>JAPCWY010000003.1:3485000-13485000 GCA_028455895.1 Rhodomyrtus tomentosa | reverse complement strand
ATATTTTCAAGTCACGAGGGGTAGAAGAGGAATACAAAATATCCAAGGACCCTATAAATAAGAGTGCCCTCAGACAGTTCTCCACAAGTCCTGAGGACCAATTACGAGAAAAGAGTTGAGGTTCTTGTCTTGCTCCTTCTCAAAGTAAAAATTATTGTCTTCCCTCATTTTCATTTTTATAGCTCCTCTTTGAGAGAGATTGAGATAGAGAGGAACTCAAGAATCATGTGTTAAAAACTAGCGTAACTTCATTTCCATGTCTATGCAGGACTGGGTGGCAAAACATTTCGCCATGGACGTGCCAAGCCAGATTGTCGAGGCCGAGGGAGTGAAAAAGGAGGACCCGGACGAGACCTTGTCGGCGTCGGAAGCTACGGCAAACGTTAACGCCTGCACCGAAGGAAAGAGGGTATTGGCTGCGAAACCCGAGCCGTGCACCGTGGGGAAGAGGAAACGTGGCCGCCCTCGAAAGTCCGTCGTCAACGAAACAATGATGGGCCTGCCTCCCGCACCGGCACCGGCGGCTTTCCCTGCGCCTCCTCCACCTGTCGAGTCGTCCTCGGCTGCCAGGCATAGAAGAGGGAGGCCGCCAAACACTTTTAAGATTAAGCTCATGCAATTTCCCCCTGGTAAGTTTCCTTTGAGTCTGATCAGCGTATTTATTTTTGTGCAATACTTCCTCTTTATTGATATACTCTTTTTTATTATTTAAATAACAATTCGACAAGTTATAAACTTTAATGTTTGACATTAGAGATATGTTACGTTAGATACCTCAAATGAGGGTATCCCTACGTATACACAACTCCTTCAAAGTAAAACTTTTAGATCTCCTCTCGATCTAATTGAAAATCTAATCTCCCAATTCACTAGCCACTCTCATGTAATACGACCGTGCTCTAAAATTCAAGTGATGATTTCGATAGTGGTCCTAAAAAATGGGTTGAGTTCCTTTCCTGTAATTTTTGCGTTAAGGGCAGGTTCGTGGTGCCCCACAAAGGCCAAAAAGCCCCGTCTCGGCGGCCTAATAGAGTCGGATCGGATCGGGTCGGACACATGCATCCGATCTATCATGTTTGCGCTGCAAAACTTTGAAGAGGTAGCTGGTCCAAAGGGAGAAAAATGAAATGGGTTACTGCCGGGTATCCGAAGGGCCGAAACTGGTACCACAACAACAGACATTTACCAAATTACTCTCGAACTTTTTTTTCTCTTGTTGAATCTCTAAAATAAATAAATAAAATTCTCTATGATTTATTGAAATAAAAGAATCCAAACGTTAGGACATGCGTAGCCCAAAGACATATGTTTCATCGCGAAAACTAACGTCACACCCCTTTTGCAGCCGGGATCGTTCATACTCTCGGACCCGCCTTCAAGCCGCTCGTCTTGACGGTGCCCGCGGGATGCGTACGTATCGCTGTATATACGAATTTGGTTACCGTTGTCTTCCGATATCTTCCATCGCCGGCTTAGTCGGTAATCTCATTTCAAACATCTGCTGAATTGTGGTTTTCAGGACATCGTTCAAGAGCTGTCATCATATGTTCAGGACGATGATACAACATTGGTTCCTTTCAGTGCTACTGGTGAAATCTCTTCTAGCACCTTCTTCAGCAGCGGTCCTGGTGGAGGAAAAACCCATCACCAGGTTTTTTAGTCTCACTCCGTTGTTATTGATTCCTTCGGAACGATTATCGGCTTTTTCGGCGCGCTCGTCGGAAAATGTATTCTCGAGAAAGGGCCTTACTAGTAGTTGGCTTGTGATCTGATAAGATTTTCTGCTGTGCCGTGCCCGGAACGCTGGTAAAGCCGCAGGGCTCAATTAGGTGACTGCTGAAATAATCCACCGGTGATTGACCATCATCGTCGACCATTGGCCGGCTCAGAAAGTGCCCGAGACTGTTGCCATGTTTTGGTTCACGGCACGGTAGAAGGACCCTCGTTACGTCGCCCAGTTAGCACTGTTTGTGACGAAGATCGACCACGAATGACCATGTTTTGCGGATGAAATTTGACTGTTACACACTTACACCTGCTTGAAAATTCTTTTACGTGATCAACTGATGTTATTGCAGGGCCGCTTTGTGATTAATGTTCTGCAAGGGTCATTGAACCGGAAATATGGGGTGTTGAGTTTAATGATGACAGATCCCCAAGGGCAATGTATCGGCGGCACCCTCGCCGGTCCTCTAATTGCCGGCAACCATGTTCAAGTAAAAGTCATGTCTTCATTTGCTTTCTTTCGCTTCCAATCTTTCATAACACTCCAATTTTTGGTCTTACAAATTCCAACTCACAAAGATGTTACTGATGACACCGGATCTTTGGATTGGGTTTCTGTTAAATCAGATTGTTTTCGGCAGCTATAACGACGTCGTGGAGCGGAAGAACAAGAGAAAGCAGCGCTCGGCTAATGCTTCTGCAGCTGCGGCCGCTCAGAGCGAGAATGATGTCGAAGACGGGGAGCTAGTGGACGTCCCCGTACGCGTGGGCGAGGTGGCGGAAGGCAATGCAAATGGCAGCTCGCCAGGACCTGAGGGATCGGACGAGGAAGAGCCGATCATGGCCAGCCCTATTACTATCGTGCCGCTGGCCTCGAGTCACCCCGAGGGATCGGACGAGGAAGAGCCAATCATGGCCACCCCTATTACTGTTGTGCCACCGGCGTCGAGTCTCCCCGCGACACCGGAAGACGAGGATGAGTCCGCGGATATCTGTGGCAGTGACTCTGACTCTGAGAAGTGAAGTTCTAGCCCCGGCGAACAAGAACGTTGTTTTGGAAGCTGCCGTCGTCGTCGTCGTTTTCCATTCCGTTGTTATTTTCTTTCGGTTTAATTTCCGTGAATCGGACTTATTAGGGATCCTCCCTCATGAATAATGACTGTTGTCCCGTTTTCTTCATGTTTGTTTTTGCTTCATTTCCGGATCAATTCTTACCATGGATTTGCATATAGCATGTGGGTGAGCAAATTGAACTGGACCGGATCGGTCAGGTTAGTTCGGCATTTGAAGGGGGCGGTCCGGTCCCCGATCCCAATATATAAGACCGATGACTTGGTGATCCAATCCCTGATTCCATAGTAGATAGGATAGGATCGGACCGCCCGTGTATATAATTAGAAAAAAAAAATAGAAAAGTTTGACTTCAAACAAAACAATACAAAAAAAGAAAAGAAAAAGAACTACTCAACTACTAAAAAGTTTGTTATTCATGTTCACGATGACTTGTGTAAAATGGCTTTCGTTTTGCATTTCCTACATCGGGTTAGCTATGCTGTACTAGCTAGAATTTTTTTTTTTTATGATTGAGGTGTCCGAGCCAGCTTGCGTGCAACTCGACTATTTCTTAGGAGTACTAGCACAACAAACACTAGCCGCGACTCCCACTTAAGTTACGGAGCGCGAGTTGGGAGATTTGACCCATGAACCTAACAAGGAATAATTCATCTCTTAACTAACTCGATCATATGTGGATGGGTGTAATACCTAAATTTTCGTCTTATGTTCTTTTGCTAATTGTTACATACTTTTGTTTTCGGCATTCATAATGACTTGATTCTTAGAAGGAGAGCATGTCATATTCATGAGGGAGCAAATTCAGTGGAATAAAATTGTACGAGTTGGCAAATATCCATGTCATTCGTTTGGTGATTGAATATAGTTGGATTCATAAAAGCAATGATCTCTCCTCTTGACCGGTTTTTTTTTTACCAAATCCTCTCGAACTCGAATACCATTAAAAATCTGAACTCTTCAGTTTTAATGAAGTTACGCATCCCCTTGTGTTCCGATGTTACAATTTGTCCAAAAGAAGAGTTTTTCATTATCTAATAAGTTGTGAATCATCATACTCATTAGTCATACATGTATTCCAATAGCTCCAACTAGTGTTTACGGTCCCATTGGGACACGACAAGACCGTCGGTCTCGATTCGTTTCAGTCCTGGTCCGATCCCTGGTCTTGAAAATTTAGGGACCGGTCCGGATCATGCACTCTAGCGTACCAGTTTCCATCGGAACTCTTGCATATGTATGTTTTATCAGTACCGCTCGGCGAATTCATCTTTCAAGCACAGGAAATAGTTCTTGCTTTACGAATTCCCGCTGTTATTTTACCATTACCAGCGAAAGAAATCCGGTGTCGGCAGTGGACGAATCGGTGTCCGGGTTTCCCTGAAGCGGGGTAATATCTGCATTCATATAATCGGACCGGCATCTGAGAACAAACTACATCTGTTTACACATTAGCAAATAGCTGGTACGTGTCGGCGTCAATGGCTATTTGCCTAACCGCAGCAACAGCTGCAATGACCGCCACTGTTGAGAACACCACGGCGATGGTCATGTTCAGCCAGAAGACTGGGCTCCGTCTCGATGGCTTGAACGTCAAGTTGTAGAAGAGCACGGGCAAGACGAAGTCAAGAGGTAGGAACCCGAATGCTCCGATCAGAGAATTGATGTCGCCGAAGAAGGGGAGCATCGCAGCTAGCGTCGTCGCCGCAACCACAGATATCGACCTAGAGATCAGGCGAGGTACGACATTTCGTGCAGAGAATTCACTGCTCATGGGGTCCGCGAATGTTTTCTCGAGAACTTCATTAGTAGGCTGCAGATAAACCTGCCCAAAAACGATTCGTTATTATCATTTTATCGCAGTCGCATGTTCCACCGTGCGCGCACGAGAGAGAGAGAGAGAGAGGTGTTCTTACTACACCAACAGCTGACAGTTGAAGAATGGTGAATATGTTGGTCATGAAAATGAACCATTTCGGAACCAGCGCCTTCCCGTCGACCAAGAAGTTGCTGAGGAGGAGCCCTTCTGCATGGTTGCCGAAAGCCCAATAACCGGAGATGGCGACACTGAAGAAAGTGACCACGACCACGGTGTAGCACACGCAGAGCCCCTTGAACATCTTCCCCGTCACCGGAGGCGCCAGCGTGGCCTACAAATCAAATTTACACAGATCGAACACAATGAGCTAAAAGTTAAAAACCGATGGCGCAAATGCTGAACCGTTATCGTTCATCAAATCTCTCTGCCTGACCGATTCAAGCAGACATCTACTCATATCGAACAAAAACAAGACAGACACATCACAGTATCAGACCTGAATTTCAGGAATAATCCCATTCCCATATGTCGTCGCGATAATGGCAATGGCATTGAAGACGCCGAAGATGCGATCGTGAGTGTTCCCTTCCAAGGAATAGTCCTTCTCGGGCCCCTTGGACGAAAGCCCTGCAAACCAGAAAGAGGAGAAACTCAGACATCAAAGACTATGTGGAGAACCGGTTCGCTTTGCTTTTACATAGCACGAGCGCCACTTGAATTTCATGTCCGAGTCGATACTCACCAATGTAGATGGAACCGCCAGCGGCGCAAGCGCTGTAGAGCAGAGACAAAACCAAGGACACCATATTGATGTGCCTGAGGGAGTGGAAGGATGGCATTTGAGCTAGGACTAACATCAAGCATCCGAAGATTATGACGAACTCGTAGAGCTTCATCGTCCCGTCCGGCTTCGAAAGCAAGTAGATAGCCTAGGAGAGTTTGGAACCACAAAAGAATGACCTTTCTATACACTAGAGTATGACTAAACAGGTTAAAAAAAAGCTTCGGTGGTCATCATACCTTGAGGCATTCTCCTCCCAGAAGAGTGCAACCAACAACGGCACCGTAGCAGACCATGAATTGGACCGGACCGACGAAAAACTTCCCCCATCCCGGCCCTGCCCAAACCCGGTTTTCCCTTTCATAGTTAGCCTTGTTCACCACAAAACAGTAAGCGCCCGGCGCCGAAGCCGTATCGGGTTTATCTCTAATAATACACGATGACATTCGGCTCGACCAACATGATCATAAGCCACCTATGTTCCACAGGCTAATAAACAAAAAGGGATTCGGATCCCCTGTACACAGGACAGGGGATCCCTGCAATCTTGACCATCCCTCTCCTCCTTTTCAAAGGGGGGAAATGATTGGGGATGACTGGGATTTGCAGGGATCCCCTGCATTGAAGGCAGGGGATCCCTTTCGAACAAAAAGAGCCAGTGGTTCGTCAATTTCATTGAGACAAAAAAGAATGATCTGAGTTACTGGTAGCTCAAAGAACTAGACTAGGGCTACTTTCTAGTTTCTACGACAGGGCGTTAGGAAAGTGCAATGTCAAGAGGTTTCTCTAATTTTTCCGACCAAAGGGTCAACGGTCAAAGCACGGTTTGCATTTTTAGGTGTTTTATATCGATCGACAGGACACGTGCGTCAAATCAATGTGCGCACCACAAAAGAAGGGCTATGGATGATTTGCGACTTTGACCGTGGATCACAATCCGAAAAGAAAACAGCGGGCCGCTAGATCGAAAGCATCGCGAACAAGGGGTTCAAGTAAAAACCATACGACGTTAGACATTCACGCACGTCGTTCAAATTCAAACGATTGACCACGTACTCCGAAGCAAACCCGTCCTTAAAGTTGAAGGCCAACAATCTCTCGATCTAGGACACCGACTTTCGAGGTTAGCATGTTGAATGGAAGGTTCCGGTGGTTCGGGACTTACCCATGATGTCGTGAGCCATGTCTCTGAACCGAAGATGCCGGTGGCCCATCTGGGCGTGGTGCTCCAGGACGAGCGATATGAGGTTGTAGGAGTAGAAGGTCACGAGCGCTGCGACGACCAGGCAAACGATCCCGCCCGTCCATCCCAGGAGGCGGAAAGCGTAGGGGAGGCTCAGAAGAGCCGGTGCCACGATGGACGTGGTCAAGTGGTATCCGCAGTGAATCCATGACCCTGTTTCAATTCCAATTTTTCCAAACAATAATCAGTTGGTTCTTTCAAGTTAAGGAATTCAGCAACCTGTCCTAGCCCAGGCGCTTAAAAAAAAAAAAGAGAGAGAGGAAAAATAGAGAAGAACAAGCCGGAGGAACCTCCACATTAAAGCATCTCACCCAATGGCGGGACGCTGGCGGGCCGTCAGCAAATGTCGACATCACTAATCACTGTCGTTCTAAATATCAAACAATGTGTGATTGACTGTGCTCTCAATATTGCGAACATGAAAATAATTCGCCCAATAATAAACCTCAAATCTGAGTCCGTCAATATATTTGATTAAACTCACTCTTACTTAAAAACTCAAGTCAATAAATTATGAATTAATCATGAAATATTAATTACTCTATACTGTATTAATTTTTCAATATGAAAATTTTTCTAGTAGAATTCATGCACACGTGCACCTTAACAAATATGATGCAATACGTATTATGCATAAACTTGGATTGAGACGCATGCACACGTGTCTTCATATTTACGTTTTTCCAAGGTAGTA
The DNA here is from genome assembly GCA_028455895.1 of Rhodomyrtus tomentosa. Classification (NCBI taxonomy): domain Eukaryota; kingdom Viridiplantae; phylum Streptophyta; class Magnoliopsida; order Myrtales; family Myrtaceae; genus Rhodomyrtus; species Rhodomyrtus tomentosa. The sequence continues at coordinate 13,477,667 of JAPCWY010000003.1, read as the reverse complement.
AGTTAGGCAACGATAGTGAAAACGACGCGACGTCTTCTTGGCCATGCATCTTTCAATCCATGGAGATATTTTTATGGTGCTTTGTTGTTTTTCTTAGAGGTGATCCCGCCCCCACCAATGGGCCCCCCCATCCCCCAAAATGAAAGCGGAACATCAATTTCCTCAAGGGTATTAAAAACAAAGGATTTTTATTACATTAGCATTTTATTTTTATTTAAAATGAATTCACCACCTATCATGTTCATCGCGTGCCCCGCCCCCCCCCCCCCCCCCAACTCTTCCTCGATCGAGGAGGGGCTTGCAGAGAGTATTTTCAAATCCAGCATCCTCGTGATGGTGGTGGCAGTGAGGTGGCAGCAGAGGCGGCCGCCGCGGCCAGGGCGGTGGTGGTTGCAGGCCACAAGAAGAGTAGAGATAAGAGATCGAAAGTTACCTTTAGATTTGAGAACGAAGAGAGCACCGGCGTCCAGCTCCTTCTGATGGTGATCTTGCGGAGCTTGTACTATTTCCCCTGCATCATATCCTTCTTGCACGCCCGCCACTGAGCTCGGTCCCAGAGTCCCCATCTCTCTCTATCTCTCTCTCTCTCTCTCTCTCTCTCTATATATATATATATATGCGTGTGGGGGGAGAAGAACTGTCGGAAGAGAAAGGATATGGAAACAGAGCGGAGCAGCGAGCGATCGGGATCGATGCGGGAAATGATGCGGGACTATTATATAGTCCGGAATCGAATGTGAATATACGAGTCAACGAGGTTGCCCGCTCCGTGAAGAAGAAGATGATGAAATGATTCGTTCCTTAAGACTCTCCGTTCAGCCGGGGGCATTGGGACCCACTTAACATTCACACTTCGTCTGCATCTTCCGGTCGTCCTGACCGACTCGCAATATAAAAATAATACCAACCTTGTTTAAACCCGAACTCTTTGTGCCCTACAGATCTGTGTACATACATACGTTAGGCGTACGATACGGGTTCGGATTCTCGCAGTTCTCAAGTTGCAAATCCATCAAATTATTCGGGTCACGCACTCAGATTTCGACCCGCCTGCTATCCTAAAGTTTTCCTTATGTATGGAAAAACATAAGTCCGTTTACTTTAAGCTGTCTCTTGATCATTCGTGCTCCTTATTGATGAAATAATTATTAATAGAGCTATTTTTTAAAAATCTTAATTCGGGCATCAGATATTGTCCGAGTCAATTTTCACTCGCCTCACTTTAATCCTCGGTAATCCTTTAATCCAAGGCCACAATAAGATAAACACATTCTCTCGAGACGTAATTAAGGTACACTAAATATATGTAGAATCACATGCTCTAAGTAAGAAACGAAAAGGCAGCAAAAAACAAAACAAAAAAAAATGAAAAATAGATTCTATGGAATTCACATTGATTATATGTACATTACCCACGTATGCGCATGTTTATGATGGAGCCATGTCCCGATTTTGTTTTGGCCAAGATACTGTATTTCGGAAAAATTGTTCAAAAATTCCTAAGCCTACTATAAGGCGACTAATTCAATTCTAAGCATTTCGATTGTGCTAATTTAGTTCTAAAATCTCTCGACGATTTGTTGATTTTTTTTTTGTCGAAATAAAAGATTACATTCATATCATGAAAATAGTTGGAGAGTTACACCTTTTCACGTCTAGCAAATTCCAAACAACTTCTGAACAAAACAAAAGTCAGAAAGCAAAACGCAAAACACAATCTACAACTAGAAGAACACTCTCATCCTTCTGGAACAAATCTATCGATGTAAAAATTCGGCGGCCGATCACTAGAATCGGTGATGAGCACACGTCGAGATCTCCCACTCCATTTCCAACGACTTGCGGTGCGCGTCTAGATTCGACGTTCTCATCACCGTCACCGTGTAAGGACACCAATATCAATGCGTTGAAAGAACGTAGATCCAATACTTGTAGGAACACCCATGTTTATATACAGATTTAGTTTGGGAGAGTAAAATCCCCAGACTTGACTTCAATCTGAATCGGGGAGAGAAAAGCGACCTAATCTCGTAGAGATTGTGGAGCCATGCCATGAACATCCCCCTCGGCATTTCGGTGATTCCCAAATTTAGCCATAGGTATTTTGACAATATCTAAATTTATTGCTAAATATCCAAATAATAGATTTAAGATTAAATCGATAAATCGTCAAAAATATTTATGAAATTGGCACGGTTAAAAAGATTTAGGATTGAATTGATCATTGTACGATATATTTTGGACTTTGCAAACGTTTTAAATAATAATTCGTGGCCGGCGGATTTGTGTATCATCGATCAATCAGCCGTCAATTCGGAGGAGTACCGCCCATCGGCGACCTTAAGTAATGATTTGTAATTTTGTAACGTTCACTGCTTAAGCAGTTGAATTTTCAATAAAGGTTTGCAGGCTGAACGTAAAGCCAGTCGAAGGACACCGAAGTCTTAGGAGTTGCGTAATCGATCGCGATTAGTCTTTAAGCCCAGGAGACAAGTCAACGAGTGAAGACACGTGATTGGGAGAGAGAAGATTCGTAAGTTGACCCCATAAAAATGGAAGGGACAGAAAAGGAATTTGCACGCTGTAATCTTCAAAAATCAAAGATGCTGAAATCTTATTTTATTTACTTTTTTATTATTATTATTCAAGGCACATTCGAAATCGTTCGAATTATTATATAAATGGTCAGTTACTTTTATTAGTCCAACGATCCAATTATCATACGTGGCGCAAGCATTATGTAAGATCACAAATCCAATGTCCCGAGCAGATGAACAATGGTCGAACATTTCATTATTTTTTTCGACTAATTCTCTCGTGAAGAATTGCCAAAAAAAAATTTCACAGAAAGGACCTAAAAGAAAAAAAAAAAAGAAGAAAGACGAATTCGACCAAACTGATCACACTCTTTTAGTTGAGCTTTGACCGGCAAATAACATTTTGAAAATAATTATCCAATCAATCCACGACCTGCTATATGGATTTCAATTTGGATGTTAATTTTCATCATAGTTCGAGTATTACCTCTTAAATGAAGCTGGTTCGTTTTTGAAGAAAAAAAAAAGACACGGATTTCAATTAAGTTATAAACTTCAATATTGCCAATTTAGTTCTTTTAACTTTGCACGGAATTTCAATATAGTCATTTCGATCAATTTGACGAGACAATCCAATCTATGGTGTTGGGATCAAAAGCTGGACAGCTTTTCAGATGGGTCCCTCAAATAAGCATTTGAGATTCCGTATGAAAGGTCGTACTAGGGAAAAAGAGGAGAGTTTCTGTAAGTGAGAGGCAATGGAAACTAGGAATGTGCAATTGGACCAGACTATCTAAAAACTGATCTGAAAATTTGTTCCTGTTCGAATCGACCCGGGTATAGGTTCTACTTTTTTGAAACCGATTGAAACTAGTCTAATTCTCGATTCCAAGTAAAGATGCAATCAGGAACCGAACCTGTTTTGAAATCAATTTTTAGCTACTGTTAAAGAAAAATATAGTCTCGCTCGCCTTACTTCATCTGTTTTTTAGTTGATTGTAATTTATATTGCTCATATTAGGGGATTGTTGCTTTTGGTGAATAGTGGATTTTCATATTAAATCCTTTGTTGTTACTCATATTACTTTGTTGGTAAAAAAAAAAAAGGCAAACTCTCGAATAGACTCGAAACATGATCGAAAAAATTGAATAGGTTTCAAAACAGGTTTTAAGATTAAAAAAAAAAAAAAGGTAGGTTCGGGGTTCTAAGAAATCAGAACTAGTTATAACAGGATGGATTGCAGAGATTTTAGGTCCGAAGCCCACAATATTTTTCTATGCTGCAGGGTTAAACCAAGAAGGAACGAGCAAAAAGGGAAAGTGAATGAAGAAGCTCCACCATCAAAGGGGCGGACCAAAAATGGATAATGTGCTGGCTGTGGGGTTCGAACCCACGCGCACTTATGTGCAGAAGATCTTAAGTCTTCCCCCTTAACCTCTCGGGCAAACCAGCTCCTCCTTGTCCTTTCTCTCCGCATTATTTTAAATATATACTAAAAATCAGTGGAAACATCTCGAAACACCTGTCGTCTAAAATCCAATGGACCCCACCATCGCTTCTCGGCTTTCTCGGACACCCCACGCGAAGCGCTCTCGAGCCTCCTCAACCAAACCTGTTGTTGCTCTGCTGAATTCCAGTTTCTGTATAGAGAAAGCGAGAGCGAGATGGCGGAGCATTTGGCGTCCATCTTCGGGACGGAGAAGGACCGCGTGAACTGCCCCTTTTACTTCAAGATCGGAGCGTGCCGGCATGGCGATCGCTGCTCGAGGCTCCACACCAAGCCCAGCATCAGCCCAACCCTCTTGCTCTCCAACATGTACCAGCGCCCCGACATGATCAACCCCGGCGTCGACGCCCAGGGCCAGCCCATCGACCCCCGCGAAATCCAGGAGCATTTCGAGGTATTTGTTTCCGATGATTCGGTTTCTGATGAGGTGCACCTCCTATCGATTACACATAGTTATTAGTCGGCACTCGGCAGTTCGTTTTGGTCGCTCTGGATTTTGAAAGACAAGGATGACAGCGGATTTCATGGTGGTTCTTCCAATCGGAAGATAGAGCCCATGCTTTCTCTGTGTTTTAGATGTTTCACTACCAGCCGCCCCTGCGATCGTGTTACTGTACTACGCAAGCGCGTCGAGTTCGAATTCCTGCATAAATTTCGTGGAAGTTTTGCTGGTGTCTAGTTCTCTAACCTCTGTCCGAGGAGACGGGGACGTCCTCTGTCCTTTAGGAATGCGCGGCATTGGGGGCTCCATCATTCGTGTCTTGTTACCCGTCAAACTGTAATTAATCCATCTTATCGTGACAATTGATCACTGCTGTCCAACCGCGACATTCTGCTATCATCTACCGGTCAATGTCTTGTTTCAATTTTGCGGAAGCTTCCATCGCCAACACTAATACTGAGGTCGGATGTGTGTCTTACCTGGCATCGCAGGACTTTTACGAAGATCTGTTTGAAGAGCTGAACAAGTATGGAGAGATTGAGAGCCTTAATGTCTGCGATAACCTCGCTGACCACATGGTAACTGCTCTTGCAACTGAAAACGAGAACATCAGGGATACTTCTTTCCACGACAATTTAATGCTTAATAGTCCGTTCTTTTATTATTTCCTGAGTAGGTGGGCAATGTCTATGTTCAGTTTAGAGAGGAAGAACAGGCGGAAAGGGCCCTTCAGAGCCTGAGTGGAAGATATTACGCCGGTTAGGGAACCTCTTGTTGGTGAAACACTTAAAGAGTTTAATTGACTATTCATTCTTGGTTTGTTATTTGTGGCTTCTTACAATTTCAGGCCGTCCCATTATTGTTGATTACTCTCCGGTGACCGACTTCCGAGAAGCCACCTGTAGGCAATACGAAGAAGACAAGTGCAACCGTGGTGGATACTGCAATTTTATGCATTTGAAAAGCATTAGCAGGTACATGATGTATTTAATTAGCTTAGCTAAGTCCAACGTTTTCGCATGATCCTTATGAGACTGGTTGACATCTCATGCATAGGGAGTTGAAGCGGCAATTGTTTGGGAGGTATCGGCGGAGGCATAGTCCGAGCCGGAGCCGGAGCCGGAGCCGGAGCTGGAGCCGAAGCCCCTATCGCCACCGTAGCTACAAAGAGTACTCTCATGGAGGAAGGGCATATGGAAGGAGATATGATGATTATGACTATCATGATAGCAGGAGCAGGAGTTACAGGAGCACAAGTCCTGGCCACCGGAGAGGGAGAAGTAGGAGCCCACGAGGAAAGAGGAATGCCGGTCCAATTAGGGAAGGTAGTGAGGAGAGGCGTGCCAAAATTGAACAATGGAACAGGGAAAGGGAACAACAAGAAAATGCTAAAGTGGCCAATGCTAACAGTAACAGCAACGACAATCTTGAAAATGCTATTAATCAGCATGTGAAAAATGGGGATTTGTGTGCATATCAAAAGCAGCAGCAGCAGCCACCCTCTCAGTATGGAGTGTATGGATATTGACTGAATTCGAGTTAATGGTTTGTTTCTTTCTCCTTTTCATTTCGATTTCATAGCAATTCAGCAGCTACCTTATGAAAGTTTACCATTAAGCGAAGGCATTCTTTTAATAAGTGAATCTTACAGCACATTTTGCACTGTGCAGGTGGTGTGCAGGTTCAGTGTTCTGTGATGTGATCATTAATTTTTTTTTTACCTGAAAGCATCTTCATCATGATTATAGGATGATTGATTCCATGCGTGATTTGCATATGCCACCTTCCTGTTTTTCCTTCTTCCTATTTGCCAATACTGAACTTGATCCATCTGCCTCCACAATTTTTCCCTGCAAAGTTATTTCTTGGGTAACTCTGTTGTTCTTTCATGACATAGTGAGCCTTCTAAGTCCAACTAAATTTTTGGGTAACTGTGTCATTCTTTTATGGCATAGTAGGGCATTCTCCTATCAATTTCTATCCGGCATCTCCAATCAATTTCTATCCATAAAAATGGAAGGATAGTTCTTAAACTGTCTATGGCAGTGCACATAAACAAAATTTCCTGACATGTCGCATATTTTGGTGGGTTTTTGGCTATTGAATTTGTTTGTTATCTGGCTTGAAGATTGTAAATATTGACTGTTAATTGATGAATTGTGTGCATTTCCTTTGGAATCTGATGTCTTTATTTGATTTGACAATGTGACTTAGACTTATCAAAATTACCCACAAAAAACCATGTCGCCTTGGCAATTGACATATGCGCAATATAATATGACAAACTCAATGAGCCCTTTCATCTGTCTCATTTCTGAGACAAATTCTCAGCTTGACTTGTTTTTGTTGTATTTATGCACTTTTTTTCCTTGAGTATAAAGGCGACAACTTGGCCTTTGCAAGTGTGCATGTGGCATGTAGTTTTAGGTCATTTGTTCGTCTTTTAATCTCAGGAACTCAGTGCGCGCACATCAAGACTTATGTCGAAGCAAACTTCCACGGTTTTGATGGTTCTGCTTTCTGTTTTCACTATCTACTATTTGTGAATTATGTAAAATAATGAAGATCCTACGTTGAGTCTTGCAGGTCAAGGTTCTGCATTCTCCAAGTGGATCCAGTGTTTTACAACTATAGTTCATCAGAAGAAAATAAATCCTCTGTTTGATCATGGTTTCCCTGTGTGTACAGGTTGCTTGTCAGGTCATGGAGAATTGGGTCTGGAGGATCTTTGGGAGTAATCTAAGGTCATGTCTTGCTTTATTTCATGCAAACCAGGTTGGAAACAGCGATGTTAGTTTCTGTTATCTGCTTTGATCATCATGAGGACTCTTGTTACTAGTAGAATACTTACAATCCATCCGACAAACTGTTCAATAGCTAATGATAGCTAGATTTGATTGTACGAGGATGAAGCGAATGAACCAGTGGCAGTGCTTGTTTCGGAAGAGGTGCATCTGCATCCCGCAATTTGATGAGCTTTTGTAGTTTTGATTTGATGGGAAGGAGCATGCAAACCGAATTGTGCCGCGGTTGGTTCTTTTGGTGGACCTCGTTTTGTTCACTGGTGCAGTTTTCGCCCATGAGACTCGTACAAAATGCGGCTTTTCACGGGTTATAACTGAGACCCAATTACCATTGTGGAGGGCAGAAAGATGCCGAGTGCTTGCATACTGACCTGCTTTGCTTTCGGGTTGCGGCATTTGTTTCTATAAAAAAAAACAGTGAAGTTTAACTAGGACTTGAAAACATTGGGACGGAGGTTCAGATATATGTTTACCTTCTCGCATCGACTTTCGTTCTTGAATCGCTTTTCTTGACAAGGGGCGTATAATTGAGATAAGTATACTGAAAAGTCTTAAAAACTTTTCATGAAAATATAATGAATTTTAAAATTTTTAAAAAGTACAATTAAATCCTAAAATTCATCATTAAAATTTTTTTAAAAAGTGCAATGAAATTATAAAATTTGTCACGAAAATGTATTAGAGTTTTAGAAATTAAAAAAAAAATAATACAATCAGCCAAAGGACTTAATTTCACCAAATTGATAAATTTTAAAATTTAATTGCATTTTTAATTTTTTTTAAAATTAATTACATTTTTTGAAAGATTTTTATACTTAATTACGCTTTTTAAAAAATTTAGCACTTAATTATACTTTTCGAATAAGTTTTAATGCACTTGCCTTTATGACGTGGATAGATATAGGCAAAATGACATAAATAGTCCCTAAACTTTGGTAGAATGTGCAATCTAATCCCTGAACTTTTAATTTGTTCAATTTAGTCCATGAACTTTCGCAGAATGTGCAATTTGATTCCTAAACTTTTAACTTGTTCAATTCAGTTTCCGAATTTTTAATAAATATTCAATTTAATCCATGGATTATAGAAAAATGTTCAACGTTATCGCTGATCTTAAATTAACAAAAATATTATATTGAATATTTTTTTCTTATTCAGGGATTAAGATTGAACATACATTAAAAATTTAGTGATTAAATTAAACAAGTCCAAAGTTTGTGGATTAAATTATATATTTTATTAAAATTTAAAAATTAAATTGAACAAATTAAAAATTCAGAGATCAGATTACACATTTTTTTAAAGTTCAGGGACTATTTACGCAAATGTGGTATAGATATATGATGAAAAATTTTGGCTGGTGTCGGCTCGAGATGGCTTATTGCCACGCGTCAAGGAGAAGTTTGTCTTAAAGAATGAATTAATAAGACGACAAAGCTCTTCATTACACCAACAACCACGGAAACAGCGCATTAAATTTCACAAGACAGAAGAAGCACTACATACTTTGGCCAAAGAACAGGGAAACTCTGTACAAATAAAAATGCCCCCAAAAAAAGAAGAAGTAAAATCTACACAAAAGTCGCCATCAGGTTCTCGTTCAAGGAATGGATTGATGATCGCGATTATCTCCGGGCCTATTGCGGAGGTGATCGGAGATGGTCTGGACGGTGAAGCAGCCAACTACTGTAGCAAGAAATCCATGAACTTCAACCAATTGAATCCGGTCTTTGCGGCTTTCTGAGCTTCGCAAGAGCACGACGAAGCCGCCGCCGCCGTCATCGAGCCACCGTAGCTATCGGCCGGACCGCCGGCGATGGCCTTCTTGGGACAGACAAAGAAGTTCCTCGATCCTAGTGCCATCAGCTTCTCCTCTCTATCCAAACCTGTAATTAGCGAAAACAAAATTGGATTTAGAGACTTCGGTTCGGGGGCGACGAGGAGAAAGCTGCGCATGAATGAATGGATAAAGACGGGGTAGCCCTCCGATTCTCTTACTTTCTAAGCTGAATTGCGAATAGTGGAGATCGAAACGCGACGGATCGTCCGACGCCAGGGCGGGACGCCGCGCTTCCTTCGCGTACTGCCTCACGACGGCGGCCACCAGATCTCCGACCGTCGACTCCGGAGTCATCACCACCTGCACAGCCCCCACGCTGCCGAGCACCGTCACGTTCAACAGCAGCTTCGTCAAGCGCGGCCTCGGCTCCGGCAGCGACGGCGGCGGCAGAAGCTCCGGCGCCGTCATCGGTCGGCACAACTCCTTCGCCGCCGCGATCGACGGCGGGACACGGCCGCGGAAAGAGGACGCCTTCTTCGGCAACTTCCCCCTCCGGCCCCTGTCCTCCGGCGCCCTCCGGTGAGACTTAGAAGTGGGCATGGCTGAGTTATGTAAATAGTGAAGTAGGGGATTGGTGGAGCAGGCTTTCGGGATTTGTCCGGGGGTCACCACCGGCTACCGCAAACGGCGGTAACGGAAGAAGCGGGGGCGAGGGAAACCGAGAGCTGGAGAGTGGCTTGGGCTCTCAAGTTCCCGGCGGCCGGCCGCTATCATAACCAGAGTGGTCAAACCGCAAATTATGGAGAAAACAGAGGGCAAACGGTTTTGCAGGGGGGAAGGGAATGGCGGACGAGTTGGAGGAGAGGCTTGTGCGCAGGCCAGACTTATAAAGGGAGGTGAACCGACCAGAGCCCGGGAGTGGCCTGGTTTTTGTGTAGTGTGACCGGCTTTAATCGGTTGACCCAGAGAGAGAGGGGCCAAATCTAATTCAAAGGAGACCGGCATTTGCCTGTGGTGAGTGAATCCGTATTTTATAGTCCAATCCCGATGGATTGAACCGGTGAACTTCACAAGATATTATGTCTATGTCCAGGCGTGATAAATGTGAGTACTCACAGGTAGGTCGCGTATAGTTTCGATACGTGAAAATTGTCCAAAAAAATTCTATACCTATTGCACATTTAGTCATTCAATCATAAACATTTCAATTTTATCAATTAAGCCTTAAAATTTTTTGACAATTTTCCAAATGAGAGCAAATTTTAGTCGAAAATTGATGACATAGACGCCGTACGCCCAATGTGACCTGGTTAGCGCTGATGTTAATAATTTTTATTAATATTTTTACCTTTTTTCTTTCTTTTTCTATCAAATTGGACAAGGTAGAGAGTCGTTGCCATCCACATCATCAATTTTATGGTAAAATTACCCGAATAGACTCAATTGGCAAAGTACTAAAAAGTTTAGGATTCAATTACTAAAATTGAAAGGTTTTAAGAATGAAGTGGTCGAAATACAATAGGTTTAGCGTTTTTTTTATAGTTTTCCCATATCTAAATTCTAATCAAGGTTACGTTCGTTAGCAGAAAATATGATGTTTTTGGAAAGTATTTTTCAAAAAGTAATTTCTAGGAATCTGAAAATATTTTTTAGTGTTCGGTTGAAACCTAAAAATGAACTAAGAAATATTTTCCATGGTTTGGTAAGAAAAATCTATTTTAATTTTTCACATCGTCTTTTGGTCGTAAATTGTTTATGTGGACTTTGGCCGTTGTAGATAATATGGTCGACGTTAACGTGGACAACTTTCATAAATTTAAAAAGAAAATCAAAATATTTTATTTTCTTCATTTTTCCTTTTACTTCTTCCTTCGCCAACACCAACTGGCAATGGCCACATGCCTCGAGATTGCCAGCCTCAGGCTTCAACAGGCGTACAACCAAGAAAGAAGGAAAAATAAGGAAACTAAAATACAGTTAAAAAGAAACATATAAGTAAAAATAGAAAATTATTAAAAATAAAACATAGCCTAAATCCAAAAATTTGGAAAATATTTTCCCTCAAGTTTTCTGCGAAGCGAGCAGAGCAATGATTTCTACATCGAGATTGTTCTTATTTCAAGATACGTTTGTTTGGAGGAAAATTTCATGAAAAAGGGAAATAATTTTTGAAAAATCAATTTTCGTTCCTTTGTTTTGGTGATATGTGACGAAAAATGTTTTATGGTGTTTGGATTTGATTTGAAAAATGATTTCAATCTCATGACTTTATTTGAGACTAAAAAAAAAAATTCGAATTCTTTTTATTAGTTCATTTATATTTGTATTTTTATTTTTTCGCTTTCTTCTTCCTCCGAGTGCCATGCCACAGTAATGGCTGGCAGTCAGCCACACGAGATCGAGCTCGAGCCTTGCCCCGATGAATGGAGAAGAATTTTTTAAAAAAAAATTAAATTAAATAAATAAAGAATATAAAAAATTTAGAGGTGTGCAGTTTCATAAAGTATTTTATCCTCTTTAGATTAAGAAATTGAGTTTTCTAATTTTATGCATGAATTTTGTTAGTCGTTTTCGACGAAATAAAAGAATTAAAATCTTTCCTCGGAAGACATTTTCGCTCAAATAAAAGCTACCCTAAAAAGAATTTCTTCAGCTCCATGCTTGTAGTAGCTACAAAACTCGCGTAATTCGAACTTTCAGAAAGATGATTATCAATCACCAAACTCGAGATCGGGCCAAGGGGAAGAGCGAGCGGCGACCACGATTCTTTTACGAGATAAGAAAGGATGGAGGACGAGAGGGCGGAGCATCCTCTGTGGGCCCCATGCAACCGAAAACAACGGATGAGCAGCACTTGCGCTAGTTTTTGCGGTGCGCGCGCTTCGAGGGTTCTCGTCCGGTGCTCGGATGTGGGATTCTTGAATTTCATTCTACGTGCCACGAATTAAATTATTTGCTGCCTCAGCATAAAAAAATAAAATAAAATCAGTCGTCATATCATATACTAATATCGGCTTAATATAAAAAAAATCTTTAATTTTAGTATTTGTGACAATTATATTCAAAAAAAAATTTATCTCGTAAAAAACTTTCAATTTTTACTTTTGTCTTAATTCTACCAAAAATTTTTACTTTTGTCCCAATTATATCGATCTATTACCAAAAAAATCATTAACTTTTAATTTTGACCTAATTCTACCAAAAAATTTTACTTTTTATCCTAATTTTACCGGCCTAGTCTCACAATAACTTCAACTTTTACTTTTATCATAATTATACCACCGCTTTTGTTTATAATCACTATTAGTTTATCCTACGTGGTTCGAATTTTCTTCCCGAATTTACCAATGAATTTTTGAAATTTAGAAACAGTAGGTTTCAGAGACGACGAGATTTTAAAAATTTCATAAGAATATCTCCATGTCTAGCCGTTTTTTGGGTTGTTAAGTGCCTAAAAGAATATGAAATATGTCGTCTTTAGTGACTAAATATCTCTTAGCAATATATAGGGGTAGTAAAAAATAGAAGAGAATTTCGAAATTTTTTTGTGCCAACTTTGTCCAGGTATAATTCACTAATGACGTGACAATGTCACTTAATATTAATTGACGATGATTATAGACAGAAGGCTAACGGTAGCAAAATTGAAAAAAAAATAAAAGTTGAGGATATTTTTTTAATACTAGACCTGTAAAATTGGGGCCAAAGTAAAAGTTTTGAGTAGAATTTAGACAAAATTAAAAATTAAGAGTTGACAAAATTGAGACAAAAGTAAAAGTTGAGGTTTTTTTTTTGTATTAGGCCGGTAAAATTGAGACAAATATAAAAGTTTTGGGTAGAATAGTGATAAAAATAAAAGTTGGGGATTTTTTTTTTGTGCTAGGCCGATAGAATTGGGACAAAATTAAATAATTTGGGTAGAATTAAAACAAAAATAAAAGTTTGAGGTTTTTTATGAGATAATTTTTTTTTTGATATTATTGTCATAAATATTAAAATTGAAGGTTTTTTTTGGGTATTGGGCCTATTAATATCTAAATTATTTATATATGGAAAGGTTCATAGAAAAACGATGGTGATAGGGTGTCTACCTAGATATTAACGAAGAGAGGGAGAAAGATAAGCAAGAGTCCGGATGAAATTCAGCGTATACTAATCATGGGTGAGAGCTTCTTGCACGGCGGTAGACGTCGGATTCTGCGAATACGACGGATACCGAATAATAATACAAAATGATAAGTGCATTATGAATTTGAAAATTTATCACAAAAGTATTGTTGAGTTTGCATGATAAAGTGCATTACAAAACTCTGCGAATAATAAAAAAAAAAAATGCAATCAATTCATTCGATAAATTCTGTCTTTTATTTCCACCCTCTTAGTGATACCGGGGTGGCTAACTAATGGAGGATAAGGAGTCTAAATCTGATTATTATTGCTTTTTTCAAATTTCTTAGCTTTCTCTTCTCATACATCTTTCTCTGGTTCCTTTTTGCTTCTCTTCCGCTCCGAGCTCTCTCGACTGAGGAATAACTCCCAGTCGAGGGAGACTCAATCTTCTCAACTACGAATTGAGATGTTCTCTCCTGATTTGATTTGAGAATATCTTACTATTTTTATCTAGTTGGACGGCGGCGGCTGACACCCGTTCATACAACACTAGAAGTGTTGTATGCGACTTCTCCGAGTTTTGAAATCTCTTATCTCCCGGTAAACATTTAGATATGGGAGTTACTCAGAAGCGTTTATGCACTCACTCAATCTCTCGTGATCTAGATCTATATTTCGGAACCGATTCCGTGATCAACAGCCCTGTATTCTGCTTTGATTCAGAAAAACAAAAGATCTGTTCCTGTGGGATGGGGGTACACTTATCACAGTACCTGTACTTCATCATTTACTTTGTTGTTTGAAATTTACTTTGTTTTTTAACTTATTATGCACCATCTTGAGATATGAATGAAACACTTGCTTTCAACAAAAAGAAAAGAACCCATGTTTTGTTTTAATTAGACTAAAAATATTAGCTAAGAGGATGGAAGGAAAACTAGGTGAGGGCCTTTGTTGCCGCGTCTGTAGATGATAAGGTGACAGCCGGTGGGGGTCTTCTATAGGGGTGTCAACGGGTCGATTCGGTTTGAATATCACCTGTGCCAGAAATGAGACCAGATTATGGAGAACCCAAACCGAAAAATCGGCTTAGTTCGAGTTTGATTTTTCTTTTCTTTCCTTTTTTTCCGTTTCCTTCATCCATATTTGTCCCATCAGATTGCCTGTCCTTGGTTCATAGCAAAACGATATTAGAAACATTCGTAATATAGATTCCTTGTGCAAGGCTATGCATTCAGACAGAGAGAGAGAGAGGGCAGACATGCTTATAGACATGCTTATAACCTCTACTGGACGAGATAACTATTGGTTAATCCCGAGAGGATTAAACTTTTGCTATTATCCTATTTATAGAAATTTGAAACAGGAAAACAAAGTAAAGAATCCATAAATCGAGATTGATGGAGGAAACAAATTGATAGAGTAAAATGAAGATGAAAATTCACAATTCACTCAACTCAACTCAAATCAATGAAGAAAGAGACGGATAGTCCTTTCTTTATTTCATTTTAATGAAATGATTACAATACTTGCCTTTATATAGGCTTGTTACATGATTCTTACTCTCTCTCAAATAGATCATAAATGTATCTAGAATTTCAAGGAAAATAGGCTCCATAAAATTTGAAAACATTTAACTAGACATATAAACACAAACAACCACCATGCATGTGTCTATGGGCTGACAAATCTCAGTCGTGGAATTAGCCCGTGTGGTGCTTGGCAAGTCACGCCAAGCCAGCCTTCCCTATATAGTTGTTCCATAGAATACTTAGGCAAATAGCTTTCTCGTACTGGATAGTACCGCACTCAGCTTAGTTCCGACATCCATTATATCGAGTAAGACGAGTAGAACACTTTATGCACAACAATTGGTTTCGACCTGCCATGGCCTCATAAGGAGAGCGGCACGGGAGGCCAATCCCGTCTTCAGAGTTCCTCTTGATATATTCTATTTAACCTAGAACTCGTAGTACAAACCTGTCCTGACACTACTCTTTGGGACTCATTTGTCTTTTTCCCTCTACAACGCTCACTCCCCATAATGATACCCCAAGCTCAACCCACAAGGGAACCCGAGTACGGGAGAACTTGCTCACCTGGGACACGGAACAACCAGCTCGCGTCACATGTATATAGGATATTTATGACTTTGGTTTAATTAATAACTCCCCATTGAACTAAGTTCTCTTCCATCAATCATACCAACTAGATTCCTGAACTATTCGGAATGCACCAATCTTGAGAGATTTAGCGAAAATATCTACTACTTGATCTCCTCTCTTCATATGTGAAACTTCAATTTCCTTCTTCCCCATTTGTTCTCAAATGAAATGATATTGAACATGAATATGCTTACTTTGCTCGTGAAAAATTGGATTTCTTTGCCAAAGCAATACTAGAAATACTATTAACAAAAAACTCTATTGCTTTCTTCTTCTATGTATGAATTTCTTTGAGTAATTTTCTCAACCATATTGCATAACAAACAAATGAATATGCTACCACTTAATTAGCTTGATATGTCGAAAGAGTAATGTTGGATTGCTTCTTTGATGACCACGTGAAATCAAAGTCACATTAGAAAAATAAAAGGCATGTAGTGTTTCTTCGATTATCAATGTCTCTATTGTAATCACTATTTGAATTGGCTCTAAGTGAAAAGATTTAGACTGATAATAGTGTAAGGCATGAACAACAATACATTTGACATAGTGAAGTATTCTTTTTGAGCTTTAAGATGAGATTACGTTGCTTTCTCCATATATCGACTACCAATTTCAACACTGTACAAGATATTCGATCTCGTACATGTCAAATACATCAAGCTTCTATAATACGTTGAACCAACGGCAACACCATCATCAAACTTTGAAATCTTGGCTCCGCACTCCATTAATATATTAACCGGTGTATAATTCTTCATATTATATTTTTCAAGGACGTCCTTTGCATGTCTTTTTTGGAAAATAAAATTCTCATCTCTTCTTTGCTTCACTTATATGCCAAGGAAATATTTATGAGACCATTATCAGTTATTTCAAATTTTGTCACCATCGATGCCTTAAATGCATTAATCTTTGCTAGATTATTTTGGGCAGAAGTACAAATATTTATGTACGGAGATTAATTCAGTGTCAATATTTGTTTTCATCACTCGGGGTGCACGTGACGACACTTCTGGCAGGGAAGTCAACTTCTAGCAAGAAGTTGATTTTTCAACTTCTCCTCAAAAGAAGAAGTTAATTTTTATACTTCTCGATCAAATTGACTTCTGATAAGAGAAATTATTTGATAACGATTAAAAAAGACAATATTAGAAATATTATTAAAAAAATGTTCGATGACGGCGGCGACTAGTGACCGGTAGCGGGCGGCTGGCGGCGGCAGTGAGAATGACTTCTGGAGCTAAAGAAGTAAAAAAAAAATTTACTTCTTGAAGTTGGCCAAAAATCTTGCTAGAAGTAGAAAATTCAACCAGAAGTAGAAATTCCTATCATAAATCAATTTTTTTTACCAAATACATTTCTGCTTCGGATAGAATTTTACCAAACAAATTTTCCTGTCAAAAGTCGATCTGACAGGGAAATGAAAAGGCATAAGTGTTTTCATGGGCACCCTTAAGTGCCAAATCAGAGAAAAAATGGTTCCTTAAGTGCCAAGTTGCCAGAATTGGTACTTAGATGATCCTTTTTTATAGAAAATTTGACACTTAAGTGATTTAGTAGTGCCAATTTTGTGAAAAAAAGGTTCATTTTAGTGCCAGTTCCGGCAACTTGACACTTAAGTGATCTTCTTTTTTTTTCGATTTGGCACTTAAGTGATCTAAAAAAAATGTTGACACTAAAGTGATCTCCGCACACAGATATTGACACTTCTGTTGTACTTTTGCCGATTATTTTGTATTAAAATAAGGTCATCTACATATAAACATGTCAATAAAACACCACCTTTTTTCTTGCTTCAAATAAAGGGCATGTTTGTATGGACATTTAAAAAATCTATTTTGCCTTAAAATATGCATCAATTATGAAATTCCATGCTCTAAGTGTTTTTTAAGCTCATATTGAACTTAATAATATTTTGTTTTCATGACCTTTCACAAAATAACTCTATGGTTGCTCAACATAAATCTCCTTGTCAAGGATGTGTTTAAAAATACTGATTTGACATCCATTTGATAATTTTGCCAACTATCTTGAGCTGCAACAATAATGATTAATCTAATCATCTCTATGCGGATTACAAGGAAAAAAAATTCATCATAGTCGATCCCAACCTTTTGCTTGTACTTTTTCACGTTTAATCTAGCCTTATATCGATAATAATTAATCTAACCATTTCTATGCGGATTACGGTAAAAAAAACTTCATCATAGTCGATCCTATCCTTTTGCTTGTACTCGTTCATGACTTATCTAGCCTTATACCTAATCGATTCCCCTTTCTCATTCTCTTTTACATTCATTTGACACCCACCTCATTCTTGTCCTTTGGAAGATTAGCAAGGTCAAATATTTGATAATTCTCAAGAGCTCAAATTTCTTTAGTAATGACTTTCCTCCACCTTTCTTCTACAACATCATTGTAGATAAGTGGCTCACAATCTGCAAGAAAGCATGCAAGGTGAAGCTCATCGGTGGCTTCATAAAGCTCAGACAATCTGCTTGATTTTGTATCATCGGATTATCAATGCCATTGGAAGAAGGTGGTTGATGGACTTGAAGAAGATATTGGGAAGAAGGTGTTGAGCGATCCTTCAACTTCACTGAGTTAGAATCACCATGATCATTCGCTTCATATTTTAGATTGCCTTTCAGTATGCCTTCTTCATCGAACTTGACACCTCTGCTTATAGATACTATCTCCTTAAAATGCCTGACATTCACAAGTTATTTAAGAGTAAGAGTAAGAGTCGTGTGTTAATCTTATACAAAGGCGAGCTTTGGAATCATTTTATTACGGTGAAAAAATTGCCTATTTGTCTCCTCCTTCTTTGACACGAGTCAAGTTGAATGAATTGTGAGTGTTTCACTTCCAAATTACTCTATCAAAAGTAGAATCGAGCACATCAGGATCTCGACGTCCATGGGCAAATCTAGATCTGGGCTTCCATGAAGAGCTAAATGACCACGTTGGTGGCTTTGGCAGAGTAGATGGTGTGCTATTCCCGTTGATCTAGAGTAGGCATTGCCAATGGAGGTCCGGTGGATGGTGACGGAGAAGGCGTCGGAGGAGGAGAACCTGCTGGTAAAGGTGAGAGATGGGGGCGGAGAGGGTGTGGGATGGAGAGAACCATAAAAATTTTTAGGGGTACTTTTCCATTTATGTTTGAATGTGGTTCGGGTCGGGTCATATACCTGAACATGAATGAGACTTGAAATTTTTCATTCGATACGGGTCGATTTGATTCAATTAGGATTAGGCCAATTAGGGTATTTTGGACATCCCTATTGTCAGGCACAGGCCAATGGCCGGCAAGAAATGCCTCGACCACTCTACCCCGTGTTATGTCACCGTTACACACCTAATATCTGAGCAGCACTGACACGCGATACAACACGACACATTATTTATATAAAATATATATATATATATATATATATATATGACACGTTAGAACACGATGTATAGTTGATATATATTTTTATATGTACATGAATCAAATTAATTGGATTCAAATTCAAAAATAAATAAATAATGAAAAAAAGAGAGCCTAGAATTGGTCCCGCATCGGTAGCGAGGGAGAGAGATAAAAGCAATGCAAACTAAAGTAGTACATCTCAATACAGGAAATCTCTTTTATAAGACCTAGAGGCTTAAGGGTTAGTGGGGGAAAAAAAAAGTAGTATGAATAAAATTAAAAATAAATAAATAAATAAATAAATAATCGAAATCATCGCGAGAGAGTGATTTCGATTATTGTTCGAGGAGTAACAGGGAAAACCTTCTCTCTTGCCAAAAAAACGTGAGGAAAAATCATGAGACAGTGCTTCGCTTCTAAGCGGAGAGGGTCCCGCCATTGCTTCTTTTAGGGGCAAAGGAAGGAAAACCAGGCCACGGCCGGCCTGCAAAGACCCTCGCCGCAACCATTTCTTTGTCCATCAAACCGAAAAAGAAATAGATTCGACAATTTATGGAGGGAGTCTAATTGTACGATAGAGATTCGACATAATTTTTCTCTATAAGGTGACTTTTTCCTTTTGTACAAATCAGTCCCCACAGCCGCTTAGAATTCGTCCCGCGAATCATCAGAGGCGCCATCAACTGGGGACAAGTCCAAAATTGCGAAATTGCCAAGGGGAAAATGACGTCACATCAAGCACGGCCATTGGCCCACGTTTCACATATTGCATCGCTAAAGACGAACAACAATGATATGCTTTACATTATGGAAAATTGCAGTACAAACCTTAAAGTTTGTCATAAAAATGCAATGGTGCCTTAAAATTTTAAGAAAATATAGCCAATTATTAAAAATTATTAAATTGATGACAATCAAACCATTTCCTCAACTCCTATTAAATGAAAATGTTGAAGTGACTTTTATTATTATTATTTTTTAATCCTAGGAGACATTGAAGTGCCTAAAATTTAAAGGAGAAGACCAAAGCCCGTCATTTTGGTGCGGATATGATTTTTTTTTAATCCAAATTAATTGAATTCAAAAAGGGTTTGGCGGGACGTTCTCTCTCTTAAATAGTGTTGGATTCGTAGTGTTGGAAGATGTGGGAGAGATTTGTAACAAATTCTAAATGTTGGTATTCTTTTATTTTCTTTTTTTGACGGGTTTAAAATGTTAGGATAAAATTGAAAACCGTAACAAAAAAAATAAAATAAAATTGCACAGTGAACCCTTCTATTTTATTACGTGTTGCCTATTAAATATCACGACACTTGTCGAATCACGCGCACATTGGGTATTTGCTTAATTTGGATGCTTTGGAAGTTTTATATTAATGTGTTTATTACGATAATCCTCAAATCACGAACGACTTGTCAACTGACTTTAAATGCCTCAACTTGTGATCGTTCCTCTTCCGCGGGAGTGCTCGGGCACACGTCTACTAGGACAGAAGCACGAGAGTTCGTTTTGAAGCCGGGATAAATAAGTCGGAAGTTGGTCCGGCCGGACCATATAATGATCGAGATCGTGCGCCTTAAGAAGCATGAGTGTCTCGCGTTAAATTTCGACTCAATCGACCGCTTGGAAAACGGACCAAAACAGAGTTATGCTTGCAAATCCCGTAGGTCTGATCAATCGAGAGGAGATTAATTGCTAAAAGTGGCACCTCACTAAGCAGTCGCCATCGATGAGGGAGATTCCTCGACGATTGTGCAGGATTGACATCGATAATGGAGAGTGAACGGCGTTGACAAGTGTCGGAAGGGCGTTGAGCGAGAATCGTCGATGAAGGAAACAGAGGTTGGCCATCTTAAAACCTAGTTTAAGTACTTAAGAACGAGAGGAGGATATGGATATCAAGTTATCGCATGAAAGATCGTTTCTATTGATTGGTGGGGATGCCCTCCTCCTTTTATATTAATTAGCGCTGGCCTCTCACTCCATAAGTCCATGATAAGAATGTTTAATTAGCGGCGCACATAGCATCGACAACTCACTTGAACATCGAGGTGGGAACGAAATGTCGTGCAAGGTTCGTTCCCCGTCTTGATTTTGAAATTGAAAGGGACTTCCATTATTATTTGAAAAATATCTCAGAGTTAGCCTCGTGACTTGTGAGTACGTCATCGTGGAGCATTACGTGGGAGATCCGGAAAGTAACATGAATTGAGAGTACCCATTTCCTTCAAGGTTTCACACTAACTAGATTCAATCTAGCCGTCTTAAAAATGAGGGTGTCAAATCGATCGGATTTCTTCCTCGTAAATATCTTCACGTACCGCGTCGGCACACTTAGATCCAATCTTAGCTAATAATAATAATAATAATAATAATAATAATAATAAATTGCTTATCCGATACCTTGTCAGTTATTTCTGACCACACGATCTTCCAATCAATGAGTAATTTATGCAAAATTCCCGATAATAGCGTATGGATTTACATCTAGGACTAAGAAAGTACCGTTCCTGATAGTGTCAGGAAAGTGTTTTTGTTGCGCGAAAATCTCCCTTGATGAGGCCTAATCGATTCTCTTGGAGTTTCGGCCCAAGAGGTCGGAGCCCAAAATGGTTTCTATTTTGAAAAATTTCTTTTATTGAACATTAGTAGTTCGTTAAGAAAGAAGACATAGAGCGTTAAATGCAAGGTATTTTATTGATAGGAGCGTGTATTTTGACAGCTTTGTACAAGATTTCGACGAACTTACTGTAGAAGAATTTCGATGAACCTTCTCAAATTGCTTATCGAGATACAACATCGAAATTGAATCGATAATGCTGGATCATACTGTAGGACACGATGTCGTAATTAATCTACGACACCAGATGAGTGGAAATATAGGATACATCGCCGGAATTGAATCAAAGGTGTTGGACGGGTGGAGAATGAATCGATACAGTATCGGAATTTAATCGACGGCACTAGATTGGACGAGTAGAAGTCGGAATGTAATCAACGACACATAATTCTGGATATGAAACACGTCGGAATTGAATCAACGACGAGAATCTGAAAGCTACAGTTAAGATTAAGCTGATTGAAAGATAAATATTTGTTGTGTTATCTTTTTTTCAAGGGTTTCGGTGTAGGATAATTTTAGGTATTTATTGGCGTATTCTGGTAACCGTCAAAGAGACTTTATCTTGTGCTCCAAGTACATCTCCCTTTGGAGACGAGGTTTGCTTCGATAAATGCTGGACAGCTATCACCTTCCAGCTTTTTGCACGTTTTCCTTGCAGATGAAGTCTTCAATGGTTTCCGCGCCTCTTTTGTTCCTTTTAAAGGGATTGTCCTCAAATCTTTCGACTGTCTCTGATCGTGTCTTCTTTCACGCGTCCTTTTTATTTTGCGTTTTGAGACAAATTCAGCCAAAACCATACCCTACGTGGCGTCTCTGTAGTTGATCCTTGCCTGTGCTGCGTATATCTTTCCGTAACTGATTATTCCCTTTTTTGTGCGCATCACGTGACTCATAAAATAATTTTAGGTGTCGATAAATTTCCTGAAAAAAAATTATAACTCTAAGAATTAAAAGTTCAAAAAATACATTGTATATTAGTTCGAAGATCAAGACTTCTTGTGTCATTATCCTTTCTATCCACAATGTCCTCGACTCTAGCAAAGGACCAAGGAGAGACCAACACATCAGAGAACCGAGTTTGGTCCATACACAGGAAGGGCATCTCTAGGAGAATAGGACCACATCCTCTTCTTGCCGACCCTCTTCCGAGGAAGAAAGCATTTCTCTCTCTGTCCTATCCCCATTATTGCAGGCAGTTGCCCTCCATCACCATGAGAGAGGACGGTGTGACTTGGGCATGCTCTTGTCCATGGAATCCTCCCCCTCTATCTCTCACCACATCTTTCGCTATCGGGAAGCAACTTTGGCCTTCGACGTTACCTACAGACGTGGGGGTTCCCCACCTTTTTGCTTCTGGTTTTGGCGCTTTGCGCATGTGGCGTGCCTTGGTGGGATTGAGAGAGAAACCGGCAGCAGACGCCGAATCCCAAGGATTACTTCGTGCCTGTAATCACGGGTTAAATGCGTGCTCACATGCCTTTCTAATTTTGATATTAATCGGGTGATTAGGTGACTCTTCGGACGTGTGGATGAATCTGGTGTGATCCGAAGAGTCTTTCGTTTACCAGCGAGGAGAGGGAGTTGGCGCATCTCTTTCGTGCGCTCCTGAGATGCCATTTAAGGGGAAAACTCCAAAAAAAGTATCATCCTGGTCCCCCCATCCAAACCCACCTGTTTTCCTTTCGTATGCTCCCTCAATTATTGCAACCGTGTTTAATTTTTTTTTTTTTTCACGTTTAGGCGATAGAGCACGTCAATCGAAACGAGGGATGGCATTGGGACAACTTTAAGGTTGTTTGGTTTGACCATGATCTTGCATGTGTATAGCGGTTCTATGGTCGAATTCAATTCCGCCTCAAATCTATCAGTTGAAATCGATTCTTTAATTTTTTTTAACCCAAAAAACCTATTATGCAAACCTGAAACATAACATATTACAGGTTTTAGGATACATTCCAAAATCTACTCAGGTTCCACTTGCATTCTTCATTGAATGATTTCAGTAAGTTATCTTTTCTAATGACTATTATTTGCTGTTACAATCGGTCCACCTACTACAACTTATATTTAGACGCTTGAAGAATATAAAAGATTAACAAAGAAAAAAAAGTCTTGGTCTTGGATATCGCCATCAATGAAAGCTCAAACTAGTAGCTACTAATTACAAATTCATCATCAGATACCATAAAATGATATAGGATCAAGCAAAAATATATAACAAGAAAAGCACAAAGATTTGATGTGGAATATGGATTTTGCCCCTTGAAACCAATTCTTCAATTTTTGTGATATGAAACTCACTCTGCAACCCTAAAATCTAGAACGAGATCAATAGGAACCGTTCTACTCACTCTACACAACACATTGAAAAAACTTTTTTTGTGCTTAATGAATTGCTATGCGACTTCGCTATCTCTTATGACTCTTTTTTTTTTCGGGGGAGGGGGGGGGGAAGAATCTACTAACAATTACATAAATAAGGCTATGACAGTGGGTTGCTATGCTAATCCCTCTCGAGAAATATTTGAGGTGCGCACAAACTGATCCTAACACCTTGATTATATAAAAAAAAATTACATAAACAATATGACAATTCTAGAGATAGCAATGAGGCGGGGCGGAAAAAGGACAATATCATCCAAGCCATGCCCCGTGCGGGGCAAAATTCTATACCAGGACATTGATTTACCCGACACCACTAGGCCCCAATCCACATTTACCCAAAGTTTGGAATACTCGACAAACACAATCTCTACGTGTGATTGATATGAAGATTGAAAAGAGAAAATCATTAAAAAAATTATAAATTTATTGTAATTATGTCAATTTAGTCATAAATATTTTTTTTGGTCAATAAGTCTTATCTGACCCAAAAAAAAAAGAGTCCTAAACCTTTTATATTTATATTAATTCAGTTCTCTTGGTGGATAGGTACTGATGTAGACAAATATCAATAACATTATCATATCTTTCGTTTTTTTATTATTCTTATTCCTTTATCTTTTTTTTCCTCTCTTTTATTTTGTTATTTTCTTCCCACTGGCTGGCGAGCTGCAGTCGACGAGGGTCGCCGGAGCTTGCCAGCCATTAGGCGAGGTGCGCACGACCGTTGGCGAGGCCATGGCTGCCTTTGCCCTGTGGCTGGCTGCCAACCATTGCTCGCCGGCCAAAGTGGTTACAAAAATCGAAATGAACGAAGGTAAATAAAAAAAAAGAAAAAATACAAAAAATACAAAATTTTAAAATTTTATCCACGTCAGTATCGGCCGGCCAGGAGGATTAAATTGACATAAATGCAAAAGTCTTGGGAATCAATTGGCAAAAAAGAATGGTTTAAGACTTTTCATATTGAATCTATGTACAATGAAAAAAACATAAAGATTATTGGCTATTAGATTTTGCTGCAGATAGTTTTCATCATTAATTAAGGAAAGACAAAAGTTTCTCGTGAAAACTCTTCATACAAAATAAATAAGACATGATCAACCTGATCCCGGCCCAAAATCCATTGACGCTCCATTAGTGCCGGGGAACAATCGTCATCCGAAAACAATTTGGACTGTCTTTTAAGATCTTTAGTGATGCTTAGGGATTATCGAAATCATATCCATTGTCCATGTCGCAACCCCCTAGTGATCAAAATTTAGAAGGAATCTCGGATTTTACGGATCTACTATGAAATTCTGTCGAATTGCAAGGGAATTATAGCCTACGAGTCCCGCAATAATACCTACAGTTTCTCTCAATTCGACTAGGTCGTCACCTCTAAAATATGAAAGGTAAACAACGACCATGACCATGACCATGACCATGACCATGACCATGGGCATTGAACTAGGTTAGACATGTTGGGCTGTTCCATCTTTTTGCGTGGGCCTAAAACACACGTTAGCCCAAATCTAGTTCCATCGGTCATGTTTTACCCCGTTTGGTCCACGTGTCATTATCCATGTGACATCGTGGCCGACGTGAGAACGAGCCTCTCTGGCCGGTTCGACGGTCAACCTTTGAAGGTTAGTCAATATGGGCCCTGTGCTATCGGCGTTTCCATAGTGCCCTCTCTCTCTCTCTATTTGAGAGGCCCAACCTGGGCACTTCCCACTTACCAATGAATCGACCTTACGAGTTCCAACTGATTCGAACAAGGAAACAAACGAGATTCCGCGTTTGTTCGGCTTTGGAGAAATGTCTTCGAGAAATTAAAAAACCTTTAAGCTAGGCAGATTTTTCGAAATGCAAATAGCGTTTGTTAAATTGTAATTTTAAAATGCATTGAGAAATAGTTTTCGCTTGAATGATGTTTAAAATATCTTTATAAAAAAAAACCGGCAATACTTAGGATGGATTTGGTTCATCTTTGCAAATGAGCTTTGAGAGAATCAAATATCTTTAGCCTGAGGGGTTTTAGAGAAATGCAAATAGTGTTTGGTAAAAAATACTTTGAAAAGCAACTTTGGCCTAACTAGAGTTTGGCAAAAAAAATTTGTAAACAAGCTTTCTTGCAATATTTATTTTTTAAATAAAAAAGGAAAATCAAACCTAGGGCAAAGGTGGTGGCCGCCGGTGAGCCAAATTTGATGTCGACAGTGGTAGCCCAAGACCGCCAAGTGTAGGGCAACCTTCAGCGATGGTCACCGTGGTTGCGCGACCCTAGGCAGCCATCACTGGGGTCACGCCAGCCCGACAACAAGGCTTGAGGTCACGTGACCTAGCCGGCCCTCACCGAGGTTGGGGTACCCCACGCGGCCATTGCTGGGTTCGCACGACTCAGGTGACAACCAATTGGGGTCGTGTGATTCCCAACTAGTCGATGCCCGACCCCCGACGATCGTCATTTGGGCTCGTGCGACCCTCGGCTAGGGTTGCTAGGTCGCATGACCGCTGACGACCTTCGCCTGGGCTGGCACGGCCCTAAGTGGCCTTTGACGCAGCCATCGGCGAGCTAGATCTTTGGCTTGCTTGCCGCCTGGGATTTCATTTTATTTTATTTTATTTTTAATAAGGGATAACATTGGAATTTCAAAGAAAAAGTGAGGACATTTTTGGAAGAAAAAGCCCTAGTTCAGCATTTGGCCAAATACTAAAAGCTCGATGCTGGTCCAAATTGAGCTTTCACCATTTCCTAGGCCAACTTTCATCTTAAACCCTCCTTGAGAGTTGTTGCCAAGCGCCTTGCATTTTTTATGAGGGCTTTGGGACTTCAATGGGCTTTGGGAAAGCTGAACCAAACTCATCTGAGGTCAAATGTGGTTGTTAGTCAGCCAGATCTAGTGTTGATTGCCTCAGCTGAGGTCATCAAACTTTAGACGACCATCGTCTGGGTTGCAAAAACCCAAGTGGAGTTGCTTGCGGTTCGGCAAACCATTGTTTGGTTTGCACAAATCGAAGCCACTCATCTCAGGCGACAGTCACTTGAGTTTGCCAAATGCCAGGCTGGACCACCTGAGGTCGAGCGTCCTCAGGCAAGGCTACCAAGGCCAGATATAGCTCGCCGGTAGCCACATTCGACCTTGTCAGAGTCTCGTCGACAGCCTAAAATCTCGTCAATGACATCACATTGGGGACATTTCTAGGATTAAGATAGTCAAGGGAAGGCAAAGTTGGAAGGAAAAAACTTGTGCTTGCAATACCAAAAATGTAGCATTCCAAAGGACTTCCAAACCTACCTTGGGCTATGGGACTTTAGAGAGCCATGAAGTTCCTACATTGAGTCAAAAAAGTAGCCACACGTCATTTGTATTTGACTAAGAGACTTTAGAGCCCAGCTCATTCTAAATATTGAATCAAAATCACCCTACCTTTAATCAGCAAATCGGTGGATGCCTCCGGCAATTTTCTTGTCAGAAATTCTTAGAAAGCATTGTGAACATGCAGCCATTGAGATGGTATATTCAAATGCACTTATTTGTTATGTAATTCATCATGAAAACAAAAACTACTCAATATTCCAGAAACTCATTTTTATCATTTCGTTTGATCGAGATGTAGAAATGGAAACTGATCCAATTTCAAAAAGTTCAAGCGGCTTAAGGAAATGTATTGGTTTAATTTTTGGTGAGTACTGCAGAAAACAGCGGCAAGATCATTTGTACCCTCCATGTCCAAATCAAAGGCCAAGTCCCAAGAATAAAGCATGTCAAAAGTGCAATGCAAGATGCTTTCCGCAAAGCGATATCAACAAGCTCCCATAGTGGAGCATCAGCTTTTCCCAAAGTTGTATAGCACTGGTTTGCTTGATGCCCCAAATTGAATAGGAGATATATATATATATATATATATATATTAAGCTAGTACAGCTTTTTTGGGTATTGCAATTGCTTGAACGGTTAATCTGAAATTTGAACCAACCAAGAACTAGATCTTCATTCCTCTGTCTCCTCGTTACCTGATTCAATCGGATTGGGCAAGGTCCGAACTGGCCCGATCGAAGGATCGTCCGAGCGGTTACGAATTGGTGCTGTAATTCAGAAGCACATTTCGTCGAACTGGCTGTCTGAACCGATGCAGTGTATGCACAAAATCGAAGCCACGGCTTCTAGTTCTTCCGTTGGGCTGCAAACTCATCACTCACGCGAAAGTGATCAATATGGATGATGCAAACGTTAGGTACATCTCATCGACATGCAATTACCCATCGTCTTTTGCACGAAGATCTCACAGAAATATCGCGGCTTTTCGAAGGCGTTTGACAAGCTCGGCGAAAACACAGGAACCTCATATAGCTACGAGTGTCTCACCGCTTCGAAAAAGCTTATGGACTTCGTCTTCTGGGATTCTGCACCCCTCGCCTAATTTCCAGAAAGTAAAGATGTTAATGTTTCTAGGATGTTTCTACAACTTTAGAAACACTTTGCCTGTTACGTTAATGAAAAGATAAAAAAGAGCAGAAGCGAATATATAAAATCAAACATCAGTGATCAAATGGACTGAAGATTTCGCGAGTCCTGCCATGATTTCGCTTAAGCTCTCTCGTCAATGCCCTCTCTAGTTTTTTTTTTTAAATGCTTTAGCTTGTCATCCGGTTTAGCTTCATTCAACAACGAAGGGTAATGGGTTTTTGCTTTAATACAAAACAGAGTCCCACGAACCTTCACGTTAACCACACAGATTAGGCCAATAAACCCGGTTAATACACCGTAACTATAGACAAGTGCGGGCAGGGCCCCAGTCCCACCCCACCAATATCCCATGATCTGCATGATCATGAAGCAACCGCAGCAAATTCTAGCTAATCTGCGATAAAACAAGGAGACAAAATCCTTAATCAATGCTTGTGTTGCTGGGTGTAGATGTAGTCCAGGTGCGCCTCTGAAATGAACCTTCTTTTCAAGCATTCTTCGTCGCCATCGTCGCATGCCTCCTCCCCCATCAGCTGCGTTGAGTTTTTAGTCACAGGCAAACAGAGCAAAAGAGCAAGTTCAGATCATGACGAAAAGGGAATTGCAGCAAAAGGGACATGCAAAGGCAGTAGGCGAGGGAAAAACAATGGGCTGTGCAAGAGCAACGCTTACGTTTCGGATCATATCATCACTTCCTTCCATGTTCTCTCGCATGGAACCTCCCGAGCTGGCTATCTTCTCCATCCCTCTCTCTTCAAGCCCTGGGGAAAAGAAGAAGAAACACACAGCTTCCCCATCCTTCAAACGGGTGATGATGCGGTTGAGGAAGGATCGACAGATGAAGGGGTTCAGTTACCTGGTTCATTTGCTGCGTGTTGTGCTGCTGGGGTTGATGACAGAAGAAGAAAGAGGAGGAAGATTGAAAGAGCAGCAGAGTATAACCCAAACTTCATCTTTCGTTTTGAGCTTTGTATGAGAGAATCAGATGGTAGAGAAGATGAGATTTAAGAGGGTTTTGGGAGACGGGGTGATTGAGGATTTGGAGGGGTACTAGAAGCGCATTGAAGCAATTAAAGACCAGCAAGAAACAAGTCCCGCTATATTTCACTTTCTTCATTTTGCCTTTTGGTACATGCCCTTTTAATAAGTCATGTATTTCCGCATGGCCCGAAAAAAGTATCAAAAAATTTATAAATCTATTGAATTCATTCCTAATTTTTTTTTTATCGTTGTCAATTTAGTGTTAAATATTTTGCATTTATGTCAATAGAGTCAATCCGACCATTGACCTAAAATTCGCTAACGTGGACGTCGTTGTTTTATGTGGCACGACTGCCGATGATGTTGGTATTATTTATTATTATTTTGATATTATTACATATTTTAAATATTTTTTTGGCTTTCTTCTTTTTCTATTATCTTAACTAACAAAATCATTTAAAAATAATAAGACAATATTAAAGAATGTTTATGTCAGTGCCAGACGTGCCACGTAGGACAACTGACATCCATATCAGCAATTTTTAGCCAAAATTAACTGGATTGACTCGTTGGCAGAAATGCCAAAGATTTATAATTGAATTGAGACCAATACAATAGGTCTAGAACTGAATTGACACCAATAAAAAGTTTATGATTGAATTGGCATCAATGCAATAGGTTTATAAATTTTTTGACACTTTTCCCTCCCGCATGACCTCTCTTGTTCTAAATAGGATCCACGACCCAGATGTAGGTCGTGAATCTAATGGACTTTTTTTGGAATTCCAATTATCAATAGTTATGATTAATTCGGTTCGTGCGAATTGAAATCTACGCAAGAATTTTCCCTTAGATAATGTGCAGTACGAGTTTTGGGACATGTAATCTAGCGAGGAACTGACGATTTGATTCCTTGGCGAAGCCGAAAGAAAATCCGCGCTTCGCGATTAATTGATCAGGATTTCATTATAATTACATCTCAAGATAAGGTGCTTAGGTTAGATTTGCTTAAACGCATTGGAACTTTAAACGGTCAAAAACGAAGGGGGAAAAAAAAGAGAGAGAGAGGAGGAGGAGAACTAGACATGCTAAAGAGGGTACTGAGTTTGTTGCGAGTTAGTTCCCAAAGTGCAAAGCCAATAAGGTGCGTAGCCTCGTTTAATGTCGTAAAATGAGGAACCCGGTTCTTAAATCGAAGGCATACTAGGATCCGGAAGGAGAGCGCCACAGAAAATTCGGAAAAAGGAGTGAAAACGTGGACAGCAAGTCGGTTTCAGGAAAACAACCCCCCCATGATATGATAACACGTCTCAGAAAATTGCAAAACGTCATGCTACTAACCGTTTTAACCCATTTGCATTCGAGGATAATGATATAAATTATTTTTACATTTTATGATCATTTAATATAATTCCTGAATTTTTATTTTTTTTTAAAAAAAATTTTGGTCCCTACTCTTTTTGTTAATGCTTAATTTAGTTTCTGAATTATATGAAAATATCTAATATTGTTCCTAGACTCGAATCAATAGAGCGTTAACATTGGGACTAAATTGAACAAGTATACAAATTTTAGAGATCACATTGAAGAAATTCAAAATTTAATGACAGCATTGCATATTGGACTAAAATTGAGAGACTACATTTAACAAGCTAAAAATTCATGAGCCAAATTGCACATATTTCAAAGTTCATGAACCATTTGTGTCATTTTTTTTCTATATGCAATAAAAATTTACCAATCCATGCTTGACCGGACTCATTTACTAAAACACTTTTGTGTTTAATCCAACCTATGAAAATATGTATTCACCTACTTAACCCATTTTGAGCTCTTCATGTGTATGTGATGTTTTGGAAACAATTGTTATCGCCATTATAAGATGCTAAAGAATAGACTTTAAACATTACATAGAATTTTTTCATTTGTGAATAAAGAATAAGTGGAATGTACTACTTGGCAGTGAATTCGCAAAATTTTAGCAATAAATGACGTGGAAAAATTGAAATTTTTAATTGAATGAAACATAAGATCTTGAAGTAAATTTTTTATGCTGACAAAGGATTGCAATGACAAGAACAAAGACCAAAATATTACAATTATATAACAATAACAAATACAACAAGGATAGATATATCGACGACTTACGAGAATAATAATTATAAAAAGTAAGGGGGGCAGAAAAAAACATACAACTTCTCTGAAATTGGGATAGTCCTAGACTCCTAGGAGTATTTCCTCGTAAAGCGTGGAGAGATAATCACAAAACTAATTGAATTTGGGTAAATTATGAATCCACTAAACACCCTTATTTATTTATTTTGAATTTTTTCCATTCTAGGCATATGGTAAAAGCTAAAAAGCCACATAAGATCTCAACTCATTAAATTTTGGTTAAAAGATATTTTTATAACCTATCTTGACAGGTGTAATCGTATCGTTGATTTGCAATTCGCGCTAAGAAACGCATGGCGTTTTCCCTTCGACAGCTGGAGTCGGCGCCCCCACATGTTTTGCCTTTCGATGCGATTTGACAATGTGGCGGCGAAAAGCAACAAAACCATGCGAAATCCGTCCAAAGTCAGAACCGCAATCGCACAATTAACTAAGCGCATATGAATCATATAAACCATGGGAATATGTTTTTTTATCCATGGTTAAGACAAATTTGCTGTTAAATTCATGCTAAAATAGAGGGAAAAAAAATGATATGGTGAAAATATTAAAATCCCTTCCCCCCCCCCCTTTAATGTCATAAAAAAATGATATGTTTTTTCATAGCCTGCAATACTCAAACCATTTTTCAATCTGATCAATCTCAACAGTCCAATGCCGCCTCTGGGGCAGCGGACGCGGCTCCAACGTTTTGGAAGAAGTTGTGATTTGCACAACAGAATTGCCAAATTCAAATCAAAATGGTCGACCTACCGACCGGCGGTCGTTGGCCAAAGCCTAGAAAATTCGGTTATTTGAGATGCGATTTTTATCCGATATCAAAGGCTTTTTCATGACTTTAAATTCACGCACAGGCTAGCCTAGAGCTGCAGGCTATTGGCATTCGAAGTCAGTTGCGATTGCATGGAAATTTCAGAATTCAATCGTCATTTGGACAGATTTAAGTTGCCTCAAATCCAAATCGTTCTGGGCTTTAGGATGAATTAAAGAGGCGTGTGAAGTTTCTCGTTGTTCTAACGCGCAAGCCCAGAGGACTTAGCTATTTGAGTCGTGTTTGGGTTGGAGGCCCATAAAGTAATCTTCGAGTCGGTCGCAGAGGATGGAGCCCATGAAGTACTAGATCTCCAATTGTTTTTTTGGTTTCTCAAACCTTAGTTAGATTAGATTTAAAAGCAAAAAGATGCTCCAAAGTACCCAAAAGGGAAAAAGGAACAAAAGCCAAGCCATCGATACTGGGCTGGAATAGCGGCGGTGAGGACTCGCAACCCTTGCTGGTGAGCCCTCGCTCGGATTTGGGTGAGGGCCCTCATCTATGTGGTAGCGATGGTGGTGCCAGTGTCACCGCCACCGAACAAGGTTCGACAATGAGGGTCGTCGGCCTCAACACCAGGGCAAAGTAGTGAGAGCGACATCACCTCGAGCCTTGCCCATTCTTAAAAAGAGAAATTTATTTTCTTCAAACTTTATATCATTTTTTTTTCTTTGCGTCGCCGCTAATATGAGTTTTGCTGGATGCCACATCAGCGTCGTGTGCCTTTAAAACGTAATTAAAAAAAAAAAAAAAAGAGTCACATGAAGACCTTGTGCTAGCCAAATTAGGTGGAGTAATAGAAGGATTTGATTGCACAAGACTAACAAGTTTTAGAACTTTTGCACTATTTCAAAGTCTTGAGTTTCAGTTGTTCTTTCACAATAAATTTCCAAGTCCTTCTACGTGTTTACCTCTTGAAAAATGAAAAAAAAAAAATAGAGGTAGGACCATATTTATTTTCCAAACCGGTTTTGGGAAAACTGCCAAGTTTGTCATTAGTATGATGAGTGAAATTACGTCTCACTCATTCAATAACCCTAAGCTCGATCGAACCAACTACGAAATAGACATTTCATTTTTGAGCAAATTGTGTCAATTAGGTAAGGCATCCTTATTACCATTTTCATTTTTGGGCTATTATCGTGCTCTTAAGAAACATGTCCTAGGCGTGCAAAAGGGAGTTCGACCACACGTGTCACTTGCCGACTCTACAATGGATATGACCAATTTAAAGTCTTGGGCCCTATTATTATTATTATTATTATTATTGTTATTGTTATTGTTATTGGGGCTAATTCCCTAGAAACAAAAATTCTTGGTTTTAGGTCAAAACTCAACTCTGTCCCTCTAACAATTATTTTTTTTGTTGGTTCTAGAAAAAGGATTCCGAACTTTCACTCCAGTCCAGAATCTGCCCACGCTCCGACAGTCACAACTGATTTTTGTTTTTAAACTAGTTTAGGGTCAGTGGAACGATGAGCAACCGAGGACAAAATTCTAATGGACAAAGGAATCAAATGAAACATATAATTTTTTAAACATAATTTTTAGGATTTTTTTCTTTTTTCGTTTTTGCTTTTCTCCTTCCACCACTTTCCTCCTCCTTCCAGACCGCCATTCCTTCTTCCGCTGCTTCATCCTCAATTCCGTCCTCCTTTCGTTGGCTGCCTGGTGATGGTCAAGACTCGGCCCGGTGAGCTCGAGACGACTGGTCCTGATGATCTCGGGCTTGCCCGAGGCCGGTGAGTGACGAGCTCGTCAGATCCAAGTGAGCTCGAGCTTGGCCATAGCCGGCGAGCTCGAAACTTGCCAAATTAGGGAGTTTCGAGCTCCGCCGAAGCCAACAAAGCAGGAGGTCATCGGCTTCGTTCGAGCTGAGGCTCGCTGATCTGCCAAGCTCGAGCTCTACACCATGGACGAGATCGACTGGATATGGTGAGCTCGAGCTTGAGCTCGCTCGGATAATAAACCATCTCAAACGGTAGTTGTTATCTCTCTTGGGTATGTTTGTTTCAAGGAAAGTAATTTTCGAAAACTAGTTTTCTGGAAACCATTTTCTCGGAAAACGATTTGTTTTTCTTTGTTTGGCAATATGTTACCAAAAATATTTTTCGTTATTTGGTTCTCATTTGGAAAACGATTTCAATCTCATCTATATGATTGTCCTCGATACTGATGAGAGGTAGAGGGTCGAGAGTGCTAACGTGAACTGACCCCATTCGTTGGTTCCAACCTTGGTCCCGATCCTCGACCTTGATCTTGGTCCCCAGCCCCGATTCCCGGCCCCGGGCCGACATCGGCCGGGGTCCTGGTCCCCAGCCCTGACCCCGGTCTCTATCCTGGTCTCGGTCCCGGACACCGGCCTCGGCTCCCATCCAATCCCTCGTCCCGGCCCTCGTTGCCGGTCTCTGGCCCCGATCGCTAGTCCTCGGTCCTGGTCCCAATCCTGATCGCCAGCCTCAGCCCCGATCACTAGCCCAAGTCGCTTGTCCTGACCCCGATCCCAGTATCTGGCCTCGTTCCCCAACCCCAGTCCCGGTAGGCGATCCTGTTAGACATGGTCATTTGGAACTGTGGGCCCAGAACCGACCCCTTGAACGGACCTGCGGTTTCGAACAGCCACTAAAAAAAAAGGCGTGAGCCCTGCAGCCCCCGCCCATCGAGAAGAGCCGTTGGGCCCTTCCCCACGGCCCAACGGGCCTTTGGACTGTTGGGTCCGAAGGCCGTTGCAATTTCCTTAAAAAAATAAAAATAAAAATAATCTATAAAAACATCTCAATCCCTCTTTATTTTTCTCACAATTTCTCTCAATTCTCTCTAATACTCTCACCTCTCAAGTTTTAATATATCAAATTCTGTCAAATTCTCTCAATCCGTTATTCTCTCTCAATTCCATATTAATTATTTGAATTAACTTTCTGATCAATTCTCTCAAAAAATGGCAAGTGGAAGCAGAAATACTGAAAAGGGAAAAAGCCCGATGTGAGAATTCGATTATTCTGTTCGTGAATATGATCCTCGTGAATATGCATGTTGGGAAGACGACGATGTTCACAATCCCAACTTCGAGCATGTCCCAAAGCAAGAAAGACTTTATTCCTCCACCGGTGTCGAAAAATCATCGATAGCAAAGGAGCCGAGACGGAAAAGCCGAGAATTCGACTTGTGGCTACACTTCAACAAAGTATGAAATAAAAATGAAGGCAAGTTTGATACATGCTATAAATATTGTCCACAAACATACAAACTTGGTAAAGGAGATGACCACAAAACATTTCATCGGCATCTAACGAAAATACATCCAATGCAAGCGGAGATCGACATTATCCAATAACAAATTTTCGGGTTCGTCAATCCTAACCTTCATCCTTTATTACGTTTTACTAATGCACTTTATAAAAAAAATGTTAGCTGAATATGTTGCCCTTGAGCATGCTCCATTTAATACTGACAAAAAATTTAATTTTAGATATTTGGTAAACACTGCGCTGGCTCCGCATGCACCATCTATTTCGAAAATTACTCTTAGACACGAACTTAAACAAGTTTATAAAAAATAAAAAATAATAATAATTTGATAAGTTTTTTTGGAGAATTCAATGGACGTGTACATATAGGTAGTGATATTTAGAGTGATGCTTAGAATATTAATTTTTATATGGGTGTTACGTGCCATTGGATAGGTGATGATTAGGTTATTCAAAAAAAAAATTCTTGCATTTCGTGTTTTCCCTGAAAGGCATACGACCCATAATGTTTACAGACTAATTAGGAAAATTTTGGAAGAATATGATTTGATTAATAAAGTTTTTTCAATTGATTTTGATAATGCCGCCGCAAATACTGCTTTCATTTCCGAGTTAAAAAAAATTTGTAAATCCTTTTTTGGCGGATCAATTTTTCATATTAGATGTGCTTGCCATGTTTTGAATTTATGTGTACAAGATGATTTACGATCTCTTGTGACTTATCTCCATTCAATCAATAATGCAATTAGATTTTTATGGAGCCATCCTCATCTTATGAAAGAGTGAGAAAAATTTTATAAACAAAATGGGAGAATAGCAAAAAGGTTTCCAAAAGATATTTCGACTCATTGAAATTATACTTACGAGATGCTTCTACAAACTTTTGACTACAAAGATTTATTATGTTCATTTATTTCGAATATTGTTCCCGATATTGCCTTACTCCCATAACATTGGGACGTTTGCAATTTTTTTTATAGATTTTTTTGAAAGTTTTTAATGATGCTACTAATACTTTAATCTGATATTTATTATCCCACTACACATTTATGTTTAACAGAGTGTGTTAATATTGCTAATATTTTAATGAATATGAAAAAAATATTGAATTAGCTTCGAGTATTTTAGTAATGCGAAAAAAATGGTTGCATTATTATTTGAACATTCCTCTTGTCTATTTAGTTGGTATTGTTTTCGATCCATGTACTAAATTAGATGGTTTATTAGATTATCCGAATGCTTATTATTATGATTGTTTACATTTGAATGAAGCAATAAATATTTCAATTATATAAGCAAAGGTTAAACAAGTTATAGTAGCATTATATAATGAATTTTCTAGTAGATATAGTTTAAGTGACAATGGATGTGGATCTGCTCAACAAAATGTCTCACAAAACGATGCGAGTTTTCACTTGGTAGAGGATATAAAATGCTCATAAGTAAGCCAAAAAAAAAACATAAAAGTACATCAACAAGTAGTATTTATGAATTAGAAAACTATTTAACAATTATTTTTGAGTCTAATGATTCCGAACACAGCGCAGATTTCAAGATTCTTGAGTGGTGGAAGAACCATTCAACTCAATTTTCAGTTCTCTCCCTCGTTATGAAACAAATATTAGCAATCTCTTCTTCAACAGTGGCAGTTGAACAAATATTTAGCGCTGAAAAATTAATTTTGGACTGTTAATACATGATTTTTGACAAGTCTCTTTCAGTATTATTTTGAAAAATCATAAAAAAATCCATAAAAAGTCAAAAAAAAATTACAAATCAACTTTGATGGCCTCGGCCAAACCCAAGGAACCATATTTGACCGAGAAAATAATTTTCTATAATTTTCGTATTTTTTAAATATTTTCAAAAATAGGAAAATACTCGACAATTCAGAAAAAATATCATTTGAGGTCGCAAAAATATGAAAAAAATTCAATATTTTCCTTTTAATTTCTTTGTATTTTTGACCTCATAAAAAGTCTAAATTCAAGTTCAATTTTATGTGTTCCTCTGTAACGTGTGTGATTGAATTTGGTAAAAAAAAATATCAATTGAGTCTTTTAATTTTTAATTTTGGCATTTTTAGGGTCTTGACATTCAATCTAATTGTCCTTCATTGTAATTTGACCCAATTATTTGCATAAATTGCTTAATTGCATGAATTGGGTAAAATTACATACTTTATATCAATTTAATCCTTGAATTTGGGTATAATTGAAATTATTTTTAATTCAAGGGTTACATTTATCAATTGAAGCTACTACCTAATGTTTTTAATCATTTTGAGTCGATTGACATAGGTAGCTTTGTTCAATTTGACTGTTTGAGTCTTCAATTTCACAATTTTCCAAATTGCAATTAAGGACAAATTTGGGGCTGTTGTAGAAATTGACATGAACTTTTGGGCAAAATCACATTTTTGGATAATAATCATATCCTAAGTTCGATTTTGAGGTTTAATTTGTAAAAATTTCCCGCAAATTAGGGTTAATTTTGAAAAATCAAGTCAGAACCAGTTCTGACCGATCAGACCGGTCGAACTGGTCCGCTACAGTGTCGTCTTCTTTCCCAAGTGTCTGTCCAGATGAACAATGACAAACCGAACTTTGATAGTCGAATTGAAGGCTCAATCAACCATAATCGGCAAACCTGTGGTGGGGCTTTTGATTTTCAAGGTGAGACACATCGATCAGGACAGATGGAGTCGCCAATGGTCCCCGAAGCATGGTGGAATCGACCGGTCAATATCGCAGTGGCCATAAAAGTCAACTTTCACAGTATGGCCAAATCGAACGTTCATTCGCGCACGCCAGCGAATTATTTCGACTTAACAGAGTTGCCAACCATCTTCAGCGTCGTTTGGACCAAATAGCACGCACAGTCACGTGCCACTTGGAGTCAGTTAGATACTCCCTGTTCGCGGCAAAATTTGAAAGGGGTATATAGTCTTGAGAGGCTTACTAGAAGAAGAGGGGCTTTCATTCGGTTGCAAAAAAAAAAAAAACGGAATGGACAGAGAGAGAGAAGGAGAGGAAGAGAGCTCATTCTCCGGTCTAGGTTGTTAGGAAGTCGAGCTCGAATTCAAGGCACTGGTAAGGCCGCTTTCGGCCAAACCAAAGCTAACAAAGGTCATTAGAAGCACGCCTGAAGTTGTAGGAATCTATTGGGACCAGCCGCTTCGCCTATCATTTCGAAATAGGTGAGTTCAGTCTTCAAGATTTTGTATTGTGCTTTAATGGAGGAACTCGATTCCGATCATGATTCTTTGAGTTAGAGTAGACGTTTTACTCTTCAAGCATCGCTAATCATCATTGCTTTATCATTTTGCATCGACCTTGTCTGGATATCTCGAATCGAGTCTCCGAACTCAACCTTCATCGTTGAATACTGTTCAATCTTGCCTAGCCAAATCTAGGTCGTGCGAGCTCAATCAAAGCTCAAGGTAAGTGTTTTGAACCTCTTACGATACTCCTATGTTGATGAATTAGTTCGAGATGCCATGGATTGCATGTTTAAAGTAGTTATACTTGTACTGGTTCGAGCTTGCTTGTGCTTGATTCCGTGGTGGAAATGCTTCGATTCTTAGATATGTGAAAGTAGAGGACTAAGTGAGTTGAACGGCATCGGTTTTACGTTAATTGGTTAAGGTTTGGTTGTTCATCGGCGTTGGAGAATCCTCAGCAGTCCATTCCGTCGGAGTCGAGAGGTTGAAGACGAAGTTGACGTGGCAGAGTCAACGAGTGAAATATCTAGGCGGCGTTCTATGATTGGTCCAAGCAATGCTGAGTTGGCTCGATCGTTAGTTTGTTTAGGCTAAGTTAGTTGTGATCGGATGGCTTAGATTAATCGAGTTCTATTTTTAATAGCCGTCCTATTAGAAAGTAGGAATATTTGAAAATGGTTTTATAACCAAAAAATCAAAACTAACTCAAACTTTGCCGTTTAGGTCAAGGGTTGAGCGGCGTCATTTAAGTTAGTGAAAATGGACGGACCAAATCAGGTCTCAGGTTCTAATTGTGACCATAAACTTAAGTAATCATACCTAACGGATGAAATTTAGTTGGCTTTTGATTTGAGTCGTAAGTTTTTATTAAGCCAATTCAGTGATCGTGGAGTAGCCATGTAGTTCATTAGGAACCGTCGGATTAAATCCGAATAATTAGAAAAAAAAAAGAAAAAAAAAAGAGCGGAATGACGTCGTTTTGAGGCATTGGAATCGTGGGTCCGAGTCTGGGCCGGGTTGTCCAGCCCAAGTAGGTCGGGTCGACCTAGTCTGAATCATTTTGTAATAAAATTTCCGAAAATTATTTTTAAATAAAAATTTTCAAAAAATTCTAGAAAATTCTAAAAAAATGTTAGAAAATCCTAGAAAATCCCAAAAAATGTAAGAAAATTGTGCAGAATTCCTAGACATTCCATAAATTCTCGAAAATTAGACAACTAGTCAATCCTATTTTTGAGATTTCTCATCCGTTCTTCTGAAAATTGACGATATTACCCTTTAGAGGTAAATCACCTTCGTTTGGTATATAAAATCGGTCGATAATGCTAAGATAAGAATTAGGGTCAATCAGGTGATCAATTTTTATATTTAGGTTTTCGAATCTCATCATTTTTCTGAAAATGACGATTTTACTTCTCAAAAGGTAAATCGTCTTTCTTATTCTGATCGAATCATGAAAATTGCTCAAAATTAGGATTTGGGTCTGGTGGTCGATCAATCCTTCTATTTGGGATTTTCCTTTTTCATCACTTTCTTAAATGATGATTTTGCCCCTCAAAAGGTAAAGTTGCTTCTAAATTTTAGAAAAATTTTGAAAATTTCCGAAAAATAGGAAATAGATTGGTTTGGTGACCAATCCTATTTTCACCATCTTTTGACTCTCTATTTCATCTAAAATGACAAAATTTTCCTTTCAGGGCAAACTGTCCAAAAAATATTCAAAATTACAATTTTGCCCCTCAATGGTAAATTATCTCGAAAACATTCTTGAGCCTTGATTGACATTTCTCTAGGTTAATAGAGCCTTACTAGGGATGTAACGTTACTTTCATGTGATTTATCCACACATTTTGGATCCTTGATTTGCCTGATCATTTTACTAATTATGTTTACTAGTATAGTCATTCCTATATGAACTTCTAGATTTAGGGTTCGCACCCTACTCATCTACATGAAATCTTAGTTTAGACAAATAATTCAATTTAGATGCCGAAAGTACGTCAACTCTGATAGTTGGCGTAACAAAGTCCCCGATTTCATTTCTCTGATTTCCACAGAATTGAATAAAATGCTCCAAACTATTCGATAGGGTTTCCAAATGTACCATCCACGAAACGATTGGTGGCGATCCCTTGGTATGTACACGTACCACATGTCACTAGACCATACCAAAGGTCGACTACGTATACCATCGTTGTGACTTGGGTAACGGGTCTTGAGAGAGGCCCGCATCGGACCAGAGAGGACGACCCATTAGCCCGCTGATGATCTCGAAGGAACCTCGAGATTAGATCGCGACATGGACCTCCGCCGTTCAAGATTAAGTCCGAAAAGTGTGGAGATTCGAGCTTATGTCGTGATTGGACAAAGGATAAATTTCGACAACAAGAGTTGGATCGAGAACACAAATTCTTCAATGTTAACTGTGGAGATACTACCGCCACCATAACAACGGGTAGCGAAGATTGACGATGAGGTAAGTTAGGGTTATCGAAGGTAATAGAACTACATGAGTTTTGATTCTTATATCCTCAAGAAGATATGTAGACGTTTAATGATAATTTATTAAGTTCAAACCAATTCCTCCTCTATCTTTTTTTCTTTAAATTTTATTATAATGTACAATTTGATTAAAGATTATAATTTATAATTAATAATTTATTTTTTTATTATTTTAAAAATACAATTAAAAGTTTGGAACCGGAACCAAAATAAGAAACTGGCCCGGGACCACTTTTGATGGAACCGAAACCAGAACCGGTCATGTGTAGATCCCATCCTCGGCCCCGGTTCCGGTCCTGATCTCGATCCTCGACCCTGATCTCGGTTCTAGTCCCGATCCCCACCCCGGTCCCCATTGCAGGTCCCCGTCCTCGGCTCTAGGGTCCTCGGCCAAGGCCTCAGTCCTTGGCCCATTTCTCGATCTCCAGCCCTAATCACAGTCTTAGTCTTGATCGCCTATCCCAGCCCCGATCACTGGCCTTGCTCGCCGACCCTAGCCCCGACCCGTGCCCTAGTCGCCGATCCCGACCCCTGCCTCGAACTCGGCACCGGTCTTGGTCTCGACCCTAGTCGCTGGTCCAGGCCTTAACCCTGGTCCTTGTCCCAGCCCTGATCATTGGTTCCCGACCTTGGCCCTAGTCTTAATCCCCTATCTCCGGCCCCGGTCTCGATCCTTAGTTCCCGCCCCTAGGATCGATCTCCGGGATCAGCCCCAGGCCTGTTTTCAAAAAAAGTGAGGGACTCAAATTTGGGAAAGTGTTTTCACTTTTTTATTTTGAAAAATTCAATTTTCTATTTTAATAAATAAAATTTTTGTTGACTGTAAAGTACTTTCCGTTGATGAAATCATTTTTCTTGAACCAAACAGAAGAAAGTCCAGAAAAAACTTTCCCTGAAAATACTTTCCCCAAAACAAACACACCTTTGGTCCGAGTATGCATCCATTATCATAGGGAGTGAATTGAAAGTTTACCAAGCCCATTGTTATGATTTCTGGCAATAGAGAACGAAGGTGAAGCTCCTGGGTATCCTCGTGCAGAAAATCGCAACCTTCTCGTCCTCATGCCCCGCCATCGTCGCTGTGGCTACGCGCTGCTCTTTCATGGCTTTGGCGGAGCTCGATAATCTGGCAAGCTTCAAGCTCGTCGGCCATGGCCGAGGTCGAGCTCACCTGGATCTAGCGAGCTTGTCACTCGCCGGCCTTGGGCGAGTCTGAGATCGCCGGGACCAACCACCTCGAGCTCGCCAGGCCGAGCCATGGCCATCACTTGGGAACCGACGGAAGGAGGACGGAGCGGAGGATGAAGCAGCGGAAGAAAGAGTGGCGGTCTGGAGGAAGGAGGAAGAAGTAGGTGGAAGGAGAAAAAAGAAAAAGAAAAAAGAAAAAGAAAAAATTCCTAAAAATTATATTAAAAACTATAAAAAAAAATTAAATATTGAGTCGCTAGCGGGCCGGCGTCCATGTCAGCGCCGACTAGCCAAAATTCACCAGATGGACTTAAATGGCACAATTACATAAACTTTATGACTGAATAGGCAAAAAAAAAAAAGGTTTAGGGCTGAATTGGAACAATTACAAAAGGTTTAGTACTTTTTTGATAATTTTCCCTAAAATGATAACCAAACTAATGAAAATCTCTATAGAAGACAATTCGTGAGTATAGATGCCGACGACCCATGTTTTACATTAATTTTTTGGCTCGATAGTGGGTACGAAGATCGCTATTCCTTTCATGGAAAAGCCTAATCCAATGGATTATAGAGATATATCGAGACGATCTGTCAATAAAAAGCTTGCTCAAAACTGAACAACTATCGATGTCCATTGTATTGCGGTATCTCATTTGTCGAGTTTAAGATGGTTCCTTTGAATTAGGCGTGAGCATTGTCTGGTTACCGAGGGAACCGGAGATCGGATCGCTGGTCTTAGTTTTAAACTTTGAAAAATTTGAGCATTGAATATGTCACAAAAAAAAAAGACTAAGATGAAAGATCATTATGTAGCCAATGAGGAGTTGGCTAAGTTTGTGAGATCCATGAGCCTTTGACAGTTAAATTGATAAGGTCTCGGGTTCGAATCTTCCCGACCTCATATTGAGAGACTTAACCGGTGGCATTGGCGCTCATACCCCCACCACCCCGACAAATAGTTCATTGCACATGGAAAACCTCAGTATATATATAAAACCAAAAGGGGGCAGGACCGGGGTGATCTCAGAAATAGAAGAGAAGTTAATAAAGAAGATTAAGAACGTCGTCTTTTAAGTTTGTCAGTCCAATAGTTACGATATGACACTGGAAGTTTTAAATAAACACTTAAAAGATGATATAACAATTCGACCGCAGTATATAAAATAACAACAGATATTATGAGCACAATTAACATTACTTACTACTGAAATATGTATGAAACAATTGTTCAACAGAAATATCTAAATACCAGTCACAAAAATTAATAAATTCAGTAATAAGCAATAAATAACTTTATATATAAATGATAACTAAAATAACAAACTAGATGCGAAGATAAGTAGTATAAATAAAAATAAATATCATAAATCACCAACTAGGAGGCAAAGCCTTCACACTCTAGGGTATGATATATTGCAGAAAATAACTATTGAAACTTAAATATGCAAAGCAAAGTGTGTGTGGCTAGTCTACGAGAGGAGACCACATATCAATCTTCACTGAGAGTTGTATGCAGAATATATGCAAAACTTGAATATAAATTGCAAAAACTTAAATTTACACCGCCTTAGACACCAACAGGTGGCAGAGCCTACCGATTTTAGGTTGTAATAGGCAAAAGATGAAAAAATATGAACTT
Source organism: Rhodomyrtus tomentosa (assembly GCA_028455895.1). NCBI lineage: Eukaryota > Viridiplantae > Streptophyta > Magnoliopsida > Myrtales > Myrtaceae > Rhodomyrtus > Rhodomyrtus tomentosa. The sequence goes on along the minus strand of JAPCWY010000003.1, from coordinate 13,433,671 downwards.
TTATTGAGAATAGATGAAAGATTACACAAGAAAAACTTAAAAGTACTTCAGATCTGTAATTATAAGTGTGAAACTTAAAACGATTCAGGGAAGAACAGATAAGGGTTTCTGGGTAGGAATAGTTGAAATGGAGGGACTTTGATTTACGAATCTGGGTCCGGAAGGATGTGTTTGGGTACTCCAAACTTGATAGACAGAGGAGAAGGTGAGGTTGGACGAGAGGGAGAGCTTCAGAGGAGAAGGTGAGCTTCAAAAGAGAGTGGACGAGAGAGAGTGAGAATGTGGACTTGGTTCGAGCTCCGTTTGTCCATTGGAGAAGCTCGGGTTTGAAAGACTTGAAATTCATTATTGCTCTAGTGAATAGTGATCGCTTAAAAGACCGTTACAGTGTACAGTGGGTAGTGCATAGTGTACAATGTTATACAGTGTACAAAATACCAAAATATAGAAATACTTTTACAATCAAAACTTTACAATTACATTACTTTAAAGAGAATTATGACAAAAAATGTTGGCTTCATAGCAATCGCATTGCTCGGTGTCGCTACTCTGATGTGAAGAGGATGCTGACTGCGTCTCTTCGTATTCCATAATTGGTCTTTTCATCATATCATAAAATTCTTTTTCATTATTGACATTTACCAATTTTGATATTGTCATTGACTTGTCGTGCAGGAAGGTTGTCTTTGAGGTTGCAACCGGATTTTGCGTGAAAACTTTGTTGAGATCCACAACTTTACGTTGTTGGATTGTGAACGGCTTTTACTGAACATTTGTCACAGTATGAGAAACCATCCAACCACTTTGTCTTAAATCTTCTGACCAAAATGAGTATTTTTGGGTATTGAGTATTTTAAGTGTATTCAAGTTCCCAGGCAGATACCCATGTCAACCAAAAATTTGCACAAAACATTAGGAGAGGAGGAAACTGTTTCTCCTGTGGACTAGGAACAAATGTACTTTGGAACATTTTGAAGGATTCTATGACTTGTGGGGGGAGAATATCCGAAATGGAACCAAAATTATCCCACAATCGGATAAACCAAAAAGGCAACTTTGAGATATCAAAGGCACTTTGGAAAAAGAAAAGTCATGTGTGGCTATGATTTGGGTTTTGTCGAAAGAAATAATTCTACCAAGCTTGTTGGTAATCAAAATAGGTAAAATTATACATAACAGAAAGATTTTCAGTGACTCGTGAATTGAGTTTCACTAGGGTACTTGGGGTATTATTCTACTCGGCTGAGTGTATGACCCTTACGATTCTTGCAGTGGAGTGATTTGGTACATTAGGTTCCACTTTGTTAAAAAAATGTTTGAACTTTACTGATCCAGTCTGAATCAAAATCTTTTTACAAAAATCAAGTGGTTTACAAAGGTCATGAGGGGTGTAAAAACGATTTTCCCCGAACATAGTCTTCGTGAATATATAAAGGTTCTCATGATAAAATCCATTTTCAACCGTGATAATTTTCTCAAAATTTTTCATAAAAAACTTTGACTTTGGTTTATGAGGGGCTGACGGTGTCTTAAGAACCAACTCGTTGGAAACATTTAAGGGTGAGTGAGACTTTACCTCATCGTATACAAAAACTTCGGTACTTAAGGATTTTAGCAAATCCTTCATGACATAACTTGGCAAAATGGAAGTTAACTTTGTAAGGGCTATTGATTGTGTGGGTTGGCTGGGAGAGGCTTCTAAGGATGAACTTTGTGATGTTGCTGGTAACAATTGTGCAGCTTCTAGCCAACTGCGTATTGGGGTCAACTTTGATGGTTTGGAGGAGGTAAAGGAGGCTTCTGACTGGGCCTTTTCTCTACCTCGGTCTTTTTTGGAAGGCATTGCGGAGGAGTTTTTTCCTGTGAAAATTCTCGTGTGAGAAAATCTGGAAGAGAATTTACTTCTCCATGAATAAATTCAATATCAAAATAAAAAATTGAAAGTATAGCTTACCGTCTTGCAAAAATTTATTTTGATGCAATATTTAAAATATCTTTTTGCAAAATATTTTTAGCAGACTTACTATCAATTCTCAACAGAGATTTTTGATTCAAAAGATCACTTTGAAACTTTGATATTGAAAGTACAATAGCAAGAATTTCTTTCTTAACCGTGGGATAATTTTATTGTGTTTCATTTCAATGTTTAGAAATAAACTGGACTAATTGTTCTTTATCATTCACTTTTTGTTTAAGGATACCACCATATACTAACTCAGAGGCATCAATTTCTACGACTTTGAATGCACTTAGCAATATGTAAACATGGTATTTCTTTTACTAGTGATTTTATCCTTTTTACAGTATCAGTATGCAAATTTGTCCAAGGCTTCAGGCCCTTCCGTAACCTTTGATATAATAGTTTGCATATGATATTGATGTCAGGAATAAAATCAATCACATAATTCAAACTTCCAAGAAATCTTTGTAATTGAGTTTTATCTTTCAATTCGTCAGGAAACTTGTCTACGAACTAAATAGATCTTTCAATTGGCACAATAGTTACTTGGTGAATATTGTGACCTAAAAATCTGATCCTTCTTTGGAACAGATAGACTTTCTTTTCGGAAAGATTAAATCATTCTGTTTGGCAATATTAAAGAAATGATTCACATGTTTGAAGTGTGAATGACATTGGGAGAGAATATTAAGACATCATTAATATAAACAATTATGAACTTGGAATAAGGATTAAAGATGTCATTCATTATTCTTTGAAATTCAGATGGAGCATTTTTTAAATCAAAAGGCATCACATTCCAGTCGTATTGACCAAAAGAAACTGTGAATGCAGTTTTGTATCTGTTTTACTCAGCAATTTGAATTTGCCAGAAGCCAGATTTCATGTCAAACTTAGAAAAAAATTTGGATGAATGGAGTCGATTCAAAAGATACTTTTTGTTTGAGATCGGATATCGAATCCATTTTAGGACTTTATTTAATGGTTTATAATTGACCACAAGACGAGGAACACCTCGTTCAATTTCAGCATTTTTATTAACATAAAAGGCAAAACAACTCCATGGAGATTAACTTTTGCGAATTAGTCATTTTTTAACTAATTCATCGATTTCCTTTTCACATAACTTTAAAAGTTCAATATTCATTTGCGAAGGGCGAGCTTTTGTCGAAATACTTTTTTCAAAAAAATCAGGTTCACAAGGAAGTGTCATAATATGATTGTAATTACTTCTTTCCCAAAAAGCATTATTAGGAATAAAACAGAGTTCACTTTTAATTTTTTGTTTTAAAGTAAAAAATTTCTTTTGAAGCTTAGGACTTTGAAGTTGTTGTTCAATTTTCTAAAAACTTAATTCTTCTTTTAAAAATAAAATGGTTTCTTTATCACGAATAAGACAATTGATTTCTTTAATTGCTTGTTCTTGCAAAACATTTAAATTTCTTGTTCGAGTTTGTGAAACAAAACTGAACATTCCTTTTTTACCAGAAATCCGATTTTCAATTCCTTCATTTGTGATTGTGAAGGGTTGAATTAAATTTATGAAAGGGGTTCCTAAAATCACATTTCTTTTAAGGTCTTTTACCAAAAGAAAAGATGTTTTTAGGGCAATATTTTCTTTGACCACAAAAATTTCAAGAAGTTTATACTTCATTTTCAAATGATCACAGAAGCGAACTTTAACGATTTTGTGGTTTTATAAAAAAAAAACTTTGTGGGAATCAGGCCTTCTCTTATACAGTTTAGATCAGCGCCTGTGTCAAAAAGAGCAGATGTTTCTAAAACAAATTCATCATTGATTTTGATTAAAACATCAATTGTCCATTTTTTACTTGTTACTTCTACGAGTAATTCAAGAGAATTGGAGGAATCATAATCATTAACATTTGGGCTGGAAGTGGTTACTTTGTGAGTTATTTCTTCAGAAACATTTTTCCTTTTAACAGTTGTTTTTTAAATTCTAAAAATTCTTTTTGTTGGCCAATTTGGTTAATTTTTAATAATTGAATTTCTTTTTTGATTTCATTAATCTCAAACTAAAGATCATTAGAAGTTGTTAGTCTTACTGACTTCTTCCCCCTATTCAAAATTTCAATGAGATTGTAAATATGAACTTGGGAGAATGTTTGGAAAAGAAAGAACTGAGATTTTGAATTTGCTTAAGTAAAACATTAGAATCAGAAACATTATTAATTGAATCAAGAAGATCTTGTTCTTCTTTTGTTAAAACATTTACTTCTTGTTCATTATCAAAATCTGACTCAAAAGACATTTCAGAGGAGATTCAATTCCATTAAATTGAAGACTTTGTTCTACTGACTCTTCATCTGTTGAAGGACAGATAGAACTTTCTGAATTAGTTTCAATCATTAATTGGTTTAACTGATTTAGTATGTCTTCATCCAAATTGAGTTCATTAACTTTTTTGGTTAACTTGCAAAATCTTTTTGTGTGTCCTTTTTTACCACAGTTAAAACATGTGAATTTATTAAAATCTTTTTTTATCTTCCGACTTTTGAAACTTTTTCTTTTTGAAAAATTTCTTTTCCGGTTTTGAAACTTGTTTCTTACGAAAAGACTTTTTCTTTCTTTTGAAAGGTTGCTCTTTTGGACATGAACCAGAACACTTTTTGGATGTCGTAAAAGAGTAGAAATGGTCGTATTGATGACAGAAATCTCTTAATCCTCTACGAGTGAGATTTTTTCTCTTTTTTAAGTTGTTTTTGTAAATTAATGTTATTGCACATTAGAGTTCCAACTTTATAAACATGTGAGATTAATTCATCATAAGATAGTGAATCATAGAGAATACTTTCACCAAATTGTTCACGAATTTTATCACGAACCTGATTTCCTATTATTATAGAAAGACCAGCGAGGAATTTTTCTTTCCAAAAAGATTGTTTACAATCTGGACGAAGTAACATCCTTTTTAGAAATACATCTTTGTACTTTCGGAATTCTCCAAAAGAACGACATTTGAGATAGAAAAGAAGATCCTGATTGTGATAACGAATCACAAACGGATCTCCGATGAAATGTTCGGAGATGGAGTACAATAGAGTGGAGATTGCATATTGAACAATTTGACCATAATCATCAAACGCAGTTTGACCATTATCGTCGACTTTAACTGCATTAAGGATTTGATCTCTTTGATCTTGGATGAGATAATTATCCCACTAACCTTTCAAAATATCAGAAAATCCTGCAACGATCATATAAGCTACTTACTGGTCTGTTGTATCAAGAAGAGTCTTATAAGTCGTAGCATACATTATCATTTGACTTAAAACTTGCAAGAGATTCTGTTCAGAAATACCATCTATGTTCCACTCATAAATGGCATTTGTAGAATACTTGTTTTAAACTTTTTTGAAAGATTCCTCAGAATGAATGCTGGGTGGAGTTGCCCGAGAGTAGTATAATTTCTGTAGTTCCTTCCATGAAATACGATTGACTTCAAAAATGTCAATTTTCTCAAGGACTGATATTTGGTTTTCAGGCTTGGGAGAATTGATACTCAAAGGTTTATTAACTTTGGGAGTATTTAAAAGATGTTGTTTAAGAACTTTTTCTTTTAAAAGTTTATAGTTTTTTGCCTGAAGAGCTTCTTGAAATTCTTTACTAAAAGACCTCGGCATTTCAAAATTTTTAAATAAAGGTGTCTGTAACGACTTAGAAGGAGTAGACATTGAAAGGATAGAATGGATTGAGGTTTTTCCAATGGAAGATTATATCCTATCCAATTGGACTTCTATGAAATGAAGATGTTGATTAGAAAAATTATTTTGTTTAATTATTTTCTTAAACTCATTACTTTGACTTTCAGAAGGAGTTTTAAAAGGAGCAGCTAGGATCTCCTTTTCATGATGTGTTATTTTAATTTTTCTTAAAAGAGGATGACTTGACTCGATCACTTGATCATCATCAAATTTTCACTTAAAGACTTTTTCCAAATTTTAAATTTCTCTTTTTCTCAAAAATAATCTTCAAACCAATCAAAGAAAAACATATGTTCACCAATTTCATCTAGAAATTCATAAAATTGATCTTTAATTTGCTTACCACTTTGTTTGAAATTGTCAAAAAACCATTTTTTTATTTCAGAATTTTCTTCAGAATTAAATTCTTTATTCAAAAACTTACGATCATGAGTGAAATCTCTTTCGAACATGTTACATTTTGGATCATCATCTTCCATTTGAGACTGAGTAGGCTTAGGAGATTCAGGACCCTGTTGATGGTAAACAGGCCTGGAGATTCCTGAATTTGTGGCTAGACCAGAAAGATTTAAAGGAGGTGCATTTGGAGTTGCATGTTCTTGTGCAGGAATGGCATCAGAAACATTGATACTACCTTAACTGATCACAAGAATTGTGATAACAGGAGGCAAATTTGGACGATAATCGGCTGACTTTCGAGAAGAAGACCCATGAAAGGAAGGTCTCGTAGAAATGAAAGAACTTGCATCAAACGATATCCTGGGGAATTGTATTGTAACTTTTCCTTCAGGATGTTGGATTACATTTGTTGAAGTGTCATTCTTGACAGAAATCTGAGGAATGAGATTCTTAATTTCCCATTGATTAGGAAGAACAACATCATTCCAACTTAAGGACTTTGAAATTATGGATTTTAAACTAGAAACGTTTGCTTGCAACAGAAGGGTTTGCCCTTTCGGAGCATCATTCAAAGAATGAATATCGAATACAGAATTCATAACTTTATAGTAGACTTTATAGATGAGAGACAGTGGAATTGATCCTTCATATATACTATAACTATGAGTTTTGATATGCAAAATGAGAGACTTCATTATGTTTTTATCTTTTAAAGATATTAAAAAATTTGGGTAACAATCAAAATGAATAGGACCATTACATAAACTTGTTTCAATTGTTGCAAGAAGAGAGTCTTCATACCTTAAGAGTCTTGCATTTCTTAAGACCAGAAGAATTGAAGTATTTCAACCTTCTTTCAACAAAGGTTTAATACCAACTTGAACCATACCTAAATGAAGATAATTATACTTTAAAGCATGTTTCTTTAATGACTCTTTATTCAAAAGATGAATTAAAGAATATGAGGAAGAAAGAGAAATGTCACGTTCCTTAGTGGAGATGACATAATCATGAGACTTGAAGAGTTTCTTGAACTTAGACTTAGAATAAATTTGGTCATCTTTAACTTTTGAAATTTTTCAATTCTTAAGAGAGTTGTTAAAATCTTTTAAATTAATTTCTTCTCTATTTAAAGGTATGGGATCTGACCCAACTCAGATATAGAACTACTTGAAGAAGAATTAGTTCTTCTAAAAAGATCCATTCTGTATAAAATTGATTTTTGTTGTTCAATTTTGACCTCTGCTACCACGCCCACTAGACTTACGCTACCTCTACCAAGGCTTTGTGGCTACAAATGAGATCCACCTTAGAACAACCAACATCTAGTTTATACAAAACGTTTATAAAAAGATCAACTAATTCCTGTTCAACTTGGCTCTTAGATCATGGGTCATCCTTCTGTGTCGTTCCACATTTGATTTTAGAGCATCCCAATATGAAATTCCACCTCATGGAAAGTCGCCATCTTCATCATATAAACATCTAATCGAGGGGCGAGGCTGGACCAAATGCGGCTGACCGGCTTATTTCTTAGAATGTTAGGTTTTCTGTTAACTTTTTGTTTGGAATTCGGTTTGATGTTTAATTGAAAATTTCTCGGTCCCGATGGGCTGTCAATAGGTTCGATTTTCCTTGGAAACCAAATAGGAGCCCTTCGAAACTAGAACAAATCAACTAGTTCGGTCTGGTTCGGACGATCCATTATGCTCAGCCCTGTTTTGAACGGTACCGATGCTCGTTTCAAGTGGATCACGAGTCATTGTAAAAGCCAAGTCAAACGGTGTCGCACGGCATGATACTTGTTAAGCGGGAATTTAAAAAAAAAAACATGTTTAGAGTATATTGGTTTGCAACAAAGGTGGATATGGCATTTGCCATTTGAAAATTGCATAATAACAAGTATTTGCGGACTTGATTATTTGTGAGATGATTTGAAAAATGCTAGAACGTATCCTGCTTGGTCTATAGAACCTATTAAAGGCCTCGTGAGTGTGCATAAACGTGCCCATCTTATCTTGATAATATGGCCTAATTAGGAGCAGCTCCACAAGACTATCGTTTGGTTTGGCTGCAGCTGAATTTTGGCTATGACGTGTTCCACTCGTGTCGTGAAATGCGGTAAATTCTATAGTTGGCAATACATAGTTTCAAACGCTAGCACTTTAATATTAGGTGGAACAGTTAACACAGCCTATAATATTTGTCGTGAAAAATGAATAACTTGAATAATATTTTTTTAAAAAAATAATCGCTTATTTTGCTTAAAAAAATAAATGAATGAATGAAAAAATAAAATAAAATTCTGCCGTTCACAAAGACGTCGAGACATGAATTGTTGTCGGTAAGGCCTATTTTTCAAATGGTGTGGACGTCACTTAAATTACGATAGCCAAGAACGATTACACTTAAGCAAGGAAAGGCACGTCGGCAGAGAAAAAGTCCCGTGGCGCGCTCGATGGATCCAAGGCCACCCCCCACACGTGCGCCTCGTCCCAATTGTTTCATTTGACGAAGCGAGCTGGACCCCACATCGTAAGAATGAAATTACTTTAATCAACCCCGGCTTTAGTAGGTGCAGATCTCGAATTAAAAACGACACGCGCACGTCAGCGAGAGGTGTGGAGATCGTCATTCGTCGCTTCCACTTTGCAGTGTGCAGTGGTAGCTCTCAACCACCACCGCGCACATCTCTCCTCACCTACCACGACCATCCCAATCCCTCCCGTGCTCACCAAACCCCTCCCCCCCTTCCCCCCATGGAATAATCACAGCAACCACAGTAATCTCTGCCCTTCCTTCTCCAATCATTGCGGCATCGCCGGAATAACCCACTCGAGGTACTACCCGCCTTGACCCCGTTTCACAGCGAGGATTGTCGTGTCCTGGCATTGTGTACCTCCGACGTAGTTCAGCATTGCCGTTGAGTCAAAATAACGGTTAATTTTAGTTTTCACTTATATATATATATATATATATATATATATATATATATATATATATCCCAAACACGATGTAATTGTGCAATTCGATTCATTCCTGCCTTTCTTCACCGTTATTCTAAAAGCCTACTGAAAGCCGTTACTTGTTCGGGCCCTCTAATCCTGACCACCGCTCCTCGCCCTTATCGAACCGGATCGTTACAATCATCACGTTCACATCTACTCATATATTGACCTGCAACGTCGATCGAAGTGGAAGCTCGGATCATGTCAAGCTTCTAAAGAGGGGCAACCCCTAACCTTTTTCCAAATCCGGGTGCACTCTCGCATTTATGTGAACACGTTCCTCCTTCTCGAGCCCGGGTATCTAGACTCAAAATCAAGTCGAGGGTCTTGGAGCTGCCAAGAGCTCATCAGGACCCTATTGTTTATTCTCAAGAACTTGTTTGACTAAACTTCATTTTTGGTAGGTGTTGACATGGACAAAGCGTGTCGTGGAGACAAGTCGAGGATCCTGCTGGTGTCGTGGCTCGTCGAACGATCGACATTTGGATTCGATGGTCTGACCTGGACAGCTCGAGATTAAGACAAACACCCCTTTTTCTTTGATCATTTCCGGATTAGTGCACTAGCATTAGGGCACTCGTCTTTTCCCGTCGCATTGACTGATTAGGAGATAAATAAAGCAACGTCGAGGGAAAAAAGCAAGACCCAATCTAATGCCAAATCCAGGGGCGCTTAGCTTGGCTTGTGCAGAGTTTCTGCATAGAAGTTGAGGGAACACGAGAGGCGGATTTGCTAACGTGGGGGCGACCCAATAATGAAAAAGTTGGCAAAGCGCAAGCCCAAACCTAACTATTTACAATGTGGATCCAGAAAAGACATCGGGTGGCTCCTTCTAGACGCGCGACTCCACCTAAAGTTTGACCTTACACTTGTAGCCCTCCTTTGCGAAAACAAATAAAAATAAATAATCTATGATGCACTTCTTTCCACCACATATATTCGATTGAAATTGCAAATACTCAAGAGAAATGTCTTTGTTTTTTCCCCTCGCAATTATTGTCGGCACATTCATGCCCGCTGGTGTTGAAGATCTAGATTTCCTATCATTGAAAATTTACTATCATGATTGATCTGAGCCGTCTAATTCAAAATGAACTGTCCAGATCAGTCCACATCATTTTTCACTAAAAAACTGTTGATTGATCTGAGTCGTCTAGTTTGAATTGGACTGCCCAAATTTAATGTCGGCTCTGCATTTATGTCACTAAATACTTTTTTATTGGGGTTGACCCCACGTGGCCGTGGGAAGGGTCGCGTGTTCAATTTTATAAGCATGAGTTAAAAGGCTCGTCCTTTGATAACAGTACTGTCGTGGAAACTCCGTGCTTGGACAAGTCTGACCGATGCGCCAAAGCTCCCGACTCTTGCGCGCAGTCATCTCGCTTCACGACTCGCCAATCAAAAGAATGTAATGACTTTAGGGAAATAGCTTTTACACGCCTCTCCAGTCAAAATAAATAAAGGGAGAGGGGAGGGGGGAACAAGAGGAGGGAGACGGTAGAAAAAAAAAAGGGGGGGGCAAAGGAGGAGGAGAAGTACAACAAAATTATATTTATTTCCACTATCGAATTCACGGCGTTCGGTAGAGCACTTCTGAGGCAAATTCTTTCACCGGCCCATTCAATTTTGTCGATAGACTGATCGTTTAAACTACTGGACGAGCTCAACGACGCGGGGAAAAAGAAAAAGAGAAAATATTGGATCCTCAGCGAAATAGCCCCATCTCACATGTGGATCAGAAGCACGGATCGCGTATCATTAATAGATCCCATGTGAAGGTAAACGGACCCGTGAATGCACGCCATGGTGTGACAAAGAAAGGAAGAAGAAACCTAATGAACACGTAAAGGGATGAAGCATTGTCAAACTGAAGAGCCCGCACCTCGTTGCTGATCAGCGGATGTGTTTTCGAGAGGTAGACCTACTAACATGGGTCACGAAACCATTTCTTAACCGGTATACGATGGGTAAGTGATATTTTAATAAATGCGTTACCAGTGGATCTAAATATAATATGGTGTTAAATGGATTTATAACTTTATTAGGCTCAACTCGCCTTTGTGGCTCTTTTCATTCTCGCTCGATCTCGCTCTTCACTCTTATCTCGGTTTGAGTACGGGTTTTCCTAATTTGGGTCAGGCACGAAAGTGTTTCAGCAATGTTGATCGGGTCGATTATGAGTCACTAGATTTGCATTGCATAAAAATAGATAAAAAAATGGCTAAATGAAATTATAGGGGAGACTTCACCAAAAAAGTTATAAACCTATTGCAATGATGCTAATTCAACCCTAAACCTTCTGCAATTGTGTCAGTTCAGTCCATTTGGCGCCACGGGCGCTATCGTGGTAAATTTGTTAACAATATTTCCATATTTTTTGAATTTTTCAATTTTTTTTAATATTTTTTCTTTTATGTTTGGTTTTGGGCTGACAACCTCATGTCGGCCACCGACAGAGCGCCTGCGAGTTCCCATTAGTCGCGAGCAAGGGTTAGCGGCCCTTACCCAGTGCCGGTGACCTCCACTAGTGGGAGGCTACCGGCCAAAATCCAAAAAAGAAAATAAAAGAAAAGAAAGAAAAAATAATTAAAAAATTCAAAAAAAATATTTTAAAAATTTATCTTCTTGGCCAAATGGACCGAATTAGCATAATTCTAAAAATTTTATGATTGAATTGGCAAAAAAAATTAAAACTGAATTGGCACAATTATAATATACATAGAATTTTTTTTTTCAAATTATTTGCGTGTGACCATTTGACCCGGATCCGATCAACGGATATGTCCGAATGTAGAAGCTCCGAGAGGTGGACAAAATTTTAAGAAAGGATGCATAAAGAAATGGACATGACCAGTAGGCCAAAACCAAACAAACGAAACCCTAAACATGTGGATCGTCTGTTCGTTTGAGGAAGGACGATGTGGTCCTCTCCTCCCCCGCCCACCTGCCCACCTGCCACTTGCCAGTCCTGAGCTTCGAGTCCAACCCGCGCGCTCGCTCGTTCTTTGCTCGGTGGATCTCCACCCACACCCCCGCCCCCGCCCCCGCCCCCCCCCCCGGCTTCTGCGCTCCGTCGTGGGACTGAGATGGTTCGGCTCTTCAGGCACCTGCTCTACTGTCCCGAATGAGATTTTGTTGGGACGGCGCGGCGCTATTAAGTTAATCGCATAAGAGATTAGAGGTGGAAAATTTTTCGAAGTATCGCGGCATTTTATGTGATGCCCATGACTTAAAAATTCTCGAAATTATCTACTTTTCTATGAAGTATGTAAGCTTGCTCTTCCCCGCCCAAAAGCCAAGAAGTACCTCTAAAGTTTTATAGATTTCGACAGCGAATCATTTCAAGCTCCCGAATTTTTCTGAGTTCAATATTCCCGATTTTTAGATGCGCCCCACATTGACATTATTAACAGCAAAAAGACATTGGTTGCGGACAGTGACCTTGATTTACATTTAAAAAAAAAATGGACACGTTACTCTGGCCGATCATCACAAATCATATTATATCAAACCACATCACACCTACCGCTGATTTGATATCGAATTTGATTTAAGGGAAAACGCCAAAAAAGTCCTCAATTGCGATTACTTTCTCAATTAAGTGTCTAAACTGAAATTTGTGTCAAAAAAGTACCCAAACTTCAATTTTTTGTGTTAAAGACGGGACTCAAATTGTTTTAATTTCATTTTTATTTTTTTCTTTTTTAATTTGCATTAGTTTAATACTTTTTTATTTTATTTCTTTCTTTCCCTCTCCTCTTCCCTCCCTTTCCCGTCCCTCCCTTCCCCTGCAACTTCAACCCCTCCTTCGATGACCAGGGACTGCGCTGCATGCCGCGCACTCTCGCGGCCCATGGCGTGCCACACCGCAAGGAGCTTTGTGGCGAGCGTGGCGGGGTCGGGCATGCGGCGGTGGCCGCTGCGGAACTTGATGAAGAGGAAGATGAATACGCAGCAGAAGGCACCGATGGCGGGAGATATTGAGCGGGTACTGGATTTTGCCGTACCACGCGTCCGCCCCATCGCCGTCGCCGGAGGCGGAAGGAGACGGCGGAGGGGCCAGCATATCGGCGACGGACGGCATCGGGGGACGTCGCCGATGGGAGGAGACATGGGCCCACCTAGTCTTGGGCGAATTAGGGCTTGGAGGGGAAGGCAAGTCTGGTAGGTCTAGGGCTTTCTCGGTACGAACGGAGTCGGTGAAGTCCTCGATTCATGTAATGGGTTGGGCGAGCTGGATATTGAGGAATTTTAGGGCTTCTGGAGTGGGAAATTGAAGGAGAAGAGGAGGCGAGTGGCTGGAGTTGCAGGGGAGGGGAGCGGAGGGGAGGGACGGGAAGAGGAGCGGGAAAGAAAAAAAAAAAGAAAATTTAAATTGAAATTAAAACAAGTTGGGGCCCTTTTTTAACGCAAAAATAAAATTGAAGCCCTTTTTGGCACAAATTTCAGTTTGCCCTTAATTGAAAAAGCAAGGGCAGTTGAGACCAATTTTTTTTTACATTTTCCCTTGATTTAATGTATTTGAGCCCCCATTGCCATCGCCAGGTTGGCACGCCCGTCCACATCGAGAAATGCCCAAAGCTGCGGGTGGGTCGCGAGTAGCGAAACCAGAGCGGGGGGGGGGAGCGGTGAGCAGCAATCAACAGATAAACAACGACAAAATATTGGGTGGTCTACGAGTGTCAACGCATCCCTACAGCACTCCAGTCAAAAAGTGCCACGTGGCAAGAGGGTCCCACATTGCAAATATTTCTAAGATTTATTTCTCGTTGGCTTTTTATATTCCCTAAATGCCCTCAACTCTACGTTCTCTCTCCCCTAAATTTTTCTTGATCTCACTATCTCTCTCCTCCGTGACTCCCTTCCTTCCAGATCTCACTTTCTATCTCCTTTTGCAAATTGTTAATATCCCTCGAGTTACCCAATCTGTACCTCCTCGCAACGACGAAAATCCATTTTAGAGGCGGGTGTTCTTGGTGGGCTGCGAGAAAAAAGGCCTGGAGTCATCGCCGAGGGAGGGAGGAGAAGCATCGGGGGAGGCTACTACTTGGGGCAGCACGAACCGCTTCGACCAAATAATCGAAGCCTTCCTGGTGGATCAGAGGTGCGTGATCCGAAAGATCGAGCCTGTTTGCCTGCCCGAGAATCAGACCCAGTTTCTCCACGCCACAAGTTGGGTTGCGATGGTGGAGGGACGCCTCGCCCGGGCGAGGTCAGCCCTCGCCAAATTTGAGTGAGGGTCGCCTCGTCGAGGCCGACGAGGGCCTGTCCAAGGGTCGCCATCCCAAATTCCCTTATGTTTACAATCCTGGCGCGAACGTATTCTCCGCTTCGTCTCCAAGCCAAGAGCTTGAACATTTGAGCCTTCGCGAGCGGCCCACCTACATCCACCCTCGAAACATGCCGCAGATTGCTGAAATGGGTTGTCTGCCGGCGGCGACGAGGAAAACGTGGGCTGAGCCGCCGAGATCGCGAGACGCAAGGATGCGCGGCGAGGGAGATGAAGGGTTCACGGAAGAAGGGCATACAAAGCCGAGGGGTTCAAGGTTGAAGATGGGGTATTTAGGTATAGAAAAGGTGAGTGAAAAAGACGGATCCCATAGTACCACTTGTCAAAAGTTGAATGATATTATACATGAATGATGTGGCGCTTAATGAACGCTGAATATTTTCTCGTAAACAACAGTGTAATTTCGACTTACAGTTTAACCGGAATACGGAGATCTCAACATTCAAGAAGAGAGGAGGAAAAAAAGAAAAAGCAAAAATGTCGATGGTTTCTTTCGAGGATCTTGATCGAACTCGGTCACCCAGTTCAAGAAAACAACTGTGGATTTGGATTCTTACACGCAACACCCACGAATTCAGACAAAGCCTAAAACATCATCTTCTTCTTCATCCTCTCTCTCTCTCTACCTACGCAGCTTCTTCATATATTTACCCACCAACTCGGTTCTTGCTTTTCTCGGTTGGCGTTTCACATTCATTCACGAACAAACCCAACCCCCACCCAATTTAAGAAAAAGAAAAGACTTGACAAAGAAATGAACCAATGGACTAGGGGAGAAGAGAAGATAAAAGGGCAAAAAAAAAAAAATTCCTCTGTTTGTGCAGTAGTAGACGGTGGTTAATCAACAGTTGCTCTGTTTATTTTACTTTGATTTTGATTTTTCTGGTGGTGGTGGGGAGCTAATCTCCTCCGGAAGGGCACCATGGCGTCATGTCCATGGGATAACTCCCCAAAACCCTGAGGAAGGACGTGAACTCCTGGACCTCGGCGAGCGCGTTCTGGGCCCTGACCTCCGCGAGCGACGCCTCGAAGTCGATGTAGAACATGTACTCGAAGTGCTTCGCCGTGCCGACGTTGGCGTCGTCGACGAGCCGGATGGGCCGGTTCCGGTGTGGCCGCGACTCGATCTTCGTCAGGCTGATGTTCCGGAACGCGAACGCCGAGAGCACCTTGAACAGCACGCTCGTCCCCTTGTCGTGCGCAAACACGATGCTCGTCTTGAACGGCCGGTCCGTCCGCGGGATGATGGGCTCACGCGCCAGCATCACGAACCGGGTCACGTTGCTCGAGTCGTCCTGGATTCCGTCCGCCAGGATCTGGAGGCCGTACAGCTCCGCGGCCCGCGCGCTCGCGATAGCCGCCGTGTCGCGGAGGTTGTTCGCCGCGATGTACTCCGCGGCCCCGGCGGTGTCGTCCACGGCCTCGCGAGCCGCCTGCGGGGCCAGCTTCGTCAGGGTGTGCTCGCACTGGGAGAGCGCCTGCGGGTGCGAGATCACGCGCGAGAGGTACTCCACGCGCGTGCCGGGGAGCGCGAGGAGGCAATGGTGGACCGGGAGCTGGACCTCGCCGACGATGTGGAGGCGGTGGCGGAGGAGGAGGTCGTAGTTCCGGTGGATCGAGCCGCCGAGGGAGTTCTCGACCGGCAAGACGGCGCGGTCCGCGATCCAGAGCTCCACGGCCTGGAAGGCGACCTCGAACTGGTCGCAGGGGATCGCTTCGCAGTTCGGATAGGCTTTCCCGGCGGCTGCTTCGGAGTAGGCCCCGGGGACGCCCTGGTAGGCCACGCGGAGCTGAGAGCCGTGCATCGGAGCCGGGGACAAGTCCGTGATGGTGAGCGGCTTAGGCGACTGGGGGGCGGTAGGGGTGAGCTTGTGGTTGGCGTCGATGGGGACGAGGGTGAGGTCGACGGCGGCCTGGTGCCCGTTGACGGAGGCGACGCTGTCGGGTCGGCCACCGTTGGCGTCGTCGGCGGTCGAGGGGGGCTGCTTGTCCTGGGAGACGATCTTGCTGGCGAGGATGGCGCAGGAGCTCTGCCAGTCGGCCTTGCAGGATCCGACGCCGTTGGGGTAGTGGACGGAGTCGGACCGGTAGGCGCACCGGGTGGCGTGGGGGGCGGCGGCGATCCGGGAGAGTTGCGGCGGGCGGGGGGTCGTACGGATGACGGACCTGAGGCTAGTCGGAGTTTGAGGAGATAGAGACTGCATTTTGCGGGTACAGACAGACGACGACCTCCGAACGACAAGGTAAGAAAGGAAAACGCGGAAAAAAGGAAAAAAAAAAAAAACAGCAGAGAGCAAATTACTTAAAACCAAGGAGATAGGAAAAAGCTTGGAGTTTCTTCTCGGGGCGCGAGAAGGGAACCTCAAGCTGAGGAGGGAGGGAGAGAGAGGGGGCTCTTATATGAGATGTTGGGGAAGGAGGGAAGGAAGGAGTAGGGGAAGACTTGTGAGGAGGAGAGGATTGGTGAGGAAGTAGTTCGGTCAATCTCTCACCTACCCCCTTCTTGTTCCTTTCTTTTTCCACCCCCTCTCCTCTCTGCTTTTCTCCTGTTTGTTTGTTTGTTTTGTTTTTGTTTTTTTCTTTTCCCATTTCGACCGTCATTGTTACCCCATGTGCGGAGATTTATAACGGCATTTATTTTTCAATTACAGTACTCTTACATTAAGATTCTGTTTTGAGCCATTATCTATTTGCCCTGATTATAGATAAACCAACAAAATATATTTAAGATGAGGTGTCATGGTGTATGTTATTTGCATACGATATTGTGTTTATTGATGAGACTAGGATTAGAGTTAGCGCTAAATTAGAATCATGGAGAAACACGTTAGAATTTAAAAGATTTACGTTAAGCTGAACTAAGACCGAATACTTGAAGTGCGAGTTCGATATGGTAGGAAGATGAGATCAAAAAGTCGTCAATATTCTCGGACATGAGGTACAAAAAAAAATAATTTTAGATATTAGGTATCAATATTGCAAAATGGGAAGAGATTGATGAGGATGTAAGCCAAAGAATCAGAGCGGGTTAGATAAAATATTACAGTGTATCAGGATTTTTGTGTGATCGCAAAATTTCTTTTAGGTTGAAAGGCAAATTTTATAGAACAGTGGTAAGACCTGCTATGCTATACGGAACTGAATATTGACCAATAAATAGGCAACATGAGCGTAAAATAGGAGTAGCGAAAATGATGATGTTAATGTAGATGTGTGGTTATACAATGATAAATAAGATAAGAAATGAAGATATTTGAAGAAAAGTTGGAGTAGAACCGGTGACAGAAAAGATGAGAGAACATAGATTGAGATGGTTTGGACATATTCTTTAAAGATTTCTAGATACTCCAGTAAAAACAAACGTTTGATACTAAGAGCATAACACGAAAAAAGAAAGAGCCTTAGTAAAATAAGATTTAATGGAGTGAGAAATATATTGACGCACGGTTTGTCTGAAGACGAAGTGGATGAAAGTTATCATCATTATTATGGAGGGGTAAAATTCTCATGTTCATGACTATACTTTTTAATTCTTTTTCCATATATGTGTGTGTGTGTCTATTTTTTCTACTTGTTTATTTATTTTTACATATTTATCTTTTTTTCTTCGATCGATCTTGATTTTATTTTATGTATCTTGGGGTTCATCGACCACTGACCCTAACTAATTTAGGATAAAAGTGTTATTGATGTTGATGTTGATGTGGTCATTTCGACCGTATATGTATTCTCGATGAATCCTGAAATTGAATCAAACCGACCAATCATGAAAAGTTTCCTATTTTTAGGAGTCCAAAACGGTGACAGTCGGTCTAGTTCTCAATTTCAGGCAGGCATTGAACAACCTGGACCGAACTGATAATTTTTGCTTATGATTTTATCATTACAGGATGTTTTTTAAAAGATGATTGGGAAGGGATATGTGTAATGTCCCATTCGTTTTGAGTTGTAAAGACTTTTGTGGTAAAAACGATGGCATAAACTTCATTGGTTCCATGTTTCATGGTGCGATCAACTTGTTGATGGCAGTCTATAAGAAGTAATTTGGAGCATCAGGCAATCCAACCGGTCATATTGGTTTAGTCCAGTTTCAGGATCAGATTGGCCGATTCTCGATTCTTGATTTTATAAACTGGAAAATGAGGGTCAGGTTCTCGATTCTATTATGAGAACCGATCCATCCTATGCCTAATGCCACGCGTTTTAAGATATAGTTTGTAGGGAAGATAAAGCGAATTTTAGCTTAATTGAGGTGACTTTTTTTATATATATTAAGGGCCTGTATGACAACGATTTTGATTCAAAAAAGTGATTATGATTAGAATTGTTTTTTCCGATTCTGTTCCTTGAATGATTTTTAAAGAATCAGAACATGTTTGGTAACTGCACAAAATTTTTATTCCCGAAACAAAAACGCATTTGGTAATTGCATAAAATTTTTATTTCCAAAAATAATTTCTCTTCCCAATATTTTCATTTAAGTTCAACAATTACGTAGTTACTTTGTGAAATTTCATCATACATTTAGAATTAATTGAAGATTAATTCATATTGATTCTCTTATATAATATATTGCACATAATATTTTTTTTGTGCAATCAAAGAATCATGCTATTGAAAAATTGCATCATAAAATCATAATGAAGCCCTAAGAGTTTAGAGAATTCCGATTCGGTTTTAATTTTGAAAGTGCTTGTGATTTTTCTAAAAAAGAACAAAACATATGAAATACAGGGAATCTAAGCCCAAATTTAAGAAAATGAGGTCAAATTACCATAAACTAAGATTCTTCCATTTTTAGGGATTTTTTTGAAAGTCTTTGGATTTTTTTTTATTTATTTACTATATTGTATATTTTTCTTTGAAAAATGATACCATGTTATGTTTTAGGTTGAGTAAAAAATGATGATAGAAATGAAAGGAAAAAAAAAAAGGAGAGATGTAGGACTTCATTATGTTTTGTGACTTTTAAAAGTGATTATTTTTTCGGAAACAATTTTTTTTTTGTTATTATTTTTGCTCCAAAATTATTCTTGAGAACATAATCAGAATCATAATAAAAATTATTTACGTTATCAAACACGATTCGTATCCTTTTTTGTTGTAGGGAACAAAATTAGAGAACCGGAATCGTTATCATGAATGCCCTAGCTTTCCCTCTTGTTTATGTCGACAACGTGCTTTGAATGCCAAATAAGTTAAAAGGCCGGTTCACATGAGTTTCGCTCCGGCACGCATACTTAACTACCCAGTAACTCAGACATTTAAAAATCTCGTGTTTCGTCTGACGTTTGGTTTGAGCCTCGTTTAACATGCGAATTTGTTCTTCTTAGCGTGGGAAGTTGCGGGGACCTTTCGAAACGGACGACGCAAATAACAGTCCAACGCTCGTCCGGTGGGGGGGGGGGCGGGGTGGAGAGATCGAGTCACGCAACACATGCTTAGTTTTACCCCTCTTGGGATTGGGAGTCGGGGCCGTCTTCGCCTTCGTCTTCACGTGACCGCTCTGCAATCGCACCTTTTCTGTCCTCCCCATCCTTGCCCCCAGTGCCTTCTGTGCTTACTGACGAAAGATAGCGAACGGCTGTATAAAACACAGGCAATACACATACCAGAGCTTGGCGAAATTGGAAGTCATCAATGAACCGTACGATCGGCGGTTCGCGGAAAATCGACAACTCGCCGGTCGTTAATGATCAATTTCACGTGGATATATCCACGGGAACCTCCACCGGTCGACCAGGTCATCGGCACGGGCATGAAACTGCCGTTTAGTGGGGTTCATATTTCCGGATTTGTTACTTTTCGTAGGTAATGTGAGATTGTTGACACACTGAAACTTACCTTTCAACAAATTTGCTATCCCGGCAATTTTCATATCGCGGCAACTGCTGTTGTTGTTGCTTTTCGTACCTATAGGTCCACTGTCATTTACTTTTCGGTCCAAAATAAATAAACTATCCCTCATAACCTTTGTCGATTTATAGAGTTCGGTCGACGTTGGACGGCATTTCATCTTCTCGGTGAAATATAACTTGGAACATAGGACACATCATATGTATATTAACCCCAATCTGGACTATCAGATCCAGTGCAAAATTTTTCTCCCTTGACTGCACATAAAAGGAAAATTATGACGTAATTAGTCAATTTAGTCATAAAACTTCTCGATTTTACCAGCTAAGTCCTAAAATTTTGTGTGAAATTTTGATGTAGTCATTTTCGATTAATTTTACAGAAAATCGCTGATGGGACAAAGTGCCACGTAGACCGATCCGTGATGATCAAGGTAGTATCGACACGCGACACGATACGTTACTTCGACACGCCATGTGACATTCTGGTTTTACTTGTTGTTTCAAGATTTATCAATGAAAACATATCTATCGATGTATTTAAGTCTTTTCTCGCTCGGATCTAATCAATCTCGAGTTAACTGACCAAAAGGGAAAGGCTAACGCAAGACAAAGTATATGGACCTAGGTAACTCGAATAGGAAAGGGCATTTTGATTATAAGGATTGCCGATGGAATATTTAGAGCTATTAAAGGCCGATCTAAGAACGATTAAGGAATCCATTGCTAGTGTTATACTATTGGAGCGCGGGTGATGCTGCTTAATTAATGTATAATTTGTAAAATTTTCCTAAATCGAGACCGTCGGAGCTAATAATAGGCCATCGCAATTACATGACAACTAAAGTCGCCGTGAACGACGAGCCCTAAATGTGATGAAAATCATAGAATCGATACGAATAACGTCTGCAAAAGCCGCCCGTTAGTTCGAGATAGCCTGAAAATTTCATTTGACATAGAATTGACCAAGAGATGGATCTCGAAAATGAGAAATTAAAAATAAAAAATTCCAACATTCTAATCGAATTAAATGCCGCCTCATCGAAGGTAATTTGAATTTGAAAACAAAACGACGTTTCGGACAACCTAGAGTGTTAGATAATTCATTCATATTATTCTCATCTTTTCTTCTTTTAGTGTTTGACTATTTCGTTTTCACATATGTATTTTAATATTACGCGCACCGCTTGTGTCGTATCTTGGGCCTTGAGCGATTATTATTGGGATGTTGCACGCTTCATGCAGGATGCGAGGCATGACACGTCATTTCTCAAAAATAGAAAAATCCGACACATCGGGGACACGTTATATTAAATAAATATTTTTTAAATATAAAAATAAATCAAGCCAAAACAGATGTTATATGTATTAACTTCAACACACTAAGCCTTAAGTCGAAAATAATATTTCATGCAGTTCTTTCATTATGTATCAACAAGATCACCAAAAAAAGAAAAACAACAAACATTACAAAAGGAGATAACGCGAAATCCCCCAAGGTATGCCAACATCAAAAGAGCCATACGAATCAAAGTTTCACAAGGTTTTAAATCTTCATGCACTCTTTCTTTTTTTAATAGGCTTCGCAGTTCGCGTATTGATGGGGTTTTGCGTGGCTGTCGTGTCGATGGGCTTTTGCGTGTCTGACACGCGTGTCTGCCATGTTGACTAGTGTCGGAACTCCGAAAAGCGTTGACCGCGTGTCGAAATTTCGAAACTTGTTCGGCACTGATATGTATGCCTAAGGGAGGTGTCAGTTCTACATAGGTGATGATTAGGGCATTGGTTCAGCGGTTTCTTGCGAAAATTGATCATTATATTTATGACTAGAAACACGATCCATCACAAGAGAATTGGAGTTTCGTGCATAGCTTTATGGCTAAACTAACAAAATTGAGAAGGATGAAATTCACATCCGCACAATGAATTTAGAATTGATAATTCTTCCACCAAAGAGCTTTTGGGCGTGCAAGATGAATGTCCATCATAAACAAAGGCAACGTAAAAGAAGGATGCAAGCATGGAAAATGAAGTCAGTGGGTAATACTTTTTTAAAAATGATCGTTTGGGCCGCTTGAGATAATTAGTCGATAAGTAACAATTTTACTGTCGACAGGAATTTATTTTAAAATATTTTCATAGATGATAAATGATGCAGACAATCAATTACATTCATTTTCTATGAAACAAATTGAGGCTATAATTTGCAGTATATTTTGTACTCGTGTAACAATTTCTGATCCCTGGCTTATAGATGCTTTTAACAGAGTTGATGGCATTTTATGTCAATGAACTAAAAGCATCCATGTATATAAAGTGGATACATACAGACTCAGAAGAATAAGGGTGCGCATGACAACATTTCTGGAGAGAATTCCGTTTGGTAACGCGACTTTTAGAGCAGAAATTCGTTTAGTTGCAATTTTATTTTTTCACTTTTGGAGCATTTTTTTTTTGTTCCATAAATAGTTTTGAAATCATTTGAAAAGGTAAATTGTTTTTTACTTCTATCTAAAAGTAGAAAAATTAACTTTTGGCTAGAAGTTAATTTTTAGAGCATAATTATTGCTATGCGAGTGTCACATCAAATTTTATTTTTTGGACTTTGTTTTTGGAGGAACCTATAATTTTTTTTTTTGGGTCAAAGGAGAACCTATAAGTTTTCAAGGGAGAAAAGTGTTGACTTGTTCATATAACTTATAATAAGGATGTCAATTTAGTCATAAGCTTTTTTATTTTTTCAATTAAGTCCTAAAATTTTAGGTCATATAAGGATCTGGTTATTTATGCCTTACCTGTTTGGAACCAAAAAAAAAAAGATTGTAAATGAAAGGAGTTGGTTTCTTCCTCAAATTGGATTAATGGATTGTGCCCTCTTCGTTTTTACTTAGTCAACTAGCTGCTTTTGATCTCAATCTGCAGGTGGTGAATCAACGAGTGAAACTAAAACCACTGTAGGGTTGGAAACTTCAACTTAGTTCTTTTCGATTACTTTCTGCCGAAAATCGCTGACGTGACAACAATCCACCCAAGCTGGCCAATGATGATTAGACTGTCGGTTCGGTAATTTTTGACAAAAATTGATTGGAACGACTATATTTGAGTTTCATCATACCTTATGACTGAATTGACAAAATTGAAAAATGATTGAATACATTCCCACAATAAGTTTAGAACTGATAATTCTCCCACTGAGGAGATTTTCGGCTTGCATGATGAATAAATGTGCCTGTTAAATAATGGCAACGTAGTAGAATGATGGAAGCATGGAGAATGAAGCCATAACGTGGATTCCAATGTTCATGATTGAAGGATGGGTTTGCTTAAACCGTAAGATAGTCGAGCCTCACCTAAAAAGTCATTGACTTCGACCGCTGAAGTCTTGGCAAACGAGATCTTGGGATAGGCTATGAAATATGTTTGGGAAGGGATGGGTTTCCTCGTCTTATATCTATTATGGATCACTTAAGTATCACGATATATTACGATAACGACTCACCCGAGACATATAAATTAGGCTCGTGCAAGTATTGCCCTATCTAAAGAAGGTGGCAGATTAATTCTTGGTGCGACGGCCATGAGTCTCCCGCCTTAGGATGCTTAAGTCCGAGTTTCTATATCGCCGAACTCGTCGGGGCCATTATAGAAGCGTAACTCTATTCGACGCCATACTTCTCCACCGTGTGCATACCGATGCAAGTATCGATCGGGCGGGACTAGCTAAATCTCAATTGCTAGGAAAATTGTTCTCGAGTTTCCTGCGTACGATGACCATTCTAAAACTTATTTGGAACTAAGAAAAGGATTGCATGCATGTCCGGAAAAGGAAAAAAAATTACATGTTCATTAGGAAAGCAAAGTCCGACGGGTAATTCCTTCTATATGCATTGTTTGTTATGATCCTAATTGTAAGTTATGAGACTTCAATGCGCGGCGTACATGATCTTGGGCACTCCAACCTTAGCAGCTGAGGGTGCGTATGTGAACGTTTTTATTCCTGGGCATAATTTTTGAACAAAAATATTTTTTTGTGTTTTTGTTCCCGGTTATGATTTTTGGGAACAGAAACGCATTTGTTAAGTAAAAAAAAAATATTTTTTTTCCACTGTTGCCGTTTACAGACGACCGGCGGTGATGTAGGCGGCTTGCGATCGGCGACCGGCGGCGACTGCATCGGCGGCGGTGAGTGGTGGTTTCAAAAGTGTTTCAAAACCTAGAAGCAATTTCTTTTTTGTTTCTTCAAAAGTGTTTCCGCTTCCTGGGTATAAAAATTAGTTTGCAGAACACTTTTGGAATATTTTTAAATCATACGCGTTTCTATTCCAAATGCTCTTCTGGAGAGTTTCTGTAGCGTTCTCATACGCACCCTGATTGCCCGGATGCGATTTGGTGGGTCCCGCTTCCTTAACTTGACATCTTTTCCCACGTGAGAATTAGGGGAAAAAAATTTTCGAAAGGGCAAAAGCACTCGATGAAAGGCCAAAAGACAAAGGCAATGCCTGAAAAAGCTCCACATGCTAGTCATTGAATAAGAGAAATTTGGACAGCAACGGTCGAGCTAGGGATGCCCAGAGTTGACCTGGATTTCCATGGGTTTGACAGTTAAGTGAGCGCCACGTGTGTAGTCGCTCAAACGGGGGCGTTCGAAGTTTAATTTGCAGAGACAACATGGTGAAACAAGCAGAGTACGAGGTAGGAATAAGAGGCATGCGCTTGTCTAAAAGTAGGTGGTGCCCGTGGTAGAAGCGTCGAGCGAGGGCTCTTAACAGTGATATGAACTCATGGTAGACCAGAACAAACGGAGCTGAAGCCCGGGGTAGACTCACCTACCGGCAACATGCGCTAACCGTCCCGATCTTTTGCCATCGAGATGCGACGGTGGGAGGAACGAAGCAAGGACTCGACCCTCTTCATGGAC
This sequence comes from Rhodomyrtus tomentosa, assembly GCA_028455895.1. Taxonomy (NCBI): domain Eukaryota; kingdom Viridiplantae; phylum Streptophyta; class Magnoliopsida; order Myrtales; family Myrtaceae; genus Rhodomyrtus; species Rhodomyrtus tomentosa. Next base: position 13,408,516 of record JAPCWY010000003.1, on the reverse strand, counting down.
GATAACGGAAAGAAGAAACGAGTGACATCGGAAGTCCAAAAATTTATCACGAAAGTGGAATTGAGCCATAAGACTTTCGGAAAGTGCAATGAAATCCTAAAACTTGTCATAAAAGTCCAATTGAATCCGAAAAAATTTTATAATGTGCAATCAAAAAACTTAAAACTTGTTAAGTTGATGTAATGAAGCTTAGAAGAATATCAGATGAAATCCATAAGCCGTTACTATAATTAGGTCTTTGTCTATTTTCAATCGCAAGCAAATTTTGCAGGGATATATGTGGGCCTAGGGGACCATGGACCTTGTCCCGACTGGCTTTTGAGCATGCTACTACTGTAGAATATGGATCTGAGGATCCGGCCCATCGTTAAGAGAAGACCATCACCGGGCTTATATCTGTCGGGCTTAATATGTATATTCGGATCCAAATCAGCTCCACGCACGCCCCCTCCACCTCCATTAAACCCTGCACCGTCCTCCGACGGCGGCGAAGCGAAGCGCCGATTCGTGACCTGTAAGGCCACCATCTCTCTCTCTCTCTCTCTCTCTCTCTCTCTTCGTCTTTCCCAATTGACTGCGAAGATTGCTGGTTTGATTCGTGATTTCGCTAGTGTAGAACGCTCTTTTGATTATGGGTGGTGTTAGGGTTCACTTTCCCGTTTCTTTCGAGGTCATTAGATTTCAGTATCCTATCGTGGTGCTATCTGAAACTCTGGCATTTCTCTCTTTTGCTTCGCGATTGCCGATTTTCCATCGCTTCTACAGTCTACGACTTGTTCGTTCTGGAGTTATGAATCAAGTTTCTTCATCTACCTTAGTTTTTGCTGCTGTAGTTTGCGAGCTGTGAAAAATTGGTAGATATTGTTTCTGAAGGTTTATTGGGCTTTCTCGGTATCTATTTTAGCGACTGCTTACTCTGTTTCCCTTGTCCAGAAATTTATGCTTCAATTTGACGTGGAAACACAATGAGATTGGAGAAGTGCTGGTTCTGTTCCTCCACCGTATACCCTGGCCATGGTATTCAGTTTGTTCGAAACGATGCTAAGGTATGTTGTAGCAGCTCATACATCGATATCTTCCTTAGGTGTATCATGCAGAACTTCTCCACTTTTTGCTGGGTTACTGCAAATTCCGTGGATTCCTATGGAATCGGGTTATGCGTTGTTATTTGATACATTGTGGTTAGTGACATTGGTAAATTATTTTAAGGCATGGAAAGAGAGGGATACGAACCTTCGGTAGATAAAAGCTTACGTAGCTGTTCTAATGCGACTAGCAAGTCATTCATAATTGATTCTTAGATAGTTGCAGACAATCAATTGGAAAAACCTAAAAAAAAAAAATTCATTAGAAAAACCTTAAAAAAAAAAACTTTTCTTCAAAAACCTTCCAGGTAGATAAAAATAATCCTTTGAGGTCTTATTTTCTTTCTATCTGACGGGACAAGCAAATAGGAAGGGATGCTTCGTTCATTGTATTGTTAGAATCATGCTGTCATCTTCCTTCATGCTATTGCAACTGGCATTATGTTTTTCCTTCTTTGGATGCGATGTTATTGGGCTTCTAGAGGGTTAGAACACTGGGAATTGGGATGTATGCCCTTATTGTCTATATCCGTGCAGATATTCCGGTTTTGTAGATCCAAATGTCACAAGAACTTTAAGATGAAGAGGAATCCTCGGAAGGTAAAATGGACCAAGGCCTATAGGCGATTACACGGAAAAGATATGACACAGGTGAATAAAGTGGTTTGATCTTTTGATGTTTTTTTGTGATCTCATTTATCAATTACTTCTTTTCTTGGCTGTATGCATGTCTTGTTTTTCTGTGCGATTAGAAAGTGTGTAGAGTATTCTGATCGACTGATCTTGCCTACCTCTATGCTCTGTTCCTCTTCAAGGATTCGACTTTTGAATTCGAGAGGAAACGAAATCGGCCAGAGAGGTATGATAGGAATCTGGCGGAGAACACATTGAAGGCCATTAAGAAGATAGACAAGGTTAGAGTGGATAGGGAGGCCAGGCACCACAAGAACAGGTATTAGTTCATTCCTTTTGCATTTTTCTAGAAGCAGAGTAGTTCTTGCTCTCTCTCTCTCTCTCTCTCTCTATATGTGTGTGTGTGTGTGCGCGCGCGCGCGCGCGCGCGTACGTGCCAACACCAACACGTGGCAACGGAGTAATTTGTGTCCCGGTTAAATGGCAGAATGAGGGGCAAGAAAGCAAAGGAGCAGAGAGAGGCAGCGAAGGAGTTGGAGCAAGGAATTCACCTGGTCAAAGCTCCATCAGTACTTCAAGAGGAGCCATCTCTCACTTTGCCCAAGATCAAGGTCAAGGTTTCTCATCAAGAATCTCAGGAAAACCGAGCTATGGAAGAATGATTTCATCATCAGAACCAGTTCCATATACATTTGTTTCATCATTAGGATTGAGGTCATATCAATTTTCTCCTGTCCGGTTACTTGTAAGGGTATCATAAGCTTATCTGATTTCGGTCTGAATACTCCAACCCATCTCTCTTTCTCTCTTGTGTGTGAAGTTTAATGATCATGACTTAAGACCAGTGCACATTGCTGGTTCTTTTCTTTTTTGAGTTAGTATGTTAACGAGACCTCCGAGGAATGTAGTATGTTCGGATTGGATGTTCATAAGTTGAAAGTGTTGGAGCCTTAAAGTCTATCCTTGTTTTCAATTGTTCAGTTGCATTTGTTCTCACTTCTGCTGTCTGGTGATATATGTGAGGGTGTACATATATTACCATCAGGAGGGCAAGATTAATTGTTTGTTCCTCTTGTGACGAGTTTTTAGTTTTTCCAAGTAAAGGTTATGATGCTGTAGATCTTCTTTTCTGGCTGGCTGCTGTATTTTCTCGCTCATTGGAAGCAGCCAATTTATTGCTGACAATCTGATTTTCAGTGACTTTGCTGAAATTTATTCCTGAATTGAAGCCGACATTTGTTTACATCCCTTTTTCTCCCTGTTTTGGAAGACAGGAGGAGGTATGCAAAGAAGACCTTTTTTTGGGGCAACTCCTGGTAGTGGTGTGTATTATATTAATGAGACAAGCTAAATATCTTCCAAAAGGTGATGGATGAACCAACTGGTTGGTGAAGGGCATTCATGGTCATTGGAAAGGAAGGAAGATGCTCACAAGGATATATCTTAAAGCCGATAATGGTTTATCTACCTTTTTTCCTCCTTGTCTTGGAAACAGAGGAGGTATGCAAAGAAGATTCGTATTCGGCAATTCCTGGTAGTGGTGTATACAGAAATTATTAATGAGACAAGCTAAATATCTGCCAAACGGTGGTGGATGAACCTGACTGGTTGGTGAAACGGGTTCATGGTCATTGGAAAGGAGGGAAGATGCTCGCAAGAACATATCTATGGGGGTTGATTATCATTTATCATGACCGCAAGGGCTGATGTTGGTCGCCGGAGGATCTGTCTGGTTGAACAGTATTATTGGGGTTCTAATTTGTCTGGCAGTTCACTTGACATTTTCTGTCGATTCATGGAGTGCTATGGTTATAACTTAGAAAACCTGTGGTTGTGCAAAGGTATAGATTTTTGTGGAGCTGCTTTAGTCGTCCTCAGCTGTCTGAAATTCTTTGAAATAGTTTATTTTCGTGGATCCCACCATGGCATTTTATTAGGGGCGAGCATGGTTATAGGGTAGAATCGAGCACTTTGAACCGAAACCACGGGAATTGGTCTGATTCTAAGTTTCAAGATATGTATGGTAGGTTTTAGGTTTCAAAAATTTAGGAAATTGTTCCAACGGATAGATTTCAAGTTTTACTATTTGGAATTTGGAACCTACACCATGGATCCAGAAATAATATTTTTTTTTTGTGTTTTTCTTGGTATATGATTCACAAATCCTAATATGTTTTATGGCATCTAATGATGAGTGCATAATTTGGAGCCATTCAAACTCTTAGGTTTCAGGTTTCAAAAAATGATGAACCTGTTCCAAAGGGTTGGTTTCAAGTTCTAAATGTAACTTATACGGAATATGAAATCGCTCACCTCAACTTTCATTTAGCGGTTGCAGCGCTTACTTTTGTTTTGCTTAACTAAAAATGAAAGAACAAAAGAAAAGAAAAGAAAATAAATTGTCAGGTTCTCAGATATCCCAGAATCGATCATAGAACTTATGACAAAGTAGTTTTTAGGTTTCAAAAAAATAAGGAACCTGTTCGGATTGATAGGTTCTAGGTTCTAGATAGAACCTGTAAGGAATCCGAACCTGTTCACTCTCACGTTTTATATCAGTTCTTTGATCCAAGAATTATAGCAAATCGATATTCCTCTTTGAGTCTATGGTGCAAGAGTGTTGACACCTAAATTTTAATTTTTTAGGAAATGCATTTGTTTCACAAAATGAGAGTTAATTATAATTCTCACAAAAAAAAATTCACATGCATTACATCGGCATTAATTTGAACCAGCTTAACATTTGCATTAATTCTCATTTTATCGAATCGATGGCGATTGGTTGAATTTGATTTTAATTAAGAGGACGTAACTCGCATGAATTGGAAATTTGGTTTAACCCATTACTTTTTTCTCATGGCTGAAAGTTATATTGCATAATTAATCAAGTCTTCATTGAATCGTATGTTAGGAGCATATATTCGGCCAAGAAAAGATAAGACAATATATTCTTGGGTAAGACAAAAAAAGAAATATGGGCTGATTGAACATTAGGTTAGATACGCGTAAAGACAAAAAATATTCATATCTGAAGGCAACAGATTGACTAAAATTTGAGCAATCCATGCAGAAAATAAGGCATATGCACGTGATTTAATAGCTAGCAAAGGAGGCAAAGCAGAAAATCAAGAGGACAAAGAGATCTTGCACAATCAGGCGAGAAAGGAAAGAAAATATTTGAAACCTTCGATAAGGAGTCAGTAACCTAACCTATATAAGATAATTTCTCGCACAATGGTTTGATGGGGTGGAGGTGGTCCACAATTGCGAAAGAAAATTTTTTCCTGTAGACATTCTTGAGGGAAATACGTGAGAGGCAAAGGGGGGGCGCATTCAGTGTTTTTTTTGGCATGTATGAGAGAGTGAGTACTTGGGGAACGGGAAAATTCGGTGTTGCGGTCTCGACACAATTCCCTCGCGGAAAGCGTTCCAAGTCGAGAGACCTCCTCTCAACTTCGGAGTTCCTAGCATTGCTCTCCATCACAGACGTGGTGCCACCGTCTAGCAACCGCCGTACGTCCATCACAGCCCGGTTTCCAAGCCCTGTTCACCGCTGAGAAATCTTGGGGAGCTCCGCCGACAACCAGCCCTAGTTCATCCGCCGAGCGGCCGCCATCCTTTGAAGCCTTAGAATCCAAATTTGTTAAGAGGACCGTGTCTCTGGGCGAGAATCAACTTCGGGAGCGTGTTGGAATTTTGCTTAAAGAGGTATTTTGACTTCAGTCTTCGATCGCAATTCAATGTTCGATGAGTTGATAACCGGCGTGCGTGTTTGCCGTTCACATGTTGATTTGCAATTTAAAGTCAGGAAATTAAAACCTTTGTAGTCAAAGATTAGATGAGTTGTTACTGAACCGACCCTTGAATATTGCTTTGCGATATCGAATTCTGATCAAAGGTAATGATCGAAAACTTGGTTTCTTATGGTGTAAAAATTCTGATGCAACGTGTTTGGGCGTATATAAAAATCAGAAAAGGTGTGTTTTTTTTGGTAAATAAGGAGAAACATCCAGCACTTAGGTTTTATCGGCCGAATGACATAAATGCAAGATCCCGAAACGATATTTTTTTTTTAGAGGAAAGATGAACCCAATGTCACAATTTTGGCTATCCCTCCTATTTTGAAATTCCAAGTCAATTGACTCTTTTCATTTTATTTTTTGTTGTGCAATTTTGTTTTGATTGTTTGTAAAATTTGCACATTAATAAACAATCTTGCCCATAACACATGCTTTCCAATTGTGTCTTGCCCCTTTCGAAAACGTACATTAAAGGCAACATATGACTTCGATTTCGAAGCCCGTATGTGTGAATTAGATATCAAATCCTCAAATCTTGAGGAGTGAATTGCTAGTTTCTAAATAGAATTTCAAGATTTGCCCTATGTATCTTGGGACGACGGTTATTCTATAAAATATTCAATTGCTAATCCTAATCTCGGGACATGTTGTGAATAAAATCGGATTTTCGGATTTAAAGGTGTTTTATGGGCAATATTGCTTATTTTTATTCAAATTTTCATTATTTTATGGTTGAATAAATTCTTAAAAAAATCCCAAAAAGTCACATGCTTTTCTTAAGTTAGATTATGTTTCTTTTGACTTTAGGATAGTTTTTTTTTTTCACTTCGCTTTTTTTTATAAATCCGAAAATACATAGAAAATACCAAAAAAAAAAAACCTTTTTGCTTGCATATCATTTAGTTTGCATTTTGTTAGGTCATGCATCTTGCCACGTCATCCAATGTTGGCATGTCATATCATCTCGTATGTCATATTGCATTAGCATTGCATTTAATAAAAGAAAATCCCAAAAAATTCAAATCATCAAATTAAGGATTTTTTCATGAAAATTTGGTACCAAAAGGGTATTAATTGAAAATTTAATGTAACCAAGTCTCTGAACTCATTTTCTCTAGTTTGTAGAGATAAAATAGGTCTCCCGCTATTTTATATAAGTTTCTAATCGACTTATCGTAAATGATTAGTAGCGGCTTCGATTGATTTTTTAACGAACAAACCTAAGTTGCGATTTGGTAGGACTTAGAAGGGTCCGAGTTAGGTTTGTTAATTTAATTGACCTAAAATCCATTAGCCTAATTTTTATGTCGCGACAGCTTGGTGACTTCGTTGGGGATTTTTTTTTTTCGGAAAAATTAAAAGGGGGAGCTGAATTGGCAAACTATCGAAAATTAAAACTCGAATTTTCGAAATTTTTAATCGACCCGTTTAATTTTCGAAAAAATTAAAAAATTTTGGCAGACTTAGGCCTAAGTGATTTTCATGTTGATTTTCCTTGGTTGATGATTTGAATCTTCATTATTCATTTTTATCTCCAATATTAATTGCCAGGCTTGATTTTCTAACTATCTAACCGTTGTTTTTGGATGGTCGATAATTAGGTTACATTGCGATTTAATTTTTTGGGTGATATAAACTCTTCTGCATGAATTCTTATTTTTTACACTACACCATTTTCTAAACTTTGGTACAATCTAGGATGGTATCAAGATCGTGAATTTCCTTGACCTCAATCTCGAGGAAATGGGTGACCCCGTCTTCGATCCCGAGTTTTGGTACCGAGGATTTCCCAACCTAGCTATGATCTCTTGGCATGGAATGGACCCTCAGCCTAAATAAAGTTTTAAAGGCTAAACATTGACCAATTTAATTTGGTACGGTTTGTCTTTGAGATTTCGAAATTTTCAAACTCATAAAAGGACACACACCTCACACCCATCATTCGCATGTCTCTGCATCATTGTAATGGTTGTAGGTAAGCTCATAATCTTTTTCATGCAATTTACTTACCTTATATGTTATATCGGTCGGTTCATGGCATTAGGTTTGAACGTGTCTCGATTTACTACTTCATGGAGCGAGTAGAGTGCAAGAACATTTGAACCGTTCCAATCCCTAAGAAGGGACTGGGCAGATGACTTACTCAGTTGGACAGCATAGCTCGCGATTATGTGAAGCACAGATTGGGGCGTTTGATACACTTTTGTGAGATACGGGTTCGTATCGGTCTTATCCAGGCGATTGCTCACTTTTGGTTCCCCGAGACCTCGACATTTATATTCGGTAAGTATGAGCTTACTCCTACTCTAGAGGAATATAGCGTGCTCATTGGTAAACCCTTAGATCCAGAACTTATTAGTTCGTACATTGGTGTTGATCCTCCACTCTTACCTAAATTTTTGAATATGGGAATAGCCGAAGTTCGAACGAATTTAAAAGCTAATTATGGGAATTGCTCATTCTCATTTTTTGACAGAATGTTTCGATAAGATTGTCTCTTTACAAAAAAGAAAAGTTTTCTTGCTGGCTTTCTTTGGATTAGTAATCTTTCCACATTGCAAAAATTCGATTAATCCAAAGAGAGTTTTCTTGGTTCAACCAGTTTGTGAGGAGAAAAATTTCATCAACGCCACACTGGCGAAAACTTTTGTATCTTTGAACAAGTATAAGCAAGATAAATCTAGAACTTTTAAGGGTTCAGCTGAGCTTTTACAAATATGGTTACTTTCCCATATTAAAGGATGTCAAAATCTTGTAACTATTGAGAAGCTCAGAAATTTTTCTACTCCGATCATGGTTTTTAAAGAGAAACAAGATAAAATTCCAGATCACCATTTTTGTGAGTGGATAGGATCACTAGAGGATCCGGAACCTAGGGATTTTCTATGGCAGGCTAGTTGGTTCAAAGTAGTTGCGGCACGACTTGCTAGTGCCGGTGCGGGGCCAGTCGCTTTGTTCGGATTCACTGGAGCCACAGAGTATCATCCGCTTTGGGTGGCCAGCCAATATGGAGTTGTTCAGATCTTACCATCAACTTTGGAAGCCCAAGGCGTTTCGCTTGACTTCACCATCAAACTCTCGGAGCACGAACAATCAGTCATTACCATCAGCTCGTTGTGGAGGTTTTGCCAACCATGCAAGCTCAAGCTATCGAGGAAGGAGTTGTTGGGCGATGAAAAGATATATCATGCTACCCCTCAACACATCAAGAGACATTTCATTCCTGAAGCCTTACGACCGGTAATCCCCGAGGTACGACCTATGGCTAACCTTCGTGCTCAAGTGGAAGACCTCATGGAAGAGTTAGAGCGAACAAAAAGGAAGGTGGCAGAAGCAACTAGGGCGTTGAAGCGGTTAAAGGACAAGCACTCCCTTTTGAAGTAGTGAATCGAGATCGTCATGTCATTGAGTTATTTGATTATTGGTCTTACATTTGATTTGTTGTCTTTTTTGTGATCTCTTGTCATGTTCTTTATTCTCCTAGGCCTCTTTTTGAGAAACTTCATCGGATTTTAGGTTTGGTATTCATGATGACACTTTCAGTCGGTAATTCAGTTCAGCTTTCACTCTGACCTCATTAGATTGCTCGATTTTTCTCTCCACATTCGAGCTGGATTCAGCCCCCGCACCTCAAATAAAAAATATTCACGAAATCCTAAACTATTATGAGAAAAAATTTGGTACTAATCCAACATGTTGTCTATCGAATACGGAATTAATGGCCGGAGCAGAGCAGGTTGGAATTTCGCACGGTTTTCAGACTCTAGATTATTTTGCAGAATACCCCCAATAAACGACCTCCCCTGCTGAACAACAAAAAATTAAAGTTGTAGGTTGATGTTTCATCTAATAACTTGAAAAATTCCAGTTTTAAATTCCCACTTTAAAGGGAGTTTTCGTTCTTTAATGAAAATCGGACAGAACAGTTTTCTGGGAAAAATTCTTCCAAGGAAGCATTAAACTGTACTGATCGGTTCACTTCCAGCCTTAATTTCAAACACGAAAGTTGTTCATCAATATGTCTTGTATCAGGTCGTAAAATTTGGGAATTTTTCGATTAATGTACCAATTATGAAAAATTTTATCTTAAAGGTCGACGAAACTGAAAATCGCCTGATTTATTTTCTCTACTTATATCTATCTTGTTCGTCAAGTCTAGAAGGTTGCCACGGACCGACTCCCTATACTCACTCATTTTACTAATCTTTGCATGGTTTTTCTTTGAAGGTAATTTATCACGGGTCATCTACACATCCCTAGGTTAGTCGCAAAGGAAATGGCTGACAAAACCGAAATGAACGCTGTGATCCAAAAGGCTCTCCAAGAGCATATAGACGCCATGAACAACAGAATGGACAACATGGTCTTTAAAGTGGTAGACAAGGTGCTGGCGAGTCTCATGACTAGAATACAGTTGCCTAGCCAGATATCTCAAACTCCGGCACCTCCTCCACCTCCGGCAGGTGATGGTCTAGGCAAGAACCAAAAACAGTTTTTGTCATTGGAGTATATATTCATCCCAAGCTCTAGTATGAATGCTCCGCCAGGGGCTCTAGTTCACCAAGCCAATCTTGTGGCTCTAGAGTAGACTTACGATGTAGCAAAACTGATGGCTCAAATGGAATAATAGATGGAGCAAAAGATGGAGTTAAAGATGGAGCAGAAGATGGAAGAAAGACTCCAGAAGATTCATGAGACGCATAGTGTCCCTCATGTCGACTTTTCTGCCTTCACAAAGTTGATGTGCCAGAGAAGTTTAAAATACCTGATTTTGAGAAATTCAACGACACGTCCAACCCTGTGCAACATGTTCAGATGTACTAGACAAGATTGAGCCAATACGCTGACAATGGCCCTTTACTGGTTCAGACTTTTTAGGCCAGTCTGAGGGATGCAGCCATTCGATGGTATACTGACTATGAGGTATATAGCATGGGGAATTGGAAACAAACGACAACCGCTTTTATCAAGCACTTCAGTTTCAACATAGACGTCATCGTCTCTAGAGAGGGCCTAGAACAAGCTGAAATGAGGAAAGTCAAGACGGTCAAGCAGTACGCTATTAGGTGGAGGAACACTGCGTCCCAACTCAAGTCCGTTCCCCCTGAGAGGGAACTCATGAAACTGTTTGTATCACTCTTCCAAAGACTATGCGAACACGAGTCCTTGGCACCTCTGCAATATCATTTGCTCACCTCATAGCAATGACTGAGGAAGTGGAAGGTGGCTTGAAGAAGGGCTAGCACGAAGATGCTAGCACACCCGCAAAACGATTCGAAATAAAGAAGTACAAGGAAGTTGCTCCTCAGATCAACATGACAAGTTCCGCACCGGCTATACAAGTTCCCGTCAAGCAGCAAGGGAATTTTGGCGAACAGAAGCAGAGGAGAAATCCACGCCCACCCCGACAATACACACCTTTGCCTGGAACGCTTTCTCAAGTTCTGGCTATCCTCCGCAAAAAAGACCTATTGTCAACTGAACATTTGAGACCAAATTATACGTCGTATGCAGGTTATGACCTATCTAAGAAATGCGATTACCATCGCGGTGAGGTTGGCCACGACACAAATAATTGCTTTGTGCTTAAAAATCGAATCCAAGACTTGCTCGAGTCAAAGGCGTTTTCGTTCTAGGGTAATGCCCAGCCAAATGTCCAAAAAAAACCCTTGCCTGACCATTCTAGGAAAGTCAACGCTGTGTTTGATTACAATACCCAACCGGCAGGAGTATTTAAAGTCCGGGTAGCAGATGTTCTTGATGCTCTGGTTAGAGTAGGATATTACCGGACTGGAGAGCTATTGTCGCCGCATAAGTTAAAGAAGACAATTTCGACCCTTATGAAGAATGGGTTGATAGTTAAAGTCAGTCACGCGAAGACAATTGTCACTACTTCTCAAATCGTCATTGATTGAGACCAGGAGCTTGCTGTCCTGACCATGACTCAATCTGATCATTTTTCAGAACCTGGAGTAGCCGAAGACGATATAGCGAGTCCGGTCAAAGTTGACTTTGATTTGGCTGACATGCCACCCCTTCAAGATACATCGGATGATGAGTTAGGGATTATCGTATTTGAAACCTTGGTGATCAGCTCGTTTTAACCGTTTCCTTACAAAAACGATAAGGCTGTCCCTTGGTTGTATGATCTGGCCTTGGTGACGAGATCTGGGCGCGTGTACGATGAAGACTAACCAACCAAGCAAGTCACGGAAAAGGATGCAATGGAGTTTTTAGCTATAATCAAGACGAGCGAGTACAATATCGTCGATCGGCTGTGAAAGTCGTCTGCTCAAGTTTCTTTATTCGAGCTCTTACATTCATCTGAAAAACATAGGGAATCCCTCATGAAGGTGCTGGGGTAAGTACACGTCTCAAAAGATATCGACCAGGACAAGCTAAAAAATTTTGTTGGGACCATCCTTCTGAAAGATCAGGTGGCATTTGCTGATGATGAAATTCCTCTTGAGTGACGTGGTCACAACAAAACCTTACACATAATAGTGAAGCACAAGCAAACTCTAGTGGCACGGGTGCTCGTTGACAATGGTTCGGCACTGAACATCTGCCTTTTAGCCACTCTGAATCGGCTAGGGGTTGATTTGGCCAGGATGCAGGTAGCCAAGACCTCAGTCAGAGCTTTTGATGGTGTGAAGAAAGATGTCATGGGACAGATCAATCTAGACATCCTAATTGGGCTTTCCGTGTTCGATGTTTTGTTCTAGGTATTGGATATTCCATTGGCTTTCAACCTCTTACTTGGTCGTTTGTGGATTCACAATGCGGGAGCTGTGCCATCAAGTCTTCATTAGAAGATCAAGTTCGTCGTTGAGGGAAAACTAATGATTGTTCATGGTGAAGAGGATCATAAGATCTTCAATGAAACGTCTATTTCCTACATTGAGCTCAAAATGAATAAGACTCGTATCGCGCTTTTGAACTGATGCGGATTATTCATGCATTACCAGAAAGTCCTCTAGTCATCCTTGAGGTATCTGACACTTCTATCATGGTGGCCAAAGTAATGGTTGGCAATGATTTCGAACCTGACACAAGTCTGGATTTACATGGTCAGGGGATCCATACCCCAATTATGCTTAATGGACAATCCCATACAGCTGGTTTAGGACATAGAGGACGTGGCTGGTCTAGACATAATAGACAATATGGAAGAGGTCGTGGAAGGCCTAAAGCTAGCCCTTTACTACCCCCACTCTACATTACTTTTCGATCAGTTGGTATGGTCGGTGGATATAATGAGCTGACCCAGTTCGAAGACGACCTAAGGATTGTATTCCCAGATTCTCCACATGGCCAAGATGTCTTGGCTGTGCCAATGACGCTGGATGAAGATACATCAGACGATGGATTCCTCGATCTCACTGTTTGTTTTGATGACCTCATCATCGGAGCCATATTTGAGGATCCAGTACAGGTTGATAAGGTGCTAGAGAAAGACCTTTGCATAGCGTCCAGATCTCTAAGTTTCTCTGTAGACATGACGGTCGAAGATCCAATAGAGGGTTCAGAGTAATATTTTTTTAGATTTTGCAATCCCCTGCGTGGGATCTTTCTAGTTTCCTTTAGTTTTTCCATACCATAGTAGAGTTCATGTCGCATTTCATTTCAATTCAATGTGGCATTCAATAAGATGTAATTCGTTGATTTTCATATCAATAAAATTACAGATGTTTTTCATTAAATTTTGAAATTTTGATGAGACATCCCAAACTGATCCAATGACGATAACCAACGAGTGAACAATCTGTCATCTATGGTAAGCACTGAGGATTGGGATTCCTCAAGAGTTTCTCGTTCCGCGTTTAAAAAAAAAAATCAACACCAAAATCAAAATCAAAGTTTTCAAAAAATTGACACATTGGATTTTGGAAGTTGCAAAGTATGCATGATTAAACCCTGTTTGTTTCTCTGACTTCGCTATTTTATGTTTTAGGGGCAAATATGAGGAAGGTGATCCATTGGATTCTGGCGTGTACGATTTAGACGAATTCACTCTTGATTATGAAAAAATACGTCAAGAGTTTGAACAATACGATATGATTAAGCCTCTGACTGTTGATGACACTATATCAATCAACTTGGGTGATGGAGAGAATCCAAGAGAGGTGAAAATTGAGGCAAATCTGTCCACTGAAATGGCAAAACGTCTTACCAAACTTCTGAGAGATTACCAAGATTTCTTCGCCTGATCCTTTGCAGATATGCCCGGTCTTGATCGATCAATTATTGAGCATTTCTTACCGACCGATCTCTCGTTCAAGCCAGTAGTACAGAGATCACGAAGAGCTAAATCAGAGCTAGCAAAGAAACTTAAGGAAGAGGTCATGAAGCTCCTTGATGTGGGATTTATTGAGGCCACCCAATATTCTGTCTGGGTTGCTCACATTGTCCCAGTGCTAAAGAAAGACGGTCGAGTTTGAGTCTGTCTCTACTACCAAGATCTAAATAAAGCTAGTCCTAAGGATGATTTCCCACTCCCGCACATTGATGTGCTTGTAGAAAGCACGGCAGGATTCAAAATGTTTTCGTTCATGGACGGTTTCTCAAGCTATAATCAAATCTTGATGAATGTGGATGATAAACTGAAGACTACATTCACCACTCTGTGGGGATGTTCCATTATAAGGTGATGCCTTTCGGTCTTAGGAACGTTGGCGCAACTTATCAACGGGCCATGGTTACTTTATTCTATAACATAATGCACAATGAGATTGAAGTCTATGTCGATGACATGATTGTAAAAACAAGACGTGGAGAAGATCATATTGAAACCCTGACAAAGCTATTGGACAGACTCCGAAAGTTCAAGCTACGGCTTAATCCCGCCAAATGTGCCTTCGGCGCCAACTCGAGGAAATTGCTCGGGTCCATTGTCAGCAACAAGGGTATTTAGATAGATCCATCCAAGGTGAAAGCCATATGTGAGCTCAAGCCGCCGACAACGGTCGAAGAAGTTCGAAGTCTCATGGGTTGGTTGAATTATATTGCCCGATTCATTTCCCAGCTATCTGAAACTGCTAAACCTTTCTTCAAGTTGTTAAAGAAGAATGCGTTGGTCGAGTGGGATGATGATCGTAATGAAGCCTTTGAGAAAATAAAATAACATCTCATGAATCCACCAATGCTTGTTCCGTTAGTGCCGGGGCAACCTTTGATACTTTATCTCACGATCCATAGTGAATCCTTGGGAACTATGCTAGCACAGATAAGACAAGACAATAGGAAGGAGGGTGCCATTTATTATCTGAGCAAGAAGTTTACAGCCTCCGAGATGAATTACTCTTGATCTTGCGAATGGTTGAGGGCTACCTGTTACGAATAAAAACAAATGTTCTTTGACATAGGTTTTTTCGGTACACATGCATACTTGACCGAATGTGATATACTAACGAATGAAGATTTGCGCTTATTCGGTTGACTTTGATTAGCTCTTGATCATTATCTATAACATGCAAGTTGGTTGGATTGAGTAATCTCTTGTGAATTATCTGAACTTAATTTTTCGATCTTAAAGATAATTTCTCCAATTCAAATTGGAGAAGTTTTTTTTTTTTTTAGAGGAAAGATGAACCCCAATGTCACAATTTTGGCTATCCCTCCTATTTTAAAATTCCAAGTCAATTGACTCTTTTCATTTTATTTTTTGTTGTGCAATTTTGTTTTGATTGTTTGTAAAGTTTGCACATTAATAAATAATCTTTTCCATAACACATGCTCCCCAATTGTGTCTTGCCCCTTCCGAAAACATGCATTAAAGGCAATATATGACTTCGATCTCGAAATACGATTGTACCCGTACGTGTGAATTATATATCAAATCCTCAAATCTTGAGGAGCGGATTACTAATTCCTAAATAGAATTTCAAGGTTTGACCTATTCATATAGGGACGACGGTAATTCTATAAAATATTCATTTGCTAACCCTAATCGGAGTATGTTGTGAATAAAATCGGATTTTCAGATTTAAAGTTGTTTTATGGGCAATATTGCTTATTTTTGTTCAAATTTTCATTGTTTTATGGTTGACTAAATTCCTAAAAAAATCCCAAAAAGTCACATGCTTTTCTTAAGTTAGATTATGTTTCTTTTGACTTTAGGGTAGTTTTTTTTTTCACTTCGTTTTTTTTTTATAAATCCAAAAATACATAGAAAATACCAAAAAAAAAATGCCTTTCGCATTGCATATCATTTAGTTTGCATTTTGCCACGTCATGCATTTTACCATGTCATGCATCTTGCCATGTTATGCATTTTGTCACGTCATGCATCCTGCCACATCATCTAATGTTGCCATGTCATATCATCTCGTAAATCATATAAATAGATTGCATTAGCATTGCATTTAATAAAAGAAAACCCCAAAAAAATTCAAATCATCAAATGAAGGATTTTTTCATGAAAATTTGGTACCGAAAGGGCATTAATTGAAAATTTAATGTAACCAAGTTCCCGAACTTATTTTCTCTGGTTCGTAGAGATAAAATAGTTATCCCTTTATTTTATATATGTTTCTAATCGACCTACCGTAAATGATTAGTGGTGACTCCGATTGATTTTTTAACGAACAAATCTAAGTTGTGATTTGGTTGGACTTGGGAGGGTCCGAGTTAGGTTAGTTAATTTAATTTACCTAATAATTCATTAGCATAATTTTTAGGTCGCGACAAAGAGGCTGCTCAATTGTTGAAGTTGCATATCTAATGTCGATGTCTATGGGAATTGGGATTCCCGTCTAGTTTAGATCATCATCCATTCATGGGAGCAGCAACTGTGAGAAGCTCAAAAATTTGTAAAGACTATATGAAGGATGAAACTCGAATTTAGCTCGACATGATTCCACCGTAGTAGCAAATTATTGAGGCGGGAGAGGACGCAAGACTCTTCAGACGTTGGAACAGCGTGCTTTTCCCTTTCGCATTTCCCAAATTGAATGGCATACTCGTTTTGCTGGTGGACCAGATGGGCATTACAAAATTGATGTCGACAGAAAGTAAACTTGTGATGGAGGGTGATCGTACTGGCTTAGCTTTTTTGCCTCTGTCTCGTCTCGTGGTGTGTTGTCTTTAGCTGAAAGATGGATTCTTTGTTTGACCAGGGAGTTTCTTGTTCTGCAGAAGCCCTTGTCATGTGGGATTGAGGTTTGACAAATTTACAGCTTAACAGAGCAGAATTGGCTCCAGTTTTTTTTTTTTTTTTGCCACTCTCAAGCTCTCTCAATGAAATTTCAGTTGGAGAGAGCTTCATGTGCAAAATGGAAGTGGAATCCTAATTTGGTAGAGTTTTTTCAGCATCGTCCGCATGACGGCATCTGTTACAATGTTCATTTTGCCTGCTCTTTTAAAGTGTACTCCGTGTTGTTTGATTTATGACTTAATTTTGCGAAAATTGTCTAGTATATCCTAGACCTATTGGACTTTTTTCAATTCAATTCTAAATTTTTTAATTTTTTTTTTCAATTGAATTTTTAACCTTTTCACGTTTTGCCAATTGCATCCATCCGATCAATTTTGGCAGAAAATCTATGACCTGGATGCAGACCGTCCTATCCATGGACAAAACTTAATAGTTCAAGCAGTCTTGCTGAAAATCCGGAATTGCCCAGAATGGATCATCTGCTACTAATCTTTGGAGTATGAGAAAACATCTCTTGACGTGCAAATCCTGCCGTGTCCGTGGTCTGGTTATTTCTTGTAAGCATGAGTAATGCTCTCTGCGCGCGCGCAAAGTCATCCTATCCTGAGCACGACACCATTATTTTGTTATTGATTAGAAGTTTCATGAAAGCTGTCTGAAGATGGACGGGGTAACGCCTCTAATGACGTAACGAACTGATGCAAGTAAGATCTGGAGAATTTATCGTGTCGCATTCACAAAATCAAAATTCTGTCTTCTCCCAACAGCAAGAAGCAACCAGGCAAGAAACTTCCTTGGCTTTTGGGAGTTGACATGGTATATTTGACTTGCAAGGTTCAATAATGATCGTGTAAAACCTTAGGATTAGTTTAATCCCTCTCTCTTAAACAAGAGGTTATAGCTTTTGTGGGGGAAACTGAGGTGCACATGCGTCTGGCTGATGAGATGTCGATTCCCATTTTTCTTAAATGGATTCAGCACCTCATGGGATAATAAATGAAGCCAAATGGGTGTTGCAGGAAGACGACAGAACAATGAAACGAGGAGAGAAATGGAAGCAAATGGATTTATTTTATTTTATTTTATTTTATTTTTTTATTTTTTGGAATTTTCGCTTCCATTTTTTCTTTGGGGTACTGTGCTTTTGTGTAGTTGTTGCGTAGGCCCATTCAAAGCAGCTAGCAACTTGTGTCCAAGTCTTGCCTTTACACCCCCCCCCCCCCCAAAACGCGACCTTGATTTCAGTGAACAATTTTCAGGCCAAGGAGTAATCAAAAATAGGTTTTTCCACCTTGAATCAATTGCTGGTCCTGTGTCCTTTTGGAGGTTTCTTGATCTTTCAAGCTCACATTTTTCTTTCTTTCAAGTTTAACAAATTACAGAACACAATTAGCAGCTGAATCCATCTGCATATCAGTTTGTAGTACTAGACGGAAACCCTTCAAGACCCTACTGTTCATGAGCTCTGAGCGTGCGATTCGAGACCGGCATCGGAATCTTTTGCCAAGTCTTTGCAGCTTCTGATCGTGGCTGCCAAAACCGTTGGCCGAAACCGGTTACCGGAGACTTCTCTGGATATAATTCTGATTTTCCAAGTCGCAGCATGATGACATAACATGTTCCTTATTTTACGCGGAGAATTACACCATCCATGACATGATCCCTATTCTTTTATGCAGCATAAACAGTGGAGTCGGAGTTAAGTGAACGCATCATTAAGTTAGCTCTTATCTATGAGCTGTCTTACTTACCCCTCGGCGAATTTCTTTAATTTGGTGTGTTAGTGGGTCGTTTTTCGAGATTCTTGTGGGCACGTTCGCGTGGTTTTCCTTAAGAAAATCTATACAAAAGAGAAGTAAAAAGGAATGAAAAGATGCTTCTTGGGTCAGTTTGGGGGGGTTTGTGAAGAATTTCTTGTGTCCGGTAAGAGCACATGAAGAGAAGATTTTCTTGGTGAGCGGGGTTTCACCTTCTTGATCATTTGTTGCCCTCACGTTTTATGGTATGATCAGAGCATTTGGCGGCTGCCATTTGATTAATGCAGCCCTTTTAGTTTTTATCATATGCCCGGAAAAAGGAAAAGGGAAAAATTAAAGATGCCGAGGATTAGAAAAAAAAAAAAAATGAAAGATTTTGGAGTCCATATCCTCCGGATCAGGACTCCAACAAGAATAAAGCCATGCTTGAACCTTTAGGAGGAGGAGTTAGATACCTCGGGCGACACTGTGGACTATACATCGGTCATTTGATGTCGCCAGGGCACGACTCGCGAGTTCATTGGATCCAAGAAATTGGAGCTCTTGATGAGTTCCATGAATTTCTGAAACATGTCCCTTTGCTTCGCGTCTGCTTCAATGGTTTTACTAGGAAATGCATTTCACGATATCATGCTCTTACATTTGTTCCTGTTTCTTTCCCCCTTTTGCCTTTTAAGATGGTTGGTGCTCTGCTCTGCCCTGCCCTGCCCTGCCCTGCCCTGCCCTGCTCTGCCTTTTTAAGGAATCCTTATGAGCTTCTCAGTTCCACTGCACTTGCTATACCATGTAGTTTCTGGCATCTATTGCTCATAAATTTGAAGGAAGTACCATCTGCTGCAGATTTTAAATAAGATGGTTGGTGAAATTGACTGATACAGCTTTCAAGAACAGTTCAAGAGATCGAATTTCTCGTGGATTCTTTTTCCCCGTGGGACATAAGATCAAATGCCTCAGTCCACCACATGCTTTCCCACATTTTTTTTTTAAGTTTTTTAAAGTTTTTTTTTTATTTAGTTTATTTAGTTTTTTTTTTCTCTATTTTAGCAGATTCGGTTTCTTTCTGATTCTGGACTGCGTACTTGGTCATAATTATGGAACGTGCCGAAAGACCAGACCTTCTGGGGTCCATATCCTTAAAAGCACGACTGCTAACCTCCACTCATTTTGTGCCAAGAGAACTTAGAGCAGTAATATTGGGCTCCTGCGTTATTTTCTTCTGCAACAGATTCCCCATCGCCTGTCTATTTCTTCATTCAAAGTTGAAACCTTTCTAAATGATGCTTCCACATACATTTCTTGGTCAGTGATCGTGTAAATTTCACCCTTAAGTCCATTCGTTTAACAGCCAGCCCTTACTTTTCAAATCCATACGATTTTGTTGTTTTGCTTCGTTGCAAATTTAATTTCTCCCGGACATATCTCATTGTCAATTTGGTTCAAATTGCGGAAAAAAACATCATATTGAACAGCTTCAGTTGGGCTGGTCACTGTTAGGCACAAGTTTATTCACTGTCAATGTCAGAGCAATGTACTTAATAGGAGTTCCTCATTCTTTGCCCTGGTGGAAATGTTCCTCTCCCTAACTGAAACCTTCGTGGTTTTTTTTAGCAACGGGTTGAGCTGCACCAATTAAAATAGTCACACTATTTTCCCATCCTATCTTCAAATTTGTAACTCTTAACAATGGGGATCAAAAGAGAAAAAGGGTCAAAAGCAGAAGACAAAGAGAAATTTTTCTGGCTCTCAATACTTTATGGCTTGCTTTTAATCATAAGGTGTGTTGGGGAGTAGGGTTGGTGGGTATGCTGACAATTTATTTTGTGTGGTCAACAGACTTCACTGTGATCATCCCCAATAAGGAGAAAAGACTTCTGGACATCAAATTTATCCAAACAGGCACTCATCAACCACAATCATATCACCACCTCTCTGTCTGATTCTCACCACAAGAATGATTCCTCTCTTCATCTTGCTGCAAGTTGCAGACTCAAAAGTTACAACTAACCAAGGATCTCGGAAGATCAGAGGAATAATCAACTCATTGAAAGGAAAAAAAAATTGCCCTCGGGCCTCAACCTCTCTCCTGTAATCAACACACATTTTAACATACTCGAGGGGTAAGGAATAGAATATTACCATTGTTATATGATTCATGATGCGGGACTTCAGACCAGGTCCAAACTTCTTTAACGATTATGTAAAGTTGTTGATATGTCAGATGATCTGGCTGGAAATAATAAAGAACGAGGCTTGATCTCATTCCTGTAATCAACACACATATTAACATACTCAAGGGGTAAGAAATTGAATATTACCATTGTTATATGATTCATGATGCTGGACTTCAGACCAGGTCCAAACTTATTTAACGATTGTGTAACGTTGTTGATATCTCAGATGATCTGCCTGGAAATAGTAAAGAACGAGGCTTGATCTCATTCCTGTTAAGCCTTCTATTCTATTCTCTAAGTCAATAGGAAATTATAAGCAGAGAGAGAGAGAGAGAGAGAGAGAGAGAGAGAGAGAGAGAGAGAGAGATTCCTATTAAATACGTGGTGGCCCTGCCAGAAACCTGGATTTCTGGCCTTCGTTCTTGCTTATCTTCAGACTCCCGTCTATGTTTCCCCTCTTGAAAAATTAAAGACGAGCCCAGACAGTTCAAAATCGCCTACCTTGTCCAGCCTTCAGTCTCTCTCTCTCTCTCTCTCTCTCTCTCTCTCTCTCTCTCTCTGGTTCCAAATCAACAAGTGATCGTGGAAGAAACTATTTTGCAGTTTCCATTTTGTCCTGACCCCGTTTCCCAAATTTTTTCCCTCTCCTGAGATGAGAGATATAGTTTCTTGCTTCAGTGAGAATGCAGTAGGAGTGTCTCCATCTAGTTGCTCCAACTATTCCAACAATGCCTGCATCTCCCCAACTCTGATCCCTTCAGTCAGAAATGCAGTCATTTGTCTGTATAAAACCACCCTCCCATCACGAAAACATATCCTCATCACTGTCGCTTGGAGCAGAAGTCACATGGGTCAAGGCCTAACCGTGAACATTGGCGATGACCCGTCTGCATCATTCAAGCTGCTCAACACCAATTCTCGGTTCCTCCGGAAAAAGAAGGGCAACAAGGTGATTGAATCTGCGAATTCGCACATCGAAGTCTTCTGGGATCTCTCTAATGCCAAGTACGATAGCGGGCCAGAACCTGTCGAAGAGTTCTATGTGCTTGTCATGATTGACGCGGAATTAAGTCTTTTCCTCGGTGACATGGCTGAAGAAGCTGTGGCGAAGAAGTTAAAGACCGGTAATTTTGCTGCTAAATTTTCTCTCGTTTCGAGGAGAGAGCACTGTTCGGGCAATACCCTTTACAGCACAAAGGCTCAGTTTAGCGATACTGGGATTGTACACGACATTTTAATCCGCTGCAGCAGCGAAAACGAAGGGTTTAAGCATCCGGTGTTGAGTGTTTACATCGACAAGAAGATGGTGATGAGAGTGAAGAGGTTGCAGTGGAATTTCAGAGGAAACCAGACGATTTTCACCGATGGTTTGCTGGTGGATTTGATGTGGGATGTGCATGATTGGTTCTTCAATCCGGCGTCCGGTTACGCGGTGTTCATGTTTAGGACAAGGAGCGGATTTGATAGCAGGTTGTGGTTGGAGGAGAAGATGGAACAGAAAGATCAAGATAGGATTGAATTCTCCTTGTTGATTTATGCAAGTAAGAGTCCATGAAAGATTGAATTTTAGCTGAAAACATATACTGGTTTTTATTTGGCTCTTCTCTATACTGATGTCGATATATTTTTACATCTCATTTTCTCTGTTTCTTGAAAGAAATAGTACTTTCTGATTTTTTCTGTCATACAAAGTTGGAAATGACAAGAGACATTTTTTTTTTGGAGCTGCAAAAAATTAAGTAAATCGCTGATTAGAAGGTTATGCTCATCTCTTGTCAGGCACTGCAAATATAGGAATCCGATTGAGCTTATCTAGTACTGATGGTTATCGTCTTGTTAGAATCCCAGTAAAAATTGTGAAGTAGTGCGATTGCATCAAATTCCAAAGCACTGAAATGGTAAAGCCAACCAAAAAATTGCCTAAAATCTTCGAGGATTCCTGCAAGATCTCCGTCCATATTCACTGAAAAGGCTGGAGCTATTAGAAAGATTGAGATCATCACCTTACTTCGTCATTCTGTCATCTTGACCCTCCAAATGAGAATCTTCAAAGATCACTTGAAGCATTTCCTCTTCCTGGGTTGATTGACTTCTTTCGGAAGAAGATCATAAATTGCGTGAACCGTATGCGTATCTGAACGCACTTCTTGACTTGGTAGTTCCCTTCACAGTTCATCCATTCTTCACAGCTCCCCTACTTCTCTTCACCAATTTTTAGAAACCCCCCTTCATAATGCCTCGGCAACTTCAACTGCAGCGGTTCGAGCTCTGGCCGCAAATGCGAATGAGCAGAAGTTTGAACTCTTTATAGATTCGACGGAAACTGGCCCCTTGATCGGCAAATTAACTGAGATCAGCACATTCTTTTGGCATTTTTAGGATTTCCTGAATGGACGAGCTATATACTAAGGTCGCTGAATAGGCATAGTCTGTCTCTTATTCAAGACTCTCTTGGCAGCCTGCTTTCATCCACTTGAAAGTCAGCGGGTTGTAGAAGCTCCCTCTGTGCGGGTAATCAAGCATTTGAGCTAGAATATTTCCTTAGGAACTCTAGTATTTTGGGATACTGATAAAATGCTGGGCCCAATTACCTGTGATACCAAGTGATGCACTTGCTAGTCAAATCTGGCAATCCTGGAGTTGCTTGAGGAGGATATTGAAAAGACAAGAATTGAGGTCACTTTGTAGCCCCCCAAATCTGTGAAAGCTTTGTCACTTTCAAAGAGCTGGGGAAGCGTATGGCAAGGGCAATATCCAAATGATCTCTTGAAGCGGCGAGTCGGTCAATCACAAGCAGATAACTCATCAAAACTGGTGAGTCGACGGATAGCGTAATCTAACCGATTCGAACCCAAAATGAATGGTTCGATCGTAGGCGCTGCGTGTGAGATTACCGAGTCGAGAGTTGGTTGGTGATGAAAGGGTTTAGGAAATTGATAGCAGATTCAAGACGGGCCACAGATTCGAGCCCCGATGCGACATTTGATTCGCGGAACACCTACCGTTCCTAAAGCAACCCGATTTGCAGAGGCTTTTTACGGCGACTTCCCTCTGGATATTATAAGGTATCGAGGAGGACACAATACTCTGCATCCAGAGCATTTACCTTCCATCTTATGTGGATAAAAGGAATGGCGTTCGAGATTATTTTAGGCATGTGGGTTCCTTCTGATCGTTTGTAAATTGGCAGATTAAGAAACACGGAACAAGACGGGAGAGCAAGTCGTGTTCTGCATTTCGACCAAACCGACGAAGCGAATGCCTTTGAATTCTTCCTTTGTTCTCTTTGACAAGTGTAACCCCAGGAAAATGCCCATCGCCAGCATTTCAGTACAACATGTCATTAAATGTGAATAAAAGAGTAATCTGTCGTAAGCTTTTTCGGTGAACCGCCAGCGGAAGATACGATGCACTAAGAAGGTGGTAGTAGTCATGGGTTCATCGAGTCCGAAGATAAAAGGCCTCTTGAGACGTCGCAAGCGATCGCGGCGATTACCCAATAGGGGTGGAATAAGAGTAGTTATGTTATGATCCGATGAAATTGGGCCCGACCCATTTGCTTCCACCGGATCAAGCATTATTAATCTCAAAGCCCAGTTTGGAGTACTTGGGCCGACATACCTAGGCGATGTGCTGATCCTAATTTGAACGTGACGTGATGACGTCACCATCAGGAAACGCCACTGTCTGATTTTAATTTTGGCAAGAAGAAGAAGAGAGGCCAAAAGTTATTTTCTCTAATTTTTTTTTTTTTGGGGTGGGGATGGAAATTGATCCCTAAAAAGTCTCGCTCCTCGTTGACCAGCGCTATGCGCGACTCTCGTGCACCTTTATCAGCTCGGCCTTTACATGCCTAGTTCCATCCCCCCTTTTTCGCGCCAAAAAGGACACTATATCAAGCCCGCCAGACCATCTCGTTGTTCTTACCAATCTCGTTTGACCTTTCAGTAACCAAAACCAAATCATGTCTTGCTACAAGGGAAAATATCACGGTAAATTGCGAAGATCTCTTTCGTTTAACCTTAAATCTCGTTTGAGGTCGCCACGTGGGTGGGATGCGATCCAGACTGCATTAACGTGTCCGGTAAGAGTGTTTTTTTTAATTCTGTTTGCTTCGCAGACGAACTCATCGCCAATGCCGCCTACATCGGCACTCCGGGCAAGGGGATCCTCGCCGCCGACGAGTCCACCGGCACCATCGGCAAGCGGTTCGCGGCCATCGCCGTCGAGAACGTCGAGACCAACCGCCGCACTTACCGCGAGCTCCTCTTCTGCACCCCCGGAGCCCTCCAGTACCTGAGCGGCGCCATCCTCTTCGAGGAAACTCTCTTCCAGAAGACCGCCGACGGCAAGCCCTTCGTCGAAGTCCTCCAGGAGGGCGGCGTCCTCCCCGGCATCAAGGTCGACAAGGGCACCGTCGAGCTCGCCGGGACCGATGGCGAGACCACCACTCAGGGCCTCGACGGCCTCGCCCAGCGCTGCCAGCAGTACTACGCCGCCGGAGCCCGCTTCGCCAAATGGCGCGCTGTCCTGAAGATCGGCGCCGCCGAGCCCAGTCAGCTCTCAATCAATGAGAACGCCAACGGCCTGGCTCGCTACGCCATCATCTGCCAGGAGAACGGCCTGGTCCCGATCGTCGAGCCTGAGATCCTCGTCGACGGCGACCACGACATCGACCGCAGCGCCGACGTGACAGAGCGTGTGCTCGCGGCCTGCTACAAGGCGCTCAACGATCACCACGTCCTCCTGGAAGGGACGCTCCTGAAGCCAAACATGGTGACTCCTGGATCGGATTCCGCCAAGGTGCCGCCGGAGGTGGTGGCGGAGTACACCGTGAGGGCTCTGCAGCGAACGGTGCCTCCGGCTGTCCCAGCGATCGTGTTCCTCTCCGGAGGGCAGAGCGAGGAGCAGGCGACGGTTCATCTTAATGCTATGAACAAAATTAAAGGTCCTTCTTTTAAGCATAATTTTTTTTTTGGTCAAACTTTTAAGCATAATTGACAAGTCCAAGTCTAAATGAATTTTTGACCACCATCTTTACAGTTGCGATTTAACTAACGGAGAATTTCTCTTTTTGGCATTCCATCGAACAGGTAAAAAGCCATGGTCGCTCACGTTCTCCTATGGAAGAGCGCTTCAGCAGAGCACGCTGAAGGCGTGGGCCGGGAAGGAGGAAAATGTGGAGAAAGCGAGGGAGGCTTTTCTGGTGAGGTGCAAGGCCAACTCTGAGGCTACTTTGGGGACTTACAGTGGCGATGCCGGTTTGGCCGAAGGTGCTTCAGAGAGTCTTCATGTGAAGGATTACAAGTATTGAGATCCGAGTACGAGCAGTTTCATTGCTTCTTTTTGTCAGTTATGTTTTTTCCGATGGCTGCAGAGGGCACGGCACAAACACCGACTGTTGGGCAAGAGGATCATAATTAGTTGTCCAGCTTTTTGTTTTCTGATGAATTGCATTTCATGTCATGTTTCCGTAGAATCCCATGTAAGAATTGGGGTTCCTACATATAGATATATGTAACTATGTGTTCCTAGGCATATTTTTTTTTATTGTTTGCTGTAATACCCCGGGCATGGTGTCTGAGTGGCAAAATTACACCCCGCCCCCCAAATTCTCTGATACCAAATCAATTGATGGGATAAAGTTTTTGAATTGGTTTATACATCAGTGTCATTGACTGAAAGGCCTCCAACTTTTAGATGCAAGTTACCACCATAAAACTTAGATAAACTGTACTTGGCATTGAGATTCTAACTAGACGACTATTGGACAAGGAGTAGAATGTTTCCAACTTCTGTTCGGGCTACCTCTAGAAATGGAGGTATTTGCTACTGGACAACCCTTCTATAGGGATCTCTCATTATATTGGATTAAGGCAGAGGCTGCTTCTTCTTTCCTATTAATTTGAGTCTCTGGAAAAAAAAATTGTCTTACGGTACATAGGATCTTCAGAAAGGGATGTTCAGGATCAAATGAACGCTCCATTCACCTGATAGCTGATCTAGCCTCTATGCGAAAAAAAATTAGGTAAAACTGATTGCAAAGGAGATATTAACTTATTCTTCCTGTGACGCTGCATTGCTTATGGAAGATGAAGCAACAACCAAAGGTTGAGCACGAACGAACACACTTGCACACTAGTGACTCTGCCTGGGGGCAAGGAAAAGCTTAAGCATGAGCAGGACTCACCACTCAAAAGACTTGACAGCATCTATTCCCAAAACCAGTTTTTCCATTCCCTCAAGATTGTCTTCCGCCACTACACCTTCTCTGAACTCGATTATTATCAAGTACTAGAATTCTCCCATGGCCATTCAAATCATGATTGCAATTTGTCTCTGATGCATGTAATTTATACACATAACATTTTCATATTTGCTTTCGACTTTCCTCTCCTTCCACTGTCAGAGTCTGACTATTGCTATGCCCTTACGTTGGCCATTGCCAGGCACAAGTTTCTCCATTTCTGGAAAGCTTTTTGGCAGTATTCTTCTTCAATTCGCTCACCAATTTCACGACATGTTAATGATTGTTGATTTGCAGATGTACAAGCCACTTACTGAATTTGTCTGACCTTGCAACTGCTGATTAAAAAGCTGCTCTGCTGCTGTGAAAAGCCTCTATAGATTAGTGTACAGGGAATGAGCAACTTCTTGTTCAAGCATAAACAAAAAAGTTTGATGCCTTCTCTATTAGCTATGATTTGGATTCGACATGCAAGGGTTCGGTGGCTGTTCCTTTGAAATTTGTCCAGGGACCACTTCTTTTCATCGTTTAATTCATCACATGGCAGATCTTCTTAATAACTAGTTGAATGTCCATTGCTACGCTTTTCTTTGTGTCCTTCCATGCACCGTGCTTTCAGCTCTACATGGATCTTGCATCATCGCTTGCATATAGGAACTTTAACTCAAGGTAAGCTCTCTTGAGTCTTGAGTCATGTGAATCTGATGTGTCCAGCGATTTCTGCTCTTAGGCTGAATTCTCTCGAGTCTCTACAATAAATGCTTCGTGCTGGAACGGGTAGCAATTTGTTGAAACATGTCAATATTAGACGAGAATCATTTCATATGGTCAGGGATCAATAATTTTAATGCAGGGATTAAAGGCATGGCCATCTTTATGGGTCTAATGCAGTATAAGAACTAGTGCTGGAGACATAATGGGGAAAACTCTACAGCAATTGGGGAATCATTCCAGATGACAACATAGATGGTCAATAATGGACGGCTCTGTCCTGCGTGCTTTCCTCTTTCAAGAAGAGAAGGTACAGATTTTACCTTGGCTTTTGGCAATGCTTTGCTCGCTCTATTGTTGATGAAATCGCAGCCCATTACAGATTGATTATGTTGAATTCTGCTCTCTTATTCTTTCTTTTTCTTGCGAATCGGAAACGTTAGATTTGAATGAGGCTTAGCATAGAGACTGGACTGACACAGTTGAAGAGCCAGAGATTTATCTTGGTTGATCACAGACAAAAGATTGTTGCATTTGAAGCCACGACTTTATTCTCGCTGGCACAAATTCGTTGGACAGCTAACAAATTCAAGTCGTTTATGGTATCTTACAAGTGGTCAGACATAAACCCTAACTCACAACAAAATTTCACAATCACAACTGAGCTTTGATATTCTGATCCTGCAAATTGCTTTTTCAAGTGCGGTATTGCATTTTTGTGTCACAAACATTGCTACTTATGTTTGGAAGGTATGTAGTACTGATAAACTGCGTAGAAAGACTGAATCATGGTAAGCAGCAGAAGCACTACAGCTGCCACAGCCGACATGAAGGACCATGGAGTGCTGAAGTATGTGTGCTTGAACCCGGCCCATCGGACATGCCAATCGTTCTGATAATACTCGTTCACTTCCTCGAAGACCTTGGACAAATAGCTCCTGTGGATATCAAACACCACATCTTTCCCGACATTATTGAAGAAGCCGGCAACCTCCTCGTCCGTCCCAAAATAATTCTCGACGATCTTGTGGTCGCCGAGGAGCCCAGCATCGGCAGGCGTATTGATGAGACACCCCATAAAAGTAGCATAGGTTGTGATGTACTTGGTGGAATGGCGATAGCATTGCTCATAAGCAACAAAATTGAGGAACAAAGAGCTCCAGAAGTCGTCAATAGTCAAGATTGGAATCTCAAGGAGGCCATTTTTGAATTTGATGTCCAAGATGCTGTGAGTCTTCCTCGGCCTGAACTTGACTCCGGCTTGATTTAGCTTCTTCGCGCATTGAATCAGGTGAAGGAATCTGCTTGGCCTCCTTACTTCCTCTTGGGAATCGGGGATATAGCTCATGCGGAACAAATCAAGCAAATGCATGCCTTCTTTATCGTAGTACTTCTCCAACACATGTACCGGTCTCTGCACCATGTAGTTGAAGAACCCTAAAGCAAGCTTTGCCAAGGAAGGGCCATTATTTCCGGATCCAACAGATAGATCAAACAACTTCTGCAGAACAAAGTAAGGAATTTGGTTCTCAAGACGGAGGAGATCCCTCATTAAGAAAGGCAAAACCCAAGCCATAGTGAATAAAGGGTCGTCCAGATCAGCCAAGACTAGCCTCCCGACTTTGCAGAACAGCTCAATGATGAAGCAACCATCGAGCACCATCATCTGGATAAGTTTCCGGCCATCGAATTTCAAGGTCTCCGAGTAGCTCTTCCGGATCTCCTCCTCCATCGGAGCTACTGCCTCGAAGAAGTCCTTGAGCACAACTCTCTTGCTCTCCGCTCGCAATAGGAGATCGCCTAGGAACCGCCATTTGTGCTCCTGGATCATCTGGAAGTGCGGCTCCCCATGGTGGAAGGGACCGATGGAGACTATACGAGGCTGGTAGGCCTTTTCATTGATCTCCGATAGGCTCTGAGGGACTCTGAAGATGCAACAAGAGTCTCTTCCCGCCGACCTGTTCAAGATCCTCGGCAATTCCTGCATTTTCCCTTCCACTTCTGACAAGAAACTCGCATCGATATGGACGACATGCTGGGCGGAGCTTCCGTTCTCCGTGCCGTGGTTGCTGCGGGAGTCCGATTCTCTGGACATCCGTGCTTAATTCCCTAAAAACCTTAAGCTATTCTGGGGTAGATTCGAAGATAAAAGTTACAACTTGCAGGTGAGGAAGCCTTGGCATTTCTTTTTTTTACTGAAATACACCAGCAACCCATGAAATAATAGTATGAAAAGACTTGGTCTTTTTTTCTTTTTTCTTTCCCCTGGGCATTCCACTGGGTAGATGAAGACTCACGCTTTTCTTTTCTTCTTTTTTTTTTTTTTTGGGTCTGAAAATACTTAAGCTTCTTTTTTTTTTTTTTTGTCGGCAAAGACTTAAGCTTTGGACACGAAGAAACCGATCTTAATCGAACGGTACGCGGTCAGGAAATGGGCCCGACATGGATGTTGATTGTGGCATTATTGGATTCCTCGCACCTTCTCCGTTTTTCCACGGGTCACAGCTCGGACAGGTTGCTGGAATTTTTTTTTTTATTGAGCTCCGTTTGCACATTAGACTTGTTGCACCAGGTCAGCTTTTCGAATCTTTCTTTCTTTCTTCTCCTTTCAAGTTCTCGTGAAGTTGCCTGGTGCTCGACGTGGGTCATCATAATCTCGTGCCCGTTTCGATTAACTTTCTGCTGAACATCGTTCGAAGCCTGGCTATTACATGCGAGGATCAGATGTCGAATCAGCGAAATCTTGAGGAGCCGCGAACCATGTCATTGAGAAAGCGACCGGTCATTGCTTTGGAAATCAAGCATTGTTTCCCGGAGCAAGCCGGGCAATTTCTCTCGAATCGCGTAATGAACTCGATTAGTATTAGGATGCGTACGGTAACGCTCCAGAACAAATGTTTTCGAAACGCTTTGGAACATAAATGTGTATTGTTAAAAAGTGTTCTAGGAACAATTTTGAAAAACAAAAATATTTTTGAAGGAAAAAAAAAAACTTTGATTCTATGTTCTTGAAACACTTTTTAGAAACAATTTTAGAACATTTTTTAGAAACAATTGAGAATATTTTGTTTTTTTAATACACTTTCTTTTTTTTTGTTCTTGCATGATGTTGACACCTGATTTGTTATCATTTTATTTTATAAAATTAATTAAAAATGCCAAAACAATTCATAAAATCGCAAAATCAATCTTGAAATCTTTAGTCTAGCCATAGGGATCAATTTTGAATAAAAAAAATTTCGTAATTTTTGACTTTTTTTTGGATTTATTTTAATTATAAAAATAGCTTAAAATCAGGAAAAATATTATTCACGGTCATAAAAATGTGTAAAAATAGTCCATATTTTTATTTTTATTTTATTTTCATTTTGGCCTCAAAACTTTTAAAAATTCAGTTTGAGACCACATGTCTCTTCATTGAACGTAATCATAAATTGACAAAAAAATTTCATTTTAAATCATTTTAGTCAAAAAATTTTACTTTTAGAGTCATGACATGATACTTTGATAACCTGCATCTCATTTCAGTCTTCATGCTTATAAAAATTGCATAATTAGACTAAAAGGACATAAATGTACAAATATTTTTCATTTTAGCCTCCGGTTTCACTCAAAGTATAGTTAATATTTTTCTAGAAGTCTTTGTTTAAAGGTAATCTTATTTTTAACTACTTGGGAACATTTACGTGTGACTCATAATTGTAATTTTTCTAATTTATAGAAAGCATAATTGATGTTCTCGTTGTCCAATTCCAATTTGTCTTCTCTTTTATTTTTTTATAGTTGATATTGTCTATATTTTAATTTGATAAATCATGCATAAATTGCTTATATATATTGATCTAATTTGATTTAGTAAATATAAAATATGAGATTTAATTTGATTTAGTAAGTTAAAAAGATAAATACATCTTCTTAATTTTAATGCATAGAGTCTTTTTAATTAAATGAAAAAAAATTAGGAACAATGTTTTTTATAGATACTGAGGGCCTGTTTGGCATTGTTTTTGTTCCTGGGAACAAAACAAGGATCATAAACATGTTTGATAATGCAAATAATTATGATTCTGATTCTGCTCTCGATAACACTTTTGGATCAATTTTTAGAACAAAAAAAAAGTTTGTTCTTAAGAAAAGGAACACTTTTGAGAGTCTTCTTCATTCTTGTCGAGCGCTGAAGAGACTTGAGCAGGTCAACCCGACCCAGTCCTCATAATTTTGTTAATAAAAATTTCAGAAATTAATAAAAATAAAAATCAGAAACTAAAAAAAACCAAAAAAGGAATATTCATAAAAAAATCTATTTTTTTGGAAAAATATAAAAAATACAAAAAAATAAACAATTAGGAGATTGGTCATTTCAACTAGTCAATCTTATTTTTGATGATTTTATTTTTTTATTTCTCTCAAATGTCGATTTTTCCCCTCATGAGCAAATTGTTCTAAAAAATTCTGAAAATTTCAAGAAAAAACTCAAAAAGTATGAAATAGATCTATTCAATTGGCCAATCCTATTTGCGGTGATTTTACCTTTCGATTTTTCCCAATCCTTGTCTGATTTGTTGTCGAATTTTATTCACTTTGAGCAATAAAAAATAATCAAAGTTATCTCTTTCATTCTTTGCATATGCATAGAATTAAGATAAGCATAAGAAAATAACAAATCTGAAGCATCCTTATTTTAGCAAAAAAGATGTTAAGGTGCAAGAGGATCGCACTTGTTGGGTCTGAAGAAATTGATCAAATGTGATTATATAATTGTTTGATTTAGATTATAAATTGGGAAGAGAAATTATTTTTTAGAACATAATTTTTTTTAGTTACTAAACGCGTTCTGATTCTGAAAAAATCATCCAGGAACAGAATCAAAACAATAATTTTAATCAGAATCACTTTTTGGGAATAGAAACAATACTAAACATGCCCTAATAAACGCTTTTCATTTCTTTTCTTTTTTGATTTTAGGAACATAAATTTTATGCATTTACCAATCATGTTTCTATTATTTATTTTGTTTCAGGAACATAATTTTTTTTTTGGCAGTTACCAAGCGCGTTTCTATTTCCAAATATCGTTGTTAGTAACAGAAACAGAAAAAAAGTGTTTATGTTCTAAAAGTTGTTCCGTGAACCATACGCGGTATTAGTGGATAGAACTTCAATGAGGCTGCAATGATTTTGGGGAGAAACGTGAGTTGTTAGGATGGAGATTTAAAAAGATGCGAAAAGTGGATTGATGAGTTCATTTGGAATTAGGCATATATTACACTAGTTTTTGTTTCTTTTTTCATTTTTTTTCTAGTGGGTAGGATCAAAGTCTTTGGCCAGGTAACCGATTTGGCTTCTCCAATAGTCGGAGCTTGTGCCAAATCCGAGCACTGGCAAGCTACTGTAGATGCATTTTAGTGCTGTAAAGCTACTAGTCAAAGAACTTATTTGAAGAGAATTTGACATCTGAGAGTTTAGACGGTTGATTCATGACAAGTGGTGAAGAAACATTCTGAACCTTCAATCACATAACTCCCAACAGATTCTACAAGATTTTGCAGCTCAACCTCGAACAATTCCTGAAAATGGCAAACCCAGACTTCTGCTAATTATGTTTGCCAGGAGGATAGAAATATCCATACACAGCAAAGAAGGACTGAACCATGGTGAGTATCAGAAGCACGAGCGCCGCCAAGGCCGACATGAAGGACCATGGGGTGTTGAAGTAGGTGTGCTTGAAGCCGGCCCATCGGACATGCCAACCGTTCTGGTAGTACCGGTTCACGTCCTCGAAAACCTCAGACAGATAGCTCCTTTCGATGTGGAATGCCACGTCTTTCCCAATGATGCTGAAGAAGCGAGCCACCTCCTCATCCCCCCCGAGGTAGTTGTCCACGATCTTTCGGTCGCTGAGGAAGCCGGCGTCCGCCGACGAGTTCATGAGGCGTCCCATGAAAGTGGCGTAGCTCGTGATGTGCTTCGTGCAGTGGCGGTAGCACTGCTCGAACGCAACGAAGTTGAGCAAGAGAGAACTCAGGAAGTCGTCGAGTTTCAGGACCGGGATTTCTAGGGTGCCGTTGATGCTCCTGAATTTGATGTCCAAGAAGCTCGAAGAATTCTTGGGCTTGAACTTGACTCCGGCCACATTGAGCTTCTTTGCCGGCTGTACCAGACGGAGGTACTTACTCGGCTTCCTGTCTGTTTCTCGAGCCTCCGGGATATAGCTCAATCGGAACAGGTCGAGCAAATGCTTCCCTTCCTTGTTGTAGTACTTCTCCAGGACATCTGTAGGCCTGTCATCCATGCGGTTGAAGAATTTCAGTGCTAGCTCGGCCAAAGAGTGATTGCCATTGTTACTCGATCCCACAGCAAATGCGAATATGCGCTTGAGGACAAAAAAGGGGATTTGGTTCTCGAGCGCGAGGAGGTCGCGCGTCAGGAAAGGCAGCATCCAAGGTATGCTCAATATCGGGTCATCATGATGGAGGGAAACTTTGCAGAAGAGCTCGATGACGAAGCAACCGTCGAGTATCATCATTTGAATGAGGTCTTGGCTACCAATGTCCAAGTTTTCCGAGTAGCTCTCGCGGATCTTATCATCCATCAGTGCAATGTCCTTGACCAAGTCCTCGAACCGGACGTTTGTTTGCCCTCTCCGGGTGACGAGGTCACGGAGGAATTGACCCTTGTGCTCCTCGATCATGCTGAACTCACGTTTGCCGTGGTGGTACGGGCCGATGGACAGTATGCGGGGCTGATAGGCTTTCTCATTGATCTCGGCCAGACTCCGAGGGGCCCTGAAGATGGAGCAAGAGTTCCTGCCCGCGGAATGGCTCAACTGTTTCGGCATCTTTTGGGTCTTTCTCTCCAAATTTGATCGCAGATTATCGATGTCGATGGCATGGTGCGGCCAACTCCGGTCAACGCAGGGTTTCGATTCTCTCGACATGGAGGATTTGAGTATATGCAGTTTTGGTGGGATCTAATGTGCAAGCTGTTGGGTGAGGCTCCAGACCTCACTTTGTTTCTGATTATATGGACGAATCGGAGGAAATGGATCCCGTACAATTATTGGACTTTCGGGTTCCTGGCAATTTCTTCACAATTAGAAACTTGAAAGGCCATGGCCCGTGGGACCATTTGAGCAGCGAACCTCACTGGTCTTTTCTTGAATCTGGTCGGCGAAGACTGATGCCTGAGTCAACTTCTTTTGATCTTTTTAACTCTTCATCTTGTGATGTGCCCTAAAGCAGCAAGAAATGAAGTTTCTGAACACTTTCGGTCATCCTACCCGCACTTTTCAATGAAGTTTCTGTCTGCTTTATACTAGCCCACTGCGGTTGACTCATCCAAGACCAGACATCCCATCAGCATAATGCCATGATGGTATTATTGTCCACTAATAGGGTAAGAAATTTGTATATTAAGATTGTTGTCGCCTATAAACATGAATTGATGTTCGTATAGAAAAATTAGATTGATAGGCAAACCTGAAACCAATCACAAATAAGTAATCTGAATGCAAATGAACGAATTCATGTTGTATGCTTAAGATAAATTTATTCCCTCAATCGGTA
The DNA here is from genome assembly GCA_028455895.1 of Rhodomyrtus tomentosa. Lineage (NCBI taxonomy): Eukaryota > Viridiplantae > Streptophyta > Magnoliopsida > Myrtales > Myrtaceae > Rhodomyrtus > Rhodomyrtus tomentosa. Next base: position 13,373,393 of record JAPCWY010000003.1, on the reverse strand, counting down.
CCCAAGTCTCTTGGATAATTATCTCTCAGAATAAAACAGATGGCCTTTATTCGAAACCGGTACTTGCTTCAGAGGGAACCTGCGAACAAAACATCACAGAATAATTGCACAAAATGATGACGATGATGAATGAATGATGAACATAACAATTGTATCTAATGCTCGCGTCTGATACTTATTTTTAATGCGAGCTTTATTTATAGAGAGTGAATCAAAGAATCATGAACACATATAGCTTCCTCGAAGGGGTTCTTCGACGAAAAGACACGATTTCGTCGAAAGGATTCGATGAAACGCCACGAAATCGTACAGTTTCGACGAAACGTTATGAAGTCGTACGGTTTCGTCGATGAAAGGTTACAAACCAAAACAAATCTTCATTTCTCATTCAATTTCATATGGGACTTTGAGATCAAAGTTCCAACAATCCCTTAAACGAATGAGAATTTCAATTATCAAAACTCTTCATAAATGCATGACATGCAATGTGCGAATATTCCATGAGAGATCGTTGCATTGAGATAAGTAGTCTGAGACTTTGAACTTATCCTATTGGAGACCGTTCGGATTTACTCGGTTAATCAGTAGACTTGATATCTTTGAACTGTCGACCTTTGATGTAAGCCTAGACAATAGGAAGCATACAACTTTCCCTCGAACAAAGTTGGTTCTCACTGTTGTGTTTGTTTTGGTCATGAACACCGCCTAGCCTCATGAGTGTTTTAGAGAATTCGACATTTTCAATTCTCATAAAAGCGGCCCTTACTTCCCACTTACAGAGGTGATTTCTGAATATATAGTATATTACATACTCCATTCAGAATCATTAAAAGTTTATGCCTAAACTTCATATACTAGCATTGTCTATATACAGAAATAAGTAATAATTTATAGTACTTTACACAGCCTTCATAACTTGGTTGTCCCTTTGAACCTAGATCTTGAGATCTCTAGTCAACTATGTACGATTTCCGCTATGACCTTATTTATGGCCTTAAACTCATTCTCCTTGATATTTTCGCAATCATCTCTCTAGTTAGGCCTTTTGTTAATGGATCTCCAACATTATCTTTTGACTTTACATAATCAATTGTAATAATTCTACTAGAGAGAAGTTATCTTACAATATCGTGTCTTCAACGTATATGTCTAAACTTATCGATATACATAACATTCTCGCCCCCACACTTTGAGATAATTCTTGAAATCTTTTCAAGACGATGGTAGTCTTTCAATGAAAGCAATCATTTGAAATGATTCACTTAGAACCATATCTTCGGTAAGAATGTTATGCATAATCACTAGGAGTTTTCAGGACTTGATTTAGGATGGTTATGAAATCAACCATCTTTAAGTCCAAAATCTTGCCAATGATGAATCTGTTGAACCTATCATCTTCTATTTTATATTTATCGTCCAGACTTTCTTATAATTCCTTAACCATTTTCAATAGGCTATAAATGTTATAGAGGAAATTATCTAGACTATTGAGAATTTAGTTGTGACACAGGAAGTCAAAATGCTTCTACACATCTACAACAATAATCCTTTTCATGTTTGTCTCTTCTTCATCCAACTTAGTAGCATCCTTATCGAGGAACCTTGCCAAATTCAATGTTGTGACATAGAACAATCATCTTCTATTGTCATATCTTAAAAATCATACCATTGAACTTTTGTGACTTCTCTCGACTTCTCTCCAAGAGTTGGGATAGACACAATAGACGTTATCAATGTTGAAGCCATGAAAATAGTCCAACATACCCTTGAAAAATGCATGTATATAAAGTTTCATATGCATTTTAATAATTTTAAATGCATCAAATATATTCAAATAATATATCAAAACGAAAATAATTTTGAGACGAACATAACGGTACCTCGCACGTCCCAAACAGAGCTCATATGCCCTCTTACGAGCCGGTCAAAATTTCTGCCTTCACTAGTCAACGCATGGTCAACGAACACGACGTTTCACTGGTCAGGCGCGTGTACACGCGTACACCGTCATCGTGAGGCCTCCGACGACCGTCAACTATTCAAAACGCTCATCTCAACGAGCCCTATCTGACTATGTGTTCAAAACTAAAATTCACTGAACGAAAACACACAAAATAGACTTGAACAGAAACGTTCACCAGTGATCGTCGCACGCCGCCATTGTTGGCGTGCGTGATGGCGCAAGGTGGTTTCCGGTGTTCTCTGATGGTGATCGACCCCTCTAAATGCTCGTATTGATGATACGATCTCGATGGTATACTCAAATGTCATTTTTACTAATCGAATGACACAAAATCATGACGCTTCGTTGCTACCCGGGAACCCTTTCCCGTGGCGGCGCATGCCGCGCTGCCGTGCGTGCGGCGTGCCCCAGCGTCGCCTCGCAACGAGTGACCACTCATTTTTCTCGTGTCAATAAGACGGATTCGAATATGCAATCAAATATAATTTTTATCAAATAAAACTAATAATAATACATTAGAACAGAATGCGTACAACAAAAATAACTATACGAATCAAGCATAGAAAATCAAAATTGTCTTAAGATTGTTGTCCACTAAGAGGATAGAAGTTTGTATATTAACATTGTTGTTACCTATAAGCAGGGCTTGATGTTCTTATAGAAAATTAGATTGATAGACAAACCAGAAACCAATGGCAAATAAGTAATCCGAATGCAGATGAACAAATTCACGTTGTGTTTCCTTACCAAAATAAATAAATAAATAAATTCACGTTGTGTCCTTAAGACAAATTTATTTCCTCAACCGGTACTCAAAGTTCTTGGACAATTCTCTTCCAAGATAGAATAGATCGTCTTTTCTTGAAACCGGTACTTGTTTCAGAGGAAACCTTCGGACACAACTTCACAGAATAATTGCACAAAATGATAGCGATGGTGAATGAATGACGAACATAACAATTGTATCTAATGCTCGTGTCTGATACTCATTTCTAATGCTATGGTCAATGCTTTATTTATAGAAAGTGAAGCGAAGAGTCATGAATACATATGACTTCATTGAAAGGATTCTTCAACGAAAAGGCACGATTTCGTTGAAATGATTCTACGAAACATCACGAAATCGTACAATTTCGACGAACCGTTATGAAGTTGTACGGTTTCGTGATGAAGAGTTACAAACTGAAACAACTCTTCATTTTTCTTTCAACTTCATATGGGATTTTGAGATCAAAGTTTCAACAGGTATTACTTAATGCGCTCGCTTCATCTGATTCCAACCGTATTGCTGGTCGAGAATAATGTGTGTATGAAACCAGTTTGTCTAAAATATCCCTTCGAACATGATAAATGTAGAACAAGACTAAGATCCTTTCTGAGATATAGAACCTGCACAAATTAGTATTATTGATTAGGATGTTAACACCTCGAGAACCAACTGAATAGAAATCACAGAACATCTGCAAGATAGGAAAAATTAAAAGGTGAGACTTGAAATTAACATGATTTGCTTGCAAATACAATCCAATGTTGGATTTTTCTTTGGTTTTTGGAGGAACATCATGTTATTACCACATCTTGGGTTACGATTTTATTAGTGGTAGAAGGCAATTGTGATTCAGACTCTTTGCAACGAGAATAAGTTAATACAAAACTGACAAAAACAGATGCCTTCTTTGATCAATCCCCCACAGCAAGATGTCCTACAGTCGGATGTGATATTAAATGTTGATAATCTACGATTAAGTTTATCAGCCTATCTTTATCCTAATTAATTAGTAAACACAGATAAGTGCTTAAGCAAATAGAGAGGAAAATGAGCACCAGAAGACAAGCCTAGTATTCTGGTATTGCCATGGTTAGATCATGGTCACCTCTCTCCTTTCCTAGAGCTAGCCAAGAAGCTCTAACACAGAGACTTCCACATATACTTCTGCTCCACACCCACCAATCTAAAGCCTCTCAGATACCTTTTTTGTTCACGACTCTGTTTCTTCCATACAGCTCATTGGTCTTCACCTTGCATCTGACGACTTCCCACAACTTCCTCCTCACTACCACACCACCAAGGACCTTCCTCCTCATCTTATGTCTGATAGATTTGATAATTGAATAACAGAATTCTATATTATAATTAGGCACAAAGCCAATATAAATATACATACAAAAAAGGGCAAGAAAGTAAATATACAAAAATACCTACTAGTAGTATATACAATATATCTAACACCCCCCTCAAACTTAAGGTGGATCAACCAACGAGAGTTTGGAAAGAAGAGCAGCAAAGCATTGTGATGTAATAGATTTAGTAAATAAGTCAGCAAGCTAGGCTGCAGAAGTCACAAAGGGAAGAGAAATGATATGCGCTTGGAGTTGATGACGCGTAATATGACAATCAATGTCAATGTGCTTAGTACACTCATGAAACACCGGATTTGTAGCAATATGAATAACACTCTTGTCGTCACAATGAAGAGGGATAGGAGCAGAGGAGGCAACACCAAAATCAGCAAGATGACGACGAAGCCAAATAATTTCAATAGTAGTGTCAACCATAGCACGATACTCAGACTTAGTGGAAAAGCGTGACACAACAAGTTGCTTCTTGGCATGCCAAGAAATTAGAAAATCACCTAGAAAGATACAAAATCCTGTAATGGACTTGCGGTCAGTAACATCCGAAGCCCAATCAGCATCAGAGTAAACACGAAGAGCAAGTGAGGAAGTCGATAGAAGAAAAACTGAGCGTGTCAGAGTACCACGAAGATATTGCAGAATTCGGAGTACATCAGCATAATGAACTGTACCAGGAGCTGCGACAAACCGACTGACAAGATGAATAACATATGCGATATCAGGACGAGTGATTGTAAGATAGATAAAACTGCCAACAAGAGCTCGGTAGTGAGTGACATAAGATAGAGGCTCACCATCATTCAGACAAAGCTGTAAATGAAGTTCAACAGGAGTTGTTGCAGTACGAGTATCAGATAACTCGGCACGAGCTAAAATGTCAGCAATGTACTTCTGCGGGGAGAGAAGAATACCACGTTGACTGCGAGCAACCTCACTACCAAGAAAATAACGTAATAAACCCAGATCTTTATAGCAAACTGACGGTGAAGATGTTGTTTAGTATAAGCAATATGAACAGAGTCATCCCTAATAATAATCATATCATCTACATATAATAAGAGAATAGTACAACCAACTGAAGAGGTATGAGTAAACATAGCATGATTATTCTCACTCTGAACAAAGCCAGTTGACCGAACGACATCTGCAAACCGTTTAAACCAAGCTCAAAGAGCTTGTTTGAGACCATAAAGAGCCCGACGAAGACGACATACCTAGCTGGACGAATGAGGCAGACCTAGAGGTGGCTGCAGATAGAGTTCCTCCTGAAAAACCCTGTGAAGAAAAACATTCTTCACATCAAGCTGAAAAAGAGACCAATGACAAATAGAGGCTACTGCAAGAAGAGTGCAAACAGAAGCCATTTTGGCAACAGGAGCAAAGGTCTCCTTATAATCTATCACATACTTCTGATCAAAAGGTTGTGCAACAAGACTCGCTTTATAGCGCTCAATGCTTCCATCAGAGTGGGTCTTAATTTTATATATCCAACGACAAGATATTAAGGATTTTCCTGGTGGAAGAGGTACAAGATCTCACGTACCAGTGCGCTCCAGAGCAGATAATTCCTCAAACATAGCATCACACCATTCAGCATATTGTACAGCCATATGATAATTTGATGGTTTCTGCAAAGTGTGGACAGCAGTCATAAAGGAACTAAACTCATCATAATAACTTGTGACCGCCACGTACCTAGTTGGAGGATGACGATCTCGCGGAGGATTCTGCCGAGAGGATGGTGAACGAGAATCATTAAGAGGCGTCGAAGTAGCAGGCGAAGTAGACGAAAGAGGAGGCACATTAGGAGAAGGTGGTGACATTAGATCTGACGGAGAAGATATAAGAGGAGGAAGAGGAGATGAATCAAGAGGAAAATCCATAAATATAGATGGAGAAGACTGTGAAGAAGTAGAGGCAGCGGAAAAGAATGGTAGGTGCTCAAAGAACTAAACACTACGAGAGATACGAATACGTCGTGAAGAAGGATCATAGCACTAATAACCTTTGTGCTCAAAACTATAACCAAAGAAGACACATTGAACTAACTTTGCAGAAAGTTTGGTACGTTCATGGGGTGGAAGAAGCACATAACACGTACAGCCAAAAATACGAAGTTGATGATAAGTGGGTAGTTTTGAGAAAAGACGTTGGTGAAGGGTGGCTTTGGAGAGTACGAGAGAAGGAAGTCAATTTATGAGATAGACAACAGTAGATAGTGTTTCAGCCCAAAATTCAGTAGAAACCGAATTGGATAACAGGAGAGCGCGAGTAGTATCCAAAATATGACGATATTTTCGTTCAGCAAGACCATTTTAAGCAGGAACACTAGGACAAGACAACTGAGGCAAGGTTCCTTGAGAAGTTAATAAAGAACGAAAAGCTGCAGAAAGATGCTCCCCACTAGAATCAGAACAAAAAACTTTAATAGTTTTGGAGAATTGAGTAGATATCATGGCTGTAAATTTTTTATAGATAGAGAGAAATTCATTACGAGAGCGCATGAAATAAACCTATGTATAACGAGAATAATAATCAATGAATGATACATAATACTTGAAGCCACTTTTAGAAATTTGGGGAGCAGGACCCCAAACATCTGAATGTACTAAGTCAAAACAAGAAGTGGAAACAGAATAACTAATAGGAAAAGACGGTGCAGATTGTTTAGCTAAAGAGCAACTAGTATAAGGACGCATAACAGCAGATGAAACATATCCAAGTGCACCCTGCTGACGCATAAAAGACAAACGGGAAGTAAATATATGACCTAGACACTGGTGCCAACAGTCAAGATCGAAGATGGCAAGAATAGGTTGAGGAGAAGGAAGCTGGAGATGCTGCATCAAATACAACCCCCCATGTCTATTACCCCTGCCAATCGTCTGGCCACTCGTACGATCCTGTACAACACAAGAATCAACAGTAAATGTCACCATATAACCCATATCGGTAAGTGGCCCAACAGATAAAAGATTCAAGGTTAAGTTCGGCATATGCAATACATTAAGCACATTAAAACTGCCAGGGATAGTAAGTTGACCTTGCATAGTAGTAGTAATAGAGGATCCATCGGTTGTAAAGAACCCTTCTGGATTTTTAGGTGCAATCTGTTGAGTGAGATGATGAGCAGAGACAGTCATGTGATGAGCAGCCCCAGAGTCAAGAATCCAAGAAGAACTATCACTTGAAGATTGTGCAGCAGCTGCTGTAGCAACAGTGGAGGATACGTTAGAAGAACCAAGATGAAACTAAGTTAAACGAGAAAGTCGAGCCTCAATATTAGCAAGACTATCATATGAAGACGAGGATGGAGTGACACAAACTGTAGATGAAGAAGAAACAGGTGCAACCGCACGCAATGATGCATAAGGAAGATCATGCATTTTCTGAAAACATCGATCTTCAATATGCCCATTTTGCTTACAGAAGTTACAATAAAAATGTGAACCTCACTGAGAAGAAGCACGCTGGGAACCACGCACAAAACCACGCTGAGAACCACGCTGTGAATAACTAGACTGAAAAACACGTTAAGAAGAGCCAGATTGGAGACCGCGTTGAGAGGAGCTTGGCTGGAAATCAGACTTTGGAGTGGTCATTACTATAGAGGAATCTAAAGATGGAGGAGCACTAAGAATTCCTCGTCTAGTTTACTCAGCCTGAAGTTCCTTAACTACATCAGAAAGAGATGGTATAAGATAACGATATAGAATCTGACTTCGAACTCTTTCAAATTCTGGTGAGAGTTGCATCAAGAATTCATATAGACGATTCTTGTTCTAATCTTCAAGTCTAGATGCAACAAAAGCAACACAACCAGCACACGTGGAACATAGTGGACGAGCCAACACATCAAGTTGGGACCAAAGAGATGTCATATAATTATAAAATTCACGAATTGTTTGTGTACCTTGAGTGGCACAAAGAAGTTTCTGCATAAGTTGATAAACACAAATAGAACCTGTTTGTGTAAACATCTCAGCAATTTAATCTCATAACTGTTTCACACCAATAATCTGAGTAAATTGAGGGCGAAGATAAGGACTTATAGAACCAAATAATATTGCACAAGCTTTTTTATCAGCAACATGCCAAGCCCTAATTTCATATTGGCGTCGTGAAATTTGATCAGCCTTAAGTTTAGGATCTGCAGTATTGGACAAGAGTGCAGTACAAGAACGAGTATCATCCACATGTTTATACAAATCACGATAAACAAGAGCAGCCATCACTAAGGGTTTCCAATGAACATAATTAGAGCCATCCAACTTAACATCAATGCGATCAATTCGATCATTATCCGCCATAATTCTAATATCAATAAATCAAAAAATGAAAGCAGAGTTAAGAAAGCAAAACCTAAGGTCAATCGCGAGAACAAAATTGCACTCTAAGTTAGGAACGAGTTAACCAATCCCACTGAGAAATCCTCCGCGAAGAGCGCCCATAGAAATCTGCACTTAATAAGAGCACGAATTGAGAAATCTGCTTTATTTTTCTCAATTCGATATCAGCATCGAATTGAGGAATTCCACTAAGAAATCCTCCACCAAACACAAAACACCAAATTTGAAATCCTCCACCGAAGAGCACCCAAATTTATAAAGCACCGAAGAATACCCAAACAGAAGACGCCAAATTTGGGGCAGCTTCTCCAATAAAAACAATAAAAACAAATTTACAAGCAACGGGCGGCGATAGAAGCTGATTCAATCCGAAGGGACTGGAGATCCGGGCATGTTCGGTGAATCCTTGACCCACCCAATTAAACTCGTCAACAAAAAAACGGGTGGCTGAGGAATTGAGAGAAGAGAAACTCGAGGATCAAGATGAGCCCCGAAACCTGACAAAGAACACAGCAAGCCACCAAATCGTCCTTCGGTTTTGCGCCCTTGATCACGAACCAAGCTTTGAGCACGATCCAACTTGCAAAACGAACAAGCACTAACGATGTCTATGGGGAAGAGTAATAAACTAGATATCATGACAGATTTGAGAATTAAATAACGAAATTTTATATTATAATTAGATACAAGATCAATATAAATATGCATACAAAGAAGGGCAATCAATTAAATATACAAAAATAACTGCTAATAGTATATACAATATATATCTAACAATGTCTGACTCTCAAATCAGCCTTTTCGATTCCACGAAGTCTTCCTTCTTTGACATCGTCAGATCCCTGAAGCCAGACTTGGTCATCTTTGATTGTCTCCAGCCATGGGCCTCGGTTGCAGCTAGTGAGATGAACATAAGGGCTGTGGTTTTCCTTACAATGGGAGCTGCCCCCCGTTCTTTCTTGACTCATTCCATTCATCACACCTTCGACGAATAACCCTTTCGGCTCTGACTTTGCCCGAGTTTGAGAACCTTAGAATCACCCAGTTGATGAATTTCAGTGCCAATGGATACAAGAACAAGTAGAGATTCTGGGAGTGCATGGAGAGGTCATCCAACATAGTCTTGATCAAAACATCAGGCCAAGTATGTTGATTCTCTCTCTGAATTAGTGAAAAGGAAGGTGGAGACTGATGGGCCTCTTCTTCAAGAACCTGCCAACAAGGACGGCGATGGAGAGAAGATCATGGAGTGGCTTGACAAGGCACAACTTTCTTCAGTTGCGTCAGTTTCTTTTGGGAGTGAGTACTTCCTTTCTGAAGAAGAGAGGAAGGAGATTGCTTATGGATTGGAGCTCAGCAATGTGGGGCTTTATCTGGGTTCTCAGATTTCATGGTGGAGAAGAAGTTGCAACACATGAGGCTCTACCACAAGGATTTCTGCAGAGGATTGGGCACAGAGGACTGGTTGTGGAAGGATGGGCCCCAAAGGCCAAGATATTGGGGCATCCAAGCATAGGTGGGTTTGTGAGTCACTGTGGTTGGAGCTCAACACTTGAGGCAATTCTTCTTGGAGTGCGAATCATAGCCATGCCAATGCACCTTGGTCAGCCTCTGAATGCAAAGCTTGCGGTGGAGATCGGTGCGGGCATGGAGGTGGACAGGGGAAGTGGAGGATTCAGGAGGGAGGAGGTGGCAAGAGTTAGACAACAAGTGATTTTGGAAGAAAAAGGGAAGGAGGCCCAAAGAAATGGTCAAGAATTGGGCGAGGGGATGAGAGAGGAGCAAGAAGAAGAGATGTGTGACGTGGTTGAGAAGCTGAAGCAGCTTATTGAAGTATAATTCTCTTTATTGGTTGAGTTGAAAAAAAAAAAAAACCAATTTGCCTTGAAAAAGTAGAGAGTATGAATGAAAATCATAAGCTGATGTGGCAGTTTGAATATTACAAATTGGGTGGCGTTTGTTCATTTACTGAAAGGGACAACGTTGATCTTGTTTTTCACTTCTGTTTTGCACTTTGGTTCTTTTCCTCCTTTTCTGGGAGAAATTGGAGATTCTCATTATTTGTGAAAGTCACAGGTTGATGTTGAAGTTTGAGTGAATCGAACTAGGAATGAGAATCAGATAGGTAAATCAGTTTGTTGGTTGGTTCAATGCATCTTCGGCTCCTATTTGAGGACCGTGGTCATTACAACTAAAGCAGTCCATAAATATATATATATTTTTTAACCAAAGTAGAGCATAGTCAAAACCCAGGATTCTACTGTGCTAGGCACACCACAACCACAAGCACCTACTCTTGATTACCATCATCGTCGCAATTTTGCCGATTTTTCCTTGTAATGGCAAGGAAATCCAACTTGTATTGGTCCATATACCAGAATATTTTCATCTACCTTAAGAAATGAACAACATGCTGGTCTGTTGTGGCCCGAAATAAGAGCAGAATCCATTCCATACACTCGTACAGTTCCCCTCGGAAAGGGCGCCTTACCAGCCTGCCGCCTTATTTTCTTCCCCAGGTGAAGCAGAGTATACTTTTAAGAACAGCAAATTAAACAGCGTACAAATAGCAAGATCCGGAAAGGAGATCTTGAGAGTTGCGATTAGGAAGACGTCCGATTGTTTCCTCTTTCGCGCGCCCTAGCGGAGGGATTCTATATTTTTGCTCAGCTCTTCCAGCTTCTTCATCCTTAAATTCTCGCTCTCGCTTACCAGCTGATCGGAACGTGGCCAGGTGAACGGAAATTTGGCGCAAGACAGAGAATCCATGAGCAGGGAGCAAGCATTAGACACAGTCAACATGATAAATTTTCCCAGAAAAGATGACAAGAATCGAAAAGAAAACCATATGCTATTATGAAAAGAGATTTTACCTCCATCAGTTTGGCAACCAGCTGAGCCTTTTCCTTGCTCTTCTCATTGAATGCCTCTAGTACTTCTCTGTATTCTCTCTCCTGTAACATGGGAAACTTCAAGGAGTCCGATAAAAATATCATCGTGCCGAAATAATTCGAGGGCAAAACTGCGAACTCATATCTCTTCAAGTGGCAACCAGTAATACACTGAAACAACATCGAGTTCCAAACTAATTTCAAGCACAGTAAGGTCTCGTAAACAATCTTTCTCAGCACAGACGGCGTCGTCTAAGGAACACCACATAGGCCACTGCCAGATCAGATGATTAGCATAAGGTGAATGTCTTTATTTGTTTTTATTTTTGTTTTGGGTTTCGGAGCATGAGGTCAAATTGAATTGTATAGAAAGGATATGGACCAGAACCCAGCGGATGGATTTAACTCACGTCAGAGGTGTATGTGCTATAACACTGGAGTGAGGACCTTCAAGGGAACAAAACAGGAAGGGAAATACAAGAGAAAGTAAGATCCACCTTCTTCTGGCAGCTCAGTCCCAGCGGCTTTAATTCTCGGTTGACGATGTCTATTTTCTTGCGCACAATGCCGACCTCCTTTCTCATTGGATCGGTAAGAGCTTCTAGCTCCTGATACATATTGCATATTCAAAGGATCATGTAATGTCCTTGCACTAAATTCTCCAATCCCAGTTGACCGGATTCATCTCAACCGATGTATATCATATATACTGGAACTTTGAAGGCACTTTTGTTTGGTGAATGTTAGACTGCTGGCTGCCGATCAAATTGACAGCTTTTTTTGTCCAAATTAATGCGGCATAAAACCAAAACACCTATCGCTTACCGTCATTCCCATGATTGGAAAATTTAACTACACCTAAGATCTCCTCTTTCTGCTACTTCTTTAAGTTTACTTACATCTAGAATCTCGGCCAAGCGCTTGCTCGCTTCCTCGACACGACCCAACTGGTTCCGCACTTTTTCCTTGACCTCCGTCTTCCTCCTCTCGATCTCCTCTTCCTTTGACATGAAAGCAGCAAGGGCCGATCTCGACACCTCGTCGTTCTCATCTTTGATGGGGCTCTCATTGAAGCTGAGAAATCCTGAGTTCCTCAATCTTTGCATCTGTGATTGTTGGTGCTGCTGCTGCTGCTGCTGCTGCTGCTCGAGTATTTGTCTCTGCGGCGTCATCCTTCCTCTCTTGAGTTCTTTCTTTCTGAAAATTATGGCCTTGTTTCTTTTCCCCTTTTGTTCCTTCTCTAAAGGTGGTAACACCTCACATCAGCTTTGGAAACATAAAAAACCAACATTCTCTGCAACAGAACATGACAATGATGTGAAGTGACCAGCCTTCCAAATCTTCCTGAAATTGCACGTATGGAACTAATAAATGAAAATCATCACAAATTACACGCGTAGTTCCATCAATGTCCGCAGTAAACATCAAACTTCCATGATGCCTTTCTTGTTCGCAACTAGAATTTTCTTGATCTGCTATCTATATTAGATTATTGTTACTTTGAGGAAGAACAAAATCAAGATGGGTCTTTCTTTGGTTAAGTGGGCGTTATTCAAAGTTGGTGTCTTGGCAAATTCAACTAACAGCTAGTCTTTTCTGATCAGATTGCCCTTACAATCACCCACCATTGAAAGGGTCTATTTCTATTCCTTTTTTTCGTCTGTGATTTTGCAGGGTTAAGTCCTCACAAGAAACAGAGTTGAGCTATTTTCAGTTGATGATGAATGCTTGAGTTTGAAGGCACGCACTTGATTGGACAGCAAGTGCTCACCTGCACCAAGCGTGAACAGCAGACGTGGAGGAGAAGTCAGGAGCAGGAGAGATTTGCCTTCATCCCATGATAACTAATTCGGTCTTTCGTTGGTAATCTTCACTCTCAATCTTTTGTGTCTTGGGCATCATATACTCCTCGAGTATGATTGGGTACATAGGCCAAAATTTGATAAACTAGACTAAAACGACTATCTTTTCAGCTCTTTGCTTGCGTGAGAAGTCCAAAACAGGGCAAGCCACTGGACCCTTGTGGCTAGTTCGACGGCTATGGTATCACATTGGTTGCCAAGGACGTTTGACCTTGTGGAAACGTTTGATGGACCGGGGTGAGCGGTTTCTGGTTCCGAGATTTGGATCCTACTACTGGTAGTCCTAAATAGACCTGATCAATGGGCGGACATAATTCAATTTTGTAGACTGAAATGTGGCGGAAGTCTGCAGGCGTGGGATGTACCAGTCCCACTCGGGGATTCAATCTCAACAGTGAGATCCTCGACTTTCGACAACGAGACCTCGGCTCGGCCTCCCAATCTTGAAACGCCAGAAGAAAGAGCGGGCTAGTTTGGGCAAATGACTCGCCGCTTGACTTTACCTAGTGCCAAAGCTTGCCGAACATTTGGATGTAGGTTCAGGCATCATATTGGACCCAGCCTTCTGTTCCGGCCGAGATCCGAGCTCGCCCTATGCCCCATTTCTCATCCTAAAAGTCTCGCCAAGACGAGATTGCTGCCATGACTTGTGGTCTACTCAACCAGTGGCCACTTGATTTGGATCTGCAGAACCAAATTGCAAATATGATTTGGCTGTGCAAGTCATCTGGTAGCGCCAAAGCCTGAACCAATGTATAGGTAGTCTAACATTCCTCTTGCCCATGGATTGGACTCTTAACATAAAATTAAATGTAAAAATATGAGAGATCCGTAAACATTTGAAATCGCGATTCCTACTTCGGTATTACGTAAAGTTTTGTAGGACCATGGTCAATTATTCAGAAATCTCAAACTGTTAGATAAAAATGCTATTTGGTATTTTTAAGCGTTGGGACAATAGCACAAATGGTCCATGAACTTTGATTCAACGTGCAATGTCATTCATGAATTTTTAATTTGTGTAATACCTTTGGCCCAATATGTAATGTCGTCCGTAAACTTTTAATTTATGCAATGATCCATAAATCATTAGTAAATATTTAATATAGTCCCTACACTATGAAAATGTTTTAAAGCAAATTAGACCAAAGTTCAGAGATCACATTGAACATATTAAAAGTCCAAAAATAACATTGTATATTCGATTCAAGTTTAGGTACCATTCGTGACTATTCTCATGAGAACCAAAGCAGCTATGAAATTTTATTTCCTCCTAAAAAAAAAACTTTTCATCATAATCACTTTGGTAGAAGCAAAATCTCGCTCTACAACTTTAAAATACAACCCACTATTTCAGAAGATCATAGGGGAAAAATGTCAAAAAAATCCTAAATCAATTGCATTAAAGTCAATTCAGTCTTAAACTTTTTGCACTGGTGTCAATTCAGTTATAAATCTTTTGCATTAATGCCAATTCAATTCTAATTTTTTTGCATTTGTGTCAATTGAGTCAATCCAATCAATTTTGATTAAAAATTTACTGACATGGACATTGTTGTCCTACGTGACACGGCTGATGCTGACGTTGATATTTTTAATATTATTTTAATATTATTGAATGCTTTAAAAATTATTTTAAATATTTCTTCTTCTTTTTTCTATTCTCTTAATTATTAAAAATAATTAAAAATTCCAAAATAATATTAAAAATATTAGCCTCAGCGCCAGTCGTACCACGTAGGACAATTGACGTCCACTTCAGCGATTTTCAGTCAAAATTGACAAATTGACTCAACTGACAGAAATTGACAAAAATACAAAATGTTTAATACTGAATTGGCACCAATGCAAAAGATTTAAGACTGAATTAACACCAATATAAAAGATTTAAGATTGAGTTAACACCAATAAGAGGTTTAGGACTAAAGTGACACCAATATAATAGGTTTAGGATCTTTTTTTACACTTTTTCCGAAATATTAGAGATTATTTGATTGGAATTTTAGTAATCATCGATCATATCTCAAGCTCTGATGTGGCGAGTATTAGCAATGCATTTTTGGACTGATTGAACAAGCAGAATCCAATTGAAAGTCGAAACGATGATGCACTTAGGACCGGCGGACAATATCAGAATGAGCACAAATTCAATCAATTGAAGCAAAACAGCCTCTTGATCAATACTCACAAAACGACAATGGATTTTGGCGAGTCAGGGTTGTTTAGATGGAGTTTTCATTTATTTTAATATTTTTGGGCTTAATTTTAATACTAGTGGCAATTTCGTAATTTTTGGCTTTTATTATTTAGAGTCCTAGTATGGTTAGGTTTGACACCTCATATATAAGGTGTTTTATTATGTTTGAGATAGACAAAATATATTTTTTATATTGAATTCATGATTTTTCCTCTCAAGCAAGATTTGTTTGCTCTTCTTCGCTATACGCTGCATCAAGTGGTATCAAAGCCTATGGCGACTGGCGGTGGTTTTCATGTCTATGTTCAGGCAACTGGAGCCACAATCCTTGGGGACGATGCGCTGCAACGTTTGGAGCAGCGTTTAATGGAGCACATGGATCAATGATTTGATCAAAGCCTTTGTCGTTTTGAAGAACAATTTGACGAGATAGCATATAGATTTGAAGCTCTCGCCGTTGATGTGAACTAGAATAGGCAACATGGAAGAAGGTCGGGTGCAGATATTATTCATGGAGACCCTGTCAAAAGATCTATTTTTATCTGCAGGCAGAATAACCATTTATTTTCAAAGAATTCAAAAGAAAAGGAGGATGAGCATGTTGACGAAGAGCGTGTTGGTTATGGAGGCAGACATTATCATGGAGAATTTTAAGGGGGATATGATGGAAGAGATGAAAGACGACATTATGATGATCGCGAAGGTAACGACTTTAAATTAGAAGCCGATATCCCTTATTTTAATGGAAGCCTGAGAATAGAAAAATTTCTAGATTGAATTAATGATATTGATAAGTTCTCTGACTATATGGAGATCTATAGTGAGAAACGAGTGCAATTAGTAACCTGTAGATTAAAGGGGGTGCGTCTGCATGGGGAAAGATATTGCAAAATAGGAGGGAGCAAGAAGGGAGAGAGAGTGCGAACTTAGCACGGGATGAGGAGGTTGCTGAAGCAGAAGTTCCTTCCACCCGACTATGAATAGATTATGTTCCAGCATTACCAACGTTGCTAGCAAGGTAATCGAACCGTGCATGAGTATACGACGGAATTCATGAGGCTGGCCGAGCGAAATAATATGTCGAAAATAGAGGGACAACAGGTGGCCTAATATCTCAATGGGTTGAAGCTCTTCATTCTAGATAAAATTAGAGTACAGTTATAGCGAAATTTGTCGAAAGCAAAGAACATGGCGATGAAGGCAGAATTGATGTAGCAAGAAATGGGTAAATGAGGTTACGAAAATTATAGAGGTAACAGTTCGGGTAGTTCGGTGGAGAAGAGCAGTTTCAACAATCGTTATAATGTGAAGCGAAGTTAAGAAGATAAGGCCGTAGAAAAGCGCCCAATGATCGAGGTGAGGGACAAGGGAACGCAAGCACAGAAACCTGCGAACCCTAATCCTTATGTTAAACTAGCGGCGATGTAATGTTATAAATATAATCAATCGAGGCACCAATCTAATGAATGCCCTTAGAAAAATACAGTAAACGTGGTAGTGAGAGAAGAGAAAGAAGATGGATATTGATGTTAACCAGATGGCGAGGAAGAACGTTTTGAATATGAGGAAGAAGAGGAAATAAATTGTGTGGTGTACGGGATGATGTTAACCCCAAAACAAGAAGATGATTCGCAACGCCATCAGTTATTCCAAACCCGGTGCATCATTTTGGGAAAGATATTTGATGTGGTCATTGATAGTGGTAGCGTGAAAAATATTATCGAGAAGTATGCAGTAAGAAGTTGGGAATACTTGTGGAGAAATATCCTAACCCATATACGTTAGTATGGGTTAAATATGGAGCGAAAAATATTTAGGTTACCGAACGATGCAAAATCTCATTCTCCATCGGTAAGTGTCATGATGAGTTATATTGTGGTGTGGTAGATATGGATGTATGTCATGTGTTATTTGATAGCTCGTATCAAATTGCCACGAGCAATTTGATGTAACTGTGCATCATTTAGAGAGGAGCAATCAGTATAATCTGGTGAAGGATGGAGTGAAGTATACGTTGTTATCCCTGAAGAATAAAGAAAAACAGACCGCTGAGAATAATTTTCTTACTCTTACAAGGAAATTTGAGGCTGAAATTAAAGAGACCCGACAGATTCATGCTCCATTAGTGAAGCAGGCATTCGAGATAGCGGTTGAATTATAAGTGGAGGAGCAGCCCGAATCAGTTATGCCTTTATTAAAGGAGTTTGGTGAGCTGATGCCTGAAGAGATTCCGGATGGATTGCCGCCTATGTGTGATATTCAACACCATATAGATTAATTTCTCATGCTAGTCTGCCTAATCTACCGCATTATAGAATGAGTCCTAAGGAAAGTGAGATTTTAAAGGATAAGGTGGAAGAGTCGCTGCGAAAGAGGCACATTCAGGATAGCATGAGCCCATGTGATGTTCTTGCCTTGTTAACTCCTAAGAAAGATGGGAGCTGGAGAATGTGCGTAGATAGCAGAGCCATCGACAAGATAATAGTGGGCTATAAGTTTTCAATCCCGAGATTGGATGACATGCTGGATAGGTTGCACGGGGCTAAGTTGTTTTCGAAGATGAATTTGAAGAATGGGTATCATCATATTCGTATTCGGCCTAGAGATGAGTGAAATATAGTTTTCAAGAAAAAGATGGGTTGTATGAGTGGTTGGTTATGCTAGTCAGGCTTTCTATTGTGACATCCCGCGTCCCTTGGAGCTCATTACATTCAACACAGGCTAATAAATACCCAGTAACAACTCACGGCCTAAAATGAAATGAAACGCGCATACGGAAGGAGAGACAATCACCTCCGACAAACAAAAGAAACAAAAAGAAAATTTGGAATGATTTAAAAAAAGAAACACACATCTATACACATAACATGAACATCTAGTTACAGCTGACGGAAAGGAAAAGACATAAAGGAAAGCTGCACACCTGGGTGAGACAATGAACTAAAGCCTAAGTCCAAAAGGTTACTACTTAGCCTTCCCACATTCTAACATCAAAATTGTTCCTAATCCCCATTTGTGAAACCCCTGTATTCCACTATTCTGAAGAACTGCTCGATCCATCACTTCCTTCACCTTCGTCGTCCTCTAGGTTATAGTCAGAAAATGTTTCAGATAGTACCTCCTTAGAAATCTCTTTGAAATCCTCTTCGATGTCTTCTTTGGTATCCTCTATCACGTTGGCGGAAAGCTCGATGTAGTTCATGTATTCCTTAGTAAGTGGAGACTTTGACTCCTTCGAAACATTCCTTGATCCTCCTACTGACGCCGGATTCTCCACCTCAATCTTAGAACGGGACGGGTGACACCAATTAGAAACTACCTCTGAGGGAACATCTTCAGGTAACAGAAGACCCATCAAGTTGATATTTCCCTGATGTCGGAACCATGCTTCAAAGCGGTGGGGTTGCAGCTCAATCTTTCCCTCACCCACCCAAACAGTCGTACGCTTCTTAACATATACAATACATTTCCTTATGGGAAACTCGTCAAAAAGGACGGTCATCTCTTTTGGATTGCCCAATCGGATCGGCAACATGTTTAAGGCTTGGGGTCTGAAAATGTGTCCCACTACGGGGTGAGATTTACATATCAGAAAGTGAAACCTAAACCTATACCCGATCACTAGTCCCCCCCAGACCACACATAAATGCTACCAAATGCAAGCATTCATCAATGTAATGGCACAAGGCATTAATTAATCAGACATATCAACAAGCCAGACATGGTTAAAAATCACAACCAACCATGTTCAACCTCATGGGTTCAAGCTCAAAGCACGTGGCATGTAAACACCTACACATAATTTTCACAATTACAAACATTCATCGCATGGGCTCTCAGTCGCGATGTGTTTCCCTGGGCACTCTGGCCAATTGATATCACCGGAGCTACAAGTCAATCGATATCATCAGAACTCATAGCCAATTGGTACCACCGAGGTTACAAACCAATTGGTATCGTTATTATCATTCATAGTAAAATCACAACATTATCGCACCAATCAAGTCAAGTCACAGACTTCACTCGTCAAACAATTCATTCACTAGATTATCCAGTAGTGTCCTAGTATTCGAGTAAGGATTTAGGAAACACTTACATGTCGATCAAGCTAGATAATTCCCAATCAAACGATCCCCTTACTCAGCAGAGTCACAGCCAAACGACGTTCCTAGGAAAATTCCATCAAAGCCATATCATAACCCATTCATCCTTTAATTTTATCACACCAATACCTCAATAACTAGTCAATTAGTAACTAAGGATGTCTCAACGACCATTAAAAGATATGGCGACACCCCAATAGACCCCCAAAGGGTTCGATTCACACGGTCCCTTAATAGGGCAGAATCGGTTCCTACTTCATCCGTTCAAATCTGTCCATAGATTGATCTTAGGTTCCAATTCCTCATGAATTTATCTTGCCAAGACCTTATTCTACATGTCTAGGAACTTTACCGAGAGTTTTGAAGTGGAACGACACCTCGAAGCCCTTTGAACAACTCGGTTTCCTCACGGTCCTTAAACGGCAGAATCTGTTCGGTTAGAAATCATTACTTTTCAGCCATAGAAACACCCTAAATCTTCAATAAAATGACCATATCTACTCGGCCAACTCAATTACTAGATGTTATAAAGATCTCACAAAAAGTTTGGAGTCAATCGGAGTCTCTAAAAGGATAAACGAAAGCCTTACCCCAACTCGCTCAGAATTTATCCAATTTTGGTTTCGGGGTTGGTTGGGAAAAACCACTCCACAAAACGACGAAATATCACTTGAAACTTGTAGAGGAGATGTTGGGCTAGCTACTGGTGGTTGGAGCATGGCTAAGCGACGGTTAGAGGTGGCGGTCGACTACAGCGAACAGAAGAGGCAGAACCAGTCAGTTGGGCGGTTTCAGGTGAGAAGAAAATCAAAGGGAAATGGATGAGAGGGTATACACAGTTGAAGGGGATGTATAATGAAGTCTCTCACCCATATAATTGAGCTTAATTTTTGAAAAGATTGATTTGTAGGGCATTTAATGCCTAAAGCTCTCTTTGATTGACACTTGGCATATGTCAATAATGCCAATCCTTAGCTTTGACTCTTCTTTGAAATGACCATTTTGTCCTTCTAAAATCTTAAGGCAATGGCAAATGGTCGAGGGGCAAAATAGTAATTTGACACTTTTCGTACGAAACTTCACTTTTTTAATTCTAAATTATCATTGACGAGACGACATCAAATCTTTTTGTAATGTTGGAATTCTCTATTTCCATTTGCCAATTTCGAGCTTCCATTTCATGATCAATCGTCCGTTGATCGTATCTTCAGTTTATCTCGAACTAACGGGCGGCTTTTGCAGAAGTTACGCGTATTGACTCTGTGATTCTCATCACACTTAGGACGACTCAAGTTACGATAGCTTTGATTGTCACGTAACTGCAAAGGTTCATCGCTAGTTCCAATGATCTCGATTGTCATAGCTCGATTTAGGAAATTTCGTGAATTATACATTGGTTAGGAGGCATCACTCGCGTTCCAATCATATATCACTAGCAATGGATTCCTTAATTGTTATGTGATCGGCCTTATTGGTTCTAAATGTTCCCTCAACAATCCTTATGGTCAAAGCGTCATTTCTATTGAAATATGTCTCAAAATTTGAGCTCGATTGAAATCCTTGTGCGATGGAGTCCACTTCAGTTTTGTCCACGTTAGAGTCAAAGGAGAACTTTGACTGTGCAAAGAAAACAATAAATGAAAGTAGGGAATATCTACTTTCATGTGCCGTACAATCTTGGTCAAGACATGAAGATAAGAAGACTTGAAGCCAAATAAGGACAAAAAAAAGAAAAGGAATCTTCTGCAGTTATCCTGGATGTTTTTTCTTCTTCATGATGGCATCCATTTAAGGAAAGAAGATAATGCATGTTGGTTTTCTCTTGGATTGGCCGAATCAATCAACTTGGCTTCTGTGTGTGTATATATAATATCTGCAGAAGAAGAAAAAATAAATAACGTGAAGTCTTGGAAGCGCCACGGGTGTGCGTGCTTGAGCGTGGGTTATGATATCACGTCCAGAAGCTGTATGCAATCTATGAAGCGTCGAACCTTCGAGCGCTTGATATAAAGAGGAGTCTTCATGCGTCCAGGGTCCAAGAAAACGAAGAGGAAGCATTGGTTTAACATCGAGTGCTTGGCGAGGTTTATCTTCGTTTGTTCGTGGAATTACATCAAGAATTCAAGTATTAAAGCCGATTAAATCTTGAGGTTAGATTTGTGTTTTAATTCATTTGCGAGATTGAGAGATTATTTCGCTAGGAATTTGGTGCTAAATACTATGTGTGTTCTTGAATGTAATTGGGGCTGGAAAACACCAAGAGTGTGTTTGTGTAACTTGAGTAATCTGTAATATCCGTGTATCGCTTGTTCTATAGTGGAATTCATTGCTGCTCTCCCCGTGGACGTAGGTCTCTACGACCGAGCCACATGCATCTTGTGTTCAATTTACTTTACTTGTTCTGTCTATTTATTTGATCCATCGCTTGGTTCTGCGTAACAATTGGTATCAGAGCTAGGCTTGCTTGAGTTGAAGCGAATCGAAGGCGATAGAAGAAGCTAAAGGGAAAATCGACAGATTTGAGGGGAAACACTTGGGTTTCTGGAAGATACAAATAAAAGATTATTTATATCAGATGAAGCTGCACAAGCCCCTGTTTGAGAAGAAACCAAAAACGATGAAGCAATCCAATTGGGAATTGCTGGATAGATGAGCGATAGGTGTTATTAGGCTGACGTTGGCTCGTAACGTCGCGTTTAATATCGTCAAGGAAAAGACTACTGTAGGTTTGATGAAAGCCTTGTCGGACATGTATGAGAAGCCCTTTGCGATCAACAAGGTCTATTTGATGCGACGTCTGTTTAATTTGAAGATGAGCGAAAGTGCGTCATTACGAATCATATCAATAAATTCAATATGATCGTTAGTCAACTGAGTTCAGTTGAGATTGACTTTGAAGATGAGATATGTGCTTTGATTCTATTATCCTCATTGCTTAATAGTTGGAATACTACTGTTACTACTGTTAGTGATTCCTCTAGGTCGACAAGTTTGACGTTTGATGGGATTCGAGATTTAATTCTGAGTGAGAATATCTGTAGAAGAGAATATGGCGAATCTGCATCTGTTGCTTTAGTAGATGAAAGAGGAAGAGTTAGTACTCGTATTAGCAGAAGTAGTATGAACATGAATAAACACAGTCAATCTAGGACTGGTGATGCTATTTGTTGGAACTGTGGCAAGAGGGGACATCTTAGAAGAAATTGCTTTAAGCTGAAAAATGAAACAAGTAAGGGAATTAGAGTTGAATCTGCGGATGATGTTGCAGCTATAGCTGAAAATTCTGATGATGTCGATTGTGTCTTGTCTGTCACTGGGGATTCGTCATTTGACGGGTGAATTATGAATTCTGATTGTTCTTTTCATGCTACATCAAATAGGAACTGGTTTGCTACTTATCAATACATGGATAGTAGTATAGTGTAGTTGGGAAACAAAGCTAAATGCGATGTTATAGATATTGGTAATATTAAAATCAGAATGCATGATGATATTGTGAGGACATTGACTGGAGTACGACATATTCCAGAATTGAAAAAGAACTTAATTTCCTTGGGTGCTCTAGATTCAGCTGGATGCAGGTACTCTTCACTAGATAGAGTTCTAAAGATTGTTCGAGGTGCCCCGGTAATAATGAAAGGAATCAAGCATGGCGGAACTTCAAGGTGAGACATTGATAAGTTTTGCTCCTCAGACGTCGACGTTTGTTCGAGAGTCTAATGGATGCACGAAGAAGGCCTGGGTGTTTGTGCGAAAGCACAAGTATGATGATGTTGTCAGGAATACGCGGTTGAGAGCTTTGATCGGAACAGAGGCTGGTAAGTTGATCAAGCATATGCGAACTGACAGTAGCATGGAGTCCTGTTCGAAGCTGATAAATAAATTCTGCATGAAAGATGGCATAGTGAAGTACCGCACTAGTGCTAGTAAATCACAACAGTTTGTAGAATTGATGAGCAAGACTTACTAGAGACAACCCGTAAAAATATCTCTAATGCTGGTATGATTAGGAGAATTCCAGCGGATGCGCTTAGTATGACGAACTACCTGGTGAATAGATCCCCATCGACTACGATTGGATATCGGACTCCCGAAAAGTGTGGTCGGGTAATATTGCTGATGATTCTATTTTTAGAATGGTTAGTTGCCCATGTTATTATCGAGTAAGTGATGGTAAGCTCGATGTGAGGGTAAGGTGTATATTCCATGGCTATGCATAAGGTGAGGAAGGCTATCAGTTGTGGTGCCCGAAAATAAATTTGTTTATTTGCAGTAGAGAAGTTACCTCTGACAAGTCTCCAATACTTCTGGTTAGGAGTGATTGTGGTAGTGTTCATACGGATCTGGACGGTGTTCAACTTAAGGTGGAGTTGCAATCAGAAACTCCTGAGGTAGCAGAGACTAGCGTGGTAATCAACACAAATAGTGCTTATAGCAAAGTGGAGCATATAGAGTCAATGGTTGCTGTAATTGCTGATATTGACGAGGTATGTTTTCAATTTCTTGACAGATATGGATGCAACAGAGGTTTTGCTTTATCTGTGATTGAGGAGCTTGTATCAGAAAGTCCTTGTAGAGCAGTTAAATGTGCATGTTCGATTGGTGTTCTGATGAGATCTTCAGTTATGGCGAAATTCAAGCACAGCTTGGATTTGAATGATTTTTGTGGCAATTGAGCCCGTTGGGACTGTTGGGAGAGTAGCAGATGAAGTTCGAAAATTTTATCAAAGATTTTGTGACTTGGCTCAAACTTCTAGCCAAGGTGGAGATTGTTGAAATATGTCTCAAAATTTGAGCTCGACTGAAATCCTTGTGCGATGGAGTCCACTTCGATTTTGTCCACGTTAGAGTCAAAGGAGAACTTTGACTGTGGAAAGAAAACAATAAAGGAAAGTATGGGATATCTACTTTCATGTACCGTGCAATCTTGGTCAAAACATGAAGATAAGAAGACTTGAAGCCAAAGAAGGACAAAAAAAAAAAGAAAATGAATCTTCTGCAATTATCCTAGACATATTTTTCTTCTTCATGATAGCATCCATTTAAGGAAAGAAGATAATGTATGTTGGTCTTCTCTTGGATTGGCCGAATCAATTAACTTGGCTTATGTGTGTATATATATAATATATGCAGATGAAGAAAAAAGAAATAACGTGAAGTCTTGGAAGCACCACGGGTGTGCGTGCTTGAGCGTGGGTTATGATATCACGTCAAGAAGCTGTATGCGATCCTGAAGCACCGAACCTTCGAGCTTTTGATATAAAGAGGACTCTTCATGCATCCAGGGTCCAAGAAAACGAAGAGGAAGCACCAGTTTAACATTGAGTTCTTGGCGAGGTTTATCTTCTTTTGTTCGTGGAATTACATTAGATTTGTGTTTTAATTCCTTTGCGAGATTAAGAGATTATTTCGCTAGAAATTTGAAGCTAAACACTATGTGTGTTTTTGAATGTAATTGGGGCTGGGAAACGCCAAGAGTGTGTTTGTGTAACTCAAGTGATCTGTAATCTCCGTGTAACGTTTGTTCTATAGTAAAATTCATTGCTGCTCTCCCCGTGAACATAGATCTTTACAACTGAACCACGTACATCTAGTATTCGATTTACTTTACTTGTTCTGTCTATTTATTTGATCGATCGCTTGATTCCGCGCAACAATTTGATTTTTCGAGTTTCCTAGGTCCACGTATCTTGTCATGTGTTAACCTTTCTCTTTTGGTCAGTTTACTCGAGATTGATCAGATATGAGCAAGACAAATCTAAAATACATCGATAGATACATTATCATTCAATAGTCTGAAAATGGTAGAAAATTCAAAATATCACGCTAATGCTTCAAGCACTTTCATGATGCTTGTGAATCAGGTTCTGAAATCTTTTATTGGTAAATTTGTTGTAGTTTATTTTGATGATATCCTGATTTATAGCAAGACTGAGGAGGATCACTTGATGCACTTGAGGGAAATGTTGACAGCTTTGCAGACTAGTAAGCTATATATTAATATTAAGAAGTGTAATTTTTTAACTAATAAGTTGATATTCTTGAGATTTATTATTACTACTAAGGGAATAGAGATGGATAAAGCGAAGGTGAAGGCAATTAGAAAGTGACCTACTCCTAAAACTATTTCTGAAGTTAGAAGTTTTCATGGGTTGGCTATCTTTTATAGACGATTTATTAAGAATTTTGGTTCTATAGCAGCCCCAATTACAGAATGTCTAAAAAAAGGAAAATTTTTGTGAGGAGAGCAAATCGAGAATAGTTTTGCTGTTCTGAAGCAGAAGTTATTTAGTGCGCATGTTCTTGCTTTACTTAATTTTGATAAGTTGTTTGAGATATATTGTGATGCCAGTGAAGTGGGTGTAGGAGCTGTTTTGTCTCAATAGCGTAGACCAATTTGTTATTTCAATGAAAAGCTTGGCGAGGCGAGGCAGAAGTTGAGCACTTATGACAAAGAATTTTATTCTGTTATAAGGACTTTGAAGATATGAAAGCACTATTTAATTGGTAAAGAATTCGTACTCTATTCTAATCATGAAGCTTTGAAGTTTTTGAATAATCAGAAGAGAATCAGTAAGGATATACACGTACGTTAGTGTCAGTTCTTATAGAAATTTCCTTTCCAATTGCAACACAAATCAAGTATGCATAATGTCGTAGTAGATGCGTTGAGCAAAAGATTTGGTTTGTTGATTACACTGAGCCAGGGTATTCTGAGTTTCGAGCAGCTGAAAGACTGTTTTGCAGGCTATGATGACTTTGGGCAGATTTGGGAGTCATGTGCTGCTGGTCAACTTGTGCAAGAATTTTATGTTCAAGAGGGTTATTTAATGTGTGGCAATCAGCTTTGCCTTCTTCGGACATCATTACGAGAGAAGTTAATTCATGACTTACATGATGGAGGGTTAGCTGCACATGTGGGGCGTGACAAAACTATTGTTGCAATCAGGGAGCGCTTTTACTGGTTGAGGTATATGCAAAAAAAAATTATTTTCCAGACTGTTAAGGGACAGTCTAAAAATACGAGTTTGTATATGCCTTTGCTTGTCCCTGAAAATGAGAAGATCTGTCCATAAATTTTGTGCTTGGTTTGCCACGAACCCAAAGAGCCGTGGATTCTATTTTTGTTGTGGTTGACAAATTTTTCAAAATGACGCACTTCATTCCTTGTAGAAAGACTTCTGATGCAATAAGCGTGGCTAGATTATTTTTCAAGGAAGTGGTTCGTTTGCATGGCGTCCCTAATTCTATTACCTCAGATAGGGACATCAAATTTCTAGGGCATTTTTGGAGAAC
Source organism: Rhodomyrtus tomentosa (assembly GCA_028455895.1). Classification (NCBI taxonomy): domain Eukaryota; kingdom Viridiplantae; phylum Streptophyta; class Magnoliopsida; order Myrtales; family Myrtaceae; genus Rhodomyrtus; species Rhodomyrtus tomentosa. The sequence goes on along the minus strand of JAPCWY010000003.1, from coordinate 13,346,596 downwards.
TTTGTGAAACCTATTTGATTCATCTTTGAATTTCAGTAGTACAACGCACCCGCAAGCTGATGGACAGACAGAGATGGTCAATAGAACTCTAGGCAACTTGATTCGAAGTAGATGTGGAGATAAGCTGAAACATTGGGATGTCGCTTTATCACATGCATAGTTTGCTTATAATAATGTTGTTCATAGTTTTACTGGCAGGTCATCTTTTTCTGTAATTTATACAAAGGCGCCTCAACATACAGTGGATTTGATTGAGTTGCCCAAGCAAGCAGGAAAGAGTGTTGCAGCAGATCATATTGCTAAGCAAATTGTTGAGGTGCACTAGGGAGTCAAACAGAAACTAGAAGAGGCTAATCAGAAGTATAAAGTTACAACAGATAAACACAGGCGAAAGCATGTGTTTGCAATGGGTGATCAAGTTATAGTATTTCTTCGTAAAGAGCGGTTACCAGCTGGCTCTTACAATAAGTTGCAACCAAAGAAGTGTGGATCGTACACTGTCAGCAGGAAGATCAACGATAATGCTTATATCATAGACCTTCCACGCGGCATGAGTATTTCAACACTCACTAGCCAACATTCAAGGGTCGGTGAACAGCAACTACGGCGGTCGAAGGCGGCAGTCGGTTGGCTAGTAGTGGTCGTTGGCGGTTAGCGGCGACGACGGGCGAGCAGTGGTTGTCGACGGCAACTAGTGGCGGTCAGTGACGAAGACGACATCGGCGGGTGGTAGTCATCGACAGTTGTTGGTGGCGGCAACATCGGGCGGCGGTAGTTGTGATGGTGGCAATTAGTTGACGGCGACGGTGACGGATGGAGGCAGGTGGAGGTGAAGAAGTTAAAAGAAAAAATAATTAGTTGCATTTCAGAGATACAACTTTTCAAAGTACCTCAAGAGATACTTTGGGCTAAACGCCGTTAGTGACCTTTGGAAATGCAATTACATTTTCTCAAAGTTGAGCAAAAACCAAACCAAATGCAATTTGCATTTAGCCAAGGGACTACAGCCTCAAAGTTCTTTGTAAATGCTAAACCAAGCAGGGCCAACCATATGCTTTTCCTCAAAAACTAATGAAAGGAATTTTCAAACAACGAAGAGTTACAATATATGATATTTTTATCTATAAAAATGATTTATCATATCGCAACTGCCATTTTGTATGCGTATGAATCACATGCAATACATGCTCCGACGAAACTAATCCGATGGTGTCCCCAGGTGAAAGGGGAGTGAAGTATATCAATTTTGAGTTTAGCGTTTGACGCGTAAGAGAGTGTGAGTTCAGGGGGTAAAATGAAAAGATTTACAATTTATAGCTTAGATGTATTAATACAGTGATAATTTAGAGGGCAAGCTGAAAATAATCTAGAGTTGGGGGACGAAAATCCAAGGGATAAGAAATGAAATTTCCCCTTATTTATGGCTCGAGCTCTACAATGGGATAGTAGTCATGGACACAAGTCAGGGATAGCTGGTTTTGATTCATGAACCAGCAAGGAACCAAAATCGAGCTCTTAAGTAGCGGTTCCAATTTTGAACCGATAGTTACGGGGTCGGTTTTGGGCCTTGTTCCGGACAAAATCGAAAATGGAACCTCTAGTTTTGGTTCCGTTTTCAGTTGTTATTTTTGAGTTTAAAATTTAAATTATAATAAATTTTTAATAAAATGTAATCAAATGATGAATTGTGAAATAAAAAATAATGAATTATCAAATTATGAAATGATGAATTATCAAATACAAATTGTAATGAGAATACAAATTACTGGAAAAAAAATTATCAAATACAAATTGTAATTGGGAAAAAAATTAACCAATATACATTATAAATTGTAATCAAATTTAGGGGAAAAGGGGAGGGACAAGGGGGCTTGAACTTAATTAATTATCATTAAGCACCTACATATCTTTTTGGGATAGAGGAATCAAAGACAATGTAGTTATTTTACCTTTGATAATCACATACTTACCTCATCCTCAATCGTTGCTACCCGTTACGATATCAGTATCGGTAGTATCTCTGTCATAAAAAAATTCGGCTTTATTATTGCTGTGATGCCCCAGAACGTCACGCACTACACGTACTATTTATATTATTTATGTTAATCGCATGTGGAAGCATAAAGAAATTTTTCGCATCATCAACCCCGTCACAAGATTGCACAAGCTCACTAAATACATATGCATCATTTATCATGTACCACTAGTTTACCAAATATACGTAACATAGTTTTAACTTTACAAGCATTGCTAGACACACCAAACACATACATAGACCTAAGAAAAATGGGAGGGTCACATATCTCCTCTTCTTATCCTTGAGCACGAAGAGTCCACCTGTAGGAGCATCGATCCACAACTACGGGTCAACGACTTCGCCCCCCCCCCCCAGGCCATCATCGCCGACCTCAGGAGGATCGTCAAAACCTCTAAACAGTCCTACTAAGTCGCCTTTGATGTTAAAATACCAAGCGACATAGAGGTGAGGGACCCACTCCGCAAGTCCAATGTCGATCCACACATAAGAGGTACACTTAGTATACGTTAAGGCTTGTTCACATCTTCATAGATATATTCTACATGTACTGCGGCTCCAAACAGAGGTGGCCGATGGTCCATCCTACAAATCTGAAAAATAATGGGGTGAGCTGAAACTCAGTAAATGAAATCTCTGAGTTTAAGATAGGTGATCCACTTCCCACTCAGCTTGAAATTCGCAACCACAAGTATTCGAAGTAAAATATATAAATGCATGAGCGTATGCATGAATTTCTTCAATAATGACATATCATTTTATCACACATACGATGCATGTTAATGTCATATTATTTCACAATGCACCAGTATCACCTAGTGTGTCATCATCATGCGTCAAGTTGTGAATATGAACATGCGTAATCATCTTTACTTTCATCTCGAAACTCACGGGGCTTCCCGACACACGGGGCATCCTGACATACGGGGCTTCGCAACTCCACGGCATCGTCGCCTCCTTAAGTGAACGACGGAACATAATTATCATGCAAACATGTGCTCGTGCAATGCATCAAGTTCAACCTTTTACATCTTATTTCACAGATCATCATGCGTTAGCGAGTTCATGCATCACTTTTCAAGCATATGCATTTTTATACATCACTTCGGCAACCAAAGAGACGAGTACGTCAAAAGTACAACTCGCTCCTTCATGAAATCGATAATTTAATTATCTTAATCGGGAGCTCTATGTTCGATAATACCAAATCACAAGATCGGTATTATCCACAATGATCCGCAAGTGCATAAAATCGAAAATTTATACTGTATTTTATTTTATTTTATTTATTATAACAATCAAACCTTTAGTCGGCATCAATACTCCTTTTTATTCGGTACTCTTTTATTTTATTTTTATTTTTATATATTATTAACCTCTCTTATTCGGTCAACTCACATGACTGTCGGGACTCCCTAATTAGGGTGTCTGACGAGATTCGATAATTCACATCAATCGACATCTTTTATTACTATAAGGATCTTACTCGGCAACTTTTTGTTTGGTCAATAGTGCCGATTTTGTGCCCATGCACATTCGGTAACTCTACTTTTTGGTATCTTTAAACCAATCGGCATTTCTCGTTCGGCAACACGGACACTTCGGTAACTTCCCATAAAAGGGGTCAATCAGAAGAGTTGACTTCGATAACATTTTCACCAATTTATATACGTATTATATTGTTACAACATGGTTAATTTGAAATATCACTATGGTAAACAAGTTGTCCGTTAGTAGCAGTCCACAGTAACATTGTCTTCAGCCCCAAATTCGAGCTCGGTAACTTTCACAAGGAAAATATCGGTAACTTAAAAATTCGGTAACTTCCCCAGTTTATCAGTAGTCTCTATATCAGCTAATATATTATAATTATTATCATTTTAGCAATTCTCATAGGATTACTATCAAGCTTCTCGTTTACGGAAAAAAAAAAACACCAATCAAAACAGAGAAAAGACTTCACCTGAAATTTTTGATTTCTTGCATACTTAATACTGTTAACACCAAAAAGTTACGTTAGGGGTCGCGTGATAAGCACGTGGGTAGGGGCATGACTATCTACGGACCGGTTTATAGAAATCAAGTGAAGATTAACCACAGAGGTGCCACGTGTGGGTAAGTTTGGTGGTATTTTTCTGAGGACGGAGAGAAAAAGGCGTGCAGAAGAAAGCACGACAAAGACAGTTACATAGTTTGGTGGCAACTCCAAAAGGAACGGAAAGGAAAAGACCTGCAGAAAAAAGCACGACAAAGGTAGTTACATAGTTTGGCGACAACTCCGAAAGTAACAGAAAGTAAAAGGCGCGGAAGCTGCCACAGGCCTTATCCGTAAAAGGTCATCGAAGAGAACGTACTTGGACCCCAAGGTAGTAACCATTCAATGGTTATCAAAGCACGCCGATAAATACCTTAGGGTATCTAGTGGAACAACATACAACAAACAAGTCTTATCTTTTCAACTTAACTTTTAGCCTAATTTTAGCTTTTAGATTCTCGTGTCGATTCAATTCCAGCGTGTTTTATATCCAGAGTTAAATGTCGTCGATTAAATTCCAGCATCTGCTCATCCAGTCTAGTACTGTCGATTTAATTCCGGTATTGCGATGTTCATCCATCTTGTCCGATGCCGTCGATTCAATTTCGGTGCTGTGTCTTGTATCCTACTCGTCCGATATTGTCGATTAAATTTCGATATCGTGTCCTACAGTCAGGTCCAACATCGTCGATTTAATTCTGGTGTTGTGTCCTAGTTATGGTTACGTCGAAATATTCAACAAGTTTTTATCGAATAATCATCAGGGAGGTCTGTTGAAAGTTTGTACCAAGCTGCCGATGGACACGCAGTTATCATTATATATTCTGCATTTGACATTCTATGTCCAAAATTGACCCGAAGCTCTTTTTACTAAACGAATTGCTGACGTTCGATAAAAGATTTCTCGCGTTGATCATCTCAGTGAGCTGCGATCAAGGGATTTTAACGCGCAATAGTTACCAATTCAACTAAATAACAAACCACCATGTCAGAAGTACTAAAGGATCATTCGAATTTAGCTCTTAGAGTTTTCACTTACCTTGAAGATGACTTGAGCCAAAAATCGAGATTTTAACTTCCTTCCAATCAAATAAAATAAAAAATAAATGTATATTTTTTTCCCGAAAAAGACAAAGCTCCTTAATAAAAGGTAATAAGAACAAATAATATACCTCATCCGAAATCGAATGACGTCAAAAACTTTTAATTACACAATCGTGGGTCCTTCATTATATTCGTAGAATTGAAACCTAGGAGAGCAAGTGAAAGTGAAGGTTGTTAAGTGCAGTGAATAAGTGGGTACCTCGGTGCCTCTTATATAGGGAGCTTCTCGCCCAATCAGTTTGTGAGGAATGAAGGAAACTAAACCATATTTAAGGAATTAATTGCCTCGAGGTTAAAATAATGATTACAAGGGCATATGGCCCAATGAAATTAATTCAAGTGGTGCCTAGTTTTATAAGTAGGGTATGTGGCTTCATTTCATTTGCTGTGAGAGGGATATTTTGATGAATACAATAGGGAATGGTTTCCCTTCGGCCAAGTTGTGGAATGAATCATTAGGTGCATTTATGGACTAAAACCAAATTTGTCGAGGGAATACATGACTTCATCTCTCCTGAGCTTCATCGGTAAGTTAAGGGATGGATAGTCCATTGGCTTGTAGAAGAAGAATCATTACGTAAATAAGAAATTAGCATATGTTTCAAACATAGATGGGTCAGAAAAATATATCAAAGCTATCAAAACATTTTGCAAAATTCACCGAACATAAATAGTCACTTATTTAATACGTATACTCGGATCGTATCGATCTCTCTTAGCAATCAATCGTATTTCGTCACCATTGATACGAAGTGACTATCGAACAATTCAAAGCATATTTATCAAGGATTATAGATACGAAAATATGTTTCATGTATCCGCTAGACTACATATACCTCCCAAGTTAAATTCCCACGTGCGACAAGTATCGCCCGAAAATTTCCACATAATGTACGGTAGAAATTTTCAGGCTGTCACAATTGCGATCTTTCTCTTGTTGTCTATATTGAGGCTTTGTCCAATCATTAACGCAAACTTGAGACTCCACTGAATCGGGGGCTAATCTTGAACGTCGTTCGTCCAAAATATTGCCTCCAGCACTAAATGATTATTCTATCACAACTGTTGAACAAAGGGGGGTTACTAAAATTTATTTTGCAACTAAAGCAAGAATTGAGTATTGGGTGGAATGTCTCTTCTACCAATCCAATATTGCGAAATCTTTGTTACATTCAGATTAATCAAACTCAAAAGAAACAGTTAGATAGCTCTCTATTTCAAAATTACTTCTTATTGCTCCCTTTTTCTTTTTCTTTTTGCCAATTCAACAGAAGTCGGTACCCTCAACTAATTTTTCACTTTGTATGTCACTAGATTGAGAAGATTCACTATCACCTAGATTATACGTACTACAAATTCATTATATGATTCTATTATTACATTTTTAACCATTGTTTGTATAATTCTAATATTTACCTCATCAATTAAATGTAAACATTACGTATTCAAATAATCACCTAAACAATCTAATTTACAACGTGGATAAAAAAAAATACAAGCAATTAAATAAATAATAGGAATTTTCCTATAATAATGTGGCCATTTTGTTTGCATTGTTCTAATAGTGTCACTTAATTTATCATCATTTTCATTTTATTCAAAAACTCCAAAAATATTAATACATTCTATTAAAAATAAATGCATAGTAGGATAACAAACAGCGGATAAAATATAAGTTATCATTAAAAAAATTTAAAATATCTATATATTTTTTTGCAAATATCTCATTCTTGTGGGTATAAATTAATTTGATTTATATTATCTGAAATAAATGCACATAATAAATTTTTATATGCAAAAGATTTATTAAGCAACTCGTAAGTATAATTCCAATAATTTGAAATATCTCTTGGAAATCTTTTTGTTTTTTTTTTCCATTTGCTCTACAAAATTTTAACCATTCTTTCATTTTTTTTGGTAATGTTTCAAGAAAATTGAATTACCATTTTTTATTGGGTTGAAAAAAATATTAAGTGTTTTTAAAACATCTTGTACACATAAATCTAAAACATGACAAGCACATGTAACATGAAAAAATTATCCACCAAAAATGAGTTTACAAATCTTTTCTAGTTCAATAATTAAAGTGATATTTGCCATGACATTATCAAAATCAATTGAAAAAATTTATTAAGCCAATAATATTCTTTTAAAATTTGCCTAATTAATCTATAAATTTTATTTTCCATATGCCTATCATTAAAAAATCTAAATGCAATATCTCTTCTTTGAATATTCCAATTATCATCTATCCAATGACATGTTATACCTATGTAAGAATGAACTTGCCAATAATCACTCCAAATATCGCTACCCTTATGCACACATCCATTAAAATTCATAAAAAAAGTTTTGTAAATCTTTTTTTATAAAGATCTTTAATTATGCGTTTAGGTGTATTTCTAGGAACGTTTTTCTTGTGGAACACATACATTCTGTGTAAATTGATTAAAACTAAATTTTTTTATCAAAACTAAATGATAAATGTTCAACGAAAATAAATTTACCTAATTCTTCTTTATACGTTTTTTTTCATTATAGTGAAAATAAAGGAGAAATGTTAGGATTAGCGTACCTAGATGTAAACTCCCACTCCTTTTTTGTTGATATTTCCTCGATATTACTAGGAGTATGAAGACTCTCTTGTGTTTGGGCTTGCTTCATATTAGGAATAATGTTGATTTCATCGTCTACATCAACTTCAAGTCTCCAATCTTCATAATCATGAGGACTAGGAGAATAATCGGATTCCCCCACCTTGTTCATGCCTTTGCCAATACTTCTACTTCCACTTCCACTTGTTTTTTTTATATAAAAAAATAATGCAAAAAATATAGGATATGACAAAAGAATTTGAAATAGGGAATTATTAAAGGAAATAATAAATAAAGATAATAAGGTATTAGAGAAAATGAAAAATTAGATGAGATGGTGTGAAAATAATGGATTAAGAAAAATTGAAAGAGAGAATGAGAATAATTAAAATATTGAATAAAAAATGAAAAAAAATGGTGCGATTGAATAATTTAAGAAAAGAAAATAATAAATTGGATCTTGTAAATAATTGAGAGTTAGAGAGAATTAAGATGAAGATAGAATTTGTGTGAAAAAAATGAGAGATGAGAATGCGTATTTGTAGGTTAGAAATTAATAAACAAATAAAAATTAAGTGACTGTGGGCAATGGTCACCAGCTCTTTTTTTAATTTTTTTATCTCTATTTCTTCACGGCTTGAAATCGGCCCAGAACCGTTGGTTCAAAGTTTTAAAAAATCGTAACCACGCCCTTGCACCACGGGCCAATTTCGAGTTGGAACCACGGGCCCTGTCAACGTACCAGTTCCAGTCAGTTTGCTCGGCTTGCGGCCATGACAGTAAGATAGAAACTAAAGATGTCAAATGTACCGGCGTCGCCCCGAGCCGGCCAGAATTGACCCGAATTTTTCTTGAATTTTAGAGCCTTTTCGGGTCGAATTTGGCACTTAGGCTGAGCCAGGTCGGGTCGAGCCGCCGCCCAACTTTATTTAATATTCATTTTTATTTAATTTATTTTTACATTTTTTCATTTTATAAATTATATTAATAGATTTTGGAATTTTAATAAAAGGAAAGTAAAAAAAAAAAGAATCCGGCCCGGTCCGAGCGCGGTACTGCTACGTTCGGGCCGGGTTACGCCCCTAGAAACCATATAATGCCATAGCAACGAAGAGGCACGCCCACACTCTCTCTCCCCACATAGTGGACGCAGAGAAAAAAGCAGGCTCTCGAGCAAAATGGTTCGACGTTCCCTACCTTCGGAGGTTGGATAATGGTCTTTTGCCTCCTTAAATCTTGAAAAATATGTCAATCGCTTGCTTCCATTGCCGGACTAGGTCGTCACTTCGATGGAGAGGAGTTTTTCCGTTCAGGAGACGCGTTGTCGGTGCGAATCGGGCTCGTCGTTTCGCTTTCTAGGATTTAGGGACTCGTTAGGGTTTGGAGTAGTTCCGGAGGTTTGATCGGTATTAGTTTCGTCTAGTCGGAGCGGAACGCCACGGATTTCGCTCCCGTGCTGTGAGTTGTCTGCACTTGAAACCGATGCGTGAAGGCGGCTATCGCGTCAGGACTCGGTGTCCACCTCGCCGGAGAACTAGCGGCCGCGAACTCTCACCGCCAAGGCACCGACGGCGAATCTCGCCGCCTGGCCGTCGCGGACGTTCGCCGGATCCTCGCGGCCGCCAATATTCTCCGGTGTCACGCCGCGGGAAATATTATCTGTTTCATCAGCCTCGTCGCAGTGATTCTGAAGAACAAAGAAAATCACATTTGGCATACGGTACAAGTTCCAGGGATTTCGCTTCGGCGAATGCTCAGAGAGACAGGTCAAAGGAGCGGTTGAACAGAGTCGGTGAGTTATCTCCGCCTTTTCGCGGCCACCTGGAATATTCACCGCCTCGCCGCCATGATGTCGCAGAGCACATGCAGTCACAGACACATTCTCAGTTTGCATCAAGTTCTGCAGATTTCCGTCGTGCTCATGATGATATGAGGTGGACGGGGGTAGCCTTGCCTGAAGAAAGACGTGCGAGTTTGGGTAAAGGAGGATTATACAAGGCTAATGCATTAGGAAGCGGAGATAGGGGTGAGCATCTGCCAACAACTATGCGGTTGGATGAGGGTTTGTCTTATGGGGATTCCACTTTGACAAAGTTCCGGTGGAATAATTTATTGGAAGAGAAGCAAGGAAGAGTCAGTATGAGTAAGGACACGGTTATTCCACATATTAGGAGCACAGGTGCTGATTATTACCTTACCAATGCTTTTGGAACTGATAGTCCAAGATTTCACAGGGGCAAGGAGGTTTTGGATAAGACGATTGTTCCAAAACCTGCTTTCCTCGATGATGATATAGAGGCTAGGACTTTTCCAGGATATCTTGGTTCAGGTCTGAGACTTAGTGATAGATACCATTACACTGATGGTAACTATGCAGCGCCAATGGATAAATTGGGTTTGGATGACGCGATATCCGATTCTAAGCTTCTGGGAATAGAGTCATCTAGGGTAGGTGAGATAGGCAAGTCCAGGCTGAACTGTGATTCAGCTAATGCGATATCAAATACTTGGACAAGAACATATTCGCCTTTGCTGGTACATGTTCCAGATGATGGTACTCTACCTTCTTCTTATAAGAGTTGGATGAAAACATATTCTCCTGTGCCTGTGCGTGTCCCAGACGACAATGCTCTACCTTCTTCTCATGAAAATGGCCATCGATTGCCTTCAGAAGGATTTAGCTGGAGTCATGGAACTGGTAACCGTGACTCGTTTGCTGAAATGCCTCCTCTCCAACCATCTACAGGGTCTGAATTTCCTTTGAGGGACTTATTACACTATAACAAGACTCTTCATTTGCGGGGGGACGATACATTTGGAGTTAACAAGAACTTTGAGGGTCAAAGGAAAGGGAGGAGTGATGTAGACAATTTACCTGATAAACTGTTTTATGAAAAGAGGAATAATATTAGAGAAACATATGGCCTGCATGATTCATCCAAAGCTAGTCTTATGTGTCTTGTTGAGGATAAGCAAGGCGGCTATGAAATACCTCAGGAGGATAGTTTAACAGAAAGCTGGAAGTTGGACCGTCCTGATTATCCAACTGAAGCTTCATATACAAGAGGGCAAGATGAATGCTTTGGTCTTGGAAGTAGTCATGATCAATATAGAAAAAAGACATACTTAGATAGCAAAAGTCTGCAATTGGGAGGAGAGGATGCTTTTGGAAACAGTGACAACCTTTGGGTGTATAGAGATGGTTTGAAGAACATGCAGTTGCCAGAGCTTAATGATGGGTTGCATGAGAGAGATTGGAGCCCACAACATAGGTTTTCAGTTGAAGAGATGGTTGCTATAGGCCAGTCTGAAAGATCTCTTAAAAGGAAGAATAGTATGGATTTCAAAATAAGGAGTCATTACCTTGAAAGTGATTTTTACCGAAATCAGAATGCCAGCCAGAAGATCTGGGACCCCCATCATGGCAATGAAGACTGGAATGATGAAGATAGTCACTTATACGATAACTTTCAACCGGGGATGATCAGGAGGACATTTAAGGCGGATGCTTGTGAGAAGAATGGTGTTTGTGATGACGACTTCTCTTGTGAACACCTTCCAGTACGTCTGCAAGGAAGATTGAGGAAGCCTATAAAGTCAAGATCTAGAGACATACATAAGAGGTTGGGGCCACCTCAAAAAACTTGGTCATCTGTTCCTTGGACGAAAAGACATTTCCATAGGAGAAATCCTAATGATCGTGATGTTATTGAAGGTAGTGGTTGTATTGAAACACAAGTCGATTTATCGGAAGATGAGGCGGCATATGCCAAGGCAGAGCTGCCTGAGGACTCTAAAGAGTTTAAGCAGCTTGTGAATGACACCTTTCTGAAGTATTTCAAGTTTCTAAATGAAACTTCAACCCAACGCAGAAAGTACACTGATCAGAGAGGATCTGGCCAACTAAAATGTGGTGTTTGTGGCAGGTCTGTCATAAAATATGAATCGCGATCTGTTTACAAGTGGAGTATTTTCTATTCCCATTCTTTTCCACCGTATAATTTTGATGAAGCTACATATGGCATGATTTCCGTTGCAAACAGTTCTGCTGGTCCTGCCCTCTGCTTTATGGTCACTCTTTTTGAAGTATTGAGTGGTCTATACCATCATTGCTGTTGGTTCGGATTATCAAATCTGATAAGCAACTTTGGGTTATATTGTTCTGATGATACTTATTGGATATAGTTGGAGCTACATAAGTTGGTGCCTCTGGAGTTCAGATTTGAAATGAGCATAGTCGGTCTTTTCTGCACTAGCCCTGATCCTATAGTCTACAAAGTATATTGTTGGACAGAGAATGGAGGGAGCCTTTTTCTTATCACCTTCTTATTTCCTCCATTGTTGCTATAATCTGGTTTCCAGATTCATGATGGACTCTCGGAGGAAGAGAGTTCTGATGTTGGTCAAAAAGATGTCTAGGGGTGATGGTTAGATTCTAATAAGGCATTTGGAGGTACGGGCTACAATGGATATTTGGTTGGGCTGTCAATGGTGGGGTTTGGTACTGTTAGTTTGTGACTTCTTATGGCAGAATAGAAACAGATGCATCGCGCATATAGATGCATCCATGTAATCTTCGGCTTTAAGTGGGCTCTAGACGATAGAAGGCGGTGATTTTGATGATTTATTAGTCCATTTCTAGTTTCGCTAATATGGACCAAGACTAAGTAAAGTGATCTTTGTATTTGCTAGGTAGCTCTATATGATTTTGCCCGTGTAATGTTATCAAGAGGTGCTTGGGATAATGGATATGTTTAGGCAAGAGCAATTTTCTTTCTAAAATGCTGTCGATTGCAAAGTACCACCGTTGCGCTGTGCTGTATTTTTCTTATATTTTGTCTAGTTTTGGTTTATTGCTGCTTCATCTCTTTTTTTTTTTTTTTTGGGTCAAGACTTACATCATTTCCTTGTGGAGATAAGTTTTGATGGTCAATATTTTTCTTGAATATGAGAGTCCAGGAGTTTCTGTATCTCTCTCCCCACATGTGTGTGTGTGTGACTTGGAGAATGTGAACGGCCTGGCCTGGTTTTGTAGTTACTGGTGTATGTGATTTGAAAGGAGGAAAAATGAATCAGAAAATATTTTTCGTATGTACACGAATATTTCAGTTCTTGCAAGGTGCATGCGTGATCACAGCTTTGTACATTTTAGTGGTTTATTTTCTGTAAAATTATTTGTGCTGGGTTTCTAATTCGTTATCCCACGGCTGCATGTTTGTGTCAGCAACTCAAAGGAGTTTGGCAGTGTGCTAGCTTTGGTCATGCACACAGTCATGTCCAAAAATGTTGGTTGTCGAGTGGAGCACTTGGGATTTCACAAAGCACTGTGTGCGCTGCTGGGATGGGATAGTGCACCGGCAACTAATGGTCCCTGGGCCTGCAAACTGCTTCCTTCCTCTCAAGCCTCTTCATTGCGGGAGGACCTCATCATATGGCCTCCAGTAGTTGTCATTCACAACATTTCCATAGGAAATGCCTCTTCGGGAGATCGGGTGATCATCAGCATCGGAGATCTGCAGGCTGTTATGCCAGGTAAAAAATGTTGACGAAGTTTCTATAATTGAGTGAGCTTGGTTAGTGGAGACTCTGCCCTTTGAAGTGGAAATGCATTTTCCTTATGGGTCCATCTCCCTTTTTGCATTTTTTGTTGGCTTGTTTGGCATTCTAAATGTGTCAGGAAGGGTCTCCGGCAGTGATGCATTTGATTTAGTACTCTATTATGAGTTGTTGACAATGTGGTGGTTCCTTGTTTTATTGTTTTATCTTATCGTTTATATGATTAAACCCATCACCAATTTTATTCTCCTCTTTACTGTAATTTCAGTTTAGTTCTGGTTTTTAGAGAGCCCCTACCTTCTCCGTTCCATTTGACAAGTGCAAATTCTTATCCCTATGTAGTCTTTGACTTTTTCATTTGTGTTCAAGAGATGGGATTTGCTGTTGGAGTAAAGAAAGTCTCTCGGGGAAAGCCTGCAAATCAGAGTATCATGGTGGTATGTTACCAACCCACCTTGTCGGGTCTGCTGGAAGCTGAAAGGCTTCACCAGTATTTTGCCGAGAATAGGCATGGGAGAGCTGAGTTGGAGCAAAGGAATTGTGCTAGCAGCAGGGGAAGTGGCCAAAGAACAGGATCGAGTCTAGTGGACAAAGTGGCGAGCGTTCTATATGGCTACTTCGGAATTGCAGAGGACCTTGATAAGCTGGATTTCGGGACCAAGAAGAGGAGTGTCGTTCGGAGCAAGAAGGAAATGCAGCATTTTGTTGATGCTGCACTCGAAAATCAATGATCAAGAAGGAAATGCGGCATTTCGTTGATGTTGCACTCGAAAATCAATGATCGCAACTTGTGGCTTTGTAAATTTTCTCATCCTTTTGGTGACTTGGTCACGTGCATCTGATTGTATTTATACATGTCTGCAAGTGGATAACATCCTTCTATAGTCCGGCTATTGGATCATCACAAGAATATGACCAAACTCCTTCGAATGGAAAGAAGACTCTCTCTCTCTCTCTCTCTCACGTTCATAGGCTGCTTGCTTCTATTTTTTACTGCGATCAATTATCAAAGTCATCCGCAGTTGACTTGGGCGACAAAATATTCCCTGCAGGATTACCATACAGTTAATCAAAGGTGAAAAGAAATAGCGTTAGAGACAGAATATGAGTTCTAGCTCTACTCGATCTGATCTGCGATCCCATATGGATTCGAATGCCATCTTGCGTAGCATTGGCATCGTGAAATTCTTTCCAAGGTCCGGTGTGCGGCGCCTCTGTCGTGGGTTGTTGAAGTTGAGCTTCATTTTCCCCTATATGCTATGGGTAAATTGTCACCAGCGTGGTCGTCACGAATTTCCTAATTTAACACCCACATTGATATTCACGTGGAAATTAGGCAGACTCGTAAGTTGGAATTAAAATTATTTGACGACGGAACAGTTTGCTTTTTGCATTTTCTAGTGAAGAACGTCTTTTTTCAGGCCTTGCGGCGCAGAGGTACATCGTGACTTATTTCCGCATCCAAAGGTAATCACTAGATTGATTACACAGATGTTACAAAACCTCGTCTTACACCATTCCGACGTTTCAGATGTTCTTAGTAAACGGAGCTACAGCATTTCCTTCTTCCCGATCCCGTGGGCCATGTTGTAGAGGCCCCGTGCCTGCAACACCGCCAAAAACACATGAGAAACTCAATCCAAAGGGAGCCCCAAGTGTGTTCAACGACCATGGCACTTGCTAAAGGATAGGATAGGAGAGTAACTTAACGGTTAGGAACAAGGCCGTGGCGCCGAGCGCAAGCGGGATGGCGACGGAGGTGATCTTGTCGTACGGTCCCTTCAGGTAAGTGGGCTTGTTGATGCTTTGGAAATACTTCTGCTTCTCTATGAGCTTCTCTCTCGGCCTAAACGGTGGCTCCGGCTCCGACATCCTGCAATCCCACGCGCACAAAAAGGAAAATAAAATAAAAGTACAAATATGCCATGGACATCATCATGCGAAGACATTACTAGCGTAGCGAGTTGGGCAATATATTTATACAGACTGGCTCAGCAGGAAAACGAAGAAGAAGGAGAAGAAGAAGCAACCCGACACTTCGGATTGATGTTCTTCTGAGCAGCGAGAATTAACGAAGCAGAGCTCTGGAGGCAACGAGAGGAGAATCCAAGAACATATGGCAGTGAGCGTGCGGGTAAAGATGGAGAGAGCGGGGGTCGGTTCAAGCACCTACTGGATGTTTCTCGCCTCTTGTGGTGGTTCCCGAGAGATCAAGGCGAAAGCCCAGTACTGAAAATTTTGTATTATGTAACTCTCACATTGATGTTTTCTTATTAATTAGTTTACTTTGTCAGATTAAGGTAAAATTAAATAAGTCCGACTAAGGAATTGGTTGGAGCGTATCTTGTTTTTATTTTATTCAATTTCAGTCATTTTTAGGCTCGTTTGTTACGAAAAAATTGGACGATCCAAAAAATATTTTTTTAAAAAATATTGCCCATATCTCAAAATAATCAATCTCAAAATATTTTCAATAACACATTTATTTATTTTTATGAAAAATTATAAGCGATTATTTTTTAAAATTGTTTTTTAAACATCATAAAATAAATGGAGCCTTAATCATAAAAGATTCAATGTCCGCATAAATCGTTATGCTTTGTCCCACGTGTGAGCAAAAATGTTGAGGAGTCAGACATCAACATCAAGGAAAATAAGGAGTTTTTGACCGCAGCCCATAGAGACCCCACACATGCGGGGAACTATTGTTTTTTTTTTTTTTTTGTCAAGGGGAATTATTGTTTACTGCTAGCTCGCGTGAGCTCATCTCGTACGAGACGTTAGATTTTGTGGGACCTACGAGCCAATATCCACGGCACCTGTGTCTTAATCAAAGAGGCCGAAGCCCATGTCCCCGCGGCAGAGTGACGGCTCGCTATTGAGACCTGCGGATGAATGGGCCCATCGGCCCATAAGGCCCGACTTGAGATGAAAAGCGCGGGAAAAGAGCACCGACAGATTAATCATTTAATCCTCCGCTCTTCTTCAGTCTTGCGGCACTGAGAAGTGAGAACTGATATCATCGTGAGCTCGAAACCGCGCCCCCCCCCCCCCCCCCCCCCTCTCTCTCTCTGTGGAATCCACTTTCTGTGGAATCCGTCGGCGGTTTCGTTCCTATCTTACTTCAGTCGTCCGCAAGATGAACGGCGAGAGCCGAAAGCGCGAGCGTCTAGACTCGTGGAGCTCGAGGAGGCAGAAGCAGCAACAGCGATCTGCCGAGGAGGAGCTCGAGTCGAAGCTAGGGTTCGATCTCTTCTCAGAAGGCGAGAAGAAGCTCGGCTGGTTGCTCACGTTCGCTCCCGTACGTAAATTTCGCCGCGTCATTCGTCATTTGACCGAATTTTACCTACGTCTTGTTTCCCGATTTTGGCGGTATCCGGAAGTTATTTGTTTCTGAGCTTATTAATTGGAGGATGTGTTGATGAAAACTCGATCGCTTATCTAAGTTTCTGGTTCGAGGATGTTCAGGATTTTGACTTTTGGTTTGTTTTGCAGTCATCGTGGGAGGACCCTGAAACATTCAGAGTCTATAGTTGTATCGATCTTTATTTTGTTTCTCAGGTAACTGATGATGCTGAAATTCATATGTTGGATATATTTGGAATGTTGTCTATGTCCATTGGTATGCTGTTGTGTCGACCCTTTACTCCTTGGAGTTTGATTGCAGGATGGTAACAGTTTCAAGTCAAAGTACAAGTTTCGTCCTTACTTTTATGCTGCAACAAAGGTAGGGATGAAGTGATTCTCTGTCATCTATGTTTCTGATCCATGGCTAGAAATGAGTAGGAAGCAAAAGCTTGAGAATAATATGGTCGAAGATGCACATTAATGCCAAACAGACAGAATGTTACTGGGTGAAAGTTGCTCACTCAATTTCTTTTTGTCAACTCAATGAATTTTACAAATACAAAAAATTGTAGCTATCCCTTTTGTGGCCGTATGATTATTGCTCCTGGAGATCAAAATCTAAAGTAGGTCATTTGGAGTAGCATAGGTCCCCACTGATGGACATTACTAGCTGTGCTGAATTTGTGAAGTACTTAGGGGATAGAGATGATGGCGCAATTAATGTGATGAAGTTTTGTAAAAATTTTGGGGCTTGCTGCTGTTTCGCATTGTATTAAATTCTTGTGTTACTGCAACACTAATTTAGGTCGCGTTCCCTACACTGCTTGTGCAGGAGAAAGTGGAAATGGACGTTGAGTCTTATTTAAGACGAAGATATGAAAGCCAAATTGCTAATATTGAAATTGTGGAGAAGGAGGACCTCGATTTAGTAAGCCACTCTTATTTCTTTTTTGCTTCTGCAGTCACTGTTTATTGCACATAGCATGGTTTTGATTTTCTTTCCATTTTCATTTCTTTGTGCTGTGCCTAGTTATTTTCTACCATATTTTATTGGCAACACCGTTCTATGAGGTTAGATCTATTCTATTGTCAAGGGAACTGCTGCAAAGGACTAGAAAAAAAAGTCGAATGGACATTCATTTCTCATTAAAGAAATCACGGAGCATGAGTTGATTTAAAATCTGATGATGTTAATTCCGCTCCCAACTCCTGGCCATTAGTCAGGTGTACTTACCATGATGGGTTCAGCTTCCTACTGAAGGTTTTCCTGATATTGTACCAAAAGCTTACAACTATTTGCATGGATTAAGTAGATTCATCTTTTTGCTTTTTGATGGGTTGATTAACTGGTAACAAATTGACGACCTGTCAATTGAATAGCAGAATTGATGTTTTCTTCAAGTTCAAAAGGGTCTGGGGTTGGAATTCTTTGTGCTTTTGAAATTCTATATTTACAATTAGAGGCATGAATTTTCTGTTTGATTCTCTAGTGTTATTTGCGAAAATGAAATGTCTCTCTCAACCAAAGACTATAGTCGTTTACTTCCCTTTAATTATTTTCCACTCGGGCATTATGGTCTGTGCTTTTGTTCCACAAATTGGATATTTTCGGGGGTCCAAATATCGAGGTTGCAGTCCTTGCCAAGTGGAATTTGTTACTTCAAGCTTGAGGTGGTCTTTTGTTGAATTTTTTTTTTTTGGGCTTTTTATGGGCAGAAAAACCATCTCTCTGGATTGCGGAGATCATATCTTAGAATTTCCTTTGATACTGTTCAACAATTAATGAATGTGAAGAACGATCTCCTGCACATTGTTGAAAGAAACCGGGTAAAAAAGGAAGCTGCAGAAGCATATGAATCTATATTGATGGTGAAGAGGTAAGCATCATTTTCTCATCAGGTCTTCATTCTTATGAAGTGGGTACATTTATCGGTTTGTAACGTTCAATGCAAATTAAGCTGAGTCTTATGTTCTGTTCTTTTTCTATAAGGAAAGTGTTGATATACTTCACTAACTTCTCAGTGCTTATCTGCAGAGAACAAAAACCTCAAGATTTTTTTGATTGTATTATTGACCTCCGAGAATATGATGTGCCATACCATGTACGCTTTGCTATCGATAATGGTGAGTAGATGTGCCAGTTTTGTCTCTATAAGAACTTCTTGCTAAGTTGCTTTTTAAAGCGGAAGGCATGTCTTCTTTGTCTCATGTAAGTTTCTACTGACAGATTTGCGATGTGGACAATGGTACGATATTAGTGTATCTAGTTCTGGTGTCATGCTTGAGAGGAGAACTGACCTACTTCAGCGTGCTGAAGTTCGTGTTTGTGCGTTTGATATTGAGACCACAAAACTACCCTTGAAATTTCCCGATGCTGAATACGATATGATCATGATGATTTCATACATGGTGGATGGAAAAGGTTACCTAATTATCAACAGAGAGGTGTGTAATCAATACTTCATCTATTTCGTTTGACATGAATTTGCTCTGATCTCTGTTGCTGATTTAATCGACATAATTTCTGATTGTTATCATTTTTCTGTTACTGTTATTTAATACCGGTTCACTTATCTTTAGTGTGTTGGAGAAGATATAGAAAATCTGGAGTACACCCCAAAACCAGAATTTGAAGGAATTTTTGAAGTGATGAACGTGAAAAACGAGGTAAATTTTTTTGTGTAGTGCTCTTATTATGCTTGCATTTGCGGAATGCATGATCAACCTTTTTTCAGGTTGAACTCCTTCGTTGCTGGTTTGCCCACATGCAAGAGCTGAAGCCTGGTATATACGTTACGTATAATGGTGATTTTTTTGACTGGCCATTCTTGGAGAGCAGAGCAGCCCATCATGGTTTCAAAATGAGCAATGTAAGTATTCATTGATATTCATTTGGGTATTATTCAGAGATCGAGCTTTTGTTTTCATTTCTAGATTGCACCTTAATTTTGAATGCCAACATTTGGTTCACGACTTCATTAGCATTTCCCGTACCTTCCTATTTATCTTTTTGAGCTTTCAGGAGGTAGGATTTCAATGCGATAAGAACCAAGGGGAATGCCGCTCTAAATTTGCCTGCCATCTGGATTGTTTTGCTTGGGTCAAACGCGACAGTTATCTTCCCCAGGGTAGCCAGGGTCTGAAGGTAAGGTTATCAATTTCAAGCAGCTATGCTATTTGTTGAAATTTTCTTTGTCTTATGTTCGATAAACTTGTTGAGAAATTAATCTGGCATTATTTACAGCATAAGTACTGCGACTTTGTGATCTGTCTCACATGAGCTTGTAAGATGCTTTAAGCTTTTCATGTTCATGCAGTGAATGAGTGTAGACTCTATTTCTCCTAATCCATGACACATATAGTATTTCATGTTGTCATCAAACATTTTGTACTCACCTTACTATAAGAATATTTTCACTTCCGTTGTGAGCTGGTAAGCTCTTTATCTTTTTGCTGCTCGTAACTATCTGATATGGGTTATCCATAGAGAACATTAACATCAACATTAACATCAATCACACCTTTATCCTAAACTAGTTGGGGTCGGCGGTCGATGAACCCCAAAGGATCATAAAAATGAAAAAATAGGAGCAAAACAGCTCACTACTACTCAATGACATATCTATAAGAGATTATTTACTGATTTCAACTCACTTATATAATATTTTGGGAAGCATGTCTTTGCCTGCATTGTATGCTAGGAGGTAACATAGTTCTTGGTCTGTCTCAAAGATAGAAGGAGCAAAACATCTCAGTACTACTCAATGATACATTATAAGTGATTATTTACTGGTTTCAACTCATTTATATAATATTTTTGGAAGCATGTCTTTGCCTGCATTGTATGCTAGGGGTTAACATAGTTCTTGGTCTGTCTCATGCAAGGCTGTGACAAAGGCGAAGTTGGGTTATGATCCCCTTGAGGTAAATCCAGAAGATATGGTGCGGTTTGCAAAAGATAAGCCTCAGGTATGAATTATCTGTAGTGATTCCTCCATTTGGATGTTTGTGCTGTATTGAGTAGGTTGTTCGAAATGCATTGAGTGTCACGTATTTCTTTTGTTGAAGTTGTTGTCCCACATTGCTTGTGAATGGGCTTTGTATGCTCTATATATTCATGTGGTCTCTTTCCACTTAATAGCTTAAGCTTTTGGGTTGGACTTTCTAACACATTTGAATAACCAAATGACAAGAATTTGTTTCTTAAAATGTTTGGACAGATGATGGCTTCATATTCTGTGTCTGATGCCGTCGCAACGTATTACCTGTACATGACCTATGTTCACCCATTCATTTTCTCTCTTGCAACTATAATCCCCATGTCACCTGATGAGGTTCTCCGCAAAGGCAGTGGGACCCTTTGTGAAATGCTTCTTATGGTCCAGGTAGGTTTTTAGATGCCTATGCATATTCTTTCCTGGGTGAAGATATTTCTTCTATCTTGATAAGTTAAATGACTTTTCTTCTCTCTGTGCTCCTGAATATTGTATTGAGTACAGGCATATATGGCCAATGTTATATGCCCCAACAAGCACCAAGCCGAGCTAGAGAAGTTTTTTAAAAATCGCCTCCTTGAGAGTGAGACATACATTGGAGGCCATGTGGAGTGCCTTGAGAGCGGCGTTTTTAGATCCGATATTCCAACTTACTTTAAGCTTGATCCATCTGCATATGAGGTGAGAAAATTGATTGATTTCTGAATCTTGCTTCGGGGACGCAATTTCAGTCCTAAATCTAGCTAACTAATTACTGATGTCTTTTCATATCGGTGTGTCTAGTGCTAGAAGTGACACCCCAGTTGCTTCTGTTTAATTAGCATTCTGCACACATTTAAATTGACGTGATCATGCATAGAGCTTGCATTTGTGTTGGCTTGTCCTAGATATGTTTGTAATTCATGTCGATTATGCTGCCATTTAAACATAATGAATTTGTTTAACAAGCCATTTGGTTGACTTGAAAATGTTTTTCCTGTCAACGCAGGCGACAAGTGTCTCGTGTTTTGTCATATTCCAATTTTCTTTTATTTTTGGTGTTTCTCATCATGTTGTGCCATGTCATGTCTGATGTTGACAGTCTCAATTGTGTTCACGCGATTAAAAACAGAAAATGTGGGAGCTCAAGTAGATTTGTGTAATTTTTTATGAAAGAGATCCAGTAAAAAGCCATCATTATTAAATTAAGGTGTAGAATGCCGATATAATATAATCATGAAGCTTTCAAAGAATACAATATGTACTTTTATGCATGAATTTGTTTACTATTTAGAGTGCTGAATCCAAAATTTGTGTTGACCAAGAATATGTTCAGCTATAAGAAGAAGATTAAACGGTGGAACTCCCGAACAATTTGACGATCTAGTAGTCTTCTTAAGCCATGTCAGCATTGTGCATAAAAAATGATCATGAACATAGTTACAACTTACAACCTTATGAGTGCTAACCATCTTTAATTATAGAGTTCAACATCAACATCAACATCAACAACACCTTTATCCCAAACTAGTTGGGGTCGGCGGTCGATGAACCCCAAAGAATCATAAAAATAAAAATAAAAATAAAAATAAAAGCAAAATCAAGGGAGGGAAAAGAGATAAATGTGTAAAAATAAATAAGTATATATATATATATATATATCTATCTATCTATACACTACCCCTCCACAATACTAATAGCCTCCTTTCACTCCGTCCTAAGACAAACCGTACGCCAATCTATTTCCCACTCCATTAAATCTTGTTTTACTGCTTTCCCCCAAGTAAGTTTCGGCCGACCTTTTGCTTTCTTCGTGTTATGCTCTCGATAGCAAACTTCTGTTCATACCGGTGCATCTAAGGGTCTTCGAAGAATATGCCCAAACCATCTCAATCTATGCTCTCTCATATTTAATTATAGAGTTGCATGCAGCAAATCTACAGCATGAAAAGTGTCAACTTACTTCTCCCTCATCGTTCCTGTTGATAATCTTCACTGAGATGAAAGTTTAGCTTGTCTTACTTGGCATATCATTGTTGAAGATTAGTTGCGACAGGATGAAGTGTGAAAGTCGGCAACTTGCCGTTGCATGAGCAGTTCTCCTTTGGAAGAAGAATTTATTGAGGCCTCAAATGTTGATAAACTTTTCTCTTTTCCCCTCCTTGAAATGTGTTGATTTTTTTTTTTTTTGTATTTTTGCAAAATGAAGTCCACTTTCCCCTTTCCTCAAGCTTAGGTCGCACGAGTAAAAGTACGTAGAATATAATACTGCACTAGCTGTTCATGCAAACGTTCAAGTGCTTAATGTTGTGTATCATGTGCCAAACTTGGATCTTGTGATATTTTGATTCGTGAATTTTACTTCAGGTTCCATGAAATTTGATCGTTGTTGCCGTCTTCTATTAACTTTCTTTTGTTTATTTTTTTTTATTTGGGTATTGTGGCTAAGTTTTCTAAACTACAAAATTCTGGCATTCACTGACCTTGGAGTACTTTAATTTCAGCAACTCATTAACAACCTTGACCGCGACCTTCAGTATGCAATCAGAGTCGAGGGTAAAATGGATTTGGAATCAGTCTGTAATTATGACGAGGTGAAGAATGCTATTAGGGAGAAGGTGCCAACCTTGTCTCTCCCTGGTTAAATTTCTTTTAGATAATGCTATGCGCCTCGGAAGCTGTCCAGATCATGCTTCATTTGAAACAGTTGCAATATTTATTTTTTTCAGATTTAAAGATTGCTTTTTTTTTTTTGTTTTTTGAATTGTTAATTTGATCAGCATGCATTACATTGAATATGACGTCAACAACTTCATTGCTTTTTATTCAGTATTTGACCCATTCATGGGATTTCTTCGATATCTCGAACTAACAATATTGTTTTATATCCCCTTCTATTTTCCCTCAAACTGATGATGATTAGATAACATTCTCCAGCTTCAAAAATTGCGAGATGAACCAGTACGTGAAGAGTCTCCCCTCATTTACCATCTGGATGTGGCTGCTATGTATCCGAATATTATATTAACGAACAGACTTCAGGTATGCTGTTGCAGAGATTTCTTTTATTCACCACTTTGCTTGAGGTTGTTCTGTATGCAATGGGAAAGAGACATGCATGTCAAGCCTTTGCTGACATTTGACAGAACAGAGTATAGCTACAAATGCATCAATGATTGAGGTTCAATCCATGAAGTAAATGAGGGTATTCTTGTACCCTGGATGGGATAAATTAAGTGGAGCAACAAGTAGGGGCTATGAATACTCACATGCTATATGAGTGATCATATATACTATAAATTAAGTACTAGCTATGGTTATTTTTTCAATCCTATACTCGACAGTTCCTGTAACAATAAAATTTTGGCCTGTTCATAATATTCAGTTATGCGTTCAATTTGTGTATTTTAGTTTGCTTAATTACCTTTTGGATTAATGCACCACGATTTCCTTTTGGTTGATCTCCAGCCACCATCAATAGTTACTGATGAGGTATGCACAGCATGTGACTTCAATCGTCCAGGCAAAACTTGTCTCCGAAAGCTTGAATGGGTGTGGCGTGGGGAAACTTTTATGGCAAAGAAAAGGTTCCATATCTCCAGTTAAATCTCCTTTCCATTTATTCAATTCTACATAGAATATTGACCAAAATCTGATGAAAAATGTAATGTGGCTATTAATTCAACCTTCAGCGACTATTATCATTTGAAGAGGCAGATAGAGTCTGAGATTGTTGATATGTCAGATGGACAATTATCAAAATCATTTCTTGACCTTCCTAAAGCAGAACAACAAACAAAGCTTAGAGATCGTCTTAAGAAATATTGTCAGAAGGTATGCAAGATATCATCTTCAATAAGAGCTTTCCTAATTGTTATGTTCTAAAATACTAAGCTATGTATCGCTGCACAGGCATATAAAAGGGTACTTGACAAGCCAGTCGCTGAACTTCGAGAAGCAGGGATATGTATGCGGGAGAATCCGTTCTATGTTGATACTGTCCGCAGGTTATCAAAATAGATTTCGTCTTTTGTATATAATGACACCAATAATTGACCTGTTTGTTAGACAGTATGTTGATGTCTTTGTCCTATCAAGAGCATTGAGAATGTTTGCCCGTGCCACTGCAAAATCTATTCCTTGATGTTTGCCCCTCCAAAGCTGTTCCTTGCAAATGAGCTGCTACTTGCAGTATGTCTGTATTGTTGCTTGCCATCTGCAAGGGCTTAACTGTGCTAACCTAGATAGGGCCCAACTGCTGGTTGCATATTTGTGCTAACAGTATTTTGTTTTCTTTTTGTGATTTTGGTTTCAGCTTTCGTGATAGAAGGTATGAGTACAAAGGACTTAATAAAGTCTGGAAGGGGAAGCTGTCAGAAGCTAAGGCTAGTGGGAATTCTATAAAAATACAGGAAGCACAAGTATGAAACTTCTTCTTGTCTACTCACGTTGGAATAAATAAATATTAAACCACGCCTTCTTTTAATAGCTTAAGCTTTTAGAGCAGTTGGTTGTGGTCCCATCAAAATCTAACATGGTATTAGAGCAGGAGGTCCTGAGTTCAAATCTTTCCAGGCCCTTATTTGCCTCCCCAATGAATTTGTCCAGGCTTCGTATTAGGCAAAAGACCAGACTAAGAGTGAGGGGGAGTATTGGAATAAATAAATATTAAACCAC
The DNA here is from genome assembly GCA_028455895.1 of Rhodomyrtus tomentosa. Classification (NCBI taxonomy): domain Eukaryota; kingdom Viridiplantae; phylum Streptophyta; class Magnoliopsida; order Myrtales; family Myrtaceae; genus Rhodomyrtus; species Rhodomyrtus tomentosa. The sequence goes on along the minus strand of JAPCWY010000003.1, from coordinate 13,321,273 downwards.
GCCTTCTTTTAACGGTTTAAGCTTTTAGAGCAGTTAGTTATGGTCGCATTAAAATCTAACAACTCACAACCTGATTTTCATCTTTCTTCTACATTACAAACTATTTTGTAATTGGTACTCTCTGTTTGATATTTTCAGGACATGGTAGTGCTCTATGATTCTCTGCAGCTTGCTCACAAGTGTATACTTAATTCCTTCTATGGATATGTCATGCGGAAGTGAGTTGATTAGGTTTTAGTAAAATCTTATCAATAGAAGCCTATTTATATGTTTTGATTACTGTTATTGATGGTTTCTATCTCAGGGGAGCAAGATGGTACTCCATGGAAATGGCTGGAGTAGTTACGTATACTGGAGCGAAAATCATTCAGAATGCTCGCTTGCTGGTAGAAAAAATTGGAAAACCACTTGAATTAGACACGGATGGTATCTGGTGTGCCCTCCCTGGATCTTTCCCTGAGAATTTCACTTTCAAGGGAAAGTATGATTATGCTTCTTAATTTTTACATCTTGTAAAATTTGTGTTAGTCATATGTTAAGCTACAACCTTTTCAGCATATTCTCTTGTTACCCCTTCAGTTTTGGAGAAGATGGCTTTGCCTTTTTTAAGTTTATGCATGCGATCTGAGCATGATTTGCAAAATATACTTTCAGGGATTCAAAAAGAAAGCTTACCATCTCTTACCCATGTGTTATGCTCAACGTTGATGTGGCAAGGAACAATACAAATGATCAGTACCAGGTTATAATTGAAACTGTCTTGCGGGAAATCTTGTTAGTTACTTTTAGATATCCTTTAGATAGGGTGGATTTTACTTTACCAATGAACTTTATGTAAAAGTGATTTTTTTCTCTAGTGGCCTAACTGGTAATTCTTTGCAGACTCTAACGGATCCGATCAACAAGAAATATACCACTCACAGTGAATGCTCCATTGAATTTGAAGTGGATGGACCATACAAGGTAATGGATTTCCACGTTGTCTCCAATTTTGTAATTGAGTTGCTGGTGACCTTTTCTCCTCTCCATGAAGGCAATGATTCTCCCAGCTTCTAAGGAGGAAGGGATCTTAATTAAGAAGCGTTATGCTGTTTTCAATGATGATGGGACCCTTGCTGAGCTGAAAGGTTTTGAGATAAAGCGGAGAGGAGAACTTAAGCTTATCAAAGTGTTTCAGGTATCTTTGCTTGTGCTTTCCTCTACTCCAGTTCATTCAATCTTTCACTAAGTTTTGGCCATCGAATAGGGATCCTCTCTTCTTCACTGAGGACAAACTTAGATAACTTATTTTCAGTTTTAACTCATTGAGACACTTATCTGACCATGTACGGATGGATTAAAAAGATCCTACAAAATTTCTGTCATTCCTTTATTTTCAAACATTCGTTTTTCCTGTCCAGTTCATTTCTTTGGATAAGTCAGGTCGTCTGTGAATTTGAACTACACTTTTTTATATGTGATCCAGAAGCATCTGTTGAATAATTTCCTCCTCATGTGGAATATTTACTCTTGTGCAGGCTGAACTTTTTGACAAGTTTCTTCATGGTTCAACCTTAGAAGAGTGCTACTCATCAGTTGCCTCTGTTGCAAACTGCTGGCTTGATCTTCTTGATGTGTGTAAAAGAAAAGCTTAAATCCTTCCTTAGTGAGATTGCATTATTTGAAACGCTGAATTTTGTCAACCGACTCCTGTTCATGAGTGTTTGATATTCTTATTCCCTCATCTGTAAAATTCCATTTATCTTCAGAATCAAGGGAAGGATATTGCAGACAGTGAATTGCTGGATTACATATCAGAGTCAAGCACCATGAGCAAGTCCTTAGTTGACTATGGGGGTCAGAAGTCTTGTGCAGTGACTACTGCTAGACGTTTAGCTGATTTTCTTGGTGAAACTATGGTAAAAGATAAAGGCTTGCGCTGCCAATATATTGTCGCATGTGAACCAAGGGTAAGTTGCTCTCCTGGAATATTATTGTATTAATAGTCTTAGGAGTTCGTGTAGCTGACTTTCATACTTTGACATTATGTGACCACTGAAATTCTGACAAGATGGAAATTAAACAATCACAAGAAAGACTTTCTTTATTTCTTCTTTAGACAGAAGTTGGCATCAATTTGGACATAAATGAACATTGTGTAGAAAAAGATAAAATGCCTTCTATTAGTTGTGTAGAACGCACAAATGTGTGCATATGTAGAACATGGTGTAGAGAGCTGATAAAAGGCATGAGCCATGGCCGTGTCTAGTAATTTCTGTTTTAGTATTTCATGGTGAAGGTTCTCTAGGTTTGCATAACCTTAAAAAACCTAATTGCCTCCCTTCTGCCTAATTGCTAGTTTAGCAGTCCCATGGCATCTTCTACCTTAGTTTAGGTTGCTTTTCTATTTTTGAAATATCTAATGGAGTTTTCTTTGCACACTATGAACAGGGGACACCTGTCAGTGAGCGTGCTGTTCCTGTTGCAATATTCGAAACTGATATTGGTGAGTTACGTGCTGTCGTCACCTCCACAACATCCTTGTGCTGCTCATCAACTTAACAATTTAATGCCTTGTGTTGCAGAAATAATGAAGTATTACATAAGAAAATGGTGCAAAATATCATCAGACGTTGGCATCAGATCAATCATTGATTGGTCCTATTACAAGCAGCGGCTTAGCTCCGCCATTCAGAAAATCATAACCATTCCTGCAGCGATGCAGAAGGTGGTATTTATGTTACTCTTTGTTAAAATGATCCATCTTCGTTGTTACTCTAAAGTTATAAGGCTTAAAATTTTTCAGGTTGCAAATCCTGTTCCTAGAGTTGTTCATCCTGATTGGCTGCATAAGAAGGTTCGTGAGAAGGATGACAAGTTACGCCAACGTAAACTATTTGATATTTTTGCCGTGAAAAATAAGAGCGATGTACCAAACAAAGGTCGTGGTGATATTAGCACCAACCATATCGTGAATCAACAGAATGTGGATGATTTAGAAGATTTTGGAAACAATAAAGGAAGTTCTATAAACAGACCAAGACCAATTGTTCGTCACTATGAAAGTACCAGTGAGAGGCATCCAGCCAATTCGATGTGCCAAGCAGAAGACCATCAGGAAGAATCCAGAGTTATAAATAACGAGCTTCAAGAACTTTCGTCATTGCAGCAACATGCTGTGTCTGCAGAAAATATTGACAGAAACATTGATTATCAAGGATGGCTTGAAATGAAAAAGAGAAAGTGGAAAGATGCTCTCGACAAGAGAAAACGACAAAGGTAATATTTTTCGCTTCTGCTGATGGATGGCCAGTTTGATAGCATGAGATTTTTCCATAAAAAAGTTCTGCTTTATATAATGCATAAAAAGGTTGAGTCTCACGTGTGGATTCACATTCTTTCACTTTGTCCCCCATTGCATAAGGTGCAACATCCGGATTCTAAATTCAATATCATAACCTTACGACAAACCCAAAAGAACGGAATTTTGATTCTTTGGGGTTCATCGAACGCCGACCCCAACTAGTTTGGGATAAAGTTGTTGTTGATGTTGATGTTGAATCTGTGCAATTGAGAGGCTAGCAAGCACACGCGTGTCCTACAACGTATTATGACGCACTTTGGCTTGGAAGTACAGAATATCAGGTTTATGTGTTGAAGAACCAAAATCACAGAGTTGACTATGGGCTAAGCCAATGACACATTGCCCACCTCCACTGCACAATTCGGTTTTAGGCCACCTTAGTTAATGCAGGCCTTTCTTTCAATATATGCTTTTCACTCACTCATATGATCCTTGCCTGAATCTGAAGTTTGGCTGGGTGCTTGCGATTTGCACACTCATCAGCAAGATTGTGGTGGGTATTTTCTTTTCTCTTTTTTTAACCATAGGTATGTGGGGTTGTTATTTCTGTTGTGCTCATTTGAGCTCAGGATAGGGGTCTTGTCATGTCGAATAACAATGTCTTCAATCTTTTACAGGTTGGGCAACTTGAAGACTCCATCCATCCGAAATGGTGTTTCCAAACAGCCAGTTGGTAAGAAAAATCATATAAAAGCCAATGGGAGACAAGGGGTTAACTCATACTTTACAAGGCATGAAGGAGCCCTGACGAGATGTCACTGGCAGGTCAAATTAGTGTCCAGTTATAGAAATTTCATGGAAACGATAACCATTTGACCGCTGAAATTTGTCAGCTGAATTGTTTGTGCTTCTTTCAGATTATACAACTGGTTCCGAGTACGAGTGGGCAACTTTTTGCCTGGGTGATTGTTGATGGAATTATGCTTAAAATTCCTATTGTTGTTCCTAGAGTGTTCTACCTCAACTCTAAAGCATCAAAAACAGAAGAATTTCCTGGAAGGCGTGTTAACAAGATTCTGCCCCATGGGAGGCATAGCTATAACCTAGTAGAGGTACGCATTCCTCAAATTTTTATTCAGCTGTATTCTACCTTAATGTAGATATTTCTGGGAAAGGTTGTTAAATTTGTTTTCCTGTTTCTTTGCTTTCTTTTCATTTGTTTGCATGAAGGTCACTACAGATGAAGATCAATTCAGGATTGAACTAAAAAAACTTGCATCTCTACTTGCAGACCCAGAGATTGAGGTTAGGATACCATTGCACGTTATATCAGCAATATTCATTTTCTGTTGCTTGTGTTCTTGCTTACAAATACGTTTTATGATTTAAAACTTATGGTCATCACTTACTGACTTCTCAAACCCTCAGTTTTTTTCTTAATGGTAATAGCAGCGTGTAAATGTTTCAGAGTTTGGAGAACAAGACTTCTAGTTCATGAAAAGAGAAGATTAAACATATTAAGCTGTCTCTTCTGTCTCTAGTAATAGTTTAGGCTGATCAGCTTGTCCTGGTTCACTATTATTTTGTAGGAAAGAAAAATATCTGCAGTGAATTTAGGTGGCGATATTTCCATTGTGAAACATGTTTGGTATGCTGACGTGCATTTTATCAATTGATCTTGCTGGTAATACATCTTTAGTGAGTTTTAGTTTTACCAAACTGTGATGCTTATGTTTTTATCTCAGGGAGTATACGAGACAAAAGTGCCTCCGGACTTTGGTGCTATCCTGCAGATTGGATGTGTCTGTAAAGTAGATAAAACAGTGAAGAAACAAAATGCGCAAGACAGTTGGTGTCTAACTGAATTACATATGAAAACTACGGCAGAGTGTTCTTATCTAGAGCAGTCCATCTCGTTCTTTTATTTGTATCATAGGTAATCTGATCTATCTTTTGATATATGGATTAGCTCTATTGACATGGTGATTTGACCATAGAAAAGAAATGGAAAAATGACACAAATAGTCCCTAACTTTGACAGAATGTGCAATTTGGTCCTTGAACTTTTAATTTGTTCAATTAGTCTTTGAACTTTGGCATAATGTGCAATTTGACCCATAAACTTTTGACTTGTTTGATTCGGTCCCTGAACTTTTAGTAAATGTTCAATTTAATCCATGAATTATATGAAAATGTTCAACGTTATCCCTGATCTTAAATTAACAAAAGGACTATATTGAACATTTTCCTATAATTCAGGGACTAGATTGAACATGCACTAAAAGTTTAGGGACCAAATTGCACATTCTACTAATGTTCATGGACTAAATTGAACGAATTAAAAGTTCAGGAATTAAATTGCACATTCTGCCAAAGTTCAGAGACCATTTATGTAAATATCCCAAAAGAAATCATGTTAGTAGATGTGCCTCAACTGGGTTACATCTCAAGCCTCTTCAAGTTGGAAAAGGACAACTGTTTCTAAATCTTATCTTTCTCTAGTTTTTTTAGAAGGCCCCTAGATGCTTCGGTAAGAATAGAAATTTGCTATCGAGAGCATAACACGAAGAAATGAAGAGGTCGGCCGAAGCTTACTTGGAGTAAAGTAGTAAAACAAGATTTAATGGAGTGAGAAATAGATTGGCGTACGGTTTGTGTTAGGACGGAGTGGAGAAAGGCTATTAGTATTGTGGAGGAGCAGAATTTCCACGTTCCTAACTGTCCTTTTTAGTCATTTCTATATATTTATCTTTGTTTATTTATTTTTACATATTTATCTCTTTTTCCTCGATTGGTCCTGCTTTTATTTTATTTTATTTATGAATCTTTGGAGTTTATCGATCGCCGACCCCAACTAGTTTGGGATAAAGGTGTTGTTGATGTTGAATGTTGACGTAAGATGCGGCAGCCCGCCTTTGTTCAGTCAACTAAACTAACTGCAGAATTTCACGCTCTTCAGAGAATATCAATTTTTCACGTTGCATCGGTATTAGAACAAGAACCAATACTGGTTCAGCTAATAAGTCTATAACAATATATATGGCACTTGTAGGGTGCTGGGAATAAGTTCATAGTCTTCATGTGTTTGCCTTATTAATGTCTCTGTCATATGCTTATCATTCATTGAGCAGGATTTTTTTTTTATCTTACTGTCCATTCCATTTCAGCATTTCTGAAGGACGAGCTGTATTTGCTATCTATCTTCCTGCATTGAGAACAATATCTGTCACTGTGGTAAACCCTCACCAGAATAGAGATCTATTAGCATCTTTTCTTGAAAGACAATATCGGGAAGCTTGCCAAGCTTTGGCGGTTGAACTCCCCACTCCACAAGATGGTATCACTTTCAAGGTATCTTTCTTATTTTTTCTTCTTCCAAAAGTTTCTTAATTTTTTCTTCTGCCGTGGTAATTTTTCTGCTTGAGTTGCAGGTAGATTATGTTGGATATGTGAAGGATGCTGAGAAGATTCTGCAACGGGTTATAAATGACTACAGGTTTAACTTGTCATTAAATTCTATTTAAGCTGTTTAGAGATAGTTTCTCTCCATTAGCACTAATGTGAAGATTACTGAAAATTTATCTATGCCAAATGTACACGGAAGATCCCAAGCTGAATAAGCATTTGCATCAAGCTAGAAAAGCTAGAAGAAATATTGGAATTTTTCTTAATGACTTTTTTCACTATGTTTATACAAAGTCTTTTATTTGTTCTCTCTGAAGGTTTGATTTGGCTTTTCTGTTCATCACAAGCTAAATGGCTCTCATGAACGCTGCTAAGCACTATCCCTTTTTTCCCCTTTTCCACCTTCAATAGTATGGGCTTATATATTGTGTTCCTTTTGTTTACATACTGATATTAGCATCATAAATACTGAACGACAGACATGAACATCATGGACCTACAATTGCTGTCATCGAATGCCCCAACATTCAGTCAATCAAATCTGGTATACGAGCACTAGATCAATTCCCATGTGTGAGCATTCCTCCGAATGCTCGTGATAGTCAATACCAGGTGACGTAAATATATGATAAAAGCTGCTTCTCAATTGTATGATACTTTGGCGTTACTTTTTTGTCCCTATACATCTTTACAGATCTTTTAATTTTGGGGCTTCGTACAGTTTCTTGGATGGCAACAAATAGCTGCAAAAGTCGGAATGCAGCGTTGTGCTGCATCGACCCAGTGGTTGAAAGAAAGAATCTCTCTCTCCAGATATGCTCATGTATTACTTCTACTTTGCAAACGAAGTTTCTCTTATACTCTGTGGTATGAGCCTTATAATTTATCTGACAGGTGCCCCTGGGGAACTTTGAAGTTGATTGGCTCATATTTACGGCAGATATCTTCTTTTCAAGAGCATTGCGGGATCAGCAACAGGTTTGAAAGTGAAGAATTTTTAAAAACTTTAATTTGAGTATGAAAAGTATTTGTCCTTTAGATTTACATTTCGTGGTACTCGTGCTGTTGCAATGAAATCCTGGAAGGCTATAAAGATCCCTTTTTCACCCTTGACTGATTTTGCCCTGAACTTTGAGGTCGTTTATTAACTAACTTTCCTCAACCGGATGCTTAAATGTATTATCTTTGTAGGTGCTTTGGATATCTGATGATGGTATTCCGGATCTTGGAGGAATCCATGAGGAAGATACTTGTTTTGCAGATGAGGTTGGCTATACCATGACGCTACTTCTAATGTGTTCTTCATATTGATGTCTTCTCTTCCAGCTTTTGCCATTTTCTTGTCTTTCACTAATCTCGAGTATCACCAAGATGCTGATCGTTTGTTTCAACAGGTCCATCAAAATGTTCTTTCCTATCCTGGTGCCTATAGGAAAGTGTCTGTGGAACTAAAGGTCCAGAAAACATACATTACCAATATTTTTTCTAACTATTCTTTTTGCGATCTGCTGCTGAGTTACATATGATGTTTCTCTTACCAGATTCACCACCTAGCTGTGAATGCTCTTCTGAAAAGCAACCAGGTGAATGAAATGGAAGGAGGTGCTCTAATGGGTTTTGACCAGGAGTTATATTCAGAGACGGATCAACAATACAGCATCGACGATACAACTTCATGCGCAGCTGCATTTCGCGTGCTGAAACAGTTAGTTCAGAGGTGCCTTGCGGATGCAGTTACCTATGGAAATGTCTATGCTGATGCGATATTGCAACATGCTTATCGATGGCTTTGCAGGTAACTTTCCAGATGTTTATCATGCCTAAACTTCTTAGACACATCTTTTCTTCTGAAGCTGATGTTATTTATTATTTCCTGTATCACAGCCCACAATCAAAACTTCATGACCCGGCCCTTCATCGCATGCTCCATAAGGTAGGCACTTATCCGCAATTTTTTTATCGAAGCAGATCAGAGGAAATGGAGATCAAAGATCGATCTTGCTGCTCTGTTTTTTCATATTCTAACTGCATTACTTGAGTTTCTTGTTCTTTTCTTCTGTATGAAGACTCTTACTAAAAGATATAAGAGGCATGGACATAGTGTCTACCTTGCAACTACATGTTTACTTGATCTTAATGCTTGCGATATTTGAATTGTCTTTTACATTTTTAATAAGTTGACATGCAGCTTATCCTTTTGGTTTTGCCTAAAAGTTGTCTGTTTTCTACCAACATAGGTCATGCAAAAGGTGTTTGCATTGTTGTTGGCAGAGTTCCGCAAACTTGGTGCCACAATCATATTCGCAAACTTCTCAAAGCTCATTATTGATACTGGAAAATATGAGTTATCAGCAGCCCAAGCTTATTGTGATAGTTTGCTAAGAACTCTCCAAAATAGGTTAGTTGCAGGCATAAGTTTGTGTCTTTCGTTATCTGCATTGCGTTGTCTTCATAATCATAACAGTGTCTTCATTGATGTGTAGAGACTTATTTGAGTGGATTGAGATGGAACCAGTACAATTCTGGCATTCATTACTTTATATGGATCAGGTACTCTGTTTATCATTCTGTTTACAACAGTGAGCATCACCAGGTTATTTTTACGATAGCTCTGAAATATCCACCGTTGCCTAAAGGACGGCATGATTTCCTTTTACATAAAGTAGTCTCTGCAGTGACCAAGCAAATACAATGTGCTCGGAATACATGTGTCCAATACTTTAGTAGAAGAAAACTCTCCCTCATCTGAGAATCCAAGCTTATGAAGCACCTTCACAATTCACATGTTCTTCATTTTCAAGGATGTTTGTGGAACTGTTGTTTCTGATGGAGATGTTTCTAGATGCTTCAGCTCCTTGAGGTTTAAGTAGTGATAATAAAGTCAAACATGTGCGGTTGTCAAATGCAACTAATAGAATCATGTTGAAGATGAAACTTAAGGGGCTCAATTGAACTTTTTTTTTTTTTAGGTTATGCTCAACTGAACTTCAGCAAAGGTTGGAAGTTTTTGTTTGTAATTCATTGAGATTATATGAAATCTTCTCTAGAGAATATCCGCCAGACATACTCAAACAGATTTCTCCCTAAGATGCATAAGTTTTTGTTTGTCATTTGATTGAGGATATATGAAGTCTGTTCTAGATGGATATCCACCAAACAGCTTTCTCGCAAAGATTGGACTTGGCAATTCCTCAATCAGCACGATTTTGATAATATTGTCTTGTCATCTGACGTACGTGATTTAGATTGGAGAGGAATGGAGGAGTATCTGTGAATGTTATCTGTAAAAACTCGTGATAGTTAAATTGCGAGCAAAAGGAAATGCATGAACTTCATTTATATTGCACTTGGGATCTCTATGATATCTGCTTAAACAATGAACTTTAATTATCCAGTCTGTGTATTCCGACTGATGTGCGCTTTCTTGTTCATAGTATAATTATGGTGGGATCCCTGTCAGAGTTGATGTAAATGTTGATGAACCTCAAGTTGATATTGTGTCAAGCTGGAACATTGCTGAAAGCTTGCCCAAGAAAATTCAGGTTAGTCATTGTCACGACAGATACCTTATCTATGGAAAATTGAGCTTTTATGACCAAATTGCGAACCTGTACTTGGGTCACCATCGTTTGCATAGCGATGCATTTGGATAAACCTTCTGAACCTTTTGCAGGATCACTTTATCTTCATTGTCTCTCAGTTCTTGTACATGCCTTGGAATCATGCACAAAAATCAGCAGCAAATAGGGCGTCTTCAGATGCTGGCGACTTGTGTACTCCATCAATCACAATTTCTGCTGCTAATAATATTGAATCACACATGGCGGAATATCTCAGAGAGCAGGTGCAGAGCATCTCATTGCTAAAATTTGCACCAACTCTTCGTGATGTCTCGAATTGTTGGAAGTTTTTGTTTTCATTGTTTAGGACTTTCAAATTGTCTACAGATCGGCTCTTACTTCTCTGATAAACTCTTGGAAGTTGTTCGTGATTGCATGCTTCACATGAGAGAAATGGACAGACATCGTGATGAATACTCATCACCTGCTTCTGCTAACCACAGAGGAGATGCTGCTTTGGAGTTCATCAAGCACATTTGTGCGGTTCTTGCTCTGGATCAAAATGTTCAGCATGATATTCTGGTAATTCTATACAGGATCGTGAATTCCCACAACTCACACTTTCAACTGCGTGGTTATTGTCTCTCTCCATATATTCCTGTACATTGTCCTAGATTGATGGTCAGCATGGCTGAGGGTGATTGATTGAGACTTATTCGTACAACTGCTAAAGTCTGAGGTTTGCTAAACTCAAGTGTTTTGAGAAAACCTAAAATTGTATTGAGAATTGACATGGATGTATAGTTGATAGATAAGATATCTAAGAGCTAAGGTATAAAACAGGAGCATGTAACTTCTTCTTAATTTTGATTTTTTCCTCCATGAAGTTGGCCCCGAGGAGCAAATTATGTAATCTTGGTCAAGTTTGAAGTGTCGATAACTCACCAAATCTTCCCCTTTTGCTACAGGTGATGAGGAAGAATCTTTTAAGATACGTACGCATAAAAGAATTTGCTCCAGAAGCTGAGTTCCGTGATCCTTGTGAATCCTTTGTCTTACCCAATGTGATATGCAGGTAAATTCGAGCTTCTAATGGTTTTAGACATCATCCAAATATCTATGAGTATGTGCTAGTGATTTATGAGATGGTGCACCGGTTTTGGTTGTTGCCTTGGTGGTTGGTATAAGGTTGCAAATTTCTCCTTGCCGTTGGATTTTCAGAATCAGATATGGAGTCTCGGCCTCCGCGACAATATCCTGAAGTGTCATGAGGAAACGATAGTTTCCAACATTTTTATCTTCAACGAATTATTGACTTATCCCCATGGTCAGTCATAATTTTTTCATTGTTTTGGGCAGCTACTGCAATGACTGCAGAGACCTCGACTTGTCGCGTGACTCAGCTCTGTTAGCTCAAGAATGGTGTTGTGCCATACCCCAATGTGGCCAGCCTTACGATCGTGAAGTGATGGAGAATGCGCTTCTCCAGATTGTACGGCAGAGAGAACGCATCTATCACCTACAAGACCTTACTTGCCTTCGGTGCAACCAGGTGAAAGCTGCACATTTAAGTGAGCAATGCACGTGCGCTGGCTCATTTCGGTGCAAAGAAGATGCTTCGGAGTTCCGCAGCAAGATGCAGATATTTCTAAAGATAGCTGCACATCAGAGTTTTCAGCTTCTACGCGAATGCACCTCGTGGATTTTAGAAGTGAAATGACCTTCCACTTTGTGAAACCATCCAAGGAAAAGAGAGCATATCACGGGTCAAGCACACCGGTGCACCTGCTAAAGATATTGAACTTCGAGGAACTGCATCTGGCCAACACAACTAAATACTGGTTTCTCTGGATTGATGGAATTCTTAATTTCGTGGGCTTAAATTAGCCACAGTTCTGTCGTGAAGGATGAGAGAAAACATCTTCTATGGATGGCAAAATTAGATGAATGCACCGCATGCGAGAGCAAGTGGGTCAAAAGTCCAGACATGCTCTGCGGCAAGGTGCGAATAGAATTTTAAATGGAAGTGCACCGTGACGTTGGGGGTGCTATACCAGGATCGATCCTGATGAATCTGACAGTTGATTTTCATTAGACAGATAATAATTCGGCTTTGGTTTCTACAAGATAAACTTACTGATCAACCCAGCGCTGGTATTCTCATGCCGCATTAGATGGTTCATAGAGTTTATTCTAACTGTCAAAGTGTATATAGCAGTACAACCAACATACTCTGTTCTAAGCTCCATTTATTTCAGTGGTTCTTGTCTACACACTTCCTGTCATTTACGTGAAGGGACTGAGAAATTCAAGCATATCCAAATGATGTAAAATTTGTTCTTGAATCCTCAAGAGCATTAATTTAGTGCGCATCACGTACAGGCCAGACATTTATTTCCATGAATGAGTCGACATCACCCAGGGCGAGGTTTCAGTATGCAGCCAGGATACCCACAGTTTAGACCGCCTCGCGGGAACACTATGGTCAGCATGTGATAAGGATTATATTGTATATTGGATAAGCAAGGCCTTCCAATTGAGCTATTAAGCAGTACCGATACTGACACGCGGATACGACACGATATGTCGATACTGTTTTTCAAAATAAATAAATATATCATTTTTTATGATTTTTTTTCAATTAATGTAATTTGATATAAAAAAAGAGCTTATAATGGATAATCGTTGTTTTGCCTTAAAATCCTAACAAGATTGATTGAAAATTGTAACGAATGAGAAATTGGCAGTAAAAATTGTTTAATCGGTTCATGTTTGGTCGTGGCATGTAATTGAAAATTGATTCAAACATTTTTACTTCCCCTTTTGAATGGATTTACCAAGATATGAGATTTCTCATATTTGGTTGTGAGAGGACTTAAACTCGTGAAAAAATATTCCTTGGTTCAAGTTGAATTGAGCAAAAGCCCAGGTGTACTTGTAATATGAAGGAGTGAGAAATGAGCAACGAACATGAGAATGGCAACAAATTGTCAAGGGACCTTTGGTTTGCACTCACGAGCAATGCCCATGCATATTCACACAGGTTCTTTGTTATGTCCTCCGTCTCATTAGAAATAGCAAATGACATGAAACTAAACAAATGATCGACAGAATAAGAGAAAAAAAAATAGGAGATTCGTGAGTCCCACATTAGTCTTAAGAAAGAGCGACAAACATGAAGTCTCTTTAAGAAGTTAAGAATGATACCTAGAGCGTTTACAAGTTAAAAGAAATTTCAACATGGCGCTTGCTGATCCCAGCCTTCTATCAGCTTTGAAGGTTCGGATACAGATAACCGGAGCTCCTCAGTCTCCTAATGCCATATCTGCAACCCTTCATTACCAGATGGTTTACAGGGTTCAGAATCATGCCATAGATCTTAACCTCCCAAGTGCTGATGAAGCCCTTGTTATTTCAGTTGACAGAGATCAAACTTCTTGTATCCATGTTCCCAGACAGATTCCGAAAGACCAGCTTATCAAGCTTCTCCCTGATAGCAGGGTCACCAATTATGAAAAATTGCATTATAATTCTCGCCCTGTCCAGTCTGTTGAACCCCAGTTCACCAAAAAGATCGATGGTATTGTTACCATCAAATTTCCCAAAGAAAAGGAAGATGCTGCTTCTTCTTATCCTTCCTTTCCAACCATCCTTTGTTTTAGCCCTTGCCCATCTGAGACTGTCAGTATGGATTGCCCAGATCCAAAGGAATTTGTCCAATCATTTGATACATATGGACGCCCTGTCCATTATTACAAAGATCCTTCAGGGCATTGTTTTTGGGATGTTGATTGTGTTTGCTCTTCGTGCTCTGGCACAGATGAAGATGATGATAGACCTTCCACAAAGCGAAGGAATAAAAAGAAGAAAGATCCTTTTTACCAAAGGTATCTTGATGGAGATCCGACTGTTGGTCCGCTTGGTGAAGATGGTGGACGTTGGCAATATATGGTTGACTATGGATTGCCTCATAAACTTCCTGAGCTTCTTACTCTACAGCCGCCACATAGCCCAAAGTCTGATTCATCTCCACCACTAGCCTCGTTTAAAAAAGTCACTTCTCCTTTTTATAAGCCAATTCAGAAATGGGTAAAGAAAAACCCGTCATGTCCCATAGATCTACCAAAGCCATACACCTGTGTTCCTAAACCAGAATCACCCCCAGTGCTCCCAAGCATTTGCATGTTTCAACCTGAAGACTTCCCTCCATTACCATCCTTTGGCTCTGGATCCAGTTCTTTTGACTTCCAGTTTCCTCCTATGGAGAACTTCTCTGACTCTCAGAAGAAGTATTTCCATACTCTGAAAATACCCGCTCCAACTGATGTTGATGCTTACGGCAAAAAGAAGCTCCCAACTCCAGCAGAGGCTATCTTGAACTGGCAAATAGAAAATGCACTTACCCAGAATCGTGTTATCGGCCAGGTCATGAAAGATTCAACTTTCATTAAGAAAATGATGGAAGACTTCCAGAAACGGCTTTATCTCCTTGAAAATAAGCTGATTCCTCCTAGCCATTATTTGGAAGATCAAACTTCAGAAATTGAAAAGTTGAAACAACAGATTCAAATCCTTGAAAATCAGCTTCTTGAGAACCAAAAACCTAAGCTTTTCACATCAGATCCCTTGTTCTTTTCTGTTGAGTCTCCTACAAGATCTATTGGGTCTCCTACTTCCTTTGTAGAGATCCTCAATAGAGCTCCACCACCCAGAACAAATGTTTTAGCTCTTCGCGCGCAATTACAAGAAATTGAAAAGCAGAAAGCTCATGGAAAGAGGAAAACATCATCCCCATTACCTACAGCACCACCCAAGCCACTAGATACACCAACGTCACCACCACCAAACTCTCCAGATCCTCCTTCTCATTCGCTTATGGTGTCTAACCCATTAGAAAGTTTTCTCAGACACCAAATCCCATCCGTTGCTGCAGTTGATTCTGCAAATCCTACTTCTGAAGTTTCAAACACAGATCCCTCCAAGTCAAGTTTTTCTGGAACTTCATCAGATGAATCCTGCCAACCTGTTGTTACTGCAATCATGATGGCAGATCCATCTGGCCCAAAAGAAGAAAATATGACTGAACCAGACGTTGTTTTCCCACCAGATACCCACCCTGGTGCTGGTACTGAATATCCATCCTCCAAGTCATATTTCTCCTTTGATGATCTCCCATACTATAAATGGCCAGATCGTCTCCAAGAGTTTCATGCCTGGATGATGGCAAGAAACCTCAAAGAGCACAGTACTTATGAGGTCCTCCTTGAGTTCACCACCAGATTCACTGGCTCATTGAAAGACTAGTGGAAAGCAGCCTCTGAACAAGATCAGATCTCATTTCTGACCATGAGTCTAGATCAAGCCATCCAAATTATTCATTTGTATTTCATTGGCCAGCCAAGCAATGAAATGGAACTCAAAAGAAAAGAATTTTTCGAGAGAAAATGTTGTTCGATGGCAAGAAAAGATCTTGATCGTCATTTTCGAGCAATGATAAAGCTCTTTTACCACCTTGGGGCTGGCATCCATCTCAAACCAGTTTTCTTGAATTCCATTCCCAAAGAAATTAGTGATGCAGTTGAGAGAAATTTGCAGATGAGCAAACGCCCTCTGGCTGAAGCCACACTTGGTGAAATCCAACAAGCAGTGCATGTGGCAATTGAAGACTTGTGCCATAAAAGAGAATTATTCAAAAGCTATTTGAAAGAGAACCACAGTCTTGAGAAAGCTTGCCTCAGGCCAGATCTCAAGATCAAGTGTTCCAGAGACTGCAGTGATCCATCTTGTTTGGGTCACAAGAAGAAGAGGCACTATAAGAAATTCTCTTTCACGGAGAAGAAACAGGGCAAAGGAAAATGGAAGTATCTTCGAAAGAAGAAACACCATGGAAAATCAAAGAAGAAGTTCAAATCCGACAGATGTTATATCTGTAACAAGAAGGGACATTTTGCAAAAAAGTGCCCTCAAGCTAAACGTCAAGGAAGTTATATGATCCAGATGATAGCCCACAGCACGGGCATTTCCCTTGAAGATGATGATATTGAATCTATGTTTTCAGTTGAAGATGAACCTTCATCTGAGACTCTTTGTGCTCTCAAGGCATATTCCTCTGATTCTGATGCTGATGAATCCCCAGGTGAAATATTTGCCTACTTCTCCTACTCTATCCCAGACTCCTTCCATATCCAATCTCCTGTTTTTCACTCTCATTATTTCCCCGTTCAAATTTTCCTCCCTGAAAGTAAGAAACCCATCCAAGTCATAGCTCTTATAAATACTGGAGTTGTTGCATCCCTTCTAGATACTAAAGTACTCCTAGAAGAATTTTGGACTCCATATACCAAATATTTCCACTCTGCTTCTGGTGATACTTTCTCCACCAAAGTTCGCAGTAAACCAGTCACTCTTCAGTTGTTCCCTCAGTGCTCGATCACCACAAAGATTCTTGGATGTCATTCCCATAATAAAGATCTCATCATTGGTTGGGATATTTTGGCCCAATTGCCCCAACTCAAAATTCTCCCTAATGGTTTGAAATGTCAGAACCAGTTCAAAGAATTTGTGGACATCCAGAGACTCTTTATCATACAGCCTGAGATCCTTGACCCTATTTCTCAGACACTTTTATCATGTTGTGTTGAGTCCCATTCTCAGTTTTTCCAATCCTGTTTAAATCCCCTTTGGAAGAATCCTGACTTTTTTGTCAGACTCCCATTCAAAAAGAGTGAAGACGTTAACCCCACAAAGGCCAGTCACTTTGGCATGAATCCTGAACATCTTGCTCTAGCCCAGAAAGAATGTGCCGGACTCCTTGCTCAAGGACTCATTGAGCCTTCAGATTCTCAAAGGGCATGTGAAGCCTTTTATGTCAACAAAAGATCTGAGCAAACCCGAGGAAAGCTACGGCTTGTCATCAACTATCAGCCTCTGAATAAATTCCTTCAGGATGACAAATTTCCTCTCCCTCATAAAAACTCCCTTTTCACCAGCCTTGCTCAGGCTAAAATCTACTCAAAGTTTGATCTTAAAGCGGGATTTTGGCAGATAGGAATTCACCCTGATGATCGTTTCAAAACTGGGTTTTGTATCCCTAATCAGCATTTCCAATGGACTGTTGTTCTATTTGGTCTCAAAACTGCACCATCACTTTTTCAAAAAGCCATGTGCAGAATTTTTCAGCCCATCCTGCCAAATGCTCAAATCTACATTGATGATATCCTCCTGTATAGTGCTGATGAGGATTCCCATTGCAAACTCCTCCAGCAATTTACTGAGATCGTTCGAAAGCATGGGATAATGCTCTCCTAGAAGAAAATGATTCTTGCCCAGAAAGAGATTGAATTCTTGGGCATGCATCTCAAAGAAGGAACTTATTGTCCTGGTCCTCATCTTGCTAAAGAACTGCTTAAGTTCCCCGACGAAAACCTCACTGTCAATCAGGTGCAGTCATTTTTGGGTTTTGTCAATTATCTAAGGGACTTTGTTCCAAATATATCAAAAGCCCTTTATCCTCTCCAAAGAATGCTAAAAAAGAATGCACCGCCATGGGGACCTAAACAGACAAAAGCAGTAACCTTCTTAAAGGAAATTCTCCAGCACCTCCCTTCATTGCAAATCCCTTCTACTGGGAAGAGAATTCTCCAAACTGATGCGAGTGATAAATACTGAGCAGCCATTCTTCTTGAAGAAATTAATGGTAAGCGATGAATCTGTGCTTACAAAAGTGGATGTTTCACCCAGGCAGAAATGCATTATCACTCCACTTTCAAGGAGATCCTTGCAGTTAAGTATGGAATCAAAAAATTTGAATTCCATCTCTTAGGACATCATTTTCTTGTTGAAATGGATATGTCCTCCTTTCCTCAAATGCTCAAGTTCAAACAGAAGCAAATCCCCCATTCCCAACTTCTGAGGTGGGCAGAATGATTTTCCAAATATTCTTTTGATGCCAAACACGTTGCAGGAAAGAGAAATGTCCTTGCAGATTTTCTGTCAAGACCGAAAGAACCAGTTTCCTCCATCAACATGTACGTCCGAAAAGAACCCTTGAGTTCTACATTTCGTATTGTCAACATGCGTGAAAATCAATGGAATGATCATCAATATCCTCTAGAAATTCCAGATTTAATTGCACGCAATGAGCTTACTCCCAGCTTGCCACGGTATTTTTGGCATTATTATTACACGATTTATAGCAGATATGGTGGATTAATGCTAGGACCTACGGGTCTTCACTATCATTATCCATTCATTCATCCCCTCCGATGGTCGCCAGATAATGAGTTTCTAGAAGAATTCAAATGGACGTTTTGGTATTTATTCAACTTGTATACTGTTGCCATAGAATTTTCCACAGACAAAATTATCAGAGTTCAATCTAGAGCTCTTATGGGAGATTTCTCAAATCAGAAGTGTCTCACTGATTTGCTCACGTTGTTTCAACCCATTGAGGCATGGAGAAACCTCTTCAAAAGGCAGCAACAAGTTGGAAGGCCAAAACCTGAAAGACACACCACGGTGATTTTCACAGACCATAGACTTTTATCAGCTCAGCCGGAGATGCAAGACATGAACCCTCTCGGGTTGGTACATCTACATACAAACCTAAAATCAATGACCAGGTGTTCCGAGTTCACAAGACACTCCCCAGATCTGTCTATGATATTTTCGCTGAATTTCGAGGACTTCAGAGGATCCTTTGCCTAGAAAATCGTCTTATTCCTCCAAAGGTATGGCCACATTATACTACAAATCTGTCATGGGATAGGCCTTGCACTCACCCGATGACATTCGAAGCTCTTAAAGAATACAGACAGAATAATCCTCAAGTAGCGATAGATACTGACACCCAACACACTCATGCTCCAAGCACTCAGGACCCATGGGGAGGCCCTCTTTCACAGGACCCATATTCCCAAGATCCATATTTCCCTCAGCTCGATTTTCCACAGGCGAATATTCCATTAAATATTCCGTCCAGTTCTACACAGCCATCACGACACCATCATCGACTCTACCAGTAAGATCCCCAAGATCCTGTCACAATGGAAGATGTCTTGTCTGGAGAAAGGCATGCGGAACAGGAACGACTTTTGCGTGATTTTCAAAGACAAAAAGATGGTCCAAGCAGTTCTGACGATTCCATTGACAACTCAGAAGAAGGTATCAATTTCAAACTATAGGCGGCGCCGAGTGTCTTTATGTGTCATGTCTGTGTTATGTTTGTACTTATGTGCGTGAATAATTGACCAAAGCTTGTGTAGGTCACAAGACGTCATCCGATCAAAAAATGTCATTTTCGGTACTGTAGCGCACTGTTCATTACTGTAGCGTACTGTTTGTCACTGTAGCAAATCACTGTAGCATGTCACTGTTCACCCGGGGACAACGGATCGAAAAGTTTGCGGATTCGGTGAAATTTTCTGCAGAATGACCAGAGGACTTGTCCTTATGTGTGTCTCTCTTCCGCCTAATCGCCTATATAAGGCAAAGGGTTGTAAGCATTTTAGACAGAGTTTGGCCTTCAATAAAAATCAATGTGAAGTTTGTGTTGTAATGAATTTCTAAAATCTCTCTCTTCTCTCCAAGCATGATACTATAGAGGTAGATTCATTTTGTTAATTTGATAGTCCGATTTGATTTAGTATACTCTACACTTGCCACATTGTGGAACCTGCGTATCAGAAATATCTGATGCCTCAAGGGTTGAGCTTCAAGTTTTGAGCCTGAAAGCTAAAAGACAGTCCCTAAAATTGGCCAGGAGTGCTGCGTGTTGTGGGGATAACATACTTGGTTCAGTTTCAGAGCATGTCTCCGCTTCCTTTACTGTCTAACGAGGATAGCAAGTATGATGAATTTTTAAAATGTCAAGGATGACACGTAAATGCTTGCTTCTTTTGGCTATTTGGCTAAGTTGAAGTGTAGCATAAATATTATTTTTTATTAAAAAGGGCCTTTCTAATAGCTTGTTATTACGAGCTTCTTAGTGCTGGCTTGACCAACTTATTTTTTTTTATTTAAATAGATGCTCGACACACGTGTCAAGGGCGTGTTTGTTGACCACGTGTTGGATTTTAGATACGCGTTGACCGCGTGTCGGAGGTGTGCTCACACGCGTCGGTGCACCCTTTGCATGTGTCAATACTTCGTAGAGTAGCAACCGAATGAATTTACTGAGGGAGAAAAAATAACCCTAGTGCTTTGGCTTGTGTCTGAACGCACTGTTTCACCCACTTCTAGAAGCTTCCAGGTCTTAGAAATAAAGCAAGATTACTTTAATATCTTTGTCTTGATAAAAATTGATAGTAGTCAACAATTCAAACCTTTCTCATCGTTGAAAGGTTAATTATTGAGCTTATTTGTTAGTAAAGGTATTTTAGTTTTATTCAGTATTAGTGAGCTATACATATTAATGTAATTCGGTATTATTGAAATTAACAAGAAAGATTTCTCTTTCGTTTATTGTTCACATGGTAGCGGAGTCACTCATCATTGTTGATCCTAAACCATAGGAAAACAAATCAGCCACTCACTGCCACTATCGACCATCGTGAATCACTACAAACCACCATCGTCAACCCTAAAACCTAGAAAACCATATCAGCTACTCACCTGAACCTCCAGAACCTCTGGATTTAGTGTCGCACAGACCCAACGAGTCAGATTTAGTGTCGCCCAACCCTGTAGGGGAGTTGACCAACGTCGCCTAGGCCGTCGAGGCCTCTTCTGGTGCCGACAAGTCCTATGCTGGTGCCGCCCGATGTTGCCTAGGTTGGCGACCTCAGACCCGACTTCGTCCAATGCCGTAGGGATGTTGATTTGCATCACTTAGGCTGGGAAGGCCTATCCTAAGTCTAGCGAGACCTGATCTGGTGCCGAAGAGTGTCCTTTAAGCCAATGGGCCATGATTTGAGGTTGTCTGGTGTTGTTCTTCATGACACTGATAGCTTTCAGCCGTGTCTTTCTCTTGGTGTTGCTCTACAGGTAGCTTTTTAATGAAAGAAATGGTTGTTTGTTGTCTGACCATGATAATTGACGCTTTCATCGTGGAGTCATGGAATTCAATTATTGATTGTTAAAGGGAGCAAGTGACTATATGCCGTGACATCGGTATACGAAATCTGTTTGCTGATTCAAGTGGTTGATTGATAATATTCGAGGATCGTGAGGACTTTATTACGTGGTGATATAGTTACAATTGAATTGGATTATTGATTTGATGAGGTTAAGCTCATTGATTATTAGTATGACTAAAGGTGAATCTGTTGTGACCTTGGACACCAGTATTACTAATTTGAAGTTGAGTTCAGTAAAACTAGATATGACTAATTACCCTTCCTGGTCCATAGCAGTTGAGACATCTTTTGACCACCAAATGGCAAAGTTATCTAACTTTCCTTCCAATTTCGAATAAAATGAAAGTGAATGATTAACGTTTCGGCAATGATGTCATTCAAACATTATTATGGAATACAATGGATTTCCAAATTAGTCTTCAATTTATGTTGTGCACATCAGGCAAAGCCAGTTGAGATAAGTGTGCTCTTATGTTTTCGGGTCGAGATAATATAACCCAAATCTATGATGTTTACGAAGAACTATTTGATCTACGTGCAACAGGCATATCTATATCAGATTACTGTTTCAGGTTCACCACTCTTTACGAGAGACTGGACACTTATTTACCTGCTATTTATGCATTAAAGAATTGACCAAGTGTCAGGAGGATAAGAGAGTAATGTTCTTTCTCTAGGGGCTTGGTCCTACTCATTTCGCCCTATGACAAGAGATTGCTTCTCAAGATAATCTTCCATCAGTTGATGAGATTTTCTCGAGTCCTTTGATATACAATTGACTCATCTGCCTTCTCTTCTGCACCTGTAGCAAGTGCTATGGTTTATCAGTCATCTGGAAGTCATGGAGTCCGGAGGCGCGGTCACCATGGTCATGGCCGATTTGCTTTCTCTCCTGGTCGTAACTGTGATGGAGCTAGGGGTGCTAAAAGTTCTCGTTATGGCAATCATTGTCAGCGAGCGGCCATATTGAAGCTTATTGTTATACCATACATCCTGAGCTTCGACTATAGGTTGCTTATGTCGATGTTGCTGAGTCTCAAGTAAAGAAATTTCCTGATCAGTCACAAGAGTTGCCTAGTACCATTATGTTGTCCCATGTCAAATATGAATCTTCAGGTCGTCCTAACCAGGTGGTGGATTCATCTGCTCCTGTTGCTACTTTGGCACAAACTTCTTTAGATAATCTGTCTTGTTTCCTCTCTGTTGCACTTACTTCCTTGGTCGTAGACTCGAGTGCCACCAATCATATGACCGACAATTTTAACTTATTGTCCGATATTACCTTTATGTCTCCTAGTTCTGTTACACTCGATGATGGTTCACAATCCCATATCACTGGTCAAAGGGATGAAACGTCGAGTCTCTCCTTTTCTCTCTCATCTGTTTACCATTTACCAATTTTTTCATGTAATTTGCTTTATGTTAGTTCCCTTACCGGAGATCTGAATTGTTCTGACATTTATACTCATTGTACTTTTCAGGACCTGGGGACTGGACAAACGATTGGTGAAGAACATGAATCCAATGGGCTATACTACCTAAACAAAGATTTTATTGCTGCTGTCGTTCAAAAGAGTACTATCTTCGAGAACTGAATTGTTCTAACATTTATACTCATTGTACTTTTCAGGACCTGGGGACTAGACAAATGATTGGTGAAGAACATGAGTCCAATGGGCTATACTACCTAAACAAAGATTTTATTGCTGTTGTCGTTCAAAAGACTACTATCTTCGACTTCTTCCATATGCAATGTCGTATGAGTCATTCACCGTCTGACATACTTTGTCATTTCTCTCTTACTTCAGAGTCGAGTCCTATCTAGTGTGATGTTTGTCAATTAAGTAAACATCATCGGATGTCTTTTCCATCTTGAGTCCAGAGTCGTGTGTCTAGTCCTTTTGAGTTATCCATTCTGATGTTTGGGGACCGTATCGTGTCAAAGATATATCAAGTTAGAAGTATTTTGTTACATTTGTGGATGATTATTCCCGCATAACATGGTTATATTTAATAAAAGATCAAACTAAAGTTTTTTCTTATTTCATTATGTTTTACTTTGATATTCTAAATCAGGATCATGTTTTTTAAAAATGTTTGCGTTCTGATAATGCCAAAGAATATATGGCTATTCATATGGTTTTCAATCATTTCTTACATCTCATGGGATTCTCCATCATACATCTTGTCCCTATCCCCCTAGCAGATTGGGGTGACGAAACGAAAAAAAATCGTCATCTCTTAAATGTTGCTCGCCGTCTCCTTTTTCATATGAATCTTTCCAAAATGTTTTGGGGGCATGTTATTCTAACATCATGCTATCTCATAAATCGGTTTCCATCATTTGTGCTTCGTAGGGGTATACATTTTTCTACTCTCCATCCTACGAGTCCACTTTTTCCTATACCACTCCGTGTGTTTGTTTTGTATATCGTCTTGATCCTAGTCATGATAAGCTCGATCACGGGCTAACAAGCGTGTGTTTCTTAGGTACTTTCGAACTCAAAAAAGGTACAAGTGTTATAGCACAATTAGTCGACGATTGTACGTTTCAGCAGACATGACCTTCGAAAACCAAACATATTACTCCTCCACTGACCAACCGATGAATCCTTCTGAAGATACTTTGTCCTCGGCCATGATTCCACTACCGCCTGTCTCGTTAACAGAGTGCCCAAGCCGTTACCCAATTTTCAGTTTTTTGACCAGACCTATCAACGACGCCGTTTTGTTCAAAATGAGGTAGCACAATTGCTACATGCATTGGATGTGCATGTATCTCCACCAATTCATGTCCTAGCCTCTAATTCGGTAGTTTCTTCTGAGCTTGATTCTACTATTGATGCTTCCATTACATTACACAAAGGTACGCATTCTTATGTCGATAAACCCAATTCCCGACTGGTTCCCTATATTAGTTTATCTCCTCATACACACACGTGTTACCCTCTCTCTCAGTTTTTATCCTACGATCTTCTTTCTCC
Organism: Rhodomyrtus tomentosa; assembly: GCA_028455895.1. NCBI lineage: Eukaryota > Viridiplantae > Streptophyta > Magnoliopsida > Myrtales > Myrtaceae > Rhodomyrtus > Rhodomyrtus tomentosa. Next base: position 13,296,966 of record JAPCWY010000003.1, on the reverse strand, counting down.
TGCATATTCCTCCTTTGTTGCTTCGTTATCTGCTGTGTCCGTGCCAAGTACTGTTGCAGAGACTCTTGCCCATCCAGGTTGGTGGCGGGCTATGGAGAATGAAATGCAGGCTCTACGGGATAATGAGACATGGCAACTTACATCGTTACTTGATGGCAAACAGGTTGTGGGGTGCTGTTGGGTTTTCATAGTGAAGTTTTAACTTGACGGGTCTGTTAAGCATTTGAAGACGCGTCTCATTGCCAAAGATTATACTTCGACCTATGGAGTTGATTATGATTATTCATTCTCTCCTGTCGCAAAGATACCTTTCATTCGTGCTTTCATCTCTCTTGTTGTCCGATATGATTGGACTCTTCATCAGCTTGATGTCAAAAATGCCTTTCTTCATGGCAGCTTGACCAAGAAGGTATATATGGAGCAACATCCGGGATTTGTTGCTTAAGGGAAGCCTACTAGTGTTTGTCGCCTACGCAAGGCATTATATGATTTGAAACAGACCCCCGTGCTTGGTTTGGCCGTTTGAGTGATGTAATCATTCGGTTTGGCATGCAACATTGTACCGTGGACCATTCTGTGTTCAGCTCCACTTCTCCTAGAGGGTATGTACTTCTAGTCATATATGTTAACGATATTATCATAACTAGTAGTGACTCTTTGCGTATACAAAAGTTAAAACAGTTTTTGCAAATAGAGTTCAGCACAAAAGACATGGGTTCTCTGCGGTATTTTTTGGGCATTGAGGTGGCCTACTCATGTGATGGTATGCCACTATCACATCGTAAATATGTTCTAGATATTTTGAGTGAAGTTGATTTTCTTAGAGCGAAGCCTGTCGATACTTCAATTGATCCTACTGTAAAGCTTGATGTATAACATGAAGACTTACTTCATGATCCAAGCAAGTACATGAGGCTAGTGGGTAAACTCAAATACTTAACTACCACCACACTAGATATTTTATTTATTGTTAGCGTGGTTAGTCAATTTATGTGTGCTCCTCGCACTACATATTGAGAGGCAGTGCTATGTGTTGTTAAGTACTTGAAGGGAGCATCAGGTAAATGACTTTTGTTCAAGAATCATGGACATCTAAATGTTGATTAGGTTGAGTGTCCTATTGATAGGAGATCGACATCTAGTTATTGTGTTTTCTTAATAGGCAATCTTGTGAGTTCGAAAAGTAAAAAGCAACAAAATGTGTCTCGATCGAATGCAAAGGAGAAATATCGAGCCATGACTCATGCGACTAGTGAGTTGCTTTAATTGAGAATGTTGTTATCCAAACTCAGCATGCCATCATCAACTTCCTCAGTTTGGTGTTGTGATAATCACATATGTGTGAGAAAAGATTTAAAACAAAAAAAAAATAACACTTCAATACACACGGACCGAATCGACTTGATGATCTTTTCACTAAATCATTGCGGGGTAATAGAGTGATTACTTTGTGCAACAAGTTGGGGCTCTTCCATGTCTATGCAACAACTTGAGGGGAAATGTTAAAACGTTGATTGTTGAGTTTATTTGTTAGTAAAGGTATTTCAGTCTTATTTAGTATTAGTGAGCTATATATATTGATGTAATCCAGAATTATAGAAATTAACAAGAAAGATTTTCTCTTTCGTTTACTGTTCACACTCATTAAGAGTTCGGCGACAGTAATAGCAACAGCCTAAAGTTAGCTCGCCGCAAATTTACAGAAAAAGCTATAGACAAAGCTGCTATAACTTTTACCTTCATGATTGAAGTTATCAATCTATGTGCAGCAGATGCCAAGCCATTCAACGCAATAAACAGAACGATCAAATACCAGGAACAAGCTCACTTGGGCATTCTGCTTTCAAGCCTGAGAATCCTCTTCTCCATCTGCATCTCCAAAAGACCCAACTGGTGTTAGCTATTTTGTTCCAAGCATGGGCATCATGCTGAACCTAACAGAGCCCCAGCAAACACGATGGAGCGTGCAATATCCGAAGAGAGAACGAAGAAAGGTCTCATTCACCAAGGAAGGTAGGGAAAACAGACCACACCCGGTGATTAATATCACGTATGAAAAGGAAGAAAAGGGACTCCTGTAGTGCAGTGACATAAGAGTAGTCTATTTTCTGAGCAGTCAGCGTCACCTTTGCAGCTTGTGTTCTGACCAAGTATCGGGCCATGAAGCTATTATTTCAAAAATGGTTGCCATCACACTTCTGCCTAGTGTAACGGTTGCCCTTGAGAGAGAAATTTCAATGAAGACTAGGAAGGAATAAGTATAACGCAATTAGTTTCTAGAGCTTTTGTGGCAAGGAATTATCTTCTAATGCTTCTTCAGGTACGCGAAGAAAAATTTTCAGATTCCAACACATGGTGAATGCCTGAGTATCCAGTCCAATCATGCAAACCCGACACAATTAGCCTGCCAGTTCTTCAAGTGCCAATACTATCTTCTCTATGCATGAAAGAAAAAGAAAAGAAGATACGGAGAAAAAATTTACGTCATTGAGAGCAATCAGCTAAATGCCTCTTTTTAAGGGATTTATCTGGTTCAATTGTTTCCGGAATTTCTGTAGTACCTGAAAAACTGCATCCAACTTATCCCGAGTTTGAGCAAATTCTAATTTCATCCAATCAAGTGCCTGAGAGAACCTGAAATAGTGATTCATTTGATGATAAGTGTTCCTGTGAAAAAGTGGGTAATCAGGTGAAAGTATAGAGCAAACTTACCGACATTAACAGCTATCTTCTAGAATTGAAATACATATCTATAACGACAAAGAAGGCTCTGCTTCTGAACAGATTTGTCTAAATAGTGGTGTACCACTCTGGACATCCCAAGCATAGATGCCTACATTGCCTTCTTCATGCAAACCCAAGTTTATTTCTTTATAAAGATCGTTTCAAGGTTGAATTTTTCTTTTAATTTAAGCTTCATCCACAAATGACATTCTTTCCAAATGGACCGGGAGAGCAGCATTTATTTTGCTTCAAGGTAAAACTAGGTCCATTGCTGGACGGGCTCCCATTACTACTACGTGAATACAGTAGATGAAGTAGCGAGATGCCCAGTGTAAAACCTAAACGGAGAGAGGAAAAAAAAAAAAAGATCCTGAATTTCAAGGAAATGGTTCGACATAACAAGAGCCGCCGAAGGATGAACAATTACAGTGCTTATATCTTTTGGAAAAGAAAGCTCATCTGAAGACAGCTGAAGGCAATGGATACCTATCCCAAGCTCAGCCAGATTAACAGTATTGCCTGATAAAAGTCTATCCTAAGACATCCCCAGGGACCTGGTGCTAGAAAGGAACCGCTCTATAATCATGGATCTAAGGAGTTAAATTACATGGAAACTGCAATCAATGGGACTGAGCCATGGACCCCTTTTTTTTTCTTTTTACCCGTGAAGAATTATAGCTCCCACCCATATGATAACACATGTGACTACTCAAGAACATACCGAAAAATTACTGAATTCACGTTTAAAAGTCCAATGCATACACAAGGTAGCATCAAGTGGAATAAAAACCGTGGGAAGTTTAACACATACAAGATTCAGAAGCACTAGTTTTCTGTTTTTCTTCAATCAAACTTAAAGGGAGCAAAATGCATCCTTTAGATGACCTTTGGCAAATCAAGAACCAAAGTCAGTTAACTACTATAAGATGGTACAAAGGCCTCATGAGCCGAAGAGGCAGACAGAGAAACTTCCTTACTTTGGCCTCTGTTTTTCTTCACAGGCACGGATGAGATTATCACATGCAAGCTTCATATGATCAGCACCTATGCTGCAACAACAAAGACAAAAACAGATTTTGGCTTACAAAGAGGAAAGTATTGTCAAAATCTCTGAAAAGGGTGAATCGTACTTGGCAGAAAGCACAGGAAGGCAAAATCGTCTAAACGGCCTGAGCAATATTGAAAACTGTCTGCCATCTAGACTGTATTTTTAGGTGAAGAGAAATTACGAGGCAAAAAATATGGAATCTCATGTAATTATGAGGCAGCAAAGGGGTTGGTTATCCAGACTAAGGGATCAACTGCATCATTATTCCAACTACACATTAAAAGCCGTACGGCAAATTAGTCGAAGGAGAAAAGAAGTACTTCCGACGCCAAATAGAAGCAGCCAAGCATAAAATATAGAACCGTATGTAATTACTGTGCATATCAAGAAATTTGGATACTTGATCACCCATGCATCTTCCTATTCGAAGATATCAACAGCAATCAAGCCTTACAAGTTTGGCCAAGAAAGCAAGGCAGTTACAACGCTTTGGACACCCTAAGGATAAACCTGGAAATTGTGCATTAAAACTTAGTATCTGAATGCAACCAAGGCATTTTTCATGCACTTTAATCTTCAAAAGTGATTGCTCAATTGGAGAGCCAGAATAGGAAAAAGGCACTCATTGTATGGTAATATCATTCGCATCATTTAGATGCTAGTACTGCAAAGGTAAATAATCCTTTCAAAACTAAACTACAACTAGAGAGGATAAAACATAAAAGTTAACAGATCAATAATCTCGAAATTCGGGCCCCTCAAAATATCTAATCACCATGCCTGGGCAGCAAATAAGTGTTTTAAGAAAGGTTTATGGAATACAGATCCTCCACGAGTTGAAAATGTGGCTCCACACTACTTTGACAATACATGGCAAGACGACAATAATGACCACCTATTAAAGGGATTCCTTCTCCAGATTACATGCCTAGTCCGATTTGACATAGCGTATCACAAATACTCCAAAAAAGTACATATCCAAAGGTGAGGTGCTACAAGATTTCTAAATTTAAGTCGACCAGAGCTCATCATGACCTCCGTCAATGTATTAACAAATGATAGCATCAGTGATAAGCAGACAGCATACTTGGATAGAACAGTAAGCTATTACAGAGGAAGACGTATTCAAAATCTAAAACTTCAACTTTTTTATATTGGGATAACGTGTTTAAGGAAATCGAATGTACACGTCTACAAGATTAAGGACGCTCTCTGTCTTCCCCTCACGCATGCACCCAGCTTACAATTTAGCATTTTATCCAAAATATATAAACATTTCAGCAGAACAAGGGCTTTCTGAGTTACATCTGAAAGTGAACTGCCCTCTCAAGTTGTTTATCAAGAAGCATAGTTCATGCCAGTATAGGTTAGAAGCACATCTTGGCTGGCTTTCCTTAAGAGAACTTTGTTGGCACATGCCCCGTTATATTCTGAACAAAATGTTAAGAAGAGCCTTTAGACACTTTTGATGCATTTTTCCCACTATAGTATAAAATCAAAGTTGCGTTCATCCCAGCATTAATTTTCAATGTTACCATAAGCTTTTCTCCTTGATGGTATTAGCTTGGGCGGCCAACTGGTCAAAATCAGCCTCAGGAGAATCACTGCAGATATATCGGCATGCTGATTAAAAATTTAGCAAGTGATGAAACCAATGAAACAAAAACTCCACTAAAATGCAAATGTACATCGATCTCGTGATCTCAGATAATACTGCTTCCACATCTACAAAATATGAAGTGATCAATTTTATAATGGCATCATGTTCATTGGCGCTTTTCAAAGTCTGAACGGAAGCAAATTGGTCATTTATAATCCCCTGGAGAAAAAACATAAACAATATATTAACTAACAGAGTCTCTACCAGCAAAGGCAGTCAATTAAGAAATATCAACATGCACGTCATGCTAATGAATTTAGAGATGACGTGGCTTAAGAAACACCAAAGTACAAAAATCCAACGAGAAAAAGATGAAGGATTTACACAATAGGATGCAACTATTAATTAGCAGCATTATTTACAATAAGCATGATTATCCCAATAGACTCGTGCGCTCTTTAAGAATGCAACTGATAAAACTCAGAGATAGGTAAATAGGGAAGCCAATGCCATTTAACAAGAATTTGTATCCACAAATAAAATATCCCTTACCTCATCCAACAATGATTGCACATATTCTTGGAGAAGACCTGTAAGGAGAGGTAAAGCCATTGTCAAGATAAAAGAAGCAGAAGGAAAGTTCAAAGTGAGATGCAGGACTCTATCTCTGATGAATGACTTTAAGAAAGATTTACAAGCAAAACGAGAACGAGGATGCAATGGAATGAGAATGGCGTGTTCAGCATGCTGTCTAGCAATACTTTGCGTCCCATTCAGTATGTTAACATCCATGCCACTCTAAATAAAATATTTGTAAGTGCATGTCATTAAACTAGCACCAAAGGATGTTAACCGTTACAACTCCGGGTAAACAATTATCGGGCTTATAAAAAATTTTATCCAGAAAAGATGATGAAAAAGGTAGAAAAACAAAAAAATTAAATGTTTTTCATCAAGAATGTGATTTTCATGCCCTCAACTAAGAGTGGAAAACCATTTGCCTTTAAAACAGTGAACCAGCTTCAAAAGCTCCTTATTAGAAAAGTATCAGAACCTCTTTGTCGCCAAATAATTTGAGGATTTACAAGAAAAGGACCACACTTCAACTGCACTTAGCTTCAGCAGAAGAAAGACAACTACATTGATACTTCTATGTGATCGACTATGAAGTCCTGCACAACTTAGTAAGAGATGCTTCTGATCATGATGAAACTTTGTCTTTCACACATAATCATCAAGGGGAAGCTCTAATTAAGTCTGGCACTGGAAAGAGCTACTCCCAAAAGTGGCCCTCTTCCTTCATGGATGCCAAGTGACGAATGTGCAATTGTACGACTCTTCATGTGGGTCCTAGTCTTCACCATTGATAATGTAACTGTCATGAAGAGTTGCCAACATATTTATTAGGGAAGTAAATCGGAGCTATATATAAGCACTAGGATAGACCAACTAGTGGTCGAAATGTCCAAGTTGAGTTGTATCAAAGCAAACTATTCTTTCCATAGAATCTTCAGCTATGTTACACTTCAACAAACAGAGAATTCAATAGGGAAGGAAATATGCAAACATAAAAAAGACTCAGCATCACTGCGGTTGTATCTGAAGCTTGTGGAAATTTGTAAAAGCTTAAGTTGTTAGATGAAAGTATGGCTTAATATTTATGTACCCTAACACTTCTCCTCATGCTTAGTCTAGTCTTTTTGCCTAGTACTTAGCGTGGACATATTTAATTGGGGAGGCAAATGGGGCCTGGAAAGATTTGAACTTAGGACCTCCTATTCTGATATCACTTGTGAGATTTTATGAGACCATTGCCAACTGTTCTAAAAGTTTAAACTGTTAGATGAAGGCATGTTTAACATTTAATCACTCTAACAAAGCTAAATGTAATACTTAAAGGGTACTGCTTTGTAATCATGCATTGGCACCAAAATGATCGCTCTACTAAAGAAGAGGAAGTTCTTGCCTAGATTCCAGAATAGAATTTAACTCACGTACCTTTCAGCGTTATTAAAATTCAGAAAAACAAGATAGAAATCGAATATTTGAGGGAGTTCCAAAAGGATATTTAAAAGAAACTGCTTCTCCATGGGGTAAAAGAGATCCGCTGAGGAGATATAAACTTTTCCTCACAGAAAAATAAGGCCCTTTCTTTTCAAGTTCAGCAATATTAAGATCTCAAAGTTTTCTGCTTAGTTTATCATGTGACAGAAAAGCAAGGTCATAACACATGCACGATATTAATACACACCCGCTAACCTGCTATTTCAAGGATTAAAGATGGAAGAGAATACTCCACATACATCATATTTAGACATCACACCATTCATGTAATTTAGTAAAGGATTTACGATTATATTGTCCCATACCAGTTAGATGATGCTAATTTTTCTTCCTTTACATAATTTTATATGACGATGAATAAGCCATATATTCTCTTATAGTATGCAGGACTTCATAGGGCATCTCTAATATATCTGCTCAGGTTAATGCAAGAAACCTATCCGGCATCTACATTGCGAATCATAGACAGAAAGCATTGTCATATCATGAAATAAATCACGCTATGCCTCATGGTGCTGAACAAGTATATTATGCAACCACATGATATTGAGTTCTTTGGTTCCAATGATAGTTTAATGTAGAGTAATAAGGAACTTCAAAACTCTAGAAGACAGATTTCTGATGAATTTGACCATGCATAATGGTTCCTCACAACCATATGAAAAATATATTCCTCCACACATCTTTAAAATTCACCGTTGTTCTGTTCTTCATAAATATAACGTGATAAAACCTACTAATGAACGACAACCAGTGGGTTTTCTGTCAAATTCTAACTTCTTCAGAGACACAGGGTTCTAACGGATCTACATTTCAGGAATATAAATGAATTATTACATGCTCAAGCTGATGGTTGTCAATTGATTTAGAGAACCAAGAATTCAACAACACAGCATTAACTAGATGAGACTGCATGGCAGATGCGAAGTACCGCAATAAAGAGCAGAAAAGACTGGATACTTTGAGAAACAGAGGAATGTACACATTTTTGGTGCACATTGATGACAAATTTTCCTTGGCCACGCTGTACAAATTATGGGGATTAAACCTTTCCATGCCGGCAGACGTCTATTTTAATATGACATCTCGAATGAAACTACTAAGAAGTTGCCAATTGCTGACAAATCGAGAATAGTCAGACCAAATATATGAAAATGCAATGCAAAAGTTCTGAAACATTTGTTGCATTTTTTCACTCCCAGCTGAGATACAGAATATGAGCTAGAAACAATCATTAGAGAATTGCAAAATGTTCGATCAGATAAGAGCCATCTAAGGATGTCAGGACCTTTAGAAAAGCATCGAACTTCATTTCTAAATCTGCCTTCGAGCTCCATAATCTTCTCCTCAATCGGCACTTCGAATGACACGAAAAAAAGGGAGAATGAATATAACAACATCACTTGTATAAGCTTCCAGCCCAAATTTAATGCCAGTTTACTGCATTAGAATGTGGAGTAATAAGATGGTAGAGTAAAGCATAGAGAATTATAAAACATGGAATAAGAGAATTCTAAGAAAGTAGCATAAATATAAATCCACTCGACTCTATGCATATAAACAATAAATAAATAAATCTGCTCAACAGTAAGCATCACTACAATGTTCCACTCTAATTATGGTTTGTACAATAACAGCAGAAATGTTATAAACCTGATTAGATGAATTTAATTAACTTCAGGCTATTGCTTCTACAAGTATTGTGGAAAGAAAAACCAAATTGTCTTGTTCCTACGCATTTTCTCATGCATAGGACCCTTTGCAATTGAGGAAGAAAAAAGGTGCCAAAGCCATTTGTTCCCAGTTTTACAAGCATTTAGCTAACCAATAAGTGGAGAAAAAGAAATTCTACAAAAAACCATACATCACCTCCACAAATGTCTGAAATTTTCTTTGCAGCTTTGAGAACGCACTTTTGGTCCAATATAGAGCCCGTGAGCAACTGAGATGGTGTATCTTAACAAAATGTCATCAACTACATTAAACTTCAAATCTATAAAGATAAGAATACATGGTCATAGTCCAATGTCCTATTAACTGATAATAGCAAACACTAAGTGGCAAGAGTTATTCTTCTTACATGCTGTACTCTATTGTTCTTCTCCCTTGAATTAGCAGCATGGTACTTTTCAACTAATAACCTAGGGTTTGCAGTTGTTGATGTCAGTCTTCCCTATTAAGTTGGCTTAAGCCATCTAGAACTCAAAATAATCAAGTAGCCCATCTTAATGGCCATTGCAACTGTGGCCTCTTGGGTCAACATCGAGTGTTTCTCCTTTTCTGTCTCCATGCTTGGATGAGTTAGTTTTCCTTCACAGGTGTCCCATTTATATGGCCCATATCACTGTATATATGTTAGTACCACTCAAATTATAGCTTTTCACATGATCTCCTTGACCAAATTGCACAAGGGGAATGCTACTACATATTCATGCAAAGCCGCGATATGACTTCTCCTGATCTTCCTTCTTTGACAAATTTCATTGTGTTTTCTCGCTTTCACACCTTAGAAGTGCAATCGACCACCCTTCTGCTCGATTAGTCAGTCGAACTTAACCACATAACCATGAAAGACGCAAAGGTGCCACATGCTTGCGACACAATTTCTGACAAACGAATTCTGTGGCTCCTTTAGCTGATATCTACATCTTCACCGCCAAACTTATGCCTAACTTCATGAGTGACAAAGACCACTCTATAAAATATTTGGGACAAGTCCAGTTTAACAGTGAACTAGAGTAATTGCATTACTCGGACACCTAATGACACCATTAGAAACCCACAGAAAGATTTGATTTAATCTTTCCTGCCCAGTATAAGAAGGCATGCAAACACATGCAATAGGGTGAACATTCAGGTTTGCAAACTGATTGCTTGATAAGTGGCAACCTATCCAGTCAGGAGTAAAAGGAGTTAAAGCTCAAATATGAATGTGGACAAGGATGGTAAGTGAAAAACGAATCAAATTCTGGTTTTGTCCTCTTCAGGACTATTTGCCTCAGAAGCACTAAGAAGTTCCGCACAGGCAAGCTTGACATGCACTGTGCCAATACCGCAATAACATTAAAGGGAACTGACCTGATTGCGAGAGGAACATGAGATTTTATTGCTTAGATTTGAAAGGAAGGGGAAGGGAGGGGGGTGAATAAGCAACAGAATAGAAAGCATTAATAGACAAAACTTCTCTTGTAATCCCAAAGCTGGAGGTAATTCACATTACAAGACTCCTTTAACCATGTACTTTCTAAGACAGACAGAGTATTGAAAATTGAATGGAGATCTTAGAAATCATGCTCTAAGAACTGGGAAGAAAATCTTTGATAAATTTGTGAATATATACTAAATATATTGATAGAGGGGCTAACATCACTTAAATTTATTACTTTCTATGCCCAACTTTAACGCTGATTCTCAAAGATCCAAATGATAAGACAACGATGAGTCATAATTAAATTGAATATGATGCAATCTCCCACTACCCATCGACTTTATTGTATCTAAGTAAATCAACTACCAGTACCAATTACTTTCCATAACTCAGCATAACTTCTCTTCACGCATCGCTGTTCTCAGCTGCCATTTTCTTGGCATGATATAACAGCGAAATCTCAACCAGCTCAATCTTACCTTATCTGTCAATGCATGTTTCATGACCTCCATGAAATCAAACATAGAGCGGTCAGCCAAGGTTTTTTCTTGAAAACACTTGTTCCAACTAGCAAAACTTTACTTCCTTGCGGCTTACGATGCACTTAAAAGGTGCACATTTCACTGCATATAGTATATTGGTATTTAATTTCACCAAAAAATTGACAGCAAGGAAAACCAGAAGTAACTCAATTTGCATGAACAGCAAGATTACCTGTCTGTACTTTCATAGAGATCACGAGCAGCAATACTGACTGCATAAAAGTTGATGTTGACTTGAAGGCTGTAGGTGCAGAAATGAATCCCATTATGATCCATAAAATAACCGATGGCACTAAGAGCAACCGAAATACAATGTTGAAAAAGAGTGCAGATTTACATGTGATTAGTTAAGTCGATAAATAAATTCCGGACAAAGAAATAGTAGCTGATGACAGAACGCACAATAAAATCTGGTCTTACTGATTCCTTAAAAGCTTGCAATTGACAGAATCGGCCATCAATGATACCCTGCACAGAATGAAGGCTCATTTGCTAGTTTCCCAGGATAATGGAAGGAACAACAGCAACAAGACACACGCAAACTATAATGACCCGCCCCGGTCCAAGTGGACCAAACTCCCAAAAGAAGTACCCGAAGCAGCCACAAAAAGTAGTGATGATTTAGGGGTGAGTGTTGACTTATATATCACTCAACAAGACCTCTCCCATCCGATGTAGAAGTTGGTATGTGACACAAACAGCCCATTCATTGGATTGACTAATTGATAATACCTTACAAATCAACTACCACACAAAATGTGTCTGCTCATACAAGATCGTACAACTGAATCGTCTATTAGCAAACATCAAATAAGTCAAAAGAATCAAATTCCTGGATGTAGAATTATCCAACTGAGCAAGGCTTAAAAGTAAGAAGAAGAGCTGAAAGAATCAACATCAACAAAGCTATTCTGGATTCTCTCGTGCAGGACACGTCTCCAGCGTCCGTACAGAATCAGGTACACACCTTTGCATTTTTTTCACATCTTCTAGCATATCTTTGACTTGCTCTTCACACGTTTTCAGACGCTGAACAAATTATCCAACTTAATCAACCATCTGATCTCAGAGCAAACACTGAACAGAAAGGGAAAACATACTGCGGAAATGACCTGGCGGACAACAAAGTCGGGGCATTCCATGGGTCAAGTCATTAGCACATAGCACGGTTAGAGTTTGCTCCCTCAACACACGTACTTAAACAACGAACGTGACAATGCCGTTCGATCGGACCTTAACCGCAAAAGCAAAGTAAAACCACGCCGACTCCGCCATGATCACGACTCACTAAGCTCTTTGCAGCGAAGAACACTGCAGGATCGACGTCTAGAAACGCAATCGCTAGCTCCCTACCTCATACCTCGCACTCAAATAGGGCCGAAAGGCGAGCGCGCGCGAGAGAGAGAAGGAACTTCACCTCTTCGTACATGCACTGAAGGAGGTCACGAAGCCTGGTCTTCTGGATCACCAGGGCCAAAGCCATCTCTGCTCCGAGATGGCGAGGGAGAGGAGAGAGCTGAGCCGGCTAGTGACGATAAAGCGCATGGTGAAGGGCGAGAAGTGAAGCGGGAGACGGAGAAATGGCGTGAGCGATATGGAGTCATGGCGCAGGCGAGGGTGGTTTCGAGTGACTCCTTGTTGCCTGGCGAGGTAACGGCCAAGGGGAAAGTTTGGCGCTATCGAAGATAACTTCGCCCTCGTGATTCACGAAAACCACGGAAATGCCTCCGTTCCGACGATGGTTTCGGCAATTCCTTTGCTATTGTCGTGGCTGTCGATAAGCATATTACGGACCAAATTATGTTGAAATTACAGGTGCGATTAACTTATGAAAAAAAAATGAATGATTTAAAAATTATTTTTTAAAAATTAATCACTTGTATCACTTATAAATATGAATGTGCAAACTATTTTCATCGTTCATAAAAACATAAATTATATGAATAATATTTTTCGGGTCAATCATTTTCTAGTCAAATAAATGGAGCGTACAAATTCGAATTATTCTATAATGTGAGCAATGATGTCCGAAGCGGCTGCTATTGGTTGTTTGTAATGTTGCATTTTCCTTGTCATCATAGAAAAGATGAGAGTGTGAGCCAATATATAGGTGAAAAGTTATTATAGACTTTCAAACAAAAACAATGTTTCGCGATTATTAAGCGCAATTTTCACATTTGTGCAGTCGTGAATCAAAATTGGCACTGATCAATAAATATTTTTTATTAACTTTGAATTTAATAATTATAAAATAACCGTTATGTTCTAGCGAAACAGTGTGATTATTCACAAATGAGTTATATTTATTCTTTATTGTGATTAATTTAGAATTTTTATTTTGCAATTTTCCAAACATGACGGTTTTAGGCATGACAGATTTATTTAGAAAGGTTGCAATTGTCCAAACATGACAATTTTTGGATAGGAAAAGTTATGTTCGAATTAACAATTTTTCAAACATGAAGAGTTGTGTCCGAACTTACGTTTTCAGGCACAGAAAATTGTATTTTTTCTTTAGTCGCAAAAAGTTGTGTTCTTTCTCTAGTATATATTTAACAATTCTATTTAGTATTCACTAACTTCAACTTCATTTCGATTTTCTTTCCAAAAAGATGCCATCGTCATTTCCATTGTTTCCCTTTGAGAGTTTTTGAAAAAATATCGAAATTTTTATATGATATTCTCATATCGAGGCTTTGTTATAGTAACTATTACTAACATTATGGGGTAAATAATTCAAAGAGCGTTATCATGCATCAAAGTCTGATTCGATTCCTTCCCATTCGCTCAACATATTTTCCAACAACTACGATTGCAATCTCTACCATGGAGTACATGCATAAAACCATCTCAATGACATGTACAATCAAGTAGACGTGGTCGTTCAAAACCATGGATCCAAAACCGGCCTGTTGATCAGCCTGAAATCGGCCAGTTGATCGGCTCGGAATCAGCCAGTTGACCGAGACCACAGTTTCATATTTTTCAAAATCGAACTTTATAAAATAAAATAAAATAACGTGAGAAGAGCCCTTCCCCTGGCTAGGTGGTCCCCACGTGGGGCTTGCCGCCCTCTTTGGGCCGTTGCAATTGCAACAACTCGAAGAATTGCAACGGCTACTTTTGTGGCCGTTGCAATTCTCTTTTTTAAAAAAATAAAAAATTCTATAAATACCTCACTTCTCCTATTTATTTTTCTCATAATTTTTATCCAATACTCTCAATCTCTCAAATTCGCTCAAATTCTCTAAATCTGCTATTCTCTCTCAATTCCATCTTAATTCTTTAAATCAAACTTCCGATCAATTCTCTCAAAAAATGGCAAATGGAAGCATAAATAATAAAAAAAGAAAGAGCCCGATTGGAGAATTCGATTATTATGTTCCTGAATATAATCCTCGTGAATATGCATGTTGGGTAGATAACGATGATAATATCAACTATGTTTCCAATCCCAACGTCGAGTACGTCCCAATGCAAGAAAATCTCCATCCTCCTACTGGTGTCGAAGAAACGTTGACAGCAAAGGAGTCGAGACGGAAGAGCTGAGAGGGTACGTCCGATATATGGCTACACTTCAATAAGGTATGGAATGAAAATAAAGTCAAATTTAATATAAGTTGTAAATATTGTTTGCAAAACATACAAACTTGATAAAGAAGACGGCTACAGAACATTTCATCGCATCTGACGAAAAAATATCCAACGCAAGCAGGGATCGACAAGCCAACAACAAATTTCTAGGTACGTCAATCCTAACCCTTATCCATTATTCCGTTACGCTAATGCACTTTATAAACAAAATATTAGCTAAATATGTTGTCATTGATTATGCTCCGTTTAATATTGGTGAAAATTTTAATTTTAGGTATTTGATAAACACTGTGTTGATTCCATAAGCACTATCTGTTCCGAAACTACTCTTAGACGTGAACTTGACCAGTTTAAAAAAAAAAGAAATTGATCAAATTTTTTGAAGAATTAAATGGACGTGTACATATAATTATTAATATTTGGATTGATTCTTGAAATATCAATTATTATATGGGTGTCAAATGTCTTAGATAGATAATGATTGGGTTATTCAAAAAATACTTATTACATTTCGAGTTTTTCCTAAAAGTCATACGTCTCATAATATTTATAGAATAATTAAGCAAATTTTTGAAGAATGTGATTTGATTAATAAAGAGTTTTGATAATACCGCCGTAAATAACACTTTCATTCCCGGGTTAGAAAAAATTTGTAAACCCTCTTTTGGCGGACAATTTATTTACATTAAATGTACTTGTCATGTTTTGAGCGGACAATTTGTTTACATTAAATATGTTTGCCATGTTTTGATTTATGTGTACGGTTTGCGAGTTCTTGTGACTTCTGTCGACCTAATAAAGACTGCAATTAGATTTTTTGTGGAGCCATCCTCATTTTATGAAATCATGGGACAAATTTTGTAAACAACATGGAATAAAAGCAAAAAAGTTTTCAAAAAATATTACGACTCATTGGAATTCTACCTACAACATGTTTCTTCAAAGTTTTCATTACAAAAATTTATTAGGCAGAAAAATAGTAGGAGTGTCAATATTTATGTACGACGCGTACTTTAATGTTAATATTTTTTTTTGAATTAATTCAGTGTCACATCGAAAAAAAAATCATTGAAGTGTTAATTCTAGCCAAAAATAATTATTTAATTGTGAATTCAGGTCAAACACACACGTGGCAATTTTTATTAATTTTTTAATATTTCGTGATAATATTTTTTGAAAAAATCAGTCCACGTGGCGTCCTTCAACTTAAAAATTGTTATTTAAAGAAAAACTAAAATTAAACAAAAAAACCTAAAAAAACACAATTGCAGATCTGCATTTGCAAAAGCTTGTAGTGGCGTGGACTTTAAACTCATCACGCCGCCGCCGCCCGCGCCCCAATCACCGGCAGTGACCGACGACGAGTGGGGACTTGTCAACCAGGGGTCGACGACCCCCGAGCACTGGCCGGTTGGGCGACCTGACAAGGGCCAGCAGCCCTCGCACATCTGAGCGAGGGTGATGTGCGAGGTTGCACCCTCATCTAGGTCGAACGAGGGTCGCCGGCCCTCGCCCAGGTATGGCCGTGGGCCTACACTGGCTATCCAGTCTGGATCGAAGGCGAAGAGGATACGAGGGAGGCGGAGGAACTGGGGCCACGGATCAAGAAGGACGCCATGGATTGAAGCTAAGGGAGAGCGATTCTGCTTGAGAGAGGACCCAAGGTTGAGCGGAGGGTGGGAGCGGATGGGGGAAATGACAAAGAGAGTTTGGACTGAGAAATTAGCGATCGGCCCGCGGCCGGGCCCGGAATTGCCGACTCCGGCCGAGCAGCTCCCATTTGTTGCCGAGGCCGTTGTTCGGCGAGACCAGCATCAATCAATCTACAGAAACCCACACAAGAAAGAGGCGGAGAGGTGGAGAACAGATTCCAGCTCCTCGCGCCATCGATCCATGCGAGGAGATAAAAAAACCTGGATCTACGGGAAACCTGAGGCGACGGGATTGAAGAAAGGTGTTCGAAGAAGGCTTCACGGGCGATCGTGAATGAATCAAGGGCCGGCAGGAGTTGGTGGTGGCAGTGGACGTCATAGAGATCAATCATAAACGGCCAGAACTACTGATCTCTCGCTCGGCATTATCTTCCATATCCTTCTTGTGGGGGTAGGGATCGGAAGCAGGAAGGAGGAACTGGTGCTGGGATCGTGGGAGGTTGTGGATTTCTAGGGTTTCCAAGAAGGAGTTAACCCCGGCGAAGATCACTCGTCGCTGCAGCACATCTTTATTTTTTTTTTTTTTAATTTTGGTCAAATTTGCAATTACAAATGTTGAAGTTTTGATTTTTTTAGTTTTTTTTTATTTTCATTATTTTCAATTTTTATCTCATTAAATGGAATTTTTTTAATTAATTTTTGACATTTTTATTACTGATTGGAATTTCCGGTGTGCACATAAGCGCCACTTATGATTTTCGTCAAGTCACGTTAGATTTAGTATTGAAATAATTATTTTAAAAAAAAACTGGTATTTAAGTGATCCAAAAAAATATTAGCACTAAAGTACGCGCCGTATACAAATATTGACGCTCCTACTATTCTTCTGCCATTTGTTATGTTCCTTTATTTCGAATAATGTTTTCGTAATTAATTTACTCCCGTAACATTGGAACGTTTGCAAAAAAATAAAAAATAGATTTTTTAAAAGTTTTTAATGATGCTATTAATATTTTATATGGTATTTATTATTCAACTACGCATTTATTTTTAATATAGTGTGTTAATATTGCTGATATTTTTAATGAATATGAAAAAGATATTGAATTAGTTTAGAGTATTTTAGTAATGCGAGAAAATGATTGTATTATTATTTCAACATTTCTCTTGTCTATTTAGTTGGTATTATTTTCGATACACGTACTAAATTAGATGGTTTATTAGATTATTTTAGATATTATTATTATGATTATTTACATTTGGATGAATCATAGATATTTTAATTATACAATGAGAGGTTAAATAAGTTATAGTAGCATTATATAATGAATTTTGTAGTATATATGATTTAAGTGACAGTGAATCTGCTCAACATAGTGTTTCACGAAGCAATGTGAGTGTTTCACTTAGTATAAGGTATAAAGTGTTCATGAATAGGCACAAAAAAAAGAAAAGAAGGGGACAATATGTGGTATTTTCGAATTAAAAAACTATTTAACAATTGCTTTTGAGTATAATGATTTCGAACATACCGCAAATTATAAAATTCTTGAGTGGTGGAGGAATCATTCAACTTAATTTTCAGTTATCTCCCTCATTGCAAGACAGATATTAGCGACCTCTTCTTCAACAGTAGCAGTTGAATAATCATTTAGTGTTGTATTATTAATTTTGGACTTCCGCGGTTCAAGATTAAGTTCGAAAAGTATGAAGATTCAAGTTTGTGTCGATGATTGGACAAAGATTAAATTTCGACAATAAGAGCTGGATCAAGAACGCGAATTCTTCAGTGAAGAATGTGGAGATACAACTGCAACCACAACAACAGATAGCAACGATTGACGATGATGTAAGATGAGATTACTAAATGTAAGAAAATCATGGGTTTTGATTCTTCCATCCCCAAGAAGATATGTAGGCGCTTAATGATAATTTATTAAGTTCAAGCCCATTCCTCCTCTAATTTTTTTTCAAATTTTATTGCAATGTACAATTTGATTATAATTTATAATTAATAATTTATTAATTTTATTTTATTATTTCTTATTTTAAAAAATAAAATTTAAAATTTAAAATCAGAACCGAGAACCGGCCCGAAATCACCGATTCCGCGTTTTCGTGGAACTGGAACCGGGGAATTCCCAGCCATGTTGAGGGAAAATGAAATGGGAGGTCGCTGAACATTTTCTATTGCGTTGACCAACGATTAAAGTCATTTTCTGGCCATATTCCTCTCTCTGTGTATTGCGCAACATCCCTCCTTTCATTTTGACCTCCCGTGCTTTCCTTATTGAAAATCTTTTGGGCGGGTTAGGGAGAATCGAAAATCCACCACCGTTGGAGAAGTGCCAGAGCCCAAAGAACGCCGGCACCAGCCGCCAACAACGGCGACCACCTCGGTCGTGTTCTTCGTCCACCCATCTTGCCCACCTCCGAAACATTTGAGCACCACCGAAGCTCGAGGACTCCCCCGGAGACCATCCACCACCAAGCACCCATCTCGCTCGCCATTCACCACCCACATCCACGACCTAAGCAAGTGAGGATTGTGTTGGTGCTGAAATGTTTTGCGTCGATAGATCTGGACACGAGATGTCCAAATTTCTCTTCTTAGTTTTCTGGCTAAGGAGCTATAACTCAATAAGTTCGAAATTATCCGAGTCAACAAACCTAGTGGATTACGAACTATCGACTTCCCAATCTAGAGTCTCATTCTTGACCAAAAACTCTGGAGCTATGCCAAGTTCAAGAGCAGTTGTCTATCACACCACTCGGAAAATAGGCGCAATTCTTATTTGGGCGGAAAAACGGGGTCTAAGTATGAGCGAGTTCAGAATATCAAATTAATTATCAACGATAAGTTCTAGTTTAAAATAATTGCCAATGAGAGGCAAAAAAATAAAAAAAAAACCCAAGTAGAAGTCCTATTAAAAATTTATTAAATTGCTGGACTTGGTAATTTCTGGATTTTACTTCTCGTAAGTAAATTTCCACGCCATGAATATGATAGTTTCACTTATAATTTTTTTCGTCAATTACAAGCATAATAGTGAAATTTTAGAGGGGCCATTCTCTTAAAAATGAAGGACCCTTCTTCTCATTACCTAACTACGTAGGTAACCATATGAAAGAAAAAATTACCAAAAAAGTCCAAAACCTATTATAATTGTATCAATTCAGTTCTAAATTTTTTTGTCAATTAGTTAAAAAAAATTATATTTATGCCAATGTAGTCAATGATCGGCTCGAGGTCGAAGAAGATAGGGCAAAAAAAAGAAAATAAACATAAAAATTTGAAAAAAATTAAATTATTATTAAAAATTCTCACGTCAACACCACAACTTTAATTTCTGGCCAATATTAATCAATAGACTGGATTAGCACAAATGCAATATATTCAAAATTAAATTGACAAAAAAATATTTAAAATTGAATTAATAAAATTACAATAAATTTAGGATTTTTTTTTACAATTCTCTGCGATATGAAACGAGGAATGAGCGAACATTCACCCCCGTAACGAGCCGTATGGGAAAGCTATGACTTGAAGGGAGAATGCTACTCGGGCTACTGAAGGGTTTTGTCCAAAGGCGTAATCTCTATCAATAACATAAGGAAAGGAAATTGTACGTTGAGAAATACAGGCAGGTATGCATTAAAAATGCACGATAAATGTTCGGCATTACTATAATAAAAATCGCAAAAATGTATTATCTTTACATTAATTGTATCAGAAATAAGAAAATCGTATGTGTTATAGACAGACCATGTGAATTAAAAAAAAAAATTCCATAAAGAAGTCGTATGCAATAATTGAATTTTTGTTATTTTTTTATAATCAAGGTGTCCGGGCCAGCTTGCGCGCACCTCGACTGTTTATTTGAGGAGACTAACACAGCAACACACTATCAAGGAAATCGAACATGAGATCAGTGCACTTAACTACATAATCTCAAGTACGTCCTAATCAATTAAACTACCGTTATTAATTTGTACTTTCACCCAAGTAGCCACGCTTCTTTTGCGTGCGTCATTTGATTCTCTCCGGTAGCACCGACTACTAAGTGGTTTTCCATAAGTTCAGCAAATGCGCGGGAGATGGAAGTATTCTTGATAATCACGTGAGGACAATGTACTTTTTGCTTAGAAAGACAAGTATTTTCACTGATAAAGATTTAAATTGACTGCGATTAATATTAACATCTGGACCAGGACCTAAGAAAAGAGCAATTGGGTAAGTCATTAATTAACATCTACCATATGATGGAACATACATTGTTCATCTAAATATTTTCTCGCGATTTGTCGTTTGTTTCGCCATAAAATGTGACATTTTTGAAAAATATTTTTGAAAATCAAAAAGTCATTTTTTCGGGAAGATGACAATACTTTCCACTATTTGGCTTGAGACCTAAAAGTGAAGTGAATTTTTTTTTTTTTGCGTGGTTTGATAAGAAAAATCTCCTAAATAGACGTCATGTTAATTGCTTGCGAATGGGTAGTCAAGTGAAAATATTTTCAAATCGTTTATTTTTGACAAAGGAAAATTATTATTATTTTTATCTAATTTAGCATTTAAGTGTGTTGACGAAAAATTTTGACACCAAACTGAGCATCGTAAACAAATTACCTTATACCGAATTTAAACTTTGGTAGGAAGACCTTTTCCTTATACCGAATTTAAACTTTGGTAGGAAGACCTTTTTCGATGGCTAGGAAAATATTTTTCGTAAACTCGTATTCCTAAGCGAACTAAACATCGAAAAATGAAGAAATTAGTGTTTCGAAATATATTTTTTCGCGAAATAAATGAACCTTAAGTTTGTTTTTGTTTTCTTAGTAGCAGTAGCCTGTAGCATGTTGCTTCCACCTTCGATCAGTGTCCACAATGAATAAGAAGTGATCACACGATTATAGTTAATATCACAAAAAACCTTAAACTGGTACACCTGTGACAATTTTACCCCAAATTATTTTTTTGACCCTGAAAAATCCCAAACTGGTACATCTATGACAAATTTACCCCAAACTGGTACAATTGCGACAAATTTACCCTCCGTAAGTTTTTGTTAAATATCGTCAAATTGCTAAGTTGATTGACACGTAGCCATTGCCGGGTGTACATGTTACCCTATGTTTGCTATAGATGTATCAATTTGAAATTTTTTTTAGTATTAACTCAATTTAACGAAAATTAATATAGGATAAATTTGTCATATGTGTATCAATTTGGGATTTGTTATGGTAAAAAAAAAGTAGGTTTTGGGTAAATTTGTCACAGTTATACCAGTTTAGAGTTTTTGATGGTTAACAAAATAATTTAGGGTAAATTTATCACAAGTATACCAATTTGAGATTTTTGGTGATAAAAAAAATAATTTGGAATAAAATTATCACAGATGTACCAGTTTAAGGTTTTTGATCGTGTTAACCCTTCTTTATAATCGATCTGAGAGATTAATCTGAGCCTATTGCGTCAGAGATCGCAAATTATGGGCCGGTACAATCTGATTGAAGACGTTCTAGTCCTTTTTAAATTTCCAGATTAATTTTTTTTTTTGTCCCGCGAACGGCGGATACTTCTTAATTTCGAAACACTCATCACGAAAGGAAAGCCAACTTGCCGGAAGACTTTCCTAGATTGAATTTCGCTCGATCATGTGGATCCAGATCAAGTAGCTGCGAAAGGATGAGGCCAACAATGACTGCTTTCTCCAAGTGAAGAATCCAATTTTTTTTTTTGCTTTTTTTGGGCATACAAAATAGCAAGTTGCACCTAAGCAAGTGGTAACAAAACTTACATGCTAACCCAATCTCCCTGAACGCATCCAAAGGTCCAAAAGTCAGAAGCTCAAAAATTTAACTTAAACCAAGCTTATAGGTCTCTCTGAGATTCTACAAAAGTCAAAACAATGCCGATGGAGGGCATTTGACTTGTAAATTTTTTAAAAGTGCATGGGACCTCGCGAAGACTTGACAAGAAATCAAAGTACTTATTTTTTCGTCAGGGGAAAAAAAAAACAATTCAATTTAGTTAACTTTACGAAAAAGAGAAGCCATATGAGCTTCCGACAAGAAAAATTTCATCGAGTCGAAGGCAGATGGGATTACACTGAACTTATTTTTTTATTTTTTAAATAAAATTATTTTTGATTTTGTTTCTGACAACAAAAAAGCAATTTTTTTTTTGACTTCTTGTTTCTGCTCCTCCCGAAAACATAGATTTATTCTCTAGGACAAAAACTCAATCTATATTTTCAAACATCTTTATGTTATTTTTCTTACCGGGGAAACAAAAGAATAAAATAAAAAATAAAAAATCATAAACGTCACCAAATGCGCCTTAATTGGTCCATTAACACCTCTCTTTTTTGGATTCTACTTTGCAAAACCCATATATGAACTATATGGTGGAGAAATTATGCCCAATAGCCAGAATATCTACTTGATGCTCTATGGCACTGACAAATATGCCTCCAAGTTGGCAAAATTAAGGCTGGCGTTAATGGGAGAGAGCTATCTTGGTATAGCTAATATATTTTATGTTAAAATATATAGATAGTAAAATAAAACACGGGATTTGAATCAGAGGTAGCTGGTATTAGATGTGTAAAAACTGAATCAAATAACTGAATCGAAATCGAATTGAACTGAAATTTCATACATTTTCAGTTCAGTTCGGTTAGTATGCCATCTCCATCACACTTCACATATTATTGCCATTATATGCACACACATATCACTCCCGCTCTATAAGAAATATGAAGATTAATTAAAGCTCGATTCGTTTTCAATCACAGATTCATATGGATCGATACAATCTAACTGAAGATGTTTTAGTCCCGATTCTTTCTTTTTCCGTACGAACCTGGGATACTTTTTACTTTCGAGACACTTGTACTGATGGGATATAAGCAATCGAGGAGTTGCCGGGGATTTCACTAGATTGAGTTTTGCTCCCACGTGCAGATCCAGAGATCGAGCAGCGGCAAAAGGACGAGGCCTACAAGGACCGCTTTTCTCCAAGCGAAGCGTTCGACCCTATGCTTTTGGCATGCAATATAGCCAATTTGCAGCTAGCAAGCTGTAACAAAAGCTTATATTGCTAACCCAATCTCCAGATTAACGGCTCCAATGGTCTAAAATTCAGATCAGATACTCTCAACTCTAACTCGAGCCAAGCTTTGCGGGTCTCTTTGAACATCATTCACGTCATTTCCAAAAGTCAAATTGATAAAGATGGAGGGAATTTGACTTGCAATGCTAAAAAGGAAACTCGCGAAGACTTGACTTGAGATCAAAGTACCTTCGCACTCCACGCCTGATTGCGTCAAGATGCAATAGATCTTCTGCAACATTCCTTGGTTACTATAAAAGGAAACCAAAGCCGAGACCGGATACACACCAAATAACCCCAGCCAAACACAGCAAGCTTAGCCGCTTGACATATAGTGAAAGGAAAGATGGCTAAACTAATGGCGCGGTTAGGCGTGTTCTTGGTCCTCCTCCTCTTCGTCATCGCCGCGGAGGCAGTCCCGGCCAAGAAGGTGAAGTGCACGGACCCTCAGTATCTGGACTGCATGTCCGAGGGCTGGTTTTCCTGTCCCTCTGGATGTCCTCAAGCCTGCACCATGAGCTGCGACAGATGCGCCCCCGTTTGTCCGAGGAGCCCGCCCCCGCCAGCATCGCCGCCACCGCCCAAGAAGAGATCGCCTCCCCCGCCCAAGAAGAAATCGCCTCCACCCCCTTCGCCCCTTTACTCCTCTCCACCGCCGCCCCCTCCAGCGCCTTTGTCTCCTCCTCCTCCCCCTGCTATCAACGCATCACCGCCACCATCAGGAGAAGTTTCGGGACAGGAGAAAGAGAGGTGCAAGAACAAGAATTACCCCCTGTGCTATGGCGTTGAATTGCCTTGTCCTGCTGGTTGCCCCACTCAGTGCGAAGTGGATTGTACCATCTGCAGACCCGTTTGCAGTAAGTTTTTCTTTGCCCGTTTAGATCCACCATCCTTCATGTAGATACTAATTCTTGATCTTAGCCAAAGGTACCAAATTATGCTCTAGAGAATCTAAGGGCAATGGCTCGACACCAAATGTCAAATATAGATGTTCTTGAAAACTTGTCCTATATGTGTTGCGATGAGCATGGGAGATCTTTAACTAAAGCACGAGGATGCTGTCAAGATGATTAGGTTTCCGAGTTTCCTTTCCTTCTCAAGTTTTGTTATACGTTCTTTTGTGATGGATTTTGAAGTGACGCTTTAATGTCGTGACGCGTTCAAACGTGATTAGGCTGCGACCGGCCGGGCGCAGTTTGTCAAGACCCAAGATTCATTGGCGCCGACGGCGTAACCTTCTTCTTCCACGGCAAGAAGGACCGGGACTTCTGCCTGGTTTCTGACTCCAGCATCCACATCAACGCTCACTTCATCGGACGACGGAACCAGGCCATGAAGAGAGACTTCACATGGGTCCAATCTCTCGGAATCCTCTTCGGCACGCACCGGCTCTTCATTGGCGCCAAGAAGACGTTGACCTGGGATGACTCCGTGGACCGCTTATCCATAGCCTTCGACGGAGAGAACGTCTACCTCCCTGAAGCCGAGGGCGAGAAATGGCAATCCACATCGTCCGACGTGTCCATCGCGAGGTCACGGGACACCAATGCCGTGGAAATTGAAGCGGAAGGGCACTTCAAGATTAAAGCAGTCGTGGTACCGATAACCGAGAGAGATTCCCTGATACATAACTACGGCATTACACAAGAGAATTGCTACGCGCATCTGGACCTGAGCTTCAAGTTCTACTCACTCACCGCGGATGTTACTGGTGTTTTGGGCCAGACTTATGCTAAGAACTACGTGAGCAGGGCCAAGATGGGAGTCGCCATGCCAGTTTTAGGCGGCGAGAGGGAATTCGCCTCCTCGGGTCTCTTTAAAACCGACTGTGCCGCCGCCCGGTTCGTCGGTGAGCTGAGCCCGAGCAACTCGACCAAGAATTTCGAGTACGGCGACCTTAGCTGCTCCAGCGGAGAAGATGGCCCTGGGGTTGTTTGCAAAAGGTAGAGATTTTCGCATCTCAATACGGGCTCAAGCACTTTCTACATTTGATATTTGATGTATGCAATAAAGGTCAGAGCCGAAGCAACGATACTTGCGTCTCTGACCAGTGACCAGTTTCATACGGTCTTCTTGTATTTCCTCTGGAATAACAATATTCAGTGAACGTGATGATGAGGGCTTTAAGTGAAGCAGAACAAAAATTAAGCATTACTAATTGTCCTTTAAGTGAAGCAGAATAACAATTAAGTTTTCACCGATTGTCCTTCGAATAAAAATTAAGCTTCACTAATTGACAAAATGAGAAACAAATGAAAGGAGTTTTTTTTTTGCTTGATGTTAGAAAATCTGATTCAAAATTCTAAAATATATTTGTTTAAAGCGTTAATATCACGAAAAATTTCAAACTGATATTCCCATAACAAATTTGTCCTAAATTATTTTTTTGATTGCTAAAAACCATAAACCGGTACATTTTTGATAAAATTTACCTCAACTTGATATACCTATGATAAATTTACTCTTCGTTAATTTTTGCTAAATTTTATCATCAAATTGCTTAGTTGGATGACATGTGGCAATTCTCGAAAGTATACATTTAGGGTTTTGACCTTCTATTTGTTAAAAGTACACATGTAAATTTGTTACATGCGTATCAGTTTGGAATTTTTGATAGTCCAAATAATTAGTTTGGGATGAATTTGTCAATTTTTTGTGGTCAAAAAAATAGTTTGAGGTAAATTTATTATAGATGTACCATTTTGAGGGGCTTTTGTGATAAAAAATAGTTTGAGGTAAATTTATCATAGTTATTCTAATTTTAGATTTTTTGTAATATTAATCTTTGTTTAAACTTAAATAAAAGTGAAAGTTGCTTTTTCTATTTCCCGTTAAAAATCTAAATATGTTTAAATTTTAAAAAATCTTTAAAAGAAATTATATGTAAATCTATGTGTCCAGATATTATATCACGTGACTTGATAACAAATTTTATATCTTTTCCTTATCTCTTTGCTTATTTATTTAAATTTATGATTTGAAATTTCTAACATGTGTTGAGACGTTAATAAAGCGAATATTAATAACTTTTGAATTTTATCGCATTATGCAATATGACCTTTTAATTATGAATTCGAGTAACGCGGTACTTATTTTTGGGCTAAATATGTAACTAGTCTATGAATTTTTATTTTATTTACTGTGATGTTTCAATTATTAGTAAATACTCAATGTAATTCTTTCGCGTAATTCAAGGATTAAATTGAAATTTAATAAACAAATAACTCGGCCACTCGAAAACGATAGTGATCTTCCTCGTAGGCGCCCTCTTCTTCTACTTCTTCTTCTTCCTCCTCCTCCTCCTCCGCCTCCGCCTCCAATAATAGAACGCGACACACTCCGGCAGGCCCGGTCGAGATGGCAAATCAAGAGCGGGTTCAGTAACCCAGTGTCAGACCCTTCCTCACGCGAACCTCCCCCTGCTCTGACTCGGGTGAGGCTCC
This sequence comes from Rhodomyrtus tomentosa, assembly GCA_028455895.1. Taxonomy (NCBI): domain Eukaryota; kingdom Viridiplantae; phylum Streptophyta; class Magnoliopsida; order Myrtales; family Myrtaceae; genus Rhodomyrtus; species Rhodomyrtus tomentosa. The sequence goes on along the minus strand of JAPCWY010000003.1, from coordinate 13,270,034 downwards.
GAATTGACGCTTTGCCGCCCCAATTCCATGGCTTCTCATGGCCATCTCGACGAGGCAAGCCACCACGTTACCTCATGTATGCTACCACAGCTTCACTGGCGCGGCATTTCTAACTATTCGTTTTCTCACTATAGGACGACGATTTCGGAGGAGACTTTTCTGGGACTCGTAATGCTAGCCGTTCAGGTCTCTTTCTTCCTCGCGTTGATTCTTCAGTTTCTTCTCTTCCGATTTGCGTGAAGTTTAGGCGATGTTGGTGGTGATTTTCTCTTGTTTCAGGTAATAAGAGAACTTTTGGAGACATTGAGGACGATGAAGACGATCTCTTTGGATCCAAGAAGGTACCCAGAGTGTCGAGCAGACACTCCATTTTGTTCAATTTTGGGCTGTCTGTTGGCATTATGCGTGCTCATACGCCTATGTTATAGTTCTTGAAGGCCTGTGTGTCTGTTGGTGATCACAGTTTCAGCATTTCAATTGTTGGCCGGAAATTACTCCAATGTAAACTAGTAAATTTTATTCCATCCGAAGGAGAAGAGGACGCATTCCTTCACAAGCATGATCACACGGTCACATATTGTTGGCCATCCAGTGCTTCTTGCGGGATATTTATCTCTGCAGTTGTTTTTTGTGGTTCTACTCTTGTGTGCAGCGACATTTAGCCTTTTTTCATTGTTTCCCATCTCTAGTCTTTGACTTAAGGGCTGTTTTACGGCGTGTTGTAGCTTTATTATGTGTTATGCTTATAGTCAAACAGGAGATGCCCGGCATCTTAAGCTATGTGATGGAATTCTCGGAAGTATAGATTTGCCTCGCTTTGCATATAAGTCCGCTGTTTTAGTTTCATTTTCCTTCAGGCCTTTAATGCTTAAAGGGCCCTCCTTTTTCTTATTTTTGATGCACAGAAAATTATTCTCTCTGAGTTTCTTGCCACAGGGTAACAAAAAAGCTGAAGAAAATGCTCCCGGTGCGGCTACAGGAATGATCTTGTCACTTCGTGAGAGGTGAATTAGAACTCTAAATTCTTACTTACTCTATGCTTTTTTGGATAAACAGTGGTCATGTACATTTGGCATGCTTTCAACATTTTGGCGACCTTTCAGCTTGAAATCTCACGAGTCTCTTGTTTTCTTTTGCAGTCTTCAGAACTGTAAGGATACTCTAATGACATGCCAAGTATGTATTCGGTGATAGGTGTTGTCATCTTATCCTTCGTCGTGTCTCTTTGAACCATATATGCAAGTGCAACTTTATTTCAATTGCTAATATTTCTTTGTGCAAGAAACATGTTGGTCATGAAGCTTTAACATTGATGAGAGCTGCAGTGGAGATCCTAGAATGAAGGTTATTAAAATTGGGATTTAAGTCAAGTCGCTAAGCGGTCTGTAAAAGCGTATTATGAAATTATAAGATTTTAACAACAGCTGAATAACTTAGAAAAACATCATTCCCAATAAGTATTGACCCCGATGAAAGACCATAATGCAAGATCAATTGAAACAAGTCCAGTGAGGTACAAGCGTTATTGAAATACAAATTTACTAGTTTATAGTGGTCTAGCATTCAAGCATGAACGAAGGGTGAACAAAGACAATAGATGCAGTCTAATTGCAGTTGACAATCCATTTTAACAACAAAACACACAAACCACTATAATTAAATAAACTCTAGAATAGATATTCAGCAGCTTTTACCACGTCTTCGTCAAGGCCAGTCATTTCCGTCATCATGATCATCCTCATCAAGTTTGTTATTGGATCCATAGTCATTGTTGTCGTTGGTACTCTCAACAAAATTAATTTCATTGCTATTCAACTCTAAATCTCTAGAAGCTTGAAATGGTTTCAAATCATATTGAACGTCATCCTTGTCGTGGAATAAGGTGCAGTTAACATGCTCCGTCATTGGAAAATGCTATAGCCTTTTCATTATTCAGCCAGAAAGAGATGTAATTATCTTTCCTAATACCTTGTTAGCCTAATGGAGCTAATAAATTCATAATTTATCGTGATTAAGAAATTTTTAAGGAATAAAGGTGGCTTTACACTGCAAAACATTCAGTGTTATAGCTTCAATAATGATTCAGAGAATTGTGAAGTTAAGACAACTTGATTCAAATACGGTGTTCAGATTGTGTTCCACCTGGCTTTAGTTTCAAATAATGAGGCAATCAACATCTATGTAGCACCGATACGACACAGGACACGATACGACACGACACGACACGCCGATACGGCAGTTCTCAAAAAATAGAGAATTCCGACATACCGGGACACAACATATATTGTGTGTGTGTGTGTGTGTGTGTAAACGATCATTTTTATAAACTTCAAACATCATTATGTCTAAATGTCATAGCTATTTCATATTTGACATTCAGATATGATTGTTTTGCATATTTAAAAGTATATTTTTTTTTTTACCAATCGGACGTGTCGAAACGTGTCGGGACGTGTCCGAAAAACCAGCCATGCCGGACACGGCTGGCTTTTTTTGTTGGCCATCCGGACACGCGATCCCCTGTGTCCGATCGTCACAAAATTTCTCTGGGTAGGCATGTCCGTGCTATATAGATCAGCATGCTCAAGCTCGACCTTATAATCAATGATCAATGTTCAACAGAACTCAAGTTTTTTTATGTTTTTGACGTTGTATGCACTTTTGTGATCTTTGTGCTATTCTTTCATATGTTCATTTGTGAAACTATTTGGGGTTTCTTTTTTACCCTTTTGATTTTTTCAGACAGAGCTTGAAGCTGCAAAATCTGAGATTCAGAAGTGGCATTCTTCATTCCAAAATGAGTCCTTCATACCTTTTGGGACATCTCCTGGTTAGTCTTATGTTTACTTGTATATGTAATTATCAGAACTTGATATAAGACATGAGTATGAGAGAGTTAATTCAAACTTATTCGTGTGTGCTCTGATACTCTCCTCATCTTTGCAGAACCTAAGGTGATAATCAACTACCTTCAGACACTTAGATCTTCAGAAGAGGCATTGAGAGAGCAGGTTGGTTTGTGGGAAGCATGTTTCTCTTTCCCTTTGTTCCATTTTGCAATCAGAAGTTATTTATCATCTGTTGTTTCATTTTTTCTATATAGCTGGAAAAGGCAAAGAAAAAGGAAGCTGCTTTCATAGTAACATTTGCAAAACGGGAGCAGGAGATAGCTGAATTAAAGGTGAATCTTTTGTCGCGGTTTTGTAGGATATCAGAATGATTTGTAAGTATAGTGCTGTTTCATTCTGTATCTCTTTGTTTTACAAATATACTGATTGTCGTTAAGTATATTGGCACTTAGGTGTAAAGTAGATGAGAACCAATTTTTATATGATTGTGTGTGCATTCATACTCTAGTTACCAAGATGAATGTTTCAATTGATTATCTTTCTGCCTTATCTTTCATATTGCGTGTTATTATGTTATCATATTTGTAACCTATGTTACACGGAGATGCCCCTGCAAGCATTTTTCGCGTGTACGCGGTCGGACACGCTTCGAACACGGTCGTCACGTGTCCGAGCTTCTGACACGCAGTCAACGAGTGGGACACTCTGGGACTCGTGTGTCCCATGGTTAATTTAGGCAAACCTTATACTTTGATACCAAAATCTGCCCTACTCCCATGGGCCTTCCTGATGGCCCGTCGACCTAGTCCAGCTCAGTATATTGCTTCAGTCACTGAACCCCCATTTTATAAGAAGCTTTCCCTCTCTGTCTCTATTTCTCTCTCGATGTGGGGCATGGAAAGGGAAGAAGGAAAAGTAGACAACCGATTGAGACAAACTGTGGAGTCTGAGTCAATCCAAAAAGAGAACTTGATTGGGTTTATCATGTATGTAAATCCACTGCATAATTCACTAGAAAGAGTTGAACATGGCCAAGCGAAAAAATTATTTGTGAGAGTAAAAACAAAGTCTAAGAGAATTATTATGTAAATTCATTCTAGGATTTTTTAATTATTTATTGATTTGTGGAATCATAAAAATGATAATTTATCATGTATATATAAAAACGTATATTTAGTATACGTGTCTCAGCGTGTCAAAATTTTCTATTTTTTGAGAAATCGCGTGGCATCATGTCGTGTCCCATGTCCCGTGTCGTGTCGTTGCGACATAGGTTATAAGCTATACAAAATATTTTGTAGACCTCTTGTTAAGATACTTAATGAGAAAACAGTAGGTATTATGTACTTTTAGGGACAAAAAAAGGTTTCCCACAAATATGAAGATTAAAATAGGCAGCATCATTTAAGAGCCTCTTTCACAAATTAGGATGGGATTCTCTTGATGTTTGCTGGGTAGCTGTTTAAATTGCTTCAAATTTCTAATATCTGGGCTGCATTTGACCGACGCAAGATTACCCTTTATTCCAGTCTGCTGTTCGAGACTTAAAAGCACAACTCAAGCCACCATCTATGCAGGTAAGGCAGAACATATCTTGCTTCTTGAACATATGTTTATATGGTATGGCAACGAGTGAATGCGTGTGAATTATCAATTAACCGGGTAACTTGTGTATGATTTCTCTTAGAACGAAGCTACTTTTTTAAAAGAGTGCTTTCAATATTTCTGGTTTAGACATTGTTGGAGTTATTAGATATTAAACCACGCCTTCATCTATCAGTTTAAACTTTTAGAATAGTTGGCAGTGGTCCCACAAAATCTCAAATGATATCAGAGCTAGAAGTCCTGATGTTCAAATCTTTTTAAGCTCCATTTGCCTCCCCAATTAAATATGTCTACGCTTAGTACTAAATAAAAAAGACTGGACTAAGTGTGAGAGGGAGTGTTAGAGTAATTAAATATCAAATCATGCCTTCATATAATAGCTTAAGCTTTTAAAACGATTGGCAGTGATCCCTCAAAATCTCTCAGACATGAATGACTAAAATATGGTGATGAACTGTACATTTTTTTTTTTTTTGATAACCCAGGGAACCCCCGCACGGTCGACAGCCAGGGAGTAAACCCTGGGGGCGACACGTGCTAGCCACCACACACGTGCCACTGGTTAAGTCATCCTGCGGCGCCCGGGATGAACTGTACATTTTTTATGTTTACCCTATCTGTTAAAACTTAACTCCGCTTGAATGATGATTTTTGGGTTGGACTGGAAAAGCTCAAGCTGTAAACAGTGTTTTGATATTGTGATTCAGGTGATGATGCTACAATCTTGCTGATGTTATGTCTTGGCCAGTTAATCCTCTTGCATTTACTTGCCATGGTAGATTTAGTCTGTCTTTGCCAAGGATTTCCTGGGTGTACACTGTAGCTATAGGGGTTACACCTTCATTATGGCAAAAATCTGGATTGGCTACCTTCGGTGGCTTGGAGGGAACAATTTTCTGTTTGAGTTGGGTAATCCTTAAAAATGGCCAACTTTTGAGCGACTACGTGTGCCAGTTATTATTATGGTGTTAGCACCTTAAATTTCTCCTGTTCATATTTCTTTGTTGACAGGCAAGGCGGTTATTGTTAGATCCAGCCATTCATGAAGAGTTTAGCCGTCTAAAGGTCTGTACTTGAACTTTTTCATTGAACTTTTATGGATGTGATATTAGTCAAAGCATCATGTCAATAAATGTCTTAGGGAAAAAGATTCCTCACCCCCCCCCCCCCCCACCACAAAATAAATAAATTTCTACCTTGCATAGGTTAATTCTGTTCCATGGCACATTTAATGAGTCTGCAAACTGCCTAAAGACACTTATTCATTTTTTCTTCATAGAGGCATCCTTTGTTTTAGGTGCCATGGGGATGAGACTTAATTCTAGAAATTTTTGTAGTCCTTTGATGAGAAACTTGGGGAGGAGTCCTTCTGTTTCTTTTATGTGGATATTTTTGCTCTTTGCTAAAACTTTTCTGATTCTCTTAAAATTTACTAGACATTTGATTTTCTTGATTTTAGGATTCTTGATAGTAGGATATGCTTTCTCCATAAACCCAAAAGTGAACTGAATGAAAATATTTTGCGTGTGCAAGTTCTTAATGTTTGCTTATATTTTCCTTTTAATATGAAAAAGAGAATGTTGTTAAGTACATTGCCAGTGTCAACACAGTTTTCAAGGTCTTGGACTGGTTGATTATCCGGCATTAACATTTTCTGCTTTTGTAGCCCTACTTTTCCTGCATTACCCTATGTTGGCTTCTAGCATATGCTATATGCTATATAAATATCCATGTTGACCCCACATATGATTTGGATACTACTATCCTTGGTGTGGATCTTGGAGGAGATACCTATTTCGAATGCTTCTAAGATTTGAATGCTGTTCTGATGCTAGAACTTGGTAGAGGAGAAGGACAAGAGGGTGAAGGAGTTGCAGGATAATATCGCAGCTGTTAGTTTTACTCCACAGAGCAAAATGGGTAAGATGCTCATGGCTAAATGCAGGACCCTACAAGAGGAAAATGAGGAGATTGGGAATCAAGCAGCTGAGGGAAAGGTTCTGCTCATTGTGTCTCGTATTGATGTTTTTGATTTGTATATTTTTGCGACAGAGAGGAGATGTCCATCACTAATTAGTCTTAAGGTATAATTAGAGTAGTGCTCGTACATGAAGAGCTATGTGGTACAGGGGTTCTGTTAAAATTTATCTCGAGAATAAGATGGTTCGGGCTGATTTACTTATTTGTCCACTATTATCTGGCTTGCAGATGCATGAATTAGCAATGAAACTGGCTTTACAAAAGTCGCAGAATGCAGAGCTGCAGTGTCAATTTGAAGGTTTGAATGTGGCTCATCCATGTTTCTTGGAACTTGTACAGCTCTTTTTGTAACTTTTTGGCATAAGAGAACCTTTACATGTCATTGCCGCTAGCAAAGGTTCCTTTTCCAACTAAATGGACACTTCTGTTTGCCCGAACAGTGTCAGTTTTGTCCTTGAAGGAATTGGAATATGTGTGTGTATCGCTATTTAGATAATCCAAACGTTTTTTTCTACTGTTACGTTGGATTGTCCTTCAAGTGTCTTATATGAGCTAGTAGCTCGCTGAGTTCATATTGTGGTGGTTGCATGCAGGATTATATAAACACATGGAAGGACTCACAAATGACGTTGAAAAGTCAAATGAAATGGTGCACGCGCTCTCTCTCTCTCTCTTTCTCTATATATATGTGTGTGTATGTGTGCGCACGCTTGCGTGTAGTCATAGTTATCAAGGCATCGCCTCGGCGGATAAGGCGACCTCGGATGTCCAAGGCGTCCTAGTGCCTTGCTGGTTCTTCTTCAGGCGGGCACCTTGGTTGTCTAGGCGTCGCCTTGTGGATGCCTTGTGCGCCTTGGACGCCTAGGCGACGGGTTGGACATTTATGACAAGTGATGATTTTTTCCATTTCTATCGATTGCAGTATTTGTATTTCGATGATTTCACTCTATAACAATAAAACCCATTTCTTATATCTCTCGAACAAATTAAATTCACGTTTGAAAATACTCCAAAGGCGACATATATTTGCTTTGTTGAGTCATAAATGTAAGTCTTGAAGTACAAATATAAAATATACAATTATACATATATATATATTTAAAAATTTAGTTACATTGTCACCGTATCGCCTTGTGGACGACTAGGCGGGCGCCTAATCGCCTAGGCATTTTAGAGGCCTCTAGCTCGCATTGTCGCCTTAGCAACTATGCAACTAGTAGTTGTACTAGTCATATGCTGCGTAGGAGGCCAGAGAAGAAATTGACAACCGAGCTCTTTTTAAATGTAGGTGCTCATCTTGCAAGAGAAGCTAGACGAGAAGGACCAGGAGCTGAGAAGATTGAAGAACGAGCGGCGGCAGAAAAATATGCCTCATGCGATGAATGATAAAGCTCCTGTTAAGGAGGAGAATCAAGAACGTGTTGGAGACTGAGTGGGGATCAAAGAAGTAAATTTAATAGGACTGTCGTTTATTCTGTTTCTCTGTTTATCCTTGGTCGTCTTGTTTGTACATTATTGTCATCGTTTTCTTTTTCTATCATGTGCTCTTCACTTTCTCATTTGTCTCGTTACTCTGCGAACAATTTTGGAAGTTTGATAGGCTTTGCGAGACTGCATGTTTAATCCCACTGGGTTTCGTAGTATGTGAGAGGGACTGTAATGATTATGTTCAACGTGGAGTGTTTCATCTTTTTAATTTGTTTCGATAGACAGGGGATAAATAACGTTAATGAGGTACGGTTTGATGGTTGAGATATCAGATCATGTGGGGTATGCACGGTTTGATGGTTGAGACGGAGCAAGCTCGCGTGGTTTGGGTGCGTGCGGTGCAGGACTCTCTCTTCCTGGGCTTGACACGTCATCCCTTGGTCCAGCCATGTCGCATGGTCCCGGAGTGATGGTCGTCCTTGTCGTCCTCTTGGTGATCCAAATGAAGGGCCTCCACTGCAAGACTTGCGGTGAATATCTTACGTTGCACGCTTGTTAACGTTTTCTTCTCTTTTGGCATCAGAAACCCTTAGCGTTCACATGTACTCCATTGCCATGTTGCACCTATCCTTGCCATTTCATGTCTTTCTGAGAATTGGATTTACTCGCACCCCTAAGCCAAATCCGAGTCGAGACCTTTCGTCCGCTTGAATTCAGACACGTTGCCTCTGTACTCGATCAGAGATTGATTGGCTCATCTTCATTCTTGATCTCGAAGGTCATGTTTGTACAAATATCCAACCTTCGCGTAGATGTTCGAGTACTCGACAAGAGAATCATGGTCTCGGCATAGACTATCCTCTTCTTCTGTTTTTCCTGTGTTGAGAGGCCGATATTTTCAGTTTCGGAATCGAAAATTGATTACTCAGGCGAAAGCTTTACTAAGATTGAATGCCACTCCATATTGTAGATCCAGAATGGCTGTAAAAGGGGACGAGGGCTGGAGTGCTGGAAGCAGTAAATTGAAAGCTTTCTCCAAGTGAAGTATTGAACGCATGTATGCTCAATTCTTTCAAGCTTCCACCTATTTTTTCATTACAATATCATGGCAACTAGCTAGCAAAAGAGCTTTTACATATATATCGACTGTGTACGAAATTTGAGTCCAATAGAAATACTCTACATGTCAACTTAATAGGTTTATTGATCTCTTGAGCCTAGTGTTCCCAAAAGTCAAACAATAGAGGGAGGGGAGGACATTTGACTTGCAGCGCTAAATGGACCCATAAAGACTTGACACGAAATCAAAATACTTAGTACTCCACAATCAATTGCCTCAAAAAGCAATGTCGATGTGTCTTTTTTGGACATTCCTAGCTACCATAAAAGGAAACCAAAGCAAGCGCCAATTCTCGCCAAATAACCTAACAGAGAACAAGCCTAACCGGTTTGGAATGGCTAAAGTAATGGCACGGTTAGGCGTGTTCTTGGCCCTCCTCCTCTTCCTTGTCGCGGCAGAGGCCATCCCGGCCAAGCGAGTGAAGTGCGCGGATAGCAAATATCCGGATTGCGTTGCCAACAGCTAGTACAGTTGTCCCTCCGGATGTCCTCAAACTTGTACCATGAACTGCCAGATATGCGCCCTAGTTTGTCCGAGGACCCCGCCACCGCCAGCATTGCCGCCGCCACCCAAGAAATCCCCACCAACACCCAAGAAATCACCCCCTCCGCCGCCCAAGAAGTCCTCCCCTCCCCCGCCGCCCAAGAAGTTGCCCCCGCCTCCCAAGAAATCCCCCCCACACCACCCCCAAAGAAATCGCCCCCACCAAAGTCGCCCTATTACTCCTCTCCGCCACCACCTCCTCCGGCGCCGGCTGTGCTCCCCCCACCTTTGTCTCCTCCATCTCCCCCTTCCCCTGCATCATCACCGCCACCGCCTCCTTTGGGGGAAGTTTTGAGACAGGAGAGTGAGGTGCAAGAACAAGAACTACCCACTTTGCTATGGCTTTGAGTTCACTTGCCCTGCTACTTGCCCCACCCAGTGTGAAGTGGATTGTGTCACCTGCAGCTCTGTTTGCAGTAAGTTTCTTGCCCATTGAATTTGAATCTGTTAGTCTATAATCGTATGCCAATTTTTGTCATCGGGTCATTTTACCTGTGGCATGATTCACCCTGCCAACGGTAGGAAAAAAAGAAAAAAAAAAGTTCATGGATATACTCTAGGGCAACGACATGCCGCTTGTGTCTTTGAATAATACAACTTTTTATGTTGCCATAGGCATGGGAAATCTTTCTGTTGAGAGTTTAGTTATTCAATTTGTGTGAGATCATTAAGAGTTTTAACGTCGCTGAACGTGTCCAAACGTGATTAGGTTGCGATCGACCAGGCGCGGTCTGTCAAGACCCGAGATTCATCGGTGGTGACGGCATGACCTTTACTTCCACAGCAAAAAGGACGGGGTCTTTTGCCTGGTTTCCGACTCCAACATCCACATCAACGCTCACTTCATCGGAAGAAGAAACCAAGACATGAAGAGAGACTTCACATGGGTCCAATCTCTAGGAATCCTCTTCGATGCACGCCGGCTCTTCATCGGTGCCAAGAAGACGTCGACTTGGGACGACTCCATGGGCCGCCTATCCATAGCCTTTGATGGACAGAGCGTCTATCTCCCCGAAGACGAGGTCGCAAAGTGGCAATCCGAATCATGGCCCGATGTATCCATCACGAGGTTGCGCGGCACAAGTGCCGTGGAGATCGAAGCGGAAGGGAGCGTCAAGATCAAAGCCGTTGTGGTGCCGATTACCGAGAAAGACTAGTTGATACATAACTACGGCATCACGCAAGAGAATTGCTACGCCCATTTAGACCTGACCTTCAAGCTCTATTCGCTGAGCGCCGACATGAGCGGCTTTTTGGGCCAGACTTACGCTAAGAACCACGTGAGTAGGGCCAAGATGGGAGTGGCGATGCCGGTTTTGGGCGGCGAGGGGGAATTCGCCTCCTCGGGTCTCTTCGCGACCGACTGCGCTGCCGTCCGATTTGTGGGCAAGCCGAGCCCGAGCGATTCGACTGAGAGTCTCAAGTACAGCGACCTCAACTACACCGGCGGAGGAGATGGCCGGGGTGTGGTTTGCAAGAGGTAGAGATTCTCGTAACAATCATTCCAATTTCGCGTAATAATTGTCGCATCTTTGCGTGCACTAATAAACCGTGGACACTGTTCTTGTGTCCTGATTGTGAAGCTGGTCTGAACAAAACATTCTATGGAAAACCCATCACGAATCTACTAGACTAAGTCTATGTACTAACTTACAAGGAGAGTCCATCGGAACGTCACTTGCCACTTGGCACTTGCTTTGCAACTTCATAAGCATTTGCAAGCTCGTTTCCTGGTCTAATACCAGGCCCCACACAACAGCATTTTTCCAGATGAATCAATTTCCACAAATGAGAGTGGTTGAACACTTATGGTGCGTTGATTCAAGGAAAATGAGCAATTTGGAAAAAAAAAATCCCTAAAAAAATCTCTTATTTTGCTTACAAAATAAATTAATGAAATTTTTTTGTTGCCTACGAGGATAGTTAGGTAGGGGTGTCTCGGCCCGATCTGAGCTAGCCTGAACTGAACAGTACCTAGCCTAACCTAGTCCGAAACTTTTTCAGGGTCTGTTTCTTATTTCTTATTTCTTTTTTTTTTTGAAATCAAAATTACTTGGCATGTCATCAAATGAAAGAATATAAAAAATAAAAATAAAAATAAATTAAGATAAAAATAAAATATGGGTGAAAAAAGAAGAGCCAGAACAAGGCCGGCCAAGCCCAACCCAAATGCCAAATAGTACCAAGCTGGCCTGAAAATTAGAGTGAACTTTTGGATCGGGTCAAGTCGGGTCGGGCTAGGTCGACTCAGGATTTTTTGACGCCCCTATAGTTAGGCATAGGTTGCTATGGATGTTGAGAATATTTTTCGGTGACTAATTTATCTAAATGATATAGGCAACTATTTTTTGAAAAATATTTTTCAATCATTTTTCGCCAAACGAATGCAACCCCTTAGGCCATGTTTGTTTTATTGAAAATACTTCCAGGCAAAAGTTTTTTCGAATTTTTCGACGTCTGGTTCGCAAAAAATAAGCTAGTCAAAGAAAACATTTTTCACTAATGGAAAAGCAAGTTCAAAAGTGGAAAAAATGATTACCCATTTTACTCTTACACTCCTTCGCCTTCTTTTTCTTTTTAATTATTTTTATTTTCTTTCCTTTTTCAATTTTGATTTTTAAAAATATTTTATATTATATTTTTATTTTATTTCTTGCTTTATTGGTCGCTAGAGATTGGCCACAGGCAAGATGGAGTCTCACCGGAGGCCTGTGAGGCTCGTCCCTTGCATGTGGCCTGTCACCGGCCGTCGTTGTGGCCAATAATTGGCAGAGGATGAAAGAAAAAAAAGGAAAAGATTTAAAGTTATCAAAACTTCAAATATAAAAAGTTACCAAAAAATTCTATTTGTTTTATAAAAAAATATAAAAATTATTCACATTAGCATCGGTCATGCTATATAGTACAATTGAGTCTATGTCAGCAATTTTCAATCATACGACTACACAAAAAATCAAATGAGATTTCTCTTACCAAATAAGTGGAAAAAAAATTCAATTCATTTTTAGGTCATACCCAATATTTGATATTTTCCTAAAAAATGACTTTTCGAAAAATATTTTTCAAAAACGCTGTATTTTCGCGGGGAGCACATTACATAAGTTGTACAAAATCAGCTATTCATTCTAATCAATCTAGCTGAGACAAATAGATTATTTCCATTCTAGCGGCGTGGATCCATCTTGAGATGCTTTGAGGGAGCATTACCAAAAACTCCTCAAATTTTTGCAACTGGGTCAATTCGTCAATTCGGTCATAAATAATTTTTTTTTATAATTGAACCATAAATATTTTGTATTTATGTCAATTCATTACATCCACTAGATTTTGGCTGAAAATTATTGACAAGGAGCTACCGTCCTCTGTGGCGTGGCTGTCGACATGAATAATTTTTAATAATATTTTTTAAATTTTTTAGGATATCTTTTTTCCTTTTCTTTCTTTTTTTTTCTTTCCTTCTTCCCTCTTCCTCTAGCCAATTGCCGAAGTAAAAAATAAAATAATAAATAAATATTAATTAATTAAAAAGAATAAATTGAAAAAAATTAAAATATTATTAGAAATTATCCACGATAACTCGGTCATGCCACATGTGACAAACGACGCCTGCATCAACGATTTTTGTATCAAAATTGATTGGATAGACTGACTTGACACAAATGCAAAAGGTTTAATACTCAATTAGCAAAAAAAAACATGTTTAGGATTGTACTAGTACAATTACAATAAGTTTAGAATTTTTTTGATACTTCTTTTGATCCTTGTGATCCATATGCATAAACAGTAAGACACGCGAAGTTGGACCTGTAGTGGCAATCTCAAGAACAGAAGAAGAGCGTGAGAATCTAACTGGTTGATGGAATAAGACCGACCCAAAGAAAGATCGTGCAATCGAGTGTGGTCACATTTGCCTGTACAGTTCGATTGAGATCATCGTTGTCTTTATCCAATGAAACATTTATCATCGAGAGCAATTGTTCGGCTTTTAGGTAAAGAGCAACAGTTTCTGCGACAACTCTGACCCTGCATCAATTTGACTTGGTTGTTTTTCTATGCAAACAACACCACGGAAATAAATGGCGTGTCTTTTTCATGTTTCTTGCCCCCGCCTCGTCTTGTGGTTCTTCTATTCTTTGTTTCGGGGTAGTGGGCACATGTCGCGAATTGGGCGGTGCAATGAAAAGCAAGATCATCCTTGGGTCTTTCTTTCCGATTGGCCACCACCAATTTCGCGATGGGACTGAATACAGCCGTAAAAGGAGCATCTCTCCGGACAGATTGGCGACAACGTTTTAACGCTGCCCCCCATGCACGTGCAAAACATGAGCTCGGTAGATGTTGGCAGCACAAGCACAAAGGCTCCTTTCATCTTTCCCTACTTTTGTTCTCCCACGTTAAAAATGAAAGGAGTAGCTTCAAGCTTCCATCACTTCAGTCCCATGTGAAGTTCCTCCGTTCCCAATGGCCACATAAGCTTTTTCTCCGCAAATAAACTTAAACCAAACAAATGTGGATGTTGCTCATGTCTGTAGACACCGAATCATAGACTCGAATCTACTGCAGTCGCGCCTATTTAGTCTTAGAAACTCTTTTTTTTCTTTTTTTGTCAATCGAGTCCCAAACTTTTTGCCTTTGTATTGCCAATTCAGTCTATCCGGCCAATTTTTAGCTATAAATCGTACTCCGGTCATCCCACATGACGCGATCAAAGTTGAAGTGAACGGATTTGATAGTATTTTTTTTTATTTGCTTTCTCTTTCTTTCTTTTTTTCTTCCCTTCTTCCTAGCCGGTGAGGTCAACCCTCGCCAAGGGCGAGCAAGGCCGACCGTTGGCGGGCTAGCGTTGACCTTGCCAGTGGCCAACAATTTTGCTGCTGAACCTCACTTCTAATAGGATTTATTGAAATCGAATCAGATGATCATACAGAGAATCAAGAAACATTAGATGACGTACGAGATTACCTAGGTTCACCCCAGAATAGGGTTACGTCCTGCGAAGAGATTTTACTATGATTGTCGGTTTACAGCCACTCAACTTGTTACAGTGATCAGCAAAAACAAGCAAAATATATATGCTCCAATCGGACCCAAAACCTAAACCTCTCTCAAAATCTTTAATCCCACAACAAACATGCCGACTTAAACTAAAGCTTAAACCTGTTGAGGTTTTGGGGGCGAAACCCTCGAACCCCCCTCCCACTCACCGGCGAGTAGAGTAGTAATCCACTGACCAGACAACGGAAGCCTCGCCCGCTGACCGAGCAGCAATACACCCATGTCGGGGGTGTTGCCCCCAAACCCCTTTATCTCATGCGCATGGGTCACATGTCGTCGGATAATACTTTAGTTTTCCTAAGTTCACGTGGACGTATCTTGTGTGAGAAATAAGATTCCCCGAAGTATTCATCAACTCTAAGTCTCTAACAGCTTCTAGCCAATCATTGAGGTTTGGCAACCAGCTAGAGAAAGAAGGAAAGAAAAGAAAAGAAAAATTGAAAATTAATTTTAAAAAATTAAAACATTATTAAAAAGTATCCATGTCAGCGCCGGCCGCGTCACGTGGGATGACTAGTGTCCATGTCAATGATTTCAAGCCAAAATTGAGGGAATATGTTGAATTGTCACAGTTGCAATGGAATAGATTTCCGAATTTTTTTTTTTCGATAATTCTCCCGTAGGATTTGAGTTCTGAACCCAATGGAAACGTCCGAATGATCTTCGTTCACTGGGCAAGAAGTCTTCATAGAGAGTAGCTGGCTAATCAATAACATGAGTAATCACCAAATCACATTTACAACATGTGAAACAAGCAAAGGCAGACAAGGCGATTCTCTATCCCTCACCATAAAAAGCGCGACACACGCAAACGAATCACGGCCAAACTTTGCACTAGAATGTTTTTTTCCTTGTACAAATCCCTTGACACGTCGGTCAGTCTGAACACCCTAGTTAGTGTTCCCAAAGTTAGATGGTCGTCCTCGTCATCCTACCCGCGAACGGTGATGCTTTTGCAGAAAATAGGCTCAGTGCTAAGTAGAGAGAATAATTTATAGCCAAATAAGCTCTGGCTTTTCAAGATTAGGACACCGATTAATGCTGTATGACTATGACCTGACATAAGTGGAAGGAATCTTGTCATGGTGCTGAGGCGGTACTGGTTCCAGCGAAGGATGCACCAAATCGGTTCTAATGTTCTTCACCTTCCGGTAGGTTCGATTCTACTGAATCAGTCCAAACAGTATTAGTTTAGTCTCACCCCGAGAAATATGATTTGTACATGATGCGGGTTACGTCATGGGCCAAAGGTTTATCTTCCTAATGATGTCTTTTGCTAAATTGAAAGAGTCATATTGACGCGTGCTCTCGAGACACTTGTTAAACAACTCTATTGATTAACGTATTGATCAATTCATAAGAAGCTGCATAATTTTTTTTTTTAATTGGTTACTTTGGAAGTACCCTGATTGACAAAGTCGTTATGCACTATATTGCATTTGTGATGACTTTAAGTGATTGATCATGTCGAGAGATTATTCTGCTCCGGTGGTGCCTTTAGCAAAACTTTCAATGCTTCTTATCCTGCAACTGGATGGGATGGCAATATTCTCCTCCTATTAGCGTTCACTTTTGGGGACACCGATACTTCAATGTGTCAATATTTTATCAATTTTTCTGATTGACGTGATTCGTGGCGCTCCAAGTCAGCATTAATAGGTCTTAAACGATGTCATTTAACATTTTTCTCCGGAACATAAACTCATCCAAGTTCGGACAAATCAAGCAACATTCCCAAATTCTTCGAACCCTAAGTCGAAACGCAATGTTGTCTGAACACAGAGAGCACAATTCAGCCGGCACGCGGCAGTCCTTGGTGCTGTCGAGCATGAAGCGGCCCACTCCGGCAGCTGCTCGATCGGGAACACGAACTTTATGAGACCGAGCTGATCAACAGCGAAAATCGAACTCATGAAGGCCCCGTGGGGAGGCCAAGATGCATAAAACCCGTAATAAAAGGTCAGGTCCATTGGAGTCTAGGACGGTGTCGATCCAACCGCGGCAGGGATAGGAAGTGGGGTCATCGCAGAAGCCGAAGATATTAAAGAAGTCATAATTTTCGTACGATCAACATTCTAGTGCAAAAAAAAAAAAAATCGCCTGTATTAAGACGAACAACAAAAGTAGTACTCAACCTTTTCCAAACCAAATGGTCCATGGGATCTTTCACTATTATATTAAGAAGTTTTCTAGAGAGTGCTCATTGTAAAAAGAAAAAATTTCAAATAAAAGTTCGAAATGGTCTCATTTTCAAATAAGAATCTGAAGTGAACATTATTTCAAATAAGAGTCTAAAGTGACTATAAAGAGCCCGAAGAATGAAAATATATATTTTATGAGAATGGTTATATCTAATTTAAATCATCGACAGTGGAATTCGGACTCCACCACAGGTGGACGGTATGATAGCCTCTTTCCTTTGGTATCAACAAAAACATCATTTGCGATGACTTATCGAAAAGTAAACATCGCAACAGATGGCAATCAAAGCCATCAAACGAACTGTTTAGCGAATGAAAACGTCAATGAACAAAATTACTAATATAAAGAAGGGGAGTGAGACCATTAGCAAGGTGGATTGCTTTTCTATAGTTTATAATTTCATGTACTAATCTAATCATGTCGGAGCTGACTTCACAAGCTCCATGAGCCTCCTTTATGAAGCCATCACAGATCGTATCCAAATAAAAAAGGAAAAATTAACAAAGGCAGCCTCATCATGAAAACTTTCAAATTCCAATCCGATCCACTTAGATCCACAGATCGATTTAAATTCATTAAAGATGCCCTTTTATCCATGCACTACGAGCTCCACTATACACGCACGCAATTTACTACAAAAATTCTGGTGATAATAATTTAGAGAGAAGTTGTCGTCTTTGTTCTCGCTTACAGTTTGGACGAACGAGGTGGTCGGCAAAAAGCGTAACTTAGCATTTTAATATGCCGATGCTCGCGATATGTAACACCTTGGTTTTTTTCTTTTTAGGGCATTAAAGACCATGACTACAGGAATTAATCCATTCGGACATGTACGTAGAAAAAATGCCGAGTTGAATCCAATCGTGGTGCGTTGAGCCCCCACATTATCAATGGCAATTAATTTGACAGAGACATCGATTTAGTTGGTGAGAGGCTTGGTCTCCCTCGCTCGTGTTTCAAGGGCACAAGCATATTTTTATATTTTTAATTTGTGGGATGACGAGGCAGCATTCGAGGATTTCTATGTTATGTACACTGCTCCAATGAGCATGTTTATTTTATTTTTATTTTTTTAGTAACAATGACACAAATACACTCTGAATTTTAATCAAATATATAATAAGATTTATAAACGTTTGATTTGTTAAATGTGGTCCCTGAACTTTAGCTCAATATACAATATGATCTATGAACTTTCAATTCGTTTAATGTGAAACCAGAATTTTTCAACTTAATCCCCGAATTATATGAAAATATTCAATTTTGTCATTCATTAATTCAAGTTTAAGGATAGTACATAATATTTTCATATAGTTCAAAGACTAAATTGAACATGCACATGAAGTTTATGGACCATTTTGAACAAAATAAAAATTCATGGACCACATTACACATTTAGCCAAAATTCAGGAACCACATTGCACATTAATTCAAAAATTCAAAAATTATTTATGTTGTCTTTCCTTTATTCTATTATTTGTAATCCTAGGTGCTATCACAAGAGATTCGAATATGGACTCTGGGGTTTCGTTTTTAAAAAAGTTGTTGCTTCAAAGAAATGCAATTTGATGCACAGATTTCCGTGTGTATTCTAAGCAATCTAGTGTGTGCATTTTCTCCCCCTGCTTTTTCTAAAATTTTAAATGCACTTAAAAATATCTTAAAAGATCAAATTTAATAAAATCTCTTGCTAATGCATGTCCAATGTACATGAGAATAGAAAAGAAAAGAAATTAACATTACTATGAGACACCCACTTAATTTATATACCCACGTTTGCAATCATGTTCCACAATGGTCCGACTAACCTAGTTTACGTCAACCTTAATCTACTTCCAGTTGTGCTTTCTTTTGTCGAGCCCACAATCTTTAGTTTGTTGATGCAACTAATCGACAAATTAAAGCGGCGGCCTTGATGAGGCACCCCTCCCCCGGACAATCACTGGCAAGCCGCCGCTCATGGTGGCGGTGAGACCCGGAGAGAACCGGGCTCCTTGGGCCGTGCCCACGACTCGGACGTCGAACCTCCGCACCAAGGCGAGCGCCGTGCTCTTCATCTCCACCACCGCCATCTCCTTGCCCAAACAAGCCCGAGGCCCGGCCTGGAACACCGGGTACTTGTACAGGCTCTCCGGACGAAACACGCCGTCCTGAAGCCACCTCTCAGGCCGAAACTTGAGGCAATCGGGGCCCCATATTCGCTCCATCCGGCCCATGGCATACGGGTGGTACGTGACCCGGGTCCCACCTCCGACGATCGTCCCATCTGGCAGCTCGTCGTCCGCCGACGCAAACTTGGAATCGAACTGCACGGGCGGGAACAGTCGCATGCTCTCGTGAACAGCCGCATGCAGGTAGTGCATGCGCTGCATCTGCTCGTAGCTTGCCAGCACATCCCCGGTGGAGCCATCCATGACCAGGTCCGATTCCTCCCGGATCAACCTCTCCACCTCCGGGTTCCGCGACAGCAGCCAGAAGAAGCCGGTCAGGGCTGAGGCGACCGTGTCACGGCCTGCCAGGAGGAAGCTGATCACGATGTCGCGAAGGTAAACGTCGTCGTCCACAGTGCCCATGAACCGGGACAGGAGGTCGTTGCGGGTCGGGAACGACCCGAGCCTCCGCCTCTGCCGAATCACCTCCTCCGCGAGGGCGTTGACCAGTTTGACCGCG
This sequence comes from Rhodomyrtus tomentosa, assembly GCA_028455895.1. NCBI lineage: Eukaryota > Viridiplantae > Streptophyta > Magnoliopsida > Myrtales > Myrtaceae > Rhodomyrtus > Rhodomyrtus tomentosa. The sequence goes on along the minus strand of JAPCWY010000003.1, from coordinate 13,250,582 downwards.
TCCCTCAACCTTCGCTCGCTCCCCACGTTGAGCAGGCGCTTGGCCTTCCAGACCACGTGCGACACATGCGCCGCGCGCTCGGCTGACAGCCTCGACGCGAGGTCGAAGGCCAGAGCGAAGTTCGAGATGGGGAGGGAGAGCTGGAGACAACCCGGGTCGACCCCGAACGAGAACTTGCAAATGCTGTCGAACGAGAACCTCCGGAACACGTCTTGCAAATCCACGGCGCCACGGCCCATTCTCGACGTCAGGAGAGGGACAAGCCTGGTCTCGATCTCGCCTCTCACGATGTCAAAGGCGTAGGCGCGCAACGACACGCTCCCGAGCTCGAGGCTCGCCATCTTCCGCTGGAACCGCCACGAGTCGCCGTCGGCGTTGAAGATGCCTCGGCCGAGAAGGTCGCCCAGGATGGCGTTGAAGGGCTTGCCTTTTGGGTAGTTGTCGAACCGCGCCCGGAGGATGTGCTCGACGTTGCTCGGGTTCGCGGTGATCGTGTTGCGCAGGACGTGAACGTGGATGGTGCCGGTCGGGGAGTTCTGGAGGAGGTGGGTGTACCAGTCGCAGAGGTTGTCGAACTGGGACGACCAGCTAGAGGAGAGGTAGCTCGCGCAGACGTCGCAGCTACAGAGCGGCGCTTGGAGCGACCTCAACGAGTAGAGCGAGAGGGAGAGGAGGGCGAGGATGATGGCGAAGGTGAAGAAGCAGAAGCAGACTGTGGAGTGCATGGGGTTGTCCAACCACAGTGAAGATAAACGCTCCATTGAGGAACAACTGCGGACGCGAGAGAGAGAGAGAGGGAGAGCTTGTTGAGATGAGCGATTGAAAGAGAAGAAAAATGGAGGCATTAAATACTGTTATGCCCTAGGGATCAACCGGGGCAAGACATAGTGGGGGAAGTGAGTCATTATGCTTATAATAATGCCGGCTTTAAATCGACAGTGAGAGTGATTTAAAAAGAAAAATTATTATCTAACTGTCATTAATTCGATGTGAGATTAATAATCTACTCTGAAAAAACAATAATTAGAAATTATTGTGCCTTAACTCCTTCAAGAATTTCCGCCAGCACAAATTAAATACATAAACACCGAAGGAGATAGCAAAGAGGGAATCTAAGTACGTGATCGTTAACATATCCATTTGGACTTACTTTCACTCAAAAATTTAGGCTAATGAATTATAGGCCATTTAGTATATATTATCTGTTTTACACCACATCAATTCTCTAATACGAGATTTATCTAATACGACCCTCATGTGCATCTAACAGCTAGCAAAACCGTATTACAAAATTACACTCTTTGGAATGGTTCTTGCATATCAATTGAGTATATAAGCTTTGTAAAGGAAATGTTTTAGGAACACCATAAATGTGCTCTTTCTCTGGCACATTCCGCATTTATAGCCATAAATTCGGGTGGTTGATCGAATTTTCAAGTTACAATTATTCGATAGATGGAGATGAAGGTGGGTTACATAAAAACAAGATCAAACAAGGTATTTACCATATAAAAGCCTATAGGCAATTATCTGGGTAGCTGGTCAATTTATCAAATTATAACTACCCAATCAATGACGGCAATGTGAGCAGCTTAGAAAAGAATACACATATTGTGTTCCATATAAGAATCATTTGGTAAAAAGATATAAGTTTTAGAGACCCGGTTACCTCCGGACTCTTTTAACAAAATATTACTTATCGACTATATCGTGAAATATCAACGAAAATTTTGATGTGATTACAAGACCATGAATATCCATACTCTTTGGTCTTTAAGTCAAGGATCTAAATTTCCTACCATTAAAAATTTTCTACCATCTCCTACTATGATCGATCTGATCCATCCAATTCAAAATGAACGGTCCAAATCGGTCCACATCATTTCTTACTAAAAAACTGTTGATTGATCTGGACAGTCCATTTTAAATTGGAATGGACGGCTCAGATTTAATGGCACATCTAAATTTATATCACTAAATCCTTTCCCGAGGATATGTAACGGGTGGCATGATCCATCATAGTAGATACCCCACTATCATAACCATAGTCCTTTTCATTAGCGCGATTCGAATGTTCAGTTTGAACTGTAGCTACTCAACGTCTCCGCCACCGGTGGAGGTTAGACAAAAGCTATACCAGGCCCGTCACACAAATCTAATCTGTGCCATCGAAGAGCGACCCAAAAATTCAAATTTACGATTAGGAAATTATAGAACGAGTCTTGTCCGATTCGATCAACGGTGGATTTTTGTTTTGTCCCCTTTGCTTTGAGATCCGTTATAATGTTTTTCGAAGCATATCTGACAAACTTGCAGATATGGAGTTATCACAGGAGTGTATGAACAACGCGTGCAAAGAATTTACGCAGCAAATGGGTTGACGAACGGTTGAAAGAAGCTGAAGCGCCATTCAAGGCAGCCATCACGCACGTGCTTTTATCCGGACGGGCACATTAATTAAGCTGCCCCATTTAAAAATATATATATACCATAAATTCTCTAGCTTTATTATACTTTAGTCAACTCTATCCCGAAAATTTTAATTTTATCAATTCAATTCTAAATATTTTGATAATTTATCAATTGATTAAACATTGGCCAGAAAATCCGGGATGAATGACGATCATCTTAAGTGGTACAGGCGGCGCTAACGTGAATAAATTTTTATAAAATAAAAATTAGATTTTTTTATTTTCTTATGTCCCTTATTTTTATTCTTTTCATTGTGCCGGCGAGGGTCGGTGTCGGCGAGGCCATCTGCCTTTGCATTCAATGGTCCTCTCGCATCACAAGAGAAAAAAAACAAAGAGACAAAAATAGAAAGTTAAAAAAAAATTGCATAAAATTATCCGCGTTGATATCAACTGTATCACGCAGGACGATCGGCATCAACGTCAGATATTTTCAACCTCACCTAGGGCCTTCGCAGCCAACGACCCTCTCGCAGCGCAAGAAAAAAATGAAGAGAAAAAATATAAAAAGTAAAAAAAAATGATAAATTATCCACATCAATGTCGACTATACCACGCAGGACGATTGGCATTCACTACAATGATTTTTAGCTAATAGGACTCAATTGGCAAATTGTTAGAAGATTTAGGACTTCATTAATGAAATTGAAAACTTTAGGACTAAATCAACAAAAAGTATAATAAATTAAGAATTTTTTGGACAATTTTTCCATATTAATATCTTCTTATCTCCTCCTAATGATGGCTCCAACGCCGTGTTGGAGGCTGCAACATTGTGGCGCTCTGGAGATAGAGATGAACTGGTTAGATTATCTTTCTCATCAGTTGAAAGAAATTGATCTCTCATTTTTCATCTTTAGAAGATTCAGGAAAACCCGAAAGATAATCGTATAATCAAATCACTAACTCTTTCTTAATATCACATGCGTTCGGAGCTCAAATTACTTTGTACTATGGTAGGTCGGGTCGAGACAAAAATGATCCCACCCAAATAGACTCATTTAATTGTTTATGGCCTATTTATTGCAATACAAACTTAATGATCCATTCTCAACACGTACCCGACCCGATTCATAATCCTAAAATACTTCCATATATAATCCGAAAAATCACCCCCAAGTTGAGATGAGAGTGTGGGATGAGTACTGAACGCGAGATGTGTGTTGAATCTAAATAAGTTGCAAATCTATTTATGACTCATTTACAATTAATTTATAATCTATTTTACTCATTTAACGCTCATATTATGCAATCGAAAAATTTAAAAAAAACACTCATAGCATGTTTAAACCCGTTTATAACTAATTTATTCAAATTAGATCACCCCGTAGTTTGACAAGTCTAAATGTGGTATACATATGATCGTTATAGCCTTAATACGGAAGCTGACTTTGTAACGTTCACATCTATACATATTGTCCAAGGTCTGAATATGACGAAGGTTATTTGTAGTATTTATGTGAACACCACTTCTTATGGATCTTCTAATTGGCAAAAGTTCGCTAATGCCTTAAGAGTCGTGAAAATTTGATGGTAAACAATAGGAAAAAATTGGAACAACTTAGATTGTTTCTCAAGTTATTTTTATTTTACGCATGGTAAATCTTTGTGGTGAAAGAAAATAAGTTCGTAATATGTTATGATCTCGGAAAAAGCAAACCGGGTCAATTTTACTAGCTCCACATTGGAAAGATTCGTATCCAAATCAAGATCCGGTGGACAATGGATAGCTTGCTCGAAATACTCAAGCTATTAATATTTGTTGACCTTTGATGTGGACAAATTGAAAGTGGGGTCTTGCGGTAGGCCAGTGATCCAACCGCTGGCATTAAAACCAGCTTCTAATTGAAGTTGATTTGTTTTAGTCGTCACGCCCTAATTTACCTTCCCACCCATTTGCATCCCAATTTGCCTCCACATTAAATATTACGATTTAAAAAAATGGCATGTACTATTAGGAAAAAATTATATAAATAGTCTCTAAATTTTGGCCCAACGTGTAGTGTAATCATTTGACTTTTTATTCACTCACATGATCTTTAGACCAGTTTTAACGTTTAATCTAGTCTTTGAACTTTCAATTTATTCAATCTAGCCCCTCAACTCATAAAAATTCAAATTAGTTTTCCGATACGATCCATAAGTTTTCATAATCACATTATCGCCCGGATTTTAGAGTATCATTTTTTTAATTCAGATCGATAAAAATATGGTATCTTTTTATTACCTTTTTAACTTTTGGGTCTTTATAAATATTAATATAGTTCCAATTATTTGTCTTTTTATTACGTTTTTCACCGTTTTGGACTTTATAAATAGCAGTATAATTCCGGTTAGGTATATATGTAGCCTCATTTAGAATTGTATCGGTTTCATAGTTCCTTTATTTTAGAAATAAGTGTTCTTAAAATAGCTTTTAGTAATGATACCAATTATAGATTTCTCACACTAATGTTAATCTAAATCTTGTTCCTAATCATTAGACAGATATTTTTTTTTTTTACCCAACCATGGGTAGGTTAGTTGGTTAGGGCGCACTTGAGATTGTGTGGTTAGACGCACTGATCTTAGGTTTGAATCCCCAAATAAGCACCTGTGATTTAAGTGGATGGCCATGATGATGGGTTGTTGTGCTAGTCTCCCCCGATGAATAGTCGAGGTACGCGCAAGTTGGCTCGGACACCTTGGTTATAAAAAAAATTAAAAAAAATTTTAAGTTTTTGTGTTTCGTGTTGTCATAATTGAAATAAGTTAAATTTGTAAATTATGAAATTAAAATAGTAGGTATATTTTCGCAATAAAAATATACTTAAATGTAACCATCATGATGTTTATAAAGACCATAAAGGTAAAAGAAAATGATAAGATAATATTGCTAGTCGAATACATTCTTTCTTAAGGTGATTAGACAGCTCACAAGCAATTGTGGAACGTCATCCCCAATCCCTTTCTTTTTGTCGATTTTCGAAATAGATTGAAAAGAAAAACTATTAAATGGTTTGGCCAATAGTGCAATTACGGAAAAAAAAAAGTTGACTTTTTTTTTATATCAAAAGTTGATATACTAAATTAAACAAATTGAAAGTTGAGGGGTTATATCCAACATTTAGGAATTGTTTAAAGATCGGGCCGAACAAATTAAAAATTCAACAATGACATTGCACATTATGCCAAAGTTTAAAGACTATCCGTGTCATTTTCTCTCGTAATTATAAGATGGAATTGAAAAAGTAACGATGTGATGAAAATTTTAAGTAAATATGCGATATTCTAAGTACATGCTCGATAAACTAATCACATATGTCTCTAGATTATTTTTTTTTTTGGTAACATATTACTATTTGGAGCTGCAAAGATGTCGTGCATGAATGCGCGCATGCTATTCCCAAACAATCGCATGTGCATACCCTTCAATGATGGAAAGAATCTCTTGAATGTGCCCTAGCCAACCAATAAAGAAACTACTCCTTAAAGTAACCGCCAACTGCTTGATGGAATCTCAACCATAAAACAGTTTGAGTTTGATAAAACCTTATAGTGATGCCGCCGTCCGTTTGTCCACACGAGCCATATTCAGACGACACTATACGACGCGCGAGCTTTGACGGCATCCGTGCTTTGTTTGAAGTAAGGATTCATGTCTTTAAGCAGTGGCATTTTGCTCATACAGTCGTGGTTCCACATGGGGGGCACTCGTCTTGATTTGTCTCTTAGCCCGCCGAATTGACCACATGATTGATGCCGACCCCTCTGACGACACGTGCGCATGCGTATTTGTAATATGTTCAGTCTCAGTGAGTGGTTACGCCACATGGTGCGTCATGGGTGGAGTGGGTTGCTGTTGTGGAGATGTGGTTGGGGACTGTGGTGCAACGCATGCGTACATTCTGTCGGAAAAATCGAAAAGCTAACGGTGTTGACTTGTTAATTTATCATAATTGGATAATAATTTATTAATTTAAGCTTTTAACAGGATGGATTCAATTGGATATATTGATGGATTCAAATTTTGAGGCTCCTCTAGTCAATCTTCCTGGATGAAAATATCGAGCTTCCATTACATGCTTCCAACAATACTATCAAAACCGATGATAAATTGATGGGACTCCAATTTATTTCGATATTTGATTAATATATCAAAGATAGATGCTGGCAACCAATGCAGTTTCTCGGTGATTAGCATTGTGTTGTAGTAACCTAGTCCCAATTGCAGCTTCCATGATTCAGTGTGGAGAAAGAGACCATGGATGAAGGTGGACATTAAAAATTCAAGTGGAGATAGGTTAATACAAAAGGCTACCTGAATTAATAGGGAGCAAACCTAACACTGACCTCACTCGAGATGCAAGGGGAAGATTGTTAAGAAATATGTGTTAATTATGTTAGAGAAGTATCACGTCAGAGAAATTGTATGGTATGAAATAGTTAATATATCTTAATTATCTTATAACTCATTACTTAAGTTTTTGACTAAATGTGAGTTTAATTGGATATATTGACAGGCTCGAATTTAAGTTCTCTCTTGACCATCTTCTCGGGCGAAGGTATACTGATACTCTACTCTTTATGCACGATACGGGATTCTATCGTTTCTTGTTAATCATCTACTTGTTCCTTAGCTTGTCTGCGGTCTCTGGTCTGAATATAGTTCTCCAATGTGGTAGCTTATAATTTGTTGAGTACTTATCTGGAGATGTACAAGCCTCATGGGACGTGGAGCCTCTTCTTGCCAAACCCAGAAATTTAATGGGCCAATTTCAAGTGATGATGGTAGCCATTTGCCCAAGAGCATCCAACCAAGTCCCGAATTCGATCGTCAAGGCTGAGAGATTTAGAGTAATCATAAATCCGTCTGGTAAAAATAAATTATTTCTGAAAGAAATTTCTGGTACTTCTCAAATGAATTTTTCACTTTTGTATTTAGAACTTTAATCCTCCTTTGGCATTAATTAGAACTCTTATGCTTTTTCATTGCATGTGACTTGAAGTAACGAAAAGAATTTTATTCTGACGAAAGAAGAAGAAGAAGAAGAAGAAGAAGAAGCTAAATAGCAAAACATCATCATAATATTGTGCAAAATTTTCTATAAACTGCCATAAAGAGAACCCATCAAGTAGTACATCCACCAAACTGATCATTTGAATAATGTTTCCTCAAGTTTTCATATCACCTTCTATAATTATGTTTGGAAAAAGAACAATCCGAAAGGAAAATCTTTAATTATAAAAGGAGGTTGGTAATTTCATGAAAGCGTCAGTGATTTACTAACAAGCAATTGGATAACTAGGTTAGGTAACGGGTACTTCCTTTTACCGATATTTTTTTTAACAGTCTATTGATATCAATACGAGCAAAAAATTAAAATTAAAAAAAAAATCATGGAACAGAAGAATCTTATAGGTCTTGTGAGAGATATATCCACAACCTGATCCAATGGATTAATGGGTACTTTAAAAATTTGCATTTGTGTTTACACCAGAAGATTTAAACGCAGAAATAAGTGAGAACATAGTACGACATTGAGTACATTTTGGTTGATGATTCAATGGTTCTTGTACAGCTACGTACAAATGGACACTTGACTGTAGCGTAGCATGATGAACCGCACGACAAATCGCTTCACGAAACGACATCATCACTTCAAATTTTGTTTTTCAAAGACTCGAGCACAAATTGAATCGGGGATGACACGTTGAACGGCGTCGTTTCGGGAAGAATCATTTGAAGACGTATTTAACAATTCCAGGCATGTGAGTATTCATGACGTAGTCTTCCCAGTCTATAGAGTTGGGGTCAAAGTAAAATAGGTCAGTCTCTACGCTCCCACTCTCTCTCGCCGCTGCTCGCAACTTCTCCGTGTTCGTATCGTCGAAGCTGCATGCATACAAACCGGAAACAAAACTTTCGTATTTAAAAAAAGTAATAATCGGGTAATGAATTAGTTTCCTCGTACCAAAAAAAGAATAATTGGGTTACGTAGAAAAAAGAAATTATGTATAAAAACGTACATGCCCTTGAAGAATAAGTAAGGCCTGTAAAGTTCCACGAGCCGCATCACGAACTTGATCTTCCTGTTGAGATCGCTGCACGTGCCGTTCAAAGAGTGGCAGAATGCCGTGTTTACCAATTCCAATCCCTGTAAATAGATTGTGAGGAGGAGAAAGGACTAGCAAAATTCAAACAAGGAGATCAAAGCAATTATGTGGGAGATAGCAAGAGGAATTTACCTTTAACCACATGAGGTAACGAATGGCCATGTATCGGTGGAAGCTAGCCATGCTCCTTAGCACGGTGATTTTGCGGACTTTGATGGGCTTCCCATCCTTGTTCCTCCACGGGTTCTGGGTGAAGTAACGTAGCCCGTAGTCCTGGAGGCTGGAGTACCGTATCGGGTTCCTGGCCGAAGATCCCACCTGGTAGATCGCATCGGCGGACGGACGATTCGCGTGCGCCACCATCGCCACTATCATCGAGTTCACCACCATGTCCGCCGGTATCTGCAAGGCCATTCCGATCAACATTTTCCACCAAATTTCGGGGTTCCCGTCCGAACGATAATCGGCTTGGATTTGAATAGCAAATGTCAAGTCGGCATCCATAGGTTGCTAACCTAGGACCCAACATGTGCGTCGGAAACAGGTGAAATCGAATGATCGATCACACAACTCACCGTGTCCACAACCCCGTTGATGTCGCCAAGAAAGCACGTCAATTTTCCGGTGGCGTAGCCCACGGCAAGGCTGTCCACGGTTCTGACTCCTTCGGCCCAACCGGGGAATGGTTCTTTGTAAGTGCTGGTGACGATGGTTGGGCGGACGATGACGGCGGACAAATTCTCCTTCAATTCCCCCACAAGCATCTCCCCCATTGCCTTTGTGAATACGTACGTGTTTGGCCATCCATATATCTTCGCCCTGCAATAATGAAACAAATTAATGAAATCGGAAAGAGTCAACAACATCAAGAGTACACTCATAAATTAACTAAAGTTCAGTCCATCGAGTAATCGAAATCAATTCTAGCGACCTCGTTATGGATTTCGCTAAATTTCTGCGATAACCGATCAAATTTACCCTATCGATTTTGCTTTGGAGAAACTTGCTTGGGAGATTGTCGGCTCGTCAACAGTTTTTGAAACTTCGGAGAGTCCCTAAAGTTAGCTACCGAGGAAATGTCGTCTAAATGAATTGATGGAAATTATAAGGAAGATTAGAGCATAGAAAATAAAGCAAGTCGTAACATTGATAAGCACCATCGCTATCTTCACCAACTAGTGTACAAGTATTAATTATCAATCATGCAACAACAATCGACAAGCCTACGACTATTCATTCATCCCAAGGAATGAGACCCAAATATTTGTATCAACGCATTAGTCTCATGTAATTATTTGTTTTTATCTCTTTATCCCACGAAATTACCCAATCAGTTTCAAACTTATTATACGAATATCAATTTAGTCATAAACTATTTAATTTTATCAGTTTAGTCCTAAAACGAAATTCAAATGTAATCTTTCCAGTCATTTTTTTCCGAAAAATGCATGCTAACGTGGTGATATGTCAGTAGGATGACCGGTGAGGACTAGACCACTATCTCAGCTATTTTTGATGAAAATTGATGATGCATGCGTAAGGAGCAATAGAAACCCTAGAATTGCATCGTGTCCACAAGAAATTCTCTCCTCTTTTTTTCTTTTTTCTTTTTGGGAGAATGGTGATTGACAAACCTTTGGATGCCCAACACCTTCATAGCCACTCTAGTTTCCTTCTCAGAAGCTCCCTCTCTTCTCAATTCATCCAGCTTTTCCTCCACAATCCTCTTCTCCGCATCAATGTCCAGCCCGGAAACCCCATTCAGCGTCTCTCCCATCCGGTATGGACTCTCCTTTATCAGCCCCACCCTTTCTCCGGACACGTAAGCTGCGACCGAACAGGTGAGAAAGGTCCCGTATCAGGTCGCATCGACTAAAATCGAGACATTAACTCATGACACTACGTAGCACGGTAGACCGAGTCAATCTCGATAGACAAAGTGGAATGAGCTCATTTCATGCTCCCCTGTTTTTTGTTCCTGCCCTTCTACATTCCTTACCCGGAAAGAAGTAATCAGAAAGCATAAAAGAAGAATACAAGAGTGATTGGTGTACTTACCTGTTGAGACATGGACAAGGACCATCAGTTGGGGGCATTTCTTGGCGAAGTCTGTCACATATTTTGTTCCATATGTATTGACACTCAGCGCGACATCATATCTACACGCGCGCGTGCGAAATCAAGTAAATTTGTTCGGGAAAAACAAGTGTTGGTAATGACAGAAAACAAAGATTCGACCGAGTAATCATTATCTGGGGAAATTCGGGCGATCGATCGAGTTAAAACCTTTCATCGAAGTTGGTGGTCGCGGCTAAATTGACAATCACATTGATCTGAGCCCGCATCTGCTCTCTCAAATCCAAGTCCATCCCGCCCAAATCCTCACAGGTGATGTCTCCAGGAACCACAGTCACCTTCTCCGACACCAGTGAACCGAAGTTCGGACCATGTTTTTCCTTAACCACTCTGAACAAGTCCTTCCCAAACACCTGAAGTCAACATGGATATTAACATGGAGAACTCCAAATATAATCTTTAGAGATCAACACTTGAAGACAACATATAAATCTACAAAACACAAGCCCAATCCTCATTCATCCCAAAGTTAAACATATGGTCCACCTTTCCCTGCACGAACCAACAAAAATATTTCATTCCTTTTTTGTTTGTTGTGTACCTCAGTGTGCAGACGCTGTGTGGCTGACTTTGCGTCCGCAGCTCTTAGGAGAAGATAGAGTTTCTTCACATTTGGCTGAACCCTCAGCACCTTCTCCACAAATACTGCACATTCCCAAAACACAGACACGCTATAACTACATCAAAATCAAACGTAACAATAAACTATATATTTATATATATATATATATAGAGAGAGAGAGAGAGATACTTTTGGCAAGAAACCCAGCCGCCCCGGTGACCAAGATGGTCTTGTTTTCAAGAAACTGAAGCACACTCTCCAACTTCATCGCTGATAGGAGGAGAAACGGGCGATTCAGATGACGAATTCGTGGACTTTGTCGTTTTAGGTCAGAGAGATAGAGAGAGAGATGCACGAGGAGACAGAGAAGGTTTCGGCCTCTGTTTCGCTCGGGAGGGAAACCAGAAAGCAGCAACCCACAAGTGTTTGGCCCAAAGCAACATGGCCTTTTCATCTCCATATAAATTGTTCGGAAGAGAGGGTGGTGGAAAACGATGTTGGAGTGCACGCGATCCGTTTCTCATTTTCGTTTTCCCGTGATTTCTTTTCCTCGTCTGGTTGAACGTCAATTCGTTCACTTCCCTTAATGCGAGCAAGCATCACGGTTCGCCTCTTGTCTTTGTCTCTGTCTTTCGTCTGATTCGTAGCTCAAGCACGTGTCGGTTGATGTCGGCTCAACTGCATGTGTTTCTTTAATACGTGCCCAATCACTAAATCTTCCGCACCACACATATCTACATAACCTAACACACTGCTAAATAATTTAAGGGTGAGCATGCATGTCTTCAGGCTAGAATCGAAAATTTGACCGGTGAAAATATGCTATGGGATATACAAGGTAGGCATCAGGTTTCAAAAATTATGGAACCCGTTTTGACATGTAGATTTCAAAAACCTAAAACAAGTCTTTGTATTTTTGTTGTTATGCATATTCGGGTGATCCTGCAGTACGCCATGATGTCTGATGATAACCATTTATCTGAAATTTTATTTGCGACAATGTCCATGACTCCATGATTGAGACTTTTACTATGTTAATATTTCATATTTTTCGTATGTTTGCATATGAGTTATCAGTGGATTGCAGTATCAACAAAAGAAGGTTATTAGAGGTGACAATTCACTGTAACGACTCCGTTAAAAATACTGGTGGAACCTAGATAGAGCTCGAAACCTATGACAGGGTAGGTTTGAAGGTCTGTCTGGATTTCAGGATATGTAAGGTAGGTTCCAAGTTTTAAAAATGAGGAACCAGTTTCGACGAGTTCCACGTAAAACGTAGAATAAACCAAAAACCGCTCAACCCATATCTAGATCTTCCAAACCACACATTACTACATAACCTAGGACACTGCTATTTTGCGGGAAAATGTGGGGAAAAAAGTAGGTTCATAATGAATAGTGTAGTGAGCAGTTCGGAATTTTGATTTCATGAGAATGTCATTGACTAATCTGGAAATCAAACAAAGAAGAGATTATGTCTTTTTTGTACCCGTACTTGTAGGTGTTAGGAGTTCATTGGTTTAGCTAATCTTACCAATTAAAAGATCGGCCAATGTATTTTACGTGTATTTTCGACACTTTGAAGTATGATGTCAAGCATCGGATGCCCCAACTTTTTGCTCACCGCCTTACTGAAGAATTTTCTCAGCCACCCTTCGACGTGGAGTTGAACACACTGATTTTTAAGTTATGACCACTCGAAAGATGTACGAATTTACCCATCAATGGATAGCTCGGTTGGTTATGGCGCACTTGGGATTGTGTGGTTAGGCGCACTAGTCCCAGGTTCGATTTCTCTGCTGAGCATCTGTGATTTAAGCGGGGGGCCATGGCGGTAGGTTGTTGTGCTTGTATCTCCTGAGAAATAATCGAGGTGCGCGCAAGCTGACCCGGACACCTCGGTTATAAAAAAAAAAATGAATGAATCTTATGATAAGTATAGTAAGTATGATACATCATGTATTTTTTTATGAAATAGGAACTATAAATGTATAGAAAAATATCAGGAGCTAATATTTCAAGCATGCGCTATAGTTGTGCGTTTTATTCATGACGTGCACCGTTCGCCGTTGAATGTGGTTGTTGACGATCGAGTTGGGCGAGGCCGACGCAATTGCTGTTAGAAATGATCTGTTTTTTTATCAAGATCCGGACCCATAAGATTTTGCTTCAAAAATTGTAGTCGAAACTTTTTTTTTTCTCTAAAATATAGAAAATTTTCACCCACCCACGCACAACCTAGTTGGTTAAAATATGAACTATCCCTTATCGTCGTGCTAGTTCCCCGAGAAATAGTCGAGATGTACGCAAGCTGGCCCGGACACCTCGATCATCAAATATATATATATATATATATATATATATATATATATATATAAAGTTTTCTTGTTTCGGAATAGCATGTGCTGGCAAGATTGATCCTTGTGAAGGATGTTGAAACTTTGAATGATAACTCTTGACCATACATATCGGAAAGCTTGAGAAAGGTGCTTTAGGTGGGATTATTGTACAGGAAGGAACAAGGAGAATGATAACAAGTACGATGACGAATGATAGGTTGTCGTTGCTTTAGGCTTCTTTTGTTTCACGACAAATGAATGATTAAAGAACATTTTGCTAAAAATGGCAATTTATATTGCTTTGGAAAATAAACAAAAAAAGAACATTTTCATTGTCCGCGAAAATATCTGGAGATAAATTGATGTCGATGATGAAAACATCTTTCACTAACTCGTTGTTTCAAGCGATTCGAGTGATAGCTTTCAGGAAAATATTTTCTCAATCATTCATTTCTCGCAAAACAAATAGTGCGTTAATTTCACTTCTATCTTGGATGGCCGAAGGACTCGTTTTATTACTTGTCTCAAAACTTTTTCTTGAAACTTCGGTCTGTAATGGTCAACTTATGGGCGTCTCCATAACCTTAACTTGAAGGTCAAACCATCTCTTTACTGTATACTAGAAGCAGCTCAGTGATCTCTTAACACTCCACAGAGTTGGGAAGCTTTGCTTCTTCGTTTTTTGTTTATAGTAGGGAATATCCACTTTTCTCATTTCACAAGGGGGGTTACAGGGTCCTTTGATTATTCTGCTAAGCTAGCAAATGAGATCTCGTGTCGGAGGAGGTTGCTGTGCTGTGAATCAAAGCCATTTCATATGCTAGATGGATACTCCCCTATTGACCTAATTCAAGAAGCATAGAGTGGATCTCGAAAGATTGAAAGTAGGGCTCGCCTCTGACCCAAGTAAGGAGTTCGTATTCGATTCTCATCATGCAAAAGCCCTTGATTTTCCTCACATACCACTGTTTCGCCAGAATTTAACTAAAAAGCGTGAATCTGTCGGCTACAGCTAAGAAACACGCCGGAGTTTATTCGACGACATGAGTCTGAAAAGTAAAAGGGCAGTGCGGGAAAACAAAAATACTGAAAGATTATGCGGGGCTCTCCTGGTAGATAGTGATTGTGTTGTAACTGTTCCCGAGCGATTTGCAACGGTTCGAAATCGCATTTCCATGGTGTCCCGCTGTCATGATATTGTTCCTAAGCGGCTGCATTTCCAAAAGCGTCTGTCGGCTGCCCCATGATTGCAGTAACCTTGTCATTTAGTGGCTCTAAACTTGTAACCATACCTGATTGTATCTACCTTCTTCCCAATCTCCTACCGATCGATATCTTTTCAGACCATGTTCGATCATCCGGCATCGTATATCGACAACAGTTCGGTAACTGATTATTGATCAGCATTAAGTACTGATGTTGCTTTTATTCTTATTGATGGGTCACGTGCTTAGGAACACTTGTTGCCGTGGCAACATATTTGATGACTTGGTCATTTTTTGGTGCAAAAACAATCACTGGGCAACTTTAATTCCCAGTTAGGTGTATTTTGTCTAGTGATGGCCACAGATGGATTAATGAAGTCTCGACCACACATTGAGACGAATACGGACAGCAACTAGCGACCGTAGGTAATAGGTATAGATCCATGGATCATTTTTGTTGCTGCTCGCGGAACTTGTATGTGCCCGCCAGACAATGCCTTCAACGCAATACGCTGTCGGCAAAAGGGCATGAGGCTGACATTGCAGTTTGTTCATCTCCGGAGGAATTTCAGTTCAACACATCTCATCATACAAATCATTTTAGAAATTGCATTAGGTGACCAGTCATTTTTGGGGTTTTGGTTGGAGATAGCTGCATGCCCCCCATATGCTTATTGCTTACCTTTTACAACACTACCATAACTATTCTTCTTATCAACTTGATTCGTCCATGACTTCTCGCAATGGCCATAAGTATCTTAATCTTATATATTGTGTCCTACCACTGCTTTTTGACATATAGTCGTGGGGGATCGAACTTTTTGCCTATGTCCAAAAGATCTTGTTAGCCAGAAGCAACGAAGCTCCCTTTGTACTATTGGGAAAGTACCTTCTTCAAGTTCCTCTCTTTCACTTCCTTCCGTTATAAGAGACGTAGTATAATCACCTCTTGAAAACTTAAAGCGGAATCAAGAAAGCCAAAATATATATCATATGAAGTCGGAGTCCGAAGAGGGATTATGCTATGAGTAGATTCACTGGCGTGCAAAATACTATCAGAAATAATAAGTAAGAGTTGAGAAATAGAAAAATCTGCACAGGATTTGCATTGTCAGCTTAGTGCAAGCCTACGTCCACTCTCCGCGCGCACAACTTATTGACTGGATTTCACTAGGGAGTCAATAAGAGATTACAATAAGTGAAGCTTCTCTATAGATTACTCTATCTCACGCAGTCACTCTTCTTAGAACATCTCAAAAATTACAACTTTAAGTCTCAGAAAGATTAAGTGTATACAGTATAAGCTATCTTAAATTTTGGAATTCCAAATTCATGACACCTATGCTTCAGCAGCAAAATCTCCTTTTATCCTCCCCTACTTCCAATCAAGCTATTGGACAGTCTGCTGAGAATCGTTCTCCAATCAACCCGTCGGACGTGAATGCTAAAAGAAGATTGAGCAGCCATTCCAAAATGAAATGTGAACCCCTTCGATTAAGTCGCCCATACAACTTAAAATTAGATTTCCATAAATAGAGTTCTTCGATTGGAAAGAATATCTTGCCTTCAGAACAATCGTCAATCAATCGAAATTTTCTTTCCAATGGCGAATATATATGTGGGTGTTCCGTTTCAATTTGCATGTGAATAGACTTCATTTTTAGACGCTACTATCTGGGTTTGAATACTATTTGAATCTGAATAATTTTTTGATAAGAGTCTAAATATACCAAACGCCTCGATAATATAAATGTACAGGCTTTGTTGGTGTTCTTACGTTACTCTTAAACGATATACAAGTCATATACTGTATCCACGACATAAAACACAAAGCTTCACATGCAATACCAATACGATATAAAACAAGGTCGGAGCCTGATTTCTTCACAAGTACTACCTGAAAATTAACTCTTTATCAGATTCGATAGATGGTACGGAAAGTTTTTTTTTGTTTTTTTTGTCGATTTTCAAAACATATGGTAGGTGGTGGTTTGCCGAGAAAGGGTGGTGGACAATTCAGTGTGTGACCCGGAACTGTTGTCCCTCAACACGAACTGCGTTTTGTGGTTGGAGAAAGGGTAAGGAACACGTGATCCAAATTGCAAGCCAAGATGCGAAGAGGGCTGTGTGTGTTTTCCCAATCTAAATCGAGCAATTAGCAGAAAACTGAAATTAGAAATCATTCTTAATTTTAAGAAGACGAGGAGAAGACAAAGCTATGTTGGAGTCTGCGCAAGACTCGTTGAGGCTCGAGCTCGAAGGATGCAAGAAGGAAAAATTTATCGTTCGGTGAGAAGTGCCATGCTACTTGGTATTTGTCGTTACCTTGAAACCCCTCGTTTTTTATTCTCGAAAAAAGGGTCTTTACATCAGTTGCCTTCCGAATCAGAACCAGTGCGTTTCCATGGGATGGTTATGCTTTTTTATTTTTATTTTCCAACTTATCAATTTAATCATAAATATTATATATTTATATCAATTCAGTCTATTCATTGATATGACATTGCAATTTTTAATAATATTATAATTATTTTTTGAAATTTTTGTTCTTCTTTATTTTCATAGTTTTTTTTTCAATCCTTAGCGTCGGCAAAGAGCCATGCGCTCCAACCCCTTGAATGTGGGCGGCGGCCCTAAGTTTATTACAATTCAAAGAAATTATAAGAACATTATCCAAAAAAAAAATCCACGTCAACGCTAAAAGTGTCACATCAGTACCGACAGGTCAAAGTTAATAGGATGGACTGAATTGACACAAATGCAAAAATTTTAGAACTAAATTGACAAAAAAAATATTTATGACTGAATTGACACAATTACAATAGGTTTAGGATTTTTTTTATTTTTATTTTTTTGGAATTCTACTAAAATTTAGCATAGGTGGTTGGTGCGCTTTGATAACATTCATTCTATCAGTCCTTGGTGGCTTTTGTTAACCTTAGTCGATTCGCAGACCTATATCTAGGTCAGACACAAGGACCCCGTTGCTAACGTGCCGGGATTAGCAATTCCAATCCGATGATAGGTCCAAATGCAGCTCCTCATTTCTCGGGTTATAATCTAGTGGCTAGAAGCAAGACAGCCCCCAATGCGTCCGGCCCCGAAAGCGAAATTTGGCCCGGCCGAGTCAAAAGAAAGATACGTTTCGTCCCGTTCAAAGTTCTCGTTTCTGCAATTATTGGCGCATGGAGCTTGAAGCCAGCTAAAAACCCCCCTTCAACATCAGCAACTTGGCTTCCACCATAATAGAACAGGAAGGAGGATGCCATCTTGAGGGCCGCACTCTTCCTAATCCCCGCCGGCCACGACGTCCTCGAGAGATCGCATTCACCGTCGTATCCCGTCGTACTCGACGTGAACTTTCGGGAAGTCTCTCAATGACCTACTGAGTCCATTTATTTCTCCCCCGAAACTCTCGAGATTTTCTTTTTTCGGTCAACAACCTTCGGAAAAAAGTATGCCCGCGTATAATTCCGACCGCGCGAAGAAAATCAAGATGACAGAGCACCAAACTATGCTTCTCAAAAATGCAAAAATAGGATATTGTTGAACATTTGCATTCTAGAGCACATGCATCAACAAAAGACAAGGGTAATTCATGCCTGCAAAATAAAATAGAATAAAATAAAATAAAAAGGAATATTGATGAATTGCAGAAGACTAAGTAATTCTCCGGAAAAAACAAAAAAAAGGTAGGCAAGCAATTATTTTTTTCACCTGAAAAAGGTTCAAAACAGCGTAGGTCTTCCCATGGAATGCTTCAAAGGAGCATCAGATCCATGATCTAACTACTACTGCCAAAAGAAAAAGCTCTACAATTAGTAACTATAAAAATCGAAGGGTTCCATGTCCAAAATAGCTTGCTACAATTGTTACAAGGGAAGCATGAATCATCGCTAATGCTGAATAAGGATCAAGAAACTAAATGATGTACAACAAGCTAAGAATTCCGATTGCTATCTGTGACAGGAAAGAAAATCGCAAAGGCAACCGCGCTTAACATCTCTCGAAGCAACCGAGCGAAATGAGATGTCCTGTTTGACACCCCAACGCGCTCCAAAAACTTGAAGCTCATAAGTAAGCTGCATCCCAGTACAAAGACGAGCAAGGTTCATTAGCGTATTCTACATGCCACTCGTGGGGGAAGAATCTCTTCTTTGGGAATTGAAGAGAGGGTAAGTTGGTTCTACAGGTGGGTTCAGTCAAGATCGAGATTAGATGGTAGTCAAGAACCTGTATCTTTTGGTGGATCGATCTCTTCAACATGTTCGGTCACTGGAGGATCTCTGTTTAGCGAATCTGTTTCTGCTGGACGTGGAATCTCTTGATCCATTGCTGACACATGGGAATTAACTTGTTCCAAGCCCTTTGAGGCAGATTCTGCTTGATTGTCCAGCGCGATGGAATTAAACCGATCCTTTGACTGCAGGCAAGCCTCCAGAATGACTGAATTTACTTGATCTTTTGCCTGCAAGAGAGGATCCGCTTGGTTCTTCTCATTTGTTGAAGGAAGTTCAGGTGATGGAGAATCAGGATCCTTTCGGTCCGATGCAGTTTCTTTTCTGTCAGATATAGTCTCGATGCTCTCATATTCAGATAGAAGATCCATAAACTCGTTGAGTAATCGTTGAACTTTCCTATTTGATGCCATTGCTGGGAGAATGTCATCCCGCAGAAGTTTGTGCTTCTCAATTCCCTGCAAAGAAGAAAACAAGCATTTGCATCTTCCAGACATCGAAAAACTGCGATATAATTCTGAGGAAAATGCAGGCTCCCATCCAAAATGAGTTGAGGTCAATGGCCTTGCTCTCAGCTACACAACCAGTTCTCAACAAATGCAATTGGCAAGGCCATTCCATCGTTAAAATTAACTGAGTTAGCCATACAATATATGATAATTAGACAAAGCCAAGATCTAAAGCAAGATTAAAGCAGGACGAAAACTTCCATTTATGGCAACTATGACGAGGTTGATCAAACATCATATTACGGAATGAATTGAGGACCTCAGCGGTGGTTAAGGGTCTTCTGGAACTGATGAAAGGATTACAACTAAAAAACAAAACCAACACAATGTACTTGGAAGAAGGGACAAACAATCAGACTTACTAATATCAAAACTGAGATAACTGAAAGTGCAGAAATCCTTACAAGTACAAAAGGATCCCAAGCGGCGGTCTTGTTATCTGAAGGGGTAGCATTAGCCATTCCAGTAGGAGGTCCAAGAAAACTTTCACAAACTTCTCGTAGTCTAGATTCATCTGCTTCCCTGCAATTAATATACACAAACTATGCTCACCAATATGCTAAACAATTGATACTCTTTTCCTGCTTCAAACAATTTCACACGAAAGAGCACACATCATGATATTGATCAAGCATATAACAGGAAATGGATCGTGAGGCAAATAAATTTTTAGTTTCCAAAGTCTAAACAACTAGAGTAATTAGAAACATGACAGTATAAGTGCATTTACAATTTTATACCCATTAACTGAAGTAGTACTCCTTGATGCCAGCCTGTTGAAAAAATCCTCAAATAATAATAAGAGGAAAAGCTGTGTCGATGATTAAACCAAGAACTGGTCAACATTTTTTTAGAGCTCTGCCATGTCTATAAGTACAGGCAGGCCGTAATTGTTTAAGCATAGTGGCCAGAAAAAACCCTTGAGATGCTAGAACCAAAAATATGTCGCAGATAGCACTGCAATAACCCACTAGTTGAGATCCTTCGAACTTGATCAATCAATTATAGCCATAAGACGAGCTTAAGGGTAATTATTTAGGAATGCGCTATGGAAAGAGGAGAAACCCAATCTACTCCAAGAGTTAATGATAGGGAAATACAAGAAAGTTAGAGAAAGTGAGCATTCTCAAATTCTGGACCTAATCAGCTTTTTCTCTAAACTGCAACTTTTCCCTGAAGGAACTTATAATTCATGCCACTGAGATACTGAAGTTTACCTTGCAGGAACAAATCAAATAGCAATAAAACTCACCTAGGAAATGCTAGCGTGGGGAACCATAAATTATACATTAGGCAGACAAAACACAATGACTCGACTCCGGCCAGAAAAGTTTTGAAGCTTCTTAGGTCGCAAATGAAGCTTACTGATCGCCTTGGACAAAACACACGAATCAAAATCACATTTACACCATCCACATAGGAGTATGGCTCTGATGAAGTACTGGACCTGAGAGGTATTCGCTTTTTGTCTAATTTCTAACGACCTAAAGCACTGGCAAATTAGTTGACTTCAGAACAAGTGACTCCATCTGACGTACCTTGCCAAAAACCGTATGTAGGACAGAAGGCATTGACGATACTCATTAGGTGACTCTAGCGCAAGCGCAGATGCAACCTGTGTTTCCAAATGAGCTCGTGTTTGCATGCCATCATCGGTAAACCTGCAAGAGAAACCCTCAAAATTAGATTATAGGCATTTAAGATTATCCACAGCACACATGTATAAAAAGACAATTTCATTAGGAACCACTTAGTCATGTTAAACATAGAACAAATTAACAATGATTTGAAAACGAATTCCCTCTGCAGTTGATCCATCGAAACCTCATGCACTTACGAATCAGAAACACAAATCTGCCTTTCATGACTCAGAAAGAGTACAAACCTGCTCCAACCCGGTTTTCTGGCCATGTACTTCCTCACGTCCACCTGCAGCAAAGCAAGCTCACCATTTTGGACGGAACCCAGACTCCAGGAGCTTGCAAAATTCGATGCAGGGAAGCAATCATCCGCAACCCTCAACCAACACATAAGACTCATATCAAACAGAAATGCATGGCGGGTGGCGAGAACAACTAGAGGAGAACCACACTTTGATAACTTCGCAGAAATTACTTTAATTGTCCCTGATAGCATCGCGAAACAATTACAACCGGCAAAGGCACATGGCTTATGAGAATAAAGTTTGAAAAAGGCTTAAACACTTAGAAGGATTGACATTCTTCTTAGCCTAACCTTTACCTTTGTCGGACAAGCTAGGATCACATGTAATGAGAGATTCTAGTGAGCCACGAAGAATACACTTCCGATTGGACAAATCCCAAACATATAATGACCCATTCCTTGTAACAACTAACAATTTCCAGCAGTCATCACAGTCCACGAATGTTGGCGCAGATCCAAGCATCATTGTTGGCATTGCACGTCTCCCGCATTTTGTGTAAACCTTCTCATAACAAACAAACAGTAAATTGACAATGATATGTTCCTCGATCAACAAACACCTACATATATGGGTAATACGCTCAATTCTTCTATTGACTTGCAATGTGTGCATATATTCTAACTAGAGGTTAAAGAATTTCGAAACTATCACGATGAAGCACTAATTATACCACACCAGCACAGAGGATGCAAGACGCAAGACTCACACAACCATCCATTAGCATTTTACTGTCAGGTTGAACGCGCATTGTGCCACTTATGATAAAATTGGACTTTCACTCCATATAAACTCTACAATGCGTAAAGGGAAAATCATAACACATATGCCTTGTTGAAAGTGTTATGAAATTACAAGACAGATTTAAATAGGTCAACTCAAGGGGAAAAGCATCACCAAACTAAATTGAAAATGTCGCTACCACAACTCAAATTTGAACTAATTCAGATAAAAAGAAGATAGCATTTTTATTGGAAATTCTGTTAGTCTGAATAACTAGGAAACATTGCCTTAAAGTTAACACCTGAGAAAATGAGAGAGTATATTAAACCACGACCAATTGATCAATAATTTTATTACTTTCTTGTTTTTTCTCTTAATTACTTCGATTATTTGGCTTCTTAACATTCTGCATATCTTTTTATAGGTAAACAATTTTAAAAGGCTGAATTCCAAGATCAGATCTTCTGCATTATATGACATTACTAATGCTATCTAGCACAATCTGAGAACACACCAAAAATAAGAGAACTCGCATGACAGATGCTTGCCACGGTGTCAAAGCTAGAAGGGACTGAACAAAACTCAACAAACTATAGTTCCAACAGCATCAGATCATGCATAAAAGTTAGCTTGCCATTTGGGGACAAACTGGAAACAATCATACTCAGCATGGAGGGTAAAGAAACCAACTCAAAAGAGTGAACATCAATTACTGCATGTGCAAAAAATCATTCATGCAGTCGGCTTAAGCTACGAGATCTCCAAGGAAAAGGAAACAGACAAAAAATAATAATAATAATAATTTGTCTCTCAGGCTACCTGTAAGCATCCATCCTCACACCCAACAGCCCAGAAGTTTGCATTTCCAGCTAAAACAGTGACATTTCCGGAGATCCTATCACACCAAAGAGTTTGGGCTCCTTTTGTGCAAGCAATTTCAGTTTCTTTTAGCATCAGTGGATTGCCCACTCCAATGACATCATTTACAGGACGTTCCCGTGGGCGAGATTCCAAGCACACAGGTAAGGAGTCTTCCCCTTCTTTCTTATCAAAAACCCTGATGATAAGAGAAGAACCACTGTTGGGAGATCGAGAGAATTTTACGCTTCCCACCGGCTCCACACTAATGCTCCCGTCTCTGCCAACAGAGACTGGAACCTTCTCAATAACCAGACTATCAGTAACGGTAACTCTAGCAGTTGCTCCAGGGCGATCCTTTATGTTTGAGTTTCTGCCAGCTGTGCCCCCAACAGAAACTTCCCTGAAGCCATTGTCAGTTCTAACAACCGCATTAGCATCCTTCTTTTGCTCATCAGATGAGATAAGAGGGAAATCTAGTGCTTGAGATGGAGTTCCACCAGAGATATTTTGCTGCTGGCTGGGAGCTCCCACCGCTTCTGGAATTATCCTCTTCCGGCCATCAGGGCGTCTGTACTCTCTTTGCTTCACAGGGCTAGAAACACGAGCAGAAGTTGCAGATTTATTTAAGCCATCAGCATCAGCTGCTCCAGATTTCTTTACAGCTTCAACTTGAGGTTCAGATGCCTTTGTTTGAACACCCAAATCGACAGAAGGTTTGGCAGTCGCTTGCTTTTGCTGAACATCCAAGACCACCTTTTTGCTAGCAGTTTGTTTAGCAGAAGCTGCTTCAAGCAACAATTGAGCTGGACTCTCCGCTAGGTTGGCCTGCCGACCTCTAACATCACCGTAACGACTTCTCTTTAACTCGTCCAGTTCATCGTCACTTAGTCTGTTCCCAATTTCTTTTGCCTCAAAATGGAACGTAGCCACTGTCCCATCCAAAGAACAGGCAAAAAGAGAATAACCATCGGGACTCCTGTCCACAAAATAAAAGTCAAAGGAGTTAAACACAAAAGCACGCAGCAAAAAGTTCAGTGCATTATTATATTAGGTAACATACATATCTGGCTACATGGAAGATGAGATGTTTTAAGCCTAACATACCATGACAAATCGACGACACTTTGGCTAAAGAAATGCTTAGCCACAAAGAGAGGGCGAGCGCTCGCTGTTGTCCATACAGTTATAGTGCGATCCTGACTCCCAATTGCAATGACATTATATGGTTGCGATTCTTTCCCTCCAGTATTTGAGTTCCCGTTGGTCCAGGCAACAGGTGCAGTGATCATTTCATGGTTAATAGACAGGTTTCTTCTGAACATCGAGTGATTGAACTTCACAACAATAACAGGTGCATTGTGACCCAGGAAGTCAAAAGTAGCAGACCATTCTCCTCTCTCAAGAACAGGAGCAGAATGCCTGGGCTTCTGGAAGCCGTGGGTAGTTGTTATAAAATGACCACAAGGAGACCACCCAAGCCGCCTAAAAAAGGTCGAACCAAGCTGAAAAAAATTAAACAATTAGAAATCAATAAAAAGAAAGTAGAGAACAATAAAACCACCACACTGATATACATACGGATTTGGTCCAATGGCCATCTGTTTTGTGAGCAAGACTCCAATCGCTTGTTCGCCAAATGATAACAGTCTTATCATCTGATTGACTTGCTATAAATGAGCCAATTGGATCCCAAGCAACGCCTTTTACCAGACTAGAATGCCCCCTAAGAACGGCAGTGCATATTCCATTGGTCATATCCCATATATGTACCGTGTTATCCAAACTTCCACTAGCCAACATCGAATCATCAGAAGACCAGTTGAGATCCACCTACTTTAAGCACAAAGAAAACAACTCGCAGTTAGACAAGACCTGAAGGCATCTTCAACGTTTCCAAGAAACGAGCTGTCCTAACTAAACAAAGGATAACTCGTACATCAGATAGGAGAAATTGAAAGAAAATATCAAACATGTTGGAAACTAGACAATATCCATTGAGAGAAGTCAAATTCCGCGAAAGTTAGGCCAGATACCAAAGCAATTTCATTACCACATCTGCTGTGTGTCCTCTTAAAGTCATGACAACTTTCCAATTCTCAACATCAGGGGGCTCTCCGCTACCAAATTCAGTGGTTCCCGAACCAGGCTTTCTCTCGTGGATCAAAATTACTTGATCATCAGACCCGGATGCTATGTACCGTCCATGCTTAGCCCACCTGACACAATTCACAGACCCAAAGTGATCACGGAGGGTAGCAAGGAGCCTCTGTGTCACATCATCATGCTTGACATCCTTGCCAACAGACATCATGTTCCATATGCGAACCTACATTAAGTGGGAAAGCGAAAAAAGTGTCAAGATATACATCGCAGCTTGCAGCAAATTTTAGTCATCTAAATCGCAGGGTCGAACAAGCTGACGTGCATGATAACAGATAACAGTTTCCCCATGCACGACAATTTCTCATTCATGTGCAACAGCATCATCTCACGTTTTGAAATAAAACAATTTCGACAGAAAACCAGATATAACTACATTCATTGATCAAGACACCAAAAGGCCTCAATTTTCCAATAAAAGAATACCACTAATGACCAATTTTACTCATCTCACATCATCCTAAGCAAGAATTACCAACCACCAAGAAAACAAATAGTTGAGCACTGCATATGTTAGAATATCTGACTTCCCTTAGCCTTTTGTCCATAAGGAGGCTTTGAAACACAGTCAAAATTTTTGACAGAAAAGCTTCCAAGTTGGAATTCATGCAAACCGTAAGCTGGAAGGTGAGAGATACCTGAGACTTGATATATGACTTGGCACATATACCTTACACTTCCTTTTTTTGGCATTCACAAACAAAGCAAAAAAGGTGGACCAAGACAAGATCGCATTACCTTGTGATCACCACCTCCAGTAGCAAACCTGAGCCCACCAGGCTGAACATCGATTGAGAATATCTGCATTCCCTCATGCTTCACCCAGCCCGGCTTCTCTGCAATCATCTCCGCTTCTGATCCTATTCACCTTCCTCTCGCCCCGCTAATCTTGAGTAGCCACCCCTAAAGCACACACATTGATGGTCTCTGAAAAACAGACGCATTCCATTTTGAGCCTCACTAGAGAATAATCCAGCTCCTTAAATAACACAAAACCACCAACTATCTCACTCGTCCCTTGAACCCGCAAAAACTACCGGAATTAGCAATCCCCCAATGAGAAGACAAACGAAGTCATTCCTGAAAAGGCAAATTCAAGGTACTCGAACGACGCAGGAAAACCCCGAATTCAACCAACCATGAGTACCATCCTGAAGAACTCCAGGTCGCGAAATGAATCAACGTAAAACCCTAGATGGGTCGTTCCCAGGCTTGAAGAAGAAGAAGAAGAAGAAAAGACGAAGGCTTGACTCCCTCGTAACGGTCAAACTACTGGAAGCTTTCCAGGTCGGGGACTCGAACACTTGACAGGAGAACCCAATGGGAAGAACAAGCTGGCTCAAGCAATGAGACAAGGCCCAAATTTGCGAATGGCACGCAAAAGAAGATTGAAAGAGACGCGAGGGATAGGAATGAGGGCATCGCATAGTACCTTGTGTTTCGCCGAGTACTTCACTTTTACTCGAGTGCGCGCGCGCGTGCAAGCGCAACTTTCGCAGGACAGTTTGAATTTGAAAGCCCCTTCTTCCTGGTCAATTACAGTCACCATGGGCGAGCAAATTTACCAAAGAATGAAATCCGGACGACGAAGAAGAAGAAGACTGAAGAAGATGGGGCTCTTACCACAGAAATCAATCTCTCACCGGAACATATCCGTACAGGGATGTGCGCCTAGGTTTTCTTCTTTCCTTTTCTCTTTTTTTTAAAAAAAAATTAACCGATCGGTGCGAAGATAGAAAGTGAAGGGAACATGTTGCTTTTTTCCCTATTTTTTTATTTATGTCGGTATCAAATCGACATAAATAACCCATCCATATCTATGATTAGGATCACCGATCTCGTATTCGATTTTTCGGATTCGATTTTTCAAATGATAACATATGATTTAAATAGGCTCACAGTCGAGATGTGCGTAAACTGATCCGGATACCTTGGTTATAAAAAAAAATGAAAGAAATAAAAATGTAACGTAATATTAAAATAAAATTAAGCATGAACGGTTTCATACTATTCAAATTGGATTATATTTTTCATTTTTCTTAAAATTTAAAACCTCCGATCGATTCCCACCTGTTCAAATTTTTAAAATTATAGTCTAAAATCGTGCTCGCGATATAATGAAAAAAAGGGAGGGGGGCCAAAACTAAGGTAAAAGTGCCTGTGTGCTTTTATTGGGACCCGCTGATTGAATTCCCCGTTATCAAAGAAAAAGAAAGGTTCCATTCCACGTGGAAATTAATTAAAATTAAATTAATTAGGATCCATGATTATTCAAAGCTAATGAGCTATATATATATATATATATATATATATATAAAAGCAATTTCGGCCCGTTTCTTTTGCCCTCAAGACATGCTGTCGCTTCTAGCAAAAAGACAAAAAAAAGGGGACGCTGTCGCTAGATCTGACTACAAGTCCGAGGGCATAAAAGCTCCCGCGAGCCATGTACTCGCGCCACAAGGGCCGAAAGGCACTTCAGGTGGGTCCACATGCATAAAAGCCCGGCCCGCATTGTTATTGTATGATTTTTCGCGATAGACGGGCCTAGGCAATATTTTTGGCCCCATCTCAAGGTCCGGACCCGGTATTTTATTTAAGAGTTTAAATGATTTTTTCAAATGTTTTAAAGAAATAAAATCGAAACTAAATTATATATAGGTCTATCATTTGGAAAGGCTTTCGGGGAAAACCAATGAGAAAATGCAAATGTCTTTAGTCTAAAGGGGGTTTGATGAAATGCAAAATCTATTTGGTAAGTTGTAACTTAAAAGCTCATTTCAAAGCAATTTTGAATAAAATATCATTTGGAAAAATTATACCTACAAGACACTTTTTCATTTTTCATTAAAGAAAAGTTGAAACCCCTTCTCTGGAGCCGGCGAACGGCAAGCAACTGCCGGAGGCAACCGCCGGCGACTCGGATTTGGCGCCAGCGGCCATCATCTGAGGTCGAACGACCTCGAGCAGCCCTCGGTGACCATCGATGAGGGTTGTCTGGGGTCGAGCGACGCCCAACGAGGGCCTCCAACTACCCAAATCAAATGCTGCGCGATTAGGTTTCGCGCGAGTCGCCTCACCTGGGTTTCGCAGCTGCCATCCGGATCTGACTATCGACGAGGGCTACCTCGCCTGGGTTTCGTATTGACGACCAGATCTTACCACCAACGACGGCCACCTCATCTTGGATTCGCGAGGGCTGTGCGGGCTTGCGCGACCTCAGGCGGCCCTCGCTTGGCCTCTCCTGATAGTCGTGCAAGCCCATGTGACAGTCGCTGGTTACACAACAACGTCGACCCCCTTCCGACTAGTCGTCATCCCCTTACAGCCATGCCGGCTATTGGGAGTACACAGCAGAAATTCAATGCTTTTCACTTAGGGAGATCGCAAAGAGGGAGTTCAAGTTCGAGCCCATCAAAATATTCAATTGAACTCAATTTCACTCAAAAACTTAAGCCAATAAGTCATAAACCAACTTAAAATGCATTAAATGCTTCATTCCACATTAATTCTCCAATGTAGGACTTTTCTAACACAACTTACGCGTGCATCCTAACATCCCTCTCACATGTGAGATCTAGTATTAGCTTTACTCCTCCTTAATTCGGATATCCTTCCACATCAACTTATCTCAATTTAAATCTCTATCAACACTTATCGAACCCACGTTGCTACACCATAACGTCCATCGGTCTGGAAACCACGTTGGTTACCAGATTCTTTTTTTTAGATTCATCTCAACTTGAATCTTCATCAACGTCCATCGGGCCCGTGCTGCCACACCACAACACCTACCGACCCCGAAATCGTATTGACCACCAGATTTCTCCTTTAAGACGTTTACCAAACACCAATACATATTGAGAGTGGGCCACTAATCAATCATCGACTCTAATACCATTTATTAAGATCGCCAAGAGGGAACTGATACATATGCAGCAAAAATTCGATACTTTTCACCTAGGAAGATCGCCAAGAGGGAACCGAGTTTAAGCTTGTCAACATATCTAGATGGACTCACCTCCACTCAAAAGCATAAGCCAATGATTTATGAACCAACTTGGATATATTAAGTGTCATACTATACATTAATTCTCCAATGTGAGATTTTTCTAATACAACTTACACGTGCATCCTAACATCAACCGAGATATAAACGAAGAAGACAATGAATAGTGACAGATGAGGCCAAAATCGAAAAATCAAAAAATAGATGAGGGTAGTTTGGAAGAATATTTTTTACTTATCCGGTATTGTATGCTTGCCGAGAATGCTGAAATGCCAAGGCAACTTGGGCTTTTAGCCTTATGAATGCTCACTTTGGGCAAAAGAGGTTTTCAAGAAATTTGTCGAACACCTGATCCTTGGCCCAAAGGACTTTGGGTGTCTAAAGCCACTTGGGAAAGTGGTTCCCAAACGCGGCCAAAGTGGGCAATTACACCCATGGCATCGAGAACGGAATTGTGGCCCCTAGAACCAGATCAAACAAGTCAATCCAATTCGGTCCAAGTGGTTTCCGGTCTGATCGTATCTTTTTTTTATAATCGCCCCCTAGTAGATGGCCTTGCTTGAGCTTGAAGCGGGTAGATGGACCGTTACCGAGCTTGGGATGAGTTGTTGTTGGCTGCCGACAAAACCATGTCGCCATTCTCCTCGAGCATGCATTTTTTAAAAATAATGTCGCGCCAGCAAATGATGTGATGACTTCGATGCAAGAAATCCATTGTTGTGAAAGGCAAAAATGCCTTTGACTAACCCGAAGAATTGGCTTACTGGCAAGATTAGACCTGTTTTCTTAGACTAATATGATTATTTTATATATTTATTCTAAATAATATCCACTTTGAATTATATTCACGTCTTTATTTAGAATTTTTTCAAAATTTGGGAACTCTCATCGGAAAATATATATATATATATATAGCCGTAAATTTTCCAAGCCATGGGCACTAGGTAGAGGCTAGAGCCTCCTGCTCGCTGAGCATATTACTGGTTGGCGGGGAAACTAAGCGTAGTAGAGAGTTGCGTGAAATCACGTTGTCCCTCTGTCCGCTGGTGGCCCTCTGATGTGATCCTCTCCTGTTTTCCTCAGAAAATGCGGCCCTTTTCAGTCCTTTGGTGACACTGGTTATACCCTGCCATAGTGCCATTCCCAAGAGCATGGCTGGGAGTTCGTCCATAAGGACGCTAGGAAAATCTCAAAGAACGCGATTCTTGGAAAACCCATCTCGGACTTTGCATCAGCGTGCCACAATTGCTCGACCCGATTCCACTGGCGACGCTTCTTCGAACCCTCCATGTCCGAAGAGTTTAGTTTCTCCTGAGGTGCGCCATTTGTTCGACAGAAGTCCCCAGCGAGCGCAAACAGGATACAGTCGCTCGCTTCCTGGATATTCTCGCTACTATCAAAACCAGGGTCCTCTCGAACTCTTCGCGAGTGTCCACAGGTGGGGTTTACCCGTGGATGGATCCGCTCTGTCGTTTGTGATCAATGTCTGTGCGAACTCGTTTGATCAGAACGCTGGCAAACAAGTGCACTGTCAATGTGTGAAATCAGGTTTTTTGGAGGATGTCAGCGTCGGGTCTGCTCTCGTTGACATGTACATGAAAAGTGAAAGCGTTGAGGATGGAAGGAGGGCGTTTGACGAGATGGCGGACAAAAACGTTGTGTCCTGGACTTCGCTATTGTCTGGTTATGCACGAAATAGTTTGAACGGAGAGGCAGTGGAATTGTTTCGTAGAATGCAAATAGAAGGTATAAAGCCGAATGCTTTTACTTATACAGCTGTTCTTGGAGCTTTAAGGGATGATGGTTTAGCTGAAAAGGGGACCCAGTTACATGCTATGGTAATTAAGGACGGTTTTGCATCAACTACTTATTCGGGGAACTCTTTGATCAATATGTACTCAAAGGTTGGGATGATTAGAGATGCTAGAGCTGTTTTCAATGTGATGGGAAATAAGGATGCAGTCTCATGGAATAGCATGATATCTGGTTATGTTGCCAATGGACATGATATGGAAGCTCTTGTAATGTTTCATTCAATGAGAAATGCTAAAGTTAGCCTCAGCCAATTGACTTTTGCTAATGTCATCAAGTTATGTGCTAATGTCCGAGAAATCAGTTTTGCAAGACAGCTTCATTGCCGGGTAGTTAAGGTGGGGCTTGAATTCGATGATAAAGTTGGGAAGGCGCTCATTGTTGCCTATAGTAGGTGCTGTGAAATGGATGATGCCTTCAAGATTTTTTCATCAGTGTCTAGATATCAAGATGTGGTCTCATGGACAGCCATCATTACTGGGTGCTTGCAAAACGGTCAAGCTGCTCAAGCGGTTGATTTATTTTGTCAAATGAGAAGAGAAGGAGTAAAACCTAACCATTTCACTTATTCCCTGATCCTTGGAGCCCATCCCCTAATCGCTCCTCATGAAGTGCATGCACAAGTCATCAAAACCAATTATCAGTCATCGACTACTGTAGGAACTGCACTTTTAGATGCTTATGTTAAGATAGGGTACACTGATGCTGCTGCCAAAGTTTTTAAATCAGTTCAAGAGAAGGATGTTGTTTCATGGTCAGCAATGTTGGCTGGTTATGCACTATCAGGGGACACAGAAAATGCCGTAAAAGTTTATATTCAGTTGGGCAAAGAAGGGGTCAGACCAAATGAGTTTACATATTCAAGTGCAATTAATGCTTGCACAGCTCCTTCAGCAGCAGTGGAACAGGGGAAGCAGTTACATGCATGCTCGATCAAATCAGGATATAGTGATGCTTTATGTGTAAGTAGTGCTCTTCTTACAATGTATGCAAAGAGAGGAAATATTGAGAGCGCAAGCAAACTGTTTCAGAGACAAAGGGAGAGGGACTTAGTATCCTGGAATTCCATGATATCTGGGTATGCACAGCATGGTCATGCGAAGAAGGCTTTAGAGGTGTTCAAGGAAATGCAAAGGCAGAAGATGACAATCGATAGCATCACATTCATTGGGGTGATTTCTGCCTGTACTCATGGCGGTTTTGTGGAGGAAGGTGAAAGATACTATGATATGATGATTAATAATCACCAAATCAGTCCGACAATGGAGCACTATTCTTGCATGGTTGACTTGTACAGCCGAGCAGGAATGCTAGAGAAAGCCATGGATACCATAAATGGGATGCCGTTCCCAGCAAGTGCGTCAGTTTGGCGATCTATCTTAGCTGGTTGTCACGTTCAACGGAATTTGGAGCTAGGTCAACTGGCAGCTGAGAAGCTCATCTCCCTCCAGCCTGATCACTCTTCCTCGTATGTCTTGCTGTCGAATATTTATGCGGCTGCAGGCAAATGGAGAGAGAGAGCTGAAGTAAGGAGAATGATGGATCAAAGGAAGGTAAGAAAGGAAGCTGGGTATAGCTGGATCGAGGTGAAGAACAAGACCTACTTTTTCTTGGCCGGTGATGTTTCACACCCATTGCAGGAGAGTATTTATGCAAAACTTGAAGAGTTGGGTGTTCGTCTCCGGGATTATGGTTATCGGCCCGATACAAATTACGTTCTTCACGATGTTGAAGAGGAACATAAAGAAGCAATCTTGTCTCAACACAGTGAGAGGCTAGCTCTTGCTTTCGGACTGATCGCTACATCTCCAGAAATTCCCATCCACATTTCGAAGAATCTTAGAGTTTGTGGAGACTGTCATAATGTCATAAAGTTGGTATCCATGATCGAAAGTAGAGAGATTATCGTTAGGGATTCAAACCGATTCCATCACTTCAATGGCGGTTCATGCTCTTGTGGTGATTACTGGTAATACTTCAGAGATACTTTAAAAATTGATATCAAGACCTCCTGTGTTAAGCCAGCGCTCGTGTACTCTCCACGTCTTAATCTAAGGAAAACATGCGATCGACTACTCGATGTCTCCATCGGAAAAAGATTGCTTGAGCATTAATTTTGTGGTTATTCGGCCCGAAGGATAAACAAATGAAGAATCTACAATCACTTGGGCATGTGACGGTTGTTCAATTCAGTTGGTAGGTCGATCACCTGAAATTTGGATGTCCTCCACCTTCTGGGTATGGTGATTGGTGCTCTATATGACTGATGACTCCTCTCTGATTATTACTGGTGATACCTTTGCCTCTTTGCTTCCTTCTGGGGTTAGATCACTCTTCTTTATGACAAGAAGATCTTCTGGACTGCATTGCTTGTGGACACAAACAAGGCTTGCTTCCACATATCCAGCAACTATCGAAGTCAGACTCTTTCGAAGTCGAGTTCGAGATTAAGATTGTCAAATCCAACCACAACCGAGCACAACTGCATACCGGTTGTGTTCAAGTGGAATGCCAAAAAGGGAAGACTGACACCCCAGAACGGAGATTGAGAAGGATCATCTAAGTAGGGTTGTAAATTTCGGATGAACCAGTTTTCTTTTTCTTTTTTTGGGTCGAAAGATGAACCAGTTGAAAGGTGCTCCACCAGACACTCTAAAGGCATATTCGAGAAGGGATTACGCAAACTACTTTAGATTACACAACGCACATCCATGGCCATACCATATGTGTCAATCAGACTTACGCATGTACAGTTTGCAATATAAAAAATACGGTTAATTTATTTCTGCTCCTATTAGTTTAATTTGTACACACTGGTTGGTAATTTCCAAGGACTTTTACGTTTTATTGCTGTAATCTAATTGTTGTTGAGACATGCAGCAGCCAGCAGGCTCTATGCTCTACGTAAAGAGCAGCAGGAAAAGCGAAGCATGCAGAGAAAGAGGCTTCTCTTCGAGTCGGCAGTGTCCAAGTTCCAAATGCCTGATAACCAAACTGATGTCAAAGCTCGCTTTTACCTCTCAGCTGGAGAAGATATACAAGACAAAGATGGACTTTGCAGGATATACTTTAAAGATATCCTGTGTGCATTTCCGACGACCACCTTTTTCATTTACTTGTTTCTGCCAGTTAATAAAAGCAATTTGCCAAAAAATAAACTCAGCGGTTGTGAATACAGAAAATGGGAAGAGCAAATCATCGGCCAGATTGCAGAAGCAAAAATGAAATGGAATGATACGGGGATCGACAAGTATCGGTTACATACAAATCCAGGTGATCAAGCTCGCTTTCGGTATAAAATCAATCAAAACCCGATCAACCTTCTTCACCAAACTCCCTTGTGAATCTCTCATGAACCTCGAGGTCAATTTTGCTCACGGTTGGCCTTTGTCTTGCAAGCACCTTATCGAAATCTCTTCTCGAGATCGGTGGCGGAGTAATCTGCACCAGTTGATGAACACAAAAACAACTTAATATTCAGACTGCATGCAGTTACTTCTAATGTTTCTGAGGCGCACAAACACGTTCATATGACAGGCTATATGTCTCTCCAATGATCATAATATGCTTTAAGTATATCCAACATCGTTTGATAAGCAGTCTCAAATGCTCTTTATATTGATGTGGTCTTCCTTCAACTATTAACTTAAGTTTTTGGATTGAACTCGGTATCAGAGTCAATGATATCCTTTTCGTGAAAGTTTGTGATCAAAATTCCACGTGCCGCTCGTAATTTTTGACTGGCACGGGAGAGGAGATATTGAAGTATGTCCCACATCGCTTAACAAAATGTCCCTTCACCTGTTAACTTAAGCTTTTGGGTTGGACTTC
This sequence comes from Rhodomyrtus tomentosa, assembly GCA_028455895.1. NCBI lineage: Eukaryota > Viridiplantae > Streptophyta > Magnoliopsida > Myrtales > Myrtaceae > Rhodomyrtus > Rhodomyrtus tomentosa. The sequence continues at coordinate 13,215,688 of JAPCWY010000003.1, read as the reverse complement.
CTAACATAATTATATGCATTTTACTAACCTATGAAACTTTCTAGGGTGTCACTAGTCACCATATTATCAACGATGACTTACTCATAACAGATCTGCATTGCCAATGTGGCATATGTTAGTAAACATAGAGCATGGAGGATCTCATATCAAGCGCATGGAGGATCTCATATCAAGCATCACTTTGATTGACAAAAATTCTGTCTATTGCTCCAAGCATCAGCTAAAATCTCTATCCTCGCATTTTTTAAAACGGACATCCTCATACTAGGAAAGGGATCAGTAATACCTTAGCAGCTTGCCCTTCGGCTGCCAGCTCCTGCATGGTGATTTGAACAGCACCTTCTTGCTTTGGTCCACATGGCATCCACATACTATCTGAAGTCTTTATGAAAAACATGGCATCCTGAGTTTTCCGTACAGGCTCAAAGAGGACATCCTTGACCTTTCATTGCGAAAATAGATGGAGTTGGCCAAGAGATAAGCTAATAATTTGAATAAAGTAGGAAATATTTCATATGTTGTGCTTACACAAACGGCTATATCTGAACCGGAAAATCCCTCTGTCTTGTGAGCCAAGCTCTCAAAATCACTTTCAGCTAAACTGTGAGGAGTATCTCCTAAGTGCACCTATTCACATTTACAAAGCCATAGGAAAGACACGAATAAACTCTCCTTAGAAGAATGTTTTCAAAACAACATATTTACAGAAGAATTTCAATACCTTAAACATGTGCTGCCGAGCCTTAACATCCGGTAGGGGAATATATATGCGCTTGTCAAAGCGCCGCCGAATTGCCTGTAGTTTGTCAATAATCATGAGAAACAACCATGTGATGGGCGGCCCAGAAAAACCACCAAAATATCTCATCGTATTATCCATTTTACCTGATCAAGAGAATAAGGAGTATTTGTTGCTGCAAGGACAAGAACTTTCTCATCATTGTTTCCAACGCCCTGAAAGAAAGAGATTCATATAATAAAACTGTTTTAAGTCTTAGACAAGCAAAGGATCTAATTCATCCCACAGCCAGATCTGGAAATTTTTTCCACATTATCAGGATCAGGAAAACAACTTTTCAAATAATCAACAACCGCCACATCATGTAACCATCCAGTCCACCAATGTTCAATAATGCAAGCAACAAAGATCTATTAAAAAAAAGTGGCATCCATACAATATAAAAGAGAGAAACCATGTGGCAACAGATATCTCTGCTAACCTGCATTTGGACAAGAATTTCTGTTTTTATACGCCTAGAAGCTTCACTCTCATTTCCTTCTCCACGTTGGCCACTTAGAGAGTCTATTTCATCAATGAAGATAATTGAAGGAGCACTCTCACGAGCCATCTGAAAAAGATTGGAAACTAACTTCTCACTTTCACCCATCCACTTTGATACCAGATCTGAAGAAGAAACACTAGCCACCAAAAAGTCAGGTTGTAAATGACACAATCTTGGCATAAGAATCATAAAAACCACCTAAACTAAAGAATTTCCATTAGTGGAGTAGAGAATAGAGACTCAAAGCGCACACAAATGCACCCACAATCACCAGACATAAATTGATCTTATTTAAATGCAGATATCCACTGAAAGAATTGGTGATTGCAAAATTCCTCTTAGGTTAAAAGAAAAATTTTATAGAACAACAGTCATACCTGCCATGTTATACGGAGCTGAATATTGGCCAGCACAAAAGAAACATGAGCATAAAATGGGAGTAGCGGAAATGAAGATGTTAAGGTGAATGTGTGGTCATACAAGGATGGATAAGATAAGAAATGAAGAAATTCAACGAAAAGTTGGAGTAGAACCGGTGACGGAAAAGATGAGAGAACATAAATTGAGATGGTTTGGGCATATACTCCGAAGTCCCTTAGACGCACCGATACGAACAAATGTTTATTATCGAGAGCATAACACAAAGAAAGCAAGAGGTCGGCCGAAACTTACTTGAGGGAAAGCAGTAAAACAAGATTTAACGGAGTATGAAATAGATTGACGTACAGTTTGTCTTAGGAAGGAGTGAAGGAAGGCTATTAGTGTTGTGGAGGGGTAGTGTATAGATAGATAGATAGATATATATATATATATATATATATATATATATATATATATATTTACTTATTTATTTCTACACATTTATCTCTTTTCCCTTCCTTGATTTTGCTTTTATTTTTATGATTCTTTGAGGTTCATCGACCACTAACCCCAACTAGTTTGGGATAAAGGTGTTGTTGATGTTGATGTTGATGTTGTTGATGTTGATTCACTGAAAGAAGTGGGCTTAATATGAAAAAGCTTGTTGTAGTATATGTTGCCATGGTAGCTCGAACAGATTCCTAATTGCAAAGAAGCACATTTCACCATCTCTTTTCAATTAGCAGAATAAAATGATATCATTTGTGCTTGCACTAAAATCAAGCACATATCCACAGGCAGTTGCCAGTGAACTCTGCGAGAAAGGACCACCAGAAAGATGTTATTAAGGATGCGGAGTTAATGGACGGGGGGTCCAGGAGATTTACAAGGAATGATGAAATATCCAACATGCAAAGTGATGAGAGATCTGACACTGCAAAAGTTTAACTATACCAACCACTAAAAGAACGAAAACAGTCTGAACTATTCTAGAGTAAGGATGGTTAATAGGATTTCACAAGCGAAGAAAAATTCATAGAAACTATCTGTCCTAAACAAATCGATAAAACATAGGGGGAAAACGCTAATGGAGTTTCTCTCGGTTTCTCTTGCAAATCCCGAATGCAATAATAAAGCATATGCCCATTCGTGTTGCAATAAATGTTGCAAGTTCCAACATTACTTTATTACTTGACCGAGTGCATAAGGGAAATGTAAGCCTTTCTGACAGAACAAATTACTTGCAACCTTATATGGAAAAAGAAAATTTGCAGAAAACATGATAAACTACAAATCTGGACTATGTCACACTGCATAACATTGCACTTCTACAAGAGCGTAAACATCAAATGCCCCTCTCTAAGACATGCTCCAGTATCAACAGCTCCAGTAAATTGAAGATAGACCCATCCTTGTACCAGCCAAAACCCTGTATCATTCGGACTTATCGTGGTGTTGTCCTATCAACCATCATACGGATATGAAGGTATGCCTAATAGATTAGCGCAGTCCCACTTTGTAGAGCAAGTATAAAATCTCAAATGTCAAAATCTGGAGCGTAGGCAAAACTACGTTGTACCTAAACTAAATTTTGATTTCAACAAAAAATCCCCCAAAGGTATAGTAAAATGGTCCCTTTTGGAAAGATAAAATAGTCAAAACGCCTGATGATGGCTACCTAAAAAAGGTAGAGTCTGCTTCTGTTGCCACAGCTTTTGCCAAATATGACTTCCCTGTTCCTGGTGGACCATACAAAAGAAATGCCCTCCATGGCCGCCTCTTCCCTGAAATGATATGAATGCAATAAGTATTACCACCAATGACGTTTAATTACCCCATTCAAAGATTTGTGAAGTGAAATAATACAATGCCGAGAAGATAATGCACTTCACAAACATCAGCGGAGAGAGATCTTGTCAGGCAAAAATTCTGAAACTGTGGTAAATGAGAAGATTCTCATCAAAAGAAAAGACCAGTCATATTACAGCATATCATAAGAGCAAGCACGCTAAAAATGAGGCTGGCAATGTTTCTACAGATAAATGAAACTGGCAAATTGCACTTATCTAAAGAAGAGGCAAACGCCTTCCTTCAGTTAAAAACAAATTTCTACTATATAGTCCTGCTAAGATCTACTTAGAGTCTTTAAGAGACCAACTCAATGACCACTAAAGTCCAGCAATGAAGCAAACGCCACTTTCTCTCTATTCGTCTCTTTTTTCCTTTGGAATAGAAAGCGAGACTGCTCCCATAGAGTTCATGCAGCGACTCACGAGGCAGCTATTATAACCAAGAGGGCTCCATGCTTAGACATTTCCAACAACTGAAAGTTAACATCGTCAGCCTTCACGAAGCAGCATGATGCGGCTTGCTTCCCCAACGAGTCTGCAAAAGCCCTTGTAAGCAAAGACGGGAATACCGTTCGCTTTTGTGGTTCTTATCATTTACAATCAGACACAGATGCTGCTGAAGACAGAAACATTAAAAAGCAATGCATGGCAAGCCAGAACAAGAGTGCACTTCTCGATTGAATATCTAGGATAGCAATAGCCATATTGAAACATACTTAGCCAGCACCTCGGCCGTGCGGTTTGACTTTCATAAACAGCAATGTGCAAACCCTGAATCATCTCACAGCCATACCATAATTGCAAGATACACCAGGAAAATAAATAAGCGACTTCAAACATGCTAGCTTCACTTTAAGATGGATAAGTAATGACTTCCCAAAGTCGGTCCGGTAAATTCTGAAGCATGCTCTGGAGCAATACATCAGCAATAAGATCATCAATCGACGAAACAAAGAAAAACACGAATTTATCATTACAATCTGTTAAAATCAAGGGCAAATTATGATCGGAGAGCCGGCTGAGAAATATACAAGAACGCGAAGTCAACAAAAGCAACTAAATGCTCCGACCAGACAAGGGAAAGTGCAAGATCAACGAATTCTAACTTACCGGTGAAGAACTGAGGGAATTTGACCGGCAAAATGACAGCTTCCTGAAGCGCCTGCTTGGCGCTCTCGAGCCCCGCGACGTCGTTCCACTTCACATTCGGCTTCTCCCTCACGATCGCGGAGTTCAAACCGGCTCGGAGCTTCTCCTTCTCCGCATCGTCCCCGCCCTCGCCACCATCCTTGGGCTTCGTCTTGGACCGAGGAGCCACCGCGGCGTCGCCGTTGGAGGCGGCGCCGGAGCCGCCTCCTCCGTCGTCGAGGACGACGCGAATCTCCTCGGCGCGGCGGAGGTACTCGGTGAACTTCTGGGTGATGGCCTCGCGGATCTTGGGGTTCTTCTCGTACTTGAGGTGCGTCTTGAAGTATTCCAGCGCGTTCATGTAGAGTGGGAACGCCTTGGCGTAGTTCCCGGCATTGTCCTCCTGGACCGCCTGCTTCACGTACTCGATCGCTTGCTCCTTGAAGTTGCTGTACATGGCTTGATCGCGGAAGGGTTCCTAGGAGTCGCTCATGGAGAGATTTCGAGATCGCAGTGGGGGGAGAGAGAGAGAGAGAGAGAGAGAGGCGACGAAGGCGATGGATTGATCGGACGAAGGTCGAAGGGAATCGGAATTCGGAGCTCCGATTGCTTGACCCGTTCGTCAATCAGTTCGTCGAGGGAATTGCGACGGAAGGGTATTTCTTCTTGAGCGATGAAAGTTCATGCGTGGTTTTTTGTTTTTTTTTTTTTTTTGCGTGTTTCCTTATTTTATTTTCCACGATTCCTGTTTCGCGACGAAAGCGGTCACTTGTGGCGGCTATTTTGTGATAAATAAATATTAATGTGGAAACGGCATCTCGTTTTTTTAAAAAAAAATTAGAAAATTTAAGATGCGATGCTATGTTTTTTTTTTGGGGGGTCCAATTAAGATGCTATTACAATTTCGAATTTCGGATAGATTCTCATGAATAGAAGAGGGCGAATCGCTTTCTACCTTCTGACCCGGGGGGGGTGAGGAGAGATGTGAAAAAACAAATTCCTCGTTTCAGTATTTGGTTCGGGTAGAAAAATTAGTCCATGAAAAATGTTCTTTGTTGTTGATGAAATACCTATGGTTAAATTTAGAAAAAAAAAATGATTTCCTCTTTACAAAAATCAAAACCTATTTTCTAAAAATATAAATAAGTGCCAGTGCTTGATTCGAAACTCTACGATTTTGCACAAAAACTCCAATGATGGTCCTCGGGTCCTCAGTTTCCAAGACCAGGTCTCTGATGCCTTGGTCCCCAGTTGTCTAGGACCAGGCCTTCGATGCTCAAGTCCAAATCCATGAACATGGTGCTGACTCCTGCGGCCACGCTCAGGTCCATCGAGGCCGAGCCCGAAGCCTTGGCACCCTAGCTTGGGTCCACAAAGGCCAACCACAAGATCTCGGTACCTAAGCTCGAATCACCAACACTTGGGCCCTACTCCACAAATGTTGTGCCCGAGTCCATCGAGACCAAGCTCGGGACCTAGTACTTGAGCTCGGTTCCATCAAGACCTAGGTGCCCCTGCTCCAATCCCGTTCCCTCGCTAGGGTCCATCAAGGCCGAATCACGATCTCTACTACCGGTACCTAATTCCTCGACTGCCCATACCTAAATTAACAATCCCAATTTATGCATTCTTTAGGAAATTTAAATAAGATTTTCTATATCAAAAGGAGAAAATTATTTTCCAGATTATTTTCGTGTTTTAGCAAAATATAGAAAAATATTTTTCAAAAATATCACATTTTTTGCGAAATAAATGGAGAAAATGATAACTTGATTTTTGTAATTTTCCCTCCATGTTTATAATTTTTTGCAATGTGTCGGATGACGTTGACTTTGAGCACATATCGCCTGGGGATGAATCATGTTGCGACACATGACTAGTTATGGAGGGAAAATTGATAATAAAAAGTATATGCTGGGAAATGTTTGAATATTTAAATATTAAGATACGTATTAATCTGACAGTTTAAATTTTGAGAATAATTGACAATGGTATCGTGAAATATCACGTAGTATGAGAATATGATGTCCTAATTCAAATGGCAAACTGCATATTTTCACGCTAGTTTAGACCAATTACATGTTCTATCTTGACTTGTTGGATGAATGCATCTGTAAATGTTTAAATACTCTCGACGCTTTCATTTTTTTTTTTGTTGTTGTGATGCTACCACCAACTATTCTTAAATCGTAAGTGGATAGGTGAAGAAGTAATTTAATATTTAAATATTTCAACAAATATTATTAACTACAAAAGTAAAGTTTATAAAATATAAGAAAACACTTTTGAAGAGAGAATTAAAAAGCAAAAAGAAATTAGCTAGACTCACAGGTAGGTTATTTTGGGATGGGATATGTGCTCACTATCAATTATTTTAAAAACACAAATCATTAGATAAATGCGTGATTTAATATATAAAAATTTTAGATAAAATAGAATATATATATATATATATATATATATATATATATATATATATATATATATATATAAGAGTAGAGTTAATAGAATCTAAGGAAAAGGCTTTTAAGAAAAAAACTAAAAGAAATTAGAAACTAGCTGGAAGAGACCCACTGTTAGGTTGGGCATTACTTAGGACGCAAATGATAACAATTATATTTCTCTATTTTTCTACTTTTTTGCTCCTGAAAATAGTTTTGAAATAAAAATTCAGGACAAATAGTTTGCCCAAAAATATATTTGGAACATAAATGCGGCGCATAATTTTTTTACTTTTTCTGTTTCCGCAGCATAAACACAAATAAGAATTCATTTAATTGCTCACACCCTCTCTCTCTCTCTTGTGCGGTCTACTATGTCACCGTCGCTGGTTGTTGGTCCGGCTCGGCCGTCTTTCGTCGTCGTCGTTGAGCGTACTTCTCCGCTTGAAAACTCGTCAAGGGGATAAAACAGAAAAATCTATTTCTGGTTAGAAACAGCTTTCAGAAATAGAATGATTATCAGTCATGCTCTTATCAAGCTGGTATTTTTTTTTTTGTACGAAAATGTGAAGCATGTCGAGTTAAAAATAAAAAACAAAACAAAGGATGTGCACTATGGGGGATTAGATCCGCTAATGTTATGTGTGAGCATCAAGTTCAATTCCACTCGAAAGCCGGTCGGAACAGAAGCCAAGAGCTGGCATCAGGCCAATTCTTGGGACAAACAACTGCCATTTGAATTTGATTCATTTTTTCCTAGGAACGTTGTATTTTGGGACTCGAAGCTTTTTGAAACGAAGAAGTTAAATATTCATCGAGACGTCGACCTTGCCTGTGATAATTAAATACGCAAGAACAATCCGCAAATCACTCAATCGGAATTTCTTTATAGTCAAAAGGATGCATTTCGGAACTCACTTTAATTTCGTTCATGCGCGCAGGAGTAGAGTCGTCAATATGGGTCAATAACTCATTTTGACCCAAATTTGATACAAACAGGGTTGTACATGGGTTATAGGTTTGAGTAAAGGATTGAATACAAATAAGTCTAAAATATTTAAGTTGAATCAGATAAGCCAAAAATGAGCTACACACTTAAACTCATGTTCGACTCATAAATACAACTTCTTTCTGCAAGTTGCAAATGGGTTCAATACTTCAAAGGCTTTGTTATTATTATTATTATTAATTTTAAATTTTTACTTTTATAAGTGAAATGAAAAAAAAAATTGAAAAGAAAAAAATATAAAAATTGCCGTCGCCGGAGAAAAATAAAGAATGAAAATATTTTTTAACAGTAGAATATATTTGAATAAAAGATATTTTTAATAATAAAGTATTTTTAAAAAACTTAAAAATTCAGAAAAATCTAAAAAGAATTGAAATAATTTCACTAAACTTTTTTTTATTGAATTGAAGTATTTTAGTAATATTATTTTCTTAAAATGTTAGTGTGATTTGATAATATGAATTGGGTCAAGTATGAATTAATTACGGATCGAGTATGGATTATTGAATATGAATCAAAATGAGTTGGACAGGGTAATAAGCTGACCCCACCTATTTAACACATCAACGGAGGTAGGAGGGAAAAACACGTCATTTTCGAAGCTCATTGGGTTTTACCAGTCTTAACATTTGATTCGCCGTCGGGCATTGGCGTGGCCGTGACGGCTTCGAGAAGATGTCCTCCAAGACGACGCCGTAACGACGAGCCCCTCCCTCCCCACTCTCGCGACGACAATGTCACGTTAACGCGGAGACAAGTAAGAGAGAGAAAGGGAGAGACACGGAAACTACAAATTCTTTTGTTTTTGTTTTTTTTTTTTTGGCCCCTTTATTGTTTGGTAGGAAAGGAAAAAACAATTCAGGTTTAACCAAAAGAAAGGAAGAGACGGAAAAAGAAGGGGAAAAAAAAAAAAAAAGAGAGGGGGGGGGGGGGCGGGGGGAGGTGGAATTGAAAGAAGAGAGAAGGCGTCTGGAATCTTCACCGCGAGGGACCAGGGAGAGGTATCCCAAAAACCGCCTTTGTGTGGAGGAGGTGCTTCGCTTTGCTTTTTAGCTCCCCCAACCCCCTTCTCAATCTTTCATTTCGCAATCTCCGCTCTCCGAAAGGTTCCGTCTTCCCCGATCTCCATCTTCGCTCCGGTCCTCGGTTTCATCCCTCCTCGCAAAAGGACAGCAAAGAACCCGCCGGATCAGAACCCCGAGAGGTAAGCCCCGTCTTTCCCTGCTTTCAAGGTCTCGGTGTTTTTGTTGGTGGTGGCGGCGGTCATCGGTAGATCTGGATCTGTCTTTTTGCTGGGCGTTTCGTTTTGCTTTGCTTGGGTTCCCGTGTACGTGATGTTTGAGGTCGCGATGTGCTTTTTTTTGGCACAGGTTCCGGGAAAGAGAGAGCGGTGGGGAAAATGGCGGAAGAGCACCGGTGCCAGGCTCCGCGCCTCTGCGCCAACAACTGCGGCTTCTTCGGTAGCCCCGCCACCCAGGATCTCTGCTCCAAGTGCTACCGCGACTTGCAGCTCAAGGAGCAGCAGTCCTCCAACGCCAAGCTCGCTTTCACCCAGACCCTCACCTCCTCCTCCTCCATCCTCGAGCCTTCCTCCGCATCGGCTCCGTCCCTGGCCGCGGCCGTCGACTGCAAGGGCGCCGCCGCCGCCGTGGCCTTCCAGGCGAAGCCCAAGGAGGAGGGGGAAGAGGAGGAGGAGGAGGCCGTGTCGTCGTCGGCGGCGGCGGCGGCGGCGGCGGCGGCGGCGGTGTCGAACCGGTGCTCGACGTGCAGGAGGCGCGTGGGGCTCACGGGTTTCAAGTGCAGGTGCGGGATGACCTTCTGCGGGTCGCACCGGTACCCGGAGCAGCACGATTGCGGGTTCGACTACAAGGGCTTGGGGAGAGAACAGATCTCCAAGGCCAACCCGCTCGTCAAGGCCGAGAAGCTGGATAAGATATGATGCGAAGCCTCTCTTTTAACGATTATTGTCCAGGTTAAAAAAAAAAAAACCTTGAATTGTATCTGTGTGATTTGGAATTTGGGGATTCGATGTCGTGGTTTGGGTGGCGGGTGGGAACCCGATGGCCACGGCGGCTGGTCGTAGGGTCAGGCGGTCGAGTCGTCGGCCGGTGGCCGTTGCCCCGTTGGTGGGGGTGGGTGGGTGGTGGAGATGTGTTGGGACGGTGGTGCATGTAAATTCGATGATGCTCTAGTAAATTCCCTGTCATTTCATCCTTTCCTTTTCCGATTGACGAAGTCTTTTTTTTCTTTTGGCTAAATCGGTTGTTCCGACAACTATTAGGGGTGGGTGCGGAAAATACAGAGGATGGTTCTATTTCACTGGCGAAGAAATATTAGAAATTCCCAATTGACCAACCTGAACGGCAAATTGTCCTCGAGTGCCCCGAATAATTCCGATAATTCGATCTATTAAGTGCCTCCAAACGCGGTCGTTTTCGAAATTAATTAATTCTTTGTAACAATTGGGGAGGGGTAGGTGCGGGAAATATTATAAATTCTTAGGAACGAGGGGCGTGGATAAGTATGAATTGGTAGGCTAATCGCGGACCTCGGATCGCGATACGTGGCTTGCCTTGTCTGCTTCCCCACCTCCTTCTTTGGGTCAAGCGGAGGTGTCTGTGAAGTAAATAAAGTTTCAATAGGACCGAAATGGGAAGACCAAAGGGGGAGTTCGGCTACATCGATAGACGACGCGAGGTACATATTTGGTTTTAGTATCAGGTTGTTGCTATTTGTATTCATTGTCTCGTGGAGCTAGCGTGCTATGTAGATTTCTTTCGTCTTCGAGAAAAGTGAATAGTTTGAATTTTTTTTTTAAATATATTGTTTATATCTCTTGAAAAAAGATTTTTTTTTATAATATTGATTTTGCGCTAAATAAACGAACTGAGTCTTCTCCATGAAATTTCTTTTTTCTAGGGGGAAAATCTAACACAGAACGATCCTTTTCCGATTCAAAATTTTAGCAAGTAAAATCGTAAACTGGTGGCCCAAAAACATGACAAGACAAAGTATTACCTAATATTGATTGAGGCCAACTGTGCCCGCCCATCGTGATAAGGGATCACGGGGATGGGGGCGGGACCAGACACAAGTGCCGACGACTCGATCTCGAGGCTGGGGCCGAGACTCTAGGCGGGTGCTAGGGTCGGGTCCCGAGGCCAGGATCGGGGTTGAGGTTGGGTCTCGAAAACGGGGCCGGTGCAGGGTTGCAGGACCGGGGCCGGGGTTGTGACTTGGGTCAGGGCCAAGGACAGTGCTAGGGCTAGAGTCGCGGGGTCAAGACTAAGACCGGACCCAGGGTCGAGGTCAGGACCCGGGGCGAGTGCCGGCGATCGAGTTCGGGACTCGAGACCGGGGCTGGGACTAAGGACGAGGCTAAGTAGGGGCTAGGGACAGGGCTAGTGCAGGGACTGGGGCCGAGGCCGATAAGTATTTTAGTAATATTATTTTCTTAAAATATTATTATATTTTGATAATATGGGTCAGTCAAAAATCGGGTCGGGTTTGAGTCATTAAATATGGGTCAGATTGGTCAATATGGATCGGACTATATTTAACCCAACCCAAACCTTACTCGATCCACCCATTTGCCACCTCTAGTGATACATATAATTTGGTGGACGAGATAACTTTTGTCCCGTTCGATATTTTTGATATATTGGCGGCCGAAGATTCAAATATCTCCAAGTGATATAGATAATCCCATCGGCTATTGCAAAAGAACCGCCACCCCTCCCCCCCCCCCTTCGACTCCTACCATCGTGCGATGGCCACCACGTTGCGGCTGCTCGAGGTCGTATTCCACAGCCGAAGCTTCCCCGACCGACATCTCCCCCTTGGTCAAGTCGGCACCTTTCCTCCACATGTCTGTAAGATCCTCCCACAAAGTGGGCTTGGCAATGCTTCTTAGGCCCCATACCGAGCCCAACCCGTCCAAGACCCGACCACCGGGCCTGTCCATTTCGACTTGCTCGGCCCGAGTCGGCCTGTAAGTCAAGTCAAAGCTTTGAAACGTCATGCGAGATTAAGAGGAATAAACAGCTTAAAATAAAACATCTTTGCAAATGAAATGCATTCATGTTGGATATTACGTGTCAATTTTGCACGACGTAGTTGAAATAGGAAAAAGATTAGGGCACTGGAATTTATAAAATAATGGGACACTGCCAACGATGGCTTTCAATTCACGTATCTGAGGTCCAACCGACCATTCCTCATTCTTAATGTCTAATCTTAACGTTTCGCCGGAATTTGCCCCGACGAAAAAAATTACCCTTCATCAAAAGTTATTCTTTGCTTTTTACTAAATGAGATATGTTTGGTGACAAATCCGGACAAGAAATAGCACACGTACAGAAGATAAAATTAAGAGTCGAAGGAACATACTCGGAAGCCACCTTGTTTGGTTGGATCAGCATGGAATGATTAAATGTCCCGGGTCTAGAGATGACATAGTTGATCGTAAGGGTGTCAATGGGTCGGGTGAAGCCGGTTTACTTTTTCCTTTTTTTCTTTTTTTTTGAAATCAAAATCATTGGACAAGCCCATCGAATAAAAAATATAATAAAAATAAAAATAAAATAAAATAAATAAAAAAGAAAATGTGGGTACAAAAAAAAAGCCGGAATTGGGCCAGCCCGACCCAGCCCAATCCTTACGCAAACAGTACCAAGCTAGGCCTGAAAAGGCCAAAAAAGTAAAGTGAATTTTCAGATCGGATCGAGTCGGAGCCGGTGCGGGCTTTTTTGACACGCCTAGTTGATCTTATTGACAACCATCATTCTGATCACATGAGAGATGAGTCTTGCTATGTAACTTGCTATCTTATTTAGTTGTTCCTCAAATAGCCTCTTCATAGTAGCTGCCAAAGTGAGGTTCAGGGTAACTCCCTTGCCCACTTCTTCGTAAAGTGCGTCGAGATTTCGACATCGCTCCCTTGGCTTGGCTCTACTATTGGAGCGATTGAGGTTTTGGACTGGATAGCCGTATGACCGGGTTTGTTACCCCTACCTTGTTCAGGCTCCGAATGATTCATTGTTCTCGGCATTGTACCTCCTCAAATCAACCACATTAGTTTGACCAAAGATGTTTAGCCAGAATTTGCTTCGACGACCAAGTACTCTCATCAAAAGTTGGTCCTCAATTTTTTTTTAAATGAGACATATTTTGTGGCGAATTCGGATAGAAAATATCACAAGCACAAAAAAAAAAAATCAATATATATATATATATATATATTTATTTATTTATTTATTTGGGGGTCGGAAACAGAAGAAAGTTACTCAACATCTTTTTCGTTGGCAAATTGTACAAAAATGACAAAACGTCACAAAGGAGATGTAACTTCTAATCATTGTGATCGACGTGCTCATATGGGGTGACTTTCAAAATGAATAGTTTAACTGGATGAGAAACGCGTGTTCACTATATTCCGACAATGACATCGTACTAAACTTTCAGGATGAATTATGGGCCATTTTTACTATAATTTAATCCTAAGTTCCTAACGTGTCGTAAGCACAAGCGTCATCCAAAGTGGAAAACTTATTAATTTCTAATATTTTAATTAGGGACAATTGAGGGACTAGCTTTCAAATAACACGCGTGAATTAAAATTAGTTTATAGCCAGAAATTTCGATAATATTCTGTATGCTTATGCTTGTTCTTAATTTGCCTTCTTATTTTCCCACGCAAAGCAAATTTTATGGCTACATTTCCAGTTTAGAGATCGGGTGTATGGCGAGGCACGAACTCGGGCAAATTTCTCCAAGAGCGACCTTAAATTGTAAATTAAAAGGGGAAGAGACACTGAGGGCTTGTTTGATAACAAGTATGATTATTTGATTCCGTTTTTTGAAATAGAAAAAGATGAGAAATTTGTTTGGTAATGTAAATGATTATAATTCTCAAATTCTTTGATTATGTCCCGTGAATAGATTTAGAACAAAAACAAGAATTAAATAATTTTCTTTTTGTTCTAGAATCACTTTTAAAAGACAAGACCCACAAAATTAGAAGGCTCAGGGAAGACTTTCATTTTATTTTTTCGACCCCCCCCCCCCAAAAAAAAGGGGATGAAGCCACGGGGAATAATGCTAGACCCGGCAACTCCCCTCGCTCATCTGCCGCTCCCTTCTCTCGATCAGCCATTTCCACCACCATTGTACGTCGCCGATTGTTGACTTGCAATTGTCCGACGCCAATCGCCCTCTCCAGCCGTCGGAAAAAATGTAAAAGAAATATAAAATTTAAATAAAATAAAAATACATTTTTAGCAATATCATTTTTCTAAACAAATTATAAAAAAAAAATATTTCATGATTTGATTAAATGTATATGTGTTTAAGTAATACTTGTCGGGACAGTTATGAGTCGTTAGATTTGTATTGCATGAAAAATAGGTCAAAAAGGATTAAACGAGTCAATATAGGTTGAGCCATATTCGACCGGACTCAACCCACTCATTTGACTTTGTATTTTCGACTTTTGTAATCTCATTGTTTAAATACTTGGCAACATTTATGTACCGAAGCAAGCAATTTAAGTGCAAACTTCGTGAAACAATACCATTATGTTCAATCCGTTTCTGCATGATCGGCACCATCATGGAGCAGTCCTAGTGCCGAAAATTTAAAAACAAGTTGCTTTTATTCTTTCTTAAGGATCTTGAATGTGTCTTCATACTTCACGAAATAAATAGAATAACTGTGGATTATGCATGACCTGTATTCATTTTAATAATGATGTTATATAGGCCGACTTTATAGTGACAAGACATAGTTATTTGACTTAAATAAATAAATAAATAAACTTAGAAAGATAAATTGTTCCCGAGAACAAAAAATTTGCCCAGCTACCGAACACATTGCTATTCCGGGAATATAAAATTTTATGCGATTATCAAACACGTTTTAATCCTCTAAAACTTATTGAGATAACTAAATCAGAAAAATTAAATTCTGAACATACTTGAATTTTTTGAATTAGAATCGTCGCCAAACGTACCATAATTAGCACGAGTGGAAGGTTGATTGTGAATATCCAATTGTTCATATGATTATTCCCAGAATAGAATGTAATTGCCACATTTTTTTTTTCCAGGGGTCTGAAGTAATCACCCACATTTGTCGAGTGAAATGCTTCTCATTAGGCTAATCATTTGCTCTACCTCTCGTCAAAACAACTTACTATATTGGTTAGAAAACTGATTTATTTTTAAATAGAAAAATTGTTTTATCCGTTGACAACAGTGGCTAGAAAAACTGATTATGAATATTAAAATTGATATCTTGAGATTTACCTACAATTTCTCCATAGATGCGTCCTACTCAATCCACTCTTTTTTGGTCTCCGAGCTTAGGGAATTTTGACTTTGTGAAATTAAATGTACAGAACGCCAACAAATAAGATGTCGGATTTTGACAAATTTCGAATCCATCGATCCCCATTTCGAATAACCATCGATGCGATCAACATCGATCGCGTTTGTTTGACCTTTAAAATAAGTAATTTAGATGACCATCTAATATCAAACATCTGGCGTGCACGCGAAGCAACTTTGTTTCTTTATAGCTGTCCTTTTTGCAATTTCCAGCTACAATCTTCGGAAGCCGGGAGAAGGAGAAAATTATTGGAAGCCAATTCCCTCCGGTGGATTAATTAATCAACTTGAACATTCTTCCGACTGTTTAACAAGGACATAAATCATGTTTTGACCCGCGCTAAGAAGAATATTTTGTTTTTGTTTTTTAATTACCATTGTGCAATAATCAATGACAACTAGGTCTTCCAATCAAAAGTGATGGTCCAAATGATTTGTTTAAAGGTTCCAAAGTGGACTCAAATCCAAAGCACTTGCTCTAGATCTCTGAAAATTTATCAAGCTAGTCCTAAATTCATTGTAATCGTGTCAATTCAGTCTTAATTTTTTTTTTTGCTAATTAAGTCTTAAATATTTTAAATTTTATTCAATTCAATCCATTTGATCGGTCCGCACTGACGTTGGCAATCAATTAGATCATAAAGATATGGTCTCATAAACTTGTCAAAGCATGAAAAGAATACTTTTTCATATTATTGTTATTATTATTTTGTGTTTTCTTTTCCGTTTTTGTTCTTCCTTCTTTATTATGTTTGCGGCGAGTGAGATGGCCGATAAGGGTCACTGGAGCTCGTCGGCTACCGGGCAAAGCCTGGCTTTCACTGGCCACTGTAGCAGTAGGAAGTTAAAAAAAAAAAGAAAGAGAAAAAAAAATCAAAATTGACATGTTGGCGCTGTCAGATAAAGTTGACTAAATTGGCATAATTGTAAAAGTTTCGTGACTCAATTGGGCAAAAACAAAAGTTTAGGATTGGTTGGTACAGTTATAATAGGTTTAATAATTTTTTGGTAATTTTCCTCTGGGTCTTGTGAAGGAATCATCGTCCTGTCTGGTATATTAATTTATTTATACGATTATTACTATAATTTAGAGCAATCCGGCGAAGTAAAGGTCGCCCTCGAAATAATCCACCCAAAATAAAATAATTAGACGTATGGTCATCATCTAGTCAGCTTCTGCCCTAGATGGTCCCAACGAGGCTGGTCAATCTTCAATTTTATATATATATATATTTTCTTATCTTATTTTGGCTCCTAAATTGATTATTTATGGGTTAAACAATTCCGTCCCTCCGGCGGCGACGGATTGTATTTGGACAAGATTGAAGAATTATACGTAACATAACACATGATTAAACTCGTTTTAAGAACAAAATATCTGCTCTCGAAAAAAGAAAACAAAATTAAGAGCAAAACAAGGTCACTCTGAGATCACGATGCGGTTGGAATTTCTGAAAGAAACAAATTAGAAAACAACAGGGTTAAACACAATTTACAAAATTTAACTGTAATTTACATACAATATCACCATTTAAATAGACGAAATAGTGTTTAAAAAGAAGTCTTATCAAAGTCCGAACTTCTTTATCATCTTAAAAATTTGAAATAAGGTGAGGTTCCATGCAAAATTACCTTGTAGTGGTCGAAGAATCATGCCATATAATTTTTCAAAATAGCATACTCATTAACTATTTGACTCAATCAGGAGCAACTCATATTCGTCTTAATCGTAGCAACTAGCTTAATTTCCTCCGATGGATTCCGCGCCAAATTTCGCTCGTCGCCGTAGCGTGGCCACCTTAATCCAGAATCCCTCCAAGAAAGCGGCTCGATTACGTCTTTTAATTCCAATGTGAATTCGGGTCTCCCCGATCGAATTGACTAACTTACCCACCCAACATTCTCTCCAATGTCCGAAATTGTCGAAATCGAATTTGCTCCGACCAAATTTTTCGATTCCGACAAAGTTTTAGAGTCGCTAATGGCGCGTCGCCAACTCCTCGCGCACGCGAGGTTCATATACGTCCTTCACCAGTTCCGCTAAATCCTCCGTCAAAGTTCTCCCCTAAATCGTTCTGAACAAGTTAGGGTTCACGGTCTTCCTCGATCCTTCAAATCTCTCCTCTTGAAATCCCCATTTCACTCTGCGCAGCTCGACCCTCCTCCCATGGATCTGAGACCACCACGTCCTAACCTAACCGCGCGACTCCTCCTCCTCCGCTGCCGCCTATAGCGGCGGCCCCTCGCCGGTCGTCGTCGACTTCGCCAGTTTCGATGAAGCGGCCGGCGCGTCCCCTGTACAGCATTCTTCTCCTCACGCTGCTCGCCGTCACTCTCACCTACCGCATCGTGCTCCGCGGCGGCGGCGGCGTTCTCGGGTCTTTGGAGTTCGAGGCCACGGCCAAATCGGTGCCGAGGCAAGTGCCGCCGCCGGCCTTCAACTCCTCCATGCTTCGGTACGCTGAGATCGACGTCTCGGAGGAGCGGTTCAAGAACGAGACGGAGCAGCTCCTGGAAGGCAGCCTTGAGAGCCAAGGCCGCCAACGGACCTACGACACTTGGCGGAGGTTCAGCCATCACGACCCCAAGGGGAGGAACGTCCGAGGCGTGCGCGAGACGTTCCGCTCGCCGATGTTCTACCGGTACTGGCTCGATTTCAGGAGGAATCTGGGCAATTGGGCGAGGAACAAGCGATTTCAGCCCGATGTGATGGATGACCTGATTCGGCTAGTGAAGCACCCGCTCGATAGGCACAACAGCCGGCCGGCCTTGGACCGCCGTCATGCCTCCTGCGCGGTGGTAGGCAACAGCGGGATCCTATTGCAGAGCGGTCATGGTGAGCTGATCGACAGCCACGAGGCGGTGATACGATTGAACAACGCGAGGATCCAGAATTTCGAGCGTGACGTCGGGTCGAAGACCACGATCTCCTTCGTGAACAGCAACATCCTGCACTTCTGCGCCCGGCGGGAAGCCTGCTTCTGCCACCCGTACGGCGCGGCCGTCCCGATAGTGATGTACATTTGCCAGCCGGCGCACTTCCTCGACTACACGATGTGCAACTCGTCCCACAAGGCGCCGCTGGTCGTGACCGACCCGCGGTTCGACGTGATGTGCACGCGGATAGTGAAGTACTACTCTCTGCGGCGGTTCGCGGCGGAGACGGGGAGGCCGCTGGAGGCCTGGGACGCCGCACACGACGCGGCGAACTTCCACTACTCCTCGGGGATGCAGGCGGTGATGCTGGCCGTGGGGATCTGCGACCGGGTCAGCATATTCGGGTTTGGGAAATCGGGGTCGGCGAAGCACCATTACCACACTAATCAGAAGGGGGAGCTGGGCTTGCACCATTACGAGGCGGAGTACGATCTGTACCAGGACTTGGCGAAGCATCCTCAGGCGATCCCCTTCATTTCAGACGAGTTCAGGTTCCCTCCTGTGGTTATTTACGCATGAAACCGATCGATTTTTGTTTTGCCATTTTTTTATTGATCTTGGGGTCGAATTTGTCTCCTCCCTTCGATTCGTCACACGATTGAGTAATAGTCGCCGCCTGTTACAACTGTAATTGTCCAGGGGGAAAATTCTACCATGTGAATCCGATCCCACGCTTTTCTTTTGATCCCTCGTTTATCCCGGACACAACCTCAGCCACTTAGCCAAGTTCCGAGATACTAGATGCAATCGAAACGCATGAGCTCGCTCCGTTTTCGGCCGTTGAACACGCGAGATCCGACGATTGAGATAGAGCCGATTCACATAAACCGAGCCCACGTGATAATGACTCTGGATCAACGTGAATGCCGTCTGGAAAGCATATTTGCCCTTGCCATTTCTATACATATAGTGGAAGAAGAAGATGGTGGACTTCCCGTCATAGACGATGATAGTTAGCACCCCAAGGCGATGGCCCTATTCCTCCGGCGGGACTGATTTGGTCGCGCAAGTTCTCTTTATGGCTTGGTGGGACCACTGGGCCCGTGACCTTCATTTGAATTTTCCCCATTGAGGGCATTTGTTCCGCGCTATATGACTGGTTTAGAAAACATTGCCTAAAAATAATCTCTTATATTGATTGCAAAGCTGAATGAATATAAAATAATTCTATCATTTACGAAAATATTTAGACAAGTTGTCGCCAATAATGGAAAAAAAAAATTCCCATTAACCAATTATCTCAAGTGATCCACGTCATTCATTTCCTGCGAAACAAACGAAGCCTATATTACCTAAGGAGGACAGGAGAGAACATAACGGTGATGTTTTAAGTCGGAAGTCCTGAGGTTGTCATGATGCTGACGACTGGCGCCGAGAATGTGAGTACGCTGCATCATCATGTGGACGAAATTGGAACTCAGTTCAACAAGAGCCCCTTCATCAAAGTCCTTCAAACAGTCTTATCTTGATTATAAATTTAGTACTTTATTGCACTTTTAATAAAATTTTCAAGACTTGATTATATTGCTTCTAAAAATAAAAAATAAAAATGGAACTCTACTACACATTCACAGCAGGTTTACGGAGTTTTGGTACATTTTATTCCGAACAGAGAGGCTATGTTTTTTTGACAAAATTAAAAAAAGCCTGGAGTGTAAAATTGCGATGGCCCCACTCTTCGCTTTTAAGCATTTCGAATGTATAGAGAGGAGGTGATCATTAAAGGCCGATGAACTTTCTAGGATCTTCTAAATGACTCTTTGCTCATAGATATCGAGAGTAAGGGCTGCGCTCTCACTTAGTCCAACAGCAATGTAAGAGTTGTGCATGAGTTTGTGAAAAAAAGGAGATAAAGTGCCGACTTAGAGTCTAAGGTTTTTGCTAGTCAGTCGATTTGATGTGTTTAAATATTCGACGTGGCTTGACCATATATACACGTATACATGCGTGTTGTCTCACTACCGTCACTAGCTTAAGTTAATATTAAAAAAAAAAAGAATAACACCACGAAAAATCATAAATTAATACATTTGTGACAAATTCACTTTAAAGTATTTTTTTGACCATGGAAAATCCTAAATTAATACACTTATGACAAATTTACCACAAACTAATACATCTATAACAAATTTAACATCCGTTAATTTTCATTAAATCTAGGGTTAATATCCTAAAAAACCCAAAATCGGTATACCTGTGACAAATTTACCCAAAATTATTTGTTTGACTATTTAAAACCCCAAATTGGTACAATTATGATAAATTTACCTCAAATTATTTTTTTTTTACTATCAAAAACCCTAAATTGGTACACATGTACTAGATTTACCATGAATTAATTTTTTTGACAACGAAAAATCCTAAACTGATATATTTGTGACAAATTTATCCTCCATTAAATTGTGTTAATACCACGAAAAATCTCAAATTGATACACATATGACAAACAGAGGATAAAAATCACAAGCTAGTATACTCGTCTGTTGCCAGTGTCATAAATTTAATACTTTAACGGTTATATTTAACGAAGACTAACGGAAAATAAATTTATCACAAATGTACCCGTTTAAGGTAAAATTGTCATAAGTGTATCAGTTTTAAGGTTTTTTATGGTTAAAAAAATAATTTAGAATAAATTTATCATAACTGTACCAATTTGAGATTTTTATGGTATTAACCCTAATAGAGAATAACCTCTAACTTCCCTTAATCTGGCACATCTAATGGATTGCTACGGTAGAGATAGTAAGCAGAGAGGAATCTAGCAACCACGTTCGATTCAATCGGTGGTGTCATCTCGAATGCCCATCATTTCAGTTTGCCAATACCATATGTTGCCACATGTGGTTGCCCGAGGCGAAAGGATATTTGGTCATTTCCGCTTAATTGCTCGGTATCTCGCTCTAATTGAAAGAGGGAAAAAAGGGGGAACTTTTGTAAAGATCATTCAACAATGGTGGCTTTGTTTATAGTGTTGGCTATTCCAACCAAACAAAAAAGGCGAGGGCTTCACCAAGCTAGGCCACCGTCCCACTGCAATCACTAGAAAAAGAAGCTCGTGCTTCAACAGGAAACTTGTTCATTGCAATTTGGTATTAACCCAAATAAAGGGTTAATATCATAAAAAAAAATCTCAAATTGATACAATTGTGATAAATTTAGTCAAAATTATTGTTTAGACCATGAAAAATTTCAAACCGGTACAGTTGTGATATATTTACCTCAAACTATTTTTTTTTACAGTAAAAAATTATAAACTGGTACGCCTGTGACATATTTAGCCTAAATTAATTTTTTGATCACAAAAAATTCTAAACTGGTATATCTGCAACAAATTTATCCTCCATTAAATTGTGTTAATACCACAAAAAAAATCCAAATCCATAGACATGTGATAAACAGAGGGTAAAAATCACAAGCTGGTACACTCATCTATTGCCACGTGTCATAAACTTAGCACTTTAACGATTATATTTAACGAAATCTAACGAATGGTAAATTTATCACAAATGTACCAGTTTAGGGTAAAATTATTACAAATGTATCAATTTGAAATTTTTTTGTGGTTAAAAAATAATTTATGATAAATTTGTCACAAGCGTATCAGTTTGGGGTTTTCCGTGGTATTAATCCTTAAATCTAACAATCAAATTGCTGAATCGGATGGCATATGTAGTTCACAGATGTATCAATCTGGGGCTTTAACCCTATGTTTGTCACGTGTGTATCGATTTGAAAATTTTCGTGTCATTAATCTAATTTGACTGAGGATAAATTTATCACGAGTGTATCGATTTAGGATTTTTTATGGTAAAAATAATCAATTCAGGGTAAATTTGTCACATATATACCAGTTTTAGATTTTTAATGGTCAAAAAAATAGTTTGAGGTAAATTTATCATAGATGTATTAGTTTGAGGTTTTTCGTGATAAAAAATAATTTAAGATAAATTTATTATAAATATACTAATTTGAAATTTTTCGTCTTATTAACCTTAAAAAAAAAAAACCTTCGAGTTTCTTGCCGAAGGAATTCAAATGTCGGAGATCACATGTGACATGTGATTCCTGATTCATGTTTTTTTAAAAAATAAAATAAAATTAAGATCTTAAGTCCTCAATCGATCAAAACCTATAATCAATTGACATGGGCCCAAAATCTAGCCTTGTTTCTGGACTTGTGCCGACGACACGTGGAATACGAGAGCTACGGATTATGATCGCATCATGAAAGACACTATTCATGGAAAGGCTAAATGCGAATCGACAGATTCGTTGAGTGATCCAACGCTTGCCATTAGATTGAGCTGAGATCCCACGCGAGCATTATCTTCACCATTGTCGAAAACATAAGAAAGCGTACTAATATCGCAAATTGTAGTTGAATATTTGCATAATGTAAAAAATTGTCCTAAAACCCTAAATTTATTTATTGCGGTCCTTAAGCGACCATTTACGACAATTATTCAATGCGATCCATAAATTTTTGGTACATATGTAATCTAGCTCCCTGAGCTATTAATTCAAATTTAAGGACGGCGTTTAATATTTTCATACAATTTATCATGGACGTCATTGTACATTGGGTTAAAGTTTAAGAGGGTCAATTTGAACAGATTTACATTTTAAGGAATTACGTTACACGTTAAGTCAAAGTTCAACGATCATTTACGGCATTTACCCAGCAAAAAGGTGCTCCTCCGATTCTTGCAATATTTCAATCACGAATGATTCCCAATCGTCGCCCAACCCATGCAACCCCGACCAAGAAAACATCACTTAGACTTTCGGACGCTTGCTTTGCTGCCGACACGCCCGAGCATTAGGACCGACCCCGCCCAACTGCTGTTCAAAATTTATCCGCACGCCATTTTCATGGACGACAAACGTCGTTTTCGTCATTCATTTTCTCGTGGCCTACCAAACCCAAAAAAATAAAAATAAAAAAAAATGAAAATTCTACGTTCAGTTATCAAATTCTATATACATCTCCCCTTCTTGCTAGTTGCTCCATTCATATTCCACTTCAGTGATTCTCTTCTCCCCCCAAAAATTACGTTAGGGTTCATCTCGATTTCTCGAATCTCGCGGTCCCACCCCCCCCCGAACCCGATTCGTTCGTTTGTTGGTCAGTCGTCGCTGCTGCTTTCCGCGATCGCGGTCTCGAATGGCGTGCTCCGGACACCACCGCCTCTAGACCTGCGCCGCCGATGAAGCGGCCGGCGCGCTACCTCTGCAGCATCCTGCTGCTCGCACTCCTCGCCGTCACCCTCGCTTTCCGGGCCGTGCTCCGGCGCGGCTTCATCGGTTCCTTCGAGCTCGAGCAGTACGGGCTCGCGCGGCGGCAGGTGCCGGTCTTCAACTCCTCCATGCTCAGGTACGCGGAGATCGACGGAGCCGAAGAGAAGTTCAAGAGGGAGACCCAGCAGCTGTTGGAAGGGAAGTTCGTCGGTCACCCGCAGTTCAGGAGGTTCGCCACTCGGAGGAGGTTCGCCAACTACGAGTCCAACGGGAAGATTAATATGGTCATCCAGGTATCGCTAGCGCCGAGGTATCAGAGGTATGTGCAGGATTTTAGGAGGAATTTGCAGGATTGGTCGAGGCATAAGCGGTTCGAGCCTGATGTAATGAATGATTTGATTAGACTAGTGAAGCATCCGCTCGATAGGCGCGGTGGTTTGGTGTTGTCGGATAGGAGGTATGCGTCTTGTGCTGTCGTTGGGAATAGTGGGATTTTGCTGCAGAGGGAGCATGGGGAGTTAATTGATAGCCACGAGATGGTGATTAGGCTGAACAATGCGAAAATCAAGGGCTTCGAGCGCAGTGTCGGGTCTAAGACCACCATTTCATTTATAAATAGCAACATTTTGCATCTTTGTGCACGGAGGGAACGGTGTTTTTGCCACCCCTACGGAGCGGACGTTCCGATCGTCATGTATATTTGCCAACCGGTGCATTTGCTCGATTACACTATGTGTAACTCGTCTCACAAAGCACCTTTGCTTGTCACTGATCCGAGCTTTGACATGTTGTGCGCACGGATTGTTAAGTACTATTCGGTGCGGCGGTTTGCGGAGGAGACAGGAAAACCTCTGGACGCATGGGATGCTACACATGATAAGGTTTTTTTCCACTACTCTTCAGGGATGCAAGCCATAATGCTGGCTTTAGGAATTTGCGACAGAGTTAGTGTTTTTGGCTTTGGGAAATCTGAGTCAGCCAAGCATCATTACTATACCAATCAAAAGGGCGAGCTAACTTTGCATGATTACCAAGCGGAGTACGATCTCTATCACGATTTGGTTGAGAGGCCTCAAGCAATACCATTTATTTCAGATAAGTTCAAATTTCCTCTTGTGACTATCTATCAGTGAAATTGCACAGGTTAGCTTGTATTTGTTTTCTGTTATTCGTCTTTGAGGTAATAGTTTGCTATTTCAATGTGTCGAGATTGAACGTGCTTATGTTGTAACTGTAATCTTCCTCGGGATATTCATGGAATTGAATGTCAGAGTATGCAAAATACAAGATTGTTTAGATGTTAGCCTGTTACTTCTTTCCAGATTGTCTTAGTTGAATATAAGTTGGTTTACTCATTTTGGGAATGTTACCCATGGCACAACGGCTGGATTGCTCAATTTGGAGAGGTAATCCCATGGATTTGGTATATCTCTTCAATGATATGAAGATACTAATTGGGTCGGCAGTACCGATGTGAAAAGTCAGGAAATTAATACGGTTTAAAGTTTCTTTTTTTAAAGACTTTTGAAATGAGTGTCGGGATTGCTTCCGTCTAAAAATAATCTAGATAGTCACTTGCAAATGGCAAGTGCTCAAAGTTTCCATCTTCCTTCTTATTGAATTTTTCATGTATGCTGCTGATCTCTGCAAAAGCAACTGAGCACAATTAGATGACTGAGACTGTCCATTCAGCTGACCAAGAGAATTAGATTTTGTAAGATCCAATTTGTGTTCGAAGTCACCTGACCAAGGATGTACATTCTTTGATAGAAATTAATCAGAAATTGCTGTAACTTTGAAACGTATAGTGTAATAAACGTGGTACTATGATCACCCATGAAGATTTCCGTGGTGTAAATATTGTTGGAAGCAACTAGTTCCTCGAAGCTAGATACTGGGGAAAGAGAAGCATCTCTTGCAAACTATCTCATGATTTTCGTTTTTATTCCTGTTCAAGTGCTTCACGATATGGGACTATGTGTTGGATATTCTTCTTTCCGTCTTCGTAGCATTTAATGCCTTCCTATAGTCCTGACTTGGTATTCTTTATCATCTCCTCATCATCATTTCTTTATTTAACTGACATTATAGACATGACAAAATTAGTGGTGAAACCATTGCTGGAATCGAGATCATATCTCATGTACAAATTGCCATTAAATTCCAACTAGCAGAGTACCTTGTATTGCTCGCTATCTGGCGATGGATGCGTTTGTGATTGTGGAGCATGAGTTCACAACAAGGAGAAGAGAGGATTCAAGTGTATTCTGAGGCAAGCAGAGAGGATCAGCAGTACGAGGCTTCGGGCAGAAGAGTGTAATTTAGATTTTCTTTTCGGGGAGGATTAATTTTCAGCATGTTATTTTTGGCTTAGTAAGCTGACTGTCCGATTTCGACACAAATCACTTGTTCTCACCCCGTCCTCAAGAACCGAGGTTCCAGTCCAATCTTCGACTTCTCCACTTCTTTGGAAGGGAGAAGCCAGTGGCAATAGACAGTGCCACTCATCTAATTCCAGTCGTTTCCTTTTACGTTATTTGCTTTCCCCTGTGAGCTCAACCGGCAAGTGTTTGTGCGTCCTCCCCCTGAAACTGCCGTTCTTCTTGTTCTCTTTCTCTCTCCGTTGTGGCAAAAGATTGACCAGCAGTTGCAGTCTCAAGCAGGTCAATCAGCGGTCGCCATTCTTTTCACATTGTTGTTGCACCCGTCGCTCCACGGACAGGACTGAGGGTTGGGGTGTTAGGAGTTCGCCAGGGAAAAATGCGGCTGCAAAATTCTGTGTCTTGCCTCTTTCGAAAATGATGCAATGTTGCATTAATATCCGTTTATACCGTGGCGGGCCAGAACCAGACATGCACGATCAGAAACTGACCCTCCTTGAAGTTCACATTATGTACACTCGTAAAGTGGCCCTGCGGCCTCCAACGTGGGTCAAGGAGAAATTGTTGCACCGATTAGTTTTGATATGGAATATGGAAACTTAATTTGGATCATGGGTCTCATCATATTCGACGGTCTAGATTCAATTTGATCCGTATATATGGCTACATATATTTGCATGTGTATATCTATATTGCTTACGCAATATTTCTCTCTAGAGTTTCGGCATGACTTGATCAAAGGGGAAAAATGTCCAAAAAAAAAAGTCTTAAACCTATTGCGTAAGTGTCAATTTAGTCATAAATCTTTTTTTGTGTCAATTCAGTACTAAATCATTTGCATTGATGCCAATTCGTCCTAAAACTTTTATTGGTATCAATTCAATTCTAAACCTTTTGTATTAGTGTCAATTTAATCCTAAATATGTTGCATTTATGTCAATTGAGTTAATTCGATCAATTTTGACCGAAAATCGTTGGCGTAAATACCAATTCTCCTACGTGGCACTGCTCACGCTAATGTGGATAATTTTTTTCAAATATTTTTTGATATTTTAAATAACTTTTAATTTTTTTAAAAACAAAAAAAAATGCTTAAAAATGCTTTAAAATTATAGAATAATATTTAAAAAATATCCAAGTTATTGTTTGCTGTGCCATGTAGGACAATCGATGTCCACGTCAGGTCAAAATTAGCCGAATCAACTCAATTGGCATAAATACAAAAGATTTATGAATGAATTGATGCAAATACAAAAATTTTATGACTGAATTAGTACCAATAAAATATTTATGACTTAATTGGCACCAATTTAAAACACAAAAAAATAAAAAAAAAATTAGGACTAAATTGAAACTAAAGCAATTGATTTAGGACTTATTTTTGAGACTTCTCCCTTGATCAAAGTGTTAGAAAATATGGGATTAAAGACATCTGTGGATCCAGTCATTTCAAAAGGAAACAACTTCACGTTATTAAAGTAATATGTGGGAGAAAGCAAGTAGGATGCATTGCCTTACGTATTCCCCTCCTTTTTTTTTTCCCCCCTTTCGTTCGCCTCTTAGATGCACCGGTTTTCACGTGTTCTGAGAATCTGGGAATCTTGGTTTGCCCATCGAATGAAAAGATTGCACCGGGACACGGTAACGTTTAAGCGGCTTCGGCAGTTGTTCCCCAATTATTTTCATGGAGTCTTGAAAGTTGGTCTTATTCCATCTAATTAGTTCGTTTGCGCTTGAGGGGTGTTTTGAATTTTTGATTTCCTTCTGCCACCCAAAGTCGTCTCGCCCCGGGATTCCACCGGAAGTGCTCCATCCGAGTCACCGTCTCTCTCGACTCGAGCTGGCACTTATCTCTGGTCCATACCATATCCGACCTCATCAAATGGTTCGGCTTGGACTGAAAAATTTGGATTTGGACTTCCTACCATTAAAAATTTTCTACCATTTCCTATCATGATCGATCTGGACCGTCCAATTCAAAATGAACGGTCCAGGTCAGTCCACATCATTTCTCACTAAAAAGCTGTTGATTGATCTGAGCTATCCATTTTGAAATGGATGACCCGTATTTAATGGCACATCTAAATTTATGTCGCTAAATACTTTCCCGAAAAATTTAAGGTCATTGACAGACAAAGGGATCCGGGCAATCTGCTCCCTTCTTGGAGTCTCGGACCCGACCTGTCCAGACTAGGACAAGGATTTCTTCTTCCTTTATTTTATTTTATTTTATTTTATAAATTGTCCTCTTGATCGTGATATCACGGGCCGTACTTGACTCGCCTCATCTTCTACGGGCTACTCAATATTGAACCTTGGCCCACGGCGTAGATTTTGTCAATCACTATTTCGTTCAATCACTATGTCGTTCCCCTTCTTTTAAGCAACGCTTCATATAGGAAAAGAAATATGCAACGGTGCAATTGAACCAAGACTTTGCTTATTACCTCTAAAAAATCAATAGATAAAATCTCCGGTCCGCGAATATTTTGCAATGGAGCGATTCGTCGTAGACAGTTCTTCCTCTTCACTTGAAGCTATAGCCATAAACATATCTATCCGTTCACCGTTACAAACATCACGCGCCAACTTAGGATAGCGTAATAATTTAATCGCGCACAACTTTCTACAGCGTATATAATTCAAGCGGCAATATCACTTCCCGTCTGTAGATCCAAGCAGGGGATTCAGGCGCTCCGTCATCGAGTGATCTTGTTGCTAAAAGGGGTTTTTTCTCGTAATTACAAACAAATTAAACCCTAGTCTCTAAACGAACCCTCAAAATACTACGTGGCATTTCTTTCCCCTTCCTCTCCCGACAAAGCATGGTGGCTGGGTACTAACATTAAACAATTTGCAAGACCACTGTTAAATTTTCCCCTGCCTGCTTTACAAGTCGGTCAAGCCGACTATTTGAGGAAGCAAACCCATTTCACTAATTTTTTTTTTGTTTTTTTTTTTGTTTTAACTTTGAATCCATTTGGGGTGAAAAATCATGATGCCTTCCCGTCTTTCTTTTTGAAAAGAAGTGCTTTTGTGGGTATCCTTTCACACCCACACGAACAGAGCCCACCGATTTCAATTTTCAATAGTTCTCATGTAAGGTTCAGGTTTATGATCTACAATTCTACTTTAGCGATACATAACAGAAGCTGCGGTGGAGAATTTTTCCTCCCCCGATTGGACTGGCGTCACCCGAACGTCACTCGATACGCTTGTCGAAACACCGGGGATTGGAAGCATCGCAAGGGGAGTCTTAGGATCAGCATAAGGGGCTCTCCGAGGAAGGATGCCGGTGCCGCAACCCTTTTCACGACAAGACTGTTGTCTCCTGTTCGTACCCTCTTTCCGAAAGAGGCGCAACGTTCGGAGTTTGCGCGAAGATCACCGCGCAAAGACCCCCCTCTGGCGTAGCAAAAGATACGAGGATAAAGAGAAGAAGAATTTGCGGGGAAGCTTGCAGCTGTGTAGTGTGGACACAACTTCAGAAAAAGTTTGACTCTCTTGGCTGAATCGTAATCCTGTTCCTCCTTTCCCTAGTTCGCCATTTTCCACTCACCAATTTAGGCGGCTCAAAAAGCTGACTGCTGCCCTAATATTCGTGTGCCTATGACTCCACAGAATTCCACCTTCCGAACTTGAGATTTATCTGACCAAACACGTTACCGCGCGGGAATCACGAGGAGCCAGCCAAAAAAGAGTAAGTATAAAGATCTGAGGAACAAGCTTTTGACTGTCGTAACTCCTACGAACATTCCTGAATTGGATAATGTTTACTGTCCAAAAAATCCAATCTGCTGTAACGATCCTTGTGAGATTTGAAGCTTGGAATGAGATTGTTACGCGGACTAATGAAAGAGCAGGAAGGATACATGAATAGACAGAGAAAAAAGACCATGGAATTAATTGGTTGAACAACACCACAATTCTCAAACAAAGTAAGATTACCAGCTGGCGATGAAGCTGACAAATTTTCTCCTTGCTGAGGCACAACAAAAGCCTCTCCCCTCTCTCTTTCAGCTGCTAAACTAGCGAAGAAAATTCATCTGCTTCACCACCAGAGGCAATCGGTTTATTAGTAGCAATCTTGTTACTCCATCTCTCAACATTTTTACCAGCTTATCGCTCGGCAAGTGCTCCGTAACAAACCAATCCCTAACCCTAACTTGCCTCCCAAGCAAGTCGTCGGGAATTTTTTGTTACCGAGCACGAGCTCATCAGATAAGTCCGTCCAGTTTCGTTTACTTGACCCTCTTCAAGCAAGCCATAAGTACCCAAAAGACGAAAGGACCCGGAAAAGGAAAAAAAAAAGAAGAAGAAGAAGAAGGAACACCACTTATAGTTGATCACGAGCGAGCAAGTTCGTCCTCAGATCCGGTAGTGACACACTCCTTCTCGTCCTCGAAACCCTCGAGAGAAGGGTGCGGAGAGTGACCCCTCCCAAATGACCTGATGTGGTCTTTGAGCGATCTCTTGTGCTTGAAGTCGGAACCGCAGGTGCAGTACCATAGTTTCCCGCAGTTCTTCTCATGGGTGCGCCAGTCGCCTTTGACCGCGAAGGTCTTCCCGCACTTGCGGCACATGAACGGCTTGGCGCCGTGCTTCCGCTTGTAGTGGGTTTGAAGGGTCCTGAAATCTTTGAGCGGCTTGGCTCTCGGGTGGTTGATGTTGTTCTTGCAGCCTTGCGCACAGCAGTAGCACGGCAGCCTCAGCATCGCTGCCGGTTGTGTGCCCTTCAGTGAGTCCGGGCCCTTTCGGTACTCCGATCCGTGTCCCCACATATGCATCTGTGGTTAAAAGGGTGTTTCATTGGCTCAAAGAAAGCAATCTATGTCCTACTATGGGTTCATGATAGTGAAACTTGAGTAAGTTTCTGAAATTGGCAAAGAATAGTAATGAACTAAAGAATTTTCAAAGTAAAGATTTCACCTTGTGCACATATTATATGAAGGGCTGAGGCATTTATGCTGATTACTTAAGAAAAAAGAAGGCCTATACTAAAGTCTCAATAGTCTTCCAAAAGAATTTCCGAACTAAGGCTTGACGGGTTCATACATCGATTTGTATGCCGCCTCGCATGATAAAGGATGACTAAAACGGAGGAGATTTCGATTATAATGAGGCAATTCGCTATAAGATGAAAAGAGAAGCTTTCAATTTTCAAATTGCAGTTGGCCCTCCCATTTTCCTCTCTTAACATGAATCACTTCTGGAGAGAAAAACCACACCGACTAGTGGAAAGTTATGGAAAAAACTTAGAACGTATTACTACAAGCTTTATCAGTTGGCGTTTTGCTCAGAATCCAATCGAAGATGAACATGAATATCCTATTGGGTGGACTAGAGGATTAACAACTGGACACGGGGTCGAACGCAATCATCTTCTCGGTGTATTGCATTCAAAAGGGAGATGAATATAAAACAGCAAAAGCTTAAAAAAGAGAAGTGGGGAAAAAAGAAAGCCAAAGATTCTGGACGATGCTCAGGATTTGTGATCTTAGAAAAGGCGAGGAAGATTTGCTACTGCATCTAACTCCCACAACACATTATCCATGCACAAGTACCTGCTCCCACCCAGTCTCTCTTTCCAATCTAACTTTTATCGCTTTCTTTTGTTAATGCGATTTCTGGATGAAGAGCCTTGCAGATTTCGTTTACATTGCACCAATTCAAGAATTTATAGCGAAAAAGGCGAGTTGAACCGAATTGTCTCGCCTCGCCTCGCCCTCGAAACCGTCTCCAGGAAAAGGGGAAACATTTTTTTCCGTCGCCGTCCGAATTATAGTGATGGTTAGAGAGTAAAATTAAAATGGTGTAGAGGGGTGCGCACGGAGAATGCGTCAAATTTTCGAAACATAAAACTAGGGAAAAATTTTTAAGAGAACAAATGCTGAACTCTTAGAACGAGAAAATGATCTGAGAATTTACTTTGTAAGCACACCAAATTAATGAACGGGGCGAGCTTTAATTACCTGCATGTTGTTGTACCTATTGAAGGTCTTGTTGCAGATGGCGCAAGCGAACTGCATGGGGCCCACGAGAATCTGAGCTGGCGTCGGAATCCAAAACCTGCTCTCCCCATTGAAGCTGGAGTAGCCGCCATGGAACAGGTTCTTCTTGTGAGCCCCTTCCTCGATCGCGGGCTTGTCGAAGCCATACTTGCTCTTCTCAAGATTGTCGCTGGCCCCGCCGAGCGGCAACCCAATGTGCAACCCCACTGCGACGTTATCTGCTTGCGGGTCACCGGCCCCATGCCGTCTCTCTCTTCCTCCCTCTCCAACAACCGTGACCTCTTCTCCTTCTCCTTCCTCTTGCTTCAGTGATCTTGTGTCGGAGAGCTTGCTCAGGAGAGGCAAGCACCGGATGGTCTCGTGGAGGGAGCGCTGTTCTTGCTGCTGCTGCTGCTGTTGCCGGTGGGGCGAGGTCGGGAAAAACGCGGGATTCGCGAGATGAACGGGTTCGGTCAGGCAAGAGGAGGAGGAAGAAGATGGAGAGGAGGTTGAGATTGATGGTTTGAGCCACTCAATGAAAGTTGGAGGTTGATGACATGGATCTTCCTTGCCATTTGCAAGGTAGTCCCTGAACCCCATCCTTCCCTCGCAGAGAGAGAGAGAGAGAGATCACTGAAACTATCCTTGGCTGGTTTATATCCTGACTTTATGTAGTGGGAAAGGCCTTGCACTTGGGGTTGATTCATGAAAGGTGTGGTTTGGTTTGTCTTTTAGGAAACTTTTTTTTATTAATTTTTTTTTTTCACCTTCTTCCTTTTTCCCATCTAGAGAGAGAGAGAGAGAGAGATTAGTGGTGAGTGGGGTTAGGGATAATGACATTGCAAAAATGAGACTGTACTGAAGAAAGAGAGAATCCTAGAACAGTCTCAAACTCTCTCCGTGTGTTATTGCGAAGTCTATGTAGATGTAAGGGCATTGAATATTTTTCTATTTTCTCTATTATTTTACTTCTAGAGGATATAATGGAATTTGACCCTTGGTGCATTGTTTCGCCCTAAACCATGACAATATGGGATGATGACTGAATATAGAGGGTGGAAAACAGAGAAAAAGGTGAGAGAGAGAAGAGAGCATTTTGGTCAATACCTAAAAGAAAGGATAAACAATAATAATAATAATAATAATAATAATAATAATAATAATAAATTTGACAAAGCTATATCATGGACCTCAAGAAGAATTTTAAGTACTGGGGAAAAGTGAGGTTAGATGAACTTTAACTTCCCACAAGCTCGTCATATTATATAAAACACACAGTTTTTATGGGGGCGATATAGAAACGAGGCTATTCTCTTTCAACATAAAACCGTCGAGAGAGCGAGCGCGCGACTGTTTTCCCATGAATCCTAAGAAAAAATACATCAATTTCCCCGCGTCGCACTCCTAAACTCTGCATGAGGCGGCGTTCGCTGTTCCCCTCCTCGCATCACGCATGGCATGGGGGTTCATACGACGAATTTGAGAGAGGAAATTGTTGCTTCGAAACCGTGTTTGGACAGGCGTCGTCGTCGGAGGAGCGAAATCCGTGTGAAAAAGGGGGAAAAAAAATGGAATCGCAGCGAGATCGGAAAACCGCAATCACATTTTTGGTTTGGGGCGTGTTGTGCACAGTTCAACTTCCCTTGTCTCCAACGACACCACACGAGGAGAGAGAGTCCCCACATGTTCCAACGAGGCTATGCAATCCAGGCTTTACCTCTCGTCCATCTCCTTTACCTCGGCACATTTCCTAGTACGTGTGAATTCACATCTTATGAACATGAAACGCATGAAGGAGAGGAGAGGAGGCAAGGCCAAAATCCATTTCAAAAACAGCCGACCCCGACAAGATATAATGACCGGATTTCCAGGAGGCAAAGCTACAGTCTCCCCTTTTTAGCCCTTTCCTCTTGTTTTCTATCCCCGCTCCCCTTTATTCTCTCCCCCCCCAACCTTTTCTTGCCACACGCTCTCACTGTGTCCCCAAAAAAAATAAAAAAAATAAAAAAAATTCTACAAGTTATATTGGCCTCCATTCCCCTTTTAAATTCTTGGCGTAATTCGATGGACTGAATCGATCGCAACCGTTTATGCAGATCTTTTCCGATTCATCCCGTGATCGTTGAGAAGCCTCCTTTTATTTTTATAAGACGGGGTAGTGTCAAGGGTTACTCTTTTGGCGTTGTCTTGGACTGTCGGTGCTAATCACGATCAATTCTAACTTGGGAAAACTGGTTAAAAATTACTAAACCTATTATGCGGCGGACATTTTTAACCCCTTAACCTCTCGATTGTGTCGATTTCGCCTAAAGATTTTGGCAATATTTCAGTTCAGTTCAGTCACGAATCTTTTGCAGTTTTATCAATTTAGTCATAAATCTATTACTTGGATAGTTAGCCAAAAAGACTAAGTCGACATATTGCCGAAATGTTTAGGACCTAAATTGATAAATGTAAAACATTTTAGGACCAAATGGGTTCGATTGAAAATTTTAGGATTAAATTGGCAAATCGTAAAAAATTTTAAAACTATATCGACAAACTTGAAAAGTTAAGGACTAAATTGGTCATTGTATAATAGGTGTGGGGCTTTTTGGATATTTTTTTATCCTAACTTCACAACATCCAATCGTAGCTCATCAGTCAACACACACACATATTTTAGGAGAGTGTATGCGATTGCTATCCTATGTAGATATGTCCACGTTGGCTCAATTGATAGTTAAGGAATTGATCTGAATGTGTGGTTGTTTAGATGCACAAACCCTAGTTTGGTTCCTTTCAATAGTAACCACAAATTATTTTATTTCTTGTTAAGGCCACCAATCAAGGTTGTGATCATGTCTTATACTAATTGATTCATCCATTTAATTAAGGAGACATTTCGTGGTCCAAGCTTTTATGATCTAAAGTGTACTATCTGCTGTTGCTGTCTTTGTTTTATTCTAACCTATTTAGTGAAGGATATAAATGATGGGCTTATAGGCTAACTTTACTAGCTTTTCAATTCATTTCTCCAAAAGTTCACTTTCTTTAGCAATTATTGATGTCCACCCTTTTCCCTCTCACTAACCACATTCGATTTCATACTTTAAATTTGCAAAAAAAAAAAAAAAAGGTGTAATTCTCCCAACGGATATGTACTAGTATTGTACTTGCTTGGCACAGCAACTTCGTCACATAAGTAGAGATCACACATGAATAACATAGATTATTGATTTCCCGTAATATAATAAAGATCTCTGTACTCATCGGAATGGGAGAAATTGTCCAAAGAGTCCTGGACCTATTGTGTGGCTGCCAATTCAATCCTTAACCTTTAAATTGTGCTAAAAATCATAAGCCTTTTGATAATTTGTAATTTAGTCATAATTTTTTTAGCAATCTGTTAGTGCAGTCCTTCCGGCCAGTTATCCAAACAGTAAGGGTGAGCGGTTTCAGGTTTCTTACAGGTTTCACATGGAACCTGGAATCTAACCGTCGAAACAAATTCCTTATTTTTTGGAACCTGAAACCTAACCATCATACTATGAAACTTGGAACCTACCCTGTCACTGGTTCTAGGGTCGGCTCCAAAGTACTTGGGAACCATCCAATTTCTTTTTCTTTTTTTTTCTGTTCTTTTCTTTTTCATTTTAGTTATGCAAATAAGAGTGAACGCTACAACCGATAAGGCGAAGTAAAGGTTAGCATTTTCAGGTTATGTATAGATTATATTTAGAACTTGAAATCAACCATCGAAATAAGTTCTTCATTTTTTGGAACTTCAAACCTAAAAATTTGATTGGCTCGGAATTATACACTTATCATCGAACGCTAGAACATTGTAAGATCATGCGGAGATATATACCAAGAAAAATACAAAAATTTATTTCAAGATCCAGGGTCCAAGTTCCAGGTAGTGGAACCTGGAACCTGCTCGTTGGAACACGTTTCTCAATTTTTGAAACCTAGAACCTACTCTACATACCTTGAAACCTGGAACGAAACTGGTTCCTATGGGTTTCGGTTTCAGGTTCTCAGTTCCACCCTGAAACCATACTTACCCTTGCCACATAGTATGTTTGTGACTAGATTGACAAATTTGTCAAAAAATTTTAGGACTAAAACGGCAAGTTATCAAAATTTTTAAGACTAAATTGACACAATAGAAAAGCCAATGGCTGAAATGACAGCTATACGACAGGTTTAAGAACTTTGTGGACGATTATTCCCTTCGAAATGTAATGCCGGGATGTTCGTTCTGATTTGACGAAAAGATGCGATAAATTGCCGGCGGGGCCACGTTCAACGGTGGACTCAATATTAGTCCCTGATTTGTATATCTGGCCTTATTCTTTGATCAAGTTGTGGTCAACCTTTTGGCAATGTCTTTCAACTGAAACAGTGAAATACCATTTCGAGGCTACCAATGGGTTGATTGGGCCGAAATGGTGGAACGTTGATACTTTGAGATGTTGATTATCGAAACTTTCTCATGCTCGCTCGATTCAACTATGACATCATTGCCAACTTCATCTTTTTTTCCCCCTTTCCTTTCTCGACGGTCTCATTGAAGGAGCGACCCAGATGTTTTTTCTTGACTAAATCAGTCAACACGTTATCGGTTCTCTCATTTAAGGGTTGCAATTACCATGAGGTTATTTCAGTTTGGACTGTCACAATTCGTTTTTCTTGACATTCTTTCCTCGCAAATATCATATATATATGTGTGTTTTCTTTCTTTGTTTGTTCTTCTCCATATAGTTTACTCAAATGTGAAATTTTAAAGGCTAATCAGCGCAGCGCGAAAAAAGAAAACTTAGGTAATACAAGTCAAAAAAATCTCGACATCGTTGTCTTAAGGTATCCAAAAGTTTAATCTATGAATTAAAATTGTGATTGGTGAATGTATGGCGTTTGAACATATATATGTTCTATGCATCATTACCAAGATGAAGATTAGGGAAAATTACCAAAAAAATTACTAAACTCAGTGCAATTATGTCAATTTAGTATTAAATATTTTCACATTTTATCAATCGAGTCCGGCTGACCAGTGTTGGTTGGAAGCTGATGACATAAACGCCGTCCATCCACTTGTCGACCTACGCGGCACATGGAGTTTTTATTTTTTTTTAATTTAAGTTTTTTTGTTTAGGCCGACAGGAGGCCGCCGGTCATCATCCAAGACTTGGTGACCTCCACTGGCTACTAAGCGAGGGCTCACGATCCTCATTCAGTTGTCGGCAAGAGCTCACATCCCTCGCCCAGATACGAGCGAGGGCAGCGATCCCTCGCTTAGTCGCACTCACTTGGCATGGGCCACGAACCCTTGACGGCTAGAGCGAGGGCCACGAGCTCTTCCCAAGTGACTAGCTGGAGGAAGGAGGAGAAGAAAAAAGAAAGAAAGAAAATAAAAGAAAAGAAAAATAAATATTGAAATATAATTAAAATTCCCACGTCAATGCTGGTTGGTAAAGTTGGCGGAATGAAATGAATTAGCACAAATACAATAGGTTTATGGCTCAATTGACAAAAAAAAAGTTTAGCATCGAATCGACACAATTACAACAGATTCAGGACTTTTTTTAAGTAATTTTTCCTCCAAGAACGGTACGCTCAATTTGAATTTTTTTATAGCTTATTAGGGAGAAAATATGGGAAAATGTCGCCTAAAGTAAAATTATGACCTACTTTTCTTCCAGCAATAAGGAAAAATTAATCGTCTTACGATCAACTTGGGCTTGTTTCGTAACCATCTAGTGATCTAGATTTTTATCTTTCTCACTTAAAGTTTGATTTCAAAAGGAATAATTCGCGTATTTTCCTTATGGCCATTTGCAAAATACATGAACTCTTGCACCCCCGTGCTCATCTGTTTGTATATCCTAAGGCGTCATCATAATTATAACGAGAATCGGTTAAGTACTCTTAAGAGTCTCAGATGCTTGTGTGTGTGTATATATATTTTCTAGAACAACACATGCCTATAAGATGTTTGCGCACAAGACTTTTTAGCGAGACCCAATCGATATAGTCGCACAAAGGTCATAAAATGTCGGATAGAAAATATATGAATGGTCGGGACGCGAACCATTTCTCATCGTTCGAGGGAGTAATTTGGTTGAGGGAATGGTGTGCAACACAATGTACCATTGCAATCAAATGGAAGACGAAAAAGAGAAGATGCTAATCCAGAACAGGAGACACGCCTGGTAATTACACGGGGCTATAATTATCCAAAAAATCTTAAACCTATTATACGACGGCTAATTTAGTCCTAAATCTTTTAATTGTGCCATTATAGTCCTAAGCCTTTTGACGATTTGTCCAGTTTTGTCCTAAACCTTTCGATTATACCAATTCAGTTCCAAACGTTTTGAAGATTTGTCGGTTTAGACCTAAACATTTTGATAATTTGTGAAAGTAGTCATTTCTACCAACATAGATTTTGACTAAATTGAAAAGAACTTCAATAGGTTTGTGATTAACTTGGCAAAATTTCAAAAGGGTTTAGGCCTAAGTTGACACAATTGAGATATTTACGACTATTTTACCAGATCGTCAAACATTTAAGATTAAATTGACACAATTAAAAGGTTAAGGCCTGAACTGGCAGACATACGACGGATTTGCGACATTTTTGAATAATTTTCTCTAATTACGCAAATAACATCCTTCGAACACACGATTTACTTTTTTGGCGATTTTAAATCCGGCAATTCAATCCATTTTTGGGTTTATTTTTCTCATTGCCATCCGGTGATCCTGAGCAAATTCATCTTCAAAATTCCTATAATTACCTCGGAAAAGGCCCTTGACCATGTCTTATTTTCCCTTGCCAACCAAACCCCTCAAAAAAGAAGCCACCTGCTGGAATGATTATACCAGTAGCGGTCAAGCTCAAAAGGCCAAACGCCAATCTAAATCAAAGGTGATTCGCTAGCAAATCCCCATTAAGAGGGTCGGTTCATGATTTGCTTGCACTTCTGCAGGCACGTGTCTTCGTTTTTCTTCGTTTTGTTGGACTTTTGTTTGGTCATCTTCTACAACCATTGCAGCAAGAAATGATCACGACATGTTCATCGATCGACCTCATTTTCTGGTTCATTGAGTTCAAATTTGAATATAATCCCTCTCTCTCTCACTCCGTCTCTCTCTCTTTTTTTTTTTCCCCGCAACACGCAACATAGCGAGTTGTTCAATCACGTCCGCTAACTCGATCGATAAGGAATTTCGTGCGCAACCCTATTTATTGTCGCCAATTTGAGCGGCTCGTCCCTTGAAACGTGATATGACGCGATCTTATTGTTTGCAAAGTAGGTACAAAAGGCCAATAGTAAACAACGTATGTAAACTTCGACCAAAAAAAAAAAAAAACGTATGTAAACCAGTGCTTTTCCCCATGTTTTTGCAAGGGTCGTGTCTCTAAAAATGTTTATTGTTTGTCAGTTTACAAAGAACTGATATTAAACTTTGACACGTTCTACTTCTGTCATTGTGACAAGGATTATTATCCGGTCCACCGTCGATCTTGGGAAGAATCCTCGCACATTCATCGTTGGATAAGTGATGCTCGTGCCCGTAGTTAGTTTTCTAATCGAACCGATTTTATTATGTGTACAATAGTGATTTGATGATGTAGTTGCATCTGAAATATCTCTCCCTACTCCATAGATATCGTACGTACATTATCAATTTTATCGCGTACATGCAAAAATTAGTATGATTGATATTTGCATGTACGTTGAGGTTTTTTTTTTTTTGAAAAAACCTCCCTAAACACGATACGTTTAACATAACTAGAGGTGTATTTTACTAATAATATATATGGACAAAGATTTATCGCATGTAAAATCTGAGAAAATATTGCGTACAACTGTACTTGCCAAGTTAACAAGAAGTTGCTCTACTCAAATATCGCGATGACGTGTACCGAGCGGGTCCCATCTTGCTTAAACTTTGAAGCTATTGGGACCCGTCGGCGCACGTGGCGAGATTTGAGTGGAGCGCCTTCTCATTGACCTGGCGAGTTACACCTATGTTACCCTCCAACGATCCTTTGAGCACATTCACATTGATCTCACCGCCAGCCGATGGAGATCAGTCTAGCCACACCTAAGCAAGCCGTCACGCTGACGTCACGGTGCCATCCCCCGTCTCGACTGGCGGGAGCGGGGGGAAGTGATGTGGTTAATTTGGATTGGGAGGGGTAGGTTAATTTTAGGTAAACGCATGATGAAAATTTCCACAGTGCGTTTGCGAGGGGCGGGCACAATCTGGGTCAGGTCAAGCCGCTCGGTGAACATCACTTCCACGAAGCTGACTCTTTTCTCCTTCTGCTGCTGCAGCAAAGCTTCGGTTGACGTTGACACCAGTCTTCCTCTCTCTCTCTCTCTCTCTAATGACGGTTTGAGCGGTTGACAGGTTTCCCGATCGGTGGAAGACGACCAAACCATTGCACAAATGCGCAGGTCCGAACTCCGCGAGTCATGTGGTTTTTTACTTTATTCTTAAGATGTCTGGTTGTCTCTCTTTGCTGCACGAATCGGTCGCGGAGGAGAGTCCCCTCGTTGAAATCAGTTGCTTTCTTAGATTGCGTCTTTCCCTTGAATTGGGCAGCAGTGTGCCTTCCAAGTAAACGGTTCGGGGGGGTTGGGGGAGGGTAGGACCCAGGGACCCCGCGGCGGGGGAGAGGCGAATTTGATGACAGCGGACGGCGGGCGAATCAGGATCGCCTGCACATGTCATATGCCTAATGTTTAACCGGTCAATGGAACTTGCGGGATGGTTCCCCGAACCTCCAGATAGCCGAGCCTCAGCAACACTCGAGCCCCTGCGTCGTCAAGGAAAGGGGCTCGCGGCTTTTTTTCGAAACCTAAAGGAAATGGCGGGAGACGTATTAGCTATGAGCGATGGGATGAACGGAGTTAATCACATTTCTATTTTAGAAGGGGCTTGCAAGCGTGCATGTTTCCACAGTCTTTGCTATTATCTGCAGTCTTGCCGACATGCATATGGCTCTGCAATCGCGGGACGAGTTTGCAGTTTTTGTTTGGTTAGTTGTCTACTTTTACATGGAGATTCAATTTGATATATATATGACACATTGGTTTTGTCTTGCGGCATAAATACCTTTTGAAACTGACCATTGACGAGAAATCATGCTTACGAAAAAATCGAAAATGACTATTATTCACATTAGGTATGGTCGTGTGTAGACCTATCTAATTGGGTCATCAATCTATTTTTTTCCACTCATATTTGATAGGTTGATTTGTTATATATGTTAGTTGTGTTCAGTAAATGAATCATAAGTGAGTTTAAAATGGTAAAGCAAAAAATAATATGGGTATTAAACGGGTTAATAGCTTACTTATACCCACTTTACGACTCTCTCTCTCTCTCTCTTCCTCTCACTACTCGACGCTCTCGCCTCAATTAGGATATGGAGTTTTCAGATTGGGTTAAATATGAAAGTGTTCTAATAATATGAGGCGGGTCACTAGATATGTAATGTATGAGTATGGATCAAAACATGTTAAATGAAATCAATTTGGATCGGTCTATTTTCAATCCGATTCGATCCTCCTATTTGACGGGTCTAGTCGTGTGCTTACCGAGTCATGGGAATTATCTAACTTTCCTTTATTTCCAAGCCTCTATCTCAACCTAATTTTAAACCGAGGGATGGAGAATTAGACCACTAAATCAAATGGACCACATAAGGGTTCATGAGGGCCCAATCATTCCCCCTTTGTCCAATGTTGACCCAAACGAAAGACTTGGAACATGGAACTTGAAACGCGGTAACCCATCCCAAGAAGTTCCAATCCAACGCACTATTTACGTGGCCAAGGATTCAAACCTGTGTTGACTCGGTCAAGTCTCATCCGAGAGTTCATCCAAGTGATTGTGCAACTCCACATTTTTACAGGTCACCAAGTGAAATGTCAAGTCACACTTCACAATTTTTGCGAGTTTTTCTTTTTCTCGATTTGGTACCGAACGAATCGCCTTCGATAGCGCCCAAAAAGTGAGCTCGTTGTAGCCAAAACAGATCCAAGACATACCATTTAGTCGTATCGCTCATAAATGGAATAGGTTTTTTTTTTTTTTTTTTTTTTTTTCGGGAATGAGATCCTCGTAGGTTAAAAATAAACTGACATCCTTAATTTTATTGCATAATAGTTATGATCTGTTCATATCCTGTTTCAGATATCAAAGTATGATATTGAAAGAGCTAATTACTTTCCGCGTTCGATGATTGTCTGATTCTGTCCTAATTTGATAATGAGATTTTATACGGTATGCAAAGTTCTATACTTCTTTTTGTCTTATTTACACAACCCGCCTTCTCCACCATTAATTGTTCATCTATAAATTTGAAAAGCCGACGAAGTGCTCAAATCGATAGTATGGCTACGAGTTGTGTACAAACGAAGGGTACATATCTTGTACACTTAGAAGTTTTACCCTTTAATTTCTAATTCACTATTCATCCGTGGTTTAAAATCTTGTAGTGGGAGAGTCAACTTTGTTGTGCAGAGACCGTCCTTCACTTTGCACCATATAATACGAGGTGAATAAAAAGATGCATCCTCCGTTTGTCTTCGCAGAAACATTATTAAATTCTAGAAGTCTATCGCCAATTAAAGTCACTTTTTTTGTTCCAAGAAAGAAAGAAAAAAATTACGCCTAATGAATATTGACGTGATTTCTAAGTTCTTTGTATTCATAAGTACAAGGCGCTTTCAGCACTAATATAATATTTATAAAAGCATGTAATAGTAATTGACACATCTCGCGACTTTATTCTAGAAAGATGTATTCAACTCTCTGTACGCCGTGATTATCTCAACATCGTTCTCTTTGTACTTGGCGCATGGTGTCGCAGCTTGGATTTCTTAAAGACGTGTTTGATAACCACGTTAAACGCTATCGACAATCCCTAGCTGTACACAACTTAGCTGATTGGTTTAACCGTGAGAGAAGAAAAATCACTCAATGTGATAAGTAAGATCAACTTACTTAATTGGTCAAACGATAAAATGCACGAGGGAGAAATAAAACATTTGAAAAATTCCATGATCGGTAAGAAAAACACCATTTTATTTTCATATGTTATCGAACAACAAATTTTTTTTTTGCCTATTTTTATTAAGTTATAGACTTCAGCACTTAATATTCAGTGCTTAAATTTCAGTCTTTGTCACTAGTTTTTGGAAAAGAGAAGAAAGATTGGGTTTACGGGACTGCATGCATCTCCCGGCAAAGTCGGCCCATGTGGGTTTGAGACTCATGGAAATTGGGCCACTTGGAATCATAGTGGGCCAAATTTTGACGATCCAACACAGCCGTACTAAAAAGCATTGTAGGCATTGACTATTCGTGTCGAGTGTCACCATATAGGTGAAAAATTATTCGTGTCAATTCGTGTCATCACCAGAATAGTTCGTGACATAAAATTGTGTGACCATTAGCGAATTCCTTACCAACAAATATGGATACGATGATTCGATGGTATTTCTCCAAAGCGATCGTTTAATTGGCATAACTTTAGGAAACCGATCGTTTAAATGCATCCGCAATTTTCCTTGCTTGAAAATCTCATGGGGGCACTTATTTGATAAATCATGGAACACACTTCGCCGAAAGTTTGCCGGAAGTTAATGACATGTAGATTTTCCAGCGTGAAAATTGCCAATGTCATCTAAGCGGTAGGATTTTAAAAAAAGTACTTAAATAATCATTTAAAATATTAGAAATGATATATCGTATATACTAAACAATTAATATGATATGAATATATCTGGCTATATTACTGCTATTCATCAAACATATGATATGATATGACAAAATCCTTGGATTTTATGTCCTATCCTATCCAATCCTATCCTGACTAAAAATTCGAGCGACTAAATGCAGCCTATGAGTTCTAAATCTTGTCATCAAAGTTCAGTTTAAATCTTAAAACTTTTTAGAAATTGCAATCAAGTCATAAAATTTGTTAAATTGGTGCAATCGAGTCTTTTCATTAACTCCATTCAATTTGACTAACGTAAAATAATGATGTTGCATTT
Source organism: Rhodomyrtus tomentosa (assembly GCA_028455895.1). Lineage (NCBI taxonomy): Eukaryota > Viridiplantae > Streptophyta > Magnoliopsida > Myrtales > Myrtaceae > Rhodomyrtus > Rhodomyrtus tomentosa. The sequence continues at coordinate 13,171,618 of JAPCWY010000003.1, read as the reverse complement.
TTTTTTTAAATAATTTCCTTTCTTTCACGTGGTTCTCACATGGCTAAAACAATAAATACAAGTACAAAAAGATGTCCTTTTGGTCGAAATTTGATTTTTAACTTTATTAATTAAATTAAAAAAATGAATTAAAAAAAAAAGCAGCAAAACCAGTGAGGGGCGCTCTCTCTGTCATTAGCCCCACATCACTAGAAGGGTAAGGATGGTAGGGCGAGGGCCGACCGGGTTTGCCAGCAATCGTGACCGACCATAGGCAAGGGACACGACCCTCACTGCTTTTTTGTTTTTATTTATAATTCTATTTCAAATTTTAGCTGAACTTAATTTATATATATATGTATTAAGTCTGATTTGGACTAAAATTTCGTCATTTTAGACTCTTTATTTTTATTTTTATTTTAGCCACGCAAGCATCACGTAGGAGAGAGAAAATAATAAAAAAATAACACAATATCATTGTCCGTTAGCCGCATTGGGCGCCAACAGAGTTAACATAAGGATTTCATTTCATCAATTGGGTAAGTTTTACTTGATTGTAATTTTTTAAAATTTCAGAATTCAATTGCATTTCCGTACTAAATTTTAGGACTTCTGGTTTCAGCGAAGATATACCAAAAAGTTACGACAGCGAGCGGAGAGCGAAAATCCTGGCACGGTTAGCGATCTTATCTTGAAAGGAAGTTGTTCATGTGATTTTGATGTCAATCTCGGCAAATCCCGAATTTTATCCTTGTTTCCTAAGAGACCCTGACTCTGCGTGTGAATGACTGAATACTGACGAATAGAGGCATCGATCAGCTGGATTCTGGTCGGAGAACTTTCACGAGTAATTTCTATGTCGAAGCTTAATCTGTTTCGACTTGTTCGAAGCGTGTCATAGCAATGTCAAACAGATGACATCTTACGAATCCCTTTTGACACTTTTAGGACTTCCTGGTTCCTGCTGCTGTTCAAGAACTTCAATCCTATGTAAGAGCGGCCAGTCTCTGATAGAGCTTGAATAAGCCCAGATGGGGTGTGGATTCTTCCTCCGAGATGAAGACAGATTCGATGCTGATCATCACAGCGGGCGAAACTAAGCGATCCAACGATCGAAACCGTGGATGACCCAAACGAAAAATCTGTAAAATTAGATGCATGTGAAGGAAACTGGTCGGGTCTCCGTTCAAGAACGGCCCCAAATAATTTGGAGGGCACAGTCGATGATGATGGTACAGCGACTTGTTGGGATGGGCGACGATTGGGACCATCACTCGATGCTCGCCATACGAGTCCCTTCACCACCTCCACGCCAAGCCAAACCCGTCCCAATCTCCAAAGCCTTTGGTTCCTCCTGATTCTTGCTCTTGTATCACACGTCTCGAAAGAGATAATAGTAAGCCCGAACGAAGTGCTTGATTCTCGAAAGAGATCGTTTTTCTCGTACCCATTTGGGCATTTCGGTCCTCTGTTGTCTCTGTTGTTGCTTCCGGGTCAGGCTTCTTTTTCTTTTTTCCTTGCATGTGCGTCACTGATTCGATCATGGAGGCAAGAACCGTCTGCTCTCCAAGTATCAGACTTCCTTCTCATCGGGGGGCTTTGTGTCGGACCAAACTTCTCTCGGCCACCAGCAATGCTCTGTTTTCTGGTGTATCTCTGGTCTCCACGCTTAACTTGAAGACATTTTCACCGGCTATTTGTTGGGCCATGGAAAAATCCGACCAGGTAGCTGAGGATTTCCTTAACTTCACTTGAAGGATATCCCTGTATCAAGTCCCTGTATCAAGTTCACAATTTTCATGCCAGAGAGATAATTTTTCGGCTGAATGACGGGATTGGGAGGAAGACGCATATGTAACATTGGACTGTCTTGATGATGAAACAAGCACAGATTTAAGCGCTCTCTTGAGTGAATTTAGAGTATACGCATGTGTCTTATGCTGGAAAGATGTGATCTTGCCGAAGGTGATAATGTTCAAGGACTTAGGGTCTTGAGTTTTAGCTGTTATGGAGCAAACAGCGATTTGGAAAATCCAATGGCATAAGAGAATCATCATGGTTGGCACAATTAAGCGGGAAAAAAGACTTTGTCCGCTGCTTGCTTTTTGTTATCTGTCCTAAGCTGGATGATTGAAAGCACGTTTAGCGAGATTAAGATGGCATCTTTCTTTCTGTTTTCTGGACCCTTTCTTCTCTTGGAAACTGCTCCTCGGATTCTTTCATACCTTGACAGGCTTGACTAGCTCACGCGGTTTCAATCGAATGATGAGCTTTTAGAACTTGCTTAAGATTTCTTGGATTGCTTGCTTTTGCTTGCAGGGAAGAGCTGACTGGAGTCACGAAAAAGAGATACCAATTATACGGGAGTCATTTCAGTTGATGAAAACAATAACAAATTTTGCACTGACTAACTTTCTCCCAATAGGTAAAGCTCCGGTACTTGCTGGCACCAGTTCATAATGCACGCAGTAGGTTTTTCTAATTTGATTACTTGACGCTTACTGCATTGTCGTGGCTTCAGATGCTTGTCTTGTTATCTTTTGATTAACAAGCAGCATCCCGCAGAACCTAGTAGCTTAATTTTGCAGAATACGTGACAAACATTGTAACTAGACATGTTGAATTTGCAGCTCTTCTCAGTGGAGTAGCTTTGGGATTTGCAGATCCTACTCTCGGTTGTCTTGCACACAAACATTCGTTGACACAATTTGCAACTTCAGGAATATTCTTTATATCAGGTGAGACTTTGGTCCCATTCACATTATCTACAGACTTTTGTTGTCAACATTTATATCCGTTTGAGTTCGCAGGTCTGAAGTTGCAGGACAGGGAAATAGGAGCTGCCACACAAGCATGGCCTTTAGGATTATATGGGCTAGTATGACCTCCACTTTTTTTATGGTTCGACTATATGGTGAAACTTCCATTCTTCATTCTATGTCGTCGGTTCATGTGTGCATCACTGCTGGCCATACCCAACATTACTCGAACTTAGATCTGAAAGCAAAAGCCTTTTGAGTTGAATATGCTTGAGTTGATTTTTGAACTTGTTTTGTAGATAAAGTCTTTTATTCTCTTCTGACTCTTTATTAAATGCAAAAATGACATGTTGGCTTCTGCACTGACGAATGTGATACCTGATATCTTATGCACTTTTCTTAAAACCTTGAAACGCGTGAATGACGTGCACCTCTTTTAGAGAACAGTTTATGTTTTCTCTTTTGCTGAGAGTGAATCCTCTGAGTTTTGCTTTCTGAAGAGGTCACCCACTAATAGTTCTTAAAAGATATTTGTATTGTGTCTATTTGGGTTCTCTGCTTTAAAAGAAATGTGTTGCCAAAATTTGCCGGGATTGTTCACATCCAATTGTATTTTCTTTTTCAGGCTTCTATACTTCTGATCAGTCCCTTCTTGTCCAAACTAATCTTGCAATTTCCGCTCACACCCAAGGAATTTGTAACAGGCTAGCGGCTCGACTTTAAACATGGTCAATTTCGTCCTCTTTTCTCTGCAAAAGTTACTTCTCTAATTAGAAAGTTGTTGGAACAGGGTTGGCCATTTTTACTTGTATGCCAACAACTCTATCTAGTGGAGTTGCTCTAACTCAGGTGTGTTCTTTCTATGATTTGATAAATTGGTTCTGCATCATTACTACAATGTTTCTCAAGAATCTTTTTGTTTCTGCTCTCTCTCTCTCTCTCTCTCTTTCTCTCTCTCTTTCAGTTCGGTGAGAGGTTCCTCGAATTTTTCATTATTTGACTAAACACAATGCAAATTTGCAGCTTGCCGGTGGAAATTCTACTCTGGCACTTGTATTGACTGTAATGTCTAATTTATTAGGCACTGTTGCTGTAAGTCTTGAGTTCCTTAGCTATTTCTGCTTTCCTTCCTTCAGGAAATATAAACAGTGAACATAAACAGCAGCAACATGGTTTGAGCAGGTTGATTGTCTGTTTGTTGTCCTCTTGTTGGACCTGATGTCTTGCTGGGATTTGCTGCAGAAATGCTGCTATCGTTCTTTTTGGAACCGAGGCTGCAAAAACCTAATACTTATGTTTTCGTATTATTGTTATTGTTTGCATTATTTTAATTAGCCGTTAAACTCTCATCTTTCTACTATTCAGTCTTAAAACTTATACAAGCTTACTAGTGCTTACGAGCTTCCATCTTCCTCTTGTTAATACTGTAGCATTTTCTCATCTGAACCTATTGACAAGTTAGCTCAGTTGTATATGCTTATCAGTTCTCATCTTCTAGGTGCCATTTTGGGTATCAAAGTTCTTTGCTGATGGTTTTGGTGTATCCATCCCTACCGAGAAGCTTTTTTGGAGCCTTATGCATACACTTCTCGCCCCTTTGGTTCTGGGAAAGGTTCATTTCCTATCTAAAAGATTTCAGTCCCCAACTTTGTGGATTAGTTACTGCCATCAGCCTTGTGAAATTAAATGCCTTTCGACTAAAACTACGTAAAAACTGGACATGGTGTCTCACTGAAATTGCTAATATTTTTCTGCCACACTTCAGTAGAGTCTCAGGTCTAAAGTCTTGATTTGAAATAGGTGTCTTGTGTTGAGACGCTGAGCAAGTGAGAATCGTTAAATTTGTTTCTAGTAAACAGATGAAATTAATAGAAGAAGAGAGAGCAGTTGACTTTGATCTTTATCTTCACAATGTAACTACAAATTTCATGCAGTGAGACAATTCAAGAAAAATGTACAATTTAACTGTCGGCTTACTCTATCCACTAATTTCCGATTATACTGCTTCTCTAGTTTTGTTTTTCTAGGACTTCATCAAATCGTTTTTCTCTTGGATGCTTGTTATCTATGAAATCAATTCAATCGTGAGTTACATTTCAAGAGCAGATTGTTGTATGCTGCCGACCAGTTCACTTAACTTCAAACTAGAATGAAATTCGTTCTAAAAGAAGTTGTGTTGGTTTCTCGCGTTTCTTTGAACTCCGAGGAATACAAACAACCTGGTGGACAGAACTTAGGTCTTGGTTTCGTGAAGGTAATTTAAGTTGGGAACTTTTGGGGATCTTCTGCTTTTGCTGGATAGATGCATCCCATTTTTCTGCACTTAGGTCATGTCTCCAACATAAATTCCTATATAAGAAATGCCTTTCAACTGCATGAATGCTTGACCGTGCAGTGTTACAATTTCTGCTTGCTTCCTGGACTAGGTATCCATGCCAGGTACATGTAGTCTAATGTTGCCAAGTATAGTTGTGGTACTTAGAGTATTTAGAGCTTGTAGAGGATCAAATACAGGATCTAGTGCAATGACATAGTAGAGTACATATAGGCGACCCCACTTAGTGGAATAAGGCTTCTTGTTTCTTATTGTTGTTATTACGGTTGCAATACTTTTCATACAGCTTTTATTGAATTTCTTTCGGGAGATTTGCTTCAACTAACTGTCTGGCACAATATGAGATCTTTTCTGCCTCTTCAGGCGTGTGCTTGTGCATCTTCTCTACTTCATAATTTTGATGGGACTTTTAATTAACAGGTAGCGCGGTATTCCTTCCGAGGTAAGTTTCTTGACTTTTTACTGTTTAGATCAGGTTTATGACTGAGCCAAGCCCAAGTCAAATTGTCTCTCGTCAATGCAATAAGGCGCGTGCATAAATCTAACCTATACTACAGCTGAATATCTCTAGGTTGTGCTTCAATAGCACTGGACATAAATTGAAACTGCTGCAACATCCATTCTTAAACTTTACCACCTGCGCTGCTTCTTGTTCCTCCCCAGAGACTATGTCATGCATCAGATTTTGTGAAAGATGGACCTCTTCATTGGTCTTCCGTATATTCCCGTCGTCTACTTTCACTATGTGACAGGTTATCTCTAGTTTGCAGGTCTGGCAACCTATGCTGATCAGCATAAAAGGGTTCTGACAATGACCTCTACGATCCTTCTAAGCCTTGTAAGCATTGAAATCTTCTGAGTGCCATTCAGAGAATTTCAGAAACATTGATCTCACCGACTAGATAATATATTCCTTTCTCTCTAAAATGAGATAAGTGCTTGCTGCTTATTGATCTATAAGGTTTGATGTAATTAGGCTGATATGTATGCTTCTATCATTTGAGAAGAGAATGTTATCTAACTGGTTGTTTTTAAGTGCCTTTTCACACATAGATATGTGCAAGGAACCAAATCTTCATCTGAAAAGTTACATGACATGGTGCATCGAGCTTTTGCTTGTGAGATGCTCTTGATGGCTTCTTCTTCCTTGCTACTTAAATTAAATTGCTCCTTTCTTGCTTTAGACGCCATGGATGCAAGTGAGTAAATCCAGAGAATTGCTCTTAATGGTGAAGCCACTAGTTTTTCTGAATGCTATTGGGCTAGGAATGTGAGTTCATGGTTCCACCGGAATTTCACTATTTGGGTTTTCCTAAATTTCGGTCTTGTTCCAACTGATGTATCCGATATCTTGCAGAGTGGTGCACCTTCTCTTTTTAGGTTTCAATGCCGTCGCCTTGAGGATTTTCTCAGCTGCCTCTGATTCAAGGATGTCTTCTCTAGTGAACAAAAAGAATGGTCGCGCTCTTATGATAGTTTGTAGTCAGGTGTGTTTCCAATGGTTGAATTCATAGTGAACTCAAATCATTAATGGATTCTTGTCGTTTTGTACTGGAACGTGAGTAAAGAATTATAATGCCAGTTATTTTTGTTCAATGTTACAATTTATCTTCATACGTTCAGAATTTTGTGAATATCCAGAAAAAAAGAAGAACAATAAGTACTCTCGTCCATTAGCAACAGCCATTACTTAGTTTCGTCGCCCTTTCCTATTAGCTCTTTTTCTATTTTATCTGTTAACAGGGGATTCTTTTAATCGTAGGACTGTTTGTTCTTGTTCAAACGGTGCGAATTAAGGGAATTGAGCTCATGAATCTTCCTAATTTTACAGAAAGCCCTGCTGATTGTAGTAGCAGTGGTCGAGGAGCTGAACGGTGCACTTGGCGAGCCCGGGCTGCTAGTGCTCCCTTGTGTAGCAGCACACATAACCCAGGTATCTCGGTTCCTCTTTTCTTTTTACAAACCATTATTGGCGATTATGTTTTCACTGGCGACCCACCCGTTGGACGCGCGTTTTGTGGCTGTAGATCATCATCGACTCACTAGTAGTTAACCTTTGGCTTCAAAGAGATCGAGCTCACGAGAAAGTCAAGACAGCATGAAGCTTGTCTTCTCGGCATTCGCTGGGTATCGGCGTCTTCTGCGCCCTTAAATAATATGACGCTAATGCTACTGGAGAACGTTCCATACTAACAGCTTCGGATGGAAATAGCGCATTCGTTGTAATGCTGAACAGGCTCTTCGGTATGACAGTGTACAATCCTACATATTCTGCTAACCAAATAAGCTGCTAAAAAGTGGAGCTACGACTTTATCTTCACCTGCATGTGATGCTCAAGAAGCGGTCATGTTGCATCTCTTTGCTGCCGCTAATGGCATAGTCCAGACACAACTTCACCAAAGAAGCTCTTAAACTGGCAAAGCTTTGATGAATAATTCTCCTCGAGCCCTTGAGATTTCTCTCTTTTGCCTTTGAAGCCCTCGAGATTTCTAGCAGGCCAAGATCTAGAGGAACTGTAGTAGGCCCTGAAGTTTCGGGTCGGGGAGACGGTTGACGGATCTCGCTTCGGAAACAAAATTATTGATCAGTCAGATGCCATTTTTGTCTGAACCAAAAAAAATAAAAATAAAAAACATATACCATTTTTGTGGAAAAAAGAAAGAAAGATTCTCTACAATCCATAACCAATTCGTTCTGCTATGTAGGTTCCCATCTTAACCGATAGGCATGTGACATGGTCCGGCACTTTTCCTGGCCGCAGAATAGCCCGTATGGCGCCTAGCGAGTCCTTCACGCCAGGTCAATCTTGTTTCTTGTGTTGTCCCATAGAACAGTTTGGTGAGTAAATTTTTCATGTTGGATCATACCACACTCAGCTTAGCTCGGGCATCCGTTATATTGAGCAAGAGCATATTACTTTAGGTAATACAATTGATTTCGGCCCTCGATGGCTTCACTAAGAGAAGGGCATCAGCTCCCGATCAATTTATTCGCAGGAGGGTTACCCCACCTTCAGCGCTCCTAAGGTAATATTTATTATATTCTAGAACTCCTAGCACAAATCACTTTGACATCACTCTCATGGATCCTGTTGCTTCTTCCTCTCTGCATCGCTAACTCACCATGATGACACCAACAAGCTCCACTTCAAGGTTATACGAGTGTGGGAAGACGTGGCGACACGAGTTTTTCGGTTTGACGAATGGGGACACAAAACAACCGGTCCGTGTCCCATGCATGATGGGATAAATTGAAGGTGAGAAACAATAAACACTCATAATTTATCGAAACACTCTCGAAGGAGAAGGGGACGAAAATGGCTTTTCTTTATTTCCATATTCACCTTGATTCACCTATTTCAAAATGATTACAAGACATGACTATTTATAGAATTGATATAAGTCTACTGATCTGCTCTAGTAACATGAACAGACGCGATATACATATATAGTACGGTACATGAACCGACTCTCGATAAACTCACCTATTTATGACTACACAATAAAGACTCTTAGATGCAACGTCTACAATAGATACTAAACTTGATTAGTGCATCCACGTTGGGAAGTCGAATGGACATGGGCAACTGATCGACAACTCATTCATTGAATCGACAACTTCTCCATGTAATGGACAACCTAGTAGTTGATGAACAGCCTCAGCATTGACGACATTTATGAATTTTGTTTATTTTCTAACACTCCTCCTGAAATAAAATTCTCTTTCTCTTCTGGTAGTCTGCTTTGAAACAAAATTGCATTAGTCTATTTCTCTTATCCTGTAGCCGGATATAAGGAAATTTCTCTATTAGCTTTTTCTCTGGCTCAAGCAAATTCACATTTTTGAGCCGCTCTTCGTTCTTTGATCTCCTCCCATTTCCTAGACATTCTTTATGAGAGTTTGAAGGCTCCTCCACTTACAGTGGGGCCATCGACGTATATGAATGCCCAAGTCCAGACACCGTTTCTTCACGACGGTCATCTCGATGTTGAGCTCCTTTGTTTCACGAGTTATTGGCACGTGGAAGTGTTGCAATATTTGCTTCAATGATATCATTTCACTATTACCGTCCCTATTGCTCTTGTCTTGTGACCATATGTTGTCACCAACACCCACTTCACTGTGTCTATTTTCTTCGTCACAATTATGGAGTAGCAAAGCACTTTTTTCGGGCTCGTTCTGAGAACCTGTCTTTTCAAATATCATAGTCTCATTTGCAGAGTCATTTTGAACATCGAGATCTTCTTGAATAGCATCATGAGGAATGTTCTCATAGTCAAGATTTTATGAACACAAAGGATCGGGAGAAGCTTCACAAAGGCTCCCTAGATTTTCAAATGGGAAACAATAGTTCCAATCTAGCGATGAATATACGTTTCCAAGGAAAGAAAAAGCAGGACATAATTTAGTATCTTTTCCTTCAGCAAGAATTTTGGAATTGTCTCTAAATGAATCTTGCTTCACTCCTTGAAGCTCACCTTTGCTACGGTGGCTTGAGGTCTTTTCTAGCCTTATATGGTTCGAGGTGCTTTTTGGCTTGAGGGTCGTTTGCCTTTTGTACTCCTTGGTGTATCTCGTGAAGGATCTCTCACGTTTCCTCTGAAGTAGTGACCTTCAAAGCTTTGTCCAACATAGAATCATCTAAACCTTGATAGATGATCGGCAGAGCATATTGGTCTCTTGATCTTACCTTCTCCAGGGCATTCTTTTGATTTTGATTTAAGGTGGTAGTGTTGATCATTTCCCATATACCATGAGCACCGAGAAGGGCTTTCCCAATTACCAAAATTTTCTTTAGTAAGATGAGGATATTAAAGAGGAAGATGAGTGTTTATTGAAGCCATTATCACAAATTTTAAATTCTGATACTAATTTGATGAGTGAAGGTGAGAAACAAGCACTCACAAAATTACTCACCAAGAAGGAGGGGACGAAGATGACTTTTCAACAATTTTATATTTACCTTGATTCATCCACATCAAAATGATTACAAGACATGACTACTTATGTGCTTGATACATGACTCTTGATCTATTCTAATAACATGCACAGATATGATGTATATATATAGTATCGGTATATGAGTCGACTCTTGATAATCTCATCTAATTACGACTCCACGAAAGACTCTTAAAAGCAACGCCCACAATAAATACTAAACCTGGTTCGTGAATCCACCTTGGGAAGTCGAACGGAACATGAGCAGCTAGCCGACAACTCGTTCATTGAATTTGCAACTCGATAGTTGATCGATAATCTCGAATTTTCTAATGTTATCCTGTTGGTGAAGAGATTGGGGATGGGACGGTACCAGATAAGTAGCAAAGGTTCATCCCGGAAGAATGACATTTGACGGCTCTCTCGCTCCATGAGCGGGTCAAGAAAGAAGAAGGAAGCTTCGCCAGAATCCACTACATAGGGTTTTGGCCTTGTTAAAACCATCTATCCAATTTTGACAACAGGCTAACAAGCACAGATTTTGTCCATAGAAGAGCCCGGCATGCAATGAGAAATTTCGAAGTGCAGTGATTCGTGTCTCCAATACTGCATGGATGAGGACGACGGCCAAAAAAGGGTAAAATCTCTCTGACCTGCAAAGATATCTGGTGCAGAGAGGCATCTGGAATGCCTATAAATAGGGCTTGGTGGACGTCCAATCTTAGCCCAAGTACCAACACACTAATAAAAAGCCTTTGGTTTTTGGTCACTTGACCATTGGTGCGTATGCATGCTTTTTTGTTTTTTCAAACTGGGCGATTCCAAACTTCATACATATTTTTTTTTAAATTTACTCATTGAAATATATATTTTTATTTTTAATTTAAAATCTACTTTTCATATCCTAAAATTCAAAACCTACTCATCTATATTTTTATTTTTAATATAATGATTACAAATGAATTATCTCGCACAATTCATATTAAAAAATAATATTAACAGAGCCAAATTTTTCTCACTAGGCACGTACCTAAAAATTAAAACTATAATTTTTTAAATTTTTAAAACCTAAATCCTACCGATTCGCTCACTGATCCTATTCTAACATCTACCCTTGGCTCCTAGCTTCTTTGCCCACTCCTTTCCCACACCCATCCATAGGCGCCAGCATATGAACACCCCCCCCCCCCCCCCCCCCCCCCCCCCCCCCCCCCCCAAAAAAAAAAAAAAAGGAAAAAACCAACAGGCCCTATCATCTTCTCTTTGACTGAAGTAACATGTTACACCCAAAAAGGGAGATAGAGTCCGCAGTTAAAAGAAAAAAGGAAGAAGAAGAAGCAAACGACACAATCAAATTGCAATTTGCAGGTGCAAGAGAAATTGCAGCCAAGCTAAAAGCCTCAAGTAGCACTCATGATCCTTCGCGTGCAACCCTACTTCCTCACGGGCTGACATGCACGGCTCCTGCAGATATTCTCCACCCCCCAAATCATCTTTGCCTGTACTCGATTTGCAACTTGTGGGGACAAGTTTCAGTGGCTTTCGCTTTGCTGCTGTTGGGGTCGCCCGCTTGGGTATGATTCCCTTCCCCGCCTCGCCCCCCCCCCCCCCCCCCCCTCTCTCTCTTCTAAAATTGGGTGTAATGCACCACGCATCACTGTGGAAGAAACCCCCAGGGAAGCAAAGCGGTCAAATCCCGAGCTGCGAAGAGCCAAGAAGGAACCACTAGAAAAACCAAACAAGGGTTCTTCCGACAGAGGTAGGGAACGGGTAGCGACGGACGTGCCAACCTGTGGATACTTCTGTGATCTATGGCCCTGCCTTGCTTTCCTTCCACTAAATGGTGGTCTGCGGTCTGCAGTCTGCACTAGGGCTCGTAAGTGAGAGAGAATCTATGACACGTGCACAGCCGCTATGGTTGCGTAATGTTGCAGGACAGGTATTTGAAGTCGTGGAGGTAGATCACGACACCTGCACTCACTCTGTGTCCCATGTAAAAGATACTTAATACCTCGTATACTATTGTTGAGTGAATACGCACGTGCCAACTACTTATGATCTTTTTTTCCTTTTTTTTAAACAAAATTTTCGTACTTAATATGTGTGAAGTAATCGTTCGTTCGTTATTTTGTCACGTTCTATGTTGTTATATTTTAGGATTTTGTTGCCGTCAGAGGTGAACACGTACCTCATGGAGCAGTTCGCCAAAGATATCTAAGAAGCTGGCAGTGCAATCTCAACTACAATTATTAAATACAATTATTATGAATGACAAAAAATATTTAGCAATCATGATGGAACCTACTTCTGATCTTATGCTTATCATTTCACTGTAATATCGTGATCTGTCATGCTAACTCGACCCTTCGTCAAACATGTGGTGAGCATTTCGTCGACGGTGTTCATATAATTAAAGCAAGCGAGAGATGAAAACAACGATCGAGAATATTCCGCCGTCAAGCTCAGAAGCTGCAGTCTAGCCAGGGAAACATAACAAAGCGATCAAGAATAACATTTAAAAGAAAATCAAGGACGCGATTCGGCCTGGGAGAGTCACTGGAAATCGACGACGGGCAACAACCCAAGCAAGAAATTGGCCTGCTGAATCATAGAACAGAAAGGCAACGCCACAAAGAAAGCAAAGAAGAGCAAGCCGTCGCGATGGAAAATCACGGGTGAAATAGAAAAAAGCATAATCGAACGAGCACGAAACACTTAATAGAATATAGAATGATTGGATTAGAATCTCATTTTTCGTTTTAGAAAACAAAAAAATCTAATCATCAAAATAAACAAATTAACATATTTATGTAGATTATAGAATTCAAAATAATTTAGAATTACGTTCTGCTTTTAAATTAATGAAATGATTACTTATATAAATGATTCGCTATAGCTGTTATATAAAGTTTGCACATGAAAAGATTGCTTGGATTTAAGAAAGATTTCGCTTGGATTTTGTCATGGTTTGTTTACTCCTTATCCCCAACATTTATTTAAATATGATCCAAAAAGTTGATAGATAGATAAATGACTCTTACTGCTACTCTAGTATATGATACTTTGACCTCATAAGACTTTTCGTTCTATTCTTTCGAAGTCATTGAGTTCTTTTACTCGTTTGGAAATCTCGATTTTGTTACCAATAGAGATGAACATGGACCTTAGATGAACGCACTGTGCCATGTGTTGATTTTTTTTTGGGGGGTTAGTCTTAGCTACTGAAGTTAGGTGTTTCTTATCAAACTTTAGTCCAACTAAAGTTAAGAAAAAATTAATCTAATAAAAGAGTGTCAACAAAGTGATGAATTAATTTGTTGATAGAAATTAGATTTTGTACTAGATCCGTTCGTTTATATCACAAGAAAAGTCTTTCAATATGATATATCTTTTCTCATTTAATTTTCTTAATGTAAACTCCAGGAAAATCATTGCATTTTGTTATCACAATCAATAAATGGAATGTAAGTATACTTATTAACAAAAGTACTTCGATTTTGTCGTAAAGTGGCTCGGAAAAAGTTATAATTTATCTCTTGTAAGATTTCAACAAATGCATTCAGCGTTCAGAGAATAATGGTATTGAATTTTTTTTTTCTTGTTTTGCTAAAAAAAATTTCTCTATAGATAATCATTGGGGGTAAAAAAAAAAAGAGTAGCTATAAATGATGCTCGATGCCGTACCAACAGTGAGGTACTACAAACCCTACGGCTAAATTCAACAAAGCAAAGAACATTGCCATATATAGAACCATCAGATCGAGCAAAAAAATGTTCTTCAATCCCACACTAAAAGCCGGTTACCATCATCATCATCATCATCATCTACTAATTAAGCATCGCATTTGATTTGATTCGCATGGATGATAAAACTATTGCCATTTCTACTCGATCCGGATGTCCAGATTCAGTGAACAGTTTGCGTTCATCTATTGTGATCGCTCCTCTTCGAAGAAGGTCGAAGTCATGGGACTGGACACGTGAGAGAGAGAGAAGAGAGAGACGGCGCCGGTGTCGGCTCTTGCCCCTTATTTCGAGCTTCGAAAAATCTCCGACTACTGATCAGACGAAGCCGATTCATCTATTAAAGCGAATGATTGCTCTTCGGGTCATCTTGCCGGGCAAATATTTTGACATCCCAACTCAGTTTGTTATTGCAAGTCGTAAAACACAAGACCAAACACGCGCTGCAGCGTTACATCAAAAGTCTATTTGGGAAATCACACTTACCTTTTGACATTAGCATCCTTATTCTGGGGCGACCAGCAGGGACTCTTGACACACGTTACGAGTTATAGAAAACTTTTCTCTCAAAGCTATATTGCGTCATAATAATCTTGGGGTTCCATTTCCATCCACATTGCTGTAGCGGGCCGTCGTCCTTCAGCGTCTCCTGGCGGCGGTTTCTCTCTGAGCGTTGAAGTAGACTGCCGCGACGGGGAGGCCGAGCTCGTTGTCTTCCGCGAACCGCCGGGTGTTGAAGCGGTCTCTCGATGGAGGGCCTCTGACCGCGTCCCTCCGCTTCTGCCTGAACAGGATGAAGGCGAACCTGTGGATTCCTATGTTGGGCCTCGGCATCTCGTACTCCACCACCTCCTTTCCTGCGTCGTCCAACGTTGTGATGATGCAACACCACACCCGAAACAAAGTTAGAGAAAAAGGGTCGGGATTGATTATGGTCTTTGTTCCGACTGACGGTAAGTGGAAAAAAGCGGCCTTCGTTACAATTGGTCAGTTGACAATGTGTTTTACAGTAATCCAAACATTACATGCCCATTTCCTATAAAGCGGCGTCTGCAGATTCCTCTGTTATATTTGATACTGGTGACCCCCGAAATATTGACGAGGTAGCCGGTTCACCGTGCTTGGTTCGAGTTGTTTGACATTTTATGTACATCCGCATCGCTAAGTGGGAACCCTATTATGCTTCAAAAGGAAAATCAAGTTTCATGAATCGCAACTGTACCTGAATCATAAGAACCCGAGTTTCATGAATCAGCCAGATCCATGTTGGGCTCACACGATTCAAGATTGCATGGGAGATGGACTCACATGCGTCGTATGCATAGGTAATGCCTTATTTAAGATCCGAGAGAGACTTACCAAATGTGGCATCTGTTGTACCCGGGATGTCCGTAACCATCCTGTAAGCAACAAGATCGGATCATTAGTACATATTTAAACAGTTACTCTCATGCCAATTTTCTTAGGTGATATTTATGTCTTTGCTTCTTCTTCCTCTTCTTTTTTTCTTTTGTATCACGTAACTGCTTCAAACTTGGGAGTGATCTACTTTCATGTCTCGTTGAAGTTCGCTTCTCATGAACAAATAATCCTCAGATGACCATGGTTTAGTGTTAGAGGACCAGACTGGCTCGCATCATTAGATGTGGACTTTTATATCTTTCGTCAGGCAATACCAACCATATTCATCTTACTAGACATTATACCAACAGTTAATAGCCTAAAAACAGATGGGACTCACACTCAAGACTAACAGGAACATTAGGTTCTCTCAAATATATCATGAACTGTGGTCTAGTCCTAAAAGAAATAATGGAAGTCTATTTAGAATTTAAACCGGATCATGGAGTACCCCGTCGATTAACATGAAAGACCAAATGAGACGCGAGTCAAGATCTGGGTGGCCGTGCCGAAACATATACCCTTTGCAATTAATGACATGGGTGGAAATCAAATTTATGTCGAAGTTCTTTGCCCAAAAAAAAAAATTTATGTCGAAGTAAAAGAATAGGAGAACTCCTCCTTTTGCAAATTCTATTGTGGCGGTGACGATCTTTATACAAGTAACAGGAAGATTTCCATCTTGATGTGACCTTGGAGAAGGGTAACTATGAGTGATTACCAGTGCAAGTGCTCCCTTAGATATGGATCACTAGGACCGGGAACATCTGGGTCCGTCATTACCTGCGCACATGCACTAGAATTAGCACACTCTTAAGCCCAAAGTGGCAAGGAAAATGAAAAAGCAAGGCTGAGTGATGCGATCTTGGAATTATTACCAGGGTGAAGAAGGATCTCATGTCACCACCATGAACCTCAACCCTAGGCTTAGCGGTAACAGAGGAAGGGAAGAGCTCGTGGCCATTGAAGACATGGTTGCTGGAATTGTAGGCGACCGTCATTTTGACACTGGTTGTAAAATAGTCAATCACATCCCCAACCACTCGGCCAACCACGAGTGGATCAGACATTCTTGCCATGAAGAAATTAATATAGGACACAACCAAAAAAAGAAGAGAGAGACAGAGAGAGAGGCAGGCAAGGTGTTTTGAGGATTGGATAATTAGCTTCTTATGTGGTGTCCTTGGAGGCATCTCATTGGGTACTTATGGGGAAGTACCCCCTTTTTATAGTGTTGAGATAAAGAATAAATACACACACTCTCTCTCTATCTCTAGCATGTGCATAGCACATAATTCGAGAAAGGGAACCAAAGCAAAGGAAGCATAAAAAACAAAAGAGGAAAAGCAAAGTACAGTTTCAGAAACGGGGTGAAAATAAGGGAAGGATACAATAAGAAACAGCTCTTTCTATAAAGGATGAGGATCGGTTGCTTGGATCTATCTCCATAGGTTGAGCTCATACCAAATTTCACATGTTACCCTTTTGATGTCTGTAATTCACTTGATTTGTGCAAGAATCTTTTACAGATGTAGTAAAAAAAAAATTTTCTCTTTTTTTCCTTTTTTCCCTAGAGAAGTACATAGATAGTTGGAACAACACGTTCGGTTTGCACTTAAAATATCGAATTGCGATATCTATCCAAATTGTTGCACATAATGTTGCGATAGCAGTTACTACCCGTCACGTGGTATGTAAGTTCTCCAAATCGGGCGATCATATAAAATGTGATTGACTTGAGTTCACAAGATAAAAGTTCAGCCATCTTCTTATCATGGTCATGTTATATAGCAATTTTTTTTTTAATCAGAGATGGTGGGTCTTTAGCTCTCTTTTTCTCAGCTCGCTTGAACCGAAATGATAATATCTTACGGATGGAAGTGTACTTTAACTGTGTAAGAAAACGTGAAAAAGGTTTAAGCTTTTTAAAGCATTGGGTGTCCACCAAACTCAGTCCCCAGAGTTCATCCTCAACTTTGCTTCTTTTCACAAGAATAATGAGGGAAAAAAAGAAGAAGAAGGAAAGACAAAGTATTTTGGCAGATCCTGCATTAGACATTCTCTAACTGGGAGAGTCTCAAGGCCCTTTTGTATATCAGGTAAGTAAAAAGGGGGAGGGGGTGTTGGAAATGGATGTTGGCAGGTCCTGCCATCAGGACATCTGTACATGACATATCATTAAATTAGTCTTTTGTTGACAGAGGATGAAAAAGAAGAACATGCTTGAATATCAGTTTAAGTTCAAGAAACTCCACCATTAGAAAAATTGCCATGCATCAGAGGCAAAAGCTTGTGGTGTTAGGCGCATTTTGTGGTAAAGTAGATTCTACATAGGCATGCCTAAATTGGTGATGGGAGGGAGTGGATTGCCATAATTGGAACAAAGAATCGAGTCACTCTTTTTTCTAACATTATTCCCTTTTGATAACATTACTTAATGCTTCCCTGGATTCTGTGACTTTCTTTTCCTTGTGTCCAGCCAATTTCTTCAGTTGTTTTTGCACCCATCACAGGAAATCACATGCTCATAATAAGGGATAAGGAAAAAAGGACACTTTCTCATTTCCTATTTCTATTTCAGACGAATTAAACCTGCTTTAAAAGATAAAAATCGCGGGTCGATGAGATATCCTATTTAACGGGCTGGTAACAAACGAGATTGGATGGCCAAAACAAGAAAATTATTTGCAGTTGATAGCGATTAGCGAGGACAGAACTGAACCTACGTTGTATTAGCGCCATACCTTGAGTTCGACTCAATTGGAGGACATGCACCTCGGCTGAAAACTAGGGATGAGCAGTTCTAGGTTCCTTACATGTTCCACATTGAACGTGGAACCACCTGTCAGAACAAGTTCCTCATTTTTTGAAACATAGAACCTAATCGTCATATCCTGAAATCTGAAACTTACCATATATCAAGTTCTAGGGTCGGCTCCAAGATACCCGAGAACCTATCAATTTCTTTGTTTGTTTGTTTGTTTTTTTTTTTTCCAATTTTTAGTTAAGCAAAATGAGAGTAAATGCTATAACAATTAAGGAGAATTAGAGATGGGTGGTTTTAGGTTTCACATTTAGAATTTAAAACTAATTCGTTGGGATAGATTCTTCATTTTTTAGAACTCGGAACATAAAAAATTATTTGGCTCTAGATTATATAATCATCATCGAACGCCATAGGACATTGTAGGATCGTACGAAAAGATATACTAAAAAAAACATAATCAAGATTCAGGGTCCAGGTCCCAGATTCCAGGTAGTGGAATATGGAACCTAACCATTGGAATGAGTTCCTTGATTGTTGGAACCTGGATCCTATCCTATATACCTTGGAACTAAAACCATATTAGTTCCTATAGATTCCGGTTCTAGGTTCTCAGTTCTACCTTAGAATCATGCTCACCTCTACGGAAACTTAATAACAAGGGATGGCTTGTATCGATCCCACACACTATTAATTTGAAAGAGCGAAATGGTGGGTGGTTGTTCGGTCAAGTTAGGCGCTCGGTCTTCCCACAAGCTTGCATTGAATTCATTTCTTGGCTGGACAAATAACAGAGTGTGCAGATGGACAAGGGTAAAGGATCAGGTTGAGAACTTTTTGTGCGCTCTCATCTCAGGGCTCAACGGAGCAAATCAGCACCGGCGAAATGGGCCTGAACGAGTCATTGACGAAGGCAGGCTTCGGGCCTGAGTGGGCAAGTGGGAGGTGGCCCGACTTTGGCTCCACCGTCAGGCGCCAACCCTAATTCAGGTCGCTCGATTCGACCCTATCGACCTCATCGGATTCAGATTGCAATTCGAAGGTGCGTGATGAACTGATGTTCGGTTAAGGCGATTTCAATGCCTCCAGTCATGATAATCGCTCTGGTCAGATGTGATGAGGGGTAAGCATGATTTTAGAATAGAATCGAAAATTTGAGAACCGGTCTGGCTTTGGGGTTTTCGATTTTTAGGTTATGAATTGCATGTTCTAGGTCTTTACGCTTTTCTTGTTCTATCTCTTTACGTAATCATGCGGTCTCTGATAGCATCCGGTGATAAGGGTATAATTTTAAATTACTATTATTGAGACTTTTATTTTATTAATGTTTCATATTATTCATGCGTGTCTTAAAATGAGTTGCGATCAATGAACTATAGCAGCAAATAATGATTATTACATTAGTTATTTAATTGAGAATACATATAGAGCTCAGGCAAACCTTAAAAATTAATCATTGAGGTTAGTTTTAGGTTTTGGTGTATGTAGGGTAGGTTTCAAGTCAAGCAATCTTAAATCTAGAACGACACAAAATCGCTCAATCCTATGCATAGCATGAACTATAAATACTAGTTTTACATAACTCGCTTGTAGTTTTTCCAATATTTCTAAGTGATTTTGGCAAAGAAAACTTTTTTGGTTGACTAGATGATTAACAATCGATGTCAATTGAATGGTTGAGTTCAAATATTGGGTCAATGATTTTGAAAGGCAAAATGACACAAATTGTACTTGAACTTTGACTCAACGCGTAATGTAATTCATGAACTTTAACTCAATATGCAATGTGATTTCTAAAATTTTTAACTTGATCAATATAATCATTGAACTTTTAGAACATGTTCAACTTAGTCTCTGAGCGTGAATTAATTAAAAGACTATATTGGGCATCTTCCTATAGTTCATGGATTAAGTTTGATATTTTCCAAAAATTTTGAGATAATATTGATAAAAATCTAGGAAACACATTGTTTACTAGTTTATTTTTTTTTTAAAATATATTAATCGTATTAAAAGTTCAAGAATTGTTTTGCATATTTAGTCAAAGGTTCAGGGAATGTCATTATCCTATTTTGAGACGCAAAGTGCAAAAATTACTCATGCGATCAATCGTGTAATATACGGTGACATGCGTGGCTATGCACTAAGGCCTCACGATGACACCTGGTTTGTTGACCACTTGGCTGGTCGAAAAGTGAATAAATAAAAATAATAATAAAAGAAGACTCACCGCCTCAAGTCTTCGTGCACTGCCACGAATATAAAAGAGAGAGAGAGCTTCAGTTGTCAGAATAGAAACGGAAAGAGAAAAACGCAAGAACGCGAAGAAGAGGAGGAGGAAGATAGAAAGAAATCTGTTATGGTCAAGAATCGAGCCAAATCAATTTCGTTCTTCAACGTTTAGTGAGAATTCGAGCCCCTCGTTCATATCGTCGGAATAGTTTTCGAAGTTACGCTACGTTTAGGCTCCGCATTACGGATAGTTTAGATTATGCGATTCGGATTAATGTTTTGTTAATTCGTAATCTGGAATTCATGACCTGCTAGAAAGGAAAGAAGAAACTTTTACTCTCACGGAATCCTCCACAGATATTGCAACTCCTGTCCAGTTAGAAACCCCTGTTTCACTTCATCCACCACCAGAACTCAAAAAAACCACTTCCTCCAAGATGGACTAACTTTATGAGGTATCATATGTGAATGATGACCGCAAAATCTCTAAAACTCAGCTACCCCTCATGAACTCATATTCTGCCTTATGTAAACCAACATCCTTTTCACCCATCCGATCAATCAAACACCTCATCAAACACATACCTTGTTCTATCAAAGAATATATCCGGTCCACCAAATTTGACCAACACCCCATCCTGTTTACGTAGCAAGAGCAGTTTGTAACTCTCCAGATTCCATTTGAGTTTCCTGCTCAGTGGGTTCAACAGGGTTATACTCACTTTCACTTTGGAGCCATCAGCCTAGTCTTGTCCTTGCATGGACGAAAAGACTTGCCAGTTGTTGCGCGGGTTGCTCTTCTTGATACTCGTTTTTTGGAATATCAATTTACTTGCATCGGCACAGTTCAGACTACTCTGAATGCAGGCACAGTTTTTGTTACTCTCTTCCCAAATTTCAACACGACCTTGGTAGATCCCAACCTCCTTTCTACTCTAAAGGTCCAGTTACAGAACACTGGTGCTCCTCAAACCACCTCTGCTATAATTGCTGCTCTTTATTACCATATGGTATATAGAGTGAAAAATTATGCCATTGATCTCAATCTTCCAGTGCCGAAGATGCTTTGATTATCTCTGTTGACAATGACCAGACTTTCTGCATCCATGTCCCTCATCAACTTCCAAGAGACCAGCTTGTCAAACTCCTCCCTGACAGTAGGGTGACCAACTATGAAAAACTTCACAAAAATTCCCGACCTGCCCAATCTTCCGAGCCACAATACACTAAAAAAAAGATGGTACAGTTACCATCAAATTTATCAAAAAAAGGAAGACACTTCTTCCTCTGTTTTCCCCTCATTCCCCACCATCTTATGCTTCACACCGTGTCTAACTGAAACAGTCAATATAGAAGACCCTGATCCTAAACCTCATGTCCAATCCTTTGATGCACATGGACGACCTATCCATTATTTCAAGGATCCCTCCGGACATTGTTTTTGGGATGCTAACTGTTCTTGCTCTTCCTATTTAAATCCAGACGATGAGGATGAAGACCTTCTTCTAGAAAAAAGAAAAACAAAAAAGATTCTCTTTACCAAAGGTACCTAGACGGTGATCCGACCGTATGACCTCTTGGTGAAGACGGTGGCTGTTGGCAATACATGGTTGAGTGTGGTTATCCCAAATTTTCCCCAATTACTGCACCTCCACTTGCCTGTCCCCCAGATAAACCAAAGCCGCCACCTCCACCACCAAATAAACCCATCACTTTACCATTCTATAAACCCATCTTCAAATGGGTAGAGAAAAATTCTTGCCCCATCAAACTGCTTGAACCATACACTTGTAACCTTACACCTGAACCACCTCCTGTATTACCCAGTATTTGTATGTTCAGACCAGAGGATTTTCCCCCTTTGCAGCCTTCTGAAGAAAGTGCAACACCCTTCAAATTTCCTCCTGTTGAAAGCTTTTCTGATCAGCAACAGAAATACTTCCATTCTTCGAAGATTCCAGCTCCAAATGATGTCGATCTTCAAGGGAGATGGAAAGGCCCTACTCCAGTGGAAGTTGTCTTGAACTAGCAGACAAAGAATGCTCTGACCCAAAATGTAGCCATCAACTCAGTTGTTACTCGTCTTGATCGGATAGAACATGCTACATTTGTCTCAAAGAAGATGTTGGAAGATTTCCAAAAAAGGCTCTATTTGATGGAAACAAAGCAGATTCCTACCAGTCATTATCTGGAAGACCAAACTCCTGAGATTGAGAAGCTCAGACGCCAGGTCTAGATACTGCAGGAACAACAGGCTCTTTTAGAGCAAAGAAATCTGCATGCTTTGGATCCATTCTTTTTCCATACAGCAACATCAAAGCCGACATCCTTCTTCTCGTCCAGCTCTTCAGATCCTTGCTCTTTTGTAGTCGTCCTTAGCACAACACCACCTCCTCCAACGACGAATTTCCTTTCTCTTTGGGATCTTCTTAAAAGCTAGATCAAGAGAAAAAAGAAAAAAGGCAAACAGACCACTCTTTCACCTCCGTTAGCCCCATTAGAACAATCTCCTTCGTTATTCCCACCTCACAAACCTTCCCATTCATATATGGTTTCTAATCCCATGAAAATTTTTCTTAGAAACCAAGTCCCTACCATCTCTACAGTGGAACCCATAACTTCACCACCAGCCACTCTTGAAATCTCTATCAGTGACTCTTCTTCCATTCTTGATACCAAGTCTTATGACTCTAGTCCTCCGATTGTTGTAGCAGAAATTTTGATGGCAGATCTAGCAGAGTCCATAATTGAAGAAGAAATGGAAGACCATCCTGAGATAGAACATCCACCTCCACCTCCACCTCCACAGCCCTACCATGACCTATCATCCTCAAAAACCTATTCATCCAATTTTTTCACTTTGGATGATATTCCTTATCACAAATGGGCAAAAAGACTCCAAGAGTTTCATGCTTGGTTGATTACCAGGAACCTCAAAGAACACAGTACCTATGATGTTCTCCTTGAATTTGTCACCCGATTCATTGGTTCCTTGAAAGATTGATGGAAGTTAGCCCTAGAAAGATACCAGCTTCAATTCTTAATCATGTCCTTTGATGAAACCATTCAGCTTATTCATCTCTTCTTTATTGGCCAACCCCAAGATTCGAAAGAACTCAAAAGAAAAGAATTCTTTGAAAGAAAATGTTGTTCCCTGGCCAAAAGAGATCTGGATCGACACTTTAGAGAAATGATCAAGCTCTTCTACCAGCTTGGTTCTGATCCTAATCTCAAGTCCGTTTTCCTGGTTTCCATTCCCAAAGAAATTAGTTAAGTTATTGAGAAAGCCTTGAAGCTAAAAAACAAGACTATCACAGATGCCACTTTTGGAGAAATCCAACAGTCTGTCCACCTTGTCATCGAAGAAATGTGCCACAAAATAAAAGTCTTCAAGAGTTATCTCCGGGAGAATCGTTTTCTTGAAAAAAAATTGTGACAACCCCCATTGAAAGATCAAATGCTCCAAAGCCTGCGGTGATCCCTCATGTGCTGGCAATAAAAAACGTAAGCACTTCAAGAAGTTCTCCTTTGAAAAGTTTTCCTTTGGCAAACGGAGATCCAAGAACGACAAGTGGAAGTTCCTTCGAAGAAAGAAACGACATCAGTTCTCTGGTTTCAGAAAAAAAAATCTGACCGATGCTACATTTGTAACAAGAAAGGGCACTTTACGAACAATTGTCCCCAAGCGAAGCGCCAAGGAAGTTACATGATCCAAAAGACTTTGTCTACCACAGTTATCTCATTGGATGATGAAGATATCGAGTCTGTATTCTCTGTTGAAGATGAACCTTCACCTGATACACTCTTTGCTCTTCAAACATACTCCTCAGACTCTGATGAATCTCCTGGTGATATCTTTGCATTCTTCTCTGATACTATCTCTGATTCCTTCCATGTCCAACCTGTTTTCCACTCTCCATATATTCCCATCCAAATCCACACTTCAGAAGATGATAAACCCATCCAAGTCATTGCTCTCATTGATACCGGTGTAACAGCATCTCTCATGGATGTAAAAGTACTCCTAGAAAAATTCTGGATGCCTTACACAAGGTATTTTTATTTTGCTTTTGGTGATACTTTTACCACAAAATTCCACAGTAAAACCATCATACTCCAAATCTTCCAAAGTTGTTCCATATCCACAAAAATACTTGGTTCTAATTTTCCAAATAAAGACCTTATCATTGGTTGGGATGTTCTAGCCCAGCTCTCCCAACTAAGGATTAAACCCACTGGTTTACAATTTGGTGATTAGTTCCGTGAATATGTGGATATTCGGAGACTTTTCATTATCCAACCAGAAATTCTTGATCCAATTACCCAAAGTCTCTTATCATGTTGCTCTGAGTCTCATTCCCAGTTTATCCAAACATATTTAAACCCCATTTTGGAAAAATCCTGACTTCTTTGTCAAGCTTCCATTTTAAAAAAGTGAATATTTGAATCCCATAAAAGCCAGTCATTCTGGTATGAATCTTGAACATCTTGCTTTGGCCCAGAAGGAATGTGCTGAGCTACTCTCTCAAGCCTGATTGAACCTTCTAATTTACATTGGGCTTTGAAGCCTTTTATGTGAACAAGAGAGCAGAATAGAATCGTGGTAAGCTTAGATTGGTGATCAATTATCAACCCTTGAATAAATTCCTTCAAGATGACAAATTTCCTTTGCTTCACAAAAAATCTTTATTTGGTAGCCTAGCCAGGCTAAGATATATTCCAAGTTCGACATAAAAGTAGGTTTTTGGCAAATTGAAATTCATCCTGATGATCGACCTAAAACTGGTTTTTGCATTTCAAACCAATATTTTCAATGGACAGTTGTCCCTTTGGGTCTTAAAACAGCTCCATCCATCTTTCAGAAAGTCATGTGTAGAATTTTCCAGCCTATCCTCCCACATGCCCAGATTTATATTGATGACATTCTCCTTAATAGTCCTGATGAAGAATCCCGTTGCAAATTGCTTTCCCAGTTCGTTGACATAGTCTAGAAACATGGAATCATGCTTTCCCAGAAGAAAATGATTCTTGCTCAAAAAGACATCGAGTTCTTATGCATGTATTTGAAAGAAGGCACCTATTGCCCAGGACCTCACATTGCAGAAGAATTTCAAAAATTTTCCTATGAGAATTTGACAATTACCCAAATCTAGGCTTTCCTTGGCATTGTCAATTATCTCTAAAATTTTGTGCCGAAGATCTCTAAAGCACTCTATCCTCTTTAGAGTATGTGGAAAAAAGATGCTCCCCCATGGGGACCAAAACAGACACAAGCTGTGGCTTATCTCAAAGAAATTTTGCAGCTTCTTCCCCCTTTGCAAATCCCTTTCAATGGCAAGAGAATTTTGCAAAGATATGCTAGTGATAAATATTGGACAGCTATTCTCCTTGAAGAAATCAAAGGTAAGCGCTTCATTTGTGCTTACAAAAGTGGAAGATCCGCCTCTGCAGAAATGCATTATCACTCAACTTTTAAGGAGATTCTCACAGTCAAATATAGCATCAAGAAGTTTGAATACCACCTTATTGGGCATTACTTTCTAGTAGAAATGGATATGTCTTCATTTCTCCAGATGCTCAAATTCAAGCAGAAACAGTTTCCTCGTCCTCAGCTGTTAAGGTGAGCCGAATGGTTTTTGAAATATTCTTTTGATGCTAAACACATAGCAGAAAAAAAAACGTCCTTGCAGATTTTCTGTCAAGACCCAAGCAGCCAGTTCAATCCATCAACATGTATATTCGCAAAAACCCTCTACACCCTGGCACTTTTAGAACTCAGAATATGTGAGAAAGCCAATGGAATTCTCATACTTATCCCCTAGAAGTACCTCAGCAGATTGAGCAGAATGTCTTGTTTCAAAATATGTATTACCATATGTGGAATTATCAGCACATGATTTTCAGAGATTATGGTGGATTAATGCTAAATCCACGAGGTCTTGATCCTGACTAACCCTTTGTCTGATTGCTTCAGTGGTCTCCTGATCATGAGTTCCCTCAAGAACTCAAATGGTTTTTGTGGTTCCTGTTCAACCTCCATACGGTTGCCATTGAATTCCCTACAGACAAGGTTATTAAGGTTCTCTCTAATGCCTTAATAGGGAATTTCTCCAACCAGAAAGCTCTTACTAAGATGCTCACATGGTTTTAACCATTGCAATATGGCGTCAAATCTTCATTGGGCAACGACGTATTGGACTTCCTGAGCCAGAAAAACACACAGTTATTCTCTTCCACAGACCATGACATTACACAGGACCTATTGGAGAACGACAAGCAGATGTTCTATCTTCAGGCATAACAACATTCAAGCCGAATGTGCAAGCACAAAAGGCTAATGTCCACAAAACTTTACCCAAGTCCATGTTTCCTTTTGAATATGAGTTACGAGAGCTTTAGTGTGTTTTGTTTCAAGAAAAAAAAATTATTCCATCGGAGATTTGGCCTTATTCTTCCACAAATATTTCATGGGATAGACCTAAGATCCATCTGTTAACTCTTGAGGCACTTGAAGAATATCAAAGGAATCAGCCAGGCTCTTTAATGGATACCGATGACCCTTGGGGAGGACCATTATCGCAGGATCCTTATCCTACATAAGATATCGTATCCAGTACTCAAGATCAGCCATTCAGCTCCAAGTGGCCTCAGCTCTAATTATGGCTTCAGCCTTAGATATCATCCAGCTCTAATCAAGACCCTCGACAAGATTCACGAGATCCGGTCACCATGGAAGATATCTTGTCAGCAGAAAGGCACGCGACAGAACACAAAGATAATCCCCCACTATTTGAAGACCCAAACATCAGACTATCTCAGCTCGAAGAACAGTGGTATTGGAATAAATACAAAAGAGAGAAGGACGACCTAGACAGTTTCGACTCTGACGATGCCAATTATCACCTAGACCTAAATCGCCGTCGGCTTTGAATTACTCGGACGACTTTGCTTCACGTGTGTAATAAAAAGTCTTTGTGTTAAAGTCTTAAGTCGGTCGTTGTACTAAAGTCTTATGTTAGTGGTTGAGTGTTGAATAACTAATTTTTCTGCAGGTTTCAGAAGATTTTTTTTTGGAAAAGTATGTAGCAAGTTACTATAGCAAAGTACTGTAGTAAGTTATTGTTCATCACTA
The DNA here is from genome assembly GCA_028455895.1 of Rhodomyrtus tomentosa. Taxonomy (NCBI): domain Eukaryota; kingdom Viridiplantae; phylum Streptophyta; class Magnoliopsida; order Myrtales; family Myrtaceae; genus Rhodomyrtus; species Rhodomyrtus tomentosa. The sequence goes on along the minus strand of JAPCWY010000003.1, from coordinate 13,144,333 downwards.
TAGCAGTGACACTGTAACACTGTTTGGCACTGTAGCAATACTGTTCATCCGAAGACTTTTTTTTTTTTTCATTTTTTTCAATTTTTCGGACAGATCTGAGTATCCGAAGTTTATTCAGTCTGTATGCCTGTAAAAGGCCCTCGAATGTGTTGTAATCGGGAGAACTCGCCATATATGAAATATCAGTGTGTTTCCTATAAACCATGAGTTTCTAAGTTTTATTTCTTCTTCTTTCCTAAAAGCATGGTTATTCGGGTACCAGAATCCTCTTCTTGATCTAGTAGTACAATTGGTTTGGTCGAGTATGCTCTTCACTTGCCACTATGTGGAACCTGTGAATCAGAAATATCTGGCACATTAAGGGTTGAGCTTCAAGAATGAGGTTGAGTGAGCAAAAAGGCAGTCCCCTTTTAAGGTCGTGAGCGCTGTGTTTGTGGGGATATCATACCTGCTCATCTCGCTCAGGCTTGTCTCTGCTTCCTTTACTGGTATTTTAAATAGTAAATAAGATTATCTTAGTTGATTCGTAGTCACGATAACTTTTTTACCTGACTGTAGTACCGATTTTCGCTAAATTGCTAGGAATTGAGTTCGAGAGCTTGAATTAGCTTTCGAGATTTGAGTTAGACTATATCAGGTGAGTGGTGCTTATCTATTCTATGAATTTATAAAGTCATATCTTGAAAACAATACATATTTGATATATTATGACTGCTAAAAGCATATTTGTTGCATTAAAATCTGGATAGGGCAATTACTGTGTTTTGATACTTGTGAACTATTTGAGAAATGTGTTACGAAATGAATTGTGAAATATGTGCTTGATTTGTAAACTTGGCTTATCATAAATGGTTGTGGAAGATATTTTGGTTTGCAAAATGGTTTTCTGGATTGGATTTGTGGATTATTTACAGACGTTGGTTTTGATACTAAATATCGTTGTGAGTCTAGTGAAGATTTTTGGGTATGCACATACTAGTTAGGATATACTTTGGGGCTGAACCACCGGCTGATATAGATGGAGACCTTACCGAGGGGGAATCTTGATTGCCTTGTTACGAGGTTTTTTACGTGACTATGGTCAGATATTTGAGCACGAGTTTGGTCAATGGAATGGACCATTGACATGTGATTTGAGATTTGTCGATGGATGGATCATCGATGTGTGATTTGAGATTAATTAGTGGACTTGATCATTGATTTTTGTTATGACTTTTATTGATTAACATGATATTTCTGCGACATATGTTATTATTATATGTGCATAGTGAATGCTCGATCTGCTTAGAAGAGATATGTACTATTCATTGAGCTGTGGTTGCTCACCTCATTTACTTCCCAATCTTTTCAAGTTCTTCAGTAGTTGGCAAATAGAATGAGAGCGCAATTGTCGGGAATTTTTGAGAGTTAAACTTTAGTTATGATTTAGGAGAGTTGTGTACATATATATTGTTAGTAGTCAAGTTTAGTTGAACGATAAGATATAAATATCTTTAAGAATTATAGAAAATATGATAAAGGAATCAATTATATGTTTGGTCAGTTATTTATATATAGTTGAATATAAATATCTATTAACATGTTTACGCTGGTTTTTATTTGAGGCTGCCTATTTTAGGCACGAGTAAGTCTGTGTCGTCCGGGATGTGACAGATCGATCGATCGATCAATGGAGGTGAGGCTCAACGACCGTTCCTGGCGACAAGGCTCTCCACTACGCATCCGCCAGTTCTTTGTCTCCTTGTCGTTTCGTCTCAAGCACTAGACATTCGTGCGAGACGCGAAAACATCGTTTCTCTCTTTCGAGACAGCTCTGCGGCTCCCGTTCTCCTAAGGGTCTCTTTCAGTTTTGCGTCTCTTTCAGTTTTGCTTATCTAGTGCAGTGACTAAGCTCTACTAAAACCCATTGGCGAGAGATCCTAACGCTTCGTGTTTGCTCTGATTCGGCGGTGTGGAGCTTCAATCCGGAAGGTAGTCGATTCAACTCGAGGTTCTTGTCTCTCTACTCCATGAATTTGTTGCATCTCTCACTCTCCTTTATGGCTTTCAGAGAATTCTGTGCTCCAGTGAGTGTTGGTATAATTGGGAAAGTTCTCATTTTCGCTGTGATGATGAACGAAACGCTTTTGAGTTTAGGGCATGATGATGAACGAAACGCTTTTGTGTGAGGGATCATTCTCAGTTTGGATAACAGAACTTACTTAGTAGCAGAAGATTATAAGAAGAACATTAAAAAAAAAAAAAAGGTTTTCTGAGTACTTGCTTAGCAGTGCAAGCTCCGAAGAGGTTGGGTGCTTCTGGAATTTTAAAGACCGAAACGTTTGGGTTCGAGTCCAATTCATGGCAAGTCGGTTGTTGATTAAGTGAATTGGGTCGACGTGATTGCATACGTGATGCTTCGATATGGTGCGCATATAGCTCTCTGACCGTCTTTACTGCATATAGCAAGCTATGTTATGTTGCCTCTACTTTTCTAATTGGTTGCAATCACAGGATGAAATTTTCACGGGCATTCTGCGAGTTTCGCCCTTCCCGTCCAAGTCGTTTGGCCACGGCCTGTTCTGCTTTGCTCCTTTGGCAATTTAAGTATGATTCGGGCATTAATTTGGTCAAGCTATGACAGGCTATGGGGTTGATCAGTCACTGAGCTTGATTGAATGCCTAATTTGTCGTGACTGGATCATAAAATAAATGGAAGAGGAAAGTAGAAACAAGCAATTTTATAGAACTGTCAGAAAATTTATCAATTTAAAAAGGACCTAAACATCATTTTGATCCTGGTGGGGGAATGCCGGTTGCTGTTATACTCCAGGTTGTTTTATATATGCATATCTATCTGTGGTTGTTTTCTTTCCCAGCGATGTTGGGATCTATTGCGGTGGCAGTGGTGATAGGTGTCCTTGGATGGGCATATCAGGCGTTGAAGCCCCCGCCTCCAAAGATATGTGGCTCGAGAAATGGTCCACCAGTCACGTCCCCCAGAGTCAAACTCAGTGATGGGAGGTATTTAGCTTACAGGGAGATCGGCACCCCGAAGGAAGAGGCTAAGTACAGAGTCATTGTAATCCATGGGTTCGACACTTCCAAGGATCTCAATTTGCCGATTCCTCAAGTAATGAACGTCTCTGCCACTATTTACTGATGTAAATCGTACAGTTTGACTGACCCATAATTGTCACCTTTTTCTCATGTCGTGAGCATGGCATCAAATTACTGCATTTCGTCGTATGTGTTTATTTCCTGGTACGTACTTTATAGGGAAAAATTTACTGTTAAAAAAAATTTTAGCCATACTGGCGAAGTGAAAGGTGGCAAAACACATAAGAACTTTGGATACGAGGATGTTGAATTGAGGTAGTTTTGGGTGAAGAAAGCCAAAAACTGCTGGTGGCATTTCGCACTGAACGAAAATATTTTCATTTTGCCCTGTGCAGTAAGGCCTTTTGATGTCCCAGTCTGATGCATGTATTCCTTTTCTAATGGTGATTGATTGCCGACATTCCTGCATTTAATCAAATGTGGTAAAAGTCTTGTGGAACATGGTACATTCATCACTCTATTTTCTTTTACAGGAACTTATAGAGGAGCTAAAAATATACTTTCTCTTCTACGACAGAGCAGGTTATGGGGATAGTGATCCAAATCCATCTCGTTCCGTGAGAAACGAGGCATCAGATATTCAAGAACTAGCTGATCAGTTACAGATTGGGTCCAGATTTTACGTGATTGGGATCTCAATGGGCGCCTACCCGGCTTGGGGTTGCCTCAGATATATACCCCACAGGCATTGTTCTAACCATTAGCTTTTCGATATTGATTGGCCGCTTGAGTAGATGTTTTGAACTTTTCCCGTTTATTGACCCATCCTCACGTGTAGGTTATCGGGAGCTTCCCTAGTTGTCCCTTTTGTGCACTACTGGTGGCATTCATTTCCTTCCAGGCTAATAAGGGAGGCCTTCGGAAAATTGCTAGCGCCCGATCAGTGGACATTCCGAGTCGCTCATCACGCCCCTTGGTTACTTTACTGGTGGATGACCCAAAATTGGTTTACCTCGCTAAGCATGATGGCTGGAGACATGAGGATTTTCAGCCCGGGAGATTTGGAAATTATCAAGAGGTGTGGGGACACAATTAACCTTTGTCAGGTAACTTGTATTCTCTTATGCATCTATAAGAGCAGTATGCCTTTTGTTATGTCAATGCAAACCGACGTGTTTCCCTGCCGAGAGATGTTTCACTTTAAAAGCTTGTGCTGCAAATGTGAAGCTGTTTCATGCTCAGATGCACTGAAGGCTGGAGGCCTTTGTTGGCAGAATATATTAATGGAAAACAATTTTTTCAGAACATGTCTGACACAAATGCAACTATCCTCTGTTGCAACAGAGACAACTTCCCTCGTTGAGATTTGTCTTATTCAGATCTGCATATATGTGTTGACCACCTCCTGATTTTACTTTATTTTGTTTGATGATTAGCGTTCGAAAACAAATCGATCGGCCATTTCTTATCTATGGACTAGTTAGGAAAGCGCAATCATTTTTTGGGTCACCAAAGTCAGGGCATGGAAAATTTAGAAACATTTTGTGTAACTGCAATGTTTTCAAATTCAGGAAAAGGTACGACAGCAAGGTGTTCATGAATCTCTACACCGGGATTTAATAGCGGGTTATGCAAGCTGGGAATTTGATCCCCTGGAACTGGAAAACCCTTGTCCCGACAATCAAGGCTCGGTTCACATTTGGCAAGGGTCGGAAGACCGCATAATTCCTTATGAGATTAACCAGTACATTGCAGAGAAACTTCCATGGATTCGTTACCACGAGGTACCCAACGGCGGACACTTGTGCATCTTTGAGACCGAGCTTTGCGTTGCTGTGATAAGGGCGCTTTTACTGGGATAAGCTTGCTTGTGTTGGGGAACCTACCCCATCTCACCCTGAGCAATTTCCGTGTAACTGGTGATGCTCCAGGAGAGGGTTGGCTTGTGTATGGATCGGTGCACCTGGCGTAGGTGAGGGAACTAACTTCTCTAATAATTTTACCATCAGCGAGTGTGTTGGTGTTGCGTTCAACTTTAAGATGCTTGAGATCTGTAGATGCTAGGTATGAATATGCTTGATGATTGGTCTCTTCCTCACCTTATGTTGTGCTTTCTTACTTGTTCCAATGTTTCTTCTTTGTTCTATCACTTGTTCGCTTTGCTATGCTTGCTGTTCCGGACGCAGCTATCTGCTGTACAGAATCGATCGCTATGCATTCGTTGAACATGTTAAAACATGTCCCTCTTTCTTTGAACTTGACGTGGGTCTCGGTATCTCTTGAAAACATGCAGTCTCCTTCACAAGGGTGACCATTAGAACTTCCAAATGGAAAAACTGGTTTTTTTTTAAGACCACTTGGTTACAAATCTAACACACGCACTAAGACAGCCGCTCCATGTTTTTGTTTTTTTGTTTTTTTTTTTTTTGGTTTGCTTCACGGGAAACAGTTCTGATCTAGTACTCTAATTTGGTCGTTGTAGCTCTTCCCTGTTGAGGTCCGCTATTCAATTTACAGTGAGAGGACCAGGTCTCAGCCTCTTTTCCATAACGCCGCGACCGCGGCCAATGAAACCAGAGAGGATCCGTGGTCGCTCAAGTCCTCCAGCACGCTGTCTCTCACTGTCAGGACCCGCTCTCTGACCGCTTTTCCTTCTCCCGAGCCAGTCATCAAGTCGGTGATCCGCTTGGCCAACTCATCCGAGCTCACGAACCCGTCCTCATCGGACATGCTCAGAGGGAGCGCCAGGGCGGCCTCCTTCACGAGAAAGGCCCTGTTCACCTTCTGCTCCGCATAGAGAGGCCAGGCCACCATGGGCAACCCAGCGCGCACGGCTTCGATGGTCGAGTTCCAGCCGCAGTGGGTGACGAACCCGCCCACCGAGCCGTGACTCAGCACCTGTATCTGTGGTGCCCATGAATTCACCACCATCCCCTTCTCTTTTGTCCTCTTCAAAAATCCCTCCGGCAGGAACTTCGCCAAGGTCGTGTCGCTGTCGTCATTCAACCCCGATGTTGATTTTGCGGACTCATCCTGCGGCGGAGGCCGCACGACCCACAAGAATCTCACCCCGCTTCTCTCCAAACCTGGACAAAATCAATCACTTGCTTTTCATAAACGAGACGGTTCAATTTAAATCAAGTAGCGGCCCGCGATGTAAATTTTGCACGACATACTTCTTATTACCAAAGCTTACCTGAGGCCATCTCCTTCAGCTGCGTGGCGGAGAACCTTCCCTCGCTGCCGAAACACAAGAACACGACGCTTCGGCTCGGTTGCGAGTCGAGCCAGCTTAAGCACTCGTGCCTTCTTTCTCTATCGTCACCACCTTCCTTGTCGTCACCGTTGACCTTTGACTCAACCAAAGGCCCCACGGTGAAAATAGGCGGAGTCGGGAAGTCCGGCACGCACGACCCTTCTCTGATGGCACCGATGATCTGAGTCTCAAGCGACTCGCACGTGTTAACAATGATGCCGGATGACGAGATCATGTTCCTGCAAGCATCCAAGCAGTAGCCGTAGAGTCTCCCACCCCGGTTAAGCATTGCGACCGGCATCTCCGAGGCCTTGATTGGAGGCAACCCGGGTACGTTCAGGATCTCGTCTCCAAGTTCCTTGAAGCTCTTGGTAGTGCTCCCATGGAGGGTCGGAAAATGGAGGAAGACGGCGAGGGCAGCGGCACCCGAGGTGAAGAAGTAGTAGGTCGGGATGCCGAGGGCGGCTGCCACAGGGAAGGCAGCGTCTGAGAAGATGTCGATGACGAGCGCTCGGAGGTCCGCGGCGGCAGCGATGGCGGCGAGGGCGAGGTGGAAGTTGGAGGTGTTGTGGTAGGAGAAATCGAAGGGCGTCTCATTGCCCTCGGCGGCGGCGGATGGAAGGCGGAGGACGGTGATGGAAGCGGAGCCGGCGGCGGCAGGGGCTGTGGCCGAGGCGGAGGAGAGGATGATAATGATGGAGAAGCGAGGGTGGTGCTTGTGAATGAGGCGTCCGAGCTCGAACATGGCGACTATGTGACCCCTCAATGGCGACGGATAGAGGACTATGGTCTCCCCCATATTTTTTCCTGTGTGGTATCCTCACGGCTGTTTTTGTGTTATTTTTCCTCCTCTGCTCTTTCTATGTGCCCATGTATGGACATCGAAACATAGTTTATATAGGCAAAACAGCCTGGCCGGCAGCGACCGGGTTCAATTACTTCATCCTTTGCGGTTCCTTCTTAATCTTAATCTCATTCTCTTATGAATTATCCAAATTTCCGATTAATTAATATCCCTCCGGTTCTGACCAATATATATATATATATCCCTCCGGTTGCTTTCTTTCTAATATTAACATCTTTCTTTCTTTCTTTATTTCTTTCAAAGAAATCGACTTTTGGGGACGAAGTTGATTCTTTCAACAAGCACCCTTCCCTACTGTGGATTATTCCTTGTAATTTTTTTTTTCTTGTCCATTCATTCGGATCTCTCCTCCTTCATCGATTTTATTCGAATTCTCCTTTTATTTGGAAAAAGAAGAAGGAAAATGATCTTTTTCAGTGAATCCCTATTGCTCCTGTTTAGTCCTATTCGTTTCGAAAGTTGTTTATATTTCTACATTTATTTTTTCCCTCGCTTTTCCCATCTTTCTTCCTTTTCCTGAAGTTTCTTTGAATTTTCTAGTAATGATGGACGGCGCCAATCTATCTAGGTAATCCACACGGGTAATATATAAGAGATAAAGTCGCTAACTTGATAATCTGACAATATTGTAGTTATTTCTAATTATACAATCTCTCGATCAATGAATGTTTTGTACAAAATACGCGGTGATGATAAGTGAATTTACGATCGAGATTGTAAGAGAATGCCGAAGATCGGACTCCTATTTATGGGGTGCTCAATTGCTCACAGCATGAATTTTGGGAAATTCGCGCTCTCCGGCAAAAGAGAGAAGATCTTTACCTACGCAAAAAATTATGGTATTTGACTGTACCAAAACATGTTACAATGGTTTTTTTTTATTTTTTATTTTGGGTATTTGTCTGTCCTTCGTTTATATTTTTCCAATTGATTCGGTAGCATCCCTCTTATTACCGGTTGGAGGACTTTGCGTGGCCCCCGCACTTGGTCTGACCCTTTCCCATTAAATATAGATCTTCGGTTCGTCGAGACCGTCATTGCTCACGTCATCCCATACCGCGGAATAAAGAACTCAGCCGACCACCTCTTCCGTCATTGTTGACGTCACCAGAGTCGATGAATACAAGTTGAGGAACGGTAAATAGAAAATTAATCCTTATATCGATGTACTGGCAAAGGTTGTGTTTGTTTGAAGTGAAAAATTTTAGCGTATTGATTTTCTTTCATTCATGGTATTAAAAAAAAAAAAGCATTCATGTGTATAAGAAGGAAAATGGATTCTCTAATCTGTAAAGGGAAAGTATATATTTTTTTAAAAGATTTTCATGGAAAGTGGTTTTTTAAATCATAATTTTTTTTTGCCAAAATATACATACCCTTTATTCGACTGTCAACCCCAACTAGTTTGAGATAAGGTGATGATGATGTTGAAACATACCCTTTATTAGATTAAAGTTGATAATCATTCAGATTAAGGTTGATAAATTTAAAACTTTGCTAAAATACAAGTTAAACTTTGTAAACATGTTGTCGCAAAATTTCTTCTCAACTAGGCCTGCTTAATCTTCTGAGGGCTCGGCCTAAGAGGTTGAAGCCCAAAAGGGTTTTTAATGCAGGAAAATTCTTTTATTGAACGTTAGCAGTTCGTTTAAGAAGAAAGTCTCCGTGCAGGTTTTGGACAGAGAGTGTCATATGCAATATATGTTTATTGATAAGAGCGTGTCTTTCGATACCTTTGTACAAGATTTTGACAAGACCTATGGAGATGAAATTCGATGAAACCTGACAAATTGCATTGACGAAATAATGAACCTAGATGCAATATTAGAACTGAATCGACGGCGCTGCCCCCTTGCTGTAGGACACGATGCCAGAATCTAATCGATGACTGGAAATGTAGGACACATCACCGGAATTTAATCAACGGTACTGGACAGGTGAAATAGTGAACCAGTGCAATGCCGAAATTTAATCGACGGTACTGAATTGGGCGAGCAAATATCGAAATTGAATCGACGACACTTAACCTAGATGTGAAACACGTTGGAATCAAATTGACGACGGGAATCTAAAACTACAGCTATACTAAGAGCTAATTGATAAGATAAAGACTTATTTGTTTTGTGTGTGTGTGTGTGTTGTTCGGGGTCTTTGCTGTTGGATACCTGTTGGTATTTATAGGGATGACCTGTTTAACCGTCGATCATCTACTGCCTTGGGCTTCAAGAGTGTTCTCTTCGATGACTAAACCTGCTCTAGTAATCGTCGAAGTAGCTGCTGTCTTGGGCTCCTAGTACGCTCTTTTTCGATGACGGCTATCGCCTCAGTCTTTTAAGCACGTTTTCTTTCGATAACCTTCATGGATAAGGTTTTAAATAATTTCCGCGCCTTTCGCTTTGTTTGATGCGATTGTCGCCTAATTGTGTAACTATACTGATCGTGTCTTCCTCTACGCACCCTTTTTCTTTTGGCTTTTGAGGTAAATACCGCCAAAATCACCCTCTAAACGTGGCAGATTTGTAGTTTATCATTTATCTTGCTCGCATACATGTGACCGTAGAAAATCGCTTTTTCTCCATGCGAGTATCACGTGACCCCTAGGGTAATTTTTAGGTGTTAAACAAATGCCCCCTTTAAAAGACATAAATCGAAGTTTTTATGCCTTTTGAATGACGTTTCTGGATTTGATAGCTACCGTCAATTGGGGATCTAGTGTGATCATTCCAACTTTTCCTTGACGCATCGATTTTTGTTCTTTTATTACCCCTTCAGATGAAAAGCTCTCTTCCATCATTTTCTCTGTTGCCTTAAACCGTAAATCTCATGTCCTCCATTTTTGTCCCTTTCCATGGTGTCTTCATCTTCTTCTTCTGACCCAAAACAAATGATTAGTCGTTTTGACAGGTTGAAGGACGAAAGAAAAGATGACTGTTTTTTTGAACTGCTGAATACTTCCAAAGAGAATTTCGGTTTTATCCTGGAACCCAGTCTTCAATCTCATTTGTTTGTCTCGGCATCTCTTCAAAGCTGTTTCCTGCTGCGTTAAGCGAAAAATTTCCTATTCAAGTCTCTTTTATGCGGGACATTTGGTCACTTCAATCCCGACGATTCCGGAGTTTCCCAACGCTTGACGAGACGTTTCTGGCCTGGTTTCATCGGCTCAAATCCGATTCACTAACTATGGCTACTTGGGTGATAGTCCATATCAAGACAGCTCTTGAGGTTAGTTTGCTGCCCCACGATCTAAATAGGGGTTTACTGAGCTCCGTCATAAGCTTTTGGTCCTCATCAACCAACTGCTTCTTTTTCCTATGGGATTCCATGTCAGTCACTCTTCTAGATGTTTTCACTATTGCTGGTCTAGCTTCTCATGGCGCGTCTGTCATAAATCTAGAAAATTTAGAGGACTGTTCCACTCTTCATGCTTCTCTTGCCTATGGAAAGTTTCTTAATCTCCATTGTAAAACTTCTGGCAGCATCTCTCTTGCTGAGCAGACAGCTTTCCTTCTGTATTGGCTGTCGAAATACCTTTTCTTTAGCCCAACCGTAAAGGTGTCCCGGGACTATCTTGTCCTTGCATCCAATCTTGCAAGAGGGAGAGATATCGCTCTGGGTCCTTTGGCTTTGGCCGTTCTTTATAGGAGCGTTACCCATGCCTCTCGATCGATGATAGCATACACAAAAGACAGTGTGTTGTCTGGTCCTTTATGGATCCTTCAGGCCTGGATAGCATTGTATTTCCCTTTTTTGTTTGCTGATATTCCAAATCCCCAACAGGAAAGTGGACCTTCGGGTATCGGCATCAAATTTCTCACCGTTGCTCCGCTAGAGGTTCCTTCTAATGTTCTGCCTCTGACTTTCTATCTTCAGCAAATCCTATCATGCGGCCTTGACAAGATCGACATGTTCCCATACCGTTCGACTGAGCTCAACTTTCTTCTTAACCCGAAAACGCATAGGCCTTTCAATTTTCGTGACTTCCTAGTCTCTGTTCTTTCCCCTAAAGATCTTCCCGTTAGGCTATGCCTCAAAGGCAGATTCTATCCAGGGTTTGAGTCCTACTCACCGCAATACTGTGCTCGGCAATTCGGCCTTCGACAAGCCGTTCCCATGCCTATTCCTTACCTTATAGACTTTCCATTGATGGATAAGAAGGCATACAGACTCGATGATGATGATTCTTTTGCCTGCTGCGCTTGGGTGACTACTTTAATGCATCAACGTTTCTCCAAGAATATCATTGGAGCTCTTCGGCTTGATCCTGGGGTTACTTCGAAGTATACCACCTGGTGGTTATCTTTCAGCCTTGAGAGTCCTTACGAAGCAGCCATCTCCTCACTTTTGAATAAGGATTGGATCAAATATATTGGCTTGAATCCGAAGGGTATAGATCCGAAAGGGAAAAGGAAGGTTTCCTAACAAGATATCCCCGAGCCTCTAATATTTCCAGCAGGTTGGAAAGATTTTTTCCTTATTGTTTTTAATTCTAATTGCTTACTAGAGCTCAGGGTACTTAGTTGTTCATGTTTGTCAGATGATGAGCTGGATGATGAAGATGACGAACCCATTATCTCCCTTCATAAAAAAAAATAAAAAAATCCCTTGCACCTTCGATCATTCTCTCTAATGTTGACGCATCTTCGACTATTCCTCTTGATGACCCTCCGCTCACTGTTGCTCGAACTGGTGGAGAGCTCGATGTTAGTGCTCTTGTCAAGCTTCCAGCCCCTGTTGAGCTACCCGGAACTCCTTATCCACCATCTTTGGTAGTTCGTGATACGTTCTTGCTGGCAAGTGCTCCATGCCTGGTAGATTCGTCCAGCCTCCTTCCAAAGATTGAAAAGCCATGTGAAGCACTTCCTTCTCCAACATCCGTTGCCACTCAGTCATCAATTGATGCCAATCTTTCACTTTCTGAGACTGAGTAGCTTCGACGTTGTTAAGAGATGTCCATTCTTATTTAGCGGGGCTCATTCGTGGCGAGTGTCAACATGGCACTATTCCTTCTAGAGAAGCTTTGGACCAGCTGAAGCTCAACCTGTGGTGCTCCCTGGATCTCCTCTTTTCTGGGATTTCTTCTTTTATTGACAATTCTTCGGCCATTAAACGCATAAAAATCTGTAACAACAGAACTGACCAAGGAAGAATTCTCTGTTTTGCTTCCTTCGACTGTGCCTCAGCACTTGAAGCATTTCTTGGATAACTTCTCAATTGGCTTCTCCCATTAAAGAGAGTATCGAGACCGGGTGGTTGCCCTAACCAGTTTTGTAGATTGCTATTCCAGTGCTGAGACTCAAGCAGCAGAATAATTGGTGGACCAAGAGCGGCAATCCCTTCAGGAAGTTGCTAAGAAGATAACTGAACTGAACGAGAAGGAGCAAGCTCTTGAGGAACAAAGACTGGTGATAGAGAAAGAAATAGAGGAGACCCGCCTTCGTCGATCCGCAGTACTTTCTCATCGATCGATGATCGAATATCAGTTGGCGGAGTCCCTTGATTCTCTAGAGGATAGGAAGCGACAAGACCTTATCAGGATATCTTAGGAAGAGACTCACTAGCGCCAAGTTAGGAGTGAATCCATAGCTCGCAACAAAAGATTCGACTCCCTCTTGTACAAACTCTTTTCATATATCAAGGATTCCTTGTATCCTCAAGGGTCTTAATGAAATTATGCTAGGCATTTATGTTCTTCTTTTTCGCTCCAAAAATTTTCATCATCACCCCACGTTCGTGCAATAATCTGATGCAGTTACTTTGTCAATCTCTATATAAACGTGGGCGTCGCATAGTGTTCTCAATTCCTCATGGCAAATCAATCCTTCATTAATACCCAAGCGGCTTTCTATTTGTCGCGTCTTGATAACCTTCTCAGCTATGAAGATAAAGGAGATGTTTCTCTTTCCTTCATGGATCACCAATCTAGAAACAACCATGTTGTTCTAGGGCCTTAGATCAAACGATTGCCTCCTCCTAGGATGTTAGCAGAATGTTTCCCTAGTTATCATGAGGAAATCCTTCCCGTTGGGCGATCGTTTATCTGTGCTTCTGACTGGCTGACTCATAATCATCGGTTCATCTCTTATCCATCTTTTGATAGGCAATTCTTTTGGTGGTACCAACGGCTGGAAAGGACTTTCTCTTTTGTATGGGAAAGAGCTCGGATCAACAATTTACTATCCTTTTGCAGCATTTCAATCGATCCTTTGAAATATGGTTTGATTGCAGCATATGTTGTTTCTAGTCGCCCTCATCGAACTGCTTCTTCTTTCCGATTGGCCTTGTGTCTATCACCCCCTTGACGTTTGGTTCTTAACTGGTCTTTCTCCTTTCGTCGAATGTGATGCCACACGTATAGATGGTCAATTTCGACCTAACGCTTTTCATTACGTCAATTCTCCTTACGATGTGTTCATGAGCTACCACAGTAATCCCACAGGTACTCCTTCAATGAAAGAGCATGTTTTTTTCCTCTTGTGTTGGCTTTGTCGCTATGTCTTCTCCCTCCCATCTCTTCGAATGTCCTCGGAATTCCTGGACATTACTTGTGCGCTGGTGCGTGGTGTCAATGTGGGTCTAGTCGGATGTTTCTCGTGTCGTTGTATCGTGGCCTGACTGACGCACAGTGCTCCATGATGGGTGGTCATTCGACTCTTTTTTCTGGACCGTTGTGGTTTTTACATGTTTGGCTTCCAATTTATTTTCCTCAATTGTTCCACCAAGATGATCTTTCGATAGCGGGCCCTCCATGAATAACTCAGGACCTGAGATATTTAATCATGCACTTCGACAAGTGCCGGGCAACTCTACTGTTTTCGACAACTTTCTTTCTGTTCTGCTGTTCTTGTTGAATTCGATTTTTTCCAGCTGCCTATTGAGGATGTCTTCTTCAGTTCTTTGAGCAAAACTCTCGATGTGTGCTTATTCTAGGTGAGTGTTCTGACTCCGTCAGATATCGCTGTGAACCTATCGGATGGAGGTGAATTCTCATCTGGGCTCGAGGTCTACAATCCTTACTATTGTGCTCGCCAATTCGGGTTTACCCAAGGTATCCCAATGCCGATATTATCTTCGATGAACTATCCCTTTTCTTTGGACCGATCGGCGAGTTTTGATCTGTCCTGCCAAATGAAGGTTGCCAAAATTATTCGTAGCCGCTTCACCTTTATCAATTTCGCGGGTCATCCGTGCAACCTAGTATCCTTCGACAAGTGGTGGGCCGACTATCAATCTTTCCTTTTTTCGGACGATGTTGATGGCATCTTGTCGAAGTTTCACCATCTTTCGCTAGGCTTACTATTCCCTTTCAAGAAATCTGATGCATTGTCCGTGTCGAATTTTATCATTGAACCATCGCCTGATGAAGGTACCTCTATATCATTATCTTGTCATCGGTGTTTAAGTATATTTTAACTAATTCCTTTTGCAACGCAGTTGACTCTCTAGCCTCAAATGGTCGCACCGGGGGCGTTCTTAATACCCTGTTGGTGGTTTCTACCAACCTTATTCATGGCTCAATTGGTCCGTCGAACATGTCCAATGAATATTACCACCTTGTCTATGTCAATTGGCTGCAGCTCCATTAACTTTGAAGGAAGGGTATGCCGCCATTTGTGTCGACCCAGCCACTGAAGAAGAAATCAAAGCTCTTCTTGCTTTTTTGGCTCACTTGCCTTACTCGGTCCAATGTCGTGCTATTGAGCCAGCTATCAACGAGCTCTTCCTGACTTTTGGTTCAATTCTGAGGGCATTTCAGGCAAGGCACGATGAACTGAAAATGATTGCCAAGTTGGAGGAAGACACCCTTCTTGCTGACGAGAGGCTTGTCCGTCAACGCTAAATTCTAGATATGTTGAACAATAATGGGCACACTCCCTTGCAAACTTTATCCGTCCAATTAAAAGTCGTCAAGAAACAAGAGGCGCCCTGTGAATCACTACACCTTGAGCTACTAAGGGCTCAATATCACAAGGAGGCCATTAATGATGCCGATTGTAATAGTGAGATACAGCTACAAAGCTTCATTTTAAGTATTCGGCAACATGCACTGTAATTTCCTTTCATGGCCGTCAACTCCATCTTCCCCCAATTAATTTATGTCGTCGTATGTTCATGATGAGAGTTCTCTTTTTCTTCCAAGCATTTAATGTCAGACGCCGCTTCAAATTATCCTCTAGGATTCGTACAGTCGTGACGTTTCAGAAAAGACTAATAATTAAGATAGGACCATCCACGTCATCCATGTTAACTGTACCTTCCCATTTCCTATGATACACTCGCCTGCCTCGTAACTCGGCCTCCCTCCACTATCTAAACTGTTTCTGTTACTGAAAGGTCATGGCCGAATACTTAGCGTCATGGATACAACTGTTCCTGGGGCTTTATATATAAATAGCATTGCCTTTGCTAAGTGGAGGGTAATCCGAAACGCCTTTTTTTCTTCACATACTTGAGCAAATTTTCACCTTCTGCCATCATGATGCCTATTTCCTTTGCTTACTCATTCGCTTCTTCTTCCCCGGTCTTCACCTAGGAGTTCTTCTCTCTCTAGAAGGAGGTTATTTCCTTCCTAGGCTATACGTACACCGTGTTGGTGACACGTCCAAAAGCCCTCGAAAAGCTAAACGGCCTCCTCCGGCATGCTGTCCCCGATCGTCTTCCAAGTGGCCACCCTTTTCCGGGAGGACTTTGACGAGTTCTCTACCACTTTTGCTTATGGGGTCGACAAGTTTCGGCAAAACCTAGCAGCCATATCCCGCCTCAAACCTACTGATCATGAATTATGGTGTAAGACTAAGGAGATCGAGAACGAAGATGTGTCGTACAAGGAACTCTGTACTACTCGAGAGGCTGCTTTCTTCGCTTTCACCAGTATCCTCCGACTCTGAGGCGACATTTATGATTGATTGGCGGGAAACCAGCGACACCTGTCAAAAACTTTACGGGATGCTAAGAGGCAGCAGTATGAGTTAGGTGAAGTCTGTGAGGTCCACTCCTTGGCTTTTGTCGACGATCATGTCGAGGCTCTAAGGGTGATTCTGAACACCCTGGACGATCAAGTGGAAGCTCAGATCGAGCATCTTAAAAAGCTAGAGCGAGAGCGAGATGACCTGGTGATTTCCCTGGACGAGCTAGCCAAGGCCAAACACTGTGCTGAGGAGGAGAACAAGAAGATGAAGGATTGTCTCTGCCATTTCATCACATGCTTCCGGGAGCATCTCGGGCAGAAGTAAGGACGGGCTGGGCAGGGCTGGGTGGAGAAGAGAGAAGGAGAAGAAAGAAGAGAGAAGAGATAGAGAGAGAAAAAGAAAGAGAGAAAGGGGGAATGAAATGGAGAAAGAGAGAGATAGAAAAGAACATGTACCCGTCCCCTTTTTCCTTTGAATGAATTTTCATTTTCCTTGCTCCTTGCCCCTTCGCTCTTCTATACTTTCTCGCATTTCCCACATCGATGGTAGAATTTCTTCAAATATTTCCATTAATTGCTCGTGGAAGCTCCTTTCCATCAATTTCCATTATTTTGTACACATTACCTGAGAGGACATCAGCTATCAGATATGGTCCTTTCCATTTCGACGACCTTTTGCCGAACCTCTCGTTGTCGAGACTTGTAGGGAGGATAATTTTCCAAACCAATTCACCCACGTCGAAACGCTTGACTTTTACATGCTTGTTGTAAGCTTTGGCGACCCTTCGTTTCTGAGCGACCAATCTCTCAAGTGTCAAGGCTCGATTTTCTCCTAATTCGTCGATGTTTACATACATCATTTCATCATACTATTCCTTTGACATGGTGCCATGAAGTTTTACTCTTAATGATTGCACAGTGATTTCGAACGGGAAGACAGCTTCTTGCCTATATGTCCGCATATATAGACTGAGGCTGGTGCTCGATCTTTTCGACGTTCGATAGGCCCATAAGACTGTTGATAGCAGCGCATCCCACTCTCTTGGGTTGTCTTCCAAGTGTTTCTTTATCAGGCCAATGATAATTTTATTTGAAACTTCGGATTGACCATTAGCCTGGGTATAATTGGGCGTTAAATGGATCATTTTGATCCCTCTTGACTTAATAAAATCCATTATTTCACAACCTGTGAAGATTGTTCCCTCATCAATAGTTATAGTTTTTGGAATTTTGAATCTATGAATGATTTTTTCTTCGATGAATTCCTTAACAACTTTCTGTGTTACGTTCTTGTAAGAAGCCGCTTCGACCCATTTAGTGAAATAGTCCGTGGCCACCAGAATTAAACTATGCTTCCTCGATGAAGGGGGATAGACCTTCCCTATCACATCCATTACCCATCCTCGAAACGGCCACGGCTTCACAATAGGATTCATCAAGGTAGCAGGAACATGTTGAACTAGGCCATGTTTTTGGCAAGATTGACAACCTTTAACATAATCGATGCAGTCTTTTGTGATTATTGGCCAAAAGTATCTTTGACGTCTTAGTAACCATTTCGTCTTCAAGCCGGCCCGGTGTGCTCCGCATATCTCTTCATGAACTTCTGCCATTGCAAGTATCACTTCTTCTCACCCTAGGCTCTTTAGGAGTAGCCTATCGACTGTCTTCCGATATAGTTCCTCATCGATCAGGAGATACTTCAAGGTTGCCTTTGAATTCTTTACTGCAAGGGCCCGAACTTTTCAGATAACTCACCAATGGTCTTCTCCAATCTTGTTGATCTGAAGTTGGATTTGAATTCTCTGCTATCTTTTGTTAAACCATCATTACTCGAGCTTCCATCGAAGGTAAAACCCTTGTTTGAATGATAATATGACTTGCCAACTCTTTCAATATCTTATACTCAGACGCCATCTAGGCCAACTCGTTGGCTTCCGAATTTTTGTTTCTTTTGACATGAACCAAGTCAAATTCGGCAAAATTTGATAACAATCACTTTGCCAAATTATAGTGTGATATAACGTTTTCACTTAAAAATTAGTATTCACCTCTGAGCTGTTTTATCACTAGTTGAGAATCTCCTTTGATCGTGACTGATTGTGCTTTCATGTCGATCAAGATGTTCAACCCAACAATCAAAGCTTCATATTTTGCTTGATTATTTGAACAACTGAAATCAAATCTGAACATGGGATTTGTTTTTTGTTGATGGGGAGACACGATCATGATCCCGGCACCCGATGACTACTGATCCGTCAAAATAAAGTATCCAAGGGACAATACGAAGAAAATTTTCATTGTCTTCCATTTTTAGTCTCGTTGAATATTTAGTAATAAAGTCAGCGATTGCCTGCCCTTTTGACTATGTTAAGCAGCACGTACATCAAATTACATGTACCGTAGTCGGTAACATATAATGACGCAACTTCTTACGGGCATGATATAACGAAAGACATAGCTTTTCGATGGGTATGTATCTTGTCTCGGCGTCGTTGAGCATCCTGCTTAAGTAGTACACAACCTGTTCTTTTCCTTCGTCATTTTCCTGGGCCAGCATACTTTCAACCGTGGTATCGGTCATGGACAAATACAATTTCAATGGCCTACTTGTTTTTGGTGGCATCAAAATCGATGGCTTGATCAGAAAATTTTTTAGCTGATCGAAAGCGGACTGGTGTCTTTGTTCCCATACAAATTTCTGCTCACCCTTTAACTTGAGCAAGGGAGAAAATACCTCAATTTTTCCTGACAAGTTAGCTATGAAACGTCGCATGAAATTCAAATTTCCAATCAACATCTAGAGTTGCTTTTTATCAACGAGGGGTGGTAATTCTTAGATAGCTTTGGCTTTGTTCTTATCTACTTCAATTTCTCTATGATGAATTAGGAAGCCTAGGAAATTACCAGCCTTTATCCCCAAAGCGCACCTCAATGGATTCATTTTTAGCTTAAACTTGTGCATTCTAATAATAGCTTGTTCAAGACGATCTAGATGACTTACTTGATCCGTCTTGACTATCACGTCGTCGATGTAGACCTCCATGAATTCTCTGATCATGTCGTGGAAGATGAAATTCATTGCTCTTTGGTAGGTGGCTCCGGCATTCTTCAACCCGAATGGTGTGACGACCCATTCAAACGCCCCAATAAACCCGGGGCACCTAAAAGCTGTTTTATGGACATTTTCTGCCACTATAAAGATCTGATTGTACCCTGAGTGTCCATCCATAAGAGGCATGATTTCGTTGCTGGCCGCCGAATCGAACAGCATATCTGCCATGGGCATCTAGTACTTGTCCTTTGGTGTAACGGCGTTTAGGTCATGGAAGTCAATGCAGATACTAAGTTTGCCATTCTTCTTCTTGATTGGGACGATGTTCAATAGCCATTCGACGTACCTAGCTGTTCTGATGAATCCTGCGGATAGGAGCCGTTCAATTTCTTCTTTGACTTTGAGGATCGCCTCATGCGCGAATCTTCTAGGTGGTTGCTGGTGTGGTCAAAATTCTTTCTTGATTGGCAATCAATGTTCAACTATGCTCCTTGCCAGACCCAGCATCTCATGATAGTTCCAGGCGAAGCAATCTTTGTATTCCTTGAGCAAGTCTATTAATTGCGACTTGTATGCCTGATCGAGCAATTTACTCACGTATATTGGTTGTGGGTAGGCCTCACTTCCAAGGTTTACTTCTTCTAATGGATCTTGAACCTAAATCACCTTGTCATCCTCCCTAATTGGGGATTCCTCGAAGTCCAAAATCCCACCAACCATTTCTTCTGTTTGCTCGACTTGCTCGGCCTTATAAGCATCATACCTCTTAACGAGGTTTAGCGACAATTGCTGATTGTGACATTCTGGTTTTCCTGTCATTTCGAGACTTATCAATGAAAATATATCTATCGATGTATTTCAGTTTTATCTCGCTCGGATCTGATCAATCTCGAGTTAACTGACTAAAAGGAAAATGTTAACGCTAGACAAGGTACGTGGACCTAGGGAACTTGAATAGAAAATGATACTTTGACCATAAGAATTGTCGAGAGAGTATTTAGAACCATTAAAAGCCGATCTAAGAACGATTAAAGAATTCATTGCTAGCGTTATACAATTGGAGCCCAAGTGATGCCGTTTAACCAATGTATAATTTGTAAAATTTTCTCAAATTCGAACAATGACGATCGAAACCGTCGAAGCTAGTAATAGACCCTCGCAATTACATGAAAATCAAAGTCGCCATGAACTGACGAGCCCTAAGTGTGATGAGAGTCATAGAGTCGATACGCGTAACGTCTGCAAAAGCCGCCTGTTAGTTCGGGATAGTCTGAAAATTTCATTTGACAAAGAATTGAACCAAATATGGATCTCAAAATGAAGAATTGGAAAATAAAGAATTTCAACATTCTAATGAAATTGGACGTCGCCTCATCGAAGAAAATTTAAATTGGAAAGTTGACTTTTCGGACGACAATGGCAAAATTACCATTTTGCCCCTCAAGGATTAGCCTTGTCTTAGCAAATGAAGAAGGGCAATTTGGTCCATTCCAAGACTCCAAGGCTGCTAAAAATGTGAGGGAATATTGATAAATGAAAGTCAATGTGAGCCAAGACATTATTGAGAGGGAGACAAGTGGCATTATTTAGATGAAGACAAGTGGCATTAGTTGATTGATTAGCAATTAATATTCATTTTTAACTTACCATTTTTTTAGTTGACCAAGTTAAATTATTGAAGAAAGCCCACATTCTCCATTGCTCAGCTGAACTCCATCTCTCACTCATCTCTCTTTCATTTTTCCTCTCTCTCGCTGGCCAGCTCGCGACCAGAAACGACCCATCCTACTGTTTCGGCTATAACTCCGACGTTCGATATCGGATCGAGGTAAAACCACCTCCAAACGAAATTTTATTGTCTTATCTTTCCATAGACATATTATAAGCTCAATTTGACCCAATAGATCTTCCCATAACTCGATTTGAGTGGACGAAAGTCCAGACGAGGCAGTTTTTGACCAAGTTGGAGGAAGGTCTTCGTTTAGCCACTTAGAGGCTTCAAATTACTTGAAATTTTCGATAAAGTTCTCTTAACTCATAGTCTTTGTGTTTCCTGAGCTGAAATTGTGAATTTGATTGAGTTTATAGGGGTAACCATGGTTATTTTGTGACAACATTTCTATGACAGTTCTGACCGCCGGTAGGCCGAGTAGGATAGAGGCTGTTCGCGACTCTTTGTGACGTTGACTCACTCTAAAATTCTCGGTAAGACTTCTATAGACATAATATGACATGCTAGCAAGTTGAATTAGTGGTAAATCGAAGTTTGGAGCTAAGTTAGGGACCGATTGAGGAGAAGAAGGGCAGAACCGGTTCTGCCCTATTTCGATTTGGGTGAACCGAGCCCTTAGGGGGTTGTGGGAGGTGTCACCAAGTTTTAAATTCATTGTTAAGACATATTAGAACATCGATTGAGGTGTTAGCGAGGTGTATGCTCCGTGAAATGACGATTGGATGAGATAAATTGATCGATTTGATGAATTTCTTTAGGTCGCGCGGCTGCCTTGTTTTGAACCAAGGGAACAGAATCATTAGAGGAGTTTGGAGGGATTTTTGCTGATTAAATTGGAAGGTAAGTAGTTCCTAAGCCTTCGTTAGGATGTTAAGACGCTACTGGATTAATTGGGATTAAATTGGATGAGCCTTGTGGATTTATTGCATTGGTTATTCATCATTGGTCGAGGTGATCGAGGTGCAAGTCATGTGTGTTCGTGTAATAAGAAGTTCTTATTCTCATGACTAATCTGTTGCGTTTGTATTTGACTAAATTACTTGCTATGTGCTTGATGTCACCTTGTGAGTGGGTAGCCTTAATGCCTCACTTGTTAGAAATTCATTATTTGTTTAATAAAACTATACTCGATCATGAAGTCTTAAGAAGAAAGTGAGACTTGCGAGCTTAAAGGCTTTCGGCACCCTAATGCGTCGGACCGCGGGGTTGCAATGAGTGATATCCTGATGCATCGAGACACGGGATAAACTGTTTCATGTGTCGACACAAGCCTTGTTATGGCATTTGAAACCTGAGGCGTTTAACGCGGGTTTATTAATTGTTGTGGTCTGAGGTGAATTGATGCGAACCAAACCTGAGCCGTTTAATGCAGGTTTATTAATTATTGTGATCTAAGGCGTATTGACGAAGACCAAGCCTGAGGCGTTTTGACGCAGGTTGAGACAATAAAATGAACGTTATTGCTAGTACGTTAAGCTTGGTCTTGTATTTTCATGCACTCCTTGAGTTGTGAATTATATGTCGCCCTGATAGTATACCATGATGATTGTCTACCACATGCTTTTCTATAGTGCATTATGATGATTACTTACCTTATATTGTTATTGGAGTGCCTCTTCTTATTGCCTAAGCTTGTGTCTGGATGTACTATCGACCTAACTTAGATTTAGGAATTAGCTTACTGAGATGTAAATCTCACTCCGTCGTGGGACTTACTTTTTCAAACCCCAAGCCCTGAAGCATGATGCCCGTATGTTTAGGCGATCATAAGGAAATGACCGCCTATTTTGACGAGTTCCCCGATGGTCAGGGTATTGTGTATGTTAGAAAATGTATTGTTGTTTAGGTTGATGAGGGAGGAGAGGCGTGGAAGCCACATAGGTTCGAGGCATGATTTCGTATAGGTTCGAAGCATAGTTTCTTAGAGTCGGTGAGGATACTACATGTTCTCCAAAGCCCACATAAGTACCACGAGGCATAGTGCCTAGTTGGTGCCATCCCATTCGCGATGAAGTAGAGATGGAAATATAGGTGGTAGAATCAAAGAATGTGCCAGAGAAGACCCCTACTGTTGAGGATGATATTGAGGTGATAAAGGTTTTTGCTTCAGAGGACGAGCTGGAGGACGCCATGAAGGATGATTCTGTGGATGCGAGCACTGAGTCCTTTTCTGACTACGATCCTGCTGAGGATGAGAATGAAGAGGAAGCTAATAGTTCTACTTAATGGTTTCTGTCTTCCTAAGGCCTTTTGAGTTGTTTTTTGCTGTTGTAGAGCTTTTGGCAGCCTAGATTGTTAGTGTCTGTTGACTAGTCCCTGGTCCCTCTCCGACCCTACTCGGTGGTTTGGTTCGAACCTTGGCCTTTTGTCTGAACCGTGTTTATGTTATGTATATTTACGTTCTCATTATG
Organism: Rhodomyrtus tomentosa; assembly: GCA_028455895.1. Classification (NCBI taxonomy): domain Eukaryota; kingdom Viridiplantae; phylum Streptophyta; class Magnoliopsida; order Myrtales; family Myrtaceae; genus Rhodomyrtus; species Rhodomyrtus tomentosa. The sequence continues at coordinate 13,121,070 of JAPCWY010000003.1, read as the reverse complement.
CCAGGTTTCCTTTGTACTTGTTCGGAGGTGATGTTTATTTCATTTCCGCATGCGTACTTCATATCACGTGTACCGTGTGGGTCGCATCCTGAGTATTAAGCGATCAAAAGTGAATGTGGCGCATTCACCTCAGGACGCAGGGCATGACACTAGTCTTTCGTCAGCAAATTCTACTAGCTGAACGGTCGGTTCCTTCCTAGGGACCCACTCGATATTTCCTTTCTCGAAATGACAGAAAGCAATATCCCTCAAGTCAACCTTAGGGGGTTTTGAGACACGCAGGCAATCATCTGGCATAACCTGGTCTCGCCCTGATATTTGATCCATGTGACGCAGGTTTGAGCATTAGCTTTCACATACTCTACCTTATCCCCATTCCAGAATGCCAGCATTTGATACAATTTGAGGAAACACATCGGTTTTTGTGTATCCAATCCCTTCTTAGTAGTAAATTGTATGACCCGTCTTCATCTACTGCATAGAAAGATGTTCTTGATGTCTTGGATCCCACAGTCAGATCCGCAACATATATCCCTCTTACTTCGGTGATCTCATCGATAAAATCCGACAGCTGAGTGTTTGACGGGATAATCTCATCATCAGTCCTGCCTATCTTCTTGAAGAACATATATGGGATGAGATTTAATGTCGAACCACCATCTACCAAGACTTTCATCACTGGTCACCCGTTTACCTTGGCATTAATATTGAGTGACCTTAAGTGATTGGAGGTCTGTTCAATTGGTTTCTTGAATTCCATAGTTTCTTCATTGAAACAGAACTGAGGACCCTTTTTTTCTTGCTCTGTATCTTGGCTATCATGGTCATCTAAAGTTGTTTCAACTTGGAATTCTTTAGGCAATTTAACCTGAACCATGCAAGAGCTCAATGGTGAAACCGATTTGCTTAGACAATTCCTAAATCGCGGCTCCTGCTCTGGTAATTTCAAGGATTCGAATCGCTTGAGTTCCTGCTTTTGAGCTGGTTGTAGCTCCCCTGGTTTGCATCTCCAGACTAAATTTCTGGTTCTCTAAAACTGTAGATGTTCCCTCGCCGGTCTGGATGTAAATGCATTACTTTGTTGTTGTAACATACGACTTATCCTTTTCCTCTGTGCCCTTCTTTTCTTGGTACGAGTCATGATCTCTTCTTTCCTTTGAGCTTCTGTGATCTCATACCAAGATTCTTTTACCGGATCTCCAAGGATCTTCAGAGTGCGTTGATGAGGTATTTTGACTGGAGTGTAACGGCTTCGACGTATGTTATCATTAATTTCCTCTTGCCTCGAGTAGGAGACTCTTTCCTGAGTGAGAGCTGGTGGCGGACCGTAGCTAACATAGTAATCGAATTTCCCACTAGGTTCCCCTAACGTACCAATGATAGGGTCTCCTTCTTCGTATCTCTGTTTGAATGACTTGTAAACAGTTCTCTAAGGAATGGTCGGCTTGGTCCGTGGTGGCTCTCTATTGATGCGGCTGCTTGGTGAATGCTTCTTTCGACTCTGATCCGCTTCTTCCAGCTCCTACTTGCATCGTACGCATAATTTCGACAATTTATACCCTCATGGCCGATTGTTTTAGGGATACCATCCTAGTCATCACGGGGAATGGGTCAGCGTCGATATCTATGTCATCGGCGAACTTGATTTTTCCTTGTTGATTTGCCTCTTGAATGTTCTTTTTGCGAACCAAACAATCGATGTATTATGACTCCATGAGTGGTGCCATTTACAGTATTTCTTACCAGCCAACTTCTCTTTGGACGGTATTTGTTGTCCTTCCGTTAGCCTAATTTGTCCGTCGGGCATTAACATGTCGAAAATCTCTTCTGTCCGATTTGCATCAAATGAATAGTATGTGGCTTCTTTATCTTTGACCATAATGGTTGAGTTTTCCTTCATCCTTGGTGCCCTTAGCGCTTAACGGATGTATGGTTTGTCTATGATCAACTGGGCTACAACAATTTCAACTGAATCCGTCTGCTCCTCATCGAAATTGTGAATTTCGACAGTATTCGCCTCTCTTCTTCAGATGTGCCTTTTGTCTTTCTCATTGAGTAAGTTCTCATGCTTGACCACCATGGTAGACAACTCAAATAAGTCAGCACATGGGTGACCTACCATCCTGTTCCGGAAATTCAAACTTTAACCCGTTAAAAACGAATTCGGCAAATATCTTATCAGGCAATGGAGCCAAACACTTGTTCCTGGCTCGCTTAAACCTTGTAATGAACTGGTTTACCGTCTCGTTGTACATTTGCGTCATTGTTGATAAGTCAGCTACGGACAGATTTGATACGGCTCGCTGGAATTGCCCATGAAAAAGGCGCTCCATTTGTTCCCACGTTAGCACTGAATTTGGTGGTAAAATAGTATACCAAGTTAAAGTTGTTATGGATAAAGAAAGTGGGAATAGCCTAAGTTTCCAATAGTCAGCATGGGTCGCGTCTCCACATAATGCCAGGAAACAGTTGACATGTTCATAGGTGGATTGATCATCTTCACCAGTGACCAATGTAAACTCGGGTATCTTAAATCCTCTCGGATACGAGATTGTATCCATCCAATCAGGATATGGCTTTCGATATACATTAACCCTATATCCGGCCATAGGGTCAATATACCTCAGTATTTGCTCAGCACCTGACTGATTTTGGTACACTGGTTGGTGTGGCAGTCGGTATCCTAGTTGTGGCATAACTTGATTCACCGATTGTTGTCCCGGATATGCTAGCTGTGCAACAGGTTGAACTACCTGGGGCATATGCCGGTTCCCTTGTGGCTATAACATTTGATTTGCTTGCGGTTGTCCGGTTGCATAAACTGTTGATGGACCAAGGGTTGAAAAAGTTGATCCTACCCCCGGTTCTGGAGAAGTTGATCCTGCCCCTAGCCCGCCACTGCCCCCTAAGGGGAATTGGTGTTGTTCCTTGGTTTTCGACAACCATAGGTATAGGTTGTTCGTTCGTGGGTATGGGGTTCACCTGGGTGGCAGCCACACACTGGGTTGTATACGTATTGTGTTGATCGTGATGACCTGAGAGTATACCTAGTTCTTGAGGATTTGGCCCATTTGCTTGCGGAACTTCTCCTCTTTGCAGTATCCCGATAGGTAAGATTGGTGGTGCATTCTGACTAACAAACCCCATGCTTGTCGTCAATAGTGGTGCACTTGTTGAGGGTACAGATGAGTCCTTTATCTGTGGCTGCTGCCAACTTAGGGATGCTCCGTGTTGTCCTAACGCACATTCATGATAAGAATGGATGATCAATAGCCTGACGACTTCAGTCATACGCTAGACCATATGATTAGCAAACTCGTTCTGGGCTTCCTCAATCGTACGCCTTATCGGATCTTAGACCCTCTGGATCGTTGAAGATTCTGCTCGTTGTACGTCCTTCATGAGTTCATCTCCGTCTAAGTTGTTACGATCCCTTGTACGTGGCATAGCACTCTCTCGAACCTGACATCTTGGTCCCACCAGGCGTACCAAAAAAGGGTTGTTGTCGCAAAATTTCTACTCAACTGGGCCTGCTTAATCTTCTCAGGGCTTGGCCTAAGAGGTTGAAGCCCAAAAGGGTTTTTAACGCAGGAAAATCCTTTTATCGAACGTTAGCAGTTCGTTTAAGAAGAAGGGATCCGTGCAGGTTTTGAACAGAGAGTGTCAAATGCAATATATCTTTATTGATAAAAGCGTGTCTTTCGACACCTTTGTACAAGATTTTGACAAGACCTATGTAGACAAAATTCGATAAAACCTGTTGAATTGCTTTGACGAAATTATGAACCTAGATGCAATATTAGAACTGAATCAACAGCGCTACCCCCGCTGCAGGACACGATGCCGGAATCTAATCGACGACACTGGACGGGTGGAAATATAGGACACAGCACCGGAATTTAATTAATGGTACTGGACGGGTGAAATAGTGAACCGGTATAATGCCGGAATTTAATCGACGGCAATGAACTGGGCGAGCAAATGTTGGAATTGAATCGACGACACTTAACCCTAGATGTGAAACACGTCGAAATTGAATCGACAACGGGAATCTGAAACTATAGCTAGACTAAGAGCTAATTGAGAAGATAAAGACTTATTTGTTGTGTGTGTTTTGTTCGGGATCTTTGCTGTTGGGATACCTGTTGGTATTTTTAGGCGTGACCTGTTTAACCGTCGATCATCTGTTGCCTTGGGCTTCAAGAGTGTTCTCTTTTATGACTAAACTTGTTCTGGTACCCGTCGAAGCACCTACTGTCTTGGGCTTCAAGTACGCTCTTTTTCGATGACAGCTGTCGCCTCACTCTTTTAAGTATGTTTTCTTTCGATGACCTTCATGGATAAGGTTTTTAAATAATTTCCGCGCCTTTCGCTATGCTTGATGGGATTGCCGCCTAATTCTGTAACTGCCTTGATCGTATCTTCCTCTACACGCCCTTTTTCTTTTGGCTTTTGAGGTAAATACCGCCAAAATCACCCTCTATACGTGGCAGATTTGTAGTTTATCCTTTATCTTGCTCGCAAACATCTGACCGTAGCTGATCGCTTTTTCTCCATGCGAGCATCTCGTGACCCCTAGGGTAATTTTTAGGTGTTAACAAAACCATAACAAAATTTGGAAACTTAAAAACAAAACAAATAAACGTTGGTGAAAAAACCCGTACGTGAGTTACTAATTCAATGTAATCAAAGAAAAATTGGTGAATTGCAATATTTTAGTTTGGTCATAGGGAGGGTAGATGTAAGGGATTGTAAATTAAGACAAATAAAAATTGATAACTCAAAGGGAAAGTTAATAAATAAATAAATAAGAGGTTAAACGTTAGTGAATACTTAAATAAGAGTACTGGTAGGCCAAAACTAGTGGATAACTTAACCTACTAAAAGTTATTAAGTGACTCTAATTTAGGTTGGCAATTTCACATTAGGTTTAACAAATTCAAAGCATGATGCAATTAAGAATTGATATGTGCATACAAACAATGCTAATTTTTGTATAAAAAAAAGTTGATATTTCACCAATGGTATTTTAACGTTCATATCCTTTTGCCACGAAACAAAAGAATTATGTGATGACAAATCTCAATTTTTAGTCTACCTCAATCAGAACTCCAGCCGCCGGCCTCCTCATCTTCTCTCCCTCTTATCTTCACACAACATCCTTCTTCTATCTCCAATAAAGGGACGATTTGAGTTATATCTCTCCCTCTCCTCCCCTCTTCGTTAACTGATTGATTCAGTTCTTTGTGTGTGTGTGTGTTTTTTTTTTGCTGCTTGCTTTCCTCTTGTATGTGGAGCCTTTTTTTTTTTTTCTTTCGATCTAGTTTGGATCTAGAAGCTTCTCTTTCCCATTTGGGGAAGATCTTTATCCTAATCTAATCTATCTTTGGGGTTCTTTGCATGTAAGTACGTGGTATCGCTTCACTCAGATTTCGTTAGTGTACAAGTTTTCAATTTCGAAGGAGATCAGAGTAATTTCATGAAGGTTTTGCTCTTGTTCAACCATTTTATTCTACATGGCGTTGTTGTTGGAGATGTCGAATCTAGGGGCATACCGCCGAAAGGCAAAATCATAGCAACAAATGAAGATCTCGATGTGTGTTCATTACTGGATAGAGATTCGGTTATCAGTCGTCGAGTTTGATTTGAAGAAGTAATAAATTTGCACTTTGAACGTGTGAGTCCTATCTTTATTCTAATGACTCTTGTATGTGGATTTTGTTTTGTTTTGAAATTATATGAAATTTATCTGATTACAGCTGGGCTCGACTGCGTTATTTCTCTCATTATCCTTTTTTCAGAAATGAATGAAATGTTACTTTGAATCTACACTCAATCAATTAACAAAATTGCACTTTGATCATGCCATTTCTTAATGGAAGACACAAAACAAATACAAGCTATATATATATATATATATATATATATATATATATATGACAATTATTATTTTCTTATTTTGGTAAACTAATTAATGGTCATGAACTGAATAAGTCCACTTCAAGAGAGGTCCTAAGTTTCTGTTTTCACAAAGCAAAATGCTTTCTGATGTAGTCAATTATTCTTGATCGTAAGTCCACACATTATTATCGCATATTTTGCATAAAATACTCATTAATTAAAAAATCGTGCGATAAAAATAAGTACAATGCTTATCTCAAATTTGACACTGCTAGATATCAAAGGAAGGACTCAAGTTACTAGTCACTCATTTAAATCAACCAGTCCAAATCTCCCACACACACACACACAAAATGATCAGAGTAATTTCATGAAGGTTTTGCTCTTGTTCAACCATTTTATTCTACATGGTGTTGTTGTTGAAGATGTCGAATCTAGGGGCATACCGCCGAAAGGCAAAATCATAGCAACAAATGAAGATCTCGATGTGTGTTCATTACTGGATAGAGATTCGATGATCAGTCGTCGAGTTTGATTTGAAGAAGTAATAAATTTTCTCTTTGAACGTGTGAGTCCTATCCTTATTCTGATGACTCTTGTATGTGGATTTTGTTTTGTTTTGAAATTGTATGAAATTTATCTGATTCACAGCTGGGCTCCACCACGTTATTTCTCTCGTTATTCTTTTTTCAGAAATGAATGAAATGTTACTTTGACACGAAACAAAAGATAATCTACACTCAATCAATTAACAAAATTGCACTTTTATCATGCCATTTCTTAATGGAAGACACAAAACAAATGCAAGCTATATATATGACAATTATTATTTTATTATTTTGGTAAACTAATTAATGGTCATGAACTGAATAAGTCCACTTCAAGAGAGGTCCTAAGTTTCTATTTTCACAAAGCAAAATGCTTTCTGATATAACCATAAGTGTACACATTATTATCGCGTATTTTACATAAAATATTTATTAATTAAAAGTCGTGGGATAAAAAATAATGACAATATTGTCAGACTAGTTACTTTCAATTATCTCAAATTTGACACCGCTAAATATCAAAGGAAGGACTTAAGTTACCAGACATTTAAATCAACCAGTCCAAATCTCCCACACACACACACAAAAAAAATGACTGAAAATAATCAGAACCCAAAGAAAAAAAAATGCAAGTTATCGGTCTGCTATATATATGACATAGACATACACACATACACATAAGTCAATGCCTTCCATGGATACACCTCAATCCCCACATGAAAGCTAACCTTATTAACACACGTTATTATCGCTCGATTTTATTTTTTATCTGCTTATGCATGCATGCAAATCGCAACAGCATTATACAGAACTCGCTATCATGATATCTACTGTATATATCAAATATATTTATTTAAGTAGATTTACATATATTGGCAATCAACTTATTCCCAATCCACACCTCTACAACTTTGACCTCATCATCTTTAAACATGGCGTTGCTTCACCAGGCATTGCTCGCTGTCCTCCTCACTGACTTGAACTTCTCAGCTGCCTTCTCTGCCTTGGTCGGCAGCTTCCATTTCATCGTCATCTGTCACCGACGCAACATTTTTTAGCTCTCGGGAAGGTTTCGCATAAAAAATTTGCAGTGGTCGGGTCTGAATTGATGCAAGTTCATGCCCGTAGGTGAAATGTTCAGACAAAATTTTTTACCTCCTTCCTGCGTTTCTGCGCGCTCTCCGCCTGCTCGAAAAGGCGAAAAGTATAGGATCGTGAGATTGTGTTGTGAAGCAAATGAATGCAATGGCAGTCGAGGTAGAACAAGGGAAAAGATCCGATTTTTTTTTTTACCAAAGTCTTTTTGAGCTTCTCATTCTCTTCTTTAAGTTGATTGAGCTCTACTTCCAACTCGACCGTGTATGCCTGCACGAAACGCATTGATTTATCAAAGACACATGCTTCTCGGTTTTGGCACTTTGTAGTTTCGATGTGGGGGGTCTTTGGGAAAACGAATATGTCACCTGTTTCCTGGCTCGAGATCGCGCGGCCGATTCCCGGTTTTTGATCATCCGTCGCTGCCTTCGCTCGATCACTACTTCTGGTGGACCGTCGATTATCCTCCGGCTCTTCAGCCCCACTGCCTCCGCCAAGCTCTGGCATCGCTCGTTCATGCTACCACTCGCACATTCCCCCACGTACCGAGTGGTGGGCGGGTACATTTGGAAACCGGGGTACCCGTTGCCCGGCAAGTTGCTGCCCCCGCCTTGAGGCTTGTTGGGGTATCCGTACCCGCTCGCGCTTCTCACTCCAAGTCCTGCGTCCAAAGATGGAGACGGGTCCACGAAGTTCCTCTGTGGCTTGTGAACAGGCGGCTGCGGCGGTGGAGTCCCCTTAGGCAGGGGAGACTCTTGCACAACCCCGGCTTTGACCAGGAAGTCCTCCAAGGTCATCTCGCCAAAGGTTTGTTGTCGCCTGGGCGGTTCATGGTCGTTGAGGATGGTATTGATTTCGTTATTCGGGGCGCGGCCCTGGTCCTTGTGTATCTCGTCCCACACCTCTTCCACGGTCTTGTTGCAAAGCGGGGTTGGGATCGAGAACGAGCCTTGTCTCGCCAGAGACGATTGGCCAGCCGCATTTGCGTTGGCGCCAGGGTCCTCTCTCTGGCAGGGCAACGACTGGTTGTCGTCGACGTTCCAGATGCTCGCTAGGAACTCGTCCATGTTCATCGAGCCAAAGGTCTTGCCGCTTCTGTGCTGGATCTCATCGAGGGTGAGCGAGAGGATCGAGCTCTGTTTGCCAAGAGATGACGGCGGCGGCGGCTGCTCCGTGAGCGGCTCCCCCGGTGGCAGTTGCACCGTGAACGGCGGTTCTAATTTGAGGTCGCCACGGCCAACAATTTTCGCTCCAGCGGCCTCCATTTTTATGTCAATTTGCACAATTTTCTTTCAACGAAGCAGATGTTAATTACATTGGCTATTTCCAGCATCTGCATGGAAGAAAGTGTGGATGTAGGCAACAGAATCATTTGAAAGAACAAACAAACTGGTTGGTCCACCCATGAAATCATTTCAACAAATCATAGCACTTCATTCTCAAATGTGTCAAAAAGGTAACTTTAGCTACAGCAACAATCAATTTCTACTGTAAAACGCTTTATAGATTCAATCACAAGAGATTTTTTTTTATTGTTTTTCATTTGGTCTGAGAATTACTAAAGATTGGAGAGTGAACTAAATGCTAGTGCTGGGCTAGCAAGAGACAAAGTATTGATTCAAAATAGGAAAATGCTTCCATCACAGTCATGCTCCTCAATTACGGTGTGACCGTCCTATGCAAGCCACAAAAAATTTTCAGAATATTTAAAAAAAAAAAAAACTTTTATGTGCCAATCACAACTAAAATGAGTGGTCAATTTTACATTGCACCGTTATTCATAGGGAGTAAAGTGTTCCTAAAGTAACCAATCATACCTGTTGCCATTTCTTTCTATTTGCAAAATAGTATGATTACTAGCTTGCAAGCTTGTACCCCAAATTGTTACCTGGTCATGCATTATAATTTATATATATCTGCGAGACAACCTTTCCCAAATCGAAAATGGCTGTATCTCCTTTTTTTTAAAAAAAGTAACAGAAAAGATAATAATGACAAATTTGAAAATTTCGAAAAGTTTGTGAGGACAGCAACATTAAAACTGGTTGGAAGACCGAGTCAAATCTCGCTCTAGCGGACCAGTCCATCAAAACAAGCCCCAAAAACCAACCGAATGAAATGGGCCGAAAGGCTGCTGCAAGTTGAAAGCTCGTTGATTAAGGGCGACAACTTCTGACCCAAGATGAAAGCTGATACAAGTCCTTCTCTTTCTCTCCCTCTCTCTCTCTGATCAAATGATCCCTCTCCCCCCCCCCCCCCCCCCGGGTTAAATCGTCGCGAACTGTCGGAATATCAAGACATTGGCACTCGGGGGTTTCATGCTTTGCTCAGTTTTTGAGGCGTTCAACGACGACCCGTTCCGTGATCGCAGGGCAAAGAAGCGACATGCATGCAGATCGCACGCCCTTCCTCCACTCCACATCGCCCCGACGATCAAGAACCGAAAGGGTGTCGCGAAACTAAACCGAACGGAGAAAGGAGGAAAGAAGAGGAAAAAAAAACACAGAGAGATACTCAGCTGCATGAGAAAGAAGGAGAGAGGGGGAGAAAAGAAAGCCGAGGAATCGTTCCAGGAGATTCTTGCATGCGAAGAACACGTACCTGATCAGTGAAGATCTCAGCTGCATGGAGAAATCTTGAACAAGAAAGCCAATTCCCCCCGCCTCTCTCTCTCTCTCTCTCTCTCTCTCTCTCTCTCTCTCTCTCTCTCTCTTCAAAGGTTTCCTGTCACCTGCATTTTCTGAAAGGACTGAGAAACGATCTTATAGAGATTGAGAGAGAGAGTATGAAGCAATGAAGAGAGAGAAAGTGGAGTCGGGAGAGAGAGAGGGGGGGGACGGAGCTGCAGGTGGGCTTTGTAGAGAGGGAGACTGGGTTGGGTGGGTTCTTCCGTAACTGCAATAGCCCATGCACCATGCAAACCTAATGCCCCTCCCCCAAAACCGGGTAAACATTGGGCCCCCCCGGGTTATGCTCGGTTTTGACACGTTTGCGACACGTGCCGGTCCTTCCCTGCCCATAAGTAAACAAACACAGAAGAAAGCCTACGTCGTCCCGTCTGGCCTGCCCAAAAAAATCAAATTAATTTTGAGAGAGGGGGCCAAAATATGGTGTCCGAGATTAGTTTTATTAATTTAATTGTGTGCTTAATAAGAGGGGAAAAATCAGTGACTAAATATTGGAAAGGGATTGGATGCCCTTTCCTCCGAAATACAAGTCCTGCTTTGGATCCCAATTTTAAAAATCAACCTCGTCCTGTTTTTCGAAGATGGTTATAACGCTCCTTGACTTATTGTATTGACGAAAAAAAACCTCAAAAGATTCGAATAAAAACGGTGGAACACGCTATTTTATTGAAAATGCAATAAATCGCACATCATCGTGAAAGCACGAGACCGTCTCTATTAATTCAAACGGATGATGCTTATTCCATCACCTTAAGATTGATGAAATGCAATAGATTGGTTGATCTTAGATTAAATCGATCTACATTGAAGGTAACTTTTCCCTCTTTCATCAGCTTTATTAATAAAGTTCCGATGAGGATTACTTTTTACCATTTAAATCTTGCTGTGTATAGTAATTAAAAAGTGAAAATACCACGGACCTTAACAAAAGAGTACTTTTATTTATTTAGCCATCCACTTAGCATTATAATCGCCCAAATTTTGGACAAATCCGTCAATAAGATGAATGCACCCAAATTTATGTTAACCGCTCAGTTTATAATAGAAATCTGATTCACGTATATAAGTCCATAATGCGCCCAAATTTTTCATGGATTATACAATTTATAAGAGCAATCCAATCCGATTCATCTAATGAATCCGTCATTTGTTTCGGCTTTTTTAAGGGAAAAAGGTTATTACACGACCTTCATGTCAAACTTCAATGGTCTAATTGTGAAATTTAATATATAAATATGCAAGGAAATTTTTTGAAATTTTTTTACTATTCCATATTGCTTAGAAAAAATTACACGTGCATTATTAATGAAGTCCCAAATAGAGCCATTTTGGATCATTTAGATTTTATGATGCATATGAACTTATTTGGAGTGTGGAAATAGTGCGAACCTTGACAAAAGAGTATGTTTATTTATTGAGATATCTATTTAGCATTATGATTGCTCAAATGTTTTACAAATCCATCAATCAAATGAACGCTTACATGGGCTGCTCAATTTAGGATAGCGATCCGATTCACATATAGAAGTTCATCAATAGAATTAATGCGCCCAACTTTTACGTGGACTATACAATCTATGAGAGCAATCCGATCTAATTCGTATAATAAATTCATCATTTGTTTCGGCTCATTTTAAGGGAAAAAAAAAGTTATCCCCGAAGGGGTATTAATCAAGAAATGGAGTTTGTTCCGTCTATCTCCGTTCGTGGTCCATATCCATGAACCCCTCACTCTAATTGTGAAATCTAATATATAAATATGCAAGGAAATATTTTGAGATTTTTTTACTATTTGGTATTACTTGAAAAATCAAATTACACGTGGGGTATTAATGAAGTCCCAATAAGAGCTATTTTAAACCATTTAAATTTTATGTTGTCATCTAAAATCAGTTGAAGAGTGGAAATAGCTTGAGGTTTGACAAAAGAGCATGTTTATTTATTGATATGTCCACTTAGCATTACAATCCCACAATTTTTTGACAAATCCGTCAATAAAATGAATGCGCCCAAATTTATGTAGACTGCTCAACTTATGATAGCAATCCGATTAACATATATAAACCCATCAATACAATGAATGCTCTCAAATTTTACATGGGCTATTCAATTTATGAGACCAATCCGATCTGATTCATATAATAAATTTGCTAGATTTGCTTGTTTTGGCTTATTTTAAGAGAAAAAGTTATTCATTGACCTTCAAGTCAAACTTGTATGATCTAATTATGAAATCTAATATATAATTATGCATAGAAATATTTTGAAATTTTTTAAACTATTTTGTATTACTTTAAAAAATCAAATTACACATGGAATATTAATGAGATCTCAATGAGAGCTATTTTGGACCATTTAAATTTCATATTATATCTAAAGTTATTTGAAGAGTGGAAATATCATGAGCCTTGACAAAGGAGTGTGTTTATTTATTGAGATATCCACGTAGCATTATAGTTACTCAAAATTTTTGCCAAATCCATCAATAAAATGAATGCGCCCAAATTTACGTGGACTCCTCAATTGATGATAGCAATCTGGTTCTCATATAGAAGCCTATCAACACAATGAATGCGCTCAAATTTTACGTGGGCTATTCTATTTATGAGAGCAATCCGATTCGATCCATATAATAAACCCGATAGGGCTGTTTGTTTCAGCTTATTTTAAGAGAAGCTATTCAGCAACCTTCAAGTCAAATTTCTATGATCTAATTGTGAAATCTAATATATAAATATGCAAGGAAATATTTTGAAAAGTTTTAACTATTTTGTATTACTTAAAAAATCAACTTGCACGTACACTATTAATGCAGTCCCAATGAGAGGTACTCTGGTCCACTTATATTTCATGGTGTATCTAAAATTATTTGAAGAGTGGAAATACCGCCAGCCTCAACAAAAGTGTGTTTATTTATTGAGTTATCCACTTAGCATTATAATCTCTCAAATTTTTAAAAATCCATTAATAAAATGAATGCGCCCAAATCGACTGATCAATTTATGATAGCAATCCGATTCACATATATAAGCCCATAAAGAAAATGAATGCCCTTTTGACCAAAAAAGAAATAATGAATGCTTTCAGATTTTACATGGACTGTTCACTTTATCGGAGCAATCTAATTCGATTCATATAATAAACCCTGCTGGCGGATTATTTGTTTTGGCTTTGTTTTAAGGAAGAAAGTTATTGACTGACCTTCAAGTCAAACTTGCAGGATCTAATTGCGAAATCTAATGCATAAAAATGCCAGGAAATGCAAGGAAATATTTCGATTTTAACTACTTCGTATTACTTAAGAAAACAAATTACACATGCACTATTAATGAAGTCCCAATGGGAGGTACTTTGGTCCATTTAAATTTTATGAAAATTATTTGAAAAGTGAAAATAGCGCCAACCTTCACAAAAGAGTATGTTTAATTATTGAGATATCCACTTAGCATAATGATTGCTCAATTTTTTTACAAATCTGTCATTAAACTGAATGCGCTCAAATTTGGACAGCTCAATTTATGATAGCAATCTGATTCATAGGAGTGAACGGTTTAGGTTTCGTATAGGTTCCACTTAAAACTTATAACCTACTCGTCTATATAGATTCCTCATATTCTAAAACCTAGAACATACTATACATATCTTGGAATCTAGAATCTACCTTGCCCCAAGTTTCAAGGCTTGTTCCTAGTTTCAAGGTCTGTTCCAAGTTTCACATATATTCTTAATTGAACGATTACAGTGTCTAATTACATTTAATGACCACAATCTACTGCTAAAATTTACTAACCACAACTCATATTTAGACACGCGAAAAATATGAAATAATAACAAAGTAAGAGTCTTAATGATAAAGTAATTCCAGATTACATACTCATCATCGGATCTTATGAAATACCTCAGGATGACTCGGAGTTATATACTAAGAAAAAAATATATAAATTTGCTCCAGTTCCAGGTTTCGATTTCAGGCTCCATCTATCAAGAACCTGTAACCTACCCGTCAAAATAGGTTCCCTAAGTTTTGAATCCTTGAACCTACTCTATATACCCTAGAATTTGGAACCAATCGGTTTCCACAGGTCCGGTTCTTCAAGTTTCAGGTTCTACACTGGAATCAGGATCACCCTACCGATTCACATATATAAACCCATCAATATAATGAATGCGCCCAAATTTACATGGACTATTCAATTTATGAGAGCAATCCGATCTAATTCATATAATAAATCCACTAGGGTTGTTTGTTTTAGTATATTTGAATGGGAAAAAGTTATTCGGCTTCAAGTCAAATTTCTATGATCTAATTGTGAAAACTAATATATAAACATGAAAGAAAATATTCTGAAAAGTTTTAAATATTTGATATTACTTAGAAAATCAAATTACACGTGGACTATTAATGAAGTCCCAATGAGAACAATTTTTTACCATTTAAATTTTATCGTGAATTCAACCAAAAAAAAATTATGGTGTATTTATAAAATTATGTGAAAAGTGGAAATAGCACAGGCCTTGAGAAAAGAGTATATTTATTTTTTTAGATATCCACTTAGCGTTATAATCACTCAAATATTTGACAAATCCATCGATACAATGAATGTGCCCAAATTTACGGATTGCGATCCAACTCACATATATAAGTCCATTAATAGACTGAACTTGCCCAAATTTTATGTGGAGTCGCTAGACATGTCAAACAGGTGAGTCGGATCATGTTTGGGTCGGAGTGAATATGGGCCGGCCCATACTTACCCATTTAACCTATTTTCATGTTATACAAATTCAGTAACTCATCCTGAGCCGACCCATTACTTGTTCTTAAAACGCTTTAATATTTTTAGATAAAATTGACTCTTGTATATTTTTAAGGAGATATATATTGCTAATTTTTTTAATTATTTTCTTAGCTAATCCATTTATGACTTATTTAAACCCCATTTAGGACCTATAAAGTTTTTAGGTAACCAATTTGTGTCTCACTTTTAAAACCTAAAAAACCTATTTATGACCCATCATCATAAAATATGAGTCAAATATAGGTTCTATACCAATTTTGCCACCTCTAATGTGGACTATTTAATTTATGAGAACAATCCAATATGATTCATATAATAAATCTGTGAGGGTTGTTTTTTTTTTTTTTTGGTAAGGAGTGAGGGTTGTTTTTTTCGTCTTATTTTAAGTAAAAAAAAGTTTTATCGACCTTCATGCCAAACTTCTATGATATAATTGTGAACTAAAACTTAAACATAGGCAAAAAGACACCAAAAGTGTCAAAAGTTTGTGTATGACACTTACTTTGGTATAAAAATAGTTTTATATGAATTAAGTGTCAATTTTTTTTTAGACAATATTATTTTAGTAACAAATCTAGTGAGCTTTGTTGGAAATCTTACGTGGTATTTTTTTATATAAATAACCTAATCCTACTTGGCTTGCTGAAGGATCTCATTCAGCAATTAACAAAAAAGTTAATAGCATCAAAAACCCCAAACTGGAACGCTAATGATAAATTTACCCCAAACAATCTTTTTTACCACAAAAATCCTAAACTAGTAACATGTGATAAAGTTACCTCAAAGTTTTTTTTTCACCACAATAAACTTAAAACTATTGCACATGAGAGAAATTTACCTCAAATTATTTTTTGACCACCAAAATTATCAAATTGGTACACTTGTGATAAATTTATCATAAGCTAAATTTTCTGATCATCAAAAATATCAAACTGGTATACACGTGATAAATTTAGCCTTTGTTTGTTTTCGTCAAATCGTGCCAACATCATGGAAAACCCGACACTAATAATGTGATAAATAGAGGTAAAAATCTGAAACTGACACACTCATCAACTGCCACGTGTATTTAAAAAAAATCTCCACATGTCATCCAACTCAATAATTTGATAGTAAAATTTAACGGAAAACTAAAAGAGTTTAAATTTATCAGGTGCACCAGTTTGAAGTAAATTTATCAAATGTGTATCAATTTGGAGATTTTGTTGAAAAAATAATAATTTGCGATAAATTTATCACAAATGTACTATTTTGTAATTTTTTTGTCAAAAAATAATTTTGGATAAATTTATCACATCTGTACATTTTAGTATTTTGTGTGGTATTAACTTAAAAAAATAAAAAAATAATAATAATAAGAAAATAAAAGGGTGGAATTGAGTGGCGAGGTCTTGCAGAGCCCTCACCACCGCCGGCGGTGTCGCCAAGCCGTGTCTAGTGGCCATCAACCCCTGTTGAAGCAGGCGAGGCCTTGCCAGGGTTCGCGGGGCCTCACCATTGCTGGACAAGATTGAGCCTCGCCATGGCTGGGGCGACATCGATAGCGCCTAGTGACGACTAGGCCTCGCCAAGATCTTCGAAGTTGAGCCCTCGCCTGTTGTTGGTGCTGGCCATCCCCACCCTCTTAGGCCATTGTCGGTAATGGTGGGGCGGTGGCATCAAGGGCAGTGCAAGGCCCTTTTTTATTAGGTTTTTAGCATAATTTTTTTTAGAAAATCAATATATGTGGACTAAATTTAAAAAAAAAAAAAAATTACCACATGGTATTAGAAAGGGTTAATACAAAAAAAAAACCCAAATTGATATAACTCTGATGAATTTACCCAAACTACTTTTTTGATCGCCAAAAAACCCAAAGTGCAATACATGTGATAAATTTTGCTAAATTTCATTATTAAATTACTAAGCTGAATGACATTTGGCAATTGATGGGAGTATCAGCTTTGGGTTTTTACCTTTTGTTTGCAGCAAAAATGGATCTGTGGCAAGTGAATTGGTACTCGTTGCAGGAGAGGGAACTTCGCCTGTCTGATGTCGATGCTTTTGCGGATTTTTAGCCCCTCCTTTGGTTGCTTTCGTTGCTGCTTTAGATGTTTGTTCAGTTGGGTGTGCAACTAGCTTAAAGTTCACGTCTTTTGGCCTTTTTTAGGCCATACTTTTCAAAGTCCAAAGCTTCGTGTGAGCTTCAGCTTATCTGTCGAAAGGCCCAGCTTAGACTACTACTTCTCTTTTTCTTTCCCCCCCCCCCCCCCCCCCCCCCTCAATCTAGAAAATTTAGGAAGTTATTCCTATATAAGGTGAAAGTGCCAACGTTTCAGGCTTATTATTCTCCTGATATGTCCTAGTCCTGTCATGCATGAGCTCTAGATATGGTTTTCCTAATGCCAATGCCAATGCCAAATTTTTGTGCTCATCTATTCCTCGGCGGAAAAATGTCGGGACTTGATCGGCCGGGTTATCAATCTGTGGGAGTTATTTTGATGCACATTGCTTTGCTGGAGTACCGCGATTTCGTTCGTACGTCAAATCCCAAAGGGCGACAATAGTGAATATTACAGTCAGAACTGATTCTAGATTTCCTGAAATGGAAGGCAAGAATTGGTAGCCTGAGTGGCCTAGTGAGGGATCGCTTCCCCCTTGAGCCTAACAGTTTGGAGTGGAGGAGAATTCCATTCAAGGGCACCCAAATTTTGCAGTGGTAGAAGTCTCCGGGCGAGATCAGTACATTTGCACATTATCATTGACACCAAGATCCACAGAAGCTACGCGAGTCTCGCAATTAGTGTGAAGTCATGGCCATCGCCGGTTTGTCCGGAATGTGTTCTCCGTTCAGAAGAGCCCGGAGAATCGCCTCACATACCCCCTTGTAATGCACAATCAGATGTCCGCCGTCGGGAATTTCGTGATACCTGATCCACGGTAGCTTTCCCGCAACATACCGCTGAAGTCGAACGGGCACAACCTTGTCTTCGTGCCCTTGCCAGATATGAACAAAGCTTTCGTTCCGTGGGAACGGATTGCTCAATTCCAGCGGATCAAATTCCCAGTTGCCAAAACTGACCATGAAGTCATTTAGTAGCGTGTCGAACACCTGCCTTCTCCGTAGTTTATCCTGTTCACAACAGCCTTCTGTGTTTAGAAAGAAACCTTGAGAATGGGAGAGAGGATCATAACAGCCACGTCAAGGATCGGCCATGGACTCACAAGGACGCCATTGAAACTCTACTCTTTGCTGGTAGAATTCGTCCTTGCAAGCACGAATAGACGGAACAAGGGCCATTCAGGCAAACCTTCACATGCACATTGGAAATGCGAAGTACCTTGGTGAGCATTGGGAATCCAGGCGTCTTCTTGAGGACATCGACGTCTCGATCGTTAAAAAAAGTCGGGTTCTTCTCCAAGAAAGTAGTCGAAGGGAGCCACTCTCGGGTCACCCACCAGTAGAGCAATTCGGGGGCGTAATTCGCAAGCCAGAGGGTCCACTGAATGAGCTTTCTCCTGAAGTCCAGCCTAGTCAAATTCTCAGGAAGAGATTTCCAGGAATAGTTGATGACTGGAACTACTAAAGCCATGCCTTCTAGTCTGCACCATCATGCACTATAAGATTTTGTTTCCAGGAGGGGGCTACAAGTTATTTGAAGGATATAACACTTGCCTATGCGGTATGTGCTTTAGGCAACTCCAGGCAGGGTAGGAACCCATGGAAACCCCGATCACGTAAAACTTGGGCCCCAGTTTTAATTGATCCGCAAGTTCCTGAATGTCGTAAGCTTCGCTCTTTGTCGAGCGCTTCAAGTTAGGATCACTGTCTCCGTAGCCAGCTCGATCAAATTGCAGAAAGTGTATACCCAACTTCTCTATCTGTTCCTGCAAGCTCAAAACTCAAATATCCTCTGTTCTCGGATAAACCTGATGGCTTTCTTGTTTGTGTCTGAGAAAAATAGAATTTTGCTGTTTTTCCTTCCTTAAAGTCTGGATAAAATTATGAAAAGGTGCGATATATTTGAAGAAGTTACGTAGAGTGGTTCTAGATGTGCTTCTATGTGTACTTTTGTTCCTTGTTGCACTCTCTGTTTCGATGGGATTCAACATTATATCTGCTACAGTCTAATGATATCAGATGCGATGCAGGGGGGGTTCGATGCTCGTACTTGGGGTGCCTGAAAACTCATCTCCTTGGAGCTTCCAAACCCGTGTACTACAATGACATTGTAGTTCGACCTTTCTCGAGCGACGCCTCTCTCCCTGTAAGCCAGATACCTTCCGTCGCGAAGCCTGATTCTTGTACAGGTAGTCACAGTTTCTGCAGGGAGTACAGCATCCCGGAGAGGAGGACGCTGTGCGACCTTGAAAAGGACCGTCAGACCCATCAGCAAAACTGCCACTGCTCTCGAAATCATCCCTGAAACTAGTGGTCTACAGATTGGGTTAGCTACAAGCCCAAGAGAGGAGCATCTCGGCGGAAGTAAGGGAGGAAGGAGAAGACGAGGAGGCAAGAACCCATCTTACCCTGAAGAAATTATAGATGGTAAGTAAAGTTCCAGTCTTCGAGGGGGTTTCGGTAAGTCCAGATTGTCTTCTTCTACGAGAGATGCATTATTTGATCCATTGTTGATCCGAGCGCAGGCAGCCTGAAGAATTTGACTAAATCGCGTCTGAATGAGCTGCCTCATAAAGTCGTTTCTGAGTGGATATTTAAAGGCGCTCTGGCTTATGCTGCTGAAGTGGTTTTTCCATCATTTGGAAAACAGTGCTCAAGCAGCCGACTTGCTGGAATTTCCGCCGCCGCCCCCGATGATTACGTCCATCTGATTCCTCAAGCGCACTTAGAAAGAAAACGATGTTTAATGTCACATTATAGTAGCTTCTGAAGAGAGACCATCAGTAGAAGCTGGTGCTTTTGGACTCTCCCTCTCTCTCTCTCTCTCTCTCTCTCTCTCTCTCTCTATGACTAGTAGGTCTAGCTACTTCTCTTCGTCCAGCAAAGGGGAGCAAAAAATCTGGAGAAGGGCAAACTGGTAAGGACGAGCCAGTTCCCTATGAATACGAAAAGGCAGTATTGATGGAATCTTGCAGGACTTGCCCTTTCTTCGCTTTCATGTGAACGGTAATTGTGCTTGGCCTTTTCTCTTCTTTCTTAACTTTGGTTCAGCTCTTTTAACTCCAAGACCATCATCAATCCTCACTCTAAAGAGCCCGAGTTCTACGTCTCGAACGACGATTCTCATCACAGGTCTCACCCCCCAATGGAAAATCATTCGACTTGGAGCTTAACGCTGCACTAACCCTGAGAAAACAAGAGGATTACCATGAATGACAGATGATGTCTGATGTCTCCCACCCAGCAGCCAAAGACCCTGTTCTCCTCCTCCTCGTACAAACCCAGAAGAGTACGTGGATGATGGACCCTCTTTTGCCTCGAAGGCGGGAGGCAAAACGAGCGTTTGGTGCTTGAGACAGAGCGATTTTGAGTCTTTTGACTGCCATCCATCACTGGGGCAGCGTGCGGATGTATCGAGGGAGCTACTACGGACAGCACCAATCTTGTCGATGAACAGAGTGAAAATGGTGGATATGGAGTCGAACGGTGGGCCAGGAACTGGAAGTCGTCAGCTCGTGAACGCTTCCATGGAAAAGAGTGGTGGAGGGCTGGACCCGAATCGCAAAAAATGTTGGGCCGATCGTGACTTTCTGCATTGGCAGTGGCAAAGACGTTTTGATGATCAACATGTCCAGACGTGACCCAGGACAGGACAGGACAGGACAGGACAGCACATGTTCCGGTGGTTCATTCCAATTTTATCATTTCCTTCTTATCAGATAATCGATCCGTAATTCGTTATTATGGTGGTTTAAAAATCGGAGATTCGGAAATGACTCGAACTAGCACGAAACGGCGTCATCTCTAGCGTCTGTTGGCAAGTTATGCTATCGAAAAAATAAAACAAATTTTCGCATATATCCGATACATATGACGTGAACTCCCGATCTCAAAATCGAATTTTGGAAAGCCGTTTGGCAAGAATCAACTCTGACCCGATCTCAGTTGATGCTTCTAAGCTCCTCAGAGGATGCGACTTGAGAATTTGCTGTTTAAATGAGCTAATTAGTGTTTAGTCACCAACTTTCTCAATGATTTTCCTTTTTTTAAAATGAAAGGTTAAAAAAATATTTTTTTAAAAAAAAAATCATTCAATCTTCCCACCTCCGCACGGTTTTTAATTTGCAAATACGGCCAAGTGATGACGTGGAAAGCAAAAGAAGCATTAAACCCTATTCCTAATCTTTTTAGTAAATCAGAGACCTAATCTCGGAAAGGGACGTGTGCAAATAGATTAGAAAAAAAGGAGTTAGATAAGGTCGTCTTCTTATATGGCAATTGTATATTCCGAGGCCCAAAGGCAAAGGGCACGCTGACAATGACGAATTAAATGGAATTGTTATTTGGAAAACGAGTTGACTCGGTAATTAAGGGAACGAACTCGCGAGCGCGGACCGGGCAAGCAATTAGATATTCGAAACTCCGATTTGGATCATTAAGCAGTCTCCGGCAACTGCTAACGAGCCGGCTTTAATTACATTGAGTGATAAAAGAGGCTGGACTCGGACAACCTAGCAAGAAAGAAATCATTATACAAACAGGGTTGTGACACCGACACATGTACAATTTCACACATTAGTAATTGAATTCGATTTGCGAGAATTCCAACTCATTATATTTTAAATTTATTTGACGCGGGCGAAATTTCTTGTAAAGCTGTCTTATTTTTATTTTTATTTTTATTTTTTTAAACACGACCTTGAAATATTGAAGCAAGTATCAACTATACCTAATTTGCACAGAGCACTTCACATTCACAAGACGATTACATCATTTTCTCCGCTAATGAAACAACCTTAAAAGTTCGACCCCCGGAAAAAAAAAAAAAGACGTCAAAAGAAAAAAGAGAAAATTAAAGCAACTGAAATGGGGAAAAAAAAAATGAATAAGGAAGAACCGCCGTATTGTTTGCCCCCCTAATAAGCTGTAGGCTATCGAAAAGGAGGGAAGTGAGTTTGAGCGGATTGAAACACTTGCAGATCCGTCGTCGTTTGGCACGACCCCTCGTCATTGATCGAGTTCCTGAGCATGAACAAGTGTTTAAGTTCAGGAGCTACCAGAAGCTGTAAGTAGTCAGAATTCTCTCAGCTACTGTGAATATCCTGAGAGATCGCATAAAACACTGTGGCTACGGATTTGATCTTACTCTCGTGGACGAGACGCCCATAGCGAACTTAAGGCTCGTAACCGGCCGTAGTACTCTCCGATCATCAAGAAACAACGGGCCGCCTGCCTCACCGTCAATGTCCGCCACAACTGATGAAGGGTTTGCTGCCTCAAGTTGTCGGCCTGCGGTGTTAACCATTTTCAACATCATCCATCCTTTTGAACTTGCAAAAAAAAAGTGCAAATCTTGAAGAAGATTGTCACTGAAATTTCTGTCACAGTAATGCAAATTATCCTGGACTTGCACTAGCTTGAAGCCTTGTGACCTTCTCCAAATTCTGGACATCACACATCAGGTTACCTGCTCGTCTAATGTGATGTCATTTCAGGAAGCACTAGCTTTCAAGATGGTAATGTTTATTTGACCACAATTATATTTTATCATCCTTTTGTTGCTCATTCCCGTCGAACTCATTGTCCCGAACACTCGTAAGAACCTCAGAAATTTTAATGGCGCGTCGTGCGTTTGTACATACCTGGAGAACAAAGCTTTCGAGGTTGGAGAGCTTGCCAACGGCATCGACCATCAGTTGCATGCTGTCGACAAGGGGCCCGCCGGCGACAGTGTCAACAAGCGAGTGTTGGAGCCGTTCGAGGCCTTGCGAGAGCGCCTCCTCGGCCTGTTGCGATGATTGCTGGAGGCTGTAGATCCCCATCAGCTGTTGTTCCGTCAATGGGTCTAAATGGGGTCTCAACATCTGAAACACACTACTTGAATCGATTAGTAACCAGCTAAGATTTTAGATTGAGCTGTTTTTTTTTTCCATTTTTATTTTCGTTAGCAGAGATAGCTTGGAGTTTTCCACTATCATGCAGAAGAAGCTGAAGACGAATTCTTGATTTTCTGGGGTTACTATGGTCATTTGGGCCATGGACTTTAGCCGTATAAACAAGTACAAAGGGTGCCTCATGTCTTTCGGACAATAACTAAGGATAAATTAGATTTTAGGGGAAAACGGTCAATGGCTGTCGGCTGAATCGTCCAAATCATAGGATAATGATGGATGAAATCTACTTTCTTTAAATCCTTATTTTTTTTGCAGTTTGTTCAAATTATGATCTCAAAACGATTGCTTCTCAACATAAAACACTCATGAGAATATAGCAAAATAATAAGAAATGAACGTGAAATTCTATTACCGACCTTGATGAGATCGGAGGGCCGGAACCCGCCCATCCAGAGGAAGCAGCGCTCGGCGGAAGAACTCCACATGCCTGTGAGGAGGTGAAAGACATCAGTTTGGGCGGCGATCTCCTTGAGCCTGAAAACCTCGTCGTAGTGGGCAATGTAACCATCCACGATCATCCGCAGATTGCCGTCCGACAAATGCGCATTCAACGCAGTCCGGAGCTCCGACATGTGCCGGTGATCATCGTCTAACCACCTTGCATATTCCAAATCGAATGCCGCAGCCCCTATGAACAAATAGCTTGGTTTTTAGTAAGACTACATACATCATAGCTCACCACAAGTTATTAATGATGGATACAAACCCTCCCGCTCGTAAAACACTCGGGTGAGAAACGCTATGCAAAGAACCGTTCAATTTAGTCACCACTTAAGATACTAATGCAAATGAACTTCATCCACTGAAGTCGTTTAACAACAAACCAAGAAAAGATGATAAAAAAAAAATGAGGGCTCTCTACTGAGAGGCCAAAAGCATACCACTTCTTCTTAAAACTCACCGGAGCTGATATTTCCGCCGGCGCCGCCACAAGCGCCCAAAAGCAAGCCTTGTGACCGTGCGCGCTGAAGTTCTTGCTCCAGTTGACTAAGCTTGATCCTGCTTGATTCAAGCTGTTGTACATAAGCCTGTTTGGATGGAAAGCATTTCGCCAATCAAAGTTCATTACAGAGGGATATGTGTGAGGATACAAGACAGGAATCAAGACCTTGAGCTGCTAGAAAATGTGCATGAATGTACCTTTTTCCTCAGACGACTTTTCCTTGCTGCTTCCCTATTTTGAGCTAAACGTCTCAATGTCTGCGCGCGGTCAATTAACCAAAACATGACTTTCTTTTTAACCCCAGTAATTATAGACTCTATGCAGTATAAGCTGTCTGCCCTTCACATTTAGAACCATAATCTAGTATATAATAATAAATTGGTGATTCGCGGACCTTGGCATCGAGATTTCTCTTGGGGGTCGAACCTGCTGATCCTTTCTTCTGCAAAATCGAACCGATGTTATGTCAATGAAATGACAAAAACCAACAATAGAATAGAAACCCCAATAGCTAAGAAAAAAAAAAAAGTCATGAAGCATGATATTTATTTCCTCCTTGTGTAATGATGCTTGTATCGGTCGTGTCAGTAATTAAGAGATACAATATAAAAGGGCCACTCTTTTGTAATTCTCTTTCATATCCAAATGAAGTACGAAATGGAGCTTTGACAAAGAGAAGTGTACAGTACAAAATGGCCAGGTGGGTGATAGTAACATGACTCAAATCACATACAAATTTGCTGTCGTGCAATTGGTTCTCTATCTTTTTCTTACGTTTCAATTTTGCCTTATGTTGTTATTGCAGTTTCCATTGAGCTAGTGGGAGTTGGTCGCTGGGAATATGATGAACAGTGGGAAGTAACTACTCAGTTTAGAGTCTCCTTTTCCTCCGGAGTTTGCTTCAAATTCTTTAAGGTGTCATATCACAGGGACAGAAAGCAACTTTGTCTTTCACCTCTCAGAAATGTCATTTCTTGCCAGGACTTTTGTTTGGTTTTCAGGGAGTTGTTGGGATCTGTGTGAAGCATCAAGACAAAGACAAGATCCTCTCGCGTAGGATTCGAGAAAGCTAGAGAGGCAGAACCACACCGATATCCGAGACACCTAAATTTGAAAAAAAAAAAAAAAAGGAGTTGTTTTGTGAGATAAAAAAGAGTTTTCATGAGACGAGTAGCTTCAGAATTCTCAGAGAAAGAACAGGTCTGTATGCTCGAAAATGCAAGAAGCGGTTTTCATCCCAGCCGGAGAAGCATTAAACGAGAAGAAGAAAGAAGAAAAGAAGAACCTTGCTGTTGTCTTGGGGCGATCTCGAAGAAGCAGGTGGATCTTGGGAGACGACACTCGTCATTTCTGGCTGCTGTGGCCTTTGCTGATGAGCTGAAGAAGGAGGAGGAGAAGAACCCTTGTTACAGATGGGCGGCTCTAGTCCAAGCTGCGCCTCAGTTTTGCTCGAAGAAAGCGGTATTGGGTCGAGGTCATTCGCACCCCACCCTTCTGAGTCGCCGCTGCTCTCTCCTTCTCCTGACCGTGAACTTCCCTGCACCCCAAATGGACACCAACGATGAACCAGAAGATGAGAAGAGGACATTGAAATGAACCCCATTTCCCCTTTTGAAAGAGCAACCCCTCAACCCAAAAAGAGAGAATGCATAATAGAAACGACCTAAGAGATATACATGACCGTGCTGGGAAATTTGACGGAAGGCTGTGATATTAGGTTGATGTTGAGCTTTGCGTTTAAAACAATCGCCAAAAGAAACAGCAAAGAAAAGAAAAATGGTAAAGGGCATGTTGGAAAATGGAGGAGGAGGGAGGGGGGTTGAAAAATACTCTTGGGGTCTGCTGGAGTCTCATTGGCCATGCAGGGAACATTTCCAGAGTAGCTGAAGGCCTGCCTGATGAGTAAAAAGCTGCAGGATATCACCAAAGCAAAAAGAAAAACAAATCTCAGAGAATCACCCAAACATTAAAGACTACCCTCCAAAAATTCTGAATCTTTTCTATCCAATATCAATCTTTTTCTTCAAAGCTATGGTTTTTCACCAAGATAGAAAAAGATGGGGCTCTTTGTCAAAAATAATTGCTGCAATGGAAATGGAAATTTTCTCTCTGTCTGAGCTCTGTAGACATTTTCAGGCTGTGCTTATAAGGCGTCACCGTAATACAAAAATAAAGAAAGACTGCAGTTTTTAAAGAGCATGGCATACTGGCTTGACGATCTTCATGGTTTCTGATATTGACTTCTTGCAGAACCATTGCTTCTTCTAGCTCTCCGAAATCAAAAGCAGCTGCTCCTTCTTGATTGCTGAACCGGAAAAACGAAAAAAAGAAAAGAGATCCAACAGTGAACCGGGCACGTCAGCAGACGAAACAAAAAAGCCCATTTGACCAATAATCAGAGAACGAAGAAAAGTTGTGATTTTTTTTTGTACCTGAAACTGGAGGAAGAAGCGTTAATACCAAGAACTGAATAAGGAACATGGTGATGGTGTTGACGACTTGAAGGTCCTGCTTCTGATAAACCCGTTTCTCCAAGTCTCTGACTCGCCATGCCAACAACTTGTCCGAAGCTCAAACCATGCTCATCTCTCTCTCTCCCTCATCATGAGCGACTGAAAGACATTAGAAACCAAGAAACGCGTTAGAGGTTATGACGAGCTTGAAGAACTGAGGGATTCTGATGCAGCAGCAGCAGGTGGTGAAGAACATGCGAGTTGACGTTGACTCAGATAAGTTGAACGTGGAAGTTATGGCATATATGGAACAGGACATGACTTGGAGCACCGAGGTTCAGAAGCAAGGGAAGAAGATCGAAACTTTCTTTTCAGATGGCTGGATACAAACAAGAAGACCGAAACTCGAGGGTCCAATGCTTATTCTCTCTCTGTCTCTGTCTAGCTTCTCCATGTGAAGAAACTTTTATTACAGGTTCCCCTTTTCTGGGTTCTTGGTGCTGGCTCTTACCCTCTGCCGTGAGCAGCTTCAGCAGGTTTTTGAGACTTGGCCCATGGGAATCGGTCCTGAAAATCTTGTCCTTGCAGACCTTTCACAGGCCACCCTTTAGGAAATCATTTATATGCTCCTACAATACAAAAATAAAAGAAGTTTAAATTAAGAGGTGGGGTTTTTAGAAGGAACCCACTAGAATCACTGACTCCTACTCCACTCTCTCTCTCTCCAACCCCCTCTCTCTCTCTCTCTCTCTCTCTCTCTCTCTCTATGCAACCGCCTGTGTTTTTCAATTGGCTCATTTGTCATGAGCATGCAAGTACTTGTTGTACATAAAAATGAGAGGGACACCATCTTTTTCTCTGAAGAAGGTAAGAGTGGGGGAGGGCAATCATCAATATCCCTAAATTAAAGGGCTTTCCCCTTAAATCTTTTGAAATTCCCTCGAAGGGGATTGGTTTAACTCTGACACCTAATACAAGAAGCCTTAGAGAGAGAAAGAGTGTACAGAATTTTCTGATCCGATGCCATTTCAACCACATCATTAGAATAACCAAAGCACAGGCAAGGTGCCCACTTGCATAATATTTAAGAACCCCCTCGCTCAATGAGATGGATTTGTTTGGTATTATCTCCTTTTGTTAATGGGTCAACAGCCTTTCCCTGTCATCACCTAAAATCATGCCACATTGAGATTCCTTTCCAATAATAGAAATTTATTATCTTTCTCCTTTTCTTCTTTTTCCTAGAGGCCTTCGGCTGCGTGCTCCACGCAACGGTATGAATTTTCCGTGGTCGAGATCGAGAGTCCCTCGACCTTGGGGCCATCGTGTACGAGGCTAATGTAAACAATCCCTGAGCCTGACCCTTGACAGATCCTGTTCTTGTAGGAAGTGTCCTAACGCAAAAATCTAGAAAATATTATGAGAGAGAGATTGTTTATGTCAATGACTAGCATTATTGAAGATATATCTATAAAAGAGCGTGGTCTCCCTAATTTTGGACGGAGACTTTTAGGTATATGGGCCCATGAGATCTTTTCATAAAGACGTGGACGCAAATTTCCATTTGATAAAAAAGTAAGAATAGTTTTGCATCAACTGCCATGGGGGGAAGTATACCTACACGAAGGGTTTGCCCTGCCCCAGGCGAGGTTCGTAAATTAGGTAAAAACACATACTTCAAATCTTATATGGGAACCTCCCTTGTTCGCAATCATATAACCTATTTCTCTTGCCACAGATGGTGAACCGAGAACGAGAGTTTTTGACTAGAGGAGACAAATTAGAAGATCATTTTTAGAATTCCGGTGCGGAGGGGATGGGATTAAGGAATTTTACAAGAAATTACATGAGATACGACACACACTTCATGAAAATTGCACCAAGTACCTCGAGTCCGCCTTTGCCTGCTGCCAATTGTAAGATCATCTTTGGCCAAAATGATTGATTTATTTTAACCTCTTCAAACTCGGAAGTAACTATAGAGAAAATGCGGTTCGTCATATGGACAAGAATGGAGAGATCAGTGCCCCATTTGGGATTCATAATCATGATGGGGAAGAGTCAATATACCTGCAACCTATCAGAGTCAACATGAAAAGCAGAATCTTTCGCAGTTCACAAACCTCCAACCACTCGAACAAGATTTTATCATTCAGAAAATTAAGGAGCACCACTTATCTAACAATTGATGATTTGGGAAGTTCTGGAAGACCATATCAATTTGAACAAATTGGCATTGTTCTGAGCTACAATGCCCCAATCTCACCCCAAATAGCACAAGACTC
Organism: Rhodomyrtus tomentosa; assembly: GCA_028455895.1. Taxonomy (NCBI): domain Eukaryota; kingdom Viridiplantae; phylum Streptophyta; class Magnoliopsida; order Myrtales; family Myrtaceae; genus Rhodomyrtus; species Rhodomyrtus tomentosa. The sequence goes on along the minus strand of JAPCWY010000003.1, from coordinate 13,092,304 downwards.
CATCCTTCCAAGCAAATTCTAAACTTCAATCCCACAAAAAGATTCTTAGTTTCTACCGGGGAAAATTGTATGTTTATACATATATTGACAAGATAAATCCTGAACGATGATTTTGGCTGGAATTGTTACTTTACTAGTATGCCACAATCCTGCTGAGAACAATCTGTTGCTCAACAACTAGTGGAACTTTGCGGGTGGGTTCTAAATAGTTCCAGGACTTCTTCACTTCAGTTTTAGCACCATGACTTATAACCAAACATGTGCTAAAGACATCTGCTAGGGCACCGCATTGCACATGTCTTGACATAAAACGGATTAGAATGCAAGATTGAAATATCTGAGTGACAATCTTGCTGCATCACCAGTTCACCGCACATATCCAGATTACAGCACAACAGAAGCAACCCACCTCGTACTGAATCTACGACTTTCGGCCATCGATTGAGAGTGCAGAGAGTCTCCCTTTGCCTTCATGCTCAGCAAAGATGATCACATACTAGGAAATAAAAAGTCACTGGTAAAAAGTAAAGTTGACCCCCTAGCTATAAAGCAAAGCTTCTCTGAGAGGGAAGACAGGACAGAGCCAGAGACGGTTATGCTTGCACAACCTTAGACAAGACCATGGTGCATTATTATGCAACAGTATAAATCACAGAGGAAATCTAAAACTAGATTGAATAAATTTAGTACCTAAGGTCCCTTGGTTTTTGAACATAACCCAGGGCTTTCATGACCTCTTGACTCCTACTTTGGCTGTCGAGTGTCGACAATGATGTTGTGTTAAGACACTGTGAATAATGCCTTCCGTGCATAGATCAAATGGGAAGCAAAAACATGCCTCCAAATATTACACCTTTACAGGTCTATTCAGGAAGGACAAGAAAAGGAAAAACAATGACTGTACTTCCTACTTGCCTAGATAATCATATTCCAGTCTGAAAACGGGCTAAAGCTTTTAGAATAAAACTTCTAAATTGAATTTAAACCGGTAAATTTTGAGTTTGAAAGAGAATTATCTGCAGTACAGAATATTAATGATATTACACTGCTGATGTTGTGATACTTAGCTCGGCAGCCAGATAAGTTGAATATCCAGACCCAGCAAATGAGAACAAAGAGAACCTTAACGGCCTAAAGTAATTCCCTCATATCATCAATCTTCTCCAGGTCTCGCTATTGACAGTAAGTTTCTACATCTTCACCTTCCTCCCATTTCTCAAGCAACTAACTGGCCAAGCCTGGAGTATAGCTGTACATACAGATCATGCTTTCATAGCTTTCCAGTATGATCTGTCACAGCACTCAACGTAGTCTTTACAAGTCTACGTGTTAAGAAAAGGTAGCTCAGCTAACTGAGTTGACTTAACACTAAACAAATCGAAGTACAATAGTTCCTCATATTGGATAATGATGGCAAAGTCACCATAAAAAGAAAAGGAAACTAAAACGTTGAGATAAACTAAACCAAATTTCCAGGGTCGCTGCAGATACATATAAACTAGGAAAAAGTGATGCATAATTTAGATATCAAATCTGACTTATACCTGAAATCAATTAGGCATATGAAACCTTGCTGCAGTTGTGGTGAAAAAGAGTTCAATTGAAAAAAAATGACATGAAGAATAAATAGCCAGAACCAACAGAATAAAACCAAGTAGGAAATAGAATATTAAGAAAAATGCTGCAAGTAAATTTCCCCACTTAACTACTCAAGGTTTGGGGGTGAGCCTCCGGTAGCACAGCCGAGACAGCAACGGGTTCTTAAATCATATTGTTGACTGCGACATAGTCAGCAATCAAGGATCAACCGTATCATTGCACTCTAAGAAGTCTGCTTATTGCTTTCTTCAAAGAAGCCTTAAGACAAAGAATTATCATTACAATCCCACGATTGATTAAGCACATGTGCCAAAAAATTCAAAAGTTGCAGAAAAGGCTTAAAGCCAACATGTGGTGGATAATAATTTTCATAGATCTAACCACTCGTAAGCATCTTGTGGCACTTTATTGGTTGTTCATATATGAGGAGAATCTATAAATTCAAATAAAGAATTAGAGCCCCGCAAGTTCTGGAAGATCATTTCTATAAACCAAGTCGCCGGTAAGAATCTTGCAGCACATATCATTCCAGGCTTGCAACTGTGGAGTGAAACCTAAATTTGACTTGTAGCACACTGATCGAAGCTATATTTTATAATCAGGACTCTGAATGCACAAGTTTTTTCTAATATCACATTAATGAAAACAAAAGTATAACAGGAATCATTTGTAGTGCGTTAATTTGTTCATGAAATGAAAAAATGGACTTTGTTCACATATATGTGACACAAAATTGGAATTCTGCACACGGCCTTTCGACAACAGTCTACTTATACTCAAACACTACTTCTAAGTTGACATATTCCCGCATGACACATACAATAGCTGAGGTGAAACTGCCCAGCAACTGACATTCATGGGTTTTGAGGTCTGAGACTACTCCATGAATAACCAATTTCTTGAGGTTCGGGCAACGTTTGAGCATTAATTCGACCCAGTCTGAAAAGAGATCATTCAGAAAAGTCCATCCAAGCTCCAAAACGACCACATTTTCAAAATGAAAAGATCCTTGAAGACCATATTGAAGCATTTCATCTCTCAAGTCGCAACTCAATGACAGATGGCTAAGCTGTGGAAAGCGAAGAGCAATGGTCTCTATTTCCACGATCTCATCCTCATCATCAAACATTACATCCCAAAGTCGTAGCCTCCTTAACTTTGCTGATTTCCAAATCATCTGCAAGAACTTTAAGGATGTAATTGTGAAGTCCCTAACATCGAGTATCTCAAGATTATCGACAGTGTCACCAATATCAAGATGTAGAACGCTTACGTCGTCAATAATGAAATGCTTCAAAGTCCCCTTTCCAATGAGTTCGAAAAGCTCAAGGGAGCAACTTTTCAGGTGCAAACATTCGATACTATCTGCTTCCAAAACGAATTTGTCCAAACTTGTCCCCTCAATGTAAAAGCATCTCAACGTAACACTACTGACCTCAACTGTGACTTGTGCATCTGACATTGCAATGACTGGACTAATGAGATCCAATTTCTCAAGCTTCGGACACGCGCTGACTAAAAGACTCAAATCCAATGCTGAGATACTGACATAACTCAAAGAGAGAGACTTCATGCCAGCAAACCTGAAATAATTTGGTTCGACCCCCGAGACAGAACTATGCGACAAGACCAAAACCTCAAGCTTCTGCCTCCCGCAAATTTCGAGGATGTTCACATCTCCGGTCACCTGGACATTATAATGCAAGCTGCGCAATGACTCCCTTGTGTACAGGAGCCAAGCCACCACCGCAGAAGCCGGGAACTCTTCATCGACGTCGTCCAATTGAAGCGAGAGACTCTGCAATTTGGTGGTTTCAAATATGGTTTGGGTTATCCAAATTCCTGCTTGATTGCTACCATAATCACGATATCCAGACCAATCGCTCACACTAAACGAGAGACTACGGAGATGCTTGCGGCGGGCTTCTAGCCACTTCCGGCACGTCGCAGAAGCCACAACCACATCCCTGGCTGCGGCCAGTCGGGACAGTATGTTCCCGATAACCTCAATTGGCAGGCTCGCCATGATAAACGCGCAGTCACCAAATATTTCTAGTCCTACCACCAATTAAACTGATTGCTCCACAAACACATTCGAGTAGGCAGAACATAAAATCCTCAACGGATCAAGCAACGAACATAATCCTCGAACCCGAATGCGCTCATACCCAGTCCAATCAGTGCGCAAAACAGGGAGATGAGGACGACGACGGCCATCAAATCCTTCGGATCATCGAATAGCTGCTATTCTCCGGACTAGAGGATCGCAACGAAATTTAAAACTCGCCTCACTCGACTAACCAATGAATCGTGCCATGGTTCGAGGCGAATGGGACCTCGCAAGAAGACCGATTCGGCTTTCCAAGAAGGACTCACGGCGCGTTCAAGATCGTCCCGTCATGGCGTTCGATGATGTTGATGCAGAGAATGCTTCGTCGGACGGCGACAGAGAGAGAGAGAGAGAGAGACGAAGAATCCATTCATATTCGGTCATGGAGAAGCGATTCACTCGTGGGGTCGGGTCGGGTCGGCCTTCCGATCGATCGTGCTCGCGCCTCCTGTTTTGACTTTTTTCTTTTATCTTTTTTCGATTTCTAGGTCTGTATTTAGCAAATAAATAATAATTATCAGGAAAAATAATTTGCAGCGGAACTGTTGGAGGTACGACTGAACTTTTTTTTTTTCTTCCTTTTGTCCTTTTTCTAGTGTTGTCTTTGAAAGAAATTAAGTGGACATAAAGCGAATTGTTGCCGATTATTATTATACTAAATGACTTGCATGTTTCGAGTCAAAAAAAAAAAAAAATTGCATGTTATTTTACATTATTAAAAAGATTAAATTACCACATATCGCACACACTTCAATATAGTTTACGCCATTTAATGTACTGTAAGAGAAAATTTTTGTCTCTTCTTTATTGGATGTAAATTATGCAAGCTCCAAATTCTATTTATACGAAAAAAAAAATTTCCTAATTTTTGCAAGTTAGTTAAATGCTTATTAATGCTCTTTGGCTTGTCATTTGTTTTATATGGTTGAGCATAATAGATCAATCCGGATCGAATTGATGGGTTATTTTAATTAGTTATGATCAATCCGATTATCAATTCCAAGAGAACCACGATATTTTTTTAAACAAAATTCTAATGTAAAGCTAAACTTAAGGTATGATTTTCAGGTTTAGTTGCAATGTGATGCAATTAATGAGATTTGATCCGTTAAATAGCCATTAAAAAATGAAAATCAATGACAAATGAAAAAAAAAATGCTACTTATCCAATGATTAAACTGTCTCAGAACGAGATTGGTCTGGGAAAATTCTCGATCCTTGAAGTGGGGAATCGGACTCCACCTTCTCCGCTTTGTGATTTCGAGATAAAATCAAACTAGATTGAAAACCAATCATGTTGTCTGTTTAAATATTCTTAAAAAAAAAAATCCCCCGTCTTTGAGGGGAAAAAAAAAAAAACCTCCCTCGGGTCGGGCCAAGTACTCGAGCAGCTGAGCTCCCAAAATTGCACGTTGACTTTTGTTCCCGTTGCATCCATCTAGCTTTTGACTCTCGCGCTTTCTCCATCCATGGCGTTCGAGACCCTCTGTCTGAATCTCCTCCTCGCGCTGTTCGCGATCATCTTGCCGGGGAACCGGTTCGCCACGGCGTCTCCAGAGGATCATCTCTACAATGTAGGAGATCCTGTCCCTCTGTTCGCCAACAAAGTGGGTCCTCTCCACAACCCCAGGTATCTTCGTGCGAGCTCGCCCTCGATGTTCTGCGTATGAACAGCCATTGCGTTGTTCTTGAAGTAGTTGCGAATTGTTTCTGGATCTCACAAGTTAGGTAGTGATGCGACCAGTGATTTAGCTGCTGTCGCTCGTTGAGATTGCGAGGATTCAATTAAGCGAGGTGGATTTTGTTTAGAGCTGATCCGTACTTGTCTTGTCATCAATGATAGTATCGGAGGTTCTCGTCTTGCTAGTGGTATGTCAATATAGTTACGAGTTAGCCAATTACAAGTTAGCCATACTCTTGTTGTATCATGTCTTGTTGTGGCTGGGGTTTCTCTTAGAAATACTGTGTCGTGTGCGAGAATTGCCTAATTTCGTTACTGTTTCTGCTTGGTTGTTCCTTGCAACACTCAAGTTTGAGGAATTTGCAGAATATTAGTATGAGGCCTTTCTTTCTTTCTTTTTTTCGTCCCTTTTTTCCAATAGCTTTTGAGCCAATGTGTTATTGTGTTGCAGTGAGACCTACCAATACTATGACTTGCCGTTTTGCCGCCCAGGTTAGCTTTTTGATTTACTCATGTTTGCAATGGCAAGGATCAACCGCCAAACAAGTTAAATCTGCACCGACATGAGGCAAATTATAATTTTATTGTTGTGTTGTCCTGTTGTGTTGATCTGATCAGAAGCTGTAGTTGTGTGTTTGAAAGATTGTTTAATGAGCAACTTATTGAGACATTTTTTCCTGGTGTTCTGTCGGTACCTTTGCCTGAAGGAATGTCACTCATGATTTTAGCCCATGCATCAATGCTACTTATTCATTATCCAGTAAATCTAACAATAGAGGCTTGTGCTTCGCGTTATTGACCTTTAGCTATGTCCTTTGCAGACCCTCTTATCTGGAAGAGAGGATCTCTTGGGGAAGTTTTGAATGGCGATCGCTTGACCAATTCCTTGTACGATCTGAAATTTCGGGATGTTAAGGATGGGGAGATTCTCTGCGAGAAAAAACTCGAAATTAGTGACGTTGCGAGATTAAGGAATGCTGTAAATGAAGATTTTTACTTCCAGATGTACTATGATGATCTTCCAATGTGGGGGTTCATTGGGAAAGTGGAAAATAGTAGCTGGAGTCCTGGCGTAAAAGGGCCTAGATATTATTTGTTCAAACATGTGCAATTTGATGCCTTTTACAATGGTGACCAAATAATAGAAATACATGCTTTCAGTGACCCAAATGATGTTGTCGATATAACCAATGATATTGAGGTTAATGTAAAGTTTACTTATTCAACTTTCTGGAATGCAACCTCAATTGGTTTCGAGGAAAGAATGAGCAAATATTCAAGGGCTTCATTACTGCCAATCCACCGACAGATACACTGGTTCTCACTCATCAACTCTACAGTCATTTTGATCCTTTTGATGGGTTTGTTGACACTTCTTTTCATGAGGCGCATAAGAAATGACCTAAGACAGTAATGCTCTTTTACTGATATTTTTTCTAACGCTACTGTCGATAGTGACAGTTTGTTCCTTCTGACATACATCTGGATCTACGTGCTACAGATACTCTGCTGGAGATGACGAAGAAGGAAATGATGTTGCCAGGAAATATGTTTGTGGCGAATTATTCAGACCTCCATCCCATTTTCCCCTGTTTTGTGCAGTCTTGGGCTCGGGAATGCAGCTATTCACTATGTGAGCTCCTTTGAGCATCATATATGACCAATTGCATTTGTCGATTGCCACCAACTTTCAGCATCTTTTGTCATATGCTGCCTCAATTGGCTGTGAGCATAATGTTTCTCATGCATCTTTGAATTTTCAGAATTTAACTATTAAATGTCAGCCAGATTTACTACAAGAGAAACAGTATTCAGCAACAGGCAAATCTCTTCTGTAAATTTGCAAATTTTTGGGATCTGGAGATTAATTTCCTAAGACTTATTCACACAGCAGTGGTTGTCTGGAACTTTTCAGCATAAGTGCAGAGCTAGTCGTTAAAGTTTTGGTCGTTGGTCAATCGAGTCCTTGTCATGTCATTTTGGTCAATAAAGTCCTTAATGTTTTTAATAAAGTGCCATCAAACCCTAAGCTCGCTATCAGTGGATTTTCGACACTGGAAGTCCTACATGGTCCTTAGATCCTTGGCCGCATGGCATTGAGAAAAGGCCACATAAGAGACTTATAATTTTGGTGTCGGAAAACCACCAATGTCCTGCCTAGGACTTGGTTAGACATGTTTACAAACTCTTAATGACTTAAGTGACCAAAATAAGAAATTAAGGGCGCAGTTAACCAATGGTCAACGCGCTGAGGACCAATTCTGTGCTTTTCCTGGAACTTTTGGTTTGCATATATCTTGCTGACCTAGACAGATTGTCCTCTGAAGTTTCTACCTAACAGTTGTAAACTTTTGCTCAGGGTTTGTTTTTTATCTCTCCTAGCATTCCTCGGTGTCCTCTATCCATACAGCCGTGGAACCCTATGCACTGCTTTGGTTCTGAGTTATATTCTCACATCTGTGGTTGGTGGATTTACTGCAACTTCTTTTCAAAGTCAATTTGCTGAAACTGGATCGGTACCGAATCTAATTATTTTGTATGTGTCAAAGATATTATGTGATGCTGGTTATTTTTTCATTGCTCAGTTATCTTATACAAATGAATTTGAACTTTCAGGGATGGACTGTTCTCCTTACTGGCATAGTTTACCTTGGCCCAGTACTTGTGATAGCTTTTGTCCTCAATACAATTTCCATGGCTTATGGGGCCACAGCTGCACTTCCAGTTGGCACCATTTTCATAATCACCTTCATTTTTATGCCAATTACCATGCTGCTGCTTTTCTTGGGCGGGGTAATACGACACGTCTTCAGGACAGAAGTTCGTGCACCTTCTGTCACGAGGAAAAGTTTGAGAGAGATTCTACCACTAGCTTGGTACAGGAATTTGCCATGTCAAATGATTCTCGGAGGTCTTTTATCATTTAGTTCTGTTGTTCTGGAGTTATACGAGCTGAATACCACCCTTTGGGGTTTCAAGATCAGTGTTCTTCCAGGCACTTTGTTTGCGACATTTCTCATCCTCATCGTAGTGACATCTGTCCTTAGTGTTGTTCTGACATTCATCCAGCTTTCATCTGAAGACCATGATTGGTGGTGGAGGTATGTTCTTTTGCCCAAGTGCCGAAGATGAAAATACCCGTCATCTGGTGTTCTTCAGGGGAAGGATATTCTAGTGCGAAACAAAACTTTTTAGATTTGAGATTATTCTTCCTGTTCAATAGTATTATAAGATCTTAGATAAATGTAGTCGGTGGTGGATAAGACTTATCAGGTGCATATTGAAGGAGTGAACATTAAGTGCTGAAAGTTGCAATGTTGCATGTCTATTCAGCTCACAGTGCATTCTCTAGGTTGCTGGCTCGCTGTCAATGAGCCTCTGTCCCTCACAGAAGGCATTGAAAATCTGGAGTTGCTAGACTAAAAGTTTGTTGTTTAATTCTGTCTCATTCAACTGCTTGCTAGAAGGGTATATTAAAGGAGTATCACGCTGGGCTGTTCGATTAGTGTTTGGATTAAGTAATTTCGATAGTTGACTTTCTGGAGCTAGAAAAGGGGTAAACAGAACAGATGCAAAATCTACTTGGTGAACTGTATAGTGTTCATGCTTCTACATCTGGATGCGTGATTAGTTCATAACTTCTGCTTCTACAATGCAGGTGCGTGTTTCGCGGGGGCTCGGCGGCCATATTTATGTTTGCCTATTGCATGTACTTCTACACAAGGTCAAACATGAGTGGCTTCTTGCAGCTATCGATTTTCATGGGCTATAGTGCTTTAATGTGCTATGCATTTTTTCTCATACTCGGTACAGTCGGTTTCATTGCTTCGCTAATGTTTGTCTGCCGTAATTATGAAGCTGTGAAGAGTGAATGAATCATTGCTTCGATGTGTTCAATGTGAGTTGCCTGCGCTTGCTTCTTGGAAACTACTGAGATCATGAAGCAAAGCCAGAATGCTGGAGGCTACACACTACACAGAGAAGGCATTTCTTCCGTCCTTCCTTCCTTCGCGGATGATTGACCAAAAAGTTAGTTGATGTCGCTGATCTGAGTGTTGTCACAGATGAATGTCAGGTAAAAACAGCCAAGTAGCTCTTAGCATACGAAAATCAAGATGATGAAGAGCCCAGATGCATTGTATGCGGAACAGTCCTTGTTCTTGCAGCGACTTACTCAGCCATTTCTGGCAAAAAAAATTGGTTAATATCATGCCTTCTTTGTTGATAATCAAGTGGTGTTTTGCACCTGATTCTTCCATGTTGCACAGGAAAAATATTAGAAGACGACTGAAATGCTGGTGAAAAATGGTCTAAAAAGTCACCCGAGACAGAGAAAAATGGACGCACCCACTTTTTCTCCACATCGGCCAGACTCGTTCTTGTTTCTTCGTTGATGTTCTTTTCTGATTTGCCCTTTGATCTAATTACCAAGTTTCAGCTAAGACGCTCGCGGTTTGTCTGCGACTGAACCTTTGATGTCGACACTCATGTGAAACGTGATTATATGACCATATGAACTAGAGAAGGACAAACAAAGAGAAGGCTGCTGGAAATTTCCACTCCTTTTGAACGTCATTGGAAATCTATCAAACTCAATTTAGATTGTCCTGATTTTTTTTATAGCATAGGTTATTGGAACCTTTAATTTGACTGTTTCTCTTGGATACACTCCAATTTGTTTGCATCTCGTGAATCGCCCGTTTACTTGAAACGAGAAACGTCATGATTCGAGCTAGATGTGAGCATCACGTCCGGTTCAACCCGGAAACCGGCCAGTGTGGAATCGGCCTTTTAGGGAAACACAAAAAGAACGCTTGCGCCCGCATGGGGAATTGAAACCACTTACCGAACCGGAACCAGTTTGGTTTGGCTCGCAGTTCCGATATCTTGGAATCAGGAGTCACAGGGTTGGTTCTCAATTTTATGCCGGGAACCGCTCCGCCTAGGAGCCAATCGCCTCAATTTAAGCACAAGTTGGCCACCTCGGATTCGAGGGTTCGACTATTCTACCACTTCCTGGAGTGGATCTAAATTCACTCACTTAGTGTCCGCTCAGCTAGTAGGTCCGCACAAAAGCTAAACGAGGATGACCATCGAAATTTTGGGACAACTGGTGGCTGTGTTTGACGCTCGATGGATCGAAGGCAATATCTACACGAGGTCCACATCTAAGGTCGTCCCCCCCGTGAAAGGAAATCAATTTCTGTGTGCTCACTCATTCAATTTCTGTGTGCTCACTCATTCCCACCTTCCATCAACTACAACACCTAACCCCCATTGGACCCATACCGCCCCCCCTCACAGCAATTTCCAATAAAACAAGAAAAATAAAACCCAGAAAAGAAACAAGAAATACCGATTACCACTATGAGAATTGATTATGTAACGGTACTGTGTTTTGGATCACCAAAAATAATTCATAATTAATTAAAAAAAATTATTGTGGAGCCCACTTCTTCGGGCGTTTGTGACTCACAAGGTACGGTAATGTTATTCTCATCGTCGTCAAAAAAAAAAAAAATTTTGCAGTGCATGGGCACAAAACCACAAACGGCACGCACAACCCTAGTCCAAGAGAAAAACAGACCAACGTAGGAATCTCACGCACCATAGAAAACAGAAACTCGTGACGTGTACATCGTCTCCCCCACCCATTCCCTCAACATGGTCCCCTTGACAATATCTAGCAACATTCTGAACCCATTTAAAACCGATGTCATCAGCTCTCGCTCCAGCTCTACGTGATTGCTGTGGCCCCCCAAAAAAGGAAAAATGAAGGACTTCGATTTCTCGTTCGCTACTGGAGAAGATTCGAAGGAGACGAAGGCCCAGATCGGCAACGAGAATAATCCCCGTCGCCACATCCCCCCCGAGTGCTCGCGCCCGGCGTGCGAGACCCCGGCACCTGCCGGCCAGTCGTGCGAGGAGCCTTCTCCTCCTCCTCCTCCTCCTCCTCCTCCTCCTCCTCCTCCGTCCCCAAGGTCGCCGGAGCGTCGGCAACCCTGGCCGTCGCCCGAGCATAATGCTAGTGTCGAAGAGGCCGAAGCGGGCTTGGCGCGGCTCCGGACAGACAAGGCGTGCGGCGGGCGGGAGAGGCTGAAGAGGCATCGGGACGAGGTCGCGGGCCAGGTCCCGATACCCGACTCGTGGGGTCAAGAAAGCTTCTTGAAGGACTGGATGGATTACTCGAGGTTCGACGCGCTGCTGGCCCCGAAGGGGGTCGCCTCCGCCCGCGAGGCGCTGATGGCCGAGGGGCGTCGGCGGCAGGGGGCCGCGACTTCGCATCAGAGGATGAGAATAGAGGGCAGGTGTTGACGATGAGAGACCATTAAAACCAGGCCAGCCTTAAGCTTTAGCGAACTGCGGATTTTTTTCTTCTTTTCTATTGTAATGAACGCTATGGTCGCGGGCGATTAATATTAGCATGAATGTCATTTTATTTCTCAATTTTTTTTTTAAGAAATAAGTTCAAAAGATAAATGAGTTTTACAACGTAATAAATAGATTTAGATGAGAAATGAGAAGTTAAAAAAAGCTAATTTTTTATTTCAGAAACAAAAACTTAAACAATTTGCTCCTTCTTTCTCACTCCTCATCATCATCGCCGATCGCCATCGCCAACCGCCAGAAATAGGGCTAGGGAAGAGAAATTTTATGCTATTATCAAACGAATTTCTATTTCGAAAATAAAAAAATTATATCGTTATCAAACGTATTTTTTGGTTAAGAAACTCATCTAGAAATGGAAAAACCTATTTCTTGCTAGAAATAGAGCCATGGAAGAGAAATACATTCATGCGCGTTCTTAATTCATTAGATCAAGTTGTTTCCTTTCATGTTCCATATATCGATTATAATTATTCTGATCCAAAAAAATGATTCTAATTAAAATAATTTTTTTATCATGTTTCCCATATAATTTTTATAGGATCAGAACGCGTTTGGTGACTGTCCAAAATTTATGTTCCTAATACAAAAACGCGTTTGATAATTGTACAAAATTTCTATTCTAAGAAATAATTGCTCTTCCCAATTTTTGTCATTTAAGTCAAATAATTACGTAGTTATTTTGTGAAATTTCGTCCTATATTTCAAATTTATTGAAAAATAATTCATATTGATTCTCTTATATAACATATTGCATCTTGAAATGTAAAAGAATCTCCAACCAAAAAAAAAGAAATGTAAGAGAATCAAAAATCATCACGAAAACCATCCCAAAAATAAATCATCACAAATCATTTTCATCATTTATTATGTGGTTTCATCGAACTTTTTTCAAAAGGTGGATAATCAACACGAGCAACTCCCTCGTTTCTTCAAGGAAAATGCATTGCACTGCCCTGCATTGGTGCGTGTTTTTTGTTCTAGGAAATTAAATCTCAATTTTAATTCATCGAAAACTTAAGAACGAGAGCTTGCTAAGTGTTCACGATAGTTATTTTGTCTTTTTTCAAAATTTTTAAAACTAGACTAAGTCTAAAGTACATAAATCTAAGCAAATCACAACTCATGAAATCTTGTGTGCAATCAAGGAATCATTGCATTGACAAATTGCATCATAAATCCACAATGAAACCCTAACGGATTAGAGAAATGCAGTTCAAGTTTAATTGCAAAGATGTTTATGATTTTACTAACAAAGAACAAAATCTATGAAATCAAGGGATTTTAGACGCAAATTTATGAAAGTAAAATCAAACAAGCCCAATATGAGCTTATTCTATTTTTAGGGATTTTCTTTAAAAAAATCCCGATTTTTTTACAATTTTTTTATTTTAAATTTATTATCTTATATACATATATATATATATATATATATTTGACTCATTTTATTTTAGGTTGATGGAAAATTGACAGGAAAACTGAAATGAAAAAGTGATAGATGTAGAATTGTATTATGTTTTGTGATTCTCAAAAATGATTCTTTATGCCACAATCGATTTTTTTTTGTTCTTATTTCGCTCCAAAACTATTTTTAAAAACGAAATCAGAATCATTTACATTTTTTTTTGTTATGCGAAATAGAATTAGAATGGTTACCATGCAAACCCCAAATTACGGGTAGAATTAGTGTCATTTGTCTTATTATTATTTTTTAATTCGCTCTTTTGGGAAAAAGATAAATTAAAAGATAACCGTCATGGACAACATAAAAATAACTCAAAAAAAGAAAAAAAAAAACTAAATAACTTCATAACATATCAATGATAACATGACCTTTATATTGACTTAGCCAACGTAGACATGCATCCTCATCGCCAGAGTCACCACCCCCGAAATTCGATTAGCAGAGGTAATTTATCATTTGCTTTTTGTAGATTTGTGATGAAAGTTCATCAATTTCGGACGGTTTATAGGATTCGGATCTCCTACCTTACTTTTTGTAAGGCAGGTGATCCTTGTCCTAGTTTGTAATCCGATCGATTCCCGGAGACAAAGTCATTTCGTGGGAGGGAAGGCATTACTTTGTCATTCGGGCAAAATTCACCACTCTTTACCATGTTGCCGCCTTCACGCTCACGTCAGCACTGTGTTCACTTACGTCTCCACGTTGGTTATTTTCAACGAGAAGTCTTAGCTCATGACCCGATCAAGCACCCGAGCTCCCCCGCCACCTTAGCGATTTGATCCATGGAGTTGCACATTCTCCAAAGACGACCCCTTTAGGAGAAAAGTTATTCAGATTGGAGCACGTGTTAGGTCAAAACATGATAGCGTTTGGATTGGGCCGACCAAAAGTTGCTAAAATTTGCATTGCACAGAAGTACGAAAAAAGTTGTTCGAAAATGGATTTGACCTTATGGGATCCTTAGTAGCATTGAGTCCAAATGACTGGCGAAAGATCATTTATACTAATATTGACGATATTATTTTTATTAGGCAACCTAATGAAGGGAGTCGGCGACTAAAGCTCCGTCCCTTGGGGTGTTAGAACTTCATCTGGATTCGAATTCTACTGAGAGATCTATTAGAGATCAAAGAACTCGTAGAATCATATTGAATATTTGATGATACTTAAAAAAAATGCAATTACAATCGAAACGGTCGAAAAGAAATTGAATTTCAATTATTTGTGAAAACATATCAATTGATATGACATTTGAAACCAAAATGGGTCAGATCATCTTCGATCCGACCAAACTTGACCTGACCAAACCTGCCCATCTGGCAAGCATAGTACGGCTCCATGGTTTCAAGTTTCGTATAGATTCCACCTAGAACGTAAAACCTGCACTTCCAAACAAGTATCACAATTTTTGAAACTTGAAAACCTACCCTCTCACAGGCTGCATGGTTAGTTCTAGAGCCTACCAAGATTCTACCTTTATTTTAAGTTGATTTATTGCAGTAAATCATCACCTATAATGACCACGATGTCCGCTAAAATCACCAATCACATCTCATATTTAGATACACGAAAAATATGAAACGTTAACAAAGTAAAAGTTTCGATCTTAAATATCGGCGAAAAATGAAAATTTAGATGAGTAGTGGTTTCAAATTACACACTCATCATCAGAAAGCTTATACAAAGAAAAATATAAAAAGGCTCGTTTTAGGTTCCATCTACCTCGAACCTACCCGACATAATAGGTTTTTCAATTATTAGAACTTAAAATCTACCCCGCATGCCTTAGATCTTGAAACCGGAACGGTTCGTCCGGTTCCCATGTCTACCCTGAGGCCTGGTGTGTTGTCAGAAAAATTTCAACCCGGGTTGGGGCTTCTTTTAACTTCAGGCCGAGAGAATTGGGCCCAGAAAGCAGGTTGGTTCTGTTAGGGCTTCTTTTAATATTAGGCCCACAGATAAATGGGCCCAGCAAGCAGGTTGTTTCTGCTAGGGTTCACGGCGCTCCGTATTTATGTTTGCTCCATCAGCCGTCGAAGAAACCTGACCGGCACCATAATCTTCTCTCGGGTACTCTCTCTTCTCCGCATTCTTTATCGACTGCTCCTTAGTTAATCAGAATCTGCGTCGTTGCATCGATGCTTCGGATCTGTAGTATCCTGTGTTATTCATCTGTAGCGTGTAGGAATTAGGGAAATTCTGGTCGCGATTTCTGGGTTGCGCTTAGACGTGAACCTGGAGTGAGAGTGGCTGATGCAGCTCATGCGTCGCTTGTATGCAAGTCTTTCATTGTGAGAGCTTCGGCATTTCCTCCTGACACTTTGGTTTATGTTCCCAGGAGAGCAACTTGTTCGTATTCGGTCCTTAGAGTTTCCCGAATATGAGGTATGTGCGGATATACTCTTGAAGTTGTGATGTTCGTTTGGTCCCCCATGATTGCTGATGTTGTGATAAGCATGTTGATTTGTGCGGGTTCATGGGTGGCTATAGTTGCCCCGTGTTGTATTTGCCAAAATGGCCAAGTAAGCGGGACCTTATGGGGGGTCACCAGTTCTTGATCCGATGTGTGTGTTCTCTGTCGAATTGTTCTAAGTGGCCAGTGTCATTGAGTCATTTCCTTGAGTATGATGGCGGACTTGCATTGCTTTTTTATGTTACATGCCTTCACCGATTCATGAATTAGCCTTTAACATTGTATGAGTGGGAAGTTGGGTGTCGGCAATAGTTTTGATTGAGCGCCTATATTTCTGATCAACTACAAGGTCAGTGAGTCATATTTGTTAATGTGGAGAAGCCACCCAGATGGAAGGTTGCACCAGAGCTCCTTGCATTTTACTTAATGTGTGCCCTCATGAGCGATGACTTATCGCAACTTCTCTTGTGTAGGAGTTCACTGCTAATGGCCTTGAGAGAATAGTTTCTTTGGTATAAAGTCATTGGTTATTTCCTGGGGCTAGCCAAATATACGCTGAACTAGTTGAAAATGCTTGCCTATTTTGGAGTATTTTCCCTCCATATGATATGTGATTTTCTGGGTATACCTTCTAAGAGCACATTTTTGTCCTGCAGTAAGCTTCAGAGCGAGGCTCTTAGAGAAGCTATCTCAGGGATCTATAGTGATTGCAATGAGAAAAAACGGAAGTTCACCGAGACCATTGAACTCCAGATTGGGTTGAAGAATTATGATCCCCAAAAAGACAAGCGTTTCAGTGGTTCTGTTAAGTTGCCACATATTCCTCGTCCGAAGATGAAGGTCTGCATGCTCGGTGATGCACAGCATGTGGAAGAGGTATCTTTTCTCTTGTTCTCTTAGTTCCTTAATTATTAGGCATGTAATGCTGTTAAATAGGCCTTTTAACATCATCTGGAGTTGTTCATTTCAGGCAGAGAAGATAGGCCTGGATTATATGGATGTGGAAGCGTTGAAGAAGCTGAACAAGAATAAGAAACTGGTCAAGAAACTGGCAAAGAAGTACCATGCCTTCTTGGCTTCAGAAGCTGTTATCAAGCAGATCCCCCGTCTTCTAGGCCCTGGTCTAAACAAGGCAGGCAAGTTCCATTTTGTCTGAATATGATTCATTTACTTCATGGGTACTTATATGAGGATACTCTCCCCTCGGACACGATGCCATCATCTTCCCTCGGGATGGCTGTGGTTGACATTGTCATGCACATAGGGTTTCTTCTAGGCCTGCTTGTGTGTTCGCTTTATTTGCTCGTACATGAATGACCTTTCACTTTTGCATTTGGAAGAGTTGCCCATTCATGATTCGCTCCTGACCCACCGTTCTCTGCTTTGCAATCATTAGGGAAGTTCCCAACGCTGGTTACTCATCAGGAATCTCTGGAATCTAAGGTCAATGAGACAAAGGCCATGGTGAAGTTCCAACTAAAGAAGGTCCTTTGCATGGGTGTTGCCATCGGCAACGTCAGCATGGAAGAGAAACAGGTTTTCCAAAATGTTCAGCTGGGCGTGAATTTCCTTGTTTCCTTGCTCAAGAAAAACTGGCAAAATGTGAGTCGATTTACTTTTCTCGGCTATTTGAATTCACCTCCGAATCAAATGTCTCACAAAAACCTCAACTCCCTTTATAACCTTTTCTTTTTTATCCTCTCTCTCTCTCCCCCCCTCCACAGTACTGATATAAATCATGTCTTCTTCTTTTTTTTCTGGAACCAGGTCAGGTGTCTGCACTTGAAGAGCACAATGGGAAAGCCATATCGCGTTTTCTGAGCCATTGTGCTCAATCATTTGAAGAGTTTTGTAGGCGGAGAATTAGCCGGATTCCAGTGGTGGCTGATTTGGATGTTTCTCTCTTTTGGTTGGTTTTTTCCTCAAAGATTATGCTATTCAATACATTTAACTTTTCGTAAAATTTGTATTTCAAAGATATTGGATTTCTTATTTTATTTTTATTTTTGGTCCGTGCCATTCCATCAATGATAAATCTATGTAGGGATGCTGATAACAGACTTGAGTGCTTAATATGTCGTCCCTCTCTCGAGGAAGTGGGTAACGAAGTAATGAAATGGACGGTGGTCCGTCGCAGGGCCAACGACGCACGCCACGGGACGTCATCCTTGTGTACAGGAACGATCACAGGCCAACTCTGGGCAGTGTTGATCTGATCTTAGTAAATCATGAAACGAATTCAGGAATTGATGACATGTCGTCCGAACGGGGCTTCTTACTGTTCGGCGCGTGCGCATCTTCAACGAACGTTTCTGTTTTGTGATGCCGCCTTTCGCGATTGCGTTAGGTGTGGGGATTTTCAATCTCTTACAAAGCAAATAACCGACTGTCGGCTGAGTTGGTCTCCCCCATCGAGGGGGGTGCTAAATTGGGATCTACCGATAAAAAGTTAGGTGGTGCGCTCCTTTAGTCCTCATATTGTATTAAGATTTAGTCTAGTAGGTCCATGGCATTGTTAGGTGCCTGAAATGATCCCCCTTCCTTTGATTCCTTGCGCACGTCGAAACAACAATGGTCCAGTGTCTACCGAAAAGACCAATCGGTTGGGTCGTGTCCAAATTTAGTAATCCGTGGAGAGAAGGGAAAGATCATTTTCTCCCTTTCGATGGGATCCCGCGATTACATTATGGTTATATGCATAGAGATCGTCAGATGGGAAACTGCCGTGCAGCTAAACTTGAATCTAACCTGTCTACTATGTAGACTGTAAAATCTCAATGGAGATGATGACGCCACATAAGGGAAATGAAGGAGGACTTGCGGAATTGTTGGCCCGGTTTAAAGGCGTTTAGGTGATTTATTGTCCTCGTGAAGTTAATCGGATCTCGAAGACTCATCGAAAAGGATCTATTTTTCCTGATTAAATGAAAATCGGCTTGTTTCGAGATCCGACCCCCGCCCGGGGGAGGGGGCATCTTTCGGACCCAAGCTTTGGCCAGATGCCAAGAGCCGTTCTTTTGTTTCGAGCTCCTCCTCTTTTTTCTCTCGGTCCCTTCCACGTGGACAAGCGGGAGGACAGAACCCGATTTCAAACCCGAGGAGTCGGGGGTCCGGCCCGCAGACGCCGCAATATAAAAGAGGGGGGCAAGCGCGCACGGTTTCGTGAACTTTTTCTCCTTGGTTATTTTATTATTCGGCTCTCCCCTCCGGAGAAAAAAAAACCTACCTCGCTCCCCCGGCGCTCATCCTCGCTCCCTCTCGGTACTCTCTCTCTCTCTGGCGCGCGCTCGCTCTCCTGCATGTGCATCTATAGCTTTGATCTCTCCTGCATTTTTGGTTTCTGTATCTGTACTGTATAGCCTTTGGTCTGTATCGCCGCCTGCGTTGTTCAATCTGTACCCGCGCCGTCTCGGCTGCTTTTTGCCTGGAGCTCTACGCCGTCTGATCTCGTGGTCCTTCTTTGGTTTTGATCTTCCCCCCCGATGCTTTCTCTGCGTTGGTTCGGGTGGCCCGGTTGCGGCTTTTTCTCGAGTGAGAGAATCCCCTCCCCTCTCTTTTGAGACGCGGGACTGCCGAATTCACGAGCCTTGGGGGTTCCCTTTTGCTCCGGCTTCCGCCCTTCTTGAGTGGGGCTAGATATGGCATAGATGGTGGGTGGGAGACGCAAAAGAGGGTGTAGAGTCGTGCTTTCCTGGCTCTTAGTTTTTGCCTGAGAGAAATGATGCGTTGTCCGTGCCTGCAGAAGTTCCCAATTTCAAGTTGGAAAGGATCTATCGTTTTTAGATCATAGAGTTCGATAATTGTAGTTGGGTACTCCATCTCTTTGATGAGAATACTGCGTGACGATTATCATAGCAAATTTTTGGCATATGTATGCTCTTAGCTATGAAAATTCTTTTCGAATTTTTATTTTTTGCCCACTTGAGCTGCGGTATCGTGATTTTTTTTTTTTTAATAAAAGATCTCACACCAACCCTCATGATCTGAGTTCGTGGGTCGCCACTGCATCTAATGATTTGCTGTCTACACTTCAACGTCCAATGCCTTGGCACTAGTTATTCGTGTGGAGCGTCAAGTGAGGACCGGGGGAGCCTTTTGAGCTCGTGTCTTCTCATATTGCTCCATAGATTGATTCGCCTTGTTACCATGGCACTGGAAAGCCCTTTGGCTCCATGCCCTCATGAATTTGCACGAGGCTGACACTCACTCTCTCTTATCGTTTCGCTGATAGATAAGTTTGATTGTTGATAAAATCAGCTAATCATTCGATTCTCCTATGAAAAGGATTAGCCACCCCTCTTTTCTTATTTATGAGCAAGGAGTCTGCAACATGTATCCTTGCTTTGCGTGAATGTACTCCTAAATATACGAGATAGAGCTAGTTGCAGAAGCGATCGAATGTCCTATTTCCGCATGTTTAATTTAAGATCACTTTAGCATGTCTCTTCCTTTTCTGTTGCTTTTCTGATTGGGCTTTGAAAGCACTCCTGCTTGACCTGTTGTATTACTCTGTATGCAGCTGCTAAAGATGTCGGCAGTGTCTCTGTCCTCCCCCTGCATGTTCAGGGTTGCACCACCTAAGCGGATCACCAGTGCCATCGTCAAGAGCCCATCTTCGCTTGGATCTGTGAACAGCATCTCAAAGTCGTTCGGCTTGAAGTCATCCCCTGGTTTTAGAGCATCTATGGCTGTGTACAAGATTAAGCTCATCGGACCAGATGGCCAAGAGAATGAGTTTGATGCGCCTGATGACACGTACATTCTCGACTCTGCCGAAAACGCGGGGGTGGAGCTGCCCTATTCGTGCAGGGCTGGAGCTTGCTCTACTTGTGCCGGGAAGATGGTGAGCGGTATGGTGGATCAGAGCGACGGCTCGTTCCTCGACGAGAACCAAATGAAAGAGGGTTATCTACTAACCTGTGTATCGTACCCGACTTCTGATTGTGTGATTCACACCCACAAGGAAGGTGAACTGTACTGAATGTTCTCTGCTTTCGGATTGAAGTGGGGCTTGCTTATGTTGTTTGTAGCTTTTGGCAGCGGGGGATGATCATTCACTGCTCTCAGGAACTCTTCATTGTCGTACGTAGTTTCCTGGTGTATGTTCTGTTTTTGTTCTTCTGTTGGAGATTGTGTGGTATGCTTAACAGCCTGCCCTGCAGATGATGGGAGACTTTGCACAGCCTCTCCTGTCTACGTTTTATACCTAGATGAACTTCTTTCAATAATGTTTGCCGGAGAATCCATGGAAGATGAAGACAAAGTGTGTGGTAATCTTGTCGAAGTTGAGGTGATGATTTCGCCGTAGTTGAAGTTTGTTCATTTAGAAAGTCGAGTCTCGATTAGATCAAGTATGAATCCAAAGGAACACAAATCTTGTCGTAGTCCGCTGTTCATATTTACTTTCGCCTCCTCCGATCGAAAGCGAAAGTAAAATCTCAAATGCTGTTTCATACGGAGAGCTCTTTCGTTACTACCGTTATTAAACAATTCTTGGTGCTTGGCTTAATAGTAAGTTCCACAATGTTGGAAATTTCCTTTTCGGGTTAAAAAGACATTTATATATGATCAATAATGATCGATTTGTATGTTCCGTTTGTTTTGTAAATAATGAATTAATTATTCGAAAAAATATTTTTCTTAAATTGATTGATTATGGTTTATAAAAAATGAGTGAAGGGAAAATATTTTCATCGTCGATGGGGATCTGTAAATATAACTGTTGATCATGAAAATATTTTTTTCATTCATTAACCATTTCAAGCGATACAAGCTTTTTTTTTAACAAAAATATTTTCAAATAATTTTATTTTCACGAAATAAACGGAATTTTGGAATTATTGGACTTTGACGATAGTCGACTTATACCTGAAATGTCACTAATGCTTATTCATATGAGAAAGAAAATTGCAGAAATATACGGTGTAAAACCGTGCTTCTTTTTTGTTGTATGGATAGGTATTAAAAAGGTGGGAAGATAAAAATAGAAAAATAATACAAATGGTTTCTAAGCTTTGACCCGATATGCAACATGATTTTTAAACTTTTAAATTGTTCAACATGGTGCATGGATTATAACCCAATACATTGTGATTCATGAACTTTTGATACACAATTAATTTAGTCCATGACTTATATTAAAATGTTCAATGTCGTCCATAAACTTGAATTAGTAGAAGTATGACACTAAACATTTTTCATATATTTGATGGATTAAATTGAACATGTATCAAAAGTTCAGAGACGACATTAAACAATTTAAAAATGCTTTGGATCATATTGCAAATTAGGCCAAAGTTTTGTGTTATTATACCGAAAATCACCACTAGCGGTGAAATAATCCAAGTATATGGTTACAACTCACATGCAAGGAAGACCAGTGTTAAGCGGCCTCACGCGACGCATAGTCTGAAAAATTAATGGTTTGAAAACTATTTTTCAAAAAATGATCGATTTTAGATCACTACAAAAATGATTAGAAGCAAAATATTTCCATTGTGCACGAAAATGTCTAGACCTAAATTTTTCATTGGTAATGAGAAGATTTTTCATTGGCCAATAATTATTTCAAGCAATACAACCGTTCAATTTTTAAAAAAAATGTTATCTAAATCATTTATTTTTCATGAAATAAACAACAGCTTGTTAAAAATTCGATTTCCGGTGGATAGCCAAACAAATGCTGAATTAGTCGAAAGTGCTACCATTTTTTTGAAGTATTTTCCCTCTAAAGAGCATGTTTCCTCCCTCCGCAGTAAGCTTCGAGGCGAGGCTCTTGGAGAAGCTACCTCCGGGGATCTTTTAGTGATTCCGACGAGAAGAAGAGGAAGGTCGCCGAGACCATTGAACTTCCAGATTGGTCTGAAGAGTTACGATCGGCGGAAAGACAAGCGGTCCAGTTGGTTCTCTTAAGTCCCCGCACATTCCTCGTCGGAAGTTGAAGATGGTCTGCACAGCATGGTAGAAGAAGAGGTGACCTTCATGACTGCTCTCGGTCTCTTGGTTTCCTTGATTAGTAGGCATATAATGCCCGTTATAATAAGCTTAAAGCGTGAGCCTAATGTGGTTTAATGCTCGTTGGGGCTCTTCTTTCATTTTTCTCAGCTGCTCTGCTTGTTTACTGAGGGTTAAGTCCAGTGCATATCGCGCCTCAATCGATCGTCGAGTTCGCGACTCTCGCTCAACCTTTTTCTTGACTGTATTGGCTTCCACTGTGACATCAAGAGATTTCGGGACTTTGATGTGATAATGTAGATACTCATTTCAGGTTTCAGGCAGAGAAGATAGGCCTGGATGGAAGAAGCTCAACGAGAACAAGAAGCTGGCCAAGAAGGTGTGATTAAGCAGATAAACAAGGCAGGCAAGTTCCTTCCTGTCTAAATTTGATCTTATTCACTTCATGGGTCCTTGTATACGGGGACTCTGCCCCTCGGATGCAGCTCGTCGGGATGTGGATGTGGCCGGCATTCGCCTTTTTTCAGGAGGGGATACTTTGAACCACATGGATCCTCAAGCAAGGAAAATCCCCGGTGTCACTCAAGCAATTGGCTTTTAAAAGCAAATGAAGCTAATTTCCCGGTAAGCCAAATGTTCCGCTCACGCGAATGAGCCGAATTCCTAGACGAGAACTTTGAACCAGAATGACTGTGTGGATGGCTGGAGCTTGTACACGCCGGAGAAGTCGAGGTACTCACGGTTTTTGCGTATCAATTCTGCAATAAGTATCTCGTCCGGGGAGTTTCGCCGGACGACGGAATCCGCTGATGTCCCGAACTCCAACGGGATCAAAATGTCGGCGCCCAACGGCGAAAACAGAGAGACAACATCAGAGAAACGTCGGTAGTTTCACGCGGAGGGTGGACAATCGACGGGATCGAAGGGGACTTCAGCATGTTGTCCTGGCTTATTAGTACGAACGTCCTTCCCGACGAACGAGAAGGAGCTGGCTATGGAAGCGATCAGATGTCCTGCGTAAACATATTTACCTTCTCAGTATCTTTTTCCCGATTTGAAACCGTGAGAATACTCTTTTGCTAATTAATTAGTTCCTGATAAAAATAAATAAATAAATATATATATATATATATATATATATATATATATATCTCTAAAAAAGCTCTATTGCTATTTTTGGACGCATGGTGACGAAAAAGGAAAAGAGGGGGACGGAATTTATCTTACTTTTGACATAGTGGATCCCCTTGCCAGGCCTGCATGACGGGCTATTCCAATAAAAATATTGGTGTGCATAAAAAATCTCAAGTTTTGCGAGATAAATAAATTATTTTTTGAGCTCCATAAATTTCTGGAGAAATTGGTGTAGAAATTATTTGGTTTTGCGCACATTCTTGAAATATAAAATAAAATAAAATAAAAGGAAAAAACAAAATAAACAAGAGCGGTCGGCTTAAAACCCTCTCTCACACACTAGGGTTTTAGCGTCAACCTGTTCGCAGGAAGAGGGAAAGAAGGCCCATCTTGCCCCCAAACTACAAATACTTGCCCATTCTTCTTCATCTTCTTCTTCTTCATCATGATATTCCGCTCTATTCTCGTCCTCCTGCAAAACCCTAGTCTTCCCTTCATCGGAAATGGTTGGTTTTGTTACCGGAGCCGCCGTTGATGAAGAGCAAGACGGCTCCAATCGGACTTCCAACCCGAAAGGAATCGGCAATCCGCTCGCCCTCCTCGATCAGAAGATTAGCGACTTGTCTTTCGCCGACTCGTTCCTCGATTTCGAGTCCATTCAGAGTTGGTTCGAGGACATTCCGATGGAGACGGCGACCGCGCAGCCTGGGAACTTTGGTGGTGCGAAAGTTGAGGAGGGGCCCTGCGGTCGTGAAAGTGCGGAGGAGGTGTTGAAACCTGGGCCTGAGCTAAACTCGGGCGCTTGCGAGGCGGTGACTGGAGTTTTCCTTTCTGCGGTGAAGGTTGAGGAGGATTGGGAAAAGTTGGGGACTTTGGGTGGTTCTATTGAGGAAAACTTGGGGAGGGTCAGTTTGGCTTGTGGTTCTGGGGTTCCGGTGGTTGCTGATGGTATCTCTGTGAAGACTGAAGTGGGAAGTGATGATGGTGGGTATGATAGGAGTTTAGTGCCTGCTAGTGATTTCCCTATTGATGACACGGTAAACGCTGTGAAGGGGGAACAGATGATTGGCGATGATCATGAGAGTGGAAGCAGTTCAGAGTCTGAAGACTCTAGTTCAACTTCGTCATCGTCCTCGAGTAGTAGTGACGACGACACTGATACCGATGACGATTGCAGGGAGGAAGACAGGGAGACGGTGGATGTAAAAGGACATGTGAATGAAGCGGGTGAAATGGAAGAAGGTGAAATACGGGAAGTTGATGGAGGAGATGAATCGGGTAAGGAGAAGAACGATGAAGACAGTGATGAAGAAGATCAGGTTGTAGAGGATATGGTTTGTTGGAGTGATGCTGAAGATGAAGATGATGGGGTTGCCGGCACTGGTGCTAAGAGCGGACCCATCAGATCAAAAAATGAGGTCAAGGTAAATCTTGATTCTTATAGCTAATATCGGTTTTTTTCTTGGTGCCGACTCTTTTCTTTTTATCTTTACAACTTTGTGAATCGTGATGAATGCTAGATTTTGCCAAGTAACTAGTGCGATGGTGGTATTAGAGACCATGTTGACATTCCAGTTGATGGAGAGGTACTCAATTTGTTCTGTGTTACAGTATTCATCTGTAGATATTTGCAGAGTCTGTGAACTTGTTGTCATTGTCTACATAGATTGACTTTCTTTCATTTTGGTTATGGAAAGTGAAAGTCATTTTGTTTAGTACAAGATCGCTTCACACCTCGCGGTGCTTACACCTCTCGCCTATCGAACCATAGCTTTGGTTGTTTCGATCAAGTGGTAGGGACTGATCAACGTAAATTCAAATCATCATTGCATATGATGTGAATATAGCTGTTTCTTTATTCTTCATTTACATTCACAAGCTTGTCAGGCGAGCCTTTTTCCACCTGACCAGCTTATTTTCAGGTGTCTGTACGACGTTGTTTCAGAGGTTTTGCAATTTGTCAGCGGTGATAATGCAAATGATGTCACTACAAACGGTTTTTTCACATTTTCTATCTTTTGGAATTGCAGTTTCTCCCTCCAGTTCCTCCTGTAAATGCAACACTGCAGCCGCATCATCGGATGTCACCAGTTGGAGTTGTTCTATCGGTATAGGCCAATTCCATATACTTTATTTACTCTCTGAAGCGATCTCATGTTATGCATAATCAACTACTCTTAGGAATCCATAATGTTGGTACAGTTAGAAGAAATCTACATTCAGGATCATTTTGTCGTTCTCTCTTCTTTTTTTTTTTGGCAAGATTGTTTAGTAATGGTACTGGATAATTTACAGATTTTAGGAGCCCAAGTTGTTGTTGAAGGGATGGAGAAGCACAGTCCCCTTAATGAGGGTTCTATCCTTTGGATCACTGAGACCAGAACCCCATTGGGGCTGGTGGATGAAATTTTTGGACCCGTAAAAAACCCTTACTATATTGTAAGATACAATTCAGAAGCTGAAGTCCCTGCCAGCATCCACCAAGGCACTTCGATCTCTTCTATTCCAGAATTTGCCAGTTTGGTGCTTAATGAGAAAAATCTGTACAAGAAAGGATATGATGCCTCAGGTGAGAATGACGAAGAGCTGTCAGAGGAGGCAGAGTTTTCAGATGATGAGAAAGAGGCTGAGTACAGGAGGATGCAGAGAATGGCAAAGAGGGGCACCAACATGGATGACCAAAGAGCTGAAAACAGGAAAAACAACAAAAAGAAGGTTAGAAGTAGGGAATCGAACTGGAAAAATGGCAAACCTTCACCACAGCAACTGCCAGCGCGAGAGGGTCAGCACGTATTAAATCAAACTCAGCATCAAATCTCACCTACAGCAGCACCACTGGATTATGGCAATTTCACAACATCCTCAGCCATTCAACCGGGTAATATGGGTGGAATTGGCACAAATTCACCGTTTCCGCTCATGCAGCCGAACAGTGGCTTTATTCCACCACTACACGACTCTTGGGTCAACAGCTTGCCTTTGCAACAACCAATGGGTGCTATTTCTTCTAATGGAATTCCGATTGGAATGCCGTGGCCTCCACGTGGGAGTCAATTTCCATTCCAAATGCCTCTTCCCAATCACATGCCATTTCAGCAGCAGTTTGATCTGAGCCAGACCTTGCTTCCCAACATGGTCCTACCAATGGGGCAATCGAATACATTAGGGCCTGGTTTGGCACCTTGGCCCAATCCCATGGGTCAAAACAGCTGCAACCAAATGGCAGTTGGGGTTGGTGCATTTGGCCAAAGTAGTCATCCAATTTTCAATGCCGGAGGACAAGGATTTCAGTTCAATGGAACCCCAGTTGGTCAAAGCAGTTACACACAGCCACGTGCTGCAGCTCCCTGTCCAACTGATGCTCCGGGGCCATTCAAGCAGCGTGGTCCGTCCTTCGGCCGTGGGCAGAAACCATATCGTGGAAGAGGTGGTCGATTTTCAGGTGGTAGAAGCCAGCAGCGTCCTCACTGAGTGTTGTGGCGGCTGTTCATAGTGTCTGTGCTGTGGCTTAATTGCAGGCTGCAGCAATCATGCCTCGAGCCTTCTAGTGAGAAAGACAGTATAATGTGATGTTGCAGGGGAAGTGGTAATTATAATATATTGGTTCGCTATTAGAAATTCCCCTCCGTTATGTAAGTCGATTGCCGTGAATTTTTGTTTTGTGGCCATCACATGTTCTCTTTGTATTTAGAGTTGCTATATGCAATTTTCATGTCGGTTCTCTGCATGTGTTGATGCGAGACATAGTTTAACGCATATGCTTCAAATACTAGAGATCTTCATGATTATTTGCTGGAGAAAGTAGACTTAAAAGGGAATGTTTAATGTGCCGAAGAAGAGGTAACTCACAGTTTGCGGTTCAATACGAGAGACTCTGCCTCATCATCTTATCCGACATGGTCTCTAGCGATTTCTTCATTTTGCGACACATCGCATGCCGTTCTCTTTGTATTTAAGAGTTTCTACCAGCGATGTACATGTCGGCTAACTGCTGTGTTGATGCGAGACATCATTTATACGGTGGCCTTGTTCAACTTTCCTAGAAATTGTCACGAATGGAGGGAAAAAGTCGATGGAGCATGAGACATTGGAGTGTTATGTTTACCATGTGAGACATGATATGCGGTGTCTTCTTTTTCTGTAGTTGTGTCAAGAAGTGTGTAATTGGGTAGCAAGATTGACGTACGATCCCACGATTCTGAGTGATTAAAACTGCTGTTTTATGATATATATTTTTTGTTTGTGCTGGTTGCATTTCTCTGACTTTGATTAGTATGATGCGATCATCAATTACCGACGTCTCAATTGGCAGCTAACACTAAGGCAAAATTACAGTCGAGGGGTCAATGGAAGCGCCATTCTAATGCGTAGAGAAGACGCAAAACCGTCCTTGCACTCTTCAATAGGGGACACTGTTTGTTCTTCAATTAATATTTTAGTATTTTTTTTATAACCTATTGTTGTTGATGTGGACAATCGGGGATCTGAGCTGGCAACCTGAAATTTGACGTGGATATAAGTAGAAAAGGATTTCAAGAAACCAAAACACAAAAGAAGGGTGCATAAATAATGGGGAAAACAGAATGAACATGAACGAAAAACTACAAAACCCTAGGGCCGTCGACACCAACGGCCATGGACATATGTACAGAAAAGGAAGAGAGTAGCCGGCACAGCTGCTGCGGCCCCAAATCGAACTTTTGGTGATCGCAGCAGCACTCTTGGCCTGAATGAATTTGAAAAGCCTCATCAACCAAATCACGCGCGCTCAAATCAACTCATAACACATGGGACAATTCCAAGGACATCCGAAAAAATCCAGCACCGAGATAGGATTAGAATGACTGGAGCTACTTTTTAAAAAATATAGCAACGGGACTTGGACGAGGAACCAAAAAAAAAAAAGTTTCTTAATTACGAGAGGATGTAGAGACACCGGGGGATGACATTTTCCCTGAGAGATGTGCCATCAGATGCCCAGAAAGCAGTCATAATGTATGTCCTGTGTATGGGTTCCTGGGAAAGCGTTTCAAGTCTATACACTAGTAACTGCCTATCTCATGCATAGTAACAAAGTACGTGGCCCATAAAAAAAACATTATGGATTTTCCAAACACTCGCAAAGCATAGCTCTCGCATTTCAAGGAGTTCCTAGAGCACCCATAATACTTATGCAGCAATTAGAATTGGCAGAGTGAACACATTGGAATGGAGATCATCACCTTCAAGAAAACAGAAGGGTCCCAGGAAAAGGCGCCAAAGAAATAGAGAGAAACAAGAAATGGGTGATACAAATTAATAAACAAACAACTTTCAAGGTATCTAACACTAAAGGAACTTGACACAAGATACTCCCTCCATTGCTAGTAAGGGCGGTACCTTCGCCCTTGGCCACTATCATTATTATGCTTTCCCCGGCTTGAACTGCCGCCACTCTTGCTGCCACTCCCGCCACCAGGCCTGTTGCTACTTCTTTGATGTGAAGGTGGAGTAAGAGGCTGTGCTCCAGGATGCTGCCTGAATATTTCCATGTCCAAATAAAAAATCAGCAAGCATATAAAAAAAAGGTCTCTAGAGCAATGATACAACCCAACAAAAATGCTTATTAAGCATAAAAGCTAACACAAGGTAATCGTTTAGTTGCAGCATGTAACTAATGAATGACGGAAATTATACAGGTGCTCCTTAATTACCTAGAGAATTATGATATGAACACACAAGCATAACAATAACACTTTGACCAAACTTGCTGCATTCTGAAGACAAGTCATGAAGAGTAATTAATACTTACGTCTTTTGGCCAAATGGAGAAAATACGACTTTAATCATTTGAAAGGCTCTCAATGTTAGTAATACTTCTCCATCATCGTCTAAAACTTAAGTATATACACTTCATTTATAATCTAAACTGTCTTCACTCAAAAACTTAAGGGTACTAAGTCAAATGTTTTCTCCTTTTCACATGGATGTTCATATTCAGAAATCTCCCAGCTTCAATTCAGCAACAAACACATGTCATCATGATTGCTCGACAAACCTTCAGCAAATAAGTTTCTCAAACTCCAACGATCAAATGAATGTGATTACAGAAATGCATTACATCTCATCATAAGTGCTGGACAAACCTTCAGCAAATAAGCTTCTCAAAACCCAACGATCAAATGAAAGAGATTACACTAATGCATTATATCTCAGTCCCACATTCACTTAAGAATCTCCGCAGCAAAAAAATGTTCAGTTTAAAGGGTTCTACCCACAAGGTAAACAAGTCAAACAATACTTGGAAGGGATTCACGCAGCCGATTGACACTACTGGTGCAATAGAAACAAGCGCCTTTAGTTTATCTTTGATATAAACCCCACAATAAAATACAGAGAAGAGGTGAATAAAAGACGGGCATTAAAGTCCCTCCATCCTCAAAAAACAACCTGTAAGCAATCTACCAACTTATCGGCCTCAATGTATATCAGCCTCACAAAATGAAAGGTGGAGCCACAGAAACAAATATCTAAAAGCCAGCCCCTCCAATAAGTAGAAAAGTGTAGATGAGCTTACAAGACATATCCAACCCTTCCATCAGGCAAAAACATTGGCATCATTGCCATACCAGCAGGACTTGGTCCTCTTCCATATATCATGGGCTGTATTGCAACAAGTAAAATTTCAACATCAATGAGATTAAATCACAGTCGGAGAAGGCAAGAGGGTATTCTAAAACTGCATGAGCCTTTCATTCGCCGATTCCTATGCTATTGTGCATCACTCAAAATCATGACATGCACACCTGATGCCTACAGGAAAAAATTACAGTCTGTGACTCATGATAAGTAATTTAAAGTGGATGGATGACCAGCAAGAGACATGCACGTATGATTACTCATAAGGAAAAGGGAAAATTTCTCTTTTTCGTCCCTATACTTTCATGTTTTTTTTTCCTAATCAAGTCCATGTACATTTAATTTGTCTAATCAAGTCCTACTTTCACGAAGGTTTAATCAAGTCCCTCCTAAACCAAGTATGACCAAATCCAACTGATGTAACAGCAGACAACATCTTAGTACAACGTAGAAATTACTTTTCCAACGTGGAGTGGGCATCCACATTGGTTGACTTTTATCCACATCAGAATCTGATATAATCTTAATTGGCTAAATTCGTTCAGACATGTCCATGTGGGCATCCACCATTTTATCGCATCATTTGACAGCACCTTAGCTGAATTTGATCAGATCTAGCGTCAAAAGAACTTGGTTAAAAAAAACTTGTGGAAGTAAAAGGACTTGAGTGGACAAATTATAAGTATGGGGACTTGGTTAGAAAACCTTAAAAGTTCGGAGCCGAAAATAAATTTCTTCCAATCAAAATTAGAAAACATGCAAGTTAGGATTTAAAACTCCAAAACAATATGGGAATCTGTTCAGCTACTGCTTGTAGACTCTCTCGCACTAGAATTTTAGTGAGAGATTGCACAGGTGGGCTGTTTTGCAAGAGGTACATTGACATCACTCCAACAGCAAGCAAAATTTAATTTGATTATACACAAAATAATAATCTGGAGAACTGTCAGGCATTCAACTTTGAGAACGAGAAAGCCAAACTAATAGAGAAAGCAGAAGACCATCAAACCGAGAAAAAATAATAAGAATAACAAAGAACTGACTGGTAAAACAAACTAGCTATAGGCATCTCACTAACGAACAGCAGATGCAATAATTACTTCAAAGCAACAGCAATGTCACTATGAACATTAAGTGTTAAAGCTGTGTATTACCATCCCATCATGACCAGCAGAATTGTCTCACTAAGATAATGGAAGTGCTTTATTATAACATTGCATGGAAAAAAACCCGCTAATAACCATCTACTTCAAAGAAACTAAATTAAACATCTCAACCAAAGTAGAAAATTTCTCACTTGTGCAAAGCCTGCCGCACCAAAGCCTGCTCCTAGAGCACCATAGGCACCCCCAGGCAGACCATAACCAACACGGAGTGGATAACTTGGAAGAAGGCCTGACTTCTGTGAAGATGACCCTGCAGAAGACTTCTGATCTACTTGTGGCTTTGCAAGAGAACACTCCAAAACTTGTCCTAGATCAAGTACGAAAGCAAATGCTAACTGGTCATTTAGCAAAGAAAATCTCAAAGGGTATGCACAAGGAAGCAAAAGTTACCATCGAGTTCATATTTTTCTGTGTTCTTCAGCGCTTTCATGGCACTTGACCGCTCTGCAAAGTGTACAAAGCCAATCCTATTTTTCTCTTGTCCAGGTTTTGCTGGTGGCAGAACTATTTTGGTTATCTTTCCATGGTGCTCAAATAGCTTCTTTAATTGATCTTGTGTCACATTCTTGGGAAGGTTCTTTACATATACTGCCTTCACCTGCAAGAAATGAACTCTAAAATTAAACTTCAAATCAAATATTCCACCAGCAATACTAAACCAATCATCTCCAGCATGAATGGAACATAATGTACTTTTAATATTCTCATCTCAGATGATAGCTCTTTGACCATTAAGCACCAGAAGCTGGTACACTAGATTAGTTGCAATCCCAATGCCAAAGAAATAACACCTCTAATGCTTTTTTCCTAAAGGGAGTGCCAATGCTTTACCATAGTGTGTCCAAATTATCTATTCTTAGACTTCAAAACAAGAGGCCACCAACTCATCCCCTAGTCATCCATGGATAGTTTCCAACAAGCAAGCCCTCAGTACTAAGTAATTGATTCTTTGCTATGTTCTCTTTAACGTGTAGCCAATAAGACTGAATAAGTTGCACCGCGTGACCATGCACCTCATCAAGACTAATAATCAGGGGAACAATGAGATGCCATAAGGTCAGAAGTGCAATTGGCATCGACTGGAGCCAAAGTTTTTAATTCTCCTCCTCTCCCTCTCTATGTACGAGGCACTCACCCTTCAAGATCAAATCGATAATATGAATGACATATGAAGAAATAGACAGAGAGTGGGGATGCATAAGTTGTAGACAAGTCAGCACTTTGATCCACATAATAAACTAAAGCAACTTAGGCTTCAATTGTCAAATCTATCCACATGATGGTGGGCAATTAACTGTTCAGATCCAGTCTCATTCATTGTTAAAACTCATTTTCATTTGGTCGTACTAGCTCCATCAATACATGCCTACTAAAGTTACACAAAATGTGTCTCACTAGTCACTATGTAGTCCCAGAGCTCAAGAAGATCAAGGCAATATAATCAGATTTACCTGGACAGCTACGTATCCAACCCCCACCCAAAAAAAGAAAAGAAAAGAAAAAAGGCGTCATCATTTACTTGAGCAGCAGCTGAAGATCTTTTCTTCCCCAGCTGGTATAAAACGGTGATGTGCGTAGGACACTCTAAAAGTACTAAAAAATTAATAAAATGCATCAAATGTCTCGATCATGATATTATCAGAAAATAGATGGATTGGATCAGTATCACGGCAAACCTGAGAAGAAGCAGAAGAATCAGAATTTTTAGGATCTGCCCAGCTAACAGTAGGAGCATTTTTGTCCAGCTTAAACTTTGGATTCATCATCTTCAGTCTAGAATATTCAGCGCATGCATGGTTGTAATAATCAATAAAAGCAAAGCCACGATTATTGCTAGTATTCTTCAAATCCTGCCAATGAAAAAAGCACAAGAAGTTAAAACCAGATTGTAAAGTTTTATATAGGAAGAGGGAGGATAAAATTTCACACGCAGCAAACACAGTACAAGCAGAACATGGGAGGCACTAAATTCTATGATGTAATGCTGAATAACCAGAGCTCACTAACCTTCACCAACTCTATACCAGTCACACCAGGTCCAATCTGTGTCACAACTTTCTTCAGATCTTCATCTCCCCAGCTCCTAGGAACGTTACCGATAAATAATCGATGCTTTGCTTGCGACGTCGAGCATTTTATTTTCTTACCCTAAGTAAGATATGAACAAAGTTGTATATGAGTGGTCCTGAATGTTCTTGCAATTAGAACAAGAAAAAGGAATGAAAAGAAGAGTTACCATACTACTTCATAACTATTTATTTCAATTTCCTTGTCAGACAATTTGGTTTTCGGCCTTATTCCTACTGTTCGCTTTTGTCAAGATAGGGACTACATAACATGGCCATATTGCCTTAATACCTTAAAATCAGACTCATTGAGCTCCTCAATGGCTTTGGATGCCAATTCCACATTTCTAAAAGTAACGAAAGCAAATCCCTTGTTTTCAGCAGAATCTTTGGCTTTCATTATCCGGACCTACAACCACAGACAAAGGTGTAAGACTCCATCGTCCTCAAAGAGGAACGAGAGAGGATATCTTGTAAATAGTTGTGGAGTTCACCTCCTATTCAACAGAGGAAAAAAAAAAGGTGACGTTCACCTCAATAACTTCTCCAATGGACTCACAGAAAGATCTCAGATCCTCCTCTGAAGCATCATGTGGTATGCCACCAACGTACACTTCAGAACCATGAGGAGGAAGCGCAAGAAGTTCAGCATGTTTTTTCTTCTCATCATGATCCACAACCATTGTATCATTGCCCTCAATTGCTTTATGGGCATCAGTCCCATCAGCATTATCATCATTATCCTCCTCCTCCTCCTCCTCCTCTTCCTCCTCCTCCTCCTCTTCTTCTTCCTCCTCCTCCACTTCCACCTCTTCTTCTTCTGCCTCTTCTTCTATCTCTTCCACTTCCTCCTCTTCTTCTACTTCCTCATACTCAACCTCTTCATCCATTTCCTCCTCGGGATCATTCTCTTCTTCGAGGTCAACCCTCTCATCAGATTCAATTGGCTTTTCCGGCGCAACTGGCTTAGTAGCTGATGATGCATTTGCCTTTGCCCTTGGCATTCTAGGTATCTAACTAGAAAAGCTTGCAAGGAAACTGTGGAGAAGGCAAAGGGGCCAGAAGAATCCATGGGAAGAAGAATATAAATACCGAAAAGAGGAAAAGCAATAAAGGTGATAAGGAAGATCAGAAGAGCATCAAACTCAATTGAGCCAGTGTTATGAGATACGAAAGGGAGTGTTGCCATGTGAAAGAGTTATTATTGGAGATCATGCTAACATAAGTAGGACTCAGTGAGTCAGACAAAACTGATGTTTGAATGACAAAAATGGATAGTAAAGGTTGGTGCAATTTCAAGAAATGAATCTTGAACAGAACGAGAATGCTGCAAGAAAAGGTGATGACAAGTTTAGGTGTTCCCATCATACTCATTTGAGGGGCAAGCATAAACCCCATAACAAAAATAAGAATCAAAGAATCAGATGAGTTCAGAAGTTTGTAAGGAGACAGCCATGGTGCTTGAAGGAAATAAAAGATTATGAGATAATGTTAATGAGATAATCTGTCCACGATTCTATTTAGAGCCACTCAGACACAAAGGAAGTGACTGTTCCAACAACTAGGGGATTCAAGCCAGAACAACTGTCCAATCTCACACAAATAATACCAGTTCCAAAATAAACGTACCAATCTGAGCACCTTCCTGCAATAAATTGATAAGGACTAAGATGGGTGTGTATACAATATGCCAAAGTTACTATTGGATAGAATTTCCATGTTCGAACAAAGACGTATCATATTCTTTGTGATATCAGTACTTCTTGTTTGCGGCGTTATTGTGGGATGGGGAATGGAAAATAATCACAGTAATTGCGTACTAAAGCCACATGATTTCAAGCAGAGATTCAACTATTAGAGTTAAGACAACTCCTGAAATTGGCAATGAGCTCTATAATCTTAGAACAAAACCCTGAAGATAAATGACAATCCAGCCCTCGGCATTGGAAAGGCAGGAGTCTCATCATACAATTGGTCCTACCTGGGGCTGGTGGTATGATTGATAACCAAACCAATAAACGTAAAATCATACAGCTCCAAATGCAAATTATGATTTCTCTGGAAGACAATTATGTAAATATAGCCTTGTTATGCATGATCAGCCAATTACAAAAAATACAGCAGGACTATCTGCCAGATTCTCCTGTTTTAACAAGTCCGCAAGAGTGGAAATATTCGATAATGAACATAAACAAAACTCATAAATTTGGCATCAGTTTTCTTCACTCTTGTGGAGTGGTCGATTTCTAATAGAATCTTAACAACTCAACAATTAAGCGAAACCATGAGAAAGAACAGCTATGCAAGGTTTCCAAAAGAAGAACAACCTAGATTGCTCACAAGCTCTCCAAGATATGTGGCCAATGGCCTCTCAAACTCACTGATTTCAGTGATACCCAACATAGAACATGCAAAAATCTACAAATCGCAAGTGAAGAAACAAATTATCCACATTCAGACAGACCCACAATAATCCATTGGAATTAATATGAGGAAGAGAAGTGAGCTAAGAGAAACTCATCCAACTTTTTTTCTTTGGGTAATTTATAAGATCTCCATTCTTGATCCATGGGCAATGAGTTTCGATATATTGGCGGAAAAGGATTCCAATTGATGAAAAATTGAAAGACACATGCACCGCAGGATGCGAGGGGATGAGTTCTTTTGGTTTCTCTTTGTGATGATAAATGACCTACTTAACCCAGTGGTTTTCCGATCAAAAAGGAAAAAAAAAAACAGTGGTTAGCTTTTTTGTCGCATGGCTGAGATTGCAGCGTTTATTGTTATCAAACGTCAAGCATTTGGTTTCCTTGTTGGGGCAAAGATGCCCAGGATTCACTGAAACAAAAAGCAAAAAAAAAAAATCGACGTCCGATTTCCCTGATGATAAAACCTCAAATTAAACCCTACCAAACGTCACTGTCAAGGGAGACGAGTTTTCCCACCGTAAAACGATCCCCTTCCAAGACCTAACAGTTAGGGCCAAGCATGATTCCAACAAATCCGCACAGAAAAATCCCCAATACTCCGACTCACGCGCGAAAACAACTTCAGTTTTTTTCCCACCTTGCATTTTCCTAGTCCACAAATCGCAAAGCGAACCACGAGAACCCACTTGCGGAGGAAACAACGCCATCTTATGCATGCGATTCAGACTTGACAACATCTTGCGCGAGGGGAGAGAGAGGGAGAGAGACAGAGAGTACGTACCGCAGAGCCAATCTGAGGGAGATTAGGGTTTGAGGTAGGCGAACGCGAGTGGAAGCTGAAGTTCGACCCTGACCACCTTCAAGTTCGAGACAACGAGCATCGACTCCTTTCTCTGTCCCGAATGGATGGAGATGATGACTACTATTTTTATTTTTATTTTTGTCGAAATAATGACTACTATTTTAGATGGTGCTTTTTATTTCACATCTTTAACGTCAAATGGCGTGCTTACTTCGGGAAAATCTCAAAATTTGGATAATATTTTCCACAAAAATAAAATAAATAAATTGTATCGCCTATAGAAAAAAATCGTCAACATCAACATCAACATCAACAATAACTTTATCCCAAACTATTGGGGTCTGCAGTCGATGAACCCCAAAGAATCATAAAAATAAAAACAGAATCAAGGGAGGAAAAAGAGATAAATGTGTAAAAATAAATAAGTATATATATATATCTATCTATACACTATCCCTCCACAATACTAATAGTCTCCCTCCACTCCGTCCAATACAAATCGTACACCAATTTATTTCTCACTCCATTAAATCTTGTTTTACTGCTTTCTCCCAAGTAAGTTTCGGCCGACCTCTTGCTTTTTTCGTGTTATGCTCTCGATATCAAACTTCTGTTCATACCGTTGCATAGGGTCTTCGGGTAATATGCCCAAATCATCTCAATTTATGCTCTTTCATCTTTTTCGCCATCGGTTCTACTTCAACTTTTCGTCGAATCTCTTCATTTCTTATCTTATCCATCCTTGTATGACCACCATCCACCTTAACATTCTCATTTCCGCTACTCTCATTTTATGCTCATGTTTACTTTGTGCTGACCAACATTCAGCTCCATATAACATGGCAGGTCTGACTGCTGTTCTATAAAATTTTTCTTTTAACCTAATAGGAATTTTGCGATTACACAAAAATTTCGATGCACTGCGCCATTCCATCCAACATGCTCTGATTCTATGGCTTACATCCTCATCAATCTCTTCCTCTTTTGTAATATTGATCCCAGATATCTAAATGTATCTTTTTTAGATACCTCCTATCCAAGTATATTTACGGCTTCTTGATCCCCTATTCCTGCCGTGTCAAACTCACACTTCAAGTATTCCGTCTTACTTCGACTTAACGTAAATCCTTTAGACTCCAACGTGTTTCTCCATGCTTTTAACTTAGCGTTAACCCTAGCCATGATCTCATCAATAAGCACGATATCGTCTGCAAATAGCGTACACCACAGCACCTTATTTTGAATATTTTTTTGTTAGCTCATCCATAATTAGGACAAAAAGGTAAGGGCTCAAAGCAGAACATTGATGTAAGCCTACTGTGATCGGAAAATAACTTGATGTGCAATTACAAGCCTTCACATATGCAGTAGCACCGTTATACATGTCCTTGATTGCCTCGATATACTTTGAAGGTACTTTTTTCTTCTCAATAATCCACCACAAAACCTTTCTTGAAACCCTATCATACGCCTTCTGGAGATCAATAAATGCCACGTGGAGTTCCTTTTTTTTTCTCGATTTCTTTTCATCAATTGCCGTATTAAGAAAATAGCCTCCACGGTAGATCTTCCTGGCATAAATCCAAATTGATTGACAGAAGCCTTGGTATCTATTCTCAAACGATGCTCAATAACTCTCTCCCACAGTTTCATTGTATGGCTCATAAGCTTGATGCATCTATAATTAGAACAATTCTGGATATCCCCCTTATTCTTGTACATAGGCACAAGTATACTCTTCCTCCATTCATCAGTCATCTTATTAGTATGAAGGATCTTGTTAAAAATACTAGTCAACCAACTTATTGCTATATCCCTTGAGCATCTTCACACTTCAATGGGAATACCATGGTCCCAAGGCTTTACTAATCTTAATCTTTTTTAATGCCTCCCTAACTTCTCGTGCTTTAACTCTACGCACAAACATTCTATTTCAATAATCAGAAGCATCTTCCAAATCCACCTCACTTCTATCGCTCTCCCCATTAAAAAGTCTGTTAAAATAACTCATCCACCTGCCATTGACGTCTTCATCTCTTATCAAGAGTGTTTGATTTTCATCCTTGACACATCTAACTTGTGTCAATTCTTTACTTTTCTTGTCTCTTGATTTTACAAGTCTATAGATGCATTTTTCTCCTTCTTTGCTCCAAAGTTTGTCGTACATATCGGTGAAAACCTTGCCTCTGGCCTCTCGTATAGCTTTCTTGGCACTTTTTCTCGCCAATCTAAACTTTTGTAAATTATCTTCATTATGACATTTATGTAGGCATCTGAAACACTCCTTCTTCTGCTTAATTGCCCCATGCACCTCTTCATTCCACCACCAGGTTTTTTTTGTTTGATGTTCATTCCCTCTACTTTCCCCTAACACCCCTTTTGGCACTGTCTAGATGCAGTTAGACATCTCTTTTCACATCATATTTATTTCGCCCTCTAATCGCCACGGTCCTTCCTGTAGCATTCTTTCCTTGAATTCTGTTTGTTTCTCCTCATATAACTTCCACCATCTTACTCTGGGGTGCTGCGCACTTCTCTTCATCTTCTGTACTTTGTTATACCGAACTTCTAAGACCACCAACTTATGTTGTGTAACTACACATTCACTAGGGTATACCTTACAATTTACATACGAAGCTCTATCCTCTCTCCTGGCAAGAAATAAATCAATCTGGCTACAATTTTGACCGCTGCGAAAAGTGATCAGATGTGATTCTCTTTTCCTAAAAAAATATTTGTCAACATCAAATCATAAGCTAATGCCACACTTAAGATGTCTTCGCCAGCCTCATTTCTAGTCTCATATCCAAAACCTCCATGAACTCTGTCAAAACCTTAACTACTCTGATCGATATATCCATTTATATCTACTATTATGAATACCTTCTCTTCATGTGGTATCCGCCTTAAAATCTCTTCCAGATCTTCCCAAAATTTGCTCTTCCCGGACGCTTGCAGTCCAACTTAAGGGGCATATACATTAAGGATATTCAAAATCAAATCCTCCACTACTAGCTTAACTATAATAATCCTATCTCCTATTCTTTTAACATTAACCACTCCATCCTTGAAATTTTTATCGATCAAAATTCCAACTCCATTTATACTCTTTGTTGTGCCTATATACTATAGCTTGAATCTGGTGCCATCTACTTCCTTAGCCTTCTCCCATTTCCATTTAGTTTTTTGCAGGCAAGCAATATTCACTTTTTTTCTAGCAAAAGTATCTGTCAATTTCCTCAATTTACCCGTTAAGGTTCCTACATTCCAACTCCCCAATCTAATTCCTAACCCATAGGCTTTTCTTGCCCTCCACACTCGCCCATGGAAGCGCGAGGACCCTTGCTCATTTATCACTACATCCGGGCACCGATGTGACACATCACTTTAGGAATGATGGCCCAAGGTTAGCTTCCTTACCCCTTGCACCCACCTATCTTGGTGCAAAGACCCTTACTCATTTTTCGCTACACCCGAGCGCCGATACAATGCGTCGGTAAGAAGGGTTTGCTCCGACGAAATATCTATATATATATATATAATTTTTCAAAAGATGTTTATAGAAAAAAATCATTCTTCACTAAAAATAATTAGGCATAAATGTTATCAATAATTAAAATATTTTCCGTTAACTAATTTTTTTTTCAAAAGATGTAACTCATTATTCTTCAAAATATTTCTTTTTTATTATGAATTTTTCATAGAACAAGCCCACGTGAGCGCTATTTTTCTTGACAAGTTCATGGGCGAGTTGTGAATTTGATTTTTCTTGAAATTATCAGTTAAAAGGTTGTTTGCAATAAACGCTTTTGTAATTAACCTGCGTGCTAAGGAAATGCAAAAAGATACTCGTCAATAAAAATTTCATTTTATAATTAAATTGTGAGCGCGTGATTAATTCATTGCACGAGTATTTATGCAATTTCATCTTTATCCCAGAGCAAAATAGAATTCCGGCAAACTTTCAGTTTTTGAAGTTATTTTGTTAGAACCAAAAAGAATAATGATGATTTTGGATCTTTGAAATAAATGCAAAAAAAAAAAAGAGAGACCGGAATAGAAAATCTTTTAATTGAAATGTGCAAATGCTCATGCTATAGCTCTCTATTTGAAGCTCGCTCGCTTTTGTGGCTTGCTTGCAATGCTTCGTGAGTGTTATATTTACAATTAATTTTTTTACTATTCAAGAAACTATTATGTTTTATGACCATATTCTACGAGACAAGCCTAGCATTTAATGCAAAGTAAAATTTTCTAATTGACATCGATAGCCATTAACCGTTTGATTGATAACGATCCTGACTGATGATTCTGTTATAAATAGTATAAAACGATAAAATTGTTTGGCAACGTAAATAAAATTTCGCCACAAAAAGCTCTTCTTTTCTCTATGAAAGCATATACGCCTTGTGGACGGACAACCCGAAGATAGCCTGTAATAAATCATGTTGATTTCCTGTTATCTTCCATCTTCTTTTGACATCCATCATAAATCAAGACGACCACTTGACAAATACTAACGACCGAATATAGCACCCAACATCCCATGTGATTGAATCTTCAACGATCAATTTTATATTATGTTAACATGTTGTGCTCTTACAAGTTACAACCTTTCATTTCTTAGTATTCGTGCTTTCAATTGTTATATGTTTCGAGCTATTTATTTTCCTGTCCAATATCACGGCCTCGATTATTGATTCCATCCACTGCATTTTACAAAAAGATATCTGCTTTTTCGATAGAACGATATGAAAATGAACGCGTTAAAAAATGTTGCATAATGTTTGGAACCTTCAAATACTTTTTTCGGCTCGATTTTTACTCGAAATTCCCATCAAAATTTATTAGTGGAATAATCAATTGATGGAGCTTTATTTCCGATCTTGTGATTTATTGTGAGATTTTTTTTTACCGTTGCCAACTGTTTCAAGAGCTCTAACTAACAGAAAAAGATGTGATTTAATATTTATATATCGCAACAGATTTGAACTCAATAGCTCTTAATCTGATACCATGTGAGATTTTGTGAGGCTATTGCCAATTATTCTAAAATCTTAAATTAATAGAAGAAATCATGATTTAGTATTTATATATTTATTAATAATTTATTGCAATCGCGATCTTAAGTTTCGATGTTTTTATAATCGTGCAAAGTCTAGGTTACGAAGAAATGTAGCTTGAGCTTTAAGGAAGTGTCCAATAAAATGAGGTGGAAAACTATATACGATGAGAAATTACAAAATGACCCAAAATAAATTTCCTCGTGAACAAGAAAACCATGTATATTCATCTAGATAAAAATATCTACTTACTTCATCTCTTGATATCTACTTACATTAAATAATGGTCTAATTTCAATTGAAAAGCACACATGAATTGAAAACGAGTAATTGTCCATTTTCAAATTTCATCACGAATTTAAGGGATTCGGTTTGAAAGTACACTAACAAATTAATGCAATTGCTATTTATTTATTTATTGCCTTGTCGTTTGTGTGGTCATTTCACCTGATAATTTATCTAAATGCTTAATATCATCAAAAACTTCAAAATAGTACGCATGTGATAAATTTACCTCAAATTATTTGTTTGACCGTGAAAAATTATAAATTGATACACTTGTGATAAATTTACTCCAAACTAGCACAACTGCGACAAATTTAACATTCATTAATTTTCGTTAAATTTTACGATAAAATTACAGAGTTGGATAACACATGATAATTGTCGAGTGCACAGATTATCCTATGTTTCCTACGAGTATATGAATTTGAATTTTTTGTGGTATTAACTCAATTTAACGGGAATTAATAAAGGGTAAATTTATCATATGTGTACTAGTTTGAGATTTTTTATTAGGTAAAAAAATAAATCGATATAAATTTGTTACAAATATACCAGCTTAGTTTTTTGGAGGTCAAAAAAATAATTTGGGGCAAATTTATCATAAATACACTAATTTAAAGTTTTTAGTGGTTAAAAAATAATTTAAGGTAAATTTATTATCAATTTAGATTTTGTCGTGACATTAACACTTCTTTAACGCACTACTAGCAGTTGGAAATTATATCGATTTCAAAAAAATGAAAAATTAAGGAGAAATTGTCCTGGTCTCGTCGTTTTTTTTTTGGTCAACTAGTCTCGTCCGTTCAGCTCATAAATGACGGCGCGTTGCACAATTTTGGTGACCACCCGATGTCGCCACAGGAGAAACAGGCTCAGCTGACGTGGAAATGCCATGTCATCACTACGATGACGTGGCATCGCATCACAGGTCAGCCGTATGTGGACGCTCCACTAGGATGAAGACTGGTAACCTGCGCCGAGTCTCCCTCTTGCGTCCGGCAATCCCAATTTTCTCACTCCAATTTTCCCGAGAAACAGACAGTCGCAGCGCGAAGGAAAAAGAAAAGAAAGCGATGGCAGTTAGAGCCACCGTCTCGAGATTTCCGATCGATCCAGACGTGCAGGAAGACTCCGGCTTGCCATGGGGGATCACGGTCACTCCCTTCGCTTCCAAGGACGAGAACGGCAATCCGCCGGCGTACGGATCGGACGGCCACCTGCTTCCCCGGTGCGAGAATTGCTGGGCGTACTTCAATACCTACTGCGAGCTCGACCAGTGGGCGTGGACCTGCTCGCTCTGCGGCACTCTCAACGGCCTCTCCTCCGAGTGCATCGAGAAGTACTCGCGCTCGCAATCCTGTCCCGAGATGGCGTCTTCGTTCATAGATCTCGAATTCCCTGGTGAGACTCAGCTAGTAGAGTTTGAGGTTCTCTGCTCTGTGTGATAAGTTTCTCTGATTAAAGTGTTGATTGTTGTTAGTTTTGGTGTCATGTTGCAGTGGATGAATCGGAGGAGCCTACGGAAGCTCGGCCCGTCTATGTCGCTGCTGTTGATTTGTCGTGTGAGTTTTACTTTGTCTTAAGGAAACTTGCTTTGTGAGTGTCCTGTGCTCCATTGTGAACTTCTCAATTATGCGTTAAGTGGTTGAGATATGGAGAAGCGACTGCAGCCGCAGACTGCAGCAAATGTTGACGTTTTACTTGCTTCACTGAGAGAGTGATAGTGTGAGCCAAATTGTCAAGTTTAGAGTTCTTTATATTTACTAGGAAAGAATAATTACCGAAGTGAAGACAGTAGAGTTTGTTAATTTCTGCTGCTGGAGGTCTCGCAAGAGCCATCTAGATGGAACTGGTTGTGGCAAACTCCTTCCTTTAATCTGGCCTTTCTTAGCTATGTGCTTGAGTGAAATGTGTTTGCTCCTCCAAAGCCTGGTTGTTGTGGGAGTGTTCTTGTTGACCTCATGAATGATTCGAACTACCAATTAACCTGACCATAAGTGATGAACACAAGCCAGGCGCAAGAACTGAGGATATCCTAGGATCTTGTTGCTGTTTATGGATGGGAGTGAATGGGTTTAGGAGATGTGTACAGCTGCAGAATTTGTCTGCTCCTCTGGTGTAGTCTGGTGGTTTTGATGGTTGAAGTTTAACATGGTGGCTGAGGGAAATGTTCTGAGAAACTTGTTTTTAAAATGTCTTTGGTCCAGAGGGAAAATACTAATGCTTTTGAATAGAGATTTGGCATGGTGTAACCCGAGAATGTTGTAGTTTAAACGGAGTAACTGTGAAGAATTTCGGTCTTGTGATTATTAAAAGAGTCATATGTCAAAATGCCCAACACTCAATTTCTTTCACATGTTTTCTGTAATACAGTCATAAAAAAAGAATTATAATTAACGAGAACAGTCTTTTTTCCTGTTTGAAAATTTTCCAACAAGCGGTGAG
Source organism: Rhodomyrtus tomentosa (assembly GCA_028455895.1). Classification (NCBI taxonomy): domain Eukaryota; kingdom Viridiplantae; phylum Streptophyta; class Magnoliopsida; order Myrtales; family Myrtaceae; genus Rhodomyrtus; species Rhodomyrtus tomentosa. The sequence goes on along the minus strand of JAPCWY010000003.1, from coordinate 13,047,687 downwards.
AAAGTACTATCACAGATGATTTTGTAAGGAGCAAAGGAACAGGTTCAAGTTCCTGTCTCAAGATAGTCTGTGCTTGAGGAATTTGTTGAAGAATAGCTCAAATTGGTCCAGGTGCTGATCAAGGCCTGTAACTGGTATATGGGAATGGCAGGTCTTTTCACAATTAATCTGATGATTCAAATGCTTGACGATTCAAATGCTTGGATGGACTTATGTGTTGGACAACAATTATACATCATCTTGTTTCTTGTCCCTCAATCGATTTTGCTTTTATTTTATTTATTTTTGGGTTCGTTGACCGCCGACCCCAACTAGCTTGGGATGAAGGTGATGTTGATGTTGTTTAAAGTATTCACCATCTAGACGAGAAAAACAAATTTGTTCTGTTTAAGGAGAAATGCCACGACCCTTCTACGTGAATAACTATTCAAGTTCCTCGACTCAGGGGCTATTTATAAAAGACTCCACAACTACCACTTGCCGAAAGACTCTTATATTGCGCCAAAAACAAAAGACATTCACATCTTTGGTTTTGTTAAATAGAATGCGGATGATAAGCACATTAGTAAAGTACATGGAGCTCACCACATACTGATGCAAAACATACTAGGTGCCAAATCTTACCTTGGCTGGCATACCTTAGAAGTACAAGCTTAGTAATAATTATAATGTAGTCTTAGAACTGTGGATGACAGCAGCAACTGCTTTTGGGCTGCAGGAACTTAGCACTTGAAGTCTACATATTTTTCAAAGAGGATTCTTTGTTATGGACGAGTACGCTCATGCTTGAGAAGCTTTGGTTTTTGTTGTTGACATAATTTAGGGCACTTTGAGCTTAGAGGTAGGTAATGGCGCATTTGATTTTACCCGCTGTGTTTTGGCTGAAGCCAGGTTTCTGTCAGAATTAGCCACTACTTGTGGCAAGCCCTTTTATCAACTTTTTTAGTTTATAGGTGTGCTGCTTCTCTCTGCTTTTAAATCTTCAGAGAAAAAAAAAATAGGTAGTTTGGCTTTAAGATCATTACTCTACTTGGAGTTACTTGTTTTTGGATATGTCATTGTTAAAAGGAAGTGCTAACTTTTGTCTCACACCTTTTGGTTTGCAGCCTCGGAAGAATTTTTGGAACTTGCAAAGAGCGCACTACTAGCAGCTCTTGAAGGTAGTGTGTGCCTGGTCCAAATTAAATCTTGGTTTTGAAAACTTCGTTATCCTGCCAAAGTTGTCATTGTGTGGAAACTAATTGTCCATTGTCTCTGTAGCTCTTGGGCCTGGTTCGTTGTTTGGGCTTGCTACCTTCAGCCATAAGATCGGATTGTATGATGTCCAAGGGCCTGTACCAGTTGTGAAAAATGTTTTCATTCCTCCTGATTCCGAAGACAGACTCTCGTTGGAGCTTGAAGATGTCATGCCGTTGCTACAGTTTCTAGCACCTGTATGCCACTTGTGAAATTAGAGATTTCTTCCTTTGGTTTCTGAGCATTGTTAAGTGATGACTATGTTAAATTTACAGTGATGCAAGTCTTGTGGTTATAGGTGGAAACCTGTAAGGATCGTATTGCATCTGCTCTTGAAACACTTAGACCAACTACTTCATGGGAAAGGAGTACAGCAGCCGGTCAAGGAATTGATGGTGTTTTGATGGGTGGAAGAGGATTTGGGGTGGCAATGGAATCTCTTTTCAACTACCTTGGATCAGAATATGGAAGTACCTTTGCCTTAGGTATGTGCTATATCTCCATAGCTTGAGGCTACGGGTTGTAGAGGAACTCGAATACCTAAATCCACATCAGAGAGACTTGATCAAAAGATAATTGTTAGAAAGTCCAACCCAAAAACTTAAGCTACTAGTTGGAGAGATATCACATGAATATAAAGAGTATACAAGACTCATTCACAAGCGATGTGGGACAACAACAACTTCAACACTCCGTCTCACATGCAAGTCGGATTACAAGCGGCATGTGAAAATTGACTAATGGGGGGTGAACCTACATACGCGGAAATGAATAACACTGGCTCTGATACCATTTTAGAAAGTCCAACAAAAAAACTTAAGCTATTAGGTGGAGAGAGGCTACAAGAATATAAAGAGTATACAAGATTCATTCACAAGCGATGTGGGACAACAACAACTTCAACAATAATAAATGAAGAAAAAGGAATAGGTGAGGTCAACATTAGTGAAGGAGTTAGAGAATGAGTTGCAAACTGTATCTTTATACCATCTGCATGCTGAGATAAGCCTTTGCCATTCTATGTTCCATCTCCAATCATCTTCCTGAACAGTAAGACATGCATCCTAATGCCAGTAAGACAATGGCATCTTTGTGGGCAATGAATAACTGAGTGACCGATCATATGCATAGTGTTCCACTCTAATACCGACAGCTTTTCAAGCTTATCTTTGTTGTAATCATTTTCGGGAATTCCTCAGGTTATAAGACATATACTTTTATGCCAATAAGATCATGAATACTTCATGTGGCAATAGGTAATCCCTTTGACAGCTCATACACAGCGTTCACGGCTCCTTAAAATCGCAGAAAAATGGAAAATTTATATACCACCCCTTTTCACCAAAATAGCTCTTATCTTTCTTATCAGCATTTGTGAGCATCTATTTTGGTTTATTTTTGTGACTCCATGAGTGCAGAAATTTATCTCGAAGGTACCCATGTGATTAACTAATGACATGCTTTCATCTTTCCCTCTTATTCAAGGGTACAGTTGTCGAAATCTCTATTTACGATTCACTTGATAAACTGGGGCTTAATGTCTTTGATGAGGGGAACTGCCTTCCCATCTTTAAGCACATTTTCCTAATTCCCTTTGGTTCTTAGGATTCTCTCTTTCTCTATCTCAAAACTACAGCGAGGGTCTTTGCCTTTCTCTCTGGTCCTCCTGATTATGGGGCTGGACAGCTGGATACGAGGAGGTATGGGGAGCAATATGCCAGCAGAGGAGAGGATGCTGATCGGGCTTTATTACCTGAGCAGACCCCATTTTATAAGGAACTGGTAAATTTTTTGTGCTCTTTCATCTTTCTTGTTCAATCATTTCTCTTTTCTTCACGTTTACCCAAACAGTTTGAGCTTTAACATCACTTCTATAGGCAGCTGTCGCTGTTCAAGCAGGTGTTTGTGTTGACATATTTGCTGTGACCAACGAATATACGGATCTGGCATCCCTAAAGTTTCTTAGTATTGAAAGTGGAGGCTCATTGTTCTTGTATACAAGTACAGAGGATTCAACTCTTCCTCAGGACATGTGAGTATCAGATGTTGAAAAGTACTTCTCATTTATAAACTGCATTGGGGCTGTAAGATTTGGTGGGACCACTTACCAACTGCTCTAAAAGCTTAAGCTGTTGGAAGAATGCGTGGTTTAATATTTATATATTCCAACACTCGCCCTCACGCTTAGTCTAGTCTTTTGCCTAGTACTAAGCGTGGTCAAATTCACTGGAGACACAAATAGGGGCCTAGAAAGATTTGAACTTAGAATCTCCTGCTCTAATATCATGTAAGATTTGGTGGGATCACTTGCCAACAGCTCTAAAAGCTTAAACTGTTAGAAGAAGGCGTCATTTAATATTTATATATTCCAATAGTGGCCTGATAAGTTTAACGATGTAATAGAATTAAATGTCCTGAAACTGAACACTTAGAAATTTGTACTTAAGTTTCTTCCTTGATTAAACTCTTGCATGTCAATTGCCAGTAAAATTGGTTTAGTGACCTAATCTTACCTTTTCACAAGAGCTAATGTAGAATGCAGACACTTAAGTTTATTTGTCACTCGTGTGTCATGGCCTTCATGGGAGCTGAATCCCAATTTATTTTCTGCCACGCAATAGTTTTTGATAAACCAATCGTTTATCAGGTACCGGATGTTGATCAGGCCTTATGCTTTTGGTTGTATAATGCGATTGAGAACATCTTCAGAATTTAGACAAGGCCACTCAGTGAGTGATTGTATTGTGCTGTTTGAAAATTTAACTTGGAATATTTTTTGCCATCTCCTTATAATGCGCACCATATTATGTGGCAGTATGGTCATTTCTCTCTGGATCCGCAATATGAAAACGTGCAGCGCGTAATTTGTTGTGATTCCTATGCCACATTTGCCTATGACTTTGAATTTGCAAATACTGTTGGCTTTTCCAGGTTTGTCTAATCTCCATATTGGGGTTGTCATTTCTCTTTAGTTTCTGATGGAAATCATCCTTTCTTTTCCCCTGTATTTGTTTTTCTTAGTAATGCATAGATGAATGTATGCCAAAATAGACCTCTAATATGATATTCCTCTAGAACTTGTTAACTTGATATATGCATAATATAAGTCTACTTTGGACATCTGCCATACTTCACTTTGCTTGTCCATTTTCTTCAGACGCACTATCAATATTTAGCTTGCTAAGCTATTGTGTTATTCATTGAAAGGGTGATTTTAGCTGCTCAGGTCTTGGTCTGTCAACTGGAACAGTATTTTACTTATCCTGAATACTTTGATGATTATCATAAGGAATATGGATCTAACAAAAGAATAAGGAACCTCTAACTTACTGGGAAAGAAATATTATAGTCATGTGGTCACTCATAGTTCGTTTGAAGTGGTTCAGTCTGTGAGACCTGATATTTTCATTTTTGTCAGAGAGTTCTTGGTTACACTAGTAAAAGGATATGCCAGTGAATTTCCAGGAATTACTTTATGCCTAATTGAGACACTAATCGAAATGTGGTAGGTGCATGGAACCTTTATGAGCTTTTCATTTAGAAAATTTTAAAACTTCTCCTCCAGTTTATTCACTTTCTTCTTCAGTAGATTCTGGTCTTTTCTTTTTATCTTTTATGTCTCTCCCCATTGTATGCTTGTTAGAATAGTTCTCCAGTATTGTGGAATGATTTTTTCGAATTTTGAGTGGCTTCCTTCGAGTACTCCGTTGTTATTTGTAACGAATCCTTGCTATTTTGTTCATATGGAGATCGTCTAATTGAATGGCGTTTTCAAATCCAGACATACATCAGAGCCTCCCGTCTTACAGATTGCTTTTCGTTACACTGTCGTAGTACCACCACAGGAGCTCGCAGATTCATCAAATGGTTCAGGTAATAGGTATGGCCAATCCTTTACGATGGTTCACTTTTAAGGTTCATTAAATTTGACAGAGCAAAGAGGAACAACATTGCCTTTAAAGTCTCCTCACCTTTTGAGAAGCAACTTTATTGTTGAGGGGGAACATCTACTTGTGTACTGTTTAAATTGCCCTGGGGAGCACATATATAAGTGGTACTTAGCCACATTGAGCAATTCTTCTTACGGAGTTTATTTAGAGACTGTTACTGTGAATTTAGTATTCTGTATCTATAGGCGTCCTACATTTTCATGGTACCGATTTTGTGGGAGAATCTCTTGATGGTTTGGTGATAACTTTGTGTTCCCCAGTTTGGTTTGCATACAGTGGTCTGCTAGAAACATATCCTCTTGGAAATCTTTGTTTTTTTTTTTTGTTTGTCTTTTCTTGGTAAATCTCTTTTTCCATTCCAACGTCGTTCTCTGAAGTAGAAGAATACGTTCTTCGCATGTGACCCCTGCCAGAATAATCCAGGAAACACGTGTTTTTGTTGTAATTGAGATTTTCTTTGACGTTATATTGTCAGTTGCAAGAATGATTATGTAGAGAAAGACATAGATGCAGGACTTTTCAGAGATTGCAATATTTCTTGACTGTTTTCCTTGAGTCACGAATACTCTGTTGCTTTGAACATATTTTTCCGTTAATGAAATATAGTTTGAATTGGTCGTGAAACCCTTCTAGAACTTTCATTACCTTCTAACTGCGACCTATTTCATGGGACTGCGAATGTTCTTGACATTTCATTCCACTCATTTATCTGCAGGTCCAGTTACTCCCTCAAACGTCGCCTAAGAATACGAACTTTGCAGTACACTGCCGCACAGAATATGAACGAAGTCTATGACAGTGTTGATCCTGAAGTGGTTCTATCTTTACTTGTTCACAAGGTGATTGCCATCTCCCTCTTGGATGATGTTGCTTGTTTGTGTGGTTCAAATGAAACAAATGACCTCTTGGACAGAGATATCTAAGTGTTTTTTTAGTGCATTACCTTTCTAGCCCTTATGTTGTAGAACCTTCCTTCAGAATGGTTGCAGTTAATCAGAGAGACATCAGTCTTGTTTATTTTACATATTAATTGAAAAAGGTAAAGCCTTCAAGCTGTCAACCAGAGAATCACGGGATGAATATTCCTTTTCCCGTTGTTCTCAAAGTGTGAAATCAGAGATACTCCTATACGATCTATTCTCCATTCGATAATGGCTTTCTTGTTTTTGGACATATTATCACCTAAGTAATGTCTTAATAGGATTTTAATATTTTCTTCAACCAATCTCAATGGTTCTTTCTCTTTAAAAGGATTGCTTCCAGTCATTAGTGACGAGAGGGTAGGTGTTTCCTCATGTGGAGATGCTATTACATGAACTTCCACTCTTTTCCTGCATGAGTTATTCGCTGACTATGGATGATAAATTTGACTGAGATACTAAGAAGATTGAGGACTGATTTGGAAAGCCTTAATTCCCGACATTGAAACCATGTCAGTCATTTGTTTTGTATGCCATGCTTGACAAGGAATCTCCCTTTTGCCTTTTTCTACTTTAACGTTGTTGATGTTTGAACTTGTTTTTTTTTTGGTCAAAAAGTTTGAACTTATTGAAAGACACGAGTGTTATATTTATGTTTGTAGGAAGCTGATAATGAGCTGCCTAAAACTTGACAATTTAATTATTAGTCACACCTTACAAATACAATCAAATTGCAGGTTATAATATCATCTCTGGAGCAAGGAGTTCGGGAGGGGAGGATGCTGCTTCATGATTGGCTCGTGATCCTCACAGCTCAGTATAACGATGCTTACAAGCTCATTCAGCCCAAGAATGGGAGTTCAGTAAATGCTCAGGTTGACGTTGCATTCTCACAATGTCCGCAATTGCAAACGTTACCACATCTCATTTTTGCCCTACTTCGAAATCCTCTTCTCCGCTTCCATGAGGAAGGTGTTCACCCGGACTACCGGATCTATTTGCAATGCCTTTTCAGGTAATTGGTGCTTCGATACTGATAAAAGTCGTCTAAAAAAATTTGGAAACCACTTATGTTGAAGTATGAATAGTAGCACGTGTGATGGCCATTTAAGCAATACGTGTAGGCTATTTTATCTGTCGTAGAAACTTCTGCACAGATATTTAATTTAAACTAGGATAATAGTGCTTTTATGTCAATGTGGAAGATTATGAGATATTTTGGTTTTGGCTTGTGCTTTCTGTGCTGTGGGTGTTAGACTAGGTGCATCATCTCTGGGTTCCTGATAGTAGTTAAACCTGCGTTGATCCTAATATAATTGGATACGCCAAAGTGGGATGTTTGTCAGTTGATAAAACAAGATGAATCTGTTACTGTTAGTGCCTCAGTGGGATGGACCAAATTGTCTGCTGCTCTTTATCTAGTTTCCATGTATTATTCTCTTACATTAAAATTATCATCTGCACTTTCTTGGAGGATTATCTTTCTTGCAGACCGTTTCAAATCTCCTATACTTGCTTCTTTATATATTTTATTGAAATTAAATACTTAGTAGGCAGAAGTTATGATATCTTGCTATAAAGTCATATCAGAAATTAATGAAGTCGATGTCTTTTGGTTTTTGCGGTACAGTGCACTGGAGCCAAGTTCCCTTCACCGTGCTGTCTATCCTAGACTAATGTCCTATTCTACACCTGACAAGCAAGCATATCCGCGCCACTCATTGAGTCGTGCGGCCCTAATTACCAGCGGGAGTCCAATATTTTTCCTCGATGCATTTACTACTCTTATCGTGTTCTATTCTTCGACAGCAGACCCTTCACTTCCTTTTCCTCCACCGCATGATTGTAAGTTTCTTCCATTCATTTCCTTTCCTGATCATGGTATACCAATAACTTGTCTGATTTCATGTGCTGCCTAAACTTTTCACCTCAGGCTTATTACGGACTACAATCAACCAATTGAAGCAAGACAGAAGCATAACTCCCAGACTCCTCTTTATCAGGGGCGGGCAGGAAGATGCCTCGGCTTTTGAGAACTATCTCATTGAGGAGCAAGACGTTGATGGAAGTAGCCTCACTAGCAACATGGGGTTTGTTTCCTTCCTCGAGGACGTCACTCAGGGTGTGTTAGAGTACCTGAAGTAAAAAATGCAGCAGTCGAGGGACCTTCAGCGTTTTGCTACCGGAGAATGTCGATGTGTAACTTTTTCTCGTGACAAGCGGAAATGGATCGGACTGCAAACGAGAATTCAAAATAGTGGCTAAAGGGGCTTTGACATGTGATACAGATCACCATCGAGAGAGTCGATTAGTCACATCGGGCGTGCTCGACTATTTCTTCAGACAGTGCTCTTTGTGCAGTAATACCGAGTAGGAGAGGAATCTCGGCGGTTACAGAAATGCGGTTTTGGTGATACTGGCTGCTTCTTTTTCTCATCACAAGGGAATTGTCACAAGTCTGTCATCCATTTGAGTTGAAGGTTTTTGAGAACGCTTGTGCCTGTGAGTTCTCATCGATTTGAACTATAGTTAGGGAGATAATTACAGGGATGCAGTTTCATTTATTTACAGAGATGAATCTGGTGGTTTTTATTCATGGCATTTTAAACGGTCGTCAACTGCGATAAAATAAAAACTGATCAACCAAGATTGTGAACTTTGATCTTGTTTGGAATGCGATGGTTCTGCATTGTGTTCGGCCGCGACCCCGAGCTGCATATTCGTTTCTTTTTTCTTGATTTGCTGACGTGACGTCATGCGATGCTGATTTGGGTTTGTGATAAAGACAAGATCATTGTCAATTTTTAATCGGACTTTTGAATTATAAAGTTTATCAGGAAAATCATTGAATAAAGAACTCAAAATTGTAAATAAAACAAAAATAAGAATGAATCAATGAAATGTTGTTTGGTCTCGAATAATGAGTAGACGCTCGATACAACCATTTATTAAATTGTGTCTTGAGGCTTCTGATTTTACCGTAAATTTTTCTAATCAATCGAATTTCGGATCAAGTAAGATTTTCCTTTTATGTGAAGAGGCTCCGTATCAATAATTATCATTTTACATGTGGACAAATTCTCAATATCTTATTCATTCACAACAAAATATTTTATGCCTTTGTTTCTCATTCATTCAATCAAATAAAGGTTCACCGGAAGAGACGGCACGTGGTTGGCTGTTGGTATATAGCACAAAATTTTTCCATTGATTTCCTTGGATCAACCTGAAGATGTATACATTGTGGAATCTTCCAATCGAGACGATCTATCATTGTGGTAAAAGAGCCCCCGCCCAATTTGAATTGAGAATCTTCCAAGGCTTGGAATAATGAAGAAAAAAATTGTCTCGCTAAATAGCTTGTTTAGGAATTAAGCAAGGAATAAATCCTTCGAAAAACAGAAAAGTAATTTAATAGGTTGACAAAAGAAAAAGGAAAAGGCACGGAATAAGTCCTTTGCTTCGGTCGGACGCCGAGGGCCTTCTTCCGCTTTTCCTCCCAACTGATCGGCCCAAATCCAACTCTCCCAAGCCCAGCCACGGCGATTCCAGAGAGCCTCGCCACTCTCCGGCTTCCATAGAGTTCGCTGTCGACGCCTCTCGTCTCGTCTCTCGGTTCTCTCTCGGTCCCAGAAAGAGCACAAGCAGCCTTCTGGACGCTCCTGCATCTTCCCCGGTAAGCCATGTTCCCATTTGTACATAGAGTGCTGTGCGGTGGCGCTCGTCGGCGACGATGCTCGTGTATTTACGATTTTGGAGTAGTTTGTGCTGTGTCCGTTCGGTAGAGAGTTACACCGGTAGAGATGTGGATTTCGGCGTCCTTTGAGCTCTGAAATTAGCCGGTCGGCTTGTGTGGAGGTTTCTCTAGGGTTTCGGTGGCTCTGCCTGGGCTATTTCAGCTGCATATCCGTGGTCGGGATTTGTGGTGTGTTCGCATGTAGCTTGGTCTTGGTTGATGAATCGTGTTTACGTTGGCTCAGATTTTTGAATAGATTGTGCGGGTCAGAAATCCGCTATGTTTTTGTTTGAGCATCTGCTTTGGAAATGTTCTCCGTATCTCCAACGAATTGGAAATGTTTCCAATCTGCATTTGTATCCCTTCCTGACAATGCCAAAATGATGTACCCTATTTGTTCCGTCGGATTTGTCTTGGATTTTGACAATCTCAACTGGTAGGAACTTGTTCCTTCGTCCTGATGGCAACGAGGATTGCTGCAAGATACATATCTCGTAGGCTCTCTAGCGGTAGCAAGATTCTCAGCGAGGAGGAAAAAGCTGCGGAAAATGTCTACATCAAGGTAACTATAGAGGCCCTATGTTGTGTTTGTCATGTTATACATGGACGGTAGAAGAGGAGTATCATCACTTAAATTTGGAATGCCTAATCATTGTGTCTTACATCATCTGCAGTCGGATGGGTAACTCTAATTACTTTGTTATTTACATCTTCTGTGCCCTAGGCCTGATGCGAGTGGTGTAGTTTTGGTGGGTGCCTTTTGTTTTTTGCTGGTTATCTTGGTGGAGTACTTAGTACATCTGGATTGATCTTCTAGTTCTTTTGTATTTTATTTTGAGAGAGAGAGAAAGAGAGAGGGAGGGAGGATTATAAACAGCTTTCGTGTAGAATCATGCTTGCATGGTTCTCATGTACATGGACTTGCCCAAACCAAGTATGCGTGTAGTGGTTTAAAATCAACATTAACAACATTTTTATCCCAAATTAGTTGGGGTCGACGGTCGATAAACCCCAAAGATTCATAAAATAAAAGCAAAATCACTCGAGGGAAAATAGATAAATATGTGAAAATAAAAAAATAATGATAAAAATATAAATCGTGTAGTGATTTGAAATGAAAGAGGAAAAAAGAAGTTTTTGGAACTCTTACGCTTGATGCTTCCTGAGGGAAATGGGTTCTGCGTGCGCACCATTTTTCTCCTAGCATTGGCTCTTAGAGAATTTCCCTTTGATGCTAGTGTCGAGGCCTAGGTAGCATGGTTTATGGGTTCTGAGCAGAACTTGTTGCCCTTGTTCGTAAGAGTTCTAAAAACTAGTTGGGATCAACGGTCGATAAACCCAAAAGATTCATAAAATAAAAGTAAGACCACTCGAGGGAAAATAGATAAATATGTAAAAATAAATAAATAATAATAAAAATATAAATCATGTAGTGATTTGAAATGAAAGAGGAAAAAATAAGTTTTTGGAACTCTTACGCTTGATGCTTCCTGAGGGAAATGGGTTCTTCGTGCGCACCGTTTCTCTCCAAGCACTGGCTCTTAGAGAATTTCCCTTTGATGCTAGTGTTGAAGCCCAGGTAGCATGGTTTATGGGTTTTGGGCAGAACTTGTTGCCCTTGTTCTTATGAGGTGCTTAGGTTCCATAAGTTGACCACCGTCATGAGGTGGGCGAAGCTGTGAACCCCTTGTTTACATTATGAATTTCTGATTCGGCTTGTCGGAGTGAACGGAGAATTAGCTTTCTTAGTTCAGTTCTGGATAAGTTAGTAGCGCGAGTTTCCCTTGTGCTCCTTATTCCACTTAGAGTCCGTAGAGTAAGAGCTTAAATAGAATCCACATTGGTTCATATTTTACCAGCGTTTGTCACACAAAGTGATGCTGATTCGCTTTCTCCACTGTCCTCTAGTGTTTCCGGCATCTAGTTTTGAATTGGATACCACTTCCTTTCCATCTTACTGCCTTGATTTTCATTACCGTCTCTTTTGCTAAACCTCTGATGTACTTAATTCTTTCACAAAATTGTCTCCGCAGAAAATGGAGCAAGAGAAGCTAGAGAAGGCTGCACGCAAGGTATTGGATTTTGACTTTTGAGATTCAAATTTGCAACTTTCCTTGTTAATCAGGGAGTTCTACTGCGTGGATTTGCTTTTCTTGTGTGTTCATGCCGATGGATAATCATATGTAGTCCGATGGGTGCTTTCTTTGGGTAAGTTGATAATACTTGAGATGCATTTCAGAGCACCCTGATTCAAGCACATGAATACTTATCATCGTTGTTCTGACTTCGTAGAGTTCGGTAAGGGGTGATTATGCCTTTGCTTATGTGCCCGTGGGCAATCATGTGCTCGTTATTAGTGAACTTGTGAGGTTCATCCAGGAGTGGCTCCTTGCGGTTCTGCTATGTTCTTCCATCAGAGTAGATATGCCCGTACTATCATATGCATTGATCATATCACCTATCTGGATAGCAATAAACTATTTTTGCAAAAAATGAATAATTGAAAAAAAAATTCTTAAAAATGATAGCTGGGAAAAATGTTTTAGCATGTATTCTTGTTGCCTTAATTTGCGCATGTATTCTTGTTTTGCATTTAAAGCACGAACTTTACGTCACTCCCCGGTACTCTCGTTCCACTTCAACCGTGATCAATTCTTGTGCCTAGGGCCCAAAACCGGAAGAAACATCTGGCGGATCAGTTAGCGATGCCAAACAAAGTGCTTCCTCGGCATCCAGTCATGCGACCGAGAAAGTGTCGTCCGACAAGGACAGGAACTATGCAGTCCTAGCTGGTACTGTAACAGCCCTCGCCGCTCTGGGGTGGTATCTCAAAGGCCGTTCCAAGAAGCCCGAAGAAGTCCAAGACTGAATCGCGACCCGCACCTGCCATCGGTGGCGTCGACGTTCGCTGTGCAACGCCCAACCCCGGATTGGGACAGTTATAATAAATACTAGAGAGAAGCTCTCATTTTTCTTCGCACAGATCCCATTTTCCTCTCGTCTCAGGTCTCAGGTCTGGCTATAGCTTTCTAGCTGACTCAACTCTCATTTCCCGGAATATGCATACAATCACGAGGCTGATGTACAAATTTTGGTGGGTTCGTGTTCGAGCATCGTTTGGCTGACTAAAATTTTATCGGCAACTGGCAATCTGGTGATCGCGCAGTGTTAATGAGGTGATTTTGGTTCCGATGTGATTTTACGCTTAGTACATAGTCCTGTCGGGATCGGCTCTTTGGAGGGTTGAGCCGCTTAGTACATATTAGCCTTGTCGGGATCGGCTCTTTGGAGGGTTGAGCTGCCTCAACTTGACTCGAAAGCAGCGGCTCCTATGAAGGAGTTAGCGATTATATCGTGTTGCTGAGCTCTCTTCCACTACCTCTCCATCTTTCATCCTAAGGATTGGAAGATCACCGTCCTTTTGTTTCCAATTCAATCGTTATTAAAAGTCCGCCAATCTATCCCAACATATATGAACTTCAATTATTTTAGAGGGCTCAAACATGTATGATGTGATCAACATAGCGCCGACTCACACAATGATGCTTCGGCAAGAGAGAGAGAGAGAGAGCAGAGTGAACCGACGAGCCACCGAGTTCGGCACCGAAATCTCAAGTTTCTCTGAGTCTCTTAGCAATGGCGATTATTGCCACGACCGCCACGGAGAACACGATCGTCGATCTCAAGCTCTCCGGTGCCGAATCTCTACCCCTACTACCTTTGCTATCCTCCTCCCCCGCCTCATCCCGCGCTTCGCACGCTTCTTCCTGCTCGTAGAACCATTATCTAAGCCAGTATTATCGGGAAACGGAATGAAAAACCAGCTAAAAAATATCAGGATGACAATGGGGCTCCATTGCAATGGCCTTACCTTGATCTGCTTAGACGTGACGTACTCCGGCGGCTCCAAGACAGGTCCCGCGACTTCGTCGACTTCCGGCGCCGGAAATTTCTCGTTGAGGCGCTCGTAGGTCGAGACGATGTCCTCCGCGTTTGATATGCCTTCGCGCGCGCTTTCTCGGACACGGGGTTCGATCGAATCACCGGGCAGCTCAACAATGGATGGAGAGCGAGCAACGAGAAGGGAAGGTGCCCGATGATTCGAAGGAAAGTGGGTCGTCATCCCCCGGCGATGCTGTCGAGTCGACACGTGGCGACGACGTGTCCTGCTTCGAAGGTGAGTACGCGGGACTCGAGTTGTGACGTTGACACAGGAGGATTTGCTCCGTACTCCATTGGAGAGAAAAAGAAAATTTAATAATTCAAAGAAAATGAATTTCATTTAAATAATTCTTATGAGAGTTTGTGGCTCAATACTAATTGGTAATTTACTCGAAGACAAATTTGTAAGTCGCCCTTAAAGGTTGGTAATTTTTATAAGAGTTAGTAAAATTGACGCGTCACTAACAAATTCAGATAAAAAGTTCGTACTTGGTAACAAAAGTTAGCAATTGGGGAAAAAAAAAGGTGAACATCAACCGGTAGCTTAAAAGACAATACTGATGGTAATTTAGTAGATGATAATTTAATGCAAGATAAATTGGTGAATGATTTCTGTTAGAATGACAGTTTAACAGCACTGCCATTATTTTTTATCCCACGATTTTTTAATTAATGAGCGCTTTATGCAAAATACGTGGTGATAATGTGTGGATCTATAATCATAAATAATCGATAGTACTGTTGTATTGTCATGTAAGCTTTTTTCTTGGTGAATCATGCATGCTAAGTGATGTTGGTAATCAAGTTTGTAGATGAAAGATTTTGCTTACCAAGATAAATAGCTAGTTAGTTATATAAGAGCTAGTAAAAACGAAGGGGTGGTTGGTTATTTGCGGAAATTGCTAGATTGCATACTAAAAACATAAAACCCTGAAAAAATTCCAAATAAGGTTTTGAAGTATACTCATTTTTTTAAAATATGGATCTAAAGTATACTTTATTTCAAATAATGATCTGAAGTAGCATGTTAGTTTCAAAGAAGAGTTTGACATAATTGTAATTTTAAATATTATTTAAGTTATATTAAAGATAAATTAAATTAAAAAAGGAAAGAAATCAGGCAGCGAGGATTATAGGGGAGGGCGGCGATTAGTGCAAGGGTTGCCGGCCATTCCCCACCATCGCCGACACTTCTCGACGATAGCGAGGCGATGGCAACGAGTGCCTGCATGGTCCTTGCTGTTTTCCCTTCCATTTTTCTTTTTATAATTGTAAATTTTGATATATTTTTTCCATCTAATTTAAATAGTATTTATTTTTATCTAATTTAAATGTTTTCCCATTTCTTTTTTATCCTTTACTACAGCCATTAAGTCCCGCAACCATCCCCGCTCGCTGGTGACGGTCGCTGCGCCAAAGTCCTTGCCCAGATGTAGCTAGCGAGGGCCGGCAGCCTCACCAATGACCGGCAAGGGCAACCCTTGCTCAGCTCTCTACAGGCACCGTCGGTGGCGGGACATAGCCTGAAAGTGAAAAGGAAAAAAAAAAGTAAAATAGAAAAATTCATGCTGACAAACTTCTGCTTTTATTTTAATGTAAAATAGTGTTTGTTCGTTTTCTTCCACCGCGGAAACGAAACAGAGAGGGGCGTAGAAAGATTTGATGCTGCAACCCCGCAAAAGGTTCCACCAGTCGCAGGACGTGGGCAAAAGCAGAGTCCATGATGGGGCGCTTCTGTAGAATTTCCTTGTCGCGTTCGCTTTTTCAAGGACTCTGTTTTGAATTGCCAATTGTCTAGGCTTTGGAGTTCTTCCATATCAAGTCAAAACAAGCAGCTGGGTCTCCCCCAAAAGATTGGGGGGGGGGGGGGGGGGGGGGGGTGGCGGGAGGGGGGACAGCGTGTTTCCAATCTTGATGGGGATGTGTTTTCCAGAAACATTGCCTCAATGTATGAGCAGGGTCACTTGTTTCCGCAAATCTGATTCTGGGCAAACTTTAGTGCGCAGATTCAGAGTAATTCCCTTTCGGATTGGACCTTGATTAGCTTTCATTAGTGATTTGCATGGAGAAATTTCCCAAACGAGATTTCTCGGGGGTCCCCGTCTGTGATTACGACTGTTGCATGGTGTTCGTCGCATTCCTGCGATTGTTACGGCCGGTTGTTCGCACGCACTTCTAAAATAGGTCCCCCGACGTGAACAGCGGTGAAAGCAGAGTGTTCTGGAATTTCTCTGTGAATTATTGGGTTGAATCATCGGATCTCTCTGGGCGTTTCTTCTTCTTCTTCTTCGTCATCGATGGAGGCGCTAAATGTGATTTTATTAAGTAACGTTTCGCCAATCAAAGACTTCAACATGAACAAGATTGATCAATAGAGAGGAAGAGAGAGAATTCACAGAGAAAATCAGAAACCCAGGAGAGATCAAGGGTTATTCAAAACTTCGGCAGGACTTTGCAAAGGCCAGAGTTTAGCGTTTACCCTCGCTTTCCGTCTTGGTTTTCCCAGAAGGAAATCTTCACGACTTCTACAACCGAACCCAAAAAAAGGAAAGAGAAGAAGAGAGAAGCTAAAGAAGACATTTTTACTGATTTATCACGAATCACCACCGAGACCCACGTCCACTCTGCATGCTTCCTCCGCGCTTCCTCCTACTCGTGCCCGACGTTGCCGCCGTGGCCGTTCTCACCGCGCCCTCCGCCTTCTCTCTCTCCATCTTCGTCGTCTTCTTCATCGCTGTCGTCTTCAAGAATCCCTTCGTCTTCCTCGATCTCGTCGCTCGGATGGACGAACTGCAGCGTCAGACGCCCGCCTTCCCTCGACGCGTGAAGGAACTCCTGCGTCGGGAACCTAATCTCCTTCAGCACGAACCGCCCGTCGTTGCGATACGACTTGAAGCACACCCACGGCTTCCCGCTCATGCTCAAGCTCGATATCGGGGGCGGGAACCCACGGAACCCGCTCCCCGTCGATCTCGATCTCCGAAACTCGTGGAGGTGGTGATGGTGATGATTATGAGGAAAATACTGAGGACGATGCTTGAACGACGATGACGACGGGTAAAAGTTCCTCCTGGCCGTACAGGTGGCCGCGCTTTCTTTCTCTTCCTTTCCCTGCGACGCCTCAGCCAGCTTGTAGTCCTCCACGTCCCCGAAGCTCTCGAACCCCAGCCCCTCCGTGCACAGCTGCAGGCTCTCCGAGTTCATGGACGAGAAGCTCTCGCTGCTCCTGTGGTGTCCGTGTCCCCCGCTGCTGCCGCCCGGAGAGCTCATCGAAGAAGGGCTCTTCACGTTGTCCTCGCCGTCGCCGTCGCCGTCGCCGTTGCTCTCCAAGTCCATCGTCAACGGCTGCGGCGGCGGAGGCGGCGGCGGGGATGGTTCGGGATCCCGTTCCTTGAAGTGGAGTTCGCCGAATATCTCGGTGAAGGAGGAGGCTTGGCGATCAACGGGGCCGTGCTCGCAGTCGACATTGCCGCCGTCGGGGGGCGTGATTTGGCGACGGTGGTGGTGGTGGCTCTTCCACGAGGAAAGGGATTCAAGGATAGACGGGTTATCGGGTAATGCGCTATCGAAGATGGGTTGGAGGCTCCAACAGGCAGCCATGGCTTGGCTGCGTAGACAAGCCAAGCTGTTTCCTTATTTAGCCCTGAAAGTCTCGCCCTTTCTGTTATTCTCTCTCTCTCCCTCCGTCAGTTCACAGCGAGAGAAAAAGAAGGGAAATTTTTTTGGGTTGTTGTATGGTGGAAACTGGAAAGAGAAGGGGGTTGGAGCTGCACGGGTTGTGATATTTAGTTTGATTTGAACACCTTTTTTTTTTTTTTTTGGGTGAGGGGGTTGAAAAGATCAAAGGGGGGGTGTTGTGGAGTTATTAATTAGGGTGGTGCTGATTTTAAGCAGTGGAATAAGGATGGGTGGTTGTAAACCTGTGAATCAAAGTCCAGCTCTGCGCGTGCCTCTCTCTCTCTCTCTCTGCTTTTGGAGTTCTTTCATGTTCCAGGATCATTGGTCATCCTAATTTCCTGGATAGAAACTCTGGCTTGGTCAAATGACCATCACAGGTCGCGGCGCGGGATAATAATACCGGTGCAATAGGGAGGATGGTCGTCGGTCGGTCTGTGCCGTCTCCACCCTGGCCCTCTCTTGAGTTTCCTGGATGAACCGGGATCGAGGGATAGCTCTAAAACTGATTTCGAGATGGTATCGCTGGTTTCAATGCCGATTTTAGTCCAGACGATCGACTCTGTTTCCCCGCTCCAGGGGTTCAGATATCCCAAAGAAGTATCCAGCAGATGAAAAGACAAATTGCCCGCCCGTTCTGTGACCAGGGTTTTTCAACGTCGGTACGTTAGGGAAGCCTGGATTTCTTTTTCATCTTCGTCCAATGGAATGTCATTGTTTCCGGGGGGGCAACGAGCCACGTGGGCTTCACGCTATGGTGCTTCCTGGACCATTCACGTGTGATTATGTTGGAAAAACCAATGGCCACCAAAGACTCACCCTCCCTCTCATTATCTTCTCCTGTTCCTGCACCTCCTCATGCAATCCCTGGTCTAGGACATCACTGATCCGGATGCCACAAAAAAAAAGAAAGAAAGGGTCTTTGTCTCATTGACCTTCAGTGACGGCTCGTTCATCCATGATCTCACCCAACCTCACCCGACAAAGGATTCTGGGATCAGGGTCTGAACCGTCATTATTCAGATCCATGCCCAGATTGCAGATTAATGTCACCATCCACCACAAGAGGGAAAAGGAAGATCCCTAGAATTATCCTGGAATCAGCATATGCTGAGCGATTCTCTCTCAGCAATGTCCTTTAAAAAAAACCCTTTGCTTTTTTATCTGGTATATGATTGTGAGGATCTGATAACAGAGAGATTCACAGCCAAGCACCCCGTCATGTGCCTTGGGTGTGTTATACTTGTCAGTTCCAGGGACACAAAGGACAGATATGCCAAATACGCTTCTGGCCAAAGTTCTGTGCATCACATTTTCAGGAAGTGCAGGTTTAACTTGATAACATCCCTAGCAACTAGCATATTTTCGACATGTTCGAAGAAGAGATCCCTTGTGCAGGCTATGTGAATGATTCTCGCATCTTGCAAAGGACAAAAGGATAGAAGAAAACTGGAGCAGAAATTAATGGCACCTAAGTCGCAATTATAACTATGATCCGATGAATTCAACGCCTGTGTAGAATACGATTTCATGCACAGATAGAACAAGAAACAGAAGGAACCAAAGCCAGTATACCAGATTAGCAAAAGGGGAAAAAAATTAAAAAGAGAGTACAAACGAGATAATAGCATATTCTAGTGATGAACATGAGCAGGCAAGCGCCCATCATGTAAAGATAGACATTACTGATAAGGAAAACCAATCTTTGCAAACCTGGACCTAAATAAATAAGGTAGTTGTCGGTTGTTAAATCTCTGGAGGCTCGGCCACTTCGTGCTCTCCATCATCGCCAGGCTTCCATCCACTCAATCCTTGAATCTTTCCTGCTCAAAGTTCTGATTCCTCCAATCTTCTCAACAGGACCTGATGCCCGAACCGCTGGTTCCCGCAGAAATATTTTTCTATGAGAGCTTTTAGTATTTGATTTACTGGTTTGGCCAAGTTGGAATTTCCCTTTGCTTAGTCGAGCTCCAGCCTTAAGACCATCAAAATTATCAGCTTCAATTTCGCAACTTCGAGTTCCTTCTCCTATTGCGTCACCGTTCTTGTCACAGCTGACAGAAATTTCATTCGCTTGCGGAGTAAATTCCACACAAATCTGTGGACTCCGGTGTCCATTATCATCAGGAGGCTCTGCGTAGGAAGTTGGAGGTGACTCGAATATTGAATCCTTTCTTTCTCGCAGCATCCTCGTGATAAGTGTTTTAAGGAAGTTCATTACTCGGACTGCATACATTAATGCAGTCAAAGGGTCTGCCATCTGCAAGGATTTTGAATATTGAAAAGGTCATTGCACACCATATCTACATGAAGAGTGCTTTTACATGGCTAGAGTATAGAAGACCTGTAAATGGAGAAAAAAGTGAAAAACAATACTAAAACTCTAGATAATGGCATTCTGGACAAAAGAAAAATAGAAAAGAAAAGGAAAGCTGTGGCATTCTGTTTAAACCGTTCTTTCAGGAGCATCTTCTGCTGGAGAAACGCCTGATAATCGTTTATTTAGAAGGCCTTTAACATGAAATGACATTTGCAGGACATAGCCATAGCAAAATGAGGGCTCAATGTGGTTCATCTTCCTGAATAAGATCAGTTGCATTATTCAAGCCTAACCTGAGTCATATTCGGAGCAAAAACCATGGCAATATTGCGGGCATTCATTTTGTTTTGATGTTCCATCTGGGCAACATCGCACATCAGGTTAATTACCCAGTCTAATAGAGCAGCTACTGTTGGTGGTAGAAGCCTCACAAGCTCAGCACAATCTTCTTCGGTCTGGCACTGCATCACTTGCTCAGGTGACAGAGCATCCAGAACACCTCGTGGGAGTTCTCTAAACCATGCCTACGAAAGATTTTAACAAAAATAAACTGATTCTCAACGACTCTTTCATCTTGAAAGGGAAAGAGAGCGAGAATCTGATAGGGAGATCCGGTCCAAAAAAGGAAGCAATGATATTTTAGTTCATATTAGAAGTGTCATCTTGCTTCCTGCAAGAAGAGGACCTCCACCTAATAAACCAAAAGTCGGTAGAACACAGGCTCAAATGGAACACACATGATATTCAAGTAACACAAGATTATACGTTTCAATAAACAGCTTCAGGGTCATGTTGTATGAGAGATATATGTCACACTGCTGCAGCCATGAATTAATGACCTATGATTAGCCTGAGTAGATTCCATCAGAAACATGTGAAAAGCAGCTGGTCCAGCTGGTAGTGCCATCCAACAATCTATCAACACGATATTACTCGTTGAAAATTGAACTGCATTATGATGCTGATTTTGACAGTTTGCAAACTTAGCTGCAGATGCTGCGGGTAACATCAGGGTTCATGCTGTTGCTTATATAGGTGTTGAATTCCAAAATAAACTACACATCGTTTCAGTCTCTGTTAATAAATCGTGTCATCTATACTGGACCTCAAAGGTGTGCATTACGCCATGGCTTAGCTGTGTCGTAGCCTCAAAGAGAACGTTAGCTAACGTACAGTCGACTGGAGACCTAAAAACAGATGACCAACCGAGCTTAACATAGTACCTTGATTAATCCAGCCAAGCAATGCACATCAGTACCTTCTGGTATAATTCCCCTGTTTAACTGGTCCCTCACGTACTCTTCTTGACTATTTTCTGCATTAATTCTGAATATCCCTTCTGCCTGCATGAATAAATTAAGAAGTCAAACCAACTCGGGAACAGAAGTCCACTTAATTTGTTAGTTGCCGGAAGAGCATCACGCTTCTCCAAAGCCAAAGTCACGAGCAATCATAAAGAGGCCTCTACTCATATTCCTTACATCTTTTCCAAAGTCAACCAAGAATCAAAGCAATAACATACCTGTAATCCTCCTTGTGCATACAAGCGCCTTTGCATTAGCAAGAGTATGGTGGGGATGCTGTTACCTCTGGCGTCGTATGATAGTTGCATGGACTCCGTTGAGACTCCAAAAACATGAGTGCTGCACAGGCGAGGTTTAAACAACAAAATCATCATAAAGTCAGCGGTACTGCAAACAAGATACATTGCAGATTCTTTAAGGAATTCGACCAAAAAGGTGTCAGCCAATGATTCTGAGTTATGTCGTATGCTACAAGGAGAAGAGCTTCAATTTGTCGTGGCATAGCGACAGTTTAACTAGCATTGCGTTTCCGGTAATAAGATATATTCTGATGAGCACAAGATGCAGCTTTTTGTCATGTGATTGGCCCCACACTACTCAACTACTGGGATTCGGATGTTTTTGACTAACTGAAACATCGCGCGACTTAAATAAATACGTAGCGAGCTAATCTCAGAAATGAAACATTACAAGAAATTTGCTGCATTTGCACAGATTCGCCACCTCGGAACTACATTTTGACACAACACTCGGATGACTCGACACATCACTGCAAGATCACAATTCACAACCCGTACAAATTCCATTTCAGTCACCTGACACTTCGACCCAAACTAGTAAAAGATTCTACAAAACCTCATTCTCATCTACAGGACTAGCGCAAGAAATCAGATCACACTACCAGGAACTCAGCCTCACAAAATCCAAGCCCCGAAATCTTCGAAGCCTGAAACATTACCACAAACACAAGCCAAACCTAACATCTCCAACCAAAGACAATCAAGGGTGCCAAAAACAGCAATGTACCTAGCACTGGGGGCTCTCCTGGGCACTTCAGGTTCAAACTCCACGGGCAAGCCCAAGAACCCATCGAACCTGTCGAATGTAACGTGCGCGACGTGGCGGACGTTAGTGGGACAACCAATCTCCATGCCACAGAGGTCGCTCCTGTCCCTCTTGCAAGCAACCAGAGACTTCCTGAGAACCGCCACCAGGAGTGTCAGCACAGACAACTGCTGCTCCCTGTTCCCTCTCTTGCTCTCGACATCCTCCTCCACCAACGAATCCTCTTCCTCTTCATCATTCGCAGGTGGTGCGCAGGATAAGGAAGCTAAAGGGTCGGTGCTTGGAGACGAAGCGAAGTGGAGGACCTCCGTCATGGCTGGCAATGAAAAGGGCATCTCCTCTTTCGGGGAATTACAAAATGGGCAGTTGAAAAGTGCCAAGCGAGAGCGTGTCGCGCGGCTTTCATGTGTTTCAGTGTAACGAGATGAGTGGAAAGATTGTGTTTTGGGGAAGAAAGGTCCGACCTTTACGTTGAGTTGGGTTGAAGTAAAGGTCTGAGAGGGACCTGAGGATCATTATGAACCAAATTCTTCTTTTCGTGTTCTGGCTTTTGAGGGATGAAGAAGCAAAGTAGGGGAGAGAGAGAGAGAGAGAGAGAGAGAGAGAGAGAGGAAGAGAGGCTTTGGTGGGAAATTGATGTTTGGGAAACCTTCGGTTAAGAAATTTGCGGTTTTTGTTTGATTTATTGTTGATTATTAATGTAGTGTTTGTTTGGTAGGAAATTTAAGTGTACGAACTTTTTTGACAACTAATTTTTCCAACTTTCACGCATTTGGTATGCCGAAAATGATTAGTTAATGGAAAACTATGTACAGTCAAAGACAATATACATACTTAAAAATAGAAAAACAAAAAGTTCCTTAAACAGAAAAGGAGGAAAACATTTTTTTTGAAAATGACTCTCCATAAACTAATTATTTCGGGATTTTTTTTCCAAACTAGGGGTAAAAAAAGTATTTACCATTTTATGTATTTTTTTTATTTACCAAACTAGGGGTTGCTCGGCAGCCTTTGGGTCTCACGTAGCCCGCTCAGTAGTAAGGATGCCAAGCAACACTATGAACAATGCTCGCTCGGCATTGGCAGTACAAATGCCGAGGGGGCACGTAGTCCTTTTTTTTTTTTTTTCCTTTTGGCGCCAATGAGATTTTATGGAAAGTAGTCTCATTTTGGAAGGAAGGTTACGATTTTTTCGAATTGACTTTGATGGGCGTTGATTTTGGAGCGGTCAAATTGGTCAACCGGTCAAGGAAAAGTCATCCGTTGAAAATCCACGTTGAAAGCCTTTCCAATTTTTGGTTTTGTATGCAGATTTAGTAACTTTGTTCTCGTCCAAGGAATATCTCCTAAGAAAACCAAGGGGGAAAGATTAAAGTATCCTTATTTCAGCCCGATCGACTTTCACTTATTCCAGGTTTTTTTCCTTGACTTTGACGGGTTGACCAATGTGACCGCTCCAAAATTAGCGTCCATCAAAGTCAATTCGGCAAAATCCTAACCTTCCTTCCAAAATAAAACTATTTTTCATAAAATCTCATTGGTGCCAAAAAGAAAAAAAAAAGGAAGAAAAATCAATTAAGAAACACAATCGAGGAAAGTAGTAATCCATTCGTATGTTACTCTATTTTCTTGGAGGGGGCATGAACCCTATAAGTAAGCCGAGAAAAATCACTCTACAAGCCAAGGAAAATAGGGCTTTTTTTCAACTTCCTATTTTGTATTTTTTGTATGTTATAAGCGAAATTTAAGAATTGTTGTGTTTAGGCCCAACCTTTATTTTTAAAAATACGAAATTTAAAAATACCACCCCAATACTTAATCATTTTTCATATATATTAATCATCTTAATTATTTTATGAATTTAAATAATTACATAAATACAATAATTAAGAAGTCATTATTTATCTTAACAATTATTTAAGTGAAAAATACGAAAATAAAAAAAAATAAAAACTAAAGGTTGGACCTAAACAAAACAATTCTTTTGGCGTGCCACCACCACAAAATGATGATGAGTTCAATACTTAATAATTTTTCGTATATCTTAATCATCTTAATTATTTTATGAATTTAAATAATCACATAAATATAATAATTAAGAAGTCTTTATTTATCATAATAATTTTTTAAGCGAAAAATACGAAATTTTAAAAAAAAATGAAGGTTGGGCCAAATTGGGTTCCCGCTTGGAGGTTACTTAGTCCTTTTTTGTTTAAATTTGTATTAAGATAATGTGGGTTTTTTTTTTTTTGTGGGGGGGGGGGGGGTGGACACAGAGAATCCTTGCGGACAATGCCTACGTATCAGAACTATGGGATATGGGTCGCTTGTTTCTTAGTCACCATGCAGGGACACGATCACCTTACGGCCAAAACCCAGATGCCAAATACCAAGAAATTGCGTTTTCCCATGTGATAAGCAAGATTGTGAGGTCTTAATGATTCTAATCTCAGTGTTTTTGTGCTTAACAAGCGCCCATGGGATGCTCTTTACCAGAATCACAAGTCTCTTGTCAATGCTGGTCTTCAATCTTGATTATGGAGTCCTGATCGGCAGGCTAAGAGGCTATGTGTAAGAGAAGAACGATGACATCGTTCCGTTGCCCGATTGCCTAAATCCACCACATCTTCTCCTTTGTAATTGCTGTTCGTTGACTAAGCTATGTTTGACTGCCGTTTCTCATGTATCGAAAGTGTTACTTGGAGTTCGCTTGAGTCCTCGTCCATGGAATCCGTGATCCTGGGTGATGATGTTTTTAGGAAGATTTTGATGGGGCAGCCATGTTCATTCGGCAAGTTTGAAAGAGTTGGTGATTGACAATAATTTTATAAACCCTTCGCAGATTTCGACTCCTCGATTGCTGTCTTTGTTTGAGAGATCACTATTATGTCGAGGTGACAACAATTGTGGAAGCACCATCCTTGCTTGAAGCCAAATGAGGCCATCCCCTCCAATGTTGTTCAGGATGTCGAGGCAACAATTTTCACCATGTTCGCCTTTTCGTAGCTGGTCAAAACGAGCGATGTAAGTTGCAGCAGTGAAGGCGGAAAGACTTGGGCGCCACTCGAGCGAGACTGCAGGCGGAGGCGGCTAGGCGATTCATAAAATAATTAAGACTAGGATTTTGCCCAATTGACTTTAATGGATGCTGATTTTGGGGCGGTCAAATTGGTCAACTCGTCAAAGTCAAGGAAAAATCCTGAAATATGTGAAAGTCGACCGGGCTGAACTATTTAAATAAGAATGCTTTAATCTTTCCTCCTTGATTTTCTTAGGAGAAATTCCTTGAAGGAGAACAAAGTTGCTAAATTTGCATACAAAACCACAAAATGGAAAGGCCTTTAAAGCGAATTTTCATCGGATGATTTTCCCTTGATAAAATTGACCAATTTGACCGCCCCAAAATTAGCTTCCATCAAAGTCAATTCGAAAAAATCATAGCCTTCCTTCCAAAATGAAACTATTTTCCATAAAATCTCAGTGGCCCCAAAAGGAAATTTTTTTTTAAAAAGGACTAAGTGCCCGCTCGACAATAAGACTACCGAGTCAGGGGCCGCTTGGCACTAAAATTGCCGAGCGGCCCCTAGTTTGGTAAATAAATAAAAAACACACTTGAAATGGTAAATACTTTTTTTTATCCCTTATTTGGAAAAAAAAGCCCAATTATTTGCCATGAAATTTCCTCAGAATAAACATATTTGAAATGAAACTGAAAGTGAACATATACGGTTTCAGTTTGATAAGGGAGAGTATCAAAAGTTTTATACTTACTGCACCTGTATCAATATAATCATAAATATTTCAATTGTACCAATTTAATTATATACCTTTTGACGATTTATTTATACTGTCCATCCAGTTAATTTTGATTGAAAATCGCAAACGCAACTATGGCTATCTTACATAGCATGGCTAACACTGACGAGAATAAATTTTTAGTAATTTTATATATTTTTCCATTTTCTTTTTATTTGTCTACTTTTTTAATTGTCTTTTTATTTTTCTATTTTTCCTTTTATTGTGGCTAGCGATGGCCAACAAGCCATCTCCGAAGAAGTGAGCATGATTTTAGGGTAAAATTAAGAACTAGAGAGCCAAATCGATTTACACAGGTCTAGTTTCAGATTAAGAGTATGTAGGGTAGGCCAAAGATTTTCAAAATTGAGAAACCTATTCTGACGGGCAGCTCTAGGTTGCAAGTAGAAATTGAAACCTAGAATAAGTATTTATGTTTTTCTTGTTCTATGACTTCGATGATCTTGTAATATTCCATGGCATCCGATGATGAATGTGTAATTTGGAACCACCAATCGAAGCTTTCATTTTCGGCAATATCCATCATTGAAATCATATGCTTTATAATCAGTGGATTATAACATTAAATAGTGATCATTAGAGGTGATGATTCACTGTAATCTTTCGATTAAGAAAACAAGTAAAATCTAGGTAGACCTTGGAACCTACTTGAAACCTCTGATAGATTAGGTTCTAGGTTATAGGGTGTGCATGGTAGATTTCAAATTTCAAAAATTACTTTCGAATAATGGGTTCCAGATTATGGATTCCAAATGAAATCTAGATTGACCCAAAAACTGCTCACCTCTACCTCTCTGGCTACTAGCGAGACTCGCAGCCCTTACCCAAGCCTTTGCCAAATCTAGTCGAGGGATGCCTCATCCGTGGCATGCAGGACCTCGAAGGCCTTGGGCAAGGTTGCCCTTACCTAGATCTATAAAGAAAGAAAAATAAATTAAAAAAAATCAATATCATATTGCCGATGTTAGTGCTAGCCATGCCACATAGGATAATCGGCGTCCGTCTCAACGATTTCCAATCAAAATTGACCGGAATGATTTTATCGGTATAATCGAAAGGTTTAAGACTGAATTATATTTAAAAACATCATGAGGATTTCCCCTGGTTTGATAGGTTTAAAGAAAATAAAATGTCTACGAATAACGTGAAGAGAATTTTACACATGCGGTCTCATTTACATTCGAGATAATGGTTCTTGCGTAAAACTTCTTATTTTGCGCCATTGATGTATGTTATAATTACTCTCTTTTTTTATAACCAAAATTGTCTGGTCCACTTTAAAAAGAAAGTTTAAATCATCGAATTATGACCTGACTAAGATTGCAAACATGGCAGAGTGGGCTCAAGTTCGTTCCGACCATATGGTGCAAGATTTTGCTTGTCTTACACCTCATATGTGCGCCCAAAAAATGTGGCGTTCGGGTCAATGTCATATCGATTATGGCATGAAAATAAAAACGATATTTGTCAATAAAAAAACAATATAACTATGCAAATGATTATTGAACTAGCATGATTTATGAACTTTTAATTTATTCAATGTGATTTTTGAACTTTAACCTAACGTTTAATGTTATCCATGAACTTTTAATTTGTTTAATGTGATCCATGAAATTTTGTAAAACGTTCAATATAATCCCTTAATATATATAAAAAATATCACATGCCATTCTTTCATCAATTCAAATTCAGGAATAACATTGAACATTTACATTTAGCCCGTGGTCTAAGTTGAAAATATATCAGAAATTCGTGGTGCATATTGAATGAATTAAAATTTCAAGTACGGCAAGCCAAAATTCAGTGATTATTTATGGCATATTTCTTTTGTAAAATTATGAGATTTTTTTTTTTGACATTTCAAATGACTTTGAATCAACATTTGAACGGCTTTAATTCAAACATCGAGGTGTTTGGTAATACATAAAATCCAACCGCAAAAGGCTAAAACACATAAGTTTGACTCTGAGACGGATTTATTTTACTAATCAAACGTTGATCAACCGCTTCATCCTAAGCAGTTGCTGCGGTGCCAATTTAAGATCATGAGAATTGAGAATGGTTCACGGTCCAACAATTTTTTTTTTTTTGGGAACACTTTTGCTCTAAAAATTAACTTATGCTTCCTAGCAAAAGTTGAATCTTCTACTTCAAGTGGCTAGCAAAAAAAATAAAAAATAACTGCAAAAGAAGAAAAATAAATTTGCGTAACCAAATAGATTTTTATTCCTGAATTTGTGTTACCAAACGAATTTCTGTTTCAAAAGTATTGTCATACGAGCCCTAAGGGTTAACACTATGAACAAGTCAACCGCACAGCCATGATACTCAACGTGTGCCCATCACTGCGGCCTGCTGACGAAATGAGGTTTGGTATGAATCACCAATCCCGTTTTCTTTTCATGCATTGTCTTGGACATGAATGGAATTTTCTTTTCGACAAAAGAAAATCAGTTATAGTCATTATCCTTAATTTCAAGTTTTGACCGAGATATGCAAGCTAGTAACCTTATACCATACGAAATAATTTAAGCGAGTCACTGTCCTGACAGTTTCACAGTATTTTCATTATTTATGACTCCACGATTTTTTAACTAACGAGTGATTTATGTAAAATATACAGTAATGGTGTGTGTGGATATAGCATCAGAAAATATTATCACATTCAGAGAAGCATTTCACTTAAACTAGCCCTACATGACTATAATTAAGTCATATGATGCGAAAATAATGACGTCATGGTCTACAGCGGGGACGCGAGACAAAAGCCATAGATCACTCCGTGCGCTAGGGAGCTGGTGTCGACGTGCACGGCATTAACATCCTTCTTCGTCTTCTTGTCGATGACCATGGTACTCACATCTCTCTCTCTCTCTCTCTCTGCGTGTCCGCCATGGCCAACACCCGTCTCAGCTTACTTCACTATAAAACGAACCAGAGCACCGTGATTCGGCTTCAGCAAACACACAATCTCCCCATCTTTTCATGGTCCCTCCTCCTCCTCCGGCTGCAGGTTTTTTCTTCTCTGTCCATAAGGAAGAAGATGGCGGCGAGGCGAGCAGGTGCTGCTCTGGGACTGGCCCTGATCGGCCTCGTGCTGGCGAGCGTGAGCGGGGCTGTGCCTCGACGACCTTCTGGTCGGGTTCTACAGCGGCAGATGCAGGGTCGCGGACGTTGAGGCCGTTGTGGCCGGCGTCGTGGCGGCCCAGTTCAGGAAGGACCCCACCATCACCCCCGCACTCCTCCGCATGCAGTTTCATGATTGCTTCGTCACCTTAACCTATTAATCTACGATACTTAATCTAAATTACTTCCTAACGCCGGCTCGTTTTGCACGTTGAGATGTCTCGATAACCAAATAAGATTGCACTGGATTTTTTTTTTATGCGATGAAAATTAATTAGGATGCGACGCCTCCATTCTTCTGGACGGAAAATCAAGCAAGAAGACGGCGTCGCCGAAATTGAGAGTTAGGGGCTACGATCTCATTGACGCTGCGAAGGCCGCCGTGGAGGCCATATGCCCCGGGATCATTTCCTGTGCCGATACCGTCGTCATGGCCACTAGAGACGCCTGTCCCTAGTAATGCATAATGCATAATAAGATGCATACACTGGACCTCCATTTGTTTTGAGAAAATGTCTCTTACGAAAATTAATGAACGAAAAATCTTATGATTAATTGTTTAAGCATATCGTGACGAAAATATTTTTTATTGACTAGTTATTTCAAGCGATATATGTTATATTTTTTAGGAAATATTATTTCAAATCACGTATTTTTCGTGAATCAAAAGAAGCCTATATGTCTTGATCCAGTGATATTTTGCTCCTCTCGCGTGGTATACTTACACACACATTAGCATAGTAAAATTCACGACGTCTGTGTGAGACATTTGCTCAAATCTTGCAAAGCGGAGAAGGTCGGTACGGGGCGAAAGGACGGGCTCGCCTCGCTCGCGTCCAACGTCGATCTCCCCACTCACCGTCTTCGACACGGTCCTTCTCCTAGGTAGGGTATCTGCACCATTGTCGTCTTCGCCGATCAACTTAAAAAGATTAGATCCAAGCGGATAAGCTGAAGTTGTAGTGCGCTTAGTGTTTGCTGTTGATAGAACTGCTGGATATTGCGTCGTCCTAGGCGGCCACGGGATCGGCGGTGCTCCCTGCTCGCTCTTCCAAGACCGGCTTCACGACTTCCAAGTTACCGGGAAGCCCGACCCAACCATGGACCCGCCCATCCTAGGCTTCCGCCCTAAGGTCCACGTGCCCTAACGGGAAGACTAAAGCCGACAACATCGTCAGCCCGGACCAGGGCCCTCTCAGCTCGTTGATCGTGGACAGCTCCTACTGCAAGCAGATACTCGCCCGTTGAGGGATATTGCGGAGATCGCGATGGACTCTCTCGGACCAAGGACCTCGCGGAGACGGTCGCCGGCGGGACCGATTTCTCGGCTAAAATTGGCCATGGTTCAGCTGGGCGCGCTCCGGGATGGCTCCCCCGGGGGGGGGGGGGGGGGGGTTAAAGGATAAGGTAAGCGTGCAGGGCTATCAACAAAGGCTCGCCAAAGCTACTACCTGCCGAAGATGAGCAAAACATCTTCGTTCAAATATTTTTCTCTGAATACGTTTGATTTTATGCTCTTGTCGGCTTTTGTGTTTCTCGTGTTTCATTTGAGATTTTCAGTTTTTTTTTGGCCCTCAAATTTCCATTAAAACGTGCATTTTCTGCTTCGAAAGAAGAACCGATCCTGACCGTCCGTTGCAAAGGCCCGCCGTCATCCCCGCCGTCGATGCTCTCTCCCTCTCCCTCTCTCTCTCTCTCTCTCTCGTTTTCCTCAGCGAAGCGACTCCCATTCGATTCGACCCCTTGCTTCTTCCATCACTGTCACGAATCTGTCTCTCTCTCTCTCTCTCTCTCTCGTGCGCGCTTCCCCTTCCTGATCATTAAAGAAGGTACGTGAAAAGGAGAATTCCAATCGGATTTGACCGGTTCGATATGGACATCAGAGGACCGATCCGGTTCCGCGGCTCCGACTCCTCTTCCACGCATCGGCTCCTCGGCAGCTTCTCCCCCCAAAACCCTAGCCCCTCCTCCAGCAACGCCGCCGACGACGACCTCAGCGAGGACGACATCTTCTTCGCCGTCGACTTCTCCGACACCGCCGACCACCACCACCAACATCAACATCGCGGCAGCAACCTCAGCAACCAGGTTCTGTCCGCCGCCGCCTCGTCTCCTCGCCTCCGCGATCACCTCCTCGGCCGGCACAGGAACTCCGCCTTGGGCCCGCCGGATGGCTTTGGCATACTCGCCGCGCTCGCCGAGCGCGAGAGTAGCTCCGTCTTCGGCCGCAAGGCCTCGGTCTCACCTTCTTCGCCTCTCTCGGTGGCGTCGCCCATTTCGTCCTCGCGGATGATCCCTGCGATTCCACGTCCCCCGCAGGACAGATTTCCACTGGTTTCTTTTTCGTTAGCGGATAAGCACCACCAATCGGCGCCGGTGAACGTGCCTGTGTTGATGGCGAGGAGGCACCGCGAGTTTGTCGAAGTTGCGGACGAGAATGGCGACGGGTATGATGAGAAGGATTTTGATGGGAAAGAGATGTTGCCGCCGCACGAGATAGTGGCGAGGCGATTGTCCCGTTCTCAGAGCGTTGCTTGCTCGGTGCTCGAAGGAGCTGGGCGGACGCTCAAGGGGAGGGATCTGCATCAGGTCCGCGATGCGGTTTTGCGGCAAACAGGTTTTCTAGATTGAGAATGCTTCTGTAACTGAGCTGAGGGAATATTGTGATGTGTGGTATATTAGAATTTGGCATTCATAACATGTGATTTTAGGTTAGTAATAGGGACGCATTCAACTATTATTATGTTGAAATTGTCACCGTTCTGGCTCTTTTATTTCTCTATTCCAACTGCTGTGATAATTTGCACTGGTTCGCTGGTTATTATGAAGTTGTGATTTTTGGAAATTTTTGAAAACTCTGACGAGCTCTGCAGGTAAGAGATTTAGAAGTCTGGTTGACTTGGCATTATGGAATTGGCATGGTAGAATATATATGATTCGGTCTTTGATTATATGGTTGAATAGGCCAACTTGAGGTTCTTATCAATCTGTATGATCAAGGTGGAAGTATCTCTAGTGACTACTTCGCTTTAACTTCACTTTCATCACCAGGTGCATAATTGAGCTAATAAGCTTCTTCATTATGGGCCACATATCGACATAAGTCTGAGATAGGGTGTGATGACTTTGTGGTTAACGGGAGCGGCACTAACCAGAGGACAAGACTGTGACTATTAGTGAGATGGTGGGCTTCAGTTTGTTCGTGACTAGAACATACATTGACCTTTTGATCATCTGATTCCATTCAATTTGTTTTGGTTCGATGATGTCTTACGGCTGGCAAGTTTTGGCTCTGTAGTAGAGCTCTTTGCGTTTCTAGGGGCTGTTATTGGGTAAATGGTATCCACCGCAGCAGATGTTAATGTCACACAATACAGTGGAAACATCCTTTTGTTAGTCAAAATAAATGTATGTTTTGTGCACTGTATTTCAACCTAATCAATTGTCTTGCCGACTGTTTGTCGAGATTGATAGGATCTTGAATATCATGGGCTGTGTGGAGCTTCATTTTGGGCCTAAATTTCAGTTTCCTTTTATGTTTTCTGGATTTTGATATATTCATTTGAGTTGAGGAAGAAGTTTATGCACATTATTGATCCTGACAACTGCAAGCATGATAGAACAAAGGCTTGTTCAAGAAGCGGAACCAGATTTCTTTATCCTTGCATTCATTGCCATCACTCTAGTTTGCTTAAGCATATCACAAAATTTTGATGCCATTAAATCGCAAGAAAGATTCATTGCAGTCTGTCAAGGATATTTGTTTTAGAAACTCATGGGGAGTTATTGCAGTATACACTGGCCTTGAGCGAGATATCTGACCTGGGATAAATGAAAGTGCACAAGGTGCGTTAGGAGTCATAGCTTAGTAGAGAGGTAGAGCATCTGGCTTATGAATTGTTTTACTATGTCATCTGCTGATCATTATAGTGAACTCAAGTGTGTAAAATAGTTCTGTGATCTTAATGCATCATAGTAAAGAGAATTTCAAGCTCCCTCTGCTCAAATATTTCTACTTCCCTCCTTCATCTTCAATATCTCTGTTTCACTTCCCTGTTGACTCTTCTTCTAGGTATCTTGTGCGAATTTACACCATACAACATAAATTTCCATCTTCAACATGACTTGTCACTATCTCAGAGTGATAAAAGACATACATCGAATGAGAGTGGTACTGAGTATCTTTGAAGTCATATTTGCTGTTTTGTCAGCACCCTTTCATCTTATGTGGTAATTCCGTTTTGATCCGAATTCATTCAGTTTTGATATCTTTTATAAGATCAAGTTATATCTTAAACTTATATCGTTCATTCGTGATATCGGTCGTCATGCTTCCATGCTCAACCGAATCTGGCTATCTCGTGAGGTTGTGCCGCTGGAAGTTGACTTAAATGCCTGGGTCATCATATAGCAGATTTTGTTCCTTCGCAAAAAAAAAAAGAAGGGTGGATATCAGTATATAAGCAAGCTCGGTTTGTTGGGAAACTCATAGGTACAACAATCATCGGCTCTACTTTTAGTTTTAGACACACAAGAAAATAAAGCTGTGAGTGGAAAAGCTAATTCTTAATGCATGTCTCCCTGAGTGTATTAGAAAATACATTGAACGATGTAGTTGGGACAATTTCAAAGGCCTGACTAAGTTAGGTGAAGGATTACTTTCAATTTTTTGTCGGGGGCTGATGCGTATCTGATTTATTTTTTTGTCTATGGACGGTTATATGGGTTTATAGGGTGATTCGTTGAAACCCTAGTATGATAATGTCCATTCATCTATCTTGTCGCTTTTGTTTGGTGTCTTATTGTCCAGATTTTAGCATACTTTCTGAGAAAATTTCCCTCACTTGTTATCCTTATGGTAGGTGATGATTTAACTCTTTGGTTGCATTGAACAAGGTATGTTGTGCTTCGCATTTTCCTATCTCTACACGTTATCTAGCATGATGCAACTTTCTTGTGAAAGGCTGGAATTTGCCATCTCATTTCAGATCATGCATGGTTCTTATTTATCTGACCTTGAATGCCAGGGTACTCAAATTCCTTCGATCAGGTGGATATTTTCCCTGCATATTGGCATCCCACGAGCTGTGCCTAAATGTACATGTCACTTGATGGGTGTTACTTCGCCCGTGGTTGGGAAGCTGTTATTTTACTTTCAAGTTAACTTGATAATGTGTGAAGTTGCCACTCTCGGTCACTAGGAAAAGTTTTGCTGGTTTGATCTGCTTTTTCAGGCAGATCTTTCCATGTTCTTGCTCGTTAATGCCGTGTTAAGATTAAAAAAAATAAATTAAATTAAGGTCAGCATCGGCCATAACATCATCATCATCAAATGTGATCTGTCGTAGTCCTCAGTTTAACCAAGTTCTGCAATGAACAGTTAACAACAGTCTATGTACAAGTAAATGACGTAAGAGGAACATGAGATTGTTGGGTTTTATGAGTCATTTGATGATATTGCTCAAACCTTCCATTTAGATTAATTTTACAGGATCCTTTATGGAGGGTTTTGGACCAGAAGCTATTAGGTGTCTGATTGGACCGACCGAATTGAGTTGTGTGTCAACTAACTACTTGATTTCAAATATCCAGACCCGATCCTCCACTTGAGCTGGACAGAGACAATGTTTTGTTCCTTGTGAAAAATCATATTGCACGTGTGTGTTCTATTTTGAACTCATGGAGAACGAGGACCAGACACAATTGCTAAATGGTGTTTAAGCTTACGCGGTGTACTTGTGGTCATGACATGCAAGCTTATAGGAGTATGTTTACCTATATAAATTTCTGTTGCGCTGTGTACCCTTTCGATTATCTCCTTGCAGGCATTCATTGGTAAGAGTGAAGCACTTGATTCGAAAAGCGGATTCGATAACTAGCCAGGAATGTGACTCCTTGTTTATCTGAGCCATAGGAAGAAGGTGGGCATGCATGCATTCTCCAATAAATTCCTCCTCTATCTTGGCGGCTTTAATGAATGTTTATCTCCGGTGGTCATTACCAGATCCTTTTTTATGTCCTTGTCTTGTCTTTTTTCCACAGAACTATAAATTTCAAATTGAGCTTCAATATCCTTTTGTGTCCCAATGGTGACAAGGACGAATGCATGTGCATTTAATACCAGCATAGACAGGGATCCTGCGTGAGACATGACTACTCTGCAATTATTATCTGTTTGTTTCACCTCTGCCGTTATATTGTTGAATTGATCCTGAACATATGCAAATTAAAACCGAGAATTTCCTTGGCAGGGGGAAACTCCAGAAATTTGCATGTGAATCGTTTAGTTAATTCTGTATGGTCTTGACATCAGGCAAAAAGAGAGAACAAGAGAGCAAGTAGAGAAGATGAAACTGATTCATTTTGTTCTGAAGTTTTTAATTGCCTATAGCCAAGATAGATGTAATGCAATTGATACTTGGATTGGAAAATTTGCTTGGAGGACAGGGATGCACAATTATATGCAGAGGAGAGAAAGAAGCAGGTTGTATTATCGCGACACTTTTTCTCAGTCTCACGTGCAGACCCTGCCTACACGCAGGATCTGAGGGAGCCGGCATTGTCATTCCTTGATGGTTGTTCCATCAACCACTCATCTTCACTTTCTTTCTCACTCACATTGATTCACTTGCTCTGAATTAATTGTGTTTTTGTTAGTGATTTTTCCGGCAACAGTCAATTATTTTATATCGTGTTATCCGTGATCGATACATTGAAAATTAAACCTTTATGCATAACGAGTGTCGTGGATTCGACTCATTGATCCAGATTAAAACTATTTCTTCTGCGAAGCATATTCTTCTATTTTGCATCAATTTCCATTATTTTTCAAGAATATGCAGGACGATGCCTTTCAACTTGTGGGAAAACGAACGAATCTGAGCTTTTATTGTATCTTAAATACCTTGCAGGTCCATCACCTACTCTCTGACTGCGTAATAAGTGGTCTTGCTCAACTTGCTCTATCCTGTACTATTCCCAAGTACTTTGCAATTATCCCCGAAATTTTTGGGGGGGGGGGGTGGGGGGGAAATGGTATTAAAAAAAAAAAAAGGACCGCCTATTATAGTTTTACAAATTCGGTATTAAATTTTTTAATTTTGTCAATTTAATTTTAAATTTTATTTATTTATCAATTCGATCATAAATTTTTTATATTTGTGTCAATTCAATCATTTCGACTAGCATTGATACCAGCCTGTGTTCACGTGAGTAATTTTTAAAAATATTTTGGTATTTTATAAAATTATTTTTAATTCTCTTTTGCCTATTCCTGTTCTTTCTCAATTTTCATTTCTTCGTTAGACTGGCGAGTTCTCCTTTTTCCTTTCTTGAACTAGTCATTGGCTTGACTAGGGCCCGCGACCTCAGGTGAATTCGCCGGCGCTGGGCTACCATCACCCACCCCGCGACGGCTCATTTAGCGATAACGAGCCGGCCAGATTTGAAGGTCAAACTCTCGGAGTCGGTGATTAAGTGAAACTGAAGATCCAATTCTAGCTTTGATACTACGAAGCCTCACCATTTTCACATCTTTTGGAGATCTTCGCTCGTTCTCTTCACATCACACCCCCCCCCCCCCCCCCTCTTCTTCTCTCCATGTCTCCATCTCTCTCAACGCGAGGAAGAATGAAGATCCCGCGCAGATCCGAGCTCGTCAAATTCATGCTCGCGTCGCCCTACCCTAGATTCAAGAAATTCCCCAAATGTAAAAGTCCCTCCTTTTCGTCTGAGCAATGGAAAACGATGAGTCTGGCCACTATCAGAATTCACGCCATCTCGCTTCAATGGTAAATCTAGGGCCGCGAGGGCACATCGTCCTTGGGTAAGCCCTTGCCGGGGCGGGCGAGGTTGCTGTAGCGCCAGCGAGCTCGCCTGAGGTTGCCGGCCCTAGTCAAGCCAATTCAATGAAGAAGAAAAGAAATAGAAAAAGAAGAAAGAAAAGAAAAAACGAAAAACAGAAAAAAAAATTAATTTATAAAATATTTTTAAAAATTATCCAATGGACGCCCACTTCATTGCCGATGTAGGCCGAAAAGACTAAATTGGCATAAACACAAAAAGTGTAGAATAAAATTGGCTTATAAAAAAGGTTTAGAACTAAATTGGAACAAATGCAAAAAGTTTAGGACCGAATTGACAAAATTAAAATGTTTAGAATCGAATTGGCAAAAAGTGTAATAATTTTAAGATTTTTCATACAATTTTCCCAAAATATTTATCTCTATGCGATGCAAACGGTTGATTCTGATGATCCCCCCCGAAAAGTTTTGACTGGTATATCGCTTTTGGTACGTTATCCTTCTGTTATGCATAACATATAACAGAATGACTTCGCAGTGTTCCCTGCGTTTGCTTTGTCCTCAATGGGATCATAGATCTTTCCACTTATCGTGGAACGGAATCGGCATTCGGAGGAGGAGAAGATCCCAGCAGTGTTTTTGTACAGCTCCTTCCGGCGTGGTCAAACTAGCCCTACAAGGAATTTTTCAGTAGGTGCATTGACCGCGGAAACGGCAGTGACCATGTTCGATTGGAGCGTGTATTTCTCCCATTGTGTCAGTACAATTAGCACAATTTAAGTAGCTTAACTGACGTAAAGTTCGTGCTTGCTGCTGCGTATGCGACACGCGAATGTCTAGGGGCGAGCCATTTCAAGGTTAGTCCACCTGAGGTTTGCTTGTCAGCATCTATTCTCCAAATTTTGGAATCTTGGACCTATTCTAGTATACCTTGCAATCTAAAATCTATCCTGTCATAAGTTTTAGGGTCGCATTCAAGTTCTATCAGCATCTGTATTCTTAATTGAAAGATTGCACCGAATCATCACAAATCGTATTTAGACACGGAGAATATGAAATATTAACAGAGTAAAAGCCTTAGTTATGGATATGGTCGGAAATGGAAGTTTAAACTAGTTGTTTCGGATTGTACATTCATCATCGAATATCTAAGGAATACGGTGGAATTACAAAGTCTCGTTTAGAGTTTCAGGTTCCAGTATACGTAAGTTACTCGTTGGAGCCAAATCTAAATTTGCCATGCACATCTATAGCTAGGAAAGTGGGTTGAGATTTCTTGTAGAGCACGGGGATGAAAGAGCAAGATTGAAAGACGATATCGCTCTTGCGGCTGTCTTCTCCCGACATCTCACTCCTATGAACTAACTGAGATATTCTTCGTGACATGCTATAACGTAGGCAGCGATCACGAATCACCCCGTCTTTTTGCAGCTAGACTTCTCCCGACAATAGGTAGCATTCATACACATGAGTACATAACTAAATTCATCCAACGAAGACAGCAACATACATGAACACGTACATAAATTCATCCTACG
The DNA here is from genome assembly GCA_028455895.1 of Rhodomyrtus tomentosa. Classification (NCBI taxonomy): domain Eukaryota; kingdom Viridiplantae; phylum Streptophyta; class Magnoliopsida; order Myrtales; family Myrtaceae; genus Rhodomyrtus; species Rhodomyrtus tomentosa. The sequence continues at coordinate 13,009,257 of JAPCWY010000003.1, read as the reverse complement.
AAGGCAGGTTGCTCTTTCATGTCAGCGGTATCCCCCGTTGGCCAACGAACTGCACATGACTTACTTCAACAACAAAAAATAAAAAATAAAAAAAGGTGTATTGGGTGTTCTCATTCAAAGCCCTGGTGAGACACAATTTACTTCTTCTTTCACGGCCATTCAACCACCCACTGAAGCGAGGGGACCCCTCCGCCATTAATGGCGCCGGAGAATTCTTCGCACACCTCCTCCTCCTCCTCCTCCTGATTTATATGCTGCTCTCTCCCTGCAATGCCAACTTGCTTCCACGACCTCTCTCTCTCTCTCTCTCTCGTCTTATAGGGTTGATACGGCGTCGTTGTCGTCGACCATGGCTCTCCGGCTTCAGCTGGTAACAGCAGGAGTCTTCTTCTTCGTTGCGTTTGCTCTGGCAAGCCTTGACGTCTCAGTCTCCCAAGTTGTGAAGGGAAAAGTGTCCTGCCTCGACTGCAAGCAAGGCCATGACTTATCAGGTCTCTCTAGCTACTCTTTTCCCCCCATGTTTTCTCATGCTGTGTGGAATTTTTATTTTTTTTATTTTTTTTCCATGACAAAGAAGAGACTCCTGAGAAGCAGGAACAAGAGCTTTTGGCTTAGGCCAATATTAAGGATACTGGAAATAGTTTCAATTAGTGGGATGACAAAAATGAGAATCTGAGATATTTAGACGAGCTGACCATATTTGACAATCGATCACGGTGTCTACTCTTCATCGCGTGTTGTTCATAGTTTCGTGACATGATTGGGAAGTTCTTCGAACGCGAAATGTCGGCCTAGACGGCACGACGTAACATTCAATGTACGTTTACTTGCGAGCGTTCAAAGAGCTGGACAAAAAGAGCACCCCCGGCATGAGTCCAAAGAGCTGGGCAAAAGCGACACATGAGACATGACATGACCTACCTTTTTTGGTACTTTTGGAAAGTGATCATATGAAAATTGCTCTACTGGGCTTTCAAGTGTTCTTCGGCCGTAATCAGAGGTGTAAAATGGATGGGTTGTGACAATACATATCCAATCCGACCCCAATTTAGAGAAAATCATTTCTTATATAAAAAATTTATGGTTTTCTTAATTAACTCGTTTAGGACCCGTGAGACTTCTAAATAACCCATTTATGGTCCAATTTTAAAATTTAAAGAATGTATTTATGACCCACCACCATGAAATATAGGTCAAATATAGGTTATAGACCCATTTTGCCGCCCCTTCGCTACAACCACCAAAAGATTACATTTTTTGTAGGTAAATTATGAATTGAAGAGATTGCGACTAATCCCATGAACTAAGTAAAACGCGAGTCAAATATGGACAGATGACTCGGATTTTTGAAATGAACGGATGAACGACGCAAGTAGTCAAAACTCATGTCATGCGGCTAATCTGCACGCACAATTCTCTCTCTCTCCCTCTCTTTTATTTTTATTTTTAATGCAATGTGTACAGGCATCAAGGTCATGGTGAAGTGTCAGGAAGTGAAGAAAGCATCCATGGCCACCACGGAGGACCATGGCTCCTTTGAGGTGGAGCTTTCCTTCGCTGAGGAGGCCGCCCCCGCCGGCGCGACCACTGCTCCTCCGCTGAACTGCCTGGCCAAGGTTCTTGGAGGGCCCGACCAGCTGTACGCCTCAAGAGATCACATGGTCGCCAAGGTTGTGAAGGTGAACGGCCGTGATGGAACCGCCGGGGCCATCTCCTACGCCCTGTCCGCCCCTCTGGCCGTGTCCACCGCCTGCCCTTCGGGCAGGGTGTGTGGGGCCCATGACACGGTCGGGTCGTCCAAGACCATTGATGTCCCCCTCCCTAGGGAGTGGGGCCTAGCACCATCCAGCTACTATGTCCCCTTCTTCCCCATCATCGGCATTCCTTAAATTAGGGCAAATTCTACTGAACCCCCTACAAAATCTATAATAGCCTCATATATAACTTTAATAGCCTCATATATATCTTTATATGTGTCTATATATGTTTTTGTGTATGTACAAGTGTTTGTATGAAAGCATCTAGACTTATGTGATGAAATGCAGTAACTATTAAGCTTTTGCCTTGTGCCTTATTTTTGTACAAATTGATTGCAATTTCTATAGTTACTTCTCTCTTAGGCGGTATTTACGCATGCTAAACTCGTGCGAACTAAGTATCAACGAGGCCCCATTCGCGACGTACCTACCATACATGTCATTCCGACAGAGCACAACATGCTCGAGAACTTGTCTCTTTCTCGAGTAATTGGTTCCATCTTAACCATCGTTCACATGAGCCCCGTGCGCGTGTAGCACGATCGACAGTTGCGATGGGCCAAGTTTCAATCTAGGCAAGTTTCACCCACTGTCCTATGGGAAGAAGAAAAAAAAATAGGGAAAAGTGTACCCTAAGGCTGGATTTGGAGGACAATTGTCTAAAAAAGCCTACACTTTTACCAATTCAGTCCTAAACTGTTCAATTTCGATAATTGAGTTATAAATCTTTTTACATTTTACTAGTTGAGCCCATCCGTCAATTTTAACTGTTATTCGCTGCCATTCTATGTGGCACCGAAGGCGCCACCTATAAAAGGAAGAAGAAAGAAAAAAAAATAAGTTTGAAAAAATATCACAAAATATTAAAATATTGCTAAATATTGTATACGTTGGTGCCAATCATGTTACGTACGCCAGCTGATGTCCACATCACTAATTTTTGGCTAAAATTAGTCAGATTGATTCAATTGATAAAGTATAAAAACGATCGGGACTCGATTGATAAAATTGAGAAGCGTTTGACTAAATTGAAAAAAATGTAATAAGTTTAATAATTTTTAAGGCAACCTTCCCGTGGATTTGGTCTCAATGGACAAGAGAAGGGCAGAAAATCAACGCCCAGCACCCGCACGAATCCGCTCTGGATCCAGCTACGCAATGACGTCGACGGTCAAGATTGTCTCAGCCGTGTCCAGAAGTCAACGGCATGATTTCCAAGAGACATTTCATGTAAAGCCCCCTTTGAAAGGGATTGTGAAGTACATTGGTCATTAACAAAACGTGTTTGCCCGCACAATTATCCTTTAGGGTATAATTTGGGGCAACTTTAAAAAAAAATCAAAAGAAAAAAAATATCTTGGTGGCTTCAAATCCCAAATATAAAAATTAAAATGCAGGAAAAAAATAAATGGAATGAGGTCATGGGGCCAAAAGTTATTAATATCAAAGGACACATGCAGCTCTAACTCGTAATTTTATATTTATAATCAGCGGTCACTGATCCTAAATCACAAAGAAACGATGCTAATAAAAAGTTCAGTCGATAATCTCAAGCTCTTTTTTTTTCCATCCACAAAGGGTACGGGAAAAGAACTTAAACTCATCTTTCTTAAAAACCGAAAAAAACGCCGTTTTATTGGGAAATTCAAAACCTAAATATAGAGCTATAGAAGAATCTCCATATCCGATGTTACGTTTTTCCACCGTAATTATACGTATCAACAAGAGGGCGTCGAACAAAATCGGTCATGTGTGAACGTATCTGTTTATTTTTCTTTTGTTTTTTTTTTCACGAGATTCCTTAAAAAAAAAAAACGTACTCCATTCAAATTCAAAAATAAAATGCCACATCTAAATATGGATTTGTTGGGTTATTAAAGAAAATTTTCTTTTGTAAAATCAGAGTAACTTCTTTGGTGGACACCCCCCCCCCCAAAAAAAAAAAAAAAAAGAAAGGGCGAAGAAGAGAGAAGCTTTGGGGATCCAAAATCCACGTAGTGCCCCAACCCCTCGCGATGACACGCGTCAACAAGTTGTGAAAGGGAAAAAGAGAGAGAGAGAGAGAGAGAGAGAGGAAAACAAGTTAATCAAAAAAGATTCCCTCCCACTGTCTGAAAGCGAAGCAAAGGCGGACAGGAACGAGTAAAAACACTATTAGGATAAGAAAAACATTGTTAGGAATAGTTTTTTCTGAAAGTCATGCTGCTCCTCAGCTTTTCTTTTCTTTTTTTTCTTTTTTTACGGACAAGATTTTTTTTTGCCAATAAATAGATTTGAATGAGATTTGAGAAAAAAAAAATGACTTTTTTTTTATTTCTGAAATAAATTTGAAAAATAGAAAAAAATTCGCCGCGGGTCGCAAGACGCGGCCCACAGCGGTGGCGAAAAAACTCATTCGGAAATAGAAATTTTATGTTATTATCAAACGAATTTCTATTTCGAAAATAAAAAAATTATATCGCCGTCAAATATGATTTTTTTTTTTAGAAACACGTCTTGAAAATATAAATCGAAAAATCTATTTATTGCCAGAAATAGAATCCCAAAAGAAAACGACATTTATGCACCCATAAGGATTCCCACCCACCGTCTGAAAGGGAATAAGGCACGGCCCCAAGACTTCGATTCGGTATATGTTTGTGTAATTCTACTAAAATTTCTTCTTAAATTATGCCAATTATGATGCAAAAATCATAAAAAAAATTTGCCACCAAATACTATAGTATTTCTCAAGGTGACACGAAAACCCAAGTTTTTTTTTATGTCTTAAAAAGATCCGGACCTTGTACAGTGCGATAAGTATTCCCTGTAGTTGGGTCACAGTGGGAAAATTTAGGGTTTTCGAAAAAAAAAATAGGGCCAAACGTAGGGAATATAAATTGCCATCATTTTTTTAAATAATGATATGAAATTGAGCTTGTTTCAAACAATAGCTTGAAATGCGCTAATTATTTCTAAGAAGTGCCTGACCAATAATTTTTTCGCCGTTTCCTTTTTTTTATATGTTGTTTTTCATTCTTTCTTCTCTTTTTATTTTCTCTTTCTTCTTTTTTCCCCTTTATTTCCGATGGTTGACCAGCCATTGGCGAGGGCAGCCTTGGGCTAGCCTAGGCGACGGCCCAACGAGATCGGCGAGGGCCACCCAAGGTCATTTTCAATTTTCTTTACTTTTCAGAATATGTTTTTTGAATTGAAAAAGACAAATGACACAAAATGGTTCTCGAAGTTTTACCTAATGTGCAATGTAGTGCATGAGCTTTTAATTTGACCTATACGGTACCTTAATTTTTGGAACATGTTTAACTTAATCTTTAAATTCGAATCAATTAAAGAGATATATTAAATATCTTCATATAGTTTATGGATTGAGTTGAACACATTCTAAATGTTCAAAGACTGTACTAGTTAAATTAAGATTTCATGGACCATATTGCATATTTAAACTAAAATTCAGATCATATTAATCAAATTAAAAATTCCGAATCTACGTTTTATTTGGGTTAAAAGTCGATGGGTCATCTGCGCCGTTTGTCTCGATTGAAAAAACGGAAACGTTGGTTTCGTGAGTCCACGTGGCGTACCGTGTCCCCAGGCTTCTTGTCAGCATGACTTGTTCAAGATTCTCTCTCCTTCCGCCAGATTCTCCACCTTGAACCTGGGGACAAAAAGGGGATTGCACATTCCACAAACCCATTGCACATGCTCTGACTTTTTGGCGCATCTGTACGGCCTCCCGACAAGAAGGAAATTAAACAAATAAATAAAACTGAGTTCAGCTCCGATTCCGCGTAATCGCCTGGCCTCAATCGCATTCTCGCTCCACTCTTCGGAACTTCAACATGCAATTGTGATTTTTTTTTTTGTTATTCATTAATTTTTGCTGTTTAGTAACCCATAATTCTATTTTGATAGCTAAATATTTGCACGTGCAATCTCTCGACGGAATTTATACGACCTTTGTATACATGATTTATTTCGTCTATCGATTTAAAATTTTTTTGAACCGAGATTTTTAAAGCATTTTCATGAAAAGAGAGGGGGAGAGATTTTTTCTTCCCTGGAATATGCGTCGAGAGGAGGTTACATTTGTATATCACCAATTCGACTGATTTATCTTTCGGAATAAATCGCCTAAAGTAGAGAAAATATCATGCCAAAAGAGAAAAACAAGAGAAAAAAAAAAAAAACTCCACACGGATAAAACACGAGGACCAAAAAATTCGCGTGCTTTTGCCTTTTCCCTGTGGGACACACTCCGAGTTGAGAATGATAAGATCGTAAGAATTGAGAATATATTTCGATATATCGATAAACTTATTTATGGGTTTTATTAATAGAAAAAAGTGAATTAGGTAAAAAGATAAGCATTATATAAAATAAAATTCAATGAACAATATGCGTTATATATGCATAATTATGATAGGTCCGCAAGTCATCATCATGTATTTTTCATAAAGCAATCTTTAATTGAAAAATCGCGTGATCATAAATAACCTAGCACTGTCAAGTGGCAGCTCCCTTCATAATATTGCCGACATTTCCTAGTATGAAAACCCTTCGAACATTTCTCTATCCCTGCCCAAATTTTTGCCGAAAGTTATAGACTTTTTGGCATGGTCTCCTAGTCCATGCGCCCGATTTCGGAGCGTCATTGCCAAGTATTCTACTAGAACATGACACGGATTCTATTGAAAAACTAAATCGATCGAGTCATCATTGTTAAAGAAAAAACAAGAGAATCCACGGCTATTAGCGATTTCTCTCGAGGCCTGACCATAAATGTCGTGCTTCAAGACCATCCAAGCAAGCTCCCCAGTTGGAAAAATTGTCAAAAAAGTCATAAAATTTTTTCACTTTTGCCAATTCAATTATAAACTTTTTAAACTTGTCGATTCAGTACCAAACCTTTTCACTTTATACCGATTCAGTTTTATTCGTCGAAAATTGATAACATGGACACTGACCGTCCTACGTGGCACCGCCAACTCTGACATGGATAATATTAAATAGTTTTTATTAGAAATATATTTTTTCTCTTTTTATCTCTGCTGGCTTCAAGGCTAGCGGCCCTTGCCAGCCCTAATCTGGCAGGGGTCGCCAGCCATAAAGTTAGAAAAAAAAAAGATTTTTCTAAATAACAAATTATTAAAAATTATGATCGGCGGTGTCACGTAAGACGATCGGCATTCACGTCAGTGATTTCCGACAAATAGGATTGAATGACATATAGTGAAAAGGTTTAAAATTTAAACGATTTAAGACTGAATTGAAAAAATTTGACATTTTAATGAATTTTTTGAGTGACGTAACCCAAAAAAACAGAGCCGTGGCAGGACGAAGCTGACCCGTTCAACGAAAACGGGGGGAGGGAGGGAGGGAGGGGGTGGGGATGGATAGACAGATATACAAAATGACTATCATGAATGAAGATATGCCTGTTGAACGTAAAGGAAGCTCTTTTTTTCTCCGCATAAACCGCGTGGAAGCTCCCACCAATCCCCGAACGCCTTCCCAAAGTTGCTATCTTCTCTCGCCATTCGTGTCCCCCTCTATATATAATCACGCACTCCTCTCTCTACTGATACTATCAACAACATCAACTAGCATCTAGCCAAGAGAGAGAGAGACTAAACCCGACATGGAGGAGCTCCCCCCGGGCTACCGCTTCTACCCGACGGAGGAAGAGCTCGTGTCGTTCTATCTGCACAACCAGCTCGGCGGGCGGAGGCAGGACATTCACCGCGCGGTGCCCGTGGTCGACGTCTATGACATTGACCCGTGGCAGCTCCCGAGTATGCGCGACCCCCGCTTCGGCCTTTCGATATGTGGTTCGATGTCGGAATGGCCGGACCCTTTTTTTTTTTTTGGTGGGTGGGTGCTCATTTGGTTGTTTTTTTGTTTTTTATTTAATCGGTGACGATGATGATTTGCAGGCCTCGCGGGGAGGCTGTGCCACCGGGACACCGAGCAATGGTTCTTCTTCGCGCCGAGGCAGGAGAGGGAGGCGCGCGGAGGGAGGCCGAACCGGTCCACGGCATCCGGGTACTGGAAGGCCACGGGGTCGCCAGGGTACGTGTATTCGTCGGATAACAAGGTGATCGGTGTGAAGAAGACCATGGTGTTCTACGAGGGGAAAGCTCCCACGGGGAGCAAAACGAAATGGAAGATGAACGAGTATAGGGCCATTCAAGAAGAAGCCAACCCTTCAAACATCGCCATTCCTAAGGTCTGTTAGTTTGTGCTCTGTCCTCTCGGAGATGCCAAGAGTTCTTGAGTTGCTTTTTCCTTAAAAAAAAAAAAACTGACTTTGAGAATGAATGGGTAAGCAATTTTAGTTTTTTTGTTTTCAAGGTAGAAGCGCTTTTGTTCTTGCATCGCTTTCGCACAAATTATCAGACAAAACGGAAGTGGGGTGGGAACAGATTAGAGATTGTTTTTAATCTTTCAAAGGAATTTTTTTTTTCACTTGAAAAACAGAGTATAGGGTCTCTAAGCAACATCTTCCCGGCAAGATTTAGCTTCCAGCAACTCACCGCTTGCATGTTTCTCTTCATCCGCAGTTGCGGCACGAGTTCACCTTGTGCCGGGTGTATGTGATATCGGGAAGCTTCCGCGCGTTCGATCGCCGCCCACTCGAGGCGTTGGAGAGGTCTGCAGAGCCTAGCAACAGCAATTTGCCAGATGAAGTTCAGCCCCAAGTCCACGAACGCACGGGACCCGGAAGCGGAACACAACAGCCGCCGTGGGAATTGGAGCAGCTGAGCTGGCCATGAGCAAAAAGCTGCCGCGAGGCGGAGCTGCCTAACTGCTAGAAACTCGGCTTCGAGTCCCGACGAGAGGTCACGATAAGTAGGCAAATCGTAGTTCGACTTCAACGAGCATAGGATAGCAGGACTAATTTTTTCCGCCTTCCTCCTCGATGGGTAGATTAACGAATAATAACCGAAGCTGAAAGATGTAGGACATGCTTTTGTTTTGACTCGAAAGGTGTAAGAAATTCTTTGTGCCAATGACTGGATTTTTCGTACGAACCGCGTTTCGCTGAGGATCTTAGCAGCACTTGGGGCGGGGGGGGGGTGACTTCGTTCATTTCGAACAGAGGAACTGGTCTTCTCTCTTCTCTTCCGCCTGTCAGTCAATTTAAATCAAGAAAAACAGATCAGTATATTAAGCACCATTCGGATCTCGTTTCTGTTCGGAGTAAGCGCGCATGTTATCGTCTCGGTTCAGACTTAGATTCGGGTCGGTTTTCCGGTTTGGTTCCGACAACCCTTCGTTTAAGTTTTGACACGGAACTGAAACTTCCTTCAGGCGATTAGCAAGTCGGGAGCACTTGGAGATCAAGCTAAACTTCAAGTCAACTTTCTATACGAGAGGCCGCCAGAAGAGGTCAATTTGACGGAATCTTGACAGGATGAGAGCAGGAATTCCTTCCCAAGTCGTGCTTCTTTGTCCTTAGCAGCTGCTGTCGGATGCTTTTGCTGCTTCCTAAATTCGTGCTGTTTTTAGGACATTTAGCCCGTGAAACTCAAATGGTCTGAGTCTCTCCCGTCTTGTCCGTCAACTGAAACTAAAAAAGATTTAAAATCCTGCTATCCATCTGGACACCTTTTTTTAGTCATAGATCTAAATGTACATATCGATCAAAATAGTGGAGGTTTTGACAGAGTTCATAGAGTTTTTGGATATGTGACTAGAAATGAGGCTGGCGAAGATATCTTGAGTGTAGCATTAGCTTATAATTTGATGTTGTCAAATAACTTTTTTAGGAAAAAAGAATCACATTTGATCACTTTTCGCAGCGGTTAAAATTGTAGCAAGATTGATTTCTTTCTTGCCAGAAGAGAGGATAGTGCTTCGTATGTAGATTGTAAGGTATACCCTGGTGAATGTGTAGTTACACAACATAAGTTGGTAGTCTTAGAAGTTCGGTATAACAAAGTACATAAAATGAAGAGAAGTGCGCAGCACCCCAGAATAAGATGGTGAAATTTACATGAGGAGAAATAAAAAGTTACATGAGGAGAAACAAACATAATTCAAGGAAAAAATGATATAGGAAGTACCATGGCGACTGGAGGGTAAAGTAAATATGATGTGGAAGGAGATGTCTAACTGTATCCAGACAGTGACAAAAGGGGTGTTAGGGAAAAGTATATGGAATGAACATCAAACAAAGAAAACCTAGTGGTGGAATGAAGAGATGCAGGAGGCAATTAAGCAAAAGAATGAGTGTTTCAAATGCCTACATAAATGTCCTAATGAAGAGAATTTGCAAAAGTTTAGATTGGAGAGAAAAAGTACCAAGAAAGTTGTACGAGAGGTCAGAAGCAAGGTTTTCATCGATATGTACAACAAACTTGGGAGCAAAGAATGAGAAAAATGCATCTATAGACTTGCAAAGTCAAGAGACAAGAAAAGTAAAGACTTAATACGGGTTAGATGTATCAAGGATGAAAATCAAACATTCTTGATAAGAGATGAACACGTCAAGGGCAGGTGGATGAGTTATTTTAACAAACTTTTTAATGGGGACATCGATAGAAGTGATGTGGATTTGGAAGATGCTTTTAATAATTTAAATAGAAGGTTTGTGCGTATAATTAAAGCACAGAAGTTAGGGAGGTATTAAAAAAAGATGAAGACTAATAAGGCATTGGGACTCGCTGATATTTCTATTGAAGTGTGGAGATGTTTAGAGGATGTAGCAATAAGTTGGTTGACTAATCTTTTTAACAAGATATTCCATACTAATAAGATGCCTGATGAATGGAGGAAGAGTATACTTATGCCTATGTACAATAACAAGTGGGATATCCAGAATTGTTCTAACTATAGAGGCATCAAGCTTATGAGCCATACAATGAAATTGTGGGAGAGATTTATTGAGCATTGTTTGAGAATAGATACCAAGGCTTCTATTAATCAATCTGAATTTATGCCAGGAAGATCTACCATGAAAGCTATTTTCTTAATACGATAATTGATTGAGAGATATCGAGAAAGAAAGAAGTAACTCTATATGGTGTTTATTGATCTCGAGAAGGCGTATGATAGGATTTCAAGAAAGGTTTTGTGGTGGATTCTTAAGAAGAAAAATGTGCCTTCAAAGTATGTCGAGGAAATCAAGGACGTGTATGACGGTGCTACTATATGTGTGAAGTCTTGTAATGGTACAACAAATTATTTCTCAATAACAGTAGGTTTACACCAAGGTTCTGCTTTGAGCCATTATCTTTTTTCCCTGGTTATGGATGAACTAATAAAGTATATTCAAGATGAGGTGCTGTGGTGTATGCTATTTGCAGACGATATCGTGCTTATTAATAAGACCAGTGTTGGGCTTAACGCTAAGATAGAAGTATGAAAAAGTACGTTAGAGTCTAAAAGATTTATGTTAAGTCGAAGTAAGACGGAATACTTAAAGTGTGAGTTTGACACGGCAGGAAGAGGGGATCAAGAAGCCGCAAATATGCTCGGACATGAGGTACCCAAGAAAGATACATTTAGATATCTGGGATCAATATTACAAAAGGAGGGAGATATTGTTGAGGATGTAAGCCATAAAATTAGAGCAAGTTGGATGAAATGACGTAATGTATCGAAATTTTTGTGTAATCGCAAAATTTCTCTTAGGTTAAAAAGAAAATTTTATAAAACAGCAGTAAGACCCGTCATGTTATACGGAGCTGAATGTTGGCCAGCACAAAGGAAACATGACCATAAAATGAGAGTAGCGGAAATGAGGATGTTAAGGTGGATGTGTGGTCATACAAGGATGGATAAGATAATGAATGAAAACATTCGACGAAAAGTTGGAGTAAAATCGGTGGCGGAAAAAATGAGAAAGTATAGATTGAGATGGTTTGGACATATACTCTGAAGTCCCTTAGATGCACCAGTACGAATAGAAATTTGCTATCGAGAACATAATACAAAGTAATCAAGAGGTAGGCCGAAACTTACTTGGGGGAAGCAGTAAAATAATATTTAATGTAGTGGGAAATAGATTGTCATACGATTTATATTAGGACGAAGTGGAGTAAGGCTATTAGTGTTGTGGATGGGTAGTGTATAGATAGATATATATATATATATACACTTATTTATTTTTACACATTTATCTATTTTACCTTAATTAATTCTGCTTTTATTTTTATGATTATTTGGGGTTCATCGAACGCCGACCCTAACTAGTTTGGGATAAAGCTATTGTTGATATTAATCTTGATGTATTCATCTGAACACCGAACGAGGTCCAACAAGATCATGGCCATCTTTGGACCGCGGTCCCGAAACCCCGGCAGTCCATCGGAGGTGCTTAGCCTTCTGGGGATTACTAGTGCGTGGGGTCACTCGCCAAACGGCAAACTCAATGAAATAGTCGACCCCAGGATCGGGGAGATATCATGGGAGACGGCGGCTAATGCTGTCAGTGACAGCGCCGAGGAAGAAAGCCGTAAGGAAATTTCGAGTTTAGCGCGCACAGCTTCTGCTGGAAGTGTGCATAAATCAGGACTTCTCGTGTGTAAATCCTGTCTATTTATCGAGAAACCGACAATAAGTTCGGCATACTCGGGGCTTTGATCTTCACTAGACCTGTATCTAGGCATCGCAATCTTCACGCGAAAGAAGACGAGTCTTTCGATTTGGGAAGACCAGTGCAAGCTCTGCCTCGATGAGCAAAAAGTCGTGGCATTGATTCGTACTTCCAACGTAAATTAACCAAGGACAAGACCCTCCACACCAGCTGCGCCTAATGGTTAAATTCAAGATCCAACTTCCCAAAATCCACAAAGAAGATAACCCATCCGCCATTACCAAGACTGCTCCGCTCCCACCGAAGCAGGTCAAAACCCAGAATTCTCCCTGTTTTTCGAGTTCACACAGCAAAATTTTGCAGGGTCGAGAGACCGAAGGAAAGTTCAAACCACGAGAATTCACGAGAAACCCCACGGTGGGGCTAAAGATCGAAAGGGGAGGTTCGCGAAAGGAAAGGAAGACTCTTTTAATCTTCACCGCCATTTTCAAACTTCTTGCAATGAAGCCTCTCTCGCTTTTTTTTCTCTGCTGGATTGCGTCGTCGTTGCTCTCGTGTTTGGTTGCTGGGTTTGTCCTATTCCCATTCAGGGTTTAACTTTTCTTCTTACTCCTCTTGTTTGCCTCTGTTTGTCCCTTGCTTTTTTGATGCTTTTTCTTCCATCCATGGAGATCTTGTCGATGGGAAGATCCAATCTGCTTCGTGTTGGATGACGTCCAATCTTATCCTCTCAAATGAATGAACAGAGGAACATCGTGACCCCGTTCTCTGCAAGAAATCTCAACCTAGTTTCTTAGCCATGCTCGAATAAAGTCGGGTCGAAGTGAGTTTTTTTAACATGCTAGTATTTCACAACATACGGAGAATTACTAGAAAAAAAAAGTAATAAAACCATAATTCGATCTAGCTTTTTTTTTTTTTTAGCTAATTGAGTCATAAATCTTTTTATATTTATGTCAAATCAATTTAATTGATCAGAAAACATCGACTTAGACGCTGACCGCTTTACGTGGCGCGGCATGAAATTATAACTCGTTCTCCAAATTCAGACATTCGATAATTGAAGTTTGATCTTTGAGTCGTTAATTTCGTGTTTTAGCGTGTTGTTGTAAATTGTAATTTCGTTGCCTTTTGGACGCTAAAAACCATTGGATATGAAAGTTATGCTGCATATTTGAACATTATTTATATGCATTATGGTAATTTATTTTCTTAAAGCCACTTTAAAACTGGTAAAAAATTAATTATAAAAAAGGCAATAACTTAAATTGATATAAGTATATCTAAAAGCAACTAAAACTATAATGGCAAATGCGTTCATTTTGTTTCCAATTACTGCGGAAATTATGGAAAAATAAGAAGCACGTGCTTCTCACGCGCACGAGGTCCCCAATCCATTCCTCATGTACCACAACCGTGGACTCGCTCGCCGGTGACGAAACGACTCTTCCCTCGTCGTTCTCTTCCCATGTTCAACGACCACGGAAACGACCGACCCCCGATCAGTCTCCCTCGATCGTACATGCGATTTCCTCGGAGATCTATCTGAGCGGACTGGCGATGGCGATTCTGTACGCGGTGGTCGCCAGGGGGACTGTCGTCCTGGCGGAGTTCAGCGCCGTCACCGGCAACACTGGCGCGGTGGCCCGTCGGATCCTTGAGAAGCTCCCCTCGGAGGCGGACTCCAGGCTATGCTTCTCGCAGGACCGCTACATCTTCCACATCCTGAGATCGGACGGCCTCACCTTCCTGTGCATGGCCAACGATACCTTCGGAAGTGCGTCCTCGGTGATCCGATTTCATTTTTATTTCCTCGTTTGATTCGTTGTGGTGCACGTGGTTTTTGGTCTTAGATAGACATACAGGATTCTTGACTTCGCGCGCGGTGATTGGCACGTTTCGTTGGTCTATTCGTGAATAGTGCCTTTAATCGATTTCGAACTCGTTGAGGTTAGCGCAGAGAGTTCGATTCGAGAATTTTAACGCGTTGCCGGTTGTCTGAACTGGAAATAGAGGAGGATTTTGGCTTATTGAGTTTGAGAAGCAGGATAAGTGGTATCAAGATGTTATACAACGGGTTATTATGAAATGGGGTTTTATGATGATTTGCTGGAAAAGAGTTAAACCTCCGTGATGATTGAACTTTTCAGTCCTTTCGGCTCTTGTGAAAAATTTAGGCTCCGTTTATCTATTTGGTTAATTGTTACGCTGAAAGTGATTACCAAAGTAGTCATATTAACCTTGCTGTATCTCCTCGTGGGGGAAAATTTAGCATGTGAATTGAAATATGCAATGGTTAGGAGATATGGCGACTAACGAGTTGTAGCTTTCGTGTTACTTATGTCAAGCTTGATCAGTCCACTGTTGCTGAACAAACTCCAAAGAGAAACAATCACCTCAATTTAGAGGCTACTATTAGGATATCACAGCTTTTAGATTTAGGTTTTTCCCTTAAATTTGAACTTTAAGGGGAAATACCTTTCTATGTTATTTGCTCCTGAAATATGTCCCATGATCAAACATTCCCTCTGCGATTTCAGTCTGGTGCGTTTTACCTGCTTAACCGACTTAACGGCTTGTTCTATCTTCCTATTTCAACTATTCTCGTGGTCCCTAAGCCTCTAACTTAAGATGATTCATCAATAATCTCTTAGTATAAGAAAAAGTTCTTCCTCTTCAGCTGGTAGGATGTGGTATTAATGCGGCCTTGTTGAGCTGACAACCACATGATGGATAGTTTTAGTATTGTGGGGTGTAGCACCTGTAAGGAACTATGTGTATTTGTAATTCTGTACTTACTTTTGTCCAAGTTTAGGTTGCAATGGCTTTCTTTTTTCTGGGTTAAAGACTCGAAGGGGCCCTGTTGAAATTGTAATTGTAAAGTTGCGCATAGTAAGTTGAAGTATCTGATTACTTGTGTTTAGTTCTGATTACATGGCCATTATCTCTTTTCCATCTTCTGAGCTGCTGCAAACAGCAGTGTTCTCCTCGTTTGCATAATGCAAGTTAGTTTCAGATTTACTTATAGATGCGCGGTCACTTTTTTAAGGCATTATCAGTCTGCATTATTCACTCTTGCATTCATATGCATGAATTTCTTATGCTTGCTCTTGTTGTTGATTCAGGGAGGATTCCTTTTTCGTACTTGGAAGATATTCACATGCGATTCATGAAAAATTATGGCAGAGTTGCACACTATGCACCTGCTTATGCAATGAATGATGAGTTTTCAAGGGTTTTACATCAGCAAATGGAATTCTTCTCCAGTAACCCCAGTGCAGACACTCTGAATCGGGTCCGAGGCGAAGTAAATGAGGCAAGTACTATACATCCCTACCTACAAACTTATAATACAATTTCTAGTTAAAAATGATTCTCTGTAACTGTTGTTTGTATTAGAGTGGGAGTCCCTTTGGGTAGCTGGTAGCGTAATTTGACTGTAAAGTACATAAGCTGTATTCTTCATGTTCCATCAGTTGATGTTAATTGGTCAAAACATGTCTGCCAGTGCGTGCCGTGACTGTCGGTGTTTGCCCATACCATAGGCTTCCCCCCCCCCCTTTTTTTTTTGGGGGGGGGGGGGGGGGGGGGGGGTTGGGGGGGTGGTTGGTGTGTGTGGTTGGCGCTGTTCTTTTGTTATCAAGTCCCCTGGTAGCTGTTGGGGTAGCATATGGGTCAATAGGTGGATTGTCTTGGCTTAAATATTGTTCCTGCAATTTTGCATTCAGATTCGTACTATAATGGTGGAAAATGTTGAGAAGATTCTGGAAAGAGGTGACCGAATTGAGCTACTTGTTGACAAGACTGCTACAATGCAAGATGGTGCATTTCACTTCAAGAAACAGTCCAAACGTCTTCGTCGAGCTCTATGGATGAAAAATGCGAAGCTTTTGTAAGTGAATCGTGTTCCTGCTTATAGAGCTTTGACACTCGTTTTTAGTGTCCTGTTACTCTGGATATAGAATTTTCTGGAAGCTGACAGAAACTTTACACAGTGTGTATCAAGATGAGAAATAGAGAAAGGATTGAAGGGAAAAAATATTTAAAAGAACCCATATTTGGGGTCGGGGGTGTTTCTCTTTCTAACAATAGGGATATGATTCTTGAAATAAACCATGGTTTGTAGTGTAGTTGGTGAGAAATATTCTTGAGCATCTAGAATCACTTTCGCAAAACATATTGGATAGTTGACAGGATGCATATGGCTAGATAAGCAGATGTCCATTAGGTTGCCTAGTGGGAATCTGTCTTAATTTATTAAAGATCGGCCCTTTTTTTTTTTTGGGTTTGTATTACCGTGACTGCAGGGTGATAGGTTATTTGTGTCCTTGTACTGTTTGTGCTCCTCTACTTAGGGGTGTGCGCAGGGTGTAGTTCAACTCAGGAACCGATTGGGAATGGTCTGGTTGGTTCCTTTCCAGGCCAAATCTGGGAAGAATCGGTCGAGTTTTCATTTCTGAAATCCCAAAACCAACCTTTATCAGGGTCAGTTTTCGGCTCTTACGTTGGAATCACTGATTTGACCTTTGATCTGACCAGCCTGGTTGGTTCCACAGTTGAGCCAGTGTAGAACATCATACATGCCTTATTAAAATAAATAGTAAGGCGCAACCAGGAAGAATGGAATCCCTGACCTTGCGTTTGATGTATTTGTAGCACTAAATTAACAAGACTTCAATTGTGAAGGGTTACGAGAAATAGAACATAATATCAATATTTGATTTTTGCAAACCAAACCCAGTTCTCAAGTAGATCTTGGAACTAGCCTGGACCCAACTGGCTTGGGTAGTGATTCCAATTTTTCGTAACCGGAACCTATGGGAATGGTTCCAAGGTTCAGTCTTGGGCTGGACGCTCTCAGTATGAATCACCTTGACCCCTACCTCTACCCCTGCCTTCCATTGTCTCTATCTGAACGTAAGGAGCCTGTGCTGAAGTTGATGTAAGTCTGGATCGTCTCTGTAATTGTGTTGCATCAATATGAACCAAGTAATAGTCCAGAAAATGCCATCAAGTATTGGCTGTGCTTCAAATGTCGAATGATAACTATTTTGTCGTACATTTGAGGGTATTTTCCTCTCTGGTTGCTGTCCAAGAAAAAGACTCTAGTAACTTTCACTTTCAATGTTTAAGTTATGATGGGGGATCTTAGCAGAAGGAAATGTCCATATTCACTTAGTGTCCTAGATTTCCCCAGATGGTTGTCCAACTCTAAACTGTTGAAATTTATGAACCCAGTTTGTTACAAAAAGATTCTTATTTAAGGTTGCATGAATTGCAAATGCAAATCCAACTCAATTTATCAATTGCTACACTGACAGAATTCTCAGTTCATAGTTATGCTTGATTAGGTTCCGAGGCTAGGTGAGACGCAGGTTGAATAGATTTGCTTTCAAATGATATAAATGCTCTCATTCATCAGCATCTGCACCAACATTGTAGGGGGATTGAAACCCCCCACCCCCCTTCTCCTCTCCATATTTCCGAATGGAAACATAGGACGTGGTAGTGGTTGTAATATAGCGCTTTAGATCTGTGTCCTGGACTGGTTATATCGTCATTAAATTTATGCTTCTCTTTCTGGCAGGGCATTACTGACGTGCTTGATTCTTGTGCTGCTTTACATTATTATTGCTGCTTGTTGTGGAGGCATCACTCTACCCAACTGCAGATCTTAACCTCTATAGTTGCTGGTGTTGATCTCCGGTAAATATGCATGCCATGCCATGGGTGACATTTGGATCGTGTCTGCCGGTCCTTCTTGTAACTTGAGAAGTGCTCAAATAGAATTACAATGTACAACTGTCTCTGATAATTATCACCTTGGCGGGAGGAATTGTTCTGGTTTTTTGGGGAATCTGGTGACGGTTCTTTGCTTCCTAAATTCTAATGAGTTATATGATGTATTTTCTCGGGCATCTCTACACTAATGTAAATAATGTACTTGTTTATAGCCGACGGTTGAGCTTTTGCCTTTTGCATTCTTATGGCATGAGATGGATTGTGCGAAGCAAGTTCTATCAAGAATAAGTTTCCTTTGTTTTTTCATATTTCTTATACTGGAATTGGCTGGTTTTCACTCGAGTCAAGCTGGCGATTGCACCGGACGAGCTGGTCTCTCGGCTCTATTCTATCTAGCATCTTGCTCTGTGATTTCTTCTAAGAAGTGCAGAGCCTAATCGTGCAACTCTGTCTCCGTCTGTGTTTACTTATCATTGTCGTCAATCTTCATACTGGAGACAACCTATGCGCGTCAATAAGGAACGATGCAAATAAGGGAGAGGACTCAATGCAGGCCGTGATGGCTCCCCAGAAGGGCTTGCTTTTTCATAGATGGTGATGATTGCAAAACCTTTGTGTAGTGTCCACTGCGAAGTTACAGCTCGTGGGTGTTTTACGGTACTCGCGTGAGAAAAATGGTGCGAGACCATTGAACTAAGCTTGGGCTCTGATCATTTGGAAAGTTGTGTGCATGCATTAGCGTGGTAGGAACCACCAAAAAACTGGACGATGACAAGGAGGAGGAGGAGAAGGGCAGCAAACGCAAGGCAAAAGTGCGCGGTGACCCCCTCAATCACGTCAACGATGCGAAACTAGATAAAGTTTGTGTTTTGCACGACATCTCACTCGTGTCGTATATTGCTTTGGGCAAACATACCGTGCAAACTGTGAATCAAATCGAACGGAACTGATCCTTTTTTGGCTGTTTGGTTTGGTTAATAGTACCTTTTCGAGAAAAGAGAAGGCTCCCGAACAGTGCCTAATTTTATTATAGCCAAATCAAACCGTGAAATCAGACTGCGTTAGCTACTAACTTTAATTATGTTGGTCATCCTTTCCTTTTAGATGTGAAGTGGATTAGATTTCCATTTTGTATGAACTTTTGAATTGTTATGAATATGAAATCAATACTCCTTCGAAGCCACATTTTAGTGGATATTTTACTCCCCGGAAATGCAATAAACTAAAGTGAAAAAGACAGAAAGGAGAAAAATCGCAAAAGATATTTTACACTATAATTGGTTCGAATCATTCGATTTGACGCCGAAGTTGCACTAAATCGAACGGTGGTCGTCGCCCTTAGTTGTAAATTAGAAATCTCCCCCTTTCGGCAAACAAACGCGCGTACAAAAAGAGAGAATTGTATTTGTGTGGATATTCAATTTATACAGTTACATGATTCTGATGGACCGTCCATTTAAATTGCTAACTTTGATGGGATCCCTGTGAAGATCGGGAGAAACAGCGTTTTGGTGAGTTTGGGCTGGTAGTGCCGAGTGGTAGTGCGGTCTCCAGTGGGTCCCAGCAGCATGTTCTTGTCTTGCGTCTCGCCTAAAAGGCCACCAAAATCACCGACCAACACTAATCTATCTGTAAGCCCATGTCCCCGCTAGTCATTTTCGTGATGTCAGTATTGAGACGATCGTCTTCTTTCTTTCGGCAATTTGCTCGACCCACTTTCCCATTATTTTTACTCAAGGGGGGAACAAGAAGGAGTCGTTCAAAACTAGCGCCAAAAACCGATCGTGGCAGCATCTCTTTCTGCTCGCTCCTCGAGATTCCTCTCTCCTCCTGTACTTCAATCCCCCCCTCTCTCTCTGGGCCTCCTCCATTGCTGCAATCTCTGATCTCTCTCTCTGTCTCAATGGCAGCGGTTCTCGGGCTAGCTCCACTGCCACCAGCAAGAACCGACTATTTCCCCCCCTCACCCGCCCCTTTCCCCTCTCCTCCCAAGACCCTCCACGCTTCTTCCCGGAAGCCCAATCAAGCGACCCGAGTCAGCAAGTTCGGTAGCTTCCTCGAGTTGAAACCCGAATCGACCCCCCGACTTTTGGAAGTGTTCGATTCCGACCTCCCATGGCTGGCCTCCGGCGACAGGCGTCGCTTCGAGGTGATCGTCATCGGTGCCGGGCCGGCGGGGCTGCGGCTGGCGGAGCAAGTCGCTCCATGCGGGATTCGGGTATGTTGCGTCGATCCTTCCCCTCTTTCCGTGTGGCCTAATAATTATGGGGTCTGGGTCGACGAGTTCGAGGGGTTGGGGCTCGTAGATTGCTTGGACAAGACGTGGCCTATGGCTTGTGTCGTCCTTGATGACGGGAAGACCAAGTATTTGGACCGGCCTTATGGTCGCGTCAGTAGGGAGAAATTGAAGACGAGACTGATTGAAGGGTGTGCCTCCGCTGGGGTTAGATTCCACAAGGCCAAGGCGTGGAAAGTGGAGCACGAGGAATTCCAGTCATCTGTCGTCTGCGACGACGGCATCGAGCTGAAAGCGAGCTTGATCGTGGATGCGAGCGGCTTTGGGAGTCCTTTCATCGAGTATGATAAACCGAGGAACCACGGGTATCAGATTGCTCATGGGATTTTGGCCGAAGTAGATGAACACCCTTTTGATTTAGATAAGTTGATGCTTATGGATTGGAGAGATTCCCATCTCGGGAATGAGCCTTACTCGAGAGCCAGCAACTCAAGATTGCCTACTTTTTTGTACGCGATGCCCTTCGATTCAAGCTTAATATTTCTGGAAGAGACTTCATTAGTGAGCAGACCGGTGCTAGCCTACTCTGAGGTCAAGCAAAGAATGGTGGCGAGATTAAGGCATTTGGGGATTCGGGTCAGAAGAGTGTTAGAGGATGAGAAATGCTTGATCCCAATGGGAGGTCCTCTCCCGAGAATCCCTCAGAGTTTGATGGCTATAGGCGGTACGTCTGGGATCGTCCACCCGTCAACTGGGTACCAGGTGGCTCGGACACTAGCTTTAGCGCCAGTTCTCGCTGAGACAATTGCAGAGTGTCTTGGCTCGACCCGGATGATCAGAGGAAGGCCACTTCACCAAAGAGCGTGGAATGGCCTGTGGCCAGTTGACAGAAGGTGCGCTAGAGAGTTTTACAACTTTGGAATGGAGACTTTGTTGAAGCTCGACTTAGACGGGACTCGGAGGTTCTTTGATGCATTCTTTGATTTGGACCCATATTACTGGCATGGTTTTCTCTCCTCAAGTTTGTCCTTTGGGGAGCTTGCCATGTTGAGTTTATCCCTGTTTGGACATGCCTCCAGCCCATCCAGGTTTGACCTCATAACGAAGTGTCCTGCTCCTTTGCTTAAAATGGTGGGTAATCTAGCTCTTGAAGCAATATAAGGACACAGGATCAACACAAATTTATGAAACTTCTTGTTCAAGGTGAGGCAATGGTCTTATCTAGACTTTGTGCCAAGTATCACATCAGACGATCTTGTTTTTGTATTTATTGCTCGATAAGATTAACATCAGTTTTCATATTGTCCTTTTTAGTCACACATAACACATCAAGCTCTGAAATTGGAGTTAATGTGGTTGGGGCTGTTTCTTTTGTGTGCTTGTCAAGTCCCCTGGTAGCTGTTGGGGCTAGCATATGGGTCAGTGGGTGGATTGTCTTGGTTTTAATATTTTTCCTGCAATTTTGCATTTGGATTCATACTATAATGGTGGAAAACTTTGAGAAGATACTGGAAAGAGGTGACTGAATTGAGCTACTTGTTGACGAGACTGCTACAATGCAAGATGGTGCATTTCACTTCAAGAAACAGTCCAAGCGTCTTCGTCGTGCTCTATGGATGAAAAATGCGAAGCTTTTGTAAGTGAATCATGTTCCTGCTAATAGAGCTTTGACACTCGTTCTTAGTGTCCTGTCACTCTGGATATATAATTTTCTGGAAGCTGACGGAAACTTTACACAGTACCTAGATGAGAAATAAAGCAAGGATCAAAGGGGAAAAAAAACACTTAAAAGAACCCATATTTGGGGTCGGGGGTGTTTCTCTTTCTAACGATTGGGAGATGATTCTTGAAATAAACCATGGTTTGTAGTGTAGTAGGTGAGAAATACTCTTGAGCATCTAGAATCACTTTCGCAAAACATATTGGATAGTTTACGGGATGCATATGGCTAGATAAGTAGATGTCCATTAGGTTGCCTAGTGGGAATCTGTCTTGATTTATTAAAGATTGGTTTTTTTTTTTTTTTGTGGTTTGTGTTGCCCTGACTGCAGGGTGATAGATTGTTTGTGTCCTTGTACCGTTTGTGCTCCTCTACTTAGGGGTGTGCACAGGATGCAGTTCAACTCAGGAGCCGGTTGGGAATGGCCGGCTGGTTCCTTTCCAGGCCAAATCTAGGAAGAATCGGTTCAGTTTTTTTTTCTGAAATCCTGAAACCGGCCTTCATCAGGTTCGGTTTTCGGCTCTTATGTTGGAATCACTGATTTGACCTTTGATCTGACCAGCCTGGTTGGTTCCACAGTTGAACCAGTGTAGAACATCATACATGCCTTATTAAAATAAATAGTAAGGCGCAACCAGGAAGAATGGAATCCCTGATCTTGTGTTTGATGTATTTGTAGCACTAAATTAACACAACTTCACTTGTGAAGGGTTTCGAAAAATAGTACATAATATCAATATTTGATTTTTGCAAACCAAACCCGGTTCTCAAGTAGATCTGTGAACTAGCCTGGACCCCACTGGTTTGGGTAGTGGTTTCAATTTTTCGTGACCGGAACCTATGGGGGTAGGTTCCAAGTTTCAGTCCCGAGCTGGACGCGCTCAGTATGAATTGCCTCTCCCTCTACCTCTACCCCTTGCCTTCCATTGTCTCTATCTGAACATAAGGAGCCTGTGCTGAAGTTGATATAAGTCTGGATCGTCTCTGTAATTGTGTTGCATCAATACTAACCAAGAAAGTTTCCAGAAAATGCCATCAAGTATTGGCTGTGCTTCATATGTCGAATGATAACTACTTTGTCGTGCATTTGAGAGTATTTTCCTTTCTGGTTGCTGTCCAAGTAAAATACTCTGGGAACTTTCACTGTCAATGTTTAAGTTATGATGGGGGATTGTAGCAGAAGGAAATGTCCATATTCACTTAGTGTCCTAGATTTCCACAGATGGTTGTCCAACTCTAAATTATTGAAATTTATGAACCCAGTTTGTTGCAAAAGAAAAAAGTTTTCATCTTTAAGGTTGCATGGAATTGCAAATGCAAATCCAACTCAATTTATCAATTGCTGCACTGACGGTATTCCCAGTTCATAGTAATGCTCGACTAGGCAGGTTGAATAGGTTTGCTTTCAAATGATATAAAATGCTTTGATTCATCTGCATCTGCACCGAAATATATGAAACTTGTTCGAGGTGAGGTAATGGGCTTATCTACACTTTGTGCCAAGTATCGCATCAGATAATCTTCTTGCTTTTGTATTTACCGTTCAATAAGATTAAGATTAGTTTTAATATTGTCATTGTTGGTTAGACGGTACATGTCAAGCTTTGAAATTGGAGTTAATGTTTGTTTAGTGTGAATACTCTCTTTTAACTATAAATTCAAGATATTAAAGATGTCGCAAGCCAGTGAATATTAGAGAGAGACTCTTCTAATCAAATCAATCACATAACAACCTCAATTTGAGTTGGTCTCATTAGATTAAGCACCTGTTTACTGTAAGTTAATTTGCACATGAGAGGATCATATGTTTAGTCATGCTTACTTACCCCACGCAAGTAGACTTTGTTTACTAGGACAACACTTGGTACAACAAGCTTCATTATGATTATATACATGGCATAAGAAAGCACATGCAAACTGGAACGCCTCTCCGTTATGGGCGGAGGAACTGGATGGAGGCCATTGGTGATGATGGATACACATGTCCATACATTGGAGTAGGAAGTAATGGTGGTTGTGGATACGTTGGTGTAGCTGGCACTGGATATTTTGGAGGCCTCTCTGTTGGTGGTGGTGGTTGATAAGTTGGTGGTGGTCTTCGAGATGGCGGAGTCCTTGTGGGTGGATGGGGGGATGGGTGTACGCGTCTTGGTGGAGACACCGGATGCCTGTGTTTTGGATGTGATGGTCTATGCACCAGCGATCGGTGTTGAGGAGGAGGCCTTTTTGGAGGTGTATGAGTGGGAGGAGGGGACAGGGAAGGTCGATGTGTGGGCGTTGGTGGCCTTTGCAAGGGTGGGGAGGTTGGCGTTGGATATGTTGGCGGTGGCAAAAGTGGAGGTTGATATGTAGGTGATGAGGGTGGTGGTGTTGGTGGTGGATATGTAGGTGTTGGAGAAGGTGGAGATTGGTAAGTAGGAAGCGTTGGTGATGGATATGTTGGTGGTGGAGAAGGCGAAGGTTGATAGGTTGGAGTTGGGGTTGGTGATGATGGAGGTGGATATATCGTAGGCGGAGGAGATGGTGAAGGAGGTGGGGGTTGATAAAGAGGTGGAGGCAGAGGCGGCATTGAAGGATATAGAGGCGGTGGAGGATGTGGTGGTTGATAAGTAAGAGGAGGTGGTGATGACATGAGAGGTGGAGATGTTTGTGGTGGAGTAGGTGTGGGTTGATAAATAGGCGAGGGAAGTGGTGAATGATAAATAGGTGGTAGAGAAGGCGAGGGTTGATAAGGAGATGGCCGTGGGGGAGGAGGAGGTGGTGATAGATAAGCAGGTGGTGGAGAGGGCGGAGGTCCATAAGTAGGAGGTGGTGGCGATATAGGAGGGGGAGAATATATAGGTGGTCTAGAACGTGGGGGTGAATAAGCAGGAGGGGGAGGAGGAGGTGAAGGTGAAGTATATAGGGGTGGTGGAGAAGGTGGAGGTTGATAAGTAGGAGGGGGAGGGGATGATGGTGACAGAGAGGGTGGAGGTCGATAAATAGGAGGTGGCGGTGAAGGATATGAAGGTGGTGGAGAAGTTGGAGGTAGAGGTTGGTAAATAGGAGGTGGCGGTGAAGGATGTGAAGGTGGAGGGTGATAAGTAAGAGGGGAAGGGGTTGATGGCGATGGAGAAGGTGGAGGTTGGTAAATTGGAGGTAGTGGTGAAAGATATGAAGGTGGTGGAGAAGGCGGAGGATGATAAGTTAGAGGTGGAGGGGGTGACACTGGTGGAGAAAGTGGAGGTGATGGTGGCGGAGAAGGCGAAGGTTGATAAATAAGAGGTGGAGGTGGTGAAGGATATGAAGGTGGTGGAGAAGGTGGAGAATGATAAGTCGGAGGTGGAGGAGGGGATGACGGTGGAGGTTGATATGTTGGAGGCGTGGGTGTTGGATAAGTTGGAGGTGATGGGAAAGGATAAATTGGAGGTGGAGAAGATAGAGGTTGATATGTAGGAGGTGAAGGTGGCGGATGCCTTACTTGTGGAGAAGGTGGAGGCTGATAGGTGGAAGGTGGTGGTGAAAATAAATAAGCAGGCGGAGAAGAAGGTGGAGGTTGATAGCGAGGAGGTGGGGGTGGTGATGGATAAATAGGAAGGGGATGAGGAGAAGATGGAGGTGGTGATAAAGTTGGAAGAGACGGAGATTGATATGTAGGAGGTGGACTTGGTGTCGGATACTCCGGCGGTGGAGAAGCTGGAGGGTGGTAAATTGGAACTGGGGGACGTTGATAAGTAGGAGGCATAGGTGGATTGCGAATTGATCTTCTACGAGGTGGTTGAGACACTGGAGGATGATGAGTTGGGGCTGAAGGCCTGTACACGTGAGGTGTGCTTGGATGCCTATAATGAGGTGGTGGACTTACATGTCGACTGTGAACTGGTGGAGCATGTTGACCTCCCGGCGGTGTTGGGCGAACTGCTCTCCGGGGAGATGGAGGAGGTGACGGCGTAAGGGGTTGATAAGCTGGTGGAGTTGGTGGAGCAGCTCGCGGAGGTTGTGGTGATGGACGTGGAGAACATCCATATGTTGGCGGTGGTGGAGGTCTTGAAGCTGGTTGGCCCCTATGCGACGGCGAACCATGCCTGGGAGAAGCTGATGGCGGTGAACATAAGACAGGAGGTGATCCATAACCCGAATGAGGCGTTCTAAATATTGGCGGTACTGGGGATTTGGGTGCTGCTGTTGGAGGCGGACCAGCCACGAGGACCAGCGGAGGTGGCGGATGGCTGCCGTAATACGATGCAAAGGATAAACTGGTGCAGGATTTGGAGGAGTTGAGGGCAAATCCATTGTTATCCTGCTGATCACTCACTACAGTACTGAACAAGATGATTAGGATGTACACAACGATGCCTTCCTTCAACAGTAAAAAACTCGAACTCGCTCTCATTCTGGGCAGGAAGCTAAAATGCAGGTAAAATGGCGGAGCTTTTGTACGCAACCGAGGCGGCCATAATCAAGGATGGGATGAACTCAACGACCGGGACCATTTTCAAGGTATGGACTGGTTTTAAGGAGGAGATGCCGGCGGCATTCGGCACGACAATTACGATGTTTGTCGATACCAGTCCGAATGCGCTACTAATCTCCTGCTTCTTCTTGCAACTCGTGTCAAGTATTTCTGTCCATGGGAGACAAATGTTAGAACCGACCTCTTAAAATGCTCTGCGATGTCGTCTGATCTCTCGGCCTCGTCGACTGAAATATGGGAGGGTTCCTAGTCGCAACGCAGTCCAGCCGCTTCTTACGTTGGACTTTGTCTGTGTAACCGCTGGTGGTCTTCGACAGGGAAAAGTTGTTGAATCTTTTTCTCCGCTTAACGGCCCTGTGTTATACATGCAAGATTGGCATTAGGTGAGAATTAGCTGAAATGGCAACATGACTAATTTGTCATGTAAAAATCACTCTGCCACTGGCATGTTCATTAATCTGCTGACCCCGTTTGGTCAAATTTTCCATAAGTCCCCTGATTACTTGCTTCATTTGCTTGTTTGGGTATCTTTGGCTGATGGGGTTGTGCCCGCCTCTTACATTTCTGAGGTGGTGTTGTGGCTTGATTCTCTTTTATGGCAGCCATGTTTTTTTCAGAGAAGCGTTCTTTGATTTGATGCCGTGAAAATGAAGCAGCGGACCGCCATTTTCAGTGATGGAAAACAGCAGATTTTCCGGGTTGGCAGAATTAGGAGTGCTCGAGAGAGAACCAAGACAGAAATAAACATGATGAACGCTGAAATCCAAACGGCGTAGCATTTGAAGTTCGACTCAAATATAATATTCATTAAAATGAATTTGAAAGGACACGCAGCGCATGTAGCCCGTCTAGCTCAGTCGGTAGAGCGCAAGGCTCTTAACCTTGTGGTCGTGGGTTCGAGCCCCACGGTGGGCGATCTGTTTTTTGTTTGGATTTTTTTTTTTCGAAAGGATATTGTCTTAAAGCATTTATTTGTTATCAAAACCTGAAAAGGCAAAAAAAAATTTAAAAAGGCATGCTCTTTTTGGGGCCAGAAGAAGAATGGTTGTTGTGCCGTGCTTTCATAAATCGAAACCCCCTTTTCAAACGAGCATGCACAATCAAATTCAAGAGAAATGGATTGCCATAACATTTTAGTCCAGCAGTGGCTAAATTGCCTTCTATGATTGTTTAACGGAGTTAGAGAAAGTTTGTCGTGACGATTGTCATTTCAAATGGAGTGAATATTTTTCTCGTCGCCAGCGCAGTGCCGATTATCGATCGATGATGTTATGTCAGTTGCCACATTTACCGTTGATTTTGTTTAAATAGAATTTTTTTTTTTTTGACTAACTTTGGACTTTTATTGATAAGTGATAGACGTAATCGATGACGTCAAGTTTAGTCGACAACCGAAGGGAAAATTTATCCGAAAAAGTCTTGAATCTATTGTACTTTTGCCAATTCGATTGTAAACATTTTGATTTCAACAAATTTTCAAATATTTTCATGTTTTGCCAGTTGAATTTATTTAGCCAATTGTGAATTCACGAGAAATGGTTTTTGGGTGTCTTTTGGGTGTCTTGGCGGTAACTTTTTAGTCCAACAATGGCTAAATTGCCTTCTGTGTTTAACGTAATTAGAGGTAAGTTCGTCATGACCATTGCTATTTCAAAAGAAGTCGGCACCTTTTCTTGTCTTAAGTTCAGTATCGATTATTAGTCGATGAAGTTATTCTTTTTTTTTTTTTTTGGTCGGATGATGATGTAATTCCAGTTGTCACTTTTACAGGTGGTTTTGTTTACATAAAAAAAAATGACCCACTTTTGATTATTATTGATAAGTTATAGACTTAGTCGTTGATATCAAAATTTAGTCAACAGCAAAAGGGAAAATTTGTCCGAAAAAAGTATTAAACTTATTATATTTTGGTCAATTCAGTCAAAAACCTATTGATTTTGTCAATTTTTAAATATTTTTAAATTTTACCAATTGAGTATATCCAACCAGTTTTGGCTAAAAACATTGATACTGATGTCGTCCATTCAACGTGGTACGATTAACACTGACGTAGACCGTTATTAATAATATTTTAAAAATTTATTTATTTTTCCTTTTTTTTCTTCACGGTTGCTTCTTTATTTTTTTCCTTTTCTTTTTCTCTTTTTCCATCCATCTGAAATAAATAAAAAAGAAAAGGAAATAAACAAATAATAAATTTAAAAAAAATATGAAAAATAGAATTGTTCACATGTAGGACAATTAGCATACACGTTAGTGATTTTTGCTTAAAATTGATCCGATTGACTCAATTGGCAGATTATGAAAATGTTTAGGACCCTTTTGCCAAAATTAAAAAAGACTTTTTGGATTATTTTTTCCACACGACAACTAAAGAAGTTATTCTCGAGATGGAGTATCGACGTTGATGTGTAGCTGCCTAGTGGTAGGATATTTTAAGATATTTGAATTATTTTAGATGGAGCAACTTCTTGTAACCATGAGTTCTATGATTATTGGAATGTTGTAATCATTTGTAAGTTCGGCTTGTAACATTACATCTATTGTTTGTAATATAGTTTGTAGCCACATCATGCTCTTTGTAAACTTCGAGCAATCATCAACAAAAGCTATCGTCTTTCAAATCGCGTACTATCTAACCACCCATTAAATACAGAGATACATCTTAGTTGTAGTATAGTTTTCAGATTTTCGCCGCCCATCGAATTCCAATATTGTATCTTTATCTCATCACATTTTGCTGTCAATTAAATTCTAGCTATCATTTTTTTTTCTTTTTCAATTTTTCATGAGGAGCCCTACTTATGTACAGTAAGATTAAGGATTAATATCACAAAAAATATATATTTATGATAAATTTACTCTAAATTAATTTTTTGACCACTAAAAATCTCAAAACTAATACACATTTGATAAATTTAGTAAAAACTAAAATTTTCAACCACAAAAAATCTTATATTGATACTCTCATGATGGTTTATGTTCCATTTTAGTTTCTATAAATTAAGTTAATACCGTAAAAAAAAAATCCAAAACTAGTACACATGTAATAAATAGAGCGTAAAAAACCCAAATGGATATACTTGTCAACTGTCGCGTACCATCCAACTTAGCATTAACGAAAAAATTTAACGAAAATCAATAAAGGGTAAAATTATCATGAGTATGCCAATTTGAGATTTTAGGTCGTCTTACGTGTATCTGGTTGGTGTTTTTCTTGGTATTATCTTTATGATTAAAATCGATTTAACTTCAAAATGTTCAATATGTAAAATTAACCATAAGTAGTTATTATTATGAGATTTTCTGGGATCACTACAAGCTATTCTAAAATATTAAACTGTTAAATGAATGCGTGACATAATATTTAAATATTCTAATACCCCCTTTCTTGCTTAATGTAGCCCTTTTGCCTAATATTAAGTTTGAACATATTTAACTAGGATGACTGAGATATGAAAAGATTTAAATTTAGAACCTCTTAGTATAATACCATGTAAGGCCACAACTAAATATCTAGCAATATAATAGCTTAAACTTTTAGAATAGTTTGACTCATCTTACCAAAATCTCACAAGTATAATTGGAGAAAGTTTTTGCGCACAAAGTGGCTATAACCATGCATCATCATCACCGGCATCCTCATCCAATGATGCTACATAACTCTAATAATTGGGCAAGCGCATGTTTGGATATTAAATTATTGAGATAATGACAAAGATAGTTATTGAATTTTGATCCAATAGCAATATCGTCGCTAGACTTTTTATTTGTGCAATATGAGCCCTAAGTTTTAGAGCAATATGTAATATCACTATTGAGCATTTTAATATATTTAATGTGATTCATAAACCATCCATAAATGTTCAATTTGGTCTTTCTATTTGCGTCATCTTCACATATTTTACGAACTAAATTTGGATATTTATCAATAGTACATGTCCACATTAGACAAATTATAAATTTAGGGATAACATTACATATCAAGTGAAAATTTAGGGTCACGTTGTACAAATTTAAACTTTAAAAAAGATTAGATCAAAGTTTTAGAATGATTTGTATCATTTTCCATAAATATATGTCCCTCCAAAGAACTTTAGTACTCTTATTTGTGTCCTTATTCAACTTCCTCAGGTTTTTTGTTGACCAGAAGTACTCTTGAAAAATATTTTCCATGAGTTATATAGGTTGGATTTTTCTTTTTAGGTTTGTGCGTTTGTTTCACGAAAAATTAAAAATTTTAAAAATATTTTTCAAAAAAACAAACAATTATATAACTTACAACAATGAATGGATGTAAATTATTTTCATTATCATGAAAATAGTTAAGCATAAAGTGCCAGTGACAATGAAAATATTTTTTGTTGGCTAATTTTTCTAAAAAATATAAAAATGTATTTAAAAAAATATTTTTAAAATTTTTGATTTTTCGTGAAATAAGCGCAACTAATTCATATTCTTTTTGGCCGAATATGTTCTCATATTTTTTTTAATCGGAAAATATTTTTCTCATATATATATTTGTCAGATATTTTTCTCATATTGGAAAAGTAGCACTTGAACACGAACTCCTCCAACTTTTCGGAAAAATAAAAAACCTCCTCCAACATCAACTGGCCAAAGTAAATCCTCGAATAACTGCTGCTTTCTTCTTCTTCTTCTTCTTCTGCATCTTCACTACGAAATTACGTAGCCCAATCGCTAGTGAATCCTCTGAGCCTCTTCGGCCAGCCTTCCTTCCTTGCGTCTCTGTGCGATCAAGTGACGCTCAAGTCTCCGTCTGAATTGAGCCAGTCGTCAATTAGGGTTCCAATCGCTATATCCGCGCCATTCAGAGTCGATGAAGCCGATAAGGCTCCCTGAACCTCCCAGCCATACTCCAGGCGTGCCGGAGATCTTCGAAGGCGGCACGTACAACGTCGTCAGGCGCGCCGTCGTGGTTGGGAACGGCTCGACGTGGTCCGAGAACCAGAGCATCGGACTGGTTCGCGCCCTCGGATTGTCCGACAAGCATGTCCTGTATGTGAGTCTCCAGTCACCTGGTTTCGTTCGTCGGAGTGTTTATTGACGATTTTGTGCAGTTTCCCCGATGCCTTGTTTTGTTTATATCTCTCTGGTTTGGGAAATTCATGCGCATATGTTATTGGCGTTTGCTCAAGTTTCCATATTGATGTTATGTGCAGAGAGTTACGAGACCGAAGGGAGGCGTGAATGAGTGGCTGCACTGGCTTCCTGTATCTGTTCACAAGAAATTGTATTTTGTCCTGAGTCGCATTTTTGGGTATACGCAGCTCTTGTTGACAGCCCGAGGGAGAAAGCATGTGCTTGTACATCCAGAAAATGGCGGCAGTGTTGGACTGTCCTCTATATTAGAGGCTGATGCGAAGCAGATTGTGAAAATGGCTCGTGAGACCTACGAAAAGTAAGTCTTTCTTTGCACGTGTTTTTATTGATTATGGGCATTGTTGGTTGTTTTATTCCCCATATACTTTAATCTGGATATGAGTTTAGACCTCGGGAACTTAGTAGAAGAGAAAGTATGTTGTGCAATTGAAGGAAGCATCTTGGTTTCAATTGCCATTTGGAATTAGAAAAACGCATATTTAAGGTGTTGGAATCAGGTACTGGGATATGTATGGTAATGGATTTTCTCACGATTTTTGGAATCAGAAATAGGCATATACAAGGAGTATTCTATATTGAGGATAAGATGGTAGTCATGTTCAAGAAGAATTCCTGCAACCTTGATCGAGGATAAGATGATAGAGGGTTCTTTAAAATGATTTACATACTTGAAATGATAGCGTTCAGATAAGGTAACCTCAACTAGGACAAATTGAGAGAGGCTCATTTAAAATGATTCAAATAGACTTAGAATGATGACTTTTAGGTGTTCCAATGGAAGGATGTGACTAATGGTTGGGTATCAGGGCAAAGGGCAAAGGACAAAGCAACGTCGAAGGACAAAGCAACGTCGAAGAAGAAAGGTTGAAAAATTTAAGGGAGAGTTTTAAGTATTATCTCTTCCTAAAGATACTAAAGAGAGCACAACGACGTTCATATGTAGTTGACTCTACCGATGTATGCAACATCAACATCAACATCAACAACACCTTTATCCTAAACTAGTTGGAGTTGGTGGTCGATGAACCCTAAAAAATCATAAAAATAAAAGCAGAATCAAGGGAGGGAAAAAAGACAAATGTGTAAAAATAAATAAGTAAATATATATATCTATCTATCTATACACTACCCTTCCACAACATTAATAGACTTACTCCACTCCGTCTTAAGACAAATCGTACGCCAATCTATTTTCCACTCCATTAAATCTTGTTTTACTGCTTTCCCCCAAGTAATTTTCGGCCGACCTCTTGCTTTCTTCATGTTATACTCTCGATAACAAACTTCTGTTCGTACCGATGTATCTAAGGGTCTTCGGAGAATATGCCCAAACCATCTCAATTTATGCTCTTTCATCTTTTCCGCCACCGATTCTACTCCAACTTTTCGTCGAATCTCTTCATTCCTTATCTTATCCATCCTTGTATGACCACACATCCACCTCAACATACTCATTTTCGCTACTCCCATTTTATGCTCATGTTTCCTTTGTGCTGGCCAACATTCAGCTCTGTATAACATGACAGGTCTGACTGCTGCTCTATAAATTTTTTTTTTAACCTAAGAGGAATTTTAAGATCATACAAAAATCCCGATGCACTGCGCCCTTTCATCCAATCTGCTCTGATTCTATGGCTTACATCCTTATCAATCTCTCCCTCATTTTGCAAAAAGGTCGGTGGATGCAAAAAGTTTTAATGTTATTTTGTATCATATGTTAGGTGCTTTGCTAATGGTATATCTTTATTTGTCCTTAACAAATACCATGTTAACGTCATATGATATCTATGTTAGTTCTGCTTATGATAGTACAAGCTGTTTCCTGCCTGCAAAGTAGTTGTAGCCTTGTAGGTTAATGAGATTTTGAATTACTTTGTTTGATCCTTTTGATACCATGAATTTGCTAATTTATATTATCAACTTTTCATTCATTTACTATGCTCCCGCTCATTCAGTTTGTCCCATTGATATCAGCATGTCTTGGAGTCCCATGATAGGTGAACTTTTTATACAGACAGATCTTATCACTTGTGAAATGGATATTATGGGGCGTGTTAGCAGCACTGTTTGAGCTATCCAGCTTAAAATAGACAAGAACAAAAGTTTATCAGCTACCAGGGCAGACTCTTGTCTGTTGTGCATTTGACCCCTCGAAGTTCTCTGTCCAGCTTCATCTGTGTCGATTATGTTTCCCTTTGACAAATGGGGTTGCTTTGCTTCTTTCTCGGTGTTCACACATACTATTTAATAATTTGAGATTTTTATCAACTAATTTAGTCCTACTTAAGCAGGGATGGACCTCTATTAGTCGTTGCGTCAGGCAGAGATACAATATCTGTTGCAAGTTCCATAAAGCGATTAGCATCAGAGAATGTTTTTGTTGTTCAGGTAGGTTTATATTTATCTGTGCTCATCTTTGCACTGAACTGGTGACCTATGTAGGAATGCTTTCTTTAGTTTTGGATAGTTCTAATCGTTGCTCTGTGTAAATTTATGTTAGTGCACCTGTTGGCTTTTTAGTTTATGTGTAACGGGGTACTGATTTCTTCTTGGTCTTTTCTGTTGCAGATACAACATCCAAGGGTGAAATTAAATAGGTTTGATTTGGTGATCACCCCTCGACATGACTACTATCCTCTGACCCCTCAGGCACAGGAGCAGGTGCCTCGATTCTTAAAGCGATGGTTAACTCCACAAGAACCTCCCGATGAGCATGTGGTACTTATCAGGCATTCCGCACATATCTTACATAAGTCGAATATATGCTGAGAGTTCTTGGTCTCAGGTCCTCACCGTTGGAGCTTTGCACCAAATTGATTCTTCTGCACTGCGGAATGCAGCCAGTGCTTGGAATGATGAGTTTGCACCCTTGCCAAAACCTTTACTTGTAGTTAATATAGGAGGACCTACACGTAAGTATTTGAATCTCTTCAATGATTCCATAGTTCTGCTTTCTGTGATAATTTCAAATTAGTATCTCAATTTATTGTCTGCCATTTGGGTTTTTAAGAAGATATATAGTAACATCTGTCTGTTAATATCAATTTTAACAAAGCAGAAGGGAACTGGGACAATACTTCAAACATGCTTAGAAAGTTTAGTATTTGTGGGAAGTAATTGGTGAATGTAGTTCTTCCTTCCCTCTTGATGAACGAATGCACAGTTGAGGACCATCCTGCACTAGGTTGGTTGACTCACTTTTTGGGTGATGTCATGCATGAGACTGTTTAATCTGTCACACACAAGGCATTGGATTTTTGAGAGAGTAGCTTTAGATTTTCTGTTGGAAATTATAATTGATTGGAGTCTGAAAAATCTCATCAATATAGTTTAGGTGAACATAATCAATCTTTTGCGAGTCTTCTGGGCACATAGTGTATGAGATCTACTACCAACAACAGCACTTGGCATGACTGTGAGATAGGCTAACTGTGTTGATTAGGCTTCAGTAATGTCTTTTTATTTTTTAGATAATTATCGTAGAAAAGCTTCTTTGGATGTATGTATGAGTCTCAGTGATATTGTGATTAATGAAGCAGCTGCTCCTCTGTTTGTAGATGATTCGAACTTTGAGTTAATTCCTATCTAACTCCGTTTACTGGTGCAATTCACTATCACAGGTCAATGTCGATACGGGGCAGATCTTGCGAAGAAGTTGATATCTAATCTATTGAGTGTGCTCGCAAGCTGTGGGACCGTCAGAATTTCTTTTTCTAGCAGAACACCTGATAAGGTAAGACTGGGGTTGAATATCTTCTAAAACTTTTTCAGGTCTCGTGTTTTGATGGATACGCCATATGCCCCTTAGGTATCCAGTATTATAGTGAAACAACTTGGTGATAATCCAAAAGTTTTCATGCCCCTTAGGTATCCAGTATTATAGTGAAACAACTTGGTGATAATCCAAAAGTTTTCATTTGGGATGGTCAAGGTAACTATCTTTGCTTTTCATACGTCTTTTTTTGAGCTTAGATAATGAACTACAGAAGTTCTTTCTGACATATGCTAAATGTTCTTCTGCTTAGAGCCTAATCCACACATGGGGCATCTAGCATGGGCTGATGCATTTGTTGTCACAGCAGATTCAATCAGTATGATCAGTGAAGTCTGCAGCACTGGGTAAGCTTGAGAAGCAATGGCTATCATAGAAATCTCTGTTGGATAATTTATTATTGACAGTTTTAAGTCTTCAAATTTTGTTTGGTTAATTCCCGTACTAATTTTTACTGTGTTTACACCTCCAGGAAGCCTGTGTATATAATGGGAGCTGAGCGGTGTACGTGGAAGTATGCAGACTTTCACAAGTCTCTGAGGGAGCGAGGTGTAGTTCGGCCATTCTTGGGCTCTGAGGATGTAAGTATATTTGGGCTAACATTTGCAAGAATGTCAAAGTACAGACCACGACATAGTCCCACTTTGTGTTGGTTCTCCTTTCAGTATGATCTCTTAAAAATTCCCCATGTTCTTTTACAGATTTCGGAAAGTTGGAGCTATCCCCCCCTTAACGACACTGCTGAGGCTGCTAGTCGGGTGCGCGAAGCGCTTGCTGAGCGGGGATGGACTCTACGTACATAAGAAACATGTCGATGACTGGTTGTGTATGCATATTTTTTATTTTATTTTTGTTGAGTTCAGAAGAGGAATTCCTCTTAACACTGCATCGCTCAATACAACACGCTGGGAAGCTAGTTGAAATCACTGAACAGCTTCTGCATTGATATTGTTTTCCCTTGTGGATTTTGATACTAATAGAATAAAGGACTAGCAGTAGGAGATTGTGGCGTGTCAAAAGGAAAGATGCACGCAGCATTTGTTACTCGAGAGTAGTCCATATTTGGAAAAATGTAAGACAAGGCGATTTGGCTTTGAACACAAGGGTACGTGTTTCGATTTAAACCATAATTAACTAATTGTATTACTGTGGATGATTCAACTTGATGCAATCAAGAATCCTCGACTGTCTTTTTGCCCCTGGCGATGTCTTGTGAAACCATGCTGCTGGTTGGATTGGATTGACAACTATGAAAGGATGTCCTGGTAGTTGCCGATCCATCTTCTCAATTTCTCCGATGCTTGATGGGACGAAGTTTAGTTGCGGCGTCAGTAGCTGGTTCTATCGTAATGACTCGATCGGGTCATTTCATTCTCACATCAGTTCTCTTATCTTTCTTGCTTGAGCTTTTCTGAAATCGGCATTGCCCTTTTGGAGAGCTGTTGAACGATGTCTCTTGGCGGATCGATCCTGCCGGAAGTTTTTATCTGGCTGATGCAGTGAAGCTGGCTGATTGGCTGGCCACTAAGCATGTGTTGCTTACGCGATTTCTCGTTGTGTCGATTGAAATGCCGATCTTAATGCCAGCGGTTTTCTCTCTGATTGGGGATAAGCCCATATCGAACTACACAGTGCATGGTGTTCTTATATTAAACTAGCATTAACAAGAGGTTTTTTCAGGTGAGAAAGTGGAGCAGGAACAACCTATCCGCTCCCTTCAAGTCTGTGTGGACGTTGGTGAACTTCCTAGACGAATCGAAAAACAGATAAAAGAGAGTCAAACCACCCCATTCGTCTACTAAATTATGGCTCCAACCCAAGTTCCGCTATATATTAGTCTGCTTCAACGTGGTATCTCTTAGCCTAAAAGCTCATCTATCGCATTGCGCAGACGCAGAGACATCAGTTTTCGGGTTCCTGCAAGTTCCATGGACTCATCGAAGGCCAGAGCCAAAGGAAAAGCGGTTGCCGGTGCTGCGCTTCCTCCGGTGGCCGTTGCTAGAGCAGGAAGAGGAGGATGGAAGAAAGGGGTCGCCGTGTTTGACTTCCTTCTCAGGCTACTGGCCACTGGCGCCGCTTTAGCCGCCGCGACGACCATGGGAACCACCGATCAGACGCTCCCGTTCTTCACACAGTTCTTCCAGTTCCAGGCCAGCTACGACGATCTCCCGGCATTCACGTACGTAGACTTGATTTCTTGGGTCATGTTAATTCTGTTCATGCTACTCTATTTTTTTCGCTTAATGTTATTAAATTTAATTTGTCCAACATGAAATGCAGATTTTTCGTGATCGCGAATGCAGGGGCGAGCGCATACCTCGTCCTCTCCTTGCCCTTCTCGATCGTGTGCGTAGTCCGGCCCCAGGCCATCAGTCCGAGGCTCCTCCTCCTCATCTTCGACACCGTAACCGACCTAATCTATCTCATGAAAGAACCACCTGCTCATTATCAATCATGAAACAAGAGCTATGTGTTCTGTTCCTAACGTACTTAATCTACCGAATCGCTGCAGATATTCGTGGCGCTCACGACGGCTGCTGCCTCGTCAGCGGCGGCCATCGTTTACTTGGCTCACAATGGGAACTCGAACGCGAATTGGCTCGCCATTTGCCAGCAGTTCAGCGATTTCTGCCAGCGAGTCAGCGGTGCCGTGGTGGCTTCCTTCGTCGCGGCCTTGATCTTCATATTCCTGGTAGTTTTGTCCACCGTCTGTCTCAAAAGGAGCTGAATCGAAACTTGTTTTGCCTCTCACATCATCAGCCTCTGAACTCTGAAAGTTGGATACCGACGACATTACTGCGCTCTCATTGGGTTGCTGTGCTTGTACAGTTGGGAATTGCCATGTGAAGTGTATTGAAGGAGTGATTTTAATTGACAAAATAGAAAGCGCTCTTTTGCCTGGCATAGGGCGATCGACTTGACAAAGTTACCACGAAATTTTGCGAGGGGCATTGATATGAACAATATCATTTTCGCTGAAGAAATTATCCAATCGGATATCAATTTAGTCCTTAGCCTTCACAGTAAGTTATCGCCAGCAGTCTCATATGGCACATCGCTACGTCATCGATTTTCGACGAAAATTAGTCTGGGCGGTTTCATTAGAATTTCCGACAATGACTAGATGTAGTTTTCTCTTTTTTATGCTGCTCTTCCGAATGTGGGCGCCGACCTTGAACAACTTACCTTCGTAGCTAAGAAACGTAAACAATAGTTAAGCGTGCTTTTGTCTGAAAAAGCAAAAGTAACTCATGACACTTCACACAAAATTCTATCACGTAATAATATAAGGGATTAAGCAACAGAACAATAAAGCACTAGAAACAAACGCAACCGAAAACTCTAAAAGGAAAGAAGGAAAAGAAAAATAAGAACTTGAACAAAGCCAAGGAGGAGGGAGGGGAAATTGGAAAGGGAACCGCCGCCTCCCCGCCTAGCCGGAGAGGGCTGTCGGTCCTCGCCGGTAAAGGCCTCGCGAGTGGTCGTGATTCTTGCCGCCAGTCGCATCCCTCTGCGCTGGCAAAGAGAAGCTAATCAAATGTTTTGATAGGGGCGCATCTTTCTTGTGTTAGAAACTTCATTAGGAGGGACCTGAACAAATACCCCCCATCTAATTCTTAAGCCCTGTTTGATTCATGAATATAAATAATTCGAAAAATATTTTTCAAAAAAATTATTTGTATCGCCTAAAATAATTAGCCAATAAGACAGCAGTCGTTTGGTGTTTTCCAAGGATGTTTTTATTGTCAACAATAATTTATGTATAAATATTTTCGTAAACCAAAAAAATATTTTTTGTTCTTTTATTTTTGTAAAATATTTTTCAAATCATTCATTTTCTGCGAAGCGAACGGAGGCTTAAATTGCAAAGGAATTCTCCAAAGTCGAATTACACTTTGCTAGATAAATGATAGAAGATACTACTCGGTCCCTTGCAAGCGACGATCAACCCTCGTCTGGCCTTGATGAGCAATCACACCGTTAAATTGGATGGAGTTAAAAATAAAATCTTGATCAGATCCATTCATAGATTATCAAATTTAATGGAACTGATTGTAAATATCGAAAAATGATTATATGATTTTTTTTTAGAATTTTAAAGGAAAAATTTTCAAATAAGGACCTAAAGTGCTATTTTTTTTTCAAATAAAAACTTAAAATGACCATAAAAGTCTAAAATAAAGGCTTAACCTTTCGAGTGGTAAAGTCATTTTAGTCCTTTATTTTTTAATTTTTTCCTTTTTTATTTTTTCTTTCCTTTTTGCCATTGTCCACTGGCGATGCCTAAAGAGGGATGGACGAGGGCCACCCTCATCAGAATGCCTCGCTTGAGCGAGACGATCCTTGTCCTAGGCAAAGCCGCCCTCCAAACCACTAACGAGGCCGGTCCTCATCAGATTTGGACACGTGTTGTCTCGCTCAAGCATGACCAGCGAGGGCCTAGGCAAGGTCGCCGGCCCTTGCCGAGTGGCCATGAGGGTTCATCGGCCTTCAATATCCGCAAAAAGAAATAAAAAATAAGAATAAAAATTACTTTAGACGAAAAATGCTCTTGACCGGCCGGAATAATTAGCCGGTCGATGAGGGAGTCCTTATTTTTGTTAAATTGAAATGCAATAAGGCCTCATTTCAGTTTGACATGCAAAAATATTTACTTTTTTTAAATTGAAATATAATATTTAATTCAAATCCTTAAAAATAATAACACTTAATTTCTTTATTTGGAATTATCTCAATTTTAAACCAACAAGTCGCGCACGCGTTGAACTTTTGGAACGGCTGCAGCACGTGCGGAATTACTCGGCGGGTGACGTCGCCGGCGTTAGAAAGTTCCACGTCACACGACCCTCCCTCGCCACCATTAAAAGGCGGCCTCCCATTTTCTCCCTCTCTCCTTCTCCAGTCACTTTCGCTCTCTCTCTGCACTCTTCTTTGATCTCCAAGAAGTTAAAAAAGAGAAAAAAGAGAGAGAGAGAGACTCGCTC
Source organism: Rhodomyrtus tomentosa (assembly GCA_028455895.1). Taxonomy (NCBI): domain Eukaryota; kingdom Viridiplantae; phylum Streptophyta; class Magnoliopsida; order Myrtales; family Myrtaceae; genus Rhodomyrtus; species Rhodomyrtus tomentosa. The sequence goes on along the minus strand of JAPCWY010000003.1, from coordinate 12,968,928 downwards.
TGAGCAGTCTTTCCTCTTCATCCTTCTCTTCCAAGTCACCTCCCATTTCTCTCTAATCTATCTTCTTCTTCTTCTTCTTCTTCATTTAATCGGCTCCAGTAATCTCTCCGCTCGCTTCCAGATTTCCACTCGCGGAGGTGAGTCTACTTTCCCACGAGTCAACTCTAGGGTTTATATTGTGATCTCTCCGCCGTGACGATTGGGTCCGCGTGGATATTATGGTTCTTCTTCCTTCCGCTTCAAGGTCTCTGGGTTTGGCGTGCGCTTCCGTTTCTCGTTTAGGATTTTCTTTCTGTTCTTCTTTTTTCTTTTTTTGGTTCTGGGCGTCCGTGAAATTGACGTACTTGATCGTCCATCTTTTGCTAAGAAGCATATGGTGATCGGAGGTTAATCTTGGATGTAGATTGTCTTTTTCTGTATTGCTCATGTGTTGAATCGGTCATTTGAATTGCAGCTTCGGCTTTCAAGGTCAGTTCTTTGGACTTTTGGGGATTGTTCAGTTACTTAGAGAGAGTGTTTCCTTTTAACGAATTGGGAGGTCACGGTCTCATGAGAATTGATAGGGGAATGCAGAGACTGATTTGCGCGGCAGAGAAGAACTCACTGTTAGGCTGGAAGAAATCCTTCAGCCGGGGTATTGGCGTGACCACGCCTAAGGCCAGAGCACGTGACAAACCTCTCAATATGGCGTTGGCTCTCTAAAGAGAGCGAGTTCAGTAGGGGCAAGAAGGTTTTTTTTTTTGCTGGCGAAATTAAGGATAAAACATCTGCAAGATGACTCGGATCTTGGTTCAGAGAGGTTCAGGTGGTTCTTCATCGAATCCAAGCCGTTCTTCTTCCTTGCCTGGGCCTTCTTCCTCAGCTGGAACAGAGCTGCAGCCCTCTGCTACTTCTCCTGTTGCTTCTGCTGCAAAAGACGAGGAAAGTGAAGAGGAGGTATTAGAACACGTTGTTGTGGATGAATTGTCAGAATGTTATTGTGGCGGTGACAGCACAACAGTGAAAAGTGATGAACATTTGGAAGGATATCATGGTGATCAAGATGAGAACTTGGGTAATGAGACTCTTGATGGTGAGCCTTTGGTTAGTGATGACCCTCCTAGTTCAGAGGAAGTCTTGAAAGGATTAGGCGGGCTGAAGCCTGTTGATCTAAAAGAGAATGAGGGCACAAGCAACATGCAAAGTGCTGTCGGGAGTCTGCATCCGCCACCTCCTCCAGCCCCGCCAAGGCCATTGGTCGGAAACTCAAACTTAAGGAGAGCGCCGCTGGGAAGCTCAAATTCTATGCGACTTGGATCTTCCAGAAGATCAGTTGCCTGGCCTGTTGTTTCAGCTCGAACTTCACCTACTGGGTCACGGCCTTCTTCTCCAAGATCTCACTGTGAAAATGAGGGTTATAACAGTGCGGATGAGCAAGGACCTTGCTTTGTATCCTATGATGATTTGGTGAGAATTTTTGTTCTTAAGGCAATGCATGTTATGACCTTTCAAGAGGATTCGAGCATGCAAACTTAATCTCGTTGTCATTAGTACCAGAATAACCTTTTCTTTGCGTCGTTGTAGCCGTTGTTGTTTTATGTTAATGTTTTTGGGCTGATGATGCTTCTTGAATTTGTCTCTTGTTTTTGGCCACCTAATTGAAGTACATAACACATGTAAATTATTTAGTAAGGCCTTCATAGTTTTGTTGGGGATTGTGCATCGGGCTTTATTTTATAAATGAAGCTATTTGATGCATGAAATTATTTATCTGATTTGCTGGTACTTTGAATTTTTATCAGGAAAGAGAGCGTCAGTTCGAGATTGAAATTAGGAGGATAAAGGGTTTGGAAGTCAAAAGAATGTTGGAGGATGGGAATTGTCTCTTTCGTGCTGTTGCGGATCAAGTTTATGGGGACTCTGATGAGCATAATCTTGTCAGGCAAATGTGTCTAGACTATATGGTATGTTTATCTTCCGACATGCTCTGGTCTTGTTTACAAGGTTTTCCCTATACTGAGGGAGTATAACATACTGTGGTCATGTGCCATTTTGGATGTTTAATTGTTAGTTGGTCATTATCCACCTCAATGAATAGGAGTATGGGATTATTGTAGTCGTCCGATACAGAGTCTTTCAACAAGATATCATGTCCCTCATGTCTTTCCTTCCTGGTAGATAATTTCGTCATATAGTTATTGATGGATGCGTAATCAAGTGCAATTGTAGTAATTTGTTCCCCATATTTGGTGTTGAGCCTGATGGTGCAAGAGAATAGTCTAATGAACAGGGAATGAAGGGAAAGGAAAGTAATGAAATGAATTTGGTTTTCAAGCGATAAAGGTTGAAGTTATCAATCTTTTAGTGCAGGAGAAGTTGAAAATGGGATCTCTTGAAACTAATCGTGAATAAAAGAAAAATAGTTCTTATCATCACAGCCATTGTTATCTAACATGTGATTTTCTTATTGATATGGTTCAAGGTGAGTTGATTGTGCGTCTCAAGAGGCTGATAAGTGCTAGAAAATGTGTCAGCTCTTTTTCGCTACTGCTATTTATTTTCTTAATTATGTTGGACTGCGAATAGTGTTGCTATTGTCTTGGATTATTTGTCTACCAACATCTTACTGATGAGTCCTTACCCAAAAAAAAAAAAAAAAACATCTTACTGATGAGTAGTATGGGTTTATGCATGAACCAATCTGACACCATCACTAGCTTATGCTTTATCATAATATTTGTCTCCGCTTGCCTTGTGGTCCTCGTTTAGGAGCGGGAAAGAGATCACTTCTCTCAGTTTGTGACTGAAAATTTCACCCAATACTGCCGAAGAAAGAGAAGAGATAAGGTATGTGAATTTTCAGTGACCATTGTACTTTTCCTTTTGATTAGCCAGCTTGAGTAATGTCGGGCATGGCTATGCTTCTAGGATGTAAATTTCGGACAATTTACTGACTCTACTTTCTCGGCTGCGGGGACCACTTTCTAAAGAATAGTTACTGCCACATAATCCGAGGAATGTAATGTTTGTGCGAGCTAAAATCTGGAGACAGTTCAGTAGGTGCAACTGTAGGGTTGGGAGACTTAGTTTGGATATGACAGTGACTACTAGTAGGCTTTTTCGCGTCAAGTGGTCTTGTCTATATGTGGTGCTCTGACGAATGTGAAATTTTAGTAAGCTCCAGATTTTAAAGGAATTTCCTTGGTCTTTTTCCTCATCCTTTTAGGTGTTTTTGTATCTTAATCTGCATCAGCATGCGTCTCCATCTTGGAGCTCCATCTTCTCGCAGAGAAGTAAAGGTTGTCGTTGCATGTTTGGAAACCACCTCAGACAACCTTATCCCAATTCATCGCGAATTGGGCCCCAACCAGCTTTCCCTCGACTTTCTTCGAATATAAATGTGAAAGATGCTCATCCTTGTGATTTTTTTTTCTGAAGGATGTTGATTTTGAAAAAGCAACTATTTTTTTAATGCTTTGCTGCACCAGTTGAGCATTTTTCATTGATTAGGAGATGTATTCAAGTCATCATTTTGTTTTTTTTCCAGCAAAGTTGATTGCTAATGCTACCATGTTGGGAAGCATTTGGTTTGCTCCCCATTTTTTAGTCCAATTTGGCTCTGTTTATGCAGCTTAAATTTTTCTTTAACAAAGGGTTTGTGCTTAAGAATGTGTGGCAGTAGAGGGGCGAGCTTCTCGTAAGAGCTGTAAGTGTAGAAATTATTCACTTTTGTTGGTTATAGGCTTTTGACATGAATAACTCAAAAAATGGGAATTTAGTGTGGATTAGCTCTGTAGGTACCGTGGCAACTTGTGGTTGGATAAGTTGTGATGGGACGGGCCATGTATGCCAATTCTCATCTACCAGCTCACGATACCATTGAACTGTTCTCCTCGGGATGTGATCAAACACGAGATTGTTGAAGTTTTAAGTCAATTCGTTGGACACGAAAGCAATTATGAGCGACCTGGTACAAGTAAAACTAGTGTATTCAAGTGGCGGTTTCACTGTTCGACCAGCTTGACACTGCAGCTGCACCGTTAGCTAATTAAAAATGTCAATAGCGAATGTTACAATTGGAATGTGGAAGACCTGAATATGAAATTGTAGCATCAGATCCCAAAGATTGTAACTCTTTTATAACAGCTAAGGGGCTTAAATGCTTACCCTGATTGACACGAGTTGAAAATGCAATATGAGACAGTGTTATGAATTACCAATCCTTGTGTTATGTCATATGATGCAGTTGGCAAGACAATATGCTAGAAGTGGATAAGTAGTTGCCAAATCTCGTAGGTTGATCTCCAAACAATTTGGATTTTTTACGAGCTCGATGGAAGCTTTAAAGTAATAGTCATCTGTGGAAGTTTTGGTGGCATTTTCGGTGCCATTCATTGAATTCGTGCACCTTAATCATATGCTTAAGATGAACATTGTATTTTACTATCTTCCTCTCATAATTAGTTGCTTTTCTTTTTATTGTTTCTGTTCACATATTTGGTCAACCTTCTGTGTGGCTATTACCGAATTACTTGTTCATATTGATCGTGATTATTATGCTGTGCGTCTACTTTTGACTTCTGTTTGACTTGAACAGGGGGAATTGTCTTGCTCATCTGTTTTTCTTAAATGCTTTTTTCACTGTTAGGTATATGGGAACAATGTGGAGATCCAAGCATTATGTGAGATTTATAACCGACCGATACACATATATTTCTACAGCACAGGTGCTGCTCTTGTACAGCTACTGGCTTTTGATTTGACGCATAATTTTGTACTTAAAGGCTTGTTCTTTTGACTGGTGCTTCTCAATGCAGAGCCTATCAATATTTTCCAGGGAAGCTACAATACCGACACGCCACCCATACGGCTTAGCTACCATCACGGGAATCATTATAATTCTCTGGTGGATCCACGCCGTTTGGCAATTGGTGCAGGACTTGGGTTCAGCTCTTTTCGTGGGGTGTGTATCATATTTATTTGTTTTGCTCGCAAACTATACTAGATTAGACCTGGGTGTTTCATCTTTTGCATTGATCCTAGTCTAGTCGACTGGTTCACTTTGATATCTTGAAATCTCATTTCTATGAAAAACGCTTCATTACTGTTCTGAATATTTGTTTTCTCACAATGGAAATACATTGCTAGTAGCCTAGTGAAGTGAATAGATGAATAGTTTTAGTTTTCCTCCATTTGCATTTAGCTGATGCCTTGGACTGGTCTTTTTGTCGTCGAGAAGTAGTTGGATTTCCAACTCTCCGATATCCCTCAACTGTGGTTGTTGGTGGTGCCACTCTGTCTAATGGTTAACTAGACCATATTTTCAGTAGTTCTGCAATTATTAAGCACAGTGCATAGTGAGTGGAACCATGCTGTGTTCTGAAGTTCCATTGGGGTTTTCTGAGTTCCTTGAAGGGTGTAAAACACAAAATTTGCCTTCTGTTCACAGTAGTAGTTAGTTTGTTTCTGAACCTCATATTACTGGAACACTTTTTGTCCATATCTTAATTGGGAATTCTTTTGCAGACGAATGTCGACAAAGATCAAGTAAAGGCAGCCATCAAAGCTCAGCAAGATCAACAGATTGATAATGTTAGTTTCATGGTCTCTTTGTAGGGTGGTGTGTGAGATTATAGTTCATAATATCATGTGTTTCCCCTAATTATATCTACTGGCAGGCTCTTTTGGCAGAGGGTCGCTTTTGGTCTGACCTCGAGTTGACTGAGAAGGAAATCGAGCGCATGGTTATGGAAGCTTCTCGGGCTGAGTATCTCGCGAGTGACAAACTCAGGAAACAACCTGGTATTCGAGACTCTTCTACTTCTAGTGCGGAACCATCATCTTCTGGTGGAAGTAAGAATTCTGTCTTTCCATCTTTTCTCTGTGTGGTACAAGGTACTTTTCATTGGCTCAGTTGGATGACTAATGAGACATTCTGGCGGTCATTGGCAAGTACCTTTTGGAAGTGTGTCTAAAACAAAAGAAATGCGGAGTTGATCGAAGGGAAAAAAAGTATAATTTGGACACTGCATTTTGATGTTGCCATCAATGATTAATGTTGTCTGTCAATCCTGATTTAGTTGAAGGAAAGAGAAAAGTTAATTGGGAGATTGCATTTTGGTGTTTATATCAGTTGTTAATGGTATCTATCAATTCCTTGTGCAACATATAGCTACATCTAGCAATTGTTCTTCACGAGCTCATTAATTCTTTGGAACAGATGAAAGTAACCCGTTGGAAATGTCGAATCACCTAAAAAAGGAGTTTGTTTCCAAGAAAATTCCACAACAATTTTTGTCCCTTAAAACTTGTCCTAGTAAAAAAGCTTTTTTTAACATCACCATTTGAAGCGAACTTATTGGCATAGCCTTACATGGAGGATGTGTGCAATATTTGTCTGCTGCCAGCAATTCTTTTATAAGTTCGACTTGTATGAACTTACTGATATGCATTTGGGAACAGCACCTTCAGGTAGCGAGATAAGGATGGCGAGTGGAACAGAACATGGTTCACAGGTTAATGTTCTGAGCAGCAGTATGCAGGTCGTGCTATCCATGGGATTCAGTTATCTCCAGGCGATTGAGGCGTACAGTATATTCGGCGATGATGTGGACTCCATGGTATGTTATCTCCTAGAGACTAGTAGCAGTAGGCGCAAAGGCAAGGCAACGGAATGAGCTGGATTGCCGGGAGTATCCATAAGGTTTTATCATTGCTTAGGTTCGTGCTCTGATTGGTGCGGAAAAGCTTTTTGTTCTTTTGAGCAGAAACCTGCCGACACTTTGTCTTAGCTTATCTTAGTTTCTTACATAAATGTTCTCTTCGTCGAATGCCGACTTCGATTTCGAGCATTTTGCTCTCGTAACTACTGAAGCATTTGAAAATAAGAATTATTCAAAATGATATTCGGGTCAATTACTCTTTTTGTTTTTTTAATGACCATGGCTCTTCTGAAATATACGTAGCTGCACCCCTATCATGGAAACCTCAATCCACCTCGTGGCTAATGCCAACATAAGTGGCAAAACTTGTCGAAAAGCACAAAGAGTGAATGGTTCGACGGGGTCGCAACTCTTGGCGAGGCGCCATCTGTTTGCAATGACTGGCACATGTAGTCGGGCTCTTTTTGCTTGCATGTTCTGAGTCGTGCTCAACACCAGTCCTTCGGGCATTGAAATATTTGATCTTTCGGCGATGTCGTAACGATGGCCTTTGCCCGAGAATTAGTTCATAGTCTGGGGACAGTAGATGTCTCGAACGCGGATATGTTTCGAATCTGTAGGATGAGAGATGCGATGCCATGGCGAAGCAGGGACTCGCGGGGGCGAAAACATGACACTTCCTCGGCTTTGAAGTGTGGATTAGACCCGACTTGTATACGATGAATCACGGGGAGATTTGGTATTTTCTTTTATCGATATGTAGGGATGATCGCCCGTCAAGCCTCGCAATATATCCCTATTTATCTCCCCGTCTCTTGATTTCATGGATGTGATTTGAGCATTCCGCAACTTTCTGAAATTCCTCTCATCGCTTTTAATGTGAAGATATATTTTTCATCAACTACATCTGTTTTGCAGCTTTTCTATCTTGATTTAGAGTTAAATATGAATTTGAAAGTTCTTCTACCTCGATTTGAATGTCGATATGGAGTTTACAAGATATTTTTTATGCATTTTCAATTTATTAGGGTTGTTATTTCAGTACGGTGATGGTAACGGAGATGCTTAGCTTGAGCGCACATAACCTTTTGATAAAATCGTAATAATGGAGATTATAATGCAAGTTTCAGCGATCGATCGCCGATTGTGTTATGAATATGATGCTATGCCAAATCTCCACTTGTAAAAAGAGAGAGTTATTGTAATTTATACCAAGTTAATTTATTTTTCAAATTTGCGCTGAATTATAACGTTTGGTGATTGATTTTGTATGGAAGTTATGTACCTATCTTTTAAATGAAAATTTTCTTCTAAAAGAAAAAAGCCTAAAAAAATCTTCCCGTGGTGAATCGGACCAGCCCCGAAGCCCCTGCTAGCCAAATCTCCGAAGACGACAATCGCGAATCGGAGAGCCCGAAGAGCTCTAAGCCCGGCTCAGTTCCGACGAACTCGGGCCTTCTTCGGCCCGCCCGGCCCGGAAATATTGAGGAGACTTCGGTGCTCTCGGCTGAATCGCAGCAGCGCGCGGCCCGCGAATCGCTCGAAGATTCGCCTTCGGGCTCTGAGATCGACTGCTCGATGGGGCTTCGGGGATTCCGATTGTCCTCCGTATTTCAAAAATCGTGAGCTAGGGACGCGATTGGTTGCAACTCATGAGTTCCTCGTTGGATCGACTGGCTCCATCACTTGAGGTTTGTTGATTTCTTCTATCTTCAATTGCTGCAGTTGAACATTTTGGTTTTCTTTAGATTTTTTCCAATGCTCATCAGAGTTCGATTTGGTCTTCCGAGTAATGTACTCGAGTATCTTTTTACGAGGAACAAGTCGAAATCCGACAGCATCATATGTTTTGGGTGTTTTGCGTATCATCTCCCTTAAAATGATGTCTTTTTACCCCTCCATTAAAAAGAAGAAGAAGAAACAAAAGGATAGCAACTTGTTGTTCCAACCCGTAACTTTCTCTGTTGTGGGAGTGTGTGTCTGAGATCTAAAACCAAAACTTGGAACTCAATAATTTCTGTGGAAACTTTTCTTCGGGTTTTTAGTTTTTCTCTTGTTCTTTAGAATATCCTTGGTGTATTGCTTCGGGCGCAGTTCAATGAAACGCGGTGGCATCGGCCACATATGCTTGTATGCGTGAGATTACCTTAGTCTACATAAATCAAAATTGCTGCAATTATTCCTACACCGGTAAAAAGCCGAACTATAACTTATGTGCGTGTCGTTTTTGGCTTGGTACACCTTCTTGGGTGAAAAGATTAGCGCATTTTGTTTACCGCTCATCAAGAATATAATAGAGTAAAGTTGTTAGAGATAGTTGGAAACTTAGAATAAGGTAAATCATCAAATGCATATTCCAGCCACTGGAAAAAATTTCTTGGGTATCATTCAGACCCACAATGTGATTTGGACTGACTTCTTTAACTTGCTTGTGGTAGAGCAAACTCGAATCCATGTCTAGGAATCCTAGTATGCTGTAGTGCAACTGTTAATTTTGGACAATCGTGAAAATTTGTATCTTTGAGGTGATTCATAAGGGCGTGCTGCAATGTGACTTGAAGCGGGGGGCAACTTCATTTCATGGAATCAGAAAGGGCAGTTAGAGCATCATATGTATAGCGTGACGTACCATAATAGCCACTAATTCGAAAAGGCATAATTTTTTCATTCTGATGTTGCTGTTTACCTGCCACATTCCTATTTAGTCGCGTGATTGTAATTATGTTGATAAATCTTTGCGCAGACAGTGGAGACTACTAAGGAAATAATAGTCTCTGTAGATGCTAGCCCTTTCGAAATAACTACAGGCGAAAAGAGAAAAAGAGAAGGAGGGAGAGTAAGGTCGAGAGTATGGCAGCACTTCACCAAGCTTGAAAAGAGGACAGGCGAGCGAGAGGAATGCAGGTGCAATTATTGTGGTAATCTATATGTGAGTTCGAGCAAGTCTGGTACAACCCATCTAAATCGCCATATATTCGAGGGGGGATGTCCAAAGTACAAGCCAACTCTAAGCGAGATGCAAAATCTTGCTAGTTATCCAAAAGACGATTTAGATGACGACGACAATGTAATGCCTTTGAGAGTTAACACAGAGCATAGTACGAACAATTTCTCTGAACAGGTAAATCTTTTTTATTGCTGCATCATGTTGGACATTGTTCGGCGTATATTAAATGCGTAGAAGTCTTTTCCTGCTGCATTGCGTTTGGCAATACAAGCGGTCATTCCAGAAGCAATCTTATCTTGTATCAACTGAGATTAAAGTAGGATCTTGTTGCGCTGCATATGGGATCAAGTTCAGAACTATGCTTACGGGACACGGGCCTCAAGGGTGTGCTTACAATAACTTATGTTCAGCGTTTCTACTAGCACAGATGCTGTGCGTGCTAATAACTCTGTTAGGGAAGGGGCACAGGGTGCATTCCCTGCCCCATGGGGAATTACCCGAGCGGCATGAATTTTCCATCCAAAAAATGCTACTCCTCACAAACCGGACCAGTCTATGCATTGTAGATAAATATATTTATGTTTATATTATCTACGTATTTGCAATAAAAATATGAAAAAGAAACCTAAGAATAACTTTTTCTTCTTATGAAAATATGGACTAACTTTTGCGTGAGATGCAAGTTTGGAAAGTTCTCTAGGTATCTGATGGGACAATTGGTTTTGATGTTTTTCATCTTCACATTTTCCCATGTCGACGTCGTGAACGTTGGAGTTTGTTTGACTATATAAAATCAACTCATGGGACAATTATTTAAGAAGTTCTCTAGGTAAGCTAATGCGACAATAGCTTTCGATGTTTTTCATCTTCACGTTGTCCCATGTCGATGTCATGAAGGTTGGAGCTTGTTTGACTTTATTAATAAAAAAGGCTATTGAGTTCTTTTTGAGTAAAAAATATTGCATCAAGTGTGATTCGCAGTTCTCCGAAAGGCAAAACCGTGTTGCCCCTCACAAGGCATGGGGCATTGGCAGGGCAGGTTAATTCCAGGGGAACATGATCCCCACCCCACGCCATGCACATCCCTAGACTCTACAAGTACACTCCGTTTTACTCTCTGCAAATTGACCTCTTGATATAGGTTTATAACATGCCTAAATTTATGTTTACCAGTAAATTTATGTTTACCAGTTCTCTATGTGTTCTTTTGTTGCCGTATATGCTTTCCATTGTCGTTTCGTTGAAAATCTTTTTTTTTTTTTTTTGAAGCCTGAGGGTTGTGTATAAACTCTGAGGTCAGCAATTCAATATGAATAGCCCAGGGCAAAGTCATGGCATTTTGTTAGGCCACCCATGAATAAGCCCATACTAGAAATGATATGTGCTCCATGTATCGGATGTGCTGGTTCTTGAACACCCAGACCAGAGTTTGGGCTGTTTCCTAGGCACGATATGGTGACATCACCAAGAATTTGGTCTAGCTTAGTGTTGCAAGCCACATAGGCATTCTTTAATTTTCTTTACTTGAAAATTGTTTTTGCACATATTTCATTATGTACACAGATGAACTCCAGTAATAGGCTGAAAGTGTTTGCTACAGGCGTAGTATAATTTAGTCATTCTTTGCTCTCTTCAGGAAGTTGCCGAAAATTTTGCTTCTGAACTAGTGCAACTGAAGGAAGAGAATATGAAGCTTCTACATGAAAGAGATGATTTGGCAGCCCAAAAGACAAGCCTTGAGCAACTAATAGTAACCATGGCATCTGAAACGGTAATATTTTCGCTTCCCACTATCCTAAGCCTTACAGAGTGATGTGCACGCTCATCAAGATGATTCTTCATTGCTTTTCATTATCGATGTGTGGAATACCTATGGAAGAGTTACAAACCCAAATCTTACTAGACAAGAGCAGGGAAAAGGAATAAGCTCTTCTAGATCATTATCATCATCAATTACGTTGAAGTATATCTATGGATATTAGCTAGTTGTTAGTAGGTGATGATCATGAATAAGGAAATTAGGGTCTTGTTAGTGCCTGTCTTGTTCTATACATAGAGCTATCTTATGTACTCTTTCGTTAAGTTATTGAGTATAGATGTAGCCTTTTCTCTCTTCCTTCCTCTCTCGAAGATCCTTCAATATTCACATGGTTCCAAGCTTTATCTTTCTTCTTGTGGTCATTTTTAAAAGTGAAAAGATTCGTTTCTGCCATAATCATTTCTACACTGACACTAAGCTCACCACTGTCAAGTCTGTTTTTCGGCCACCAAACTTTATCCTCGAGAGCAACCACAATCAGTAGTCTTTAAGAGCTGCATCATTGTCAGTCTGCTTGTCATGGTCTCAGATATGCTCATGTTCTTTCTAAGAGCGACACTATCTCATTGAGCAGCTGGTCTCCCTTTTGTTGTCAGGATGAGTTGTCATTCACTGCAGCCTTGTCAGTCCTGTCGCTGACATCCTTGTGCTGGTGAAGTCTACCACAAGTCGAACCTTTCTATTCTCTAGCTTCGTTTCATCGTCTATCTTTTTCAATCGTGATCATTAATTATGCTTCTCCGTCAAAATCAAGCTAGCATCCTTGTTAGTTTGTCATTTTTTATTCTTCATTTTTATTTTCCTTTTCTTTTGTGCTTTTCAATTCCAAAAGAAGAAATGCAAAAAAAAAAAAGAGCTTGTTACAAAGCCGTTAATGCTCCAATCTACAACATCTCCTCTTCAAAAACTTCCCAATTTTGGTCCACACTCGACAATGCTTATATTTGACATTATTCGTTGTGGGAGTCTCTTTCAATTGCGAGTGTCCAGGCAGTTGTGAGTGCCAGAGTTGAGCATGCCTTCATCGAGCAGCCAAAGTTAGGCCTCGTAGGGTGTGCAATGTAGTTTGCCACAAGTCAAATTGAGTTTCCACAGGGTTTTATCATGGTTGTTTGAAAAACAGGTATCAAATTTCGGATCATGTGTTTCTTCGGTGCTTGTCAATTTCAGTGATGGCGTGGATTACATTCAATTTATCGTGTAAGGTCCGGTGGCCTACACAATTGTCATTGTTTTGAATCTGGTTTCAGATTATCCACATCACTTGTCTAGTGGAAGGTTCGGCTTGGACAGCATTTTGGTCAGAGACTTCGAAAGAAAGTTGCACCTGTCATATGCAAACTGGATACTCTAGCTTGAGGGAGAGGGTTGAAGTATATTCATGGAAACTAGTATGTAGTTATTAGGTGGTTGGTGCCTCTAATGCTTTATAAATAGGTCCATTATTGTTGCATTAAGTCATTAAGTAAAGACGTAAACTTTGAGTATTTTCTCTCTCTATCTCTCTCTTGAATAATATAGACTATGTCCTAATTATTTGAACAAGATGAGATCATATGGATGGATGGATGTTCCCTAGAGAAAAAAAGGAAACCGGAGGAGATTAGATGTATAACCTGCTGATTATACTCTTCCTTCTTTGGGCTAATGTCCTTGAGACTTACACAATGCGAAACTTAAAAACCTCCCTGTATTGATGAACACTCAATAGGAGATCTTTACGACTGAAATGTAACTTGGTTAGGAGAAAACTTAGGACTTGTTTTAAGTAGAATTTTGGTAAAGTGAGTGCACATGTAATTACGTAGTTATCCATTTCGAACAACTTGGGTCAGTTAAAGTGGGCCAAACTCCCAAAAAGATTTTAGGTTTCGGGGCGAGTAGTCATTTATCAGGTCGTACGATCTCTTGATGATGTGGGATTATGGTGTTATTGAATGTTGTCCCATGGATGATGGTATTTTACCCGGAGAAGTAATGTTCAGCATGTCTTTTAGGCTCGCTTAATGGAAGAGAATACTAAGCTGAAGGAAGAATGCTCAAGGCTTCGAGAAGAGAGACATAAAACAGTTACCAGAGAGGTAATTCTCCTCAAATCGGCTCATGGACTCGAACTCGGCTTCTGTCCACTCATAGTTCTGAGTTGCTTGCAGGAATTTGTGCGACTGGAAACCCAAGTCTCGAAACTTAGGGAGGATTTTGATCGGGATAGACGAGCATTTCCAGCAGCTACAATGGCAGCTCTAGCTCACTTACAGAAGGGAAGATAAATGGAACATCTACCTCACCACAGCGTGAGCGCCAGATGTTTCGCTTGTATATCTGGCCTTTGCATTTTCAACTTGCCCCCAGACTTCTAAATTGGAGATTGCGACGCTCCCCGACGTTCATCCTGTACCATAATGTTAGCCATTGCTTTCATACTGTGGTTGTAACGTCTGTCCAATTTTCTTATATTTATGGTCTGCAGTTCCAATATCATTGAGACACCGGTATTAGAACATGTAGCAATTTCTTCCAGTGTTGGATCAGTCCCGGGCATGGACCTTCTTTGATGCACAGGAGTGTATGCAGTTTCCCGCAGCACCGATCTGCCTTTGGACGGCTCCCTGGAAAGCAAAGGCCGGGTCATGAATCGACGGGATAGAACAAACGAAAGTACAGATGTGATGAACATGCGCGGTGATCCCGACCGCATGAGGTCAAAGAAAACAGTAAGTCGAGGGAAATCCGAAGATCATCAGACGGTGCATTGAAATAGATGAGTGAGATCCTTTACATTGCTAAATGGTTGATTGAAATAGATGGCCAAAGATATCCTTATGTTCTACTTCTCCATGTTCCAGAATCAAGTGATGATCTTCACGCGAAATGGACGTTATATATTTATCGTTTATATAAATCATTTAAAAAGATTTTTTCATTTTGATTGTTCTTATTTTATTTAGAAAAATATTAACGACAATTTATCTCAAAACTAATTTTGTTAATAATGGAAACATTTTTTTCTTAACTCATTTTCCTTAACTATATTAACTATCAAAAGCAGGGATACCTTCCGCAAATTTAAAAGGTCTGCGGAACAAAATGAGCCTAGAAGTGATCAGTCTGAGGATGGATTAAGTCTTCTTGCGATCCCGATTCTAGATAATCAGTATGGTAAAATATTTGTGTTTGTCCTCTTTAGACATCAAGTCTAGTTTCAAGATCCAAAGATAGAGCTATCCAGGTTTCAAATCGACTTAGAACGAACTTTTTCAAAAGAAGATTATGCATTTACCAAGATGCAAACGACAGGCTTTCGCGAGACAAACATTCCGATAATGGTTGCTAGGATTAATATTGAACATTAACTTCTGTGTGACAACTTCAAAATCAAGTAATTGGTCACATTTGCCCTGGCTTTCAAGTTTCAATCATCAGGAGTCCGTGTTGTTTCGCAAAAAAAGTTTAATGACTTGAAAATTATTTTTCTAAAAATAATTGCTTGTGTCATTTTGATAAAAAAAAATATATTTTCATCATTCATAAAATTATTGAAGCATAAATTGTTATAAGTACAAAAAATATTTTTTGTCGATTAATTGCTGCAATGGATATAACAAATATTAGAGAAAATTTCAAATAAGAGTCCGAGGTGCTCTTATTTTCTTAAATAAATGCTTGAAGTGAATTTTGCTTTAAATAAGGGTCTCAAGTGACCATAGAGTTTCAAAAAAGGGGTTGCCTAAACGGTATTCTCTTCATTTCCCTTTTTTTTTATATTTTAAAATACCATGTCATCATTTTCCGTTAGCCAACTTGACAGTGTTAACTAAAAAACTCACTTGCGGGAGGGACAGGGTCGGCGACCTTCATCGGCTCCTTCGGCAATGAGCGGCGGCGGCCTAGTCTCATCGGCGAGGCCTGTCTAGCTGCTATTCTTCCCCCTTTTTTTGTTGCTTTTTTTTTTAGCCTTTTATTGATTTTTAATTAATATAAATAACATTTGAAAGCACAAATAATAATAATAATGCCACGTATTAGAGAGAAATTAATTTTAAAATACAATGTTATCATTTTTCGTTAGTCAACTTGACGGTGTTAACTAAAAGACTCATTTGCGAGAGGGCCAATGTGTGTATTTTTTAAATTCCCAATTAAGAATAGAAAGAGGAAAAGACAAAGAAAAAGGCAAAAGAAAGTAAAATTACAAAAAAAGGGAAAGATAAAGAAAAAGGCAAAAAAAGGTAAAATTAAAAAAATACCCATGAAACGAGGGATTTTTTGAGATATCATTGCCACTTAATACCCTTATTTGATATAAAATTCATTTCAAATCCTTATTTAAGAAAATGATGGTACTTTAAGCTTTTATTTGAAATAAATTTTATTTTTGAGCTTTTATTTGAGAAAAATGTTTTTTTAACAAATTGCTTATTTGAGAAACAAACGTGTCCTTAAAAATGATAAAGGAAAAAAAAATGAAAAGGCGGTACCACAAGCGGGCCGCGGGTCATTGCAGAAATGCAAGCCGAATAGCTCTCGACGAGCCCGACCCGCCCGAAATCCAAGACCGTCCTCCGCTCCTCTCGCCCGTTTTCCTTCCGTCGACATAACAATATCTTGCCATACTCTCTCTCTCTCCAGAAGAAAACAACTCTGAGACGCTTCTACAAATATCGAAAGCAGAAAATCTAGGGTTTTTAGTTCTCAATCCAACGAATTCCGTAGCAAGAGCAAAGCTTCAGCAGTCGATCACAAAAGGGGGGAAAAAAGGAAGGCTACGCCCAATGTCGCAGAGCGGGAAGCTGATGCCGAATCTGGATCACCACAGCACGAAGCTCCTCAACCTCACCGTGCTCCAGCGGCTCGATCCTTTTGTGGAGGAGATTCTTATCACCGCCGCTCACGTCACCTTCTATGAATTCAACATCGATTCCAGCCAATGGGTACTCTCTCCCTGTTTTCTCTTCTTCGTTTTGTTCCGGTTTCTGTGCCTGTGGGCGCGTTTGAGCTATTGAAGATGCTGAGGAGTTACCGGGATTCGATCATTTTGGGTTTCTTTAGCTGTAATCTCGTGTCGGTAATGAACGCGTTCCTCCACTTGTTTTGCAGAGTCGGAAGGATGTGGAAGGGTCCCTGTTTGTTGTCAAGAGGTAAGTGCTAAACTGATTTACGGGCATGCCCGGTGTATTAGTCGCGTGGTGGCTAGTGAGCTTCTTTTTTTTTTTTTTTTGTCATGTTCTGTGTCGGAATTATTGTGGAATTGATGTTCCAAGGTGAGGGTGTCGTTGTGGACTGTTATCTGGACTCAACTTCAGATTTTGTGTTTGAGTTTTGTGTTGAGTATGCTTGACTGGCGGTTTTGGCCGCTTGATCATTCGCTTCTAATTTTTTTTTTTTCAGGAACACTCAGCCTCGGTTTCAGTTCATTGTGATGAATCGCCGGAACACCGGTTGGTGGACTTTATTATTGCTCATTTGTGTTCAGAAAACTCTGCTTCATATCTGGTCAATCTTTTGTATAGCGGATAAGAAGGAAAATTTTTGCCAGTTTCAGTCGACAATAGTGCTGTTGGAACATTCTCTGTGGTTTATGTACTCATAGCTTTTGCCGTACACATTATTGGAAATGAGAGTTTTATGTCCACGGAATTCATGCAGAGGTCTAGTAGGATGATTTAACGTTCCGCTGAATTGTAGAGTCAAGCTTTCGACGTAATCCTCTTGTTTTTCAGACTGCTATGGCCCGTACTTTTGTTGTTATGTTGGGCATTAGATAGTAAAGGTTTGGTTTGTTTTTATATGAAGAATCAACTGTTTACATCTAGTTTTCCACGTTTGTCATCCTCCTTTTTGGCCCACATGGCCTGGGGAAGCTCTACCCAATGTGACTTTGGAGACATTTTTTGGTTGTCCACATAAATCAAGAATTCAGTTATAACACCAATGCCCAATTGAGATACGCATCAGTGCCCATGTGTAGTCTGATATATTTTGATCTTCCCAAGCTTACTCAGGTCTGAACCCAGAGAGATACTTCCCAAATATGATTGCAAATGATACAAGTGCTCGCCTTAATGAAGATGGAAAAGAGCAGTAACTGCACCTGTGCCTTTCTACTAGTTGAGTTTTTTTTTTTTTTTTTTTGGGGGGGGGGGGGGATAATAGTTGAGTTGAGAAGGGGTCCTTTTTTTATTATTTTGAGTACTTCAGGAACTGAGATTTGATTTGGTATGACTTTACCCAATTTTGTTGGTTCGATAGCTTTAACTACAAATCCTGGTGTCCCCTTAACTGCAAACTCTGGTGTACCTTCTGTTTCTTCATATCTTTTTTACTAACTGAGAAGTGCTACATAGTAAGCTGTTGTAATTTTTAAAGTTTATTAAATGGTCGTTGATCAAATTATTTGCGGCATTAATATCAGAATCTTAGCCCTTCGATTTGTGGGTGATTGGACAGATCAATATTTATATCAGTCTAACTTACCTTAAAAAAATATTTATATCAGTCTGCAATTTTAAGTGAGTTATGTTTTACGCAGATAATTTGGTAGAAAATCTCTTGGAAGATTTCGAGTTTGAAGTCCAGGTTCCATATTTATTATACCGGAATGCTGCTCAGGAAGTAAATGGTATTTGGTTTTACAATTCACGGGAATGTGAGGAGGTGGCAAGTCTTTTTGGCAGGTATTAGGAAAATTGGAGTCCAGGTTCCATATGTATTATGTGTTTATTTGTGCTTCGATTCTTTTTTGAGTAATTTCTGCTTTTTGCGTTTTTAGGATACTTAATGCATACTCCAAGGTTCCTCAAAAGTCAAAGGTGCCCACAACTAAAAGGTACTAAGTGGTTTTTTTTTGTTAGTGCAAGATGTGCAAATTGTTCATGAAGGAATAGAATCAGTATTTCACGACAGATGTTTTTCCTGCTGTTTTTACCAGTAGAGCTGCTTATTTTCACCTTGGCCTTTGGCCTGTGATTTCTTTGTAACTTGTCTTGTTTTCTTCTCCTCAATGATATATGCGTACCTGGACTGCAGTATGTGCAGCAGTTGAAGTGCAACATACACTATGTGAATTTCAAAGAGAAGCACTTAACTGACAGAGTTTGTAGTCCTGTTTGTAATGCCTTCTATAACTATGGTGATTGCAATTATTTGCTTGAAAGGTTTTCACCTCTGTTGTGTATAAGGAACGTTGCAGTCTTGACTCTGAATTTTTTATTTTTTTTCTTTATGCCGCTAAAGTAGTGCTGCAAGTTTCACCTAAAAGTTGGCTTTTATAATGTACCCTCTATTGGACAGATAACATATTAAATTTTATCAAGTTTTGCAACGCTGTGGCACTCAATGGTACAAGTGCCAAAGATTTCAAGCGTTACCAGCGCTTTTCAGTGAGGAAATTAACGACTGTAAAGTGAGTGAGATATTGAAGTGCTCCCAAATGACTTCTTGACTTCCCTGGATGTTTCACAGGGAATGTCTTTTCCCTACTCATTTTTCAGTTGTAGTTCAAAATAAAAGTGGAAAAGGAGCACTGGTCGAGAAATGAAATGCTTTTGCATTGAACTTCATTGTTTGACTTCCAAAAGTGTAAAAAAAAAAAATTAATGGTGTTCATTCAAAGTATTATCTTGTAGTTCTTTGCTGCTGAAGAACAGCTGTTTTTCGTGCTTTCTGCAGTGAGTTTGAGGAACTAGAAGCTGTCCCAACTATGGCAGTGATGGACGGTCCTTTGGAGCCCTCATCCTCTACGGCGCCTAATATAAACGATGTCCACGATGATCCAGCGTTTGTGAACTTCTTCAGTGTATGTACTCATAGAGAGAGTCAATTTTGTATGAGTATCTTTATTTGATGGGACAAAGGAGAATGTGCATCGGCAGGATGAAAAGGCATGTCCGTAGGAACAAGTGAGCGTGTTGCATAAACATCTCCTGCACCTGCATTATGCACATATTTTTGTGCAGGAGGCATATCGATTATCATTGATTCTAGCGGTGCTATGAGACAACCTTCCTTTTCCCTTTCCATGGGGAAAAGAGAAGTCCTCCTTGATGAGCTTCTTTTCCTTTTCCATGGGGAAAAGTGAAGTCGTCCTAGATTGGTTGGAGGAGTTACTGCACTGGTGTGCTTTGAAGTTTGTCTAGTACAATGAAGCAATGAAGCTGAGGACGTTCGTATTATATTAAAAAACTACTCAACTGATGTTTAGAAATGTCACCTACGGGTTGTGGCCTGCTTTTTGTAGGGTCTCAAGGCCAATTGTGAATAAGAAGTTTGATTTAGTTCCTCTTGCTTCGTTTGTTCTGTTGCGTAAGTTCCATGTTTTGTAGAGAAACAGTTCCTCATTTCAAGCTTTCTACTACGTAAAATGCTTGCATTTGTGTCATGAAGAGTGGAATTCTAAATTTCCTATTCTGAATAATTCTTCGACAGCTGCAACATTTGTGTTATTTTAAAGTGATGCCTTTGTAGTGTTTTTGGCACTGATGTTCTGCTGTCCCTTCTCCCTCTCTGTTTCCCCCATAACTGCAGAAACCTTTGTCATTCAGGAATCACAAATCATCTGATGAGTACAATTTCAAAGGACGTAAAAAGATTATTTCATGTACTGTTTAAATTGATGCTTTCAGCTGGCATCCTCACAAGATGATCTTTCTTAATAGTGGTGCAGTATGAATGGGGTTGTACTGATTAAAAAAATGGAAAAAAAAAATGACGAGTGTTAATGAACATGGGGAAAGTGAAGCATAGTTTCTATTGGAAATTGTTAGAATGTACAGAGAACTCCCCCATTGCCCAGGCATTTATGGTGGTGGAAGTTCATTTTAGCTCATTCTTTGAGAATGATGGGCGTGCTGTGCAGCACCACTATATCTTGCTTACGACACAATTTCTCTTTAGGCATATTCTACATTTTATGCCAAATACTGTATGCATTTTTTTTTTTTGGGCCTCTAATGGTTTGCTTTGGCATGCAGTCAGCTTTAAATATTGGTGGTGCCACAAATATAGCGGGTGGCGGACAACTTTTTCCATCTTCTTCGACAATGGCTCCACCTCCCTGTTCTGCCTCAGCTTCCTTACCGGCTGTATCGACCTCGCAAATACCACCTCCTCCTTTGGCGGCACCTACCCCTCTAGGGTCTTTGCTTGATACTAATGATCCTGGTAACAACAAAAATCGTGCAACTAATCTGGTGAAGCCTTCATTTTTTATCCCTCCACCGTCGTCCTCTGCAGCAATTGTGCCGCCCGTCTCTTCGTCAATGCCTACTGCTCCTCCACTTCATCCACCTGTGAATTTACAACGTCCGTATGGTGCTCCGATTCTTCAGCCATTTCCGCCACCAACGCCCCCTCCATCTCTTACGCCTGGACCTGTTCCCACTGCCAACTATGCACCTGTCGTGAACAGAGAAAAAGTCAGGGATGCACTATCAGTGCTTGTTCAGGTTAGTTTGCTTGTAGTGCTTTTTGTCGTCTTTTACAGGAAGTTCTACTAGTTAAATGATTCAAGAAAGTAAAGTGACTGATTTCCCAACTTGTTGAAGGATGATACCTAACTGAAAAGGCTGTCCTCATCCAGCTTTTACGCAGAGAATGAACTTTGGATTCACAATCAGAGATTCTCCTTTCATTCCTAAATTTCTTTGGGACAGGGTGCTTTGTCGCATAAAGGTGTCTTGTGGTTCTTCTTATGGTTCTCCTGGACATAACTTGGTTCCTAAAAAGGCCCATGCTTGATAAAAATATACTAAGTCTGAATCAAAATTTTCCGTGAATTGTTTTGTGATCGGGCTGTAGTAACGACATGATTTCTGCTCTGCATATTGTGAGCCGGAACTAGATTTTTCTGGAGCTTGAATCAAATAAGATCTGTTGGTGCTAGCTGCTCTAGCTTTCTATCAAAGACATTGTAACTATTTCTGTTGACCACTTATTAGAATCCGCCTACCCTGGAAATAACCTTGTTGCTCTTGCAGGACAATCAGTTCATCGACATGGTATATCGAGCATTGCTAAACGCACACAATTCATGAGCACCAAGATGGTGGGGGACCTGACTTTTCTTCTTTGCTGGGGTTTTGGTGGTTGTGCATTTTCCTTTCCCATCTTGAACGGTCAGATCTGTGTGTATGATTCCATTTGTATAGCATTTTGCTCCAATGTCCGATTACCTTTTAGTAAGGTATATATAACTTTAACTTTTGTTATGGTCTTCGTTAATCATCTGGGAATATCTTCTTCTGAGTTCGTGGCTCTATTCTAAAGATTAGAAATCAAAAAAATGTAAGTAGACCTTAACCCGTTGAGTCATGTCCGTGTCCATTTCCTTCAGTCTGATGTCCGAATTCAATGTAGATTCTTAGTAGACGTGGCCCAGTGAACCATGTGATATTATTGTCGGTGTTTAGTCGTTCATACATTTTAAACGTGGCCTAATTGCGAACGCGATTCTGCAAAGACTGCTGTGAGAAAGATGTACAGTGACGAAAACAATTCGCTAAGCTTTTTAGTCAACCTGTGTAAAAGAAAGCAAGCAATGAAGAGAGGATCAACTCGCCCGTGGTTTTGTTGGTGCAACGATGAAGATGATCCCTGTTTCCAACTGGAATGCCTGTAAGCTAGCAGCAAGGAGAGACGCAGACGGACGTGGTTCGAGAAAGGATTTACTTGCTTGGGAGTTCAGAAATCTCAGCAACTGAGTAGGTTTTTGTACACGGGGGAGAGAAAGAAGAGATTAAATATTAATCATCCAGTAGGAACCGGCTCACCTGGGAAGTGATCGCCCCTGCCCGTCAAGAGAGACCTGTTCCAGCATCCCTGTCTCCTTTTATTTTTATTTTTTTCCCCTACCTCTTGTTTGGGTTTGATATTTCTTTAAAGTTGTTTTTAGAGGATGCTGTGATGCACCTGAAATAGAATTCAACGGAACCACATCATTCATTAATCGTGGGTTGCCTTGCCATTTACAAGGAATTCCCGAGTATACTCAGATACTTTAAAAAAAAAAAGCAATTTCTTTTTCGATTCGATATTACTTTATAAATAATGAAAAACGGACTATTATTTTCTTGAATTTCCGTGAAAAATTATTTTATGCAATGTCACATTTTCTGCGATTCAAATTGATTTTAGAATATTTTGATCAATGTCGGTTGCTTATGACATCAGAACATCTCATTTGATGCCATCTAATTTTTAGGGAAAATTTCATAAAAGGTTCTCAAGTGTTAGCACTTTCTCAAAAAAGGCTTGAAGTGTACCTCGTTTCAACTAAGGGTTTAAAGTGTTTCTTTTGTTTTAATAAAGGGCCAGATGTCTTTTTGCCTTTTTATTTATTTTTTTTTTCCTTTCTTTCTTTCATGTTTGCCCTTTTTTCTCTTCCACCTCGTCTCACCTGAGGTCGTGGGCTAGGCAACCTCGCCGAACCCAGGCGACGGCCGGCCTCTTGGTCGCCAGCGAAGCGAAGGTCACCCTCTCGCCAAGCCGGATATTGAAACCATGGATAAATGCCAACTGCTTCCTCTATCGCGCTGGGATATTCCTCTAGCCTGAATCGCCGTTTGTGCCTCTGATGGCGATGGGGATACTATCGAGCCTCAAGAAGGACGCGATCCTTTGTGACATCATCCCTGAGAAATCGCTTGCCACATCGAAAGTCACCCTTAGCAACCCCAACAGTCACCGCAGTAGCATGTGAACGAGACGACAGTCACAGAGACTGTCGAAGAGCAATCACCTCAGAGGATGAACCTGTTATCGGAGGATCGGATGAGCAATGTGAGGGACTTCCTACTAAAGCAATCATACTCATTTGGCTACGTGAGGAGCTTGGCGTCGAAGTAGCTAGCTCTGGAGCCCGTGATGGCCTTGCCATAGAGGCATCAACGGGAGGCGCTCGAGGGTTCTGGAGTAAGAGAATGTCGTCGTTCGGTTCCTTGCCCAAGCCCAGGGTCTTCTTGTTCTGATACTATAGGGGGATGAAGTCGTGGTTCTACAAGCGGAGGAGGAGGCTTCTTCTTGCTTTTAGAGTTGAGCATGAGGTTCTCGAGCAGCACCAGCGGAGGTGAAGGATCGTTGGGGCAGAGCAAGCCGCTAACCCCATGCACGCAAGGTTAGAGGGGTTCTTGTCAAGTTGACTGAGTTGTGGCGATTCCGAGGCCCTGCTCTCACTAGAGTGGTTCTACAAGAGGTAGGGGAAAAAGCAATTGTTAGGATGCACGTGTGAGTTGTGTTAGAGGAGTCCCACATTAGAGAATTAATGTGGTGTTAAGTAGTTAATATATTCAAGTTGGCTTATAACTCATTGGCTTAAAATTTTGAGTAAAATTAGATTCTTACAGGCTTGGACTTAGGTTCCCTCTTGGTATCTTCCTAGGTGAAAGTATCGGACTTCGCTGCGTGCTTCCAACAAATGGTATCAGAGCTTATGATTGATTGATGTGCCTCTAATATGTTTCGGTATATATCTCAAGAAAGAAATTTCATGATCGACGCTTGTTTCGAGTGAAAATTAACATCGTGGTTGGTCTCACGAGAAGTGATCATGGACAGTTGGTCAGATAACCCGAGTCTTGGCAAGAAAAGACCATGTACAATTGGTTTGATATGCAAAATGGAGACAATAGATGATGCAATCCAAATTTAGCATTTGATGTTAATTGGTTGCGGTGCATACTTGCGGGTGCATTGCAATTGACTTGAAGATTCAAGTTGAGATAAGTTAAGTTGGTGCGAAAGGATACTTGGATTAAGGGGGAGCAAACATAACACTAAAGCTCACTCGTGAGGGATAGATTATCATGATGCACGTGTGAGTTGTGTTAGAGGAGTCCCACATTGGAGAATTAATGTGATGTTAATCAGTTAATATATCCAAGTTGACACATAACTTATTGGCTTAAACTTTTGAACGAAGTTGGGTTTAACTGTATATATTGACTGACTCGGACATGGCCTTCCTCTTGGTGATCTCCCCAGGTGCAAGTATCGAACTTCGCTGCGTGCTCCCAACAACTTCAAATTCATTCCAGCCATTCCAAGTGGAGAGGGTTCATGTAACACCCCGTTTTCCTAGTTCTTAATAAACAAAAATTAGATGAAATGGGTTTTGAATCTGATTTGTGCCCATAAGGATGGTGGGTAGCTTGGATATGGTCATTGAATTAGATTATTGAAACAAAAATGGAGTACGACAGTCGGCCGATTACCTTCGGCCCAATCAAGTCGGACCGAGCAGAATTACACGGCCCAAATTTGTTTGCGCGTGGGCCGCTCGACCGTGACAGGGCTGAAGGGAGAAGGGGTGACAGAAAGCAGCCCACAATCCCAAAATTTTTCTTAGTCTCGGGCCGGACAAACAGGCCATAACCTTCCACTTCAGTGCAATAAAAGGTGGGCCACGAATCATGGTAAAGAGGCCCAAAATAGCAGCAGAAAAATAAAAGAATAGACTCAATTCTCTCATTTTTCTCCTTCCGCTCGCACGCTCATTGTGGACGACGTTTTTTCTGCAACTCTTCGACTTCTGCGCGACCAGCCTTTCCACGACGCCACGACTGAGCTTCCTCCGGCGCCGACCAGATCGGACGCGACCAAGCAAGGTGAGTTGACCCTCTAAGCCTCTACCTAGTCTCGGCAATGCTAGTTTGGGAGTGGTAAACCGGAAGAGGAGGGTTGGGTTCAGATGGGTCGCCGGTGAAGGGTCGACGAAACTGAAAACGATTTCCATGCATGTCGAGTTAAGGCAGAAAATGAGCTGGATTGGAGGTTGAACTCGCTCAAGGTTGCAACTGGAAATGAATGGGTCTGGTCGAAGGGAGTAAGATGGTTAGCCGTGGTCTGCTAGTGGCCAAAACTCGATGTCAGACCTCCATCGTGATAAACCGGGGGCCATAGATTTGAACTGGAACAAGGACCAAAGGTGGTGGGTGTGGGCGTCGAGCGATTGGTGTATGGGTTCGGAAACGCGGAGACCCGGCGTAAGGAGTCGGGTTGAGGAGGGGATGAACAAGGGTGTAAAGTTCGGTCTGTAACCAGCAAGGTGTTGCGAACTAGAATGGATAACTGAATTGGTGACGTAAGGCAGGAAATGAATATTTGCTTGATCTCAGTATTCGAATTTTTGTGAGAAGAATCTTTTGGTGGAGGATGACGAAGTTATATTTACTCGGTTAAGGAAATTGTCTTGCTTATAAGCTAAATAGTTAGGCTAGATTATAACATGCAAGTTTGGAAATCTTTGAGTGTGCATATTGTGAGATCCGATTTTAATCCATACGCAGCGACCCAAGAATCGCACGTATAGATACACGAATCTTTAATCCATAGAGTTAAAGAATTAACGCATCGTTCTTGATGGGGAATTGTGAGAATGAGATAACCAATCACGTATGCTTCAAACGATTCTATATGTAAGGTTATGTGGGCATCAGAGTTTAAAGGAGTGACTTTGAGATCTATTTATAGAGAATGAAACATATCCCATCATTAAAGATTAGGTTTATTTCGGCCCACACTATTCGGCCACATATCTGACTAGAATTAGGAAACTGTATATATCGTTATTTATTAGACCAATTAATATTTACAATAGCAATTAATAAAGCCCACAATTGAATATATTAAAAATATTTTCTATCATTCTCCCACTTGGGCGATTTTAATTGAAATTGTACTGTATATGCACATCTTTATATTGATCTAGAAATAATTCCCAACAGTTTATCCGATCCCATAAAATTTTTAGCACCGAACCATGCTAGTAGCTGTATCAGAAGACACAGAGTCATCCATGACCACGAATACTCTTAACTCTACTGATATGGATTTGATATGATAGTATGGCAATCAAATAACGTCTCAAATAGTAGAGACACCTTATATGTTGTACTCCTTGTCAGTCATCATTCTCTCACTTTATGTGTCACGAAATCGGATGTATCACGAGAGAACATATTTACGGTTCCAACGAACCAACATATGTTTTACCTTTATAGTTAACTATACTTTACGTATAACAAGACATATGTTTTTGGCTAAAAATAAGTGCCCCAACCATCACTCAAGGTTCACATGATTCCTTGAGATTTTCACAGAATATATATATTCAACATCATCGTAATCATAAATGCTTTATTGCATGCAATAGATTTGATACATATCTAAATATTACAAAATGTAATAAACACAGATGTAAACTTTATTAGAGCAAATGTCGAAAACAGCTCCTACTGAACAACAGCATCTCATGTTGCTTACTCAGTCCATCAATTAACATGTCATATCAGCATCACAGGATATTTTTATGTTTGCGACATGTCATCTAAATGTGTATGGGCAAAGATCTTTAATTAGTGAGTCTGCACCTTTATCATTTGTGTAATAAGCTCTACTGTAGTGTCACCTTTACATCTGTTACCTTTATAGTCAAAAACTAGACTGACATATGTTTAGAACCCTGAGACTTCTGCTACTTTTAATAAATAATACTGCATAGTTAGTATAGGTCTATCCACAAAATTAAATACGGTCAACTCTTTAACGAGATTTCGGAGCTAAATAACCTAAGTATCAGCTAAAAAGTATGCTACAAACTCGCTTTCTTGATCGAAGATTACATGGATTTCTGTTTACGCTTTTCTATAGCACTGCACTTCTCTTTAGACATTTAAATGTCTGAAAATGTCAACTTCACATCATCTTGACAGCTAACAAAGCTTGAATCTGAATGCCTTACTAGGTGCAGATCTTGAATATGTTTGTAAATTAGCATGTAGTCTTTTGTCCTTTTTAAGTACCTCGAAACTGATGCTTTTAAGTGCACCATGATATAGTACATTCTTTATTTGGGTTTTCTTCATAACTTTATGAAGACATTATAACAAATTCAGTCTATTGCTCTTAATGACAAGAGTAATTCCTGACTTGTAACACCTTATACTGAATATAATTAATGTATATCCTCTAAAATTAACCTAATATGTGGTGAGAACGATCCATATAGATCTCAACGCCTAGGACAAGACACTCTTTATTAAGATCAATCATATCAAAATGCTTTAACAATATCTACTTCACCTTATGCAGTAATTCAAGAAAATCACTTTCAAGCAAAATATAGTCTACATAAAACACAAGGAAAATAAATTCCTTTCACTGATCTTGTATCATAGACTAATTTACTTCTTTCTTGATAGAACAGAATATAACAATAATACTATGAAACTTCAAGCAACAATTGTCTAAAAGCTTACTTAAACCCATAAATAGGCATTTCAGTATAGAATACCCATGAACATGATCAAACTTTATTTCATAGCATTATATAGGATTCCTCTTTCTTTATGCACAAGTCTATCTGAAGCATCTGTTGCAAAAGCTTCGGGTTACATTAAAAAAAAAACTTTCATATTAAGAACTCCAATCAAAAATAAGTTTCAATATCTGTATAGTAAAGCTCCTTATTATAATGAGCTATAAATACCTTAATTACTCTGAAAAACTTTATGAGAGACTGAAAAGAAAATATATTTTAAGTCTGTTCATTCTTTATGAGTAAAAAATTTCCCTACCAGTCTGTCTTTAAACTTCTCAAGTAAAATACTAATCAAAATATAATTTGATATAATAAAGTAGACAAAAACTTTCATCTGGAGTCCCCTTAAATATACACACCCAATTGCAGCAAATGGACTTGTAACCTTGAGGCATGCTAATAAGCTTTCAAACACTGTATGTTTCATAATATGTATCCCATCTACCATGCACCGAACCGTATTTCTAATTATGAACAAGAAATAACAACTGTATAAATTACCAAATCAATTATATAGTCGATTTTGCAGTCATGCTCTTCTAGATAGACTATTCAGTGTGACCTGGTAGAACTGATCATTTCTGCTTAATAAATCCATTAAGATGACATATTTTAACTTTTATTTTGTACTTATGAAATTTGATAAATTTCATCAGGTATTGTCTTAATAAAAAGAACCTGAACATCAACAAAATCAAACCGTAAGTTAGACTGTTTCATAATCATCTGTATAGGCAGAAAAACGACAAAGTGATCCCTACTGCACCATTACCTTTAATAGTCTGAGAGCAATTACCCTTATTCGGTTATGTCAAGTTTCAGCAATTTAGCTACATGTAATTCCATAATTTTTGTACTCTTTTGGGATGATAAATCAATACCCCTTTAGATGAACATGGTAAGGTACGAAATAATATTGAGTGGTTCTGGAATCCAACTTATCCAATGTTAGATTATGTAACTTTATTTCTGCATGAACACCTCAAACTTTAATATGGTTCAAATTAGATTAACATCCAATCTATGTCTCAAAAGAAGTCAATAAAATAGTAATTATTTTATTTGAAATCTCAAAAGATTAACTACACATGTCCAAATTTGATACGGAAAATAAATTATGTCTTTAAGGAGAGTACATAAAACATGTTACTTAATGTCACATTAAAAATAAAAATCGGAATGACATTTCCATCAATTCAACATCAACTTTATAGTTGTTTCTATAGTGAGCTTGATTCACCATGGTTTAGTATATTTCAGTTTATGAATTCCTATATGGTAAAAGCAACATAATATGTAGCACCGCTATCTAGCCATCACAAATCAGATGAGACTTTAGATAGAATAAATTCACAAACCAACACCAAAAGAGTCATTACTTTACGCTCATATTTTGATAACCAAGTTTTTATATCAACTGTAGTCTATCTTTATGTAACTGTTTTTCTTATAAAAGAAGTAGTTGTTACCATCATTCTCAAAGAATGCTTTCAATGGAATCAAATAGTCAGTATGAGCGGTCGTTTATGTATTTTTTTATGAGTATGATTTCAGAATTGCTTACTATGCAATTCCACCAACTGTAAGACATAATCTTTAATCTCAATAGAACCATCACACCTAATATTGAGGAGTCATTACAAATATTTACCACTCTTAGTAATATATAAGATATAATTTCAAAGCCTCCAAGGCTTCCTTCATTTATTTAAATGTGCAGTTAACTGGCAAAATACTTTTCAAGTGTTCTTTAATATATCGCTTTATATCAAACAAGCAAATCCAATCGCTCTTTACCCAATAAGCACATAATGCTTTTGAAAGTTCTCACTAATGAAAGTGAGAACTACAGGGTCTTTCTTGACAAGAGCAATACAAATATTTGCTAATTCTTTGTAAACAGAAAATACTCATTCAATTCTAAAAAATTGAACTTGTATGAATTTTAATTCTCAATGTTAACAGAGTTGCCGTTCACAAAAACGGTGACTGAAAAAATAATTAATGATTTTCAATTAGCATAGTGTGAAATTTCACCTTGAGAGATACATACATTATCATATAAACCTTTGGGCAGAAAATATGACATGCAGTTGTATACTTCCTACATTACAACGGCCATGAGAATTTATTTTAATCTTCATTAATCATCACATTTTGGGTGTATGACAGCACTTAGACTAATCAATCATCAACCATATGTTGTACATGAAACCTTCCATGCAAGAATACGCAATTACCTCCTTTGGGAGTATAACTACGCATTAAAACTTGAGACATCTCAATACTTTATAAAATGTTCTTTATTAAATCCAATCAAGTGTGACACTTTGACGATCACAATCCAATTGAATTTATCTGAATTTGGAATATAAACTTTATATTTCACATTTATCGTATGCACATAATTTCAGAAATTAAGAGCAATCATCCACAAAATTACACGCCGCTAATTTACATTGATACACTCAACAATACATGACAAACTATAGACATGTATTGACAGATTATGCTCCACATATCTCTATGTGGCACTTACATGTGAGCTAGCACCTGTATTTCATAAAACCATAGAGAAATACTTGAAAATACGCAAAAGTACCCCAAAATATACACGTATCTTGAATTTCATAGGCCTTTTCCATCCATAAAAGATCAAACATGTAAAATAAATATATTACCTCGTAGAGCACGAGCATACGAGCGCATCACATGTGCGTCTCTCTCCGTGCATGGTCCCCATGCGGTGACACGTGCATCACACGTGTTCAGTCTCAGCTGGTATTGAAAATTAATTCGACTAGTTTATCCAATCCAACCATTATCCTTTTAACCGACCAACGAACTAGGTCATGCGATCCGGCCAGAGCGGTCAACGACTGTTTCGACCGAATGGCTCAAATCAATAGTCAACCGGTCGGGTCGGGTTCACAAGTCGAATCGGATCGCCAAGTCGAGTCACCCGGGCTTGAGTGACATCAGTCTACATGTGTCAAGCACGTGTCGGACCAGGTCTAGCACGTGGATATTTTTCATGCTCGTAGTCGCCACGAGAATTTTTTTTTTTTTCGAAACATCAATAGAACTTGATTGTTTAAGGGAATTTCAACCATGTGGCACATGCCCCATGCAATCCTCAACATGTAATTGTTCCCCCTATCCCCCCCAACCCCCCCACCCCCCCCCCCCCCCGCCCCCCCCCCCCCCCCCCCCCCTTTTTTGTTTCTATTGCTTGTTTCGAGAAAAAAAAAAAATTGACTTCAACTTGCACAGCTTGAAACGTTCGCTCACAAAACGCGTCAAGATCAGTTCAATCACTTGTTTGTTTTCACGTTGTTATCGCATGCGAGGGACTGTCGATCAACCCTCGAAAAATTTCGAAGCACAATTCAAATAAAGAATTCCATAAATTAACAAAAAATGCAATTTAATATCTGAAACATGCAGGCCCTGATATCACATGTAAACTGCGATTTTAATTTATATGTAGCGACTCAAGAATCGCACATATATATACACGAATCTCTAATTTATAGAGTTAAAGAATTAACACACTTTTTTTCGAATTCATTGTTCTTGATGCGGAATTGTAAGAATCCGATATTCAAGAGCTTCTCCTCCATAACCCCTATTTATCACTGGCTTCAATGAGACAGCCAATCACGTATCGCTTCATGCAATTCTATATGTGAGGTTATGTGGACATTAGGGTTTAGAGGAGAGACTTGAGTTATATTTATAAAGAATGAAACATATCACATCATTAAAGGTTAGGTTTATCTCGACCCACACTATCCAGTCTCATATCTAATTAGAATTAAAAAACTGTATATATACTTCTTTATTAGACCAATTAATATTTACAATAATAATTAATAAATCTCACAATCGAATATATTAAAAATATATTCTAACACATATTATTCAATTGGGAAGTTGTCTGTATGTGGTGTCGGGTGTTAAAGGTTTGGGGTTATCGTATTTAGTTGGAGACCCTAGTTTGTTGAGTATTGTAGCATGGCATTCTTCATGACATGTGTATTTATCACAAGGAACTCGTATCAAGTAAATTGTTGTGATACAAGTCCTGTATCAGTGAGTCATGCCATATGGAGATATGGGAAGACCATGCTGTATGACAAGTGGTCTTAAAATATATTTGGACCGGTCTCTGAGGCGGAACGAGACGATAATGTAACGTTACAAATAATTAATTCATTCGCAAGTGTTAAGGGACCATATGCATTATTTCCATTTCATCATATTTCATCATATCACATTATTAATTATTCGAGTTGACGTTATACAATGATCTTAGAGGGCTTAATCTGTGACCTGTCTGGTTGACTCATACTTTCTGGTCTTACAATTGCTCAGAATTTGTATTGGTTTGACTAGTCGAAATTTTAGGAGTTCAACTTACTGAGATTTATATCTCACTCCATTATCGTTGACAATATTTAGGTAAGTGTCAAGCTTTTGTTGAGATGTCAGAGCTAAAGCTTAAGTCGAGATGCTACAGGTGATGTCAGAGCAGGAGAATCAAGGGTTTGGGTCGTTACAGTTCAAGTGGGGTGGACACGTGGATGGAGACGATGCGAGTTGGTGGGGAGTGCGGCGGATGGACGATAAGAGATGGATAGGGATGTAGGAGTGAAGGGGGCAATAAGACCATCAATTGCTTTTAATGGACAAAGAGAGATGAAAATGTAAAAAGATGAAAGGGTTAATTTCTCGAAAAATCTCAAACTGGTACAACTGTGATAAATTTATCTCAAACCATTTTTTTTACCATAAAAAATCCTAAACTGATACACTTGTGATAAATTTACCCCAAATTATTTTTTTAACCACCAAAAATCCTAAACTGATATAATTGTGATAAATTTACCTAAAATTATTTTTTTTACCATAAAAAATTTCAAACTAGTACAGATATGACAAATTTATCTTTTGTTAATTCCGTTAAAATGAATTAATACCATGAAAAATTTCAAATTTCATATACTTATAACAAACATAGGGTAATGTGTATACCCGACAATAGTCATGTGTTATCCAACTTAGCAATTTGACGGTAAAATTTAACGAAAATTAACGGAATATAAATTTGTCATGGTCATACCAATTTAGGATAAATTTATCACAGATATACCGATTTGAGATTTTTTATGATCAAAAAATTAATTTGGGGTAAAATTATTAATAGTGTACCACTTTGAAATTTTTTGTAGTATTAACTCAAAGTAAAAAGGTCTCTAATCAGGCTCTTATTTGAGAAAGTAATGGTAACATTAGGGATTTTTTTTAAAAAAATTCCCAGTTTTTATTATGTGATTTATTTATAGTTAAATTAAATCTCGCAGGAAAAAAAAAAACTAGTGTTTGTTCAAGAATCAAATTAACCGAAATGACGTCGTCCTCCAGTGTTTTCTGCCACTTCTTCACTTCAGCTAATCAGGACTGGTTACCTCAATCAAAGGAGCTCAGCGACCCCCCTCTCTCTCTCCTTCCATGGCGGCGACTAGAAGAATTTCGAATGGGTTCGTCAAGCTCATATCATCGCCTGATCCTGTCGTTTCCCCAGCTCGTCTAATCTTCCATCGAGGACTCGCTTCCACGCTCTTCGTCAAAGGTACCGAATCAAAACCACCCCGTTTTTTCTTTTCTGCCTTTTCCTTTTCTTGTTACACTTCGCTTTGTGTGTGCTTGGCTGTGCGTATACGAGCCTTCCGACAAGGCACAACTCCGAGTAACCTGATGCCAATCAGGGCGCTTTTGTCGGAGTCGGGCTGACCTCCGACAATGTGATTCGGCTAATCGTGCCTTCAAAGATGTCTGGGGCGGACTCTAGTAATTGGGATTTTTTTTTCTCTTTATAGGGCTCTAGCATTTGGGAATTTTTTACCCTGTTGTGATTTTGCTCGATTTGGGGCTCCTTGTTTTGATTGAAAGTCCATTTTTTGCTCTCTCTTTTTCCCTTAACTTCGTTTCCTTCACCAGTTTATGGCCTTAGAAGCTGGAAATTTGTTCTTTCTGTTACTGGTTTGCGGATGTTCATGGTGGATCGGACTCAGCTAAAGACTAGAGCGACTCTAAGGCTAAGCTAGATAATGTTAGTTTAAACTACTGATTGATCCGCAACTCCATAAGGATTTAAAAGAAGGAATGAATGGGTGGCTTTATGTAATCTCCGTCTGTGTCGAGATTCCACGTACTTGCTCCAGCGGGATACATGATTCCTGGGATGGTCACTTGCCGTGGAAAGTGAGATAACTGGTAGTTCCGCAGTGACGGGTGTTTCAGAATGCGGCTTCTCTTCTAGTTCATCTCCGTCTATCATTAGTTGGATGGTGGATTGCCTTTGAAGGCTTCATGTTCTTGGATATTGGATTAGATATGATTGTGCTTGTGAGGACCGAGGTTCGAGTTTTTGTCCCCAACCTCTTTCAACCTCCTGAGAACTGGCAAGCCATTTAGCTACTATTTTGTGTTTCAAGGAAATCACGTGGTGACAAAACATTGCACACTCAGTTGAGGGTTAAGTGGCTCGTTGTGTATTGGATCCAAATTTTTGGACTCCTTATTATCATTTCACCAATGAATACAGCCATTCATTCTGTTTAACTTGGCTAGGGATGCCAGTCCTGGTACTAGCACAATATCAGCTACTATCAAACCTTTGTAATACCGTAGAAACAAAAATTTGTCCACTGTGAAGCCAAGCAAATCCCAGATTTAATATTTGTTCTCAGAGAAGGGCATAACTCTTTATGGAGGAACCAAGGAAGTGTTTTTCAAGTAAGATCGTGACGGTCATTTCCTGAACGAATGATTGGTGGTAAAGGTCTGAATCTTCAGCTTTAGTATCATCAGAGTTGCTTCTAGGGGAAATTTTTATCGGTGTTCATCTTATTATGAAATGCAGTTTTCAGTTTTTGCAAACACACTCTGCCTTTTCTTATATTGATCATATGACAGGGCAAAATTTATCATAAAATATTGCTCTTGAGCAGGTATCGCTTTTGCCACCACTCAAGACAGGCTAGTAGAAGCATTTTCAAAGTTCGGTCAAGTTGAAGAAGGTAAGGTTCAATATTTCCCCTTTGGAGCTTCAAGAAGCATTATTATCTCTTACCATGAGAGCCACGTTTCTTTCCAGCTAAAATAATCATGGATAGAGTGAAAAATAGATCGAAAGGTTATGGATATGTGACCTTTGCCGTGGAGGAGGATGCCCGGAAAGCCTTGATTGACATGAATGGGAAGGTGCGAATCATGCCATCTCTTGGTACTTTGCGCACTCTAGATTTTAAGTTATGACCCTCTTTTTGCTTCTAGTTGCTAGACGGGCGTGTATTGTTTGTGGACACGGCAAGGATACGAAGAAATGTCGGTGATTCCGTTCCAAAAGCCAGGGCACCTCCTGAACCTTCCATTAACGATTGACTCCGTTCTTCCTCTGTCGATATGTCCAATGTAGTTAGAGAACCGAGGCATCATTTAGTCAATATACTCTGTGTTACTTGGTTTTATAATGTTCACTATTTCGCTGACCTTTTTTCATTTAAATGTGGCTTGCAAATGTACTCCCTGAGTTCCTGTTGCTTTATATTTGTGTTGTCACATCGAGAGCTTTTTGACATTGAAGAGTAATAGTGCTGATAATATCAGTGCTCAAACGTCTGAAAACCTCTGTGTTGGTTTGTGGCTTGTTACCTGTAATGTATCTGATCACATCAAGGTGTAATGGCACTGATAGGATCAAAGAAGAAAAAGTTAGTGTAGAGGTTCTGATCGAGTCTCATAAGAGGCAAGGGAAAAGGGAGCCTCAATAAGAGTTAGAAACGTAGATTGCTGTGGCAGACAAGACTTATTGCAGATGCGAACGACTGGGAAAGCAGTGCGGTGCTTGACTTGAGGTTAGAAATTATAAAATTAGAGTGGCGGTCCGGTCAGACCCTGGTATTGATTGCCCAATTGATTTCGTGCGGCAACTCGGAGCTATGAATTCAGGTTTGAGGATTGCTTAATCTGGGAATTGGAACTGATAGCTTGGGACTTTTTGGTCAAACGTTTTATCGCTAATAAAAAGAAAGTGAGGACTTTTGGTATTGGGTGATCAATGTAATTGAGATAAATCAACAAATTGATAGTGTCATTTGGTTGTGTATTTCTTTATAGGGAAATACTTTCATGACAGTGTGAGAGTACTATCAATTATTTCTAATCATAAGTCTAAATATTATCATCACGTGTTTTGTTTAAAACATTTATCAATTGAAAAATCGTGGGATCGAAAATAATAATCAGAGTATCGAAGTAGCAGCTCCTTTCGTAGTTAATGCATGTGGGCTATTTTGGTCTATATGCACGTTTGGGTTAAGAAAAGACTGCTTGGGCTCTTTCGAAGTGGCCCATTTACGAGTCATATGGCCCATGCCAGCTTCTTGCGCGCGCGCGGTCTCTCTCTCTGGAGAGGAAAGATGTCTTTTGACGTCCCCACCGTTATCCATGTAAGTCCGACGTGGCACGTTCCGATTGAGCAACGACGCTATCCATGCAATCCACATTCCACAAAATCTGTGTCTCGTTCCTTAACAAAACCCTAATCCCCCGTATCCACCACCCACCCTCGCGTCTCTCATCCCAAACCAGAAGTCCGAAAATGGCAGCAAGCATGGCTACATCAAGCATTATCGGCCTCGGCTCCTCGTCCTTGTCTTCGCCGAGGAAGGCCTCCCTTGTCTCAGGTACACCTGATAATCCCGGCCGAAATGCGTCTCTCTTCTTAGCATTCGCTGCTCATTTTTTCTCCCGATCGTTTGTCCCGTCCGGAATCATTGGTTGTCACAGATTTTGTGAGATCCCCGGTGAGAGCGAGGAACCCGTTGAAGCTGGTTCGCGCCTCGGGAGGAAGGTTCACGTGGTAAGTGCTTCGATGTCTACTCGGCGTCTCTGGATCCGTTGCCCGTTTCTTGTCGATGTGATCTGTTTTGGTTGATTTCCACGTTGAGTATGAATGTTTTTGGCGAAAGCTTCGAGAGAGACTGGCTGCGCACTGACTACAGCGTGATCGGGTT
Organism: Rhodomyrtus tomentosa; assembly: GCA_028455895.1. Lineage (NCBI taxonomy): Eukaryota > Viridiplantae > Streptophyta > Magnoliopsida > Myrtales > Myrtaceae > Rhodomyrtus > Rhodomyrtus tomentosa. The sequence goes on along the minus strand of JAPCWY010000003.1, from coordinate 12,932,126 downwards.
CGGGCTGATCGGGTGGCTCGCGCCGTCCAGCATCCCGGCGATCAACGGGAAAAGCCTGACGGGGCTCTTCTTCGAAAGCATCGGGGCCGAGCTCGCGCACTTCCCCACGGGTCCCCCGCTCACTTCCCCATTCTGGTGAGTTCACGACTCTGCACACAGCCGATTCGTCGCATATGAATGCGGAAGCTTCGGCTGCTCGATTGATCGGTTAAAATCCCACAAGCTCTGACCATTTGACAGTAGAAACTCATCTGATGGATGAACAGGTTGTGGCTGGTCACGTGGCACCTGGGTCTGTTCTTGTGCCTCACGTTCGGTCAAATCGGCTTCAAGGGGAGGACCGAGGAGTACTTTTGAAGCCATACTTGATGCTGCGAATCTTCTTGTAAATTCTCCGGAAAGCAAAAACCATCCCTCTTCTTATTTCGCCCCACTCCCGCGAAAACTCTCTGTACCCTTTCTTATCTGATGAACAACTGCTTCTCGTACTTGATTTAGCTCCGATCTATAATTCTTAGTATGTCCTCCTCCTTTGTGGCCCTTTTGCATCTTGCCGATGAGAGGGGCCGCCACCGGCCGGAGGCCCATCGTCGGTGTTTTGCTTCCTTTAGCTGTGTTTCCGCTCTGCTCTTAATGTTCAACCCGATGAACGGACACTGCAGTTCAAATCCGGCGCAAAATGACAGAGTCTCCCCCAAATGGGACGTGTAGACGCAACTCACTGATTTAGTCCCCCAAAAGTCATAAACATGTTGTCTGAGTATCAATTTAGTTGGGAGAATTATCATAAGTCTTAAACCTGGCACAATTGTGTTAATTTAACCCTCAACTTTTTTTGCGGCTAATCCAGTCCTAAAAATTTTGAATTTGTGTTAATCTGACCAATTTTGATCGATTGATACTAATGTAGAACTCACATCGCTGATATGCACTTCTTTAAATAATATATTGATTTTTGTACAATTTGTTTTCTTTTCTTTAATTTTCTTTTTCCAACGACCCTCGGCACTAGGCAAGGGCACGCAGCCCCTCATCCAAATCTAGCGAGGGCTGCAATGTCCCTATCCGATCTAGGAGAGCGAGGTCGTCGCCCAAGCCTGGCGAGGATCACGATGCCCCTTTCCATTGCTGACGAGGGCGTCCTGACCCTCGCCGGCTCTAACAGTTGGAAAGAATAAATTAAAGAAAAGGGGAAAAAATCATAACAAGTTCAAAAAATTACTAAATTTCACGTCAATACCGATCAATCAAATTAGTTGGATGTACTGAATTGATATAAATGCAAAATGTTTAAGATTGAATTGGTATAAATATAAAATGTTTATAATTGAATTGAAAAAAAAATTATGATTGGATCTCAGTAAGATATAAGTACAAAAGACTTAGACTTTTTTTTTTTTCGCACTTTTCCTCACTTAAAAGCACAATCCAAGCGAGATAGATTGTTCGTAGATCAAATTTACTGTGGTCGCTGAAGCTCGGTTTCCAATGTCGGAAGACAGATGACGGCCGGAAGTGGATTGCGATGGAAAGCTCCAAAGGGCTGAGCTCTCGTGTGCTTAAGGAGGAGTCGCACGTGGGATGGCCATATCGCGTTCCGTCACCCGCCGCTTTAACTCTGCAAGAAAAAGGAAGGCCTTTCACGTCCCAAAGAGCTCCTCTCTCTCTCTCTCTCTCTCTCTCTCTGTGTGATGAAGACGGTGAACTGCAAATGAAACCTCTCTGTTGTGTTGTGTTCTGCTCTGTCCTTTCTCGACAATTAACCACACGAAATCAACCGACCGAGTTCGAGGTTAATGTGGGAGGAGATGGAAGGCGCGTGCAACAACGGAACGGAGGGGCCGATCTTATCGATGGCCGATGCGGCGTCGAAGTACCCAGGGTTCAAGTTCTCGCCATCCGACGCCGAACTCATCTCTTTCTACTTGACGAAGAAGCTCGAGGGCCTCGACAAGAGCATCGAACAACTCATCCCCGAGGTCGACATCTCTGCCCATGAGCCCTGGGACTTGCCCGGTTGGTCTTTCCCTCCCTCTATCTGTGTCCTATTTTGGTATTCTTGTCGCCTGTGCGTGTTTTGTAGTTCGTGTTAGGGGAAAAAAGAGTTTGGAATGCATGTGATTTTGGAAGTAATTGCATCCAACGTAAGCCTCGTCCTATGCGTAAGCTTTTTGGAGAAAGAAGGTTTTGCCTACTGAACTTAGAATTCGATGGCAGAGGATGCGGTTTGTGTTCAGCATCTTGACAACATGACTGGCTCTTGCGTTGAAAGATGACTGTCTGGTTACTATTTTGAACTGGAAACTCTTCGGACGGTATCTATGAATTCCGTTGAATAAGTTTCGGATTAAGATGATATAGGCCTTCGGTTGATTTCTAATGTTGGATGCACGTATCGCACACAATTTACCGAGTCGGATTCATAACATAGTTCACTGGAGCTAATCTGTAGGGGGATTTCGGTCCTTTGTAACTTAACTGAGTAAATGGTTGCACTGCTCTTTTGTGCAAATTTGTAGCCTTTTCTCCCTTATATTAGGCTTGCTTCGTTGAAAGCTGGTTGCTTTACGATCAGCCAAATCGATCATCCCCTCGGAGAGCGAGTGGTTCTTCTTCTCTGTTCGCGGCAGGAAGTATCCTAAGGGGTCCCAGAGTAAGAGAGCGACCGAACATGGTTACTGGAAAGCCACAGGGAAAGAGCGCAATGTGAAATCCAGCTCGGTCGTGATTGGGACAAAGAGAACCCTCGTCTTCCACCTGGGCCGGGCGCCGAAAGGGAAAAGGATGGAGTGGATCATGCATGAGTGCTCGACGAATGCAAAGTCCCAGGTAATAGCATTTGATTTTGAGCCTTCATCTAATGCATCGACCTGGCCCTCTATGAGCGTATGTGACGCGGCCGACATCGAAATGTGTGGACATTTTGTAGAGGTGAAGTAATTGTCTTCCACTTAAACAGATTCCAGTGCCTTAAAAAACGACTAAAATGTTCAAAATCAGCAGGACTCTCTAGTTATCTGCCGCCTGCGAAGACGCACTAAGTTCCATATGAACAGTGCCTCTGATTTAGGTTCTTCCGATCTCGCACAAACGTCCGATGTTGACTGGACGGATGTCTCTGAAGGAGACAAATTAGCTGAAGGTTACGCGAGGAAGTGCTCCGGCAGCCACATTTCACACTCTGTTCAGCAAATTGATTCCGGCTCCACTTCCTCCCATCGAAAGGTGCTTCTTTGTTTCAAGAAGTTAATATTCTGCAATACCGAAGTTTACTTTATTCACCAATAGCGCCTCCTCCCTCATCTACGCCTGTTTTTAGTCATGAATATATTTCCGAATTGTTGTGTTGAATTTTTAAGTCAATTAACTAAAGTCTATTTCCCCTGTTATACCACTCAGAATTCAGATGGCAGCGAAGACTTTTACGCGGATATACTGAAAGATGACATTGTCAAATTAGACGAGTCTTCTGTTTCTGAGACTCGCAACATTCTACCCACTGTTCCAATCAATCCAGAGGCCGTGCTTACGTCTCGAGGTTCGCAAAAGCTAGTGCAAGATCTCACGTCCCCGATCCCTACTTTCCAGGGAAACGCGAATCGCAGAATCAGACTGAGGCGGCAAAAACTAGATAGCTCCAGTGCGATAGCGCCAGAGATGAAAGCCAGTGATTACTCTGCAGAGAAGGCGGAACCTCATGTAGGAAGCTCGGAGCCCTCAGAGGGAAGAACCAGCGTGATCATTGGTCGGTGGCTCGTGTGCGGTGTCCTAATCGGCCTGAGCTTATTGTTCGGTTTCGTTTATCTGCTTGGCGGTTTCCGTAGAGCTGAGATGAACTTTGGTCGCTGGCTCTCGTAGGAACAGGCCTTACATGGAAGAAGGTTTCTTCTTGTCTTTTGGTTTTTACCTAGAGAAACAGAGAGGTAGAATTGAGGAAAGAGACATTATGGCAGAATTGACTGATCCTATGAGCTCCAAGAATGATATAAGCAGTTTTTCAGGAGCAACCCTTTGCATGAAATTTGCCAAAGGTTCATGTTAAAGAGTGTGGCACAACACTGGTCTGCCGCGCAAAAACTACCACAATTCGTCGCAATCAATTCAAAAAGTTCTCTTTAGAAGATACCGAACCTCAATCCGCTCTGAAACAGAGTGATCTTTTTGTCCAGGAAATCGACGTTTTCCCCAGCAAGTTCCGGGACCATCACCGATGAATAAATTGATCGAGCCAATTTTATGTTTGAATATCTGCAGGTGACGCAGATTCAGACCCCAACAGAAGTTCAAACGGAACAAGAACATTAAACGACTGATGGCGGCTAAGCTAGTTCGTGCTTTAGCGGCTTCTCTGTACCGCCACCCTCCTCTTCGCAATCGACCCCGTCTTTCCTCTCCATCTTTCTGTTCCATTACAAGCTCCAACTTCATCAACACTTTATTGATTCCATTGCACTCATCTTGGGGTGGGCTTACTACTTAGATTCTTTCAGCAGTGATCCAATACTAATTTGTTTAGAGTTGACCCCCCCCCCAAAAAAAAAAAACCAAAAAAAACCAAAAAAAGCAACCAACGCAACTTTTGTATTGAGTCGGGGTTGAGTGGAAAGTAAAAGGAGCCGGATCCCCTGATATTAGGGGGAGGGGAGATCCAAGGGCCAATCTCACCCGGATCCCCTGCCAATCCAAAGTAAAAGAGACGTGTTAACAAATTTAGAGGTAATCTTATTTGGATGAAATCCGCCTGATACCCAAGCAGTACATCATGGATCACAATCACCCCTTGCAGGCTTCAACTTCAACATGGCTATAATGGGCTGGGCTGGGCTCGGGTCGGCTTCGAGGGGCACTTCAAGGTAGCCCGACTACTCATGGGCTCGACCATGGTCGACGTTGACTTTAGGCGGTAAGGGAAGTCAGCGCTGGCCTTTGCATGAGCAAGCAAAGCAGGCTGGGAGCTATCAGGTTGCGGACATTTTCTTAGGATATAGTTAAAAGGGAATAAAAAGGGTGTCGAAAGACGAGCAGCATCCGTGAAGAACAGTGGAGGGACGAAATCGCGTCGACCGATCAACCAACCGGCCCATGTCTTTTTAATGTTAATGCGAATGCAGAAAGGGAGGATGATGAGAAATGCCCGGGGGGGGGGGGTTCAACTCTAAACAAATTACATTAAAAAAACTCAAATGGGTCATTCAAAATGATTTTTCTAACATATGTTTTCCGATCATTTCTATCTTAAAGTTGCTTTTCAAATCACTTTTCAATCACAGTGTACCAAACAGTATTTGCATTTCTCCAAAGTATTTTAGGTTAAAGGCCTTTGCATTACTCCAAAAAGTCGAATCAAACGCAGCTTATATGATATTATGAGATACATAATAATAGGAGGAAGATGATGCTTGGACGGGATGTTAGTTCGAACTATCCTAAATCGGCATAGGCTTATGCAAAAAGAAGACACAAGTATTTTACGTATAAGCACTAAAAAAAGAGCAAACTTGTCTTCCACGATATCACACGATATCACAAGTTCGATTCATAGCAAGAGTGATCGTTGAATGACTCATGCTATGCGATCCAACTGCATCAAATTTCGTGTGAGCAAATTTCTCGAGTGTGACGAGGCTGCAATTCAGGTATACCAATCTCGGATATTCAGTCATAGGCAATGCCTAATTAAAGATTTTTCGACTCTAGGACTGCAGTAATGGGTTCACCAATCTCCAATCTTTAGGTAGCGTACAATAATTAACAATAGATTGATCCGTCCAGAGTTGGTTGTTGGGAAATACCTAAAGTCAAGACCTCAATGGTACGTTAGCGCTTTACTAATAAAATAGTTAGGACTTTCTTGCCCGTTTAATAAATTCACGCTTTTCATTTTGATAGTTAGAACACCAGGAGCTACTCTGACAACCAAGCCAGGCCTATGTTCAGCTCCCCTTGCATAACTATTTAGAGAAGTCTTCCAAGCTGGTCACTTCTTCTGGCCTTTGTCACTCGTAAAGCAAAAGGGAAAATGCACAATAAAGATGGAGACGGTGGATTGGACTAAATATTGATGCAAACGGATCTCATATCCTTGGTGAACACAAAGTAGTCCATTGAAACACATCTCTGAATCGATGGCTTTGGTAGGTTTGGCCAAATGACATAAAAAAGTATGGTTAAAATACATTACAAGTGCTAAAATTTGTGTATCACGCTCATTTTAGTGCCAAACTTTTTAAAACGATCAATTAAGTACTTAGTTTGTTGAAAATCATTTATTTCCGTGTCAACTCCGATTTGAGTTGGCATGGCTCGTTGGAAATCCAACATCACCTTTTTTTTATTAATTTGTTAGCCGACATGACTTGCCAGAATTGGTACGGAAGTGAGCATTTAAAAAAAAATATCACGATGAAAATTTCTTATCACCATTCTATTAGAGCGTAAATTGGTCTCGGATATTCATATAGGCTTCATTTGATCGTCTGAATTTCTAGTCATGATAGGGCTAGATAAGATAAGATTGACATATTCTATTTATTATTTGGGAAATTACTAATTTAAAATCAGATAAACAAAAGCAAGACGCAGTTGAAATTGACTATATTTTGCTAAAATACCACGATGGTTTATAAATTATTCATGGATGAGTAGGTTATTGTTCAGCAGAGGTATGTGTCATTTATATTCGGGCACAATGTCAACGGAGCAGGCCTCGTGGAATTCGGGGCCTTGATTTGAAGTCAAATACTTTGAGAATGACCTATTGGCCTTGTTGTGTTGTCAAGTGAAAAATCAGGTGCTAAAGAATCTAATTATTTGGTCTCTTTTCACAAGTTGAAAAATCACTCACGCAAGTTGTTCAAGTGAGCCTTTCGAATGTCAAGACAACTCCTTTTGAAAGTCGATGATCAACCTCGATTTCTTCATTACATGTTGAGACCCCTTTCGAATGTTGAAAATATTCAAACAGCTAAAGAATGAAATGCGTGATCTCATATCACGTAAAAAAAAAAAACGATTAAAGAACAAGGTCGTGAAGATACCCAACTTTGCGATCGAAGACCTAAAAGCCTGGCTCCGCCGAAGAGACGGCCACACTCGACTATCGTCGCCATCGTAGAGGCAACCCTCCCATAGAGAGGCAACCCGGCGAAGTGGAGAGAGCCGGTGGTTGTGGAAAAAATCTGATTTTTGTCATATGTGTTCTCTTGAAAAATTCTATTATGAACTACCTCATCCCTTTTCCTTGGATTTTTTTATCCCGAGCATATCTTCCTATATCCTCTCTTTATCCTATTGTGGACATCCGTCAAGTACGAAATTTATATTATCCTAACTTATATCTTGGGCACCATGCGCAATCTACAAATCCCGATTGGGTTTTTCCACAGTTCAATTTTTGTTACGGCTTGGTTACTTCAATAAATACGCGCGCAAGCAGTATCCATAACTCCTTATTAACCGAGAGCGGGAGAGGAGCACCCGACAGCCAAGCGAGTAGGACCCGTTCCTTAATGATCCGCAGTTGTTCAGCCATGTGAATGTCGCGCACAACCACTTTCTAGTTATGGCAATTTTTTTTTTTTGGGGGGGGCATGGAAATAAACGAACATCAAATAGAATATATTCCTCGTGTCACGGATTATTGCATATTAGTGAATGGGCATGGACTACACCATGTGTGACAGCTCGACCGTCATTACAATTGCCAGGTAACGACATTATTTTCTTAATCGACCTGCATCAAACTTCTCCAATTTGGCCATCCTCTTCTTAATTAGCAATACTTGTCACGTGGATTTTTTTTTTTTTTTTTGTGGGTGGGACCTAATTGGTTAATTATCTGTGTACCCCGCGTGACCAAAATGCAACGGGACTTCGACGAGGCCACGTGCTTGGCGGAGTGAGATCGGCCGCATTGAGAATCAACTCTGCGATTTGATCCATGATCGCAAGGAGGAGTGAACTTCCTCCCTCCCCTCGAGCCAATACTTTGTTCGGATTTCTATTGTGACGTGGCAGAGAGCTTGCTTGAACAAGAAGGGTTTTTTTTTCTTTTTTCTTTAAATGGAGAAAAAGGCCATTTCAAAAATTCAGAAAAATATATCTTATTAAATTTCATAAATTATAAATAACGTTTTTTTGTGTTCTTTTTTAGGTTGACTCGAGAGAGTACCGAGTTGTCCGCATTTAATGAGTTCCGTTTAAGAAATAGGCTAACTAAGGTACAAGGAAGGACCGACCATTGCACGATGAGTCGAGTCCAACTTCAATGCGCATTTTAGGCCAGGGTGGTCAGCCACGTGCAGCTCCCACCAGCTTTGCGTCTCAACTTCATGCGACATTTAATTTCGTTACCCTGGTTTTTTTACACTTGTGACCTTTCGCGCACGGTTTTCTTCTCGTACTACAAAATAACTAGGTGAGAAGAAATGCAAGATAATTTCTTGGAGTGTAAAAGAACATGAATCACACGCACATGTAAATGAACTTTTTAATTTTTTTATTTTTTTGCAAAAGTTCACACGGTATTCACAAAATAAAATTCCTATGGGCGATCTTGCAGCGCCGAGTGCCTAAACGCCACAGCCGTGCTCAACCCTTTTAGTATCGGCTTTCGACCGGAAAAAAAAAAAAAAGAGACGAGAAAATGAGGACTTACAACTCGATTGGAAAAAAAAAAGAAAGAAAAGAAAAGAAAAGGCAAAAAATGACAAAAAATAGATTGCATGAGGAAAGAAAAAAAAAAGTGCTTGACATGAACCTCTTTGCTTCATTGATTCCATAGTAACTTTTACACGTTATTTGTTTTTCGAAAAATAAATAATTCAAAAAATAATTCTTCAAAATAATTATTGATATCATTTAAAATAATTAATCAAGAAAAATCATTATCGTTAAGTAATAACAATTTATATCTAGATATATATATTTTTTACGAATAGTTAAAATATTTTCATTTTTTTTTTTTACTTTCATAGAAGATGGATAGGAATTCGAACCCCATTTAAATTATTTATTTTTTATAAACTAAACGAGACGTTAAAATACGAGGTGGGCCAAGCGCGGGCCCCACAACTCCTAGCAATTATTTTACGGCCTCTGTTGGGAGGACTGCTCTTCTTCGATTTGAAATTTCGGCATCGAAATGAGGGGAGGACACGCGGCGCTCAGCGGTTGCGGAAAGCACCTTAAGGACTGTTAATCAATGATTATGTTTAAGCAATCCCTTCCCCTTTAATCCACCGACGAACTTCTTTTTCCGAATTCGCGCGGGCCCATCACTCGCAGGACACAATCCCGAAGCGGATCCTTTGCTTGCCTTCCCGTGGTTTAGACTGTTGAATTCTCTGTTATGATTATAACTCACGGGAAAGTTAGCGAAAAATAATCTCTTGATTTTCTTAATCCCTCACCCTAATCGATTAACCCATCGAATGCAAATCGCGCAAACCTTTGTAGATTTTTTATTTACATGGGCTTTCTCCCGAGCGTATATAAGGGTGAGGCAACCAGGGTTGGCGATACATCCCGGACATTGTCGGAAGAGTTACATACTCATCACGAAAAGTTCAGTTCGAGATACAGCTACTCTGCACTATCCGTCATATGAGAATTTAAGTGGCAATAGGGACGTTCGGTTTACACGCTAAAATTGAAAAGTGGATTGGACAGAGCCAATTAGGATGAGCAAAAAAATCATGATCCACCTAATTAAGATCGGATCGTACCCAACTGGTGGATTTTGGATGTTAACCGACGAGTACAGTCCGGTTCCCGATTTCAATTTTCTGGAACTGACGTGTATTGGTTTGGTTTCGGGTTTCGGGTGGAGACCATCCAACCGACCCAATCAAATCGGTCATTTTATAAAATACAAATATATATTCTATTGAAGTAAATTTTGCAATACTTGTTATCTTGCATATTGGAAATTTTCAATGTGGCAATAGTACTAAATCGTTTTCCTCATTGTTATCTTACATTATTGAAATTTTTCCTCCTTTAACAGCTAGAAATTGGTTCCCTTTTCTTTTTTTAATTGATGTTAGTGCTTGGTAAGATCGTAATCGGAATCCAACCAAAAACTGGACCGAGCCGGTGGTTCGATTTTCAGATTGATCCATGAAATGAGCGAGTGATTCACTATTTATATTTTGCAGAACCGATTCCTAGCGGGCAGTTCTCGATTCTAGAATGAAAATCATTCATTTTGGAACCGATCACCCCTAAGGCCAATCCCCTAGATTATCTATTCCTGGATTGGGAACCGACTTGGTCCATTTGATAATCGGACCAAGGGGGACCTTGTGTAGATTTTTTTTCCTTTTATAATAAATCTCTCAGTCTTGCCCCTTCACCGACTTAGAGTGTTATTCTATTTGGTCAGGGATGGTAGTTCCATTCTTCTATTGGGTGTAGGGGTGAACGATTCCTGATCAGATCTTGAGTGCTGCAAAAAAATCGATCGTATATGCTTGAAACACAAATTCATATTTTAAATGTGTAGAAGTTTCCCTAAAAATTTAAAAGTTTAGATAATTTTTTCAAAGATTTTCAAGAAATGAAATCAAAATTACAAAAAATTCTCAATTTGGTTTGGGCGGTCTTGTGGGCGGTTCCACCCCCCGGGAACAGAAAACTGAACTGGTGCTTTCGAGAACCAGACCAGATCGACTAGTCTGGTCTGTTCTTTTTGCTCACCTTTAGTTTAGGGTCTATTTGGTAACACTCTTATTCCTCTGATTACTATTCTTTTGTTTCCGGGAACAAAAAAAATAACATAAATTGTTTTGTAATGCCATTTAATGTTTCTCTTCCCGATAACATATCAATGGCCAATAAACATATTCGAAACGGAAACAAGAAGCAATCTATTTATTTGTTCTCGAGAACAGAATAAAAAAAATATTTTTGCTAAAAATTTGTTCCCAAGAACGGAATTGTTACCAAACAGGTATCAGTGATTTTCTAACTTATATCGTCGCTCTTATTCCTCTCGGTTTTGCATTACACTTTGAAAATTGCTTCGATGCAAGGAAGTCTATTCAGGCGATCCAGCTGATATAGTTCTTTTATGAGAAAATGGAAATTGGATCGGTTATTGCCGACCCCCAAGTTAGACTGAACACGGACCTACTAATGTACCAACAACGAGAAAGGCTCTCTATACAAACATTTCATATCTTGGCAACGCGACACGAAAAAAACTTATCCAACGTGAACCACGGAATTAAATAGGACAACGAGTCTTGACTCACTTTCCGCTTCGATATACTTTTGACATGAACCGAAAATTTACGAAGGAAAAGAAGTTTCAACTCTCTCGTTGTTTTTATAGAATTTCGACGTGAACTAAAAAACTACAAATAAGCCGTGGAACTTCAACATGAACAAATATACATAGGAGAAAGAGATTTCTATTTTTTTTTTTTTTGAAATTTCATTGCTTCGCGTTCTTTTAGAATTCGAAATAGCATTTTCAAGTTCAATTTTTTTTTTTCATTTAAAATATGGACTCTTCTACTTCGTTTTTATTTGCTTATTTTTTTATTTTTATATCCCTTTTTTTCATTATTCTTATTTCGTTCTATCATTTCTTAATAATATTTTTATTAAATAACAAACTATACCACCAAAAAATTCCTTCTTTGGAATTACCTAATAAAAAAGAGTTAATACCATGAAAAATCCTAAATTTGTACACTTGTGATAATTTTACTCAATTTTTTTTTAACCACGAAAAATCTCAAACTTGTACACACAAATTTACCCAAGCTTTTTTTTTACCACAAAAAATCTTAAACTAATATATCTATGATAAATTTATCCTAAATTAATTCTTTTGACCACGAAATACCTCAAATAGTTACACCTGTGATAAATTTACTCTTCGTTAATTGAGTTAATATTGCGAAAATTTTCACATTGATAAACCTGTGATAAACAGAGATAAAAACCCTAAACTAGTATACCCGTCAACTTAAAGTGTCACAACGCAACAATTTATCAGTTAAATTTAATAAAAATTAATTGAGGATAAATTTTTCACAGATGTACCAGTTTGGGGTAAATTTTTCATAAATATATTAATTTGAGATTTGTTGCGATAAAAAAATAATTTTTGATAAATTTATCACAGGTGTGCCAGTTTGGAGTTTTCTGTGGTATTAACTCAATAAAAAATTCTTCAATTTGTAATGACATAGGTATGAATTGCATGTTATATGTTTGTGCACATAATATATATTATAAAGTATAGAGAAACCAAAATTTATAAATATATGTAGGATAAGTAAAAAATTATTTTAAATTATAATTTTTATTTTTAATATTAAAATTCAAATGTAATTCATATTTAAATTTATTTTTTTAAGAAGTTTGCTATTCGAGAAAAGAAATAGCCTTTATACTATCTTATCCATCTTTATCTCACCTCCCCATGGAATAATTTTATTTAGGTTATATTTCATTATATCTCACTTTATCCAAATTTGAGCTTTAATCAAACACGGAATATGATAAATTTTATCTTGTCATGCTTTTTACGTTGACTACCGAATGCAACCGCAGAGATTTGCTCGCAATGTGAATCAAACCGATTATGTCGCCAGATACAAATGAAATCTTTCGCTACCCCGTCAATCACCTCAGTAGCAAGCAACGACCGTGATGGAATTAAACAAATGAGAGACGGAAAGCTACATCCCTCCCCCCCTCTTTTTTTTGCCCTCCATCTTCTACCAAACTTCCAAACATTACCTGTTCTTCACCTAACCATTGCCTTTTTCATTCCCACTTTCCATAGTCTAGACTCCCCCATACCCCACCCAATCATCACTCCAGAGTTTTTAAGTTTAATTATTTTCTTTCTTTCTTTTTAGAGGTTTTTTTTTATTAACTTTATGGGGAAGTTTCCTATAAACGAGATGATTTTCCTCTGCTTCAATGTATATGGGAAGAAGGTACATATCCAAATTCGAATTTCACTCGAGTGTTTAACTATATTAATAAGGCCACGCATGGTAACACTTCTCATTCATAAATCAGCTTCTGATAGTAAGTTGATTTTTCTACATATATTCTAAATTGACTTTTAATCAGGGAAATTTGTTTGGTAACGGTTGAAAATTTCTACTTTTGAAACATTATTAGCAAAATTTTCGGCGTCGCCGGGGCGGTGGCCAAGGCGGCGATGGGCTGGCGATAGTCGGCAGTGGTCGGCGGTGTGGTCGACGGAGGTCGATTTAGTCGAAAAAGTAATTTTGGAGCCAAGAAATAAAATTTTTTATTTCTCAATATTGGCTAAAAATCCAATCAGAAGTAAAAAACCTATCTTAAGTTAATTTTCTTATCAAATGAATTTCTACTTCGATAAGGTATTTATTAAACGTATTTTTTAGCCAGATTGATTTTTGGCGGGGAAATGGATAAATAAGAATGTTATCGCGTGGGTAAAAGAAACCGGCCATTCTTTCGATTAACCAAGGAAAAGATGACTCAGCAACAGAAAAGCCACGTGAAATCCAAGAGATGGAGCCCACGTGGAAAAAGCGGAGGATGGGGCCCGCAAGCCACGAAGTCGATGCAACGATTATAGAAACATCTCACCATATGCGGCGTCGTTTTCTGTGGCAGGAAAGAACGCATGTGCCCATGTTATCACCGTCAGTAAGAGGCAATTTGACGCCGTGCAAGCCACGGGAGAGACAAGAGGCTGTCAACTGGAGCCGGAGAATCCAGCAAAATCCAAGCACTAAGGTTGAAGCAATATTTGTCTAATGATTTGAGTCATGGAACATGTATTTTTATTTAACAAGATGATAGAATTTCAAGTGACAACTTCGAATCGTAATAATCTGGACCTCATTTTGTCACGTGTCTAGATAACCGGATGTATGTTTTGCACAATTCTATTTGTGATTCCATGTCCTGTACGTAAGACTTGAATTACGCATGGCGCGAAGAGGGCTGTCGGAGGATATGCTTAGTAGGGTATTGTCAGCTCATTTCGTCACGGTTTCAACTTCTTCAAAAGATAATTATCGAATCCCTCCCACTCAACAACATGCGGTGATCGGAAAAGAGCTCGCACGGCGGAGAATTTGGATCAGCATGGAAACCCACAAGAACCGAAGATATTGTCGGTTCCTTTCGACCAAAGACATTACGACAACAAAGCGTATGGGCATGCAAATGAGAGCAGCATCGCACTTATTCGAGCATTTGGGGCTCATGACACAAGATGCTTCGATTTGTCATATTTTTTAACACGCAGCAGTTTCACATTCAAAGGTGCTCCTTGAAATTTTGGGTCATATTTTATCTGGTCTGATTTGACATGTCAAACGATATTACAATCCGTGCGTTAAAAAAAATGCATAATGACGCAAATGGTCCACAATATGGTCTATGAAATTTAAATTTGTTCAATGCGGTCCGTAAACTTTAATACATTGTATGACATAGTCTTTGAGCTTTTAATTTGTTCAATGTGATCCATGAAGTAATATATATTCAATTTAGTCCGTATGAAAAAATGTTCAGTATTTTTCTACATTGAATATTTTCGTAGACTATAATGAGCTGTACATAAAAGTGCAAACATCATATTGAACAAATTTAAAAAAAAATTCGAATATGACATTGCACAGTGTTCTAAAGTGCGGAAAACACACCGGACAAGTTTAAACTTTGTGGTCGATATCGCTCGAAGGTTAAGTTAAATTTTAAGGATCGCATTCAGTAAAATTTAAACTTCAGGGACTATGTTGGCTCTTTATGTCATTTGTCCCTTGGAAAAAGGCCAAAAAACAAGAAAAAGAAAAATAAAAAAAAAAAGAGGGCGACGTTGGACGGCGTACCTTTGCAACGAGCAACAGGAGGAACGCGAAGCACGTGGTGGGATGCCCAAAAGGAGGAGGACAGGCGCGATAGGCGTCGGGACAGTAATTAGTATTGGCGTGGTGAGTCGATACCGGATGGCGTGCGAGCTGCGCAGTAAATGATTTGTCTTCGATTGTCAAATCCGCTCTCGACCCATAGCCAAGTCGTTCTGGCCCTTCTGGGGGTCAACGGTCAATGAGCTTAAAATTCATAATTAATTGTGCAAAAAAAAAAAATCACAATCTTGTAGAATTCTTTTGACATAATATATGATCGATCTTTGAAAACTATAACTGCCCACGTTAATGATAATGGCGGGCAAATTGTACAGAGATGAATTAGACGGACATCCTAAGCTATAAAAAAACTCTTAAAATTAATCTCCAATAAACTTGACTAGCATGATAATATCCAATTTCGAAAAACTATTTGCTGGAAATTATAAATTTATATACTTCTTAAATCCGGTAGCACTAGACCTATCGAAATGAGTCATAAACATAAACCCATTTTGTAGCTCATATATTGTGGGTTGAGCTTTTACATGTGCTAAGGTTAAATATATTCCATAAACGAGTCAAACATAATGTGAGTGTTAAATAAATCATAAATGTATAGTGAATGAGCCACAAATAAATTTACAACTCTTAAATCTAACCTACTTTTATGGATTTCTTTTCATTCTCTTGTCTAGACCTTACTCAATCTCGTACTCACCTGCTCTATACTTTTACCTAAGTTTGAGTACATTTTTTTCTAAATTGAAATAAATATAAAAAATATTTCAAGATTATGAGTCGGATTTGAATTTAGTATTGATTTGGATTGGACACGTGTAATTAGATTTGTATTGAATGGAATTGAATCAAAACAAATTAATTGAGTTTACTTGAGTTACATTATGTTCGATTAGACTGAAATCCAATTCAACCCGCCCGTCCGACGTGACGGGTCGGGTCTAGTCGGGCCCCAAAGTCTCCGTCCCAAACGATCATTGGCCTGATAGTTTGTACGAAATCCGGATTTAAATCTATCCATGTCTGATATTATATGTTCCCCTTCTAATTTGGCGAGAGAGACGCCTTCGAAGTGAACACATAGCTCAACCACCCTCCCTTTCATTTTTCTTTTTTTTCCCCGCCGTCTCCCTGTGCCTGCATAATTACTGACGAGCTAGTGTTCTTCCTCTGGTTCATCTTCTTCTTCCTCCATTTGTGCGTTTCGCCTCACGAGCTTCTCAGTCCGGTCGAATCCGAAACTCTCGAGCGCCTGCACAACCGCAGCAGCTCCCGAGAAGGGAGTGAGAGTTTGCCGCAGTATTGTATCGCCTTTTGCTTCAAGTGGGAGAGAGTGTCCAGTGAAGAGCAAGAAGAGAGAGAGAGTGAGGCCTGCCTTCGGAGGCGATTTTCTCTCGCTTTTGCCGCCAGAACGAGCCGCATTGATTCATCCGTTTCGGCCGCGGAGTAGTCGAGGGAGGAGGAGGAGAAGAAGAAGCAGAGGCGATTGGACTCCGCATCTCGACGCGGCGGCGATTGGAGAGGGACCGCCCATTCTCGGTGGATGACTTGCTTCGCGAGACTGCGAGCAGTCGTGTGTTTCTGCCGATTGGGAAATCCCGAGCTATGAGCTTATCTGCTAATGCTGCCGAGACATAACCTTAGATCCGGAGAGTGGTGCGCCGTTTCGGTGTTGGGACACTGATGGTGTGAGGAGAATTCAAGCGGATTGATTCGTTCGGAGCGTGGTCGCGTCAGCCATTGATCTGAAGTCGTAAGGTCGTCGGTGAGCCGATGGCGACGGAGTCTCGGATGGATCAATATGAGATCATGGAGCAGATCGGTCGCGGTGCTTTTGGTGCTGCTATTCTCGTCCTTCACAAGGCCGAGAAGAAGAAGTGCGTATCTATAGTGCTCACAAAATTTCATCCTCATTCGTGTGCGTCTGAGGTTAGAAATGTGTGGTTTATCTCGTATGTCGGGCTAAGATCCGGTCGAATTCGCATTGACAGATATGTGTTGAAGAAGATCAGGCTCGCGCGGCAAACAGAGCGATGCAGGAGATCTGCTCATCAAGAGGTATCTCTATTCTCTAGTTTCTGTTATCAGGTGATTATTTCTGTCATCCATCCTCGCTTTGGAGTTATTCACGAAATCGGCATGTCTTTCGTCTCGTAGATGGCTTTAATTGCGCGTATCCAGCATCCTTACATAGTGGAGTTCAAGGAAGCATGGGTCGAGAAAGTGAGAGACCCACTTAAATTGTACATATGCCAAGTTTGTTTGTCAACTGATAATACATCTTTTGTTTAGATTCCTTCCTGAAATATAAGCAAATGTAAATGAAATGCAGGGTTGCTATGTTTGCATAGTCACCGGTTACTGTGAAGGTGGAGACATGTGAGTTTGGTGGATGTGGAAGAATCCCAGTGTCTTTTAATTTCTAGATGGAAAATAATCTCATCTAATCAAAACGTCTTTTTACTTTCACAGGGCTGAGTTGATGAAAAAGTCTAATGGTGCATATTTTCCAGAGGAGGTATTGTGTACTTATCCGCTTAATTGATCTAATCAGATTGGGAGGTTAATCAAATGAATCACATTCATTATGAAATCTATATTTTGCAGAAACTGTGCAAGTGGTTTGCCCAATTACTGCTCGCGGTCGAGTACTTGCACTCCAAATACGTGCTCCATCGTGATCTAAAAGTAAGTAGCTACGAAACAATTCAAGTGAGCATACAACTTTGTACTGTCAAGCCAAGTTTTCCAAATGTTGAAGTCATTTTACACTCCTTGCAGTGTTCGAACATCTTTCTTACCAAAGATCAGGATGTTCGTCTAGGTAAGGTCATACTTGCTGTGATATTTACTGGGATTTTAACTACTAATGGTTCCAAGTCTCTTAAATTGCTATCTTTTTTTGTTTGTACATGCTTGGGTTAAATCTAGGGGACTTTGGGCTTGCTAAAACCCTGAAGGCAGATGACTTGGCTTCATCAGTAAGTTTTTTCCTAACAAAATGATAAGAGCTTGTTTATGCAAGCAAGAGAAAGAGACAGATGGAATTGCCCTGATCATCTCAGACTTAGCATCATAGATTTTCTAGTGCTGCATTCATCCAACCTTTAGCAAAAGTTTATTGATATTTAACAGAATGTTAACGCAATGGCTGTCACATGCTCTGTAGGTTGTGGGAACTCCCAATTACATGTGCCCAGAACTGCTTGCAGATATACCTTATGGTTTCAAGTCGGACATATGGTCTCTAGGTACGTCTGTACTTTCTGCATACGTCTCGGTGTACCATTTTCTCTGTCAAATATGTTTCTGATTTTACTCATTTTGAACAGGCTGTTGCATGTACGAGATGGCTGCTCATCGACCTGCATTTAAGGCTTTTGTAAGATATCTGTGTACTTTTACTAAGAACATATCTTCAACTGATTGTACAGGCGCAGTCAAATCTATATTTGGTTTAAGTTTTGTTCTTTCTCTGCCATTTTCACTTTATAATATTTGTTTTAACAAGGCACGATGGCTTTTATTATGAGGGGCTGAATTACAATTTAGAAGAATTTTGATAATTTTGTTTTATCAAAGCTTTTCTGATTTGGTCTGCTCTTCTGTACATTCCTTTGTGCCAACTCAATAGTGAGCAGATGCGGATATCTAACTCTTGCCTTATACGATTGGTCTCAGGATATGGCTGGTCTAATTAGCAAGATAAACCGTTCCTCTATTGGTCCCTTGCCTTCATGCTATTCCCCATCTTTGTAAGTGTTGATGAGATTTAATTGCCTATTAGCATCATGTTCTTTACTCTGGTACTTTTTTTATAGTGCTAGATATTTGTACCGTAGTTGCTCCACTGAATGTTACCTAACCTTATGCCTTGTAGAATAAAGTCAAGGTATTCTAAAAGTGTGCATACTTGCCAGATCACGAGTCTTAAATGCTCCGTTTCTTGTTTCTTTCTTGTAAGCAGTGACTGTTAGCAAATCCCTTTTTTTTTTTTTGGGAGGTGGGGGGGAGTGGTAGGGGGAAGTAGTGGTGGCCCCTGGCCCGCTAGTTCCCAGGTTTGTTAAACATCGAGTACTTACTATTTAGAATTTGGTATGCCAGCGGCAGTGACCCTCTCATTTCTCCTTTTTGGAGGATGAAACTATATTTGAATCCTCCTTCTCCGCCAGTACTTTCCTCTCGGGGGAACCAATCTGATCTGTCTCTGGATTAGCAGATTAGTGAAAAAATTTCCCGGACAATCCTGTCAAAGGTCCACCATCCACCAGCTGATGCTAGCATTCCTGCCAAATATCTTGCATAATTATCGTAGCAGAAAGGAGCTTCTCGCTGCTTTTGCTCGATCCTTGTGATCAACAGCCTCCTTTTCATGGGGTTGTCCTTCCCTTTCACATAGACACCCCCTTCTCATTTTTCTTGCTCACCAATAAAAAGAAAATGCGAAAACAATGAAAGCCAAGAAATAGAAAAGAAAAAAGAAGGAAAGATCCAGTCCCTTCCATTTCCCTTCTTTTCCCCCCGCTTTTTGCCCCTTTACTACCTTCACTCGATAAGTTGTGCCAGAGATTTTGAGGAAGTCATATTTTTCTTGTGCTTGATGTTTGATAACAGAATAGCGCATGACCTATGTTGAAGTTATTATTCTACGTCGCCCAATAACGGACCTTATATGCTCTTTATATTCATTTGGTCTCCCTCCACATATGAGCTTAAGCTTTTGGGTTGGACTTTTTAAGATGGTATCAGAGCCAGTGTTATCCCTTTCACGTGCTGCGTAATCCGGCTTGCACGTGGAAATTGACTCTAAGAAGGCGTGATTTAATATTTATATATTTCAGCAACCTATTATAATCTGCTTAGCATTGTGATGCAGAAAAACGCTTATCAAGGGAATGCTGAGGAAGAACCCTGAGCATCGACCAAGTGTAATCTTTTCTGTGAACTTCACAAATTCCAAGCCAGCAAATCTTAATGTTAACAATCAATTTTTATTTTCCAGGCATCTGAGGTCCTGAAGCATCCTTTTTTGCAACCTTATGTTGACCACTATCGTCCATCCTTAACTCCAACCACATATATCTCAGAAGGGCCCGCAAAAACTCCCATTTCTCGGAGAAGTATGGCTGAGAGCCAAAATAGTAACAGCTCTTGCAGTGATAAAGACAGCTTGCTTTCGAATGAGAAAAATTTAGCCGATGTTCTCAATGGCAATAACAGAGCCACTGATACCGATTTGCCTTCATTTGATGATGAAGATTGCTCCGAGCAGTCCCTATCAAACAAAGCCCAAAATAGACCCATTACCAAGAAGGAAGAGCAAGAGACAACGAAACCCTCACTTGAAGTGCAGGTATCAAGTGCCGAACTGAAGCAACCAAGAACTATTAAGAGTATCATGATGGCTTTAAAAGAAGGGAAAGTGCGAGAAAACAGTTCCCCAGCGAGAGGCAGCCGAATAAAGGCTGGATCTGCATCTAACCAAAGAAATAATAGAGAATTATCGCCAAAGATTCCTAAACCCATTCCTGTTCCTGCTATCAAGCATAGTACAGATGCTTCAGCTGCAACACCTGCAAAGGCAGACAATGAGCCACAGAAAAAGGTTGAAAGAACACTTTCGCTGAAGCATCAGGTATTAGGATTACTATAGCTGTTAATTTTTTTTATATAGGTTTGAGAGTGTTGCTAATGCGCTGTGTTGTATTCCAGTTACCTGTAGTTGATTTTTCACCCAAGACAAAACCGAGGCATGACGTGGCCCCTCCTTCTGGTGCCATAAGACCGGCTAATGATGATCCTATTTTGGCAAGAGCCAGGCAGAAAACACCTCCCTCGAATCAGGTTAAAAGATCTTCATTTCCTGGGCAAGCCAGGCAAATGGGGGTCAATACTCCTAACACCGTGGGCAATTGGGTGAAGTTAGGTTCAAGTGAGCCAATGCATGAGCCTGAAAAGGTTACTCAAGTTCACAATGGTGTTGTTTCCCATCTCAGTAGGCAGACCAAAGGGGAGCTTCCAAAGGTAGAAGTTTCCAGAGTGATGCAAACTGCTAGTAGCAATTCTGAATCGTCTTTGTTCTCCATTCAAGGATTTGAGGTTTGTGATGATGCTACAGCTTCTTCTTTTGTCATGGTGGAACATGTGCAGCAATCACAGCCTGTCAATAACAGAGATGCATACACTGAAAGCGTGATATCTCACGCGAGTGTCCCTGTATCTCATGTACATCGTGAGACTGATGAGGAGACCGCTGGAAGCTGCAGACCCTACTGCATATCTCTAACAGACTCTAGGAAAATCTCTGAAACTGGTACTGAACCTCATAAAATGATTGCTGGTAGTGACAAAGTGAATTCAAATTTTCCCCAAATTGGTTGTGAAGAAATATTTGTTCGCAAAGGCGATGGCCCTTTATGCAGGCCTTGTATCCCTAATGAAGTCTCCCAGTTGATTCCTACATCTCCTTCCAGTGGTGATGAGAAATATATGGTACGAGAGCTTCTGTCGTCACTAGCCGAAACTACTTCTAATACATCTCCTACATCATCTAGCCAAAGAAACATGCAGCCTGATAAAGGGATGATTCTGCACCATCCAACAATAGAAAAGTCAGTTGCTCCTCATCTTCATTCAGCTTACGATGATGTCATACATGTTATAAGGCACAGTAGTTTCCGAGTTGGCGGTGAGCAGCCTGTTATGGAAACTGTGGAGATGGGTGTCCAAAATGTAAATGTGGGGAAGCTGATAAATGTTGTCAGTGATGACATGGAAATGAGAAACATGGCTACTCCCCTGACTATAAGAACTTCTAGTGGCTCCGAAGCAGTTACACATCAGTCAAATGACTCCGATCATTCTGCTGTTAAAGAAATTGATGTTGCAAACACTGTTTCGGCTGAATTGATATCTGATTCCGTGCCAAAAGCCGATTCATTGCCATCAGCAAAACCCAACTCCCATGGGAACGAAGAGGAACTACCCGCTAAGGAGACATTGGATGTTAAGTCCTTCAGGCAGAGGGCTGAGGCACTAGAAGGGCTCCTTGAATTGTCTGCGGAATTGCTGCAGCACAATAGATTAGAAGAGCTTGCAGTTGTATTGAAGCCTTTTGGGAAAGATAAGGTTTCCCCAAGGGAAACAGCTATCTGGCTAGCCAAGAGTCTAAAAGGCATGAAGATTGAGGACATCGGACGAAGTTCGTGAAGCATCACATTGTGGTAAGCATGCTCCTATCGTAATTATGGGTGTCGGCCTAGTGATTCATTGATTTTTGTTGTGCAATTGTACATTCAAGAGCCCTTGACTATGTGGGAAACCACTCCTTATGTATTTCCTTTTCTTATTCATCCTTTATGATTCAGTTCTTAGATGCATTACCTTTTTGTACATAGTGACCATATAGATGAGAAAGACTGAATTCCAGCCTGATATTTGGGTGTGCTTTGTGAGTTAAATCACGTATTTCCAAGCTGTCAAAGCACTCTGTTTACTTTCATTAGCAAATAATAGCACTGGGAATAAAAATATCGGACAAAAAGTAGCACTAGGAACTAATAACTCCAAGATCCATTTAGGTGAGAATGATTACATTGTGGCCAAGAATCTGTTTCTTTACCATTGTGCTCTTTGTAGCTTTTTTTTGCTCTATCGGTTTGAAAGCTGGGGCAGGAGATGATGCAAACTCGACTCTAGATCGTTGAAGTAAAACTAATATTTCCTCCTTGTTCGTTTTGTTTTGTATTCCAGACCTACTCAGAAAGCTCATGATTGGCCCATAATTGAGTTAAGTCTATGCTGTTCCTTTAAATTATGGTATTATTGATATGCATGTGGGTAGCATTTACTGATTTCCCACTTCACGGTATCTCTGGTCTCTGAGGTATATGTCTTATAGCTGTTACCATTGTTTTCATTGGACAGAACTTCACAAAGTTGGTCATAATAGAGCAAGAATTAGTACAACGTCGAGGTACGGATTCTCAGATGTGCACTAAATTAGGCAAGCGTGATGGTGCATTGGATTCAAGTTGATTTTACAAATGGTTTTTTGTCATTCTTTTTGGGTTATTCATGCGAAACATTTGTGCAGGGAGAGTTAGTTATGATTCTATTTGTGTGGACCAATCCCCAATTCTGTTCCAAGGTATGAGCCTAATACACGTCAGTTTCAATTTGGACCCTTTTTTGTCATGACGATCCGTGGTGGGACAAAGGAGAAGTCCGGTGGAAGCTTACACAATGATTACGACCGTGCTCTATTGATCATCCTTACGCAGTCTCTGACGGCACCATGCAATGCTTTCTTTCTTCGGCTAGAATTGACCAAGACCGAAAATCAAAGTAGCAGTTTGTTTTCCAATCATCGAACACTACTGCCCGGAAAAGAAAAATTAACAGAGAAGAAAAAGTCCGTAGATAATACCCAACAGAAACATGAGCTTGATCGAGACTTACTTGGAAGTTGCCAGGATGCTTCACTCTTTTCAATTAGACTACAACTCCTAACTCATAAGCCCCAAACATATTCAAAGCACAGCCCTCTCCTTTCAGACGACTCCAGACGCTTCAAATGCGTTTCTCTCCTACAAAAGTCCATATGACAAGGAATTTCCTCCCGTTTACCACCCCCTGCCCCCCCCCCCCCCCCCCCCCCCTCTCTATATATATATATAAGTTTGGGAATCATCCAAAAATTGCATCTCCTCCACCATGGACCGCCCAAACGCCTCTGCAACTTCAATCCCACATAATCACAGACTGTCAGCATCTCGTTCTATGCGTCATTCCCAACATCGTCCTACCAACTCTGTGGCCAATCAGGTGGTTCGATGCCTGATCACCTCGCTAATCCTGCTATTCGTCTTGGCCAGCGCCGCGTGCTCCATTGCCTGGCTCATGCTCCATCCCCACCCTCCTTTATCCAGAGTCAACTCTCTCACCATGTCCGGGTTCAATATCTCGAGCCCTCAGTTCAACCCCAAATCCAATCTCGTACTCATCGTAACGAACCCGAACAAGAAGATAGTCTTCTCCCTCGACCACCTTGGCTTGCTCCTTTCCTACAGGGGCATTCCAGTCCTCAGGAGCGTCATGGATCCGCTGAACTACATACAGATACTAGGCAACCGGAGTTCAGAGGTCAAGTTCCAGTTGAACATGGAGAAGCTGAGCGACAAGAAGAGGACGGTGCTTAAGGACATCAAAGGGGATTGGAGCAGAGGGGTGGTGAGCTTTCAGGCGAAGGTTAGTATGAGGGTGAAGTTCAGAGCTGGGAGGTGGCTGAGCAGGCAGAGGTTGGTGGAGGCCTTCTGTGAGGATTTGAGCGTTGAGTTTTTGCCTGCCAAAGAGACGGGGAAGCTCCATGACGGAGGGAGAATCTGCTCCGTTGATTAACATTTAAGTGTCCCTCTGATTTCTTCTCTAAAGGCCCATTATGGCAAGTGGTAGTTCATTGCTTTAATATAGCTTGGTCAGTTTGTTCTTTCTTTGTGTCAGATAGTTAATAGGAAGGAGCAATCCGTATTATGTCTTTGTGAAGAAACGAAAATGAATAAGGTACTAATTTGTGACTTCATCAGAAGTATCTCTTACAGTCGATCTCACCTATGTCTTCTCATTCGTTAATCACGTTGGTTTGAGGTCTTGGTCTAGACCTCGGAGGTGGAAATTTTTTTGAAGAATTGCACTGGACAGTCTTAAACATTTGCCTCGTTTGTGTTATCAAGTCCTGAACTTTTCATATCAAGTGCAATTTAGTCCTTCCGATGATCCCACAGACAAAATTTGCTAACATGACGTGTCGGAATCCGGTGTGGCACATGACAATTTGAGAGGGGGGGAGAAACACGAACTTCTGCTCTTAATAAGAGCCACACACCCCAAAAGGGCCAACAACTAATTTCCAAGTAAGGGTTGCGTAAAATTCAGAGTCTTTTGGGAAATATATTGTACTAGGGAATCTGCTACATCTTCCTTTTCCCGGGGTTATTATAGGAGGTTTCCTCCAATCATCATGGTTTTGATCGAAGATCACAAGGTCCCATGTTTATGTTCAATTCATTTCTTTTATTTGATTTATATACTAAATCTTAAATTTTGTTAATATCATGGGGATGTTCGGATCTGCTAATTTTGTAGTTTTTTTTTATTATCAAATCAACCGCTTTGCTTTCAAGTAATTTAAATCAAATCAAGACCCTAATCCAATTTAAACCACTTTCTCACCATTAATTGCTTGTACATTCTATCAGCCCAAAAAAACATTTCGGATTCTCTCTACCATGGACTCCAGCAAAGATCCTCTGCTTTCCAAACAGACCGTCTCCGACCTCTCCATCCGACCCCGACACTGCCGGCTTGGTCTACGGCTTCCCGGTGGACCATCTGCTGTCGCCCACCCTTGAACCACTGCCCGTGCTCAAAGACCGCTCCCCGCGTAGCGGCAGCCGCGGCAATCCCGTTCCTATTCGGTCTGATTTCGCCGGCTGCACTAGAGCCGCCACTCGAGCGGTTAAATTATGTTGCGGCGGTGAACTATGCTATCACGTGTTGTTAGTTGTAGTATTGCTGGCGAATGCTCGGATTTCTGTTCTACGTGATGATTCTGTTGTCACCTAAGTGGCTATAAGTTCGTATATGTAAAATTAAGATTATCTACAAACTTAAAATCAAGCGCAAATGAGCAATCCGAATGTAGATAAATGATTCGAGCCCAACGAATTTATATTATATCCTTAAGATAAATTTGTCCACTCCATCGGTACCCAAGGTTCTTGGATAGTTATCTCACAAGATAGAACGTATCATCTTTCTTTTAAAGTGGTACTCTTTCAGAGAAAACCTTCGAACGTAACTTTGCAGAATAATCGCACAAATTATAAAAATGAAGAGTGAATGACGAATAATGCGACAGTCAATG
Source organism: Rhodomyrtus tomentosa (assembly GCA_028455895.1). Lineage (NCBI taxonomy): Eukaryota > Viridiplantae > Streptophyta > Magnoliopsida > Myrtales > Myrtaceae > Rhodomyrtus > Rhodomyrtus tomentosa. The sequence continues at coordinate 12,906,305 of JAPCWY010000003.1, read as the reverse complement.
TTTGCATTTATAGACAGTGATGCGAAGAGTCACGAATAGAGGTTAAGAATGAATAGTCACTAATCCGAGCAGTTCTCTTTCAAATAAATGAAGAGTCACGAAATCGAATATACATCTTCCAAAAGAATGAAGAGTCACAAAACCAAATGGAGATTTTCTAAAAAAAATGAAGAGTTATGAAACTGAATGGACATATTCCAAAAGAATGAAAAGTCGCAAACACGAACAGACATCTTCCAAAAGAACATATTTGTTCAAAGAAAAAATCAGACTAACATGTCTGTTTAGATTTTCTCCATCCTTCACTTCTCATTTATCTTTTTATGGGATTTGGAGACCAAAGTCCCAACAATCCTACACATGAATAATAAGTTCAATCATCATGACTCTCCTTGAATGCATGGCATGCAAAGTGCGAATATTCCATGAGAGAACATTGCATCGAGATAAGTAGTCTGAGACTTTAAATTTTCCTTGGTGAGATCTATTTAACTTGCTTGATCAATTTGAACTATCGATCTTTGATATGAGTCTAGACAATAGAAATCACACAACCATCTTTCAAATAAAGTTGCTTTTCGCTATTGTGTTCATTTTGGCCATGAACAATGCTTGGTTTCATGAGTACTTTAGAGAATTCGACCTTTCAAATTTTCATAGAAGCGACTCTCATTTCACACTAACATATGTGATTTCTGAATGCGTTGCATATCGCATACTTGATTCAGAATCATTAAAAGTTTACGCTTAACTTCCACATGTCAATATTGTCTTCATACGGGAATGGGTAAGAGTTGACAATGTTTTACATCGTCTGCATAACTTGGTTGTCCCTTTAAACCTAAATCTTGAGATCTCCAGTCAACTAGGTAGGGTTTACGCTATAATGATTTATTTTATAGGCCTTAACCCTATTCCCCTTGATATTTTCAGAACAATCTCTCTAGTTGGGCCTTTTGTCAATGGATTTGCAACATTATCTATTGACTTCACATAGTCAATCGTGATAATTTCATTATAGTATAATTGTCTTATAGTGTCGCGTCTTCGATATATATGTCGAGACTTACCGTTACATATGACATTACTTACCCCTATACTTTGAGATAATTCTTGAAATCGTTCTAAGACCATGGCAACTTTTCAATGAAAAGAAACAATTTGAAGTGATTTACTTAGAACCATACCTTCAGCATAAATGTCATGCATGATCACTTAAATTTCCTGAACTTGACTTAACACAGTTTTGAAAAATCATCTTGAAGTTTAAAAAGTTGCCAACTATGAATTTCTTCAACCCAGTATCTTTTGTTTTGTATTTCTCGTCCAGACTTACCCATAATTTCTTAGCCATTTTTAGTGGACTATAAACATTATAGAAGACCATTGAGGATATAGTTACGACACAATAAGTTAGAATGCTTCCACGCATTTACAACAGTAACATTTCTTTATTTGATTCTTCTCATCCAACTTAAGAGCATCCTATTAAGACAACTTGCCAAATTCAAAGTTGTGAGTTAGAACAACTTCTTTTGTTGCCTTCTCTTGAAATCAATCCCATCGAACTTTTCTGGCTTCTCTCCACGAGTCGTAATAGGCTTCATCGATGTTGAAGCCATTTCTGAAACTAAATGGAAATATACCCTCGAAAAATGTGTACATAGGGTTCTATATGCATTTTTCCATCTATAAAGGCCTCAAACATATAACATCAATATACCACAAAATATAACATCTTTATATGAGTACGCTGGTACCAAGAACTCTGAAATCGAAGTCCGAATGACAGCTCAAATGCACGTGGAAAATCTGGTCAATGTGGGTCAACGAAAGTCAACGCAGTCAATGCGGGTCAATGGTCAACGAAAATCAGTGCCAGTTAATGGGTCAGACCAGTCCGAACCCAATCGAACCGAAATGGGCGAGTCAAACCAGTCGAATCGAACCGGGTTGGGTCAAGCCGGGTTGGTCAACGGGCAGGTCGAGTCTTCGGGTCGGTTAACGGGTCAAATGGATTGGGTCTGACCTGGATCACGGTTCAATCAACGGACATGATGCTTCACGTGTTATGCTCGTGAATCCCATGCGCACGCTCGTCATCGGCGCGTGTGACGCGTGTGCCATAGTCTGGTGGCCTCTAGCGGCGGGCTACCACTTGAAATGCTAATATGAACTAGACCTATCTGGCTATGTGATTAGTTTTAAATTTTACCAAACGAAAATACTAAAAAATAGCCTAAACAGTAATATTTGGCAATTTCCGGCATCCCTTCAATGCATGCGATCACTCATTTTTCTCGTATCGATGAGAGAATCTGAGTATGCAATCAAACATAATTTTCATCGAACTAAACTAACAATAATACACTAGATCAGAATGTTTATAACAAAAATAACTATAAGAACCAAGCACAGAAAATTCAAATTTTGCCGTAAGATTGTTGTCGCCTAAGTGGCTATGAGTTCGCATATGCAAAATTAGGATTATCGACAAACCTGAAACTAAGCGGAAATGAGTAATCTGAATATAGATGAATGATCCGAGCCCAACGAATTCATGTTGTGTCCTTAAAATAAATTTATTCCTTCCACCGGTACCCAAGGTTCTTGGACAATTATAGGATAGAATGTATCGTCTTTTCTCTAAAGTGATACTTTTTAGAGGGAACCTTCAAAAGCAAATTTGCAGAATAATTGCACAAATGATAAACATGAAGAGTGAATGGCGAAAATGACAGTAGTTATAATGCGACATTCAATGTTTACATTTATAGACAGTAATGTGAAGAGTCACAACATAGAAGTCAAAAACGAAGAGCCACTAATCCAAATAGCTATATTTCAAATGAATGAAGAGTTAGAAATCGAATGTACATCTTCCAAAAGAATGAAGAGTCATGAAACCAAAATGACACCTTCCAAAAGAATGTAAAGTTGCAAATATAAATGTTTGTTCAAAGAAAAAAACAGATAAACATGGTTGTTCAGATTTGCTCCATCTTTCAATTCTCATTTATTTTCTTATGGGATTTGGAGACCAGAGTCCCAACAGATTCTAGATTCGATTGTCGACAGATTCCCGCAAGTATTTGTGTCTGATGTGTCCCTCTCTTCATTTGGCATGTCGCCGTCGTCTCATTAATGGAACGGAACTTAGCGTGTCTACTTCTCGCTTCTATACGAGGCCCCAGCCGGCTACTACTCTTGCGGTGGTGGCGGCGCAGCCTCCGGTACGCGACATGTCTTCACGCCTTCCTTATGACTCAGAGCACCCGATTCGACTTGAGGTGAATGTGGATGCGTGGAACGTGCCGGATTGGCTCACGCGATCTCGCCGGAGCGAGGAGGCTTGGAGTTGCGGAGCTGTAGGTTCAGTTTGTCACCGAACATGGCGAAAGGCATCCTACTTATGTGCGTGGAGGCTTGAGGTTAGGGTTTTCGACGGCAGAAAAAGGTAAGCTCATGGGCGACGGCGACAAAAGATGCCCCTAGTTGCTTAGGAGAAAATCAACTAGAAGAAGAGAAATTGTTGATGCATAGATCACGTCATGTTTCCTTTTAAAATCTTTCAATAAGTTTAAAATCTAGCGGAAGGTCTAACTTAACCAGCAATTGGATCTTAATACATGGCGTTACCCTATGATGTCTCCTTAATAATTCGAAGTCACGTATCCCAAAAAGCTAAAATTCGTGCCTATTTAACATCCGAAAAGGAGGGTGGATCCCAAGTTCTGACTATCATTTACATGCAAACTTAATTAAGAAATAATTCTGGGTGATGCCTATGTTCGAAAAAATCATCGACCGGGCAACTTTTCCTTCAACTAGTTATGGGGAAAAACATGGCCCTAGAAATTTTTCCGTTAGATTGTGGAAAACAATTCAATCTTCGGTGTTCTGACAATCAGAAATAAATTCGACTATTAATAATGTCTATCTCAGCTTACATCTCGAATTACCTAATACCTAGCGTGACTGTCCAATTAAAAAATACGGATATTGTATTCTAATCCACATCCAAAAAAGAAAGGGAAAAGATGATAGTTCCATGTTTATCTTCAAATCTGTTTTATTTTTGTTTGTTTTCCATACGTTGTCATTGTTTTGTTGCATCTATATTGACGCGTTTGAGTTTAAGATTTGATTTACAAGTTGATATTATCTCCTTTCGAGAAATAAGTACTCTGGTCCGATTCGAAATTCATTTGCTCCCCTTTGCTTGAACTCTACCAGCCCACGCACCCGTCTGATTCTTTCTACCAAGTTACTCCAGCAAACATCCTCTCCAATGTCTCCATCCAACCCTAACCCTGCCGGCTTTGTCTACGGCTTCCAGTTCCCCCGCCGCAGCCCGCCCCAGAAGCATCACCCGTGCTCGACCGCCGCCCCCCGAGCGGCGGCAACAACCGCTGCTGTCCGTGGCCAGGATCATCACTCGAGCAGGTTAAGTGTACGTTTGAGGCATGCACGCACGCGTTGATCGTGGCTGCATTCTTGGGATTTCTTATCTACATGGGGATCGCCCCATTTACTGACGACACATACCCGCGAGTTTTCGTGCACGGGATGTCCGTCTCTTCCTTCGACGTCTCGCCGCCCCCGTCTCATCAATTGAACGGGACTTGGCACATCGATTTCTCGCTGCGATACAAGAACCCGATCAACGACCCTGTCTCATGGGACGGGGCCGCGGTCTCGTGGGGGACGGATCTTCACGCCTTGAGAGCAGCTCGGAAGCCGATCCCGGTGGAGGCGAGCTTCGACGCATCCCGAGCCGACGTTCCCGATTGGGTCGCGAGAGAACTCGCGGAAGCCAGGAGACTTGGATCTGTGGAGTTGGATGTTCAGTTCCTCGCCGAAAACGACGCGTGCCGCGATACTTTTCTGTGCATGGGTTTGAGGCTAGGGTTTGCGAGGGCAGAAGAAGCTAAGCTCATCGGGGACGGTGAAGTAAAATGCCCGTTAATTGCTTAGAAGAAATCGATGAGAAAGAAGTTTCTCTGGATGGCTAGATTTCATTCTATTTTCTTTTGTTTTTCTAGCTTTCAATAGGTTAATTAGGTTGGGGGATGAAGTTCATTAATTTTTTTTCTCTGATTAGTCAGAGCTATTCTCCATTCGCAGATTAGTTGAAACTGAGCTATGTGATTTTCGCTTGACGTTTTCAAATTTTTTCCAATAGTATCACGTGAAGATTCATGCAATCAAAGCCCCGATTATTTTCACATATAGGTCTATAAGGGAAGATTATATAAATAAATAAATTAGTTGATAATGCTCAGACTTTGCTCCAAAAACGAAATTGGATGAACTATGGCATGTTACTCTGAAAACACCTCCAAACTCTGTCATAATCTTATGATAATAGTACATAGTACATACGGTCGCTACCCGGCGCCTCTGCCAAAATATGCCCCGGAAGTACCGCCGTCTCCACGATGACTGCCGCCGTTGGGGTTTCCAGCCGACCTGATGACATGAAGGGTGTTAGAAGGTCTTGGAAGAGGCGGGCACTTTTTACCGCGGATGGGCTGTTTGGTGTTCGGTGCAATTCGGCTCCTAGTGTTAGCCGCAATCTCCGCTGTGTTCGGGCCTTTCGCTCGTGAGATAACATTGCTTTCGAATCTAGAGTACCGGTTGAACCTCTTGCTGCTGAATCACGTCTTCTCGCTCGAAGGCGGCATTGTCTCGGCATGCTAAAAAGGCAGGAACGTGGCAGGTTGTATGGAGCTTCGCTCCTTCGCCATCTCCCCGCCCCCCGAAGCATGGCGACGCCGTTCCGGAGCAATCTAACCGTTTGGCTCGCGCACGATCTCATCGAGGAGGATAACGGAATTGGACTTGCAGAGTTCGACATGGAGTTCGATGGCAATGGACCTAAAGGCAAACCTCATCGTGACTTTGACATGGGCCGGTGACCCTTGCCGACCACAGGTGATGGCCTAGCGCCAAAGCCTAGAATATTACAGTCAAGGCGACAATATGCTCAACTTAAATTGAAAAAAAATGCTACGACATCGATAAATTTGCTTAACTAGTCATTTGAAGAACTTGATCAACATGGATCGAGAAGACTAGATTGCGCATTTTAAAAGTTTTAGGGATTAGAATGAATAATAGGACATACGTTTAGTATTGTTTGTGGAAGCAATGCAAACAAAATGAAGAGGAATTCGGGAAAAAAAAAATTTGACCAAAGGATATAAGCATCAAATTGAAATCGTCGACAATGGTATATCCAAATTGAAAATTGTCAAGAATTTGAGAGAGCTAAAACTTGGAAACTTTGGCTTGATAAAAGTTTAAACTGTGTTGGGAAATCGGCTCTACTAAGATTAGATTAGATGCATGCCCTCACGTTAATCAAATTATTGCCGTGATTACATCTCATATTATTGGTGTGGATGACGATTAAAAAAAATATATGAATATCGTATTCTAACTCACAAAAAAAATAATTGTCCCATGTTTATGTTCAAATGTTTTTTTTTATAGATAAAATCAGATTTACATATTGATACTATAACCTTTCTGAGATGGCGAGTGTTCGAATTGACTAATTCTGACGATAGTATTTATCTATTTTGTTATTTTCTTTTAAGCGAGTAAATCGGGTCAAAACTCTAGTCCAATTCGAATTCCTCGCTCACCGTTAATTGAACTCTATCATCCCACGACTGTGAGCAATTTGGCATGGCTTTTTCTCCACACGCGCGCGCGCGCGCAAAATGCCGTTTTCTTGTGAATTTTGCATTTTCTTTTCCCGATGTCGCTTTTTATCTACAATGAACCCTACTTTCCCTCTTTTCTCTTTATATTTTCATGTCATACTCATTATATCACATTTTTTGCAGTGGGAAATGGGACTAGGCAGATTTTCATGTCCAAATTAAAATAAACATATTTTAATATGTGTATAGATTAATTAAACTACAATTAATATTGCTAATTCTATCATTTATCCCATTGGTCATCGTTCAAGCGGAGTAGTCATGGGTTCTATTTCTAGCTCTCTCTTTCCTTTTTCTTTTTTTTTTCGTATTTTTTTAAAAAATTAATTAAAAAAAGGGGCCACATGGGCCATGCGGCAATTGAACTGCCGCAAGGGCTGGTGCGGCAATTGGACTGCCTGGCCCATGCCGCACGAGCCCCAAATTGGAAAATAAAAAAAATTAACCTAGTTTGGCTAATTTTTTTTTACCTATTTTTTTAAAAAAAACCTGAATTCCAGATATTTAAGTGGATAAATTTGCTTAACAGGTCAGTTGAAGAAATTGATCGAAATGGATGGAAAACATTCAATACTAGATTGCACATTCTTAAAAGTTTAGGGCTTGGATTGAATAATAGGACAAACGTTGAATATTGTTTGCGGAGACAATGCAAACAAAATGAAGAGGAACTAAAAAAAAAAAAAATTGACCAAAGGATGTATGCATCACATTGAAATCGTCCACAGTGGCATCCAAATTGAAAATTCTTAAATCGTGAGACTGACAATTAATCTCGACATTGATAGCTTTATTTATTTATTTATTATTAATACATTAAATTTTGGGGGACGGTCAGTCTAGTCAAGTACATGCAGTAAAGTGTGGCACATCTTTTTTAGATAGCATCACAGTCTCAAAGGCAACAATTTTTTTTGCTTAGACAAGCTAATAATCAATTAGGTTAATTCCTTAAGCAGTATGAGAAAATGTGGTACAATAGTGATGGTAGGAACCCATGGAAATTAGTCTCTATGAAAAACAGGATAGAGAGGAAATCACATTGGCCCATATTACGCATACCCTCAATTACGTTTTTTTTTTTTGCTTTACGTTTCTTTTCTTTCCATTTCGGCCTGCACGTTTCCTACAGACGGATCCCACTCCTTAGGATGGTCGTGGAGCCTACGGATTATGTCTGGGCTGCCGGAGCTCAGGGGTCGAGTTCGAGTTGGACATGGAGAAGCTGAACGACGAGAAGAAAAGGAAGGTGCTTAGGGACATGAATCTCACCTGTGTCTCTTGGTCTGGACTTTGGAGGAGGTAAAATTTTTGTAAGTTTACAATTAATCCCGACACCTATGATGTCCCTTTAAGAATTTGAAGTCACCTTTTCCAAAAAGGTTAAAATTCGGAGAAAACATTTGAGTTCCGAAAAGCTCAGAGCAAATTTCAAAGTTCTGGAAAATATGGTGTTATCTATATTTTCCTTGATATGCGGTCGAAAGGAATTTCCTCCAATCGTACGTTTGATTGGTGGATCACAAGCTACGAGTCATTCACATACCAACTTAACTAAAAATTATTCTTGGTAATGCCTATGTTTATAAACCATCGGCCGGTCGACTTCTCCTGCAACCAGAGGTGGAGGAAAATATGGTCCTTAGAAATTTCTGTGTTAGATTGTGAAAGAAAAAATAATAATAGTTTTTTCTTGAGTAAGTTAAGTTTGTATATACTTTTCAAATCACTAGGTACAACCGTGAAATTGGACACAAAAATCATGAATCAATAATGGCATCGAAATGCCAAAAGTGGTTCAACAGTGTACCGGTTACAAGATACATCATCGCGGCATGCGCGTCAAACGGAGAGACCAAAAGGACGGACACCACAACATTTTAGAGAATGTAGTAACGACAGCCCAAAAAATAGAACTGGGCAAGAGAAGGAAAAATAAAAAACGGCCAGCCAAAATTGGCAGAGAAAGAATGGTCTAAATATCGACCATGCAAAGGTAAGACTGCGAAGCTAAAGCAGCTGAGAGGTAGGATGTTGATGGGCTTCAAGTCAGGCACGCAAATCGCGTGACGTTGCCAAGAACCCAGCTTCATCGGATGGAACCTGTGTAGGGTGGTCAAAAACAGAAGGCCAAACAGTGGCCACACCAGAATAGAAAAAGGCCAAATACACGGCCAAAATACTGTAATGGAAGCAAAGTAAAGGAGCCGATTGGTCGGCCAAAAAAAGAAGCCGAAACAGTCGGCCTAGGGTGCACCAACCAGAGATGGAGCAGCAATGCTGGGCAGGGGTGCAGCGGTGAATCAATGTCCGAGTGCCTACGGCAAGATGGTGAGGTAGAAACCTGGTCTTGGAGCAGTAATGTAGTAGGCGAACCTGTCTGTTGAAGATCTGACCAGGCCACAGCTTGGATTGAGGTGCTGAGACTATAAAATAAAGTCAATACATTTTCTTGTATCAAATCTCATATTATTTGGTGTGGATAACGATTAAAAAAATATGAATATCGTATTTATATATATATATATATATATCTCAGAAAATATCGTATTCTACAAAAAAAAAAAAAAAAGGGTCCCATACGTTTATCTTCAAATCTTTTTTTTTCCCCTCTTTTTTTCCATTCATTGTAATTGTTTGGTTGCATCTGTGTTGACGCGATTGAGAATAAGATTTGATTTCGATTTTAATTCTTACGTTAATGTTTATCTGTTATGTTGTTTTGGTTTGAAGTAAGTAAATCGCGTCAGAACTCGAATCCAATTCGGATTCCTTTGCTCATCATTGCTTAAACTCTTTATCAGCCCACGCACCCGTCTGATTCTTTCTATCCCGGTACTCGAGCAAACATCCTCTCCATCCGACCCTGACCCTGCCGGCGTGGTATACGGCTTCCCGGTGCCCCTACCGCCACCACAGCCTGCCCGTGCTCAAAGACCGCTCCTAGAGCAGTGGTGACCGCGGCAGTCCGGTTTCGAAACGCCTGACGATGCCGGGGGAGAGCACATGTTGCGTATGGACGTTGATTGCGTTGCCCTTTGCTGCATTGTTGGCATTTTTACTCTCCGTGTTTATTGCCACTGCTGACCCATTCCCGCGAGTTTTCGTGTCCGGCATGTCCCTCTCTTCCTTCCACGTCTCGCCGTCGTCTCGCCATTTGAACGGGACTTGGCATATCGATTTCTCGCTGAGATACAAGGAGGGCTCGACGGGCCGCCCCTTCTCATGCGACAGCGCAGCGGTCTCGGTGTATTACAAAGGCGCGTACCTGGCGGGGACGTATCTTCACGCCTTCCGCGTTCCGAAGCATCTGATTCCTCTGGAGGCGAATGTAGATGCAGCCCGAACCGACGCCGCCAGCTGGCTCGCAAGCGGTCTCGTGGAAGCCAGCAGACTTGGAGTTGTGGAATTCGAAGTTCAGTTTGTCGCTAAATTCGGCATGGAGCATGCTACTTATGTCTGCAAGGGTTTGAGGTTAGGGTTTTCGACGACAGAAGAAGCCAAGTTCACGGGCGACGGTCACGTAAGGTGCCCGTTGATTGCTTAGAAGAAATCGATGAGAAGAAGTTTCTGTCAGATGGCTGGCAAGATTTCATTGTATTTTCTCTTTTTAATAGCTCTCGTAAGTTGGGGGATGAAGTTGAATGTTTTCCCTCTAATTAAGTTCAGGGGACGAACAAGCATCAAGTCGCATCAGTTCTAAGTTAAAAGCTATTCTTGATTCGTAGATTAGTTGAAGCTGTGATGATCTTTTAGCTAAGCTATGTGATAACAGTACGTACCGTCGCTACCGGCGCCTCTAGCCTAAATCTGCCCCCGGAAGCACCGCCGCCTCGACAATGCCCAACGTCTGTTGGGTCTCCGGCCGACCTAGTGGGACGGAAGGTGTTAGAAGGTCCTGGCTGAGGTGGGCATTATCTCCGTGGATGGACTGTTTGATGCTCGGGGCAATTGGGCTCCTAGCGTTGGCCGCAATCTCCGCGGTGTTTGGGTTTTTCGCTCACGATTTGACGTTGCTTCCGAATCAAGAATAACCGAAGGATTTCTCGCTGCTAAAGCACGTCTTCCGCTCGACAGCGCCGTGATCGCGTATGTATGTTCTACTTAAAACAAAAAAAAAAAAAAAACCTTGGGTGGGTGCCAGATATTTACTTTGACAAATTTGCTTGACCGTGGAAGAACTTGATCGAAAACATTCAAAGACTGGATTGCACAATTTTAAAAGGTTTTGGGCTTGATTGAATATTAGGACAAACGTTTAATATTTGTTTGTGGATCACAAAAATGAAGAGGAACTTTAAAAAATTTGACTAGAGGGTACGTGCACAGGTAGCTTTTTTCATTAGTACATCAAATTATCCATGACGTCCCTTTAAGAAGGGACAATTCCAAATAATATCTAAAATGACTTTATTTTCTCAAATTAGGGCAAAATAGATATTATCTCAAATAAGAGCTTGAAGCGCTCAAATGGTCTAGAAAAAAGGGCCTTGTCGAAGGGTATTTTAGTCATTTATGTTTTCTTCTTTTTTTATTTTCCTATTTCTATTTTTTCCTTTTCTTTTCTTTTTTCTTTCTCCCCTCTTCCGTTTCCCCTACCGTCCCTTGGGCTCCGTCTACATGCACTCTCCATCGCCGAATTCTAATTCGAAAAAATATAGGACAAAAATGCCCTTCGACCAGGATTTTTTTCGAGACGATTTAAGCACTTCAAGCCCTAATCTAAGAAAATAAAGGTACTTCACGCTTTTATTTAGAAATTTTCCCCTTTTAAGAATTTGAGTGAGCTAAAACTTAGGCTTAGTAAAAAAGTCGCAAAATCCCCATAGGGAAAAGTTCAAACTTTTCATAAAAATATTGGCATAATTCCAAAAAAAAACCTCAAACTTTGACGTTTGTCCCAAAATATCCATAACTTTTTTTGTCTCCTAAAAAACCTTCAACTTTTGATTTTATCCTAAAAAAAAATCAAACTTTGGTTTTTGTCCCAAAAATATCCGCAACTTTTTTTGTCTCCTAAAAAACCTCCAACTTTTGATTTTGTCCCAAATTTACCACAGTTATTAAAAAAATAGAGTGTTTCGCGCTCAGTTGAACAGAACTCATGATTGTTCGACAAAGATAAAAATGTACTTCCAATTATTTCGAGGGAGAATGTTTGACATATTGCAGCCGCATTCATTCATTTTGAGACATAATTGAGTTACCTGAGATTCACATACAAATTTCAATATAAACAATATATTAACGAATCTTCTTATTATATTTCAAATCTTTACCAAAATTATGATCACAAGGAAGCGTTGGGGACAGCATCTTGTTGTCACGGAGATAGAGTCGGCAGCAACTTATTGTCACAGATGCAGAATCGACACGATGGTCCTCGGTGGGAGGCTCGATTGGCATCGAGGACTATCAACGGGTAATGAGCGGACGACGAGGGTTGCTATTATCTCGGGATAAGATCACACCATTGGGCAATGGTTAAGAATCACTTGAAGTTTCGATAGAAGCAAAACGGTCGACGTCGAGGTCGTCGGGAATTCTACGATATGGGTTTTGAGGGTTTTTTTTTTGTGATTTGACTGGTAGATTTAGGAAAAAATTTAAAATTTGAAGGTTTTTTATGAGAAAAAAATTTATGGATATTTTTGAGACAAAGACCAAAGTTTGAGGTATTTTGGGGATTGGATTGGTAGACTCGGGACAAATCAAAAGTTAGAGGTTTTTTATGAGATAAAAAAAAGTTGTGGATATTTTTGAGATAAAGGCTAAAGTTTGAGGTTTTTTTTTGGATCAGGCCTTTTTTTTTTTGTAATTCCTATGATGTAATTAGAGACGACTTAAAAAAATCAGGGTGTTCAACTCTAAAGAACCCCGTTTCTTATTATTGAAGCAACAAATCCTAAGATAAAAATCTCTTCTACAAGTTTGTTTAGATGTTCGGATCAAGCTGAAAAAACGATTTGTCATGCGCAGCGTCTAAATCGAATCGACAGGGGGGGGGGGGGGGGGCGCAATAATGTTCAAATAACATTCACTTGTGAAAGGCAAAAATAACCTTCAAATATCACACAAGTAACACAAAAATAATTTTGAAGAAGTAAATATAATGGGCCCTTTATTTGAGGAGCAAGGCCCAAATTCGGGTTGGGCCACTTTGGGCTCGACCGATCTCCAGTTCAGGGGTTTTGAGCTGAAACCGCGACTCGCCCGAGCGACGTAACTTTCCGATCATCTCGATCGGAGCTCCAGTTTGTTCGGTGTTGATTTTCTTGACTGGGGTTTGAAAGCGAAGGTGTTCAAGCTAGCGAAAGGTCTCAGAGGGAAGGCGAAGAACTGCATCCCGATCGCGAGGGAGAGGGTCGAGAAGGCGTTACAGTACTCCTACCGAGACCGCCGCAACAAAAAGCGCGACGTGGCGTTCCCTCTGGATTCAGCACATCAATGCCGGCACTCGCATCCACTCCGTACGGTTTCTGAACCCCTCCTCCTCCTCCTCTCCTCCTCCTCTTCTTCCCCCCACGCCCTCTCTCTCATCTTGTTTGCTCGGTCGTGGAGGTCATTGATGAAAAGCTTTCTTTCCGGTGAATGTGGTTTGGCTTATTTGCTGAGGTCTGTTTGCTTGTCAACGTGGAGTTTTGGGATTTCTTTTCGTGGAAATGAGTTTGCAGCGTGGGGAGTTGTTATGAGAGTTATAAGCTGGAGCTGCTGTTGTTTGTCCATCAAGTGCTCGATAAAATGTCGCTGAAGCTTGAATTGCTTCGAACTTGCAAGTTTTATGGAGTTTCTAAAGCCCATCGCCCCCACGATCCTGAAAGCTTGGCCTGTCTTTCACCTTCGAGATGTTCTTGTTTTTGGTTTTCCGTTTATTGATGTTTCCGATGGTAGTTTTCCTCAAGTTCTTCACACCTGACCCGATATTGCAGCTATCTTTTGTTTGCAAGAATTGTGTGATCTCAAATTCATAGAATGTGAATACGATGTTGTTCCACCTGTTGCCTAAGTCTGATTTTCCAGTACTAACTTTTTTATTTCTTTGTAGCCTGCTGCATATAAGCACTCAAGCATAACGGCAAAATCTAGAACGCTGAAGAAGAAGAAGAAGAAGGAATCGATGGGGAAGATGACGTAAAGAGGGTGAAAGGGTGCCAGAACCTGAGGCAGAGGCTGCTTCTGTCTATGCTCGCCTCCACCGCCGTTATTGTGGAGGACATCCGCTCCGACCACACCTGGCCCCGGCCTCCGCCCTCACAAGATCTCCCTCCTCCACCTCCTCGAGAAAGTTTGCGATGACTGCGTCATCGGGATCAATGAGACCGGTATGTCTTCCGGGCATATATCCGCTTTTCAAAGTGCGTTTTGTTTTACCTAGTTTTTACTCGTTCCAGCTTTAGAGCTGTAAGCCTGGTAGGAGAAGGATGTTGTGCCAGGAGGTTGGAATTATCGCTGGCAAAATTGCCGGGAAAGGAAATTGAGCTACTGCGTCGCTTCGGTTGCGAGACGGGCTATTAGTTTTAGGTGAAAGGGAGTGCTGATTAATTGGGCTAGTCGAAGCGTTTGCAGTGAGTTTTTTTTCATATGGGATTTATGTTGGTTGGCTGGCTCCTCGAGTTTGCTATGAAAAGTCTTCCGTGATGAAGACCTTATTTTGATTGTGTTCGGTTCTAAGAGATAGCTTATGAAAATCAACTTTTTAAGAAATTAGCTACTAGCATTTGTCTCAACTTTGACTTGTCATCTCAATTTTATTGCCCCATGTATCCAGGAATTAACTTTCCTGGTTAACTGATGGAGAGAATGTGCTAGACTCATAGCCGTTGATATTTTTTGTTGTCATATACGTTAGGGACAACCCGACATGAAGGATCGTTGCCTTGTTAGAATGTTTCAATTAGTTGGATGAAGGCCCTCCATCCGAGAGGGTCTTCTAGAGTTTCAACTGTCGTTGATAACTACTCCAATCATGTCTAGGAGTAACCTCAATTCTGTTTGTTATAATTATCACATGGTCCATTTCTTATCGCAGGAACGAAACTTAAGTATAAGCCCAGTATCATAATGGGTGGGAAACATCTAGTGCATGATTGTGGTGTCAACCGTTCTATTGGTTATTTCTTGGAGCCTTTGATTGTACTCGGCTTGTTCGCAAAGAAACCTTTCTCCATAAGGCTCAAAGGTACATATTTCACCAAACTTGTGAAGAGGCTGCTCTTCCAACGTGTTACAGTGGAACTCAATGGATGTCATAGATTTTTTATTTTGCGTACTTTTTCAAATCTTTTAGAAAGGTTTAAGTATTTGTATATCTGTTGCTGTGACAGGAATCACAAACGACTCTAAGGATCCATGTTTCAATACATTTCGCTCCACTACCTTACCCTTGCTAATAGAGTCAATACATTTTGCTCCACTACCTTACCCTTGCTTAAGCGTTTTGGAGTTCCTGCTGAAGGTTTGCAGTTAAAAATAGAGAGCCGTGGAGTGCCGCCTTATGGTAGTGGAGAAATAGTCTTGTCAGTTCCCACTGTCCAGAGTCTAGCAGTGAGTTCCTTCATCAACTCTTTGTGTATTTTATGTACTAAAATATTTGGCACATCATGTTGCTAAAGTTCTTTGATTAACAGGCAGTCACATGGATCGATGAAGGAATGGTCAAGAGGATTAGAGGGATCACTTTCTCTACGTGTGTTTCTGCACAATTTGAGAATACCATGATACATGCTGCTCGTGGAATATTCAATCATCTACTTCCGGATGTTCACATCTTTACTGATCACAGAGCTAGCTCACAGGCTGGAAAGTGCATCTCTATTTTTATTTTGAATTTTACATAGCCATAATTTTTTACTCATGATTTAGAAGTGCCACTTGATGGTCCGTATTTATCTCGCCTGCCCTTTTTTTTTTTTTCTAGTGTGTGCTGATATATAGAAGTTATCTCGTGGCAGATCTCCTGGTTATGGAATTTCATTGGTCGCAGAAACTACTTCTGGCTGCTGCATATCTTGTGATACTACGGTATCTCATGGGCTAGAAGAAGGGAATGAGATTGAAGGGGAGGAGAAAAAGGAGTTAACGCCTCCAGAAGATGTTGGGGAGCAAAATGCCTCTGTTCTACCCAGAGAAATTGAGCAAGGTGGAGTCATGGATTCAACACACCAGGTGTGTTTTCTCTACTCACTCTACTCGTATATCATTTGTTTTCTGGAATATATTACAGCAGAAAAGTAGTTTCAATGCTCAGTTTACTTTTCATTCTATGATTACAGTACTTGTTTTTCTTCTTTTTGTATGATGAGAGGCTAACTTTAATTTAATTGAAGTTATCAGAAATCATTCTGCAGTGAAGCATATGCGTTTTTCTTGTGTACCCTTCCTTTATCTACTGTGACCCTTCTGTTTTATCCCTTCCTTTATCTACTGTAACCTTTCTGTTTCTGTTTTATCCCTTCCTTTATCTACCGTAACCTTTCTGTTTCATCCCCTGCTGTCTTTTGTTTTAGTAAAATTTGTGTGTGTTGGTGAAAGGAGATATGGTTCGCATTTTTCCTGATGGTGATGGTAACAACATCGAGCTTACCTGTCGGGCGCACACGCAGAAACTCAGATGTTGATAACACGAACCAGTTCCATTCATAATTTTTTACATTCTTGTCTGTGAAGTGTGTTGATGAGCTTCCAAACTCCCATCACCCCCTCCCACACAAATGCATACTCGGTCATGCGTGCGCAAAACCTTTGGATCTATATTCAGTTCACATCCTGAGATTTTCAGTAACCAAATAAGTTCCTTCGGGGCGAGAAAAGACCCCCAAAAAAAAGGACCTCTGGATTTGAAAGGAAAGCATCTTTGATGTACGAGCTGATCATTGGCTATCACAGGCATTAAGTTCCTTTCTTGAATAAGACAGTAATTTGTAAGTATGATCCAAAGAAATGTACGGGTACATTTTCAGCAATTACATTAGGCTTCATTTCCTATTACCCCTGAAAACACAACCGATGGAGATCAAGTTTATACTGCTTAAGAATTTATCCATGCTTACGTATGTTGTTCTATTGAAACTTAGTTTGTCTAAAGGGGAGAATACTTTATTTTGGCCCTCCCTAATTTTCAGTTCTATGCCCATCTCTAGTGCAACAAGTCTCTTAAGGATATTTACTGACTCCATTTCATTGGGGAAATGCTCTCTTTGCACAAAGAATCACCTGATTAGATGGAACTTGTAAGTACTTCTCTAAATGATCATAGTGTAACAGACCTGGTTTTTAGATTTTTTCATACAAAACCAACAGATGGAATAATTCCTAGTTTATACTTAATTGGTTCTGGATAAGCAAATTTGTGAGATGTAATAACTGGCTTCCGTAGCTTCATTTTGGTTATCTTTTTGTGGAGGTTTTATGGGACCACTTACCAAGTACTCTAAAAGCTTAAGCTGT
The DNA here is from genome assembly GCA_028455895.1 of Rhodomyrtus tomentosa. Classification (NCBI taxonomy): domain Eukaryota; kingdom Viridiplantae; phylum Streptophyta; class Magnoliopsida; order Myrtales; family Myrtaceae; genus Rhodomyrtus; species Rhodomyrtus tomentosa. Next base: position 12,889,125 of record JAPCWY010000003.1, on the reverse strand, counting down.
TAGAAGAAGGCGTGATTTAATATTTGTATATTCCAACACTCTTTCTCACGCTTAGTCCCGTCTTTTGTCTAGTACTAACCGTGGACAAATTCATTGGGGAAGCAAATAGGGACTTGGAAAGATTTGAACTCAGGACCTCCTGCTCTGATATCATGGGAGATTTTATGGGACCAATTACCAACTGCTCTAAAAGCTTAAGCTGTTAGAAAAAGCCGTGGTTTAATATTATATTTTCCAATACTTGTCTTACATGAGATTCTTTTAACTTGATTGATTGCTATGGCCAAGGTGTGGATTCTTTACCAGATAAATCATATGCTCAGTTGTGATACTGAGCTTGTAGCAATGGTGACGATGCCCCGTGATGAAGATGCTATAGACATTTTTAGCCACTTAAAATGCCTCGATCATTTTTAACATATCCTCCCTCCTTTTCAGGGTCTATTTTTTATTTTGTGCGCGTTGTGCCCGCAAGATGTTTTGAAGGTTCGTGTTGGCAAGCTTTCACCGTATGGAATAGAAATTCTCAGGAACATCAGAGATTTTCTGGGGGTCAAGTTCGTAATCAAGCCAGATCCTTCAACGGAGACAGTTATACTTAAAATGTGTTGGATGTGGAATGAAGAACTTGTCTAGGAAGGTTTCTTGATGACAATTTGTGAAGAATCTTGTATCTAATGCATGCATTGGTCTTTGCTTGATGGCATTGTGCGAGGTCTCTGATGGTCCTGCTGTCAAGCGGAATTTATCTTCCTTGGTCCCTGCAGAGGAGAATTTCTATGATCATCACACCATAGGTGGACCAAAGCAAGGGTTCCCCCATGGCATATCGAAATTGAGTCATAGGAAGCCATGCTCATGTTATATTTTTTGTCTTCGATCAGTCGGCTGACTGCTATCCAATTGAGTTATGGCAGTACGAACGCAAAAATTTTGTTCATTCAAGTTTGTTTTGGACTCTCGTGTAAACGTCTTAAAAGTTGTAATACGATGTTGAGATACGCACTGTGCCGCAAGAAGCATAGCTGGCTAATTTAGGCTTCATATTGCATTCTCTCCTTTTCTCTACCATTCTATCTTTTAAGCTCAGCTACACCATGATGAATAATGAGATTTGAGTTCCTACCTATGGAGCCAACATGCCATCTTGCTTAGCGCCTAAAACTGCAGAAACTGAATAGGATAAATTGAGAAATATAGAGATGGGCATTGCAAAATTGGTTTTGGGGAGATTAAATTTCACGCTGAATGATGAAAATGCCTTCTGATTCAGCTGGGAAAACTCTCGATGTGCCAAATGATTGAGATCCAATCAAAAGAGTGCTATACGACGCATGTATAGTGTGTTTATATGTCTTTTCAAGATTCATTGATTACATGAAACCTCAATTTTCAGTCTTCACCCCAAGCATCTTCTCTCAGCTTGTGCCTCCTCACAATCCGGTCCTTCCGGGCTTCTTCCTGTTTCCTCAATTCTCTTGAACCAAAGGACGAGGAAGGCAACTTCAACCCCATGCTCTGAGCAATTAGCCTCTGAGCAGTTCGGGCGGATGTTTGTGGCCTTGGCTTTGGAGGTTCCAAGTCTGAAACACGAGACAAACAAAATGACTGTTGTGAAGAAAATTTACTCCACAGCACGTCACTCCTCGGAAACAGTATAAACACATGCCATTTGGCATGCGATTCACAGTTCGGTGAAGCTATTTGATGAATGAGCCTGTCACGGTTGTTGCAGTCAATGATCTTATAAAAGAGGCGCCACAGCAAACAGAATAACCCTTGCTACTTCAAGCATGTAAAGCATATTACCCAGAATTTCAACTTTAGAATGGAACGTGTTAAAAGGAGCAGGGTAAAAAGAGTAAATTACCCGTTGCAGGAATTGAACTCAAGAGAGAATCGTCCTCCTCCAGTATTCGTACAGTGAAAGGAAATTGAATACTGCTAAGAGCCTCGAGTGCTGCATTAGGTGATTGGCATTTCAAAGAAGGTCAGAAGGAATCAACACATTAACAAACTGAGATCATAATTTTTGAGAGAAATTTGTAGGAAAAAAAAAAGACCAACAAACTAATGGAAAATAGATGAGGTGGTCTTGTGGAGCTTGCAATAAATTTGGACTCCCCACCGCGAGTATCCAATATTATCATATTCAAACACGATGTCTACAATCATGCAATCTAACACCAAGAACTGAGTTAAGAGGATAGTAGAACATAATTACCAATTGCTGGTGTTCGAAATACTGCAAGGGCAGTAGTATCATTGACCCACCGAATCACTACTCCTCGATTTCTGAAGTCCTCGAGGAGCTTCTCTAGCTCTGTTGTTCTAGTGCTTGGAGGAAACCCAGCAAGAACAAGAACATGAGTGGTGCCATATCTAGCTGCACAGATATTTTTATTCCCTTAGGCCCATCAAACTCCGAACTCATCCAAAGTATGAGAAATTGATAGTAGCTTATGTCCTACAATAATCCTAAACAATCAGGTCATGGCAATTGCTCTCCATATAGCAAGCATGTTTCCCTAAAAGGATGCACTACAAAATGCTCACGTGACATTACCTAACATGCGCATATGGAAGATTTAGTCATCCATTAAGAGAAGCCAATCATTTCAGCTTTTCACCTTAGAAAAGCAAATTCATAATCGCAACTGAGACAAGTGTCACGACGTGCTCTAACAAAGAGCAAAAACTGACATTACGCAGCTTCAGCTGAACGGGCGACACCGACTTACAGGATCTCAATGTGGGCTTTTCTTCTGAATAATGAGATTGACCTTCATCATCCACTTCATCAATTGTCAAATCATCTGCTACCCGATCACTATATAATTCATCTTTTTTGTATGTAAAAGTGCCCCTTCCACGCCTTTTAGGGGCTTTAGTATTTTTACCATCTTCCAGAGAAAGCTTTGAAACTTCTGGTAAGCATTCTGCAGGGAGTAACTCATTTGGAGAACGATCTGCAATAGCTTCCCAATCTGCCATTTTCGTAAGTGAGACACAACAAATCAACATTTTAAAATCATGCGGATATAACTTAGAAAAAGCATACAACAGCTGACATTGGCTTTTATCTAGGCTAAAATGTAACAATCTTGCGGGGATAAACATCATTCTTGATTATCGCGAATCATGAACTTGCAATCACCACCCAAATAACCAGAGACAAGCAAACACGATCTTCATTCCCTTTAAATTCCATTATTGATCAACAGAATTAAAAGTCTGATTTCATATAAGCATAGAAGTTCCACAAATATCATTGCTCATGCTCACTTGGTAGGCTCGTGGGTTGACAGATCATCAAACTATATATACCATCATCTAACATCATACAACTTATAGCTGGAATGGGTATCCATTCAATTCTCAATGGATAATACATTGTGGTGTTATTAACCACTACAAAACTATAGCAAGCATTTTGAGTTGAAGAAAAAAAACATCACCATCTTGTTCCATAACAAAATCCCTCAAAAGCCTTGCTTATAAAACGTGAAGTTTGCACTTCTGCCAAACGATCGAGCTTTTGCCCCATAATCTTATCCAAAACAAAGGATTTTAGCCTCAAACAAAGATGAAATCTCTTCAACACGCCATATCCAGATCAAGATGAATAAATGCAAATGACAAGCGAGACAGTAATATCAGCATGAAAAAACGCACCATCCTCTGAAGTTGCATCGAAAGCTGCTTCATCATCATGCGTCGAATGCTGAATGTGCCCTTCGAGAAAAAGAAATCAAAACAATCCAATAAAAAGTTGATTCTTGGGCAAGCGATCACTTAAAGACCTCAGAGAAACAGGTATTAACTTGATTCACACAAACGGAAATGACTTTCCACAAACCGACTGGAAAACGTAAAATGCACCTTCAGCGGAAGATCCCAAAGGGTCAATGCAGGTCAGAGCAGCACTCCGCGATGCACCTCGCTCGTCCTTCAAATCCTCCGTGGCGATCTTTTCATCACTGAAAAATCGGCAACAGGATCAAGAAACAATGTCCAAAGCAGTACCCAGAGCGCACAGACTCAAGAAACCACGCGCTCATTTTAAGTCTCGAGAGAACAGCGATATCCGCGAGTCGCTCGCTCCCGCAGACGAAAACAAAAATCGCGGGGAACAGCAGGAGGAGGACGAGGAGGCGGAGGAGGCGAGTACTTAGAGGAGGAGACGCGGCGATCGCGTTGTTTGAGGAGCGAAGATCGAGCGAGGAGCTGATCGGACTTGAGAGAGAAGCCCTGGGAGGAGTAGAGACGGGCCAATTCGGCGAGAGCGGAGGCCAATTGAAGATTGGAGGATGGTTCCCCTTCTTGCTGCGATTCGAGCTTGGAGATGAGGGACTCGAGAAGGGAGACGGCGGAGGAGAGTTCGCCGGCGGACACCAAGTCCTCCACTTCTTCGCTCCAGTTGGTGGTGGTGGTTGTGGTGGTTGTGGGTTCTTCTCTTCGAGTCTCCATTTTCGCCCGGAGTACTATAAAAGAGGGAGTCGCTTCTTGTTTGATCTTGGAGTAGGCTTTTTATTGGTTTTTTTTTTTTTATTGAGCCTTTTTTTAAAAAAATTTACGAAAATAGGTTAGATTTTTTTTTTATTTACCAAAATGGGCCCGTGCGGAATTCAAAGATCCGCGCAGGCCCGTGCGGGAGTCTGACTCCCGCATTAGGCTCAAACGCCCACACAAGGCACTGTGCATGAGGCATCTCATATTTTTATTTTTATTTTGTTTTGTTAATTATTTTATATTTATAAGTTTTTAAATAATTATCAATAATTAATTTGAAAAAAATATGAAAATAAATAAATTAACAAATAAGTTCATTTGCTCCACGGACTCGATAGTTCGTTTGTGCACTCGTTCGTTCGTTCGCTCGACGTCTTCGATTGATTTTTTATTTGCTCCCCGGTCTGGATCGATCACTCGCTCGCTTGGTCGTACATTCGCTCTGCGACCTCGATAGTTTGTTCATGCGCTCGCTTATTCGTTCGCTTCGCGGCTTCCATTAATCATTTGTTCGCTCTGCGGTCTCGATAGTTTGTTCGTGCGCTCGATCATTCGTTCGCTTTGCGGCCTCAATTGATTGTTTATTTGCTTTGCGGTCTCGATTGATTGTTCGCTCACTTGCTCGCTCTTTTGTCCGTTTCGCGACTGCAATAGCTCATTCGCTTGCTCTGCGGCCTCGATCATTCAAGGTAATCTGAGCAAGTGCTCTAAAGAAATTTACACAAGACATTTGAAAAAAAAAAAATAGAGTGCAAGCCGAGCAAGGGCAAAAAATTACGAGTACGAACGATCGAAGCCACGGAGCAATCGAGCGAGCAAGCGAATGAATGAACGATCGAGGCCCCAGAGCGAATGAACGAGCGAGCGAGGGAACAAACAATCGATCAAGATCGTAGAGCAAACGAACGATCAATCGAGATCGCGGAATGAACGAATAAAAGAGCAAGCGAACGAAATTATTTATTAATTTATATAATTTCATAATTTTTCAAATTAATTATTGATAATTTTTTGAAAACTTATAAAAATAAAAAAATTAACAAAACAAAAAAAAAATTAAAATGATGGGGTAACCCGCGCAATGCTTTGTGCGGGAGTTTGACATCCACACGAGGCACTGTGCGGCTGTCTGAATTCCACACGGCAAATAAAAAAAAATCTAACCTATATTAGTAATTTTTTTTAAAAAAGGACCCATTTTGAAAAAAAAAAACACTTTTTATTTCGCCTCTTATTTTATATTCATGATAGTACGACGCCGTTTCGAACGTGTAGCAGCTGGCAAGACCAACACTTACAATTTCTGTTAGGCTCTACCAACAAAAAATTGTACACTATTTAGTCTCCGACCCAAAAGAAAAGAAAAGAAACGAATTCTATTAGTCAATCATTTCGTGATGTTAAATGTTCATAATACCTTTGCGGCAAGTCTCATTAAAAAAAAAAAAGCCAGTATCTCACGTTCCGATGAACGAAATCTGTTTTTCGTCGCTAAAATTCATTAACATAGTTTTTTATTTATTTTTATTTATATCGTTTTGGCTACAAAAATGATGTTTCGTCAGAAAATTAGCGATGAAATTACTTTTTTGTCGCTAATTGCGTCGCACAATAGCGATGAATTGTAATTTCGTCGCTAATTTGCGACAAATTGTCTTTCGTCGCCAATTTAGTCGGAAATAGCGATGAATTTTAATTTTCATCGCAAATTAACGACGAATTTATTTCGCCATAAATTTTCTTCGCTAAATCCTTTTTTTTTTTGTGATAATCACCTCTAGATTTTGGCAATTGTTTACGCATAAGCTTTTATTAACTCACTGGTGACTCTTTTTTTTTGTCGAATAGATTGATGGGACACTTAACTTTGTTTTTAGTGGGCCTAGTACACAAAAAAAAAACAATCAACTTTATTATATGTTCCAACCATATCCAAAAAAAAAAAATTCTTGTAAAAAATCCCAATTTTAGCATGCATTTCATTATATCAAAAAAAGGCACAATAAAAAAATTTCAAACTTTTATTTTTACCTCAAATTTACGAACTTCATCTAAAAAAACCTCTAACTTTAGCATTTATCCCGGTTATATCAACAAAAATTATCTTATAAAAAAATTTTCAGCTTTTATTTTTGTCCAAATTCTACCATCTTCAGCTTTCAATCTATAATCACTGTTGGTTAATTCTACGTGACTCGAATTTTCTCATGAAACTTATTAATAAATTTCGAAATTCGAAAACAGTAGGTTTCAAAGATAACGAGATTTGAGATCGCTCATTCAAATAATTAGATCTTCACATCCAATTATTTTTTGGGCTATTGAGTGTCGGAGATAATCCAAAAACACCATCTCGAATAGCTCTATATCTCTCAACAATGTATAGGAGAAATAGACAACATAAGAGGAGTTGTGGGATTTTTGCATGGCAACTTCGTTCAAGTGTAATTCATTAACGACATGAAAATGTCACGTAAAATCAACTAACGGTAATTATGAATGAAAAATCCACGGTTGTAGAGTTAGGATGAAAATAAAAGTTTGGGATTTTGACGATACAGAAAAAGTTTTGGAGCACAAAATACAAACTAAAACCACCAGTTTATTTTATAGAGATCAATATGAAAACCGGACCGAAAGGATGATTAACGGTTTTTGTAACACATTAAAATGCTTCCACAATAAAAAAAAAAATTACAACAACTGAAGGCATCGCTAGCTATATTAATAATCGAATTTTCCATAGGCCTGCATTTATTCTTGCAAATTTGGCCAATCTTTGCCCAAAAAAAAAAGATTTGGATAAATTTGGGCCAAGTTCTGACGTTAAAAGTTTTTTTTTTAGCATTAGTTCAATAGGATTGGGATAAAAGTTAAAGTTGAGATTTTTTTTTGTATTAAGCGGGTAAAATTGAGAAAAAAGTAAAAATTAATTTCTTTTAATATAATTAGGATATATGCTAAAGTGAAGGATTTTTTTAGGTGGGGGTTATCGTTAGTATGATGTCTCAAAGCTAATCTCTCCGTCACAGGATATCACGGATGACATCTTGTCTTTAATTTGGGAAAATTTCGAAAAAGGTCCCAATGTCTTGTTTTTATCAAATAAGGCCTGAAGGGCTTGAAGTGTATTAAATTTCAAATAAGGGCATGACCAGGGGTGTTTTTGTCTTTTTACATTTTCTTATTTTTTCCACCCTTTTTCCCTTTATTTCTCTCCCTCCTCGCTGGTTGCCATCTTCTTTTTCTTTTCTTGAATCGTCTCTTTCCTGAACGTTGGCCTACCCCCTCGCCAGAAGCCGTCGAATTATTGTCGCGCCCCAACTGCGTGGCCGCTGGTCAGCACCCTCTTTGCGGTGGCTCTGAACGGGCAGGTCGAGCTCACGAAACCGTCAACCAAGTACAGGTAGGTATTGAGGTCGTCCAGCTAGTTCCCGTCTCGCTTCAAAGGCACATTGCGCAAAAGCTTTCGTGGGTTCGGTACCACGAGCAACCTGGTGCCGGGCATTTGTTCCCATATGCTGGTGGAATGAGTGAAGGCATTGTAAAGGCACTTATAGTTGGTCAGAAGCAGAGTAGATTTCCCATTAAGCTCTTTTTTCCCCTTCTTGATCCGTGGATCCGGCTGAGGCAAAGTGAGTCCCTCCTTCCGAGACTCAGCTCCTTCCCGACCTTAGCATACTCCCATTGTGGGTCCACCACGCGCCTCCGGATCCAGCTCTGCAAGCCCAGCACCCGGATGTCCTGGTCGCTCGGGACGCAACGATTGGTTATCAGATCGTTCGAGTTGACGATGCGCAGGATCTTGATCCCTTGCTCCTTGAGGCGGCACCAGAAGCTCCGGCTGCCCACCCGTAGCCCGCTGGAGGAGATGACGGTGATGAATGGGGTCGTGGTCCTGAAGGCCTTCTTCACGTGTTACACGGGAGCGTGGCTAGGGCCGCGCCCAAGCTGTGGTCAGTGATGGTCACAGGCTGTTCGGGTTGTCCCCGTGCGACTGCAGAAGCCACGAGATCTCCTCGCGCACCATCTCCTGCAGGCTCGGGCGATCCAGGGCGCACAATGTCCACAGGCTATGGAACCTGCTCTCCACCATGGGTGCGTTCGAGAAAGCAGGGATGTGAGAGAGACGCCGCCTAGGAGGTGTGCACGCATAATTTGACGAGCTCTGACGAAGGGGCGCGCCGGCGATGGTCAGTTTTGTATTGTAAAGAGGAGCCAGGGGTAGAATGAAGTAACAGAGTTCAGTGAAGTTTGAAGTTTAAGAGAAGAAGAATACAAGAAAAGAAGAAGACTACGGTGATGGCAAGGTGTCCGGATCGTCTGACCATGTGCAAGGGGCAGGGCTGTTAATGTCTATTGCAATCTATTGATTGAACTGACCGCTATGATGTGAAGAAAAAAAAAACAATTGAAATTGTAATTTGAATAGATTATGGATGTCCGTGATTAAACGAACGGCGACGATGTGACATTGACATATCTGCTCAGATTTGACTCAAGCAGGGATCCAATGGCAAGTGGCAAACAGCAGGAGGAAAATAAATAAAAAATGAAAAAGAAAAGGGGAAAAAAGCAAAAAATGTACAAAGACAAAAACACCTATACAGAGGCCTTTTTTTGAAACAAAAAGGGCAATTTATGCCCTTATTTGAAATTAAATCCACTTCGAGCTCTTATTTGAGTCAATCAAGTCACTTGGAGTCTTTTTTTTAGAATTTTCCCCTTTAATTTCAAATATTGACTGCCTCTACTTGAACTGAAAACACCTAATTGATCGCACATGTGTGATTTTTCTTATGTCACGATCCATTGAGGTGCGGATTCTACAAATTGGGGTGAGAAGTAGTAGAAAACGCACGTGCTCTCTCGTTCCCTCTAGTTTATGCTCTGTTTATCCAAAAAAAAAAAAAGGCCAAATTATTATAATTGGCATGAGGTGGATTTTAGCATATAGCTTGAGACTGGGGACGTGGTTTTCGACAAGATGTTGATTACGATATAGCCATACTGGCCATGGAAAAGTCACGCCTTTGCTCCGACGGCTAACTCAACGGGTTTGTTGACCTCGAAACTTTATACAATTGATTCGCTCTCCTTCAAATTTACTATTACTGTACCCGACATCGGGGACATGCCCTCTCATTGATTCAATCGCACCCAACCATCTGGAGAGTCTGATTTATGCTTCTCTCCGCTTCCTCCTTTATTAGAAAATTTCGAGATAGCCACTTCCTAATACTGCATAGGGACCTTCGCCGAGGCTTCCCTCGCGAATTCTTGCCAACGGTCATACTTATCGATGGTCACCGTCACCTATCGATATATGTTGACGACGATGGGCCGATGACCGTCGTAACAGAGTTGACGAAAAATCAAATCTTTTTTTTTCTTTTTTTTTTGCGGGGTGGGGGGTCAAAACTAATATAATTTTTATTGAAATCCTATGCAGCACCAAAAGGGCCTGATAAAGGAGACTCAGTACAAAGAAAAGGCCATAAGGCTTAAGGCAGATTAGAAAGCCAAGTTCGTGGGAGGTAGTTTTTTCTTTGGGCCCTGGCCAACCAGTCGGCAGCTTTGTCGGCCTATCTAAAGCAAAAAGCCTAGCTTTGAGGTTTGAGAAGCGGGTTAAGAGACCTTGATTTTTCTCTTATAAGCGAACGTACTACCAATGGAACTTGATCTGTACACTCCAAAGTAGACATGGCCAAATGAACCCGTGGCCCGGCCACTCATTGGCCGGTTCCACCTTTTCGCGGAACCAGGCCCTCAACAGGTCATTGCAGTAACTACAATTTCTTCGTGTTTCGTTGAGGGCAAGGGCTTCGGCTTGAAAAGCGGAGGTTACTTTTGCAGATCTTGTGAAGCCATCCACGACGCTCCCGTCGTAATCTCGGCACAAGCAAGCTATTGCACCATCCGTTGCATCTCCCTCGATCGATCCGTCGATGTTTACTTTCAGAACACCCTTCTTTGGTGGAGTCCAGATCCGAGGTGGGTATCGGCTTCTCCGACTTCTCTGCTCGTTTTTGAGCTTAAGTTTGTATTCCATTTACTGAAATTTGTTCTTTCTACCCGCACTTCCTCCAGTATGCATCTCGGGTCTGGGATTTGACGCCTGAAAATAAAATTGTTTCTTGCTTTCCGTGTGTGGCAAAGTACAGTCGCCACGTGCTCCTTCGAGGGTAAATTTGCTGCCATTTCTGTGAATTTAAGCAACCAGATGTCGATTCTAGTTAACGCAGTATGGAGATATGCAAATTTAGAGACGGATCTGAACACACCTGTTTTATCCTCATTTTGTGTTCACACTTGTGAATCTCTTGCTAAGAAAACATCAAAACCAAATGGAAACGACCTCTCTTACTATTGTAATTCCCCAAAAGACGAGGCAAATTAATGTAGTTTGACTTTGAAGGAAGCTTCGAAGGACTCAATTCGTGGAGGAAAGTGGGGGGGGGGGGGGTGGTGGGAAGAAGAAGCATTGACCTTTTTATAAAATCAAATTATTTAGGCAAATTTCAAGATTGATTCTCTGTTTCTCGTGGATCAAATTGTAAAGGAAACCCATTTGATGGTGCTTATGAGCAAAAATATACAACTATTAAGTGATGAACGCAAGGAATGGTTTTAGGATGGTTCTCTTCTCTGTCCCATGACCTTTGCTTGTTAATTGAGTCGGCCACTTCATCAACAAAAGCTTCGAGATTTCGCTGATTAAGTCAAAAGCCGGTCCATTTTTGAACCGGGGGTCAAATTGAGAGAACCGGTTACGCAAATGTCGGTTTATTATATAATAACGAAGAAAATCGGTACTAATAAACGACTCGACGACCCTCTTTTTTGAGTTTTCCATCCCTTAAAACCCGTTCAAAAAGATGGTCAGCACCTCCTAAACTTCCTAATTTTTTTTTTAACCCTCAGGGTCTTATGACTCTTATCTCACTTTCATGCAAAATTGCAATTCCAATTTTACCCTTTTAAGGCGAAAAAGCAACAAAGAGCTTGTTTTTGTTTTGTTTTTGTTTTTTTTTTTGTCAACGATGAAAATCAGAGAACATTGGATAAAGAGTTTTTTTCTTTTCTTTTTTGGGGGATGGCATCTAGAGATTGGTGTTGCAACGAGTCAAAAATAATCTCTCGTTAGTCACTGAGGCTCCAGTAAGAATACCTTCACAGACCCGAAGAATCGCTACAACTAAACGTATCGCATCAAGCCGATGGATGGACAACACGTAAATATTCATGTAATATCGTTGGTCTTGAGAGACGGAGAAGGCTAGGTTAGCCATAATCGTAGAAATTATCAAAATAAAATAACTTGTGCTAATAATTATAAGTATAGTTTTTGTAATTCCTATGATGTAATTAGAGACGACTTAAAAAATCAGCGTGTTCAACTCTAAAGAACCCCGTTTCTTACTATTGAAGCAACAAATCCTAAGATAAAAATCTCTTCTACAAGTTTGTTTAGATGTTCGGATCAAAGCTGAATAAAACGATTTGTCATGCGCAGCGTCTAAATCGAATCGACAGAGAAGTGAGGTGGGGAGCGCGGTTTTAAATAATGTTCAAATAATGTTCACTTCTGAAAGACGAAAATAACCTTGAAATATCACACAATTAACGGAAAAGGAATTTTCGAAGAAGTAAATATGATGGGCCCTTATTTGAGGACCAAGGCCCAAAATCTGGTTGGGTCACTTTGGGCTTAGGGTTTTGAGCTGAAACTGCAACTCGCCCGAACAACGTAACTTTCCGATCGGCTCGATCGAAGCTCCAGTTTTGATCGGTGTTGATTTTCTTCACTGGGGTTTGAAAGCGAAGGGGTTCAAGCCAGCGAAAGGTTTCGGAGGGAGGGCGAAGAACTGTTTCCGAAACACGAGGGAGAGGGTCAAGAAGGCGTTGCAGTACTCTTACCGAGACCGCCGCAACAAGAAGCGCGACGTGGCGTTCCCTTTGGATTCAGCGCATCAATGCCGGCACTCGCGTCCATTCCGTACGTTCTCTGAGCCACACCTTCCCCCCTCCCCCCCGCGGCGTATGATGGTGTATATGACATATACAACGTAGGTGCCCACGAGCAGTTCGTCCTCGGTTATTGCGAATGTCTTTGCATCTCCAAAACTTTCGGCGCTCTATCTTCGCCAGGCAGCTTCTCCTTCAGGGGTCGCGTTCTAATTTTCCACGTTCCATCGTGCTCAATTGCCTTAGCCGCAAGCAATTTCCTTTTCGAATATCAATATGCTCGAATCTTACATCCAATTTGCTCGCAAAACGACTAGTTCTAAGATGCTCAATTGCCTTATTAAGACAAAGCCAATCATATAGAATGGACGCCTTTGACCTTCGAGGAGCCTCTTCACTCCCGCTTAAACCTCGTCGCTGCTCAGCCCACTCACCCGCTCAATCTCCACCATCGCCTCCACCGTCAAAGGCAAGCTTTTGGTTTCCGCCGCTCATGTGTTGACTGTTTCTTATTGAGATCCCATGGATACATTGTTGTTTTCTTTTTTTGTGTGTGGTCGAATACATACGTTGTGTGTTTGTTTTTTTTTGGTTAAAAATACATACATTGGGTTTGGTAGGCAACTTTATAACTTTTTGGCGGTAAAAAGGAAAACGCTGCTACGGGGGTTCAATGGCGGTGCTTAGCACCGTGGAGGAGGAAGCATCGTGCGGAGGAATATATCCCCGCCTACCATGTGTTTGATTAGAGTTTCAGCACAAATGCGACTGTTATTCCGGGGTGTCGTAGGTCTATAGAATGCTGTCTGTAGATCATTTGACGTTTTGTTTGGGTAAGGTGAGGAAAGCTATGTGGTAAGAATGCCGGTCTGTTTTGCGAGCCAAACCACGCCATAGCTATTTTATTTTAGTTCCTGCTCTGTTACGTTCTTGTTCCAATGAAATAGATGGTCTTCTCTATCCTATCTTATTCCATTATGCGACCCGAACATGCTATCAGTTGGGTCGACGTCAACAAGTTTCTTTGTTGGTTTATCACCTTCTTTGTTAGTTCCTGCTGTGTTACGTTCTTGTTCCCATGAAATAGATGGTCTTCTCTATCCTGTCTTGAACATGCTATCAGTCGGTGGACATGATCTTGAACAAGAAAATTCAAGAATCATTTGCTTTACTTTTGGTACTCACGATTAGGAAAAAGAAAGAAGAAAATTCTGCTAAAGCAGCGGGCGTTTCATAATGACGGTCAAGCCAAGTCAGCCATGTGTAGAGGTGGCAATACAGGTCATCAGCCCATTTTTTTATCTCATTTATAGTGAGCCAGGTTAAATATGGGCCATTGATACTTTAAAAACAGGTCATAAATGGGTTTGAAACGGCCTAGTCTAATATGGGTTTGCATCAGACCCATATTCAACCCATATTTGACCTGTTTTCAACCCATGCATCAGAAGCTCATGCCTCACGACTTACTCATTACTCTCAGTACGCTCAAGCAACACGCACGTAGATCCGCAATCTCGCAAATCGCAAGCACCCTCCCCGTCGCGCGCCTCCGTCTTGTTTGCCTCCATCTTGCTCGCCTCTCTTCCCCTCACTCAAGTTTGATATAAGTAAGCCATCTCCATCTCTCTGTCTTCGTTTTTTTTTTCCTCATCCGCTTCTTTCAAACGAGAGAACTCGTCCGCATATTTCGAAGCGAGGGTCTCCATCTGGGTGAATGTTCTTTCAATTGCGAAAACGTCTGATGACTGAAATCGATTTTGGGTGTTTCTTGGTCGCAGGGATTGCTTTGGAGATGTCGGACCCACTGGATCCATTCGCGAGTTCTTGTGAGTAGTGCAATTCTTTTGATTTTAGCGTTCTAGAGCAAGTATGTCTTCCTATCCTTGAATTTTATTTCTAGAGTCATATGTTTGAAGTCAGCGCCGAGAATTTTCAAAATATGCTACATGCGTTGCTCTCAGGCCTTCAAAATTTAGTGTTTTACTGGGTTTTCTAGTGATTTATGAGTAATCTCGATTATGGGAGACATCAACTATAATTCCAGATGAAGGGCATATGCTTAAAAAATGCTATAGTATGGGAAATATTGGCTACTTTGACAATGCTTTGTACTGATTAAATCAATTAACTTTTTTTTTTCTAGAAATTAAAGGGGGAATGAATACCGTGGATGTTAATTTTAACCAGATTTTGTTTATGTTAATTTTAGTCTTTAACCATTGAATCGAATATGACTGTGTTATGATCTATATTGGAAATGATGCATTTTTTTATATAGGGCAAGGTAGCGCTTGAGGGGAGCTTCAAGAACAGAGCCTTCCTCGTGTAGGGAGTACCAGCCAGTGGTTGCCACCGAGAAGCCATGCAATGGCCGTCAGAAGAGCGGTCTTCTGCTCATCGTTGTTGGGAAATGTCCAGGTGCTTCTTCAGCACAAGAAGCTGGAGGCGAAGCTCCCATGTTGTTTGTGAACCAAGTTGATAGATAGATGTTGGATTTTTGTGGTGTCATTTTGGGTTTACCACAAAACTGAGTCTGAGTATTCTCCTTCCTGTGTTTTCATTCTCTCCCCGAAGCAAGATGAGATGAAATCGGGGGTGAATTGGAAACACATGGACTTGGGAACTTTCATTTGTATCTTGCTGTTAGAGAATTCTCATCTAACATGTTTGACGATTGATTAAGTTCATCAAACATATGTATATTGCATGCTTTCAAAAAATGAATTACCCATACAAAACTGGGCTCATTAAATATGGCTCACAACCGATCGGGGACTGGGACTGGGACCGAGGTCGGGAAGTAGGAAGTGGGGACCGAGGCCTGGGACCGGTGTCGGGGAGCGGGGTCAAGGATTGGGACCGGAGCCGAGGTCATGGTTCGAGCCGGGGATGAGAACGGGGCTTGGGCAGGGGACAAGGGCTAGGGCTGGGACCGAGATCGAGGTCAAAACCAGTGACCGAGGCCGGAGCCGGGATCAGGATCTGGACTAGGATCGGGGACTGGTCCCGTCTGGAGCCTCGACCCCGATCCTAGCCCCAATCGCCTCCATCGGTTTCGGTCACTTAAAAAAATTTACTAGATTTTTTATTGCATGGAAATATTTTAGTAATATTATTTTCTTAAAATATTATTGTGTTTTCATAATATAGGTCAAAACGGGTTGAGTCAGGTATGATTCATTAAATATGGGTCAATATAAGTCGGATCATATTCGACCCGACCCACCCATTTGCCACCTCTAGCCATGTGTAGTTTTTCTGATCCACGCGTACCTCAGATTTCAGCTTCTCATTCTCTTTCTTGATGGAGTCATAATTCGAGAGCAAAGAGTCATGGGACGGCTTGAGGACATCATAGTCCCTCTCGAGCT
Source organism: Rhodomyrtus tomentosa (assembly GCA_028455895.1). Classification (NCBI taxonomy): domain Eukaryota; kingdom Viridiplantae; phylum Streptophyta; class Magnoliopsida; order Myrtales; family Myrtaceae; genus Rhodomyrtus; species Rhodomyrtus tomentosa. The sequence continues at coordinate 12,873,271 of JAPCWY010000003.1, read as the reverse complement.
GCTTCGTCTTCCACCGGGCTCGGCGGTTCTAGAACCACACAGCCACCTGCCTAGGCTGCATGCCCAGCTTCTTTGCCTGCTGGGTCTTTTTCTCTGGTTCCAACTTGTTCTCTGCTTGCTTCAAAGCTCTCCTCCAACAGATGCACCTTAATATCTAGACAAGAGACTTTCAATTAATATCTGTCAGAAGTCAAAATCACGAGACTTGCAGCTATAATTACTTACCAACTTCAACATCCTAAATCTGACAGCTCAATACAACGGGGACTAGATTGTGACGAGAGCTAACTCCTCTTCTTAATCAATGCTGCAGCTCTACTTAGCTAAGAAGACATCTGTTGCTTGGTTGCAGATAAAAGTTGTTTTTACTGCAGAGGATGAGCATATGCTCTGACAAGAAACAAATGTTTGAGAGTTTAAGTATTTGATCCTTAGATCAGAATCACAAGCAACCAACCCGAGGATGTGAACCCACAAATCGTAATTCCAAATTAATCAGTTGGCTCTACAACACTTAACAGAAGGAAAGTTCGGGGCGAAGAGGATTGGAATTCAACATGTAGCTTGTTTGTTAGTACTGCATGGAATAGATTCCAACAGAACAGAGCCCGGTTCGAGTAAGAATATCACAGACCTGCTCAGGAGTGAGGCGGCGCTTCTTTTCCGGCGCCTGGTCGTACTAATATTTCTCATTGAGAAGTTCATCAGGATAGCTGAAGATTGATCGCCTCTTCGGGGCCTCCTCAATTCCCATAGCTGATCCCCCTCCTAGCAAAACAGAAGAAATCCATCCGTAAACACTCGTCGACGCTCAATTTTTTTTTCTTTTTTTCAGAATTAGGCGCTGATGCAGGGAAAGAGGGAAAAAAAATTCAACTTTTGAGTTTCACAGTTAATGTAAATTCGGCATTTTATATGAACTCATGTTCCTTGGCAACATGCTCCCAAGGAACATGTTGCCGTGGCACGCAGATTGATCAAAGAGAAATCGTCCGGACTCCATAGAATTCATCCTCTCAATCTCTCTGTACTTTCGCTCGCGTCGCAAATCTCCAGAGAGCCACTCCTCTGGTGGAGAGACATGAGACCGCTTGGTCCGCACGGCGGTACTACAGATAGTAGTACTAGTAAACACGAGCTAGGGATATCACGAAGACTTAGAAGAGCATGAGCTTGTGGCGGAAGAAGCTGGTGCTCCAGAGCAACCGCGCCCGATGTTTTCATCGAGCACTGTGAATGCAGTCATGATCGAGAGAAGGTGATAAACCAACAACTTTGGCAAATGAAATATACATTCTTTCCTTTTCAGCTCCGATCCAGCCTTGTGTCTACGACGTGTTTGACGGACAAGATTCCTTCAAAGACACTTGTTGATGTCGACCGACTGATAGCATGTTCGGGTCGCATAATGGAATAAGATAGGATAGAGAAGACCATCTATTTCACTGGAACAAGAACGTAACAGAGCAGGAACTAAAATAAAATAGCTATGGCGTGGTTTGGCTCGCAAAACAGACCGGCATTCTTACCACATAGCTTTCCTCACCTTACTCAAACAAAATGTCAAATGATCTACAGACAGCATTCTATAGACCTACGACACCCCGGAATAACAGTCGCATTTGTGCTGAAACTCTAATCAAACACATGGTAGGCGGGGATATTTTCCTCCGCACGATACTTCCTCCTTCACGGTGCTGATCATCGCCATTGAACGCCCGTAGCAGCGTTTTCTTTTTTACCGCCAAAAAGTTATAAAGTTGCCTACCAAACCCAATGTATGTATTTTTTACCAAAAAAAACAAACACACAATGTATGTATTCGACCACACACAAAAAAAAAACAACAACGACAATGTATACATGGGATCTCAATAAGAAACAGTCAACACATGAGCAGCGAAAACCAAAGCTTGCCTTTGACGGTGGAGGCGATGGTGGAGATTGAGCCGGTGAGGGGGTTGAGCGACGACGAGATTTAAGTGGGAGTGGGAGAGGCTCGTCGAAGGTTAGAGACGCCCATTCTATATGACTGGCATTGTCTCAATCGCATACATTTGGCACTTTGAAACCTATTGACTCTGAGGGCATTGGTGGAATTGAAAACTCCCCCATAATTTCATTTTGTCAGCAGGTTTCAAAGTGCCAAATGTATGCGGTTGAGACAAAGCCAGTCATATAGAATGGGCGTCTCTGACCTTCGACGAGGACGAGCCTCTCTCGCTCCCACATAAACCTCCCCTCACCCGCTCAATCTCTGCCATCGCCTCCACCGTCAAAGGCAAGCTTTTGGTTTCCGCTGCTCATGTGTTGACTGTTTCTTATTGAGATCCCATGGATACATTGTTGTTTTTGTGTGTGTGTGTGGTCGAATACATACATTGTGTGTGCGTGTGTTTTTTTTGGGTAAAGAATACATACATTGGGTTTGGTAGGCAACTTTATAACTTTTTGGCGGTAAAAAGAAAAACTTTTGAAAAGAGTAGGACAAACTGACACAGTAAATCATCTCCATGGTCTTCAAACCGCTAAACGAATGGAAGTTTGTGCCCAGTTTTTACGGAAACCAAAAGACTAGCAATTTGACAGGCAACTTTCACCTTCGGCTCTGATATTAGGAGGACTTTCACTTGGGGAGATTATTAAGAAAGAGCTCAAATCCGAATCCATTAACATATGTAATTAGACCAACCTTCACTCAAAAGTTTAAGCTAATGAGTTATGGGCCAACTTGGGTATATTGACTGCTCAATACCACGTCAATTCTCTGATGTGGTACCTTTCTAACATAACTCACATGTGTATGCTAATACATTCAACGAATTCATATAACTTGAAGAACAAATCAACTGATATGTCACAATCAGCAACCAGTTCTACGAAATACAATGGCCAAATCTTGTAAGAAATTGCAAATGCAAATCCCACCTATTGTTAATCTCTTCCCCTCCTTATTTACTCAGGTTTCATCAAATCATGCTAGCAATTGATAAATAAACTCTCTTGGCCCTTTCTTGGACAAGGACATGTGATTCCTAATTGGCTATCCGGCGTGGAAGAGAGCAAAGAAACGGTACTTAGGACAATCAAAGGAGACGTAACCATCTCGAGATTCAACTACGTGTGCAGTCGATGTTCTTCGCCATCCACCCTGACCAAGATTATAAAAGGAGGGCAACCATAGCCCTCAGATTCGCACACTCAGTGTTCCATAAGGCACAAAGAAGCTCTTTGTTGTTGCAATCTTCAATTGTCTGATCGAAAGAGAATGTCTTCCTGCGATGGAAACTGTGGCTGTCGCTCTAGCTGCAAGTGTGCCAGTGGGTAATAATCATGTCCTATATGCCCACGCATGTGTATATGCCCATATCCATGTACATAGAGCGCGCGAATTCGCATCATGGTAAATCCGTGTGAGATGAGTTGATGACTTAGATACTTCGTGCCGGTTGTCTTATGTGCAGATGCAAGAGGAACTCGGGCTTGGGTCTCTCAGAGACCGCCGCCACTACCTCCTCTCAGACCATCGTTGCTGGGGTTGCTCCTGTGAAAACGTGAGTTCAGAAAAGTCAATATTTCCCCTCCTACCTTTCATGCGAAATAGTCAGCAGCGTCTACTTGTACTTACAAGAGGTTATTGAAATGGTTCGATATTGACTGTGCAAAACTCTAGAATCATGGTTTACATATCTTTCACGTTTATCCCAGGAAACCCAGTGAGATTCCAGAGATGAGCACCGAGGCCGGCCATGGCTGCAAGTGCGGATCAAACTGCACGTGCAATCCGTGCAACTGCTGATCGACTTCGATAAGAAGAAGCCCTTGAATGTTGAAGAAGTCTACTACGTCGTGATTGCGTGTGTATCGAGTGGTTGCATATAGAAAGACTGTAGCGATATGTGTGGTGAATAATGCAGACCTGGGTTTCGGCCACACGCATCCTTCTCTCCTGAACTTGACGAATCCCACGCCAGGCAAACTATTGTGAGATTATGTGTATTGTTTGGTGGGTACGCTTCGAAGTTCGAACTAGTCGAGGTTGTCCCTCCAGGGAGAAATCCATCACCGGAGGCCGGGAGTGATTTGAATTTCTTCTTAGCGGATTGGAAAGATCTATAGGAAATGTCCTACTCTTGCCTGAGCTTTCTGATCAGCCAATTTACCAGGAATTGAATAACTGAAGAGTTGAGGAACAACGACAACCAACCCACGGAATTACTTTTTAGCATGAAACTGCAACAACCATCGTTCATCAATTACTCTCCTAATGTACAAATTCTCATTATCGTCGTGTGTATCTGAAGGCGAGTGGTTCGAGTTACACAGAAGAGGTTTCACTTTATGCACAGTTGCTCAGGATTAGGTGATCGGAAATGTCACACCCCAAGGGAAATCACCGTACTTGTACCTAAAAGACGCAGCCTCAAATAGAAACCATCATAAACCTATTATCAAATATATATTCAACTATATATAAAAAACTGACTGAACATATAGTTGTTCCTTCATCAGAGTTTCTACTATTCTCAAAGTTATTTATATCTCGTCATTCAACTAAACTTGACAACTAATAACATATATGTACATAACTCTCCTAGATCACAACCAAAATGTAACTCCCAAAAGTCCCCAACGATTGCGCTCTCATTCTATTTGCAGACGACTGAAGAACCTAAAATGATTGGAAAGAAAATGGGGTAAGCAACACAGCTCAGTGAGTAGTACATATCTCTTCTAAGCAAATCAAGCATTCATTGTGCACATGTAATAATAACATGTCATAGAAATATCATGTTAATCAATAAAAATCATAACAAAAATCAATGGTCAAGTCTATTGATTAATCTCAAATCACATATTGATGGCCCATTCATCGACAAATCTCAAATCACATATCGATGATTCATCCATTGACAAATCTCAAATTACATGTCAATGGTCCATTCCATTGACCAAACTCGTGCTCAAATATATAACCATGGTCATGTATAACGCCTCATGACAAGGCGACCAAGATTCCCCCCTTGGTAAAGTCTTCACCTATATCAACCGGTGGTTCGGCCCCAAAGGATATCCTAACTAGTATGCGCATACCCAAAAACCCTTCATTAGGTTCACAACGATATTGAGCATCAAAATCAACGTCTGCGAATAATCCATAAATCCAATCCAGAAATCATTTTGCAAACTAGAATATATTCCACAAACATTTCTGATAAATCAAGTTCAGAAATCGATCACATATTTCACAATTCATATCGTAACATATTTCTCAAATAGTTTGCAAGTATCAAAATGCAGTAATTGCCCGATTCAGATTTTGATGCAATAAATATGCCTTTAGCATTTATAATATATCAAATTCGAATTGCTTTCAATATATGACTTTATAAATTCAAAGAAGATATAAACAACACTCACTTGATATAGCCTAACCCAGATCTCGATAGCTAATTCGGGCTATCGAACTCAACTCCTATCAATTTAGCGAAAATTGGTATCATGGTCAAGTAAAAACGCTATCGTAACTACGAATCGACTAAGATAATCTTATTCACTAGTTAAACTATTTCTACGAATTAGCTAAACACTAATCCGAATAACATAATCTCAACTATCTGTAACGCGGAGCCTAAAAGTAGCGTAACTTCGAAAAATCTTCCGTTGATATGAACGAGGGGTTTGAGTTCTTACTAAATGCCGAAGAACAAAATTGATTTGGCTTGATTCTTGACCCCGGCGTATTTTTTTCTATCTTCCTCCTTTTCTTCTACGCGTTCTCTCGTTTCTGTTTTAATGGCCGAATGAAGCATACTCTCCCCCTTTTATATTCTCAACCGTGCACTGCTTGAGGCGGTATAATTTTTTTTATACGGTCAAATGGTCAATAGACCACCTGTCGTTACATGGCTATAATATAAAGATAGCACATGCCTCTTGTTATTACATTCTACCCTCCTAAAACAAATTTCGTCCTCGAAATTTGAACTTACCTCAACTATTGAACAAGTTGGGAAACTTGCGTCTTGCTTTTTTTTCGAGTTTCCAAGTAGCTTCTCTTTTTGTATGGTTTTCCCATTGTATCTTTACATAGGGAATAGTCCAATGCTGCAATACTTGATCCTTTCTATCTATGATATGAATAGGCCTTTCCTCATGAGTCAAGTTCTCCTTCAATCTCAAAGGTGTAAAATCTAGTACGTGTTCTGGATTCGGCATATATTTCCATAATAGAGACACATGAAACACGTTATGCACTCCTGATAATGCTGGTTGCAAAGCCAGTTTATAAGCAACTTCGCCAACCCTTTCCAAGATAAGAAATGGTCCTACGTATCTTGGACTCAACTTGCAACACGTGCCAAATCTTATAACACCTTTCATGGAAGAAACCTTGAGGAATACATGATCTCCTATATCAAATTTCACGTTACACCTTTTAAGATCTACATAACTTTTCTAATGACTTTGAGCCGTTTTGATGCGCTCCCTGATCAACTTGAATTTCTCTTTTGACTGCTGAATAAACTCTGGGCCAGTTAGTCTTTCTCACCAACATCATCCCAACAAATAGGAGTGCTACACTTTCGACCATCTAAAGCTTCAAAAAATGTCATCCTAATACTGGAATGATAACTGTTATTATAAGAAAACTCTGCCAGATATAAGTGTTTGTCCCACGAACTGCCAAAGTCAATGACACATGATCTCAACATATCCTCTAATGTTTGAATAGTTCTCTCTGACTGTCCATCTGTCTGTGAGTGAAAAGCTATACTAAAGTTGAATTTGGTGCCCAGGGCTCCTTACAAGCTCTTTCAAAAGTTGGATACAAATCTAGGATCTCTGTCAGAAACAATACTCATTAAAACTCCATGAAGCTTCACTAACTCATTGACGTATTGCTTTGCTAAGTTTTCTAGTGAAAGACCAAACTGACATGATAAAAAGTGAGCAGATTTAGTCAATCGATTAACAATCACCCATATAACATTTTTGCCATTTGGTGTTCTCGATAGACCAACAACAAAATCCATGGTGATATGCTCCCACTTCCATTTAGGTACTTCAAGTGGTGTAATTGTCCACTAGGTTTCTGATGTTCAATTTTTACTTGTTGGCAGATTAGACATTGATTGACCAATTTCACAATATCTTTCTTCATATTAATCCATCAAAAATTCTCTCTCAAGTTCTGATACATTTTTGTGCTTCCCGGATGGATTGAGAATATAGTATTGTGAGCTTCTTGCAATATCTACTTTTTCAATTCTGAATCATTAGGAACACATAATCGGCCACGAAACCTAAAAAATCTATCTACGTGAATGTTAAAATCTGTTTGACCATTAGCCTACATGCCTTCTATAATTTTCTGCAGTTGAGGGTCCTCATTTTGTTTAGACTTGATTCTATCAATCAATGTTGGTTGCACTCGAATATTAGCCAATCGAGAACCAAGATGATGTACCAATACTTTCAGGTCCAGTTTTCTCATATCTTTGAGAATAGACTTTTGAGTAGTGAGCAGCACTGCCATATTTCCAGAAGACTTACGACTTAAGGCATCTACTACCACATTAGCTTTACCTGGATGGTAATTGATTGACATATCATAATCTTTCAGGAGTTCTAACCATCTCCTCTGCCTCATGTTTAGTTCCTTCTGAGTGAAAATATACTTCATACTTTTGTGATCCGTAAATACTTCACATTTCTCCCCATACAAATAGTGTCGCCATATTTTCAAGGCAAATATAATTGCTGCCAATTCTAGGTCGTGAGTGGGGTAATTCTTCTTATGTGGTTTTAATTGTCTAGAAGCATAGGCAATAACTTTATCACTTTGCATAAAAACACAACCTAGGCCTTCTTTAGAAGCATCATAATAAATTGTGAAACCACCAGTTTCTAAAGGCAAGGTCAATATAGGAGCTGATACCAATCACTTTTTTAACTCTTGGAAACTATGTTCACACTGATCAGATCACACAAATTTAACTTCTTTCTGAGTTAGCCGAGCAAGTGGACCAACGATTTTGGAGAATCCCTCCACAAATCGTCTGTAATAGCCAGCCAGTCCAAGAAAGAAAACTTCTCACTTCTGTAACATTAGTAGGATGATTCCATTGAACAACTGCTTCAACTTTCTTTGGGTCAACCAATATACCATCTTTCGAAATTACATAACCCAAAAACTCTTTGTGGTCAAGGCAAAAATCGCATTTACTAAACTTAGCATAAAATTTCTTTTCACGCAAAGTCTGCAGGACAAATCTCAAGTGTTGCTCATGTTCTTCCAAATTCCTTGAGTAGACTAAAATATCATCAATGAACACCACTATAAATATGTCTAAATTCTCCTTGAGTATCCGATTCATCATATCCATGGAAGCAGCGGGCGCATTTGTTAATTCAAAAGGCATGACAAGAAATTCGTAATGGCCATATCTTGTTCTAAAAAGAAGTTTTAGGCACATCATCGTTTTTATCTTCAACTGATGATACCCAAAACGAAGGTCAATCTTAGAGAATACCTTTGACCCTTGAAGCTAGTCAAATAAATCATCAATCATGGGTAAATGATATTTATTTTTTATCGTGACCTTGTTAAGTTCTCGGTAGTCTATGCAAAATCTCATACTACCGTCTTTCTTTTTCACAAATAAGACTGAAGCTCCCCAAGGTGAAACACTAGGTTTGATGAAACTTTTATCCAAAAGCTCTTGAAGTTGAGTTTTCAACTCTTTCAATTCGAAAGGTGCCATTCGGTATGGTGCCTTAAAAATAGGTGTTGTACCAGGTATCAATTCTATACATAATTCAATTTCTCTATCAGGAGGTAGGCCTAATAAATACTAGGGAAATACATATGGAAACTCTCTGACCACATGAACGTTTTTCAGGTTTACAATATCCACCCTTGTATCTTTTACACAAGCCAAATAACCACAACAACCCTTTCTTAAAAGTTTTCTAGCTTGCATGGATGAAATCAATGCAGGAAAAGTACCCTTACAACTTCCCGAAAAATAGAATTCATGTTGATTCGAAAGTCAAAAGAATACTTTCTTCGAAAAATAATCTACAGTAGCATGATATGTAGACAGCCAATCCATTCCTAATATAACATCGAAATCTCGCATATTCAACTCCATTAAATCTATAGACAATGCAGCTCTGTTTATCTGGAGTTCACAATGCTTGAACACATGATCGACAATTAGAAAATGACCAGGAGGAGTACTAACACATAGTTTACATTCAAGAGGCTCAGACAACAGATCAAGTTTTCTTGTAAATTCAGCGGAAATAAAGGAACGTGTAGCGCCCGAATCAAATAGCGCATATGCATATTGCGAGGCAACAAAAATATTACCTACAACAACTGCATTAGATGCCGCTGCATCTTCTTCTATTATAGCAAAAACCTTTCCTGTTATCTTTTGTTTTTGCTGATTTTTCGGTAGTTTACCAACTGAAAGGGCATCTCTTTGCATGGAGCAATTATTTGCTATATGTCCCAGTTTCCCACATAGATAGCATGACCTACTATCAATTGTAGCATTCCTTCGTGTACTGCAATCCCGTTGCATGTATCTCACCTTCCCACATAAAAAACATGCTCTGATTTTTCTATAACACTCACCCCTGTGATATTTTTCACATGTATTACATGGCTTTTCAGTTCTAAACTTCCTGATTGACTACTACTACTTCACATATTACTGCCACTTGTACTTCTCTCTTGAGGGACATTGAACTTGAACCTCTTTTGTTGATGAACACCAGTTGTAGCATGATTCAAATGGTCCCGTTCTACCCTGATTGCTCGTTCTAAGACATCATTATATGTCTTTAATGCAAGAGGTGCAAGCTTAGATCGAATATCAGGTCGAAGACCTCTTTGAAGATGTTCAGCTCATACTTTCTCATCAGCTATAAGAGTTTTCGCAAATATACTTAGTTGATTAAAGTGACATGCGTACCTCATAACATTGGAATCACCCTGAGATATTTGCATAAAATCACTCCCCATCTTCATTTGGAAGGACTCTGAAAAAAATTGAGCAAAGAATTTCTCAGTAAAGTCTTTTTAGGATATTGTAGCATTCTCATCCACTAAAGTTGATCATGTCCCCTTCCACCAATACTGAGCTTCACTATCAGACACTGACTAGTAAAATCAACCTTTCGATTTTCATTAACTTTATTAGTTTTAAAAATACCTTCCATTCTTCAAACCCAACCTTCAGCTACAAAAGGATCAGGCTTTCCATCATAGGTGGGTGGATTTGTCTTCCTGAACTGAGCATATGTACACACTCTATCATCTTTAGATTCATCCTTTTCACTCTTAAATTTCTTGAAATCACATTGCAGATCAAGCACTACTTGACAAACCCCCAGATAAATCCTTTTCAGTAATATGTCGATATGGCTCATCCCTTACTTTCTGCAAGTTTGAACTTCTTTCATAATCTTCTTCTTGTCTATTCGTTGATGCCGTACTTCGAGAATCTTTTGACATGTCTCTAATATCAGAGGTACTACTTCGCTTGCCTTTAAGGTTCTTACGAAAGGAAGCTAGAGTTTCTGAGTCAGAACCCATGATTACCTGAACCTACAATAAAATATAACCTTAACTTGTGGAAGAATTATTATGCTAGAGACTATCATACAATCTCACTGCGTCCCCGAAAATCTATCCCCAGATAGATCATAACTTAAGCTCTGATACCAACATTTGTCACATCCCAATTCTTACAATGAACAGGGAAATGACCCGGCTGTCCTTGTACCTAAAAGACGCAGTCTCAAATAGAAACCATCATAAACCTGTTATCAAATATATATTCAATCATATATAGATAACTGACTGAACATATAGTTGGTTCCTTCATCAGAGTTTCTATAATTCTCAAAGATATTTATATCTAATCATTCATCTAAACTTGACAACTAATAACATATATGTACACAACTCTCCTAAATCATAACCAAAATGTAACTCCCAAAAGTCTCCAACGATTGCGCTCTCGTTCTACTTACCGACGACTGAAGAACCTAAAAAAATTGGGAAGGAAAGGGGGTAACCAACCACAGCTCACTGAGTAGTACATATCTCTTCTAAGCAGATCGAGTATTCACTGTGCACATGTAATAATAGCATGTCACAGAAATATCTTGTTAATCAATAAAAATCATAACAAAAATCAATGGTCAAGTCCATCGATTAATCTCAAATCACATATCGATGGTCCATCCATTGACAAATCTCAAATCACATGTCAATGGTCCATTCCATTTACCAAACTCGTGCTCAAATATCTAACCACGGTCATGTGTAACGCCTCGTGACAAAGCGACCAAGATTCCCCCTTGATAAGGTCTTTACCTATATCAATCGGTGGTTCAACTCCAACGGATATCCTAACTAGTATGTGCATACCCAAAAATCCTTTACTGGGTTCACAGCGATATTGAACATCAAAACCAACGTCTGTGAATAATCCACAAATCCAATTCATAAATCATTTTGCAAACTAGAATATATTCCACAAACATTTCTGATAAATCAAGTTTGGAAATCGATCACATATTTCACAATTCATTTCGTAACATATTTCTCAAATAGATCGCAAGTATCAAAATGCAGTAATTGCTCGATCCAGATTTTGATACAATAAATATGCCTGTAGCATTCATAATATATCAAATCCGAATTGCTTTCAAGATATGGCTTCATAAATTCAAAGAAGATATAAGCACCACTCACCTGATATAGCATAACTCAGATCTCGATAGCTAATTCAGGCTCTCGAACTCAACTCCTATTAATTTAGCCAAAATCGATATCACGGTCAAGTAAAAACGCTATCGTAACTACGAATCAACTAAGATAATCTTATTCACTAGTCAAACTATTTCTACGAATTAGCTAAACGTTAATCCAAATAGCATAATCTAAACTATCCGTAACGTGAAACCTAAAAGTAGCGTAACTTTGAAAATTCTTCCGTCGATATGAACGAGGGGTTCGAGTTCTTACTAAACACCGAAGAATAAAATTGATTTGGCTTGATTCTTGACCCGACAGATTTCTTTCTATCTTCCTCCTTTTCTTCTACGCGTTCTCTCGTTTCCGTTTTAATGGCCGAATGAATCACACTCTCCCCCTTTTATATTCTCAGCCGCGCACTGCTTGAGGCGGTGTAATTTTTTTTTTTATACGGTCAAATGGTCAATAGACCACCTATCGTTGCATGGCTATAGTATAAAGCCAACACATGCCTCTAGTTATTACAGGAAACACAACCTCAGTTGATGATGCATCAAATAACTTTGTTTCCCAGGGCACTCCTATAGCCAACCACAGAACATTGTCAACTATCGCCGGCCTGAGCTCATGAATGACGAGACAAGTCTTACTTTCGTGATGAGGAGAGTCAGAGAATCGATCTTGAAATGCACCCAGCGATTTCTCATTTTGTAGAGCTGATCGAAAACCTGTCTAAGACGCTTAAATTCAGCTGGAAGCAGATGTCGTCCCAGTTCCAGAAATGATCTCCTCAGTGTTCCCTCCTCCAGTTAAAGCTCACTTGCATAATAAGGCGTCCTTGGACCAGGCATCACCTAGATCAATTTCGACCTTTCACGGGTAATAGACTCACCATCAAAAACAAACTACAAACACGATGCTCCACTGCAAGGAAATATCCCTTCAGCACTAAGCATCTCAAGCAGTTTGTAAATATGACCATGGGAATCCTAAGTTGCCCGGCTAACACAATTCAACCTTCACGGAACAGCATCCAGGATGGCTTTCGTGGACAGTACGACAATTTTACACATGAAAAGCCTTTCGGGGAATAATGTCGAGCAGTTTAGCTGCATCCGACACAAGTTGCTTTCAAGCTTAAGAACCGAGCCATGGAGGAAGTTGGAATGATATGAAACAAAACTAGACAAGAACCCGGCTCTGATGACTTTAACCGATGATTTTAGAGTTGTTCACACGGCCTACTCTCTGAGAGCCCAGTCTTGAATAGTGAAGATTAAGTCCTAATACCCAAAAAAAACTTCAACTTTAGCATTTATCTCAATTATATTCGAATCTTTTTTATCTTATAAAAAACCTTCCATTTTTAATTTTGTCCCAATTGTTCCTCCCTAATACCCAAAAAACCTTCAACTTTAGTATACGCCCTAATTCTACCATCACCAACTTTCCATCCATAACCATCATTAGTTAATACTACATGACATTTCCACATTATTGATGAATTTGTACCTTAGCGAAGCTGACATGAAAAAAAAAATCTCAAATTTCTCTTACATTATCTGCTTCTCCTACAAGTTGCTGGGAAATACAAAGCCATCAAGATTGCGCAATTCTAATTGTCTTTGCCACTTAACAGTCCAAAGAACGGCTAATATGGATATCTCATTATTTGGACGAACAATCTCAAATCTCATCCTCTGTGAAACGTGTTGTTTTAAATTACAAAAATTCATTAGTAAGTTCAGCGAGAAAATTCAAGCCACGTAGAATTAATTAAAGTTGATTATGGATGGAATGCTAACGACGGTAGAATTGAGACAAAAGTAAAAATTAAAAAAAAAACTATGAGACCAAAAAAGAGTTTCGGGTATACTTGAGATAAACAGTAAAATTTGGGAGGGGGGCTTGTTGTTGTATTAAGCGTAGAATTTGAGTAAAAGTAAAAGTTTGAAATTTTTTTATGAAATAAAAAAAAGATTTTGTATATAATTGAGACATACGTTAAAGTTGAGAGGTTTTTTTTTTGGGGGTATTACGCTAGAAAATTAAGTTCTTCTTCTTCTTTTCAATCGGACCGGAGATTAACTTCAATTAACTTCAATCCTTCAAATTTTCAAGAGTTCCAGAACAATCTGGTTTTGGATTCGAATTGGGCTCCGGCCTGAATGAAAACAAAACGCCTGGTTCCAAACTAACTCGAAAATCCAGGCTTTTTTGTGCGCTCCTGGTCTGAGAGGTATCTTATAATCATCGAAACTCATCAAAACTTTTAGCCGGTTCGACCGGATTCAAAACAGGGGGTTGCCTGATCCCAAACCTAAATGCATAAAACGTTGTGTAAAGCCGCGATTTGCTCCCAACCACAAAAAGAGGGTAACGTTTCAAGTTCCTCCTTTTTTCACCTTCAAATTAAGATACAAAAATAACTGAGTAAGCGAACAAAAAGCAACAAAATCCCATATACAAGTCTTTGGATTTCCTATGCAGGCTCCTCGAACTGGAAAGTAATCGCCTAACTTTTTCTCGAAATGTTAGGTCCTACTCTTCAAATTTGAACTGTCCGTGTTATGAATGTACGGCTCATATTATTACTAACAAAAATATATATAAATAATTCAAAAAATTACTTCTTAAAAATAGGAGATCTTGGCCGTCCGTGTTATGAAAGACGGCCCGGATCTCAAGGGTAGGCGACTAACCCTTTGAAAAAAGTTTAGACGATTCGGATACCTCCCGTCACCGACTTCTTCTCTTCTACTCTCACGCTCGCAACATCCTCCGCATACGTGCATGCCTCGTAACCTGCCACGTCCCATGAATTTATTTATTTATTTGAGAGGGGTGGTATTTTCTCTTCATTAGTCAAACACCGTCGTTATCTCTTTAAAAGCACGAGATTGAGGACGACGTACTGGGATTGACGGCCGTGATCACCCTGATATTGTTGAAGTCGCAGTCGTAGTCGGGCCGCCTGAATGCCTGGTAGTAAGCCTTCATGGCGTACGTCGCGTGCGACCGCACCATGTCCGGATCGAAGCAGACCCCGCCCGCCTGTATGGACTTGTAGTCCACTTGGCAGCTGCACACGTAGTCTATGTTTGCTTGCAACGCCTAGTCGTTCGCGTCCGACCTCGGCACGCACCACTTCTTGCTCGAGCTTGTCGTTGGGGCCGTTGGGCTGGGCGATGCCGAAGCGGATCCACCAACCTATCATCAACAAAGCAAGAGTAAGCCAAAGGGATATTTATAAAAATAGTTCCTGAACTTTGGCAGAATGTCCAATCCGATCTCTGAACTTTTAATTTGTTCAATTTAATCCCTGAACTTTGGCAGAATGTGCAAGTTAGTCCATAAACTTTTGACCTGTTCAATTTAGTTCCTAAACTTTTGGTGCATGTTCAATCTAGTCCATGAATTATAGGAAAATGTTCAATATATGTATTTTGTTAATTTAAGATTGAGGATAACGTTGACCATTTTCATATAGTTTAGGGACTAAATCGAACATTTATTAAAAGTTCAGAGATTGAATTAAATAAGTCAAAAGTTTAGGGATCAAATTACTCATTTTGTTAAAATTCAGGGATTAAATTGAACAAATTAAAAGTTCAAGGATCAGATTGCATATTATGTCAAAATTTAAATACTATTTGTGTCATTTTGCCTAATCCAAATGGACGGGCTAAGTTCTCCAGGCAAGTACACACGTGCCGCAGCTGACAAATGGCGCGTGATTCATTTTATTTTGTTAACTTTTCCCGATTGAAATTCTCTATGGACTAATATACCCTTCCTTAAAGTAGATCGAGTAATAAGACAACAGTGTTTATATCGTCACAGAGTGGGGACAATTTGGGCAAAGCAAATAGCCAACGTCTCTTTCTGAGGCAGACACGTGCTTTGAAGCAGAAGTTGCTCACAGCCCAGAAAAAATTATCATTTTCATACAAGCAAAAGTGAAATCAAAATGAAATAAATAATCCCTAAACTTTAATAGAACATACAATCTGATCTCCGAATTTTTAATTTGTTCAATTTAGTCGTGTAATTTGATCTTTAAATTTTTAACTTGTTCAATTTAATACTTAAACTTTTAGTGCATATTCAATCTAGTCCTTAGGTTATATGGAAATGTTCAATGTTATCCTTGATCTTAAATTTATAAAAATACTATATTGAATATTTTTCTATAATTCAGGGACTAGATTGAACATGCACTAAAAGTTTAGGAATTAAATTGAACAAGTCAAAAGTTTAAAGATCAAAATGCACATTCTGTCAAAATTCAGAGACTAAATTTAATAAATTAAAAGTTTAGGAATCAGATTGCACACCCTATCAAAATTTAAGAACCATTTATGTAAATATCTCGAAATAAAAAGAAATTCAGGATACGCAACCGAATCTCTAAACGCGCCCAAAGTTTAAAAAACGACGACCACGATCACAATGGTCAAATTTTCACAGCTCAAAAAGCGATCTTTACAGCTCACTCAACCAAAAACAAATTCTCATCTAGAAAATGTAACCATCAATAGTGGCGGTTAATTAATGCGCTAATACTTATGCCAGTTCATTCATGTACCGTTCAATTTGGCTAATTATGTCCTATAATTTTTTATAATTTGTCAATGCAGTCATTTGTATCAATTTTGAACTGAAAAATATTGATGTGGACGTCGACGATCTAATGTGGCACGGCTGGTTTTGACGTGAACTTTTTTTTCAATTTCTCTTTTAAATTTTTTGACGTTTTTATTTTATTGTTTCTTTGTTTCCTTCTCCCACGTGCCTTTGCCAGCCTCGAGGATCACTCTCGTGGAGAGGATAGACAGGCCTGGTGAATTCGACCCTTTCCGGCCATCCCTTAGCTACCAGCACATGCGACTCCCCTATCGCTAGTCCAGAGCTCTCGGCGAGCCCTTAGGTCTCATCCAGCTTTGACTCCTCAAGGGTGGTCCAAAGCTCCCCGCAAGCTCATGCTTCGAAAGGATAAAAGCTCCCTTTGTTCTTAAGGCCTGAAAACTATCAGCCACATATTTTACCCTTTCTTTCCCCGATATTGTCCTCGACACGGCCCTCTATTGGAGATCGGGGTAACTCTTGGTCAGCATTGTTTTCATGGAAACCTATCTTTGTCCATTAATTATCTGCAGTCATTAGCTTTGAAGAAAAAAGGGTCTACAGTCCATCCCCGTCCGACATGAGAACTGAACTTTCTCAAGTGGTACCCGACTCATTGTGAAACTGATCGCCTCTTGAGTCGGCGTCGATCATGATACGTAGGACGGTCGACGTCCACATCAGCGATTTATTTCTCATGGATGGACCCCGCCAACATGAATTATTAGGTAAGTTGTCGTGAAAAATAAATACATGTTGAGAGTTTTTTTTTTTTTTTTGAATATTGGAATGTGCCAGGCATCTCCCAGCTCTGTTCCATGATTACATCCATCGAGCGCCGGGAAACTCAGTCAGCAAAGCGAATATTATACATCAACTCAGAGTTCGTTCACGCTCCTCCTTTGACGAGGAATCTTAACCCGCTTTCCCCCTCCCCAAACCAGAATAAATAAATAAATAAATAAATAAATACTGACATATCATTTTAAAATTATATTCTCTCTCTGGCATAATTTTTTTTTTCAAATCTTATTTAAATTAATTAAAAAATCAAGAAAAGGTTAAAAAAAATTAAAAACAAATGCCGAAAGAAACAAAGAATTGCAGCTAAGGGAGGGATTAGGCCGTGGCCGCCGGTGCCCATCGCCGGAGGAGCAGGTAGAGGCGTCGATCGTTGCTTGCCCCGCCCCGGCGAGGCTCGCCGGCCTTCGGCCAATCTTCGTGTGCGATTACTGATCATCGGCATGATAGCAACAATCAAGCGAAAGAAGCTTCGAGTTCGCCCTTGGATTTCAACGCGTCAGACCAGAGGAGAAATAGTGATTCTTCTTCAAGGCCATTTTGAAGCTGTTCTTCATGGGTTCCTTCAAAATTTAACGGGATGGCGACCATCTGAGTCTTATTTTAAACCTCGACTATCTCATTTGATGAACAGTGTTATTGATTTATTTTTTTTCATTTTCTTTTTGTTTGGTGTTCTGTCTTGTTTTGGATCCAAAACCTGGTACTAATCGATAGCGAGTTTGTTGAGTCGAGCTTCGCTTCGGATTTTGTAGCTGCCTGAGTCTTCGATGGTGCTTATCTCTCAGACTGGGAATCAGGGGATTGCAAGCGAGGGATCTTGCGATTTGTGAATCTGGATCTGACAAGTTTTGCTAAATGCTCTTTTGCTTAGGCTGCTGTTACCAAACACTTGTCCCCAGGAATATTTCCCTCATTCAACCCGACTTTGCAGAAGAAGACACATGTGCGCTTATTTTGGGTGCTCGCCCAGATCTGATTGAGAAAACCCAGAATTGGGCGAGGTATCGGCCGGAGCTAGCAATGGCCAGCTACCCTCGGCCAGGTCCGGCGACCTCCGCCGGCTCCTCCGGCGATGGGCAGCGGCGGCAGCCTAATCACTACGCCATCTGCAGTTCTTTGTTTTCTTTAGTTTTTTCTTTTTAAAGTTAAATTTTTAGCCTTTTATTGATTTTTAATTAATTTATATAAGATTAAAAAAAGAAAATATGGCACAAAGGTGAGACAAATCAATTTTAAAATGCCACGTCAACATTTTTCATTAAACTAATTAACGGTGTTAGCTGAAGAATTGGATTGCATCAATTTAATAAGTTTTAGGATTTAATTATACATTTTACAATTTTTAGGGCTCAATTGTTATTCACGATAAATTTTAAGACTTCTAATTAACATATCTTATATACACACACAAAGAGAGCATATTGGGCCTTAACTGTCTAAAACGGATGGGCCACATGAGCCAATCATATTGGGCCATGACCGTCTAAAATGCTCACATGGATGGGCCACAGGTTCTAGGGCTCTAGCTTTGGCTCGAGTCGTCGGCCGTCGTCCACCACAAGTACACTCCCTCTCATTTACAGAAGAGGAGTCTCTCCCCTTTCGAATCCTGTGACTTTTTTGCCAATTACTTATATTTTTTTATCAGACTTAACGTGCGACGTCGAATTCTTGCTCCGCGTCTCGTCTACTGTTTCACTTCCCCTGTGGTGTCGTCCAATAGGAGGTTCCCACTTCGTTGCACGACGCTCTAAATTTAGTTTTACTCTGCTTCAGATCACGGGTCCTGAATGGGTCGGGTCGGTTTGAGAAATTATTCAATTAGTCATCGCTCATCAGTGCGCGTAATACAAATGAAATATTAGTAGTTAGGTCCGGTGGATGCGAAGTGAATCCTTTACAATGGCTCGGATTCGACTCCATACCATTGAACTGTACTTAGTGTAGTGGTAAAGTAATTTGAAATACTCACAGTTCACACAACTCAAATCTAATCGAGAGAAGGAGATGAATTGTCATTTTTACTCTTTTTTATTTCACTTTAATGAAATTATTACAATACTAGCCTTTACAAGAGCTTGTTCCATGACTCTTACTTTTACTCGTGACTGGCTTATAAGTGTATTTAACATTTCAAAAAGATGCATTCATTGATATTAGAAAACATTAGATTGGACATAAAAATATGAAATTCCGTGCATCTTTTTTACTTGAACAGTCACAATTCGTGCATGTTTTACTAATGGCTATATCTGTCAAAATGGGTCATGAGCCCATTTCTTAACTCATATGTAATAGCTTGTATGTCAAATGGGCTAGTTTTATTCAATAAATGGGTTGTAAATTGATCTAAACATAATATGATTGTTATAATGGGTCTACAACTTAGACCAACCTATCTCCACGACTTCCTCTTCACTATTTTTTGCCCTTCACTCTATCTCGCGCTTGCCCGCCCGCTCTATACTCTCACCTTTAGTGATACTCAAGGAGTTGAAGATAAAGTGACTCCGGAGTGATTTAGGAAATGGATGGGGGAGGACATGAGATCGGATGCAGGTCGGATCAGGTGCGAATCACCGTATTTGCATTGCGGTAAATGAATCATGAACGGTTAAATGGATCCTATTTTGGTTGGACCCGAATACGACCCGACTCGTCCCGTACAACAACGTGCCTACCTACAAGTGCAGCGAATCTGAGTTACACAGAAAGGTCGAACAATGAAAAGGAAAGGAAGAGGAAGCATCATGAAAATGCAGATACCAGCGCACTCTGGCAAATGGAGACAGAAGCGGGGTCTTCTTGAGTGCCCTCCCCACCCCCACTATCTCCCCCTTTTCCCATCTTTGATTGAACGCATGGTGCTAGAGAATTGGAATAAACTAGTTCCTGAAAATCGAGTCGCGTGATCCCGTCCGGCTCTCTTCTATAATTTGCTGAATCGCGGCTCGCTCGACGTTAATGTGCTGGCCATGCCACGTTAGGAAGGCTGATGTTCCACATCGGCGATTTTTCTGGTCAGGATTGACCGAAGGAACTCAAATTAACGAAACGCGAAAAAGGCTTTTTAGACGGATCGAATCGACAAAAGTGTAACATGTCTAGTATCTTAGCTTCTCGAAAAAATTTCCAAGAGAATCAGAGAAAACCCATTTAAGAAATCGAGATGCGTGATCCGCCCGACGCGCGAGGATAAGAGCGGAAAGTCATAGCGAAGAAGAACATGTTTAGTCGCCGGCTGACCTGCGGTACGGAGTCCAATGGCAATCAACGTTTGAAAACCAAACAGGTTATGATTCGAAGCTACGGTCTGGATGGCGATGGTTGCGGCAAAGAGACGTTGTCGGAAAGGCTGGCCTGTCTCAGCCATCCCTCTGCATGCATGGCGAAACACAATCATAAGCCATCACCTTCCCTTTCTTTACGCTTTGTTCGGATGCCACGGGCAACCCTAGCAGAAGGAGGAACAAAAAACGAAACCCTACTTTGTTTGCTACTTGGAAAAAAGGCAGCAACAGTAACTTGGAAATGGCAGAAAAAAAATTATAACCTTGGACCCTACAAAGATGCACATTTCTCACATTTTTCTCCAAAGGTATAATTTGAACAAAAGCTATAATAAAAAAAAGATAAAAAAGTAAGAGTGTGTGGAGGAGAAAAATGACCACAATACTTTTTGTACTTTGGTCCACTTCCAAATCCAAGATGATGATGTATCATTCTCTTTTCCGCGGTTCCATTTTTCACTATGTCATGTTTTCCTCCCGGTCATTTGCCGCCCTTGGAATTTCCAACTCAAAAACTAGGGTCTATAGAAGGGGGGAGAACATATAAACTCAATAATGCCAAGTAAATTGTGACGGAATTCGGCTCCGTTACCATGTTACAATGTCCAATCCAAAAAAGTTGAACTTATGAAATGAAGTATATTTTCATACGCAAATGTACGAAAGGGCACATACGCTTATGAACAAGATACTCCAATATTAATAAGTCAAGCCAGCTAGCATTGGCATATGCTTTTGCCGGAAAAATCCAGTAAATCTTGACTTACCCCAAGCCTTTCTTTCTCATTATTATTTTCTGGGTCATACCCTTTAGAATGAAGCATGTTGCAAGATCATCCGTCAAATCAAAATTGGAATATATAGTCGGGATCTATCGATTACCTCAGATATGAGCAAACCAACGCATATCTCTAATTTTGTCCTGACTGTCGGAACATGATAAGGTAGGGCCTTTGGATTACGCGAATAGGAATAGCCACTTGCACATTGGATGAACATTAATGGAAAAAAGATGACCCCATCACCTCAAAGAACAGCTGACCCCTTTAAGAGAATGGCGATATGTTTAAACTTTCTTTTTTGGCAGAGTTTTCTAATTCTCGTCGGCGATCAATACACAGACCTCGGATGTCGTCGGCCATGTCTCTATAGGTTTCGGATGTTCGATATCGAATCAAAGTCAAATACCTTAAGTTGAAAAGTGGGATCGCAAGGTACTCGAAGCACCTACGTAGCCGAAAATCATGTGGGTCGTGAATTTGAAAAATGAAGTCCAGACCGATGGAGTCCACGGCGAGGAACCTTAAACCGAGCATGTTATGATTCGAAGGTACAGTTAGATGGCGATGGTTGTGGTAAAGAGACGTTGTCGGAAAGGCCTTGGCTTTTTTTTTTCCTTTTGTCTCGTGGCTATTTCTGAATGCATGGCGAAACACAATCATGCACGGTCCCCTTCCCTTCTTTGCACTCGTCTGGAAGCTATGATAACGTAGCGAAAGAAGGAACGAAAACCCTACTTTCTTTGCTACTTAAAAAAGCAATTAGTTTGAAAATAGCAGAAAACATAAGATGCACATTGCGCACTTATCTCCAGAGGCATAATGCAACAAAAATAGACAAAAAAAAAAAAGAGAGTCTAGTTCGTGGAAGAAAAATAGTGCAAGAGTTTACCTATTTACCCCGTCCCCCTGCCCTAGCGGGATCAGGGCAGGGGGTGCCCTAGTTTCATCTGGATAGTCCATTTTAAATTGAACGGCTCAGATCCTTTGATATAATGAGAAATTAAAAGAATTTTTTAAAAAAAATTGATATAGGCCGTCCATTTTTAAAGTGGACGACCCAGATCGCCCTGCCCTGATCCCACCAGGGTAAGCAATCCAAGTCCGTCCCTCGTTACCTGTAATTGTCAAAACTATTAAAAGAAATATACTTTGGTCCACTTCCAAATCAAAGATAATGGTGTATCATTCTCGCTTTTGTGCAGCATCATTTTCACTACGTTTTCCCCTCCATCATTTGTCGGCTACGTCAAGTTGCAAGATAGAGAACTTAAACTTACAGACGAAAGAAGACCGCTAGCATATAACAAGTACATAGACCCTGCACCCGCAAAAACAAACTGGGGCAGAATCTGATTCTGATACGTATTAGATTGTTCAATGCACAAGCTTGAAACTTAGCGGCGATATAAGTGGAGAGACCACATGCACGCCATATGTACTCGACGTGGCATTAGCATATGCTTGTGTCGAAAAATCCGACCAATTCTAAGCATCCCAATTTATTTTTTTTCCCGGAGCGTATCCTTTAGATTGTAGCATGTTACAAGATCATCCATCGAAACCTCAGATACAAGCAGCCATGCATATCTCTAATTTTGTCCCGACTCTTGGAACACATAGTAAGGTGGGGATCCTTTTGGATTTTACCCTAAGGAATAACCATTGCACATTGGATGGAACGTTAGCACTAGGAGGAAGACAGAGAAAGCTAAAGCACCAGCCATGTCAAAAGCACGCCAAAGCACGGGAGAGGAGATCGCCTTCTTATGGTTCATGGGGCTCCATGCAAAGCACCCCGGTTCGTTCCATTGTCGCACCGTGCCTCGATACCGTACGGCGAGATAAGGGCGAGGCCGGCACGGTCTTTTCAATGTGCATTCCAGGCCATTTTAGCGGCCACATAGCATAGTGTGCTCATCTGTTTTCTGGGCTATGCTCTTCGCTTGAAGCATTAGTTTTCGTCTTTCTAAGTTCGAATTATTCGCCGATGCCGTTGTTACCGATTAACATCGATCGAAAAATGGGATTACAATATCACGTCTCGCGAGCTTAATTATGCAGCTAGTAAGCATGGGGAGGCATCAGGAGCGATTATGCTTGAGCTCTATCCTAGCATAACTCGAACTAGGAAGCGGGGCACGTTAGGAAAAGTGTGAAAGAAAAGGGCTGGATGGGGAAATGGGGAAAAATTCCAACAAAAATAAATCATAAATCTATTATATTGATATGTATTCAGTTATAATTATAAGCCTTTTAATTCGATCAATTTAGTCACGAATCTTTTCATATTGACCATTTGGTTAATTTTGGGCGAAAATCGTTGACGTGAAATTCGGCTGTCTTATGTAACAGATGTTGACCTTTTTTTATTTTTAATTGTTTTTCCTTTCCTTCTTTTTGCTAATCGATGGCCATTGTCGGCGGGTAATTACGAAAAAAAAATCATAAAATTATTGCGATTACGTCAATTCAGTCATAAAATTTTTTGTCAATTCAGTCCTAAGTTTTTTACAATTGTCCCAATTCACTTCAACTACCGGCCAATGTTGACGTTGATAATTTTAAATATTTTTATTTTTATTTTTATTTTTATTTTTTTCTCTTTCTTTTTTTTATTTTGTTCTTCCTAATCCTACTATGGCTAACGAGGGTAGGCCAGGCGGAGGCTGTGAAGCTCCTGCCCAGTGCCCAGCGAGCTCCGATGCTCGCTGACCACAATAGGATTAGAAGGTAAAAAATATATATAAAAATTATATATGTAAGCGCCGACCGATCAAATAAACTCAATTAGCTATTTAGGATTTAATTGACAAAAAAAAATTAACACTGAATTGACAATTATAATAATTTTAACATTTTGCCGATAATTTTTCCTATAGCGATGTTGCCGAGTTGCGTCAAAGGGGAGAGGGAGCACCTGGGAGGCCAACCCTCCCTCAGGCCGGGCGCCCTCGCCGGAGCTTGCCCTCGTGCCGTGTCGGCCTGACGTGAACGTGGGAAGTCGACACGACAGTGACGCGACAGAAGCCGCGGGTCCCATCTACAAAACGACGCGAATCGACCCGAGAATGGCGGCCGATGTGAAAATCTGATAGATAGAGAGAGAAGGGCACGATCCGACCCGTCAAATCCTCCGTGAACGGATCCCAAAGCGTCCTTCACTGAAGACGGGACACCGACCCAATCGTCGAAAACGATACGATATTGCAATTAAAACGTGTCTGATGATTATCTCTCTCTTTTACTTTCAATATTTTTTTCTTATTATCTTTTTTTAATATTTTTAAATGTGGTGGGTGGGGTTGTCCACAAAGCCAAAATAACAACAGCGACCCGAAACGTGTGTGTGGGTGGAGACAGAATTGAAAGATGCAATATCCGAATTGGGATTTCGAGGGTGGAGATGACGCGTCCGTCGTGGCCCGATTCGGCTCGACGGAGTCAAGATTCGCAGGCTAGGCTTGTCCGTTTGTGCGTTACTCTCTCTCTCTCTCTCTCTCTACGCAATTACTTTTTGCCTTTTTTTCACCCCTTAAATTTCATAATGGGCTTTTCCCGACATTTAGATTACCTTTAAAACATACATTGCATCTAACTATGACGAGATTTAAAAGAACTAAATTAATCATCATTCCATAAAATCGATACCATACACCTAATTGGTCATCCACCGGGATCGGTTTCCGGTGTTCTATTATCTCTCTAGAACGAAAGAATAGTATCAATACATGGACTACCGACGATTTTTATATTTTAGATAAATTTACTTTAAACTAACTTTTTGGTCACAAAAAAAAAATCTCAAAGTGACACACTTGCGACAAATTTACTCCAAACTAATTTTTGACTGCCAAAATTGGTAGACATGCAATTTACCTCCTTTTTGTTTAATATTACATAAGTATGGAGTAAGTTTGGGTGTACACTTATGGCAAATAGACTTCAGATTGGTACACCCATCAACTCCACGTGTCATTTAAGTCAACAATTTGATTGCAAAATTTAACAAAAGCTAATAAAAGATAAATTTGTCAGAAGCGTACAATTTGAGATTTAAAATAAATTTGTCACAGACATATTAATTTGAATTTTTTATGATATTAATTCTTAATTTTTTTTAAATGGATTGTAAGTTTTTTCTTTCTTTCTTTTTTGGCAAAATGGGTTTTCCAAGTACAAATGATGATTCAAATTTTTTTAAAAGAAATTACAAGCTGAAGCCACTCCCATCTTTTCATCTTCTTCGATCTTGTGCAAGCCGATGAGTGATTTGACTTTGTTGAGCACTGTGGGTCATGACCATTCCACTTTCGATCCTCTCTCCATGTGGGTCAAGGGTGATCGGCCAGGGGATTCTTTAAGACTAATTAGGACTCGATTCTCATTGGGCGGACACCTAAATCCGACGTGGCACAGCGACTTCGTACGCCAATGGGAAAAAAAAAAGGAAAAAAAAAGGTAACTTTGGCCCTCTACAAATTCAACTAGCTTTATTTGCCCTTTTGCTCAGCCGAACCTCTGTTCAAGGACGATCTACACGGGGTCAAAAAGGATCGATTTAGATTGAAAGCGAAGGAATAGGATCTACAGTAGACATGAGAATCAACATGATTAGCCTTTTTTTCCCCCCCACCTCACTCTTTCTAGCTGATTTAATTTGATAATTCCGCCATTAATTGCAAATGATTATCTTCCAAATTGCGTGGCAGTGGATAACAGCAAAAACTCATCTCTATCCGCCACCTTGCCGCGGACGCTTAAAAGGAGCTTTCGATTTTATATTATATGTAATTACGAAAATGACCGGCCCCACCCTCCCCGGTCCGGCCGCGGGTTTAATCTACGTCGAGCAAAAAAAAAAGAAAAAGGAAAATAGATTGTTTCGAAAGTATCGAGAATCCTAAATTTAAAGAATCCTAGAACGATCGGTTTCGAATTAATCCTAAATTTAGAGGAATGGAATCCTACTCAACATTTGATTTAGGTTGTGCTGGAATCTCGTGCAAATCTTGCAAGGCATAGGATTCCGAGCAAATAGCCCGAAGAGATTACGAGATCTCTAGGGAACGGAGCACACCAAACAAGTGGACAGAGCAGTTCCGATTGGCATGAAAAATGATTTTGTGAAAGACAACACGTTTGCAAACGGGTGGAATTATATTCGGATTTGTCTACCGAGGTGATATTGACGTTGTCCTTGGACAACATCAAAGGTTCGATTCGATCGGATTTGTCCGGTGAAGTCAACGGATTATTTTCATTTTTATTTTTTTTAGCCAAAAGTAACATTTCATTTCATCCCATTCATTTTTTTTTAGGAATATAAGCGAGAAATATTACAGTTTAACTGCAAATCAAAATACATCCCATATAACTTCATAACAAAATAAGTTTCGGATAATAAGAGAAATCATCATTACAAAGTTATGAATTACACGCTCAAAGAGCATATCTATGACTTTACTTGTTCACCGACGATATACGAGGAGAGCGAAACCCTGAAAATATATACATAGAAAATTTCAAATCTAAATTAGATAAGGATAGAAATCTCCTAAAAGTGAGAGAAAAAAGCTTACTAAATCAAAAGAGAAAAGTTTCCAAATGGGAAAAAAAGAAGAAGATCAAAATAACTTAAGAAAATGAAGATGGGGAGGGAGGGAGCCCCCAGAAAGGGTTTTGGTGGGTAGGGTTTTGGAAGGAAGAGGGGAGAAGGATAGGAGGAGCGGGGAGAGTCATGGATGAAGTCAACAGTCAATGGAACGCTTTGAGAAAATTATCAAAAAAATACTAAACATATCATCGTTGTACTGACTCAATTCTAAATCATTTTAAATTTATCAATTTAGTCATAAAACATATTACACTTATGTCAATTCATTCATAAACCGTTCAATTTGACCAACTATGTCCTACAGCTTTTGATAATTTGCCAATACAGTCATTTGTATCAATTTGGGACTGAAAAACGCTGAAGTGGATGTCGGCGATCCGATGTGGCACGGCTGGTTTTGATTTGGATAATTTTTTTCAATTTCTCTTTTAAAATTCTTGAAGTCTTTATGTTATTATTTCTTTGTTTCCTTCTCCCACGTGACTTTGCCGGCCTCGAGCGAGGATAACTCTCATGGAGAGGATAGACAGGCTTGATGAACTCGACCCTTTCCAGCCATCTGATAGAGCCCTTACCTACCAGCACATGCGACTCCCCTCTCGCTAGTCCAGAGCTCTCCACGAGCCCTTAGCTCTCATCAAACTTGACTCCTCAAGAGTGGTCCAAAGCTCCCCGCAAGCTCATGCTTCGAAAGGATAAAAGCACCCTTTGTGCTTAAGGCCTGAAAACTATCAGCCACATATTCTACCGTTTCTTTCCCCAATGATGTCCTCGACACGGCCCTATATTGGAGATCGGGGAAACTCTTGGTCAGCATTGTCATCGTGGAAACCTATCTTTGCCCCTTAATTATCTGCAGGCGTTAGCTTTGAAGAAATCCCCAAAAAAAGAAAAAAGAAAAAAAAAAAGGGTCTACAGTCCATCCCGGTCCAACATTAGAATTGACCTTTCTCAAGTGAGAGCCGTCTTACTCTGGAACCGATTGCCTCTTGAGTTGGCGTCGGTCATGGTACGTAGGACGGTCGACATCCACTTCAGCAATTTCTTACTCATTGGTGTATCCACCAGCATGAATTGTTAGGTTATTTATCGTGAAAAATAATACATGCTAAGAGTTATTTATTTATTTATTTGAATATTGGAATGTGCTGTGCATCTCCCAGCTCCGTTCCATAATTATATCCATGGAGCGCCGGGAAACTCAGTCAGCAAAACGAATATCATACATCAACTTCGAGTTCGTTCACGCTCCTCCTTTGAAGTGGAATCTTCACCCGCTTCCCCACAAATCATAAATAAATAAATAAATAAATAAAGACATCGGATAAAGTAAAAGAAACGGTCTCATGTGCCTCCAACTAGGTTTTCATCTTTTCATGTGCCCCGCTTGTGTCTCTCTCTCTCTCTCTCTCTTTGTTTTTTCATTTTTTAAATATGTTGCCAGAGTGGCAGACGCTCAGCAGATTATTATTAATAAGTTCCTTAATTAATGTTGTTTTTTCAGCTTAGAGAAAACTAATGATAGGCGAAGTTTGGTGGCTTGTGTTTTAATTTATTATATAAAATTAAATAGAGAGGCGTTGAATGGAACCATCAGTCCTCAACCAACCAAGGAGAATTTTCGAACCCTATAAAATAATGCGAAGAGGAACGACTTGGTTTCCGGTAATGTGAGCCAACACGATAGAAGCACAAGAAGAGAATGAAACCCGCCATATATCCAAACACAAAAGAAATATTCATAAACCTAAGTGGACCAATATAGTCATAAACCTCTTTTTTTATATTGGTGCAAATTCATTGGCCGAATACCACTGACGCGGACCGACCATCCTACGTGGTAAAATCGACGCTGGCGTAAATATCTTTAAATAATGCTTTGATTCCTACGTGGCCGGAAAAGGTTTGCCGGCCTTGGGCCAAAATGAAAGGAAAATAAAATAAAATAAAATATCATTTAATTTTTTAAATTGTAAAAAGAAATTTCCACGTCAGATTCGATCGGGCCACATATGATGTTTGACATCCACGTTAGCGATTTCTACTAAATATATGATGAAATAACTAAATTGGGCATGAATACGAAAGGTTTAAAACTAAATTGATCAAATTGAGAAGTTGAGAATGAATCGGTATCAATGCAAAAAAAAAATTAGTATTTTTTTTTCACTTTTTTCTCGAACTTGATATTATAAAATAATCTAATAAAAATTTACACATACATATGTATTTATGTAACTATATGAGGACAAGAAAAAAATGATAGATTGCCACCTCCATGTGCATGAAAAATAAAGGAAGTCTTTGGGGAGCTACCCCTAAAGCTAGTTGCCCCGTACCCTATGCTGTGACCTAGAAGCATGTGTTGGGACATAGGATAATGTGAGATATATTAAGGTTCCGGGCTATTTTGTTAAATTAGCTTTCCTAAGCGGCCACGTGGCACGATCGTATTGGACGATGAAGGGAGATAAATTAGTCTTATCTTAAAACAATATGATTATTAATTTCGGCCAAAAGCTAAATGGGACATGCCTTCGAGCACAAGGGAGCACATATAATATTGCCACCTCTGGTATGGAAAAGGGTGCTAAAAGAATGTTTTATCCTTTGCCAGCTAAAATAAAATAAAATGAGTTTAAAAAAACATAGAAAAAAAGAAGTTCTTGGGCCTTTCCTATTTTATGTCGTAGCAAAGTCCAAGCATCTTTGTTTCCATTTTGGTTGGGGGGATAGAGACGGTCCGTGGCCTCGACATATTGCCATAGATTAGATTGTTTGATGTTACTTTTCTTCGTGGGTTTCTACTGTGGGTTCAAGCCGTTCGAAAGCTAGCGATCCCGGCCGGTTGGCTAACATGAAGGGGAATTTCGAGTCTCGATGTTCAATTTCGTCTCTGAGCTTTTTGTTTGTGCAAATGTGGCCCCTTGACTTTAGCCTGATGCGCTGCATTGTCCTAGACTTTTAGTTTGTGCAATGCGACGCTTGGACTATTGGTAAATGTTTAGCATAGTCCCTGGACTTTAGGGGGTAGAGGCTTTATGCTTTAAAGTTTAAAAGTTCAGGGTTCATATTAAACACTAGACCAAAATTCGGGGATTATACCAAATAAATTAAAAGCTCAAGGATGACATTACATATTGAACCAGAGTTGGGAACCATCTGTTGGGTTGTCCCACATCGATTGTAGAATGGACTGGTAGTCGGTTTATTAGTGTGAGGGAAAGTCTCAATCTTTGAGCTAGTTTTTGGGTTGAGAAAGTCCTGAGACCATCCAATTCTGGTATCAGAGTCCAAGTTACTAATAATTCTAAACCCAATAATCACACGGGAGAGATATGGGTTGTCGAGGCCTTCGACCCATGACTCGATGTGTGAGGGAGAGATTATTTGGGTTGTACCGTATCGATTGTGGAAGGAGGGTTATATCCCACATCGGTTGTGGAAGGAGCTAACGGTCGTCTCAATCTTTAAACTAGCTTTTGAGTTGAGAGAAGTCTAAAACCACCCACTACCGTCCATGTAGCTTTTGAGTTGAGAGAAGTCTAAAACCATCCACTACCGTCCATGTCGTTTCACGTTATTTTTTCACGGGTCAACAAAATAGCTATTAATCCCGGTGTGGTCTAAGTATTAAGAAAAGCAACAAGTTGCCAAAGGAATATCAATAGAGAGATACTGAGTACACTTAACATGTAGTGAAGAGCCAATCTTAACGATCAGTATCAATTCATGCTACTCGTCACATTCTGCCAATGAGAAGAGTATCGTGGATTACATTAAACCATCGGCCACTCTTAAAGTTGGCTTGGCACACATTTAAGAGAAAAGCAAATTAAAGTGTCTAGTCCGTGATATTTAAATTAAGTGAAAAGTGGTGGAAAATGACATAAATAGTTTCATGAACTTCTAATATATTAAATGTAGTTTCCGAATTCAAGCCCGATGTGCAATGTTCTTCTTGAACTGTTAAGTTGTTCAGTGCAGTCTATGAACTTTTGGTAATGGTCTTGAAGTAAATGAAAAATGTTCAGTGTTGTTTCTAAGCTTGAATTAACATAAAGACAATATTAAACACGCATCAAAAGTTTAAGGACTACACTAAAACAAATTAAACGTTCAAGGATCGTATTATATATTCAATCAAAATTAAATGATCACATTAAATAAATTAAAAGTTTAGTAACGAATTATTCAAATTCAAATATCATTTATGTTGTTATCTCTAGAGGAAGAAAGAGGGGGAAATCAAAAAGTTCTCCAGAGAGAACCAAGCGTGGCACCGGGCTCTTTCCGCATAATACAGCCAAAAGCAGAAGCCAATCAGTAACGCAACGGGTCGTCGTCAACGACGGTGAACGCCAACTATCAAGTCCATCGTATTCCATCAGCGGACGGACCAATGCCACTCGCACACCTCACCCACACCGGAGCAAAGCCCCCGATCCGTAACCGACAGAACGAGCAAATAAACGGGAAAAGCTGAAAATAATAATAAAAAATTTAGAAAAAGAAAAAGAAAAGGAATGAGGAGGCGCCCACACACGACTCACTTTCACACTCAACTAGTAGCCACTGCCAGTGGCATCCTCCGTAATTTCCGTCCAAAACTCGGGGCTCTTTGCCCACCCTCGGCCCCCGCCTCTCTCCCTCGTTAAATATGGCGCACTTTAGCACGGTGAATATTTCACATTCCCAAAACACAGACACAGTGATTGCGAGAGACAGCGGGGGAGAGAGAGAGAGAGAGTGAAGTGGAGCCAAACTTGCCTTTGTCGTTTTCTTCGTCGTCGTCTCGCGCTTTCTCTGTGCACGCCTCAGTCGCTGACCTCGCCCTCTAGTCCCCCTGCATTCCTACGCGCATCTCTGCTCGAGCTCTGTTGCCTTCCGGGATGCCGGAAATGGAGCTAATCGAGGGCACGTACGGCCTCCAAGCATTCGGCTTCGTGTAGAGCCTTCGGCGGAGGCTCTCCCCGCGCCTCTCTCTCCCTCGAGTTTTCGGCGCTCTCTCTCGCTCGCTGGGCTTCTTCTCCCTCCAATAGCTTAGCCGGCGCGGCTCATGGCCTTCCGGAGACTGATCGCCGTAAGCTTGGATCCCCAACGGAAGAGGAGCGGCGGATTGAGGACGAAGCAGGCCGGAAGAGGATCGTGTCGCGGGAGTTAGCCCTGCAGCGAGCTGCGTGTCGCCCGCTCGCGGAAATGCGCAGTGGCCAGCACGGATAGTTTGTTCGTGTTTTTTCTCCTCTTTGCCTTAATTTCCGGTGCATGGTCGTGGATTTGTCGAGTTTGTGCTATTGTGAGTTTCTCCAGTTTGGCGTTTTTTCCTTATTTGGGGCTCGAGGCGATGGGATACCTATTGAAAGAGGCCCTGAAGACCTTGTGCGGAGTGAATCAGTGGTCGTATGCCGTGTTTTGGAAATTCGGCCACCAAAATCCCAAGTGAGTTTATTGTTATGAAATTCTCCTGTTCCTTCTTGTTTGTCTTGCGAGAAAGCAGAGGAAGCCAAAAAACCACTCAAAAACCTGTTACCGACATTGATCCTTTTAGGAATTTGTGTAAACGTATGTATGTTTGCTGGAAGGTATGCCTCTGAAGGACAAGGCATTTCATTCCTCGCAATCTTTAAATAGAATGGACTGAATTACAAATTCAATCTGTGTTTGCCTAAATAGGGGTCACATATGGAATGGTTTTTTGCTTGTTGAAGAAATCCGCGTGGACTTTGAAATGATGCCCTTTTTGTTTCTTCAGCTGACGTAGGCTCTCTAGGATGCTTATTTATGCGATATGTGATTTTTCTTCTGCTAGTTTTGTCCAGAGCCTCGTTTGTTCGCCATTGATGTTTGTTGTTTTGTTTTCTGTTCTTCCTGCTTCGTTGATTATTTCAGTTCATTCCTTCTTCTCCGCCCCCCACCTAATTAGTTTCCGCCCTCTGCTCGGAAACGCAAATTCCCGCGCTCGCATTCAGTTAGAGATGAATTAACTTAAGCGAGAACGACTTCGAAAAGCATTAGAAAAATGGTAGCTTGTGTTGTTTGGCAGGAACTACTTTTGTTTAGTCGAGTGTCTAAATGTTTCACTGGATGATTCTTGCACTGTTTCTTTCCTCCGCAAAGATACATTTCTCACCAATCCACATCGGATGTTCAATGTTAGCTCAAACTTATTTACCTACCTCTCATGAACTGCTGCACCTGGAGAGCAATCTTAACATGATATTTGGTTTCTTCTTTCATGGATGCTGCTGCTGAGAAAAATGAAGCAAAGTTTGAGTCAATTGTCCTTTTCTTTCTCCTTTCCTTTTCCACACGCTGCTCTCCATTTTGAATAGAGCTTGATGTTTGCTTCTTTTAGCAAAAGGAGGTCCCTAGTTGTAGCATTTTGGAGCTCTTTGGTGTCATCCATGCTGAAATAGATAATGTTGCGATGGCAGGCTGCTGATTTGGGAAGAGTGTTACTACGAGCCCATGACATTTTATCTTCCTCCCCAAGTTTCTGGCTCTGGTCCTTCTGAAGTGCCAA
The DNA here is from genome assembly GCA_028455895.1 of Rhodomyrtus tomentosa. NCBI lineage: Eukaryota > Viridiplantae > Streptophyta > Magnoliopsida > Myrtales > Myrtaceae > Rhodomyrtus > Rhodomyrtus tomentosa. The sequence goes on along the minus strand of JAPCWY010000003.1, from coordinate 12,839,850 downwards.
CTGGAGGTCGGGAAGATAAAGATAGAGTTCAAATGCTTATCGAAAGAATGATGACCAAAGCTCAAATCAGTGTCGTCGGTGAAGGGTGCACAGCTCTGTTTTTCTTCCTTTATTTTTGCCCTTTTTAATTTTGAGTAGCCTGTTGCATCAACTGCAACTCCTTTTCTCTTGCTTCAGAATAATTGGCCGGGCTGCATTCACAGAAGATCATGAATGGATTGTTTCAACAAGTTACGGTGGACATGCCCATCCACCTGAGGTATGTTTTCCGTTTTTTCGGGGGCTCAAACATATTTCCAGCATGTCCCACATAGTTTTAGCTCTAAATTTTCTGGTTTTATAGTAAAACCACTTGGGGGGGGGGGGGGGGGGGTCCAGGTTTTTCAGTCTTTTACCAAGGACACAACATCTTGCGGTTCTTCAGCTTTGCATAAATGGTCTTAAAATACACGAGTGAAAATATTAGTAGATGAGATATAGGTGCTTATATTTCTCATCTCTTCAATAGTTAGGCTTGAGGGGCAAAGCATGGTCAATGTTCATAGTGCTGACTGACATTGGAGCCTTCTTTTATCTGATCTGTTGTTTGTCTTCTCACTATTAGGTTGTAAACGAGGTCCATCAACAATTCTCTGCTGGCATACAGGTTTCCAACGTCCTCATTTCTTTGCTTTCATTCGTATCTGATGCTCTTGTTTCATGTGATTGATCTCATGGTTTTTGCAGACTGTGGCAGTTATTCCTGTTCCACTTCATGGTGTTGTGCAACTTGGCTCTTCCATAGCTGTAAGCGACTCCTTTTCAGATTATCTCGGTGGAATGTCGGAAGTATAGTCAAAATGAGTCTCTGCCAATTAAAGTGGGAGTTACATGATAACACATATGATGCAAGTGTGTTTTGCAAGTAATTTTCCTTTCTTAGTCAAAGTATATTTCAAGTACCTCATTTGATAGATTTTGATGTGGCAAGTGGTTTAAACAATGTCTATTCTTTGTCTCACTCATATTCTCTGGCTAGTTTTACGTTGGGAACTTGTAGTTGTAGTATTGATTCCTGAATGCACTCACTTCGAGAAATGGACATACCTTTGTTGGTGGGATCTTTGCATATTCTCACTAAAAATCCCAGCCATGTGACCATAGGGAGCACATTCAGTGAGAAGAGTTCTATATTGGTGTTGCTTCGCACACGGTTTGCATCATAGTTCTTTATGCTTTATAGCATAAGTTAGCTTCTAAAGAAAAGTCTTAACATATATGCATATTGATCAGCTTAGGTTTTATTGGATATGCCAAGCATCAGCTTGAGCATCTTTTGTTTGTCTTACAGCAGAAGTACTGTATTTTTTTGATGCATTTTAACTTCTTGTGCCTACTGCTGCAGATCATGGAGCACATGGGGTTTGTAAATGACGTAAAGAGCGTGATCCTGCAAGTGGCCTGCATTCCTGGTGCTCTATTTTCTAGGAGTTCAGCTGGAAAAGCTGGGATGTTAGGCTATCCTGGAACCCTCACTGCTGGTCCTCCTGGAAATTGTCAAGTGGTTGGCTCGGAATCTTTGATGACTAACAGCTGCAAAGATACGAGCAACTCTTCTCGCACTTCAGGGCTTGTTAGACAATCTTCACCACTAAATACTAACACTGTGGATAATCTGCAGTCTTCTGCATGTACATTACTCACCCTTGAAAAGGCCCCGTCCCTGGCTGAATTCTGTGGTCACCCCTCCAAACCTAGTTGTGCGTCGCTCATGAAGACTAGCATTTCTCCCAGGGGCAAAGTGGATTCAGGGCTGGCGAAAGCTGAAGTTATTCCTGCGAATCTTCATGAGTGGCTGAACCAGCATGCTGTTGCATGCAATTTGGGGAATGACAATAGAGGTCAAACTGCTCTTGGTCCAACACATGGCGCATGCAGCATCTTCGAGCCTATCGAAAAGAAGATGTCAGCAGGTGTTGTCCCTGAGAAACATGACAATAAATGGACTAGTTTTTTAAATAGCACTGTCAACGCCCAACCTGGAAGAAATGGATGTTCAATTGTTGACCCGTGCAAAACTTCTGATCCCCCTCAGTTGCTTCAAAATGCGAAGCTGCTTCACGAAGTAACTCCTCTTAGATCAATTTCTGTTTCGTGCTCTCTTTTTGAATCTGTCTCTAGGAATCTGGTTGGAAATGGATCATTTCAAGATGGTGATTTTACTAAATTAGAGGGCATTCCACTGTTTAACTTGTCAGAACAATTGCTTTCTGGAGCCTCTGGTCAGAGAAATCATCTAATGAGCACGAAACGTGCTCAGACTGAATTGCCTTCTAAGAAACAGAGGATGGTTGATAATTTTTCTCGACAAGTCAGGCTACCAAACTGTCCAGATATATCTTTGATTGAGAAGAAGCCTGAGTGGGCTCGTGCTTCCAAGAAACTTGAGGGTGGAAGTCACAAAGTGATTTCCACATGTAACATGTATGAACATGCGTCTGTCCAACAATTAGTAAGGAACGATCATTTTGATATTTTCGGAGCGGACATGACAAATACTATTGTTGATGGTAACTTAGAAAGTTTGCCGACTGATGGGCCATATTTTGATGCACATAAGTCAGGTGCAGAAGCTTCATCTGTTGTGGACATGCAGGAAGCACTGACAGATTTGGGTTCACTTAGCGAAGGTTTCTCAGAAAGTGGGATCTTCTCCATGACAGCCGTTGATAATCTTTTAGATGCTGTTGTTTCTGGGACTCATCATACTTCAAAGCCGAGCTCTGATGACAACGTTTCGTGTAAGACATCAGTTACAAGAATCAGTAGCTCTTCTGTTCCCAGTAGTTCTTCCTTGAATAACAATTTCAATATGCGAAATCAAGAGCACAAGGACTCCATTGGCATTCAGAAGTCTCTTGTAAAAGCTGGAGTGTCTGATTCTGGTTCTTTAAGGTCTGGCTGTAGCAAGAATGGAACGGAGACGTGCTCTTTGAGTAACTCCTTTTATGGATCACATATTAGCTCTTGGGTTGACCAAGGTCACGCTATAAAACAAGATAATACTGCTTCAACCGGGTATTCCACAAAGCAGGATGGGATGATCAGATCAAATCGGAAGAGGCTAAAACCTGGTGAAAATCCAAGACCAAGGCCAAAAGACCGGCAGATGATCCAAGATCGGGTGAAAGAGCTGCGTGAAATTGTGCCAAATGGAGGAAAAGTAATTTCCTTTCTTCTTTTGTCTCATTTGCCAACTCATCTAATATTCAAATATTGATGACTTGTTTCTCTCTTCCTTCTTGCATTCAACAGTGTAGCATTGATGCGCTGCTAGAACGTACTATCAAGCATATGTTGTTCTTGCAAAGTGTTTCAAAGCATGCTGACAAGCTAAAACAAATTGGGGGATCCAAAGTATGACCACTCTCTCTCTCTCTCTCTCTCTAATACTTGTGCTCGCAAGATCATCCATACACATTTCAAAACAACTATTTTTAGCTGAAGTTCACTCAGTAAAGCTTGTGTTGCCATGCTTATGATAGGAGTTACATGAACGTGAAATGCCATCTGAACAAGATCAAGTCTTCTGTTGCTAGTTTTATCAGGTGGCATACGATATCTCATGATAGAATTGTGAAAGTAACTTTGGTTCTTTTGTTGTCTTTTAGATCATCAATGAGGAAGGTAGATTTCTCTTGAAAGACAATTTTGAGCGAGGAGCGACTTGGGCGTACAAAATTGGTTCACAGTCAATGGTCCACCCCATCATAGTTGAGGACCTAAATCCACCGCGGCAAATGATTGTGGAGGTAGATGTGGTGTCTTGCATATTAAGCTCAATCTTGGATTGTCCATCTATCTGTATTGAATCTGTTTTTCTTGTCACAGATGCTTTGCGATGAGCGAGGTTTCTTTCTAGAAATAGCTGACATGATAAGAGGGTTAGGATTGACCATCTTGAAGGGTGTGATGGAAACGCGCAACGGCAAGATCTGGGCTCGTTTTTCTGTAGAGGTAACATCTGAGTGATCTTTGCATGTTTTTCATCGGCAAAAGATTAAGCCTATGATGTTGACTTTTGAGATATTGGCTAGCTCTTGCTTCGGAAATTCAGATAGTGTTCTTTGGGTTCTCAGTATTTGACAATATTTGGCCAAAGAAAAGCAACAGGTTGGATTAACGTCCCCTTGGCACATCTTGAAAATCAAATGAACCATAACAAAGAAAAGAACGAAAATCAAACAAACCATTCTTCTAAAGGACTTCGGATTCGGATAGGGGGGTCTTCAGGTAAGATATAGTGACATTTTGTTCTCAATTCTATACAGGCTGACAGGGATGTTACGAGGGTGGAGATATTTATGTCTCTGGCACGCCTTCTCGAGAAAACCATGGAGAGCAGTCCATCAGCCTCTAATGGTATCGATGGCGAAACTCCGATGTTGTGCCAGCCCCTCACTCAAGCAACCTCCATCCCCGCGACAGGCGGTCACAATGTTTTGCAGTGAAAGCCTTGCCTCAGCTTGCGATTTGCCGCCTCCTGGATATGTTGAGAGCAAACCTTACTATGGCTTTGCTATGACTGACATCCACTCTAGTCTCGAACCGTCGGGTGGTTCCGACCTTGAGGAGCTCGTCACGGCTCTCGAATCATGTCTCCCCTTCGGAGAATGGGTTTCGTGATAATAGGAGCTCTATACGGAGCGATCGATCAATCGGTGTCGATGATATGCAAATTAGCCTCTGCGAGCTTTTTCTTCCTAAACCCCTTGATTTGTGGGAGGTTTGATGAATCAAAGAGTAGTGTTCAGAGATGTATAGAGGAGAGGACGTGTACTGTAGCTGGTCAATGTGTGTTTCTTGCTTCTTCTGATGCTCTTTGCTTAGATGAGTACGACGACCGACCCATTCCGAGTCAAAAGAGGTACACGAGACTTGTGTCCAAGTAAAAGAATGAAATGGGGCTCGTATCAATAATAAAAATAATGAAGAGCCCCCCAACCGAACTTCCCGCACGAGGACGACAGCTCGGTTGACCAGCTAACCTTCGTCCAGCCGGCTTCTCTAAAGTTAAATCATAGACCAGCGACACGACATTGACGTGCTTCAATTGGCGGCTGCGCTCCACCCCCTTTGAAGCTTCCTGTGGAGATTCCTCCTTGCTTCCGAATTTTGTCTCGTCTTTCTTGGGTCCCCTGAGCAAGAGCCGTAATTCGTAGGTCGTTATCATAGATTTTATGAAAATTTAAGATTAAATTGAAAATTGTCTTAAAAATAAATTGTAGACTAATTAAGTCAATTTTTTCCCTCATAAATTACTCACCATTTAATTAATCATTAAGAATCGACATGGGTAAATGACATAAATAGGCCCTGAATATTAGCTCGAGCTTTAAATTTGTTCCATATGGTATATGAACTTTAGCCTCGTGGACTTGTTCAAACAACTGATTGTGTCATTAACTCTCAAATCTGCCTATTGAAAGTTCTTGTCCTAATCTTGACATGTTAAGTGGACAGCAAGCACCTCACATCTTCCTGCACAAGGATAAAGTTGTCGCTAACGGGGGATTGGTATCCCTATTAAAGAGCTGTTCAATTGTGGGCTATATACAATATATTGACTTGCCATGTTGGGATAGATTTTGGTGCTGCATGGTAATATTTTTTTTTTCATTTCCCTATTAGAATGATTTCTGGTATGAAAATGCGTTTGGTAAAATACAATCTGAAGTATAAAGCCGTTTGGTAAAAAAAATTGACTTTCTAACAAGATTTTTGGCCTATTTTGAAAATTAAAAATTTTTTACTTCTCCATTCGAGAAGTCATTCTCACAGAGCTGACCGCCGCTGGTCGCGGCTATCGAACATTTTTTTAATAATGTTTCGAACATTTTCTTTTTTTTATTCTTGTCAAACGCATTTCTTTATCAGAAATTAATTTTTGAAGTAAAAGCTGAAAATTTAAATTTTAATTCAAAGCAAAAGATGAAAAATCAATTTCATTGTCAGGATCACTTCTCGCCCGAAAATTGTCATGATGCACGCACTTGTGCCGCTTTAATGCATGGACTGCAGAATCTCGCACCTGTATGTCTTTAAAACGAAACCCACATGCATCATGCGCACAATTTAAATCTCGACATGCCAAAAAAGAGTCTTTGCCTCTTGTAATTATGGGCGGCCTTTTTCCTTTCGAGGTAGGAAGGATCGCGTTACGCATTTAGACAACACAATTATTTATTTTATTTTATTTTTTGTGTGTGTGTGTGTGGGGTCATAACATGACGTCGTTTCTTACGTCACGAGTGAATTGTGATGGAGTTGGTGGGGCCCCTCCTTAATGATTCCTACGGGGTTGCGAGATCGATAAGGCAGGCACGCGGCAAGGCAAGGCAAGGCAAGGCAAGGCAAGGCGGACCGAGTCGCTCCTTGCTTTCGTTCAGGCGTTTACTCGAAAATCCTCTCACTCTCCCCCTCTCTCTCAGTCAAAAGCCAACCGCTTCCAACTCTGACTTTGACCCTTCCTCTCCTCTCCCTCTTTAGGACACTGATTCCACACACGCGCTCTCTCTCTCTCTCGCTCCCTATAAAAACCCACCTCTTCCCCTCCAATCCAAAACCAAAAAGAACCAAAAACACCAGAAAAAAAAAAAAAGGAAAAAAAGAGCGCAGTCAAGAGATCTCTACCGCCTTCTCCTCCGTCGCCCAGATCAATCGATAGAAATTTGCTGCCCGCCTGATCGATCTCTCTCAAAACCCTAGAACAGAAGAGGCTGTCGAGACTCAAAACAGAAAAAGGACACGATGTTCCCGAGACCCAAAGTCGGCCCGACGATCGCCTCCGGACCCGTCGTCATCCGCGAGGTCTGGGCCCACAACCTCCACTCCGAGTTCGACCTCATCCGCCACGTCATCGACTCCCACCCCTTCATCTCCATGGACACCGAGTTCCCCGGCGTCGTCTTCCGCCCCCCTCCTCCCCCCTCCCCCCACGGCGGCTACCGCCGCCTCCGCCCCTCCGACCACTACCGCCTCCTCAAGTCCAACGTCGACGCCCTCAGCCTCATCCAGGTCGGCCTCACCTTCTCCGACTCCGGCGGCAACCTCCCCGACCTCGGCTCCTCCGGCGCCTGCCGCTACATCTGGGAGTTCAACTTCAGGGACTTCGACGTCGCCCGCGACGCCCACGCCCCGGACTCGATCGACCTCCTGCGCCGCCAGGGGATCGACTTCGAGCGCAATCGGGAGGAGGGGATCGACTCTGCCCTGTTCGCGGAGCTGATGATGTCCTCCGGCCTGCTGTGCAACGACTCCGTCAGCTGGGTCACGTTCCACAGCGCCTACGACTTCGGGTACCTGGTCAAGATCCTGACCCGTCGGGGCCTGCCCGACCGGCTCGGCGAGTTCCTGGACGTCCTCCGGGTCTTCTTCGGGAGCCGGGTGTACGACGTGAAGCACATGACCCGGTTCTGCAACAGCCTATACGGGGGGTTGGACCGGGTGGCCAGGACGCTGGAGGTGGACCGGGCGGTCGGGAAGTGCCACCAGGCCGGTTCGGACAGCCTGCTGACGTGGCACGCTTTCCGGAAGATGTGGGACGTGTACTTTGTACAGGATGGGCCGGAGAAGCATGCCGGGGTCTTGTATGGGCTAGAGGCTTGTTAATGATGATTCATGAAAATTAATTAAAAAAAAAATTCGTTGATTTATATTTCTTTTATGATGATTTGTTTTTGTGGGTCCCTTGCAAATTCGTTCTTGATTCGTTCGTATAGTCCACGACTTAGGAGGACTTATAAACCAAATCCTAATCAATTCTCGACTCCGTACTTCTCTTTTGGCGCTGAAGACCCATATATATATATATACGTGTCCGGTTTCATGGAATTGGCAGTTTTGGTTCCACCAAAAGGGGAACCGAAACCAGCCCTTAAGGGACCGATTCAGGTTCGATTCCAAGCCGGTTCCCTTTTCAAATTTTTAATTTTATTTTTAAATAAATAAATAAATAAATTATAAATTATAATCATTAATCAAATTATACATGGTAATAAAATTTGAGAAAAAAAGAGAGAGGAAGAATGGGTTGTGACTTAATGAATTATCATTAAGCGCCTACATATTATATTCTTGAAAATAGAAGAATCAAAACCAATATAATTCTATTAACTTCGGTAATCCCAACTTACCTCATCGTCAATCATCGCTGCCCGTTGTTCGTCGCTACCCGTTATTGTGATGGTGTAGTATCTCCACAGTCATCATTGAAGAATTCGTGTTCTCGATCCAGCTCTTATTGTCGAAATTTAGCCTTTATCCAATTATCGACACAAACTTGAATCTTAACGCTTTCCGGACTTAATCTTGAACGGCAGGGATCCAAAATTAATGCTCCAGTGCTAAATGATTGTTCAACTACCACTGTTGAAGAAAGGGTCGCTAATATTTGATTTGCAATGAGGGAGAAATTGAAAATTGAGTTGAATGGTTCTTTTACCACTCAATAATCTGGAAATTTGACTCGTGTTCGGAATTACTGAACTCAAAAGTAATTGTTAAATAATTTTCTAATTCGAAAATACTACATGTTGATGTCTTTTTATGTTTTTTTTTACTACTCATGAGCATTTTATACCCTATACTAAGTAAAATATGCACATCGCTTTATAAGACGTTATGTTGGGCAGATCCACATCCACTGTCACTTAAATAATATCTACTATAAAATTCATTTTATAATATTACTATAAATTATTTAACTTCTGCTTGTATAATTGAAATATTTATTGCTTCATTCAAATGTAAACAACAACAATAATAATAATAATTCATATAATCTAATAAACCATCTAATTTAGTACGTGGATCGAAAATAATACCAACTAAATAGACAAGAGGAATGTTCAATTAATAATGCAACCAATATTCTCGCATTACTAAAATATTGGAAGCTAATTCAGTATTTTTTTCATATTCATTAAAAATACTATTAAAAATAAATGCGTAGTGGGATAATAAATACCAGATAAACTATTAATAGGATCATTAAAAACTTTAAAAAAAATCTATTTTTTTTTGCTCCCAATGTTGCGGCAATATCGGGAACAATATTCAAAATAAATGAACATAATAAATATTTGTAATCAAAAGTTCGTAAAAGCATCTCGTAGGTAGAATTCCAACGAGTCGGAATATGTTTTGGAAACCTTTTTGTTGTACTCCCATTTTGATTACAAAATTTTTTCCACTCTTTCATAAGATGAGGACGACTCCATAAAAGTCTAATTGCATTATTGATTGTATGGAGATAAGTCACAAGAGATCGTAAACCATCTTGTACACATAAATTAAAAACATTGCAAACACATCTAATGTGAAAAAATTATTCGCCAAAAGAGGGGTTATAATTTTTTTTAACTCGGAATGGAAGCAGTATTTGCGTCGGTCCATCTAATGATAAAGACTTTCTTTCATTGGGACATGCTCGACGTTGGGATTATGAACATCGTCGTCTTCCCGGCATGCATATTCAAGAGGATCATATTCACGAACAGATAATTGGATTCTCCCATCGGGTTCTTTCCTTTTCCAATATTTCTGCTTTTCACTTGCCATTTTTTGAAAGAATTAATTGAAAAGTTTGTTCCAAGAATTAAGACGGAATTGAGAGAGAATAACAGATTGAGACTTGAGAGTTGATAGAAATTATGAGAAAAATGAAGAGGGATTGAGAGGTTTTATATATTTTTTTAAATTTTTTTAAGGAAATAGCAACGGCCTTCGGACCAACGGTCCAAAGGCCCGTTGGGCCGTGGGATGGCCGGCACGGTGACGGCTGTCTGGGGGAAGAGCCAAGCGGCTCTTCCCGAGGGGCGGGGGTCGCAGGGCCCACACCTTTTTTTTTTAGTGGCTGTTCGAAATCGGCCCGGAACCGTTCCAAAAAATTAGGAACCGAAACCGATCCTTGAAGGCCAGTTCCGGGCCCACCGTTTCAAATGGCCATGTCTATCCATATAGATTCTTGGCCTAGACATTGCCGGGTAGGTGGAAGGGAGACTCTCTCGTTGCCAATTGAAATAAATCGTTAAAAAGTCTTAGCCTCCAAATCTTTCTCACGGGCATTAAATTTTAACCCATTGAAAGCCAAATATATTTATCTGAGAGCGAAGTGAGGGCATCTATCTTTGGCCCTTCTTAAACTGAGCTATAAAGTCATCGATAAAATCTTAACTAACCAAATCAACAAACTGGTGCTTTGTGTATTGCTCTATAAATATTGAGAACGAAGATGTCTTTCCGTCTTCGCCAAGTTACACACAGAATTATGTGGCAAATTAGTGTGCCAAGCGAAAGCAATTTTCAACAAAGACAAAGGAAATAACCTAAGTCTTAAAAGTTCGTTTGTCCCTGCTTCATCACGATGGGCTACAAATCAAACAACATGATCGACGGTTGTCTGCTCATTTTTTCCGAGTAAAAATGTGGCAAAGTCGGGCATTTTGCAACATCTGGAAAAAAGACTGGTTATCGACCCATTCGGGATGTGATTTTTTTTTTCTTTTCAATAAACAAGTATCATATTTCCCCTCTCCAACCCCAACACTTGTCGAACTTTTTCAGCAAATAGTTTAGGGTTCAAGTGCGCACCCCTAAGCGGTCATGTCCGTCTTGTCGGATTATCAACGGGAATGGGCATGGTACGGCCAACAGGAATATTCATATTGTGCGGTACCAACGGAGCTGCTGGCCTTACATCTTCAACATTTAGCGGTTGATGACCGACTTGTCGGTCGGTTCGATTTGCTATATAATATATCGTTGCCAGCTTTATTATTTTGGCCAATATTAGCTTGGTTATTCCCTTGTTCTGACATTGATTAGAAGATGTAGACCTTTCCATAATTTGACTTGCTACGTACTTTGACCATCATTATTAGCGTCAGTAAATGGACAGAGACTCTAGGAACGCACCCGTTGAACAATCCTAGCCTTGAGAGGGCGTCATTTACAGTATTGAAGACGATCGGCTTCATCACATCAGATATATAGCTCACATTGTAGTTTGGCTGTATCGTTATACTGCTCTTCGAACGTTCTTCTCGTGATTGACATCATTTGGGATTTGGGCATGAAAGTAAATGGCGAGAAATTTGAAAGTATGGTTAGGACCAGCCATGTAAATTGCAGGAAAGTAGAGATAAAAAATAAATTAGTGAGAACGATGAGTATTTGATTGATTGTGAATCCTTTTACAACAAACACTTTTGGGGTGGAACATATGACGTTTACATACAATGGGTCAAAAAGACACCAGGTGCTAATCTTTGTGTACAACGCTCACTTTAGTGTCAATAACTTTTTTGAGCACTTGAGTACCAATTTTATTTTATTTTTTTGAAAAACGGATATTTCAGTGCCAACTCCGGTAAGCTTCGCCAAAACTCTAATGTGGCATCTAAATGGCTCGTTGGAGCTTTCAAGTCAGCAATAAAAAAGTCAAAAGACAAAAAAAAAAATAAAAAATAAAAAGACTAATTTTGTTTTTTAAAAAAATTGTCGTCGATGGGGTTTGCCAGCCCCTCGGCGACCCCCACCGACCATCTCCCACACTCACTGGGCATTGCTAGAAATGGTGTGCAACGGCGGCGACAGCGGCGGCAGTAAGTCCTCGTTGCTACAACATATTAACTTCCTCTCTTTTTTCCAGCTAATTTTTAATTTAAAAATATTTTAGTTTACTGTAGAAAGATATTACACATGGTGTCTATGAGGACTGATTTTTAAAAAAAATTGCGACGTTGATGCCATGTGGGTTGACTATTTTTAAAAAAATTCCACATAATATTAAAAAATTAATTAAAAAATGCCACTTATATTGCTTGACCGGAATTGACACTAAAATAATCCTTTTTTACCAGAACTAGCACTTAAGTAATTATTTTTTTCTTCGATTTGACACCTAAATGATCAAAAAAAAATATTGACACTAAAATAAGCACCGTACACAAATATGGACATCTTAGTACTCTTTTGCCCATACAATGGTTATCGAATTTGAATAAGGAAATAACTTCCTAATCCTAACAATGGTCGCAAGAAGTTACATGGTCTCTTATTGTCTAGCGCTATTTATCCACAAAAAGTTGTAAAAGCACTACAATAGTCGGAATAAACAAAACTACCAAGCAGTTATGTTTTTATTTCTTTGTCGAGCAACTTCGATAAAAGATCTCATCGAGAAGTTTCAGGATATTGTTGATGACTTCGTCAGCAAGTTATCGATTCCCTTCAATTTGTTGATTATTCCATTAATTGTTGGCCAGACTCTGTCATAGTGGCCTAAGTCTGATACTCGTTGATAATGAACAAAAATCGGTCAATTTCGAGTGTCGATAATGCTTAATTGTATATGGGCAAACGTTCAATTACTAGGTGTCATTACCTCTAATATCATCATTTTAGCGCGTCAAAGGTTACATTAGTTTTTAGATCGGCTAATATGTGGATCTAGGATTTCCTTTCTAGTATATATATATATCAATTCTCATTGAATATGCCTATCAAGTAGCCAGCGACCGACTCTATAACACTCGTTAAAGGACCCTTCTTGATAGCTTCATTTAATATCAGATTCCTTGAATTAAAAGGCTGACCCAAGTCATGCACTTTTTTTTTCTTTGGGTCGAATAAGTCATGCACGTTAACCCTAACTTCAAGAGCACTTTAACCCTAACACTCAGATCTAACCCTGACAATCAACGCCAAGGATCTGTTTGGTAATGTTTTTGTTTCGAAAAAGTAATTCTGATTAAAATCACGTTTTGTGATTCTGTTTCCTAAATGAATTTTAGAGAATCAGAACAAGTTTGGTAATTACAAAAAATTTCTGTGCTGAAAAATAATTTCTCTTCCTAATTTGTAATTTAAATCAAATAATTACATAATCACATTTGATCATTTCCTCAGACCCAACAAATGCGATCCTTTTGCACCTTGACATCTTTTTGGCTAAAATATGGATGCTTCATATTTGTTTCTTGAAAGGATAATATGTTGAAATTGTTATTTTTTCATGTTTATCTTGATTCTATGCATATGCCAAGTATAAAAGAGATAAATTTGATTATTTTTTATTGCTCAGAACAAATAAAATTTGACAACAAATCAGGCAAAACATAGGAAAAATCGAAAGGTAAAATCACCAAAAATAGGATTTCCCAATTGAATAGATCTATTTCCTAACTTTTGAGATTTTTCTTGAAATTTTCGGGATTGTTTAGAACAATTTGCTCATGAGGGGCAAAATTGACATTTGAGAGAAATCAAAAGACAAAATCATCAAAAATAGGATTGACTAGTTGAAATGACCAATCTCCTAATTCTTGATATTTTTTTTGAATTTTTTTCTATTTTTCCAATTTTTTTTCTAATTTTCATTTTTTGACGTTTTAATTAATTTCTATTTTTTTGTTTTTTTAATTAAAAAAATATGCAAATTGAGTTGGGTTGACCCGGATCATGTTTCGTGAGCGCTCGACAAGAATAAAAGAAGACTCTAAAAAATGTTCCTTTTCTTGAGAAACAGTTTTTTTTTTCTTATCAAAAGTGGTCCAAAAATGTTTCTGGGAGCAGAATCAAAATCAAAATTATTTGTGTTATCAAACATATTTATGATTCTTTTTTGTTCTTGAGAACAGAAACAAAAGAGCAGAAGCGTTACTAAACAGACCCTGAAAGTCTAAAATCCGAAATATTTCATATGACAAATTGCACAAATGGGGTAAAAAGACATAAATGCACAAATTTTTTTCATTTTTAATCCCCGATTACTCAAAGTGTAATTAATATTTTTCTATGGTCCATGTTTAAAAGTGACCATATTTTTAATTACCTAGAAACATTTACGTGTGACTCATAATTGTAATTTTTCCTATCTATAGAAAACATATTTGATGTTCTCGTTGTCCAATCCCTATTCATCTTCTTTTTCACTTTTTTTTATAGTTGATCTCGTCCATTTATAATTTGATAAATCATGCATAGATTAATTATACATATATTGGTCTAATTTGATTTAGTAAATTGAACAAATAAGATTTAATTTGATTTAGTAATTTAAAAAGATAAAGACATCTTAATTTTAATATATATATATATATATATCCCCTTAATTAAATGAAAACATCATGAACAATATTTTTGTGGTTACCAAAAGCGTTTCTTTTCCTTTTTTTTTGTTCCTAGAACAGAAACTTTATGCAGTTGCCAAATGTGTTTATATTCTTTTTTTGTTTCGAAAACATAATTTTTTTTATAGTTACCAGACGCGTTTCTGTTCCCAAAAATAATTGCCTGGAATAGAAACAAGAAAAAGTGATTTTGTTCCAAAAGTTGTTTTGGAAACAGAAAAATTACCATACTCAAGTGATCCAAAAAAAAAATATTGACACTAAAGTAAGTGTTGTACACAAAAATTGAAACCCTAGTGTCCTTTTGCTGATACAATGGTTATCGAATTTGAATAAGGAAATAACTTCCTAATCCTAATATTGGTTGCAAGAAGTTACATGATCCTTTTGCCCATACAAATATTTTCTAGCACTATTTATCCACTAAAAGTTGTAAAAACTCTACAATAGTGGCAATAAACAAAACTACCAAGCAGCTATGTTTTTATTTCTTTGCCGAGGAACTTCCTAAGTCTTGATGAAAGATCTCATCGAGAACTTTCAGGATATCGTCGATGACTTCCTCAGCAAGTTATCGATTATTCCATTAATTGTTGACCAAACTCTGTCATAGTCGGCTAAGTCCGATCCTCTTGATAATGACCAAGAGTCAGTCATTTTCGACTGTTGATAATACTTAATTGTACACGGGCAAAAGTTCAATTGCTTGGCGTCATTTACATGTGACAAATTGCACAATTGACTACGTATGGTAACGTTTCTGTTCCTGAAAATATATTTGAAATATAAATATTTTTTAATGTTTTTGTTCCCGACAACAATAGAAATGCCTTTGGTAAGTACAAAAAAAAAAACTTTTTTCGGCCACCGTCGACTAGGGACGGGTGGCAGCGGCGACCGGAGATGGCAGGTGGGTGATGGCCGCGTCGGCGGCGGCAGGTGATGGTTTTAAAAGTGTTCCAAAATTCAGAATCAATTTTTTTTTTTGTTTCTTCAAAAATGTTCCCCGTAACAAAAGTGTTCTCCGGAATAATTTTGGACCATTTTTTTACCATACTCATTTCTATTCTGAAAGTGTTCTGAGAACACTTTTGAAATAGAAACAATTTTCTTGAATTGTTACCATACGCAACCTAAATACCCTTCTTGATAGTTTTATTTAATGAAAGATTCCTTGGATTAAAAGGCTGATCCAAGTCATCCACTTTAACCCTAACTTCAAGAGCACTTTAACCCTAACGCTCAGATCTGATCTTGACAATCAAAGCTAAAAGTCCCAAATCCGAAAGATTTCATATGACTAAACTTTTACGTTAGGCCAGAAATGCAAATAACTCAAAGTAACTGGAGCAACACAGGTGAAAGAACAAACACTAGAACAAGCTCAAAACGTATAGAATGCAGATGAATCGATAACTTGAACAGAGATTACATATGAATCAATGGAGGAATCTGCTTTCAGAGTCATGCACATAAGGAAGATGGATATACAGTTTATACAAGCAGGAAACTAGAAGCGTATTTGCATTTCGATCCCACGCCCTAGTAATAAGTTGCTCCTCTGGCCAGACCAAAGCCAGTCTCGGGCTCAGGATCTCGTAAAGCAACTCGCCAACCCAATCCGAGTCTTGTCCTTATTCGTCTTCTTGGACATGACGTCGTTCCAGATCTCGGCGAAGACCCGGGAGATGACGTCGTGGTGGGCCGGCGGGTTGAGCTGCAAGAAGCAGTTGAGGAGCTCCCGGAGGTCGCGCTTTGAGTGGATCTCCTTCTCGAACACCATCTGCAGCATCGACCGCTTGAAGTCCTCGTACGGGTCCTCCGACTCCTTCGCCATCGCCACACTGTTGGTTATCTTCCTGCACGGGCTCACCACGTAAACCATGTCCGCCGCGGGCTCGTCAACCTGATGGTCTTCGGACCCGGGGAAGAGGCGCCGGGGCGTCGCGGCGTGGAGGGACATCCTGGCGGACCCGTAGTTGTCTTCTTCGGACTTGATGAAGCCCGGGAATTCCTGACAGAAGGCATGATCGGAGGATCGCGGACGGGTGGTTTTGGAGGCGTTCGACCTGATGCAGCCGCTGCAGGCGAGGTTGGCTAGGAAGAAGGGGAAGAAGAGCTTCTTCTTCTTCCTCCTCCTCTTAGACGCCATTGATGACGAGACCGCGTTCTGTCGTTCGTCGAAATGGGACTTGTTCGAGATTGGAGTGTGTATATATATGGAATGAAATTGTAGGTACACGGGAGGAGTTCGAAAGGGATTGGAATTCTTTCAGAGGTTGTTGAAACGAGTCGTTGTCTGTTTTGTTGTTGGGCTGTGACATGGAAGAGGGTTGTCTTGGCGGGCGTAACTTAAACTTGTGCAGTAAATTGTAAGAGAGTTCATGTCTTGAGTGGTGTGCATGTGACGTCTCGAGAAACAGGAATTCTCATTACTGAGAATTCCTATGATCAGGATTTGATATTTCATCTAAAATATGAATTGCGGAAACGTTAAAAGCTACATTTTTAACTTTAGAAAGTGATTTGAAGATTAATAATTTGGCTCGTGACGAGTTTTCAAATTACACTGTCAATCAGATGGTAACGCTTGAGAAATTTTGAACCGAAACGAAATCAGCGATCATAATTAGATTTCAGCGCACTTGTTTATCTCAGCTCGGATGATCCTTATCTTCTCGATGAACTGGACGAGCTAACACTACGAAAACAGCGACAGTAGATCGTCAGCAGAACACAACACCGTATCTTCGAGATCTGGCCACTGCATGAATCCTCCGGTTTGAACTGAACTCCGATCGGGTGTCCAGGTCGATGGGGACTCAGACACAGTTCGGTTCGGGGGATGGACGAATGGATAGGGCAGGTGGAATCTAGGGACGGGGTGAGAGATTTGATTAGAGGGGGCGGTCTAATCTCGTTCGTATTTCACTGTCTCGCTTGCGGTTGAGATTGGTATTCGAGCAATGAGAGATTAGAGCTGTGAACCGGATTTGGTATAAGAAGGAAGCGCTTGCATAAGATGACTTCCAAGCTATGTCTTTTGTCTTTTATAGAGTTTGGACCGTGACGCCTAACCCGATGATCAACTCATTGATAATCCCCAGATGAGCAAATTATTGAACTCGCGATTCTTATTAAATTGTCTATAGACCAGGCTGTGCCAACGTGCTTATACTATATAGAAAAAAAAATTTCAAAATTAACTTCATTTTACATGGGAATTATTATGTGCGATGACGATTATTTTGTAAACTGGATATCTAGGGTTTTGGCAATTATGCAAGTCAAAGTTGGGTGCGCACACAGTAACATTCTACTTGCCAACCACCAATTAGGATGCCAAGTTGATTAATTTCTCAAACTTTTTTTTTTTCCTATTTCTGCTAAGAATACGGTAAAATTGTTTGTTTAGTGACTGCCTGTGCAAGTGTAACGAGGCTGTCGCCTTGATGTTCGATGTATCAACAGTAGGACGAGGCTTTTTTTTTTTTTTTTGGGAGCTTCCTTTCGTTTTGGCTAAGGAACTCTCTTGCACGAAATTGCATTGCATTGTCAGCACAAACTAGAGATAATGTAACTTACCAGATCGCGAAAAACTTTGCCACGTGGGACTTTCTGTCCGTAACCGAGTTTAAGGCTCGCTTGACCGAAACCAAAACCATTTTTTTTTCCTATTCAAGAGCAAAAACTCAGTCGACTAATTGATGAAAATATTTAGGTCTCTGTTTGCACCTATAAGATGAAATAGTAACACGTCCGATTTCAAACACTTATGTGTCGATATTCATGCAATTCTGGATGTTTCGGGTTTGAAAGGTCAAATGCGTTGCCCTACAAGCTCTACTCGTCATACAGAATAGAAAAAAAACAAATGGATGTTACTACTTATTAGTAAAATAGATTGAACGAGTCGCTATACTTTATTCTTTTGCAATTCTCAAATATTAAATCTCATTGATCGTTAATTTATCAGAAAATGAACGATCCCACAGTCACATCGAAAGTAACAAATTCGTTCGGAATCAGTATATAAACCTATTAAATGACGGGGGCCAAATAGATATGTCAAACTTTCGCGCAATTGAATATGGTGGAAGCTTATATACGTGTGAGCGAAAAAAAAAAATTACGTATAAACTCAAAATCAAGAAGATTTGTTCATTTCAATCACAATTTCGAATTGCATGAGTGCGAGACCTCTAAAATCTGCCTAATGCCACACTAACTCTCCTATGGAATCACCAAAATCCAAAACCTAAAGCTGTAACCTAAAAAACAATATAAAAAGAAAAAAAAAGTTATTTGCACTAGGTAAGAAGATCAAAACCATGACCGAATTACCAAATTGCCCCTCCGTGTCAGCCCCCACAAGGCAGTGCCAGGGATAGATCCATATGTACAAAACCACTAGAGCCTCGAGGCGGTCTTTTGGCGCTCACCACGTCACGAACGGAAGACGCCCGCGCGGAGACGCGTCTTCTTCGTCCTCCGTCGCCTGAACCGATCCGATCAGCCGCCCAAAGGCGCAGCTTATCGCCGTCGCCACGTGCCTGCCGAGGAACTCTAGGGTAGCGCCGGCCGAGGCCCTCGGCCCCTGCGGGGATCCCCGGGGTGCTAGCCCCTTCGACCGGAACCTCGGAGGGTCCGGGATCGGGAGCAGCATCGCCAGCGCGACCCTCATCACGATGGTGTTGGCGAGCGGGGGGCCGGGCTGGGGCCGGCGCCCGGTCTCGCGCCGCTGGCGGACGTACGTGCAGATCGGGCACGTGCAAGGGAACTCGAGCAGGTCTTGGAGCGAAGTGTACTCATAGGGTTGCGACGGCGCCCTGTTCTTCGATGGGCTGGTCTTGCTGTTGGTCGGCGACGAAGGAGAATCCGTCGCCATTGTTGTGCTGCTGCTGCCGCCGCCGCCGTCACCGCCACTGAAGGAGCAGAATCATGGATCCGAACGTGAAGACAGAGGGGCGGGCGACAGATTTTATAATGGATCTGATGCCCGAGGGAATCCGAAAATTCATAGGATAAAATCAAAGAGAAGGGATTTGTGAGTTAGATTCTGATAGATTCAACCATCGAAATCAAACATCTTTTTTTTTTCTTTCTATAATTTTGAATTTTGGATATGGATGATGGAGTGGCTCTGGCTTTCCTACTTCCTACTTGAATTAAGGTTGTCGAATATTCGACGGCACATTTTTAATTTTAATTTTTTTCGAAAGTATAACTATCGCGAAAGAGTGTAGATCACTGTACTGTGTACTAGATTTGGAAAGCATTACGTATTAATTAAGGTTGTTAAATTTTTCGACGTTGCTTTTTTGAAAATCTAAATGTAGGCGATTCCACATGTTCGTCGGCCGGCGCAAGATTTGGGCGGCTGCTGTGCTCGAGCTCTTATCGATAGGGAGTATCAAGCCTATGTCGTGTGCCTAATCTACACGGACAAATTTATTGCATAGCTACGAATACCACTCGTGGGTTTAATATTAACCTAAATTTCTCTTTGAATAAAATTTACAATCACACCATCAATCAAGAAATTGCTTATTCACAGGAAAACAGTCAAACTCAATCCCCCAACTTATTGAAAGATGAAAAAAAAAAAAAAAAACAGATTGAAATGTAGCCATCGAGAGAAACTTCTTCTCCATCCATTTCTTCTAAGCAATAAACGGGCATCTTACGAGACCGTCGCCGCTGAGGTTAGCTTCGTCTGCCGTCGAAAACCCTAAGGTCAAATTCCCGCAAAGGTAATAATCGCGCTCCCTGCCGTATTTCGCGAGGAACTGGACCTCGAGCTCCATGACTACGACTCTCCCGACTTCCGCGAGATCGCGGGCGAGCCAAGCCGGCACGTCCCTTCGGGATGCATCCACGCTCACCTCCAGTGGGAGCGGATGCTCCCGAGGCACGCGGAAGGTGTGAAGATCCGGGCCGGCCAGGTAGACGCCCTTGTAATATACCGAGACTGCGGCGCCGTCGAAGGGGAAATAGCTGCCTGTCGAGTCCCTGTACTTGTACACCATCGAGAAATTTACGTGCCGAGTCCCGTTCAACTGAAGGGACGACGGCGAGACGGCGAGACGGCGAGACGCCGAAGGAAGACAGGGACAGGCCGGACACGAAAAGTCGTGGGTATGGGCCGTATGGCTCATCGATCGAAATGAGATACAAGCAGTAGAGGACGGCGGTGAACCCCGCCGCCAAGAACGACCAGAATAAGAATTCACACCATCCACAAAACCTCTGCTCGAGATGTGAGCTGGCCGGGGAAGAATCAGGCAGATTTGAAGCAGGACGGCCGTGGTTGCCGCGCGCTCGGGGTTGGGGGGGCGGTCTTTGAGCACGAGCGGTGCTTCTGGGGCGAGCTGCGGCGGGTTCGCAGGGAAGCCGTAGACCAAGCAGGGATTGTCGGGGTCGGATGGAGAGGACTTCATGGAAGCAGAGGGTCTTCGCTCGAGCGACAATGGTATAGAAGATCAATGATAAGAGTTGCGAAGAAATGGCGAGCAAGGAAATTTGACTTGGATTGGAGTCATATTGATACAGATTTAGTTACTTAAAAAGAGAAGGAAATAACAACAAGCTCGAACATCCCGTGAGCGTTAGAAAGATTCAAGTTTATGAACATGTAAAAATCAGATCTTATCCTCAACCCGGTCAATGCAGACGCAACAAAAACAACGACAACGAAGGGGGAGAACAAAACAATATTTGAAGACAAACATGGAACCCTCGTTTTTTTTTTTTTTTTTTGGTATCGGTTTGGAGGAAAAGCCGTCTAGTCGATGGTCTATAAACATAGGCATCGCTCACAATTTTTTTTTTTCCATATCAATTAACATTTTTATCATTTACTAATCTTATTGTGGTTCTTTTCAGCACTTTATTTTCCTGCAATTTATATTTTCTGTAACTTTACGTTTTCGCATCTTTCAGTTCTCATACTTTAGTTGTAGTTTCGGATATTTCGTCATCAATTAAATTCCGGCAAAGTATTTTGTCCCTTGCCTTCGGTCAAATTCCAACGAAGCGTATTCGTTATTTGTGATATCCATTAAACATGCTGTTCGAAATCACCACAGAACCCGTCTCTTAGTAATAAAAATAAAACAAACAAAGTTCGGGTACAGATATTTCATCGATGACCATTTTTGGCGAATTATAGTAGCATTTTAGCAATCTAACAAAAAGGACGAACAAACTGACCAAAGCTAGCAATCTAACTCAACGCTGAAATCCTTCTGCCTGCTCAGCCACCTCCCAGCTCTGAACTTCACCTTTACCCTCAAAGCTTCCCCGCCCCTAAGGACCTTTCCTTTTCTTCTTGTCGTTCACCTTCTCCATGTCCAACTTTAACTCGGCCCCTGAACTCCGGTAGCCTTGTATCCATGCGCAGTCCGTCGGCTTCATGACCCTCCTAAGGAGTGGGATCTTTCCGTAGGGAACCGAGCAGGCCAAAATGGTCGATGAAAAGAGTACTATCTTCTTGTTCGGGCTTGTAATGACGAGCTCCAGATCGTATATGGGGGGCAAACTCGGACCGTGGCGAGAGATTTGACTCTGAATACAGGAGGGCAGGGATGGAGCACGAGCCAAATGACGAGGCAACACAGCGCTGGCAGAGATGAATAGCAGAAGGACAAGCGAGACGATCAGGCGACGAACTATTTGACACATAGAACATGGCGGCGGGGGCGGTGTGCCGGCGTATCAGACGGAAATTGCAGAGGCGTTTCACTATCCCATGATCGAGGAGACGCTATTTTCGGACGATCGCAAGAGCAAGTTCCATGTCCATGTGGATTTTTGTAGCTTGGCAAACGCGCTTGCATGTTTGGAGGTCTCAGACTACGCAAGGACGACCAGTAGAGTATGTTCATATGTAGAATGTAGCCCATCAATCAAAAAGTCAAGTTCAGGATCATAAGGTAATTCTTCTGTCTAATAATGAAATCTCAGGAAAACATGAAATTCGTGCATGAGAAATAATTCTCTAGTAGTCTAAACTTATTTATGATCGTAAATTCACACACCATTACCGTGTGTTTCGCATAAAGCATTCGTTAATTGAAAAATCATAGGACCAGAGCTCTATTTACGTATTGCCTGCTTGTGCCCGACCTCATAAACAATGGCACTGTATGAGACTCTAGCCAACGAGCTTAGCTTCTTTGGTCGTCACAACTTCCTCGAAAATCTTGACCTCAGATCTCACTAAGATAATTACTTTCATTAGGTAATTTTTGTAAGCGATACAAGCGACCATTTTAAGGAAAATATTTTCCAGATCATTCATTTTTCATGAAATAAACGCAGCCTTAAGAAAGAGATTTGAAGATAAACGTAGGTTCCACGGCCATGGCTTTTTTCCAATTTTGTGGGTCAGACTTATATGTTCATATTTTTCAATCTTTAGTAACACCGTGAAAAGCGACATATGAAAATGTGTGAACTTTAATTAATAGTCATATTTATGGTTTTCCTAATTGTTAGTAACACCAAGAATCAATTTTTTTTTCAAAATCTAACATCACGGTTTCTAAGTCATCTGATTGATGATGGGTTATTGGGCATCACCCCAGGGCCCACATCAATTTTTAGATATGTTTGTATGTGCCAAAAATATTGACAACATATGATCCTTCGATCAAATAAGTGATTGGAGGAAATTTCCTCCGACCACGGATGAAGGAAAATATAGTCGATCTCCTAACGCAATATTTTTAGGCCCAATCCGAAAAAAAAAACTCAAACTTTAGCCTTTATCCCAAAAATATCCACAATTTTTTTTTGTCTCCTAAAAAACTTCAAACTTTTGATTTTGTCCCAAGTCTACCAATTCAATCCCCAAAATACCTCGAACTTTGTACTTTGTTCCAAAAATATCCACAACTTTTGTTTTCTCATAAAAAAAAACCTTCAATTTTTGAATTTATCCTAAATCTATCGGTCCAATCACCAAAAAACCCTCAAAACCCATCTCGTAGAATTCTTGACGACCTCGACGCCGGCCGTTTTGCTTCTGTCGAAACTTCAAGTGATTCTCAACCGTCGTCCAATGGTGTGACCTTATCCCGAGACAATAACAATCCCCGTCATCGGCTCCTCACCCATTGATAGTCTTCAATGCCAATCGAGCCTCCCACCGAGTACCATCGTGCCGATCCTGCATCTGTGACAACAAGCTGTTGCCGACCCTGTCTCCGTGACGACAAAATGCTGCCCCCAACACTTCCTTGTGATCATCATTTTGATAAAAATTTAAAATATAATAAGAAGATTCGTTAATATATTGATCCCACTGAAATTTGTATGTGAATCTCAGGTAACTCAATTATGTATCGAAATGAATGAATGCAGCTGTAATGTGTCAAACATTCTCTCTTGAAATAATTAGAAGTATATTTTGATCTTTGTCGAACAATCATGGATTTTGTTTAACTGAGCGCGAAACACTCCTTTTTTTTATTAACTGTGATAAATTTGGGACAAAATCAAAAGTTATAAGTTTTTTAGGAGACAAAAAAAAATTATGGATATTTTTGGGACAAAGACCAAAGTTTGAGGTTTTTTTGGTACAAAATCAAAAGGTGAAGGTTTTTTATGAGACAAAAAAAAGTTATAAATATTTTTTGGACAAACGTCAAAGTTTGAGTTTTTTTTTTGGAATTAGGCCCTAAACTTATAACTATTAGCACAAGTTATTTTATTTTGATAATTTCTGCGATTTTGGCTAACCTAGCCTCCTCCATCTCTCAAGACCAACAATGGATATTACATGAATATTCACATGTTGTCCATTTTGATTGCAGCGGTTCTTCGGGCCGTGAAGATATTCTTACCGGAGCCTCAGTGACTAACGAGAGGTCATTTTTGACTCGTTGCAAGACCGGGCCCTAGGGATAAAAAAACCTCTCCATCCTATGTTCTCTGATTCTCACCATTGACAAAAAAAATTTGTTGATTGAAGCTGGTGTGGCGAAGCCGACGACATTTGTCGGCGATGCAAAGATGCAAAGGTTGAGCAATGAAGTCGAAGGCGGAAGAAGAAAAGGTCAAATGAAGAGAGGGGGCTAGTCTATGTTCTCCAAAACGTAAAATAGATCGGAATTAGAGTTTTTTTTTTTTTTTTGCCTTAAAAAGGTAAAACTGGAATTGCAACTGTTGCATGCGAGTGATATATATATATACCCTGAGGGTTAAAAAAAATTAGGAAGTTTAGGAGGTGCTGACCATCTTTTTGAACGGGTTTTAAGGGATGGAAAACTCAAAAAAGAGGGTCGTCGGGTCGTTTATTAGTACCGATTTTCTTCGTTATTATATAATAAACCGACATTTGCGTAACCGGTTCTCTCAATTTGACCCCCGCTTCAAAAATGGACCGGCTTTTGACTTAATCGGCGAAATCTCGAAGCTTTTGTTGATGAAGTGGCCGACTCAATTAACAAGGAAAGGTCATGGGACAGAGAAGAGAACCATCCTAAAACCATTCCTTGCGTTCGTCACTTAATAGTTGTATATTTTTGCTCATAAGCACCATCAAATGGGTTTCCTTTACAATTTGATCCATGAGACACAGAGAATCAATCTTGAAATTTACCTAAATCGTTTGATTTTACAAAAGGTCAATGCTTCTTCTTTTTCACCCCCCCACTTTCCTCCACGAATTGGGGAAAAAGTCCATGCTTCTTTCTTCAAAGTCAATCTTCATTAATTTGCCTTGTCTTTTGGGGAAAAAAAATTACAGAAACTTATGGGGAATTACAATAGTAAGAGAGGTCGTTTCCATTTGGTTTTGATGTTTTCTTAGAAAGAGATTCACAAGTGTGAACACAAAATGAGGATAAACTTGTCCTCGGAATTTATTCGAGTGTGAAACACAAATCCCGATAAGAACACGTAATTGACCAAGAGTTTTTTTGATTTTAACATCACGTTAGAGCGCTAGTTGATCTCCAGATTAAACATTGAGATCTGGAACACACTCCGCAACAACTATGAATGTGGCCTTGTAATTGAGTAATGGTTTTCTGTACCATAAACTTTTGGGAAAATCACCGTACATGTGTCAATTCAATCTCAAATCTTTCAATTTTGGCAATTCAGTCTTAATCCTTTTGATAATTTACCAATTGATTCGTCCCGGACAATTTGCAAATGGTTAAATACTTAGCCTTCATCTTTTCTCACCGCCATCTTCACTTACTAATATGGACTTCTTTCTCTATCAAATACTCGTGTGCTCAAGGTCAGACTTGTGATCAGTTTCATTCATTCTCCTTTTCCTTTTACCAATGGATTTGAGCAGGAGTAGACATGGAAAGGTCGAGAATGCCCTGATCGCGATGTTCGGGTTGAATCGTTATGCCGGTTCAAATCGACTGCTAAACAAGTATCCATGCACTCACATGAGAAAATTGAATAAAAATTTTGTTAGCATAACAGTTTTTGGTGAACATAAAAATATCGGTATGCAATAAATTCTTAAAAAAGATGGACCCTACGATGATTTTTATTAATTACTGTTTGCATTTTTGTTACTAAAAATGAATTATTAGTCTGACGGTCGACCAAAAAATTTCTACACTGAATAATAAGGAAGAAAGAGAAGAGGAAAAAAGAACGGCTACAAGATCAACTCTCCATTGCCAGCTTCCCAGATTTTCCAACCCAGAGATGAGTTCATCTTTTTTGCCATTGAAGGAAAAGGAAAATGAAAAAGTTGAAGCTTTCATGATATTCAGTCTTTGTCTGTTGCATTGGAATAGAATCCTAGCGAGGCTCTCCGATAATGATGAAAGAAGAAGAAGAAGAAGCACCAAGAATTTCAGACCAACAGATATGTATTCTGTACACGCGGCTTGATCAAGAAGACGGTGTTGGATAAGATGAGAGCAAGGGAGGAGGTATGCAGGGAGAGCTCATCCAAACCCTAGCATGCAGCCTGAGGATGTCCCTCGCCTTCTCCTTCGTCCTCGACCCGCCCTCCACCTGCAGCACCAGGCACAGCTTCGCCACCGCCCCGACCTGCAACATCTCCTGCAGCACCCGAGCGCTCGCCGATAACCTCGACACCGACGCCAGTATCCTCACCGCCCGGTCGCTCGCCGCGTGCGATACCCTCAGCACCTTCTTCGCCACCACCGCCAGCCCCGCCGCATGAGCCACCAGCTCCGCCCTCCCCTCCGCAGACCCACACAGCTGGTCCAGCACCGTCAGGATCAGCTCGCAGGCCCGCTTTGAGTCTGCAGATGATGCGCCGCTCGTGTCGAGCAGGAGCTCCACGAGGACCGGGACCGCACCGCCCTCGACCGCCTTGATCCGGTTCCTCCCCCACGGGCAGAGCTCCACCATTAGCTTCAATGCGGCTTTCGATGCCTGCTGCGAGATCTGATCCTTGAGAACTCTGACCAGCTCTGCGAAGAATTCGGGTCCGAAGCTCATCAGTTGGATTGGATCCGCTGCCTCATAGGCCGACTTTAGGATCATCGTCGTGTATGCCCTAGATTGATAGCTTCCGCTTCTGAGCACACCCATCAGCGACCCCGTGAGATCGTCATTTATCATCAGCCTCTTGAGATCTGATCCGGAGACGTTCAAATGGCATAGGATGTTGAGCGCCTCGTCGCTCGCCCGCGCCAGCTCGGTACCGTCGCTTGAACCACTGACCACGATGAGCGTTGACTCGTCGTTCTTGATGATCGAAGCCAAGAATTCAAGGACCCCGGACGAGACTTGATCCAAGCACTCCCTGTGCCTCGCGCCGTCGTCCCCCCCGAGGGCAATGGACCGGAGCCGCTGGAGGCACGCAAGCCTCGCGCGGGGCGACTTCTTGGCGTCGTCGAGGAGCTTGACAATGGCCGCCTTGCCTAGCGGAGGCTTCGGGGTGGGGATGCGGTCGAAGGAGTGGAGGGTGCACCAGGCCTGGATGAGGCGGCGGAGGGTGTGGTTCGGGGTGAGGAGGAGGTCGGCGTCGGAGCCGAGCGGCTGTTTGGTGACGGGGCAAGTGCTGTGCTTGAACGTGAACAGCCACCGCTCGATGCTATCCCGGTCGTAGGTTATGCCGGTGGAGGCGGTGACGGGATCCGCCATGAGTTGCAAGGAGATGGGGCATAGAAAAGGGGTGGGCACGTCGATGCCGTCGTCGCCGACCTCCACTGACGTGCTCGTGCTCGAAGCGCACATCGGATATCAGCGGTGAACTCTGAATAAGGCCTGGTTGGCTATAAATGCAAGTTCGATGAGAGTGGAAATCTAACCGTGAATGCGCGTGCCCGCTCCCTTTTCCTAATATTTTCTCAAAGTTGACAGCCTTGTTGTTGTTCAGAAACGATAAAGTCAACACTGAGAGAAGAAAGATAATTAATCGTGGGGACCATTTCCAAGGTTTTGGAAGGAGAAAAGAAAAAAGATCCAACCTCGAAGACTTTCTATCTTTCTGGGAAGATAGTCGGGAGCAATTAATGGACGAATTGGGAGGAGCGTCGGCGTTGCTACGAGTGCTGAGACGACCGCTTTTCAAGACATTAAAAACGACACAAATTGACGATCATAATTAACTGTCAAGTCGCTAGGTTAATTCACTCTAGATAATGCCCATTTGGGACCGTCCCGTATCAAGACTCGCGAACTTGGCTTTTGACGTGTAGGCACCCAATTTCTCAAGGATATAGACACACATATAGACACATTTGACTTCGTCAGGATAATAATATTGAATGACGGGGCCGCGCTGAAAACGGCATGCCCTGTCGCGCCGACAACGTCTCATGATGTGGCTCATGTGGTCTTCCCCGGGCATTTCTCTGGCTTGCCCCTCCCTCTTGAATCATGATTCTTCTTCTTCTTCTTCTTCTTCTTCTTCTTCTTAATTCTTTGTATCGCTAGGGTTTCATTTGACATTTTGGACATCTTTTCCGTTGATTACTAGGTTCCAAGTACTTGGATTTGGACGCAAAGACAGTTCATAATCTGAGTCTAATTCATTTGGGCGTTCGCTTTTTAGTTTTGTTTCCCTCAAGATAGATGTGGGGCTCTTTCGGGATTCACTGTATCTTCTTCAGCGGTGGAAGCCCATTTGCTTTTGCAGCATATTCGGTCAACTATAGATTGGTACGGTTTCGACCCACAGCGATGGAGGGATATGGAAAATTGTCCAAAAAAAATTTTGAAACTTATTTCGTTTGTGTCAATTCAGTGCTAAATTTTTTGACAACTTGCCGAATCAATCCTAAATATTTTGGTTGTGCCAATTTAGCCCGTAATTTCAATGATTTGACAAACTGGTCCTAAACCTTTTAACGAATTGCAATTTAGACCCTTTGGTCAATTTTACTCAAATAATAAGTTTAGGAATAAAATGGCAAAACTTCAAAAGATTTAGGACTGTATGGGCACAATTTCAAACGATTCAGGATAAAATTGGCACAATCGAAAGGTTTAAGGACTAAATTGATAAATCATCAAAAGGTTTAAGACTAAATTAATGAATTGAAATGTTTAGGACTGGATTGACAAGTTGTCAAAAGGTTTAGGACTTTTTTATAATTTTTTCGCGAGTGATGACTCGTTATCTTCGATCACAGCTATGCCTTGATTTGTGTGTGTGTCCTTTGGATCAGTATGGATCCAGGGTTGAATCGGACATAGGAATGGGTTTGATTTCAGGTTTCCATGGTTTTCGATTCAATTCCCAATTTCAGAAAAAGTGCAACCAGTATTGTGTAGTTCGATTTCCGATTTTGGGTAAGAACTGGATCGGGAATTGTGAACTTGGAGCCTTATTTATGTTAGGTGCTTGAAACTTTTTGTCGTTCATCTTATTTTGCATGTTCGTCTTTTGTGGATTATGGTATTGACAAATTGAGATTTGTGTTGTTACTTTGGCTTGTATTTTGCTTATCCTGGAATTGGGACGAAACTTTTTTAAGGTCGTGCTTAGGACCTCCTATTGCTTCGTGTAGGTTTCGGCTTTCTGTTTGTTTCTTGACGCTGGTACAGCCCTCTCTCTATCTCTCTCTGCATCACTCTTATGGCGTGAATTGCATTTAAGACACACATTCATAAATAAGGAGCCCTTTCTCGTGAAGGACCACGCCATGCAAATTGCGAGGCCAATGCCGGTCTCAAGATTCCGGCAGTCACCTCACAATGCAACTGTCCTTTAATCCAATGTGAGGGGTTCACAGCTTATTTTGCTTCACGCAGGAAAAACATATAACAAATAATTGAAAAAAATGCTGCATGGTAGCTAATCTACTTCTTGATTTTCCTGCCAAAAGTCAATTTGGCATCAAAATCCGTTTGATAAAACTCATTCCAAAGTAAAAAAAACCGTTTTGTAAAAAATTACTTATGACAAGATTTTTGATCAACTTCAAGAAATAAAAATAAAATTACTTCTTGCCATCAGAAGTCATTATTGCCTTCGCCAACAGCCGTCGCCGTCGGTCGCCAAAGATTTTGTTAATAATGTTTCGAAAATAGAAATTTTCAAAAGTTACCAAACGAATTTTTCTGATCAAAAGTCAATTTGGAAAAGTAAAAAAATTAACTTCTGATTTTGAAGAGAAGTTGAAAAATCAACTTCTTGTCATAAGTCATTATGAAGTGGAGAAGTATTATCATGCGCAACCTCAAAGATTGTTACTTTCTAAGGAAACCCCATTTTGCATTTTACTCCCTCGACTCTTGCTGCTGAAACTTGGCAAACACCAGGAAACCACTCTTGAGGTGGTAGTAACCATTTGCAATTACGCGTGTCTAATCAGAGCCTAGTATTGGGTATTATTGAAGTCTTTTTAATGTTTTTGTCCCCTTATTCTGGTCTGGTCGGATCGGGTTGGATCGGACTCCTATAATAATGCCGATGGTCATTATACAATTTGCATTTCTTGATTTTAGGAAACAAATTTAAAAGGAAAAAAAAAACAAAGGGACAGAGGAAAACAGAGGGCATGATATATATATATATATGAACCAGTATAGCTCGAGTTCATTTTTCAGTTTAATTAATGTGTTTTGTTATCAATCTATATCTTAATTGATCTTTCATCTTAGAAAAAAGAAATTGTTATTTTCACTATTTTATTTACCTGAATTCTATTAAGAAAGATTTCCCTTCAATTATTTTCGTTTTTTCTTGAAACCTTCTGATTTCTTTTTTGGGGTCAGAGACGTTCTCAGATTACTACACTTCATTGTGGTGGTTGAAAAGGCCTCGACTCCCCAGCTTATTTTTCCTTCAAGGTGGAGATCAATCTGTCTCATTTCTTCTTCTTGAGATCAATCTTTATTATTTTTTCCGCGAGCGCAGCAGGCGTACCGCTATATCTTAATTTCATATTGCTTTCATTGAATATCTTTTCACACGATTCTCACAGGATCAGTCACTTTCAGCCAGTAAAAAAAAAATAATAATTTGATGACGAACCATAAAAGGGGGAGTGTCATGTTTAACACCTCGGGGCGAGCATGAAATTAAGAACAATTTTCAGACACTTGAGCATCATAGTACAATCGAATATTTCATATGCATAGACTTAAACAGATCAGAGATCAGGCCACAGCAAAACTTAAACAGATCAGAGGTCAGGTCACAACAAGAATTAAGCAAGCGACATATTATTTATTTAATAATATCTCTGGGTAAGATTTAGACATCCAGATTAGGAACGGGGACATAATCTATGAATGAAGAAAAACTTTCGCAATATCCCCAGCAGTTGAAGGTGCCCCGTGCTCACCAAAAAGATGGATGAGATCTCTCCATATTGACCATGCAAATCACCAAAAATCTTTATAGGAGTCTGAAGCTGTAAAACATTAGGTTCACTAGCTAGAAAATATCCTCTCAGCACTGTCGCATAGATCAGCAATTTCATTGCAATCTAAGAAAAACTGTCGGCACACGGGAGGCTCCCATCCACGAGGCTTCAAGAGATGTGCAATGACGTCCGTAACTGACGCAGCAGAACTTAGTTTCAAACTCGAATAGCATTCTCAATGAAAAACTATAACCATTATCAACTATAGGCATCTGTCCAAAATGGAACATGCACACCATGTTGATCCTCATATTGACAAGAGGAAAATTCAACCACGGTCTCTCCAATGTATCCAAGCATTTAATCTTCTCTATGCACACTTGACGGGTGCAATTTTCACAATTGTGCATCCATAAATACAAAAGCCACGGCAAGCCCAACTTTTATTCATTCAGGAATAGATAACTGAATCACGAACACGAAAGATCTGCAATAACAAAAGATCAATGAGACCAAAACATGCAACCCAAAATGCTAAAGCAAGTATCCACGAGAAGATTAATCTTCAATAAGTCTGGTGCAGAGATTAAAAAGACAGAATGGTAGAGAGAAGGAGAGAATGCAATGTGAAGCCTCAATAGCCCAGCTATGCTTCTTTATTCAGAGTGCATATCTCAATATCGTATTACAACTTTTAAGACGTTTACACGAGTCCAAACCGAACTTCAATGAACAAAATTTTTGCATCCGTCCTGCTATAACTCAATTGGATAGCAGTCAGCCCACTTATCGAAGACAAAAATATAACATGAGCATGGCTTCCTATGACTCAATTTCGGTATGCCATGGGGGAACACTTGCTGTGGTTCACCTATGGTGTGATGCTCGTGGTAATTCTCTTCTGCAGGGACCAAAGAAGATATATTCCGCTCGACAGGAGGACCACCAGAGACCTCGCACAATGCAATCAAGCAAAGACCAATGCATGCCTTAGATACAAGATTCTTCACAAATTGTCATCAAGAAACCTTCCTAGACAAGTTCTTCATTCCACATCCAACACATTTAAGTATAACTGTCTCCGTTGAAGGATCTGGCTTGATAACGAATTTGACCCCCAGAAAATCTCTGATGTTCCTGAGAGTTTCTATTCCATATGGTGAAAGCTTGCCAACACGAACCTTCGAAACATCTTGCGGGCACAACGCGCACAAAAGAAACAATAGACCCTGAAAAGGAGGGAAGATATGTTAAAAATGATCGAGGCATCGTAAGTGGCTGAAAGTGTCTATAGCATCTTCATCATGGGGCATTGTCACCATTGCTACAAGTTCAGTATCACAACTGAACATATGATTTATCTGGTAAAGAATCCGCATCTTAGCCATAGCAATCAATCAAGCTAAAAGAATCTCATGTAAGAAAACCTCCAAAAAAAGATAAGAGAAATGAAGCTATGGAAGCCAGCCGCTGCATCTCACAAATTTGCTTATCGAGAACAAATAAAGTATAAACTAGGAATTATTCCATCCGTTGTTTTTGTATGAAAAAATCTAAAAACCTGGTCTGTTAAAGATGATCACTTAGAGAAGTACTTAAAGTTGCATCTAACCATGTGATTCTTTGTGCAAAGAGAGCATTTCCCCAATGAAATGAAGTCAGTAAATGTCCTTAGAGACTTGTTGCCCTAGAGATGGGCATAGAACTGAAAATTAGGGAGGGCCGAGATAAAGTATTTTCCTCTTTAGACAAACTAAGTTTCCCTCGAACAACATACATAAGCATGGATAAATCCTTAGGCAGGATAAACTTGATCTCCATCGGTTGTGTTTTCTGGGGTAATGGGAAATGAAGCCTAATGTGATTGGTGAAAATGTACCCATACGTTTTTTTAGATCATACTTACAAATTACTGTCTTATTCAAGAAAGGAACTTAATGCCTGTGATAGCCAATGATCAGCTCATACATCAAAGATGCCTTCCTTTCAAATCCAAAGGTACTTTTTTCTTTTGGGGTCTTTTCTCGCCCAAAAAGGAGCTTATTTGGTTACAGAAAATCTTAGGATGTGAACTGAATATAGATCCAAAGGTTTTGCACACGCGCATGCCTGAGCGTGCATTTATGTGGGAGGGGGTGATGGGAGTTTGGAAACTCATCGACACACTTCACAGACAAGAATGTCAAAAATGATGAATGGAACTGGTTCGAGTTATCAACATCTGAGTTTCTCTGTGTGCGCCCAACATGTAAGCTCGATGCTGTTTCCATCACCATCAGGAAAAATGCGAACCATATCTCCTTTCACAAACACATATAAATTTCACTAAAACAAAGCACAGCAGGGGATGAAACAGAAGGGTCACAGTAGATAAAGGAAGGGCACACAAGCAAAAAAGGCATATGCTTCACTGCAGAACGATTTCTGATAAGTCCACTTAAATTAAAGTTAGCCCCTCATCATACAAAAAGAAGAAAAAACAAGTACTATAATCATAGAATGACAAGTAAACTGAGCATTGAAACACTTTTCTACTGTAATATATTCCAGAAAACAAATGGTATCCGAGTAGAGTGAGCAGAGAAAACACACCTGGTGTGTTGAATCCACCACTCCACCTTGCTCGATCTCATTGAGTAGAACAGAGGCACTTTGCTCCCCAACATCTTCTGGAGGTGTTAACTCCTTTTTCTCCTCCCCTTCAATCTCATTCCCGTCTTCTAGCCCATAAGATACCGTAGTATCACAAGATATGCAGCAACCAGAAGTAGTTTCTGCGACCAATGAAATTCCATAACCAGGAGATCTGCCACGAGATCACTTCTATTTATCAGCACACACTAGAAAAAAAAACAAAACAGGCGAGATAAATACGGACCATAAAGTGGCACTTCCAAATCATGAGTAGAAAATTATGGCTATGTAAAATTCAAAATAAAAATAGAGACGAACTTTCCAGCCTGTCGGCCAGCTCTGTGATCAGTAGAGATGAGAACATCCGGAAGTAGACGATTGAATATTCCACGAGCGGCATGCATCATGGCATTGTCAAATTGTGCAGAAACACGTGTAGAGAAAGTGACCCCTCTAATCCTCTTGACCATTCCTTCATCGATCCATGTGACTGCCTGTTAATCAAAGAACTTTAGCAACATGATGTGCCAAATATTTTAGTACATAAAGATGAAGGAACTCACTGCTAGACTCTCGACAGTGGGAACTGACAAGACAATCTCTCCACCACCATGAGGCGGCACTCCACGGTTCCCTATTTTTAACTGCAAACCTTCACCAGGAACTCCAAAACGCTTCAGCAAGGGTAAGGTAGTGGAGCAAAATGTATCAACACATGGATCCTTAGAGTCGTTCGTGATTCCTGTCACAGCAACAGATACAAATGCTTAAGCCTTCCTAAAAGTTGTGAAAAAGTACGCAAAATAAAAAATCTACGACTTTTATTGAGTTCCGCTGTAACACATCTGAAGAGCAGCCTCTTCAAAAGTTAGGTGAAATATGTACCTTTGAGCCTTATGGAGAAAGGTTTCTTCGCGAACAAACCGAGTACAATCAAAGGCTCCAAGAAATAACCAATAGAACGGCTGACACCACAATCATGCACTAGATGTTTCCCACCCATTATGACACCGGGCTTATACTTAAGTTTCGTTCCTGTGACAAGAAATGGACCATGTTATAATTATAACACACAGAATTGAGGTTACTCCTAGACATGTTTGGAGTAGTTATTAACGACAGTTGAAATTCTAGAAGACCCTCTCAGATGGAGGGCCTCCATCCAACTGATTGAAACATTCTAACAAGGCAACGATCCTTCATCCCGGGTTGTCCCTAACGTATATGACAACAAAAAATATCATTGGCTATGAGTCTAGCACATCCTCTCCATCAGTTAACCAGGAAAGTTAATTCCTGGATAAAGGGGGCAATAAAATTGAGACGACAAGTCAAACTGCTAGTAGCTAATTTCTTAAAAAGTTGATTTTCATAAGCTATCTCTTAGAACTGAACACAATCAAAATAAGGTCTTCATCACGGAAGACTCTTCATAGCAAACTTGCTGAGCCAACCAACCTAAATACCATATGAAAAAAAATATCACCGTAAACGCTTCATCTAGCTCAATTAATCAGCATTCCCTTTCACCTAAAACTAATAGCCCGTCTCGCAACCGAAGCCACGCAGTAGCCCAATTTTCTTTGCCGACAATTTTTTTTCAGCAATAATTCCAACCTCCTGGCACAACATCTTTCTTCTACCAGCCTTACAGCTCTAAAGCTGGAACGAGCAAAACCTAGGTAAACAAAACGCACTTTGAAAAGCGGATATATGCCGGAAGACATACCGGTCTCGTTGATCTCGACGACGCAGTCATCGCAGACCTTCTCGAGCAGGCGGAGGAGGGAGACCTCGTGAGGGCGGAGGCCGGGCCAGATGTGGTCGGAGCGGATGTCCTCCACGATGACGGCGGTGGAGGCAAGCGTAGACAGAAGCAGCCTCTGCCTCAGGTTCTGGCTCCCTTTCACCCTCTTGTACGTCGTCTTCCCCATCGATTCCTCCTTCCTCCTCCTCCTCCTCCTCCTCCTGTTGTTCTTCTCCTTCTTCTTCTTCTAATTCTTCTTCGGCGTTCGGGGGGGTTTTGAAGAATGCCGCTCGGCTCTTCGTTCAGTTTTAGGGACTGAGAGAAGTGCGAGCGGCGGGGCGACGGCATTCGGGTGGGGCAACCCCTCTTTTCTGGGCCGCTTGGGCCTAGTCTCGAGTTTCCTTCTAACTTGCTAACGTCGTATCAAGTCCTACGAGGAGCTTCGGCTTTTTGATTCGAGTAGAATAAGAATTTACAGTTGTTTCCCCTCTTGTCGTAGGAGAAAACCCGAATCCAAGCGGGCTCAGTTATATTCCTCATATTTATCCACATTTTACCAGAGTGAGGAATTTTACTGTGGTAAAAACTGTGCAGCCAAGATTAGGGTGACTGTTGATAATCAAGAGAAATATAGATGAGCTACAAAGATGAAGCCAAGAAATTTCAGAGGCATGATATTATCTACCTCAAGCGAACAAAGTGAAATATCGATGACGACCGTCGTGACTTCATATTCTGGTATTGTGAAACGCTATTATCACTGTTAAAATGATTAAACTATTAGATAAAAACGTGACTTACTATAGAGATTTTGAATGAGATTGTCTTTTGATATCAACGCAAGTTCTGGCTTCTGAGAGTGGTCCTCACGATTCACACAACTTGGTTGTGGATAAAGAAAATACCCCGCTTAAAGGGAGTGATTTCATTCGCCGTGGAAAATTTTTACAAAACTATTTTTTAAAGGGAGTGATTTGATTGGATTTGATTTCATTCAAATCACTTGTGACAGATTTTGATTGAGTATCTATTTTTAAAGGGAGTGACTCTTACAAAACTAAGTTTTACACTTACGATAAATTTATACAAAATTAATTTTTTCATAATAAAAAATCCAAGCTGATACATTTATGACAAATCAACCCTCATTATTTGTCGCATATATATATATATACATATATTTGGGGTTTGTTAGCGATTAATGGGGTAAATTTGTCACATGTATATCAATTTAGAATTTTTTTTATTGTGAAAAAATAATTTGGGATAAATTTAAATGAAAAAGGGATAAAAACATAAATAGTCCATAATTTTAACTCGATATGCAATATAGTCTATAAATTTTTAATTTGACTAATATAATCTCTGAACTTTAACTCAATGTGCAATGTAGACCATGAACTTTTAATTTGACCAATATCATTCCTAAGCTTTTAGAACATGTCCAACTTAATTCCTGAATTACACTATATTGCACATGTTCCAAAAATTCAATGACCATATTGATCAAATTAAAAGTTAAGGGGTCATATTACATATTCGGTAATGTAGTACTTCGTGGGTTTAAAGCATACAAAAAGAACAAAAATTGACGATACCCAGTTGAGCGATGGCGAAGCTTGGCTGTCGCCGTCTGACCTTGACTAACCATGGAGTCATCGTCGCTTGGCGAGCCTGACCTGGCCTAGCAACGGCAATGTTGCCTTTGGCCACGACCAACTATAGTTCATCGGCCTCGCTTAGGGCGATGGTGTCGATCTCGCCTGTAGCAGCAGCGCTGGTGGCTGGCGAGGCCCTCTCGAGGAATAAGATGAACAGAAATGAATGAAGAAAATGAAAAATAGAAAGGAAAATAAAGGAAGAAAGTAAAGGAAACAAATAAAAAAAAGTATTAAAAATTATTAAGAACTCCCTGCCAATGCCGATCGGTTTCACATCAGCGCTAGCCAATCAAAGTTGACCGGATGGACTGAATTGATACAAACACAAAAGGTTTATGACTGAATTCGCACAAAAAAGATTTATGACTAAATTGACATAAATGCAAAAGGTTTAGGACTGAATTGACAAAATTAAAAGTTTAGGACTGAATTGGCAAAAGTCCAATATATTTAGGACTTTTTTGACAATTTTCCCAAAAAACAGATAACACTAAATATAAAATCAATGAACCGTTAAAAAAAGAGAATACCCCAAAGAAGAGATGTCAAGGCTTTTTTTTGGGTCAAATAGAGATATTGAAATTAACGGGAAAATTATCAAAAAAGCCCTAAACCTATCGCACTTTCAGTCCTAAACTTTTTTTCCTGTGTCAATTCAATTCTAAACATTTTGTGTTTGTGTCAATTTGGTACATCCGATTAATTTTGGTCAGCCGACGATAATGTGGATGTCGTCCGATGCTGACATGGACGCCAGAGCTAATGTGGAAATTTTTATTAATATTTTATTTTTTTTCCTTTTTTTCTTTTCTTTTCTTCTCTCTCCTTTTTCCTTTCTTCTTTCCCTAGCAAGCAAAGGCTACTAATGTCCTCGCCGCCGCCGCGCGAGGCCGGTGATGGCGAGGCACAACCTCGCCCAGATTTGAAATGGGTGAGGTTAGCCAATCATGGCAGCCACGCTATGGACGGCGAGGTAGGCAAGTCATGTCGACTTCAGCAAGGCGAAGAGCAAGGGTTGGGTCATCATGGCTTCGTCCTTGAGATTGGGCGAGCCGACGAGGCTTGTCCGCAAGTGACCTCCTCTAGATCTTTTTCCCGATTTTTGCAATTTTAATATTATGCTGCATTCTTTCCCTGGTTGCCGCCCACATCTGGCTCACCATCCATGGTGAGGTTGCCATGGCCGACCTCGTCTAGTCTAGATATGGGCAATGGGCGAGGTCACGACTTGACATCCATGGTAGGTAAACCTCGCCCAGGCCTGAGCGAGGTCGCGACTCGCCATGGCCGGACTCGCTCGACATCAGCGAGGCCATTGGCAACCTAGCTTTTGTCTGGTCGCCACTAGCAACCTGCTTGCTAGAGCAAGAAGAAAGGAGGAAATAAAAAAAATAAAAAATAAAAAAATGATTTTAAAATAGTAATAAAAATTGTCGACATCAGCGTCAGTGTACATGTCAGCGTCCACGTCATTGTCGGCCATTCAAAATACCGAATGGACTGAATTAGCACAAGCGCAAAAGATTTAGGACTGAATTTACACAAAAAAAAGATAAATACAAAAAATTTAAGACAGAATTGACAAAATTAAAATGTTTAAAATTAAATTCACAAAAATACAATAAATTTAGAATTTTTTTGGCAATTTTTCCCGAAGTTCGCTCATCCTTTTTGTTCCCAAAAAAGAAGAACTTGCTGCAATGCAACGTGCTAGGTTTGGTTTAGACCGAGTTTCTTTGCGAGCCCAATTAATGTTTCCTTGCCAGGCCGGGTCAACATGCGCTTTAAGGCCTTCATCTCCAGGAGGCACCGCAATGCGGACTTATGATATATAAAATTAGTTTATTTCATGAAAAATAATTTTTTCACAAATTCATTTATTTCATGAAAAATAATTTTTTCAAAAAATAATCATTAAAGTGACCATTTTTGCCACTTACAAGGATAAATGAACGAAAATATCATCGTCTGCAAGAATATTCAGGCATAAATCATTAATGGAAACATTTTTATTGACCGATTATTTTAAGCAATACAAATAATCATTTTTAAGATTTTTTTTTTCAAATCAGTCAGTTTTATGAAACAAATAGAACCTTAAAACGAGCACACCTTCATGACATGCTTAACTACGAACATACCATCAAATAAGCTAGTCCTTGCATCTATCCGTAGATAAAGAGTAAATTGGATCATCAACCGAAACAGAAATGGCACGGCGGACATTTTAGGTCACGAAACTTACGAGAATGCTCCTTTCACACTTCCGCTTAGGTTCAAACTTTTAGGACGACACCACCTGCAAAACGAACACGTCGGAGCACCCAAATAACTAAAGAATCCAAATCAATGCCGACAAAAGCAATTCCTTCACACTAAATTACATTGTACAAATTACACGAAACAATACCCATCATATGATACATAAGACTCCCAACGGCGACTATAATTATATCTCATCAAGACAACCCAAGTCTTCTTGAACGTTTTGTGAAAAATTTTTTTATAAGAATAATACACCTAAACGAGGAAAACCGAAAACAAGAAACAAAAAAATTTATAAAACTGATGGGGAAGAATATCACCCCCATTATAAACCCATGAACAACAACCAAGACTGTAACTTCTACTCTGTGGCTCAATTTACAGTGTTGCTGGCAGACCCAAACTGCAGCTCCTGGCGCCAACATCAACAACACCACCTTTATCCCAAACTAGTTGGGACATCATACAAAAATCTAATCCTCCGCCTGCAACTCGGCCACGAGCTTGTATTCTCAACTCGATGCACCACACATCATGGCAAAATTTCAATTCAGCCAAGCCAGAACTTTCCCCATCGACTGAAAATTACAAGTTGCCGTGTTTCCAATAATATGGTCGCTGTGATCCATACAATCTGGACCACACAGCTGGAAGCAGGCCAGAATTGAGTATAAAATGACAACCTAGAGCATCTGTTGTTAAATCCAAGCAAGAGAACCCCGATCATTTGCTACTTGAGGGCGTCCTCTGGTTGGTGTCGGAGGTCTATTTGCATTGAGCTCCTGTATCTCATCAAGAAACCAACTAGTTAAACGTGAAACATGAGAGAGAGAGAGAGAGATTGTGATTAGAACCAAAGCTATAGAGATGGCTGTACCTGCATCCACGTGTCTTCTATATGGCGTTCGGGGGATGTTTCTGGTGATGAGATGGCTGGTGGCAAAGGATGAATGAGTTTAGGAACAACAACAAGATCTCTTCCCAAAACCAATATTGCCCCCGCATTATTTGCAGTACCTGTTAGCATAGGGACACATTACAAACAGGAGGTAAGCTGTTTGGGTCGGCCTATTATCAGCAGAAAAGCGCATCTTGACTTTCCCAACAAAAATAGTGTTTTTAACATTTACGTGAAAATTCCTCCATGACTTCAAGCGACTTAAATATCAAAACTTGTGTGCTTAAAATTCAAAGCCTTCATTATCCAACAGAATTTACATAGCAAAAAAGTTAAACAAGTAAAAAATCATTCCATGTGCAGCTTTGGGTAGACCAAAATACCAATTAGGACCATACCGCAGTAATTCGTTGCCGAGAATAGAGTAATTAAATGTCCCTGAGCAAAACGCTCAAAACCATCCATCACACATTCGTGAGCACGCACAATCAACTGCAGATCATTGATGTTGCAGAATTCCATCACTCGATCAGGCTGCAAACAAATTTCATTAGACCATGTGACAAGATAAAGACTAACGAAGCATGATATTCAGCTCATAGGATAATAAAGCTGCCTGTGATGTAGGGCAACAGACATCTATTAAGGAGACATTGGTAATACCAATTATGGAATATTCACCTCCATCTCATACTAAAAGAGAGATCAATGCACGATGATCAACAAGTAGACACACTCACCCCGAAAGTAACCAACCCTGGACCTCTGGCATTTGGCCTAAGACCTTCTACGCTATCATTTTCTGTTGGGTCAGACCTGAAGAGAAATGACAAATTGCAGGTAAATCACAGGGTTGACAAGAGAAGCTAGAGGAAGCCAGTTAAACAGACAATTTACAGTAAGCGGCTGCTTACCATAACAAATCCATGAGAACAATAGACCCAGCCTCCATGGTAATAGGACGTTGGATACTTTCAATCTGTTCCACATGATTAATGGACCGTCCAATACCACCATGCATGCAAATGATCTTCTTCTCAATTAGAGCAGCTAGAGGAAGCCAATTAAACAGACGATTTATCCGATGCCATGCCCAGATGCCATCTCTCTCACCCTGTTCAGCAAGTTACAAAAATTAATAGCTGTGAGACACTTACTCTATTATAGATAGGAGACAACCTCCAATGCATAATATCCTGTACCATGCGCTCAATGCACTCAATCCTGAAGCCAAAAAGAGCATTGATATCTGCAGCTTCGTGGTTCCCTCGAATTAAATGCACATTACTCGGATACTCAACCTGTGAAAACGAACCAAGGGGTGACTCTTATGCCATTCAGCTAAACGACAACAAAAAACAAGCAAGCTAATAGCATGCATTGGCAATGCATGACCTAAAATTCTCAAAATAATTTATTGATATAAGAAAAAAGAGAGAATTCAAAATCTAAGTAACTTGAATCTTTTCATATCATGCTTTTCATATATGAGTTACTATTTTCCCTCAGT
Source organism: Rhodomyrtus tomentosa (assembly GCA_028455895.1). NCBI lineage: Eukaryota > Viridiplantae > Streptophyta > Magnoliopsida > Myrtales > Myrtaceae > Rhodomyrtus > Rhodomyrtus tomentosa. The sequence goes on along the minus strand of JAPCWY010000003.1, from coordinate 12,798,189 downwards.
CTTACCAGAATAGCTCGGGTTCAGTTTTCAGTTTAATTAATGTATTTTGTTATTTATCTATATCTTAATTGATCTTTCATCTTAGAAAAAGAAATTGTTCTTTTCATTATTTTATTTAGTTTAACTTTATTAAGAAAGATTCGCTTCAATTTTTGCTCTTTCTCAAACCCTTGTGATTTCTTTTTGGGGTCAGAAACGTTCTCAGATTAGTACACTTCATTATAGTAGTTGAAAAAGGCTGACCCCCTAGCTTATTTTTCTTCAACGTGAGATCAATCTTAATTATTTCTTCTTGAAAAATATCCCTTGTATTCGTTAATGAAAGTGCCTTGATAACTTTGTGATATTATAAAGACAAAATTTCAGAGATTATCATCTCTTTCCAAGAAAGTACCTTCAAGGCAAGCAGAAGAGTGATGGTTTCCAAACTATGTTGGCCACGGTCGACATAATCTCCCAAGAATAGATAATCAATATACCTGCATTCATTCACCAACATTTTCTATAATATATTTATTTGAAATTGAAAATTTCCAAAATCTAAAAATCACGTTGACAAAGAACAACCAATTGTTAACATGGATTGCATCTGTTAGCAATGAAACATTTCTTCCAGAAGCACAACCGCTAGGCGTAGACACATGGATATTTATATATGTGTGTTGCAGTTAAGCCAGCAGGCATGAACAAATAAATAATTACTTCAGAGGTAGAAACCAAATAAGGTCACTCGAACATAAGGGTGCGTGTATAACAAGGATACTTATTGCATTGCCTATTCTGAGCAATGTTCAATTAAGAAGTCTCAAAGAGAATCTATTGCGCTTTACCCAAAAAAAAAAAAAACAAGAGAGAATCTATTGCGAGTGCAACAGGCATACCGTTACATCTAACGACATGAAATAAAGGTGAATTTCACAATTTCATATTGCTTTCATGAATATTTTCTCATACAGTTCTCACAAGATCAGACACTTTCAGCCAGTAAAAATTTGATAACGAACCTTAAAAGGGGATTGTCATGTTTAACCCTTTGGGTGACCATGAAATTAAGAACACTTTTCAGACTCTGAGCATCATGGTACAATCAAATATTTCATATGCAAAGATTTAAAGGAGTGTCTCAGCATGAGATAAAAATAGTCAAAGCAACAAAAAGGAATCAAAGCATGAAGCCAGAGAATAGACAAACTCATGACATCATTGCAAAGATAACCAGCAACAACCATCAATACAAAGTTGCACCAAACGCCAGTAATCCCAATTATTTAGTATCCACATAGACTATTCACAAGCCTGTGCACTGTGCACCAAGACGGGTCCCATCATACTTGTAACATAATTTAAATTGCCTCAATCTACAAGGAAGAAATCTTCAGTGGGCAATGTGCAGTTCGTGTGTACATTGATGTACATAATAAACAGATCAGAGATCAGACACTACAAAACTTAGTGACACATTATTTATTTAATATCTCTGGGTAAAATTTAGACATCCAGATTAGGAACAGGGACATAATCTATGAAGAAAAACTTACGCAATATCCCCAGCAGTTGAAGGTGCCCCGTACTCATCAAAAAGACGCATGAGATCTCCAAATTGACCGTGCAAATCACCAAAAATCTTTATAGGAGCCTTAAGCTGTAAAACACTAGGTTCACTAGAAAATATCCTCTCAGCACTGTCACAAAGATCAGCAATTTCATTGCAATCTAAGAAAAACTGTCGGCGTACTGGAGGCTTCCATCCACGAGGCTTTAAGAGATGTGCAATGACCTTAATTGATGCAACAAGAAAAACACACGAACTTAGTTTCAAACTTGAATAGCATTCTCAATGAAAATTATAACCATTATCAATTATAGGCATCTGTCCAAAATGGAACATACACACTGTGTTGACCCTCATATTGACAAAAGGAAAATTCAACCATGGCCTCTCAAATGTATCCAAGCATTCGTCTGTATGCACACTTCAAAGGTGCAATTTTCAAAATTGTATATCCATAAATACAAAAGCCACAGCAAGCCCAGCTTATATTCATTAAGGAATAGATAACAGAATCACGAAAGATCATGCGATGATTGGTGACGAAATATCAAAGGATTAATGAGACCAAAACAAGCAACCCACAATGCTAAAGCAAGTATCCACGGAAGAACAATATTCAATAAGTCTTGTGCTGAAGAATTCCAACAACGTGAAGTACAAAACAGAGGAGTTATCTCATCAACGCTGGAGATGATGATGACATAAACCTAGTAAGTAAAACCAATTGCAGTCATTGCATGGATCACTTCCCCACAGATGTTTCAAATGTTGATGATGTAAAATGTTACTATGACCAATTCATGGATCAGTTACCCACAGGCTGTCAAATGTCAAAGCACATAATTATAACTAATCCTTGCTACCTTCTTGGGCACACTGTTAATTGACATTTGTCGATCTAGCAATTTTCTTGCTGCAGAAGCACTCTCTGGCGTTCCGTAGCTGACCCGCCTGCCTTCATTTTCAAACTGATCTATTGAAAGTTGTCTAACCATGCCACCTAATGCTCCACCAGTTTCTGCAGCTACAACCACCTGAAAATTTACAGAGAAAACCACATAGAGAAACATGCAAGTTACTTTCTGAGATAATAAACTAATAAAACCTATAGCTACAATGAGAAATGGCAGATACTAACAGCCCTATGATGCAGCCGCACCCCAGCTGGGGCAATGTTATTTGGTCCAGCAGAATCAGGTATTTTAATAAAAGATAATTGCTTCCCACTGGGAGTAGCCTCTGCACCGCGATCCCTATCCGGTGACTCAACTTCTCCATTAACTTGTCGGGCCTTTGCAGCTGCCAAAGTAGCACTAATTGCCTCAGCTTCTGCTGCTGATGCTTTAACCAAGTCTTCGACACCCTTAGCCATTCTCCTGCAGAATATCACCAACCATTAGTTCCCTGAATTAATTGAGGAGACAAAAGCAGTGTGATTTTAATGTCACACCACAAAATGGCAGAATGCCACTTTACCGTGGTCCCTGGAGCATGGCATTTTCAGTGCTTATGTCCGTATACATATCACCATTTACAGGGGGAGCAACTGGGTTTCCGAGAACAACTGCACCATCAGGGACTGCCTCAGTCATCTGTCTTGTTCTTTCATCAACATAACCATATCTTCCTGTTAACCGTGGTGATTGAGAATTTGATGCAGCAGCTGCAGCAGCAGCATGTGAAGCTGCAGTAGTCGTCTCTGCCGCAGCCAGATCTTCAGCAACAAGCAGGTCATCCAGCAAGACTCCTATCACAATACAACACATCACATTGCTACTGTGTGATATATCACTATACAGACTGCAGTAGAAGAACGAATCGCAGTTTCAGATCATGATTTGACAGACAACCCTAAATGCCAAACACAGAACAGGATCTTCACCCAAGAATCCTGTTGAGTACACAAAACTGTCATCTCCCCAAGAAAGAGAGAGAGTTGACCAGTAATCGAAAAGTAAGTCGAGGATCTTTAAAGAGACAATGGATACAACTATTTTTTATGTGCAATCAATGATTTGACATCTGCTCAGAACCAGATAAATTCTGATGCAGCGTAGAAATTTTTCTTTACAACACAAACTTGCAGGGATGGGAATCCTATCTCTTAAATAGAGGAAGTGAAAACTCATGATCACCAACCAAAGCGGCAAGGGGGCTCCCCTAAGGTCCACTAGAAGAATCTTCTGACTTTCTATCTTCACTTTTACTCGAGAGTAGCATCAAGTGTTCCCTATTACATTTCATCTAACGTGTGCACCGTTAACTCATTCAAAACACAATTTCCCAAAGTCACTGCAAGTAATTAATTCATAATCTACTATTATGCCCTAACACATGACGTGCCAAAACAAACCCTAAGATCATTGGGCTTGGTTTCCGCATAAACATTGATAGAGCACAGACATGCTACAGAGCATTACCAAATGATCCGGGAACTATATAATCTTCAGATTTTTCTGTGCTTATCAAAGTAGTGCATACAAGAGAAGCTAAGAGATACAAACAAACAGTAACCTTATAATAGGCCTGCTGGGCAAACAATCCGTTAGGCTCATCCAATATGTTGCGCTGGGTTTAGACACGATAATGCCCCGTTGGCTGAGAACGCCAGGGTCATGTGAAAAAATGAAGACACACAGGCAAATTATCGTCTCAAAGGCCCACTGAGGTTCACTGAATTGGGCTTTGTTTTCAAAATGCTAGGCAGGCATGGACAAAGACTTTTAGGCCCAGCATTGGGCTCATTCTAGCCAGAAGACATATCATCTAATTTTGCACAAGCCAATTGACCTATAGGTCATGGCATGTTATTCATATAACATCCCAATTAGTGAAAATAAAGGGCAAAATAGAAATAACTCAAATGTGCAGAATCATCTCTTACCACCACGTAAGCCACCATAAATGAATATTAGATCACCAATAGCAGCTGCTGCATGCCTGCAGCGCCTTGTCAGTTCAACTGCAGCATCGCCACCAGCTGCATCAGCACTGAATCTTCCTGTTCTAGGACTAGTAACGACAGACTTGGTATCACACCAAACACCAGCGGCAGTATCCAACACTACAAACACAAGGTAGCAACTAAATAATCAGCATGAGTTGTAAATGGGAGAAGCTTGAAATGTAGAACTATATCAAATGAGAACATACAACAAGAACAAAACAGACCATTGCAGAATATTTTTTAAATCCTAGTACCTCTTCCAATGTTTCATAATGGAAGATTAAGTACCATTTGTATAACATAGAAACTACAGAGATATAATGACCCCAAAGTGAATCATTTAGACTTAACTAACTCTTTTGTTGACCTTTTTTCCAGAATGCTAGTCGTGTCCTCTAAATAGCAGGTGAACATCAATCCAAAATAAAAATCTCCCAGAGCACACAAGAGAGTATATACAGAGGCACCTTCAGGAGATAGCACACATGTATCTATACACACATGCAAGTGTTCGGGCATGAGAGAGAGAGAATTTGTGAAGGGACTGAGATAGATGGCCAATTCTAGAGCGCTTAGGAGTGCCAAACTTCAAATTAACAAGTGAAAATAACTCCAGTAGAAGCAATGAATCATTCTATGCATGAGAAATCAGCTGGGCCTAAAATAGTATCCCACAGGAGATGTCATATTGAGCCACAAGACACCAAGAATAACAGAAAGTGAACGATACCATAAGTCACTCTTCTACGACTAACAACAGCCTGAAAAGTTTTGTGAAAATAACTTTACATAGGTATCACCTATATTCATTTCCATCTAATCAGGAAAAAAAATCAAACTATAGCTACGTTTGTTTCGCAGAAAATGAATGATTTGGAAAATATTTTCCCAAAAATAATCGCTTGTATCTGTTACAAAAATAAATGAATGATAAATATATTCATCATTCACAAAAATGTTTAGACATAAATTGTTGTTGATAATGAACTCAGTGACCAATTATTTCAAGCAATACAAAAGATCGTTTTTAGGAAAAAAAAAACTCAAATTTGTTCCTTTTCCTCAAAACATATGGAGCCTAAGAGAATCAGATATCAGCAAGAATGCAGCAGTGAAAGAATTGCAAACCTGAGGAAATGCAACTACAGTACACGTACAAGAAATAGAAATGCCAAACTACATGCAAATTATCTATTTCCGCTTTTAAATCTAGGAGATTATTTAAAGCGTGAATCCTTCAAATGCCAATTTTTTATGCCAAAGGCAAGGAATTCTTAAATTAAAGACGCAATAATCAAGTACCAGCAACACTTGAGGAGTCCTCTACCATTCGTCCACCGCCAAGTGCACCTCCAGATACATGGAGACGAGCATTAACGAAGACCTAAATGAATGGTCAGATCAATATGAGAAGTTTTACCCCCAAAAACTAATAAAAAAATGTACAGATGCGTGAAAAACCCACCGCTGCATGCTGGTATCTTGGAGATGGGGAAACACCAGGGGCAATGGCCCACTCCCACCGTCCATCCCTATGTTTGGCAAGTCCATATGCACTTGCCAGTGGCTGCAAAAGCAAGAGGAACACCAAAGGAAAAAAAATCAACTCTATTCCTGGAGGAAATGGAAAGTGGACTGTTATATTAGTAAGCTGAAGCAAATATTTCACGCACTGTGGTCAGTCAGCATGCTAAAGCAAATGTGAACTGATGAATAAAAATATACATCCAGATGCATGTAGCGAGAGACAGAGAGGAGGGTAGCAATTATAAAAAGGTCGGAAAGAGGAAAAGTTGCAATTTAAGAGCCCTTCACTAAACTGAGAGCTGCAAAGATATTTTGCACTCACCACGCTACTTGCATCCCTCCCTCCACAAAGCAGAAGAAGACCGTCGGAACGTGCACTGGCAGTTGCATACCTAATCACAAGTACAGAGCATCAGCACAAGGATAATGTATTGTCATAATACGCACACGTGGATAATCGATGTGAACAAGGGTGGGTGAGGAGGGGAGAACAGAAGGGTTAAGCATATACATGCAAGGAGGTGGACCCTCGCCTTCTGGTTCTAACTTCCTCCATTCATAGGGTTTGGCAGCAGTATCCAGAGCCCATACATCAGCCAAAGGTCTCTTCCCTGGTAAAGGGGGAAAAAAACCACCACAATATTATTGAAATCCACAGAAACAGCTAAGTAACTGATCTACAATAAATGACATAACTGCCATCCAATAGAAAGACTTACCATCATTTCCGCCAATTGCCATGAGATATCTTTGCCCCACCAGGGCCATAACATGTCCATACCGTGGCCCTGGGCCAGGACCTTGAACAACAACTCTGGATAGAGCCAACAGCTACATAAGGGGATGACATAATCGCAAAAAGAAACCTCGTAAATGAAAGCACTCTGCATCCAACCTATGCCATCTTGGTCTTTGCTGTGTAAGATCGAGAACATGAAGATCCTCAGCAGACAAGCCAGCTGGACCAATTCCACCCTGTGTTCAATGAAACACTTCAATTTGAGAATTTCAAAACTGAGTTATTTGTTAGTGTCAAAGACAGTAGGTTATCTCAAATAATGTCCTAGATATTAGGAGCCTGTTATTGCCTCAATTGAATCCTTTCATCTAAGAGAATTGCTTTCTTTTTGTTAGGGGAAGTCAAAATAAAGACAAAAAATTTTCCCTATTCGTGCTATCCCCATAAAAGGACAAACCAGAATGCGCGTGAATGGGCAATTTCTTTGTTTAACTTCGCTGAACCAAAGGTGCTGATTGATAACATGCTGGTGAAAACATCACATCACATTTCCTCCAAGAATTATGAAGTGGAAGAGAAAAGGTTAATAATTCTTCATGGTCCCAGGGAAGACGTATAAAGGTCATTGGCCTAGATAGTAGAGCAGGGGTTGGGGGTGGCAAACATATCACATTTCCTCCAAGAAGACTAAATCTTTTGGTTTTACTCTATAAACAGCACATTGCAGCACAAACGGTGTTCTCCTGAAACAAGTCCTTAGACCCTTAAATGCAACTAAGCAGACAAAAGATTTTATGAAAATATATATCAAGAAGAGATTTAGTCAACATTACACAAGACAAATGAACTTCAAGGGATGAATCATATGTTAACCTGAATGACAACCATAGTACCCACAGCACAAGCCACATGGGCTGCTCTTGGTGTGGGTGGTTCTCCAAATGGAGTGATCCTGCAAAATAGTAGCAAATAGGCACTAAAATCTTGACAAATAGAAATCCCAGAGTATACTAAGGAAATATTATCCTGGTTCATGAGTGTACCTAGACCACTTATTTGTCAAGACATCATAACAGTGCACATCAGCAGTGGCACCAGCAAGTCCTGCAACCCACCCAGAAACAGTCATTACATCTTGCAGCACAAACATTTCTATGAGATTGGAATAAGAAATTTCTCACGAATAACTGTCTCGCCCATAAGACGCTATAGCCTATTGCTTACCAATGCGATGGTAGACAGTATAACTTAACTACGACATTTCTAGCTTTTCAGCATGCAAGTCCTCAATTTCACATGGTTTCCTTTTCGGAGTATAGCCAATAAGGACTCGATGAAAATCACTTGTCCCTATGCAGAACAAAAAGGTCGTGCACAGTTCCTTCCATAACTAATCAAATACATGGGCATCTCAAGAGTCATAAGTAACATTACCACACGGCACTTTGAATGAACACGTGAACACAGGTGGCAACATGAAGAAACTAAACGAAGTTCACAAAAAGAATGGATATGTAACATAATTTTCTCAGAAACTAAGAGATATGGAATGACTCCGCGCAAGCATGTCACGCAGAGCTCAAAATGCAGCAAGACAACAACTGTTATATCACGACATAAGGTGAAATGCATACAATACTCAATCATAACAAATCCAAAAACAAAAAATAAAAAAGCAGAAAACCAAGTCCCACAGCACATAGAACATGAAGATTCAGCACCAGCGAGGAGTTCTAAAACCACAAATAAAGTCAAAATGCCAACGCCCAAACATGATGCTTCAATGACCAACACAACGAAAACTTGAACTCATGGCCGTGAAGACAGCAATGATGAAGCATTCATATAAAACCGCAAGCAAAACTACGTAACTTTCATTAAAAGCTAAATTAGAGTTCGAACACAAATAAATATGGCATCCATAAGCCAACAAGCTCATTGCTTCCCGCAGCTAGGAGGCATTCTCAAGACTAGATCAAAAAGGTGAAAAAGATACAATAAAAACCACATAGAAAGTCACAGCTTACTGATTCCGGCGTTTCCAGCTGATGACGGAGCTCCTGAAGCTGCAGAATTGCCCTCAAGAGCAGTTGCACCTCCAAACAGAATCAGCCTCGGCCCAATGTAACCCGGAGTCCCATCCTCTCCGACGGCAGCCACCGCAGTTAACGTGTGGCCACACCTCGGCCCAGGGCCATCCTCTTTCTTCTCTAATATCGCGTTCACCACCGAGTACGTGGGGGCTGGCCTCGGCCCAACCACGGGGCTCTGCTGCACTGGCTGCGGTGGCTGCGCAGGCGCCGCAGCCCCGGGAGATCCACCTCCGGCTTGAGGCTGCTCCGCGAGCTGCTGCTGCTGCTCCCTCATTCCCGCCGGCTGAGACGGACCGTTGTTGTGGTTCTGGACCGCCGGATCGTGATCGGCATCGGTCGCCATCGAGGAATCGACCTCCATCGGATTCGCGCCCTTCGATTCAAGCCCTAACTTCGAGATCGGAACTACCAGCTCCCCGAATTGGAGCTCCTGATCGACATTCCCCAATCGACTCCGCCAATTCAAAAACCCTAAGCAGGACGCGAACGCAAAAAAAAAAAAAATCAACCACTCCTCGGCGGCGATGCAGAATCCGAGGAAAGCTTCCCGGGGAAAAAACTTCCGGAGAGGGGGAAAAAAATATAGAGAGAGAGAAAATAGCCGGTTCTAGGTTTTAGGTTTCCAATTCTCCCCCCCTCTCTCTCTCTCTAGAGAACCTCCTCGAGGCAAGGCGATGAATAGAACCGGGACGGAGACAATCGCGAAGAAGAAGAAGAAGAAGACCTCCGAAAACACACACACACACACACACACAAATCACTTTCTCTCTCTAGCCGAAGCCCCAAAAACGAACCCCCCTTCTCTCTCTTCCTCTCTCTTTCTCTCTCTAAGGAAAATGAATTGCATGTGCTTGCATTCCCGATTTTTCTCTATCTAGAAACCACAGTGGCCAGTAGATGCACTGATGCACATAATTGAATAATTAAAGTTGCCCTTTATTTTTCGCTATTTTCTCAACAACAAAAAAATATGTATGTATGTATAAATTGAACGCCGTGTTTTTCTCTTGCGACTCTCTCTCTCTAGACTGGATTTGATTATTCTTCGGTCCTTCTCTCTCTTCGTGCGGTCGCTGATTGGCGAACCGGGCGTCCGCCTCAGTCCCAGAGTGGCAAAGCCCGCGAATTAGGACCGGGCGGGGGGCGGCGCTTGTCCACCGGGACGAACCGGTTGCCGAGCGCACGGGAAGTTGGAAGCGGGGGCGTGGGCCCCTGTCCGGCGGCGTCGGCAGCGGGACATATCGTGATTCCTAATTAGGGAATGCGTCAACGCTTAAAGTCTAAATTTCCTGCGATTTTCATCTTCGGTGACAACTTTAGTGGAAAATTAGCAGCAAACTCTATGCACAAATCACCATTTTGCTTTAGAGACGTCGCTCTTTTTCTTTTTTTTTTCTCTCGAGTTTTGGTTTTATTTTAGGCGCTAAATAAGCTTTTTCTTTTTTCCTTTTTCTTTCAACTGCTCCTTTCGAGTTCAATAATAATTCTTCTCTTGTTTTTCGAACGTACGTCGCTGTATAAATTCGACATAAATAATTTGCTAATTCGAAAGTGGTTAGCGAATAATGCTAGGTCTGTCATTGCACGGGCGATGTGATGAATAAGTGCCATGCGAGCTTTACGTATCGAATGATGAATAAAGCGCTCCTTCATATCATCCTCATTTACCTGAGCTTTGTTACTCCAAACTTCTCAAGTCCTCCAAACTTCTCAAATTCCGACGAATTATGTCCGATCGACCGTGTTGAAAACTAGTTAGAAAGTACATCTTCGACCAATTCATGCGTCTCCGCTCTCGGTTATTACGAAAATCTCAAATCATGCCTATCGTTCCGCATTTACCCTAAATTTTTCGCCATGACACGAAAAAATCACCAACTTTTCATTATCTACATTTGCCCTTTGTCACTATTCTATCAACCACAACTATTAATGCAGAAGACAAGGTGTGTTGACAAAACGCACACGCGGCTCAAGTCAAATAAAAGCAACATCGTTTTGACCGGAAAATCGTGTAACATAACCTCGATAGGGGGTAAACATATCGCATAGGGAATAAGTTTGAGGATCTTAATGTCACGAGAAAAAGTTCGGAGTAAATATGTCGCGATGGGTATAGTTTAGATACTTTAGACGTCACGAACGAAAACAAATTAAGATAAACTTGTGGTAACGGATATAATTTGGAGATTTTTTTTGGGTTTTTTTTTTATCCCGACAACATTAATACACTAAAAGACATCCCCCAATACTCCATCTCATCCGTAGGCTACACAGCATGTCGGTGGGGACCGGGGACAGATGGCATGACATGGCGATAGCAGAGCACGGCCACGTCCCAATTTGGGGGTCAACGGCGATCCTGGCCTCGAACCTAAGGGCTAGGTGGACAACTTCATGATTCAGACGCCACTACAGGATTGCTTTGCTCTTGAATGCCCTACCCCTCTCTTTGACCCCAAAAATAAATGAATAAATATATAATTTACTTTTGAAATTAAAGAAGCAGCAATTTACCAATTTAATTCCCCGCCTTGACGGAGTAGAATTTTCCTGACGCGCGTGACTTTACTGCCCTGACTCGGAAAAGATCTTGTTTGACTATCGACTCGCCCGAGCTATTCTCTTCCGAATCGTGCCGAAGGCGAAGAAGGGCGCACGCACGACAATTCTCGCAAAAATTCATTTGGTATAGCAACTTTTGAAACGAAAATTTATTTGATTATGTAATTTTATTTTTTTATTTCTGAAATTTTTCTTTTTTTTTTACTCCGTAAGAAATTTTAAAGCCGCCTGAAGAAGTAAAAAAAAAATACTTATATCTATAGGTTTAAATTAGAAAGAGACAATTCAACCGGCCTGACCTGATTTGAGCCTGGAAACCTCACCCGGTTCAATTCTTTATAACGATAATAAAAAGATAAGATAAAATGTAAATAACATAAAATATACATAAGAATTTGAAAAAAAAAATAAGGAAATGTTGGGAAAATGACTTTCCTTGACTTTTAGTCTAATTAGTGATTTCGTATACTTGCTCCGTGGCGATAGATCGATGTCCAACCCGAACTCGTTTTTTGTACATCTTATCATGTCGCGGGTTTTTAATCAACGTTGTGACTATTACCTAGACGGATTACGAGTTTCATTTCCAGCACTTAGTTAGATGTTTTTAAATATTTTGGTGCTTACCTATTGCATTGTATTTCAATAAATTAGGTTAACATTAGACTAGAATCTCGATAAAAAGAAAACCGTAAAACGTTTGCATGATTACTTAGTATCGGTGACGCCTCCATGATTAAATGTATATCCATAATGCATGGTCACTTTGAAAAATGGCCAATTAGTTAGTTACTGAAAAGACGCTAATTGGACTATTAGCGTAAATAAGTTCTCGTATCCTAGAATCTTTAGTCACATAGGAATTGAGATAATGCTCGTGAGTCTCAATTGGTTTCTAGCCAATCTCAATAAGTTAGTAGTGTCTTCTAAAAACGTTTAGGTCATGAATAATTTAAAAAACCGAATCCTACGTTAACATAGGTATGACCTTGGGAGATCCCTTATGTAAATTGATTGGCATCATTTTGGGCAATACCCCTAAATCTATGATTTTTCTGACCATGTGGGAAAAAGGTTGCGATATCCTAATGAAAGCCGTGAAGGCTTTACCAGCAGCCAACAGTGCCATAAATGCCTTGGGCACGGCTTCGTTGGGTACGGACATGGTTATTAAACGTTTTCTTTTATCATAAATTTACTTTCGAGGCAGAAGTTGATTTTTTGAGCAAAAATTTTGCCGTGCGCCCCGAAGCTTCTGCTGTAGTCAATGCAGCATAGCGCGGTTTCCAGTGGAAAAGATCCTTGTGTGACGAAATTACTAAATATATTTATCATAGCCGAATCAAATGATCACATAGAAAATTGAGAAAAATTGAATGACACACGAGATTACATGGGTTCACTTCAGAATAGGGCTACGTCCTGCAAAGATATTTCACTATGATTGTCGGTTTACATCCATTTAACTAATTACAATGATCAGCAAATACGAATAAAATATATATGCTCCAAACGGCCCCAAAATCTAAACCCGTATGAAACTTCTTTAATCCCATAACAAACGGGCCGACTTAAACTAAAGCTCAAACCCGTTAAGGTTTCGAGGGTGTTGCTCCCGAACCCTGGCATCCTGCGGCATGAGTCACACGTCGTTGGATAACATGTTGATTTTCCTAAACTCACGCGGGCGAACCCGATGTGGGAAACGAGGATCCCTGAAGTATTAGCCAACTCCAACACTTGCTGGTAAATCAAGATCGATGATGGAATTGGGAAATCATGTATGTAGGTGGACCTAAATTTCACTAAATAATGTACGCCACTAATTTGTTAGTCAATTAGCTAGATGTACCTATTTCAATATTTGAATAAATACGCATGTTAACGTGATAATCAGCATTGCAATCTCTCCAAATAACACGAAGCATTATAGAAGAATACGAGAAAAGTGTCAAAAAAGTCATAAACATATTGCGTTGGTGTCAATTCAGTTATAAACATTTTTTCTGTGCCATTTCAGTCCTAAACATTTTGTATGTGTGTCAATTCAGTCCTAAACAGTTTGCTTTCCCAATTGATAGGATTGACTTAATCGACACAAAGTGCAAAAAAAAGTATACAACTGCATTGGCATCGATGCAAAAAAAAAAAGGATTAAATTGATACCAATAAAAGTTTTATGACTAAATTGACACAAATGAAAATTGTATAGTACTTTTTCAACACTTCTCTCGAAGAATACCGATGTTTTAATGGTCGAATTTTTTTTTTTTCTTATGTTGAATGTTGCCAGGAAAGGTTGAGCTTCGGCTGTTTATCACAGAGTGCGAAGGAGTGAATCGGATTTAACTCAACACCAACGAATGACCTTCCACGCGAACACTAGTTTCCTGCTAATGAGAAGATACGATGATTAAAATACGAAGAAGAAGAAGAAGAAGAAGAAGAGCGTCTCTTCTTCCTCCATGAACCGGGAAATTTAAAATGGGCTTGGGCCCGGCCCATTTGTATGCTAGTCCGAGTGTGAAGCTCACGGCCCACTGACCTGATGTGTTATTCGTAGAATCAAAGTGTCATCTTGTTGTATTATTGTTATTATCATCGTAGAATCAAAGTGTCATCTTGTTATATTATTGTTATTATCATCGTTCTTTCTTGTTTTCTAAGTACTTTTTCCTTTGCTGAAAAATAAAAAAAAATGATAAGGAGCATAAAATAAAATAAAATGAAGAATAGGATAAATCGTTAAGTTAATGAGTTAAATGGCCATTTTTTTGGGAACAAGGGAGCTTTCTTTTCTTTATCTCCGTTTATAATTCTTACTATATTAACCGATCAAATCTTAATATATACAAATTTTACGAGAAATCCCATCGAAATAAAGAACGTGTTCTAAAAAGATACTTCGAATAGAAAAAATTAAAATACAAAAAATCGCTAAAAATAAAGAAAAGGAACTTTTTCTATTTCTTGAATGGAAAAAGAAAAATCGATACTCGAGGTTTTAGGCTGAGTAACGGGAGAGATTTTTTATTTTTAAATTTTTTAAACTCCAAAACATTGTTGGGGCCTGGATGTCTGAATTAGACTCGTGGTAACCATCGTAGCCGGTAAAATTAGTAATAACCCCCTCTACTTATCGCGTTTGGTTAAAAAGAGCGACCAGGTTTCACTTTTTTTTATGTGTTTTATTTGGAGAGGATTGTTATTTTCCTGGTCGGTACACTTATATGTCGTATCATAATAAATAATTAAAAATACAAAAAAAAAATTGCTTAGATAAAATGTTCAGTTCATGCCAATATCCAATTAGTTTTCTAGGAGTTGAAGAGTGTATCGCATCGCAAAGAACGTAAAGTACATAGAGAAAAAAAAAAACTATATTGTGTGGAATTTCTAACAGAATAGACCTTCTGGTGAGAAACATCTACGAAAAGAGTCGATTTGGAAGAGGTCGGGGTTTCATCGACCCTGGTCCAATCCGGAAAGCTTAAAGACATACTCCAAACCGGCCAGTTCTGGAGATTCTCGGATTGGGCTAGAGTATATATGTAAATTTTTTTAAATATAGAATAAAGCATAAAAGAACCTTAAAGATAAAAATTGAAGACAAAGTATTTACGGCATAAATCATAAAGAAAAAAGTATAGCATTGGCGGTTTTTGGGATGACCCCTTAACCATATGAGGGTGATTTTGTTCCGGGGTAAACATGGTCGGTTCCTAGTTTCAAAAATATGAAAAATACGAGATTGAGAAAAATCGATTCGGATCTTGGTTCTTAAGGAGCAATCCTATCAACCGAACCGAACCGAACCAAACTAGTCCGGAGTATGTATGTGTTTGTATATATCATGATAATAACATAGCATAAAGTGATTGCCATGAAAATAACATCGCATTGTCCCGGGAATTTTATTAGGATCGGCCGATCAAGTTTGGACCAGTTTTAGGGTAAAAAGGGTTGGTTGCTGTCATATCCGATTCAGCTCTTGGTTTCAACGTGGGAATTGACCTATCCTCAAATTGAGAGAAAGCCGTCAATTAGCTTAATTTTGAAATTTAACTTATTTTCTCCTTGTCAAATCAGGCTCTTTGTTTGGAGATCTGCCGATACGACACAATAGGCGAGGGAAGCTGAAAGAGGGAAGGATTACTATCGTAAAAAAATGTCAAAAAATTGATACCTTTATAACACATTTGCCTAAAAAAAATTAGCTTTTCCTGCGTAATAAATCTCAAATTAATATCTCACAACATATTTACTTCAAATTAATTTCCGTCTCATAAAAAGTCCAAAAATCATGTATCACCGCTCTAAATTCACTTCCGAGAAAGTGCTTACATATCAATGCTCACGGATTTTTCACGCCATAATATCGATCATTCTTCGCGTCACATCCGTATGGCAATCACCGGATCATGCTCTCGATACCTATTTAAATGGAACGCTATTCGAAGGATAGATTTGAGTCGAGGATATCAGTTTGACTTTTGTTCGCAAGATTTGAATAGTAATTTTTTTTTTCTAGATAGAAGTGTCACGAGGGTACCGGTTCGAATTTTCTTTTTTCCTAGCAAAGTAACGTGGAATGAATGGGTTTGGTCCAGGGTGGGATGTTTACTTGTATTAATTCAAGAAAAACCAGGGATAATGAAAAAAAAAACAAAAAAAAAATAATAAAAGGGGAGCGTAGGAGGGGACCTTTGTGGTTTGCACAAGGTTAGGGTTTTGCATAACAGTTGTCTCACCAAAGACATGGAGAGGACCAATCCATCTGTCCAACCATCGTTTTCTACCCCTCTACCTAACTCAAAACTAAAAGGTCGGATTACTCATCACCCCCCCTCCCACCCGCCGCGCGAATTTTCCATTTATATTTTATTTTATATCCCGCTAGACGACAGAAGGGTGGGACCCGGTTTTGTCGGTGGATCCTGTCCTCCTCGGCACTGGCAGGAGTACCCAACAAAAAAGGCACGGATCCCGAGACTGGTTTCCCTTTCCAGGCCGGCAAAAGCCCGATTCCTAGCTCTCGGCTCGAGTCGTCGGTGCGACTTTCGCAGCACCCAAAAAAAGAAAAAAAGAAAAAAAAAGGGTTTTTGTACGTGGGGAAATTTGCAAAGCAAATACAATACACGCCATATCTCTTTCCCAACTATGTACCCGGCGTAGGGAGGAATTGATTCCCAAAAGTGAATTGTGACGTCACCAATCACGGATTGTAACATTAGTTGTCTAAATTTCTGAAGAAATTTTAAACTATTCGAATTTGATGAGCATTAAAAAAACAAAGCAGGGAAATTACCCCCCCGCCCCAAAGTCCATGTACTGAAACCTTGGTCGACCAAACAAAAAAAAAAAAAAAAACCTTGGGACCCAACATGGACAATCAAAGTCAAAATCATGTCGAATCAATCCAATCCCAGGTAGGAAACAACAAAAAAAAAAAGAAAGCAGACTGAGACACAGGAAATTTAAGATTAAAGAAAAAGGGGCGGGGCTCTTTTCTCAGTTTACTATTCTTTACGCACGCCATCCAACTCGGATCGACCACGAGGATCGCAGATCCGACCAGCCCAACCAACAACTAAGATCCCGGGCATTGATAAAATCACGCCAATATTCTCCCCACCACGTCTCGAAATGATTATTAAAAAGATAAAAAAACACACACACACACACACAGAGCAAAAGTCAAAAGGCGTTGAAGGAGGATTAGGCGCGTGGGGACAAGGAAGTGAAGAACCCCCCTTCACCGTTCAGCATCGCAAGTGGATTAAACAAAGAGGGAGGAACAGGGGCAGTCACCGACAAGAGTTCCCCTTCACCGTTCGTCGTTCGTATATTTCGGAATGAAACAAACGCCAAAGTCAAAAGAGGAGAAAATGAAAACCCCCCCAATCTAGAAGCAAAAGAGCTCTCCCCCGACGCTGAAGCTTTGACCATGTTTACCATCAAAGCGGACTCCGCGACAAAACATGGCGCGTGATGAAATTCTCAGGACCGGTGCATCTACCCGGTCTTTGTGGTGTCTTAAGCCCCCACCGCCAACTGCTGACCACAATAGACAACCTGGGCAATTAAGGCACACCATCCAACCCCTGAGCAGCAAATTTAATCACTTGAAAACCCGGATAAAGCCTCACGCGGGTCATCACGCTCAATACAGAAATAAAAATGCTTTTATATGGTCTTGAACAGTGTGGAACGCACCAACCTAGACCCTTCGAAAAATTGCATCTAAGGTTTGCAAAATGGGGGGTACCATGTTCTTTTAGTTCCTAGCTAAAGAGAGACCCACCAACAAACTACTCCATTAGTCAAAACACCGGATTCAACACACCCCAACCTATCTGAAAGCTTAGACCCAATATATATATATATATAAAAGCTTGCTATGGCCAGACCCATGGTCCCTCTCGAGCTAACCTCGTAAAGGGCACAAACAACAAAGAGAAGAGACAGAGAACTGGAATCAGGAACAACTTTAGGAAGAAGATTGTCCACCTGCAGAAGGAAAGCACCACGCAACAAAAAGCTTCGGAGTGGCCCTTTTTACCTTTTGCACTCTAAGCCCATCGTTTTTTTTCTTTTTCTTTTTTGCTTTTTCTCTTTCTCAAATTCCCATTACCCCATTTTTCTTGCTCACCTCTCCATCTTGAATGAATAGAGAGTACAAGGAGGATTCTTCTTCCCCATAGGTTATGTACAAAAAGAGCGAGGTAATTTACCTCTAAAAAGCCTAATTACAATACTGGCATGTTGTCGCCGATGTCGTCACAAGTTTCTTTTTTGCACTCTCTGAACTACAATAGAAGTACCTGCTCGGACATCTTTCGTCTCTTCGATGCAAGAAACTCGAGCCGGAGTATGCAGGTTTTCTTGGTCGTGGGCATGTTGAAGCCGCTTCAAACCATTTTCCCCACACATTGTCTCCAGCATCATCCTCGCAGCCTTTGGGCAACAAAATTCTTCCCGTTTTGTCAACCTGCTTAAGACATTTGGTCGGGATATTTAATTTAAAATGCAACAGAAGGACCATGCCCTAAGGAAATGTGTATCAGACGTCAGAACATCGAACAGAATAGCATGATTTATATGTTCCCAGAAATGCCATAATGAAGAATTAAACAGCATTAGTAGCATCATCCCAGGATATAGTGCTAAACCATCTTCGGCATCTTTGGGTCTATTATGTTCGCATATTACCCCCAAAAGCTACCACCCACACTGAAATATCATTCAATTCGACTAGCATCATTTAACGCCAATCTCTTGCCTTCTAACAACTTGAATATGGTCTCTGCTTGCGTAAATGTTACCGCTAAATTTCGAGCACTCATGTTCGTTTGCAACCCATTTGTCAAAATTTCGGAATCCATTCTCCTGCAGATGCTTTCTTGCTTGAATCTAATATCAGTTGCTCCCGCCTGCAAATACAGTTTAAACCTCTGAAGGAGAGGAAAGCGACACGGCAGAAAGCCTCCACAGAGGATTTTCAAATAAGAGGAAAGATTGATCTATCTATTCCCCATGACAGCTGTTAGGCCCTGTCTCAATCGTTAAGGACATTTTCTTGAGTACTAACTACTAATTTTCCAACTAATGCAGCCTCATAAGTGATTTACCTACGGCGGTGCACTGCACATTCTTGGAATTGGACAACTATTTGCAAAAGATGCATTTAGGTAATGAGCCGAAGAAAAGAGATCCCACATCTAAGAGAAAGGGAAGAGATCATCCAACAAAAAGTCCAAAAAAATTCAGAAGAAAGTGTCATCCGATCCAAAATTATGCCAGACAGCTTCTAATCAAACAAATCCTGCCAAAAAGCAAACAACCAACAAATGCCGATTGACCAGGCCAAGAATTGTCAAAAGATCCAAACTTTCCGACGGTTAGCTAAAACCACCCCTCTGAGTTGAACCCACTCAACTCGCAAACTCAGCAAAGAGGACAAAAAAGTTAGAAACTTGGATCGGTTTTTACTCACTTACCTAAGAAGCAAAAGAGATCAGTCGCCGAAAATGACCTTGTCGGCGATGCTCATCAACGGGTCCAAGCAATCCGGCGAGAACTTCCTTGCGAAAAGATACGAGTCCGAGTAATTCGACGCGCGGAGCTGGTGGATCAGGTCAGGGGAGACCTCCGGAGGACGGTACGTGTGGGGGTGCCCATTGACCGTGCCCGTCCAATTGACCCGAGTCAGCGTGTAATGCGTGCAACCGCCCGGGTCCTCCATGGACAGGAGGGTCGGGAAGTAATGCTCCTCCGGATAGCACGCGTCCTCCTGGTAGCAGGGCAGCCGGAACTTCCTCCAAAGCTTGCGGTCCCTCACGACGGTCCGGGCGTGGCGGCGCGTGAGGACGAAGAACTGGGATCCGACCCGGAACCGTTCGAACGGGACCTCAGGGAGCATGGCATAACGCCCCCGGGCGGTGTACCGCTTCCAGAGGCTTTTCGACCGGGAGTGGATCTCGATGTAGCTGCGGAAGCGGAGGCGGACGCCATGGCTGCGGGCGGCATCGGGGTCGGTGAGGTCGAAGCGGGGGGATTCGAAGAGGGAACTGTAGACGTAGGCCAAGGAGTGGAGGGGGACGCAGTGCTGGGAGAGGAGAGCGAAGTAGGTGTTGGCAGGGTCGTCGAGGATGGCGGTGGCGAGGAGGCGGCGGGTGGCGGAGATGAGGGTGGGGGAGGCGCGGGCGGTGCGCTTGGCGGGAATGAAGCGGCCGGAGAAGAGGCCGTCGGAGGGGGCGGTGACGTTGGAGAAGGGGTCGGCGTGGACGTAGATGTTGAAGAGGCGGCGGTGGCGGGGGGAGCCGGAGAAGAAGCGGTCCCAGAGCGGGGAAAAGTGGAGGGGGGTGTTGGTGAGGAAGAGGAAGGCGATCTTGGGGCGGCGGGAGGGGGAGGAGAGGCGGGAGGGGGAGGAGGGGGAGGAGGCGCGGCGGAGGAGGGAGAGATCGTCGAGCTCGTCGGAGGGGGAGATGGGGAGAGGGGGTACGGGACGGAGGAGGTGGGGGCCGAGGAAGAAGAGGAGGGAGAGGGAGAGGAGAAGGGTGAGGGAGAGAATGTATGGAGATCTGTACATCTAGAATTCCCTCCGATCAATGGCGATGCAGCAGGGGAGGGGGAGGAGGAGAGCGCCGGTGACGACTGGGTGTTAGGGTTTGGATTTGGAGGGAGGGCATAGGGTATAGAGATAGAGAGAAAAAGAGAGAGAGAGGTATTTGGAGATTGGAAGACGGAGATGCAGGTTGAGATTGCAGAGGGAGGGAGGGAGGAGGAGTGATGGCGATAGAGTTGGGTGAGGGATGAAGAGAAACCAGGATTGTTTTTTGGCGTGGAGGATCCCTCCTCTCTCTCTCTCTCTCTCTCTGACGGCGTCACTGGGGGGCTTCCTCTTCTTTTTCTCCCTTTTTTTATATTTCCTTTCTTGGAATATTTCTTAATTATTTTCTTGCTATTAATTAAACTGAGTGGGAATTCTCCTGATAATTAACCCAAGTTATGGCCCAACAATGACTCTTAATCAAAAGACTTTAAGGATTAAATCCAACATGGGAACCATAACATTAAACAATGTCACCAAAATTTAAAATTTAACCGCACGGTTTGGTCGGGAGGGGGAGGCGAGGTGAAATTGTCGCTGACAGATTTGAGCAGACCGAGATCTGAGCGAGGAGGTGGCTTGTCGTGTTGTGTGCTGGCTGTCCCCGCTTGCCGCGGCTTCAGAGAAAAGCACGTAACCATGAAGGAATCCAAAGGGATAAGGCCGTGATCAATGATCATGAACGAACCAACAAATCGTAGGCCAATCACATCGCCACAACAGAAAAAAAACCAAAAATCAAATTGTTTGTTTTCTTCAGGATGGAGGAGGAGGAGGAGAAGTCCAGGAATTGAAACCCACCCTTCTAGAAGCAAAGACCAGACAACAGTAACATAAGTAACGACGTGTCTCGGCGACAGCAAGGATCAAGCAAGAAAACATCAGATGAGGTCACGGCAGGGGTGCGAGCGACAGCAGCGGACGCGACGCTTGTTGATGCCGACAAGCCGAAGCAGTCTCTTCTGCTCCACCGTATCGGAAAAAACCCTTGGCAAGTCATGGGAGAGGTGCGCCCCCCGGGGGGGGGGGGGGGGGGGGGAGGACCTGAAGCAGTTGCTTGCGTCTATGGCTATTCCGTGCATTATGCGAGGAGCCTTAAGACGGGATGAGATTTGGCCCTTTTCCTCCTCCGTGATTCGAGAGGTTACCCGATCAGCTTCCCTTGGAAACGCATCTTGCCGGCGTACTCGATTTTCTGGATGCAGCAGTTCTACTGGGGCCCTTAGCAGTTGGCGGCCCAGCAGTCGACCCTGATAAAATCAATTCAACCGAGAGATAAGCTAACTTCCTGGTTATGTATTAGGACAAAGTTAATAGACAAGAATGGCCTCCAGGCATTGTTAAGACGCACGGACACACAGCATTACAAGCAGAAAATGTGCGTCGCAAGTCTGCTGCTGATAAGCCGGAATTTTTACAATAAAGGCAGCAGTTGCTCAATGCAATTCATGCATCTCTCTGTGCAGATTAACACGTCTGCATCTGCTGCTGGGAGAGAGAGAGATTACCAGAATTAGGCAGAGAGAATCGCGTCTTCGCCCGTTTATCAGATTCCGCCGATCTCTCTTTAGGGTTACTTTGCGATCTGGAACCACGAACAGACCTGGCTTGCGCCACTTGAATTACATCCTTGACAAGCTTTGACTCTAACTTGGAGAGGACTGCCTGATCAGAGGGCATCATATTCAATGACTTGTTAGGCGAAGAGCCTACATCATTAGTCTGAGAAGGCCCCCTCTTCTGATTACAAAGATTTGTCGAAACCCGTTTCTTGCTATCAGACTTCGACTGGGCTCTAGCGTCATCCGCACTCTGCGCTGAGCCACTTTCTTGAACCGTCACTCCATTACCGAAATTAATGTCACGAAATCGGTTCTCCCATGGACGAACTGCCATCCATCTCTCCAACCAGGTCCATCGCCAGCTGCTTTTGTCTGGTTCAAACCCTGTAGGTGTAGACTGCTGTTTTGATCCTGCTTGCCACTGCATGAATACAGGACAAGTAAACAGAAGAGATAGATCTTAATTGCCACTGCATAGTACTATAGGAGAGAGTTTTAGGCTCATGAAACTCGACGCTAGATTGTGATTGTAATTTTGATTGCGGTAATTGTCGCAGTCTCTAACCACGCAAAACATGATGCACTATAAGTTGAGAAAAGATGGCGATCGTGCATAGAGTCCACTTCCGTAATCATGTAACTATAAAACTTGTTTAATTCACAGGTAGGATCAACTTGTGTTTACTAGTAGTTCATGCACCTCAGGGAGACAGAATTCATTGTACTCATTTCACACATAGCATACAATTTAGTGATGCAAACATACATTGTACAGCATACGTATTCCTCGGGCATTTCATCGATCGATGATGCAAATATTAAGTTAACCTGAGAATATACATCCCATACCACATTCATGTGGAGAGTAAATGATACTGCAAATTTTTGCACTGAAAGTTTGAAGTACTACAAACTACGAAGAAGCCATCTGTTTTGTTTGAGGGCGCAACTAGACGGTGTTGAATTTAATTGGGTTCTTAGGTCATACTTGTGGCATAAAGATATGGAGAAGATAGGCAGTGTCTTCTACTTCAGTTATTCCGTCTTGAATTCACCCTTTTGTTGATTTTACACACTTGGATTTGCAGCCCAGATGCAAACAGCTTCTAATCAAACATTAATTTAAAATCTGATATCACCAGAGAAGCCGGAGGAAAAGCGTAGTTCACAGACACGATTCCACTGTAATATCAAATATAGCTTACCTGATGAGCTAAAGCATAAGCCATGGCTCTTTCGCGCTTAGCTGCAGCCTCCTGCCTCTTCACAAACTTGGCTTGAATTTCTTCCACAGATCCTACGTGGTCACACCAACCTTCCTGCTTATACGCAAGAAATGCAAACACTCAATAAACCAAGTGCATGACCATGTAAATAGTTATTCCTATGTTCATGCGATACCATTTATTCATCATTTGATAATTTAGAACTGAAACCATAATCAGGGGCATTGTGTTCTCAAACAAAATAGCACCACAAGCGAAGATGAGGAACCAAAATTGACGCGAGCCCCATAAACATTTCATAATTTACATTTTCATAGCCAGGAGGGAAGTCATCAGTAGAAATCTAAAATTTCATCCCTGCGAAACAGTTTCCACCATAATTGATGCTGTCCAGGACCTACATCCAGTGGCATGCATTCGACATGTGAGTATGACTGACTCCTTAAGACAGCAAATAAAGTGAAATAATCGGAACTATCTAAAGAAAATCTGGTAAGTTGTTATCTCCCATGAGTTACTGTAGCAGTTGCATCAACCCAACTCGAGAAATCGTAGTACTAGAATGACTTCCTTTGCTGCATATGTGGTCCTACACCGATCAAGTATGATGTTCTTTAATCATAGTTTCTAAACGGATTAACACCAGAACTAGACCTTGAAGATGCAGCTTCGTAATTCTCACGTTCCATTGGTGATTCAATTGTATCACCGATATAAGTAAAACAAATGAAAGTTCCTCGTCCATGACAAACAAGGTGGAAGAAAATGCAGACCCTGCATTACGAGAATTGCAATAATAGCAGCGTACTTCAATCTGCCGAACTTGAGCCTCCTTTCCAATTTCTTGCTGAAGTTTCTTTTCTGCTGTTTTACTTTCCAATGCTAGCTGCACACGCCTCGCCCGCACACGGGCTTGAACCCTTACTAAAGCTTGCATGCAATGCAGTGTCATTGCAGCTTGCTTTCTCACAGCATGACCTCTAACAAGGGCCTGAAGCCTCACCAACCCTTTCAAAGCACTAAAAGCTCTTCTTGCCTGGTGCAGAAGCCACAAAACTGATCAATCAGACTAAGTTGCGTGAGATACAACCACAACTCTGCCAATAACTACAGTTCATAGTAAAACATCTCTTTGACAGCCATTGTCACAAGTTTCCATCGACATCTTGACCGAGTAAATTGGCTTGTCGTCAAGTTTTAGAAAGAGAATGATGTGACTGACTAGGAGATTCTGCATTAGCAGCTGGTGTACATAAAGAAAATGCTTATGGTGCAAGAGAGATTTGTAAGTAGAGGTATCTTCATATATTCAGTCAGATTCCAGACGATACCATTCTATGCTGTTTCAAAAAATTGTAAGAGAAATGCCCTTAAGAATTTAGACTCGGATACTGAATACATTTACTGCTGAAAATAATTATCATGTTGGGATGTCCATTTCATTTTTAGCGTCGTTTTATGTCCGCTCATGTAGCTCAATATGTTAAACCCACTGTATACTTATCCAGCTCAAAATTGCCGACCGTTTATGTGACGCATCCAAAATACACTCTCAATTCACTGGTTCCCATGATCATCCCGCATGAACTTTCAGCCACTTGAAATGCCTGGACCAGAAATGCCTTGACATGTCCATAACTATTCCTTGAAACTTGAATGTCAATAAATACATGATAAGTGGGAAAATAAAACTAATAAAATAAACTGAGCAGAACAAAAGAGCTTCTGTAACTTCCTGAAGTGACTTCTTTTGACCTGACCGACTATCCCGTCAATCTTGGGAATTACTAAAAACTTCTATTCAAGAGCCTCTTATCAGGTCAATAGAAGAATGAAGATCATTCATAGATTGAACTGGCTGCAAAAATCAATACCAGGAAACCACGGAAAGCTGTTTGGATGCACGTTGCAGCCAACTCTTCTCTTAAAATTTGCTGGTGATGATCGGTTTTCTGTACTTTAACGCAGGTGGAAGGACTACAAGCAGCATCAGAGATGAAATGTTCATTTGTATCCCCAACATGAGAAGCATAATTGCAATTAAGCTGGTCTTGGATGTTTTCAGTCTCCATACCAACTGAACAATTAGCAGAATGCTGA
This sequence comes from Rhodomyrtus tomentosa, assembly GCA_028455895.1. Lineage (NCBI taxonomy): Eukaryota > Viridiplantae > Streptophyta > Magnoliopsida > Myrtales > Myrtaceae > Rhodomyrtus > Rhodomyrtus tomentosa. The sequence goes on along the minus strand of JAPCWY010000003.1, from coordinate 12,772,766 downwards.
GACTTGGAATGTGACTGGCTACTATTTGCCTTCTGTTAAGGGTACAAAATCATGCTGTAGTTATTAAGAGGCCGAAATTCAGAAAACCTACAGTAATCATAAAAGAAGTGATATTTGAGCTAAGGACAACATGACTTCAAAGAAAACAAGATTTTATTGTTTAGCATGTCAATATTATGCAGTCAGAGTCTGTCTTTTGGAATACTAGTCCACAGGTTAACTTTATATTCTGCCGACTTAAACAGTATCTTCTCGTTTATTCAGACCTTTCCGCTTTGACAAATGTCTGGTGTACTTATTGACTACACAGAGCACTATATGTCCTAAATAACATCCGGTAAAAAAAGAGTCCCTCCATCAAAAACTATACACTTCATTTTTGCGGGTTGTTCTAAGGGTGTTCCAAGATATTTACTCGTGCTTTGCTTATTCCTCTGTAACAGGACTGTTTCGCACCAAATTGACTCAGTCAACAGAACAAAGTATACAAGGCAGCCCCTAAGCCCAAGTACCAGGCTTGCAACAATGCACATACAAACCATGGTAACATGACAAGCCATAAACCCACCTCTTCATCCTTATTTGAAGGTGACTTTTGTGATTTTTTTAGACCAACCAAGCCTCTGATCCATTTCCCAGAGACGCCCATTCTGCCTGTTGGATCGGGTCAATCAACAGAACCTGCCAGGAAAAGATGGTTGTGACCATTGCAGCCACATTTTTGCACCTCATTGCAGAAACAAAGGGAGGAAGGTTTTTTTTTCTTTAAAAAAAAAAGGTATCCAAAAGAAAATTGTAATTTCTTGAACTACACACAGACTGCTAGCAATTTCGAGCCATGAACATTTCACAGCGATCATGAGCTGACTCTCACAAGTTACTACATTGTTTTACAAGTCCAAGCTGGGATTACCTCTTAAGGCAAATCGACCGTCCTTTCCTGGAAGTAAAATTACGGTAACTTAAGTATTGCAATTAACAGCCTCTCATTGATGGAACCCTAACAAAAACTCCGGACTGAAGCAGCAACATGGGGGAATTACGATGGCTTTTCACCGATCGAACATCATCTCCACATTGTCAAAATTTCTAATATAGCTCTACCACGAGCAAAAAGATAAACTGGCCCCTTGGGCAAGCCTCATCCGATGAAAACAGTGAGTAGTAATGCATCTGCATAAACTACAGAGCACACATCCAACTGCTCGATCCAAGTAATGCTAAGAAAATGGTTGCAGAGGAGGACATGAACAGCACGCGCTACAAACCAACAGTCACTTTAGGTTTATCAGAGAACATCAAATCGATTACGAACTGCATCACAGCAACTGTTGCACAACCAGCGTCCTCACAGTTCTCAGACGTTGACATAAGACCACAAGGAATCGATCCCTAGGAGGAGAAAGTTCCCCTCCATGAACAAAAACGAGGTTATTATAAAGCCGTCAAGAAGCAGCTAGCCACCTTATGCAAGTAGACCCAAAAAAAAAAAAAAAAAGGGCCACCAGTCGTCAGTCGCGACCGAAACAACAGTCACAAAATGCCACACGGAGAACCAGTACCGAAAGAAAATAAGACATTAAGCACGGAGAGCTCACCGAGCTCAATTCTCCTGAATCAAAGCCCCCGATAACCAGCGACGAGCACAAGCGCGCAACGGCGATACCCTTCTTCTTCCTTCTCTCTGTCTCTCTCTCTCTCCGGAAAGGTTTGTCCAATCGAGGGGAAGAAATTCAATTTTCAAAGCGATATGGGTGTCTCTCTCTCTCTGGGGATAACGCAAGAAGGTGGTGGTGCTGAAGTTGAAGAACGAATGTAGAAACAGGACAAAAAGAAACAGATGTTGAAAATGGGAAGGAGCGTCGGCGAGGCCGACTTGCTGTCGGGTGGACATGCAACAAAACAAACTAAACGAGTCAATTGCCGGTTGCGTGATTAGATTCCTTCCTAAGCATCGGATGCCCTCTCTTGTCTTAACATGGCAAATCTCATCCATCATCCAAAGAAGGAAAACCGAACGAAAAACATACATTTTTTAATGGATAAATTTAACTGGGTATAAAAATCTAAAGAATCGATTGACGGAGCCACAAAAATATATACACACACACCCACACGCTTCTCAGTAACGTAAAAGTGAACGATTCCGTTGTGTTTTTTATATTAGAGAACCAGTGAAACGCAAGTCGCACTTGATGTGAAGAACAAGGTAGATTCTTCAGAGCTTCACCTTGGGTGTTTGGCGTTTCACAGCCTCTTATCAGATGCTAGAGCCATTCATTATCTGCTATAACCTGCGTAACAGACCCACTACCCAGCATAATGCCCTCGCATGTGCTTTATCATCATCATCATCTAATTCTCAGACTAAAAAATTGAGGGGAAAAAAAGAAGAAGAGAAGATACAGCTAGAAATGATAGGCATGAATTTACACAACCAACGAAATAGTATAAACGAATGGCTTCAAGAACTATCTGATTGGAGTATCTATCTTCTTCTGGAGATACCGGAACAATCTAGCAGCCGAAAACACCGGTTTGTCCCTCGATTTGATACACAGTCTCCCCACGTCCAGGAGGTTTCTTAACTCCCTTGAATCGTAGTCATTTCCGAGATCCGGGTCTATCAGCTTATAGATGGAGCTACCCAAATGATTTTCTTGAACCCACTGAATTAGATTGGTGCCTTCCTTTTCTGATGATTGTCCCGTGATGAGCTCCAGGATCAGCACGCCGAGCTGGAAAATTATGTTTCTGCATTCTGCCTCGATACAATCTGCAGAATGAGGGATTCGAAGAATGTCAAGCGATGGGAATAAGATGCACATTCATATCATTGCAAAGACGATGAAGATGGCGACGACAAATCACCTGTGGCGTGAGAAGTTCCGGTGTGATTCCCAGAAGAACCAAGAAAACCAACATCAGATAGCTGAGGATAATCAAGGAAATTGTCATTTTGCTAGTGACTATATACGGTAACAGTAAATTCCAAGAACTTATGAATTGAGATTCATGGTTATTCGATTCAGAAAATGCAAAGAAGATGCTAGACTAATGCTATGACAGAAAAGAAAAAAATCACTACCTTGGCAATGAAGTTCTCATCCAACATGATATTGCTTGAGCTAACAGATACACGATATACCGGGGGATCATTAAATAGGAGCAAATATTCCTGCAGACCGATTGAGACTTTGTCAACTTAAAGCCAGACTTACCACCAATAAGAAAAAGTATCTTGTGCGCTCATTAGATGAAGCTAGTTTCCTCCCCAGCAGATTCAGCATGACAAAGGATTGGCCAAACACATCTTGTAGTGCTAAGAGTTGTAAATCATACTACTCGACAGTAAAACATCTATACCAAAAGCTTGATAATGTCAATATGGCCATTCAAGATTCTACAATCATCCAGGATCGTGATACTTTTTTCCAAGGATAAGCTCTGAATTTATGGTTGATGTCTCAGGTCATCAGGTAACTAGCTCTCCAGCGAGAGTCATGCAAGGTTTATGATCATGTCTGGAAGAGACCATTCCAGATTGGAGGGTACACTAATGAAGCAACTTCCAATTCTCAGGAAAACCTCCCAATTTGAGTTGCCACTGTTCCTTCGTAAGAAATGAAAACTAAAGCTGACACTCCCTGACTTACCAATGCAGCCGCTACACTATTGGTTATCTGTAGTCTTGTTCTCCAATTCAAAGGAGTCCTAAGAGGATCTGCAAAAAGCCTCCTTATTAAGAACAAAATTTATCAAGCCACCATGTTAAAAAAAAATATTTTAACTGACAGTTACCATTGAGATGGTCCTTCAAGCTTCCATTCTCAACATTGTCGAACACTAACAAACTGCAATGTGTAGAACTATTGGTCTTCCAATTGTGAGCCAATTAAACATATAGAGTTGCATTTCTCATTCAGCAGAAGATAACTTCTTTCGAAGTAAAGATATTTTTTTCCCTCAATCACAGGAGAAGGGATACTTGCTCAATCAAGGTACATTGGATAAACAAGCAAGATCATCAACAGGAGAGAAACATCAGGGTTTTTGACATTTGCTCAAATGAGGGCCATACCTTTTTTGCCCCATACAGAAACCTCTGAGTGCAAGGAGGTGGCGGTGATGCAAACGGCCTAAGAGCTGCACTTCTCTGTAGAAGACCTCTTTACTCTGATCAAATTCCTTAACCTCTTTCACCAAAGCAAGCCCAGCATCACTGAAGTTGGCTCTGTAAGCCGCCCCATGAGTATCGCTATAGATGATCCTGCAAAAACTGTCCGTTGCCTTCTTTATGTCCTTATATGAGAAGTGCCTCACAAAAGAAACTGGACCTGTAAGTAAGAGATGGCAACGACGGAGTGCGCATAAGATAGAAAGACTCCTCCGAGCAAACTTGAAAAGAAGCAGCTTGAATTAAACACCACTAATCTCATAGACAAATTTCAGTAATCATCTCGACGAAAACCATCTTCACACGAGATCTTAGACAGGTCGAATAGATGACACTTCCCCTTTTTCACTTGATTACAAGTAATTCGAACCGGCACTTCACGATAGAGAATCGTCGTAAAAAAACACGTAGAGAACTAAAAAAAAAAAAAACAGCTTGTATTGCCGCGACATCACGACATTCAGATCCATATCGAACTCTACATCATAAACCTTCACTGCTTTTCGAACTCAATCCTTGCACCAATAAGCTCCCCATCTTCCATCGCGCAAAGAGGGAGAGAGATTGGCGGTCACATGCTCGTGCTGATTAGCTGCGCATAAAACTCACAAGTCACTGCAACCGGGGCGAATTATCCAACGCCAGGCACGCGACACACTGCGTAACCCAGATTCCGCCTCCACTCGAATTGCTCACCCACCCGGAGAAACTCCAACGCGATAACCGCGGGTCGCTCTTGAAATTAAGACGCTACAAAACGAATCAAAGCGGGGCGACTTCTTCAGTTCCGGGTCACAGAGTGGTGCACCAACCTGGAGGAGGAGGAGCGGGGCGAAAGCAAGCGTGGATCTTGCGGATCAAGCGATCCGTACCAGCGGTGGCCACCATGAATTATTGAATTCCCTGCGAATTCTACCTGTTGGGGGAAGACGGGAGAGCCCAAAAGCTGGAAGAGTACAAGTGGCAGCGGAGGTTCTCAGTGCGTCGTCGTCTCTTCGGTTTGCTTTAATCCACGCCATGTTCGTCTTGCCTGCTCTTTTCACCTCCGCACGTGGGCGACAGCGAGAGCCAGCGAGCGACCGAGTGCGAGTCACCGAGCGATAGGTGCCAGCTCGGCTTTAAAAAAAAAAAAAAACACGCGCGCGCGACACCTGCCTTATCCAATTCCTTTTTGGTAAAAGAGTAAGTAAAAGCAGGTAGTTTGGTTTGTTTCACGAAAACAACTTTAAAAAAAGAAAGTTCGAATTTTCAAATGTTTGGTTTTTATTTTTTGGGTCAAATCAAGCGTTTGATTAACAAAAAAAAAAGTTAAGAACAAAATTTATTACTAAGAAAATAATTTCCTCTTTTTTCCTCCCTCTTGCATTCTTTCAGCTACCTTTTTCTTTATTTTTTTAATTGTTTTTCTCATTTTTCTTTCTTCCTAGACCGATTAATTTTAAATATTTTTAATAAATTAGAGATCAACATGTAAATTTATCACAATTGTATGTTTTTAAGTTATATACCTAGCCATCCAAAAATTAATATGTTTATCTAAAAAAAAGCATAATTGTAAATCCATAATGGAAGAATAAACTCACCGTTGATATCATGTATATATAAAACTATACATTCAATATATTATGTGTCCCAACGTGTCGAATTTTTTATTTTTTTTATAAATTATATGTCGGTGTGTTTTGTCGCATGTCACGTGTTGGTGTTGATCGTAATATAAGCAATTGTATTTTGAAGAACATTTTTACAAAATCACTCAGTTTTCACGAAATAAAATGAACCCAATAATGAATGATTAAAAAATATTTTTTTGTCCTTGAAAATATTCAAACATAATTTTTTGTCAATAATGAAAATTTATTGACTAAATATTTCAAGTTATATAAATAATTATTTTCATAAATATATTTTCCAAATCATTCATTTTTCTTTTTTAAAAAATCACCCTTAAGTTCAATTTATTTCACAAAAAAATTAATCATTCAAAAATGATTTTTGTAATTTTTCCCATTAATAACCTTTTAGAGAAAGAGATACCAAAAAAGTACTCTCATTATCCACAAAGTGTTTATGACGAAAATACGTTTTTATTGATTATTTTTATAAACGATGAAAACGATTAAAATTAAGAAAAATATATTATAAATTGTTGAATTTCTGCGAAACACACGGAACCTTAATTTTAAAAAATCATAAAAATCACTTCTCTCGGAGTGGCACGAGCAGTTTCAAATGTTCGCTCATTTTATCACTGACGTCAAAAAGCATTTTTTGAGCGAAATTATTTATTTTTTGCGAAATAAAAAATAAAAAATAAAGCAACGATGTCGAGAAAAATTGCGCCGGTTTGCCTCATCACTCTCCTCTATTCAACCTCATCCGTTTTCTGCCGCGAATCCCACACCAAAATCGAAATGACAAACGAAAATCGTTGGCTGTAATTGCTCGGAGGTAAAATTATAAGAAAACATGGCTTGGGAGAGCACCTTAAAATTGTAAAACATAATTTTACAATTTTATCCTCTGCTTTTCGTTCGATGTTCTCTAGTTAGACAAGGGCCAATTTGGGAAGCCGAAAAAAACTAGACGGACTACACATGCTTTACTTCGACCTGCCACGTGTCACCGTCCAGTAATTTTCAGGATGGCAACTGTAAAATCGTCGAAAGTTAGTTATTGCACACGCGGTGTCCAACCGGCAGTATGTTACGCAAAGTGTAACAGCGGACCGAAAGAAGTTCCAGGGCGACGCTATAGGGGCATGGTGGTAAATTCAAATCTCGCCATCCCAAGCAGCACCGGGCGAAACATAAACCGACGGCGGGCCTGGGTGGGACCAGATGAGACCGCGGAGGATCAAGATCAACGGCCGGGATCGTGCCTCGTTAACCTCGACACGGGCTCCGAGAAACCGTTGAAATTTACCGGACGCGAGCTCCGAGTTTCCAAAATAGTTGGTAGGTTCCCGTTACGTCCAGACAAAACCGCCACGTGTACGTCATCCCTATCCCCAGCCTGAGCCATGAGCCCAAGTCCCCCGATCGCTCTTCGAAATCAAACGGACGCGAGAAACCGACAGTGGACCAGGATCAAGCTAACACTCGTCTGGGCACGCCTTTTATTTATTTATTTTAATTTTTTTTGCTACTTTTAATTTGTTGGATTTCGGGTTTTTTCCTTCTTTGTTTAGAGTCGCAGAGCGGGAACGAAGAGAGAGAGAGAGAGAGGGATAGGGAGGAGCTCCGCGAAAATGGCGAGTGGCGAGCTGAACGCAGTGGAGAGGCAGGACGATGGCATCGTCGAGCTTCCGGCTCCGTCGGGCTGGAAGAAGAAGGTGACTCTTGCGTTTCCCTCTTTTTCCGGTTTTCGATTTCCTTGGGTTGGAGCCCTAATTTGTTCCGCTGAGTGCTGGCTTTTGTGGATTTCCGTGCGTTAGGTTTTCGGTTTTTTCTGCCTAGGAGGAAGCTGGTTTTCGATGGAATCCTAGAAAATGTGGGTGGTTGTGCTAGTAATACCGATTCTTTTTCGCGAAATGAAGAGCGTGGTCGGTTTCCATACTTTTCTACGCCAGTTGGTGAAATTCCGTTTACAGTTGTGGGTTTTTCTTACTTTTTTTTGTTCTCCATGGAGCTCAATTTCTGATATACCTGTGGGATTCGAGAACCGTGGAATTGAAGAAAGGTTCCTTTTGATTAGCCCTTCGGTTTCTGTAGCTGCGCAATCAGTCATGCAGCTGTTGTTGTTTCTTTTTTCTTTTTTTGGGATTTTTGGTGGGCTGTGTGGGGTTGGTGGAGTACTCTTATTCAATTTCCTTGTATTGAATCGAGAGGGGATCTAGGATCGGTCCATCATGAAGGTCGTTCTTTTCGTTTTTCGCTAAAAGAAAATGAAAAAGAAAAAATCAAGTCATTATTTTGATCGTGTTTTGGCTAATTTGGTATCTTTTCCTGTTTGCTGCTGGTCTGAAGCACCTTAACTTTGGTACATTGTGCAGTAGCTGGTTTGCTTTTTGGAACTTAAAGATAGATTATTTGTTTGCTTTACGGACTTCCAACGTTTGTTTTTCCCTACATGCTCTTTGTTGTTTTCACTTAGAGAAGTCTATGACGAGACTCGGATCTGCTCCAACTCGTCACAGCACGTGCTTGCTTCCTACTCTTTCCAAGTGACCATTTTCACCATTAAGTTGGTTGTCTGTGTGGAATCTAGAAGGAATGGAAATGTGTTCCATCTCTTGCACCATTGATGTTGTGGATTTTTTATGCTGCATTGCTTTCGCTGATTGTAACTGTAGATTACTCATCATGTGCTGAATATGAATAGTTGACTTGAGGGAAGAGTATGAAATGATGCATGCATATGAACATATTCAACTATAGAAAACACCTTATTACTGCTGAGTTAACCATTTTCAAAATGGCACGAATTACTCGAATCTCAAACAATCAAAAGTTTATGCTGCCTCAATTTCCATATCACAGTATTGGAAACAATTTCTTTGCCCAGCCCTGTATATTGTTTTCATTGCTATTTTGCGGTCAATTTTGCAGTCATGCAAGAGCGGAACAAGCATGCAATAGCATGTTCCATCTGAAAAATGTACTTGTTAACCTACTACATTTAGGTATTCTTCTCGACAGAACAGAAAAGTACTGAAAATTGATTCATGGATTCTTAGCTGTAGGAGTAAATCAAAACCACATTGAAGTACAAAAGTTCGATACTCTTCAGCATCAAATTGTGTGTACTAGAAACAAAATTTGTGATCGATTTGGTAAAAGACATGATCAACTTTTTATTTGTTTAAATTTGACAGCTTTGATCGATTATGCTTTTCAAGATATTATATCCGGTAGTAATATTATACAATTTGACTGTTCACACTGTGAGAAGTGTGAACTTCCCTGCCTTTCTAACCGGCACCTTCTTGAGATAATTGTCGTGCCTTTAAATTTGAAGAAAAATTCAAGCCGGTAGAACTCGAAGTGAGGTAAGGTTGAAGCCAAACAGCTAAGTTTTATTTAAACATTGTCATGATCATGATACTGCTTTGATTATGAACAGTTCTCTTTGCTGTTTCCTGAGAAGCCCCCTTTTCAGGACAGACTCCTTTTTTCGTAGACTCAAGGTCTCTGGGGTTGATCAGGCATGAAAATTTGGGAACCCATCAAAAGGACAAATAAGTAAGAAGTAATAGAAAGTAGACAAACACGAAACAAAGTGAATTTGCCTCGTGTAGTACATGTGTTTTCTGAATACAATCCAGTTCATCTTACTCTTTTCTCTAATGTGAAATGCCCCTCTTTTCGCTGCTTTGATATAGATGTCTTATAGAGACTGCGATTATTTTAGTAAGAAGAGGTATATGTTGTCTTGTCTATTATTCTCATGTCACTTCCTTCTCTTTTCCAATTTTTTTCTAAAAGAAAAGCAGGCTGTGTTTCCATATAATTCGTTGCACATGATGAATCTTACTACCACAGCTAGCAATTGTTTTTAGCTACTCTTTTTCCTTGTAACTGCAGCTCACTCCAAAGAAAAGTGGGACGCCTAAGAGGAATGAGATAGTCTTTATTTCACCTACTGGTGAGGAGATTAAGAGTAAGAGGCAGCTGGATCAGTATCTCAAATCTCATCCTGGAGGACCATCAGCTTCTGAATTTGACTGGAGCACAGGTCTCTCTCTCTCTCTCTCTCTCTCTCTCTCTCACACGCGCGAACGCACAAGAACACTCATGCGCACGCACATGCACACGCATACGGAGGGGGTGGATTTGTATTGCTTTTGTATTTTTCATGCATTTTCAATGCTGTGGGAATCAGGTGAAACTCCTAGGCGTTCTACGAGGATTAGCGAGAAAGTAAAAGCAACAGAGACCCCTGAAAACGAGCCCCCTCCGAAGCGATCCGGTGGAAAGAAGGGTGCAAAAGCTAAAAAACAAGATACTGAAGTAGGGGACGAGGATGCTGAAGAGAAAGAAGATGCTGCAGGTGGGGAAGAAACCAAGGCAAGTGAGGAAGTGGAAATGAAAGACGCGATTGAGGATGATCTGGCAAAGACCGAAGGAGATGTTCCTGGTAAAGAATCTGATGAAGCAGTGCACGAGGCGAGCAGTGAGAAGGTAGAGAAGTCAGGAACTGCTGGTGAAGCTGAGAAAGAGCAGCTTGACAAAGAGTCTCAAGCACCCCAAGTAGAGGAAGTTAAGGCCGATACTGAAAAGAACTTGGCAGAGCCTGAGTTTGAAGGTAAGACCGCTTCTGATGCAAAGGAAGAGCACATGGGGAGTGAAGCACCCGCATCTGTAGCTTCTGAGGATAAAAAGGAAGGATCTCAGGACAAGCCAGCAGAATCTGAAGCAGCATCTGTAGAAAAGGAATGTGAGCATCCCGAATGTCCAAAAGATGGACTTCCTGATGCTGATATTAAGGCTGTTAAGGACCTTCATCCAGAAGAAGTCGGTGTTGATGGAAATAAGGCGAGTTGAGATGGAAAAAGCTATCCAGATTATCACTCTGACCTTCAGGGTTATTTTATATGAGGCTTAGGTCGTGAAGTTATCTATAGAGATTTTGCTAGTCTTAGAACTAATTCCTTTGTTAACATCATCCTCCAAACTTCATTAAGTCGGATCTTGACGCTGGGTATTAGTTATTACCACCCCATAGCAAGGTGGCGACGATGATATCCTGTATCCGTAGCATGGTCGTCAGTCGTCACAATAGTTGGAATCGTTCATGGTGCTTTTGTCGGGTTAATTTTTGTATTGTATCCTAGAACCGAGACACAAGATTCTTGGACATTTTAGTCTGCTCTCAATTCAGTGAAGCTTTACATCTTGGCATCCTCGTTAATTACCTGAATCCCTTGCAGACGATTTCCTGGGTATCATCGATTTCTTCTGGTGGAAACTTTCGGTTCTTTCGTACTTCCGCGTATGACATAACTATAGTGATCATGAATTGATACACGGTCCTTCACACATTCGGGCGAGGGAGACAATCGAGCTGAAATGCTGTTAATTACTGCTTTATTCTAACAACGAAAGATTTTTTTACCAAATTGGGCCATTATCATAGGTGTTTTCTTCAATTGAAATTTGTAGCTGTGAGGGTTTGCGCTTTTTAAAATATATTTTTTCTCGAGAAATGTGAGGGAGCCCCTGTTCAGCTAGTGATATTTCCGGATCGGGATCCTCTAACCGTCCTCCGGTCCGGAAGTTTAGACATCACCTTCGTTCAATCTCAGTCGTTCATTCAGATCCGACGGTTGAAATTAGGCCACGTAATGTGAGAGAGGGAAGCCAAAATTTGGGCGGAAATACGCGACACGTGGCATGGGGCCCACTTGCCAAAAAATTTTGAAAATGCGCGGACTCTTTTTCTTCTGCCCTATCTCGTCCCCCTCTCTCCTATCTCAAGACCAACACCTTCTCTCTCTCAATCTCTCTCTCCCTCCTGTCTCGACCCCCTCTCTCTCTCACGTGTCTGACCTTCTCGTTCTCTCCTCTGCCGTCTCCTCTCAGTCCCAAGTACCTCCGCCGTAGCATCCCCAAAACGCCGCCGGTCGCAGCTGGTGATTCCGGATCCCCCTCCCCCCAAGAGTGCCGCCGGTCTCAGCTGCTGGGTCCCGACCCCCTCCGCCTCCGCCTCCGCCTCCCCTAAGAGCCTTGCCGGTTTCCGCTGCTGGGTTTTCAGCTCAGATCTGGACATTTAGTTTTTTTTTTTTGGTCGGACTTGCTCTGTAGTTTGTTATTGGGAAATCTTCTCCATTTTTATTTTTTCGGCAAAAGAAAGCCTGTTCTTGCTTTGAGCAAAGTAGCAGATGGTGGTTATGGTTTAGTATGGCGAAACTGCTGAAGAAATGGGGAACGTAGAGATCAAAGTTGCAGAACACTTGAAATGCGAAGCATTCCACGAAGACATCGAAAACGAAACTGGAGACGAACGCGACTCTGGCAAGACTTGACTGAGAGAAAGATCGAAGGTCGCCGCAGTAGTAGAGAGAGAGAGAGAGTGGGATTGGGTTTTGTTTGGCGGTGGGCTGTTGTAGACATGAGAGTGGAACCAGTTTTGAATACGACACATTCTTCAGGGTTTGGCTCCGGCTCCGAAGAACAGATCTTACAAGGCCGGAGAGGCATTTGTTGTATTTTAATACGGCGAAAACGCTAACTAGAATCTTGCAATTTGTCAAGTGTCAAGTACGGGTAAGTAAAGAAAAATGTTTTGGAAATGGACCTATAGGGACATAAATTCAATATCGTATATTTCTCCCATCATATATGTTAGAGAAGAATAAGGAGAAAACACCTGCTGTCCATATATCCAAAGACCCCACAGTTTTAAATGAGCATCAAGGAAGCTGCCCGCTTGTTTCTTGGACTAAAGTCTTATCCATCTATGAATTTAGCATCCTCGATCGTTTCGCACCTCCGTTTGTGTTCTGCACCTCCATCGCTCCTTTTCACTTTCGCAAGGACAACAGCCAAAAAGCAAAAGAAGAAAGCACTCTACTCCACACTGATTCTTACTGTTCTCTCTATCAAACTCTCTCTCTCTCTCTCTCTTGGCATTGTTTTGCCAATGGTGAAGAGTGAGCCGGAGCCGTCCATGCCATCATCCAGTGCATTGAGGAAGAAGTAATAGCATAATAAGCAGAGAAAAAATAAAAAATGAAGGAGATTTCCCAATGACAAACCACACAGCAAAGATTTCCTTAACAATTTGAACTTCTAATTGATAGAGACGTCAAGCTAAAAAACAAAATATCCAAAAAAATCGACTTTCTGACTGCACTCCTTGATCTTCTTCACATTCCCTTTGGAGTCTTCTTTTTGCTCGATGGAAGAGAGAATCCTACAAGAAGGCAAGAAATTCTTTCTTTTGGATTCTGCCGAGGAGGCGCTCGGCGAAGGACTCAGCGCCGTTTATCCAGCGGAGGGCCCAGTTTGCCTTGCGGCCGATGGCAGGGACGGTGTCGACGGCGCGGAAGAGACGGTACTTCTTGGCAGAGTCCTTGATGTAGATCTCGAGGAGGCTGTACATTTTTCGATACCCGAGAGGTGCGAGGAGCCGATTGGCGACAAATTCATAAGGTCCAGGTTCATCTCCACCTGTGCGCACGGGAGCGCATCGCAGAACTCCCTCTCAATGTCCAGATCTGAGCTGGAAACACAGCAGCGGAGAGGCGTAGTTGAGACCGGCGGCTTTCTTGGGAGAAGGGGCTCGGGAATCACCAGCTGCGACCGGCGGCGTTTTGGGATGCTACGGCGGAGGTACTCGGGACGGAGAGGAGACGGTAGAGGAGAGAGCGAGAAGGTGAGATACGTGAGAGAGAGAGGGGCGGTCGAGACAGGAGAGAGAGATTGAGAGAGAGAAGATGTAGGTCTTGAGATTGGAGGGAGAGGGGGACGAGATAGGGGAGAGAGAAAAGGGTGCCGCGCGTTTTTGAAATTTTTTGGCAAGTGGGCCCTATGCCACGTGTCGCGTATTTTCGCCCAAATTTTGACTCCCTCTCTCGCATGACGTGGCCTAATTCTAATCATCGGATCTGAATGGACGGTTGAGATTGGACGAAGGTTATGCCTAACGAGTATCCCGATCCGACCTTTCCTGCCTTTTGATGGTAAATTTGCCTTTTCCTGAGTTAGTGGAGTTGCTCGCGGTCGGTGCACTTAGAAGTGGAACCCAATACGGCGCTCACAGCAGGCAAACAAAATTAGTAACTTATCAATAAATGATGACATGTACTAATGTTTATTTGCACGTAAAAAATTAGCAATCCCAAATGTTTTGCCTAATTTGATATAGCACATTAAGTTAGTGAATGACCAAAGATAATATCTTAACTCGACGAACTTCGATTCGATACTTCAAGGTGGGTGTTTTTAAATGAAACTTTATTAACTCCTACTCGGCAAAAATAAATATGAGCAGATTGTTGAGATGGTTGAGTTTTTTTTTTTTTTTTTTGAAGTACCAAAAAATGTAGCACTCGCAAAAATCTGTCGACAGAGTTATTACAAAGCGACTTTTCTATTGCTAATATCATTTTACCTGGTATCAACAAATTCAGTGTTGTGCCCGCGCAGAATTGAGTTTCACACAATTTTTTACCGTGAGGAGTCTGGCAATCCCGTTGACTGCCTGCATCTCATCAAAGCGCAGTGCTCTAGCAATCCCTCCGGATTATCCAAATTGCTTCTCTGCAATTCAAACCTCCTACTCGCTTCGTCTCATTGAGGATTTGTCTCGCATTGCCATGGGTTCTTCTTCTTGGACACAACTAAATCCACAACAATGCACTGTAGGTGTACCTTCTCCGACCCACCAATCTCACTGTCTATCTATCCACCACTTATCCCCTACCTACCCACCTTCCATCATCTTCGACTTCTCTCCAAAACCAGACATTTTCGCCTGCTGGGTCTACTTCTATACGTTGCACGCCACTTGCAAGTAGACCAGACCAGTCCGCACCTTCTCCTCCCTCTCTCTATACGCCTCGCCGGGACATGCCTCCTCGCGGCCCTGTACTGCGGGCTCGACCAGCTCGGGCGGAGCGCGGTGGCGAACTTCCCGGACTTCGAGGCGTACAAGGTCGACATGCCTCCTTGGTCGGATGTGCCCACCGAGAAGGACGCCGAGAACCTGTTGCAGAGGTCGGAGAATAAGTTCCTGAACCAAATACAAGGACCCGAGAGCATCGCCTTCGATCCTGCGGGTCGCGGGCCCTACACCGGCGTCGCCGACAGCCGTGTTCTGTTCTGGGACGGCGAGTCCTGGAAGTACTTCGCCTACACTTCGGGGAACAGGTCAGTCTCTCACTTCGTTTTGAGCTTTTCGCAAGTTGAGGGTGTGTCGATGTCATTACTTATGCCATGAACCATGAGCTATGCAAGTGTTGATTTTAACGACAAAAAGGGCTCAAAATTCGATTTTTTTTTCCCTTTTCCAGCAAAGCGTCGACTTCACACAGAACTAAACTATAAAGGCTAAGTTTAATCCTTTGAAGTATGGTACGTGGACCTGCGATGCTGTTTTAGTTTTCGTGTTCGCTACATGCATAATGCTTTCGGAGCAGACAATCATTGAAAAAGTCATAAAAGCTACAAAAGCCGTGAGATTGAGGAGTTAAAACTGAAAACAAGAAGGCTATGGCCGCCCAAAGCGGGATCAACCTTCATCTGTGGCGGTTGTTGTCTATAAAACTTAAGGTTATGTAATGCCCCTGTTTCACCATTTGTCATTTAACACAGTTTGTGGCATGTGACTCCATGTCTACTTTTACTGAACAAGTTGATTACTTGTGCACTTAGTCATAAGTACGGTTCCCCGGAATCATTCCCTGGAAGAAGCCGAGTGACATGTGTAGAAACTGTGAAATGAGCTATGATGATCTCACCCAAGGAACATTCCATGTAGTATGACTGCACTATTCCGTGTGATGCAGATTTTCGCCGTGATCATATGTTGAAGCCAGGATGATTGAACTTGCTAGTTTGAGGTGAATCTGGATGAACATTTCAACAATGTTATTACGCACGAGATTCTGATTACTTCACTAGTAATTGGCAACCGTCAATCCCTTGGTCTATAAGCCAGTACTTGATAGCTCCAATATTCACTGAGGAATGCTGAGTCCCATATTTGTGAATATGAATATGAACCAGACTGTTGTTTGTTGTCAATTTGATGGCTGCCGGCACATATCGGAATGTTTAATGGCGTTTCATGAGCTATTCACTCTAGTTGAAACCATTTCAGCCTTTTGGAATTAAGTATTTGTAGGTCATGATCAGTCAGAAATGTTCCCGGTTTAGTTGTAGTCTCTTGCCTGAAGCACTTGGATACTGGCCATAAGTCGGGCACAGTTGTTTGACCAAATTCACTTCATGCATATATTGTGATCATCGCAGACTTGTCTCTGGATGCATCCTGTATTTCAACACTTTTGCGTTTAAATTCAGGTCGTGATCCAAAGCCATCCCATTTGAGTTACTTAAAAAATGAGCACATTTGTGGAAGGCCCTTGGGTCTTGGATTCAACAAGAGAACTGGTGATTTATACATTGCAGATGCATATTTCGGGTTGATGAAAGTAGGTCCTGAAGGTGGATTGGCAGCCTCACTCGCAACTGAAGCCGAAGGAGTTCCTCTAAGGTTCACAAATGATCTTGATGTTGATGAAGAAGGAAATGTCTACTTCACAGATAGCAGTACCAAGTACCAAAGGAGGTAAGAATGCCCGTTCCTCGAACTTTCCCAATCTTGGATACGTGTCTCCATTGCTGCTTGTCTGTCGTATATGGAGCTGATGGAAACTGCTACCTGTGAAGGTGGATGATACCTTATTTACTCAAGAACTTAACATCATCCGAGTAACATGCCTATTTGTTGAGTTTGACGAACCGGATAGAGTATTGTTGCTAAAATATGGAGTGTAAGAGAGGAATGGTGGATGTGACGCGATAATCAGCTATTCACTAATTCCACTTTGGTGCGTGGTTGTAGGTCACCTCTTATTATTTTGACCACCTACCTGAATTGCTAATGATTTCTCTTGTTAATAATCAGGTCTCTCTTTTCTCAGACCCCTGATGACCTTGCTCAATATTTTGTGGACTCCATTCTAACAGTATCAGCTACACGCATGTCAGTTGAAGGAGTAGATTGAAAAAAGAAAATAAAAAAGGTTCAAGGACTATATTGAAATGAAGAAAAGCTGGGGAACCACTCATGTCATTATCCCTTCTATTTCCTTGGGACCTTTTCATTGATGTGTCCTGGTATCTGCTCATGTCTTATCGTAACAAACATGTTAAACGCATGTCGAGTAATTAGGACACTAGTAGGTTGGGTTTGATCTGATGGAGAGGATTAGATCATGTGAACCACTGAACTCTGAGAGAAGCGACTCATTAATTCTGCCCAGAAAATGAGTTGTGGGTTATTTCTCTATTTGCATTGTTAATAAGATGTATTCAACTTGGTGGTCTGACCTAGCAACTTATTCATTAGGAACTTCATGCAGTTGGTTTTTTCAGCAGAAGATAGTGGAAGGCTTCTGAAGTATAACCCGACCATGAAGGAGACCACGGTCCTAATGAGAAACATCCAGTTTCCAAATGGTGTGTCATTAGGCAAGGATGGATCCTTCTTGGTGTTTTCTGAATTCGCCATTGGCAGGTCAGTCAAGTTCCATATGTTCCGAAGAGTGCCTCTTTTTAATGCCAACTTCCTCCTCCTCCTATAGATTTGCAAAGTCAAGGGATAAGAAAATTAAAGACTTGAAGCAGGTTAGATATATCAAGGATAAAAATCAAACACTTTTGGTAACAGATGAAGAAGTTAAGGGCAAGTTGATGAGTTATTTTAGCAAACTTTTTATTGGAGAGAGCAATAGAAGTGAGGTTTATTTGGAAGATGCTTATGATAATTTAAACATAAGGTTTGTGCATAGAGTCAAAGCACAATAAGTTAAGGAGGCATTAAAAGAGATGAAAACTAGTTAAGCCTTGGGATCCGATGGTGTTTCTATTCAAGTGTGGAGATGCTTAGGGATGTAGCAATAAGTTGGTTGACTAGCCTTTTTAACAAAATCTTATTTGTGCCTATCTATAAAAGCAAGAGAGTTATCCAGAACTATTCTAACTATAGAAGCATTAAGCTTATGAGCCATACAATGAAGTTGTGAGAGAGAGTTATTAAGAATCGTTTGAGAATATAAACCAAGGTTTCTGTCAATCAATTTGGATTTATGCTAGGAATATCTACTATGGAGTCTATTTTCTTGATACGACAATTGATGGAGAAATATCGAGAAAGAAAGAAGGACCTCCATAGGGTGTTTATTGATCTCGAGAAGGCGTACGATAGGGTTCCAAGAAAGTTTCCCTAGTGGGTCATTGAGGAGAAAAAAATACTTTCAAAGTATGTAGATGCAATCAAAGATATGTATGATGGTGTTATTACATGTGCGAAGGCTTGTAATGACACATCAGGTATTTTTCAATAACAATAGGCTTACACCAAAGTCCTGCTTTGATTCCTTATCTTTTTGCCCTGATTATGGATGAGTTAACAAAAGATATTCAGGATGAGATGCCGTGGTGTATGCTAGGTGCAGACGATATTATGCTTATTGATGACACCAGGGCTTGGGTTAAAGCTAAATCAGAATTTTGCAGAAGCAAGTTGGAGTCTAAAGTATTTACGTTAAATCGAAGTAAGATGGAATACTTGAAGTGTGAGTTCGACACGGCAGTAAGAGAGGATCAAGAAGCTGTAAATATGCTCAAACAGGTACCCAAGAAAGATATTTTTAGATATTTGGGATCAATATTGCAAAAGGAGACAGAGATTGATGAAGATCTAAGCCATAGAATCATAGCAGGTTGGATGAAATGACGCAGTGTATCAAGATTTTTGTGTTAAAAGGAAAATTTTATAGAACACCAGTAAGACCCGCCATGCTATATGAAGCTGAATGTTGGCCAGCACGGAGGAAACATGAGCATAAAATGGGAATAGCGGAAATGAAGATATTAAGGTAGATATGTGATCATACAAAGATAAATAAGATAAGGAATGAAGATATTCAAAAAGTTGGAGTAAAATCAATGGCAAAAAAGATTAGAGAACATAGATTGAAATAGCTTGGGCATATTTTTCGAAAGCCCCTAGATGTTCCGGTACGAACATAAGTTTATTATCGAGAGCATAACACGAAGAAAGAAAAAGATTGATCGAAAATTACTTGCGAAAAAGTAGTAAAACAAGATTTAAGGGAGTGAAATAGATTAGTGTATGGTTTGTCTTAGTACGAAGTGAAAGAAGTCTATTAGTATTGTGTAGGAGTAGTGTGTGTATGTATCTTTGTTTATTTATTTTTACATATTTTTCTATTTTTCATCGATTGGTTTTGCTTTATTTTTATGAATCTTTGGGGTTCATCGACCGCCGACCCCAACTAGTTTGAGATAAATGTGTTGTTGATATTGATGTTGATGTTCTTCGTTTTCCTCATTTGCCAATTCTCGATGTGATTCCATGAATTCATTGTTTTGCAACTTTGAGACTCTTCTCCCACGTAAACATTGGAAAGAAATTCTACGAACCGTGCGACTTCCAGTTTCTAAAATTTTGGAACCAGTCACAATGTGAGGATGTGATGAAAAAAGAAACGGACTTTTAGCACGTTATTACTAAAATTTTTGTGCTTTTAAGTTTTGCATGGACTCATTTTCTACCGGCTGTTGTAGGTTAAGGAAGTTCTGGTTAAAAGGCGAGAAGGCAAGGACTTCTGAAGCATTTGCCGTTCTACCCGGGTTTCCCGATAATGTCAGAGCTAACAAGGACGGCGACTTTTGGGTGGCGATCCACTGTCGTCGAAGTATGTATTTCTATTACTCTAGTCTCTACCCAAAACTCAGGAAACTCTGGCTCAAGCTCCCCATCTCAGCGAAGACGCAGCTGCAATTCCAAATCGGTGGCCGACCCCATGCCGTGGTCGTGAAGTACAGCCCGGAGGGTAAGCTCGTGCAAATACTTGAGGACAGCGAACGGAAGGTCGTCAGATCGGTCAGTGAAGTGGAAGAGAAGGATGGGAAGCTGTGGATAGGCAGCGTTCTCATGCCTTTCGTTGCTGTTTACAGTTTATCTTGAGGCGAAAACCGTTCTGCTCTTCACTCTAATGGCCAAGATAAACCATCATATGCTCACTTCCAGTTTAGGGACAAGGCATAACAGGTCGCTGGTGTTGCTTTCTTTCTGTTCTGTTCCTTTGCTCAACATAACTTGTAAACGATTTAGGGCGTTTGGTAACGTTTCCCTGAAACAAAAAAGAATCAGAAACATATTTAGTTATTGCCATTCCATAGCAAGGTGGCGACAATGATATCCACTGTCCGTAGCATGGTCGTCACAATAGTTGGAGTCGTTCACGGTGCTTTTGTTGGGTTAATGTTTGTTTTGTATCCTAGAACCGAGACACAAGATTCTTGGACATTTTAATCTGCTCCCAATTCAGTGAAGCTTTACATCTTGGCTTCCTTGTTAATGACCTGAATCCCTTGCAGACGATTCCCTGGGCATCATCGATTTCTTCTGGGGGAAACTTTCGGTTCTTTCGTACTCGCACATATGACTTAACTATAATGATCATGAATCGATATACAGGGTCGTTCGCACATTCAGATGAGGGAGACAATCGATCTGAATCGCTGTCAATTACTGCTTTATTCTAACAACGAAAGATTTTTCACCAAATTGGGCCGTTATCATAGATTTCTTCAAATGAAATTTGTAGTTGTGAGGGTTTGCGGTCGTTAAAATCGATTTTTTCTCGAGAAATTTGAGGGAGCCCCTGTTCAGCTAGCCATCTTTCCTCTCTTTTGACGGTAAATTTGCCTTTTCATGGGTCAGTGGACGTTGTTGGTGGTCCGTGCACTTAAAAGTTGAACCCAATTTGGTGCTCATGGCAGGCAAACAAAATCAATAACTTATCAATAAATGATGACATGTACTAAATGTTTATTTATACGTAAAAAGTTACTTACTATTTTGACCAATCCCAAACGTTTTGTCTAATTTAATATAACACATGGAGTTGCTGAATGACTAAAGATAGTATCTTAACTCGACGAATTTCAATTCGATACTTCAAAATTACTTACTATTTTGATCAATCCAAAACGTTTCGCCTAATTTAATATAACATGTTAAGTTGGTGGATGACCAACTTGGATTTGATACTTCAAGGTGGGTGTTTTTGAATGGAACTTTATTAACTCCTACTCGGCAAAAATAAATACCGGCATATTGTTGAGATGGTTGAGTTCTTTTTTTTAAGTACCAATAAATGTGGCACTTGCAAAAATCTGTCGACAGACTTGGGTTCTCTCAATTTTTTACCATAAGGAGTCTGGCAATCCCGTTGAGTCGTTGAGTCCCTGCCTCTCATCATGCGCAGTGCTCTTGCAATCCCTCCGGATAATCCAAATTCGCTTCTCTGCAATTCAAACCTCCTCCTCTCTTCTTCTCCTTGAGGATTTTTCTCGCGGTGCAATGGGTTCTTCTTCTTGGACACAACTAAATCCATAACAATGTACTGTAGGTGTACCCTCTCCGACCCACCAAACTCACTGTCTACCTACCACTTATCCTCTACCTACCAACCCACCTGCCATCATCTGCAACTCGTCTGCAAAAGCAGACATTTTCGCCTGCTGGGTCTACTTCTATACGTTGCACGCCACTTGCAAGTAGACCAGACCAGACCGCAGCTCCTCCTCCCTCTCTCTATACGCCTTCCCATGTCGCCGGCCGGAATACTCGCCGGGATATGCCTCCTCGCGGCCCTGTACTGCGGGCTCGACCCGCTCGGGCGGAGCGCGGTGGCGAACTTCCCGGACTTCGAGGCGTACAAGGTCGACATGCCTCCTTGGTCGGATGTGCCCACCGAGAAGGACGCCGAGAACCTGTTGCAGAGGTCGGAGATTAAGTTCCTGAAC
The DNA here is from genome assembly GCA_028455895.1 of Rhodomyrtus tomentosa. NCBI lineage: Eukaryota > Viridiplantae > Streptophyta > Magnoliopsida > Myrtales > Myrtaceae > Rhodomyrtus > Rhodomyrtus tomentosa. The sequence continues at coordinate 12,751,076 of JAPCWY010000003.1, read as the reverse complement.
CAAGTACAAGGACCCGAGAGCATCGCCTTCGATCCTGCGGGTCGCGGGCCCTACACCGGCGTCGCCGACGGCCGTGTTCTGTTCTGGGATGGCGAGTCCTGGAAGGACTTCGCCTACACTTCGGGGAACAGGTCAGTCTCTCTCACTTCGTTCTGAGCTTTTCGCAAGTCGAGGCGCTTGAGGGTGTGTCGATGTCATTACTTATACCATGAACCATGAGCTATGCAAGTGTTGATCTTTAACGACAGAGAGGGCTCAAAGTTCGATTTTTTTTCCTTTTCCATCAAAGCGTCGACTTCTCACAGAACTAAACTATAAAGGCTAACTTTATTTCTTTGAAGTATGGTACATGGGCTTGCTATACTGTTTTAGTCTTCGTGTTCACCATATGCATAATGCTTTCGGAGCAGACAATCATTGAAAAAGTTATAAAAGCTACAAAAGCCATGAGATTGAGGAGTTAAAACTGAAAACTAGAAGGCTATGGCCGCCCAAAGCGGGATCAACCTTTATCTGTGGCGGTTGTTGTTCTACTTCTACAAAACTTAAGGTTATGTAATGCCCCTGTTTCACCATTTGTCATTTAACATAGTTTGTGGCAAGTGACTCCATGTCTACTTTTACTCGAACAAGTTGGTTGCTTGTGCACTTAGTTATAAGTACGATTCCTCGGAATTATTCCCTGGAAGAAGCCGAGTGTGACATGTATAGAAACTGTGAAACGAGCTATGATGATCTCACCCAAGGAACATTCCATGTGGTATGACTGCACTATTCCGTGTGATGCAGTTTCTCCCCATGATCATAAGTTGAAGCCAGGATGATTGAACTTGCTAGTTTGAGCTGAATCTGGATGAACATGTCAACAATGTTATTACGCACGAGATTCTGATTACTTCACTAGTAACTGGCAACCGTCACTCCCTTGGTCTATAAGCCAGTACTTGATAGTTCCAATATTCACTGAGGAATGCTGAGTCCCATATTTGTGAATATGAATATGAACCAGACTGTTGTTATTTGTCAATTTGATGGCTGCCGGCACATATCGGAATGTCTAATGACGTTTCATGAGCTATTCACTCTAAGTTGAAACCATTTCAGCCTTTTGGAATTAAGTATTTGTAGGTCATGATCAATCAGAAATGTTCCCGGTTTAGTTGTAGTCTCTCGCCTGAAGAACTTGGATACTGGCCATAAGTCGTGCACAGTTGTTTGACCAAATTCACTTCATTCATATATTATGATCATCACGGACTTGTCTCTGGATGCATCCTGTATTTCAACACTTTTGCCTTTAAATTCAGGTCAGGCCTGTGCGATCCAAAGCCATCCCCTTTGAGTTACTTGAAAAATGAGCACATTTGTGGAAGGCCCTTGGGCCTTAGATTCGACAAGAGAACTGGTGATTTATACATTGCAGATGCATATTTCGGGTTGATGCAAGTAGGTCCTGAAGGTGGATTGGCAACCTCACTCGCAACTGAAGCCGAAGGAGTTCCTCTAAGGTTCACAAATGATCTTGACGTTGATGAAGAAGGAAATGTCTACTTCACAGATAGCAGTACCAAGTACCAAAGGAGGTAAGAATGGCCATTCCACAATCTTTGATATGTGTCCCCATTGCTTCTTATCTGTTGTATATGAACTGATGGAAACTGCCACCTGTGAAGGTGGATGATACCTTATTTCCTGAAGAACTTAACATCATCCTAGTAACATGCCTATTTGTTGAGTTTGGCCAACCTGGTTTGAGTATTGGTGCTAAAATTTGGAGTGTGAGACAGGAACGGTGGATGTGACGCGGCAATCAGCTATTCACTAATTCCACTTTGGTGTGTGGTCGTAGGTCACCTCTCATTATTTCCGCCACCTACCTGAATTGCTAATGATTTCTCTTGTTAATAATCAGGTCTCTCTTTTCTCAGACCCCTGATGATCTTGCTCAATGTTTTGTCGACTCCATTCTAACAGTATCAGCTAAGCACATGTCAGTTGAAGGAGTAGTTTGAAAAAGAAAAAAAAAGTTTCAAGGACCATATTGAACTGAAGAAAAGTTCAGGAACCACCCATGTCATTATCCCTTCTTTTCCCTTGGGACCCTTTCATTGATGTGTCCTGGTATCTGCTCATATCTTATCGTGACAAACATGTTAAACGCATGTCGAGCAATTCGGACACTATTAGGTTAGGTTTGATTTGATGGAGAGGATTAGATCACGTGAACCACTGAACTCCAAGAGGAGCGATCCATTTCTGCCCAGAAAATGAGTTATGGGTTATTCTCTATTTGCTTTGTTAATCAGATGGTGTTCAACTTGGCGGTCTGACCTAGCAACTTATTCATCAGGAACTTCATGCAGTTGGTTTTTTCAGCAGAAGATAGTGGAAGGCTTCTGAAGTACAATCCGACCATGAAGGAGACCACGGTCCTAATGAGAAACATCCAGTTTCCAAATGGTGTGTCATTAAGCAAGGACGGATCCTTCTTGGTGTTTTCTGAAGGCGCCATTGGCAGGTCAGTCAAGTTCCATATGTTCCGAAGAGTGCATCTTTTTAATGCCACACTTCCTCCTTTTCCTCATTTGCCAATTCTCGATGTGCTTCCAAGAATTCATTGTTTTGCAACTTTGAGACTCTTCTCCCACGTAAACATTGGAAAGAAATTCTACAAACTGTGGGACTTCCAGTTTCTAAAATTTTGGAACCAGTCACAATGTAAGGATGTGATGAAAAAAGAAAAGGACTGTTAGCACGGGATTACTAAAATTTTTGTGCTTTAAAGTTTTGCATGGACTCATTTTCTATAGGCTGTTGTAGGTTAAGGAAATTCTGGTTAAAAGGCGAGAAGGCAGGGACTTCTGAAGTATTTGCCGTTCTACCCGGTTTTCCCGATAATGTCAGAACTAACAAGGACGGCGACTTTTGGGTGGCGATCCACTGTCGTCGAACCATGTATTCTTATTACTCTAGTCTCTACCCAAAACTCAGGAAACTCTGGCTCAAGCTCCCCATCTCAGCGAAGACGCAGTTTCAATTCCAAATCGGTGGCCGACCCCATGCCATGGTCGTGAAGTACAGCCCGGAGGGTAAGCTCGTGCAAATACTGGAGGACAGCGAAGGGAAGGTCGTCAGATCGGTCAGTGAAGTGGAAGAGAAGGATGGGAAGCTGTGGATAGGCAGCGTTCTCATGCCTTTCGTTGCTGTTTACAGTTTAACTTGAGGCGAAAACTGTTTTTGCTCCACTCTAATGGCCAAAATAAACCATCATACGCTCACTTCCGGCTTAGGGGTTAGCCACTTCACAGCGAAGGCATAACAGGTCATTGGTGTTGCTTTCTGTTCTGTTCCTTTGCTCAGCATAACTTACAAGCGATTTTAGTGAGTTTGACACAGAAAGAAGGGTGTTTATACTTGGAGGATATTATCTATGCATTAATTTTCTTCGAGTTTCAGCTTGATGCTTCATGCAATGCATGAAGCTGAGAATTTGGGGTTGGAGAGAAAGAGAGTGATGAAGATATCAGCTTCACTGTAAAATGCAGGTAGAAAAAGGAAGTAAAAAGACTGAATCTTTACTTCCTTTCATAGGAAGGTAGGTCCCCACGTCTTTTTTATTAGATGTAAAAGTTTAGTGCTTACCTGCCCCTTGCTTTATTTATTTTGTAAAAAACTCTATACTCTCTATTTCAGGGTTCTCGATATACACCGGTAGAAAACTCTTTTCTGTTTTTTATTTTTGTACAGCACAAAAGCTTATCGAGCCTCTCTTTATAGAGTGTAGAGCAATTCCGCCAATGCAGTACGAATTGCATGGCTGGCATAATATGAGTACTATAACCACGCTGCCTGTATGAAAAAACAAACTTTGTAAAATCGTTTCACCTAATCGATCGTGGTGAAGTCAGCAATGGATTCGACGGATCATCCACGTCACGCTAGGATTTGGGAAGGACATTTACGAGAGTGAGGTGAGTTTTAAGAGAAAGACGGGGGTGCATTTTTTTGTTCTAACTGGCTGTGAGCATGGGAATTGCGTTGCCGAGCAGATATCTATCTCGTACAGTTCAAGTCATCCATCTTAATCCATTCTATTTCGTACTTATAAAATTCGTATATCGAGTTCTAATTATATTATAAAGTTTCAGAAGGAAGATGCTTATTCGTACATTATCTAGTTTATACTCCACCGTTAAACCATTATTTGCAGTAATATAAGGAAACAAAGAAAGTCACTTCTTTTATTATTTTTAAATTACTCAAGCTGACATTATCAAGGTCATCATAGCATTAATGTGCTGTTTTCAGTGTCATCACCTTATTTTGAAACTGTAAATATAAGAGAGGGGAGGGCCCTCTAAAAGGCGTACTGCTGCTATTGTTTCTATACGAGAATTGTTTGCATTTTGTTAGCGGACTCCTGCATTATACTTTTTCGGAACTGTAATTCTTTGAAAATAAATTTCTACTCAGAACTTCTGCCTTTGTTTTTCCAGAGAGCCCGAATTATCTTTTTCTGGAGAGTTCTTGTCGGCCTTACAAGGGCTAATTTCAGCGTAAGGATTATTTCCTTCTTTCGGCTTAAGAAGGTTGTCGTGATAATGAGGATCACTTCGGAACTCTAGAAGAATAGGCGTTTTAGGGCGGGATCTAAAAGCTCTCCAACGTGTTGCGGAGCTTTCGAACATGAGACAAGAGGACAGGCATAAAGGTTTGGAACTCTTTTTTAATCTGAATCTTAAGAAGAGGACCCTACCCCATTCTCGAACCTTTTGCCGAGCTCTCCCCTGCCCGCATTTCCTTTTGAAGGGCCCAAAGAAATGTCTCCACCTACTGCCAACAGTCTTTCTTCGAAATTCTACTGAATGTCATCCATGTACTGAGTCGTCAAATGAGCCACGTTAAGAAAGCCCAAGCTTATATGCATTGGCCCACAAGGTGCCCCAATAGGGTCCGAATGAAAGACCCTCCGGCTCTTTCCTAGATTAAAGTAGCCTTTCGTCGCCCTACCAAACAAAAGAAGTCACTATCAAAAAGCTCGCCTACTAAAGTACAAAAGGTGCGCTCCGCCCGGTGACTACGAAAGAAATGGGTTTGTGCTTGAATGGAAGTAATGAGGTCGCAAAGAGGGAAGTAGGGCTCCTATTGACTCAAGGTTGGTTCTTCGATTTCCTTTAGAAGAAAGTAGCTATGAAGCCCCTACTACAACCTTTGTAAGATTCAAAAGGCAAATAGCCTCTCCCCCCCCCCCCCAAAAAAAAAAAAAATACAACCTGAAGATGAACCCTCTAAAGTGCTTCTTCGGAGTATCGTCAAGGAAACTCTTCGAAGTCATAGTACGAAAGAATAGGATTAGGCTGTATCCCGCAAAAACAAAAGACATACTGGGGATGCCAATTACTACTAATATCAAGGAATTGAGAGGCTTCCAAGGGTGGGTGGCCTATATAATCAGGTTTCTCGCCAATAGATAAGGAAAACACCAACCTTTTTTCGCCTCTAAGTCAGAAGTCTGGGGAACTAGAGGTGATAAAGAAAGGAATGGCGTAGAGAGGGATGATAGATAGAACCATTGCTATCATCATACTAGAATGGAAAAAGAAAATAAAATACATTCTTGAAATTGAAGAAAGAAGAGAAAAGAGTGAAGGACCTATATAGTTCAACTTTAGCCGCGGGCTTTGAGTCAAGAGTTCAAGATTTCAAAATTGGAATATGCCTTAAATAATGCCCTTTTCATTCCTCTTCTTTTTCCCGGTGATTGTAGGGATGGGACTAAAGAGACTATTTGTTTACAGCCAACCATGAACATAGTTCAGAGTCGATCTATTATGGCAAATTGCTCGTTGGCCTTGAGCCTTTTGCCTGCTTCATCTGCAGATCGGATTCTCAGTATTCAACAAATAAGTCAGAGCTAGGCCTTTCGGCTCGATATTTACTCACAAAAAAGTGAGTCCTTAAGTCTAGCCTTTTGGATGAGTTAATAGTTCTTCCTTAGAGGCTTTCGGGGGAGAAGATCTATTTCTTTCTTTAGCTGCTAAGGTGTGAACAAGAAGACTAGGTTCTCAGCATCTTGAAAGTGAAAGTCGCCAAAAAGTGACAGAATGCTCTCGAAATCAATTCACTTGAGTGAGATAGAGGAGAGTGGAATTTCGTGTGTAGGAGTGAAATCCGGAGATCTACGAAGGAAGGCCAAAAGCGAAGGCATCCCCCGACTCATGATCGAAGTGGTCTCGTGTGATCTCATGCACGGCCATCATAAAGCCCCTTTCTCGCCAAAACAAAATCGAAATTTTTGAACCGAAGTTACATGAAATAATTAGTTACCTCTAGGACCATGAAATCGTCCGTCGATATGGAAATAGTCCTGAGGTTCTTTCTTCGCTGATTGAGTGCACCGCCTAGAGCAGTTCTGGTTGAATTGCTTTCGCCGCTAGGGCTAGTCCACTACTGAATGATTATGATACACCATCTCGATAGAGCGCCGCAACTCCTTTAAATTCTTGAGGGAGATGCTTCCTTGATTGCCCTGGATTTCTTTTTGTCAATTTCAACCCCTCTGTTGTGCACTAAGAACTTCAGGAAGTTTCCTGCTGCGGCCCTTCTTCTTCTCATCATATTAAAAGGGCGCGGCTCTGTATGAGGCTCGTATTGCAGAGCAAGCGAAGAAAAAAAACTACAGGGCGCGCGTTATCACTCCCGCAAGAAAAGGGTCTAGCTAACGCGCCCCAACTTGAAAACTTCTTGCCATCAAGTATACTCTCTCTGCTGTACTGGATAAGTCTTTCTATCTCCCGTTGGCCTGGGGGTTTTATAAGGAGTTGCTGTTGGAGGTGCTTTCCATTGGTGGATTTACCACTAAAGCTAAAATCCCACTGTTAGAACATCTAAGAAACTTCTTCTCTAGATACTTCTTGTTGAACATCTTCAAAAGTTCTTTGATGCAGACACTTTAGCAACTATTATTATTCCTTTTGACAGTCCCTTATTACTCTGCATGGTGATGTCTCTTATGGTCATGGATTTTGAACCAACCTCACCTCGCATAGATCGCGCCAACCCACCCCCTGTGTGTGGGTGTGTAGTCCAGGCTAATTCAAAACGAAAAGGTTTGCATAAGGGTATAGAGGTCAAACCTTCAAGGAGAATTAGCAAAGGATGGTGGTCCGAGTGTGTTCTGGGATGGTGTAAAACCAGAGATTAAGGAAATTGTGTTCTCCATTCAACATTTGCTATCATCATACTAGAATGGAAAGAGAAAATAAAAGACAGGAGTCAAGTTCAAGCCCCATTTTGTCGGACCCTATGTAGTCGAAGACGTTTTGCCAGGAAATTCGTCTTCGGTACGGACGCATCCAATGCCGAATGGATGAACTTCAAGGGATTGACTTCCCTTTCCCGTAAGAATCCAACGGACCCCTAATAGTTGGCTAAGGAAAAAAGAGCCAAGACCTAACCTGAGAAAAGAAATTTCGATAAGCGCCTATCTGGCTAGCAGTACCGTACCAAAAAAGGCTTTTTGGGTAGGGCAGTTGAAGCTCAAAGAGCACTTAATAAGGGCATGAGCCCTATTGAAAAGGCCCCTGATTATAAATAGGGCGTTAGCGCTTTACTAATAGAATAGTTAGGACTTTTCTTACCTATTTAGTAAAGTCACTCTTTTCATTTTGATAGGAGTAGGTGCCTGAGAATTTGGGGTTAACTGGGAGGTTTCTCTTGCTACTGGGGCAATTGCTCAGCGAGGGACAGCCGGGTGATGGGCAGTGATGCTTCGATTGAGGCCGGCTTCGAGCATTCCATTCCATGGCGTAAAATCGTTCTTGAGAGTAGATTCTCCCCTCAGGAATACAAATGTATGTGCAGATTAGCTAGAAAACCATGGTGTGATTTACAGAAATGATGCGGAAATTGAGGTTGAAGGGACCCTCCGTTCGAGGTTTGGGTGATGAAATGAACGGGCATACTTGTTGGTCGATTTCCCTGAAATACCTCCAACTTTAGGTTTAATCTCAATTTTATCCTAAACTTTTTTTTTCAGAAAAAACCCTAAACTCTGAGTCTAATCCCAAATCTACCTCAATTTTTTTTTTGTATGAGAAAAATCACAAATTTTTACTCTCATCTCATATTTGCCACCATTAGCCCTTTGTCGAAAAACTAATGTTAATCGCGCCTCATTTTCATATCCTATTACGGTTTAGTTATGGCGAATTTAAATATATATATATATATATATATATTATTAGGTACATTATCCATGTAAATATGACACCTCGATCCGTACCTAACGTTGATATTGATTTTTTGTCTACGTGAAAATGCCACGTCAAGTTAGACGAGACAACTTGAGAATAGATTGGAAGTCTGTGATTTTTTTTAACAAAATGAAATTCAAGACAGTTTTTGGAGTGGACATAAAATTTGGGTATTTTCTAAGACAAAAAAAAAAGTTTGGAGCAATTTCAAAACTGGCCTAAAGTTAAGTTTATATATATATATATATATATATATATATATATATATATATATATATATATATATATATTTGAGAGAGGAAGAATAAAAAGTTTGGCGGACTGGATTTCTATGGAATTCGGCCTTTACTTCTGCTAGTTAAGATAATATCTTTCTCATCACTGTGAAAGCATGAACAGCTTTCCTAATATTTTTTCTCCACGTTTCCCCTCCCCAACTAAGCAGTGTTAAATTCCTGTGCAAGTATACTCTTTCCCTCCAATAAAATATATGGATTCTCTTTCATGTCGAACCCACGATCATGTTAAAAACAAAGAAACATATCATTCCTAAGTTTATATAATAACTTCTGCTCTGAGATTTCTGAACATTTGCAGTTTGGAAGACACCAGAAAAAAGATGCAGTTGTTAAAAACAGCAGCTTATAAGGTAAGACTCCCTAGAAGGTGGTTGTGTTATTAAAAATCCAATCAAGGCCGATTGCATCTTCACAAGAAGGTCAAACGATGCCAACTCTAGCATCCAGAAGAATTTTGGCAGTACAGAACAATTTCAGGTAAGGACTGCAAAAAATAAAGAAGGGGAAAAGATTCTCTACTGGGTTTGTTATTACAGGAAAGAATCATTTTATTGAGTTCCACAAATTTCTGTAAAAGTTTTATTCGGAAGGGCAGATCACATCGTGCAAGGAGATGCCCTGTTTGTTCTTGAATACACACATTTTTCAAAAACACCGACCTTCACAACCACCTAAAAAGAAGCACTGTGTACTAAGTAGTATATATGCTAGAACTCCTTCCCTCTTTTGAGAACCATCCACCCAGAAAAAATAAAGGACCAAAAGAAAGAAGACTGAAACCGAAACGAAGATGATGAAATGGATTCGACTCCGACAAGCAGCCACCTGTCCCATTACTGTTTTTCTTTTTTACATCCTCAGCCAGTCATTGACAACACATCTGCATCGAGAGAGAGCTAATTAGAACTTATCGGAGCAGATAAAGCGAGTAGTAGCAGCTTGGAGGCTGCCAAAGTTTAGGTGATATTTCTTACCATCTATCTAACCCACTAGACCATGAGTAGATGTGGGATACTTATCACATGCTAAATTTTGATGAATGGTGTCAAGTACTTCTAGCATAATGTTACGGTTGATGGTGAATGAACCATTTATAAAATTCCAAGTTTGGTATGTAAAGGGCCACTCTAACCACTGGATGTTGCTCTGTTACATCTAATTAACTTTTGAGATGTGAGGATTCGATCCTTATGTTGTTTTCGTCGTCGTAATACGAGTGTAAAGAGGCATTAAATTTTACTTAAAGAACCACCATCTGTAAACATGAAGGGTAGGAGAAAAACCATGGGAGCTCAGCTGGGAATAGCATCTTGAGCTGCTCTTTTCAGGATCGATTATTACATTAGAGATCAAGCAGAAGTAATCGAGCTAGTTTAGTTTCAAGAACTGTATCTGACTAGATCTGAGTTTCCAATTTGTCTATTGATTATGGGGGCTGAAAGAAATGGGATCTAGAAAAGAGCTAGAGTAAGACAAGCGACTCAAAAACTAAACCTTCATTGCTTGTAGTGAATCCTGTGTGCAAAAACAGGGGTTGATTTTCATCGGCAACTGGTTAGTCGAGAATGCTGTCCGAAGGCGCTTAACATTTGGCATGTTAATTCCAGCAATTTCCCTGCCAAAACACATTTATTAGAATTTAGTGAAAAAGGAATTGTGCTTATGGAAATCATCTATAAAAATATGGAGGAAATTTATCCTAGTTGATCTTTAAATGCAATGAAGCATATTATCACAGATCAACATCAACATCAACAACACCTTTAACCCAAACTAGTTAAGGTCGGCATATTATCACAGATGAAGCAGAAAAAAAATCTATATCTTAGCATGAAATTTGCCAAAAGCTTTCTAAACCAGGCTACCAAATGAATCACAGTGGAATTGGAAACAACAAACTCCTATAGTGTAGCGTACACATCATATAGCTCCGTAAGTAATCTGCATCTTTTTTAGTAATTAAGAAAGTTCTAACAGAACAAATGACAGAATATCTCAAATATGCTCAAGTAATTATCATTTACTAAACTCAGTTTCCTGCCTCTTGTGGTACATTTAGCATTTACTTGGTGGTTTCATATTGAAACTGTATTTCACAGAAGATGAAGATAAGATAATGATCTGGTCCATCAGTTTTGGCACAATGCAATGAGAGACATGAATTGTCTTTCCTTTGACAATCCCTTTGCTCGTGCATTAAGATTAATCGAGGGAATGGAGAAGGTTCATTATCAACAAGCGGGCTCATGGCATTCCCATACTGACAGTCCGACTTCTCCAGGAGATCATGAAGTGAAACTACCCTAGTCCTATTCCTCATTTCTTTTGGAGCTACTTCACCTTTACGTCCAAGGGCTTAACCTTTAATGACGATAACAAAATTAACATTTGGCTCTAATTTTTAGGTTAATCAGGTGATGTGTGTGCCTCTTGTAATCATTTCGAACTAAATGAATGCACAGACCCAAGAAACCTTTCAGTAACCTAAAGTATGACAAGAAGCTGGGCGGAAACAAGCCACACATCATTGTGAAACTGTGAATTGATGCAATCTCTGAGACACAATGATGCAGGCCAGGGTAATCTGTGTCCATATAATCGTATAATCTTCCTTAGCACAATGCGGTGCAAATAATCAAACAGTGAAGAACCGCTTCTTTACTAAATTGGGTTTTTCGAAAAATCCACTGTAATAGGCTAATAGGATAGTTGATCTAAGAAATGACCGGAGAAACCATGTTCCGCGATTCTCTGACATCGCTTGTTCTAAAGGAACTGAAGCTCAGGTTCACCGTGATTGTTAGCACATAACAATGGTTAAGCTCCAACTTTCCTCTAATTTTAGTATACTCAGAACCTTCAAGCCACAGTTCACAATATCAACATCCCAGTAGCTCTATTCAGTCGCAACCTCAAGCCAATAAACTCGCCCGAAACTGATCGGTCCTTCTTCTAGGAGGTCATTACGGAAACAAAACATCGTCATCCCAAATTTAGAAAGCTGTCTTAGACAATCTCTAGCATAAATCAGCATGAGCTTCAACGATAAAATTTCGTGGTGTGAGACAAGATCCCTAAGCGACCATCCAATCAGTCCGCAGATACGAGGAGAAAGCAACGTACCTCTCCGGGGCTTGGCCACAACCTTGGTGGGCGTTTTCTTCTCGATCTTAACCTCCGTCGTCTCCTCCGGTGGAAACAAAACCCCATCGATCCCCTGCACGGAAATCCGCCCGTCCGTGTAAATATCCGGGTCGAACAAGTAAGCCGAACCCTCGCCTTCCCCGAACTTGACCGAACCATCCGCTTCCTGAGCCACCATCTTGTGAGGCAACCTCAACGTCTCATACCTCACCTTTCCGAACCTCCGGACCGCGTTATACATACTCTCCTCGGTCTGGTACTCCGGTATCAAGTGATAGTACATGATCTGCTCCGGCGCGCCCGGCTCACTGAGCTGGTCCGTCGTGAGCTTGGCCATGGCTTCGTCGTTCGGTGCGAGGACAGTTAACACATACCCTTCCGACACTAATCTCCCCATCTCGGAAGCTAGAGAAGTCAAGTTCACCAGAATGTCCGCCATTTCGTTGTAACCCCCGTAGTGAAGCAGTGTGTGGATGAAATCCTTCACCTGCGCCTCGCCGTCGAAGTGGTGATGCGGCCCTCCGGGACCAGGCGCCGGAGCTGGCGCGAGGGAGGGCCCCGGCGCCATCGCGTCGTATATCGGAAGCGCCGGCGGCGACCCAGCCTTCGCCGGCGGTGCTGGCTTCTTGAGCCGGTGAGTCCTAGGGTCGACCTCCGGAGCTCCCTCCGGCTTCACGGCGGTGATAGAGCGTAGATTCCTGCGCCGGTTGAAGTCCTCCTGCACGGACTGCGGGATCAACAGCTGCTCGATGCCGTGGATCACTCCATCGGGGCGGGTCACAGCGTCGGCGTGGATCACACGCGCCCGATCCACTTCCCTCTCCCCGGACTCCCGCTTCGCCAGGCGTAGTCGGTGGTTGGACAGAGAGAGCGCCTCGTGGGGCTCCGTAGCCGACTGAGTTGACTCGGGCCAGTTGGCCGAGTCGATCCGGGACGGCACAATGTGGAACATCAGCAGCGTCTGGAGGGACTTGAGGTTCCGCGGCTCGAGCAGGAAGCGCTTGAACTCCGGGTCAAGATCTCGCTCTAGGGCTTCGTTCTTCGGCGCGAAGATGGTGATGTTGTGCCTGCCGACAGTCTCCTCGAGGGTCTGGAGGAGCAGTGCCTTCTCCACCAGCTCGGCCAGCTCGGTGTAATGCGAATCGAGCAATGCCACCAGGATGGAGTTGGAGTTTATCTGGCCGGGGCCGGAACCGGTGGCGGTGGCGGTGGCGGTGGCGCCCGACGTCGGCCGGGGTTGGGAATGCTCGGGCAATGCGGGGCACATCCCGGCGAGGAGGAGGAGGGAGGCGAGGAAGAAGAACACGGTGGGGACGCCATAGATGCGAACACCCATGGCGAGAACGGAATGCAGGTTCAGAGCGGAGGGAGAGGGAAGGAAGAACCGCGGTAGAGAGAGAAAGTCAAGGGCCGTGAGAGTGAGTGCTGTTTTGTTAGAGAGAGAGAGTGAGAGTGGGAGAGGCGTGTCGCTCTTCTTTCTTTCCCTGCTTTTCTTTCTCCGTGGCTCCGTGGTTGGTGTAGAGATTACAGTTGGGTGTGTTGTCTGGAGGGATAGTCCATGTGGGCCTTTATCTAAATTTATTTATTGCTTTTTAGTCCTTTTGTTTTTGGCCTTTTGTTGTTTTAAGGCCTGTCGTTCTCGGTTTTCATTAACGTCGGTGCGGTGATTCTACCGCGAAAAAGTTACCGCGCGACATTTCTCCTTTTCCTTCCATTTTTCGAATTACAGAGTATATTAAATAAATGCTCATAAAAAAAAATCTCAGAAAATGAATTTCCAAGTTAATCATTGTGTACGTACGGCCAAGATAATCGCTTGGACGGGCTACCGGCTGAGAAGGGTAAAAGGCGTTGAGCGGGACCCACCTACTGGCCGACGAAAAGACCTCACGTTGGCTTTGCTTCTAAGCACGCCCATTCCCCCCCTGCGCTTGGGCTTTTTGGCTCGAGACTTGGGCTTCAATCCAGGCTTTTCCGGTTCACGTGATTTATCTAGCTCATTTATCGCTCCCTTGTGCTTTTACGTGGTTTTCAAATCTATTAAGCGTTTGGACCATATATATATATACTTTTTTTATTTCATTAATCTCAAATTGAAGGTCATTAGAGGTTGCTGGTCTTACGTACTTCTTTCCATTTTGGTCATTAGATTTTAGCAAGTTTCTTTGGTATCAGAGCCATCTTAAAGTGGAATTAGTTGATCTTTTTAGAACCATTGGGTATAGAATAGATTTCTATAAGCTCTAAGGTAAATCTTATTTGGAGCCACAAAGCCTTGACAGAGGTAGCGTAAGTCTAGTGGGCGTGGTAGTAGAGGTCAAAATTGAGCAAGTAGAAATCAATTTTATACAGAATAGATCTTTTTAAAAGAACTAATTCTTTTTCAAGTAGTTCTATATCTGAATTGAGTCAAATCTTAGATACTTTAAATAGAGAAGAAATTACTTTAGAAGATTTTAACAAATCTCTTAAAAATTGAAAAATCCCAAAAGTTAAGTATGACCAAATTTATTTTGAATCTAAGTTCAAAAAACTCTTTAAGTCTAATGATTATGTCATCTCTACAGAGGAACGTGACATTCCTCTTTCTTCCTCATATTCTTTAATACCTCTTTTGAATAATGAGTCATTAAAGAAACATGCTTTAAAAGTATAATTATCTCCATTTTGGTATGGTCCAAGTCGATATTAAACCTTTGTTAAAAAAAGGTTTAAATACTTCAATCCTTCTGGTCTTAAGAGATACAAGGCTCTTAAGATATGAAGATTCTCTTTTTGCAACAATCGAAACAAGTCTTTGCAATGGTCTCATTCATTTTGATTGTTATCCAAATTTTTCAATAAGTTAAAAGATAAAAATATCATGAAATCTCTCATTTTGCATATCAAAACTCATAATTATAGTATAAATGAAGGATCAATTTCACTATCTCTCATCTATAAAGTCTACTATAAAGCCACGAGTTCTGCATTCGATGTCTATTCATTAAATAATGCTCCAAAAGGACAAACTCTTCCGTTGCAAACAGACATTTCTCGTTCAAATTCCATAATCCCTAAGCCCATAAGTTGGAATGATGTTGTTCTTACTGATCAATGAAAAATTGAAAATCTCATTCCTCAGATTTCTGTTAAGAATGACACACCAACAAATATAATCCAACATCCTAAAGGAAAAGTTACAATAGAATTCCCCAGGAGATCGTTCGATACAAGTTCTTTCATTTATACAAGACCTTTCTTTCATGAGTCTTCTTCCCGAAAGTCTGCTGACTATCGTCAAAATCTACCTCCTATTATTACAATTCCTGTGAGCAATCAAAGTAGTATCAATGTTTCTGATGCCACTCCTGCACAATGACATGCAACTCCAAATGCACCTCCATTGAATCTTTCTAGTTTAAACACAAGTTCAGGAATCTCCAGACATGTATATCATCAACAGGATCCTGAATCTCCTGAGCCTACTCAGTCTCAAATGGAAGATGATGATCCAGAGTGCAATATGCTCGAAAGAAAATTCACTCCTGATCGAAAGTTTTTGAATAAAGAATTCAATTCTGATGAGAACTTTGAAATCAGAAAATGGTTTTTTGAAAATTTCAAACAAAGTGCTAAACAAATCAAAGATCAATTCTATGAATTTCTAGATGAAATAGATGAATATATGTTTTTCTTTGATTGGTTTGAAGATTACTTTCTAGAGAAAAGAGAAATTTATAATATGGAAAAAGTTTTCAAGTGGAAATTAGATGATGATCAAGTTATAGAATCAAGTCATCCTCCTTTAAGGAAAATTAAAATAACACATCGTGAAAAGGAGATCACAGCTACTCCTTTCAAAACCACTTCTGAAAATGAAAATAATGAATTTAAGAAAATAATTGAACAAAATAACTTTTCAAATCAACACCTTCATTCTATAGGAGTCTAATTAGATAGAATTGAATCTTCCATTGGGAAAACTACGATTCATTCTATTCCTTCAATGTCTACTCCTTCTAAGTCTTTACAAACACCTATGTTTAATAATTTTGAAATGCCAAAGTCTTTCAGCAAAGAATTCCATGAAGCCCTCTAGGCAAAAAACCAAAAGCTTTTGAAAGAAAAAGTTCTTAAACAACCTATTTTGAACACTTCCAAAGTTAATAAACCTTTGAGTATCAATTCTCCCAAGCTTGATAATCAAATATCAATCCTTGAGAAAATTGACATTCTTGAAATCAATCGTGTTTCATGGAAGGAACTACAAAAATTATATTATTCTCGGGCTACTCCACTCGACATTCTTTATGAGAAATGCTTCAATAAAGTCCAAGACAAATATTCTATAGATGCCATTTATGAGTGGAACATAGATGGTATTTCTAAACAGAATCCCTTGCAAGTTTTAAGCTAAATGGTAATGTGTGCTACGACTTATAAGAATCTTCCTAATACAACAGATCAGCAAGTAGCTTATATGATCGTTGCGAGTTTTTCTGGTACTTTAAAAGATTGGTGGGATAGTTATCTCATCCAATAGCAAATATACCAAATTCTTAATGTTGTTAAAGTCGACGATAATGGTCAAACTGTGTTTGATGATTATGGTCAAATTGTTCAAGATGCAATCTCTACCTTATTGTATTCTATCTCTCAACATTTCATTGGAGATATTCGTGGACACAACCAGGATCTTCTTTCCAATCTTAAATGTCATTCTTTAGGAGAATTCCAAGAATACAAAGATGTATTTCTAAAAACGGTATTACTACGTCCAGATTGTAATCAACCCTTTTGGAAAGAAAAGTTCCTCACTGGTCTTCCTACCATCATAGGAAACCAAGTTTGCGATAAAATTCGTGAACAATTTGGTGAAAGTATTCCGTATGATTCACTGTCTTATGGTGAATTAATCTCACATGTCTATAAATTAGGTACTCAAATGTGCAATAACATTAAGTTGCAAAAATAAATTAAAAAAGAGAAAAATCTTACTCGTATAGGATTAGGAGATTTCTGTCAACAATACGACCTTTCCTACTCTTTTACGACATCCAAAAAGTGTTCTGGTTCTTGTCCAAAATAAAAATCTTTCAAAAGAAAGAAAAAGTCTTCTTTATAAAAAACAAGTTTCGAAACCAGAAAAGAAATTTTTCAAAAGAAAAAATTCTTTTCCTAAGTCTGAAGAGAAAAAAAGATTTTAGTAAGTTTACATGTTTTAATTTTGGAAAAAAAGGTCACACGAAAAGATTTTGCAAGTTAAACAAAAAAGTTAATGAACTTGATTTAGATGAAGACATACTAAATCAGTTAAACTAATTAATGGTTGAAACTGATTTAGAAAGTTCAAACCGCCCTTCAACAGATGAAGAGTTAGTAGAACATGGTCTTCAAATTAATGAAATTGAATCGTACTCTGACATGTCATCCGAGTCAGATTCTAATAATGAACAAGAAGTAAATGTTTTAACAAAAGAACAACAAGATCTTCTTGATTCAATTGATAATATTTATGATTCTAATATTTTACTTAAATAAATTCAAAATCCCAGTTCTTCCTTTTCCAAACATTCCTAAGTCCATGTTTATAATCTCACTGAAATTTTGAATAGGAGAAAGAAGTCCGTAAGACCAACAACCTCCAATGACCTTCAGTTTGAGATTAATGAAATCAAAAAAGAAATCAGAATGTTGAAAATTGACCAACAAAAAGAATATTTGGAATTCAAAAAATAAATGTTGAAAGGGAAAAATGTTTCTGAAGAAATTCACAAAGTAACCACTTCCACCCAAAATATCAATGATTCTGATTCCTCTAATTTTCTTGAATTACTCACAAAAGTAACAAATAAAAAATGAATAATTGATATTCTGATTAAAATTAACGATGAATTTATTTTGGAAACAACTACACTCTTTGATACAGGCGCAGATCTAAACTGTATTAGATAAGGTCCAATCCCCACAAAGTTTTTTTTTATAAAATCACAGAATCGTTAAAGTCTACTTTTGGTGATCATTTGAAAATTAAGTATAAACTTCCCGAAACTTTTGTGATCAAAGAAAATATTACCCTAAACACATCTTCCCTTTTGGTAAAAGATCTAAAAAGAAATGTGATTTTAAGAACCCCTTTCATAAATTTAATTCAACCATTCACTGTCACAAATAAAGGAATTGAAACCCAAATTTCTGATAAAAAAGTGATTTTTAATTTTGTTTCAAAAACCCAAACAAGAAATTTAAATGTTTTACAAGAACATGCAATTAAAGAAATTAATCGTCTCATTCGTGATAAAGAAAGTCATCTTTTATTTTTAAAAGAAGAATTAAGTTTTCAAAAGATTGAACAACAGCTTCAAAGTCCTGAGCTTCAAAAGAAAATTTTCATTTTAGAACAAAAAATTAAAGTGAACTTTGTTTTATTCCTAATAATGTTTTTTGGAAAAGAAGTAATCACAATCATATTGTGACACTTTCTTATGAACTTGATTTTTTCGAAAAAAATATTCCAACAAAAGCTCGTCCTTCGCAAATGAACAACGAACTTTTAAAGTTATGTAAAAATGAAATCGATGATTTAGTCAAGAAGAGACTAATTCGCAAAAGTCAATCTCCATGGCGTTGTTCTGCCTTTTATGTTAATAAAAATGCTGAAATTGAACGAGGTGTTCCTCATCTTGTAGTTAATTATAAACCATTAAATAAAGTTTTCAAATGGATTCGATATCCTATTCTAAACAAAAAAGATATCTTAAATCAACTCCATTCATCCAAAGTTTTCTCTAAGTTTGACATGAAATCTGGCTTCTGACAAATTCAAATTGCTGAGAAAGACAAATACAAAACTGCATTTACAGTTCCTTTTGGTCAATACGAATGAAATGTAATGTCTTTTGGTTTAAAGAATGTTCCTTCAGAATTCCAAAAGATAATGAATGATATTTTTAATCCATACTCTGAGTTCGTAATTATTTATATTGATGATGTCTTAATCTTCTCTCCCAATGTAGATTCACACTTCAAACGTGTGAATCATTTCTTCAATGTTGCCAAACGGAATAGTTTAATCCTTTCCGAAAAGAAAGTTTATCTGTTCCAAATAAGGATAAGATTTTTAGGTCACAATATTCACCAAGGGACAATTGTGCCAATTGAGAGATCTATTCAGTTCGCAGACAAGTTTCCTGACAAATTGAAAGATAAAACTCAATTACAAAGATTTCTTGGAAGTTTGAATTATGTGATTGATTTTATTCCTGACATCAATATCATATGCAAACCGTTACATCAAAGGTTGCGAAAGGACCCAAAACCTTGGACGAATTTGCATACTGATACTGTAAAGAGGATAAAATCATTAATAAAAGAAATACCATGTTTACATATTGCTAACCCAGGTGAATTCAAAGTTGTAGAAACTGATGCCTTTGAGTTAGGATACGGTGTTATCCTAAAACAAAAAGCGAATGATAAAGAACAAGTTGTCCAATTTATTTCTAAACATTGGAACGAAACACAACAGAATTATTCTACTGTAAAGAAAGAAATTCTGGTAATTGTACTTTCAATATCCAAATTTCAAAGTGATTTATTAAACTAAAAGTTTCTTTTGAGGATTGATTGTAAGTCTGCCAAAGAAATTTTGCAAAAAGATATTTTAAACGCATCAAAACAAATTTTTACAAGATGGCAAGCTATACTTTCAGTTTTTGATTTTGATATTGAATTTATTCATGGAGAAGTAAATTCTCTCGCAGATTTTCTCACACGAGAATTTTTACAGGGAAAAACTCCTCCACAATGCTTCAAAAAAAAAACCGAGGTAATGAAAAGGCCCAGTCAGAAGCTTCCTTTACCTCCTCCAAACCATCAAAGTTGACCCCAATTCGCAGTTGGCTAGAAGATACACAATCGTCACCACCAACACAAAGTCCATCTTTTGAAGCCTCTCTTAGCCAACCATCACAATCAATAGCCCTCAGCCTCCATATTGCCAAGTTATATTATGAAGGATTTACAAAAATCCTTAAGTGTTGAATTCTCTGTTTATGATGAGGTAAAAATTCCTTTACCATCCTTACCAAAAAAAAAAAAAAACTCCTTTACCTTTAAATGTTTCCAAAGAAGTGGTTCTTACAACACCGTCAGCCCCTTTAAAACCAAAGTTAAAGTTTTTTTATGAAAAATTTTGAAAAAATAATCACGGTTGGAAAGGGATTTTATCATGAGGATCCTTATATATTCGCGAAGAATATATTTGGAGAAAATCATTTTTACACTTCTCATGACCTTTGTAAACCAGCTGATTTTTATGAAATTTTTTTTGTCCAGACTGGATCAGTAAAGTTCAAACATTTTTGCAGCAAAGTAGATCCTAATGTGTCAAATTATTCCACTGCAATAGTAAGGGTCATACACCCAGATGGGTGGAATAATACCCCAAGTACCCCAGTGAAACTCGATTCGCGAGTCACTGAAGCCCTTTTAGTTAGGTATAATTTCACCTATTTGGACTACCAACAAGTTTGGTGAAATTGTTTCTTTTGCCAAAACCCCAATCGTAGCCACACATGGTTTTTATTCTTTTAAAGTCCCTTTGAAATTTCAAAGTTGCCTTTTTGGTTTATCCATTGGTGGGATAATTTTGATCCTATCCTGGACATTCTCCCCCCTTAAGTCATGGAATCCTTCAAAATGTTCCAAAGTGCTTTCGTTCCAAGTCCTGAGGAGAAACAATTCCCTCCTCTCTTAATATTTTGTGCAAATTTTTGGTTAGCGTGAGTATCAGCTTGGAAACTTGAATACACTCAAAATACTCAAGACCCAAAAATACTCATTTTGGTTAGAAGATTTCACACAAAGTGATGGGATGGTTTCACATACTGGGATAAATGCTCAGTAGAAGTTGTCCACAATTGGATCCAACAGCGCAAAGCCAAGGATCTCAACAAAGTCTTCGTGCAAGTTCCGGTTGCAACATCAAAGACAACCTTCCTGCATGACAAGTCAATTGCAATTTCAAAGTTTGTTAATGTAAAAAATGAAAAGGAATTTTACGATATGATAAAGAAAGCAATTTTGGAGTACGAAGAGTCTCAGCAAGGGTCATCTTCACAGCACAGTGGCTCAGATGAAGATAAATACAACATCAACCTCTTCGGTCATGACTCTGAATAAAGTTAGGTCTTCGTTATATCAAATGTAAATTTTGGTTGTAAAAATATTTATATTGTGTACACCGCATGACACTGTACACTATGCACTACTCATTGTACACTGTAGCGGTCATTTTAAGTGATCATTGTTCACTGTAGCAATAATGAACCTCGAGTCTTTAAAACCCGAGCTCCTCCAACGGACAGAGGGAGCTTGAACGAAGTCCATTCTCTCACTCTCTCTCATCCTCTCACCCTCGAAGCTCAATCTCCCCCTTGAAGCTTTCCCTCTTGCATAGAGTCGACCTTTACCGGAGAACCTAAATACCCATTCTGTTTCTCAAGTCTTGAAGTACCCAAACACATACCTCCGAACCCAAATCCGTAAGTTTATTACCTTTCAGTTCGACTATTCCTACCCAGAAAGTCCCCTCAGTTCTTCCCTAAACAGTTTTAAGTTTTTGCACCTGTAACGCACAGATATGAAGATCTTTTAAGTTTTCCTTGTGTAATCCATCTTTTACTTTCAATAAAAGTACATATTTTATCATTTTTTGCCTTTTACGACTCAGAATCGGTAAGCTCTGCCTCCTATTGGTGCCTAAGGTAGTGTAATTTTAAATTCCTGCAATTTATGTTTAAAGTTCTGCATTTATGACATACAGCTCCCAGTGAAGATTGATCTGTGATCTCCTCTGCTGAACTAGCCGCACACACTTCACTTTGCATATTTAAGTTTTCAGTATTTATATTCTGTAATATGTCATACCCCTGAGTGTGAAGGCTCTGCCTCCTAACTTGTGGTTTATGACATTTATTTTTATTCATACTAATTGTTTTCGTATCCAGTTTATTATTTCATTTATCGTTTATATTCAAAGTTGTTTACTGCTTGTGACCGAATTTATTGATTTATGTGATTTGTGTGTGTGTGTGTGTGTGTGTGTGTGTGTATATATATATATATATATATATATATATATATATATATATATATATATTGAACAACTTTTTCATACATATTTCAATCGTAAGTAATGTTGTTTGTATGTATAATAACTGTCGCTATTCTGTATAGTGTTCTTGAATCATTATATCATTTGTTAAGTGTTTATTTAAGACTTTCAATTTCTTATCGTAATTACTGGACTAACAAACTTAAGATACGACAAGGTTTTGAGTCTTCTTTATTTACTTCTTTTCTATTTCTCGGGACGACGATCCTGTCTCATTTTGGTATATATATATAGCAGGGACTCCATAGTCGAGAAGCTCTGGAAAAATGCTTTTCTCGCTCCGACTTGCAAGAGCCGAGCCTTCGATGTTGGGGTATGATTCTGGTTCATAATTCCATTCCGCACGACGGCACGAGAGTCTCGCTCCGAAAGGATATGCAAGGGGACAATGCTTGCGGGAGTTTTTATAGTTTTTTTTTCTTTGTCAAAGAATTCCCTTATTTTATTGATATTTCGGGTCAAGGCCCACGAATACATATGGTTAAATATAATCTCTTTCTATTCTAATCAAGAGTTGTAATAGAGATGCGATAGTAGAATCCCTTATTAGATATAGCTCTAGTTTAGGGGTAAATCGAAATAAACCTCGTGAATTGATTTCCTCTTCTTTTTTTCGATTTTAACTTTCTATTTCGTTGCGTCCGTGTGCATAATCCCAACTTTCAGACGAACGCTCCAGGTGGTTGTTAATCGCATTCCAAGTTGTTGGGATTTTTCACATCGATTGTGGAACGAGTTGGCGATCGATTTATAAATGTGAGGAAAAAATCTTCATCATTTGAGCTAAATTTTGGAACGAGAGAGCCAAAGGTCATTCAACACTGACATTAGAACGCGGGTTGCCAACAAGTTTGAAGTCAATAGCCGCGCGAGAGAGGCACAGGGATGTTGCGGCTTCGACAAGGGGGCCAATGTGCAAATGGGAGATTGCTGAGTTTATTCCACATAGGTCGTGAAAGGAGGTGGTGGTCGGTTAATAGGTATGAAAGGATAATATCATTTTTTTTAAGCTAGATTTTGAGATAAATAAAAGAGGCTCAAGATCGTTGGAGTCGCGGTTAATGGGAGGCTAAACGGAGAAGAAAAGCACGATCCATACACGCTCGTGGATAAATCTAAAGTAAGCATCCTATGCTGTTTTCTTTTTTTGGGGCGGCTCCCTTTCCCTTGACCGAATCATACACGACCGACGCTAAACTCGCAGGTGGGCCTCGGCTAATTATTTCAGAGCGTGGCCATATGAAGACGAGAGAGCAGGAGATTATTTGTGTTTATTTATTTATTGTCGATTTTTTTTGTGAAAATGGGCATTGGGCATGCTAGAGTTGAAGATGTATGATTGATGGCGAGAGCTGGCAATGGCGAGGACAAAAATGGAGAGGAGGACCATAGGACCATAGAGGGTCGTAGGCAATATTGCCCACAGATTTATGCTTGCTCTTATTTTCCGAGCAGAAGCTGAGCTGTCGTTGCGCCCCCCCCCCCCCAAACACATCATTTTCCTTTGATTTTGTCATATTTTTTTGGGGAGATTAGTTCCACTGTACGTTCGACAGAGAATCTACACCCAATTTACCTCGTCGGGCCGCCCCGAAAAGCACGGAACAGTTTCACGTTCTCGCGGCCGGTCGACAGGCAAGCGTCGCGTCGCGTTTAGAGCTAGCGTCACTGGGAATTAGATTAGCCAAAAGCGAAACGAATGAGAAGAAGAGGGGTTGTCCGAAACGGGGAGACTTTCTCCCCGACGGCGACGTCTCTCCCGCTGGAGGGCCGCGGGTCGTTCTCATTGCGCTTATTTGTCTAGGCTTCATCTCGGCCGTCCGTTGAGCTCACGGGGGTTAGGTGACGCGCGCAATTATGGGCGTGGATGGGAATAAATGCCAGTATCGATCGAGTCGTGATTTTGTCTCGGCTGAGGCAAATTACGTGGGAGTCTCGGACAGCGGCAACGTTTAAAACGGGGGCAGTGGGAGTTTTAGCGTAGTAACCAAACAGGGGTGGTGTCTTCTTGCGGCCCTTCCGACACTCTCGAATGGGCCCCGCGAGATTGTCGGTGGCACTCCGCTGTGCCCCTCTCTCATCCTATTTTTATTTGCATTTTGCAACCACCCCCCCGGGGGGCCGCGGGGCCAACCTTCTTTTTCTTTTTGATTGGTCGACGTTTTGGCGCACGTCGTGCTGCGCGTTGCACAATTGTTTTGCTTTTTATCTAGCGCGGTTCAATTGCATGTTCGGCAGGAAAAATATGTTTACAAAAATAATTGGGAATCGGCTAGGGAGAAATAGAGAGAGTAAGATTGCGATGGGTAACACTCCAGAACACTTTTGAAACATAAACATGTATGGTAAAAAAATATTTTGAGATGCACTTTTGACTCTAAAAAGAGAAACAAAAAAAACTTAATTTTAAATTTTGAAACACTTTTGAAATACTTTCGTGCAAGCCGCTGCCGTCGTCCTCCGCTACCATGGCCGCCACAGCTTTCGCCAGCCGCCCGCTGCCGTTCGCCGACCTCCTCCACCGATCGCATGCCGCCGCCGTCGATCCTTCCTATTATCGAGAAAAATGTTTTTTTTTTAACTTACCAAACGCGTTTCTGTTATAAAAAATCGTAACCAGGAACAGAAACACAAAACAAATGTTTATATTCCAAATATGTTCTCAGAAACATAAACGTTACCAAACACAGCCTAAAAAGCGAGTCGCGGAGCAAGCGTGGGAAATAAAACTCGAGAACTCACTTTTACAGTAAAATTTATGCTTCAAAATTGATTTTAGAGCATAAATTCAATTGACAACGCGACATCTTAAGCAAAACTTCATTTGGTTACACAAGCTAATTTTTTTTTTTTTTTACTTTCAAAGCATTTTCTTTTTGTTTCAAAAGTAATTTTTGAGCTACTTGAACAAGGAAACAAATTTTACTTTTCTCCATAAGATGAAAAATCAAATTCTGATTATAAATTAATTTATAGAGCAAAATTATTATCATGCGCTCCCCTAGTCTCTAGTTCCATGGAGTTGCGATTATGGGTGTCATGGGCTGGGTCTTGGCCCGGCCTGAAATGAACAGTACCCAAGATAGCCCGGCCCAAGCAGGCCCGAGCCCAAATTATCTGTACGGCAACTATTTGGGACGGCCCGGCCCAAAGAGAAGCCATCGAGCTCGCCACGTTGTGGTGTT
Source organism: Rhodomyrtus tomentosa (assembly GCA_028455895.1). Taxonomy (NCBI): domain Eukaryota; kingdom Viridiplantae; phylum Streptophyta; class Magnoliopsida; order Myrtales; family Myrtaceae; genus Rhodomyrtus; species Rhodomyrtus tomentosa. The sequence continues at coordinate 12,726,034 of JAPCWY010000003.1, read as the reverse complement.
GTCATCATTGTCGTCCCCTTCGGAGTCGTCGAAGAGGATGTGAGAGCGGAAGGAGGAGGTCGAGCTAGAGGAGGAAGAGCGTGGGGCTCGGGGCCGTGGATGAGCAGATCGCGGACAGCAGTATCACCGATTAACAGTGGACACTAGCATCACAGACCAACTGACAACCATGGACAAACCAAGCTCGATAGTGACGCTGTCCCTCATCCTTGGCCATCATCGAAATTGATAGCCAGATCTGGTGAGTAGCTCGCGGCCGACTCGCGAGGACTCGAGCTCGCCAGATCTGGGGAGTCGCTCATGGCCAACTCGTGACGACTCAAGGAGTCGGGCTCGCCAGATTTGGGGAGTTGCTCGGGGCCTACTCGGGAGGACTCGAGCTTGCCAGATCTAGGGAGTCGTTCGCGGTCGACTCGCGAGGACTCAAGGAGTCGGGCGAGCGAGATCTGGGGAGTCGCTCGTGGCAGACTCGGGAGGACTCGAGCTCGCCAGATCTAGGGAGTCGCTCGCGGTCGACTCGCGAGGACTCAAGGAGTCGGGCGAGCGAGATCTGGGGAGTCGCTCGTGGCAGACTCGGGAGGACTCGAGCTCGCCAGATCTAGGGAGTCGCTCGTGGCCGACTCGCGAGGACTCGAGGAATCGGGCTCGCCAGATCTGGGGAGTCGCTTGCGGCCGACTCGCGAGGACTCGAACTTCAGATTTGGTGAGTTCGCTGCGACTCATGAGGTGTTGAGTTATCCATGACTTGTCGATTTCTAGCGAGGCGTTGGCCGAAGAAGCCGAGGGGGTAGATGAAGGAGGCGATGAGGGAGATGATGGCGACGATCTCGAGAGGGCGACGAAGTAGAGGGCAGCGCGAGGTAGCAGCGGGAGTACGGAGGATGAGTAGCTTGGTGCGTGAGAAACATGGGGAATATGAGCAGATGGAGAGAGGAGTGGGCCGGCCCACTATGGAATAGTACCAATACTGTAGTGAAACAGTATTGGATCCGGCCCGAAAATTTCTCAATTTTAGAAACCGGGTCGGGCCGGGCCACGCGCGGGCCCATTTGACTCCTAGTTGCGATATGCATTCACGTTCAAAACGGATTGAGAAAAGACCACTGGAGATTTATTTTAAAAAAATCGGTGAATCTATTTGGTCGTACGTTTTAAGTTCCTCTAAATCTCTCCAAATAGGGAGGGATGCAAAGGGATTCGTGTATTGGGAAGAGAGTTCGCTATTATTTCCTGGTTCTACTTGTGCTTTACACCAATTTATGGATACATGAAAGAATCATTTTATGTTATGGTGCCTTTTTGTTCCGACACCCAAACAACATTTGAACTCTACCCATTCAAACCATTTCTCTTCCCTTCTCCCGCAGTTATTTAAATCGCTTCTTCGGTTCCTAATTGCCCCCATCCAGAGTAAGCGTCGAATCATCGAACAATGGCGCAAGTATGCGTGAAATATTTGATCCCATACGTATATATCTATCAAGGATGAGCGGTTTCAGGTGGTTCCATCTAGAATTATAACCTACCCGCTAGTATAAGTTTCTCATTTTTCAGAACCTAAAACCTACGATGCATACCCTAGAACCTACCATATCACAAGTTTCGGATCTGGTTCTAGGGTACTCAAGAACCTTCCAATACAACTCCATGTGCATCAAAATAGAAGACATTCATACAAAGCCAAATGGAGTTTGTGTGAATGCCTAATATACAACACATCTGATTGCAAATTCCCTCTGATAAAGCATACACAAACTGAATAGCAGATTCCTACAGCACATATTATTATCAATATAATTAGGTGGAGAAGCAATTCTATTAATAAGAAGCTACCTTTGGAAACTCACTGGTTTTGTTGCACAATTAGTTGTATACATCATTCACAATCCAGATACAAAATAGATTGTCTAACACACCACTTCGATTAAAATACAAAGGAATTTGGGGACGTGGTCGAAAAGCGAGCGAAATCAAGGGGAATTGAATTAGCTGTACAATTACCCGAGCTTGAGCAATCCAAATCTGGACAACTTGGACACCGTCGAGCAAGAGGAAGGTGGGGACGTCGTTGAAGATGCGGGTACAAAGGACAAGGCGATGGAGTACGAGGTAAGGACGGTCGTCGAAGGGCTGGAGAGGAAACAGAGCCCAAAGGACAGTGAGGGATGGCCACTTGAGGGCTTAGAAGATCGTCACTCTCAGTGTCTCAATTATGCATTCCCAAAACCGTCGGGCTGCTGCTGCGTTGCATTAGCTTTCAAAGGGAGAATAATAGAAATTAGAAAGTGGAAACAAAAAGATATGGTTTAAAAATACCGGTTCCGATTTCGGGTCCGGTTCCGGTTTGATTCCATAGAACCGGGAATCGGACCGGAACCATAGGTGGTTTCACCCTGAAACCATGCTCATCCTTAATCTCTATTAACCCCTTGGATTGGTTTTTTAGGCTAAGGATCCAACGTACGTGATCAAGACCATGACAAAGTTCGTTCCCAACATTAGCAAGCGGGAACAACCTCGCGTTTGGGTGTCAAAGCTTGCGTCTTTAACTGATCCCTAAAGTTAGCGAAGCGTTTGATAAGTTTGGGGCTTATGTGTCTAAGGTGGGCTTCCTAAAAAAAATAGCACAATGGTTGGGCTTGGCAAGGTGAAGGCGGGCCCACAAAGAATCTTCAACAGCAGTCCAATTAGAAAACTTGCGATGGGCCTTTCGCAATTTATTCTCACGGTCCACGGTATCGACCAACGTCTTAGGGCCCTTACGAGTTAGGACGTAGGTCACGAGCATCCATTTGCGAACCCCGACTAATCCCACGATGCGCCAACTCGATCGATTCCCTCGTATATTCGATTAACACGTACCTTTTTTTTTTCAAGTATAGTCCCACATCGAGAGCTCTTTTCTATAATTAGGTCTTTTCTACTAGACGATTTGAACTTTATCGACTGCGACGACTTTATGGTTGATTGCGAAAAATGGAAGCCGAGTTATATCGGCTATCACGTTTTTCTCTTTTTATCGTGGTATTCGTTGCAAAGTAACATCTGGTTGCCTGGTTTTACTATTATATTGGGAGTTTTCAAGTTTGATATAGTCACGTGCAATGCCATGATGAATGACAATCGCTATCTAATTTCGTATTAATAAGTCTTCATTCGTTTTGCGAAAAAAATGAGGTGTTTTTGTTAATTATCTTTTGGAAAATGATAATATTTTTATGTGTTCGGCCAAAACCTAAAAAGAAACTGATTTTTCTTTTTGTCGTTCGATATGGAAAGTCGGTTTTGATTTTTCCTCTTGCACTACTTTTAATAATTTTTTATTTAATTTTCTAATCCGAATTTTTTTTATTTTGTTGGCATTTATTTTTTTTTATTTTTTTTCTTCTTCTTCTTTGGCATGTGAAGGGAAAAGTTAAAAAAATAAAAAATAAAAAATAAAAAATAAAAAAGATAAATTTTAAAATTAAAGAAATATTCAATTATTTAAAATAAACAAAAAATAAGAAATTAAAATGGAAATATAAAATAAAAATAATTAAGAAGAAAATGAATGTAAATAAGCGAAAGAAGGAAAGATGATGGAAAATGATTTCCTCTTCTTAAAAAGAATAAATAATTTTCTTCACTTTTGAAGTTTTTTTTTATGAGTTAAGAATATTTTCCTCGACTCATTTATTTTTCGTCAACTGAACGCCAAAAATTCAGAAAATAATTTCCTGAAAGTTATTTTTAGGGAAAATTTCAAAAAAGGCTTCGAAGTCGTCTCGTTTGATCAAATAAGAGTCTAGAGTGAACGTTGTTTTAAATAAGTTCCTCAATTATTCAAATCGATTAAAAAAAGCCTAACGAAGGGGCATTTTAGTCTTTTTAACTTTTTGGCCTTTTCTTTTCTGTTTTTCTTTTTCCCATTCGTCTCCCTCGTGTTCATCATCTCCTCCAATGCCTCTTCTTCAACAGGTACTCCATCCGTTGCACGAACGGGAGCTCATCCTTGTTGTGCAGCACGTGCGTCATCGCCGCTGGGTTGCTCATCGCCAGCGCCCCTCTCACCGCCACGCATTGCGTCCGGCCATCCACCGACCGCATCTACACAGTCGGAAGTCGGACCTCATCCGTCCCCAGCGTGTCTGCGCCCGAGAACAGGGGTGGCGACCTGCTTCCAAGCAACGCTCCTTGCCGTCCTTCTCCCTCTCCGAAACCCAAGAGATCAGTTCGCTCACCAACTCATTGATCTGGCCCTCGACGCCGTGACCCAAGTTGAGCGAAAGCATCTCCTTGACGCCGACGACAAACGTCACCGCGTGGAACCCCTTGGAGTTGTACCACTCCACGTACCTCCTCAGGCGCTTCCGCTTCGCTCCGAGCTAGCCCAACAAAACCACAGTCACGCGGGGCCCCCGTCGCCGGGGACCACCCCATCCCTTGCGCTGTCGAGAGCCGCCGGAGCTCGACTCCAGGGGAAGGAGGAACCATCGGGGGCACTCATGAATGGACCGTCGTTCGCTCCCGGAGGTGTGGGATTGGACGAGCGGTGAAGCCGGGAGAGAGACAACGGAAGGTCGAGAGAGTTCGACCCCGGCGAGGGAGACCGAGAGTGGGCGCAGGCGACGGAGGAGTGGCTCCGAGCGGCTCCGCGAGGGATGGAGGACCTGTTGAAGAAGAGGTGTTGGAGGAGATGATGAACATGAGGGAGGGGAGGGAAAAAAAAGAAAAACAGAAAAGAAAAGACCAAAAAGTTAAAAAGAGAAAAACACCCCTCAGCTGCGGCTTTATTTGAAACGATTTGAGATTGAATCCCTTATTTGAAATAATTTCAATTTGGGCCCTTGTTTGATAAAATTAAGTTATTTCGGGCATTTTTTGCAATTTTTCCTTGTTTTTATGAAATGAACGGAGCATGTTTAAATTCTATTTTTTGCATGTAGTCCTCAATAATACTCAAAATGCGTAACCACACACTATGATAATTATGTTTTCAAAAATTGCGTAACTTCTGTAATATCTAATTATATAGTATGGGAAACCGTAAGTGCAGCCATACCACGGCACTATAACAATCGTTTGTTCGTCATTTAGTAATCACAATCATCGTGATTGTTATATAATTCTTTGTTATCAATAGCCATTGCTAATGAAAATCAAAGTTCTTAGATTACCAATGCGAGTAACTTCAAGACATAATTGGCAGAGAAATGATTAAGTAATAGCCTTTGAGAATAACAGTTTATTCTATAACATAAAAAGAACAGTAAATAATTATAAATGGTTATGGGATCCACTCCTTCAGTAATTTACGGGTTACAACATATTACTTCTCTCACAATGGCTAAAAAACTGTTGTGCTATCAATTCTCTAATTGATATTATTACACCACTAGCAAAGAGAGCACATATACGATACTTTTGGAAGGGTTGTTAAGGGACGGGTCGTGACATCCATGGACTAATTCGTTCGAGGTATTGTCTCCTTTGATCCTTCCATATTGTGCCCGCTAATTTTGTCCTTTGGCGTATGGGTGGACGCCTCCCATACGATACTTTTGGAAGGGTTATTAAGGGACGGGTTGTGACATCCATGGACTAATTTGTTCGAGGTATTGTCTCCTTTGATCCTTCCATATTGTGCCCGCTAATTTTGTCTTTTGGCGTATGGGTGGACGCCTCTCAAAAGGTCACTCATTTTAGTTGTGTCCTGGCCTGAGTACACTTAACTTTAGAGTTCCAAAACTAAAACTTGTCGTTATCTTAAAAGTCGTTTTTTTGAGTTATTTTCAATTTTTGCATATATGCTCTCCTCCTGTTTGGTGCATAATTCGGGGTCATTCTCGCCCTATTCACCATCATGGAAGTCTGCCAAGAGCCGTTGCTTATTGAGGCCCTCTAGCCCTTGAGGCCTGAATTCAACAAGAATTAGGTGACGACATGGATTTTGCTATCTGTGAGTGGCTGTAGATTAACAAATGTTGCGGGTCACAAATCCTCGAAGTAGTGGACTTCACAAATAATTTTGAATTATTTGTTATTTATTTTTGGTGTCTTATAACAAATTGTTAATATCGCTGTAAATTAAGGATAGTCATTACAAAGCAAAATAAAGGAACTTTTTTTTAATGAAGCTTTACTTGCATTAGCTATTAGTGGCGAACAAGATGGACGAACCAAGTCGGAAACCACCCGGATTGGATCGAACTGGCGGTTCATGATTCCATAAAATTGGAATTGATTAATTTCAATCCAGTTCACAATTCCAGGGGTGAATTGCACCATTTGCATCATAAAGATTATTATTATTTAATTTTTTAAATGCAAACCTAATGTTAATTAATATATTCAAATTAAAGTCCGTGTTGCTCACCCCCACTAGTAATCTATTGGTCTCATTAGATCGCTCGAGAACTAGACCGGATCGGTTCGAGGAACCTTCAGTCCAGTTCTCGATCCTAATAACAGAGAATCGGTTCCTCCAATCTGGTTACCGGTTCTTGGGTCACATACTGTGAATCTCGAGGTTCAATGCTTATAACTGGCTAAGCAGAACAAGAAAGATCTTCATTTGACTAGGCACGGAAAGAAGGAAAAGGTCGTGTCAGCTTAACAACGCGGAGTTTCAACTTGCATGTATCAACATGCAGATGTTCCAAATGATAACTAAAACGAACCAAAAAAAATTATGGTTTGACTCTACATTTTCCTAATCTCGGGGAGCACATTCATTTTGTGTTTTACGCCTTTTACCGAAGGAAAAACTTACTGTCAGTACTGTTAGTTTTAACCATCATTTGGAAAAATGAAAACCACTTCAAGAAATAATTTTCTTGCATTTTCCGGGAAAATCCTTGCTGGTTCAAGTTCTCTCCTCAGGGAGTTCATGAGGAAATGGAGATAGAATAAAACCCAGGAAGCCCAGAATCGAACCCTTTTCTAGCCCCTACAACGTCGCCCTCACAATCAAGGTGGACAATCCGCATGGTCCTTTTTCTCTACTCTTTTGAACTTACCCAACATCAGCGTTTCATCCATGGTCCCATTTCCACCGACGGACGGCATCATTATCATCGACTGCGAGCTAATTCCTTCTTAGATATAATGATATTGAGGGCCGACGTTAATGTTGGAGGTTAGGGTTTGAGACAGTAGAGAGGGTTTTGCCCGCTTGAAGTATTATACCAAGAGACGTCAAGTTTGGAACGGTCAACAATGTTACCTTAAGTGTATGAGAATCCTATAGTTAATAAGCAAGCTAATGGGCTCCAGCCTATATGGACCCAAATAACCATGCTTATACCTATTGAGCTTGTATCTGAACATATTATGTGGATTATATTAGTAATATATCAAACAATCTCCTCATATGTTCACAATACAACACAATCTAATACGGTGGTCAGTGTATTGCTCAAACAAATATGAATCATCCATATTTAGTCCAAGACAATCAACTCGGATCGGTCAAAGAGTTTTAGCAGTGAAATATTAGACTCAATCATCATTTGTAATCCAAATAAGTGAATCATCCTAATCATGAATCTGTTCACAACCAACACATGCATAACAGTCAAGTATAAGTAGGCCAATTAAAATATTCCAAGGCATTACAAATATATGAAACTAGCATAATAATGTTCACAAAATAGAGAGATGGGCAATAGCAAGTAAATTGTCAAGTCCCCACACGAGCTAAATGATATATTCATTCATCAAGTAGGTCATTCTGATCAAGATCCCACTCATTAAGCTCTCCTCCGTCTCTATCACTCCCTTTGGAATGTCAAATATGAATTTCATATTATCATGAATTCAATCATTTGGATAATTTACTATAAGTGTGAGATATTCTAAATTTCTTGCCATTTTGAGGCTATTGAATGAGAATGTATCTTTCGATGTATTTCAGCTTTGCCTCGCTCAAATCTGATCAATTTTGAGTAAACTGACCAAAAGGGAAATGCTAACGCATGATAAGGTACGTGGACCTAGGAAACTCGAAAAAAGAAATGATGCTTTGACCATAAGGATTGTCGAGGGAACATTTAGAACCAATAAGGCCGATTAGATAACGATTCAGAGATACAATGCTAACGTTATATGATTGGAGCGCAAGTGATCTTGCTTAATCAATGTATAATTTGTAAATTTCCCTAAATCGAGCAATGATGATCGAAGCCGTCGGAACTAGCGATGAACCCTTGTAATTACATGACAACCAAAGTTGTCGTAACCAGAGTTTTCTTACATGTGATAAGAATCATTGAGCCGATACGCGTAACGTTTGCAAAAGCCACCCATTAGTTCGGGACAAACTGAAGCTACGATCGACGGACGATGATCACAAAATTGGAGCTCAGAATTGGCAATTGAAAATAGAGAATTCCAAGTCTAGATAAGGATTTGACGTTGTCTCGTTAATAGTAATTTCGAATTGGAAAAAGTAAAGTTTTGGATTGAAAGGACAACATTTTACCCCTTGACCATTTGCCTTACCTTAAGAATTCAAGAAGGACAAAATGGTTATTCTATCTTCCCCATATGGATGCCGAAATTGATGAGCATGGAGTAAAAAATGAGTCAAAGCTATGAGTTATATTATTTGGTGAGCGCCACATGTCAACCATTGAGAGATCCAAGCATTTATTACTCCCACCTAATTTCATCTTGTCAAATTAACCCTAATTATTTGTGTGAGACCTTCATTTGATGCCCTTCAGTCGTGTATAGCCCTTTTCCCCATTTCCCTTGCATTTTCTCTCTATTTTCCTCTCTACCAAAAGCTACCTAAAAGACCGGTTTCTACCCACCGGTTCGATCTGCTCGCCGATCACTTTTCGACACCGTCTTACTGTGCTCCGACCACCAGAAGTAATATTAACGTGTCCTTGACAAGTTTCAACTGGTGATTTGTCAATTGATTGAGTGGTTTTTCCCGACCAGCCCTTAGACCAAAATCGGACAGAATCCGCGCGAGTTGGGGTAAGGCCTCCGTAATCCCTCTTAGAGACTCCAATTGGCCTCAAATTTTTTAGGAGATTTTATTAACATCTAGTACTCAAGTCGTATGGTTTGTGGTTGCAAGTTTGGTAGTGTCAAAATGGGTTTTCATGGCTGATTATGGATGATTAAAATTGAACAGATTCTGACCGTGTGAGAGCCGTGTGAAAGCCGGGCTGTTCAGAGGTTTTTAGAGTGTCGTTCCACTTCAAATATCTTGTTGAAATTTCTAAATACATAAATTAAGGTCCTAGCAAGTTTGCTTGTAAAGAATTGAGGCTTAAAGTTGAGTTATGGCTTGATTATGCTAGTTGAACTGAAAATCGGTTCTGTTTTGTGGGTGAACCTTATTTTGGCCGGTTTTGTTGGGGGCTAATTAAAGGATTTTGTGACTTCAAATTGGCTCATAATGTCTTATAAACTGTGATATGAGGTGTTAATAGGGAGTATGTGAAGTGGATTGGGAGTTAGAAGTGAATTATGTGCAAAATTAGTGCATGAACCTCTAAGTTGTATCTTGCCTTGTGTGTTGCCATATGAACTGAACATATTGAGGATTCGTGGGAGCGTTGTTGTGTGTTCAATTGATCGATAAGGCATCTTGAATTGCCGATTGTATGGCTGATGTGATATTGGTTAATGGAAGTGAGAATTCAATGGTTTTTTATCCAAGATTGGTGAACCTTTCCAAGTTGAGGAGAAATTCTTGGGGATTGCATACTTGTGGCATTGAGGAGAGTTACTTGGTGTGAGATTTTGCTAATTGATCAAGGTAAGTATTTCCTAAATCTTTATCTGAATGCTAGGACACTGCTGTGTGATTTATTGAATGAATAGAATGATTGGAGAATTCTATGAATTGAATTGTGTGTTATGATGAAATTTAGAATATAATGAGAAAGACATTGAGAATATCGCTTGGCTTGTGGCCCTAGTGGTATCCAATGGTTGCGAGCCTCGAAAGTACCGATTGGCCTATGGCCCAAGTGGTACCAAATGACTAAAAGTCATTGCGACATTGATTGGCATGTGGCCCTAGTGATGTCAGTTGGTAAGAGTGCCAGAGAAGTACATAAGTGGATGTGGAAGTTGTGACAATTGTGTATCGAATTATTTGTTGCTTGTGCTTTGTGCTTGAGACCCTGAAGTTAAGTGTAATTGATTATATTGCTTATCCATGCTTGGTTATTGATATTCTTATTTGTTTGATGGCATGCGCTATTGCATTGATTCATGCTTGCATTTTGATGGCATTTATGTGTGGTTTGGAGGGACTAGTTTTGCGGTATAGGTTTAGGTTTCACTTTTTGATATGTAAATCTCACCTCGTAGTGAGACATATTTTTCAGACCTCAAATCTTAATTATGCTACGACCCGAAGGAGATGACCGCCCTTTTTGATGAGTTTCCTGCGAGGAAAGGTATTGTATATGTTAGGAAGCGCACAACTATCTAGATAGACGAGGGTAAACTAGAGTTACAGCTTCACCACTTCGAGGCATGGTTCCATTGATTACGAAACAACAGCTTGATGGGATTTTTGCTGCCTGAGGATGTTCCGTCAGAGGTGATTCCGAACTGGTGTCATTCGCCTCGACCTAAGATCGAAGTGGAGAACCCAATATTAGTGGGAGGTTCAAGGAACATACCTGAAGAGTCGAAGTCTCCACCTACCAAGGAATACATGAACTACATAGAGATCTTTGCTGATGCGATCGAGGCCAACGACGGAGACAACGAAGCTGAGGTTGAAGAGGAAACTGAGGAAGACACTAAAGAATCATCTGAAAAAGGTGCCATCTGAAGCATTTTCTGATTACAACCTTGAGGATTAGGAGGACAATGGAACAAACGATTCGAGCAGTTCTTCCGAGTAAGTGGAAGAAGGGGGTGTAAGCTTTATGGGATAAGAAAAAATTTTGATGTTAGACCCTGTAGACGCCTAAGTGGTAACCTTTAGTACTTAGGCCTTCATTTTTTTCCTACCTGGGTGTGCGGCTTTACCTTTCTGTCCTTTCGTTTATGACTATTGTTTATGGATGTTGTTTTATGTATAAATGGGTGTACTTTTGAATATTCTAAATTTTCTTTTATTAATTTCTGTAAGGGGATCTTATCTCGCCTTTCGTGTGCGCATTTCATATCACACTAGGCCGTGTGAGGTTCCTGAGTAATTACTGACCTAAGGTGGATGTGACAAGCTCCAAGGGATGCGGGCATTACATCACCGTTTTAGTGGTACCAGAACAAGGTTCGCTCGGTTACAGCAGATTGAGGATTGGAGTAATAAGGAGCAAATGAATTTGGATGATTGGGGTAGTAAAACCCTAGAGGGAGTCGTTAGAGTTAAGCATGAATGCATGGAATGTGATTGGCGCATGTGATTGGCATATTGAAACTGCATGGTTATGGTGAACTTATGAAGGGTCAAGTTCTACACTTAGCATGTTGTTGTGAGTATTGGTTTGATGAGTGAGTTATCACATCTGAATTTATTAAGTTATAGATGAGTTTGGACTTGAGGTATGAATTTGCATTCCTGATTGATGTGTTCATGGGAATGTCTGAGTGATTGGTTGTTGTTTATGATTGTTGTTTTGTTGAGTAGCATAAAATTATTGAGATTTGAGTAAGTGTATTAGGTCTCTAATTCCGTGGTGGAATCATAGTGATTCAGGTAAGCTAAGTTGAGCAAGTATGAGCAATAGAACTGGAAGGCCGAGAAGCGAAGCTTTGAGCTCTAGAGCATTAGCGGCCGAGGATCCAATAGTGGATGGAGTCTTAATAGCTTTGGAACAAATTGACGAGCTGATGGGAAAGGAAGCTCAAGATAGAGCGGCTGTAGCTCTTAGATAAGCCGAAGATAGAGCTGAGATTATAACTTAGGCTGCTGAAGCTACAGTGGCAGCTGTGAACATGGCAAACGGAAATAATGCCCAGAGAGCTGAAACTGGAAATGTTTAAGGTGATGTTAATGTCAATAGACCAACGAGTCAGTTGGTTGAGCAGTTTATTAAACTGAAACCGACTTAGTTTGATGGCACTGAAGATCCTAAGTTAGCACCAAGGTGGATTGAGAAACTCGAAAAAGCTTTTGGAGTGCTGAGATGCACTGATGAATAGAAAGTGTTGCTAGCTGTGTATCAGCTGGAGGGAACTGCACACGATTGGTGGAGTGTCTTGAAAAAATGAGTATTTCCTGAAGGTATGACCTTGACTTGGGTTGCCTTCACTATCGCTTTCAATAACAAGTACTTTTATAAGACGGCACGTGAGAGAAAATGAGTGAAATTTTAGCAGTTGCGACAGAATCAGCTGACTGTGGACCTGTACGAAACTGAGTTCGCAAGATTGTCGAGGTACGCACCAAGGTCAATGGAGGATCCTCTTGAGAAAGCGCAAAGATTTCGAGATGGTTTGAGACCAGAAATTCGCAGTAGGATAATAACAATGAACTTGAGGACATACCGAGTGATTTATGAGAGAAGCCAAATGATTGAAAGGGATATTAAAGAAAGAGGCTTCGCGTCTGGATCATGGTTTACTCCTCTAAGAGATATTCAGCAATTAGGAAAAGGGCCAATGGTGAACAATTGGCGATTTTTCCCTCCTATCTGTAGAAATATCGGAAAGTCGACGAACCGGTCAAACTGGTAATGTTGTAATTATGGTAGGAGGCATGGTAGTGGTCCTTGCCTTACTAGGTTAGGAGCTTGTTATAGTGGTTAGTTGAGCTACCAGATGAAGAATTATCCGAATCAAGCTCCATGGAACCGAGTTCAAAGATAAAGACCACAAGCTAGACAGCTTGCCGTGGCCCCACAGAACGAATAGAATCGACTACCAGCCCAAAGGAGAGTGTACGCTGTAACACGTAAAGAGGCGAAGGAAGCGCTTGGCGTGGTCACATGTGTGATCTATTTATGTGACCAAACTGCTTATGCTTTATTTGATCCCGGGGCTTCGCATTCCTTTATGTCTGCTCAGTTTGTTGATCTAGTGGGAGTAGAGTTGAAACCATTGAATGTGCTGTTGCATGTTGCTACACCATTAAAGGATAATGTGCTAGCTTCACTAGGCTGTGCGGACTGTAAGATAGTGATTGGTGATAGCGAAGAAATGATAGATTTGGCTGTGCTACCTATGTATGATTTTGATGTGATTATTGGCATGGATTGGTTGGGAAAACAAAGGGCTGTAGTTGATTGTGGTAATAGAATAATTCGTATTTATCAAGAGGATCGCCCTAGTTTTGAATTTGTAGGAAGTCGGGGAGGAACCTTGATTCCTTTAGTTTCGTCGCTTGAGGCAACTAAACTATTGAACGAAGGGTGTCGAGCTTACTTAGCTATTGTGGTTGACATAACGGTTGAGGAACCAAAGTTAGAAAGTATAGCGGTGGTACATGAGTTTCCTGATGTCTTTCCTAAAGAACTGTCAAGATTACCACCTGAGAGAGAAATTGAGTTCGTGATTGAATTAGCTCTTGGAACGGAGCCAATCTCAAAAGCACCGTATAGAATGTCCTTATTTGAATTGAAAGAGCTAAAGGTACAGATGCAGGAACTACTAGATAAGGGATTCATTAGATCGAGCGCGTCACCGTGGGGAGCGTCGATGCTGTTTATAAGAAAGAATGATGGATCTTTGCGCTTATGTATAGATTACAAACAGCTGAACCAAGTAATTATCAAGAACAAGTATCCCTTGCTGAGGATATATGATTTGTTTGATCAACTGCAAGAAGCATCTGTGTTTTCCAAAATAGACTTGAGGACTGGTTATCACCGGTTGAGGATTAAGAAGGAGGACATACCAAAGTCTGCCTTTAGAATAATGTATGGGCACTACGAGTTTACGGTTATGCTTTTTGGTTTGACTAATGCTCATGTTGCGTTAATGGATTTGATGCATTGAGTGTTTGAGGAGTATTTGGACCGGTTTGTCATTGTTTTTTTAGACGACATCTTGATTTACTCAAAGAATAGTGAGGAGCATGATGAACATTTGAGGGTAGTTCTGCGGACCCTGAAGAAGCATTCACTTTACGCTAAGTTTAATAAATGTGAATTTTGGTTGAGTAAGGTAGCTTTCCTTGGTCATGTGATTTCTGGTGAAAGATTTTCCATGGATCCTTTAAAGATTGAAGCAGTAATGAAATGGTCTAGATCCACGACGGTTACCGAGGTTAGAAGTTTTCTAGGATTGATAGGTTACTATAGGCGATTCGTGGAGAATTTTCATCTATAGCCACTCCGTTGAAGAGGCTAACGAAGAAGGATGTGAAGTTCGAATGCACTGATAAGTGTGAGACAAGTTTTCAAGAACTTAAGCACCAATTGACGACCGCACCAGTATTAACTATTCATTCTAGACTTGGCGGTTATGAGATATATAGTAATGCTTCGCTAAAAGTATTACGGTGTGTGTTGATGCAACATGGAAAAGTGATTGCTTATGCCTCACGACGGTTGAGACCTCATGAGATGAATTATCCGACGTACGACTTGAAAGTAGTTGCTATTATTTTTGCTTTAAAGATCTGGAGACACTATTTGTGTGGCGAAAGATTTCAGATTTATACAGATCATTAGAGTTTGAGGTATTTGTTTTCACGGAAAGAATTGAATATGAGACAGCGTCGATAGATGGAGTTACTCAAGGACTATGACTGCGAAATTTTGTATCATCCTAGAAAGGCGAATAGAGTCGCGGATGCGCTTAGCTGGAAATCAAGTATTGCACTCTTATTGATTAAAGGATGGTCCTTGTTAGAGTAATTAAGGGATTCTGAGTTTAAATTGGAAGTTTGCTTACTGTCAAGTTTAGTGGCAACCTTGAGAGTTGAGCCTCAAATTCAAGAAAGAGTAAAGACCATGCAGTCTATGGATTCAGAGATTCAAAAGATTCTCAAGATGGATGCGACGAAAAGGAAATCCGAGTTTCAAGTGTCAAAAGATGAGATTCTGGAGTTTCGTGGACGTTTGTGTACCTGGTGATAAGGAACTTAAGGAAAAGATTTTGTCGGAAGCTTACAGGAGCAACTATAGTATTTATCTAGGTAGCACCAAGATATATCATGATCTGCATCAACACTATTGGTGGAACAGAATGAAGGTGGATGTGGCTAAGCATGCGGCGAAATGTTTGACATGTTAGCAAATAAAGGCTCAACATTCCAAGCCTGGAGGATTGTTACAACCTTTAGAAATTCTCGAGCGGAAATGGAATCATGTGATGATGGATTTTGTGATGGGATTGCCGAGGAGCTAGAAAGGTCATGACTCAATTTGGGTAGTCGCGGATAGATTGACAAAGTCGACACATTTCATAATCGTGCGAAAGAATTTTGCCATGGAAAAGTACGCAGAATTGTATATGCGTCAGATTATGCGGTTGCATGGAGTTCTAGTAACGATTACATCGGATCGACATCCTAAGTTTACAACAAATTTTTGGAAGAGTCTTTAGGAGGCTTTGGGAACTAAATTGCAACTCAGTACGGCGTATCATCCATAGATAGATGGACAGTTAGAAAGGACAATTCAAATGCTCGATGATATGTTACGAGTATGCGTTATAGATTTTAAAGGTGGCTGGGATGATCAATTGCATCTAGTGGAGTTTGCATGCAATAATAGTTACCAACAAAGCATCGGTTTGGCACCGTTTGAAGCACTTTATGGTAGAGCTTGCAGAACGTCTGTATGTTGGAATAAAGTTGGAAAAGAGGAGTATAACAGGTCCTGAATTAGTGGAACAATCTGTTGAGGCGATTAAAGTCAAAAGGGAAAGGATGAGAACGACATAGAATCAACAAAAGAGCTATACTAATAGAAGACGCAAACCATTGGAATTTCAAGTTGGTGATCACGTTTTTTTTGAAAGTATCACCAATGCGTGGATTGTTACAATTCGGGAAAAAGGAAAACTGAGTTCGAGACATATAGGCCATTTTGAAATTCTGGAGCGAATTGAGACTTTGGCCTACAAATTCGCCTTGTCGCCGTACTTGTCGCAGGTGCACAATGTGTTTCATGTGTCAATGCTAAGAAAGTATGAGCCAGATCCAACTTACGTTTTAGATTTTGAGACCATTGAAATAGACGACAAGGTATCGTATGTGAAAAAGCCCGTTAGAATTGAGGATTGAAAGGAGCAAGTTTTAAGGAATAAAAAGATTCCGTTAGTCAAAGTGATCTAAAAACATCACAGAATGGAAGGCGCAACATGGGAAAGTGAAGAAGCTATGAGACGTCAATATCCCCAGTTATTTGAATAGTTGGATTTATTATAAACTTCGAGGATGAAATTTCTGTAAAGGAGGAAGCATTGTGACATTCTGAATTTTCGGCCATTTTGAGGCTATTGAATGAGAATGCATATTTCGATGTATTTCAGTTTTTTCTCGCTTAGATCGGATCAATTTTGAGTAAATTGACCAAAAGGGAAAGGCTAACGCACGACAAGGTACGTGGACCTAGGAAACTTGAAAAAAGAAATGACGCTTTGACCATAAGAATTGTCGAGTGAATATTTACAACCAATAAGGTCGATCAGAAAACGATTAATGGATACAATGCTAGCGTTATACGATTGGAGCGAGAGTGATGCCGCTTAACCAATGTATAATTTGAAAATTTCCCTAAATCAAGTAATGACGATTGAAGTCGTCGGAACTAGCGATGAACCATCGCAATTACATGACAACCAAAACTGTCGTAATCAGATTTTTCTTAAGTATAATGAGAATCACAGAGTCGATACGCGTAACGTTTACAAAAGCCGCCTGTTAGTTCGGGACAAACTGAAGTTACGATCGACAGACGAAGATCACAAAATTGGAGCTCAAAATTGACAATTGAAAATAAAGAATTCCAATTCTAGATAAGGATTTGACGCCGTCTCGTTAATGGTAATTTTGAATTGGAAAAAGTGAAGTTTTGTGCTGAAAGTACAAAATTACCATTTTGCCCCTCGACCATTTGCCTTGCCTTAAGAATTCAAGAAGGATAAAATGGTAATTCTATTTTCCCTTTATGGCTGTCGAAATTAATAAGCATGGAGTCAAAATGAGTTAAAGCTTTGAGTTGTATTATTTGGTGAGTGCCACATGTCAACCATTGAGAAATCCAAGCATTTGTTACCCCCACCTAATTTTATTTTATCAAATCAACCTCGATTATTTATATGAGACCTTCATTTAATGCCCTTCAGCTGTGTATGACCCCTTTTCCCAATTTCCCTTTCATTTTTTCTCCATTTTCCTCTCTACCAAAAATTGCCTAGAAGATCGGTTTCTGCCCTCCGGTTCGGTCTGCTCGCCGGCTACTTTTCGAAGTCGTCTTGTCGTGCTCTGACCATCTACAAGAACTTCGAATCATTCTCTTGAAGCTAAGTTTTACCATGAGCAGATTGTATCCATTGGGCAAATATAGGTTCGATTAAGATTTAACCAACCAACAAAACTACTTGTTACAAATATGATATATATCATCAGAGATACAAAAATAGATCGAATAATCTCTTTCTTTATCCAAGAAAAGGTGTACTATTGCGTGTAACGTAGGTTTAGCAGTTCTAGAACCATCAATGATTGGTGAACCCTCGTGTTTAGTTGCCACCGTTGAGTTTGGAACCCTGAACAAACTGCCGGTGATAAGCCTTTCTAAAAGACCTTTTATACTATGCCCAATCCCGAAATTAGTTCTATACATATGACCAAACCTATGGGACTTAAGGAATGATGGAAGGGAATAAAAAAAGAAATAAAAAGAGAGAGGGAAAAATAAGAGAATACTAAAGATTCGAGCCATATAATTTCTCAATTCTTACTCCAAAATAGCATATCCAAATTATAAGAAAGCCTATAGAAGCCACAATTGCGCAATTGAAACTTTCCCAATTTTTATTTGTTTGAGTATGTATGGAAATAAAGGTATCATTTCCAAAATTTTCTTTATAAGGTTCCTCCTCCGAATGAAATTCAATAGGATCCAGAGAAACCATGTCTTCATCCATAGGATCTCTCCAAAAAAGCGTATTTTTTTTTACCGCCGCACAAAGAAAATATTTTGTTGCGGATGATCATCAATAAGAAAACCTTTAGGCTTGTTATCCAGGAACTTGTTCAGAAATACTGTAATGCTCCGGATCTTGTTCTCTTAGTGTGAAAATAGTTGGTTTTGTGAGAACCCGGAGTATTACTTCGCTATAACGATTCGAATTTATTGTATGGACAATAACCCGAAAGTAATCTTCCTATTGTTTGGCATCCCGAAATGCATTGAGGCGAAGCAGTTGACTAGACATCTAGGGGTCAAATTAAGATTACTATTCAATTAGTTAAGTGTCATTTTCGGATTAACCTAACCAAGATTCGAATCACGCTCTGCAGGATTTGAACCTACGACATCGGGTTTTGGAGACCCACGTTCTACCGAACTGAACTAAGAGCGTAGCGAATCGAGTAGCTCTGGAAGCATGCGTATAAGCTCGTAATGAGGGACGCGGCTCCTTGAGTGATACCATTTACAAAATTTCTTCCCTTTTTTCTCATCAGCCGATGGAATCACATGCCCTTTTGGAAGCTTCAACTACCCATCTTTCAGTAGATGATCAAATATTTTCTTAGCTTTGGTGATGTCAAAAGAAGAGAAGTCGATTTGCTTTATAAAAAGAAGATATCAATGAACTTCTATGAAATGGTATTCGTGAGGGTACTCCTAATGGATTGAAGACCATATCGAAGCAAGATCAACGTGTCCTAGATAAGTTCCAAGTGGTGGTTTGTCAATTGGTTGAGTGATTTTTCCCGACCAGCCCTTAGACCAAAATCAGACAGAATCCGTGCGAGCTGGGGTAAGGCCTCCATTCTCCCTCTTAGAGACTTTGATTGGTCTCAAATTTTTTAGAAGATCTTCTTAACATCTAATACTCAAATTGGATGGTCTGTGGTTGCAATTTTGGTAATGCTAAAATAGGTTTTCATGGCTGATTATGAATGTTTAAAACTGGACAGATTCTGACCGTGTGAGAGCCGTGTGGAAACTGGGCTATTCAGAGGTCTTTGGAGTGTTGTTTCACTTCAAATCTCTTGGTGAGCTTTCTAAATACATAATTTAAGGTCCTAGCAAGTTTGTTTGTGATGAATTGAGGCTTAAGGTTGAGTTATGACTTGATTATGCTAGTTGAATCGAAAATTGGTTCTATTTTGTGGGTGAACCCTATTCTGGCCGGTTCTGTTGGAGGCTAATTAAAGGGTATTGTCACTTCAAATTGACTTATAATGTCCTATAAGATGTGATATGAGGTGTTAATGGGGAGTATGTGAAGTGGATTGGGAGTTAGAAGTAAATTATTGACAAAATTGATGCATGAACCTCTAAATTGTATTTTGCCTTGTGTGTGGCCATATGAATTGAACATATTAAGGATTCGTGGGAGTATTGTTGTGTGTTCAATTGATCGATAAGGCGTCTTGAATTGTCGATTGTATGGCTAATGGGAAATTGGGTTAATGAAAGTGAGAATTCAATGGCTTTTGATCCAAGATTGGGGAACTATTTTAGGTTGAGGAGAGATTCTTGGGAATTGCATACTTGTGGCATTGATGAGAGTCACTTGGTGTGAGATTTTGCTAATTGATTAAGGCAAGTGTTTCCTAAACCTTTATTTGAATGTTAGGATATTGCTGGGTGATTTATTGAATGAATGGAATGACTTATGAATTTTATGAATTGAATTGTGTGTTATGATGACATTTAGAACTCAATGAGAAAGATATTGAGGATATCGATTGGCCTGTGACCCCAGTGGTATCGAATGGTGGTGAGTTTGAATAATAATGAGAATACCGATTGGCCTGTGGCTCTAATGGTATCCAATGACTACGAGCCTCGAAAGTACTGATTGGTCCGTGGCCCCAGTGGTACCAAATAACTAAAAGTCATTGTGACATCGATTGGTCTGTGGCCCCAATGATGTTAGTTGGCAAGAGTGCCAGAGAAGTACATAAGTGGATGTGGAAGTTGTGATAATTGTGTATCGAATTATAGGTTGCTTGTACTTTGAGCTTAAGACCCTGAAGTTAAGTGTGATTGATTATATTGCTTATCCATACTTGGTTATTGATATTCCTATTTGTTTGATGCCATGCGCTATTGCATTGATGCATGCTTGCATTTTGGTGACATTTATGTGTGGTCTGGGGGGATTGGTGTTGAGGTATAAGTTTAGGTTTCACTTTTTGATATGTAAATCTCACCCCGTAGTGGAACACATTTTTCAGACCCCAAACCTTAAGCATGCTACCAATCCGACTGGGCGGTGGCAATCGGAAGGAGATGACCGCCCTTTTTGATAAGTTCCCTGCGAGGAAAAATATTGTATATGTTAGGAAGCGCACAACTGTTTGGGTAGATGAGTGTAAACTGGAGTTACAGCCCCATCAATTCGAGGCATGGTTCTGTCCACTGGAAACAACAGCTTGATGGGACCTCTATTGCCTGAGGATGTTCCGTTAGATGTGGTTCCGAACTGGTATCATCCATCTTGAACTAAAATTGAAGTGGAGAACCAAGCATCTGTGGGTGGTTCAAGGAACATACTTGAAGAGTCGAAGTCTCTACCTACCAAAGAGTATATGAACTACATAGAAATCTCTGCTGATGCGGTCGAGGCCACCGACGAAGATAAAGTAGCTGAGGTCGAAAAGGAAATTGAGAAAGACACTGAAGAATCATCTGAAGAGGTGCCATATGAAGCATTTTCTAATTACAACCTTGAGGACGAGGTGGATAATGGGGAGGACGATTCGAGCGGTTCTTCTGAGTAGGTAGAAGAAGGGGGGTGTAAGCTTTACGGGATAAGGAAACATTTTGATGTTAGACCTTGAGACGGTTAAGTGGTAACCTTTAATACTTAAACCTTCGTTCCTTTTGCTATCCGGGTGTGCGGCTTTACTTTTCTGTCCTTTCCTTTATGATTACAGTTTATGGATGTTGTTTTATGTATAAATGGGTGTGCTGTTGAATCATTCCAATTTTCCTTTTATTAATTTTTGTAAGGGGATCTTATCTCGCCTTCCGTGTGCGCATTTCATATCATACTAGGTTTTGTGAGGTTCCTGGATAATTACTAGCCCGAGGTGGATGTGAAAAGCTCCAAGGGACGCGGGGCGTTACAAAGTGTCTAATTCTACTAAAAGAACTTATCACCATAACATCATGCATAGAAGAACATATATTAATGTCATAAAGCATCATAATATCATGTTCATAAGTATCAAGCCAGCTTCATAAATTATGAACAAGGCCTAAACAGTTTAATTTACAAAGAGCCATCAACCCAAGTTTATTCGTAAAAGAATAACCCTTGTCTAGTTTCAAAGAACCGAACCAATAGTCAAGTCATTTACAATAACTTAGTCATAAAATGTCAAGTTTTAATCAAGAACAAGACTAACAGGCTTCTTATGTAATCAACTATTCCTGTATTCCAATTTGGAATGTCACAATTATTGATTCCTTAAAGTCAAATAATCTCGCATCAAATTTGTAATGAGATCATTTAACAAAAAGGATAGTCCAACCTATTTGGATTGTATTATCAAGTTTAAAATGACACAAGCTTCCTAGATAGAACCTTTGAATTAGGTTAAAGTTATCTTCATTAAGTTTGGAATGAGACAACTCGCCCTTTTCAAATTCATCAGCAACCATGAACATCGATGAAATACATAAACTGTGATTGTCATTTTGGCCAACAAAATAAGATTCAATAATTCAAAACACACAATTAGAAAGTAAGTAAATGGTAATTAAGACTTGTCTATACAGTCTTTGATCCCATTTCCGCCACTATTTTGAATAATCGATATTTAAGCATACATTTTGTGAGAGCATCAACCATGTTATCATTCGATCTTACATTGATAAAGGTGATAACTCCTTGTTCTCCAAGATAATTTAACAACGCATGCCTCAGTCTCACATGTCTTCTATTTGAATTAAAGAGAGCATTCTTGACGACTTTGACAGCTGCTTGATTATCATATAACATGTTTAAAGAATCAATCTTTAGCCGAGACAAAGGAATACCATAATCAGATTATTTATCCACTCTACCTCTTCGTCGGCTGAGGCTAAAGTGAAAAGTTCTAATTCTATAGATGACAATACAATACAAGTATGTCTTTTGAATTTTTAAGTAATAGCAGCTTCACCCAAAGTGAATACATATCCACTTGTGGGTTTACTATTTCTAATCTCTAAGCACCATGATGCATCAGAATATCCATCCACGGTTGGAGGAAAACCAGAGTAACATGGAGCATAATCTTTAGTACCTTTAAGATATCTCATCAGCCTACTGAGGGCATCCCAATGCTCTTTACTAGTATTACTAGTGAAACGACTCAGCATGCCAACTATAAAAGCTATGTCAGGTCTAGTGCAACTCATAACATACAAGAGATTAGCAATCAGTTTTGAGTACTTTAACTGATCCACGCTAGTCCCCTCATTGGGACTCGGTCTTTTATTATAATTGCATTGTGTCTCAATCGGTTTACACTCACTATATTCCCAAGTGGAAAGTAGCTGCTCAATATAATAAGTTTGATTAAGGGAGATGACTTGCCTTTCAAAGCTCACTTTCATACCAAAAATGGTATTAAAAATATCAAGATCTTTCATGTCAAATTCTTTTGTTAATGTAGCTTTTATGTCACTCACTACAGAATCATCGGAACCAAAAATTAACATGTCATCAACATACAAGCAAATGATGACTGTCTCATTTGACATATAACGATGGTAAAGGCATTTATCTGAGTAACTATACTGAAAGCCATAACTTTTTACCATTTTGTTAAACTTAAGATGCCACAACTTAGGTGCTTGTTTAAGAACATACAAAGATTTGTTCAATTTACAAACTTTATCTTCAAAGTCTTTCATGACATACTCTTCTCGTTGTTCCATGTAGATTTTCTCATTTAACTCTCAATTAAGGGAAGCTGTCTTTACATCCATTTGATGCACTGCAAAGTGTTCGATAGATGCTAAAGCAAGAAGAATACTTATAGCTGATAGATGACACACAGATGAATAAACATCAAAATAGTCTATTTCGTTTTGTTGTTTATAGCCTTTAGCTACTAAACGTGCTTTGTATTTAGCTATTGATCAATCATTATTTAGTTTCTTCTTCAATACCCACTTAAAGCCTATAGCCTTGGTCCCTTTTGGCAAATTGACTAGCTACAAAGTGTGGTTATGCAGCAATGAGCTCATTTCATCATTTATTTCTTCTGCCCACAGAAGTGATTCCCTATATCTCATTGCTTCCCGATAGGAGAATGGATCATCCTCTAGATAGCAAGTGACAAAGTCATCACCAAAATTTTTGAGAACTATCTCTCTCTCTCTCTCTCTCTCTCTTATAGATACTCTAGCTGGATCTAGTTCAACAACTAGCTGTGTGAGATTAGTGACAGAATGACCTGTTTCAGATTTTACATGAGACTTTGAAATCATATTTGTAGATCCATAAACACTCAAGCCATGATCTTTGAGAAACTTATTCTCAAAGAATTCTGCATCTCTAGATTCTATTACTGTGTTAGTAGATAGATCCAGAAACCTCTCTACAGCACTATCTTCTGCACTACCTATATATATACAAGTAATTGTTCTTGGTTTCACTTTAGGTCTATTAGGATCCTGTATTCTTACATAAGCAATACAGGCCCAAGTCTTAAGAATATTGTATCTACAAGGATGGTTATTCTATATCTCACAAGGTGTCACAGACAACTTAGAGTGCAGCAATATGTTCAAGATGTGATTAATAGTTACAACTACTTCTCCCCAGTAGGAGAAAGGCACGCCGGCTGTAAATAACATGGAATCTAACATTTCAATTAGTGTTCTATTTTTAACGCTCGGCAACACCATTTGATTGGGGGTAAGTAAGGAGCAGTGGTTTCAAGTATTATCTCTTCTGAAGCACAAAATTACTTGAACTCTGTTATTGTATATTCACATCCTCTATCACTCCTAAGCATCTTAATTTTCAAGTTGAGTTGATTTTCAGCTCTAAACTTAAAAATCTTAAAATTTTCAAAAGCCTCATTTTTCAATTTTAACAAATAGACATGACAATATTTAGAAAAATCGTCTATGAATGTTATTAAATACTTCTGACCACTTCCAGTAACGTAATTTCTAAAGTTGCAAATGTCAGAATGTATTAACTCAAGAAGTTGTGTGCTTTTAGAAACAGACTTAAAAGGTTTTTTTAATGATCTTAGCCTGTGCATAACACTCCACATTTGTTAAATCGAATAGAAGTATCCAATGGAATGTTGTGAATTTTAGCTAGATGTTGCATTTTCCTATAGTTCATATGTCCAAGTTTGTCATGTAACAACTTTGGATCAATCAAAGTATAGCTCACATGATTTATGCTATCAATATCTAAACTCAACCTATACATACCATTAACTATGTACGCACAACCAAAATAACATAAGTTAATTGATAAAGTTACTCTACAATCCATAGTTGAAAAGTACATACCAGCTTTATCAAGTAAACTCATAAAAATCAAATTCTTTTTCAGTAAAGATACTACTCTGACATGTTTCAAAGTTAGTAATTTACCTGAAGAAAATACCAAATCTGCGGTTCTAGCATGAGTCACCTCCTATATCACACGGACACGATACAAGACACGACACGACACACCGACACGGCGGTTCTAAAACAATAGAGAATTTCGACACGCTGGAACATGTTGTATATTAAATATATATTTTTATATATACACATACATAAATAATAATAGAAAAGCCCTTATGAATTTACATAATAATTCTCTTAATTTTTTTTTTAGGTTCCAAGAGCAGCACAGTTGTAGTAAACTCTTCCTGTGAAGTAGAGAGCCTGCCCGGGCACAATTCTTTTTCCCACATCGGCAAAGTAGTGGAGAAAGAAAGGTAAACGCTATTATAAAATGAGGGTTCAACTTTATGACGCGAGGCATTTGAGCTTGTTGGGCCATGTAGACGGCTTATCATCTTCTAATCTTGGAAGTTGGATGGATGGGCCTTTTGGTGCACGGGAACTGGGCAAAAAGGCGATTTTCAATACAAGATTTACATGAATTATATTCAAGTATTGTGTCTCCGCGTGTCGAGGCGTGTCCGTGTAACATAGGTCACCTCTGCTTCACCACCATTGTAATTTTCTACAATGTCTTTCACTTCTGTGACCTCAATGAGTAAGTTCTTGTCATTTGAAGCATGACAAGTAGCGTCACTATCCAACCACCACTCAAAAGAGACACTGACCTTTTCATTCTTCGTCATTCCAATGGAGGCTTGAGGCTTAGACTCATTAACTAGCATATTAGCCTCATTTTGTGGCGTGTTACTCTTTGACTTCTTTGGTAGCTTACACTCTACTACCCAGTGACTCCAATTTCCACTGTTATGACACTTGCTCTTCTTCTTACTTTCGGAGATAGTCTTTTTGACCTCTAATTGTGAAGATGATTCACCTTTTGGTGAATTGAACTTCTTCTGAGGTTTATTGGAGTGTAAAATAAAGTTGCCAACTGACTTCTGTTGACCTTCTTGTTCCAAAATTTTCTTAGTAATATTTTGATCCTCAATGTGAATATACATCTTTAATTCATCCAATCCCATATGTTCTTTCTATCAGTCTTAAAAGAACTCCATTTGGCAGGTAGCGTACTCAACACGAGACCAATAAAGAGATTATCAGACATATCAAAGTTATCATCTTTCAACTTGTTCATCATGTTCTTAAGTTCAATTAACTGAAAGGTGATACTCGAATTCATATTGAATTTAAAGTCAAATAATTTCTCCGCTAGGAGAGTTTTAGAGAGCCTTTCTTGTTTTTGAAACTGAGCGTTTAAGTGATCCCATATCTCTTTCGCCGTCTTATACTCACTATAAGTCATAGTTAGATGAGAATTTAGAGAGTTCAACAAGTAATCTCTACATAAATCTTCATCTTTGTTCTATGGATATTCATCCACATCTTTAGCGGTAGATGCAAAATCACTCAAAACAATGTAGAATATTTCACGCTCTTTCATGCCAAATTGAACGTGTAACTTCCAACTATGAAATTCATTAACATCAAATGATTGCAGCTTTATAATATCATAGGAACTATGTTTTGCCATTCCAGTCAGAGCAAATAGTTAGAAAGAGAATCTATCTCCTTTCCAAAAGGTTAGGCTAGGCTGCATCTTGGAGTTTTCGGAGCTCACAAAGTTGAATAACGCCTCTCACTTTGGTCAAACTACTCTGCGGAGATGGAATTTGCCAAAATAGACCCCAAAAATGAGTCCGGAGTGCCCAAAAACCTTAATGTGGACTGCCCTTATTGTTGGAAATTCGCCAAAATAAGCAGAAAATACACAAAAATATGCGAAAATACACGGTGCTACTGTACTCACGTGGCGTTACAGTAATCCGCGTTACAGTAACAGTGAACTTTCAGTAGTCGTATCTCCTTTGTCCGATATCCGTTTGACGTGAGTGACAACTCAAAACGTTCGTATCGACGAGTAGAACGAAACCCAAGTGCCCTATAAAATTGGCTATATTTTCCAAGTTATTGATTCAAAGATTTCAGCCACTCGAATTTCAAACTCAGATCCTCGCCAAACTAACTATCGAAATCGAAAGTAACTTATACCTGCGAGTTCATCTCGACGATATTTTCAAGCAGGCACCTTGCTCGCTCAAATTCGACACATGAAGATAATACTTCAAGATTGTTGGATATATTGTTAATATAATCCATATAATATGTTCACGTACATGCCCAATAGGTGAAAACATAGTTATTTGGATTCATATAGGCTGAAACCCATTAGCTTGCTTATTAACTCTAGGGTTCTCCAATGCAAGAGGTGACACTATTGAGCGTTCCAAACTTGACGTCTCTTGGTGTAATATTTCAATATTGTTGGAGGTTAGGGTTTTGTCTGCTTGAAGTATTACACCAAGAAACGTCAAGTTTAGAACCCTCAATAATATTACCTCCAGCGTAGGAAAACCCTAAAGTTAATAAACAAGCTAATAGGCTCCAGTCCATATAGACCCAAATAACCATGCTTTTATCTATTGGGCTTGTATGTGAACATATTATATTGATTATATTAACATTATATCAAAATTTGAATTCCAAGCAATGGATACTTTGTAATCCACTAATTACCGTTCGTTCTCTTAATTGAATTGCAATTAAACTCGGATCCGAGCTTTCGTGCTTTGGTGGGTCTCCAAGATCCGACTCCTCAAAATTTGGTAACTTCAACTCCATTAACAAATTGTTTATCAATGACTGAATTCTGTCAAGCTAGTGGGTTTCTATTTCATCTTCCAGTTGATAGACACATGGAAATAGAGATCATTGAACGAATTGTTTACCTTATTGTAGAAGTCTGGCCTGACCGCTTAGTCAAAAGTTTCCATTGATGTTGAAGTTCCAGTTAAAGTTCGGCCTTTTGTAAGTTTTGCGTTATCTGTCTTGACGGCATATGCATACAAAGTGGCCAGGACAACGGACGCATGCATTATCTCGAGATATTTGATGACTTTGAATCGGACAGAAATGCTCTTGGCCAGGAATTTGTCATGCTTGGCATCGGTCACTCAATGCCTCCCCAATTTGTTGTTTTGCGAAATGATGGTGTGGCTCCGTTCGCATGGAGTCTATAAACATATTGATACGGGAAAGAGCGTTGAGTCCACGCATCGGTAATAAAGAAGTCTGGAGCCGAAACCACATCGCTCGTCTGTACAGTGAGCATTGGGGTTTGGTGGTCCGAACTCCCACCCTAGACAATTGAAGGAGTATGTTGCATCATTTGGAAATGAAGACCCTAGCCGTCAAATAAACAACACGTGATGTAGTATATGTGATCGAAATTCGAACGTGGTCGTCCTTGGCTTCCAAGTACCTGCAGAATTAATTATTTGATATATTGTTAATATAATCCATATAATATGTTCACATGCAAGTCCAATAAGTAAAACCATAGTTATTTTGGTCCATATGGGCTGGAGCCCATTAGCTTGCTTATTAACTCTAGGGTTCTTCTATGTTGGAAGTAACACTATTGAGCGTTTCAAATTTGACGTCTCTCGGTGTAATACTTCAAAATTGTTGGAGGTTAGGGTTTGAGAAGTAGATAGTGTTTTGTCTACTTGAAGTTTTACACCAAGAGACGTCAAGTTTAGAATCCCAGCATAGGAGAACCCTAAAGTTAATAAGCAAGCTAATAGGCTCCAGCCCATATAGACCCAAATAACTATACTTTCACCTATTAGGCTTGTATGTGAATATATTATATGGATTACATTAACAATATATCAAATAGTTAATTCTGCAGGTACTTGGAAGCCAAGGACGACCACATTCGAATTTCGGTCACATCCGCAGATACTGCATCACCTGTTGTTTATTTGATAGCTAGGGTCTTCGTTTCCGAATTACGCAACGTACTCCTTTGATTGTATAGGGTGGGAGTTCGGACCACCAAACCCCAATGCTCATTGTACAGACGAGCGATGTGGTTTCAGCTCCAGACTTCTTTATTACCGATGCGTGGACTTAGCGCTCTTCCCCGTACCAATATGTTTATACGCTCAATGAGGACGGAGCCACACCGTCATTTCGCAAAACAACAAATTGGGGAGGCATTGATTGACCGATGCCAAGCATGACAAATTCCTGGCCAAGAGCATTTCTATCCGATTCAAAGTCATCAAATATCCCGAGATAATGCACGCGTCCGTTGTCCTGGCCACCTTGTATGCATATGCCGTCAAGACAGATAACACAAAACTTACAAAAGGTCGAACTCCAATTGGAACTTCAACATCAATGGAAACTTTTGACTAAGCGGTCAGGCCAGACTTCTGCGATAAGGTAAACAATTCCAATGATCTCTATTTCCATGTGTCTATCAATTGGAAGACGGGATAGAAAGCCGCTAGCCTGACAGATAGTCATGTCAATATTACTGTTAGACTATCGTGAAAGCATTTTCCAACGGTGATATCTGGTTTGGACTTGTTGACGGTAAAGATATTGTGTTTGAATTATCTACCCGGATGATCGATGGTCTAAAATTTCAAGTTGAATTAGGATGTCAGCCTGGAGAACGCCATGTTGAATGGTGTGGCGATCTTGATAATGAGCAACTCTGCGAATAAGTTGGACGGGGTTGGTGTTGAGACAAAAGTCTACTTCATCTGCTCGCAACACACTAGCCACAGTTGGATTCACCGCGACCTGCACCAGCAACACGAGCTTCACGAGTCCTCCTTCACGGAGTTACAAGAAGCGACCGAGAACTTCAACTCCAATACAGTGATCGGTGTTGGGGTTTTCGGTCATGTTTATTCGGGAACAACCAAGGATAGAACAGTCCGATGTTCGCTCGTTCGAGGCGGTTTACTTGAGGTACTACGAGCGAGTCCGGCTCCTAACCCCGCGCGCTCCCTGAGAGAGCCAGAGTGAACTTGGCCGAATGAGCAATGCGGTGGAAGAAAAAGGGGGCTGTTCGACAGGATTCTACTCCAGGATTCAAGGCTCTGTCAAATCTTGAAACCATAAAGAACTTCGTCGAGGCTATGGAGAAGCGCTTGCCTGAGCACGGAGTGGATAGGCCTACCACATAGGAGATGTTTTGTGGAACTCGGAACATGAATTGCGGTCGCAATATGCTATCTCTCGAGTAGCTGTCACGACCTCTCCTCCGTCGCTTCGTCCACTCCGTCCCCTGGGGCCATCCCCGATTTGAATCCAGAAGAAAGGAATGAGTAGACCGAAGCTCGTGCCGTTGGCGATCACTCCCGAACCGACATGTCCGGCATTTAAACGGCTCATGGCAAGATAAGTTGTCAATGTTCAGGCATTTTATGCAGTTTTTTGGTGTTGACACTTCCACTCTTCTCGTACATTGCAGAACATCCTTTTTTGTTCTGCTAGAGCCTTCTTTTTCTGGGAAAAATAACCTTTGATGGAGATAAGAATTGAATTCAAAATTTATTTTCGAGTTTTAGATCGCTTCATCCCTTATCTCGAATATTTATTAAAAAACTCATAAATAGACACGTGAATTTTTTGTTTTTCATTTGATTGGACAATGTATATACGGTATGCACACGATACAAGATGGGCGTTTATTCCATTTCCATTGTAGAATGATTATTCGATTATTTTTATCCTCTTATCATAATTCTTTGATTCTTCCATTTCGATAATGAACTTGGCCTTTCTCGATATTGAATCAAAGTATGTGCAATTGATGTTTAAAAGTTCATTTTCTCTACTATTTATAGGCAGATTGATTAGCTAGTGAGCCGGTTCTCTATTTCTTTCTTTTTCCCTAGCATTCTGTAAAATAGTTTTCTCATGAAATTGCGAATTACATATTTTGGCAAGAAATTATCGACATGATATGAAGAATAGACATGAAATTTATTTTTAATTGTGAAATTGAAATAGGCGAAAAAAGATATAGAGTACTAATTTATATTTGGTCCGATGATATATATATATATATATATATATATATATATATATTTGGTTGAAAGATGATAAAATATTTATAAATTAACTAAATAGTGTATTTTGGAAAGTAAATGATTGTGATAAATTCAGTTATCCAGATATTCTCATTCGAAATGCAAATAAATTTATAATAACACAAATGACCAGCACCAAGAGTATAATAGAAGGTTTATGACATAAACATGCATAATACAACTCTATTCTCAGATCCCAACACACAAATTTAAAATCCGCCATAACTAATTACCCATAAAAAAGTTTCTAAATGAAATGCATTGTGATAAGATAAAGTACACTAATTTTATTACAAGATGGTCTTTCTCGATATTCACTGCCTTCAAAAAGTATAGAACGCGTTCTAAAAAGTAAAAATCCACAAAGTTTCTAGCTAGAGTGCGTTCATTATTTACTTGATTAGCATTGATCAATAAGCATCCTTTTATTATTATTATTATTATTATTATTATCATGGTGATTGCTAAAGTTTAGAAAAACAAACAAGTGAACTTGCGAAATTTAACGCCAGTCACGAGAAATAAAGAAGAAAAGTCAGAGAGCATAGCTTTTATATGTAATAAAGACCAAATCAATTAGCTAATGGCAGCGAATATCTAAGCCATTTCTTTTGCTTGTTTTCTATAATAAATTAAATTTTGACGGATATTTTTTTGTTTCCGAATAAAACTCAAAAATAAGGTTTTTTTTTTTTGGGATGGGGGGGGGGGAGATTGTTGCTCGTTAAGAAAGAGTTTTTGCACATTGTTAAGGTTGTTTTTCTATTGGTCTCAAAAATCATGAAAAATGAAGAAAATGATTT
Organism: Rhodomyrtus tomentosa; assembly: GCA_028455895.1. NCBI lineage: Eukaryota > Viridiplantae > Streptophyta > Magnoliopsida > Myrtales > Myrtaceae > Rhodomyrtus > Rhodomyrtus tomentosa. The sequence goes on along the minus strand of JAPCWY010000003.1, from coordinate 12,694,597 downwards.
GCGTGTTGCTAATAATATGCTAGTGTTGTAATGGCATGAAAATACAATACCATTACATGGTGCTAAATGCACGTGGGAAATCCCCAAAATACCCATCCCTCCTCACATAAAGACCAAGACCTTCCTCTCACCCCCTTCGAAGTTCGACCCCGACCAGCTGCTGGTGATCTCCTCCTTCGCACTCCCATTCGCTCTCTCTCTCTCTGTCTGTGTATTGTGCAGTCAAATAGCTGCTCGTTCTGAATCGTCTCTGTGTTCAGGAACCGTGAGGAAACGACCAATTCTCGTATCCACTCATGACCGTGATGACTCCTGCCCCTATCGATGTACGTCCTCGAATCACTCGCTTCATACTCGCAATCGTGTCTCTTGCGCATTCGTGTACAATCTGCGTGCGTCTGTAGTTTTTGTGTATCGGGAATGTGCGTGTGGGGCCGACATTCACTCGCCCGTTCGTCGCGCCACGGCGCCGCCGCCGTCGGCTTGGGTTGGCTAGGCATGCTAGTCTCCGCTAGGGCTTTGGTGTTGATTCGTGTGCGGCGTGTCGGTTTAATCTGGACGCCGTCTCCTGTTGGTTTGTCAATTGTTGGGGTTTTTGAGCAAATCCGTTGGGTTTTTAATGCGCTTTGTGGATCCGCGAGGATGGTCATTTCGGCTTTGCTTTGTGGTCGCAGCAACAGGAGGATGAGGAGATGCTCGTTCCCCACTCGGATTTGGCGGAGAACAATCACCAACCCATGGAAGGTGACTCTTTGAATCCGTAGTCAAGTACTGTTTAGTAGTTCCCTCTCCGGTCATACGGGCCTTTGACCTTTGCGCCCAAATGTATCTTTGCTTTGCTGTTTTTGTGCCCTTAACTATTGTAACATCTTGGTTTCCTATCTCAAATGAACTTTAATTATTGGGGGCACAGAATTTGGCTATTGGAGCATGCAGGATCGAGAATTGTTCTCTTAGAGTTTTCTGTTATAGCAGTTTAATGAAGTTTTAGTTCTGGATGCTGTCGGGTAGATGTCTTATCCATTCTAATGTCAGTTTGGGTTCTAATTGCTCCTTTTTTCTTTGTGGCGATCACTAGTAGCAGCGCCCGCTGAAGCCACAAACCCCGCTGACAATCAGCCGGTGGATGATCCTCCTCCATCAAGATTTACATGGCGAATTGACAACTTCTCTAGGATGAACACTAAGAAGCTTTACTCTGAAATTTTCGTAGTTGGTGGTTATAAATGGTATTTTACTAATGCAAATTCAATATCTTAATTTACGAGCAGTGTATATATTTGGATTGAACATTTCTTTGCTTGCCCTGCTTACTTCAGGCGGGTACTTGTTTTCCCAAAAGGAAACAATGTGGACTACTTGTCTATGTATTTGGACGTTGCTGATTCGGCGAGCTTGCCATATGGATGGAGTAGATATGCGCAGTTCAGTTTAGGCGTTATAAATCAAATACATAACAAATATACTGTCAGAAAAGGTACATCTTTAACACGTGGATAAAATTGTATATGTTGTTATCTTTTCTAGTTGCTAAATGTGCTTGCTGATGATCTGACATCTAGAAGTCATCGAGATGTTTACCATAAAATCAGCGTACTATGATAATTTCAGTTATGAATTTCTACTTTGTATTTGTCTGCAAGGTATTGGTTGTATTTGAGGAAACTCGTATTTTTGATGAGACAATGCAGTATTATTTTCTCCAATGATGAAATATTTAATTTCATTAAGCTTCTTGACAGCTAAAAATCTGGGTGACAACAAGGTAGTGGCTTATTAGCACCTTTTGTAGTCTTTTATGTGAAAAATAGGATACGTCAGGCAAAGAAATTATCGCAGATAGACAGTGTATGCTTTTGAAATAGTGTTTATGGTTGATTATTCAAGTTACTGTTAGCATGCAGATCTCTTGGGTCCAATGGCTTACGCATGACTAATCTTACACACTGGCACTCCCAAGATGAATTGTTTTCATCTATAGTAAAGATAGAAAGCTTATGTATTCTTTTTGTCCATTCAATCACATAATCTCTGCTTCTTTGTCTGACCACCTTGTGCTGTTTGTATCTGAGCAAGCACACTGGTCTAAATAGAGCAAACTGTTTTAAAGGGAGCTTACTTTTGATCCTTTTTTCAGTTTGTTTGTGGTCAATTATGCATACGCTTCTTTCTTTGTTTTCTAACTATGCCTTTTTCTCCTCCTCCTCCTCCTTCTTTGTTCCCCTCCCATTCTCCGTCTCACTGAAAGAACATCCACTTCAATCTTGTATGACTAGAGCAAGTTACTCATGAAACTTCATTACCTATTCTGCACGTCTCTAGAGGGACAAATGATCATCTAATTTGAACTTAGTAAAATGAAATAGGCTTGAGCGTTTTGTTTCTATGCCCATAGAGTTGTTTGGCTATTAGATTGTATTGTACTCTCAATGGTGGCTTCTTTCCTTTGCAATGTGGCGATTGATTTCTTTTCTATTTGAAGATTTTGCATATCTTGTAAAATCTAAGTTTTTTCATTTCTTATCACAACTTTGGTGTTAGCATATTCTAATATGGATTTTGACCCATGAATGCTCCCCTTCATGCACTTCAAAGAACTTTCATGTAGGAAAAGTTAAAAAATATCATGAGTTTGGCTACATGTCTGTTTATATCTTGGGGGATGCATATGCTACTGGATAAGGACCAGCTCTGTAGGGTTTCTTCTTATGCTTAGGAAAACCCTTTTCTTATAGATGAATATTCCATTCGAAAGATATATGCTTAATCTTTCCCTTCATTTTAAGACATTAGATTTTACTCGGTGATTTTGCTAGCTTTGCTGTGTTGCTTGTTGTTCAAAAGAAGTGAGGAAATATTTAAGCAGCCATCAATCTCTACCGTGAATTAATGCACCTTATGATTGTTAAATAATCTTGGAGTTTGACATGCAATGGATCCTTATGTAACCATAGCATGTTGGGGACTTGTGCCAGATGAATTTTACTCCAACTCAAGAGGATATTTTCCATATTTTTTTTGCCAGATACGCAACACCAGTTCAATGCCCGGGAAAGTGATTGGGGTTTCACATCCTTTATGCCTCTTAGTGAACTTTATGATCCAGCTAGAGGTTATCTGGTGAACGATACTCTTATAGTGGAAGCTGAGGTTATTGTTCGTAGAGTTGTAGATTACTGGACATATGACTCCAAAAAAGAGACTGGTTTTGTTGGTCTCAAGAACCAAGGAGCGACATGTTATATGAACTCTCTCCTCCAGACACTTTACCATATTCCTTACTTCAGGAAGGTAAAGCTGTGCTGATTGATTACTCTGGCTAGCATTCAAAACTGAAGCTGTTGCACATTGTATTAATTTGAATGGTTGGACCGTTTGTTACAGGCTGTGTACCATATGCCTACTACTGAGAATGATATGCCATCTGCGAGTATCCCGTTGGCTCTCCAGAGTTTATTTTATAAGCTCCAGTACAGCGACAGCAGTGTAGCAACGAAAGAGTTGACCAAGTCCTTTGGATGGGACACATATGATTCTTTCATGCAGCATGATGTGCAAGAACTAAATAGGGTTCTGTGCGAAAAGCTTGAAGACAAAATGAAGGTGAAAAAAGTGAACTTGTTAAAAGTGCCGAACTTCTCTTGATATGTACTAATTCACGGGAACCATTGTCTACAGGGTACTGTCGTCGAGGGAACTATACAGAAACTATTTGAAGGACATCATATGAATTACATCGAATGCATTAATGTAGATTACAAATCTACTAGAAAAGAGTCATTTTATGGTACTGTTTTAGCATTTTGATCGTAGCAATTTTTTAGGGGTTTTTTTTTTTTTTTTTGCTGATGCTAATCTGTTCACATATGATTATTAAGACCTTCAGCTTGATGTCAAAGGCTGTCGAGACGTTTATGCTTCTTTTGATAAGTATGTTGAAGTTGAACGCCTGGAGGGTGATAATAAGTACCATGCTGAGCAATATGGGTTGCAGGTTAGTCATTCTATCGAAGGAAATCTTGGTAATTACTGATGGTTCAATTTATGAACACGCTTGAGCAGACACAAACACTCAATTCTCCTTCACTTGCTCCTGTTTTAAGTATTATGCATGCAAGCAGTCACTGGAAGGCATACCTTTTTTTTTTTTTTTTTCCGGGAATGCATACTTGAGGGCCTTCATTTATGTCAATTTTCTGGAGATGCTTTATCAGGGTTTACTTTTTTTAGATCAATCATTTGGTGATTATGCTTGTTTTTTCTGATCAATTTCGTCTCTTGAATGGTTTTCTGGTTTTGGAGACTCAAATTCTGAATCAAGACTTGTTTACTCACCTCTCAAACGTTAGTGCATTTATGGTCAGATTTGGTCAATACATGTAATTGGGGGAAAAATAACTCGCAATAAATCTTCAGAACTGCTAATTTTCTATCGAGTCCTTAAAGTCTCTCATATAATATATTCAATGAGTCAATGGCTTCTAAAGCCAATATTAGCTGATCACCCTTCTCCTTCTTTTGTAAGGGAGACATTCCACTCAGTTATCACATAGTATACTTTGTATTGTTTCGAGTCACAGTTTTCTTTTATCAGACCTGAAATTAGAATTCCCCTAGTGTCCTCTCTTGTGATGTGACTTCTTTGCTGTTCCCATTCTTGGCTTTTTATGATGGCCGAAAGGCTCGAGATTGTCCTCTTATGTAGTTCTAGCTGTTTCCACTCTTGCCTTTTAGTTTCTTAAAACAAGGACTACTAGATTATCTCTGTTTGACTCATTCAGGGTGTATGCTTAAATAGTAATCCCTTTTTTTTGTCAGAACCTAAATAATAGTTTGATTGGTGGTTCGATGGCCAATTAGTTCACTTTTGGAGTGATGGCATAAATTTAGGTTCCCACAAGTATGACAGCCTGCAGAATTCAGGTGACTGGCCATGTGAAATTATTTAATCATAGACAACGATACTATTTCTTCGCTCAGACGTGTGTAGTGCACAATCCAACTGCCACAAATGCAGCCACCAAAGAATGACACAGGCATTAAAAGGATCGACTCTAGGTTACGCTTATAGGCTACGTTATGGCTTTATTGCGTGATTAGGAGGAAATTTTATCAGCACAATGAGAACTGAACCCGTTGATCAATTATAGGCTATCTAACATTTACCAAAGCTTCCTCAAATTTTTTTTTGAATTATTAGTCAAAGGTTACATTCTTCTGGCTTTTACTTGATGATGATGGTATGAATTTTTTATGTCATTTCAGGATGCAAGAAAGGGGGTTCTGTTCATTGACTTCCCCCCTGTTCTTCAACTCCAATTGAAACGATTTGAATACGATTTTATGCGGGACACTATGGTGAAGGTCTGCCGTTTAGATAAACATTGTACAACTCTTTGATTTGTTTGGTAGTGCGGGGGGTTGATACCTCTTGAAATTATGTGCTGCCTCCATGATTGCTGAGTGCTCTCAACTTAAATTGGAGTTCTGGGTTCTTTAATATTTTTTGCTTGCATTGTACTTCATTTTCTAGGCGGTTATGATTTGTGGCACTGGTGGCCTACTGCTGCAAGATGCTAAACTTCTGCAAAAGTGTGAGGTGTACATCTATATTAGCTGACTCCTAAGTTACAGGCAGAAGCACTGGCTAGTTTTTTATGTGTTTAAGTGTTGTCTGGATTCATTTTAGGCAAGATAATGTGACTGGTCTTTGTTTGATTCCTGTTTTTTATTTTAATGTGTTAGCAGTACCATTCCAGTTTAGGTCCGCATTGTTTTATTCTTGTCATTGAGGATCTTCATGCTTGTATTTTTAGATCAATGATCGCTATGAGTTTCCTCTGCAACTTGATCTTGACCGTGGGGATGGTAAATATTTGTCTCCTGATGCTGATAGGAGTGTTCGCAATCTCTACACACTCCACAGGTACAAGTATTGTTCATTTACCTCAATGTTGTACTTATATTAATTAATGACTTGACATGCGGCTATATCACCAAACCAAGCCTCGAATGGGTGATCCTTCCGCGAATCAATGGGTATCTTGCAACTTGTGGTGTATTTAGGTTTCTGATTGGTGCCTCGTGATATATATTCTGAGGTCTGTCTGTCATACACTTGAATCTTAAAATGCCTTTTGGTGGCTGAAGTGACAATTGAAACTTTCCTGGATATGCTGCCAGTTTTGCTTATCTAAGCTGCTGCTTTTAATCATGATATGCACAGTACAACATTCAATGATTGTTGCAAGTTCTGTATTGATTTGCACGCCGTCTTTTTGTGATACTTTGTTACTAGATACTGTTATATTCAGGCTACAGGATGCAGCTTTGTCCTGACATTTCTACCCTACTCCTCTCCTCTTTTTCCCAGATTGTTCTCTCTTATCATTCTTCAATTGATCAGCCTTATGCTTTTCACCTGGAAGACATTTGAAAACAAACCTTTCAAGACTGACATTGTTGCCAGATTTCTCTGTTATTTTTAATCTGTAGAAGTCATTTTTGGAGGGTTTGTGCTGCTATTTAGTTGTTGTCACTGTGCTACCATTGATTAATCCATTTGTTTTCAGTGTTCTGGTTCACAGCGGTGGGGTGCATGGTGGACATTATTATGCGTTTATCAGACCTACTCTTTCTGACCAATGGTAGGCTATTTCTCCTACTTTCATTTGTTCACTTGATAACTTGAAACTCTGTCTTTGTATTTTGAAAAACTATCAAATTGCAACTCGTCTCTTGTGCTTTCAATTCAAATCGGCTAAGTCATTTCTTTTATTTTCCCTTGTTATGGTTTACCTTCTTTGCCCGATTTTCCTGAACTAGAGTTCTATGTGTCGAGTTGCGGTTGGTGCATTTAAAATATGCTGTGTAGCTTGGAGGTGCCTGGGCTTTTGAACACTAATTTGTCTCACTTTCTTTAGCCTATGGAGTATGGAAAATTGGTCACACATCTCCTGGGATCCTTTGCGTTTGTCAACAGTGATGTGATTTCTCTATTAACTTGAAATTTTGAATTTTGAAGCTGCAAATTTTCCCACTATTTTCAACTTCTCCTTTCCAAATGCTATATGAAATTTCCAGTCTGCAGAATACTCAATTTATCTTGATTATAGGTTGAAGTGTGTGAGTGAAAATAGTAAATTTTTGCTGGGGTGTGCAGATTTTGATACTTTCCGAGGGTTACTTACATTTAGGCTCTATTTATTTCAAAATAAACAATTTGTTAGAAACTAGGGAAGCTTTGCTCATTTTACTGTGTTGATGCTGCCAATGAGGACCGTCTATGAGAGATTTTCCACAACTCATCAAATGATAAACTAGTGCACTTTCTTTGGAGTATTAGTTGTTTTCTCAAATGACCTGTTCTAGTATGATCTATGTTGATGTGTTGATCAGTGATCTCTGCCTATCCTCTCTACTTGTTATCCCAGATAGCTGGTTGAGTTGTCATGTCTCATGTCTCATGGCTATCAGCATCACCACTATCATTACCTCATCACTGGTTCGGCCATCACTCATCACCATTCCTGCTGCCTCAAATGATTTCTCTTCAAAATCATGATTCAAGTGCTGAGCATAGTTTTCCCTAGAATTCCTTTGCCTTTCTCTGTCCTGCTGTTTAAGTATCCTACTTCTTTAAGTATTCCAGACTTTTTCGTAAGTGCCCTTATGAAGATAGAAAATGATGCATGTGGGTCAGTTTTATTTTAGACCGATGGACTAAATAAGATTGGGGTTTTTGGTTGTTTCTTGGTCTCGAGATTTTAAAAAAGTTTCATAAAAATTTTACTGGCCGTAAGGATTTGTTATTTCTGTCTCACTGGATGGATGAATGCCTTATATCTCATTTCTGAATTGCTCATGTTCTCCGTTTGGACCGCTGATCAGGTACAAATTTGATGATGAGAGAGTAACAAAAGAAGATATAAAGAGAGCACTGGAGGAGCAATACGGTGGAGAGGAAGAGGTAATTAGAGGGAGCATTGCTTGCAGCCATGTATTCATTTTGCTTCCTCGATAGATGTTTAGTCTTGCCTCCTTTTTACCTTTCAACCTCATTTGACTTGACAGTTGCCGCCAACAAATCCTGGATTTAACAACACTCCATTTAAGTTTACCAAATACTCAAATGCTTACATGCTAGTGTATATACGTGAGAGTGACAAGGACAAGATCATCTGTGATGTGGATGAGAAGGACATTGCCGAACATCTAAGGGTAAGATGCTGCGTTTATGATAATTGGAAGTTCAGATAGTTGTAGATCTCAAGTATTAAGTAATTAGTTGATGAGATTCTCGATGGACTCAAATATCTCATACAGGTCCTCTAGAATTAGCTAATCTCAAGATCTCAGGATCCTTTTGGATTGAGTAGTATGTTGCTTGAATTGTTAAAAGAATTCTATTGGGCTACCTTGTCATTGCACTTGTCTCATTTTCTCGCCATGTAAAATAAAGTGAGCCCCTTGCAGAGTCAGGATTGATTTGAAGTCAAGATTTCGTACCTTGTCTCTCTCAGAGTCTAGCGTTCTCTAGAATTATTGTCTACCAAAGTTTTCTAGTGGAAGATTACAAAAGAGGATACTCGTTGTATGTCTTAGGAGAGATTGAAAAAAGAACAAGAAGAAAAGGAACATAAGAAGAAAGAGAAGGCTGAGGCGCACTTGTACACAATCATTAAGGTGAGCATTTCTCAAGCCTTGAGCCACCTGCTTTGATTATGGTTATCTGAGATGCCTTTTCAGCATGGGAGCTTATCAACTTCATGGTGCTTGTAGGTTGCACGGGATGAAGACCTCGCTGAACAGATTGGAAGAGATATTTTTTTTGACCTGGTGGATCATGACAAAGTTAGAAGTTTCCGTATTCAAAAGCAGATGCCTTTTAACATCTTCAAGGTGCAATTTTAGATTGTGGTTTCTTTAATTTTCCCTTACGAGCCGGCATTGAGAACTTCACTAACCACTTAAAGCAAAAGAATGGTGTTCCAGTGCTTTAGATTAAGAGAAGAATGAGAGCATCTCTTTTTTGACACCGGGCTCGATACAGAGAGAGTCAGCATTAAGGTTCTTTTTGGCTTAAGCATACATAATTAAATTGAATTAGTTGTATGGCTTTGAAGGCGAAGAGAAAATAGTTCATCAACCCATCTGTATCTTTGCCGTAGTAGAATTTGTTTAATGTCCTATATATTGGCTTCTTGGTATTTCCAACTTCTGCGCACAAGCAATGTGGGAGAAATTCAGGATGCACTGGGAAAATGGTAATATGATGCTGCTTTCTGTTTTTAATGCTATTATATACTGAATAATAATCTGAAGCGTTATTGACCCTTTTCCATGCCCTATTTGTTCTTGGTCGTGTTATGAAGTTTTTCTGGCTTCTGTTGTCATCAAGATTTTTGTATGAAGTGGCCTAAATGGTGCATGCAGGAGGAGGTTGCCAAAGAATTCGGCATTCCTGTGCAATTTCAACGGTTCTGGCTCTGGGCAAAACGCCAGAACCACACCTATCGTCCTAATCGGCCATTGACTCCGGCGGATGAGACCCAATCTGTAAGTACAATTTCTTATAGCTGTTTCTTATGCACATTTTTTTTTTTTTGGGGGGGGGAAGGGAGGGGGGTTTAACTTTTGTTTAGCTTCAGTTGGGTAACCAGTTAGTCTATTTGGTCCATGTAATGTCGTGTTAGTGTGCTTCACTACCTGCTTTCTATCATCTGAAACTTGAGTGTTTATTATCACTTAGTTGATTATTTCTGTGTATGAGCGGAAAATAGTGGGGAAGATGCTTGTTCAGCTTATTCATGTAGGAGTTAATTGTTCTTCAGAGTGATAGGTAGTAATTTTCACTTACCTGCATTGGAAGAATATCTTTTGATTCTGCATATTCTTCGCGGGGATGCTTCCTTTCTTTTTTCCCCATTTTTCCCTTTCTTTTTTTCCCATTTCCGTACTGCTTATTTTCATGTCTTCGTGCTGTTTCTGTTGATTCAATGCCTTTTGGTTTGGGTCTTTACTTTCTTTCCCATTATATTTGGTTTTTCTTTTCTCTGTACTGTAGGTGGGGCAGTTGAGAGAAGTGTCAAATAAAGTTCCGAATACCGAATTGAAGTTGTTCTTGGAAGTAGAACTTGGGCTGGTAAAATTTCTCATTTTATCTTGATCACTAAAGGCCTTGCATATCCTTGGTGGCATCATTCATTTTAGTTGAGCTGTATTTTTTAAGTAGAGCTTGGGCTGGTAAAATTTCTAATTGCATCTTGATCAATAAAAGGCTTTCATATCCTTGATGGCATCATTCATCTTGCTTGAGCTGTAATTTTTAAGGATATGCACCCCGTTGCCCCGCCTGACAAGTCAAAGGAAGATATACTATTGTTCTTCAAGCTTTATGATCCTGAGAAGGGAGAGCTGCGGTAACCTATTGCCTCTGTGAACATTCTGTTGTAGCACATAAAGCTGAAACTGAAATCACTAGTCACTTCGTTCCGATACAGATATGTTGGAAGGCTTTTCGTGAAGGGTACTGGTAAACCTGCAGAAATCTTGACCAAGTTAAATGAAATGGCTGGTTACTCTCCTGACCAAGAAATTGAACTTTACGAGGTTTGTTTTCATCGATGGATTTACAGCATTTACGTGATTCATACTTATTCAGCTAATCATATTAATGAGAAAATCGGGGGTCTATTAATTTTAAGGCCTGTCGTGACACTTGACATCCTAATTATGTTGACATGCTTGATGGGGGCTCTGTATTTTGTTGACAAGCCCTATCGTCTCTGGACGTGCGATATGATTGGAGTATCTTTTTTGTATCTTGTTCAGGAAATAAAATTCGAGCCTAATGTCATGTGTGAACCTGTTGACAAGAAAGTTACATTTCGAGCTAGCCAGGTACAGATGATTGCCTCCAAATGCATGGTTGCCTGAGTAAGTCTCCAAATTAAATTATTGAATTGCCTGCAGCTTGAAGATGGAGATATCCTATGCTTCCAGAAATCTCTTGCAACTGAAAATGGTGAACAATTTTCCTATCCAGATGTCCCTTCCTTTCTGGAATATGTGCACAATCGTCAAGTATGTATCCTGGGGTTTTTTATTTATTTAGTTATGGGCTCTCTCCATAAACATGGATTAATACCCCTGCAACTTCATGTATTGTAGATTGTCCACTTCCGTTCTCTTGATAAACCCAAGGAGGACGATTTCTCTTTGGAGATGTGAGTATGGACACAGTTCTTTCTTAGCCTTTCTGCATTGCTTGCACATATGTTGCCAATGAAATCAATATGATTGATATGCAATTTTGTATTCAAGGTCTAAGCTGTATACCTATGATGATGTTGTGGAAAGAGTTGCTCAGCAGCTTGGTTTGGATGATGCATCAAAGATCAGGCTCACATCTCACAACTGTTACTCTCAGCAACCCAAGCCCCATTTTATAAAGTATCGTGGAGTGGATCATTTGTCTGATATGTTGGTTCACTATAACCAGGTAGGATATTCTTATTCTATCCAATGGAGACTTCTGATGGATTGAAATTTAAGGAGCTGAAATGTTGTCTTCCATTTCCGCATTCTTGCAGAGTTCGGATATTTTGTACTATGAAGTGCTAGATATCCCTCTTCCAGAACTACAAGGTTTAAAAACTTTAAAAGTAGCATTTCATCATGCTACTAAGGATGAAGTAAGTATCTGATTGATACTTGTCACTGCGCGTACGCTCGCGGCTGATTTTCGTTGTTTCTGCTTCTGTATCTTGTAGGTGGTCATCCATACGATCAGACTTCCAAAGCAGAGTACTGTTGGGGATGTGCTCGGTGATCTCAAGACAAAGGTAATTTTGGGTGTCTTGGTGCTATTTCTTGCCTTTCTTACCTTAACTTCATAGCACATATGCTTGTGGAAATTTGTAGCTAAGTGTGCACTAATTTTTTGGCTCGTGTGCCTTTTTTCCTATTTTTTTTCCCTCACCTTCTGTTGCATTATACACCAGGTTGAGTTATCCGAAGCTAATGCAGAACTTAGGTTGCTTGAAGTTTTCTACCACAAGATCTACAAGGTTTGCTTGTTTTCTGCATGAATATCTTGATTAGATGCTGTTGCTGATGGTATCAACACTAATACTTCTATCTATGTGTGCGGCTTTGTGTGGAAATTAGGGATTGTAGAAAAATATGCGATCTGTCATTAATTTAATTTCTGCAGCCGTACCTGATGTGATGAGATTTTCCCAATGTTGTAACATTGACTTTGGAATAATTAGGCTGGTAGTTGGGGTGTTAATGCTTGAGGCTTATCAATCTCATTGAAAGCCTACATCTTCTGTTATCCTATCAAGTGAATGTTATAGTTGAATACTGGAGTGCATTTTCAAAACATCCACCAGTTGTCTCCCCACTCTTTAGTCTCTCTCGTCTTTGAAATATCTAAGGGGTCTCACTAAGTTTCTGTCTCATATATGCAGATCTTTCCCCTCAACGAGAAAATTGAGAACATCAATGATCAGTATTGGACATTACGTGCAGAAGAGGTGGGTGGCTCCCTGGTTTGCAATTGTATGCATGGTATATGACCTTGTATTGTAAGTGCAAATCTAGAGATATAACCTTCTATGGTGGTTGCTGAGATTTGGTACTTGGTTAATTGTTGCTTTCCATTACAAAAAATGGTTAATTAGTGCTCTTCAGGAGAATTTAAAAGCTATATTTTAAGTGTAAATAGGTAAATTTTTGCTTGTTTCAGTGTCTAATAATTGTGATTGCACTTTTGAAGTCCTAAAAAATGTTTCTCTATATGGTAAATCTTTACATGTATCCCTTATGTGTTCTAGAAGCTGCAACAAAAAAGCATTTTTCGTAAATCTTAAAATGAAATGAAGCTACAGTATGGGGATTTTGTATGAGGTTCTAGGCTATTGTCTGATTTGATGCATTGTGGTGAGCAGTATCTTTGTTTGTAGTATCTAATATCCTTTTGAGTGTGTTTCATCAAGCGTGATTGTTATAACATTTAGGTATAAACTATTTGTTTCGCTTTAATGATTAGCTATAAGGCTTTTCTTGATTGTTTTGAACGTTAGTGCAATAAAACAAAGCATCAACTCTTTGGTTTGGTTTCATTTCTTTAGATAGATCTGTGTATATTAATTTCTTTTCCTGTTCTAATTTTGTAGATTCCGGAAGAAGAGAAAAATCTTGGTCCAAATGATCGTCTAATCCATGTATACCATTTCACAAAAGACACTGCTCAGAATCAGATGGTAATTACTTGATTACATAGTCAATTGGTGCGTTGGCATTGGTAGATGATATTGCATTTAGAGCGTCTTGGTATTCTAAAGGTTTTCATTTTGACATTGTTTCTTGTTTTCCTTTTCTTACTTTAAACAGCAAGTTCAGAACTTTGGAGAACCGTTTTTCTTGGTAATACATGAAGGTGAGACCTTGGCTGAAATAAAAGTACGTGTACAGAAGAAATTGCAAGTTCCAGATGACGAGTTTTCTAAGGTTTGTTGTTTTCTATTTTAGAGATTTTCTATTTTGACGATGTTAGTCGGTATTGCTTGCTAATATATGTCATATGCATGCCATTTTTGTGTGTTAACCGTCTATAACATGATGTGTCATGTACATCAATCACAGATCATAACATTTGATTTTAACACCTGGGTTTCTGCAGTGGAGGTTTGCATTCCTCTCCTTAGGTCGTCCAGAGTACCTTCAGGATCATGATATAGTGTCAAATCGTTTTCAGGTCTGAACTTAAGGAGTGAATTTCTCTATTATTGCACCTTTTCATTAAAAATCAATGTTCTGGATAATGTGTACTGACTTTCATTGTCTGCCATAGAGACGAGATGTTTATGGTGCTTGGGAGCAATATCTCGGATTGGAGCACTCTGACACTGCTCCTAAAAGAGCTTATGCAGCTAATCAGGTGAATGGGGTGCTATTGTAGCGTATCTGTCCATAGTCTGTTTATACTAGTTCTATGATGGCCGCCTGATACATGTGTGATCACGACATCCTGCTAATGTAGCTGGGTATAACTAATTCTGACGCTGTTTTCCGTATTGCAGAGCCGCCACACGTTTGAGAAGCCGGTGAAAATATATAATTGAAATCCGATGGATGGATCTTCTTTGACAGTATTGGCTCGATACAAGATGCACGATTTGTTTGTGGAAAATCAGCAAGGTGGTTATGGTCAAGACGATTTCAGTTGATCTGATGTTTTTGCTGCTCATTTGTACCTAATGTGGATGGAGAAGTTAAGCCTGAAGCAAATTACCCTCTGAGCACGCATACTGCTTCCATTTCTTGAGATGGAGTCTTGGGCGATCTCCGCTGGGCTGTCACTGGTAGTGTATTTTAACGGTATATAAACGAAAGATTTTGGACTGGTTATTGTATACATGGTATAGTAGGTTGCCTTAGTCTTTATATTTTGCTTCGTCTGCTTCTTCGATTTTTGTTTACCTGAGTTATGCCTAGAAAAGATGGGGGATTCTGTACTGTCCTTTAGGTACTCTCAGCATCTTTCTTGATTTGTAAAGGAAATTTGAAAGATGCTGTATTTTCATTGATGGACTCTAATTTTTAGTCTCCTCTGCCTATTTTTGGCGTGGAGGAATCATTTTGGATTTTCACAGGAATGACGCCTCGTGGAATCTCTACACTTTGTTGGGCCCCAAAAGCAAGAACAATCTCTAAACCTTGTTTCGCCTGCTTCATCCAATGATTTGGGCAAGAATCTCTCTGTGGTATTTGATTAGGGGCGAAATTCGCCTAGATTTTGTCCACTGTGATTCAAGTGATTTGAACCGTTACATATGTTGTCGTCTCGAGAGATTGATTAGATCAAACAGCTTAGATCACTCGGTACACGATGGGTTGTCGAACAACAAAACGCGGATGGACCCGTAGAGAACAGAAGTTAGATGATTCTTGCCTGGGATGAATCAGAGGCTACTGACTCTTGATGTTTATCCATATTGAAAGGGGTCTCAGTGGCCTTTTCGATCACCTCGTTTGAGTCTGTATATTACTTTAAAGATCAGAGAAAGAATCGACCGGCTTGATCGCTACTCCAGCTCTTGAATCAAATGAGATCTCTGGACAAACCTCATCTTTAGATAATAGGATTGGTCGAGTCATAGGTAGAAAAACGACACGTTACCCAAAGGTGTTGCCAAAATGAAAAGTGGGACCTTCCCTTCTCTCTTTTGCAACCCAGAAGAAAGAAAATAACTCAAATCTACTTCAATTTCCTTCTGTACCAATTCGACAAATGGGCTCATGCAAAAGCAAAAAGACAAAAGAAGCTAAACACCTCCTTCACATACTTCCAACTTCAACCTAACGCCCTCCTTCCCTCGACTCTTCCCTTGTTCTCTTTCTCTTCCTCTCTCTCTCCCGCACCACACCAACCCCCCCCCCCCCCCCCCCCCCCCCCCCCCCCTCCCCCGGGGGCTACTCCTCTCCTTCATAACCTCCACAATCAACACATACACAACACGCTAACTCCTCATGCACCCAACACTTTAGAGAGAGAGAGTGTGTGTGTGAGAGAGATGGCAGTTACCACCGCTTCGAGTTCCGACACCGCCACTCCTTACGAGGTCGACGAATGCCGCGGCGTCCTCCGAGTCTACAGCGATGGCTCCATCGTTCGCTCCTCCAAGCCAAGCTTCGACGTCCCCATTCATGACGACGGCTCCGTCCTCTGGAAGGACGTCCTCTTTGACCTGACCCACGACCTTCGCCTCCGCCTCTACAAGCCGGCCTCCGCCTCGGCTTCGTCTGCCAAGCTCCCCATCTTCTACTATATCCACGGCGGCGGCTTCTGCATAGGCTCCCGCACCTGGCCCAACTGCCAGAACTACTGCTTCAAGCTCGCCTCCAAGCTCCACGCCGTCGTCGTGTCCCCCGACTACCGGCTGGCCCCAGAGAACCGGCTCCCGGCCGCCATCGAGGACGGCTACACTGCCGTGAAGTGGCTCCAAGCTCAGGCTCAGGAGGCGAGCGACGCGTGGCTGGCCGATGTGGCCGACTTTGGGAGGGTGTTCATATCGGGCGACTCGGCTGGCGGGAACATAGCTCATAACATGGCGGCTCGGCTGAGAGCCGGAGCTCCGGAGCTGGCTCCGGTTGTGGTGAGGGGTTATGTGCTTTTGGCACCGTTTTTTGGGGGAACTGTGTTGTCCAAGTCGGAGGCCGAGGGTCCTAAAGATGCTTTCCTCAATTTGGAACTCATCGACAGGTACAAAAGACACAATAATAAGTCTTCCATCGGTATGGTGAAATGACATTTATAATTGAATGCCGACTTCCACGCTGTCGCGTCATGCGAGTATGCCTATGACCTTTGGCTTGGTCAGGTTTTGGAGGCTATCGGTGCCGGCAGGCGGCACAACCGACCACCCACTGGTGAACCCCTTCGGACCGTCCAGCCTCGACCTCGAGCCCCTCGACCTGGACCCGATCCTCGTGGTAGTCGGCGGGGCCGACCTCCTGAGAGACAGGGCCGAGGAATACGCGACGAAGCTCAAAGCTTGGGGGAAGAAGGTGGAGTACGTGGAGTTCCAAGGGCTGCAACATGGCTTCTTCACCATCGATCCCAACTCGGGGGATTCAAAACGGTTGATGCTCGTCATCAAGCGCTTCATCGCCGACAACTCCACCTGACGCACCACCCGTCTGACGTTTTGCTATCCGGTCTTACATGTGTGATTTGGCGTCTTTTGTTTTTCTCCTTAGTGCTGGAAGTTCCTCTTTGTTTGTTGTTGTATTGTCCCGCCGGGGAGCCGTCCTTCTGTATTTTGCCCACAGATTAGGTCATTGTCGGTACGGGTTAACTGAAGTAAATGTCGGTAATTGTCGAAAGAAGTATTGATAAAATAAAAACGGGTGTTTCTTAGAGGACGACCGTCACGGCCTCACCTTTGGTGGTCCAGACCATTTTTAGCGATAACCTCGCTCAATTGTGATAATTGCACGAAGCACTTTAATGTGTTGTGATGGTGGTACAGCTACAGGTACTTGGAGAAACGTAACGGTACCGTCCACTAAGAATTTCTCAAATAAAATCTTTGTATTTTTCTCTGGTATTTTGTTGTAACTTACCAAAACCTATAATACCGATTTTTATTATTTTTTTGGAAATTGACAATTTTTTTTGTATAGACTTACAGATTTGAAAAATACTAAATGAAACGACCGATGCAATTGGTGCAGTTTACCAACTTTTGTTGGGTTAAATAACAAACTATGCTAGTTTCGGTTTACTAATTTTCATTTGAGTTACTTATCGACCCATAATTTTTTTTTTTTGCTAATTAGGTAACTTTCTATCGAGTATTGGATTTTTATTCGTCTTAAATTAACTCAAGTCACCAATTTTCTCCTCTTAAATTACATCCATATATGTGCCATTCACCAATATTTATTCGGTTTCTTGTTTTGATTTTGCAACTAATCTTATGCTTACAAACTTTTATTCGCATCTCATCGACGCCTTTGATTTACTAGCTTTGTTTTAGCAATTACCAACCTCATATAAAGTGATCTATCAACTTTTCTCTAATAAAGTTGCCAATTTGTTTTGACTAATCAATCCTGATTTGAATTACTTACCAAATTTATTTTTCTTTCAGTTATAATTAACTTTTCTTATCTTTCACGAACTTTCATTTACCTTCCTTAGTTTCGCGTTAAACTCGAAATTACCGATTGACCTAAGTGATTCGTCAACTACTCTTCAATTTGGTCATCAAGTTGTTTTAAGGTTGTTAATTTGATATGATAGTTGGTAAATTCAAGGTTTTGCTTAGAAAGTTAAACTAAACTTAATAATAACAAGAGAGCTTTTTTGTCAGAGATAAGAAAAAATGCTAACTAAAAAAAAAATCCAATAAGCTTTAGGAATTAGCTTATATAAGAACGAGTTATACAAATTAGTTGGTAATTTGATAGTAAAAAATTGCAGATAAGTAAAGTGAATAAAATTAGAAACTCAATAAAAATTGGTAAATTAAAACGTAACTCAAACGAGAGTTTGTAATCCAAAATGAATTGGTAATTTAATCTGAAAACTATTAGTAAGCGATTTAGAATGAAGATTGGTAAATTCTGATAGAAGCCGATTAATTTAAAGCGGTATTAAGAGAGACAAATAAAAGTTGAGTAATATATGAAAAGCTGATATATGCTTTGTAGTTCCATGAAAGCAACAGTGAGTTACCAGCTTGTTAGCAAGAAGAACAGGCTCTTGTTATTACATCTATAACTTTTTCAAGAAATTCATCTCATGAAAAAAAGGTCCTCGTTTTTTAGAACGAAATAGTAGATTCGTCCTGCCATTTGATGTTATCGTATTTTGTTATGTTCATAACTGGAATAAGTAGTGATCACATTGTGAAAGCGGTCCAAACACCACTTGAATCTCATATCTCAAATGGTTTAGATTCAGATCGGTACATGCACAACGTTTAATTGCTTCCTCTAGAAATTGAATAGATAAGGCAGACATAAGAAACAATACGCCCATCATTTTTGTATTTCTCATTTTTCGATAGATGAGTTAGTTCATCGATAAAGAAAATTCAAGAATTCTTTCGAAATCGGTTCGACATATTAACAAAAATCAAAATCTCGAAACAGAGTTGCTATGGGTACGTGATATTCATACTTACAAGCGTTCGTCTCTCGTTTTTGCACCACGGTCCGCAAGAATACAAATGCGGTGCGTTGCATTGCTTGCTTAAGGGACGCAACGGTAATTTCCCGTGGCATCCAGATGCCCTTTTTTCAAAAACCCAAAAGCCAAACGGTCCATTGAATTCAAATCCGCGACTCGATCCCCACCGTCTCCGCGCCGAGATTCACCATTCTCTCTTTCTTCTACATCCTCTCTCTCTCTCTCTCTCTCCTCGCTCTTCTTCTTCTTCCCTCGCTCTCTTCTCTTCAACTCTTTACCCTCTCCGATTTCACCGCTCAAAACCACCCGAGAGCGACTTTCTCTTCCTTCACGTCGTTCGTGATTCGCTAGCCGATAATGGTGACCGTTTCGGACTCCGCGAGCGCCACCAAGAGCCGGTTCGGGTTTCACGACCGTTCTTCGGATCCCGACCTCATGGCGAAGTCGACACCCGGCGAGAATGTCGCGCATTCTCAGGCACTGGCGATTCGGAGCAACGAAGATCCGGACGATGGTGGAGTTGGCGGCTCGGGGTTGTCGTCCCGTGGCTTCGAGCTCCGCGAGGATCCTTCGTTCTGGAAAGACCACAATGTCCAGGTTCGTGTCAATTTCAATTACTTGGGTTTCTTCAGATATTGATTTCCTAGCCTAGATTGGTTGATTTATTTAGCTGCGAGCTTCCTCTGCATCGGGTCGTGACCTCGCTAAGTTTCGCACAACATATGCTTTGAAATTGGAACTCTTGGTTCGGAGTAGTGAAGCATGCTCAATGTAAAAGAGAGAGAAATGACGACTCTATGCATGCTCGTTTATAGGTAATCATCAGAATTCGACCTCTTAGTAGCAGTGAGATATCGCTGCAAGGCTACAGCAAATGCGTCAGGCAAGAGAGCTGTCAAACTATTACCTGGACCGGGCATCCCGAGTCACGTTTTACTTTCGATCTGGTCGCAGACGAGAATGCTAGCCAGGTAAAAGTCTCTTTTCCCCATATCTTTTGTCATTCTACGAAATTTTCACGTCCTTCTTAGATGTCTATCCTGCGAATAATTTCACAGGAGAAGTTATTTAAAGTGGCTGGAGTACCTATGGTGGAAAATTGCGTGGGAGGATACAACAGTTGCATGTTTGCATATGGTCAAGTAAGTAATATACCACAACGATACCCTTCATTATGATCTGGATGTTTTTGGGTCTTCTAATTACTGATGGTTTTGTTAGACTGAAATCCGCCGTTGTAAATTCAAGGATTCAATTAGCCAATCTCTTCACTAGTTTGTTTGCTTGTCCTATAGTACCAACTGGCTTTGTTTTTCTCCGTGTAGACTGGAAGCGGGAAGACTCACACAATGCTTGGAGACATCGAAGGAGGAACTCGCAGACATAGTGTTAACTGTGGGATGACACCCCGAGTTTTTGAATATTTGTTCTCACGGATTCAAAAGGTTTGTGGTCTTCGATGAGGAGAAAAGGTTTGGCCTAGGAGAACAACAGAAGTGTTTTGGAAGTTTTTGCTTCATCGTATTATGTCCAAGACCTCACTATCTTTCTCGCGATTGTTAGAATCAGCGCAGAGTAGTTGATGGGGTTGTTTCTTCTCTTTCTACATTTGAGAGAATTGTTCTCAAATACCAATGCAGTAACATCATGTGACACATTACATAAATGTGATGAAAGTTATTCTTCCTCTCCTGTGACAGGAAAAAGAGGCTCGCAAAGAGGATAAATTACGATTCACTTGTAAGTGTTCATTCTTGGAAATATACAATGAACAGATTCTAGATCTTTTGGATCCTTCTGCTAGCAATTTGCAGGTATGGATTGGTTTCAGGCTTTTTATTTGGGTTACCAAATTTTCCCTACGATGACTAAACAATTCCAATTTGTACTTTATTTCCACTTTGTGAAACTGTCAACCTGCGATTTTACAGATAAGGGAAGACCTCAAGAAAGGGGTTCATGTCGAGAATCTAAAGGAGATAGAAGTTACTAGTGCACGAGAAGTGATACTTCAGCTGATTCAAGTATGTGAGCTGCTAAGTAGTTCAATGTTTCCACTGCCTAGTGGAAGGAACTTTTGAGCTATAACATTACTTAGTTCTTTTATTGCTAGTCACTACTTACAAACATTACAAGGACTTCTCTTCCGTGTGGCTATGTTACACAGACATGGGACATGACACGCTACACGACACGACACGATACACCGACACATGAATTCTCAAAAAATAGAGAATTCCGACACGTTGGGACATGTTGTATATTATATGTATATTTTTATATATATACAATTATCATTTTTATGATTTCAATAATAATAACATCATGATGCCGAAACTGTTATTAATCTCCTCCTTAGAAATGCATGTGAAAACTAGTCTATAGAAATCAAAAAGTAAGAACGCAAGGGAGAGGAGAGAAAGCAACACCGAGAAGTAGGAAAGAAATTAGGTCAAAAATGAAAGTCTTCGTTTGACTTTACCCCTTTACCCTGGACACGCGAGTCCCTCGCGTGTCCGTTGAGTTGACCGCATGTCCAGCGGTGTCCCACCGTGTTGGACACTTGTCCGACACGGCAAATTTTTTTTAAATTTACATATCTGTGTAATGTAGCCGTGTGGCTCAAGGTCAACTAGATTGACCATTATTTTTCAAGAATATATAGATAAACTTAGGCCTTTTGAATTTAATTTATTTGGGAAAACATGCTTTAATCTTGGGGAAGCTGAAGCTAATCATGATGGTAGATCATCTTTCGCATGAAGAGAACTAGAAGAAAGTTAATGCTCTTGGAAGTTTTAAACCATACGAAGCACTACTATGTTTTTTTAGATTACCTGTGGTGATTTTAGGCCTTTTTTTCAACTGGATAGAGTAGAAATTGTATTAGACACCACATAAAAGGTTGTTTGATGTACTTTAATCTCTATGCCTTCTGCAGGGAGCCGCCAATAGAAAGGTTGCTGCAACCAACATGAACCGTGCAAGCAGTCGTTCTCATAGTGTATTTACATGTGCCATTGAAAGCAAGGTTAGCATTTTCTTTTCTTTCTCTATTTGCCTGCAATCTCTACTGAATGGTTTCCTATTTAAGATAGCGTTTTGGATGCTCCAATTCATATTCCTGTTTATGTACTTAGTTATGTGTTCTAATTGAACCTTCAATTTTAGTGGGAGTCCCAAGGTGCTACTCACCACAGATTTGCTCGGCTCAATCTTGTTGATCTAGCAGGGTCGGAAAGGTACACGAGAACCATAACATCTTGCCACTAAGAGTAGATACATTTTCACAAAGTTATGTGAATGTGAGGCTATGTTATATTTTTCTCTCAGACAAAAAAGCTCTGGTGCTGAGGGAGAACGTCTTAAGGAAGCCACAAATATTAACAGATCTCTTTCAGCCTTGGGGTGGGTAGACCTATATGCTACATCTTAAAATTTTCTCGGTCATATCCATGTATTCGGGCCATTTTAATATGGTATCTCACTTTATAAGTTGATTCCGTTCTGCAGACTAGTGATCATGAATCTTGTGAGCGTATCCAATGGGAAGTCGCTCCATGTCCCTTACCGGGATTCAAAACTTACATTTTTGCTTCAGGCCAGTTAACTTCTAAGAAACTCTATTGATATGAAGTTATCTATTAATTGCTTTTGTGTTATGGTTCTATTATGCTTGAAAATTATTCAATTATATGACTATGTAAAGTCCAGATACACGCTTTCCACACAATAAAATATACTACTATTTTAAAGGAGTGGACTTTGAGAGAAATGTACCAAATTATTGGGACATTGTTGGGGTGATGCATCCTGTGTCCATGCAGATTTACATTATGTGCTTGAGTTCAAGGCTTACTACTGTTAAATTGAGATTGACATGAATGGGCATTAACTAAAACTTGGTGTGACCAGGCAAAAAGCTTCAGTAGTTAAAACTATTATTTAGTCCTTGCAAGTTGTGGAAAAACTATGATTTATCCTATGCAAGTACTGCTTGACATATTTTTTACATTGCATTTGAAGTCTTGATGGATGAAATTTTCACAAAAGAATCTTGCTTTTCTTTTTTTCAGGATTCACTTGGAGGAAATTCAAAAACAATTATAATTGCAAATATCAGTCCATCCAACTGGTTAGTGAGTTTGATGCACTTATATTTTTTCTTGAAACGTACATGATGAATAATTTTACAGTTCTTGATTGTTGCAGCTGTTCGTTGGAGACTCTGAGCACTCTGAAGTTTGCGCAACGTGCTAAATATATTAAAAATAATGTATGTATGTGTTTTGAACATGAGGTGCTTGTGTCTCCTAGATGCGCCTCTAGAGAGAGAGTGCTATCAATTGCTTTGTAAGGGCATGTTTCTGCAAAAATATTCAAGTCCTTATGTTTCCTAATTGTTCCTAATTTTTTAGTGGGTAGTTCGATATTTCGGGATTTATCTGACCTATGAGATCTTGTAGTAGGTTTGCATTAGCTCTTTGAATTTTGTTCTCTTATTTACTTTCACCAGTGCTACCAGAAAGTCATAATGGTGCTGCTTTTCAGGCAATTATTAATGAAGATGCATCTGGCGATGTAATTGCTATGCGTGTGCAAATTCAACAGCTAAAGGTATAGTGTTTGACTCGGCGTAACATGATCTCGCTTATTAATCACTAGTCAACTTTCCCTAGTTTCACATACTTTACCGTCCCATATCTCCTAGAAAATGAGACTTTCCAAATTGTGCAATTTCTCATTTGATCTCTTCTATATCTTTTTAGAAAGAGGTTTCTCGTCTAAGAAGTTTGCAAAATGGAGGAGCAGAGAACTTTGAAAGTGATAGTCTATCGACAATCTTCCCAGGATCTCCAGGATTTTTTAAGTGGGAAGGGCTTCATGGATCATTTAGTCCACTTACGTCCGATAAAAGGATAACATTGGTAAGAAACGTCTTTATCTAGCCGAATTTGTTTTCTTGTTTTTTGATACTTTCTCCTCATCATTTACCATTCCTTTGATTGTTCAGAAGAAGGACTATGAAGTGGCTCTTGTTGGAGCATATAGAAGAGAAAAGGACAAAGAAATTGCGTTAGAGGCACTGGTTTCTGAGAATCAGGCAGCTTTGCAGCTGGTATGAGAGCGATTTTTTTTTATTACCTTAATCTTGCCTTTTGTCATAAATGGGCAATAGCTTTGATATTCTTCTACAAATTATTATACTCGTTCTTCAGATCTGAGAATGTAAAGTCACATGTTGAAAAAAACTTAAGTACTTCTAAACCAAGTTAAGATGGGAGATGCAGACCTGCTTTTTCTTACTTTTTTTTCCCCCTTTTTCTTGTTGAAATGTTGGTTTTGCTATGTAGATATTCACCGAATATTTTAGGTACTTTCATGTTGGGTCTCTTTTGGCTTCATAGGAGAGCAAATGTGACTTTTGAGGATTTACTGATGATGGTTAATAATCTCTGGTGGATCAGGCCAAGCAAAGAGAAGATGAAATACAAGGCCTGAAAATGAGGTTAAGATTTCGTGAAGCGGGACTTAAGAGGTTAGAGGCTGTTGCTGCCGGAAAAATCTCTGCGGAGACCCATTTGCTGAAAGAAAAGGAAGAATATCTGAAGGAAATTGAAGTTTTACGAGCTCAGGTTGACAGGAACCCAGAAGTGACCAGATTTGCAATGGAAAATTTGCAGTTGAAGGAGCAAATCAGAAGGTATGATGAATTGAAGTCTAATTTGATATATCTATAAAACACTTTATAGCCTTTCTTTTGATTTCCATGGCCTATTCTAAAATGACAAGATGAACTTGTTTTTTGCAAAAAGAATTGTTTGAGACGGTTTGTGCGGTAAATGTAATTATTTCTCATTTTATCTTGTTTTATGATTGCTTTCTTGACTCCAACGGACAGGTTGAAGTCATTTTGTGAGGTAGGAGAGCGAGAGGTGATGAATGAACAAATCAGGGTGTTACAAAACAAGGTGGGCATATCCTTGTGACAACTTTTTTTTTTTTGGTTATCTTTGTGTTTGTACGCTTACAGTTTAGAGCTACTGCAGTTGCTAGAAGCACTTGACTGGAAACTAATGCATGATTCAGATGCCTCAGCAGTACAGGTTCTTTATAAAACATTCTTAATTTTTAAACAAATTGAAATATGGGGAAGGTTGTGCTGTTGATCTAACTATGAAATACTTGGAGACAGAAGCCCAATTCAGATGCAGCAACAGACATTCTTGGCAATGAAATCCTACCTCTGTCTACTAAGGTTAGGTTTTCGAGTCGCTGCTTGTGCTTTCTGCTGCTTTCTCGTCTCCTCTTCAATTGTCAGATTCTCCCCATAAATTTTGGTTGCAATTTTATATAATTATTAGGTTGTTCTAGCTGCCTGGCATTTAATTATTCTTTCCTCATACTTATTCTTTTTGTATAGGAAGGAGGATACCCATGGCATGCATCTGTCAATGATGAGAATGAGTTCCTCCGTTTGCAGGTAACCACTTCTAGTTCCAAGGGTCTCCATGTCATTAAAAACTGCATGACCAGAAATGAATAGATAGTGTTTGTGGATATTATGTTTTATTTCAGATTATCCAAAACCAGGCAGAATTGGAAGCACTCCACAAGAAACTAAATTTCTGCCTTGAGGAAAAAGAAAAGTTAGAGAGGTACTAAACAAATATGCGAGGGTGCACTCTTATGAGGTTTCCAACTTTTATTTTGCAAATTGCATGCTTGTGTTTCCGCCCTTCCTCACATTTTGCACTTGATTGCTCCAGGCATGTAAATGATCCATTAAGAGAGCTTCAAGAGAAGAAATTTTCAAGAGATATTGACGAAAACCAGCAACTTAGGCCTCCGTCTTCCTCATCTAGTGTCAACATAGTCAATTTTGATGATCAGATAGAGCTGAAAACTATGGTGGATGCTATTGCTGCTGCAAGTCAAAGGGAGGCAAAAGCTCATCAGAGTGCAATGATCCTTTCTAAAGAGAATGACGAGCTTCGGATGAAGCTGAAGGTATTGATTGAGGATAACAACAAGCTCATTGAATTGTACGAGAAGGCAACTGCAGAAAGGAGTGAGTTGCAATTGTGTTCTCTTGATAGTACTCACAAAGAGAGAACTAGAGTCTGCAAAAGTGATGCTATCATCGGCTCAGAAGAAGGGAAATTTACTCAGATGAAAAAGGCTGTTGAGAGTCTGGAGCATCAGCTCATGGAAATGCACGAAGAAAATGACAAATTGATGGGTTTGTACGAAAAAGCAATGAAGGAGAGGGATGACTTCAAAAGGATGCTTTATGCAAATGAGCAGGTCAAATCTGGAACTAGAGGAGATTTTGATTGTCCGGAGAAGCTTGTTGAAGTTGATGCAGGTAATAACTACGAATCAAGTCAGGCAACCATGTCTACTGAGGAAACCCATGTTTCTGGAGTATTTTCCCTTGAAGCACAGAGAAATTCAGAGGCAATTCATTGCACCAACAATGATAAATCAGAAGTTTTCTTGGAGGAAACAGGTGATCAAAAATTAAATGGTGAACCTGGTGCAGATGAACCGCCCTGTAATTCTAATATCAGTATTTCCATGGAAGAAGCTGCTCAGTTAATGAAGCCTTTCCTGTTTTATGGATCAGATATACTAAATGAACCTTCTGGCTTCTCAGTGTCGTATGCTGAGCTTGGGTCTAAACAATTCTTCAAGGACCGTCAAGCAGATTCATATTGCTACATGGAAATGGATCCATCAACTGTCTCTGCTGTTCATAGCCTGCAACTACAAGAAATGAATCTGGTCAAATTGAATCTTGCAAGTGCAGAGGAAAAGCTCGGTTTTTCTTCTAGAACTGCTGATAAACTTCACTTGGTTGAGAAAGCAATCATCGAGGCTGGTCAACTCTCGAGACAAGTTGAAGAAATGGAAGCCAGCATCCAAGTTGATCAGCAGAATCTTGAATCATGCAAGCAGCTTTTATTAGATGCGCAGGAAAGAGTATCGCTCACTGATAAGAAGTTCTCTGCTCATAAGCATTCTCTATCAAGTTTCTTTTCATTCTTAATGTATTCCGGACAACGAGAAGCTCGTGCCAAGGCAAGGGTTAATGCTTCAACGTCATACCTAGACCAGAAAAATAATGAAATGGCCCACCTTCAAGCCCGCAAGGATGACCTCGAGGTACTGCTGAGGAAGAATCAACAATCCGACGAAGAACTACGGAACAAGCTGGTGTGCTTAAAATCAAAACTTGAAGAAGAGAAGCAAAAGCAAGAAAGCGAAAAGGTTCTTCTTGCTATAGATAATGTTGAGAAAGCTGATACCGAAAAGAGGAACTGGGGTAGTAAAGCCACAGATTTACTCCAATCCGAGGAAGAAAAAACCAAGCTACAAACTGAGATTAACCGCTGCCGAGAAAGACTTGGGGTCATAAAGAAGGAATACATGGAATTGAGCAGGAAGCGTGGGAAGGTGGATGATGAGATCCAAGCTGTACGAATGGAGATAACCAAAGCTTCAAAGACGGTGGACGAGATGGAAGTTGCACTTCATGGTGTCATCAAAGAGAAAGAAAGCTTATCGGAGACTATAGAGAACGCGCGGCATGATACTCAGAGTCTAATTCTCTCCTACCACGAACATGTATGTGAAGCCGATATGAGGGCAAAAGAAGCTGAGATCCTGCAAGAGGAAATGCATGAGAGTCTCAGAAGACTAGAAGAACTAAAAGAAATTAGAGCCATAACTTCACAGCGAAATGCGCAGCTATTAGGGGAGATTGGTGGCTCTTCCCGTTTATCAGGGAAGATGCAATTAGAGATTCGGAATGCCATGGCATTGATTCAGGAGGCAAAATCATTGCTTTAGTTCCACCCTGGAAATTATGAAGTCTGATAATTTGTCTTGTACTTGAAATTACTTCCATTGTAAAATTCACTCCCTTCGTCACATTTGTTGATCTTTCTGTCAATGGAATGCCAATCGAGCGCACCGTTTTCTTGCTCACGCTTATATTAATGTGAGAGAAAGCGAGGTCAACATCAGACTTCCATCTCAGTAAGTGTCATCATGGATTTGAGTCGAGTCAAGACAAAACTCATCTGGTCTTTAGACCGCCCCAAGGACCTCTTATCCTAGTAATTCCTCGATTGCAATATGATAGGAAGGCAATAGTTTGTAAAATGAGACTAATCGAATGACTATTATTTCTTTTCGACGTCACCAACTTGCCCGGGCTCTTGAAGATATTTCTAATGGATATTCTAGTTTATTAACTTTAAATGGTTTAAATTAGCTTAAAGCGCTACTAAGGACGTAAAAAGTTACAAATTACCTACAGGAAGAGAACTGACATTTTGAATAAAGAAAGTCATTAAAAACTTTTACTTCTCGTTTGCAAAATTACCAACAATGAACTGTAGTTAAAAAGTTTCTAATATCTAATATTAGTGAAGTTACCATATTAATAGAGAACTTCTAATTAGGAAAAGAAAATATCGGGAGAAGTAGAAAGAAGATGACCCTTTCCCATTGAACTTGTATCTCACCCGAAGCACGATCAAGTGATGGTTCAAGAAAAATATTTTGGGGATGTCGCGAATGATTGTCTTTATAAGCGATTGCAGGTCATAGACAGAATGTACATAGAAGTCAACATGCAAGCCGCCGCACCCCAACTGCAAGGGAGCACTGCCATTGATGATGAAGAGTTCATATAATTTGTGAATGATACTTCTTCGATCTTCAGTTGTGTCAAGAAGATTAAATGATTCACAATATCGGAAGAGATCAACAGTACATGCCTTATACGAGGCGTCCAGTTGAACACGATTATTTTCTGGAATATCAACGGAGGTCTCCCAGGATTCACATTCGCCAGTCGATGGGATTGGCTCGCCACAGAGATTACCATAAGAAAGCATCTTGAGTAATGTTGTTCGTGAAATAGCCATTGAAATTAAGATAGCTCCATAACTTAGAGAGCCCGAATTTCCCGTGTTTGGCTGACCTAAGGTATATAAGGTGTAATTCCTTCAGGTTTTTCTCAAAATTTTCCTTCGTAGCACGCACCTGAAAAAGCAAACACCCGGGAAAAGGTGAAAAGATAATCAACAAACAAGATCATCTAAAATTCATCATCAAAGACAAGGATACAAATATTCAAAGAGATTACATTCGAGAGCACAGATGCAGGATCCTTCTCTTGCTTGGTACACATGGGAGGACATTATAGAGAGAAACTAGGAGAAGTACTTTCAACTAACATTGAGCATCACCTGGGAAAAATTAATCATAGGTTGTTTAACTGATAGGTCTCCTTGCCCTCCTATACTCCATGTGCCTCCGTGTAAGGTACCACGAAAGTCCACGGCACACTGTAAAATATTTTGTATTATGCGACCAATATCCCGCGTCTCTTGTGACAGAAAACAGCTGCAGAAATATATCACTATGATTAGAACATGTAGTCTCATCTTCCCACGGCCACCACTGTAAATATTTGCAGTTGGACAGGATTAAAAAAAGAGAGAAAGAACCTTACCAAAAAAAAAAAGAGAGAAAGAGATATAAAAAAGGAAAAGAGCTATTGTGAATCGGTAGAACATGAATCTATCTCGCCATTTCAACTGCCATGATAGCCGTGCATCAGCCACTAAGGGTCTGCATGGTAACCATTCTGGTTCCCCGATTCTCATCCCAGAACAGTAAAAAATGAGAATGTTTTTTGGTAATGTAAATAATTCTGATTTTGATTCTGTTTCCAGAATTAGTTTTAAAAAATCAGAATCAGTTTTAGAGTAAAATCCAGAAGCAAAAATAAGTAAATTCTGGAAAAAGAATCAATTTTGAAAACAACAAAATAGGATGAATCTCATATCTTTCACTTTTCCCTTTTAGTTTTCTTGTCATTTTTCACTCTACTTAATAATAAAAAATAAAAATAAAAAAATGTAAAATTCAAAAATTTAAAAAATCTCGAAAAATAGAAAAAGCTTAGATTATGCTTGTTCGACATTATTTTTATAAATTTGGATCTAAATTTCATAGATTTCACTCTCCTACAACAAATATTATAGAAGACGAGGGCATCGAATATCTTTCTATGTATTTAGAGAATGCAACATTTAAAGAAAAATGAGTCCTTAATATGGGAACTTGTCCATACTTCATCAAGCTTCAAACATCATATATTAAATCTTATGTTTCATTCATGACATGCTAAAAAAAATGTATTTTAAATTATTTTATGTGCATTGAAAATTAGTCTTCAATTTAGAATGAAATTTTACAAATGAACTACATAGTTATTGACTTAAATGAAAAAATAGGAAAAGAAACATTTTTTGAAATATAAATTTTGTGCAATTATTAAACAAGTTCTGATTCTCCAAAACTCATCCAGAAACAGAATAAAAAAAAAGCCATTTTAACCAAAATCAGTTTTGAGGATCAGAATCAGAATGACAGAATGAGAATAGTTACCATGCAGGCCCTAAGTTAACTTAGTAATTTCATTTTCATTCAATTTAACATCAGTGGCTAAGTTGTATCCCAGGTGGATAAATCACTTTGAACCTAGTGAAAGTGCTGCAAATGTTGGGCAGTCTGGTTACTGCTTGTAAGCAAAGCAAAAAGAAATCAGTTAAGTTTTTGTACTTATTCCCCTCCTAAACCAGCGAGGCTCAACTGTCATGCAAGGAATGAGATCAACAATGACCAATCAGGACAATCTTTCAGAAGTAAAAGTCTAACAACTTCGAACCAAAGTGAAATGCAAACTCACATGTCAAGTGATTCGGCAAGATATTCCATATGCACTGACTCAAGATCCATCATATCTTTGACCTACATCGACCATGAGAAATTTCAAGCTAACGAAAAGAATATAGATAGGACGTAATTTAAGAGAAAGAGGCGGATAAAGCAGAAATGCATGTTCATTGATTTTGGCATGGGTAATCTACATGACAATGAGGCACGCCCAGCAACTTTTCAATGGACAACCCAGTTTCTGCAAGGCATAACAAATCAAGAGGATTGATGGCAAAAGCGAAAAAAGATAACACATCCACTAAAAGGATAGATGCCTTTGTAAATCTCTCACAAAAGCTTAGTGAAAATTAAAGTCAACAGCCTAACATACAGCGAGCAATTTAAATGCAAACACGAGTAGAATGAAGTAAACCAGCAGCTGCAGGTCCAGGCTACAAAACATCACTGCTAGTCTTTCTCACTCAAAGAGGAGAAAGACGATTGCAACATACAAGACCACTTTCCCATGCCTCATATCGAGAGCTTTCCTGGTACTCTCAGTTTCCATTATCTGATATCTATTATTAAAGACAAATTAAATTCCGCAACTCAGTCATGAATTGAACATGTAGGGGAATTATCTAGAAAAAGATTGGAAAGAAACATGTCAAAAAACAAAATTGTATATATAAGTTGGGCTGCACAAAGCCAACTTCATCATAGGATCCTCATCCACCAACTGGACAGAGATATGAAGAGCTAAAACTTATTTCTAAAAAATTTACACTAAAACTTATTTCTAAGAATAACAGCAAGAAATGCACTTCTTGGAATGTTTGAGAGAACCTTATGCTGAAGGGAATGGAGAAAACCAGACCATGAAACATGAGATAACTGGGACTGCACATATTGTTGTAACATGGATACGAAATGATTCAACTGGTGCCTGATATCACAGAGAGAAGAAAACTTCCTTTATGAGTTTCAAACAGAACTTCCACAACATAAGAGAGATACTATCAGAATAGAAAATGACGCCACTAATAGACCAATCAACAAAAATTAACAAGCGAGAGATCTAAAATTGCAATCATTGCAATTAGAAAGTCCAAGACCCTAAACTCTCAATACATGGACAGATATATCATCATGCATCATCTGCAATCATGAAATGTTTCTGTTATTGATAAAAGAGCAATCTATTTATTTATGAAGTAAGAGTACTTATAGTGATGTGGAGCATATTAGCAGTGCGTTTCTAGACTGATTGGATAGGCAAAAGTCCCCACAAAAGTCGAGAAGATTCATCTAGAATTTTCAACTTCAAAGTCAACGATATCAAAATGGGCTCAGATTCGGTCGGTTGAAGCGAAACGACCGTCTTATGAATACTCAAAGCCTTTGGCGTTGACTGACGATGGATTTTAGCGATCCGAGATCGTTTAAAAGGCATTTTGAATTATTTTAGTATTTTTCGGATTTATTTTTATTTTTAGTGGCAATTTTGTAATTTTGCTAGCTTTGGTGTTGACAGAGTTAACACCCTACTTAAGCTCGTTTTAAAGTTTTTGGACGACAGCATACTTTGATCAACACTAAATTCGTGATTTTACTCCCAAAGCAAGATTTGCTTGATTTTTTGTTGAATGCTGCATCAGGTAGTATCAGAGCCTATGGCAACTGGCGGTGGTCTTCGTGATGATGATCAGGAGACTGGAGCCCCTATCCTTGGGGACGAAGCGCTGCAACGTTTAGAGCAGTGTTTAATGGAATGCATAGATCAGCGAATTGATCTCGGACTTCATCGCAATAAGCAACGGTTTGAAGAATTGGCAAATCGATTTGGTGATCTTGGCGTTAATGTGAACCATAATCAGCGGAATGACAGAAGGCCGGGTGCAAATCTTGCTCGCGACGACCCAGTCAACAGGCTTGTTCTTGTCCGCAGGCAGAATAACCCTTTGTTCTCGGAGAGTTCGGAAGAAGAAGAGCACGAGTTTTCTGATGAAGGACATGCCAATTATGAAGACATGGATCGTTATGGAGGAATTAGAAGGGGGCGTTATGACGATCGCAATAGAAGAGTTGGTAGACGACGTTACGACAATCGTGAAGGTAACGACTTTAAACTAAAATTCGATCTCTTATTTTAATGGGAGTTTGGGAATAGAAGAATTTCTGGATTGGATAGCGATGTAGATAGATTCTTCGATTATATGGAAACCCCTAGCGAGAAAAAGGTGCGATTAGTAGCCTGTAGATTGAAAGGGGGTACGTCTGCATGGTGGGAGAGACTGTAGAATAGAAGAGACCGAGAAAAAAAAAAGAGGGTGCGAACCTGGAATAGAATGAGGGGGTTACTGAAGTAGGAGTTCCTTCCACCTGATTATGAGCAGATCATGTTCCAGCAATCCCAGCGTTGCCAGTAGGGCAATCGAACCGTACATGAGTATACGGCAGAATTCATGAGATTGGCAGAGCGAAATAATCGGTCAGAAACAAAGAGACAGCAGGTAGGCAGATATCTCAATGGGTTGAAGCCCTTCATTCGAGATAAAACTGGGGTACAGTTTTTGCGAAATTTGACTGAAGCTAAGAACACGGCTAGGAAGGCAAAATTGATGCAGCAAAACAAAGTAAAAGAGTCTTTGAAAATTATAGGGGTAGTAGCTCAGGCATTTCCATGGAGAAGAGCGGCTTCAACAATCGCTTTAACGCAGAGCGAAATCAGAGAGATAAGGCGATAGAAAAGCGCCCTTTGAACAAGGCAAGAGACAAGGGGTTGCAATCACAGAAAATTGTGAACCTGAATTCTTATGCTAAACCAGCAGCGATTAAGTGTTACAGGTGTAATCAGCCTGGGCACCGCTCTAATGAATGCCCTCAGAGAAAGACAGTAAACGTGGCAGCAAGAGAAGAGGAGGAAGAAGACAGATATTGCTGCAAACCAGATGGTGATGAAGAAGATTTTCAAAATGAGAAAGAGTAAGAGATAAACTGTGTGGTGCGCAAAATGATATTAGCCCCAAAACAGGAGGATGATTCACAGCGCCATCAACTATTCCGAACCAGATGCACTATTCTGGGGAAGATCTTTACTATGGTCATTAATAGTGGGAGCACGGAAAATATCATTGAGAAGGATGCAGTGAAGAAGCTGGGGATACCTGGAGAAACATCCTAACCCATATACATTAGGATGGATAAAATCTAGAGCAGAAAGCATTCAGGTAACTGAACGATGCAAAATTTCATTCTCCATTGGTAAGTATCACGATGAGCTGTATTGTGATGTGGTAGATATGGATGTATGCCACGTGTTGTTTGGGAGGCTGTGGCAATTTGATGTGGATGCTCAGCATTCGGGGAGGAGTAACCAGTATAATTTGGAAGATGGGGTGAAGTATACATTGCTGCCCCTGAAGAACAAAGGAAAACAAGCTGCAGATAATAATTTACTTGCTCTTACAAGGAAATTTGAATCTGAAATTAAAGAGACTAGGGAAATTCATATGCTGGTAGTCAAGCAAGCGATTGACACAGAGACTGAATTGCAACAGGAGGAGCAGCCTGAAGCAGTTAGACCTTTATTACAAGAATTTAATGAGCTAATACCTGAAGAGATGCAGATGGGTTACCTCCTATGCGTGATATTCAGCACCATATCGACTTAATTTCTGGTGCTAGTCTGCCTAATTTACCGTACTACAGGATGAGTCCTAAGGAGAGTGAGGTTTTAAAGGAGAAGATGGAAGAATTGCTGCAAAAGGGGCACATTCAGGATAGCATGAGCCCATGTGTTGTTCCTGCCTCGCTAACTCCTAAGAAAAATGGGAGCTGGAGGATGTGTAGACAGCAGAGCCGTTAATAAGATAACTGTGGGCAACAAGTTTCCAATACCTAGGTTGGATGACATGCTGGATAGACTGCACGGAACTAAGTGGTTTACGAAGCTGGATTTCAAAAATGGCTACTATCAAATTCGTATTCGGCCAGGAGATGAGTAGAGGACAGCTTTCAAGACAAAAGAGGGGTTGTACGAATGGTTGGTGATACCGTTTGGCCTTTCCAATGCTCCGAGCACTTTCATGAGGCTTATGAATCAGGTTCTGAAATCTTTTATTGACAAATTCGTCGTAGTTTATTTTAATGATATCCTAATTTATAGTAAGACTAAGGAGGATCATTTGATGCACTTGAGGGAAGTGTTGACAGCTTTGCAGACTAATAAGCTGTATATGAATCTTAAAAAATGCAGTTTTCTGACTAATAAATTGTTATTCTTGGGGTTTATTATCACTTCTGAGGGAATAGAGGTGGATGAGACGAAGGTGAAAGCCATCAGGGAGTGGCCTACTCCAAAAACAGTTTATGAAGTTATGAGTTTTCATGGGTTGGCTACCTTTTATAGACGGTTTATTAGAAATTTTAGCACTATCGCGGCCCCGATTACAGAATATATGAAGAAAGGTAGGTTTCTGTGGCGAGAGAGCCAAAAATAATTTTGCTATTCTGAAGGAGAAGTTGTGTACTGCACCTGTTCTGGCTCTACCTAACTTTGATAAGTTGTTTGAGGTAGATTGTGATGCCAGTGGAGTGGGTATAGGAGTTGTTTTGTCTCAAAAGCGCGGGCCAATTTGCTTTTTCAGTGAGAAGCTTAGTGATGCAAGATAGAAATAGAGCACTTATGACAAAGAATTCTACTTTGTTGTAAGGGCTTCGAAGACATGGGCGCATTATCTGATTGGAAAGAATTCGTGCTTTATTCTGACCATTAAGCTTTGAAATACTTAAATAGTCAAAAGAGGATCAGTAAAGATATGCATGCGCGTTGGTGTCAATTTTTACAAAAATTCCCTTTCAGGTTGCAGCACAAATCTGGTGTGCATAATGTCGTAGCAGATGCATTGAGTAGAAGAGCTGATTTGCTGATTACATTGCGCCAGGACATTCTGGGGTTCGAGCAGCTAAAAGGCTGTTATACAAACGATGATTTTAGACAAATTTGGGAGACGTGTGCTACTGGCCAACTTGTGCATGAGTTCTATATTCTGGATGGTTATCTAATGCATGGCAATCAACTTTGCCTTCCTCGGACATCATTACGAGAGAAGGTAATTTGTGATTTGCATGATAATGGATTGGCTGCACATCTGGGTCGAGATAAAACTATTGTTGCATTCAGGGAGAGATTTTATTGGCCCCAATTATGTAAAGACGTCAGTAGGTATGTGCAGAAATGTTGTATTTGCCAAACTGCTAAGGGGCATTCTAAGAATACAGGTTTATATATGCCTTTACCTATTCCTGACAATATATGAGAAGATCTGTCCATGGATTTTGTGCCTGGTTTACCTCGAACCCAAAGAGGCTGGATTCTGTTTTTGTTATGGTAGACAGATTTTCCAAGATGGTACATTTTATTCCTTGTAGGAAGACTTCTGATGCAGTAAGTGTGGCCAGATTATTCTTTAAGGAAGTGGTTTGTCTGCACAGCGTACCTAAATCTATCACTTCAGATAGAGACAGAAAATTTCTGGGGCATTTTTGGAGGATTTTGTGGAAGCTGTTTGATTCTTCTTTAAATTTTAGTAGCACAGCTCACCCGCAGACTGATGGACAGATAGAGGTGGTCAATAAAACCCTAGGGAACTTGATTCGAAGCATCTGTGGAGAAAAGCCGAAGCAGTGGGATATTGCTTTATCACAGGCAGAGTTTGCTTATAACAATGCAGTTCATTGTTCTACTGGCAGGTCGCCTTTTTCTGTTGTTTATACAAAAACGCCTCAGCACACTCTGGATTTGATACAGTTTTCTAAGCAAGCATACAAGAGTGCAGCAGCGGATCACATGGCTAAACAAATTGTAGAGGTGCATCGTGAAGTCAATCAGAAGCTAGAGAAAACTAATCAGAAGTATAAGGCAACCGCAGATAAACACAGACGAAAGCAAGTGTTTGCAGTAGGTGATCAAGTCATGGTGTTTCTTCATAAGGAACGGTTACCAACTGGCTCTTACAACAAGATGCAGCAAAAGAAGTATGGACCTCATACAGTCAACAGGAAGATCAACGATAATGCTTATGTTATAGACCTTCTGCGTAGCATGGGCATATCCAACACTTTTGATGTTGTTGACTTGTCACCATTTCATGAGTCCACTGAGCCGTTGTATCCAGATTCTGATTCTAATTCGAGGACGAGTTTTTCCCAAGTGGAGGAGAATGATGCGGAGTATATTAGCAGTGCGTTTCTGGACCGATTTGATATGCAGAAGTCCCAACGAAAGTCGAGAAGATTCGTCTAGAATTTTCAACTTCGGAATCAACGATATCAGAATGGGCTCAGATTCGGTCGGTTGAAGCGAAACGGCAGTCTTATGAATAATGCCTTTAGCCTTGATTGACGATGGATTTTGGCGATCCGAGATCGTTTAGATGGTCTTTTGAATGATTTTAGTATTTTTCGAATTTATTTTTATTTTTAGTGGTAATTTTGTAATTTTGCTAATTTTGGTGTCATAGGATTAACACCGTACTGAAGCTTGTTTTAAGGTTTTTGGACAACAACATACTTTGATCAATACTGAATTCATGATTTTCCTCCCAAAGCAAGATTTGCTTGATTTTTCGCTGAACGCTGCATCATATAAGCTTAGAATCAAGCCTAGATAATTACACATATACACCCAACTTGCTAATACTCTGAAGTAATAAATCCAACACTCCCCCTCAAGTTAGAGCGTATGTATCAAAAAGTACTACCTTATTACAAATATATAAAACTCGTCCACGTCGAAAAGGCTTTGTGAAAATGTCTGGTAGTTGCTCTTCAGAACGCGTGTACACCAACTGTATGTCTCCACAATTCACATTTTCCCTAATAAATGACAATCCACCTCTATATGCTTCGTTCGCTCGTGAAACACTGGATAGCTAGCAATATGAATAGCAGACTGATTATCACAACAGAGAGTAGATGATCCAGTCATAGGTAGTCCAATCTCAACTAACAACAAACGAACCCATTGAAGTTCACCTGTAACATTTGTCATAGCACGATACTCGGCCTCTGAACTAGATCGAGAAATCACAGACTGCTTTTTACTTTTCCACGACACAAGATTACCACCAAGGAAGACAGTATCTTATAGTAGATCAACGATCCATAGGACAACCAGCCTAATCTGCATCAGAATGTCCTATCAACTCCAAAGTCTCAGGAGTAGAATAACCGGCTATATGAAGATGACCCTGATTATGGAACACAAGCCCTTGACCCGGAGCTCCCTTCAAATACCGAACAATTTATAGAGTGGCTTGCCAATGAGTAGTACGAGGAGAGCTCATAAATTGACTCACCACACTGACAGCAAATGAAAGCAAATGAAATATCCGGACGAGTAATGGTAAGATAATACAACTTACCTACTAACCGACGATATTTCTCTGGGTCATGAAGAAGTTCTCCATGTTCATTATCAAGTTTTACTCTAGGGTCCATAGGTGTGTCACCCGGCTTGGCATCATGCAAACCAACCTCCTTAAGAATGTCAAGAGCATACTTTCTCTGGGAGAGAGAAATACTACCATTGGCATAGGCAACCTCAATTCCAAGAAAATATCGAAGGTGGCCTATGTCTTTAGTATTAAACTCCTTCTGTAGAAACTGCTTGAGTCGTTGTATACCTTTATCATCGCTTCCCATGACAATAACATCATCAACATAGACAACAAGAATAACACACCCATTTGAAGATGACATAACTAAATACTGAGTGATCCACCTACACCGATGCATACCAAAAGTAATAACTGCATTACTGAAACAATCAAACCAAGCACTGGAGATTGCTTAAGTCCATATCTTCTCCCCCTGAGCAACAAACCCAAGAGGTTGCTCCATAAAGACTTCCTCATGAAGATCACCATGGAGGAATGCATTCTTAACATCAAGCTGATAAAGAGTCCACTGAGATCGAGCAGCCAAGGAAATAATGATGCGAACAGAAGGAATTTTGGCCACCGGAGAGAAAGTCTCATCATAGTCAATACCGTAGGTTTGTGTATAGCCCTTTGCCACAAGACGCGCTTTTAAGCGCTCAACTGAACCGTCTAGATGGTGTTTGACAACAAAAACCCAACGACAACCAACCAATTGTTTAGTAGCCGGTAATGAAACCAGCTCCCAAGTTCGATTATGATGTAAGACAGCCATCTCCTCCTCTATAGCACGAGCTCAACCTGGATGGGCTAAAGCCTCCTGCACACTATTCGGCATAGACACAGATGCAAGGGATGACACAAAGAGAGACATTTGTGGGCTTAAATTATGAAAAGAAACAAAATGAGAAAGGGGATACCGAGACCGAGTACGGTGAGCAACAGGGGAACTGATAGGAGAAGGTGGAAGAGGATCGGAAGCCTGGACCGGAGGGATGGTGGTGGGACGTTCACTGGTGGAGAGGTACGGCCCCAAACAGGTCAATCACCACGTGTGTAAACCTGAAGAGGAATCGGTGCTGGAGAGCCTGGATCTGGCGAAGCATCATTAGAAGGAACAGGTAGTGGCTCCGACTGAGACATAGGTGCGGATGGTGGCAGAAGATCCACGGTAAATGGTGCCTGAGAACGAACATCACCAAAAAATGCTTGATTCTCAAAGAAAGTCACATTAGCAGAAATATACTCCAGACGAGTAGGATTATAACAGACATACCCCTTTTGAGTATGGGAGTAACCCACAAATATACATTTTTCAGAACGGGGTGATAACTTGTCCAACCCAGGTGACAAAGAATGAACAAAGCAGACACATTCAAAGATACGAGGATGAATAGACCATAATGGACAATCAGGATGAAGAAGAGTACAAGGAAAAGCTTAGTTTAACACAGAGGGGGGAAGACAATTAATGAGATTGCATGCTGTAAGAAGAGCATAGCTCCAGAAGGACTTAGGCATATGAGTATGAACAAGTAGGCAACGAGCAACATCCAACAAATGACAATTTTTACGTTCAGCAACTCCATTTAGTTGCGGAGTGCGAGCACAATAGCTCTGATGTAAAACACCATGAGACTTGAGAAATGGAATGAAGGTAGAAGAAGAAAAATACTCACGAGCACTATCTGTACGCAAACACTTAACAGAATAATTATACTGTGTACGAACTTCACTATAGAACTGGCGAAAAGAATGAAAAACTTCAGTACGATCTTTTATTTAATATAACCAAGTTGTACGAGTACAATCATCTATGAAAGTGACAAAATAACGAAGACCAAATGAAGATTCTCGACTAGGACCCCACACATCAGAGTGAACTAACTCCAATGGTTGTGAAGGACGACTCGAAACTTGAGGCGCAAAGGACATACGATGGTGTTTACCCAACTGACAGGTTTCACAATTAAACTGAAGACTCGAACTAGACATAAAAGAAAATTGTCGGAGTACATCTGCTGATGGGTGACCAATACGACAATGTAACCTATATGAATCATCCACCGCTTTATTTTAAACTGTGGCCACAGCAGCAATAACCTCAAGATCCAGGATATACAACCCACCAACCTCACACCCACCACCCAAAATCAGCCACGACATTAATTCAATCACTCCAAATTTGAAACACCACCTCCGTTTAGCCCCACATCAACAACAAATCAGTAATACACCACCCACTAGCGGCCAATCAGAACAAAAAACAACTATTCAGCTCCACAATCCAATAATCATAATCAGCAACACCTATTTGCAGCAACAATTAATAACACAAATCGCTGCACAACCTCACGAAACATCCAAATATCACTTCTCAATAGCCAACTATGACTTTCGCACCACATTCAGCCTTCAGAAACTCCCATAATGACACTGATTTCTTCATTTTAACGCATCAAAACACACGAGAGATCTGAGGCAGATTTATTCTCGGGTTCGCCGGATCTGGGCAACCCTAGATTGAGGTCGCCAGAGGTAGGCGACCCTGGAGGGAGGTCACCAAGGCCTGGGCGATGCTGGATGGAGGTCGCCGGAGATGGGCGACGTTGGATGGAGGTCGTCAGAGCATGGACGACCTTCGGTTGAGGTCGCCGGAGCCTAGGAGACTCTGGGCTGAGGTTGCCGGGCTTGGGACATGCCGGATCTGGGGTCGCAAAGCCTGGGCGACCTTGGGTTGAAGTCGCCGGAGCCTCGGCGACGCTAGGTTGAGGTCACCGGAGCTAGGCGATGCTGGGTTGGGGTCGACGGGCCTGGGTCACGCCGGATCTGGGTTCGTCGGCCCTGGGCGATGCCGAACGGAGGTCGCCGACGAGATCTACAGTAGGTGATTGGCGGTGGTGGCTAGGGTTTGCTGATGGGAATCGTTGATTTTAGGGTTTGGGTTTCAATTTTGGCTCTGATACCATGTTATTGATAAAAGAGCAATCTATTTATTTCTGAAGTAAGATAGGTATAGGCTTAGAGTCAAGCCTAGATAATTACACATATACCCCCAATTTGCTAATACTCTAAAGTAATAAATCCAACAGTTTCCTCAATTGTCAGTCTCAATAACAGTTGAATATGATTACCTAAAGATCAAAAGCGAGGTCTTGCTTAAGCTCAGGAGGAAATGCTGTAAAACAGCACTTGTTTTTTTTTTTTTCCGACAATGTAAGACAAAGAAATGACCAGTGGTCAAATATCTTTCCAACATCTACAAGGTGAGTGGAGCTACCTTGAGCATTAATCAACCATGTGACAGGAGGATGCAGAGTTAGAAAACCTATGGTGCTTAATTTGTACCAGAATGCCAAATCTGACCATTCCCGGAGGTAAGAGACCTTGGAATCAAACTCGACGGATTGGCCTCGAAACCTCTATCTCACCCATGGTATAACTTAAATTTTAATTTTCTCAGCCTCGAAAATAGGTGTCATCGAAAATCCACTGAACTTATAAGATTTGGAAAAGGAGAACAAACAGAGAATTTTCATGCCTATTAAAACCCCCCTTCAAGTAGGAGATCCGAAATCAATCTTGTATAAATGAACCTTAAAAGACAAATTGACTTTCTACTAGCCAAAGACAGGCCTATGCCTGTTAAACGATACAATTAACAGTGTGGTATCTTTTCCATGGGGTTCTGAAACTAACGGAAAATTATTTTCAACTTGAATCTTTCAGAAATCTGAAAGAAACATATGAAATCAGTGAAGGCGATTAGCTTAATTTGATTTGATTAATATAAAAGAAACTCATCAACGGGAACAGCCAGTCAGTGCATCAGTTTTCTTACAAGAAATTTCCAAGAGCCTTAAGTGTTTCATTTGCTCTAAATTTTAAGAAAAATGAAAGTAGCGGAGGTTATATGCCAGAGAAGCATAGAGAGAAATCTTTTGCTCAGCTGGCTAAACACAACAACTTGGCAAACTGATCGTAATAGAAGATGCTTATAAAAATAGCACAGGTTACCTTATTTTCATCAAGATACTAAAATGATTAACTTCCCCAGCTTGCAGTTCACATTTACCACTTTGACTAACATGCTTTGCACCCTGTTAAAATTTCAAAAACAAATCATACACAATGATCTTCACATAATATTTAATTCCTAGAACCTTTAACAATCACATCCCAACTTTAGCAACAAGAATTACCATCACAAGAACTCAAACTGCTTCTGTTACCCCCATTAAAACTAATGGATAGTTAGCTCCATTTTCAATATCATTGCATGTTTATTTTGGAGTAGGGAAGAAAATTTAAGAGTTTGAACAAAAAATAGAAAGTAAATTTGGAGAAGTAAAGGGCAGACAAGAAATGAATTGCATATCACCAAAATATATTAGCTGTATTGCCTATTACAAAATTAATCAACAAGGCACTTTTATAATCTTCCAGCAATTTAAAAACTTCTACTTAGAATTGGAAGCACGGCAAAAAGAAGAGTGCAAAAGGCTAAAATCTAGACCAAAACAATAATATTATCAGTTGTATGAGAGGCAGGTCAATTCTCCTAGAATTGCATGGCCAAAAAAGTGATCCTCTAGAACAGTTTTTTCTGCCTAAAGCTCAACCAATCAACAGTTCAGTTTGTGAATTATTGAACATGTACCAAAGTTCCAGTTGCATTTCCATGAATACAGAAGAAGAAGCACTCAAACACAGAAGAGAGCCAGAGCCAAGAACAAATACCTTCAACAAGCACCATACATTAGTTAATGAGAATGCAGCAAGCTTCACTTTTATCAGAAAGTTGAATATCTGAGCATATATGTTCAGTGCAGCAGGAGTCAAAATAATGCTGATTGGCCAATCCACACGATATCCTAATCCCAAAAAGTCAAAAGAATGGACTCCTGCAATAGTTGACAATCCAATGTTAATCAAGTTTCACAAAGGTGATTTACTGCATCCAGATGAAAGCACAGAAAAGTACACTGTCGATGGAAAAGGAATGAATTGCTAATAAGATACAACAAAAAGATACCAACTGCAGTTGACTGAGGCAATCTGTCATTTTCTTTAGTATAAACGAATAACCTATCTTTATTGCTGTCTCCTTCACATGAAGACCTCTGAATTGACATCTCAAGAAGCTCTTGAACATCTGAAACACTTCGATCTATGCCTGTAGAGAACTGCTTCTGCAGTCAAAACAAAATGAAGAAATTAAATAAGAGAATACCACAAAATTTCAGCAGTAGACAAAAACCATATTATTGTTCAATTTTTCAGAAAAGAGTACATGTTGCCACAGTGACATGATGAAAAGATCTGCCCAATCTGCTCTTTCCATGAAATGATAGCGTCGTAAAGAAAGCAAATGTTCATGCAAGTCAAAACCTTCTTCAAGCAACTTGATTGTTAATCTGCTGACATACCTGTATCTAAAATCATTGAGGAAAGCAGAATCCACATACATACCAGAAGAATCGAGAAAATATGGAAATTTCCAGTCTTTCACTTCCATATACCAGGGGAAAAAACTGTATGCCCAGAATTAAGATTGATAAGAACCGTATTATGTTACTACAAATTATAATTCAAAATGTGGTGAAAATATGCCACACTACTGCCTCAAATTTCTGCAGACCGTTGACTCCAACAACTTTCGACAGGATCACGTCAAACTCACTTTCTGGTCACTTGGTGGATTCTACTAATAAAAATTATCTAGAATCACTAAATCAGGTTGCATCAACATTAACGTCATTTATTATTCCATCTTCCAGTGCTTCAAAATTTGACCACACAAAGAGTTCTGACAACGGATCAGGCATCTAATATCTATTAAACAGATTATCAATTAACATCAAATATCCAGGCAAATTTAAAGTTTCTTGGAAAATACATCAAATTCCAGGGAACTTAAAACATGACACAACTGTACAAATAGAGACATGCTCAACAGGTGAGAAAGAAGGTGAAAAGTGGAGCACATTTACCATGAAATGAAAACTCTGGATAGTTGGAAACTCAAAACAAGGAGAAATCAACATCCCTCAGCAAGCATAGAAAAAAGGATACTGAAGCAAGATTTCTTGCAATATGCATTTTTCAATGACTATATCAAGTGGTATTTTGAAATTGGCAGTCAAATGTTCTCCTTGGTCTCTGACACCAGAAGTGCTGTTGTTTCTGCAACTTCCCAGCATAGTCTCCCAACTGCTTCCACCCGAAACATTTGTCAAAACTGCATGATGATATTGGCCTTTTGAACCCAGAGGTGAGGATATGCATGACCCTTTCTTATTAGCACCGACTAAGCTATCAAGGCCATGCTCTTCTTCACCACGGTGATGCTTCTTAATACCAATTGTCGAAGCACTAGAATTCCCGAAGAATGGTGTCTCAGAACCACGTTTATGTCTAGAAATGGTGTCTAACTTCTCAAGACATACTTTAAAAGGGTCTTCTACTGAATTGAAGTCAAAGCAAGGCAATGGTTGTCCACTGTATATGCTGTCCTTCCCTCCACAC
Source organism: Rhodomyrtus tomentosa (assembly GCA_028455895.1). Lineage (NCBI taxonomy): Eukaryota > Viridiplantae > Streptophyta > Magnoliopsida > Myrtales > Myrtaceae > Rhodomyrtus > Rhodomyrtus tomentosa. The sequence goes on along the minus strand of JAPCWY010000003.1, from coordinate 12,650,176 downwards.
TTATTTTTCAAGGGAGTATGGGTGATGTTGGTCAGCAAAGGATTCATGCTGAGAAAATTACGATGATCCATAACATCCAAAGGCTCCAACATGTTTTGTATGGAAGAAAAATGAATCCCAATGCCATTCTCTTCCGTGCATAAGGTTCGGTCAGTTAAAATACTGCTGGTGGTAGCGTTTCGTCTAAAAAATGGCATAACTTCCGCAAATTCCAACCTTCTTTTGCTTAAACCTACAAAACAGCCTGGTGCATTTAATCGATGTTCCTCGGGATATCCTTGATGAATAACACTAGGATTCTCTAAAAGGCAGCTAACTGAAAATTCACCCTCCGGTGGAGAATTTGTGATTTGATCTGTAGATAATTTTGACAGATTACGGTCCCCAGACTCAACATGATATGATTTACTATTTGAAGAGACAACGCCCAATAGCGGATCTGCTTCTTCAAAATCTCCTTTCAAATCAATCTTCTTATCATTAGGACCTTTGTTTTCCAGCAATGAACTAGCAGTTAGAGTACTTGACAGGAATCTTAGAGCAGAAAAGTACTTTTGTTCAGAATGAGATGCATTATTTGGCTGTTCAATCAGCTCCTCACTCTCAGACATCTCTTCCGAGCTATCTGAAGATAAGCAATAAGGTGACTCACATACCTCCTCATCACAATTGTTATGGTGAGTAACTCTGCAAGGAGAGGTAACCACAATAAAGTAAATACAACATTTGAATGAAAAACAGATAGGGAATACCTAGAAGCCGAAGAACCAAAAAAGGAAGAGCAGATTCCATAATTTACTTTCGCACCAAACGGGAAAGTGTGTTCTTAAAGTATCGTTATAGACATTAGTCAGTAGTTAGTAAGTGGTAATAAATAAGGAGATTAGGATTTTGTTGGTGTCTCTCATGTTCCATATATAGAGTCATCTTATGTACTCTTTGATTAAGCTATGGAGTAAATTATAGCTTTTGGGTTTTTTCTCTCTTTCTCACTCTTGGAGATCCTAGAATATTTACACGTGTTATGAGATATCCATGTAATAAATCATAAGTGGCAGTAAAATGTAAACTCCAGAGCCAATTAAGGTTCTCGACATGCCATGAAATCTCAAAGCCTGGCTCTTGAAGAATTATCCAGCTATTTAGCCCACAGAACCATGAGAACTTTTTAGTGCCAGCACTCAGATGGATACACACCCCTAAAACACAATCTCACATTGCTTGAGAGACCTTAACATCCAAAGAAGCTTATTTGCTTTCACAAAGATTTAATTTTTACTAAGCTGGAGCTCAAGCCGACAGGCAAAGCTGCTGTGACGTTGGACTCCAATTGTCACTCTAAGGTACAAAGGAAATTGTATTGCCAATTGTACATGCTTTAAGAATTATTATGGTACTCCATTAATGTTTATAAGCCAAAAGCTTCTCTTCACCAATGTTTATAAGCCAAAGCCTTTCTTCAAAAATTAATCTCAAATTTGTAAGTGAGAAGTTGGGCGACAAGGAAAAAGCTGAAATTAATAGGCTTATATGTGTACGCTGGCCTCCCCTCACTTCCTCTTCCAAAGAAAGGCACAGAGATCATAAGCAGAGAGAGAGAGAGCGAGAGAGAGAGAGAGAGATTACAGAGCCAATCCCTCTTCAACTGGTATGGCAGGAGCACCAAAGCTGTTGTTCAGCAACAATGAAAAAGCGGCATTTGAACTTGCCCAACTGCTTAAAGAGGCAAAAGATACAGTGTTGAATGCAGCAACCTGAAAAGGCCAAACTAATATGCTTGAGATAGATTGGGCTCGTTTCCAACATCTTAAACATTTAAAGGAAATGATATGACACTCGCTCCAATGAAACAAAGCACCCAAACATTAATATGCTTATTTACACTATGCAACAAGTAAAAGTATATGCTAGACAAGTTTCAAAGTTCAGGTCTCATAGTTCCTGTTTTCATGAACTTAATATACAAGCCTGAACATGGGTGTACTTTGCTTGTAGCCTAACTGAGCTATCATTAGAAAACAACAATGAATCAACAATTATACGAAAATGCTCAGACAGACCATACATAAGTCAGTTACACGGCTTTACCTGCTTATATCTGACTTCTAACTTTGTCAAGAATTTCTCAAGTTTTTCATGCATCTCAATGTAATAACTGTTCCTCGCATTCACAAGATCCTCCATGTTTTCTTTGTCAAAGGCCAGAGCAGATGCATGGGATGAATGGTTGCTCGAAAAATCTTTCCAATTGGGCAAAAATTCCTCAATGGTGTAGCTTCCAGGAGAAACATAGTTACACAATTCAAATAGTTTCATTACAACTTGAAGCTGTTGCCCAGCTCGAACAAGCGGAACCACTGATTTCCTCAAAAAATAAGGAACAGCAACTTTTTCTTGCACCTGTAGAGCACAGCTGTAATCACTATCAATAGCCAGGGCACACTAACCACAAAGGTGTACAAATCAATGTTCGAATTCAGAGCCTTATAGATGCCAAAGGTTTACCTGAATACATGCCACATGAGTATTAGCAGCTTTACATGGTGGATGAAATGCAGGATCAGATACATATTCCATAACAAACTCCTTGTAAGGGTCATTAATTTCTGCTTGGTAAATCCATGATCTGACAAACCCAAGGAACGGAGCACAAGAACGTACAAATAGAAACTTAAGTAACATATAATGAGCCGGATCAGCAACCTACAAAGGAGAACTAGTCTCTTAGATATGCTCAAAAGTACAATATCAAAGAGAGACCGGAAATTCCAAAAATCAACATTAACAACACCTTTATCCCAAATTAGTTGGGGTCGGCGGTCGATGAACCCCAAAGATTCATAAAAATAAAGCAAAATCAATCAAGAAAAAAGAGAAAAATATGTAAAAATAAATAAACAAATACACACACACTACCCCTATATATATATTTCAAGGGCATTGGAGCAGGTATTCCTCCTATATGACTTCTTCCATATGATTGCATTGCCTGGTAATCAATAAACCTAAGGGAAGTGAAGCAGCAAAAAGAAAGCAACGCTACAAAGATCAACAGAGCATCAGTAAGAGAACAGGTAATCTCAGCAAGGATGAGAGAGCTTACAGCCAATAGGGATCAGCCAATAGAAACTACATTCCTACAAGGAGATGATCTTACAATCATTTAACAATTTTAGGACTGGATAAGGTGGAATGGACAACAAATACAGGTAAAAACAAGGATGAAGGGTCATGACTAAGGATTATGTAGCAAATCTCAGATTCTGTCACCATGAGCTAGAGAGAAATTCACTAATATGTGCATCACTTGCATATTCAGGGGAAACGGAAGGAATAATAGGAAGAACATATGTTTTCTTCTTGGCTATATCTTCCTATCTATCCTGGCTTTCTGATTTAGTATGGGCCGACGCAGCACTAAAAATGCTTATCCTTGCTTATTGCTTGAGTCGTTCAAAAGACCCTCAGTATGAGTGGTATGAGAAGATAATGCAAGAGCAGTCAAACATCGGCATAATCATACCTGCAACTGTTCATACAAGTAAGAAAGAAGATCACCGCCTCTGGGGAAGTTGCGAAATTCTGCTGTTGTTTTAGTAAGTAGATCTTCAAGGGGCAATACTGAGAAGCAAAGAGCAACATTGTGCAGCATACATATATTTCCAAGAGCTTCTATCCTAGTCCTCAGTTCCTTTGCGTGAGAATGCACCTCCAATAGTGATATATCCGACAGCGCCACATTTGTCAGACATCCAACTCCAGAAGATGCGTCAGCAGGAAACTGAGCATCCTCAGTTGACCGCCTCAAGTGTATCGAGGCACATAAAGTATCCAAAGAGCACGTGTATCCCTCTAAGATTTTTCCTAAGGCTATGGCAAACGCCTGATTAACAAGACTGCCCTGAAGATGCTCGTCTTTCTCAATGTTGATATGGCATTTATCTTGGCCCTCTGGTTCTCCTTCAATTCCATGCCTAATTCTTGTCGGCCCAATATCCAGATGCAAATTCTCAAAACACTCCACAAACTTCCTGAGAAGCAAAACTAGACAGCCCGAATGACCAATGGATTTTAGAATCATCCCCAGAGAATGAGTGCTCGAAGTCCGTTTCCAGAGACTGGTAATCCGGTGGAAGGACCGGTCTGCTGGATCAGAACAAAAGGAAGCAGACACTATCTCAATACTGGTAACTGCTGATTCCACTCCTTGCAGTGCATTCATCGCCAGCCTCACCAAACTTGCCTCCTGTCGAAAAGGGTCTCAACGAAACGTTCCGAAGAATACACTTCAAATGAAAAAGAGAGAAAGATCGGGACAGGTGAACTCACAGAGACAGCTTTGACATCGAAGAGGCTCTGGCGAAGAGAGGGATCGCCGGCGCAAGAATGAAGACTCTGCCCGCTTTGCGACGGGATGGATTCCCAAGTCCTCGGAGGAAGCCGCGGATCTTCCACTTTGAGCTTCTCGTACAGCGAAGCCAAGCTCGCGTCGACCACCATTTCAAAAAGCTCGCCGCCAACTGCAATGCTCCGATGCCTGTGGATCGGATCTCTTCCCTCAATCCGCGTCCAATACGGCTGCGAGGACACTTCTACACTTCTCCGAGGTCATGTTTGGATTGAACGAGAATGCAGGAAAAAATTAAGGTCGATAGAGACGAAGAAATTGAGGAAGATGGAGGCAAAGTCGTTTGAAAAGAAGGGAGGCTTTGGCCTTTTGGGGCGATGAAACGCACTTTTTTTACTTTTAGAGCTGCGGAATTAACCGGGAAAAATAATAAGTTGAATTAGCATGAGAAATTCGGGTACAAGCAAAACGAAAGAAAAAGATATCTCATAATCCTGGAAAATATAAATTTCCACGTGGCAAATGAAATTGAGAGCTATGCTTTACTTCCCAAAATTTCCTTAACTGAAAACATAATAAAGGAATAAACGCGTTGAAAACTCTAAAAATTATCAAAAAAATGCGATTGAGTATAAAATTTTTAAATATATATATAATCGAGTCTTAAAAATTATCAAAAATTACATTAAGTCTTACTACTTACAAAAAATACAATCAATTCTTAAAACCTATCAAATTGATAAAATCAAGCTTTTTTGCAATTTTCGAAAATTTTAGGACTCGATTATACTTTCGTGATAAATTTTAGAACTTGATTGTATTTGTTGAAAATTTTTATAAATCGTTTGCTTTTTTATGATAATTTTTAGTACTTAACAACAAATTTTGAAAGTTTTAGGACATCTCTATAATAAAAGACGACTAAAAATATAGCACGTGCACATCCAGAAAATTGAGGGAGAAAGCGAGAAATCATCACGTCTCTCATTGAAAATTAATGCCCATCATGCTATTGTAGACTTGTAGTAAACAATTTTCATCTTTTACGGGGAAACTTTATTTTCTCATGTTATAATATTTAGGTGAGTAGAAAAATTGAAAGCATTAAGCGGAGGCGTATAATATTCCCTATAGTTCTTCTGAGACCAAATTGCTTCGGGGCTTGTTGCTGTCTCAAGAGTTTTTCCATGTTGCCTTAAGCCGTCTGAGGTTTCTGAGTTTCCGATGACTGGCCATGGTCGGTTGAGTGCTCATCACTCATCAGTCGTTTCCTGGCAATTCTAAAATATGGTCTGCATCAAAAAATCTCCGGCGTGAACAATGAACAATAACGTCAGATGACTGTAGTTCGCATATAAAAAAGCTTATACAGAGAAATCCAATCAATGCCTGTGAGTCTCTGACAGAGTTCTAGAGTCCAAAGATGATCCTTTTTAAGTATAACTAGTCAGTGATACAGAGGCTGAATCGACATCTATGTCGTTCCGATGTCAAAGAAGAAAATCATCGAGAAACTCCGCAAAACCAACAGCCTTTACTCATTTGGGAATTCCAAGCTCGCAGCTAACCCATTTGTCATCGGCTATAGGTATCACGGTAATGCCTTCGGGAAATGCGATATCCTGGAAGCTCGAGTAAACCCTTACCCGGTCACATAGCAAGTAGCTCCTTTTCCCTCCGCTCGACCCTTCAAATGGGGTTGCCAACCGGTCGAACTCTGCCAGTTTAGGAGAAGTTGAGATTTCCATGGCCGAAGAAACTTGTGATTTGGACGAGAAGAAAGTGTTTCCACCTTCAGCCATTTTCTCTACGCAAGTTCCTCCACTAGATGAGTTGATCCCTGTGGTGACGGTTTTGGTCTCAGGCTCGGAGTCTCCTACTTCGGCTGAAAAATCGCCGATTCTCTGTGTCAGAACGGAATAAGCAACTCGCGCAGCTTTCGTCTCCGCTTGCTTCTTGGAGTTGCCTTCTTTCCCAAGGAATGACTCTCCTCCTACAACGACAGACGACACAAACATTGAACCGTGAGGTGGACCGGTTCTTGTAGTCCTATAAACTGGCATGGTTAAATCTTCTCGTTGTGCTAGCTCCTGTAAGAGATTCTTGTGACAATCCAAGACATCCTGAAGGCAAAGATCAAAGGGCATACATAATTTATCAAGAGTCCACGGAGATTATGACGTGGAGAGATTTTGCGATGACCAAACAAGCACCGGGACACGGGAGTATCGCATGGAGAACTTTACCTCTTGAAATATATCGGCCGATAACGATATCAGAGCAACCTTAGCAGCGGCGTGCTCCGCTTCCTTCAGAGTGTTGAAGTATAGAGGGCTTTCGAATGTACATCCATTAACTACGGCTGTGGCCTTAAATCGACGGCCATGAGGGGGTCCATCACTCGTGCAGGAATATACAGGCAAACCGACATTTCTCCGCCGGGTATAATTCTGCAGCTGGCTCTTCATCTGGTTTTTCAAATCTACAAACGTAAGGTGGGGTCAGCGAAAGCAGAACTAGTCATACAAGATAGCAAGTTCTATCCTCGATCAAGAATAAATGGGCTAATCGATTGATGATCATGCAGCAAGATTGATCAATAGAGCTAAATGTTCAGATCAAGAAATGAGATGCAGTAGATGCTTCAGCCCCCTTAACTTCTTCGTAGCGACAATCTTGGTTCGGAGTTCTCCTAGCAATTGCATCAGCACTTCTCCTTTCTTGTGATTCGATCAGACGGTCCGACAATTACATTAAGAACAGACTAAAACAGAGTAAAGACACGGAATTGGCAGAGTTCCCTTTTCTGTTATTGGTCCAAAGAGTCTATACTGAATAAATGAAAGTTGTGGAGAGAAGCCACCCTCACCGCTGCCAAAGAAACCGAGTTCCTTCGGCTTGGTTTCAGGGAAATCATCGCAGCTGTCGTCTTCTTCGTCTTCATGATTGCCGTCGGATAGTCTTCCAATGTGCCGTTTTGCAGGGGGGGAAGAATCACCAGCTTTCGGCTTTCCTTCTGCGCGAATTCAGAAGCGATGAACGTTGGCAGGACACAAGTAATTCGACAATACTGTTAACGACTGCAAGGCACACTCGAAAGCCAATACAGGTAGAAGGGTCGCGAGAAAACTCTTTCCCCCAGGAACAAAACCGAGCACAGGGACTAGAACTTTGAGAGTTGGAGAGAGAGAGAGAGAGCTTTACTCAGGTGCCTACCTGGAGGGGAAGGCGAAGGAGACAGGGAAAGGAAAGCGAGCTTCGCAGCTTCGTCCTGGGCGCGCCTGGAAGTGTCGCAGGCGGTGGGAGAGTCGAAGGAGTGGCCATTGACGGAGACGGAGGAGCGGAAGCGAGGCCTGTGCTCTGGTCCGTCTCTGATCGTGGAGTACCTCGGCAATCCCCATTTCTTTGCCTGGCACTCCTCCTGCAACTTGCACTTGTACATTCTCTCTCTCTCTCTCTCTCTCCACCAAACCAGAAGAAGAAGACGACCGAGCCACCGAGGAGCGTGCTTTATTGGCGCGAAGGCGATGCGCTTCGCGTGGTGTAGAGTACCCTTTTGTTTTTTTGTTTTAAAATATCACGAAATATTCGAAATTATCCTAAATTAATTTTTTATCACGAAAAATTCAAACTAATAAAAATATTATAAATTATTTTTTTAGCTATCAAAAATTTTGAACTAGTATATTTATGATAAATTTAATTTAAATTAATTTTTTTACTATAAAAAATCTTAAATTGGATACACTTGATAAATTTACCATCCGTTAAATTGATTTAATATCATGATAAATCTCAAATCAATACACTTGCTACAAATAGAGGATAAGCACTCCAAATTGTTACACTCGTCAAATGTCACGTGTCATCCAACTCAGTAATTTTATAATTATATTTAACAAAAACTAACCGATTCGATCTTACTATATCTACTCCAGAAGGAAAGCTTTCTAATATGGGCAAAGTATAAATTTGTCTCAAGTGTATCAACTTAAGGTAAATTTATCACAAGTGAAATTTTGTATTTAAAAAAATAATTAGATAAATTTATCATAAGTATATCAATTTAAGGTTTTAAATATATTAATTTATTTATTTTTTTATCAGGATGATGCAGAGTATTTTTTTTATTTTTTATTTTTGGTCGGAGATGCGGAGTACTTGAAGAGTATAAAAAAACAAAAGGATCATTAAGTGCATCCATCGCTGGATGCCACGAGCTCCACGTGGATCCGAACACAGTTTAACGGTTAGGATGAATTTGGCCTACTGCATTAGGTGCGCCTGATAACTTTTCATTCCTGCACTCGCTCCACTGGACAGACCATTTGACCCCCCGCAAAAAAAAAATGGACAGACCATGTGAAAAGCGTGAGTCGTATGAAAATTCTCGTCTCCATCCTCATCCGCTGGATCAAATTCATTATAGCCGTTCGACCGCATTCGTTTGTAAAAATAACATGACCAGCATGATACAGTTATTCGACTTAAAAAAAAAAGAATAAAAAATCATGATATAGTTAAATAACGATTTAACAACTATTTAATGCTAAAGACGTTTCTGCTATTAAAATTACATCTCTTATCATGATTAATGATTTAATCTTCGGTTAGCAAATATTGTAACCCACCTATCCACGCATGACCGAATTGGTTAAGAGATGTACTATATCTTGTAAGGTATCTGGTTCAAATCTCTTAACTCGCGCTCCGTGACTTAAGCGAATGTCACGGCTAGTGGTTACTTGCTAGTCCGTCGAGGAATAATCGACGACGTAATGTGAAAAGCGCGTATTGAATGTACTTATTAATAGCATATAAAAAGAGTCCGGTCCTCTCTCAAGCCAACACAAGGGGAGTCGTATTCTATCCTATGAAATAGGTTAAAAGGAAAGTAAGCAAGGGAGAGGAATCAGATTTCTTCATTTTCTCTTAGTTTTTCAGCAATCGAGAAGTTCCAACTATTATCTTCTCAAGTTTATTGCTTTTGAAGGTTATTGCTAATTTGCTACGGATAAAGGTAAGTCTAGATTTAAGATCATTAATTTAGAATTTCCACATAAAAAGATCATTACAAGTAACATCGTTATCACAACTGATCCTCGTTTATTATGTTGGATCAAGTTCGAAACAAGATTTCACAAAGTGATGGATTTGTTCCTACACCTTGCATTCATTTAATTGGCAAGACGAGTCAAATTTGTATAGGAGATTACTTATTGGCCTTAATGGTATGATTGAGTCGAATCAAATTGAGGAGATCAAATAGAACTAAAATTTGGAACCAACCTTGCAAGTCTCAATTCAAAAAATTAGGAATCACTAACTGAATCGGCTATATTTGATTATGATTCTATCCTGAATCGAGTGGTTTTAGTTTGTTAACGATTTATATATAACAAAATTCAATGTATTTCGATGAAACTATCTCAATTAAGCAACCATGCACATTTTATCTTCGAAACTAAGAGGTAGTGTCCAAAGTAGTAGGTTCGCTTTCCTTTACTTTTAGAATATAGCTAAAGCGCCCTTTGCCTGGTTGAAGGGTTGTTTTACGTGGAACCGGTTGGCTTGGTTCAGTTCGTGAAAAGGGATCGTCTGCTCTTTCCAATGAAGAGCAAGTCCTGCCCTTGAGATCCGGACAATCCGTATTATGAATAAACGGTCCAAATTATTACTAAAAAATAAAAAATCCAAAAAGTTGTCCCATAAAAACAGTAGATTTTGGTCGTCCGTCCAAAAACAGACTGCCTGAATCTCAAGGGCAGGCGCCTACCCTTCTGAGAAAAGTACAGGCAATCTGAATTCTCAGTTTGTGCAATTTCCGATCCTGACAGTTACTTTTGCTGACCTTTAGTTACATCGAGATGAACCGGATTTGAACCTGTCTCGGGTAAAATCTCCGATTCAAAAATTGACTATCAAGACCATGTCCTACTTAAATTGATTCTCAATTTCTAGACCCAACAACCGAACCGAATCCCTAATTAAAGTGAATTTGATGCTCACGCTAGGATGGTGGAATCTAGCATTAGTAACTCCAGAATTTGTATCTTCCTCAAACAAAAAAGATTATCCCGCAAAGTAGCTAAGTAAGTATTAAACGTGTGAGGAAAATTATCATCCAGCATGATAATCCATAGTTGATAATTATACACACACACATATATATATGATTATTTAATTCCTTCCTCTAAATTTTAATTCTTTGAATCACTTCTCAATTAGTCATCTCATCCTTCGATCTTTAAAAATATTATACCACGTATTTCATATATTTTTGAGTTGACCCATCAAAGTCACTCTCCATCTTCTTGTCATTAAAAAAAAAATCCTCTATTTCCGAAGCCCACTTTTCGCCTTTCTTTCCTGTATTTTCCAAGCATAGGCTCCGTTTTTTATTTTGTTGAAAAATAAACAAGTTGTAAATCATTTTCTTATGCAAATAATTATTTACATTGCTTACAAAAATTAATAAAAAGAAAAAAAAATGTCATCGTCCATGAAAATATTTAGTTATTTCAAAAGATACAAGCAATTATTTTTAGAAAAATAATTTTCAAATCATTCATTCTCCGTAAAACGAACGAAGCATCAGCTTGATTTCGATTTCGATTTTATTGCCAGAAGATGCCCCAATTGGCAAAACTATGTTCATGTTCTTCTGGCGAAACTTGATAACCAAGTAGGAACCAATCAAGAAGCTTCCTCTCGTGGTAATTGGCAAGCATGAGTTGTATAACTAAAGTCAAACAAAGTAGTAGAAGTGGCCAGAGTTCGGTAACTTGGGCCCCAAGAAACAATCTCGGAACAGAAAATATCTGCCAAAAACCTAAATTGGTAATCTGAAAGTAAATTCAAGAGATACGCGCACTTGTTTATATACGTGTTGATCCCCCCACCCACCCCATCTTTCTTCTACACTTCGGAAGCCATGGAATGGTGCAGCCACTGCTCGAGCTATGTCGACCCTGGTCTTGCCGTTACCAAGAGCATGAAGCACGTACTCCGGTGAGTCTAAATCTTCACACTCTGTAATCTTTTAAGTACGAACATCTCCACGTTTTTTCGTCCAATCCGTCACTCCGACGAGATTTTCTGCCGACATTGATAGAGATGTCGACCATTATCGACCCATTGTCGTTTGTTGCTTCTCTCCATCCTTGATCGAAACATCATCTCCGAAACGGACCTTCTGATTTGTTTCACTTGCATTACCTTTCGCAGGCAATGCCCGCAGTGTGGAAAGATTCTACCCGATTGTGAGATTGAAGTCCCCGGCATGAGCAAGAGGAGATCCATGACGATCAGGGAGAAGAGCAGGCGAACCCACAAGCCGAAGCTTCGCAAGACCGATGATGCCGGCGGGGAATCGCAGCCACGAAGGAAGAGGGGAGGGTGCCAAAAATCCATTCTTGATCATGTGGAGGGATCTTCGTGAGTGAATTACGTATGTTTCGACAAAATTGCGGCCTTCGAGGTACGCTTGTGTAAATAGAGGCCATCTCTTTTTTCGAATTCAGAAACTCTTCAAGTAATGCAAAGTGCAGAAAATATTTACCAGAAAAGGTATTGACAAGGAGACTGAATGAATGGTGGGGCTTGTTCTTAGAATTGAGTCCGGACGGCGCTCGCTCCATCATCTGCGCAGGTCTCAATCGCGTTTGAAAAGAAATTACCTGCGTGTTCAAACTCGAAAAGGATAAGGAAAAATCATTCCAAAGATCTCAAACCTATTGTAGATCAATTCAGTTTTATTTCGATCGTGAAAATTTAATTTTAAACATTCGGACGATTTCCTAATTTAGGCTTTACGTCAATTTAATTCTAATTTTTTTAAACGGTTCTCCGATTTAATACCTTGGCGATTTCTCAAGTTAATCCTTCAAGAAAATTTTGGCCAAAAATCACCAACATGACGATCTAATCAATGCCAACTGTCCTAATTGACCCGTGAATAATTTTTACTGTATATATTTTAAATTTCTTTTTTTTTATTGATGTGAAAGTGCAAAGGAATCTCCAAAAGTAAAACTCAGGTTATGAAATTGGTGCTTCGAAAACTAGAGTTGTGAAAGTGGTCTTTATATTTTGGGTTAATATCACGAAAAATTTCAAATTGATATATTTATGAAAAATTTATCTCAAACTACTTTTTTACAAACGAAAAATTTCAAACTGATACAATTGTGATAAATTCACTCCAAATTATTTTTTAATAACTATCAAAAACCCCTAAACTAGTACATTTGTAATAAATTTACCCTAAATTAATTTTTTTATCACTAAAAGATTCAAAGTTGTACATGTATGACAAATTTACCATTCATTAAATTTGATTAATACCACAAAAAATTTCAAATTGATAAATCTGTGACAAACAGAGTAAAAACCTTAAAATGATACATTCATGAATTGTCACGTATCATCTAACTTAACAATTTGATGATTAAATTTAACAAAAACTAATAAAAAGTAAATTTATCACGTGTACTAATTTGAGGTAAATTTATCACAAGTGTATCAGTTTGAAATTTTTTATGGTAAAAAAATAAATTAAAATAAATTTACAATAATTGTATCAATTTGGGATTATTTTTTTGTATTAATCCTTATTTTCGGAAAAATAAAAAGAAAGGGAGAGAATTCTGCTAGTCAACCGGGCAAAGGGCAAAGGGTAAAAGGTGGTCAAAAACAAAAAGGTTCCGTTAAAAAAAAAAAAATCGGGCAAAGGCCACCGAAGATAATTTATGAGGGCAAAAGGAGTGGCCAATGTGACAAAGCAGCAACGAGAGCTCAGTCGCCAAGTTCCTGAGGCAACCGATCATATATATTCACCGGACTTTACATCAAGAAAATGCATAACGCAGAAAAGAACACGACGGCTAATGTGACGGAGGTCTCGAACGATGGAAGGGATGTCTCCAAGCCATCCAAAACTGAGAGCTAGTCCGTTCATCCATGACTGAAAAGTTCTTTAACTGGATGTGGTCTCCAAGCTTGAAGGATCAAATGGTGTGGCAAGAATTGTTTCCAGATCTCCAATGTCAATTCAAAGCCCACTTTCCCATTGTTAGCCCAAATCGCTCGTATGCCGAGAGGAAGCTCCGACTTCAAGCAGTACGAAAGTTGCGAGAGCAGGGCTGCTCTCCCGGCCTGACATAATCCCTGGATGTGAACTGCACCCAAATGCAAAGTCAAACATCCGAGTTAATTGTTTGTGTCCACAACAGCAGATCCATGCCTAAGTAGGTGTTTGAGAGACACGTAAAACATCCACATCTCAAAATTACAAGCCGCGACTACCGACATGATCCTAGTGCTTAATATTTCTCAATTGTTTTTCCCTTAACTTTCACAACGTCATTGGAAATAGCATAAGCAATCTTACCCAGGTCAACCGCGCGTAAGAAACCCGCGAAGGGAACCCGCAACCCCACGCTTTCTTCCCTGCACAATTAGAAATGGTCAGTTTGTCAGCCATCTCCCTCATTCATAGTCAGTATAAGTAGATTCACCTTATCATTATTAAATAGGTCTTCTGCCATGGCTTCCATCTGTTTCCTCTTCTTTTCTTCCCTGACTGATTCCTCCAGTTGTTCATTTCCACAGTCTGATTCCCTACACCACAAAATATGAACTTATTTGAGCATTAATCTGATATAGGTCTTAACAAGGCAAGCGGCTAAAATTTATTAAGGGCAAGGAACTTACTTGTAGGGAAACTTTGAAAATGGAACAAGATTGTTGAAACTATTCCCTGATGGAGTACTTTTCTAGAATCAAATTTGCAGCACAAAATTAGGCACATGCGTACCAAAAAACCAGCAAACCAAATCTGCCAAAAAATGCCAACATATGCCTAACTCGCAATTTGCCGTGGGAAGGAAAAGATAGTACTGGCAACTACAAATATTGTCACTTTTATAAGCCAAGACAGGGCCAACAAACTTTTATTCCGTTAAGGAATGTGCAAAGCAACATAAGGTGCTCAACTATGAACAAACCACTAGGTTGTGATTAAGATCACAAACAGAATAAAATATACAAATTAGAATCTCCGCTTGCTGCATAGGCTGGAAACCATACCAAACTTGAAAATTAAGTAGCAGAGGCATAATTAATTGGAGTATGAATACCTTTCTAAAGCATTTAAAGTTCACACCAGAGCCATCCACAGAGCTTATTGCAGGTAAAGTAGTGCGCCTGACTATTAAATCCTGGCTATAGATAATATCCGAAGATCCTTCAGCAGACTCATCAGCTCTATCACTTTTGATCACAATGTTGTCGTTGATGTACTTATCGCGCATAGCATGGTCATCTTCTGATACAGCTACAACACAATTTGCGGAAGCTTTTCCTGAATCTTTAGGCATGATTAGTTTTTCTAGATGAACAGGGGAAGTTGCATGCTTTGATGTGACAGTTCTGTCACATTTAACCACAATGTCGTCGCAGCTGTACTTATTTCTCATAGCACCGTCATCTTCTGAGTCAGATACAACGCCATTTGGGGAAGCTTTTCCTGAATGGTTAGGCACAGCATGTTCCTCTAGATGAACAGGGGAAGCAACATGCATCGATGTAGCAGTTTCATCGTCTGCCTCTGAGTCAGCTACCACTGTCTCGTCCGTAGAGCAGGAAGACGAAACATTCACTGGAAAAAGGACAGAATTGACAATTAATGCCTACTCTGACTCAGAAGTGGCAAAGAATTTCACACTAAAACAAAATTATTCATTGTTTGATATTCCATATAGCAGCATACAAACCCTTCTCAGACTTTAGATATAACAATGTTACTGCAAGTCTTGCAGTGCAAGGCCAAGTGCAACTACACAGATACCCATAGCTGCCAGTCTCCTACCTCAAATCTCATGAAACACGGTCAGGGTACCCGGAAACATAGTCCTGCACCTCTTACTATTGTTTTGACGAAATAGGGATGAGTGCACTGGATGTCCTAAAACTTGTCATCAAAGTGCGACTGAATCCTAAAACTTTTCAAAAAGTGCAATCAAATCCTAAAACTTGTCAATTTGGTGCAATCAAATCTAGAATTTATCAAAATGGAGCAATCGAATCCCACAACTTTTTAGCATTTTCCGTTTGTCAAGTGGGACGGAGTTAATGGAAGGGCTTCATTTCACAAACTTGACAAGTTTTAGGTCTTGATTACACTTTTTAAAAGTTTTAGGACTCAATTACACCGTCGTGACAAGTTTTAGGACTTCCAGTACACTTGTCTTGATAAAATATTAAATAGTAGGTACAACAAACAGCAGAATGGACTTACATAATTGGAGTGCCACAGATAGCATAAAATTGAATGCATCAATATACCGAGTTCAGCAGAAGATCTTTAATGGTTTAAGTAGCTTATCAACAAAAGGGTAGAACGTCTTCCCCACAATTATAGATATTCCATAGTTATCTTTTCTTCACCATGTTCAAAGAGGAAGAAGATCGGATGCTTCAAATTGAAAGCTTTGTGAAATTAGCAAGCCACCTTTCCAAGCAGCGATAAAATTTATCCACTAAATTACATAGGCAATTAAGAATTAGAATTTCTTTCATATGGAAGACAATGGTTCCTCCTAAGTTCGTAGCACATTTCAGATTTACTTCTTCGGGCTATTGTTGGCCAATCTTATCGAGCATCTTTTCAACTACTTGGGATGGCTTGACATACTAGATCAGACAGCCCAGGAAACCCTGAATTTTGTGGGGAACCATCAATGTGGTACTTCCCAACAGTCTAAACTCTTTTGACCAAAAATAAAAAAGTCTGTACTCTGCATCAGAGGTCAACGAGCAGTTTCAGCCAAAGGATATTGAAAGGACTTCTAAAATCTTTCAATCGCTCTCTTTCTTCTCGGCTCGTATCAGAGCCCGGCAGAGCCCACTGAATTCTGTCCTGTTAAAATCACAAATTTGTATTCCGAGACATTGGCAACATTAAAGTTGGCCCACCAGCGTTACCATGTTCAGCGTTTTTGGCAATTTTCCAAGGAAAAATAATATATGCCAAAGTAATGCTAACTGATAAAGGTGTCGGCTGATGTCAACAAATTGTATAAATATATACCAATATAGATGGATAAGTGCATGATAGTGCATTTCTTTTGACATTGTATGGTCAAATATTATTCAAGGGCCTTACCAGCTGGTGATATAAGTGAGGAAGTGTCCAGATGCCCAGACAAAACAGCCAAGACCAAATCCAGTTCATTAACTTGAAACAATAAACTGACTTTGCTGGAGCGACTATCAACAGTTCTTCTAGGCATAACATACACAACTTGCTTATTCTCAAACTCCGATGCCTAAATACAAGCAAAAGAGTGTTTATGAAACATGTCAGCAGGAACTCAGGCATGGATAATACAGAAAACAGCAAAGTGCTATAGTCACAGATAACAAGATCTTATTCCTGCTACATCAATCATGCTATTTAACAGGAAAAGTTTTCTCTTGCTAGGTATATTTGCTCAGGTGGACTTTCAGAACGTGTGCAGTGGAATTCAGTTGGGGCAGTTGCCCTCACTGAAGCTGCACTTCCCCTAATTACAGAAACTATTTTCCTCACACGGAACTAATGATTCATTACTTGGAGACTTTGATCACATTAAACTATGATGATTCCATGCACAGCAAAGTTTGAGAAGTCAAAAGTGATATAATAATAATAATAAGGTTTTAAACTTCAACTCTCTAGCATCCTTATTATGTTGCAACTTCTTCTATGATCTCAAATATGAAATTTAGCAGCATTAAATATCTCTAGTGGAAACAAGAGTAAAAAAATATCCACATCAATTTAGTGCATACTCTGGCTGGATGTCCTAGCTCCATCCTTGCTGGAGTTGACAATTTAATGCTTTGTAGATCTTTTAGTGGAAAAGTTAAATAATGGTAAATGGTGGATGTCAGAAGCAATATCTTCAGACAGCTTGACCTTCCAAAGTTAATTATTACTATGAGATGTATTTGCTTGTAAATGGCTAGATAAGTTCCATTCAACTTAACAATACCGGGACACAGATAGTGACAGCATCTAAATGTGATAGTTATGCAAACACAATGAATAGCATTAGAGATGGCATGCTACCTATGTAGTTCTCACCACCCACAAGCAGATGATTAGAAGCTTTTGGTTTACTAACAAGGGGACAATGTCTAGCGAATGAAACACATACTTGGCTAGAAAAATGAAATTCATTCACTGAAAGAAACTTTGCACCAGCCACGCCCAACAGCATCTGCAGTCTATCTCCAAACTTATACTGCACATTGAGAAATAAAAGATGACTTAAATATCACATTGAGGTCATCAAGTTCTCGAATATGGCACAACGGTCATCTGCATTCCTTAACACATTCACGGTCATGCTTTTTACTAGTCCAAGTTGGTAAATGCCTAGATACATCAATCAGATAGGCAAGCGTTAACTAAATATATGAACTCCATTTGGATAAACAGGAAACGCAATAAAGATAACTCCTTGTTCAGAGTTAAAAAAATTAATTGACATGAAACAATCCAATTGGTAGAATATCCACAAGGTGCAAAATGAAATGGCATCAACAGATGAAATAGTGGTTCGAATATCTCAGCTTACATATTGCAAAACATTAGACTTGCCTTCTTCGCCAATCCTGCTAAAGGCAGAACGATCACATACGATAAAAATTATTAAGAAATTGAAACACAAATTTGAAGTTAATTTCATGTTTTATTCCTGGGTCAAGGTAGTCACCTCTATTTCAAGCCTTGGAATCAGTGCCAATAAGAATGAGTTGATGGAACTATTTTAGCATTTCTAAGCATGGATGAAGCTAGATTGTGTTGACAGTGATATAAGGATGATAATTTATCTTAACTGGATTAAATGTACCTTTTTCATAAATTGGAAAAGCATGAAAGTATAGAACTATGTCAAATTCTAGCAAATTAACAAACAAGACACATGTGAAGCATAGTATGAGTTACAGAGGTCAAAGCTAACAAGTATTATGTCTAGTGGGGCCAAAGGAAAAAAAACATGCGGACAACCTTTTTTTTCTTTTGTAAAAATATTCAAAATCCGTAAAGAAGAATAAATTTGGTGGGGGCAAGTGCCCGAATTACAAATGGAAGTATGCACCCTATTTTTCAATGGAACAATTACAAGCAACAAAGTTGAACGGACAAATAAATTGTGATCGAGACCTGAAAGTATTTATAAGTAA
This sequence comes from Rhodomyrtus tomentosa, assembly GCA_028455895.1. Classification (NCBI taxonomy): domain Eukaryota; kingdom Viridiplantae; phylum Streptophyta; class Magnoliopsida; order Myrtales; family Myrtaceae; genus Rhodomyrtus; species Rhodomyrtus tomentosa. The sequence continues at coordinate 12,631,593 of JAPCWY010000003.1, read as the reverse complement.
TTAAAGGATAGCGAAGTACCATTTGCGTTGGTTCCAATAAGAAAGTATATCCCCCCAAACAAGTCTCACGGGTTTTAGGTTCGGCGACTTTGACTGATGCTCCTTCAGCTACTATTGTTGGAAGGTGGCTGATTGCAAATGAACATTGTGGTTATTCAAATGAGATGCATGTACATAGAATTATATTGAGAAAGATCAGGTGCAATCAAGCTAGAGCGGAATAAACTTAAGCTAGAGCGGAATAAACTTACGAAATGTAGCTAGGGATCTCACTCAGGACCTTTTTTTCTGCAAGATACTGAAACGAAGCATCGATCAGAGACTTGCAGAAACAACTTTGACAGGCGAAATATCAAGGACGTGTAGATTCTTGTTAAAGATAATCCACCATCAGGCATATAACCTATTCCTATGGCACTTGTATGATTGAACAAGTGCAGGCCCAGTTTTCGACTCCGGTTGACATCTGACAGTCGACATTTCAACAAAAACAGTTTGTATTATTCAAATAGAGTGATGCTACATGCCAAAAGCAAGAAAATGCACTTAAGCAAGAAAGTCAGAAGAAGATTAAAGCCTTTAATTTCCCAAAAGAAAATTGTCTGTAATTAAGGACAATATAAATATATCACAGGACTGGGATATATATATATATATATATATATATATATTTTTTTTTAAGAACAAAAGCAGTCTGGGGTCAATCCAGAAAGCAAATAGAATATGGGAGATGGAGGGCAAAAACCTTTACTTAAAAGTTAACAGAAAACCAGAGATGGATCCACCAAACAGCTAGCTACATAAACCAAAGAACTAGAGATTTGTTACTATTGTGAAGACCTTAGCTGAATGCCAAGTAGGTTTGTCAAATTTAATCCACAAAAAAAAAATGGAAAATCATCAATAACAAGACTGCCAAGTGACAAGCAGAAAGAAGTCCTAGGAGATGTTTAATATAACTATACCTCAAGCCAGCTACTTAGCACGAAATGTTTCTTAGCCACAACTGCATCAAGCAAGCTTTCCTCAACGTGCATGAATTGATCAACAAGGACATGTGTGCAATCCCTACAGTTCTCAGTTACCAGACCCCCTGCTTCAGATAGTCAACCATAAGACTGTAGCTCTAAATGAAAATATCTCGGTAACCAATTGAGCATCTTTTGTACTTTAAATTAATGTAGTAGGAGGCAAAAAAGCCATCTATATAAGCAATCTCTAAAGTTCATACCATATGCAGAATAACAAAAGGTCATTCTTATGGACACGATCAAATCTACATAAAGAGAAGCGCAGCTAGTAAATGATCTATGATGCAATCTGTACATGGATATAATCTGAAAAGGGCCACTCTCACTTAATAATCTGAATGAAAAGCAGAACCACAGTATCAGAAGGAACAGTGAGATTCACATATCTTCAAACTCAAACAAAATCCTATGAATTTTCTGGGTTACGGATTCACCAGTTGGCTAGATACTTCAGGAACTACTGGCTAGCTTCAGTGCTATTTGTTCAGTGCAGATAGGCACCAACAGAAACACAGTATACAGCAAGAGACCATCTAAGAATGCTGGAATCACCACTATTTCTCTAAGCACAACCTAAAAAAAAAAGAAAAAGAAAAGAAAGACCTAGCATTTCAACTTGTGCAAGTTACCATGTTCACCAAATGACATCTCATTATACATGACTTCATTGCTGCATTTGCATTCCCTTGCTAAAATTATGCATGGGTTGTGTCCACGGACAAAAGCAATGGACTACAATTCTAAATGCACAGTGGATACTTTTTATCAATCCTCAACCTTTGCCACTTCAAAATAAGTTAATAAAAGCAGCCAGAAATTATCAACGTCAACATCAACAACACCTTTATCCCAAACTAGTTGGGGTCGGCGGTCGATGAACCCCAAAGATTCATAAAAATAAAGCAAAATCAATCGAGAGAAAAGAGAAAAATATGTAAAAAGAAATAAACATACACACACACACACACTACCCCTCCACAATACTAATAGACTTCTTCCACTCCGTCCTAAGACAAATCGTACGTCAATCTATTTTCCACTCCCTTAAATCTTGTTTTACTACTTTTCCCCAAGTAAATTTCGGCCGACCTCTTTCTTTCTAGCAGCCAGAAATTATAAAGAAAGCAAATCAATATGACACACAGGTCAACTAGTTTATGGAATTCAAAAATAGAAAAGAACTGACCAATTGATGATACTTTTTCTTCCAGAAAACGAAATGATGAGGGAGACTCCGAGCAGACGACATAAAATACAAGTGGGACAAAACAAAACCTGCCAGATGTCAAAAGACATAATCAACTATATGTTGCTGAAGAAATCATCGCTTTCAACAGTGTCAATCGTGCTTCCAAATACTAATACATAACCTTAACGTAAAAGACTACGCAAAAGCAAATGCTATCCAACTTGAAATGTTAACAGACCAAATTTTCTTTAAAGTTACCTGTAGATTGCGTTGCCAGTTCCAAAAGAAACCATATCGCAGTCTTTTAAAGTCGCTTCCTTGTTAGGAAAATCATGAACCTTTTCTGGGGAGCCAAGATGCTTGTTGATAAATGTACCATATTTCGAGCAATCTCTTATCAGGACCTTTGCAGAAGAGGCGGAAGACTCGATTGCCGAGGGACTCGTGTTAGTCATTGCAGCGACAGTTATCTCTGTATGAATCCTCGAAACTCCTTTGTCCTTGTTGATAATTATGTCGCAACCTGTGATTACAGCAAGGGGAAAAAATCACGACCACATAACTCAGAACCAGCCAACAAACATTTTCAGAGTTATGGCCCCCCATTCTTCCATGAAAATGGGATTTTTAGCGCTGACATTCAGATGCGATGCTTTTATTTATGCATGATTGCGAATGTTACGCAGCTTAGTCGAATGTTAGTTCGTGTTCCTAGACAAACAGAATGATCTCCTCGAGAAACCGGTGCATATGGAGATCGCACACGAAAAGATTCAAAACCAAACCAACATACTCGGAGGCATTTTCAAGAATTAGATTCACAGCACATACCCTTTCGGCCCACTTTATAAGTCCCCTTACTGAAGATATAGTACTTCTCTTCACCTGCCTCGCGATCAGATACACACACAACGCTCGTCAGAAACAATTCGGCCATGAAAATTCAAAATCAAAGCTCCAACACATGGCTGATAGCACGAGCGATTGTCTACGTCATCAAACTCGAAGTACACAGTTTAACCAAAAAAACTTGAAGTACAAAGCTTGTTTTAAAAGAGAGTGACTCGTCTCCGAGGTTCGCACGCTGTGAGTGCCTCCACGTACGAACTAGAGACGTCTTACCTGAGAGTGCATCCGCGGGGAAAAGTCCCCACACCATCTTTCTCTTCCTCCGTTCGACGCGCCTATGGGCAAGCGATGCTTCGAAACAGAGACGCCGCGGCCGGCGAAGACGAAATAGGGGCAGAATAGGAAGCTCCGGACAGATTCGGGTCGGTTAGGAACTGGCCGCCCTCACGGCGTACGGATGAACGAGGTCGCCGTCGCTATCGCTGTCAGCTCCATCTAGTGTCGCTGCTGAATCACTTGAAATTTGGGAAGAATTTCGGACGACGTCTCGAATTTCGAAATATTACAGGTGAGGCCTCCAAGTTAATCAACTATTTCAATTTCATCCCTCCATCCCGATTCGATCAAAGCATAAGGTTCAAAATGATCTTTGGGAAATAGAAGCCAACGAGTCCACAAGGTAAAATGTAGCTGATAAGTCGTCATATTGATCATTCACAATTCGACCTTATACTTTGAACCAAATTCCGGCGTCGCATTTACTAAACTCGTCAGAATTGAATATAATACGGAGAGAATCCAATAAGTCAAAGGGTTTGATTATGTATCTTTCTTGTTTCAAGAAGTAATAATTATGTTAATACTCCATAAATTTTGACTCGACGTGCAATGTCGCCATTAAATTTTATTTTATGAACTTTATCCTTATTTACATTATCATTTTTGAATTTTTAATTTTTTCAATATAATTTTCGATCTTTTTATAAAAATTCAATTTAATCATTAAATTATATGTAAACATTCAAAATTATCCAGGAACTTGAATGAATGAAAAAGATAATATTGAACATAGTTCTTATGGACTAATTGATCATGCTGATAAAATTAAAAGTTCAAGAACGCAACCGTACGTTGAACTAAAGTTTAGGTTTCATATAAAATAAATTAAAAATTCATCGAAAACATTATATTAGGCGAAAATTCTTATATTCAATCAAGAATTTAGATGGGCAAGGAGCAAAGGACAAAAGGAGGAATCTCCCGGTCAACGTTTCAACCGTGGCATCTTCAGAATTTTCTACAAATTGCGATTCTCCTTATTTTCAAGGAAATCAAAAAGAAAAGAAAAGCCTAAAAATTAAGTTTAACAGGGGAATGCGAGGGAAATCACCTGAAACCGTGCCTTTTCCGATTTTCCTGCAACCTCACGTCCGCCAGATAAATACCACCAGGAGCCGGCTGCATATATAGACCAAACTTGAACGGAAGAGACGGAGCGAAGCCAATAGAGAGCTCGCTTTCTGCTTCGACTCTCTCTCTCTCTCTCTCTCTCTCTCTCTCTCTCTCTCTCGCGCTTCCCGTTTCGTCTTCCTCAAGTCACTGGCTACAGTTTCTCTAAACTCCAAAAATGGAGCCTCTCCAATCTCACCGCGTCGAAATGCTGAGCATCGCCGTGGCTGTCGTCGCCGTTGGAGCTGGTACCGCCTACTACTTCTACCTCCAGAAGAAACCTAAAGGTACGTCCGCCGGGACCTGATCCACGTCTCTGGTTCCCGAGCTGTTCACGTGCTTGTCGGCCGTTTCTTTTTTCCTCGTTTTCCGGCTTCTTCGGAGATTAAGATTCATTCGGCGTCCTTCGATTCGACCGACTTAGGCATTTGGAATGTGTCAGGCTGTCTTGATCCCGAGAACTTCAAGGAGTTTCAGCTCGTCAAGAGGACGCAGCTCAACCGCAACGTCGCTAAGTTTAGATTCGCTCTTCCTACTCCGAGTTCAGTCTTGGGGCTTCCGATTGGACAGCATATGAGTTGCAGGTTTCAGCTCGTTGACCTTTTCGGTTGGTTGATCAGGATAAGTTTGTGACGTGTGGCTTATGTTTGGTTTCTGTATGTGTTTGTGGAGTTGCGCGCAAGGATATTATAAGGGATTTTACTGTGGATTTTTTTTTTTTTTGTGTTTTTTCGTAACAGAGGAAAGGATAGTGCCGGTGAAGAAGTTATAAAGGCTTACACTCCGACCACTTTGGATTCTGATGTTGGATACTTTGAGCTAGTTATCAAGGTTTGGGCCGAATCAATTAGCTTGGAGGCAGATATATTTCCTTTCTTTCCCTCCTTTTCCACACATTCATAACGTCGTCTGTTTTTGTTCTTTTCCTTGTGATTAGATGTATCCCCAAGGAAGGATGTCCCATCATTTCCGGGAAATGCGTGAAGGTGATTACTTGGCTGTGAAGGGGCCTAAGGTAACTTTTTTAAGCGAATTTAGTTCAGAATACATTTTGTTTCCATTAGCCGAATCTATTTCAGAATATAGTTTGTTTCCAGTTGCTGATTGTTTCAGGCTGTAGGCAAGTGAAGAATCTTCTGAATTTTTTTTTTTTTCAATTCTCTAATGCATTTGTAAAGCAGGATGTGAGTTGGTGTACTAGTTTGGTAGCTAGAGATAATTTTCCTAGTAGCCATAAAAAATTTGAATATCATACTCGCTTTACCTATTTCTCTTCGGGGAGTTAAGAGGAGTTTCTTTCAATTGCCTTTTGAGGTCAGGTGTTTAATACTATGGGCCTTTGGTAGAAGACCATTCACTAAGACTTAGAATTAATGTCCTAGCAAAGCATATATTTTGGGCTAACAGCAAAAGCACCAAAGAAGAGATTATAGATTTTAGACCGTACATAATGTTTTGCTTCAGGATTGCATTCCTAATAGCTGTTCTTCGTTAGATGGCTAGCTTGCTCCTTCATGAAAGCTGTTTGTCTCAGGCCTCTCGAATTACATGAACGCTTTATCAAAAGAAATATGAGTTTGGATGTGTCTTTCACTGCTCTTGTCAGAGATAACGCATGGTAAACGTTTTACATTTCTTAAGCAGGCCTACCAGGTCGGATATATCTGAATGCTCGTCTTTTTAGCTGCACATCATGCGTTAAGACACAATTTCATATTGATGATTATACACAATGCAGCATAAATAAATTAATTGAGCTCATAAAGAGTCCTAGTTACTATTCCTTTCGAAGATGACGAGCCCACTGCTGATTCTTTTTGCCAAATCTGATGCTCGAAAATCAAAGTGTAACGGAAGTTTTTATCTGCCGGTGATGGTCATAATAGACTTATTTTAAGTGCACTTTTATTATTTTCTTAGGGTCGCTTCAAGTATCAACCTGGCCAAGTGAGGGCTTTTGGGATGCTCGCTGGAGGTACTGGCATTACTCCAATGTTCCAGGTGCGTATGTAGGATGACAAATTTAGGCAGCACGCAGATAGTTTTCCTATCTGATGGTATGATACTGAATGCCAAACGATTTGGTTTTTATGATTGCCACTATTTCCTTGGATGCACTTAGGTCGCAAGAGCCATATTAGAAAATCCTCATGACAAGACCAAGATTCACCTCATTTATGGGAATGTCACATACGAGGACATCCTTTTGAAGGTTGGAGTCTCTCTCTCTCTCTGTGGATTTATTAAGTTGAACATTTTTCGTTCTATGACATGACGTGAACAATATCTGGTCTTCTTCTTGAAATGAAATCGGAGGCAATGGTCATAGAGTTGAATAGTAGTAATAGGCATTAATTTTCTGTTGGAGACATCTTTTCTAGTGCGCGATTTTGCTTCATACAATAGTAAAGTTTTAGGTTATCATTTCGGAAACCACTTCTTTCAAGTTTTAGCAACCTAGGTCATGACTGATGGCTGTAATGTCAGAACCATTTTGAGCAACCCTTTTGTTGTTTAATTTGCTTTCGATTTGAATTGATGTTATGGAACCTAGCCTTTGTGCAAACAAAGAGCTCAGGCAACCACAAGACAGATGGGTTTATACCAGTGGCTTGTATCAGCAAGGGCCTAGCACATTATTTATTTCAGGAAATAATATTTCTTTGCTGATCTCTCTTTTGCTTGCGTGATATGCCAATTTGTATGTATCTAAAGAGTACCTCAATAAATATCGAATTGCGTGGGATCATCTAATCTCTTAGTATATTAAGGTGGGTTTATAACATTAGCAACACGTTTTGCAGGAAGAGCTGGATAATTTTGCCCAGAGTTTTCCTGATCAGTTCCATATCTATTATGTCTTGAATCAGGTTTTGTGCCTCTCTATTTGTTTGGTTAATCTTTTGGTTTTCCTTTCATCCTTTCTTGGCATGCATCTAGCCTAAGAGCGCGTTCTCTCTAATAGATATGACAACTTGGTGCCTGAACTACTAATTCCTTGTCTCCTCTGACATGTATCAGAACTATCTTTCCAGTTGTTGTTTGGGATTTTCTCATCTCCTTAAGCCATGAATAACATTGTACGATACTTTTGACTAAAAAAAGAATAAAAGAATAGCAGAAGTATTTTACAAAAGATGTATCTTCGCTCTGCTACCATGGCTCTTCTGCATATTACTGGTGCCTGTAATAAGCAAATTCAGACTTGTGCTTTGTTGATCAGACCATTCACATTCTTGATGCTACTTCGTTAGTCATGAAATCGCTCACTTCGCATGTGCTGTTGCAGCCGCCAGAAATGTGGGACGGTGGCGTTGGTTTCGTATCTAAAGAGATGATTCAAACTCACTGCCCTGCACCAGCCAGTGACATTCAGGTCCGCGTATGATCTATAATTTCCCACTTTCTTTCTTATCTCTGATCGATAAAGTAACGGAGCGTGGAATTTTTAGGTGTTGAGGTGTGGACCACCACCAATGAACAAAGCAATGGCTGCTCACCTCGATGAGCTTGGATACACATCCGAGATGCTGTTCAAGTTTTAGGTACACGGCACTCCACCATTCCATCTGTTTGTGGCATCAAAGCCTATTACTAGATTCATTTCGGGTTGATCATCGATTAGTTTATGGACTTCTTGATGCAGTCTTCCAGTGATTAACTTCCATTGCTCTTAAACCATTGTTTCCTTAACCCGTGGCAACTCGGGCACCCTTGTGGGAAATCCTCTTTATGCTTATTTTGGGGAACTTTTGGAATATGGAATAAAGAGATCCTTATCTTACAGTTAATGTAAGTGCATATTTACCAACTACTAAGCGCACATCTCACGTGCAAAGCGCATTGAACCCTAGACACTGCTTCCTCAACCTTGCCCTGTCGTCTCCACGTTCGGAAACGTAAGATGAACATGAACGTCATTTCCTACCATGTTCTATGAGGCATGACACCGATGGAGACGATGATGTGTGTCGAGTACTTTTCCAACAAGATGGACTTTACTTGGACTTTACGAGTGGGAGGCCATCGTGTTTTACAGCTTTTGTGGCTTGGACAAAGGGAAACTACCCTATGCAATCTACTATATCATTGCCAAAATTTAGCATTTCTCTACTTTGGAGTTGGATTAGATACGCAAATCCATGGCTTTTGAAGTGGTAATAAAAACGCGAGAATGACTTGATCAATATTGGCTTGTTAGAATAGTCGGATTGGAAGGGTTTATCACCAATACAAGTAAATACCACTTAAAAAGCTAAATGTTACTGATAGATCGCCCTCTAGTCGTTGGTCGTAGTCGTAGCTACCTGCCAACTGACACGAGCCAAAACCTGATGAAATTCCAATAGGAGATTAGAAAACTCTAATATTGAGAAGGGGAGAGAGAGGTGCCAGCAAGGAACCAAGCAAAAACTTTTATATGTACTCGTTCATAATCACCAAATCGGGCTACACCGTCACCAATAAACAAGTGCAGATCCTGATATTTCTTTGCTCTGTTAGGAATTTGGACGAGCTTTCTGTTTTGCCCCGGTAGCAATTTCTATTCATTGATGTTGCTGCGCCCTGCTCTGCTTATGTCCTCTCTTGATCAATCCCTCCATAAGAATGTAGACTTCAGGAAATAAAAAATAAAAAAATAGACTAACTAGTTACCTAGGCACGCGTGTTACTATATAGCGCCCCTTCTCCAGATCATATATTGTCTTTAACTGTGGTTTTTGCCATTGCGACACGAGAAACGCAGCAAGTACAACTATCAAAAGTACAGCAAATAATGAAAAATATGTGACCGACTCATTTCCAACAATTTCCCCAAAGTAATCGGATTCATGTGCAACAGCTTGCTGCATCGTCAGGACAATGTAAGCTCCAAGAGTCCAGTCAAATGCAATGCTTCCCGTTCTATTTGCAGAATGAACCCTGTGATTAATCAATTCAAGTTGGAATATCAAACAATTTACACGAGGAACTCATAAATTGCACACGTACACATGTACTGTTGTACACAAACTTCGATTTCCCAACTTCTAACAGAAAGGACCTCATAAGATAAAGAGAAAAATCCAGCCAACTGTGTCACAAATGATGGAGAAAGAGGAACCGACAGAAAACATCTTATCAGAGATATGCTCTTTAGCAAGGAACATGAATCCCAAGTAAGGGCCAACAACGAAAAACTATCACAAAGGTGGGAAACACTTGTTGAACTTAGATCGACAATGAGCGCGCAGGCTAACAACACACAATCTGCGAACAAGTACTAAAAGATGGTACATCCTAAGACTTTACATCTTAGTTGTTGACCCTCAAGATCTAGTTTCCAGTTTCGAAATGAAAGGTTATTCTATGTTCGTGGTAGAACAGAAATATGGAGCAGTCCAGTTTGGAGGAATAGAACAACCATACCTTTTGTCATCAAAAGGTATTCCGAGACTGTCATGCAATAGAGCCACCACATAAGCTGAAGAGAAACAATATCTGGACAAATCCAGGTCTTCCATGCTAGTTTGCTTGTGGCTCAATTTGTCCCAGTCGTCATCATCACAATAACGTTCACTAGCTAGCCTCAAGTCAAGCAAACCCTCCCTAGAGAACATCCCAAAAAACTGTAGAAGGTTCAATATTGAGATGGAAGGCTAACTTATAACTCAACAGGAATAATCAGGCAGAATCTATCAATTAAGATACGATATTAAGGAAAGTTATCAAACGCACACATCTGTAATAATATATTATTTTGCTGGAGTACACAAGCGAAAAGTAAGAGAGCATGAGAGTAAACATGATACCGATCCATCACTTGATCGCTTCTCAATGAACTCGGTAGGTTAATATACTTACATGACGTCATCCCATTTCTGTCTGATTTACTTATGTGTGCTTACTACATAATTAAAACTAAATATACTTGCATTCGGAGTGAGACATGAAATTTCACACACCAATCATTAAAACAAGAAGCAGAGGACAAGTAGTTGCTTCTTTACTCTGCTATTCCGCAGAATATGATGATATCTTTGCAATGGATTACTGCTCAAGACTGGAGTTCAGGCAACATTAAACTTAGCAAGTGCTGCACACTTACCTTGTGGCTCACTTCATCTTCAAAAGGATGATTTCAGATTTCTTGCACAGGATTTGCAAAATACTTGCTTTTCCTTCTCTCTCTATAGATATTATTGGGATAAATTTTTGCATGAAATTTTAAGAGTACCAGCTTTCTTCGACTTGTCATTTAAAATGCATCTATGAACAGCTGGATAGGTTTTGACCATGACTTGGCAACCACAAACTTTACTCTTAATTGCGACAGCTAAATGACCAATCATGGTGTTACCTTTTACTGCACTGTCAACATCATAGCTTTCACGCATGGCAGTTTTACCCTAACCTATTTGTTCCACACAGGAAATTGCTCCAATCGAATACAATAAAAATGCTCCACATTCCAAAAGTGGTTCCAAAACCACAAGCTCTGAGGAAATCCCATTCAAATATACACCTTTTCCTTCAAACATACCCAAGCACATACTGTATTACGGCTTTCTGCGTGTTTCATATGAGTTACACTTAGCAATGAAGAAACTCAAGTTGAATTGAGTCATTCGAGACTTGTTTGCTAAAGACGACACTTTTTTACATACCTCAGATGTATAATAGAATTTTTCCAGAGGAATTGTACTGCCCTGTAGATTCCCAACAGAAGAAAAGAGAAATTTGCAGGGTGCGTGAGAGCATTTATCTGCATCCAGAAAATGAAATGGACACTTGAAGATCATATTGTTTACAAAATCATTTGCAGGAAGAAAAATATACCAGCACCCCAAAAAAAAAATCCATGGAATGTGTGTAACTATACAATTTATTGTTCCATCTTTTTTATTTAAGCCGTCTCAAATAGTGTAATTAAATAATTATAAGACAACCACATTCTTCTAGAGAAGTTAAAAAACACAAACGTTTAGACCTTTAGGTTAGGAATAAGAGGGCACGGCACCTTTTCTTGTTCTCAAAAGTGCCAAGGCATCATTTTTGCAGGCGGAATAGTTTCCAGCAGGATATGATGTAAGAGGCTTTGCATCTCTCACTTTTGAGGTCAGCCCATAGCCTTTGGGAAAGCACGGGTTCATGGCATGTATACCATTTGACCTTGAAGCTGCATGGCAAATAAAAGGTATTCATTTTCAACTCACACATATCAAGCAACAGCAAAGTAAAGAATGACATCATTAAGTCAGTGAGAATCTTAGGTCACACAGAAGCATTGATATCCCAAGAGTATACATACCTAGATGTTCATCCTCGTAGCAGAAAAGCCAAAACATACTGGTTGCATATTATTAAAACTATTCTTTAAATCAGGAATGCAGAAAATAATTGTAAGATGTACACTAATGCAAGAAAAATTGAGCATTTCGATAAGGCAGCGGCATTTGTTTTGACGAGCAGTCATCTTTCGGGAAAACAAGAAAATTTATGGGAAATTGCGAAATATCTCATCCCAGTCTGCATCCTCATCAACTAACCACCAGACACAGTAGCCATCTTCAAATGGATTCTTCAATTTTCAAACTAATTCAAAACAGTATGAAGCCAGGTGTTAGAAATATACGTTTCATCAACTCACCAGTTCTCAGCTCCCTAGGACTGTGAAGTTCATTATAAGATTGCCAAGCATCATCCTGCATAAAAATAATCATTTGCAGTCAAGGCAACTGCAACTGCATCTTCAGATCAAAGAATGACATACAGCAGTAACCAATCAAGTTAAAGGTCCATGTACATCAGTCTGAAGCTTCGGCACAACAAGAAACAGAAAGCCAAAGTTACTTAGCTCTGCGGATCGCCTTTTAAACCAAAATTTTCACAGTGGACTGGAAACTATAAAAGGTTTTGCCTCAACATATAATATCCTGCCATAACTGTCACCAATGCAAATTGTTCACCTCAAAATTCCTAAGTAATAGCAGGTCGCTTTAAACATGACTATGAACTATCAATACTCAATGACAACACTGCTCCCGCAGTGTGTCTCATCTCTACCTTCACATTTATATCTTTTCTTCACCCTGTTTAACTTGTACTCTTGTATGTATGTTGTAAAAGCTGGATCAAATGGGGTCAGATTGCTAGCAATGCCTATTTATGCATCTCCACAGTCAGTACTACTCAAATAACCTAATCATGATTTTGGTTGCTTAAAATTATAAAAAGCAATGAGGGCAGTGTAGAAGAGTAGTCCTGAATTCTGATCCATTACTTCCCGAAGCATAAAGCATACAGAATCGAGATATGAGGACAAATATCTAAAGAAAATGTAGGCAAAGAATAGCAAAATATTGGACGTTACATGGAAACACCTGACCAAATTGTTGCAAGCTTAATGTGTAGAGGTTGTAGGTAGTTCCACCCAATTTGACAACTCGAGACGTTTGCATTTGAGTTGCTTCTCTAGGAGCAAATGTAACCTGTAAGTACCAGTGAACTACTTAAAACAAAAGTCATCCATGTTCAGATATCCAGCAGACAACACATGTATGCATGCTCTTTGCTAGAATTATGATCCATCATTATATAGCTCATAAATGCCAAAGGTCAAATAATCACTAGATTGGCAGAAAGAAGCCATGGATGGTCCAAAATACATTATATTAGCTTATTTATAAACATCTCCAGAGGGCAGAGTAGCAAGAATGAGTATCTCATTTTCAAAAAGGCAGTTCAATTTCAAATGAACTGCCGAACAACCTTTCAAAGGGGGAAACCTCTTACAATGCCCATTGCAACAGGCAAAACAGGTAAATAGAAAATTCAATCTATAGGAAATATTGCTTCAATGAGATTCAAATATTTTCATTCGTTGTCCATGGTTAAAGGACTTGCATTATTGACTCATCTTTGTTCGATCAATTGGGGGAATATGCTGAAAGGTCAAAACTTAAAAAGCAAGTTTGAAAAGCATATATGGAGTTTCTGAAGTATATTTCGAGATGTGTTTGTGAGTTAGTAGAGGACCCTAATTTTAGATTGCATACAGCCGCGTTGAGGAGGCGGCTTTTCTTTGCTGCTTCTCCATCTGAGCCATAAACGGAGTTTTTTAAGAAACTAACCAAAGAATTCAACAACTTAGGGAGTCACCTACAAGAAACTGGTCTACTGTAGTATTTTTGCTGCATTGTGCAGCACCTTCCTATGAAAAAGGTCCTTATCAGAAAGACGCTATCGAGAATCAATAAGACGCATCGCCATATACCAACCTTGCATAGTGGAATGCAAATGCCAACTTTCACACAAAGAGAGAATGAAATCAGAACAAGTTAATAGGCACAACCTCCAAAGAACGGCCACCGAGTTCGACTGTCCCAACGGTATCTTCAGATTCACTTCCCAAGGTTCCAAGAATGTAATTTACGGCAACCCAAGCAAAAATCCCTTCATCTTCCCCTACATCCACATCATTTTCCATGACCAATGTTAAAACTCCAAGAGAAAAGGCACCGATACTAATTGGTTATTCAGAAGAAAAGAAGTCGATGGATTACTATGTAAATCACCAATCTGCATTGCTTGGGACAGTGTATACAAAAATGTATAACAGAAAAGATTGGGAGAATCCCTTTCGTGCAAACTGATATCTAACGAAGAAGATAATTAGAGCCAAAGGAAATCACATAACCACAAGAAGATTTAGCTTGGCTTAACATCACCACAACTCTAAGGACATTCGCAATTCCAGACAACAATATGAGAAACTCAAAGCAATACCAAACAGGTCTTGCTACAGCTAATCGGAGTTTAGGATTTTACTAAGCGTAACGATTTAGAGAGCTAGAATAGAAATCGCTACTGCTCTTTGCTTCCCAAACTTCAGGAAAAGAACTTCGTAACAGGAAACCATAAGTTCACACATTCCCAATTTCCAGCAGCGAATATCAGTCAAAATGTTCCGGAACATAGGAAAACTTAAATCACCAACCTGTGATCACTCGCGCCCACTCGTCTCTAAACATAAATCCAGACTTCCTCAGAACTCGCCTACACGACTCCACTATCCGCCCTCTGACCCCCGAACTCAACCCCTCCAAACCCCCGCTCACCGTCAAGACAACCTTCGTCTTCGCCCAGTCTTTCTTCCGCACCCGCCGCTTGGCAAACTCGATCAGCTTCGAGATCGACCGGCCCGTGCCCTCCGGATCATCCGCGAAACCGGCCAACCCGGGCCGGACCTTCAAGGACTCGTTCCCCGATCCGTCGACGGCCGCAACGGACGGGAACGCCCCCTCGTTGAAGAACTCGAAGAGGCGGATGCGGGTGCCTGAGGGGGCGGCGTCGATGACGAGGCCGCGGAACCGGGGGTTCGGATCGGCGAACTTCGAGGAGTTGTGGATGCTGAGGGCGGTGGTGAAGATGTAGTAGAGGAAGGGGGCGACGCACAGGGAGGCCGCGAGGACGAGGAGCCTGGGGCGACACTTGAGGTGAGGCTGGGGAGGGAAGGGAGGAGGGAAGGAGTGCATGCGAGGGTGGAGCTGAGTGCGGTGAGGAGGGATGTGCGAAGCTGAAGAAGAAGCTCTGGACTGCAGATTGGAATAGTCCATTGAACCAGCGTCTGTAGAGCGATCTCTCACATTTCAATGGAGGTCTCGTCGCACGGATTGAGGAGTTGCAGATTGGCGGTGGAAATGCAGAGCGGCAGAGTGCGATCTCCGGACAGTGGAGAGATGAGCCAGTGGAATTAAAAGAGTTTCGGCAATGGCGCTAGATTGGGGAGATGGAGGCCATAAATGAGCCGGACCCTGAGATCCCACGCGGAGGAGAAGCCCGAAACTTTTCGGGTAGGCCATGTTGCGGGTTGTGCATGTACCCGCAGGCCCGACAGTTAGACGGGTCGGATGCTTCGGCATGCAAAATCTGAGTTGGATGGGATTTGCGATTCCGACATATATAGATTTCTTGATTAGCATTCCCGCCGCCGCCGCCGGCATGCCCATTTCCTTTTTCTTTCCCGATAAGACGCCCATATTTGCATTTACTTTAGCAGACAAATTTCGAAAAGTACAGTTAATCTGACTTTTATCGCCTTCCTATATACCCAACACAAGAAAAATCAATGGATAATCGAAGGGACAAGACCGTAAATGAACATGATTTTAGCGGCATATAACTTTAAGACGGTGGTCACTTCATTAATGCTCTCAACTTCCGCACATTTTTGGTCCAAACTAATTTCTGAAGTCGTTTTGCAAAAAGTCTTTACGAGATATGATCGAGGGGGAAATCGGAGGAGCCAGTGAATTCAAAGAAGAGATGTAACACCATCTCCTGCGGCTCCTCTTGCTTCCAACTATGCGGCCGCCTGCAGACGCCGCATTTCGCGGCCCATGATTTTGCACCTGAGCAAGGCTGCCGCCGTGTTCGCCGCCATCTTCACGTCCTCCCACCGGTCGCCCTCCACCAACCTCTTGTACATGTAGCTCTCCAGCGACACTCTCTGCACGTACTCGCCCCCGCACAGCTCCACCATCGCCTCCCTCCCCCAGTTGCTCCCGTAGAACACCTTCTCCAGCAGATCCAGCACCCGATAAGTGGTCACGTACCTGTCGTCCCACTCTCTCAAGTACTCTCTCCTCAAGTCCTCCTCGCCCACCATTCTCGCCCCTCCTTCGGACGCCCGCACGATGCCTTCGCCGCACATCCTCCCCGATTTCGCCGCGAAGTAGATCCCCTCGCCGGAGCACTTCGTCACGTAGCCTGCCGCGTCGCCGACGAGCGCCACCCGTCCCCTGACCCGTACAGGCCGCGGGTGCTCCGGGATCGGGTGGGCCTCCACCTTGATCACCTCTCCGCCCTCGATCTTAGGCCTCACTCGCTCCCTGATCCCCCGCTGGTAGGCCCTGATCTCGCGCTTGGACCGGACTGTGCCGGTCCCGACAGCCACGTGGTCGCACTTCGGGAAGACCCACGCGTAGAAGTCCGGCGACACATCGTCTCCCAGATACATCTCGGCCAGGTTCTCGTAGTATTTCATTTTCTCGTCCGGTAGCCTGATCCTCTCCTGGAACGCGATGGCGTACGAATAGTCTCCGGCGCCAATGGACTTCGCGACGCGGCTGTTGGCGCCGTCGGCCCCGATCACGACGTCGACGGCTAGGCTCCGTTTCGAGCCGTCGCTCGTGTAGTGGACGACGTACGGCGAGGCGGAGGAGCCAGGGAGTTCCAGATCCGTCACGAGGCCTGTGATGAGCTCCGCACCGCGGGACTCAGCGCGCGCCCGGAGAAAGGAGTCGAGGACCTCGCGGCGGAGCATGGCAATGAACTCGTTCGGCCTCAGGGTCTTGCCGAAGTCGACGGTGAGATTCGATGGCGAGATGATCTTCATCTCGGTGACGCGGCGGTCGACGAGGCTGGACGGGAGGTCGAACTCTTCGAGCATGCAGAGGGGGATGGCCCCGCCGCAGGGCTTGGCGGTGGAGGGGCTGCGCTCGAAGAGGAAGGTCTCCACGCCGCCGGTGGCCAGGGACTCGGCGGCGGAGGATCCGGCAGGTCCGCCGCCGATGACCGCGACACGGAGCTTGCGGCAGGGAAGGGACGGGTTCTTCGAGGCCGCGACGGTGAGGGGGTGTGGGGAATGGTTCGTCGGTGTCTTACGCGGTTGCTGGTTGTGGAGATGGAGGGAGCTGAAACGGTGGTGGAGAGACTGGGACGCCATCGATGGGGGTGAGGGAGGTTTGACTAGGGTTTGGATTAGAGAGTGAGCGATGACTGGATTAGTGAAGAGGAGCGAGGGCAAAATCGGAAATAATGGGGTTTCTGTTTTTTTTTTTTTTGGTCGGGAAATAATGGGGTTGAAGAGTGGTAATTAGTGAGAAAACTGAAAGGGACAGACGAAGAAAATGTTGCCGACCGAGGCGGTCTTCACAACGTTACTCTTGTCGGACTTCTTTTTAATGCTTCCGGTTAGCAGAGAGAACATGAAACTAATGTGAGTTCTTGAAAAGATCTAACATTAATATCTCAATTTTAATTAACAAAATATTTTTATTTGCAAATACAATTTAATATTTTTATTTGCAAATACAATTTAATATTTTTATTTGCAAATGTAATTTATCTCCTAAGCTTCTTTTTATTTAGATAGCCAGGCGTTTTTCACTGGAATAGGCAGGCACTAGCAGTAGCAGGAGAGTTGCAACTCAATCATCATGATCAAAGCCTTCAATGAAATCACACCACGGAAATTATTATTAGCAAGTCGCCACGAATCGAACGTTAATACATGTCTAAAGTGTCCGATACAATCATGAAATCGCGAGTAAGAATTTGTAATGAAAAAGCCCTCCGGCTAGAATCAGAAGAGCACCGGGAGGATCGCGGCGCCTACACCGGCAACTAAAAGCAGCGTGCTTCGTGAAGCGCGGTAACCAGTGTTCCCAGGCGTCGGAGAAGAGGCGACGGCAGAAGGCGGAAGAGAACCTGCGTTTCGATTTTTCCATTAGAAAGAGCGTGACGAGAAACTTAGAAACAGAAAAGAAAAACGGCGAAACCGTGTCGGAAACCAAATTAAGGTTGGAGAAAAAATTCCTGACGAAAAAAAATATATATGGTTCCAGCATAGCGAAGGTCATCTAATAAAATGTCCGATTAACTATCTAATCACACGAAATCTAACTCCTGCCTTCCTCCAGGAACAAGCACTGAACTTTAGAACAACAATCGTCCTCGAATGGTGTGTGTCACGGCGATCAATCTCTCGCTCCCAAATGCGAAATCCGAAAGGAAATAGCAAGTACCTGGTGTCATGCTCGAAGGCCCTTCGCTCGCCATCGGAGCCCCGACTGGAATTCCCACCGCTGCGGAACACAAAGATGCCAAAAAAAACACATCAAAACTCTTTCGAATTGCGATCTCAACCGGTCGTTTAGAGCGATCGCGACCGTTTGTCAGGACCAAATCAGCGCTCAAATGGTCCTCGGAGAACCATGATTTGCAACGGCCCGTTCGGAACAGATCGAGCCGTCTTCATGTGTCCGTACAGGGGCGTGGCTTAGGTGGGGCTAAGGCAAAGGCCGGTGAGGAAATAAATGCAGAGAGCATCATGTGACGTGTGGTGAGGCGACCAAAGGGGGAAAATTCGGCAGCCTCGCTTTCGCGTGCTCTCGGGTTCGGTGGAAAGTGAAGTGATGCGGCGTTGTCCGTGTCCAATCCAATCCAACCGTGACCACAAAAACATGCGGAGAAAATATTTGAAGTTCATGTTTTTTTTCAATCTTTCGGGAGTTAACTCTTTCCATATTTAACAAATTGATCGAATTCATCTCCCAGAACAGAGCAAGTCCCTAAAAATCTTATCTCCCTCGATGGATTTGATATTCTATCTTTGGTGGTTATGCAGAAAATGGGAAGAAACGATATGTTATGACGAATAATTAGAGACAGTCGCCGTGGGAAAATCATTTTCCTCGACTGATGCGAGGATCGTGGCGGAAGCATTCTTCGTTCAGAGATGTCGGCGGCTGTGTTCTGACGGGTTTTTTTTAATCACTCTGTTTTGTTCTGTCTGGCGTTTGAAAACAGAGGATTTAAAACTTTGCCAGATTTCCAGATGCAACGAGACATGAGAAGGGAAGCCGGAGCCGATCTCCCGGCTCTGGCGACGCACCTGCGCACGTGCTGAGCGGCGGGGTGGCCACATTGCAGACGGAAGGTAGCTTGATTGCCCGGCTGATGTCGATTTTGAAGCCGAAGCTGTCGGCCTTGCTGAGCAGCTCGCAGAGGCAGATGGGGTTGTTGTCCACCAGGCTGGCGAGCTCCCCGCAGCAGGGCTTCTGCGGCGCCGTCAGCTTACTCCCTTCCTCCACGTAGGTCAGGCAGTCCGACACGTTCAACAGGTTGTTGAGGCATTCGTCCCCCGCCGGCCCGGGAGCCGCCGCCGGCATCTGCGCCGAAGCGCCGCATACCGCAGCCAGGAGGACGGCCGCTAGAACGGCGGCTGCGGCCGCGGCGTGCTGCGTCTTGGTCATCCCTGCGATGGGAAGAGAAGGGCGTTCTGTTTGGAGAGTGCTGGGAGATAGAGAGAGAGAGAGAGAGAGAGAGTCCGCGGTGAAAAACGGAGAGGCGCGGGTGGAGCGGGTGCGGGAATGGAGTTAATAAGCGTCGAGTGGCAAATGAAATGGTAAAAGGCAGAACTATAATTCCATTTTCCATATCATGACCGAAAATAATAAATGGGACTCAACCACCACCACCACCTCCAGCTGGTGCTCGAGCCAGTGTCCCCGTGTAAATGCACGTTCTGCTCTTTTCTTGCCCAGAGAAAATGACAAGAGTAAAAGTCTCTGAATTTCGATTTCGAGCAGAAATATCCAATTTTAATTTGTGCAACGAGATTTTTCGATTTTGATTTGACGTGTACTGCCATTTTTAAATAATTAATTTATTCTATATGATCTATAAATTATTCATAAATTTTTAGACTCCAAATATATACCGGTAATTTAAG
The DNA here is from genome assembly GCA_028455895.1 of Rhodomyrtus tomentosa. NCBI lineage: Eukaryota > Viridiplantae > Streptophyta > Magnoliopsida > Myrtales > Myrtaceae > Rhodomyrtus > Rhodomyrtus tomentosa. The sequence goes on along the minus strand of JAPCWY010000003.1, from coordinate 12,611,576 downwards.
TACCATGTTAAACAAAAGTAAATGATGAAGTAGTCACATATACCCTACGGTCCGAATAAAGGCCCTCTCCCAGCCACGAAATTTTCCAGGAAAAAAAAAACTGAAAACTTTCTATTGCAGCAAGGACATTTTCATTTTGGAAAGCAACTTGTGGTGCCGGCACGCACCGCCAGAGATTTTATCTGAACAGTGCCGTTATGCTGGCGCCTCTCTTAAACAAATTAATAGTTTATGGGCAATATTGCACATTAAATTAAGATTCGAAGACTGTGTTAAGCAAATTAAAAGTTCAAGTACAACATTACACGTTGAACCACAATTGAGGGATCGTTCGTGCTACCATCCCTTTCCGATTTCGCCTGTGCCGATTCCTATCCGTCTCGGCCTGTGGATTTCGACAAGCGCGGTATTCACTCGCGTGAAGGGGGCAAATTTTCAGGCACGAGCGATTCGGGTCGATACGAAATGCGTTCACCAAAAGTTTAAAAGCGCGTGGTGCCGTTGTACAAAAGGGATCGGGCCGGAGGGCGTGGGATTGATGAATCCGGCGGAGATTTGCCGTGTCGGGTTACGTGCGTTCGTGGCGGATGAGGCCGAGGAAAGCGAGCCGTCCCATTACCGATGATGTTTTCTTTTCCATCTGGGAGTGCCTTCATTTACCTCCCGAGTGGGAATGCTTCGAGCCGTGGAGAATCTTTTCTGCTTGAAACCTCAAATTCTGTCGGGCGCACTCCACGGGAAACGCGATTCGCGGCTCAGCTACGTTGCGAGAAAGACGAAGCACGTGAAGTGAATCATCGAGAGAAGAAAGTTCGGCGGGTCGGTTTTCAGTGTTTATCATTGTGGATGGCGGCCGACGGCGAGCTCCTTGATAGGCCACCGAGGTCGCGCTCTCTCCTTAGGTAGGTGAGGGCGAGCTCCGTCAGAGACCAGCGAGGTCGGCCTCGCCAACTCTCGCCTCTGGCCGGATTTCGATGACCAACTCAAGGAATAAGAAGAAATGAATAGAAAAAATAAATAAGCAAAGGAACAAAAAAAAAACACTAGAGTATTATTAATAATTATTCACAATAGCCCTATTGGCGAATAGATTGAATTTACGTGAATATAAAAAGTTTCGAATTGAATTTAAAAAATATATATATATACTTATGACTGAATCGCGCAATAGATTTTTTGGTTTCCCTCCCAAATGCGCAGTGTGGTATCTTGAGTTTTAATCTGATTCAAAGTGATACTTGAACGTTTAATACCTGCTCAGAGATCACCTCTGTAATTACCGCGTTAAACAAGATTTTAACGCCGCAGCGCCACGCGGCAGCATCGCAAGAGAGGTGGAGACGCTACATGCTTCCATGATGCGAGTGGGAGTGGGCCCCTCCGAGAATGTCCCCGTCTTAATGGGGGGGTTGGGTGTTGTTGACGCGTTGAAGTTTGAGGAGATGAGTAATGGACCAGCTGGCGCGGAGTTCGGAGCTCGCATGTGTAGCATGTCAGTCCCCTACGAAGTTAACCTGCCCTTTCTCTTCTTTCGGGTCGCGTCTCTTGCCTGCCCACAATTGTGGTCTGCGTTTGATTTGTGGGGGCGACTTCACGCCGCAATCGCATTCGGCTGGGTTTCGCTGCCCAACCCCGCAGCACCATTTGTCCTTCATTTTATCACCTTTTGGACCTTGTTGCCCTTAAACTACCGCATCTAAGGTCCGTATGGACCTCGAGATCGCTTGGATATGAAAGTATTTCCTGCCATCGAGAAAGAAAAAGATATAATTGGCAACTTAGAGGCCACGTTGACTTCGGCTTGCTACCGTCATCGATAGGATGGTATAGTCCGAGTCATAGGAGCTTCGTTGTCGACGTGTGATTCCCACAGTGCATATTAACCAGCTTGCTAGCAAACATACCACTGGTAAACAAGCACTGTGCTTACCACTTTAGATCATGGGCTTTCCATCTTGGACACCAAAAAATTGCTCCTTCCATTAGCAGCGTTATATAAGGTGCGTTTATTTTTCATAAATTAATGCTTGTATTTTTTACAAATATGGATAAATTAAAAAAATATCTTAAATATGTTTTTAGTAGTTTTTTTTTTCTTCCTAAATTGCCCCCGTCATATTTCAAAAACTTTTCACATCCCCAAAAGCCCCTCCCCATCAGGAAAAATGAAAAAATCCAAATAAATACATAAAGTGCCATCATTTTCTTTAAATAAAGTTTGAAGTATATTTATTTTTTTTCCTTTTTTCTTATACATGTTTTCTCTTTTTTCTTTTTTGCCTTTGTCTTTTTCCCTTCATTCTCGCCTAGGGCCGTCCAAGCGAGGCCGCCCTAGACTGCAGCCTGGGACACCCTCGCCTTGCCTAGCGAATGTGAAGGAAAAAAAGAAAATAAAAAAAAACAAATGGTGAAAAAAACTCTTAGTCATGCCCTTCTTTGAAACAAAGAAGGTACTTCCGTCATTATTTGAAATTTTTCATCGAAAAAATCATAATCTTAACCACAAAGCGTAACTTCAACTGCCACACCAGCTTCTAATCTCCGTCATCACTCTATTTGTCATAGCTGCCGGTGGCCGACGAAATCCTAGGCCCCCTTCATCAGTCCCTCTTTGTCTCTATCATTGGTTGCATAGACTCTGTCCCTTGATCTATAGGCGATACCTTCACGGGGTGAGACGGAGGTCGAACCACATTGAGTAATAAGCTTGACGCTAACAAAAAGTTCAAAGAGAGAGCTTAGGTATTGAGTTTGGTTCAGCTTTAACAATAAACTTTAGGCCTCTAAAGTCCCTTTGAACAAAATTAAGGTGTTTTCATTGACAAAGCTGAAAGTCCAAGGCAGGTCGTGCCCTAGCTTTTTAGCATTTTTTAGAAGGCATGTCCTAATGATGAAGGAAAAATTCAAATAAGGGCTCGAAGTCCCCTTATTTGCTCAAATAAAAATCTTAAGTAAGCCTTGTTTCAAATATGCATCTGAAGTGACATATCATATTTCAAATAAGGGCATGAAGTTGTCATAGAGTTAAAAAAAAAAAAGTTTGGCATAAAGGCCATTTCATCATTTCTCCATTTTGATTTATTTTTTCATTTTTATATTTTTAAAAATTAAAATAAAATGAAATACAAATTATAGAACAACCATATAAGTGGGAGGTGCCGCTGACCCCACCGACCCTCTCCCCGTCAACCCTTGCCTATGGTCGGTAGAGTAACCGGCCCTCACGGGGATGCCAGCAACCCTGCCGACCTTCTCCACCCTCTCTCTCGTGTGTGGATGTGTGTTGTTTTTTATTTTAATTTTAAGAAAAAAAAAGGAGAAAGGGCTAATAAGAAATAGAGTTAATACCATGAAACATCTCAAACTAATACATCTGTGATAAATTTATCATAAATTATTTTTTATCACGAAAAATCTCAAAATTGGTGCAGTTGTGATAAATTTATTCCAAATTATTTTATTGACCACCAAAAATCCTAAACTGGTACACTTATGACGGATTTACCTAAATTAATTTTTTAACCAAAAAAAAATCCCAAACTTATATGTTCGTGATAAATTTACCCTCAAATGAATTGTATTAATACCGTGAAAAATCTTAAATTGATACGTATGTGACAAACATAGAGTAAAAACCCCAAACTAGTACACCCATCAATTACCACGTGTCATAAACTTAGTACTTTAACGTTTAGATTTAACGAAAACTAACGAAGAGTAAATTTGTCATAGATGTACCAGTTTGGGGTAAAATTATCATAAATGTATCAGTTTAGGTTTTTTGTGGTTAAAAAAATAGCTATGGTAAATTTATCACAAGTGTACCAATTTGAGATTTTCTGTTGTATTAACCCGCAAAAATAAAAAACTAAATTAAAGAAAATGACCAAAATGCCCTCGAAATCAAACCATTTTTTGGTGACTTCATAGCCACTTCAAGTCTTATTTGAAACAAGGTCTATTACATATTCTTGTTTGGAAAAATGAGGGCAATTTAAGCCATTATTTGGATCAAGCTTCACTTGGAGCCTTTATTTGAGAAAATAAAAGCATTGTAGGCCCTTGTTTGAAATTATCCTAAAGATAAATGATTTTTTTTCACAAATTATCCACAAATAATTTCATATTCCAATTTTATCGTGTTCATCTCCTCTGCAAAGTTGGAGCTTGTGGAGATAAAGGACTAGACAGTTACTGGCGATGTCACACGAACTTCGCACGGGTCGTGTAATCTTGAAATCCATTAGTATTGAACATTTTTTTTTCCCAAGTGAAATCTCTTTATATATGAAGGGCGAGGTCCGCTTAAGACTGCGTTGATCGTCAAAGGTCAAAAGTGGGAAGCTTGGCCATTAATGAACGGATTTAGGAAGCTTGAAGTTGCGCGACCTTGTTATCTCGTTTGGTGAGGTCGCTCAACCCTAAGGTCCCTCACCAAGGGTCAAAACCTCGGTGACAAGCTTCGCTTGCTTCACTGAGCTTCATCGATCGCTGTCAATGCCCGCTTGTGTAGCGACTGCCGAAGCTCGCATAATCCGTGATATCTCTGCCAATGCTCGCCCATGTTTGCATTATTTATTTATTTATTTATTTATTCACTTCAAAATTGCTATACAAAAATATACACCAAAACGAGGTATCCAAAAATTACTGCATTTATTTCCCCAAAACCGTCAAGGCTAAAGGAATTTGCATTTCCTCAAAAGCTTTCCCCATATGCATCCTACCTAGATAATCTCAAAAGGTGTCTAATATTTTTGCCAAATTGCTTATAACCTCAAAAGCTGTCTAATGTTTTTGCCAAATTGCTTGGTAGGCAAAATGGCGGAAGGGGTAGATTAACCACAACGGTGCCGTTATCGGATTAATTCGAGCGATGTCGATATTTGTATTTCACCCGACAAATACACGATTGAAAAATCGAGGAGAGAGGGCGGAAAATATATGGGGCCTTCCTTTTTTAGATTCTTTCGTGCGTTTTCCAAGTGCCGAAGTATGTGGGGGTTAACAACTTAACATGCGCAATGTTGATGGGCCCCGTTCGCCGATGCTTTGAGTTGAGTCCATCGGGAACTTTCTCTGTTGCCGTGAAGCATCCTCGAACGTGGCTCGTGTTTTCCGCCCATTCGAAAAGTGCAAAAAGACCAAAAAAAGAAAAAAAAAAAAGAGGAAAGTACATAAAACAATAGCAAAGTCACTTCACAAGCGTGGTCCCAAAAAAAATTGTAAGAAAAATAAAGTCGTTCTCAATACGTAATATGGCCTCTAAACCTTGATTTATACACTACAATTCATAAACCTCACTCCAATATGCAATATCATCATTGAATTTTTAATTTATTTAATGCTATCTCTGAAGTTTTATATGCGTTTGATTACGTCCTCTAACTAGTAACTCAGGGGCTATATTGAATACGCGGATATAATAATTCAGTGGCTAAATCGAACATTTATCCAAATTTTTTGGATCAAATTGAACGAATTAAAAGTTTAGTGATATCATTGAACATTAGAATGAGGTTTTGAGATCGCATTAAATAAATTAAAGGTTTTAAGATTATGGATCAATTTACACGTTGAGTTTATTAAACACCCCCCACCCCCCAAAAGAAAAAGAAAAAGAAAGGATACACAACACGTTAGGCGGGAAAAAACCACAAGGGGACGTCACTCGCGCGTCATCACTCGTCGGCCATCGTTCGGTTCTAGTCCCACTGATCTTCGAAGTGGGATTTGGACTCCGACCACTAAGGAAGTAAAGGCCATCATTTGAATGGATGATCTCTGGCTCGATTCTTATATTATGTTGCTCATCGAATGGATTTGAGAAAAGACAAAAAGGGGGCACCACCGTTCGTTTGAGGAACAGCTTTGGCCTGAACCTTCGACCGTCATATGAAAACGACGCGAACTTTCAATTGGAGGGTTTCGACCAAAAAGAGGATAATTTCGGCCTTGACTTTCAATTGTCGATCCAAACAAACAAAAAAAAAAAAAAAACAAACAAACAAAAGAAGCACTCGAGAAATATGGCACGGACATTGAAGTGTCGTTCGTAAGAGGACATAAAAATTCAATCGAAAGATAGTTTTAGCCTCGGCTTTTAATTGGTATTGGTCGTGTTCGGCAGAAATTCAATACCTTTGCTCGGGGTGATCATTAAGAGGGAGTCAAAATTCAAGTCCAATCCCGTCAACACATCCAATTGGATCCACCTTCAATATAAACTCACGAGTGATGAGTCAATTTAGATATATTAACAGCTCAAAACCACATCAATTCTTGAATGTGGAACTTATCTAATACAATTCACATGTGTATCTCAATAATTGGCTAAAAAAATGACAAAAACAGATTTGGGATTGAATTGTCACAATTGTAAAATATTTATGACCCAATGAAAAAAAAAGGGTCTACGATTGAATTATCACAATTGCAATAAATTTTAAAAAAATATATTAAAAATTTCCCTATCTAACCCGTCGCATTAAGTAATTTGCACCATCTTCTACTCATTTCATATACTTATCGACTGGTTATCCAATCACTCATAAATTTTCGATGTATCTCATGAACTCAATTTCATATTATTGCGCTTTTTACAACGTTTGCCATGATCCGTTAATCCAATGGATTGAAATGCACAAACATCATCATCCAAACTCAAATTGATTAAAGTTATTGACTTGATTTTCAATGTCAAATTTCAAATTTGAGTCATAGACCATGCGATCCGTATCAAAAATCAAATATAAATAGATATTTTTAGTTATAAGAATATCAGTTTAGGGTTTTTTATGGTCAAAAAAATAAATTGAAATAAATTTGTCACAATAATACCAGTTTATGATTTTTCGTACTATTATCTTTTATTTATTTATTTAATCATTGTAAATAAAGTTGTTCATTTTTTATTTTTATTTTTACTGGACATTGAGAGCAAGAAAAATCGCAAATGATTGAGGCTACGAGGTTCAAGCTGAGAACTGACATATATCGCACCACACTTGCAACTCGCGGGGCCCACGGGTCCTTCCCTATGGGGCCGAAGTGCTTTTCAGTTACGAACGAACACGAACCATCTGATCCAAATCTAGCGGCAGAGAACACGCGAGTCCACTTAATTTCATCTGGAATCTATCCATCGGACTCCTGCTCTCTCTCGCTCGCCCTCCCTTCCCCGTCGAGCTCTGCAAATCGGCCGGTGCTGGACCAGGAACCCTAGGGAAAAAAAAAAGGGGAATTCTAAGGAAAAGCGCGAATCGAAAACGTAATATTCAGGTACTTTGCTATTGCGTACTCAATACTCGCTCGCGCTTTCTTCGTTCACGTACCGTAGTTAGTGCTTGATCACTTGTGGATCCCGAGGGGACATCATGGCGTGGTTTGGATGAAGCCTTGAGCTTAAGTTGGCTGTTTCTGCGGCCGTGCGGTTCTCCGAGCTGAGAAAGCGTTGTGCATCCTCGTACTTCGTTGCTTATTTAGCGTGTCCTGGTCATTAGTACACTGAATATCAGACTTCTGAGCGTGTTTTGAATTGGAACCATTTGACTAAGGACATGTGTGCTTAGACCTTGAGGCAGTGCCTTTTGTTTGTTAGCCATATTGGAGTTTGCTTATTGTGATTCCGTGGATTATAGTGGGATCATGATTTTGTCCTGCTGGCTCTTCTTGATTGCATTTTTTGATCATATATAGCTGATTAATTGGTGCTAGCCTTGTAATTTCTTCCATGGAACAGCCTCTTTTAGGTTCTTCTATGATGTAATAAATTGATAGTGACAATAATAACTTCTTTTGAAGGTTGTATACGAGATATTTTGACAAGCTATGGTTTGGTTGCCACTTAAAACTTTAGCGAACATTATGTGTTCTTTTCCTTCTGTTTTATAGCATAATAAGATCTTAGGCGATGTGCAATTAGGAATTGCCTTCCGATTTCTTAGCAATTAGACTGTTGGTTTTGGATATGCTACTTCGTGATGTAGCATTCCTTTATATATGCAGATTGTACGAACTCCTGGATACCATGCAGGACACTGCTAAAAAGTTTGGCTGCTAATTGATGGATCAGTTACCTTGGTAATATATGTGAATTTAAATGGAGGTCGGCGTGATTGAAGTGCAAGATGGTGTGGGGGATGCTGCAGGGGTAGACGAGGCTGATGTTGAAACAAATGAAGCCGATCATAGTAATGTTGAAAACTCAACAGTTCATGATGAGAATGGGTTGGGCGAGCCCTACATGGGTATGGAATTCGACTCTGAAGATGCTGCCAAGTCCTTTTATGATGAATATGCTAGACGAGAAGGATTTAGCTCCAAGGTTGGTCCATCCAGCCAATCTAAGCTTGGAGGAGTAATTGTTGCGCAGGAGTTTGTATGTGCCAGAGATGGCTTGAAAAGAAAATCTATGGATAGTTGCAGTGCTATGATTAGAATCGAGTTGAAAGGTCAATTCAAATGGGTCTTGACAAAATTTGTAAAGGAGCATAACCATGCTATGGTTAGTCCTAGCAAAGTGCATCATCTTCGACCTCGCCGTCATTTTGCTGGCGCAACAAAAAACATGGCTGACAATTTCCGAGGGGCAACAGTAGTTCCTAGTGGTGTTATGTATGTGTCCATGGATGGTAATCGTGAGGTTAATCATGGATCAACAAGTTCACCAGGTGTCGAATCAAATCGCCCTGTTAAGAATGCTGGGACTGTTAATCATGTTGTCAAACAATCTAGTCAAAAGAGAACCTTAGGGAGGGATGCTCAGAACCTGTTGGATTATTTTAAGAAGATGCAGGCTGAAAATCCGGGTTTCTTCTATGCAATTCAACTTGACGAAGAGAATCGCATGGGCAATGTTTTCTGGGCTGATGCAAGGTCAAGGTCCGCTTATGGTCATTTTGGAGATGTAGTTTCACTGGACACTATGTATCGAGTATATCAGTATCGAGTGCCATTTGCTCCATTCACAGGCGTGAATCATCATGGCCAAACCATCTTATTTGGTTGTGCACTGCTGTTAGATGATTCCGAGGCTTCTTTTATATGGCTTTTCAAGACTTTTCTTATTGCAATGGGTGATCATCCTCCAGTCTCCATAATCACCGACCAAGACAGGGTTATATGGACTGCAGTTTCTAAAGTCTTTCCCAGAGCCCGCCACTGTATTAGTAAGTGGCACGTTTTAAGAGAAGGCCAGGAGAAGTTGGCTCACGTGTGTCATGCACATCCAAATTTCCAGGTGGAACTGTATAATTGTATTAACATGACCGAAACCATCGATGAATTTGAATCTTCATGGAACTCAATTCTTGACAAATATGACCTTAGGAGAAATGAGTGGCTTCAGTCAATATATAATGCTCGTGCACAGTGGGTTCCGGTGTACTTCCGCGATTCCTTTTTCGGTGCTATTTCTCCAAATCAAGGAATTGATAGCGCCTTCTTTGATGGTTATGTTAATCAACAGACAACATTACCCATGTTCTTCAGGCAGTATGAAAGAGCTTTTGACAACTGGTTTGAAAAGGAAATAGAGGCAGATTTTGATACTGTATGCACCTCCCCAGTACTACGAACACCATCACCCATGGAGAAACAGGCTGCAAATCTGTACACAAGGAAAGTTTTTGCTAAATTTCAAGAAGAGTTGGTTGAAACTTTTGCTTATACTGCAAATAGTATAGAGGGCGACGGGATAACCAGCACTTTTAGAGTTGCAAAGTTTGAAGATGACTGCAAGGCATATATTGTCACATTGAACCATTCTGAAATGAGGGCAAATTGTAGTTGTCGAATGTTTGAGTACTCAGGCATTCTGTGTAGGCATGTTTTGACTGTCTTCACGGTGTCAAATGTGCTTACATTGCCATCTCATTACATAATGAAACGGTGGACCCGGAATGCCAAGACTTGTCTAGGATTAGATGATCGTGTCAGTGAACTTCAGGGACACGAATCTTTAAGCGTAAAGTATAATAACTTATGTCGGGAAGCCTTGAAATATGCAGAAGAAGGTGCAGTAGCTTCAGAGACGTATAATGCAGCAATGAATGCCCTTAAAGAAGGCGGGAGAAAAATTTCTGCAGTAAAGAAGAATGTTGCTAGAGTTCCTCCCCCAGTCTCTCAGATTGGCGGAGGTGGTTATGATGACCGTAAGAGCTCATCATCCTCGGACATGACCCCTTTGCTATGGCCAAGGCAAGATGAGGTGATGAGAAGGTTTAACCTTAACGATGCTAGTGCTCCAGCTCAGAATGTTTCTGATTTGAATCTACCGCGCATGGGCCCCTTGTCTCTTCATCGGGACGACATTCATGCAGAAAATATGGTAAAACAAAAAACTACGTCATTTTATTGATTCATTTTCTCTATGATAATAGAACCAACTACTGAATCCTTGATCTTGATTTTCTTTTGCCTGCCTTGTCTTGATAGGCGGCTCTTCCTTGTCTCAAGTCAATGACTTGGGTGATGGAGAACAAGAATTCGACGCCAGAGAATAGGGTGGCTGTCATAAACTTAAAGGTATGCATTTAATTTAGCTTAAAACTCTAAAAACCAGGAGAAAATATTGTTTTATCAGTCAAAATGTACGGATATTCTTACGCCGCAGTAAAATTTCAACGACTGGCACATATATTTTGTTATTGCTGTGTTATGTATGATTATGTTTGATTTATTTATCTTGGTTACTTTGTTTTCTTTCAGATGTCATCTTACTTAAGTATGTTCTCTTAAGCAATGCAGTTGCAAGATTACAGCAGAAGTCCATCAGCAGAAGCTGACGTTAAGTTTCAACTTTCAAGAGTAACACTAGAGCCCATGTTGAGATCGATGGCCTACATAAGTGAGCAGCTCTCAACGCCAGATAACAAGGTTGCTGTGATCAATTTGAAGGTATTTACTTTTTTCCTCCTGCGTCGAATGATTTAGTCTATAGATCTTCCAATTTAGCTGTTAAGATGATTGAAGAATACTTTGTTCTTTCAGGGTGGTCTTATCATTGACATCCGTAGGAAAAATTTCGAGAATTTCCAACTACAAAATGTAGAAAAAAGTGCGACTGAGGTGTGCAAACACTGTTCTCAAGGATAGATTTCACAAATTCACTCTGTTGTGGCTATACTCTAGGATACAGCAGGCCACCTAAATAATGTGCACTCCGCATTTATGTACAACAAATCTCTCTCTTTAAGCACTTGAGCTTTTTTTTGAAACTAAATGTGCTTGTGTGATTTCTGAAGAGGACTATATAGCGAAAACAAACCCATGTATATTACAGGATTTCATGACCAAAATGGTGCTTCTTATGGTTCAAGATGCCGCCAATGACCATGTTCATTGCATTTGGTGCTAGCTGGCTTCTCAAGCCAACATCCTTCTTGGATTTGGCTACCTCTCACTTAGAAATTCTCAGCTTGCTCACACTTTACCACCGCCTCAAATTTGCTTCTTACGAAGAAATTTTTTTGTCTTTGTTCATGGTCCATTTGCTTGATTTCAATTTTCCGCTGCCAAGAAATGTGCCACCAAAAAATTTCAGTTAAAAGAAATAGAAGAGCCTTTTGAAATAGCGAACTCTATACAACAATCCTACAGATATTTCAAAAGGGTTATGAGTTGAGAGAAATGGAAGCTTGCTGGTCTCACACTGGAGTTTTATGTTTCGAGTCCAGTGTCTTTTGGACTGTGAACCAGATAGGAAAGTAGGACATAACCTATTGAACCAATGGAGAACTTATAGCTTCTATAAACCAATTATTCATTTTGTCAGTTAGAGTTCTCAATAATCATATTACACCTCCACAAATTCTGCTTTTCAATGCAGATTGTGATAATTGGCTGCCTGTGCGCTTAGTAATCATGAGTGCTCTACGATTCAGCTATGAATCTCGTGGGAGCAGCCTCACTTCACACTCATGCGAGTGACTCCATCAAGTGCACTCTGTAAATAAATACACCACCCATAGGGGAGATGAAATTCATTACTTTAATACGCAGTTTAGCACCAATCACGTACACATAGGAGGGACTTTAGATCATTGGTGTTACAGTGTCAACAAGTGACTTGGATCTCCAGTCATATCACCATCATCGTTGATGTCATAAATTCGCGTAAGTCCCATTATTGAGGTCAAGGAACCAGCTACTGGTAACTTGGTGGAGAGTTTTCTCATCGTTGATAATATAGTCTTCAAATGTGGAGTGGAACTAAGCAGCCTGGTACTTATCCGAGGGGAAAAAAGAATTGCAGAAATTTCATTTTCTTCTGTTAGCACATCTTATTGCTCACTGTACTGTTTATATCTACGGTTATTATCTGTGTATGACAAACTTGTATATGTCAATCACACTTAGGTCTATTGCTCAACGGGTAGATCAATTGCTTAACAAACTTGTTTTTGTTGTTTTTAGCTTCAAGATACAGAGACAGCATCGGGAGAGTCGGAGGTTAAATTTCAAGTGTCTCGTGATACATTGGGTGCCATGTTAAGATCTATGGCTTATATACGCGAGCAACTGTCAAGCGATGTAAGCTTTTGAATTTCTTTTCTGGAAGGATCACTGTCTGAATTACCAAAATTGCAGGACAACAAACTTCTTAATGAAGTTAATGCTTAATGTTTAAAGTAGATACGGCGCTACAATTATTCCTTAATCATATCATCGCGCGGTTGCTCTTTGCAAGCAAATGAACATGGATATTGAAACATTTATCCGAGACGATTTCAATGAGTGTGCAACCAGCTATCTCATGATATATGTGTGTTATTGATCTCTTCATCTATAATCTTAACTTCAGTATGGATTATGTTAGGTCGAGCCCCAGTCTGATACCCCAGTGAAAAAGCAGCGGAAGTGAATAGTTGAAGTTGTGAATTTTCCTTTACTTAGCTAGGCGTCTCGCTGTTGTGATTCAGCAGTGGCAAAGTTTGTTCATCCAGCGCTCAGTCACTCCCATCAAGTTGGGTATGGCCTTCTCTCTTCTAATTCAGCTACGGTTGAAACCTTGTAAATTACGCATTTTTTTGTAAATGTAGCTAGTTTTCTTCTTCTTTTTTGTTTTGGATTTTGATTTTGTTTTGTTTTGTTTTGTTTTTCCTACTACCAAAGCTTTGAGGAGTGCACAATATGGGCATTTCTCAGGGACCCTGTAACGTATATGATCCGAGGGTTGGAGTTAGTTGTTTGCGTGTTGGGATTGTCACATATTTCTCAATTAATTTTGGAGTGGGCAGAATTTAGTGCTGCGGGCAATGGCGTTTTCTTGTTATCCCCATCTTCATGCCAGGGAGAGAGCTCAGACCGTGCATAGAATAGAATGGAACCTGTAAAGCAAGTTACGATGCACCAAGGATTCACTTTTCCCATCTCCCTTTTGGTCCATGGTAAAAATCTTTTCTCTGTTGTTTCATTATCAGGGCACTTTGCCATCCACAGGTTCCTGCACTGAAGTGGTTTAGTTTCTTGCAAATGGCACCCCGTTCTCTTCCATGATCCCAACATACGAAACGATGATACTGAAATCTCATGAAGTGCGAATTTCGGGAATGCCGTCTCTTGTCCGGCGATCAAGTCCTAAAATTTTTGACTCCATGTATTACAAGGTGGATAGAAATGTGTTTCAAAATGATCGCTACAGTCAGCGCAGAGGTCATAAAAGGGTGATGATACAAATAGGTGTATGGCTAACTCAATAATGAAAGTTTCACAAGGGGGCTGGAGCCAAATTACCACGAGACCTAAAGAGATTCGATTCAAAACTATGTTTTGTCCAAGGTCTAATGTTGGAATAATTTTAAGAGTTTTCCCTGATTTTGTCCCTGTTAAATAAAGATGATTTGAAGCACTTAAAAGAACAATCGGTGTTGTTTGGTTGTCTAATTTTTATCTACTCAATTAAGTCCGCTAATTTTCGGGATTTGTTCGATTTGATCCTAGATTTATTTTGTACAATCAAGTCCTCCAGTTTCCTCAATTTGTGAAACAAATCCTTCGATCGACCACTCTATCTAAACCATCTAATCAATTAATGACATGGCACTGCTTCTGTGATAGAAAACAACGCCCGGATGCTAACTAGGCACCTAATGAGCAAAAAATAAACGGGAAAATAAGAAATAAAGATCTTAATTTCATAGTACTGGTTATGATGAGCAAACAAATCACTTGACTGCAAAGATCAAGAAAGATGATTTGATTGCACGAAATGAAGCTTAGAGAACTAGATTACACACACTGAAAGGTTAGAGAACTAAATCTGAGACAACCATTAAAAAAAACAAGGTATTGAGTCTGGGCCAGCCGATTATAGATCTGTCATTCCAAGTCCACTAAATCGGCCCACAATCAGCAGAGCCTTGGTCAGGTCACTGTAAACCTGTTTCCAAACACGCACTATCTGCGTAAACAAACAGAGGGAAAACACCGTTCAAACCCTAATTCCTTCGCCTTATAAACACCATCTTCTCCTCCACACTCGAAGCTTTTGCTTGCGGTGGACTGGGACTCGGTGCTTCGGCCTCAATCTCCGATCGAAGCCCTAAGCAGTCAACCATGGTGGCCGCGAAGAAGACCGTAATGACTCTCTCTCTGTCCGTTAAACTTCATATTTCCTCTCTCTATGCCGCCGATTCGTTTTGGAGAGAAAGAGAACCATTTCCATCAGTTTTGCTTGGTTTTTTGTTCACCGGAGTAATGCCCGCTGTATTTGAGCTTGAGGTGGAAGTTGATTCTTGTGCTGCGATGCTTGATCTGTGAATCCGCAGAAGAAGACTCATGAGAGCATCAACAACAGGCTCGCTCTCGTCATGAAGAGCGGGAAGTACACGTTGGGGTACAAGACCGTCCTCAAGACGCTGAGAAACTCCAAAGGTACGTTTCCATCGTGGATATCAATGAGTTTTGGATGTTAATGGCGATTGCCTAAGTCAATGAAGAGAGACTCGGTGGTGCTCAGTAGGGATTTTTTGTAGACGGTGGATGATTAGTGTGTGATTGACTTTTGGTATGTGGCAAGAAGCAAAATTGTCTGGACCTACATAACCAGTTTGAGCTACGAAATCATTAGTAACAGCCCAATATGTGCATCTATGCTGATTGTTGTTGCCTCATTTGATGATTTAGAATGGTTTTTGAGTTTGAATTCCGCGTGGTTGCACAGCATGGTGATCTAGATTTCACAGTGAAATTACCAGGTTGAATTGACTAGCTTAGGCTAATTTCAGTGGTAGATGATGACATTTAGGCTCCACTTGTTTTGCGGAAAATGAATGATTTGGAAAATATTTTCCGAATAACAATCACTTGTCGCTTACCATACGAAAATGATTAAAGCAAAATGTCGCAGGGTCTACGGAAATGTTTAGGCGTAATCTGTCGTCGATAATGGGAACAACTTAATTAATCGTTTCAAACAATACAAGCGATCATTTTTTGGAAAATGTTTTCCAAATCATTCCTTTTCGCGGCACAAAACGACCCTTAAATTTGGCAAATTTTACATTTGCCTTATATATGGATTTAGAGCTGATGATGTACAGCTAAGTTGATTGTCAGGTAAGCTGGTCATCATTGCTAACAACTGCCCTCCTCTTCGGAAGTCTGAGATAGAGTACTATGCTATGTTGGCCAAGGTTGGAGTGCATCACTACAACGGAAGTAAGGATTTTCCTCAGTGGCTGCTTTTATCTTGTCTTTGCACTCATGTTGAGGCACTTTGTCACTTTCAAAAGTCACTTGAAATAATGGATGAGAGCGTGTTATATCCTTTTGCATCTTGCTCATGATTACTTATGGCTATGATTTATAAGCTTGACTGCAATTTCGCCTCGATAACTGATTTGTCTAGATTAATTTTCAATGTTTGACATGGTCGTGGATATTGGTTGCTTATTGAGTGATCATGTCTGTTATCTAACCTCAATAGGCTAAGGTCGTTCTTCCTGCAAAGGCTTTATACCTGAACGGAGGTGTTGTGTTTCCTATGGAATTTTTAGCAATTAAAAGCAAGAACAAGGCAATTCGATGACAGTCAAATTCTCTTAAGATGGACAAGTTATTTAGGAACAATGACTATCATCACATTTGTGCTGCTGTTTAATGTGCTCAGCATGCCTTCTGATAATCTTTTCTGAACAAGCCTTGCTTTGCCGTATCAGACAATGTAGACCTGGGCACTGCCTGCGGAAAATACTTTAGGGTATGCTGCCTTAGCATTATTGACCCAGGTAAGTTGATGGTTGCCTCTTGTTGGTTACAGTGCTACCGTGGTTCTATGATTTACATAACTTGGTTTGACGGAGAACGAACCGTGATTTTCAGGTGACTCTGACATCATCAAGAGTATGCCCAGCGAGCATTAAGAATTTTTGGAATGCTTAGATGTCACTTTAGATTTTTCATTTCTTTACTCGCTCAGCTGGGCATTGTCTTTCCATTTATTCAGATGAGCTCTTATGTTATTGATCAGAGAAGTTTGATTGTCAAGCCTGATAAGCTTTTTGTAGCTCTTTTATGTGTCGATGTTGGATTGCGTCTTAATGAGTTTTACAGACGAACAAATTGATCTTTATTATGTTCATCTAAGAGTTCTGTATAAGCCATGTCCTTTCATTCACGAGCTACTGTCACCTAGTAACTGGCCTGTTCCGGACCTCGTCAAGTTAAGGCCTATTCTTGTATCAAATAATCTTTAATTCGGTGAGGGTTTTGAATGCCATTTTTCATCTGTTAGGTCAATTCGCGATGTTAGAATCAGTAATCCCTGAGATGTGGTGCTGGTTCTTCGAATGTGGGAGTTCATGTTCGACGTAGGAGGGGTGTCGTATATTTGTCGAGGGCTAATTTCATTTAAAGGTGGTTTTCCTTCTGTAACGTCCTTTTATTAGCTCTGCTTTTTTAGCTTTTTGGTCGAATATTAGCTCTACTTCACCAATGCAATATGAACGGAGCAGAAATCGGGAATTGAGCTCCGGCCTGCTTAATCGGCGCAATTTCCTCGCCTTTAGCACTGAGAGTTCCTCTGTTGATCGGTCTTATTGCCGGCAGTAAATAGCTTGCCCTCAATGATATTGGAGGCTGGGTCTCCAGCATGGAATACGGCTACTACTCTAGCCTAGACCCGTCAAACCGTGGGTTTAGTCATAACGTTGGCCGTAGCCGCAGCGATTGGTCTCTTAGTGCTTGCAGTTTGGCTCGCCCTCGCCGATGTTGGAGTTCCGGTCTCGAGCACGGAACACAGTCAACACGGAACACGGTCAACGCGGTTGCTGCCCAATCCGGACGTGCTATCGCTTAGGCCTCGCTCGTGACATGCACCGTTTCGCGATACGGGCCATGAGCGATGACGGAGGCCCATATGGGCGGAACTTGTCCAGTTTCATTCTCTTTCTTCTTCGACACCCACTTATAAATAAAAAAATAAATAAATAAAGGTCGCGAACCTCTCCACACAAGCTCTCGTTCCTTTCGTGTTGGAGTGCGAAACGAGCAGGCGACGGCTTTCGGCTCCCTCCGCTAGATCTCCGCCTCGCTCTCGGCTCTCGCGTGCGCTCGAACTGTGGTCCCGTACCATCTCGGATGCAACAACTCCATTCCGATTCCGCGACCGAATCGCGATTCCACGCTCTCCGCCTTTAGCGATCTCGGAGGATCGGGGGGATAGGGGCATCGGATGGAAGGCTTCAGCGCTGAGGATCTGTCGACAATCGGCGGGATCGCGACGGTGTCGCTCCTGCATTCCTTCATCCCCACGCACTGGCTCCCTTTCTCCATCGTCGGCCGCGCCCAGAAGTGGAACCTCTCCCGCACTCTCCTCGTCAGTATGTCTTATCTCCTCTATCCGCGGCCCCATTTTCGTTCGCGAGTCTTTTGCTCGCGCGTTGCTTCCGGATCTCTGTTCCTGATTCCGATGCATGTCGCGTGCGGTTATTTTTCAGTTCATTGCTGGTGGATGCAGAAGCGTTAGGAGGACAAAAACCTTTTGAGAGTCTTGTTAGCTCTTACACCAGTTCGCTGTTTTCCAGCTTCTGTCACTATTGGTGTTCCGATGGCACTTGCTTGAGGGTTGTCTACTCTTACGTGTTCCGGTTGTGGTTTCATTTTGAATGCTTGTGCATGGCGGCGAGGTTTGTTGCAGATCTATTGTTTTGTCCAAATCAATCGTTCTCGAGACCGTGCCAGATGCATGTTGAAGGATGTGGATAGATTCATCGTGATCTCTTCTTTTGTTTGGGGGATTTTCTCTTCAGCTGCTTTGCTTTCGAGGAAGATGTAAATTTCTGAACATACGTAGAGGAAATGAAATGCGCTTCATTTTTAGGCTGCAAAAGAAGACAGTTGATGGGCTCTTGCTTCTTCTTTTGATGTGAGCGGTTGAATTGTTTCTGTTGGAGATAAGAAAGAAAAAAAGTAGAGAGAATTTGGTTCAGGTTTTCCACTTGGATAGGAAAAGCTCAGGCTTTAAGGCTGTTCAAGAACTTAATATTCGGATTTCGCATGGGAAAGGAAATCCGGAAAAGGGAATCTTGATGGCGAAGATGAGCAGAAAAATGTAGAATTCTATGACACTCTTTCTTGCAGAATCTGTGGTGATTTGCTTTGTGATTAAGAATGCTGTGTAAGGGTACCAAAACCAATGCTGTGAATAGTGTTCTTGCGTAGTGGAACAGCCTAGTTGGTAGGTGGCTGCTCAGTAGTTAGTGGAAAGTCTCACAAGAGGTAATTGCCCCTAGGAAGGTTCTTGTGATCTGAATAGACGATTCTTCATAGCAACGAACGTCAGGTGTTTGAAAAATGTTGTAACATGGTTTAGTCTAGTCTGGTTTGCTTTTGACATTGTTTTTGCTTAGGCTGCTTTGGTGCTGGTAATTCTTATAACAGATCTTTTTTCTCTTGCAGCTGCATTTGGGGCAGTTTTGCATGTAATTTCTACTTCACTTCTTGGCATCACTGCTATTACAATGGCAAATACGATTGCTGGCGAAGAAACAGTCCATAAACTCGCTTCTCTTTTGCTTGTAATTCTCGGTGGTAGCTACGTCTTGTTGTTTCTTTCCGGAAAGGGTGGTCACAGTCATTCACACAACCAACCTATGGAGAAAATGGCTGTTGCTGGTCTGGTTCTTGTACCAGCACTATCTCCATGTGCGACCACACTTCCTGTGTTTCTTGCTGTGGGAAACTCATCCTCCATGATGGTACTTGCCATCATAGTGCTGCTCTTCAGGTATTACTGGACATAGAATTCTTGCATTTTTAATCTAAATCCTTCGACAATGGGGAGGCAATAGTAGAGTACCTAGCTGGTCTCCGCAATAGTTTTGAAGTAAAAACAGAAAAAATTATATATGTTTGGTGTTGAGACTTCAACCTGAAAACTATGCGAAACAATCTTTGTTGCTGCCTTAAAGTTTTGTCAGTTTGCTTTTTTCAGTGCATGTGTGTGAATACTGTCGGTAGCTTATTCAATCGTCCAGCATTCAGATGATTGAGGACATTTTATATCATAAGGTTTCTTGGGGTAGAAATCTCTCGTTTTTCTCATTTTTTCATCCCCCATCTGGGAGAGTGAAGATTGACTGCTTGTTGTTGGTAATGTATTTGGATTTGCAGCACCATAACGGTGATGACCTCATTGGTGGCTCTCTCGTTTTATGGAGCTAGCCAGCTGAAATTCCACTGGGTGGAGCGGTATGACAAGCTTCTTGTAGGCTCAGTTCTGTGCTTGGTTGGAATATTAACTCTCATTTTTCATCATCATGATCATGATGCTGATGTGGGTTCTGGAGGACAGCATGTGCATAGGAAAGTCATTGGTTTCTGATTTTTTTTTTCCTTTTCTCTGCGAATGTTGTTGCAATTTGGCAATGTGTAGAAAATGTCTCTGTTATCTGGATTAGGTGGCCCTGCTCCTGTGCTGCTGCTTGTTCTAGCACAAGCTAGTTAAGAGACTGATTTTCCCTCGCCTTCCAGAATCGCCGCCTTTTCGGGAGGAGGGGAAATACTAGTTACGTCCATGTGCCATGTTCTTTGACGAGATAATACTAGTGAAGCCAAGTGTAACTTCAATTGCCTTTTCCTATTGCTATGTCGTTTTGACTGGATTGCGTTTTGAACACTGGGTTGCATGGATATGTCCCACTTAGTCTGTTAGGTAAACCAAATGATTTATTGCTTATGGTTGTGATTTAGGGGAAGAAAGAAATTGTCAGATAGGCATCACTTCAAATGCTAAAATCCAGAAGCGCATCCGATTTTCACAAATACAGCTGATTGTCTTGAAAGAATGATCATCTCTGATTGGTTTCTCCCACGCCTCTCCTCTACTGCACGAAGAACCAAAGAAGTACTTAAATTCTCTGCTTGTTCGATTGATCTTGCAGAGTCGACACACGAGTCTCTTTCGAAAAGAGAGATCTTGAGTAAATTTACAAACTCGAACCATACTTCTGAACGGAAAAATCATGACAATGCAGATGATTTTCTTTCTTTGGCTAGCCTGCTTGCAAATCAGCCTGTAGCTTGGATTCTTTAGCTGAAGGACAAAAGGCAAAAGTAAGCTGATCTTGGTCGCATGAACGTACATTTCGAGCCGCTAATCCCCTATGCATAAGATAAGAATTCTTGTGTAGATTGGTCCATACAGAATAATTCGAGGAGAAATTACGTCGAGAAACCCACGAGTATGGGAGTCGGTTGAGCATGTTTAAAATCTCGTGTCGCTCGGCGGGTGGTTGTTTCTCTTACATTGAAGAGCAAGTCGAAGACATGGGGTGAGACTTGTAGTAGCCCGTCCGAAAGACAATGCATGGACAAATGCAATTTTATAACAAAAGATCAAGAAAAACTTAGTCACGACATTAGCGAGAAAACAAAAAAAAATTTACTTTGCCTGAGACCTATAATTTAACGTTGGAGCCTTGCCAAAATTAGCCGTTCCGTTTCTGAATGACGATGCCCCCCTCGTTCCGTACGCGTGCAAGATTCCACTTAACGCTCATAACATAAATTAAGGAGGAATCCAACCGGACAAGCGGCGCTTTTACTGACACGGTGATACTGTCTCTCTCTCTCTCTCTCTGCTTTTCCCCTTTGATCCTACTCAGATCACATGCATCCTCAAAATTCTTTAATCGGATACGTCTTTCCATCTCTGACCACTTTTAGATTCATCTTGTAGCTTCCCACGCCTTTACACTTTTAACGTTTCCCCCACCCCCCATCAAAACCAAATTATTAATTGAAAGAGGCATCCAACGTCAGAAGCTAAAAAACTTCACGAGGATTTGCAGGCGATGTGATCAAAGTTCCCTAGTCATTCCGACCAACACCACAACATCAATTGTTATCAAATATTTCGCTTGACAAAAATTGTCCAACAAGCACTAAATCTTTTAGTGCCGCGGACAATTCAGTACTACACTTTTTGATGATTTTATGATGCAGTACTTCCGACCACTTTTGACAGTTGGCCGGTGTGGATGTCGGACGTCTGACGTGATGCGACCGTCATATTAGAGATTCTTGATAAAAATTAACCAAAATGATTACATTAACTAATCGAAAGTTTCGAATTGAATTGGCCGCTAGATTTGAGACTTTCTTTAAACAATTACCTGATTTCATTTAAAGTGGGTAAAAATTTGCGCAAACTACTTATTCATTCGATATCGGTCAGGTACAACTCATCTGTTGTCAATTAAGAGGGTAAAAGTTCGTATATTAAGATTATCGTCCTGTATAAGCATGACTTGATGTTTGTATAGAAAATTAGGTTAATAGACAAACCTGAAACCAATTGCAAATAAGTAATCTGAATGCAGATTAATGATCCGAGCCTAACGAATTTACGTTGTATCTTAAGACAAATTTGTTTCCTCAACTGGTACCCAATATTCTTGGACAATTGCCTCTCAGAATAGAATAGAATAGATCGCCTTTCCTCGAAATCGATATTTGTTTTAGAGGAAACCTTCAAACATAACTTCGCAAAATAATCGCACAAAATGATGACGATGATGAATGAATGACTAACATAATAATAGTATCTAATGATCGTGTCTGATACTCATTCTAGTGCGATGATCAATGCTTTATTTATAGAGAGTGAAGCGAAGAGTCATGAATACATATGACTTCATCGAAAGGGTTCTTAGACGAAAAGGCACGATTTTGTAGAAAAGATTCGATGAAACGTCACAAAATCGTACAGTTTCGATGAAACGTTATGAAGTCGTACAGTTTCGTCGATGAAGGGTTACAGATCGAAATAAATATACATTTCTCATTCAACTTTATATGGAACTTTGATATCAAAGTTCCAACACCGTCTTGCATGGGAGTGAGCGATTCCTGATCCGGTCCTGTTCGATTTCCATAAAAAAAATCTGGAATCGGGCCGGTAGTCCTGGTTCCCATTTTTCAGAACCGCGGATTGGACCAGCCACCCTTGTAACTGGAAACCAGTGTTCACAAAAAAAAAATCACAAAGGTTTAGTTTTGGTCCGATTAAGTTTAAATCTCAAACTTACCACCTACGTTCATTACAAAAACCGAAAAGTGGCTTAATGAAGTAGGAACGCGAAAGACAATAAAAGATGTATTCGAAAAAAAGAAGTAAGAAAAAAGATATGTGAAGCAAACCCTAAGCCTAAACAAGTTAACATTAAGTTTACTTTTAAAAATAATAATGAAAAAAAGAATGGTCTGATCCGACCGATCTGGTCCTAAGCCTCGAGCCATGAATCGGACCGCCCGTTCACCGGTTTTAATTATAGGAATCGGCAACCTGATTGAATCCCTCTAAAATCGAGAATCAGATTATCGGTCCCGACCTGGTCCGGGCATTTTTTTTTATTTTTTGGCTCTCCACGACCTCCTGCGTAGGAGTTCACATCTACGTGAAAAATAGACTAGAAAATGGAAGGGTCGAGCAAGACAACTTGCCCAACCCATGTGGGACGGTGGGAGAATCTTCTTTTCCGAAAAAAAAAAAAAAAAAAACCCTAAGCGTGGTTAACAACCAGCGATCATGCTTTGGTCAACGTCATTGTCGTGACGTTACTGTCAAGAACTATTAGAAATCAAATCGACAGGTCGTCTTTCCATGCAATACGCCACTAGCATCAGCATTCCTCTTCTAACGAATCGCGCCTCGTTGGCCTTGGTTTGGCTTCGGATGAAAGGACACCGATCCGATTTTGGAATTTCCAAACTCCCGTAGGCCGCGATATAAAAGGCTTACGCGGAGTGCGCTTACTACAATTACACCGAGCACCGAGCGAACATAAGGACTGGCGACCTATTGCCGGCCCCGTCGAACCCCCGCCGCTCGGCCTCTTTCGATCCGTAGGCACTTTTTAAGACTCTGTAGGGCGTGACCAAAACGCACAAGAATCTTTCCCACGACGTCGCGACATGGTACATACTTTCCAATTTGCCATATCCTCCATCACTCAAAATAATTTTTTTTTAAAAAAAAAAAAAGAAAAAGAGAAAAGAAAATTGCCATATTCTCCGATGACGTGTAAAGAGGCGGGGAGAATATGCTAATTAAGTTTGTCGTGTGAATTGCAAAAGTTTCATTTTCTTGTGCTGAATGATTTCGTATGATGGTGGACCAGAGAATTTCTCACCCAATCGCTTTGATTTCTCCTCCCCAAAAAGCTGCGTTCATCTCGTGAATTCCCCAGATCCAAATCTGGCTTCAAAAGCTCCGATAAAGATTGATCGAGAGAGGAAAAGGGTCGTCGAAATCGAAAGATGGGTCGTTCCGACATCATAAAGACGTGGAGAAAAATAGGAAAAAAAGAAGAAGAAAAAACCTTAATCAACGAATGAAATGTGTAATGAAAAAGATTTTCTCTTTTGGTCAGAATAATAACGAAAGAAATTCACTTGCCTTGTTGGCTTAATTTGGGACATTTCCGAGTTGTCTCCTTCGTTCTCCCTCTTTTGCTCTGTCGACCAAACCAAAATAATGGTCTACTTCAAAAAAAAAGAAAAAAAAAGAGAGAATTACATATGTTTTGCTCAACTTTCTTGCTGCCCTTTTGCCAGAAAAATAAAGGTTTGGAATTTATGGAGTGGCAAAAGATATTAATCTCTTTAATGGGTGCATTTGTTTCGCAAAAGAACGAATTCCTTTCGACAAACATTTTATCGAAACACTGCCCTTGAGTGTTTAAGCAAACCGATGAATGAAGGAAAGATATTTCCCGTTGTTAATAATAATAAAAAAAATTACTTAGAACTGAACCGTTCTCGATAATGAAAACATTATTCGTCGATTGACCGATTAATCCAAGCGACGCAAGCGTGTCGTTCCTTAAGGAAAAAAAAAATAAATCATTTTGAAATCTTTTTCCCTCTCCTGCGAAACAAATGAAGTCAACAAGCATTCTTTGTCGGTGAGTACAAAAGGAAAACAGGTTGATTTGCTCCGTGCTTTTGTTTAAACATTCTATGTAACGCTGCGGTATCGTCGGGGTAAACTGATTTGAAAGAAATCCTTAACATCACCGGAAATTCTTAATTTACGGAACCCGCTTTAAATTTTTTTTTAAATGATATGTTGAACAAGTGATTTGATTATTTTGAAATTCTAACGAGTAGTAGTATCGATCTACCTCGAACATGCATTCGAACAAGAGTGATATCTGCCGAGACAAGAGACAAGAGAAAGTTTACAATGAGTCTCGAAACTCGTGATCTCATACGAATCATTAAGAAAATCTAGAGCCATTCGACCAAGCAATGTCTATTTCGATCAGAGCAGTTTATTATATATATATATATATTAATGATAATCTAGGTTAGTGCGAACAACCTTTGCTATTAATTTCCTAAGCTCTTTTTTTTTTTTTGGGTCCTTTTTGCACAGAAATCCTAAAAACTATAGTTTGAAGATAGTTCACAGATTCGAATTGCGAGGCAGGTAAGAGGGGCACAAACCATGTGGAACCCCAATGACGAAGTTGGTGCGGCATCGGGATCGGATTCCTATTTTAAAGACTATTGAGATTAAAATCACGAGAAGATTACTGCACCTTCCCCCTAATGGTCCCTAGCATGAAATAATTTACCTCTTTAGAAATAACTTTTTTTTTCCTCCTCCACTCCACTCCACTCCCCTCCCCCACTTCAACTCGACTCATCGTACTTCTAATCTCACTCACTCGACCCCCTTCGTCTGCATGAAATCGGAAACCGCCCATTCTTCTTCCGTTTCTCTCTCTCTCTCTCTTCACGGCGGCGCACATGGTTCGATGATTCTCTCCTGCGGCCTATCTTCCGCTGAATTCCAAGCTCTCGCCGCCGGACTCCGACAGACTTCAGTCCTCTCTCAGGTACTTGAGCGTAACGCCCCCCCCCCGCCCCCCCCCCCCCCCCCGGGGGTCTCATCGAGCTCTCGCGAGCTCGTTTCGCCTTCGAATGTCTTCACCGCGTTTCGGTATCTGCCGTGGTCGATTGCGGTGGTCGGTGGGCTTGCGGGAGCCTCAATTTCCTGTGCTTTGCCTCCTGATTTTTTGTTTTCCCTTCTATACCCGAAATAGGATCTCTGTTGGTGATTTGGTATAGCTAGTGGCGAATCTCTCTCGGCCCGCTGGGTGCCGTCCTCTGGATTTTGGCAATGTAATGTAGCCTTCGCGTATCTAATTCTGCAGATTTAGATTAGTTACGTCGGCGCTGCGGTTGAATTGTGATCTCTCCCTCCTCTCCCCCCCCCCCCCCCTCCTCCTCTCTGATACACACGCGGGCAGGAATATTCTTTCCGTTCGTCAAATGATTGCTCGAGTGTAGAAAAGGTTTCTTGGTCTGACCGATTGCCCATTTGCGGTGTTTCGTGGCTTCTTGCACCAATTTATCGGTTTTGCCCTGGACCTGGGATTGGTGCAATTTGTGTATTTCTATGGACATTTCGCCTATTTCCTTGCTTTACCTTCTTTCAGGAGACGAATTCTGCAAAATTCCAGTTTTTCTTTTCTTTTGACTTTGTCCAAGTGAAAATTGCCGTGTTCATGATTAACAAAAGTACACAGGCGACGCTTCGCAGCTCATGGAGGCAGAGTTTTAATATCGTTTACCATCAATTCTTGTAAAGGGAATGGGTATGACACTACCCAAGCACTAGAACACATTCCCCTGATGACATGATTTATTTAGTTGGGCTCGAGATATTATTTAGTTTGGCATGGGTTATTTTTCAGCTAGGGAGTAAAACTTAGTTAAGAATGCCGCGTTATTGGCAAGTGGTACTTTTGTTTTTTATGGTAAGGTTTATTCTTGGGTGACTTCTAGGAAGTTGTCTTGAGCTTATCCAATTTAGCTGAGTAGCATATCTACGTTGCTCTGTCGCAGTATGGGGGCCACGAATTCTAAGGTTGAAGAAGATAAGGCCTTGCAGCTATGCCGGGAAAGGAGGAAGTTTGTTAGGCAAGCCCTTGATGGTAGGTGTTCTCTTGCAGCGGCTCATGTCATGTACATTCAGGCACTGAGGAAAACAGGAACTGCTCTTGGGAAGTTTGTGGAACCTGATGCCCATGTGGAATCATCTTTGTATACATCGACAAGTGCAACACCGGAGCCACTCCCACTGACGGAGAAGTCCTTTTCGCATTTTTCATCCTCCTCTCCATCATTTTCGCATCGTGTAGATGCAGCTTATACTCTTTCTCCATCGCCATCTCCTCCTATCTCTGCCATTTATCATGCAAATCATATGAAATTCACGGGTAGCTATTCTAGAGAGGTTCAAGAAAAGCTGTTATCACCTACGATGGGGACAGTGACTTTTTCTAGTACCCCATGGAATGCTACACCTCGCTCCACCGAAAAACCAGAAGCATCAGCATTTGAAGATTCTCCCATTCCACCTGGAACTCCCCAATGGGATTTCTTTGGTTTATTCCATCCAATTGACGGTCGGTTTTCTTCTCAAGAGGGGAAGCATATGAAACAGGGGTTTGAAGATGCTGATGACATTAAACGGCTTAGGGAGGAGGAGGGCATACCCGAGTTGGAAGATGATGAAGAGAAGGGTTCTATAGACAGAACTGAAGAATTTCAGGATTCAGATGATGAGTTTGATGAGCCTTCCACAGAGACCCTGGTTCGCAGATTTGAAAATGTCAATCGGGTAAATGATGAATCCATGTCTAGTCCCCCTCCCACTTTGCCTCCAGTGAGAAGTACAGCTTCAGAAGGTGAATTTGTGAATGGAGACAAAGGTGAGTCTCCAGATCTGTCATCACAAAGGGGCAAATCAGCTGCCGTTGCTCCATCATCCGAAACAAAGAGAACTCCTGTGAAAGACAACTGTGACGAACAGAAGGTTACAGCAAAGGACTTCTCTTCAAGCATCAAAGATATCGGATGTCTTTTCATAAAAGCATCAGAATGTGGGAGAGAAGTTCCAAGAAAGCTAGAAGCCAATAAATTGGATTTTCGCCCAATTTTTCAGGGGAAAAAACGTATGGAACTCTTCTCTCTTCCACTTACTTTTTGTTTGTACTAATTGAAAAATGTCAAGCATAACATATGTGAAGCGTGAGAACAATGACCTTGATCAATGTTCCATGCTTATTCAGCTAAAAAATGGTGTTAATGGTCTGGCTTTCTTCTGAGTTGCAGTTTTATATTTAACACAGCATATCTCTTTGATATGGCAGGTGCATCAGTCGTTTCTGTCTACTTTAGGGCATGCCTTTCTTGCGGGGAGGATCGTCGGCAAGTTCTAGAAGGTATCCTCTTTTCAGAATTATGTAACCCTTGAATAAGGTTGTGATCACTAACTATGATAAATGAAGACATAGTATTGGTTCATTGTTTTTTCATAAGTTGAGTATGTCAAAAGTAGGCCATCTCGGCATGATAATGTCTGGTTGAATGATGGTTTGCTTTTTTGACTGTTAATTATTCGTCTCTGCTATGTATGTGTCACTCATCTGTTGCCATAACTTTGTTACCTAGAGCCTGCTCAAGCGGCAATGAAGTCCTTAGCATGGCATAGGACGGGGTCATCTCGCTCTTCTCCATCGAGGAATCCTTTAGGGTTAAATTTAAAGGATGATACCGAGGAGCTTAATGGGAATTACATCGGCAGTGTCTGTATGATATCTGGAAGCCATGCCTCGACCTTGGATAGGCTATATGCCTGGGAGAGGAAGCTCTATGATGAAGTCAAGGTACTATTATGAACTACTTGCCGTGACTAGGCTATGATAGTTACATCTTTGTCCTATGTTTTATAAATCATTGGCATGTTTACTCTTGTGGTCTGCAAGAACAAAGCGAATGCTTGTGGACCCATTTGAAGAAAAAAAATTTCTGTATGATTGGATTCTTGGATGCCTTTTCCCTAAAATCATTGTGATGCTTGAGGGTGGCTTGATTGGTGTGTAATGGTTAACAGATGAGTACTGAATTACAGAGAGGTGTCCCTGGTATTTTGGAAGCTGATCTGGCTGACTCTAGTTTTATATATATATATAAAAAATATATATATATATATATATTGAATTGGATTTCCATGTTTGTTCTGGGAGTAAAACAGTTTATTTGGTGGTTGTATCTGTGGCTATTGTTCTGACAACAGACAGGTTGCTGGTAATCTTTGTCCCTGCAGCTTCACTACATATGTCTCTTGTGATTGCACAAATCCAAATCTTGTCACGTGTTGTGATATCTAATTAAAAGTTTAGTAAACGCTCAAAATGTGGTTTACAAGTTTGAACTTCCTGATTTGAAGGGAAGGGATATGTTTCTGATTTTCTAGCTCTCCCTCTTCTAATTTCTTAAAAAATCTATATTTCCCAGTGGAGAAAGAGTACTCCGCAAATGGCATCATCACCACTGTTGTGTTGGTTGCAACTATCCACAATTTCACTGACTCACATTGGTTGTGATGAATGCCGCTTGTGGAGAAGTTTTACTTCCCCTGGCGGCGTTTAAACAATGGTCCTTTTTTTTACCGGCGCCTTCTTTTATCTGTAGAAGCACCCATAAGTGACTCCTCTCGATTCTTACCGAGTTGCGCGTTTAAATATTTTGCGGCATACCGTGTGAACTGACTTTATTTTCTATTACTGCATTTGAACGTGCTGTGAAGGGTCCCCTAGCTTATCTTTTGTTGTGCTATTTGAGGATTCTTCTAGTAGAAAATAACTTTGCTTTCCTATCTTCAATTTTTTATGGTCGATTGCAAATTTTTTATATTTCAGGCTTGTGATGAGATCAGGAGGGATTATGACGTCAAATGTAAACTTTTAAGGCAATTGGAATCAAAAGGACATCTGGATTCAAAGGAAAGAACTGAAAGAATTGGTAAAACTCGTGCTTCCATCAAGGATCTACACTCCAGGGTCATAGTTGCCATTCACAGAATTGACTCCATCTCAAAGAGAATAGAAGAACTCCGCGACAAAGAGCTTCAACCTCAGTTGGAAGAGTTGATTGAAGGGTATGTGCCGGGTGGTTTCCTTTTCTTACGTCTGTAGTAGTTGCGTTCTTTGTTCCTGTGTGCACATCAGTTGTGGACTATGATGCAATGTACTCTGTCAGTCATATGTTGCAGGCGCCACCTCATGCTTGATTGACAGGTGCTGCCTCTCGTGATGCAGGTTAGGTCGGATGTGGGAAGTCATGTTTGAGTGTCACAAGCTTCAATTCAACATAATCTCAGTAGCTCACAGCAGCAGCAACACTAAAATCCCAGTGTATTCTGAAGGACACCGGCAGATAACCCTCGAGCTTGAAAATGAACTGATTTCACTATCTTCGAGTTTTACAAAGTGGATTGGAGCCCAGAAGACCTACTTGGGGGCCATAAACAATTGGTTCGGAAAGTGCATCTTGGTTGAAACTCCTAAGAGGAAAAGGAGGAGGGCCCAACCAACGCCTCTCTGGAACTTTGGGCCGCCAATCTACACCACTTGTGGACTGTGGTTGCAGAAGCTGGAGGCTTTGCCTTCCAAAGATGTGGCAGAGTCGGTTAAAGGTGTAGCCGCAGAAATTCACCAGCTTTTACCACGTCAAGAAAGGAACCAAGGAAAGAACACGAAACATCCTCGAACACCACCAACATCCTGGGAAGGTGGAAATGGGGCTGATTCGGAGGTTAACACGTTGAGAGATTACACCCCGGAGGACTGGACTACAGGTGTTGACCGCTTCCGGTCGAGCTTGGTTGGATTTCTTGGTAAGTTGAACGAGTACGCAGAGTCCTCTGTTGATACGTACACGTCCCTTGAAAAGGCCATCCAAGATTCCAAGAGTAATTATGACAAAGTTGAAGTCCCAAGCATGAGGTTTATATAATTATTTGCCATGTCGCGGCAGGAAATAAAAAGGGTCGACAGAAATTGGTATGTTGAGATGTTTATAGACAGGGTGGTAGGTTTACATTACGGCTCTAGCTAGGAAGCTATCGACTAAAAGAGAGATTCGCCAGCGGAAGCTTCCTATATATTATTTTTGTGAACTCGATAAAGGGATAATAAAATCTTTACAGTTGGCTATGTCTTCAATGACTCGAGAAAGCATGTCGTCCGTCTTCCTGAATCGTTGTCGACATCCCCCTCGCTAATCACATTCGTCGGGGCCATGGAACCGTGGAAGTGTTGAAGGAAAAACCATGTAGAGGTGAGCAATGGGAGAGATTATTGGATAAGCAGAGAGATTTGCACTAAAAATTCTGCGCTCGAAGTTGATTTGTTGCACCTTGTTCATGTCCTCTGATGTGAGTTTTTGGAGCATTGGCCTGAGCATGACGTTCGCCTTTCCTCGATCTCGTCTTCTTCGCGCCCCCCCCCCCCCCCCCCCCCCCCCCCCCCCCCCCCCCCCCCCCCTTTCAGGTCGGCTCCCAAAACCTATGATCGCGATCCCTTTCCTGTGGCATAAAATTTGTTCTAAAAACAGCCAATACTTCCTGGCTCTTCCTTTCGTCCAAGGCTGTTCATCGAGCGTCCCCTTCACCCCCTCCCCCCCGCCCCAAAAAAAAAAAAAAACAAAACAAAACAAATCGTCACATCTCCATCAATCTCGCCTTTGAATGGATGCCTATACACATCCAAAGTCATACCTCCAAAATGCATAACGATTAAGCAACTAATTATACCAATCAACGACTAATTAAATCCCTTTTTTTTTCTAACCGTAAGTCGATTTTTGTACCACCAAATTTACACGACGAGCTACAAAGGTCACAGGCTTCGTACAAAAGAATAATTAAACCGGCGTTATTATTCTAATGCGACATAAACCATCTTCCTCAGAATATATCGACCCCATAATGACATTCCCTTGATCCGATCTTGGCCGTCGCCGTCAGCTTATCGACCGTTACCTCACACTTCACCTTAACGGTTATCTTCCACGTCTTCAGCGCCCCCACCTTGAGCTTCACCGGGGCCGTTGCCTTCACCGTCAGCGGCACTCTCCCTTGGGTCTGATCGCTCACCATCGCCTGCCGCAATTCGCTCGTCAAAACCATGGCCCCTCCCTTCAACGCCGCGTCGAACACCGTCGCGTTGTTCGCCGGCTGGTAGAACACCGGCAGAGCGCCGTCGCAGAGCTTGATGTCGGTGTAATAGACTTCCGTGGAGCTTCCCTCGAGGTAGTAGATCCCGATCTTGTCGTTCGGGTTGTTCGCCCGGACGGCGACGTCCATCGCCGGCGACACCGGCGCGGAGGACGTCAGGTTGAGCCCGCCGATCGAGATGCCGCTGATGGCGTAGTCCGGCGACTGCGGCCTCACGACAAGATAAAAGATACCTGCGGCAGCGGCGAGGAGGACGATCAGCGTGGCGGCCCCGACCGCGGAGCAGCAGCAACAGCGCCGGAGGGGGCGGGTGTCCCGGCGGGAGTACCGCTTGTAGCGGCCTTCGTTCTCCGGCGGAGGGACGCGGTAGATTTGGTCCTTGGGGATTTGGATCACGTAGGTGCCCGGGACAGGGGGAGCGACCGGCGTGTCCTCGAGCGGGGGGAGGGGCTTCCTCGGCGAATCGAGCTCCGGCGAGTCGCGAGGGTGGACTCGGTCGGCCATTACTGAGTCAGCTGAGCTGGCTATGGTGTCGAAGTTGATATGTGAAGCTTCTCGAGTCTATACGGCTGTAAGCGAACAGAGAGCAGAATTGCATGAGTATATGGAGTTACAATGATGAAGAAGAAGAAGAAGAGATTGAGACTGTTCATGGCGTGTGCCACTGTGTATATATAGAGCGGCGAAACGAGTCGAGCGCGTGAGGAGATGTTAACGCGTTGTCGCAGAGTGTGCGTGAAATAACGAAAACGGGACTTGGCCATCCTTGCCCGTACTGTCATAATGACCCAATGATACCACGCCACGTAAGCACTGGATTAAAAAAATATGGAATGTATTTCGCCTGTTGTGGCTCAAATTTGAGTCGTTCCGGCATTTGGATTCATTTCGGCTTGGCTTTCATCTTGTCCGAGACTGAAAGCTTGCTTCCCAGGAATTTTTTTTTTTTTGGCCAAGCATTTCCGGAAAAAAAAAAAAAGGGAAATGTGCTTGGCTCTATGATTTTGTATACTTGTTCTTTTAACTTCTTAATTAATTGTAGTCTCGAACGAAAATATGACAATTAATAAGGCGACAAATTCGTAAAATCATGACCTTACCGATTAAGGTCTGAATAAAGTAAAGCTGATTTCAAAATGATGAGTCATAATGCACGTAATGAAGATGCGATTGAAATGAAATAATGAGTATTAAAAACAAATAACGGTATTAAGAGTGATTCGAAAGATTGAAAGTGATTTTAAAATCGGGTGTTCGCAACTTTTTCACTTTATAGAGGGGGCCTGATTTTACGGATGGATGTAGACACACGTGACGCAGTAAGAATAAAACTGAGAAATTTTATTTAAAAAATTCCTAAACATATTAATTTTCTACTAATTTAATTTTAAACTTTTTAATTTTGCCAATTGATTTCTAACCATTTTCATGTTTCGCCCATGAAGTACATCTGTCCAAGTTAGATTGAAAATTGATGACTTGAACACTTTTAATGATATTTTTTAGATTTTTAGATTTTTTCCTTTTTTTGTTTTCCTTCTTTTTTTTCTTTCTTTTTCTTTTTTCTTTTTCCCTTCGCTAGGTCAATAGCTGACGAAGTCTACAAGCCTCTGGCGAGAATCGCCCTCGCTCTATCCGACGAAGTGCTGCCCTCGCCCGACTAGGTGAGAGCAACCCTCTCCTAAGGCTGGTGTTGAAAAAAAAAAAAGTAGTCAGCTGTACGTAGAGTAATCGATATCCACGTCATTTTTGGCTGAAATTGGCAGAATGTACTTAATTAGCAAAATGTAAAAAATGCTAAGACTCAATTGGCAAAATTAAAAGTTTGAGGACCAAACATTTCGAAATTTTTGAACATTTTTCTCAATTCGTAAAGATGATGGTTCGAATTCGGAGCCTGGGATTCGAAAGAAAGGGCATGTGAGGAGCCAAAAGACGATGGTGAAGAACTTCATCGTGAACGAAGCTTAAATTGGCCTTTCACACAACTCAAGAGTTCCGAAACGCAACAGCATATGGTACCGGCATGGCATCGTCTCGCGCGGAGTAAAAAGACAGCATAGCGCCAATCACTCCGCGAAAAATCTCGCAACAGAGCACGGAGTTGCTTCAAATGTGGCGCGAGATCGAACCGGACGAATTCGAAGTCAAAAGACGGACCGGCAGCCCGGCCGACGAGACCTTATCTTATCTGAGACGAAACAAGAAGACGGCAAAATGCGATACCTGATGCGTTAGAACAGCCTGAGACGCGAGATCCAGATGAAGATCCTGAAGAAGCAGCTCCTCTGCTCCTCTCTCTCTCTCTCTCTCTACTGTCGAATCTAGTCAAAGGTGGAGGAATGACGATGGAGCTGGATCAGGGAAAGGATCGTGCGCATGCGAAGAAGAAGGACCGCTCGGGTCGGGTCAATGTCGACGAGAGGAAACAACTGAGCTCTTAACGAACGGGGACACAGCTGTCAATCCCTCGATGTCCACACCATACATGTCTGAACCCCAGAAACCATCGGAAGTGGTCTGCCTCCTCCTTGCGCGTCCTCGCGGGAATACATTAAAATAATTCCGCACGCGGTCCTTATTTATTTATTTATTTATTTTCTGATGTTTATTGTGCAAAATCTTGCGATCAATGCTCGGGAAACCAACGAGAAAACGCCGCGGCGGCGGCCTCCGATGCATCTGTCGTCTAAACGTTTCGGCCCGATTAAACGTGCGGATTGTCTGGCCCTCGTGCATTTAGCAAAGCTCCACCTGTAACGGGGCCCTTCCGAGACTGCTGTCGGTGGGGGCACATAACGTGATCCGGTTAGGGGAATTGACTTGTTCCAATAGTTCAAGGAGGGTTCGTTCATTTGAAGGAAAACCGTTCTCCCGAAAATCATTTTTCGACTTTTCGGTGATCGAATGACGAAAAAAGTGGCCTATATACGGAAAATATTTTCTATCGACTAAAAACAACAAACCTGATATTGAGAGAAACGGATTTTCATTTCGGCAAAAAGGAAAATTACTTTCTCTAAATAATCAAATAAATAAATTGATTTTCATGAAAAATGATATTTCTTTTATCATAAAATTTTCAATTAAATGAATGCACTCTTAATTAATTAGCCAATACCTTCGGCTATTACCATTTTTTTTAACCCGTGACAAGAATTTCGGAAATTGAACAATGTAACTTGATGGATATTAGATACAAAGATGGTGTGGTCATTGTTATTTTTTTTTTTTTTCACATACTCTGTGTGTATCGGCGTTGATATGAGCAAGTGGTAATGACACAAATAGTCCCTGAACTTTGGCCTAATGTGCAACGTGATTCTTGACTTTTTACTTTATTTAACATGATTCATGAAATTTAGCTTAATATGAATTAATATTGGGGGAAAACGGATTTCCATTTTGGCAAAAAGGGAAATTACTTTCTCTAAATAATCAAATAAATAAATTGATTTTCATGATAAATGATGTTTCTTTATCATAAAATTTTCAATCAAACGAACGCACTCTTAATTAATTAGCCAATGCCTTCGGCTATTACCATTTTTTTTTTAACTCGTGACAAGAATTTCAGAAATTGAACAATGTAAGTAACTTGATGGATATTAGATACAAAGATGGTGTGGTCATTTTTTTTTTTCACATACTCTGTGTCTATCAGCGTAAATATGAGCAAGTGGTAATGACACAAATGGTCCCTGAACTTTGGCCTAATGTGCAACGTGATTCTTGAATTTTTACTTTATTTAATATGATCCTGAACTTTAGCTTAGTATGAATTATACTCTCCGAACTTTCAATTTGTTCAATATGATTTTCGAACTTTTGAAACACGTTAAATTTAATCCCTAGTTATATGACAATGTACAACGATGTTCTTCCACTAATTCAAGTTTGGAGACAATATTAAACTTTTTTTTATAGTTCATGGACCATTTGCATCAGTTGTGACATTTTCTTATACGTCATCTCCAAAATAATTGCATGGGTTGTGTATTCAATGTTAATTTTAATTAGTAAGGATTAAAGAATAATCTATAAGTGCTAGTTGAGTGACTAAATATCGAGTTTGGATGTTGCCGATTGTTTATTAAAATTAGGGACAATATACAAATAATTCCTGAACTTTGATCAATGTGTAATGTGATTCTTGAACTTTTGATTTGATCAATATAATCTCTGAATTTTGACCCAAAGTGCAATGCGTTCACTAAATTTTTAATTTGATCAATATGGCCCCTAAATTTTTGGAACATATTCAACTTGATCGCTGAACTATAGAAAGAAATTCAATGTGGTCCTTTCATTAATTCAAGTTCATGGACGGCATTGAACATTATCTTATAGTTTAGGGACTAAATTGAACATATTCTAAAAGTTCGGAGATCATATTGAATAAATTGAAAGTTCATGAATCACACTGCATATTAGGCTAAAGTTCAGGAATGTCCACATTGCAGAGGAAAACTATCAAAAAAGTCCTAAATATATTGCACTTTTGTCAATTCAGTCCTAAACCTTTTAATTTTGCCGATTGAGTCGTAAACCTTTTGCATTTATGTCAATTCAGTCCTAAAATTTTTACATTTTTTTCGATTCAGTCCATCACGCAAATTTTGATCGACTAACGATGACGTAGCGCCGAAGCAATTTTTAATAATATTTTTGAAATAAAATTTTGATCACCCAAATCTGGCCAAGCCGAGCCTCACCTTGCCATGGCGTCTCAGTTTGTTGATTTCATCCCTTGCCCCTTTGAATTTCTCATCCCATTTCAGTCATGGCATGCTCTCCCTCTCTTACACGTTCCATCGCTCTCTGTAACGTCTTGTTGGAGAAGGAATCGGCAACGGAGACGCCATGGTTGGCGAGGTTCGGCCTGGCCGGATTTAGGTGAGGCCGAGCTTACTCAGCCATGGTGTCGTCGTTGCTGTTGCTGGGCGAGGCTAGCAACGACAAGGCCATGGCTGGGCGAGGTTGAGCTCACCCAAATCTAGCCTGGCCAAGCCTCGCCTGGCCATGGCGTGGCTTGACCACGGCTAGCGACGCCGACACCCACCTCACCTAGTGGTGCCGGTGCCGGTGCCAGCCTCGCCCCCGCACGGACCTAATGACGTCGCCGGCCCTCTCCTCCCGTCATCAGTGACCTGCTTATTTTTTTATTTTTTTATTTTGTGGTTGAAGGTAGTCTGTACGTTGGATGAAGGAGGAACATAACAAAAACAAAAATAACAAGAAAGAAAGAAAAGAGATTTTTTAAAATATATATATATATATATATTAAAAATTGCTCCGACAACGCCACGTCATCGCCGGCTGGCCAAAGTTTGTCGGAAAGACTGAATCGAAAAAAAATGCAAAAGGTTTAAGACTGAATCGGCAAAAATTAAAAAGTTTAAGACTGAATTGACAAAATTACAATAAGTTCAAGATTTTTTTGGTAATTTTTCCCACATTGCACATTGAAACTAAAGTTTGAGGACCATCTATGTAATTTTTCCAAATTAGGGATGCATCTTCCGCTGGAAGTAATGTTTGTGCCAGCTAACCACGTTGGATGCGATTTGATCTGTATTCATGAAGAAGAAACGTAGAAACAAAATGAAAAAACCAAAAAAAATAAAAAATTACTTGGGGCATTATAAAAAACAATACAAAAAAGAAAATTAGCGACATCTACTGTAGGCCAATCGAGGGTGGAAAAATAAAATGAAAATAAAGAAGCGCGTTGCCAAAGTCCATGTTTTTGCACGGGGACAGCTTCGTCGCCGCGTGTTTGGCTGTATCAGGGTTGGATTGTGGACAAACAGGGCCGTTGCTGGCTTTGCCATTTGGGGAATTTATTCGAAAGCCTTTTTCCACGGCGGCAGACAGCAGATTCGTCGTATCCGACAGGCAATTCTCTTTTCCTCTGGAGTTCCTTCGATGTCAACCATGGGCTTTGAGGGGGATCATTGCCCAAAAATGTTCCAATCCATTCACCGCACCCTATTTCAATCCTAAATCTTTTAACAATTCGTCAATAGTCATGCGGTCGGTCCTACTGATAATAGGATTAAGGGGTGAGGAGGTTAATATCACAGGTACGAAAATTTGACTCTCGCGTTCTGCAAATAAGCAAAACAACATTTTTAATGATTTGCCAATGTAATATTTTGAATATTACCTTTATCAACAATCTAGTGAATTATGAACGATTGACTATGAGATCATGGAAAGGTAAATCATCCGTAAATGACCAGTATTCCATTTTCCTTAAGAGTCCCTCCTACGGTAGTTTTTTCGAGAGATTTTGATCGAAAATCATTGAAGGCTCACCACTTTTTGGATAATTTTTTTTTTCTCTGTATGGGAACGTGAAAACTCGATTGTTTGAAGGTTCATGAAATATTCTATAAATCCCACAAGTTGTACCGAATCACGTATTTACATGTAGTCGACACATAATCCTGCTTGAACAGAAATAATTAAAGTGTGTGTGTGCATATATATATATATATATATATATATATGTATATAGATCATCCAACTATTGCCATAAAAGAAACCAAGAAGTTCTTTACGTTATTGAATTCAGGATTCCTGAAATGGCTATTGCAGCTTTTAATGTCGTACTCATTCTCTATGCTAATTTTCTTGGATATCTTATTTTTGATACCGAATATGAGACGTCGCAACAATGATAATGTTTCAGAGGATTAAATTGTTATTAAAGAAAAATCCCCAGCAGGTGAAGGGAACGTAATTTGCTTCAAATAAGTTAAATTACGGTCGGACTTGATTAAAAACTTAGAATCTGACGAATTAATTTCATGCCTAACCATATATGTAAGTCTTTGCTGTCGCCATCATTTTCTAACATTCGATCTAAAAGTGGCCAGACAACTCATGGGCTCGAATTCTGAACTGGGTTACAAATCCTGGCCCGATCCAGTTGGGCCCGTCTTGCAAAGAGAGAATATTATGAATCTTGGAAAAATTCCGAAAATGGGACGAAGTGACTTTATTTTATCAAATAAGAATCTGAAATAGACATTCTTTTAAATAAGAGCATGAAGTGCCCTCATCATGTCAAAAAAGGGCATGGAGTTCACTTTATTTCGAATAAGAATTTGAAGTGACTATAATAGTCTCAAAAAAGGGCCTGGGTCATTTTAATTATGGCATAATGCCCAAAAAAATCTCTAACTTTAATATTTTTATTAATTATATAAAAAAAATTATCTCATAAAAAATCCACAACTTTTACTTTTGTCCTAGTTCTACCGGTCTAACATCCAAAAAAATCCCCAACTTTAGTATATGTCCCAATTATATCTGAAACTTTTTTTTTTGGATAAGAATCAAAATTTTTTATATCTCCTAAAAAATTACAAAATTTTACTTTTATCCCAATTCTACAACCTTCGGCCTTTGATTCATAATCATCACTAGTTAACACTACGTGATGCGAATTTTCTTGCTGAATTTACCAATGAATTTTTGAAATTTAGAAACATGGGTTTTAGGGATGACGATAGATATCTCCATGTCTAGCCGTTTTTTGGGCCATTGAATACCGAAGAAAATACGAAATGCGCATCTTGAGTGACCATTTATCTCCCGGCAGTATATAGGAGAAGCAACAAACCAAAGAGAAGGTTGAAATTTTTTTATGTCAGCTTTATTAATGTGTAATTCATTAATGACGTGAAAATGTCATGTAAGATTAATTAATGACGATTATAGACGAAAGGTTAGCGATGATAAAATTGGGATAAAAGTAAAAGTTGAAGATTTTTTATGAAA
Source organism: Rhodomyrtus tomentosa (assembly GCA_028455895.1). Lineage (NCBI taxonomy): Eukaryota > Viridiplantae > Streptophyta > Magnoliopsida > Myrtales > Myrtaceae > Rhodomyrtus > Rhodomyrtus tomentosa. The sequence continues at coordinate 12,572,242 of JAPCWY010000003.1, read as the reverse complement.
TAAATTTTTTTGAATATAATATGAGACATATGTTAAAGTTGATTTTTTTTGTACTAGGCTGGTAAAATTGAGACAAAATTAAAAGTTAGAGGTTTTTTGTGAAATAAATTTTTTTTTGGATATAATTATCATAAATGTTAAAGTTTGAGGTTGTTTGGGATATTGGGCCCTTTAATTAAGGGCATTTTAGTCATTTTTCTATTTTTATTTTTTGAAGATATTTTTTAAAAAAAAGTAAAAAAAAAAACAAAGACGAATCTGTGGTTGTCGCCCGCACTTCAGCAAGGGCCGGTGACCTCACCGACCAGAGGCAAGGGGCCTAAGCCGGGAGAGCCGCAACCCTTTCCTAGATTTGGACGAAGTTCAACGGCCCTCATTCAGGTCCGACCTTGCCGAGGTGCCAACGACCCTGACAACCATCATCATTGCCTCGCCGGCTATGGGACAGTGGTCACAAGACCTCTTGCCTTTTTTTCTGTTGATTTTATTTTTTGTTTTAATTTAATTTAATTTAACAAAAACTAGGCTAACTTTACTTCTTCTTTTTTTATCAAAATGCTCTTGATCGATTGAAAAATTTGGCCAACGAGGTCAGACCCTTATTTGAAACAACCATTAGGCCTTTCTTTGAGACTCTTTTTTGAAATTTTTCCATGAATCTTTAAAAATGATGGACATGCTTGAGCAAAAAAATTAAATCTGCATCTAACCTGTAATTAGATTTATCTTTGTGTATCGTGTTTTGTCTAAAGAGGGGGGAAAAAAAACCCTCGTACGATTGTTCACAGAGCGGTAAGAAAATTTTACAACTTTCAATTGTCCAAATTCACATAAACTACAAATTGCAACGACAGCGCGATTATATTCGCAAAAATTCCCCGTAAAAGACAAGAAAGAACTCAAACCTAGTTGAAAAAAAGCGTGATGGAAAATCTCGATCCACTGAGATTTTCCTTTTTCCCACCAAGAAAAAAATAATCCCCAAGACTTATCTCGTCAATTAAATTCAATCTAAAGGCCAGTTTTTAAATTAAATTTTCCAAATAATGTAATTCTTCATCTTAGGACTTAATAGTATCCTCTATTTATCGAACCCCACACGCGATACTTGGCAATATTATCTTTTGTGGCCTTTTGGCACGTCTCAGCTATGGCCGACGTCGTTGTCCGCCCCCATCTTCGCCGTCAAACCACAGGCGAAAGCCCCGCCCGGTATCTTCATCTTCCCCACCGCGTCCAATCCTTCTGCGAGCACGACCCCCATGCCCATGTGCAGATGCGGCTCGATGTGGCAGTGGAAAGCCCAAGCCCCCGGGTTGTCCGCCACGAACCTTAAGGCGGTCCAGCCGTACGGGAATATCACCGCCGTGTTCCTCAGTGGCGGATTCTTCAGATTCAGCCTCTTGTCGCCGTCCTCCGCCGCGAACTTTCCCTCTCCGTAGCCCAGCACCCAGAAGTCGTGCCCGTGCAGGTGCCACGGGTGGATCTCGCTCGTGTTCGCCGACAAGGCGTTCGCGTTCTGGAGGATGATATCGACCGTCGTGTTGAGCCCCAGCGTGTAGATCCCGCTCCCCACGGTTGAGTTTGGGTTCGCCGGCGGGCGCATCACGTCGTAGTCCGCCGGGAAGCTCTCCGGCGGGCTCCTTGCGTCGAAGGCGCCGGGGATGTTGTACTTGATCGAGCCGAGGTACGGCGTTGGCGGGAGCGAGAGGGAGACGTTGTTGATCGACCACTTGGTCTGGCCGTTGAACTTGCTCTGCGTGTTGAGGAGGAGGATCCGGCGGTCGTGGGTCGCCGGTGGTCGGGGGGAGCCGGCCAGGGCGAGGATTTTAGAGGAGAAGGACTTGCTGTGGTTGTAGTCGTTCCAGAGAGGAGTGGTCGGGGGCGGCGAGGCGGGGAGTTTGGAGGCGGAGTTGGGGCGGTAGTTGAGGACGGTGAGGGCTTGGGAGGTGTTGGGCTGCCTCCCTCTGACGCCAACGGCAATCCAGTAATTTTGGCGTGGGTCTTGGTCGGTGGTTACCAGGACGGAGTATGTCTCGCCGGAATAAATGTCGAGGTTGTCGACGGTGAATGGTTGGACGTAGTTGCCGTCCGCTTCCACCACCACCATCTTGTGACCCTGGCAAGTAGGAAAGAAAATAATTCATTAATCGTGATGCGTTTCGACTAGTGAAAAAAAAATTTAAGAATAATTATCGTGGAATTATATTTTGACAAAAAGGATCTATAAAAGTATCATTTTCCTAAATGAATTCATTATTCTTCCTAACACATCACTCAAATGAAATCGATTTTCTAGATTAGTAGCTGTAAGCCTAGCATATTCTCCAAAAGAGAGATAACTCTAGGCGGAAGCCATTCTGGCCATTCTTAGGAATCATGCAATCGAGAGCAACACAAGCAGGGCCAAATTGATTATAGTTTGAATCGGTGAAATTGCGAAAGGTTTAAGACTCTTTTTGATAATTTTCGATTGTATATCGTGTGTTGTGATTCCCAATGACCCCTTCTCAAAGTGTGAAGAAGATAAACTACGCGTGATTATTGTTGCTATAGTCACGACTACAATCCTAAAAATCTATACTTGATTAGATGACCCTAATCGTTTTGAAAATCACAATATGTCGGGAATGGAATTACGATAATATGATCCCACAATTGTGTAAGATTCTTCATATGCCAAGAGAGAGAGAGAGATACCCCAATGGCCAAGTTGAGAGAAGCAAGGGCGGTGGTGCTGGCGAGCCTGAGCCTGTAAGTCTTGTTTGGGAGAACGGGAAGAATGAAAGGAGCACACTGTTCACCCCCTCCGAATTTGCACTGAGCTGTGGACGTGGAGTTGCCGTAGCTCGCGGCCAAAGAGCAACCGAACTGCCCTCTTCCATTGATCAGCAGAGCCTGAATCCAAAACCCCAGTATTTGTTGGGATTTTGTCCCAATTTTGTCGATTTTAATCTCTATATGTGACCGGATCCATGGCTTGATCTCGACAAATTACTATGGTCTCGAAGAGATTTTTGCACGCGTATGCGGTTGCGCGGACTTGACATTGCTTATACACAACGTCGCCAAGAGATACAATCTCGCATCGAAGACGTGCTTACAGGGGCCCTTAGGACAGAGGCCATATCCTTTGTTCAAAAAGTCTTTTTTATTATGTGAATATTTTTTTTACCTGCCTGAAAAGAGTAGTAAAAAAAAAATGGTCTGCCCCCTCTAAATTCGAAATTCGAAAGATAAAAGGTCTCCACGGTTCATTTGAAAACAATCCGTCATACGCTCTTTTTGGCCTTTCCGGTAAATGAATCACGTGGCAATACACCCCACCGAAATCGAATGGGGTTGCCCTGACCATTTATCCCAAAAAAAAAAAAAACAAACAAACAAAAAAATCTTCCTTATTGTAAGAGATCTGGATACACTTGCGCTGTTGAATCAGCGCAGGTGATCCGCCCACAAAAGGCCAGGAGTTCATAATCATGATTTTCTTTAATCATCTCCAGCAACTATCAATCAACCAAGAGACAAAAACAACGGTCGTCTCGTCTCATTGGCCTCTGCATCGAATAGACAGGATAGGACCACTCGCGTAGCGGGGAAGAGTACATCGGCTCACTCTTCCAGATGAATCCTTGAAAAAACACAAGTTCGTCGTGGGGGTACGGCTGTCGGATTGAGTATTTTATTCTACCATAGTTGGCAATTTGCCCGTTAACCGGACAATATCCGCCGGACGCGCAGAGCAGCTGTTTAGTATTTAACTTGCACGTTTCTAAGTAGCTGGCCATTAGTTCTTTAAATCATATACCACTGTAACCTTCGCTTTATATAATAATAAAAAGAATGCACCTGAGGTTCATGCTTTTAGGGTTACCTGAGGTTCTCCGATCCAACGGAAGGGAACGGAAGACAGGCCGAGCTCCTGCTCGTGCGCGGTCTTGTGCCACCAGTCGCTGAGCAAGAGGTTGAACTCGCCGTCGCAGCGGAAGGGCTCTTTCTCTCCTCCTCCCGCCTGCACTATCAGCGACCCGTACAGCCCCGCCGATCTCTGCATCCCGTAATGCCCATGGTAGAAGTACGTCCCTGCCTGCAAACCAACGTTCACGACGGCTCCTCAGTGTTTTGAAAGTTATCCGTCGTTCAATCTAAGGCTATGTCGGAGTCGAAAGACATATCCCGATCCGATCATTTCCGAACCTTCCTCTTCTATAGATAGGGTTAAGGAGAGATTCACTAGAAATGACTTTCTCAAAACACAGGTCGCCTTCATCAGGCATTGTGATTGTGATTAGGCGCTGTTTTTGCAGGGGTTCCGACTTCCAAACTTCGTTTAGTGGTTTCACCGGTGGATGGTCACATCAATATTCCACAAGGAACAATGGGTCCAAGCAAATTAAAAATGCTTGGATTGGATACCTCATATTATCCAACGGCCGAACAGCGTTGGTTGTCTCGTTCTGCTCCTAATCTTATCACATCATCAAAATATCCAATGGTCAGACCCGCGAGTTGACTCAGTCACAGTGAGGACACTGAGATCAGATCCATCCAGTGGTGGCCCAAATGGCGCATCGTTGTGCTGATCTCAGCGGCTTCGGTTGGTGCCGAGAACTTGAGACCAGGCACTTTGAGATGGATCTTACTCATTGTCCATTGATCCCCTCCTCAATCCTCCGCATGCTTCGTTCGCACTCTTTCATTATGGGTGTCAGCGCAAACATATTTCGAAAACGACGGCGCACAAAAGCTTGTTATTACTCGACAAACCAAGTGAGCTGTCGTGACATGCATGAGCCCATGTCCACTTTGCATTATTGAAACAAATCAGCAACCCATGTAGCCACGTGAGTTTTTTTCTGTACGAAAGTACTTATTTTTTGTAAAGCTCTGTTTATACAGACTCGTCTTGATAAATGACGTGTATCTTTCAAAAGTTGACCTAGTTTTGCAAGCAAATTAGACTTCTTTCGTAAACTTGTGACAGTAGCTTCTTTCTCAGCAGGCAAGTTTTGCAATGAGCTGGTTGTGTGTGTGAGAGAGAGAGAGAGAGTAATAACCTTGTCAACTTTGAATCTGTAAGTGAAAGTTTCTCCAGGGTTGATGGGGCACTGCGAGATGGAGGCTGTACCATCTGCCCATGGAGTTCCGAGCTGACCAACATAGTAAAATAGAAGAGCGGATCATCATATCGAACTCTGTCCTTTCTTTCTCAAACTTCAACTCCAAGCATTCATCAATCGTTCACAAACTTAGAGAGAGAGAGAGAGAGAGAGAGAGAGAGAGAGAGAGAGAGGAGATAGAGAGAGAGAGGAGATAGAGAGACATGTTGACTGAACAGATTTAACTAACTACCTGTCTGATCCCATGCCAGTGGATAACGACCCCCTCGGTGCTGAGCTTGTTGGTGAGCTCGACGGAGACGGTGTCGCCAACCACGGCCCGTATGGTCGGCCCCGGGAACCGCCCGTTGATGCTCATCACCACCCCTTCGACGCAGTCCGGAGACCAGTACCTGTAATCCACTTCCCATCTCAAGTGCCTGGTTTTCGCAGCACAAGTGCTCGGCCCAACCAAAACCACCGAGATCAGCACCGCAATGCACCATCTGGCCGCTAGATCCAATCTCGGCGGCCTCGATTCACTTCCCGGGCCGACCATCGGATAGCAATGTAATAACTTACACGAAAGCAAGAGTGAGTTAGGAGCAGAACGAGAGGATGGACGCTATTCGCTGTAGGTGGGCGGGTGGGCGAACAAGTGCGTTTGTGTGTGTGTGTATATATATATATATATATATTCAGACATGGTGCCAAGCTTTTTAAATTTGCTTGGACCACTATTCGTGGTGCCAAATTTAAATACGTTATCACCTCTTCATGTTACGGCACTGTTTTGGACAGCCCATGTGAGGATGGAACATTTAGATGAAGTATGCACGATGGAGGCGTCGCTAATCAACGAGGATTAGAGGATTTTTCCTTTTCTCTTTGGATAAATTTCCTTAGTTAAGATATTAGTTTCCTGTTGAGTAGTCCCAGGGAGTTTAACCAGAGCCGATAACGTCAAATAAAATGCATTTGTTTTCCTTGGTCAATGATTTATTAATCTCTGCTAGCTATGATGTCCTCGTACGAGCAAATCTGGGTTGGAGCTCCAAAGCCATGCGAGAACATAACATTATACTAAGATTATGGCCGTTGGAGTAAGGGATTAACGACCATGATACACTAATCTTACGTATTGTTTTGTCCCATGCATTCTATGTGTTAGGCACCATTTGCTTAGCGAAAAATATGGCGCTTTTTGAAAAATACTTTTCGAAAAGTCATTTTCCAGGAAATTAGTAATATTTTTCGGTATTTTGCAGAGACCTGAAAATGAATCGGAAAACATTTTCCTTCATTTGGTAGGAAAAATCTCATTTGATTTCCTGCGTCGTTGTTTGGTCAAAAATTGCCAACATAAACCGAGTCATCCCACTTTTGGAGGTGGTTTTAACGTCTTCCTTGACTAGTTTATTTTATGTGAACCAAATGCCGGAAAATCCGGAGCCTCAGTCTCGAAAGGCAGATCAACCCAAACTCGGTGACCATGTCGATATTTGGACCCCGCTTTTTTCGATTTTGAAATCATTAAACTCTTCAAGAGACAAACTTGGCGAAGAGGGGCTGAAGAGAGCAGCCATGCCAGCCTTTCTTTCCATCGAACTGTACAAAAAAAGGGCAATTTTTCTTGTACGTTATGTATCGTGGGTATATATGGGGGAAAAACATGATTCAGTGTACAATTTTAGCAATGAGGAAGGACCACAAAGACTATAAGATCACATAGTGAATAGTATACATCGTCCACATGATTCAGTGGTTCTATAGAGACTTCACCCGGCGATAATGGTTACTGTAATGTTCGAATCCATCACATAGTGAATTATAACATACGCCGTTCACATTGCAATATTAGAATTTTTATTCCAATTGGAAGTAACATGAAATTCCCTCCTGCTCAAGAAACTATGCGTTTCTTTTCATTGTAACCTCTGAAAGTCAGACAAATTTCATGTAGTAGACATTCTCGTGACCAAAATCAAGTTAAGGTGGCGGCTCATTGTACCGTGTAGGTCTGGCTAGCGATAGCGAGGCAGGATGAAAATGGAAACTTCAACTCTAGACCTGCTTATTGTCTGATTAAAATTCAAGTTAGGTATCATGGATAAAGATAAATGATTAAAAAATATACACGTCATATACACGTCACTCGTGAGGAGAATTTATTGTATATATGTAGTGCAAATATTGATAGCACGTGAATGGGATATCATCGAGTGAAATATTGAAACTTGCCAAATTTCTTGTGCTATCTAGATATTTTGTTTGATTATATCCAACTTAAGGTTTAGTATAATGGATTGGGGTAAAGGAAACCACGATCCGGTGAATAGTTACAGCTAGTGACGACAGAGAAGCACGAGTACAGAGATTTTCAGTCGCAAGAAAGTTTACTAGACCGGAAATCGACATTACCCGACCGGTGTCAGCTGATTCAACTTGGGAACTAGACCAAACATCGACATTACCCGACCGATTTGGGATAGGTTCACAAGAGGACCGTGTCTAGGGCTTGTGGGTAAAAACTCGGGAAATCTGCCCCAACCGATATAGTTCCCGATCATCCAAACTGTTGAACAGCGAATCGATTGAATTAATTAACTTGTTTAATCCCCATAGATTACTCAATGTGGGACCAGTCGTGTGTTTAATAAGCATGCGCACATCATTCCACAAACATAAAATTCTGCAAATTAACGCACGTGAAAAGTGTGATGAACTCCGCATGGTACACGAAAAATTCAAACATCGATAGGAATTTCGTGCTTTCAATCAACTGTAACTCCTTCGAATATGCGTGCTTTGAAGTTTTTATTTATTTATTCATTTGTTTCTGGAAATCCGTCCCCCAAATTTTATTAGAAATACAGTGATTTTTTTATATATATATCGGGAGTGGGAGGTACACGGACCCCCTTTACAACTTGGAAAAGGAAGATGGCCACTAATCCGGTTCACTTTTCCCGAACCGCGTTTACAATCGAACCGGATTCAAGATATTGATCATAAAATAAAATCGTATAATAAATTCGAAAAGTATAGTGTGTTTGTTTACGTCAAACGATGTTGGAGAGACGAAAAAAGCGACTTGTGAAGATAATGGGACAGCAAATTGCCGTCGCGCGTTCGAACGTTTTATACCTGGCAAAAGGATTCCGCGGTCGAAAAGCGACGGAATAATCCAAACTGGCGAGAGCTTAGCTTGGATTTTTATCATAGAAAACCAAAGCACGAGCATCGAATGTACTTTTATTTGCCTTTTTTGTTTTTTTTTTTACAGCTCGTACGTATTTCTTTACACTCGGGCTTCTTTGCGGGACGATATGAACACGATTATAACATCGGCGAAAAGTCTCGAGATTCTTAATGTTAATACTCTCGATCTTGAATGATAATCGGATAGTAATTATTTTTATAGTACTGTTGTGTGCCCAAAACTCTTAACCTAACTAATTTTATAGGTGACAAGGCGCAAATATGATCTCACGGAGCTCCGATCAAGAAACTGACATGCACACCTGAGGACGGCTAATGCGTTTGGGTTTGTCACTCGAATTGACCATCTGATGTTTCCATAAGTGATGTAGGGGCGAATGAGCATGGCAGCTAGAGCAGAGACGTCTAATGCACACCCGTAGTGAGCTTTATCCTTTCGGTAGGAATTTCCTCTCATTAGTAGAAACATTTGCCTTTGCTAGGCAGTTACTAACTGGGCCGCCGCGGAACCTAGGGGTGTCAAAAAAAACTCGAGCCGGACTGGACCGACCCGTCGCCCGACTTTCTTTTAAGACTCATGTTTACTTTTTAATTTATTTTATTTTGTATTTTTATTTTTATATTATTTCATTTGATGGGTTTGTTAATTGATTTTGATTTAAAAAAAGAACAAAAATAGGCCCGACCTCAATACTGCTCAGTTTCGGACCTAGCCCGTTGACACCCCTAATGGAACCAATAGCTACTCCGTTTTATCCCCCCAAGAGCTAAAGGTGGCAAAATGGATCAAAAACCCACATTCAAGTTCTGACCAACCAAAAAAAAAAAACATATTCAAGAGTATAGGTCATGGATTACTTAACAAATTTAAATGGGTCATTAATAATTTAATGGGTCTTAAATGAATTTTTAAATGGGCTAGAAAACTATCTAAAAATTAATTTTTATTTTATTAATAATTCATACGTTTTGCTAAATTAAATTAAATATGAAAGTTTTTAGTAGTATAACTTGGGTCGGGTATGGGTATGTGAATTTGTACCGCATGAAAATAGCTTAAAACAGGGCTAATATGGTTCGAATTATATTCGATCCAACTCACCCGTTTGACGTCTTTGGTAAAGTTAACATCAACAATCGATGTAGAATCGCCTTCAAGGAGGTATATCCTACGGTTAAGGGACCTAATACCATCGGGCTGCCAGTGGACACGTGCTGAATTCCCGGAGTCCACCCCTCATCTCATTGTAATGGAGTAGATCATACCCAAACAAGAAGCATTCGAAATGTGGCCCGGAAGAGTTTCCCCCACCCCCGCGTGTATCCACAAACAAAAGTCAACGCGCTTCCTCGTACGTAGCCTTTTCTGGTATCGGTAGTGGTTTTGTCGGGCCCTTGCCACTAACACAAAGATCTGGTACCACCAATTTGTTCATACGTCTGTTGAATAAGGAGTCATTTCACTCATGATCGTTGCGCTGTCCTCTCTTGCTTTGCGAGTGGGTGGTTGACTTAAAAGACACGAGTCGCGGCTGGATTTGGAGCACAGTCGGAGTGGTCGTGAGTCGTGGCCTTTCACATCATCACCTGCAGTTTTCACGTCGACCCTTTAATCATTCGAGAACGAATCAAGTCAAGTTGAGTCGAGCTTTTCGCGTTGGCTAATCGGTTGCTTAGAGAACAGAACTCCCACCTCCGCGGACGTAGTTGGTATGATGAGATTATGAATGATCGTAGCCGTTCACGGTGCATGTGTCAATCGCATCGATTAAAAAAAAAAGGTTCGAACCGAGCGTTTATCGCGAATGATGCCGAAGTCAACGTGCTACATAAACAAGCGCCACCATCGATTTTCGATGCGACCTGACCATCGATAATACCTTGCATTTTACACAAAGCGCGCACACCCGTGTGGACCTTATGAATTGTCAGATGGATGAGGAACAAGGAGTAGCTGTTTTTGCTCAACATGTAAGATAAAATAATATCTCGTTTTCGCCAAAAACGTCTCCCTCGACGAAGTATCTTTCATCAAATGTAGTTCTTCGACTTTTAATTAAAGAGGACGAGGTCCCTAGGCCAACTCCGAACAATAAGTGTTACTATAAAATGAATAACAACCAATTCAATTCAAACAGGAACATACAGACACAGCTTGTGCCGGGATTTGATCGACGGCAATATTTGGTAATATAGACTCGGTAAAGTAACCAGATGTAAACAAACCATGTTGGGATTTAATCGGGGACACGGTTTGAGAACACGAAAGCACTGTGCCGAAATTTAATCGGCAATACAACACCCAAGATAGAGATGCACGCCGGAATTTAATTGATAACATGAATCTGAAGTAATAACTAAGAATGATAAAATGCAGTTCATAAAGGTAAATGGTCTAAGTGCCTTGTGATAGTTTTTAGTAAGAGTGTCAAAGGACCAGGTCTTGTCCCGACCCAAGCTGATCCGAAACTGAGTAGTACCGAGCTTGGTCAGGCTCAACCTAAGCCGGGTCGGATCGAATTATGGCCTGATTCTTTTTTTCTTTTCTTTTGTTTTTGAATCAAAATCAATTAACAAATCCATGAAATGAAAGAATATAAAAAGGAAAAAAAATAAATTAAATTAAATTAAAAAGAAAACATGAGTGTTAAAAAAAAAAAAAAAGTCGAGCAGCGAGCCAGCCTGGCCCGATTACCAAACCCTGCCCGAAAGGTCTGAAAATCAAACAAATTTTCAGGCGTGGTTCGGCTAAAACGAGCCGAGCTGGCCCGCCCGGGTTTTTTTGACACCCTTAGTTTTTAGCGGTTTCATTTCTTTGTAATTTGTATGACTTCCATCTGCTGTCTTCATATTCCTATGTTTCCGCAAGTTTCATACCCTCATTCTCGGACAGTTACGCCAGTAGCGTGAGTTGCTCCATGATCTCCTCTCTCATAGCAACGGTGGCCTTACGAGTGCTCTTCAGTAACCCCATGCCATATTCTCCGGAAAAGTAACTCGCAAATCTTTGCATCCATGTTCTCGAACGTCTTCCCTTTCTACGTGTTAACTGCTCCTCAATTTTTATTCTCGTTGCCATGGTTACCTCTCGACCTCGCTTCTAAGTGGTCGATGATGGATCTTTAACCCACTTTTATTCATTTGGATCAAATAACAGGGCTCCCCCTCGGGCGGTTCCAAGTCTAGGAATAGGAATCCTAGGATCAAACCTAAAATGCATTTTGGGTTCCACAAAATTTAAAATACGTTTAGGCTAAAGCCTTTTCAAATTTGGATTTTAAGGCTGCATATGGTAACATTTCAGTTTTTGAAAATATTTTGTGAACATAAATATTTTTTTTGTGTTTCTGTTCCCGGTTACGATTTCTAGGAACAGAAACGCGTTTTGTAAGTGCAAAAAAAAAAAAAAGGCTTTGCCAAAAAAAAACAAAAAAGGAAAGAAGAGAGAGGGACCGGCCAGCTACAGAGAAGCGGTGGAGGAAGAGTCATGCTTATGGTGGTCATAGCTCGAATTGTTGCTGCTTTGGTTGGTGTTGCTCCGGCACTCCATAGCTACTTGTTTGTTCTTGGTAATTCAAACACGTTTTGTCATCATCATCAAAGGGACTGGCTCACAAGCTGGAACCCTCGTTCCAATTCTCAGGGCACATGGTTGGGGCGATCCCAAGCTGCTTTTGTGGGGAAATTATGTTTAATTTTGAAGGGAACAAAACTTTCCATACTTTGTTGAAAAGACTTTGATTTATACTTTGAGGAATTACTAGAAGTATATTTCTATGCCTTTTCTGCTTAATATGTTTAACGCATTTGATTTGATAGAAGCAGGCAGGATTCGTGGCAGAAGCAGACGAATACGTGATCCTTAACGAGATATATTTTGATCTTTGATTTATCCTCATTGTTTAATTAATCTTATTCTTTATTATCTTAACCGACTATATATCCCCCTAACTGTCAACGATCTAGTTAGTATTTCATTACTAAGTCTTTTTAATTGATATTTAGTCATAGAGATTTCCTAGATTCTTTCCAAAGTTAGAAATTTTGATTGTCAATCAAACCGTTAGACAATTACCTGATTTAGTTGCTTTGTCTAAATGTCTTAAGAATTTAGTTGCTTTGTCTAAATATCTTAAGATTTATTTGTATGGGCGAATAGATCCTCATGAAGTTCTGGAGTATCTCTTCTCAGCGACTAGTAATCTTTTATCAATCAACCAATGGTTAGTTTTGGGTGATTTATCCTCGAAGTGGTTCTGTCCAGTGGAAAGCTTGGAAGACGATGACTATAAAAAGCACAAAATCTGAAGGCCAGAGTGTGACGCCAAGAAATCATCATCCTTACTCAAAGAGAGCTTTACTTCGTTGTCTACTTGAGTATTGTTCAGAAATCTTATGAGTGGTGTCATATAGAGTCGAGAGTGTAGAGTGTAATAGCCTTGGTAGGGGTAGGGGTAGAGCTCGCTTCTATTAGAAATGATTGTGTTCAAGCAATCACATCTTTCTGTAATCTCTTACTTGTTACTTAGTGGAATCCATTCAGTATGCTATTAGTGTGGGAGAGTAGATGTAGTATTACTAAAGCAAAACCACTATAATCTCGTGTGCATTACTTTCTACTCTCTACGCTACTCCTCTCTATTTACTGTCTGGTATAAGTATTGTGTGATTCTGCAAATATATGTGACTCTATCGAACTCGATATTTTCAATTCCGCTATATTTATCGAAGTTTGGTCATAAAACACGTATTCACCCTATCTAGGTATATAGTCTAATCGGAACAACAGCTTCTTCTGACAGGGCCTCCCTTGCCACTTCCCCCTTCTTCTTCTTCTTCTTCTTCTTCTTCTTCTTCCTTTGCTGCAGCAGCAAAGATTTTGTGGGGAGAGAGAAAGAGAATATTAAAAAAAAAGTGAAAATTTGAGGAGAGTGGATTTGTTATGGGAAGGGAAAATCAAAAGTGGCAGACACAGAGGATCAAAGTGTGAGCTAGAGTTGGGGCGATGAGTCCAACTTGTTGCAGGTGGGTGGAGAGGAGGCTAGGGAGGAAGGTTGTCAGACCAGTGCGGGGAGGAGGAGAGCGAGGAGAGGAAAGAGTGGATGGAGGTGAGGATGGAGCGGAGAGATTGCCATGGCCCAGTGCAGAACCGGACGGTGAGGGATGAAGGAGGAGAAACAAGAGGGGGGGTTTATCAGGTCGATGAGAGACTGGGGAGAGGCAGCAGAGTACGACAGCTGCTGTGGTGACTCGGCAGCTGCTTCAGCTCCTCGCCAACGATGGTGGGAGGTGATGGCTCGCAGGAGCTCGCCCTCAAGTTGTTTTTAAAAATTGTTCCAAAATCGAGAAGCAAGTTTTGTTTGTTCCTTAATTTTGTTTCAAAATTGTTCCTCAGAACACTTTTGAAATATTTTTTTTGCCATACGCGTCACTTTCGAAACAAAAACACCTTTTATGGAGTGTTATTATACATGCCCTAACTCAATCCATTTTCGATCCGTAACATATAGCTTCATAAGACCACTTTTATTTACTTGTAAATTGCCACGCGGGCACCACCCTGTCCGACTACGGCCGCCCACTCGCCCCCGCAACCTCAAGAACTAAAATGTTCTCTGTGTAATGAGTCATGACCGGTCGCAAAAATCTAGCATCATATCACGTAATAACAGCATGTTTTTCTTTGATAATTTATCACACTAACAAACCAAAAATTTCTCCGTGGGGAGCTGAAAGTGAAACATCAACTACTTATCGGAGGGAGGGTATGCGCTTCTTTTGTCTATCCATATGGATGTTTCTGTGACTCGAACAAGTGATGTCTGAAGTTTCCATAACATAAAGGCTCGCTGGTTGGCAAAGAAAGGCGATCGGGAGGAGCAAAAGAATGACCTCTAGTGGAGAAACAGCATGAGCAGAGCAGGCGATGAATGAGACTGAGAGAGAAGGGCGGCCCCGAGCATGGTGTCGCCTCTGTGTTGCCAGGGACAAAGCCAGTTTGGATTTGCTCATAGCAATAGCAACAGTAGCTAGACGAGACATTGAACCCTGATCAGCTAAACAGCCCGCCGCAGAGACACTTTCGATTTATTAGATGTAGCTGGCAGGCAGTGACGGCAGGCAGGCCGGTAGTGACGGCGGTGGCAGCGGCAGCGGCAGCGGCAAGCAACGGCAGCGGGTGGGCCACGGCAGCGGCGGCAAGCAAGCGGTGGCGACGGGCGAAACAGTTTTACATTTTTAATTTTATGAAATAAAATTTCATTATTTAGTTAAATATATAAGTATTTAAGTAGCGCATTATATGGATCATACAATTCGTACTGTGTGAAAATCAGTCAAAATAGGTTAAATAAGTCAAATATGGATCAAGACCATATTTAACCCGACTCACCCATTTGGCACCTCTACTAATTTGCAATTGTTCCTTCCAAAACTTGCACATTTGGCCTCAATATTCTTGCCGATTTTTAAGTTTCGAAACGGCATATGAATTTCAAGGTTCTTTCGATGAGTACTCGTTATCAGTGCTCGTTTCAGATGCTACCAATCACCCGTTGTCGTATTTCGACGACTGAACATGTGATGCCATTGTACATCGATGTCGGCAAATATATGTGTCAATCCCCGCGCTTGTCGATTAAGCGGACACATGCGTGTCGCAATTCACGTGCCATGCATGTGATCGTCCATGCTCGCGCGCGCCGTTCTCGTGTTCATTCCCGTTCATGTGCCAGGCCAGGCATGCGCTTATTGACGTGCCGGACATGGATTCTTCCGTTAAAGTTCTCTAGAAATCGGATTTTCTGAGAAAGTCACGAGTCCGGATCGGCGACTTCGGAGCAAGGCGTGGGCTAAAGGACGGTGAGCGAGTCACGCTTAGACCTTCGGATCGGAACACCACACCGGGGGGGATACACTAATGGGCCGATCCACCGGAACGTTGTGCATCCAATTCGGACTGGGCTCGGCCCATCGTAAAGTTTTGTGTCCGATTCGGACTGGGCTCGTCCCAGCATTCCTTCCCGACGTCACGACATATTATCCAAGTGCTGGATTTGACAGGCCCAAAGGAGGAGACCCGTCGTGCTCTTCTTCCATGGATCTCTCTCTCTCTCTCTCTCTCTCTCTCTCTCTCTCTCTCTCTCTCTCTCTCTCTCTCTCGTTCTTATTTAAGTTCCGTTCGTTTTCACGCTCGAAGGGCGACAGAGTAATGGGTTCTCTCGTTCATGTCCCCGTTTGATTATAAAAATATCCTTAGTAAAAAGGATAGCTTGTGTGTTTAGAACCGTCAGTCAACAAAACATGTTTATCGTTGATGACAGTCTATGTCTAGATATTATTTCTCGTTGGTCCACTTCTGTAAGCGACATAAGCTGTCGTGTTTGAGCATCGTTTATTTTCGTGTAACGGACGGAGCCTAAAAAATGATGAATTTCCATTCTACCCATCTACAATGATATGCGAGTATAGCTCATTCGCAATGTGGACATGAGCTTTCCATCGAGATACTTTATTATAAAAGAGAGAGAGAGAGAGAGAGAGAGATTTGAGGTTTTGAAGTTGTTGTCAAGTTTGTTTTCTAGTCACCGACGATTTTTTTTTTTTTGGGTCGACAGTCGGCGACAATTCACTTCAAAAGATTTGAGGTAAGCTTATATGCGTCGTAATGTCCGTGACAATTACAAATCAAACTTTTGAATTTGATTTCTACCCTCAAACTCATGAAAATGTCGATGATTTTTCTATCTTTTGGTACTTTATTGCAATTTATTATTGTAATCAAACTCTTGTTACCCGCAGAAAAAATGTCAAAAAGGATTTTAGCACTGGACGCGACATATCCACTAATTCAAATATGGTATACACACGTGATTCTTGTAAAGTGCGCTTGTTGCGTGGAAAAATTCAAAATTTATGAAACATATTTTCGAAAAATTATCGCTTATATCACTATAAAAAAGAATGGATGCAAAATATTGTTATCGCCTATGAAAATAAGTAAGCACAATTTTTTTTTTATTTTTTATTTTTTGAAACGAACGCATGAAAAACTTCCGTGACTCGCGCGGTACTCATTTCATTGTTCGTGTTCGCAATTTTTCAGACGTCTACCAACCGAAATTTTCACAAAAGTGACCAATGTAGTGACCACGCGGACATGCAATGCTTGCTCGAGGTCCGGTGTGAAGAAGTCCAAAACCTCTCTTCGTGTCTTTTTCATGAACTCGAAATAAAATGTTCCCTCTTACCTTCTTCTTCTTCTTTTTTCCCGTTGGGTCGAAGAATTTTAGCTATTGAAAAACTAGCAAATCATCTCATAAATATTTGCTTTAGATTTATATAATTAAAAAAAAAAAGACAAAAAGTCACCGAAAAAAAAAAACCGTCCATTTTGATACTTTCACTAAAAATCACAAACATGTATACGTGTGACTTATTTACCATCCATCAATGTTCCATTAATGATCACCCTTAAAAATCTGCCAATACAAAAGCCAACAATCAAATTGTGTTGTCGTGACGCTCGTAGATTAAGCGAAATGAAAACAACGTTACTCTAATTAAAAAAAATATCTAGCAGAACCTTAACGGAGGGTTAATGTGTCGCGTAAGTACGAATTTGAGATTTTTTTTTTTTAAGTTATGAGGAAAAATCGAGGATGTACATTGTGATTTTCGATGTCGGGAAAAAAAAATTCACGGTGAAAACATCGTACTGGGCATAGTTTTGAATGTTTGATGAGCTTTTTTTTTTTTTTCCCCCTTCACCTGTTGATGTAATTTTCGGGTACAAATAGAGTATTATCTAATTAAATTCCGCCAGCAGCACCAATTGAAACTTTGGCGGGAAAAAGGGAAGACACCAAAGTAAAAATAATAATAAAATAATAAAGAAGAAAGGACATGAAAAAGAAAAAAAGGGGCTCGGCAATTAGAAATTTCGGATTCCGTTACAGTTTTACTTCGGTGTTCCGAATCGCATTTTTCGACCCCCAAAAAAAAAGAAAAAAAGAAAAAGGAAATCTGATTTAAGTCGTGGGCCCCAGACGCTCCTTTTTGGATAATGGCCCATTGCTTGTGCTTACCTTTTTGGAACCGACTTACTTCATTATTCTGTTTTTCCTATTTGTGACCTCGGCACTGCGTCAATTTACCATTTTGCCCCTTCGCCTGCTGTCCTTCCCACTCGGTCAGATGCGGTGCTTTTTTTTTTTTTTTTTGCCTTCAATACTGCAATTTACGTGTTCCAATCGTTTCGCGCAAAATAAATGATTTATATATTTTTTTATATTTTTTTAAAATGATCTCTTCAATTAATCAATAAGAAATATTTTCTTCTCAATTATTTATATATTTATATTTTCATGAACGATGACAAATATTTTTCGTTCGTTTATTTTTAAAAGTGGCATAAACGTTTATTTTTAGAAAATTATTTTTTGAATCGTTCGTTTTTCGCGAAACAAACACACCCTCTAGGTAACGTTATATTTTAGCTTGTAAAAAAAAATATATAAACCACATTTAATTTCTTTTTGAATTAAATTATTTAACATATGAAAATCTTATCCCAAACCTCCAAGTTTTTGGTTGAAAACCTTCATGTTCGTTGTTTGGTATTTACACATATTAATGTAAGATATGATTGGATATGATATGATATGATATAAAATCTACGAATTTTTTTATATCATATCTAATGTTTAGTGAATCACGATAACAAAGTTAGATATGTTCATATCCTATCATGTTCTTACACATATTGATGTAATTTAACTTTAAAATGCACAAACCTAGACTATAAGAATCTTTCATAATTTATTGTTAACTTTAGTATGAGAGAAAATATGATCATTTATATTCGTAACTATTTTTTTTTGTCTCTCTTGCTACTGTCATTAAACTTCAACATGAATCACAAAGCTGCGAAAGAAAATGAGTTTTGACTCTCTTTCGGCTTTCATGCACTTTTGACGTGAACAAAAAATTTATGAAAGAGAAGATGTTTCGACTCTCTTGCCATTTTCATTGAGATTTGACATTAACTAAAAATTATAAATGAGCGTTGAAATTTTAACACGAATATGGAGATTTCTAAATATATTTGTTTTAGAAATTTCATTGCTCACATTCTTTAAGAATTATTTTCATTTTCCGGTTCGAATTTTGTTCATTTAAAATCTAGGTCCTTCTACTTCATATATATATATATATATATATATATATATATATTATAGCTCTTTTTTATTGTTTTTAATTTATTCCATCATTACTTGATATATTTGTATTAAATAATAAACTAAACTACCATGCCTAAAATATGCAATGATGTAACGTGGATATGAAGTGTGTGTATATGCACAAAATATATACGTATAAATAAAAAAAATTATAAATACAATACGGATGACACGTGGATACGTATACTTTATAGCGACGGAATTACGTGAGCGACCGTGTCATAAACGAGGGAGACGAAATGGATGACACGTCCGGGGACAAAACGGGCATTGTGGACATTCATCGGGGGCCAAACCGGCCATCGGGATAAAAATCGGGGACGTGCTACGGAGGAGACGGGTGACCCAGGCGCACGGTGTGACGCCGTCAGTGCGGTTTCGAGCGTGCGCTTTGATTCGCGGGGAGGCGACGAGGGGGCCGCTTGTTATCGCCTGAGCGCGCGTCCAGGTCCAAAGGCTAATGCAACCGCGCTATCCGATCGTCCGTCGGGTCGTCAGAGGATGTGGAGCATCTTCTTGGGATCAGAGTTGGCACAAAGTGAAATCACGCCGAGAAAATGGAGACAAGGCCAGACGAGACGAGACGAGCGGGGAGGAAAAAGGAAAAGGATGGATTGGCCACACGACCCCACGAGACGAGATTAGCTCGCGACTTTGTCCCAGGAGAAGAAGAAAAAGAAAAAAATCTAAGTTGGCTTCTTTACGCCGCTAATGAAAGAATTTCTTTAGTTTGGTCAGAATATGATTTCTCATATCTACATAAAAGAGATAAGGCCGGCTTTAATATTTTGACTTTAAAAAATAAATAAAAAAGAAAACGGAAAAAAAGCTTACTTGCCTCTTCAGTACGGATTACTTAGATTACTTTAAGAGCCTCTGTCTCTTGTGCATCTGTGTTCTTCTTGCCAAAACCTTAAGATTACTAATATTGACCGGAGGATGTTATTCGATGATTTAGAATCACACCAGAGGTCAAACTATTTCGACAAGCGGTGCTGCTTTTTTTTTTATTTTAATAATGACAAGCGGTACTTAATTATGCCAGTTTAACTACACGCGATGTGATTATTAATCTTATGTTGGATATATAGACAAAAGCCAAAAAAAAAAATTGAAAATATTCATCAGAACCTTACTCTTTTTTGTTTGGGACGTTTGGTCATTAAGTAAATGGGCAAATATGAATTTCCGTTCGATTTCTCACATTTGATTTTTTTTGGGTGCTGATATCAATAGGTCATCCTAGTTTCGATCAAAAGGGGTATGAGATGTACTAAGGATAGATCAGATCTCGATTGAATCTGTCTACGCCCCGATTCCCGAGTATTCAACAACACCACTGAACACCTCTAGTCATTTAAGGACGATGTTCCAGGCATGTCATCGACCCATTATTTTAATCTTTTTATTAATCACATACGAAATGTGCCACTTCCCCAGACAATAGTATAAATAGTAGGGATAGACAGTACGCAAGCAATAACCAACATAATCAAAGGATCAGTTTTATTTATATATTGTTAATCCCGAGAAGTTCATATGCACAAAAGTATTATCTAAGCACCACTTCCTACGACCATCAAAAGATTTTAGGTCGGGTTTAGGAGTTAACACTACTCCAAGCTACTCCAAAAAAAGACCAATGTCCACGTCCTTTACTCGGATCTAATATACTGCTACTCCATAACTAATGACCCGAAAAATGATTAATGTCGACGACGGGTGAGAAATAAAACATTCGCGAGTCAATGCCCTAAATCCGAGTAGGGTCTTTATTCGCTCAAGGCGGCATAAACATGTAGAACAATGTCAATAACAAACAAATAGCATGCGACTCTCGAACGCTCTAGCTGCAACATGGTCAAGTGCAACTTCACAGTCAACCATCAATCCACACAAAATACATAGCATGCGACACTCGGCTTAATGCCATTTTTCATGCTCAAAACTCATTTCACACATGGTACATGAATACATATTATCCACTAAACTTTGCATCTATATAAGGGTGATTATCCATACACACACACGCATTCAAAGTATATAGAAATCACCAAATAATCACCCAATAATAATTAATCAGTAAGTAATTAATTATTTTGATCATAGTTAATTGAAATAATCACGATTAATTAAATAATTCAACCATAAAGGGCGAGTTTACGAGCGCTCTTCGTGCTTATCTTCCCAATTAAAGCCTGCTTTAATTAATTAATCCAAATTTAACTAGATAACTCATCTTAATTAGTTAACTCGACTCTGATTAACTAGCACATCAATATTCAGTAAACTTGACCTCAGCCAATTAATCTAACCATGGTTTATTAAAAAGTTACTATGGTTAACTAAAAGTAACAATGGTCAAAATAAAATAATTATGGTTAACAAAAAGTAACTATGATTAAATTAAAGTAACTATGGTTAATATGAAATAACTATGATTAAATTGACGTAACTATAGTTAACTAACCAAACTAAAGTCAACCAACCCAATCACAGTCAACTAACCTAACTCGATCATAGTTAGCTAATCAAACCACAATTAATGGAATATAATCTATTCATAAATGTAATTAGAGAGTTAACTCACAAGCAACGATCGACGACGACGGTGATGTGGCTTGCAAGCGTGAGATTTGCTTAGGTTGGGGCACATGGATGAGGCTCGTGGATCTTGGTGTACACAGATTGGCTTGGGCGAAGGGCGGCAAGGGTTCCGGTGGCTCAATGGGCGATTGCTCAAGTCGTACTCGAGTTGGCTCGTAGCGACAGGCAGGGGCCACGGATGCTTGGGCTCATGGATGATTGAGGGCTTGGGTCGAGGGCATGAGGGCCTTGGGTCGAGTAATGGCTCGTGGTGCTTGGGTGGATGATCGGCACGGCACAGCGAGTTGCGGGGGACTTGGCCGAGAGGGGTGGAGGTTCAAGTAGCCGGCGGGGGTTGTGGTGGTGAGGGGTTGCCGCACCAAAAAAAAAAATTGAAGCAGAGGGGAAATGAAGTTCGGGCGTGGGGGGTGAGAAGAGGGAGGGAGAGAGATAAAAGAGAGATGGAATGGGTGAGGTGAGGGGAAAATAATGGGTGGGGCTCACTAATCAAATCATTATTTACTATTTCGTCTTACGTGTATAATTTGTAGGGGTGTTTTGGAAATGTGGGGGATAAATTAGTCTACCGATACTAAAAATTGAGGACTTTTGGTCAACTCACATATGCGATTTGGTCAGGGTCACATTCGAGCGTGAAGGGATCTCGATACTTCGATGCAACGGCTCGACTACCTAGATTTGACTTTCTCTCACTGACGCCCAGGATAATCCAATATTCATTTAAAACGAATATATTAATATCTAAATACTGTTTCTTAATCATCAGAAATCCAATATTATTTACTAAGCCGGAATTCATTATTACAATACATCGAATTCAGTTATCGTACAAATGTTGAAATATCAGGACGTCATAGAATCGTTCTCCTCGATATAGTTCTAAAAGTATCGAATTGCAATGACACAATGTAGCTCTATAATCTAGCTCAAATTTTGTATTGAAAATTAAAAGTACAGTAAGAGAAAAATAACAAAGGAAAAAGGCAAAACTCACAAGAAATGGGTTTCCGACACAATGGTTTATTCAAAGAAATTGATTCAATTGAAGTTATCGAAACTATGTTGGCTTAGGTGAATTGTTAAGACGCAATCGACACATCACGAACAACTCGAAATATTAATTCGTGATATCTTTATATTCAAGGATATATCAAACTCCCGAAGATATGGACATAGGCTCATTAAATTTCTCATTGAAGTAATGTGAAATCATAGCGGTGCATGATGTAGTAATAATTCTAAGTACATCGATCAATAATGCCTATTCTTTTACCGCACAAATAGGCAAGTACTAAGAAAAAGGAAAACATCAAAGCAAAATAGCAAGCTAGATACGATTTTCCTTAATTTGGTCAAGTGCCCTCTTACAGCCAACGTTTCTTAAATTCAAAACATGTACCTCATCGTCCATTGAATTGTTAGCGGAAGAGTCCGATCGCATGATTAAAATTTGAACATCAGTTCAGCGGATCAAATCAACAACCCCTTCGACATAATCGCATCCCGTCCTTGAAAGTATCGTGAGCAAAACGGAAATATATCGCGGTACTGATCAATATCAAGTCGAGATCTCGTCACCACGTGGAAGCTTCTAGATCGAGAGCGCACGGGAGTCCCTGTACACCGCACCTTACCGTAACATTCCTCTGACGGAGCGACCCTAGGTTTCAACGGAGACAGCGCCGTGGGCATAAGAGCTGAGCACTGTGTTTGCCCTCCAGGGAGTCGCTTTTGCTAGAGACTGCAGTGGGAGCGAGCGAGCGCTTGGAAGAATTCGCGTTGAAACAGCGAGAGAGCTGCAGAGAATCTCTTCCGCTAGGTTTTTTTTCATCCTTCGCTTCGGGTAGAGCTCTTCTTCCATGGTCTTGTTGCAGAATTCTCGCGTGTCCCGATTTTTGCGGATTTTGAGGAATTTTCCGCTGCTGTTCTTGGTTGGGTACTGTTGATGGTGTTTTTTTGGTGCTTCTGAGGCCTGAAATCTGCAATGCCGCTTCTCTCCGTACTTGATCGGGAGCGACGATTGCGTTTCCTGTTCATGAGTTTTTGTTTTTTAGCGATTTTCGCTGTCGTCTTAGGCTTTGTGAAAGTATTTGCTCTGTTCGGTGGCTTTGTTTTTGTTTTTCTTTGTGCCTTTTTTGACTTCTTTTGAACCGATTTTTAAGGATACTTTTTTTTTTTCCGGTTTTCACGTCGCATCTGTCGTGTGAGAGCAGTGGTTTGACTGTGGGAGCATTATGATTTTTCCGGTCCGAGTTGTCTGTCGGTATTCGCCACTCCGAAGGTGCTTCTTCCTTTTTGTTCCCTCTGATACCCATGTTTTCTGGTGTTTTTGTTTTTGGCTTGTTCTAGGGCATGCCGTTCTTGTGGGCTTCGTTCCACTTACACACACATGCAGTGAATCTCGCTCTTTGGTCGGATTAGCGCTTTCTTCCTTGTTATTTCCCAATGTTCATGTCGTTGTTCTGAGGCTTGTCCTGTGCTTTTGAGATTATTTCTGCTAGCATTGGTTTTGTTTTCTGAGACTCGTCCTAAAGAAACGGTTTGTGTGCGACGTGGGTAACGAAATATTGTGATTCAGTGTCCGCTATATTCGCCTGCATGTTGGCTGGCTGATTAAATACCTGTAGAGATTGCTGTGTTTGTGGGTGTTCCTTGTTCTTGGGTTCCATTGGGCGTGGTTATATTTTTTCATTGTCTGTGGTTGTTCAATTGGTTCCTTGTGGAGTTCTGCTTGCGTCACGTTTCTGACACCATTGTTTTTACTATGTGATGGTTTGGCCCTTTCGTGCTGAGTTTGGAGTTACATTTGAGTAGAAAAATCTGGCAACTTGGTGTTTCACATTGATTACGTGACATTAAGCAGTTCTTTTGAGTCACACGTGCCTCATCTTTGTAGATTTTCTCTGCGATCTATTTGACAGTCAGTCAGTCAGTCAGTTACTTTATAGTAGTCAGTTGATTATTCTGCACTGTGAAGGTACTGTCTGCTCTGGGAAATATGTCCAGTAAAAACATTTGGTTGCATTTATTGTTTGTATAGTGTTTTACGCAAATTATATGACCTGTGTCCACTGTCCAGATATGGACTCGCCCGAACCAAATGGAAATGGCGCGAACAGTGATTTGCCGCCGCCTCCTCCTGTTATTCCACCAGATATTGTTCCTGAGCGAGTTGAACCTGAGGTTCCTTCACAACCTGTAAAGAAGAAAGTTTCTCGGGTCCCAATTGCTAGACGGGGCCTTGGTTCTAAAGGCCAGAAGATACCGCTGCTAACCAATCACTTCAAAGTAAATGTTACCAATCTTGATGGTCAATTCTTTCATTATTCGGTATGTACTTTCTATTGTCTCTCCTGTTGATTCTGTCTCTGTTGATTTGCTTCGCTAATTGAGTTATAAGGCGATTTCACTTCTTGTTTCTTCCACTGCATTAGGTAGCTCTTTTTTATGAGGATGGCCGCCCTGTTGATGCCAAGGGAATGGGTAGAAAAGTTATTGATAAAGTACAAGGTACCTACAGTAGTGAGTTAGCTGGAAAGGACTTTGCATATGATGGTGAGAAGAGTTTGTTCACTATTGGTGCCCTCCCTCGGAACAAACTCGAATTCACTGTTGTGCTTGAGGATGTTACCTCTAGCAGGTAGATATGCGATTACTGTGCTCTTTCCCTATATATCCTTAAATACTAAACTACTATCTTTATTCATAGAAATAACAGAAATTCTAGTCCCGATGGTCATGGGAGTCCCAATGACGGTGATCGAAAGAGATCACGACGCCCATATCAGTCAAAAACATTCAAAGTAGAGATTAGCTTTGCTGCAAAGATCCCCATGCAGGCAATTGCAAATGCCTTGCGCGGGCAGGAGTCTGAGAATTCTCAGGAAGCTCTCAGAGTGCTGGATATTGTATTAAGACAGCATGCGTCAAAGCAGTAAGAATGTCTTTGGCATGGACTCCCTGTTGTGATGAGCTTGTTGTCGTATCAATGTCTAAACTAAATTTGCTGTTTCAGGGGCTGCTTGCTTGTTCGTCAATCTTTCTTTCACAATGACTCGAGAAACTTCGCGGATGTGGGTCAAGGCGTCCTTGGCTGCAGAGGATTTCATTCCAGTTTTAGAACGAGCCAGGGAGGATTGTCTCTTAACATTGGTGGGTTTCCTGTATTACCTTTTTTTTTTCCCCCTTTTGTTGGTGAGATTGTCATTAATGACGCTGGTTTTGTCAGATGTATCAACCACTATGATAATTCGGCCTGGACCAGTGGTGGAATTTTTGATGGCTAACCAAAAGGTGTCAGATCCCTATTCTGTTGATTGGGCTAAGGTAAATAGCATTTCTACAATAGATCAGAATGCAATACCTGTTTTTATATTCTGGATCTGAACATTTGCCTGCAGGCCAAGCGGACCCTAAAAAATTTGAGGATCAGGGCAAGTCCGACCAACATGGAATACAAGATAACTGGCCTTAGTGAGAAGCCCTGCCGGGAGCAACTGTATGCTACTCGTTCCTTCATATGCCCCTTCTCGCTTTCTGTTCTCTGATATTTCAGTAATTATCCCTTTACATGGGTTTATGCTATCGTTTTGCAGGTTCTCTTTGAAGCAGAAAAGTAGAAAGGATGCAGATGGCGAGGCAGAGACCATAGAAGTGACGGTTTATGATTATTTTGTCAACCACCGCCACATACACTTGGAATTTTCTGGAGATGTCCCATGCATAAATGTTGGCAAGCCAAAACGACCTACTTATATTCCTGTTGAGGTATAGGATAGGCTTGTATAATATACTAGTGGACACTAAAAAGAGCGACTTTATAGCCCTAATGTGGATCTTCTCAGCTATGCGAGTTGGTCTCCTTGCAACGCTACACAAAAGCTTTGACAAATCTTCAAAGGGCTTCTCTTGTCGAAAAATCACGGCAAAAGCCACAAGAAAGGATGAGAGTTCTGGCAGATGTAAGTGCACTCTGATTTGATTATTGTTCTATAACTGTACTTATGAAGCGGGTGGTAGTGTTTTCTTATATTTCTATGTATTAATTTCAATCAAGGTTCTCTTTGCAGGCTCTGAAATTGAACAAGTATGATGCTGAACCGATGCTGCGCTCATGTGGGGTATCCATCAGCCCCCAGTTTACTCAAGTCGAAGGACGTGTTTTACCTGCACCACGGGTATTAATTTTCTGTAGTTTAAATGTTAATATCTGTTGGAACCCTTGTCATATTCCTCTGAATCCATGTTCCGTCATATTTGTGCAGCTGAAAGTAGGCAATGGCGAAGATTTAGCACCTCGCAATGGGCGGTGGAACTTTAACAACAAGGTGCATTTGGTTCTTGTGGGCTGATTTCCACTTTTGCAGACTTCCCTTTGCTCATGTATGAAATGCTTTTTCAGAGGTTGGTTGAGCCATCTAAGATAGAGAGATGGGCTGCTGTGAACTTCTCCACTCGCTGCGATGTTCGTAGCCTCGTCCGAGATCTCATAAAATGCGGCAGCATGAAGGGAATTGTATGTCTTATGTTTCATTAAATGTTTCCCTATTTGCATTTCTGTTTCTGTTGAAAGTCTCTGCTCTACTTTTGTGCATATGGCAGATGCAAATTCTTTCGATTGTTTTCAAATCCTATTTGCGCACCTTAATAATATGATTGCAAATATGACCTTTCTGATACGGATGGATGAACCTTTCTAGGGAAAGGTTGTATCTATTTTTGTTCCGGCAACAGATGCAGTTTTATAGTTCGTCTTGACACTTTGTATTGTGTTGCGAAATACATCCAGTCTGATAGTGCTAGATGGATTTTTTCCTCCTTGTGTAGCGTATTGACCAGCCGTTTGAAGTAATTGAAGAGAATCCCCAGTATAGGCGAGCTCCTCCTGTTGTTAGAGTAGAGAAGATGTTTGAGGAGATACAGTCAAAGCTTCCTGGCGCACCACAATTTCTTCTTTGCTTGCTTCCTGAGAGAAAGAATTCCGATCTCTATGGTTGGGTGTTCTCTTTCGTTAATCTTGCCAGTTTTATGTATCTGCCCTGATTCTTTGATGTGGAGTTTAATCTAATATTTAGGTCCGTGGAAGAAAAAGAATCTTGCTGAACATGGGATTGTTACTCAGTGCATTGCTCCTATGAAGGTTAATGATCAGTATCTCACTAATGTTCTCCTAAAAATCAATGCAAAGGTGCGAGTCCATCTCTCTCTCTCTCTCTCTCTACCGCGCGTGCGCTCTCTCACGTGCCCCCACGCACAAATGCGTGCCCTTGTCATTTTCACCCTAGCTATTGTTAAATGTCATCGCAGCTTGGGGGTTTGAATTCAGTTCTGGCTGTTGAGCATTCTCCTTCTATACCCTTGGTGTCGAAAGTACCCACTATAATCCTTGGGATGGACGTATCACATGGCTCTCCTGGACAATCTGATGTTCCATCAATTGCTGCGGTAATATGCTGGCTCATTTCAAATTGTAATATCTTGGATTGTTCTCAAGGTGATTTGATGCTTCCTGCTTCAGGTTGTTAGCTCCCGCCAATGGCCTTTGATCTCTCGCTATCGGGCTACAGTGCGGACACAGTCTCCGAAAGTTGAAATGATTGACAACTTATTCAAAAAGGTATCTGACACTGTGGATGAGGGGATAATCAGGTTTGTTCTTAGTTACTTCAACTCAATAGTGCCTTTTTATAGCTTTTAGTTACTCTTAAATAGATTCATCAAATGTAGTAGCATGCATTCTTCACCATGCTTGTTCTTTCGTTTGTCCACAAGCGATATATGGTTTCATCTCTATTGTTTACTTCAGGGAACTTCTTCTCGATTTCTACGTGAGTTCGGGTAAGAGGAAACCAGAGCAAATCATCATATTCAGGTATGGAGCTGGACATCCATATGATGGACATCGTGTATCGCATCTTTTATGCAAAGTAGACTTCTAGGTGTTTTTTAAGACTGAGTGGAGGAAAGCCATTAGCATTATGGAGGGGCAGATTTCTATGTTCATGACTGTTCTTTTTAGTTTTTTCTCCCTTGTTTTATATGTTTATTTATTTTTATAATTATTTCTCCCACCCCCACCCCACCCAAAAAAAAAAAAATCGGTCTTGTTTTTATTTTATTTATTTTTGGATTCATCAATTGCTGATGCCAATTAGGTTGGGATAAATGTGATGTTGATGTTGAGACTTCTAGGTGGTCTTCTTGGTGATCTGGTGCAGGGATTCACGCTTATTATTATTATTTTTTTGAAGTATTTGATTGACCTGAAGAATGATTCTGTGAAATTTTTGTTGGTGGAATTTGTACATCGCAGTGCTTGTACACTGTCTATCTGGTGGGAGTGCGCTCTTGGTTTCTTGCTATGCTGCTCACATCTCTCTTTTGTGCTTGCTCCAGGGATGGAGTCAGTGAGTCTCAATTTAATCAGGTTTTAAACATTGAGCTGGATCAGATCATTGAGGTTAGCTTCTGAATGACTTTAATGCAGAAAGTTCA
Source organism: Rhodomyrtus tomentosa (assembly GCA_028455895.1). Classification (NCBI taxonomy): domain Eukaryota; kingdom Viridiplantae; phylum Streptophyta; class Magnoliopsida; order Myrtales; family Myrtaceae; genus Rhodomyrtus; species Rhodomyrtus tomentosa. Next base: position 12,543,579 of record JAPCWY010000003.1, on the reverse strand, counting down.
TCTGGAGAAATGGTTTAGTTTATGCTAAGTACTTTTCAGGCCTGCAAGTTTCTTGATGAGAAATGGTCCCCCAAGTTTGTTGTGATTGTTGCTCAAAAAAACCATCACACCAAGTTCTTCCAGACTGGATCGCCAGATAATGTCCTTCCTGGTAAAAGCCTTCCTGCCTCTATCAACAAGATTAAAGGGATTATAAGACACATCTGCCTAACTTTTGTTTTCCTGCAGGGACGATCATAGACAACAAAGTGTGTCATCCACGCAACAATGACTTTTATCTCTGTGCACATGCTGGGATGATTGTGAGTAAAACCTGAACATATTCCTTGTGATTGTTTCTTCTCCTAAGAACTGATTGCGGTTTAATCCTTGTAAATTTTGCCTCATCTGGTTGAGCTCTGAAATGGAAAGAATGTTCATGTAATAGTACCAACCTCAAAATGCCAATATCTGTTCGTGTTATTTTTTTGACTACTATTAATTGCTTAATTTATTACATTGCAGGGAACGACCAGACCCACTCACTATCATGTATTAATGGATGAGGTCGGTTTTTCCGCGGACGATCTGCAGGAGCTTGTGCATTCTCTGTCATATGTGTGAGTAAACTTTGAAAATCTGCTTAGATGATTGATTTTTAGCTTCCACTTTGCTATGGTCATATATATTGACAGAACTTTGCTTTTCATGTTGCAGGTATCAAAGAAGTACTACTGCTATATCCGTTGGTAAATAAAACCTCTTTGCAAATGTTATTTTAGAAAGTCTTCATGATATGAGAATTCCATACCTGCCAAGAAAAAAGAAATGTTTATGGTGGCAATTGTGCCATATATCTTTGGATTTTGACAGTGTCTAATGGAACTCTGATGGCTTAACAGTCACAAATGGATCACGATCTTTACTTTGTTTTCCCCCCTAAATCCAGTTGCACCAGTTTGCTATGCTCACTTGGCGGCTTCTCAAATGGGTCAATTCATGAAATTCGAGGACGCTTCCGAGACTTCATCTAGCCAAGGCGGGCTGACTTCTGCAGGTCCAGTTGCCATTCCTCAGCTGCCCAGATTGCAGGAGAAAGTGTGCAACTCCATGTTTTTCTGTTGAAGGCTTTACTTCCACTTCCTTCGGACACAACTCTCGGGAAAGGCGTTTTTTCACCAGTACAGGCTTTTTTTTGAATGACTTTGGGTCATGAAGTCTCCTATTATCACGTTTTTTGGTGGCTGAGCACTGGCTTTATCCATCTTGATATTTTCGCGACGTCGGCCATGGATGGAGGTTTCTTTTGCTGTAAATAATATGCTTGGTACACTTTGGATGTGGCCTTCCACTAGGGAAGAGCAGCCATAACTATATGTGGCAGTGAAGACTGGCATGAATGCCTGCTATCTTATTTATCTAACTTGTTTCCATCACCTAGTTTTCGCTTGGATTTTTGAAGTTGTGATTCGGCCGTCTTTTGTTTGGCAATATTTGGCATTCTGGGGCTGATTTTTTTTCGGCGACAAAAAGTGGGAAAAGTATTGGGGTGCCAGCCCGACCATGAGAACGGGATCTTTAAAAGATTAACTGGTATTCCCTGTACTTTTTCGGTCCTTGCCACTAGGGTCTTTGAACATATAGGAGAATGGCAATTTTTTTCATATCTCATGACGGTGACGGCTATCGGTGTTTGTTTTTGGTTCAGAAAATTTACCGACTTCTTGAGTTTCATCATTGATTACATAAAAGTTGCAATTTTGGGAAACTAGAAATAAGGCGTAGATCTTTCTTTCTTGAAGGTGAAATGAGGAAAGACGAGTAGAAGCAGAAATTATCGGCGAGAAAATAGCAAATCAAATATTACCGCAAGCAGACCGAGGTTTACTTCATTAGCGCGTGTTAATTGCAGTTTGTGAGATCAGTCGTGAGGGTACTTCGATCGGACAGAAAGTGCAGCGACCAAAAGACATCGGATTGATTAACAATCCCCCAGATGATCTGGTCAGATAATAGTACCACTCATTTTCAGGGTAACATGCATAGACAATGATAAAACAAACGTTAATCATGAGGAGGCTACCAAATACACCCAAATACACTGGCATCGCAATCTCTTATTGTTCCATTGCCGACGAGATTCAAAACTACCCACCTTATTTTGATTTTTTTTGGTCTTGGTTTTCGGTTTCCCCCACACCCCCCCCCCCCCCTTCTATATACAGGTTACTACTGAGGATATGCACAAAGCACCTCCCTCCTGTGGACAATAATAAAGACAACGTGAGAGCTGAAAGAACCTGTCCAAGGAGAAAAAAACAAAGAAGCCACAAGTGAACGCTCCTGAGCGGGAGCAGAGGGTGGCCCAAGAACCCAAAAAGTTAAAAAGACAACCACTTCTTAGAAATGCTCTTCCAAAATTGGATGTTGCCACGCCGGAACAACTAGTAAACTGCTCCCTTAATGGCCCAAGTCCTTCGCAGTTTTAGCTTTCTCTTTAGCACGGAAATCATCCAAGGTGCGGTATTCCTCTAAGAGCAACCTCTCCAAGTCCGGTTGCTTCTTAATTGGATCTTTTTGGTTGCGATAATGGTGAAATGCCCTGTCACACCAAGTTACCTCCACATAAAATTCAGGAAGAAAGGGATTCTGCACCTACTAATTATATGTACATACGAAACACAACCTCCTGAATTCAGAAGCATGAAGTCTCATCAAGGCATATGTCCGTGTTTTAACGGGAGATAAAAAAAAAAAAAAACCAACTCTACTTGAATTGCACACCAAATCAATATCATTATAGCAAGGGTATTAAAGTTTGTTCTTCCAAAACAATCAGAAAGCACGTGACCTTCTCATGTTCAGATGAGGATAATCTGGCAACAATTTTCCAACTAACGACGTAAGAAAACAGGTATAGAAAATTGGCCTTACGATAATAAGAGCGGGGATAAAAGGCTTCAGACTCTGTTTTCATCTGAAGCAGCTCTACAAGTAGCCCCTCCACAATTAATCAATGAGAACTTTGGAAATCAAATGCAGATTCTTTTTGCCAAGGCTAATGTCTTCTTAAAAAGGAAAGGTGCTGAGAATGTTCTAAAATACAGTCTATGCCACTGGGCGAGTGCTCTCTACAAGCTTGAAGAACTTGGAGATCTATCTTGCCATATTCAAATATCTTATTCCCCCCTGTTGTTATTAATTCAATGCTACAGACCAGCAAAGATCATTGCCCGTCCCCTCCCTCCCGCCCCCTGGGACACCTGACGTAATTAGTTCAACAACTCCGTTAACAGGCTATGTCAAGCTATTCCATAACATCCTTGCATGTTAGAAGTTAACAGATCACAGCTTCACACGTATAGAGCTCCACATCTCATTAAGAAATTTCAACAGGTCAGATTAACTTCGATATAAGTCGTAAGCGTATCAATAGAATCCAAGGAATTGTCATTTCCATATCTTCTAAAGAGGAGCGGGTCCACTTCTAAAAAATTGGTGAAGGAGAGTGAAGAAAGTGGAATTATGAACACGTTGGCCAAAGAAAAGAAACAAGTGGCAGTTTCGAAGTTAATAACTAAGCAAAATAAAGGAAGAACACCTGTTTGCCTATGCAAATTCTTGACAATGCTGACACACAACAGAGGGTATGAAAGGCAGAGAACTTCTAAGAAGAAAAGAATGCCTTTTAATAAGCCAATTTAATGCAATAAGTAAGATAAATATTAGATGGCTTTATCGGCCAACGCAAAGATTGCACAATGTGCAAAATATAAAGGCACAAAGAAAGTTCAATCAATCTGAAGTTAAAGACTGCCCCGGGGAAAAGGAAAAAGGAAAAGAAAAAAAAAAAAGGGGTGTTGGGGGGTTGAAGTAGTTGGAATTACCAGTATTTCTCAAGGCCATAAAGGTTGCCTTTATGGTAGAAGTCGAGGGTGAGCTTTTCAAAATCCTTATACAGATCCTCTCTGAATTCCTTCTCCAAGCCATAACTACAATGGGCGAAGTTTCATAAGACAAGATCAAGGTACAACGTGATTTACAATGGCCAATAAAAATTGGCAAGACAGATGTTACAAGGACGTGCTAACAGCCATAGCAGTCTCCAGTACACCAATCAGTTGGTCAGGCCCGCCGGATTGTAAATTTTATCAACTTAATAAATTTCAGTACCATCGTACTTTAAGCTAAGTGACTATAATATTAAAAAAGGCAGCTACCAAAGATTTCTAGTGTAAATGAATTGATACCACTGCCAATGAGTGTCTAATCAATTCAAAAAAGACAGGTTAAAGCAAAATATAAACAAGATGCTTAAAACAATCGAAGAATAGAACAAAAAGATATCTGGCAGTAATACCTATAGAACCTGAAAAGGCACTCCAGTCCATAACTGTAGTTAGCCATACCATCTTCAAGTGCAACTTTGCGGAACTCTTCATACATAGAAGGGACAAACATGTCTCTAAGAAAGTATGACCAAAACCGGTACAGTGTGTTCATTTCCTGCACATAAAAGTCAATTGTCTCCAAGGAATAGTGGTTGAAAATGAAGCAGATACCAAACCCAAATTAATCAACTGCATGAGCTGGCACTAAGAAAGCCAAATGATTCGTTCTTAGAGGAATTAAGCTCATGCAGATTGGCCATCACACAGCAGCAAAAGGGTTCTGCACTGGAAGCATGATAAAGCATCGAAATTCTGGAGGCCATAAGCATTAAGCTCCTATGAAACCAAAGGCATTCAAATAATAACAGATAGAATGGGAAAGAAGTAAAGGAATGACGAGCTAGCCTTTGTCTTATCTTCCTTCATTGATCCAATGTTATTGTGTGTTTCTTAATGAGTTCTCCAAATTAGCTTTCAGAATCAGCAAGTTCTCTACCAACTAATGTGGAAAAGACCTACAAAGAAAGGGTCATAGAGGAAATATTGCACCATTCGAATCTCAATGTTAAACAGGACTGGTGAAACACACTTCCAACAAAATCATGAAAATAAGTATATCATAAGAAAGAAGGATGACCACGCAGTTCCCTAGCCTTCACAATCCTAGTCTCAAATGACAATGACTTCTGCAATCAACATATAGAGCTCACATTCACCTATTAAGAAACAGAGAGCAAAAAAGCATACGGACACACCTCACTGCAACCGATTCCTGACTTCTTTCTGTCATTCAAGCACCGTTTGCGATATTTCAGGTACCTTCAGGGCAGAGCAACCATGTGAGTGAAACCTCAAATTAAACAAGCATATTTAACAGGGAGCCCTTACATTTGCTGTTTAAAACCATTTTCCTCCAAAAGTCGGTGACTTGGATGTTGAAATGGTGGAAATGACTTTGGCATGGAACCAACAGGTGGACTACAGCCAGAGAGATTTCCATGAGGTGAACTGCTCAATTTTGAAGACCTGGACCTGTACATGTCACAATTAAGTTTGTGTTACACTTGCAAAAAATAGACAACCAGCGAGACCACCCAAACCTAGAGTCAGATGGCACAATGGAAGGGATAAAATTCCTTCTACAATATGCTGATGGAGAAAGTAAGAAGAGACCACAAAGATGGTAGCAACAATTTCAAACTAACCCATGGTTTTCAGGAGGAGTAGACCCAAAGAAATAACCAAAGGAATTGCTTGGTGGACTCTCGGATATCACTCCTGCAGTGCTTGGAGCGGTACCATGATTTCTGAAGTTGCTAGAGAAAAATCGCTGCTTCAAAGATGCATGTTGCTTAGAGGAATTCTTATTTTGCTTTCTGCGGGCATTACTAAGGCCAGATTCACCAGGACCGCTGGACGCAGCAAAATGTTCCCCCGGCTTGAAGATTGATACTCCAGGGCCACATTTTCCAGACCCATTTTCCAAACAGTTGTTCTTTCGACGATTGGATTGGCTTTTTTTCAGCTCCTGTTAGCAGTGGAAAAAAACCATTCTCCACGATGCAAACTTCAGGTGAGCGATGAAAGACTAAAATACAAGAATTACTCTCTAACCTGCTCATAGAAGTAAAGACCCTCATCAATTGCAGAAGCAAGCTCCCTAGGGATTAACTTCGATTCATTGCCATCAGTTTCATAACATTTGCCAATCCTCCCATTCTGCATTGTACACAGAAAAGATTCAGCAACTTCCAAATCCAGAGCACTGGACAAAGTTCTCGAGTGAATCATTATCAGATGGTGAAAACTGAGAGAGAGAAACAAAGAGAGTTTCCTTTGAAAGACAGTTGTTTCTAGTGAAGTCGATGAACATTTCTCCATATACAAGGAAAGAGAGACAATGAAGAAAAAGGTGACCTTTTTTCTTTGGTATTTACTGCTTCCTATCACCACAATTTCTCGAAAAGTGACACTTCAGACAAAATGGATAATGCTTTCAAGGACCAAACACAATCTCAAACTCCTATGAACTGCAAACTATCTAATGCCATTTTCCCTGTTATCAGCTGAAACCATAAGAGAGAGAGCATATGGACCTGTCATGAGAACAATAGCTATATTTTTTTATTATCTGAAAATAAGAATACCAACTAATTTGGGATAAACGTGTTGTTGATGTTGATCTGAATATAAGAATACCATTAGTTTAGATGCAGTTAGAGACTATAAATACAAGCTAATCTCTCAAGTTTTCCTGAATCAGACCTCAGCTAGGTGCTAAAAGAAACAAATGGAAGATGACTAAAGCAGCTTCCCAACCATAAGCTAACAACGGAGAGGGATCATTAAAACGGTTTCTTTACAAAAGTATACACTCCTGGCACAAGCATGACAAAATCATTGTCCAGCAGAAAACATCTGTTTGCGAACTTAAGGCACGTTTCTGCATGCAAAATTACTAGAGTACAACTGGAAAATAACGCAATCGTCCAAAACCACAGGAAACATAGATAAGTGACTGAGGACACCTCGATTCACAGATTAAACAGCAACGAATGTGTTTTTTTTTTCTTTCACTTAAACATTTCTTTTGCCAAAAAAGCAGCAATACCTGTGTTACTATGACTAGTCTCTGAACATCATGATCATAGCCCACGTCGTCATCGTCATCATCAGCTCTGTGAAAACATAAGCCCAAACCAGAGAGAGAAAGTTAGAGCAAGAATCCATCACCCAAAAACATGGTGACAAGCAGAAGCAGTCCAAAAATGCCAAACAAAATACCACACATCATATTTATCTGACAGAAGTCTTGCAGAAATATAACACTAAACAAAGAGGAAATATCAGTAGTAAACTGATTTAAGAAACGTTACCATGATATGGTTAACAGGTGCTGGATCCAACACAGTTATTTCTTGTTTTGCATAGAAATGAGCTTTTGAAAACTGCAATTTTCAGATGGTGACAAGACATTGAAAGTCAACCGTGCTCAAGGACTGGAGAATCAATGTTTTTTTAATTTAAAAAATTAAAAAACATAAACTTTTATTTCTGTTCTTAATTAGCCGATCCACAAGTGAGAATTCCACATAAAAAAAACCTAAGAAAACACTATAAGAAGCTTATTTCCGCAGTTTCCAGTTTCCATAAACCAAATGAGTTTCTAAAGTAAGTCCTTAAAAAGTTTCCTGAGTTTTTCTTTCCCAAGGGAAAATTAAGAAAAACTCAGCCATGAGTCCAATAAGAGCATAAAGATAAGAGGGAGTGAAATAACTTCACTGACTAGCAAAACATCATCAAAAGATATTAGCTACCATTTGAAGGTTTCAGCTTTCCCTTTATAATTCCTTGTCACTTGTAACAATGGCTGTTTTACTCACTGCACACAGTCCTCAAAAGGATCATCATAGTTAATCAGACTGTAGAATATGACCAAAATAAATAAACAAATATGACTGTAGAAACATTGTTTTCGGTTGTCAAGGATATTGAGAAGATCACTAGAAATAATTAGTAACCCTTGGTGCTGCATCTTATATTAGCCATTTAAAACTGATGTCACTTATCATTAGTTCCTTCTCACATCTTATAAAAAAATTTAAAAAAACATCTCCCCATATAGTTGTGTCCTCATAATTAATCAGTGCTCTTTTGATGGATATATATCACATAGTTTATCAATGCTTGAGATCCATTTTAGTTCCATTAACATTTCCAAAAGCGGAATTTACATGATAACATCCCTGATGCTTAAAATCATTTCAGAAAACTGCCAACAATCCCACTGCGGAAAACACACTTTTTGGGGTAAATACTATTTAGAACTGCATATGATAGGAGCAAGAAGAATAAAGGTGGCACCTTCTAATGAGAGAAAGGTCGTCTCTTTTCACAGTACTTTCGGAAAACACACCTTTTGGGGTAAATACTATTTAGGACTGCATATGATAGGAGCAAGAAGAATAAAGGTGGCACCTTCTAATGAGAGTAAGGTCGTCTCTTTTCACAGTACTTTGCTCTAGCTCCAGCTCTTCATCAAGCATAAATGTGCTAGAAAAGTCATCAGACAAGTCAGAAACATTAATTTTTCTAGACGAAACTGATGGCGCCTGGTTTCTCTGTTTCACATAATCACCCAATGCTGTTGATTCTGTCTCCTGTATACCATCAGGAAAAGAAGTAGTGCCGGTAGCATGGTTTATGCACTTGACGGCTGATTGAGAAGTTTTTCCATTCACATTACACTCTGCATCACAAGATGGATGTGTGGCACAGCTTCCCTGCAAGAGACTCTCTGCTTTATCCTCAGTAGCATCGCTATCCACAAAAAAATCAACACCAAGTTGACTTTTAGGAGTCTCAGCTTTCGATGTAGATTCATTTCTCTTGCGAACCCACTTTGACCACTCATCTCGCTTTCTTATATTGTCACCCTGCATGTTCATTAATGGAAATTGGCCCATGAACTCTGAAAAAATGAAAGGGCGTAAAGCTGGGATGACATGTCTTTTAGAACAACTGAAGAACAAAGATCAAATCACGCATGTCTTTTAGAACAACTGAAGAACAAAGATCAAATCACGCATAACTGTTGGAAAGCCAATTTGTAAGCATTTGAAAATTTTTGTCAAAGTTGAACCAAAAGAAAAGGTTATCTAGGAAAAGAAACATTTCATAATCCTGTCAGCATACATTTTTCATCAAATATTGAACACCAAAATCAGACCTTTACTTCAATAGTGCTCGAACTTTGCAAAGCATAGAGGATAAATTGTATGTCGGTGCACATTTTCTGTACCTGCAACCACAAATCAAACAAAGAATAGCCTTTTGACTATTAAAGGCGTTTCATCCTAAAATATTAAGCAAAAACTAATGTGGATTATTTCGTAACACGGACTTAACTGATGCACATTGCACGCATGTGACACAGCATTAATGTACCTTCCAAGCAAAATAAAATAGCATTGTTGCATCAAAACATACCCTTCTGAAGTTAGCAATTTCGGATATTGAAACCCATCCTTGTTCATCCAGCAACTCAATTAGATAATTGTCATTCTGCAAATTCTCATCACTGCAACAAGTAAAAGTCAACAATCACACGGCAGAAACATGTTCTGCAAGCAAGAAACGATCACGCAACTGCGATGACCATAAGATATTTTAATAGCATTTTCTGGATCAAGTCTGTCCTATCATGCACAGCACATGGAGCGCACCCTCAAGTAAATTACTAACGCAAATACACAAAAAAGCAATGTCAAAGGAGCAATAAGAAAATGAGAGCAAACTGCTGATTAAGTATTAATGATTTTTACGTACGCACGCTCTGACATGTGATAGACATTTTAGTTTATAGGACAGCACTACTAGCAGCATGTGCACTGTTAATTTTTCGTGCACCTGATGGTAATGGGATGAATATTCCTCAGATTCTTTGTCATAAGGGGAGGAAATCAATGGTTAATTTGCAAAAGTAAAAAAGTAGCAATACCTGAAGTAATACTCAATTTGTTTAATAATGCTCGACTTCAATGCCAGTGTTTCTGGGGGTAATGTGCTAGTCCCTGGATTTACAGGATGTGAAACAAAGTGTGGAGGATAAGGTCCTCGAGGAGCAAAAGGAACATAGCATACGGATGAAGGTCCTGTGACAGAGACAAATTATTTAATTCAAAGGTAATAAAACACCTGGCAAAAATATAATATCCGAATGACCAAGCAATCTAAGAGAGCCGAATGAACAATACAAGGCAGATCACAAATGGCAAGGAGATAAGAAGGACATCATTCCCTAGTAGGAATTTTCTTACCTTTATCTCTCATATCCTACAGTAAATATCATCCAGCATAATTGAGAAGTCTAAACATATAAATCTTTTGATAATGTCGAGTTTTCCGTGAACCTCATTTAGTATGAGCACACTTGCACTAATTACAAACCCTTGCCCAAGAACAAGAAACTTTTCTTTTGAGAAGGATGGATCTATCAACTGAACCAGATGACCTTATGTTTCCAAAACGAGTGACGTAATCATCAAAGTGAAATATGTGCTTTAATCTGGTGGCATATAAGGAAAAAATAATAACAACGCAACAGATCAAGTGCACGAATTTGCTTTGACATTAAAGAAAAGAAGAAGAAAAAGGGCAAGAGTTAGTTTCAAGTTTCTAAGAAACTTAATACAGATCACTTGTATCAACAAAATGAAGGTTGGAGCTCGCTCTTCTTCTTGCTTTCTGGGATTATACATCTTGTATACATCGATAATGCACCTATTCATATCCACTGAATTTGTCGTGAATTCACTAAGAAAATCCAGATTGAAAATACGGGGTAAAAACCAGCTTTAAAGGTTCTTACTATTCCAAGCACCTCAAAGAAAGCAAAAAAAAGGATGCAGCAACCCATTCCCAAATAGATTTCCAACTATGGCTTCAGACGACATCTCAAATTTAGCAATATTTCAATTAGATGTATCATTCATAAACTCCTTTTCTTCCATTGCTACGGTAGCTGATTACCTCCCACAACAAGGAGCTCCAGGTGCCAGATCAATGGCCAGTCAAAAAGTCCAATATAAACTATTAGAACTGATTCAAGCATCTATTGCCACAATGGAAAGGAACAGGCCTAAATTCATAACTTTTCCTATGGAATAACTAGAATATTGTGGATAGACATGTAATAAACCTAAACCGTACACCTTGACAAATAATTAAGACAGGAATGGGAATAAATGCCAAACGTCCTTCTTGGGTTCATTCTCTCAATGCTGAATAGATCATCCGATAGTCCTTTGCCTTATGCGAGGACGGACTGAATGATTACTTAACAAATGCAGCGAGTGTCTAGAATGAGTTACTTTTTGCTCTTTAAAAAAAAAAAAAAAATCTTGCGCTTATGCAGTTTGACCTTTTATTTAAACCCAGAACTTCCAAATCTTGACATGTAAGTTTCAGATATGATCTATCTTTATATCTTTCAATTTGAATAAAATCCTAACTTTTGCTAGGAAGACAAAACAAGTTTTTTATTTCTATGAATAAAAGACAAAGAAATCGAGATAAAGGAAAGAAATCATGGTGGTATTATCACCTGGGAAGCCTGGACCAACCATAAATCCAGGAGCTGGACCATAGAATGGAGCCCTAAAATATGTTCTTGGTCCCACAACCTGTTGCATTGGAATGGTCTCTCCAGGGCCAAATGCTCGATGATTCCATGGTTGGGAAGTACCACCAGGCTGCTGCATATTGGGTCTTCTATTCGAAAAATTCACAGCACAAGCATTAGGATCTCCTTGTGGTAAAGGTTGACTTCTACTGGGATTAACGCCACTCACAGCGGGAATGAAAGGCTGTCCAGCCATTTCACCTCCTGACTTCACCAAAGGAGTCTCAACGCTTGGAAAAGGTCCAGGACGCGGATGGCAAACATATCCCGGCATGCCCACATGGGGGACAGGAACCAAAGTGTGATAAAAGTGGGAAGTAGGAGATTGACCATACTGTAATTGTACAGGGAAAGGAGGCCCGCCATTTGGGTTGCGCTTAGAACCTGATTTTTGATAACGTGTTGATGAATGCTTCTGTGAGTTAGAGTTTCCGGACCCTTGAGACTTAGACTGCATGAATGGTGAATGTCAAAGGAACAAAAAATGCAGCGTGTTATGAAATGAAGCTTCACCAAAACAAACGAAAAGGCAACACTTCGCAATTACACACAACAACGGCCCTTCGAAGTACATTCAACCATCAAAATCACTGCATCCATCAGTTTTCCTGCATATACAGGATGCATGTACTTCTTTGAATAATAGTTTTAAAAACTTTGGACTTCTCAAGCCATTAGTGATTAAGCATTCACACTTTAGCATCAGATCAAATTCAAAAGTTCAGACCCAAAAGGACAGAAACAACAGAAGAAGTATTCTTAATGCAAAACCAACAAAGGTCCGTACTGTCAATGCTTTAAATGCCAAGAAAGATGTCATAGGCCATTATTACTGAAACCACTGAGAACTAGCAATTTATCACAAGGGTTAGTAACAATCTGCAAACCAAAAGAAATAAACACCTTATTTGTCGATCATTTTGGTTCAGCAATCTTGATAAAATGATACCTATTAAACAAGGTAATTTTCTCATAATTATCCCAAATAAGGCAATCTATAATCCGTGCATACAAATGGCATGGCATACATGAGCTTATCTATTCATTACCGCTTTACACTTGTCTCCTTATATCCACTTTGTTACGTGCCAAATAAGAACAGCCCCACTTGCAATTCTTTGACTCTTTCCATCCAAAGTTTCTTCACCTATCGAGGTTACTCAAATACTGGATCTCACGTTGATATTATGACAGATGCCTCACCATGTCGCAAGCAAGGAGGCAAACACAAACACCTATTCTACAACACACAGTACTCCAAAACTGCAAGCAGCAGATTTTGATCCTGTCTATTTACTCAAGAGAAATCGGATAAGCATCAAAGGAAAATAGGAAGTCACGAACAATTCTGCTTTGCTAAACTCACTCCTATGTCCCAACTCCTAAGCAGCACACTAAAACTTGTATTACTTATTAAAATTAAAATGCCTTTATTAATTGGACATTCCACTGGTAAAGCTTCCTTGATAAACCCATGCAAATATAGAAAACAATGATAAAAATTAGGCTTTGGGAGAACAAAATTAGCCAACACAGAAAGACATAGTCTGGAACATCCAATCAAAATCATCATTAACAACATATTTCGAGCCATCCCTCGTTAAGAACTTCAGATTGAGTGTGGTTCCACGTCTTCGCTTTTCAAGGCTAATCTGCTCCTATAAGGGCTTCATTTGCAGATACGTTTTAGACACGTGTGCAAATCAAGAGCAAATATGCTCGTGAATAAAATTCCAATGCAACGAGCAACTCCTAAAACGCCACGTCAAAATGACACTACTATCAATACCGATCATCACAGCCCAAAACCGAAACCCCGATCAAGAATAGCCAACGAGCTAAATCTACACGATCGGACAGAAGCCAAACCTGAGCAGCTTGTGTGGGAGCTCCTTTGCCAGTAGGAACCGAAGCAGGAAGCTTCGCCGAAGATTCTACACTCCTCGTCCGCGCCGGAGCATCTCCAAGAGCAGGCCAGGACTCCGCGCCCATCACCGGAGCGTCCCCAGCGCTCCCGTCGGCGGCCGCCGCCGCCGCCGCCGCCGCCGCCGCCGGAGTCTTCCAAGGCGACTTCGGCCCGCCGAACTCCTTCTGCTCGTCGAGGCTCTCATTCTCGGCCGTCACCATCGCCTCCGGTCTCGCCAGAAGCCGCGCAAGCCCCTCAATCACCCAACCAAACCTGATAACGCGGGATCAGCGTCGCTCTATCAGCAGCAAGCCAGCGACCGGCCGAAGCGCCCTTACGAGTCTCTGTAAGCGAATCCACCTCCGAAGATCATACCGCGCGCTTGCTTCAGCTGATCACTAGCACGAGAGGACCGAGCTTCGCGAGAGAGAGAGAGAGAGAGAGAAAGGAAGTGCGTGCGATGCGCACGTGTGACGGAGACTAGGGTTGAAGACGGTGTGTGAGAGAGAGAGTGCGAGGGTTTCTGAGACCAGATTGACAGCAGCGGACGGAGTGTGGAAACTGTTGATGGATTCAGAAGCACTTCCGCTCTCGCGAGTTTTCGTTCGTGTGTTCATCTCGGGGGCTTGTCGTTGTCGCTCATTTTTTTGACTGTCTCCAGATAGGGGCGTCCGATTCCGTTTGCGTTGGACACTGCTAGCGAGTGAGGAGACCCGGAGTGGAAATAGCCAAAAGTAGTGTGCTCTTGGGAAAATAGTAACGCGAAACCTTTTATTGGTCGGTGTACGATGCATAAACCCTAGGACGAGTGACAGTTGGGTTTACAATATGGGCCCAAAGGCCCAAAGCACCTCGGACAATAAAGCAATTATAAGTAGAAAAAAAATCGTTCCTACTAAGATATTTAGATAAAAATTATTTTCCGATGAATTTTTTTTATTAATTAATTACTTTAAGTAATGTTAATTTTCAAAAATAATTTCTGAAAGTACTTATTTTTCTCGTGAAACAAAAGGTAGCAAAGAAGGAAAGGAAGATTCTAAAAAAAGAAAGAATAAAAAGACGAATCTATTACGATAGGACTTATGTAGCAATGATACGACACGATACGTCGATACGACAGTTTTAAAAAAAATAAAAAATTTCGACACGTCGAAACATGTCATATATCAAATGTGTATGCATATATATATATATATAAATTTCAAATGTCACAATGAATGTCATAAATATTTTATATTTGATATTTAGATAAGATTATTTTACATATTTAAAAAAATATATGTTCTTGCCAGCAGGATGCGTCGGCTGTACCGGACATGGCTGGCTTTTTTTTTTTTTTTTTTGTTGGCGTCCGGACTAGCGATCCCTAATGTCCGGTTGTATCCGTCCGCGTCGGACACACCCATATCCGACACGCAAAATTCCTCTGGGCGCGTCCGTGTTACATACCTTAGGACCAGAAATCTACACGTGCAGGGGCCAAAACGACACACGATTCGAGCATCGTCACGCCAGCTTCGGCTGACGCTCTCCATTTGCTCGTTTCTCACCGTTCGCTTCCCGTTCTCGCTGTCCGGAAGTACGCGGACTCAGTCCGGAGTTCTCCTCGGCCGAAGCAAAACCCTAAGACCCATTAAAGCTGATACGTAACATCCAATGGCGAAGAAGAGGAAAACCATAGAACCCGAGCCCCAGCCACCTCCTCCGAAGGAAGTGTCCGAAGAAGAAGAAGAAGAGGACGAGGATGAAGACGAAGACGAAGACGACGACGAAGAAGAGGGCGAGTCAGCCTTCGAAGAACAAGAAGACGAAGAAGAGTCGGAATCGGAATCCTCAGCAGACGAAGACGAGTCGTCGAAGCGAGAAACCATTAAGCAACTCCTCGAACCATTCACCAAAGACCAGCTCATCACCATCCTCTTAGAAGCCTCCGCTAACAGCCGTTCTCTGCTCTCTCAGCTCGTGAAATCGACTGAATCGGACCCCGTTCACCGCAAAATCTTCGTCCACGGCCTTGCCTGGGATGCCACGGACGAGACCCTGACCTCCGCGTTCAAGCCCTTCGGCCCAATCGAAGAATGCAAGGCCGTCACCGATAAGGCCACCGACCGGTGCAAGGGTTACGGCTTCGTCCTCTTCAAGACGCGCGCTGCAACGCGAAAGGCCCTCAAGGAGCCGCAGAAGAAGATCGGCAACCGCATGGCCTCGTGCCAGCTCGCGGTCGCCGGTCCCCCATCGGCAGCCCCACATCAGGCGAACGCGAGCTCGCGGAAGATGTACATTGCAAACGTCGCGCCGCAGGTCAGCCCGGAGAAGCTGCGGACCTTCTTTGCGAAGTTCGGGGAGATCGATGATGGACCTTTGGGCATGGATAGAGTGACGGGTAAGTTTAGGGGTTTTGCTATAATTGTGTACAAGAGCCTAGAAGGTATCAATAAGGCGTTGCAAGAGCCTGTCAAGGGTTTTGAAGGCATGAAATTAGAGTGTTCCCCTTTTGTGGAAGGGCGAAATTCCAAAACCGTCAAGAAGGCTGCACCGGCAGCAGCAGCCATGTGGGGCGGTGCAGTTGGTGGTGTGGGTGCTTCAACTGCCCCGAACAATGTCGGATTTCAGAATTTTCCGGTTGGATTAAATCAGGGATTAGCCGGTCAGAATTATCACCCAGCGGCAGTTCTTTTGGGGCAGAATGCAGGTTTGGGTTTGCTGAATCCTTTGTTGGGATTTGGTGGGGGCTCCTTAAACCAGGTGGTCATGAACCCGTCATTCCCCAGTGTCATTTCGGCGCCTATGAACAGAAACTCGGGCGCTTCAATGGGATTGAATACTGGTTTTGGCGCGCAACAAGACATTAATAGCATAAGCCCAAGTGTGATCGATGCTTATAATTCTCAGGCTGCTTTGCCAGGGTTTGGTGCTTATCAAAACTCCCTGTTGGGTCAGACATCTGCTTCAGGGGTATCATCAGTAGGGAGAGGACAACCTGGTGCCGGATCTGGTGGGTCGAATTTAGGGCGCTAGGTAGGTGATTAATTTCATAATTTGGTTTTGAACGTTGTTTTATTGTAATTCTTTGCTTATGTTTTGTTTTGTAATCTTTGTTCCTTGGATGCATTGGAACAGTGGATATTTGTAATTTGTTTGTCATAGGCGCTTGAGAAGTTGAGATATTTATCTACCGTTTGTCCTTGGGGGCAGGCAATGCTCACTGCTCAGTGTGCAAGAAATTAGAATGCGGTTAGACTTGAGTTGGGTAGCATGTCTAACTTAAGTGGCAATTCATATTTTAGAATCGGTGGTGGAATGCAAACAGTAGTATTGTGATTCATTATGAAGTCTTGAGAGCATTACACAAGTAGCTATGCAATGCTGGAGCTACTTGTCATAATCTCGCGGACCTTTCAGAATTTGCTATCAAATGACTCTTCAACAAATGAAAAGTTAATGTAACACACGTTGGCCTTCCGTCAAATGTTTGACGGTTGGTTAATGGATCAAGAATCCAAGTTATGCACGTAACCTGGTAAAAAAATTTCAATGGCCTTTTTCAAAGTAATCATGAATGGATTGCATGTGATTTTAAATTTCTGATCAATTCTCGTTGAAGAAAGCCTTTGTCACAATTTTATAGAAGAGAGTTTCTGGCTGTTCGTAGAAGTCATGAAATGAGGGTTGAAATTAGAAATGATGGTTTGAGATCCAATAATTTGAGAAAATTCATCATCTTGGCCATGGACGTCATATTCCTGTAAGAAATCTTCCCTTTCGAAGGACTTAATTTACTATTAGCAAGTTCTAGGTTTCAAGTCTTTCCTTTTGAATAAGAAGCTCGGTAGAGAGATCAGTCACCAATTCTCTAAGTGACAGATATTGCTAATGAGATGGAAGTATTAGAGTAACACTGTTGTCCTGTTTCCAAGTGGCTGTCTATGACAAAAATGGCGATGGAGACTTTTTCTTTTATTCATTTTGTTGTATTAAGTGGCGTCGGAGACTTTTAGTACTGCAAGTTTCATAAGGGCTAGAAATGTTGAGGCATTATAGGTCTAGGCCCTTGTGCACACCGCCAAATATCTGGTTGGGAACTGTAATTGAACTGATGATAGTCATATAATAGCCTAAATGCAGAAGTTACTCGAGCGTAGAAAGTTATATTGAGTTTACAGAGTAGCTTCAAGCAATATCCTCAGAGCTGTATCAGAAATTTAAGTGAGATTGTCCTCCTGCATCAGGAGAGCAATCATGTATATAATTGCCTTTATGTTGATTACAAATCTAGATTTTTGTGCATGGCGAGTAACATGATACTTCTTTCATGGGTGGTTATGAGTCTTAATTTTAGACCAGGGAAGTCCATTAGGTGCTATTTAGATTCTTTTAGCTGTAATGGTTAGAGTGAATGGTGTAGGACATCTTTCGAACAAGACACTAGATTGCATATTCGCGATGAATGTTGTGATTCAATTTGGATGCTAAGGCATGTAAATAACAACTAGTGAGCAGCTTGTTCAAAGTCAGTTCTCCCTTTTCTTGCTTTATTTGGGAGTTTTAGTAACCCTATAGTACTTTCCTAATTCACTTCAACTCAAACAACTATGCCTTTGTGATTGCAGTGGTCGCAAGGATTTGTCAGTCAACGGGCCTTGGCAACTGCAATGCTGTCTCGAAAAACCAACCAAGGAGGAGTCGTCTCATGATGCTCACAAAATCCTTCTGTACATTGATGCGATGATGCTGATTCTACTCTGAGGTGAAGATGGTGACTTATTTAACTTGTTGAATTCGAAGTGCAGACCAACAATTGGTGAGCTGTTCATTGCGAGGAACCTACTTGATTCTCATTAGTGCCCGTTGGGGCACACGCTCTCGGAAGAGGAGGTGGATCTCGATTGACATGTAAACTTTTGTGTAAGTGGTGTATGTTCTGATGGCAGTGCCATATCGCGTCGAACTGGGTGCAGTGTTGCGAACCATTGGAAAGCTCAGCTGGGTACGTAATGGTGGTGGTGGTGGTGGTGTTGTTATTATTTTTTTCCTTTTCTTTTTTTGGTGGGGGTCGGATTGGTGTTGTTGACTGTTGAGCTCTCTCGGCTGGGCACATGATGGTGTTGTTGTCCATCGAGCTCTCGGCTTTTGCGGTGCGGTTTCATCAGGATCAGCACCGCCAGTGTCAGAGAGCCTATCAAGTATCCCAAGTACAGCAGCGCTATTGAAGAGCTCTTCATGAATGCGTGTCGTGTTGCGTCTCTCTTCGCCATCTGCATTCGCTTCTCACTTCTGTCTTTTTAGCAAGCCAACCATCAGGTGGAAGTTCTCCGAATCGTTGGGATATACTTCGTTTTTGGAGTGGGAAAAGAAACATTTAAAAGCCATCTTCTTTGACCTCGAACCACTATCAGTCGCATGTTATTAGCAATTTCGGACGGCAATTGATCAGGAGAGAGGAATGTTGAAATTTTATTGAAATTTTGAGCAAAAGTTTAGGAGTAAATATTAAAAGTCTAGGGTTGAACTGACGTTCGTACGACAAATTTAGGATTAATTGGGTGATTTTACTTTGGCAGATGAATCTTGTTTTCATATTTTTCAGATCATAGCATCAAATATATTTAAAAATTTTGGACTCAGATTGTCATTTAGCGCATCAGAAAAGATGCATTTTTCTATCGTGCCCATCACACTAATGGCGAACGAAAATGAATGACTAAAACGACACGGCGGACGGTAATACTTAACCAATTGATCTTGTAAATTTTGTCTTTATCCCGTGTGTCTAGGAACAAAAAAAGGGTAAAAATCGGCACGAGAAATGCGAGGAAGGCGGCCCGCGAAGGAGGCCAAGGAGGATTCGAGCTGGGAATGTCGCGCTCGCACCCCAAGTTTGACGAAACAGACCGCCGCATGACGGCCAGTGAAAGCTCCATTCTTGTAGTCACTCGACCTCGCTCTCCGCCATTGATGTTCAGCTCGTCGTCTTCGATTTCGTTTCGATAGAAGAGAGAGAGGGAGAGAGAGAGCGTCTCTGCTCTCGAACCAAGCTCTTGTTGATTCAGCCATGGCCGAGAGCCCCGAGACCAGCGACGCCGTCCCTCTGTTTGAGAAGGTTTATCACGCCAACTGTCCCGGGTGTGAGGTCGATCGCCTCAAGCAGGAGCGAAGAGGGATCCCTTACAGGGACCTGTCTTTCATTTGGATCGTCTCTTTATGCACCGGTTAGGCCGTCTGGCTCTGTCCTTCGCGTTCACGAGCCTCGTCTTTCGAGTTTCCGCGGAGTTCATGGAATTTGTGGTCGCGCAATCGATTGGTAGAGACTGTTGTGGCGCATGAAACGGTTATGCGTGCTCCCGTCTTGTGTCGAAGGAGTGTAACTTAAAAGGGACGTTCGACGCAAATTTAGCTATCTAGTTAAGCTAGTTTGCTACGTGGTGCGTGTTGCTGTTTTGGTTAAGTACTGCACAATGAAATGGAGTACGTTCTACTATTCTATTGGTGTATGTCCTCTGATGAATTTCAGTCTAACATGACTGGAATACGTAGCAGCTGCACTAAGTTTTAAATCTTCTTGCTTTAATCCTCTCTATCACGCTGGACAAGTTTGTTGTTTTTGAGTAGTCAATCAACGCATTTGGTCGTAGTGTTCATGTTTAAGGATGGACGATAAAAAAAAAGGTTTAATGAGGCATTTTATTGTTTGACGAGTATTTGAGTGCTATGTTGTTTTCTTTACCTTTAATTTGTTTATTCTGATGTTGTCACGTTTGTTTCTTTTCCCGAATTTATGTAAAAGCACATGTTTTATTTAATTTTGGATTTATTATGACGTAACTTCACGTTTAGATTTTGGGGGGATCATACTTTCTCCTGTCGCGTTAGATGATATTATCGTGTTCTTATAATTCATCTTCCCGCTTTGTTTCAGCTCTGCCGATCTCGTCACTTTTTCCATTTGTGTACTTCATGGTATGCATCTCCCTTCCTAATAAGCGTTCACTTTAATCATTGCAAGATGCAGTGTGAATCCCTTCCTCCTGCTGGTTTCTTAATTCTGTAAGCCTGCACAAAAATATATATTAAGTGGTTGCCACAGTGAAGCACTCCCTTCATTGACTCCATTACAATTCCTACCATAAAGTTTTCTATGCATCATTCTTGAACTCGCATTTGTCATTCTGTCGGTATTAGATTCTTCTTTTTTTCGGGGCCTTGGTTAGGGTTGTCTCCACTCCAATTCAAATTTTGACAAAGGCGGATGGAAGCTTTAATTTCAGCCCATATGGTCACTCTCATAGCTCTCCACCATGTAGAATGAGTTACATATCGAGACTGATTTGCCTTTTCCCATTTCAAGCTAGACGTCAAAGCTCCTCAGAAGCATAATTTATTTCAATTATGTCCTTGTACTTCCAATTCTGTATCTTGCCAGGACAATTAATCCTGACTTCTACTCTCAGATCAGAGACTTCCATATCGCAAAGAGAGAGGAAGACATTGGTTTCTATGCTGGATTTGTAGGTAATGTTGAGAAATTAATTTGTTTTCATTTTAAGGGTAAATGAGACAAATGGTCCTTGAACTTTGGCATAACATGCAATGTGGTCTTTGAACTTTAAATTTGTTCAATATGGTCTCCGGAATTTTGGTACATGTTCAATTTAGTCCCTAAACTGTATGAAAATGTTCAATATTGTCCCCGAACTTGAATTATGGAAGGACAACATTAAATATATTCCTACATGGACTAAATTTAACATGTACCATAAGTCTAAGACCGTATTGAACAAATTAAAAGTTCATGGACTATATTGCACTTTGGGCTAAAGTTCACGGACCACATCGAACATTTGGTCAAAGTTCAGAGACCATTCGTGTCATTATCCCAATCTTAAATTAGATATTGATGAGGATCTTCCTTTTAGGGTCTTCATTCATGGTGGGAAGAGCTCTGACGTCTGTTTTCTGGGGGGTTGTAGCAGATAGATATGGTCGAAAACCAGTTATTTTGATCGGCACATTCTCAGTGTTAGCCTTTTTCCTCCTTTGGCAACTGCATGGCAATGAAACTAAGAAGCTCCTTCGAAAGTATGTTAACAGTCATTTGTCATCAGGGTTATCCTCAATGCTCTCTTTGGCCTGAGCACCAGTTTCTGGATGGCCCTTTGTACACGTTTTCTTCTGGGATGCTTCAACAGTTTACTGGGTACTATAAGGGTATGGTTTCTTTCTGTATGCTTAGGTTTTAGTTGCATTATAAACACTGTAGGGCTGGTTATTTGGTTCCTTTTCCGGACATGCTAATCCGCAGCTGTTCCTTTGGTTTGTTCTGATTTAGGCTTATGCTGCGGAGGTTTCTAGAGAAGAACACCGAGCTCTCACTCTATCTGTTGTAAGAAATTTAGCCTCTGTTCTCTGGCCCAAAACAGCTTCTGATGCGGTAGCAATTTAATCGAGTGCTTTTCATTTCAGGTTAGTACATCGAGAGGCATAGGGCTCATCATAGGCCCTGCTGTTGGAGGTTTCTTTGCACAGGTGTGGGCTTTGCTGCTGCTCAATTTCCCTGGTTGTCATGCATGATCGGTTTGCAAGCCCTTTACTTTTTACCTGATATTCTTGAACTCATCAATAAACACTGTTGTGACATCGAGTTACCTTTAACATATTCTGGGAGAAACACTTTGTTGGATAGTTCTTAATCTACCGACTCAATATATCTGAAACCAATGTTCCAGGAGTACTTTACCAGAAAGATAGAACTCGAAAGGCGGAAGTTGGTGGCCTGTAAAATATTCTGGCAATATTCGTACTTTTTTCTTATTGCTAATTTCACATTCACGTATGATTTTCTGTCAATCTCCTTTTTCTATTGGTTTTGCGCGGTAAAGATTTTCATTCTCAGGTGGTTTCTATTCATAGAAGTCATTACAACAAGGATTATTATTCAACAAACTAAAATTGATGAATCATTGTCCTTCGGTTGTGCCAAGGCTTGAGCTTCAATTTTGTGGGAGGAAATTATGAATTTTCTTAAGCTCATTCTTATCCCTCTAGCTTGCTGGAAATCTTTTTGGACTTATTTCTTACTGTTTATCTTTGGATGCATCAGCCTGCAGAAAAATATCCGGGTTTGTTCTATCAAAGCTCTATCTTTGGAAGGTATATGACTATCATTTTGATAAGGATTCCATGGAAAACCTTTCTATCCATCTTTACATGCTGGTAATTTAACCTCTCATGAATATATGTATCTTTGCAGATATCCCTACTTCTTGCCGTGCCTCCTAATATCGATTTACGCGGCAGGAGTATTTATTTCTTGCTGGTGGTTACCTGTAAGTTTCAAATGACATTCTAATATTCTTATTCAATCAGGAATGGCAGTTTTTGGTCTTGTAAAGCTGAATTCATTGATTCAAAGTCGCATTCAAAAGTCCAGCATTTTTTGTCCCTTTTGAAGTTTGAGCAAAAACGAGCAACATAGAAGATTTTATTCGATTTGGAACCAAGACGATCATAGACTGGAGTAAAATCACAACTGTTGCGCACATGTATATGCTCTATGTGCACTGTTACCTTTGTCCAAGTTGGTCGATAAAATAATTCCTTTTGTAACTCAAGAACTTGATTTTCTTTTATTGAATCATTGGAAGTCTGGAACAGCCAATCCATTGATGTAGAGTCATCAATAACTTCACGTGAGAAAAGTTGAAAGTAGGGAAATGAAGCTATAAATTTACTTGTTTGAAATAGCCATAATTCTTCATGATAGTACTTGTTGGAATATATAAATAAATATTAAACTACGCATTCTTCTAACAGCTTAAGCTTTTAAAGCAGTCGGTTGTGGTCCCACAAAATCTCACATGGTATAAGAGCAGGAGGTCCTGAGTTCAAATCTTTCCAAGCCCCCTATTTGTCTCCCCAATGAATTTGTCCACGCTTAGTACTAGGCAAAAAACCAGACTAAGCGTGAGGGGGAGTGTTGGAATATATAAATAAATATTAAACCACGCCTTCTTTTAACAGCTTAAGCTTTTAGAGCAATCGGTTGTGGTCTCACAAAATCTAACAGTACTGAACTATGTTGTTTTGCTACAATTACCACTCCTCTTGCATGACTCGGTTATAACTTAGAGGTAATTGCCTAAGCAAAGTTGTCATAAAATATTAATTACTATGCAGGAAACACTGCACATGCATAAAAGCACAGTTGGTGGGGACTCATGTGATGGGGTGAAAATTTCTTGTGATTCATCTGATGCTACAAAACATGATGCAGAAGTTGAGGAACAGAAAACTTACGAAGAAAATCTCCTCAAGAATTGGCCTCTGATGTCCACTATCATTGTTTATTGTGTTTTCTCACTTCAAGAAATTGCTTACTCAGAGGTAAATTTTGTTCTTATCCGTTATCGCTCTCTGATAGTGCTCACAAACATGGCACATATTCTATAACTTAAGTGATAGAATCTACTCAAGTTTAGGATTGGCGAGGTCAATGATCTGCAACTCAGATTGAGGTCATAGGTATCTGAGGCTGATCCTTTTATCTGCCTAAGCTTTTATAAGGTCTGGTATAAGTTCATGATTCGGGGTCTAACTCGTGTTTAGGGCATCGGCTTTCTGCTTCAGTGGTTGTTCAAATGTGTCTTTATTGCCTTAAGTTAGTTCATTTTGTTTGATGGTAAATCATCGTTCCAAATCCGAACATTAGGTGCATCCTCAGTCGGAAGAATTCTCTTGTTACTTTTCATTCTTGTGGTCCATGACACTGAGCAAGATTCGGATCAGTTGCTTTTTTTGAGAAATTATGGAAGATCTTAAAACATGCTATAAAATCAACTGCCCTTCTGTTCATTCACAGATATTCTCACTGTGGGCTGTCAGTGAAAAAAAGTATGGAGGGCTGAACTTTTCATCTCAAGATGTTGGTGAAGTTCTAGCTATTTCAGGTACATACCCACCAGGCTCATGATATAGAAAACTGGTTTGCCAGTAAAGTAGGTTTTTGGTCTATTTGCAACGTTTTGCCAACTTGGAATAGGAAAAGTTCCCTATGCAATGTTGAAGGAAAGCTTCTTTTTCTTGAGTAACTGGGTTGCTTTGTCATCTGTGTTATGTTACTTTGTCTTCATATCATTGGAGAAGTGAGAACAACTGAACTTACCAAGAAGGCTGGAATATTGGGTAGCAAGAGTGATAGAGGGTGCATGTGTTTTTTTATTCTTTCTATTTATTATTTATTTTGTTTTATTTTGGGAGGTTGGGGGGAGATGTTATTGAAAGAGGCAACAACTGCGAAATCATTAGAAAGTTTATAGTTAAGTGTGGATTCCAATGTGTAATGTCTCATCGAGTTCAGTACTCAATACTGTAAGCTTAGGTTGATTTGCATTGCATCATTGGATTATATGGTTCAACAGTTTGGCTAACTTGTGGGAATGGCAATGTTGTCAGGGTTTGGTCTTTTACTATTCCAGCTTCTTCTATATCCGCGGGTTGAGAAAATTCTTGGAGCAATTATGATCACTCGACTATCAGCTGTAAAGTTTGATCTTTCACCTATTTTCTTCATTTCATTTTTTAAAATGTACTTTTTGCAATAGAGTTGAAAATTAATGTTTGGTTGCTTGTTCCAGGGCATATCTATCCCATTGCTGTCAAGTTACCCTTACATAGCCATGCTTTCTGGATTGACGCTTCACATAGCAATAAATTTCGCATCCATATTAAGGAATGCTCTTTCTGTGAGTATTTGCTGCTCTTACAAGTACAGGGGATAATCATTTTCTGCCTCAAGTCTTCTCTCTTTTCTTATTATCGTTTGTTGTCTAAATTGTGATCTGGTTGTCATAGTGATTCGTTTCCTGGGAATTCACAGAACATATATTTGGTTGACTTCTGTTTTTCTTGATGATTTGAGCCATTTGTGATGAAGATGGATCGGAATAGCACTAACATTTCACAATTAGTTATCCTTTTTCATTTTAATTGCTCTATGAGCCTCTCAGTGTCCTTGGCTTAATCTGAATCCTGAGGATGTATTTTGCTGAGCAGTTGGCAGACTAAAAATAAGATATTGATAAGGCCTCCTTTGAGCAATTTCTTGCGATGACATATTTTGTCATGCTGTTGTTCATTTTGTCATTGTAATTGGATGTCTTTTTCTTGAGTAGAAACCTTTCCATTGCATATATCACGCAATATGATTTATCAAATCTATGCAGGTATCTGGGGTCACAGGAATATTCATATTGCTCAACAATGCTGTTGTAAGTTTACCGTCTGCGTTCCAGAATAATTTGTATAAGCATTCAATTTTATCTGTTTTTTAGTGAGAGAACTTAGCTTAGCACGATTGTTGTGTTTAGGACATTCTCTTTTCACCTTCTACTGATTTGCAGCCCCAGCACCAAAGAGGAGCTGCTAATGGTATTTCCATGACCGCAATGTCTATCTCAAAGGCATTTGGCCCTGCATGCGGAGGTGCCCTGTAAGTCAAATTATGTAATTAAGATCTAGTTTTTTTTTTTTTTGGTAAGGTTAATTAAGATCTAGTTTTTTTTTTTTTTGGTAAGGAAATTAAGATCTAGTTGATATCTGCTAATTGTAAAAAGTATGTATGGAGTTTGCAGTAGAGGCAGCAGCCAACTCACTGAAAGAGTAGTGCTATGTGATACCAAAAAATTAAAGTACAAACCCAAATGTCTCTAAATTCCCAAACTAGCTCTTGGAATGTCAAGTATCTTAGTGTTGCCCTCTGTATCAGCCAAAAAGTTGCCAAAGAGTCAAAGAATCATTTTCTTTGCATTACTTCTCATGCAGTGCCTCTGTATTACTCTTCTCCACTACTTTAGTAATTAGGTATTGGCTGAAATTTTTTCACTCCTCATAGAAATTTGTGTATGTCCTTACGGAGTACTCTGTGAAGATGACTTCTGCAGAGGGGTGAGTAGCAGGGACAGATTGGCACAGCCGCATGTTTTCCTTCTTAGCTCTTCTTAAACATACATCTGACTCCTTTTGGCTTACCAATTGGTTTTTGGTATGTCTCTGTCCCAGAAAAATTGATCATGACTCAAAACCAATTGAAAATTGCCCTGTCAAAGCTAAGACACTCCTTAAAAGTGGCATTAATGTACATAATTTGTAACTTAGAATAAATCTAGATGTGGCACTTCGTTCAGTTAATTGATAGAAATATGTGGATAATACTTCTTAGTTTTTAGGAGTCCTGCAATTGTGAGATCAAAGCTGCAGTATTCAAAAGCAATGGGTGGAGTTGCTTCTTGTGGTAGCGTCTTTACATGGACAACTGAGTCACGATGGGTCTGGGATACAGTTTCGAGCATGTATAGTTCTTGATTATCTCTACTCTTAGTGTCTAGTTGGAAAAAGGCCACTGTGGATCTGGGACTGGGATAGCTTTCCTTTTCGGGTAAGAGTGTACTAGTTCCCCCATGTTCTCATTATAAGGAAATCCGCAGATCTCATTCATATTATGATAATATGATTTGTAGGGAATTCGGGATATTCCTAATATCTCATGTAGCCTTTCTTAAGCTTGCTCTCCTCTGAGTACATATCTCATCTGAATGAACCAGCTTCTCTTATTAGAATCGTACGTTAGTGCCTGAACTGTAAGTTCACTTGGCCAATGCTAAAAAGTGATGGATATTAAGGTAGTTTATCTGGCAGTATGTGAACATCACTGCTCCAGTAACTTCTTTTCCTCTTCTCTTCTCTGTTCTGCAGGTTTTCTTTGGCCCAGAAGCGGCAAGTAGCGACCTTCCTCCCTGGTATACAGTTATGCTCACATTGTCGATAGTCTGTTTGAAACTAAATTCTTCCAGCACCTGTTTGAGTGGGAGGGTTTGGTGTAAACTCAGCATGCACCTTTACTATTGATGGATTGCGGATATTTATGTCCCCATTCATAAAAATTATCTAAACTCCGTCTATGTAGTCTACATAGCCTGTCCTAAACCAGGTAAAAGAGGAGGGTTACGTTAGGCGTAGCGAGTCGGTTATAAAAAAAGAGCTACCTTTATGAGATGAACCCTATTAATTCCCAACTAGTTTGGGATATGGGTGTTGTTGTTGTTGATTCTTGAAAATTATCTAGTTGCACCGCATTATCTAGCACTATAGCAAGTATAATTATTTCTTGACTCTGCTTTTAGACAATGAGACGAGAAAACGATTGTTTTTTTCAGTTAGCTGTCTGTGCATGACATTTTACAGTGATTAACAATCCCGTTTGCATCTGAGGATGTTACTATCCCAAGAGTTAGAGCATAAGAAAGTGTCTATCTTAGCAAGGATCTGAAGCTGCTAGCACCATACAGGATTGCAATTAAAAATCTCGATCCTCTGCATCTTTTAGAATGTATGAGCTCAGTTTTCATATGAACTTAGGATTTAAAATCCATTGATCACTTTGCATATTATTAATCACTAGATTAATAATATATTTTGGAATTTTTTATTATGTGGAATTCTAGGTTTATGGATGCTATCGTCTTTTGTAGTTTCGATTTCACCAAAAGCTCATCTATAATTATTCAACTTCTCTTTGTATGTCACAAGATTTGCATGACTCCAAGGATCTCTTCTCTGGTTTCCTGAGCGGACTTTGATTAAGCAAAATGCCAGAACACGTGCTGCTGCTTTTTTCACATTAATGTCATTTCCATCGTACTACCATCAACCTTGCTGATTCAAACATTAACGTCATTGAATTGCGACGACATTTGCAAAACGGTGGCACACGCTGATGTAATGTTGCTAATCAGCTCTTTGAGCTTTAAGATGGTTGTGAGTCTTGTGACCGTATCACGAGTTATATCCGCATCCCTTCCATGCTCCTCTGCATTCCATATGACCGAATTACTTCTTGCAGCATATGCCTCATATTTTTATGGACTGCAGGTGATCAAATGGTCTTCTTCGTATTGAACTTGCTTCAGATGATTGGATTGATTCTCACGTTCAAGCCTTTCTTGGCCCAACCCCGTGAGCGAAGAGCAGCTTCCCTTACTTAAAGCATCAGGTGGTTCTCATAAATGTACATAAGCCTGCTCTTCTAGGCCTTTGACTTTTGTCTAGCAGCGGGCGTTATATCTACATACAGGTATAGCATTGCATGCAGATCCTAATGTGTCATGCGCTGGAAAATGTCTAGATAAATTAGATTTACGCTTACACAAATGTATTCATACTGGACATGTCCGCTTGTCCATTTGGTGCACCTCATTATGCTTATAGAAGAAGCACGACTTAGCGCGATTGTTAAGACTGCCTCACATGTGTAGTGTTGGTTGATAGGAAGCCGCCATCAAAATGGCGTGAATAAGGCTGTAGACGTTTTGGCTTTTAGAGGAAGAAGCAGTTGAGGCGGCTTGGCTTGGGTCGGTTGGATCCACCTCGCTTCGAGGGTATGCCATTGCTTGTGCTGGGCGACTTCATCTCTTTCCTCTTTTGTTTTCTCCTGCCATTAAAAGTCATAGAGATCGTTATGGTGGGACAAAAGAACAAAAACCCAAGGCCATCTCTTTTCCTGCTTTATTTCTTTACTCTTTTATTATTATTATTATTATTGTTCTTGCATCGAGGACAAAGATTGTCCTGGTTCATTCTTCTGTCCTTGGTAGATTTCATGTGGCATTAAGACGCACGAGAGAGAGAGAGAGAGAGAGCTGATGCGAAATGAATAATGATGCGTCAAGTGGGCTTCAAGTATCATTCCCGCCAAACCATAATGGTGGGGAAAGCGAATAGCATAGTAGGCGATTGCAAAGGATAGGACTCCCTCGGGAAAAAATTCTATTCGGACATGGACTTAGCTATCCAAGTCAAATTCCTCTTTTGTGCTCTGCTTTGTGAAATTCTCTCGGGTCACGTCCAGCGAATCTCCTCATCTGGGAGGTTCACATGGCGAGAGAGGAGGCGAGCACAAATATTCTCTAGGACCATATCTAGCCTGGCCGTCGAAAGGGGCATGTCGTGCAATAGCTCCACACGCCCCCCTTTCTGAAAAAGAGTGATTCCGCATCTAAGTTTTGAAACTAAAATATGATCAAAGGAAAGAGAGATGAGATATTCAAATAAAATATAAAAAGAGATGAGATATTATATTTGAATAAATACTACCTTTGTCACTATAAGTTTCATTGGTATCTCTATACTTAAGTGATCAGTTAGTCTTGCTCTTAGATAGTTAGACCTCTCCACCAAGTATTTAATTGGGAAAATATTCCCAGCATTCATGCAAAAAAATGAAAACTCACTTCAACAGTTTTGGACGCATGACATGTCGAAATTTTTCTAAACACCAACGAAGGACATAACAAAATCCCAAAACGTTTATATGTTATTCTCCATTTTCCAGGTTTTCTTTTGAAGTGCATCCTCCACTGGGCCAATCAAGCTCTTTGTAACCAATGTTGGGCCCATCCAGATAGACGCAATGATTTCAATCTTATGGACCCCCTTTTAGATTTTTTTTTTTTTTGGAGACCCCCTTCTAGTTAACGACACCGTAATATCCCAGTTCACAAATCACAAAACTCATTATCTAAACAAAACAAATCACTTCAGTGTCATCGCACTGAATCCTCAAGCAATTTATACAAAACTTCTACCTAGCACACGCAATTATACGATTCACATAGACCCGCCAAGGACAACACAAGCGTAAATGCACAAGCTCTCGGGGAAGGTGAAACACGTCGTCGATCCTCGCCGTATATTTCTCTGGAAAATTCGCCCTAAGCGTCCTAGAGAACAAAAGCTATCACGAGATCCTCTGTCAACACTGTCACTTTTTGGATCAAACGAGATTGCACTTTTACTTGTTTCACCGACTTTTTGTTTATTTGTGCGGTCGCTGTAATTGCGTCTACAAAAGTTGAGCTAACCTTCAAAAGGAAGTCCAAAGCGAATCAGAATCTCAAGGGGTGGCCAAGATTGAAGGCAAGAGGGGGTTACGAACAAATTCCCCAACGGGATTTTCTAGGACAACCACCCAACGTGGCTGCGAACAAAGTTCACACCACAAATATGTTTCCTGCGCGTGCCTACCCTTTTGTCTTGTCTTTTACCTTACAAGCAAGATAATGTCATCCCAGCGGCAGATTTATGCAATTAACTGGAATGCTCGGTCTCATTGGAACCACTTGAAAAGCACAATAATATCGACCTCCTGCTCTTAGATTGGTATCCCACTTTGGTTTTCGTTTTCACCTTTATATGGGCTACTTGAAGGAGACGAATTACGTCTCACAAACAAATTCAACCATCACAACCCAACAAACACGTAAAGTCCCCACTCAGCCCGAACAAAACTTACATGCACCTCCATTACTCAAAACAGACCAATTAAGCTAGCATCTACTCAACATAACTCGTGACGGTTCTTGGATAAGGAACTCGATATTTGGGTACAGAATTGGACAAGTATAACCAGGAAGAGGATGATTTTACTATCTCTCCAGCACTCTATGAAGGTTCAGAGGATATTGAAACTGAAATGAATTTCCTTTTAGCAAATAATGCAAGGGGGGAATTGCGAATGAATCAATTCTTCAATGTCATGCAAAAGAAGTGGCAAGACATGAAGAGGCAAACGGTAGCAACCCAAAGTTGTTTTGAATAGCATTAGGCCGACAAAGAACAAGCAATACATATATCAGGTATCACCAATAAGGGATAATTCATCAGATAGAAAGGAATCAAATCCAGCTTTTTGGATTACCTTTATCCAAAACCTGCTATTGTTCGGCAGATTTCCAAAGGAAATCCACCAACAAGTGGTCGACTGTGAAACCAATTAGATGCCACACATACCACTATTGATTTGCAAGCAATCATTCAAGCCACTGATGGAGAATACGAAACTTCAATTTCCTATAGGACAAGAAGTATTCACACAAAAACTGCAAAGATCTAAACTAGCAACCAGAATTGCCATAAACAAGGGGGAAAACATGCGGTTCTCCAATTGTTCTAAATTCATGTAGCAAAGTAAGAGGCATATTAAAAAAAGAGAAGGAAACTAAAGGCCGACTAAACTATCATAGAAAGCAGACCAAACAAGCAAACATACAGACAAAAAGTGCCACTCAAGGATGCAAAATAAGGAAGAGACCACCAACGAAAGCTACTGACACAATCCATGAGTCCCTAGGAAATAAAGTGTCATCAACTTATCTGTCCTGTTCCCTTTTCATTCAATCATACGCAATTAGAAGACTGGTTTAGGTATGTTCTCACTTGGCCATCATGACTCTGACAAACTCCTCATAATTGATTTGGCCATCGCCATCCACATCAGCCTCACGGATCATTTCATCAACTTCCTCATCAGTCAGCTTCTCACCGAGATTTGTCATGACATGGCGAAGCTCAGCTGCCGAGATGAAGCCATTCTGGTCCTTGTCAAAAACTCGGAAGGCTTCCTTAAGCTCCTCTTCGGAGTCAGTATCCTTCATCTTTCGAGCCATCAAATTGAGGAACTCTGGAAAATCAATTGTACCATTGCCATCAGCATCAACCTCATTAATCATGTCCTGGAGTTCTGCCTCAGTTGGGTTCTGTCCAAGTGACCTCATTACAGTCCCAAGCTCCTTGGTGGTTATGCAACCTGTAATGAAGCTGAACATCAGGCAGGACATCGATGGAAGTTTCACCATGTAAGGTGACATTAATTATAACTAGAACTATTTCCTATCGTTGCTCCCATAATCTTCCAGTGCGTTCACATACTTCCAGCTCTGGACATTCCAGAATACCGACATTCTGACAAAGAAATGTCATTGAATGACAAGAATGAAATGAAAGTTCCCTTCCTAAGCAACCAGGTTCGTAACAGCTAGCACTAAAGTACATGGGAGTGATGAAAAACATGATCAAGCACCCAGCTTCACTTTTTAACATAAAAAACCTGGAACATGTTGGCCAAAAAAAAAAAGAACCTAGAACATGACAGAGGCTGATGGTATTTCAGTAAGAGAACATAATGAACTCAAGTATGGTGGGCAATAAACCTAGAAAGGCGACCTTCAAACAAATTAGTTTTAAATGCTAATCGTCGCTTAATAGTTTAAGATCCGACATCTTACTGTGTTTTTTTTAATCAATTCCTAGTCAAAGCACGAGAAGGGCCTACTAGCGTCGATTTAGAGTAGATAATGTTTTTCTTAAACAGTATGAAGAGATCTCGATCTTCGAGAGCTAACGCAAACAGGAAGATCGACCTGGAAATGTAAACATAGTTCGCACAGATATGTCATTAAAAAAAATGCTACAAGAGAACCTCACACACACCGAAAGTCCACCTATGCACGTAATGGAGTGCCTAATTTTCCAGCTCATGTTTCTGCCAATAATTGATGACACGGAGTTCAAAGCCCTGGACATTTTACTCCATACAGATAGTGGGACAAAAAGAAGAAAGTCAGACTCCACAGCAAAACATCTAACAGGAGGCAAATCGAATTACATATTGACGGCACAATCGGTACACAACGTGAACAACCTCCCGGATTCACCAAAAAATCGCTAGAGATCATCAAAGCCCTAACACATCAAACGGAGCAGGACCTGCCATCCCCTCCAAAAAGGAGATCAAACGAGAGCTCAAACAGTGAAAACATTCAACCAAGAGCAAACAATGGCAAAAAAAAAATAAAAATCAGACACCGCCGTACACACGGCACGGTGGGACTAGCGGAGACGGACCCTGCTGAAAAAAAACAAACAAACAAACACGAAGACTTAACACCGTAGAGGATCTCTCGACCGACTGCGCAGCTCCGGGAACTGAATCAGAGCCGTCGAGAGCGAAGCAACAGCACGGAACGACGAAGTAATCGAACCGGAAGTCCAAAATCCGAACGAGAAAAACTCAATTCGAGAAACCGGCGAGAGAGAGAGAGAGAGAGAGGGAGAGGGAGAGGGAGAGACCGTCGCCGTCCTTGTCGAAGAGGCTGAAGGCCTCCTTGAACTCGGAGATCTGATCGCTGGTGAGCTGCTCCGCCATGTCCCTCTGTGTCTCCTGGCTGCGAGATTCTTCCCCGGAGAGTCGTCACCTGCTGGCCGAAGAAGAAGGGAGGAAATTCAAAAGGAGGGAAAGCGAAAAGTCGCGTCCGCGTCGGTCTGGCTCGTCAGGCACGACCACAGAGTTGAATTAATACTAGTCGCAGCAGCAGACTCAGAGTGCGTGCAAAGTTATTCTTGAATAAATCAAATAAATAAATAAATAAAGTTGCCTGCCCCCGCCAGGACTACTCTTCGAGGAAAGGCATCCCATTCCAATTCTTTTTCTCATTTCCTCTAATTTTCCTTTCTTTTTTGCATGCCAGGTGGGCGCAGATTCCTCGCTTTTGCCCCCCCCCCCCCGCCCCCCCCTCTTTTTTTACTCCAATTTTCTTAAAAATCGGATTGCAAAAAACCAAAAAAAAAAAAAGGAAAAAGAATTCTCACATTCTCCTTTGATTTCCTAAGAGAAATTTAAATTCAAATGTGTTGCGCTCTCCTAAATAATTAACAATAAATCCATGGTTAAAATACCACAAATGGAAATTGTAAAATAGGGAGCGCGAACTTAGCTCTAGCAAACCTTTCAGTTGACGAAACTTACTCAAACTTAGACTTGTCAAACGTGGTGAGTCGACTCAAAAATGATCCAACTCAAATTGACTCATCTAACTTATCTTTGACCCGTTTCCATGTGATGCAATCTAGTGATCCATAGCTAACTCAACCCATATTACTAAAACACTATAGGAAAACTCATAACCAAATTGAGGTGAAAGGTGAGGTCACAGAGTGAGCGAGCACCAGATCAAGTCTAGGCGATAGAGAAAGAGTGTGTGTGAAGAGAGAGTCATATGGATTGGTTGAATCTAACCCAAATATGAATCCATTTAACACAAATAATTTTGGTTCAAACCCATTAGATCTCTTTGGTGAATATAATCAATCTATATAATAACTCAACCCATCAAATATGGGTTAAGAAATAAGTCTATTATCCATTTTTTCGTCTTATTTTATCGAATCCAGATACATATATCCATCTCCTTTTTCTTTCATCTCACGTTAGATTTGACCATTTCACTCACATCTCACTTGGGGAAAATTACCAAAAAAAGTCATAAACCTTCATTCCAATTGGACAAGTTTAATCTTGGTATCAATTTAGGTAAGCAAATTATTGATATGGATGTCGGCCATCCCACATAACGTGATTGGCGTTGTCATGGATTTTTTAAAGTAAAATTTATATTAAAATATAATTATATATTTTTAAAATTATTTTTTTCTCATTTTTTATTTGAAAAAATTGTCTCATTGGCAGTCGCAGGCAAGGCAGCCCTCACAACAACCGGCGAGGGCTGGCTAGTGCTTGCCCAATGGATGATGAGCCTCACTGGCCAAAGTGACAAAAAAAAAAAGAACGAAAAAAAGATACAAATAATTTAAAATATTATTTTTTCAAAAATTTTAAGAAAAAGCATTATAAATATCCACATTAGCGCCAACCGCACCACGTAGAACGATCGGCTTATAGGTCATCGATGTTCGATCAAAATTGATTTGATTGACTGAATTAACATCACTGCCAAAAGTTTCAATGACTAAATTGAATTCATAAGTGTATAATATATATTGGTACTTCCCCCGCCCCCATGTGGGACCCACGATTTGTTGTACATAGTTGCCATGATTGGTGGATCGAGCTCCAGTAATCAACTAACCCGGACTTTTAGAAGCCCGGGGGGGGGCGGGGGGGGGGGGGAATATTTTACTGGTTGGACAGCCGCTGGCAATCGGTTCCTTACAAAAAAATTTCATTATCGATTTCGGACATCGAGACAATTCCCACTCCCGCAAGAGACAAGTTTATCGATTATTGTTCAATCGAGACACGAATCGGCGAATTTTGAACGCACGTGTTCAAAATCGAGTCGAACGGCAAATATTCAGAAATATAACTAATTAATGTGAGCGTGCCGGCATATTCTAAATATTTATTTTGTGCTCAATACCGAACCAAACAGTTTATCTCCGTAAAGTTTCTCACTTTCTAAATGCAGAGATTAAATAAGCTGGCCCTGTTTTGTTTTCTCTCTTCTCCACACGCTTTCTCCTTCGATCTCCATGGAGCGGAGGGTCCGAGCTACATCTCTATTTCCCTTCTCCCCTTTCCTTAGGCTGATTTTACTTTCTATTTCGTTTTCTTGCTTTCGTACCGTTTTCCGGAGCTTTTCTCTTTTAATTTAGTCTAAATTTGAAATCATTTATTTCTCATTTTTGTGAGAGTTCTATTCCGATCTGGTTTTAGATTTGATGCTTTTTTTTTTTTTACCTTTTCGCGGGTGTGTTTTCGGGGTTTTGCTCTCTTCGGGATTTGCTGGTGAACAAGTCCAGTTTGAAAAGAGATCGGAAGAGTTTCGTGAAGATTTCGCTCTCACGGTTGTCAAATCCGTGCTCGTTTGACATTTTTACTCTTGCTCGGTGATAGTGTTGGGGATGTCAAACATAGGGACATTCAGCCGAAAGGCAAAGCCATAGTAACAAATATGGTTCTTGATGCGTGTTCATTACTGAAGAAGTATTCGATGGGTCGTCGATTATGATTTGAAGACCTCATAGAGGTGATCTTTGAGCGTGTGATGATTTTTCTTTTTTCCTTTTTTTTTGTCAGAATTTTTCTTCTTATTTGGAAACTTATTTTGTTTTGAAATTGTCCGTCATTCAAGGGTTGCAGTTGAACTGCCTTGTTTCTCTTTTGTCCAGCGAAAAAGCAAATGAGACGAAATATTATTTAGACAAAAAAAATGTATAGATTAATAGATAATTTTTTTTTGGTGATTCAATCTTTTTACTACTCGCTCTATCATGCTTTCGCAATCTCTATTTTTCCCTTTTTTTTTTCTCTCTCTCCTTACATGAAAACACGTGTCCTTTTTACTTGCGACAATAAAAAGGTTTTTTTTCCCAATTTAATTAAAAAAATATTTACAAAATTAAGTTTTTTTAAAAAATATTTACTGATTTGGATCTCGTGCGCTCCATTAAGTACCACGCGTTATGCAGCGCAAGTGATTTACCAAGCAAGCGACTCGCTTGGTTTTTTTTTTCTTTTTTTGGCTTGCTTACTCTTTTTTTCTTGCTTGTTTTGTTTTTGCGTCATTTTTTTTTTTGGTGAATGGTAATTGTATAGAAGAATTCTACTACAAACGTGTTGTTGAAAATGTTTTTCCGACGAAATTTGCAACAAATATGATGTTTCGTTGCAAATTAGCGAGAATTTTTTTTTTCTTCGCTAAATTTCATAGCTAAAAAATTATATTTATTATTAATTTACGATGAATTTTATTAGCAATGAATTCTACGACGAACGTGTCGTTAAAAATGTATACTTTATATCATACAACAAACGTGTCGCATAAGTTTGTTGCAAAAAATAAACGTGTCATATGATGTTTCGCCGGAAAATATACAACGTACGTTTCCAACGACACGTTCGTCGTAGAATTCTACTATACAATTACCATTAAAAAAACGAAGCAAAAAAAAAAACCAATCAATCAATTGCTTGCGCCCTGCTTTATGCAGTGCCTCGCACGCCACTTTGTGTAGCTCGTCACACGCTACGTCAGTGGCGCGATACCCAAATTAATAAATATTTTTTTAAAATCTAATTTTGTAAATAATTTTTTAATGGGAAAAAAGCCCACAATAAAAAAGGGCAAAAAATATTTCAATAATGAGAAAAGCCGGTAGCTGTCGTAGAATCGATGTACTCCCCCAGCACGCCACCCGGAGAAAAATCACAAAATAAGAAAACAAAGAAGAAAAGCCGGCCCCTCTCGAAAGGGACCAAACCCGGCCCGCCTCCGAAAGCCGATACCCAAAATCCGCAAGGACGGCATCATTGGCGTCTGACAAAATGGCGCCAAAATCAGAGTCGTATTCCATTCCAGGGTCGTCACAGCGAGTGCAAAGAAGCTGCGCACTGTCAGTGACAGATGCCGTCGATATGCCCAACGAGCTTGAACGAGGAGTTCTCCCTTTATTTTCTTTATTTTTATTTTTTTTGGAGCAAAGAGGAATTCTCCCTTCCTTTGTCCGGAAGGAAAAGCCACGTCACGCGAGTATTCATGCAGCACCTAACGAATCTGAGGGGCTAAGGTTTAAAAAGAGGCCGCTAATGGCGACTTGGAGCCCGCGATATTACCGGGATGATGCTTTTCAGTTCGCTCCAGGCGTTCGTGAATTATGAATCGAGTACAAGTCTAATGTCTCACGTGCTTAAAAAATTAACTATGCGCGATGATGATAACTCCGAAGACGAACTTCCGACAGATCTCCAATGCCGATGATAAGTAAAGGTTAACTGCCGACTCTTTTTTTCTTTTGGTCCAGTAAACTATCTATTTGTAGTTATCGTCGGAAGACTGTGCTTACCATTCTCAAATTTAGCATTCTATCCCGTAGCAGAATACTAATTTGTTTTTTTTTTTCTTTTTTTTTTGATTTTTTGGGATTAATTAGGTGGGTCCATCCGTTCTTTTCAATAAGATGATGAGTTTTACATGCTCGCATTCAATTAAGTTGATTTTCAAAATGTTTTTACGTTTTATAGGTGCAAATCAATTATTAGAAACGGAAAAAAGTGTCAAAAAAGTCATAAACATATTGTATTAGTACCAATTCAGTCCTAAACCTTTTTTTGTATCAATTTAATCCTAAACCTTTTATATTAGTATTAATTTAGTCCTAAATATTGTGTATTTATGCCAATTGAGTCAATTCGATCAATTTTGCTCAAAAATTATTGGCGCGAACATCAATTGTCTAATGTGGATATTTTTTAAAAGATTTTTTTTAATATTTTAAATAATTTTTAACAATTTAAAAAACAAAAAAAATGCTTTAAAACTATTTAAAATTATAGAATGATATTTAAAAAATATCCAAGACATCATTTGTCTTGCCATGTAGGATAACCGATGTCGAAATTAGCCATTTTTCGGTTAAAATTAATAGGATCAACTCAATTAGCATAAATATAAAAGATTTAGGACTGAATTGACACAAATGTAAAAAGTTTAGGATTGAATTAGCACCAATAAAAGGTTTAGGACTTAATTGGCATCAATGAAAAAGGTTTAGGAATGAATTGACAAAAAAAAAATTAAGACTAAATTGGCACTAGTGCAATAAATTTAGGATTTTTTTTGACACTTCTCCCGTCTTTAAACTTCGTGATATATTGCCAAAATGTTGTGAAAACTTTACAATTGGCCCGTTGACCATTCAGTAAAATATTATCGAAGTACTGATTTTTATCATCCAGAATAATCAATTAGCTTACTAACGGCATAACGATTTAACATTGTGAAGAAATAATGGTATATAAATCTTGCCACTCCCACATGTGATAGTAAATTACAAAAAAAAAAAAAACAAACATTAAAAAAAATTCCGCAAAAAGGCCAGAATTAAGTAGTAACTTACCCGGAGTAATGGCTCTCCTGCCCTCAATTCAATCAAACACGTACATACGGTATATTAATATCATCAACATTAATAACAACTTTATCCCAAATTAATTGATTTCGAGGGTCGATGAACCCCAAAGATTCATAAAATAAAATAAAAGAAGGATCGATCAAGGGAAAATAGATAAATATATAAAAATAATAAATATAGATAAAATATATAAATATATATATAATGAAATGACTAAAAAGTATAGTCATGAACATGAAAATTCTGCCCCCAAACACATATGATTTATACGAAGGAAAAATCGCGTGTCTAGGTTGGAAAAAAGCAAGCAGAAAGGCAAAAGCACCGGTTCATGAAGCGAGGACTACTCCCTTTTTGCTCAACTCATAGGCCATGAGGCGGGCCGTCGCTGCTGTCCGGCAAGTCAGTTGTCATGAACCTGAGGAATTCCTTGTAGCTGATCTTGTCATGGCCGGCGACATTGGCCGCGCGGATTAGTTCATTAGCGTCCTCATCAGTCAGCTGCCCCCAAAGAGTTGTCAGGACCTGGCGGAGCTCATCCGTGGATATGAAGCCATCCCGGTTCAGGTCGACGCGCTGGAGAGCTTCCTTGAGCTCCTCCATCCTTCGAGCCATGAGGTTGAGGAAGTCCTGGAAGTCCACGGCACCGTTGTGACCGGCGTCGACCTTGTCAAACATGTCCCGGAGCTCAGACTCGGTAGGGACCTGTCCAAACGTCCCCATTAGAGTCTCGAGGTCCTTGGCGGTGATGTAACCTGTAAAACGGGGTAGAAATTACGGGCTTTTTATTAGGTAACGAAGAAATTTCCTGATGATGTTGGCCCAAGTCGCAGACTCCCAGTAATACCGATATCTTGGCCTTCGCTTACTGACGGTTCCATGGGCATCAGGTGTCTAATCCCAGGACAAGCAATTCGTCCCGAGAGTTTTCTTTGTTTTACCTTGGAAACTCCGAGATCAGAAGTAGTAAGATTGGTGCTCGTAAAGATGACAACAAAACATGCCGGGATGACTTATATACGAAGGTTGTTGAATCGATAGACATACAGCCTCATAAAAAGAAAGGAAAAAGGAGGACATGAGAGGGAGAGACCGTCGCCGTCGTGGTCGAGAAGGCCGAAGGTCCCCCGGAACTCGGAGATCTGATCGTCGGTGAACCGACCCGCCATATTTCTGTTTTGAAGTGGCTGATAAGGAACCAAAGTCGGAGAGAGAGTGAGACCACACGATCCCGCAGCTCGCATGTTGTTCTTCAAAGGCGAGAGAGGAATGGACATAATATATAAAAACAGCAGCAAAGTGCTACGTGGTTGCGGAGCTCGGGTGCTAACTTCTCTCTCTACGGAAGCTCTCCCGGGCGGCCGGCCTTGTGTTTTGTCCGACTCTAGAAGCGTCAAGTCCTCTCATCGGCGACACTGCCTAGGATTTCTGTTAAACCAGCTCTATCCTGTCCTCTCTCTCGACCTCTTGTCATGTCTCACCCTTCGCCATTTCCCGCCACCTTCCCTCTCAGGACCGTCACCTCGATTGATTCTTCCACCATATATATACGTCATCAGAACACACTAACAGAATAGAACTACGACAAAGAAGGAGAATAACTCGTCAGTTATAGCGAGAGAATGCAAACGATGGAAGACACAAAATAAATAAAAGAGAAGATAAACAAAGGTTTTATATGGTTCCGTCGACCAATAAAATTTTTTCTCGAAAGCCTACATCCACGGCTAGAAACCCTCATATTTCTTAGCTTCTTGAGGAAGATTTATTCTTCTTTAGTAAAGAAGTATACATCATAGTTACTAAACATAGCCTATATATGATTTTTATGGTAAATGCAATTATTACATATGGACCTTGATCCTCAATCTTAACACAATTTGGCAAGTGTGTCTCCCCAACACTCTCCCTCCAAGTTGGGGGCGAAGATGTATTCTGAGGTCAACCTGGCCGACGTTTGTTGAAATACTCTTTTAGAAAGGGGCCTGGTAAACACATCAATAAGTTGTTCTTTGCTTTGAACATAAGGAGTCTCGATAGTTTTATCATGAATTTTCTCTCGAACAAAATGACAGTAGACTTTTATGTGTTTTGTTTTTTCACGGAAGACCGGATTTAATGCAATGCGAGTTGCCACTTGGTCATCACAAAATAGCTTCATAGGAGCATGAGGTCTTTCAAGACCCAAGTAACTTAATAGCAAGTGAAGCCACATCAATTCACATGTGGCAGATGCCATGGTTCTGCATCCCGCTTCAATGCTTGAGCGAGCAACCACACTTTGCCTTGCAAGACATTTGCGTTCAAGATACCGTGCGAGACCTATTGACGATTGCGCGGCACTATAAGTGGCACACAATGGCTTGCGCGTCAATATAAGTGCCGTGCAAGACATTTTCAATCTTTTTTTTACTTTTTTGAGAGAAAAAAAGTAAAAAAAATGGTCACAAATACTGCATACAAATATATCCTGCTCAAACTCAAAACTTTCCGGTAGTGATGCATTTAGGGTCTGCAAACTCCAAATAGGCTTAAATTCGATTAATACAAACTGTTTTGCAATGAACGACATCATTTTTTCGCGTTTCATATTCACTTAAATATGTTTTAGGTAGTTTTTATAATTTTATGCACTCCGAAACGCGAAAAAACGACGTCGGTCATCGCGAAGCAGTGCGTAAAATTGTAAAAAAAACCTAAAAATCCATCTAAACGACTCCAAAATGAGAAAAAATTACGTTGGTCACAATGAAGCGCTCACAATATGTATTGTGCGACGGAGATGTCGTTGGAAATGTACGCTATATATTTTGCGACAAATGCGTCGCGAATTTCGTCCCAAAATATATACTTTGAGTGTCGCGCAAGACCCGCAGCAATGAGTCGCGCAAAACAATCGCGCTTTTTGTGGGACTCAAAGTATATATTTTGCGATAAAATTTGAGGTTTTATTTGTTTTATCCAAATCCCAAAAGGGGAGAAGGTCAAGATCAAGAATGAGCAGAGTTTCTTGTTTCACGCCCTCGGAACTTATTTAACATTTCGTCGCGTCGGATGTGGGTTGCGGTCGACGACGAGGCCCCTCTCGGCCCCTCTCCCCCCACCCCAAGCGTTCAAACATTCAATGCCAGAGAACCGTGCGGCTCCTAAACTTTCTTCCGATCCCTTTCCAGCCGTAGCCCCACTTTGGGTATTTTCGCAGATTACGGATGGGCTGGTAGCGAGAGAAAACAAAAAACTAAAAGAACAAAAAAATTATTAGTCCAGCCCAAAATTAGTAATTAAATCACCGGGCGCACTAATTAAAAAAAAAAAAAGACCTAATCCCTCCAACGCGGACTCCCGTGTCTCTCTCTCTCTAGAGTTTCCTCTTCAGATTGCCGTTGGTTCTTCGTGTCCGTGTGAACGGCGGAGGTGAAACCGGCATATATCGGCATGTGTTTCATTTCGCGTCCCAAAATATATAGGGTAGAAATCCGTTGCAAATTGGCGACAAATCCAAAAAAATAATTTTTTGTCTAAAAATATAAAATAATTGAAAAAATAAAAAAACAGAGGATTTTATCCTAGGAAAATTAGCGAAGAAAAAAAAATCATCGCTGATTTGCAATGAAACATTGTATTTGTTGCAGATATTGTCGTAAAATATATAGCGTACATTTCCAACGAGTCGTAGAATTCGTCCCTAGTGAAATTCGTAGCAAATTGGAGATAAACGCAATTTTTTTTAATCCTGATAAGTTCTAAGGACAATGCGCGCAATGCTTGCAAGGTTCAAAAAATATATATTTTTGAACTAAAAATATAAAATAATTTTAAAAATCAAATTTTTTAAAAAAGGGTGCCTCTTACTTTGTGCAGCAAATAGCTGCTGCACAAAAGCACTTGCGTGGCACTTGAAGTACCGCACGGTCTTGCGCGGAATTATAAATACCGAGCGAGACCTAAATCAGCAAATATTTTTTTTTACTTAATTTTGTAAGTAATTTTTTAAATTAAATCATAAAAAAAACCCAAGAATATAACTAAGACAAAAAAGGAGAATAACTCGTCAGTTAAGTTAATGCAACGATGGAAGAGACAAACAAAAGAGAAGATGAATAGGTTTTATATGGTTTCCCCGACTAAGGAAAAAATTTCTCGGAAGCCTACGTCCAATGTAGAAATCCTCATATTTTTTAGATTCTTGAGGAAGATTTATTCTCCTTAAATAAAGAAGTGTACATCATAGTTGCTAAACATAGCCTATGAGTTTTATGGTGAATACAGTTATTACATATGGACCTTGATCTTCAATCTTAATATAAGTTGGCGAGTGTATCTCGCCAACACTCCCCCTCCAAGTTGGGACGAAGATGTTTTATGAGGTCAGTATGGCCAACGTTTGTTGAAATACTCCTTTAGAAAGGGGTCTGGTAAACACATCAACAAGTTACTCTTTACTTCTAACATAAGGAGTCTTGATAGTTCTATCCTGAACTTTCTCTCGAACAAAATAATAATCAACTTCTATGTATTTTGTTCTTGCATGGAAGATCGGATTTTCGCCGACCCTAACTAGTTTGGGATAAAGATGTTGTTGATGTTGATGGAAGGTTGGATTTAATGCAACGCGAGTTGCTACTTAGTCATCACAAAATAGCTTCATAGGAGCATGAGCTCTTTCAAGACCCAAGTCACCTAATAGCAAGTGAAGCCACATCAATTCACATGTGGCGTATCGTGCTTCAGCGCTCGAATGAGCAACCACACTCTGCCTTTTGATTTTCCAAGTAACTACATTAAAAAAAAAAAGTTGGTGGACCTCTTATCAATGGGACTACTAACCCAATCAAGATCGCCATAACCTACAGTTGATGTTCGACTATGTTTCTTCATAAGAATGCCATGTCGTGGACATGACTTTAAATGCACCAATATACGATCGACAAGCTCCATGTGACCTTCGATAGGAGCATGCATAAATTGACTTGTAAAATGAAC
Organism: Rhodomyrtus tomentosa; assembly: GCA_028455895.1. NCBI lineage: Eukaryota > Viridiplantae > Streptophyta > Magnoliopsida > Myrtales > Myrtaceae > Rhodomyrtus > Rhodomyrtus tomentosa. The sequence goes on along the minus strand of JAPCWY010000003.1, from coordinate 12,499,598 downwards.
ATAATATGAAATGTCATGCCAACTAAGAGTCAAATAAATCAGCCGACCGACTAATGTTTGAAACTGACCAAAATTTTGGAGAGAAATAGTTTTGTTTTTTATCACTTTGTTTCCAAGGTCCATAGGAAACTCTACAGTTGAGTCCTAAAATTTTCAAAAAATATAATAAAATAAAAAAAAACTTATTACTAAAGTACAATTGAATTCTAAAACTTTTTAAATTTGTACAACCAAGGCTAAACCTTGCTAGCATTTTTCGTTCGTCAACTTGAACGAAGTCAATGAAAGGACTTGGCTGCATCAATTTATCAAGTTTTAAGGCTTGATTGTGTTTTTTAAAAATTTTAGAACTCAGTTACACTTTCAGTACACTTATCCCTGGTTATAACAAGTAAGCGAATCATTTGGTCATACAATTCAATATATCGGGGAATTGAATGAACAAAATAAAATTTAGAGGGCGAATTTCACACCGATCAAGAAGGATAGAGAACTTAATTGCTAAAATAAAAGTGAGAGGACCAAATCACGCATAAGTAAAACTTCGATGATTGAAACCATACTTAAATATTTTGAAGTACTCGTGACAATAGAAGTTCCTTCATGTAGGAGTACACGTATAGGACATTGAAGAGTAAAGCGTCCATGGAACAGTTACAGCATGTAACAGTGATATACACAGTGCACCAAAACAAATTGAGTGATTTGAATATTGAACTTCAAGTAGGATGAGATAGATATTGCATGAGCGACATGATTGAGAATTTGAGAGTGATCACACCACATCAGTCGTGTGACCGACACACAAATTACATTTCTGACACCAAAGCAGCAGTTTAATTAGGAAATCATGGGAAATAACATAAAATGAGAAAATTATGTTTTGATATATGCGAGAAATTGAACGCTACATTCATAATTATACATTTTAAAGGGTTTAGAAGTTGTTCCAAAATGAATGCTCTGATTATGAATTTTCACAGGCGCAAAATGTACAAAAGAAGAAGAAGGAAATTTAACAAAAAGAAATCCTAAAACATTAAGGTTGCATATAATCTTCAGGATGAAATATGTTCTATTATATTCTATGTTCGATAAGTGTCTAGGATATGATAAATGGGATATAGCCCGAATAAAAATATCACGGGAGAGGGGTGGGATAGACCCAAATAGGATTTTTTTTTTAAGAGCAGACATAAGAAGCATCAATTTTTTTTTCCACAATCACCCTCTTGTCACCGTGTCGGGCCATCTCTCCTGTGGGAGGCTACCTCTCAGGCGATGCTAGGCTGGGGTTTTGGGCAGCAAAGTCGAGTATCTCCATGACTTCATTCTCTAATCGATAGTTTGGCGTAATATGAGATCATGTCCCTCGTTCTTATTTGCTTGAATCTTTTCAGTATTCAAAATGAGTCTTGACGTGTTATGAAGAACTAAGATTGATAATTGATTTTCAAAGTAGCTCCTTTGGACAACATGCATGCATTAGTGCATGTTCAACTTGTAAAAAGATGTTCATCACTTGTTTACTTGCTTGATAAGATAACGAGCAAGGCCAGCGGTCATTTTCAAAGGATTCGCCTCCAAATCAATACCCTTGGTTTTACTAGGTTTGCTCATTTGATGTTGGCTCAAATTTAGATGGTAGAAACCCCTGCTCAACAATGATTGACTCATCATAACTCATCAATGAGTAATTACTAAAGCATTTTGATGTTGTAACAAAATAAAGTCAATCTCAGCTGCGCCTTGCCTCTAGTTACTCGTATCCGTAGTTTACCAAATAGTAAATAAGACATGAAAAAATACTTCGATTTCTTATCCTATAATATCCTCAATAGAAATTCGAATGATCAAATGCTGCCTAAAGGAACAAAAATCATGGATTCACGATATGTATATGAATTAATCATAATTTGTGACATGACATTTAGTCCCTTCTATCGAATGTTGATCAAGTCCACGAAGCACATTCTTCAATCCATACGTGATCCAATGGTAATTAGGGCGATTTAATAACGCTGTCGAAAAAATTCGTTGCTTTCATGCAACAAAGATAGCTAATATCGATTTATAAAATTACATACTAATTCACCGACAAACTAGGAAAAAATAGCTATTGCTATCGACACCATATTAAATCAAAAGGCAAATGAACTCAAGAGCCACAACTTCGGATAAAGTTCTTGGTGCACACAGAGGAGTTGAAATTTGATAAGAAGAAATCCAGGGCATTCAAAGAAGCACTCCCTCAAGAAGCAAAAACGAGTTGCGGCGCTCAACGGTATCTAGAGAAAGAGACACCTACCAACCGGCCTTGGTGCCCAGTTCGGGCCATATTTTCATTTGACCAGGCGAATACATGTACCCAGGGCACTGATGATTCCTAAAGTATCTCAATAATACGTTTTTTTAGGGAGAATTGCGGATTCGTATTCGTAGTTAGTACTACTGAGATCATATTGGAAAAGATAGAAGGAGGGAAGATTAGCTACCCTATCTACTTTAATTCAATCACTAAAACCTCGCCTTCTGAGCGGTATAAAGTATGTCATGTTCTTACCGAACATAATCATCTGCCATTCAGCCAACGAGTCACTCGTCACGGCCTTGGCAACAGTACTTGAGAATGTGCGAAGCCATACGTGCTCCTCTTGTGTGTGTATCTTATAAATAAATGGACCGATTGAAGAATCAATAACAGTACATATCACTGAGTAAACTACTTTTTTTTTCCGATAAAAAAAAAAAACTAGTTTTGCGAAATCTGATGTGTTGCATTCCAATCTTCGCGAGTCTGCAATTTTCCCAGAGTACCTTCCTAAGCACGGCAAAACCCACAACAATTGACTCGACAAAAGGAAAAGTAAATGCGGCACCTTCAAAGGGGATGGATGGTTCGACCAAAAAAAAAAAAAACAAGGGGGGGGGGGGGGGGGGGGGGGGGCCAAACGCGGGCCCACACAGAAAATCGCCATGACCCGGTTCCGCGAAACGGCATGCCGGTTTCGAAATTGCGCCAATCCCAGAGAGAGCCCCCCTAGGCACAAAATGGAGCGACTCTCGAACGCCTTCGCCGTGCTGGAGCTGGACGCCGTCGACGACAGCCTTGACGGCGGTCCCTCCGCACCTCCGAGCGCCGCGCACGAGAAGAACAGCGGTTCAGGTGACGTCGCGTTCCTTTTCTTACCTGATGGCAGAAAAAGAGCTCACACTCGCTGCTTGCCTTCTACTGTCTGCTACAGTGGAATCGCGTAGGGTTCCTGAGTATTTCGAACTTGAAGAAGTCGCTGGGTGTTGGCGCTAGGGGCTTGGCGACCACCGTCGGTGGTTGCCGTCGATTAGCTGCTTTAGATGCGATGAGGACTGCTTGTTAAGCAGATTCAGTTTAAAGAACAATAGTTATTTTTTGATGGCGACAAGTGAGAAATCTGATATAAAATCAAAACTTCGAGCTTATACATACTGAAAAGTCGCTGTGCAATTGGCAAATGTGTTGACACTGATATGTACAAACAAATTCGATAGACTCCTTAGTTGATGTCAAAATCTGCAAGGCTCTAAAGAACTTTTTTTTTTTTTTTCGTGGCAAGGACTTTGCATACTCATAGGGAAACAGAATTTCTTTCTGCACTGAAGCTCTTTTGCCCCCTGCCTTCATTGTACTTGAAGCAGTCTGGTGGGTTTTGATGATCACTAGTATTTAGCCATAATCAAACCTCAGCAGAACATCCGTCTTCTTAGGAAGGTTTCGGAAGTGGCGTGAACTTAAGTTGATGCTTGCCCCACAATGCATTATGCATTTTTTCCCCTTTATAACTTTGTCTGCTGTAAAACTGGCAAGAGGTTCCTACGGCTGGCACGAGACACGCGAGACAGTTCTAGGGTGATGTGTTAATCATCACTAGATGTTGGCTAAGTTGTAATTTTAACTATATGATTGTTGGCGATTGGTGTACTCACAATGTCGACTGCGGAGGGTTTGCGTGCGAAGCTGGGGTTTCAGATGTACGTGCAGCAGCTGAAAGGATTGTCTCGGAAGCCGTAAGAGGAGTGTGATGACTATTATAGTCGAACAAGAGATTGCAGAGAGCGCTATGTTTTATTGTCATGATATGTAGATGAGGCAGTTTCAGAAACTTAGCACTTGCTTATACTTTATTACACTATGTCTATATCAGTTCCCAATCAGTTCCCACTATTATCTGAATTGAAATTGAAGATACTAATTTGAAGTGGTTTTCGGCTGATGTGTAACTTGTATGTTCAGCTAAGAAGAATAAAAAGGCTAATGGTTCTTCTAATGGTGTGCCGATGAAGAACAACAAACCAGATGAGAGAAGTTCAGTGATTCCTCCTGAGTACAAGATGCCTCTTGTGTGGATTGACTTGGAAATGACTGGTAAGTTATGTTGTAGTCAATAGTATTAATAGGCAAAGGCGGTTCTGCCTCTGCTGCATTACCATTTGCTTAAGTCAAGACACATGTAACCAGAGTTGCTCTAGTTCTTCACTAGCTTTGGACATTTGTGGTGATTATATGGTGCTAACTGTATATATTGACCCAACACATTGGCTATTGAAGAGGATGCCGACGCTACTAGATGTTTGTTTCTTCTTCCCTCTCACCCTTTTACTTCTTCTATTATGCAGGTTTAAATGTGGAAGTTGATAGGATTCTAGAAATTGCTTGTATAATAACAGATGGAAGTTTGACCAAATCTATCGAGGTACTTTGTTTCCCTCAAGTGTTTTTTTATGGCTGGTGTGGCTTTCAAAGATACTACTCACAGTCCATTTTTACTTCCTCACCGAGTTGCTTATCATAATTAGCATCACGTTTGTCATCCCTGCTTATATTAGAGCCAAAGAGAAAATGATGTTTACAATATGCTTTTGAATCATGACCTGCCAGACAGGATTTTCTTCTTAAATCCTTCTTTTTTATCGCTTGCATTAGTGTGATATCTATCTCTCTTAGGCGATTCTTTTATTCTAAAGATTTCTCTCTTGTTAGGGTCCTGATTTAGTCATCCATCAAAGTAAAGAATGCCTGGATAGAATGGGAGAATGGTGTCAAGATCATCACGCGGCTAGTGGTGAGCACTTAAAAGACCTGCTTCGTTCAGTTTTTTTTTTTTATATAGATTTTCTGAGGGGAGCTGTCTTTTTTCAAAAGTGTTGGGTTAAATCAGATTTAATGGAGTGAGAAATAGATTGGCGTACGGTTTGTCTTAGGACGGAGTGGAGGAAGGCTATTAGTGTTGTGGGAGGGTAGTGTGTATATATATATATATATATATATATTTACTTATTTATTTTCACACATTTATCTATTTTCCCTCCTTTGATTCTACTTTTATTTTTATGATACTTTGGGGCCGCCGACCCCAACTAGTTTGGGATAAAGGTGTTGTTGATGTTGAGTTAAACCAGACTGATAAAAATTAAACTTTATGCAGGATTGACAGAAAGGGTCCTTCATAGTACGATAACAGAGAGTGAAGCTGAAATGCAGGTTAGGAAGATCCACTCAAATTTCTACGGGAGTGTTATTCATTCTTGAATTGTTTGCTTCTGTATGTTCCGTTTAAACTAGTGCATTCTTTACAAAATACCTGCAAAAACTTCAATTCTTCACCTTATGAAGCTTCCTGTCATTTTCAAAAATTGGAGCTTAACTTCAAAGTTGTAGGCGTTATCTGGTGTTATTATTGGGAAATATACCGGATTACTGAGGTTTTTGCTCCTTTTATATTTGACTTTGTAATGAGAAAGAAGGCTGGAGGGCAGATGTCATAGAAAATCATCCAACCAGCATGAAAGTATGACACTGGCAATGTTGAAGTCATACAGAAAGCATGAATTCTTTTGTTGCCAACAATTTTTTTTTGGTGTATAACTTTGTTAGTCTTGAGGAAATTCTGATAGAAATGGCTTATGGGTGGATTACTTTGCCAGTGTGAGGACATAAATATGGTCTGTCCATCCATAACAATCAAGATTATGGCTTCCTGATTTTTATTCTTAAATTTTGAATTGTGAGTAACATGTGATTGATGGAAGAACTACGTTTTTTCCCCCCTTCTTTGTTATATAGATAGGTACATATTAATGTCATGATTTCTGATGGTGCAGGTTAAAGAATTTGTGAAGAAAAATGTGGGAAGTTATGCACCCCTCTTAGCTGGCAATTCTGTTTATGTTGATCTTCTATTTTTAAAGGTATAGTTATGATATGAGTATCGGCTTGAGTAGTAAGTCCAGTGGCCGTTGATTTCTTGCATTATACAAATTAATATGAGGTGATTTTTGTAGTACCTTTTGTCTTATAAGTATTATCTGCGTGATAATTCTGTTGATCTAATGATCATCCAATTTTAATGGATGCCAGTATTTAGAAATCTGAGTGGCATGCACATGCTCAAGGCTGTTACCAAGTTTTTGCAAGATGCATGTTAACCTTTTAGTTGTTGAACTTTGATATGTTTTCTGTGGGCTCATTTTAAAGCTTATTATAGTAGGTGAAAAGAAGACTTGTCTGGTGAAATTATCGGTCAGTTTGAAATTCTGAGTCACTACTAATTTGGAGGAGATGGTTGTACCCATATCCATAGGACAAACCAATCATCGTCAAAAAATGCATCTGAGTGACATTTTTGGATACAGAAAAATTGTTATTTACATAAGAAACTTGTTTGAGTTTGTTCCCCTCTAATTAACTGCATTAACTTCTCAAAGGATGTGTAGTAGACCATGATCGTGAATGACCTCTAGAACTTTCATCTCATTTGTTGTATTCCATCAATACGTAGTCAAGGTCTCCTTCCACCAGTTTCATACTAATCCAGAACGATTTGGCAATTCAAATATTTTGTCTTTTTAGGTGTCCGCCAATCTTGCAAATTGGAAAAGTGTTTAATCTTGCTGTTGGGCTTGTTTTCTTGTTGGTCCTGATGAATATCGTCATCACAAGCTCCTTCTCTATTCTCTGAAACATCTCGTCGTTTTGTCTGCAGAAGTATATGCCCAATTTGGCTAGTCTTTTTTCCCATGTACTCGTTGACGTGAGTAGCGTCAAGGCTCTGTGTATCCGATGGTATCCCAAAGGTAATTTTGTGTGGTTCCTCTGCATTTTTTTAGTGCATCTTATGGCTTCTTCTGCATGTTATATCGATGCCTCAAGTTTGCGTGGAGTTATTGTTAGTGAATGAGTGGTCATGAAACATTGGCCAAGACCCTGAACATCTGAAAACCCCACCCCCCCCCCCCAAAAAAAAAAAAAAAAGAGAATCATTTTTTCATAGGTTTTGCTGGGAATAGTCTATAATTTCTTGCAGTGAACCTCCTTGTCCCATTTGTAGACTGTGTGCATAAGTGCTTGTAAATGCGTGTGCTGCTTGTAGATGCGTGTGCTTTCTATCAGATAAGATTCATTTTTGGCTGGTAGAACTCCTTCTGTTTATTTGACTAATGGTTTTTGGAATTAAGTGCTCGTTAGTGATTGTAACCCTTCATACAGATTCAAAGAAAGCCCCTTCGAAAGAAAACAAACACAGAGCAATGGATGACATCAGGGAAAGCATCTCGGAGCTGAAATACTACAAGGAAAATATATTTAAGGCATCCAGGCCCAGAAATTGACGTAATTGATGTCTGCACTGTGCAGAGTGCTTCATCTAGAGGTGTGATTCTAAGTACCTCCTGGATGACTTTCATCATTGAATAGTGATTGGCGCAGCTGTTTCTTCGTGGGTTTTTTAAATCAATGTTTTGACTGCAATATTTGGTATGATCCATCATTTGCCATGTAAGCCAATGTACTATAAATTTTTCAAATTTCAGCGTGAATTATCTACAATGCAATTATTTGTATTGGCGGTTATTGGTCTGACAATGGGTGGATGAAGAAGGTTTCACATCCAGACTCATGGCTGGCGTGTCAAACATCTTGGAGTTGAGCATCACATTGCTAGGAATAGGCTACTATTTTGCTGAAAATTTATCTACGGAGAACTCTGCACACCCGATATTCTTCAAAACAGCAAAATCGTCTTTAAACTTTTCATGTTTTTCAATTCAATAGAATCTTTCCGTTAAGGAGAGTGAATATGAATTCTTTCAGTTGCTAGACTAGAATGAGGAGTTACATCCCATCTCTGAGAAGACCAGAGGCTCTCCAATTTATGATTGATATTACTGAGTGGGGAGACCGGACATTCTCGTTCGGTATACAAAAAAGAACTTAATGACCGTCGTTGAAGGTTTTCAACTGTTTTATCGTTTACAGTTGGTACGTTAGCGTGAAAATATGACGGTTTTGAGCTGAAGTCACAAATTTGTTACATATGATTGGCAACTTTTCAATTGTGTTGGTGATTTTCATCATTCCTTTAGTAAATTCTAAATGAGTTGGTAAATCCTGGATTATTATAGTCGTCCCTCATCACCCGATCGATTTGTCAATAGTAAATTGATCGGTTATTCGGTTATGACAAGTCCAAAAACTGCTTTAAGTGGAATCGAACAAATGCGTGGACAACGTGGCAGTATCATTACCAGAATTACCGGAGAATTTCTGTCGATTTTCTTGGAAAAAAGTTAAAAGCATGCTTAAGCTAAAAGAAAACTTTCAATAGAAGCCCTCACCTGAGGGAGCTTGACGAGGGGAAGGAGGCTATTCATTCTTTCGCTAACTCGCCTTTCTGGACTATTCAAACGATAATGAGGCAGGACGCTGAAGAAACTGCGACACACTTTCTTACTCATGCAACACGATTAGAATGGTGCTGCTGAAGTTTAGTTTTGTCTGATGATGCATTCCAAGAATGAAGATACAAAGCAAAAGCATGACGGTTGACAAGATGACAAGATAAGGTTATTCTCAAAAACTGTCTTGAGTCCCACGAGCTTCTCTATTGCGTTTCTTGCATATCTTCCTCAGTTTTCCAAACGACGCCCTTGAGGCGGTTCGTGAGGTTCTTATAAAACTGCAGGAAGCAAACGAAAATTCATAAGGGTCGAAGCAAAATCTCAAATGAGATCACATTTTCAGCGTATCTCTTCAGCTATTAACATAATAGCAAACTATTTGCAGGAGCCATGTACAAAACAAGCATTGGAATAACATTAAGCGAGACCAAGAAAAATATGGTTGAAGAACCTTATGGAACTCTAAGGTGTCTCCTTTTGTCTTTCGCACTTCAACCATATGAAGCGACGGTGCGACTTGGAAGATCTGAAAGCGACGAAGATATCAGAAGTAATGATAAGATATCAGCTCCATAAATTGTAGTTCAGACGACAATACCTCCGTCGCAATGTTTAAGTTCCCCTTTCTCCCAGCTTTCATGTTTTCAAGCCGCATCTGAAGGAACACAAGCAGAAAGTAGATCAAAACTCACCCAAGAACTCCTAGTATGTACTTGAAACACTATTATTGGGTATACTGCAGTATCAAATTTATCGGTAGCATCGTGAACCTTGTAATTTTTCTTGTGAACACCGTAACCAAGGGGCTTTGCAGCTTCCTCAATCTTGTTTATAATCTCGTTCGCAGCACATTTGGATGTGAACCTTGTTTCTCTTGTAAATCCCTACAGCCATTCAGATCATAGACATTCTTTGAATTAGAAAATGACAGAAGGTAAAAAACGGACTAGAAATTCCATGTTGAGCTAAGTTACTATGGAGAACAATTCGTCTGATCCAGCTCAATCACGAGTAACAATTCAGTCTGCTATTTCTTGAAATCCTTACCGTATACCTTTGCCATCGGGGGCATCGATTACCGACATAGGACGGAATAATTCTTCCTCTCAACTACAGAGTTCTCAATGGCAGAAGGAACTCAAGTCTCAGATAGAACCAGACTTTGTGCAACTTCATTTTCAATTTAACAAATGTGTATTTGAATCAGACTGATGATTTCACCATTTTTACCTACATTATGCAGTGTGTCTTCCACCATTTTCTTCTCAGAACATGGTGAAGAAGCATAACCAATCACGTCATGGAAAATGTTTATCTGGCGGACCATTTTCATCTAGTTGCCACAGATTGGAAAGGTAGCAAAGAAACAAACCTCGTCTCACACACCTGTTCCCCATCAAATAAATTCCCAAGGTTTAGCCCTTTAGACATCGAAATCAAATCAAATGCATTCATGGGGGTTGGCGGTTCTTCCTTCTTCTCGCTCACATGGTGTGCCTGTATCGACAGCAATGCACTCCTCATCAGGCCACTAACCCAAAATGCCACAAGCACTTTTGTCTGGATTATAATGCGCCCAACTCATAGCACTTTAGAATCCCTAGAGGTCCACTCACCTCCGAATCCATGAAAACAGCTTCAACGTCGTCCAAGCTTGCGTCTTCTTTCTCGTAAAAAAGGGCAGGCTTGTAATCCCTCTTGAACCATTCATCCTCCAGAATTTCAGGAACGATAATACGCTGCAGTCAGAAAAAAACTTCTTCGGAGATGGTAACCAATCCAGTAACTTAAAGCGGAGCTGAAGCTAGGGCAGATTCTGTAGAACTGTCGATAGAGGTAGACTAAGCAAAGGAAGCAAAGCATGTGAAGTGGAAGATGTGTTTTGATACTTTTGCAATGCCTTGGTGATCAATGAAGCCGGAGGGCATTAGCCAGTTTGACAGAGTCAAAGTTCTAAGGTGTCAACTAGTGCTATGTCGAACCAGTCCAAAGGGTACAGCTTGTAAAATGTAACAGAGGGAGGTATGGTCAACCTAACCTGCCTTATAAAGTTCCTTCAAATGTTCTGTTAGCTGAGCACAGTATAAGAGATTTGATCTTTATGTCTCTATTCTCATCAAGTAATTAACCTGCCTTAGTTCTGTAAATTGACAATACGATGGTGGCGACTGGCAAGTATGATGCTGTGCTTTAATATATACCATGAGATTGTCATCACTCATCTGAAAACTCAATCAAAACTCATGCTTTGAGCACCATTTCAGATATTCCTATATGATTCATAAGATGCATACAACTGCCTATCCCCTAATGGATGGATTGAACAATGGAAAGTCCAAAAGCATCTCGACTCACTGTCACGGGATTCGGGTCCAATAGACGAGTTATCATCTTCATGGCACCAAAAGAGAGCCAGGGGGGACAAGTAAATTCTGCAGCCAAAATCTGCAGAAAAGGGCAGCAATAGTGAGACAGCAAAGAAACCCGGATTTGTGGAGAGCAAAACTGTTTATTGTAAATAGAGCATGATGCTAACTTTTTTGTACAGGTTCAGAATATTAGCATCATCAAAGGGCAAGTAACCTGCAAGCAATACAAAGAGTATTACTCCACATGACCACAAGTCTGCAGTTGCCCCGTCATAGCCTCTATCATTTAGGACCTAAAAAGCAAGACGGTAGATGACTACAAGCCTATTAGTCAAAGTTCATCGATAAAAAAATACACCATGGGAAAGAACAGGTGAAGGTGAAGACCTCAGGAGCAACATAGTTTGGAGTTCCACAAGCCGTGTGAAAAAGTCCATCATCCTGTCAAGGCAAATGCATATCAGATAAAGTTCTTCTACGAGACAAAGTGATGTCCCTAACATCGGATATGTGCAGGAAGGGGAGAGAAAAACAAACAAAGCCTTCAGGAAAGCTAGAGTGCTCTTGGAATTGCTTTATTGTGCACAAAGAAAGGACCTATATAACTATACCACAGTGTCTTCAAGTGCAAGGCCTCAGGTAACATTGATAAAACTTGACATAGATCATAAAAGAATGGAATTTTATAAATTTGAAGAGGTCAACATTACCCTGACTTGTCGTGACAAAGCACTCAGTCCGAAATCAGAAACTTTAAGATTTCCACAACCATCCAGCAGCAAATTTTCTGGCTGCAATGGGAAAAATCAACACAAGTAACATCATGAAGGTCCTTCATAACAAATTTCTGAAAAGACCAGAAGAGGCACCTTTAAGTCTCGGTGATAAACACCACGGCTATGACAATAGTCAACGGCTTTAATTAGTTGCTGGAAGTACTTTCGTGCTTCATCCTCAGTCATTCTTCCATGGTTTACCTTCATTAAAAAAAAAAAAACAGAAGAAAGTAAACAAAACAGCAATGCAGGGCAAAAAAACAATCAAATGAACACGCCCTAATTTTTTGTGCCTCGTTGTATTAACATCCTATCCATAGCAGAATGCTTCCGCAAAGCTACAATGTCAAGCATAAGAGATTAGTACAGTTAGTACGGAGGTTTGTGGAATTTGACAGAGTCATGAACGAATAACCAATTAATTTAAAGCAAAATAGATCCTGCAAATAACAAAATCACAAATGGAAAGCAAGACAACTCACAATTTTGTCAAAAAGCTCTCCCCCAGTCGCGAATTCTAAAACAATGTATATCTTTGTCCTGCTACCCATTACCTGCATTAGTAATTAAAAGAAAAGGAGTCTATGAAGATCAAATTGGTTCGTATCAGACCAATCATCTGCTTTCCAATCATTTTCTAGTTTCAATTATGAAGCAATCAAATGCCATAGGCCTCCAGGGAATGCCCATCTACAGTCATTCCCAACTTCTTCTCTATTACCTTTCGACCTCGACCTAGGGGTTTTAGGTAAATCTCAAACTATATTCCAACTTAAATGACACAAACCACCCCATTGCTTCCCTGGACCGCCGTATGAACACACAGGTGTGCAGAGAGAAAGATAGAGACCTCATACAAGCGGACAACATTTGGATGCTTTATTAGCTTCATTGTTGCTATCTCCCTTTTAATCTGAAAACATAAGGGTAAAGAATCAGAGAAAAACTGCCCCATAGATGAGTATAAATAAGCACTTCTGCTGAAAAAGCCAGGCGAAACAACTGAGTCACTTCCTCTAGCACAATGTCATAGTGTGAAAGTAAGGACTAGGAATTCTACAGATATAGCAGCGACATCAACCTTCCAAAGAATATTTTGAGATGGATAATGATTTACAGGAATGGCGGAGAGCATCAATCAAAGAGCTTGGAAAAGCAAATGCCTTCGGAAGAAGGAACTGTAAAAGAAAGAGAACTATCAGAAATGACCTGTTCTGCCATTTTGTGTTTGAGGACCATCTCTTTGTCAAGGATCTTGACAGCCACGGCTTCCTCAGTCTCAGAATTCCGGGCAAACTTCACTTTTGCGAATGTTCCCTCACCAATCGTCCTTCCCACTTCGTATTTACCGATCCGACGCTTGATTTTGGATGCATTCATCATTGATTTTTCTTACAGAGAGTGGTAGTCTGACTACTCCTAGTCACTATTCACTGTGCAAGTGAATTTTTCACCAGTAGAATTGCCGATTGTAAGACTAACTTTATGTGAACAAGCAGAATGGAGGTAAAATAAGACTTGACGACCCTAAAAATCAGATGACATGATACTCAAATCCCACTTGATGACGATGATCATAAATTGGTAATCGGGGTGCAATATACAATCACCAATTGCGGCAATATGCCAAGTCTTACCAGATAGTAAACCCGATACTGGAAGAGCAAATCAATGAAGACACAGAAAAGAGTTACAGAAGACGAAAATCCGAACAACAATTCAACTTCATAATTCAACACTCATGTAACTACAACAACACGTTTTTTCGTAGTAGCAATACAACCGTGAAGTGATCCGTATTTTCATGGTGCCGTTAGCATGATTTGATCTGTATGGAAATCTGCTCGTCTCACTAATTTATCCACAACCCACATCAGCCAAAACTACTACTGCTTTTGAAGAAATTACAACCACGGGATACTTTCGCCTTTACTCCAACATGGGGCGATGCATGAGAGCGAGAAGAAGACGAAGGATGTACCTGAGCTTCGCGGAGAGAGATTCTTGATGATGAGGACGAGGAAGCCTACAAAGCACGGCCAATCAAGTTGGCATAGTCCGACCCAAAAAACAAAAAGAGAGAGAGAGAGAGAGAACGGAAAAGTTGGCATAGAAAGGGAGTCAAGATTTTGATAACCATGAATCATTGTCGCTGAGCTGGATCGTATGAGGCTGAACCCACGGGACAAATGCTCACCCATCAGCGTCACCCCACATTTCATTGCAGTTCGGTCAGGACCAGATGATCATTCATACGGGTACGACACAGACCATCCGATTAGAATTCATGGTTCTTGAAAAAGCAAAGTCGAATTTTGGTTACCCGGTTAACCATCTCATCGGTAGTTATCCATATCGGACATAGAGAAACTGCCGCCTTTGGCAAGCAAACATGTGTCGAACAATCATGTTTGGAATCCCGACAAGGCTCGAGCTGAAATGGGATATGCTGCAGAAACGTGAATTTGTGCATTAAAGGTGGTAAATTTGAAGCCGAAAGGAGAGAAAAACAACACGTGGATGTACACGACGATTGTGCGCGTGGCCCGTGGCCCCTGTGATGGTGGTGGCGGGACTGTGGTTTGTTTTGTTTCGTTTCGTTTTTTTTGGGGGGGGGGGTCTCTGTCCGTTGGTCCTTTTCTTACAGACGACAGAAACTTAATTTCGATAATGACCGAAGACCAGTCGGATTCCGTTTCTCCCACGGATCTGTCTCTTTCTCCATAATTTGCACTTGGCGTGTGCTCCGTCTCGGCGACTCGCATCTTCATTAATTTCTCGTCTTAGCAATAGCCGCGTGACACTGCACTCCCAATCTTCATCCGAGCTTGACCCAATGGACAGGTACTTCTATTTTTCCAGGAGTCATGGAATCCATCACCGCAAATTTGTAGGATCGAGGAGAGGTAATCGGGAGGAAAGGCTTGAGTTGATATGGCTCGACCCAAGCATTCCGGCATGTGTGATTGTTATGATTAAGGCGCAGCCTAGCGGCTAATCATCTCATCACATTCGGACGAGTTACTCAAGCCCCGTTTGACATTAGTGAAAAGGGAATTCAAATTCAATTAGAATCCATCGAAACTTGAATTTGATTCATCGCCATCCCGATTGGTTTCCGAAAGACCCTTTGTCTTTTTCCCAGAATATGTAAATTAGTCTCTCCAGCTCACGATAATTGACGGTGGCTGTTTAACGAGACTCGACTGTCTTCACTAGAGACCAATCTGTCTGCAGACCCCCCAATATTCTCCAATCCATCTCCAATAATTGTAGCTATCCTTTCTCTGTTCCAAAAATGCAATTCACGTGATAAAGTTGCGCAACCGAAACTGGGGAGAGACCGGAGAAACGATCAAAATGACCACCAGAAACATTTTTTGTTCGGAGACACCTGATCTTAGCCAGCTTAGAGTAATGATTAAGTATGGTTTGACGCAGAATAGTCATCCGAGGAACAGGACAAAAAAAGATACAGCGGCGACTTTTTTTTTTTTCCCAAAAGCTTCTCCACAACCGGCGGTTCATAGTTCTGCAAACTTTCAATTTTCTCACCATCCATCTCTTGCAATTAGTCATTTTGTATACATCATATGGATGCAATTACAAGAAGAGCCATGTCAAGGGCAATATCAAAACAAGAATGTCCCCTTGGCGCCATTGGAAAGATAACCCGATATTACAACTTCCCAACTAGAAAAGCAGACAAATTCAACATCGACTCCAGTAAAGAATATCGCTCAAAATGCCGGCCAATAGTCCAAGCAGCAAAACTCAATACACTCTGTTGTTTATAGTTTGATAGAGAGACTTCAGCTGCGTGTTCCACTTATCAATGGCAGCGTACTTCTTCATTCCCTTTGACCTGGTTTGGATTGTAAAAACAGACATCCTGGAGTTTCAGATTCATGTACACAGGAGAATGGCATAAAAGACGAACAACTTCTAACATTGCAAGGTGCACCAGAAGGATGATATGGTACCTGTCACCACGCTCTAACAACCGATTTACTTGATCAATGTGCCCATCAATACGGTTGTCCAAAATTAGAGAAACTAATAACTGCTCGACGTCCTTTTCTGGCACATTAAGTTCCTGGAAGTAACAAGTTTCAGTAAGCCAGTAAGTCAGAAGGCAGCGAGAATAGAAGAGGCAGATGCAAGTAACGATAATCTTTAACATGTTGATTGACCAAGTAAATATCACTATGCTTATCAGCAAAAAAAGGACTTGCTTTTTGTATCTATGTAAGTAAATCTGCAGCTAAATCATATTAGCAAAGAAGATCTAACACCTATTCTGACTACCAGAACCTTTACCTTCGAGATGAAAGGGATGCGGATTCTGGTATAAGGCTTGATAAGTTTAAGCAATACTTGTGTCCTGATGTTCTTCAAAAGATCTTCAATATAATTCCGGATGAATGGGTCATCCATTATAGTTCTTCTGTTGCTCTGGAAAAATGTGCCAATGGTAACTTAATTTAGGGAAAACGGAACCGGTGAAACACAGGCACAAATCGTTAATAAAAATAGACGAAAAAGGTTAACATACCTTAAGGATTTTCTCAAATTCTAGAATCTCATTTCGTTGATATGCAGCTATAAGATTTGTCATGGCTAAAATTTCAGGGTCATTCTTATACCTACAGAGTGTCGCACCATTAAAAAAAGTCAAGAGGAATACAGGCATTATTTTGGGGAAGGAGGAGATACAGAGAAGAAAGAGTACTTACGGCTTTGCTTCTTGCCCATCAAATGGATTAACTTCAGACTCCATCAGCATATTAGCCAGAACCAAATATCTGCCACATGATGCAAATAGACACTATAGTGGCCTCAAGTTACACAAAAGTACAAACTCCCAAAAAATGGCAAATATCTGAGCATTTAGTGGTTTCTTCTCGCTTATACAAGGAAAAATTTCATAGCCCACAAACAGTAGCAAGCCAAGGATCACAGTTCAAACTACAGAAACTTGTGAAACAAAATAAAAAAGATATTTATACCCTATATTTTTAAATTTTTTCCACTCTCTTAATGGAAAACTTTCAAACATATAAGAGGGTTAGGTTCAGTTGATAATCTTGCTTAAGATCCCTCATCTAATACTTCTTTTTCAAAACATCAAAGACAATGTTGCGATTAAGGTCCCCCATCTAATGCCTCTTTCAGAAACATCAAAGACATTGTTATCTTCCCCCTAATTTGTCTTGTGAAAAATGTTTTTCTCCTCGCCCCAAAGTTAAAATTCAATCCATCAACTAGCAGTGGAGGGATAGCCAAAGTGCACTTCGCCTATATAACAACAGACCAACCCATACAAATTGTTAAGGGAAACCAATTTTTTCTCAAAAAAGCCAGCCATGCTTGCTTCAACATGAGCCATCTTCCAATGAGATAACTGAAAATAATTCAGTAGGAATAATCATCAGCAATTTAATCAAGAAAAGATGGAAGGATATGTAACCATACTTTAGACATTGGATTCGCCTTTGGTTCCCAGCTTCATCATAATTCTTGAAGGCTTCAAAGAAATCAGTTGCCGCCTCAGCCCACGTGCGCTCGGCCATATGCATCTTACCGCCACATTCCCGAATTATACCCATAATTCTAGGATGTGGTATAGCTGACTTGATTGCAAGTGCTTTGTGATACAATTGCTGCAACCATCAATAATTTCAGTTACTTAATGTCCAAAAGTAATTTAAAATGGACAATTTACAGAAAAGCTTAAAGGATAATTACCGCACAAGATTTAGAAGTAGTAGAAATAATGCCGACCAGCATATATCATAAATCAAAACAAATATTAATTTTTCTGGTATTGCTTGATTGCTGAAAGAGTTACTTTTATCGGCTTGATAAGAACATTGACATTAATAAAGATAGAAAATCTACAGCATTGGAAGTTCGAACCATAGATGGATGAAATATTTCAGAAAAACTTCGATGAACCACTTCGAGAAAGTAGAATTTACCTTAAGCTTCTTATTGTTCTTAGTCTCAGTGTACATTTGGATCTCGATAGCATACACTTCAAGAAGCTGGCTTCCTTTCTTGTGGTCATCTGTACCATCCTCTCTTTGGCAAGATTTGTGCAGCTCTTTCAAAATCTAATTATTTACAGAAGATTATAAGCATAGCTTGCCATTGACAAATTACATCAGCCATACTGTGCTGATACTATCCAATAAAATGGCACCTTATTCATTCTTCCATATTCGCCCATATCAAACCAAATCTTGCAAAGCTTGAGATTTGTCTTGAACCAAAGTCTCTGCCAATTATACAAAGCATAAATTTCACAAGAAAAATGGCATTGTAGCTAGCAGGGAGTGATTAGGCAAGATTGGTGACCTCATTCTTTGCTTCTTCAAGAGCCTTCAGAGTGGTCTGATAAAACTCCTGTAGAAGACTAAAATTCTGACTGGCTGATCCCGAAACAAAATCCATTACATTGTTTATACATTTTTCACTGTAATTTCTTGTCACTGCTGATTTGATGTATGTAAGCATCACTCTGTAAGAATCCATCATTTCTTTATACTTCCCCAACCGATAATATAGCTTTACGGTTTGCTTAAGAGCTTTAAATCCCCTATAAAACAAGTTAAGAGAAAGATGATCGAAAGCACAGTAGTACTCATGGTAATTTAGAAGCATAAAAGGGAAGCTCTTAACTGCAAATTTGAAACTATTAAATTTGTGCAGACACCTCCTATCAGTTCATCACTGCACAAATTTTGCATAGAAAATATGGAACCATGACTAACGGAACACCTAGAACAAGCACTTTGCAAAAAGGAAAGTGATCACAATCCAATGCCCTTCCCTTTACCCAAGGCAAACCGCTTCAGACAAAATGACAGGGAAAGATGGCACGAATCCTATATTAGAGCTTCCATTCAATTTCTTAAACCTTTGCTCAAGCTGCCCTTTTTTCACTCATTGATACAAAACTAATGACCATCCAAATCAAGAGAGTAGTTTTTCTCCTGTCAAGAATTACCTCAAGAGAGCTGACTCGGGGTACGTAAAAGAAATTCTTTCTTCTGAATGTTTCAACTGTTGTTTGCGGTTTGCAGGCTCAACACTGGCTAAAAAAAGTTCATCTTTGTTGTATGGAAGAATACATGTGTAACTTAACCTTGCAATTTGAAGTGAACTAAAATTTTTCTTCCAAGGAATTGATGATGCCACAAGTATAAAAACCCTACAGTACTCACCATTCAGCCTTCTCGGGTTCCATGCGGACAACTTCAGCAAAGCCTGCAAGTGCTCCTTCTGGATCAGTTTCTATGAGGCCTACATTGCAAAATCAAAATCAAGCTACGTTAAGAATAAACAGTACAAAAAAAATTAAAGAAAATTGTGTGTGCTAATCATGAAGTGCATCACGTAAGCGAATTAGACCGATTTATAACGTCCGTTCTGGTAACTGAATAAATCTAGATATTTAAAGTTTCCTTAATACCAAAAACTTGACTGAAACGGAAGTATGCCGCTGTTGATACAAGAACAAATAGGAAACTTTAACAAAGACAATGAGCGAATTGTCAAATGAAAGAGCAGGAAACTAAAATTATCTCCGCCCATCACCTTCGGTGACACGATTATGCTCAAACATTAATCTAAAGGACTTCGCCAGTAAAGGGACACAACTCCCCAACTCTACTAGAAAATACAGTAGGGTCTTATCCAAGTTCCATCGCAGACCGCATTGCAAATGATTCATCTCCCAGAATAGTAGCTATATTCCACGGAATCCGCTAATCCGGTCAAATGGTCAGAAATCAAACATTCCTCTTTCAACAACAAAGATTCACCTAACCGGAAAGAACTCCCCCAACAGCACAAAAATGATGCAAAGCACAAGCCAATCAGAACACGACAAAAGAGAGCCCAACAGACAGGTTGCTTAAGAGAGGTCAAAAACCTTTAGAATTGTAATACTGATTCTCAATGTCAACGTCCTGCTCCTCAGGCTCCTCATCCGAATATTCAAAACCATAATCCTCCATATCTGCATCTGGGAATCCAGCGAACCAGTAAAGTAACCAACAATGATTTTAAAACAGTAGATAAAGCCAGAAGAACAACGCCAGCAGGACTCCCCTCAGTTTACCCAAGAACAGCAAACAAAAAAAATCATAACACCGTAGAGAACATCCGCCCTTCCCTTAAACGTCATCTAGAATGAACGCGTTAGGACCAAACCCTAGTGCAACAATATTTTCCCCGTTTTGTCAGTAGATCGATCAGACCAAGACAGTAAAACCGATGATCAAAGAACCCTAGGTGCAGGGAGACAGATGAACGGCAGCGAGCTAGCAACTAACAGCAAGATGTTGAAAGAGAGAAAAGACCTGAAGCCATTGGTGCTTCCGAAGGTAGAGAGAAACCTCCCAACGTTGAACCGGCGACGGCAAGTCGAACAGTGCGATGATTTGATCTTCGTTTTGCTCGGGACGGTGATGGAATTAGAAGAAGATGCCAGAGGCTTGTGTTGCGGTCCAGAGATTTGGAGCCCAACGGGCCGAATAAGTAGGCTAAGATAGATAGCCCATGAATTGGCATCTTGGCCCATTTATTTACAATCTCTCTTGGCCCAGTCCATATAGTTTCAAGCCCAAGAGGCCGAAGAAGTGCCGAGATAATAGTGTATGTGAATATTCTAGGGTAGGTATGGAGCACTTCAAAACTCCTTGGAGCTCTAAATCCCCTTGTGGAAAATGTAAGCCATTTGGCAACCATTCTCAAGGGCTCTCAAGATGAAACTTAGCCTTGGAAATGTTGAGCTATGATTTTTCTTCCAAATCTACCCTTGCTTATTTTTTCAAATTTCAGTTTTGCTCCTCATTTTTATATTATTTTTAAATAAAAAAATTAGGGGCCTGTCGCCTAGGCCGTGGGTCGCGTGACCCAGGCGACAGCCGCCGAACGTTGCGCAACCCTTGGTCGCAAGCCCAAGTGAGGGTCGCGTGGCCCGAGCAAACATCACATAAGCTTGCGTGGCCCAAGCGACGGCCGCCAGAGGTTGCACAACCCCTGACGGCCCTCGCGGGGTTCGCTTGACCCTCGGCATCCATAGGCCTGTAGCCCTAGGTTTGGATTTTCTTTTTAAATTTTTTTTATTTAAACAAATATGATAGAAAGCTACTTTGCAAATTTGTTTTGCCAAACAACTAAGTACCTCAAAAATTATTTTTCAAATACCATTTACATTTTTCTAAAGCCCCTTAGATTAAATTAGGGGTGTGAAAAAGGCCCAAGCCAGGCAAGCCGGGCCAACGCTCAGATATTTTTTAACGTCTATATTTTTTCTTTAGTATAATATAATTTAATTTATTATTTTTATATTCTTTCATTTAGTAGATTTGTCAATTAATTTCAATTTCAAAAAAAAGAAAAGAAAAAATAATTCTACCCGGCCCAACTTGGGCAGGCCCGAACTCGATACTGTTCACATTCTTGCCGGGCCGGGCCATTGACACCCCTAGCTTAAATGTATTTAGATTCCTTCAAAGTTCATTTTCAAAATTGAACCAAACCCACCCTGTGTAGATTTACACTTGTAATTATAGGGGTTTTTTAATATAAAAATGGGTATTTTTTTTTTCCAATTTGGATCACTCATAAATATAACTGGCTGCTCTCTACAAGTCTCTCCATGACGTTTCTGTCTATGTATATTCTAGGTTCTTATTAAATAAAGCAGGAAAGGAGAGTTTCAACATTAGTAGGTTCTTAACAAATTCAATTTTTTGTCAGATTTTTCAGATTTCATTCTTCAGTGTCGTATTTTTCAAAGGTCTTCCTCGTTTGATAGTCGTTTTAAGTAAAAATTTGAAACCATTACTTTTATATCCAAGGCTTAAATTTTATTTGACCGATAATATCAAAGGCAAACATATCCAGCAATCGGCTATTACATTACAGCTTACTATATTCTCTTCTTCTTTTTTATTTTTTCTTTCAAACCAATTGAAAATTGCTCGAGCTTCCGATAAAATTATGTTCATTTTTAAATCTCAACTGAATGAATCTACTTAGAAGCATATAGGACGCATTTTAAAGTAAGTGGATTTCAAAAAAGACGTGAAACTAAATGAAATTTCGGCATTCGTGTCATGTTAAATAGGCAAATTTTGAGTATTTATTCACATGTTGATGTGAATCATACTTCAAATGTTAATGCAATTAAGCTAATAAGATACGCTTCTCTCTCCAAGTCAAATCTAATCGGGTTCCAGTGTACGGTTTATATACATTGGAGGGAGATATATTGGAAAGATAATCATAATATGTTTCAAAACGTTTTGTCTCTTTTCTTTTTCCTTCAAATTTAAAACGAACGGGAGAAGACAGTTCAAAAAGATAAACGTTGGAGAATACGTGTAGATACGCTCGCTATGTTTATCATTTTATTTGGAATTTAAACTCGTATAAATAACATAAATGTGAGGATGAACATTCAATGGTCAAAAGTATGAGCCACTTGGCACTCATAGAGGCAAAGTAAAGTGCTACATGAGAAACACTCGAGCCTTCACTCTTTGAGCTCCCGCTTAAATTATAATCAATTAGTTACTTGCCGCGCACAAAGTAAACATATTCTTGAATAATTTTTATCCTCCTTTTTCTTAATACCGGCAATTAGAGCTCGCAATATGGGTCACAAACTCATATTTGACCCATATTTATATAAAATGAGTCAAATATGGGTCATTAACTTATAAAAAGTTTATTAAAAATGATTAAATAATGTATCACACTTAAATCCATATTGAACTATTTTCGATCCATATTGGACTCAATTTTGATCCGTAAGGATAACATCATTCCACCAGTTACAAGTGGTCCCGGAACCAGGACCGGGGTCGGCAATCGAGGTAGGGTTGAGACCAGGGGCCAGGCTCGGGGCGGGCGACCAGGGCGGAGAATGGGACCAGTGCCGAGGCCGGGGCTCAAGCCAGGTCTGGGGACGGGGGCTGGGAACAGACGACCGGGGTCAGGACAGGTGTCAAGGTCGAGGATAAACGACCAGGGTCGGGACCGGTGCCGGCGATCAGGTTCGGGGGCTGGGCCCAAGTCCCGGGGCCAAGGCCGAGCCGAGTCTCCCGAGTCAGGGCCGAGGTTGGGTCCCGGGACAAGGGCCGAGGCCAAGACCGAGGTCGGGTCTTCGGAGGTCGGGGCAGGGAAAGGGATTGGGGCAGGGGCCGGGTCTCCCGGGGTCAGGGTCGGGTCCCGGGGTTGGATCCCGAGATTAGGTCCCGAGATTGAGGCCGAGGCCGGGTCTCGTGGTTGGGTCCTAAGATCGAGTCTAGAGACTGAGGCCGGAGCCGAGACAGGGATGGGGGTCGGGGCCAGGACAGGGGCTGAGGCCGTGGTCGTAATGGTGACTGAGGCTGGGACCAAGGTTGGGCACCAAGGCCGGGACTCGAGGCCGAGATGGGTGCTGAGGCCGGAATCAAGGACAGGATCGGGGCTGGGGCCAGGGCCTGGGTCGAGATTTGGGACCGGGGACCAAGGATAGGGCCGGTGCCGGGGACCAAGGACGGGGCCAAGGACAGGGTCGGGACCGAGGTTGGGACTGAGAAGTATTTTAGTAATATTATTTTTTTAAAATATTATTATGTTTTGATAATATGTGTCAAAAAGGGTCGAGTCGGGTATGGGTCTTTAAATATGGGTCAATATAGATCAGATGTGTCAATATAGA
The DNA here is from genome assembly GCA_028455895.1 of Rhodomyrtus tomentosa. Classification (NCBI taxonomy): domain Eukaryota; kingdom Viridiplantae; phylum Streptophyta; class Magnoliopsida; order Myrtales; family Myrtaceae; genus Rhodomyrtus; species Rhodomyrtus tomentosa. Next base: position 12,476,016 of record JAPCWY010000003.1, on the reverse strand, counting down.
TCGAACCATATTCAACCCAACCCAACACAAACCCGACCCGACCAACCCATTTGCCACATCTACCGGTAATGTAGTGGTGAGCATGATTTCGAAGTAGAACATGGAACCTGAAGAACCGGACCGGTGGGAATCGATCGATTTCAGGTTCCATGATATGAATGGAAGGTTTTAGGTTCGAAATATTATGGAGCCTGTTATGACGGGTAGGTTCTAGGTAGATGAAACTTGAAACTCGAAATAAGTTTTTATATTTTTTCTTGATGTATGTCTTTGTGTCATCTTGCAATATTTTATGGTGTCCGATGATGAGTGTATAATTCGAAATTACTTTATCATTGAGACTTTACTTTATTAATGTTTCATATTTTTCGCATGTCTAGATATGAATTATAGTCAATGAATTTTAACAACAAGTGCTAATAATTAAATGTGATTATTCACTGTAATCGTTCAACTAATAATATATATGAAACCTGAATGAAACTTGAAACTGACCATGGAACCTGTGATATTATAAGTTCTAGTTTCCAACTAACGCAGTATAGGTTTCAAGTTCCAAAAAATGAAAAACTTGTATAAACGGGTAGGTTCCAGATAAAACCTGTACAAAATCTAAAACCGCTCACCCCTACGATAATGACTTTTACGTGTAGATTATCAGGGTTTATTATGCATGGAGAAAAGAAAAATCCGAGTAAAAACATCAGCCAAATCGGCATGTAGACAACCTAAATGTTTAAACTCGAAATTAACTAGAACAGGAGTATTGTTTTGGTTTTTTTTTGGGTCAAAAAAATAAAAGCATATTTGAAAATGTACAAAATAAGAGCCTTGCTTCTTCACAAATTCGATTCTATTTTAATACAAAATTGACACAGTTAAGACATACAAAAATAAGATATTCTTTAAATTTCACTGGGCAACATGAAATTAAGAAATATTAAAAAGGAAGAATTTGAAACCTATTAGCAGTTTTGCAAAATTCAGATTATTTCCGAAAACTAATAGTTTGGAAACTATTAGTCGACACGCGCCCGCCCCTAGAGAGAATAAGAAACACAGGAATAAGACTACGATACCGGTCGGAGACATCGTTATCTGATAGTTAGGCTTTCGATGTTTAGCTGACCGTAAGCAGCAACTAAGGACGTAGAAAGCTTAGGCCCCGACAAATAAAAAAACAGCGACTGCCAATGCAAATCGAAGAACAAGAGAAAGCCATATGCCTCATAGATGAGAAATTCACTTAGATGTAGATCAATCTCTGACTGTTCCTTGCAAGAAACCACCCAAAGAATTCCTTAAAAGTGTACTGCCGATGTCACAACAGTAGAATCATGCATTAAAAGTGCGCTGTTCATCCTATCGAATATTTAATCAGCATCCATCTCTTCCAATGCCAATCGAGCTGCAGCCTTCGCTTCCTCTAGGAGGTTGTCAGGAACCTGTGATTGGGTTGGCGATGGCAAACGAATCAGCCAGGCAACATGCGAGTTTAAAGCAAGGACGGTTCTGAAAGCATCGCATGAGTAGAAGGCGACGTCCTTCCGCGTATGAAAAGAAGCATGGAGAGAGATGATAATACCTTCTCCTGCTGCCTCTTTGACTCGTCGCAGACCCAGCTCATTTCTAGTTCAAACGCCTTGTCCTTTGCCTCATCATGCACCTTGTAGATGCTGCTCAGTGGCAAACCGGAAATATAAGGCATTTGCCATTCTTGATTTCCCATAAAACAAACTTCACATGCTCTCTTTCCAAAAAGTGTAAAAGGAAAGGGGTAAAATCTCAGGCTATTTAAAAGGAAAGGGCTTACTATATAAACCCTCTCACCACACACAATTGCCAATCCCGGGCTAGCCAATTTCTAATACCACTATGACTGCATATACCCCTCCATTATACTTAGTAATTGGGCAGTTCCAGCGAATTGATCCTGCTGCTTCACTCAAAATGGGTAGTTGTATGGGTTTCTAATACTTCAGTTGCGGTTAAGCGGCAAGTTCAATTTGGCTATATCCAAGCAATTGTACTCGTAAGCAGCTCACTAACCCCAGCCCCAGGGGGGAAAAACATCAAATAATCATGCCAAGGAGCAAGAGTCAAGGATGGTGCAGTGAGGTTCAGTGTGCGTCAAAACAGAAACAGTACAAAAGAGTGATACAATTCAACATATTAATCAACAGCTTCTGACGACATAAACCGAAAAGAAGCAGGCTACAAACTACAAAGGATGAATCAAGAGAAACGAGAAATTACGCACTATATGAGGAAAAAATTCACGGTATATACACGATAAGACAAAATTAAGAGGAAAACTTACATCTTCGCTACTTCAATAACTCCTTCCCTGCACGTCATCTCTGAGAGCTTTAACTTTTCAATTTCTCTGTTAACACCAATTAAGTCACATTAGACAACAAAACCTTAAACGAGTTGTTTCACCAAGATTATAAAAACAGACTAGCATAGCCAAACCCAAGTAGCACTGTTTTTTTTTTTAAAATCAGAAACACATGATATACTGTTGACCCGATACAAAAATGAATTCTTTACATTTGCATAATCGAGATGTAATGACAGTTAAACAGCTTATATTAACACAATTAGATCCAACGGAATCATATTCTGCCTCAAAAGTTCTACTCGGCATAAAAGCAAAAGCATTAAAAGAAAGCATACGAAATTAACTTTGATCCCAGATATGTGCGGCTCCACTATGACATCTTTCAATAGACAGCAAAAGTTTAAAGTCTCATTACCTAACAGACCATGATAGGTTAATAAGAATGGCATAATAAAATAGCTCGATACATGCTAATAGGTCACAAATCCACTCCAAATTATTACATGAAGGGTGCAATGTAGAGGTTTTCATAACATAAGGAACAAATCAATCAAAATATAGGGCCCAAGCCCGATACCCATTAGCCATAAAATCAACCCAATCAGTTAAAAGAAAGTGAGGGATAGCAGCAAGCAGGTTTGGGACAGTTGACCCTAACCCAAACTTGAACCCAAACATAAGCTACAGCCACCACAAACCAGAGATAGGATTTAAATGGAGTTTGAAACTTGTATAATTGAGCACAAGGGAAACTGAAACCAGCATAATTGTGTCTAATTTAACTATTTTGAAAAAAAAAGATATAGCCAATGCAAATGAAATGAAATTACACAAACACCTAGTGTACATTTCTGGAAAGTAAACAACCTTGTGTATATGAAAAGAAAATTCAATCTAATGATTATCGAGTATTAGGTACCCGGCATCTAAATCTGAAGCCCATTACAAACCCCACAGTCAAAAGGGAACCAAGCACATCTGTGATGCCAACCCTAGCAAAAGTTTGAAATGCTATTTATTACAAACAGAAGTAGAGATTGAATTAACACATTAGTATCAGATGCCATAGATATCATCGCAGAAGTAAGTCATATAAAAGTAAAGCCACAGAAATCTCGCTTTCATGTGCTTTTCCATTTAGTTGGTAATTCTTCTCCTGCACAAACGAGCAAGAGACTTACGTTTTCGCAGCTTGTTTTCCCTTGCCGATTGCAGCCCCAAAGTATCTCTACAAGAAAATTCAAGAGAAAGAATGTTCAGAACAGGGTCAATAACAAAATGTCCAGTTTCCAAATAACATCGAACAAGTAACCAAAAACCAAATGGGCAGGGTAGACACTAAATTCTGATGAACTTAGAGGAAACCACGTGAAGCAAAAATGTGAGAGATTGGAATGGGACCACTCACATAGGAAATACCAGACGGTTCAATCATGTATAATTGAGGTCCGTCTCTGTCATAACCTCCAAGAATAACTCCACAACCAAAAGGCCTGCAGAAACAACAGCAAAAATCTAAATATCCTGCACTCATAAGAAAAGGGGTAACGCACAAGAAAGAGGCAGAAAAGAGCATGAGCAACCACAAGGGTGACATTAATCTCAACCTGAGCCACCAATAGAGGGTGCACAAATGTACATAATTAGCAACACGTTCAGCGAGCTCCTTTACAGGAATGGCTTCCCCATAAACACTGCAGTTGAGGACATGACGATGATGAGTTAGCAAACCATCCAATCCACAAGGAAAGCTAATCAGCGATCAATTCATTGTCTACAGCTTAAAGCAACACATTCACCAGAATTTAACATAGTTAGACAGCTATCTGAATCACAAGCGCAAGAAAAACCTTTATTTCATTCAAGAATCCAAAGGCGAGCACTAAATAATGATTAGAAGTTAGAATCAGCGCATAATAATTCATATGTCTTCAGCTTGATTGCAATCATCACCCGAAATTGTCCACGCTAGTGAACAATCTGAAAGTCGCTTGCTCTAATAAAATTCTACAAATATTACACAAAAAGAACACGAAAGAGTACCATAAGACCAGTCTCATGATTAAGAAATTGGCACCGATACTTGAACTTTCATCTACCTCAAAGTGAAGAGATGCCCTTTACAGCTCATTACATATAGTTCTAGGAAGCTATCATAACTTCAGTATGGCATTGGGAAAATGTCTGAATGCTGAAAAACGGAGCCAGAATATTTTAATTTACTGCACGACTTATACATCACTTTCATCCTTGCGATATTTACCAATAATAATTGTTGCAGCACACATTTTAAAGCCTCAATGATACACGTGCTCTAAAAATTGAAACCCTCTTCTATATGGAGACAAATCACATCAAGGAACCGACAAAACCTAAGTAACTCAAAAAGCTGTTTCCTGATTAATAGAAGCAGCTCCATAGAACTTAAGGTTTCAGGTGGGTGTGAATACAGTACAAACCTATCATAATTAGTTGCCTCAGACTTTGCTCGCGCGACAATTTGTCTCCCATCTGCTGCTAATCCGGCAACAGCCTGATTGAGAGAGAGAGAGAGAGAGAGAGAGAGAGAGAGAGAGAGAGAGAGAGAGAGAGAGAATTAACAAGTTACCCCGAAAACACCTTACCAGTAGATTATTCACAAGATGCAGGCAAGTGCTTCTAAGAAATGATTGTCCCAAAGGGATACGGGCTTATGGTTGAGACTTGGAAAGTAATAGAGACTACAAAAGCATGAGTACACCTTTACAACATTCATTACAACCATAAGTGTATTTAGAAAATGAAAGCACTCTTTTTGGAAGTAAAAAGAATGGTCGATCACTTGTGCAGCAGTTTCTTAAATTTACAATATAGAGAAGAAAATTTACAAAAATCCTTCCATCTCACAAAGTATGAGGTGTTACACAAACTAACTAACCAATCCCAAAGGTGCATTTTAATGCTTTCAAAATGTGCTCTAACAATCATAGTTTCGCAGTCCGGATTAATACGGTAGTCCTTGGTCGTGTCATGGTATCATTGGTAAAAGATTTTCCTGAACTTGCAAAGTCCCTCTAATCATATGGGTGGAATGTACATATGAACGGAGGAAAAATAGTAATAATTCATCTAAAAAGGAGAACAAGTCCACCCCTAAAATATGCATCGACTCCTACATGAAAAAGCAATCTTATTGGCACCTCAATTAGCATGTCATATGTCTTAAAAGTATCTTCCTATCTTCGATTCACACAATAATAGTCTCATCTCAAACCCATCAAACTAGATATTAAGAAGCAACGATGAGCAACATTTTGAAGAATCAAATGCTCAAGCTACAGATATTCAAACCGAGGAACAAAGAAACAGAAACGATGAAAAGACCGTAGGGGCCGTAACTAAGTCTACGACGAGAAAGTGTAGTAAATCTGCTGTGTTAACATCTTCTAAGTCAGATAATGAAGAAGATTGAAGTGTAGCCAAGAGGAAGTAAAGCACAATTACCATGCCGGAATGACGATTGACGGCGTGGATTCGCCGATTGGAACCAGGCAACATCATTTTCGACGTTATGAGCTTCTCGACGCCCTATCGAAGCCCCAAAGCATTTAACCAGCGCCATCAACTTCCATAAATCGCACGATGTTGGCAACAAAACCATCAAAAGAAGATGATTCAGCAAAGAAAACCTACCATGACAATCCCGTCCTTGCACCTGATGCCAACCACAGTACTGCGAACAGCCGACAAAAAACTAAATGTGACAAATCGAAACCGAAGAGAAACAGAACCACACGATGAACAATATAAAGAGAGACAGACAGACAGACAGACAGACAGACCCGCTGTTGTCGACGGCCTTGGCGGCGTATTCGATCTGGAAAACGCGGCCATCGGGAGAGAAAGTGGTGACCGAGAGGTCGTAGCCTGTGCCGATGCTGCTCATGGTTCTTCCCGCTGGATTTCAAGCTCTGCGATTTTTTCGTTTCGGTCCGTGGTCGCTTCGCGGAGTGGAGGAAGAAGACGAAGATGAAGAAGAAGAAGCAGAAGCAGCAGCAGCTCAAGTTGTATGTGAGGCCCTTACTTGAATCTCAAGACAGCGAGGAAGGACTCCCCTTTTCTTTTTCGCTGTTCTTTTTTTTTTATATAATTTTTTTGGGCCTTTGTACGCTTACGGGCCCATGAATTTGGCGTAGTGGAGGTCCATTTAGTATTGGCCCAATAATCAACGGCGGCCCATTTTCAAATAAGCGAAAATGAGCAACAAGTGTCAAACCACCGGGAGAAAAGGAACTGTCGGATGCAACTATTCAAGAGTTCCTAAAACTCATCGTAAGTCGCAAGGCTTGTTGGAAGACCGTTGTCGGGCTTGGTTGGATGAATAAGGTACGACTAGAAGTTTGCTGAGAGGCATGGAGATTGACCCCGTCGTGATTGAAATCAATTTCTATAAAAAACATTGGTATTGAGGTTTAGCGTGATCCTTTAATTATTATTAACTGTTAAATATAATTCCTAAATTTTTTATTTGTTCGATCTCGACCTCAACTTTTCATAACAAAGACAAATCAACCATTCGATACTATTCACAAGTTTTCTTAATTATATTATGACTCGTATTATATAATATCTTTTTATCTCAATTTATTTCAAGTTCAACAAAGAGACACATTATATTTCTATTAAAAGTTAAAGCATGGCATTGCACTGTACCAAAATTTAGGAGAACATCGTCATTTTCCCATTAGTATTTGTACTAATTATGAAGCAAAATTTCGAGTTTGATTAAAATTATTTTTGGCAAATGAGTGATATACAAAAATCACGACACCTTATTCTCATATAAATTTAGATGTGTCATTAAATCTGAACCGTCTAATTTAAAATGTACGGCTTAGTTTAATTAATATTTTTTTTTAGTAAAAATGGATATTGACTGATTTGAATCGATTATTTTGAATTGAACGAAATAAATATATCATGCTATAAAATTTTTAACCGTAGAAAACTGCGATGCCGGTTGAAAACAAAGATATCGATGGACTTGAGAATGCACAGTGCGACCAGCCACGGCGACCTCTCCTCAATCTAGCGACCCGATGACGAGGCCGCCCGACCTCATGGGTACCTCTCTCGACTCCGGCGTTGGGCAAGCCAGGCGCTAGATCCAAACTCCTCCCGGTCAACAAGCGAGGAAGACCCAAAACCAGCTCCGGACCCGACAGCCCAAACTCCTCCCGGTCAACCACCTCTTCCAGCGCAAAGCAAGAAGCGACCGCGGGACGCCAAAGCCTCCTTCGTTCAGAACTCCAAGTACTTCAAGATGCGCGCCGTGCGGTGCTGCGCGACCTCCATCCCCATTTCGTCCAGGTACAAATTCGTTTAGATGGAATTGCGAGTTGCTCTTGAAAAAAAAAAAATCGCAACTTTGTCGGTCGACAAATTTGTTTTTGAATCTTTGGGAGCTTTAACTGTTTGATTTTTATTTATTTATTTATCTCTGTTCCGGATCTTTTTGCTTGATGTGTTTATGGACATACCCAGGCTGAAAGTTTGTCTCTTTGTATGTGAAGTCAGGTGCTTCGTGAGATGGTTTATGTAGTCTACTGTTGATGGGAATGTAAGGATTCAGGATCAGATGCCTGCATCTGACCGAGGCTGTCCTGTCTAGCTAATTCATTGTTCTTTTTGGCTAAATTTTGATGGTTCCATTGAATGGTTGATTTTTAGCTTTCAGTAAATCGTCCTATTGCATTTGCCCGTGCATATGTTTAGACAGGGTGAGTACGTGATCAAGCAATGGGATTTGGTTGCAGTAGTTCAGACTCTTGGTCATTTTGTGGCCAATTTCAACTTCTTGCTGGGATTCTGTACTTGTTTAGCAACTGAAACAATTTTCAAGCATGTTGTTTTTCCTGGCTCCAACTTGCGAAGGATTATTTGGGCATGCTTTTGGATTAATGTTGAATGGCGGCTTATCAAAGGAGAGGGAAGAAAACCTTGTCTAACCTTGGACCTAACCCTTATCCTTTTCGATCCCTTCTGAAGGTGCTTTGGACCCCAGATTATCGGAACTGCAAGCCAGCCGAAGAAATCGGTAAACAGTCAGTTTCTGATCATCGTATCCTTGTCCTGGTTTCATAAGGTAGATGTATTGCAAGAGTAGTTTTCAATGTTCACCACCATGCTAGTGGATCAATTTGCTAGATCAGTTTCGTTACGAAAGCCTCTCGTGAGGGGTATTGTGATCTAGTTGTTTTATTAAATTATACACTTGACTGATGTTTTGGTGCTTGAAGGGAAGGGATTTCTCTTTTCTTAGTCAAAGCAAGAGAGAACATCCTGTTCCAACTCTTGCTGTTGCTTCACCTAAAGCTATTCCAGTTCAAATTTGCATCATCGTACCAAATGGATGCGGTTGCTCACTTCTGTCTTGAGTAGTCCAGGGCTTTTAACATACTGGAAGTGAATACTTGGTTGAGTCTTTTGGAAGTGTGCTCTGAAACTTGTAGTCAAAACTTTATTTTTGGTACAAAAAGTAGAACTAGTATCACTTATTTTAATTCTTGGTGAATTGCGATACTATAACTATTTTCGCTAAGTAGAATAGTGTTGGTCGAGTCATTTATAGTCTACTAATCTAGTGGCATGCTATAGTAGCTGCACATTCGGGATGGTATTTCCCGAACTTTTTTGAGAATATATACCTCGAATGAGAAATAACAAGAAACATCGATCCGATGTTTTCGAAAGCAAGAGCAGCATGAAAAAGCGCATTATTTCAGACACTCGCGAGCGATAATTTGAACTTGCCAAAATTTATCTTGCTTTCATAAGAGGTTTACATTTTGTTTGTGTAGTTTGATCTTTGGCATTCTTTTCGGCAGAGGTTTGGCTTCTGATGGATATGTATACTCAGATTACTGGAAATAGCATTCCGGGAGTCCAGCCTTCCACAACGGAAAACCGGAATGGCCAAAAGGCTCCAAATTTCAAGGTTCTAGAGGATTTCATTTGTTAAAGAATGTAATCTTGATGGAGCAATGTTTTTTTTATCAGGTTCTTGTTTATGTTCCTAAATTTCTTTGCATGGAAAGGAGCACAGGGTGAGGAGCCAAAGGATGACAAGAAATTATACTTTACCATGGATATTTTTTATTTTTATTTTTTTGTGTCAAAAGTATGGATATTCAGTTGATCATGATTTATGGGTTGAATTAATAGTTAAGGAAATTTGTAAGATCAAGGAGCACTTATTTCTATCTTCATGATTCATGTGATCATATTCATTATAATGATCTTTTGATATCATTGCACGCAAGTAATCATATTTTGACTTTTGTAATTTATAAATTTATTAATATGTGCCTTTTAAGTTACTCTTAACGTGAAAATATAAAAATTATTGTTATTATTATTTTTCCTAATTTTGAACGATTTAAAATTAAAAAAAATTGGCAAGCCAAAAGACTTTTTAAAATGTAAGTTCATCAAACAACCTTTTCGCCAAAGTTACATCTCAATGCACTTTTCAATTTCATATTACTAAATATTATGTGCATTTTACCAAATCTCTTTAGTCCAAATACATTTGCATTTTCCAAAAGTCTTTCCCCAAAGACTTTCCAAATAGGTGGATACTATTAGAGATTACATGTAGAGATAATAGAACAAAAAACTTCAAATTAATACACCTGTGATGGATTTATCTGGAAATTAATTTTTGGGTTGCAAAAGATTTTCAAACTTATGTAACAAGTTTATTGCAAACTAATTTTTGGGTTGCAAAAGATTTTCAAACTCCTGTAACAAGTTTATTGCAAATCCTAAACTCGTACATGCATGACACATTTATCCTCCGTCAACTTCCGTCAAATTTCATCATGAAATTGTCGAATTGGATGACTAGTGGTGATAACTTAGTTGACTTGGCAAGTAGAAGGGTAAATCTCTACGAGTACTTTTTTTTATGAATGGAGAGTAATAGTCTTTCGATCACAAAAAAAGTATCAAAAACCTTTTAAGTTTGTCGATTCGCTGATATGAATAATTGTTTATAATATTTATTTTTTCTTTGATTTTTTCCTTTTTTTTTCCCTATAGCATAGTGAAGGCAACCCTTGCCGATTTCGCAGGGAAAAAGGAAAAGGAAATGGAAAAAAAATAATAGAAAAATATTAAAAATTGGTAACGTCAGCACCGGCAATGCCACATAGTACGGCCGATGTCCACATTAGTGATTTTAAATCAATAGGACCAAATTGACAAATGGTGAAAATGTTTAGATTGAATCAACAAACTTAAAAAAAAATAACGGCTAAATTGACAAAAGCGAAAAAAAAATTGGGACTTTTTTTATATAATTTTCCCCTCTATGAACCAAACTCCGCCACCAGTAGAATATCTGCTCAAATATGCCTGAAAATCTATTTGCTCATTTTCAAAAATTTCATGTGGACTTGCCCAGTCAAATGAGTTATTACCAAATGCCATCTCAACAATTTCACGATAACAATTTAGGATTTTTAATGACCAAGAAAATAATTTTAGGTTATTTTATCACAAATAGGAGTGTGCAAACTGGAGTGAACCGGCCCGAACCAGGACATGACCGGATTGCATGGGTTGGTTCAGTCTTTGAGGGGACGGTCCGGTCTGATCCTCGGTCCCATGATGAATGGGACTGGACTAAACCGCCTAGAATATATCTATTAGAAATTTTTGAAGAAATATTTAACCTAAATCTAATCATCATGTTCATCTTTTGCTCGACAGTCGACACTTACTCATGTTGCTAGATGCGAGTTTATCTATCTTCATTTTTTCCTCGACAATCGATACTCACTCCTCTCGTTTGACGCTCGCGTCTCGCCATTGCAACGCAGCTCTGCTCTACACTCGCTTCTCTCGCCTTGCTTTGGCCATGTATGTATTTCAATAATTTCTATAAGTAGCTGTTATTAGTGGTCTCCTTGGGACTGGACTGAGACTGGACCAGGTTTGGTCCCTAGTCTTGCAAAATTTAGGGATCGAGACTACGGTCCGGTCATAGATTCCGTACCAGGATCGAACCGGCCCAGACCATACACACCCATAGTCACAAATAAAGAAAATTAACAAAAAGTCGTAAACATATTGTAAATGTGCAAATTCATTTATAATTTTTTTCAACTGAATTCTAAATATTTTGCATTTGTATCAATTTAGTTGGAGGAAGAAAGAAAAGGGAAAAAATAAATAAAAGAAAGAACAAAAGGGATAAAAAGAAAAAAATTGAAAAGTACTAAAAATTGCCACATCAACCCCGACAGCGTGGTTTAGTCAAAGTTGTCAAGTGAATTGAATTAGCATAAATACAAAATATTTATGATTTAATTGGTCTAATATATAAATATAAATATATATATATATATATTGGCACAACCCCAATATGTTTAAATTTTTTTTGGTAATTTTCCTATTTTATACGTGACGGAGCTTGATTATTGTAGACGGCGCAATCATCAATAACAATTCCCAATGTACTTTTTAAGTTCATCATTCTGTTTGATTTGTAGAAAATGAATAAATTCAAAAAATATTTTTCAAAAATCGATTGTTTATATCACTTATAAAAATAAGTGAACCAAAATAATTTTTGTCATTTCGTTGGCTAATTATTTATGCCATTAATCTCATGATTTTGATTATAAAAAAATAAAAAAATGACAAAATTGTTCCCTATACATCGACTCAATGTGTAATGTGGTTATTAAAATTTTAATTTCACCAATATGATATATGAACTTTAGTTCTATATGTATTTCAATTTGTTCAACGTGGTCTTCAAATTTTTAGAGCAAATTCAATTTAACTGTCCCTAAACTTGAATTGATTGAACGACGACATCGAACATGTTCAAAAAATTCAAGGATCATATTGAATAAAATGACAGTTGAGGTACTATAGAAGCACATTGCAGATTGAATCAAGTTTAGGGATATTTCTTTATCCCTTTTTTTAAAAAAAAAAATTATCAGCCAATGCTGAAGAGATCTGTTGCACGGTTGACCAATAAGTATTTTTATTATTTTTAGGCGCCACAAAAGACAAGAAACATATTATTTGGTAAACTGCGGTCGGTCAGATCATGTCACGCAGACCATAACGCACAAAAAGTAAATGAAATGTTGCCCTTTCCGGGTAACTTGTCGGTTTTTAAATTGTAGAATGCGTTGAGAACAAAAGATTTGTCAACATGTTCCTAGAAGGAAAATGGAGGGGGGCAATCGGGAAAGTCTCGGCAACTGTGGTTTCTTTGGGACGAGGGAACTTGGAAAGGTCAGACACTTTGAACGATCCTGAAGCACAGGAGGATGCCCCCCAATCGGGTCACCGTTCACTGCGCGAAAGCCACAATTATGAATCTCCAAATCGCCGTCGTCGCCGTCGCTGTCGTCATCTTCCCGAGTCAAACGGGCTTCTTTAATGTCAAGGGCGGTGGGACCAGAAATACCGTTCGGAGTCCGATTCATTCAGAGCAGTCGATTCCTCGATCCCGTCGCTTTCAATGGAGATTTCCTGTTCATCTTCCTTGACTCGCTGCCGCTCATGGCGCAGGCAAAGTCCACACCCATTATTTTTATCGTTGGTGACCTTTTTTCCCTTTTCTTTTTTCTCGTCGGGCCTCTATATATGCGCTGCTCGATCGCCTCGTTTTGACCGTCTTCCGTGCTGAGGTGACTTCGATTTCGTTCATGTGAGTTTTGAGAGCTCCTCGCTGTTGGGAAGAGCCGTCCGGCATGGGAATCTGCGGTGGGAAACCTGCGAAGTGCGCTCATGCTTCGACCATTACCTTCGCCGGTTGGTACTCTGGCTTTTTTGTTCCGTCGATAGTTTCGGTTGGGATGTCGCGATGGCTGCCGGTGATCGAGCTGCGGGGGTGGTCAGTGGCCAAATAGGGATGTTTTTTTTGTTGTTGCCAGAAATGCTAGTTTGTTCGGTCATTCTCGAGTTCCGATCCAGGCACATTATCCGCGTATCGGTGCTTTTCTCTTTTGATGGGCCAGAATGTTTACTGATTTGCAAGGTGCATACAGTTTCATGTGGTGTGCTTGAACAAGGCTATAGTCCTCAATCTTCCCGTTGTTATTCCTGAATTGGTGGTTAAGTTTTGGGAGTTTAATTATGGAGTTTGTTCTTGCTTCGTGGTTCTGCTTAAATGACTAATTGGTGCAGGATTTTGCATCTGACATACCGATAATCTTGTCTCTGTTTAGTTGCTGGTGCAACCTATGTTCGCAACGATTCAGTTTCCTGCCAGCGAAAACGCCGGACCCAAATTTGTGTTTTATGGACATTTAGTGATTCACGGTAGTGATGACTTCTCTGATGTTTTTGCAAAGATGCTGTTTGGTGCCTTTGTCAAGATGCATTTGTGTTTGACCATCGAACTGTAGAAATGTGTGACGCTAGCTATGTGGCTTTGACTAAGTTCATGAGCTCGACTGCATATTGAATTTCTGTCCTATTATATGTTCTTATTCTGTTATGTGGCAACAATATTGGGTATCTGTTTATGTTATACCGTTGCGATTAACTTATGGCCTCCTTGCTAATTTGTTTCAGAAGCTAAACGATCTCTGAGCAATGTTGGGTGGGATCCGCCCCCTCCCATCCAGCAAGAGGCTATACCAGGCTTGAAGAAACCTCTGATGAATTCCAAGCTTGATTCCTTGGTCCCCAACAACCTCAAGTCCTTTAGCCTCAGCGATCTCAAGAACGCCACCAAAAACTTCCGCTCTGAAAGCATGCTTGGAGAGGGAGGTTTCGGTTGTGTGTTCAAAGGATGGATCGATCCGAATACACTGTCTCCTGCCAAACCTGGAAGCGGGATGGTGGTGGCTATAAAGAAACTGAAGTCAGAGAGCTTTCAAGGCCACAAGGAATGGCTTGTATGTGGATTGCTCTTCCGACGTTCTCTTCGCTACTCTTTTTGTGCCTCTTGTTCGTTTCGTGGTTGACTTAGTTCTGTTTCATTGGCAGGCAGAAGTAAATTATTTGGGTCAACTTCACCATGAGAATCTAGTCAAGCTTATTGGCTATTGCTGTGAGTCGGACAACAGATTACTCGTGTACGAATTTATGCCAAAGGGTAGCTTGGAGAATCATTTATTCAGAAGTAAGCGCATCTTCTTTAAAGGTTTTTTGACCTCTGCACTTCTCTTCTCCGGAAAATCATATGTCCGATAACATCGGTGGGTTAGAGAAAAGGCAGAGAACCAATGTTAAGGAAGGGTCTGTGAATTGTGCCCCTTCTGTTTTCTGTCTCGAGAGCTTGTTCCACTTGATTTGTCAACAAGGTCTGGAAAGACTGGGCAGATTCTGCTTCATCTATATCAAAAGGATGGCAGTTTTAGTTTTTTGAAGGGCTTGACATGTTCGATGCGGAACCTAGTCCCTCGAAGAGGAAAGGAAATAGGACGAGAGAGTACTTTGTAAACACCCTGACTTTTAGCTATTTCTGCAGAAGGCGTCGAACCCATTCCTTGGGCTACGAGGATGAACATCGCCATCAGTGTTGCGCGAGGATTGTCTTTCTTGCATGGCCTAGATGCTAATGTCATCTACCGTGACCTAAAGGCTTCCAACATTCTGCTTGAATCGGTGAGCAGAAACTTTCTAAATGATTTCGTTCGTTCGTTAATCATATGTACGCAGGTAGTTCCATCAGAACCTCGCGTTCACGCTTAATGAAGTTGGGATTAATTTTTGCAGGATTTTAATGCCAAACTTTCAGATTTCGGCTTGGCTAGGGATGGGCCTACCGGGGATAAAACTCATGTCTCAACACGAGTAGTGGGAACCCGGGGATACGCGGCTCCGGAGTACGTGGCTACAGGTTGGTCTAATGTTCCTGTCATACTGGACTTTGTATCTATAAAGAATTGTGCTTCATGGACAATTGTACAACCGGTACAGCCTGCCATGTTTGAATTGAAATACTGACAATGTTTGGGTGACTGGTCCAACCAGCAACAGATATCAATAAAAAATATTCTGTGTTGCAAGCTTGGCTCGCTTCAGCTTGAGACTTTGGAAGCTTCGGCTTCTACACCCGATTCATTCTTGCTGCTGCTTGTTCTGCAGTATGAATGAATCTATACTTGAGTTTATTTATTTATTGGGTTGGAGCAATTTCAGGAAATGATGGTTCTAGAGCGTTGTTCAAGAAGTGAAAAACGTGTTGAATTACGAGTTCGCATGTTGTTGAATTTTAAGGGCTCCTTCTCTGTAAATACGATACTCGACCCCTTTGTCTAATGACCGATCCACATGAAACAGGTCACCTAACGCCGAAGAGCGATGTCTACAGCTTCGGTGTCGTTTTGTTAGAGTTACTGAGCGGAAGACGGGCTCTGGATGACGAGAGACCTGGATATATTGAGGAGACCTTGGTCGAGTGGGCAAAGCCTTTCTTAAGCGACGGCAGGCGGATCTTTAGGATCATGGACACTAGATTGGGCGGTCAATACTCTAAGAAAGAAGCCCAAGCTGCCTCTGCTCTTGCTTTGCAATGCCTCCACACGGATCCGAAGAGTAGGCCGCCGATGGTTGACGTTCTGGCGACACTAGAAGAGCTGCACACAACGAAGGAAGGGCTGAGAACGCCGCCTTCTAAGCTTCATCGCCATGGGAATTGGAATTAAGCATCTTGAGCCGTGCTTACGCTACCAGTACCATATGAGATCCGTCACATCAGTAGCTGGCGCCCGCATTATCGGTTTCGAGTGCCCGAATTAGTGTGTGAACCCGATAATCTAGGCGACGCCGCATTTACGCTGGGCGTGCGTGATTTTTATTTTTATTTTTTGTATAGGTGAAGGTTTCTCTTCCTTAAAAACTCCGGGGTCTGTCTTTAGTAAAACAGAGAAAGACATGCTGTTGGGCTCTTGTATATTGCCGTCAAAGAATTAGTTAGCCGAACGAAAATTGCAATGATTTTGAGGTTGTTGAATGCCCTTCTCAAGAGACCCCGAAAAAATTCGAGAGATGAAATTCGTCCGAACACCAAAACAGCCGATAATGTTTTGCGTGTCTAATCCCTAAAGACATCATTCGTCCGTCTAGCCATGGCTGGCCACGGCGGACTTTTGCCCGCGATAAAGCATCCATGAACTCCAATCGCCGACCTTGTTTGGTTTTGGGGGACGACACTCCGTGAAGTGGGTTTCGAAACTAGGTAAATGACTGAGTATCCCCATAAAAAAACACGTTCTTGAGGTGGAGCTTCGCTAGTTTTGTTTTTGGGTTCTGGAGTTTTTGGGGGTAGACATGTCGGAAGATCGTCAAAAGTTACTTTGTTTCACTAATATGAACAGGGAATGGTTTGTGGGGACTGTCGCTCGCACCTCAAGAAATGCCGGACCAAGAGCTTCTGGATCATTCCTCAGGAGCTTTGGGTCTACACGGGCTGACTTGGCTAAGATGCTGCTGACTCGCCAAGGGTCTGAAACCCGAATCGTCGCTCAATCAAAATCGCCGCAGATTTTGATGAAAGAGCCCTTTTAAGCTTTTTTTCCGTGTTCGTGGTCACTTTAGAATTGGAAATGGGGCGCGCATGGCAATACTTATTGCTTCAAAAACTAGATTCTGGCTACGACTTGATGTTTTCCACGTTTGCTCCATGAATTAATTTCTTATTTGCAAAAAGGTGTTTGGTAACGGGACAAAACTTCTGATTCTGTGGCAGAATTTCGTTTGGTAACGATTGAAATTTTCTAATTCTCGGACATTATTAACACAAAATCTTTTACGATTTTTTTTATCGTAACCTAAAATGCATGTTATATGAGAAAATTGAAATGCAAATACTAATGGATTTACGTATCATTTTTAGTGTAATTATTTTATGTAAATAGGGCTCACTTTTATGGGGAAAATTCTATTAACGAATATGATGGCCGAGTTGATAAATCCATGTTAAAAGCACAAGTGGTTCTAGTGCTTCCTCGCTTGTGCCTCTAGCGTGGTTTATGCAGCAATGGGCACTGTATATACACGTTCTTCGTGCCTAAACCGTCTTTAGTTCAGAGGTGCATCATTATACATTCAATAAACCATATCATTGGATAATATTGAGTTTCACCTTTAAGAACCATCTACACATATATTGCGTATAAATTTCCATGTTGTTGTTCCTGACTAGACTATATACCTAGAAGGGGTGAACAGATGTTTATGATCAAACTTCTATAAATAATGCGAAATTGAAAATATCGAGTTCGATAGAGACACATGTATTAGTAGAATCACATAGTATTTTTACGAGATAGTAAATAGATATAAGCAGAGAGTAGAAAGCAATGCACAAGAAATTATACTGGTTCGGCTTTGGAAAGCCTGCATCCACTTTCTTACACTAACAACCTACTGACTGAATTCTACTAAGTAATCAAATAATAGATTACTAAAAGATGTGATTGCTTGAACACAAACACTTTTAATAGAAGCGAGCGCTGTTTCTACCAAGGCTATCCCACTCTACGCATTTTACTCTGTATAACATCTCTCACAAGATATCACTTTAAGCACGAATAGATAATTGAAACAAATGAATCAATCTTGAGATATGAGTATTGATCTTTTGATTTCACTTACTTCTCTTCGAACTTTTTCATTGGACAGAACCACCCTAGCCGCTGGTTGATTGTCGAATAAAGATCACGAGCCGTTGAGGTAAGAGTAATCGGAGATTTAACTTACTCATACAATCAAATCCTTAACTCCATAAATCAAGCTTCTAATAAAAGAAATTATATTGTCAATCAATCAAGAGTCCTCATATGGAAAGTAATGAGAATATTTTTGTGATTGATGGTCAATCAATTTAAGTTACAAACGCAATCCTAACCAGATAATTGACCGTTAGTGGGGAAATATAATCTGCTAAGATAATCAAGAATAATGTTGATTAAACAATCAAAAATCAAAATAAATCTCGTTAAGGATAATGTATTTGTCTGCTTCTGCCACGAAATCTTCCCGCTTTTATGAAAATAAAAGCGATAAGCACATTACGTACATAAGGCATAGAGATATATTTATAGTAAATCCTCAAAATATAAATCAAAGTCTTTTCAATAAAGCATGTGAGTTTTGTTTCCTTCAAAATCAAATTGAATTTCCTAACACATGTTAAATATATCAATCTGACAAATTGACAAAAGAAAGGCATCTTTAAGTTGTAAGTCAAAAGCAGAAAAGATTACTATATAATCTTGGAAATGCTAGAATCTTTTCAAGGGCCCTTGTCGGATCTTAGGCAAACCCCCCTGCCCAACACAAGTGCGACCACCAGCAGTAATAGTTGTCATTATGTCAAAAAATTGAATGGACGCACCTATCCAAGAAGAAAACAACAACAAAATTGAAAGAAATAGGAGAGTTTCAATTGTCTAGCATAAATTATTTCCAACAACTTGCTACTTGTTGAGAACCTAAGGAAAAATTCCAAGTGAGCGCATTTGAAAATGACATTCACAAATTCTGCATAGTGCTTTGAAAGGTGCGGAAAATATCAACAAATAGAAACAAAACATGCATTTTGCCTTCTCCAAATCAAAATTCGTTTGCTTTCAATAATATGAGAAACAAGACAGATGACTTCGGAAATTCAAAAATGACAACAACAATAGTATAATTATGACTTTGCGGGATTGTTCTGCCCACTTTAGAATATTTGTGGGAGGCCATTTAACCAACTTTGAGTCAAATTGCTCGGTTCACTTTGCCATGGTTATATCTTTATGGGATGTCATTCAAAAAAATCACGGAACATATATTTCTTATAATCCATTAAAAGAATGATATCGCAAAAATACTTTCATGCAATAGAAATTTAATGAAAATTTTATTATATTTTTATATATTTTAAAAATTATAATTTTTGAAAAAATATATATTTTTATTTTAATGACCGGAGGAGACCGGGCCGGTAGCGGCGAATGGTAGCCACCAATGGTGGATTGTTTCTTTCTGATTTTAACTAGTGGAGAGAAATATATATTTTTTTTTTACTTCTACAAATTGCTAAAAAAACAACTCCGGAAGCAAAATATTGCTTCAGAAATAAAAATGAATTTGCAGATCAAATGAAATTCTTCTGAAGCATAAATTTCGATTCAAAAGCGTTAGCATGCGCCTAAGAGATAGCCTATTTTACTTCAAAAGTATTATCATACGCCAAGAGAGAGAGAGAGAGAGAGAGAGAGAGCCTTTCGATTTTTAATATTTTGCTTCAAAATGTTATCATACGCCTCAAGAGAGAGACTGCGTAGGAGTTTTCGTTTTGTCATCCATGAAAGCAATGGCCCAAAGATTCGATAGGCCCTTATGGTCCAGTTCCCTCCCTGTTCCTTATATTCCCTTTGCTCGCACGCAGTTCTCTCTGGACGACTATCGACGGCAGCTCTCCCATGACCTTCTAGTTCTGGGTCTCGGTCCCAATCAGCCGATTCACCTGCGTCTGCTTCACATGCGTTTTGAGAGATCGGCTAGTGCGACCAAATCCTGGTAAGATTGGTTGATGTCGAAATCAATCGTTTGCCCCATGCTTAGCGCTTCGGTATGCCGATTTTAGCTCTGTTTTTGAGTTCTCCTCGTTCTCTTGGTCGCTGCGTCGGCATGTTTTGATGAACACTCGGCTATCATACGTCGGAAGGGAAGGTGATTTCGAGAGAATTTGTTTGGGTTGTCGTCTAACTTGACACTTGCTCTGATTGTCGGAGGAAAGGCAAGGGCGAGAAGCTCCATTGAAAACCTGTCTAGCGATATTGGATGAATAAATGAATTGGTTTCGTTGTGTCTATGTGGGACTTGGATCTCGCAACCTGCTTGTTACGTAGTCTGGAAGAGAGTTTGCTGAATTATTTTGAAGTTGCCTTGGACCCAAACGTGGAAATAATTTCAATCACTCGATGCTCTTGTTCTCGGAATGACAAGCACTTGTTTTGGCAGAAACGGGAATAATTTGTTGTGTTAAATATAGCATATTCTCTCGATTCGTTTGTTTCCAGTTGACGGCGATGGAGATCGATATGGAAAGGAACAACAACCGGAAAAGACCCGCCTCCACTGAGTTGCCTCTGCAGTGGAGCCAGTGGCAACTGCTTGATTCCCTCCTTCCGACGGGGGGATTTGCGCATTCGTCTGGTCTAGAGGCTGCAGTACAAACCCGTGTGATCACTAGGCCTGAAGATCTTCATACCTTTGTATTACACGTGTTGGAGAACACTGGTAGTTTACTTCTTCCTTTTGTCTACACTGCGAGCAAATCGCCAACTGCTGATACTTTGTGTAAGCTTGACAGGATGCTAGACGCGATGCTAACTAATGAAGTGGGCCGAAAGGCATCTAGAGCTCAAGGATCGGCACTTATGAGGGTGGCTGCCTCTGTGTTTTCTGAAATCCCGTTGCTTAAAATGATGAGAGATAACTTTTTGAGTTTGGGAGCCATTTCTTTTCACCATGCTCCGATCTTTGGGCTTGTATGCGGACTTCTTGGGTTTGAGAGTGAGACATGTCAGAGAGCCTTCATGTTCATTACTCTGAGAGATGTTATTTCTGCTGCAACTAGGCTGAACGTAGTTGGGCCATTGGGAGCTGCTGCGTTGCAGCACCAGATCGCTCATGCTGCCGAAGCCATTACAGAGAAATGGAGTAACCGTAGTGTTGAAGAAGCGTGCCAAACAGTTCCTTTGCTTGACACTGTGCAGGGATGCCATGGCTACTTGTTTTCGAGGCTGTTCTGCTCCTGATGACCATTCGTGCATGTCCATAACGATCAATTCCTTTATTATGCTCACTGCTGATATTGGATGTTGAATTAGAAATGCTTGCATCTTCTTCAGCCAGGAAGATCCTTGCTCATGTTTATGTCGTGTAAGTATCAAATTTATATAAATTTTCCTTGATTGTCAAGTAGGAAGATGTAGATGGATCCATACACTCATTCGATTGCTTCAACACTGAATACCTTTATGATGTTTTTGAAAGTTAAGATGAGTCAATTCTGGTGCTGTAGTGTACTGAATCGGCTCATTAGTCACATCTATAACTAATTTTTCGCTTGTAGAGTTGACAGTGTGACAATTTCTACGTCATCTGATATGGTTTTGCTTTGAAGATACTACATCAGTGACCCAATGTCCGAAAAAGAGCTTTCTGGATCGAAGATTTCTCGATTGTTGTGTGTAAACCCTTGTTTTATTTTTCTTTGCCTCTGATCCATATGCTACTTTGTTCCTTTTTTTCCTGGCGTCATGCCTTTCATCTAACAGCGCAAACTCGATGGTCATGAAATTTCTCCGTGTTGGCCAGATGCTCCTGTTTGGCGAGGATGCTATTGTGTCAAGGATCCTTAACAGGAATGCCGTCTTCCCCACTTGGAAAGTTTTATGTGGCAGCGGTAACCAGTGACTGGGGATGGGCGAGTGCTCCAATTTTGGTTCTGGACTCACAGTACTCGTTTTCTCTTGCACAATTCGCAAGCTACCATTCTGCTGCCGGTCTCGGCTATCGTCTCTCTATTTGTTAGCTTGGTTGTCAAGGCATTGGGTAGCGATCATTGCCAGGACTGACCTTTGTGCGCCTGAAGTGAGACAATCTCGTTTGCCATTTGCCTTCGAATTCCAATAGTTTGACACGGTCGGAACTGGGCCTGACATGCTTTTTCCTTATACTCGGCGGCTTGATCGAACTGGTCCTCCGCAATTTCAGAATCTGTGTGGCAAATGGCCTGTTCTCCCTGGTTGTAACGGGTGGGTCGATTTTGTGTTTGGCCTAGGATGAAGCTGCAATGAGAAATAGCCAGAGAGATCCGTGAATGTTCACCCTGTTAATTACTCCATGAATGAATTGAATATTCCTTGCCGGATGAAACTCCTGTCACAAGTCGAAGATAACGAGATTTGCATCGATATCACTTGATCCAATGACCGTGTTTGGCTATGGCGGTCTCGAAATTGGGCATTCGCCAATAAAATTACGCATTTCCGTACGCTGAGGCCCCACATTCATAGGCTTGACCATAGTTGTAAATCCAAAAATGTATCTTCCTTAATTTCCTCTATGGATAGATATCTTCTCTAATTTCGACAAATCCGTTGCAATGATCATAGACAGTCGCTAAGATCACAACATTGAAGTCATTCGAGAATGGGAATCGAACTTCTGAGAGCGGGAGTGGTAGGACCACGAGCTTTAGGCACACGTTTCACATCAAATTTCATGCACTTACTTATCGCCTTTCCAAATTGTTTCTCCGTTTCGTTGTTTATCGTTAAAATTTAACAGATTAAAGAGGTAATGTAAGTCTTAAGTCGAACTAACAAAAGGGTGGCTTTAAATTTCTTAACGTAATTTAGGGACTATAATGAAATTTAACAATAATTCAGGGTCAGTTGTGGTAAACTAAAATGGCAGGGATTTAGATTTGTTTTCTCCGAATAATATTTAATATCCTCTCTTCAGTCTCCCTTTTGACTTGGCTGGGAAATCGCCACTCTTTTTCTCTTCTGCTTCGGCGTACAGATAGCAAAAAACTCAAAACTCTCTCTCTCTTTCCCTCTCTCTACCCAAAAAGAAAAGAAAGCAGAGATGTGTGTCTCTCTCTCACCCTCAGCTCTCCCACGCTCCACCGCTCGCGCGTACGCACCACGGAGCCTCCTTGTGCCGCCACCTGTGTCTCGTGCGGGGCACGCGCCATCTCTCTTCTCCTCTCTCCCTCCTCCTCCTCTCCTCCTGCTGCTGCACCCGCTTCATTATCGGGGAACAAGCGCCCACCTCTGACCCGATCAAATGATTAGCATTCAATTTTTTTTTCTTTTTTGGCACTTTTCTCGCCTGGGATTAATAATCGAATCGAGGGATCGAGGCTCGAGCGTGAGCGGGATTAGGTGGGGGCCAACCGGCCAAGAAGATTTCGATCGATTCAGTGATCTTCATTCCTTCTCTCTCGCTCTCGGCAAAAGACCTCCTTGCTCGCCTTTCTCTCTCCTCGAGCATAGAGAGGGAGAGTGAGGGTGTGAAATGGCACGGGGACGCCGCGAGAGTTCGGAGCTTCGGACGGAGGTGTAGATCGGAGCGCGAGAGATTCGGCGCCGTCGAGCTTCGTCCGCCTCTCTTCTCTGCTGAAATCTGTGTCTCCGGTGAAGTGCAGTTCGTTCTGAATCGCTGCTGATTCCGTCCGGGGGGAGAAGCCAGCGAGCTGATTCAACCTTGCGAATCCGTTGAGTGCGGTTGTTTTTTTTTTTCCCGAAGCCCGCGACTGCGAATTGGAGTTTTCTCTCTAATAATCGGCTTTCTGGAGAGGGAAATTACGAGGATCAAGCTGAGTTTGGAATGGGTCCAAAGGACTATCTTGAGGATGCTTTGGACGTGAAAGCCAAGACCATGAGCAATGATTAGTTCTCTCGGTGAAATCTGACCTGGCGCCATTTCCTTCTGGTAAGTTTTCTTTCATGATCATGCTAGGTGGCTTCAATTCTATGATCGATGAAGTATGAATTCAATTGCCATTGTCCACGTGGTGATTCTGAAGAGAATGATGGCGGATAGCTCTGGTTCCGATGACTGACTTGAAGTATGATCTTTAGTCTCTTAGGCTCTCGGTCTTGCATATTTGATGCTCTCGGTTACCTTTGGTACTGAGGGCTGATCGTAGTGTTTCACTTCTATTTTCACGATGCATCAATCATCATACAGGTTCAAATTCTAGGTTTCTAAAAAAAGAGAAGGCTCGAAAAGAAAAGGAATCAGTCATTAGGAAGAAGGGAAGAAGGTTTATCTATGCACAAGAATTGCTAGGTCACGTTATTGCTGATAGTAGATATGTGCCATGTCTCTGCTCTACTGCTTTTTCTAAGTCCATTTGTTAATAATGTGGAAAACTTGTTTTTTCTGTAGGCATATTGGTCGAGATGCGAATTACGACAGATGGCGGCAGGGATAAAAAAGTGCGCAAGATTCGCGGGCACTTGCCATCCGGTGAGGAAGCCAGTGATGGAGGAGGGATTCCTTTGAAGAAAGGCCCTTGGACAGCGGCAGAAGATGCAATTTTGGTCGACTATGTCACTAAGCATGGGGAGGGAAATTGGAATGCGGTCCAGAAACATTCAGGGCTTGCCAGGTGTGGTAAAAGCTGTCGTCTGCGGTGGGCAAATCATCTGAGACCTGATCTGAAGAAAGGTGCATTTTCTCCTGAGGAAGAGCGTCTTATTATTGAGCTCCACGCGAAAATGGGAAACAAATGGGCTCGAATGGCTGCAGAGGTTCTCAAAATGTTTTTTTTTTAAATGTTTTTCATGTGGACATTATCTGCTGTGGCTTTTGGTGCTCGTCTTGTATGTCTTTTGCTGCTTGTGAAATGTCTCTGTTTGGTGACATCTTCGTAGGAATAGTTAGGAACAGTTTGATTTTTATATCAGATGAGTGAGGAGTCAAAAATAGTAAAAGGGATTAAAACCCTGGCTAATATTTTCTTCGGGGATGAGAGATGGAATTTGGAACTTTGAGTTACTGTTTACAATCTAGGGAAGGTATCCTTCTAGCCAGTTTAAGTTGAAGGATTAGGGGACAAATTTTCACTAAATTGGCACATTTGTTTTTCCTGCTTTTGCAATAGTGACTTGTGCATCTCATTCTATTTCATGAAGTCTTCTTTCTGGAAATGGTGTCTCAACAAAATCTCTTTGGACCAATAGACATGTTTTTTTTATTCTTTTCGAGTTTTTGGGTCATAAGCTTGTAAGTTTTGCAATCACCATCTTATAGTTCTTGTGATATTTTATTTTCTAACAATAAATCAAATTTGACAGTCTTATAGCTTGGAATAGGATATCCTGTGAGAGAATTCCCATGTCCTTGATTCTTTGTTGTTGAACATAGTGTTAGAGATGTGGCCTTGTGTTTGATTGATTACATCTTGTCTCTTGGATAATGTGACATTTTGAAAGTCACCATGTCCAATCTCTTGCCATCATCGGTGTAGCAAAACATGAGCAGTGCTATTTGTGATTTGGAAGTCATTAAAACAAATAGAACCTTCTTGTTATGTCTTCTTGCCCCGATACATTTCTTCCTTCCCTCTTTCAGTTACCCGGACGTACAGACAATGAGATAAAGAACTACTGGAATACAAGAATTAAGCGACTGCAACGCACTGGCATGCCTATATATCCATCCGAGGTTTGTCTTCAAGTGTCAAGTGGGAATCATGAAACTCATAACATGGGTAACTTGCATACTGCAGGCAAAGATAATTGTGATCTCTCACAGGCAGATACACTTGAGATCCCAGAGGTGGATTTTAAAAAACTGGAACTGCATCTAGGTTTCTCGTCTTTTTGGTCTACACTTTTGGACGTTCCTCCTTGCGGCTTTGCAAGAGAGGCAATGTGTCTGTCTGATGCTTACTGCCTTCCACTTCCATCAATCCGGTCTCCTAAACGCCTTCGTGGGTCTGAAACCCCATATCCTGTTTTGGATGCTGGAAGTAATGACAGTTTCTCTTCACTGGGTCAGTATGCTGACTATTCTTCCGAGATCACTCCTGAGTCCTTTGTGTTGTCATCGCCGTATGATGTCAATCCTGACTCGACTGACCAGTCTCTACTGGGCGATCTCCCAGGCAGCCATGCCTTTTTAAATGGCAACTACCCTTCTTCTGTGCCCCATATGGAGGCCATGAAGTCGGAGCTCCCTTCACTCCAATATACAGAGACTCAGCAGAGCAGCTGTGCTACTCCTGCATCCCCACGACCTTCCCTTGAGTCTATTGAACCTCTAATACAGTCACCTCCATGCGAGCACTATCAGTCAGATTGTCATTCGCCACAGAGGTGCGGCCTACTGGAAGCAGTTGTCTATGAGGCCTGCTCTAAGCAAAAATCCTGCGCACAGTCTACAGGTGTTTCTGGCAATGTAGCTGGTGACTGTTCTCTAGTTCAGCTCAGGACAAAGCTGAAAGTGTATGCTGCCCCAGACTCTCCTTTTGGTCATAATGCTACATCAGTGCTCAATCATTGCGCTCCTGCCAGCGGAAGATTGCTTGAAGAACCCCAATCTGCCGACACCATACCTGGTGCGATCACTTAATGTTGTTTATAGTTCATAAAATGATGATGGCTTTGTTTCAGTGCCAGAATGAACTTCAGCATTTTCTCAATGGAGTTTCGGTTTGTCTTTCATGCAGGATTTGACATTAAGCCTGAGGAAGATAGCAAACCTTTCACTGATTTTGAAGGAAAGCAAGAGATCTTAGATCAGATGCACATTAACAGGCCAGATGCTTTGTTTGATTTCGATTGGTGTCAGCACAAAAGTCAGCCTAGCGACGACAAAATTGGACGGGCAGATTATATCGGAGCACTTCTTGGTCCTGATTTTTACTAAGTCACCCAGAATATGGGTGATAGAACGACGCAATAGTATACAGCACGACCACGACGTGCCTTCTCGTCAGCCCTTGGGAATAGTGAATTTTTAGAATTTTGGAAATTCTGCCTCCTTTTCCAGCCTATGAATTTTGCAACTTCCACCTTACGTTTGGGACCTCTGGCTTCAAGATTTGAGTTCTCCTTTTCTAGACAATGTCATGTGAATTCCTTTGGATGCTTATAATTCTAGCTAATTGTCGATTTGTTCTTCCCGTGTTGTTCATATTGCTTAGTCACGCTGGAAGCAATCATGTCGGACTGGCCCTTAGCTCTAGACTTGCAACTTCTTGTCGTCTTGTGGTGTCTTATTTGCTGGTCTCGTTTCGATCGATGCCGATAGGCATCGCAGGCTAGGAAAAGTGTTGCACGGATCAGCTGCAGCACCAGCCTGGTGGGGCAAAGGAGTCCATCTTCAACCTAATAACTGTACGTCTCAAATCTTTACCTGGACTTTCATATACGCTGGAGTTGCGACTGGTTGGCTCCGCGACCGCGGCCATCCGGCACTTCCTCACAGTCTCTCCTGTTGAAGAGGGGGCTGTGTTTACTTCGTAGACAATTGAATGTGAGCAAATGTTGCGTTTGAATGGAAGGAGAAACGTGAATGAGACTGTCCGGACTTGGGCAGATAAATCTTTTGCCGAAGGCATTGACCATTTATGTTGCCTTACGACTTTGCTCATCGTTCCAAAAGTTTGTGAGTCTATCGCCCAAAACCCAAATTAAATTTCTGGATTAAAAAAAAAAAGAGCAAGACAAATGACAAAAAAGAAAAAAAGAAAAAAAAAAGACCCAGCATCCCACTGAAACCCTTTTCCTGGTTAATAATATCATCCTTGCTGGCTTTTCTATTTCTGGGTTCGTTTCGCAAATGGATGAAATGAGTAAGTCGGTGGATTCGCCCTCTATTAATTGCGGGTGTAAGGACTTGAAGGCTAGGCCGACCGAAAATGTATGTCGGCCTGTTTCTCTTGTCTAACGCGATAATTATTTACTTGATCACGAACCATTTCAGGATTCAGACATTGAATCCGATTCTTTTTTCCACCTACTTTTAGCGTCGGTGCGACCCCGTGCAGCCAATCTACAAGACGAATAACCAACCTACGAGATTGATTATAGATCGAACACAACCCATCAACGTTTTTCGCCCGAGATGGTCTTAGTGAAAGATGCGTTATATGCACGTGGTTACGTTTGGCTTGGTGTATTTTATTAAATAGGGAAAAAATGATTTAAGCTTCGTTTCCATAGTTTTTATGTATTTATAATGTTTAAGGAAATTTCAAATAAGATGTGGAATAGATCTTGTTTCAAATAAGCGCTTGACATACACTTTTTTTTTTAATTACAAAGAAGGGTCTGAAAAGTACATTTTCTTCATTTATTTTTTTTACTTTCCTTTTCGTTTGATTTTTTTTCCCTTGGAGTCTACTGGCGAGGGCAGGGTGAGGCCATCCACTGACAGCCACGAAAAAAGGGGGAAAAAAAAGAGAAAATGACAAAAAAGTCCTTGATCAGGCTATTCTCCATAACAAAGAGAGGATATTTCAAGCTCCTATTTGAAATAATATCCACTTTATATTTTTATTTGAATAAATAATGATACTTTATGCCTTTATTTGAATTTTTTAATTTTTATAAAAAAAAAATCCAAACTCTATTCCAACGCTGTGAAAATGATAAAGGGAAAAGAAAGGAAGAAAACACTTATCATAATCCGGCAAAAAATTAAGAAATTTTTTTTCCAAAAAAGGGCCCCAACTACTTTCGTTTTCTCAATTAAATATCTCAAGTGGACTTTATTTCAAATAAGGGCTTCAAGTGCTATTATCGTGTTGAATAAAGGCCTGAAGTGCACATTGTTTTAAATAAGAGACGAAAGTAACTATATTAATCTCAAAAAAAGATTTGAATCACTTTAGTTAGGGGCATTCTGGTCATTTATTATTCTATTTTATTTTTCCATTTTCTGTTTTTAGGATATTTTTTAAAAAACAAAAAGCCAAAAAAAAAAAAACCATAGACAAAGAAACACATACGAAAGGACTGACTTTTCGCCTGTGCAGCCGCCTCCGCTGATGGCTATGACCGTAGGGGTTGCTGGCACCTCGGTGTTGGCTGGTGACCTTGCCGGCAAGAGGCGCTGGCTTGTTGACTCTCACCTCATCCGCGAGAGGGTGAGGGCCACGACAGGCCTCGACCGAAATTGAAAACTCAATTTCAAGATTGATGGTGACGATGCGCTCAGTTTGGGTTATATCACCATTAAAACCAATATTTTTTGGTCGGACGCAAGTTTCGAAAGAAGGGTATGCCTTATGGGCTTAAAGTTGCTGACTTTACCATGAAATTGAAGTTCGATCTTGTGGGGAAAGATGGAAGTCGCTAATAATTTGTTCGGTAATTCCCTAGAAAACCTGCAGAAGGACGGGCAGGAAACTAGAGCCCCTCGCGGGAAGGTTGATGTCCTACGATAGGAACTCGACTAAACAGAGGAGTTGTCAATGATTTTGCAGCACTCGTTCAACGAGTTTTCTTGCCGTATGCAACCCCGGTCTTGTCTTGGCCGACGGCCACGGCCCACCTGCCCTAGCCGAGATGCCGGCGATCCCAACAGCCATCGCTGCCGCCTCACCGGCCGTGGAACGGTAGCCATAGGCGGGAGGTCAGACCTCCTACCTGATTTTTCTTTTTTTTGAACTTTTCCTTTTTTTTGGTTTTATCTTAATTTAACAATAAAAAAGATTAAATTTACATTTTTACCAAAATGCACTTGGTCGGTCAGAAAATTTGACAGGTTAGTCGGTGAGGTCATAACTTTATTTGAAAGAATAACAAACCTTGATGATTTTATATAGGATGATGACGGTATTTTATGTTTTTATTTGAAATATAATTTATTTGAGTAATTTAATTGAGATTTTTTTTTTAAGTTTCTAAAAAATTAGAAAGGAGATAACGTGGGGGGTGGGCGTAACGTGAGCTCGTGCCTCTCTCTCTCTCTCTCTCTCTCTGCGCTAATAATTGACCCACTTTCTCACTCACTCCTTTATCCGACTTCCGAAGTGTTAAAGCTGAGCTCGGCTCATTTCTTCTCCCACTGAGCTTCGTCTTTGTTGGGTGGTGAGCTTTTAGAGGGGGGGTGTCCGCGAGCTTTCGGAGTCTACCACGGCTGGGAATCGGATCTCTCCTCCCTCTCTCCTCCGCCTTTCCCTCGTCGCGTCTCTTCGGTGGGTTTCGGATCTTCTCTTTCAAGAGCTTCCATTCACAGCCACTACCCGCAGCCCCTTTTTATTCCCCACGGTGAAATCTGATGCGGATTGAGCTGTGTGATCCTCTTTTTGAGCGGTGTAGGATCTCCCTCGCTTTTTGGGTGTTGACTGTTTGACTAACCTGAGCCTGTATGTCCTTTTGTTGTCAATCAAAATTCTTTCTTGTGATCTTGTGTTTTTTTTTTCATTCTTTTTCCGTTTGTGGGTTGGAATCGTGACTGGATCCTGAAACTCTCTGTTTCTTTCTGACGAGGGCCCTGGCTTCTCCATGCTTAGCTCGGATCAAAAGCTTCTGTTTCACTTTGCAGAGGGAGGGGAAACTGTGTTCTTGTTCCTGAATCTTGTGCCGTAGTTTCCGTGCCTATGCTTCTGCGCTACACAAAAGTAAAAAAAAAAAAAGGAATTATCTGCGACATGAATCGGCAGAATCTGTTGATTTCAACGAACCGGCCTCATTTTTTTTTTAATGTATTAATTTGCCAATGTTCCTGTGAAAGTGTCGCCGTTGATTGTTTGCGAGATTTGGTTGTAGACCAAGTCAAGCTCTGAAGTGTGGTTGTTTTGTGCAGTATTTTGGTTGTGTTTGGTAAATTCAGCTGCTCTTTATGTTTCTGCTCTAGCTCTTCCAGCTTCTTCTTGAGGTGCAATTGGCTGATTCAATGATTGGATTTGATCTTCATTTTGGAAGAATGTGGTAGTAAATCGTTCTTTCCAGAATAAATCATAAGCTCGTGTCGTATCAAATTATCAATGAAAGGAAGATGTAGGCAATGGGGTTTGTTGCCCCTTCCAACTTCTGTGAAAGACACTCCTCTGTCGATATTATATACGTACTTCGGAAATTTTTTGGTGTAATGCAAGTGTAAATTCTCTAATGCAGAAGGAAGCGTCTCTATTGTTTTGATATTTGCACTTAACAAAGAAAGGATGAATAATGGAGAAGAGACGCATTGGTGCTATCTGTGCAACCAGCCAGTTGGGCTTCAAGGCCAAGAAGTAATTTGCCCTTACTGCGGTGGAGGATTTGTGCAGGAACTTCAGGAGGTACAGGCCCTGCCATTGGCAGATGTTTCGGCACCATCCCCGGTGGATCTCTCTCATCAAGTACCTCCAGTGTTCGATGCTTTGTATGCTCTGGTACGCGATAATGGTCTCGACCCCAGAAATAGATTTCTTGGCTTAGTCGATTTGTTAACGAGGGATGCAGTTGCAGGAAGAAATCCTAATTTTGATGTCAGAGGACGTCCAGGTTGGGACCTAAACATAGTTTCAATGTTTGTACTTTCCTTTTCTTCATGACCCCCAACCCCCTTCTTTTTTTCCTAGTCACCACATGCATCATTAAATAAGATGTTCAACCTTCACCATCATATAGCAGGAAGAAGACCAAGGTTAGCTGACTTGGATGACTATTTCACGGCCCCAGGACTTGAAGAATTGATCGAACAGCTCACTGTTCATGATAGAAGGGGTCCACCCCCGGCGCCTCAGTCGTCAATCGCTGCACTGCCGACCATCAAGATCACTCAGGCGCATCTTCGGGCGGATTCAGAGTGTCCTGTCTGCAAAGAGGAATTTGAGCTGCAAGCCGAAGCAAAGATGATGCCTTGCCACCACATTTATCACCCGGATTGCATTGTGCTTTGGTTGGTACAGCACAATTCCTGTCCTGTTTGCCGCTTCGAGATGCCTCCGCTGGGTGCCAGTTCTGTTCAGGGGGTTCAAAGTCGGAGTGACCAGAGCAGAAGAAGCAGCAGCAGCAGCAGCAGCAGCTGCCCTCTAAGGAGTGGTGATAGTGGCAGGGACAGTGGGAGGCAAAATCAAGGGACGAGCCGTCGATTCCCATGGCCTTTTGGTTCATCAAATTCTAATTCCCAGCAGTACACTGAAACAGGAGAAAGCAACTCGAGAACCGTTCATGAGCAGAATCACGAGATGAACTACTCTGGATGGCCATTTGATTACTGAGTTCCGCTATACTTAGGATAGTGATGGAGCTCATAAATAATCATGGGGTAAGGTCTAAATACTCAATGATCGCTCTTGTTTGCGTTGTGACCGTAGTGAAAGTTGTCTCCAGGTCAAACTATCTCTGTGTTTTCTGGAGCGGATGTTGTCTTTGAGGCCGCGGCTTGATTGAATATCAGTTCCCATGACATTTTCTTTGTGCACGGCCTCGTGTGGTGAACTCCAAAGTGAATCACTCTGTATTTTGCATCGGAGCTGCTTGTGGAGTCGACAGCTGCAACGTGTTTTGGCAATACCTCTTTTTTTCCCCTCATCTGCGGGGGTGTTGATACGATACTACAATTGCTCTTCGATATTTGGGTGGAGCTTTTTTTTTTCTCTACTTGGTCAAATTGCTTTTGATGTACAAAAATGGCCGTGCTAACGATGCAGAGCAATCATGCTTAATAGAGAAAAAAAAAATTTACTTTTTTTCAAAGGAAACTTTAATTTTCTTGATTTTGTTGCTCAACCGTTGTTTGGACGCTCAATAAGAACGAGAGCGGGAGACGAGTTATTACATCATTGTAGTCATGCGAGTCTTATGGCAGGTCACACTATGAAAGTAAGATCTGTTCATTTGAATGATAATTAATAACTTGGAAGAACGACAACGTAAGGAGCTTCGACAAAACAAGAAACCTTGTTCGCGCGAGCTCCATGAAGAAAGGTGATGGTCACTAGCTGCTAGTGTGAAAAGAACATGCTCTAGTCATCCATTCAAGCCATTATTCCTTGGTTATCTGCAAGGATAATGAATCCTTGATGCTTTACGTCTTGCCGAGGTTCTGCAGTAATTCGGATATTATCACCCATCCCGCCCCTCCACCGATTACCGCAAGAGTGAGCTGTCCGCCGGGAACCAGCTTGGGTAGTCTCATCAATGCAATTGAATTCGGCTGCCTATCTGACCACGACATTGCAGCAGGGAGGATTCCAAACAGCACCAGCACTAAAATGAACATGGAACCGGGGATATAAGAGAAAACGAAAGGAGTGGAGTTCGCCAAAGCGACTATCTCCAGCCGCATGCGAGGAGATTAAAACCCTGCCATCAACTTGAGCTAGAAGAGTTAGGCTTACCTCCATAAGTTCCAGCAAAATCCAAGGCTTTGAAGAAAATTTCTGGATCTAGCAATGAGAGTATAAGCGGAGGAACCAAAGTCAAGAGATATGGCAAAGGTTTGCTCTGACCCGAGGGGAGCTTCAGCACTGCAGATATAAGATTACTAACGTTTACATTATGTAACGTCTCGGACAAAGTTTTGAGTTGATGATTTGAATCAAGATTGTGCGAACAGGGTGCTATGCACTCTTATATGTTTTGGCAAAAGACATTTGTGACCGACATGTGCTGCTACATACTCTATTGCAACACATTACCCAAGACTGGTTTATTGCCTACTAAAGAGCTGCCTCTTGCATCTCCGTGATGGATTGTAAGATTTAGGCTGATGTAAATTTCAGAATGTCCATAACCACTTACATATGTGTGCAAGAGAAACATCATGTATGAATTCTCAATTAGAATTTAACACGATCGGCTTTGGTGGAGAAAGAAGCCTACTTACAGTCGGCCAAGAAGTCGGAGAGGCCCAGAACAAATCCGATATAAGATGTTGCGATTGCAAGAAGTGAGAATACTTCAACTATAGGCTGTGGAAACAACAAGAGGCATATAAAGCTAAGAGCTGAAAGTCTGTTTTGTAAGGTTTGAAGCTACATTGAATTGGAAGTTGAAGCTTGGCTAAAGAGAGTTGAAATGGCTGAAGCCAGACTTACACCGACGACTCCGTTACTGGATCGTAATTGTTGTAGAGGGTCAATGACGTTATCAGAGATCACATCAGCACTTGTAATGGTTCCTAGGATGACAGCATTCCACACAAGAAATAAGCCAAGAGGAATAGCTGTGCCCAGGACGATTGCAGTCCTACAAATAATGGAGTGTTGTCATGGACAAATTATTAAGAATTGTCAAACAAGAATCAGGAACTATTTCAACATTCCGAATAATCTTAGAAGAAAAAAGCTAATAGGACTAGAATTATGACAACATAAGAGAAGCAAGATGAACTCTGATTAGGGAGCGAACAGGGAGGTGACCACAAGAATTATGCGAAATTATTTTGACTTATTGTGTTGATTTAGCCAACTCGATAATCTTGGAAGTTGCTCAATTTCCATCTCTTTTGCTAAATTCATGTGCAAAGAGTGAGACTTCTTTATTTTAGCTGATACTTGAAAGGCGACATTTTATTGAAATGCAGTCATTATCTTTAGCACAAAGGGCTGAGCTGCCATGTACACAAAGACTGCCCGGGGTCTCAAACTAATAGTAAACCCAATTTCTTGAAAGCAAGATTCAGAGATCAGCATCAAAAAACGAGGACGAGGAGCATTAATTGAGATGGACAATTTTGAGATGCCAGAACAGATGCCTGCATGCAGTGGATCTTATTACCTTACTTTTGTCAGGTCGCCTTCAAGATTTGTACAAAGAACAGGCACTACGTTCTGCACAAACCCAATACAATTTGATCAATTAGTTCTTTCCCGAAAAACTGTCCCGATTTCGAGGGCTCCGGTCTGGTGAAGTTACCTGGTACACAAATGATAGTGCAATAACTGGTATACTCATTGGAACAGCTTCAAAGTTGGCTTTGAGAAGAGCCTCCCAGTGCAGATCTCCGCTTGCGACTGCCTAAGAAAACACACTCCACTTTAGTAGACATGAAAACACACCCTGCTTGAAATTACCAGTGCAGTGCTCCAAATGATACGTATGAAAATTGAAAAAGTTAAATAATGCAAACAAGAACTTTTTCCACAAGGAATTGGAAGCATAGATTGAGATGGTTTGGGCATATCCTCTGAAGGCCCTTAGATGCACCGGTACGAACAGAAGTTTGCTATCGAGAGCATAACACGAAGAAATCAAGAGGTCGGCCGAAACTTACTTGGGGGAAAGCAGTAAAACAAGATTTAATGGAGCGGAAAATAGATTGACGTACGGTTTGTCTTAGGACGGAATGGAGGAATGCTATTAGTGTTGTGGAGGGGTAATGTATAGATAGATAGATATATATATATATATATATATATATTTACTTATTATCTTTATTTCCTCCCTTGATTCTGCTTTTATTTTTATGATTCTTTGGGATTCATCAACTGCCGACCCCAACTAGTTTGGGATAAAGGTTTTGTTGATATTAATGTTGAATTGGAAGCATTGGAAGTAATTATTTTACAACTTAAGCTTATAATGATAGAAGCAGTACAGTTTCAGAGACTTCGAACTTATTATAGGGATGAATTCCACCTTAGAAGCAGTCCAGGGAAAACATATATGAAAAAATTCAAAAAAGAAAAGAAAAGAACAAAAAAATATCTTGAAAATTAAGGCATTACCATATAGACAATTCATAGTTCAGGAAAAGTATTAACATCGCACAGCTGAAACTTAACTAAAGCTTACCACAAGAGCTGCAAAAGACAATAGGACACCGAGAACCAAAACCCCGTTTACTGCACCAATCAAGCGCTGGCTAAAATAGAAGATGATTAGAGTCCCGTCATTCATCCCAGCAGTGGGTGCAATGTTTATAAAGAAAATTCCCCATAATCTCTCTAAAATCTGCCCAGTAATAACAAACTGCAGAAACGATTAAAAAGAGAAACTGACTTGAATCTTAATTGAGACCATATAGTTTTAGGCGATGTCAAGGTAGGTCTATTATTTGCCAGACAAAAAGAACCAACTAGAGCACATGGAAGCAATTAAAACACATGCAGATATCGCAATGGATGCTGGTAGTGGCAAAGTTGAGATTGGTCTGTAAATCAAGCATTCTTTCAGGCTATGCAGGCATGATCATATGGCTAAGATAACAGGAAATTACATCTGCTCGTCAGTGGATTTGACGATGAACATGTCGTTTTTATCAGTATCTTCCATTCAAAATTCAGTTTGAGCAGGAATTTTGGGCATTCCAGATTATCATGCCTGGCTAATAGATAGGTTATTTTGAAGAAATGAAATCATAAAGCTACACCAACCTGCCAAAATAGCAGATTCCCCCCATTACCAGTGAGAACAGGGTAGCACTCTCCCATCTGCAACCATAATGCTGCCCATCAACACCTACGAAAGTACGAAATGCACTTCAAATATGTGCCTCATAAGTGCTAGCAAGGAACTAAGTGTCTCAAGAAAAAATTTAGCATGAAAACCAGGAGGAGAAAAGCTAGAGTGATGATCCATACAGCGGAATGCCGAGAGAATTTGTTAAAATATCTGAAGAACGAGCCACATAAGCAACGAGGAGGGCATAATGAATGAAAATGTACGACCAACTGCAGGAATGAATGTAAAAATCAGGGAAGAAATATAAATGGAGTAATGTATAAATTTTAAATCGTGTTTCTAAGAATGCTAAAGTCTCATGGTCTATTGTCACTTGATGCCCTCTTGTCTTCAAAATTTGTATCCAGTCGAGTTTTCAAGCTAGTGATAATAAAAATGATTGAGATAAACCTCTTAAAACATTAGAATGGTATGGGGTGATGGCCTAATAGATAATCTCAGATCTGAGCTCACTACAGCAACATGAGCAGTGATACATGGCCCGTAACCATTTGTTTTGGTAATGTGTCATTAATACAGAGACAACTAACAATGGCGGGAGGATTTTACGTTAGTATCAACACTTCATATACCTAGATCACTCTAAAATACATTGATTTCACTTGCTAACACATTATTAAGGTGAAATCATAATAAAGCAGCAATCTCATTGAGAGAGCAGCCAAAGAAAAATCTTTACCAAGCGACTTGCACTCCAAACTTCCCTAAAGTTCTCATGGCCATTGATACCTGAAAGTTTTTTCGCATAAAGTTAATTGCAATCTGTGTAAAAGTAAGTAAACCAGATCAATGTTTTGAATGCTGTAACAAAGTATGTTGATAGAACGACCCAAGTTTAAACTTCTTGCCGGGGTAATCACGCGAAGTTTGCACCAAATAGTAGCTTTTTTCTTTTTTTTTTTTGGAAGTGCAAGTGGATTCTCATGAGCGGATTACCAGCGATACACCTCCAGAACCCAGTTCGCACATCGTATTCACATTGACTTCGGCGATGAGCAGCCCTGTTGCAACCTGCAATGTTTGGACACCCATCAATTGTTGGGGCGGGTGAGAATTTGACTTAGCTTTTTGTCAATGATGAATTGACAATAGTTCAGAAAAGAAGCAAAGGGAAAATTCACAACGTGAAAACGTTTAGAAGTATCACGCAGATGATTACCATGAAGATCCAACAGACAACACAGGTAACTGCAGAAGCTATGAATCCAGATTCTTGTGTCACGGCAGGTATGGCGAGAATCCCAGCTCCTACCTATCACAATTCGAATCATTAAACGAAAATCGCGGCAAAAATAAGCCGCTTGAATTCCTTGACAATTCCGACCGGAGTTTACAAGCAATTTGTCATGCCCAGAATTTGCACCGGGCAGAAGAGTTCGTGATCCAGCCAAAAGTGAACATAACCTCCGCACATGGCTCAGATTCTAATTTAGGCCAGTCCAATGCTGAAGTCACTTTCAAATGGGTAATCGAATCCTTACCGTAGTGCCCGCGACCAGAAAAACCGCACTGGACAAACTTCCTGAAAACAGCAAAACAAGAAAAACGAACGCCGCTACGATTAGTGAAGTAACATCGGACAATGCAGCCACCAAGAAATGCGCTCTGTGCGAGGTCGGAGGGTACCGTACCGGGTTCCCGCTTGAGAGTGGCCCGGTTGAGATTCGAGAACAGCCGCTCGAACTCGAGCTCGCTCTCTTCGGCCGATTGCCTTTGCGAAGAGCATCTGAGACTGACCGTCCTCGCAAGCTCTGAAGAAGAAGGAGGAAGAGAAGAGAGGCGGTGAGAAAGTACGGACGGTCCGCCTCCTGGGGACCGCGAAGCAGGGGGCAAGTGGAAGTAACGGCTATTTCGGGGTTGGATCGAGAGGGAAGGCAATGGAAGGCAAGAAGGAGAAGATGATGGTGCCATTCGACAGCGTCTCCTCTCGTCTCCACCGTGATAGAACACTTGTGGTTTTTGCCTGGTGGAGGGAGACGTCCTCTTCTGCTTCTGCTTCTGCTTCGTCATGCAACGATGGAGGTCGAGGGAGGGAGGACCTGATAACGTGGGGTCCACCTGTGCCATGCAATGTATCATGCATCTAATGGCTTCAATTTGGTAGCACGTGGCCACCCATGGACGAGGCGATGCCACGTTGCCAGCCGACATTAGATTATCTCCGTAAAACTAATGAGCATGACACTTCACGTACTAAAATCGATTTGGTCAGTTAATTTAATTATGTTAACCAACTTCCTTCTCACTACGGAAAAGTCTTCCTTGAGAAATCAATCAGACACCCATCGAAATATACAAATAATCCTTGGGAATTAGGCAACGCTCCAATTAAAATATAAGGATATATTTATTAAAAATCCTAAAACTTAGCACGGAGTCACGATTAAGTTCTTCTGTTGTCTACCTTGGAAAAGTACAAAAGACTCTAAAAACTTATAAAAAGTGCAATCAAAGTCCTAAAATTTGGCTTAAATATACTCATAGTGCCAAAGATTGTGTTTTAGTGCAAAAAATTCAAATTGATCATTTTAGTATTAAGTTTTTGTAACTTCGATCACTTTAGTGCTAAGCACATATGTAATCGCCGGAAAGTTTATGTGGCGCCTACATGGACATTTTACATTATAAAAAAAAAAGGAGGACGTGGCTCGCCAGAGGCTAATTTAGGGGTTGGAACCCAAACCAAAACCCTAAATCCCCAAATTGAGCCTCAAATTAGAACCGACACCAACCCGTTCGCAGCTGCCCGCTTCCGTTCTCTAGGAATGAGCATATGGCAAAGAGCGTTGTTGCGACCTCCTTCTTCATCCTGCCATACCCATCCCCTCAGAAATGAAATGAAGGCACTATTTGCAAATGGGTTTTCACCAATCATGGAAGCTGGTGATTATCGTGGCGGTGAGCGCTCAGCAGTTGGCCGAATCCGCCCTCAGCATGCTGACTATTTTCGAAATCGCCCCTTCGACCACCAGCCCACTATCATCGTCCAAGCTAAGATTAGCCCTCTCGCGCAACAACCCATTATCCGAGTCAACATAGCTGAGAACCACCGACACAGTGCCGGACTTGGTGAGCTGCCGCCAGAAACCCAAGTCGTGGTTGGAGAGCATGGTCAAACGGATCAAAGACTTAAGCTTTGACTCGAGAGGGGACAAACAAGAGGTGAGAGCGGCCGCGAGGGCATTGGGCTCAGGGTTTGGCCCCAGGTCGAGTCAAGAGCTAGGGGTGGGAACAAGGGCGAAATTAGAAATGAGGCTACGGAGGGCGTGGTTGGGGATGAGGGAGGGGTGGTCGGCGGAGGGACCTTGGTGATGGGGTAAGTGCGGTGGCCGAAGTCGAGCCGCCATTGCATGGAGGAGCAAACGAAGGTGTGGTCGGAGGACAGGATCACAAACGACGCTGTTTTTCATTTCTACTCTTGTTCAAGCCATGTCGAATTTCTACCGTGGCAGCTGCTTCTAAAAAATTGCCACGTAATTCGTTTCACTGGATTTTGGCCGGATTTTAGTTGGAATGGCACTGAAGTGCATGATTTTCTCCGAAATTAGCAATGAAGTGATCGAAGTTACAAAACTTAGCATTGAAGTAATCGAATTTACAAAAAAATTAGCACTAAAGTGATCGATTTGAAAGTTTTTGTACTAAATTGAGCGCTGTACACAATTTATGGTACTCCAAGTGTACTTAAGCCCCTAAAATTTATTAAATTGGTGCAATCGAGTTTTTCCATTGACTCCATGGAGCTTCACTAACGAACAATATTCACATGACTTCTTTCAATATTTTGTCATGCCTAAAACAACATTGTTTTGATCTAAATATGATTTTTAATATTATTTTTAGTTATATTAGAAAATGTTACGCGGAACAAGCAATCGATCAAATAAATAGACAGAACGAGTAAACTAAATTGAACATTAGATGTACGTGATTCAGCCGTAGAGACGTACGTCCACGGGAAAAGTAGCAACGAATTCTACTATAGAACGAGCAATACACGGAGATTACAAATCACTCGAGTTGCACAAATACACTCTTGGTGTTTCCCAAGCCCCAATTATAATCAAGAACACACACAGTGTTTAGCCCCAATTCCCAGCGAAATAATCTCTCAATCTCGCAAAAGAATTTAAAACCTAAATCTAACATCAAGATTTAACTGGTTTCGAGAATTCTTGATGTAATTCCGCGAACAAAACCAATGGAAATGAACCCTCTCAAGCATTCGACGACAAGGCGGCGCTTCAAGCTTCACGAAGAGTCATCTGCACAAGCGTTTGGTGAACGGCGCTTCCAACAATTTTCACCATCCATCACGTCGTCATTAGTTGCATATATATACACATGAAAGTTGGCGCAAAAAAAGAAAAGAAAAGACAAATCCATGCATGCCGCCCTTTGACCGACTTCAAGCCATATTTTATAATATATATTCTTAGATGACATATCAAGAGGATTCCATCGCACATAGTCTTTCCTCTTTGCAGAGAGCCCCATGTGATATCATGCTTTATTCGGTCAACAAGTTGGACTTTTCCTTTCTTGGTCTGACTCACGTGAAAAACGAAAGAAGGAAACTAAACAAGAGAATATAGTCACATCTTCCATCAGAGTCAGAGCAATTCAAATCTCCTTTTTCATCTGGGCCCACAAATATTCAATTGCTTTGGCTTATACACGGTTTCCTTTTGCGTCACGAGCTCAAATTCAAATCGTCTTTTAACAATCTTCACCTTGGCTCAACGTTTGAGCCAAGTTGCAATCACTTCACTAAAATCCGAACACCATTTGCTACTCTTCCAATAGCCCCAATGGGCTCAACCATCACAGACATCATGTAAGTCCAAATCGGGCTTGAACTTCGCCATAATCGAGAACCTCATCAGAATACCAACTTCAAATGCACATTTAATTACTCCACAAGGATTGTCTGACGCAAGCTCCTTAACCACAGATGAAGCAAAACCTCTGTTGCATCCATATCTGTCAGGAGATCGAATACGTACCTTGTCAATATCAGCAGTTATAGCAACCGTTGGCTATATAGGCTATACCTCGCTACAAACATCATCTGTGTTGATTATCACGCTAGTACCTGCTACCTCAAGAGTTTCTGGTTGCAACTCCACCTTAAGCTGAATACCGTCCAAATAGGTATGAACACTGCCATAATCACTCATAGCAAGAAATACTGGAGATTCGTCAAAGGTAACTTCTCTACTACAAACATGTGAATTTATATCTGAGCACCATAATAGATAGCCCCGCTCATCTCGTGCATAGCCATGGAATATGCACCTTGCCCTCACATTGAGCTTTCCATCACTAACTCGATAATAACACGAGCAACCAAACATTCTAAGAATAGAATAATCAGCAACGTTACCTGACCACACTTTTTCGGGAGTTAGATATCCGATCGCAGTTGATGGGGATCTATTCACCAGGTAGCTTGCCATACCAAGCGCATCCGCTGAAATTCTCCTAACCATACTAACACTAGAGATCTTTTTACGGCTAGTAATGTCCTGCTCATCAAATTTGCAAACTGTTGTGATTTACTGGCACTAGTGCGGTGCTTCACTATGCCCTCTTTCATGCAAGACTCCATGCTACTGTCACTTCGCACATGCTTGATCGACTTACTAGTCTCCGTTCCGATCAAAGCTCTTGACTGCGTATTCCTGACAATAGTATAAAACTTGTGCTTCCGCGCAAACACCCAACCTTCCTCGAGTAGCCATTAAACTCTCAAACAGATGTCGACATCTCAGGAGCAAAACTTATCAATTTCTCACCTTGAAGTTCATATAGACCGCCATGCTTAATTCCTTTCATTATCACCAGGGCATCTCAAACAATCTTTAGAACTCCATCTCGTGAAGAGTACCTGCATCCAGCTGAATCTAGGGCACCCAAGGAAATTAAGTTCTTTTTCAATTTCGAAACATGTCATACTCCAATCAATGTCCTCACAATAGTATCATGCATTCTGATTTTAATATCACCAACACCTATAACATTGCATTCAACGTTATTTCCCTATTGTACTTTACTACTATCCATGCATTGATAAGAAGTAAACTAGTTTTACATAAAAAGAACAACCAAAATTCATAATCCATCCATCAAACGACGAATTCTCAGTGACAGACAAGACACAATCGACACTATCAGAATTTTTAACTGTAGCTGCAACATCATTCACAGATTCAACTTTAATTCCCTTACCCGCTTCGTTTTCAGTTTAAAACAATTTCTTCTAAGATGCCATCTCTTGCCACAGTTTCAACAGACATCACCGCCAGTTCTAGGCTGACTGCGTCTATTCATATTCATACTACTTCTGCTAATACGAGTACTACCTCTTCCTCTTTCACCTACTAAAGCAGCGGATACAGATTTGCCAGATTCTCTTCTACGGATATCCTCACTCAGAGTTAAATCTCGAATTCCATCAAACGTCGAACTTGTCGACCTAGAGGAATTACTAACAGCACTAACAATAGTATTCCAACTATCAAGCAATGAGGATAATAGAATCAAAGTACGTACCTCATCTTCAAAGTTAATCTCAACTGAACTCAATTGATTAACGATCACATTGAATTTATTAATATGATTCGTAACTGACATACCTTCACTCATCTTCAAATTAAACAGACGTCGCAAATAGACCTTGTTGATCTCAGAGGGCTTCTCGTACATGTCCGACAGGGCTTTTATCAAACCTACGGTGGTATTCTCTTTAACGATGTTAAACACGATGTTACGAGACAACGTCAGCCGAATAACACCCATCGCTCGTCTATCCAGCAATTCCCAATCGGCGTGCTTCATCGTTTCTGATTTCTTCCCAGATAGGGGCTCGTGCAGTTTCATCTGATATAACTAATTTTCTATCTGCATCTTCCAGAAACCAAAGTCTTTCCCCTCAAATTTGTCAATTTTCCCTTTAGCTTCTTCTGTTGCCATCGATTCGCTTTAACCCAAGCAAGCCTAGCTCTGATACCAATTGTTGCGTGGAACAAGAGAACGATCAAATAAATACACATAACGAGTAAAGTAAATCGGACACTAGATGTACGTGATTCAGTCGTAGAGACCTACATTCACGGGGAGAGCAGCAAAGAATTACACTATAAAATGAGTGATACATAGAGATTACAGATCACTCGAGTTGCATAAACACACTCTTGGTGTTTTCCAAGCCCAATTATAACCAAGAACAC
This sequence comes from Rhodomyrtus tomentosa, assembly GCA_028455895.1. Classification (NCBI taxonomy): domain Eukaryota; kingdom Viridiplantae; phylum Streptophyta; class Magnoliopsida; order Myrtales; family Myrtaceae; genus Rhodomyrtus; species Rhodomyrtus tomentosa. Next base: position 12,432,553 of record JAPCWY010000003.1, on the reverse strand, counting down.
ACACATAGTGTTTAGCCTCAATTCCTAGCGAAATAATCTCTCAATCTCGTAAAGGAATTTAAAACCCAAATCTAACGTCAAGATTTAATTGGCTTCGACACTTGAATTCTTGATGTAATTTCGCGAACAAAATCAATGGAAGTGAACCCTCTCACGCACTCGACGACAAGGCGGCGCTTCAAGCTTCACGAAGAGTCCTCTGCACAAGCGCCCGGTGAACAGCGCTTCCAACAATTTCACCCTCCATCATGTCATCATCAGTTGCATATATACACACATAAAAGTTGGCACAAAAAAGGACAAATCCATGCATGCCGCCCTTTGACCGACTTCAAGCCATATTTTATAATATATATTCTTAGATGACATATCAAGAGGATTTCATCGCACATAGTCTTTCCTCTTTGCAGAGAGCCTATGTGATATCATGTTTTATTCGGTCAATAAGTTGGACTTTTCATTTCTTGATCCGACTCACGTGAAAAACGAAAGAAGGAAACTAAACAAGAGAAGATAATCACATCTTCCATCAGAGTCAAAGCAATCCAAATCTCCTCTTTCATTTGGGCCCACAAATATTCAATTGCTTTGGCTTATACACGGTTTCCTTTTGCGTCACGAGCTCAAATTCGAGTCATCTTTCAACAGAAAAATGATAAAATTAAATAATAATAATAAAAGAAGGAAAAAAATTAGAAATAAGTAGGGAGAGCCCCTGTTACTAACGCCTCACCAGCGTCGAGAAGAGCCGACAATGACGGGGGAATGGTTAGCGAGAGTCACTGGCCCTCTACTAGGCAATAGTGTAGCTCAAAGTATATGAAAACATCATTTGTTACTAGCATGGCTAACATTGGGTATTTATACATGCACGAGACATCTTCAACAACATGGTAGCAAGCGCGGATTGCTGACTAGCATCACTGTCGATCGATAATGGATTGGATACGTGAGCTATCTGAGTTTCTGTATGCCTAGAACGAACGCTCTTACTACATCTTCTTCTTCATCTTCTGAGCGCCATAACTGGTCAAATTGGATTGAACCCCCTCTCCCACATTAGGCATCATACGGATACAGAGAGAAACACAGCCCACAAACACACCCGCCTCCATGACACTACCGACTTTGTTCCTCCATTATTTCCCACCCACCACGTGGGCAAGTGTTCTTCACCTCAGATCCTCCAATGTGTTGTCAAGGTATTGAGCTTCGTCGCTAGGACCGAGGAAATTGCTGAACCCCTTCATCAGCCAAATCATGTAAATCTCGTCGAACAGCAGCAGATGCCTCAACTGGAATGAGTAGTAAGCATCGACGCACGCGTACTTCACTTGCTTGGGGGGTAAAGCCGCCTCGCGTCCCACTTGTCTAGCGCGATCTCCCGTGGGATCCTCAGGTCTTGCCCCTTGAGCTCCATCACTAGCGTCGCCAAGCCCGCTCTCTTTAGCTCCCTCCGGTTCGTCTCGCTTGCCGCCAGCTTCCCCAAATTCGTCGCTATTTTTATCTCCACAACGTAGTCCTCGCTCAACTTCACTGTGTCGAGGGTGATCCGGACGCGGGAGTGGCCTAGCTAGCCGGCAAAACCAAGGGAAAAAAGAAATAAAATCAAGAAATGACACAAATATCATTGGTCAAGCTTCTCTTTGAAATAATAAGGACACTTTAGGCACTTATTTGAAAGGAAATCCACTTCAGACTTTTATCTGGGAAAATGAGGTCACTTCAAACCCTTATTTAGATTTTTTCCTTGCTTATCCAAAGAAAATAAGAACATATCAATTTCAAGACTCACGGTGGGTTTGGTGAATGAGCACTGTCCATTCCATCCCATTTCATCCGATCCATCTTTAGTTGCTCCCTAATAAAATTCTCGTTCCACTTCTTAAATAATTATTAAATTTTAATTATTGTATTAGTCCCTTCTAAACAAATAATGATGTTAATAACAACATCAACTTATAATCAACATGATCAATATGACATAATTAGTGTATCGTAATGAGATAATATCACGTTGCAAGATTCTATCCATCTCATAAATTAAGTAACTTTACAATATTTTAATGTAATAAAATATTGGTAAGTACGAGTTTAATTAATTTCATTGGAAAATTCTCATTCAATTCCATTCTCGCATCTTTTTTTTTCCTACTAACAGATATAATAATTTGGGCAAAACGATATCATGACTGTCAATATTTATGTACGGCGCTTACCTTAGTGCCTATATTTTTTTTATCACTTAAGTGTCGAATAATAATAAAAAAGAATCGCTTAAGTATCAATTATAGCAAAAAAAGATCACTTTAGTGCATATTCCAACCAAATAGTACATGTGGTATTTTTTTAATATTATGTGGATTTTTTTTAAAAAAAGTCAATCCACATGGCTTCGACATGTAATATATTTCTACAAAATAAAACTAAATTATTTTTAAAAAATAAATCGAATTTAAAAATTAGCTAAATAACTAGTGGATGGCCGGTAGGGGTCACCGTGTGGCCTGCGAGGTCTCGCAGATCTGGGTGAGGCATAACTTGTCTAATTCTGGGGGATCCCTTCCACTCAACGACTCTTGCCGCTGCAACATATTATATATATATATATATATATATATATATATAAAGTTTTTTAGCTTTTTATTTTTTTTAAAAAATTGGCTTTTTTAATTACCAACTTAGAAGGTCCGTTATTGGTATTAGAGCCATTATTGCCAAGGTTATCTTAAAATTTTGAATCTAAACTAGGACATGTGGAGAGAGACCTCTTCATCTTATGGAATCTACTTGTGAAATTACTCTAGTTGTCATCGAATCCCCAATCTCCTTTTCTCCACCCCTTAAGCTTCGCAAATCCTTAGCCTCAAAAATGGATTATCTCTACGAGGTAGCCTATTCTGAGGATGGCAAGATCTTAGAAACACAAATCCCTTTCATAAATCCTTATTCTGCATTTGCTAAACCTTCTTCCGCTCTATTAAACACCTTATTCGCCATACTCCTCGTTCTGTGAAGGAATATGTGCAATTATCCAAGTTCGACCAGCATCATATTCTTGCTACTCAGTAGGAACAGTTTGTCACACTTCAAATCCCCCAAGAGTTCCCTTTGCAGTGGGCACAACAAGGGTTTACTCACCTTCATTTTGGAGCCATTAGATTTGCCTTATCTTTTCATGGTAGAAAAGGCCTTCCTGTTGTGGCCATAATTGCTCTCTTAGACACTCGGTTCCTTGATTACCAACATGCTTGTATTGGGACCATTTAGACTACCCTGAATGTTGGCACGGTGTTTTTTACTTTATTCCCTAATTTCAACATGGCCCTTGCGAATCCCTCGTTGCCGACAGCTTTAAAAGTCCAATTACAAATTACTGGAGCACCACAGACTCCAAATGCAATTTTGGCTACTCTTCACTACCAGATGGTGTATCGAGTGCAAAATCATGCTTTAGATCTCAACCACCCTAGCGCTGATGAAGCCCTAGTGATTTCTGTTGATAGAGATTAGACTTCATGTGTGCATGCTCCTTGGCAAATTCCGAGGGACCAACTCATAAAGCTACTCCCAGACAGTTGGGTCACCAATTATGAGAAACTGCACTCAAGCTCTATGCCAATCCAGTCCTCTCAGCCTCAGTTGACTAAGAAGAAAGGAGGAAATGTAGCCATCAAGTTTGCCAAAGAAAAGGAAGATGTTGTCTCTTCATTTCCTATTATACTATGTTTCACTCCTTATCCAGTTGAAACAGTCATTATAGAGGACCTCAATCATAAGAAGTTTGTCCACTCTTTCAATAATAAGGGACAGCTAGTCCATTATTTTAAAGATCCTTCAGGACACTGCTTATGGGATGCCAACTGCTCTTGCCCTTCATGTAGACGAGCTGATGATGATGAGGAAGATGATAGGCCTTCTGTTTGGAAGAAAAAGAAGAAGGATTCTCTATACCAAAGATATCTCGACAGAGATCCTACGATTGGCCCACTTGGAGAAGATGTTGGGCGCTGGCAATACTTGGTCCAGTACGAATCACCTCCTGTACAACCAATTCCTTCCCCATGCCATATGGAGGAACCACCTACTCCTCCTTCTCCATCATCTCCCAAATCCTCTTTACCAATTAAAATGGAAATTATTTTCCCTTTTACAAACTAATTCAGAAATGGGTAAAGAAAAACCCTTCTTGTCCAATACAATTGCCAACACCTTGTGCATATACTGCTAGACCAAAACCATCTCCAGTACTTCCCAGTATTTGCATGTTTCAGCCTGAAGACTTTCCTCCATTACCATCATTTGGTTCCCGACAAACCAGTTCTACAAATGTGAAGTTCCCTCCTATTGAAAGTTTTTATGACCTCTAAAAGAAATTCTTTCATACTCCCAAAGTTCCTACTCCAAATGAGCTTGGTATGCATGGAAGGAGAAAACTTCAATCTACTTCTGGCACTGTTTTGAATTGACAGACAGAAAATGCACTTGCTCAGAATCAAGCTATTGGACGGGTAGTTGAGGACACCACCTTGATTAAAAAGATGCTTTGGATTCATGCCAGAATGACTAGCCTTAGTGAGATTGGCATCTTCATTCTTTTTGAATGGTAATCGAACAAAGAAGGTGGAGTTTTTCCAAAGGGGATGAAAATAAGTTTGGGAAAATCGAGAATGAGAGTCTGCACAACATGATAACAATGACTGAGTAATGGGATCAAGAAGTTCTGGTTGTATGATAAAGAGTCACTGAATGTCCACAAATTCTTTGAACTAATCTTCAAACTTAAAACCATTAGGGACAATCTTAAGTTGGGGTAATTGAGAAAGTATATCCCAACCAATGATGAACTTTTATCATGTGAGTGACAACCAAGAATTTTTGTGGTTATCGAACACTGTGGGAAAATTTGGAGGGTGACTGGCTTACTACGATTTTTGGTAGCAAAAGTATCTCCAGAAGCAGAAATCTGAAATATCTGGTGTATGGTGTCCAAAACTCTTATGGGAGAATTTTTGCATCCAAAAGAGATGCAACAACACCTGTATCAACAAGTGCGATGACCTGGATAGGTCTGAAGGTCTTGGAGATGGATATATCAACAAGGATGTATGGAGAATGAAGGATAGGAGATTTGAGATAAAGTAAATCTGAAATTTCGGTTAGGAAGAAGGCAAAAATATCACCTGGAGATTTATTAGAATCAGATGAGTATGCCTGAATAGCACATAGAGTATCAGGTGATGATTCATCTTCAACAGAGAAGACGGACTCAATATCTTCATCACTGAGAAAAATCCCAGTGCTCTGGGAAATCTTTTGTATCATGTAACTACCTTGACGCTTCGCCTGAGGGCACTTCTTTGCATAATGCCCTTTTTTGTTATAGATGTAACATCGGTCAGACTTCTTCTTGCCTAATTTGGAGCGGCGCCTCTTCTTTTTTAAGAATTTCCATTTACCTTTACGATGCTGTAATTTCCAAAAGAAAGTTTCTTGAAATGGCGCTTCTTCTTATGACTCGAGCAAGATGGATCATTGCAATCTTTTGAGCACTTAATTTTGAGATCTGGGTGATAACAAGCCTTGTCCAGATGATGATTCTGCTTCAGGTAAGATTGAAATAGTTCTCACTTTCGACACATATCTTCAATAGCCACATGGATGCTGGATTGCTCCAAACGTTGCTGGTTGTAACGTTCGGTTATTGGAATGTAAAATTTTTTCAACTGCATCTCCAATTTCTTTAAGAATGGAAGCCAAGAAGACATGCTTCAAATTGACATCAGCACCAAGATGATAAAATAACTTGATCATCTCTCTGAAGTGGTAATCAAGATCTTTGCGGAGAGTGGAACATCATTTTCTTTCAAAGAACTCCTTTCTCTTGAGTTCTTTCTCATTGTCAGGTTGACCAATGAAGTAAAGATGAATGATCTGAATAGCCTGATCTAGTGACATAGTCAGGAACAAGAGTTGATCTTGGGATGATGTTGCCTTCCACCAATCTTTTAAGGACCCCGTGAGTTTTGTGGTAAACTCAAGTGATACTTCATAAGTGATGTGTTCAGTTAGGTTCCTTGCTAGCATCTAAGGATGAAATTCTTGGAGCCGATCCGGCCATTTTCGGTATGGAATATCATCAAAGGTGAAGAATGACTGAGGGGTTGAGGCTGAACTCGAACCAGAGCTAGATCCTTGTGGGAAAGTAACCTCTGGTTCGATCATATGTTCCTCCATAACAAGGTCTGCCATCGTGATCTTTGACACAGGAGCATAAAAGGAATCCTGCGAAGATTCTGAAGGGCAAGTTTCAACAGAATCTGTATCTGAGGTGGGTGGAGTGGCTTCAACTGGTTTTATAGTGGAAATGGAAGAAACTTGGTGTCTAAGGAAGTTTTCAATTAGATTAGACACCATGAGAGATGGAGAAGGATGAGTGGGAGAACTGGAGGTGTTTGTTGTGGTTCTAGCTTGGGAGGAGCCATCGGAACCGGAGTGGATGAAGATGCCTTTCTTTTTCCTTGAGACGTTTGTCTTTCAAGATCCTGCAAGGGCTAAGACATTAGTAGTCTATCAAGGTGGTGATGTGCTGAGGAGTACTGCAAAAGAGGAGGATGATCCTGCAGATGAGATAGAGGGTTTTAGTGCCGGAGAGAACAAAGGGTCTGTGGAAAAAAGTGGCTTGGATTTTTTAGACTGATGGAGTTGTGCCTCAAAAATATGGATTTGTTGCTTTAGCTTCTCAATCTCAGGAGTTTGATCTTCCATAAAATGGCTACGAGGAACTTGCTGGGTTTCAAACAGAGATAGCCGTTTTTGGAAGTCCTCAAGCATCTTTTTAACCAAGGTAGTGTCCTCAACTACTTGTCATTGAAATACCAATTTTTCAAAAAAATTAATATTTAAGTGATTCAAAAAAAAATATTAACCCGAAAATGGGCGTCATATACAAATATTGATACTCAATGTCCTTCTGCCCATTGCATTCCAACAATTTATCAAACAAAGCTATTGGAAATTGGAATGGTCATTCCATTCAATTTCATTCCTTTCCCATTTCATTTCACTGTAAAGCACAGCGTACTGGAATGGTCATTCCATTCAACATAAGATTTTATCTTCTGATTGTAAAGCCAACAATAGGAAACCTCGATTTGCCGTCTTAAACACAACGTATAGAACAGGCTAACTTTTTACAGCCTATGAGTACTTTCACATCAAAGTAAAGTTTTTCTTTTGTTCTAACAAAAAAGGGAACGCGTCTTCATCTTCTCTTCACCTTTTGCTTTGAGCACAGAAGGCCTACACAGATTCCCCTTTGGAACCTGAAATAAGAGCACAGCGTTGATGACTTTGTCCATCTGATGAAAACAAAAAAACAATGTTATGCGTCTGCTCGAGTCTACTAGCTTTAGTCTATTGTTTATACACTGAAGAAAAAGCATGGTAGACACGCCACAAAGCATAGTTGCACAGAATAGGATCACCATTGATATCCATTCACAGCTATAGAATGTCTTTTGGATGCCCAAACAGGATTCGATAAATTCGACATCAACATAATTGAGCAGCCGGCAAAATGCTCTTTCTTTTCCGAGGCTTCATGGGAAATCTTCAAATCAATGCTTGGACAGTGATAAACAGTGCCTAACATACCCATCTTTACGAGCGGAAGAGCCAAAAGTGAGTATTGTGCCTCGCATTATAGTCATAATCAGTCCTAAAAGAAACCCGAATCAAAGATCCTGTCTACCCTCCTAAAAGACCTTCTCAAGCATCGTTGACTCCAGATGAAAACAGAGCTGCAAATGCAAATCAAGTCAATCGGTCTAAGTCTTCAGGGTCTGCTATTACTTTCCTCTAATGGCTAAATGTCAAACCTACTGAAATGGCTCTTTAAAGAAAGTCTTTATTCACAGAAAACTCATGCAACTGTCTATTTTCTAGGACGAATGCTCGATGGGCACTCCTTGTCTACTTCATGATCTTCCCTTCCTTTACATCTAAGGAATAATCACAGCCAATGATGCACTCGTCCTTTTCTCCATTATCGACTAATCATTTAGTCTCAATATCTCAGGATTCTAAGTGCATCCGGATGATCCTAAAAAAAAACGGTTTTAGGAACAAGTGACTTCCCATCAGACCTCTCAGTAATTTCAGGACAGCATGTTGTTCCCTAGATGCTGTCCACTACACAAAGTGAGGAAACAAGAAAAAGCACAAGCAAAGTTCTTGGAGTCTGCAGCACTAGAGAGTTGCCACCAATTCATAGGCTTAACAATAAATTAAGCAGAAACAATCTCTAACTCGTCTGTTTATGTGCCGGCACAAGACAGATCAGAGAGCAGATGACATACCGTGAAACTAAGTGCTGGCCTCGGCAGGAGCATCGCCGAGGAGCTTGAAGTCCTGCAACGACTTGAAGTTCATCCATGGCTTCACCCAAATCTTAGCATCATACACTTTCTTGACGCCGCCGTCAGCCGCCTCCATGGTTATGTAATACATGGTACCCGAAACCACCTGCTGCTTCACATTCACCACTTTCCTAAGCTCCAAAGGAGCATTCTGCACCACACATTCGCTCAATGCATGAGACACAAACTCAGAATTCACAATCAAGAGATCCACATTCGCAAAACAAATCCGATGAAGAGTCTCAAACGAAAACCAATCAAACAACCAGCATTGATGTCCCCTGCGACAACACTAGCACCATAATCTCTCTCTGTCTCTCTCTCTCTGTCTCTGTCTGTCTGTCTGTCTCTCTCTCTCCACCTGTTCTTTGCCCGAATCAAAATATTCCTCCATCATTGATCTTCTGAATGTCACCTTATCGTAATTCGATCATAAAACTCACCAATTCACCAATTTTCATGCAAACTTTTCCTCTCGCCCCAAACTAGAAATTGCAAAATTCTTTTGTAACTCCCGCTGAGTTTTTGCGTGATGAAGGAACAAAAGAAAAGTCGGAAGAAGAAGAAGAACACCTGTTTCTTGTTCTGCTCATCGACGGCGAAGCGAGCGAGGCCTTGGATCTCGAGGCTGTTCTGGTTTCCAGCAAAGTGACGGATGTCACCTACCCTCGCCATCATCTCTCTCTCTCTCTCTTCTTTCTGCCTCGGATTTGCAGGCGACGATCGAGAATTTCTCGGTAGCTGCGAGTGCGAGATGTGAAGAGACTGCATCCTGGTCTTCTTATATGCGAGGCGCCATGGCTATTATATTACCGTCGCTGGCGAGGAGTCTTCGCTCCTAAGTCACTTTTGCTTGGGGACTTAAGGCTGGGCCGTGCCAAGCGTGTTAAGTTTGTGGTTTGCTTAGCACCTAAGCTTATATTGTGCTTATATCAAGAATAATCACTCATAACTCCTATAAAAATAAATCAATAAAACATAATTTTATCGCCTACGAAAATAATTAGATATAAATTATCATCGACAATACAGGCATTCTTTATCAATTATTTATGCCAAGCGATGTAAACCATCAATTTTAAGAAATTTTTTTCCAAATATTTTTTTCTGCTAAACAAATGAAGTGATATCAGTTCACATAATTAAAAATTATGAATAACTTCTCCAATCGAGGTTACATGTTTGTTCCGTTTTAAATCATTTATTTTCAAAGATATCAAATGACTCCGAAGCTTTTTTTTTTCAATAAAATACAAGATAATTTGTTTCGCGAAATGAAAATTTTCCTTTTAAAAACGATAATTTATTTCCCGTACGACAAATCACATGAAAAGAATAAAAAAAATCTCTTATATATCTTGAAATAATTTATCAATGAATAATTTTTCATTATGAATAATAATTTATAGTTAAATATTTTCGTGTACGGTGAAAATTTATTTATTTTTGTAAGTAACAATGGGTAATTTTCAGAGTAATGTTTCACAAGTTATTTAGTGAAATAAATGTAGCTTTAATATTGAAAAACAAAACTTTTATGTCCCGAAAAACAGTGAAGATGATCTTGAGAAGAGGATCGTTCGGTAGACTTGGTTGGCCACGGACACGTGCCCTTTTTTAGAGAAGTCACTTTCCAAGCTGCTCTATCTTCGCGATGGACTGTCAAAACTTTCGAGTTAGATTCATTGTCATGAAACTTTTGTCCAAATCTTCGCTTCGCTTAACTCCTTTGTGGCTGGGCGCAGTTGGGAATTCGCATAAATTCAGGGACTTAAGCGCAAATTGCGGGTCAAACATTCAAACGCTTCTCGCACTCTTCCGAGCACCTCTCTCCGCCACATTGCAGAGTCGGCAGTCAGCTCCGTTTGGCGCGAGCGAGTCGAATCCCACTTCCCGATAGCTCGGACCAGCGCCGCGTTCATCCCCCGGCGCATCCATGGAGGCTCCGACGCCTGAAACCGAATCGAAGGACTTGAAAGCCCTCGCCTCGTTTTACTCGAGCTACGTCTGGAGCCGGCTCTTCGGTTCCTCTCCTTCTCCCGGTTCCAGTTTTCTCGGGAAAATCTCCCGCCTGTACCGCCAGACTGCTCGCCCGAGGTCTCGCAGGCGCACGTCCCGTCTTCCTCTTCCGTTGCCTTCCAATTCAGCCGACTGCTCCGTGTAAGGCCTCGCTTTTCGTAAACGTTCTCTCCTTTGCCGAGAAAATGGGAGGACCTACGACTTTTAGGGAGCCATTGGAAATGTAGCTTGGTGCAGTTTGTGCAATTGATTCAGATGCTCTGTTTTGCAGGCTGTGTTGATTGGGCGAACTGTAGTCGGTCAATGTGTCTGTGCCCTTCATTTTCTGTTGATTGTAGTTTGTACGAGCCATCGTGATGATTTCTTAATGGGTAGAAAATATTTTTGCCGTGGAAGTTGCATGGAGATTGACCAAGTATCTAAAAATCTGCTGTAGTGGAGAATCGGTTGCTTATTGGGGTTGATGTCTGTTGGAATTATAGTCGTGCCTAGTTTTGGTTCGTGCTTCCAAGCAAAGGTTCTTAGTTAACTCTCGAATGGTGAAATGCAGGGTTTTGACAGAGGCATCTAGAGTTTACGATGTCCTGGAGGATATTATGGAACATGTGTTATCATATATACATGACATTCAGAAGCATTTGCAGTTTTGGCAAACGCGAGCTGAGGTTATTCGATTTTAGTTCATAGTTATGGAATACAAGTTACATTTTGCCACTGTCCGGCTGTAGTGTTTGAGACATGACTTCTAATTTTTCCTTGCTGAATTCAGGGTTCTGATGGTCAAAAGATGTACTTCATGATTTTTGAGAGAGGCCCTCTTGCTTTCATAGATGAAACAGTTCGGTTGATACAACATTCTGTCACAGAGGGTTCTTCATTGCAACACTTTTGCCACTCTGCATCAGCACACATATCTGAGAGGATAACTATTTTGACTTACTTGAGATGTTCGCTTGCTTCTTTTCTAGCCGAGGTTTGCACGTTTCTTATTTTTAGCTTGTTTAGTTAATGCTTTCTCACGTAAAGTTCTGAACATTCATAGCACATTGATAGCCATTAGCTGATCACTTGGCAGTTATGTTGTATGTGGCTAGCACACATTCTCTATCCTTCTTTACTCAATGTTGATCCTATCCACCAATTGGATGATCTGAAATATACATTTTTCATTAGTAGGTCGCACTTTTATTTTGTGTTAATTTGTAATATGACTACCAGAATAATTCCTCGAAGGAAATGGGCAATCTCACGTGACCGATAGCAAGACCCTATAATTTCATGACGTTGGGTATTGTTTACTATCTTTGGTTTGGCAAGTTATCAGAATTAGGCCTAAACAGTATCATTTAAGTTCTTGTCTATCTCCTGTTTATAAAAGGATACTTAATTAACTGGCCTCGATTGAGAACACTTGCGTTTGCTTTCTTCTAGAGTTTTTGTTTTTAATAGTGATCTAGAAGCTTATCGAATGCTAATATTGATGCTGCATTTTAGTCGCTTTCCAATCTTGGCTGGCTTTAGTATGTATTTTTCCTGAGTGTAAAGGATGAAAATATCATTTTTCCTGGATTTCTCATTGCCTCCATCTATTACCTGTGTGAACTTAATATCTAGCTTGAGAAATGAAAATTTTGAATGATTGGATGTTAATGAAGGATGGATTCTCCCGGCTGAAAACATAATTAGGATCAATATTGTGATATAAAGTCCTCATCTATTTATCAATTGAATGTGTCAACAATCGATCTGTTTGGATGTCTTAAGCTCTTATCTATACGAGGCTGATCAAAATATGAGGTGTAAATTCGCATCTTGTTATCATCTTAGAGTCACTTAGATTATTTTGTGTCATTTGTAAGATGGAAATCAGCACAAATTTAACCAATAGAAAAAATTCTTGAAAGATGTCCAAAAAAAGTCATACACGACATTTTGGTTCAAACAAATAGTTTGTGCCTCTGTAGGATATTCAGTGATTTTACAGCTTTTGCTGCCATTGTTCATTACATATTTTGCTTTGGACATACTAATTGTAATTGACCCAATATTTGTGTATGGCAATGTCCATGGATCCAATGACTTATTTTTATAAGGGATTATAGGTCTATGTTGAAGTTGACAAAAGGGGAGAAGAGTTGGTCAAAAGCCCAGAGAAGTCTTTGCCATCTTTATTGGTTGTTATGGACGGTTTATTTTCAAAGTTGGAGGAATCTATTGGCTCTTTGCCCCTGCATAATCAGGTGTGGCCTTCTTTTACTAACCCTTTCCTTCCCCGTCATAGTTATCCTTGTCCTTCAGATCCTTTGTAGAAGTGGCCTTGGAATTTTGCTTGGGGTTTCCCTTTTGTCTTACTCCAGATGCTGAAACCTACGGAAGCTGATTCTCTTTTTATACCAATATATTAAAAAGCGTTCTTGTCTTTTCTCATGCAGAATAATTCTTCTCCTGATGGAAGCTATTCTCACCGGCTTGCATTTTATAGTTTGCCCACAGTAATTCAGGAGGGATCCCAGTGGACAGATAGAGAAATTGGTGATGCTGTCAATTTGGTTTACCAGAACATACAGAAACTTGAGTCTTACTTATCTTTTGCTGTAAGTCTTAGTTACATTTTACACCAAGTAAACTTCTTATTACATTACTCGAGACAATAGAGCTTTGCTGGTAACTCAATGCTAAATATATTAATTTGAATTCAAGCAAGTATAGATGATGAGCTATAATAGTTTTATATTATTTATTTTTTAATGTAGTTACTACTGGCATATTCCTTTCCTTAGAAAAGCAGTATTTTAAATTTCTTTTATTTGTAAAAAAAAAAAAAATAGTTGTTACGGAGATGGAGATTCGAATCTTTTTGCAGGAACATTTTCGATATTATTCCTTTGGTTAGGTTTTAACAGTGCTTAGAGCAGTTGACTACCTCCCAGAGTACTCCGTAATTATTATTTTGTGGAAAACTGCTAACTTACTGACATTTGATTTTTTTCTTCCCGACTGGAGCATTTCCCCCATGCAAATAAATCTATTTTTCTTCCCTTAGGTGGCCAAGTACAAGAAGCCCAGAAAAGTGACTCAGTACTGGATCAGCTATACATGTGGAGCTGTTGGATTTGCCGCCTGCTCTATGTGGCTGGTCAGGCACAGCAGCTTGATGGGAAGTTCCGATATTAACAACTGGATTCATGAAGCGAGGGACTCTACACTTAGCTTTTTCAATGATCATGTAGAGCAACCGGTATACATCCATGTTCTTGTTGGTTTGCATATCTATTTAAATTAGTACACCATTGATATCAGGAATTTGTATTGCCTTCTGCAGATAGTTTTTCAATAAATATGAAGTAATGGAACTAATAATTAATAACACCTCATCAGCTTCTGTCTATCAGAGACGAACTCTTTGAAACATTCAGGAAGAGACATGAAAGTGCGATGGAGCTTGAAGAAGTACATTTAACTGCCAAATCTCTCCATAGGTTAGTTTTTTGCTAATTCCTTTTTTCCCAACATGTAGAAGATTGCACATTCAAGTAAGAGCTTGGTATTATATACTTTGGTTTTTAGTTGTGGGAAGACTCCAATGGATGTCAGATTCGGAGAATGCTTTTCGTCTGGTTCTGTATACATAACATAGGTATAGGTGAGGCAATGCCATTTTCCTTTCGATATACCTGTGAAACTACACATGCAACGAGAAGGGAGACAGACCTTGAGAGGTAATACATATAGGGAGAAGAGAAGTCCATTGCTTCAAAGATGGCCTATACCTAATCCCCAATAACAGAATGAGCAACAATTCACGTAGATTGACTTGCTAAACCTATTGTCATTCTATTTGAAAGGAATAATGGAAAGAAAATAGAGATACTACAGAAACCTACTATGTTTCTTAGCTGTTGGTTCCTGATTGGACTTCCAAATCGACTTTTCCCCCTTCATTCCTTCTTCTTCTTTTTTTTTCTTGTTAACATCTTCTATCGTTAGCAGAATGTTGCAGGCTTTCAGCGAGCAGACCGAGGGCCAGAAGCTGCCAGAGGATGCATCTGATCAGCAAATGCTAGAAATAGTTATGGCCAGGTATATGGTTAGTAAAAGAGTACCTAAAGGGATGCCAGACTTTAGACATTGCAGTTACAATTTCATAAGCGTGAGGTCTTAAACTGCTACTTTGTGGATTAATATCTACTTGACAGAGCTTTCAATTACTTGTGCATATGCTGTTATTTTGATATTTTCCTTTGGCTGATAAGCTCACGAAATTCCAAATCCCATTCTTCATCACTTTATTGTAGATATGAGAAGGAACTGATGCATCCTGTTAAGAATCTTCTTAGTGGAGAGCTTGCCCGTGCTTTGCTCATTCAGGTACTACAGAAAATGCTTAGTGGTTTTGCCTTTCTGGATATTGAGACGTGAGTTCTTTTGTATGGTACTTTTGGAGTCAAATCAGATGACTGTACCATTTATTTTTGTGGCTGCAGGTCCAGAAGCTTAAACTGGATATTGAGACGTGAGTTCTTTTGTATGGTACTTTTGACCAGTCGATGGTTATCAGCTTGTAATTGTCCCACTTTCTCTTACTACTTTAGTCTCGTGATTTCCTATCGTCATCAGGGCAATGCTTGAGCTTAACCAGATACTTAGAGCAAATGAAATCAACTTTGCAATTCTAGCTGCCTTGCCAGCATTTTTCCTCTCTCTTGTTCTGCTGATGATAATGAGAGCTTGGCTAAAACAGGTGAGATGGCCATGTGGTGTGATTTCACAAGTAAGAAATGTGTTTTTCGTTTCACTTTGATTTTGATATATAGTACTTACTAGCTGTGGGAGTTGGTTTGCTATTCATGCAATGGTGAGCGCTCATTATATATCTCACTGTGTGGCATTCGGATTACATAGTTGTCATATTGTTTTATAGCTGCACTTTGACCAATGAGAATGACTAGGAGCATGTTGCAACTTCCCGAAATTACTGCATCATGTGTAAAGACAAATTAGGTAGTTGCTCCAATCTTAACTTAGTTGAATCATCTGTAGTTGCAAAAGGACTTTTGTTTTGGCATGCATGCACTCCATAAAAGAATTTTTGCTGCATGTTCATCTACTGAAAATTGCCTGAGATAAAGATAACGCTGTGATAGCACTCTGATGTGGTGTACGCTAGACTTGTGTATGCTATGGCCTCTAAAACCTCCTCGGCTTTTCTCAGCTGTTTGAGCATCTGCGTTGGGTGCTGATTTTCTATTTAACTATTTATTTTCCAGGGCACTTCTACTGCTTTCTTATGTCTTGTTTGCTATTCCATGTATATGTGAAAGAAAAGGATAGTGTCAGGACTCACCTATTAGATAGAGGTGTCGTGTTCTGTGCATTTGTTCGCTGTCAGCTGTGTGTTTGTGTAATTGTTGAAACTTTATCTATTTTGTCCAGGATACTAAAGCTGAAGGAAGAGGAAGAGTTGCACGTCTGCAAAGGAGGTTACTTTTGGTGGAGATTGAGAAACGAATCATGCAGTACCAGAATTTCATCAACCAAGGACTGGTAAGGCTCTATGCTTCATACATATTTGCCACCAGTATCAGCTACATGAAAAGTTCCACAGTAAGAACCAGTTGGATCTTATTATGTTCATCAGATTGAATGGACTGCATATTGCATATTTTCTGTCCTTTGTGGTGAAAGAGATGCATCTGTTATAGCCAGTTGGATCTTAGGGACTACAATATCAAAAAAGTATGAAAGTTTCAACTACTGGGATTATTATTAGTTGCAATGATAGTGTCAACATCAACATCAATAGTGTTATAAAGGGTAAAATAGTATTTGTGGGTTTGTGGGTTTATTGTATATGTTGTTCTCTCTGTTGAAGAAAGATACGCTTTTCTGAAATACCAATAACATGGTATCAGAGCTTCCTAATCCTAAACCTAAAAGCTAACATTCGTGAACCATCCATCCTCGACCGTCGTCAACTCACCGGAGACCCGGCGAACCTAGATCTAGGTCTAGCGACCCCCTATCAGGCGTCGAACCTCAGATCTAGACTCGGCGAACCCAGATCCAGACCCGACGCCTCTATCAGAAGTCGCCTGGCGTCGCGGAGGCCCAGCAACCCCTGGTAGGAGTTGCCCGACGTCGCCGAGGCCCGACGACCCTCTACCAAGCGTTGCCCGACGTCGCCGAGGCCCGGCGACCCCCTACCAAGCGTCGCCCGACGTCGCCGAGGCCCGGTGACTCCCTCCTAGGTGTCGCCTGACGTCACCGAGGCCTGGCGACCCTTTGCCTGACTTCGCCGAGGCCCGACAACCTCCTGCTAGGCGTTGCCTGACGTGACCCAGCGCCGGCGACCCTGTTGCAGGCTCGACGAATCCCTGAAAGGAGACATCCAAGCCCGACGTTGCTGTTTGAAGTGTCCTTTATCAAGAGTAATGTCTCGGTGAATTTAATGTACCGAGAATTGAGAAATTTTCTTTAAGTTTATAGAGTTTGGAGACTGATCGTGATTGCAGAGTATTGTGGGTTGAATGTTCTCTAGTTGATTGGGTTGAATCTGGTTGATTGTGTTGAATGTTGTTGGTGGATGGTTTGATTGCAGAACTGTTTTTGTGTGAGAGGTTGAAAGGGAAGTATTGAGTGGGTGATCAGTAGTGTGGTGTAAATCTAGTAGAAATGTCTGACTATGGCAGATAAGAACAAAGGAGTTGTTGCTAAGGTCGTAATTGCACCTTCTAGTCATTTGACAGAGGAGAAATTAGCTGGGGTCACCAACTTTCAGCATTGGAAGAGGATTGTAACGGTAGAATTAACGGGGAGAGAACAACAACACCATTTGACAGGTGAACGAACCGATAATGATACTAAATGGAATACTATGGATGCTAGAATACTTGGACAGATGTGGAATTGTATGGAATCTCATGTGGTTGCGGTAGTTACACATGTCACTACGGTTAAAGAGTTGTGGGATTATTTGAATGTTCTCTATTCTGGAGAAAACAATCTATCAAGGATCTATGAGATTTCCCAGGAGTTCTTTAGAGTTGACAAAAAAGGTCGGCCTCTTAATTAGTTTTTTGCTGATTTTAAAAAAATGTACGAGGAACTTAATCTTCTTTTGCCAATTACTGCTGATGTTAAGAAGATGCGGGAGCAGCGAAAAACAGTTAACCGTTATGGGTTTTTTGGGAGCACTAGGACTAGAGTTTGAAGCAGTTCGATCACAAGTTCTTGGAGGAGACACTGTGGCCTCATTGACTGAGACCTTTTCTCAGGTCTCAAGAGTTTCACGTGAATCATCTAGAGATACATCCTCCACAGATGATAGCCCTGCATTGGCTATACACGGGAACTGCGGTGGTGGTCGAGGTCGTGGTGTTGGTCGTAGTGGTCGTGACTTTAGTAGTGGTAGTAGTGGTCGTGGATTTACAAGAGGCCAATCGCAGTCATACAGTAGTACCTCTGGTGATATAGGTAATAATACATCACCTGCATGAACCTGCCACTATTGTGGGATGCCTGGACATATCCAACGTTTTTGTTATAAACTTCATGGACGACCCTCCCAGTCTGCTGCTGCGAATGTAGCTAATGCAACGGAGTCTATTGTCTCTACTAATTCCTCTGAAGGATGAAAATTGATTAGAATCCAAAGAAGAACTTGCTAGGTATAATCAGTTCCAAATATCTCAGCCAGTTTCCTCCTCTACAGCCACCTTCGCTAAGACAGGTAATGCAACAGCGTGTCTCTCATCTACCTCTCGCTCTTGGATCATTGATTCAGGAGCGACTGATCACATGATTGGATCTTCAGGTATATTTTCCACCTTTCATGAGTCTGTGTCTAATGTCACATTAGCTGACTACTCCATATCTATAGTAAAAGGCATAGGCTCAATTCCTTTGACGTCCTCCTTGTCTTTATGTTCTGTTATGTACCTTTCAAATTTTTCATTTAACCTTTTGTCTGTCGGTCGCTTTACCAAAGAATATAATTGTTCTATAACCTTTTATCATGATTCCTGTGTTTTTCAGGATTTGAAGATGACGAAGACGATTGGTAGAGGACGTTTGTCAGGGGGGCTCTATGTGTTTGAAGATATAACCAGTGCCGCTTGTTCAGCGGTCTCTACACATCAAGTTCATTGTCGCTTAGGACATCCCTCCCTAGGAAATTTGAAGAAGTTAGATTCACGTTTTCATTCTTTATCTCGTATTGAGTGTGAGTTGTGTCAGTTTGGAAAACTGCACCGTGTTAGTTATAGTCAACGAGTCAATAAACAGGCTTCTCAGTCTTCTGCTCTAGTTCATTCTAATGTTTGGGGTTCATGTCCTGTCACTTCTAAGTTGGGTTTTAAGTACTTCGTTACTTTTGTAGATGACTATTCAAGAGCCACTTGGTTATATCTAATGAAAAGTCGTTCCGAGTTATTTTCTATTTTTTGTTCATTTATTAACGAAGTACAGGCTCAGTTTTCTACCACCGTTCGTATTCTTCGAAATGATAATGCAAAAGAGTATTTTCTAAGGCATTCTCTGATTTTATGATTCAACGGGGCATTCTTCATCAATTCTCTTGTTCGGATACACCACAATAAAATGGTGTCGCTGAAAGAAAGAATTGTCATGTGTTAGAAGTGACTCAATTTTTGATGTTTGAAATGAAGACAGATAAATCCTTTTGGGCTGACGCAGTTTTGACTGCGTGTTATCTTATCAATCGCATGCCATCCTCTGTTCTTGAGGATGTGATTCCTCGCTCTCTTTTTCCTTCTGATCGCTTGTTTCATTTGCCACCTCGCATATTCGGTTGTGTCTGTTATATTCGAGATTGTCGTCCAGGACTTTCTAAACTTGATCCTCGATCTCTTAAATGCATTTTTGTGGGGTATTCTCGCACCCAAAAGGGTTATCGATGCTATTGTCCTTCTTTACAGAAGTACTTCACTACTGCAGTCTCTTTCTTTGAGTCTACTATTCATTCTGATATTCCAATGGTGCCTCCTACAGTGGATGACGATTCCTTGACATATGTTATTATGGAATCTTCATCCACTTCAGAATTTCCGCCTCCTCATCCACCTATTCAGCATGTTTATAGTAGACGGCCTCGTCAGCATGTGGAACCCCTTGCAAACGTATCCAAACCTATCTCGTCTTCTTCATCTTTAGAACCTGAGGTACGTCATTCTCATACTGATCTTGATATTCCTATTGTCCATCGCAAAGGAATTCGTAGTTGTACGAAATACCCTATTGTCCAGTTTGTCTCCTATTCTGGTCTATCTACCTCTTGTCAGGTTCGTCTAATGACCATTGATACACATCCTATTCCTACCACTGTTGCTGAAGCATTATCTAGTCCAGGCTAGAAGAAAACTATGGAAGCGGAATTATTGGCACTGGACCAAAACCAAACTTGGGATGTGGTTCCTTTACCTGCAGGGAAGACGGCCATTGGATGTAAGTGGGTGTTTACCGTTAAGGTTAATCCTAACGGTTCCCTAGCTCGTCTCAAAGCTAGATTGGTTACTAAAGGGTATGCACAGGTATATGAAGTTGATTATGGTGATACATTTTCTCCTGTAGCTAAGATGACTTATATTCGTCTTTTACTTTCTTTGGCTGTTTCTGCTGGTTGGCCTATGTTTCAGCTCGATGTTAAAAATGCCTTTCTTCATGGAGAGTTACAGGAAGAGGTCTATGTAGAGCAACCACTTGGTTTTGTTGCTCAGGGGGAGTCTAGTAATGTTGTGTGTCGCTTAAAAAAATCTTTGTATGGTTTGAAACAATCTCCCAAGGCGTGGTTTGAGAAGTTTTCTGAGGCGGTACTCCAGTTTGGACTTTATCGATACACTGGAGATCATTCGATGTTTTACCAGGTTTCTGGAGCTAGTCGGATATTTCTCATAGTATATGTGGATGATATTGTCATAACTGGAGATGATTCTGCAGGTATCAAGGAGCTGAAACTGTATCTACAACAACAGTTTCATACAAAAGATTTGGGATATCTTAGATATTTCTTGGGTATTGAAGTGGCACCAGCAAAGAAAGGTAGTCATATCTCTCAACGGAAGTATGTTCTGGATTTACTTACTGAGACAGGTATGCTAGGAGTTAAACCATTGGATGCACCAATGGAAGGTGGCTTGAAATGGATGGCAGATGATGGTGAACTGTTAGATGATTAAGAAAGATATCGAAAACTTGTTGGAAAGCTAAATTATTTAACTATCACTCGGCCTGATATTTCCTTTTCAATGAGTGTTGTGAGTCAGTTTATGTCTTCTCCTCGTACCTCACATTGTGATGCTGTAATCAGAATTCTGAGATACTTGAAGAAAGCCCCAGGTCGTGGTCTTATTTATAGGGATTACGGTCATAGAAGAGTGGAAGCCTTCTTAGATGCTGATTGGGCAGGATCTCCTATGGATAAAAGATCTACATCAGGTTGTTGCACATTTGTGGGAGGAAACCTAATATCTTGGAGAAGTAAGAAGCAAAGTGTTGTGGCTAGATCAAGTGCAGAATCAGAATACAGAGCTATGGCTCAAGCTACTTGTGAGTTAATTTGGATGCGCCAGTTATTAGTTGAACTCAGATTCAAAGATCTTGCACCATTGGAGTTGTGGTGCGATAATTAAGCGGCTATCCATATTGCTTCTAATCCAGTATTCCATGAGCGTACCAAGCATATTGAAGTTGATTGCCATCTTGTCCGTGAGAAGCTTCAAGCTAAGATTATCTCTACTAGTTACATTAGGATTGGTGAACAACTTGCCGATATTTTCACCAAATCTCTAGGGAGTAGTAGGGTTGAGTATATTTGTAACAAGCTGGGCATGCTTAATATCCATGCTCCAGCTTGAGAGGGAGTGTTATAAAGGGTAAAATAGTATTTGTGGGTTTGTGGGTTTATTATATATGTTGTTCTCTTTGTTGAAGAAAGATATGCTTTTATGAAATACCAATAACAAATAGCAACAACACCTTTATCCCAAACTAGTTGGGGTTGGCGTCGCAATGATAGTGTCCATGGTAATATTTTTAGTTGCTGGTCCTTTTTGTTCCCTTGGTTTCTCTTTTACACAGCAGAATGAGGAAAATGCTCTAAGCTTCTTTTAAGGTGTCAGTGCCAGTTGTTAGATAGATTGAACTTGTTAGTTCTCTACAAAGTAAGAGTGCAGCAACATTATATTCTTCATGATTTTATAATGCTTCGCATTATATCTTGCTTCTAATATTTGATTAGTGTTTATGTCGCAATAGATGCTGTGTGAAGTAAGCACATCTTACATGCCTTCGCGATGGGGAAGAAAAGAGCAATTCATACACTGATTCTTATTCAATTGAGATAGTGAGAGAGAGACATTCAGTATAATTTGTTCTCCACCCATCGAAAAGGTACTGATTTTATGCATGTGCAGGAAAATGATGCACGGTGCATGTATGGTTTGATGTTGTACAGTCTAGATCGCCTATACCTTGCCGTTGAGAGGCATGCAAGAGCAACTGGGGAATGGCCGTGGTTAGTTGTTAATTTCCTTTTTCTTACAAATATATGTTCTCTAAGTACTCATAGTCGCAATGCTATGTACATTCATCGGTTTGTACTTGTGTTGAGAGAACTTTTAAGCAGAGCGCATGGTTTGGAATCCTTCTCACAATCCCTAACCGTACATGTCCCACATTAAGTGTGGTTTTGTTGAGCTTGATAATCCTCTGGTCAGGACAAGAAAATTTTATTGTAGTCTGATTGAGATTCTTTCTTGCTTAAGTATATCTAACACTAGTGTGTCACGAATGTAATGTGGCTAGCGAATGAATTGACAAATATAGGTTGGATGCCCATAATTTGGGATGGTGCAACTATCATAGTGAGAGATAAATTGCCAGCTCTAGTCTAGTGAGTGAAACTTTTATCTGCAAGAGCATGCTAATATTGCGAGTTGAGCAGGTTGAGGCAAGATATCATCGACTTGGCAAAGCCTGGCCTTCAGACGACGTACAAGTTCAAAGTGACATCAAGGATGGCACGGATGTATGACTGCCTGCTCCCTTCACTAAAACGACAGTAGCACGTCAGAGCGTTTCACTGACCCGAAACTTTTTGAAGGGCTTGACCATATTTATTTTCACATGGGATAAAGGCGAGAGGCAAGTGTATTGATTCTTGTTTTGCTAATTGTAGGAAGAGTAAAGTGATTCGCTCTTCATTTGTTCCTTGCCTTGAATATGGGGAACTTTTTTTTATTTGTTTGCTTAGAATGTGTTGAACTTCGTTGACAGAGATACAATGTCCCTGTACCGGCATGGTTCGCAGTAAATTGCGTGAGATCGGCCGAGGGACAATTCGCAGGTGGAGCAATACTTAATGCGACGCCGCGTTCCTCATGTTCTTTTTTCCTAATACTAATTCTCTTCACGACAATGTGAATGCATTACACAAGAGTTCAGTCATCCTCATTAGATGTTCTCCCTGATGGGCATTTTGTCCGATGTGCTTGAGCAAGGGCTGATTGGCAGTGTCTCAAGGAGAGTGGCCGATCGGATGAGCGTCGGAGCAGCAACGAATTGCTTGTGGCAATGTTGTTCGCTTCCACGGAGAATGAAATCACTCACTTTAAGCGGGGTATTTTCTTTATCCACAACCAAGTTGTTTCAGAAGCCATGGGCTGATCCCATCACGTGCGTAACTTAAGTTGATATCAAAAGATAATCTCATCCAAAATCTCGATAGTAAGTTGCGTTTTTATCTAGTAGTTTAATTATTTTAACAGTGATAATAGCGTTTCACAATACCAGAATATAAAGTCACAACGATCCTTATCGATATTTCACTTTGTTCGCTTGAGGTAGATAATATCATGCCTCTTGAAATTTTTTGGCTTCATCTTTGTAGCTCAAACTTGGTCGACTCTGCTCATCTATGTTTCTCTTGATTATCAACAATCGCTCTAGTCGAACATATTAGTTGCACAGTTTTTACCACAGTGAAATTCCTTACTCTGGTAAAATGTGGACAAATATGGGGAATCTAATTGACCCGGTTGGATTCGGGCCCTACAAGAGGGGAAACAACTGTGAACTGTCAATTCTTACTCGAATAGGCCCAAGCGGCCCAAAAAGGAGGGGCTGCCCCCACGCGAATGCTGTCGCCTCGCCGCTCGCACTTCTCACTTTCAGTCCCTAAAACTGAACAAAGACCCGAGCGAACTCGCCCGAGCAACATAACTTTCCGATCATAGCGATCGAAGCTCCACTTTGATCGGTGTTGATTTTCTTGAACGAGGGTTTGAAAGCGGAGACAAGATGAACAAAGCGAAGGTGTTCAAGCTAGCGAAAGGTTTCAGAGGGAGGGCGAAGAACTGCATCCGGATCGCGAGGGAGAGGGTCGAGAAGGCGTTGCAGTACTCTTACCGAGACCGCCGCAACAAGAAGCGCGACATGCGTTCCCTCTGGATTCAGCGCATCAATGCCGGCACTCGCATCCACTCCGTACGTTCTCTGAACCACATCTTCCCCCCCCCCCCAAAAAAAAAAAAAAAACCAACCAACCAACCCCTACCTTCCCCCCCCCCCCTCCCACCCTCTCTCTCATCTTGTTCCTTTGTGGAGGTCATCGATGAAAAGCTTTGTTACCGGTGAATGTGGTTTGGCTTATTTGCTGGGGTCTGTTTGCTTGCAAACGTGGAGTTGTGGGATTTCTTGTCGTGGAAATGAATTTGCGGCCTGGGTAGTTTTTGTGAGAGTTATCAGCTGCACTTGGGAGTTGCTGTCTTTTGTCCACCAAGTGCTCGATAAAATGACGCTGAAGCTTGAATTTTCGAACTCGCAAGTTTTATGGAGTTTCTAAATCCCATCGCCGCCAAGATCCTGAAAGCTTGGCCAGTCTTTCACCTTGGAGCTGTTCTTGTTTTTGGGTTTATGTTTATTGATGTTTCCGATGGTAGTTTTCCTCAAGTTCTTCACACCTGACCCGATATTGCAGCTATCCTTTGTCTGCAAGAATTTGTGGTCTCAAATTCATAGAATGTGAATACGATGTTGTCCACCTGTTGCCTAAGTCTGATTTTCCAGTATTAACTTTTTTATTTCTTTGTAGCCTGCTGCATATAAGCACTCAAGCGGTTCTTTTTTCACTTTAGCGGTAGTCAAGATTTTCCATTTTGAACCTTCCATCCGTTTGCTAATGTACAGAATCGCCAGTAGTTTGAGTTTCTTGCCAAAGCAATGTCCCTCTCCCTTTCTTTAGAACCCAAAGCCCCTCAATAATACGGTTTCCTTCTAAAAGTAGGACGGTTAGTTACTCCTCTCTCGGTCCCAAACTTCTGATATATATTCCTGGCAGAGAACTAAGCCAGTTCATCCTTACGATTGTACCCCTTTCTATTACTCCTAAAACAAAATCGTGGTGTTTTTCTGACACCTAGAAATGGCAGTGAGTCCTGCTCAGGAACTTGGGAGCAGATGATAAAATTCCGGTCATACTATTATTCAATGTTAACCTAGGTTTTTTTAAGTCTCCGATCTTGTCACTTTTCGTTTGGACATGGGACTGGAGCATTTAGTATGCTTGTGGATTTTGTGCTCAGGCACTATAGTTTGTGACTTCTATCTGTGTCCTTTTATGTATGGTTGAAATACTCCTTTTGATTTGTTTCAGGTCAACTATGGTAACTTCATGCATGGACTAATGAAGGAGAACATTCAACTCAACAGAAAGGTCCTATCGGAGATCTCAATGCACGAACCGCATAGTTTTAAGGCCCTCGTGGACATTTCCCGTAGCGCCTTCCCTGGAAACAAGAATGTCGTTCATGCACCTAGGAAAGTGGCCATGCCACTCAGTGTCTAATAGTTGACTTGACCTTCCTGTCTTGCTCTTAGTCTCGTGGAAACAAAGCGCTTATCGTTCCTGATGCACCCTTTTGGGGCCAGCGGCGATGGGAATAAGTTATCGATTTTATTTTCATATCTTCTTGTCGGGGCTCCTTCTCTCTTGCCTGAATCAGATTCTTTGGTGATCTTTTCCATACATATGAAACATTTCCCTCTGTACTACTAATCATTACTCTGTTGCTGAATGTGCCTGTGAGTGAAATGCGCATGCAAAGATTATGCCCATATCCATAGAGATGAAACCAAACTGGTGATATAACTCTCTGGTGTGACGGTTCAACGAGAGAAAATAAGAGGTTTTGTCTATCTCCTTTTTTCATGGTTTGATGTATGGTATGCGTTGAGGCTTTGGTTTATGTTGTGGAAGACGGAGAGTTCACTTCCTGATGTCTGTTATTTCATGAGTTCAATCAGCCGTTGCCTCTCCGCTTTGTCGTTAATGCCAGCGACTTGATAACGTGTTGCAGATTTTGCAGGCATTATTCCTCTTCAATTCAAACACTTTCTTTCAATGTTTTTGAATTCAGACTGGAAAAAATGCCCAGTTGAATTTGGAAATTTCATAATTGAACTAGGCGTTTCAATGTCAAAACTCTGCTAGATCAGATGGAAATCCAGGAGTATTACAGCCGGATCCATTTCTACCTCATTTGCATCGAAGTTCAGGGTTCATATCACAAATACATATCGTGAGGCCGGATTCATTTCTACTTCATCTGCGTCCAAGTTCTGGCTTCATATCACATGTACATATCATAGAAGTTCAATTATCATATTCTCTTTAACATGGAAAAGGGGTTCATTTAGAATGCATTGGTTTCTCTGAATATTTCGTGATGAAATAAAATATTTTCCATGAAAATAATAAGTAGAATGGTTAATTTTCGTTTGTTTAATGATTTAGGTAAGGTGATCGGTTATTTTTCTTCGATCTAAGTTTGGTGTTTTCCGTGCATTGGAAAAAGATTATTAAAAATCGGCTAGTTTTGAGTTATCCAAACACTGAAAATTAAGAAAATAATTTCATTAAAATAATTTTTTTTTTGGTCAAACGAAAGAATCATCATTATCAATATGAGGAAAGATATGTGAATGTAGATGCTGGTCCCTGGCGGCTGAGCAAGGAACTAGGATTTGTGTTTTGATGATTAGGATTTTTGGATGCGGTGGGTTTGAGAAAATAGGGATTGCAATTTTGGGCGAATCAAATGACAAATCGTGTAGACAAATGCCCAAATTTTCTAAGTCGAGGCAACGAACTTGTTTAAAAAAAAATAGCGTACGTCCTTGCATAATTAGGTGAAATTCAAGTGTGTTTTGGTCGGAGTGGTGTCCCTTATTCATTATAGAAAGTTTGTCCTCAATTCTGGTATGGTTTTTCTTTTTTTTCTCTATCTTTCTTCCAGATAATTATTATTTAAAGTTAAATCACATATGAGGGGGTAATAAATACTGACGGTCCTTTAACTTTTCTTTATTACTCCGTGTCATCCTTGAAACTTTATTATTTAGTTTACCGATGGAAATTTTTTTTTTTTCAATGCGGTACTTCCATTAAAGGTTTAAACTGACATGGCTGTTAAAGTTACTAATTTCTCTTTTTCGGGTGTTTAATTTAGTTTCTAAAGTTTATTTTTCTTTGTTTAATTTTGTCGTTAAGTCATTACTTTGTTCTTTCTTTCCAACAAACATCGATTGAGCGTAGACATGGCCATTTAGAACCATGGGCCCAAAATCGGCCCAAAATTGGCCCGTTGACAGGACCCGCGGTTCCGAACTGGACTCGCAATTTCTAATTTTTCAGAACCGACTCGAAACCATTCCAAACCGTGAAAAAAAAAAGGAGGCGGGGGCCGCGGGGGCTCTTCCCGAGGTCCCCTGCTAGGCGAGCCCCACCTGCCTGGCTCTTCCCCAGGCCCAACGAGCCTTCAGACACGAACAACGGTCCGAAGGCCATTGGAAATTGCAACAGACATTTGGTCGTTTCAATTTTCTTAAAAAACATAAAATAAAAAACATAAAATAAAAAAAAGTCTATAAAAATCTTTCAATCCCTCTTCATTTTTTTTACAATTTCTCTTGATTCTCTCTAATACTCTCAAATTCTATCAATTCATTATTTTCTCTCAATTCCGTCTTAGTTCTTTAAATCAACTTTCCGATCAATTCTCTCAAAAAATGGCAAGTGAAAGCAGAAATACTGAAAATGAAAAGAGCCCGATGAGAGAATCCGATTATCATGTTCGTGAATATGATCTCATGAATACGCATGTTGGGAAGACGACGATGTTTCTAATCCCAATGTCAAGCACGTCCTAATGCAATAAAGTCTTTATCCTCATACTGGTGTCAAAGAAACGTCGATCGCAAAAGAGCCGAGAATCCGACTTGTGGCTACACTTCAACAAAGTATGGAATGAAAATGAAGTCAACTTTGATATAAGCTGTAAATATTCTCTGCAAACATACAAACTTGGTAAAGGAGATAGTTACGAAACATTTCGTCGGCATCTGACAAAAAAATATCCAACGCAAGCGGGGATCGACACTAGCCAACAATAAATTTTCGGGTTCGCCAATCCTAACCCTTATCCTTTATTCCATTTCACTAATGCACTTTATAAACAAACATTAGCTAAATATGTTGCCCTTAAGTATGCTCCTTTCAATACTGGTGAAAATTTTAATTTTAGATATTTGGTAAACATTGCGCTGGCTCCGCAAGCATCATCTGTTCTGAAAAATACTCTTAGGCGTGAACTTAAACAAGTTTATAAAACAATGAAAAAATGATTTGATAAGTTTTTTTTGAAAAATTCAATAGATGTGTACATACAGGTAGTGATATTTGAAGTGATGCTTGGAATATTAATTTTTATATGGGTGTCACATGTCATTAAATAAGTGATGATTGGGTTATTCAAAAAAGACTTCTTGCATTTCAAGTTTTTTCTAAAAGGCATACGGCCCATAATATTTATAGACTAATTATGAAAGTTTTAAAAGAATATGATTTGATTAATAAAAAATTTTCAATTGGTTTTGATAATACCGCCGCAAATACTATTTCTATTCTCGAGTTAGAAAAAATTTATAAATCCTCTTTTGGCAGACAATTTTTTCACATTAGATGTGTTTGTCATGTTTTAAATTTATGTATATAAGATGGTTTACGATCTCTTGTGACTTATCTCCATCCAATCAATAGCGCAATTAGATTTTTATGGAGTCGTCCCCATCTTATAAAAGAGTGGGGAAAATTTTGTAAACAAAATGGGAGAACGGCAAAAAGGTTTCCAAAAGATATTCCTATTCGTTGGAATTCTATCTACGAGATGCTTCTACAAACTTTTGATTACAAAAATTTATTATGTTCCTTTATTTCGAATATCGTTCTTGATATTGCTTTATTCCCGCAACATTGGGACGTTTGTAAAAAAAAAATTAAAAGTTTTTAATGATGTTACTAATACTTTATCTGGTATTTATTATCTCACTACGCATTTATTTTTAATAGAGTGTGTTAATATTACCAGTGTTTTTAATGATTATGAAAAAAATACTGAATTAGCTTCGAGTATTTTAATAATGCGAGAAAAATGGTTACATTATTATTTGAACATTACTCTCGTCTATTTAGTTGATATTGTTTTCGATGCACGTACCAAATTAAATGGTTTATTAGATTATCTGAATGCTTATTATTGTGATTGTTTATATTTGAATGAAGCAATAAATATTTCAATTATACAAGCAGAGGTTAAACAAGTTATGGTAGCATTATATGATGAATTTTCTAGTAGATATGATTTAAGTGACAGTAGATGTGGATCTGCCCAACATAGTATCTCACAAAGCGATGCGAGTATTTCACTTAGTAGAGGGTATAAAATGCTGATGAGTAGGTAAAACAAAATAAAGGGACATCAACAGATAGTATTTCTGAATTAGAAAATTATTTAACATGTGACATTCTGATTTCCATATCATTTCGAGACTTATCAGTCATATCTCACTCGGATCTGATCAATCTCGAGTTAACTGACCAAAAGAGAATAGCTAATGCAAGACAAGGTATGTGAACTTAGGGAGCTCGAATAGGAAAGGGCACTTTGACCATAAGGATTGCCGAAATAGTATTTAAAATCATTAAAGGCCGATTTAAGAACGATTAAAGAATTTATTGCTAGCACTATACGATTGGAGCGCTGGTGATGCCGCTTAACCAATATATAATTTGCAAAATTTTCCTAAATCGAACAATGACGATCGAGATCGTCGGAATTAGTAATAAACCCTCACAATTACATGACAACCAAAGTCGTCCATGAACTGACGAGCCGTAAGTGTGGTGAGAATCACATAGTCGATACACGTAACATCTGCAAAAGTCGGTCGTTAGTTCAGTATAACCTAAAATTTACATTTGACAAAAAATTGGCCAAGAGATGAATCTTGAAATGGGAAAGATGGAAATGAAGAATTTTAACATTCTAATCAAATTAGACGTCCCCTCATCGAAGGTAATTTAAATTGAAAAAGTGACGACGAGAATAAAATCACCATTTTGCCCCTCAAGGATTGGCCTTGTCTTAGCAATTGAAAAAAGACAATTTAGTCAATTCTAAGACACCATGGCTTCTGAAAATTTGAGGGGCAAGGGAGTCATTGAAGCTTTGATATTATTAACTGAAGACAAGTGTCAAATTTTTGGAGGTTTAGCAAGTAATAATCACTTTTAACCTACAATTCCTCTAAGTTGACCAAGCCAATAATGGTGGAAAGCCCCTACTCCCTCTTGTTTCAGTCAAACACCCCCTGCCCTTTCCCTCTCCATTTTCTTTCTTCTTCTTCTCCTTCTTCTTTTCTTCTTCAATCGAACCTGCTTCACCTGACCAAAACCTGCCGCCAGTTTCGCCCATCTCGATTGCCACTTCCGACAGCTGTTCAACCTCGTGTTGGCCACCAACGTCATCCTCAACCGTTCCCCTACAAGCCTCCGTTGATCGTTCGTCGATTGGAGGTCCCGTTTTACCCAACCAGCCTCAAACCCAAAAATGGATTGAA
The DNA here is from genome assembly GCA_028455895.1 of Rhodomyrtus tomentosa. Lineage (NCBI taxonomy): Eukaryota > Viridiplantae > Streptophyta > Magnoliopsida > Myrtales > Myrtaceae > Rhodomyrtus > Rhodomyrtus tomentosa. The sequence goes on along the minus strand of JAPCWY010000003.1, from coordinate 12,402,143 downwards.
TCCAACTCAACTGAGAGAAGGGCTTCGTTCGACCACTTCGGGGTTTCGTTTTGCTTCAAATTTTCAGTGAGGACTTCTTAACCCATAGTATTAGTGTTGGTTGAGTAGAAATGGTGAATTTGATTGAATTTGGAGGGGTAACCAAGGCTATTTTGTGATGATTCCTCAAGGGCAGGTCTGACCGCTGGTGAACCGAGAAAGGTAGAGGCCACTTGCTGCACTTTGTGACGTCGACTTGCTTCAAAATTTTCGATAAGACTCCTATGGATATATTATGACATGTTAGCAAGTCACCCATTAATACAACACCAACATTATTTGATTCCAAATTCAGAGCAATAATTTTGTGGTAAATCAAGATTTAGGGTTGAGTTATAGACTGTTTATGGAGTTAGAAGGTAGAACCGAATTATGCCCTATTTCGATTTGGGCAAACCAAACTCTTAGGGGGCTGTGAGAGGTGTCGTTAAGTTTAAATCCGTCATTAAGTCATACTAAAATGTCAATTGAGGTGTTAATGAGGTGTATGTTCCGAGAAATGGCGATTGGAAGAGACAAATTGCTCAACTGGATGAATTTCTTTAGATTGCACAGCTGCCCTATATTTGAAATTAAGAAACCGAATCTTTGGAGGAGTCTTGGAGGGAATTTGGCTGATTTAATTGAAAGATAAGTAGTTCCTAAGCCTTCATTAGGACTATAGGCCGCTATTGGACTAGTTGTGATTAGATTGAATGAATTTTTGTGGAATTATCGTATTGATTGTTCATTGTCGATCGAGGTAACCAAGTACAAGTTATGTATACTCTTATTGATGAGAAATTATTATTCTCATGACTAATATGTTGTGCATGTACTCAACTAATGTATATGCTTTGTGCTCGATATCACCTTGTGGGTGACCAATCTTGTTGTCTTGCATGTTATAGATTCATTGCTTGGTGGATAAAAATCTTGAGAGGGAAGTGAAACTTGTGAACTTAAGGGCTTTTGGCACCTTGATGCGTCGGGACGCGGGGTTGCAATGAGTAATATCTCGATGCGTCAAAACGCAGGATAAATATTTTCATGTGTTGACACGAGCCTTGTTCTGGCATTGAAACTTGAGGCGTTTTAACGCGGGTTTGGTTAATTGATATGGTCTAAGGCGTATTGACGCGAGTCAAGCCTGAGGCATTTTAAAGCGGGCAGAGACGATGAAATGAATTATAATGCTAATACGTTAAGCTTGATCTAATATCTTCATGTACGCTTTGAGTTGTGAATTATATGCCCTTCTAATGGTGTACCCTGATGATTGTCTAACATACGTTGTTTATTGATGTGCTTTTGTTCGTTGTTTGAAGTGGTGTCTGGGTGTACTAACGGCCTAGCTTAGGATTAGGAATTAACTTACTGAGATGTAAATCTCACCCCGTCGTAAGACTTATTTTTCAGACTCTAAGTCTTGAAGATGATGCCCGTACGTTTAGGTGATCCTAAGAAAATGACCGCCTATTTTGACAAATACCCCAATGGCCAGGGTATTGTGTATGTTAGAAAACGTACTACCATTTGGGTCGACGAGGGAGGAGAGGAGTGGAAATCACATAGGTTTGAGGCGTGATATCGTAGGGTTGGAGAAGTTTCTACTGGACCTTTGAAGTCTACAAAAGTCCCTAGGGGTATAGTACCGCTCTGGTGTCATCCGTTATGCGACAAGATAGAGGTAATGGTTTCGACTGCCGGATTGAGAGATATCCCAGATAAGATCCCAACCGTTGAGGAGGAGATTGAGGTATCGGCTTCTAAAGACGACATGGAGGATGATTCCATTGGTGTGCGCATTGAGACCTTATCCGACTACGATTCAGCTGAGGATGAAGATGAGGACGAGGATGAGGACAAAGAGGAAGCCATTAGTTCTACTTAGTGGTTTCTGTCTTCTTAGGGCCTTTTTGGGTTGTCTTTTGATGTTGTATAGCATTTGGGGGTCTAAATAGTTATTGTCTTTTGACTAGTCTCTGGTTCATTTTCGACCTTACTCGGTGGTTTGGTTTGAACCTTGGCCTTTTGTATGAACCCCTGGTTATGTAGTGTGTGTGTGTGTGTGTGTGTGTGTGTGTGTGTGTTCTCGTTATCTTAGGTCTTCTTTCTACTCGTACAAATGTGTCTGTTTGTTTCGTTTCTGCATGCATATTTCATATCATGTGTACCGCCTGTGTCGTATCCTGGGTTAACAACGGTACGTCAAGAATGTAGCGCACTCGCTTCAGGACGCGGGGCGTGATATAACAATTGCTTTTGAGTTTAGTGATTTCGAACACAGCGCAGATTTCACAATTCTTGAGTGGTGGAAGAACCATTTAACTCAAATTCCAATTATCTCCCTCATTACGAAACAAATATTAGCGATCCCTTCTTCAACAGTGGCAGTTCAACAAGCATTTAGCACTGGAGGATTAATTTTGGACCCCCGCTGTTCAAGATTAAGTCCGGAAAGAGTGAAAATTCAAGTTTGTGTCGATAATTGGACGAAGACTAAATTTCGACGACAAGAGCTGGATCGATAACACGAATTCTTCAATGATGATTGTGAAGATACTACCGCCACCACAACAATGGGTAACGACGATTGACGATGAAGTAATTTGGGGTTACTAAAGGTAATAGCACTATATGAGTTTTAATTCTTCTATCCCAAAAAGACATGTAGACGTTTAATGATAATTCATTAAGTTAAAGCACATCCCTCCTCTCTCTATTTTTTCCAAATTTTATTACAATATATAATTTAATTAATGATTATAATTTATAATTTATAATTTATTTTATTATTTTAAAAATAAAAATAAAAATTCAAAATCGAAATCGGGAACCGACCCGAAACTGCCAGTTCCAAATCGGAACCGAACCTGGTCCCTTAAGGGCCGGTTCCATGGAACCGGGCACGTCTACTTGAGCGTATCAAGTATCTTTCAATAAAATTTTGACAATCCTTATATTAGAATAAAGCTAATCATTTTTCACGTGATCAATTGACAACACGTACACACTATGGAGCATTTCAAACAGCAGATTCTGTCAAGTACTGATTAGTACCATTAATATATGTGTGTGTACATATGTATACACACACAAAAATTCTAAATATTGATTTATTAAGAATTAATCGGATTGAAGCTAGAGCGTCATCATTTGCTGAAATAGAAATATATGCAAGGTGCGGATCACAATTTATAGTGATTAAATAAATTGTTGGAATTTCTTAAGCATAAACTCTCGAAGAGCTGTATATTCTTATTGTTGATCAGCGAGAATTATAATATCAACTAGCCTAGTCATATATTTAATATCACTCAGATATGTTTGCAAGTGAGATAATTATCTCTTCAATATAGTTGCATCTCTTTTCGAAAAATGATTGAATTTCCGCAACTTTTGTTCAGTTCTCACTTTATGAAGTCTCGTCTCTCTAGTAGATCAATTTGCGCGCACGCGTGTATATATGTGTGTGTATTCAGCTTTTCCATAAATTGCAGGAAATAAGATTTAACAGAGAGTGTTTAGTAGGGGTAAGCAAATCGAATTGCCCAAACTAGACCGGACTAGGATCGAACCGGACCGGTGGTCCGGTTCCTAGTTCTAAAGGTGTCCGGTCCGGTTCTCGGTTCCTAAAATTGAAACCGATGATCAGGCGATCCGGTTCCCGGTTCTAGGGTCATAGAATCGGATCGGACCGCCCGGACCGAACCGGTCGAATTTCCAAATAAAAAAAAATCTATCAAAGTCGACACCGTATAAAATCTTGACTCTTAATCTACAACAAGAGAATGGAATGACTTTTCGGGGTGAAAAAAAGCAATTAGAGATTAAATGGACAAATAAGTCTAACCATGATATAACTTTATTATTTCACATACTTATTCTATATTTGATTGCTTCAAAATGATATAGAGCACTGCCTTCTAAAACTACGATATAGTCAATTGGTAATGGAAAAAATAGACATGAAAAGCCATTGAATTTTTAATTGGTTGAATAAAACTCAAGCGAAATATGTTTATGTGATATTTTAAAAAAATTTCTCAACTATTTTCTCACCGTTGGTTGTATTGAGAAGATATTTCGATCCTATTTATAAATAGAATTTGATTGAGTTTTTGATTCTTTAGAATCGAACCAAAACCAAACTGGATCGACCCGGTCTCGAAACGGCCGATTCGATTCACGATTCAAAAAAATGGGAATTGTCATCATTGACCCGATTCTCGAATTTTTAAAGGAATCGGGTCGGACGGGAAACACTCTACGTACCATCCTGCGGTGTACGGCTGCACCCACTTTTCTTCCCCGTGTCCTGTCTTGTTTTCCTCATCTCTCTCTCTCTCTCTCTCTCTCTCTCTCTCGCACTTTGCTTCCTTCGCTCGGTGGTGTTTCGCGGGAGAGACGACGACGATGTCAGTGGAAGGAGCAGCTGCTCTGAAACTCGCTCCTCTCAGACCATTTTGCCCTAATTCCACCCTCACTCTCACAACCTCCTCTTCTTCTAGGGCTTCCTTCCGCAGACTCTCCTCTTCTTCGTACTCCTCCTCGTCTGTGCTCGCCGACAGCGACCGCTCTGCTTCCGGCTCTCTCTCCTTGGGCCACCTCACCCGTCCTGATTTTCCCATCCTCCACCAGGTTCTCTCTCTCTCTCGCGTTCAATCGCGTGTGCTGCGACTCAGATGGATCCTCTGCTTCTTAGCTGTATAGACTTCTAATTTTCGCTATGGCGGAGATCTCCGGCGAGTCTCGTTGTTCCCCTCGCCATGGTCTTGTTTCGTCAATCGAATCGGATTCTGCTTGGTTACTCGACCCTTTAGTAGATTCATGTGTGTGGTTGGCATTTTGAATGGCGCGACTTTCCGCTCCTCAGGAGGTGAACGGCTCGCAGCTTGTTTACTTGGACAACGCCGCGACGTCGCAGAAGCCTAACTCTGTCTTGAAGGCTGTGCAGAAGTATTACCAGGCTCACAATTCCAACGTGCACCGTGGGATTCATTACTTGAGGTAGCTCATTGTATTGTATTCCGCGCTGAGCATTTTTTTTTTTCAAGTTTCTGTTTATTAATGCTTCTGTTTCTCATCCAGTGCAAAGGCAACGGATGAGTACGAGTTGGCCAGGAAGAAGGTGGCCGAGTTCATCAATGCGGGAGATTCTAGAGATATCGTTTTCACAAGAAACGCTACTGAAGCTATCAATCTTGTTGCCCACTCCTGGGGCCTCTCGAATTTGAAACCGGGAGATGAGGTAGGACTGTAATTAGGGAGTGCGTGATTGTTCCTGGGAGTGTAATAGTTTTTATGTGGCGACTCCTTTGGAATCAAATATTGCTGCTAATTCAAGTGAAGATCAGATCAGTGGCGAACTGAAAGTTATTGAATGACTAGTGAAGGATGATGTGTCAACATAAGTCATTTGTTGGGTCTCTGTAGCTTCTTAAATACCATTTGTTTGGTTCTTCAAGAATAACCTATGTAGTGGCTGGACATCATAGAGCTATTGTTAACGTCATGTAATCTTCTCTCAGATCATACTCACAATTGCTGAGCATCATAGTGCTATTGTCCCATGGCAAATAGTCTCAAAAAAGACCGGCGCCATTCTTAAATACGTGGACTTGGATGGAGGCGAAGTACCAGATGTGAGCAAATTAAGAGGAATGCTTTCGAAGAAGACAAAACTGGTCGTAGTTCATCATGTATCAAACATGCTTGGTAGGTGAAGTCCTTGCATGTTATCTAATGATTCTTTACTTTGCCCATGTTTTAGCTGCATTTAATATAGATAAGGTGGGTATTTACTTATGGCTTGCATATAGTGTTGGTGAAGAAGCATTGAGATGGTTTATGCGATAAGTAAGGATGATGATAGTATCTTCAGATGCCGTCAAATGGTTCCTAAAACATCTGGATTGTTTCATCTGTCCAACGGAATTGGAAAAGAATGTCGAATGATTAATGGTTATCATAATTGCCTCTTGGCAGCTTCTATACTGCCGATCGAAGATATTATTCAATGGGCACATGACGTTCAGGCTAAAGTCCTTGTGGATGCTTGTCAAAGCGTGCCTCACATGGTGGTTGATGTCAAAGCCCTTGATGCTGATTTCCTTGTTGCCTCATCTCACAAGGTCAGGTTCCTCCCTCGGCATTGAAATGTTTACTTCATGGACAAGTTTGTGAAGTTCTGGAATAAACATCCTTCAGATGTGTGGGCCTACAGGCGTTGGATTCTTGTATGGAAAGAGTGAGCTACTGACTTCCATGCCTCCATTTTTAGGTGAGATTTTTTGAACTGCTCCTGTGCGTGTTGGCCATGTGTACGTGTGAGATGTGTGTAAATTGGTGATATTTCCTCTAATTTCTGTTGTGTAGGTGGTGGAGAGATGATTGCTGATGTCTTTCTGGACCATTCCACATACGCTGAACCTCCGTCCAGGTTGGCATACTTGACCCATCATAACCTAGACTCTGCTGATGACAGTTGGATTTTTGGGCTCTGGGATCCTTTTGGATTTCTGAGCATTGCATTACTAATAACATGATGTAAGAAGTAGTCTACATACATTCAGATTAGAGGTATTTTGTTTGTCAGTAACTCTTAGTTTTGTCAACCATCTTCCTTAACAGCTTACGCCCCCCCCCCTCTCTTCTTTCTTTTCCCCACTTTTCTGCTTCATAAACGATGTTGGGTTTGCTTGGAATAGGTTTGAGGCTGGAACACCAGCAATTGGGGAAGCAATTGGACTAGGAGCAGCCATTGATTATTTATCTGAGATTGGCATGCAAAAGATTCATGATTATGAGGTGATGGTCATATTTAGTCCGTATAAATGGCAGAAAGTTGCCTTGTCTCTATGGAAGTACTTTTTCCCCCTAAATTGAATACTAAACAGAGATCAGTGAAATCCAAATAGTTTATGGTCTCAAGGCATGCATATTCCTGTGGCTTAGGAAAACTGGTGTTCTCTGTTTCATGATGGACATTTGTTTTTAGGAATGAAGCATGTTTCTAAAGGAGACTTTAGGGTTTGCCTGTACTGCAAGAGTGAAGTGGTTGTAGCATATGAGGAAGGGGACACTGCCTGTTGTGTGGTGTGGGCTTGTTTGTGTGTGCGCACATGTGAAGTAGCTATAGAGTATAGATATATTGCATGTCAATGTAGGAAGAATCTTTTTGCACATTGTGTTACATAGATGAGCAATGTGTTGGTCTCCTAAATCTGGTTGGGGATGCGTTAAAGGCTTTATGACAGCCTGTCGGTTTGCGATGTTGCGGAGATTAGGCACATGATGGACCCTGCAACTTGAGATGTCTTTTTTTTTTTTTTTTGCTTTTTGCTTTTTGTAGACAAGTTGGCTAGAGTCAAGATACAGTAGTTTTGGCTGATGCATTAGTCACTTGGATGGTCAATGATTATTTTTCTGCTGTGTAGATGGAACTTGCAAATTACTTGTATGAAAGCCTTCAATCAGTTCCAAGTGTTCGTATATATGGTCCAAAACCTTCAGGGAATATTGATCGTGCTGCTTTGTGCTCATTCAATGTCGAGAGCATACACCCCACTGATATTGCAACATTTCTCGACCAGCAGGTACATAAGCAGTTTGCGTAGGCCAGAGTTGTAGATTTCCAGTTTTACCATATTGTAGCAATATTTTCCTTCTACTAGCGAAGTCATTTTTTCTGTGATTTCTCTTTTCAGTGCTATTTTTTTTTTTTCAGCATGGGGTTGCCATCAGATCAGGTCACCACTGTGCTCAACCCCTTCATCGCTTTCTAGGAATCAGTGCAAGTGCACGTGCCAGTCTCTACTTCTACAACACTAAAGAAGATGTAGACAATTTCATTCGGGCACTCAACGATACAGTCAGTTTCTTCAATTCGTTCAAATAAAAGGTGCCTCCCTATGTTATTTTTAGGGACTTGTGCATAAATATGTGGATGTTGGAGCTACATCGATAAAAAGAGGAGTCGTGAGTGTTTTAGATATGACTTCCTCCATCAAAGTGCTTACTTCAGGAATTCTCCGGGGAATACTCTGCTTCTAAGTTGATAAAAACCCTACGTTGTGTCCATTGTAAAATGGTGTCGGCTGAGGTTTTTTAGTTTTTGTAACTTGATTCATGTATAAATCCTAGATAATGCTTCGGGAGCATGCATGTTGTGGGTGGTGGTCGATTGTCTAACCCTATGCATTGAGAAGAAAATCTAGTAAAAATCAATCAGAATGGAGAGAGGGAGGAGAGGCGAAAGAGAGTTTCGAGCCTGCAAGCAGCAAGTCAAGCCAAAAAAAAAATTGTATTTTCTTGTAATTTGCTTGACATTACGGCTCACTCTTAGCAGAGATGAAAAAGGTAGCATTTTTCGTTCTCTGCCGTGTGCAAAGCGGAATGCACTTTGGACGTATTAAGAGGTCGGTTCTCGGGGAAGTATTAAGAGGTCGGTTCTCGGGGAAATAAATCGTTTAACATTTCCTTATAAGGTTAGGTTTTAAATTTACAATCTGGATTGTTCGTGTTATAAAATTATAATTAACAAATATATATATATATATATATATATATATATATATATATATTAAAAAATTACCCTCTAAAAATTAAAAATTTGGGTTGTCCGTTTAAAAATGGACGACCCGAATTGCAATAGTAGATGTCTAAATTTCTGAGAAAAGTTTAGGCTATCTAGATCCTGTTCTTGGACTGACTTTTTTGCGCCTAGAAAAATTAGGGAGTCTGCCCTTTCTGTGCCTAAAAAATTAGTCTGGCCCGGCCCAACTCTTAGGGCCTTTAAATTGGCTTAGGCCTTAACAGGGGCCTGGGCGGCCTCAGTGATGGGCATTGGCCCAGCGTTCCTACTCTTTGGGGCCTCAAGACGGGCCTCAATAAATTCCAATGCCGACCGTAATGGACCTGGATAGTCTCAAATTGATCCTTAAGTTGGGTCACGCCCGACCTTGCCTAATTCGAGTTAAATTTGGCCCAGTGGGCTGAATTGGCCAAGTATCTACCTCCAATGGGCGTTGGATTTGGCCAGGTTGGACCTGACAGCGACCAATGATGGGCCTGGAGCCTAAAGTGGGATTGGCTCAGTGTAGATGACGATGTGGGGAATTGGCCCGATAGCGACTTCAAATGGGCCTTTAGTTGGGCCAACCCTGACATCGCCCCAATACTTGGTCTAACGTAGGCCCAACCGGACAAAAAGAGCTGGGCCAGGCCATCGGGCCTTAGCTTTACGGCAAATATCTGAGCAACCAGACCACGTGGGCTTTTCCTGACCCATCTATATGATCCTGAAACTTTTAATGTTTGACTTGAATGGGCTTGGCCCTTAAGTATCCCTCTTGCGATTAACCGGCTCGCCGCAAAGACATCAATATCTAGGGTAGAATAATTCTGGTCACTAGTACAAAAAATCTCTCATATCGAGAAGAGCAACCGTCAAGCAACTCAAGACTTGAGAGACGGGCATTGTGCTACTTTTAAGCAAAAGCGCGATATATGCCTATTCTGAGGTCGCAACATCGCTTTGATGTAAAAAGGGCCAGGCCCAACGATTTAATCCAGAAAGCAGGTTGATTCCGAATGTCCTATCAATAGGAATCCTACTTTTAGATTCCCCGGGAGGAAGCACGAGAGACTGTCTTATTATCCCTTTTCCATTCAATTCTAACCTTGGAACCGCATCTCTACAGCTGAAAAAGCATATAGAAAGCAGAAAAGACCAGGCAAAAGCATCATAGCTCTTGCAATAAACTGTGTCAGTGGGTGCTTTTTGTTAGAGCGGCGTGTAGCGTCGGGCACAGACAATTACTTCCTGAAATCAAAAGCCTAAATCATCTATTCAGACTAATCTTAAAATCAATAATCATATACAACGATCAGTGTCGTTCCCATATATTGAAGACTGGCTCACGCATGAGTAGGACCAACAAGCATCGGCCATTTTCTCATTGGATTGCCACTTACCATATGCCCCGCAGTATGACAACTGGATGTAGGATAGAGGAACAACAGTAAGTCATGATCCGGACAATCAAGAGAATGAGTTAAAGATGATGAATCATTTAGGCACCAGAGCAAGCCCCGCTGTTATTGATACTGTTGACTATCTTCATAAGGTAACAACCTTTCACTATATGCAACTCATAAGAATACAGGAATGCCAGGTAAATTAAGACTTGTCTGCACAATTTGTACACTAAATAATGTGATAGAATGCAAGTGGCAATTAAATCACTGCGTCATATATAACAGTTACCAGGGCATATCACAGCAATCGGCAACAATTGCACACGAAAAACTTTTCACAGTTGCCTTACAAACAGATTATATTTGATAGTGACAAATTTTGACAAAACTGATCTTCATCTATTTCGACTAGAATTTTTCTCCAAAATTCAGTACCATATTGGAAACTTCAATGAACCAATAAGTGGCAAAACAAAAGAGCAGACGAATAGAACCAAAAGATTTCCATTTTCATTCCCACTGAGAACCCTCTCTATATTGACCGCGAGCACAGCAGTCACCACAAAATCGTCGACTCAGATACCTCAGTTAAGTACCTCAATCCTAATTGCTGTCTTCCTAGATAATAAGTATCCGTTTACTCATTTCTCCTTCTTAGCCAAGGACTCTCCCTTATACTCACCACCTGCAATAACGACAAAACCTGCTCCAACCTGGAATCAAATATGATGTATTGATGAGTTGATTTTAGCGTACCACAGGACTACATGGCTATTAATGGGCATGCAGGCTTCAGCAAGTGCGCAGACGTGCGAGAAAGAGAGCAAGAGAGAGAGAACCTGGCAATCTTTCAAAACAACACGTTCTTGAAGCTGTACATTACTGCAAACTACAGACCCTTGTATCGAGCAACCATCTCCAATCGTAATGTGGTTCATAACGATTGAATTAACAATCTGCATAGTGGAGAATAGGAATAAAAAGCAAAGGAAATCGTCTCAAAACAATATTTTCGAGGAACTTTTATATTTTTGGCTGCTTTTAGTACTAAGCTAAAAAACCGTTATCGAAAGATGGAAGACATCATTTAGCTTTTTCTCTATCGTTTCCTTAGCTTGATCTTCCAGTTCAAGTAAAATTACCATACCTTGACATTGGAACCTATCCGGCAGTGACGGCCTATAACAGATCGCTTTACGCTACATTTATCCCCCATTTGAGATCCTTCCCCAAGCATACAATGTGGTCCCACCTATCACAATAAAACCACTTTAGACACTCATATCATGAACTTGCAATATACATGAAACAATAAGATTTTCAGCCAAAAATAGCCTACTTGTAATCACCCTTTACCTTTAAAGGAAGTAGTGATGTTAAATTTGCATTGGCTTCTGGATGCTAATAGGATGAGTACATCGAATTAAAGTAACAACTCACAGTAGTTTTAGATCCCAGCTCTGCTGAAGGATGGATAATATTGTTATGAGCAGAGAAAGAATAGCCTGACAGATGATTTACCTCTCCAATGACCTGAGCCGTTTTAAAATATCAACTTAACAAGATGAAGCACATAATATTTCAAGTATAAATTGAATAGGTTGGAAAAAATGAATCAAACAATAGACGCTCACATCACGATTGATATCGCTAAATGCTTGGATGGAGTTCAAGCGGGCGCAATACTTGCTTTTGCTGGCAATGTATACACAACATTTATGCGTTCTTCGAGCAGGGGCAGAACCATATGAATCTAGCTCAAGGAGTTCATGGAAATTTGGTCTCGATGAATTAGACAGAATTTGTGACAGCAATGCTTGGTTGCTCTGGGATGCAACCTTTTCATTTCCATTCTCTTCGGGTTGAGGTGCACCATTTAATAATATTTCGGATTTCTAAGGTTCAGACAGGAAATGAATCAACTCTGGCCATATGTAATTATCCAACCAACTGAAAACAATGTACCTAGGGACTTCAGAAACTAACCAGCTGGCTCCGCACTAAATAAGGCAACAAATCCTCCTTTAAGCTTTGAAATGTATCTTTCTGATGTAGAATCTCTTGCAGCACAGTCCTGGGAGGAAAAAAAGACCCACGGAAGAATGAGCGAAAGGTATCCACTTATTTATACTCGCAAAATGAGGGGCGAAAGGTTATCAAACCTTTTAAAGGCATATAAATGAGCATCGATGAGATCAGCACGGATTTCCATCTGCATTAGAGAGAAGGATGACAATTGATGCTAATAACCGGAAGACATTAGGAAGGCATCAGCATTCCTCTTTAGTTCTCAAGCATACATGCACCGATGTATTACAATGGATGCTTAAGGCAGTGCAGAACCAGAGTAGGCTGGTCTTCCCTCTTTTGCAACATAATGAAGGCATGCATGAGGGTATCAGTGTCATCTTTATCAAGCACAGGATCCTGGGCATTATGCAATTAACCAGATTAACCACAGGAAAAGGTAGAAGAAACATTGATTACCTCGCCTACTGCACGAAGTATACTCTTCTGAATACGGATATCCTTCTCAAGTTCAGCACCTGCAATTAGCAAAAGGTGCTACCCTTTGAAGTTTCTGAGTATGTAAGCAAATCTATCCCATATATCCTGATTTATTGTTACGTTAAACAAATGTTGAACCTGTGGCAATGTATAATAGGAACTGCTTTGAACAGTCCAACCCTATGAGGTTGTAGCGTCCTGCTTTCTTGGTTTTGTCCTTTGCCCCAGAGGATCCTGACTCTGCAGGACCGCTTACAGGAGCGGAGCAAAGCATTGCAGTTACCACAGCATTGTGTCGTCTATGTGCAGCTGCCACAGCTCCAGGAGGCACATCAGAAACAAGATCACCACTAACAACCTGCAAAAACATGTGTAACGCAATTAATTATATGTTGCATACAGAGAGTTTTAAACAGGTGACATGCTTTACCAAGATGTCTCTTGCAGTCAGATGATGTGCAATGGCTCGAAGGGCTCCAGCTGTCCCAATGTCCTCAGGTACGGCAGCAACCTGTAGCACAATAGTATTTCTCTACCTCTTTCATGAAGAAGAATATTACAAAGAAATGGTTTACTTGAAGCATATCTCAGAATATAAAAGGGGAGCATAACAAGATTGCGTTATTGGCATGACACTACACCAGTCGTCACAACCAATAGTATGTTATCTGAATGGCTGGATTCCAAAAAAACACATTTATATAACAAGTCCCGCTAGAAGGCCTGAAGTAGATCAAATAATCAAAAGATTATGCTATTGCACAGTAATGTACCACAAGCTGCAAGATGTCTTGGTAAAACAGTCTTTAATTGTTGGTACCAAGAATTAAGCAGCTGTGGATGCTGCCAAAGGGAGTGGTGATGCCATTCACAAAAAGCAAGAGACTCATAAAATGGCAAAGGCAAATTGAGCTTTTGCACATTTTCGTTAATCCATGAACATCCTTTATATAGACAGATAGAATAACAGCATACGATTCCATATAGTTGATTATTTGCTAATTAATTTAAGGGCAAAACCTGAAGTACATAAGACAGCTGCATTCTTCCAAGTCCTAAACAAACTACTTCCCAAACTGAACAGTAAAAGCGGACATGTAAGTTGTAAGGAAAACTAGATAGCGATATTAATCAAAATGGTCGAACTCTTCAAATCTGGGGATTTCTGAACAGTTGTCAACTGCCTGCTCAAGTCTATATCATCATACAGAACATTACTGGCAGAATCAATTCTCAGAACTTAATATCGTTGGCGCATCATAATTAGCTATGCTATTCTACTTTCAGTGGCCCTATCCTAGATGAAGCACCATGGGCCAAATTTATGTCACTATAACAGAGAAAAAGAGTCGACAACCTCAAAAGGGGTGATCAAGGGAAGTCAAAATCAGATGACCACTAGGTCATGCAGAAGTTTTCCCAGTCTTTTACAATGATTTGGTCTTGCTTAGAGTTTCCACTCCCTTTCACTAGAAATTTGTGTCAGATAAAGTTTTTGCAGCAACCCACAGTACTCAGCTTAATCAGAATGTAAATCATCAAGACGCAAAATAACCTAGGATTATAATGCCCTTCTTTCAGGAAGATTTAGGACCATAAATTGTAGGTAGCATATAAAGCTGTTTTCAAGGACTCAAAACAAAAGATTGAAATTTCAAGGGAAAATCTTGCGACTTTGAAATGCTTAACATCTTTCAATCTCCTGAATCCATGTACTAGAACTTAAAACAAACAGGAAGGGGCCTATTTTTAGTTAATATAATGTGAGCTCAGTGTAAACGCATTCGGGCATTACTTATCATAACACTACATCTCCTCTCCTCAAAGCTACTTCAATGGCATTTTCTCTCCTCCTCGTCTCAAGTGGCTAGGAATAAATAAAGGTTAACTACCATGATTGGAACCTTTTGATGCCATACAGCAGTGAACTCCGGTCTCATACCTCAACATGCAGACGGTCCACATAAGCTCCCGATATCCAGCCTCCAACAAGGAGAGCCGCGTGTTCTCCTTCGACAACCTAAAAAGTACACACGCTAGCATCGGTACCAGAAACAATTAGAAGCACAAGATAGAAGATGCAACCGGTGATCCTGACCAATTTTAAATTACAGAACGAACAAACTCATAATTATACTTGAGTTAGATCATCTCCTGCAAACCAATTACCCTTAGGAAGCACTGCACAACAATCACGCGAAGCAAAATCAAAGCAATTTTTCTTTACGACAGAAGAACGTGAAGCACATGCTCCCAGATGTGGACCGCAACATGCTGGGAACTGCGTTTAGGGTCAAGAAAGAGCAACAGCAAGAGAGAACTCACGACAATGAGATCCTTGAGGTTACTTTGCTCGAGGAGCTCCAACACGAAGGAGAGGACCGGGCGGTTGGCCACCGGGAGCAGCGCCTTAGGCACCTCCTGCAACGAATTTGACCGAGAGAAAAAGACAGAAGAAGAATGAGAAAACCTTCAAGAATGGAGCGAGGAGGAGAATACACAAGTTCCTCGAGGAAATCTTCGCCGCGAGAGGTGGAGGGGGTGACCTTAGAGACGAGAGGGACGAGCTTCTTCGAGAAGCCACCGGCTAACACCACCACTTGAAAATCCATCCACGGCGACGAATGGGAGAGCTCCGTCAGTCTGCTGGTGGCGAGCGAGCGAGCGAGCGAGAGAGTGACTTCGAATTGAATTGTATGATCCTTCTGTTCATTTCTCTTTCTTTTCCCTCAATGTTTTTCTGGAAGAGAGAGAAAGAGAGGGAGGGGGTACTGTCCAGCAGTGAAATCATGAGACTTATTCAAATTATTGGAGAATCTTCGGCAGTTGGGGATGTAGCTCAAATGGTAGAGCGCTCGCTTTGCATGCGAGAGGTACAGGGTTCGATCCCCTGCATCTCCAAAACTCTCGTTTTTTCTCCGATTTTGCTTCTTCTTTTTTTTTTGTTTGGCATGGCCACGTGGGTGATATTGGTTTTGTTTGGTTTCGTTTCTGTTATCGGCAGCAAAAAATAAAAAAAAAAGAAACAAAAACATCTGATTTTGTTCTCATAAACGTATTTGGACCACTTTTGAGAAGCAAAAAAAAGTTGTTTCTCAAGAAAATAAATACTTTTGAGTCTTCTTTCATTTTTGTGGGGTACTCACGAGGCTTGATCCGGGTCAACCCAACTCGGTCCGCATAATTTTTTAATAAAAATATAAAAAAATATCTAAAAATCCAAAAAAGATAAATTCATATAAAAAAATAGAAAATTTCCAAAAAAAAATCTCAAAAATTGGGAGATTGGTCATTTCAGCTATCCAATCCTCTTTTTAACGATTCTGTACTTTGATTTTTCTAAATGACGATTTTGACCCTCATGAGCAAATTATTCTAAAAAATCTCAAAAATTAGGAAATAGGTCCATTCAATTGGCCAATCTTTTTTTCGTGATTTTACCTTTCAATTTTTCTTAAGCCTTGTATGATTTGTTGTCGAATTTTATTCCTTCTGAACATTAAAAAATAATCATATTTACTTCTTTCATCCTTAGCATAAGCATAGAATCAAGATAATCATGGAAAAATAATAATTTTTGCGTATTATACTTTCAAGAAACAAATATGAAGCATTCCTATTTTAGCCAAAAAAGATGTCAAGGTACAAGAGGATCGCACTAATTGGGTTTGAGGAAAGTGATCAAATGTGATTAATTGATTATGCAATTGTCTGATTTACATTACAAATTGGGAAGAGAAATTATTTTTCAGAACAAATTTTTTTTATAGTTATCAAACGCATTCTGATTCTCTAAAACTCATCCAGGGAACAAAAGTGATTTTAATCAAAATCATTTTTTTAAAAACAGAAACGTCACTAAACAAACCCATGGTCTTCGAACTTTAATTATTCAATGTGATTTCTAAATTCAACTCAATTTGCAATGTCGTCCACTTTAATTTATTTAATGTGATTTCTGAATTCAGCTCAATTTGCGATGTCCTCATTAAATTTTAAATTGTTTAATGAGCTCTTAAACTTTTTGGAAAAATTATCAAAAAAGTTCTAAGTCTATTGTAATTGTGTCAATTCAATCCTAAACCTTTTTCTTTGTCTATTTTTAGTCATAAATCTTTTGTAATTGTGTCAATTCAGTCCACCAGCGAATTTTGGCCGACCAATGCATTATGTTATAATATTTTTTAATTAATTTTTTTATTTTAAAAATATTTCCTTCCGCCTCCCCCTTCGTCTTACCCAACCTCCCCCTCCCCCCATCCACCCAAAACCCCTATTCTCCCGTGCTCACGAGAGTTTCTAATACCGTGGACTGGTGAGGCAAATAGAGGATGACCCGCTACGATCACAAAGGATGACCGGCGGGGCTCTCACGGGGCAAGGGTCAGCACTCTTTGTTCAAGTAGATTGTGAGTTTGTTTTCATTTGGTGGCGACAGCAAAATGTTGGAGGCTATCTTTCGGATTCTCAGGACCAGAGAATCAATGCAATATATCATAGCGAGTTTCCAACTTCTTAATGAGTTGGAAAAGGTAAATGGCCACTCTGTATTTTAATGTACTCATCTCGAATGACCTAAGTTCTGAATTTGCTCCATTTGAAGCGCTACCCTCGCGTGTGATCATCTGCTGGAGGTACATCCAAATTTGGGCTGGCGAGGCTCGGAGTTGCCCGGCCATGGCAAAGCCCATGAATGCCTCGCCGGTCATCCTCTAGCCAGTAGCTGAGGTCCAACGGCCGATGGAGAAAAGTAGAACAACAAGCTGGTGGTAGAACAGCGAAAAGGAAGGGGACGAAAAAGTTAAATAAGAAATTAAAAAATTCAAAATTCAAAATTAAAAAAAAAACTTAAAAATTATTATAATATTAGATCATCAGACAGCCAAAATTCACCAGATGGATTGATTTTGCACAATTGCAAAAGATTTAAAACTGATGTTTCCTTTGTGCTGGCAAACATTCAGTTCCGTATAACATGGCAGATTTGACTGCTATTCTATGAAATTTTCCTTTTAACCTAAAAGGATTTTTGCGATCATACAAAAATCCCGATACACTGCGCCATTTCATCCAACGTACTCTGATTATATGGCTTACATCCTCATTAATCTCTCATTCCTTTTGCAATATTGATCCCATATATCTAAATGTATCTCTCTTAGGTACCTCATGTCCGAGCATATTTACGGCTTCTTGATCTCCTCTTACTACCGTGTCAAACTTACACTTCAAGTATTCCGTCTTACTTCGACTTAACGTAAATCCTTTAGACTCTAACGTGCTTCTCCATACTTCTAACTTAGCTATAACCCCAGCCCTGGTCTCATCAATAAGTACAATATCGTCAGCAAATAGCATACACCACGACACTTCATTTTGAATATATTTTGTTAGTTCATCCATAACTAGAGCAAAAAGGTAAGGGCTCAAAACAGAACCTTGGCGTAAGCTTACTGTGATTAGAAAATAACTTGATGTGCCATTACAAGCCTTTACACATGTAGTAACACCATAATACATGTCAATGATTGCTTCTACATACTTTGAAGGTATTTTTTTCTTCTCGAGAATCCACCACAAGAACTTTCTTAGAATCCTATTATACGCATTCTCGATATCAATAAACACCATATGGAAGTACGTCTTTCTATCTCGATATCTCTCCATCAATTATTGTGTCAAGAAAATAGCCTACATGGTAGATCTTCTTGGCATAAATCTAAATTGATTGACAGAAATCTTGGTCTCTATTTTCAAACGATGCTCAATGATTCTCATCCACAGCTTCATTGTATGGCTCATAAGCTTGATGCCTCTATAATTAGAACAATTCTGGATATCCCCTTATTATTGTATATAGGCACAAGTATACTCTTCCTCCATTCATAAGGCATCTTATTAGTATGGAGAATATTATTAAAAAGATTAGTCAACCAACTTATTGTCACATCCCTTAAGGATCTCCACACTTCAATAGGAATACCATCGGATCCCGTGATTTTACTAGTCTTCGTCTTTTTTAATGTCTCCCTAACTTCCTATACTTTAACTCTACGTACAAACATTCTGTTTGAATCATCAATAGTATCTTCCAAATCCATCTCACTTCTATCACTCTCCCCATTAAAAAGTTTGTTAAAATAACTCATCCACCTGCTCTTAACGTCTTCATTTCTTATCAAGAGTATTTGATTTTCATCCTTTATACATCTAACCTGTGTCAAATCTTTACTTTTCTTATCCCTTGTCTTTGCAAGTCTATATATGTCTATTTCTCCTTCTTTGCTCTTAAGTTTGTTGTACGTATCGGTAAAAACATTGCCTCTAGCCTCTCGCACAACTTTCTTGGCACTTTTTCTTGCCAATATAAACTTTTGTAAATTCTCTTCATTAGGACATTTATGTAGGCATCTGAAACAATACTTCTTCTGCTTAATTACCTTATTCACCTCTTCATTCCACCACCAGATTTTCTTTGTTTGATGTCAATCCCCTCTACTTTCCCCTAACACCCCTTTTTGGCACTGTCTAGATGTAGTTAGACATCTCTTTCCACATCAGATTTACTTCGCCCTACTGTCACCACGATCCTTCTTGTAGCATTCTTTCCTTGAATTCTGTTTGTTTCTCCTCATGTAACCATTTTACTTTGGGGTGCTGCGTACTTCTCTTCATCTTCTGTACTTTGTTATACCGAACTTCTAAGGCTATCAACTTATGTTGTGTAGCTACACATTCACCATGGTATACCTTACAATCTACATACGATGTTATATCCTCTTTTCTGGCAAAAAGGAAATCAATCTGGTTACAATTTTGACCGCTGCGAAAAGTAATCAGATGTAACTCTATTTTCCTAAAAAAGGTGTTTGCCAACATCAAATCATAAGTTAATGTCACACTCAAAATATCTTCGCCAGTCTTATTTCTAGTCCTATATCCAAAACCTCCATGAATTCTGTCAAAACCTCCACCACTCTAACTGACATGTCCATTTAAATCTCCTACTATGAATACCTTCTCATCGTGTGTATCTGCCTTAAAATCTCTTTTAGATCTTCCCAAAACTTGATCTTCTCGGATGCTTGCGGTCCAACTTGAGGGGTATATACATTAAGGATATTCAGAATCAAATCTCCCGCTACTAGCTTAACTAAAATAATCATATCTCATGTTTTTTTAACATCAATAACTCTATCCTTGAAATTTTTATTGATCAGAATCCCAACTCCATTTATACTCTTTATTGTGTCTATATACCATAGCTTGAATCTGGCGTCATCCACTTCCTTATCCTTCTCTCCTTTCCATTCAGTCTCTTGCAGACAAGCAATATTCACTCTCTTTCTAGCAAAAGTATATGTCAATTCTCTCAATTTACCCGTTAAGGTTACTACATTCCAACTCCTCAATTTAATTCCTACCCTCTGAGCTTTTCTTGCCCCTCACACTCGCCCACGGAAGTGTGAAGACCCTTACTCATTTATCACCATATCCGGGCAGTGGCGCATCACTCTAGAAATGATAGCCCAAGGCTAGCTTCCTTACCCCCTCCATCACCTATCTTGGTACAAAGACCCTTGCTCATTTTTCGCTACACCCGAGTGCTGATGCAATGCGTTGCTAAGAAGGGTACGCTCCAACGAAATATCAATAGAATTCATTTCATAAAAATAGCTCTTTTTTTATAACTAGTTCGCTACGCTTGACGTAACCCTACTTCTTTACCTAACTTGGGACAGGCTATGTAGACGACATAAGCGGAGTTAGGAACACATTACAAATTGAGTTAAAACTCAAAGATCATATTATATATTGAGCCAAATTCAAAAACCATTTATGTTGTTATCTATTTTTGCCGTGCGTATCAATTTCGTTCTCACTTCATAAAATATCCTTACAATAGTCGTCGATACAACATTGTCGGTCATCTTTCTTAGGGTCATTGGAGACGTCCTCTTTTCATGTCTCCAAGTTGCTCTCCCTGCTGGCGATTCTTTGCTTTAGCCAGTTCCCAGGGCCGCGAATGACAAAGCATAATACCATCACATCGCAACTATGAATCTGTCCTTAATTTTTGGTCCTGTCGTCGTTAGTATCAGAATAACTGCTTAGAAACCCATGGCTATTGCGAAGTTGCTAGCGCTACTTGTTATCGGATGCGTGTACTTCCAACTTGCCTTTTTCTCCAAACCAAGGCAAATGGATATGGCGAAGTTTCAGCTTCGTTAGTTGCACACAAATCCTGTTCTTTCGCCAATATACCTATGCATCCAAAGCTGTCGCATCCAGGCCCCCTCCAGAAATTGCCATAGTTTCTCGCTCGGTCGGTCTATCTATCTATCATCGGTGTAACGAATCAGCATGCTAAATCATTGTCAAACATACTGCACCAAAAACATCCAGCATGAGCTGGATACAGTCAACCCCAAAACCTGAAAATAGTATCACATAGGGGACAAATACTCCACCATGTGTAATCAGATACAAAGATCTCAAACGGCAGAACAACCGGATACAGGAAAGTTGGGTTAGAATCACCCAAAACTATGACAAACAATGGAAAAAGGAACACGATCGAAAGCGCGTCAACTTACAATACAGTAGACAAAGAAAAGGGAAATGTAATTACACCCTACTAAAGGAAAAAGTTTGAACAGAATTATCGGGTACCTATAGGTGCTCTGTCATCTGGTCCGGCGAGCATGATCTGGCAAGGGCAATTTGAATGGTTACAGAATAAATCGGGGAGAGAAGTAAGAAATGAATTGAGCGGCAAGAACTGGACAGCAGATAGTCAAAGGCATAGTGTGGCATGCATGTACAAGAAGAGCAGCTAGGACTTACATTGCAGTCATAAGCAAATCTTCTCGCAAGCATTATGGCAGCATTCCGTTCTCTCTCTGATTCAAATGCTAATACAAAGGAAACTCCTTGCTTCGCTTGCCAAAACAATGCCTGAGCTGCAGCATTGCCACCACCTCTAACCCCGCACAGCTAAAGAGAAGGGAAAAGACATAATAAGTGGCACCCAAGATACGGGGGTTTTAAAACGAGAGAAGAAAAGACTAGCATGGCGTGGGGGCAGTAACATATGACTGAACAAGCTTGTTCCTAAGGCATAAACTAACATTCCTAACTATAGAAGTTAGGTTAAATTTTCTCGTCTAAGCCACCAGATATTTACTTTTATAGAAATATCACCAACAAAACGATATGATTAGAATAAGAATTTGGAAAGTTGTCAATCATAACATTCATAAGAATCAATAGATACGTCTGTTGAGTGCAACCACAGCAAATCTCAAAAGGGTGTACCTTTCCAAAGCCATATAAGTGCATAATAGTAAACATGTGGAAAGACAACAGTCCCTCACGGTAAGTGGCAGACTTTCAAGCTGATAATTACTCCTTGGACCACACAAGAGTAATTACTGCAAACAACGAATAACTAGCCACGCTGTTTGATACCTGCATTGTACTCGAATAATATTCTTTAGCTATGGTCGTCTTTTCTTTAGAAAGTTTCATTCTCATTCTCCCAATGTGAAGAACGTGAATAGATTCTAACGAATGTTCCACGCCATTAGTCTGAGCAACCACCACCTGCAAGGCACAGCCACAAGGACCAACAGAGAGGTCAATGAATGACAACACACATGGGCAATGATAGGCTTTTCTATACATGTAATCTACCTAGATATATCTAGTTGAAGCTTCCAGACCAAAAATGAATTTGTTTCCATTTTCACGTGACAGCCTTCAGATATGAAGACGAAACTAAACGCAAACATCTGAATAAGGCAAGAAAAAGAGAAAAAAGATCCATGCTTTGTTGTGTATACACGATAAGGGTGATAAGGATCGGAGATTTCTGATCAGTTAAGAATTTTCACAATGTGAAAACTTCACATGGAAAAAATAGAAAATCGTAAAAAATTATCCATCGTACACAAAATACGGGCAGGGTGTGGGGTGTGCACGGAGTAAATAGTACGACTCCAAGCCGTAGAACCTAACCTGTACTCGCATACCCTGCAAACTCCAATACCTATATGGGAACCTATCCGATCATGCCGGTTTTGCAGGTTCAATAGCCTCTCATGCACACATCTAGTACCTAGGAACGGCTTTCTAGGGTGGATCAGCCATTATGTACACTTCACAAGCCCCCTTCCATTAAATGTAGGATTTGAAACGTTACAAGCTTTTCAATTATATCACTAACATCCCTTTACCAATGCTCAATTGAACCCAGAACAAGACTAGGTGCCCATGCAGGCTGAAGAGGCAGCTCTGTCATCTTTCGGCAGGGGTGGGTTCAAGAAATGATTCGCATGACGTAGTATTTTAAACCTGTGCAACATTTAACCATGTTTGGATAGGTTTTTGTAGCAGATGAGGAAAATAAAGGTGAAGGAAAATGGAAGCATTGAAAAGAAAGGTGAGGATGATTTCTTTAAGTGTTGTTTGGGGAGGGTAGAAAGTGGGGGTGAAGGAGATGTGACAAATTTGATCATTGTGTCACTTGGAGGAGAAGAATGAAAGTCTTAGAGTGAAAATATATTTTTGCCCTTCTTCTACAATGTTCAAATGAAAGAAAAAGCTCAGGCAGTTTAGAAATTTTATCGAAAAGGCAAGGGTGAATTTGAAAAGTGAGTTTTCAGCACACCAATTTTCTAAGTTTTCTCAGTTATGGAGAGAACACTCAAGGTGGGCATAGAAGATTTTAAACGACTTGAATTTCTACACCTAGTATTTCCATAGACATTCCGATCAGATGAGTTTTCAAATCATCAACCCAAATCTTTCCTTAGCTATACATTGCCCCACTTTTCAATGCATCCGAACTGAGTGTTAGTTCCCACACTTCCCAAGCGCTGTAATACCATTCTGATAACGGCCATCCCAATCTAAAAATGCCAATCACCTTAAAAAAAAAAACAAAAAACAAAGGAAAACAAAAAAACCTCAAGTGGTGATACACTAATACTATGGAGGTAAATTTTATTATGCGTCACTTGGCAAGCCCTCTCCCGTTACATGTGGGACAAGGATGTAACAAGAATATTTGTCTGAGATATGAACGTTTTCGTACATTTCCTATTACTTCATTTTGCAAACTTTAAGGAGAAAAAATTTGTACACTCGTTCAAAAGCAGTAAAAAGGATGGCATGGCATACCTTGAATTGCGTGTCATGTTTCCGCACAAGTGCTTCAACATAACTTCCCAAACCAGCGGCTGCATGAAAAAAATCAAAAAAATGCTGAATGAACACAGGCAGCATTAAGCATTAAAGACGCTGAAACCAAAACAGTGACCTACATGGAAGGAAAGAAATAGAGAAACCTAATCAAACCTGGGTCAATTGTACCAGTGGTTGTCAAGACAATGCGTTGGTCATCACAAACAATATCAACTTGCAGTAGTCGCCCCACATCAAAAGGCTCTGGAGCATAGATAGGTTTGGTAGCTCCTGAAACAGTATCAATAGTGACACCAAATTCCAACAATAGTACCCAAGAGAAACGTTCTCTGAAAGTACAAGTAACTGAGTTCCAGCAGACACAGTCATTATGATACATTCAACATAATCAAGGAACCTCAAAGGAAGTTGCTTTGTTTAAGACATCCATAGAGCATTACTTTTGACATAAGATGGGGCATATGTTGCACACAATGTAATTAAGTGGGAAAGCATCTAAATAGCACACGACATACAAGGCTAAGATAATTATGATCAATCATGTATCTCAAAGAAAAGTGCAAAGACAAAAACACTATTAAGAAGCTTATTCGATTCCGTGACCATTACAATAGAAGATGAGGTCAATCAACGTTTCGAAGTTTCTGCTAAGTACCAAAGAGAAGCACTATTGCAAACCACATAGCATACATCTTAAGTTTAACACAGACAAATATATTGATCATATCCCACTTCTGAAAGTAGTCCTAGAGGGAGCTGTCTCATAAATTTCACATCGAAATAGTCATTAGAGTCATAAAGCTGAAGCGAAGAGCTTGGGATAAATTTAACTACATGAACAAGCTGGCCACGTAATTTTGTCCTCCACCCTATGAAGATGCATTTCCATTAAGGCAGAGATAAACGGTGATACAAGTTCAGGCAAAAGCAAGCAATTGCGATTTTTATACAGTGAATTCATGTTACCTAAGCTAAAATACACTAAGCATGAGCATAGCATTTTATATAGGTTCAATATACGTAATTCCAACACAACCATGCTGCATGAATTAAAGGAAAATATTGCAGTAAAGTTTTGAGTTCATGCTACGATTGAATCACTCGGTATATGCATGTCAGAATGCAGGCATGCCTCCATATATGCATGTCAGCCTAAAGATATACAGACATATATACCTGATATAAGTTCCTTACTGCCACCTTCACATGACATCCGGCGCCACTGAATTGTACATTGAGATAGTCCTGGAGCACTGTCAGAGCATGGCACAATCTGCAGATAGGAACCCAGTGCTTCGGCTCCTTCTAACTCATATAGAAGCAAGCTCACCTCTCCCTTTCTCATCATTGCAAGCTGGATGAAGAAAGAAAGCAAAAGGAAAAAAGGAAAAGCTAATTGATTACTCACCTCACGAAAACATTTTTTGCATTTCTACAGTGGCTCCACCCACAGGGAAAATGTTATATAAGTAAATTCCCACTGAATTTGGAAGTTGAGGAAAGAAGAAATTGCAAGCTTTTCACATCAGATCTGCAAGAATAAGGTAAACAATGAAGGAACCTCTTTTTGAAGCTCAAGTGAACGCTTGGACTTCTCAGCAAGTTGATTCCTCAAGGCGTGCAACTCATATTCCATGTCCATGACCTATTTCATGATACATGTTCAATCACCATAAACACAAGGAATGAACATAGACAATAAAAAGCACACTAAGAATAACCTAATCGGTAAAATACATCCAATCAAAACAAAAGCAAGATCTTATCTTATCTACAATAAACAATCTATGCACTAGTTGCCACTCCACAATCCTCGAAACTTCACATTTTCATAAACTAAACAGCAGGCATTCCTTTCTACTTTTATAAATAAAAGAAGCATACTCTCCTCCAGGCTTATATTTTTTACCTCTTAAGCACATGTGACTGGTTAATTTTCCCTTTTGGTCCCACCTTGCCTATGTGATTGCTATTTGAGAAATCTCGTCTTCTTCTCTCCGCAGCAATTTATATTATATTACTGAATCAGCAAAAATTGACTAGAAAGACTGCGTTGGAAATGTGCGTAAAGGTACAAGACTAAATTGGCAAGATTAAAAAAGTTTAGAACTAAATTGATATCTGTACAATAGGTTTAGGACTAATTGGGTAATATTTCCTATCTTTAACATTTGCTATCCAAAGAAACTTAGTCTTCATAGACAATAAAAACTTATCTTGAGGCAATCTACAGCTGTTAATCTAGGGATATAATAACTTCTGTTTTTGCTCTGGCTTGCTTATCACTCCCAATATTCCCCTTTTCATGCATCAACTGAGTTTTGTTCTTGTTTTTCCCTTTTTACTTCGACTGTGACTATTAAACGCAGTCATAAAATACAAGATTCACTTACAAGTATAGACAAAGAAATGTGGATACTTTTATTTATGAGAGAAATCAATGTTGAAGGCCAACTTCCTTCTTTTCAACATCTTCTATTGCAGAATCACGAAAATTGAGTTAGATAGAGAAGAGCCCCGGCCCATTCTCATAATCAGATCAGGAAACCCACATCCTCCATCTACACAGAGCCACCAAAAGGAACTTTTTCTCCTTAAAGAAATTTCCTCCTCATGATTGCATACTACCACCCAAGTTACTAATTCGAAAAAGTCATCCCATTCCTCCATCTTTAGTTTTTCGGTCTAGAAGTCACACTAGCCCTTTCCTCTGGAACTCATATAGGGTCATGAATCGTGATTATCTGCTTCTAAGGACCACCCAATCTGAAAGAGACCTGCTTTGCCGCAGTTATAGCATGAATCTCTCATATTGCAGAAACTATAAGAAAGGGAGTAGGCATCTTGCCAGCATGCATCAAGGAAAACAATATGAGAGAGATGCTCATTGAGGCAACAAATTGGTGCAGTTTGAGAGGGCATCAAGCTGGCACATTTACCTTACTTCGCTGATGCAACATAATGACCCGCCTAGCTTCTTGAACCTCTTTCATTAATCCTTCCAAGTCCTAAAAGATCCGAAAGTTTACATTAGTTAGACACTGGAAATCCAGTGTCAAAGGCTAACTTTCTTGAACAGTTTCGAAGAGTGAGAGATCCAATAAACACTAGATTCCAAATGCCACCGGCATTGTATCGTAATTCTAATTTCCAAGATACAAGCAACAAAAAGCTCAACTTTGGCTAATCAGGCAAAAAATATCACGGTGCCCAGAGAATTTTGCAGAGAAAGGTAGTCATCATCGAGAAACCAAACTAGCCGAGAGATCAATTCCAACAGGACTTTTATCAAAGAACACAAGACAGCACCACTTCTATAACTCGTACCTGTTTCCCCGAGCCTCGAGATGCACGTTCATGCTCCTGAAGGGCCTCTTCTACTCTTCGAACGGCAGCTTTGGCACTCTCAATTTCAGCACGAGCAGAAGCCCTTTCTTCATCAACAAGTTTTTTGGCATCCTCCGAAGCCTAACAAGCAACCAGTCAGTAGCAGAAAAAAATTTGTGCAAAGTAATCACAAAGTCTTGAAGGTCCTAATCAAACAGATAATTTTTTCTCGTCAAAATTGAGTTGCTATCCACTTCTACAAAGAGTTCTTACACAATCTAACAGCTTATACTTAAAGCTATACCATCACTCTAATTCATTAAGGTTCTAAATACACTGGGCTGAGTTCATGTAGTTCGCAGAAAATTAAGGGGGTAAAAAAAAATGGATCTTCCACACTTATTTTCTCATGGTAAACCGTGCTTGACATTGATTTCTTGCACGATATTTTTTTAGCGTGTGAAGCATAGAATCTATATCCAAAGAAAATAAATCCCGTGTTTAATATAATCTTTTAGGAGGTCTTATTTTGACAAACATAATCCACCCTTTGGTCCTGCAAGATCGAACAATGCGATAGAGTCCGTAGCCCCTATTACAGCAAGATGCACGATGATGCGCTGCGTAGAAAAGTCCCCTTGATGGGTACTTTAAACATCAATCCCTAATATAAACCTGCCAACTAAAAAACATGTCCTGAACTTTCAATTTAATGCCCGTCACTCCCCTAAATATATATTTCATGTATCATTAGGCAGTTTTTAATAGGCTATCTTTCCATCACTCGTCATTTTTCCCCCAAACAGTTGAAACTGCAGTCAACCTCCCCAAAAATTGGGTACGATTATATCATGATCCTCTTCAGGAACAAAGCCCAGAAGCTTTTAGCTACCTGATGGCATCATCGCAATTATCAAACAAATGGCCCCTTAAAGCTCTTAGATTGGGTGTTCATATTTTACTAGCAGTTGTTTATGACGTCTAAAGGGTTCAAATCAAAATTTGACTGGAAAATGTGTAACATAGCCTGATATTTACAAAGAGAGTATCATGTGGAAACTCAACCATACAAAACAATCTCAAAATAATAATGCAAGTAGGATCCATTCGACACTCTGTGACAGACCATTTATTTACTATTAACAAACTTCTAGTGGGAACAAGTGCACCTGCTTGAGGAAATTTGCTAATTTCTTTACTTCAGCCTTCTCCTGGATTAACTCTCCTTCTCTTTGAGTCAACTGAGCAGCCAAAGATTCCACCTACAAGAAGCCAACTCCATTTAATTCTTTTGGGTTACAGCGGCCACTTTACTAAAACTACTATAATGTGCTTTCGAAAACTACAATGGAATTAGACATTTCGACAGGTAACATGTCCAACGAACAAAATCTACTGCTAAAAAGGAAGTTACAAAAAACACAATCCGAGAGTTAAAAAGGAAAAATTTACCAAGCAACTCGACATGATGTGCATTTTAGTAAATTCTCTCCTGGCTAAACAGGGATAGAACATCAACATCAACAACACCTTTATCCCCAACCAGTTGGAGTCGGCGATCGATGAACCCCAAAGATACACAGGATAAAAGCAAGACCGATCAAAGAAAAAGAGGTAAATATGTAAAAATAAATAAACAAAGATTAAAATATAGATAAACGGGGATAGAATTGTTAAAATATTTAACTATACTCCAAAATTTTAATTTTCACCCATACTTATCTTTTCTGTCATGACAGCTAATTGACTTGCTAGTCTCAAAAAAGGGGTGGGTGGGGGGAACCTAAAACCACTCATGGAGAAAACAAAAAAATAAAATTTGATGCTACGTTATATAGCCTGCAATTTCTGAACGGTGCTTACTAAGCTCACAGGATCAACAAGTCAACTTCAAATTGCTTTCCTGTTTCCAAGGGATACATATATTTGCAAAAGAAGATAATGTTGGAGGATCGTGCCATTAGGGAGGTTGGGGGAGGGGATTGCAAAGGACGTAAACAGAGGCCTTTCATATACCAGAATGATTGTTTCAATAGGAGAAAATGTAATATTAGGAACAGACATGAAAACAGACCATGGTTATTGCCTCTTCGACATCATCCTTGCTTCTACCTGTCACCCGTCCTCGCAAGGATTCCAATGCATCTCTAAGCTTCTTCAATAGAACATGTTTCTCCAAGGAAGCAGCCTCCCTGAGTCGAGCCTATTTATGCACAGTTGCCAATGACTTTGTTAGTTCTAAAGGGCGAAGCAGAGCCCCCGTGAAGAAGATTTAACGTCTTATATATTCACCGCATGACTGGAAGGTGAAACTAATTGTTAACATAAAATCTACTCCATTCAGCTAGTTGAGTCAGCATACCAGGAAAAAAATTTCAGTGAAACAACCAGCTCGTGTCACCTCATTTGTGAATGTACACCGAATAAAACAATTTCACAGAAAGTAATAAGCAAGAATTCCCTTTGTCTGTGTAAGAAAGAAACGGCATGTTGCATTAACACCACTACAGAGGGACGGTTACTACATGCACCGCTGGCGAAGATTATTAATCTCTTTGAGCATCAGTTGCAAAGAGAAAAGTGTAAATTTTAGTTTCAAATTAAGAGAATGTAAGCAAGGACATATGAAAGGGGAAATCGTTGTTTCACTGCAGAATGCATTGCACGTTATTCCTGAAATGGATTGTGGAATATCCTAAATTCATCAGTTCAAAGTACAATGGCAAACAATAGGAGAACATACTAAATCTGCTAAATCTACCTACCTCATCGGATAATTTAGCAGCAGCAGCCAGCCCTTTCTCAAATTTACTAGCAAGATCACGTACTGATAAACGCTTCTGCTGTTCTAGCAACTGAGCAGTCTCGCGAGCAACGACTTCTTTCAGAGACAGAATCTTCGCATCGTCTCTTGCATCTATGATCCGATTGTTGGCTCCAATTTTGTACTTTGGAAACCGAGTAGACGCAAAAATCACATCAGCAGACACGGCAGGGACCAGTCTTTGGATCGTGGTGCCAAAATCACGAGTCATCCTTGTCATGATTGGAGCGGCTCACCCAAGTCTAAAACAATGACTATGAGTAAGCTTTATAAATAAGGAACCCCAGAAATTGCTGAATAGAAAAGGGCGTCTCAACCTACAAAAGCAACATGGGACAGGGGGTACCAAACCTAATTAATTCTATTAGGTGAACAACAGCAAGAATTATGCAGTTAATGACCGTAATACACAGTGTGACTAGAAGAAAGGGGCCAACTTGCCAAGACGGAGCTACTATTCGGGACTAATCTCGAATTACTCAGCCAAGAAAAACGATTCCCGGGTAATTTCAACCGCAATGCCCATCGGTGCTGAAGCTTAAATCCCCAAAACTGATAAAAACTCTAAAATTTTCATTTCAGGAAAAGGTATATCCATGTAACCCAGGTTTAAATACCCGAAATGGAGAATAACGTAAGTACCCATAACAGTTAAAAGACAGAGATCAAGGGCAAAATGCAGGGAGCATAGCACAGCTATCGAATCAAGTCTCGAACAGAGAACAGGATACGAAACTGAATCAAACGCTCGTTACAGCAACACATCGAGGAGGAAAAAGATAGCAAATGTTCGAGAATAGGAGGCGTCGGACTCACGAATCTCGCGTGAACGAACTAACGCGAGCCAGGCTTGAAGTTGAGATGCTCGGATCGGGATCGAATCGGCTCGAATTCGAAGATCCGGAAGCGGAATCACATTGCGACAACGAGCTGAGCTCGACTCGGAAGCAGAACCGAGTGATGAAGTGAGCAGGCAGTGTTGTACGAAGGAGTTGCTCTGTTTCGTGCTCGCTTTTCGAAAAGGAAAAAGTAGGGGAAATGAACAAAAAAAACAAAAAAAAACCGCATCCTCTGTTGTAATAGAATCATCAGACATATAAAAATATTTTACGCCGCAAGCATTTTAACGGTCAGGCCGGAATCTTGACCAATCAGCGATGACGATGGGTTAATTGCATTTTGAACCCCCCACATTCTCAGGATTGTCTCGATCGACCTCGTAATCCATAGTTTATGTCGGCCAACTCCTTAAACATTATTTCTATAGGGCGCGTTTTTTGGCATCTACACAAAAGAAAAAAAAAGTATATTATTGTCCAAAAAATAAAACATTATGTAAAAAGCATTTGAGAATCTACTATCATCGACACTTAGGAGTTCTTGAGAAAAAAAAATTTCAAGAGTGTGCTGACAGCAAAACTTAGATTAAGTAAAAAATCAGAAGGCAAAAATAAGTTCAAACTGGCTCATATTTCAATTGGGGCTTTAACCACGTGACATCGGTTGTCACGGCTTGATGGTTAGTACAATTCTTATTTCTCGTGTGCAAGTTCGGATAAAATCATTTTTTGTTACCCTCTTCGAACTGAGTTATTAAAATAAAATGCATGTAACATTGGAATGCCTTTCACAAGAGAAACAACATATGGTGCTCATTTCAATCTGATCAATTGCTTCAGTTAGCACATCTGGTTCGAAGTGTTGTAAATATCATCATGTAGGTATTAGATCTCAAACATTCGGGAAAATTTGGTCCGAAATAGTAGATTTGCGGCGATTTTACTATATAAATTATATTATAGGCATTAACTTAGACAACTTTATAAATGAGGCATCTGCATCAACTGACTAAAGCATCACGAGGGTTAATGTCAACTTCCATTGAAACTCAAAGTGATGGGAAGTAGCAAGACAGAGTGTCATAACATGCTCGCTATCTCGACATCCAAGCACAAATTCATTGAGAACTGAGTGGCGAACGAATATAAAAGACTCAGATGGGTCTTGAGCAAGTCTTTCAATGCTTAGAGGAAACCGTAGGACTTTTTCGTATTTCCCTCCTTCTGAGGACAGAGAAAGAACTTGGTGGGAATTGAGGGTCAGCCTTAGGCCAACGTGAAGTGATTTTCGAAATTTGCAACCCTTTATGTTTGGGGGACAAACGGAAGTAATCTCGAGTTGCAATGATCTATGAGTACTTCGTAGTCATAGAGTTCAGAGGGAGTCACCTCAGTTACAAAGTTAGACAACTCCGCAGAGTAGGCATATCCATCTTTAACTTTGTCGAACATAAACGAATTTGGTGCAAATTAAATCTCATGTGGTCCGTTAACAACTTTCACGCGGATAATTCTTTTCCTGCACCGTGAATGAACGAGGAAGAAGCAATTTTAATTCCTGGTGCTCTTGCACCGACATGTTGGAACAAGGAGCGCACCTGTTAAATTAAATCTACGCAATTAAAGATTTCCATTTGCAGAAAACTAATTTGGCAAAGGTAGATATGGAGGAAAAGCAGTTCAAAACTATAGGGGAAAAAAGAAAAAGTGGCGGAACTACCGTGATGGAGTACAGTGGCCAGTGGCCATCACAGAGTGACGACGTCGTTTCCTAATTAAAAGAGAGCCGATTGGATCGGGGATCTCTCATTCGACAATCGCTCCTCACGCGTGTGAGAGTGAGAGCGAGAGTGGGGGTGAGACTTCCATGAGGGCTTCACATTTATTTGGGAAAACACCAAAAGCACACCTTGATTTTTTAAATTAGATGCAAAAAAGGCATAACTCTAATTTCAAAACTAATAAATTTGATGATACCTTTGCCTATCTAGCTCAATTGAAATGACCGAAACTACCTCTCTTGTCTTAAGAGCCCCTAGCCTCATGTCACTCAAAACACACAAGCTCTAGACCAAGTCGGCTACCACCCTCCTCTGCCACCGGCCATTGCGGCCACATTGCTCTCTCTCCCCTCCGACCAAGGTCACGTTCGTCTCTAGCTATCTCCCTTTCTTTGCAACTCCTCCGTCTCTGTCTCTGTCTTTGTCTCTGTCTCTCCTTTGCAATCTCTTCATTTCTCAAAGGTCACGATAGTCAATGGCGATCTTGAATGAGATCCCGAGACGAAGTGTCACGGAGAGAGAGAGAGAGAGATGGGCAGAGTGACAATTTGTGTGGAGTGGCCCCGAAATCAAAGCAGGCTAAGCCAGTGGCCGAAGACCTTGGTGGCAGGCGGGACTCTGGCGGCCGAGCTAAGGTTTAAGTTTTTCACTTTGTTGGCTAGGTTTTGACCGTATGGGTAGGCACATTTTCGATTTTTTTTTTTTTGACAATCTTCTAAATAAAGTGCACCATTTTGCTGAGACGAGGTACGTCGTTGATCAAACAATTGACCATGTCTTTAACATCTTCCCTTTTCTTTGTTTTTTCTTTTTCTTTTTCTTTTACCTTGATTTGGATTCCTTTTATTCAGCCGAAAACCCCCCAATGTGGAGCCTGGACCGACCCAACTCATCACTGTTGCGAGCTTCGCAAGAGGTTTCTCTGACACAGATTTTTGGTGACCCCGAAGTCAAGACACGATCCATTTTTTACTAATGGGCCATACAATTCTACACGAGCCCAGCTTGATTCACTCTATTGATTGTCTCGAGTCAACTCCCGAACTTCGCATGTCGAACCACGACTAGCGTAGCGTCCTTCCCCTACGGATTATCAAGGCAAACTCGCGTCTACAGTTCAATGTCACTAGGGATGATGTACATATCGATCTATCTATCCGCATCGTCTTAGTAAATGGATCGGAAGAAAATCAGTATTCAGAATGGTATCAAATGTTTCGCGACTCCCCTCGATAAACGACGTGGTCCATACAAACCTGTCCTACGGTGTTTTTGACTCATAGTTATCCTTATACCCTTCGACCCATTGCCTAGAAAGTGACCAAGGGAAGCAATACTCTGCTTGATGTTAATGACGTAAAATGCCCTTAATCAACCGGCAAGAACCCCATCTTTTAAAATCGATATGGCCACTTCAAGTCCTTATTCGAAACAATGAGGGCACTTCGGGCCTCTAGTTAAAATAAAATTAACTTCATGCCCTTGTTTAAAAAAAATAAAAAATTGATGATGGCATTTCGAGTTTTTATTTGAAATTTTTCCCAAGCTCCACCGTGGGCCACCGATAAAGAAAAGAGAAGCTCAATAGCAGGCCTCGGCACTCGATAGGCTTGGGCTAGCTAGGCCAATCTTTATGAGCTTCTAGAAGATCGATTTAGCAATCTTTTTTTTCTTTTTCTTTTTGTATAAATTCCTTTCAATAAATATCTACTAAACTCGTGATTATTAGTTGCAATCCACTTGTTTTTTATATTGGTAGTTGGGTTTGGGTATGCCAGTTTACCAAACGTCATTATTTCAATTGAGAACCTTTTGGGTACCCCGGGGAGAGAGATAGAGAGAGAGAATATGGTGGTAATCGCCAATGGGTCCAAATTTGTCTACGTAAAGCCTAGAGAAGAGGTCGGCCCAAAGGTTAAAAAGGCAATTGATTTCGAATCGCATAGGCATCTCGAAAAGGGACCGGCCACTAATCTTGTTTTCAGCTCGGTTCCTACTGTCATTCGATTGAAAATTAACGTTTGCGGTGAACTTTTTTCCTTTTCCTTTTTTTTTTAAGCGCTCTCAACTCTCTCTCTCTCTATCTTTCGAATTTTGAAAGTTAATAATTAGATCCACGCCATGTGCACTTCAACAAATAGTAACTAGCGGCGGCAACAACAACATTGATAATGAAAAGACACGACGTGTGATTTCCCTAAATTTCGAGCATATTTTTTTGTTGTTTAACTCGGGAGAGAGTCGGAGTCTTAGAGAGTCGGTAATTTTTGCGTACCTATTTGTTCAGGTCTTTTCGACAAGCAAATTATGATCTTCGCAAAGGCTATTACTCGCTTTCGGCACTTTATGGTGAACCATCGTGCTCTGAATCACTCGTGTTTGATGATCTTAACAGGACGCGATCTAACAAGATAAGCAAGTCTCGTGTTTGGCGAATGATGTCACGATGCAAGGGTGGTTGCTATGAAATAAGATTCGTACCCTATTTTCGGTTTTTACTTTTCCCTCTATCTGTCTATTAAATATTCAACAGTCCAATGGCTTCACCGCGGTAAAATTCCATGTAAATTCCGAGCGTTGCATGTGAATTATGTCATGTCCGGGATCAAAGAAAAACGAAAGCAAAGTAATCTATTTGGGAATCTAATGGAGGATGGACCAAAGGGCGGGGCCGGGACAGAGAGAGAGAGAGTGTGTGTCTAGCTGACTCGATCCGGCTCCCCAAAAAGCATTGACCAGCGGTCAAAGACTCCAATAATTGCAAAGTCAATAATTCTGACTGCTCTCGTAATTGAGATGGACGCGGGACGCTCCTAATCCTTAGCCAATCGCCTCTATCAGCATTCTGGCTCTCAAATCTTTTTTATTACTCAAGTACGCGCGCGAGATGTGTTTTTTTTAACCCCTTACAAGACCGCTTCATTATCTTTCCCAGCCGAAATACAAGAGAATCGTTTCAAGAGGCATAACTTCAAACTAAGACAAATCACATATAATTTCAAAATAAAACAAGCTCAAAGCAATAGGATAAATCATCGGAACAAAATTACAGGTCACACACTCAAATAATGCGTCTATAATTTCTTCATACCAAAATCAGCAGCCTATCACTGAATCCGTATTCAGTAATGAGCACACACCAAAAACTCCATATAGTACTACGGCTCTGTCTTTCAACGGTGCTTGACTATGTTTTGACGTCTCCAATACCATTATCAAGTAGAGTGAAAAAGGTTGAATGAGTATATATATGGCACTTTTAAGAGCGAAACCTTCACGAAGATCCTCCAAAATTGAATCTGTTCACCATTGAAACCTAAGGAAATTGAAGCCCTGAAATCATTCACATAAAAAAAAAAATCTAAACTACATCAGAATAAAAATCTTTCTGAAATGGGATAGAGAAGCTTCCAAATATAGATTAAATTGGAAGAGAAACGCTTCCAACAAGAGGGAAAAAAAAACGAAATAGAGAATGAAAACAAACAAAGAAGAAGGGGAGGGAGGGAGGGAGGGAGGGAGAGAGGGGGACATGGCTGCCGGGAAGAAAAAAACCCTAGGAGAGGGAAAAAACAAGAGGGTCTTGGTTGCTCGAGAAGTCACTTGGCGCGGAATTTAAAATTGGCTTATTTATAGAAAAATCATTTTTGAGAAATTATTTATATTTTTCGGCATTTGGATGATGAAGAATAAATCGATTTACGGGAAAAAAAATAATGGATCGAAAATAATAAGCTTAGATTGGAAAAATTCAACTTCTGCTTCTAGCAAAAGGGAATTAACTTTTTCTGAATAATTAAACAAATGAAAATTAAATATTTTCCCTACAATATTTTTAGCAGAATCATTTGCGAAAAAAATTCATGAATCGAAAATAATAAGCTTAGATCGGAAAAATTCAACATTTGCTTCTAGCAAAAGGGAATTAACTTTTTCTGAATCACTAAATAAATGAAAAATAATCATTTTCCTTAAAAATGTTTTTAGTGGAATCATTTACGAAAAAAAGTCATGAATCGAAAATAATAAGCTTAGATTAAAAAAATTCAACTTCTGCTTCTAGCAAAAGGGAATTAACATTTTTCTGAATCGCTAAAAAAAACAAAATTAATCATCCTTGCTAAAAATATTTTTAGCAAAATCGTTTGTGAAAAAAATTCATGAATAAAAAATAATAAGCCTAGATTGGAAAAATTCAACTTCCGCTTCTATCAAAAGGGAATTAACTTTTTCTGAATCACTAAACAAATGGAAACTAATCATTTTCTCTAAAAATATTTTTAGTGGAATCATTTGCTAGAAACATTTTTCGAGAAAATGTTTTCCCCTATTCACTTTTCAGTTTAGATAATTCATTCGTCCTAACTTTAAGTTACGTCTAAACAAACGAATGATTTGGAATGCATTTTCTTAAAAATAGCTGCTTGAAATAATTAATTAATAAAAAATATTTTCATTATCGACAACAATTGATAGTTAAATATTCGCGCGAAGGATAAAAATATTATTGTCTATTGATTTAAATATCGATATTGATTGATTTTTGAAAATAATTTTTTAATTATTCATTTTCGCGAAACAAACGGAACTTAAGCATGCATATTTTCTTTTTCCTTAAATGGTTCTCCCTCTAGTGATTATTTTCAATAAACCCAATGGGTGAAAGTCTAAACGATTAATTGAAAAAAAAAAAAAATCTAAACTTCAGACTTCAAATGGAAAGAAATGCAGAGGCCTCGAAAGAGCATGATAAGTGTGTATTTCAATTATCGCGCTCAGCAAAAAGTTAGGGCAAAAGCCAAAGAGATAAGAAAGCTAGAGATAGGACTGATAAAAAAAATTTGCGACGGATTCTGAATCACGACTTCAGACTTTTGGAAAGAAATGCAGAGGCCTCAAAAGGGTTATAATA
The DNA here is from genome assembly GCA_028455895.1 of Rhodomyrtus tomentosa. Classification (NCBI taxonomy): domain Eukaryota; kingdom Viridiplantae; phylum Streptophyta; class Magnoliopsida; order Myrtales; family Myrtaceae; genus Rhodomyrtus; species Rhodomyrtus tomentosa. The sequence goes on along the minus strand of JAPCWY010000003.1, from coordinate 12,364,742 downwards.
CACTACCAGTACTTTGCAATGTGAAGAGGGTGGGTGCTAATAGGGTCCATGATTTACTTTTTATGTCTCGAATCTATTTCTAACGAGATTTTTTCATTTCTATTCCCTAGATAAGTTTTTCAGATAAAAAAATATGTTTAATAACGATATAAATTTTTTTAATTTTTTTATTTTAAAAAAAATTCGTTTGACAATGTTAAAAAATTTCTATTTCCGGACAAGTATTTCGCTGTCAGTCGCCGTCATTGTTGGCGACGGAGGTCGGTGACCGGCGAGGGCCCCGCGATGGGCGTCGGCGGGGTCGACCGCCTACAACTAGTGGCGGCAGCGGTAGACCGGCGACCGACGGTGATAAGGGAGGAGCGACGAAGAATAAGCAAATTGTTTCGAGTTTTTATTTCTAAAACAAAAAAATATCTTTTTTTTAACTTCTTATTTCTTATTCAAAACCTATTTCCGAACCAAAAGTTTGCCCGAGAAATAAAAAAAATACACTGCGTTGTTAAATGCATTTCTATTTCAAATCAATTTTCTGAAAAAAAAACAGGAAAAAAAAAAAGGAATCATGCACGCGGTTCACTCGCGAAGAGCAGGTGAAGTCAAAGAGAAACGAGAGTTAGATACGAAACTGAAAAAAAAAATAATAAATTTGTGACTAAGGTAATGTAGGAGCCACGAGATGGTGACACGTGTGTAGCTGAATCGGGAGAAGATAAGTGTAGAAGAGAAACATCGTTTTCCGTGCTTGTCTTTACGATCTCACAGACCGGACAAATGGAGCATCTGGAATTCACGGTCGAGACTTGCTTTTTCTCCTCCAGACTTTCGCGTGAACTCATCTTCTTGCCAGCATCCTCGACCGTCCAAACAAAAAAGCCTCGATCTTTCCGAAGCCGGCCCAATTTGCCCGGCCGGTTCCTTTGAACATCCTTAAATAGAATCGATCCAAGTCGCGAATTAAACTATTGAATATTAATCATCGGTCCGTGGTCCTGAGGACCACTTTTCACTTCGCAAGTCGAACCAAACTGCATTTTTTTTTTCGTCTTTTCTAGTTGATATCTTAGCGTCCCTTTTTTTTCTTTTTTCTTTTTTCTGAGTAAGCAAATGGATTCATTGATAACAAAGCTCAGTTACAAGAAATTAATTTCGCCTTTGGGTGATTACGCACTCGGTGCCGGCCTTTGCATATCAATGCGAATTAACAGTAGTTGAACAGAAACAAGTGCACGCAAAAACACATTGATAACCAACAAGGTGTTGCTTCGGATTCGATCTCGTGATTGAATTTCGAAGTTGAAGTGAGCGTTCGAGAAATTTTAGAACGAAATTTGAGCGCGGTGTGAATGTCCTAACACTTATTGTAGGATTTTTTCCTTTGTATTTTTGTATTATGACCAGTAAAAAAAGAAATTAAAAAAAAAGCGTGAATGGTGGATGGAAATCCAGGAAAAATAAGGAGTAGGGATGCTAATCCCACTTAATTATCCACGTTGTTTCTTCTTCATTTGCCTCGGTGAACTGAACGCATTCATTAATCCGAGCTGCCAATCTGCACAGTGCAGCAATTATTGAGCTCCCTGGAGCTACGACAGAGCTTAATGGGATTTGGAGAGTAATTTGGGTCGGATTTTTAGCTTTAGTACTCAATTCGGGCGGGATTACTCCTGGGTACCAGACACAACCACGGACAAACTCACCCCGAGCTCTGCCAAATGAACATCAATTTCCTTAATTCCCACCCAACGCGACCTAACCACGTCGGCTTGCGTCGAAGGTGGGGACCAGTGCAGATGTAACGTGCAGCGACGAAATCTTTCCAAACGGATCTTAATGTCCCCGTGATGATCCTTTCCTCAACAAAAAGTAGGGATCTCATCGCAATCATGCCGGCCCCAGATGCTCGATTCATTATTCGCTTCCTTTGTGGCCTGGATCTGGCGCAGAAGCCAGCTTTCTCTACAGTCTAATGTGGCGTTTCCAGCGTGATTTTGGAGTGGACTGAGAAACCCACATGATGTGTTTGGACAAGATTGCAATGGTTAATGCTCCGAAGAATATCAAATTGGTGCCAATTACCCCAGATTAATTTTTCTTTTAATCATCACAAATCTCTAAATTGGTAGCATGTGGCAAATTTACTCTAAATTAACTTCTTCTTCTTTTTTGTAAGGAGTGTAGACTAATTTTCTACCATAAAAATCCAAAACTTGTACATCCATAACGATTTTACCCACGGTTAATTTTCGTCAGATCGGGTTAATGCCTTGAAAAATCTCAAATTAGTACACTCGCGATAAACGAATGATGAAAATCGTCAAACTGGTACATCCGTCATTTAGTACTTGTCATCCAACTCGATAATACAACGTTGAAATTTAATAAAAACTAACAATGATCAATTTATCACGGGTGCATGAAATTAGATTTTTTGAATTAAAAAAATTATCTAAGATAAATTTATTACACATGCATCATTTTGAGATATTTCGTGATATTTAATATAACAGTACACCCTTCTCGTACTCTGGATATAATTCTGTGTTACCAACCAAGGTGGACTCAAACTACTGTACGATTACCAGAAAAAGATTTATCTTACATATATACATAGAGAGAGAGAGAAGGGGCGGGGGGAAGAGAGTGGGGGGGGGGGGGGGAGCGTGGTTTCGATAAATACGAGGGATATTTATTACTAGATACGTTGCAAGATCTTTAGACATGTCAAGCATAAAAAATGAACTTTGAAACACTTTTAAGGAGCACCATGGTCCGAGAAGCCGCCAAATAATGTTATACTCAACGAGTTCGACACTTTTTTAACATTTAGTTTAATCGATCTCACGTGCCATCGTAATTGCGATTGAAGAGTAACTTATGAAACCCGATACTTTTATTTGAGAAGATCTTCAAATAGACGTCCAAATTTGAGCCCGTCAACATATCTACTTTGACCCATATTTGCTCAACAACTCAAGTAAAGATTTACGAGTTAATTGAGATATATTAACTACTTCACTCTACGCAAACTCTTCGACATCAAATTTTTTTTAACTCAACTCGCACATGTATTTCAACAATCTTTCCTCTACATGTGTGTGAGTTTAGTGTTAGATATATCCCCCCTTAATTTATGTATCATTTTGCATCAAATTATCTCAAATCAAATCTTGACGTCATTGCATTGTGCCCGCAAGTATGCACAACAATCTTTTTTTTAAGGGGGGGGCAAGGCACAACAACCATCGTTGTTAACTTGGAAATTGAATCTCCACGTCGTTGCAATGCACTTTCAACTATGCGCATCAATAATAATTAACTACTGACTTGGGATTATATCACCCACAATCTCTATATCGCGTTACCAGATCAATGGTCTATGGTCTCTTCTTGCCAAATCGACCACAATGGCAATTTCCACCTTAAAACAAGCATTGATCATGATATTTATTTCTTGAGATATTCACCAAAAATTGAAAACATTAGGGTAGAGTATCGATGCTTTAACGCAATTTATTGGAAGCACATAGTAGAAGCACAATAAGTAAATTGCAAAGAGGGAGCCAAAGTTCGAGACCGTCGACGTATCTAATTGGATATACCTTTATTTAAAATATTATATAAATCAATTAAGAGTCAATGGAGATATATTAACTTTTTGACCCCATACCAATTTTTCAAATGTGAAATTTCTCAAGCATAGCTCGCACGCGTATCTCCACAGCATTGATATACCTAAGGGGGAAAAAAATGGGTCGCTAAATATCGAGAATGGTCATCGTGTTATTCTTCAACAAGAAACCTTTTGCGAGCATTATCCTATCGAGTCTTGACGATAAATTCGCATTCGAGGATTACTTAGGCTCAAATGGAGACGTGCATGGGGCACGCATCATTCGGGAAACCAAATTACTAAGTCATTAATGGAGAAATTACCAAGAACAGTCCACGGTCCAAACACGTACGTAATTCGAATTTGGAATCCCCCCCATCGGTCACAAGGCCCAAAAAAAAAAGGGAGGGGGGGGGGGCGCTTAATGCATCATATCAAAGCAGTCCACATCGTCCCATGATCGCTCAATCGATCGACCCTCCGCTCCCATGTTCATGGAAGTACACACAGCTCAGAACCAAACCCACCACACACACACACACCCCCGCGGAATTCGTTTCGTCCATCACCGCTTTAAAAAAACAAAGAACGCGAACGCGACGCTCCGTTCCAAATCCTCGTTCTCACAATTTGCCATATTGGGGGCCCAAGGCACAATTTGCCATATTGTACCAAGAAACGAAAGAGACGGTTTAGCGAAGCGCGAATTTTTGGTGGTTGAGTTGAATGTAGGTGGGAGCGAGGGCGAGATGAGATCTTAGGGAGCGGTTGGCTGGCGGTCACATGGCTGCATCGCTATCCCGTGCGACCCCACCCCACCCCACCCCACCCCGTCCAGCCCGGCTCTCGCCCAATCTCTCCGCCCCCTTGCGCCCATGGCATCGCGTAAAGAAGCAAGAGAAGAAATATCTCCCATGCGATTTTCCCAGAAGGAGGATACCCAAGGATACACATCCGTCTTATTGCCTGCGTACTTTTGTTATTGAGAATACTTAACTCCGTATTTTTTTTTTTAGTTTTACGGCACTTTGCTCCTTTGCCATCGACTATCAAAATGGTTATCGGGCAGATCGATTTGTTACCACCCTTGAAAAATTGGCAAGGCGCATGGCGTGATGCGAGGGTTGGGTGTTGGACAGAATGGGTAGGGCGCATCAGCACATGCAAGAGATTCGAATTTGATCGGTCTGCGAGATTTAAAAGGAGTCGCATAAAAGTGACGTAAAATCAAAAAAAAAAAATGGGGAAATAAATAGATATGATCACTAAAATTTTCGCGTAACTCGTTATGTTGCCTTTGAAATTTTGATACATGTTCAATCTAATCTTTAGACTATATGAAAATATTTAACGTGATTCTGGAACTTTTGATACTTATTCACTTAAGTACATAAATTATATGAAAAAATTCAATACTGTTATTCCATAAATGGAAGTTCAGGCATAACATTGAATTCTTTTTATATAATATATGGATTATATTTTGAACACGTATCAAATCTCCATGAACTATATAAAACAAATTAAAAATCCAAGTTCGACATTTACATTGGATTAAAATTCATGAATCACATTGAATAGTTTACATTATACGTTGGGCCAGTCATGAGTCATTTGTATAATTATCAAAAAAAAAAATCGTCTGTGAAAAATCCAAATTGGCTCTCATCAAATGTGCAATATTTGTTCATCCGTGAAGGTTACGCATGATAACACTTCTCCATTTCGCAATAACTTGTCGTAAAAAGTTGATTTTTCAAATTTTGCTCAAAGTCAAAAGTTATTTTTTTTCTAATTTTGCTCCAGATTGACTTTTGATCAGAAAAATTCGTTTGGTAATGACTAAAAATTTATATTTTTGAAACATTATTAATAAAAATCTTTGGAGGCGGCGGTCGAGGGACAGCAGCGACCGACGACCGGGGGACAATGGCGACTGGCGACTGATGCGTCGATCGGCGAAGGCGAGAAGTACTTATGGTGGCGATAAGTAATTTTTTTTTTTTACTTTGTAAGGTTGGCCAAAAGTCTTGCAAGAAGTCAAAAACATAACTAGAATTTAAATTTTTTTATCAAACGAATTTATAATTCGAAATGGATTTTATCAAACATTTCTCTAATAGATTGAATTATAGGTTATCATGCAAGTACTAACCTATACTTTTCCTTCGGACCCAAAAGAAAAAAACCACGAAAGCCGTACTTTTTCTTGCCGTAGGGACGCCACACCTTTTCGAAATAAATAAATTCTTTTACAAATCCGAGTCACCTCTACAATCCACAGTGGCAACATCGTCATTTCGGTCACGGTCACTAACGTCAACCCCTGCCGGACACCCAAATATTTCAAAAAACCAAATAATGCGCCCTCACCCGGCCTAGCACCATCCGAACCGTTCAAGTTCCTTCATCTGACGGCATCCAACGGTCAGCGACGGAAAGGGAGGGAAAGAGCCAAGGCCGTCCGATCTCACAGGCTAGCCTTCTCTCTCTCTCTCTCTCTCTCTCTCGTCTCTTTCTCTGAACCTCCTTATAAAATACCTCATTTCTCGTCATTGTCCTCTGCAATCTCTCAGTTCCTTTCCTCCTCGCGCTACCCGATCGGGCCTCGCTCTCGGTCGCTCGACCCGCTGTCGCTTTATTCACATTGCAGCATCTCCTCGCCGGGATCTCGCCGGTAAGTGTCGCCGACGCGTTTCTCATTTTCCATCGCTGTTCAATGCATTTTGGTCCGGCCGCGATTTTGAAGAGATTTGCGTTGAATTCGACTATTGCGATTTTTCTTCGCCATTTTTGGTCAGTGAAAGTGAATTGAAGAGTTCAAAAGAGATGTCGATTGTTTTGAGCGGCTTCATTTGTTCTGATGGAGCTGTGCGAGAACGTTACTGTTTCTGGCTTTTTGTCGGTGAGAAAACGGCACAGATCTTTTCATTTTTGGTGCGATTAGATGATCTTCTGATGTTTGGCGCTTTGTTCCCTCGATTTCGTCCTACGTTTCTCGAGGAGTTTGAGATCTGGGCCTTGAATAGGGCGCCTCCATGCATGGTAATGATGTAATGCTCAGATAAGGTCGTTCGCTGGCGATTCGGTGCTGGTGTAGAGAGAAATCTCGAATGCCTTACTCCGATCTCTTTTCAATTGATTCATTCGATTGATCTTTTGAGACTCGTTTGAATTGTTGTCTCAGTGTCAATTTACTAGTTTCTCGAACCTGCACGATTTATGTGCTGAAAACCATTTGTTAGATTCATGTAAGGGTTTTATATCGCCAAATTATTGGTCTCGTCCATGGTCCTTTGAGTTTTGAGGCGTTTTTTCTCGTGATGCCCTACCAGATAAACGAGAATGAGAGAAATCCTGCACATTCAAGGGGGACAATGTGGGAACCAAATTGGATCCAAGTTCTGGGAGGTTGTCTGTGATGAACATGGCATCGACCCAACTGGACGCTATACTGGCACCTCTGATCTCCAGTTGGAGCGTGTCAATGTGTACTACAATGAGGCTTCATGCGGGCGCTTCGTACCTCGTGCGGTGCTCATGGATCTTGAGCCTGGTACTATGGACAGTGTCCGAACAGGTCCTTATGGCCAGATCTTCAGGCCAGACAACTTCGTCTTTGGGCAGTCTGGTGCTGGAAACAATTGGGCCAAGGGGCATTACACGGAGGGTGCAGAGCTCATTGATGCCGTTCTTGATGTTGTGAGGAAGGAAGCAGAGAATTGTGACTGTCTTCAAGGTACATCTATAGCTTTCTTCTATTTTAGCTGTGGGCTTATGCATCATCTGTGCTGGATCTAATCTTTGATTACTAATCTTTCAATGAACGTGTGGAGCAGAGATGGAGAGTTAACGTTTTGTAAACAAGCTTAGTTTTGCAAGGACATGGCTTGTACCGTTCGATTTATCCACTTTATTTGTGAAACTTTCTTACTGAGGATCCGTTTACTGTGCAGGGTTCCAAGTCTGCCACTCGCTCGGTGGTGGAACTGGTTCTGGAATGGGAACCTTGTTGATTTCAAAGATCAGAGAAGAGTACCCTGACCGAATGATGCTCACTTTCTCAGTTTTTCCATCACCAAAGGTATCGGATACAGTAGTTGAGCCCTACAACGCAACTCTTTCTGTGCATCAGCTCGTGGAGAATGCTGATGAGTGCATGGTCTTGGACAATGAGGCTCTATATGACATTTGTTTCAGGACTCTCAAGCTGACGACTCCTAGCTGTGAGTATCATTCGTGTTTGTGTGTAATTCAGTCTATAAGCAGTGGATTCATGTGGCCTATTGTCCGCATTAGAATTAATATTAGTCAAGCAACTTCATTACTGATTTGCTATCTAGTGTTTCTCTTGAGAGTCAATCAAGCATCTTCTGACTGTCGAATGCTGTATAATTGATAACTGAACTTGGATGGTTGTGGTCTCTCTTTGCTGTTCATTTTGTCGTTTGAGTAGGTTGATGACCAATAGGGACATAAGCTGAAGCTGAATTTAGATGTTATCGCATGCCTGAATTTTGTCTTGCAAGACTGTCCTTGATCATTTGGATTTGTTGAGATGTTTAGGTTGTAATCTGTTACTATCCATTCTAATCTTTCATATGGAGTATGGAAGGCCAGGCAGGTGCACATGATATGTAACTATAATTTACCACATTTGATTGGATTAACCATGGGGATAATTTGATAGTGATAGTGCCGTCAGAATCGGCAGTCAAATGTTCTCCCTATTAAATCTACTGTAGCATAGCTTTTTCATCCTTGCATGTTCTTGTGAATTGCATTCTATTATGAATGCCCTTACTGTTGGAGCGACTTTCGTTTGAGAATCATTTATTGTTCTATACTATTTTGTGAAGGAATCGTGCTTTGGACATTTGCTTTTGAATTGTTACATCTTTTTCTCCATACCAGTTGTGATAAATTGTTTGATATTGGGATCTGGTAGTTATACAGCGTGCAATCTCGATGTGTTTTTATTGTGATGTATATTGAAGCTTATACGGGTTTTACTTCTATTTCAGTTGGCGATTTGAACCATTTGATTTCTGCTACCATGAGTGGGGTTACATGCTGCCTCAGGTTCCCTGGGCAACTGAACTCCGACCTCCGAAAGCTTGCAGTCAATCTCATCCCCTTCCCTCGTCTTCACTTCTTTATGGTCGGATTTGCCCCTCTCACTTCCCGTGGCTCTCAGCAGTATCGTGCTTTGACTGTCCCAGAGCTCACTCAACAGATGTGGGATGCAAAGAACATGATGTGTGCAGCAGACCCACGCCATGGTCGCTACCTCACGGCATCAGCCATGTTCAGAGGCAAGATGAGCACCAAGGAAGTCGATGAGCAGATGATCAATGTTCAGAACAAGAACTCCTCTTACTTTGTTGAGTGGATTCCGAACAATGTGAAATCCAGCGTCTGTGACATTCCTCCAAGGGGACTCTCCATGGCATCAACTTTCATTGGTAACTCGACGTCGATCCAGGAGATGTTCAGGAGGGTCAGTGAGCAATTCACGGCCATGTTCAGGAGAAAAGCGTTCTTGCACTGGTACACTGGCGAAGGCATGGACGAGATGGAGTTCACTGAAGCTGAGAGCAACATGAACGACCTCGTGTCTGAGTATCAGCAATACCAGGATGCAACAGCTGACGAGGAACTCGAGTACGAGGATGAGGAGGAAGCTGAGCCTGATATGTAAATGTACTATCGAGAGAGGGCTATTACACCTTCGTTGCAGCAATTTATGGTGGTTGAAGCCTAAGCACTTCATCCGGAGAGGATCTGGAGAATGCCTTTTCTTTTCAGTTTAAATGTCATTACTCATATGCAGAAGTTGCTATGTCACTGTTCATGCTTGCTTGCAGCTATTACTAGTATCTACTTTGCTATTAATAGTGTCTACATTTTAACCACGAGTGATCGATGATATGTTCTTCGCTTCTCACATTCTCGATGTAAGTGGTTTCTGATTCCAAGCGACTGAACTGCAGATTTTACTTGGACAAGTTGGAGAAATCCAGATTCTCTGTTCTACGAGATCGATCCGACTGTCTCCTTGCTCGGTTGACAAGAACTCGATTGTTCTGACTCGATGAAAATAACGATGATGCTCCAACCGCAATAAGGTTTCAATTATCATATCAGTGAACTGAATAGCTGGCTTGCAGGTGCAATGATAGGTACATATGGCTGCGATGCAACACTCTTACGGTTTGAATTCGCCCAATGATTGGGCTGCCGATTTCAAGTCAATGCCTCCGTGATGGGCATGGAAATCAAGTACAGCAACCACCAGCCCTTCTTAATTAATGTGCTTTGAAATTTGAAGCCTTACAACTGGGGTCAGAATTCTAGGAAGCTGTTCACCGACAACATTTGGCCATTTAACTACGGATGAAATTTTTAATGGACCAGCTGATCCTGGAGTTGCAGAACGTCACTCACCCGATATTTTGCATTTCGCGGTCAATGGAGAGGTAATGTCCTCGTGGTTGAAAGGTGAAGTTCCAACGTACGTATGGGCATCCCCACGTGAAGTGGACCCAAAAAAAGCTATCATCCCCCCATGTAATTGGATCCCATCCCACAGCAACACACTACCGGCATCAGCTTTGATGACCCTCTCCTCCACTCCACGCTCTGTTTCTTTCTCTCTCTTTTTTCCCCCTTCTTTTTATAGCAAAAAGAAACGGAGCGAGGCGAGCGAGGCGAGCGAGCCACCGACTCTCTCTACGTGTTACTGTAAAGAGCTTCGCACATCTACGATTCGGGGTATACAAACCCGTCGTCTTAACCCCCATCAAGATATTAAAAAATCGAAATTCCTCTTTATACGACGTGTGTCACAGCTCTGAAAGAGTAGTTCAGAAATTTACCAACATCGTGGCGCAACGTCGAACTCGTGTTCCAAAGACGAGCGGTCCTTTTTACCCCCCCTGTTCCACGAGGAATTGATCGGACCCACAGATTGTCATCTCGAATAGCTGGGACGACCTGTCGGTTCTTGATGAGACGAAGACAGCAAAAAGTAATCAGCAAGCGCACGTGACGCCTCGTGACCAGAGTAGCGTCCATTGTAAGCCGCACACCTGTCAAATCTCATCTTTCTAGCTCGTAACGTGCAATTCAAAGCCCAGATCAGCTATCGCCTCAGAGCTCAGACTACAAACATAGGCGCTAAATTGCTTTCCGTCAAGAGCTCACATGGTGCCGTGATGGGAAATTGCTTGGGATAATAATGTTTACGATGATTAAGCTCGTTATAGACGAGACGCAAAGCATCTTCCATGACCTTTCTCTCTCTTTTTCTTCTTTGATGGGGTCTGCCTTTGTTTTTTTTTTTTTGTTTTTTGCCCTGTGCAGAGATTTTTACAGTTCAGCTGCGTTTCGTTGGGGTTATAACACATTAAAGATGTATTCCTTGCTTGATTCTCACTAAAACGGGTTTCACTTGCTATGATTGGAACACACTTTGCCAAATCAGATTGCGAGTTCTTGCCCAGAGATTGTCCAATAGAAGGGTAAATGGCAAAATTTTTAATTTTTTTTTGAACTCGGGGGGGTATCAAAAGTAGTACAGTTAACGTTCAAAATACCCATTTGGCTAATCCTTTCCCTTTTTTTTTTTGGGTGGGCCTTCCTTGAGTTCATGTGATTGCCGCCGACATGATCATTTGCGTGAGTGTGAAACGTTCACGTCAGCATATAAAAAACGAAAGGGGGGGAAGGTGCAACCGCAAGCCGAGTGAGTTTTACTTCTCTCACATGGTCTGTCTTCTGCATCATCTTTGCTTTTGCTTGCGCCACCCAACATGATTTTGAAAAGGATGAGAAAGCATCCAGACAATTTGAGTCCCCCCTGCCCCTAGTCTTATTCTAAAAAGGAACCGGATCCTCCCACATTAACCACTCCCGACGATTTGGTAAATTTGAGACGGCAGTGGGGTCGTATTGGTTGCAAGAAAAGGCTGGAAACAACGCAACCCCAACCTCAACGCCCCCTCTCTCTCTCTCTCCCTCTCTCTCCTTGTCTTGTCCTAAAATTGACTGTTCTGGTCCACACTCGAACATAACATTCATCTACCGCAGCTTCCCATGTTCCGCAAATCCCAAGAAACAATGGCACGGGGAAGGTACGGTTTTGGGCTGGTGAGATTTTCCTTCTGCGTCTCCTGTATCGCTCTCGTTTCGCTCTCGGGGCGTGTTGAGGCTTATCAGAACTATACCGTGGGCGGCTCTCTCGGTTGGTATGACAACCAAGAAAAGCCCGAGATTGATTACCAAAACTGGGCTTCTGGCAAGAACTTCAGCTTGGGAGATTTCCTCAGTAAGCTCTCTCACTCCCACAAGAATCCCAAATTTCATCTTTTCTTTTGTTGGGTTTGGGGGGGGGGGGGGGGCTGCTTCTTGTTTATACATTAGAGCTTCTTGTTTGCTTGAAGTCACAGTAGGCATAGCTGCTTACTGCAACTGAGTGAGGCTTGTTTGGCTTGTGAAACTATTGGAATGGAATCTGATTATGGTGCAACCAGAGTTGTTGCCTTCATTTGGAGTAAGTTTATTACGAGTGTCTGATCCCATCAGTTGTGATCACTGGCTCTGCAAGTTAGGCAATTTGTGACTTGTCAGGATCTGCTCCAACATCTAGCAAAAGATTTTTTTTTTACTGTTCATGCCAAAATCAGTTCAGTAATAAGACTTATGGTAGTCAAGTGATGAGCACCATCTTAATTGATCAAGTGCCATTCCACTCACTAGTTTCAACTTTTCGTTCTTGTAACTGTCGAACCTTTGTGGGTTATGCAGTATTCAACACCGACACCAACCACTCAGTTGTCCAAACGTACAATTCCACCACATACAAGCTCTGTGACTACGAGGATGCCCTGGAAAAGGACACCATCCAATGGTCGTCCAGCGATCCGTCCAACACCGCCACTCACGCAGTCACGGTGGCCGTCCCGCTTGTGAAGGAGGGGGCGAATTATTTCTTCTCCGGCGATTACGACGGCGAGCAATGCCAGAACGGCCAACACTTCATGATCAACGTGACGCACGGGCAAGGCCTGCCCGGAAGTCTGAAGAGCCCATCGGACCAGTCGCCAGGTCCGGTGAGTCCCGATTCGGGGGATGACGGCTCGGCACCCGACACCATGGTTCCGTCCAATTTCAACAATCCCCAAGAACAGAGCACCGATGACAATGAGTCATCTGGGACAGTTGCTCTAACAGCTTGTGGTGATAAGTTCTTGAATGGAGCGCTCTTGATGTTTCTGGGGGCTACATTGCAGACCCTGATGATTTGAGTTCTTCGTGCACTCAGATCTATCGATCTTCTTATTCTTCTTCTTCTCTTTTCAACAGATTTTTATTCGAAATTGTTTACTTGATACACTATACACTACTCTTGTAGAACATGGAGCAAATTATTCAAGGATGACTAGAGAGATAAAGTATTTAAGTCTTTGTTTCTACAAGATAAGCAGATGAGTCAATGATTGCAACACCAATCGTCTTTAGAAATTCATATACATTGCTTGAAAGGTCAAGCGGACAAAAAGTATGTACACAATAGAGCGTTATGAATAATGGGGATTGTGCACATGGAGAGTTTGTTCAGGGGTTTCTGTCATCTCTCCATGATTTCCCCATTTAAAATTTGCTTTGGACGACATGGCTTTTGCTTACTGAACCGAGCTGTAGTGAAGTGCTTTGATTGCCTGTCGGAGATGCTGCATCGTGACCCGTGAGGATCACCGAACGAACGCAATGTATATGAATACCAGTTGGTCTGTCCTTGTCACCATGATCCTGACCTTACTATATAAAAGAGAGGCAATAATGACAATGCCAAAGAAAAATTTGCTGATACAAGCTGGCAATTAGTGTGCGGTTTCCACCGCGGCCGTCAATTCTTGCGGTTGATAGCTCTGCTTTCATGACAAGGAAATATGGCGAAACAACACCGCGGCCGTCAATTCTTACAGTACGAGGCAATCGGTTGATAGCTCTGCTTTCATGAGAAGGAAATACCGCGAGACAATGACGCGGCTTATCAACAAGGTCAGGGATTTTGATTTTGTTCGGAAAAGGTAAATCAATCGCCCCGAGTTTCATTACTTTTTCCCCTGTTAATTTTTGGTTTCTGGACAGTGGAGAAATTTCTGTAAGGCGAAAATGGTCGATGTTATCGCGAACATAGGTATTCAGGCTTTGTGCAGGTCAAGAAAGAAGTGGTCGACTCGTCGCTAACATTGGAAAGAAAACACCAGCAAGATTTTATTAAAGGACGCCTAGGAAGCACTTATCTAGCAATCAAATAGAGAAAATTGTACATTTGATAACGCGCGACTCGTGGGATTAAGAGCTTTGAATCTGTTTCAGCAAGAGCTGAGCCTGTGACAATTGAAAGCTATGGCGCCATCGGTCAGTAAAGTACCCATGGAAGTTTATGAGGCTCGTTGTTTGGCGATGCGTCTGTTGAAATCTCTTACGCTTCCGGCTTCCGGCGAGAAGCATAGGCGAAACACACAACAACCACAATGAGGCGAAGATCCAGTTGTGGATGCCCCTACAGCAGCAAATTCCCGCCTCCTTCGGGGTCTGAGCACTGGACAATTTTTCTGTAACATTATGCGACATTGTCCGTTTCGCATGTGTCTTGTGAAACAGCGACATGCGAGTATCACGGTCCGTTAAACGTATCTTAAGTGCCACACGGTGTTGTGGAAACGCTAAATAAACCGACCCGTGACGCAAGGCACGCTGTGGTCCATTTCCAAAAGTTTTCCGAAAGTTTTTAAGACGTGCTGGGCTTTTTCTCTTGAGCAATAAAATTCTATCGACAGGTCATGCTAGGAAAAGGCTGATGCAGCGTACGAACAAACGACGACTGGTGTCTCGCATAAACAAACCTCGTTTAGCTTCCCCGGTTCGATTGCAAAGATGCTTGATTTAAACAGTTCTACGAGTTTTGCATGGGACCGACGGAAAGACCCACTCCGCGTCCGTTGCAAGAGCCAAGCACTAGGGGTGTATGAGAATGTTTTTGTTTCTAAGCGATGTTTTTGAACAAATTTTTTTTTTTTTTTGTTTCTATTTCCAGTTACGTTTTTTAAGAACATAAATGCATTTTGATAGTTAAAAAAAACAAACAATTTTCTACAACAGCTACCAACAGACGACGACCACCATCGCCGTCGACGGTGGCCAGTGAATGGTGACCGCGTCAACAGCAACAAGTGATGGTTCCAAAAATTGTTCCAAAATCCAAAATCAAATTTTTGTTATTTATTCAAAAGTGTTCCCTAATATAAAAGTGTTCCACGAAACAATTTTAAAATATTTTTTAACCATATGCATTTATATTTCAAAATTATTTCAGGAACACCTTTGAAACAGAAACACTATACCTGAAATGTTCCTAGAGCGTTACCATACCCACCCTCTGAATGTTTGATCAACTTCACACTCAAGTGATGATGTCGCCTATGATTCGCTGACAAGGATGACACGGGAAAGGATTTATGTAATGAGGATTAATATCTTTTCATTGCAACGCAGACTCAAGCGCTCGTGAAAGCCCAGTCCGAATCAGCTCTAGCTTAAGGTTTGAAGTCCACATGGATCATTTATAAAATGGAAAATCAAGATACAGAACGGTAGCACTCCAAGGCAGTAATTGTTTCATGCCTCTGAGAGTAGAAGATGAGCACACTAATCATGGAGAGTCCCCAAGATGTCTTCATCTCTGTATAGATGATACCTGCATCAATGAAGGTGTGACTAAATGAGAAATCTAAGGCATTCACGGACGATATCCTGAAAAGGGCATTGCAGAAACGGGAGAGACAAGCATGAAGAAAGCGAGCAAGCTGACGAAAATGTTCTGCCCCACGGTCAGTTGCCACTGGCTCGGTGTACCAGCAAAGTAGACTATGATTCTATTGCCGATACGAACCTCAAGAATATGACCAGAGGAGGACATGATATAACAAGTCGGGATTGGCTAAAAATCGAAAGTTGTCCTCGTAGCCAATCTTTAAGGAAAAAGGGGGGAGGGTGTTTTACCGTGTATTGGAGTAGCAAGTAATTGATAAGGCACAGTTCATGAGGGAGATCACATAGAGCAAATGAAGAAACAGGTTGTTGCAGTATTTAACAGAACAGAGGCAAGATACACAAACAGGTTGATGCATCCAAATGTAAGCGAATTTCACAACAAAGAGTTGACTGAACCAGTTGCAACATGCAAGCAGAAAGCTGCTCAAGATATATGAACTTACTCTTTCTCGCCAAGCTTTACTTCAGTTCCACCGTATTCAGGCAGAAGAACAGTCTCTCCTTCCTTCACGCTAACAGGAATAATCTTCCCATCCTTATCCCGAGCTCCAGGACCCACCGCAACAACTTTTCCAGAATTCAGCTGCGCCACAAGCATTGGGAAGAACAATATGAGACCAACCAAGCATTAACTGTTTCAATCATGACAACAAACAGCAATCGCAAACGTACATAGATACAAAAGTCGGTTAAATGAAAATTCCGTAGATTGAAACATGTCAGGACTTTGCTCCTAAATTTTTTAGGTCCCTAGTCGAAAAATTACCATCTATCAAATGGATATCCCGATAAGTGAGCAGAGCACCTATCTTTTCTCACTCTATTAACGAAATATGATGAATTTTCTCAAAAAGTATAGAAGGAGACCCGCGTTTTAGAGGGGACTTATAAGAGGACCTTAATCCTACTAGAAGAATGCGCAGGAGTAGTGAGAGAGCATCATGCCAACAGACCCACAATGCCTTCAAATCATATGAAATGCTCGGTCAATGTCTTCCAACCATATTCAACTCATCAAGGATTAAGACTCCTACAAGGTATGACCTAACTACTATTCTCACTAAGAATTTTAGAAAGGAAGCTACATCCTCGCCAATGTTATATCTTGTTGTAGCTAAAAGTAGAGAAACCAATCAGATGCCCAACACTTGGAAGAAATCTTCAGAAAAAAAACTATTTACAATTTCACGATCCCCATATCACTATGATTGCAAAAGAATGCGATGGAGAGATTGAGCGAATTTGACTAAATGCGTTAATGATTTTCAAGTGACTTACAGATGAAAAAGGGAGCCCGAAAGGGAAATGAAAACCGATAGCATGGCCACATAAGGCAAATTCGGCATAGGATGTAGAATAACACAAAAGGGAAAACAGAATCAGCAACTTCACGAAGAACTAAAAGATGGACTCTGACCGACATCGAATAGCGGATAAAGCACTTATTAACTCAAAATGTGAACTTGCAAAATCACAGGGTACTGAGGCGAGTCGTAATTCATTCAACAATTAAGCAGCTGTCCGAACTAGAAATTATTCAAGGAACTGGAAATCCCTACAAAGAAAAAGGGCTGTAATTACAAACTTTTAAACTGCCACCACAGCTCACAATGAAAACTACATGAACCACGGCCACAATATATCAATCACGAAAGAAGGTCGACATCTTCCGACAGACACGAACAAGCCTTGCAAGACGAGACATTTCCGTCCTACTCCACCAATCTAAACCGAATACATTCAGAGACGAAGCACGTCATTGAAATTGATTCTAGCTGATAAAAAAGTGCTGAGGTTACAGAGTGAAACCAAATCCAGAAAAGAAGAAAGGGAGAACCTTGGTGGTCTTCTCAGGGAGTAAGATCCCGGCCTTGGTTTTGGATGGAGGAACGATCTTCTCTATCAAAACGCGATTGAGAGTCGGAATCAGACGCTTCGCCATGGAAGAGGACTCCGAAGATCTAGAGAGAGAGAGAGAGAGAGAGAGAGGAATGGAATGCTAGAAGCCTCTTGAACTAAGCTCTGGGAGTGCGGTTTGGGAAGGAACAGGTAGGGTTTTAGGAGGATTTAAGGGCGGATACAAGTTCGAAAATGCCCCTGCGATATATACTGTTTTACTTGATCACCAAATTTTGCATTTAGCCAGATTTCTCGTCATTTGCAGCATTTTTCTTAATTCCCATCGAGTAGAAGATTCCCGAGAAATTACTTTCTAAGTATCTAAGAAACCTTTCTTAGCAAGAATTCGACCGTGTAACTTTTAAGAAGTAAGATCCCGAGACTTTACAAAGGTGTAATATTTTTCTCATTGAAGAAACTCGGATGATGTTGCGATTACACAGTGATTTGTGCTACGTAAATTTGAAATAAATCTCGAGGCACCCGATGTATGCAACAACCAGAAGATGACAGTTTTATTGGGGTCTCCTTATTCTTTCCTCGCTACATTTTGCTTTCTGTTTAAAATTTCAGATGTGAAGTAAATATTTTGACCCAAAAAATTCTCCCCACGTTCTAAATTGCTAGGGTTTCAAAATCTTTTAAATATGGGATGATGAAAGTCACGTTTCATCCGTCACAAAATGAACAAAATGAAAAAAGGAAAAGTAAAAGGGGTTGTGTTAAAAAGTATTCCTAGACATTTGTTAAGAAATCGTTTTAAAATAAAGTTATAATTTTTTGGAAGCTTTTCTTTCTCGTGTTTTTTCGTAATCAATAATTTAAAAGTTGAAATAATTCATACTTGCTAACATCAAAATTTTAATTTTTAGAAATTATTTATTTAAGAATAAGATGAGAATTAGTCATAGTACTCACAAAAATAATTTCACACGCATTGCATATTTATTTTCTTTCATTCATGGCATTTAGGGTTAGAGGTGAGTCAATTGAATTTAATTTGACAGGTGGTCGTACCGAATTCAGTTTGAAAAAATTCGACTTGAGCATAAGAGGCGTGTCGAATTTAGTTCATGCCAATTTTATTTTGTTCGAGCTTAACTTTTGAATAGGGCTTTCAATTAAATGTCCATTTTTTAGGAAAGGCCTTAATTGAGCTCGAAAACTCGAGACGAGTCATTATTTAATTGCAAATCATGTTTAGGGCTGGTCCTAATGTGTGTCGAATTTCTAATGGGTCTTGGCCTAATTTGAAGCTCAAATGAGCACATTTTAACTCTTATAATTGTAAAAGGGATTTAGTTGAATACCCAGTCGATTAGTTAAGGTCCAATTAGGTTCGGAATCACAAAAAGAGCCCATGAGACATTCGGTAGTAGGACGTTTCTTCCTCTTCATCCATTTGGATGAAAATTGGTAGATTTAATGAGATAAGACTCTCAAATTCTCAAATCAAATTCATGATTTTCATTCGGTTAAAGAATTTATCTTAAGAGGTGATCTAAGATATTAAAACTCTATTATTATGTAGCCAATAACAAAGAGTTTTGATGAATTAGAATTCCTCTGAATTTAATGGCCATTACCGAATCTCGCTTTAGTTATGACTCTCGATCCGACAATTGTCAAAGACTTCTATCCCCATTAGGACTTTAATGATCAAGCTCCATATATGCAAACCTTTGGTTCAAGCTCAGGTCGGCACTTTTGTGATCCATATCCAGAATTCTTGAAGAATTTCGTGAGAAAAGGATACGGGGATTCAAGGCCAAATTTCCATCATGTCGGCAGTTTGGAGCAGTTTCGTGCCGATTGACCGTGCGTCGCCGTCCATACTTCAATCGACCTGTGCCAAGTACTGTGACATTCAACACTCGACGATCTATCATAGCAATTGACAGTTTGCCAATCCAAATCGAGAGCTTCCCGTCCAAGCCTACAAAATCATTGTTGAAGTTGTCGTTCATGCTGCCTGTTTCAACTAACTGTTTGCCAATCGTAAGTTGTTGTTTGGCCACTGATCAACCCCAATTTGAGGTCGATTTGCTTTCTTTTTTTCATTGTTTAACGCTCTAACATCCCAATTACTTGTGATTGAACATAGTTTCGGCGACGAAACAAGCTCAAAAAGGCGTGTTCTTGGACAAATTTTCTAGATCGCGCATTTGCTATAATTTTTGGTACGATTTTCTTAAAATTTTTATTGTGACTTGTGCTTGTTTTGCTTAGAAAACTTGCATATATGTTCTAATGATTTGATGTACATATTCGATTCACAATTGAAAGTGAGAATTCAAAGCTTTTTTGCTAAAACCGAACTCAAACTTGGTTCACTGTTACATGAAATTCTGATTTTTTCGAGTAATGCCAACTTGATCATGAATTTGCTTGAAAAAAAACCTTGAGAATTGATTTGATTAGAAAATTATTTTCTCAAATGCCAAATTATTTGACATGGTTGAATTGGATAATATCGAATTTTTGGTAAGCTAAAGTTGGAATTTGCAGCACATATACCCCCTTGGCTGGATTCCACATATTAATGGATGAGCATTGATCTTTGTCTTGGTTGAATAACATTGAACTTGTGATAATATTTGCTTTGGATAAATATCTCATATTCGTTCCGTTGGTTATCATGTGCTAATTTTTATGGGAATGGATAAGTTTTGTGCATAATTGGATGCCGTCCCTTGCTGTGGATGATCTTTGCTTCAAATCTTTATCTTTGACATGCAAGTTGAATTGTGATACCTTATCTTATCTCTTGCAATTTTATCTAAATATGTTTGATTAGGGATAAGATTTGAGCTCAATTGGATTATATCCGAATTTCTGAGAATTATCTGCAACAATTTTTTCGATCCTTGGAGATAATTTTCTCAAATAAAAATTGGATCAAACTTTGGATAAAGAAAGGTGGATCCCCATCTCTTTTGGATTTTGAATTCAAAGCTCAATTAATTTTAATTATCCTTTTATTTTTGTTGGTTTTGTTTGTTATAAAATTTGCACATTTTTAAATAAACATGTTCATAACATATGGCCCCTTTGTGCTTAGACCATTCAAAAATTAAATTGAATGCCTTGGTCATGATCTCATGGCAATTTAACATAAGGTTTTGTATTCTTTCCTTTGGTAAAAGGGACGTTGTTGTCTTCTACCTCTACCCTCATACTAGCTCAAATCTTTGAGTATGTAGCGGATAAAAATTCTTCTCTACGATAAGTGAATTTTTCAAAAATTCAAATTTAAAGGTATATTATGGGCATTTTTATTTAATTTTATTCAAATTTTTGTTTGCTTTTGAATGTTTCTTTTTTATGGTATTTCATTATCAACAATACATTTATCCCAACTGGAGTCGGCGGTCAATGAATCCAAAGAATCATAAAAATAAAAGCAGAATCAAATGAGGTAAAATAGATAAATATGTAAAAATAAATGAACAAATACATATATATATCTACCCACTACCTCTCCACAACACTGATAGCCTTCCTCCACCCCGTCCTAATACAAGCCGTACGCCAATCTATTTCTCACTTCATTAAATCTTGTTTTACTGCTTTCCTAAATTTCGGTCGACATATGCTTAAACCATTTCAGTCCATGATCTTTCATCTTTTCCGCTATCAGTTCTACTCCAACTTTTCATTGATTCTCTTCATTCCTTATCTTATCCACCTTGTACGACCACACATCCACCTTAACATCCTCATTTCTGCTACTGTCATTTTATGCTCATATTTTCTTTGTGCTGACCAACATTCAGCTCTGTATAACATGACAGGTCTGATTATTGTTCTATAAAATTTTCCTTTTAACCTAAAAGAAATTTTGCGATCACACAAAAATCCTGATATACTGCGTCATTTCATCCAACGTGCTTTGATTCAATGGCTTATATCCTCATCATTTTGTCATTCCTTTTGCAATATTGATCTAATATATCTAAATGTATCTTTCTTGGGTACCTTCCGTCCGAGTATATTTACGGCTTCCTAATTCCCTCTTCCTGCCATGTCAAACTCACACTTTAAGTATTCCGTCTTACTTCAATTTAGCTTAAATACTTTAGACTATAACGTGCTTCTCCATATTTCTAACTTAGCGTTAACTCTAGCCCTGATCTCATCGATAAGCACAATATTATCTGCATGTATACACCACGGCACCTCATTTTAAATATATTTTGTTAGGTCATCCATAACCAAGATAAAAAGGTAAGGGTTCAAAGCAGAACTTTTGCCTACTGTAATTGAAAAATAACTTGATGTGCCATTATAAGTTTTCGCACATGTAATAGCACCGTCATACACGTTCTTGATTGCCTCGACATACTTTGAAATTACTTTTTTCTTCTCAATAATCAACCACACAACCTTTCTTGGAACCCTATTATATGCCTTCTTGAGATAAATAAACATCATATGGAGGTACTTATTTTTTTCTCGATATCTCTCCATCAATTGTCGTATCAAGAAAATAGCCGGATAGATCTTACTGGCATAAATCATAAACTTGATGATTCTATAGTTAGAACAATTCCGGATATTCCATTGTTCTTGTATATTTGCATAAGTATACTCTTCCCTCATTTATCAGGCATATTATAGTTTTTAATCCAAAAAATCACTTGCTCACCTGCACATCATATAGTTCAGTTCATACTTTGTCATGTTATCATGCATATTGCCATGTGATTTAGTATAGTTTGCATTGCATTCTTTTTTCAAAGAAAGTCAAAATCAATGCATATCAATCAATCGAAAAGGATCTTTCATGAAATTGATATCGAAAAAGATCTTCAAATTAATAAAAACAAGTCCTCCAAATCAATTTTTCTAGTTCGTAGAGATAAAATAATTCTTCCACTGTTTTATATAAGTTTCTAATCAACATATAGTAAATAATTAGTGGAGGCACTAATTGAATATTTTTTTTCATGAAATAAAATTAAATTGCGATTTGGTAAGACTTGAGAGAGTCTGAATTAAGTTAATTTATTTAATTAATCTGATAATACATTATCCTAATTTTTCAGATCACGGCAATACTCCAAAGTTTCTCTGACACTTTAATAACATCAACCGGACAATGCTGAATTGCTGACTTCACTTGATTGTACTTTGTTTGCGCGGACACCGTCCCTTGAGTCTTGACCACGTATGAATCCCTAGGATCTTGCAGACACTTTAAGGCCCAGCCATCTTTCGGTTGGGGTCAATCCAGGCCCAATTTTTAGCCCCAACACAAAAAATTTGGAAGGTTTACGGCATTATTTATTTTGCGAAAAATAAATAACCTGAAAAATTCCTTACCAAAAAAAAAAAACCTGAAAAATTTAAAATAATCGTTTTCATTACTTAAAATAATTAAATAATAAAAAAGTTCATATCGGTAATAATTTATATCTGCATTTTTCATGGACGATGAAAATATTTTTTGTTTATTCAATTTTTAAGCTATAAAAATATATATATATATATATATATATATATATATTTTTAGAAAATACATCCCATTTTCTGCAAGCAAACGGAGAATAGATCTTCTAACTTCCTTGATTTTGTACAGTTAAATCATGCACTCAATCAGCTCTCAGTAGAGCGACAGATTAATTAATTACATCGCATCGTGATTAAGGGAGAAATTGTCACATGAAAGCTTAATGTGGTGCCAAATTAGCGAAAAGAAACTAGGAGAAAAAGGAGAAGAAAAGAACCTCATTTTAATCAAATAACGGTTAGTTATAACGGGTACACGAAACTATTGATTGCACAAATCAAGAACGTTCGAGCACTCGACTAAACGAAAATAAAAGACCAAATCGCACGAATCGAGAGCGATTTAGGGGACTCGACTGTATAAAATCAAGTTCTAGAAGACCAAATCACACGACATAGTCTAGAGCTTAAAAGGAGTAAATCTGCGCTTTCACCATTGCATGCCAAACTCATTTTGGGTGCAAGTGCAACATCGTCAGATGGTGTAATTGCTCAGTTGTCTGAGAGAGAGTTCTGCAACCCTAATCCCAGCTACAATTTCCCTTTTTTTTTTTTCTAAAAAAAAGTTATTTTCTTTTTGAACTTTTTTCCCATTTCAATTTCAAATCAACGGCTGAGGACTCGCAAACATTTTGGCATGCATGCAGGAGATGTAAATTTCGAAGCACAGTACACCATTTTCGAGTCTACCAGTGGCGACACATCTCCCTACCTGCAGCTTCTTGACCATTGTCTGCCAAACTTTGCCCCCCTCCTCTCTCTCTCTCTCTCTCTCTCATGGAGAAAAATTCTTGCTCAATGGAAAAAAATCAAGAAAGTGAAAGCTGCACCTTTCAATGGAGATGTGTCTAAATTCCGACAGGCAATTAGCAACCATCCTTGTAATGATCTCCATCGTCGACAGTACAAGCACAACATGGACCAAATCAAATCACTCGAAACCGATAAGCTTTCGTTCATCCTCTCTTACCTGAGTCGTGCGAGATTTGCCACCGCTTCTTTCTGTCTTTCCTGTTTTGTTTATAGTTCGAGAGGAAGGAGGGAATCGATTTTCAGCAAAAAGCTAAAGCCGAACTGAACAGAGCTTTCAGCTCCAAAGGCCTCAGAAGAAAATGACAGCTTGGCCATTAATCCACAACCACCAGAAAGTTAAAAAGAAAAGAAAAAAAAAAAAGAACAAACAAACAAACCACACTCATAACGAACACGACCCAGTTCTACTTATTACCCAACAACTCCATTTATGGTAGCAATATCACCAGTTCTTGATTCATCTTCTCTGTTCTGTTCATACTTGACAAACTATATCACTATCCAAAACTGGAGACCAAAAACTTTTACATGGAATTCTTGAATATATAGCTCAGGGCATGACTATAGACAGTACATACTCAAACCTCAGATGTCCATCAACAGAGATATCAAGAAAATATATAAAGAAGAAAAAAATCAAATTTTTCAAGAAGGAGACAGCTTCAATTCATAGCTTGACGCAGCACACAGAAGGCAAAACTCTGCCTCCAGAGCTCATCTGTTGTGTAAAGGATTCGGACCTGTGTAGACTCTCCTCTTTTCATCACCAAAAGGGCCATCGCCCTCTTCACGTCTTGCTCCACCGAAGCTTGCATCGTCCGGCTTCACGGGACTCAACCCAGAAGGACCGGGCTTAGTCTTGAAGCTTGCAAATCTAGCAGACCCATCAACAGTAACGGAGGTTTCCAGCAGCAACAGCAACAAAAACAGCAGAGAGAAGCAAGCAAGCTCCTTTCCTGAGCCCATCAACTTCAAGAGTATTGCCTAATCCGTACATGGAATGTTGTCAGCCTCAAGATACTGAAAAGTGGGAAGCAAGCAACTTTTGCATTTTTCTTTTGGATCTGATTCCAAGAAGAAGCAAGGCGAAAATTCAGTGTGTTCCTTTTGGGGGGTGATAGCATGAGAAAGAGACCCTTTTGGTTTTTGCCCCTTTTCGTGGGCTTCTTTGCTGTGGTTTTCTGGTGGCAAATCTTGGAGTTTGAGCTTATGGGGATTGAAACGGAGGAGGGTCGGTTAAGGGGGAGAGTCAACTTTTGCATAGGGGTTGGTGCCTGAAAGGAGCTATAGTAAATGAGGTTGCAGAAGGTGCTTGCTTTCTGGTTTCAGAGCCCGTTTTCAACCTTGGGGAGCCTCTAAAGGCCAAGTGAGTGATGGCACTGTTGAGGTTAAAAGACAATTCTGTTTGTTTGTTTGTTTTTCTTTCTTTATTTCTTTTTTTGTCAAGACATTGAACAAATGGATCGCATATGAGAGAGAGAGAGAGAGAGGGGTTGATCTAGGTGCCATTACTAATTCACTCCTCTCACATAATTGAAAAGAAAGAGAGGACATATTTACAATGATTAAAAAGAATGAGAAATCTCTTATTCATTTAATCTTTAAGTTGCTTCATTTTCGGATCGAATGAGACAGAACGTTAGTGCTTCTTTCTCTCTATTCCCAGTATCAGCCGGGGCAATTTGACGGGTATTTAGCGTTCCAAAGTCGTAGCAACACCTTTTCCTTGTTAGTGAAGTGAAAAGAAAAAAAATCCGTTCACTTTTCTTGTTTCAGCCAGGCATCTTGACATTGGTGTTCATCAAGAGCAAATAAGCTCTTTTTTGTCGGTCAAAAGGGAGAAACGTATGCTCAAAATAGTCAAAATATTAGGAGCTGATAGGTGGGGGCATGAGGGAGTGGGCGGTGAATATGTGGCGTATTCTTTTTTCTTAGGGGCAAATGATGTTGTCTTCATTCATTATCTCGTTCACAATGGAAAAAGGAGGTCTCAAGCGTATGAAAGTCATGGACAATTGATTTTTGCACACTCCTCAGATGGCCCAGTGACTTGTTTAACAATGCAATACAAAAAAATCTTACTTTAAAGATCACCTCCTTTTCTTTGCCTTTTGCCCACTGGTCGTCTTTGATTTTCTTTTTCTTTTTTCTTAATTCTCTAACTTCACCATCTCTTTTCCAAAACTCATAGATCTCAAAAGGAGCTTGATCTGATTTAAACCCACATGAGCCCAAAAATTATAACTTTGCCAGTTGTGTAGACCACCACCAGACCCAGCTGATGAGTTCCTCGCAAGCGAACAAGACTTGCTTCACTGTTCTCACATAAGGTCCCATATGTTCCTAGATTTAGATGCACAGAAGCCGAACAGAAAGATCATTATATTCACAGGGTTTCCTTGTATATACATAGGGACAGGGCTACTGAATCAAGATTCGGTCGAACACGAAAGCAAAATTTCGCGAACTGATAGCTTTCTCAAATGATGGTGCAATAATACGCGAGTTTTGGAGTTCATACTTGCCATTCGAGAGACTTTTGGTATGTGGATCCTAGACGTGATGATCTAATATCATACAACGAGCAGCTGGTTTAGCAGGAAAATGCTTAGCATCAGTTGTCGTCCGTTGTACTGCGTGTAGGTTTTTTTAACATGTCTATCCCCTTTGATTTTCTGATTTGAGTACAGCATAATAATCCACCCTAAGAAAAACAAACAGAAAACCCATAAAGTTTGCTCTTTTGTACAGCATGGATGATACAGCAAAATCACAAGAAGCAGTGCCTTAGTGCTCCTATTCAACGACACAAACTTGAGCCCTCCAGCTTTTTCATAATGAGTTACAACAACTGATACCACAAAAGCAAAGAGGGGTTTGGGGCAGATCAGTGAGACACATCTTGATGGATTTCCATGAGTGCCCAGAATAGCTTTGACCGGGAGAAGGGGAAGGAAGGACACAGGTGAGATGAGACAATGTGGCTAATTGAGTACCCCTGAGGCATCATTAGAGCAAAGAACATGCATTTTTGGTGGACTAGCAATTATCAGTCTCTTTTTCCCACCACCTCTTTTCTTTCTCCACTTTTCATTCTCTCTTTTGCTTAACTGGTCAAGGTCATGGTGCCGCACATCATCATTGGAAATTCAACTACTCCCCCATGAAAGAAATTCACACCAGGGGACTCTGTTAAAGTCTCGATGAGGGGATATTGTGATTGAGTTAATAAAGGGTGATGCTAACAAATTTGAACGAGTCAATGATGTTACCACTATCAAGTTTTGGCAGATTCTTGCCTCTGCCTTCCTTACATTTTCATTTGCCAAAATGAATACAATGAATTTGCAACTAAGTTGAAGGTCACGCGGACGATTTGAAAAATACAATTACAGATCCAAGAAAATTGATTTTGGGATACTTTTATCTCAGTTTCTGAGTCAAGCAAAGAATTAGATTATGATGTTGAATATCCATATCGAGCGTCATCGAAAGAAATGCACTTTCTTGTTTCTTCTATACTTCTCTAGACACGAGGCACCGTATGATCCTGAGCAGAATACATACATTAATCATCTTGCTTGGGGCAAGAAAATGATATAGAAGACTTAGCACTACAATTTCTTCATATCTTAGAGGCATCTGCTGTAGCACGGCATAGGGCAACGGCTGTCTTTGAACCAGATGGTCGGGACAAATGTTTGCTTATGAATTCTCCGGCTACCATGAGCTTTGCGAGGTCCACATTGGTCTTCACGCCAAGCCCATTGAGCATGTACACCACATCCTCCGTGGCAACGTTTCCTGTTGCTCCCTTCGCATAGGGACAACCGCCTAATCCCGCAACGGAGGAATCTACTGTGCTAATTCCCATCTGCCAAAGTTAAGTGCAAGAAGTAGAAACCAAATATCATCTCGAGCACTATCGTTGGGCTAAACAGCAACAAACTCAGTAAGATATATCATTCTGAGGTAATATTCAACCAAAAGAAATGACTGAATAATATTATACTGGAAGAGGGTGAAATTATGCATCAAAATGAGAGACTTTCCAATGTCCCCTTTTGAGAAACTTATTAGTTATTACGAGGATAAAACCAAAACTATTCACCTTGCCAAAAAAAAAAACCAAAACTATTCAATCTGACCCGCATTATCGAAAATGAGATGCAAAACAAAAAAAAGAAGTGCAAGAAGAAGCTTTAGAAACCACAGCAGTCCAATAAAAGTGAAGGGGTTTCCAAATTTAGTGAAAGGCCATAAAATCACAGGAAGATCCAAATTCAAAGCAAACT
This sequence comes from Rhodomyrtus tomentosa, assembly GCA_028455895.1. Classification (NCBI taxonomy): domain Eukaryota; kingdom Viridiplantae; phylum Streptophyta; class Magnoliopsida; order Myrtales; family Myrtaceae; genus Rhodomyrtus; species Rhodomyrtus tomentosa. Next base: position 12,336,767 of record JAPCWY010000003.1, on the reverse strand, counting down.
CACGTTTGCCGGAAAGAAAACCACTCATGCAAAGACAGCTTCCATTTTTTCCACAGACGGAATTATAAAAAGAGTAAGCGGCTTTAGGCCAGATATATGTGCATTAGAAGATCAAAGGCACGACGAGACGGTTTTTTAGCAACTTACTTGGAGGGATATCAAAATATTCGGGAGAGACTGCCCATAGGTGTCATGAAAGTGAACAGCAAGTTTCTCAGCTGGGACAACGGCCATTACAGCTTCAAGCATTGGAACAACAGTTCCTGAAATACACATCGACAAACAAGAAGATCAATGGAAAGCTGAAATCATGTGGAAATGCTTCAGACTCAAAGAGCGTGAATAAACGAAACTCCTCCTCATTTCAAAATCAGCTAAGATTACTAATATAAAAAATCAAAGAGCTTCACAAACAGTTACATTCTCCAGAAATTGGATGTTAGTCAGGGGATTACTATAAGGCATTTAATGAACTGAACACTGTCCTCAACAAACACAGCATCTTAATCACAAAGCGAATTTTGAATATTCGCCAAGTAAAAAGATAGAATGATTAAGTGCTTTCATTGAAGCAAAGCGATGAAGGTAGGACAAATGGAAATAGCTAAAGTGAATAGTTTAAGGTTTTCAATACACGCCAAGAGCAACATATTTTCACACTTTCATCTTCCTCCAATTGCTTGTTGGAAAAATACGTCTTTGTTGATCACTGGACATAACTAAAACTCAAAACTCACTAACATCTCTAAAAGCTTTCTATCTAGATAAAACTCAGAGACTTCACTTAAATGCATCATGTAACGAAAAGAAGTTTATCCTAGGCAAAAATTTCTGCACCTAAAAAACGAGGACAAGCACTAGCTGCTTCTGAAAATTACCTGGAGTACCAACCCCAATCGTATCTCCTAGGGAAATTTCGAAGCAGCCCATTTCATGTAGCTCTTTTGCGATATAAGCAACTTTTGAAGGTGCAATTGGTCCTTCTACTGGACATCCAATGGCACACGAGACATACCTGATGTTTTTCAAAAAGCTCATTCAATTAACAGCTAAAGCCTGATGAAGTGAACTGCTGCAACATGTCATTGTAAATGAAAGGAATGATACAGTCACTCAAACAAACACCACATTAGGGATTGAAAACATACATTGGCCCTGAAAAAATAAGTCAAACTTAGTAACTGGTTTATCAAGAAGACGGGATTTTACGACAAAACCTAGAGAACTACTCCAACTACTTCTCCCCTTTGTAAGCATTCTGCAGCCAAAAACATTTCCAGTTTCCAAAATCCTCCTTTCTTCACAGCTGGATTAAGTAGAAACCAAAGCATTCCAAGAACAGAATCACCAAAAATCCTATTTAAAGGATTCGCTTTTATTATCGTCTAACCAACATAATTCATAGACAGCAAAATTTTCTTCGCTACACCAATTTTGATCCCAGAGTTTAGAATCTAGCAATCATATAAAGCTTCTTAAGGTTGTATATAGTTTCAATAGTATAAAACAGGCACAAGCATATTGCTAGAGAACTGCTCACAACATCAGCACAGTTTAATATAATGAAAATACTCAGTAGATCTGCAGATTGTGCTGTGCAGCTTCTCACACATACACATGTGAGAGAGCACTTACCCACGGACAGGGATTGAGAGAGCTTTAGCAGCCTGAGTAACGGCACGGTATCGTGCAAGACTCTCTTCAATGCTGCAATTGATGTTTGACTTCGAAAAGGACTCAGAAGCAGATGCAAACACTGCTACTTCTTTAGCACCAGCTGCTACAGCTGCTTGAAATCCCTGAAAGAAATGTGTTAATTTATATAGGACAAATATATATGACTCGTCTATTAATTCAACTAGCATAATGTTAAATAATTTCATGATTACTTTCATATTAGGAGTCAGAACAGGCAATCTGGCATCCTCCAAATCATGTACTGCTTCCATTACGTCTTTTGCATCCGCCAGCTGAAACCAAGTTCACAGATTAGACAAATATAAATAGGCTTTCAGGAAGATGAATAAGAAAGCTTCACAGAATTGAAAATCAATGAGCTCTAAGCATTTTGACTGATCTTCCTTCCGAAGATGCAGGATAATAGGAAGGCATAACGGCTGAATGAAGTTTATGGACTAACAAGCACCTAGAACTGCAGATAATATTGCAGTAATTCCTGAAATGTGAACAATGAGGCTCCCAACAAGGAAAACTTAGAAATTATGGAATTACTTGAACTCGAGAAGCCCACAAACCTGGGGAACCCATTTAGGTGATACAAAGCTTGTGGCTTCAACCACGGGCAACCCACAGGAGACTAATCTTCGTATCAATTCCACCTTAACTGCGGTAGGGACCGTATTTTTCTCATTCTGTAATCCATCTCTTGGACCAACTTCCACAATCTTCACAAACTTCGGAATACCTCTCAAAAACTGATCAAGCACGACATTGTTCAGGTGACCAACACTTCACGATAGAAAGAAAGATTCTCTTGAGCTTAGCTGGTAAATTAAATTATAAGCATGTGGGTGGCCAGCAGGTCACCTTGTTTGATGTGGTGCGCGTGTTTTTTTCATCACACTTGGATCTATACTGATGGTCCGGGAAGTACCGGGAAGTGCATAGACTCCCAGCCACTGAGTCCTTCCTGCCTCCATTTGAAGATCGGGCGTAGTTGTTGTTTTTGGACCCATTTCGGGTATGACTTCTCCATGGGAATGAATCTTCGGTAAACTCATCATAATCATTGCTGAATGGAAGAAGAAGGAGTCAGCTTTCGATATCAGGTATCAGGTACCTATTTTATAAAGAATGACTACCCCAAATTTCAACAGGATTTTCTTCCCAAATTTCACAAATAGTAGGTGTTTTCTCTTCCTTCATGATTGATACTCCCAAGCCATTAAAATCATGCTTCCATAATCTAGCATGAACTATTCTAGTCTCTTTAGATATTTCCTAAAATACAGGAATGCACTTCTCACTATCAAATGCAGAAAAGAGGACTTGTGGACCGCACAAATTCATTGCACATGATCTAATTTTTGTTAAGCCCTCACCAAGCCCAAAAAGGAAAAGGAAAAGAAGTTACAAACCCTTCAAATGCAAGCAAGTCATTTCCTAAATCCATTAAAAGGTTCCTGGTTAAATCACATTCCTGATAAGAAAATACAGAAGAAACAGAGAAGACAGCTTAATCTTGTAGGTCATCTTCAGCAATTCAAAAGAGTACCTGCAACTGTTTGATGAGCTACAATTCCTTCCTTCGATCCAGCAACTCCCCATTCCCATATCATCCATTCTTGGTCGACACGCACCAGATGAGAACCTCTGAATCCTATCAATAGTATTCATGCTGGGCAACTTGTCAAGACCAAGTGGTTCCTCCAAACTTGACATTGCGAAAATGGGTATAAAAATAGTTGGAAATCCTGCATAATGATTACAAGTATCAGATACATCTGAACCATTAGTACACCGGATTCTCGTTCGGGCAATGCAGTTTGAACACTTGAAGTCAACACACAGATTACAGGACATTTTGTTCAGCTTACCAAGATAACAGAGCTGGATAACACAAATATCAGCTACTCAATACATTGAGTTCACATCTAAAACGGACCCCCTTATGCTCCTCTTTGATATCATTTTAGCTCCCTCTAGTTACCATCTTTTGTTACGATAAGCAGCTTTTAAACTTTCATGCGATGTAAGCATCAAACCTCATGACCACTATGTCGTTGAATCTAAGCCATCCCTACAGGATTAATGCTCACAGATCAAAGTATAGAAACTTCCTGGTGCGACGGCATTGATGCGAAACATAAACTCCTTGACCAATAATGCAGCAAACGATGTTTACATAGATGGTGTTCAGACATTTCTTTTGTAAAGACTTAGGTTCCTGCTTCCTCTGTAAATTCAGCAATTCATTGAGACATCACTGCAGGTGACTTGACAAAAAAAAATGAACAAGAGCATCTAAAAGTAGCAACACAGCATTCACCAATACGGCTTCTGAGGCACAACAGAACAGATCACACATCGCTCCTAAGACTCAAGGTTTGGTCAAAAGGATCACTAGAATCAGCCAAATTGTACTGACTTAAGAGCATTGTTTTTCACTTATTACTTTAGCTTCCAAGCATGGGTCACAAAGCCCCAACTAGCAATTCGCTCTTGTTTTTCGCTCATCACTTTAACTTCCAAGCGTGGATCACAAAGCCCCAACCAGCAGTTCGCTCTCTTATTGACACATGCTTCTTCGCTTTCTCATCCACCAACAGAGCAAGTGGAAGTTTACAGACATCAAACCAAAGAGAACCCAAATCAAAAGCAGAAAAAACCAAGAGAAGTACCAAATCAAAAACGAGGCAGAGCTAGGGTTTCTGCTGGAAATCTAGGAACCCCAGAAAACAAGATTGAATTTTTCTGGGGACCCAGTCAAGAGGACTCGGAAAGAGGAAAGAAGGGTTCCCAAACTCTTGGTGGGGGCGTTGCGTTAGATGGAAGAAGAAGAAGAAGAAGAAGAGAAGGTCAAGAAACGTGACTGAGTTGTTCAAAAAAGCCTTTTTGTTTGTGTTTGGTGGGAGATGTTAATCTGGAAATTGCCTTTCTTTTTTCGTTTTTTTTTTTGTGGAGAGAGAATTAATTCTTGAGCGTGTGCGTCAGAAAGAGAGGCAGAGAGACATGAATTGAATCGCCCGGAACGGCAGAAGGTGGGAAAGATGGTGGGAGAAGGGTGGTAGGTACTTTTCCGTTGGAAGTTGGTCGCTCTTTCTCTCTCCACAAATTCTTTTTTTTTTTTTTGGCCTTTAATGAAGTTGGCTCTCTCTCTCTCCACTGCTTTTTTCGAGTTATTTAATGAAGTTGGCTCTCTTTCTCTCTCCACAATTTTTCTTCATTTGATTTTTTTCAATTTGATATTTTTTCACTTACTCTCCATTTCCCTTTCAATTTCTGTCGCCACAAATTTGTTTGTTCGACCGGTACGATTCCGGAGCTCTTTCAAAAAGATGAGAACTTTAGTGTTCGTATTTTGTAAAAAGAATGTCTTAGGAGTTTTTGTAAAGTGATGTATTAAAAAGACCACACACCAATCGTTCCACACAATCAATGTCTTGAAAATTAAGATTATTTCGAATAAACTCCACGTAGATCGGAATGAGCTCATGTGAGCAAGCTCTAAGACTGAGTTTCAGGTGGCTATGTAAGCGTTGTTTATAGACTTGTAGGTTTTACCATAAGATACTAGGCCCCAATCTAGACTACATTGGGTCATGCCACCTCGAATCTCACCAAATATGAAGCGGCCACCATCGCCGGCCTCAAAGTCTGAGGTTGGCGACGGTTAGAGATGGCAGAGGGTTAGGGCCAAGGATGGTGGTTGGTCTGTGACATGATAAGAGAGAGATGATGGAGGACAGAGAGAATCGTAGCATATTTGGATTTGCTTTTTGAGAATGAATTATTTGAGGAAAAAATGGCAATTTTTGTAAATAAGCGTGTCCGTAAGAATGTAAGTTGATGTGAAGAATAACAAAACTCGAATACAAGTCATGAGTTTCCAAAGTGTGAATGACATTTGACTCCATGACAAAATTCATACGCAAAAAGAAAAGAATTTATAAAGTCTCGTAAATTGCTAAGATGGTTGTTTCTTTCAATGCATGCAAAATACATATTTTCAATGACGAGAAGTCTTTGGCCTCAAAAATAGAAGGAGAAGTTCACATTCTAGACTATTCAACGCAATTCATGAACTTCGGAGATTTAAAGCGTGTTTTTATTTCCAACTATTGAGAAAAAAGAAAAGAAATGAAACAATTCGATCAAAGTCGTTTCGTTAAATTAGTTGAAGAGAATTACATCTAGTTGAATTCCGTTGACCACGGGCAAAACGGGCTCGTGTGGGAATTCACATGGTACATAGACAGAGATCCTAGAATGGAATCTTCTGGGATCCCCATGCGATGTCCTAATTTTTTGGAGTTTTCTGGGTACTAAGTGCTAAGTTTCACGCTGGGCATATCGCTCTTGCCCGGTAGACTAGACTGGTAGGTCCTTCTTCCTAGTTTTGATAGAAGCTACCACCACCAGCCATCATGTCCTCTTGGTAATTTTCGACTCAACGAATAGGGGTAATTTTCTTGAACGGCAGCGGTAATTTTCGACTCAATGAATCTGGCTAAGATTTGGAATTTGAAATTGGACCAGATTTCAAAATTCTAAAAACTTATTTCAACAAGTAGATTTCAGATACCAAGTAAACACTTGAGACCCGTAATAAGTTTTTGTGATTTTCTTAGTACATGTGTTTCATCGATCCTACGGTATACCGTGACATCAGATAATGAATTGTTAATCTATATTTGTAAATTGTAGCAGCAAAGTATGCTCATTAAATATAATGATTCATTACAGATGTTTGATTAAGAATGCATGTGAAGACGCTTATCTAGATCCTGAAACTCGTGAACGTTTTATAGATATATAGAGTAGAATTCATGTTTCAGGAAAAAAGAGAAACCTGTTCCCGCAAGTTCTAAAGTTCACTTGAATGTGTATAATACTTGAAAGCGTTCGTCCCGACAGCGGTTGTGTATTAGAATAGGAAGAGCCACACGAAAATAGAGTGCTGGTAGAACCCTAATGGTTGTTGTGTGGGGAAGAAGCCGTCCTCCTATCACGAGTGGTTCTGGAAGCTGAAGCGATAACAAAACTGACGGACGTCAGGAAGACGGAGACGGTGGCAGCAGAAGGCCACAGGTGTCCGAACAGGCGCGCTTCTGCCGAAGTAGGGCCCCACTTGACACGGACTCCTTTCCCAACTACCCGTACGGAGTTTTCTTCCGCTTCCGTGACGTTCCTAAGGGTTGGTTGGTTGGTTTGTTTTTTTTTGTTTTTGCTTTTTTTTTTAAAAAAAAAAAAATTTCCATTTCATGGAGGTTTTGCTCGAGAAGACAGATGACTCGAACCTGTCCCCATAAACTTGAGATACGTACCGATGCCACTAAATTATTTCCATCACGAATTAGACAGAAATTGGACGCACGCCTCACAGAAACGTGAGCCTTCCGCTCGTGAGCGGCTACCGACTTCCCAACCTTGTACAGTGTATAACGTGGGCTAAAATTCGTGCGGTGCGGCCTTGAGCGATGTGTCCAAATCATAGCAAAAAGCTGTGGTCGACTCGTTGGCATCATCAATGCAAAAGAGCAAACTAATCGTTCGGGGCATGTCTTCGCCAGATGGGTGGCTACTATGCAGCAGCTTTCTAGTTGGTTTACTTGTCCGTGCGTGTTCCTACGAGAGCCCATGAATCTGCAGATGGGCTTTGAGTTGTTCACCGACCCAACAGCCCATTGACCTCCAATTCCGGAATCTATAATCGACCTGTCCCACGCACTGGCTCTCCTCGTCCATGAGCTGTGAACTGGAAGCGTCAAGCAGCTTCTCTACCCCCTCAAATGTCACGCTTACCTCGCTGGCCTCTTACAAATGAGAAATTGCTATGGAGATCTACATCCTGCACTATATGGGACGGACTCGAGAAGTGATGCGTTCGACCGGTTTTCCGGAACCGACCTTCATCTACTCTTCACGGTCTTTCGCCTTCCGATTGGTGTGGAAGTCCAGAGCTTTCTTAAATCGTGTGCCGGTGAAGCCTTTGACCGGCGGAATATCTCAACCGGACCAACCGCTCGCTCGTCCAAGTATTCTTTGAGAATAGAGTTCTCTCAGAAAAAATGAATTGGAGAAGACCAAAACAAACGGACCGACCAAGAGGAGAACTAAGAGACCACTTCCTCAACAATACACGATGAATTTGACTTCAACTTCAAGCCTTTCCCATAGGCGGCAATAAGAAGAGCCTCAGCTCTACCTGCACCGTGGCAAATCAAGAGAATACTTGAGACAGATCCAATCATACTTAGTAGATTGCTGCATCTAAATCCACTCGATTAATCTTGGCTATCGGAAAGCGACTACTAGTGTTTTATTGCAACAGCTTTTGGCAGAAACAAATCTGTCCAATAGCGGCAGAGGCTAGATAAGCTTTCCTATGTTTCAAATTACGCAAGCCTTATATTAATTCTATTTCTATGAATGCATGGTCCCTGGCTCCATTAAGTGATGACTACAAATAAATTCCAACGTGGCATATCTTTGAGAACATTCCTGTCACTCAACGCGGTAATATGATGCTAAAATTGTAGGGTACAACTAAGAAGAAAACAAGAAAATAAGAGAAAGATCAATTACCATGGTCTTTCTTCCTTTTAAATTGATCATCCAAAGAAGGAAACAAACTTGATGCAACCCTCCGACTGTCATCCTGTTCCAATCAGCATCTCCAAGGTGAACATACCAACTCAACATCTCGATCAAATAAAACAAGGCAATACTTTCAGGTGATTATCACAAGAAAAAAACTCAGTCCAGCAGATGAAGCAATGATGAGGGAGACAGAATAGTCCAAAGTCACGCGAGTGTTGATTCACTATTGGAGATTTACATAATACAGCAATCCATCCATTGGGGCCACAGCTAGTATGAGCCACGATTCCATTCATATAAAACATGGAACACCAATGCTCCGTTTGTTTTACGGAAAATGAGTGATCTGGAAAGCGATCATTTTTTGGAAAACTTTTTCCAGATCAGTCATTTTCTGTGATCTCTTCCGCGAAACAAACCGAGCCTAACTTCTTTTATTCTTTTTATTTTTGGGGCCGGGGAGGGAGGGGGAAGTGTGGCCCTTTCTCACAAGGTAATAAACTGAGCTGGCAGAAATGTTTACTTGTCAAAACCTGGAACACCAAACTAGAAACCTCGTGTACGGAAAAGAAGACAGTTTTTCGTAGGCTCAACTTCCGTAAAAAAAACTAGCATGTAATTTTACATCAGTGATTGAGTTGAAACCAAACCTACCTTTGTAAAGGAACTCCCAGAGAGCTCAAATACATTTTTCCACAGCGAAGATGCAACTGGAACCACAGAAAATCCAGACGAAACCAAGATTCCAATCCACAAGCCATATCCAAAACCTCCACTCCACCATCCCTGAAAAGCATAAGAAGAGAATCCTTGAGAAAAATCACTTTACTCCTCTATGCGTAAACAGCAGTTACTCCAACGACATTGCTGCTATGAACCGAGGCAATTCAAGAGAAATTTCAGATATAGACACCAAAAACTACTCAGAATAAGGGCATGCCCTAGATTAGAAGGATACAAACTTATTGGAAGGATTGGCGCATATCCCTTTCTCCAAATAAAGACATGCAACTTGCTTACAGTCAAGAACTTCAATATTTTTTACAAACTCAAAGCCCTATAGAATTGGACCCAAAAAAAAGTCCTGTAGAATGAATTACTCAATTAAGGATAACTCTTAATCAGATTGAAAAAGCATCTTCAATATGTATTTTTTTTTTTAAATCTTTAATGCAGACTTCCTTGAACTAAGTAATGATGCCCTAGACTTCATGTGAATGATCCCAAATTTCAAGACATAAGACAAGGTCAGTACATATTAGTTCAATTCGACTCTTCTCTCGTGATGTAGATGCAGCCACAGGAGAAGAATGAAATAAGAGAGATGATATCTGGTGAGTAGGCATACAAACATCTAAAAAAGATGGGAAAATCAATTTTATCCAAACTAACCTGTTTACCATCGTTGGGAAATGGAATTGACTGTTCTATGTATGCCTTTGTACCTAATTTAAGAAGCTCCAAAAGTCGGTGACCTTCAATTAAAAGGGATAAAAATGTATATAGGAAAATGAATGTGCTCCTTGCTGATGGCTTGACACGAAACTCATCATGTTATGGGATAAAGGGCATAAGTGATGCATTTTTGTATTGATTTCCTAGCACCAAAACAGGAGAAACATGATCAACCCAGAAATTGTACTCCCAGAGTGATTTCGATACCAACAATGCAAGCTAAAGATAATCAATTCAGATAGATCTAGCCACCATGCAAGTGAAAGCATAAATAAAAGCTCATATGCATTTCCAACCATTACAATCTGCCTCCAAACAGTCTGCATTCAAGTAGATTTAAAAGGAGGATAACCTTTACCAACAACAACATGAAGCATGCTATGACAAGTTAACTACCATAGCACCCAAAAAGCTGACACAACATGGTACAACTTAATCTTTTAGACGATAAAACGAACAGTGAGATGCAGGATTCACTGATAAAAGAAAATGAAACGCAGGAAGTACCAATTGGAGCATCCAAGCTCCGAAGCAACTGAACAATAGACCTGGGATCCAATCGCCTTCGAGTTCTTTTACCAACCAGTATTGGAACAGCAGGAGAATCGAACACCTACACCAATTAAATTTTTTAGCTTAAGAACAAGGATCTTGCAGTCCTTAGCAGATAATAACAACATGAATAACAGAACCAAGGGATGAAACGACTACTAAAATATGTCCACCAGATCAGTATAAATTCCAAGGAGTCATGATCAAGTGCAGTCTCTATCTCTAGACTAACTGTGCACATTTTCAAGCTAAGGAATTGCAAATAAAATGGAATAAGCAAATCAGATAAGCAAAATCATTATGCAGTTGACAGCTTCTCATATATCACCCCATCATTTCTAATCCAAAGCTTATCATCGATAGGCTCAACATAAACACTATGCCTCCTAGAGGACGCTTTCCGACCATCCTTCCCAATACTACTTCAACCAATCACCAACAAAAACAGACACCCTCTTCTTTTCTTGGATAGTGAAGGGGCCATTCCAGTGAGACGAGCCTTCTCAAATACATAATAACTTCAAATTTAATGTCTAACTGTAAAATCGAAAACCTGATATTTACAACCGATATTCCAGGGAAAAACCCAGTTTTGTCCATCTATCAAACACTTAGGACATCAAAAGGAACTCTGTTATGCGGCCAAAACGAAATAGCTAGATTGACTACATAGTCAGCGGCACATTCAAATTGGCAATCAGTAATTTGAGAAAAGAATTTAACACGCAAAAAAGATCGCAACGAAAAAGGCCATTCACAATCCCAAACCTGAGCTGAAAACCCGGACTCGTTGGGTTTCAAGAGTGCCAATGCACCCGAGAGATCCGGATCGATGCCGATAACCCAATCCGAGCCCGAACCATCTCCATCATATTCTACTCCCCCGGAACTAGCGGCGACAGGGCAAGTGAGTGAGTCCAACCACCTCTGCTTCAGCTGAGCATCGGCCGACTTACCCTTAACCCTAATTCTCCCATTCCCATTCCCACCAGCGCCCTCTTTCCTCGAATCAGGACTCTGCGAACTCGGCGCGTCCAAAATCTGAAATTGAGGCTGATTTGCAGCCAGAGCGGAAGAACAGAAGAGCGAGGTGAAGCGAGACCCAACGAAGGAGACTTTGGGTCTGAGAGCGAAGTGGAGCGGGTTCATTAGATGGCTTTGGAACTGGACAGCTTGCTGTTGGTGGCAAGGCTTGATTTGGAGGGCTTCCATTACAATGCCTTGGACTTGGAACGCTTGTGGTTCTTGAATTGTGTTCGCATGTCTGAGAAAAATCTGCTCGGAAAGACGAGAAGCCAAAAGTAGCGCGGGTTTCCGAAATTTCAACTGTCTTGTCCCTCTAGCGTAGCCGGTCGGATAGATCTTTTCATGCACCCGGTCTATAGCCTGCGCTTGGCACGTGGCAGCCACCGATTAGTCGAGCCTATATGAGTTCACATTGTTGACAAATGCCATTTAACTAATTTGTAGGAGATATAAACTATAAAGTATGAAATAATTTAAAGTAAAACGCAGTTACGCAACTGATTGCTTGCATGAAATTGACGTATGCAAAAATTGCCCACCGAGGTCAATCCTATCCTTAATGTCCGGGAGAAAATGTTTGGCCGTAAAGTCAAGTAGGAAAATAAGAAATCCAATCATAAATCAACATTTTACCGGCTAATTGGAGACCAACATTATCAAAAGTCTTTACTAGCATGACATCTTTTCTTTGGTGACTATAAAAGTAATATCATATTTTGACCTATGTACTATGTAGTACCGTCACGACACGACACGACACAACACAATATAACACTTGACACGACATGACAAGCCAACACATAATTTCTCGAGACACAAAAAATTCAAACACTCTGGGACGCGTAATATAATAAACAAATATTGTTTATATATACATGATGAATTTTTATTTTTACGATTCCGTAAATAAATAAATAACAAAAAAAGCCCTAGCATGAATTTACACTAAAAACAATCATACACCGTTTGTTAATATCAATATTTTGAATAGAAAAATTCCAACTACGTTTCATTCCAATAATACCTTATTAACTCTTGTTTGGATGCTTGTTTCTAGGCATTTAAGTTAATTTGTCTTTTAAAAAAGAGATCGAATGATATGATCAAGATAATGGAGGCGGGCTAGTCACCGAAAATATTCGTGCAGTTAGGGTTCCAAATCTATCGTACTGTATTGATCAGAGAGCTTACCCGCTTCTTTAACCACAGAAACATCAGTCATTTTTTGGGCTTTTCACTCATCCATCACTTCTTACCTACTCCAGTCTCTCCAAGATTTCATGAAATAGCATAATCTTAATCCTCATCATGCTAACCAAAGAGCAATCGTAGCTGAGTCAATCATATCCATTCTTGTTTCGAGCTAAAACCTTGAGGAGGAATAGCTTATTCGACTCGAGTTTGCCACAAAACCCATCTCAAGAACCGAATCCAAGGCTTGAGTTCAGCTTTCACCACCTGAACACTCAAGGTAGTCTCAAGATAAAAATAAAATAAATAAATAAGCAATTCACAATTCACACTCCATAACTAATAAATTTAACATTTAACAAATAAGCGAAAAACAGAAGCTTAGGGAACTGACTGACAGAATAGACTTGTCCACATTTCCATTGATCACTATGACCGAAAAAACCAAGATCCAAAACACCACGGTTGGCTTCGTATCCCAGTCCCACAACCAGAACATAAGGAGATACAAACGGTAAAAATCAAGAAATTACCTGGTTTTCGTGTGCAGCAAAGACACCACAATCGAGCGGTGAGCAGCGAACAAGATCGAACGGGGAGAGCGAGAGAGCTCGAAGGGGGCGAGCTGAGGTGGCGAGACGAGGCGAGGCGAGGCGAGTGAGGAGGCGAGGCCAGCGGCGTCGAGGGGAGGCGAGGCCAGCGGCGTCGAGGGGACAAAGAGGACTTAGAGGAGACGCGTGGCAAGAGCAGAGACAGATTTTTTTTTTTCTTTTCAAAAGAGCAGAGACAGATTGGAGAGGTAGAAAATTAGGTCACATTTTGGTCTATCTGAATTTGACCATCTTTGTGACCAGAAAAAAAGAATTTGATCATCTTAAACCCGCCCCTCGCGAGTCCGTGAGGTTAACGGCGCGAGCGTGTGTCCGGAGCGCGTCGAACACCGACACTCTCACGATCACCAAAAAAATTATTATGCTAGTAAATTATTATTTTTTCCTGCGCATGAATCCAAAATATGATATTTATCATGCAACACCATTGATATAAGATGTTCACCTTATTTAGGGCTGGTGCCATAGACATCCCACAACCATCTAACATACATTAAACGACTAAGTTTTACCCGATTTTTCGAGGGGGAAAAGAGGTGAGTGTCGTGTTCATCGACCTAAGAAGAGGAGCGACACTCATTGAAAGTTTCATTGCGAAGCTTATTCATCTTTGGAGAAACTCACGCGCACCCAGAGCTTGCTCGTTTAGGCTTTTGATCATCCGGTGAGATCTAGGAAATCACCATGACTCGTCTCGCGTCATCAATACACACGAGACGATCCCCCACCCCGTTCTTTATTTCCAGTGAAATTGCTCACTGTCCATGTTCGCGAGATAGGATTTTTCTGAATACATCCGTAAGTTTTTTCCATTGTAGGCTAATAACTTGGATTAGAATAGGATCACAAACCGGTGCTTTCCTGAACCAATCTGGTGCATTTCTCAGTAGGCCTAAAGATGATGTTCATTGCTGGTATCAGTTTTCTCTCACAAGTCTCTGTCTTGACCACTTCCTCTGTTTTATCCTGGCAGCCCTCTCTCCTCCAATTGGTAGGACTCGGGCCGCGGCATGTCCTGCTTGAATCTTGGGTCCGCTGCGAGAATTACAAGGCCTCGCATCTTCAACCTCTCCCGCATATCCCCCCTTCCCTTTGAAACCATCAACAGGTCACGCGACACTTAAGACAAAGAAAGCATGTGGCGTGTACCATTCCACGTCGTTTTTGACCCACAATGTCTGGACTTAAACCACACGAAAGATCACAAGACCCCCGCGTGAATAAGAACAAAAACAGAGACCTTTCCTTCTGTGACTTCCATGGCATGGAGGAACCAGGGATTATATCAACTGTGTTAAACCGGCCTACCGAATAAGCATAAGACCGAGGAATGCGACGGATTACGAGCGGGATGTGGAGTTAATAAATCATATTCTTTACCTCGCGAAGATCCGTCTTGTCACGTGCCATTTGGTTTTTCGTAAATCAGTCCTAGTATTCGGAGCGCAAAAAATAATTTTATTGATCATCTAGTACCTTAGAATTGCCAAACTTTGAAGATTGCTTTGGCCACAAAAGCAGGCACACGAAACTCTTCCTTATATTTGGCCAGGATTTCCCCTGAATTCAGGATCAAGAAAAGGGTCAACACATTACACAAGTTAGCCTCTAAAACCAGAGCTTCTTCACACTAGTGGGGGGCACACAGCATTTTCCATTCTCATTTTCTCAGCCGAGAAAATTTCAGGAAAATCACAGCAATGGAGATCATGGATTCTCACAACATCGCCGCCACCAATATCCACCTGAGCGCTCCCGCGAGCCCAGATAGTTGCAGCTTCGAAGGCCTGCTTTTCCACAGTGTCCCCGGGAGCCCCAAGTCTGAACCCCCGACTCCTACAGCTTCCTCCGACGACGGCGGGGACTTCGAGTTCGAGACCAGTCGCCAGTTCGACGACGCCGTTCTTGAGAGCCCAACGAAACGACGACAGCATCAGCAGCGGGAAGAACCGCAACCACGAGAGAGGCCACGCGAGCGACCTTGCATGGCGTTCGCGGAAGAGCTCTTCTGCGATGGGAAGGTCAAGCCGCTGAAGCTCCCGCCGCGGCTCCAGAACGACGGCGGCGACGGGTCGCGGGCTCAGACGCCGGTGGCTTCTCCAACGTCGTCGCCGCGTTACGCTAGCGTGAGGAAGCGGTTCGCGAGGCAGAGGAACTTGTGGGACGACGGCTTCGACCCGTTCGAGGTTGCGCTGGAGCGGGTGAGGGCGGAGGAGAGAGATCCCGGCCGTCGGAGGAGCAGGTCCATGTCTCCGTTCAGGGGATATGGCGGCGCAGGTGGCGACGGCGACAAGGTGGTGGGGATGAGGTCCAGCGAATCGACTCGGTGGACTCGGCAGGGGAGCGTCAGGGAAGAGAGTGCCGAAGCCGGCGGGCAGTTCTGGAGGGCTAAAAAGAAGGTGGAGCCCGTGGAGCAATTCGACCCGGCCCACGAGAAGAACACCCAAGCGGGTTCCCTTGGAGAAGAAAAACAGGTATTTGTCTTTTATTTAACCAAGTTGAAACATTGAGATTTTTCAATTTGGATAAAATTTGGTGTCCGAGCAATACTAGTAACAATCGTGTCACGACATTGCCCATGCCCATGCGGGCCTTGCCTACAGTGAAGCCTCTACTAGTGACATAGAAAAGTTGTATCTTTAAGAGTATGTGCTCACACGATTTCTCAAAAATAATTAAGTGTTTGAGTCTCAACAAACTCGGTTGACTCTTGAAGTTTATGGAAACGATACTTCATGATTTGAAACATAAATTAGGTGTGTTTGGATTGACTTATGTGTTTTTATGTGGTCAAATGTTAAGTAATTTATCATTATATCATTTATTCTAACTTCGAGATTTTTTTTTTAAGCACTAAATAAATCACATCCTTGCTGCCTTTGAAGTAACTTGGAAAATTGATTTCATCCCAAATCAAAAGAAGATGGTAAATAATCAACCTTCCCATTAGGAGCGTAGTTACCCAAAAGTGTTATCTAAGTGTTATCTACTTGTATCTTGCCGAGGCAGAGGAAGCTGGCGTTGGCAGAGCCGAGAGGAGTGGGCTTCGCAAGGAAAGTGAGGCTCGTGAAGATGGACCCCCATCCAAATCCACGCAAGCCGACCTCTACCGCTCTCCCAGGACCAGAAGCCGCAAGCACACCCGATCAGTGGACAGAAAATGGAGGAGGGTCTGTCAGCTGCAGCATCACAAGAGAGTCGAAGAGGCAGAGGATAATGAAGTTCCTCCTGAGGAGCACGTCGCTGGGGAGAGAACTCGGGACGAAGGATAAAGGGGAAGATGGTTCCGCATCGGCTGAACCAGTGAGCAAACCGAACATCTTGAGAAGGTTGAGCTTCAGGACAACAGGGTCGAAGCCGTCGGGCCAAGAAGTGAGAAGTCAAATGACGCTCGTCCGGTACAGGCCCAGAATGCTGCTTTGTCTGGGCTATGGGGTCAGGAGCTCCATGCATGTCGGGTGAAGCTTTTGTGAGCCTTTTCAAGAAGCACTCGATGCTGAACGCGGAGCAGAGCTGCTGGTTCAGCTTCCATGGCGTCTCTTTCTTTTTTGGGTGAATTTATACTCATCTTGAATGTGATCTTTTGTGTTATGAGCTCCGCCTCAGTTTAAGGTAGAAATCTTTTGTTCAGTAGGAACACGTACAGTTGTTGTTGATTCTATGAAGTGTTCTCACAGGTTTTTTTTTTTTCTGTCAATTGTATGAAAAGCCCTGCCAAAGCATATAAATTTTCATCAGTTGATATCTATACAGGTTGATTCGTTTCTCCAGGATTGGAACAAGCAAAAGTCACATTTTGTTCAAGAGTAGGCAAAAGTCACATTTCATAACTTCATTTGTACATGCTACATCATGTATACATCAACAACAGAGAAAGCGATCCGTCGGAATTGCTGAGATGCAAATTAATCTTCAATCATACGTGGAGAGGGGGGAGGAAAGGACTTTCGCATTCATCCAACTGACTTGAGTTTCAGCTTTCTATCGAGCCTCTTTCGCCGAGTAAAAGATTCAACAGAGCTCTCCTTGAATAGGGGGGAACCATTCCATAACTTATCCTCGCCGTGTGGTCGAAGCAGGCTGTTGGGGACATAACCTATTCTAACAGTCCAGTTGGCCAGAGCCGCTTCCATGCAGAAATCTCATCGTCGGTCCTGAGCTTTCTGATTCCTCCGTAGAATCCGTCCGCCTCGTTCCCTTCCTCCCTGTGGTTTCGCCTGTCTATGGTTGTGCGACTCCACTGCGACCCTGCTGAATACTGATTGAATTCCAGAACCACAGCATCTGTTTGCCAAATCATCAATCGACACTCAGGTCATCCATAAAGAGCTAACAGATGAAGCGGTATTGTTTTTTATGGAGCATAACTGTAAGCATATTGAAATAATTGAGCATGGTTACTGAGGGCAAATATTTCTCCGATGCATTTCGCCCCCCGATGCATCATTCGTTTATCGTGACTAAAATCCTTCGAAAAATGCCTAGTGAAGATGGTGAATTGGCAAAGTGCAGTCGACTTTCTTATGTGCTTAGCTGTTTAACGGATCTTATCAGAAAGAATCGCCGGCGTATGACACAGGTACATAGAAGAAAACTATACCGATCATTATAACAATACCAGCCCCACAAATCCACGAGATTCCAGCTTGAGTAAGAAACAAGAGTCTTAAAGAGAGAAAAAGGTTGAATCTTTCGACACGGTCGGCCATCAATGCTCCACTCAAGACGCAACTTATCACGTTGTTGGTCAAAAGCATGACACCCTGATAACTATTTGCCAAGGGCGCCAATCAAAACTAGCCCAAAAGGGAGGGTGGTCCATACATTGGAAAGATGGGAATCAAGAAAGCTACCCGAGCAACCGAGACATCGGTCTATTTCTCTGAAAGTTTTAGCTTTATGATCATCATCTCATCCACATCTTTGAAAGCTTCTCGCATTTGATGAAAAGGTTTCATTGAAAAACTTTTCCTCCTCTAAATAGTTTCTTTCTCCTAGATATTGTTTTCAAAGGGGTCATTTTGAGAAGTGGTGGTGTCTGGTGCTGATTTCGCCAACACTACACATAGGAATCGGGTTCCGCCGCAGAAAAAGAGAGCTAAATGATGAACTCACCACTGCTGAGGCAACGGCAGTAGCTTTCGTTCCTGTCACATGATTCCAGATGACCGACGACGCCGTACCACCAACCTGCAATAAGTGTAACGACATTCGGTCATATAGATTGCCATTCAGAATCTGCCTCGGCAAGACAGGATGCAGTTGAATATTGTACCGCAATGGCCAAGTGGAAGGGTTTAGACTTGGAAGAGCCTGATGGACCCAAGCCAATTAGAACTAGTAATCTCAGAATTAGGTAAAATGAATTCGTATTCTAATTTCAAGTCACGGGTAGCGTAGTAACTGGATGAAGGTTGAATAGGTCCAATTTGATGGAGTTTGGCACAGCATAGACATGCATTTAGCTTGTTTGTCCTTGTCATCTCAATAAGCATACTATCCAGGAATAGGATCTCTCTTTTCTTCTTGTAAGTTTTTTCCCAATATTTATGTTTGCTTCACTTACCAGTGACAAATACCCAATAAAGAAAAGAATGAACAATCAAATGAAAAGAGCCCAGACAATCTACTAAAATATAGACTGAGCTTCTCAGCAGAAAGTTGATGCAGTGAGACCGAAAAAACAAAGCTTTTGGATGAAACAACATACCATATGGGAACTCTTTGTTTCTTCTCCACTGAATCTCCACATGGTCACCGGGGCACAGATCCTTCAAACAATCGGACAAATGAAGGTCGTGTGGAAAAGTATCGACCGGAGGGGACCTCAGCCTTTCCCATGTCACCCCGGTCTCCAGCGCCATCGCCCTCCTTCCATGCGGGGCATACCTGCAAGAACCAAAGTCTAAATGATCCAACCACTCAAGCCTCTAAATGAAGTAAGGAATTAAATATTCCAGGAACACAAGAACCAAAAAGATTGTAATAGTACCCATACTAGTATGATGCAGTAGGACTATGTCGATGAAGCAAGCGTTGGAAATATTCATGGACATGTTTGAAGGGGGTATCACCATCAATTTACCTGGCTCTGAAAGTGTTGGTTCGAAAATCATAGCTGAGCTCAGCATCATAGCAAGACAACATAAACCCAGCATGCCCGTTCTGCATAAATTGCAACAACAAAAAATTCAAAGAGGAGATCACAAAGAAATCAGAACAGAAGATTCAACTGAATCGCAGGGCAATATAAGACAGCAGTTTGCACAGAAAAAAAAATAGAATGAGCAAAACAAACTGAATCTAACAATTTGCATAAGCAAACTCAAGTATATCAACAACCTTGGAAATTTCGAAATCAACATATAAAAGCAGTATCCAATACCTCACGGTTATAGACTTGAGCAGGGAACCAGAACCTCCCAGTCTCAAGTGCAATATACCAAGACATGACGGATGAATCATGTGGCAGACAACACGTCTGGTCTTGACCGATATTGATCCTCTCATTAGCCCATGAGCAAGGCCAGACGAGAGAAAAGAACCTCAACAACCCCTTTTGCTTCCCCTGGTTTGAATCACCATTATCCCTCTTTGAAGCAAGGCACGATTGCCACACCTTAGAAGCTGATGGACCAACCACTCTAGACCATTTCTGCTTCATGTGCTTCTCCCAGAAATAGCCACTCCTGCACCTATCTCTAAAAGCTGTGCACACGCCAGACATGCTCAAGAGCCCATCCGGTGGGAGCTTCTCCAGAATGCATTCCTGAATATGATCTGGCAAGTCCAACAGCGACGACACTCCTCCTTTGGACTCCTCTGCATTGTCTGCTACTGAAGCTGGACTCATTTCCTTTACGGACAATCTCGGTGGTCGAACGGGAACAGGAGTATAGTGGCGATCGAGGACTAGAGAGAGAATCTTGAGAGGGCGGGACTTCAATAAAAGGAGGAGGAAGGAGAGGGAGAAGGAGACCAAGAAGCAAACAAGCATCCCCAGAGAAGGTTGAATCGAATGGCCTTCTTGTCGGGTCAGATGTCAAAGTTAGGCGTAAATGATAAGCCTGAAAAAGATGAACCAGAAGGAAACTTACTCTCTCGTTCTTGTGCCGCGATGGGTCCCTTTTATATCAAGAGACATTACAGGGTGGCGATCTTGCAAGAACGTGGAATCCTATTGGGTGATCTTGCAGAAATGTGGGATCTTACTGGCTCGATGACACCCACCAACCCCGTAGGGGCCTTACTAGTATAATAATTTTGGGGAATGTGTCAACGTTGGCACGCGTTTCCCACGTCAAAGAAGGAAAAACTTAGGTAGGAAGTTGCCTCGTATCAAAGTCCAGAATCATGGAAGGCTAAACAAGAAGAGGTCCTCCCTCTATAATAAAGCCAAGCAGCCAACTTTTAAATACAAAAAATGAATTGTATGGTCTGAAATGTCATGAACACGATGAGCGGAATCATTAATCAATTATAGTGTACATTAATCACATGTATCTTCTGTCGGACAAGGTCTAAACAGGAGGCGATAATTTGCTTTCCGACTTCGCGTGGACCTTATCTAATTTTCTGGCGTAGCTTGTCTAAACCCGCATAGGATACGTGCGTGTGTATTTTTGGATAAGGGTAATAAAGCCTATCCTATCCTAGGCTAGTTTCACATACTGCTCGAGTCCCATGAACAAATTCATAAGTGGGGATCGATTCGCACCTTTACATAGGCAATAACTCCATATAAGCATTAGTCTTGATGAAACATACTCTCTCTTCCCCTTCCCCCCTCTCTCCCACATCTAGTAAAAGATTAGACGGGACTTGGATTGAGTGAATCCATTAGAGCATGTGCAAGATAGAGCTGATGTCCCTTTCTAAGCACATGAAAAATCTCAAAGGAGGATGCAGATGAGGCAAAAGCAAGTCCAGGTGCAGAGACCCATATCGCCCATTGTCTCCAAGATCTATGCAATTCCTAATGCGGGAGTCCCCAAAAGAAGTGCTCTGAGGCATCATGGTGAGCGACATCGTGCAATTTTAGGTGCAATCCCACCACCGAACGTTTCTATCTGTTCGCAAGCTAAGAACCAAAAGTACAATAATACAATACACGTGTACATCTGCAGATGTAAAATTACAGGTTTGGGCTTAGAGAATGTGCAAAACGTGAAAGAGTGGGGTCATTTCAGACGCTTCAGCCCAAACCTCCCCCTCCCCCTCCCCCTCCCCCGGGTCGGGGACGCTTTCGGTGAGGCAAATCGACGAACACGTAGCCGACATTGTACGACGAGGGATCGATTCCTTGTACGACCGTATCTCGAGAAAATCCCTTGGGGCAAATTTCTGTCCGAGGGTCGGGTATTTTCATAATATTTTTTGGTGGCAACTCGATGCCTTCTTATTATATAAAGGAATACGAAAACTTCACATTCCCAACGAATTTGCGAATGGGAGATGGTGCGAAATCGAGGTGGATCCCGTTGATGGCAGACCCGCTTTCACCGTGGTGAAAGAAAATCGAGATGGATCCGGTCGATCCCTTCTTCTTCTTCTTTTTTCAAATAGCTTCTTTTTATTTTAATTTAAATAAAATTTATGTTTTGCCATGTTATCGGCACCTATGAGAGAGAAAATTAAATAAGTCACATAATTATTTTCACTTAGGCGAGTTGGACAAAGTTATGTTAAAAAAAAGTCGGACTGAGCTAACATAAAGACTCGATTGCACAAATTCAATAAATTTTAGGGTTTGATTACATTTTAATACTTATTTGCAGTTTCATGATAATTTTTAAGATTTCTAGTACACTTAACTTCTTTTTGAGTTATTTGCGATTGACACGAAGAAAAAAACACTTCACTGGATTTCTGAGTTGGTGAGTGTTGTGGTGGCGATGACGGCTGCGTGGAGGCAATCGCCGCCAGCCATGATGTATCGACCTTTGGTCATATTATTGGGCAATTAATAAGGGAACCATTATTAAACATATGGACGATGATTAATACATTTGATAAGTACTTATTTGATTGCGAAACGTGGACCATTTACATTATCTTATCCGATTTGTTAATGTTTGAGAAAACTAAAAGAAGCTTTTATCACTCAGACTTTTAATATAATCGCTTCGAATTGCCAAGCTACAGATAATCGCCAACGAACGGTACATTTTATCAATGTCAAGCAAACTCTCTTAGCGCAATCCCTTATATGATTGGAACTTTTAACATGTGATTAAGAGACCATCTTTATCATAAGAAATCAATCTCTTGACCTTCCATTTTTTCGTAGACACAATCTAGACAATATATTCCAAACATTCAAGACATGTAGCACCATGTACACATGGGAATCTCTGAACGTAAGTAGGGATATGCTCTTGAGAAATGTACTTCACATGATATCACATAAGGAGTATGAGTTGCTCAAGACTCTTGGAGATCGACCGATTGATAATGACACTCTTAAGGAGAAAATGACTCTAGAAGTGCCATAATTTCTGTATAGTCATCATTTTGGTGCAAAAAAAATTATGCCGGATTACTTAAGTGCCACTTTTTTAAAAGAACGATCACTTAAGTATTGCCGTCGATTTGGGACGCGGGAAATCCAATGTGGTAATAGTTTATCAATGTTTTTAATCGACGTGGCTCGATAGTGCTTTAATTGAGTTATCGATTTTTTAGACCGACATAGTTAGCCGGAGCTTAAGTATCTAAACTTTTGGCCATTTCATAACCGAGCTATCCAAACTTCTTCATTTTTTAAATCAAGTTCCTCGAAGTTTCAAGCGTGAGTCAATGCATCTTTACGGTCCCTGAAAGAAAGATCCAAAAGTAGATTCTAATTCTGCTAAATAGACATTAATGTATTCTATCCATATCAACGAGAAAAAATGTCAAAAAAGTCAAAGTCATATTGCAATAGTGTCAATTCAATCTTAAACCTTTTAATCGTGCCAGCTTAGTCTTAAACCTTTTACATTTGTGCTAATTGAGTCTATTCGATCGTCTTACATGGCACGGTTGTCATAGATATTGACATTTTAATAATTTTTACTGATTGTTTTCATTTTCCTTTCTCTACTTTTTTTTTATTAAGAGCGGGCACTAGGTGAGGAGAAGCAGCAAGGGCCACTACGCCCTCGCTAGATCTAGTCACATGTGGCCAACTGTCTCAATTTTTAAAAAAATGTATATAAAATAAAAAGAAAAAAAAAGTATGGCGAAAATTGTTCACATAGGCGTCAGCCGTGCCATGTAGAATGATCGACGTCAACCTTTGATCAGATAGACTTAATTTGCACAAATGCATAACGTTTATGACTAAATGTACACAATTAAAGAGGTTTAGGATTGAATTCGCACCAATGGAATATATTGAGAACTTTTTTTTTTTTAACACTTTTCTCCATACGAGCGCAGTATTGTCTCTTGAAATGGTACCGCTCCAACACAGTCATATTGGACGGCAATATTGTCCTAATCAGCACCCTATCCCTTATGGCATAACTCAATACCAAAACGGAGATAACATAATTTTCACTTGGCAAGCAAGTCACGCTAGTGGTAGGACTCAACTCTTGCAAAATCACACGACACAACAACATCAATTTAATGAAGGCCTTGCACTGAGCCAAATTTGAAAGGTTAATTTACCTTATCGAATCAAAACGAAAAAAAAAATTTTAAAGCACGAAATAACTATTAAACGGCTCAAAGTCTTAAGTGCTTGCGACCCATTATCCTCGTCAACGAAAAAAACGCTTTAGGTGATGCCTTACAGGTCTCTCTCTTTTTTTCCCAAACAAAAAGTGGAGAGAAAAATTAGGGATAACCTGGTCCAGGCTATATATATGTTTCATTTATTTTCTTAATTAACGATTGCTCATGAATCGTCATATTTAATAACCATAATTTATTGCTATAATTCACTTGCCACAACTTGTTACATGTTACGTCTAGAAGTTACCTATCGAAATAGATTGCATGAATTTTAAAGCACGAAGCCGGACAGGTTCTCGATCAGTCTGATTTCGAATTTTCGATTTTACTCTGAGGTCGTGCTCAATATTAAAAAAAAGTAATAATAATAAAATAAAATAACTAGGGACCCAAAATTCACGAGGTACATGACCAGTCAAATAGATGCCTTGTCTCCTAAAGTTGAGGCAAGGCTTTTAATATCTTTATCTCCTTCTCTCTCTTTTTTTCCTCTTCGAAATGATCAGTCTTTTGTGGTCGGACGAAAACATTGATTTAAAGCCATGTGATTTTGAATAGAAGTGGCTTGATACAAAGACTCTGGTTTTTCGCTCAATTCTCGTCTAGCGGTCCCGGTGCCCATTTCGATGCGTCTCTCTCCGCTTGCCAAGTGTCCCACTATCACCATCTAATATCCAGAAATTTCTTGCATTTCACCCAATTTCCATGACAAGTGAGAGTGACCGCAAAATCAAGCTTCGAGAATGGGTTGGCAAAATAGAAGCAAGACCGAAAATAAAAATGATTAAGTAAAAAAAAAAAAATCATAACTATACCCACTTAACATATTTACTAAAACTTCGACCAAAGAAAAGCAAGTTCACTAAAATATTCACGAGTTATTACCCTGTGAGATATTATATACTTTGTGAGTTAGGGTTTCAGTTTAGCCCTTGATCTACTTTGGCTTTTTTCTTTTTAGGACAACTTCGGCCTACTACCAAAAGACTCATATCCAATTTTTGGTAACTTTTGGAGGTTAGAGTGCTCTGTTTACACTTTTCAAGTCAATTTCTGATACCTCTACTGATTATATTAATTTTTTTTTGCGATCTCTATAAAGCTTGATGACACAAATTATTTGACATGGTCTCCATCGATATTCTTGACCATCGCAAGCCAGGAGCTTACATGACATATCAACAACACTTTTGCGAGGTCGACTACATTGGGTACTAATCAGAAAAGGTAGATCTCGAATGACTATTTGATAATGTCTTCTTTGCTTAACTCGACGTAGATACATATTGCAAAATGATATTTGCTTCTAGTTACTGCATCACATATTTAGTCGCCTGGAAGGATACTTATGGTTAACTTAGCAATGATGTGCAGGTATATGAACTTCAAAGGAGGGTTCATGACACCACTCAAAAGGAGATGACTATATCTCAATATTATGCTGAGGTTCGGAGTTTGTAGCAAGAGCTAGATCATTATGCCAATTATTAGCCAACCAATGATGCGGTTATTGCTGCCTATAAGCGGCATGTGAACATGGCCAAAGTTTATGATTTCCAGGTGTCGCAGCCCTCTCACAGAAGGGTGGAGGGTTTAGGGGTGATTACCTCATTTCTATGGATAATTCGATCCATAGATCGACTTGGACTCACTCAAGTCCTCATCTCGCGTGACAGCAGAATTTAGGAATCATTTCGACCTTAACGTACGTGGTCAGGTGACATGTGAAGAAGTGTATATGATTTAGAGTTGCCATCAATCTTCGGGGAAGGTAGATTGAAAACCTCGTCGGACGGTGAAAGGAGTCGCCCGATTCATATGGAACCAGAGATTTGGGAACGGGGACTTAGTTACACTAATGTCGTTTACTGACACCCTTTCCGTACCTAAATTGAATGATTTTTCTAACGAGGGATTTCATGCAGATGATTTGAGGCGACAGTCCTAAAATTTAGAAATTCATGCAGATGATATTAACTGTCTCAACGATTTGCAATCAGTAAAATAAAAGCGCAAACCAAAGATCAAATGACGTGCAGATAAGATACATCAATACAACACATGGAATCTCTAGTAAAGTGCTAATGGCTTAGAGAAATGGTATTCAGTGTTCGGAAGTAGTTCATAAATGATTTAGGGACGATCTACCCATGAGGGAAAAAATCATCAATTTGGAAAAATACGGGACAATTTGCCCATGAGGGGGAAAAGTTACCATTCTGGAAGGGAATACGAACCCAAGAGTGTCAGAAATAAGATTGATCAATTGAAATGACACATTTCTTATTTTCTGAATTTTCAGAGCGATTTACCCATGAGGGGAGAAATCGTCATTTTATGAAGAGATTAGGAACCCAAGGGCATCGAAAATAGGATTGAATGTGCCAATTTCCTATTTTCCAACATTTTTCAAAATTTTTCTGAAATTTAAGAGACGATTTATCATTAAATGTTAAAATCATCATTTTCAAAAGGAATCGGGAGGAAAAATCATCAAAAATAGGATTGATCAGTCAAAATGGACAATTTCCTAATTTTTAGGGTTCTTTTTTAATGAAGTTTTAGATTTTTTCTGAATTTTTTCTGATTTTTTTTTCATTTGTTTTTTTTTATTTTCTGGAAAAAGTCATCTGGCTTTTGGGAGGCCTTAAGGGTGCAGAACTCGTTCTTTTCCTTTTTAAGGAAAAAAAAAGAGAGAAAAGAAAGGCCCAAATTTATTCTAAAGCCCAATCCGAATAGACCTGGCCCAACTTCATTTCTAAAGCCCAGCTCTATTTTTGGCCCATTCTCCGTCCAGGCTGAATAACAAACGGCCCACTCGACGGCCCAGTCCAAGCTTCTCTATTTCCTATGGATTTCCAAAAGGTCTCCTTGAAATAAAAGGGCCCCAAAAGCAAACACAACAGGCCCAACTGCAAATCTAAAATGTGACCTCCTCTTCTCGCCTTCTGCACGTCTTCTTTCTTTCCCAAACTCACAATTTTTTTGTAAGAAAAATGAAGAGAAAATCAAAGCCATAGGGTCAGATGCAGGATTAATATTCAAAATAACAGATCTTATCCTCCCTTTTTATATTTTTAATGCTTTCTTTAACTATTTTTTCTTTTTCAAACTCAACCCCATCCCCCCAACAGCAGTCCAACGCACAGATTTTTATTTTATTTTATTTTATTTTTAACGTGCAGATTGCTAACCATATTCTTTTTTCTATTTTCTGTTTTTAAGTTTCTTTTCTTTTCCATTTCTTATTTTATTTTTTCCTTTTCTTTTGGGTCTTTTTCCGCGGGTGGGTCTTCTTCCTCAACAATGACGAAATGGAACCTAGTCTTTTTTTCAGGAACTTCGCCGGACATCCACATCCGACCGCCGATTTTTTGCCCCTTTTCTTGTTCAGTTTCTAGATCTATGCACGCGACAATTGTCAACGGAGATCGAGTAACTTACGAGGGTGGCCTCCAACTCCGGGCTGCCGCCTCGCCGCCTCCAAGCAGGCCGTCGTGCTGTCTCCGAACCGGTGATGACCAGCGCCACTACACGACCACAGGCTCGGGTCGCCTCGACCCTGTCGTTGGGACCTGCTCGCGCGCGCCGCCGTACCATTTTGCTGCTTGTGCGTCGCCGCCGTCGGGTCTACTCACACCACCTTTGCTTCGGCTCGCCTCGACGGATTGTGCTCGTGCATCGCCTCTGGGTTCGGCTCGCCTCGACAGACCGTGCTCATGCACCGCCACCATTTTGGACAAATCCGACGTGACTTGAAACCATCGAGTCCGTACCGGGACGCCGTGGATGGACGCGCGGCCGAGCGGGTGTCGGCCTCGCTCGACTGTTGGCTCCAAGACGATCACGACTCTCTGTTCGCTCACCGAGAACTCTCTGCAAAAGCTCTCTCCAGGCCTCACACTTTCTTTTAGAGACTTGCGGCGGCTCCTCCACTCTTTCTGCTTCTTTTTGTTTGCTTTCGCTGCAGAGCCTTTCCTCTTGGCTCCCAGTCGCTCCCTCACTAGTTCCCTGGAGCATTTTTTTCATGAAACTAGTTGAGGCCCACCAAGAACGTCAAGACAACGAGAGGGCTGACGAAGCGAGGACCGTCCTCGCCTGATTCCGGCGACCTCAATCGGACATCGATGCAGGGAACAGGAGGTTTGAATCTAGAATAGGAAGAAGCAGGCTTCTTATCATCAGGTAAGGGAGGGGGCCAAGGTGGTGGGGTGGGTAGAAGTGGCGGCACCGGCGATCTGAAGGCATCCAAGGAGCTGCGGATGGGTGGTTGGGTTCGCTGCTGTGGGGGAGGACGGAGGAGGAGGAGGAGGAGGAGGAGAAAAATCGGAATCGGAAAGTGAGTCATTGAGGATTTCTCCGATGGTCCGGTGAGGGAATGAAATCCAGTCGGCTTCGTCGTCATTGTCGTCACAGCGGTGGTGGTCATTCTGGGAACTCAGAAAAGGATGGATGTGGAGCGCCATGCTCGATCCAGGTAGGAGTGGGAGGAAAAAGACAAAAAAGAAAAGAAAAGGAAAAGGCAAAATATTTTTTAAAATAATATTTATTTTAAGCCTTTATTTGAAAAGAAAAATAAAAATAAGAGCTGCGTTTTTTTATTTGAAAATTTTCCCAGAAGAATATTATCAAAGTTGACTCCTTTTTGGCGAAGCAGACCGCACCTGAACCTGACCTGGACTCTATCTTGCTTCCCGCGAACGACCTCATCCCGTCGACCCGCGAGCTACCTCTCTCCGCGCCGCTCGCCGTCGCTGCCGGCCAGGTACACCTCTCTCTCCCTCTCTCCCACATGGCAGCCCTATCTCAAGGAGAATCTTTTTCGACTGCCGCCGATTCCTGATTTTACATCGTGTGGCGGCGGAACGGCTCTCTAGTGTTCTAGAAACGTGAAGTGCTTCAAGTTCCTTGTTGTGCGCGCTCATGTGGGAGGCATTAGCTTTATGCTCTGCTTCAGTGGTGAGACAAGGAAGTTTTCGGAGGACCCTAGGACATTCTTGTTGGAGCTCCATTTGCTTCTTGGCGGCGAGTCAGTTTGTCTTTGCTCTGCCGCGTTTGGTTTTTGATTATACCAGTAGCTCGCAAACAACCGTGGAGTTTCGGGGTTTGGGTATGTTGGGCGACTTGAATCCTGGTTGAAGAAGGCGGAAGCATTTTAAACGAGCCTTCTGATATGATTTCTGTTTGCGCACCTTAGGACTCTTCGTTGCCCTTTCATTTAGTCCTTTAGCTATTTATTGACGGGGAACGAGTAGGATTTTGTATCTAGGTGCACTTTCATATACAGAGGTTTACGTTCTGGGTTACTGTTGATGAATTTTTGCAAGAGATTGATGTTTCTTACCAATTGACGCTTGTTTTCTGAATGTTGGTGCGGTGCAATTGCTCGACGCTTGAGTTTTCTTCGGCCTTTTCCCGTTTAGCCATCAAGGACTTCTTACATCCGTAAAATCTGTTTGGGTGTGGACGAAGTTGTACTTACACAGGCTTCAGATGTGGGTTCTGGCATGTTATTGAATACCATCTGGATTTTATTTCTAGTTTAAATGTAGAGTAAAACACCTAAATCACCAGAATATGTTCCAATTTCACAGGCTTTGCTGAAGGCTATGTCAATAATAGTACGTGCTTGATATATATGTGCATGTTGGTCACAAAACAAACCTCAGGCTTTTAGGGGCATTTGGATATCTCGATGTTCTCATCTATTCTCCTCATTCAACATCTAGATTTGATCCTTTTTTCCCTCGGTAGTTGCTGTAAATAATGGCAGCTCCAAAGTTGATGTTTCTTTTATGAGTGCTGGTTGTAAAGCCATCAATAGTTGTCAGAATATATGCTTTTGAACCTAGATTTGACTTCCTTTCCTCTCAGACCTTTTTTTAATAGGATGGTGTACTCTTGTGAAGTTTTCCTGTTTCACTTCTCAAAATTTTATCTGTCAGTACCTAAAATAGATCTGGGATCGGTGATCTTGTCTAGGATGTTACTTGTTCGAACAGGAAAAAAACCAAAAAACATTATTCTTTTCTCTTACTTTTTTCCCCTGACAAACAATTTTCAAGAACATAATCTATAAGATGTGCCGTTGCTACTGCCTATTGATGTAACAATTAATTCAGTTGTCTTGTCCTTTCTAAAACAATTTTCCAACCTCCTGTAAAATGCCCTATGTTACTGCAAGGATCTGATGCTTCTGTTCACAATTTTGAAAACACCCTAAGCTATTCTGATGAATGCCTCTGCATAATTCTAATTGTGTGTGGTACTGACGCCGGCAATGCATGTTAAAGCTTGTTTTATGCTGTTCGGGATGCGAGATGAAGTTTCTTCTCATCACTATAGAAGTCAAATCATAACGTCCAAAAGGATACTCATCTATGGACAATGATAGGCCCTCTTTTTATGTTGTAGGTTGTGTAAATTGCCCAGTTCAATCACCAGTATGTCCTCTATGTCCTAGAATATACCCGCTTTTGAGTAGAAGTATCAATCACAAGTGACACTTCTAAATTTTTCCATTACTCTTTGCATCCAATTTCTTCCAGAATTTTCTCGGCGCAATCTTATTTCTGGAAGGGATATTGATATCTCATGTTTAGCTGGAGTTTTGTTGCAAGCACCAAAGCGAGGTTGTGTATGGTTGCCCAAATGGTAATAGGTTTCTTGGTATTTTGATTTATATATGGAATTTAACTTTTTGAATGGTTGGTGCCACTGATTGTTTAGTAGGTTCAGTTGTAACTTCTAATACATTGGAGCTTTGGCAAGTGTCAAAGAGTGCCATCTTTTCATATCTTCAGAAGGTCAGTCAAGTTAACAAGTTTTCTTATTTTCGGCTCATTAGGTTTAAGAATGTTTATACTTGCATTTGCAATAGAATATTCTTTCTGAGGTGGTACTTCTTTTGAAACACATCTCCATTCATGGGAAGATGTATCATGTTTGTAAACCATTGTACAAAAAATTTGATCAATTAGTAACTTCTCATAATCGATGAGCTGAATGATGACTAGTGGAAACCAAAAACATATAATGAAGGAAAGTCAAATTATGCTGGCACAAATGAATGTCTTGCTAATTGTGTTGGTAGTCATTTAGCAATGATACTTGCAATTGGATTTATATGCACCCGTACCCATCCTACTCTGATTGAAATAGACTAGGATGATGGTCCACTTGCTCGTATGTTCAACTGTCAAGTTTGCTTGAACCGCTTCTTTTCTAGCATTTTTTACTTGCTTATTACCTATATCGTGATGTATGGTGAGGCTACACACTTTATTTTTTCCCATAGTATGTTCATCGTCATCTGATTATAATTTTATTCTATCCTTTCCTTTGACGGTATTGTAAAATATCTTGATCGTTGCATATGCTGTATACCTTTACCGAGTACTGACAGTAGTTCCCAATATCTATAGGAATAGGCTGGTGTCTTGGGAAAGCTGGTTTATCCTCACACGCAGTACTTTGGTTTTCTTCAAAAAATGATCCTGTTAGTATCATTCACATTATTTAATGTAAAATATCTCATTGTAGATTGACTTTTCTGAGGTTTTCTAAATCCTGAACTTAAAAAAGCCTAACGCATATCTGAAAGATGTAAAACTTGATGTGTCCTCAGTTCTCTTGCAGTTCTGATGACTTTCATTGATGTTGAACCTCGCTTCTCATCTTCTTCTTCGACGAAGAACAGCTCTGCGGAATCAACATGTGCTGTTCCACAACAATCTCTCAAAGCGTTGCTTACTGCCGTTTCTGTTGTTGTCGCCACGAACACAGCAGATTTCGCAGTACTTGAGGACGACCTCGAGTCCTAGTTTGTCAATATGGAGGAGGAAGAAGGAGATTGGGAAGGAGGGCTTGATTGTGGCCAAGGAACTCAAGCGTCTCCAAACCAATCCAGTCCGGCTTGACCGGTTCATCAGGTCCC
This sequence comes from Rhodomyrtus tomentosa, assembly GCA_028455895.1. Lineage (NCBI taxonomy): Eukaryota > Viridiplantae > Streptophyta > Magnoliopsida > Myrtales > Myrtaceae > Rhodomyrtus > Rhodomyrtus tomentosa. Next base: position 12,304,991 of record JAPCWY010000003.1, on the reverse strand, counting down.
ATGTCTCGCGGCTGCTCAAGTCCGACCTTGTCTCTGTCCTTGCCGAGTTCCAGAGGCAGGATCAGGTCTTTCTGTGCATGAAGGTTTGTCATTTTTGTTCACTTGGTATTGGATGTGGCACATCATTTTAGTTGATACGGTACTGGTCTTGAGATGGGAGAGGCAAATAGCAGATGCAGATAGATTGGGGAGGCCAAATAAAAAATCGAAAATCTTAGCTTGGAGGAAAAAAGAAAGAACCTTTATGTCAATGGTTGTAGAATATACACTAAAATGTGTACCGAGCACCTTGCTGTCGGGGTTCACGACCTGGGGACGACAATCCTGCCAGCTCCTTTCGGTCCGTCTTCAGAGGCGAGACAATTTAAGGTGGTTGAAGCTGCAGTCAACTTCCTATATATTGTAATGCCGTTGTCATTTGTATAATTTGATCTTTATCTGAGCAGAGTATGGTAATTGATTAGTGAAGTGATGGAAGGTGTTCAATTTTCATGTTTTCGTAAGATTCGATACAATATTTAGAATCATTCTGTCCTTTGTCACTGGAGTGGTCTTTCCAACTTCTTGTGAAACTGTGTGCAAGCTTTAATACGTTGGTCTGACAAAGGTTGTCTGGATAAAGGTCAACTATACCATTCAGTGTACTTGTGAGTGGAATATAATTAGCACTGCTCAATCATTGTAACTGCTTCGAACGAGCCAGGCCGTGGTAACCATTTGACTAGAATATTGCTGAGCGATGTTCTCCCTGTGATAGGATCATCAAATGTCACTGTTGTTTGCATTGTGTTTATTTTATTCTTTTATTTTCAATGAGAACATATTTGATTGGGATTTTAGCTATGTCTCATCTGTTTTCAGTTGTATAATGTGGTGCGGAAAGAGATATGGTACCGGCCGGACATGTTTTTCTACAGGGACATGTTGATGATGCTCGCAAGAAACAAAAATGTGGATGAGGCAAGGCGTGTGTGGGAAGATCTGAAAAGGGAAGAAGTTTTGTTTGATCAGCACACTTTTGGGGACTTAGTCAGGGTCTTCTTGGATAGCGGACTTCCCTCGGAGGCTATGGAGATATATGGCGAAATGAGACAGTCTTCTGATCCTCCTCTCTCGCTGCCTTTCCGCGTGATGTTGAAAGGGCTTATTCCATACCCAGAATTGAGAGAGAGGGTGAAGGATGACTTCCTGGAGCTCTTCCCGGGTATGATTGTGTACGACCCCCCCGAAGACTTGTTCAAAGATCAAGAATTGATAAAGGAGAGTGAAGATGATTAGAGGTGCTCCTCATGGACTGATGTTATATTGGATTCATCACTCCTTTAATTTATGCCAAAATGAGTCCTAAGGTACTCTTGGTGCTCGATTTTATCCTTTTAACTACCCGCAATGTCAACGGATTATCTTCCTCAATTTTCCAATCCTGTTTGGTAGAATATGATAAATTTCTCTGTCGAGTGTCATTTTGGTAATAGTATTTGATTTGCATCTTTGCGGCAATGGAAAACGGAAAGTTCGTTCGTTTTGAAGAATTGATTCTCTTCTTCATCTTCTGAAAACCTGCTGTGCTCTTGCTGCCGACCATTAGGTGCTCGGTGCACATTTTAGTAGTAATCTACTACAACCATTGGACTTCATATAAAACTATTCTGTCATGCCACTCCACGCTAGGAATTCTGTTGATTATTTTTGGGTCTCCCTAATCCAAGGATATGTATCAGCTACGGCCTCTCATCTCAAGACTGTTCTGATCATTGACTTTTATACCCTCGACATGTGCCGAACCAATTTCGAATAAAAAAAAACTGACGAACCTTCATGGAAGCTGGTCCTGCCTCTGGAACTCAGTGAGGACAGCGACAAGGTCGGACTTGGGCATCCATGAGAAGTGTGGACTTGGTGAACTAGTCGAGCCGGAGTTGGTCAGACGGGAGATGCATAAGCCCCTCGACCGCAGTGAAGCCCTCTTTCCCGGATCTCCTACTTCCTCCATATTGATAATCAAGGCTCGAGCTTGACATCAAGGTTCTCCTCTCCTCACATGCTGCGAAATCTACTACCTTCGCAGTGGCTGGAGTAGCAATGAAAACACGCGATGTTACGCGAGGTTGTCAAGGAAAAGCAAGTTGTGAGTTTCGTTCGAGCAAAAAAGAAGAGAAAAAGAAGAAGAAGCAAGTAGTGAGTTCACAAAGTGGTTCCTCGAGAATGATTTTGCTTTGCGATCAGTTTATGTGCGGAAGTGTTCTGATTGAGTCGAGATAAAGTGAATAACATCGAATGGAGAATCATTCCTATGCCAAGTTACTAGGTGCAAATGTCGACCACTATGGGCTCCACTTCTATTTTCTGGACGAGTTTCTGAGCAGAGACATGTTTGATAATGACACTAAATTTCTATTCTCGAAACATAAATTTGTTAGATAACATGCAACATAAAATTTTTACGGTTGCTAGTCGGTTGTGGACAGTGATTGGCAACGGGCAGCTGGATGGAGAAGGGCGAATGGCGGGAGGACGAGTGAGAGAACCTATTTTCGAGCCAAATTTTCCTGAAAATGAAAAAAAAAAAGAAAAAGAAATTACGTCACCAAACTAATTTATATTCCTAATTTGTTCACTGAAAAAAAAAAGAAAAACAGGAAATTATAATTGTTTTCATGCACACCCTTAATTCACAGAGAAATTCATTTTTTTTTTTCCAAATTTAAGCACTAAGTTTTCATCGATTATGAAAATACATTCCCGTCAATTTGGATGGTAAATTTTTCATGAAATAAATGGTGGCTAAGATTTGGGATTGAGGAATAAAGATATCACACTTTTACTGGTAAGATAAAAAGTAGAAAACCAAGATTGAAGTTCTTGCCGAGTACGCGATTTGAACACGGACACGGAAGGGAAAAGCCCTGTCCTGTCCTAGCCGTTGATGAGCAACACCCCCTTTCTTCTTCCCAAAATTACAAAAAACCGTTAGCTTTTCCCCGGGAAGTTTTCTCAACCGTTACCCTTCAAGAATTGCCCGACTCTTCCCTTCAAACACGCGAGAACCCTTCATTGTTCCTCTCTCCATCACTCCTCAGCTGTAATCCTTCCCTTTCTTCAATTTTTATTTTCTTTTTTCCCTTTCTTTTGCTAATCCTGGACAATCTTTTCTTAATGGAATCTAAATTGACTTAATAAAAAAAAAAAAAACGTAAATTCCGAATTGACCCAACAGCATCCCGTTCCCGCCTCGTTACCGCGTCGCCGCCGGCATGGGCAACTGCTGCTCGGGGGGCATTGGTCGCGGCGCTGCAAATGGGGACCTACAGAAGGTGGGGTCCGCCACGGACAACCATGCGGCCAGTCCGGAGGGCAATGCCACCCCGAACAATAACGCGCCCGTCCCACCGAAGATGGCGACCCCTAATCCCAAGCCTTCCAAGCCAGCCACTTTCGGTCCCGTCCTCAACCGGCCGATGGAGGACCTCAAGGCCTCGTACTCGATGGGGAAAGAGCTCGGGAGGGGGCAATTCGGCGTCACCTACTTGTGCACCGACAAGTCGACCGGCGAGCAGCTCGCTTGCAAGACGATCGCCAAGAGAAAGCTCGTGAACAAGGAGGACATTGAGGATGTGAGGAGGGAAGTCCAGATCATGCACCACCTGACTGGCCAGCCCAACATTGTAGAGCTGAAGGGGGCTCATGAGGACAAGCGATCCGTTCACTTGGTGATGGAGCTGTGCGCCGGCGGGGAGCTGTTCGACAGGATCATAGCCAAGGGTAATTACACGGAGCGTGCTGCCGCGTCGCTGCTCAGGACAATCGTTCAGATCGTGCACACGTGTCACTCAATGGGGGTCATTCATCGGGATCTAAAGCCCGAGAATTTCCTTCTGTTGGATAAGGACGAGGACTCGCCACTTAAGGCCACCGATTTCGGTCTATCGGTGTTTTTCAAGCCAGGTTGGTCCCTTGATCCTCTAGTCATATTTCACGTTCCTGATGAAAGCTAGAGAGTTTCTGGTTTGCTCATGCCCAAGTAGCTCATGGTCTTCTGGTTAACTAGTGCTAGAATGACCGGCTTTCCATTCACCGAGCGTGGCCGATGTGAAGCGAGTTTGATATTAGCTCGTTTTGTTTTTCTTTCGGCAGGAGATACATTTCAAGATGTAGTTGGAAGTGCATATTACATTGCGCCGGAAGTTCTGAAGAGGAAATACGGACAGGAAATCGACATTTGGAGCGTCGGCGTAATGCTGTACATTCTCCTTTCTGGAGTTCCTCCGTTTTGGGCAGGTAAAGATTGTCATCAAGACTGTCTGACGGAGTCGGAAGTCAGTTCCTAGGAACAAACAATACTCGTTATGATGCTCAAAATGAGATGGTTTGCATGGACAGAGTCGGAAACCGGGATTTTCAATGCAATCTTGCGCGGTCACATTGATTTTAGTGGTGATCCGTGGCCATCGATCTCGCCGGGGGCAAAAGATCTCATCCGCAAGATGTTGAACTCCGATCCTAAGCAGAGGCTAACGGCTTTCGAAGTCCTTAGTAAGTAATTTTCGCGAAGAATTGTTTCGCTTTGTAAGCTTATTTATGCTGCGGCTGCGAGAATCGTGATTAGATATATGTCCACAGAGTCTTGTTCTAATGACATTGTGTTCTGAGGAAACACCAAAACATTTTGATAGATCATCCGTGGATTAAAGAGGACGGAGAAGCACCCGATACCCCTCTCGACAATGCGGTGTTGGGTCGCCTCAAGCAATTCCGAGCGATGAACAAGTTCAAGAAAGTAGCTCTTCGGGTACTAATCGAGCGATGTACCAAAAGAGGGTGCTAAATTTACCAAATTGAGTGGCAAGATGTTTCTATCCAAGTACTGATACTTAGATTCTCCAAATGCAACACAACAGGTCATCGCCGGATGTCTTTCCGAGGAAGAGATAAGAGGATTGAAGGAGATGTTCAAGGGCATGGATACCGACAACAGCGGCACGATAACACTAGAGGAGCTGAAGCAAGGGCTCTCGAAGCAAGGGACGAAGCTATCGGAGAACGAGGTTAAACAACTGATGGAAGCGGTAAGTCAACTCTACTCTAGCTGTCAATTTCTCGGCATCGACGGAGGCTAATCGCGTCGAATGTACGGGCTTACAATTATTCGTGCAACCGGAATACATGTTCGCATGCATAAACATGCTGATACCTTCTCTTACTCTCTGCTCTCTCGCTTTCCTTGGATGAAGGCCGATGCGGACGGTAACGGAACCATAGACTACGATGAGTTCATTACGGCGACAATGCACATGAACCGGATGGACAGAGAAGAGCATCTCTACACGGCCTTCCAGTTTTTCGACAAAGACAACAGCGGGTACGAGTCGCAAGAAGTTCTGAATAAGCGCATTTGATTGTCCAACCACAAGGACAATACGGGGCTCATCGCAGCAAAAGCTCTAGGAGGTTATGATCTCGCAGATTTACAGTATTAACTCTTTTTGATAATGCGTGCAGGTTTATCACAACAGAGGAACTCGAACAAGCTCTACGAGAATACGGCATGCAAGACGGAAGGGACATCAAAGAAATCATTTCAGAAGTCGACGCCGACAACGTAAGTCGCCGCATTAACCGCACGAAAAACTCTCCGGTTGCTCTCGGTTCGAGTGCTTACGTACGACATGCCGAATCTTGCAGGATGGCCGGATCAATTACGACGAGTTCGTGGCCATGATGAGGAAGGGGAATCCGGAAGCGAATCCGAAGAAGCGGCACGAAGTATTTGTCTGACGGCGGGAAAAAAAAACCAGAAAAAAAAACGTAACGCGAGAGAGAAGGGAACGAAAGAATTCTCATCCTTCCGAGCCCTGATGCATCACATTACTGGTTTAAAGGGGAAGAACTTTTGGTTTGGGGTGGGGTGGGGTGGGGTGGGGTGGGGTGGATACAGATTCGTTTAGACATGGATGGGACCGAGCTAGAGAAAACACGTCGTTAGGGTTTGTGGAAGGGGGTTTGGGGAAGTTTCTGGTTCAAAGCAGTACATTCTCATCCTTGTTGTTTCTCCAAGAGTTTTTTGTCCGACATTTTTTTAAGGTTCACTTAGTAACTTGTGAGGTAGGAGAAATCGTTCGAGACAACGGGTGTGCGACCGGACCGGGTTGATTCAGAACCCGAATCGGCCCACCCAAAAAATAGGGATGGGAATCGGTTCCTACTCAAACCGGTCCGGGTGCCGATTCTAAATTTTGGGAATCAGTTTAAACCAATTCGGTTTCTGATTCTAGGTGTAGTCCCATCCGGACCGGTTTTTAGTTTCTATTAAAAAAAAGAAACTTCGGTCTCGACAAATCTGGATCACCTAACGTTTCCTCGGAAGGTTAGGCACCTAACCTTGCAATCCGGGTAATCCATTTTTAGACGAACGGCCCGGATTGCAATGTAAGGGCCTAAAATTCTAAGAAAAGGTTAGACGATCCATTTCCAGATCCCGACTCTCTAGTGCGTCGATGCTCTTGTTGCTCATGCTTATTACTCACAACCCTCGGCTCCTCACCTCCTTGCCTCCTCTCATTCCTTTATTTCTTTAAATCTCTTCGTACGGTCTCTCGCATTGTCGCACAGTCACCACGCTCACTTCACATTGTCGCCATCATCTCGGCGCTGTGAATGCCTATCCAAAGCGAGGTGAGTTCGATTTCATTTGTGCTAGACTAGTTTAGGGCATCAATCTACGTCAACGGTTCGATTTCATTTGCTTATGTCTAGGTATCAATCTAAGAAAACAGATTTTCAGGGGACCTTGGAGCTAGACTGAAAAACATTGTCGATTTCAAAACAGGTTTCAAGACAAATAGTGTTGGTTCTCGATTTCAAAATTTGGGAACCGATTGTAACAGGGTCTAGGTATGGAACCGACCACCTGGCCCATGCTCACCCCTAGTTCGAGCCATCGGGACGTGACGCGGGTTGAAAAAAATAAGCCAAATCTACATGAACATGAATATTTTCATGAATGGATTTTACAACTTAGTCCCAGCCCACCCCTATAACACACACTCTTGAATATGGAAGTGTTTTTAGGAATACGAGTCAATTTGATATATGGATCGGATCGAGTATGAATTGCTAGATCCGCATTCCAATAAATATATCATAAATGAATCGATCCGTGCAGGGACGAGATAGCTGAGATCTTATGCGGGCCGCTGAAGGAATGGTCTGGGCTGGTTGGTCTTCCCATCTGACCCGGGGCCAATCGATCGTGGTCCCCACATTGAGACGGGAGGGTGGCTAACTGGGCCCTGGGGTTTGCCAGTTAGGTAGACAGATGCAATGTGTTGCGCCAACTAACTCCCCAACTACTGAAAAGAAACCGGTCCGTGCTTCGGCTCCGAATTCACGGCATCTTATATTTGATATATCTTGGGCAAACGCGAGGGGGAACAGAAAATCAGGGCATGTATAACAATTATTTTGGTTATTTGATCTTGTTTTTCAGAACATAAAAAGATGAGAGCCATGATTGACAGTGTAAATGATTTTGATTCTGACTCTAATCCCGTTTCCAGAATCGATTTTAGAGAATTTGAATCAATTTCAAAGCAAAAATAACAATAATAAAAAGTTGATTATAAAAAAAAGCACTTTTGAGTGTCACAAAACATAATGAAATCAATTTTTCATCAACCCAAAACAGAACAACATCATTTTTTTATTAAAAAAATATAAAATAAATGGAAATTTTCTATAAAAAACACATTTTTTTAGAAAATCCCTAAAAATAAAAGAAGCTTAAATTAGCTATTATGATCCCATTTTCATAAATTTGGGCTTAATTTCCTAGAATTCACAGATTTTGTTATTTTTTAGAAAAATCATAAAAAAAACCTTTGAAATTAAATTCAAGCCACTTTTTTCTAAGCCCTTAGGCCTTTGTTAGGATTTTATGATGTGATTCATGTATGCTATGATTTCTTAATTATGCACTTAATTTCATTGATTGTGATTCGCGTAGATTTATGTACTTTAGACTTAGTTTAGTTCTAGAAAATTTTAGGAAAAAAAAAACAGAATAATCGGCGTGAACACTTAGCAAGCTTTCGTTCTTAAGTTTTGGATGAATTAAAACTAAGATTTGATTTTCTTGAACAAAAAAACACACACCAATGCGAGATAGCGCAATGTATTTTTTTGCAGAAGCTCGTGTTGATTATCTACTCGCTCAAATGAGTTAGATGAAACCTCACAATAAATGCCAAAAATGACTTGTGATAATTCTTGACATTTATTTTTACATTTCAATATGCAATATATTATGTAAGAGAATCGATATAAATTTATATTTGATTAATTTCAGATGTAATTTCACAAAGTAATTAAATAATTACTTGACTTAAATGACACAAATTGGGAAGAACAATTATTTTCGGGAACAGAAATTATGTGCATTTACCAAACACGTTTATGTTTTAGGAACAATTTTTTTTTTGCAATTACTGAACGCGTTCTGATTCTCTGAAAATCATCAAATGAACATAATCAGAAAAATCTATTTTAATCAGAATCGTTTTTCTAGATCTGAATGATTGTCACGCAGGCCCTTAGCTCACTAATCGTGGATTCTTTTGCCCGTGTTTGCGGCTCCCCTGCACCCTTCTCCCTCGGCATTGAACATTTGGAGCTTCGGTATCGCTTCTAAGATTCGACCGCCCGACCCGTTCACCCGAGCTTTAGACACCTCATGTACCGGTCCATCAATGCATTTCTGCTCATTGCTTCATCAAGTTAACTCGAAAAACCTGATGCGTCCGCGGAAGTGGATTTTCGCCGGGCGACATCGGGCGGCGGCGTTGGCAAGGATCGTGTCGGCTCTGTGTGTGTGTGTGTTTTTTTTTTTTTGGGGGGGGAGGGAGGAAGTAATGTGCCGTTTGATCGACCGTTGACGACCATCCGAGGGTGTTTGCGAAATAGACATGTATCCCCGTAGGAGGTACGACAAAATTGCGGGTTGAATAAGACGTTTCTGGGGCGATGGGTCCGTCCGCCATCGCATTCTCTTTAATTGGAGGGTCCGATGCACCCGTTTTCGCCACTTGATTTTTCCTCCGTCCGCGCCAAACGAAAGCGAATGATTTTCCCTGCACCGCGACTGCACGAAAGTGACGACCACCAACCAAATCTTCCATATATATAATTGAAAAGATAAAAAATTTTGCAAATTTTGTTTTTAAAAAAATCGCATGGATAATTTTCGATCAAAATTGATCAGATGAATTGAATTGACATAAATACAAAATGTTTAAAACTGAATTGAACAAAAAAGTTACTGAATGGCATAACTATGAAGGTTAATATGACGAAAAATCTGTTACGTTTGTGACAAATTTACCAAAATCTAATTTTTTTACCGCAAAAAAATCCCAAACAGATACATGATAAATTTACTCTAAAATATTTTTTCTACCATAAGAAAATTCTAAATCGGTACAATTATAACAAATTTACCCGAAACTGTTACACTTATGATAATTTTATCATTCCGTTAATTTTCGTAAATTTTACCGTCAAATTGTTGTAATATTTCTCCCTCGGGTTAATTGGAGTCTCAAGAATGACATAAAAAGCCGATTCGTTTATTATTATATTTTGGCTTGCAAAACTTTCCATGAGTTCCACTGAGATTTTTCTCTTAAGTACAAATGGTCAAATCGAGATAGGGATTAGGGTTTAAGCGCGCTTGGCAGATCCACTTGTCTCTCCAAATCATCACGCTAATGACATGATTCCTTGGTTAGACCATATAAAACGCATGAACGAGGCAAAAGTCCACACGACGGCATTTCGGGTCCGGCCGTCTTGGCACAAACCGCAATAAATCGTCGGAAACCGACACGAGGCGCTGCTATCATCACTTCGTTGAAAAAGTCAACGACAAGCCTCCCAACCTAACTAATGGGGTTTAAAATATGCGAATTTTAACTTTCCTCGGGAGCACCAAAAGCGGAGGTTTAGTGTCAAAGCTGTCCGAGAAACCATCCTTTCGTCCGATCAAATCATGATCTAGATCGATATTTGGGAGCATCAACATCTCGCAGAAGTACCTCGATGACACAGCATCCGATTGCCTGGTGTTGGGAAAAACTTAATATAGATATGTAACGTGAGACTGTTTGTGGGAAACAAAAGAACAAAAACACTGAAATAGCGATAACACATTCAGCAATAATGGCCAAGCCAATGTCATCTTTTTCAAATAGAAATGCCGAATTACATATGACATACAGACCTGCTTCATACTATAAACTCGAAAAGAACTTAACCAAAGATTACTTACGGCTAATCGAATCTTCTTTTAAGGCGATAAATTTCAGCCAACGGTGCTTCGCAAACTAATATTCTCAAGATATAACGCCTCGAACCCTTTTATATGGACAAAACTCTATCGACCGCTTCTCGAAACCAACCAACACATTAGAGGATGACTGCTGGAAAACTAGAGGTTTAATTTCGGGAGTTCTTCGAATTGGTTCGTGTCTTTGAGCCAGGTACGCGCCTATTTATAGATTGGGAAAACAATGGCAGAAAAAAAAAAACAATAGTGGCTCTCATTAGTTGAGCTATTAACCCTTAATAAAAAACAATATTAAAGTCAGTAACCGCGGCATAATAAAGAGTCATGTGAACCGAAAAGACATAAATAAAGTAACGTCTCGCTAATATTGAGCTATTAGCGGCCATAATTACAACAACCGGATGATTCGTCCGTTTCGTGCGACCTAGGACGAAATCTTTGGACATAGCTGGCACGAGTCTTTGTTGGGTCATTTCTTAATTGATCGTCGTGAGACTTTCCTTCCCTTTTTCTTTTCATCTTGGTTTTATATTCTAATAAAAAAACATACCTCAGCTAATCAACCCGCCACTTCCTTTGTCCGCCACTGCCGCGTATTTCAATCCCTGTCCACTTCGGTGCTACGTAAAATATGTCCACCATGCCCGCTCAAAGATTCAAAGGGCGCTTCGGACCAGAGCGACAAGAGAATGGTAGATGAAGTCTTTTCCATACTCGAGTCGAGGGCTTAATTTAATGATAACATTTCATTCTATGAGTGGACGAGAGTTTCCGTTCCTCGCTAGTCTGCTCGCCGGGAAAAAAAATTTAGACGCCGGTGTATTCCAGCCGGCGCTTGAATAGTCTTTCGGTCGTGATGGATTTTTTTTTTTTGCTTTACGCTGCCGGTGTACAAAGGAAACCCGATATAAATAGAAAAGAAGGGTGTGGGTGTCTGAAGGATTAGATTTTCGATCAGGCGTCGACGTGCTGCATTTATACATCTCACGAATATCTACGCTCTGCTCAGAAAGAGGAAAAAAATAAAAATTTTCCTGCGTCAAATCACGGGAGCTAATTAAGTCTTTGGCCAACACTGGAACGTCCCATAATTGGTCGAGGAAGGAGAATGGTAGATCTCGAAGAGCTCAAGTGGCGAAGACGCTAGTGTTGTTGCCCTTCGAAACCTTATCGGCAAGAATTCGGACACCGTGGTTTGGTGAGGAATCTCGTGCTCTTGTTCACGCAACCTAACCAGATTGTGCTTTAAATCATGTCCACGTCCATCTATATAACTCGAGCCTTGCGGTAGACAACACACTAAGTAAGTGTCCAACACTCCTCACTATTATTTGGGTCGAGAGATGGTGATTCTTGCCGACAAAGCCCTGCTCCGGGAGGTCGCCGCGGCGGCCCTCCTCTTCCTCGTCACCCGGTTCTTCATCCGGTCCCTCCTGCTCCGCCTGGACTCCTGCAAGCTCCCGCCGGGGCCGAAAGGGTGGCCGCTCATCGGCGCCCTCCCTCTCCTTGGGAACATGCCCCACGTTGCCCTGGCGAAGATGGCCAAGCAGTACGGGCCGGTGATGTACCTGAAGATGGGCACGTGCGACATGGTCGTGGCGTCGACCCCCGACGCCGCCCGGGCTTTCTTGAAGACCCTCGACATCAACTTCTCCAACAGGCCGCCGAACGCGGGCGCGACCCACTTGGCCTATGGCGCGCAGGACATGGTGTTCGCCGACTACGGCCCGCGGTGGAAGCTGCTGAGGAAGCTGAGCAACCTGCACATGCTCGGCGGGAAGGCCCTGGAGGACTGGGCTAAGGTCCGGTCGGCCGAGCTTGGGTACATGATGCAGGCCATGTGCGAGTGCAGCAAGCGAGGTGAGCCGGTGGTGGTGCCGGAGATGCTGACCTACGCCATGGCGAACATGATAGGGCAAATCATCTTGAGCCGGAGGGTGTTCGTGACCAAGGGCTCCGAGTCTAACGAATTCAAGGACATGGTGGTGGAGCTGATGACGAGCGCAGGTACATAGCATTTAACCAAACACGCTTAGCTATCGCACGAGTTGTCAACGCTTGAATCTAGGAAACGGCTCGCAAAGTTCAACCAGATTCTCTTACTCGATGCAGGTTTCTTTAACATCGGCGACTTCATCCCGTCGATCGCGTGGATGGACTTGCAAGGCATCGAAGGCGGAATGAAGAAGTTGCACAAGAAATTCGACGCGCTGTTGACGAAGATGATCGAGCAGCACTCCGCAACCGCTCACGAGCGTAGAGGAAACCCGGATTTCCTCGACGTCATCATGGCGAACCGAGATAACCCCGGGGCCGAGAAGCTTAGCTTGACCAACATAAAGGCTCTTCTCTTGGTAATATATACATCGTCTAAGTGAATTCAACATATTAATTCTTGGCTTCATCATCATCTTGTGAAATTAGCTAGTACTGATCCTGTTATCTTTTTTTTTTTCCCTAGAATTTGTTCACGGCAGGCACAGATACTTCGTCAAGCGTAATCGAGTGGTCGCTGGCCGAGATGCTGAAGAACCCCAGCATCCTCAAGCGGGCCCACGAGGAGATGGACCGGGTCATCGGGCGGAACCGGCGCCTCGAGGAGTCCGACCTCGCGAAGCTCCCGTACCTGCAGGCCATTTGCAAGGAGTCCTTCCGGAAACACCCGTCCACGCCGCTGAACCTGCCGAGGGTCTCGACCGAGGCGTGCCGGGTGAACGGGTACTACATCCCCAAGAACACGAGGCTCAGCGTGAACATATGGGCGATCGGGCGGGACCCGGACGTGTGGGAGAACCCGCTGAGCTTCACCCCGGAGCGGTTCCTGAGCGGGCGGAACGCGAAGATCGACCCGCGCGGGAACGACTTCGAGCTGATCCCGTTCGGGGCCGGGAGGAGGATCTGCGCCGGGACGAGGATGGGGATCGTGCTGGTGGAGTACATCCTGGGGACGCTGGTCCACTCGTTCGATTGGAAGTTGCCGGGCGGCGTGGGGGAGCTGAACATGGACGAGGCGTTCGGCCTGGCTCTGCAGAAGGCCGTGCCGCTGTCGGCCGTCGTCACCCCAAGGCTCTCCCCCAGCTCGTACGCATCTTAATTAAAAAAAAAAAAAAAGGAGGGAGGACTTTTCCGACCACCAGAATCCGACATCGTCAGCCATTACCACATTTTGGAATGTACTTTGAGGGGTGGGACTCTCGTGATGGGTCCCGCCAGATGGTGGGGTCTACACGACGGGGATTCACGCTCTTCTACGTCCTTTTCGCTCCTCTTTTAGTGTAATTTTTCTTCCTTATGTGTTTTGAATAATCTTGAGTGCTTTATTTTATTTTATTTTTCACTCCCCCCCTCCGTTTGTGCTTCGCTTTGATTAACTTGCTTTTGCTCGGACGGGCGAGGAGCAGTGTTTTGCTTCCCTATAACTTGGCTTCAACGTAAATTAATTCCTCGGCCGATTAATAAAAAGAATGCTCGGACGCAAACTTTTTTAATTTGGATAATTTATTCATAAAATTTCCGACGACCTGCTGATGAACTTCTCCTAATAATCATAGCCCATGCCGACTATTTTGGCTTATTATTATTATTATTATTATTCTAAAAAATATTCATTTTTTTAATTTGTTTTTCTTTTCTTCTTTTTTCTGCCCGAGAAAAATAAAATGTTATTCTTTTTGGGTAAGGAAAAAAATAAAATGTTATTACGGACTTAATTCTTCAAAATTAGTGTTTATCCTAATCTTCGTTCTCCAAAACAGGAAGTTCAATCCTAGGAATGTATTTATGTTTCGAAATTATTCCCGGGAATACTTTTGAAGCATTAACGCGTATGGCAAAAAAATATTTCAAAAAGTGTTCCGAGAAATACTTTTGAAGAAACAAAAAAAAGAATTGCTTATAGATTTTGAAATACTTTTTTGAACATTTTTGGAACCATCACTTATCACCGTCGACAAGTCCAACACTCACCGGCCATCGTCGGCGGCGGCGGATTTTTTTTTTTTTTTTTGTACTTACCAAAAACGTTATTTTCTCATAAATCATAATCGGGAACATTGACACAAAAAATATTTCTGCTTCAAATATATTATCAGGAAAAAAAAAAATGTTACCGTACGCAGATCCCATCCACAAACGGGCAACGCACGCATGCCGAGATTTAAGCTGTCTCCTATGTGGACCATATTCAAAAGCGAAATGAAACAAGGTAAAGATTCTAAATAGGGGGTAAAAAAAAAACACACCCAAATATGACGAAAGATAACATCGAGCCCGTGAAGGAGAGGACCCCCATCTCGAGCGACCAAAGTCAAAATGAAATCAAATCAAATCAAATCGTGTTATACTGGCGTGATGCCACCTGGGCCAACCTTACAAAGTTCCGAGTCTTGCACGACCAATCCAATCCAACACTCCCCACTGGAAAAGGATAACGTGTCCCATCCAAACCTTGTCCGGGTAAAAAATCATGATACACATGGCGAGAAACCCCAGTGAATCATCACGTAAAACATGGGGAGATTAATTCACCCAAAGACAGTGGTAAGCTCCTTTGAAATATACGATCTTAATTTTGATCAAACAAGTAGGTAATAAAAATATTAAAAGTGATAATATTTATGTACGGTGCTCAATTTAGTGTCAATATATATATATTTTTAAATTACTTAGATGTCGATTAAAAAAAAACGTTTATTTCGATGTTAAGTTTAATGTGACTCGTCGAAAATCACACCTGGTTGGCAGATATTCTTGTCATCGTTAAAAAAAAACCAAAAATTAATTAAAAAAATCCACCTAATAAGATAAAAACTGAAAAAATAAAAACAGTTACAAAAATTAACGAAATAGAAAAAAAATAAAATCAAACATCTGCAGCCGCAGCGCCACTGTCGCCGACCACCCATGGCCACAGAAAGGCGGGGCGGGGGTCTCCCCGCAGAACGTTGGCGAGGGCTGAATCTCTTTCCCTCCTCTCTCCCGTCCTCTTTCTCTTTGATCAACTTGTATTCTGCAACTTCAACATCTCAAAACTCCCTTCCAAATTCCTCCTCACTTTCTCCATCTCACCCAGATTCTCCTTCGACTGTTTCGCCTTCTCAACCAAGCCCACGCACATCGTCTTCACCAAATCCCTCTCCGCGCTTCACTAACCTTTCCACCCGAGCGCCGATTTCAACCATCTGGGTCTCCAAGAAAGCGCATATGATGCCCTTCTCGAGAGCTAGCCCAACGCTCTCCCAACCTGCCCGACCCAACTCGGCCTCGAACGCCTCCTTCTCGACGCCGAACGGAGCCAGCTCGCTTTCCAGAGCATTCTTGGCACGCTCCAGGGACTTGACCTGGTGCCTTCGCTCGCAGGTCTCCTTGAGGAGCATAGCGTTGGAGGCTCGCAAAGGACCCCAGCAGAGAAAGAGAGGCTTTACTAGACCTGTAGAATCAAGGAGGCCCACGGCTAGGCCCTCGCCTGACCAGGGGGAGGGCCGTGACCTGGCGGGTGGCCCTCGCCTCGCAGGGCAGTGGTCGGGGGTTGCCGTCCCTCAGCTGACAAGTTCCCATCCGTCGCCTGCCACTGCAAATTTGCAAACTTATGCAATTCCCTTTTCTTTTCTTTTCTTTTTTAAATTTTAAAGTTTTTTTAAAATTTAATTTTTTTTAAAAAAATAACCATTTTTAAAGTTGAATAGTTTATACGTGGATGCCACGTGGATTATTTTTTTAAAAAAATTGCCAAAGCTAACAAAAAATGCCACACTTTGATTGGATTTGGCACTTAAACGATTAGTTTAATTAAAATTGACACTTAATTAATTATTTTATCTTCGATTTGGCATTTAAGTGAGTCGGGAAAAAAAATTGACACTAAAGCGATTGACGTACATAAATATTTACGCATCCGAAAGTCTTTTGCCAAATAAGTTGTGTGGTTCATTGCGCACTTATTAAGCAAAAATTTTCACGAAACTGGTCTGGAGAATCCGAGTGCATATGCTCCTTGCCTCGGAGCCACACACACGCACGCAGTCATCTCGTCGGGGGGCTGTCGTATTTGCTCGAGAGCAAAACGGGGAAGAATCGGCGTCCCCGGTCATGATCCACGAGTCCTGAGATCTGATGAAGCGCGGCATCTCGGGGCTTCTGATTGGAATGAAAACTAAGAGCATCGAAAGGAAGACGGATCCGTGCATCTCCCCCCTCATTTGCAGCGACGCCGGGGTCCGAGCACGGATTGATTTTTCCACCGGAGAGTCGGCGTCGTCTCACGTGGATGTGCTCCGAATTCAAATTCGTCAGCCGAAAGAGTCGGATTTCCGGGTTCCGTTTCGCGATAGTGACTTTCGAACGGGACTATATATTTTATCTCTTGCCCCTTCGTAATCCCAAAAAAGAAAAAAAAGAAAAAAAGATGCAATTTACGGGATCCAAGAAATCCTCGAAGATAACGAAGGGTCTCGATTCTTGAGCCTCACGGTCGGCCCGGCCCGATCTCGTGGAATTATAAAATTCGGGTTGAGCTCGAGAATGAGTCGGAAGCGAGCAAAGCAAGCAACCAAACCCTAGCTCTGGCTCTTGAATCACGATGCGGTGCGTTGGAGGATGCCGCGGGGGGATTAAAAATGCTCGAGATGGGCCGCGAGAAAACAGACGAAGCCCCCAAGGACAAGCTCGCTCGTTATGTTCGAGTTGGCCTTTCCTCGTACGCGGGTAGGTATCACGACTCCCAGCAGACGGATTCTGAGAAGATGATGTGGGGTCCATACCCATACGCTCATCAACATCCAAAAATGGGGTCCCGGGGAGGACGACTGGCTAATCTTCCTCCTTGCCAATGTGCTTCGCTTGGTCTTCGTGTTGCCACACCCCATCCCTAGCCTCCTAGCCAGTCACGAAGTACCAAGTAAGTATCATGAGTATCAATGTCAATGAGAAGATGTACCATTTCGTGTTTCTGTCTTTAGTCAGAGTCAAAACATTTTGACATAAACCTTCGCAAGCACCTGAGAAGAGCAGCCATGTTTTTACTGGACCATTTTGTTTTCATGAGATTTTAAAAGGAAAAAAAATGTAAACAAGCTCGACTTTAGTTCAATATCAAAATTGATAGAACCACTTTCAAAAGCTAGTGAGCGCAAGCAACAAGCCGATCGGATGGCTCATTTCTTCACAATTTGGATTACAACTTTTCCGCCATGATTTCGCAGTCTTAAAAGACTCCGCGATAAGCTTGTAGTTGTGGCGTACTAGCCTTTCACCGTGATCAAGACGCAACATTTGGGCACTAGCCGTTCACCAAAATCGACCTGGTTTTGTCTGCGGTTGGCATAATTTCATTCTTGTGATTATTTTTTCGCATCATTAGAAAAGGGTTTTTAGCCGATAAGAAATTGGAATCATAAATAACTATCAAGTAACAATAGATGTATGCTTGAGGGACTCGGTGAGCACTTTCAGTGCACTTGAAACCATGTGTCTGCCGGACACTAAACCGGATGACTTCCTGTATTCTCCATTTTCTTTCACTGGTGTAGGTGGTTTAGACACGGACGGAGAGAGCCGAGGCACAAATAGCAGGAAAAGTGTAAAAAAAAAAAAATACTAAACCTATTACATTAGTGTCAATTCAATCCTAAATCATTTTTTTGTGTCAATTCAATCCTAAACCGTTTACACTAACGCCGATTTAGTCCTAAAACTTTTATTGGTGTCAATTTAATCCTAAATATTATGCATTTATACCATTTAAGTCAATTCGATCAATTTTTATTAAAAAAATTATTGGCGCGAACACCAATCGTCCAACGTGAGCTAACGTGAATATTTTTTAATATTTTCTTATATTTGAAATAATTATTAATAATATTTTTTGGAAAAACAAAAAAAAAATGCTTAAAATTATTTAAAATTATAAAAAAAATATATTACAAAATATCTAAGATAGCATTTGTCATGCCACGTAGGACAACCGATATCCGGGTTAGCCATTTTCGATCAAAATTAGTCAGATTAACTCAATTAACATAAATACAAAAAATCTATGACTAAATTGCCACTAATGTAAAAAAATTTAGGACTGAATTAACACCAATAAAAGGTTTATGACTTAATTGGCACCAATAAAAAATGTTTATGACTGAATTGACACAAAAGAAAGATTTAAAACTAAATTGGTACCAGTGCAATAGGTTTAGGGCTTTTTTTACACTTCTCCCCACAAATAACAAGCAGGCGAGAAACCCCGACTCAACAAAAGGAAAAACAAGGCCAGAAAATAATGGCAGAGATTAGAGCATTGAACTCTGCTGCTATGGTAAGCTGCACATGAAATTCAATTAATGGCTTCGATTTGAAGCAAAAATTCTGAAAAGGAAAAGTTAAGATATCTAAGGCAGAGAGAACTGAAACTTCTATACCAGCAGGAAATCATAGGATCCCCAATTTGGAAATCATAGGATTACATTGACCCAATTGACACTATCTGAGTTGCTCATTCTATATAACCATGATAAATCTGAGTTATTTTCTCTTGCAAGTGGTGGATTGAAGCTCGCCACCTCTATATATCTCTGGCCAAGAATTCTTGAACACAAACAAGTTCGCTTGCTTTACAAAATTCAGCAAGCTACCCATGCTTTACAAAATTCAGCAAGCTACCCATGCCCGGACGCAAAGCTCTTAAAGACTGGGCTCTGATTAGAAGGATCTTATCTACGTTCCCTCAAATAAGAATCATAGATCAGACTACTGAATTAAAACATCGAGTCATATCACATACCTGCATATCTGTCAAGTTAATGAGGGGGAGGATTTAAAAAAGTATACCAAATTAAATGCCATGCTACATTCCTAGTAAGTCAATTGACTGTTGAAAGGCAATTGAGAGGGGCACAAATGTGTGGTAGAGCCCCCCAGAACTCATCTCGAAAAAAATCACCACTTGAAAGAAATAGAATTGAGAATTACATCATTACGTAAATGGCTTCAACTTGCAAACCCACAATATCTCATGTTCTGGTGACGACGCTAATTACATCTAAAACTCCAGATATATTCTTATAAACGAGATTCAGTAGAATAGGATACTTGAAGGAACCAGCAAAATTTATCAAAAACAGAATGAGCTCATAAAAAAAGGAGCCTTCCAGGAAACTTGAACACCAAAAACAGAATCAGAATATTCGCAGCATCCACCTAGACCGCCTAAAAGGACGTTACTCCAAGAACCTTTGTAGAAATGGTGATTCCCCGCTTCAAGACCCTAAAACAACAGTAATATGACAGCTCCAACAAAGGACTCCGTCGACAATGTTAACCATCCGCACATTCAAGGTCATTTAACCACCGATAAGGAATCACTGCAAGAAACTCCTACAAAATCCGCTTCTCTGGTATTGAATCTCTAAATCTATCACACCCATCACTACAACTATGATAAAGACATCGATCTCACTCATAATTCTAGCATAGAGTCAGCAAATGAGTCCTCTGGGCAATGCAGATTCTCCTGCAGAAGCAACACACGGCACAGAACCTCGCAGCACCTGTTATCTTCTTTCACTGACAGACGCAAATCGAAATCATAAATTGTCTTCTCAGCTCTTATACACATTCCGACGTGTAGTAATCTCTATGACACATGAAACAGATTAGCTCCTAGCAGCAAATATATCTGCATCGATGCGGCTTACACCCTAACTCTATTGAATTCAGGAAAATTCAAATTTCTCAGCATAACAAAGCTGCAGTTCAGGCACGTTGCGATGAACATATAGTTCAAACGTACAGACATTAGCTAAACCACGACCTCCAGAACTCCACATATCCAAAGCAGTAGTCAAATGAGGGGGTTCATTGCATAATCTGTCATACACCTACATCAATTGACACCACAAAACATGCCGATGCTAATGATAATTTTACACATCGGAAATCTCCTAACACCGCCAAGAAAAAATCACACAATTCATAGTCGGCGTCTACTTATCTTTGGTGGAGACCCCGTACTTCTCCTGCATTTTGGCGAGCTCATCCTCCTTCTTCTTCTGGTCGAACTTCTTGTTCATCTTCGCGGGCTGGTAGTACAGCACAATCAAGTACCGGTTCGCGACGTTGAACCCGGAGAGGTGGTCGACGGCGGTCTTGGCGTCGTAAATGTCCTCGTAGACGACGAACGCCGTGCCGCGAGTATCCTTGCTGGTGCCGATGCGGATCTGCCGGATCGCGCCGTACTTGCCGAAGATGTCGTACATCTCCTCGCTCGTGATGTTGAACGGCAGGTTGCGGACGTAGAGGGCACGGTTCACCTCCGGCGGGAGCCGCGCGTTGCCCTTGCGGAGGCTGATCGTCGCCATCGGGGCAGAGGTCGCCAATTGGGGGCTCGAGAAAGTGCGGGTAAAAAGTTAGGGTTTGGCTGGGAAATTGGCAGGTTGCAGAGGGGATAGAGGCGATTTTCGTAAATAGCCGTGAGTCGGTGCCGACACGGGCCGGGTTATTGCCCAAAAAAAGAGCAAAAGAGAAATTAGGGTTATTGCCGATTTCACTGGTTTGATCCCTCGGTCTTTTTCCTTCGAATAATCTGAGTTTTTTTCCCCTTTTTGTACATACGTTTGTGCTTCGCTTTGATTGCCTGCTTTGCTCGATGCGTGAGGAGTAGTGTTTTGCTTCCTTTAACTTGGCTTCAACCAAAATGAATTCGTCGGTCGATTAATGAGAAAGATAATTACCCCAAAAAAAAAGTCTCGATTCTATTAGACGAATGCTGATTCAGACGTAAACCTTCCAACATGGCTAATTTACTCATAAACTTTTTGGCGCCTTACTAATGTATTTCCTTTAATCAATTTTGATTGGCAATCAATTATGTTAATCGGATTATTTTTTTGTAAAAAAAAATATATAAATTTCCTTTTTTTTGTTATTTTTCTTTTTTATTTTGAATTAATACCACGAAAATTCTAAAACCGATATGTATGTGATAATTTTATCTCATACCATTCAAAAATCACAAACCGGTACATCTATAATAAATTTACCATAAACTAATTATTTTTACGATGAAAAATCCCAAACCATAAACTAATTATTTTTACAATGAAAAATCCCAAACTAGCATACTTGCGACAAATTTACCTGTCGTCAAATTGAGTTAATACCACAAAAAACCTCAAATTGATACACATGTAATAAAAATAGGGTAAGAACCCAAACTGGTACATCTGCGAATAGCCACGTGTCATCTAACTCGATAATTTGACATTTATATTTAATGAAAATTGATGAAGGATAAATTTATCACAGATATATAGTTTGAGGTAAAATTTTTCACAAGTGTATCAGTTTAAAATTTTTTTCGATAAAAAAAATTAAAATAAATTTACCATGTATATATTAATTTAAAAATTTTCGTGATATTAAACTTATTACTTTGTTCTTCTTGCTCCACCGATAGGCGAGGGGCGAGGGTGTGCAACACCAGATCTTGCCAGGTCTGACGAAGCCAGGAGGAAAATAAAATGTCATTACCGACTTATCCATTAAAAATAAGTGGCCGTCCTAATCTTCTGCCCCACGCTCCCTCCCTCCCCCCCTCAAAAAAAGAAAAAAGAAGTTCCTAGGTTATCTAATTGAGCCCTTCGATAAAAAAGCAACACGCGCGTGCCAAAGCTTAGACCGTCTCCATATCCATAATCAAAACGAAATGAAAGTTGAAAATTCAAACAAGGTAAATATTTTTAAATAATAAAATGTTAGGAAAAGTGTCAAAAAAATTATAAAGTTATTGAACTGATGCAAATTCAATCATAAACATTTTACATTAATGTCAATTTAGTTTTAAATATTTTATATTTATGTCAATTGAGTCAATTCGATCAATTTTGATCGAAAATTATTGGCGCAAATATCAATTGTACTACACGGCACAGCTTGCGTTAAAGTGGATATTTTTAAAAATAAAAATAAAAAAATACTTAAAATTTATTTAAAATATCCAAGTAAGCGTTTGTCTTGTCATGTAGAACAAATCGATGTTCACGCCGGTCTTTTTTTTAATCAAAATTAGGCAGATTAGCTCAATTAGCATAAATACAAAAGATTTAGGATTGATTTAACACAAATGCAAAAGGTTTATGATGGAATTAACATAAATAAAAGTTTTATGACTTAATTGACACAAATGCAAAATGTTTATGACTGAATTGATACAAAAAAAAGTTTAGGACTACCTACCCATGTGTAACTCAGTTGGTTAGGGCGCATTTAGGATTATGTGATCAGGCACACTGATTTCAGGTTTGATTCCTCAGATAAGTACATGTGATTTAAGTGAGAGCCCATTGCAGTGGGTTATTGTGCTAGTCTCCATGGCGGTGAACTTCTCCTATCATGAAGGCCTCTATTAGTGGTTGGTGGGCTTGCTCTTTATGTCTTGGTGTCCGTTTGGCGCAAACGACGGTCCCTTGGCTCTAAAAAAAGCTTAGGTAAGTCTCTAAAACTCCATGGGATGTTGCTTGAATGATCATAACGAGGTTTTGGAAAAAAAATCGCAAAAATCTCGAGAGGCCATTGCAGTGAATTGTTGTGTTAGTCTCCATGACGATGGGTTGTTGTGCCAATTCCCTAAGGAATAGTCGATATGCGCGTAAACTGACTCGGATACATTGATTAAAAAAAAAGTTTCAGACTAAATTGGCATTAGCGGTGGGTTACTGCGCTAGTATCTTCGAGGAATAGTCGAGGTACGCGTAAACTGATCCGGACAATTTGATTATAAAAAAAAAAGTTTAATAGGTATAGCACGTTTTGACAATCTTCTAAAAAACCAAATATGGGGAAATATGAAAGTGTGCCCATCAACGAACCCCACTCGAGAAATCAAATCAAATCGTGATATGGAGACGTGATGCCACCTGGGCCAACCTTACAAGGTTCAAGTATTATATGATTAATCCAAACCTTTTCATTGGAAAATGATAACGTGGCTCCCCTCTTTTTTTTTTTGGTAAAAAAAAATTATTCCCATGAGCTGTCATGCCAGTGAATCACATAATAAGAGGTGGTAAGCTCCGAGAGAGAGAACGCGTGAATTACACGACCTTAGTTTGATCGAATCAGTTGCGTGATCCATTGCGCACTTGCTCTAATAAGCAAATCTTCACAAATCTGTTCTCGAGAATCCCAAACAAATCAGTCATCGTGTCTGCTCGACATCAGGAGAAAATATTAGGTGTGTAATATACTGCACGTGGATTAATAAAAAAATTATTCAAAAATTGATATGTGATTCGTCGGGAGCCACTTGCCATAATTTTTAAAAGAGACGGAATTAGATCTCTCTCTATTATCTTTCCGTGTGTCATCTCTCTTGCCTCAAATTCCCGACTCTCTCCCTCTCTCTCTCTCCAAGTTCAAGACTCTCTCTCTCTAAGTTGGCTCCTTTGGTAAGATCTTCGCTCGACTACCACGCTCAATCCCTTGACCAAAACCACGAGCATTTCCTCCGCCGTCCCGGAGCTCTCCTCTACCACCACCTCGTGTCTTTCCAAGCTCTATCTCCCTTTCTTGATTGTGCCACAATTCCAAAGCGAAAGCTTATCTTACGCCTTCGCCTCTCGTTAGGGTTTTTACTCCTTTGCTTTGGATGAGTTCAGGCTAGGATAAGCCGCTGTCTCGTGTTAGGTTTTTCGGCCTCTGGCCTGAGTACAATCAGGTTAGGGTTTTTTTTCCCCTTTTTCACCGATTCGAGATTGTTTGGAAAAAGTTAGTTTTTTTTTCCCAATTTCTTTTCCTGTTTGAGCTTGGGATTCTGAATGTGTTTCTTGGTGATTGTCGTTTATTTTTTTTTTCACGAGAGTTTCTTTGTGCTTTCCTCCGGACAACCCGATCATCTCTGTATTTTCTCTCGTCATCCGTAACCTTCGAATGTTCTCGACCTCTGATTACTCTGTCATTGCTTTGTTTCCGATTATTTTCTGGACGTAATGTAGATAATCAATGATTCAATGCACATTATTTTCTCAATTTGCTCAGGTTTTTTGTTGTCATTATCTGCTCGAGTTTCGATTTCTTCTGTAATGTTGAATCGTTGATTGGTTTTCCTGTTTCTTTTTTTTCAGGCTAGGGGAAGCGCTGCATTTGGTCACATATGCTGCTTTGGGTACTGCATATTTTCTCAAATGTTACGGATGACGAGAGAAAGTTGGTTTTTTGTTTATGTTATTTTGTTTAGTACGGGGAAGCGCTGCCTTTAGTTTTTTAATCCTTTGGCATAACTACCTCTGGGTTAGGTTCCCCCCTCTTTCACTAATTTGAGATTCTTCAAAAGAAGTTTCATTGGGTGTCATTTAATTGACAAAATTTGTCTTATAGAGCCGTGTGCATTTAATTAGCATATTGGCAACAATAAAAAATAGCACCTCGTTATGTATTACGGGATATATATTATTGCTTGCTGGTGTTTTTTGTTTTTATTGCTGCATTTGGTCATTGTATGTGTTTTTGATATTGTATATTTTCTTGAACGTGTGACATACAAGTACACTACGTCTAATTTATCTTGCTGGAAAGCCAGTAGTGGTAGAACTTTTTTGTTTTTTTGTCATTTTCATGCTACTTTTCATTTCTGGTGATTGTGTTATAAAAGTGTTTGTCTTGTATTTGATTAGGAAGGAACCACCAAGTTATCTCTTTCAAAGTCGCGCATCAATTAATTTGCACGTGTAAAGTTATTAGATGGCTGAATCGGATGTAATTTTTCACTCATATTATGTAAAACATGATTTGCTTTCTTGGAAAATGGATGGAATATTATTTTTCTTGTAAAAACACTACGTTGATGACTTTTATCCATTTGGTTGCAGCATGAAAGTTCGCATCTGGCACATATAATGCGTGATTTTGAAAAAGGTTTTGAGTTCGCACTAGGAATGGTTTTTTCAAATGAACTTGAAGCATATCATAAATATGTGGTCTATGTAGTTGACAAAGGGTCTGGAGTGAGTAAGGTTAATAGGATTAAAAATAGAAAATGAGAAATAAGCCAACGGACTTTCATGTGTAATTGTGAGGAGCATTCTGTCAACTCATCCGATCAATAAAAGAAATACGAGAGGTGTGAAGTCAGATCTGGGTGTCTTGCTCATATCAAATTTAAGGTTGATAGTTGTGGTGTCTGTGAGGTGATAGAGTATGTTTCCATACATAATCATGCATTTGTGCCGGAAGATCAGAAGCACTTAATTAGATGCGGAAGAATAATATATGATTCTTGCAAGGGTGTGATAGTTGATATGATTAAAGCACGCATTGGAGGAACTAAGACATAAAAGTACTTATCAAATAGCGCACGAGGAAGCAAAAACTTGCGCTTCATCCTACTTGATTATCAAAATTATGTGCAAAGAAATAAAGCCAATGATATAAGCGGGGGAGATTGTCAAAGTCTTTTGAATCATTTTCATCGCATGCAAATGCAAAATCCAATGTTCTTCTATGATGTACAAGTGGATCAAGAAAGTAGGTTGACAAACCTATTTTGGAGAGATAGATTGTCCAAATTTGATTATGACTATTTCGGTGATGTGTTGATGTTTGATACTACATATCGTACCAACAAATATAACTTGATATGTGCACCGTTTGTTAGAATTAATCACCACTGGAAGAATACTTTGTTTGGCTGTGCTTTTTTGTTGGATGAGACTGCCGAATCATTTATTGGGTTATTTGAGGTGTTTTTGAAGTCTATGAAAAATAAGGCTTCAAAAACCATGTTTACAAATCAAGACCAAGCCACGGCAAAAGCAATTAGAACAGTGTTCCCAAATACACAACACCGTTTATACACATGCCACATAGGAAAAAATGTCAATCAAAATATTCCACAACTTTACCATCAGCCTGATTTTAAGGATAAGTATTTCTTATCGCTTATGTATAGATGTAGATCAGAGGAAGAATTTCAATTTACTTGGAGGGAAATGGAAAAAGAGTGGGATACTGGGAATAACAGTTGGATTTGGAGATTTTATGAGCTTAGACATAAGTGGAGTTCAGATTTTGGTCGTGATATTTTTACATGTGGTATTCGCTCAAGTCAAAGGAATGAGAGCACCAATAATGTATTCCAACTTATGTCGACAAATACATTGACTCTTGTATAATATGCGCACCACTATGAAGAACAGCTGAAACATATGAGAGAAATTGAAAGTCAAGATGATTATAATTCTCGTGGGAAGCCTAAATTTCAGGTTAATCATGGGATCTTGACAAATGTTGCTCCATTGTATACCCGAACCATTTTTAAAAGGTTCAATGAAGAATTTTTGCAAAGCCCGTCAGTACAGATTTTAAGCACTACATTTGATGGATTGGTTTACGTGTATACTCTCAAGTGTGTGGGTAGTACACGTGAAAATGTTGTTAGAGTGCTATAATTCAAGATAGAATGCCCACAACGAGCTATAAAAGTTTAGAGCCAGCACAACATAGTATTGGATTCGAGCTAGTAAAATTACAATTTCCTACGATCCACTTTTTCTGTACAAGTATACACAAAAAAAAAGCACTTCAAATTTGTGCCCAACTGGCAGTAAATATGCACCAATTTAGTAGCTTACTTCCAATCACAGTGAATCAGCCAAAATCAACTCATTCTTCTCCATCTCCCTAGAGCTGATTTGATTGAAATCTGTGGTCAATATAATACATGTAGTGTAAATTCATGGAATTATATAAGTTACAAGTAACCCCTAAAGAACCATATATAGGACTCGTCCATGGCAATACACAAACTGCCCCCACCTAATTGTGTAGCAAGAAGTAGCGAAAATGACCATATTCTTTTATGATGACCGTTATAGTTTGCTATAGCCACTTCTAACATATTTTTTTATTTTTTCATTTTCCAAATGCACAGACATCTCTTCACTCAAAGTCAGAAGTTCAATTGTTGAGTTAAAAAATATCTTCTAATGCCCTCTAAAAATAAAAAGAGAAAAAGCATGCTAATGTAGGAGTGTCAATGCATAGTTATCTTGGTATATTTGAACTTTACATGTCAAAAGACAAACAAGTTAAAGATGATGTTCAATAGGGTGTAATCGATGTCCCTTTCAAATGTTTGGTTCATTCATCCAAGGATGTTCAAAAGAGTTTGATGACCCTGCGCAAAGGTAAAAAACGAAAAAACCACCAGCAAGTTCAGATAAACTATTCATATTAAAGGGGTCAAAATTTAAAAAATCTATCATTACTGGGAAACAGAGTGCATGAGAAATCAAATGCACACAATTACAGAACACATTCAATAAAATATGCAATATTCAAAGCAGCATGGCTGACCAAATACAACACTAAAAATAAAAAATTCACCAGCAAGCAATAATCTATATCCCATAATACATAAACAGGTGCTATTTTTTATTGTTGCAAATATGCCAATTAAACGCACACAACTCTATAATACGAATTTTGTCGACTAAATTCTGCCCAATGAAACTTCTTTTGAATAATCTCAATTTAGTGAAAGAGGAGGACCTAACCCGAAGGTAGTCGTGCCAAAGGAGGAAAAAACTAAAGGCAACGGTTTCCCGTCCTAAACAAAATAACATAAACAAAAAATCAACTTTTTCTCGTCATTCGTAACATTAAAAAAAAGTATGCAGCACCCAAAGCAGCATAGTTGACCAAATGCAGCGCTTCCCCTAGCCTGAAAAAAAGAAACAGAAAAACCAATAAATGATTCAACATTACAGACGAAATCGAAACTCGAGCAGATAATGACAACCAAAAACTGGAGCAGATTGAGAAAATAATGTGCATTAACTCATTGATTATCTACATTCCATCTAGAAAATAATCATAAACAAAGCAATGACAGGGTAATCAGAGGTCGAGAACATCCGAAGGTTACGGATGACGAGAGAAAATACAGAGATGATCGGGTTGTCCGGAGAAAGGCACAAAGAAACTCTCGCGAAAAAAAAAATAAACGACAATCACCAAGGAACACATTCAGAATCCCAAGCTCAAACAGGAAAAGTAATTGAAAAAAAAAACTAACTTTTTCCAAATAATCTCAACTCGGTGAAAGAGGGGAAAAAAACCCTAACCTGATTGTCCTCGGGCCAGAGGGCGAAAAACCTAACATGAGGCAGCGGCTTCTCCTAGCCTAAACTCATCCGAAGCAGAGGAGGAAAAAACTTAACGGGAGGCGAAGGCGTAAGAGAAGCTTTCGCTTCGGAATCGTGGCACAATCGAAAATGGGAGATAGAGCTTGGAAAGACACAATGTGGTGGTAGAGGAGAGCTCCGGGACGGCGGAGTAAGTGCTCATGATTTTGGTCAAGGGATGGAGAGTGGTCGTCGAGTGAAGATTTGGCCGAAGTAGCCAACTTGGAGAGAGAGAGGGAGAGAGTCGTGAATTTGGGGCAAGAGAGATGATGAACGGAGAGATAACAAGGAGATATAGGACGTAAAAATAACATGGAGATCACATTCCATCTCTTTTGAAAATTCTGGCAAGTGAGCCCCGACGATCCACGTGTCAATTTTTGAATGATTTTATATTAATTCATGTGAAGTATCTTGCACACCTAATATTTTTTCCGAGATCATAACGGAAAAATCGGCGAGTCCTAAAATCTGACGAAGGGGCGCGTATCCCACCCTCTCATTGCGCATGTGCCGATCCGGATCCGGCAGACGGGTCCGTACATCCCCCTCGTTGAACCGACCCGGGATCCGTGGATAGATTTTTTTGCCCAACGGTCGGCGTCGTCTCTGTCTCTGTCTCTCTCTCTCACACACACACACACACGAGGATGTGCTCCAAATTGAAGTTCGTCGGCCGAAGGGGGAAGGATTTCAGCTGCAGTTTCGCGAAGAAATAATGAAAGATTTAGATCAATATGTTAAGGTGCTAGAGATATCCGACTTTCGAACGGGACTATATATTTATTAATTCCTCTTGCCCGTCCGAGAAATCCTCGAAAGTGACGAAGGACCTTGGGGTCGTCCCATTGAAACTTGAGCCCGGATTTATTAACGCCTGCTCTCGTACAAACATCAACACGTGGAGGCCCCGAAACACATTGATAGTTACAAGCCGTGACCACCTCGTGGAATTATGTAATTCGGGTTGAGCTCGAGCAAAGCAATGGAGGATTCGGTTTTTTTGGGGTGGTAAAAATTTGAAGCAAGGTTAATGGAAATATGATTCATATCGACCAATATTTAAACAACTTTCAGAGCTATTCCCTCAAGGGTGTACTAAGGTTGGATTTGGATCCCCGGATAAGGTAGAATCTTGGCAGGGGTGATCAAATTTTAATCTCAGCCGTCCATTGGCATCGGACGGTTGAGATTAAACCACGTCATCGAGGAGATTCACGCTCCAAATTTGGGCGCCAATTGCTTTTAAAAAAAATATATCATTTTCAAACCTCAATTTTTTTTCCTCTATCTCCTCTCTCCGCCGGGTAGGATTGATTCCCTCGGACAGAGACAACGCTCTCCTCCTCTGCTCTCTCGCGCTCTGGGATCCCGTCCTGAATCGCCGGCCGTATCTTCGATTCCTCTGGTGAGTTTTCTCTCGCCTCGTCTGCGTTTTCCCCATCGTCGATTCCTCTCCGAAAATCTCTCTGCTCTGACCTTGGAGCTCGAAATCGCTCGGCGCTCCTCACCGTGTTGTCTGCAACTTGACTGCCCCGGGTATTACCTCCACTGCCCTACCTACCTAATCGAGGCTCGTCGGAGCGGAGGAAGACGATCGGAGAGGCCCCGGGAAAGGAGAGGCCGTCCAGGCTTCGTTTGGAGAAAGGGAGGGGAGAGAGATTTGCCGCGAGGTGATATTTTGCGGGCTCTGGGTTGTGTGTGGTGCTGTGAGGTCGAGAAGTGGAGGTGGCGTTACATAGATGGCATGAGGAGAGAGAGGGGGTCGGTTGTGGCTATGGTTGACGTTGTGTATACTGTGCTCGAGTGGACCTGGTGAAACCGCGACTCTCTGTAGAGAGAGAGGCTTTGTGTTGTGTGTGTCTGCGGGATTTGGATGAAGTTCTTCGTTAGAGCTCTGAGATCCGCCAACTCTGCATCAACGCTCGCCAAATCTTCCTCTCTCAGCCTGTCTCTTGAAGCTTCATGCTCCGATTAGAATCTGCGGTATGAGCTCTCTCTCTCTCTCTATGTTGTCATGCTCTCGTCACATGATTGATTCGAAGGTGGTTTTGGTTGTGCAGCGGGTGCATTAGTCTGTGGCAAAGGATTAAATGGATAGGAAGTAGTAATCATAAGGGCTTATGTGTTATAGTGTTTTTCTTCTCGTGGCTCTCTTTTGTTTCTGTTTTCCACATGATTAAATGGTAGTTTCTTTTGTCTGTTTCTCGTTTTCGCTGCATAAAGCAGTCGGTTTTTCGACAAATGCACGATGAAGGCTAAAAGAATTTGCATCTTATGCTTAAATTGGACAGTAATCAGGCTGATCAGGTCGATGTGATGGTGGATAAAATTGATGCTTGTTCACGGAGAATTCCATTTGCGCTCAGAGGGCAAAAGGCATATCGACTTGTCCAGACATTCAATTTCTCCTTGGTATTTACGTGATTTTTGTACTCATGATTTGCCAGAAAATCAGGTAATGACAGCAGGGAGGGAGGGAGGGAGGGAGGGAGAGAGAGAGAACAGGAACAGGGGCAGTAGGCCTGAATTATGTCTGTAGAAGATAAAGAGCAGCAAGCCGCCAATAGCAAATCACTCAAGATGCAAAAGGCTGGAAGTTGCCAAGAGAATGGTAGAAACATTGGATGCGTCATTGAAGAGACCATTTTATTGGGGGACAAAGCTTCATTGCCACGACCAGGATATTGAATAGAATAAAATAGTAACTACGCAAGTAGAATATGAATGAAAACCTAAGAATTACCTCGCATGCCAAGTATGGAAAATTCTGACAGCGAATGCCCTCAAGTTACAGCGGACTCCCTATGTCACTTCCTGGAGGGATAAGGAATTTATGCAACTAGCATTCAATAGCTTAGGTATATACCGCTTGATTATCGATATGGTTTCAGTGACTTCTTGTTCACCCTGGTTGCTAAATGTATGAATGCTGCAACTAATGTTCTGTGCGTTGCTTCTTTGTTCCATTCTGAGCATACCGTTGTCAGTGGACTCCTGACGCAGAGTCTGGTGCTGTGGTGGATCAAGAAATGGGTTTCTTATCCATTTCCAACTGTTCTGCTGATCTGAACTCGTTTCAGATTACACACTCTTATGCATTTTTCTTCGCTTTTAGTGACAATCGATGGTCAAAGAATGATTGTGAAATTACACACCGAAAAATTGTTGCAGGGTTTATGACCAAATGCCTGAGCCGAGGTGGGTCATCTACATGGGAAGCTGTGCTAATGGTGGTGGTTACTACTACTATTCATACTCCGTCGTTCGGGGTTGTGACAGGATCGTTCCTGTCGACATCTATGTCCCTGGTTGCTCTCCAACTGCTGACGCCTTGCTTTATGGTCTACTCCAGCTGCAGAAGAAGATCAACAGGCGCATAGATTTCCATGCCTGGTGGACCAAATGAGGCTCTTGTAGTTGTTTGTGTTCCTGGAAGCTTTGGTTGTGTCCTTATTGGATGATGATAAATAAGACTTGTGGTGGCTTTTCCTACCTTGGTAAATGGTATGTAAAAGCGAAAGACTTGGGAATCACCATGACTATGATTTTGGGGTGTTCTTTATGGCAAATTACTGATGCATTACGAATGGTATCCCTACACTGACAGCTTTTATGTGCACAAACTTTCGTATGATGTACGTGTTTAAAGCATTTGGAATGTTGATATCTGGAACTAAATAAAAAGCTTTGCTATTTGGTTCATGAATGCTTGCCTGAACATCGTGATTGCGTTTCTTTTTGAAATCATCTGGAATTTTGGACTCTATACTAACAAGTCAAGGATGTAGACAGTTGCCTTGTCTTTTCTTTTTTTTTTGGGGGGTCGAACGGGTGCCTTCTCTGCCTTAATAAAAGCTTACTGCTAATTGAATCGTAAGTCATTGCTCGTGAAAATTTTGCGGACATGGGATTGTAGGCATGAGATATCAGCTTCTGATCGACTTATTATTGAAGATTATCCTCAAGTCATTGGTTAAATCTCTCTTGCCCAGCCTTTGGTTTTACTTCTGGTAAATGGCTTCCTACCCAGCTTTTGGTTTTTTTACCTTAAGCGCGGGCTGTAGTTGGTTGAAAATGGTACTTCTCTTATATCGTGTTTACGGTGAAAGGAAGTTTTCGTGATTTGCAAGCCTCCGTGATCAATAATCCTCGGTAGACACGATAATATGCAACGCTCGATGCTACAATGGCTTCGCACATGGGCAGGGATTTGAGGTTGGATGCAGTGCTCAGTGCTCACAATCCAAAAAAGTCCAAAACTGTATATATGAGGTATCCAGGTCAAGAGCATTAGAGGAAGTCCTGGGGCTCGACCTGGCTGTGGCTGAAGGTAGTGCTTCAATCACTGCATCAGCTAGATCCATGATGAACGAAGAGATACAACCCAGAGCCAGAACACGACCCCAGTTCTCAACGGCAGATTCCAGTGCCAACTCTCTGTACTCCATGTCTATCTCTTCAAGAGTTTCAATATGCTCACTCACGAAGCTGGAATTAGAAACCAGGGCAGAATTAGTTCCAGTTAAACTGAAGGAAACTTTTGATAAAAACGACTTCCACTGTGAATGAGACCAGGGAATAAAAAATCAATCAAGTACAGAGAAGAGTTTGAAGTAACAGTAAAAAATTTACATATCACAGCAAGCAATGTCCATATTTGCATTCAAGATGCCCATACCGAATGTAATATCTAGGCGTTCAATGACCAGATGTATTTACAAAATCCATAAAATACTATATACAAAACACTAGGGAGTTGGCAAGTTAAAACCTAAAACTGGTCATGTTAAGCTAATTCTCTTTTACCACTCAATAATGACCAAAGATGCAACAGGCTCGACTTCATTTAAAGATAGCTCACCTCACTGGAACTGCTAGGAGACTCTTCACCCCTTTCATGCCGAGCTCGACGAGTACTTCATCAGTGTAGGGCTTCAGCCATTCCACAAGTCAAACTCGGCTCTGTGAAGGGAAATGAAAAATCAGAGAGAGTGAGCATTGATATAGCTCAGCTATTGACTGATTAACAATGAGGCTAAAGGAAGTTGCATGCAACAGTCTGCAAACACAAGAAACAACCACAAGGGCCTCTAAGAAGGCCAGCAACTAATATTTCATAACGAACCTGGTAAGCAAGTTTGTGCTGATTGCTAACTCCTCTAGATTTCAGTTCCTGCATAATCAAGTAAATGCGCTCTTCCATTTGGTCCTTCTATGGATCTCCAGCATTTACAATGTAACTGACAGGTACTCCATGAGCACTGAAGAATATCATGACCTAAAATTGGATAAAATTATATGGTTAAATCAACTATTTCCAGTGGATGAGGCCAGCTTGCTTAGATGTTCCGATTTTTCAAGCCATGCATCTGATGTAAGTTTTGACAAATACCAACTCACATCCTCAGGGTTGGAGAAACTCTCCAGTTCCTTCTGAATCAGGTCCGCCAGAGACTTTATGTAACCCAAACGAAGCCTGGACGGCATCTCCTTTCCCGGGGCCTCTCCGATCGTCTTGCTCCGCTCCGACGAGCCTCGATTAGGTAGGTAGGGCAGTGGGGGTAATACCCGGGGCAGTCAAGTTGCAGACATCACGTTGAGGAGCGTCGAGCGATTTCGAGCGCCAAGGTCAGAGCAGATAGATTTTCGGAGAGGAATCGAGGACGGGGAAAACGCAGACGAAGCGAGAGAAAACTCACCAGAGGAATCGAAGAGACGACCGGCGAAGAATGGAAGAGACGGCCGGCGATTCAGGACGGGATCCCAGAGCGCGAGAGAGCAGAGGAGGTGAGCGTTGTCTCTGTCCGAGGGAATCGATCCTACCCGGCGGAGAGAGGGGAGAGAGAGAAAAAAATGAGGTTTGAAAATGATTTCTTTTTTTTTCAATCAATTGGCGGCCAAATTTGGGGCGTGGATCTCCTCGGTAACGTGGCTTAATCCCATCCGTCCGATGTTAAGGGACAGCTGATATTAAAATCTGATAACCCCAATAAAGGTGACATCGAACGGTTGAGATTAAGCCACGTGACCTTATCGGGGGATCCAAATCCCCTAAGTTTCTTCTGCCGAATTGTAGTACAGAATCATATCCACGTCCTGTGTTGCATCACGTGGCCATCCCCCTGACCAATCACAAATGATCTAGTACTACGAGGGGCGGCGAGAAGGAGAAGTGCTATTTTGTGTTTCGCCATTTATTGGGTAGACGTGATGCTTCCAGAGCACTTACGAAATCTCTGATCGTATCTTTTCAATTAGGATTACAACTTTCTGCCAAATTTTCACAATCTTAAGTAGTCCACTCTAAGCTTGTCGCGCCCTGGCCTTGCACCGATCTCGGGCAAACATTGCGTAACCAGGATCAACAGGGAAGTAACCACGATCGAGAGATAGCAATGCAATATAAGTTCGATACTTTAAGTTAGGGAGATCGCCAAGAAGTCAACATTTTGATGAGAATGCGCGGCAGAAATCCGATACCTTAAATCGGGGAGATCGCCAAGAAGTAACCTATGTTCGAACTCATTAATTTATTCAGTTAAACCCAACTTCACTTAAAATTTTAAGCTGATGAATTATGAGCCAACATGGATATTTTAACTATTCTACACCACTTCAATTATACAATGTGATATTTCTTTAACAGAACTCACTCACATGTAAATTCTAACACATTTGTGCGCTAGGACCTAATTTTGGTTTCTCTTGGGATGACTTGATCCATTATTATGATTTTATTTTCCCGCCTCATTTTCTAGCCTATGGAAACCCGAATTACATGTGCAGATAATTAGAAGTGTCAAACAGATAAAACGGATCAAATATGGCTCGATCCACCCATTCAACCCATCTCCACATCTTTTAAATTTTATGACGCACAACTGATCCATATCCAACCCGATCATATTATTTAAATACTCATATATTTAGTCAAATCATGGAATATCCATTTCGTAATTTAAAAAAAAATATTTGGCTGACCACTGCCGTTGTAACCACGGCTCGCCCGCCGCCATCGCCGCAGCTCCCCCATCGCTTCCTACTCTCGCTCGTGCACCTCACCTCGCCCGCCACCAATGCGGCCCACCCTCCGCTGCCAACGCGCACCAGCTCGAGTCCGAGCGGGTTTCGTTCTTTTTCATATTACTCTTTAGTGTTTGGACCCCTACTCTTCAATTAAATAGATGTTTACTGTGGGCATCGAGACAAAACTGATTTAAATTATATTAGACCTTAAAATAAGATGAGCCAAAAACATTTTCGAGTTAGTATTGACATTTTATACTCACCCCGCCTATCTCCCTTAGTTTTTGTCTATAAATATATGATATTCTCATTCTCAAGCAACGACATACGACCTTAGTGATCCACTTTCTTCACTTGGCAGAATTTTCACGACGGCAATACTATGGCCCTTCACTTCAACATAGATTTACTCCGAGAGGTCGCGTCCGCGGCTCCTCTTACTCGTCACCCGCTTCTTCATCAACTCGATCCTTCGCACGAATTCCCGTAAGCTCCCGCCAGGGCCGAAAGGGTGGCCGGTCGTCGGCGCTCTCTCTCTTTTGGAGAGCATGCCCCACGCTACCCTAGCGAGAATGGCTAAAAGATACGGACCCGTGATGTACCTGAAAATGGGCGCTCGCGGTGTGGTCGTGGCATCGACGCCGGACGCGGCTCGAGCTTTCTTGAAAACACTAGACACCAATTTCTCCGATAGAGCTCTGGATTCGGGCGCAATCCACTTGGCTTACAACGCACGCGACATGGTTTTCGCCGATTACGGTCCGAGGTGGAAGTTGCTCAGGAAGTTGACCAATTTGCACATGACGGGAGGGAAGGCCTAGGAGGACTGGACTCATGTCCGGGCGACCGAGCTAGGGCACATGCTCTGGGCCATGCGCGACCACAGCGAGCAAGGCCAGCCGGTGGTGGTTCCGGAGATGTTGACCTACGCCAAGGCAAATATGATAGCGCGGGTTATTTTGAGCCGAAGGGTGCTCGCGGCGACGGGTTCCGAGTCTAATGAATTCAAGGACATGGTGGTAGAGCTGATGACAAGTGCAGGTAGGATTCGCACAAACACATGAAACCAAGATTTGGACACGTTTTCACCCTAAAATCATAAAAGGAACACCGCACACCCAGAAAGGTTACCTTTGCCCTAATTGCTATGCAGGGTCCTTTAACATCGGAGACTTCGTGCCGTCGATCGCGTGGATGGATTTGCAAGGGATCGTAGGTGGAATGAAACGCTTGCACAAGAGATTCGATGTCATGTTGACGGCGATGATTGAGCAACACTCTGCATCCGCTCATGAGCGCAAAGGAAAACCAGACCTGCTTGATGCTCTCATGGCGAACTGAGAGCAGTCAGAGGGCGAGAAGCTTAGTATGATCAACATTAAGGCTCTTCTCTTGGTACGTCTGAGTTTGAGAGAATACGAAATTATCTAGTCAATCCAGTCGATGGAATTTAAGCTCAATATGCCTTCATATAAACTTTAATCTTGGTTGTCGTGTTTTCTTCTCCAGAATTTGTTCACCGGAGGTACCGACACTTCGTCGAGCATTATAGAGTGGTCGCTGGCGGAGATGCTGAAGAACTCTAGCATTCTCAAGCGGGCTCACGAAGAGATGGATCAAGTCGTCAGACGGCACCGCCGCCTCAAGGAATCCGACCTACCGAAGTTCCCGTACTTACTAGCCATGTGCAAGGAGAGCTTTCGGAAGCATCCGTCCACGCCCGCTAAATCTACCAAGAGTCTCAGGCGAGGCATGACGAGTGAACGGTTACTACGTTCCCAAGGGGACGAGGCTCATCGTGAACATATGGGCCATCGGGAGAGACCCGGACGTATGGGAGGATCCCCTGGACTTCAAGCCGGAGAGGTTCCTCGGCGGGAGGAATGCTGCGATCAATCCGCGCGGGAACGACTTCGAACTGATCCCGTTCGGGGCCGGGAGGAGGGTTTGCGTGTGAAGGAAGATGGCGATGGCGATGGTGATGGTGGAGTACAAACTGGAGACGCTGGTGCGCTCGTTCTATTGGAAGTTGTCTGACCGGCCGGCGAGCTGAACATGGACGAGGCAATCGGCCTTGCGTTGCAGAAGGCTGTGCCTCCGTCGGCTATGGTGACCCTAAGGCTTTCTCCGAGTGCGTATGCCCCTGACGCTTGAGCTTTTTGATTTTCAGAAAGTGGTCACACGTGCTTAGTCGTCGATAATCTTGTGGCGCGACTTACAATCTGCTACGTTTCTAATTTTGTCTATTCGTGTTTCCTTTTTCTTTTTCTTTTTTTGTGGTCAAGTTTCTTCGTGTTTTCCAATGAGGGTGGTAGTACAGTGTTTGGTCGTTCCGGTCAAACCTACGAGGCGCTCTAATCATGCATTGAAGAAAGTGTAATAAGATTGAATTCCCCGTTTGTGAAATTGAAAATCGACTCGCCAACAAGCATGCGGCAATGTTAGTAGAGGAAGTGGAGGCCCGGGGTGGATACATTAGTATCATAGATGCGAGGTTCGACCCTTCAATTCTTCAAAAAGGTAAAATAAAAGTCATAATACGTGAGAATTAAATATAATACAGATAATTAAAAAAAGAAAAAGAAAATCGACTCTAGTGATCTTGAAATAGGTCCAATGTTTTTTTTTTCAGTTTTTAAAAGTTTAATGAAGTTTAATTTCTTTGATATCACGCCATTTTGTGTCCCCTGCTTCAAGTTGGGGAGTTCAAAAAAGGAAGAGAAACGTTAATCAAGACTTATAAAGCCAATTGAACTTTTCCTGAATTTTGTCTGGGCAAATATGCAAAAGATAATAAGTTTTTCCCAATCCTTCACCATATATATATATATAAATTTGATCCCTTGGTCTAGTTCAACACAATAAATCGAGAACTGAACTAATTATTATTGGGTCCGGTCCAAGTCCCCGATTAAACGGAGACCCGCGCTCACCCTAGTATTTTCTTTTATCATTTTCCCCTTTCAGGCTAAAGAAATCGGTGGAGTCGTCCTCTTTGCTTTTTTATATGGGTAGCAATAGTTACGTCCTTTATTCAAATGCTTGTTGGTTCATATTCCTGAGTTAATGACAATCTCTCTAATACGCCCCAATGTATTAGGGGGGGTAACTATGAGTAACTAATTAAGCACGAATGTTTCGACCGATTGATCAACTAGACCTCGAGGGTAAATCCACAAAACTTCATTCAACTGAGTCATACATCTTTCGAAATAAGTTGAGTTAGACCCCGAAGTTGTTGCTCCACCGAATCTCATTAACCGTTCAGTCTATGACTAGGAATTTTTGTTTGGCTGCTAACCCTCACGATCAAAATCAAGTACATGTGAGAGAAAATGTCCTCGTATAGGACATCTCTTGATTTCAACTCGAATCCTCCCAATCATTTTTGTCCTCAAAGAAAAAGTATATCGATATACGTTAGTCGGCTACAACTTGGTGTATCATTTACCAACTAAGAGATCACAAACATGGACAAAATTCAATGCGATCGATGTTCTTTCTCCATGGGGAGAATAATACAGCCTTTCCGCGCGAACCAAAGATGATACCATACTCATCATGAATACTGAACTGTATAGTCTAGACAACTACATCAAATATTGGAGGATCTTTTCACCGGCCATAATTCAGCCAGGAGAATTGCTAAAAAAAAATTCTAAATTGGCTGTAATTGTATCGATTCAATTTTAAACTTAATTTTTTACGAATTCAGTTTTAAAATTTTTGTAATTGTGTCAATTCAGCCCATTTGACGGCCGGCACTAATGTAACAAAATTTAATTAATATTTCAATATTTTAAAAAATAATAATTTTTTATTTTATTTTTTTGCGCAGGCCGCTGGGGGGTTTGGTTGGGGTGTGGGTTTGGGCGAACAGTCTCATGCTGCCCAATCTAACCTTAATATTTAGAAAAAGTTATTTCCCTTTTTCTAGCAAAAGTTGTATTTTTCCAATATAAGCTTATTATTTTCCATTCATGATTTTTTTTTTTGTAAATCTATTTATTCTTCATCATCCAAATGCCCAAAAAAATATAAATGATTTATCAAAAATGTTTTTTTTTTATAAATAAGCAAATTTTAAACTTTGCTCCCAGTGACATCTCGCGCAAGCAAGACTTTTTTTTTTCCTCTCAGCAACCATCGCCGCCTCCTCTTTTCCCTGAATCTTTGTTCACGAGAGAGGGTCCCTCCCTCGCCTTCATCTTCATTCGTTTTCATTATTTATTTCATTATCTTGTTTTTCTTCAATTTGGAAGGTTTTTTTTTTTTCGATTAGTCTAGATCTGAAAGTTTCTCCCCCATTTTGGAGAGATTTTTATCCCAATCTAGGCTAATGGAATTTTTTTTTGTGT
Organism: Rhodomyrtus tomentosa; assembly: GCA_028455895.1. Classification (NCBI taxonomy): domain Eukaryota; kingdom Viridiplantae; phylum Streptophyta; class Magnoliopsida; order Myrtales; family Myrtaceae; genus Rhodomyrtus; species Rhodomyrtus tomentosa. The sequence continues at coordinate 12,265,098 of JAPCWY010000003.1, read as the reverse complement.
GTACGTTTTTTAGGCTTCGCTTTCCTTGGATTTTGATGATGAACAAGTTCGGTCTCGAAAAAAATCAAAATAGTTTTGTGAAGGTCTCGCTTTCACAAGTGTCAGATCTACGATCGTTCAATATTTTTATACTGCTTGATGATAATGTTTGAAGACGTCAGTTACAAGGTAAAATCTTCGTGCGATGGACTTTAGCGACTCAATCAGCTACGGCGTAATAAAAAGATTTGAGAGCCAGAATGCCGACGGAGGCGATTGGGAGCGTGTCGTGTACGAGAGCAATCAGAATTATTGACTTTCCAATTATTGGCGTCTTTGACCGCTGGTCAATGCTTTCTTCGGAGCCGGATTGAGTCACTAGACACGCTATCTCTCTCTCTCTGTCCAATCCCTGCCCTTCGGTCCGTGGAATTTTACCGAGGTGAAGTGGGAATTTCATTCATTGGACCGTCGAATTTTTTGACAGACAAAATAGAGGGGAAAAGAGAAAACCAAAGCAGGAATACGAATCTTATTATTCACATCTCACAAGGTGAATAGATATACTTGTTTCCCGATTTTGGTACCAACATCAACAATAATTTTATTTTAAATTAAAATTAATTAGGATTGACAATCGAAAAATCTCAAAAATTTATAAAAATAAAACAGAATCAATCAAAGAAAAAAAATATATGTAAAAATAAATAAATAAAAATAAATACACACTAACTCTACACAATACTATAAAAAATTATTCAGTGCCAAAAAAAAATTGCAAATCATAGCCATGTATTAAAAACCTCATTTTTATTTCAAATCTCAAATTAGGATGTCTTTTTAGAACCAAATAATAATAATAATAATAATAAATATGTCGGTGCAACCATAAAAATTTAACGACAATTTGAATTTAATAAAGCTCGCTTAGCAATTATCTCCTTGCCACTACTCAACAGAATCCTCAGAGGATTTTTTTGGTACCGTGCAAAATCGCAAATGATCTGGGGATCATCATCTTCAGCGTCTGAGTGGACACACCCCAAAATCAACAATTCTGAAAGCCCAATGTTGACCATCGGAAATCGAGCACCGGTTACCTGCCGGAGGAAGTCGAGCTCCTAGCAGGATGCGCCGCCAGACTGCCGCACTCCGTCAGCCGAGGATGGCCCGGCAGGGGCGACCTGAGAACACATCCAACGCAATGCCCGGCGTCGACGGCATAACCAGGTGCCGGGCGAACGATGCACCGCGCCCGCATGTGATCTCAGGTCGCTCCTGTAGGGCCCTCGGCCAAAAAAAATTCCGCGGTCAAGCTCTCTGTGATCTCCGGCGGATGCACCAGAAGACGACACTGTGCTTTTGAGATCGTGGATTTCCTTAAACTTTAATAGGCGGGGGGAGCCAAAAGATCCCCCGTACTAACGCCCGAGTGTACTGCTTTTTTGACCACCTGGAATTCCCGAACGTTGAAGCAAAAGCCGTGAGTACAAGTGTGTACTTTCGACAACATTGTACTGGAAAATCAACTGGCTTTCGTACGTTTATAACGCAAGAACCTGCAAGAAATTGCGCTATCGCAGTACATGCGCGTACGATCGCGATGCCAACGATTCTCGTGGATTTTCGCAGTATCAGATCGTACGTGCCTATGGAGTTCAAATTTATACGTGACTTTACGCGACAAATTGAACTCGACGGCAGGAATGAGCAACCTCGACAGGATCGATCGGGTTGATCTATTCTTTGAGGATAGCAGTACATTTTCCAATCTCAATAAGTGGGATAGGTAATCGGACGCTCCAATCCTCAATTTTGTGATGGCGAATCGGATCGCCTAGAGTATAAGTTAGGTTTGACTTCGACGAAAATAATATTCTACAACTAACAATTCATTATATATATATATTTTTGAAGAACTGTTTAACCTAATTTTTTCATCTTCTGCTCGATACTCACTCATCTACTCTTGCTCAACTCTCATGTCTTGCCTTCGCAACGCATCTCTACTCAGTGCTTGCTCCTCTTGCCTTCGCGACGCAGCTCAGCTAAGCGCTTACTCTTTTTCGCGGTCCCACCTCTTGCTCGTTGGCGTCGTTAATCTTCCGGTCTTACAGCCACTAACGAGACCTATCGCTACCACTGGCGTCATCAACTTGTCGCTTCCTCTCCTCATCTCCATTCTGGCTTGGTCGCTTCGATCTCGTATGATGGTTGTGCCATGGTCATGTGTATATTTTATTAGGTTAGATAGTAGAGACTGAAAGTTGTTAGTTTAGATCCAAAGGTTAGATTTCTATAAGCAACTCGTGTTAGCGGTCCCACTAGGACCAGACTAAGATCAGACCGAACTGTCAATCCTAATTGAGTCTGGTCTCGATCCCAAAAGTTTGGGGATCGAGAATACCGATCCGATCCTCGATTCCATATTGGGACTGCAGCGGCCCGAATCATGCACACCTCTATTCGATGGTTGCTGCTTGCCTTTTGCAGTACGAAAATCGTATAATACCTATGCAAGATCCGATAGAACTTCCCCTTTCAAGAAGAGAAAATCTCCCAAAAAGAGGATGATTATTTCCATGAAATTCATTTGAATGGATATGTTTTTTTTTAATCAAATTTTTTAGGCCTAGTACCCAAAAAAATCTCTAATTTTAGCATTTGTGTCAATTATATCCAAAATTTATTTTATTTCATAAAAAAATCCCAACTTTTACTTTTATCTCAATCTACCCAAAACTTTTAATTTTGTCCCAATTTTACCGATTTAGTACCAAAAAAACCCTCAAATTTTAATTTTATCCCAATTATACTCAAATATTTTACTTTTATCTCAATTTTACGAGCCTAGTACTAAAAAAACCTTCACCTTTTTTTTATTTCAATTCTACCATCGTCAGCCTTTTGTTCATAATCACCGTTAATTAATCATACGAGACTCTAATTTTCTTTTTGAATTTACCAATGAATTTTCAAAATTTAGAAATAGTAGGTTTCAGAGACGACGGGATTTTAAAAATTTCATCAGAATATCTCCATGTCTAGCCGTTCTTTGGGCTATTGAGTTTCAAAAATAATACGAAATGCGTCGTCTTTAGTAACTATATATCTCTCAGCAATATATAGAGGTAACAAAAAACATAAGAGAATTTTGAAATATTTTCATGTCAGCTTTGCCGATGTGTAATTCATTAATGATGTGACAATATCACGTAAGATTAACTAACGATGATTATAGACAGAAGGCTAATGGTGGTAAAATTAGGACAAGAGTAAAAGTTTTGAGTAGAATTGGGATAAAATTAAAAGTTAAGGATTGATAAAATTAGGACAAAAATAAAAATTGGGAGTTTTTTTTTTGTATTAGGCAGGTAAAATTGGACAAAAGTAAAAATTTTGGGTAGAATTGGGATAAAAGTAAAAATTTAAAGTTTTTTATGAGACAAACAAAATTATATATAATTGTTACAAATGTCAAAGTTAGAGATTTTTTTTGGGTATCAGGAATAAACTCCAGAAAAGTCCAATTTTTACCCCGAAATTGAGAACTGACCAAAAAGGTTGACTCACTCACGGACTATGGACAGGAACCATTCAACCAGTCCGGTTTCCGAGCGAATCTAGGAACCGGCGGTAATATCTTTTGCTTTTTTACGAGTTGTGTTGCATAGTATAAACTATGGTTCTTTGAGTGTTTGGATCTTTTAGCAATGAAAATCTTGATTAAAAAACGCAAAATGTGTGATAAAATATCATTAAGTATCGTTAACTTGCTTATAAAAAAAAAAGTATCGATTCCATCCGGATGGTTTGGTTCCAAACCCGAAACAGGAACTCGACCGACAATCACCGGTTACAAATTTTGAGAACTGCCCGAAAACCAGTCGGCTCAGTCCTGTTCTAGTGCCCGTCCCCATATCGCGTGTGTACAATAATCGAAAACCGATATCCTGCTGCCCAATTTGGCTATTCATGCGAAGGCCGGAATTCATGCGATCAACTTTTAATTCGCGAATCATAGTCTTTCGTCGATTTGACTGATCAAAGACGACGGCGTAGTCCATGCTCCAAGGTCTGTTTGCCCACGTAAATGGTTAATATAGAATTGTCCATCTTCAAATGTGACATGTAGATGCAAAGCATCCCAGTCACACATGACGAGCGAGGCACATGAAAGATGAAACCAATCCATCTGGGTCAGTCCAAAAGTTATATTCATGTTATAATTCTATCTTCTGATGGGCAGCTCTTTTTAAGATTAGGGAAGAAGCCTACGAAAATTTCAAATTATATCAATCGTGACATATTTATAGAATTAAGTACACCTGGAGTGCCATAAATTGTATATGGCGATTAGTTTAATGCCAAAACTTTCAAATAAATCAGTTTAGTGCTAAGTTTGTGTAACTTCGATCACTTCAGTACTAAGTGCTTGTGTGTCTGCTTAAATGTCTATAAGGAGCCTACGTGGACTATTTACATAAAAACTGAGGCCAACGTGGCTCGCCGAAAGTTGACTCAGCATTGTAAAGAGGAAGACGACATCATTTGCAACCAAGTTTCGTCCAACATAAACCCTAATCTCCAAAGAAACCCCCGGCATCAATCCTTCCGCTGATGACGACGCGATCAAATTTGACAAGAATGAAGCAGTTGGCGCCGATGGCGCTTTCGAGATTCTCTCCGAGGCCTGGAGTTTGCTGTCCGCTAAGGCGAAGAGATGCGCGTACGATCTGAAGCGCAATTCGGGGGTCCACAACAGGAAATTCCCGACGCTGGGCCATTAGAATGGGTTTCACAGCTTTCAAGGCATGCATCAGAATGACAGTGCGAGGGGTTGGAGGAGTGCTTCGACTTCTCCTTATCAGAATACGAATGGTAGGCGTTGGAGGGGAAGGGCTGCTCATGTGGTTCACAATTCGACTTATGCCCATCGGGATTGCAACACTCGGGACTAGAAGAGTGCTGCTGGTGCTAATCATGCTTAGGCCCTCCCTCAGACTTCATTTTGGACACATTTTGAGCGAAGGGAAAGAGGACATTTATCTCGACCAAAAAAAAAAAAAAGAAGAAGAAGAAGAAGAAAGAGGACATATACGGCCAGCAGGCGATGGCGAAAGATAATCGAAGACAAACGATGGCGAGCCGACTGACGGCTATGCCTACACGAGCAATGACTGCCACTGGATTTCGGAAAAGTCCCTCGATCCCTTCAAACGAAGAAGATCCATGAACGACGGCGTTTTAGATTTTCGCCCTTTTGTAAGTCACATATGATTCCATCGTGGCAACCATTTTTAAAAAATTCACCACGTAAGATAATAAAATCATTTATAAATTCCACGTAATTCATTTCGCCGGATCTTGGACGGAATGGCACTAAAGTGCATGATTTTCTCCGAAATAACACTAAAGTGATCGAAGTTACAAAAACTTATCATTAAAGTGATTGATTTGAAATTTTTTGGTAGAGTATCGTACACAACTTATGGCACTCTAGATGTACTTAAGCCCATATTTATCATTTTTTTTTGTAATCTCCAGGACCATAAATTATACTTGCCGTGACACATTTTCTCTAAACTTTTTCTTGTGATATCAAAAACCTCAAATATGTGCCAATGAAACACATTTACCATCTGCCAGATGATTTTCTGATCAGAACGACATTATTTTTGTTTCACTTAAGTCACAGGGTTCCAACTTAATTTTAGAGGCAGTGTTACGAGCATAACATTACACAACCAAAATTTTTTTAGAGTAAGAATTAAAGTTAATGATTCATGTAAAATATCAATAGGTGTGCAAAAATCAAGAATTTTAGTAGGCATATGATTTCTTAAAAGGGTAGTGATTAAGATAGCATTGCTCCAATACTAGGCTGGGACACGAAGGGCAAACATAAGAGACCTAGCAACCTTTAACAAATGTCGATATTCTCTTACGGCAACATCATTTCGTGTAGGATATCAATACAACTGGTCCGATGAAAAAAGCCATGCATGTTAAGAGAGATACCGCTGAAATTGACCCTCAGTGCACTCAATGCTTTTGTCGCTGCAAATAATTTTCAAAGTGTAGTTGAACTGAACGTGGACCATTTAGTGAAAATTTCGAAAAGTGAAAAATGTCACTTCTATGATTCAACAAATAAACCCAAGTTGCACGAGAATGACAATCGATAAAAGTGACAAACCATTGATGACCGAAGATAGAAGTATACCGAGAAAGACCCCATACATCAGAATGAATCACATGAAAAGGGAAACGACTTTTATTATTTGAAGATAGATTGTTGAACTAACTTATTTAGCCAAAACACAAGCTTCATAAAAAAAAACTAATCTTTATTACTAGCAGAAATGAGATTAATAAAAACTTTTTCTAAAGTTTCTAAAGGGGATGACCTAATATGCAATGCCACTAATAGAGATCCATCAATGCCAAATTAACTGATAAGGCGTAAAAGACAAAGTAGAAGTAGAAGCCCCACTGCCTTCGAGTATATAAAGGCCGCCATCCAATGTACCATATCCAATCTCCTTTTCCGTTACTAGATCTTGAAAAAAAAAACATAATAAGAAAAAAAATGTTTCTTTATAGTTTAAATTTCTACCGATAGAAACGAGATTAGTATAGAATGATAAATATATAAAACATAAGATAATGAAAGAGTGGAGTAACAATTGATAATCTTTTCTAGCAATGGGAGAGGGGGTTCCATAAGCCACGCCAACTTTGTTTCCGCCAAAAGTAGGGATATATTGCTGGAAGAGACTAGAAAAACTTATAATGTGATATGTAGCCCTAGTATCAATGATCTATGGGCTGGAAACAACATACGTGTTATATCCCCAAAGAAGATACTTGAAGTTGCTAGGTTTGAATAAAAAAGAGAAAACAAATTGGTAACTGTGGAGGGGGCAGCAGTAGGAAAAGCTTTCAGTAGACGTTGCAATGCCTAAAGTTCTTCCTGAGATAAATCAAAACCAATAGCAGATGCCGTAGGAACAGTTTCATTATGGTTTGCCTTGTTTTTTTCTCTTTGTTTGTGGCTTTTTTGCCTCAAAATCTGTAGATTTTTAATGTAACTTCCAGCATGTAGCCCTAATGTGATACAGCCTATTACAGTGTTCACACTTCATAGCCTCCTTAGAGGTATGAGACCGAAAGAACAAACCATACTTGGCCATAGTGCCAACATTAGAGCAAATCGATCAACAGTAGAGGGGTGAAACATTGTTGTCCTATGATTTTCTTCAAAGTGAACTAGGAAGACTGTTATAGAGTAAGTAATGGAAACTAGCTAAGGACTTGAAAACGTATATCATCACATTCAATGTTTAGTCCTGCCAAGTGTTGACACTTGATTTTTAATTACTTTTTTTAAAATATATATATTTAAAAATCCATAAAAAATCATAAAATTAAAAAATCAACTTTGGAAGCATTGGACAATATTAAGGGTTGATTTTTGAACAAAAAAATATTTTTCGTAATTTTTGATATTTTTCAAATTTATTTTTATAGCCAAAATCGGGAAAAATAGTATTCGTGATCAGAAAAATACACAAAAATAGTAAATATTTTTTAATTCCCTTTTTGTTTGGAAAATCTAAAATGTGGAAAATTAAAATTGGGATCACATTTGTCTTCACAATGTGAACCCAAACTGAGCCAAAAAATTCACTTGAGCTTTTGGGTTTTTTCTTACTTCGTCCAAATTTTGACATTTGATTCCTATATCAATTTTGATTTTTGAGCAGATTGCAAAATGGACCTATTAGCATTTCCGATTTAGTCCTCGATTTTTTTATTAAGGTCAAAGTGAAAGTCCTAAAAGGGAACCGTGCATAAATGAACCTTCACCCGCGTTATAAACACTAGGGTGGGGTCAAATTGATAAGAATTGATCCTTAATGGGCCTAATTTGACAAATTTTCTATTCGAGTCAAATTATTTGCGGTTTTATCATAAATCAAACTAATTGATCCCAAAAGTACCTTTCTTAGTATATAAAATGCATGCTGAGGAATCCGATTTTTGTGTTTAATTGAAAAAATATAATCATTTCGGGGTCCAATGTGAGGTTTTTAGTCGAACTTGATCAATCGGGGGTTGAACCCGGCCCGATTGACCCAATCAGCCCCTCCAAGCTCCATCAGAAGCACGCAGCTGCAGGCGCACAAAGGCAGCAGCAGACCAAAATGGCGCTGCACCACCACGGATTTCCGTACAAAAAAAAATGAACACAAGAAACGGTATGAAATTTCAAATGGGGATGGGGACCAAAACTGGAGACCCAGTTCCTTTTTTAGAGCTATGGAGGGGGGAAGATATTGGGTGGGTCGGGGCTAACACGTCACCGTGTGCCCGGCCAATCATATCTGCCCACTCGGCTGATGTGGACGAAATTGATTGGCCGGGGCACACAGTGAAGAGTTTGAAGTTTCAGCAATCGGATCCTATGCCAAGGTGGAATTTAGGCAGGGGTGCCCAGGTTCTAATCTCAGCCGTCCTATTCGAACGGACAGCTGAGATTTAGCCACATCATAATAACGGGATTGCCCAAAATTTAGGCGCCAATTACTTAAAAAAAAACTCATTTTGAAACCTGCATGATCTCTTTCTCTCTCTCCTATCTCCGCCCGCATTTCTTCTCCTCCAGAGCATTCTCTCCTCCTCTGCTCTCTTGCGTCTGGGATCGCCTCCTGAATCGCTGGCCGTCTCTTCGATTCTTCGTCGGCCATCTCTTCGATTCCTCTGGTGAGTTTTCTCTCTCTTCGTATGCATTTTCTCTTGTCCTCGATTCCTCTCCGAAAATCTCTCCGCTCTGACCTTTGCGCTCGGAATCGCTCGACATTCCTCTGTCCTTATCCGTTGCCTTTCCTTGACGCCGGCTTTCTCTTAGCTTCTCTTCTCGCCGGCTTCCTCTCAGCTACGCTGAGGACGTGGCCAAGATTCAGCCAACGGTGACTCCACGGCGAAATTGGCGAAGCTGCGTCGATAGGAACAAATTGTGTGATGAGGATGAAGAATCACCTTGTAAGTTCACAATATTTTCCTCCTGTGGGTATTCTTGACTCTATTGACGGCACCTATGGTGTTTGGAGTTGATTATTTTGTTGCTTGGGGATTATATCTGGAGATTTCTCTGCAATTGAAATGTAGATTTGAAAGAAGGGTAATTGTCGAAAGGTCTTATGTGGAATAAGATGGCTGTTGTCTGACATACTTATATTTATTTGTGTGTCACGTTTCTGTTTCATTTCGAGCGTCTTCTTTTCTGCATAACATTTGGTGGTCAATGTTGTTCATTCGACCTATTCGGTTGTATTGTTGGAGACAAATATTTTAGTAGATTATGGGGTTTTAACAATCCATTCTTTCCTTGTAATGATTCATTTGTTGATGAGAAAATTTTGTGGCAAAAGAAGAGTAAGCGGAAAGAATTTGTCTGTTGCTAGTGTTGTTTTCAGTTGCTAATGACGGAGGACAGTTTTAAAAAAGTGTCTTTTCCATGTTCTTGGCCGTGTAAATGTACTGGCACCCATCTCCCCTGCACAAATAGAAAAGTAAACTTCGTAGAGGATCTGTTGTTGACCATTCATTTTTAGTGACCAAGTTACAAGCACTTCAATAGTTTAGCAAGCTTATTGAAAATTCTTAATATTCATTAACCTAATTTGATGCAATTGCCAGATCAAATACTCATAGTTTATCTCTTTTTTTCGAATTGAAGTATTCTTTACATTGACCACAAATATACGCATAAACATTGCTTATACAGTGTAATTATCTTTCTTGATGTTTTGAATTCTTTCCTTGTATAAAGGCGGTATATCACTGCTTTCTGGCGCATATAAATGGCTTAGAAAGCCTTGTGCTTAGCTGTCCTCCTCAAGTATATGTACTTTGATATTAAGAATATGGATGGCTCGGCTTCAGTTTTCATGTGAATGCTTGTATCGTCTAGAATGGCTTTACTCCACACCTCAGGAGCTACACTTGATATTACTTACTTTCAGGACTTTAGGGTCTTCTGCTCACAAATTAAATGTTGCATGTTGCATCCATGAGATGTTTTACTTATTTAATGGATGTTTCACTCATCTAAATCGTCTTTCTTTCTTTTCTTTTTTTTGGCAGCTGATTTAGGATCTGATGGCGATGATGCTACGGTAATTGGACGGACTCTTACATTGTCTGTGCCTAAATATATTTCATAGAATAGACAAACTTACCATGTCATTTGTTCCGCTGCAGTATGGAGGTGAAGATGATGAAAGCAGTGATGATGAAGGAATGCTCTGTGACTTGAACAAAACTTTGTTCTATTAAAATGTTCATTAATTACTGAAAGATGTTGTTGGTTGCATATTGTGTTTTTGTTGAAAAAAATTCTTTGTTTTTCCCACACAAAACCCATAGGCATTTGTTGTTTAGGGCAATGCTAGAGATGCTGAAACCAATTTATTAAGATTGGTTTATTTAGTAACATGATCATCTGTAAGTGGTTATTTAACTTAAGAGTGCCAACTTTTGCAACAAGTTATGCCACATCACTTAGTAGACGAGTCTTAATATGTTTGTATAATTATATGTTTTAATTTTCTTTATCTTTGCAGTAATGATAAGCTTCTCTCTGCTTCTTTGAGCTTTATCAAACGGTGGAAAATTGAGTCTTTTTCTAGTTGAGAAACTTGTTTTCTTTTTAGTCAAATATGGAGGTTCATATATACCTACTTAGATGGGAAATTATCTCATCTTAAGACTATTGTATGGTAGCCAATCAGCCTTAAACTTTTTAATTGAGTTAATTTAATCATAAACCTTTTGATAATTTAGCATTTCAGTCATAAACCTTTCAATGATGCCAATTTAGGTCTAAACATTTTGAGGATTTGTCAATTTAATTCTAAACCTCATAACGATTGCCAATTAGTCCTTTCGACTAATTTCATCCGGAAATCGCTGAAGTTGACAATTTTTAATTTTTTTTTCATTTTTAGTGATTTTTTACTTTTCTTGTATTTATTTCTTTTTTTTTGTTTCCTTTTATGTTTGTATGTTGTGCTTGCATTATGTTTTAAATGATGCGAAGTTTCTCACTACAGTGTATTTTTACAGATTACAAGTAGCTATTTGCAGTGACATCTTGGAGCTTTTGTTATGGTAGTTTACCTCCAAATAGCATTTCTCAAGGACTGGATATGTAATTTGCTTAAACAACACAATTTGAAAGGGGGCAAAAATGCAGAAACCACAAATGAAACTTCTGCTGGATTTAGTTCTCCCCTAAAATACATTGGCGCACATGATGTGTTTGAAATTGAATCTCCTTTGACCTGAAAATATAGAGAAGATGACCTCTCATCTTGTGGAGAAACAAGTCCATTGATATCTAAACCAAAAGAGTGTAGGAAAAAGGAGCAAATAATGAGGGAGATTGCTATGTATGGATATTACACTGCCTCTATCTGGTTTGCAACATAGGTATTCGACTTGATTAGCTTTTAAGTGTTCATTCCCTTTTTTTTTTTGGTAAAGTAGCTTTTGTTTTTCTACTTGTAACTTTTACTTATCAATGGAAAAATCATAAATAACTCTGTACAACTCCTTGTGATGTTTGACCTTATATCGTACTAGCTAGTGCATGATGATGTTTGACCTAATATCTTATCCATATTGTCAATCACCGTTTTGACACATTTGTATCGGGTATTTGAAATGGATAGGGAAGGAGCCCTATGTCCATTGCTTAGTACTAGCTGTCAAATTTTTCCTCAAATGGAGACTCCCTCTCAAATGGGTGATGATGGCACAAGGTAAGTAATGTCTTCATGAAAGTAAGTTTTTTTTTTCTGTTTTATTGTTTGGTGTGCGAGATTATCGTCTAATGACGCCACTTTGTCCACTATTTTTTTGTGATTTTTTCAGTAGTAATGACTGGACTCCGCAAATGGGTATGGAATTTAATGATGGGGATGAAGCATGGGAGTTTTGAAAGATGTATGCATCGAAAACTGATTTTTGTGTACGTAGGAGAGGTAATACCAAAGGAAAGGATGGTGTCATAACTTCTATGCGTTTTTGTTGTGCAAAAGAGGAACATCGAGGTAAAGATAAACGGTTGTAATTAGTAAAAAAACCTAGGCTTAAAATGAGGATGGATTGTCATGCCTGAATGGGAATCAAATTAATTCGAGAGAGCGATAAATATCTTGTGTATGATTTTGAGCCAAATCATTCCCACCCACTTCACTTTGCGTAGTGTACTCACTTGATACGGTCACATAGGCAAATAAGGGATGTCCAAGTTCATCAAATTATTTTGGCTAACAATGCAGGCCTCACACAAAGACAGCAACATGACTTGTCTAGTGTACAATCTGGGGAAAGAGAAAATGTTGGTTGCACGAGGGTTGATGTGAAAAACTACCTTTGCACTAAACGAGGGAGAGACATGGAGTTTGGAGAAGCTGGATGTTTATTGAGGTACTTCGAAAAACGACAGATCTTAAATACATCTTTCTTCTATGTTGTTCAGCTTGATAGTAATGAGCAAATAACAAACATATTTTGGGTAGATTCTAGGACAGTTATTGATTGTGCTCTTTTTGGTGATGTTATGACCTTTGACACCACATTTAAATGTGAAATTTCGTAAAGGAAAAGAGAAAATAGTATATAATTTAATATGCATGTATTGTAGTTAATTATGAAATATTATATATGGTACCTTAAGTATATAGGGTACCTTGTACAAGGTAGACAATTGAAATATGACACTCGGGAAAGATGTAAATTTGCTTGCTTTTCCTGATTGCTTGACCTGATTTTTTTTGCCTTCTACGATATTTGAACTATAATTCTCTCTTTTCTCTATGATTGCTTTTTCCTCTACGATAATATTAAATTAGTGAAGTCATGATGGTGGTGAAGTCCAATTAGATGCCCTTTTAATGGCAAACACCAAACATGGAAGGAAAATCCCCGGGAAGATTTTATGATTGCATGTCATGGCCACACACACTCATCATCACCATCGTATGCCTTAACACTTCCAAAAGAAAAGTAGAAAATCAAGTAAGAGAAAATCATAGCATTCTTCTTTCTTTTTCCCAACAAATACCCAAAGATTGTCTCAGAGTCCCAAAAGTTGTATTCAGAAGTTAGCATACCACCAACTAATCTGACCAAGTTATATCAGAACTCTATACACACATCTATCCACAATTAGTATACTTGATACTGAACAAGGTTGTCTTTGTTTCCAACTTGGAATGTAAGTTAAAGATCCCTCTTTTGTAATTCTAGGAGAGACTTAGTCTACTTCTAAAGTGAACCAAAAGAGCCACTAACTTCATCGGTCTAGGAGAAAAAAAAGTAAAAGAGCGCACTAAAGTTCTAATTTTTAGTAAGAACTTGCTCCTTTTATCAGTGTAAAATGAGCTTCTGATGCTTGTTCTTGGAGGATTCAAAGGTTTCACTGCATTCCGATCTCCTCTTGTTACCGAAACATTAAAGTAAATTCATATAGGATTAATTTCATAGAACCAACAAATTCTAATAAAATTATCAAATTAATTTCCCGTAAACACATGGGATATCCCCACAACTTCTTTAAAAAACCCGAGGGATGTTAACTTACTCCTTTGTTTAGAGTTACAAAGAACTATGATTTTACTCCATGGGAAAAAAAAAGGTCCGTCTCTTACTGAATTTTGGGGTAATTAACCCTTTGCTGCATAAGGATCTTCTACTTCCTATATGGGGCATCCAAGGTATCTACTCCACAATGACTCCCATAACACAAAATTCTTTGGTCCCTAAAAGCAATCATAAATTCAAAACCTTTGCTACTGCTTGAGCTCATCCTTCATAAGACCCTGCAATCAATCCAGCATAATCGATTATTTGCAGATACACACAAGATAACAATGCACATACTTGATCTCATCGTCTATGTAAATGAAGTGAATCAAATTGTGGTCTACATGAAACTAGCGCTCCTTTTCATGTTTTCTTTCCCCAATGATGCATCAGAAATTTGATGTAGACCACCCTTTGATTCCTTCAACTCCCATGGAACCAATTAAAGTTCTCTAGTTAAACTAGACGGCCCGTACTTCGCTCCCTTCAATCTCAAGAAATTAATGTTCATGCAAGTACATACACCTGGTGAGAGGGAGAGAGAGAGAGAGAGAGATTAGTACGAGAGAGGAGGGATGGAGGACGAGGAGGGACGATACCAAATGTGAGGAGGGACGGAGGAGGAAAGGACGGGACGGAAATGGGGATTTGGAAATTTTACCTGGTCGTTGCGGTCAGTTCCGCGGAGGCTGCCGTTTGAAGGGGATCGTCGCCGAAGGAGAAGGGATGGAGGAGGAAGGGACGAAAATGGAGATCTGAAGATTTGCCCTGAATATATTTATTTTTTAAGGATTTCCCTTTCTCGCCCAACCAAAACGCAAACCTTTTTAGCGTTTTGGGCAGTTTTTAAACCCAGTCGTCCAATTAGTGGTCAGACGATCCCGTTCCTTGCCATAGGCCATGGCTGGGGAGAAGAGAGGCAAAATGAAAAAAGAAAAGAAAAAGACAAAGGAAAAGCAAATAATAATAAAGGACGAAAACGACTTTCGATTAGGCCCTTCTCTAAAACAATCTACATTACACAAACACGACACTTTAAAAATTTTTGCCGTGTCGGACATTTCTTTTTACGGCCATACACTTAAAATAGTAATAAAAAAGCCCAACTTTTTTTTAATCTAATTTCTTACTCCTTTCTTTAGACATCTGTCATTGATTACGCAAGAATCTATGGAGCTCATTTTATATTTGCTGGTTAATAGAAAACTGTTTGTGAGGCATTTGTCTTCTGTGCATAAATAAAATTATATATAAAATATATTTGTTAAAAGCCTGAAGCACGACTATATTGTGTATATATAAAATATACATAAAATTTATAACGTGTCCCGGCGTGTGGAAATTCTATATACTTTTTTATAGTTCATGTATAGTTTTGTCTTGTCGTGTCGTGTCGTGTCATATCATGTTATGTCGAATATCATGTACTGTGTCCATGTAACATAGGACACAATTTGAGCACTGAAGACCCTTACTTGAAACAAGATCCATGTGATATCCTTACTTGAGAAAATTATAGCATTTGATGTTCTTGTTTGAAATTTCTCCTTCTTCTAGCCGAGACGATAGCATATATCTCATGCCCCTGTCCCGTGAGATTACCTACGTAAAAGCTTAACATATTATATGAATATGTAACTTAATATATAATTATTCTAACACTCATTTATTTCGTGAGATTTTATGATACTACTAATTATTCAAAAAAATTAAATATTAAATGAATGCTTAATTTAATATTTAATTACTTAATACTTTTCATCTTGCTCTAAAAGTTCCCGTGAAAAATTTTATGGGATCGCTAAATATTTCAAAAATTGAAGTTATTAAATAAAGGCGTGATTTAATATTTGATGATTTTGAAAACATAAACATCCCAAGGCCCAATTTGTGCATAAAAAGCCCATAACCTCTCTGGCTCAATTGACAATCCACTCGGTGAGGCTAAGGAATTTTCATGCCCAATCTTATTCAAATCGAATGATCTTCCTACAAGCTTACGCTAATTGAAGTTACAAACACGGTACTTAACATACCACCATGACTATTTCATCTACTAAAAAAGATATTGTACTTAACATACACCACCATAACTATTTCATCTACTAAAAAGGATAGGGAGTGTTACCCTAATCAACCGGGTTAAAAGTCTCGGGTGGGGTAAGGTTGGTCCATAGACGAGATTTGAAAATTTAGCAATGAAAAATATTTTCATTATTGACGATAATTCATATCTAGACATTTGCATATATGATGAAAATATTTTCATTTATTCATTTTATGAAAAATGTTTTCAAATAGTTTTTCATGAAAAAAAGCCCCGGTGTTAATAGCACGAACAGTCTTAAGTTGGTATATATGTGATACATTCACCTCGAATTAATTTTTTACCATGAAAAATTTCCAAACTGAGCACTTGTAACAAATTTACTATCTGTTAGTTTCTATTAAATTGGGGATTGAAACCATGAAAAAATCTTAAACTAATACACATATGCCAAAACGGAGGGTAAAACCTATATTGAAAAGTCAGTTTTGACCAAAGTAACATCAGTTTAGCTTTATATTTCTAATTTTAGCTATGTCATAGTCACATATGAGAGAAAAACACACTTCATCATTTTTTTTGTTAGTCAAGTTAGATGAAATTAATGAAATGACTCAATTGTACCCATTTAACCAGTTTTAGGATTCAATTCTCTTTAAAAGTTTTTAGACTTGAGTATATTTTTGTAATAAATTTAGGACTTTCAATATAATATCCTTTTAAAAAAAAATTGCTAATCTTTACATACAACGGGGAGTCGTACGGCCCATTTTCTAGTCGTGGGCCGCGATCAGAAATGCTACTCGTTTCACGCGCCAAAAACAGCGCTTGTCGTAGCCAAACATCTACTAATTATTATTTCTTTTCTTTTCTTTTCTTGAATAAAAAAACATCTACTTTGTAAGTGGCGATGAATTCGGACGTGTCTTTGCTCGGTCAAAAAAGTACGACTTCGTTTTACCGCAGTAAAAGATTCCTCCAAAGCCGCCTTCGTTCTGAAAGCGTGGTACAACGCGTGGCCAGCCATCCAATCTTATATTATTCCTACCTATTCTCGGCAACGAGTATCTCGACTCTCGTATTTATGAATAACGTAGCCAACTACGATATTTGATGTGAATTGCAGAATATCATGAGATCGTGCCAGATAAGCACGCTTCTATCTGATGGGCAACGGTGGTCGATTTAATCGTCCAATAATTTCAAAATTCGATAGGGTTTTGTTCCATGGCAGTCAAGATTTGAAAATTGGTTATGTTAGGTGCACCATTAATCGCCCAATTAAATGAGCTTCTCCGTACGTCGGCGGTGTGCACCTCGCAAAGCAATGGCGCGTATAACTTCAACCCGTGACTTCCAAAAACTTGCAATTTTTCCATGTGCGTGGGAGTCGGACGCGCATGCACTTTAACCCGAAATTAGACGAGATCATGTTATAACAGAAAACTTAAATCATTAAGAACTCCACGATATTTGCACGCGATTGTGTTACGGACCAAGGTTTTCGCAGAGCAACTAACCGATCATACTGGCTGGATGAACCTTAGGACTTGAAGTGTCTCGGCATCTAGGTTCTCTAGGGGTTTCTAGAGTATTCATAGGGGCAACTGATATTGTAATTGTCCCGTAATCCAGAACATTCATATTTGATATGGATAATTGGGTGGACAGGAAGGTGCGATCTTAGCCATTATATCAAGAACAGAACAACAGTTGTAATGAGCTATAAATAGAGGCGTCCACCCTCATTTTCAAGTCATCCAACGAAGGAACAATACAAAGCATTCTCTCCCATATGAATTGGTAATTAAATTTTTTTTATGAATATATTTAATTCATGTGAATGGAGAGACGAGGCAGACGGGTGGGCGAATTCATCCGGTCGGGTTAGTGTGACATCTTGAAAATTTCTACTTAAGACATTCGTAGGCGGTGTATGTTGCACGTGAGAGTTTAAGTTGGGTAAGCAAAGACGCGAAATATATTTTGGTGTTTATAATTCTTGAGAAATATGTTCTGATTGCTCAATAGTCGTTTCGTATCAATGGTGACAAAATACGATTGATTGCTAATAGAGATAGATATAATTCAGTGTACGTAATAAATAATTAGTAGATTTTAATTTTGCTAAAATACATTATTATTTATGTTTGGTGAATTTTGCAAAACATTTTGATGTACTTGAAATATTTTTTGGACGTACCGATTTCAAAGGGACACTAATTTTTTGTTCACGTGCCAATTGTTCTTCTGCTAATCGGTAAGTACCCCAACCCTTCACTTGCCGAAGAGGATTCAACACAGACGAGGTCATGTTTTGCCTCACCAAATTTGGCTTTAGTCTATATATGCACCTAATGAGAACCATTTCTTCCTTCCTTCTATCAAAGTGTACCTCTTGGAGCAAATGAAGTGAAGCCACATATCCTACCTATAAACCAATGTGCCGCTTGAACTAATCCCATCGGACCACATGCCGCCTTAATCATTATTTTAACCCTAGGGCAATTAATTCCTTCAACTATGGTCGAGTTTACCTCATTTCACACTTGCCAAAGAAGCTCCCTATATATAAAAAATCAGCGATGTACCCACTCATTCAGTGCAGTTGATAACTTCATTCACCCTTTTCACTCTTTCGCTTTCGATTTTGTAGCTAGAACGAAGATTTCATGATTGTTTTATTAAAACTTTCTGCTTTCGTCGTTCGATTTCGGATGAGGTATATTATTTGTTCATGTTACTTTCTATTAAATTTTTTTTTGTCATTTACGAAATCAAACATACGTTGATTTTCGATTTGTTTGCTTGATTTCGAGGAAACTAAAACTTCGATTTTCAGATTAAGTTGTCTTCGAGGCAAGTGAAAACTTTTAAGTACTAAGTTAGAATGACTTTTAGTGCTCTTGACTTGATTGACTGTTGTGTAGTTGAGTTTGGTAATAAGCGTGCAAGAGATTAAAATTTCATGCGAAGTCATTTCTCTGATTGAGATTATTTAATTGGTATTTTCTTTGTAAACGAGAAGTTTGATAGCTATTCTGTGAGAATTGGTTAAATGATTGCAAGATAACAATTATAATAACAATAATCTATCAGTTGATGTAGAGACTACTGATGAAATTGGGAAGTTACTGATAGTTTCTTTGTGAAAGTTAACGAGCTCAAATTTATAGCCGAAGTGATGAACATGATGGTACCGTGGACCTGTTAGCGACGGCCAACTTTGTTGACCACAGTGATAATTCAAGTTAATAATATTGTGTCAATATAATAAATTGGTGAAAATGTTACCGAAGGCAACAGAGTTGACGTTTGGTAATAGCTGGAGATAAAGTTTTGATATACTTCTATAATAAAAGATACTGAATAGTAGAGTTACCGAATGTGGAGGGTGACAGAATCAGACACTATTAACCAAACAGGAAGTTACCGAGTGAGATTGTTACAGTAATAAAAGATGCCGACTGCCGTGAGTTATCGAATCTCGATAGCAATCCTAATTAGGGAATCCCGACAGTCAAGTAAGGTGATCGACTAAGGGAGGTTAATAATATATACAAATAAAAATAAAAATAAAAAGAAAAGAGTTACCGAATTAAAAGGAGTACTGATGCTAAAAAAAATAATACAATAAAATACAGTATAAGTTGCCGATTTTATGCACTTGCGGATCGTTGTTAATATATTGTTAAAAAACAAACAAATAATTTAAATTATCGATTTCACGAAGGAATTAGTTGTACTTATGACTTCCTTCTCTTTGGTTGCCGAACTGATGTACAAGAACGTATATGCTTGAGAAGTGATGCATGAATATACTAACACATGAAGATTTGAGAAATAATATGTAAAAGGTTGAACTCGATGTATTGTACAAACAAATGTTGCATGATAATTATGTAAAAGATCATGTTCCGTAGACCACTCGAGGTGGCGACGATATCGCGGAGTTGCGATGCCTCGTGTGTCAGGAAGTCCCAAGGAGTGTTTCAGGATGCCGCGAAGTTGTGATGCCCGTGTGTCGAGATATTCCGTGCATCGAAAACTCCGCGGTATAATTACAAATCACTCTACTTTCGCCAAAAAAGCATGCATAATCCACCATGGAATTGACCTAGCATGGCAATGATGGCTGTGGACTACCTAAAGAGAGATATATCACAATGGATTACCACGATAGTTTTTCCGCAAAAGGCTAATTACGATGGTGCCCTTTTAATTATGATAAAATAGCTCGCCATAGATATTTTTTACCTCAGTGAAACTTGATTTACCTTTTTGGCCAAGGAAGTTAGCCCCTGCATGGTAACACTTCTGCCCAACTTATTAAATTCTGATCAGAAATTGATTTCTTTACTTTTCCTTAAAAGCAGAAGTTGATTTTTCAACTTTTACTCCAGATTAATTTTTGATCATAGAAATTTATTCGATAACGGTTGAAAATTTCTATTTTTGAAACATTATTAATAAAATTGAGTTGGCGACGATGGTAGCTGGCAACCAGCGGAGACATGCGACGTTCGATCACAGGTGATGACAGTGGTCGATTGAGACTCGTGTGATCGAAAAAATAAAAATTTTTAACGTCTTAAAGTTTGCCAAAAATCTAACAAGAAGTGAAAAATCCTATCGGAAGTCATATTTGTTACTAAATACATTTCTGCTTCGAAATTGATTTTACCAAACGAATCTCCACATCGAATTGATTTATGGCAAGGAAATTCTAATTTTAGTGGGTTACCATGCGCCCCCTTAGTAGATGAAAATGAATTATCAACATATTAATAAATCGTCATTTTGTTACGGTCATTAAACCACATTTATTTTATGTTAATATGTATAATGCACCATGGCTTTTAATAAATGCAAATATATTCGGATATCACTTCTTAAGGGAAATCTCTATTTTTATTTTTTGATATTATATTTTTTCTCCATTTGCTTTATTTATTTTTTATATAAAAATCAAGAGTAAAAGGGATTATTTCGTTTAAAAATGAGTAGCAAAGTATGCATGTCTGGCAATGGAAAAATAGACGATCGGGTTAGCCACTGTAGCAAAATGAAAGTCTAAGGGGAACGTATAATGGTGAAGAGTTTCGGGAATATTGTGTAATTGGGGGGGTGGTGTTGTTTCGAAAGACGACCAACATTACCATAGAATGACGTGGCTCTTTCCAATTGGATGGCGACCATACGTTGGACTAAAGCTGACTTTACATGACTCCTTCCTCCTCTTTCACTGAAAACGCACACACACTCTCTCTCTCTTCTCTGCTGCTTCACGGCCAAAAGTAGGTGAAAAGCAAAGCCTTCCTCTTCACACTCCCACATTCCCACGACAACCACTATTTTCCTGTACCTAATCCCCGAGCTCGAGCTAATAGAAAAATGGCGGATTTGTCAATATAATAATCGCGCACTCAGTACACGCGCGCGCGCGCCCACTCGGGAGGGAAAAAAAAAAAAACGAAGTGAAATACGCAAGAGCGGTGTTGGTTCAGGTTGGTGTTCCTGTTCTTTCAGTCCAATCGGAACGAGAGCGAGAGCGGACCGAGGGATTCGCATGGAGACAGAGATTGCCGAACTGGCTTGCCATTCTTTTTAGGGGTCGGGAGGTGGGGGTTTGGGTCGAATCGGAACCCTAGGCTTTTGGGATTGCTTCGACACGGTGCGGATCTTGCGCTCGCCGATCTACTGGTTGACGATCGTTGCTGACTAGGGCAGGCGGTGGATGGCGGAGCCGATTCAGGTGGAGTGAGATGTTCGGGGATGTGTGCTATGGTTGGACTTCGATTGGGCGCGAGTTCGGTGCCGTAGCTGCGGAAGCGCATCTCTATCGTGGAAATGTCAGCTTCGTTAGCGGCCTTCGACCGCCCAAGACCTGGTATTTCTAACACGGTGAGAGCCTCTAGCTCCAGAAATGTTTTAAGTGCTTGAAGTTTCTTGTTTTGCGCGTCCGGGTAGGAGGAGTTGGGAGACGAGCAAGTATTTGGCTGAAAACTAGGACTTCTTGTTAGAGCTTCATTGCTTTTTGCGGACATTGTTCTTACAGTTCATCTGCCCTCTGTGGTGTTTGATTTTGCTTATACCATTAGCTCGGAACCAACTGTGGTATGTTTGACGATTTAACTGAGCTTGAAAAGGTGAAAGCATCTTGACCGAGCGTGTTGATGTAATTTCTGCTAGCGTAGGACTCTTTTTGCCCTTTCATTTTTTTTTTCGTTGTTTGTAATTGAGGAGAAACGAATAGGATTTTGTTTGGCATTTTCATCTCCACAGATTTACGCTTGGAGTGCGACTTTTGATGAATTTTTGCGAGACCAGTATTTCTCACTGACCGAGGCACGTTTTTCAAATAGTGGTGTGGTGCAATTGCTCGGTGCTTAAAATTTGTCTTTGGCATTTTCAGATTTAGCCATCCAGATAATTCATTTATCAGCAAAATTTGTTTGGGGATTGTACTTTCACAGGCTACAGACGTGGGGTTCTGGCTTGTTAGTGAATACCACCTTTACTCTATCACCGGTTTTAAATTTAGATTTTTACCATCTAAATGACAAGGATATGTTCTGAATCCACAGGTTCGCTGAACGCTATCCAAATAATGATAGGTGCTTGATATATATGTGCATGTTGGCTTCAAATAATCTTTAAGGATGCGGTGGTGTTTAGACATCTCGTTTAGCTGTAGTTGTTCAGAAACTAGATTTAGCCTTTTCTTCCTTGTTTTTATGTGAACTATGGCAGCTGCAAAGCTTATATTCCTAATAAGAATGCTGGTTGCTGAGCTGTCAATAATTTTTACAATAAGTGTTTTCGAACCTAAATTTCATTTTCCATTCTGCCGTGACCTTTATTTAATAGGATGGATGTGTTACTCCATTGAAATTTTTCCTCTTCCACTTCTCAGTATTTTATCTCAGTACCTCAAATACCTGTGATATTGGTGATCTTTGACTAGGATATTGATATTATTTCTGCAAATAGGAAAAAGCATTTGTCTTTTCTCTATTTCTTTTACCCTGTCAAAGCTAAGTTCCCGAAGATCATAATCTGGAAAATGTACCATTGCTACTGCCTATCCTTGTAACGGGTAACTCCGGGGGTTTATCGTTTAAATTCCTTATCCAAATTCCTGTAAAATGGTCCTTCTTGCCGAAAGGATCTGATGCTTTTGTTCACAATTTCAAAAGCTATTCCAATGATTGCCTCCATATGACAATAATTTTGCGGGGTCGTGTACTATTCCGGCAATGCATGTTAAAGCAGTGTTCTATACTGTTCTGATTCCGAGACAAAGTTGCTACTCTTTGTCACACCTATAGGAGTCAGCATTGATGCCTTGTACTCAAATATGATACTCATGTATGGACAAGGCTCTTCTTTCCCGTTTTAGGTTGCGTAAATTGTAAAATTCGGTCACCAGTTTTTCCTCTATGTTCTAAAATATGACAGCTTTTGAGTAGTATTGTCAATCATAAGTCACAATTGTAAGTTACTCCGGTTCTTAGTGCTGTCAAATTCTTCCAAAGTTTTATCAATGCACTCTTATTTCTGGGAGGATTATTGATAGGTCGTGTTTAGTTGGAGTGTAAGGCTATATATGGTTTGCCCCTTTGGTAATAGTTTGTCTTGGTCTTTTATGTATGGACTTTAATGTTCTGAATGTTTGTTGCTAGTGATTGTTTAGGAGTTTCAATTCTCGGCTCTAATACATTGAAGCTTTGGCAGGTGTTCAAGAGTGGCCCTCTTTTTATATCTTCCAAAGGTCAGTCAAGATAACACGTTTTTGTGCTTTCAGCTCATTTGGTTTGCATACTTTTATAATTCCACTGGCGATAATGTACTTATTCTGAGGTGGTACTTCTTTTTAAACACATGTTCTGTTCATCGTCATACTTGGGAAGATGTTTTATGTTTGCAAAGTACTTTATCAAAAATGGATATGTTAATAATTTTTCTAATCGATGAGCTAAATGATGGCTAGTGGAAACAGAACAATATCAAGAAGGAAAGTCAAATTATGTTGGCACAAATGTGAATCTTGCTGTAATGCTGGTAATTGTTCAGCAATAATCCTTGTAATTTGATAAATAGGCACCTGCACTTAACCTATTTACATTGAAACAGACAAACCAAATGAGCTGAAATTAGCCTATGCGGCGCTTGGCAAGCCATGCCAAGCCAAGCCAGCCTTTCCCATATAGTTGTTCCATATAACACTTAAGCGAGTAGCTTTCTCGTATTGGATCGTACCTCGCCCAGCTTAGGTCGGGCATCCATTACATTGAATAAGACAGGTACAACCTCTTTATGCACAACAACTGGTTTCGGTCTGCCATGGCCTCATCAGGAGAGCGGTATAAGCTCTCGATCAGTTTGTCTACGGGAGGCCAACTCCGCCGTCAGAGCTCCTCTTGGTATATTATATATTTAACCCATAACTCCTAATACAAACCTGTCCCGACATAACTCTGACTGACCCAGTTGTCTTTTCTCATTTACAATCCTTACTCTCCATGATGATGCCCCGAGTTTCACCCACCAAGGAATCCGAGTACGGGAGAACTTGCCCATATGGGACATGGAACACCCGGCCGTGTCATAAGGATGGTCCAATTGCTCCTATCGGCAACTGTCAAGTTTTGCACCGCTTCATGCCTAGCACCTTTTTCTTGCTTATTACATCTTGCATGGTGTCAATTGAGGATTGTTAGAAAGTCCAACCCAAAAGCTTAAACTATTAGGTGGAGGAAGACCACATGAATATAAAGAGCATACAACACTTATTCACAAGTGATGTGGGACGGCAACAACAACTTCAACACCCGTAAGCAATTTGCACGTGGAAATTAACTAATGGGGGGTGAGCCCACATACGCAGAAAGAAATAACACTGGCTCTGTTACCATGTTAGAAAGTTCAACCCGAAAGCTTAAGTTATTAGGTGGAGGGAGACCACATGAATATAAAAAGCATATAACACTTATTTACAAGCAATGTGGGACAACAACAACAACTTCAACAAGAATAAACCCTTTGTCTTTCCTTATAATACGTTTAACATCCGTATGATGTGTGTGCTTGTTATGATCTTATTTTTACTGGTTTCTTTTTCTTTCAAATTTTCATGATGTAACTAGATCTTTGCATGTGCTTCTATACCTAGTGACAGGAATTCCTAACGTTTACAGGAATAGGCTGGAAGTCTTGGAAAAAGCGT
Source organism: Rhodomyrtus tomentosa (assembly GCA_028455895.1). Classification (NCBI taxonomy): domain Eukaryota; kingdom Viridiplantae; phylum Streptophyta; class Magnoliopsida; order Myrtales; family Myrtaceae; genus Rhodomyrtus; species Rhodomyrtus tomentosa. The sequence goes on along the minus strand of JAPCWY010000003.1, from coordinate 12,240,184 downwards.
TGGTTTATCCTCACACGCACTTCTTTGGTTTTCTTCAAAAATGATCCTGTGAGTATCTGTTTTACGTTATTATATACATGTGAAGTATTTCATTGCAGGTTGATTTTTCTGAGTTTTTTTTCCAAGTTTTCTTGATTTGTCCTTTTGACGGCATTGCCACATGAGTCTCTCTAGCAGTGCTTTCTGGTGGTCTGGCAATGTGTGCTTATGGTATTTGTTGGACAATTGGATGAAGGATTTTGTAACATACTCCTAATCATAAGTATAGCAGATTTTTCCACCTAACACTAGCTCTTGAGGTTGTGTCCAAGTCCATGGTATTTTTGGCAATGTCAGATGTTGCCCAAATTCCAGCCCTTAGTGTTCCTTGAAATTGTTACCTTACAAGCACCTGTTATGAAATTGTTGTATAAATAGGATAAGATGTATAGATTGGAGAAACCATTAAATTTCCATTTGAAAGCACAATTATTTTTGTCCGATTATTAGCTTATGGCGTGTTGTCGTAAAAGCTTTAATTATCTGGGAGAATAGGAGGTGCTTTGACAAATTCAACTGAAGTTCACTATTAGCCACTTGAAACCATTCTTGAGATCTCAAATTTTGTGCTAATGCATATCTATTAGAATCACTGTCAACTGTTAATTCTAATTGCTGTCCAGATTGCTATGCTTGTCTTCTGGTTTTCCCAAATCTCCACATGCTTCCCTTTAACTTATGAAATTCCTTATAAAGGAGGCACTTCATCTCAATTCTTGGACTTACACCAAAGGGCTTTACCGACTATTCAGATGAAATATCATGTTTAACTGCAGTAGATCTTGTTTTCCATTTCCTCATTCTGTTAACTAGGATCTAGTCGAGTACGTGCGCCTCTTCAGATTCAATATGGCTACACAATCTTTTTACTTGCAACAATTTATGTATTTTCTGTCCTTCATTTGATGAGTGGTCGAAATTAGTGATATCGGCCTTTAGTTTAGTTTGTTTGAAACTGGTGTGTTGCAAATTATGCCTGTCCTTGCATGTAAGATCAGGTGTCATATCTGGATGATTAGATACAGCATATGCCTATTATTTTGATTTTTCATGTAGAGTGCACTCCCACAGAGAGGTGGAGAGGTGAACCTGACTTTGGGGGGGATTGACCTGAACAACTCTGGGAGGTATGTTTTCCCTTCTTGGCGGCTGAGGGCTTTACTATGGTTTGAAGAGATAATTATGCCTGTTATAATGGTTCATTTCTTGCACGTGCTTCAGCGTTGTTGTTAGAGAAGATAAAAAGCTGTTGACTGTCCTGTTTCCTGATGGACGTGATGGCCGAGCATTCACTCTTAAGGTGCTTCATCTATTTTTACTCCTAATAGTAGTGCGATTTTCTCTAATGCAGTGAGCGCATTCTGTTATTATACAAACTAATTACTTTCAGACTGAAGTTCTCGTATATACGCCTTTTCTTCTGTTTGCTTTGACCCTTTCTTCCCAGGCGGAAACGCTGGAGGATCTGTATGAATGGAAAACAGCCTTGGAACATGCTCTTGCCCAAGCGCCAAGTGCTGCCCTTGTCATGGGACACAACGGAATTTTCCGGAATGACGTGGGTGATACAATTGAGGGCTCTTTTCATCAATGTCTGTAATTCTCTTATCATTGTCATTTTGCTTAAACCTGTTCTTTTGCATGCATAAGGAGATTCTTGGTACTTTCTCTTCGCCTCATGATGCTTTAATGCAGGGAGGGAGAAGCATCCTGTAAAATCTCTGGTCGTTGGGAGACCAATTTTGCTTGCTCTGGAAGATATTGATGGAGGTCCTTCCTTTCTTGAGAAAGCTCTTCGGTTTCTGGAGAAGTTTGGTGAGTTTTTCTACTGTAATCTAGTGTGATCTTTAGCTTTCTGAGTTTGTAATCGTTTTGTTAAAGCAAGTTGCCTTGTCATATTACTCCTTAAGGGTGATTTAGTATGCTGCCCTGTGATGGTCTGGCAATTCATCTTGACATGTTTCCCTAGTTGTTTACCTACTTGTGCCAAAGGATCTCCAAGTTGGTCGCACAGTTGGGTTGCCATTGCCCCCATGCCTTCTCTTTTGATTTTCAAAACAGGAGCCTATGCAGCATAGTTCTCCTTGGCCTATATACACATCTGAATATTGCAAAACAGAACCTCAAACGTTTTCTACCTGCATATGTTCTGAATAGGTCATGCAACCTGGATACACTTGGATTTACTATTTGCTTTGCCTATTCCCTCCCTTTCCCTGCTGCATTTCTCTGGATGTCTTTTCTGTTTTAAAAAGCTGTTTGCTTGGCATTTGGTTGTAAGTGGCCATTATTAGGGGTATTTATGCGGAAAATTGGCCATTTCTGAAAAACATGAACTATGGTTGTAAAAATTTATGAGAATGATATATTTTGTTGAATTTGTTTGTGTGGAGTAGTGTATTGTCCAAAAGGATAACGAGTAGAAAATTCTAGGCTGGACCTTTTAAACAATTGATTCTCGAAGAATGGATATGGATGAGTGGTTCATGTGCCGTGTTAGGTGATAAAGATGGATAGCAGTTCTTTCAACTACTCGATTCTTCTTGTTCTCAGAATTATTTCACTATAAATAACTGTTTTCAAACAGGAACGAAAGTAGAAGGTATTCTAAGGCAATCTGCAGATGTCGAGGAGGTGGATCTCAGGGTCCAAGAATACGAACAAGGTATACATTGATTCATTTGTACGGGCAGGGTGAGATGTGTGAAAGAGATGTTCATGCTAAGTGTGGTTAATACTCTCTTTTAACTTAACACTTGCAGGCAAAAATGAGTTTGCTCCTGATGAAGATGCTCATGTTGTTGGTGACTGTGTGAAGGTACTTTTTTTGCTGCCAGCTTTGGAATATGGGTCTTGAGCTATTACTTCTTCATCTAAGTCATTCAATATTCACATGTTTGATTCACAGCATGTTCTGAGGGAGCTACCTTCTTCTCCAGTTCCAGCATCTTGCTGCACTACGTTAGTAGAGGCTTACAGTAAGTTGAGCCTTCTTTTTTCTTCTCAGTTCTTCAACTAGGATTCCAGGGTATCTCTTGTTCACTGTACTGAAGTATCAATTGTCCTAATACAAATATCAATCTCAAGTTGCCTTTCACCGAATGATTTATTTCAGTCAACTTGCTTTTCGCTTTTTAAGAGATGATGTAGACGACCGCATCTTTTTCTTCTCTTACTAGCATCAAACTCCATTTTCAAGTGCTTATTAATTATTATTTGCCTTGTTTACGATCAAGGTTCCATGAAAATTAGCCTCAAGAAGAAAGTTGATATATGAGGACAGGGGTTCTCAGCTGTCATGCTTCAGCTGATTCATTCGGTTTTATGTTCATGCATGATTATTTTGTGGAGCACAATGCGCTCTAAAAATTGAAAAAACAGCAGCTTTGGATGTCAAGAGTTGCTTTAACTCATACTGTTTAGGACCATCCATGGTGTAATGCTGTTAGTGCTTTTATGATGCTATTAATGTTTTATGGTCTTTTCTTCTCCTTCAGTTTTTGTGGTGTTAAATTTTTGTGCTCTGTTCTAGATTATAACGGGCATGTTGACGTAGTTGCTTCGTGTTGTTTTATGTCAGAAATTGATAGGAGGGAAGCTCGTGTTCATGCATTGCGGTCTACGATACAGGAGACATTCCCTGAACCAAATAGACGTTTACTGCAGAGGTATACCCTTGCTCCTTACCTTTGACATCATTGTGTCATTACTTTCAGTTATCAAACTTAACTGATTGGGAAAAGTTTCCACAAATTGCAAATATGACATTCAAATCACATAAAGTAGAGTGCTTATGTAAACTCACTCGAATTTTATTTAAGTTTGCCATTTAGGGCGCACATGACGACACTTCTTGAGTAGAAATTCGTTTGGTTACGCAACTTCATTTTTCTAAATCCGGAGCACTTTTTTTGCCCCAGAAGTAGTTTTGGAGTCACTTGAAGAAGTAAAAAAAAATTACTTCTCCCTAGAAGTAGAAAAATCAACTTTTGTAGATGTGTTGCAGAGAAATTTTAAGTTGCATACGGAAATGAAATAGTGTTTTATTTTCCCCAGAAGATGATTGTGTGAGATATAGTGTTTTCCATTTTGGTTGTTTCTTGGTATTTGTCAATGAAAACTTAGGACCTTGACATGGTACACCCATGCTATTGAATGGCATTTTTATGTGGTTTCAGCAACCGACCACTCAAGGGTCTGAATTTGTTGCGCCTTAATAAATGGAATAGTAGTAAATGAAGCCATATGAAATTGCCAAGACTTGATTGCGTGGTAAAATAATGTCAGCACACTACAGCCTATTGCATTGCTATTACTTATAAGTGGTGGCTCATATGTGGTGAGCTACATATTTTATGACTTGCGTTTCCTTTTTCCTATTCCTTTTGCAAGCAAAGAGCCCTGTTAATGACTTTTTTTTTGGGCAAAAAAGAAAGAGAAATGGAGTCAATTGCGACTTTTTTTTCCATCTTGTTGCTGATCCTTCCTTGTTTTGCAGAATCCTGAAGATGATGCATACTATTGCCTCTAATTCTCATGAGAACCGGATGACTGCATCTGCTGTTGCTGCTTGCATGGCTCCTTTATTATTACGTCCTTTATTAGCTGGTGAATGTGAATTGGACGATGATTTTGACACTAACGGAGATGCTTCTGCTCAGCTTCTAGCTGCTGCAAATGCTGCCAATAACGCGCAAGCCATCGTCACGACTCTTCTGGAGGAGTACGATAATATTTTTGATGTAAGAGTCTCTCAATCTGAATCTTCCTCTTCAGTTTTTAAACACTTGTCCCTGGACACATGTCGCGGGTCATTAGTTGTACCGGTACTTTTTACAATTTCATTTGTCTAGAGCCGGAAACGTGAAATCATAACGTCATACCCACTCCTACCTATAAGCAACCGGATACTTGTCACTGCTGCAAAGCAGTCTGCATGAATTTTTTTTTTTGTTAGTTTATAATTCAGAAACTGTAGTTGTTGAGGAGAAACTACCTATAATTTTATTCCTTACCAAAAAAAAACTACATATAATATTATGGTTGCATTCATTACAATGTATAATATCTGCAAACCGTGCAGCTGCAGTCGTGAGTGCGATACATATTGGGCAACTTAAAAGTTTTAGACGAGGGAACCTTTGTAAACTAACTAGTGCTAATTTCACTTGCTGTTATGAAGGGTTCCCATTGAAAATAGTGGGAGTGACAATATTCAAGGGAACCTCTTTTCATCATTCCTGGCAGTTTCAGCAGGTGCTTATATTGTTTTACAAAATTTCAGGAAGAGAATCTTCAAAGATGCTCCATATCTGCTGATTCTCGGATTGATAACAGTGGGAGTGATGATTCATCTGATGAAGATAATGTGGATGTAAAAGTCAATGGTTACCATGATGCAGAGAATGAAGTTGATCCAGAAACAGAAGATGATCCAGAACGCACGCTTAGCGGAAAACTTAGTGAAAGCAGTGGATGCAATGGAGGCGATCTGTATGACTACAAGGTTCATAATAATCACGTGCTTGCCCTTTATTGCTTCCTTTTCTGCTTGCGAAAATATTACAACCATTGTCGCATTACATCGAGTGTAATATTTCAACCAGTGTCGCACGACATTGAGTGTACTTCTCATGTTTCTTGCCAAATCTTGGTTTTGAGACTAGCATTGACCATTATAGGGGACAATGATTGACTTACTTGATGTGGTTATTACTGAAGAGATTAGCATTAGTAAAATCCCTAGTTGTGGTTAAGGTTATTTTTTATTATATTCACTTCCTTTTTTCAATTTATACTGGAAAGAATTCCAGCTCCCTTTCGTTTATCATACTGAGAGGATAACGAATCTTAGAGATGGTTACCTAGATGACTTGCTGCCTGCTTTTCACGTAATGACTTTAGCTGTGCAGCTCTCCATCAAAAGCTGGACATTTTATTGACAGTTGTATGGTCCTTCAAGTAATTGATTATTTTGGTACATCGGTATATCCTGCTTATCTTCTGTGTAATTTTTGTTTACATGATAAATCTTATCAAGGACTTGCGACAAATCTGAAATTGGTGCTCTTTAGTTAATTTAGCTATGTTGTTCAGAACATGTCCGTTGACTATAATTTTCTTTCATTCTGCATGCAGGCTTTTGGCACGGATGATTCAGATGTTGGGTCGCCTAGGGATAATTCTGCTTCAATTGGCAGTTCGAACTTCCATGCTGGTTCTCGACCTAGGGATTCCAATATTCAGTTAATTGAGCAACAAGGACAACTGAAGAAAGAAATTGACAACTCTGCAAGTGAAGTTGAATCTTCAACCGTTGCACCTTCTGGTGAGCAGTTTCAATCTGTGGGTGAAATTTTGTCTTCAATCAGACCAGGCCAGAGCCACACTCTTCCAGTTTCAGGGCTTGAGGGAGGTTCTGGAAGGTCAATGGGAAAAATGTCAAGCTCCAATCTCAACACAAAAAGATCAACATTGTGGGGAAGAAACGTTGTGAGCAATCTTGCAGCCTCTCAACTTTAATTTACAACTCCTATGCAGCACAGTTAAATTCTTTGATTGACCAGCCACTTTTATTTGTGGATATAGTGTTGTTGTTGGCCCTTTCGTTATGCAAGAAATGTGCTGATATTTTTACTCTCTTTTTTCAAATTATATACTCGAAATCCAGAAGTACAAGCTTCTTGCATCTTCCTTAATACCGAAAGCTTTCAAATTACAGGATGTAGAACGCACCAGCAGAGGACATAGCCCTGTTATTTTTTTGCCCTTTTTGGCTGGAATATTATGTTAGTTCATTCACAGTTTATTGGATGACCTGAATATTATTTTGTATTCTCACTTTTGGGAGTCTTTATTTTTGGTACTCCGTTGAGCAATTGTGCATTTTATTGGGTGCTGCCCGGCAAAGTGGCTAACCAGCTGGACAGCATGTAATTGTTCTATCATGTATATGTGGTTATGAGCATTATTGGTAGATGGGATATTATCGGTAGATGGTAATTTCACAAGTCAAACAGTTCCATTGGCAATGGGCAGAGATCGCTTTTATATTTCTTTGTAGTTGAGTAGGTTTGTTAGTTTTATGATGAAGTACGATCATAGTATTCCTGTAACCAGATTCGTTTTCTGTCGATTGGGTAGATGTATCTTTTATGCTCTTGGCAACAAAGAGACTAGATATTGCTAATATAGTTGTGTAACTTACAAAGCTGACACTTGATCTTAACTTGTGCAGGCCAGAAAAGCACCGTCAATGGAATCAGTGGATTCTTCTGGAGAAGAAGAGTAAGATATTGTCACATCTCAGCTTCTCTTTTAATGGCCTTGACCTACCTGGTTAGTTGATTAACAGCTGCTCCTTTACCATTTGTCTAAAACATTTCTTGCTTGCAGGCTTGCTATACAGAGGCTTGAGATAACGAAAAATGACTTGCGACAAAGGATAGCTAAGGAGGTAGTCTCACTTTACTAGAGTTTGATCTGCATTGTAGATGGTTGAACATTTCGATAAGAAATTTCATGTCAACTCTAATAGGCCAGAGGGAATGCAATATTGCAAGCTAGCTTGGAGAGGAGGAAGCAGGCTCTGCATGAGAGGCGCTTGGCACTTGAACAAGATGTATTTTCTTTCTCTTTGATTAAGTCTCTACCTCCTCTGAGGCCTTCCCCCATTCCCCTAAAATAATGGCTTCGCTCTCCCCCCCTCTTCCCCTTCCTGTTGGGCAATTAGGTTGAAATTGGTAACTGAAAACCGAGACCCTTTAAAGGCAGTTTTTCCTTATCGTGCTCACATGGTAAGTCATAATTTCCTCGAGGGGAATATTCACTACCATACAACTTTAGAAAATAACACAGTTGCTTCTACTGTCCCATACTGGTATTCTTATGCAGCTCTATCACTGCTGAAACCTATTCATAGTGCTGAGTCAATTGCATGTCTCTGTTTACATAGTTAGACATGGTTTGTATGATGTTTACCCTTGTGCTTGTGGATGAATATTTAGGTGGCTAGATTGCAAGAACAGCTGCAAGCAGAAAGGGACCTGAGAGCTGCACTTGAAGCTGGTTTGAGCATGCCGTCTGGGCAATTTTCCAGTTCCCGTGGCATCGATTCTAAGGTTCATGCTGAATTCAATGGGGCATTTTCCTTTGCAAGCCTATCTTTCTCTGTGTTTCATTGCATGAACTGATGGACAGACAAGGGCTGAGCTCGAGGAGATTGCTCTTGCGGAAGCAGATGTTGCTAGATTGAAGCAGAAAGTTGCAGAATTGCACCATCAGCTAAATCAGCAGCGCCAGCATCACTATGGATCTCTTTCTGATGCATGTGACCGCTATCAACAAGTGCAGAATTCTCAACAGTAAGTGTGTATAACTATGTTTCTTTTCTTCGAGCCAGCTTTTAATCCATTGGTTGGTAGGGTGGAGTGCATCGTCCTTAGATATCTGGGTGGCTATTTCAAGATCTAAGATCTCCTCCTCCCGTCGACAGATGTTAAGACAATCTAGTGCTTTCCTGTTATCTTGCTTCCATTTTCAGGATTTTGTCATGGCAAACTTGCTAAGGTGTATTATCTGGTATTTGGTATACAAAGTTCTAACATTTGTTTTGTTTGTCCCAGTTCTGTGAAAACCTAAAATTACTTATTGGGCCGAAGAATTCAGACAATGTTATTCAGAATAGTTTTAAGGAGGAAACCCAACATCGTGGGGCTAATAGGAAGATTGGGTTTATTTTTAGAAAGTTTATCAGTTGCTTCTTTTACTTATCGGAGGAGAAATCCTTGGTATTATTGTGGGCACTTCAGGTATTTATGGGTTAATTGTGTGGAAAATGAGATGAATATCAAAGATGGAACACAGATATCAGTTTGAACTCTGTACCTAGTCTGGTGGTGCTCAAGAGCATTGTAGTAGCAGGGGTTAGGAACTCGTAATATTTTGATCTGTTCCCAGCATGTTTGGATCTGTGTTTGGGTATGCTAGTCGATGAGAAGATTGCTGCTACAAATGAAGTATGAAAGCTATTATATCGAATTTAAAATCTCATTGGGTATTTGCAGGATATTTCTACCACAAGACTTTGATACTACCCTCGCCTTTTATAATCACGAAAGAAAACAGAGAAGCGAGGTGTGTATTTCTATCTGTCTTGTCATTTGTGCTCGTATTTTCATTAGAACCTATATAATTGATAGAACTGTTCGTCCTGCTCATGATTTTCTACTCTCACTTGGTCTTCTTATATCTCTGCCACATTTGTGTATTTCGTCCAGTATGCCCTTTATGCTGCTATGCCTTCTAGACTGTTTGAATTACCTTCATGACCTTGGACTGCACATGCGCGAAAGCAGCTTTCGGTTATGCTACCATCTTCAAATCTTCGAATCTGCAGTAATGAAATTGACACTGTATATCCAGGTGCAAAGGTGCTTTTATTGCAGAGACATTTATGTTGTTACCGGAGGTCATGATGGTGCTAGCCATAACAGCTGTTTCTCCCTGACTCTGGTTAAAGATACAAAATTTCGAAGTCTTTAACAAGTATTGAGAGATGACACATTGGCAGCATTGTGCATAGTGCACAACTAAATGATTTTGGAAGATGCTGCACCAAAATGACTCTGAATATTAATAGCTTAGCATGGCTTGCATGAATTTTTAGTTTAAATACAAAACGCCATGTGTGAATAATTTGGTCATCCTGGTTTACTTCGTTTAATCTTTCAATACTATGGTTGGTAGTCAGGTCCTACCTTGGCCCGAGAATTCTTAATCCAATAAGAATGTTCTTTTCCTTTTAGTTTTAGTCTCTCCTGTGAGTCTTGATCACATTAATTGTTTCTGGTATTTATTCGATTCATCTATGATCATCGCAGATTAATCAACAGGAGAGTTTGCTCGGGGATTGGAGAAATATCAAAGGTCAAGCATTGGCATCTGCAAGCAGTAGCAGGTTGCCTTCAGGGAAGCAATTTATGGATTCATCGCCTCTTAGCGATTCAAAAAGTACGGAGGCATCGACAAGTATATCCGTGGATGAGCTCGGGGCTGTTGATTCAGCATCTCTACCCTCAACTTCAAGAATACCAGAGGTAATAAATGGATGTTGGACTGTGAATTCTTGTATCTTACTGTCAAATCAGAAGCAGTCGTAAATTTTATTCGCTTTCCCTTTCTATTTCTTGGAAAATTGATTTACATCATACTATTTTCACTGTGTTCCGCATCCTGCTCTGTCCACTTTTGAGAATGTTGCTAAACAAGCTCCATACATCCTGTTTAAAGATAAACTTTTTCCCAGCTTCCCTCTTTGATTTTAGGGTCACATGCAGCATATTTTCCTAAATTTATAGGAATGATTACCATATTCTTGAAACAAAGTTCCACTCTTTGATTGCAGGGAATGGAATTTCCAAGGAATCCATCCGTGGCTTCTTCTGCTTTAGTGGAATTAACGACGCGTCTCGACTTCTTCAAGGAGCGGCGATCTCAGCTAATGGAGCAGCTCCACAGCCTCGATTTAAATTATGGCACGGCTTCTTCGCAAGACTTTGTCTACAGACCGTCATCTCCGCCATGGAGTTGATCGAGGAAAGACACTCTTATCAGGGTAAGCCACGACAGAAGGATCCCCTTGTCTTGTACATTCGTCGGTGCTCTTGCAAATAGTCTCGCCCCCTCCTCTGTTCTGCCATTTCTGTTAATAACTATTATTTGATGTTCAAAAAGGATGTTCACCTAGTGGAAAATGAGATTGGGTTCTGGATAGCGTTCAGTTTTGTCCCTTTTTGTATTGTTTGATTCTTGTTATTTGTAATCTATGCCAACATTGTCCATGGTTGGAGCTACTGTCGAACAGACCTTGCCGTAGAGTGGAGCTTGTGTTTTTGTAGACGTATCTGACATAATGTATCAGTGTCCAAATTTTCCCGGTATGTATTCTTGTATCCACTTGTCGTTGGAGGTTAGAGTTTGAGAGAGTAAAGAGTGTTTGGGTTGCTTGAAGTATTACACCAACAGGCGTCAAGTTTAGAACGGTCTGTTTGATGAATTTGACTCGTCCTTGGCTAGATCTCTGGCGTATGGAAAACTAAGAAAAGTTGTTACTGCTGTGACAGCATTATGTTTGATGAAGCCTATTATATACGATGAACGCATCAAGAACCATATTATGTCTGGACAAAAATTAGAAGTTCGCGAGTGACTCTTGTATTGTAGTTTTAACTCTGCAAGGGGAAATTAAGAAGTTGAGATAAGTAGATCAAGTCTTAAAATTTATTGCAAAGGTATAATCGAGTCTTAAAATTTATCATGGAGGATATTCTTTGGCACTTTCATCTCTAGAGAAGTACACTTCGGGTGCTACTTTGATGGATTTTTGCAAGACTAGTATTTCTCACTGACCGACGCGCATTTTTTAGAGAAATACGCATGGGGTGCTGATCGAGTTCAAAGTTTATTTTCGAAATTTAAATGTTCACTTCGGATTCAAACTCCTAACACGACGCTCGTCCTGTCAAAAAAGAAAAGAAAAAAGAAAGAGAAAAGGAAAAAGACTTGCGTGGGTCGAAAACGAGGTTGGGCTTGGGCTTCAAAGGAAAATATCTAAAGCTGGAAGCGGGCTCTGAGACTAGAGATCCCCCATTCTTCAAGCCCAACTCTCCCCCAAGCTCAACCCCCTGTAAAACACACCGTGTAATCAGTCAGGAACATTTTTCAATCACTCTTGATCAGTACTCTCTCTCTCTCTCTCTCTCTCTCGGCAGCTATCACTATCAGCCTTCGCTTTTTCTCTCTCTCTCCCCCCTCACTGGTACGCCTCTTCCTCCCTTTTCTCTCCATCGCTAGATGTAACGATTCTCGTGTTTTCTGTCTTGTTGGTCCGTTCCGATCGTTCGTTTCGGGCGTGTGTTTTCTTTAGCGAATGGAATTTGCTGGTTTTAAAGCTGTTTCACTTTGCATTGCGTGACGTGAGGTAACGTGGTCGGAGTCTCTGATGCTTTTTTAACATCAACAACTTTATCCCAAACTAGTTAGGGTCGGCGGTCGATAAATCGCAAAAAATCATAAAAATAAAAGCAGAATTAAGGGAGGGAAAAGAGATAAATGTGTTCTTACAAAAAAAAAAGATAAATGTGTAAAAATAAATAAATAAATATATCTATCTATACATTACCCCTCCACAACACTAATAGACTTACTCCACTCCGTCCTAAGACAAACCATACGCTAATCTATTTCTCACTCCATTAAATTTTGTTTTACTGCTTTCTCCCAAGTAAATTTCGGCCGATATTTTGCTTTCTTCGTGTTATGCTCTCGATAGCAAACATCTATTCGTACCGGTGCGTCTAAGGGACTTCGGAGTATACGCCTAAACCATCTCAATCTATGCTTTCTCATTTTTTCCGACACCGGTTCTGCTCCAACTTTTCGTCGAATCACTTCATTCATTATCTTATCCATCATTGTATGATCTCACATCCATCTTAACATCCTCATTTTCACTACTCCCATTTTATGCTCATGTTTCCTTTGGCTGGCCAACATTCAGCTCCGTATAACATGACAGGTTTGACTGCTGTTTTATAAAATGTTTCTTTTAACCTAATAGTAATTTTGCGATCACACAAAAATCCCGATGCACTGTGCCATTTCATCCAACCTGTTCTGATTTTATGGCTTACATTCTCATAAATCTCTCGCTACTTTTGCAATATTGATTCCAGATATCTAAATGTATCTTTCTTAGGTACCTTCTGTCCGAGCATATTTACGGCTTCTTGATCCTCTCTTACTGCAGTGTCAAACTCACACTTCAAGTATTCTATCTTACTTCGACTTAACGTAATCCTTTAGACTCTAACGTGTTTCTCCATACTTCTAACTTAGCGTTAACCCCAGCCCTAGTCTCATCAATAATCACGATATCGTCTGCAAATAGCATACACCACAGCACCTCATCTTGAATATCTTTTGTTATCTTATCCATAACCAGGGCAAAAAGGTAAGGGCTCAAAGCAGAACTTTGGTGTAAACCTATTGTGATTGGAAAATAACTTGATATGCCATTACAAGCCTTTACACATGTAGTAATACTGTCATACATGTCCTTGATTGCCTCGACATACTTTGAAGGTACTTTTTTTTTCAAGAATCCATCACAAAACTTTTCTTGGAATCCTATCATACGCCTTCTCGAAATTAATAAACACCATATGGATGTCCTTCTTTCTTTCTCGATATCTCTCCATCAATTGTTGTATTAAGAAAATAGCCTCCATGGTAGATATTCCTGGCATAAATCCAAAATGATTGACAGACCCTTGATCTCTATTCTCAAATGATGCTCAATAACTCTCTCTCACAATTTCATTGTATAGCTCATAAGCTTGATGCCTCTATAGTTAGAACAATTATGGATATCCCCCTTGTTCTTGTATATAAGCACAAGTATACTCTTCCTCCATTCATCAGGCATCTTATTAGTGTGGAGGATCTTGTTAAAAAAACTAGTCAACCAACTTATTGCTACATCCTCTAAGCATCTCCACACTTCAATAGGAATACCATTAGGTCCCAAGGTTTTACTAGTCTTCATCTTTTTTAATGTCTCCCTAAATTTCCATGCTTTAACTCTACGCACAAACCTTCTATTTAAATCATTAAAAGCATCTTCCAGATCCACCTCACTTTTATCGCTCTCCTCATTAAAAAGTTTGTTAAAATAACTCATCCACCTGCCCTTGACGTCTTCATCTCTTATCAAGAGTGTTTGATTTTCATACTTGATACAACTAACCTGCGTCAAGTTTTTAATTTTCTTGTCTCTTGACTTTGAAAGTCTATAGATGCTTTTTTCTCCTTCTTTGCTCCCAAATTTGTTGTACATATTGGTGAAAACCTTGCCTCTGGTCTCTCGTACAGCTTTCTTGGTACTTTTTCTCGTCAATTTAAACTTTTGTAAATTCTCTTCATTAGGATATTTATGTAGGCATCTGAAACACTCCTTGTTCTGCTTAATTGCCTCATGCACCTCTTCATTCCACCACCAGATTTTCTTTGTTTGATGTACATTCCCTCTACTTTCCCCTAACATCCCTTTTGTCACTGTCTAGATGCAGTTAGATATCTCCTTCTACATCATATTTACTTCGCCCTCCAGTCGCCACGGTCCTTCCTGTAGCATTCTTTCATTGAATTATGTTTGTTTCTTCTCATGTAACTTCCACCATCTTACTTTAGGGTGCTGCGCACTTCTCTTCATTTTCTGTATTTTGTTATACCGAACTTCTAAGACCACCAACTTATGTTGTGTGACTACATATTCACCATGGTATACCTTACAATTTACATACGAAGCTCTATCCTCTCTTTTGGCAAGAAATAAATCAATCTGGTTACAATTTTGACTGCTGCGAAAAGTGATTAGATGTGATTCTCTTTTCCTAAAAAAGGTGGTTGTCAATATCAAATCATAAGTTAATGCCACACTCAAGATATCTTCGCCAGCCTCATTTCTAGCCCCACATCCAAAACCTTCATGAACTCCGTCAAAATCTTCACTACTCTGACCGACATGTCCATTTAGATCTCCTCCTATGAATACCTTCTCCTCGTGTGGTATCCACCTTAAAATCTCTTGCAGCTCTTCCCAAAATCTCTCTTTTCGGATGCTTGCAGTCCAACTTGAGGACCATACATACTAAGGATATTCATAATCAAATCCCCCACTACTAGCTTAACTAAAATAATCCTATCTCCTAATCTTTTAACATCAATAACTCTATCCTTGAAATTTTTATCGATCAAAATCCCAACTCCATTTATGCTCTTTGTTGTGCCTGTATACTATAACTTGAATCAGGTGCCATCCATTTCCTTAGCCTTCTCTCCTTTCCATTTAGTCTCTTGTAGGCAAGCAATATTCAATTTTCTTTTAACAAAAGTATCTGTCAATTCCCTCAATTTACCCGTTAACGTTCCTACATTCCAACTCTCCAATTTAATCCCTATCCCCTGAGTTTTTCTTGCCCCCCACACTCGGTCACGGAAGTGTGAGGATCCTTACTTATTTATCACCACATCCGGGCATCGATGTGGCGTATCACTCTAGGAATAATGGCCCAAGACTAGCTTCCTTACCCCTTGCACCCACCTATCTTGGTGCAAAGATCCTTGCTTATTTTTCGCTACACCCGGGCGCCGATGCAACGTGTCATTAAGAAGGGTCTCTGCTGCTGTTTCGCTTGTCTTTTTTTTTTTTTTTTGTCTGTTTGATTGTTTTTGATGATGTAACTTTGTAAGCGCTCGTTAAAGTTTGGTCCTTTGGATAGCACTAATTATACGCTGATGCGGTAAGTCGAGGCTTGTCCTTTCCGGATGCACTACGAAAGCGATCACGAGCTCGATCTCGAGCTCGAAGTGCTCTGCGTCGAAAAGCCTCTTTGGCCCGTTTAGGCTCCAAAGCCCAGTAACGCACCTTTTCCTGCAGCGCAAGGCAGAAGAAGGGGAAAGCATAAAAACCATTTAAAGAAGGCCTTTTCTCGTTGTTCTAGCTCAGTCGCATCGCTTTCGATCGCTTCGCACAGTCTCGTCTACATTCCTTCTTCGCCTCATCGACTGTACCAAGGTAATATCCTGATCCGTCGCAGTTGATGCTTTCGCATCGTGCCCTCTAGTCAAATTTCGAGTGGAAGAGTGTGCTCGAGATTCGATCGTTCGGGTGAGAAAAATTGGACTTTTCTTGTGGAAAAGGTTTTGTTGCTTCAGTAATAAATGACAATCAAGCGCGCCGAAAATAGCTCGAATCATACGATTTTGTTGGCAAGGGTGGTTTTCGATCTATTCGGAGTTTGCTGGAGCTCTCTGAGAAACCTGTGCTTTTGGGGGTCATTGTTGAGTAGCTTAGTGGATGGTCTTGTCTGGGGTTATGTAGTTGCTGTAGTTTTCCTTTCAGGTTTTAGCTATGAAGCTTGATACCAGCGGCCTAGAGTCCGCCATGCCGTTTTTCGGGGTGAACAGAGAGCTGGATGAGGGGTTTTTTTCGGCTGCCCCTTCTTTTGAAATTCCCGGTGCTTGTGATGTGAGTTTCGCGAAGCTGTTCTTTTTTGCTTGGCTATATGCACTGAGTTGATCCATCGGACAACAGGTTCTCATATTTTTGTATCTTCAGTTTGATAGCTTTCAAAAAGAAGCTGTGCAGATGGTGAAGCCAGCTAAGGGAACGACCACCCTTGCTTTTATTTTTAAAGAGGGTGTGATGGTTGCTGCTGATTCTAGAGCTAGCATGGGAGGCTATATCTGTAAGTTCATTTTTTTGATTTAGTTATATCTTCAGGATGCGTGTTATGGCTAGTTCATGGAGGGAGGGAGGGAGGAAATGCCCATATTACGTACAAATAGGTTCTCAAGCTCGTATTCATTTCCGTTAGAAATTTCAATAAAAAAACTTAAGTTATTAGGTGGAGGGAGATCACAAGTATATAAAGAGCACCAAAGACCCATTCTTACGCGATGTGATACTTATAAAGTTAACGCCCATTCTCACGTGCAAGCCATGAAAGAGCGGCACATGGAATTTGGGCAAATGCATGTTCGCGAAAGGGACAACACAAACTCTGATACTATGTTAGAAAGTACAACCCAAAAACTTAAGTTATTAGGTGGAGCGAGATCACAAGTATATAAAGAGCGCCAAAGACCCATTCTTAAGCGATGTGAGGCTTACAAAGTTAACACTTTCCATTGTGTAGTATATGTCACCTGCTTTTGGGTCAGGTAATGCAGTCAGGTAATGCACTGTATATGGTCGTCTTGATCACTGTTCAGTAGTGCATGCCCCAATAATGTTAGCTGTGGCTAACTTTATTAAAATCAGCTTTTTATTTCTGTTATTTGCAGCATCTCAGTCAGTGAAGAAGATAATTGAAATAAATCCATACATGCTAGGAACAATGGCTGGAGGGGCTGCTGACTGCCAATTTTGGCACCGAAATCTGGGTATTAAGGTAAGCACTTCTCTCCTTGACAGGAAATTCTTTTTCTTTTTTAGTGATAGTCATACCTTATGAAAGGATCTTAGTGAAACCTGAATTGCAGATGTTGAACCTGGAATACTTTGATATTCCCCTATTGAGTCGCTGAATCGGCATTTAGAAATCTGCTCACTTGTTTCACATTAAGCGTGTTGAGCATGATTTTCTCCTCCTTGTCGTCATCATCATAAAGTTTCTTGGGTTGCATAGCTAGCTTATGAGTAAACAAAATGAAACAATATTAATTTTTTTCACTAGTAGACTTGACTAAAGAAAACAATGAATAAAAGGGAGGTTGCGTGTTTTGTTTTGAGAAATGGGGAATTGTAAGCTGTAAGTTTCCTTGTAATATATGCCCTGGATGCCACAACCTGCGTTAAACAATACTTCTTTCTGCAGGTGGAATTGGTCGATGAATTGCATGCATAAATTTGTGGTTTCTCCATGTCCTGCCTTTGTTTATATGAACAGATGTTGTGGAAGGGGGTTACTAGAGTATGTAAAGAAATAAGTATACTATAATCCATCTCCACAGTGTTTAAGCTTCACGATGCTGGACTTTACATGTTTTTAATTTTTTTTTTTTTTTTTGGGGGGGGGGGGGGGGTTAAATTTTAATGTGTTGTCGGAAATGTGCTTTTGCTGAACTTTACATGCTTCTAACATTATGATGTGTTGTTGAAAATGTGCGTTATCTGAATAGTGTCGGCTCCATGAATTGGCGAACAAACGGAGGATCTCAGTGACAGGGGCTTCAAAACTCCTTGCAAACATTCTCTATTCGTATCGTGGAATGGGTCTATCGGTTGGGACGATGATCGCTGGCTGGGACGAGACGGTATTGGCACGTCAATTCAAAACAATGTATAGGTTTTTTGTTGTATCTTTCAATACCTTGCGTCTAATCACTGTAGGGCCCAGGTCTATATTATGTGGACAGTGAGGGAGGAAGATTGAAAGGGACTCGGTTCTCGGTTGGATCTGGATCACCATATGCCTATGGTGTTTTGGATAGCGGGTATGTTACTTCTTGGTAGTTTTATTCTGTAGGTTGTAAATTATACTGGACTGGTTTGCTTTTCGAAAAATGGACACATGAACATCTGCTGGATGCGTTTCTTACTTAGAAATCCTTCTTGTTACTGTATTTCCTTATATATGCAGAAGAGGCAGCATATTTGCCTAATTATCGGTAGTAAGAACAGAGATTAATCTGTTTAAATTATAGAGAAAGAGCCAAAAGCTAGTGGGAAGTGTGTTGGGGTTGAATACTGTGTTGAAGCTCTGTCTACCCACCCCAAATGAAAGAGCAAGAAAGAAAGGACAAACTTTCCTCTCCATCTTCTTTTTGCGCTAGTCATACAATCTGCTTTTACCTTGCATCTGCATTTTCTATGTACAGTCAAAAAAATAAATTGGTTTTCGTTCTATGGGGAGTGGACAAGTTCTTTGACTATTGATGGCGGTCAAAGTTTGGATCGTGAGTATAAAACATGCAATTGGTCATTTTCAGGATATTGTTGGAATATGAATACGCACAAATAGTCTACCTTTAAACTGAGATTTATTTGGAGGTCTACACCAGTCATTCCTGACAATGCTAATATGCAATATGGATGCTCATGCCTCGGGACGGTTCAACCTACATGCATTTAAGCTTTTTGTTAGCATGTATCCTGATGATTGAGTAGCTTTCCCATAGTGGCATTAACTTTTGTTTGTAATTTCATCAACCCAGTCAGTCTGAAGTTTCTTCAAGTTTTTCTTTATTTTATTTTTTTCAAAAAATTCCTGTAGCATATAAACTGGTTTCCTTGTTTCTACCGTGATCAATCTGATGATTTTTCTGCCCTTGCATTTGCTAGCTATCGTTATGATATGTCCGTTGAAGAAGCCGCAGAATTGGCTAGAAGAGCCATTTACCATGCAACTTTTCGTGATGGAGCCAGTGGTGGAGTTGCAAGCGGTACTCTCTCTCTCTCTTGCACGCATGCACAGATCACGTCCACATATGGGTTAATATTTGTCCATGCTCACATTCAGTGCGTACTTGGTTCGATAGGAACGAATAAGTTGAGCCTTTTTTGTTTTCTTCTATTCAGTCTATCATGTGGGACCAACTGGATGGAAGAAGCTATCTGGTGATGACGTCGGGGAACTTCACTACAAATACTACCCTGTCATGCCAAGCACGGTGGAACAGGAAATGGCTGAAGTAGCAGCGGGGCCTTGAAAGGAAATCTCTTCTTCAACTCAATTCTTCAAGTGGGTCCTTCTGTGTACTATCTGCCTGGGGAGACGGCTTTCTTCACATGATTATGTATATTGATGTTGTTTAGCTGGGGATTGATGATCGGAGCAGCACTTGATGAACCTAAAAGAACTAAAGTTAGAAGAGAATCTACTCAATACACATTGCCTCCTTGTTTATTATCCTAGTCAACTTTACGTGACATGAAAAAGCCACCCCTTGCAGAGTTCATGAAAAATAGGACTTGACGCTGTGCCTGTGGTGACTCTTTGATGTTGAGATACTGGGAAACCTGAAATTGGACGTGGCGAATTGGTCAGGAACATTTTTCATTCACTCTATCAGTAGTCTCTTTCTCTCTCTCTAGGCTGCTATCAGATCTAGGTCAACAAGGAACGACTTTGAGTTGCTTTTAAGGGTGCCGGACCCGTAATGCCCGTTGGGTTATTGTCTACCTTCGTCTTTTGCTTTATGGCAAATGTTGTTAGTGATGGCTTGAACCCCATCTTGTCGCCGGTGTTATGTGTGGGATTACATCTGCATAATTAGGGGCCGGTTCTTTTGATTCATTTCTTTTTACCCCGGTTGGAAAGAACCAGGATTTGTTCCAAACTACGTTGGGTACGTCTCCTTCAGAGCAAAGCAAACGACAGTTGGCGAAAATTATTTGCTGCTTGTGAGAATTCACTTCTTGTCCACCGTTAGGACCAAGAACGCTGGACGGTCGTCATTTAAAGATGTCGTTTTCCTAAGACGAACGCTTTTTGCAGGACAAGAATTGGAAAATAGGGTAGATTTAACATCATTTGTCGGATTATTCGGCCAGAAAACAAATTCATTATCTAGCATCTGATATACATGCAGAGTCCCAGCAAATGAAATTTCGCAATCTTTTTTCTGGCAAATCAACAACGACTAATACATACGGGGTTAAAGATGGGACGAGCTGCTCAGAACGAGAGATGTGATAAGTGAACAATGACGGGGAAAAGTATCAAAAACTTATTATGTTTTTGTCAATCCATTTTTGAATTTTTAAATTTTTTCAATTCATTCCTAAACTTTTTATATTTGTTCCAATATACTTTTAAATCTTTTTTTTTTTTAATGTTATGCAGTTATAAACCTTTCGTAATTGTACCAATTTAATCAATCCGGCCAACTTTGACAGGCTGATGCTGATGTGGATGCCGACCTGTTATAGATGATGAGTAAAAGTAAAAACGGAGAGAAGATAGGGCGAGGAGATCGAATGGGATGCGATGAGCTAGGACAACGAGAGAATGCTCGCTCTCGGAATGGTTTTATGATTTCTTCTTCTTTCTCGTGCTGCAGGGAAACCTTCGTCACTGGGTTATGGAGCCTAAACGGGCCAAGAGGCTTTCCGACGTGGAGCAATATTGGTACATCTTGTCACGAGACTACGACGTAGTTAAAGGGCACTCCCGTCATGGAAGGAGGAGGAAAACTTGTGTCATCGGTCGGATGGCTTACCTTTATCTTTACCGGCAAAAAGGGTTCGCGATCCCTGTCGAGCAAAAATTTCATTTTCTCAAATAAGGGGTTCGGAGGGATATTTGTTTTAAACAAGAGCCCAAAGTGCCCTTTTTCTCAAATAAGAGCTTAAAGTGGTCATAACTGTTTCAAATTACGGTCTTACCTCGTCGTTCTGCCAGCCATCCACATACTCTTGCCTACTAGGGGCATTTTGGTCATTTTCATTTTTTTTTAACCTTATTTTTTCAAATTTAAAAAAAAAAGAAGAAAAAGAAGAAAGGACTGAGATACAGGTGGGAAGGGGATCGAAGCTGGGCGAGGGTCGCCACCCTTAGCCAAAGGGTTGACGACCCTCTCCCTAGTCTGGCCGAGGGCCTAGCCTCTGATCGGCATGGTCACCAGCCCTTATCGCCGCCCACCAGCGTTGGGGCGGTGTTTTTAAGTTTTAATTTTTTTTTGGTAAGTAAATTTTGAAAAATAGAAAAAGCAAAAAAAAAAAAAAAAGATTGCGAAAATGCCTCTAATCAGTCGGTGAGTTAGGCCCTTTTTCGAGATTGATATGGCTATTTAAGTCTTTATTTGAAATAATCTCAACTTCACTTCTTCGCACCACCCGCAGTCCGATAGTCCAAAATTCGCAAGCTCATCACTCAACTCGACCAAAATACGATCGGCAAGAGGCGATCCCAAAACGTCGTCACGTCCATTAGTTTGGACCCGAACATTTCGTAATGGGCCTCATAAGCTCCCCGTCATGGTCACGGCCAGAGGGAATAGCCAAGCCCAGGGCCCATCCTCACCCTTTTATTTTAGCTAATAGAAGTTAAAATGAAAGTTATTTCATGTGCGATTGACAAATTAAATTGAAAATTAAGAAAAGTTGTTACTGTCGCAACGACAGTATGTTTGATGAAGCCTATTACATATTCAAGAAAAATAACATCAAGAACCATATAGTTTGCGAATGACTCTTGATATTGCAAGTCTTAACTCTGTCCATTTCTTAAAAGATTAAATGGAGGCATTCGATTCTCGTCAATAGTGCACGCATGTACATAAAAGAGGAGCGAGATTAAAAAAAAAAGTCACAAAAATTGCAAATATGCCAGCTTTAACAGATTTACTCCGATTTTTTTAACATAAACAATCCCAAATTATGCCCGTTATAGTTATGACAAATTAATAATAAAATTTTTCTTATGATATAAAATTTTTCAAAATTGTACCTATGCGACATATTTATTTGATTTTTCAGCCAAAAAATAGTCAAGCGCTATGTCAATTTTATTTGCTTTAACTATGACGGAGGATAAATGTATCACACAAATACAAATTTGAGAATTTTTTACGTCTAAGAAAAATATTAAGGGTAAATGTATCACATTGTTTATAGTTTAGGCTTTTTAGTGTCTTTGGCCTAATTTTTTTTTATATAAAAAAAAGAGCAAAAGTTGGACCAAAAGAAAGGAAATGGTTTTGTTGGGTTTTTGGTGACGTGGACCTCGTGGTCCGATCCAACGAAATCCTCGTTGGATTTCAGAGTCGGCACGCACCAACGAACGAAATCCTCGTTGGATTTTCTCCTCCTCATCTTCAAAGTCCACGCAACAGTCACGAACATTCCTGCGCTTCGCTTGCGATGCTCGGGTCGTGTCTCGAGCCTCTCGTCTCCCCCGTTTCCTCGCAAACGAGTAAGTCCTCCATCGCTCTGCTTCCTCAAAACCTTTCCTCCCTTCGCCGCAACATCGATTGGGTTGCTGCCGGAGCTCTGGGAAGTTCAGATTTTTGTTAGATATCGGATGGACGGGAAGCTTCACAATTCGTGGAATTAGTTTGGTTGCGTGCTCGACTGCTCTTCGATTCTTGCTCTTATTCCCTTTTGGGTTTTTCTTTCTGCGATCGTTGTGATGAAGTTGCAGTTGCTTGCCGGTGAATCGTGGCTTTGGGGGTGATCTTGCAGGGTTTGTTTGTATTTGAGGAATCGTGGGAAATAGTATAATTGGACGATGCCCTGTGGTTTCTCATTTTGTTGGAAATCGAGAGTTGGGTGTTTATGAGATAAACCCTTTTGTCGTCCCGGCAACACGACGGATTTTCAACTACTGGGGCCTGACCTCGTTTTCGTTGTATGCTTTTGCTAACTTCCCAATGCGATTCCAGGCAGGTCTATAGACGGTTGATGCTATGATTCCGTGGTTTCGATGCGAAATCCCGTGATATTTTCAGTTCGACAGCAATGAACTTCGAGTTCCTCAACCATGTTCCGCGGTTCAGCAGGGCCCATCCAGATAAGGATTTGGGGCCATCTTTTGGATCTGCCACAGTCTTAATAGAGCAACCTAAACAGAAGGGTGGTTTTGATCTCAAGTTGTGGGGATGGTCCATCCTTTCCGTTTTTCCATGGGCTCTCGGTTCCAGAGATGGAAACAGAATGCCTCCCACTGTAAATAGGCAGTTGAAAAGGCGCGCTCAATCTGGTGGGATAGTTCAAAACAGCAATAAGGTCATGACTGTCCGCTTCCGGCCATACGTTTCTAAAGTTCCGTGGCATACAGGGCCGAGAGCATTCCTTTCTCGGCTATTCCCAAGATACGGGCATTATTGCGGACCTAACTGGTCGAGTGGAAAGGATGGTGGGTCTCCCCTATGGGACCAGAGGCCAATTGATTGGTTGGATTTTTGCTGCTACTGCCATGATATCGGTTATGACACCCATGATCAGGCGAAGCTCTTGGAGGCTGATTTGGAATTTCTTGAATGCCTGGAAAAGCCGCACTACAGTATAAGAGGAAATGCCCACGTTGCGCATTTCTACAAGACAATGTGCATTGCAGGTACGCATCTTGCCTTGGTGACCTTTGTAGTCGAGTCAAGCTTTTTCGGAGATTGTATATGCAATGGCAAATAGGTTCCTTTCTTCGGAACTATGAGGATTGAAATTTTTATGGAAAGCTTTATTCTTCTGAGTATTTTGTTCGATACTGAGCTTTTGTCACTTCATGGCTTGATGTATATTAACTGGTCTACTCTGGGATTCGCAGGTCTCAAGAACTTCTTAATTCCGTACAGAGCGCATCTCGTGAAGCTAACGTCCAGGCAACCTCTAATTGATTTTGGTTGGCTGAGCAATGTGAGATGGAGGAGTGGGAATAGTCAGAAAAACTGAAATGAGCAAGAGTTGTGCGGCCTGACAAGCGGGATCTGTATGTCATCACGTAGTTGACTAGCTAGGTATTTCAGCCCTGGATCTTTGAATGTATGGTTCTGTAGTGTGTCTTTTGTATTTGTACTGAAGCTTCTCTGAGCCTCACCTTCTAGAGTCTATAGTTCGCGAGTGGCTATGTAAACATGTATTATTTGCAATTTGACTTTCTTAATTGTTCTTGCTTTGTACATACACATCATTTGTGCCACTGCCCCTGTTGCCACATTCTGTATCTGAACACAATTGATTGAGCTTGTGCACACTAAGGCTGAGATGTAGCGTTGTAGTCAGATTATTGTTCACTGTACAGGCCTTTCGTATTGTTCTCTGTCGTCACGGCTTTGTATTTGGCTTTTTCGAGTTGCAACACTAACACAGGGTAGGTGGATAAATTTGGCTGACTGTCAGAGAATTGAATTACAACGGGCTGTTTGGTCGGTAATTTTAATATACTATGCTCATTCTTCTTCATATCTTTGAATAATGGATCTGGGCATGTTTTGAGAGGGCTATGCAAGGCTATCGAAAACGGCCCTTTGTCATGCTGAGAATGTGTAGAGACCAATCGGCAGGATCAGTTAACAATGTTCATCCATTTTATTAGCCAACTTCTTTCACTTTATCTCCAATTTGCTTCCTAGGATGATTGTTTTCTAATTAAAGAATTTGTAGTTTTTACTGTTGAATGGCCGAAAATCTTCGGCGTCTTCGGTAGCGGGTTGCTATTCCTTGCTCTTCTTCATTTGCTTTACTGAATGCGTTGGCCTTTGCTATTCTCACTGCCCATTTTGGGGTCTCTGTGGACTTTAGCTTTAGCACAGTCAGCAAGGGTTTGATCGATCAGCCTACTGGAGAAGAACCACGATCACCGACGGAAAATCAGTTGATTGGGTGATCGATATGTTTGTCGATCTCGGCAAGAATTGCGAATCCAATCTGCCGATGACTCTGAGAAGCTTGAATTGCGCATGCCGGGTGTCGGACAACCCCCGCTGTATTTACGTCCCGAATTTGCATCCCGGCATCTTTTCTGGCTTACAAAAGCAAGCGTGTTCCCTTTTGGACATTGCATGTATTCTCTATTAGAACCCAGCACAGCACTACGCAACAACGAGACTTCAGAGCCTCTCTTTTTTCATGTTGTTAGTGGAGAGACTAGAGCCTTTTGAGAATCGGCCATTTGCTAAGTCGAAACTTAGGGTGCGCACCTTTTTTTTCATTTCCCTGCGAGAAGCCGATCTGGCAGGGAAATTCGTTTGGTAAAATCCTATCCGAAGCAGAAATATGTTTGGTAAAAAAATTGAATTCTGATAGGATTTTCTACTTCTGACAAGATTTTCAACTTCTGCCAAGATTTTTTATCAATTTTTAGAAGTCATTCTCGCGATCGTCGACTACCGCTGCCACCGGTCGCCTGCAGCTCCGCCGTGGCTGCCATCAAATATATATTTTTTAAAATAATATTTCGAACATTGTCTTTTTTTAATCGTTATCAAACGCATTTCTCTATCAGAAATTAAATTTTGAAGTAGAAGCTGCAAATTTAAATTCTGCTCAAAAGCAAAAGTTAAAAAATTAAATTTCCTGCCTGAAGTGATTTCATGAGCACCCTTGCCGGTCCAATATGTCATCCTGCTTTCTCAGTATTCACCATGCGTGCCTCTCTCTCTCTCTCGAGGCCGATGCTTTCACGATCATTTCCAAAAAAGTCGCATGTCAGGAGTCGGCGCATGGGAGGAATTCTACCATTTGAAACATCACGAAGCCACTAGCTACTCAGCAAAAGCAAAGCAAGCGAGAGCCAGAGCTTTTCGAGCGAGCCATTGTTGGTTGGGTAAAGTTGCCCAAGTGGATCTCACACTTCTTTGCATGTGTTTTGAGTTCCAACGCCCCCGTGCACTTATTTTTCATAAGGGAAGGTCGGATCCAATGTACATCGGCGATCCAACCGGGTACCAGGTTGGGTTAGTGGAAAGGAGGAGAGGAAGGAGGGCGGTCGAGAGAGAGAATAGAAAATCTCTTGAGATTAGTTCAAAAGTACAGTTATGGTGCATGCCAATTCCCTATTCTAAAAAGGAAACCTGAACAACGTAACGCCACCTTTGAAACGTAGCGATTTAATCATTTAGCCGACGGTGGCCAAGGATACGAAGGGTAGTGCAAGGTCACTGATGTCGTGCAATCTCGGGCATCCCCTCGCCTGAGATTACGAGACTCCGACGTTGCCTCTCTCGGGGCAAGCAAATCTCGGGCGAAGGCGGGTAAGCTATTGCTTCGTGGTCGAAAGCCGTTGCCAAAGCCAAGGGCTGTCAGCGTTTTGCGCAAAAGTTTTCTATACATGCTCTCTCAAATGCACCCGTGACGGAATCCGCATTTGATTTTTTCTATCCTTTCTTTGAAAAGTTCTTGTGTGCTGTAGTAGCCTAGCCTTGAACGAACGTAAAATACATCGATTTTGTTCGAGTTTAGAGATACGAATCTCATGAATCCTGTTCTCGCGCGCGCGCACCCAAAAAAAAAAAAAAAACCTCATGAATCCTATGATCATCAATACACTACTTAGTACTTACCAATATGGCTCCCATTTAAAGTTAATAAGCTGAGATAACAGTACGTGTTGACCGACACAACTCTAGGGGGAAAGAACTTTACTTTAGACATTATAGGTAGATCGAGTTGTGATGTTTTATTATGCCGAGGTAAGCCTCATAGAAAAAATCATCTGTCGAGATCTGATACGAAGAACATTCCCCCCTCTTCCTCCGGAATCAAAATTTAATCAGCTTTGGCAGCGTAATAATTTTGAGTGAGAACCGAAAATTTTTTGAAAAAAGTCAACTCCATGATAATTTGTCAGGTTTGGTGTCATAAACTAGTGCACCATCATACTTACGCGCGAATGCTGATCATTCCGAATCTTTATTTTTTATTTTAAATTTATTTTTGGAATATATTTGAAATAGAAATTCATTTAATAGTGTAATTTCATTTTTATTTTTAGAGCCTAAAATAAGTTTGGAACATAAATGAAAAGTTAAAATTTCCAGCTTATTTATTTCTGAAACAGAAATGAGAAATAAAAATTTCTTCCATTACTCATTCTCACTCTCTCTCTCTCTCTTTTACGTCTCGATCGGCACTTGCCATTCTGCCGATCGCTGCTCCTCTACCTAGCGCCTACTGATTTGTTGATCATCCATTGGTCCATGGTTCGACAATCAATCAATCTTCAGTCACAGATAGTCAATCCGTCGGCTCTCGATCGCCAATTGCCGACAACTCTAGAAATTTTACGTTATTAAACGAATTTTTATTTCCAAAATAAAAATTTAATATCATTGTCGAACGTGTTTCTTTGCTAAAAAATTCGTCCAAAAATAAAAAATAAAAAAATTATTTCTAATAAAAAATCGATCTCCGAAACTGAATGGTTTAATTATTCAAACCCTTGAAGTTATTCTCGTTCCTTGGAGAGAGAGAGAGAGAGAGAGAGAGAAGGGATGACGATGATGGTCTCCAATGTCCATTAATGGATGCAGGGAAGGGTCTCGTCAAAGCTGAGGTTAAAGAGGTGAGGAGGCAGAGGAGAGGAGGGCTGATCTGATCTGATCTGATCTGATACGATCTGCAAAGTGTCTCTGCTTTTGCTTTGCTTTGCTTTGCTTTGGACAATCCCAAATGGAAATGGATCCCTTCCCTTCCCTTTCCTTCCCTTCCCGAGGCTTAAATTTAATTACTCACTGCCTCGCCTCGTCCAGTCCAACTTCGATTCCTCATTTATTTCTACTTTCCCTCCTCCTCCGACTTTTGCTGGGAGGGACGGATTCGAGAAGCGACTGAAGAACAGCAGTCCGGGACGGACAGATCTAGCAAAAGAGAACAGGAAAAAACCAACCAACCACTCCACGCGTTCAAACATTTAACAAAAGCAGTCGAAGTCGAATGTCCAGTTCAAAAACGGAACAGAAAAGACAAGCCCAGTTCAGTTCGCCGGTCTCACGTTGCAGCAGAGCACGCGATGGATGGAACGGAAGAGAGAGAAATCGTCACACGCAGTCGCATCATCATTAACCCAAGTAATAATATCACGCGAAACCCTAACACTCTCAACAAGAAGGGCTTGCATGCTTTTCATTGGGAGATCACAGCTTGGATTGGATGGTGATATGGAGATGGGAAGAGACAAGACAAGTTTCTTTAAGGAAAAGACATCAACTGCTTCTACAGTCTACTCGTGCAATGCACTACAAAAATCCCCCGAGCTTGAATTTCTTCCGGGCTGAGCTTGAATCTCTCTCTCTCTCTCTCTCTCTCTAAAGTCTCAATAAGGAGGGCGAGAGGCAGAATTCGCTGCACCACCCCAAGACATTACCTCGGGAGACATCGGTTGACCCCTCCCACCCCCTCCTCCGCAGTAGATGCCGCCAGCCGCGGCGGCGGAGCTAGGGCAACGAGGCGGCTCGCTTCCCCCGCCGCCGCCGCCAATACAATGCTCGGTGTCCTGATGATCGCCACCTTCTTTGTCGCCTCCAGATGGGAACCTGTGGAAGCTGGGGCTCATGAAAGTCGCCGTCGCCACCACCACGGGCGTCGCGGCCACCACCTTCCCTCCCACCACCCCTCCGAACACCTGCCCTTGAGCCCCCGCGAGAGTTATCCCGAAGTGACTCGAGGTTTCCTGACGACACGGCTGTCTCGTGGGTCTGTCGTTCTCGGACTCGTTATTGTCGTTCTTATCATTGACGAAACCACCCAGGACAGACCCGCTCAGGGAGAGGAGGTTGAAGGGCCCGCGGAGGGAGAGCGGCGGCGCGTGGGGAAGGGGGTGGCGGAGCGTGACGTCGGAGACGGAGCCGAAACCGCTGAGTACAGCGAGGCCCATGCGCCGTCTGAGCGCGAACGACGTCAGGGCGTGGACTACGTCGGAGCCGGCGGAGATCTCGAGGACGACGGGTCTTATGGCGGAGGAGGAGCCGGAGGAGTCTTGGGCGGTGACCAAGACGACGGGCGGTTTGGGCTTGTTCTTGGATCCGGGTGGTCTTCCACGTGGTTTCTTCTTGGTGGGGGCCGATGATCCGAACTCGGTGGCGGTGGGTGGAGGGAGGGCGAGAGGAGTGAGGTGGTGGCCGGAGGTGTCGTCATCGGAGGAGGAGGCTGAGTGGGGGTGGGAGAGGGAGAGGGAGGCGGTGTTGCCACGGTCCGCCGCCATGGTGCAGGCTGTAGGGTGGCTAGCGGTGGCGTGGTCTTCAGAGAGAGAGAGAGAGAGAGAGAGGAGTGTGTGGAGTCTTTCGCGCTCTTTAAGGGGTCAACTCAACATGTACTCACGAGGAGGCATGATGGACACCCGTCCTTATGGATTACAGATATAAACGACGCCTCACGAGGTGAAAAATGAAATATGTGCAAAAATTAAACATAAAAAATTAATAAATTCGATCATCATCGGATCTCGAATTATAGAAGTTGAATGAATACATATATACACACACGATTTAAAAGTTGCCAAAACTTTGTCAATTGTATGTTCAAACTCTAATCACATGTCGTTTTATCTAGCTAAAATATACGGTTGAGCCATCGTCAATAAAGGGCGTTGTCAACGATTACTTGAGATCGACCAAAAAAAAAAAAAAACGAGCACTCGAGACAATTGTCAAGTAATTTTTACTTGAAATTTAATATTTAGTACGCTGATTGAGAATAATCGAAGGTAATGTAATATAAAGTAAAAAAACTTCTATAAAAAAAAAAATGAACATTTAAACGATACATGCCATATCAAGCGCCTAGGAATGGTTGGTTTCTTACGTGCTTGTGCTAAAGTGGTTGGATAAACCTGTTTTAGTGTATTTAGCATTATTTACTTTTTCACGAGTATAGGCGCCCGTGAGATACGCATAAATATAGAGAGAAGTGCCAAAAAAGTCCTACATTTATTATATTAGCGTCAATTCAGTCCTAAACTTTTTTGTGTTAATTCAGTCCTAAACCTTTTGCATTAATACTAATTCAATCCTAAATTTTTTATATTTATGTCAATTCAGCCCTAAATCTTTCTTATTTATGCCAATTGAGTTAATCTAGTGAATTTTGATAGAAAATTGCTGACATAAATGTTGATTATCCTCTTTGTCACGCCCCGCGTCCTTATCCGAGCACGCCAACATCCCACGAGTGCTGTTATCCTCATATTACCTTAGGATCGAATAGCAGGCGACAGACGAATGAATTTAAATGCACATGCGGAAGCGATATATATAACTCCATACAATACTTAACACACGATGACTGAGGATGATAAAAACACTTATACTTAACTTGGTATAAATCCAGTCTTACAACTTGGTCATAAGCAAGGATACAAGATAGAGTTTGAAAGGGGCCAGGGATTTAGTCAAAATGGTGCATCTAGTCCAGTCACGACACTCCTATCCCAAAGGGTGTCCCAAAAAGTTAGGTACCATGGCTATACCTAAAGGTCAGGCCCACTATCGACTGACTAGTCCTCGTCAATCAAATGGTCGTACTCTGTAGAAGCATCTGACTCCAGGTCCATGGGACCTACCTCCTCCAGGTCGGATTCTATATCCGCAGGCACATCAAACTTATCTGCACTCATCTCTGGCTCGGTCTCAGATTCCAACTCGGCGTTAAACTCTTCCTCTAGCTCTAGCTCCAATTTAGACTCAGTGGGTTCTACAGGTGCTTCCTCGACATCAGAGGGCTCTACGACTTCGACATCCTCTATAAGCTTTGGGGGCTTCGGCTGGCTATTATCTGACTTGGCTTTCGGATTGAGTACCTCGCCATTAAGGGGTGTAGCGCTGCACCATCCAATAATCACACTCCGGGGTACATCGAAGCTCCTCAAGGGTCCGTACATCACATCATCGTCTCGATAAAATCACGCCTCAAAATAATGCGACTCCCAATCGTCGTCTCCTTCGTCGACCCACACTATACTCTCCTTTCTAATGTAGGCTTTATCTAGACCTACGGGATACTTGGTCACTAACTTCTGGACATCCATCGGTTCCCCAAAATGTTTTGGTGGCATGCTTAGGGTTTAGGGTCTGAAAAAGTTGAGCCCACAACGGGGTGATAATAAATCTCAATAAGCTAACCTTAAATCTGAACTAGGCCATTAGCACCTCCAGACATTTTTAAAGCATGCAATGTTCAATTAGAAGAAATACATGGCAATCAATACATTAGCACATGTCATGGCATATGGCGCTATACAATATCGCATTTCAAGGGTCCAATTACTCAATCAAGACTAAGTTTTCATACTTTGGCACTCACTAGCTCGTAAGTTTATAGGATAGCATTGCACTCATAGTGGTTCTAACTTTCAAAAGCCAGACCCGCGCCTTAGCGCCTCAGGCTTAAGTAATCGTAGTACTCGCATTAGTACGTCTCAGGTCATAATGTCATTCTAGGACTCGTGTTAACACGCCTCAAGTCGATCCCGCGTCTAACGCTCAGGATATATTCAAACCTTGCGTCTAACGCATCAAGGCATAATATGCACATAAGTTTATAACCTAATCAATAAATAGTCAATCAAAGCAAGTTACAGAATTCATCAATCAAGAGCACTATTCAGACGCAAGCATTTAGAAGCAATGTACAAAAGCAACGTCAGAAACAAAGTCAGAAGGAACGTCAGAAGTAGCGTCAGAAACAGCGTCAGAAGGAACGCTCAGAAGTAACCTTTAGAAGCAATGCTTAGAAGCAGCATCAGAAGAAACGTCAGAAGCAACAGTCAGAAGGAACGCTCAAAAGCAACCTTCAAAAGGAACGCTCAGAAGCAGCGTTAGAAGAAACATCAGAAGCAACATTCAGAAGGAATGCTTAGAAGTAACGCTCAAAAGGAACGCTCAGAAGCAACCTTCAGAAGCAACGCTTAGAAGTAGCGTCACAAGGAACATTAGAAGCAAGATACCCTCAACATTCATAGCCCTTAAACTACCTTTGATCACGATCAAATCCACCATTAAACACATCTATTAGTAGCCTAAATTCCTAGGTAAGGTTTAAGAGTAACTTACCGAGCAAATGAGCAAGCAAAACTGACTAAGGGGGTGACACGAGTCTACAGTTCAACTTGATTCGGCAAGTACAGGTTCGCCCCGTGAATCAATCAAGAAAACAGCCATGAAAACTCATCAATAACACTTTTAACATCATCTTCCAACCTTTTCACGTACTAAGTTAGGCTCTAGGAGTTACTTACCACAAGCTACGCCAAGAAATCCTCCAAGACACTTTTCCTAGAGCTCACGATTAGGCCGCGTTCGGTGGTGGTTTAGTGGCGACGGACAACTGGTGGTTCGGGGAAGTGGTGGCGTCGACTTTGAGGTCCCTCGGCTAAACAATCAAGAAGGAAAAGGAGATGGAGCGTCGGTCTCCTCGAGGGCAAACTAAGAGAGAGAGAGCTTGAGAGAAAAGGTGAAGATGAGATAGTGACAGAAAAGTGAATTCGGCCGAATGAGGGAGGAAGGGAGAGAGAGAGTGATATCCCATTTGCATGAACAAGAGAAAGTGAGGTTGTTCATGAAATTATTGACTAAGATGAAAGTATGAATGAATGACTAGTTGGTGGGAGTTGGTCTTGGGGTTTGACTAAGTCTTCTCCCTTATCCTTTTTTTCTTCAATATTTCAAGAGCACTCAAGTCCTTTTTATCCTCACAGTTTTCAACCAAAGAGGGGAAGGATTAAAGACCAAATGCTCTTATTTAATTCTAAAAACAAGAGTAATTTTCGAGGGGCAAAATAGTAATTTTTACTTCTTAGTCATAAATTTCACTTTTTCAATTCATATAGGTTATACCGTAACCTTTGTTGCCCTTGATGTGGCGACGTCCAATCTATTAACGTTGGAACCCTTGAATGTCCGGCCTCCGATCTCGAAATTTGATTCATAGCCAAATTCAGTCAATTGGTATTCCATCGTATCTCAGACTAATGGGTGGCTCTTAGGAGTTACGCGTATCGACTCGTGATTAAAGTCACGTTTAAGAGTTATTCGAGCCATGACGACTTTGGTTGTCAAGTAATTGCGATGGTCAATCACTAGTTCCAAAGGACGTGATCTTTAGAAATCGGTTTATTAATTTGCAAATCATACTATGGTCATACGGAATCACCCGTGAATCAATTGCATAATGCTAACAAATCATTCTAGAACCATTTTTAGATCGGCCCTTTAATGGCCCAAAATATTCTCTCGGCAATTCTTATGGTCAAAATGCCAATCCATGGTTGAGTTATTTAGTTCACGTACTTAAATCCTAATTAGCCATTCCCTTTTGGTTAGTCGACTCAAGAGAGATTAGTTCTGAGTGAGATTTACTGAAATACATCGATAGACATTCATTCATTCATAAGCTTCGAGATAGGGTCGGAATTCAGAATGTCACAACTCTTTCCCCTTACAAAAATTTCATCCTCAAAATTTACAATAAGCTACACTATTCAAACAAATGGGGGTGTTGACGCCTCATCGCTTCTTCGCTTTCCCAAGTAGCTCATTCAATTTCGTGATGTTCCCAAATCACGTTTACTAGCGGAACTGTCTTGTTCCTTAGAACTTGCTCTTTCCTGTCCTCAATTCTGATGGGCCTTTCCATGTACGACACTCAATTGTCCACTTCTATGACTTTATGGTCCAGTACACGAGTCGAGTCTGGTTCGTACTTCCTTAGTATCAATACATGGAAGACATTGTGAACTTGTGACAAGTTTGGTGGTAAGGCGAGACGATAGGCCAAAGTCCCAACTAGCTCTAAAATTTCGAATGGGCTTACGTGCCTTGGACTTAGTTTTCCTTTTTTTCCAAATCGAGATAATCCTCGCATTGGCAACACTTTGAGGAATACATGATCTTCCACTTGGAATTCCAAAGGTTTGCATCACTTGTTGGCATAATTTTTCTGGCGACTTTGCGCGGTTTTCAACCTTTCTCTGATAACTTTCACTGCCTCAATCGACTGTTCTACCAACGCTGGACCCGTTATGCCCCTTTCACAGACCTTATCCCAGCATATCGGGGTCCTGTAAGCTCTGCAATACAATGCTTCAAATGGTGCTATTTTGATACTATGCTGATAACTGTTATTGTAGGCGAATTCTACTAAGTGTAACTGCTCCTCCCAACCTCCTTTAAAGTCTATCACACAGGCTCTCAGCATATCTTCAAGCGTTTGAATTGTCCTCTCGGATTGTCCATCAGTCTGAGAATGATAAGTCGTACTATAATGCAGTTTCGTCCCCATAGCCTCTTGTAGGCTTTTCCAAAATGAAGCGGTGAAATTAGGATCCCTATCATATGTAATCGTTATCGGGACTCGATGAAGGCGAACTATGTGACGAATATACAATTCAACATACCTATCCATTGCGAAGTCGTTTCTAACAGCCAAGAAATGCGCGGACTTAGCCAATCTGTCGATGACCACCCATATTGAATCATGGTCTCTTTAGCTTCTAGGCAACTCCATCACGAAGTCTATGGTGATATGTTCCTATTTCCACTTGGGGATCTCCAAAGGTTGTAACATACCTCCAGGTTTACAATGCTGCACTTTCACTTGCTGGTACGTCAAGCACTTAGCCACATGCTTAGCCACTTCTACTTTCATTTCGCTACACCTGGGCGCCGATGCAACGCGTCGCTCAGAAGGGTACGTTCCAACGAAATATCAATAGGGTTCAGCTCATAGAGGTAGCTCTTTTTTTATAACCCGCTCGCTACGCTTGACGTAACCCTACTCCTTTACCTGGCTTGGGGCAGGCTATGTAGATAATTTAAGTTTTTTTATTTTAATTTGTTTAAAATCAGTAAAAATGAGGATGGCAACTTTTACAATTTGAATATTAACAAATTAATAAACAAAAAAAATGAACATTTCTTTTTTGGCCAAAAAATCATATCAAGGTGGACTCTTTCCCAATTATAAAGAGAGTAATTTCATTATTATAAACGTTGTAACAATATATCCCGAGAAAAGAATTTCTTTGTAATTAGAAATTACAAGCATCCTTAAGTATTTCCTAAATTTATGGCCATTTGATCATGTAAATATACCATGTCAGAAGCTGCATCATCATTTGAAGCACTATCCTCCTCCTTTACATCATCAGGGTCAACTGTATATAAATTGGGATTCAGATGTGGTCTTGCAATATTTGTATGGTTCACGTCGTTTCTTCATATAAAACTGTACGTAACATTCTTGGTATATAAGTTGAAATTGAGATACAGAAATACTTCACATGCACATGAAATTCTTAATATACAGTCCATTCATACAGTAACGTACACTTACTCAACTTTTTTTTTAAATTTCCTATCTCTATCAGCCTCTTGGTTGCAGAGCCTGAAAATGATGTCGTTCGCTGCTAGTGAGTTCGAATTCATAATCCACCATAGGTAACCCAAAAATATCTGAGTTTGCCTACTCTTTGATTAGTATTTGAACATCGTCAATCAGGGTTGGGAGCTTCCAAAGGCGGCATGTGTTGGGGTTGTGAGGGTTTAATTGAAAGAGGCTTAACGAATAAGTCCACTTACATATATTTCTTGGACTTGCAAAGTCCACCTCTGATTGCGGATTGGGCCTAAAAGCCTGGCCTGGGTCCTTGTGAAGTCCACATTTGATCTTACTTGCGGACATGGCCCAAGGCCCAGCCCAACTCCCCATTTTCAGAATATAAAAACAATAAAAAAAATTCAAAACAATTGAAAAATGGTCAGAAACTGAGACTTTGATTAGGTTGTTAGATTTTAGCACTAGATTAGCTTAAGTATATCTAGTTAGCTTACATTTAGCTTAGGGTTGTTAGTGAACACCTTTGTTTACAGCTTAGCTAAAGTAGTTTGATCTTTTAAGTGAGAAATTAGACTCAATTTGAACTTAGCTCACAGGGGTTGCTGTCCAAGGGCTTAATTACAAGGCCATGTCGTATTTTTGCCTGACTCGTATCAGGTTACTTTCTCTTTTACTCGTTTTTTTATTATCACTTTTGATGTGTTTGGTATGATTTCTTTTATATTGCTTTTGCGTGTTGTATTTATTTATTTTAGTTGAATGGTTAGGTTACATTGTAGGATCACAATAAACAAAAAAACATCGCATGGACACTCAGTGGACGAGAACTTAATGACTCGTAATTGGATAAAAGACCGAATGCGACACTTAGTTGGCAACTACTCAAGTTTAAGTACCCAAAAAGC
The DNA here is from genome assembly GCA_028455895.1 of Rhodomyrtus tomentosa. Taxonomy (NCBI): domain Eukaryota; kingdom Viridiplantae; phylum Streptophyta; class Magnoliopsida; order Myrtales; family Myrtaceae; genus Rhodomyrtus; species Rhodomyrtus tomentosa. The sequence goes on along the minus strand of JAPCWY010000003.1, from coordinate 12,203,908 downwards.
CCCTGTTATTAGATATCTGGTTGTGTAGGAAGTGAAATTGTCTCCCGCCGGCCCTAATAAGCTAGTGGCAATTCCCTTACATGATGGAGTTTTCGTAGATTCATCAACTAAAATGAATTTTCCAATGTCGAGTGAGATAAGGGTTTAGGATAACCTGAGTCGATTGAGAACCGTTGGTCCTAACTCAAGATTATCTCTAAACCATTCTTCTTCGGGACTACTTCGGGAGGGGCACAAGTCGCTCAGTGCACGCATGCCTCGGACCAACACCGTCCGACGAGTTCGGGGTTTATTGGCGAACCTCGAGTCATGGCTGATTGGTCCATCCCCCAAAGTTTCTCACTTTCGGGCTGAAATGTGAGCCTTTTTCTCTTTTCATTTTGTAAGTTCAGTATCTCCAGTTCGAGAATAGAGACTAAGGTTTCTGTCAATCAATTTGGATTTATGCTAGGAAGATCTACCATGGAGGCTATTTTCTTAATACGACAATTGATGGAGAGATATTGAAAAAGAAATAAGTACCTCCATATGATGTTTATTGATCTTGAGAAGACGTATGATAGTGTTCCAAGAAAGGTTTTATGGTGGATTCTTGAGAAGAAAAAATTAACTTCAAAGTATGTTGAGTCAATCAATGACATGTATGACGGTGCTTCTACATGTGTGAAGGCTTGTAATGGCACATCAAGTTATTTTCCAATCACAGTAGACTTACACCAAGGTTCTGCTTTGAGTCCTTACCTTTTTGCCCTGATTGTGGATGAGCTAACAAAAGATATTCAAGATGAGGTGCCGTGATGTATGCTATTTGCAGACGATATCGTGCTTATTGATGAGACCAGGGCTGGGGTTAACGCTAAGTTAAAAATATGGAGAAGCACGTTAGAGACTAAAGGATTTACGCTTAGTAGAAGTAAGACGGAATACTTGAAGTGTGAGTTTGACACGGCAGGAATAAAAGATCAAGAAGCCGTAAATATGCTCAGACATGAGGTATCCAAGAAAGATACATTTAGATATCTGGGATCAATATTGCAAAAGGAGGAAGAGATTGATGAAGATGTAAACCATAGAATCATAGCAGGTTGGATGAAATGGCGCAGTGCATCGGAATTTTTGTGTGATCGCAAAATTCCTCTTAGGTTAAAAGGAAAATTTTATAAAACAGCAGTCAGACCTGCCATGTTATACGGAGCTGAATGTTGGCCAGCACAAAGGAAACATGAGCATAAAATGGGAGTAGCGGAAATGAGGATGTTAAGGTGGATGTGTGGTCATACAAGGATGGATAAGATAAGGAATGAAGAGATTCGACGAAAAATTGAAGTTGAACCGATGGCGGAAAAGATGAGAGAGCATAGATTGAGATGGTTTGGGCATATCCTCCGAAGACCCTTAAACGCACTGGTACGAACAGATGTTTGCTATCGAGAGCATAACACGAAGAAAGCAAGAGGTCGGCCGAAACTTACTTGGGGGAAAGCAGTAAAACACGATTTAATGGAGTGTGAAATAGATTGGCGTACTGTTTGTCTTAGGACGGAGTGGAGGAAGGCTATTAGTGTTGTGGAGGGGCAGTGTGTGTGTGTATATATATATATATACTTATTTATTTTTACACATTTATCTCTTATCTCTCCCTTGATTCTGCTTTTATTTTTATGATTCTTTGGGGTTCATCGACCGCCGACCCCAACTAGTTTGGGATAAAGGTGTTGTTGATGTTGATGCTGAGTAGCTCCAGTTCGAGTGTTGTTCACTCGAATATGTTTCTTTTTCTTTTGGATTGGTATTCATGTTAGAATGCTTTGCTGGGAACTTGTTGAGTTATTTCCCCACTTATCTTGTAGACCCGTCATTGGTATTTGTCCTTTTTGCTTGTATAAATATTGTTCCTTTAACTATGCTTCCAGATCTTACACGAGTGTAATCCATAGATGAACTTTTTGGGTTTTGAAACTCTTGATTAATTTAGGTACTTCTATTTTATCATGGCGAACCATATGGGAGTTGAACTGGGAGGTGGAATCATTGTTAAATCGAACATTTTGGCTTTATTGATTGATTTACTACAGGGGAGATTTCACACAATTCTAGGATCTTTAGGGATAAGCCTCTGATTCTTGAAAACATCCTATTGTCTTTATTTGTTGATAATTGTGTGTTGTTTGCTTATCAAGACCTCAAGATTTAGCTTATCAGCGTCCCACTATTTTTTTAAGCTTGCTTATTTATATTGTATGACTTTGACATTCTTATGAATGGCTTGGAGAGCCTTTGGAAATAAGGTAACGTGTCCTAAATAGAATTCTTCATGCTTCTATTTGGTGTTATATTTCTCATTTGTGTTTTTGTGTTGTATAACCGCACTAATACTGTAGTGCTGATGTTGAGATAACTGTGTTGGGGCCTCACATGGCTGATAGGACGGGCAGCAGCTTTTGTATGATGATATCTTAGATAGTTATGTGGTTAAGTATCTCAAGTACACGTTGGCTTAATCTCAGAGATGGCCGTGTGTTTTTTTCTGTGTGGAAGGCAATTGTTAGAATGTTTATGAGCTCTCGAGTATAGACAATGTTGGCAGAAGTTTGAAGAGGTCAAAGGGTTCACATTGTTAGAACTATATAGTTTGGTGTTAAGCCTAAAATTTATGTGAAGGAGTTGGATTGCCTAATTTGAGTGGCTTTGAAAAGATTATCCTTTTACTTATTTTAATTCTTTGAGCCTTGATGTCGTCGTATTTTACTTTTGTTGAGAATCAAGATCTAGTGGTCAACAGTTCCGCCCCGGGGGAGGGGGAGCGATGGATTGCAAAAGGATTTGTGGGGGTTGGGCTGGGGGAAGCAAAGAATCGGGGAAACAGATTGATCTCATGGCCATGTTGGCTCTTCTTTTTGAATTGTCAATTTAAATTGCAATCACAACATTGCAGTTGATGGAAAAACTTGTTAACCTCGATCTTATTTCTGCAGGGTCTTTGAGTTACTCATAAAATATTACAAAGACATGCGGGTTTGGCTTTTATTTCTTGCCTTGAAGATGCTGTGATATCAGTTTCTCCTCTGTTCAGATTCTTTTCAGGTCCAATGGAGAAGTCACAGTTTACAATCATAATGATGTTATCCTTTGAGCAAGCTATTTTATGCCACAAATCATTTCTGATCTAATGTTTTGCGCAATGTCCGAGCTGGATAATGCCTGCTGCTTTAATTGTCGTCCAACGCTTCTGGTTATTTGAATTAGCCACTTCAAGAAATGTTTTGAGTGATGTGTGCTCATCTATCAATTTTACTATGTCTAAGCCCACTTATGCAATGGCAAGTGGAATTATATGGAAAAATGGAAGATGCATGTTATCATGTCTCCATGGAATGTATTATATGACCTTTGATTAAGGGAACATTTGAACCTAGTTCAATATTTCCTTATCATTTCACATGCACCTCCTTGTTGACTTTTCTCTTGGGAATGTTATGAATGGTAAGTGCATATCCTGATCATTCAGTTCTTAATTGTGATCTTGCAGATTTCTCTGGCTTGTCACTATGGCAGAAGGCTAGCTATAGAAATCATCTGTCTGACCAGACTTCGTTAAGGTAAATAAAGTTCATCATCTGTTTGTTTCTTCTCAGTATTTGAGTGATTATGAGATTGGTGCTACATTTGTCAGCCATTTGTCAGCCCTCCTATGTATGTCAGTGTTATCGTATTTTAAATAAGATATTTTGGAAACGGTGCTTAATTCAGAGTTAAGTCTAGCGCTAGAGGGTAATATATAAATGATGAGTCCTTGATCAGGGACACTTCCTCTTAATGGGGAAGGAGGTACCATAATATCTATCATTGCACTTTTGGATAAAATGATTCCGGAATGATTTTTCTTGGAGATTTAACATCATATCCAGCCTATAGTTAAGGATAATACAAAGTAATTGATACTTGATTTGGGCACTTCCATCTTAATAAGGTGGCACAGTGGTGCAATATATCTTTCTGGCAGTTTCAATTAGTGCATAAACTAATTTACAATGATATTTCTCAGGGGTAAAAACAGTAGAGTGCTACAAATTTTGTATGGAAATCACTTAGTGGCATAACTTTTTTTTTGGATTACTTGAGTGCCACAACTTTTAAATAAGGATTACTTGAGTGCCATCGGCGATTTAAGTCACTGAAAAATCCTACGTGGCATTAAAATAATATAAATTCACTCTAGGTGGACTGCCGGAAAGCTGGATCAACAAATGAAATGAAAATGACGTCGAATGGTTAAGGTTGAACAGTTTCTTCAACAAAATTTGGGGCAAAATTACTTGAACTTCCTGAAGAACCCTAATTCCGCAAAAGGAATTATGAAGAACCCCAATTATGTCGGGGGAAATCAAACTTTCGCAAAAGGAATATGAAGAATCCTAATTCCGAAGCACCCAATGTCCCTTCGAAGGTCTTTCGTCTGTGTCGTCACTGGCGACACTCCCAAGACTTCCTTCTAGTTCAATCACAATTCGTGATCGGCAATCGCACTTTACCTTTATTTGCTCTGCTTTCAGCTACCCTTGAAGAATTTTTTTTAATGATTTCTTGATGATTTGAACTCATTTTGATGTTGTTGTGATGCTTGGATTGGAATATTGATTCAATGTTGCAGTCAAATCTATTGTTTGAATAAATCACCCACCCCATGTTTGATGAAATGCCTCAATCAGGGCAAGTGGCTCCTGGATGAAATGCCTTAACCATCCTAGTTAAATCTCTTGTCTGATCCTTCGCCGACATTGAACTAAATGAAATCAAATCATGAAAGTGGCAATGGAAAGCAGAAACACAAGCAGGGCAAGTGGCTCCTGGATGTACGAACAAAGCCAAGATGCAGGTCGACATGAATTAGACAATGGGGACTCAATGGAATTAGAGATAAAGAGTCTTGTATATTTATTGAACCACTGGAAGAAATTTTCTAAGATGAAAAATCAAAGATATATTTATCGAATGATTATTATGGTGTTGTTGATGGGTTTGTTTTGGTTTATGTGGCTGTAACCCTAAGAGAAAGTTACTTTTAGTTTAATGTAAAATGGGAACTTGTTGTACATCGTGAATATTATGTTACTTTTCGATTCCGAGTTGATTTTTTTTTGGCCAACTTGTGAAAATATGCAAAATGCAATGTTGATAAATTGTGTAGCAAGAGCAGAGAAGCCAATTTTTTTTAGTGCCATAGATTTAAATCGACCGCTTGGGTTACTCAACTTTCACAAAGTAGCCACTTAAGTACCATATCTTTTTAAAAGTGGCCACTTAAGTATCATATATCTTTAAAAGGAGCCACTTTGGTTCCTCAATTTTTTAAAAGTGATCACTTAGGTTTTTCGATTTTTAAAAAGTGATCACTTAAGTTCACTTTTGTTATATCCCCTGCTGCTTCACTTGTATCAGTTGTAATCAACAACAAGTCAGGTTAGCACTACAATCATTGTTGCCCAATAGTGCTGCATGTTCTTACATAAACAACAACAATAGCTAGAACCTGTTCACTGAAATACAATAAAAAAAATATTGCTGGTAAACACACTAGCAAAAAATGCAGCAGTGAAACTCCTACATTACTGTTGAACGCATAACAAACCAAACCAAAATCCAAAATGCAGCAAGGTTCACTTGTTGCAAATGTATATCAAGTCAAAAAGCAGCAATATCACACCTAACTACATTGATGCACAATATGTATCAAGCCAAGTTGATACAACATATACCCCAGTTTGGCTACAAATACCATTATACCAATAACACATAATCATTGATAGTCAATTTGGTGCATGTTTTTACATCATGAAACTGAGCATTAACAATAGCCAGAACCTGTTCACTTACATAAAATCAAGAAAATGTTGTTGCTAAACAACCAGCAAAAAAAAATGCAGCAGTATGACTCTAACAATGTTGCTGCTGAACACATAACCAATTAAACATTACAGTAATAAATACCTAACCATCACTTATTGCAATATCAAGTCAAAATACATCAATATCACAACATGTTGCTGCATTTGTGTATCAAATCAAGTTGCAGCATTAACATGAAACACAACTCTAACAACTTCAAAATTCTAAAAGACACAACAACAGAAAACATTATCGACAGACATCATTATCTCCATGATCCTCTCCCATCAGTCATCATTGACAGCAACTCTAGCAGCTCCATCTTCCTTGCCTACAGAAATGCCCTCATCAACTATTCAATTTGTCCTTCTTTCCTTTGTCGAAATGCTCTTACTTTTTCTTTTGCTTGTGCAATATCTTCATCATCAGCATCACTTGTACATTGTGTATGCAATAGTATTTCCTCATCTTCATCACTGGACAATGCAACTTCCCAAGTGCTCACATCTATTCGAGTTGATGCTTCGGTCACTATGTCTTCACTGTTAGATATGCCATCATTTCTTTGAAGTTGCTCACACAGCTCTAACACACGAGCTGTATGGGAAGCCTGATTGTCCTCTATTTGCACATTTTCTTCCAAAATAGATGCATCACTACCTTAAAATTTTCAGTAAACAAGAATTTCGTTGTCGGCCAGTGAACAACAAACGACATACGAAACTTACCTTCTTACTCTACTTGCAAGACCCTAATTTTTTCCTCCAACAGATTGCCTTTCTCGCCTTTTCTTTCACTTTCACGTGCTATCAACAATGCAAAATTCAATAAACATGTGTCTCGTGTATCAATCACTTCACATAAACAACAAATCACTTACCTTTGCTTAGGTCATTCCCGGTTCGTCATGTGACAAACACCTCTGCCTCCACAGCTTCCAACATAAATCACCAGGGCCTTCGATCGATTCTATTGAGATACTAAAGCTTCATGAAGATCGGAGCCCTAATTTGATTGGCGAGTGCTGAATCTCGGATAGAGACTGATTAGCAAGAGGGAAAGTTCGAAACCCTAATTTTGCTCGAATGATCCTTCTCTCTCTCTCAACATATGATCAAACGTAGATATGAACTTTCAAAGCTGTGCGGCGTCGTTTTGTATGGGAGGAACACGCTGGAAAAAAATATCCAGGTGGATGTCTCCTTTTTTTTTTTTAAATTTCCATGTCATAATAAAAAATTAAGTACAAAGTCCACGTAGGATGTTTAGCAGGAAGTGGCACTTTAGTGATCCTTTTTGCTCCGATTTGGTACTCAGGTGATCCAAAAAAAAGTTGTAGCACTCAAGTTATCTCCATACAAAAGTTGTGGCACTCCTACCGTTCTTACCTCATATTTCTCATAGAGTTAACCCTAATATTTTCTCTATTTGCTCTATTGGTTTTGTGGCCTGAATTGTTCCATAATGTCTACTAGATTAAATTTATTGTGAATGATAGTGAATTACATTGATGTAATTGTAATGGTCCTCAAATTGATATATTCATCATATTATGCATTTTGCAAGGTCTTCAGAATCACCACTTAGCCAATCAAAATTATTCTCTGTTCATATCAGATTCCTCGGCTTCCCTGCTAGCTATTTAATGTTTAGAGAAGATGGCAGCGGTCCCACAAAATCTCACGGAAACTTTTCTGAAAAGGGGTGTTACTACCTTGGTTCATGAATCAAATTTGGTGTTCCAGGAAAGTCACTTGATAATTGGATACAAATCTTGGTTTCTTGAGTATTGAAATTTTGTTTGTTTCATACTATCTAAAATCATAGTAAAAAAAGGATGAATTTTCCTTTTCTTAAGTTGGCAAATGAAAGTTGTTAAACCCATTAGTGATATACTATGAGGATGAGCAGCCATTTCATCTACTAGGATGCACGACCAATTGTGTATTTTGTCAATCAAAAACTAATATTATTTATGCATATGGATATGACTATAGTATCATAATTCTAGATTAGCCTGGTGGGTCAAGTGGCTTTGGAGGATTGCTACTGAAAATAATAGTCTCTGGAAAAAGGTCATTGCTGCCAAATATGGCACTTGCCAGCAAGTTTGGTGTTGGAATTATTTGTGATGATAGATTATGGGAAGCATTAACTTTGGAGGGAAAGTTAAATAAATTTTCTGGCTTTACTGGGGCTGCTGATGGACATAAATCAAATTATTCAGAGAGATTTTGCATGGAGGCAACCCCTCAATATGGAGTTTTCGAACTTTTACTCCATTCCTCATGAGTGACATGCAATCATGCTATAGTCTCTAATGATTTGCAGAGAAATGGAATCTCTTTATGCTGGAATCCTAGTTTGGTCTTAGCTGTGCTGGTGGGGGGGCTGGATGAGATAAGTTTCACTCTTACTATAGAAATATAAGTTGCAATGAAAAATTTGAAATGAGGTCTAATCTTACTGCAAGGGTACGTGTCCAAGAGAGACCACTTGCTTTCGGTTGAAACAGATTTGGAAAGTTAAAGCTTCATGTAGAGCTTATTTTGAGGCATGATCTGCATCAAGGGAATGTCTTACAATTGAGAAACTTTTGAAGTCTTGGTCTCACTGTTTGGGCAATTTTGCTGCATGTTCCAGTGAGAGGGCTAAATCTGTAAATTCTCTTTTGTTTCACTATGAGGTGGTGTCCAAAGCTTGGTCTTTCTTTTTTTCTTCCTCATAAGCCGATTCGGATCTGGTGATCATGATGCCATACTCTAGATGCTTAGTTCTTAGCTATCGCAAAGGTTTCCAACTGAATTTTAAATTTGGAGATTGGTTTGGATCACGTACCATTCATTTCCAAAAAAAAATATCATTACCTATCAAAGAAAATAAGTTACTTCCTATGATGTGCCAACACATTGCTTACAGTTGATCTTTTATGCAAAACAGTTATTAGGGCATTGTTTTTTTTGCTGTTCCAGCCTTCGAGACAGTTCCTTAGGAATTTGAGGTTCTTGCCAGATCTTAGGGGTAGGTAATTTGACTTTGTTATTTTTGCTAGGATCGAGGAAAATTTTTTTGATCACATATTTGTTTATTCTCTTCTGCATGTTGTTCAGCACAGTTTGCTATGGGGTTGAGAATGTTTTTCTGTTTTTTAGATGCTTTCATTCAAGTCCAGCAGTTATGGCTAGATGTGATAGGCAATTTGATTTGAGGTCTCTTAAGAGAAAAGAATGTAAGAAGAGAGAATAGGACTCAACCACCCATTGAGGCTCCATATGTGCCACCTAAAGTGAAAACAATGACAAAGTCCTCCGTGCTAAAACAGTTAGACATTTTCGAATGCATGACAATAGTTGAGCTCACCAAGCTTACTAGTGAGTCATTATCTTCCCTGCAAGATATTCTTCTGAATGTTGGGGAGAAGGTCGAATCAGAGTTTGATCCTCTCAGCATAGATATTTCGGAGCTTGTTGCAATGGTATGTTTACTTGGTTGTCATGGTGATTCTTTTCAATGCTTGAAATGCAAAAGAGGAAAAAAAAGGTTGTGAGTGTCATTTTCATTCTTCATAAATAGCTGAGAATATTGATGTTAGTTGGAACATAATATGTGCCGAGCATGCTGATTTAATTATCTAAAAATAAAAAATGTTCAAAGGGAACATTACCATTTGCTGCCTTGTGAGAGACTTGCTTTATCATTGTATTTCCTTTGCCTGGACAATGTATGTGTTGGCTAGCAAAGTACATGAAAATGCCTTCAGTATGAAAATCTTTATCTGCTTATTGCCATTAACACTTGATAGAACTGAACACAATGCACGTATCTTGGTCTGAATATAGTTGTAGGGACTTACTTTGGACCCTATACATCTTACAGGAATTTGGTGTCAGTGTTAAGGAATTTGGTGTCAGTGTTAAAAGGCGTTACTCAGATGAAGGTGCAAAGCTTTTAGGTTGATCACCCGTTGTCATAGTCATGGGTCATGTTGACTGTAAGATTTGACGAGACCACTTACCAACTGCTCTAAAATCTTAAGCTGTTAGAAGAAGGTGTAGTTTAAAATTGATATATTCCAACACTCCTCCTCACGCTTAGTCTGGTCTTTTGCCTAGTACTAAGCGTGGACAAATTCATTGGGAAGGCAAATAGGGGCCTAGAAAGATTTGAACTCAGGACCTCCTGCTGCTTTGATATCATGTGAGATTTGTGGAGACCACTTACCAACTGCTTTAAAAGCTTAAGCTGTTAGAAGAATGCATGATTTAATATTTATATATTCCAACATTGACCATGGGAGAACTTCTCTTTTGAATTCTTTGCATCAAACATCTTTTGGTGGAAAAGGAAGCTAGAGGAATAACTCAACATCTTAGAGCATTTGTTGTTAACATGCCCTCATGTTCATCAATAACATTCCTCGACACTCCTGGTCATGTTGCATTCGGTGCAACGCGGGCCAATGGTGCGGTAGTTACTGATATTGTTGTGTTGGTGGTAGTTGCGGATGATGGATTCATGCCTCAAACTCAGGAAGCCATCTCCCATGCAACATCGATCAATGTACCGGTTGTTGCTATTAATAAATGCGATAAATCAGCTGCTGACCTTGAACGAGTAAAGCTGCAGCTAGCTTTGAAGGGTTACTTTTAGAAGAAATGGACGGGGACATTCAGGTAGTTGAAGTTTCAACTGTAAAGAAAACATGATTGGATATGTTGGAGGAGGCGTTGCTTCTCTAGGCTGAGCCTATGAATCTGAAAGCACGAATTGATGGGCCTGCGCAAGCTTGTGTAGTGGAGGTAACGCTTGATGGGGGGCGTGGTCCGTTGGCCACAGCAATTGTGAAGGCAGGGACTTTGGTTTGTGGGCAGTATGTAGTTGTGAGTTATGAGTGTTATGAGTGAAGGGAGAATAAGGGCTCTTAGGGACATGGTGGGTCATCATTCCCACGTGAAAAATTAGTATGCTTTGCCTTCCGAACAATTGATATGTTTTGCTTTTTATTTTCATTTTACTAGTTCCACTGAACTGCTTGAGAACTGGAATGGACCACCCTGGTTCGGTGCAATTCCTGGTTCCTGATGGAACCGGACCAACTTAGACCATGCCCATCCCTAGTCCATCATGTTTGATTTACATAAGGAACACATGATACAGAGTCATATGTTTTAGAGATATAAAAAGGGTAGAAGGGTCTTTTGGTGTCTAGGGTTTATTTTGTATATGTACATGGACTTTTATCAATAAAAATTATCACGTTCTCTCTTTCCACATGATATCAGAGCCTAAAATCATCTTCTCCATATATGACACTAAATCCGACACCTATTAGGGTCGACGATCCTCTTCCCAGTGTCGTCCATGTCGGCGACCCTCTTTCCAGCGTTCCCCAGGCCTGGCATCCCTTTGCCCGACACCATTTGAAGTCATCTAGGCTAGGTGACCCATCTCTGGCGTCTTCTGGCTAAATTCTGACCTCGTTGGTCCTAGCACGATCTCCTCTTACGACCGCTTGAAGTCATCTAGTCTAGGGGACTCCTCCCCGACGTCTTCTGACCTCGCTGATCGAGGCGCGACCTCTTCGTGGTTGAGACGCATCGCTGGTTGAGATGAGATCTTTTTGTGGGTTTGAATGGGTGGTCGTTGGAGATGAGGTAGAGTGTTCTGTGTGAATGAGCGGTTTTGCGATGTTCGACCCATCCTTTTTGGTCTTTGTGATGTGCAAATTATTAATAAATCTGCTGATTTTTTGGTTACCGTGTTAAGGATTTTTGCTTGATGAGTGAATTTTGTGTTGCTAAGTTGCTTTGGTTCTGGTTTTGGTGAATTCTGATGTTGGATGTAGTGTTAGAAAGGGAATGAATTTGATGGTGTTGGCTTGGCTGAATTTGATGTTTTGATTGTAATATTTTGGGGCATTTCGTGGTTGAGTAGGTGAAATTTGATGGAGCTTTTGCCAATTTCGTGATTGGGTTATTAAGTTGTTGAGTTGATTTAAAGTGGTCATTCATTACAATGGCTGATCCTCAGAAGAGTGGTACAATGACGACTGAGGTAATTTTCTCTTCGTCTTCTCGAATTACTGATAAGAAACTGGTCGGTATTATCAACTTTCAACAATGGAAGAAGCTTGTTAAGTTCATCTTGACAGGTAGAAATGAGCATAGTAATATACAAAATTTGGTAATTCACATTAATACAGTCAAGAAATTATGGGAGTATTTAGATGTATTGTATTTTGACCATAATAATATTTCGAGAATATATGAATTTGCACGGGAGTTTCACCGATGTGAGGTCAATGGGCGTTCCATTGATCAATATTTTGCTGATTTTAATAGAATGTATGAAGAGTTGAATGCTCTCCTTCCTATTTCTTTCAATGTTGAACAAATGCGACTTCAAAGAGAACAATTGGCTGTAATGAATTTTCTAGGCGGTCTTAGTTCGACCTATGATTCTATTTGGTCTCAAATTCTTAGAGGAGATACTGTTATATCACTTAGGGATACATATACCAAAGTTCTTCGGGTATCCTGTGGTCCTTCTCAGAGCACCACGTCGATGGTTGATAGTTCAGCTCTTGTCTCTCAATATGAAACTACTGGAGGTATGGGTAATGAATGAAATTGTGGAGGATATAATGGTCGTTGTGGCCATGGTGGTCGAAGTACATGAATAGGAAGAGGTCAAGGACAAAAACAGCTTTACGAACAATCCCAAACTTCTATTGAGAGCTCACAGACTATTCATTTTTGTCATTATTGCGGGAAACTTAGCCATATTCAGAAATTTTGCTACAAGTTGCATGGAATACCAAGACAACAACAACAGTTTCGAATGCTACTGTGACATTCTGATTTTCAGTCAATTTCAGGCTCATTAATGAGAAGTGTATATCTAGAGATGTATTTTAGTCGTATTCCGCTCGAATCTGATCAATTCGAGTAGACTGACCAAAAGAGAAAGGTTAACGCGAGACGAGGTACGTGGACCTGTGAAACTCGGATAGGAAACGACGCTTTGGCCATAAGGATTGTCGAGGGAGCTAGCGATAGACCCTTACAATTACATGACAACCAAAGCCGCCACGAATTGACGAGCCCTAAACATGATATGAATTACGAGGTCGATACGCGTAATGTCTGCAAAAGCCACCCGTCGTCTCGGGATAGGTTGGAACCACGTTTGACAGAGAAAACCATCAGAAATGAGTCTTGAAAAAAAATGAAAATGGAGAATCAAGAATTTCAACATTACAATTGGATTGGCCGTCACCCTATTGAAGAATTCTGGAAGGAGAAAAATGACGTTCTGAACGTCGGGGGTAAAATAATCGTTTTGCCCCTCAAGCTTAGAACTTTTTCCTTGCATTTGAAGAAGGGCAATTTGGACATTTAACCCCTCAAGCATGCCGAAAAACCAAGAAGGATTATGGGCCATTGGATCAAAGTATGATTGACAAGGGGACATGTGTCAATGGATGGAGTAAAGACAAGTCATGTCCACCTTTTGACCACCTACCATTCTTCCTCTTTGACCCAAGGATTGAATATAAGACTTCTCTCTCTCTCCTCAATTATTTTGGCCAGCCACCACCCCAAGATTCACGCTACCCCCTCTTCTTTTTCCTTCTTCATTCTGTCGTCGCCGGCCAGTTCTGAGGGTTCTATTCGGACGTTTGGGCGACCACTTCTGGCTACCACCTCGACGTCGGCCGGCCATACCAACCTAGATCTATCTCTTTTCGACCTTCTCGGAGTGGAAGCACGCCATTTGAAGCACCGAGGAGCTCCGGCCAAGCGTTTTGCCGAGAGTCGACGGAAACTGACTCAACCTGAGGTAGGTCCAGTTTCTGACACTTTTGAAGGCAGGATTGTTGGAATTTTGAGGCCAAATTTTGTGGAGACCTGGTAGACATGTAGATGAATCCGTGGTAAAAATTTGAGAGTGATTTGAAGAAGTTTTGATCTCGACTCGATCTTGTAAATCATGGACAGAATCTGTTGGATCTGACTTTGGAGAAACCGACGACGTTCGGCGAGTTTTCGGTGATCAATCGACTTCAAATCTTTGGTGAGACCTCTAAACCCTTAAATAGACATGTTAAGAGGTAGGATAGTGAGTATATGAAGGATTTGATGAAGATTTAGGGCTGAAAGTGCACGGTTTGCACAGAATCGAAATGAACCGGTTCGGTTCTGTGTAAAATCGATTCTGGTGGCTGCAAGAGCAGATGGTGACGAGTCTCAAATTGATGTTTAAGACATGTTAAGATGTAGATGATTATGTTATGGAGGATGGGGTTAATGGATTGAGGAATTGGATATGGAAAATTGACGGATTGGTTGAATATGCTAGGTTGCGCGGTGAATGGGCCCTTGGATTGATTTGGCCGAAACTTTGAGGACCCAAGAGAAGGAAATTGTGATATCAAAATCAAGGCAAGGAAATTCTTAACCTTATGCTAGGAAGATTGAACTCGATTGGGTGAGTCAAGGTATAATTTGATCGATTTAGGAGGATATTCCAACAGGGTAGCTTTTAAAATGCCCTAAGTGGTTATAGAAAGTCTTATATGATATTGTTGTGTTTAAATTATGTGTCATGTCGAATGTCATTGATTGTCTTACATGCCATGGATCCTCAAATTGTGCACGAGATGCACTTGTTATTTTATTCGTGCATTGAATAGTGAATCATGGCATGAGCACGACATGGCGAGACCCTAAGGCGTATGAGACGCGGGGCGAGAGATGGATACCCTGATGCGACGAGATTGCAGGGTGAAATTGATATTATGTAGCGCCCTGATGCGATGAAATCGCTGGATTAAGATGGCCACGGTCCTGATGCGAATTACTCGCGGGACAGAGAGGCCCTGAGGCGTATGAGACGAGATGCGGGACAGGAGATGTATACCCTGATGCGACGAGATCGCGTGGTGGAGTTGATATTGTGTGGCGTCCTGATGCGACGAGATCGCGAGGTTGAGGTAACCACGTCCTAATGCGAACTATTCGCGGGACAGAGTTATGAGATGGTGATATTAGCCTGGAGATTCATCGAAACCTGATGCGGTTACGCGGGTTGCCGATGATGGTCTGATGCGTTTACGCAGACCGAGCCTGATGCGATTTAATTGCGGGCTAAAGATTGAGGCAGGTAGAGATTAGTGGTTGTGGTAAAGTGACGGGATGTGGTGTGCATGATCATTTGAGGGTGTCGTGGTGTCATAGTTGCATGCCCATCATCTGTGTGTCACTACTTTTATTTGTATACGCCTGTCTGATTATGAGCTTGAATTTCGGGATAAATGACGGCCTGAGTGGACGATTGGCTTAACCTAGGATTAGGACCCACCTTACTGAGATTTTATATCTCACCTCAGTATGGGCTTAATTTTTTCAAGTTCCAAGCGAAGGAAGTGCGAACTTGCCAATGATTGGCATTTGAAGGGATAGCTGATCGACTATATTTAAGAGAGTTACCAGTTATGGATTTACATTTTGAGATATTAGGGATGTTCCTTCTGATTGGTAGATTTGGAATTGAACTGTTATGAATTGGTTAATGAGATTTTGATGTATCTGTCATAAGTCATCGGTTGTTGATGTAAAATGGGATTGGAGTTGGCATCGCTTCCGCATGCGTGATCCTTTTAGTGCTTAGCACATTGGCCGTTGGATGCTGGAGTTTTCAGAAAAGTACGGCTTGGTGGGATGTACGCGTGCTCGCCGAGTTTGGGGCGTGACATCCCCGTTCTATTTGGTATCAGAGTAAGGTCAGCTCGATCTAATGTGGTTGAGACTTGTAGTGATAAGGAGCGATGACTTGGGGACAATTAGATATTGAGGCCTATAGGACTAAGCAAGGATCATTGAATCTTGAAGATTGTAGACTTGAACTTGTGTACACTTTAATGGTCCTAGAGTTGACTTTAATGGATGATCTCGAGTTATGTGGTGATTAAAGTTCAAGTGGAAGCAAGATGAGATTGGAGAGTCATAAGCATGGATTTTGAGGTAGTAATTGTGCTTGAGGATAATAGGGAATTGCTCATGAATGAAGGGTCAATTGAGGTATATGATTGTGATCTTGATTTGTCAATGACCCAACTTGAGGAGTACGAATTATAAGGAGACGATTGATATTAGTGGATTCAGGCTTGAACTGCCTGATATTTTGATGATTTAGCTATCAATTACTATTGACGGCCTTGGATGATATGAGATGAGATGCATACAAGGGAGCAGATAAGGAATATATGATTAAAGGCCAGTCGTGATCGAATGCTTACGGATTTGATTTAGTTAACGACTCCACTTGAGGTGCATGGTTAAATATAGGCAATTGATCTGCGAGATGTGATGGCCATTGGCGAAATTAGAACTCTTAAATGGATAGGAATCGATCTGAAGGCGATTTTGATATGACAAGTGGTGAGGACAGTCATGCTATGCTTGAGTCTGTGGCTTTGAAACGAAAGTTGATGATGGTGCATGCGTGAACTTATTGCTGTTGGACTTAATAAACTGTCGCTTGGTGTGGGACAAGTTGATGGGATACCTATAAACTGTGATGAAACATGGTATGGGACATGTGGAATGGGGTTTTCTCCGTAGATGTATGGCTTGGGACAACCTGCAACGGCCAGGTCTGATGAGGGAGGAGAGTAATCGCCGGGACAGAGAGGTCCGGACAAGGAGCGGCTCCTGGCAAGCTTCTAAGATGGCAAGAGGCAAGAATGACCTAAGTCATAAATTGAAAGGGAAAGTTTAGGTATCAGGTTGAGTCCAATTGTGGATAAGGGATGTGCGGCACGAGATCGATTCTCATCAAGGATGATTGAGAGTGGCGTGACATGTGTAATGGCACCTATTTTTAGCATGATTAGAAGTTTAGTACTTGGCATTGGACGCCTTTTGAAAAAGAAAAATGATGGTTGTGATGGGCCTGTTAGGCTTGTTTAATGATCAACCTCATGTGATTGGCTTGGCCAAGGTATGACTAGGAGGTTAGATGACGTATGGGGTTTATACCCATTGAATTGATGTCTGTTGAGAGTGAGATAGTCTGTTGTGATTATGCTAGAGCGGTGATGCCTCTAGGCTTAAAGTATGAGCTATTGACTCAGTGAATTGACGTCTTGAGTGCTTGTTTGATAGTTGCCTAGTCGAGACTAGCCTAGCAATGGCTGTTAGTTGAGAAGTTGCTTCGTTGAGGCTGGCTTGATGAATGGTTGCTGCTTAAGGACAATTTGGAATCCTTGTATAATGAGCAACTAATTGAGAATTGTTTGGAAACCACTGATGGATGATGGTGAAAGATAATGAGATAAGCAGCCTAAGACTGCAAGACTTGAGTAGATGACATAAGTCTTGGATTCCTGGAGGGAATCATAGTGGTTCAAGTGACATGAGAATCTAATAAGATTGAAGGACCAAAGTATGGTCGCTAGAGTAGCACTTGACTTGTGTATGTGAGATACGAAAAGATCCAAGAACTGATATGGATCATGAGAATTGAGTAAAGATGGGCGATTGGAGTATGAGTACTAAAAGAGAATATGGCTCGATCGGTTAATCGTATGAGATCCAAGAGCTGAATGGGTCGTGAGAACTTTAAATAGAAATGAGAAAATTTATTGATTAAGCAAGCTCGAGAAGGAGCTGCTAAAATTGTCTAAGTCACTATGGTGACAGGTGTTAGTACTGATGAGTTAAAGTGATGGAAGTCACGAAGAAGTTGACTCTGAGTTATTTCAATCACGAGGAAAGTGAATGTGTGGGAAGAACCATGAGAGATTTGAAAAACCTGTGAAGCTGTGAATAAGAATGAGATTGACTGAGTTTGATGGAAGGACGAAAGTTGAAACTGCCTCCTCTGGATTAGGGATCTCGATAAAGAAACCTCAGAGGCTTTGGGTACACTGAAGAGAGTAAGTGACCCTAACGATTACTAGCCCTAAGATACTAATGATGGTTGGTGAAAGGTCATCAGAGGAAGGATTTCCTCGAAGGCATGAGACCTGCCTAGACTATTTCTATTGAGTTGTTCGATGGAAAGTATCGTCCTGGGACTGCTTGAGTGCAAAGATTGCTTGAATCCTAATACTTTTGCAAGGATCATGGGATGATCGACCGGTGTGAGACAGAGTTTTCAAGGTCGCGTAAGCATATGGTAAAAGTGGTCAAAGACCCTTGAATAAGATGAGTAAGTTCCTGAGTGGATTGGAACTTGAGAACCATATGGCTGATTGTTATTCCTGATTTTGAGGAATGATGACAAGACTCAACAAAAAAGGAGAATGATTAAAAGACCTATGAATATAAACTCTTTCTTATGGATTACGAGCAAATAGATGTTCATTATGAGTATAAAACGTGCCTACGGGAAATGATTGATTACTTGGATGTAAAACACATGGTGGAAAAAGAGTAGTCCGTCTTTTCTATTATAGATGAGGTCGAGGAAGAATTGGCATATTAATTTGCTTGGAGTTAATGATTTCCTAGGATCGGTTGATTGCATTGGAACCATGAGAAATGAAATCATGAGTTGCTATTCCCTAAAGAAAAGGGCATTGTTCTCAAAGGGTGATTGGACTATGAATTGGTCATTGACGAAAAGAAAAGTGAACGGACTTGATAGTTCTGACTGGTTTTGATTCTAGCGAATGATATAGTAAATGAAAAGAGCGCTTCGAGAATACTTGCAAAGTGATTTGAGGTAATCGAATTGACCATTCGACAAGTGAACGGGTGAAGACCCAAGGACGATCAGGTATTGTCACTTGAGGTGACTGAGTTATGGGAAAGAGAATGTGTAAACATGGTGGCATTTGAATCCTGGAGTAAAGGTATCGCCCCGGCGCAGACTCCAAGGTTGTCGTCCTATGGAATGAGAAGGACAAGGTGAATTTGAAGTGAGAAAATGCCATGAAGTTGTATAGTTAATTCCTTAGGGTCAGAGAACCTATTGTAAAAGGAAGAAAAACTTTGAATTATCCTAGTATTATGATTGAGCGTCTGTACCGTGAAAGAAGACGCAGAACCTGAATGACTCCTGGAAGTGAGATCCGAGAGACAGTCTTGTAGACAATATTGAATTTTAGGAGGATGTTGATGTTCAGTGGAACAGACAGAATTAGGATAAGGTCGCCTTAGTGAGTATGGAACTCAGAGGCTAAAGCACTAATGCTTCTCGAGAGAAGAGTGACAAGAATAAATAAAACGTCGTACGGTCCTAGAGGAGACCCGTGATGACAAAGAGCTGAGGTCTGAGCTCTCAAGTAAGAAGTGCAAGAAATAGTTTGGAAGATTCAACATCTGGCGGAAGGAAGTTGATAATCGCCGAATTAAGTGCCCAAGGAATGATTGTGTTGGTCGTTACCATCTCGAGAGACGATGGTTGAACTCATGAAAGGAACCATGAGAAACATGAACAGTTTTTGAGAGTATCATATGGGCTCCAAGGAAATGTCCATTGCAGGCTAAATGTGAAGAACGCAAGTTATGGACCTGATGAAGTAAG
The DNA here is from genome assembly GCA_028455895.1 of Rhodomyrtus tomentosa. Classification (NCBI taxonomy): domain Eukaryota; kingdom Viridiplantae; phylum Streptophyta; class Magnoliopsida; order Myrtales; family Myrtaceae; genus Rhodomyrtus; species Rhodomyrtus tomentosa. The sequence goes on along the minus strand of JAPCWY010000003.1, from coordinate 12,184,486 downwards.
ATTCACACATTGGAATAAGTGGTAAATCCTTTGAGAATTGGAATAAGTGACAAATCGATTAGGGTCGATGTGAGTTGCGAGAAGTTGAGATTTACTGAGATTGATAAATTACAATAGACGGATCGTGGAAAGATTCCCTACAAGAGTTGCTCCATTGGTGAAATGGACTAAGGATGAGTCGTGACACGAATGGGTAAATGAACGTGAAAAGAGTTGTTGGAGACTTAAGTTAAGCTGATGGCTACACGGTTAATAGCCTTTCGTGTTGAAAATTGAAAAGCTTATGAAGGTCGTAGTGACATGACACAGAATGAAACTTGAGGCATAACAAGATGATTTGAAATGGATGTTGCTTGTACGTCGTGACAATAATGCCATATGAATTGGCATGCTTAGAGCATGATTGGAGTTGGTTAGCGAATATTCTCGCAACAAAATTTTAAACATCTTGCTAGGGTGAAAGTAGATTTCAAATTTATATCTACTCCAAAGGATATCAAGTAGTAGTTTTCTGAGAGGAATTGAGCAAGAGGCAACGCAGATGTACAGAATTGCTGGTGGATATGCGAGCATTGCTTAGATGAAGGAAAGACTTTGAGAATTGTACGAACTAAAGGAGGTTGATGGTATAGACTGCTTAAAGGGAATTGAAGGCGAGGCATGTGGAACGGAGAGATCACCCAAGTGTGGTTATAGCGATATTCGTATCGCTAAGGAAGAGTGGATTGTTTGATGAATGTTTACCGTTGAGAATTAAACATGGTTTAATTGGCAATGGAGGGACAAATATTCCCTCAAGAAGTAAGAGATTCAACTCGTAAATTAGAAGTTCGCTAATGGACTAGCGTGATGGCCACTGGAAACACCTAGCTTGAAGGCCAGAAGGAAATTGAGGTGTGCCATGATTAAACATCGATACTGGAGGGATTATAGGAATGAAAGGAACCCTTGAGGTCCATGGACGGAAGTATGAGTCCAGCATTGAAGAGAAACTTAAGGAGATGATCTCATTGAAATTCAAAGGGAGAATTATGATGTTTCCTGGGGATGGCATAAAGATATGCCAAGATGCATATATATATATATATATATATATATATATATATATACACATATCGGTGATAAGGTTGAAAGTTGAAATTTATCTATCTTGTAGTCGAGCACTAGACGTGTCGATGGAAGGGAAGTACATGACGATGAAAGTTGAAGAACCACTTTGTTCCAACGGAATTTTCGAATGGAGTCGAGAATAGATTGCTACATAAATAACCATGTAAATGTTTAAGGAGTTAAATGGCTATAACTCTATTTGAATAATGGAGGGCAAATTGATAAAGCCCTTGAATCTCTGTTAGCGAGAAAGGAAGTTTGAAAGGAGTAATACGCTGAAGAGTATGGACAATAAGAGTGCATTCTGGCGAGGGCTTGATAATAATGGTTATGGACAAATGAAAGAGATAAGGTGAACGCTCGAGGAAGAGCCTCTGGCAAATGATATGAATACCAAAAGAGAATGGAGAGAAACCCATTAGATTGAGGGCTGAAGGAGACAAATCCCAGAGGAAAGATAGTTGGATTGAAAAGGGCGAGCAAGATCGTCAAGCCATGAAAAGGATTATCCGGAAGAGTGGGGATGTGACGAGGCGCCAATACCCCAAAGGATTGGATGGGTAGAAGGTTGCGAATTTCGAGGACGAAATTTCCTTAAGGGGGAAAGAGTTGTGACATTCTGATTTCCAGTCAATTTCAGGTTCATTAATGAGAATTGTATATCTAGATATGTATTTCAGCCGTATTCCACTCGAATCTGATCAATTCAAGTAGACTGACCAAAAGGGAAAGGCTAACGCGAGACGAGGTACGTGGACCTGGGAAACTCGGATAAGAAACGGCGCTTTGGCCATAAGGATTGTCGAGGAAACTAGCGATAGACCCTCACAATTACATGACAACCAAAGTTGCCACGAATTGACGAGCCCTAAACGTGATATGAATCACGGGATCGATACGCGTAATGTCTGCAAAAGCAGCCCGTCGGTTCGGGATAAGCTGGAACCACGTCTGGCAGAGAAAACCATCAGAAATGAGTCTTGAAAAAAAAATTGAAAATGGAGAATCAAGAATTCCAACATTACAATTGAATTGGTCGTCGCCCTATCAAAGAATTCTGGAACGAGAAAAATGATTTTCTGAACGTCGAGGGTAAAATGACCGTTTTGCCCCTCAAACTTAGAACTTTGCCCTTGCATTTGAAGAAGGGCAATTTGGATATTTAACCCCTCAAGGCTGCCGAAAAATCAAAAAGGATTATGGGCCATTGGATCAAAGCATGATTGACAAGTGGACATGTGTCAATGGATAGAGTAAAGACAAGTAATGTCCACCTTTTGGCCACCTACCATTCTTCCCCTTTGACCCAAGGATTGAATATAAGCCTTCTCTCTCTCCTCAATTATTTTGGCCGGCCACCACCCCAAGACTCACGCCACTCCCTCTTCTTTTTCCTTCTTGATTCTGCCGTCGCAAGCCAGTTCTGAAGGTTCTGTTCGGCCATTCCGGCGACCACTTCCGGCCACCACTTGGGCGCCGGCCGGCCATACCAACCTAGATCTATTTCTTGCCAACCTCCTCAAAGTGGAAGCACGCCATTTTGAGTACCGAGGAGCTCCGGCCAAGCGTTTTCTCGAGAGTCGATGAAAACTGACTCAACCCGAATTGTTGGAGTTTTGAGGTCAAATTTTGTGGAGACTTGGTAGACATGTAGATGAATCTGTGGTAAAAATTTGAGAGTGATTTGAAGAAGTTTTGACCTCGAATCGATCTTGTAAATCATGGACAGAATCTGCCAGATTTTGACTTTGGAGGAACCGACGATGTTCGGCGAGTTTCCGGTGACCAATCGACTTTAAATCTTCGATGAGACCTCTAAACCCTTAAATAGACATGTTAAGAGTTAGGATAGTGAATAGATAAAAGATTTGATGAAGATTTAAAGCTGGGAGTGCACGGTTTGCACAGAACCGAAATGAACTGGTTCGGTTCTGTACAAAATCAATTCCGATGGGTGCAAGAGCAGATGGTGACGAGTCTCAAATTGATGTTTAAGACATCTTAAGATGTAGAGGATTATGTTATGGAGGATTGGGGTTAATGGATTGAGGAATTGGATATGAAAAATTGACGGATTGATTGAATATGCTAGGTTGCGCGGTGAATGGGCTCTTGGATTGATTTGGCCGAAACTTTGAGGACCCAAGAGGATGAAATTGTGATATTGAAATCAAGGTAAGGGAATTCCTAACCTTATGCTAGGAAGATTGGACTCGATTGGGTGAGTCAAGGTATGATTTGATTGATTTAAGAGAATATTCCAAAGTGGTAAATTTTAAAATGCCCTAAGTGGTTATAGAAAGTCATGTGTGATATTGTTGTGTTTAAATTGTGTGCCATGTCGAATGTCATTGATTGTCTTACATTCCATGGATCCTCAAATTGTGCATGAGATGCACTTGTTGTTTTATTCATGCATTGAATAGTGAATCATGGCATGAGCACGACATGGCGAGGCCCTGAGGCGTATGAGATACGGGGCGGGAGATGAATACCTTAATGATACGAGATCGCGGGGTGGAATTGATATTATGTGGCGCCCTGATGCGATGAAATCGCGGGTTAAGATGGCCACGATTCTGATGCGAATTACTCACGGGACGGAGAGGCCCTGAGGCGTATGAGACGCGGGGTAGGAGATGTATACCCTGATGCGACGAGATCGCGTGGTGGATTTGATGTTGTGTGGTGCCCTGATGCGACGAGATCGCGGGGTTGAGATAGCCACGGTCCTGATGCGAACTATTCGCGGGACGGAGTTATGAGATGGTGATATTGGCCTGGAGATTCATCGGAACCTGATGCGGTTACGCGGGTTGTCGATGACAGTCTGATGCGTTTATGCGGACCAAACGTAATGCGATTTAATCGCGGGCTAGAGATTGAGGCAGGCGGAGATTAGTGGTTGTGGTGAAGTGACGGGATGAGGTGTGCATGATCATTTGAGGGTGTCGTGGTGTCATAGTTGCATGCCCATCATCTGTGTGTCACTACCTTTATTTGTATGCATCTGTCTGATTATGAGCTTGAATTTCGGGATAGATGGCGGCCTGAGTGGACGGTCGGCTTAACCTAGGGTTAGGACCCACCTTATTGAGATTTTATATCTCACCCCAGTGGGGGCTTAATTTTTTTCAGGTTCCAGGCGAAGGAAGTGCGAACTTGCCAAGGATTGACATTTGAAGGGATAGCTGATCGACTGTATTTAAAAGAGTTACCAGTTATGGATTTACATTTTGAGATATTATGGATATTCCTTCTGATTGGTAGATTTGGAATTGAACTGTTATGAATTGGTTAATGAGATTTGATGTATCTGTCATAAGTCATCGGTTGTTGATGTATAATGGGATTGGAGTTGGCATCGCTTCCACATGCGTGATCCTTTCAGTGCTTAGATCATTGGCCGTTGGATCCTGGAATTTTCAGTAAAGTACGACTTGATGGGATGTACGCGCGCTCGCCGGGTTCGGGGCATGACAGCTAAATTTGGCACCGACTCTTTGTCTCTACCGTAGTCTTCCCAAGGCAACGTAGTTGTTATGTCTGATGAGGAATATGCACAGTACACCCAGTCTCAGATTTCACAGCATGCTTTTTCCACTGCTACTCTAGTCCATACAGATAATGTTATTGCATGCATTTCAGCTAATGCTCACTCTTGGTTCATTAATTTGGAGGCAACCGATCATATGTGAGGTATTTCAGGTATATTTTCCTTTCTTGGTTCATCATCATCCATTGTGACTTTAGCTAATGGTTCATCTTCTTAAGTTCAGGGAATTGGTATAGTTAATCCCACCACTTCTTTATCATTATTCTCAGTACTTTATATTCCCAAATTTCCTTTCAATATCATGTTTGTTAATAAATTAACCAAATACTTTCGGTGTCCAGTAACTTTTTATCTCGATTCTTCTATTTTTTAGGATCTGACTACGAAAAAGACGATTGGTAGATGACAAGAGATTGAGGGGTTGTATGTGCTTGAAGACCCTCCTTCCATTGCTTGCCTCGGCATTACTTCTCTACATCAGATTCATTGTCGTCTTGGACATCCTTTGCTGCAGAGTCTTCAAAAATTGGATTATAGTTTTCAACCCATTTCTAGTTTAGAGTGTGAATCTTGCCAACTTAGCAAATTGCATCATGTCAGTTACCCGCCTCGAGTCAATAAAAGAGCAGAGTTTCCTTTTTCATTGGTTCATTCAGATATTTGGCCTCTTTATCATTTGGTTTCCTATTTGGATTTTAGATATTTTGTTGCCTTTGTTGATGATTATTCCAGAGTTACTTGATTTTATTTAATGAAAAGTCGTTCGGAATTGTTTTCTATATTTCGAGCCTACATTTATGAAATTTATACTCAGTTCGGTGTGCATGTCAAAGTTTTGCGTTCTGATAATGCTAAAGAGTATTTTTCTGCACCTTTTTTTTGACTTTATGACTCAACGTGGTATGATTCACGAATCTTCTTACTCTTCTACCCCTCAACAAAATGATGTAGTTAAAAGGAAGAATATACATTTGTTGGAAGTAACCAAGCCCATATTATTTGAGATGAAGGTTTCTAAAACCTTTTGGTCTGATGCTGTTTTCACTGTATACTATCTTATTAACTGTATGTCTTCTTCTGTTTTACGAGGATGTATTCATTTCTCCACTTTGTTTCTCAATAGGCAATTAGTTGCCTTACTACCCTGTACTTTTGGTTGTGTTTGTTTTGTTTGTGATCATCAACCTCGAGTGTCAAAACTTGATCTCAAGACCATTAAATGTATGTTTTTGGGCTATTCTCGTACTAAAAAAGACTATTGTTGCTAGTTTCCAACCTTAAGGAAATACTTTATAATTGCTGATGTTTCCTTATTTGAATTTATTCCTTATCATGAAGTTCCAATAACTGTTTCTGAGATGGATGAAGATTTACATGTGACCATTATTCAATCACATGCTTAACTTGTTTCACCAGTGCCTACATAAGAATCTCCTCCTTTCAAGGATTGTACTCGACGTTCTCAAGCAACCACCGTCCCCCTCAATGCTCTTGTCACCACCATGTCATCTTCAACTCCAGATATACCTTTAGCTGATCATCAGGAAATATCTGACCTTGATCTTCCTGTTGCACACCATAAAGGTATACATGCCTGCACTCAACACTCAATTGCAAACTTTGTCTCATACGCTTTTGTGTCTTCTTCTTTTTGATCCTTTTTATCCACTGTTAATCAATATCCTGTCCCCAAGTCTGTAGTTGAGGCATTACAAAGACCTGGCTGGAGTACAACTATGGAAGAAGAATTAAAGACATTACAGGATAATGAAACTTGGGACTTGGTATCTCTTCCATTAGACAAAATTGCTATTGGTTATCATTGAGTGTATACTGTGAAAGTCAATTTTGATGGCTCTCTTGCTCCCCTGAAAGCAAGACTTGTTGCGAAAAGGTATGCTCAAATGTATGGGTTGACTATCTGGACATTTTTCTCTTGATGCTAAGCTTACATATGTTCGTATTTTGATCTCTCTTGCTACCACGTATAACTGGTCCTTATTCCAGCTTGATGTCAAGAATATTTTTTTGCATGGTACTCTTGATGGGGAGGTGTATGTAGAGCAACCTCCCTGATTTATTTCTCAAGGGGAGTTTGGTGAATTGGTTTGTAAGTTAAAGAAATCACCGCATGGCTCGAAGCAAATTTCATGAGCATGGTTTGGAAGATTCTTTGAAGTTTTACTCTTATTTGGATTGTCCAGATGTGAAAATGATCATTCTTTTATAAATAGTGAGAGACATGATTTTCTTGATTGTATATGTTAATGATATTATCGTTATAGGAGATGACTTGATCGGTATAATTGAATTAAAAATCTATCTCCAGCAACAGTTTTAGACCAAAGACTTAGAAGGGTTGAAATATTTCCTAGAAATTGAGGCGGCATAGTCAAAGAAATATATTGTACTGTCACAGCCGAAGTATCCCCTAGATTTGCTTACTGAGACAGGTCAAAGTATCTTGATTCACCTATGGAACAAAGAGTTAAATTGATAGTTGATGCAGGAGAAATTCTTGATAATCCTGAGAGATATAGAAAACTGGTAGGTAAGCTGAATTATCTCACTGTTACTCAACCAGGCATTGCCTTTCTAGTTAGTGTAGTAAGTCAGTTTATGTCTTCTCCTCGTGCATTTCACTGGGATGCGGTTATTCGAATTTTGAGATACTTGAAGAAAACTCCAAGAAAAGGAATTGTCCATTAAAATCATGGCCATAGTAGAGTTGAAGGATTCTCTGATACTGATTGGGCAGGATCTCCAGATGATGGAAGATCAACTACTGGCTACTGTACCTTGGTTGGGAGAAATATAATGTCATGGAAGAGTAAGAAACAAAAAGTTGTTGCTCGCTCTAGTGCCGAGTCAGAATATAGAGTCATGGCATAAGTGACATGTGAACTAATGTGGATTCAACATCTTTTGACTGAATTGAACTTTAAAATTTCAGCTCATACGGTTTTATGGTGTGATAACAAGGCAGCAATACATATAGCTTTCAATCCTGTGTTTCATGAGAGAACAAAACACATCGAAGTCAACTGTCATTTTATTCTAGAGAAGCTCTAGAGTAGAATGATTCTTCCTAGTTATATTAGGACTGGCGAACAACTTGCAGATATTTTTACCAAACCTTTGGGTAATGGGAGGAGATGATATATTTGTAACAAGTTAGGCATGGTTAATATTTATGTTTTAGCTTGAGGGAGAGTATTAGAGATATAAAATGGGTAGAATGATCTTTTATTGTCAATGGTTTATTTGTGTGTGTGTGTGTGGACTTTTATCAATAAAAATTATCACGTTCTCTCTTTCCACGGTATGTTATGTTGCCCATATGATTATATTTATCTTAAGCCTTATGTACGAGGTAGAGACTTTGCTAGCATAAGATGTTCCGTTTGTTTCGCGAAGTATGGATGATTTGAAAAGTTTTTGTCTAGAAGAGATTTCTTGTATCGGTCGTAATAATTAGTTGACTAGAGATGTTTTATTATCCACAACAATTTATGTCCCGATATTTTTGTGGACGAAGAAAATGTTTATCGTTTGTTCATTTTTGGTGCGCAAGAGGTGGCGATCTTTTTAGGAAAAATACTTATAATATTACTCATTTTTTACGAAACAAATAGAGTTTTCCTTCGGGACAACATTTAATTTGTTTGTGTTTTGCAAGTGTTAAATGTACCACTTCACAAAAAAGGGAAAAACGATTCATGATCGGAGACCGATCGATCCCGTCGTCATCGATGTCCACTTCTTTAGAGACCAGCTGCGAAATTTCATACGACCATACAAGACTATCAGACACCATTTCTTCCGTCGATTAAAACAATACAAAATCTTACTGTCCTTTCCAATTTTTTTTTGGTCGTCCACAACAAAAATATTCTCATGTCCGATTGCAAAATCGGGTGCTCCTCGGATGCCATTTGCTTGATGCAGACTTTACGTCTCGTGGGAGTTTGGTGTCCTTTCTTCTTCCTGGTTCTTTTGGCCTTTGTTTCTTTGAATGCTATGGGCATTACAGATCCCGAAGATTTTTCTCTCTCACCCTCTCTTTTTCCTTCGAAAGAAAATGTCGGAATCTACCCCACCTCCCACCATCACTCCTTGGACATGCTTGGCCTTTAGTTTCAAACATCCGATCATGACTGAGGATACCCCGTCCTTTCCTTAGACAGGTCCCTCGCTCAGGGAAAAAACAAACGAAAAAAGGAACCTAACTTTTGCTAATTTCATGGGGTTATTTTTGTCTTAAAAAACTCTAATTTTAAATTCTATCTTAATTTTGCCCCGAACTTTTTTTTCTTGTGAAAAACTAAACGCAAGCTTTCACTACGGTCCCATATCCACCCTCACATACGAAAATTGCCTCTAGCTTCTCTTTAGAAAGAATTATCAACATCGAAGCCAGTTCGAGATTCGTTACCAGAACAGTGTTTTTCTTCATGAGCACCATCATCTTCGTATGGAACAACAACAGTCTCATCATATTGGTTGTTATGAAGAAATCGGTAATGATTTCTGGATGCGGGGTTGATTTGGAACTATAGTAAAAGTTTACGGCTTTTTTCCGACAAAAAAAAATTGTTCTCAAAATAATTGGAATAAAATTTTAAAAAATGTTTTTTCCCCTCATGAAATTTACGACTATTTTATTGTCATGCTAATGCGGTCTTCAAAGCGTTTTGGATGTAGAAAGAAAGAAGGAAAGAGAGAATGTAGTCAAACGAACTTCATGATAATTTTGACCAACTCCAACGGCCACCCAAACATTTTAGAAAAAAGGACAGATAGATTGCGGGTGCTTCTAAGCTTTTCCTCTCTGTCATCAGGAGGCTCGTTTATTTATGTAAGTACTTTTGATTTTTAATTATATTCTTAAATTTCGAAATGTCCTTAACCTTCCGACCAAAAAAAAATAAAAATCCTTAACCTGATAATTGCGAATGTGATTGGAACTTGGCAGAGTTTAATGCATGGTTTCATAAGAAATCCCAATTATTTCAGTCGAGTAATCGACATTTATGCTAACTATTTACGGAGTATGTGATCATTAAAATATCGTTGAATAACATAGCTTGCAATTGCCAATCTTATGCGCAAAAAGCAAGTCCAAGAGAAATCCCTAATCTCACATTTCCATCTCGAAATTCTACACCACATCGAGAAAAGCAATGTTTGTTATCACTAAGAAACTGAAAAAAATGTTGATGAAAAATATTTTCATTATGGACAACAATTTATGCCTAATTTTTTTTTGTGAATGACGGCAATATTTTCCGTTTGTTTACATTTAGAAGAGATACAAGGATCATTTAGAAAAATATCTTTCCAAATCATTTTTTCGTCCGACCAAAAACGAAATGGACCTAAATCTTTCGTATGTATATTTTAAATTTAAGTAACTTCTTTAACTTATAATTGTTTAAACCAATTCTATGGAATAACGCATGTCGAATTTTTTCTTTCTTTCATTGTAGCCTTTTTCATATTTTGTAGATGCCAGCGCGTTGCGGTATACATGGATTTTTGCTAATAATAAGTGTCCCAAGGCACTTGCTAAATATTCAAAGGACGAAAAAGTTCATCATTCCCAAGGCTCAATAATTAAGATAGATTTAGCTTTAAAGACAATCCTTAATTTATTTAATCAATAATTTTTTTTTGGTCGGATATCAATAATATGTTAACTGATAGAGTTTAATTCATCATACACAATATCCAAATTTTGCTGGAAAATTTTCTTTATGTAATAAGAAAAGGGCAAGTTTCTAGATATATATATATGTGTGTGTTTTTATAATTGATTGACATATTAAAAAACTGAAGCATTAAGAAAAAGCATATAAATGCTTCCTTGGCACAAAGCACTCTTAATAAATAAATAAATAAATAAATAAAAATCTCTCTTTTCTAAAAAACAAATAAAAGGGGGGGAATGCAGTAGAAAAATTCATAGCTGCGTCCTTAACCAGAAATCTGTCAGCTTTACTCCTTTCTTTGGTTTCTTTCCTTTTTAACAGCAAAAGCAGGTGGGGAGTGGTGGTTGGTGTTCCAGGATCTCGAACGCTGCCATAGAAGTTTCACAATGTCCATTCGAACCATGCTTTACGAATGCGCCACTTTGCTGCAAACCCTGAACCGTGTCATCAGCAGAGTCAGAAACTCCAAGAATATTCAATGGAAGTTCTCTGTGAATTCGTTCTCCTCGCTTCGAAGCCAAGAGAGGCAACGCTAGGGGTCGAGAAAAGATGGAAGAAAACAAGCGGAGATCGCAAGTTGTCAGTCTTGGAGACAGAAATCCTGCTCCAGACCAAGACGTTGGAACTGTAGCTCGTGTTTCCAGAGGACACCCACAGTGCAAGTTGGTCCCGTTGGACATTAGAACAGCACCAGATCGGCGAGGAGCTATTGAGGAACAAGAAGCAATAATCAACCCAACACTTTTCTTGAACCTGGAATCATGAAACTTGTAGCACAACGACACGGTTTAGACAGTCACTCTGTCTGTTGTGGGAGCTGGTGGACCATTATACTTTGAATTCAAACTCAAAAAACACATGCGCTCTGGGGAGTCGTAAATTAAATTTTAAGTACTATCGAAACGGCACTAACAAGTTAAAATCCTCGTAGCCCTGCTCGAAGGGATTGGCCCGTGCGAAAATCGGCATCCTATTCGTGGTTACTGATCAGAAGAATGCGCGGCTACCGTAGAAAACCCGCGACTGATCCTTCCTGTTTATGTTATTGTTGTCCAAATCCAATTTGCCATTTTGAGTCTGGATCTCGGCGGGGTCGGGGGCACGGTCTTGTTTGATCTCGGGCTTGTCGATGTCCATCGGAAGCTTCATTTTAGACAGGGACTCGGTGAACTGTTGCATGCTTCTCATGTACATGTCCACAATCTGCTGTTGCATCGCCGATTCCTCTGCCTCATGATTCATATTCGTAGTCAGCGGCGAAAACACCTGATGATGATGACCAAACTTCACACGATCCATATTCGCATTCGCATCCCCTTCTTCATTATTGCTTCTCTTCATCGCTCCTTCCTCAGAGTCACCCTCCTCGTTCTCATTTTTCGCGATCTTGATTATCTCGCCCGCTTTCTTCGAAGTCGGAGTGTCAGGACAGGCTCCACAGCTACGGCTGGCCTCGGGATTCGTCAAATTCGACGCGTCGATGCCTGAACCTGAGCCGGACCGTACCTTCTTCTCGACCGACGACTCGGCCGAGTTCCGATCGTCGCTCAAGCTGGTGGTTGTCGAGCTCAGGAACCCGGAGTTCCGCCCACTCCCGTCCGGCGAGATGGAGAAGTCTGATCGCTCCAAGGCGTGATTTGGAGCCATCTCGCAGTAGTCTATCGCGGTTGGAGACGAGCCTAGATGGAGAAAGGACCCGAAGAAACCGCCATTGCAGTTGGGCTTCGAGGTCGAGCCCGTCGAGCCCTGAATCGTCAGGTCAAAGTACTCGGACACCATCTTCTGATTCTCCCTCACGACGCTCATTTCGGGGAACTCGATCTTGGAATACTCGACCGGGTCGAGGATCACCTCCGAGATTTTCCGGTCGAGCAGCACCACCTCGGAGCTGATCGATGAGTTAGCCGCCGAGTCGACCGGGACCGATGCGGTAAGCTGGAGGCCGAGCCGGACGGTCCCGGCGGGGGAGTGGATGAGGTCGGTGGACGAGAGGCTGTAGTCACGAGTGACCTTGCCCTTGCCGGCGATCTGCGACAACGGGACGAGGGCGAACCCGAGGAGCTGGTCCTCCATGAAGTGCCGGGCGCGGCTCAGCATCCAGACCTCGCACTTGAGGACCGCGTCGGGCTGCGTCACCTTGAGGACGAGGGTCTCGTTGAATTCCGGGTTCTTCCCACCGCCGCAGGCGACGCGGGTGGAGAGGCCGTCGTCGGGGCTGTAGGTGAGGGAGAACTTGGCGTACACGTCCTGGTTGTCGTAGATGCAGATGTTGTGGATGTTCCTCGCGTGGTGGACGTGGACCTCAAGGACGCCCGCGAAGCTCGCGTCGCCGCCGTCGTCTCCGCCGCAGTGGCCGCCACCGACCATGCCCAAGGCCGAGGGGCGGGCGAACGAGTCCATGAATAGTTTCTCGATACTAGGAGAGAAAAAAACGTTTCGTTAGGGATGGAGTTGACTCTGGGACGTCATTAACATAGCCCGATCAGCTCAGCTCGGCTACGCTCTAGCAATGAGGGGGGATGCTCGCAGGAGTGGTCGAGAGCCATGATTGGCTTGATGCGTGCGTGAGACAGAGAGAAACAGAGACAGAGACAGAGTAAAGGGACTGCCGTTGGAATGAATAAGCGGAAGAATCAAGAATTCGAGCTGTGTTTCACTGTTGAACTTTAGACTTTAAGAGGGAGGGAGAGAGAGAGAGATGGTGGGTAGGGTAAGGTCTGGTAGTAGGTGAGAATGGAGAGAGCAAGAAAGAAACAGAGAAGAGGAAGGAGGGAAGGAGGAAGGTGATGATGTGTAAACAGTCGTATGAAAGATAATTCTGTCAGAGGGGTTGTAACCTTTTTCTTGCATGATGTCGAAATCTCGATTTCTCCAAATTTTCTTGTCCTAGATTCTCCATGGCGCGTGGGGTGGGTGGGGTGGAGGTGGAGGTGGTTTTGCTTGGCTTGCTTCCACTTCAAGTGACCCGAGGCAAAGCTCCATTGATTGATATGGAGTCTCTGTTGGACGGAGGTCCCACTTACAGTTGGATGGAAGGATGCCCTTTGTTGGCGATTTTTAACTTGTTTTGCTTTCGTGCCAAAAAAACATGGCTCGGTTGCTCAATTTGCTCCGTCACTAGCACGATGTGACCTAGTTAGTTCAAGAAAAGAACCAAGGTGCGGCGCCGAACAGGTCTTTCAATGGTAGTTCTGAGGCGCGGGACGGTGCACTCATTTTTCACACCGGTTAGGCCGTACAACACCGACGGGGGCATAACGATTAGTACAAATCGTTTTTTGTCGGCCCAAATGTAGTTTGTTTGCTAATTTACTTTGAAGAAGTAGCCCTTTTATACCGCGGAAGTCATATAATGTCGTGGCTTACGTAATTACTAGTTTTTATCCGGTCCGTCCTCGGCCGATAATTTCAGACCAGACACTACCCTTCTCCTGTTCTTCCTTGACCAGGACTGAACCAGCATGGACATGGACATGATTGCCCCAGCCTTCTATCAGAGTCGAGTTTTTTGAGCCAACGGAATCAGAATCATCTCCCACTTTCAGTAGTTTAAAAAATTCAACCATTGGTTGGGTAAAGTTGGTGTTGAGAAGCTATCCACCACATGGCTCGCTCTGCTCGGACAGGGTCCCACGTCCAATCGCGTGCTTAAGCTCTTCATCGATCACAAAGTCGGTCCTGTAAGAGTAAGGCAGGGAGGTTAAAACACATTCGACATCGGCTCTGTTGGTCTTAAGAAATTTTTCAATTGAGAAATCGACGGTTATCGATTCGAATTTCAACAACATGCAAACCGGTTATCTCCTGCGCGGGCTTAGTGCCCGAACTACATCGATTCACGAGAGTTACGGTTGTCTCAAGAGTTATCTCTGGCCGGACATACCCCTCAATTATGAAAAACAAATTATATGTACGAGGACCCCGCTCGCACTCGGCAAGCGAAGCAAAAAATGTGTTAGGTAATGAAGCACACGACTCTTGATGTTTGATGACGCCTCCAGTTGGACTCCCAGCGAGACATTTCTCCGTGTTGTTCTCTCGGTCATTTTCACAAACAGTTAGCGAGCATGGCGCGGCTGAACAAGAAGACTACGGGTAGGGAATCTTCAGAGTTGCGAGACAACAGACTTGGTAGATACCCGACGACTACTAGAATAAACCCCATAGAAAAATGGAAAACACGGGCCGGAGATGTTCCTCACCCTGCATCTATCAAAATTAATAGTGTTTTCTTCAATTCAAAGAAGCTGCTGCTGCCGCAGGATTCCTTAGAAAATCACAAAATCGAGGGAGCACGCAGCTTAGCCACACCCTTTCCCTTCGGCCCAAAAGAAAATGAAAACCTATATGGTCTAAGCAGGGGCCAGGTCTGGGGGTGATCGGGCCAGGTTTCATGTCCATGGCTTAGATAACTGGGCTAGCTTTGATCGCTAGAGCGGGACGTTCCTGCTTGAGTAGCATTGCAAATGATCCACCGGGTGCAATAACAGGCTCCAATTTGGCCTCTAAGGAGCTTGGCGTAATTCCTGGCATTTCAACAGGAACAGAAAACGCTGAAGCATTCTCTAGCACGTGATGTTCCTGAACATCGGCTCCGACATAAGGCATCGCCGCATCTTTCATCATCTTCATGTATTAACATCGCAATACGCCGGACTTCCATTGTATTCAGCAATTAGACAAGTAAAATCACAGTTTTTGTTCCACAGTATCTTTACTCACCTTTCTGATTTATCCGTTGGCGAGGAGCATGTTGATATCGTCAATATAAAGTTTGACATTGGGCAAGGGAAGCTATCCATAGTTGGGGAGAATGTGGAAACTGTTCATGATTTAATCCAAAGCTCCCTTCACTGGGGAGCTGATGAGCAACATAAGTTCTGGAGTCTGATTAGGCTAGAACTTGTGGCTCCTCAGGTCCAATTAGAGAAGTTGATCTTAAAATTCTTTTGCTCAGGTGATATAAATGCAGCTGTTGATGGTGCTATTGTAGTGGGAGGCCTTTTAGATTGTGGAGGCAGTAAGACCCTTGGCGAGACAAGCGAAAGGGGGTGCCCGTACATACGCTATGCTAATAGATGGGGACTGTAAGGAAGGGAATATGATTTGTGTCAATAGATTTGCCAACCAAAACCATTCCATGTCTATATTCAAAATCTTCCGATATCTCATGTTTCCCCCCGTATTTCCATAAATATGGTTCGTCCAGCATCTAAGACGTTGATTCATCAGTCAAATGTCTCATAAAGATAAAAGTGGGGAAGCATTCCAAATTCAGAGGTAAGCATACCACCAACCAGTGAATGGGACACAAGGGCATAAGATCCAGATCTGTGTCTGAATTGTGAAAGCAGATGCTTAGAGAACTAATTTACAGAATCATCTCTATCCCACCTAGAAGTCATTATTTCACAGCAGTCTAAGCTTATGTACAAGAGTAAGTCGAAATAGGAAATTTCTTCACACCCCCCGCTAGAGGATCGCTCCAATCAATTCCTTCCCAGCCTCATCAGATGCTGCTGATGCTTGGCTGCAGCTGCCTTATCAGCTGCCTCCCGCTTCAGAGCCCTCTTCGCCCGCCTCCCAGTAACAACAGTCTCCTTTGCTGCAACCTCCTTTTTCTTGGGCTGGCGGGACGAACTGGAAGCACCCTCATCTTGAGGGTTTGCCCAATAGGCTGGCCGTGCTTCTAGGCGGCCCGCCCTCACATACCCGTTATCTCCCCACCTCCGATTCCCGATCCGGATGCTAGGACTGTTGAAGTAAGCTTCTTCAAGATCATCATCCTCATCATCTACCTCGTCCTCATAGGGACAATAGTCTTCGAGGGGATCATATGTTTCCTCGTAATGGAATTCTAGTGGCGTGAACCATGTAGCCCTAAGAAGCAGGCATACGCTCTCCTCGAACATGTAATCACGGATACTGCAATAAATGAAACAGCTTGGATCAATCATCCCTTACTCCTCTAGCGACTCACTTTTCCTTCTAATAAACAGAATCTCCAGCGATATAAGGGACCACACCTCTCGGTACCAAAACTATCTCAAAGACGCACAATGTCTTCCATAGTTACCTTACAAGTAAAATTTCAAATAGCATATACAGATCCTTACCTTCCATCAAGGGAGCGATGAACATTGAGGAAGTCAAAAGGATTTTTACATTGAGGGCAGGATGGTCTCTCCTTACATGAGGCCCAGCGGAGTATGCAGGTCGCACTGCATAAGATAACAACGAAGATCAGGAAAGACATTGTGCTTTTCATAAGTACGAGAACAAGCAGACCAAGCTAACATGGTTCAGAATCACCGGAAAAAAAACAGTCCATTGCTGTCTATATTTTAACTCGAGATTCCTACCCTATTTCAGTACCTCCCATGGCTTTGCAAACTAATATCTCCTCCATTCTCTAACTCTCTAAAATGTCAAAACCGTAGCCTAAATCAATTGTTGATCTTAATAAACAAAATTGCGCCATCATAAATTTCCGAAAGTAGAAAGAAGAGAAGCAATCCTATAATAGAGAACAATTAGTTCCTCAAACCATTCTAAAAACCCCCCAAGATTGAGCAAGTCATCTCCTTCTTGTCACTAAATGAAAGACAAACTGATCCCGTCGCACGCCTTATGATGTTGATACGGAATTCAAACACCCTTGCCCTACAGCATGACACGACTAAAATATACAAATACAGAGGCAACATTCCTTACAAAGGTTCGGACAAAGGATAACAACAAGGGGACTATGTATTTCAGTCCGTAATAACAAATAAAATAGCAGGAGGGTTTCAAACAAACCAGTAGGCGTGCTCGCAACCTTTTACAAGGGCAGTTTCTTGGAGCACAATCTTTTCCAAACATATCGCGCAAACCCCTCCATGATCAGCATAATCATGGCTCATTGTTGCAATCGGCATTTTCTCCTGGAATATCAGGCACACAAAAGCTCAAAGATTGAACTAACTGCTTAAAGGACCAGGAGAGACCCCATAGTTGATGCATCCAAGCAAACCTAGGCCAAAACTATGATCCGATCACCATTTTCAAAGATCACCAAACATCTCTATACCCAAAAAATCTCCAATTCCCATAGAATGAAGCAAGGAACAGACTACCAGAGCTCCCAAATCAAACACAGCCGAGCCAACACGGAGCACTAGAATCACTAATCCCACCAAAAGTCGATCCCACCAGACCGAAGCATCGCTCTAAACGGATCGCATTCAAAATTCATTCTTTTGCAACACAAACAAACCAAATGGGAACAAATACGGGACCCATTTCCTCAGAACCGGGACCAGATCTAATCCGATGGGAAAAAAAACCGCAAAAGAACGAAGAACTCGAGAAGCGAGCGAATCCCCAGGAAACCAAAGACGTACCTGATCGGGAAGAGCGTTGACCGCTCGGTCGCCGTCGAGTTGGACGACTGTGGCCATGACGATCCGACGGGTGGGTGGATGGAAACGATTCAAGCCGCAGGAAGAAAAACAAGCCCAGATTTCCCCCCTACTAATTTACAAAATCCCTTAATCTAAAAACCCAACAGAAAAAAAAAAAAAAAAAAAGAGGAGAAAAAGAAGAAGACAAGAATAAAAGAATAAGATCCTGTACAGAGCACAGGAGAGAGAAGATTATGCTCAGGGAATGATTCCGATTCCAAACCAGAGAGCGCGAGCGAGCGAGAGAGAGAGAAGAGGAAGGAAAGTTCCTCTTGGTGGAGGATGTAGCCCCGCCAAGGGGAAAACGAGATGTGGACGATATGAAAAGCAGTAAATGGCAATATATATATATATATCAAAGACAATAAATTGTGATTATGATAAAAGATAACAGATCTCGATCGTCAAATTTCCTTTATTGAACGGTTCGGATCTCTCTCGGAGACTTACGGGGGATCCGATTCCTGAATTTGGTGCCGTGATTCCGTTGACGGGTCGCGGGTTAGGGTTATGAATAGTGGGGCCCGCCCTTGGGCCCCAAGCAGTGGCAACTACCTATTTTCTTTTTCCCACTTTTTTTTTTAATTTCCAATTTATTCCCCCCCTTTCGCATTTCTTTCGTCCCCTTTTATTGTCCAAAGGGATGTGTTCCACGCGCTTGCTTTTGCTTGCAGACTTTCGTCTGAGACCTTTCGCTCAACGAGACTTTTTTTTTTCTTTTTAAATAGAGAACTGACCAGAAATTCCACCCCCCCCCCCTCCCCACCCCAATTTGAGAACGGCGTCGTCCGAGAAAGAACGGTACAATACGGACCCGGGATTTATAGGTGGATCTTCTGCGAATATGCTTGGAATGTACTTTCACCTATGCTGCTAATCATTGTCGTCACGACATGAACCTTGTTGAATAATCAAATTACGTATACTGCCACTTGCTTATACATTAGGGAGAAGTGGGCTTTGTCTCCCTTTTGTAATTACCCCTAGTAACTTAAATTGATGGTTGGCTCATCTACATTGCTATTTATCTGCACAACTGTCCAAGGAAGGAGTGAGGTTTCTCTCGAGTTTATAGCTTTAAGTAATTCTTCACGGAATTTATGAATGAACGATTTTTAATTGATCTAGATATTATCTGAAATATGAAACCCATTCGTAGGAATCAATTTTTTGATATTTGAAACTTAAAATTTACCCCGCATGTCCTGAAATTTAAAACCTACCTCCAACTTAACGTTGGCATTATTTTCTAGCTCTGACAATATTGTAAAAATAGTGGTAATTGGCGAATTAATTCACACGGGATGTTGTTTAACAAGTGTGCGGTGATACTTCCCGCCCCACCAAACCAACCATCGATTGGTCGACTTGACAGCGGGCTCTCATTGAAGGCCCAATTCAAAGGCAGGCCTAGGCCCATCCACATGACCCGGCTCGAGTCTGAACCCGACCGAAACTGTCTCTTCATTCTCTCCTGCCTCCGTCCCTTCACCATCTCACCTCTCTGTCGAGTTTCGCAACCAAAATTCTTTGAAGAAATTTGCTCCGGTAAAAATGGGGGCCGATTCAAACTCAGCCGGACACGCTCCAGTAGCTACCGCGCCGGACGACGTGGACGCCTTGCTTGATGTACTCTCTCGCTCCCTCTTCTTTTCCTCTGCCCCTTTTTCCTGTTGATGATTCCGATGATGAGCGTACACGCTCAATACGGTCGCACTGAGTTCGATTCTGTCGCGTGGTTACTTCCAATTATTGGTTGATTTGTGTCGGTGACGTAAGTGCTGTGTGCGTTGAATTTACTTGGGTATTAGGCATTCAGGTTCGTGCTCTTAAGGTTATTTGGCGGCTGAGATATTCAGGAGCCGTGTGTGTGTGTGTCTGTGTCTGTGTGGTGATTGACAGGCTGCGAGATACGGTGACATGGAGGACGTCACGAGCTTAGCCACCGCCGGTGTTCCTCTGGATTCGAGGGATGAACAAGGCCGTACAGGTTGTTCTCGTGGCTTCGGTCTTTGAGCTCCCTATATGCATTTTAAATTTTCTTGCTTGTATTAAGGCATGGCTTCCGGTAACGAATAGAATTGCAGTACAGCTTTGTATTGGACTCCTCGGGGAAGTTGTTTAGATACGAAAGGATTACCCTGTTTGATTTGCTTCATGGCTGTGGTTTCCAGCTATTCACATGGCCGCGGCTAATGGGCACCTCAACATTGTGGATTATCTCATCCGTAAAGGAGCGGTGAGGAAGTCATCCTGAAGAATAATTTCTGTCCTTCTTTATGTTTCGGGGATTTAGTTGTGTCCCCTTCATCATGTTCATGTCTTGTTGCCAATCTTAAGTGTCTCCAGTGATGTTGAGCTTAGAAAGATCCAGTCCTGTTTGTTTCCTGCTTTCAGTTCATATCTCCTGCGAACTCCGGTTTTCATTCTTCCAACCAAACTGTGTATTGCAATAATCTTACTAAATTCAATCAACTATCCTCTATGGTCATCTAGATGCTTATCGGGAAAATTCTCTCTCTGGGAGACGTCAATGTTTCTCGCTTGCTGTCGTACCGACCACTCTCAGTTGTGGCAATATTCAGTCCTGCTTTGTTGATTAGAGAAACGCCGATAAGATTTGTCAAATTTTGGTTAGCATGTGTCTGATGATTGCTTTGTGGTTGATGTCAGTGTCTTATTGGAACTAGCATTGATATGAGCCTCTGAGTGCCTCTACTTATTAGATAGTCACATGTTCAAAGAGACGTTCTTTAAAATCTGGAATCTTCCCATTTCAGGATGTTAATGCTGCTAATGCGGAGAAGAATACTCCTCTTCATTGGGCTTGTCTCAACGGTCATGTTCAGGTGATTGTTTCGTCATATTGCAAAGATTTCAGTGCATCACTCAAATTCCTTAGCACATTGACATTGACATCGCAGGTGGTCCATAACTTGATTTTGGCCGGGGCAGATGCGAGCTTGTTGAACAGGTGAGTTATTTTTAGGACTGAATTTGATGGCATGGGATGCTGCTCGAAGCAATGCCTACTGCGTGTTTGATATATTTCTGCACTCGCTAACCTAATGGGTAATGTGCAGCCACGAGCGGACACCCATCGATGAGGCAGTGGGCAGGGGGAAGTTGGATGTGGTCAACGCGATCAATGCCGCCGCAGCGCAAGTTGAACTAAGTGGCACGAGCATGTCCTGATGGAGAGGTGATTGGGATGATATGCAGTTAGCTGTCTCGATTTTCTGCTGTCTTTATGGGAGAGATGCTAGGCTTATGTGATGGGAAAGTTTAGTTATATAACATGGCGGTTGCCCAATGCCTCAATTTTTGTGATGTCTTGAGCGATATTCATCGAATGCGAAAGGCCGCCCAATGCTGCCGACCGCAAGACGTTCTCAAAAGACTAGAGGAATAGAAGGATCAATACAGAGGAGGGTC
Source organism: Rhodomyrtus tomentosa (assembly GCA_028455895.1). Taxonomy (NCBI): domain Eukaryota; kingdom Viridiplantae; phylum Streptophyta; class Magnoliopsida; order Myrtales; family Myrtaceae; genus Rhodomyrtus; species Rhodomyrtus tomentosa. The sequence goes on along the minus strand of JAPCWY010000003.1, from coordinate 12,163,229 downwards.
TTGCTTTAGAGCAATAACTTAGTCCCATCTGCTGTCTTCAAGCTCAGAGACGATGATGCATATAACCTGTCAATTTTTTCAACCTCATTTGGTATAAATGGTTGTTCCCTTGTGTTCGGTATAGCGGTAACCCCTGAATCTAGAGCTAAATCTGTTCAATCGACCCTAAAATTATTTCCCTTTCTCTCTCTCCCTGGCCACCCTTGGTGTCGTCGGCCTTGCCAATGCTGGCGAGGGTTGCCAAATGCATACTAATGCATGTAGCGTTCTTATTTGTTCATTATTGGAATGTGACCTAGAAGCAAACGCAATCGTTATAACTTTCTCGCACACATTCCATAACTCTCACGATTGAAATGAAGGAATAGTAATTATTTAATTACGTACAGAACTACCCGTACAAATGGGGTTAGACGTGGGGTAAACGAAAACAACAGGGATTACACATTCTCCATATCTCATAATCATCCACTATTCTAATAAGATGTGATATTTTCGAAATTTCTATTATTTATTTTTCTTTTTTTCATGTGTTTTTTCTTTTCTTAGTTGTTTTTTTCTCAGTCGCTGCCAAAGGTCGCTTGGCCCTCATCGACTGCGGGTGAGGGCCATGACGCCTTGCTAACCGAGGGCGAGGGTCCTTGGCCTCACTGGCTGCCAAAAGAAAAAAGAAAAAAAAATCGAGAAAAAGCAAAGGAAAAGGAAATAAAAATAATCAAAATATCATAATCCCTTTTGTTAGACGTGGGGGGAACGAAAACAAAAGGGATTACACATTCTCCATATCTCGTAATCATCCACCGTTCTAATAAGATGTAATTTATATATATTTTTTCAAAATTTCTATTATTTATTTTTCTTTTTTTCATGTGTTTTATCTTTTCTTAGTTGTTTTTTTCTCGGTGGCTGGCGAAGGTCGCTTGGCCCTTGTCGATTGCGGGTGAGGGCCATTACGCCTTGCTGACCAAGGGCCTTGCCCTCATCGGCTGCCAAAAGAAAAGTAAAAAACCAAGAAAAAACAAAGGAAAAGGTAATAAAAATAATCAAAATATCAAAATGTTTGTAAAATTGTCAAAATCAACATCGGTCATGCAAGAGGTTTCTGGCCAAAATTGACTAAATGGACTCAATTGGAAAAAATTAAAAATGTTTATGACTTAGTTGGCAAAATTAAAGGTTGTAGTGAATTGGCAAAATAATAGATTTAGGACTTTTTGGATAATTTTTTCCTAAAAATGCTCTTAGGGTAATATGAATGTCAATCGAGAAAATCACTAAACAAAAGGCGTGACATCTCGGGTTTTGTTGTATACATAATTGTCAAGTATACTTGGCAACCGGTAAATGATCAATTGAATCAAGTCTCTAGTCTCATTCCTGGATCAAGGATGCGATCATATGTAGATTTACCCAAAACGAGTTTAATGATCTTCATGAAGACTCACCATGACTCTGGAATTGCTTTGCTTAGGTATTAGCCCTTCTCTACTCAGGTAAACCAGTGTCTGATCAATGTCAACGTGCATGCATGGGTACGATCCAACTTTACTTATTTCTTGGAGACCACTCGTGCCTCACCCCCCAAAAGGAAAAAAATAATAATAATAAAATATTATCTTGCCGATCCGCCAAAATTCGCTAGATAGACTGAATTGACACAATAGCAAAAGATTTGAAACTGAATTAGCAAAAAAGAAAAATTTAGGATTGAATTGCTATAATTGTAATAAGTTTATAACTATTTATATAATTTTCCCGTTGCTTGGAGACCACTCGTTCCTCACCACCAAAAAATGAAAACTAAAAGAAAGCAGTCGGTCCTTCAACTCATTTCGAGTTGGTGCAAACCGCAGGGTTGGCTTTGACCATTCTTTGAGAAAGAAAATGCTGCTTTGAATAGAACTTCGAGTAGTAGCTTTCCTTACTCTACATAATTGAAACGGAAAAACTGCCAAAATGAATTAAACTTATTGTAATTATGTCAATTCAATTCTAAACCTTTTTTTACCGATTTAGTCCTAAACCTTTTACAATTGTACCATTTTAGTCCATCTGATAAATTTAAGCTAGCCAGCGATATAATATTTTAATATTTTTTTATGATTTTTTCTCTCCCCTCCCCTCCCCTCCCCTCCCCTCCCCACCTCTAGCCGGTCGCCATATTCCGATGACCGACCAGAGGTCCTGCTAGCTAGCCCGAGCCTCGCCCTGCCATGGCAAGGGTCAACCTCGCTATCATCGAGGGTTGAACTTGCCGACCCAGATCTGGGCTCGACCCTCGCCATGGCCGGGCTAGGCAGGGCCTCGCCGACAGCGCCTTTGGCCGGTCATTGGACTATGGCCAGGTGGGGTGGGGTGCGGAGGGAGGGAAGGAGAAGGAAAAAAAAGTAAAAAGTAAAAACATAAAAATAAATAAAAATATTCGGTTGTTGGCCGAAATGTGTCCATGTCAACGCGGCTAGCCAAAATTCGTCGAATCGATTAAAATAACACAATTGCAAACGATTTAGGACTGAATCGGCAAAAAACTAAGGTTTATGACGGGATTGACACAGTTACGATAGATTTAAAACCCTTTTTTTTTTTTTTGGTAGTTTTCCCCCAGTCTGCCATCAATTAAGGTCTTACGTTGGCAGTCCTCCTCTAGACTCTTTGAACTGTAGGCATGAGATTGTTTTCTTCGGCAGATGGGTACCGATGTCGTAGCGGCTCGGCCCGAGCACCATCGCCATTGGTTGGTCCGCCTTCTTAGTTATGCCTCAGATTGTTCCACGAAATAGAACTGTCGCACGGAAGTTTCCCAGCGAAGATTCAATTTTCCAAGGAAGACATTAATTAAAAGTAGGGTCTACTACTAAACCGAGGACTTTTGTCAATTGGAGTTGCCCTTGATGAAAGGGGTTTGACTTTGATGTATGATTTCTCCTCTTGGCAAAGACACGGTTGCTCAACATGAAATTCCTCTCAGGTACTAAGAAGTTTGTCATTAGACTGTAAATCTCAATTCAACTAATTTATAATGTGCTTGGTTCTGGTGGATTACGTTTCAAGTAGAAGAGGGATATGTTCACTTGGAGGCAAAATAGACTCGCATGACAAATTTTTCTTCCGAATTAAACATATGCAAAAAGATCACAGGGCCTATTAGGCTCCGTTTTGTTTTCCTTGAAACAAACAGAGCCTTAAAGCTGAAAAAACAAATTCCTTAGCGCGTTGCCATTGGGGTTGGTCCATAGATTGATCAGGTAGGAGCAAATGCGAGCTTGTTAAAACAAGGTCAGTTTCCGACCCAAAAAAAGTCAGTTATTTTTTTGGACAAAAGTTGGTAGCACAAAATGCCGCCCGACACAATGCGCGCGACGTGCTTGACATGGTTACGCACTGGCTAATCCAATTGGGTGTCAGGCAGATGCGGATCGGGCAACATTCCATGAGGCAATAAGCCAGTGGGAAATTGGTTGTAATTGACGTGACCCATGCCGTTGCACCGCAAGTTGAACCAACTGGCGTGGACAAATCTAATGGAATGACAATTGGAAAAATTTTGCAATGTATATTTTCAAATTTTGTGATTGTTTCTCATTTTATTTTCTTTCCTTATTTTTCACCATCGGTTCGCAACATTAGCAATGGACGACGAGCTCTTGCCTAGCCTAGATCCAGCGAGCACATTGTGGCCCTTGCTAGATTTGGGGTAGGGGATGCAACGCATTTGCTTGTGGCCAGCGAGGGCCAGTGACCTCCACCGGCTATCGCCAAGGCAGCGAAACGATGGAGGGACATAGGAAAAACAAAAAAAGAACAAAGAACAAGAAAAGATAAGGAAAAAAAATAGAAGTTTTAAAAAAAATTACAGAAAATTGACAACGTCAACACCGACCATGCCTTGTGGAGCGGCCGATAACCACAGTAGCGATTGTGGGCCAAAATTGGCCAGAAGGATTACATTGGCAAATAGACAATAGCTTTATAAATCAAATTAATCAAACCCAAAAGTTTATGGTTGAATTGACATCCACAAAATAACTACATGATGTTTTTGGTAATTTTACCATCTTGTTGGTGACAACCACAAGAACATATTACCTAGTCAATGTTATGCTTCTTCAAAAGCTTTCCATATGAAATTCTCATTCATCTCCTCTTTTCTGATTCTTCAAACACAGTGGCCATCATGCTTTGGTTTTTCCTATGGTTGGTAAATTTTACAGTTGACTTACTGGAATTTCGATCATTTGGATATTGGCATCGTAACTAACCAAGAAAAAATTGTTGTTTTAGCTAAAATTCAAACACCTAATCAATTGGGTATAGCATTACGATGTCAGCAAGTCTTGAAACCGAACATGTAATTAACAGGAAACACTTCAAACTTGAAAATCCTAAACTATCATCCGAGGTATGAAGCTGACGAAGCTAGTGAATCCAAAAAGAAATGAGGCTCATTCAATTCTGAAGATCAAATTATTTCTGAAGTGCTCCTTAATCAACGAATGCTTCCATCTCCTATTTGTACATTTCAGAGGCAAATCAGAAGTGAGAGAAAAAAAAATTAGGTTAACACGAATGTATGTAGTTGTAACTTGTAACTACTAGCTGGCTATACTCTCTCTCATTCTCTTCAACCACATCAGGCTACTGTAATCTCAACTAGTTTCTTTCTTTCTTCTTCTTCTTCCACTCCAACCCTATGAGCTTGCAAGGCAAAACCCTAGCTTTGTACTCCGATATCGTCTCCAACTTCGGCGACCAGACTTGCACTTTAGAACCTACCAACTGGTCGTAATGCTTCTGCAGCTCCGGTGTGCTGCAAAGAAAACCGTGGCTCCCCGCCGCGTTAACGTTGCCGCTTGCGTTGTCGTCCTTGCTATTCTTGGCGACGACCAACCTCGTGATGAACTCCGGGACTACCTTAATCAGGACCTTCCCGTCGCCGCTTTTGACATACTCGAAAGGGCCGCTGCCATCGCCGAAGCTCACGAGGGACAGTTTGCTAGGGTTCGAGCATAGGGACGCGATGGTGGAGGAAGATAGGGTGTCACCGGAGAAGAAGTCGATGGGAAGGACGAAGTAGGATTGGCCGGGGACGAGCTCGTCATCGAGGGCGAGCAGCGGGATGGGGCATCCGAGGAAGAAGGAGTCCGCGTGCAAGACCATCTTTTCGGGACACTCGAGCACGATGTCGCCGGCTACGGGGGGGCGGTTTCCGGTTATCATCCTCGTGGTTCCTTCCCAAAAGATTAGCTTCACGGACCGTGGCTTTGAGCTCGAGTTGTGTTGCAAGCAAGGTGATACCGCATTGCCCATGGATGACTGATCGATGAGAGGGAGAGAGAGTCTTGCTTTAGAACGAGGAACAGGGTGCTGTGGGAGTTAATATATGGCGAATTGGGAAGAGATTTTGACTTTTTTGTCAAATGAGAGAGTCTGTCCAGTTTATTTTCTCGTAGGTTTTCGATGTTCTTATTTTTATTTTTGGTTTGGTGCTTTTGGAAATAAATTATAAAAAAAAGGAGTAAAACTCGCTGCTTCTTGTCTTCAAGGTAGCTTTCTGAAAAAAGAGGAAGTCAGTAGTGGGGTCTGGTCAGCGAAGCCGGCTGTGGACGAAAGACAATTTCTCTGACGATCCCTCGGACCGGTCATGCGTGACATTTGGTCGGTCGAGGTCCCATGAACATTTAGGGAGTGCATTACAGCTAATCAGAAATTATTTCTGAAATAAAAATTTATTTTTAAAATAAATTTTTATTTCTACCATCAATTGATAACGTAATTCTATTTCTACCATCAAATCAACCCATGTACAACGTCCTAATCTTCTCCCGGAGCCAAGCAACTCTTCAGATTACCAACAAGGTGTTAGCTTACCCGCCGTTCCTAATGCTACTCACATCCTCGACGCACACGAGATGGCGGCATGCGGACGCTCAGTTTATGTTCGTCCACACCACATCGAATCCTCTCGATCGGCCCCGAAACTTTCCCCCTTCTCTTTCTGCGACCCCCAATTGCTCCTCAACCTCCGACTCGTCGCCGTGTGAGCAGACACGATTGTGGCGATCTTATTTGTTCATTTGTTAATATGTGGCGGCGATAGCGCGCACGGTCAGTGTAACTTTATTTCGCACATTCTGGAACTCTCCACAATTTGATTTTCGATTTGGAGAACCTTCCTCAAGTTAATATGTTCATTGTTAGTAATAACGAGAATTTCTGGCCGCATCGACAATTGGGAACCCTTCTCCAAGTTTCTAATTACAAGCATTGACATAAAAGTGCTTTTAGGTAATTCGAATATCACCCAAAATGGGAAAAACCACTAGACAAGAGGCGTGAAGAGGTCTTGGCTTGGGTTCCGACTCATACCTAACTGTCGCGTCCCCGGTCCCTACTCTCGGCGCACACGGAGCGCCATCGACTGGACCGAATTTAGTCCGGCGCGAAAAAAATTCAGCAGAGGGTATCGCTCGATGGTTAAAAAACGAGGATGAGTTTCGGGATCGGAGATGCAATGGTATGTTGATCTACCGAAAACGAGTCTCTAGAATGTCTTAACTTTAGGTTCAACTCTGATGGACCGATGTTTGATTAATGTTGAACGTGCATGGCATGGATACGGTCCAACCTTACGTCTTTCGTCGAGACCAACTCGTGCCTCCTCACCATGAAAATAAAAAGAAAGAAGGCGGGTCCATTCGAGCTGGCTTTGACCATTCTTTAAGGAAGAAAATGCTGCTTTGAATAGAACTCCTTAGCGATAGCTTTGCTTGCTTTAGTATAATTGAAAGATTCCGACCGAATCCAATCTGCCATTGGTGACGGTCTTTATGTTGTGGTCCTTGTTTCTGGATTCATTCCCCTCTTGGTGGGATTAATAGATGGTAACTTTGTAGACATTTGACCATATTTACCGCGGATAAGGGAAAAAAAAAATTCACACGCATGATATTGAATATGGCCAGTTGTGAAATTGAAATCCAAGATTACGTTTCGGTCGATATATCTCCGGATCTTTTTACTGCACGCCGGAGATTGTTTGCTTTCACTGGCGGTAGATATATGAAACGAGCTGAGTTGAGGGATAATTTCTTCCCTGGCAAACCGTGGCTGCTCTCGCAGAAAAATTAATGAGTTGAAAAAATAATTTTCTCAAAATGGTCTATTGTATCGCTTGAAATAATCAGTTAGTAAATGATGTTTTTATTATCGACAATAATATACTGAGCGCTTTTTTTTTATCGGTTCATTTTTCATAATCGGCAGAAGGAACCATTTCAAGGAAAATATTTTCCAACCATTTTCGGGAATCAAATGCATCCTTAGAAGCTTGTCATTGGGCTGTAAAATATCAATCCAACTAAATTTCAAGTTCTGTTTATTTGTCTTTACCACTTTTGTTCGTGTCAACGAGGGGAAAATCTGTTTGCATTTCGCCACCCGATGAACTGCCCATGGTAATTCCACGTCGACCAAAATATGCTTGGTCAATTACGTTCCCATGCCAATTATGTTGACCTTTGCAGGACATCATAGATGGGACGACGTGTTGACTTCCAGACGAAACGGACATGCGGATGACAAATTCCCTTTCCCGACTTAAATATTTCCCGTTTGAAAGTCTGGACCTTTCCGTCAAAGGACGAGCTAAAAGCCAACGGCTATGCTGTTCGCAGATCATGGATCTATCTACAGTGCGTCAAAGTTCCAGATCACCGACCGTAGAGGTGAGGTCGTACCTCAAACATGGCGTCTATTGCGATTTCTTGCATTTTGGGGCACGTGACACACATTTGAGAATCAAACGACCAAGTCAAATTGAGTCATTTTGCGACTGCCCGTAGGTTAAAACTGGGCAAAAAGTAAAAAGCTAAAAAAAAAATTATTTTTTTGGTCTGAAAAAAAAAAGCTAAAAATTAAAAATTAAAGGAAGGATTTGGACTTGGTAACGCGAAGGGTAGGGGATGGGGAGGGGGAGTCGCCGAGCCTCCACTAGTGGCAGGTGACGAGGCAAGGGCCTGCTGGCCCTCGCCCAGATCTGGACAAGTGATGGGAATGGATCACGATTAACATACAACGGAATTACTCTAGATTAACAGTCTTAAGATCATCTTAAATCACTGATCGTAAACGAGTACATCACACGAAGAACGTACCGTAATTTCCACATATTAAAAGTCATAGTGCAGCGAGAAATTTGTGTCGATTTGACGTTTCGGAGAAGGGAGAATCGGCATTGTCTCGTTCGTTATCTCTATCTCTATTCATCGTTCTCTATTTTAGAACTGACAAAGATAATCCATATTTATGAATATAAAGGCATCGTTTCAATGACGTCTTATCAACAGTTAGCATGGGTGTGGCTGCCTACATGGGCGGACCACAGTACTTACCGTGCACCCTCATAAAATCCAACAACAAGGGTCGTCGAACCTCATCGGCAATAGTGGGGCGGTGACAGCGACGAGGGTCATACAAGCGCTCGCCGCTACCAAGTCCAATTCACGTGGATTGAATTTTTTTAAACAATTTGCCACATGAAACCCCATTTTTAAATTAAAAAAATGCCACGTGGACCAACTTTTTAAAAAGATTTGCAAAGTGATATTAAAAAATAATAATAAATTTCATGTAATTAGTTTGGCCGAAATCTCTGTCGTTAACACTGAAATGATAGTTTTTTCTTCCTTTTGACACTTAAATGAGCGGACGAAAAATTTTGACATTAAAGCGAGCACCCTACATAAACTTTGACACTTCTAATATCCTTCTATCGATAAAACTGACTCTCTTCACCGAAAAGGAACGCGAAGCGGTGCGAGGTTAGTGTTTGCCTTCGGCAATCAAGATGAACATCGTTCTTGAAAAATGACCTCCTTCGAAAGAATGTCCATATGATGTCTGATCGGTTCAGGATTGGTTTCGGAGACCCCTGTGTCAATTAAGTCAACAGTGAAGAGTAATTAGCGGAAGAAGTATGTTTTAGATTTTGGTACTTTAGTGGACGACCCTAAGATTTCACTCCTGCGCAAGCGCTCAAGCATCAAAATAAACCAAGCCGCGAGAAGTTTTCCGTGAAGAAAATGCAGATATAAATCCAAGTTAGAAAGTCGAAAAGTTGGTGTTGCTGGTAAGGATGGGACCGGGGACGACCATCTCCGGCTTTCCGGCCGACAATCCGATTGGCACAACAGGCCGTCACCATTTTATCACTTGGTGAAGCTCGCTGCTCATGGAAAGAGTGACTGAATACCATGGACGCAAATACATTTTGATCATAATAGCCGACGATTTATCGTCAAAGAAAAAGCTTCAGTTATTTTGAGCATACGATTATATAAAGGAAGTATGATTATATAAAGGCAGCTGTAGTTTGATAATACTTTCAGTTATTTGAACCACATAATCACTCAATCAATTAGTGCTTTATGCAAAACACAATGTGATGGTACGCAGATTTACGATTGAGATTATACCGTTCTTGACAGCTTATGCAAATTTGAAGTCGCATATGCACTTTTTTTTTTATTATAAGTCGAGCTTTCAGAAAGAAAATTGCAAATCAAATTTTGACTTCATGGTTGAAAAGGGGAATTTCTTATTGAACCGCCAAGGACCCCTTTTGTTTACAAGGAGAATGGACTGGGAGCATAACCTTGGGAGCCCCCGTATTAGAGGACCCCGATTTCCTACCGAAGAAAAGGAGGAATTAGCCCAAAAGCTAAACATATTGCAATTGTACTAATACAGTTCAAAAAAAAAATTGGGCAATTCAATCCTAAATTTTTTGCAATTGTGATAATTAATTTCATTTGGCTGGTCGACATTGATATGACATTTCTTAATATACTTTGATTTTTAATAACTTTTTGTACTTTTGTTTTGGGCTTAGGCCGGCAACCTCTGTTGGCTGCTTGGCAAGGGCTCTCAACCCTCACTCGGCCACAGCAAGGGTTCTTTGTGGCCCTCGCCAACCTCGAGCGAGGGCTCACAACCGTTTCTCAACTGCTGCAAAGGTTAGCATCCTCCTGCCGACCCAACCTCCTAAAAAGGAAAAGCGAAAGACAAAAAAAATCATTAAAAATACATATAACAAAAATTTCAAAAAATATTATTAAAAGAGATTGTCATGTCTACGTCGGCCTGCCAAATAAACTAAATTGACGCAATTGCATAAGATTTAGGGCTCAATGATAAAAAAAAAAAAAAAAAGTTTGGGACTGGATTGGCACACTGCGATAGGTTTAGGATTTTTTCGGTAATTCTCCAAAAAAAAAAGGAATAACATAAGTTACAACCTAATTGAATTTACTTAAGATGTTTCTTTCTTTTTTGTTTTTTTGGTCGTTCATCTCTTTTTGGCAGCTCCCATGACAAGTTCTTTGGTATTTACTTAATGAAACAACTCGAAGTGACACTCTTTGGTCCTTTAAACCACTTCGGACCAAAAGTTGGCCCTTTGCCAAAGACGGGATTGCGCGACTTAAACACCCATTAACGGTAGAGGACAGCGATATCATTCCATTCCAAATCGTAGATAAAATGGTTTAATCGAAAACAAAAAATGCTTGTTATTGAAACAACGATCAAAGATGAAGAGATCTTTGCATCCTTATGAGATCAAATTTGATCGTGTAGAATCATAGAGTCATTTTTTATTAGTACAGTGTTGTTTTTTCTTTTCTAATATGTACGTACTGTGGTCTCCAAACACAATTCCCATCTATCTACCTGGTTTTTCTTGTCATCTTCCTCTCTTTTTCTCTTGTAACCGTCCGCGCGTGCACCACACACCATCACCGCATGTTTTGCATGAAATGCTCGTTGATTGAGAGATCGTGTGATCAGAAATAACCGACAGTACTGTTAGACTGTCAGGCTAGCATATTCCTCCATATACAACTTAGATCAATTCAATAAATTCCGCGGCTTCTTCTGCATCCTATCAACAGCTCGAAACCCATGCCGGCATTTGTCTGAAATTGAAAACAAAATTTTGATAGAACCGAAGAGCGAGAGAAAACTAAAAAGCTGGTAATTACCTGCGATACGTGCGCCTAAACATTACATGGTGAGCGGTTTGGCTTCTCTTCGGCCTGAACGACATGGTTAGAACATTGTCCACTCTCCCCAAGAACTTCGGTTCCCTCCATGAGAAAGCGAGAAATCATTGGTACCCGATCGCGATGCACGGACGAAAGCTTCCTCGCTTGAAACGGGCGAAATACGGAAGCCCTTGAAGGAGAGTGAGCAATGCTGAACCATCGCAATCTATGCTTCGACCGTTCAAGGTTGATTGCACGATCTTCTCTCATTGGCTCGACTAAGACACAATCCTTCACACTCGCGTCAGAGACTTCCCGACCCGTATATCTTTTTTCACTAATCAGACCGGCCATGGCCGGAAGCCTTTGAAGGAGAGTACAGAGTAGAGAAAACCCTAACGTTGAGTTTCTTTATTCTGATCTAAGCTTTTGGTTCTGAGGAACAAAGGATTGGCCGAGAAGACCATTTTATAGTGAGAAAAATAGGTGGCCAACATAGTGGGGAACCCATATCTTGGCTCTCGACTTTTATTGGCAAACCGCATCCTCTTTGCTTCCAGATATGTTTCACAATGGATATATGAAAGTAGGTCATTGCACATGGATAAAGATTGGAAATTAGAAATGCGCTCAAATTGTGCTTTACACCTGGGGCAGAAATGGACATTTGAAGCGACAAAAAGGGAAAATCTTAAGATGACTTCGAAATCGAATCCAAGTTAATTGTCTCGAGAAGGCTCACATGATTTTGACACGAATACGAATAACGGGAAAATTGTCCAGCAAATTTTAAATCTATTGTGCTATTGCCAATTTAGTGTACGGTTTTTTTTTTAAAAAAAATTGGTCTCTATAATCTTAAGTCTTTTGAAAAAATTTCAATGTGGGCCATCCGGCAAATTTAGGTTCAAAAACGCTAACATAGTGGTCTAGTGACATGAGCAGAAATCGTTGTGTCCAATTCCACTCAAAACGATGTCGTTTCGAGAAATTTTGTACAATTTATTGAATTTTTCATTGTTTTCCTTTCTTGCCTTCTTTTCATTATTTTCTCCCTTTTCTTCGTTGTTCATCTTCCAAAAAATGGCTGGAGGGATCGCTGGGGCCTTGGTAATAGCCCGTGACCCTTGCCGACCACCGATAAGGGCTTGATACCCTCGCCCATGTAAGGAAAACCATCTTCAGCAACATGTCTAAGAAATAAGGTGGCTTTGATCTTAATCTATCAGTCTAGAGGTGTCCAACAAGAGATGATTTTTTCGAAATTCTTACCGGACCACCAGAAAAATAAGTCCGAGAATCGGTTCCCATTCAAACTGGTCTGGGAACCGATTCTAAATTTTGTGAACCGGTTGGAGCCTAGCCGGCTTTGGTTTCCAAGTACCTAGGAATCGGACCGGTTTTTAGCAACTATTAAAAATAAATCCTAGTCTCGCTCACCTCACCTCCTCTGTTTTTAGTGGATTGAGATTTCTATTGCTCATATTAAGGATTGTTGCTTTTTGTGCATTGTGAGTTTTATTATTTATCTTTTACTTTAAATCGTTTCATCGCCACTTAAATTATTTTGCTGGAAAAAATGAAACAAAAGAAAGAAAAACGTGCTATTGGGTAGACCCTGAAATAGGACCGACAAAACAAGGTAGGTTCCAAAATAGGTTCTAATATAAACACGGTATGTTTTTCATGTTTCAAAAATTTAGAACCGATTATAATAGGGCCGGTTTCAATGTCTAGGACCGAAACCTACCCACTCAATCCATGCTCACCCTTATGCTAGTCCATTTGAGATTCGAGGAGAAAGAGAAAGATAAGGAGTTGGATCTGAGGGTTGAGGAGCCTATGGTTAGCGAAGTCCTTGACCCTTGCCTTCACTCCTGCTTGACGAGGATGTGGCTATTGAAGAAGATCTACCATGATGTTGAACAGAAAAGAAAAAGAAAGAAAAGATTAGGGAAAAGAATTCAATTTTTTTAAAAAAATCAATTTTTTAAAAAAATTGGGAAACAATGATTCCTTCCATGTTAATAGTTCAAAAAAAGAGAGCTAGTTATGGCAAGTCGGATAGCCACCACTAACTGGACCACCACATCCATGATTTTTGGCATAAATTGGTTGTATGGACTACATTAGAAAATTATCGAAAACTTAGAACTAAATTGGCCAAATTGAAAAGTTTATTACAAAAAATTGGTAGTCATATAATGGGAGAATTGTATAAAAAATTCTAAACCTATTACTCTTTCGCTAATTCAGTCCAAAATATTTTCATAATGTCAATTGAGTCTCAATTTTTTTTTTCATTTTTGCAAATTGAGTCCATCCAGCAATTTTGACTAAAAATTACTAACATGAATATCGGTTGTCCTAAGTAAAACGATCAGTGCCAACGTAGACATTTTGTTATTTAATGTTAATATTTCGCTTTTGTTTTTTTTTTTCAATCTGCTTCACATGCTTAATAATTGAAATGTATCTAAGTTCTAAGTGCTTTGAAGGTTCTTGGCCTTGGTCTCCAATTCGGGACATCTTTGTAGAGGTGTCAAAATCGAACTGATTACTGAATCGAGTCACAAATCGAACTAAATTGAATTGAATTTGCACATTTTGATTCGGTTCAATTTTCGATTAAGTTAATTGAAAAATATCGTTTTTTTAGTTCGATTATTTCAGTTCGTTAACCAAATAGCACAAAAAATCTCCAAATAACATTTTTCTTATTTTTTTTCTTTTTTAAGGCTGAGGGCCAACGGCACGGGTCGATGACCGCCGGTTTCGATCCACGAACTGGCGGTTCCAGGTTCAATTTAGGGGGAATCAGAATCGAGCCCTTATTTGGCAGTTTCGATTTTGAACCAACGGTTACAGGCCAGTTTCGGCCCTATTCCGGTTCAAAATCGAAAATGGAACCTACGATTTTGGTTTCAATTTCGATTACGATTTTTGAGTTTAAAAATTAAATTGTAATGAATTTGTAATAAAATTTTAATCAAATAATGAATTATGAAATTAAAAAGGGAAATTATGAATTATCAAATTCTAATTGTAATCAAATTTGGGGGGAGGGGGAAAGGGAGGGGGAGGGAGGTTGAACTTAAGAAATTATTATTAAGCGCCTGCATATCTTCTTAGGATAGAAGAATTAAAACTCATGCAATTCTCTTACCTTTGATAATTTTATACTTACCTCATCCTCAATCGTCGCTATTCGTTTCGGTACCAGCGCCTGTGGTATCTCCGTCATCAAATAATTTGGCTTCATTATTACAATATATCTCTTGTTGTCTATATTGAGCTTGTCTAATCATCAACACAAGCTTGAGCCTCTACCGCATCGGGAGCTAATATTGAACGTCATTCGTCCAAAATATTGCCTCCGGCACTAAATAATTGTTCGATCGCAACTGCCGAATAAAGGGTTACTAAAATTTAGTTTACAATTAGAGCAAGAATTGGGTATTGGGTGGAATGCCTCTTCCACCAATCCAATATTATGAAATTTGTGTTGCTTTCAGATTCATCATACTCAAAAGAAACGGTTAGATAACTATCTATTTCAGAATTACTTCATATTGCTCCATTTCGCCTTTTTTTCCTATGCAATTTTACATATGTCCTCACTTTGCATGTCACTAGATTGAGAAGATCCACTATCACCTAGATTTTATGTACTACAAAATTCATTATATAATTCTATTATTACGTTTTTAACCCTTATTTGTATAGTTTTAATATTTACCTCATCAATTAAATGTAAACATTCATAATATGTGTTCAAATAAAAACCTAAATCATCTAATTTACGGTGTGGACTAAAAACACAAGCAACTAAATAAATAATAGGATTTTCCCTATAATAATGTAATCATTTTATTCGCATTGTTCTAATAGTGTCACTTAATTTATCTTCATTGTCATTTTCTTCAAAAATTCCAACAATATTAATACACTCTATTAAAAATAAATATTTAGTAGGATAAAAAACACCGGATAAAGTATAAGTTGCATCATTAAAAACTTTTAAAATATCTATTTTTTTTTTTTGCAAATATCACATTCATGTGGGTATAAATTAATATGAGTTATATTATCTGAAATAAATGGACATAATGAATTTTTATATGAAAAAGATTCATTAAGCAACTCGTAAGTAGAATTCCAACAATTTGGAATATCTCTTGAAAATCTTTTTGGTTTTTTTCCATTTGCTTTACAAAATTTAAACCATTCTTTCATTTTTTTTGAGAATGTTGCCCTAAAAATTGAATTGCCATTTTTATTGGGTCGAGAAAAATATCAATAGTTTTTAAACCATCTTATACACATAAATTTAAAACATGACAAGCACATCTAACATGAAAAATTTATCCACCAAAAATGGGTTTACAAATCTTTTATAGTTCAACAATTGAAGAGGTATTTGCCACGGCATTATCAAAATCAATTGAAAATTTTTTATTAAGTACATAGTATTATTCTAAAATTTACCTAATTAATCTATAAATATTATTTGTCGTATTCCTATCATCAAAAACTCTAAATGCAATAACTCTTTTTTGAATATTTCAATTATTATGTATCCAATGACATGTTATACCGATATAATAATGAACTTACCAACGGTCACTCCAAATATTGCTGCCTATATAGACATGTCGATTAAAATTCACAAAACTATTTTTTTACAAAGATCTTTAATTATGCATTTAAGTGCATTTCTAGGAACACGTTTTGCTTGTGGAACACATGCATTTTGTATAAATTCATTAAAATCAAATCTTTCACCAAAACTAAATGATAAATGTTCAACGGAAATAAATTTATCTAATTATTCTTTATAAGTTTTTTTTATTATAACGAAATAAAGGATGAGTGTTAGGATTGGCATACCCAAAAATTTGTTGTTGCTTGCTGTCAATTCCCGCTTCGGTTGGATGTTTTGCATTAAGATGTTGTCTAAATGTTTCATATCCGACTCCAATGATAAAGTTGTATTTTATCCGACAATGTTTACAAGCTATATCATACCTTTTTGGAGCTATATCAAATCTTTCAATCTTCATGAAGTGGTCTTATACATCGGATGTAAACTCATGCTCCTTCGTTGTTGACATTTCTTCGATGCCGATAGAAGGATGAAGGCTCTCTTGCATTTGGACTTGGTTCATATTAGAAATAATGTTGATTTCATCATCTACATCAACTTCAGTCCCAAATCTTTATAATCACGAGAACTAGGAGGATCATCGAATTCCCCAACCTTGTTTTTGCCTTTGCCACTAGTTCTACTTCCACTTGCCATTTTATAGGAAAAATATATGGTATAATGCAAAAAATATAGTGTATGAAAAAAGAATTTGAAATAGGGAATTATTAAATGAGATAATAAGTAAAGAAAAGGGTTAATACCACGAAAACCTCAAACTGGTACATTTATAATAAATTTACCCAAAACTATTTTTTCAATCACCAAAAATTTCAAACTGATATATTTGTGATAAATTTATCATAAATTATTTTTTTTACCAGCAAAAATCCTAAATTGGTATAATTGTGACAAACTAATTTTTTTACCATAAAAAATCTCAAATTGGTGCACATACGATAAATTTACCCCATGTTAATTTTCGTTAAATTGAGTTAATACGACGAAAATTTTTAAATTGATACATCTATAACAAACATAAGGTAACGTGTATACCCGACAATTGACACGTCTCATCTAACTCAGCAATTTGACGGTAAAATTTAACGAAAACTAACGGATGGTAAATTTGTCATAGTTGCACCAGTTTGGGATAAATTTGTCGCAGGTGCAGCAGTTTAGGGTTTTTCAAGGTCAAAAAAATAATTTGGGGTAAAATTGTCACAAGTGTATTGGTTTGGGATTTTTGGTGGTATTAATCCTAAAGAAAATAAGGAATTAGAGAGCATAATTGAAGAAAAGAAAATAATAAATTGGATGTTATGAATAGAGATGAAGAGAGAACTTGTGTGAAAAAAATTGAGAAATGGAAAGGGGTATTTATATTATAGATTAGAAATTAGTAAAGAAAAAGAAAAAAAAAATTAGGTGACCGTTAGAGAGAGCCATTGTCAACGGGTAACGGCTTTTTCTTTCTTTCTTTTTAATTTTTTTTAAAAAATTTTATCTCCATTTTTCACTGTTCGAAATCGGCCTGGAACTGCAGGTTTCGAGTCCGGTTCAAGATTTGAAGAAATTGTACCCGGACCCTTATGCCACGGGTTAGTTCCAATTTGGAACCGTAGGCCCGGTCAACAGGCTAGTTTCGAGTTTGACCCACGTCGGTTCCGGGTCGATTTTGGGCTCAACCCGGCCTGAGGCCATGACTACTAACGGCGGTCACTAGCCCTCGGGCAAGGGTGTCGTGGCTCTCGCCAACGCCAGATCAAGCATCGATGAGAGCCATGAAGCCTTCGCCCAGGCCCTTGTGGCGTTGGCGAGGATCGCAGTGCTCTCGCCCAGGGTCGGCGATCCAAAAAAAAAATTAATCAAGAAAAATTTGAAAATCGAACCCCAACTGAATTGAATTTTTTTAAAATTCAATTCATATTTAGTTAAAGACGGGAATCGATCCAGTTGAAGCTTAAGCCATTGACATCCCTGGAATCTTTGACAGATTGCAATAATTACTACTAGTTGCGTTTTTCTTTTTTCTAGTACGAGAATAATGCAACTTATCTCAGGCATGTGAATCTTATCCACAATAATCTTTTGCACGTCAACGCCAGGGAAAATTCCAAATTGACAGTGCGCATTCGCCGAATCCTGCTTTTCTATCCGTCTTGCTTTAAATCTCGACCCCCAATGGCATATCTTCCATTTGGATAAAAAAAAGAAGAAGAAGAAGATAAATGTGTCTTCAACAGTTCTGACACGTGTCCCGAAAAAACCTCCTTGATTCCGTACAGGACTATCGACTGTGATTGCACTTCAGCGTTGGAGATTTTCTGGAAAAAAATTTTTTTTGAGAAAAATTGAAAATTCAATTGACATCCCTACGTTAAATTTGAAACTGGTTTGATAGTTTTCCGTCATTGACTTTCTTAAACATGCAAGTTGTTTGTAACAAAGGCATGTCTGAGATGGAATATTTACCGGTGTTTCTTCAGAGAAGGTGAAAGTTATGTAGTAACAATTATAGGAAAAAATACCAAAAAAGTCCTAAACTTATTACAATAATACCAATTTAGTCCTAATTTTTTTTGGCCGATTCAATCCTAAACCTTTTATAATTGTGCCAATTTAGTCCATCCTACAAACTTTGACCGGCCAACGTTGACGTGGACGCCATCCAGCCAGCCACCATTATTTAAATATAATTTTTTTGATTTTTTTATGATTTTTAAATAATTTTTATATGATTTTTTTATATAATTTTTAAGATTTTTTAATTTTTCGTGTTCTTTTTCATTTTTTCCTTTCCCTCTCTTCTCCTCTCCTCTCCCCTCCCCTTCCCTACACCTCTAGTCAGTCGCCATAGTCCAGCGATCGGCCAGAGGCATGGCCGGATAGGCCGCCTTGCCCAGCCATAGCAGTGGTCGACCTCACTATCGTCAGGCGAGGCAGCGATGTCGAGGTCGAACCCCGCCATGGCTTGTCGAGGCTCAGCCTCGCAAGCCCAGATTTGAGCCGACGAGGTTGAGCCTCGACCGGCCATGGCGAGGCTTGACCTCGCCCGCCCATGGCGAGGAAGCGACGACAGTTGCAAGCCCAAGATCTAGGCCATAAGAGAGTGCACTGAGAGATGGATTCTCGAGGAATGGCCAAGGGAGGGTGTTGATGGTGGTAATGGTCAATGCAATTGAGACAGCCGCGGGAAGCTCGAGATCGACGAACTCCTTCCTTGCTGACCTCGGTGGAGCTCAAAGCTTGCTGATCTGGTAAGTCCCGAGCTTGCCTGGATTTGGCGAGCTCGTGGCTTGCCAGCCGTGGGCGAGCCCAAGATCGCCGGGACCAGCCGCCTCGAGCTCGCCTGGCCGAGTAATGGCCATCACCGGGCGGTCGGAGGAAGGAGGGCGGAGGAGAGGATGGAGCGGTACTGGAGGAAAAAGGAGCGGTGGTCTGGAGCAAGGAGGAAGAAGGAGGTGGGAGTAGAAAAGGAAAAAAAAAATCATAAAAATTAAAATATTAAAATATTATGTCACCGGCTGGTCAGTGTCCACGTTAGCACCGGCCAGCCAAAATTTATTGGATGGATCTAATGGCACAATTGTAAAAAGTTTAGGATTGAATCGCCAAAAAAAAAAGTTTATGATTGAATTGACATAATTGCAAAAGATTTAGGATTTTTTTGATAATTTTCCCGAAAATTATATGATAACATCTAAAAGCTAAGTTCATAGTCATTTGATTGAAATAATATGTTATATTTAGATGTTACAGTCGACTTTCTGTACTAACATGGACTTTGACACTCATCCATCCCGACCGTTCGAAGACATACCATACACGCCAAAACTTGTAAGAGCTTATTAGGAATGGGGATCTTAACCTCAAACTTTCCATTTTTAGACAGCTTTTTTACTCTTTTTGAGTTAAATGGTTGCTTGCTTGTGGTTTTCGAAACTTCCAAATCATTCAATTTACTTATAATTGAGTTTATTTAGATGCCATCAGTATCTGGGAAAGTTAACGGCTATAAGTTGAAGTTTGGCTGTTGGGGTCGTATGTAATGATACATCATGACCATCAAAGACACGCATCATGCACACGAGAAAGCCCGACGGATCTTATTAGGAATGGCGACGAAGTGGGATTGCCAACCCTTCTACAAAATCCAACACATGAACAAGTTTCAAGAGCACGCTATGAATTTGCCTCTAAGCACGGTGAATGTTTTGAGCAAATGGTATGGTAACTGCAAAGCATTCAAAAGAAGGGATTAACTAGATTTTTTATTTTATTTTTAGGGTTAGAAGTAAGTACGCAAATATCCTAATATATCTTCAAAAAGCCGAGTAATTTCCATATAAAACTAGATATATTTGGGGTTTAGGGAATTGTAAACCGAAATCAAAGCCCGAATTATGCATCACCGCTCAATATCAAAATGAACGTCATGCGACAGATAAACGTGCTATTAGCAAGGATTGTTTGTGTGATACATCGAATAGGGCCATATATGTGGAATATCTTGGCAAGAAGTTGGCATTCGTTTTCATTCTTGCCAAGATGACGATTTTTTTTTCTTTTTTCACTTTTGAATGTGTTTTTTCAATGAGAGAAATATATTTTCCTTTGACTCGTTTATTTTTTGTGAAAAAATTCGGAATTTTTTTTTCTTCTGAAAATTTTTTCCCGCGAAATGAACGAGCTTTAGATAATCTACTTGTCCTTCATGAAGATAAGCAAGGATGAATTTCGCAGGTTCGATGAATGCGGAATTTCGGGAAACAAGATTGAGACAAGGTGAAGACGAAGGTGGAGCTGAAGAGATGTCCAGATTACTCAAAGTAATTTTGTCGCAGGGGCATGCTGAACACCTGAAAAATCATAAGCAACGGATGCACAGAGAGTTTGCAGATGGAGCTCCATTGCTGCATCACAAAACTCGCAGACAACCAGACGAACAAACTAGAAAAAAAAAAAAAAATGGGCTGCACCTGCCGAGTATGAACCCATGACGCGCTGCAAAAATCACCTGAATGAGAGATGTAGAATTTGCCATCCGGTTCGATCATTTCCGCAGCATTTCGCTGCGGAACCGAAATGCTTCTCTTCAATTCTTCCTGGCTGCCATGGCCGTTTGTCGATGCTGGATGTGTATCTCCATCAGATCAAAATTCACGCCTCTACCGGTCCTCCTCCTCAACATTAGCTCGGCCTCTTGCATCCTGCCTCGCTCGCAGAAACCACCCAAAATGACATCGTACTTAAAGATATCAGGGAGTGGTCCGTTTTCACCTTGTATCGACAAGATCGGCAGCTTTGTCCGTGTCCTCTGATTCTTACAAAGCCATTGATGAAGAGTGCTGCAAGTGATGCTATGCGGAAAGAAGTCCTCTGGCGGCCACTTCAATAAAGAGCTCGCCTGCCTTGACACCGAACACATCTCCAAACTGGCGAAGACCTTTGAATTCAGTGTTGCAAGCAACGAGGCCTGTCGATAAACCCTCTTGTCCATCTCATCCCCAAGCATCGAAGGCTCGGCAACTGCCCCTGGGCTACAGAAACCGTCGATTAGAAAGCCGTGTGAAACACGGTCCGGCCTTATGCAACTGTTTGATCTGATCATCCCATGTTTGATAAGCTTTGTGCACTCCCCTCCCCACCCTGCAGAAACCATCGATCGGTGATCTGCGAATACCACAATGTCAGGTTCTCGGTTCCTTTTGAGACATTGTCTCGAGCAAGCTCATGGCTTCGTTCATATTCCCTTCCTTACAGTCCCCATCTATTAGCATAGCGTATGTACGGGCGCCCCCTTTCGCTTGTCTCGCCAAGGGTCTTGCTGCCTCCACAATCATCCTTGTCCTCGCCGAAACAGTTCAATACAGGAGGATACGTGCCTACATCAGTGACGCAGCCTTGCTCAAGCATTTTATCCTGCATTCTGGACGCCTCTGTGACTAAGCCATTTCTAGTACCCATCAATGAGAGTGACATAAATTTGTTAAGACATATGTTCGGCGCACAATCACAAATAAGTAAAGTGCAAAAGCAATAAAAAAGAAATCCGAACGCCCTTAATTTAGAATTACGTGCAACGAAGCGAAACTCCTGCTAACGCACTCCACGTACGCTTGAAGTACATTGAAACCCAGGTTGTCGGTTGTTGAAAGCACATCCCTAAGGAGCTATGTAGCTAACGCACCTCTCTGTGACCTTTCTGGTCCTTTCAAGTGAAAAAAAAAAAAAAATTCTATTCAGCCTCCCCAATCCTGCCTTTTTTTACCAAATTTGGATTTTAATTTCACGAAAAATGAGTGATTTAGTAATTATTTTTCTAAGAAAAAAAGTATTCTCTATAACTTGAAATGCTTAATTAATAAAAAAAATCATTATTGACAATAATTAATGTCTACATATTTTTGCGTACATAAAGATTCTTTTTCATTCATACATTTTTGCAAGTAATGTAAGCGATTATCTTTTAGAAAATCTTTTTTCAAATCGTTCATTTTGTTAGATTTTAGTGTCTCACTCCCATAAAAGGTGAATGAGAAGTGTGGATGGAGGGAGTCCCACGATAGATAAAAGAAAGATGGGAGATGGATTTATTTAGAGTAATTTTTTCAAGGAATTTGGGCATTAAGGGGCACCCCACTTTTGTGAAAGGGAGAATATCTACACAAAGATGGGCTGGCCCACGTGCGCGCGCCGCCGTCGACCTGCTCTGATCGAGTCGAGTTTGTATTCATTTTTTTTTAAATTTAACCCATCTTTTTTTATTTTAAATTGAACGTACATTATCCGAGCAGGCATGCCTGGAAAACGAACACAAACCAAACGGGCACTATCCGAATGGACATATTTGGAAATTTTTGGACATTTTTTTGCCCGAAAAGATATGTATGTTCGTGATCGCTCATCAAGCTATTGACTCGGGTGCACCCATCCATAATTGAACAAAACAGTTCGATTCTTCGTGACTCTTCATTGTTTTGATAAAACCAAACTAAACCGTGACTTATTGGTTTTCCGAACATTTTTCAATATGCTCTCGACATTTCATTTTTGCACGCGACATTCCACTGTTCTCTCATTTTCGATCTTCATTCATTTGTGCAATTATTATGCAAAGTTGCGTTCGAAAGATTCCTCTGAAGAAATACCGCTTTTAGAGAAAAGACGATCCGTTCTATCCTGAGAGCAATTGTTCAAGAATCTTGGATACCGATTGATGGGACAAATTGTTTTAAGGACACAACGTGAATTCGTTGGGTTCGAATCGTTCGTGTACATTCGAATTACTCATTTACACTTGATTTCAAGTTTATTAATTAATTATATTTTGCACATATGAACACTTAGGTTGTAGCACATTTTTCGCTGAACAAATGGCGTCGTTAGTGTCACCCATCCGAACAAATGGCTATGTTTAGCTTTGCCGGCCCATTTTCTATCTTAAAACAAAATCATTTCGTGCGATTTTTTTTCGATTTTTTTTATTTGGATCCAGGTACTTCTAGATGCTCGTGCACGAGTAGTACGCAATTAATAAAGCAAAAAAAAATCAATAACAATAAGAAATACATAAAATAAAATAAAAACAATATTACAGGGCGCCCAGCCCCAGCGCGATAAAGCTACTCCAACTCGCACCTCACGAAGCTACTCCTCTTTCTCTAGTCATGCCATGGCGTGGAAGCTACTCCGACTCGCTCCTCACGAAGCAGAGAACCATCTCGAGCTCTCTCTCCGTCAAGCCTTCCACCTCCTTGAGCCGAGGCTCAGACCGCCCTTCCCTCTCAAAGTCTTAACCTCAAACGAATATTCCGATCTCACTCGGACCATCCTCTATGGAGCCCTAACCGAGACCCATCTCGCCAAAACTCACATCAAGCACTTGCACGCCATCATCACCGACGGGTATGCACTCTTCGTGAATCTAGTAGCTCGAATTGTCAACGAATTGTACGAGAAGCTCGCCGAGGCGGCGAAAACTCAGGTCCTGTGGGCTGCTAGCGAGATGGTCGATGTTTCTGCAATAGGGTCCAGTGAATTGTTGGTCTCGCTGTTGAGGCAAATAGTTGGGGGAGATTTTAGCAGTGGCAATCTGTGGTTGTGTTTCGAGATGGTGAGCCTGTTCTTGGGTAAATGGAATTGCTTGCTGGAAGAGGATCCTTTGGTTTTGACTTGTGCGTTGGATAGCTTTCTGAGGTTATTGGCTGACCATTGTAGGGCGACTGTTGATGCAAGACTGGAAATGCTGAAGAGGTTGGAAATCGAGTTTTGTGTTAAGATGCTGAGAGACCAGTTTGGTTTGTGTTTGAAGATTGGGAGGGATTTAATTCGGTTGTTGCAAGACTTGGTCA
Organism: Rhodomyrtus tomentosa; assembly: GCA_028455895.1. Classification (NCBI taxonomy): domain Eukaryota; kingdom Viridiplantae; phylum Streptophyta; class Magnoliopsida; order Myrtales; family Myrtaceae; genus Rhodomyrtus; species Rhodomyrtus tomentosa. The sequence goes on along the minus strand of JAPCWY010000003.1, from coordinate 12,139,185 downwards.
ATGTGCCCAAGTTTCAAGCAATATGGATGGATTTGATTTCAAACCCGAGAGAGTTCGGGTTCGCTGAATTTTTGGATATTGTGCAGATATATTCCACGAGGACTCCGAGTCGTTGTTTCTTACTTCGACTTGCCCCGGAGGCAGAAAAGCAATTGCGATTTCTACTCACGCACGTGAAGCTTGGGAACCAAAAGCTGCATCAAACCTGGTTTTCCAGCAAGTGTTTTGGCACTCCGGATAGAGAGACTTTTATAGTTGATATTGTTCGCTTCATATGTTGTGCACACCACCCATCTACAGATATCATTCATTCGAATATTATCCCGAGGTGGGCTGCCATTGGATGGCTTCTAAAGTACTGCAGGAAGAATTATGTGGAAGCCAATGCGAAGTTGGCCTTGTTTTATGAATGGCTTTTCTTTGATGAAAGAGTGGATAAGATTATGGACATTGAACCGGCATTGTTGTTAATGGTTCATTCCGTACCTCACTATATCGAACTAATGTACACTCTTCTTGAATTTTTGTTTCTTCTTGTGGATAACTATGACGTGGAACACGAGGATATGATATCTAGCAGAGTTTCATCATCTTTTAGTCTACTCATTAACAACAAAGGAGTGAGTTGCAATCTTGAAAATTTGACTTTGGCTGAAACACTTTTTCCACCTCTGAAGTAGAAGCTTAGGTGTTTCTTATTTGGTATGAGAGTCGGAATTGCTGAAAAAACACAATCAGCTAAAACTCTTGGTCACTTAATTCCCATGGAGGTTGGAACAGGTTTACCTGAAGAACACGTTACATACATACAGAAAGATGAAGTTGGGACCAAGTCAATCGATGCTTCTGTTTCCTTTCCTTCAAGATTATCGACCATCACTTCAGAAATTCAAGAGAATGATATCCAAAAATTGGTCAAAGGTCTCGGCAAAGCAATTATGAACTCAAATGCATTAAGTCTTCAGTCTTTAGAGCAAATTCTTGATTTGTATATTAATTTGGGTGATGACTTGCCCACACATTGCTCAGTATCTCCCGAGGCCTTATCTTTAATTATAGCAAGGGAACTAGAGTCGAATGGATACAAACTCTTTGCACCTCTTGAGCATCCCGAAGATGATCTTGATGTTGATGAATGCAAGTCTCCCACAACCTTAATTATTTGGAAATATCTATTTTCTAAGCGAAAGTTTAGTTCAAATGCTTTTGTTTTGGTCGAGGAATGGTTTTCTTATGGGAGCACACTTGTTGTGTTACGCTTCAAGATTGGCTTACGAGGCAAGCATGGCAAATCATATTGCTTATGAACCTGCGGCAGATAATCTTCACAAGTCGATCAGCACCCGGGTGCCATTCCTGATGGGTCACATTGAATGTTATCTCGCCTTTTCAGATCAAAGGCGAAAGAACTTGCCTGAACCACTTATCTGTGCAGCTTTAATCGACAAAGAGTTAGCTGTTACATTGGTACAAAATGCTTTTTTTGCTTACAGACATTACCTTTTGCATCAAAGGACTGCCTTACCAAAAGAAGCTGATAGAACTCTTTCGGGGCTTCTTGTTTTTGATTTAGATTCTTGCTCAGAGTGGAAGGGGGTACAATCACAGTTTTTGTTCCACAATATCTTTACTCACCTTTCTTATTTATCCGTTGGCGAGGAGCATGTCATCAGATTACTTGTGAGTCACTTGAAAAATGTTGATATCGTCAATATAAAGTTTGACATTGGGCAAGGTAAGCTATCCATAGTGGGGGAGAATGTGGAAACTGTTCATGATTTAATCCAAAGCTCCCTTCACTGGGGAGCTGATGAGCAACATAAGTTCTGGAGTCTGATTAGGCTGGAACTTGTGGCTTCTCAGGTCCAATTAGAGAAGTTGATCTTAAAATTCTTTTGCTCAGGTGAGATAGATGCAGCTAATGGTGCTATTGCAGTGGGAGGCCTTTTAGATTTGCGCTGTTCTCGATTACCTACACCCGAGCTTGTTGGGGCAATCCTGTTGTTACCTAATAACGTGTTTCATAACTTTTCTGCTGCCGTCCTGCAAACGTGGGCTGTGTCTCATCCTTCATTGTTGTTTAATAGCTTAGCTGAGTTCTGTAAGAAAGTCAAAAGCATTGACAGAAAATCTATCTTCTCTGAATCTGCTGAGCTTACGATCAACCATTCTGCAGTTTTATGGTTGTCCAACTATTGTGATGCTGAAGGCTTGAGCAGGTCCAACATTTTTGGCAGCTTTCCCCAGAACACTCACTAAGAACGGCAAATGGTCTCATGACACAAAGCTAATTGGTTTCACTAAAGGTAAGGTGCTAGATAAAGGACCTTCCATACATCAAGATGCAGTTGTTGCGTGCTGTGATAAATTTTGAGTCATCGTCTACTGTGAAAATAGATATTATGAAGATCCCTGTCCCCATTCTCATTTTTCCTGACAGAATTAGAATATAAGGGATTCTGAATGTAGATCCTGCTTCTGAATCACATACATGAAGTGGTCTACGTTTATAAGTGTGTGCGCGTGCAAGAGAGAGGGAGGGAGGGGAAGAGGTTACCTCCAACATTCCATGCCCAAAACTACTCTCTCTGAAGGCACTGTAGTCAGGTTGCCGTTCCCAGCAGAACTTACCAGCTGCAGGCCCAGATGAAAAATTAGCTGCACAAAAGCCACCCATGTACTTATCAGGGGTGGTTGATGGTTCTGGACACTTGTCAGGTTCATCAGCATGCTCCACAGCGATCTTTTCCCGATTATCCCCATCTCCAACCGTGATATAAACTGGCCCACATGGATAACGTATAATTGTATACTCGATTTGAGCGCTCATAGGCATGAATCTGTTGATATTGAAGACTTTTCATCGACTTAAATGGATGTTTAGCTACTGCATACAATGTAGAATCAAGCAAACACAGTTACAAATACAAAAAAGGTCCAGAATGGTTCTGATGGAACATAATTTATACGTCTAGGTCTCATTAAAGTTCCGCAATTTATCCGATCCGGTCAAACATAGTTCATATTCTTCGGTAATCTGATATATCATAACCATATTTACAGAGACAACTCTTGGATCATGAGTGTGGAGACTAAATTTATTAAGCACGCTGAACATTTTTTCTGGAATTTTCCTCCAACTTCTCAGCCTGCAGGCATGAGCTGCTATATCGTCAAATAAAATTGATTGGAAAAAAAATTCATGAATACACTCACCAAGAGGCGTATCCTTCCCAGACAATATGAAAAATGTAGTTTCGTAAGGAATTTTAGGAAAATGAATTGCAGTTATGTTAAAGGAGGATGTCGTCACTTACATGTCCATTGAAGACTATGTTGACGCCTGAGGAGTACAGAAGATCTTCCAGCGCTACCATCATGCACTCTGCCTCTCTGTAGTGAGCTTTGTAGGTGTTGTACCAAGGAGGATGCCAAGCAGCTACCAACCAGGGAGTTATGGATCTGTCAACACTAGACAAGTCTCTCACCAGCCACTTGTATTGATCAGCTGTATAAGAGCAGGAGATAACTTATAAGCCTCATTGGTTGTCGCTAATGTTCAACAGAAAATCGTGCAGGTCAGTCTAGTTTAAGGTCAGATAAAGCAACAATAAAGCTAATGAAATCTATGTGCTTTGGACCAGCCATTCAAATGCCATACATTGTTCCATTTTCTGTTTTACACACATAAGAACAGATGTCACTTATTTCTTTTAATTTTCATTTTCCATATCCGTGAATTTCACTTGAGTTCTAGCTTTCAGAATTTAGATTCCCGCATCCTTTCAAACATTTCACTCTTGCAAAGACACAATGCAATATCCACTCTCAACATTGAGTGCAACCAAATAGGAAATTTCTTGTTCTCCAACTATATAAAAACAGGAAAACTAGGTCTGGCGGAATTATCCTGTATTTCATAAGCTTTATGGCCCGTTTGGTTCTTGAGAATTTGAGGTGCTTGGTGTGACTCTGAAAATTGTTTCCCAACACAAAACATATTATCATATTTTAAGCTTCAAAGTGAACTTTTTCTTATCGCACAGCTGAAATGCAAAAATTAACGTGGTTCTTACATTACAAACAAGATCTTTTTCGATGAATGTATCCTCTTTTGCACCACGAAGCTCTATTTTTACTTCTGAGATTCTGATGCAAAACTCGCAAAAGATGCCTCTTAAAACAGAGTTCAACATAACATGATCAAGGGAAAAACTGCATTACCTGAGAAGTTGTAGGCAATATACGCTCCAAGCATGATGAAATGTATACCTCCTGCATTGAAGGAATAGTAAAATGTTGATGAAGACCCACATTCCTCAGATGGGAATGCAAATCTTGAGCTGTAAGCAACGAATGTACGATTTCCAGCTTGTTTCTCTATTTCATGGTTTCCCTCTACCACCATTATTGGAACTTTAGACACTAAAGGCTGCATAAACCTGTGAGAAGGATCCGAAGTAAGTTCCACATATCTACACACAACATAGTCCTGAGAAGAAATATTTGTATCCTTTTCAAGTGCGTCCATTATAAGACTCTTTTATGAGACAAAATATGATGCATTCACCTTCCCCAGTAATCCCATCGTGGCTGATAAGTCTCATGTATAGGTGTTTTCGGAAATGAGCAAGAGTAGCAGTCAGATCCGGTGCCATTTGTGAGGTATAGATTTGCATAAGTAACATCACCAACCAATAGGAGAAAATCAGGTCTGTTCTTCTTCAAGTGATGAACTGTTGTAGTTGTATTGTATGTAAGCCCAAGATCTCCCACTATAGCTATTCTATTTGGGTAGCTTTGAGGACCCGGAAATGGCATTGTCCTGAAATGGTAGATGTTACTCATGGCCGGAAAACTCGGATCTCCACATTGATAGTAGTAGAGCGTGCTAGGTTTCAAGCCTACAAAGACACAATGATTTATAATCAGAAAGCTTCCACATTATTGGTGATAAGTCCGCAAACTACAAGAAAGTCACCCACTAGCTCGGTTTATATCTTCCCTTCAAGATCCTCGAGAGGATTAAATACAAATGTTGACATTGATAATTATGTAATGATCATGAAATTTTCAAGACAACATATGAATTCTCCAAGTTCATTACTTTTGGATTCCACCATGAGCCAGTGATTTGCCAAAGAGTGAATTTACCACTACATGAGCATAATGATAACGACCAATCCAGTCTTATGAGCATTTTGAGGTTAATTTATCATGCGACTCAGCTTTCAACACACCAAGCATACCAATTCAAGCAATCCCCCTAAAACCCAATAACACAACCTCCAACGCAAGTTAGAACAAGCTTTCCAAGCTCATACGAGACACACCTACATAAATAACTAAGATAATCAAGTTCCAGTATCTGCTCTATCCTTTCCTGAAAAAATAAATTAGGAATGCTATTACATGCATGCCTGCCTCGCCACAACACACGCGCACACAGAGAGGTCTTTAATTAATAAGCAAAGATAGACATGTGAGGGCCATGGCTTTTCCACAAGAATACCCGGAGAGAAGTTCTGTTGAGTAGATAATAATTCGTTGGCCCTAATCATACTTACATACAGCTTTGCACCCATGGTGGACTAAAGGGGATAAGAAGTTAACAGTTGAACATACATCTCAAGTAGCGTTAATTTATTATATTAGACTCTATTTGCAATGAAAAGAAAGAATGAGCAGAAAAACAGTACCTAGAATACGAACATGATGGATGATTCCTGAACTATAATTCTGGAGGCCTTCAAAAGGGTAAAGCTGATTATAAACTAGAGAACTTCCCCTGGCTTCATCACTAGACAGCTGTTTCTCAATCCCATAAGTAAACAATGCTGGCAACAGCTTTTGGATCTAGCGGGAGAACACTATTGCCAATTTGGTAGTTCCCTGCAAAACCGCTACACCAAATTATACATCCTTGCCAACAGAGAAGTTGGGTCTTAAACAGGTTCGTTCAAATATACTGACCTAACTATGACATGTCTGCAATTCAAGAAGATGCAAAAAGCTACATCGCACTTCCATTATCATTGTCAGTTTTACCAAGATTACCAAATTGTCGTATCACAATTGGTCCTCTCCTCTTCCTCAACATGAGAGAGTTACAGAGAAACAACTAAGAATGTGACTTCTCCACTACGATATCCCTCATTAATGCTCTAGCAATGTCGGTCATCTTAGCTGAAGCCCATAGCAATGATCCAGCCTATCGAACAAAAGATGATGGTAGCCGAATAGCATTTCCATTAACTTTTGGCAACTTCAGTTTCCACAGTCAAATTTAGTATCAGCGAAAGGATATTGCACAAGCAGCAGGTATTTCCTCTCCATAGATCATGTGAACTCGCTTACGCGACAAAGCCGCGTGCGGAGGAACATTTTCCGAAGTGATGTTTACATGCAGAGGATATGATACATGGATACTCGAGTCTAGTACCTTGCGTCAATGCCTTTAGAAGCAGCGCAAAGTCACGGACTCATCAACCCGAGTTAAACCGGAAAATTCTAAAAACTGCTCAACAGAATGCTGAATCATAGAAACCAAACCATTCCGGACGCTGTTCACAGTTACGACTCAACACTTGTGCCCCCCAAGCGAGCCGAAGAAGAGAAGCGGAGATCGATCGAACACCAACCTGTAACCCAGGAGATCCATACGGAGTCGTAATCGGCGGAGAGAGCGACCGATATCTGCTCGGGCTCGAAGCCATTGACGCGCCTCTGGACCTGGGGTCGGTGTCGGGAAGGTCGACGGCGGTCCCGCGGAGGCTGGCGTCGAAGGGGACCGTCACCGGAGCAAAAGGTCCGTCCAGGGTCGACGGGATGCCGGCCTGAGCGAGGACGGTTGTGGAACTCAGCTGAGCCAAGAACGCTAGCGCGATCGCGACGCGAGGCCATGCAGAAAGCCATTGAAGGACGTCCTCCATGAGAGAGGGCGCGAGACAGAGAGAGCGAGAGAGCATGCAAGGGTTGATGACAGAGTTGGAAGGCATAGAACGCGCCGCCTTTTTCAGTTACACGCGCCAGACGGCGATGCCATTTCCGGAAAAATTTTGAAAAAGCGAAAATCGTGAAGAATACCAAAATTGATGGAATCTATCCCCGTTGTGTGTCAGACCAATTTATATAGAGATCCGCCTCGGTATCATTTTCATGCAACCAACACCCACGGATTTTAATTCGCGTGATAGATAGTAGGGATGAGGGAGCAGGCCGGTGGTCCATGTTACTAATTTTCGGAACTAGAGGTTGGACATATGTATCCCTAAAACCAAGTCGGACAGTACTGGTCGGTTCGGTCCTGTTCCCCAGCAGTCCAGCAGAATCGAAGTTCAACGGAAAAAAAAAAAGAACTAGTGAATTTAAAATAAAAAAGAAAAGAAGAAGAAGTTCATAGTTTACCGCTTAAAAACTTAGTGGATATTTTCAGATGAGAGAGAAAGAACTTTTGATCTCATTTCTTTAACATGATAGAGAGCCCCAAATTAAGTTTTGTAATTAAAAAATACACAAAGAAAAAAGAAAACGAAAAATAATAGACATGACGATCTATCGATCCAGTTTCTCTCTAGAAACCAAAAACCGGATGGGAATCCCCAGACCCGAACCAACCCGGCCAGTTCAGTTCGATCCGGACTATTCTTGGTCCGGTCGGTTCATTGTACTCGATCCCGATAGATAGCGTCAATTAAGATGTAAAATTTAAGTAGATTAATTTTTTTTCCTAATAAGACTTTTGATATGAATTATAATTATTTATTAGCATTCAATTGACGCATTTTGCCTATTTAAAATTAAGCGCTTATTTATACTTTTTATGAAAAAATCTTACGTAATGATGGGACCGTTGCATCTCCTAAGCAAAGGCTTTGTTATAAGAAATTATATACCCATTTCGAATTGTTCAACGAATTGTACGAGAAGCTCGCCGAGGCGGCCAAAACTCAGGTCCCGTGGGCTGCTAGCGAGATGGTCGATGTCTCTGCAATAGGGTCCACTGAATTGCTGGTCTCGCTGTTGAGGCAAATAGTTGGGGGAGATTTTAGCAGTGGCAATCTGTGGTTGTGTTTCGAGATGGTGAGCCTGGACGGACCCGGGTGCTGACCGACTTTGAGAGGGAAGGGCGGTCTGAGCTTCGGCTCAAGGAGGTGGAAGGCTTGACGGAGAGAGAGCTCGAGATGGTTCTCTGCTTCGTGAGGAGCGAGTCGGAGTAGCTTCCACGCCATGGCATGACTAGAGAAAGAGGAGTAGCTTCGTGAGGTGCGAGTTGGAGTAGCTCGATCGCACTGGGGCTGGGCGCCCTGTAATATTGTTTTTATTTTATTTTATGTATTTCTTATTGTTATTGGTTTTCGCTTTATTAATAGCGTACTACTCGTGCATGGGCATCTAGAAGTATCTGGATCCAAATTAAAAAAAAATCGCATGAAATGATTTTGTTTTAAGATAGAAAATGTGCCGGCAAAGCTAAACGTAGCCATTTGTTCGAATAGGTGATACTAACGGCACCATTTGTTCAGCGAAAAATGTGTTACAACCTAAGTGTTCGTATGTGCAAAATAAAATTAATTAATAAACTTGAAATCAAGTGTAAATGAGTAATTCAAATGTAGACCAACGATTCGAACTCAACGAATTCACGTTGTGTCCTTAAAACAATTTGTACTCTCAACCAGTACTTAAGATTCTTGAACAATTGCCTCTCGGGATAGAACGGACGTCTTTCCTCTAAAAGCGGTATTTATTCAGAGAATTCCTTCTAACGCAGTCAGACCTTCCATGTTATACAGAACTGAATGTTGGCCAGCACAAAGGAAGCACGAGTATAAAATGGAAGTAGCGGAAATGAGGATGTTAAGATGGATGTATGGTCATACAAGGATGGATAAGATAAGGAATGAAGATATTTAACGAAAAGTTGGAGTAGAACCAATGATGGAAAAAATGAGAGCATAGATTGAGATGTTTTGGGCATTAACTTCGAAGGTCTTTAAATGCATCGGTACGAACAGAAGTTTGTTATCGAGAGCATAACACGAAAAAAACAAGAGGTCGGCCGAAACTTACTTGGGGAGAGAAAGCAGTAAAACAAGATTTAATGGAGTGAAAAATAGATTGACGTACGATTTGTCTTAGTACGGAGTGAAGGAAGGCTATTAGTGTTGTGGAGGGGTAGTGTATAGATAGATAGATATTATTTATTTTTACTTATTTATCTATTTTCTCTCGCTTGATTCTGCTTTTATTTTTATGATTCTTTAGGGTTCATCGACCGCCGACCCCAACCCAACTAGTTTTGAATAAAGATGTTGATATTGATGTTGATGATTTGGTTTCTGGTTTTTCTGCCGAAAACTTATTTAAGTTGCAAAAGTTCTTGGCTGGTGAACGATCTATTGAAAGTTGTTAAGTCATTGAACATAGAAACAGTTTCATGATGCAAAGTAATCCAGCATCGTCATTCAGTCTGTCACTGTCGTCCATCAGTGAAGAAATATGCCACTTAAAGTGTGTTTAATGGGACTACATGGCAATCATTCTGGGTTTCTAATTCTATTCTAAAAAAAAAGATAATAATCCTGTTTAGAAACATAAATGATTTTGATTCTGATTATGTTTCTGAAAATAGTTTTCGAGCAACAATAAGAACAAAAAAAATGTTAGTTTTGAAAAAAAGAATCACTTTTGAGAATCATAATACTGAATAAATACCAACATCTCTCACTTTTCCTTTTCAATTCTCTCATCAATTTTCCTCGACCTAAAGCAAAACAAGATCTCACTTTCAAAGAAAAATATTTAAGATATAATATAAAATAAAAATTTGAAAAATTTTGAAAAAAAATATAAAATATCAAAAAAAAAATCAGGAAATCCTTAAAATTAGAAGAATCTTAGATTAGGCTATTTTGACCTCATTTTCATAAATTTGGACCTAGATTCCCTAGATTTCATAGATTTTGTTCTTTATTAGAAAAATCATAAATACCTTTGCAATTAAACTCTAACCACGTTTCTCTAAGCTCTTAAGGCTTCATTAGGATTTTATGATGCAATTTATCAATGCCATGATTCCTTGATTGCGCACTTGATTTCATTTATTCTAATTTGCCTACGTTTTTGTACTTTAGACTTAGTATGGTTTTAGAAAATTTTGGGAAAAGACAAAAATAACCATTGTGAACACTTCGCAAGCTCTCATTCTTAATTTTTCGATGAATTAAGACTGAGATTTGATTTTCCATAACAAAAAGCGTGCACTAGTGCGGGGCAGTGCGGTGCATTTTCCTTGTAGAAACGAAGGTGTCGCTCGTGTCAGTTATCCACTCGCTCAAAAGGGTTTGATGAAATCTCCCAATAAATGACAAAAATGACTTGTGATGATTCTTGATATTTATTTTTACATTTCAATATGGAATATGTTATACAAGAAAATCAATATGAATTAATCTTTGATTAATTCAAAATGTAGGATAAAATTTCATAAAGTAATTACGTAATTATTGGACTTAAATGATAAAAATTGGGAAGAGCTATCATTCCCGGGAACATAAATTCTGTGCAGTCATCAAATGCATTTCTGTTTTAGGAACAATAATTTTGAGCAGTTACGAAACGCATTCTAACTTTCTAAAATTCATCCACGGAACAGAATAAAAAAAAAGACATTTTAATTCGAATCGCTTTTTTGGATCAGAATGGTTGCCGTGCATGCCCTAATTTGTTCTTCTTTGATGAGTTTTCAAGAGATACTTGCAGAGTTAATTGGAGAAATCATTGCAGCCAGCGTCGGTGTGTTCTCTGATGTGCCGTTTAGAGGAGTGTCTATGAGATTGTGCAATTGCATTTGGTAAATATCTCTTTCCAGGTTAAATCAATTCTTGTTTGACCAATGGGTGTGACTACAGGTTTTGCTGGGATTTCATTAAATGTGCGAATGGCTGTTAAAGCTAATGATATCGGTCAGCGGACAGACCTGCAGACGACATTTCTGGGTTCATCCCAAAAATAGGGGAAGACTAGACTCTGTTTTTATGTTCTACTTCAGAAGGGAAGAGCAGATTTTATTTGCATATTTATTTTGTTACTTCTGACTCTGGGTTTGCTTGTAGCCTGTAGGAATAGACCGATGACAGCGTATTCGTTTTCGCGGACAAAGTTGGGGACGTTGTTCGTCAACTGTATTTACATCTAAATTGTGGGATTTAATGATGTTGTATTAAATGCATTTTGATTTTTTTTTTTTTCCTTGAGAGATATGGCGCGACATGAGAGGAGAAAAGTGGATGCTGAAAAGCAAAGTCTGCCTTCTGGGTTGTGGATTACTGTTTCGTTAAGCACGTAGTCCTCTTTTGCCTTGCCGAACTCGGTGTGTGTATCGTTGGTCAATGCAGTGTCAATGCAGTGATCTGAATACTGAATAGTCATTTGAATAGATGTTGAGAAGCATGAGTAAGCCTATGGCTCGAGTAACTCAGAGAGCTTTGACTCTGATGATCAGAGTGAACCTGATCGGGATCATGTATCGGAAAAACAAGCTGGGCGGTGGTTCCGTGTCAAGAGGGTCACATAGATGCTTTCTCAGAGATCTATTCTCTTCTTCATCGACGCCCGCCTGCAGAGCTCCTCGACATCTGCCTGTAAGTGTTGCTGCAGCAAATGGTTTTATCGAGCATCGTTCCGTTTTTGCTACAGGTAGCTTCAAAGTCCTCGATCATCCTGCTCCCATTCTTCCCATGGGATGCGAATAAGGCTCTCGACAAGAAGGATTTGCTGACAAGGGCTGAGCTAGTGAAGGCGACCGAGTTTCATTTGCGATCTGGGGGGGGGGGGGGGGGGGCTGAATTTTAAAAGAAGAAAGCGACTCCACTGGGATCGAATCCAGAATCTCTGGTTCCGTGCACCAGCGCGTTATCCATTGGGCCATGGAGTCCCACATTTTGAAATTTTCATTTTTTTAATATATATATATATATATGAATTATTTTCATATAATTTTTTTTGGGGCCCCGGTATTTCTGACGGGTAATCGCGTTACGATCTTTGTATTATGAATTTATTTACTATCGAGAAACTGATCACCATACAAAACGCCCGGTTATTAATTATTATTTAACACTCAACAAAACAACTATAAGAAAGGGTCAATGGAATGCGCAGTTTAGCTTCAGTTCCACGTGAAATGAAAAAAGAGAATGAGCACGCTGGTTGCTCCCAAGGACTTCTCCCCTGTTGCCGATGCGGAGGCCATCAAGAAGGCTTGTCAAGGTCTCACTTCACATCCCCTTCTTTCCCCCGCTCTTGCTCTGCATTTTCGCCCTGCTCGTCCGACCGTTGTCGATTTCGCGGTTAATTCTGCATCGGCTCGGTTTTGGTCATGTTTACCGAGGCAGCCGTGTCGCATTTCTCAGACCCCGACTTCGATATCTTTAGAGGTTATGTTTGTCTGTCCTCCTTCATGGGACTCTTTGTTCTCTTCTCTTTTTTGCGTGTATAGGGTGGGGAACGGACGAGAGGGCCATAATCTCAGTCCTAGGACACAGGAACATGTTCCAGAGAAGGCTTATCAGGTTGGCCTATGAAGAAATCTACCATGAAGACCTCATCGAGCAACTCCAGTCTGAGCTCTCCGGTCATTTCGAGGTCCGTGATTCGATCCCCGGCCTCTATGCATGCCTCCATCCTATCCCATTTTCGGCATCACAGCCCACCCGGCTTGATTTTATTTCGATTCAGATTCGATGTTTGTTTTAGCACCGTGGATTCCTTAGTTTTCTCTTTGAACGGGTGATGGAAAATGTCTGCGGCAGAGAGCTGTGTGCCACTGGACCTTGGACCCTGCTGATCGGGACGCGGTGCTTGCTAACTCGGCGCTGAAGAGGGCGGCACCCGATCATCGGGTCATTATAGAGCTCGCTTGTCTCAAGTCCCCAGAGGAGCTGCTGGGAATCAGGAGAGCGTACAAATTCCGGTACAGGCGTTCCTTGGAAGAGGATGTGGCTGCTCACACCACGGGAGATGTTCGAAAAGTGAATTCTCAGAGCCCCATGATTCGTGCTTTCCTATCAAAGAATTGAGACTAGACAGAATGATTCATACGAGAAACAAAAGTGTTAAAGATATGATGTGTTTCCGTCTTTCGGCTCTATGCTTGTTGTGTGCAGATTCTCGTCGGGCTCGCGAGTGCTTACAGATACGACGGGGGCGACATTGACGAGGAAATGGCTAAATCGGAAGCAGGTATTCTTCGCGACGAAGCCCACGGAAACGCTTTTAACCATGAAGAGCTGATCAGAATCTTGAGTACAAGAAGCAAGGTGCAGCTGAATTCAACCTTCAATCACTACAGGGACATCCACGGCACTTCTATCAACAAGGTACACAATTCTAAGCCCAAGGAGAAAAAAAGTGCATCAGACGAACAAACAAGAGGAAAAATGAGACTTGCCCTTTGAAATTCAGTACTAGACTTCTGAATTGGATTCAGACATTTCCCCTACTGTTCCAATAAGAAGAAAACTTTCATCGAATTGCATTTCCATGTCGCAAAAGCACGATGCGCCGGTAATGGGATTCGGCCTTTCGTAGGGATTGTCGGGAGACCCACCCAGCGAGTACCTAACGGGACTACTACTAAGGACCGCTATCAGGTGCATCAAGGACCCCAAGAAATACCTTGCAAAGGTGCGCGAATGGCTTGCGAATAACAAGAGACCCAATGACATTTCGAGTTGTTGACTCGAAGGGGGCAATTCTAACATCGAAACTCCGCGTGCTCGCAGGTGCTTCGCACTGCCGTGAATGCGGTCACGACGGACGAAGACGCGCTGGCCAGAGTCATCGTCACCTGCGCAGAGAAGGACTTGGCGGAGATCAAAGAGCTTTTCTTCGGGAGAAACAGCACGTCTCTTGAGGAAGCCGTGGCTGACAACACCTCAGGAGACTTCAAGAACTTCCTTCTGACTTTACTTGGGAGTGAAGACATTTAGAGGACTCTTTTCTCAGGAGTTTTTCAGATAGAATAACAAGTGGGAGTTCGTTGCATTGCGTCCAGGGACAACATAGTCAGGAGGCTTTGATTTGACTTTTTCTTCCATGGGCAAAGCGCCCGGACACCGTGTTTCAGAAATGGAATCATTAGTTCATGAGTTGGAAAGCGTTCATATCCCGATCCAAGTTCAAGTTCAACGTGAAATCTCAATCTTTTCCGTCGAATTCAGTTCTTAAGTTTTGAAACCCGAAACCTGCATTGCATATCTTGACATCTGAAATCGAACCGGTTCTGTAATCCTTAGTTTTATACTTGGAACGATGCTCACACCATGCTGCACCGTTAGTGTGAAATCTCAGCACTCGCGTGCTGACGACAATACCTTTACCGCCTCTTCTTACCAAATCTTTCCATGAATTGCAATATGTTTTTAGTATAAAAAACGATCAGTGTCTACTTACACTTTACCTCATTCAGAAATCTCAGACCTCAAAACTCACCTTTTTCGGACGATCAAGGAGACGGTCCTATCATAAATCGAGCAGATATAGACTCACTCCTTTTGATCAATATAGACGGAAAATAAAAATTAAAAAATGTAATTGTGCCACTGAATAGGATTTACTTTTTTCATGATAAAAAATAGGTTTTTATTTTATTTTTTGTGTGGAGAGAATGTGGAAATTACCCAGCTTTTCTTTTATGTGAAGTTGCAAATGCAATAAGCCTTTCATTCATTCAATCGGATGGTTCACCCTATTCTTCATTAATCAAATATGAGAATAGATAATGATAATGTCATTTTCTTCTCTCTCTCTCTCTCTCTCTCTCTATATATATATATATATATATATATATATATTCTTAGTCCAAGATTCCAGCTTACGCAAAGAAGAATAAGATAATCTTTTTTAGTTCGTTGATCTTAATTTAGTTCTTTAATCACGGCCCTTAGCAAATGCCGATCCGGCACAAGATTGAAGGAAAAAACGCAGAAGAAAGAAATACAAAATTGGTTGCTCTCTAGTACTTATCGCCGCTCTACGCAACATAATTTTTGAAAGTTTAAAAAACATAAATTTAAGTGAAAATTTTAAATAAAAATTCCAAATGCCACCAATTTATTTGTCTCCTGTATTATTTTACCTTTACCTAAAAAAATATATACTTCAATTAAACGCTTCTTTAAAATAACGAGTACACTTTAAATTTTTATTTAAAATTTAATTTAATTTGAGTCTTTATTTGAAAAAATAAAAGTATTTCAAGTTTTTATTTTAAAATTTTCTCTAAATTAAAAAAAAATGAAATGAAATAATGATTAACAACCCCCCGCTAAATATGACGTGTGACCTTGGAAAAAACCCAAAGGCAAACGACTTCGCCAAGTCAATGACACCAATTTTGTCTTAAAACGCAAATTCACCACCACATCCCATCCATGTGACTCACTCCCTCGCAAGTCCCAACAGAGGCGGCTCTTCTCCTTTGCCGTCATTTTTCACCCTCCACCGACAGTGAAGGCGGTGCGCCGTCGCCTGCCGGCGACGATCCAATGCCCTCCCTCCTCCGCAATTCGCCGCGATTCCTCCGCCTCCCCTCCCTCTCGTGCTCGGATCACTGACCCACCGTCCCCTCCTTCTTCCTTCAAACCCAATTTCGCCGCCCAGGGAAAAAAAATGGATTCGAGCGCGTCTTCGATCGACCAAATCTCCAAATCCGCCGCCGAAATCCTCGCGAAATGGAAGCAGTACAACGACAAGATGAACTCTTGCATCCTGAACAGCGATTCCCCATCTGGGTCAAGCCCGAAATCTGCGACGCCGCCGCAGCCGCCGCCTCCTCCTCCACCGGCCGCGGCGGCGGTCACGGTGCCAGCTCAGGTGCCGACCCGGAGAGTGCATGCGAAAGGGTCGAAGAAAGGTTGCATGAAGGGCAAAGGAGGACCGGAGAATCTGAGGTGCAATTACAGAGGGGTGAGGCAGCGGACGTGGGGGAAGTGGGTGGCCGAGATTCGAGAGCCGAGCCGAGGAAGCAGGCTCTGGCTTGGGACGTTCCCGACGGCCCTTGAGGCTGCTCTTGCTTATGACAAGGCCGCGAGTGCAATGTATGGCTCTTTTGCGAGGTTGAATTTCCCTCTCGGTTTGAGTTCCAAGGACTCCTCCAACAACTCTTCTTCTTCTACCACCGTTGCTGTTCCTGTGAAAGGTCTAACTTTTCTCTGTAAATTATCCATCTTTGTGGTTTTTGTGGTGTACAAATTTGGGTTGTGTTGTGGTTTCTTGGAGGTTGGATGGTAAATTGACTACACGTAGTGTTTGAGCGGTTGCTGGTTTTGATGGATGATGAGCATGTTTAAAAGTAAAGCGATCTCGTAGGAACCAGGAAGCTTTCGAGGGAATGTGGTAGAAGGTATCAGGAAAATATTTTGATTTGTGCATTTTTGTATTTAAGCTAAGGGAAAAAAGGGAAAAGATTTATACGTACCTTGCCCCAAAAAAAAAAAAAAGGGAAAAGATTTAAGGGGGAAACAGGAATAGTGCGGTGCTGTAGGGCATGGTGGTAGCTGCATCGAGATAATTTGGAAATTCAGTTAACCGGGAGCCCCTTTTTGCCATTAGGACAAGTACGATGAGCTCTGGTTTTATAGTTTTAGGCTTATTGATCTATGATCTTTCCTCGAGGATATCCACAGTATACTTTTTGTTGGCGCTATCCTAGAGCTAGCTCCCATTTGCATCTGCTAAAGACGAGTAAAGATCAATATTGCCCACCAATTAAATCTTGAGCTTAGACTAATTTGCTTTAAGTTTTCATCTTCCACCTGCCTCCGGTTTTTTTAGGCTTCAGGCCTGTCTCAAGCGAGTCACCTAGGAAGCATAATTGGCTGTTTGTAATAAGTTCATCCTTTTGATCTCCGAACTTACTCTGTTCCATGGGTTTGCCTACTGGACTTTATCTTAGGGAACGTCCCTTGGAAGACTTACTGTTGCCAACGAAAGCTGATCTCCACGCAAAAACATGAAAAGCTTTTCTTGAGCTTATCCTGAACCTGTACAATCTCCTTATTCTGGCATTACAGTCTCCAAAACAATTAGTTGTTCAAACCTGGAGGTAGAAGAGAAATTTCTTATTGGGGTTTTGGTAAAAGAAGCCTCTCCTAGTAGAATTTGGCTATGCTGCCGTAAGCTGAGTATACCTTCTGAATCCTGATGAGCATGAATAACACCATTGGAATTGCATGAATCCTGATGGAGGCTAAGATGCTTGTGCTTGCATTGGTCAAGTAAACAGTTAGAAACATCTGCAGAATGGCTAGTCTTTGAGTGACCTTTCATACTATTACAATCAAGGTTTTGAACTAGCTACCATATGTCCATGAAACAAATGTATTCATGGATAGTCACTGCAACCTCATGCATTTCATATCTACACTCCTCTGCAGATGCTTCGACCTTAAATGAGCCACTGTCCGCCGATCTCCATCTCGGCAGTTTTTCAATGGTTTTAGTACATGAGCGTCCAAAAAAGCATTCGAAAGCCAGTGCTTCCTTATCACCAGGTGCAAGGTCATCGCCTCTTAAAGAAAGCAAGTCTTTGGAGTTTGAGGTACTTCATCATGGCTGCTTATTTTTTGTTAAGAGCATATTTTCTGAATTTTCCGTCCTTTCAGCTGTCACTGCGTAGTGGGAATGGAATCTCCAGCCCTCAACACAAGGAAGTAGATCTCAAGCAGGAGCCAGCTGAAAATATACTTCTTGATCTCTCCAAATCTGTCATTTGTGTTGAGGAGGTTTCTGACAAGACTACTGTGGAGAAGGTCGAAGGGTCAGTTGAAAGTTCAGCCACCTCAGATACTACCTTTGATTCATCTAAATCTGTCGACATGGTACTTTATTTATTTTGACGTGCATATGTTCTGGAATTGAAGCTAGTGCATTTTCATCTTTCAGTTATGTTATTTTCCCTTTTAAATTTATGTTGGGATATTTCCAGATTGCTACCAGCAGCAATGTTACACTCTCTGAGAGCAAGGATTTGAAAACATGGCTATCGAACATGAAACAACTAATCAACGGAAAGCCTGTTGAAGTCTCTGCAGAGGCAGAACTTGCCAGTCTCATCAAATCTAATGATGAGGAGGTTCAGAAGGCTAGAACAGTGTTCGAGAGCTTGAAGTCCATGGATTTCAAATCGCTATCTGACCCTGATTTCTCAGAAAGATTAGAGCAAGCGATCTCTGCTCTTCTCTCCGACAAGAGTGACACGCCTCATGGATGCTCAGCTCTCTACAGAATCTCGAAGCAGATTTCTTTTCTTTGTTCGGACTTCAAACGTGCGCAAACCGATATACTGGAAGTCAGTGAGATGTTCGTTTTGAAAGATTCCCTTAAGGCTGAGCTTGACAAGAAGACCGTTTATTTCGAAAGGCTACAGAAGATCGATACAGAATGCGACAAGAAGATCGAGAGCCTTGAAGCCAAAATCAGCAAGCTGCAAGCTCAGCTGAAGAAGGAGAAGGAAGTGAAAGTGGAAAACTCGATCGAGATAAAGAGACTGTACAAGGAGACCGAAGAGAAGGGGGAGCTTTTCAAGCAGTACTTTGAAGAAGAAGCGAAGTGGAGGCTTAAAAAGAGGAAGGCTGAGAGGGACATTGAGCGGGTGGAGAAGGATTGGGAAGAGCTGAAGAAAGAATTTATGCTGTTCTAACACAATATTTAATGTTTAGTTGCTGTAGTTTCCAGACATGTTGGGATTGTAGAATACTTACTTTATTTTGAAAACTGTCAAAAGACTACCAATTTGCCTCTGAATCTGTTTGTTGGCCCTTGACATTCTTGAATTTTTTCACTTCCATGCTTTAGAAATTTCAGCAACGAGGAAAAAAATGTGTTGCTACAGTGGTCTCTGCTAATAAATAGGTGAGAGCATGAGTTCAAAACTCCATGTTAACTGCACCCTACAAGAACAACGATAGACCATTGTGCATCCTATCTGGTGGCTCGGCCGAAGTAGCTGCGGCCCTTGATTTTGTCTCGATGATGATCATACCGTTTTTGTCGTATTTGGCTGCGTAAGTGCATTTAGCATCCGGGCAACTCGATACAACAGAAACTGACTAGTTGAGTGTCCGAACAGAATAGAAGCATGAACTATGGACAATGCCTCCAAATGGCCCCAGCCGTGGATTGCGTAGGTTTTCTTGTCGTTGGACCGTCATTGCCTCCGAGTAGCTGAAAAGGTCGAACTGCAAGTACTTCTGATAGGAGGTGCATTCGAAATTACCAAATAGCGCATTTGCTCCATCCGACGCCTGCCAGTTGATAACATCGTGGAACAAAAATGGGGCACACAGAAGATAGGAGGGAAGATAGTAGCGAGGAAGTTCAATAGTCTCCATAGCTTTCGTGAGAAATGGCTCAACCAGAGAT
This sequence comes from Rhodomyrtus tomentosa, assembly GCA_028455895.1. Taxonomy (NCBI): domain Eukaryota; kingdom Viridiplantae; phylum Streptophyta; class Magnoliopsida; order Myrtales; family Myrtaceae; genus Rhodomyrtus; species Rhodomyrtus tomentosa. Next base: position 12,119,757 of record JAPCWY010000003.1, on the reverse strand, counting down.
GGTCAAGATACAAGTTAGTCCCTGGCACGACATTTCAATTGTTAAGACTCCATATTGCCTGCTGCGATACTGGCATAGCAGGAGATGAGCAACGACGGAAGGTCCTGAGCTGCTGATTTCTCTGCTACGTGGGCAATGGCTTGGATAGAGATAAAAAGAGCAAAGAGAACAGAGAACAAAGAACAAAGTGGGCAGCACGACCTTGTCGCATACTTTTGTTTAGGAAAGCAAAGAGAGACTTTTCAAATAACTGCCTTTAACTCACACTGCCCACTAAACAAACTACAAGCGACAGAACTTCATCAAAGTAGACGATTTACTTACCACATCACTATTGAGGTTAGTGAAGAACTGGAGAGGAAAAAAAATTTAACAAACTTTAGCATGGGTTGTTCTTATAAACAGAGTACTCAAGGAAGAGCGAGTGTGGGTCATTTCTTCCTTGAGAGAGCTGCAGCAAGTCCGCCGGCCAGCAATCCTACAGCAGTAGCAGCAATGCCAATGCCAATTATCCCATCTGCAATCAAACAAGTGGAAAGTAAGAGATTTCTATAGTTGGAACAAACTGTGAGCATAATAATTGGTCATTTGGTCCTTACCCTTTGTGATACGGTCTTCAATTGTTTTCTTAAGTGTGAGGGCCTGTCTCCAATCAGGGGCGATCTGCCAGAAGAATTTGGTTAAATATGTCATAAGAATTCTAACAACTCTTCCTATAATCAAGCAATTGATGTCACGTAAACGTCCTATATCACCGATATATGAACGACTACTGTTGAAAGAACTGATGAAGAACATAAAGTAACTAACAGCAATATCATACCAAAACAGCAGTCGTACATCAAGAAGTCTAATTGTTCATTCATTGTCCTCTAAATTATTCTAGAATCAGATGAATTTAAGCTTTTGGAGCAAATAACTCGTGTTTCAACACTCATTGAAACAATTTTAGATGTCCAGACAGCATTGATAAATGAAGGGATCTAGGAGTGAGAATGCAATATGCTGATAAGGGTCAAGATGCAATCTGAAGCAAGCAGTAACACAAGAAAGGACTTTAATCATGTTATCAGACATGAAAAACTTAAGCCTGACCTGCAGACACCGCTCCACAAGGTCCCTGCTCTTTGTGTAGTCTCCACTTCTGTAATAACCAACAGCTAGAAGATAAAGCTGTTCTCTCAATTGCAATGGACTCTTAGTACCAGAAATGGAAGCTGCAGATAGTCACGAAATTATCCAACTACAAATTACATAAAATAATACCTAAGTGGAATCAATGCAAACTTCTTAACAAAACCACCACTGTGGGAACCTAGCCATAACAATGAGACAGCCTACTCTTAACCTTCAAGCATTGCTATTCCACGCTGGACGTCTTCTCTCTTCCTTGAGTGAACAAGTGCCCATGATAAACGCATAATACATTCACTGATAAGCTCATCAGATAAGCCCTTTTCAGCCTCGGCAACTTCTCGCTCACAACCCTGATAAAGTGATTTTTTTAATTGGAACAACAAGAAGAAATATAAGCCAGCTATAATGAGCAAGAGATTTTCATATCAAGAGGTGGAAAGTTAGGGATTGCCTAGTAATTAAAAGCTAGGACTAGAGTCAATAAGAATGTTACGTTTGAATGAAGTCTAACCACCTTTGATATATATATATATTTCTACTCAGGCAGAATGACACTGAGCAAAAGAGGACAGTGAAAGCAACACAAAACAGCAAGCACAACATGGAGATACAGCATGAAGTTTAAGTAGCATAATATCATTATGGGAGATGTTGACCGTTAAAATGATAATTGACACAACAGAAGTACAATAAAAGCGCTGACAAGGAGTATGCAATATCACTGATCAAAAGCAATCATCCCACCTCATATCTCAAATCACAATGACGACTCTCCCAATCCATCACAAAACCGACAAACAAGTAACATGGCATGACTTGATATCGTCAATAATGCGAAGCATGCTGTATACTGATATCACAAAATGGAATCAAGGAATCAACACTCATACCTCAAGGAATCAGCTTATGATAGAATCCAAATGCAAATGCCAGCGGGCCAATTCAAGTGAGTCCCAAGTGGCGTGGATCTCCTACTTAAGCTCATCTACCATCATCATGGGTCCTTTACACTATCCATCTCTAAGCAACTATTATTATACCATTCTGGCAATCTCACAAAAGAATAATTATATCACTCAATTACTCACTGTAAGCCACCAACTGCCATAATAGCTGGAGCAAGTACTTCCAAATTTTCTGTGCTTTCCCATCATATGTTCATGAAGCAGAGCCGATATATCATTGAGAAAAAAGGAAATACACAAGCATTCATTGTAGTCCTTCACTATGTTCTATAAACGGTATCCTATCCTCAATTACACTTATATCCGCTAGGTTTTAGGCACTACACTTTCTTTAAAGGGAAACAAGCACACACTCACACCACTATTGCCTGAAGCGGCAAACAAAAAACACGCTATCGACAAACTATTTCGTGAACAAAGCACATCGTTGAAAGTCATTACTACATGTACAACCAATATGAAGAGCTCCGACCTACAATCTGGACGAATAGAGGCGAAATCCCCCCCCCCTCACAGAACTAAGAACATTTCAATTTGAGCTTCAATTAGCTATATAATCAAAAGGAACCAATGAAAGAACCGAGAACTTGAGAGAGAGAGAGAGAGAGAGAGAGAGAGAACAGACCGCGATGACGTCGCGATCGCACCAGGGAATATGATCGGCGCCGGTGAAGAAGTCGGAGACCGATCCGAAGAACTTGCTCATCTTCGCTTCCATAGTTCTCTGCTTCTTCCGCCGAGAGAGAGAGAGAGCGAGGACCAGTTCAGAACTTGTGGAATCTCCCTTTCAGAAAGAGCGGTTGGGCTGGCTGAGTGCTCGTACGGACGTATGGCACATCAATATCTTCCCCTTTTCAACTCCCCTTTCCTTCCTCTCTCTCTCTCTCCAAGTTTTGGCTTTTGCTTCACGACCACGCTTTAACTTTTTTTTGCCCGTCATTTTACACTTCGATATTATTTATAATGTGCAACTTTTAATTGTTTCCGCGTCATAAAACTTGAAAATTGTAATATTCGAGCGCTAAAACTTTTAAATTTTGCGATAAAATCCTAAAATTTATTAATACTTTTTTGCTTGTCAAGTTAAATGAAATTTGTGCTAAAAAAAGAAGTTAAAACAAAGCTAGTGAAATAATTTCATTGCATCAATTAGATAAGTTTTTTGGACAATTTATAAAATTTGATTGCACTTTTTGAAATTTTTAACAAATTTTGAAACTTCCGAGACAATTGCCCATTGTTTCTAAGTCTCTAAGCTCGACAAATACTTCATTTTTTGCACGTTAGCATTTTCTTTCGCCACTAATGATTGAAAAAATAAGGTGAATTTGGAAGATGAAGAAGTTAAGGGAAGCTCAATGAGTTATTTTAACAAACTTTTCAATGGAGAGAGCAATAGAAGTGAGGTGGGTTTGGAATATATTTCTGATGATTTAAACATAAGGTTTATGCGTAGAGTTAAAACGTGAGAAATTAGGGAGTCATTAAAAAAAATGAAGGCTAGTTAAGTTTTGGAACCCAATGGTATTTCTATTGAAGTGTGGAGATACTTAAAGAATGTAGCAATAAGTTGGTTGACTCGCATTTTTAACAAAATACTCCAAACAAATAAGATGTCTGATGAATGGAGGGAGAGTATACTTGTGCCTATCTGCAAGAACAAAGAGTATATCCAGAATTGTTCCAACTATAAATGTATTAAGCTTATGAGACATACAATGAAGTTATGGGAGAGAGTTATTAAGTATTATTTGATAATAGAAACCAAGGTTTCTGTCAATCAATGAGGTTTCTGCCAGGAATATCTATCATGGAGGCTATTTTTTGATATGACAATTGATGGAGAGATACCGAGAAAGAAAGAAGAACCTCTATATGGTGTTTATTGATCTCGATTAAGCGTATGATATGATTCCAAGAAATGTTTTGTGATGAATTCTTGAAAAGAAAAAAATATGTAGAGGTAATCAATGACGTGTATGACAGTGTTACTAAAGGTACTAAAGGCTTGTAATGACACATTAATTTTTTTTTTCAATCACAGTAGGCTTATACCAAGGTTCTGCTTTAAGTCCTTTTTTTTTACCATGGTTATGGATAAGCTAACAAAATATATCCAAGATGAGGTGTCGTGGTGTATACTATTTGCAGACGATATTGTGTTTATTGATTAGATTAGGGTTGGGGTGAGCGATTAGAATTATGGAGAAGCACGTTGGAATCTAAAGTATTTACGTTAAATCGAAGTAATACTGAATACTTAAAGTGTGAGTTCGACACGGCGGGGAGAGGAGATGAAGAAGCCGTACATATGCTCAGACAAGAGATACCAAAAAAAAATACTTTTAGATATCTAGGATCAATATTGCAAAAGAAGAAATAGATTGATAAGAATGTAAACTATAAAATCAAAGCAGGTTGGATGAAATGGCGCGGTACATCAAAATTTTTATGTGATCACAAAATTCCTCTTAGGTTAAAGGGAAAATTTTATAAAACGGCAATAAGACTTGTCATGCTATACGAATCTGAATGTTAGCCAACATAAAGGCAATATGAGCATAAAATGAGAGTAGCAGAAATGAAGATGTTAAGGTAGATGTGTGGTCATACAATGATAGATAAGATAAGGAATGAAGATATTCGACGAAAAGTTGGAGTAGAACCGGTGGCAGAAAAGACAAGAGAAGTTAGATTGAGATGGTTTGGGCATATTCTCCAAAATCCTCTAGATGCACCCATAAGATTAGAAATTTGCTACCGAGAGCATAACATGAAAAAAGTAAAAGGTCAATCAAAACTTACTTGGAGGAAAGTAGCAAAATAAGATTTACTGGAGTGAAAAATAGATTGATGTACGATATATCTTTGGATCGGAGTGGACAAATACTATTAGTATCGTGGAGAGTCAGAATTCTCATGTTTGTGATTGCCATTTTTAGTTATTTCCTCATGTATGTGTGTGTGTATTATTTATCTTTATTTATTTACTTGTACATATTTTTTTTCCCTCAATTGGTCTTGTTTTTATTTTATGAATTTTGAAGTTCATCGACTGCCAACCCCAACTAATTTGAGATAAAAGTGTTGCTGATTATATTGATGATAATGATCGAAAAAGGACATGAAATCGGGTGATCGCGCTTCCACCGTGCTCTCCCGGACAACAGATTTGAAGCATTGTTGAAAGAACTTGCTACGACTCAAATGAATTGTTGAAAGAACTTGCTACGACTCAAATGAATCGATTCTCGATTGAAGAACAGCAGCAGTCATTTTCCCTAAGCAAACATCAAAGAGACATTGCAAACTCCATCCATCTGAAGATTAAAAAAAAAATAGAGGAACTCTTTATCCACACCAATCAATCTCAATCAATCTACAAAAACCACCCCTATCCCTGGAGGAGGAAAAGAATAATCTAACAGGCATTCACATAGTGTGATTGTTTTTCCCCGTACAGGCCCCGCCCGAGAAAAGGATCGCACGAGCTCGACCAGCCATTCGCTCGGAGCTCAAGACAGCCCCGTGCTCTGCTCGTCTGATGAATGGCCATGTACTCGGGATTGCCTCGAAGATCCGAACTCTCTTTTCGACATCTTGCTTCCTTCACTTCCCTCACCGAATGTACAAGCCTTCGACCGCCAAGGCCACATTGCAGGGGCACTAGTAATTGCCAACTGGTCTATTCGATGGTTAATAAAACCTAACTGACACCCGAGAGCTGAGAGGCGCTGCAGGGTGGTTCCACGTGTTCTGGAATTCGGATGCGAACGGAGCAAGAATCATCAGGGGCATTCTGTACAATCTTACCTCCTGCTGCAAACCATCTAAAAGCACTGCTATTGTCTTCTCATGCAAACTTCCTCGGCTGGTGGTGCATTTTCCTCATCATATTTGGAATCACCGTTTCCGCTGCAGAGCCGAGCTGATAGTGAAGACGATACGGGCACATAGTTACCTGCATTGGCTTATTATATTTACATGACAGGATCAGATCGGACTAAAAGAGAATGAAAAATGAAGGTTCGACAAAGGATAAGCACAAGTCTCATACCTCTGAAGGACGGACTCCTTTCGAAGTCCTTGGTTGTGTGCAACAATATGGTCCCCGAGAGTACAACAATGAAACCACATATTTCTGAAATGATGTCTCCACCGTTCTGACCATCCCAATCCTAGAAAGGAAACGGCCAATGCCAATATTAGTAACTATAACACTGTACATTACAACTGACAGACTATAAGCCTACTTGTTTAAGTAAACCTGTCTAACAAATAAGAGCCAAAAGTCAACTTGTGTAAATAGTCAACTCGTGTGAATCCTGTTTTATAAATGTGACAGATTTAAAACAGGATAATTGGATTATGGGTTAGCGGCTGCAGCTCCTGTTTTCATTTAGCCTACTCCTCTTTCGAGGACAGACTCAACGAGAGACTAGAAGGTCAAATAAGTAAGCCATTATGAAATGAAAATGCCCATCGTGCCTGCTCATACCTTAAACATTATAACACTGGCAAGGATCGTAAGGGTCGTGAACATAACATAGTAAATAGGCGACACAATGGCAGTGTTGAATGTGTCCAGTGCCTGAAATATCAAAATGAAAGAAAGAACAGGACAATATTGTGAGCATGGAGTGCAAGCATGAGAAGAAGCATTTGACTGGGATCTATCAGATACTATTGTATGTCTAAAGCAAATATATGAGATAGAAACCAAGCTGACCAAGAAAAGCTCTTAAAGTAAGATCATCACGTAAGTATTTTATCCATAAGCAAACAGAATGTCAAAGAAACCTTTTGCAGGAAAAAAGCAATTGTAAATTGTTTCTGAAGCAAACAACCTTGACTCCCCAACCCCAACATAAAGAATTACCAGTTAGGAGTTGAAAAAGCTACACCACTGTATCCCAGTGACGAAGAATGGAGGGCAGTTACCGTGCCAAGAGGCCACAGGAAGATAGAAATGTTTAGATTAGTGCAAGTTTAGAGGTGGATTTGGTTAAGTGTTGAATGACTCAGAAACTCAACTCCTCAATTATCACAGACACCAGGAGAAAAATAATGATAATCCTCCCCAGTTCCTGATTGTTTTAATATGTATCAGAATGCACAAAATACAGACTAGAGGTAGAGAGGCTGGACTCTTGTAACAGCCTAATATTAAAAAGAGAGAATGTCAAAAAAGAAAACTTCTACTTCGTCATGGCCATAATCCTCAGGGCTAACTGTGACCAAGTTCGTACCCCAAAAAACAAAAAGCTGTAACCAAGTTAGTTGATTTACCATATCACGGACAAAATGCTTCTAACATAAGAAAACCAAAGTTCTACCAGTCTTAAAATCCCAAGAAACATGAAAAACATGGAATTGATCAGGAACCATAGAACAGGACAAGCAGCAACGTATATAGTTAAAAGAGAGATGCAGATACTCCATGACTTCCTTTTCTCACAATGTTGTGTAAGCTCGACATAAGGGCAAAGTGAGATGAATCATTAAATTTCGGTGGCTGTATGGCAATGACAAATTGAAATTTGAACATTCATCATGGGGTACAATTAGCCAATTAAAATTGGATAACATCTTGGGACAGACCTTATTGAGATAATTCATTTGTGTGATAACACATGTAGCCACCACCAACATAAAAAACCAAGTCTCCGGATAGATCAACTGATTCTTCCCCTCGAAAGTCAACTTCAAAGAAGTCCCAAGGGCTTTCACACTCATCACCTGCATATATCTTACAACTGATGAGAACTGAGAAAGAAAAAGTACCCGAACGCAAGGAAAATCAAATGTGTCCACCACTATAATTGTAGCTTATTTTGTTTTGACAGGATAAAAAGAATTAGAGCAGAATAGAATTTGTCCCTGGCGGTACCATGAATCAACAATCTATCTAATGCTAAGAATGCAAGATCAATTCTCTTGTCTAACTGGCGCTTCCAACAATCTGGCCGGTGTATAAGCACTAAAGAAGGTCAGAAGGAAGGAAAAAAATCCAAAAGATGCAGAAGCAGTTAATTTACCGAGAGAGAGCCCATTAACGAGCAGATGCCAGTGTAAACTAGCACATTTGTATGTCCACATCTTGGTGAAAAATGGAAAACCAGGATGAAGACCAGCACGATCACCGAGCCGACGTAGAGCAAAAAGGCTGAAAAAGATGTATAAAAGCAGTCAGTCGTCAGCATATCGCTGATCATATAAAGAAAACATAAGCCTAGCCCGAAGAACAACCTGGTTGAGTTGCCATAATCCATATTTGTTGAACAGAAGTGATGGGACTCTCTTGTGGTGCATGGACGACAATTATGACAGACCCAACAATGCACATTATGCAGCCCAAGATCCCCAGCTTGTGTAGTTTCTCCTTCAAGATGAAGTGCGCCAGCACAGCACTAACCAATGATCCAAAGCACAGACATTGAGAACAATTGAAAAGGGCTCATACTGTGATACTGCAACAAACACTCACAAGAACATGCCAAAAACTCGTGGAGAACAACCCTACCTCACTATTATACTCAAAGCACCGAGAGGAGTGACAAGCACCGCCGGGGCGAACGCGTAAGCTACGAAATTCGCAACCTCTCCAACAATCACTACATCGGAAAACAGAAAAACAGAAACAAATTCTGCAGAATTTCAGCTGATGAAACAGGTCAGTACTACAAAGCATGAAGCTAATTGCTCAATTTATTGGTTTCCCTTATATTATAATTACCGCTCGGTTTCCTTTGTAAAGAAAAATGCAACATGAAGCAACGTAAGCCATTTATAAACGAACTATGACCGCCGAAGGAGCAATGTACATGCTCCAAGTTCATTAAATAACCTTGATCTCAGTGGTCAGAATCGATTAAGCGACCAAATGTCACTAATTATTGAGCCAGGAAAATAAATGATGGAAGTCAAATCCAGGAGCTTACTCGTGATCATGCCCACCCACCACAGAGGCTCCAACAGATAGGCATACCCACCAACACCTTTCACCAAAAGATCAAAGACATCGAATCAGTCCCGTTTTCAGGAATCTCGGACACCCAATTCGTCCAAGTTAATGTTCTTTCGAAGGAACAGGGAAATCGAAGAGATTTACCAGCTCTCACCCCAGAAACAGCGGCAGCTCGTCGGAGGCCCTTCTTCTTGATGATGAAGCTACCTCCGATGAACCCACTCGACAGGAGCGCCAAGACGACGCCGGTCAGGTTGTCCATCGAGAAATCCATTCCTTCCTAATCTCTCCACACCCTTTCCCTCCGTCTCTCTCTCTCTCTCTCTTCATGAACGTCGTCCAATCATGGGCTTTTTGCAGATCAATCTTCTGTTTTTCGCGATGCCTGAATATTCTCCCGTCAACGAAGGCAATAGAAGCCTACGGTGTACGTGAATACAGCTAATGCGTCAGCCACTGTTCTGGTTTTTTTTGGCAGTTGGCGTGTTAATTTTCATCATTGTGTTATTGATTAATCATTAATCGCGATGGTTCTATTATTTAGACTCGAAAAGATAAGTATAATTTCCGCTAATTTTGGATTAGGATCGGCCAGTGATGTGCTTTCTTTCCGTTGGTTAAGCGAGCCTCGACAATGTGTACGTTACAACTTACAACGAGGTCATCTCTGGCGGGACAACGTCGGTCACGTGCGTGGAACCACTCGACGTGGTGTGTGGATCGGAACTTTCGAACCTGCGAGGTGAAATAACGACAAAAATGATCTTTGAATTTTTGCCAAACTCAAAGTGATTCATGAGTTTTTAAATTTATTTATGAATTTTAATTCGTTGTCTAATATGATTTTTAAATTTTTAATTTATTCAATATAATTTTTGAATTTTTTTTTATACATGTTCAACGCAACCCTTAAACTATATAGAAAATGTCTAATGTTATTCTTTTTCATCAATTCAAGTTCATAAATAATGATATTGAATATTTTGATTTAGTCTATAAATTAAATTGAGTATGTACGAAAAATCCAATAACTATAATTAACAAATTAAAAATACATGAATCACGTCACACATTGAGTCAAAAAATTTAATGAACCATTTTTGTCATTTTCCTTAGCATCGATTCTAGAGCGAATAAAAAAGATAACGCAAGATTGGACCTTAATACGTGAGCAACGTAGGGTTTAATTTCTTAAATCAACACTCCTTTCGATTTCAACTGATGCTACAGATCTTAATTCAATTCCCTCGTGCATAGTTAAGGAGATAGCTCATCCTGATGTGATACTAACTTATCACTTTGTGAAAATCGAAAGATTTCGATTTATAGTGAAATCATATGTCGCTATTTCTGCAAAGCAGACCGGAGCGATTTCCCTACGGATGATAGGGGGTTCGAATATTGCAAAGGGAGGAGGGGGGGTGTTCTCTAAGCTTCGAGCAAAGGGTTATGATCAAATCGGCGATAAAATTGGTTCATGGCTACGAGGAAGCTCGTCTCAAGCAGACGTAACTAGAGGTCGACCCCCTGGGCAGAAGAAGAATTTCTGTCGACCTTAGTGACTCTATTACACGGACACGCGGGTTTGAAATAGTTTCCCGTATCGGACACGTTCGGACTCTTCTCGGACGCGCGGTCAACACGTGTCCGAGTCCAGGCTCCGGGTCAACTACACGGACACGACTAGGGACGGCGCGGCTTGGTCGAGAGTCGGCTAAGGCAGTCGGAACAGCATCGGTAGCAGGGAGCAGGGAACACCAAGCAGAACAGGGCAAGCCTCGATTTGCTGAGCTCTCTTGGCTTTGGGGCTAACTGGTGGCGGTGCGGTGGTCTAAGTGGTTGGGGGACGACGATGAGAGGTGGTGGTGGCGGTGGCTGGGGCGGAGTTCGAAGGCTAGAAGCCGGCTGAGGCGTGCGGGACCAGCTCAGGCCGTCGTGGGTCTCGGGTTCCACGTGTCGAGCTTGGGTTGGAGGCTGCGACGGCCGACGATGATTGGACGACGGCGAGAGGAGCGGGGAAGGTGGCTGGAGGTACTGGAGTCGAGAGGTGGCTGGGTGGCTTCCCCGGTTTGAGGAGGTGAAGGGGCTGCGTCGGTTGTACAGGGGTACGCGCGGGGCTGCCTAGGGCGGCTAACGACGGCTCGACGGGGGCGAGGCAGCTCAGCGACCGGCGAAGGAGGTGGACGGTGGTGGTGAGTGGCGTCGGGGCCGAAGCAGATGTGAGGAGGGGCTGGTCGCACACAAGAAGAAGAAGATGAAGACTGAAGCAAACACGCAGAAGAGGGGGATTGTTGCCTGGTCCACGAGGGGGAGAGACAGAGAGAGAGAAACTTGATGGGATGGGTTGGTAGGGACTTTGACTTGCGGATATCACAACGTTATGTAAAAATGTTAATTCATGGTATATATATAAAAATATATATAATATATATTATTTTATCAATGTGTCTTAATTCTTTATTTTTTTAAAAAATTATCGTGTTGTGCCGTATCTGTATACGTGTAATATAACTTGGTAACCCACCTTCTCCTTGGACAAAAGGATGGGAAATGATACTACCTACTGTTAATTACCTTCTTTGGAATTTTTGCTGTTGCTTTGTTGCTTTCATTTCAACATCGGTTCAAATATTTAACCACATGAACATATCGACATTTAAAGCCCATTAAAAGTGAAAAAAAAAATTGTCAAAGCAATCGGGGGAGCGTCCCTTTTGACGTCACGGATGATCCGTTTTGCATCAACCCGAATTTTTCATGAGCTCCGTCCTGAAAGATAAAGTATTGGGTGGGTCAAATACAATAAAAAAAAATAAACATGTGTCTCCTCTCGTCCCATCAGTCACTCTTTCTTTTATCTCATCTCTCTTTTTTCTTTTTTTTCAATGTCCTCTCCTGATTAGTCCACCCAAAATTTTTTCCGTCCTCAATTGGGACGGCCGCTTTCATTCGAAATTCGGGAACCGTCGTTTTCCAGCTCGTGAAATCATGTACATTTTGATCGGTTGGTCCCAGTCCGATCCCTAGTTGGACCGGGTCCGGCTATATTTTGAGTATATTTTTCTATTTTCTTTTTCTCTTCCGATAAATGCACGGGTTTATATAAAAAAGAATGGTTGGGAAGTCTCAGTCATTAAATTATTAAACTCCCCTCTCCTCCGGTCTGCGGCTGCCCCTAGATCTAGAACCAAGCCTATTGCGTACTGCAAATTAAAAGAAAGATTGCAATGGTGGGATAGCGACATAGAGAGTTGCACCTATCCTCGCCGCTTGCAATCTTTTTTTAAAACCAAATTCTAGTATTTCTGATTTTTCAACTTATTTCTTGAATTATTTTAAATAAAAATTATTCAAATTTTTTTTTAAAAAATGCCTCAATGGATCAATGCGAGCCATGTCAATCGAAAATATTAATAAAAAAGTGACACGACAGAATTCCGACGGAGCAAATAAGGCTTGACACAAAAGTGATCGCTTTTCAAAAAACTTAGCTTTAAAATGATTCAATTTCACCCACCCATGGATAGCTCAGTTGGTTAGAGCGCACTTGATATTGTGTGATTAGGCGCATTGGATCCAAATTCGATTCCCCAAATGAACATGGGGGGTCATGGCAATGGGTTAATGTGTTAGTATTATTTTAGTATGAAAAGTTTATTTTAGATTATTTAAGCATAATTTTTTTAAAACAATCATTTTAAGTGTCAATTATGATCTACTTGGTCGAAAATTCGACGTGGACTTTTTTTTTTTGGTCAATACCTGAAACACCTCGTCGGAGATCCAATCACCATCTACTAGCTTATTTTATAACTTTTCTGATTCTTTATTTTTATGTTCTTTTATTCCTTGAAACAGGTAGAACAAAAATATGTGTGTATGTTAATTGATTTTTATTGTTTCCATAAATAGATCAGTGGCCAAAGAATAGAGTTGGGACAGAAACAAATGGTAAAAAAAAAAGTTGCTTCTTTATTCTCGAAATCAAAAGGAGAAATAATGTAATTTGAAAAAAAAAACAGTGTTAATACTCTTCTTTACAAACATGAACTCCATCGGTGGTCATTGCCGTTGCCGCTTGCCACTGATCGCCAACCATCGCTCTCATGTGCCAATCACCGCCGTCGTTATATTTTTAAAATTTAAAAAGCACGAGTTTGAGATTTCAATTCCAAACATGAATTGTTTGGAATAGAAATTTTAATAATTAAAAAAAAATTGGAATAGAAATCATTACGGTCGTGCCAATCATATTTATGTTATTTTTTAAATTATAGATATAGAAATTTTATGCGCTATCAAATACGTTCTTATGCTAAAAAATCATCTAAAAAATAGGAATATATATATATATATATATATATTAACTTTGGGAACAAAAATTTTACCATACACATCCTAAGGCATAAAACAACATCATTTAATGCACTTCTCCGGCCTTTATTTTTAATTTGTTTATTTATTTATTTATTTTTCTATATTGTTATCCCTTTTTCTAGCGACAAACTAGAGGAAAAAGATAAGCAAAAAGAAAGAAAAAATGGCAATAGCGATTTATTTTCCAACATGTGAGTTAAATTTTTAATTACAAATGCCACATTTTTTTTTGTCAGATTTTCTCATCAAAAGCAGTTAAGTATCGATACGTAAGTGAGCCAACAAAAACTTTTAACAATAACGTGAGCACCACGTAACCATGCACAAGGCACTTTTGACATACTTCTTCCAAATGTTATGGTCATATAGGATACACGTTTCTTTGTTCTGGTCCAAGGGTGACTGATTCGGAACTATGTTGAGTTGCCTTATTTTATAAAATCAACATAAAGCTTACGATCAATGACTTTAATTCGACGAGTTTAATTTATTAAATGGAATTACAGACGCCTTTTATTTGTTCCCACAATGAATCAATGAATCGACCTCGTGCTTCGACCGTACTTGCCTATCAAAGTTTGGCAACCTGATATGTACAACATATACATGCGTGCCCAAAAAAAAAAAAAAACCAAAGTCGAAACCTTATTAAATAATAATAATAATAACTGCCGTGTCCAATCTCATCTTAGAAGGAATTCATCTCCAACATGTACGTCTTCTTCATCTTCCTCATCTCCCTCACCGCCTCGCCGAACGCCTCTTCCTCTCCATCGCCTCCCTCGAAACTCACACTCTCCATCGCATCGCCCAAGTCGCCTCCTTCCTTCGCCATCCCCTTCTCGCCGACCTCGCTCGCCGGCGCGATCAACACCATCGTCGCCCCTCTCATCACGTATCCGGACTCCGGCAGCTCCAGCTCCGGCGAGTACCACAGCTTCATCCTCAGGTCCGGAACGCCGCTCCTCTCCGCCGCCGTCGCCGTCGCCGTCGCCGTCGCCGCAGCAGCATCAGCATCCGCATCCGCCGCCTCAGACTCCAGGGATCTCCTCAGCTCGGCGATCTCTTCCTCCCGCATCCCGACCTTCCCCTGCTTGTCCGAGTCGACGATCGCCACGCTCTTCAGCATCGGATGATCCGCTACGATCTGTTTGAGAAGATAATGCCTCACCGAAGCGGCGATCAAGCAGGAAATGATCCAGACCACTCGCAACTTCAGCTCCTCCTCCGCGATCAACGGTTCGGGCTCCACCTCAGCCTCGACCTCTTCGACGGCTCTCCGTCTCGATTCCCGCACGCAGCCCTCTTCCGAGGCGGCGGCGGCGTCGTCGTCGTCTCTCCTCCGCAGCGAATTCGCTCCAAGGACGACGCAGCTCTTCATCTCACCTCCGAATCGAGCCGTCCACCTGAGGACCATGCGCTTGCCGTTGAGTCCCACCGCCTCGACGCAGGAGGGGAGCTCCACGCGCAGTGACTCGATCCCTTTGAAGGGTTTAAGGACTTCGCCCGGAGTGGGATGAGAATCGTAATCGCAACCGTTGTCGCCTTCTCCGACCAAGCAAGACGCCGAATTAGGAGAAACGACGCGGTGGAGGAAGCGGAGGGGGCTGCGGACGAATTTCTCGAGGAGACGAGAGAAGAAGCCGCTCCGGCGGCGCCAGCGGCCGAAAGAGGAGGAGGAGGAGGCGAGGAGGAGGCGGGGGTGGGGGAAGGCGAGGGAGACGGTGGCGGTGAAGGGGACGAGGGAGGAGAAGCGCCTGTTGATGGCGAGGCAGCGGGCGAGGGACCTCGCGTCATGGACTCGGTCGAGGATGTGGAGGAGGAGATCGTCCGGTAATCGACCGAGCTGGTCGTCGTCGTCTTCTTCTTCTTCTACAACCTCCGGCCTTGGAAGATCCATGGATCGAATTCGAAGTTCTGGGTTGTGATGCCAAGATACAGAATCTGGGTATAGCTAGGGTTTTTTTTAGGAGAGAAGGATAAGGAGATAAGGAAGCAACGGAGGTTTCTTGCAAAGGAAGGTCTCTGTGCGTGTGTGTATATAATATAGTCTCACTATATAGAGAGAGAAAGAAAGGCGGTCGGGTAGAGAGAGAGAGAGAAATGGCGAGCGGGGGGCGCAACTGGACGCGGTTTTGAGGGGAACGCAGATTTGAACACGCATTATGGGAGCGAGGAGTAGGGCTCTATGGAGGAGACCGAAGATTCGGACCGGCGGGATTAATCGGTTTAGGAAGAAAAGGTGTTACATTTCCAGTTATCGGTTATGTTGCTAATTTGCAGCCCAAATTCTGTCCCTCGAAAAAGGAAAAAAAAAATTATATCTTATGCGCCGAAGCAAGTTACCCATCAATAAATTAGACAAAATAATAAAATAAATTTAAAAGAATTCACAAATTTTATCCGCAAAAACACTAAAGATGTAATTCACTGGCAAAAAGAATGTTTGCTTCTTATTTATATGTAATTCACTAGGCGCCGATGACCTGATCGGCCTTCGACAGCCCTTGCCGACCTACCGCCACTTGTGGGTCGACTGTGACAGGTAGGAGGGGCTGCTCTTTTTTTTTTAATAAATAAATAAATAAGTAAAAAGTCAAAATTAGAAATGACGAAAAATGTCCTTTAAATCAGGTACTTTTTTAAAACTCTATGACTATTACAGGTACTTATTTGAAACATATTATGTCATTTCAAATTTTTATTTGAAATAATATTTACTTGTGATCTTTATTTGAAAAAATAAAATTAATTCGTGCCCTTTTTTGAAAATTTCCCTTCTCTTTCGAATGAATTATACGACCACCGATGGTATTCAAGATTATTGCGATTTTTGTCAAATACGGTATTTTTTTTCCTCGCGTAATGCCTAACCGACATTTAAAGAGTGTAAAAAGTCGTAAAAGGACACCTCAATAAGCGCCTTGTCATTTGACCGTGGACCGAGGGGGAAGGGGGTGGGTTTTTTTAGTTTGACCATCCTTATCCTGACCTTCCACGTAGATATGCACTGAGCCATTCCATGATGCCATCCTCATCGCAGGGTCCCACCGTGCCACTGATTGATTGCTGCTGGCATCACATTATGAATGTCTGTGTTTACCTAATTGACGTAGCTCCTGCTTTTACGATCACTAATTAAAGGAATTTAGAGATTTCTTTCCTTCCTTTTTTTTCTTTCCTTTACCGAAAGAGAAAAAACAAAAGTTTTGGTTTATTTCGCAAAAAGTGAAAAGAAAAATCTCTACAAATAATTACTGATATAGAGTGAAATAATAGTATTTTTATCATCGATTATAATTCGTACCTAAATATCAAATAATTAAAATATATTTTTTATTCATTTTTAAATAATACTTATTTGCTTAAAATACTTAATCAATTCAAATGATCAATTTTTAAAAGATATTTTCTACATCATTTAAATTTGAGCAAAACAATGCCTTTGTCGTCGATGGTAAAAGATATTTTGAATTGGCTAATCATTTCAAACTCACTTTTAAGAAATTGATTTTCAAATCATTTATTTTTAGAGGTATGGATGCTCCATAAATTCAGTGCACCAAATTTTGGATGTCGGAATAACTATTATCTTGTGCACACGTAAAAATAACTATTTATTATCTTGGAAGCAATTGCGATTATTGCGCGAGTGCTGCAAGATTC
The DNA here is from genome assembly GCA_028455895.1 of Rhodomyrtus tomentosa. Lineage (NCBI taxonomy): Eukaryota > Viridiplantae > Streptophyta > Magnoliopsida > Myrtales > Myrtaceae > Rhodomyrtus > Rhodomyrtus tomentosa. Next base: position 12,102,645 of record JAPCWY010000003.1, on the reverse strand, counting down.
AACTTTGGAATCTGGGGCACTCGACCCCAAACCGAAAACAAGTGGATTTAAATAAGTGAACTTCTCATGGCGTTCGTAAGATTCAAATGCAGTCGACATTCATGTTAGTGATTTTCAATTAAAATTGATCGAATAGATTGAATTAATATAAATGTAAAAAAAAATTAAGACTAAATTGATCCAATTAAATTTAAAACTGAATTAGTACCGTTTTTTTAAGTAATTTTTTTTGCCCACGTTCATTAGGGCCCTACTAACGGGAGTCAAAGTAGTCGGATTCTTTCTTCTTTCTTTTTTTTCTTTGGTTCAAAAGTCGTGTCGAAGATATGAAAGATAGAAGGGATTTGATTGTGATTACGGACAGATTGGTTTATGTAATTTTGTATAATTTCTTTCTATTTCATCTTTCTTCCTTGTACTATAATTACATCAACACAAGTGTGAACAAGTCAGAACAGAATTTTCCAATATTCTTCAGTTTCTGTCATGTATCCTAGCCTAGCTTCCGCAAATTATCTTCCGGCATTGCCTCCGTCTTTTTTTTTTCTGATCAGTTGTTGCAGCCCTACAATTTGCAAAACAAGTCAGCAAACCGGCAGGAATCCACTCCTACGATACCATGACAACAGATGAAAACACCATCTCCAGTGAAATTCACGATCCTTCGTTGAAAGAAAGATCAAACTCACCTCGAAATCAAACATCGGCTCAAAACGATCTGCCCCAAGATGAGCGATCTTTCACCCAATACCCTGTTGGGAATACTTCTGGTACAACTCAAATTCCCAATCCGGTCCAGTGGCCACCAGTTCATTGGTTTCCGGTTCAAGGCCAATGGACAGCTGCGCCAAATCAGACGTGGACTCAACATGGCGCATCCGGAGAAGAAGCAAGTCAAAGATCTGAAATTCCGAATTTGGGAACGAATCCTTATCCGATTTATTAATCCGGGCTTGCGCCATACACCATCTCAGAACCCGGCGACCAACTTTACACGTCGCCGGCTGATGGACCCGAACTACGACTCATCAATCAACAACTGGTCGGAGCAGACAACCGTACGATCTGGGCTGGGCTCAAGATTTTCGGCGAGCTTTGGTTACGAAAGACAAAGATGGATTCCTCGACGGAACCGTCCCTTTTCCGACTGATGATCGATTACAGCGACACTGGCGCAAGTGCAACCGACTGGTTCACACGTGGATAGGGAATTGCTTAATTCCAGACGTCGCGGCTGGACTTCCACCAACCGAGGACTCGAAGACTAAATGGGACAACATCCGCGAGATGTACGGGAAACTCGATCGAGCCAAACTCTTTTCGCTCACTCAAGCTCTATCAGAATTGAAGCAAGGAAGCCTCTCGGTTGCTGCTTGCTTCAACCGGCTGTCAGCTCTGTGAAATGCACTCGAAGCAGCCGAGGAACCACTCGAAGGGCCCGAGGCGACTCTCCAACAATACAAAGCCATAAAAGATCGAGAAAATGTGACTCGATTTCTCCTAGCCCTAAACGAGAGTTACCCACATTTTCGGTCACAGATTCTTGCAATGGAGCCGGTACCACCGCTTGGCCGGATTTATCAACTGGCAGTCCAAGAGGAGAGCCAGCGTATGGCTACGGCTGACCACGTTCGCGTGGAAGGCGTCGCCCTCATGGCTCCAACAGAACCACTTCATCGAAGCCTTGGGAGTGTCGCGAATTTTGGTTCTCACCGAGCATCAAATGGGCGCCCAGATGAAGAGCAAAACCTTAGAGGTGTTTTAATGAACGGCCAAGATCAGAGACATGGATCCAAAGGCCATTTTGTGCCCGTTCAATTGGATGATTCTAATCAGGCCACGTCAACCCCATTTTTCAAGCCATCATCGAATGTCCCACGTAGTGGTGTCTCATCACAAAAAGGGGGTGGGCATATCTTTAAAGGGAGAGGTAAATTTAGTGAATATCGCAAACGTCCATGTCATAATATCGATACTTGCTGAAAATTACATGAAAAATCAAATCACAAAGGAAAAAGAAAAAAAGAATTTTCAGCTTACCAGGTTTCAGCGCAAGAGACCGAAAGAAAGAGTGCACCAGACAATTTCTCAAGATCAGTACCAGAATATTGTGAGAGTTCTGGATCAGTTGAAAATCATTCACAAGACTCGGAGTTTTTCAGGTACTCTTTTTTCAAAAGGCAATTCAATTGCGGTTGATACATGGATAATTGATTCGGATCTCAGTGATCACATAGTTTGCAATGAGAACTTATTTTCTCATGTTCACATAAGACCGTACTCTTCTGCGCGTCTTCCAAATGGAAACACCACTCATGTTAGTAAAATTGATACCGTTCATCTCAGCCCGAACATCATTCTAAAAAATGTCCGTTATATTCCTGATTTTGAATTCAATCTCATCTCTGTTTCAAAAATCCATGAGGATAATTCTTGTTGCGCAACATTCAATTCTGAAAATTGCTTCTTTCAGGACCTTTCGACTGGCAAAATGATGGGCTCGGGTAGTATCGCACAAGGATTATATTTCTGGACCGATTTTTCGAAATTCGCCGATAAGAATGTCTCTTGTAATTCTATCACTAGTAATAAAAATCTTGTTTCTCATCAACGTCTGGGTCATAGCGCTCGTTTCCCTCATCCAAGATGTCCAATCTACCCTTTGGCAAAGCAAATGCGAAAATCATTTCCGATTAGTACAACTCGAGCTAATAGTCCTTTTTCATTGATTCATATAGACATTTGGGGTCTCTACCACATTCCACATCGTGATGATCTCGTTTTTTTTCTCACTATTATTGATGATTACACCCGAGCCACTTGGGTTTTTCTTATGCAATCAAAGAGTCAAACCTTTTCTCATTTGTCGAATTTCATTTCCTTAGTTAAAATCAATTCGACAAACCTGCCAAAGAATTTGTACAGATAATGGACACGAGTTTTTCACTAGCGAATGCAATTTTTTTTCTATACTCTCGTGGTATACTCCATGAAAGCTCTTGCACTTACATTCCCCAACAAAATGAGGTTGTAGAGCGCAAACATCGGCATCTCTTGAAAATAGCTTGAGCACTAAAATATCAAGCTTCAATTCCTGAAACCTTTTGGGGAGATTGTGTGGTCACGATAGCCTATTTAATCAACCGCATGTCAACTCGAATTGTTGAAGGACGAACTCCTTTTGAAATGCTTTTTGGGAAACAGCCCGAGATCGATCATCTAAGAGTATTTGGCTATCTATGTTATGTGACAATTGTGGGCCCTCGGGATAAAATGGATTCCCGTACCCTTCAATGTGTTTTTATGGGATACCTCTCTCTACAGAAAGTATATCGAGTTATGGAGATATCCCCAGGACGCTTCTTTGCAAGTCAGGATGTATTTTTCCACGAAAATGTGTTCCCCTTCCAAGAAATGACAACTTCGTCACAAAAATTCTTCTCGTCCCCCGATTATAGGCCTTTTTTGTCGGAAGCAAATCTATCCGTGGCTCCTCAATGCATCTTCATTGCACCTGAGTCGCTCGTGCCAGTCAATGCTAATTCAACAGACCAAGCAATTGAGCCTCTAGTATTATTATTTGAGGAAAATAATTCATTTATGGTATCTTCACCACCTCTTGTTGATGAATCTTCGCCAGCAGTTCCAGAACAGAAGACCACTGAGCCACCTCGTCGTTCTGGACGCCGAGCCCGTCCTCCTACATGTACTAAACATTACATATGTCCTACATGGGATTCTCTAGGTACACAAATTGTATTGAGAAGTAATCTGTATGGAACTCGCAACGCGTCTATTTGTATCAAGGGTCCTCGATGTGTAACTGCTCAAGACATCATCTTACCAACTTCTGTGGAAATCGTTGATAACACACAGTATATAGCTAGTCTAACGGAACCCATTAGTAAAAGGTGCTTTAGATGCACGTGGTTCAAAGTTAATGCCAGATAAAAAGGATTTCGGTTATAGTTTTCCTTGCGATGGTCCGGGACGAGGCGGTACTTGTGATATTTCCGCCTGGGACGCATTTTATTTGGCAGTTTTCTGGATGTTAAATACCATTGGGTGGGTTACTTTTTATTGGCATTGGAAACACATCACATTATTGGCATTTGTGCTGCTTTATAATACATATATTATGAAACCCTGGATCATACCAATCCAATTACTTCTTTTAAATTTTAATGAAAATGTTACTGAAAATAAAAACATCACTCGAAAGAACAAAAGGGATCTTTTTCTATTTTCGAATGAAAAAAAATCGATTGAATTAGAGAATAGAAATCAAGAAGAAAAAGAATCCGCAAGTCGTCTTTTATTCGAATGAAAGATAATCAGTTCTACCATGAATTAGTTAATGATTATGAATAAACGAACTAATTCTTTTTTTTTATTGGGCCAGTTTTGGTATGCACCATCCTATTATTTCTATCAAAATGAAGTAATGGAATAACTACTCTATTTTGGTGTAATTATTTGTTCTATGGATATAAATTCTCGGAATATGTATCGTAATAATAATTGAATTTGTTTTCTGCATTTTCATAAACTTATACTTAATATTCAATATTAATAAAATGAATTAGTGTGTTATTTCATTTTAAACTTATCACCAGAACACACATGTTGTATTAGTTGCATTTCCGAGGAACAAGAACCGTCCTCTTATATAGAAGCAACACGTGGTCCACGCAGACAACATGCTATGGAGGCCGAGTTAAACGCCCTCATAGAAAATCATACTTGGATATTGTCCCATTACCCTCACATAGAAAATCTATTGGTTGCAAATGGGTATACAAGATAAATTACAAAGCAAATGGCTCTGTTGAGCGTTACAAGGCTCGTCTAGTTGCTAAAGTATTCACACAGAGAGAAGGTTTTGATTATCATGAGACTTTATCTCCAGTTACCAAGGAAGTAACTGCTCGATCCTTTTTTTCCGTTGTTGCTTTTCGCAATTGGCAATTGCATCAAATAGATGTTCATAATGCTTTTTTGCATGGAGATTTGGATGAAGAAATCTACATGGAGCTTCCATAGGACTTACGCAGACAGAGGGAATCTCGAGTGTGTTGTCTTCGTAAATCCCTATACGGGCTCAAGCAAGATTCTTGACAATGGCATGCCAAATTTACTACTGCAATCACAAATGCGGGGTTCTAGCACTCAAAATATGATTCTGCTCTATTTATGTGGACCAGAGGTACATCATCAATTTACTTATTGATATATGTTGATGACGTACTTATCATGAGAAATGATGAGCTTGCTATTGAAAAATTGAAAGAATATTTGCACTCTACCTTTCGCATCAAGGATTTGGGACCTCCCAAATATTTTCTTGGCATTGAGATAGCTTGATCCAACAAGGGAATTAGTCTCAATTAGCGAAAATTTATTTTAGAAATTATTTCAGAAGCAGAATTGTCAAGGTGTAAGCCAGTTGTTATATCGATTGAGCAGAATGTCAAATTAACGACGCAAGAATATGATGCGGGTTCATCATCTCATTAAGACCCATTGCTAAAAGATCCATCAGGATATCAATGGTTTGTTGGGAAACTAATATATATTACCATGACGAAACCTGATATATGTTATGCGGTGCAGATACTCAGTCAATTCATGCATAATTCGAAACAATCTCATATGATTGCAGCACTAAAGGTCGTGAAATGCTTGAAGGGATGTCAGGACGTGGTATATTTTTATCGCAAGATTGTGATATGAAAATGAGTGCCTATTGTGATACAGATTATGCCACTTGTCCAATGATAAAACGTTCTATCACTAGCTTTTGCATCAAATTGGGAAGATCACTGATTCATGAAAAACAAAGAAACAGTCAATTGTCTCGTTATCATCAGCCGAATCAGAATATTGAGCAATGGCGAAAACTGTGTGTGAAATAGTTTGGATATGGGGTTTACTCTCAGACTTTGGAGTACAAGTTGATGGACCAAGCGAGTTATTTTGTGACAATGATGCCGCACTCAAGCTAGCACCAAACCCAGTATTTCATGAAATAACGAAGCACATAGAGGTTGATTGTCATTTCGCTCGAGATAAAATCCAAGAAAGGATACTTAGGATAAGAGGAATTGGGACTACATAACAACCTGCAGATATTTTCACCAAGCACCTGTGTCAAAAACAACATACATATCTATTGAACAAGCTAGGCGTCTTCGACATATACAAGCCTTCAGCTTGAGGGGGGGTGTTAAAGACATGATTGAAGATATGAAAGATACGATTGAAGATACGAAGGCATTTGATTGTGATTACGGACAGATTGATTTCGTAATAGGAAAATGTAATCTTGTATAATTTCTTTCTATTTCATCTTTCTTCCTTGTACTACAATTACGTCAACACAAGTGTGAATAAGTCAGAACAGAATTTTCCAATATTCTTCAGTTTCTGTCAAGTCGGATTCTCTAACACAACCAGCAAAAAGAACCTACGAGTATGTCCAAGCCAGGACACCAATGGACTAGGAAAATCCCGAAGGTCCCACGACTTCTAACCCAACAAAGGTATGGACCCTTTTCATAAGCTGAGCTAACGAGTTTCACAATCAACATGCTCGATCGCTCGTCGGTTTTCCAAACTCGGAGGGCCTTATAGACGCAAGCATCGTCCATAATCGAGAAGACCCGGAACATATGACTCGAGCGCAGTGCGTAAAGCAATGTTACATCGAAGCAGGTGGTCGGAAAACCATGAGAGTACGAGCAAAAATAGGAAAATATTGTATTTTTCTACATCGATTTCGTAAGGAATAACGGTAGAAGGGGACAACAAATTACATGATTGAGGGCAGGTGAAATTTTGTTTCTTTAGATCCTGGATGCGATCAAAGGGGTGTTGTTGTGGAAGTATGCGGAAGCGGCCCCGACCCCGCTTCCGAGCTTGATGGGGTAACCCACATCCTTGAGCACCATCTCCACGCCGGCCAGACAACCGAGCAGTTGCAGCTGGAAATAGAACAGAGAGGAACATTTGTGTGTCCAGATAAACAATGGAATTCAGGACGAAGGAAGTGGGAAATATGTAAGTTCTAATAAGAAAGGCTCTTGCGGTGCAATGCACGTGAGCCATCGCACCCGTGCTCGCACTCAATAATGACATAAGAAGTATTGAGTTGTCGCTGATCGAGTGGTCATGATTTGTAAATCCAAACTTGGGTGGTGCCTAAAGTTGTGTTATCTAGCAACACTGACAGAAAATTGGCATGTGTAATGCTGTTTCTAGGTTCCAAACACATGAAGCAATTATCAGATTTCCACAACTCATGTTGCACTTAATGATTGAGAGGCGAATCTTTCGGCGAGTAAAGGTTTTAGAAGCGCGAAGCTTCCTTGTTTATCTTGCAAGCTCAAAATTCATGTTCTTGACAGCGGAAAGAAACAAACATACCTCATTCAGATTGCCAAGATGCCCAATCCTGAAGACTTTTCCAGCCACCTTGTTCAGTCCCAGGCCTAAACTCAAATTGTACCGCTTCCATCCCCTCCTCACTATTTCGGAGCTATCCATGTATGGGGGAACAACAATTGCCGTCACGGTGTCGCTGAACCACTCCTCCTTTTGCGCGCAGTTCTTCAGCCCCCACGCCTCCACAGCAAGCCTGAAGTCCAATGCAATAAGTCATTAGATCAAGACAAATGAAAGATGATTGGACAAAGATTGAGGAAATAATGGCCTTACCTAGTTCCTGTGGCGAGACGGTTATGCCTCGCTATCACATTATCGAGTCCTTCCTCAAAGATGAGATCGAGAGCAGCTCGCAGCCCGTACAATAGATGTATGGAAGGGGTGTATGGCCAATAGTTTCCCAACTTGTAGAACTTGAGGTAGTCATTCCAGTCGAAGAAGACTCTGACCGACTTTGCAGTTTTCGATGCCTCCAGAGCCTTGGGGCTTGCACAAACAATGCCCATTCCGGTGGGAAGAGAGAGCGCTTTCTGAGAGCCCGTCAAGGCCACATCGATTCCCCATTCGTCCATGCGGAAATCGAGAGCACAGATTGAAGAGACTCCATCGACCAAAAGCAGGGCTGGGTGCCTATAGTCATCTGCAAGATAATACGTCGCATGATATTACAGGAGGACTTATTAAAACAATTAGTTAAAAAGAGAAAATCTCCGCAAAAAAGACATGAAATATCTTCTCGACGTTCATTATAATACAATGCAACCAGCACAGTGATAAGAGCCCTTCTAATCATAGACCAGAAAGATTATTGCTGAAGACGTGAATTCAAAGCTTGGACTAGTACAAATGTTATGTTCTTACCAAGTATTCTTCTTACTTTAGCCAGGTTGTTGGTAACTCCAGTTGCTGTTTCATTGTGGACGATGCATACTGCCTTAATGGTGTGTGCAGTATCAGAAGCGAGCTTCGATGCCAGGATGTCGAGATTGGCGCCCTGGCCCCACTCACTTTCGACAACATCCACATTGAAGCCGAGGCGTTGCTGCTGATCAATCCAGAGCAGAGAGAATTGGCCAATCAAGAACGAGATAGTCCGATCTCCTGGAGACAATGTGTTGGTCAGAGCACTCTCCCATGCACCAGTGCCTAAAACAAAGATCACAACATTTAGATTGCATAAATGAAAGGCTAAATGCTTTATCACACAGCTTTTTCAATGAAGGATGTACCAGTGGTGGGAATGAGAAATGGGGTCCCGGTAGTAGTCTTGAAAATTTTCTTCACGTCCTCGAGGAGAGTCTTGGTAAGCGCCGGAATAGCAGGCGAACGGTAATCCTCATTGTTCCTGTTCATCGCACGAATGACCTGATCCGGGATGTTGACGGGCCCCGGAACAAAGAGGTGGTTCCTTCCTGGTCCATAGAAGTAGTCCATGTTCCCTTCTTCAGAAATTCACAAGTTGGAGTCTTGTGATTTTGCGAGGCCTATGCTGCAATTTTTTTTTGTGGGAGCAATTAAACTCTGCATCTGATTGAAGGAAAGAAGTATGCAGTACTTAAATTTCTATACTACGTCTATGGTCTTGCTTGATCTTGAACTCCTTGGTCTGATTGGACCGTCAAGAACCGAAATAAATCCCCATTCCCAATATTGATGTTTGTATAAGAAAAGAGTGTGCACCTCACTCTAGAAAACACATGCATAGTGGCAAAGACACGGGTCATCATCATGCAAATCTGCTTCCTACAATCAAGCTAATCTATGTGGTATAACAGGGAGTGGAACAAAGCAAGAATAAAAGCTAAAGCGACAGATCAATCCTCATAATTAGCATAATGCCATAAAGTGGAAACTTGACATGCTCGTTTGATATGATGTAACGCTTTGAATTGGGACAAAGCATAACCGAATGTCGCAGAACAAAATATTGTGCTACAGCTTTTTCTACTTGACAACAGATTGCTTGAGACCACTTCATAAGAAACTCTATCAGAAAGCATAGTAACAACTTGTTGACAAAAGCAAGTGGCTTGGGCTTCAAGAAGTTGATTATCGGTTAATTGTTTGAAAGGAGTGGCGCGTAGGAACTGAAATTAATTTCTTTTCTCTACAAAACAAAACGAAGTGTGTCGGTACCATTGCTTTTATCCTAAAACTATCATCTTCTTACAAATATTTCCTCAAACATACCAGTCTGCTAAACATATTTGAGTGTTTCTGATTCTCAAAACCTTGAAACCGTGTTTTTCAGCTGTTTCCCCCTGAATTTGCTTTCAATAACTGGGGAAAAGCAAATGGCTGCAGCCTAATCAACCTTTCAGAGGCACACTCTGACAAGGTACACCGCCGATACAAGAGAAACTTGCTCGGCTTTGCATAAGCAACGCCGAGGGACCACTTCACGCGTGAATGAGTACTTGAAAAATTGTTTAGCAAAAGCAGGAGTGGTCAAAGAATTAGAATATCGAACTTCGATCGTCAACCAAAGAGTCAAAAGCAGGACAGCATATACTTGAGAGGTTATTCTGGTGGACATCATAAAGAAGAAGACTATATCGTTGCCATAACAAACCTTAAAACTTATCAACAACGCCATAACAACTTTCGTTCTGGTCTGAGAAAAGCGATCTTCAATTACGTAATCCGCCGTCGAAAGAAATTTCTTTTATTAGAACTTTGTAAGTTCTCTCCGTTTCTTTGCCTTGAACCCTTTTTACTTTGGCTCAATTTTGTCAGAATGCTCCCAAGAGCCACTTCAATTAATCAGAGACAGAGCCAAGAGCCAAGTTCAGCAGACACCACCACACGATCATTGATCACCTTCCGACAACTTTTGCAGAACAGACACTTTGTTGGGCAGAGGGAAAGCAAACTAATCTATCATTCAGTAATTGAACTGACGCTGATAGGAGCAAAACAAAACACTCTTCAGACTCAAGACTCCAGAGTCAGTCAGTGATGAGAAGAGAGTTCGAACTCGAAGAGCCTAAACAGAACAAGCCCATGCAGGCGCACGTTGAAAAAATAAAACCCAGTAATGATTCATCGATTCATAGACAAGAATCATTTTCGAACTCAGCAGAAGTTTACCTCCTCACTTCCTCCAAATCGTCAGCACAGGGAGGGCAGAGTTGAGACTTGAGAGGGAGAGAGAGAGAGAGAGACGTGCCGGATGATTCTCTGCTGTCTCTCGCTTTTGTGGCCGGCGAACACGATCCCGAAGGGGCTCCGATCGTCGCTTCATTTTTTATAGGAGCGCGGGAGAGCCAATCGACCTCCCCCGCGGGGCCCACCCCCCTTGTCCACGTGGCGGATAAGGGCGGGGCGCGTGTTCGCAGTCTTGCGGCTGAGAATGGGAGACATGGCGGAAAGCAACGCATATTCATCTCCATGGGAATAAGGAGTTTTGATACCGCTTTGCTTGTTTTGTTTTGAGTGGTTCTCGCGGGGTCATCCGCTCGTTGGCTCCTACAGTCAGAATTACATCGATTAAAAATTACAGTGAGAGATCATCAGTTTAACCTTAATTCCTCCGCACGATATTTAGACATACTGAAGGAGCCAACGAGCGGACGGAGCGACGAGCGACGAGGGGTATTGAATCAAAATCGGTGTGATAAGCAACGTGGCCGACGGAGTGACGAGGAGTATTGAATCGGCAAACAATTGGATCTTACCCGACGTCCGATAAAAGTCCTCCGCATTACCTAATCTACCGGCACGCGAAACTATCATCGTTCGTGCTTTTAAAGAGTTCGTCGTCGGAGGTTTAAAAGGCGATGCTTTTTAATGTCCTCATTGGTAGAGTTCCATGGAAATTGGAGGACTTTGTCTAACCCACCACTGTAAATCTTTCTTGACTTCCTTCGCTCCTTTTCAGTTCATTCTGCTCGTTCATGGAGTGATGCAAATAAGATGAACATCAGCAACCAGAAATGAATAGACTTTAAGGTATCTGCTCATCAGTCAAGTCTTGCTTGCAGCGAGTCTTTGCAATGAAATGGGAAAGAATGACTAAGGGGGCCAAAAAGAGAGCAGTAATGGACAATTACAGATCAAATTGGCATCACAAATTGGCACTGTAACGTGCTGTGTCTCTTCTAATGCACAAGATCCCGTGCAGAGTAAGCAAAGCATGTGGTTGAGGGACCATGCGAAAGATAAAGCGATAATGTGCTGAGAACCACACCTTATCCCATTAACCAGGGCCATACAGCAAATTTTTTTTTTCCTCTCTTTGTTTTTTTATTGCTAATTTGTCTTCCTAATGTCGAGGCTGCTTTCTGGGTAATCTAGCTGTGATCTAACTCTTGTGGGTCACCAAATTTTTTGGTGCCTTCCCTCCGTTGTCGCTGGAAATGATTCGAATCTCGGATTGTCCCTCTCACTCTTTGCCTTTTCTCTTTCCTCCCGTAGCTTGCTTGTCACGGACTAGGTCCAAGTCTTTGGGGGGAGTTCCTTTTGAGTACTTCATCAGAAATCCTGGTAACATTGCATCAAGGTGGAGACCCTTCAATTCGTAACTTTCACGCATTTGACGTTGGTAGGAGAAATTGAAATCCCGTCTGTATAAGGGCGCGGCGAATTGAAGGGTCAAGGCATCCAAGTAAATCATTTCCAGGAACATGGATAAAAAGCACTCAGCACTCTAACAGAAGAAGCATGTTCTGCAGCTTGCTGTACTAATACTGATTGTGCGACTTCCATTTAAACTTTAAATTACAGGATAGAATGTACAGTTCCACAGCACCATTGCTTAACAATTAGGTAACGGATGAAATTTGCTGTACCGCTACAAACAGAAAAAGGGATTCCCCTACAGGTTTACTGTACATCAGCGGGGAAAAAGAATGAAAAGAATATGTCTAACTTATTGGGAGCACTTCATCAATGTGCAAATGTAATCTCTCGAGGACTTCGCGCACGTTAGCAATTAAAGGATGTAACTTATCACCAGAGAGGAACAAATGCATGCAACCCCTGATATCAATCCATGTACATCCCACGTTCTTTTGGACTCCTGTGGCTTCCATCAATTCTCTAACTTCTACTGCTTCACACCACCTGCCACTGTCTGTATATGAGTTGGCAAGAAGCACATAGTTTGACGAGCTAAATGGTTCATTAGCATGAAGATGTTCAGAAACATGTCTTGCCATTCTTAAATTCCCATGTAATTTGCAGGCTCCAAGCAATGCTCCCCATATTACCACATCAGGCTTTGAAGGCAAGCTGAGAAGAAGAGCCTCGGCATCCTCCAAGTGTCCTGCTCTCCCGAGCAGATCGACTATGCATGTGTAATGTTCCAAAGTGGGCTTCATGCGATGCTTACGAACCATATCAATGAAATGATGGCAACCTTCCTCCACTAAGCCAGCATGACAACAAGCACTGAGAACTCCCACGAAAGTGACAACATTTGGGGAAACACCTGGGGATCCTTCTCTCAACATCTCGTTGAAAAGCTTCAGAGCCTCTTCAGCTTGGCCATTTGCAGCGTACCCACATATAATTCCATTCCACGAAACAATATCTTTTTCAGAGAGGCCCCTAAATGCTTTTAAAGCATTGTCCATCTCGCTGCACTTGGAATACAAATCTAAAAGTGAACTTCCAACAACTACCTCGTTTTCTAGTCCACACTTCAAAACAAGTGCATGAATTTCCTTTCCCCACTGCAATGCATTGGAGGTAGCACAACCACCAAGCATACCACCGAAGGTGAAAGAATTAGGCTTCAGATCTTGGATACGCATTTGGTGGAACAATGACTCTGCAAGTTCCATGTGCCCACTCTGTGAAAACCCAACTATCATTGTCGTCCAAGAAGCAAGATCGGGGTCAGCCATCTCCTCAAATAACTTGAGCGCAGAAGCAACAAATCCAAATTTAAAGTACAAGTCGATGAAGGCATTTTTTATAAAGCAGTCAGAGCAGTACCCACGGCGAGTAACTGCTGAATGCACCATCATGGCTTCAAAAAGTTGGGCGCGCGACACGAGATCATTTAAAATAATGGCATAGGTATATTCATCGGGCTGAATTCCTTCTCTGCAAAGCTCGCGGAAAAATTCTACACAGGTGTCACCACCTCCATTCTTTGAGAAACAATGGATCATAGCATTCCACGCAACTAAGTCCCTCTCAGGCATTTCGCCAAACACCTTCCTCGCACTATGCCCATCCCCAGCTCCCCCATACATTTTCATCAAATTAGTCCCGAGGCAGGCATCTGAACCTACACCGATCTTTACAATCTCTGCATGAACTTGTTTTCCCAACCCCAGATCACAACAAGGAACCACAATCGAGTAAGTAAAACCATCCGGCCTAACAACGGAAATTCGCATTTTCAGGAAATGGGTCAATGCCAGCTCAACCCGATTGTATTTAGCAAGCCCAGAAATGACGATATTCCATGACCGGCGGTCTTTCCCAGGGGTGGATTCGAAGAGGTCCAGAGCCTCGGCGACCAAACCAGAGTTGAAGTAACCGGAAAAAACGGTGTTGTAGGAGACGGCGTTTGTGGCGGGCATGGCGGAAAGTAGCTTGCGGGCGTCGGATAAGGAATTGGACTTGACGTAGGATTGGAGGAGGAGGTTGCATCGATAGGCATGGCTTTGAAGGCCTTGCTTGATGAGGGAAGCATGGAGAGCTTGAGCTTTGTACATGTGAAGGAAGGTTAGGAAAAAGGTCTCTCTCCTTTCTTTCCCGGGGGTGCGAGAATTTGTATGTCGGTTGGGGTCGGGTTTCAACGGCTACTGGGGCGTGGGATTTGAAGCTTCATGTTTTTTAGCAATCGTTTTCCGAAATTGGGTATTAATTGAGAAAATCGATTAAACCAAATTTTACGTCTCTATTAGGACCGAAAATTAGTGTTACTTGAATGAACAACAATTTTGTTTCCTGAACATATCAAATTCAGTGTGTCTTTCTAAACCTCATATATCCGACATTGTTATCATATCACATCCAATAGCTTTGCGTTTAGAAATAACTTACCAATAATTTTAGCCGCCGCCGGAGCTCAAGTTTTCGTGTTTCTTTCCTGACGGCAAATTTCTGAACATATGGTTGTTGTAATGGTGACACGAAACAAATCTGAACTATTCAGCTATTTTCCTTCTTTTTAGCTTAAGCGAATAAATACATCCACAGGCCAATAGCTTTCAAGATAGATGAATGAGTTACCGAACTGTGCAAAATGTACCCAGCAGAACTAGCACTACTCATTGAAGCTACGACCACGTTACCGTTACTATGAGAAGTACAATTGCAGCGTAAACCATTAAATACTAAACTATGAAGTGTAACTCGGTCAATTCGTGACACTAAAGCAACCGATGATATGCACGCCAGATCCCGCCTTAGGCGGATAAGCAAACGAGGCACTTCCAACTCATCCTACTTATGAAACTCTTTGCTTTCCTCTTTAAAGTCAGTGTTGATAATCCTGATATGATAAAGATCAAACGCATTTTTTAGAAAGCGAGACAAGAACAAAGAATCACAGATTGGCTTTTCACATTCAATGACTATGTAATATGTACAGTTCCTAACCGGTGAGGGCAGCATACATGTCGTGATTTGCGTTTCTTGTCCACTCTAGGATACAATTGGATAAGGTAAAGTTGATTGTCACATCTGACGCACTATACTTTGGGAGATTTGAACAGCCCTCGCCATTTCTGAGGGTCACTTCCTGGACCTTGTCCCTGCAATATCCAATGAACAAGATAGACAAGATTTTTTCACTATCACCCTGTATAGGAGCACAGCTCATAATAGATAAAAACAAGTACATTTCACTAAACATTGTAGTTTTAGCAATAAGAGTACGTGTGCAGATTCAGAGGCGAGTCTGCAATAAGATTACAGTAAAGCTTCTTAGCATAGCTCTAGGAAAATCGAGATTTTTCTTTCGAAAGTCACCAACTAAATGAAAGTTAGTGAAAGTTACTCTCCTCTTGCGATATCACTGAGTACATCGTACCGAAAGAACTCACATTTTGAAACTTACTTTTGCAATGTGGAAAGCTACTAACCCTTGTCGCTTTGGCTCGTCCCAAGTTCTGATATATTCGACCAGGGAATAAACATTTTTGACATGTTATAGTTAAATTCCCATCTGAGAAGTTAGTTAACCCACGTTGAAAAGTTATTCATCACCAATAGGTTTGACGTTATTTATCCTCACATTAAGTCGCTAATATCATGAATCTTGAATGTAATTTTACAACGGGGAAGGATGCACGATTACCTCAACAGAGTTGATTTCATATATTTCGCCCTCAGCAAATTCTATGTCCAGTAACTGTATGCAGGCTTCGGCAACGACAAGCCTACTAACCTCTCCAACGAATTTATCCCCTGAGAAGTTGAGCGTATTAGAGCAAGCAAGAGATCTTTTTCTTAGAGGACAGCCACTAAAGCAATGCTGCACCAACTGCTCTTTGGCAGAAAAGCTTTCATCATTTCAACCTTCTAATCAATCCAAATAATTAAAGGATAGGGGAGGAACTAATCAAAGACCTGCCAATCCGAGATAATGAGACAGACCTGAGTAACTTTTCTTTGTTGCCAAAAAGATGCGAGTAAGTGGGTCTAATTAAATTTGTACCAAACACAGACCAAGGAAGTATAATGCAATGATGTGAGATGGAGGGTTTCTTGGACCACGTCCTCCAGTAGTCTGTGTAGTCAGATGTTTCATTCTAAGTCTATATAGCAGCATTCCCAAATATCAAGACAAACTAACTCCATGCGTAGTTAATGGTCCCGAAATCGTTTGACACCCCCAAATCGAGTACAAATGGATCACGGTCACTTCAAGAGATTAGTTTAAGAGCAAATACAACTTAGATTACTGATATATGCAGTGAGATGTAAAAGACCGACATGAATTTGCTTAATGTCCTTCTATTTCCTGTTTAATTGAGAAAAAGATATTTAGTATAGCATCACTGCACACCTGTGATTTTCCATGTTTGACACTACAGGCATCAAGTATCAAGTAAAGAATTAAAGATCACACCTTGACCAACGACAACGGCACGCCGCTGGCCAGCTGTAGCTTTGAGCAAAGTATTTAAGTCATACGATGTGTAGGGCCCATCAGTCAATCTACCGGCTCTAGTAAATTAAACAGCAAGTGTCAGGATTCACATAGTAATTATCATAAGAAAAAAATGTATAAGAGATAGATCGAAACCTCAGTATAGTAAATGGAAGACCAGATTGACGAAGAAAGTCTTCCCCCATCTTCTTAGATTTAAGGACTCCGAAAAGGTTCATGATGCTGTCAAAAGAACATAACAGTTATTGTAGACAAAATACTCAAGGAGTAACTCATGGACAAATCCAACATGATAAGAACCTAAAATTCAAAAAAAAAAAAATGCGAACATCTGACCCTCAGCTGCGGAAGCAGCCCATTGGTCAATAAACACAAAGACTGGAAACATACAGAACTTAGATTTCTTCTCTGGACAAACAAGCATCCTACGGAACCTAATAGGCTACTCCAAGTGGGAAGAGCTACATACACTGTGGTGATCATGACCTTCTCTTCCTCTTATTTCAGCTTTTTTTTTTTAATAATCATTCTAAAGAAAGAAAATAAACTGCAGAGAGTGATAGATATCCTGCAGATGTAAGTAACTATCATACAATCAAGACAACATATAAGAAAGCTTCTCACGTATTCTCTGAGTTAGAATTATGAAATTCACTTTTTACTGAAAAGCGACACTCATAGCAATGAATGCAAAAAAAAAAAAAAGGATATGTATTTTGACACTGAATAAATGATACAACCCTTACGACAAAAAAAAAAATTTTGATACAACCCAAACATAATGATGGATGAGCAGCTTATATTGCTGACTCACCTCCAAGGCAGCTCGTTGAATTTAGTAACTCCCACGGAAGAAACAAGAACTACTCTCTTCACGGACGAAGGCAGAGCAGAGACAAGATTTCTCACACCCTCCCAATCTTCAATGAAACATACAGTCAGAGACACTCATGGTGAATAACTGTGCTTGAACATGTGCATACTAGAATATGCAATTCAAGCATTCCAAAAGAAAGATGCAGCATTAAGGAAACCAGACAGTAGGGACTCTACAGAGAATAGCACAAACAAAAGAACGTAAAATCAGTAATGCTGTCATTTTTTCCTCTAACATAAGCAACATAAATTTCTTTTTCTAACCTACTCTTTCTGGAGAATTATCCCCCTCCCATCGCTTTGAAGGAAAGGCTGTAGTTCCCGTGCAGCAAATGACATGTGTGACTCCCTGCGAAATGAAGGAAATAACAATAAGCACATATATGATGAGATCTCCTGAAAATGTTTCATATTTGAAACCGAAGATGTTCATTCCAAAACAATTACCTCAAACATGGATGGATCCAGATGCTCTGGGTTCCTTATGTCTCCTTGCCATACCTAACAAGAGACAAAAATCTATTATTATGAAACTCGCATGCTGATTAAGAATTGACAAGGTGAAATTGGAGGCAAATGAGAAGAAGAACAATGGAAACTGCAGGAACCGAACAGATATAGGCAGCACCTGTAGTCTCTCTTCATCTTGTTGGCCAAACAAAGATTTAGCCTTACCACGATCTCGTAGCAAGAGTCGTGTTTTAATATTCCTTTCAAGCAATGATGCCACAACTAACTGTCCTGAAAATGAGAGAAGAAACATAGTATGAACAAGGTTTCTTAGGTAAGAATGCATTGTTTTGTGACATTGAAAGGCAGGATATGTTCTCCTATTATGACGGGACTACTTTCATCAAATCTACATGTACAAGAAATCAAAGCACCACAATTCTTTGACAAAGAAAAACAGCATCCACACACCACGGTAGGTGTAGGTGTAGCTGTGCAGGCAACTGAAATAAAACATCTTTGGTAATAAGAAAAAAGCCACTACCACCAGTAACTCAGCTCATGCAGATTTTAGGATCTCTGGTAAGTTTCTCTACCCCCTCTTTAGTCAAGTTGATATCGTAGAATAAGGTTAAAAAGAAGTACAGCGCCACCAACCTAATGGTTCAGTGAACTTACGCAATGGATGTTGATGTCGTGAAATTATCTGTTCGCCACGATGGGGATTAGATGAGTCAGACGGCAAGAAATGCTCAAGTTAGCAAATCCCATCGCTTGCTAGTAAAAGCATATGCAAGGGTTCACAGCAATTAGAAGAACCATTGCCTCGTAGGAAACATTAGATGTCCTACCCACGACCATGGCAAATTTCAATGTCAAACTCGGTCTCAGTGTCTAGGGAGAATGAAACATTGCCAAATCCAGTAAAAACATGCTCAATAGCAATAACGAGTAGGCGTCCAATCAAATATATACGCAAACTGAGCAGCAACACCAGAACCAACCCAGACTCACATAAACTGTCAATTCAACAGCCAGTAAACAAAAGCAGCTAAAGGAAGATCTACAAACAAAATCGCCATGTCAGAGCATCATCCATTCAGAATCCAGAACTCGTCCAGTTCAAATATAAAACCCAGACAAGCGTTCCCATCTACAGAACTTTAAGCGAGGACAGAGATTGCCGAGAAGTACGCAAAAACGAACGAGAAACAACGTACCGACGCCACCGGAGCCTCCGGCGACGAAGACCAGCTTAGAGGATGCCGGTGAAGTCGCTCCAGAACCAGCGACGAGCTCGGTGGCGGGAGACTCGATCACTTCCTCCTTCACGGCGTTAACGACGGACGCCGCGACGGCCCTCCTTCTCTGGCCGGGAACAGAAGCGTCAGAGCAACTACTTCGACGAGAGAAACTCAGAGAAAGAAGAGTGGGGGGAGCAGATTTCGGAGGCGCTTTCAAGAATCTGTCGAGTGCGATGGGAGAGTTGGAGAGGGGACTGAAGTTGAATTGGGTCGCCATGGAACGTTCAGAGCTCAGACCAATGGCATGTCAGAGAGAGAGGGAGAGGAATTCGTGGTGGTTGGTTACATGACCACCAGGTTTGGTTTTCTTATTCCCCACTTTCTTCTTGGATTTATTGTGGCAGAGAAAGTGGCAAAATGCACGTTTGAGTTAAAAAGTTCCTATTCCGCGTATGGGCACCTCAAACGTCAATTTGTTCCAAAAAATAATTATTTAAGTAAAAATTTCGGTACATTCGCCCGAACTTTGTAATGTTGATACTAAATTATCGTTTTTATCTAATTTAGCACTGAGCGATCATTTTTAGATCAATTAAATGTCAATTTATTTTTCGAAAAATAACTATTTAATTGTCAACTCTGGTGAGATCATCGAAATTTCTTGCCCTTAGCATTAAAGCGATCGTTTTTTTTTGCGATTTGACACTTAAGTTATCCAAAAAAAAAAAATATTTGCACCAAAGTGACTGTACATAAATATTAACACTTGAAATGTCTTTTTGCCATTTTAATTCTCCTCCAAAATAATTTTCTCTCAAATAAAATCACAAAATTTATCTATAATCCGAAACCCGCTATTGTATCAAAGATTACCATTACTTTCTTCAAAATTGTCAACATCAGGCTAGTTAGTGGCGAGGAAGCACAACGCTCTCATTTGTGGTCAGAGTTCTGGATACGCCGTTGACATGCGAGTCCAACGTCCAGACATGCTAACGACATGCTAATCCAACATCCCACCATTTCAACACGCATGAGATTAGTTTTAAATTATTTTCACTAAGTTAAGAGTCAAAACATAAAAATTTATAAAAAAAAATATATAGTTAAGTAATATATCCAATTATTTTCAGAATTAATATATCCAGTCAACCCAAAAACCTTAATTATGAATCCCTAACAGAATAAGACACTCACATATATAAATGATAATTCTCTATCTTTTGAGAAGTACGTATCGACAATATTTATTTTATAACAAATATGTTATACACACATGATAATTCTTTATTTTTTGAGAAATAGGTGACAGCCTGTTATGTCGCATGTCGGTTCCATTATAAGAACCTATTCTTTAGTGGGGGTGAAAATGGTCTGGTTCCCAATTTCAAGAATTGAAGATCGGACCGGTGGTGGTTGGAACGGGGCCCGGACTAACAGTCCAATTCTAGGGGAACCAGTCGAAGACTAAAATGAGTGACTTATGCATGTCTTCTTACATCAAGTCTCTCTTCTTGGTTGACGTGGGACGATAAAGAGGCAATAAAAAGAAAGAATAAATTACTATAAACTTTTTGAGAGAATGTACTGCTATATATAAGGCATGTTTGGTTCAGCATTTCCAAATGAATTTGGGGCTCTAAAGTTTTTTGGCCAAATGTAAACAACATTTGTTTCATTTTTTGCTCAACTTTGAGAAAATGCAATTGCATTTTCAAAAGCCTCTAAAGCCCTGTAGCCCAAAACTAGTTGAATTTCTAAAATGCAATTAATTTTTTTTTCACTTTGTTACCTCCATCTAACGCCACTTGCCGTTGCCAACCGCCACCCATCAACCGTCGCCCACTGTAGTCTATTGACCGCCACCTACTACTCACCACTGCCGCCCGCCATCACCTGTCAAACGCCTCTCACCAACGCTGTCGGCCATTGCTCGTCGCGGCCTACTACCGTTCGTCGACCGATGCTGCTCATTGCCACCCATCGACGGGTGCCGCTTGTCGACTGCCACCCGCCACTTGCCCCTACTGCGCACTACAGCCTATCGCCCGTCCACCACTCATCGACCACCGTCGCTCGCCACTGCCCATCAATAGGTGCTACCTACCGCTCACCACCATCGCCCACAGCCGCTCATCGATCGCCACCAGCCACTCACCGTTCCCCCCATCGTTGCTTGCCGTCGTCGCCTACTGTCGCCCGTCGATTGCTGCTCACTGTCGCCGGTCGACGAACGGTAGTAGGCGGCAATTGGTCGGCACAAGTAGTTTAATTTTTTTTATATAAATAGTATTTTTTTCAAAAAATAAAAATACTTTATAAAGTGTATTTTTACCATACGGTATTTATATCAAAATTGCTTTTTAATGTAATTTTTAAATAAACATTACCAAACACTACTTATATTTTGAAAAATAACTTTATCCTAAATATATTTACATTTTGTCAAAGACATTTTTCCAAATACAAACCAAATAGGCTCGCACTTGGCCCATCCATCCTTTTTGTCAAGCTGGGGTCTAGTGATCTGTTTTCTTATCCACAAAGATGTGATGTGTGGAAGAGAAAACGAAAGATACTAAATTAAGTTTACAATTTATATTTAAGAAATAATAAAACAAAAATATTTAAGCAGTCTGGATCATCCGATTCCCTTTTGGAATTGAGAATTAGATCAACTATAATCAGTTCCAAGAACTGTATCAAAGCCTCTAGGGATTGAGCCCACCTTGTCAGTTTGGTCTGATCCGGGCGATTCTTGATTCTGTTGGTCTATTATGTTCAATCCTAGTCTTCACCGACACCTTCACTTTTGTATGGAGCCTTTCGATGATAATAATTTTGAAGAATATGGCGGCCATTTTTTTGGCGTGGGGTAGATTTAGAACTACAGAAAAAGTTGGTGATTTTTTAGAGAAAAAAATCGAGACAAAATTTGGATTGAACTTAAAAGTTTGGGATTTTTATTAGGGAATTAGACCATTTATATGTTACTGAGAAGTTCTACACGATTTTGCACGTCTTTGAATTTACCATGTGTTTCGAACAAATAAAAATTCACAGCATGAGTTTTGTGATCCCCAAAATAAAAATAAAAATAAAAACTATTTCTCCAGGATACATCACACACACACGTGTGCGTGTGCGTGTTTCGAGTTGGTTCATATAAAGAAAGAATCAGGAATGTGCTCTTATGTGTTATTTTGAAAATTTATACGTGCTCTTCCTGGATTTCTCTCGGTGATGATGTGCTCATCTCAGGGACTTACTTCCTTCTTTTCTGCTATGCAACTCAAGTAGCTACGATTCCGCTGACGATGAACTCAATGCGAAATTGCCAATCCGTTTCCAGAGTTCACAGAGAACCAGTAGCCCCAGGCTGGAGCAGTCTGAGACGCTTGCTACTGATGTGCGGATCGTCCCATCCGACCGCAAGTGTATGCTTCCCTTGGCCAGGGGAAGCATTATCTGCATAATTTAACAGCGTAGAAGGCCCAGAAGATGAAACGCAGAATCATTCTACCGTCGCTTGAGCCATGGGGGTGACCCTCTTTTTAGTTGTTACTATTCCTTCTAGTTTCAAAAGAGGTGTTGATATCTGCTTCTGTTTGCTTTAGCCACTTTTGCATTGTTGGTGCTGATGCCGACGGACGCATGCGTTTGAAGCATTGTTCCGCGGAAAGTAAAGCACCTAAAGTTTCAATTGCGAGAGCGAAAAAGGTTAATGTCGGCTCTAAGATATTGTGTAATTCTACCTCTTTGAAAAAGGAGCTGTCTGTTCGTCCTCTTCCAAGGAACAAGCAATTGTAGGCTGTAGCATGATGCCAATTGCAACTTCTGTTTTGACTTTCCAGAGATGGAACTGGCACTTTTGTCCCTTTTTCACCATGTTTTTACAACTGTTACAGCAGAAACGTCATGTTAGTTTTCAACTTTTAGAAAATCGAAGTCAATCAAAGGTGTGGCTCCTTATAATTATGATGACGCAAAGAGCCAGACTCAGTCTGATAGATGCTTGTTTGAGCAAGGTCCAAGCATGGAAGAAGTGGAGAAATTTGCTAAGCCTGGAGCAGGACCTAAAAAGACAGCTCGGAGAGACGTTGCCCCTGTGGCAACAAGCCATACCATCCGATTTTCTCCGTATCTAGTCGCCGGAAAAATTTTACATGTGAAAGTTCCAATTGTTTCCGGTCAAAAGCTGGATGACTCGCCTTTTCTTTTAGACATGCTTCTATCTGTCCACAGTTAAAAGTCAGGTATGTCATCAGCCAAACATTACTTGCAAGGTCTCTATTTGCTCATGCGAAGCTACTTTTGAGCCCTTTTTTCTTTTCTTTTTTTGGTATTTCTATTGGAATTGTGCTAGCCTGCTAGGTGGCCTCTGGGGAAAATGGTGCAGCTACCGTTCGGGCGATCATTTTTTTTGCTTCTAAGGTGAGTACCACTAGTTGTCAGCCTGATTCCCATTCATTTTGCTTGCCACTTTTGCTCTATGTATCATGGAAACTTTAAGAAATGTCCTCAATCACTTAGCGTCTATCTTGAAGGTTGGGATTTCTGTCTCTGCTACTGGGAAGAAGAAGTGGAGTGCATCACCATGGCGAGCGTAGTTACGCTGTCAAGAAATCGATGGAGTAACAATATCAGGATAGTTCTATTGCAATCTCCAGATCCCCTTCTGCAGTGCCCCGGTTGCAAATTTTTTTTTTTTTTGGCGTCCCTGCTTGACTGTACCGATGTGCTTGATTAGTTTAAATCATTCATGCCTAAGGTTTGAGATGGAAATTTTTTCCTGGCTATGGTCTATATGTGGATGGCCACCTCGTCAGCTATTTGCCCGTTGTAAGAGTTTCCACGACAAGCAACACCATCCGTTGGAGTTGGCGAATATTTCGGGGATCCTTGTTTCTAACATCGGGTATGCCTACGTGAGATTAGAGAAACCAAAGTGTTATTCGACGACATGTGACTCATGCACGCGAAATGTGGGGGTTTGGGAGCAGCGCCTCCGACACGGGTGTCCCGCTGTCTGGTCAGCAAGCTTGGGCTTTAGCTTAAGTCGGCCCGTTTGTTATGAAATTAAAGAGTTTCAGACATATTTAGGTTTTGGACCCGTTTGAGGCATATATATTTTGCTCGTTTTTTGCTTATCATTGTAACGAGTTGAGTGACCGCAAACCGACAATCATAGTGAAATCTCTTCGCAGGACGTAACCCTATTCTGGGGTGAACCTGAGTAATCTCGTGCATCATTCAATTTTTCTTGATTCTCCGTGTGATCATCTGATTCGGTTGCGATAAATCACATTACCATCGACTGTGCTACATAACTAGTTAAGGTACCTACCCCTTTCTTTCTTGAGAAGAGGATGTCTGGGAATTTAGTGGAGTGATGAAACTCGGGCTTTCTTGTGAATCCTAACACCAACTACACTTCGTCCACCTCTTTGTTGCGGCCATGGACGTGCCCTCCGATCTTACAGAGCTTGGGAAGGATTCCTGTAGCAATTTGTTTCTGCTGGTACAAAATCAATCTTAAAGAGTGTTACCCGGGGCATTTGAGTATTTGGTAACAGTTTATGTTATCCTCAAACTTCTATCATTTATACCAAAGTCAACCAGGTAAATTGTCTAGTTCTAGTTCCTCATTCTCCGGAATAACATGAGACTCTTGGAGTTTGTGTTGCTGCATTGTGTATCGATGAATTTCTAAACTTTTTTCCAACCCGAAGCAGCGGTTTCAAAGGACCGATGAATATCTGCTAGCGCGCATAAACTCAAGCATTTCATCAGCCGTGCTTTTCATTGGAAATGTAGCATTTGTAACACATGAGAAAAAAATGCACCTTATCCTGTTCTTAGCGACGTCTTAGCATCTCAATCTGATTACTCTAAATTCTTTCTCGACTCACTTGTCACTTCAAAGTCAAATGTCAGATATGGCGACCGATGGTTGTTACTACTAGGAGAAATTATCCTTTTAACATAACTCGTAAACCTTTAAAATTTACAAGAGGCAGTTATTTTCCCCTTTGGTATGTAATGATGCTTGGAACATGGTCGGTCATGAGTTTATGACATTGAAGAATGCCAGTGAAGAAGACTGTTTGACATGGCGCCAAATGATCCCTTCCAAAAACTAAAGCCCAGTTTGCATCTTTTCGCTAACTGCTGCTTCTCCTGATCTCTCTTGATTGTTAACTACTCAAGGTTCCGTGTCGTGCGCATATTCGCCTGAAGATTGCGATCAGGTCAATAGGCAACTAGAGGGGGGTTTTTTTTCCAATTTAATATTTTTAAAAAAATATTTACAGAATTAGTCACTATTAAAACATATTTATAATTTTGGGTCTCGCGTGATGATTGAATTTGCACGCGAGACCCGCGCGACGGTCACACGCTAGTCCGGCTAGCATGCGACTGCGGTAGGGCCTGAGACTCTGCCCAGCTTTGCGCCAGGCAAAGCCTTCAAGCGCACGAGCGCAAATTGCGCCCAACAGAGCTTGAAAAGGCTATGCCCTGCTTTTTTTCCGGCTCTCCAGGCCTCACGGCATAGCATTTAGGGCTTCACGAGCGCAAATCGTGCCCGTCTTCTGGCTCAGTTATATAACCGAATGTTTACATTTTCGTCTGGGTTGCGTTTTTCTTCTCATTTTTGACTCTTCTTTTATTCTCGCTATAGTTCACTTCCTCTTCTGTTGTCTCGTGACAATTTATTTTTCCTCGTCCTCGTCCTCGTTCTCTCTCGCAAGGTATTATTTCGACGCTCGTGTTGTATGTTTTGTCCGTTCGATAATATTTTTATAATGTTTCAATTAATTTACGAATTTTGTATTTTACATGATTTCAGATAAAAGCAAAATCAATCGGCCTCCTCACTCCTTGAGTGCTCTCAGTTAGCAGTTTGAGGTAAATTACGATATTAATTTTTTTTCAATTTGTTCGGTAAATTTCGATTTTGCAACCTGCAAGAGTGGAACATTGTAATTGAACGATGCTTTGTTGTGGTTGCGAAAGGTCTCTACTCCTAGAATCACACAAACATGGTTTCACTTATTTTTTTTAAATTTTTTTTTCATATTTCTTTCTGAACACTCTTGTTTTGGCGTCAATTTGTTTATTATTCGTATATAAATAATTTATTTACATTTGTTATAGTATTATTGTTCGTATTATTGACATGTTAGAGGTACCATATAGGGAATTAGTGTACCAAATGTCATGAAACAAATTAATGTCACCAGAACGAGAGTATCAATTTCCTTGTAGGCTATTATGTAACCTAAGAACCACTATAACTCCCTTAATCCCCACATAATCTTAAAAAGAGGTCAAGGAAAAAAATGCAGCTTGAACCATACTAAATATAGAAATTCTAAAAAAGCCAATGCATGCTTTAGACCATGGAAACATAGTAATAAAGGAAAAAGGGAGAAAGGAACAATCACATATTCTTAGGATCTTTCGAAAATTGCACAAATGCAAAACCTTCGGTCTACAATGTGTTTTTCCTAAGAATTATTGGAACTCCTTGTTTCATGTGCAACAATAATGACATACCAACACATATATAAAGTGTGTCAGTAACTTTATATTTTTTAATTTATTTCTTATATGTGTATTTCTTTTCAAAAAGTTAATTGATAGTTATTTCTTACCTATAAGAGCAAAGAGAAAGTATGTTTTTTTTGTTAATATATTTTTTTAATGTTTCAAAAAATTTGTGAATTTTTTTACTTTGTAAAATTTAAAATAAAAGAAAAAACCAATCTGCGTCCTCACTCAGTGCGTGCTCTCCGTCAGCGGTTTGAGGTAAATTTTTATGTAGTGATTTTTTTTCCAATTTGTTCAGTATAGATTTATATATATTTTTATTATTCATAGATGAATAATTTATTTACATTTGTTATTATTTACAAGTTTATAAAATTATATATATTTACAAATATCTACGAATTTAGTTACTATTCAAAAATATTAAAATATATATTTACAAAATTAGTTACTATTTATATATATATATATATATATATATTTGATCATTATTTATACCATAACAATGCATTTTATTTTATTTTCAGTGCGTGCCTGCTCCATAAATAAATTTTTCAGGTTCATGATCATATCATAAGCATTCACGTTCTCAAACTGTTTATGAAGGTTTGAGTTCATGGTAATTAGCATTAGACAAGATGCATCCAATGTATTGCTTCTGGTAAGCATTTCTTTCAGCATGAGGAGCATTGAAAGCATGTGTATTCTAAGGGAGTGGTTTCTCTAGGACATAATCAATTTTCTCATGCTTGAGAATAATTATCAAGTTTCTACACTAGTCCAAAAAGTTTGAACCATTCGATTTGTCCTTCTCAAGGACCAATAGCAGTGAAAAGCTTGATGCAAAGGTATTTGACATTATCTACAACAAATATGTAAAGTGAATTATTCATTAATATCATTTATAATCAACTCACACTACACTTTTATAAAATGTTTCTCTATAAGTATAGTGGACCAAGATCCATATTTCACTAAGACTCGAGTAAACTTTGGCTTACATCTCAAGACTCAGTTATTTAAGTAGATAACTTTTTGTTAATCGTATCGAATGCAACTCTTAGTTATTGGGATTGACATCTCATGTCTTATCCCTTAACCCTATACTTCAAGGCCCAAAATCGTTTTAATGACCTTGTTAAGTAACAAATCTTGACATATGGATAACCATTATCCATCCTGCCCTACTCAAATAGTTAAAAACATCCTGCTTTGGCAGACCTATTTTTTGACGATTCAAGCATTGATAGGTGCATGATTGGAAATGCATCGTATTATTTCTTAATTTTATCAAGACTTTCACAGTGTTTATATATAGTGATGAATGTATGAATGTTATGAACATAATAATTTATCACAACAAAGGTATAACAATTATACTGGGAACGAACAATCCATGCAGAGTAAAAGGGGTTGCACTCCCTTGTGGGATTCGAAGGGACAGCGCCCCCGCAGGGTTAATAATTGGTATAAGGGACAGCGTCCCCTTATACCAACCCTGCTAGGGCGAACGATTTCAACTAAATCGTTCTTAAAGTCGTTCATGCTTTTTTCTTTTTCAGAATCCTAAACATAATTCGTAATTCTATTTTCATAATAGAACGCATCTGGATCAGTCGCATTAATCTACGTCATCGCAAGAATTCAAGTTTGTTTCAATGCGAAATTTTTTTTCGAATTGATCATATTAACTTGTATTCCCAATTCATCTAACCCTAATTAAGAATCACTCTAGGCATATATCACATGCATCAACAATTAGGGTTTTTTATTCAATTTCGATATAACACAAGCAGCTCTGATACCACTGAAGGGGGTTGACATCTCATAAAACGCAACGGAACGAAACTCTAAACAAGATCCATGTGTATATCGAAATCAAAATAGGATTAAGACGTACCTTTTGCGGTGGACAACAAATTGACGATTAGTTATATCTGGATTAGCGCCCCAAGTGTTACGCCTCTATCGATATCCACACACACGCGAACTGAGTTCTCCGACGATCTAAGTGTTAGCTTTTAGATCTTAAAGTATCTCTCTCAATCGCTTGAATAGAGAATTGTTCTATGTTTTTCTCATTCAGGAATAATATACACCCATGATCTGAGGCGTCTCTAGAGTTATTTATTATAACCCACGTTTTGCTGTTTGGGCCCCACGACTTAATAACCTAGACCCACCACGTCCTCTAAATCGTCCACTCGATTGTGCATTTAATCGTTATCTCATAATGCGCACAATCATATAGATATTCGTAATAGAAGAATAAATTAAGATCTACTTCTTAAGTAGATTAAGGTGCGGAGAAAATATTAAATCAGTTTGCTATTGTGTGCGATCTTGTAGGTTCACTAGACATTAGTAGTGTGCTCAAAAATCTTTTGGCCCACAAGTCATAAGCGGTCTCTAGCAAGACATTACGACTACTTAACCATAGTGAAGGTCGATTTTTCGACACAACCTTATCCACAACTAATGTTAGAGTATCAACCTTAATTGGTTCTTAGGGCAAACCACTAATACGTGACAGATATATAGTCCAAGAAACTCATAAAAAGGAGCCACTTCACTTTCATTCAGCATATATGGAGTGTTATTTTTTTAATTAACATATAAGTTATTGACATTTGAAAATTTTTATAGTTTTTTATACCATTACCAGAGTGTTAGCGTCGAACGTGCCTTACATATTTTTGACACCGCTAATCCATCTTGTTTGGCCTGGAGAAAAGTACAGCGAATACTTAGGGCAACGTTATATGCATGAAGAGAGACGGATAGCAATGATGCCACCACCTCAGCCAGCGACTACAGCAGCACCAGTTGGACCACAAGATAATGAACCGCCTGAAACTGTTCAGCCGACTCAGAGGACCACTCGAACTTATCCAGGTGGTAATGTTGTCCCATATACCGTGGAATATCATACATCAGATTTCAGTCCAAGGTTCACTCCAGGATTTACCCAGATAAATTTTGATACAAGGTTTGCTCAGTTTGCTGGCCTACCTCATGGGGTTCTACTTTTCAATATGGTGATAATCAAGAGGCACATGCGCCCGCTACTTATCTAGTTTCATGGGGATCCAATTTCCCTCCTCAATTTCAAGTCCATCCTACAGTAGGCTATGCACAGTCTGGGCATTGCATATTTTCGGACTTTGATGATACGATTCCATTACAGATTCATGAGCCATCACAACATATGCCTTCGTTATCTACACATTCTACTCCTCCGAATGCTCGTTCTCATTGTTACGACACAAGACCCGCTCATTGACGAGGAGCACCTAATTGCGGAATAGGAGGCCATGTAGGAGGATGACATCATTAGTGTATGTTAGTGTAATTCAGGTTAAGGTATCGTTATAAACTTTCATGGCTAGATAATATTTTAACTCTGGGTATGTCATATTTTATCATAATGTTATGCATATTTTTATTTAATAATTTACATATTAATTATACTAAATTAATGGGGCAAGTCGGTCACGCAACGTGGCGCGCCGTTTGAGCCCAGCGCGACAGCCATGCTCTAGTATGGCCAACACGCGTGGGCCGCACGCTGGCCCAAACATCGCTGCCGGCACGCTAGTACTGCAGCGTACGGCCGTCGCGCACTGAGCTCATCAGCACGGGTCTCGCGTGACGGCCCATTCATCACGCGAGATCCGAAATTGTAAATATATTTTAATAGTAACTAATTTTGTAAATATTTTTTTAAAATATTAAATTGAAAAAAAAAAAAAAAAACCTGCAAGTAGCTCCTTTTGAAATCTGCATGAGCACTTGCAGGATTGGGCGCAACTTTGTATCTTTCGACCGATTACGTCGATTCTCAGATTCAAACAGGACGCCTAAACTTGGAGTTGGAACTCCAATAGCAGTTCCAGTACAGAATGAAGTTGCAGCTTCGGGGAGTTTAATCGAGGATGCAATCCAGAAGGCCATTTAAGAAGCTAGGTGAACATCGTGGATTGTCATTAAGCGTTGAATATGACCCATCTGCTTAAACAACCAATTTGCAATTCATCACATCACTTAATATGTCAAGGTTCGTAGTTCGATAGTAACATGCCCAGCATTGTCCTTTTCTGTCAAGCGTCTGCCTGTGAACTTGTTGATTCTTATTTTCGGCTTACTTTGACCGCAAGACAAGAAATGCGTGGGGCATACCTGGCCTTCTCTTCCAATTTGTTACCTTACCTTAACGTGTAATGCCTGGACGACCGCTTGTCATGATTTTCTTCACCCTACCAGACATTGGATTGTTGATGAACGATGCTTTTGCTGGCACTAAGATCGTATGATTCAGAATTCGAACAACACATATTCAATCCAACTTTTTTCTTCATATTTTGAATATGTGTGTGACCCCGATAAAGATTCGTGCTTGCGAGTGATATTGAAACTCCATGAACATAAGTTGGAGGTCATAATGGGTAGAGAGAGAGGCGGCATCCACGTGGCGGTCTCTAATTGGCCCTACGCACCCAAACTCACTGGCCTGGCACGAACCCTTATCTACCCAACATTAGAAATTGATGACACAATTCTCCCTTCAAAGATGAAAATTCCACTATATATATATTTATATATATATATATATATATTTGTTTTGTTTGGTTTGGGAGTTGCCACCTAAATGGCTGCAAACTGCAGAGGCCGGTGACAAATTGTACCAGCCGCTTTTGGACCGTAGCTCAACCTGCTTTGTCTCCTTGTCTGAATGTGCGAAGATAAGACCAATTGTAAGGTCACGACTCGATGAACCCCTTTCAGAAAGAGACAGACGATTGGTGGGGCCCGGTTCTTCTTTTGTCCCAGGGAGCTTTCTTACCCATTTCCCCATACTTGCACTCGCTAGGAGACAAGGAGATGAGGGGAGGCATTCGTTTTGTCCTCGTCTGGACATGTTTGGATCCACCCGAGCTTTGGGAATATTGTCAAGGCCTTCCCCATCGAGCCAGCCTTATACGAGACAAGCAATGAAGAAAGGTAGAGAGAGAGAGAATTAAGGTCTGCAGGAAGAAGGAGCAGAAGAAGAAGAGTAATTTGTCACAACAACTGACATTAGGCCGTTAAAGTACGATTAGGAATGGCCAGATGGGTGTGGTCTTTAATCGAAACGCAAAAGATCGGATTAAAGGTGGGAAAGTTGGAAGGGGACATCGGCCGGGCACATTGGTTGTGTTATGCACATGTTAACTATGACGGCATTTGTCTTTCGGCACGAGAACAGTAATAATGTAGAATCATTTCTCAAAAAATTATTTTTTGGAGTGTTTTTTAACAAATTACGCGGGTCCTGTGATGTCACAAAAATGTAATGAAATTCACAAATTCCAGTATGATATTCTTACACCGTCTCTGAGAGAGAGAGAGAGAGATAGAAATTCCATATTCCACAGAAGAGGAGGATGAAGCCAAAACCAGTAGCGACAAACGAACAGGCCCAGCGCTCGGGAAAATTCCATTTTCCACGGAAGAGGAGGACAAAGCCGAAACCAGTAGCGACAAACCAACAGGCCCAACACGCACTCGTCCGACAACAACGTGACCCCGAAGCTGCGTTGCGTTAAACCAGCGAAAAGAAGAAAAGATTTCACCTTTTGAACACTAGCAGAGGCCAGACGACGCCTGGCCTGAGCTTTCCATCGAACCCCCACCAGATCTCTCCCTCTCTCTCTCTCTCAGCTGGGAGTCGTGCTTTTCCTGCGAACAGAGCTCTCAGGCTTCGATAATCGCGCATCTCTCTCGGGTCGCTTGTGGTTTCGAATTCAGTCAGCTCCTCTTCACGTGCTACAACTCCTGGTGAGGATTTTGTTTGTTTGCTTTCTCTTTTGGGTATCCGCTCTCTTGCTTAATTGGCACAGATTCGTTGTTGTTCTTCGTTCCCTGTGTTTCGCTGCTTCGCGCCTCTTCTTGTTTGGTTCGCCGAATTCTGTCGGTCCAATTTCTTTCTCCTCTTTTTGGATGGTGGTAGGAATCGCCTAATCTAGTCATTGCTTCTCCGATTGGTTGACCTGTCATTGTTCTTGCCCGTTACGATACATTTGACTTGATGGGTCTGGATGGAGTTCGCTCGTCTCATTTGTGCTGATCTTTTTGAATTCCTTCTCTCTTCCTCTCTCGTCATCTTCTGGAATGAACGATAGATGTCTGTCCTAGTCTGAAGTTTAGATTGCTGCTTAGAATTTTTCATTTTGACTGCCCCGCGTCACCTCTTTTAGGACAATCATCGCCTGCGTCGATTATCGGAGGTTGTTCGAGTCTTTGATCCGTCACGCCCATGTTTCAAGACGACGGGTCTTCCTCCGTGACATCCTCTCCTCTCCAGTTCTGTTCTCTGATGTCGCTTTCCTCGGGCTCACCGCACTTATTGCTTAAGGAACTAAAATCCGAGGAACGGGGCTTGTTCTTGATACATTTGTTGCTCGCTTGTGCGAATCATGTTGCCAACGGTAACCTCGAGAATGCAAACATAGCCCTTGAGCAAATCTCTCATCTTGCGTCTCCCGATGGGGATACTATGCAACGGATCGCAGCATACTTTACAGAGGCGCTCGCTGACCGGATACTGAAGTCGTGGCCTGGCCTTCATAAGGCCCTTAATTCTACTAAAATATCATTTCTGCCTGAAGAGCTTCTTGTCAAGAAGCTGTTCTTCGAGCTGTTTCCGTTCTTGAAGTCGGCATTTGTCCTCACCAATCAAGCTATAATGGAAGCTATGGAGTCGGAGAAGATGGTTCATATTATTGATCTCAATGCAACTGAGCCCACACCGTGGATTGCGCTTCTTCAATCTTTGAATGCACGGCCTGAAGGACCGCCCCATCTCAGGATCACAGGGATTCATCAGCACAAAGAGGTCTTAGATCTTATGGCCCGCAGTTTGACTGAAGAAGCAGAAAGATTGGATATTCCATTTCAGTTTAATCCAATCGTTAGCAAATTAGAGAATGTTGAGATTGAAAATTTGCGTGTGAAGACTGGCGAGGCTCTGGCAATCAGCTCAGTTCTTCAGTTGCATACCCTATTGGCCTTTGACGATGAACATCACCAGAAAAGATCGCCTCTTTCATTCAAGAATATGAATGGAACTGACTCACACAGAGTCTTACTGATGAGCCAAAATTCGCCGGGTGAACTGCTTCAGAAAGACATGGTAAATGGGAATAGCCCAAGTACCGATTCAGCTGCATCGTCGCCTCTTTCTCTAAGTGCTTCTGTCAAGATGGACAATTTCCTCAGTGCTTTGTGGGGATTATCCCCGAAGGTTATGGTAGTGACAGAGCAAGACTCGAACCATAATGGGTCGACGCTGTTGGAGCGGCTTGTGGAAGCTTTGCACTCTTACGCAGCATTATTCGATTGTTTGGAGTCCACGGTGTCAAGGACATCCTTAGAGAGATTGAAGGTGGAGAAAATGCTATTTGGGGAAGAAATCAAGAACATTATATCGTGCGAGGGAGCCGAAAGGAAGGAACGACACGAGAAGCTTGACAAGTGGATCCAGAGGCTTGACTTGGCTGGATTCAGGAATGTGCCGTTGAGCTACTATGGGAGGTTGCAGGCGAAGAGGTTAATGCAGGCATACAATTGTGATGCGTATAAGATCAAAGAAGACAATGGATGCGTAGTGATGTGCTGGCAAGATCGGCCTCTTTTCTCTGTTTCGGCTTGGACGTGTAGAAAGTAAGATATAAACTTAGCCACACTGTAACAGAAAACTCCCTTCTTCTTTTTTTGGGATTAGAGGAATTTTTTCCATATATGCTGCCTGCTTTTTGAGAATTATTTGCATTCTCCCTGTTCTTAGTCTTCGTTTGTTAAACTTTTGTTCCCTTTTCATACCGCTGGAATCCGATCAATCATTTTCGCTCTGCATAAAGTGAATACTATGAAAAAGTCAAATGATATATACCGAACATCCCGTTTATTTTTATTTTTTTCTACCATTACAAATGTAGGATTCACTTTGGTCGCGATAGGGTGTATGACTTGAAATGGCTGTTATTTCCATTTCTTTGGGGGTATGGTCTTCTGTAATTGCCATAGTAATTCTGGTGCTTCATTGGCTCGCAAGTGTGTCTAATCTTTTATATAATCTGTATCTTCTGAAGAAGGAACTAGTTATTTTCAATCTGATGGTGGAACAGCGCACTCTTAGGCAAATAAACAGCCGGTCTTAATGCTCATTCAAAATGGAAACGTCATTGTCAAGTTTGGGAATGTGCATCCAGATCGATCTGATTATGGTGATCGTTTTATCTCTGGAGTTGCAAATGTCTACGGCTCACACATTCCCGAGGGTTTGGGTCCTGAATGATGATTGACAAAGAGAGAAGCGGTAGGTTGATATTGATCCTTGTCATGACTTCGTAATAGATGAGCATTGTTAATCTGGTTTTGATTAGTTTATCTGTTTCCATAAAAGACGCCAATTAGTTCATTGACGGAGATTGTCTTTGCTTTTGTTCTTTGAAAGAACAGCCATCCATGTTGGATGATCTGAGTCTATACCTGGAGAATGGCCCAAAGGGTTTTTAAGCGCGCTCGCAAAGTTTTCGAAGTCTTTCTCAAGTTTTGAAGTATGACATTTGACATTAAGGCATTGGTTGCGTCTGCGACAACCGGATCTCTGCAAGTCCACGTGAGCTACGAGATGAGTGGTACTTGTAATCAACAGGCTTTCACTCACAGTGAACCCAATGATGTTTCTTTCTCTCCAGAAAATAGAAAGGAAATTCCAAGATGCTTTTAGTCCTTGAAAGCTATGGGCTTTGCATGGATCTTAGGAAGCTTACTTTCACGTTCATAGACTTTTCAATGAACGTCAACAGTAAGCTAATACTACACGTCGCTCAACGAAAAGAGAAGGATTTGAACTCGCAGCAGTCGCTTGAAAGGCAATGCACGAGATTGCGGAATGATTTGAACACAAAGTCAAAAACAGATTCATGGACCAGGACAGATCAGTTTTCCTTTCTCCTTCGTCGAAAGCCAGGATGGAACCAAAAGATTCAGATGATTCTTAGTGCTTTTGTTGCTTTTGGTTTAATTACAGGTACTTAGAACTTACATCTACCATTGCTGTAGTGAATTTAATGATTGAAGACCCCAAGCCCAGAAACATTGTGCCCTGCTTTTCATTTTATGTGCGCTCTCCAATGAGCTCTCCATAATCCAAACCGTATTTCAAGAATCGCAACTCCTACTAGACAAAGTTTTAGTTTTGCATGATCACTGCGCTTTGAAGTCCTATTTTTTGAGCAAGCAAATGTCAGTTCTTTATGTATGGAAGAGAATTGCAAAAGCTGGTTCTGATATCGACAGCGCCAAACACAAACAACAAACACATCACAGTCGGGCAAGATTCATGTTAAATCTGAATACTAAGGACTCAAAAGCAGGAGATTTCAACTGCAGAGATACATTAATAGTATTTCTGAGAAACTAAGGCACATACAACTTGGAATGAATCAAAGAGCACAAAGGCAATGTGGCTCTGCCTTTCTTCTTCTAATTCTTCTTCTTCTTCCTAATTGTGGCCTCGGCTGATCTGCTTGGAATCACCTCAGTGATTGGTCAGGAACATATCGAAGGAACATGTAATGTTCAGGGACATTTCGGGCCTCCTCTCTTAGTCTTCCAGTTGTTATAGCAAGGGCAAGTCTGCTTATTCCCATAGGTTCCAGCGGGAACACACAAGCACTTGGCACAGCATTTTTGGCAGAAGAACATGCAGGGCTTCTTGTACGATGTCTGTGAGCACCTAGACGTGCATCTCGGACCGCAATCTGTGAAAAAAAAAATTGCAAAAAAACTCACCCTCAAGTCCCAGTCATTGCCAATACCAGAAAATGACCGCAACTACGGATGGAGGATATGTGCAAGACTTTCACGAGAAAGCCCTGCCAGAGGAGCAGAACAATGAGGAATGGAGCTGGAAAACGTGAAAGAAGGAAAAAATTGACCAACCTTGTGGCTTGAGACTGCCTTGAGTGGTACCATACTGCAAATGCATACCACAAAGTAATTCGAAGTTTGTTAGATTCCTTTCTTAATTTTCCTGAAACCTAGTGGAAACATGGGACATCGATTGCACGGTAAGACGCAGTCACTCACCATCTGATGGCTGCCTTGGCTTGCTCGTACGTCAAACTCCGGAACTGACTCCGTGGAGCCAAAGACCTGCAAAACGGCAGTGAGACCACGATTGCTAAGACTAGAGAATTTTTTTTATATGTAATTCAGCTCATGGGAGTGATCAATGCTGGTTCACAAATCCACGAGCGAACAAAATTCAAAATTTTGCGCGGTTTCAATCACCTCGTTTTCCTGCGCTAGAACGAGCAGCAGTGCAATGCACAGGAGGAGGATGCTTTGTGCTTTAGCCATCGTTTCAGGTCAAGAGATTGTACAGAGAGAAAGTAGAAGCAGAAAGCAGGGGAGGATGGTGATACAATTTGAGAAAGGGAATGAGGGTATTTATAGGCATGTTTGGCCGATACTGTCGTTGTCGTCGTCTCCACTTGTTGGGCAAGTTACAGTAGATCCCAACAGCATTGCTCACAGTCCTCTGTCTGCAACCGCTAGCTAACAAGGAGTTTTTACCAGCCTTGTCGACCCCTGACATTAATTTATTCGCCGCTGAGGGCACGAGTCAGCTGGAATTCTTCCTTGATCGCATCTCTGCCCTAGGAAGCTCCTCGAGGCTTGGTTCATGCCAAGAAAGATGATCACAAGAATATATAGAATAAAGAAGAATGGGACTAGGAAGAAGAAGAAGAGGAGCAGCAAGAAAACAATCAGTGAGATGCATAGATTTTTGTAATGTTCCTCGGTATTAGGCTAGGAGATCGAATGAATTTGCCTGTAACTTAGACAAGAAACGTATCTAATTGGTCTTTTATGTTTATCAAATCACTATGAGCTATGACAATCCGGTTGATGAAAAAATTTTGGTGTCAACTACGAGCGCACCCCGTTTATGAAGCTATGCATTCCAATCTCATTGGCCCATCTTACGAAATAGTACATCGTGCAACTCGCCCAAAGCGCACCCTCCCTCTCGAGCTTCCGGACTCGTGACATCCCACACCTTTTTTGCACAGTAGAAGGCCGTGATATGCAGACTAGTCTTTGCCTCAGAGAACCGATTTGAAGTTATCTTCGCGCGAAACTCGGTCTAGACACCTCATGTTATACGTCCTCGATAGGTAAAGTTGTTACACCACGGAAAGCGACAATACATTGTTGCCGACATTATCGAAACCGTCTGAGGACGGAGCCGTCCGTCAAATCGTCCTTGCCCTCATCCATGTGCACCTACGGAAAATGTGTGGTTGGGGGGGGGGGGGGGAGGATATATACATGGCCCATCCGCATGTTCCGGTCACATGGCCCGTCTGCTTCTCGAGGGCCCTGCTCTTCACATGCCTCGGCAGACAAGGGAGTAACTGCTGGCCGAAAAATGTGGGCACAAGGCTCACGGGCGCCACACCAAACTTGTTTTTTGGCGGACACTACCCGTTTTCGAGATTGTTGATGCTGTCGCTCCTTGTTTGGTAACAAGCGGCTCGCGTTTCTTCTGAAGTTTTCCCGGTGGGGGTCTTTGCTGCCCACGCGCCTCTGTCCTGCAATCTGATCAGGAACCTCGGCTCTGTTGATCTTATTTTGGGCACGAGGCTGGGAAGGCTTTTTAGCAGTTCAGGACCAGTCTCTTGAGTGTGAGAACACGGTGTCGCGGTAATATTTGTTGTAACCAGTAAACTGACTGATCAGAAATGATAATTCCGACAACACGCGACAACAAATTAACTCTGACAAACAAACGCAGTCACTGGGCGAAGTTGAACGAGCTGGTGCCTGACTTTGTGCTGCTGGGAGACGCGTGGGGGAACCTCCATGGACTCCTCCTCGAAGTTGCCATGGCCAATGTGCTTAGTTCCTGCCAACCATGCCTTTGCAGATTTGCGAACCATGTTTCCTAATACACGGTACATCAGATCTGTTCGCTTGGGTCGGCCGAACTCTTCTTGAAATCTGGCGCACATACAGATTGAACCAAAGAGAAAACTTGAGAGTTCTATTCTTGAACTTAAGGGATATATATTTTTATAAAGACAGAGAAAGTCAACCGCACATGAATTATAGAGACGAGTGAACTGAAGATATGTGTCTCCACAAATTGTTGAGCCATTAATCACGTCGGCCGAAAAGATATCCGTGAATTAAAAAAATATCTAGTTTTCCTTACTTCCGTTGATCCATCGACCCATAATTACAATATGGAGTTTGAAACAAGAATTGCAATGTGGGTAGGGTCGTTTGTGCTTGTTCTTGTGAGTAGGCCTTTCTGTGGTTAGGGGATCCATTTCCTTTCTAATCGGGGTCGAGGGGCTGGTTTTTTTTTTTTTTTTTTTTTTGTGGTCGGAGAGTTGTCAGATTATTTTTATAAAAAAACCAACTTTTGGATGATAAACCAGATCGTGGGCATGGTGGTCTACGGGCCCGCCCAGCAAAGTTTGAGGCTTGGGTGAGATAAATAGGCGGGCCAATACTTCAGGCCCGGTAATCTTGAGTGCCGAGTCTAATTGACCAGCCAGGCCTTGGCAGCGGCTTCCATGCCAGGGCCTGGCCCGGCCCAACCCTAGTTGAATTGACTCGGATAATGGCTGGCAAGATCCGGATCGCCTAACATTTACTCAAAAGTTTAGGCATTTAATCTCACAATCCGGACCGTTTATTTTTTTACGGACGATCTAGATCTTCGATTTTTAGGGAGTAATTTTTTGAATTTTTATATATTTTTTTGTTAGTTATAATATGTAACATACATTCATAATACGAACGGCCCGAATTGCAAGGTTATGTCATAATCTTCTAAGTAAATGTTAGACGATCTCTTTCCTGACAATGCCGACCATGGTGGTATGTTTTAGGTACTGCATTCTCTTATCTAACTTCTCATCTCAGGAATATTAAATCACTCCTACCTTTCCCTTCCTTTTCTTTTCTTTTTCGTTCGATCGTGTCTATTTCGCTAGTCTCATTTCTCACAATCCCGAATCTGGACGGGACAATCTATGTTAGATGTTAGGCTGGACCTAACGGCAGATAAAAAAATATCGACCAATATGAACGTCCACATATGATAATACAATTCCGCATCGTGTTTCGTTCACAATCTTCCTTTATATGTTTGACACGTACTTTTAAAGGCGCCAAAAGCATATCATACGCGATCCTTTGAAATGATAAATCTGAGTTTCACGTCATAAAGTAAAATCCCTATCCGAGGGTAAAAAGAAAAAAAAAACAAAACAAACAAAAAAGGACGAAAATTAATCGGCGGGAAAATGACACAAATAGTCATTGAATTTTGGCAAAATATGCAATATAATTCCCGAACTTTTAATTTATTCAATATAATCCCTAAACTTTAGTTCAATGTGCGATTTGATCCCTAAACTTTTGACTTGTTCTATTTAGTTCCTGAACTTTTAGTACATGTTCAATTTAATCCCTAGATCATACGAAAATATTCATTATTATTCTCGATATTATATTAATAAAAGAAATACATTGAACATGTCTCTATAGTTCATGGATTATATTAAACATGCAATAAAAATTTATGGACCACATTGAACAAATTAAAAGTTCATGGATCATATTGATTATTAGACTAAAGTTTAATAACCAAATTGAACAAATTAAAATTTTAGGGAACACATTGCACATTATGTAAAAGTTTAGGTACTATTTATATCATTATCCCTTGATCAGCCGAATCACGTGAAAAAAACCGGCGACTTTGATGGGCTTTTTAAATGGGTCGGGTCGCCCAATTAGGGCTCAAAACTACCCACCCGTCCAACGTTCACCTCCTTCGTGCTCGCTCTCAGTCAGGCCATTAAACCCTTCAAATCCCCTTCTCTCTCTCTCTCTCTCTCGCTCTCTGCTCGGTCAATTCAATCCGATCTCTGTCTCCAATCGCGTCACTGCGAGTGAGGTTCAGGGGAGCAAAATGAGCAGCTGGAAGAGCCTCCTCCTTCGAATCGGCGACAAGTGCCCCGAGTACAACAGCTCCGATCCCAAAGAACACATCGTAAGCTCATTTCTCCCCCGCTTCATCTGCTCGCTCTCGAGCTCAGTGCAGGTCCATTTGCACATTGCTACGTGGAGAAGTAGAAATCCTAAACCGTAGGATTGAGTTTCGTTTCGCGCTTCTTCTCTTTTTCATCGTTTGCATCGTTGAACCAGCTTCGATTGATTTATGCCCTTCAAATTCGCAGGAGACGTGCTACGGTGCTCTTCGGAGAGAGTTGGATCATTCTGGGAGCGACATTCTTCCCGTAATTTTAGCTTGCCTTTGTGCTCATGCAGTTGTGTCGAGTCATTTTGGATGTGCTCATGTTTTTTTTTCCTATTTTTCGCTTCTTGTCCGACAGTTTCTTCTACAATGTGCCGAGCAGTTGCCACACAAAATTCCTTTCTATGGCACCGTGGTATGGTATCTTTTGATATTCCTTTGTCGTCTCTTCGGCTTCAATTGAATGATAGATCATAGATATGTGCGTGAGGATCTGTGATGGATATCTATGATGGACTGAGCGATTTGTAGTAAGATTGCTGATTGTGTTGGTACGACATTTAGCACCATATCCTTTTGTGGCCAGAATAGCGATTTTCCTGTTACTTCTCTGTTAGTGTAAGCGTCTGTCAGTAGAAGCATCCACGCACTTAACATCTATCAGAAGAAGCATCTGTCTAGCTGTGGTGAAGTGGCAGTGCTCAGAGCACGCTGACCCAACCTGATGCTGACAAATTTCCGATCACTTATTAGCCAGTCTTCTACACACTTGAGAGCATGTCTTTTATTAAAGAATCTTAGTTCAGTCCATGAACTTTTGACAAGAAACAGAAAGACATCCTGCAGAAGTAAAGCCACAAAGTATTTTATCTTGTGTGAAAACAGTTGATAGCAAGGGCTTTCTTATTGTAAATCGATTCATTAGAGTGTAAGTTGGATTTGGATAATTTAAACTGTTCGTGCCCCCTTTGTGCATACCTGAACCATTCTGCTGCCAATGGCAGTTGTGGACTTGGTTGAGCCTAACTATCAAATTTTCAGCAAATTTTCTGCTTGTACCCCGAAAAATGGCATCTGCGGTTTATTTTGCGGACACTGCTGCGATGTTTCAGTTTATAGACTTGGTTGAGCCATGCTGCTATGATGCTTCACCTTGACCAGGATAGTGGCTGCATTTGATGAACTCCCTGCCCTCTTCTTTTTTCTTTTCTCCCTAGGTTGGTCTGCTGAACTTGGCAAACGAGGACTTCGTAAAAAAATTAGTTGATATTACCCACACCAATTTTCAGGTAAGTAAGTTCAATTGCTTTATTTGGGTGGGAAGAAAAGCCAGCTTAGTCTCAAGCATTTGTTTTTTCCCCCTTACATGGACATATTTTAAGATTTTGTAGTGTTACTTTCCTTGAATAATCTCGACTTGCTATCATGTACATGCAGGATGCTTTGGATTCAGAAGATTGTAATAGAATCCGTATATTGATGCGGTTTCTGACTGTTATCGTATGTTAAAGGGGCACCTTTTCTTCTTTATTATTTTGCTACTGTTGCCCAAAGTTTCTCTTTGCATTCTTGCCAGTGATATAATTTCCTTACCGGCTTATTTTGTATAGATGTGTAGTAAAGTCCTACAACCAAGTTCGATCGTAGTGGTTTTTGAGACTTTATTATCATCAGCTGCAACTACTGTGGATGAGGAGAAAGGGAACCCCTCTTGGCAGGCACGTGCTGACTTCTATATAACTTGTATCTTATCCTGCCTACCGTGGGGAGGCGCGGAGCTCATTGAGGTACTCTATCTTGGTGGAAAACTAATTGGATGCTCATGCTATGGACATTTCACTGCACAATAGTTCTATTGAACTTTTTAATACAGCCTTTCATAATCATATTCAAGAAATTAAACTTATTTTTGCTGGAATTTGGCTAAGTGTTACTCTCTCTATGTATCGATTTTATAACTTGCATGAGTAAGTAGCTAAAATTGGCCAAGAGTGATTTACTCTTGAAGGTTTCCGATGTGTTAGAACTATTCGTATGTTTCAACAGTTCCTTCTAAGAGTTAACTGCATTGAAATTTTTGGCATTGTGCAGTTAAGATCCCTTCCTTCCTCTTTTTTCTTTTTCTATTTTTTTTTTTTTTGGGGGGGGGGGGGGGGGGGGGGGGGGAGGAATTTTTCTGCTTATACATAGATTTTTTGTCAAGAAGGAGAATATGGTGTTCAAAATGGGGAACATCGTTTCGTAGGTTTGTATCTTAAGCACTCTTAGAAGTTTGTCTTGGTTTTTTTTCTTGCATATCCTGAATTGCACAAAGCTCATCAACATCTTCTATGGTGGCCTTTTCCTGCATGCAG
Source organism: Rhodomyrtus tomentosa (assembly GCA_028455895.1). NCBI lineage: Eukaryota > Viridiplantae > Streptophyta > Magnoliopsida > Myrtales > Myrtaceae > Rhodomyrtus > Rhodomyrtus tomentosa. The sequence goes on along the minus strand of JAPCWY010000003.1, from coordinate 12,059,541 downwards.
CAAGTGCCTGAGGAGATTGAAAGAGTCATGGTTGGAATAGAAGCTTATATGAGCATTAGAAAGCATGTATCCGATGATGGCTTGTTATTTTTTGAGGATGAAGATGAGAGTGAGGAAGGGCTCAAGGAAAAGGTGTAGTTTCTCTTTTTCCAACTTGGGACTTCTTCCTTTTGTGGTTGATATGCTATCTTTCTAACTGTGTGTAAGATTTCTGCACTTTTGTTTGTTTGTACTGCTCAAAATTAATACTGTGAATCCAAAATTGGCGGGTGCAGTTATTTAATTCATTGCAACTAGGTCCTTAGCTGAATTAGTAATAGCAATAAGTGGGTGGCATTTTTTAATGGTTTGATTGTCATGCATCCTTTGGATGGCACTTGAAACAGCAAGAACACGTTGCTAACACATGTAGGTGATGATGTGATTTTGGTGGTTTCACATGATGATAGCATCGATATTATGCTACTGTTTAGACTGAATCCTTTCGTTGCCACTAATCTTTCCTTTTTCTGCTTGTCCGGTAAAAAATAATAACTTGATTGAAAGTGCTTCTGATTGGGATCCAAGATCCTGTTGTGTGCTGCTATTTAGGAAATAAAGCTAAAAGACTATGACATTGGCTTAATTTTGGGGCCAAATTCCTAGCTTGTGCCCAGGGAATTAAACCATATATGCTTTCAACATGGTCATGAAAAGAATCTAGGGATGTCTATAACTTCCATGTAGTGCCGGGGTCCCAAAAATAGCGAGATCTTGGCTAGGTTCTCAATGAGAGTGTGTCACTAGAGTTTAGAACATTGATTTCATTGAACTTATGGACCCATTCCTGGGTTTTGTTAATGTGATTTCTGGTGTATGGGAGAAATTTCTTAAGCTCAATCATTTCCCAGGTCCTTGTTTTCTTGAACATGGTTCTAAGAAGATTTTATAGGTAGTAATATGCCTTTTATGATTCCTTTTTTCTTGTTCAGAGCTTTAGTAGAGGCATCTTCTCCTGGTAATTGTTGTCATGAGATTAAAATCTGCAATTTCTCCGTCTCAATGTATTGTCAGGATTTCTTGGAGGATCTGTGGGATCGTATTCAAATTCTTTCCAGCAATGGATGGAAACTGAACAGTGGTATGGTTGAAACTTCCATCTTTCTGTGCAGTTATGGTCTTTGCTCTATTGATGGCTTTCATAGATTTCAGTGTGTGTCAAATTTATCACTCTTTCTGTACTTTATGCTGCTAGTTCCAAGACCTCACCTCTCATTTGAAGCTCAGCTTGTTGCTGGAAAGTCTCATGATTTTGGCCCTGTCAGCTGTCGCCCACAACCTGATCTGCCTTCAACACTTTCTGTGATCACATATGGGAAACAGAAACATGATGCAGAATTGATGTATCCTCAAAGAATCCGGAGGCTTAATATTTTCCCCGAGGACAAAACTGAGGTAAAAGATGAACTTTACATTATATTCCTTTGCTTTGAAAATTAAAGAAAAAAGTTTGGAGACTCACTTTAAGATTATATATTGCTTGGACAATTGGGTAATTCACTTGATATCGAGTAGTGTGAGAATTTCTCTTTGTGAAAGTGTACAGATTGACATCTATTAATTTTTGTAAGTAACCTTTTTGGCAATGCGTTTTTTTCTTCTTATATAAACAAGAAATAAATGCTAGGTATACCGAATCGGATATTAAGTGATTTGACATTCTATTGCTTGTTGAATATAGTCCGCTATCGTGAAATTGGCATGTTAAGTGATTTGACGTGTACTTACAAACATTATCTCCGTCCTTGATTCTAGAGGAATGATAAGTTTTCTCTTTTGCTGACAGGATCTTCAACCAATAGATCGCTTTGTTGTGGAAGAGTATCTGCTGGACGTGTTGTTCTACTTTAATGGATGGTGATTTTCAACCTTGTGCTCTTTGCCATTCTCATAAAATAGAAAAAGGATGACGGCAATGCACAATTACAATGGTGATCTTTTGTTCGAACAAGTGGATTTGAAAAAGTGGGGTAAACCCCTTACCCAAAACAAAAGTGGGGTAAACCAATTATATAGAATTGAAATCAGAAATTAAAGTTATAATAGGACTTATTCTATTTGTTTGAGAAGGTGCTCTGCTGCCACTCAGACTCAAACCGAGATGCTCTAACACTGCTTCCTTAGAGCAGCATATTGACCAATGTCACCATAGCTGCGTACTCGAAATAATAATAATAATCTGTTACTACTTAATCATCTTATGCCAATATCCTTGTCATTGTGCTGCTGATCTTTTTTATGCTATTTTCTTGGTTTCATATTTCGTTATTTTCTTTATTTGCCTCTTCATCTTTTAGGCAGCAGAGCTTTTTTTTTTTTTTTTTTTTTTTTTGGGGGGGGGGGGGGGGGGCGGGGGGGGGGGGGGGAGGGGGCGAGTGAGGGAGTCGAGGTAGGATGGATTCTTCATTTCAAGATGGCATAGATTTAACAGGCCTGGAGTTCTTGAGCAATTTACATCTAACCAGCTATAGATAGGGCAACATGGTTTCTATGTCATGTAAGCTTGGTAATTTATCAGTTGCCAAAGTTTTCTCCTGAAGAAAAGAATTGGGCATCAAGCACTCTTCTCATGATTTATGCTAAACGTCAAGAAACGTGCAAGTTGTGTCTCTATAGGATCCAGTTGTGAATTATAACGTTCAATGCATTCATTCGTCACGACTAAAAATGATTTAGTAGCAGCCTATGGATGTGATATGTAATCTGTTCACAAATCCTGTTTAGCTCATCTAGGTTAAATTGTCTTTTGCACTTTCCATAATTTCCAATTCTATTTTATATGTGCCATCTTGCATGATGAGACCTTTCAAACTTAACTTCTCTTGCTTTTGTTTCTTGCTTTGTGCAAAGCTAGTCGAAAGGAATGTGCTTTGTACATGGTTGGTCTGCCTGTTCCCTTCAGATACGAGTATCTTATGGCAGAGACAATATTCTCGCAGGTATGCTCACATGTGTAACAAAGATTGTTGCTTTAATTCTTCTGCACTGCGCTGAATGAAGCTCCCTAGATGAAAATATGCTCATTGAATTGATGCTAAGACAATCTTTTCTGTGTGCCAACTTCTTATCTTTTGGTCTTAATCACTTATATCGTTTTTGCTTTGGTGTCTTCTATTTTAAGTTCAGACTTTTAGTTAGCCGAATGCTCAGGACTGCTCAAGCCTGGCTTGCGCATTGTCAAGCCGTAGTACCTGGAAAGTAGGTGCCTCAGTTAATTACATTGCAGACTAAGTCACATGTACCAATTTTTTCTGGGCTTGTTAACTTGTGACCTTTCAGTTTTCAGTATCCTCTATATGGTCTCGAGACATTCAGTTTGTAGAATCCCCTAGACTCATTTGCATAGTGTTTACCTAGAGTCTTTGCATGGTTATGATAAAATTTCTTTTCTATTCTGTGTACATTGCAGCTATTGTGCTTTTTGCTGTCAATTATATGAGTCTTATTGCTTTACATGTTTCTTACAAATTTCATTGCTGCAGTTACTTTTGCTGCCACACCCTCCTTTCAAGCCAATATACTACACACTGGTCATAATTGACCTCTGTAAGGTAGTTCTAAGAACTATTAAGATGCAAATCCTTTTCTCCTTCACATCTGAGTCATGCCTTCTTCACACTAGTCTTTTTCACTACATTTTGGTTTGTAGGCTCTTCCTGGAGCCTTCCCCGCAGTAGTAGCAGGTGCGGTTCGTGCTCTGTTTGAGAAAATTGCTGATTTGGATATGGAGTGCCGCATGAGGCTCATCCTTTGGTTTTCACATCACCTGTGAGTATAGGTTTACTTATTTGTTCATGAATTGGTCCAATTTTAGTAATAGTAAATTGGTTTAATGCTGTTTCTTTTAACCCATCTCATGTCATTATGGCCATTTGGAATATGCATTTTTGGTTATAGTTACTGTTGCTTTGCAATAAGGATGTTATTCTTAGTGCTGAGAATTGATTGGTGGAAGTTCTTGTTTCCATCAAGCTGTGACTAACGCCAAACTAAACTTGTAGGATCCCATTGTTTTTCTTATGTAAATGGTTTTCTGATGTCATTGACAAGAATTAGTTGGGGCAGGAAATGAAGGTATATGATTATAGTTCTCTTAGTTTAATGATTATCTGACTGATTTGAAAGTTTCTTCTCTAAAAATAAATATATTTTTTGTTCCATACTCTTGTTTTTCTGTGCATGCGAGTGAGTTTTTATTATCATGTCTAATATTGAGTGCAAATTTGATGTATCCCATTTGCTAGGCCATTTCTCGATTGTAGCTGCTACTTTGAAACTCCTGGTTTGCATGCTTTCTGCTTCTTAGGTGACGTCCTTAAGCAAATAGAATAAAAGGTTCACGTTACACCTGAGGAGGAATAGAAATTATTAGTTGATCGTGGAATGGGCTTTCATCCACTGTGTGATATTGTGTAATGACAAACCAATATTTCCCAGATCCAACTTTCAATTTATATGGCCTTGGGAGGAGTGGGCCTATGTCTTGGACCTTCCAAAATGGGCACCCCAACGTGTCTTTGTTCAGGAGGTTTTGGAGAGAGAGATCCGTTTATCATACTGGGAGAAAGTTAAGCAGGTATGAATTCATGCCATTGCTGTTTAATTTAGAACAGCTTGTTGCTTAAGCTAGCTCCGAAGTTTTTTTTTATTAAGAAGCTAGCTTTGAACTTTGAGTGCTTTTATCTTATCAAAAACCGAAACTTTTTCAACACAAATGACCACAGGACTTGCCTAATTTTGGAGCTTGTAGACTAATTTTGGAGCGGCTAAACTAGTATCATTGTGAGTTTTCTAGGGCGTCAGATGTATAGTTCCTTTAATCTTAAGATATATTTATGACTACAGCCAATTAATGAGTGGGAAGATATCCATGATTGAACGTTGAAGAGCAAAAGTGATGTTTGTTTGTCTTCTCGTAGAAGCTAATTCATCTGCGTGAAGCATCTGCTTCTTTCATATCCCTTTTCTTGCTGTGCTTGTTCTCATAAGCACATGCTTTAGTAGATTGGCGTTTCTTTGGGAAGCCTAACTTGAAGTCCATGACCATTCATTTTTATATATCAATTACATGTGAGAATGATTCTTCCTGTAATGATATATTTTTCTTCCTTATTGCTCTTATCCTTTCAGAGTGTTGAGAATGCGCCTGGATTAGAAGAGCTGTTACCTCCCAAGGGAGGTACAAACTTCAAATATGGCATGGATGATGGCAGTGAACAAACTGAAGAGCAAAGGCTCTCTGCAGAACTCAGCAAAATGGTAAAAGGTAGGCAAACTGCACGTGAATTGATCTCATGGGTTGAAGAAAGTGTTTATCCAGTTCATGGTTTGGAGTCTACTCTCCAATTGGTGGTGCAAACTCTTCTCGACATTGGCTCCAAAAGTTTCACTCATTTGATTACCATCCTTGAGAGATATGGCCAAGTCATTGCAAAAATTTGTCCTGATGAAGAAAGACAAGTGATGTTGATAGAGGAATTGAGCCTGTACTGGAAGAACAATCCTCAAATGAGGGCTATCACTATTGATCGAATGATGGGTTACCGACTAATATCAAATTTGGCGATTGTGAGATGGGTTTTCTCTCCCGTCAACATCGATCAGTTTCATACCTCAGATCTTTCATGGGAGGTAAGCTAGCACATTTCTCATATGTGGTTTGAGTTTATAGTATTTTTGAAAATTTTCTTGTTTATGACATGCTGTCATTTCTCCAAACCTGAGTTTCAAATTGTCAAAATAGTTTAATGTGTAGATCCTGTCATGATCCAACCAAAATGAAGAAATATGTAATCTTTCAAGCGGAAATTACAGTTGACTGCTTCGAAGCTGTTCTTCAGGTTTTAGCTATATCCTTAGCTGTTCGGTGATGTTGAAGGTTCTTGTCTAATGCATGGCCTGAAAGATCAGATCAGAAAGCAAAAACTGAAACCAACTATAATTTGTCATTACAGGAGGTTCCAAAGTCACTATCTAATTTGTAAGGGCGGATGCTTTGACAGTAATCAAAGTAGTGGAACTTAGTATAGGCCAAATTGCAATGACAATAATTCAAGTGTGCATAAACTCAAGAAACGCTGGGTCCATAATTGATTCTGCTTCCCTATCAATCATAGACAAACCCATAAAAATACTAAAAGTTCTGGTAGCTTATATCACACTTTGTGGCCCAACTTGGTTGAGATTCATGACATGGATGTCATTGATTTTCTTGGCACAGTTAATGTTGAAATCGATGTGGATTCCAAAGAGGATGTGAGTGGTTAAATTGGCTCGTTAACACTTATGTCATTAAGTCTCCTTCTGCTTGTTTTAAGAAAATGCAAGTTGTGTTAGTCAAGTCAAAGGGGCGTCGTGATATTGTATTCTCTCAAATTAATTCATCGGTAGGTTTGCTTCAGAATCTTTTAGGCTGAATTAGATTCTCCTACGGCTTATGTAAGCTTTGCTTGTACCTACGTATTAGTGTTAAACTGCGTGAGGATAAACTTTTCTAAAGTATCATATACCACCAATTTGAGACTGCATAAGCATATGTTTATGAGACCGTTTGAATGATGTCGAGGCGTTGGAACTGTTATCTAAAGCTCCTTTTGGTATGTTTTCCTTGAGTACTGATTATGTTTCCTGTATGATCTTCCTTGCTTCACAGATTCTCAGGAATGCAGTTAGCAAGACATATAATCGTATAGTGGATCTAAGGAAAGAGATTTCATCTCTTAAAAAGGATGTCATATCTGCTGAGGAAGCAAGCGCAAAAACCAGAGCAGATCTTGAGGGTGCTGAACAAAAGCTCATGCTTGTGGATGGTGAACCCACTGTTGGCGAAAATCCTGTGAGGATGAAACGCTTGAAATCATATGCGGAAAAGGCAAAAGAGAAGGAAATATCCATTCGTGAAAATTTAGAGGTGAAAGAGGCTCTTCTTGGGCGTGCCTATAATGAGAATGAGGTAACATGACTCGTAAATCCAGAAAATTTATTTTCTGTTAATGTAAGAATTCTAAAGTTATTTCGCCTTCTTCATGTGCTGGTCATATCTTTAATAAGTCCTCTTTTGGTCAAATATGTGGTTATTGGTTAGTATACGTACGTTTAAACATTCTGTGATTTGTGTATTGGGGATGCTCCTAATTGATTCCTTTCTATGCTTCGGGACAACTCTTTCTTAGACTGAGTGAATTAAAATTTACAGGCGTTGTTCCTTGCTTTATACAAAAAGTTGTCAAGCGTGTTGAAGGAACGTCTTCCAGAACCATCTAAAGCTAGAACTTTGAGGGAACTCAAGTTTATTAATGCAGATGAAACAGCTGTTGAGCTCGAGGAACCTTCAGCCATGGAAATGGATGATGAGAATGGAAGAGCTATAGAAAGGTACCTCTCTCTCTCTCTCTCTCTCTGCCATTCCTTTTGAGGAGCATTGCGATTCCTTTTGGGGAGCATTCAATGCAGCGAAGGTAGATGTTAAACTTTTTCCCTTTACTTTTACTTGTCAGTCATTCAAATGGTGGGAAGGCAAACAATGTCTACAAAGTCGGTGAAGAGGAACAGTGGTGTATATCCTCTTTGGGTTATGTGAAGGCCTTCTCTAGGCAATATGCTTCCGAGGTATAAACTTATTTTGGTGTTTCTATTTCCAGTTTCAATTTGCCAAGATGCGTCGTCATTCGTCAGCAGGCTTGTCATGTCAGTAGAATTTTCTGTCTCATGGACATACTACTGTGTGTTGATGAAGTTAATCATTGAACAGTTATGGTATTTGCAACTGCTTTGGAGCTTATTCAAGCTCATTATCATGTGTTTGTTGGCTTTGCATTGTCTAGGACACGTTTCTGACCTGTAGGATGAATGGTGCCTTTAAGTGATCATGTCCAACAACTTTGATGTAGTTGAATCACCTTGTCCATCACGGATCTCGACTAATTCCTAAAATGAGGCCCCTCCTTATCATGCGAAATCACCTTTTTTACCAATATGCAGTCTCCTGACAAATATTGAGAATTAAGTGTTATGGAGCTTTACCTTGTACTTGCTCTTGTCCTCTTCCATTGACTCGCGTCATGAATAGAAATTCTGTTGCCTTCAGTTTCCCCATTGAAGGAAATGCGGAAATGCCGTCATCGTCATCGTCATTTCAGGCTTTTTGTTGATGGATTTTCAAATAATGGGGGTAATGGATCTAGCTAACCTGATACAAATTTTTTGTGACTTACAGATATGGCCGCTCTTGGAGAAGCTGGAGGCAGAAGTATTGACTGGAGATGTACATCCGCTTTTCAGAAAAGCTATCTATTCCGGTTTGCGTCGTTCAGTCAGTGGGTACTCATCTGGTTGACAGATGCTGTCTTATTGTAGCCTCTAAAAACATCAGAAATTTTTTTTCCCCCTACTCTGCATTGGTTTATGTAAATTATTCGGTGAATAGAAAAATTTAGGTAGAGGAATACCGGTGGTTCTCGCTGATTCGAGCTCTAGCACCACTGATTAATCTTTTACTGTGGGGTGAGCTAATAGATATTAGCGCCTCTACTGCAAAATGCATGTCATTGAGCTGTTCCATTATTGCAATGAGTTCTTAGTCTTTGTTCATACATTATAGCGTGAGCTGTTCCATTATTGCAATGAGTTCTTATTCTTTCGTGCCTTTTGCACCCGAAGCGGACCAACATGGGCCCAGTTACCCCTAGTCCTTGCACTTTAAATATGGGCCCAGAAGAGACCCCGATACAGCCCAAGGTTAGGCCCATTGACCCCAACTTTTATACCGGTCCAGATCTGTCCCAGTTATATTGGGCCTACATTAGATCGACTGAAGCCCATCTTATAATAGGTACAAAGAGGCCCAACCTTGGGCCTGGCCGCAAAAAATGCTGTACTTTTAGCTGGCATTGGAAGCTCTGTCTGAAAACCTACCTTTTCTCTTCACTTTCTCTTCAACTTGCTACAATTTGCTTCAGCGGGAGATGCCGTCGATTGGCTAGAAGTTATACGAATTTTATAATAAAAAAAATTGAAATAATGGATTTTTCTTTTTATTTCAATATAAATTGATTGGTTGGGGGAAGAGGCAAATGCTACTGAGTTTTTGTTTTTTTTTTTTCCTTTGTAAAATCCTCATCTTTTCTATTTTACAAGTCACCGTGCGTGCTGTGCTGTGCGCGCAGGTTGCACAACCTGCTTCCTTCTCGCACATCCCCACCCCAACTCCGGTAGGGATTTGAACCCCTCATCTCTCCCTTCTAAAGTGAAAGGCCCCAGTGGGTCCTAAACTGAGTTCAAGCTCAATTTGTCTGTCCTGTTTTCCCCTCTCCTTTATATAAATTGTGCATCACACAATTTTAAACATAGACGACATCGAAAGAGCACTACCGATACTAATGCACAGAGGCTAAAAATTGCTGCAACATTCACAGATAATTTATCCAATAAATTCCTCTGACCAAAGAGTTCTACAAAGAAAATTATATGTTAGCAGATTGTAAAGAACAGAGAGTGCCATCACGACCTCGGTGAGGTGAGCTGTCTCAGATTGTACTTAGCCAGTTCCTTGTACTTCTCAACGACCCCGATCAAGCAAATGGTCTGCAGTTAAAAAGAGGGTATGGAAAAGGGAGTTTAGAGATGTATAAAACACAGCGTATTCAAAAAATATAAAGAACATTGCTGGCCTACGCTGACACATCTGCTCATAATTTGAAATTTCTACATTTTAACTTCAAATGAGATAAACATGCTTGCAGCTCAATTTTTGCCAGTACATTAAAGCTTTGCTGTCTAACCCATTTTCATATGCGGAAGACAACTAAAGATATCTTTCATCAAACACTATATCTTGTTAATATAAATCTCTCATCATTCAAAATCTGAAAACTATTGGACGGAGCACAAATGTACTCTCCCGCATTCTTGGTCTTGAGCATCAAATGATGCAGCATATAAGGTATGACATTGTTCCAACCTTCTTAACAAATGAGTCATGCTAATTATGCTCAATGCTGCATAATAAAAGAAATCCTATCCCACTTCATGAGGTCAGTCACACAAACTCCTTTTACACCATTGAGTCAAGTTGCCAACTTTGTCCTTTGAAAGGAAATAAAAATTCAAATTACTGCACCCAACTAACATTTTTTATGGACATTTACTCAAAAGGACGTGATTAAGACCTACTTTGACCTCATGCATCTATCAACCATATACAATCTATCGACAGATGAACTCTGCCACATTGATTGGCAAGAAATATTTACAATTTCAAATTCTGGGCCATTGAAGTAGTGTAGTGATGACCCTCATGCGCTCAAACAGCAACATAGAGAAAACTTGGAAAATATACTTAAAAGATGGAACGATAGCTAAAAATTCTAAGATAGTAGCAAAGGATTATCTGACCTTAACAATTTGGACCACAATGCTTTTATCGGGATTATTGAGATCGACTTTATGTGGCCCAGGAACAGACTTTGCAACTGAGTTTATGATTTTCATCCGTTCTATCCCACTATTTGCCCGCGCATCATACAGTACAGCAAACTGCCCAGGAAATTCACACTGTCATTGACCTTGTTATAAATCAAAAGGTTCAGTGTAATTATAACCAAAGCTCCTTTCATGGAGGTTCTTGAGCCGCAAATCATTCGTTTACCAGAAAACAGAAGTGATGTGAAAGAACAAATCAAGCATACCATAAGAAACAAAGAAAATGCTTAACAAAAGACAAGAGTAGTATCTTCTTGTAGACCACTATGACAAACAACACTAGTACCCTAATAGTCCCCTCGCTGTTCCTCTCAAATCCCATTTGGGTTGCAAAGATTTCTATAGCCGAATCCCTGTTAAGATTTTTTTATAGTGTGAAGCAGATCGACAAGAAGAGTATTTCAGGAAAATTCCTTAATTTGTAAATTTTCCTTCTCCTTGCCAGATCATATAAGATATATTACATGTCAGATCCTTGTATTTTGCAGCTTTTCATCAGTTGAGGAAGGTGTTCGCATAAATATGGGATTAGAAAACCTAGTGATACACGAACTGTTACGCCACCTGGATGGACGATAAGGTATAGAACAGAATGAGAGAAAAGGAGGCTGGTGATAAGTGAGATAATATACATAGTCAAACCCTTCAAAACGCAGATTGTGAGGGAAAGAGCAATAATCTGATACTATTACTCGTGTGGCAATTCAGTAGGGTGCAATAACTCGGGGCAATTCAGTAGAGTGCAATTTCAACATTTTGCTTGTCCTCATAATCATGCTGCTACATTCTTCTATTTTCAGGCACAGGCCTTTATCAACTCCAGTTAAGTCCTCACATTCGTAAAACTGACGTCAGTGATAAGCATTTCATTTTCCTGACAATTGAGCAGCTACTTGTAGCTATAACATAAAATCTTGAACAAGATTAACATAGATATAAAACAAGAAGCATCATCAATGAAGAAGCTAGTTTATACCGTACTTTAGAATACCCATCACATCGATACTGGTCACAATCCTTTGCATTTATCACTTCTAAGTTAAATGTAAAGCTGACAACCCTCAGTCTTACCATTGAAAAATGAATAATTCCAACCGATGGCTTTTTTCTGTAAGTAATTTCACCTGATAATCTCCCTACATGACTTGCTTTTTGTTCATTCAGGCCAAAACCACATTGGTAAATGAAAGACGTGACAAGCAAAACATATAATAATTGCTTCGATTATTTTGTAAAATTTTAAGTCACAGGATATTGAATTAAGTAAGCAAGGTCAGGTTATAGAACGAATGAAAGCTACAATATACCTTTTGGGGATGCTCAGTTTCAAGTGGAAAATATTGTGTAACAAGGGGCTTGATTGCTCTAGAGATTTCTTCTTCTGAAGCATAGCAAGCAACTTCAACTGGTAAGACTCTCAAAATGAACCTATAAAAAAATTGGAGCCAACATCAGTGGTGCTTTCAGTATAATTACAATAGAACAGCATTTCAACAATGCATGAGGTAGATAGAATCCAGCCAAAAGCTAATAAACATAGGGACCTTGACATATGTTTCCTTGTTGATGCAGCAGATTGCATGATGTGCTGCACTATATTTCTGGGCCCAGGGTCACCATCCAGCTTCCGCATTTGGATAAAGATAACCCCATTACAACCAGAATCAAGGGTCACAAATCGCCTCTGTGAAATACAATAAATTTCTCGTCAGAACAGATAATTTAGATGATAGGTACACTATGGCCAACTAAATGGTATTTGAGTTAAAACATACATCGGACTTGCCAAGGCATAAAATCAAAAATAGTCAAGGATGGGAATAAAAGAAACAGGACAAAATTCCGGCACATGCCAACTGCTACTTCTGCAAAATAATTAAAACTAAAAACTACGGAAAGGAAAAATGGCCTTAAAATTTGAAAAACAATTACAAGTTATGAACTACAATGTCAAGAAATGGGAACGATAAAGAAGTAACGAGAACGCATACAAGCATAGACAAGTAGGAAGCAGAAAGCCAAATGCTACATCAGATACTTCTCATTCTCAAATCTTGGCTAAGTAACAGAATACTTGTCACAAGACTAATTGTATCACCGCATGTCAATGTAAATCAGAGAATTAACCCAACATGCCTATCAACATTCACTAATAACAAAAACAGGGCCATTGGAAAGAAATCCTAAACATAGCCACCTAGAGTAAGCATTGTGTCAAGCACTATGGGTACTTGCACAAAGAATATCTCATCCGTGGTTTGAAGCACTTGTTCACAGGTAAAAGAGTTCAAGAATTGATTATTCAACAATGGCTACTACCTTTCAAAGACTTGAGGTTGAACAAGCAATTCCAGGCTTATCAACCAGAGTTGACGTCATATTTGAGCAACTTGTGGACAGGTAAGAAGACAATTTGAGAGCAGGATAAGGAGTCGAAAAATCTTGAAAGGTACAGCAACAAAAAAAAAATTGTTGACATAAGGGACGCATACGAAAGTTGGTTTTGGCACATCGGTCTGCCCCCACAATGAAGATCCTTACATATGTTTTAAGCAAGCAAATGTGACACTCAAAACATAATTCCATCCCCTAAATTTGGGCTCTGAATTACGAATATTCATTACATATTAAGAATAGAAGAATGAAATAAGGATCATATGAATTGGCAGAAAAACAAGAGATTTGGAAAAGGAAATAGGTAACAGATGGAGTTCATTCAAAGATTCGTCAATTCTGACAATATGAGGACTTCATCTCATCTAGTTAAAACTTAAAAACCACAGCTCTAATCCATACTGGAGGCAAATCTATAATTCATTCTCACATACCTTGCTCTTATCTCCCAGTTCTTTAATTTCATCTTCAATCAGCTTATCAATGGACTTCTCCTCTTTGTTATCTTTCAAAGAACACTTCGATGAGCAACTCTCTAGGCACTGTTTCTTTGAAGGAGGTTCACCAGCTCCACTGCATTGTTCTTCCGGTGTTTCAGCAGTTTTGCCATGACTTTGCTTATCTTCCTTTTGAAGTTCGGAGTTCTCATCTCTAGAATTTCCCGGATCAACCTCTCCGCCTGTATTTTCCTCAGATTCATTTTCACCATTTTCATCTTCCCCATCATCATCATCACACTCATCACCAGATGATTCAGATTCAGAGTAATTAAATTTGATCTTCTTATTTGCTGGTTTGGAGACTGTTTCTGCAGATTTTGAGGCTGCATCATTTCCACAAAGCAGCTCTTCGAAGAACTACAAAAATGAGAGGAAAAGCCTTAGCACGACTACTAATTCATCCACAATAAATTCTCAGAATCCTATCCTTTATTTTGATATGAGAAGCTCAAAAAGAACAGATATTGCGGGATCGCTAGATATTTAAACAATAACCTGTGCCAGAAACTCAGTATCCACACCAAAGGATCAAGTAAAAAAGACTAGGAACAGTATGTAGATGCCTTATGAAAATTACAGAGAGTATATGAAGATGAATACTAGTATCATAGTATGTATCAGATAGATATATGCCAGATCATTTCTTACAGAAAGAAGAGAACCTTTTTGTTAGATTTATCTTGCTCAACATGTCAAAATTGTTGCAAATTACCTGCTTTCAGAACATGTTTCTAGGCACACAAAGCGACATCTTCTAGATATCTAAGGATTTGTCAAAACTCGGATCAACATCAACATCACATTTATCCCAAACTAGTTGGGTTCAGTGATCAATGAACCCAAAAATAAATAAACTAAAAGCAAAACCAAGGAAAAAAAAATATAATACATATATATAAATAAATAAAGAAAAAGGACTAAAACGGACAGCCAGGAACATAGAAATTCTACCCCTCCACAATGCTGATAACTTTCCTCCTCTCCATCCTAAGACCAACCGTACACTCATTTATTTTTCACTCTATTAAATCTTATTTTACTAACTTTCCCCAAGTAAGTTTCAGTCGACCTCTTACTTTCTTTATGTCAAGCACTTGATAACAAACTTCCATTCTTACCGAATCATCTAGGGATCTACGAAGAATATTTCTAATACATCTCAATTTATGTTCTCTCATCTTTTCTGTCACCGAAGCTACTCCAAATTTTCGTCAAATATTTTTCATTTCTCATTGTATCCATCATTTTATGACCCCACATTCACCATAATATATTCGTTTTCGCTACTCTCATTTTATGCTCGTGTTGAACCTGTGTTGGCCAACACATTTAGCTCCGTATAGCATTGCAGGACTCACTACAGTTTTATAAAATTTGCCTTCTAGCCTAAGAGGAAAACTGTAAGTTGCTTTTATCTTCCTTTTGTAACACAATTGTGCAGTACGCTTGATCAAGAAAAATGCCGAAATGAGTACTGAATCAATCGGTGCCACTTCATTTCTCTAATGAGGTCGGTAGAATCTCAAAAGAGCCTCCAACGTCTGAACTGAACAGGTATCTAATGCAAACAGTAGGCAAATTTGAACTCTGCAACAACGAACATTTATATACGTGAAACTAGGACAATCTATACGCAGCAAAGAGTATCAGCAAAGGATCACCCACAGCGAGGAAGAGCGCAAGCTCAACAGGACTAACCAACGATTGCGACCAAAAAACAAAAAAAAAAGCGGAGTTACAACTGGTCAGTCTGATTTTTTTAAAAAAAGAAAAAAAGTCGACATACAGAGTCAATAACATTGATGGCTTCGCGAGAGGCTTGGCGTTCCCTGCCGCCGTCGCAAGTGATGAAGAAGCCTTGCACACCGGGGCGAAGCGGATACGATCCCTTCTTCTTCACCGGCCTCTGAAACAAGCGATCAACGAGGAGCGAAAAGAGAAGAGAGAGGGAAAATCAGCCAAGAGTTGCGCAAACAAACGAGTGAGCACAAATCAAGTGCATGAAACAATTGACACGGTGCGACTGCCGAAAGAACGGGAGAACGGACATTGTGGGGGAGAAAATGCTTCCTCTTCTTGCTTTTCGCGCCGTCGCCGGTGGTTGTAGTCTTCGATTTGCCGTCGGTGGCCATAACCTCGAGCTCGGAATGCTTGCTCTCGGTTTCTGTTACAGACTGCTTTGCGAGGGTTCTGGCTGGAGGTTGATGAGTGATGGCTGAGGAGGGAGAGATTAGAGTGGGTCGGGGCGGGATGCCATTTTGGGCCTGAAAACATGGGCCCCCGCGAGGGATTTTAATTTGAACATCCGAAAAAACTTTTTTCTTTTTTTGTTCGTAAACTTCCGAAAAACTTTAGGTACAAAGAAATTGACAAATAAAAAAATCTCATTCAGAACTCAAAATTGGCCCAATAGTATACAACAGAACAAAGCCAATCCAATGAACATATGGTGATATGAACACAATTTGCCCAAAATTCACGAAATGGGAGATGGCATGACACTAAATTTACAAGGCCTATAATATAAACAAACAGTGGTGTTATTCTAAGGCATCTGTACGCTATCCACAGTGTTGGGTGGTGGTGTCGACGAATGCGAGGCCGCCGCGAGGAGGGCTGTCCCGAGGCCCGAACCGTCTTCGGTGACTTCAAGAATGACATACGGCGCGACGGCTTCCCCCAGAATCTCTCTTAAGGCTTCAAGCAGATATTCTCTGAACATGGTGTAGCTGGTGTACAAATCCCCTTCTACCGCAACAACCGTTCTTCTCATCCAGTCATCTCCTCTACTTCTTCTGCCGGTGATGCTTCCACCGTCCCGACCGATTTTCTTCAAGATCCCCACGATACCGGCAGCAGCCAAGCGAGCGGCTCTGCGGGTCACTATGTCGCATACCTTCACAATCACCTTCCGTGCTTTTTTAGGGACTTCCGGAACCTGAATATAGTAAGCCACAAAAATAGAGCATGGAATGTTTGAATCCCAAGAACCCGATGTGAAAAATTCAACAGTAAAAAAAAAAAAAAAAAAAACCCTCCACCGCATGTCGAACCACTTACTTCCAGCATCTCTCTCCATTTTTCATCAACTTCTCTCAAATCTGGGGAGTTATCTTCGTGCATAGCAGCCATTAATGGAGTTCTGGAACAATAAGTCAAGCAGCTTGTATCAGTGAAACAAAGTATTGCGGTAATAACAGAGGCCAAATATTGCAAAGCCATTTTCCATCCCAAGTCTTAGGGCGAGGAAACTAGAGTTGATCTAACTTATCGCTACTCACTCATATCAGAAGCGATCTGTCGGATTTGTACGTGTTCTTGCCCCAGGAGTTTGAGAGTTTACAACACTAATAAAGAAATTCAGTATATTTCAGCGCTCACCAGTATTTCCTTTGAAAGGGAACCACCAGAATGTCAGAAGACTGGAACCATGACATCAACTTAGCAGTACGTGGACATAGACAGCCAGTCCAGACTAGAAGTGTGTGAATCACGCAATGGTATGATCCAATGCCATGTCGACGAAATTAAACTAGTTGCTTTAAGAACCAAAAAGCATCTGCTACATTACCTGAGAAGCTTCCTTATTTGGTATGAACCATTTCAAATGTGTTTGCAAGTGCGATAAATGGGCATTTCTTAATACCAATATAACTAACAAACTGACAATTATGCACTTACTTCCCGAAGGACAATTGAATGTCTTGTTCTATCATGCCCACATACACAAGCACATGAAATTTATAATTCTTTGCACGAATGATACTGGCCCTTACATTAACATAAATAAAGAATCCAGAGCTTAATCATGAAAGGACAGATTATCTAATGTAAGTAAAGAATCCAGAGCTTAATCATGAAAGGACAGATTAACTATCAGAGAGAGAGAGAGAGAGAGAGAGAGAGAGAGAGTTCACCTCAAAATGAATGGAATTGACAATTTTGACGAAGAGGCACCAAAAATATCACACTCTTGGGACATCCTGAGGATCACTCTCCTCACAATTTCTCCCAGATACATTCCGGATATCATTTTTTCAAAACCCTACAGCAAATATCTTGGTCTCACATTAACCCAGCAGGAAAGATGCGAGGATATAACTGAAAAAACAAGATCTACCTGTTCATTGGGGTTGAGACTCTCAGCATCTAAACGAATATCATAAGGAGTTCTTGGTAAATGAGAAGACCAGAAACTTCCCCATTCCATGTTCACAACCTAAAGAGAGGAACAAACACTATGAATAATCAAGATAGAAAATCCAGTCGCAGTAATATGTGACTTATGGTAGATTTGAAGCGTACCATTGACCCAGAAGTTGTAACAAGACCCTGGCATTTAATAATAGCATCTGTTCGCTCAACATAGCACGCATTTGTACCCGTTCCAAGGATTACTGCAGCAACCGTGTCCGGGTTATGATAATGTCCAAGAGCTAGTGTTCCAACCGTGTCATTCACCTTCTCAGAAGAAAACAAGATTTCCATGATATCATATAAATTGTTTGAAGAGGATATTTTTGGACCCTGTAAAGTGCAAATCCTATCCAAGTTTAAGCCAAAAATAGGCCAAACAACTTTTTAACATGAACCCATACCACGTGATTATGCTAAATTGCTGGAGAAACATTTTAATCTCCCCTTCTAAGAACATGGAAACAAAGACAAAAGAACATAGCTTATCTTAATTCATGAAAATGTGTGCATGTTTTGTGGGGGGCGGCGGAACAACATTTCTCAGTCAAGCAAAAAGAGTGGTATGATAAAGTGAGGCAATAATAGCAGATAGAAATTATGCAAGCTCACATATATAGCATATTGGTCACATTAATCAATCGACAAATCAAACTAGCATGCAGACAATTGTAAACCACAGATACCACAGTTTCTCATCTCCAAAAGTTCGAGCAACATGAGCAGAATGGTGCAGAATTTATTCTACTCTAGAGTGATAAATTCAGGAATAGAGTTTACCAACGCTACAACTCGCATATTTAGGCCATTCCTCATCAATGCTAGTTGTAAACCTTCAGCAATATCTTTTCCAACCTGAAAATGAATCATTTAGTTACAAAACAAAATTACTTGTCCTTAGAAAAATAAAGCTTAGAAAATATCCTCCTTTAGAAATCCTGAACTCTATTTGCAAGTCTCTTGTTGTGTTTTGGAATTAGGGGAAGCAAAGCTTCAACAGGTGGAAGCTACATTTATGGTGAAAGTAGAAATAGTAATATGTGCAAAGCAAAAACCAAATCTAATCGAAGGATGAATATCTCTTGCCAATGTCAACTACGGACAATGCCCAGACTAAAAACAAGGCAACACGATGTTTGATGCTCAGCTGGTGCAAAACATTTCACAGATCTTCTCAAACGTAACCGTGTGACCAGGAATTGATTCTGCAGATCATAATCGTTTTAAATCAAAATTTCCCATGATTCTATTAAACAAATAACAAAAGAGACAAACCATGTCGTGAATAGCAAATCCCTTTGTCCATCTGATTAAAATCCCGGATGAAACAGAAGTTTGCTTCACAGGAAATGAGACTGTGAATCCAAGTTTCCTTTTTTCTGGCGAATATCCAAAGCTGACCTCTTTTCTCTCAACAAACTCCTTCAGTGAAGTGGTTATAAAGTCAAAAAGATCCTGCAACAAAGTTACGGATTAATCTTTCAAATGCAGAAACTTAAAAGAATTCAATTAGCATACTGTTAAAACATTCGAGATCCTCATTGAGCCACCTTGCTCGTACTGGTCATCAAATGTTGGGGAATAGTTTGTTGTTCCACAACGTGAGGCAAGATTGAGGACCTTGTGCCTTGCAGCTGAACCTGTAGAACCCTAAAATTGGTACCCCCAAGATCAAGTGCATAATAAATTCCTTTTTCATTCCTGAAAAAAGAAAACCAAAAAATGCACAAAGTGTCAAAACTATGTAGGAAGTGCATGTAGACTTAACTTGCACATAAAAAACAAATGAGAAATTAAGGCGGCAAACAAATATTGAATTGTCTCAACATCCAGAAACTGATCCTCAAGAAAATGAACTCTAATATTTCCAAGATGGCAGTTGCCAACCGTGCAACTAAACCATACTGAGTAGGCCTGCACCAACTAGTTTGTAGGCCTGCACCAACTAGTTTGTAGTGATCTCGGTTCAACAAATATCTACGACATTTATAAATAGAAGAAGAATTAACACTGGCACAACCAAACTAAAGTCTTTCCAAACTTTTTTTTTTTTTTCAAGAATTATGAACAACATCACAAGGTATATAAGCGAAATCCCTCTACTATTTGTTTCTCCGAAGCCCAAAAATCATACAACGAATACAAAAAGTAAACCTTCCTTAAACAGTACAGTCTAAATTAGATAAATCAAAACCCTTATTAATAAAGAGGGATGGAAAGATATCATCGATGATTTAAACCATTACACAAAAAGTTTAAAACAAAGATATTCCAAAATAAAAGGGATGAAGAGATTGATTCCTCCATGAAGAATGTAAAAACAGAAGATTGCCAGACAGATATCTTAACAAAGGGATATTGCCATGACACCTCCAAGATAAAAGAAAGTAGTGTCGATATCGTCTGGAAGAAAGCACTCATGGGGAAAAAGCAACTTTTGTAGGAAAAGGATAATGGAATACAAACAACAAAGAAAGGCAAATGCCTAAAAGGGGTATTGGCCAAAAAGGAACAACAGATCATTTCATGAAAAACAATGACCTCAGCTAGAGAATAATTTTAGCTCATGCTAGTATAAACAACAGGGACAGTGTTCGGCCTTTATATAGATTGAGCATCAACAAAAGATATAGGGGAAAAAAAAAAGCCTACACTAAGACAGAACAAAGTTAAGCAAGCAAAAAACCTGGAATATGAAAGGAATATATTGTTCTAACTCCTCAGCATGTTAATTCTTCACATAAGGGATGACAAATGCATCTATGCAATAGACCGGCTGATGTTAGTACAGTAGTACACGCCACAGCACAACAAGGACCTAAACAAGAATAACATTATCATCAAGATCAATGCTGAAAAACACCCTGTTGACTACAGAATACGTGTCATTAGGAAAACAATAGAATTGGGGAAAATCCACAAAAAGGAACCGAAAGTAGAGAGCACCTGACAATACAAGTACCGCTCATTAGATTGCATCGACCTCATTATATCCATTGCATTCTTTTGTGCACACTCTAGAAAGAGAATACAAGGCCGGAGACCAATCAGGCAATCTCTCTTTCGCTAAAGAATTCAAACACCAAAATCCAGTGAAACTACTAAAAAAGAAAACTGAGACCTGATGTAACAAAAGCTCATTCGAGCACTTACAAGAGACCCAAAGTCTAGCTAACAACTTCAACTTCAGCAAAATGAATCCATTGAAAAAGAAGCGTAAAAGCTTGGTGAGAGACATGAGTTAAGTACCCATTGGGGAGAGTATCGACGAAAGTGAGCAACATCTTGAGCTTCGAGCCACCCTCGGAGGCCAAACCCGCGTGCATCTCAACGGCCATAGCATCCACCACCTGCCTCAGCCTCCCTACGGGCGTCTCGCACGCCTCCTCGAGCTCCCTCAACACGCCCAAAACCCTCCTCCACCTCTTCCTGCTCCTCACACTCCTGCCCACCGCCACCCCCGCCACCGCCACCGCCGCCACCGCCACCAACCCCACCACCGCCATCGCCCCCACCCCCATCCTCCCCATCGCCCGCGTCTCCTCAACGCCTCCGCCTCGACGCCGCCGTCACCAATCACTAAGATCGGTCACCCGAGGCTCCCTACAGCGCCTCGTCGGGCGAGCGATTCATCGCGTTCCTCTTGGTCCTCTCTCTCCGCGTCGTCGCGGCGTGAAGCCGCGTCCCTTTTCCGATGTCGGCACGACGGTTCGATGCGAGGAGAGGAGTCCCTCGTGATCATGCAAGCCAAGGCGTTATTGTTGCGGGTTGCCCTCGTGGGGCTTTGGCTGAAGCAGTGAGGTCAAGGGCGAGAGTTCGTGTCAAGTGGAGGGGGTCAGAGATCGTCGGAGGAGGAACGGAAGAAGGAGGTGGCGATTCCTCTGTTTCGCGGCGAAGAGGCGCCGGGAAATGAAATGGCCGAAAAAGCGAGAGCTCAGAGAGAGCGAGAGCGAGAGAGAGGAGAGAGCGAGAGAGGAGACGGATTTCCTCTTGCGGTAAGCGGTGTTGGAAAGCGAACTGAAAAGCTTCTTACACATGACGCGGAAAGACGAATTTGCCCTTTGATTTCTTTGAAAATGGCGGATTTGCTCTGCTGTCGTCCCACGATGGTTGACAAGAAATTAGACAATTTGTGAGATAAAACGGAGCTCTGTCTTAAAAAAAAAAAATTCCGATAAAACTTTTTTTTAATCAAATAAAGTCCGATGATAACTTCAAGCATGCGTTAAGCCAACTAATTAAAAAATCTACCTGATGTTTTGGTTCGGTGTTATTTTTGTGCGTTACCTCGTGTGCATTGAATTTGATTGAGCTGCGAAAAACAAAAATTGCTGCCGAAGTGCCGCAATGGTCGATTCGTCGGACCTGAAAATGTTGCCGGGTAAGATATAGACAAATTAAAAGAGTTCCTCCTCCGTCAATTTTAATTAATCCACCGTTCATTCGATTTAAGTCTTTCGAAATTAACGGTGTTACTGACGGACGTTTCCTAATTGAATCCAACCTTAAAATGGACGTTTCAATTGTACGAAGAATAAAAATTGTAAATATGAGCAAGTGAGGAGCTAACAGATTTGCTCGGGGGTTTCTATAGTGAATAGGAGTGGGGCGTGGGGAACAGATAGGAGGTTTGACTTATCGCGTGGGCGGGTCGCCGTGGAGAATTGCCATTGGCCTCCGGACATATTTACAGGTTTGGGTCGGTTGGATTCGGGAAGGTCGGTTGTCGCATCGTTTGAAAGATGGCGTGCCCCGCTGTTTTGACTTTGATTTTTTTTTTTTTTTGGGGTAAGAAAGTTTTGACTTGATTTGATTAAGGAAAGATTGCCCAATTGGCGGGGGAGGCTGCCCGAACCTCGTGCCGATTAATTGGAACTAAGAGTACATTTCCTTTGGCCGCGTCCTCATGCGCTCTCTCTAAAGACGGCCACACGTGTTGGTCAACATGCGAGTCGTTCCACCGACGCATTAGGAATACGCAAATTAACATCCTCGCTAATTTCGGGTCTTCTTTTCTGATTTTGTAATTTCCTCATTGGTTTTTTCACTCGCATTATCAGATCCGTGGCTCGGCCGGTTACGATGAGTCCACGCAAATCACGTATTTCGATGTGTATCGAGCACGACTCCATTTAAAGTGATGTCTAAACTAATTCACACCGGAGATTTCGTACGTTTTGGCCAATAAATCTGTGGCCTAGAAAGCAGTAACCCACCTTTTGTTATCAGGATTAGACGCCTCACGATGCGCAATTTAATCAGAATTTTGTGATTGCAGATTCATTTCATCCTAAACTATTTTTTTCGGGGGGGGGGGGGACCAATCACAACTTAAATTCCCCTCCTGGCGGGACCCGCAAGGCAAAAAGGAGTCTCCAGTGACGGACCGTCCGCGAAGCTTGATGAAAGAGAGAGATCGAGAGAGAAGAGTGTGTACTCGATGATTGACATGATTTTGACTTTGACCAAAATGAAGAATCCGTTATTGGCAGCATCCGTTTCGCCTAAAAGAAAGCAATGGCCTTTACTTTATCGTAACACCCCCAAAATCAAAACGGGATTGACGATGGCAAAGCCCGAATTTTCCTCAATCGCTTTCGGGGACCACCTGCGATGACTTGTTGACAGCACAAGAAGAATGGGAAGAATTCTTTAAGGCAACTGACGACCAAGTCCTGTTGACGTAACGTCGAACCTCTCTCTTTCGAATCGCTATAGGGTAAAGAAAGAAGGCGTGCTTAAATTGAATTTGGCTTCGGATGTTATGCAGACGGACGGTCCGACAGATCGTGTCGGCGATAAAGAACGATTAAATCAGTCGACTTCGAGAGCTTTGGTGGATCTAGGACGAGGCGGAAGCGAAGATTTGACCGACGAATTCTGTGTTCTTTGGTGACCAAACCCCTAGGCCCTAGCTAGCTTTGCCTTTTTCATAATTCTTTTGCATAGCATGGCTACTCTACTCACCTAACGAATTCCTAAACCTGCATGCCGGTCAAAGTTGGATGCGCCTCGTCTTTTTATATCGTAGGTAAAATTCATACCTTGGCGATGAAATAGTCCGATAAATCCATCGATGCATTTGTATACTCTTCGTGCTTTTTGTAGGCCTTCGCGTTTGCCGGCTTTTTCTGGAGGAAAGCCCGTGACGGCTTTCTTTTTGTACTCTTTCTTCGTTCGCACGCGTTTTGTCGATGATTTGCCATATTAAAGAATTGTGATATATGAGCAAAATAACTCGACCGGACCAAACCATCAGATTCCGAGTGGTTCCCATCAAAACTGGTGAATATCGGTCCACTTCCCAGTTCCAGGTGTACACCCAACCACACGAATTAGGAGTGAACAAAAATGACCGTCCGGACTGGGATTGCTCGGATCGGACCGGGACTGATGGTCCGGTCCCAATTTTAGAGAGATCCGATCTGATCCTCACCTTCTAAAATTGAAATCGGTGACCAGGCGATCCGGTTACTGGTTCTGTGCAAGGAATCGGGAGCCGGACCGGCCGGTCCTTTTTTTAAAAATTGAAAAAAAAAATTAAACCTCCGGTTAATGTTCTGCTGAGTTTCAAGTCCTTCGAGGTTCCACAAATATGTTTGGGTAACCAGACCAAAAGTGGGAACTGACCAACTTTGATGAGCTTACGTGGAACCAGACCAAAAGTGTGTTCACTGCTTAATAGTTACTGACGTTTGGTTTGCATCCACTGGATGTTTGCATAGAGAGGCAATGAATGGTAAACGTGTAGGCTATAATAGATTTTTCTTGAAGACTGTATGTTTACTTGTGTGTCATTGGTTGAAGAATTGAGCCGAAAAGTGTGCATCTACTCTTTGGAACCGCGGAGGACGGTCACCGAATCGGCCACCATTGAAACCGCCCGGGAACCGGACGAGACCGATAGTCCGGTCCAGTTCCCGGTTCCAAAAATGATCAGTCCGGTTTGCGATTTTGAAAATGAGAATCGGAACCATTGGTCTGATTCCCGATTTTTTATGGGAACCGGACCTAACCGGGAACCGCTCAACTCTAACTCGAATTACCTTGATCGGAACCAACTAGTCTATTCGAGAATCGGACCGGTTAGTATGATGCATAAAAGTGTTTATGTTCATAACAGATTTTAGCGAATGCGGGTACTCAGTCCTCTTGTGAGACTCTCAGAACTTAGCGAATGCAAGTATTCAGTCTCACATAGGCACCTTTCATAGGCTTTACCTTGTAGAGATCAACTTTTGGGGTGCATATGGTAACGCTCCAGAAACGCTCCAAGGAGAGTGTTTCTGTTCCAAAAGTGTTCCTGGAGCACTTTTAGAATAAAAACACGTATGGTTCAAAAATATTACAAAAGTGTTCTGTGGAGCACTTTTACGCCAAGGAACAATTTTGAAGAAACAACAAAAACTTATTTCTGGGTTTTGGAACATTTTTTTGGACACACTTTTGAAATTATTACCCACTGTTGCCGACACGGTCGCCATCCACCGATCACCATCCCCGCCGGTAGCCGCCGATCTCCCGCCGCCGCTGATCGCTAGCCGCCGCCGTCGTCGCTGGTCGCCCGCCACCGCGGCAGCGGGTGATCGCTAGCCTCGAATTTTTTTTTTTTAACTTTTCAAACGCATTTATGTTCTCAAAAAATGTAGCCAGGAACAGAAACAAAAAAAAAATATGTTTATGTTCGAAAACATTGCCCAGGAATAGAAACATTCCCATACGCAACCTTAGCATCCGGTTGAATTCTTACTTGTACGGACAAACTTTTAGCACATGAGGTTTTTTTGCCATACTACCCGAATGATATGCTATCTTGGGAAGTAAAAAAAAAAAATGATTCTCAACTCAAGAAGTAAATCTTGGGCCAAACAAAAAAAGAAAGAAAAAACTCAAGAATTATTTTTGGTATCACCCTCTTCTCATCACACCTGTACCTCTTTTCGATTACGCTCGCCTCCGTCGACCTCCACCGTTGCCTATGACCACCGCCCTCCACTTCCCCCACCGCCTCCATGTCCACAACCTCGGTCAACCATTGCCCGCTGCATACCTTCGTCGGCTGACTCCACCTATTGATAGCCTCGCGCATCCGACCATCGCCACTCGCAACCACCGCCACCGCCGGTCAGCACCAAGCATGGGCCATTGTGTTGCCAACCACAACAATCTACCGTCAAGTTGCCGTCTCCAAACGCCTGAGTAAAAAATATATATTTTTCTTTTTTAAAATTTAAATAATAATTTTTAATAATACTTTTTTTAAAGGAAAATAATAAAAATGAAATAGAAACTTTTCAAATGCCGAAAATAATTTTTTATAGAAGATTTTATGTTAATAATATTTCAGAAATAAAAAATTTGAATCATTACCAAACGAATTCTCTGATTAGAAATCAAATTATGCTTCTGAGTAGGAATAGAATAATCAATTTATGGTCAGAAAATAATCTCTAAAGCAAAAGTGTTAACATCGTGCCTTAAGTAGCTTCACCGTAAGGGCATTCTCCCGAGTTTCTTTGGCTAATCTCGTATGCATACTGAGCTTTGCATGTTCAAGGAGTTCATACGCATATATATCTTTGTCTTCAACTTCTTGTTGCAGTATTCGAGAGTGGACGAAAAGTGTGAAATTCTTAATCATTATACTTTGGTTTATGTCTGGATTCAATAATGCTTCTTGTTAATGTGTTGACTCACAGTCGGTTGATAGGCCCACTCGGGAACTAGATCGGCACTAGTGGACCCATTTTTGGGTGAGTCTAGGAATTAGCGGGTGATTCCTGATTTTCATTTTGTGGAACCGACTCTCCGTGGGCAGTGTCCAGTTTTAGGGTGGGAATCAACCCACTTTGAAACCGATCATCCCTAACTATCGGTCCTCAATAGAGTTTATTTTTTTATTTTTTTTTACTTTATCGCAGCCATAATACTTCTACAAGCCATAAATGATAAATAAGAAAGAAAGAATTGAATGTTCAAGAAGAGAGCAAAAGTTGATAATAGAGGTGTAATTCCTCGATTTATACACGGATTGCATTTCTAGCCCTTATGGTGCCGGGTATTGTTAACACCAAAAAATGACTAATTTTTGGTTATTATCGACAAGTATCATATCTAACCAATAAGAATATAGTTTGGCCAATAATGAACATAGCTACCGACAACTGGAAGGGAATCGGTAACTCGACGGTGAAGCTATTGACAACACAACGCGAAGTTGCCGATGAGAGTCTTGAAGATTCTTATAAATTCATCGATATCAGCGGTGAATGACCGATGTGAAGATAACCATTGATCGATTATGTCTAATCTATTTGTGAAACAATTTTCGGTAACCACTGAAAAGGAGTTATTCAAGTATAATTATTTGTTAGTTGTTCTATCCATTCGTGCAGTAACTTTTGATAACCACAAAAATGGAGTTATTTATTCTTTCTAATTTGGTAACATCTATTTGTAACCACCATTTGTGGGGGTTGTAGGCACTATAAATGTATTTTTTGTCAATCAATGACACAACTCAACTTTCCTTACTTTTGTCTTTACTTTTCAACATATATTTTCCTTAACTTTACATCCTCGTTCCTTCAATTCATGCATTTTAGACGTACTTTTCAATATTTCATCGTCGACCAAATGTCGATACCGTATTTATTTATCATTTCACTTTGTCATCGATTAAATTCCGACGAAGCGCGTATGTTCTTTATGATCCATTGAGGCTCATATCTAGAATCGCCACAGAATCCAACCCTTTTTGATAGCACTGACGAATCAATTTTGATAAAAATGTGTTTCGTCAACCGGACATTTCTGGCGAAACAAGTATCAATCCCCAATCAAGTCTAATGTGGGATCATCAAGCCTCCTAGCCGCTTGATGTCCGGTGCAGTTCTTACGTGATCTCAGCAGCATAAAGACGGAATCGACGGTATCCATCCGTATCATCTACAAATACATGCACCAAGCAGGAAAATTACATAGGTATAATCGGACTCTGGAAACAAGTGCCAAATTCGAAGCGAAGGCACGTCGGGGAGGACCCAATCTCCATCTCAACCATCAGACTTCAAAATTTCTTCCGAATTCCACGTCAGACCGAGCCGACAGGCTACCCTTTCAAACGGAAATGGTACGAAAGAAGACAGGTCACGAACTCCTGTAGATTTTGACCACCCACCAAAAAAAAAAAAGGGTACTCCCGCGGACAAATGCTCTTTTGTCTTTGCATAATAGGAGGAGAACCGGCGGTCGGATCGCGATTTCAGGGGAGGCGAAGGGGCAAAATAGGCAGAGGAGCGATGCCCATCACCTTTTTGGGATTCAGTGGCGTTTTCTATTTTTCGTATAAACAAGAGGGTAGGGGAGAACTGACGGACTGACTGGGACCGAGCATTAGAGGACAAACGGCGACGGGTCCTGCGTATTCGCCGCCGTACATCCGCCAGCTGTCCTCCGCAATTTCCAGCTGTGTTTTTCTCGCTTCTCCAAAACCACGAAAAGCACATTAAATAATAATAATAATAATCCTCCACTCGCGACACTCGGACGTTGGGGGTACCACCACCTTCGCCACCACGGTCTTTTCTGCATTTCTCGCGAGATTATTATCAAAGTGTACGGTGGAACCTCGTGTTTCCATCACACCTTTGATGAAAATCTCTTGTCGAGCTTCTTTCGGACAGGCGATCATGCCACCAACCAAGGGAGTGTAATTTGTACCGCGAAAAAATAAGCGAGGATTTGGATTCACATGTCCTTAGGCCTCGTCTTGTCCCGAGGCTAAGAGCTAGGGTCCCAAGCCCGCCCTCAAGATCCCGGGCCTGAGTGTTAGGGTCCTAGTCCCAAAGCGTCGAGCTCCCCAGCCGACCCCATGAGGTCTTTAGCTCGGGGCCTAGGGGCGGTCCATTGAGGAAGTGCTAAGACTTGGAGTTTTCAAGATTTTCATGCTCATGTGTGTAATCACTAAAGTAGCAAAATCCCACAATCATTTGTTACTGGATAATCCAATTTTACTTTTCCCAGCATAGGAAATTTGCGAAGGTTTCTAGAAGCAGCTATGGAGCTCCTTTTTTTTATTCCTGAAAAGGAAAATCCAATTTGATATTTAATCTGGCCAATGAAATTCGAAAGAAAGGCCTACAAATGGAGGGGTTAAAATTAGGTTGATGTCCAATGATACGGTCAATCCAGGTGAACGACCACGATCAGGCAAAGTGCGAAACAGCGTAAGGCGACGTGACGTGCTGCGTTCGCTCACCGACAGGAATCTATTACGAATAAATTACGGTTTTGTGCTAACTTTGATCCTGGGCCAATGACCAATTTGTGGTGCCACTAGAAAAGTGCTGCCCCATGGAGCTAGTGACGATTACAGATGACGACTCTTGCTTGACGTCTCCAATTTTGTCAAAAGGTTGAAAGCTAGCCGAAGGAAATTAAAATAGGATAAATACCATCGACAATTTTAAACCAATATATCTACAATAAAAAAAATCACGAAAATCTCAAAATTACACAATTGTGACAAATTTATCCTTCGTTAATTTATGTTAAATTGCTGAGTTGGATGACGCGTGACAATTGATGTAAGTATCGTTTTGGTATTTGTACTCTCCGTACCGGTTTACTTAATTTAACGAAAATCAACGGAGTGTAAATTTATCACAGAAGTATAAGTTTGGAGTTTTTAATGGTTATAAAATTAGTTATGAGTAAATTTGACAAGTTTGAGGCTTTTAGTGGTACAAAAATTAAGTTGAGTTAAATCTATTATAAGTGTACCAATATGAATTTCTGTAATATTAACCCACTAAAGTAGGTTCCTCTATCAAATTCATGGTCATGTAGTTTTTTTCCATACCCCACAACGATTTATTTTCTATTTAATAAGATTCTGATGCTTAATTTTGCTCCTCAAAAGCTTGAATATTGGAGAAAAGAGGTAGATGATATTTCTAAAAAGCCCTTCATGTAATTTTGTTGAGTTCACAAAGGAGATGTGAAATGACGTGTTGTGCGGGATGAGACGGGAAACAATACCCTGAGCAAAAAATAATTAGCACGGGAGATCAATGCCACAATAAAAACTTCAAACATTGGATTGCAAATCAGATCCCAAAATTTCTCACTGTTGCTTTTTTTCCTTCCTTTTCCTATGTACTTGTAAATATTCTTTGACCATATGCAACTTTTTCAATCAATCTCTCGGGTCAAATCCGATGCATTGATAGGCGTCATCGAAAAATAAATGATGCCCCTGCGTGACGAAAGCCTACCAAAGATTTCCTTGGTAGGGTATTGGAGCAAAATCAATGTGTGTGGTGTTCTTCGCGGAGAGCATGGCATGGAACAATAAACGCCATCGCGCACGAGATGCACAAGAAAAAGTCAGACACGTCGATTATACTCCGTCGCGATCGAAGAACAAGGAAGTCGGGGAAACTCTTGATTGAAAAATCTGATCAAAGGGTCAAAAGGGTATTTTCTTCCTCCAACATGGGACTCTAATATATATATTTCAAAAGTATGGAAGAAGAGGGGCCCTTAGCCTTAGGTCAAAATTGGAGACGGTGCGATTGGACAAAGCCTGCCGACCAAAAAGTGCAGATCTTGATGGGCCGGTATCTCTCTCGAGATATCAGTGTTCCGATAGCATTTTTTTTTTAAATGAAAAAAATTCCCAATTGGTTCAAATCATTATTTTCGGCAACGCACGAAGAAGGGCCTTTCTTTTTTCACCCTCAACCTTTTCTCTCTCTCTCTCTCTCTCTCTCGTAAAAGACACCAAAGGGTAGTGGGGGTCGCTTTCGGGCCATCCATACTGAATCCGAGACCCGGGATTGGAGGACCAACAGAGCCCACACATTGGTGAATCGCCTTGCTCCGTATCGCTCGCGACTTTTCGCAGCTGCGATTCCTCCGCCCCATGATGGGTGACCACGAGGAGGGATCGAGATGATCTGGGGATTAGCATCTTGAAATGTCGGTCTCTCTCTCTCGCTCTCTCATCTTGGGATCCATGCGATCGCGAAAATCATGATCGGTCGAGATAAGTGCGTCGCTATCTTTCATTATGTCGGAAAGTTCGTCGTCAATGCTAGTAATGGTACCCATTGGAGATCCCTTCCTCCCTCCTTAATTAGCTTAGTTCGGATACGAGATTGTGTGTCATATTATCGTGACATACGACCCAAAGGGCAACGATTAATAGTCAACTGTTTGGCAATTATATGTTTGGACGATTAAGATATTTCGCACCACACACTTGGCTTGATATACACCAAGCGTCTTACCGTCGTATAACAGAATAATCGAAATACCACGATATCTTTTTTACTACAAACTACTATCGTATAAATATGCACGAGAAAGATCACAATTTTACCAATTCAACATAAGACATCCTAAACATTTTAAGTTAAAAATTGTCATAAGACCCTTTTCACTTCGAGTTCGGTGAATTGCTACACGAGAATATTTACGATTATTATATATATATATAATTATATATAACAGTATACAACTTCATCAGAGGGGCGGCAATGCCTGCATCCTTCAACTGCGACCCCTGTTGAGGGTCACGAGGAAGGCCTAGTTGCTCTCGCTTGCACGGCGATGGCGTCCATGGCCCTTGTCATTGTATTGTTCCCTTTCTAGTACCATGATACAGATTGCACAAAGGGGAAATTAACGGTCTAAGTTTCAAAGTTCGGTATGGCTAGTGCAATAAGTATTTGATGTTATGAGGATGTTCTGACTTACATGTTACCAGATAAGGTCATGATTGAACAGCTAGAGCTATCGCGAGCATGCAATTTTTAACTAAGTAATTCATCGAAACAAGGAGAGAAAATCGAGAAACAGACACGGGGGTGGGGTAAAGTGCACGCGCTAACGCAGGACACCGGTGGCGGTGGTGAGTTTTTTGGTCGGTTAGGGGTGTACAGCTGGGCAGGGCCAGACACGTGTCGGGATCTCCCGAATTTTTCCTTCAAATCCGAGGATCTGGCGATTCGATGGGACCCGGCCCTTTTTGTGCTACGCTATTATACTGTCCCCGAACAGGGTGGGAAGTTTCAATAACACAGGCCCAATCCAACCCTCTCTCTCGAGATATATCTCTCTGCTCGCGCGTTGAATCAGCCACGATTTTCCGCGTGCGACGAGCTGGAAAATCTTATTGACATCATGCGATCACGTGACTAAGCACACGAGTAAGGCGCCACGTCACCCACGGGCTTCCCCTCTCGATCTTTTTGGTGTTGGAGTGAGGCCCTCGTCAGAGGCAGCCCAATCTCGAACTCAAATGGTACGGATCATCAGTACATGGGCCGAGAAGCTGAAGCTAGCTGGATATCCCGCTGCCACTGGCGAGCTACGTACCTAGGAAAAATGAACGACTTAAAATGATATCATTTTCTTAAATAAAGCCATCAAGTAGATTTCATTTTAAAAAAGTGCCTGAAGCGTCCGGTCTAACCAAAGGTATTTTCGTCATTTCATAATTTATGAAAAAAATTTCTCCTTTTTTGTCTTTTCATTTTTGCTATTTCACCCCCCTCTCTTCTGTTGGGGTTGGCGAGGGCCCGATGAGGGGGGCTCGTTGGCAGCTGGTGCCTTGCCTAGGTGAGGCCAGTGACGGCCTCGCTTGAGACTGGCCACCAGTGAAAAGGAAAGAAAAAAAAAGGTTAAACAACTTCAAAAAAATATAAAATGACGAAAATATTCTTGGTCAGGCTATTGAAATAATTAGGGCAGTTCAGACCTTTCTTTGAAATGATGTATGTTTCAGATCCTTATCTGAAAATAAAGATGCTTCAGATCATTATTTAATCTCCCAACGAAGACCATGATACGATAGCAAAAGGGGAGTGTTGCAAAATTTCGAAAAAGAAAAACAGTGAAATCGGTGGAAAATTCTGTATCAAGATCTGTCCAGGAGACTCCAGGATGGTCCAGAGTTGCGTTCGTCGTGGCCAAATTGATGATGGACGTACAGTGGACGACGAATAGCTCGACTGCTACGTCGTTTGCCTGTCGAAGAAAAAACGTGCGACGATTGCAAATTCAGACGACTATGACGTGTCCCGCTCATCAAGAACGAAAGCACTTTATTTACCCTCCCGTGGAGCTGGATCTGTCGGGTTCGCGTAGAATGATCTGGTCGCATTGGAATTGGATGTAGTGAATGCGAGAACACGTATTACCGGATAACAATTTATTAGGCCGAATTTTCAATTCTTGGGTGATAACTGGATCGGTCGGAACCCGATCAGCCCTAGATCCATCCCATTTCTCAAAGATCTTGACAATAACATCGACTTATTATTCGATTTTTATTAAATGCATCATATTCGTAAAAAATGATTTGCAACATCCGCTGTGGGATCATTTGACTTGGAGAAAGCTTTCTCAGGCACGATGATGATTATGAATAATTAAGTTACGATTTATGGTCACGTGCTAAAAGAAATGTAATTTTTTTTTTTGGCATCCAATGTGTCTTTAGTGCTTATTTATAATCATTCCCGCTATTTTTAGATTTCGATAATTTCCTCGAAACTAGTGAGTTTACCTCCAAATTATCATTGTTGGGTGAATAATCTACACCATGTCGTTTGTCCATACGAAAATAAAGCATGGTACTAAGGCACGATTTCCCCATACAACTCCCAGAGGTGGACCACGTATAGATCGATGTTTGATCTTTAGAGCTCGCCCTCAGCACTTTCTCAAGTCAATTTGTTAGAGGATCTTGTTAGCATGACAGTGAATTGATAGTCGTAAGATTAGAGGTAAGTCCCGTCATGATTGCTATCCATTATACCGTGACCTTCTCAAATCTCTTTCCTAAATAGAAAAGTGAAGATGCTTGTGCTAATTTGCCACGATTTTGGCTTTTCCCATGCTTTCTAAGCTAGACGCTTTGGGGTCGCACTTTGGGGTCGTGACGTGTTCTTGGGGATACTTGGTTCGAAAAGGACAGGGCATGTCGTACTTAAGATCAACGACATATGATGGTCGAAACGCAAGTCGTTCAACCGAACTATCAAGTGGAAAGCCTCAGCTACTGAATTTTGTTGGACTCTATCTCGTATTCAGGTTAGGCATGCTGGACCGGCATCGCTAGCGACCTGGCGTAGTAGACGAGAGAAGAAGCGAACAAGGGGGTAAGTCTATGTCCAAGAAAATCCTCGCGGCAATCACGGCGAAATGAGAGGACACGTCCATGGCCACGTCTATTCTGCACCTTAAACATCCAAGAAACTGGTCGTACTATGTTAACATCACCTTGAGTGATTAACCCGGCAAGAAGCCAATAAGTCGTCCGTCGATCGTTTGGAATATGGTCTTGAATTTTTCCAAATCCTAGGCCATGGAGTTGTATATGAGCTGGAGACCCTTGGACATAAGCATCCAGGGATCCGCTTTCGTCCCCTGAAAGAGTTTTTGTTTTCCATGGCCAGTTCCAACGAAATGAGTAACGAGAATGTTATGGCTTCGCTGATGCTCGCTCTCGGCCTGCTACTAGCAGGAGCAGGAATGACAGGTTCCTTCCTTCTTCTTTGGCTTTTCCTTTTAGCATGTATCGTTCCGTGATGAGAACAGGTGTTTTCTTCGACCCGATGTATCGACCAAGCGTATCCAGGACACGTCTAAAAATCTTCATGGTGATTGATAAGAGTGATTGGAGTAGATCCTGCTGTCGAACACTATAGTCGAAATGAATTCATTTCCTAACTTTAGCTCATTTGATTGCTCATGAAGCTATAAAAAAGGTCATATTCTCCTTTCATCAATGCATCATTTTATTTCACAATCCAGGTGCGCAGTCGGTAGGTGTCTGCTATGGAGGGGACGGCAACAATCTGCCTAGTCAGGCGGAAGTTATCGAGCTGTTCAAGGCCAACAGCATCGGAAGGATGAGGATTTACGATCCAGACCAAGCCACTCTCCAGGCCCTGAGAGGATCCAACATTGAACTCATCCTCGGCGTTCCTAACGACAAACTCCAGTCCCTAACAGACGCCTCCACGGCGTCCAGCTGGGTCCAAACCAACGTGGCGGCATTCTCTTCCGATGTCAAGATCAAGTACATCGCAGTCGGGAACGAAGTCCCCCCGGGCGATGCAAACGCCCCATACGTTCTCCCCGCTATGCAGAACATCCAAAACGCCCTCGCATCTGCCAGTTTGCAGGGCCAGATCAAGGTCTCCACGGCTGTTGACACGGGTCTGCTAGGCGTATCCTACCCCCCATCGAACGGGGCATTCAGCGACACCGCAAGTCAATTCATAGGCCCCATTATTAACTTCTTGGTCAATAACGGCTCACCGCTCCTAGCCAACATCTACCCCTACTTCAGCTACACATACAATATGCAGAGCATTGATCTTGCCTATGCTCTATTTACATCACCAGGAGTGGTGGTAACAGACGGTGCATATCAGTACCAAAACCTGTTTGATGCATTGGTGGACTCCCTTTACTCCGCCTTGGAAAGAGCCGGTGGGTCAAGTTTGGCAATTGTTGTATCGGAGAGTGGATGGCCATCGGAAGGCGGCACTGCAGCTTCACTAGACAATGCAGGCACTTACTATGCAAATCTGATCAGCCATGTGAAGCAAGGCACGCCCAAGAAGGCCGGCCAGGCCATCGAGGCATACTTATTTGCAATGTTCGATGAGAACCTAAAAGCAGCCGGGATCGAGCAGCATTTTGGACTCTTCACGCCAAGCAAGCAACCCAAATACCAAATCTCTTTCGGTTGAGAGAAAACACCATGTGAGACTACACTTACAGTTGTAATAAGGGCGGTTTTCTGCTCAAACCACCAGAAATGTACCTGGGCTCGGTATCGAATAACAAGCAAATAAAAAAAGTGAACTGATTAGGGAACATTACAACAGATACGTCAACGTTCACACTTTGATTCTCCTAGCAGAAGCCATGAATCCCATTATCCTCCAAGAAAAACAACTCACAAAGAGAAGGGGAAATATGTCTGCTATCTCCGGACAGTGATCTACGATTATACTGTTTGCATATATCTATTTTTCTCACGACACTCCGGCGTTCTTATGCTATTCTATTATATAGAAATCAGCAAAGGTGAGGATATACCATAATATCTAGCTTTTACACGAAGTTAAATATGATATATACCACAACTAGTATACTGCTTGTTTAATTTACAACCGCATACGAATGACGCAAGCCTGTGATCGCTGTCCATGCGGGAAGTAGTCTAAGAGATGTGTATCATTTCCCAACAAAAAGGAAGAAGAAGATGGCCAAAGAAAATAAGAAGACAGGAATCGAGACGGGCCAATTACACTAGGTCACTTGGCACCAGCAAATAGGAAGTGGCACCATTCTGGAACTGATCATGCACATCTCTTGTGCTTCTGCATTATTGCTTTGATGGTGATATTTACAGTCATGATGCCATTGCAGTCCAGTAGTTCGCCACACATAAGCTTGTCGGCGTCCCTATAATACGTGACCACGCCCAATCCGCTTCTCCTACTCGTCGCATCTCCGCCAGCTGCCACAGAAACGTCATGTGAGGAGCAACAGGGGATAACTGTGATTCTGGTCATGGTTTTTCGATTCCCTGGTATCATGCTCTAAGGTTATAGCTATTATAGTCATTGATTTATCAGTTTTTGAAATCTATATTAGATGTTCATCTACGTAAATTATGGGCAACATTGTCATAGTTTGTGATCGTAAGGCAATAGTGGCTCACCCTTCCGTCCTTCAGCTCAAAGATCACTGAGTCATCAGAAAATGGAATTGGCCTTGTGGGGGCGACCTGTATTTTGAAGCACAATCGGTGAGTTTTGACAAAACATGGAGTCCAAGCAATAGACGACAGCAATGCATGAACTAACTTGTGTGTCACAGTTCCTGTCGAGTTCATCGAATTGTGTTGATTCCTTCTCGGCTCCAGCGTTAGTATCCTTAGGGACGCAAACTGCATCGTTCATGCCACTTACTTCCGTCTTCCTCTGGGCCTCGGAGGCCGTGTTTCCTACATAAGGGTGACCCAAGCTTTTCCATTTCCATGTCGTCTCTTCCGTGTACCTCAGATATACTTCTCCATCTGAACCGATCACGAATAATTGATTACTCTCAAAGCAAGGACCCGGTGGACTTACCAACTTGACGGCTTTATGCGGTGTTCCATGTTCCACCCAATTCCACCCGTTGACTGTGCTCCATTGATATTCTACTAGTCCACCGTCTCCAGAAAGAATAAAAATGGAACCTTCTAAGGATACAGAGGATGGACGCATCACGGTTCCAGGCGACATAGATAATAGCAAGTGCTGGGATTGGTAATGCTCGTGCCACAACTCTGTCACTTTGTTGTACTGATATAGTCTTCCATCCACGCCGACAACGAATACTATGTTTCTTCTGAATAGTTCCTGATCTATGATGCATGAGACCTTTGTATTTGGAGGGTTTCGGCAATCCTTCCATTTGTACTTCCTCATGAAAACCTGCAAAGATAGTTGAGTTAGTACATTACGATAATTTATCTTAAACGAGTTGGAGCAATGCAAAATCATCAGGGAACAGTATATATATATCCATCTTTGTTCTGCCAGGGAACGTCTAGCAATTTGAAAATCGAAGCAAAATTTTTTTATCGTTTTCATTATTGACAGAAATTATTGTCAACTAGTAATTCTTTTGCGCTGTCTGCACAACCATGTTTGTAAGAATCCTCTGCGACTTGATGGAATATGTGAACCGACAAGGATGCACGAGAAAATCTTTGATTATTATGAAAGATTTGTAGCTCAATCATCATTGCCATTTGAGCAAATTAAGACATAAAAAGGACTGACCTATAGGCAAAGGCATTCTAGTTGGATGTGGACTACTCACTGTGAATTGCATCAATCTTCCACTTTTGCTCACGAAGAAGAGCGCATCATCTACTGTGAGTTTACTTTCTCTGCCTGGTATCCCATCCCATGGAGGACCTGCTATAACTTGCCTCCCTTTCCTCATAGCTGTGCAATTCACCCAAGCGAGCTCGTTGCTGCTTCTCTCTCTCATCAGCAAACTCTTGTAAATGTCAACAAGAAATAGGCTCCCATTGTAGTGCCCTAGCGCGCCTTTCATTGCAGTTGGGTGGTCGTGCCGCAGCCAAAACCAAATATTCTCAGCATAGAGATACTCAAAGGTCAAACCGCCATCTGTTATCAGGAAAAATGATCTGCTTCCGTGCATCACTCGCAGCCGGAAAATAGTGTTCATCCTATCATCAGTGAAAGCATGTTGCTGCACATTTGTTCTATCTGATGTCCCTGGAAGTAAGTAACTTTGTTGCGTCACGCCTGCCTTTCTCCTCCTTGTTACCATGCTTGTACTTCCTGAATCATTTGGCTCGTCTTTAGTGCCCGTTACGCAATTTGCAGGTCCGCGTTCTTCAGTGCAATACTCTGCATTCCATCCTTCACTTTCTGGGGCATCTAATACTGACCAGACATACTTTGACGATAGTTTCTTCCTGATGTTGGGTTGACCAGGGCCTGAATTTTCACCCCCAAGTCCTGGCGGGTGTAGCTCTGCCAGTCGGCCATCATCAAGTGCGAAAATTACTCTTCCGATCTGTAACTGTACTCCAGGAATACCTCTCGCAGCTTTACCATGCATCGGATGCATGTGATTAGCCCAAGCATCCATAGGTGGCTTCTGGACCACTTCTAAGCAGTTCCAAGGCGAGGAATAACATAACGCAACAGCCAAACACAGAAAAATATTACTGGTGAGTTCGAGATATACATCTTTTAGCTCCAATCAACGTCAACATTAACATCAACAACACCTTTATCCCAAACTAGTTGGGGTCGGTGGTCGATGAACCCCAAAGATTCATAAAATAAAAGCAGGACCAATCGAGGGAAAAATAGATAAATATGTAAAAATAAATAACAAAGATAAAAATATAGATATACATCTTTTAGCTCCGATGCAAAAATAATTTCTTTTTTGATGCCAAGACAGATTTTCTTTTTCATGTAAATGCATGATGAGGTTTTTTCATAACAATACCTGACTGTTTTGGTAGTCTATATTCCACAACATATCCTGAGGATGTCGTGAAGAACAGAGAGTACATGTTTTCACTGGATTCATGTTGTACAACTAGGGTCATGGATGTCAGATTATGATCCTTGGGACTTCCATGAGATATCCATTTCCACTTCTGTTGGTGTATTCGCCTTTCAACTAGATCACCGGCCTGCATGAGGAGTTTGCAGATATAAAGCAAGCAAGAGATTCGTCAAGATGCGACATCTTAGTTTCACAGATAAATGGCCTTCATTTTGGCACTCCAGCACTTTTTAAGATTGCCGTTATTTCGATACATAACATCAACAAGATGCTTCAAATTTTGTAAATTCGTCTAGGTTAAAACATTGAAAAGTTGAGTGTAGCAATAGGCAAAGTTCATGGATATCTCCAGCTGACATCTTCAAAAGGATTTTCCATATGTATATGATATGAAGCATGCCTTATTTCAGTATGGTCACTGGTATCATTCACTTTGGCAACCTAGGTTACTCCTGCGATATGAAAGGTCTCTTACTGCTAGTCATTCACTCTTTCAATCTGTTGATGAAAAGATTGGGATGCATGAATAGAACCTTTGTAAGAAGAAAGACAGAAGCGGAATGATCTCCGTTCATCCCCAGTAAAGTACAAC
Source organism: Rhodomyrtus tomentosa (assembly GCA_028455895.1). Taxonomy (NCBI): domain Eukaryota; kingdom Viridiplantae; phylum Streptophyta; class Magnoliopsida; order Myrtales; family Myrtaceae; genus Rhodomyrtus; species Rhodomyrtus tomentosa. The sequence continues at coordinate 12,020,202 of JAPCWY010000003.1, read as the reverse complement.
CCCTTGCAACTGTCAGAGAAGCATCTTCTTCTCTTCCCTGTTTCATGATGTGCTTCTTCCAGGGCGGCTTTGAGCTTTTATCATACTCGTAAAGATCACCTTTCGAGCTGCATTCAATATCTCTTGTTCAGTTGACTCGACATAGGCAAGTTGGAACAGTTCACCAAATTAATAATTCAACTGCATACACATTCCGTAATCAAAGTCTTTTGCCAACTTGATTCTGGTCTGGTCTCTTGGTAAAGTTTTATCAGATTGTGAGTCAATTGGTAGGCATGTTAATATGCCAGCTGCGTTGGTAAAGTTCACCGGCAGTGATATCGGGGGACAAAGGCAGCGGGATATTTTACCTTATGATAAATACTGTTTCTGGTCGCAAAGCGCCCGCATCAGTTATCAAGGCAACATTAGCACCAGGGGGTCGGCCGTGATTTACCCATCTGTGCGTAGAGAACATACAAGCTAATAGCATATGAGTTTCTTGACAAATAAATAATCAACGAGAATCGGAGTCTCAAATTCATGTCATTCCCTTCGCTTCTATATCTGTCTTGTGTACAATATCACATATTTGGTTCTTACCTTGGAGGCTCTATGTCACTCAGCTCCAACAACGCTCCGGTCTTCGTGCAGAAATAAACTCTCCTGCAAAAAAGGCGGAGTTACGTTCAGTTATGATCGCGCGTTAGTCCTGCCATTACAATTGAATGACTATGCTTTTTAATGGTTGCAAACTGGAATTGATGTACTCACATTCCATCAAATGAAACAACACCTGACTTTATTTGAGTGATTGAAGCCTTTTCCTTCTCTTGACTTGAGCTCGAATTGAACATCACAGGGATCTCTACCCAAATTGGCTGTGAACTTTCACTGAGTTGCATCTGGAAAAAATGCAAAAAAAGTATGCGTGAATCCTTCAATTCAGAGTTTTGGGATGCTCTGCCATCAGTTTTGTTAGGCAAGAAGAGACTTAACACGTAAAACAGTTAATACATCTATGATCAAGTGCAATCAATCTCTCGAAACTAACGGCTGAACTAGGAGCACTGGAGCAGATAAGCCAGATATGCCTTGCTCATCGAACTTATCTGACCCTTGGACTCGCCTTCGTGATGTCGATGTTTCCTCTTAGCATCCGAAACAAGTCCAGAGCAAAGGCACTCTACCTGGCATAGTTGACCCGCTTCGGACAGAGCGAGTATCGTCTGGTTGACGATGAAAACCGATATTGCGTGACCTGCTGATGTTGCGAAATCGTGGGGTGCCAGAACCCATTGCACTCCGTTCCAGAACCTCTCATAGATAGACCCGCTCTCGCCCGTTATCCAAATCGACGTCTCAGACATCTTAGTAACAGAGAGTCTCTTTCTGAGAGGCAGAGCCACGTTGGAGCTATCTGCTGCTTCTCCTCTGTCATCTTTAGCCGACGTCTCACTTTGTTCGGGACCACGGGATTGCCTTTCACACCGCTCTTCATCACGCGGCCTCCGATCAATCAAACCAACCTTGGTGCAGTTGTCATTAGCACAGGCCACCAGATCATAAGGCAGTTGAACCTCGACCCATCGGCTGGTTTGCTCATCAAACTCCCAGAACCGATCCGTTTTCTGCTCGAATTGCCGCACGCTGTGCTGAACATATTCATAGGGGTACCAGGAAGCGTAGCCGCGCACTACCGGATGATCCACCAACCAGACGACCGAGATGAACACTAGGACCACCCCTACAGGACACATGTTGGAGATGCAGAACGCCCTTCAAACCCGGGACACGGAGAAGGCGCCAGGAACCGGGATGGTCGGACGGCCGTACTCGATGTGGTGACCCATCTGCACGGAAGCAGAAAAGGTCCAGGGAGTACTGAACTACTGAATATAGGACCAAGTACCCATTTTGGCGAATAGAGAGCTCCCCCTCATGGGGGTCCAGGTTCAGCTTTGTAAAGAGGACACCTACCTCTGTAGTGAACTCCTCTGCTTTTGTCAACTCTAGGTGGTTTAAAAAAAAACTATACAGAACCTGCGAGGCGGCCTCCGATGGGTGGGTTTAAGCTTAACTGCTTTTTCTCCCTTGAGTACGTTTCTTTCTTCTCTGTTACCTAATAACAATTGACTTTTATCACAGCGACGGGGTTAGATTTTCTTAATCTTTTCGCCGGTTTCCAATCAGATGAAGGTGAGAATACATGATTCAGTGGAGTAGTAGTAGAGGTTCTTAGCCTTTTCAAATAAAGCGTGCGATTGTGATGAATCCAACATGTCCGTATCTTTCCTTTTGAAATTCCTACACTGACTCCATTACAAAAGGAATAGATTCACGGTTTCCGTTTGATGTTCTGCACCATCCTGTCGACCGTTCCGACCGTCCGATGAGCATATCTCTCTTTCGTCTGTTCACCTTTTTTTTTCTTTCTTGAGCGAGTTTCTTCATGATCAGGTAACCACGGTTGCTTGTCGCCGTCAAAACGTGGGAAATCAGAAGTACTGGTTTGAGAGGGGGAAGAGAAGGGTGATTGTCAGCTGAGGTAAGACGTCACTAATTTCTTTAATGGAGGGTAAAAAGCCATGGCTTCCAATTGCAGACATGTCACCAGTCGGACGTTTCTGCGAGAGGCTGGATCATATGTTTCGCAGACCCATCACCTTCTATGGTCCACAAGTGATCGTCGTGGGGGCCTTCAACTTACGTTCAATCATCCACTACTCTTGAAATCTCAAGCTAGACGCAATGCAATCTACGAATATCAATCTCATATCACACACGTACAAGCCGGGATGCACTGAGAACAGCACTCTCGAACCCTTCCCCTGTGGGGGAATTGAGCACTTAACCATCAAATCTTAAGGAATCGATTGCAATCAGATGGGCGAGCCTCGTTTTCGCAGCCGAGGCATGTGGGTCAAGATGTGTGGCTCTGGCGTCTCTGTCTGATGAATGGAATCTTGGGATCTGCTGCTGGGGCTTCAAGAATCTTGCTTTTATTGGTTACATGTGGCTCTCAAGATTCCCTGATTCATTATTTTTACTGGGTTCTTTGCACTTAATCGTGATTTGACTTTCAGTATCTCTCGGATCGACATTACTCGTTCAGATATTTAATAGGTTCTTGATGGGGATTGATCGGGAACGTGTATATTGTACGTCTGCAAACCGAGAGCGGGTCTTTTCAAATTGATATTTCGCCGTGACTTCAGACTTTTTCCAGGGCAGTTGAGGAGTCAGTGATGTGATTGATATTTGCCGTTTCATAAACGCTCCTCCTGTAATCCTTACGGGTCTGATCCGGAATCCTTGGATCATGCTCACGAGCGAGTCATCTGAACAACAGGAGGAGAATCAGTGTTCGATTTCGCGAAACCTTTCGAAGAGAAATTCGGCGGACCGGCTTGGCATCGCGATCAATCGTTACTCTTGCGGGTGTGTGGAGATCTTAATCTTGTGTCCGACAGAGCTCTGCTATTCTCTGAAGTTACCAATGGCTAGAAGAAGAAGAATAAGATTCAACAGCCTTCGAGGGGGTGGGGGGGCTAAACAATTGAACCACTGGGCAGACAAATAAAAAACATATACACGTGACCTTAATTCTTACGCCCAATGTCATGCCAAAGTTCAGACAAAACGACCTTGTTGTTTGACCCATTCTGTACTAAAAGCAGAAATGTAGATGGTCCTAATAACTTCACCAGGAATTGGTGGCCTACCCAAATCATTCACACTTATTCTGTCTTGAATGCGATATGCAAAGTCAAGCACAGTTTGCAACCGTGACAGAGTTTCGATTTTCTTTTTAGGCGCAGATTAACATGAGTCTCACCATATTGCAAAATGAGGATTACATTGAAGTTGTTATTGTTATCCCACGTTACTTATAGATTTTTTTATATACTCTTTATATTCACGTAATCTCTCTCCATTTAATAACTCAAGCTCTTGAATTAAAATTTCTAACATGATATCATAGCCAATGTTATTCTTTTCCGCATTTATGAGCCCATCCCTATTAATCAATTTCCACATGCCACGTAATCCAACATTTTCATTGTTTGTGGGCGTAATCCGACTTGCACCTCTTGCCCGTGAGAGTAGGTGGTGGACTTCCTAACAAATTGTTTGATTTATGACTTGGGAAGAGAATTATTATCTATGGCATAATCCATCGACTGAGCCACAGAACTTCTTCGGTGTATAGTTTTGAGCAGAAGTTTCAAAGACTACCTGGGAAAAACCAGAATCTGGTACCCGGACCGAACAAGAACATAGAGTCCGATAGAGACCATATGTCAAACCTGAAAAAGAATGATAAACGCAACAAGTCCTAATCAAGTTCGCTGGTCTAACACAGTCACGGATTCACTTACCATGACGCTAACGAAAAGCTTTACACTATACATCGAGTTGCAACTTTTCAAGACCCAAATCCTGGCAATACCTGAACAAAAGGTTGAATGCAACTCCCAACTTCTCTATTCCACAAAAAGGAGCTCATAAACCAAAGCAACGCCTCCAAAATGGCTAATGCTTCTTCTCAGGGGTTGCATCATTCTCAACCGGGTTCACTACCCCATGGTAAGGCACTTCAACCATCGGCCTAGGGAGCGGACGTCCCTCAAAGTTATCGGGAAAGCATTCAAGTTTAGGCCCGAAATTGAACCTGACCAAACAATTCGGTTGATTAGGAAGAGTATACAATGAAGCAGCCGGGTAGTATCTGCCTCCATACAAATCCTTGAAAGCAACCCCTTGGCAGACCCCATTTTTGAAGAAAGAAATCTCGCTCCCTGCGTTAGAAGATTGCAATTACTGATGAGTAAAGTATAGAGGCTGACACTGTTTTGGCTACAATACACTCCTGTAGAAGGATTAAACAAACACTAAAATCCTACTAAACATTAAGAATGTCAGGTGCTTTGGCCGTTGGCTATGAATGCAGGCAAACCTGAGCTGACAGGATAACAGCACATCGATAGGCCAAGAAAAATCAAAAGATCCTAAGAGTATGTTTTATCTCCAGACTCTTGAGATATAAAATGAAAAATTGGTGGCGCCGTTGTGGCAAGTTCCAATGGCCAACAACCATAAAATCCAGCTAATCAATTTGCCACTTACCTCAAGACAGAATTTACTGTCCTGACAACACAACACAAGCCATATAGACTCAACCTGACAACATAACACAAGCCATATCGACTCAACTTTTACATGCCAATTAAGTAATGACCTCAAACTATTCAAGAGAATGGAGTATATAACATACTCTTTATGTAACTCCTGTAATATGTCAGGCTTTTGGACCCCCTAACATTATGTTAGGGAATCCAGATCCATATGTCAGCTAATGTTACTTATCAGTCCACTTGAATTTTAGACTGTGCTTAAATTTTAGACTGTCACAATTCATGTACACGAGTAGGACTCTAGGACAGGCTGCTGGCCAGTTGCTGTTATGATATGGTGTTCTTGTACGAAGTTAAGAGTCTCTGTATGCTAAGCTTGGCTCTAATTACAACATGATTGATCGGTGAAACTAAATAAATTAACCCAAAATCAAGTTGTAGACTTGAACATACCATTAACCTTTCATGGGCTAAAACAATCTTTACAATCCAGTAATAGATCACTAGACTCCAGACACACATTAACTGAGCTTGACAGAACTTGTGTCATATTTAAGCACGCCCTTGTGCAAACTACCTTTTTTACTGCATTCACAGAGGATAACAGTGTAATTTAGCCATGCCTTACCTTGCTGCTACAAAATTGACCTCTCCGGCAAAAGTATCATTTTGGAAGAGAATCCCACATATACCAGCACAAATTGTCTTAAATATTTAGACAGAGTCACCACTAGATCCCTAAAATTTTTAACTACTTCATTTTGAAATGGTAACCATAAATGGAAATAGAGACTTACAATCAACAGCTTACATAGACACGCCACAAAGACACTGGATAACCAACTCACCAGGCACCACCTTGGGCGGCTCCTCCTTTGGGTCGGCTGCACAAACATATCTCTGCCCCTTAAACAGCACCAAGCGCGGCGGCTTTGAGGCATACCGCTCCCCGTCAGGCAAATTAATGTAGAAACCAATGACATCACCTTCCTTGTACCCTTCGTCTCCATACTTCTCCCTGAGAGCCTTGTGCACCTTACACCCATCAATGTCCCTATACCCATAGCTATTCCCATCATATCCAACAGGTGCCTGCAAGTCACCTTTCTCAGTAGACCACCCTAATCTGGTGTGCCCTGTCTCACCCAATCTCTCCACCTTAATTTCAAAGTACCAAGCGCCCTCCACGACCCCTCTTGTGGCCCTCACCATCCTGTATCCCTTTGTGCTGCCGGCAGTCATCCGGTCCTTGCTCAATTCGACTTTCTCCGCCTTGTAGAACTTGGAAAGGCAGATTTCCATCTCCGGGTTGTCGTCGGTCTTGTCGGGGAACCGCGGCAACGGGGCTACCAAGACTTTGTCATTGGAGGCCGAATTGTGGGCATTGTTAGTGTTGTTGGCGCTGTTCTTGCTCTTGCTCCTTTTGCCCTTCCGAGTGGACTTGGGGACCCACACGTTGTTGCTCTTCTTCTTGCTCGATTTCTTCCCATTGGTCGTGGTCGGAGCCGCTCCGTTTTCGGCGACCGCGCTCGCATAAGGTTCCACAGAGCCGGCTTCGGCTTCTTCTTCTTCTTCTCCTTTGGTTTCTTCCGGGTCTTCGAGTTCTTGGTTTTCAGGAGGGTGAAGAGCGAGAGAGGACAAGGGTTTCTGCTTTTTGGGAGACGGTTCTTCTTCTTCTTCTTCTTCTTCTTCATCCTCCTCTTCCTCCTCCTCCTCCTCCTCGTCCTCTTCTTGGTCGTCGTCCTCGTCATTTTGGGAAGTTCTGGGTCGTTTGGGGGACTTTCGGGGCTCATAAGAAGCAGGGGTTTCTTCGTCATCAGAGGATGAGCCGTCGGAAAAGGGCTGGGTTTTCAGAGGGGTGGGGTTTTCCGGCTCGCCCATCGCCGGCGTCGGCGGCGGTGGAGAGGGTTTGTCGGCGGGGGAGGGAGGAGCGGGGTGAGGGGGCAATTCCCCGGTTTCCTCGTCGTCGTCGTCTCTGTATGTGGATTGGAGAGAGTCCATCACAGGTGTGGGTTGGGGGGGGTGTGGAGTGGGGGGGAGAGGGAGAGGAAGACAGACGATTGAATTGCGGTCAGGGAGCAGAGAGTTAAGGAGGGAAGGCAGAAGGCAATCAGGAGAGCGCCGTTAAACGGGATGAGAAGACGCCGTTTTGATTCTGTGGTGCATCACATTTTCTTCGGGTTTGCCTTACCTAAACTGGCATTGGTCCGCCCCAGTTAAGGTCATGAAATAAATGACATGAGAATCTCAGCATGGTTTTTTATTTTTTTTTTCTAATCAAGGTATCCGGGCCAAAACTCACTATCATGATCTATCACTTAAATTACAGATGCTCATCTGAAAAATCGAACATGATATGCATCACACAATTTCAAATGGGCCCTAACTTGAATTTAAGAAATAATGAAGAAAAAAATCTAGATGAGAATATGACATAACTTCCGTACTAAAACTTTGGTGCAATATAGATTTAATATTTCACCGAGTCCCAAACTTTTAGGTCGAAACTTTAGTAGTCGTTTGGATGATCATGAATTATCTTATTTTGATTAAAAAATCAACATCAACAACACATTTATTCCAAATTAATTGGGGTTGGCGGTCGATGAACCCCAAAGAATCATAAAAATAAAAGCAGAATCAAGGGAGAGAAAAGAGATAAATGTGTAAAAATAAATAAGTAAATAAATATATATTTATACACTACCCCTCCACAACACTAATAGAATTCCTCCACTCCGTCTTAATACAAACCGTATACCAATCTATTTCCCACCCCATTAAATCTTGTTTTACTGCTTTCCCCCAAATAAGTTTCGACCGACCTCTTGCTTTCTTCGTGTTATGCTCTCAATAGCAAACTTCTGTTCGTACCGGTGCATCTAAGGGACTTCGGAGTATATGCTCAAGTCATCTCAATTTATATTCTCTCATCTTTTCCGCCACCGGTTCTACTCCAATTTCGTCGAATCTCTTCATTCCTTATCTTATCCATTCTTGTATGACTATTCATCCACCTTAACATCCTCATTTCAGCTACTCCCATTTTATGCTCGTGTTTCCTTTGTGTTGGCCAACATTCAGCTCCGTATAACATGGTAGGTCTGACTGCTGTTCTATAAAATTTTACTTTTAACCTAAATGGAATTTTGCGATCATACAAAAATCCCGATGCACTACATCATTTCATCTAAACTACTCTGATTCTATGACTTACATCCTCATCAATCTCTCTCTCCTTTTACAATATTGATCCCAATATCTAAATGTATCTTTCTTGGGTACCTCCTGTCCGAACATATTTACGGTTTCTTGATCACATCTTCCACCGTGTCGAACTCACACTTCAAGTATTCCGTCTTACTTCGACTTAGCGTAAATTATTTAGACTCTAACGTGCTTCTCCATACTTCTAACTTAGTGTTAACCACAGCCCTGGTCTCATCAATAAACACGATATCGTCTGCAAATAGCATATACCACGGCACCTCATCTTGAATATTTTTTGTTAGCTCATCCATAACTAGGGCAAAAAGATAAGGGCTCAAAGTAGAACATTGGTGTAAGCCTACTGTGATTGAAAAATAACTTGGTGTGCCATTACAAGCCTTCACACATGTAGTAGCACCGTCATACATGTCCTTGATTGCTTCGGCATACTTCGAAGGTACTTTTTTCTTCTCAAGAATCCACCATAAAATCTTTCTTGGAACCCTATCATACGCATTCTTGAGATCGATAAACACCATATAGAGGTACTTCTTTCTTTCTCGATATCTCTCCATCAATTGTCGTACTATGAAAATAGCCTCCATGGTAGATCTTCCTGGCATAAATCCAAATTGATTGACAGAAACCTTGATTTCTATTCTCAAATGATGCCCAATAACTCACTCCCACAGCTTCATTGTATGTGTCATAAGCTTGATGCCTCTATAGTTAGAACAATTCTAGATATCCCCTTATTCTTGTAAATAGGCACAAGTATACTCTTCCTCCATTCATCAGACATCTTATTAGTATGAAGGATCTTGTTAAAAAAACTAATCAACCAACTTATTGCTACATTCCCTTAGTATCTTCGCGCTTCAATAGGATACCATTGGGTCTCAAGGCTTTATTAGTCTTCATCTTTTTTAATGTCTTCCTAACTTCACGTGCTTTAACTCTACGCACAAAACTTCTATTGAATCATCATAAGCATCTTCCAAATCCATCTCACTTCTATCGCTCTCCACATTAAAATATTTTTTAAAATAACTCATCCACCTGCCCTTGACGTCTTCATCTCTTATCAAGAGTGTTTGATTTTCATCATTGATACATTTAACATGTGTCAAGTCTTTACTTTTATTGTCCCTTGACTTTGCAAGTTTATAAATGCCTTTTTCCCATTCTTTGCTCCTAAGTTTGTTGTACATATCGATGAAAACCTTGCATCTGGCCTCTCGTACAGCTTTCTTGGCACTTTTTCTCGTTAATCTAAACTTTTGCAAATTCTATTCATTAAGACATTTATGTAGGCATATGAAACACTCATTCTTCTACTTAATTACCTCCTGCACCTCTTCATTCCACCATCAGATTTCCTTTGTTTGATGTCCATTCCCTCTACTTTCCCCTAACACCCATTTTTTCACTGTCTGGATGCAGTTATACATCTACTTCCACATCATATTTACTTCGCCCTCCAGTCACTACGGTCCTCCCTGTAGCATTATTTTCAGTCGCCACGGTACTTCCTGTAGCATTATTTCTTTGAATTTTGTTTATTTTTCTTCATGTAACTTTCACCATCTTACTCTGGGGTGCTGCGCACTTATCTTCATCTTCTGTATTTTGTTATACCGAACTTTTGAAACCACCACTCTGCTGCTAAGAGTAAATATCTAAACTTATTGAAGTGACACGGAAATGAAAATAGACTGCCTGTTAATGAAGATGTTAATATTTAGCAGAGTCATTTATTACTGGAGATGTTAATGCAAAGCCGACTTTAATATGGAAAGATTAATGAAAATTTGTATCGACATGGTGGGTGCGCTACAAATACAGAAAGATGGTGTGTGTGTGTGTTATAAATACGGAGCTCGCGATTTCGAGTGAGGAATATAGATATATTTAACGATATTACACGACAAAGGGCGATTGCGGCTGTATTTCGCAAGCCCCCAACTTAATCAAATTTAATGTATCGACGAAGGGAGTTAAGCATTCCAATTCGTTGTAACTCATGCCCGGAATCAGAGTCCGCCAGACAGAGTATCAAGCAAGTTAAAAGAGCAAACTAATCTTCTTCTGCGCTCTTCATCCCGTCCAAGCTGGGTGATAACGCAAGCCTGTTCAATCTCAACATGCATACCATCACCAACCACTCACGAGGAAAGCATAAACCATCTCATCTTCTTCGTACCCTCTCGCAAGATCCATGTCAAAATTATCAGAAAGGTTACAGAGCTTCACATGTACCAGCACAGCAAACCATGCGAGATGCAATGGCTTTCACTTGTAGAAGACAGTTTTGAACAGCTTATATAAGTGATTAAGTACGTGTCCTATACTATGTATGATCTCGCGCTTCGCTTGTCTACATTGCTGCACTCGATCTATACTCCATATCCCTTCTGCTAGTCAGGGATGTCGCCAGAGACGTCGCTTTCGATCAAGCAGAAACCCGGCCATTCTTCTCTAGGAAGTTCGTGCAGATCAGTGGCTATTTCAGGACTGCTTTTGCTCCTGCTGTGCACATTCTCCTTTAACTACCACTGGAGCCAATCTCTGATTGCCTCTTACCTTCCCTTCAGGCTCAGCTGTCCGTCGTCAGGCCCCAGCACCGGCACTCCTACTAACATCAACCACCTTGTGTTCGGCATAGTTGGCTCCGTGAAAACATGGAAACATAAGAGGCCCTACATTGAATCGTGGTGGAGACCAAACGTTACTCGTGGGTATCTCTTCCTGGATCGAGCTCCTTCGAAAGAGCTTCGAGACTGGCCTCCTTCTTCGCCTTCTTTCCGAGTGAACGAAGACATAACTAAGTGGGAAGTATACCGGAGAATCATGACACCTGTCCAGGTAAGGATTTTCCGAACGATCTTGGAGACGTTTAGACAGGGAGACAGAGATGTGAGATGGTACATAATGGCGGATGACGACACTGTGCTCTTCCTGGACAACCTCGTGGAGGTTCTGTGGAAGTATGATCATACCAAGTACTACTATATCGGCTCGACCTCAGAATGCATCACGTCCAACTTTGACTTGTCCTTCGAGATGGCCTTTGGAGGAGCTGGCTATGCTCTGAGCTACCCTCTGGTTGAGATGCTGGCGACGGAGTTGGATGCTTGCATAAAGAGAAATCCACAGTTGTTTTTTAGCGATCACATGTTGCATATATGTTTAGCCGACCTTGGTGTCTCCCTGACCAAAGAGAGAGGCTTCCATCAGGTATGAATCACAAATTTGAGAATCTACTTGGCCTTCATAATCTGAATACTTAAGATTTTTCCTTTTTCCTGGGAGCAACGATTTTCCCTCCCACAGATTGATCTCCATGGTGACATATCGGGTTTTCTATCAGCTCATCCGCCAACTCCTATCCTATCGCTCCACCACATCGATGTCATCGACCCAATTTTCCCCTCCATGAACCGCTCTGAAGCTATCAATCAGCTCATGAAACCTGCACAGGTCGACCAATCCCGTCTCCTGCAACAAACTATCTGCTACCACAGGGAAAGAAACTGGTCAATCTCTGTATCATGGGGTTACTCTACTCATATATATGAGAACATACTTCCTCGAAGCTTCTTACGGAAACCCATTGAGACATTCATGCCATGGTTGAAGAAAGCTAAGCCACCTCTCTATTTGTTCAACACGCGGATCCTCGGGGACAATCCATGCATAGTTCCTCATGTATTTTTCTTGAAATCCATGGAGAATGCTACTCGTAACGAAATTGTTACTACTTACACTCGAGCGTCAAAGAGAGGATTACCCACTTGTGCACTTGGTGGAAATCATTCTGCAGATCCCATCTCCAGAGTTCAAGTATTTTCACCGAGAAGAAGACACATTGAGGTCAGTGTTTTGCATTTAATCTGTACACGAGCATGCAACAAGCTGTCGTATATGACACCAACCAGCTATGTCAGCATATTCATCTTTGTCCATTTGCTCTTTCAGGCAGGAAGAATAGAGTGCTGTGATGTTCTAGCTGACAACCAGAATACCACAAAGGTCAGACTAAGGCCCTGCATGTTCGGTGAAGTCTTGGCCTAGGAGCAGAACGACATGAATGTGTCATGTCGGTTTCTACATGTTTTTCACATTAATGACATAGCTGATCTTAGGATCAATACTAAATCCATTCATCCATTTCATAGCCAAAAAAGTTGGTAGCTTGTGGAGTTGATAAAGATGCAATGGTCCGCCTCAGGAGAGAAATTGTTGTCAAAGAACAAAACTATAGTGGGAGAATATCCAAAATGTTTGTGTTCATGTTGATAATGGAAACTTTATCGTAAATTCTTAAACTCTTCCATAATTACAACCGCATTGTACTGCTGTGTCTGAACTACATATATTCGTTATAGCACTCTTAAGACTCATAAGCAAGAAGAAATCAGAAAGTTAAATTGAAGGTCATTTATTTGTAGGATAAATCATGTGTACAATAAACAAGTCATCCTGAAAGAAGCATTGGTTTGTATGAATCAAAACTGGCGGCAGCTTCAAGGATTGCCGCATGCTTAGGACATGTGGATTGATGTTTCAAATGCCTTCACAAAGAAAGTCAAACAAATTGTTGGATCTTGGGTCTACTGAATACCTATCCAACGTGCATAATCTACCCACCTGTCAAATGACCATGTAGCTCATTACCTTTAACCGAGGGATACAAACTCCATTAGTCAAAAAAATCCAGATAAGACAAGTCTTACAATAGTGAGCCCAAGTATGTGTTGCCGGTTCGAACAGCAAAGCAAATAGCACTGAGCATGAATTTGTGACGGTCTAGCAAGGGCTCTAACATCCTCTGCTCAATTACACCAGCCAGCACTTGGTACCTGTTGGATAGTTAGAAATTTAAATGCATGCCAAAAACATTGTCCTGACATGTAGCTGGACAGATATAGCTAACTAGTTCTCTTTCGTCACAAGTAGCAGCAACAAGCAAAACATGCTAAACCTTGGATTTCATGAACAAGTTTTTAAATTTAAGTAAAGAAAGATAAGTCTTCAAGTAGGGTTTATTTGATGGCAGTCCTGCTGAGACTAGTCTAGAGAAAAGGGCATGGTTTACATCAGGTCTCGCTGAAAGATCCAAGCAGAAGGAGCCAGAATGTAAAAGCACAGTACTTTTCTTGAAAAGACCATGTGAAGTATACTTTAAAATCAGAGAGACAAAAAGTCCCTCTCAAACTTTTTAATCCTCTTAAGAAATTGTCCCTCTGTAAGTGTGAGCTGTTCAAAACAGACAAAACATTGATGTTTCCGAGGAGTCACAAGAAAACAATCCTTTCCAAGAGAAAAATTATATGAAGGCAACTGCAGATGCAGGCATTGGGTAAAGGCGACAAACCTGAGATTACTTGAAACAGCCATGTAAACACCATAGGCAGCACTCGTTGACAAAATCGGTACATTTTCCACTTCAGCAGATTTGTTATCAACAGCCTTCCTTGCGTTAATCATGGCATTTGTCACAAATGTACCAACCTAAGTACCAAGGAAACTTTGATTATCAAGATTTAGAAATCTTTATTTGCAGGATTAGAATCTCTTAATTTTCCTTTAGCTAATCTAGTCCTCACAATCTGCAATGATGAAGTTAGAAAGATTATTGCACTTTCACCTTCACTTAACTGACATGAAGTTAAGGAATATGGAGAGAAGACCCCCTTTCAGCATCCAACAGAAGAGAAATGACATGCCACGATGTAATTCCTTTTTAAGCTACTAGTCAATTGTCCAACAATGAATTGGACGAGTACAACTTGCATTGACTAGGCTATAGTGATAACATCTTTGATTCGTTGATTGTAGTGAAGATGTCCTGGAAGATATATGAAAACTCACCAAGGATGATACAGTGCCAACTGCAAAAAGCTTTGTACCATTACGCTGCATGATATTAAAATACGTGGATTAACAAGGCGCAACTGCTGAAAATGGGCATAATATGCAACAATCGAAAAGGAAGGGATATACTTACCAGTATGGAACCCATCCTCTGTAAGAACGAATATGATATTCCAGGAAGTGCAGTCTACAGATGATTGAGGATAAATTAGTTCATAGTACAGAAGCAGGGCCCAGAGATCTTTATAGAAGAGCAGCTGACAGTAATAGAAGAAGCAGTAACCTGAAATGCATTGTCGGGACAACTATAGAAGAACTTTGCCAGTGATCCAGCATTGGTTGCAAGAGCAGGGCGAAGAGACACCGTTGGAGCCGGGAGATAAACAAGCATGAAATCCGCAAGTATTGCCATTACCTAAGAGAGCAAGAGTCGGAAGCATAACCAAATCGTATCATTAAGTCTTTATCTGTAACAGGTACGTCAATGTCACTACTCAGGGTAGATGGGAGTGGGACAAAACGAAGCCAACATCTTCTGAAAATCAACAGGAGAAGTTCAATATTTTACTAAACATTCATAGCTGGGAACATTTTCTCATTCACTCAGACAAACACAGAAAAAAACGTATAAGTGCGTATGTTGGTGTATCTTCACGTGCTTAGAAACGATTTCATCCAGTAAAATAAGGGGTGTTCCTTGAAGTACTATCCCTCCGGATTAATCTATTTATTTATTTGGAATAGATGGCATCATAAACACAAAAAATTGTGAAATCTTTGAAATTGCTGCTGAGAGGATGCTCAAGTTGGTTTTACAAGGAATCCTATCAATTATTGATGAACTTGCATTAATACCAATATTCTTAATAAAGGCTTATAATGGAAGGCAGGCAATCCATACCACATCGGCAAATACAATTTCCAGCTCCTCAAAAAATTTCTCTCCCCGGCGCTGATACTCCGCGGCAGTCTACAAAGAGACAAGTCCTTGTAGTCAGTTTGTTTTGGGGAAAAAAAAAATAGCTTACGTAAAGAACAGGAAACGTATGATGGAATAATGGGAAGATCATCATCAATTCATCTACCAATCACATCAGTTTAAGGAAGAACAAGCCCATGGCAGTAGATGGACAATTCTGCTAATAATCTACATTATTCCTAACAAACAGATATAACGAAAAAATAAAAGAGGGTCTTGTCAGAAGCACTTGTTAAACATGCTTAATAAGGAAACATACAAGTTTCAAAGCACTGGCTGTGCATAGTATGAGGACAATCAGTGCATTTGAAATTGCAAAATTTCCTCAATCATTACCTAACAAGTGTTCATGGACACTCCTAACAAAATCCTCATGTAAAATACCAAAGGGATGCCTGAGGCTCTGACATTCACTTAGAATCCGTAAGAAAAAAACTCATGACTAGAAGCGAGCGAAAAGTTGAACAATTAAGAGACCATAGAAAATTCAACTTATTTCATCATGTTGCAATCTTCTAAATCTACAGTTAGAACCTGCATGGAACATATCCATTTAAAGTTATAGAGTCTTTTCCGACCAAAAAAAAAAGTTATCGAGTCTTTCCCTCGGTCTTGACATAACGAGAGATACAGAACCCTATTAGAGAGCAATCTACCAGACAGTCAGCTCAAACGAAATGCGATCCTTCTATCGCCTCCCTGAACCAAAAGGATGGAACTTTAAATCTCGCATCAGACATCAATCTAAAGTAATGAAGACTTTTAGCAGAGAGAATAAATTTCACAAGAGTCAAAACTTGGAGCACTAATCACGCAGACTTAACAACACAAATGTCCAACTCTAAATTTGTACCTTTGTGAAGAGCCCGACCCCACATTCAATCCCGACCTTGGCCAAGAACAGGTCATCAGCCAACAATCTTTCCTTAAACCCACCGAACTGAAGCAACCAACGGAACAGCGCCGACTTCTCCAGCTCGAAGTACCTCGTAACCACAGACCCCGGGATCCTCCCGGCGCCAAGAGCCGCCGTCAAATCCCCTGGCAAGCTCTCCACGCCTCGACCCGCCTCCGCGAGCACCATGAGCGCCTCCTTCTTGTTGTTATCGCCGGCATTGTCGCCGTCCCCTCCGCCGCCGGAGGAGGAGCCGTCGTACCCGCCTCCGGAGCCGGAATGGCCTCCATCGCCGCCGGAGTAGAGGGCTATGTGGAGTGGAGGGCGGCTTTGGTGGGTGGCGAGAGAGGCGGGGGAGGCGGAGGAGAGGCGGAGGCGGAGCAGAGAAGGTGGTTTTAAGGAGGCGGGGAGTTGGACGAAAGGGCCGTTACTGGTGACGTTGACGGGGTTGTGAAGAGAGACAGTGGGGTTGAAGAAGGTAGCGATTGCCATTGTTGATCGGCGCTCTCTCTGTGCCGAAATGTGCGTCGTGCGTTTTAGTTGCGGAGAGGAAGAATTGCGCGGGCTTTAATGCCGTTTTTGTGATTCTGTTTCTCTGCCATTGTGCTGTACGATGTAATTTTTTTTTTCGGGTTTTTTTTTTGGGTCGAAAGGGTGTGGAAATCGTAGCGATTTCTCAAGAGTCATCGTCAGCTCGGGGCACGTGTAGTCCACGCCCCAACCTTCAAAAAAAAAAATTGGAACTTTTTTTTTTGTGCTAATATCAACAAAATTAAGAAACTTTTAGGCTGTCGAGGACCTTTTTTAAATTAAAAGAACCATTTGAATCACTACAATTCTTATTCAGAAGGTTTCCATAAAGACCAAAAAATATCTGTTTACAATTTTAATTTTTTAATTAAGAAAAAACTAATTATAATTTTTTGAAAAAAATTTCATCACCATTTTGCCACCCCCTAACAAATGAAAATCATAACTTGTTGGAGAATTTAATAATATGATCTATTTAAAGTTCACAATGACTTTACTTACTAAAAAAAAGAAAAAAAGAAATTACACTAATTTCTTTCTTATCGATTTTTTTTTTCACAGCTTTTGGACTATTGCTTTTATTCGAAGAGCGCAACGTTTGAAAGTACTCAAAAATTTAACAAAGGACATAAATTTCATTTTTTTCATAATCATCGGTAAGTTAACGTACTTTTCTTTGTTCTTAATGGTTTTGGTGAATGACTTGACCAGAAGTAAAAGGCACACGAGATATAGATATTAAGCTTTTCTTATTTAAAATTCGTATCTCTAAATCGAAGAGCTTGCAGAGTAAACAGACGTGCACGATAAAACTCAAGGTAAGTGCTGAAAATAAGTCCTGAATTTTAAGTGCCGATAAAATTAAATTGCTGAGATTAATAGATAAGTTGTTTGATAATATGCGAAAATAAATGACCAAAGTTTTATCACTTTCTTAGCGAAGATAGAAGGACGACCGCGTTTTAGCAATTATGTGATAAGATCTTAGTTTTTATCAATCATTTTTTAACTTGATCGAGTTTAAGAAGTGAATGCTCATTGAAGTTATTAAATGAGTTAAATTTTCCGTTTTCAGCGTCTAATTCGGTTACCGAACTGGTCATGAGTGTGCTTGGTTATTTGAAAAAAAAAAAAGGCATCCCATGTGGAGCCACTCCTGATTGGACGGTGGGAGCACGCGTTTGAAGCGAGGGTGAAGTTTCGAAATGGCCGCGGTTGGGTGGGGGTCCGGTGGGGGAGTCCCACCCAAGCTCATTGTTTCCGTGGGCCCGTTTAATGTATTTATTTATTTATTTTTGGTTTATGTTTAATATAATAATCGACAAGATACATCAATTCCATTGTTCAAAGGAGAGTTTTTCTTTTGCGCCTCGTTTTTGTTTCGTATTTTCACTTCACGCCCGCCTATTTCTCCGTCATTTCATTTTCACCCTTACCACCAATTTCTCCGTCATTTCATTTTGGTCAGCTGTAGTAGTTTAGTGTACACATGGTGTCACTCCAGATCTTCTCATCGTTCTTTCGCATGTGGCCAAAAATCTCGAAGCTGGAGGTGCGCAACATATTTATTGAATGCTCAAACGTTCGGGTCAATTTACTGTTCGTCTCCCCCGTTTAATCAGTCTACGGCTCTCCTCCTTCTTCTTCTCCTCCTTTTTTTCAATCTATGCCACTTCGAATTTTTCAACATCCAAGTTCCGCGGTGCGCTCAGTGAAATGCATGGTCGCAAACGCGAATTAGAGAAAGTGTAGGGGTAAGGAATGGCAATAAACACGTCACTTATTGATGAGCTGGAAGCCGACATGTAGGCCGGGGTACAGGTCATATAGTAGGTGATTTCTCCCAAGAACTCGGGAAGCTCAAGCGTGTTTTATGTGTGACCTCGGTAAGTCCGTCAGGGAAGGTGCTGTGTAAGGGACAAATATTAAATACAAAAGGATTCTCTTTCTCGCACAGCAAAGCGTGCGATTCGTGTCATTCGAGTTCGACTGATCTTTGCATGTGTCGACGAATATTTACGGTCCAGCACCCGTCTATTCTGTCGTGTTATAGCTGGCGAATTCGGTAGTAGCTATGGTTAGAAGAGGGGGTATAACAAAGCTTCAAAGATATTAGGCTGCATTTTGACAAGGATGGGTATGGTATGGTATGGTATGGTCAAAACCCAACCAGAAAATTAATGGCAATAAAGTGGGTGATGGTGTGTACCTCAATTCAACTAAAATAAATATGTTCACATTGACGATATCACATACTTCATTAGTTTGATATCCCTTTTTGTCCCTAGAAAAAATCACAGAAACGATCAAAATCACACGAGGAACCAAGGCCAGCACTTTCCGAAATAGGAGAGAGACGCCTCACAACTGAATTGGTAAATTGGTCAATCCCACCCTCCATTAAACCATAAAAAACTCCCCCCCTATAAAAAGAGGGGAATGGAGAGTGGGGATTTTTTTGCCTTAGTTTCATTAAGGAAGGGGATCCAAATCCCACAAATTATACCATCAACATTTGTTAAGCAGTTACAACAGTAAATATACATTCCTCCCCCCTTAAAATAGTAACTTCCAACATATACAACTGAACAGGAGCCAGGGCAAGGGATCCCCTAAGATCCCCACCCTTCATTTATTTCCCTCCTATAAAAAGGAGGGATGGAGGGTGGCAATCCAACTGAACAGGGGTGGTAAAGAAACAAAATAGCAGCACCAGCTTCCTTGTTATAAAGTCCTCTGTCAATGCAATCGTGTGTCACAGATCGGAAGTTCTGTAACCTGACTGATCGACTACATAGCCTAGATGAACCACAAGACTTAAAAGTGTCTGGACCTCTAGATTTTTCTTTTGAGTCTTGTAGAATGCTCTTAGAGGCGGACGATACAGTAAATTTGTATCCTATTCTATAGTATTCCTTGTAATGTGATTGTTAGAAAGAGAGGTATATTCTTATTGGTAGATAGGGAGGTGCAATCTCCACCCTTAGATCTAGAGTGGAGTCATTGAGAGGGTTCTCGCATAAATAAACACTCTATGTCCCTCATTTGTATCCATTCAACACTTGAGCAATACAAAACATTCTCTCCCATAGCTTATCATCACAGTTCGATCTAAATAATGACCTGTGATACATGCATGATTGATGCAATGGAAAGCACAAAACAATCCTAAAATCTTGGCCGAATGACACTCGAAGTGTTAATATTTGTTTGCGGCACTCATTTTGGTGACAATATATTTTTCAAGATCACTTAAGTGCTAATTTTTTTGAAAAACGATTATTTGAGTTTCAACTTCGATGGACGTCATCGAAAACCATACAAAACTTCAATATGGTTCATTGGAGGATTTCAATCAGCAAAATAAAAATATAATTTTTTAATTAAAAAAATCATGTAATATTAAAATAATTTAAAATACTAAATAACAAAAAAATAAAAGATAAAAAAAAGTGAAATAAGAAGATTCGGTAAAAAAATTTCACGTAATATTAAAAAAATTAAAAATAAGCTAAAATAAACTAAAAGATAAAAAAAAAATTGAAATTAGAGGATCCGACATGTTTTGGATGTGTGGCATCTTTTACATTTATTAGATGGTAAGTTGTTAGCCTAACAACCCTAACCTTCTCTCAGAAGATTAGACACCTGCCATTAACGGCCTAGATTTTCTATTTTTAGGAAGTAATTTTTAAAAAATTTTAATATTTTTTTGTTAGTAATAATCTGAGCCGTCCATTCATAACACGGACGGCCCAGATTTGAAGGTTAGGATTTAATTTTCTGATGAAAGATTATGCGATCCCTTTCCAGTTGGTAACTGTTCATAACACGTTCTAGAAAATCATTATAGCAGCACGTGTTACTAAATTATGCACAACACTTTTAATGCAAAATACTTCCAGAAGGTTAATCCTTATTTTGGGCCAAGATTAAAATCGACAAGCATTAATTTGGGTCCAGGTCATGCTATAGTTTTGTGATTCGGAGCCTAAAACTTAGTGAGGCTGTATTAATCAGTTAAACAACTTTTGCATGTAACGATCAAACTATAAATCAGTTCAGTTGGGCGAATTCACCCCTGCCAAGATACATGAAGAATCGCAATTCAGGTGCTCAAGTTTTTGTATACTTCCTTGTCTCAAAATTTTCCTAACATCTAACTAGCTAGTCTTATTCTCGAATCTGCGGACGTGTCGGTCTTAAATACGACAATGGGTTAGAACATACTTTTTAAGAGCAATTCGCATGTTGTTCTTTTTGGTTCGGTAAATATCAGAAAAACCCAAAGGATTAGTTTAATACTTAAAAGATTCATTTGTTTTTTTGTTAAAACTCAAACGACTATGAACATTGGCCAATGGGAAAATTTACTAAATAAATACGAGATCGAGGTGGAGATTTTGAATTCAAATAATATGTTACACATATAATGTAGATGGGTGATGATTTTCGTCTATTTAATTTATTGTTCTTTTTTTGTTGGGGGGGTGGGGGGGGGGGGGGGTCAGAATATTTAATTTAATTTATTATTCGATTGCTTCTTTTTCGCAGCACCAAGGAAGAATAATAACGAACAAAGCCTCCGCCGTGATTGGGATGATCAGCCAAAGGGAATGCACGTGGATGGTCCACGGAAAGTCGGTGTCGACCTATGCATGCCGTCTTCGAGCCAAGGAATAGTAGCGGCGCCACCGTCATCCGATTTGCCCCCACCGACGGGGAGCTCATTCTCCATTACTTGAAGCCCAAAGTCGTGGGCGATCCAATTCTGCTCCGCGGCTTCTTCGCCAACGTTGATCTCTGCAAGTCCGACCCCAGATGTGCGTCGTATAAACGGCCATCATATAGTCTCAGCGTCTGTTCGGTTTGTAATGCACGGGCAAGCACGTTTGAAGATGCGATTTCTTGTTCGGTCGTTCCTCTCTTTGAATTTCTTGAACTTCTTGGGGCTTTGTTAGGTTCTCTTTCGTTGACTTGGTTCTGTGATTCTCCAGAGAAGGGATGGGGCAAAGATGGGGACGAGTGGTACTTCTTCACTCCGAGGGACAGGAAGTATCCGAACGGCTCACGGCCATATCGTTGCATGACCAGTGGGGTTTGGAAGGCATCCTGGACATATAGCATCGTACCGATGGAGAACGAAACGATCGGATACAAGAAGTCATTGGACTTTGTTCGAGGAACCCGGCAAAGACGAAGCGACCGGATGGCGTTGAGTATGCACGAGTGTAGATTGGCGGAGGATGAGAAGAGGAACCACACCAGTGTTGAAGTTTCTTTCTAAAACAAACAAGATATTGGCTTTTTTATATCCCACGATAAAAGGTAGAAATCAATTCAATTTATTAGTTAAAATTCTAATAAAGAAATGGGCAATTGGGCTACACCCCACTATACCCGCGTGCGGGTGCGCACAATCGCGATGCAGAATTGGTTCTATTCAATAATTATTTTTATTTTTTATTTTGAATAATTTCTTTTTTATAAATGAATTTCGTGACTCATTAAAATAGTGCGATTGTCCATGGATATAAGTATTTATTACATCTTTTGGAAGGCTTATGTCTATTCGAACATAACTACCAAACTGACACTCTTGTAACTTTTGGAGTGCTTGTGTTTGTGAAAATGTGTAATTGGATGCACAATTTTGAACAAGAAAAGGTATGTTTGAACTATGCGTTATTGGGCACAAAGGGCAACAATTTTTCGTATAGAAAATTGTCTTCGCAAAATTATGAAAGGTATGTTTAAATAAACTGTTTTGAACATGAAGATTTGCATTAGAATTAACACATTTTCGGATGCGAAAATTTATGTTCATTTCTCATTATATATTCTAGCGTTATGTTCATTTTAACATATTTCCTCACTTTCAATTTTCATTCAAAAACTCGAGATATACAACCTTCATTTTTCTGATTGTTTTTCAGAGAGTTCTTGAAGAATTATTAGAATTGCTATCTAATAATATCGCTTGAGAGATTTTGTTGTATCCTGGAGGATCTTTGCCGATAACCATTAGTAACGTTGTGGGGCAAATAATTCCTTAAAGAGAGTGCTACCATGGCTCAGCATATGATTCATTTGTTCGTTCAGTCCGGCCATATTTTTTCAACAACCAATAACAGGAAGAAGCATGCAAATCATTCGCCAGAAATCTGATCATCAGCCAAAGAAGAGGAGCGAACAGAACCATGATCGGCCAAACGGCAATGGCAATGATGTCCCGATGACCGTCGGCAAGAATCGTGGCCAGAAAAAGGCTATTATTGTTAGTGATGGCTACTTGCAAGGCGACCTTCAATCCGCGCCAAATCACAAGCTCAACACGAGCCGACAAGTTCAGGTGGTCAACAATTATCGACTGCTTCGGAGTTCTCGGATCAGTGCTCGCGGCGGCGGTTTGGAGACCGACCAACCTACCTACAGCGTCCTGCCATTTTGCGCCCATGCGCACCCTGACTTCATGGCACTGTGCCCGAGTGCGCTGTGGATCAGCATGCATCTACAAGTCCAGCGTGAGCTCATGCAGCCCGCGAATTTCGGGCCTCGGGCCTCCTACTTGGCAGGTGACAGGCAATTCTCCTCCTGAATCGCATCCAAGTGGGAGCTCTTGCCTGCCGGCTTCCTGTGCAATCAACCCGCAAAAATCCTCATCGAGTCTCGGGTATAGCTTCAAAGATTTAATCAGCACCAACCCATATCATTCTCCACCGCATGGTGGGTGATTATTATACAAGCGAGGTCCTATGACATACATTTGACCGTAGGATGATTAATTCACTCGCGCGATTTTGATTACTGCTTCTTCTCGTCATGCTCGTTCGTCGGGAAGTGCCGTTTAGATACAGAACCATATAAAAAACAAGGATTTTCGTACTCGAAGACCGTTCGACTGCGCTTTGAATTAAACGATCAAGCTACCTTCTGTTTTGTCGTGTTGCCAAATCCGGAAGCAATGGTTGTCGAGAAAAGGTATAATCCTGCTGTCGCTGTGATTCTACGAGGTCACTTTGCCTGTAGAACAGATTCTTACTTTGACCATTTTTTTTTTTTTTGGGGAGGGGGGGGAGGGGGGGGGGGCTAATTTAGTTTGACTATTGAAGGGTTTAAAATTGGAAGTTCTAAACAGTTACAACACGGAGGACGGAGTGAATTTTGTGAAGCGATAATTATGAACGTCGTTCACGCGAAACCATTGGCCGTATCGATTGGACACTCGGTACATCCTGATTCAGGAGCGATTGAGAAAGATGGCATCATCAACGGTATTTCTTGTTTTATTATGAAGATGGGTACAGAGGAGCAGGAAAATCCACGGTTCCTGCCTATACCAATGTCCATGTGCAGACACCTCATGCGAACAAACAGCCAGTAGGTGAAAAGCCTCCCACTTACATTTCTGACTCGGGAAGATTTTCTGTCAGAATTTAACAAAACCCTTCTCCTTCACGCTTTCAACAGTTTCCTTCAAACTCTGCTCCAGAGGAATGTAGTCGATCCCCAAGCTTTTCACTTTCTCCCTGGACACCTGATAGATCGGCACGAAAGGCTTGTCGTCCGCGCACCTGTGAAGCGAATTTCAAGCAAAATCAGCTCTCTCCCTTGGAAGCAAAAGACGCAAAAGACATCATGGGAAAATTCAGACGTTGACTCGGTAACTTATCACTCGTGCCTAGATAACAGGCATATATCATAGTCATCTAAACAGGAGAAGTGGATTTTAGAAGAAGAGGAGAAGTCATATTGACTGAAAAGTGGCTTCACTTTCAAATATATATATGTGAGATGGTAACACCAGAAATTGAAGTTCAAAAAGAAAATTGCGTAAATCAGCAGCATATGATTTTATACCAATGGTAATTCCCCAGAAAAACTTGTCTGCCTTCACACGGTACTAGAGAAACCTGACACTAGTCTCTACTGCTCACCATACACATACAGGTCTGGTCAAACTACTTACTTTTCTGGAAGCTGGACAGAAGGGTAAAGCTCGCGTAAGATCCTCACAATCTCGGAGTAGTGTGCAACCCTCTCTACTAAACAATATCTGCCACTGGCAGATGGGACCTCAAATGCCAGTATATGAGCATTTGCAACATCTTTGACATTGACCCATCCAAAACTTGCATTTGGAAAAGTTGGTGCACCTGAGATGGAATCACAAGCAGAAAGGATATCAAACTAAAATACTCCTGGTTAGAAGAGACACAACAAAGCTTAAAAAAAAATAGTCTGCATTTAACAACGATGGCTTCAGTACGGTGAAAACATCAACAAAATATTGACGGCAATGAAGTGGGTGGTGGTGTACTTGACGGGAATGAAGTGGGTGATGGTGTACCTCAATTCAACTAAAATAAATACATCCACATTGATCACAGCACATACTTCATAAGTTTGATATCTTTATCCTTTCTCTCAGGAAAAATCGCAGAAATAATCAAAATCAAATAAAAAAACCAAGATAAGGATTTTACAGAATAGGAGAGAGAGTGCTGACAGCTCACCACTAAATAGGTAAATTGGTACAATTAAATAATCATCATTTGTCAAGATGTTACAACAGTAAATATTCATCTTTCCTCCCCTCAAATAGTAACTTCCAACAGATAAAATTGAATTGGGATGGCAAAGAAACAAATTAGCAGTGCAAGCTTCCTTGTTAGTTAGGGCAGAGAGCAGTTTGTCAATGCAATCATACATGATTGGTGCAATGGAAACACAAAACAACTCTGTAATCTGGACAACCTTCACAGTTACTGCTAAATTACCATTTATCATATTGGTGATCGCCGCAGCACTTGTGTTGAGTGTTGGCTGCAAAAGAGGACCAATCACCATAGCTGGGTTGATTGTAACCATATCAATCCCCTTTTCTTTCACAAATTTCCAGGCAGCGTCCTCAGCCAAAGTCTTGGAGAGCACATACCACATCTAGGGGGTAAAATTGAGAGAGAAAAAATGAATTCATGACGAAAAAGAAAGCAACTTGCAAATTGATGCTGTTACGATAACCACTGATATGTAACAACAAAATGAAATGGGCCAACTCCTCCACCAACCAGCCAGCTGGTTTTGTGTCAAAAACCACAAATATAAAATGGGAGAGATCACTTTAGAGGAGTAGCTATTAGTGCCATTGTTAGATTTCACTCATGTTGATCATCATGGCATATGTAGAAAATAACACATGAGACAATCAAACTAAACTGGACTAGATGCGTACGTTGGTTTGCCTGCACAAGTCTGCATTAGAAAACCAACTTTCATCCACCACAACATCAGGTGACCGCGGTCTTCCATTGTACGAAACTGCAGCCATAGATGATGTCAAGACCACACGCTGCACAGAAGGTGCCTTGGAACACGATTTCAGAACATTGAGAGTTCCCTTCACAGCAGGATCAAGTAGTTCTGCCTGAAATATGATAGAACTTAATTAGCTGAAAGAGATAAAATAGCTGAAACATGAGAGATTAAATTGCGTTACCACATGTCATTCAATCTTTTAGTGCATACCTAAAACATGAATTATAAATCCTACTTAAGTTTTTTCCGCTCGCCATTTCACATTGAGGAACGGCTAGCATTTTGCCATCCATAATCTTATAATATGTGAAAGAAAAGGGCATGGGATTAGGCAAGGCTACATATTTGACTTAATGAAAAGTATTTGCCGGAAAAAACAAATCTAGAGTAAACTTCCAATTGAAGACCTTCAACATGCTCATTTGGCCTGGATAGACAAGCACTAATTGGCAAGGCATAACATGTTTTAGTCATGTAGACAAGAAGTGAAGTGCTGAAGAATTTGATTAGTAACAGAAACATAGTCCACTTATATCATGGAGACAACTCGTTAGTAGATTAAAATTCAACTATCACTCAACTACTTCACGAACTTCAATCTGGTACGTACCCAATAATAGAAGGATCTCCATTGGTTATGTGTAGTTCTAGTCAGAGAACTAATTTTACATAACATTGTAAGTAGCTCATGTATGAAGGAGGTCCACATATAAATGACTGTTCACTACCAATACATTAAAATAGACATAACACACTACTCTATGATCTATTTCACTCATCCATAAAAGAAACATATCAAAGTTGAGAGAAATCCATTCCTAAACAGGTTTTGCTAAATGAAATTTGAATCTTACAGAGTACGAGGGAAAACATAATGAGACACACAACCAAAATATTATCGCACTAAAAAGAGAATACATCAGCAGATCTTCAAGTAGAGATATAAAAGCAAATAACCAAAAGATAAGCCGGACAACTTAGAATCCTGTATAGTATTGATCCCAATCAATTTTCACAAACAATTTGCAAAGCTGTACATTAGAAGGTGGTGAGAGAAGTGCTTGATGAGAATATCAGATTATGCAAATCAAAGAGCAGAAGAGTACAGTCTCTACAATTACAGTTTCCAGACACCCTTCATTCCCTTTCGTGTTCAAAAGGCAGACCTAAAGAATAACAAAACTAAGCAGGAATGACAAGTTAATGAACTTGGTTATGGTTAACATTGAATAAATTGCTACTTTCTCAAGAAAAGCATGAAGCATGCTAGTTGGCCTCAATAAATAAAATGCCGCGAAAAAAGGATTAATGAAAAAGGAAAAAACTACACTGCAAGGACTAATCTGTGAATTCTGGAACCAGACCTGCGGATCCTTGACATCATGATAAAAGGGCGAGGCAGTGTGAAAAACGCCTGCACAACCCTCAACAATAGGATCAAATGAACCCTCTTCAAGCAGATTTGCTTTGAACAGTTGAAGTCTCTCCTTCGCTCCATTAAGTGCAAGCAAATGTTCAGTCTTTTTTGGATCATCTGTTTGAATAAAAGGAAAGCCACAAAATTCAATGACCATACTCATCCACTAAACTGGAATGGCCTGAGCCAAACATCATCATGGCTCTTCAACAAAAGAACGAATTAAGGCATTTTCACGAAACTTGAAGATATTTGGGTTTTTCCCCAGAAACTAAATGATTTGAAGCATGACACCGTCATAGAAATTTGAGAACCTCAGTAACAGTAGATAACATTTTCCTGAATGTTCTCTTTCATTTGCCTTGCCTACCATTTCAGGAATGAATTAGAAGAACAGCTGCAAGATCACTCTTACTCTTAACATAACCAAATACGAGTCGTAAAAGACAACCAGTGTACTGCACAAATCTTCCGAGCTGGCAAACAATCCTAACTAAAGGACAACTACTCCAGCTCTGGAAGAGTAACGTTGCATTCGGCTTGTACAGGCTGAAAGAAAAAAAAAGTTTATTCACATTGATTATACCTCTAACCACCCTCATCTGGTCATCAAAAATTTCACGAGATCACTCCTCTATCCGCTCAAAAAAGAAGCAGAAGCAAAATCTTTCTACAAGGGACGCCTGTGGAAAAAAAGCATCTACATCCCCAGTTTCAGTCAAACCCCATTCAGCTGCCAAAAACTGGATTACTTCATAACAACCCAGCCAGGACAAAAACTACCCCACTTGGCCACAGTCGGAAACTGCACATACGAAACATTCATCTAGAACATAGAACTACGCTAAATGACGACGAAATAGACCACATCACACACAAGATACACACAACTCGAGAGAGGATCAAGACCCTCAGAAAGCAAAAATTCAGTCGAGCAGGGACAATCAACGGCCAAGCAAAGGCACGACTCAAAGCGAAAATCAACTCGAAAGAAAACGGAAACGAGAGGGATGGAGAACGGACTTGGATCGCGCACAGAAGCCTTGACGGTGTAGCCACGCTGCAGGAGGAGCTTGACCAGCCATGAGGCGATGTAACCAGACGCTCCGGTCACGCACACGATCTTTCCGGCGCCGATCGTCGCGCTCATTTTCAGGCGCCGATTCTTCTCGTCCTCGTTCTTCTTTCCAGAAAGTAGCTGTCGCTCCGCAGTTACCGTTGTCGAACAGCCGGAGCCCTGAGCCTTATTTATAGAAGAGAGCGCTTTGATATCCGTTTCGAAGAAAAGCTAACGATCGTCGACGCCGACCCACGCGAAACGCCACGCGGCGCCACATTGGCCGTCGGATGTGGAAAGGTACTCCTCATGAGTATTTTTAATTTTTTTGAAAGGGTTTTAATTGTCGGTATGACGTTTCGGCTTACGGGAATAAAGCCAGGCATTACGTCATTATGGGAGTGGCCAAGTTTCACGTCTCCTCCTCACTTCTAGCAGGCTTACGACTTTCGCCGATTTAGTCATTAAATCGTTAATAAGAGTAATCAACGGAGAGATTCGTGACCGTTTCATTGCTATCGACCAATAATTCGGAAAAGAGACAAAATAATAACAACAATAATAATAAATTCCAACTCGATTTGTATTACATACGTGCTTGCACGAGCAAAACTATTAAAGTTTCTTTACATAAATTAAAAAGTTAATGCCACTAAAAACGTCAAATCGATATATAATATTTTTTCCACAAAAAATCAAAATTCCTACGTACCATTGTTATTTTGACCCTAAATTGGTGTATCATAATTTGGGGGTAATTGAGGCACGAACATATCAATTTGGGGTGAAGAAGGTACATGTGTACTAGTATGAAAGTTTTTGCGAAACAAAAAAAAATCAATTTGAGGTGAATTTACCGATTTAGGAGTTTTAAGTTTCGTGAATAAGGACAAGATAAATGTCCAAAGCATTGATGTCGTTTTCTTTCGGATTCCCATAGGCTTCTTTTCGATAAGGAAAAAGACTAATAATAAGAGTGAAACATGCTAGGACTGTTCTGAAATGCAGGGCGCCTTAACCTTTTTTTTTTTTTTTGACGCTTCCTTTTATTTTGTTGTTTTTCTTTTTTTAATTTGCGTAATTACTTTGTGGCAATGAAAATTGAAGTTGTTGACACGGCTAGGCGGCTAGCGACTGGCATGGAGTGGAGATGCATGACGTTCTTGCTTACGGAATTCAGGATATTCTTAACATGTGCCACTATTAACTGTTGCGTGACGTGGACTAAAAGCAGCCGACCTATATTCAGCCATTTTAATTAGATAGATTTAATTTTTAAACTTATTGCATTGGAATCAATAAATCGCTGATGTGATGCCGGCCATCCTATGAAAACAGTCGGCGCGGACGTAGACATTTTTTAATAATTTTTTTTATTCTTTTTCCTTTTCTTTTATGTGCTTTACTTCTTCATTTTTATTTTTTTTGGTTGAGTGCTAGCAAATGCCATAGACGAACCCTCGCCGGCCACAGACGAGGGCTAAGATGCCCTTTCCTGAGGTCATCCAGGGTCGCAACGCTCTCATCGAGCCCAAATATGGCAAGGTCCCATCACCCTCGCTTTGGCCAACAAGGGCATGGCATCTCTCTCCAAGATTTCATTGGGCATGGCAAAGGTAGTTGGTAAGATCGCTTAATGCTGGCAAAGGTTTGCCGGTATCTCTTGTCGTCCATTTGAAAAAAAAAAACTAAGAACAGAAAAAAGGAAAAAATATATAAAAATTTTCAATAAATTATGAAAATATCATTAAAAAAATCCATGTTGATGCTGGCGTGTAGCCAGCCAAAATTGGCTGATGGATTAAATTTGCGCCAATGTAAAAAGAGTTATGATTAAATCGATTCAATAAAAAAATATTTGGGATTAAATCTAGTACCAATGCAATAAATTTGTGACTTTTTCCAAATATAAATTTGTCACGGATACGACAATTTGAGATTATTTTATCGTGTTATCACTTCACGAGATCTTCCCATTCGTCGCAGATGTGTCACTCTTATGGATCACTTTTGAATAAGGAAGACATATTTTTTTTCTAACTCATTCATTCCTACACGACCATGTCAACGAACGCTACCCTAAATAACCCAGGGCATGATCACTTTTGTAGTCGTCTGCTAATTAATGTTTCCTGGTGTCGGCTTCTAACTTTTAAAACTTACGAGAATGTGGTGTGTGATATGCTAGCGGAAAAAGAAGAAGATTATCTTATTCTATCATTTCATCACGGCAGTAATTAATGCTCCCGCATGTTTCACAAAAAATAAATAATTTACAAAATATTTTTCTAAAAATATGATCACTAATTAATTAAATGTAGTAATAAAACATGATCAATGGTGTCACGTGTCAAATTTCCTAGTTTTTATCTCTTAGTCGCCCATGGTTAATACGATGCGAATGTGTGTTTATTATATGCTCTCGTGTCCACCTCTTTATCTTTCCTTCTTTTTTGCAAGGAAAAAAATCGACACAGATAATCTCTGAACTTTAACTTTAATGTAGTTTATAAACTTTTCATTTGTTCAAAAGGATCGTTGTACTTTTGATACATGTTCAATTTAGGTTTATTGTTATCCCTGATTGAAAATTAATGGATGTGAAACGTTACAAATTTTCATATGATTCAGGACAACGTTGAACATGTAACAAAAATTAAGTGAAGTTTGACACATTTGGCTGAAATTCATATATAACATTGAATAAATTAAAAATTCATAAATTACATCCGCATTGTGCGTAATTTCATAGGCCATTTGTGTCATTCTTCATTTTCCGTAATTCGAGTAATTTATTTTATTTTTAGTTCAAAAGCAATTTAGTATAGGTTCGTCGAAAGGGCTTAAAGTCCCAATAGGTAAGACATTGGACAAATACTTCACGATTCATGTACTTTCTGTTTTCGACCCAAAAAAAGAGAACTTTCTGTCTCGATTTTGACAAAACAAAAATACTTTCTGTTTCGACCAAATAAAGGAAGTACCTTCCGTAAATTCTTGTGCCAGTGTAGGCTGCGCTAAAACATAGATACGTAGATATTCTAGCGACCCTTTTAGGGATATTTACATAAATAGTTCATGAACTTTCGTAGAATGTGCAATCTGATCTCTAAACTTATAATTTATTCAATTTAGTCCATGAACTTTGGTAGAATGTGCAATTTGATCCATAAACTTTTGACTTGCTCAATTTAGTTCCTAAACTTTTAGTGCATGTTCAATCTAGTCCTTAAATTATAAGAAAATATTTAATATAATCCATTTGTTAATTTAAGATCATGAATAACGTAAAATATTTTTATATAGTTCAGGAACTAAATTGAATATTTACTAAAAGTTCGGAGATTAAATTGAACAAGTCAAAAATTTAAGGATCAAATTGCACATTCTGCCAAAATTCATGGACTAAATTGAATAAATTAAAAGTTCAGAGGCCAGATTTCACATTTTGCCAAAATTTAGAGGCTATTTGGGTCATTCCTCCCCCCCCCCCTTTTGCGCATAGGATGGATTCTCCTTCTTTGATAGTGTCAAAGATTTTATGAGGTTAATGCTAACTATTATAATAACTTAAATTATGTTGTATTTAAATATTCGAACACTTTCAAAGTTGTGAATGTTGGGGGATAATTACCATATCAATCCTATACATGTTATAGGATTTCAATTCGATCTTAAATATTTTTCCATGCAAAACCAAATTTTTGCGTGAAATTTTGATGTAGTCCTTTTGACAAATTGCCACCCAAAACTAATGATTTGACATTGTCGAATGTGACACGCTAACACGGACGAATTTACTCGAAATGACGTCCTACGTGGATCGCTGCATCCACAATTTTCGAGGACAATTGATTGAAAGGGCTATATTTAAACTTCATACAAAGCTTTAAGACTGCCTTGTTAAAATAGAAAAAATTTAAGGTTGAATTGATATCCACACAATAGATTTACGTTGATTTGGTAATTTTCCTGAATTGTTTGTGATAGTTTTTAGAGAACTACTATAGAGAGACTTGTTTATAAATCACGTATGTTGCGCCACCTATAGTGACTGCTGTTCAAAATAGATGCCAACAAACATTAAAGATCCCAATAGTTTGGGCCTCTTTCTACCGTAATTGGGCTTTTCAAGACTAACTAAACTCAACAAGCAGTAAGTGGGGTCCAAGTCATTGGATTGTCGTTTGGTGATTCGGAGGTTTAACATAATATTAATCAATTAAACAACTTTTACATGTAATAATTAAAACAAACAATGATCCTGGTTAGGTGATTGACCCCACCAAAACACTTCCGCACCTCAATAAATGTACCGAACATGTTATTAATGTTGAACCGCTAAAGTTGTAGGTAATTCTACAAGTAAGCTATTGTACAGATCGTCCAATATAGTATCGAATTATCTACTAAATCGCCCGACACGTGGCTCCGAAAAGAATAATAGGTCAAAACATCTTTTAGACCGATTTGCATCTTGATCACTCACTTCTTTTGGCCGGCGACTCGAAATCAAAGGGCTAGTTTAGTTTTTTAAGATTGATTTATGTCATGTTAAACTCAAATGGTGCAGGGGCAATTTATAGTTTAAATTTTTGGAAGACAAGTTTAATCGATGCCTAATTGAAATTCCCACGGCGACGAAAACTCGCCAGACAATTCACCGGGTTTAATTAAGCAATAAATAAATCAAGAGGGAGAAGATGATTATTAGTCCGCGAAATAAGGAAATATTTCTGACGGTTGTATTCCTAGTTTGAGTCGGCTCAATTCAAAATGTTGTATATAAGAGTCCGATGATGGTTTTTGCTCATTAGTCGGCCGAGGAAATCGCAAGTGTTATCAAGCCAAGAAATATCGTGGTAAGATTTTTGAAGTTCCCTTTGTGGTATTAATAGATGATTTATTGGGTGTAATAAGGGATTGCTAAGCACTAAGACTGGTCGAGTGATTCAATTGTAATTGTAATCTCGGTTATATTGTTCGATCAATAGTGAAATCTTATATTGCCCTTTCCATGGAGTAGACCGCCTCGACCGAAACTCGTAATGATGGCGCCCAATTTCTTCGCTTCTTGTGTTTATGTATTTGTTGGATCATTCGGTTCTTCACAACAGGTACACAAACTTGGAGCGAGAGAAGCACCGTCGTCACGGCAAGATGGAAAATAACGATCAGAGCCACAACGGTGATCCGGACGATCAGCCAAGGGGAATGCACGTCGACCCGTGCGCACCGTCGTCGAGCCAAGAATTGGTGGCGGAGGCGGCGTTCAAAGCCGAGTTCCCACTTGAGTTTACTCCCGGGTTCACGTTCACCCCCACCGACGATGAGCTCATTCTATATTACTTGAAGCCCAAAGTCATGGGCGATCCAATTCCGCTCGGTGACTTCTTCGCCGACGTTGATCTCTACAAGTTCGATCCCGGAAGGCTCATCGGTACGTAAGGGGCTCGGACTTTGTTCGGTTTCTAATGTTCAAAGCTGCGATTTCTAGGGCTTGTTTGGTTTTCTTTTTCTTTGACTTTCTTGGCGTTTATTTGATATCTCTTTCTCTCTTTTATTATTATTATTATTATATCTCTATGGGAATATAGTTGAATGTAAACTATTTTTATTTTACATGCACACTTGGCATAATTAATATATATATATATATAGCGGAATAAATTATCAAAAAAGACACAATTATATTGCAATTATGCTGATTCAGTTCTTAAATTTCTTTTAGGCTAATTGAGTCATAAACATTTTACAATTATGCCAATTTAGTTAATTTAGTCGGTCAACGCTAACATGAATAATTGTTTAAGAATACTTTAATATTTTCCGTATTTTGAAAATTTTATTTTTAATAATTTTTTCCTACATTTTATATTTTTTTACCTTCCTCTTTGGGGTTAGGCCGCTAGGGCACTGGACGAGGGCATGCGAGCCCTTTACAGTCAACGAGCCTTGTTAAGAGTAGTTTATCCTGCGGTATATTTAGAAACTAAAGTGCAGATGCAAAAGGAAATTACTCTGATCGATGCAACTCATTGTCCAGAGAACCGCAAGGGAGCGGGGAAAGATGGGGACGAGTGGTACTTCTTCACTCCGAGGGAGAGGAAGTGCCCGAACGGGTCGCGGCCAAATCGTTGCACGCCCAGCGGGGTTTGGAAGGCGACCGGGAAGGATAGCATCATCCGGATGGAGAATAAGACGATCGGATATAAGAAGTTGTTGGCCTTCTTTCGGGGAATGTCGGAAGGACGAAGCCGTGGGTCGGCCTTGAATATGCACGAGTATAGATTGGAGGAGGCCGAGGACGAGAACCATACCAGTTCAGACAGGAAGAAGGGAGAGAAGGACAAGAAGGTTTGGATTCATGCGATCATGGTGACATTACAGTAACCTTAGTTTTCTTTGCCATTGTACTTGGCGTGAATTGATGTGTTTGTGTTGTGGCAGTTGGATGAGTGGGTTCTGTGCAAGGTCTACACGCCCAAGCATGCAAAGCATTCCAAGAACGGCTGGATATCTGATCATCCGCCAAACGGCAACAACGGCGATTCCCCTGTTCATGATGGCTACTTGCAAGATCTTCAATCCACGCCAAATCGCGAGCTCAACGCGAGCCAACAAGTCGACGTGGTCAACAATTATGGACTGCCTGAAAGTCCTCATGTCAGTGCTCCTGGCGGTCCCGAGACCAGCCAGCCGGCCTGCAACGTGCTGCCATACCGCAGCCATACGCACCCCGACTTCACGGCACTTCTCCCGGCTGGGATGTGGATCGGCATGCCTCTACAAGTTCAGCGTATGGTCACGCAGCCCGCGAGCCTCGAGCCTCCTATTGGGCAGCTGACTGGCAATTCACGCCGTGAATCGAGTCCAAGCAGGAGCTCTTGCCTTCCGCCGCAATCCACTAGCCAAAATCCTGGTCGAGCAGCGGTGTATAACTTCAACGATTTAATGAGCATCAACCCATATAATCCGTCACCGCATCAGAGGTGATTAGATATGCAGGAGAAGCGACGAAACGTTAAACTTCAGAACTCGCGAGAAATTTCATGCATCGACGACAGTTTGATAACAACAACGCTTGGTATTAACTTCTGGATGCAAACCTATGTTCTACATGAAAAACGTATGTCCTTTAGCTTAAGAAGTGAACAGAAAACGAAAATTCCACCTTGGATTTTGTGGGTGCTTTATTGCCCACGTTACTTTTTTTCTTTTCGTCGAACCATGTTACTGTTTAGGTATACCTTTTAGACTGGTGCATGAATTCATACATTGTTCCCTCAATGGAAAAATTACTAAAAAAAAATTCCTAAACCTATTGTAATTGTGCCGATTCAATCCTAAATTTTGTTTTTGCCGATTTAGTCCTAAACCTTTTACAATTGTGTCATTTCAGTCCATTCAGCAATTTTTGACCGATAATACTGACATGGGCATTGGCCGACTGCCTATTGAATATTTTATTATTTTAAAATTTTTTAATGTTATTTTATTTTATTTTATTTTATTTTGCCCCTCCCTCTCACCAGAACCACCTTTGGCTGATTGCCATAATCCGACGATTGACCAGAGGCGTGGCCGAAGAGGCTTCATCTGGTTGTGGTGAGGGCTGACCTCACCTGGCGATGGCGAGGTCAGCGCCCGCCACAGGATGGAGAGGTCGAGCCTTACCATAGCCAGGCAAGGTCGAGCCCCTCCACTGGGTTGGCGAGGTCGAGCCTCGCCCAACCATGGTAATGTTTAACCTCGCCGTCGTTGCCTCGCCCGGCTATGGTAATGCTCAACCTCGCCGTCGTTGCCTTGCTTGGCCATGGTGAGGCTCGACCTTACCGTCCCCGCCTCGTCTGGCGGGCGCGATGGCGAGGTCGCCCTCGCCAAGGCTAGGCGAGGCCTCTTCGGTTGCGCCTCTGGCCAATTACTGGACTGTGGCGACAGCTAAAGGTGGTTCTAGTGAGGGGAGGAGGAGGAAAAAGAAAAAAATCAAAAAGAAAAAAATATTAAAATTTCAAAAAATAATGAAATACTCTGCTGCTTGCCAGTCACGTCCACGTCAATGCCGACTAGAGTTGGCAATATGGGTCATAGACCTATATTTGATCCATATTTGGTAAAAAATGGGTCATATATGAGTCATTAACTTTTAAAAATCTCACTAAAAATGGTTTTAAAATGTTGAAGTAAAATTGAATGGGTCACGCACTTAAACCCATTTTCGATCCATATTTGACCCATTTTCGACTCATAAGCACATCTTCCCTCAACAAGTTGCAAATGATCCCGGTCGTCGGTCGCAAGCCGCGAGGTGACAAGGACCTGGGCTAGGGCCTGCGAGTAGGACCAAATCCGGATCTGGAGCCGGCAACTAGGGCCGCGGATCGAATACCGAGACCTAGGCCTGTATTAGGACTAGCGATCAAGGCCAAAGCCTTGGCTAGGACCGGGGACAAGGATCGGGATAGGGGCTAGTGTTGGGGCCAGGACCGAGGCTGGCGATCAGAATCGGGGCTAGGGTCGGGACTGAGACCGGGGGTTGAAGCCGGGGTCGACGATCGGGACTGGGGCCGACAATCAGGACCGGGGAACAGATACTGAGACCGAGGAACGAGGTCCGGGGCTGGGACCGGCGACCGCAGTCGGGGACCGGGATCGAGATTGGGGGGCCAGGGACAAGGAGCGGGACCGTTGTCGAGGCCGGGATCGGGACCGACAATAGGGGACCGGGCCAGGCATTGATACCTGGGCCGGGGCCTGCGATCGGGATCGGAGCTGGCAACCGAGGTAGGGGCTAGGGCTTGGATTGGAGACTGGATACTGGGATAGTAGTCGAGGTCGGAGCTTGGACCGGGGACCGGATACTAGGATATTGGCTGAGGTTGAGGCTGGGACCGATGACCAGGGCTTGGGCCAAAGATTGGGGACCGGATACTGGGATTGTGGCCAGGGGTTGGGCCGGCGGCCAGATACCGGAACTGGGGCCGGGGCTTAGACCGGTTACTTAAAAAAATTCCACTAGATATTTTATTGTATAGAAATATTTTAATAATATTATTTTCTTAAAATATTATTTTATTTTGATAATATGGATCAAAATAGTTTGGATCGGGTCGAGCACTTAAACCCATTTTCGACCCATAAGCACATCCTCCCTCAACAAGTTGCAAATGATCCCGGTCGTCGGTCGCAAGCCCCGAGGTGACAAGGACCTGGGCTAGGGCCTGCGAGTAGGACCAAATCCGGATCTGGAGCCGGCAACTAGGGCCGCGGATTGAATATCGAGACCTAGGCCTGTACTAGGACTAGCGATCAGGGCCGAAGCCTTGGCTAGGGCCGGGGACAAGGATCGGGATGGGGGCTAGTGTTGGGGCCGGGGCTAGTGTTGGGGCCGGGACTAGAGCTGGCGATCAGAATCGGGGCTGGGGTCGGGACCGAGACCGGGGGTTGAAGCCGGGGCCGACGATCGGGACTGGGGCCGACAATCAGGACCGGGGAATGGATACCGAGACCGAGGAACGAGGTACGGGGCTGGGACCGGCGACCGCAGTCGGGGACTGGGATCAAGATCGGGGGGCCAGGAACAAGGAGCGGGACCGTTGCCGGGATCGGGATCGGGACCGACAATACTGGACCGGGGCCAGGCATTGATACCTGGGCCGGGGCCTGCAATCGGGATTGGAGCTGGCAACCGAGGCCGGGGCTAGGGCTTGGATCGGAGACCGGATACTGGGATAGTAGTCGAGGACGGAGCTTGGACCGGGAACTGGATACTAGGATATTGGCTGAGGTTGAGGCTGGGACCGATGACCGGGGCTTGGGCCAGGGATTGGGGATCGGATACTGGGATTGTGGCCGGGGGTGAGGCCGGCGGCTGGATACCGGAACTGGGGCCGGGGCTTGGACCGGTTACTTAAAAAAATTTCACTAGATTTTTTATTGTATAAAAATATTTTAATAATATTATTTTCTTAAAATATTATTTTATTTTGATAATATGGATCAAAACAGTTTGGATCGGGTCGAGCATGGGTCATTAAATATGGGTTAGATCATATTCGACCTCATTCAAACCCAACCCGACTCATCCACTTAACATATTTAGTGACGGCTGATCAAAATTCGTCGGAAGGACTGAAATAACACAATTGTAAAATGTTTAGGACTGAATTTACAAAAAAAATTAATATTGAATCGGCATAATTACAATAAATTTAGTATTTTTTTTTTTATAATTTTTCCTTCCGTCAATCCTTGGATATCGTTTCCTATGCACAGAGTTTCCAAATAAAATAGCGGAGCAAAGAAAGAAAAATCGAAGCAAAAACTTGAAAAATTCCATGGACCTTTCGACCTTCTTCTTGTTAGGTTTCTGGCCGAAGCTTTCCCCACCAACAGTTTCGCTTCAGATAACAAAAGATACACGTGGCAAGCACCCATTAGGGCCATATTTATCTCCAGATAAGGAAATGGATGATGCCTTCTCTCCCCTCCCCGACAAGCGCTTCCCGTTCGCATTCGTCTCGACCCACAAATAATAATTGCCTCCCCGCGCGATCGTTAGTCGTGAGTAACAGAAGCAGAAGAGAAAAAAGAAAGGCAGGCAAAAACAATCACTCAACTCCACTCGCAACGGCAATGGCTTCCGTGACCATGACAGCCTCCTTCCTCGCCGGTTCGTCGGCCATGGTCGGCAAGCTACCCTCGGCCAAGGCCTTCAGAGGCCTCGTCGTGGCCAAGGCGGCCTCGAGAGCCACGGAGGCCGAGAAGGCCAGCCTTGAATTCAATGCCGCCAAGGAAGAGAGCAGCCATGGGAGAAGGGACTTGGTCTTCGCCGCCGCCGCCGCCGCAGCCGCCTGCGCTGTCGCAGGGGCCGCCATAGCGGAGGAAGACGAGCCGAAAAGAGGGACTCCCGAAGCCAAGAAGAAGTATGCTCCTATTTGCGTGACCATGCCCACCGCTCGCGTCTGCCGCAAATGAGGGTCCAGAATTGGCAGAACTCCTTTTTTTTTTCACCCCGCTTGATTTCGTGTTGATTTGGGAATGATATATGTGTAGAACCTTGTATTCTAATTTCTTGCTATCTTGGGACTAATCCGATTACCATTCTATCTAAGTCCGCTTCTTTTGATCCGAGTCACACATTCCCTCTTGCGTTCCAACTTGAATATCTTGCATCAGATTGATTTCGATGTCGGCCTATCCTTTCTACTCCCACGAGTCGATTGTCGGTAGTTGCCTTGTCGGGCAGTGAAAGTTTGATTCCATCGAGATCGAATAAAACTTACACCTGTGTTTTCTTCGGACTTGCATTATCCAAATTCTCTGCTAGTACTGAGCCTACTGGCAATCGGCATTCACCAAGGGAGAGTTGCCCAAGAACAAAGGGATGCTGATCCAACCTAGTAGCGGTGGCCGGTTTGCATTAAGTGTCGATTCCCTCGTCCAACAGCCATACTGCACGTCCAGCTTTCATGTATGAACAGTAACTTCTGCGCATCGCCGGAGCCAACTCATCATTGTCGTAACTACGGATAAAACATCGCGTGTGAGAATTTACATTGTTCGGTTTGCAACATGAAAGGATGAAGCATCGACTGAACTGCATCTCGTGCGTGTTACCGGTCACTGCAGCACATTCCCCATAATAAGGCTACCGCTATTGGTGCCGTTGCCGATCACCAACAAATTTGTAAAGCTTATGCTGTAAAGCCAGCCAGCATAAGCTCAAGCATACTAGCAGCTAGAGGCAACAGAAGAAATTTGATTACTCGAGAAAAGGAAATTACAAAAGGCAAAAGAACACGCAATTGTTTACACCGACTCCAGGTCTTGCGAAATCTGGAAAAAGAAATTGATGGAAGAGAGAAAAACAATGAGACCTCACACCGCATCTACTCGACAGAGCTGTTACTGTGTGGTAACAGCATACAGACAAAATGGTAGATCATTTTCTTATTCAACTCCACACCGGTGAGGCAGGCATTGAAGAGATCGACTTGAACTGCTATCTCATTCGGCCTTCCCATTTTGCTGGGCAGCCACAAAATTCCGGACTACCTCTATGGCCAATTGATGAGCACTTCTGTCCTGCAGCTTTGCCAATTCTTCCATGGCCTCGTAAGTCTCCTTATCAGCAAATAGCTTCAGGTTGTAACGCGCAGGTGCCTTTACCACGCCATCCCACTTGTCAACCCACTCTTGAAGCTTCTCAAATCCCTGGTAGAAAACAAGAACGCCAAAGAAACTTAGCTAGGCCACAATGAAAAAATAGAATTGGTGTAATAACGGATCATAAAATCTCATTCTCAAAAAATGTTGGCCACAAGTATTCCGAATCTAATACATAGAAAACTACAAAAAAGAAGAAGAAGAAGAATAAGAAGAAGATGTGATTATTTGGTGCTAACCACACGATTAGTGAAGTCGCCGAATGATTCCTTGGATTGTCTCTTACGCTTCCAATAGTAGAAAAGAGGTTCAAAAACCTTCTCGAGATCCTGAACCTTAACCTTATTCATAAAAGTTCTTGCTATTGATGTCTGATTTGGCGTCCCTCCAAGCCAAATCTGTTTTTCCACACAAATTGAAGGTTAAAATGAGTTTATTCTGATAGGTTTCAGCAGATATAAAGCATTGATAAAGGGAAAGATGTACCTGGTAACTGTTAGGACCATCACCGACAAGTCCAAGTTCAGCCATATATGGCCTAGCACAACCGTTAGGGCAGCCAGTTACCCTCATCACAAGGGATTCATTGTACTTGAGACCAACCTACAATGCCATTGCCAACGAACATCCATTTCAGATATTCTACTGCAATATTATGACATTATGACTAAGCTGTCATACATGGAAGTCATACCTTATCAAATACAGCTCGAGCCCGCTTAAGTATATCAGGTATTCCTCGTTCAGCTTCAGTTATTGCCAATGGGCATAGAGGCAATGCAGGGCACGCCATTGCAGTTATATTGAGAGTGTCCACGTGTTTAGGTTCCTGTCCAAAGTTACTACTTTCTATTATGAAATATCGTCTAGTGAAATACGCAAACCAAGCAACGCGTAGACAGAAAGAAATAATACAATCTGAGTGTCATCATATCAAAGATAAAGTCTGGATCTAGAGTCAACAGGAATGACCTCTAGGAGGTTGCGACCATGTAATAAACAGAGTTTCCATGTCGTATTCAACTCTAGGGAGCAAAAGGGAGTCCTTAAAAGAAATTTCTTAATGACGGCACTGGAACTCTTAACACCTCCAAGCTTTAGCTTGAATAATCATACAAGGAGGACTTAATTATGCTCGTGTTAACATGGTGATTCGAAAAAGCATCACCCTGTTTACTGATTTTTGTCCCCGACAAAAAGCACACACCTTCCATGATAATGCTACTGAAACCACATAAATATGGGAATGAGATGCTCCTAATTAGAGGGGATGAGTTTCATAAATGATATTAGATCATCACATAAAACTAACACCAGAGTGAGAATGTATCTCCAGCGCAACTTACCAGAAAACCACCCTGTGCAAGAGCTTTTGTGATGGGACGCTTCCATGCATTCCGTATATCGCACAATATTATGTTCTGGTTTGGTGTGAGACAAACATTGAGATTATATTTCCCTATTATCTCTCTTAATGTCTTTTTCATATTCCCCCCAATACGTCCATTATCAACATGAAGCCCGCAAAACCAACCACCATCTCCCTGCCAAAAACATTTGAGAATCACAAATCAGAGATCAAATGAGCCAAGCATGGTACAAGAATGTTTAGGCCCGATATAGGACACAGAATTATCATGATGCAATAGATACCAAAATCCCTCAGAATAAGACAAGATAGCAAATAATTAAAAAAACACACACCTGCTTCTGCCATCCCAGGTAACTCTTGAACTCCCACTCTGGTAATTCACGAATTGGCTCAAATTTCTTGCCATAATACTGCTGAACAACGCTTCTGAACTTTTCAATTCCCCAAGAACTAACCAAATATTTCATTCTACTATATTTGCGATCATCTCTTCTCCCATTTTCCCTCTGTGTAACAACAATAGCCTTTATTGCATACAAAATGTCCTCTTTTGGTACATAACCCAAAGGTTCTGACATGCGGGCGAAGGTAGTCTCCAACCTATGTGTTCTTCCCATACCACCACCAACCTGCAAAAGAAGATATTGCAGTTACGCAATTGAAAAATAGAAACATTATAGAAAAAATGTCAGCAAATATCCAATAGAAACATAGTCATCTTACATATAAATTAAATCCTTGAGGCTCTCCCTCCTCATTAGAAATGACAACAACTCCAATGTCATTCGTAAAGATATCAACTGAGTTGTCTGTGGGCACGGTAACGGCAATTTTGAACTTCCTGGGCAAGAATTGAGTTCCGTAGATTGGCTCTGGGGAGTCGGGGAAGTTTGTTCCATGAGAATTATCATTTCGAGCCTTCACAACCTCAGCAGGTTCATCTGAGGTGATTTTCTCTCCATCCACCCACAAATCGAAGTAGAAACCTGACTGCGGTGTGAGAAGTGCAGCAATATTTTCTGCAGTTTCTTGTGCGAATTTGTAATCCTTTCTAGCGTATGGGGCAGCAGGGGCAAGAACATTTCGGTTAAGATCTCCGCAAGCGCCGAGAGTTGAACCCATGTTCCTAATTATCGTGCTCATCACTGTCTTGAGGTCCTTCTTCAGGACTCCATGGAGCTGAAATGTTTGTCTTGTAGTCAAACGAAGTGTTCCGATTCCAAACTGATCAGCAAGATCGTCCATGACCAAATAAAGTTGGTTGGGAACTTTTCCAAAGGGGTTCTTCGTACGAAGCATGAAGGAATATGATCTCGCCCCACGTTCGTCCCTGTTGTACTGTTGATAGCTCCCGTGGAACTTGATGATTTGGGTAGCAGTTTCATTTATGTTGGGTGCATCTGTCAGAAGCTCCTCATTGAGAGGGTATCTTATAAAATTACTTTGTTCTTTAATTATTTCAACCTTGCTACGTTTAGGCTCAGCAGCAGTTTCAGGCTTTATGGGCTGCACATTGTTAAGAAAACTCATAAAGAAGAGGCATAAATTATCTGCCCCTTAGAAAGCAAAAGTTCAAGTCATAATAGCTTCCTGTCAGGATATAGGTCGCATCCGGTTTTCCCCGTTGCTTATTCATTGTCCAAATTTACAGCGAAAAGCAAGATGAAGAACAGTGATGAAGATCCTCACCTTACCCAAAAAAAAAGAACAGTGATGAAGAAAGGACAATGATCCCTGGGTACTAATTTACCCATGTAGTAAGTCGAATATGGAGAGAAGAATTAGAGAGTACAGATCAAAAGTAAGCTTGCTAACCCGAAAGATATGGCATAAACAGTCCTAGTCGGAAGAAGGAAATTTTTGTTTTATCAGGGTTTGATTATAATGGCGCACGTTTCCCCAGTAGGAACTTACAGGG
The DNA here is from genome assembly GCA_028455895.1 of Rhodomyrtus tomentosa. NCBI lineage: Eukaryota > Viridiplantae > Streptophyta > Magnoliopsida > Myrtales > Myrtaceae > Rhodomyrtus > Rhodomyrtus tomentosa. The sequence continues at coordinate 11,976,343 of JAPCWY010000003.1, read as the reverse complement.
TGCAGGTTCATATCCATGGCTAGCAATTTATAAAAGAAAAATCATTTTGGCAGCGTGCCTTGAGCAAGACATCTATCATTGAGAAAATGGAAAAGCAATTTATTTTCGCCTAAAACAATTTTCTTTAGAAGTTCTCTTTACAGTTTTTTTTTCCCAAGAACGTCTCAAGCAGAATCAGTGTTCTTATCAACAGCGTCCAAGTTCCCACCCTCAACTTTCCTAAACCAAAAACCAAGGGGGGGGGGGGGGGGGGGAGAACACAAAGCTGCCAACTTTCAGTCTTTCATTTTCATCCTACCGATTACTGAATCAATATTACCCCAGAATCTCCAAATTCTCCAAATACATGCAAACAGACGGCCAGCAAAATGTCAATTCGAACAAAAGAGAAGGCAGCGAACCAATCCAGGCAGAAATGCAAACAAAGGAACAAATAAGGCGTCCCCGCGCAACAATTCCCGAGTAGAAATGATCCCCAGAGCAGCGACCAGGACTCACCGTGGATACAGCTCTCACGACCGACGAGCTCGAAGAAGAAGAAGAAGAGGAGGAGGAGCTAGAAGAGAGCGACAACGCGTTCAATTGCCTAGCAAGAGGAACCGAGCTCGCCGACTTGAGCCCGCCGAAGCTCTGAAACAGCGCAACCTTGCGGTCGCTCAGCACCGCCGTGCTTGCAGCTCCAACCGCCGTCGTCATGATCGGTCAACGAACCTCCCCCCTCGAGGCCCTCCCCAGGCACGCCGATCCCGCTACTCGGATGGAGAGCTAGGGTTTGGAAACGGAGGGACAAGTGAAGCGGAACAGAGCGTATGAGATTGGGTGGCGACGGTGAGAAGCTGGAAAAAAAGCGAAGTCCCGAGTGCGGGATTATATCAAATTATTAGTGAATCTCCCCAAATCGACCTTTTCTTCATTTCTTTATTCATTTTTATTCTTTCATCTCTTTCGTGGCATTTGTCTAATTCGCTGGAGGTCCTCCTAACGCGCGCCGTCGGGTCACGTGCCTGACACGGGCAGCAGGAGGTAGCGGCTAAAACCCACTCGCGTCCTTGCACGCGCTTATCCGGAGAATCAGTGAGGAGAGGACGACGGTGGGGATGAGACGAGGCAGCGCGGCGCGTGGGTCTTTCCATCGGAGGCGCGAAAACCCAAATTTGACGACGACGTTGCATTGAACCTGGACGGAATTTGGACTGCCGATAACCGGACCCGGGTCAACTGAGGGCTGCGGCGGTTTTTTTGTCTTTTTTTTTTTTTTTTTTGTGGGGGGTGTCGAAGTTTTTGTCTATTTGAGATTCGGAAAAAAAGATAGATGTCATTTGGAAAAGAGTAGTGATTCGATACGCTCATCTCCACTATTATTGTTTACTTTACGGATCACAACGAATGTTTCTTATCTTGATTCGCTCACGGGGAGAAGTGAGCACTGAGCGCCGGAGTCCGATTTCAACCCCAGAGCAGGTCCGGTTCCAAATCCGAAATCGGGTTTTGATTATATGTATATATATATATATATATAAGAAAATCGACACTTTTGCGAACATAGAGAACTAAAACATGTTTTTCTACATAAACAGAAAAGAAATATTATTTTTTTCCGAAGAGGTCCAATATTTAAAATCTATCATAAAAATCTGATTTTTTTAACGATAATGTGATCGGTTGCCGATTCTACTTAGAAATAGAGTAGGAAATGCCTTTTAGTGCCCTATCAAAAGGAGAGTCACAGGGGGTCGAGAGCTAATCACCCCCTCACTCGCGAAGTGGACCTAATCGATTAGTAATGCTCCATTCGTTGCGTACCGATGAGTAAATTACCATGTGGCGGCGTCATCCCGGCGAATCAAGGGTTTGAAAAGCTCTCTGAGATCGAAAGGGATTGATTATCGGATGGACCGGCACGTCAAAGAAACGAAGAGGGGCAGATCGGATGTGCCTGATGGGCTGCAGAGGGATGCGACTAGAGAATAGAGATAGATGTCAAAAGGCATCTGCTAATGATTAGGAAAATATCGATTTTAATTTAAAAAAAGATGGAAAACAAGTGAAAGTTGAATTCCGCTGGCACGGGACACGGCAGCCAGAAAGAGAGAGAGGAATCCAGGTGACAAGGACAAAAGGGCGAAGGACAACTTCGACGACCCTTCCAAAAAAAAAGGGTTATCTCCTTTCTCAATTACCTCTAATTATTCATGAACATGTCCGCAGGCCCCGCCCAGCTTGCCCACGGGCCAGCTTGGGCTTAGTCTGAATTGCATTGGCGGGCTTGAACATGGATTCTCGGGCCCGATTTCGGGCTTGATCAGGCCTGGCTTCACCACCGCCTAAAAGATTTGCTCCTCTTGTTTTTTTTTGTTCCCCATATAAAAAAGAATTATCTCACAAAATATTTAGGAAAATTATCAAAAAAGTGCATTTATTTTCTCAAATAAGAATTTAAAGTTAATCTTATTTTAAATAAGGACCTGAAGTGTCATTGTCTCAAATAAGTATCTAAAGTAGGCATTATTTCTAACACAGGCTTGAAATGGCCTTATCAATATAAAAAAAGGGCAAAACTCACATGTAATAGGAGAATTTTGGTCATTTAGTATTATATGTATTTTTTCTTTTTTTTTCCAATTTTTTTAAATTAAAAATAGATATAGGCAGAAGGGGGCTGGACGCTACCCCACCATTGGTGGGGCCAAGGCTACGGTCGCCAGAGTCGTTAAAGCCTCAACGAGGACAGGAGACCCAACCGATTATAGGTGAGGGCCAAGAGGCACTCGCCACAACCAAAAGAGGGTCATTGGCCCTCCCCTAGGTCCAAGGCGAGTTGTGGCCCTTGACCAAACATAGGTAAAGGTCATTGTCCTCGCCTGTGCTCCAGAACTAGGCGAAGGTTGAAGATCCTTGCCCAAATTTGGGAGAGGGTGGTGGTCCTCTCCTTGCTGTTGCGAGGGCTTGCCGACCATCGTTGAGGCAGTGGCCATAAGTAGGAGGTTAGGTTCCTATATATATATATATATATATATAACTTTTATTTTTTGAGTTTTTAATTTAATTTAACTGAAAATTAGGTTAAAATGATGTTTTGTTAAAAATGCTCTTCATCGGTCCAAATATTTGACCAGCTAACCTGCCAGTGAGGTCAGACCATTATTTAAAACAGACATTGCCACTTCAAGCTCTTATTTGAAATAAAAAAAACATTTCATGCCCTTATTTGAAATAATGATCACTCCATATCCTTATTTGAGAAAATTATGGCACTTAAAGTCCTTATTTGAAAAATTTCCTAATATTTACAAATTGCAAGACTCATAATTAACTTCGTGAGAGAGAGAGAGAGAGAGAGTAGACAAAATTATACATAGTGAAGAAGAGGGTAAGATCCCGACCCGAACAAGAAGAGGGTAAGAGGCTATCAGCCAGTTAACTTCAAAAGAACATAGTCAACCATGACAGTATTCTATCCGAAGTACGGAAACACAGTGGAGCCTTTTCGCTTCTACAGAAACAAAACCAAGTTTTCTGTACAAGCGTTGAGATGCAGTGCAGATGTGTGCAATTGGGTTGGGTTATCCTCAGGTGTTGTAGTTAGACCTTAGAAATGGAACAGTAAGATACTCGTCTGTAGGAAAGATCTATTGCCCATAGCTCGAATAGCCCGACTAACAGCGTTTTCCCATTGGCAATGGATCACGTTGTTGCGAATGTATCAAGGAATTTCGAGCAGACGTGGCGATGACTTGGGAGAATCCACAGCTTCTGAAGCTTGCGTTGTGATGGGAGCTTCCGGAGGAGAGTCCGGTCCGTCTATGGAGGGTTTGATGACGCCGTAGAACAACAGGTTATAGAGGAAGGTGAAGAGCACGAGACCACCTGCTGCGTACGATAGGAAAGACTCTGAAATCTCCATTCCAACTTGTCCTGTCATGTGGTTGTTCGCCAGCTTCACATCTGAAGCTGTGATGTTCAAGAACGCACGAAAGAAAAATCACGTTAGAGAATCATCATTCGTAAAATCCTTTCCTAAAAGAAGGCGAAGGGTTCACGGCAACAAAACCAGGAGGCAAGAACACCACCACACCCCCACCGCATAAATCAGACGCAACGGACTGTTCAGCTACAATCAGAATACATTGGCCACGTCTTGCATGTGCTAAAACCTAGTATTTCTCGTGGTTCCATATTGCGGATTTTCAATGAGAGAACAAAACATATCATGGAGCAAGAGCAGGCACAAGAAGCGTCAGCAACTGACATGATATAGTGAAGCTATCCAATTTTCCCCAAGGACAGATTGCGGTAGCCACTATCTTGAAGATTGCAATCATAGACTTTGCACTCTTAAAACTCATTCATGCATGCCGGGTGACAGCAAGAACGTGATGGCGATATTCCAAGACTCGAAACTCCAACATCAGACTCAAGTTTCGATCAGCTACTAGTGGAAAACTTAATTTGCTTGCTACTGTGGTCGCAAGACTATATATTGCTGTCAAACATGACACTTGAATGAAGGTGCACCATAAATTCAAATTTCTTCGTCGTCATCCCCACAAAAAGTCTATGTAATGCGTATCCTTAACACACTTACAGCAGTGTAAATGAAGCTGCAAGTACAAAACACGCAGCTTGACCAGAGCCCACTCGAGAGAGTAAAGACACAGGAACAAGAATTGACACTACACAATGGGCAGTCGCGGATATTAAGTAAACAGGTCGTGGAAGTCACCCCAAGAATTCTTTCAAAAGGTTCATAATTTACCCATAACTAACATATTTGTCAATTTGGCTTGAATCTAAGACATTCTGTCTTTCATTGACATTATATGAACTTTTTATCATTCGGGAGTAACTTTTCCTTGGTTGACTAATTGACATGTCTCGAAGACAAATCAAAGTATAGCCTTCAAGGCATTTCAAGCTTAGAAGAAAGTATCAAATTTCTCTTTGGGTCCAAAACCGTGGACGACTATACTTCTCCATCCTATAGGCCACAGAAATAACTTGTGAATAAGTGCAATAAGCCCCAGCATAGGCCAAATCTCCAATGTCCCCTGTCCTCTGTGATGGTGGAAGAAACCGTAATTTACCGGTGAGAATTCTTTTAGCGCCGCCAGTAGCGGTGTGCTGGCGGCACCGCTACTGGCAGCGGTACCGTTAAGAAACGGCCTATACGCACCGCGTTTTGATTCCTTTCAACTTGTGATTACCTATCCAACAAGAAAAGACGGCAAGTCTTTTAACTTTTTCGTTATTTAATTCGCGCGATATGTAGTTCTAACCAATCTTTCCCAGGCTCAATATCAAAGCATCTTCATGAAAACCCGAATTCGATTACGCAATAAAACCCCCACCAACAAAAGTTCCCACCGCAAACTCGGAAGAAACAGACAAGATTGCATAATTTCAGACTAGAACAAGACATACCCTTCATCTTTGGAGGAAGGCTTCGTTTCTGGGACAGAGACTGAAGCTGCTGGTCGAGCTGTTGGAGGGCTTCGCGAGCCTTGTCTTGGTCTACCTCGAATTGCTTCGAATCTTTCTCAACCGCACGTACCGCTGCGAAGTGGTGCTTTCTCTTGAAAATTTCGGACCGTACGCCAGCTAAGAGTAATAGCTGAGGAGACGCAACTCGCAGCGAAAGCATCTGAATGAGAAGAAAAAAAAGGGGGGAATAGGGTGGTGCGTCGACTAAGAATTGCAGATGATTCCCGACTCCCAAGCTTGAGGATGAACCGTAGGTGCGAGGGAAAGGGGCTACGGTAGGAAAGATGATAACCTCGAGAGGATATAGGTATTTTCGGTAAATATGAATAATCATTCTGGAGGAAAAAATTTTAAATGAGGTCCTTGAAATATCTTTATTTTTTTAAATAAGTATTTTAAATAAAAACTTTGAAATGTTTTCATAAATTTTAAATAATAATTTAAAGTGAATATTATTTTAAACTGGGATATAAACTTGTTCTCTAAAAAAAAAAAAATATACGAAGATAATGTTTTTTTATGATATTTAGCCTGGGTCCCACCCCCAATTCTTTTTTGACACATACTAATTAGCCTTCACTAACCGAACTACTTACACTTTGCTCCTCCTTTGTCTCCTTGTGAAGAAAAAGAAGACCCGACCTTCCTCCCTCCCTCTCTCTCTCTCTCTCCAGCCTTTGGAATTTTGGTTCCACGTCTTCGTTCTCTTTGGCGCTCGTTTGCCCTTTGGAGCTCGTTCAGTCTTTGCTCCGGCGCTCGCTCCGTCGCTTGTGCGCTCCCTTATCTGGTGATCGCTCGCGCGTCGCTTGTTGGGTCTTGCTAGGTCGCCACCGCCGGCTTCGCGCAACGCCAGGCCACACCATTGCGTAGTGTGCATGAGTTTTCGTAAGGAACCGTCTTTTTGTTTTGGTCGAAATAAGGAACCGTCTAGGTTTGCCTATATTAGCTCAAAATCACTTTGAAAATTGTTCTGCATCAGTTGGCTGCTGATGTAATCATCGATGTCCTTATATTATTGCAGACTCCTACATATCTCGTAACCATCACTGCATTTGGCCATGGGAAGTGAGAGCAATCTCAAGACTTGGGTCTCAGATAAGTTGAAGTCAATATCGGGGTACTCCAAACCCTCTATTGCTGTCCAGTATGTTACGGAACTAGGTCAGTTATCTCTCTATCCATTTATGTTCACCATTCCTGTTTTCATGGAGACAGGCATCGTGCATCATTTCTGTGCAATAAGAATGGTGAATTTGTGGTTGCAGTTAAGCAGGCGTCTTCTCCCACTCAAGTGATGGACAAGCTGGTGGAGTTTGGACTATCATCGTCAAGTGAAACCCGTGCTTTTGCGGAAGAAGCTTTTGCCAGAGTACCCCATAAAGCCGCTAGTTTGAATGTAAGTTGCTGTAGAAGCAGTATTGATTCACTCTGCATTTCAGCAAGCCTTTTTTTTGCTATCTTTTGCTTTTAACCCATCTAATTTACTTTTCTTTTTGTCCATATCTGCTCTATCAAAAGCAAGAAAGGGAAGCTGCTTTGTTGGCAAGGAACCAGAGGACTTATTCAATTCTGGATGTTGACGACGGCGACGATAGCAAACATAACGTCAGTCAAGGTCGAATTGACAATGAGTCTTATAGCAAGGCGACTTCAGAGACTGGCAAAGGAGCTTATCGTGAGAAAAGGTTTAGGAAAAAGAGCGGAAGTCATGAAGATGAGGAGGTAGGTGGACAAGTTGATCTTGGTTATCTCTTCATATTTAACCATTATGTCTGTGTAAATAAATTATATTGTCTAAATGCGATGCTGCAGTCTGTTGCTCATGTTGATGAAGAAAGAATGGTCAAGAGACGGACTTCCCACGACAAAGATGGTGGTTCTGAGGTATCTTTATTTTTGGAGTCTGTTTCAATTCCTTTGTCTGCCTTGGAAGTCTTTATTTGAAGGACGAGGAAACTTTGATTGTTGCGTTAATGGGTCTTATAGACCCACTGCATGATCTTTGGCTCGTCTTTTTATGTACTACTACTTGATTAATGCGGTGTTTGGTTAGAACCATTCACCTTTATGTTTTTACGTTGTCGACATCCAAATAGTTAATTGGCCTTCTTTTTTTGTGTATGTTAGAGAAAGGATTTCTCCATATAATTCTTGTTCATTGGTTTATCCAGCTTGAAACATTCCATGTTTATGTCCTTTCATCTAGTCTTCACAATAGTTTTTCTTTCAAGAAATTAAGATGTGGTTTCTCCCTTTTATCATTATGCAGTCAGAGGAAGAAAGATCATGCGATCAAAGAGAAAGGGAAGAGCTGGAATGGCATCTAAAAGCACAAGATGCAGTGGCAACTCAGAAGGTACATATATGCCACTGAAAAGGAAAAACAGCATTAGGATTTTCTTTTGATTACCTATTTCATGTCAGGTTGCTGACACAATAGATTTGATTAAACTCGGGTTCACTTTGTTAAAAGACCAACGCAAACACATGGATACATGCCCAAGTATGTGCAAATAGAGAAAGAGAGTGTTTGTTGTATTTTGTGTTGTTTGGGGGGGGGGGGGGTGCTTTTATTTTTTTGGATGGGGGGTGGGTGGGTTGAGGGAGGGAGGGAGGGAGGGAGGGGGCAGGGAGGACAATGGAAACGGAGATGCTGCTTGGACACATGTGCAATAAGTAGCTTTATATGTTGATTCCTACTATGCACCAAGGAAAAATTTGGGTGCTGTGTGTGTTGCAAATGAATTTTCTCACAATCATTGATTTAATTGGCGCAGGCAACTAACTTTGTTCACAAATACTGTCATTGCTCCTGAGAGCATCTTTCTTGATACAGGTAATTTGTGATAAAACATAGAAGTCCTTTCTTTCCCTTGCGATCTCCTTTTTTTCTGTCATTTTGGGTGTGCCTGGTGCAGTGCTTTCTTAGGAATGGTGTGCAGAGAGTGACTCCTTTAGGAAGCTGTTTGCTGACAGAACACGGAAGTATGGTGCAGTAGACAAGGGAAGAGCTTGGATGTTATGTTCTATAGTATAGATAAGAGTTCACATGCTGAAAATTAAGGGAGCTGCATCACATAGAGAAGATGGGATGCTTTTCTGAGCTCAACTCAATAAATTGGTTCTTTTATGAACTTGTCGCATTTGAACCAATTAAAGTTTTGCGTACGAGTTGACAAGGGAGCATCTTTCGCTGCATAGATGGCTAATATGAAAGCTGCGGTTGTTTTGTGCATTACATATGTGTGTGCAACCCAAGATTGGTTAGAGTAAATTGAATATTTGGAAGGCTTTGAAGTGTGAAAACTCTGGGATTTCTTTTTTCAGATTTGGCCGTCATTTTCATTATATTTTCTATTTATTATTTTTACTTTACAGCAGTTTATTGGCATAGTTCTCACCAATTTCTAGTATTTTTTGCTTCAGTGTTTTTCTTCTTTCACATTCTGACTTCTTGTAGCTCTTTGATTTGTTTAACAGCTAACAGAGCCAAAATTGACACGAAGGGAAGAAGGTAATTCATCTCAAAACTGTGCCATATTAGTTCACGAATATGTGTTGGGCAAGCACACTTCTAATATTTTAAGTAATTTAAAATGCTAATGCTTCGAAATGATCTCCAATCTGCCCTTTCTTTGCTCTTTTGATTTTGTAGAGGAGGCACTTCTAGATTTATTTTTATAATTCTTTGGGGTTCATCGACCGCTGACCCCAACTAGTTTGGGATAAAGGTGTTGTTGATGTTGATGTCGCTGTTGCTTCATCTTACTTTGGGAAATTTCGTCCTTGCTATGAATTAATCTTTGTGTTTTGTTTTGAGAATGTGAGATTAAATTTGGAAAAACTCAAGAAGAAGGCATTTAATCTGTGAAATTGTCTCCCAATGATCTTGTTGGTTGTATTAATACTTCACTGCTATTAAATGTGGTAAAAAGATGCTTGTGCCTTTTCGAGATGATGAAAAATGGTATTAAAAAGATCTTGAATTTTGGTTATAGCGAGTTTTGGGAAAGAATTTGCATTCCAAATCCAAACAGCAGATGTTATCTTCAACATTGTCTATCCTAACATGATATTACTGTTGTGAATTGTGATGAAGCCAGCATGGGGGCAGAAGTGAAATATTTAATGAACAACCTTGCTTAAGAAAGTGGTGAGAATATACGGCCGCTAGATCAAGCATTATATTGGCATGGGGAAATTGTTTGGCAGAACTGAGTGAGTGATGGCCATTTCTATCCATTTTATGGGGGGCAATCATTGTCAGAGTTCTCCTAATTTTTTCCTCAATCATGTAGACATCGATTTGTGCAGATGGTTTCATACCAGTTGTTATTGTGGCGCCTTTTAGGAAGTAGTGACTAATGATTAAAAGAGAAATCCGAATTGGTGCAATCGGACTAGTAAGAAAGATGGAGGAGGAAAATAGAGGTCAACATGGAGGAATCTGGAGCTCTCAAGAAGTTTTCTTTGAGTTTGAGAAAAATGGGATCTTCTTACCTAAGGGATGTTGACTACATGAATTACGATTATGCTGTATATATTATGCATTCGCTATGCATATTGGGAAGTTTTGTGCCCCCTATGAATTTTCTGGGCTTGGGGAACAACAGCTGGAAACGGCTGCTGCTGGGCCGTTATCCTTTCAACCCTTCTGCTTTAATGCAGTGTAGGACCAGCGCAGAAGTAACTTAAGACAGATTAGGAGGCCATTGCGTATTGAATTTTAAGCTGCTCCTACTACTAATTGGGGTTACTTCTCTTTTTATTTCTTTAGTAGGACGATTTTTTTTTTGGGACATTGCTCGTGCATGAGGATGCCCTATATGTTTGACGTTTCTACATGAAGTTTAACAGTGTTCAGTCATGTGATCTCCTCATATGAGTAAAAATTGTTTAATTCTTGTTAAATAGTTCAATTATTGGAAATAGTGTTCCATCATTAACTGTAGAGACCCTATGATTTGTCCCCAGTTAATCAAAAGTACGTTCATGTTCCTGTTTTTTGTTGGCACGTTTCTACACCAAACCTCTTGAGCTAGTCACTTTCTTGGCAGGTATCGCTCTGCCTCATATCTACAAAGCACTTTGAACTCAAGTTTTTCTTTGGTTGAATGTATCATCATTGTGGAAGATTGTGTGATTTTCTATTCAGACATAGGTATTCCATTATTGATGGGCTTTGAGAGGAGGGCCCTTTAACAAAGCTTGTACAACTAACATCCCTTGCTTTAGAGCTAGTTTTCTCCAATGATTCTGATTAGTTCATTGCTTCTCTCCTTGATAGGTTGAAATTGTCATGTTTATTGACCATTGCAATTGTTCCATGGATCATCTATGCTGATCATATTTTCTTCCTCATCCCAGAAAAGTTTCAAGACAAGAGTATTTAAAAAAGAGAAAACAGAAGAAATTGGAAGAAATCAGGTATGATTGTGCCATGGATTTATTCTACTGATCTCTAGGTGCTAGAGCTATAGTCTAATTTCCGGCAGTTTTCTCTTGATAGTGTTGAAGCTCTTTATGGAATGCCTCGCCACTTTTTATCATCATGCTAATTTCTTACAGGGATGACATGAAGGATGAACTATACTTATTTGTGGATGCAAAACTTACAGAAGTAGAAGAACGCAAATTCAGGTAATTATTTCTCTTTTACACATTCTTTGATCCATAAATATATTATTCATAAATATATTTATCACCTTTGCGTTCAACATTTATGAAGAAACTTATCCTTTGACCCTTCAAATTATTGATATTGCCTTGCGAAAGGCTGGTCATGCATTTTTTCCAGAGAAAATGCATTTATTTGCTATGTCGACTCTTCTTATTTTCTGTCAGTTTCAGTCTTAAAGCCTAGATTACCTAGTAATGCTTTAGTAGTTGCTTGTCGTTGTTGAGATTGAGCGAGAGAACGGCTTGTTTTCAATATGTCGGACTGTAAGTGTAATCTAGTTTTTAGAAGCTCACTGGTCTTTTTAGTTGTAGATTCATTGGCGGAATTAATTTCTTCCTCAGGTAAATTATTGTGAAAATTTTTCTTTGCACTTTGTTTCATCTTCTAAGCAAGCACAAGTTGCTAAGATGCAGTGACCTGTCAAGTTTGGGTTGCTTTTAAAATAGACTTCCCTTGTGGGTGCTTATGCTAGCCTTTTCTTCATATCAGAGGAAAATTAATGTTTATTTGTGATAGTTTACTCTATTGGCTGAGAATTTTTGTCTTTTGACTTCAACTATGAACTTAATTCAGTTAACACTAAATTTTGTGAGTTCTTGCTGCAAATGCTCTCTGTATACAGCTTTTGCTTCACTGTTCAGAAGGTAAATTTATCGGCAATGAGTGAGGGTGTTTGCCGATCCCAACTAGTTTGGGATAAAGGTGTTGTTGATGTTGAGTGAGGGTGTCTAATGTCATTTTTTGTGCTTGGCAGAGACAAGAATAAAATCTATGAGCTAGCGAAGAGTCAAGAAGACGCGGATAATACAGATGAAGTATGTTCCCCATTTTCACTTTATAAAGTAATTGGCACTTCCTTTGATTCATTTGGGTTCTGCTTGAGTTTACTTAAATTTGCACTTCCTTTTAGGGAATTATATTACAATTGTATGCAGAGTTAGTGAAATGGAGAGCTGAACGTGATCTTGGATTGTCGACAATGTGTAAATATATAATTGTGGATGTATGCCCTTGCTTGTTCTTGGGACACAGTATAGGATTCCTGATGCTTACGATCAGGATGGGGGTGTAAACCAGGAAAAGAGATTTGCTGTGGCTATGGAGCGCGACAGGTTGGTACAAATCGTATTTCGGGCGTCTCATGTCAAATGTGCTTTATGATGCATGAGAAGATATACACCCCTCATACCCTGTGGTCGGTAATCTTAAGTTCATTTAGTTTCATTAAACTAATCATCTTCTGTTTTGCAGAGGCCCTGGTGCTGCTGATAAAATGAACCCATGTGCTGAGCAAGAGGCTTGGGAGGACTACCAGCTTGGTAATTACTTGCTCTTGAGCGTCCAACTATTTGTCCTAGTCTTATGCCTGTGTAACACTAGATTTTGGTGATGCTTCCTGAAAGTGTAACTTGCAGCTGCTATATTGCAGGAAAAGCAAATCTTAAATCTGGTTCCAAGAATAAAAAGTAAACCTCTAATGACTATGAGTAAGTTAATTTGGTTTCTTCCTTCTATCTGAATGTTGTGCTTATTTGATGTTGTTGCTTTTGACATCAATCTCTGCTGTATCAGTTTTCTTATTCGCTAACGAAGGATATTCTGTGTATATGTTCCCTTATTATTGTTATATATATATATTTTTAATTTAGGTATGTTTTTGAGGACCAGATAGAGTTTACAAAGTTGAATGTGATGGCTGGGGAGAATGTATGTTCTTAATTTCTTGAATTACTCTGGTTCATTTTGGGTTAAAAGACTGAGATCACTTTCTTATGTAGTTTGATGAGCCACCTGCTGCGTCAATCGAGGAGTCAAAGGCACAGACTGCATTGGAGAAGCTCAAGGTGTGCAACTCTAGTCTGTTTCTTATTTCCTGCTATTCAAGTATAGTTTCCGATGATAGTGCATTGCTATCAGGCTCAGCTAAAGGTGTATACAATTTGGCCACGTATCGAGTTCCTTACTGCCATAATTCCAAGGATATTTGATTGGTTCCATCAAAAGTTTTATCTGTGAAATTGCGAAGTTCCATATGGCTGAGGGACTCTTATTTAGTGCGCAAGTTATGTTAACACCGATTAGTTAGAAATTGATCAAGGTCTCCTGAACAGGGAGAGTTTTCGATGTAAATATGGGTGCAAATGAGCCATGGGGGTGGGCTTCAATGAACTTTGGGCATGGCCCCAAAAAGTCATGGCTGGCTTTTTTGGGCCCAGTATGTTGGCCTCAAGAACAGGGCCAGTTTAGGCCTAACCCCAATTTTTAAAGTAATTTTTTTTAAAAAATTGTTTATTAATTATCATATTTCAAGACTCAAGCATGCAATGGTCAGTTATTAACAGGAAATTCATTCCATTGGCACTGTTTCGGCATGTTTCCGGCCTTTTATCTTGACCAGTAACCCCACATTATTTTTTGGCCCATGTGTTTTTTACATATTAAATTCTACTTGTTTATGGATTTATCCTGGTATCTAAAGAATCAAGAAATGATCTATTTTCCAATTTTTGTGTTGTGAAAGTAAGATTTTGTGGTACCATCGACAACTATTCTAAAAGTTTAAGCTATTAGATGAAGACGTGATTTTTTTAATTATTCTAACAAAGAGTTTTAAAATATGTTCTATTTTTAGATTTTTCCGGACCGCGTGGGCTAATCTGGTCTTATTGGTTCCCCAGAAACTGGCCCAGTCCATGTTTTTTGAGCTTCCATTCTCTTTTCATGCCCCTCGGAATGGAAGATTTGGAGATGGTTGTGTAGTCTTTGTAGTCATCCTGTGGCAACTCTTTTGGACTTTGACTTGGTTGAATGTTGTGCCTAGAAAAGCTATTGTTAATGTCTTGATTAAAGTGTGTTTTGATGGTTGTGGAGGGAAACGAAAATTAGTGCTTTTCAGTATTGTGGGTCCCCCTTCTATTTTGTCAAATATATATGGTTGAAGATTCAGTTTGTTTGAATTGATTGAGACTCAAATTTTCATACTGTATCACATGGCAAATAATTTTCCTGCGAATATTTCCTATAGCAATCATAGCCTAGTTACTTTGTATCTAGGTTAATGGTGTAATGACTGCCACTTGTTTCATTTGAAAAGAAAATATTAAGCTATCATTTCCACCCCGCCAGACTACAAAGAATTAATTTTTAAATGCCTCATGAAAAGAGATACATTCTTCTGCCTTCCTGTTAACCACTTATCTGTAGTACAACTAACATTTTAATTATATTATTGCTCATTTAGGATGAGAGAAAGAGTCTGCCTATATATCCATACAGAGAGCAATTACTTGAAGCTATTCGTGATCATCAGGTGCTTTAATTTCTCATCTCACTTCTTTTGCAGGCAGCAGTATTGTTGAGTTGTGGCTCTTTTTTTTTTAAACAGTTTGGCTTCTGATTGACTTCTATTATAGACTCTTGTGATTGTTGGAGAAACTGGTTCTGGGAAGACCACCCAGATACCTCAATATCTTCATGAAGCTGGGTATACTAAGCATGGAAAGGTACGATTGTGTCTTTTGGTTATCTATACTAGCTATTGGCATATTTCTATGGGCATTTTCAGTATTCATTTCTGTGGCAATTACCATTACATCTTTTGCACATTTTGTTTTTTGCATTAATAAAAATTGTGGTGCTTGAAATTTTATTGAAGGAATTTGCGATATGGCATTGTCTTTGAATCAATTGGTAGCATTTATCGTAAATATTTTATCTTTTAGATATATGCGAGCCTGTAAATGTTGGATCTTTTCCAATATTTGCTAATACCTAAAATTATCTTTTGCAACATCTTCCTTCAATCCTTTAACTTTAGACTGATTATGAGATAATTGTAGCAAGGCCTTGCTTTGCATTCTTGTTTTTGTGTCCTTCAGGTTGCATGTACCCAGCCACGTCGAGTTGCTGCAAGAGTGTTTCTGCTCGTGTTTCTCAGGAAATGGGCGTAAAGCTTGGCCGCGAGGTATGTAACTCCATTCAATGCATTCTTAATTAGGTTTGAGTTAGAAAATGATTATGAGACAAAGAGCATTTCTGTCCTCGCATGCCCTTGGGATGCTGTTCAGAGTAGCTTTGATATACTTCATTTTGATATGTTGGTTGCTTTCCTTTGTTTGGCATGTTATGTGGATATTCTCCTATTTCTAAGATAAGCAATATCTCTATTAATGGTTAAAATAACATAAATTTCTCGTTACAATCATGTTACATCAACTGCATTTGGTAAATGGCCTATGGGACAATTATATCACTTGGGCAGGACTGGTTTCTAGTACCTTGTTTTTCTCCTTTCTGATCTTTTTCCTATCAGAACTCTTGATACTTCTTTGAAATTTTCTTCCTGATGCTTATCTGCAACTGGAATACACCTGCTCGATATTCGTCATTGACTTGCTACTTGCCAGGGAAAAAATCTACTTGCTTTGAAGATCTCATTCTTTGAAGTTCCTTTCCGAGTGAAGGGCGTGTCTTAAACCTATCTATTAATTTTCCATGCAATCAACACGTTGGATATTCTATTCGTTTTGAAGACTGCACCTCAGAGAAGACTGTATTGAAGTACATGATAGATGGAATGTTGTTGCGTGAGTTCCTGGGTGAACCGGATCTTGCTAGCTATAGGTATGTTTGAAACAGTTTTCTTCTTTGATGATTTCTTGATTTGATGCAATTCTTAGATGTTGTCATGTTTCAGTGTGGTGCTGGTTGATGAAGCCCATGAAAGAACGCTTTCCACGGATATTCTTTTCGGATGCAAATGATAATGGGAGTAAGTGTGGAGTTGTTGGTCTTGGTCATGTTTATATGCTGCCGCTCTTTCTTACAGGAACTACTTCCGGGATGGGTGGTGTATCATGAATTGGTTCTAACAACCAAAGCATACGTGAGACAAGTAAGTGCTACGGACTCCATCTTGGCCTCTTCATTGCAGTTGCAACTCGAGGGCTTTGCTTTCCAATTTTGTTTTTTCGGTTATAGTTGCTGAAACTAAGGGGTTTCTTTGCAGGTGACTGAATTGAAGCCAGCCTGGTGGGTGGAAATAGCTCCCCACTATTACGAGCTGAAAGATGTCGATGACCGTAATTCTCTCTCTATCACTCATTGATCAATTTACAAAGATAGCATGGTACATGACCAGTTGTCGTTGGAGTGAACATATATTCCAATGAATCCTTTTTATTATTTTTTTTATTTTTATTTTCTGTGGCAGCTGGATCAAAGAAAATGCCTCGTGGACCTGGACGCGCATGATTGGATTGTCGGCTGGTCACCAAGTCGGGGAAATGGGAAATTCCGAAGATGTTTTCGGAAGATGATGTGTATGATAAAAAAGCAGCAATGCGGGGTGTTTCTTATCGGTGAAAAAACTAGCATTAGGACTGAATTTTACCCAACTGCAGTAGGTTCAGAATTTTTATTGGTAATTTCGCCTGGTTAGTACGTAGAGTTTTGAGCCTTATTATTAATGGCTTTGAGGTGCTTGGGAATAGAATCAACGGGCTGTTTTTATGTGCGGCTATTTTCAAGAACACAATCTCAAAATATAATCTAGAAATGTCTCGGCAGCAATTGTCTTCCGGAGAATTAGAAATTTCTATTGAACGGTTAGAAAAGTACGAATAAGAGAAAACCTCCTTTTCTTTTAGTTCCATCAATTTTTTTTAGGCCAAAACTTCCTGTAAAAACGATTTAAAATGATTAACCAAGACTCCATCTAATCATGCATGCTTTAGTTGGCCAAAATCCCTTTTGACCGCCAAGATCGAAAGAAGAAAGAATTTCTTCCCCCAAAATGAATCGGGGCCTTTTCGTGGTCTGTCATCGTTAGGGAAAATTTTAAATAAGGGCCCGAACTGTTTTCATTTTTTTTAAGTAAGGGTTTGAAGTGATTTTCATTTCAAATAATGACTCCAAGTACTCTCATTATTTCAAATAAGGACTTGAAATGGTCATGACTATTTCAAATAATGATTTGACCTTGTCGATTGATTAAGGGTATTTTGGTCAAAATATAATTTAAACTTAAATTTTAGTTAAATTAAATTAAGAAATAGAAAATTAAAACACAAAAAAAAAAAACATAGGAGGGAGGTTGCCTTCCTGCCTATATTTCTTTATTCTTTTTTTTTTAATTTAAAAATAGAAGAAGGAAAAAAATAAGGAAAAAGGATAAATGAAGAAAATGCCCCCTAACAACTTGGTGAGGAGATACTTTCTTGAGACTGATATGGCTATTTCATTCTTTCATTTGAAACAATATTTAATTAGGCCTTTATTTGAAACAATAAGAGTACTTTAGACTCTTACTTGAAACAATATTTATTTTATGATTTATTTGAAAAAATAAGAGCATTTTTGGCCCTTCTTTAAATTTTTTTGTGAAATGTAGAGAGCAAATACGTATGGTCGCGAGCTTTTCACTTACTCCAAACAAGGCTCGTAGCGTGTGAATGCCAAAAAGGAAATTTAGTCATGTTTTGCTAATCACGTGTCGGGTTGATCCAGCAATTAGGACCAACTCGGACTTTTTGGGACTGAGGACTGACCCCGTTAAGCCTAGGACCAATGATAATAAGGTTGGTCCATTCCAAGGACAACTTGAGATCAATATATTTTTTATAGGTTAATACCACGAAGATCCCCAAATTAGTACACTAGTATTAAATTTATCCTAAATTATTTTTTACCATAAAAAATCTCAAACTGATACAATTCTGATAAATTTACTCTAAACTATTTTTTTGGGCCATCAAAAACCACAAATCGATACATTTGTGATAAATTTTTTATAGACTAATTATTTTGACCACCAAAAATTCAAATTGGTATGCATTCGATAAATTTGCCCTCTATTGATTTTCATTAAATTGGATTAATACCACAAAAACTCCAAATTGATAGACATGCGAAAAATATAGAGTAAAAACCCTAAACATGTACATCCAATAATTGTCACGCGTCATCCAAATCAACAATTCGAATATAAAATTTAACAAATCATGGATTTATCACAGACGTACCGGTTTATAATAAATGTGTCAAACATGTATCGATTTAGATTTTTTGGTGGTTAAAAAAATAACTCGGGGTAAATTTGTTAAACAAGTTTGGCGAAAAATGAATGATTTAAAAAATATTTTCTTAAAAATAATCACTCATATCACTTAAAATAATTAATCAACTGAAAATATTTTCATTATCAATAATAATTTATATAATTGATTAAGGAAATATTTTTCTTTTATTCTTTTTTTAAGCGATGCAAGTGATTATTTTAAAAAATATATTTTCTAAATTATTTGATTTTCTCGAAACAAATGAAACCTTCGTTGATCGCTTGATTATTAGCATCCATTTCCAATAAACATGTTTCATTCGTTTCAATCGTATGCAAATCTAGGAGATAATTAGCGGAAATAACATGTAAGGTTACTAATTTTTTTAGGGGAAGATATCAAAAAGTATTCTCACATTCTATATTCACATATATTTGCACCTTGAATATTGGAAGTACACAATTATTATTATTGGGAAAAATTTCAATTAAAGGCCTAAATTTTCCTGATTTTCTTAAATAATAGTCTAAAGTGGAATTTATTTCAAACTAAGGCCTGAAAATGTACTTTTTGTTTCAAAAAAGGGATTGATCGAAGGGTATTTGTGTCTGTTACTCTTTTTTTTTTAATTATATAATTTTATCTTCTTTTTTTTGCTTTCCTTTTCTTTTTATTTTTCCCTTTCCCTTTTTTTTTAAATTTACCCTCCCCTCCCCTCCCCTCCCCCAGCCACGTCCACCCGACTCTCTCCGTCTCGCAAGAACTCCATCTCAGTCACGCATCACCAAGACGCCCGCAGATCAGCGACCGATCCTTGTTCTTCTGCCAGCCTTCGCCTCTCTCTCTCTCTCTCTCTCTCTCTCTTCCCCCCTTCTCTGTGAGATTTGAGATGGGTCGTTGTTATTCTAGGAAGGACGCTCATGGAATCCGATTCTGTTTTTTGGGTCGATCGGATTTGCCACTGAAATCCACTCCAAGATTCTGAATTTCGGTTTCTGTTTTTATTTTTGAACTTCAGATCTGGGTTTCGGTTTTCTTCGATCCTTTTCGCTCTGATTTTGACGTACATTTGATCTGAATCTTTCATCTTCTTGTTTTCGACCTATTTGTGCAAAGAAGGAATCCTTTCTTTTTTCTCTTTTTCCAGCTTTACTTTGTTAGTTAAAGCTTGAGAGAGCGAGGGCTGGTGATTTTCATCGGGTTTAACGATGACCGCGGCGAAGAACGCTGGAAAATCGAGGAAGGGTGTTGGTGACGCTAGGACGACGAGGGAGTTGGAGACGGGCCAGAGAGACTACGGCTTCAACTTGGAGAACCGACAGTGGAGGCCTGTATTCGGACAAGCTTCCGTGTCAAATAGGCCTCTCAAGAAGATGCGAAGCCCGGAGAGGCAAGCGAGAGCTTCCAGTTATCATTGTCTTCTTCCCGTCTCAAAATCAAGCACCTTTCACCACCATGCCTTCCTCTGTTCCTCCCACTTCGGCCATCGCTCACTGTCTTCCATCGCTCCTTTGTCTTCGCACAACTCTCCGAGGTCGATCTTTCCTTTCGCTCTGGATGCATCCCAACATCACGGGCAGTTCCAGCAGCAGCTTGGGACTGTGCCGTTTCACGCGTTTCGGCCGGCGTTCCAGCTCCAACCTCCGCAAAATCAGGGGCAGCACGAGCAGCAGATGATATCTTTCGCTCGGCAGCAGCAGCAGCAGCTAGGCCTTAATGACCCGCTGTAAAACTTCGCAGGTGACTTGTCCCCACTGCAGCCGCAGCAGAGGCTGTTGCAGTACTGGAGTGACGCGTTAAATCTCAGCCCGAGGGGGAGGATGATGATGAATCGGCTGGGCCCTGACAGTAGGCCGATCTTCCGGCCTCCGCAGCCGATAAACACCGCCAACCTCTATCGGGGGAGTGAGGCAGCAACATTGGGGCAAGTGGTTTGCTGAGATTCGCCTCCCGAGGAAACGAACCCGACACTGGCTAGGGACCTTCGACACAGCTGAGGATTGAGCGGCGAAGGTCAGACGTCAATGGTGGACGTGGCTGGGGAGGGAAGGGGAAATTAAAAAAAAAAAAAGGAAAGGGAAAAATTGAAAAGAAAAGGAAAGTAGAAAAAAGATAAAATTGCAAAAAAAAAGAATACATAAATATACTTCAGCCCTTTATTTGAAATAAAAAAATCACTTCAAGCTCTTAAAATTCACTTTGAGCCTTGATTTAAATCGGGGCACTTGATGCTCTTAATTGAATTTTTTCCTTATTATTATAAGAGATTATACGAAATTACACAAAATCATATTTTTCGGGGATGGGTACAGGATTTGGGAGGCCCGCGCAAGTGAGCTTTGCAAAGTGAGTAGCATCCACGCTCGGCCAGCCTGTTGATCCCTTCACAAATTCATGCGCCAGGAACTTCTGGTCTCACCGACAATCGTCAACCCCCCACAACCAACCATTGCGCTCACTGCCACAGTTTACTACGGACCTCTTGTGGGAGTAAAAAATCAATAATATTTTTTAATAAAAAATTATTTTTTAAAGAAATTGAAAAGGTTAACAAAATGAAGTAAAATTTTTTTTGGCTACCGATAAAAAATTTTCATGAAAGATTTTCTGTTAATGATATTTCAAAAGTATAAATTTTCAATCATTATCAAACGAATTTTTCTTATTAGAAATCAATTTTTAGAGCAAAAGTAAAAAAAAAAAAAAAATCAATTTCTGCTTCTAAGCAAAAGGAAAAAAAATCAAATTTTGATCAGAAATTGAATTCTAGAGTAAAAGTATTGTCATGCACATGCACACCCTAACTTAGCTCGCTGCTAAACCCTTTCGAGCGACGCTGATTCCCGCCGGCCGTGGGAAGTCACGTCATTGTTCTCTTCACCATGACGCCGCCATCTGCTCTTCGTTGCTCGTCCTATCCGAGGTGGCCCACCATCGGTTGCATTTTTTTTTTTTTGCAGCAATAAAAATTGTGGTGGTCGGAGTTCTATTGAAGGAATTTACAATTTGGCATTGTCTTTGAATCAATTGGTAGTATTTACCGTAAAAATTGTTCTTTATATGTGAACGCGCAAATGTTGGATGTTTTCCAACATTGACATTACAAATACATAAAATTGTCTTTTTCAACATCTTCTTTGCATTCTTGTTTTCGTGTCCTTCAAGTTGAATGTACCCAACCAAGTAGTATTGCTGTAATGAGTATTTCTGCTCGTATTTCCGAATAAATGGGTGTAAAGCTTGAGCACAAGGTATGTATCTATGTTCATCAAGTTAGGAAAACGATTACGAGGCAAAGGCTTTTCCACCGTTGCATGTCCTTGGTATGCTATTTCGAGTAGCTTTGATATGCTTCTGCCCTTTCTTTGGTATGTTATGTGGATGTTCTGAGGACCTTTTCCTATTTTTAAGATAAGCAATATCACTATTAATGGTTAAAATAGCACAATTTAGTACAATCACTATCATTATCACTGGTTAGAGTAGCATAAATTTCTTGTTATAATGATGTTTGATCATGCATGTGTTCTTGGATGTTTGGAGTGCTAAACCTTTAGGATTGATTGCTCGATCACTCGGATCGTGGAGAGAGAAAATCTAGAAGAGAATGTTTTGTGTTCAAATGGATTTATGCAAATGAGGGATATAGCTCTTTTATTTATACAAGAAGCGTCTTAATGACTATTGTTGATTGATTCTAAATTTAATAGTGGAGATTGCACCTAGCGTCTCATTGATTACCGTTGATTGACTAGATTTAATGGTGGAGATTGCATTTCCCTATCTACCAGTGAGAGTACATTCCTTCTTTACCAATCATATTACAATAATTACTCTATAATATGGTACATTTACGGTATCACCCATTCCAAAGAATATTCGAGGGGATTTAAGAAAATCCCTCCCCCTCTCTCCGTTCCTCCCTTTTCCTATCTCTCTATCTCACTACCAGCCCCATATTTAAGATTTCTATTCGTATTCAGTTAGATTCAAGCGTTGGATTTTTAGGAATTTCTTTGGGGAAATCGACTTAGACGAGCACCGCAAGCCATTACCAATCATTAACAATGATAGATCTATTCCTAATGGATGAGAGTGTGCTCTTAGTTGTGGAGGGTATTTTTTCATTTATTTTCTAGAATTTGTTCTGGTCTGTAATTATCTGGAACTTGCTAAGCTTAAAATCCTTCTTTGTAGTTCTCATTCTGCTTAATGAATCAAGTCTTTTTTCGGTTAAAAAAAAAAGATAATTCAAACCAAGACACTTCAAGTCTTGTAGCTCATCCAAACTATGTGGCTGTTCGGGTAGTTCATGCAACCTCTGGTCTGCGACACATGGTTGCATTGACAAACAACTCTTCAATAAGGAAGTTGTATCACTATTTTAGGGGGAGGAAAAATGTATATTTACTGTTGTAACTTCTTGATAAATGATGATTGTATAATTGTACCAATTTACCAATTCTATTGTGAGGCTTTTTTATCCTATTTGGGAAAGTGCGGTTTCTCATGTGATTTTGATCATTTCTGTGGTTTTTCCTGGGAAAAAAGGATATCGAACTTTTCTAGATGAAAGCTGTGGATGGGTGAACTCCAGAGGATCCGGCTCCTCTACCTTTAAGGCAGAGGAACATGGAGATCCCCACCGCCCCTTTCCCCTTTTTATAGGAGGAAATGTTTTTGGGCGATGGGGATCCATATGCCATACAAAAAGTATGGCAGACGATTCAGAGGCTTGTCAAAGATGTTGCAAATGCTTATTTATACGGAAATAGATCACCTACCATAGCCCCTTTATGACAGGGCTAGGGCAGACGATTTGGGCCGTCCACTTTGGAAATGGACGGCCCATATTAAATGGTTTAAAAAAATATTTTTTATATTTTCTAATTAAATAATTATTTAATTTAAAATGGACGGTATAGTTCAAATCAACTCATCCTTGCGCTGATCCCACTAGCGCAAGGTATTCAGATCCCATTTATACTGGCACGCGGCCCCCACTCCCCCCCAAAAAAAAGAAAAAGAAAAAAGGACGTGCATCGCACTAAAATATAATGTTTAACCCATTATCTTGTTTTCCGACCCCCCCATTATCCTGTTTAGGACCGACACGTCCACGATTTCGCAGATAGACCAATACCGGACACGCTTCGAGATTAAGATTAATGAGATGTTAGGCAAATTTTGAGGCACGGAAGTGTCCTAATGCTCGAGCACCTCAAATTGCAATTCTTCGTGCATCTTAGTGGGGGGTGGATTCGCCCAGCTGAAATGATCTATAGTTTAACTGATTAATACACCCTCACTCAGTTTTAGGCTCCGAATCACTAAACTACAATATGACCTGGACCCAAATTATTGCTTGTTAATTAAGTCATTGAATCCCGTTTTATTTCGCGAAAAGTCAAAAATCTGAAAAATACTTTTCTAAAAATGGTTTGCATCGCTTCTAAAAGGGAAATGATTTTTTTAATCATCCGCGCAAATATGTAGAATAAATTGTTATCGATAATAAAAATAATATTTATTAATTAATTATCTCAATTCAAACAAATGATTAGTTTTAGATTATTTTTTTCAAATCATTTAATTTTTTTGCAAAATAAAAAGAGCTTGTATAGAAGTGGTAAAGTTTCTTGGGCTCCCTTCATCTCATGAAAAATGTAATCTTTCTGAAAAATATTTTCAATAAGTCATTTTAGAAGAAAATGACGATGCTTTTGGGTGTTTGGCTAACACCTGAAAATGAACAAGAAAGTATTTTTCTCATATAAAAATTAATATGTAAAATTATATAAAGAATTTTATTTTATTTTATTTTTTGCCTCGGATAAAGTTATAAAATAGAAAATAAAATTTTTAAATAAGATCCAAATACCAGAAAATATTTTCCATTTTTTTTTTAAAAAAATTTTCGTGACTAAGTTTTCTCCGTTAATCCCACCTTAGTTAAGCCGAACCAGGGCACCACATGGCGTTTCGCTTGGGTCCGCTTTCTGGCATGGACACTGAAGGGCGCGACGGCTGCGGGGGCTCTGCTACAAGAGCACTCCGCGCGCCAAGATCGCAGAGCAAAAGCAACCTCTTTGAAGCCAAGAACGAGGACAGTAAATGAAGAAGACGAGAATGAGCGCTGACATTATGTGCCAAGAAGATCGTGCTCGCGTGACGGGAGCGTCCGGTCGCATCCCTTGGCGTTGCGGCTCGTCAAAGTTTCTCTTGCAGCGTGGCTGCTGCATGTCAAGGAAGGCCGTAGAGTCACGTGATCTTATCTGACCATGTTTATTTATCCTATTATTTTATTTCTAGTTAAATGGTCAGTTGTTTAGTCTCATAGTTATTAGGAGTTTATTTTTTTAGTGGCGCTGAACATGGCTTTGTATTTTACCAAGTCAATAGGAGGTTTCTGGACATTGCTATTTTTCAGGAGTTAGTGGATGCAATTTCTTTATTTCATGCTATTAATCGTGGGGTATTAACTCTTTTAAAAGAACATCTGTTGTAAGCATTTTGTTCAAGAAGGAAGGAATAAACGTATTTCATTGCATATTGCTAGTATCTTTTTGTAACAGTGGTATTAGAGCCAACTCCCGATAGTATGCGGGGCTGTAGCAGGAGCTCCCTGGTGCCGCTGAGGGCACATTGAGTACGCTGTGCCGTTGAGGGGGGAGTATGTAACATACTCCTCCCACATCACTTAGGGAAAGGACCTTGAAGTGGTTTATATGGATAGATCCTCCTTAGACTTGCAAGATGTGTTTTTTGGGGGACGTATAGGTGACCCTCGAAGGAACAAAACCATGAGGAGTTGGCAAGTCTTGTGTCGCACTCCAAAACAAACAATATTTTGCAATTACGCAGTCGAGGCGTGGTGAGCTTAGGCCCTATTTGGTTCAGCATTTGTCGTTTAGTTCATTTTTTGGCTCACTTTGGGCAGATGTAATTGCATCTCAAATGTTTTTTAAAGGCTTTTAAGCCAAAATACCTCTAGAGGTACTTTGAGAAGTTGCATCTCAAATGCAACTAATTTTTTTTAAAAAAATTTGTCACATTCACTTGCCGCTGCTGATCGCCACCGGCCGCCACTCTCCTCCGATCGCCATCATCACCTGTCGCCTGCAGCCGCCGCTCTCTGCCGGTCGTCGTCGTCGTCGATCGCCGCCGCCACCTGTCGCCACTTTTTTTATATTAAAAAAGTAAAAATACATTACAAAGTATATTTTTCATCAAACGGCATTTATGTCAAAGTTGATTTCAAAAGCGTTTTTAAAAAATACTTTGCCAAACACTACTTTCATTTTGAAAAAGGCCTTTAGCCCAATGTTATTTGCATTCACTTAAAGTCTCTTGGCTAAATGCCAAACCAAATAAGCTTTTAGTCCGTTACAGTTGATATCAGAGCCAATTCCCGACAACGGAAGCGTGGTTAGCCTAGGCGGTTACAGTCGCTATTACAAAAAGATACTAACAATATGCAATGAAGTACGTTTACTCCTTACTTCTTGAAAAAAATGCTTACAACAGATGCTCTTTTTAAAGATCTAATACCCAATGATTAATAGCATGAAATAAAGAAAGTGCATCCACTAACTCTTAAAAAAAAAAGCAACGTGCAGAAACCTCCTATTTACTTAATAAAACACAAAGCCATGTTCAGCTCCATTAAAAAACAAACTCCTAATAACTAGGACACTAAACAACTGACCATGTAATTAGAAATAAAATAATACAATAAATAAACATGATCAGATAAGATCACATGATATGAACATTCCCTCCTTTAAACTGAAAGTTTGCCAACATTCAGTTTAATACAAATACCAAGTAGGTTTATACAACTTGTGCTCACTTCCAAACCTTACATCTATAAATACTTGTTCTTCCAAGTCGCCATGTTAAAATGCCGATCTCACCTCCAACTAGAAGATAGGCCATGAGTTTTGCGCCGCCAGTGCGATCACCAATCTAATTGTGTCATGTCGGACAACTGGAGCAAAGACTTCATTGTAGTCAATGCCGAACTCTTGCTTGTAGCCTTTTGCGACTAAGCAAGCTCTGTACTTATCAATTTCACCATTCTCCTTTAGCCTCGTCTTGTACACCCACTTCACGCCAATGGTCTTTTGCCCTTTTGGAAGCTCTGTCAACTCCCAATTATTGTTTCTTTCAATGGCTGCAATTTCAGCAGCCATCGTCTTCCGCCATTTTGGTTCTTTAACGGCATCTTTGAAAGCTACTGGATGCAATCTGAAAATAGAGCAAAATGAGTAAGGGGATCATCAGTTTGGTCAATCCCGATTACCTCATAATCAGTCATCCACGCAGGTCTTCTTCTAACTCATTGAGGTTGTTGTGCATCTTTTGTTTCAGAGGCTGATATACGGTCATTGATTGCTGGTTGTTGCTCATTTTTTACATGTTGTGCATTCTCCAAAAGGCTGCTGCGTTTTTTCTCCATTTTGTTCATCAAAATCAGCTTATATTTGTTGTTCAACATTGTTTTCATCCCAAATCCAGAACCGCTCTTCATAAAAAATCATGTCGCGGCTAATGACAATTTTCTTTGTGATAGGATTGTACAATTTGTGTGCTTTCATCAAGCTTACTCCTTTTCTAATTTGGAACACGGGCAAATTCTATGCAACCGAAGATTCTGAAATGTTCAACACTTGGTTTGCGTCCACTCCAAGCCTCTTCAAGCGTCAGGTTTTAAATAGCAAGTGTGAAGCTTATGTTCAATACATGAATGCTCCAATTGATAGCTTTGAGAAGCTTGGAGTGGACATCGCTTCTTGCCAAAATGGTTCGTATCATGTTCACAATCGTGCAATTCTTTTTCTTTGCAATGCCATTTTGCTGCAGCGTATAAGCTGCTGTGAGTTGTTTTTGAATTCCACGAGTCTCGCAAAAATTTAAGAATTCTTGTGAGTTATATTCTCCACCGCGATTGCTGTGAAAGGCCTTTATAAGCATGCCTGCTTCTTTTTTGACTAGTAGCTTGTAGTTTTTGAAAGCTAAAAAAGTTTTAGACTTCTCCTGCAAATAACGAACCCAAGTTTTCCGACTATAATCATCAATGAATGTTATAAAATAACCTTTACCACCGTTTGATGTTGAATTAATGGGTCCGCATAAGTATCCAATCGTTGGCAAAAGGTCATAAACCAATCATAATGATCAGATAAGGATTGATCCCATGTTGAATATCAAATAATGCTTCCCATGTGTCACATACATGCGTCATATTATTCTGTTCAGAATAGAGCAATGCACATTTCTCCTAAACCGCCTTAGCAGTCTTACACTAAATAAAATGAGGACTAACCTTAGGATACATGATATTCCATAGAAGGATTCGAATCATGCATCTCTTGCAATCCGCTTGGCAAGTTTCTCTTTGTCAGATGATGTTGTAGACGTAAGAAAATCAAGTTGTTCGATGGCAGTTAAATGGACTTAGACCATAATGGATAATTTGTGACATCCAACTTGACAGAGGCCAATTGAAGATGACCAAACAGAGATCCAGAACTTGATCCGGTAGGCATCAATGAATAAGGAATTTGATCAAGTCCAAACACAAAATGAACATCACAGTAATCGAGTAATTAAACCTCAGTCCATAGTAGGTCACAACTTTATTTCAATTTTATCTTTAACATAACAACCAAACCAAAAGTAATCCCAGCAATTGTCAGCCAAAATGCAAAATATATGTTATTCTAGATAGGACTCCAAAAAATAACTCCACTATACCGACTTCAACCGCCACACAAAAATGATCCAAAGCAACCAATGCATCAACTGCCACATAAAATGCTCCAAACCGAATTGTAGTCAAAATCACAGTATACACGTCAAGCAGAAATAGGTTCTACGCAGGCAGCAACACCAGTAGAAAAGAAACCAGTTGTAGTCACCAAATAAAATGGAACAAAACATCAAACTTGCAAGTGCTAGAGGTTTGCCACCTAGGTTTGAGGTGAAATACCAATTCGGAACACGTTTCTGGGGCTTTCCTTCTCCTTGAACAATCACAGTAATACCAATTAGAGTCTAACTGAAGGCTACAGAAAGTCTTCTAAAAAACTTCCAAGTTTGAGGCTGTACGCTTCATTCTAGCTCCCGCAAGCCTCAGCATAGAGGAGAAGAAAGTGAAGAAAGAAGCGAGTGAAGAAGTAGAGCGCCAGCCTAGGCGATGAAAGGCTAGGGTATCCTTTGGAGCTGGGCTCGCTGACCTGGCTGGCATCAAAAGGCCCCAGATCTAGGCTTCGTCGGCCTATGCACCAGCCTAAGCAATGCCGGATGACAATGGGTTCAAGCTTCGCCGGCCTAGGCGACGCCGGACCTAGCTTTGTCGGGCTTGGGCGACTTCAGTGGACGAGGATGACAATGATGGTGGTTGATGGTGTTGAACACTGGTATGTGATTATTTACGATGGCTTTCATATCACGTGGAAAGAATAATTCTATTGCATTCAAAAAATCAGAATAGGTTATATATATAACCCTTATTACCATTTTACTCCTCACAAGTAACCGAGATGTTTTAACACATTCTCTTGTAATTGACCAATGCTAAGCAAGTTGATTTTCAAATCTGGAACAAAGTAAACGTTTGAATAGTTGTTGTCACAGCCTTTTGCTTTCCATTTGGAATCAGTAGCATGATCCTCATTTGATTTTCGGTGTGAATCTTTGTCCTTCCATCTCCCTTTCTCGCGATCTGGACCTTTTGGATTGGCTGCCTTTAATGCTTGCTCCTCTTTATCTTGTTGGACAAACTTGTGCTCATGAAACAGCAAAGAACTCTGCAACTCACCAATTGAAAAGTTAATCAATATCATTCGACTCTTCTATAGCACAAACAACATCAGGACCTTTTGGATTGGCTGCCTTTAATGCTTGATCCTCTGTATCTTGTTGGACAAACTTTTGCTCATGAAACAGCAAAGAACTCTGCAACTCATCAATTGAAAGTTAATCAATATCTTTCGATTCTTCTATAGCACAAACAGCGAAATTAAATTTCGGTGTCATTGATCGAAGAATCTTCTCAATGATGGTGACGTCCTCCATCTTCTCACCATGGATCTGCATCTTGTTAGCGATCGTCATTGTTCTTGATAAGTAATCAGTAACGGATTTGCCAGACTTCATGCGTAAATTCTCAAATGCTGTGCGAAGCCCTTGAAATTGCACGTGCTTCACCTTCGCGTTCCCTTGATACAAATGACATTTATAAACCTTTACATATTTGTTGAATGCGATGATGCCCCTGAGTCGGAATTATCAGAAGGCCAAACAAAACGGCTTCTTTCTAGGATAAACCGAGCCATCGCGTCTAAATTATCAAATGCATATTCACCCAAATTTAGCACAATAAGGGACTTCCAAGAACTCGCGTTTCGCAACAATGAGGGACTTCCAAGAACTCGCGTTTCGCAACTAACTTTAACCAGCTGGACCTTGCAATTCCAAATTAATCCCCATCAACACAGAAACCAAAATTAGCAAGAAAAAATGGAAAACGAATTCCCAAAATGGGTTCAATATCCATACTTGGAGACAAAAATTGGAATAATTTACGAATGCAAGAAGGAAAGGAACCCAGGCTCTAGTGGGACCGAAATAAAATAAAAATAACTTACAGAAGATGCTATGTGCATTGGAGAACAACAGCCAAATCATTCACAGAAAAGAGGAAAGACATCAAATTCACGGAAGCGCATAGAAGATGAGCTAATTAGACATAATTATTGAGGATTGTACGCAATATCGACAAGAACATGAGCACGAGAGAGAAATAAAAATGATGTGAAATCGACATTACCATCTGTGGTACCTCGACATGTCCGGCTGCAGGAAAGTCAACTGTTTCAAACAGGTCGAATCAATCACTCCGATCTTCTTTGCAGAGAAGCTCAAAGCTCTCTGTAATTGATTGTGGCGGCAGACAGTGACAAGGGGAGACGGGAGACTTCAAATGTTTAACTACTCATCGATGTGCAACAGATCCTCTTAATGTGTATCTAACTCTCTTCATCAAGCAGTAACCACTGGATATCGGAAACATATCCAGCATCCCTGATGGAACATGACAAAGAACTTAAAATTGCATAAATCAAATCTGTTTGGGGATGTGACTGATCTCTGGCAGTGAAAACATGAGCTTGATTTCTTAAAACAATCCAACTAATGCCCGGAGGTTTTCTTAGACCTTTCTCTTTCAGCCATGCCCTTATAAGCCGGACTTCTGACCAAAGACCCGTGGCCGCATAGATATTTGAGAGTAAAACATAATTTGCCTCATTTAAGGGTTCCAATTCAACGATTTTCTCAAAGACTAGCTTAACAAGCTTGGTATTAGAATGGACTTGACAGGCACTAAGCAGAGCTCTCCACACTAAAGCATCTGCTTTAATAGGCATTGAATAGATAAAATTTAGAGCTTCATCTAAGCGGCCACCACGCCCAAGAAGATCAACCACACAACCATAGTGAACAAGTTCAGGCTTCACCTTAAACTTGCGAAACATTGAATTGTAGAGAAGCAACCCCTCCTCTATCAATCCACAATGGCTGCAAGCAGATAAAATAGATACGAAAGTTGCACTGTTTGGTTTCATACCATCTTCCAGCATCTGCAGAAAGGTAGATATAGCGCCTTCTCCCTGGCCATGAATTCCATAACCAGTTATCATAGCATTCCACGAGATAACATCCCTTTGCCAAATCAAATTAAAAACTTTCTCACCATTGTGCAGACTGCCACATTTTGCATACATAGTTATCAGAGCATTTGCGAGAGATGCATCAGAACCAATGGATGACTCCCTCCGGGTTACGTAAGCATGAATGCACTGGCCTAGGTGAAGATCAGCTAGGTGGATACATGACGATAGAACATTTATAAGAGTGACTGAGTTAGGTTCAGTTTCTGAGATCAAACGTCTAAAGAGTAGCAGAGCCTTGTGAGTCTGGTTGTTTCTAATGTAACTGGCAATCAAAGAATTCCATGAGACTATGTCTCTGTTGGAGCAGCAGTCAAATAAATTCTCCGCTGTCACTTCATCACCACAGTCCATGTACATCTCTGTCAGTGCAGTGGTCAAGGGTATATTAATATCAATGCCCTGCTTAATTACATAGCCATGGATAGATCGGCCAATGTTGAGTGAAGGTACATCATCACAGGAAGCAAGAATTGATATAATTGTGTAAGAGTTGGGCTTGATTTCGGACTCATGCATCCTTAGAAAGACTTCCAATGCTTCAACTTTTGAGTTGCTATTGGCCAATGCTGCAATTAAAGTGTTCCAAGATATTACATCAACATATGGCAGATGAGAAAAAGCCTTCTTAACAGCTTCGATACAATTGGTCACTTCGTACATATTCAAAAGTGCATTACCAAGAGAAACATCAATAAGCATACCAGCCTTAATCACATGCGCATGTAAACTTCTACCGAATCTCATCCCATCTGCTAAGTCTGCACATGAAGACAACATGACCATAATAGTTCTTTCATCTGGTTGGACATCATCATTTAGCATTCTCAAGAACAAACTCTGAGCTTCTTCAGGACAGCTG
This sequence comes from Rhodomyrtus tomentosa, assembly GCA_028455895.1. Taxonomy (NCBI): domain Eukaryota; kingdom Viridiplantae; phylum Streptophyta; class Magnoliopsida; order Myrtales; family Myrtaceae; genus Rhodomyrtus; species Rhodomyrtus tomentosa. Next base: position 11,944,525 of record JAPCWY010000003.1, on the reverse strand, counting down.
AAATCAATGTATGTTGACAGCATGGAATTCCACAGCACAACATCACGGATGAGAACAGATTTAAATATTTCATATGCAAACTCTGGTTTCTGTAGCTTACTATACATATGCAGCAATGCATTTGCAGAGTAGACATCACAACTTAGATCAGACTTAATAGCCATTTGATGAATTTGCATCGCGAGACCAAGAGATCCATGCTCTGTGCAGGCCCGAATCACTATCAACATGGTGACCTCATCAAGTTCGCCCCCGTTCTCTAGAATCCTCAAAAAAACCTTTAAAACCATGAAGTAATTGCCAGCTTCAAAGTAACCCATTATATTTACATTCCAACTCACCATGTTCTTCACCTCCATCATGTCAAACACATTGTGTGAAACCTTCACATTAAGCTTCGCATAAAACCCTATTAAAGCAGTTCCAACATGAGGGTATTCATGAAATAGCCCGCTCCTCAAAGAATAACAATGTAATTCCTGCCCCATTCTCAACTCCATTGCTTCCCTGAAGGCCAAAAGTAACGCCACAACAGTACGAGAACTTGGTTTCACACTCTGCCTCCCCATTTCCCGGAACACATAGATCGCCTCCTCATGGTCACCCACACCCACATACCCGTTTATCATTGCGTTCCACAAAACAACATCTCTCTCAGTCATTCTATCAAACACATACCGAGCATCCTCAACGAGTCCACACTTGCAATAAAAGTCGACAAGAGAAGTAGCCACTCGCACATCCTCCATCAAACCTGCACCCATAATACTCGAATGAATTCTCTTGCCTAGTTCCACATCATTCAGCCTCGAGCAGGCCTTGAGTACCAGAGGCAACGTAGCCTTGTCCGGGGATATGCGTAAAGACAGCATGTGGGCATAGGTCGAGATGATCGCAATGTCGTTCTTGAGCTTGGCATGGCACTTGATGAGTGCATTCCAATCCTTCAGGTCCTTGCTTGATGTGTTGGGTTGTGCAGGTAAAGATGGGAGCTTGAGATAGCTAGAGCTCAGTGACATCTCCGTTTGAACGACACGTCTCTCCGCGTGAAGGCAACGATCGTCAATGCGGTTATGTTTTTTCCAAGCTGGGAATGCTAATTGGGCCCGACCAAGCTTGGGCGGGCAACTGGTTTGGTACCGGTGAGAATTCTTTTAGCGCCGCCAGTAGCGGTGTCCGCCGGCGGCGACGTACTTAAGAAAGGGCCTGTTCGCGCCATTTCTTAATTCCTTTCAAGTTGTGATTATCTAAAGAGAAAAAAAAGGGGTTGGGGGGCAAGATTTCCACTTTTCATCATTCAATACACGACAGTTCTAATCATCTTTCACAGGCTCAATATCAAGCATCTTTACGAAACCCCGAATCGAGCATTTAATAAAACTCCACCGAAGGTTTCTCACTGCAAACTCAGCCAAAGAAAACGAGAAAGAAGAGAATTCACACGAACAAACTAGACGCAACAGTATCACATTAGAACAGGACATACCCTTTCTGGTACAGAGACTGAAGCCGCTGGTCGAGCTGTCGAAGGGCTTCACGAACCTTGTCTTAGTCTACCCCGAGTCGCTTCGAATCTTTTCTCCATCGCACGTGCCACAGCGGAATGAGTTCTTCCCTCGAGAATTTCGGACCATTCGTGGGCTAAGAGCTGAGGGGAGACAACTCGCAGCGAAAGCATCTGAGTGAGAGAGAAAAGTGCTAAATTGGGGTACTTCACAAGCCAATTTCTCTGCAAGAAATCTGACCAGACAAATCCGTTTAATAAAAACAATTTCCAGTAAAAATTCATTTGATGAAAAACTTGACTTATAGTAGAATTTTTCACATTTGATAAGATTTTTTAATCAATTTTGAGAAGTAAAAATATTTAACTTTTCGACTCCAGATTCACTATTAGACCACATCTGTCTCTACTGAACATCGCCGCCATCGACCATTGCCCATCCACCGCCTACTGCTGCCGTCGAACCTCGTTCGTCCCTTGACCGCTATCGCCCGCTGCCGCCTACCAACCACCGCTGCCACTGTCACTGTTCTCCGTTGATCGCCATCGCCCATCGAACGCTGCTGTTGCTCACCAACCGTCAACGACCACCGCCTCGAAGATTTTGTTAATAATGTTTCAAAAATAGAAATTTTCAGCCATTACTAAATGAATTTCTCTTATCATAAATCAATCTGAAACAGAAGTAGAAGTTGATTTCAACTTCTAATTTTGGGGAAAATTAGATAAACTAATTTCTGATAAAAAATTAATTTTTGGTAGAAAATTATTGTCATGCTCGCCCTAAGAATCGCAGGCTGGTTCCCAAGCTTGAGGATGAAACCCCGGCGAGAGTGCATATCTTGAAAACTGTAAAAAGGAAGCCCAAATATGGGCCGGGTCCAGCCCGCCAAGGAAAGGCCGCATGTCACAATGGGCGGTCAAGAATCTAGCAATTAAAATGGGTCGGGTTGGGTTGGGTTGGGTCGGCCCATTTGACATCTCGAATTTAATGTGAATTCACCAATGCACACTGGGCATACTAAATTAAGCAATTTTAACCTCGAAAAAGTTCCTGCCAACGTTAAAAAAACTCTTATAGTGCCACTTGAATCAGACGTCAATCCACGGGGTTTGAATAGTCAAATAATTTTGACTTTAGGAAGGAAAAAAAAAATGTCCAAATATCCCGTTTGTTTCATGAAAAATAAATGATTCTAAAAATATTAACCTAAAAATGATGCTTATATCATTTAAAATAACGATTTAATCAACAAAGATATATGTTTAAGTACATCAATGAACGATACAGATATTTTTCAGTGATAATATCACAAAAAACTCCAAAACAGTACACCCGTGATAAATTTACCTTAAATTAATTTTTTTTTAATAATCGACAACCACATCAGGATTTTTCCTAATACGATAATCGAAGGGGCACTAAAAATAAATCTTGATAGACTTGCGTAAAGAGGAAATCAAAATAAGTGACAAGGATAATTAAAGAATAGCGAGAAGATGGCATGGTCCTATAATGTATTAATCCCTGTTTACCCCTCAGTCCTCCCTAGCCACGCGACAGCTCCTCCTCCTTTAGGTCAAATGAGAAATGCCTTTCGAGCATGCGGGCTGATCGAATGCATTTGGCCAAAGAATCATTGGGAACCATAAATGGGTCGAAATGGAGTACGAAAATCAATTTTTAGATCTTCAATTCCCATACGGTACAGAAATTGGATCCGCCACATTCTATTCTAAACTGAAAATTGTCCAAAAAATTTAAGTTTATTGCATGGCGACCAACCCAATCATCATTCTTTTAATTTTGTTAATTTAGTTCTAAATATTTTAAATATTTATCAGTTTATTTCTCTCCGTCAATTCTGACCTGAAATTGCTCATGTATGCATTGACTGTCCTACGTTACATGGCGATACTAGCATGAAATAACTTTTGTAATTTTTAAAAATTTCTAGAATTCTTTTTTCTTTTTTATTTTTTTCTTCATCCATCGATCACCATGGTCGGCCGCCGGATTTGGTGAGGGCGAGCCTTGCTCGAGGCTCACTAGCCTCTATCAAGGCTCAACCTCTCTGACCCTCGCTTGTGGCCATCGCCGAGGTTTGGCAACCGGTAGAGAAAGGAAGAGAAAAAAAAAGAATTTTTTTTTGAAAGATTATAAAATGAAAAATACAAATAATTGTCCATGTAAGCGTCGGCAAGAGACTAGGTGCCCATGTGAGCGATTGCCAGTCAAATTTGGCCGAAAGAACTATATTAACAAATTACCAATAAGTTTAGGACTAAATTGGCTAAATTGATAGTTTTAGAAAGCATCCGTATAATAGGTTTAAGATTTCTTGGTAAATTTTTCTCTTTTTTAAGAGGTTGGTGCGTATTACATTCTATATAGCATGAGAGACTTCACATCTTCTTGGAGGGTTTGGGGCACAACCTCCAGTGGCTCTTGATTATCTCTTATGCCTCGTTTGGCTCAATGCAAGATTGGGTTTCTTAAGGAATGAGATCCAATTTGTACAATTTTCATGTTTAGGAAGTTATGAAATGTCGGATATGGTTCCACATAGACTATGTGACATAGTATAGGATTTCTCAAAAAGCGCAAAATTGGGATTGCCTAGCAATACTTTGGATTTGGGATTCCAATGCTACATTTCTAACACAATAAAATTACTAAAAACCCAGCTTAATCGCAACCACCGTAGCCGGTCCCGCTGTCACATTAGGAAGGTGAGAAATATTATGTCTTTGAAGGGTCAAATAAATAAATAAATAACCATAAACTTTAGCATCATCTCAATTATATCTATTTTTTTTTGCCTCATAAAAAACGGCCCAATCTCAAAAAAAAAAAAAAACCTCAAACTTTAGACTTTGTCCCAAAAATATCCAAAACTTTTTTTTTCTCCTAAAAAACCTCAAACTTTGGCGTTTGTCCCAAAAATATCCACAACTTTTTTTGTCTCCTAAAAAACCTTTAACTTTTGAATTTACCCCAAATCTACCAGTCCAATCACAAAAAAAACCCTTAAAACTCATTTCATAAAATTCTTGACGACCCCAATGTCGGCTGTTTAGTTTCTGTCGAAACTCCAAGTGATTTTCAACCGTTGCTCGATAGTGTGGCCTTATTTCGAAACAATAGTAACCCTCGTCATCGGCTCTTTACTCGTTGATAGTCCTTGATGCTAATCGAAACTCCCATCGAGGACTATCGTGCCGACCCTACCTTTGTGACGACAAGCTGCTGCCCCAACACATTATTGTGATCATTATTTTGGTCAAGATGTGAAGCATAAGAAGAATATTCGTTAATATATTGTTCCCACTGAAATTTGTATGTGAATATCGGATAACTCAATTATGTTTCGAAATAAATGAATGCGGCCGCAATGTGTCAAACATTATCCCTTGAAACAATTGGAGTACATTTTGATTTTTGTCGAACAATCATGGGTTTTATTCAATTGGGCGCGAAACACTTCTTTTTCTTAATAACTGTGGTAAATTTGGAACAAAATTAAAATTTAAAGTCTTTTATGAGACAAAAAAAGTTGTGAATATTTTTGGGACAAAGACAAAAGTTTGAGTTTTTTTTTTGACAAAATCAAAAGTTGAAGGTTTTTTAGGAGACAAAAAATGTTATAGATATTTTTGGGACAAATGCCAAAGTTGGAGTTTTTTTTTTTGCAATTAGGCCCATAAAAAACCTAAACTTTTACATCTCAATTCTATCGGTCTAATAACCAAAAAATCCGATTTAGCATCCAAAAAATCTTTTGTCTCATAAAAAACTCTCGATTTTTTTACTTTTGTCCCAATTCTACTACCGACAACCTTCCATCCATAATTATTATTAGTTAATCCTACGTGACTTGAATCTCCTTATCAAACTTACCGATAAATTTTCGAAATTTGAAAACAAGTTTTGGGGATAATGAGATTTGAGATTGTCCATCCAAATAATCAAATTTCCATGCCAAGTCGTTCTTTACGCTGTTGATTGCCAGAGAGAATTCGAAACACACCGTCTTCAATAACTCTGTATTTCCCGGCAATTTGTAGGAGAAGTAGACAACAAAAGAGAATTTAGGGATTTTTTTCATGCCATCTTTACTTAGATGTAATTAATTAACGAATTGAAAATGCAAAGTAGGATTAACTAATTGTTGTTATGGATGGAAGGCTAATGGTGGCAAAAGTACAAGTTTGATTTTTTTTTATGAGATAAAAAAAAGATTTTGGATATAATTGTGACAAATGCTAAAATTTGAGAATTTTTTTATTAGGTCTTAGGCACGTAAAATTGGGACACGTGTAAAAGTTGGAGTTTTTCTTAGGTATTAGACTAGTATAATTGGGACCAAAGTAAAAATTATAGATTTGACAAAAAAAATTCTAAATATAATGGAAATAAACGCTAAAGTTGGGATTTTTTTGGGGGTGGGGGGGGGGGGGGTAATGGGCCTTCTTCGAAGTCCTAGACTTTTTGCAATCCAAATAAATTAAAAAGAAATATTCTTCCTAGAAATGAGATTACTTGAGACGAGAGTTCATTAGAGAATTCCTTATTACAAAAATCAAATGAGGCCTCGATCAAAACTCAATTATGATAGAGTGATCATCCAAGCAATTCTAACTATATAGCAGTGACCTTTTGCATTGTTAGAAGCGGGACCCGAACCTCGGACCCGATCCAAAAATTCCCATCTTTTGGTGACAATTCAAACATGTTAGAATCGAATCTGCTTAATTACTTAGATTTTCCTTTTTGACACACCATCTTCAGTTTCATCCCCCTTTCTGGCCAAAGCCTAGGATGCTCGAGTCCTTCTAGGAACTAGCAAAAAAAAAAAAAAAAAAAAACAGCTAAAGTCTCCTCGTTCCTTAAGGCGCTAACAACCCTCGTCTTAAAAGTAGAGCGTCCAACGCATGGCTCCGTACTAATGCTATCCCGACAAGAGTTTATGGCCAAACACCATCTTTAACCCTCTTTAATTAACCTTAACACCCTTTTTCTTGATCTGAGTAAGAATGACCCGTGTGAACTTTGCCACATGCTTTCAAATGTGCTCGATTATATGGAGGCCCACTCGACTACATATTCTCTATTCTACAACCTAAGAAAGATATAGAAGATTATTGAATAAAAGTCAAATATCAAATGCTATAAAACTAAAAGTCATGAATACCTCGGTAAAAGGATACCTAGAGTGTCGATATTTGGTGCTAATATATTTTTTTGGACCACTTAAGTGCCAAATCGAAGAAAAAATGATCGTTTAAATACCAACAACGAGAAATTTCGGCTAACTAATTACACGCCATTTATTATTATTATTATTATTTTAACATTTCGTGGCAATTTTTTTTATTAAAAAATAAACCACGTGGGCTTTTAAACTATAAAATAAGTTAAAATTTTTATAACTTAAAATTAAACAAAATTAAACTAAAAAAAAGAAGTTGCATTGGCAAGGGCATGCACAGTGCTCTCATTACCCTCACCGCTGCAAATTTTTCTTTTTATTTTGTTAGCTTATTTTTAGTTTTTGGCTAATTTTTAATTTTTTTATACGTGGATTTTTTTTATTGATTTTTAACTTTTTTTTTATTAGGATTCTCTGGTAAGTCACGTAGGTACCCTGTATGATTTCCAGCAAAACTCGCAGGAGTTGGCTTTGAAATAACCGTTTAAAAAAATAGCACTTAAAGTAATCTAAAAAAATATTGACATTAAAGTGAATATCGTATATAAATATTGGCGCTTCATGTATCCTTTTACCTAAAGACTCCATATCATATAGGTTGTAGAGAAACTACTCAACATCCTTTTGGTACCAAGTAAGAAAGATCAAATTTCAAAGAACAATGGAAGAGAAACATAAAGAAAAATAAAGAAAAGCAAAAAAGAAAATAACCAATATGGATAAAAATATTAAAAACATTTAAAATTATTTACGTCAGTGCCGACCTTACCGTGTAGGATGGCTATCATCCATATCATTGATTTTCGGTTAAAATTAATCGGATGGACTTAATTGGATAAATGTAAAAATATTTAGGACTTAATTAGTATGATTAAAATGATTAGGAGTAAATTGATAAAAATTCAATAAATTTAGTACTTTTTGGAAGATTTTATCAAACTAGAACCACTAAAAGGTATAGTTTTATTTTTCCGCACCAGTTGAACGTATGCTCTTAAATAGAAACGCGATTGCGCCATTGAGTAGAATCAAGAAATGTAATTTGATCTAATTTGATCTTGTTAACCCGGGGGTGTTTTATTTCAAAAGGATACACCACACCTGTTTGACCCAAAAGTTAAAGAAGATTGAAAACCTTTGTGAAATAAATGGGGGCAACCTCGGATTCTAGAAAAGTTGGCAATGCGCTTGGAACCCAGCAAAAATCACATGAAAACGAACGAAAAACCACCATTTGTCTTGATCTGTCGGACATTTCGAATCGCAATGCACTGTAAATAAAGTAAGTCCTCACTGGAGGGCAAGCATCAATCAAAACTTCAGCTTCTTCGCCGTTCAATTCGCACATAGTTTCCTCATTCCGAGATGATTCTGAAACCCTAATCATAATTTTCTTTTTCCCTCATGCACACGCACGTACAGTGCTAAAGCGATTCCATCATATCTCCATGGAGCAACACGAACCTCTATCTAATAGACACGACCGAGATCAGCCACACACATAAAAAAAGAAAAAAAAACGAGTGTTTGGGTTTTGAAAGGTCTCTTGCATGTGAAACATAAAATCAGATGTCACATGCATCCTCATCTCGGGACGTTGTATTTTCACGTTCACGCCGTAGATCAAGTGCGAAACAAGGGTTACTTAGAAACTCTAGTTAACTCTGAAGTTGATGAACATGCAAAAGACGATCATCCTGCCCCAAAAAAAGGTTTGGGTCCACACGAATTTGAATAAAGTGAGAGAAGGGGAAATTTATTTAAAAAGAAAAGTTTGGGGGGGGGGGGTGGGGGGGGGTGTTCTTAATGATTGGAGAAGCTAGGGGAGGGGCTTGCAATGAAGGCGATTTTGCCCTTACATGTATTCCTTATTCGATTATAAACTCCGGAAAGCTGAGCGCAAAAATGGACGGTCAAGGCTAAAAGCTTTTCATCCACTGCACAAAACGGCCCCTTTTAAGGTCATCTCATCATCTGTTGGGAGGAGTGATGATGACCATTGCTTCACAAATAACAATTTGTCGGCCTAAAAAAGAGGGAGACTTTGTTCGGCCAAACTTTGCTCTACGTGCCTTCCTCTCTATGATCGTTTTATTTTCTAACAAGGGTTACAGTCGCGTCGAAAAACGATTGATGGGTTTCTTACATTTGTCGAGGTTTATACAGGTGCTATTCAGCGACGCGCTTATGCTCATGGCAAAAGTCGTAAATCGTCAAAAAACTACGTGCGTTTTACCCGCTAATCTCCTCAGGTTTCATGGGTGTAGGGCTAGTAGCTACTTCGTTTTCTTCACACGGGCAGAACATAGTAAAAGTACAATGAGAAAGAATCCCATGTCGTGTCTTGTTTAGTGCGTGTGTTTAACGAATGGCCGAAGAAGTAAGGCCGAGAGTTGAAGATTTAGACCACGGGTGTTGTCCGTTTCTTGAACCGAGTGCTTGTGATGGGTTGGAAGGGGGGAAGTAGATCTTGATGAAAGTAAAGAATGATTGATGAACAGTGAGACAATGGGTGATGAGTGGAATTTCTTGAGATTCTCCAAGGCTTCGGGCTTAGATTTACCAGCAACCCGCACGAGTCCTCTCCTCGGATTCCCTTCACCTTTTACCCTCTCTCTCTCTCTCTCTATCTGGATTTGATTGGAGAAGTAAATTCTTCTTGTTTGTTTCAATTCTAAAGCTGGCCTATTTCATTACCTTTCAAGATCCCCAGAAGATTTTATAAATACGTAAACTTGATTCTTTCTCAATAAACCAATTGATTATGGACTCCAACATCTATTAAAACTTAATCTCTCTCTCTCTCTCTCTCTCTCTCTTGATTGATTTGATGAAATTGTTTGTTAAATATAAGCAATCATCTCCTAGATTGACCACCTTTTCCACTATCTTTCTCTTATGTCCATGCCATTTGTTTCTTGAAGATTACATTTTACTTTTTTTACTAGCAGAGTAAACAGAACAAGAAGATTAGTGTCTCCATATCTCTTGTTACTCCATCTTGAGGCACCATTATCCTAACTATTGTGAATACTTTAACATGAAACCGAAACATAAAAAAGTTACATTAGATTTAGAGTCAAATTACTTGCACAGATTAGAGTCAAATTACTTTCAGAACGGATAAATTACTTTCATTAGATTTAGAGTCAATTTATCCGTTGAATTCAATATTCTTTTATTTGCACAGATATAAACGATAAGGCTATCAAATTCGAACCTCGTGTATTTATGAACGGTGCTATTTATCAGAACTTAATGACTTAAGGATGGAATACCCAATAAAAGAATGGATTTGGAATAAATCTATCTGAAGAAATGTATAGCCTAAGGTCATATATTATTCTTGAATTAAATTAGTCGTAGTGGCAGACATTGACAATGTCACACTGAGTGGCCGTCTTAAACGAGCACTTAATCATAAGGTCACCACATCTAACTCAAGAAGGCGAAGGAAACGAGAGAGAGAGAGAGAGAGAGAGAGAGAGAGAGAGAGAGGGAGAGACTGGTCCTCTTGCTCTGCAAACTCGAAATAAGAACAGAAAAGCAAGAAGAAAAACCTTTTCTTTTGCTTTATCAGATTAACTTTTGACAATCAAGAAAGATCACAACACTAAAATCACACTCACTCTATCTCTCTAACCACCCACTAGGGCCACTACAGCTTCCACTTTCCTCAATCCCGAAAGGTCAGAGATATCACATCACATTAGCCCAAGAAAAAAGAGAAAGTTCTGCAGTAAACACTGGAATTCAGCTGGACCTCCCAGCTAAACCCAGGTGATTTGATTAGTCATTCCCTACAGTTTTTTGGAGGCCAGGAATTAGCATTGGCCCGAGGGAAAGCAAAGCAAAGCAAATCGAGAGCTTGAAAGGTGCCTAACCCTACTGCTCAGAATCTTCAAATTCTCACACTGTGTCACGCTACTGCTATAAACCTTCAAACGCCTAACCTAAAAGGGGATCCATAAAGATGACCAATTCTCAAAAAACCAGTAAGACGTGGTCATCTTTTTCGCTTTACATGGAAAGACCCGCACACTCATGAGCTTCAAACCGAAATACCGCGAAGGGCGAAGAAGAAGAAGAGCTCTATATCTGGAGGAGCGAAGAACGCCATCGGCCTCCTCTGCAAGCGGCAGCTCGACATTATTCTCCGCTTCTTCGGCGCGGGCGGGCACGTCTCGATCTCGGGTATCCGGAATCTCTGCGCTTTCGGAGTGGAGCAGTTGCTTCCGGATATCTTTTCACCTCCCGACTCTGCGTCCGCTGGTGGAGGGCTGGTCTTGGGGGAACTGTCAGAGCAGATTGTAGAGGATGGAGTGGGACTTTCTTGATTCTTCGCTTGCAGAGACCTTTTCTCATAATGGGTCGGCCTCGGTTTTGTGGTTGATCTTCTTGTTCTCCCTCTTCTGCTACCCTTTGATGCCATTTGGCTGGAACGGAACTTTTAACTCTGGTAGATATTCGATTCTTGAAGAGGAGCGAACCTGGGGAATTAACTGAGAAAGTGAGAAGCTTTACCGAGTTCAGAGAAAGAAAAATCTCCCAGAATGCTAAATTCGAACCCGCCACTAATTGTGTGCTTTAAAGCTACTAAATTTGACCCAAAAGTGATCAAGAAAAAGCTCAAGGTGGGTGGTGACGGCATCTTTGGAAACAAACCTTTATGAGGCTCAGAAAGAACTCCTGATAAAAGAAGAGAATTATACCACCAAGAACACAAAATTTGCAGTGCACTCGAGTCGTCTTCTACAAGATATCGCGCTTTGTTCAAAAGAGACTGGCTAACTGGCTTCTAGTTTTCACAGAGCCCCATATGCGATCATCAACAAGCTTTTGCAGAATCTTCCACTCACATCAAGCAAAGCAACTGTCTTGACAGCAGCTTGTGTCCCCATGGAAGCACTTAAAAGCTCTCCACTAAACCCACAAAGAGGTTCGCCATCAATTGAAGATCCTGACTCAAATCAGGATCTGTACGTGCCTAAGAAGTTAAACAGAGAGAGAGAGAGAGAGAGAGAGAGAGAGAGAGAGACCCACTTCCCAGTGAGGAAGGCTTGAAAAGCCCTGATCAAGAAGCATAAACCCTGGGAATGAGAATTGCGGGAGAGAGCTGATTTCACCGTTTGATTTGCAGCTTGGGACATTATAGGATTTCGTGTCGAGCGAGGATGGCGATAATAAGGGCAGGCCTGCCGCCTGCCCGCTGCCCGTGTAGACTTTTTCTTTTTTATAAGGATGATTGCATCTAAAATTTTTCGCGAAATTACAATTTTAAAATTCGCAAAAGCATAATTAATTCTTATCACTTATCGAAATGGTTGCGTCAATTTTCTTTCCTACTTTCGTACAATTTAATTAACGGAGATGACGTTTTACCATTCCTTCCTCTTCTCCATATGGATGTTAATGTTAACTTAAAGCGTGTAAGCACAACCAGAACAACCTCAGTCTTTCCCAAACCTCATTCTTTTTTTCCCAAAACCTAAATTAAATTTCAATAAGAACGTAAAAGAGACTAAAAAGAAAATGACCAAAAAAAAAACACACACACACATAATGACAAAGTGCAGAAGACGGTTGGATTTAGAGGAGTACTAGTGCCACCAACGCGCCTCGCCGATAAAGAAAGAGAAAAAATCGTTGAGTAATTATTTCAAACGATACAATTGATACTCTCAAATTAGTATTTTTGAAATTACTTGCTTATCGCGAAAATAATCATGACTTTAATATATCTTTTTGTAGTGACCATTTCGCCAGCGCCGTCGCTATAATAGCCGTCGTCGTTCGTGTCGCCATCCAAGGATCATCTCCTCGTGAGTTCTCGTAAACCTTTCATGGAACACGGCCAACTAACTCCTGCGACATGGAAAATCATCCGGACAAGTTAGATTTTCATGGACAGATTCTCCAGGGCTACTACATGCTGTAAATGGTATAAGCTCTAGTGAATTAACGTGACCCCCGGATCAACCAAAATCGACCACAAGAGAAGATAGCAAAGGACGTGCATGGTAATATTTCTCTACGAAACTTCTTTTCAAAATCAGAAGTTCATTTTTTCACTTCTACTCCAGATTGACTTCTGATAAGAGAAATTCGTTTGATAACAGTTGGAAATTTCTACTTTTGAAACATTATTAACAAAATCTTCAGCAGCAGTGGTCGACAGGCGGTTGGCGAGGGCAGCTATGGTGGCTAACTGTTGGCGGTGGTCAGCGGTGGCGATTGGGCAAAAGTGTCGACTAGTGGGCGGTGGTGGCAAGCGAGCGGGCAATGAGGTATGTGTGGCAATTGGCAGTGGTTAGCGGTTGGTTGTAGGCGGGCGGCGGCAGCGGATGTGGTACAAGAAAGCAAGAAGTGATTATGGAGTCGAGAAGTTAAACTTTTTTACTCGTCAAAATTGGCAAAAAAATCTTATTGTAAGTGAAAAATCTTTGCAGAAGTTGAAAATTCATATCAGAAGTCAATTTTTTTTACCAAATGAATTTCTACTTCGAAAATTTTTTTACCAAATGAATTTATATGTCAGATTGACTTATGGTAGAGAAATTGAATTTTGAAGGTATTATCATACATGCCCAAAGTGAACACGCCAGAAATTCTCTTCTAAGTTCATTTATACGATGTAATTATGGTTGACTGAAGAATTAAAAAGGGGCCTATTCTAATGATTGGAGGAAGTCTCTGACTAGTGGCTCACTAGTAGGCATGAGATCGAAAAATTATCAAAACAGTATTGAACCAAATGCAATTTGACCAATTGTCCTAAATGATTTTTTACGCCAATTGAGTTCTCAACCTTTTATATTTTTGTCAATTCAATTCATCTGGTTACTTTCGTATGCCAATGCCGACGTGGCTCTATCATGGTATTTTTCAACAATTCATAAAATGTTTATTTTCAAAATTGATTTTTTATTTTCTTTTTCTTTCCTTTTTTTTTTCTCATTCTTCCTCCGTCCGCTCATTGAACTGGCGATCCGCTGGAGGAAGAAAAAGAAGAAAAACAATAAAAAGAAAGAAATGGAAAAGGAAATAATTTGAATTATATTAAAATATTATAAAAAATTATCCATGTTGGCGCCAGCCGCCCAAAGTTGGTCGGATGAAAATAAATTGGCATGAATGCAACAAGTTTAGGAGTCAATTAAAAAAAAATTAAGACCAGATTGGCATGATTACAAAAGCTTTAAGACTACTTTGGTAATTTTCTCAATGGAGATAGCAAGAGATGGTTTAACTTTTCATAAAATTTGCTGATAAATATTCGAGGTTCAACCTCCTTTTGAGTTTATGTTATTGTATAGAGAGATGGTTCTACTGATTTTGATGGCAACAAAGTAGTGTCACATTATTTTAGATCCATCTCCTCTCTTTGGATCATTGAACCTTGCATTTTGGATTAATGTACAGTTTTATCTCTGAACTTTTAATTTGCTTAATGTGTTCATTGGACTTTAACCCAATATGCAATATCATCCATAAACTATTAATTTGTTTATCATGATTTCTGAGCTTTTAATTTGTTCAATACAGTCTATAAACTTTTGGTACATGTTTCATTTGGTCCCTAAATTATATGAGAATGTTCAATGATTCCCTTGAACTTGAATTAATGAAAGGGTAACATTGAACATTTTCACATAATTTATGGAGACAATAGACAATGCAAAAGGAACTAAACTGTCTGAAATGGTCCAATGAGGGAAAGGTTTTGCCAGAGCGAAGTAAGCCGAAGTAGTGGGCTTTGAAGTTTTTACCTTGGAAAAAATCACACTTATAATGAACTCTTCGACCGGTGGGCCTGGCCTTAATATACCACGACAATAAATATCCTCTTATTATTTAGCTTCTCAAATGTTTTAGACAGGTGAAAGCATTAATGTCTGAAGTATTTGGAACTTTATGCAAAGACATTTAGAAAGCCTTTTCTCATATGGTTGGGCTTTTGGCTTGGAGAAAAGCTTAAACGGGAACCAGCATCCAACTCACTTAGCCCTCGGCTTTCTTTCACATGCTTCCGCAAATGCTGACCACCGATGGAAACATAAAAGTTGCATAATTCAAGGCCAAAACCGGCACATGCTTTCTCCCTGCAGATTAAGAAACTTAAATCTAAACTGAGCAGGCCTAAAAAGGAAATTTGATGCATTACAGTGCAGCCAAATGATCTCATCAGTCATGAAGTAACATACAGGCGAACTAAGAGAAGAGTCACCGTCCCCTCGAAACCGCTTCATCCAGCTCCTCGGGCGTTGAAACGAACAATTCGATGTACCGACTCCCCAGTGTCATCCTGTCCTTGGCCATAGCAGCTCTAGAATCTTCTGCATTCGCAAACTCAACATATGCTTCCCCAGAAGGCCTCCCCTCGGTGTTGAAGACAATATGAATAGAATCTTCAGACAACTCAAAGTCTTTGAAAAATTCCAATACGTCATCCTTGCCAGCTGAAAAAGGCAATCCCCTCAATCGCAGTATTCCCGTGTGCTCTGCAGAGTCCTTCCTCTCATTCGAAGACTTTCCTCGGGACATGCTCCGGTGAGGAGATCCTCCACGAGCTTCTGAAACTTCATTCGCTATCGCCTTATAGTAATCCTGCCTCTTACTCCTGAAGACTTCGACATATCTACGACCCATGATTTGCCTATTCCTTTGAAGGGCAAAATCGACTTGAAGAGGATAACCCAAAACACAGAAGGCTTCTCCCGTGAACTTCCCATCGTTGTGAACAAACAGAACATCAACGATGTCCAGACCGTGAAAGAACTCAGCAACGTCAGCTTCAGTACAATTAAAAGGAAGGCCGCGAAGCCGCACCAGTGGGAAAGGCGGAGACTGACCAGTGTAAGGATAAGGTGAAGCATTGTACATGTAGCTCGAACCAGGAGAAGCCCCATAGAACGAAGAGCCTTGATCAAATAGGCGTTGTCGTTTTGGACCCATTTCACGCCCATCATCAAAATAATCAAACCTACCAAAATTTCTGGTAGAAGAGAAACAAAGCAATAATATCACGTTACTTGTTCTGTAAACAATGCTACAGCAATAAAAAAGCCCAAATTACAGTTTTAAGCTGTTCTTTACTTCAAGGAAGAAAATGATCCTTCAAACAATTAAAGTAACCGACACTCTGCTAGTGTTCTTCCAGGCATCCAAAGCAATTGTCTTCAATAAAATTACTAGCCAATACGTATCTGATGATTGTTTCTACCAGAATTTCAAAGAAAATATCTAGCTTGTGGTCATGCTTGTACAAGTGAAACTACTTCTCTTTCACCATGCAAATGAACAAGACCTATCGTCTCCAGTAGAAACTAGTGTCACTGGCTCTTAACAGAGCTAAATTTTATACTTCAAAAACAGGGAGACTACATCTTTTCCTGGGCTTCCACCATTCAAATGTTCAATCATCACAAACGAGGAATAAACTTCAAATTCAAGTGGAAAAAAATTAAAAGCATATTCATAAGACATTTCATAGCCTTCAAGCTGTACAATTCATTTCTCATGAACTATCAAAACATGCCCCGACGATGGGAAAGGAAAGCAGTATTGCCCCATGCACTTCTAAACGGGTGGACTGAAACATCTATATCTGAGTCTTCTTCTTTCCTGATAACTCCGTCAAAATCGTGGGTGATGCACCAAAACGGAGGTGAGATATTGGGATATATCAACACTTACTGTTATAATCAACACAACTAGCCAGGAATGAATTTGGGACGATGAATAAAAACAGCTCGGTGAGAAGTTCCGTATATTTAAAAAAATGCAAGGAAAACATTGTACCAGCAGAACATCTAAAATGACAGCACTGAATTGATCCATCGCTTGTCGCATTGAACGCCGTATGAAAAAGAATATGACAACACCTAAACCATTGCAATAAATCAAAACAAACAGCTACTACCGACTATACCACGTATGTCACCCATAAACCATTACATATTTGTTGATTGCGATAACGCCCCGGAGCTCACCTCATTGGAGTTCGGCAATTAGACCAAACAAAATAAACTATGTTTAGGATAACCCCAGCCATTGCATCTACATCGTCAAATGCATATTTACCAGAATTTGAGCACAATAACGAACTCCCAAGAACTCGTATTTGGCAGCTAACTTTAAACAGAGGAACCTTGCAAATCCAACTAAATTCGCCATCACCACAGAAACCGTCATTAGCAACAAACAAAGGGGAAAGGAAATTCCCAAGATGGGTTCAAGTTCCATACTTGGAGACTCGAATTGGGATCATTTGCGAATGCAAGAAGGGAATCCAAACTACGGCGGCATTCGGGAAAAAAAAATAAAAATCAAAGAAAACCCAACAGAATCCAATTGCAAGGGAGGATACTATGTTTGCTGGAGAATCACGGCCAAATCACTCAGAGAAAAGGAGAAAATACATCGAATTTACGAAAGCACATACGAGATGAGATAAGCAATCGTAATTATTGAGGAGCGAAGGAGAAATCGGCGACACCTGAGCACGAGAGAAACAAAAAAAAAAATGATGTGAAATCGACATTTACCCTCTGTAGTACATCGACATGTCTGGCTGCGCGGTGGTCAACTGTTTCGAATGGGTCGGATCAATCGCTCTGATCTTCTTCGCGGACGGGCTCGACGCTCTCTGCAATTGATAACGGTGGCGGACGGCGATGAGGGGAGAGGGGGAGACCCGGTTCTGGAGCGCGAGGCGATGAATGAAGGAAGCTTCTGGCGAGGGGAGGGCGAGACGGTGACGTGGCATCGGTGTTTCTCCAGCCGAAACGACGACGTCCCCATGTGTGGGATGATCGTTGTAACTGGGCTTTTTTAGTTGACTTTGATATGGGCTTTTTAACTTTTTTTTTTTTATTTAAATCAGTGCATACGAGAAAGCCTGGCAAGGTTTATCTTCACCCAAAGGAGGATTTTTCGTGAAAGAGATCCCCGGCCTCTCCTTATAAGGGTAAATCATGTCCTTAATTGTTATTAGGGTTTTCAAGAAAGCCAGCGTAGGCCCGGCCAGACCCAGCACCAAAATTCCCTAAATTTTTCGGCCGGCACTTGGTACTGTTTCAATATGGGTTGGTACTATTGAGGCCTGAAAAATAAAATCCTCGGCTTCTGCACTTTAATCCAAGTCGCGAGGCCACCCAACCCTAGGAACGCGTACACTCGCGAGTCCCCCACAAATGCTCTCTTCGATACCATCGCTTTGCTCTGAAGTCTCCCGTCGTAGATCTATGGCCTCTTGCCGGCGCGCCGCTGCACCTTCACCGACATAAATGACGTCAATCTCGTAGATCCCAGTATCTTTTTCTATCTATCTCATGGGCACGCACGACACAAGACGACGCCCTTCTCCTCCTACCTTGGCAAGACGCGTCGTCTGGGGGAGGGCCGCCGCATAGCCTCTTCCCTTCCTTTGCCCCGGCCAAAGTGGATTCTTGAGCCCTTTGGTCGTTATTGGTCAAAGTGGTTCTCGATCTTTGCTGGGTTCGTGATTGTTATTCTTATATCCCTTTTTTTACGGGGGATGTGTTGGACTCTTGATTAGGAGGCTTCTTTTTGAGCGATTCTTGTTCTTTCTTGCTGATATTTGTTATGATTTGATCATGGGTGAGAGGTGAATGTTCGATGAAGTCGGGTATGTATACGAATTCATCAATTGGTATTCGGAGCTTGAAGTTTCCTTCGTGATTATGTGCCGTTGTTCCTATTTGTTGACGTTTGGGAAGGCCGAGATGTACCTGTATCAGTAGTGAATCGGTTCTACATAGAACTATTCCCTCGTTTATGATTCTGAGGTTGGTGATGAAAGGAATTTGGCACTAGTACTTCTGTGAAATATCTGCAAAACCAGAGACTTTTGAAGCTACGAAAATTGCTTACTACACTAAGGCGTGCATAATTGCTCAATTTTTTTTTTTTGGAAAAAAATGAGAGCCTGGGCAGGTTCGGCCCGGCTCGATCCGAAGAGTTGGGGGCATATGTAATTTAGGTCAGGTCGGATCGGGCCTAGCTAGGTACTGTTGATTTTTGGGGGCATATGTAATTCGGGTTGGACCGGGCCAAGCTAGGTATTGTTGATTTTTGCGTTGACTTAGGCTGGGCCGAGACCCGGCTCGTTGACATCCCTGTGTACGTGTTATGAATGGACGGATCATATTATTACTAAAAAAAATTCAAAGTTACCTCCTAAAAACGAGATATTTGAGCCGTCCGTCTAAAAACGGATGGTTCGGATATAAATAAAGGACATGCGATCCAAGATTGAGAATCATCTTCGCAACGGACTGAAAAAAAAGACCATATTGAAAGCCGTAAAAATTTTCAATTAATCCCCTGTGTTGATTGCCCTTTCTCAATTTGGCCCCCATTGGATCCCAACGTTCCAAACAGCCACAAAAGCGGTGCCCGTGAGGCTTGAGGGACTAGCACTTTCTGCCTCACGTGACATCTTTTGCACCAAGAGAAGGGCAATCTTTTCCTCCACATCACACTCACCAGTTATTGTCGCTAACTTTGGAGTTCTGCCGCCTTTTCCTCGAGCCCTCTTCCCTCATCGTCTGCGCCGCCCTCACCAACAACCTCATATTCGTCAACTAGAAACGTGTGAATCATCCTTATCTGAAGACTAAATTAGTACCAATACAATAGATTTATAATTTTTATTTTTATTTTACACTTTTCCCTCCGAGGAACCGTGGGACTTCTTTATGTAAGCCCTTTTATGTGGTGTGAGTTCATAGTGCAGTTTCGAGAAAAGCATCAGGAGAATTTTGGGGCTGTTTGGAATGTTTACATCCAATACAGGGAGGGGGGCAAACTGAACCAAAAAAAAAAGCAAAAAAACACGGCGTCTATGGGGTGTTTTTAAAAGAGAGGATCAACATAAGGGGATGACGGGAATTCATTATTCGATTACTTTAATATTAATTTACTCGGTCGGTCTACTCAGCGTAGTTTTCAAATTAACATTGTTATGCCTCCGTTTTCATACAATCCGATACGAATTGTCAACTCTATTTTCAGGGAACGATTTCGTTTCTTATGCTTAGGTATGTACTCTTTACCTTGTCCAAATCAACCTACAATCGAAGAATCTAAATAGGGAGATCTAAGCAGGCAATTTCTTTCTCGATCACGACACGTTTACTCTTAATTTTATATAAGTCCCTCACACTTAATATTATCATATAAAATGAGTCGATACTTTTTTTTCCTCTAATTATATGGGTTTGACCCCGGTCCCCGGCCCCCCCACCCCCCAAAAAAAAAAAAAAAAATAGAAAAAAGAAAAAACGACTACGTTTTGACGATTTTAGTCGCGCTGCATGCATTTTGTTGAGTCACGCGAGTCGGTAGGACTTAGGAGGAGGCGGCGAAGTTGTATCACGACTCTTCGTGAACCAATTCAGCACGTTCCCGCAAAGCCCGGGACTCCACGTTCCTAGGAATCCCCACCGTATTGGAGGAACCGACAACTTGGTGGAGGAGGAAAATGAATCTTTGGTTGGTGGAAAATTGTGGACCTCAAAAATCGTCTGGTCAATGTTCACACTTCACACACCTTAAAGGCAAAAAAAAAAAAAAAAAAAAAAAATAGATTCCCGCAAATCCCAAATCCTATTTTGCAGAGAAAGAAAATAAAAATTCTCCACTAATATTACTATCCGTTATTTTTTTATTATAAATCTACGTATCATCACAGCATATTTTACATAAAATATTCATCAGTTAAAAAAATCGCGAAATCATAAATAAATAGTCATAATGTAAGTCCGCTACTCCCGAAAATAAAACACCTGCTCTCTGAGAAGATTCTCTCTCTTAGTGGCCAATCACCCGATTCATGAATCTTTGACAGCTTCTCTGCCTGATCTCGTATATTCTGAATTAGAAATACCCGCTTGCAATTTCCTCGGAATTCTCTCGTGGCAACAACACCCGTTGCCTATATACTTCTGATAAAAAGCCTAATATCGATCTCCCAAAAAAACAGAAGAAAAGAACAGTTCATCCTTTTCCGCCAAGTTCTTCTCAGCTCTGTGAGAGGGAGGATATGGTGGGGGCTCTATCGTCGGTTGTGGAATCACACACGTCTCCATTTCTGTGCCTCGATTCACTTCCCATGAGCCCGAGCCTCAAGAGCGGCGGAGATGTTGTCAGTCTGCGCAGAAGCACGTGGGGAAGGGAGCAACCCTCGAGGCCGCCCTGGTCGTTGGAGCTGGGGAGCTCGTTCCTCGACTCGTGGAACCATTGGCGGCTCCAGGCCAAGGCGGTTTCCAGGAACACGAGCCGTCCCGTCTCGAACAAGCCGCGGAAGCACCGGAACTTCAAGATCGTGAGCGAGGTGGCCGGGCAGTACGAAGACAGCTTCGAGGACGTCAAGACGGTGAGCCTCCTCCGTCCGGCGTGCATCATAGATTAACGGTTTCATGCTCATGTAATCTGTAGGCTTTTCACTGTCTCTGTTGGATTATGTCCTCCTGTCATTACAAAGTCACGAGAACTGGTGACATAGCCAGTGAAAAAAAAACAAGAGAGGCAATCGACATATTATGTGATTCGTTTTCTATGGAGCACCTTCTCATGTGGAAAACTTTTCACGCCTGCAGCAAATACTCAATTACTTCACGTACAAAGCCGTGAGGACGGTTCTCAACCAGTTGTACGAGATGAACCCGACGCAGTACAGGTGGTTTTATGAGTAAGTTTCCATCTTCACCTATCATGCGAGGTAGCTTGATCTGTTGTCTGCTGAATTACCTGCAGCAAAACAGAGGGTTCGATGGCTTATTTACTCACCAAGATTTCGCTTTTCCTCCAGTTTATTGTGTGAACTTTGTCAGAAGACACTCTGGTTCTCTACAAAGAATAGAAGATCCTACATTTTAGCTTTCCGAGTCAACTTTAGATTCTACAGCGAAAAATTAATAACTGCAGATTTTGATAAAAGCTTGTATCAGAACAAGGGGAGATTTCTCCAACCTTAGAATTGTCCAGCCAAGCTATAACGTCAAAGGCGGACACTCCAGCTCATGCTTGTTTTCACCGTCGTCTGTGTGTGCGATTTTTGTAATCACTCGTCATGTCTAAGTGTCGCTGCTTCATATCTGTTGGCCAGATTTGTCGCGACAAACAAGCCTGGGGATGGAAAGCGTTTCATCAGCATGCTGGGAAAGGTATTCTTCAGAACTCTGTAATACCATTTTCGTTATGGCATCATCCGAAACTGCATTTAAAAGCTTTTGCAACCTTAGGGCGTAATTTCTTGACGTGCTAGGGCCACATTAGCAGAAGAAATAGAGGTTGCAGTTAGACTTTTTTCGACGCACTGGATACGAAAGAAGCAGTAGTAACTTTGCATGTCTTCGCTCCCTCTCTGATCTTAGGAGAAGCATGATCTTGCGGAGAGAGTAATGATCACACGTCTTCACCTTTATGGCAAATGGGTCAAGGTAACAAAAGTCGAGAAATCAATAGTTTCTTTGTGTACGTGTAATCCAGCTAAATTTTTGTCATTGCTGTATAGAAATGCAATCATGCTGAAATATACCAAGAGATATCCGACGAGAACTTGGAGTTGATGCGTGAACGACTCATGGAGACCGTTATTTGGCCCTCAGATGACACAAACACGGAGAAGATTGGCTAAGATGTTGCATATTCACATTCCATTCGTTTGGTTTTACTTCTGTCGGTTGTTAGCTTTACTTCACCCTTACTGAGCTTCGACCTTAATTTTCCCTTGCCTACGATGTGTAAATAGTTCCTAGATACTTTACAGAAGCAATTATTGGATAGTGGTAATTTCCCCTTTCATCAGCAATGTTACTTCTTACAAGTTCAAACTGGTCATTTTCATTTTAAAAGTCGGAGCTTGAACACCATTCGGGGAAGAAAAGCCTTATCTTCAAATGTTTAACTGCCGGTTGCAAAAGCCTTTAAACCAAACCAACAGATTTGAAAGTATCATACATGCAGAGCTTACTGTAGTACGCCCAGATAGAAACTGAATACGTCATGTTGCAATATAAGATCCTCAAGAAATTGAAAATCAGATCGAGTTAGGTTTTAGGGCTTACCGACAGAGAGATCTCCACATAGTGCCGAGCTAAGTAATTGGTGCCAGAGACGTGTTGAGTTGCTGCTCTTATTTTGTGGCAAAAGGTTCGGTACTGTTTTCTGCGCGTAAAAGCAATTGCCTCACTGCTGCATCCTTTTCGATCTCAAAGTAAGTGATTTATCATTGATGTTGTCACCTAATTTCACTTTATGACCAATGTACTGCCAAAAGGATGAAGGCCAAGGAATGCTCCTGTATGCAATCATCTGAAATAAGTTTCTAGCTATGAAGACCAGATGACAATAATAGTTCTTTCATATATTCTCAAGAACAACGTCTAAGCTTGAGCACAGCTGAAATCAATGCACATTGACAGCATCGAATTCCACAGCAGAACATCATGGGTATGAACAGATTTAAATATTTCATATTCCAACTCTGGTTGCTGTAGCTTACTATCCATATGCAGCAATGCATTTGCTGAGTAGACATCACAACTTAGATCAGACTTAATAGCCATTCGATGAAATTGCATTGCTGAACCAAGAGGTCCATGCTCTGTGCAGGCCTGAATGACAATCAACGTGGTGACCTCATCAAGTTCGCCCCATTCTCTAGAATCCTCACAAAAGCTCCAAAACCACTAAGCAGTCACTAGCTTCAAAATAACCCGTGACTATTGCATTCCAACTCACCATGTTCTTCACCTCCATCATTTCAAATGCATGGTGCAAAACCTTCAGGTTAAACTTCGCATAAAACCCTATCAAAGCAGTTCCGACATGTGGGTATTCATGAAATAGCCCATTCCTTAGAGAATAACAATGTATTTCCTGCCCCAGCCTCAACTCCGTCGCTTCCCACAGGCCAAAAGTAAGGCCACAACAGTACGAGAACTCAGTCTCACCCTCTGCCTTCCGATTTCCACGAACACTGAAATCACCTCTTCATTCCACACCCACATACCCGTTTATCATCGCATTCCGCAAAACAACATTTCTCTTAGCCATTCTACCAAAAACATACAGAGCATCCTCAACGACTCGGCACTGGCAATAGAAATCGACGAGAGACGTAGCCACTCGCACATCCTCCATCAAATCCGTACCCTGACGAATACTCGAATGAACTGTCTTGCTTAGCTCCACGTCATTCAGCCTCGGGCAGGCCTTGAGCACCAGAGGCAACGTAGCATTGTCGGGCAATGCTCGTAAACACAGCATGTGGGCATAGGCAGACAGGATCGCATTGTCGTTCTCGAACTTTGCCTGGCGCTCGACGCGTGCGTTCCAATCCTTCAGGTTCTTGCTTTGTGGGTTGGCTTGTGAAGGTGAAGGTGGGAGCTGGAGATCGCTGCTAGAGCTCGATGACATCTCCGTCTGAAAGACACGGGTCGTCACGGCGACGACCGTTAATACGGTTATGTTTTCTTCAAGTTGGAGGAAGAGGGCTTTGAGGCCCACTGAACCGCTGAGTCATATTGCAACCATACGGATAGTAATAAATTAATTTTTTTTACAAAGACCCCAACGAAGTCGCTTTGGCCGAGTGGTTAAGGCGTGTGCCTGCTAAGTACATGGGGTTTCCCCGCGAGAGTTCGAATCTCTCAGGCGACGCAAGCTATTTTTACTTCTCCGCCTCCTTCCTTAATTTTTTTTTTTACGAGCCACGTCTTTTAATTGCGTTGAAATACACGCTTTTTTTATTAAAAAAAAAGAATGGGGCCCGTGATAATTTCGTCAACGTCCGTATAGTGAGTGTAATCTTGAGGAGAATTCTCTCTGCATCTGTCAAATGAGGTAAAAGAAAAGGAAAAGTCAAAATAACCCATCACGCATCTAAAGCTCCAAGCCAAAAAGACGTAAGTTCGTTTGCACGTCCCTTTCCTAGAAGCCCCTCCTTGGATTGGCCATTCCTTTTTGGACAATGTCTTGATACCTACTAACCCCTAACCCCCTCCTCTCTCTTCTAGACGTCAGTAAAATAAACCTAATCGATGATTTGAGATTTTCAAGCTCAAATCCGCTACTTTGGCCGTGTAACTCTAGGACTAATCGATGGAAAAACGACAAAAAAAAATGGTATTTTAAACTTCGGTCCAACGTGCAATGCGGTCTTTGAGCTTCTAATTTTGACAAATATGATCCTTGGACTTTAGCCCAATGTGCAATGTGATTCCCAAACTTTTGAAACATGTTAGCTTCTAAACTATAAGAAAATGTTCAATGTCTTCTTGAACTTGAATTAATTCAGGAACCACATCGAACAAATTAAAGTTAATGGACCACATTGCACATTGTACTAAAATTTAAGGATCACATTGGTCAAATTAAAAGTTCATTGATCACATTGCATATTTAATTTGATCAAAGCATCCCTTAATCAAATGACAATTTGACGCGTGCACACATAGATTTACTAGAATTAGAACCTCCTCAATCCAATTGATCTTTTCCACAACTAGAGAGCCTTGAGGTTGAACATAAGCTCTATTGATGAAACTTTGCTTAACAAGGATCAATTAATGGCAAATGGATAGATAAGCCTAATGGTTAGCTTAAACAAAAAAAACAACAACAAACCCTCGGCGTTCGCATCAAACGCTTAGAAACGACATTCATGACTTATCCGACAACTTTTCTTCAACGGCTGGACGAGCAAGTTCGACTTCATCCATGTCATCTAAATCCAAGGGAATTATCAGAAAAAGTTTCAGACTTATTACAATTGTATTAATTCAGTTATAGATAATTTTTTTTCAATTGAGTACTAAATCTTTTGCATTTGTGACAATTCAGTCTATATGCCCAAGTTTGGTCTATCAGAGTTGGCATGAATAATTTTTAAAAATATTTTAATATATTTTTAATTATTTTTATTTCTTTTCTTTTTCTGCTCTTTCTTCTTCTTCCTGTAACCCATGGCCGAAAATGCTCAATTGAGTTCGTACTAGACGATCCCTTCCTTATTCCTTATGCAGTGCCCTAGATTTGACCGTTGGAAGAGATCGTCTAACCTTTTCTTAGAAGGTTAGGCCCTAACCTTGCAATCTAGGCCGTCCATGTTATGAATGGATGTCCCAGATTATAACTAACAAATATATATATATATATATATATATATATATATATATAAATTTAAAAAATTACCCCATAAAAATCGGAGATTTGAGCCGCCCGTCCAAAAATGGACGACCCAGATTATAAGGTCAGGTGCTTAACCTTCTGAGGAAAGTTGACGAGATTGTTGTTAGACTCGCTTTCCTTGGCTCGACTAGTCTCACTAGAACTGTTTTCAGGATTGAAGGAAGAAGGGCTACTGTAGACTAATCGTTACTTGGTAAATCATTTCAGGGTGATTATGTGAGAAAGAAAAGGAAAAAAAAACAATTCCATAGGATATTAAAATATTATTAAAAAATTATCACATCAGCGCTAGCCGGCTAAACGGATGGATTGAATTGACATAAATGCAAAAGATTTATGACTCAATTGAATTTTTTTTAAAAAAAGGTTTAAAATTGGATTGACATAATTGTAATAAGTTGAGAAATCTTTTTGGTGTTAAAAAAAAAAAAAACTCTTTTTGGTAATTTTCCCTCTAAATCCCGTTGACCGAAACCGACACCCATCTTGACGACTAGTTGCTTTTCTAAGAAGTATAGCAATTAACAAGTGGTATCTCTTCTCGTACAAGGGCCTTTCAAATCAACGTTGAGAAAATTTTACCCATTGGCTTTGCCTCGAGTTGAAACGTCCTCATCTGCATAAACCATACACTAAACAATGAATGTGCTGGGGAAATCGTCATCTTGATGTCATATATATATATATATATATATATTAATTATTGCTTGTATCGTTCGCCCCTTTTCAACACAGGTGGCTTTTTAGGTGTCTATTCTTCCTCGATGCAGTGATTACAAGAGCCATAATTACGATTAGAAATTAACCATCGAGGATAATCGAACAGACCAGGTACAATACTAAGGATGATTATCAGCAAGAAATGAGCGCAAAGCTGACTAAATATTCTTATAAGTGTCCATTCTTCTCCCATGTGGACTGCACAACTAACTGATTTAACTCCATTATTGACCATACTCATCTCCCTTTGAAGTCTTAGAAAGAGAGATAAAGAGAGAGAGAGAGAGAGAGAGAGAGAGATATTGTAGAGAGAGATTTTCTGTCTCCTCCATCAAAAGCTTATGATTTCACTTCACATGAGATAACTCT
The DNA here is from genome assembly GCA_028455895.1 of Rhodomyrtus tomentosa. Classification (NCBI taxonomy): domain Eukaryota; kingdom Viridiplantae; phylum Streptophyta; class Magnoliopsida; order Myrtales; family Myrtaceae; genus Rhodomyrtus; species Rhodomyrtus tomentosa. Next base: position 11,917,498 of record JAPCWY010000003.1, on the reverse strand, counting down.
CCACTGATAACAACTTCCACCACCCGGACTTTGGATTTGTACATCACATGATAATCACAAATGTTTGCAAACCTACCAAAAAAACATGATGCTTCCCTCGACTTTTTATTCTCTATCCACATCCATCTCAACATGTATTCATCGATCCATTATTCCGGAGCTTCACATGATCGCAAAAGTAACGAGACAAAAGCGGCCTCACCGATCTACTCACAAGGAACGGCGCAATCGAACATGCCGGGAATGCCTTGGGCACAGTCCAATTCGCGCCCCAATTACATTGCAGCTCCATGCTCCACCTTCCAAATCTGAGTACCAAAGCTCCCTTTTTTATGGGTTGGAAAAGGAAAAAGGGATATACACTATAGACTATAATAGTCTCGTTGGGCCGGGGGTCGCGAAATTAAGCGAAAACAAGAGGGGAAGCTAGGGAAGTTATTTTTGTTTGTGGAGTCATATGTGACAATAACAGACGGGTTTCCTAAATACATCAAGGTATATTTTCTAGGGTTCTTGCTGTTTTCTTAATCCAAGGTGAGAATGGTGTTACTATTTAGAGTGGGGGGCCAGAGAAGCAAAGGGGGAGAAAGAAGAAGAAGGAAGAACTGCTGATGATTTTGGGAGAGAGCTATGACCACCTATTGAATAACCTGGAAATCAGCAGAAGAAAATGAAGAAACATCTTTCATCAACTCCTCCAAGTCCCATTCACCCACTTTCATCCCCTCTCCTCCATTCCACAGGTTCCCTAAACCAGCCATGCCTACGTTATCAACGACATCATCATTGGTATAGTTGAAGTTATTAAGGTTTTTGCTACCATTGTGTTCACTATCGTAAGTGCTCTCAGTTTTCACATTTTCTTCAATGCTTACGCTATCTAGTGGAGGAGCATAGAACTGATCTCCGTTAATCCCACAACCGACGATACCTCCGAATCTCCCGAATTCACCGCTCACTCCGCCTTGCACCGTGCAGTAATTAGGGTTCGCATCGCAGTATCCACTCAAAGCGGGGAGGTCGAGGCCTTGGTTGAGTGGATCGATGATCTGGTTAAGAGCGAAAGCCTGCACGGACGACAACGAGTCCAAATAAAGCGGCATGAGTCCTTGTCCCTGGCGGGAGATGAGACCTCCCATGACATCTTTAGGGTCCGATGACAAGGAGGAGTCGCTCGTGTTCGGCGAGTGTCCGGAAGAAGACGATGACGACGAGTTCTTGAGCCTGTTCTTTATGGTCGAGTTCCAAAAGTTCTTTATCTCGTTGTCGGTCCGTCCGGGCAAGCGAGCCGCTATCTGCGACCACCTTTGAAGAAGAAGCAGAAGGCGTAAGGCAATATAAGACTCACTGTGCTCTGATATAAAAGTAAGGGTAGATAAATCTAGCTGCTCCCATGACTTCCTTAAAACATTCATGCTAATTGTGCAAGGCATTGAATAATACTCAGTGTGATAATTCTGACGTGGAGTATCTTCAACTCAAAGGCCGGAAGATGTCCCCAGAGCATGCCGGTGTCCTTTTCGGTTAGGTTTATTTTAATACAGGAGCATTCAACAACCTAGCTCGGTTTCAATAGGCTTGTAGTTTTCTATGTTGACTGGATGCATGGTTCCTCATGGAAACCTATTATTCTCTATTCTAAAAGTCCTTTTAACCCTTCTGAATTGCAGAGAGGTTGCTCGTGTCTTTTGCATGTATGCATGCAAGAACGTATTGCTTTGCTTCTCGTGCCATTTTTTTTCCCAATCTAAGAGAGCATCGTACTTTAGCAGGATATACACACACATTGAAAAGGGGAGATGGAATGTGAAAGATGACTTTGATTGCGTACAACTTGCAAATTTTATGGTACTGTGAAAGAATGGGAAAAGAATGTTATACATGTACTGAATCTAACGATGATGTAACTAGTGGTTGACTGTGCCTAGCGGATCAATTAGTACCCACACATCTCGCCTCTTTTTTTTTCTTTTTCTTTTTTTTTTCCAGATATGTCATTATCGAATGTTGCTACACAATATTATAGATTGATGCGAATGCTACATAGTGACCAGATAGGAACATTTGTCTTTCGATTCCCACCTCCTCTGAGGGCCGCCTTCAATGATTAGATGGGACAAGAATGTCCTCTTGATCAGACACCAAGGAGAAAATGCACTGTACACTAATTACCAGGAACTTAGAGTGAGAGAGAGGGTACCTGTTGCCAAGGATGGAATGCAAGTGGATGATGAGCTCTTCCTCTTGCGGGGAGAAAGCGCCTCTCTTGAGGTCGGGGCGCAGGTAATTGATCCACCGGAGGCGGCAGCTCTTGCCACACCGTTGCAGGCCGGCGTTCCGGGCCACGTCGCTCCAGCAGCCCTGGCCATTGCTGAGCATGTAGCTCATCAGCTTGTCGTCTTCTTCGGGCGACCAGAGTCCTTTCCTCAACTTGCTGGCGTTGCTGTTAGAGCTGTTCTTCCCAGAGGAATCAGGCTTCCTCATTTTGAGAGACACAAGATCCCAAAAAAACAAAAGGGGGCAGTGGAAACTTGTTCACTTCCTCTCTCTCTCTCTCTCTCTCCCCCCCAACTTGGATCAAGAACGACGGTCGTTTTATAAAGGGAGAAGAACGAAAAGAAAGGTAGAGAAAAGGCTACGTGGGTTCATGATCATAATGATGGTGATGGTGGTGGGTTTTGCTTGAAACATAGGGAAGAGAGAGAGAGAGAGAGAGAGAGAGAGAGAGGGATTATGTGAAGTGGAAGCAAAAAATGTTGGCTTGGTTAGAAAACAAAGGGGGGGTGCGGTTTCCTTCTTTTTTGTTTTTGGATGGGTTTCGTTTCACTTTCTCTCTCCTCTCCATGATCCGCAAATGATCATTCCCTTGAGATTGAAGAAAATGCATTAAGGAGCTAGAGAGAGAAACAAAGGGCAAAAGTTGTGTATGGAGTCAAAGACAAGACGACCACCCTCTCCCTCTCTCTCTCTCTCTCTCTCTCTCAGGTCCCTGTCTAAACCGTTTTCTACTCAGACCCATCAACCAACTCTCTCTCTCACACGTGTGCTTTAAGATAGAGCAGGATCAACGAGAAAAGAATCCCAAACATGCTATTTCACGTGTTCATTTCCATACGTATGTATGCACTCTTAGAATACATAAAAATTAAGTCACGACTTCATCTGATAACTTAACCTTTTAGAACAGTTGGCAGCAGTCTCACAAAATCTTACATGATATGCTTAGAACATTCAATTAATATCTTAAATATCAAAATTTTAGAATAATTGGTAGGCTCGATATGATGCGTTCCTTGTAAAGACAGTGAGCTTTTGTTACTTAGACTCTCTTCGATCATGGCGGGGAAATCAGGACGATCTACGACCGCATGCACGGGATTTTCATTGTTTCCCGTGCAATAATTATGTGCAGATATAATACAAGAAATGTGGAGCTTTCCCATCTACCTCCGCTACTTTATCATTTATGCCAAATCCGGACAATCCCATAACAACGAGCCTACTTCGTAAAATAATCACGTAGTTCGTTGCTTGCATAATGTGGAATGAAAAATCGTTCGAGAGCTGCGTCTTGTCATGAAACAATTAATAATTTAAAGAACTGTCTAGACAAAAAAAAAATGGTAATACATGATTTGTTTTGTATTCCTCATTATAATCTTTATATAAGGATCCGTTGCACTTGTGAAAGTGAAATCATTTAGGAGGCGTATCATAATCATGCAGTAGCGGACAAGCCCCAGCGGCGAAAGCAGTTCGGCCAGGAACTGCTCTATGCTGCCTCTTGTTTTTATTCCATAATACATACAAATATGTACTATGGAATGGAATAACCTAGAATAAGATTGGTGAAACATGATTTGTTTTGTTTTCCTCCTCAATTATTTTATGGGACGTGGTTCACGAGGGCCAATCTTTTCCATGAGGTACTGTGTAGTGTGTGTCACAAGCAAGAGAGAAAGAGAGGGAGAGAGGAAGAAAAATTGGGCGATGAATTGATTTCAAAGTAAACGGGACACAAAAAAAAAAAAACAATGGGCAATAATAATCCACGGCTTCATTTTTCTGTTTATGTGCATTATTTAATCCACAAGCAACATGATAAGAACCGTTATGAGGAACAGATGAAAGGAATTGAGCATCCAAATCATTGACTTTTGTTCACCATGGCAACCTTTGGAAGCAAAAATTATCCTACCCTCGTCCGAATTTTTCCTTTCGCCGACAAGCGATGAACACACAGTCGGAAATACCTAAAAACCTATTCACTGACTCTCGACGGGATGTTTACCTACATTAAGGAGCATTTCTCGGGACAACAGCGCATCCTATCATCCTATGAAGAGCTACTGATCATCTGGATCGTGGGTCGGTTTCGTCCTTCTTTTTTTTTTTGACCGGAGATATCGGCAAGAATCGATCGGCGGTCCCCCTCTCTATATATGTTTAAGAACCCTAATCCTCCTCCTCCATCGACATGTTGTACTCTATTAATCAAGCTTCGGCATCTCTCCATCTCTCTCTTTACGCCCGGAAAAAAAGAAAAAAGAAAATTTCCATGCCGGTGCCTGAATTGCACCACGTCAAGTTAGTTGAGGCGACGATGGGGACGTTTCGAGATTTCGTTGGCAATTTGACAAAAGCTGGGCAGTGAGGGCTTTATGTAATTGGCGATTCGACACACGGGTCTCACTGAACTCTCGAATGAACAATTCCTAAGATGGCACCAAGCGACCTTACGCATGTTAAATTAACTCAATGAAACCAGTGCGATGGGTCCGACTCCAAGGAAAATTTTCTTACAATCCTCGTTCAAGATCGGACAAAAGAAACATAGGACCGGGTGACGGGTGCGTCCCAATGCGATCGTGCCACAATTTGTCTTTTGCTCTCTTGCATCATTGCTCGCCCTCTATCTCTCCTTTCTTCTCGTCCGATTCTGCCCTGTTACGAGGTACCAGGCTTTGTTTATTTCGTGAAAAATGAGCAATTTAGAAACTATTCTCGACAATAAAAAAAATATTTTTTTATTGACTAATTATCACAAGCGATGCAAACGTTCATCTTTAGAAAATATATATCTTTTAAATCACTTATTTTTTGCGAAAATTCTAAACTTTTTTTAAAAAAATCTCAAAAGGGAGGGTCCAAAAAGCTTCCGAAACGTTATAATGTTGGGAGATAAACACGGGGAAAAAAAAAGTGGGGGTATAATCGATTGTCGGAGTATTATGCCTTGGAGAGTACGTGGCCAGTTGAGATTTGTTCCAGGTTAAGAAGGGATTGTGTCACATGAACAAGGCCGGACTCGCCTTGATGATTTTTCTAAGGTTGACTTCAGAGGCGTACATGATTGCCGTGGGATTTTGGAAGCCGGTGCTGTCTTTTCAAAAGTCACGGTGGAGCGCGGAAGATTCTCGTCGCAGAACAACGAAAGAGCAAATGCTTCATGATGCGCTAAGGATCAGCAGCTGGGAGTCCCATGTTGTTCGTCTTTTGTTAGACCGTCGAGAGATAAGTCCGGCCGCCGATACGGAAAATTCTTGAAACTACCGAACGAGAGAGTATACCGCGAGAAACTCCACGAGGGATCCTTGATTACGAAGTTTTCGCAAACGACGCCGGATCAGCCACCAAAAGAATTTGCTCATCTTGGTCCCATTCTCGTTATCTTGTGTTCGAATCTGAAATTATGTTCTACTGAAACTTGCTTATATAAAATAGGATGGAACGAGTCGCAAGGGAGATCCTGCAAAAGCAAGACTCGCCTTTTCTAATCTTTCTGTGCACTGCTCTCCCTTCCAAGCTTCCGGTCATCCTCCTAGTTGCTGGATAAATAAATAAATAAAAACATAAAATTTCGACCAAAAAAAAAACATAAATAAATAAACCAATAAAATAAATAACAGCACACATCTGTTTTTGGTTGCCTTAGGAATAAGCAAACCTCTGCAACGAATTTAGGTTGCCTTAGAGGTGAGCGAACATTTATGTTTTCTTAATACTTTTGTCCTAAAATTAGAAAAAAAATCGTCCTTTTTCTGTCCTTTTTTTTTTTTCCAATTCAGGAGCGTCCATTGACGTTTTAAAAATGTGTGGTCAATGAAGCGTAGCAGCTAATGACATTGCATGGTTGCCAACCGTAGGTTTTTGTCTTTTCATTTTTTTCAAGACCAAAGCTGGAAATCTCGCCGATCTGGTTTTTCTGTCTCTCTTTTTGCAAACCAAAGTTGACTTCGACTCCTCCCGGTAAATTCCCCATCTTCACCTTCTTCACTCCGCCACTGTACTCTTGCCTCTCATCTGGACTAACCCCAATGGCAGCCTCGGTGGCCACGAGCCCACTACAAGTTCCTACCACAATTCATGCTTTCCTCGAGTGAGTAGGTGGAGGTGAAGTTACAGAGGATTAGACCTTCACCCCACATTTGCAAAGTTAGGACCTTGAGCCCAAGCTAGTCGAACGAGAAGCCCCAACCTGGCCCTTGCTCGCAGCCACGACCTCAAGATCTGGCATGCATAGCCGTGAGTGGAGCTCGAGCTCGAGCAGCCATGGCTGCTGAGAACTCAAAGCTTTGAGGGGTCTCACGGTCATGCGCACGAACTCGAAGCGATGGCCAAAGATGACGCAGAGAAGCAATAACTTGAAAAACAATTCCAAAAGATAACTGAATTGATAGAATGATAATGTCGATTACAAGGATGTACTATATATAGAGATAGTACTTCTTTAAGTATCAGAATAACTATAGATAACATAATATAAATCGTATTTAACTTATCCTAATGGAATTTGAATCAAATATTACAAATAATCAGAATATTTAAAATTTCATAAATTAGAAAACTGCCTGAAAATTGATTTAAACGACTCCGAAATGCCAAAATCCATCGTATCTCACGACAAAGTGGTGACTTTGAATCAGACGGTCGTTTCGCTTCAACCAACTAATTTTGAGCGTGATCCGAGATCGTTTGACCCAAAATCCAAAATTACCGACGAAGTCGCGCCGACTTTTGACGATCCAATTTGACGAAATAATCGTATGCCAGTTGTTCTACATCATTCCCCTCCTCTTCAGAAGAACTCGTCCTCGAGTTATCATCAGCATAAAGCGGAATTTCGGGAGGATGATACTTGATCAGGTTTGCCACATTGAAGGTTGGAGATATGTTCAAATCTACAAGGAGATCAACAACATAGGCATTGTAATTAATCTTTTTCAGAATGCGGCAGGGACCAATCTTCTTATGCTTCAACTTGTTATAATTGCCCATAGGAAATCGCTTATTGCGTAGGAACATTATCACGTCATCGCCTTCTGCAAAAATCTTGGAATGACGCCGTTTGTCAGCAGCAATTTGTCGTGCCGAGTTGTCGCGCCACATCAGCTTGAACTTCCATAATTTCCATCGTGAGATTGTCGTCTGCGACATTATAACCGGGGATTTGTGATAGGGAAACCAAATCAAGAGTATGCTGTGGAGTCCGCCCGTAGATAACTTTAAAAGGAGACTTACCAGTCGAATGATTGACTGTGTTGTTGAAGGCGAACTCAATAGGAGCAATATAGCGATCCCACTGCTTGGGCATGTCGCTACAGAAACAGCGAATAATATTAGCCATGGTACGATTGACAACTTCTGTCTGACCATCAGTCTGCGAATGGAAAGAATTGTTGTATTGTAAATCAGTGCTAAATAAACGCCATAGAGTACGCCAAAAGTGACTTAGAAACTTGGTGTCACGATCAAAGGTGATCATCTTAGGCACACCATGCAATCGGCCTACTTCACGAAAGAATAAGCTCACCGCATAGGAAGTATCTGAAGTCTTCTTACAAGGGATGAAATGTGCCATTTTTGAAAACCTATCAACCACCACAAAAATAAAGTTGAAACCGCGTTGTGTTCGGGGAAGTCCCCACACAAAATCTATGGAAATATCTATCCAACGGCCAATAGGAATAGGTAGGGGAGTATATAACCCAGTATTATGAGAATGACCCTTAACAGTCTGACAAGTAAAACATTTATTAATGAAACGCCCTACATTCCTCTTTAATTGGGGTCAATAGTACCTATCCTCAACCAATGCTACAGTTTTGTCACGATCCAAGTGTTCACCCAAGGTACTACCATGAAGTTCTCAAATGAGCTGCTCCCGCAATGATCCACGAGAAATACACAATCTGTTCCCAAAGAACAAGAACTGATCTTGACGAATCTTATCCCCATTACAGCCTGTTTGTGAACACTTCTCTCATATATCACCAAAATCATCATCGTCAGCATAGAGAGTGCAAAGATGATCAAAACCAACAACATCATTGCGCATAGTAAGTAATGTTTCAACACGGCGACTAAGGGCATCTGTGACTTTATTCAAGTGTCCCGCCTTATGATGAAGCATAAAATTAAACTGCTCCAAAAAGAAAACCCACCTCGCATGTATCATATTCAGATGTTTTTGGCTCTTTATATGCTTAAGAGCCTGATGATCCGTATTCAGTACAAACTCTTACTGATAGAGATATGGCTGCCAATGCTTAATAGACCGCACTACAGCATAATACTCCCGCTCATACGTAGACCATCACCTACGAACATCGTTAAGTTTTTCGCAAAAATAGGCAATAGGCTTACCTTCTTAGGAAAGAACATCGCCAATACCTATTCCAAAAGCATCACAATCTAGCTCGAACACTTTCCCAAAGTCAGAGAGCATCAATATTAGAGCAGTGGAGAGCTTTTCTTTGATGAGCTTGAAACTGGCTTCAGTTTCATCACCCCAACGAAAATTTCATTTCTTCAAACAATCAGTGATTGGGGCCATAATAGTGCTGAAATTCCTGATAAAGCGCCGATAGAATGTAGCAAGGCCATGGAAACTACGAGCCTCGCCAACATTTTGGGGTACTGGCCAACTGCGGATTGCAGCCACCTTTTCTGCATCTACGCGAAGTCCATCTGCTCCAACAACAAAGCCTAGGAAAAGAAGTTGTTTTGTCATGAAACTACACTTCTTCAGATTTATAAATAACTTGTTCGATTGCAAGGCCAGTAGTACATCTCTGAGGTGCTCCATGTGTTGCCGATCATCTGGACTATATATGAGAATGTCATCAAAGAAAACTACCGCGAACTTGCCAATGAAAGGATTAAGAACTTGTGTCATCAAATGCATGAAAGTGCTAGGCGAGTTAGTGAGTTCGAATGGCATAATAATCCATTCATATAAACCGGCACTTGTCTTGAAAGCCGTTTTCCACTCATCACTAGGACGGATGCGAACTTGGTGGGTATCTGTTACGCATATCGATCTTCGTAAAGACCCTTGATCCAGCAAGTCTGTCTAGTATATCATCCAATCGAGGAATCGAAAATCTGTACTTGATGGTAATCCAATTGATGGCACAGCTATCAAACACATCCGCATACTTCCGTCTTTCTTTGGCGTGAGAAGCGCAGGAATAGCACAAGGACTTTTGCTCTTTCGCAAGAATCCCTTCTAAGGAACTCTCCTACTTGATCTTGTAAAATCTGGTTCTCCTTCGGATTCGTCCGATAATGTGGCAAGTTAGGGAGACTGGCACCTAAAAGAAAATCAATCTCATGCCGAATATCCCTTAAAGGAGGTAATTCGTCAGGTAAGTCTTCTGGCATTACATCGCTGAAAGCCTTCGACAAGGGCTTAAGAACATCAGGAATACTAATCACAGCTTGCTGATCTCCCTTTTCCACAATCATAAACATTCTCCCACGTTTACGAACATTTAACATAATGTCGATGCCTTGCTTCTTTGGAATCTGGGGAGGATTACTTTTTGGTTTCAAAGTAATTTTAATCATTTTCCACACAAAAGAGTAAGTATTCTCCCTATCTTGATGAGTGATTTCTACATCATACTGCCAAGGTCGCCCTAATAACACATGGCACGCATCCATCTCCACGACATCACAGACGATAATATCCTGATATGATTTTCCAATCGAAATAGGTAGGCAACATAACTGAGTTACCTTAAGTTCTATTCCTTTATGAATCCATCCGATCGTATAAGGTGCGGGATGCGGCTTTGTCTTCAACATCAAGTGATCCACCAAGGCCTTTGATACTATATTTTCGCAATTTCCACTATCAATGATGACATTGCATACCTTGTTGTTGATAGTACAGTGAGCGTGAAAGAGTTGATTTCGCTGAGTGTCTTCTATCCGCGGGGCAAGTAATAAACGTTGGACAACACAGTTGACTTGCTCACCCACTTCATCTTCTACTTCTTCCTCATCCACCCACTCTTCTTCATAAGCTTCATCATCATGCTCAACAATATTAGCCATCCTCCGCCGTGGACAATCGCTAGAACGATGGCCCAGCTCATTGCACTTATAACATTTAATCGATTGAGGTTTGGCATATGAATTCTATGCACTTGGATTAGGTGTACGAATGTTTGATGACATCAGTTCTTTGGACACTCCTGCGGTACTCCCTGAATTTTGATTCGTATCACTGTGTTGTTGTGTCGAAGAACTCGACATTTCGGTTTGCTTTCCCTTTCCGAACGTTCTACAACCCGAGTAGCGGTTACCCCTAGTATTAGGGCCAGCTCTTTCTAGCTGCATCTCAACCTTTCTCACCATCTCTTGGGCATCATCGACAGTAAACAATCGATGCAGGGACACTTGATCTTGGATATTGAGTCGCAACCCGTTGATGTACCGAGCAGTCTGTTGGGCATTTGATTCTTCAAGGTTATTGCGGGCAGAGAGTCGAAGAAACTCTTTTGTATAATCTTGGACGGACCGATTCAACTGCCTGCAATTCTAGAATTACTGAAATAGCAACTACTCATAATTCGATGAAAGGAACAACTTCTTCAACTTCTATTTCATCCGATTTCTTGTCCGGATTGGTGCCTATCCTTATCGACGTCGGGCTAACTGAATCTGCTCCCACCAAGTTGAAACGCCATCCTTCAGTTTATACGCTACAAGCTTCACTTGGCGATCCTCTTCGATCTCCATGGCATCGAAATTTTTTTCGACCTTCCAAAGCCAATTCATAAAATCTTCAATGTCTAGGTTACCATTGAAATTAGGGAGATCTACCTTCAATTGATACTGCTCAGGATCTCGGCAATAACCTCCTTGTCGACGATCTCCACGAGCGTACTCATCATGAAATCCTCTATATTGACGACCTCCACGAATGAGCATGTCTTGAAAATCCTCTTCGTCTTCGTCTTCAGTATACTCAACATAGTTTTGATGTCTATGTCGGGGATTTCCTCCATGCCCCATGGCAACTTCGAGATCATGAACGACAAGAATTCACTCGGGTAGAAGAACACCAATGGATGGCCTCAAGGATCTTTTGAAACCTCCGATTGGTTTGATCCACGAATTGGTTGAACTCCGTTCGTGTAATAGACTTATTTTCACTGCCCTCATCTACGGGGAGATTGATATTCACGTTATTCACCATCATTATAGGAGAATCCTGCTCTGATACCAAATGACGCAGAGAAGTAATAACTTGGAAAACAATTCCAAAATACAACTGAATTGATAGAATGATCATGTCGATTACAAAAGTGGACGTCTATATATAGAGATAAGAATGATCATGTCGATTACAAAGGTAGACTCCTATATATAAAGATAAGACTCCTTTAGACATCGGAATAACTGTAGGTAACATAATCTAAATCGTATCTAACCTTTTATAATGGAATTCGAATAAAATATTACAGATAATCAGAATATTTAAAATTTCCTAAATTAGAAATATGCCTGAAAAGTGATATAAACGACTCTGGAATGCCAAAATCCATCGTATCTCATGGCAAAATAGTGACTTTGAATCAAACGGCCGTTTCGCTTAAACCGACTAGTTTTGAGCTCAATCCGAGATTGTTTGACCCAAGATTCGAAATTACCGACGAAGTTGCGCTGGCTTTTGACGATCTAATTTGACGAGATAATCACATGTCAGTTGTTCTGCATCAAAAGTCAATCTCAAATCAAGTAGCCACGGTTGCCAACAAGCCCCAATATCAAACGGCCGTCCCCAAGAGCTCTAGATTTGACCATGAAGGGTCATGAGCTCGAGATCGAGGTCGAAGAACATGGTCACCGCGAGCACGCAGCTTGAACCCACGGCAATGGCAGTTCTGGTGGACAACCTCTCTATCCATCTCCCTCTCTCGATATTGCGCTACATAATAATTTTGAGGGTACCATAACATGACACGTGCATTCTGTTTAAACAACCGGTGAGAGAGAAAGGTATGATCTGAGAATTAACAGTGGCACTTCATAAAAAGGAAAAAAAATAAAAAATGGAGGGGCGCTTTTGAGAAAAGAAAGAAAAGACAAAGTAGGGGGACACTATCTCAATTTTCAGGCAAAAGCACATAGACCACCGATGATATTAAACCCTATAATATCTAGTCTAACATGAAAACGCTCTAAAACGGCATCTAAAATGGGTAATATGCAATAAGCACTTTAACCTTTTTCAAACCCTTCTGAGGAATGGAAGATTGCAACTCTGAGGGACATCGGAAAGCAAGTGATTGAATGTCATGGTCAGTAATGACCCCTGCATTAGTTTGTAGCTCGTGGACCATGGAGACAATGCCCGAAAAGGCATCCCCGAGTTCCTTGTTCACCAAAGACGGGAAACAATAATGAGTATGATCGGATTCCGATCAGGACACTACCGGACAGGACGAGAGAGGAATTGAACTGAAGAGATTCTCAAGAAGCACATAAAAAGTGATGACGATAAATAAAGACCAATCCCATGGTGGAATCCACTACCTGTAACTCCTTAACAAGTGAACTGAAGAACCCAGAAGAACATCCATTCCGACGAAGCAGCCGACAACAGATGCCAAGCGCTTCCCAGGAGACGAACTCGAGAATCTCTCCCTGAAAGATCCATATTGCATTTTGCTGAGAATGCACCAATCCGTCCAAAAGAAAAATGAAACATTAACAACTGGAAGAATCTGTCTCCACTTGTGCCATTAACCAACAATAAGGATTAGCATCTCATAACGAGCAATAAACAATAGATCAGCAGTAGTGTCCTGATTAAATTAGCAGGTGGATAAGCAAGATGTAGAAAACACGAACTGATCTTCAGAAAATGCATAACGCAGGAAGCTTTAGATTAATCTTAAAACTATAGTCTAAATGTACATCAGCATAAAATGCCTAAAAATTTTGTCCTTTTTGGGTCTTTCCAACTGAGCGTTTGCCGGAATACAAGTGCATTGGTTTGAGTCCCAACTTCTTTTTGCACTGGTCTAAGTCCAGTCCACCGTCCCACCATCATCATCTGTTCTAGATAAAACCAAACCAAGAAATGAAAGTATAAGGTTGCACATCAACATCGGCCCTTGTGATCTTATTCATAAAAGAGCTCTTGCCAACATTTGGGTACCCACAAATCAGGCCGAGTATTTGGATCTACCGAAGGCACCCTCTAATCTGCTCTAGATAAGCCAAACTAAGACTAAGCCGCTTAATCACTGTATACATTCTCCAAGAGCAGCAGCCTTCGGAAACTTGCATCGGTAGAGTGAGTCACGGTACTTCAACAGCTGAGCATTGCATTTAGCGACCTTTCTAATACGGTTCCTTGCTGTGTTAATTTTGAGCAAGAGTTATCCTTGTTGTACATCACATGGAGAAGATCACCCAAGAAAGAATAGATATCATTCAGTCGTGAAACTCCTCGATGGTACTTCAGAGCTTCTCATGTAAATTCTGCTGTGCAAACAACCGTAGGCGTTTGGCGCTGTCTACAAGAAAGGATGATATCAATGAAATCTTCCCCGTTAGGCACCAACGTAATCTCCTTGAAATTGAATTGCCCAGTCTGCTATACCGGAGCAATTACTTGGCTTCTGTATGTGACAAAATAGGACAGAAGAAGTAGTTGCCATCTTTCCAAATCTCCTGGACATATAGCACTGACTACATTGGTAAACAGTTCCTGTCAATCACAAGATGCGTATGTCTTCGATGGGAATTGAATTCAAATTTGGACAGCATTATCCACACACAAAAAAGGCCGATTCCAGCAATGTCAACATGCAGAAACAATGCATATGCACACTCCAGAAATGGTCTCAGAATCATCCAGAACACGAAGAGCAAAATGGATTTAACACAATGAAGCAATCGATAGTAAACAACTTCAAGGATGCGTAGTTTTATCAACACGCAGGAAATTGCCTGATGAAACAGGAGCTCTATGCTAAAGGGAAAACCAACAGAGACAGGGAATGAAACTACAAAAATTAAAGGGAAGAACAACCAGACTGATACGTTAGCAAACCAACCTAGAACTCTTTTTCTCGAAAAGGATGCTTTCTCCCGAATTAAGTGCGTACCAACAAACATTGCTAACTAGGTTCGGATTCTTCAAAAGATGATACATAACGTTTTGGTTGTTTCACATGCATATATGTGTTATCCCCCACAGTTTCCATTTCTATTTAAATTTTCTTAGATGATTTCAACTGCAAGCCCTGAGAAGAGCCGGCATGCGAAGCCGACGCATTGCTGGGTTTACTGGATTGCGATACCCGCCTTGCACGGTCATATGATTTTTGGGTCATCCTGAAATTCTGACGACATACTACCAGACGCGACCAGCCGTCTAATCCTACGGAGCCAAAGCGACGTGCAGAGCTTAATTATGACCACTGATCAGCCGGAACTTCGCCGGAAATGTACCGGCGAAGTAAACGCGCTATAGCCCGGACTAAAAGCTTGAAACTTCAACAACAGAACCTCCGAAATCAACATAACCAAAGCTGATACTGTCTCCAGCGTGGAAACGGTTTTTCTCCCGCGGCTCCAATTAGTGGGAATATATTTATTATTTACTCATACAAATCAAATATACTTATTATTTGCTAGACGAATAAATTATTAATCATCCCCACTACGATCGAGAGAAAGAAAGACACAATTGTGCGTGTTTGCGAAAAAAATGGGAATAATTATGACAAAATGAAATAGAGTAGTCTGAATTATTTTACCCTTTAAATTAGACTTTATTCTTGTTTTTTTTTTTGGTCGGGGACTTTATTCTTGTTGCGAGGTTATTATAGTAAAAGGAAAGAAAATTAAACGTGTCGAGAGCGAGAGGGGGGCGCTAATTAGTTTTAGTAATAAATTTGAGTAATCACAAGATGAAATATCGAAGTTCAATTGCGGAAAGTAACACCTCTATGGAATCAGTCCGTAATTATCATAATACATATTGGCAAATGCCACTAGCATTTCATGAAACTTAAGGATAAAAATTGAGTTAAGTACGGATTTAATTTTTTAAGTTTCGGCATTTATACAATTTGATCCTCTAAATTTTATTTCGTTGAATTAAGTCCTTTAACTTTATGAATCCGAGCAATATGGTTAAAGAACTTTTTCAACTTGTGCAATCAAATCTTTCGGCCAATCCACCTAATTAAACCATCGAATTAAGTAATGACTTGGTATTGCTTATGTGACAAATAGGCTCACGTAAAGTTAATTTGATCAATTACACAAACCAATAAAAGTTGAGGATTTGATTGCACAAAATGAAATAAAGAGGGTCAAGTTGAAGTAATTCACAATGTTGGAAAACTTGATTGTACAAAATAAAATTTTGAAGATCAGATTTCATAAACGCTAAAATTTAGAGTAATAAATATGTATTTAAGCAATAAAAGCTTGAGATTGAAATATTGAGTTTTTTGTGGTCGAATTTTGAAATATTGAGTTTGCTTTCTATAAAATTGAGATGAATAGGTATATGTACCTTCAATAATTGTTACAGGTATAACAAATATCCAATTTACCTGTCGCGACCTAAAAATTAGATTAATGCACTATTAGGTCAATTAGATAAATTAACTAACCCAATACGGAATCTCTCAAGTCCTATCAATTCGCAACTTATGTTTTACTGAAATGATTTTTAATTTAGGAGCCGCCACTAATCGTTTCTCGGTAGGTCAATTAGAAACCTAAATAAAATAGCGGGATAACTATTTTATTTCTACGAATCAGAGATAATGAGTTCGGAGACTTGATTATATTAATTAAAATTAATTAATGCTCTTTCGGTACCAATTTCATGAAAATGCCTTTTTCTGATTGGTTTATGTGATTTTTTGTCTTTTTTTCAGATCTTTCGGTTTTCTTCTTCTTCTTCTTTTTGTTCTTTTATAATTTCTTAAAAAAGGATTTGAACAAAATTAAACAAGAATGACTATAATATACCTTGATATCCGAATTTCCGATAATTCACTCATTCCCAAAGATTCAAGTTAGAGTAGAATTTTTAACGCTACATTTCAAGTTAGTATGCGAGTACATGTATAAGACGACAACGTCCCTATTGCCAAAGGGAAAGAATACAAAGCCTTATACTAAATTACAATCTCACCCCATAAGATCGGGTAAGGCATGCAATTTAATTTTTCAAAGGGACTAGGCACGTGGGGGAGCATATATTATAGGCATGCTTGTTTAAAATTGCGCAAATATTTTGAATATTAAAAAAAAATCGAGAAGTCGAAATTTTGAAGGAGCTAATCTCCTATCCACAAAAGGATTTCACATCTTTTAAAATAGTAAAGATTATCTCTTAATATGTTCAAGGCATTTTAGATAATCTTTAGAAATTTAAAGGATATGTGAAATCTCATTTTCAATCTCTAGATTTTTAGAAAATTATCTTTAGAGTTTGGAAATATCTTAGATTACCTTCAAAATTTCGAATACATTTCAGACCAAATCTTGTCTCCAAACATATAATATTCTAAGAAAATTGCAAGAGATAGAGAAAGATAAAAAATCGAAGACCATCCCAATCAATCGAATGAGAAAAATTCAAAAGCAAGGCATATCCACCGTCAACTAATTTCGATCAGGATAAAACATGAACGCTGAAATTTAATTTCCCATTCAACAAGATTTCTCGACCTTTTTTTTTTAAGATATCTTTGGATTATCTCAAATTCGAACCAGGATATGTATCAAATTTCCAGCCTACAGTCCACAAAGAGCTGAAAATATACGCAACCACCCATCAAAGAAAACGACACTAACGAAGAAGGTTGACTTCGGAAAACATTATGTCGCCATACGGAAATCCCAATGCCAACTATGATCCCATCAGAATGTGAAATTTACGTCCAGATTTTTTTGAAGAATACAAAGTGATCTTGCCAATTAGGAGTTAAACCAATTAAAGCCCCCAAATTGTCAGTGAATTGCTTAAGACATGGGGAATGTTAACCAAGATAATGGCAGCCAAAACCACAAATTTATACTGGACGCACACAAATTTTCTCGAAGCAATTACTATGTGATTCAAGCCTTCTACTTCTAATTTAGTGAACATCGAACCAGACCAAGAGATTTAACACGAGTTAAGATGGTCGATGTTTAATCTTTTAATGGCATGTCCATGAGGCATCCAGTAGAGCATGAAGATCTAACAATGAGAGGACTTTACCTTGAATCAAATACCCACTTCACTAATCAAACTTGCCCTACGAGATGAATTGCGCCGAAACAAACCTTGTTTGGTCCGGATTCACAATCAATAGCACTCTCAAATCCACTGGAATTCTTCTTTGGTATCGAAGGAATCTTCAGACTAGGGGATTGTCTCGACCGCGGGGGAGACAATCGAACCCTAAGTTTCTCTCGAGCTCCTTCACCTTCAAAAAGTGCCGAAATTTTTTTTGATGATTCCTCTCGTCCTCACGTTTTTCTTGAAATTATGAAGCCCCCTATCGTAACCAAAGCTTAAGGCTCTATTTATATACCACTTAAGCGTTCTAAACCTAGTAGAGAAGGATTGAGTCTTGGCCATTTTCAAATTCTGCACTTTGTGGAGTCTTAATTGATTAAAATTCCTAAAAAGTTCGACAATAATGAGTGAATGAATGGGCTGGCCGAATCAATTGTGTGGACTCCACGGCACAAATCAAAATAGGGCTATTCCTAATTAAATGGCCAACTAACTAAAGGCTTCACATAATTAAATGTACAAATTGGAATGATTTGAATTTGACTTTAGGTCCACACCATAGCGAAAATTTCAGCACTCTCATGCTCATGGGTTGTCCGAAATTCTCATGCTCAATCGCGGGCTTGACTCAAATTTTCGAGCTCAAGCAAGGCTTACTATGAATAATAGACATTAAAAGAAAATCCTTAATTAAATAATTATGCTCTAAGCTTGAAACTACGCTCAATTGATCCATTAAGATTCGGCACACTTCCTACGCCTCTGGTTGAAAATTCCACATTGAAACTGATTTAGCCATCTGTTAAATCAAGCTCAATTGACTCTTCTCTAATCCTTTATTCAAATAACATGACTGACGAAAAATAAATATGCAATATATGAGAAATTATATTATTATTTTATTGCGAAAATTATGACTAACTCTCATTTTTATGCTTAAATGAATGGATTTTCTAAAAATTAAAATTTAGGTGTCAACATTACCTAATATTAGCAACTTTGAAAACGAGGTTAGTAAATCTACATTAGCGATTTTTCAATTTTGATTTTGTTTGAAATATCTTTTAATTTTTGCTTTTCGACACGAGCTTCTTGAAATATATATCTTTTTTTATCATGGAACTTTTTTTTGAAATCAATAAACTCGAATTTTCGAAACTTTTTTAGAATGAGATTTTAATTTGAAATATCTTTCAATTTTTGCTTTTCGACACAAGTTTTTTTTTTTTTTTGGTTATGGAATTTTTCTGAAATCAATAAATTCGAAATTTTAGAAAATTTTTTAGAATAAGATTTAAATTTGAGTAATAATAGGGCGTGCATGCTACTAGAGCACACGTTTGATGACATATCTTTTGGAGCAAAAATTCATTTGAATATATAATTTTATTTTTTCTACTTCTATGATATTTTTCTTCAAAAATAATTTTAGTGTTACTTGAAAAAATAAAAAAATTATTTCTTTTTAAAAGTAAAAAAAATCAATTTTTGCTCATAAGTAAAAATTAAAAAAAATTAATTTTTCATAAAAAGTTTGATTTTTATACCAGAAAGCTCGCCATGCGCGCCCTTCGTTTTGACGAGAAAGAGAAAAGAGAGAGAAATTGCTTCTCGGTGTGTAAAAACAAACGAGGCCATTATCCACCTCTTCTTCTTCTTCTTGTCTGCTGCAGAAACCCAAAACCCAGCAGGACTGCCCTCTCATCTCACGCTTCGACAATGGCGAAACTGCGTCTATTCTCGAGACCCGTCATCCTGTCCTCCCTCCTCTTCCCCAGAGCGTCTTCATTCTCCATTTTCTCTCCCTACAAGCCCTACTCTCTCTCCTCCTCCTACATCTCCAGAGCGTTCCTCAAGCCCCTCGCCGCCTCTCTTGCCGCCGTCCCCCGACTCTCCGAACCTCCAGGATCCGCCTCCTATGGCGACGTGGACCCCTACCTTGCCTGCTCCATGCCGGACAAGCAGCTCAGGATCGCCGTCCTCCTCAGCGGCGGCGTTGACAGCAGCGTCGCCCTTCGCCTGCTCCACGCCGTCGGTCACTCCTGCACCGCCTTCTACCTCAAAATCTGGTTCCAAGTAAGTCCTTTTCTTTCCTGCTATTTCTTTCTTTTGATCATGAAGTAGAAGAAGTGAAAACAATTTAGAAGTCGGCACTCCTGACACTCGGGTACTCCAAATTGGAAGTGATTTTCCCAAAAATCACTGAAGACGGAAATTGGAAAAGGCCTATGTACTATAAATTTGAAATTTGCGTCGCAATTGTAGATAAATGCAGCTAATTTATACGTGTTAGTAGCTGCTGCGTATAAGTGCGTATTATTCGAATATCAAGTGTGGTCGTTGTCAATGTAGAACAAAAGAGCTTCTTTTGATTCTTGATTTATGTAGGAAGATTTCGAGAACTTTTGGTCGGAGTGCCCTTGGGAAGAAGACTTGAAGTATGCTAAAGCGGTTTGTGAGCAGGTCAGCATTATACTGGACTGATTTCATGTACCCGTCTCTTTGTTTGTTAATTTTCTTAAATTTAGGTGCATTCATTAATACATGTTTTCTTGATGGTTGGTAAGCTTAGCATTCAGTACTTTTTTCATAACTATGAAAGGACATTGTAACTAGTTTTATCTATGTGGTTTTCGGCAGGTTAATGTGCCTTTAGAAGTTGTCCATTTGACAGATGAGTATTGGCAAAATGTGGTAAGTATCATCTTGATGTGGCATATCTTTTCTTTTCTTTTTTTGGCCCTGTTTTACCAACCCTTCTCTATTTCAAGGATTGCTTTTTCGATAGTCATATCCTTTATTTTCTTTGCTAGTTTTTGTTTGGCCTGCCTGTTCTTGGCACGACTTAATGAAGTTATTGCAGCTGTTTGCTCATGGTTCAGGTGTCTTACATAATTGAGGAGTGCCGCAATGGTCGAACTCCTAATCCTGACGTCCTCTGTAACACAAGGATAAAGTTTGGTAAGTCGTTGAGCTCTGGCTAAGCCTGAATAGTTTTGAGGATTTTGGAATCAAATATGGTTCTTTGTTTTAGGCGCCTTCATGGATGCCATTAGCAGTATGGAGTATGACTTCATTGCTTCTGGCCACTATGCAAAAGTTATCCACTCTTCAAATCATATAGGGAATGCTTCTGAGTTGAAATTGTCAGAGGACATGGTATGTATTGAACATTCTACATTAATATTCTGCATTTAAGGTTAATTCCGGAAGTCTTTTTTTTGGTCAAACTAGGCATTTATGATATCTCTAATCTCGTTTCTTTAGGTGAAGGATCAGACATACTTCCTTTCGCATCTCTCACAGGGCCAGCTGAAGCGATTAATTTTCCCTCTTGGTTGTATTTCAAAAGTAAGCTGTGCTAGTTTAATATCTTTCGATAACTTTTTCTGTCCAGCGCATGATTAGCAGAATTTCCTGGCCCTGATAAAGTAGATTTTACGGTTCTACGGACATTTATTACTTCTATGCTTAGTCTGACTCTAGTAACCCTGCAGGAGGAAGTTCGAAGACTTGCTGCCAGATTTGATTTGCCTAACAAAGATAGAAAGGATTCACAAGGGATATGCTTTCTTGGGAAGGTGTGTATAAGTAGCCTCATTTGTATTCAGTCTTATCTAGAAACTTGAAGCATCTTCTTCTAACTCCAAGATGAAAAATTTGATCAAAGCTCCTTAACTATCATTTCATAAAATTACTTTGTTTGAATTTCAATGTAAACGCAAGTGGTTGCAGAGACAGATCGGTTTTGAGATATCAAATGGCCAATACTCTTTTCTCATCCTAATTTTTCGTAGTAGTTGGAGTCCTTATAGGCTCATTGCTGTGGTAACACTTTCTTTGTTCTAGTGCAGATAAAGTTCAGTGAGTTTGTTGCCAGACATATTGGGGAGATGGAGGGTGTCATATTGGAAGCTGAGACTGGGGATCTCCTTGGGAACCATCGTGGCTTTTGGTTCTACACAATTGGTCAACGGCAAGGACTACGTCTTCCTGGGGGACCTTGGTATGTCCACTTAACTGGACACTAAGTGCATGTATTTGAGATGAAATCCGTCTCAACATCTGTAAGTGTGTTTGTTACGCGTTAATGTGCTAAATTAGATAACTCTGTTCAGGAATTGGGGCCTTGAGTGTCTTTACAACATAAATTCAGTAATGCATATCATTTCTCCACTTTGAGCTGGATTTGCCTAAACAGAGATGCTGCCTCCCATGGCCTCTCTTACACCTGTTGAAGTTCAGCAAATGCAAGTATTGTGGCTTCTTTCTGCCTTATGAATTCGTCACATGTCTATGATTTTCACAGGTATGTTGTGGAGAAGGACACCAAGCACAACGTTGTTTTTGTGTCCCGAAATTACTTCTCAGTTGATAAAAGGAGGCGCCTTTTTCGTGTTGGCTCTCTTAAATGGCTTACTGGGGCACCTCCAACTGAGATCAGTCAGGTCCGATGCAAGGTAGGCAGTTTAACTTTGTTTTCACATCTCGGTTATGTGGAGTAGCAGACCTTTGGTACATGTGTCTGTTGGAAAATTAGCATTACGTTCCCATCAGCATTTAAGAGGTCTAATTGGCAACATGTCTCCTAGGCATGGACATGATTATTGTTGGCCTTTATTCTAAGATAAAATTCAACAAATGATCAGCAGTCATGCTCAAGGTGTTTACTTATTCTAATTCCCCCCACCAAAATTGAAAATGTATTTTACTGCCGCAGAATTATGTAGGTATTTGACATGATTTCCAATTACCTTAAATGACAACTTATATGGTTTTCAAAAATAAAAGATGTAATGAATAGGAATTAAATCTTAAGACACTACAATCATAGGCTGAAATTTGAATGTAGTTTCCCCAGACACACCCTCAGATTGGCAGCTTAACTGACCAAATAATTACTATGCCTCAGCAAAGAAATATGACTGATCAGTCTGTCTAATGAATGATCTTTTTAGGGCATCTGCTGTATATTCACAATTTTCCAGTGTTTTTCACTATAGTTTTGCTATTACTAGGTGAGACACAGTCCTGGTTTCTACAACTGTAGTTTGTCTCTAGAATTGGGTGAGAATGGCCAGGAAGATGTTGCTGTGGTTCAATTGCCCGAAGATGATCAAGGTCTGGCAGCAGGGCAATTCACAGCCTTTTACCAAGATAGAACATGCATTGGTTCTGGTGTTATTTTAGAATTTTGGAGTGACCAGGGCTTTCCTGTCTGCCAGAAGGCTCTTGAGATCGCTAGAATGAAGGATAAGTCAAACCTTGGAAAACCGGTTAAGATTAAGGTAAAACCAGAGGGCACTGTTGGCTAGTTTTATGGAAAAAGTTCAATTTGAACAGCAATGCCTTATGGCACGGAGCCCTTTCCATGCTGATTTGGCTGTAAAAACGGAGTTGAAATTTGCTGAAGACCAGCTGCAAGACCAGAGGATGGTGGAGGTTTGCTAATTCTGGCTAGTGGATGGTGGAGATATCACAAGATACTTCTTTCTTATATTGTATGCTGGCAAAAAGACAATTCGAGGTTGAAAGGCGATGAGTTATCCGATATACTAAGATCATCTTGCGGTACTAGAGCTCTCTTTGATTTTGCGTATAAGACGAGTTATAATTTTCCCGAAGGCTTGCTTTTGGGCATATTTTCAAACAGAAAGCTAGCAAGCAGTGCCTGACTGTGCAGAGTACTCTGCAATTGTTTCATGTACATAGTCTGAAGACGTGTCGAAACATGGGGAGGAAGGTTGGCCTATGAAGTTTGTTGGCTCCGTCAAAGGAGCTTCTCTCTGCTGCTCCTTCCTCTTCTCTTGGTCTAAAGGTCTCTTTTTTGTGCGTACTAACTTTTCTGTCCTCGTCGCCACTTGCATGGGTAGACCACTCAGAAAAGATTGTCATGAGCAGTTTAAAGGAATAACCAGCAAGCTATCTCATTCCACAAACCATCCAACACTTAACACCAATCGGTCAATGCTTAAGCTTTTGCTTTAATCTTTTTGTTTCCCTTTTGTTGATGTGTTGTTTGACATTTGTTTGTGATTACTACGTCTCTCTTTAACGAGCCCTCGTTTAGTTTTGACAAAGCCTGATGATTTCACGAATGACTCTAGTAGATAATTGATCTGTCATCTTTTTATGGGATTGATTATCCTAATCTTTGTCTTCATGGTTCTCCCCTAAGTTTGTCAACATTGTATACTTAATGACGCTTAGCAGCAAAAACATGCTCCAACCACTGCTTTAGCAAACTAGCCTCTGTGTTTCGTGGAAATAATCTTCTTACCACATGCAACGCATGTGACGATGTACTAATAAAATTGAAAATAAAATATCCGTTACTTTTTACTGTTCTTCTGAGTGAATTCTCAGTATATAGGGTCGTATGGTTGGAAGATGTGGGGCTTCCTGTAATAAATCCACTGAAAATAACTGCAATCCAGGAATTTTCCAGGCTTCATGGGCTGAATCATTTAATATCTTGGTCGGCAACTCCACCTAATTCTGTCCTTGCTCTTTAATCTGATGTAGACCTGTTAAAATGAAAGTGTTTTGTGAGTCTGGTCGTGTTAGAGTCGGATTTGCGTTATGATAAATAGGTTAAATGGGTCCAATCTTATGTCTGCGTAGCTCTGAATTTGAAAATGATTGAAAGCAAAGGGTAAACATCTTGATCCATCTTCTGGGGATTTCTACCGTATCACTATGACACTAACTTCTTCAAAGAAAATTGTGCATACCATGCAAAGTGGAAGTGTATTGTAAGTCGAGTTTGCGTTACAATAAATAGGGTGGTTTGTGTTACAATAAATAAGTTAAACGGATCTATTCGACCTGACTTGACAGGTCTAATCTGATGTCTGTATGGCTCTGAATTTGAAAATGATTGAAAGCAAACGATGAACTTCTTGATCCATCTTTCACTATGGCACTAACTTTCTCCGAAGAAAATTGTGCATACCATGCCAAATGAAAGTGCTCTATAAATGTAAGTAAGTTATTGGATTTGCATTATAATAAATAAGTTAAACGGCCCTATTTGGTCGGGCTATTCATGTTTCGACCCGACCCGACCCGACGGGTCTGATATGATATCTACGTAGCTCTGAATTTGAAAATGATTGAAAGTAAAGGGTGAATTTCTTGAGCCATCTTCCGGGGATTCTACTGTATCACTATGACACTAGCTTCCTTCAAAGAAAATCATGCATACCATGCAAAATGAAAGTGTTTGGTAAGTCCAGTTATGTACAGGTCATCGTGTTTGTGTTATAATAAATAGGTGGATTTGTGTTACAATAAATAGGTTAAACGGGTCTATTTGGTTGGGCCATTCATGACCCGACCTAACTTGACGAATCTAGCTTTGAATTTGAAAATAATTGAAACCAAAGGATAAGCTTCTTGATCCATCTTTATCACTATGACATTGACTTTTTAAAAAAAAAAAATATCATGCATACCATGCAAAATGAAAGTGCTTGGTAAGTCCAGTTATGTACAAGTCACCGAGTTTGCGTTACAATAAATAAGTGGATTTGCATTATAGTGGATAGGCTAAACGTCTATTTGGTTGGGCCATTCATGACCCGACCTAACTCGACGGGTCTAATGTGACGTCTGCGTAGCTCTGAATTTAAAAATGATTGAAACCAAAGGATGAACTTCTTGATCCATCTTTTGGGAAATTCTGTGCATCACTATGACATTGACTTTTTTCAAAGAAAATCATGCATACCCTGCAAAATGAAAGTGCTTGATAAGTCGAGTCATATACAAGTCATTGGATTTGCGGTACAATAAATAAGTGGATTTGCGTTATAGTAGATAGGTGAAACGGGTCTATTTGATCGGGCACCCGACTTGACCCAACGGGTCTAATATGATGTCTGCTTAGCTATGAGTCCGAATATGATTGAAAGCAAAGGGTGAGCTTCTTGATCTATCTCCTGGGGAATTCTACTGGATCACTATGACATTGACTTTCTTCGTAGAAAATCGTGCATACCATGCAAATAAGGATTACACAGCACGCCAGGTCAGTCGTAGGAACGATCCCCGGAGCCATTCCTGGCAAACGAACAAAGAGGACGCAATCTAGGAACTCCTTTTACTGGAGAACGCATGGTGACGTAGGAAGAGTTACCAAGTTTGCTCAAGCTCTCAGTGGACCACAACTTGATCACCAAAAAATAGTTGAATTGGATCATGCGAGAGAGGGTGAAGACAACCTCACATAGCAAGGTCACGGACAAACTCAGCCGCTTTAAATGACATCGGCGCAACCAACCAGGAAAATAAATGAGAGGTTGGCCTTGATATGGAAGCCTAGAAGCACCCTGAGGAGCAGAGCAAAGGCTGTTGTGCCATCGCCTTCTTTGCTGCCATGGAGACGCGGGTAGATCTGGAAGTTCATTTGGAGGGCATGAGAGAGTATTACAGGGGCGGCAACACGAGAGGAGCACCTTGGAGGAAATCGCAGCTCTGGGGGTTGCTTCGGCTGCTTGAAGAAAGAGAAGTTGAGATGTGCAAGGCCCTTGAACATGACTTGGGAAAGCATCCCGCTGAGGCGTACCGGGACGAGGTAGCCTTCTTGAATACAAGTTTTCTATTTTTTCCTCGAAGGAAAGCCGGCGACAAGCTTTAACGGGACGCATCACTGATCCTTATGTTTCCTTGCTTTAGTGAATTTCATTCGTCTGATTTTTTTTTTTTATATAATTGCTTGATTTTACACAGATAGGAAGCTTGATAAAGTCAGCGAACTATGCACTTGGTAGCTTGAAAGGGTGGATGTCAACCCAAAAGGTGAACAAGGCTTTCCCTGATTGATCCTCCGACACGTCCCATTTATCCTGTGCCGGGAATTTTTTCTTTGTCGTCTTTCTTGGATCGCAAGTTTCCAATCGCGCATAAGCGGGATTTATTCAACTTGAGAAGAGTCCTTAAATAACATTTTAAAGCTATGATCTCTTCTTGATGCCTTTTGCCTTTTGAGACACCTACTATGAGAAGCATTTAAGGTGAGCTCCTTGACTTTGTAGGCTAAACTGCCGCTGGCTGCCGTACTAACGACTGCGGAGATCATTCCCGAACCTCTAGGCCTCGTCCTCATCATCTCATCTTGGAATTTTCCTTTTGGTAAGCGAAATTGTTCGCATGGGAAATCAAATTTAGTTCCATCATCTGTATTTGTGTAAAGCTTCCATCTTATCTACTTAAGGTGGTCATTGTCATAGCTGGGTTGTGCGTAAACAGGACTCTCCCTGGAACCGCTAATAGGTGCGCTTGCTGCCGGAAACACAGTGGTCCTAAAACCTTCAGAGTTGGCTCCTAGATGCTCTACTCTCCTGGCCAATGCATTGCCGGCGTATCTAGACTCTAAGGCCGTCAAGGTTATTGAAGGCGGTCCTGCCGTTAGTGAACGACTAGTACAGCAAAAGTGGGATAAAATATTCTTCACAGGTAAGAGCACTCACGGAGCTAACCTTTCAAGTTGTTCCTGATGTACGAGGTTAAACCTTATCAACACGCTGTTTTGATTTGCGATGCTTTCGTTCTCTAAAATTTCCGTGAAAGTATAGGAAGTGCACGAGTAGGTCGAATGGTCATGGCCGCAGCAGCGAATCATCTGACACCCGTGACTCTCGAGCTGGGGGGGAAGAGTCCTGCCGTACTGGATTCTCTTTCAAGCTCGTGGGACAGAGAGGTAAAAAAGGAAATGTCACATTAGTAGTTTAGTACTCCATCCAAAGTGAGCATCTTGCTCCATTTCTAGATATGAAATTCACTTCACGAGATGAAACATTTGCTGCAACATGTTAAGGTGGCCGTCCAACGGATTCTTGGGGCAAAATTTAGTTCCTGCGCTGGCCAAGCTTGCATAGCCGTTGATTATGTCCTAGTGGAGAAAAATTTCAGCTCCATTTCGGTACGACGACGACAAAATAATTTCCTCTTGAATCATTTTCCTATCTGTATTAGCATCATGCGTATAATTTTGCTTCTTCGTTCAGGTGGAACTGATGAAGATCTGGATCAGCAAGATGTTTAGTGAGAACTCGAGAGAATCGCGCAATATGGCAAGAATCGTGAACAAACACCACTTCTTGAGACTGAAAACTCTTCTAGAGGACCCCAATGTTAAAGCTTCTATAGTCCACGGAGGTTCAATGGATGAAGACAGCCAGTATGTCGCCCATATTAACTCAACTGAAAGAGCCTAAGAATGTGTTCTGCGCTCTCGTAGTCAATCATTCCCTTGCTTTTGTTTCTCGCAGGTTTATCGAGCCAACCATCTTGCTTGATCCCCCACTTGAATCGGATATCATGCAGGATGAGATTTTCGGCCCCTTACTGCCGATCATTACGGTAAGAATGTTCTCTTTGAGATATATCCTTCCATAGTACTCCTGAGTCCTTAGAAATTGCCCTTGAAAAGAATTTTTTATCATTAGGGACTTTGCTTGTCATAGAATAAGTTGCAATTGTCTACTCTCTGTCTTGACAGTTGAAGAAGATTGAAGATAGCATCAACTTCATAAATTCAAGGCCTAAACCTCTCGCAATTTATGTCTTCACTCAAAATGACTCACTCTGGAAGAGGATGGTAGCGGAAACATCGTCGGGAAGCGTGACATTGAATGATGCAATTATTCAAGTACGTCATTGTTTGGTAACTTCATGATGCATTGACGTGCATAAAGAAAGTTTTTTGATGAGCAAAAACATCACAAACCGCAGTAAAAATTGATTAAAAAAGAATTCTCTTAAGCAGCATATGCCACTTGCTTTGTGAATGGTAACCAATGATTCTTACCCTGTTCTTTGATATATATATATATTTCCTCGAATGGCCCAAAACCATGTCAAACCTGCAGTACTTGGCCGATACACTACCGTTCGGAGGTATTGGCGAGAGTGGCATGGGCAATTACCACGGGAAGTTCTCATTTGACACATTCAGCCACCGCAAGGCAGTGATGAGAAGAAGCTTTCTTCTTGATTTCTGGTTCAGATTCCCTCCTTGGAATGACCACAAACTGCAGCTATTTCGGTCAATTTATGTTTTCGATTACCTCGGAGTGCTCCTCACCGTACTCGGATTGAAGAAATACAAACAAGACTCGAGCAGAGTCTAAGGCTCTTTAGTTCACATGGGGTCATCATTACACGAATGCATCCCGGGTGCCTAGTTGCTTTTATGGAAAGAATGTAAAGAGCTTGCGTGCTTTATAGTAGGGGCATAGTCTGGAGGACATGCACTGTTTCAATCCTGTATTGTTTGATTGGCTAGTATGGAGATGCATCCTTTTACTTAGATAAAAGCGTTTCCTCGTTGAATGGAGGCGCGAGTTGGTCCGGTCCAAAGAGTAAACTGTTCATGAGACAGTATCCTTCTGTTAGCAAGAAATCGTGGTTCACGACAAGGAAATCGCTATTATAAGAATCCCGCCTTGAGGATGTCAGGTTCAACAGAAACCAGACCCCTCGACGAGGAACAGAATTTGCCAAGCGCTCTGCTTCAAAAACCAATTACTAGATGAAAAAATGTGGGCTCGAGAAGGCGAGAACAAAAGGAGACCGCAGAATTTCTTTACATAACCCATCCTTGACCTTCTTGAAGAAGACAGAGTGCAG
This sequence comes from Rhodomyrtus tomentosa, assembly GCA_028455895.1. Taxonomy (NCBI): domain Eukaryota; kingdom Viridiplantae; phylum Streptophyta; class Magnoliopsida; order Myrtales; family Myrtaceae; genus Rhodomyrtus; species Rhodomyrtus tomentosa. The sequence continues at coordinate 11,888,304 of JAPCWY010000003.1, read as the reverse complement.
CTATGGAACATTCTGATAATGCTTGCCTAGCAAAAGGAAAGAGGTAAAGACATTGCCATTGTAGTCAATATGCTTCTCTGAGTTGGCCAGGAAAGAGCTCCTCTGCTAATGAGAAACGAGAACCTTTTGTGTACCACCAAATGATTCTGCTGGATAATTATCGCGTGCGATGTACGAAAAAGCAAGCACATTAACTGTCATACCGACTTATGGTGGACTCTACATTGTAACTTCCTGCGGATTTTGGCTGCTCCTTTGAATCTTGAATTGGGATAAAGATAAAGAATCTCTTGACTTTGTCCTGAGATTTTTACTGATACTGGCTTCATTATTATACCGTAGCAGGCCCCATCACCGTAATGCTAATGATCTTCGCGGACAACAGACTTAATTTGGCGAAAGAATTGGGTCGGAGTGACTTGACTTGGGAGTCGTATCAAGGTTAAAAGGCACGTCGTCATAGATAAGCACCGCCATACCCTCTAACCTTTGCGAACTTATGATTACAGGAGTAACTAATAAATCTGCATAGCTGTAGTTTAATCTCAATAATCAATCAGAGCAAGTGCCCACTTCCTTTTTCCCGGCTTTGTGTCCTTTTGCTCTTTCGGCCTCGATTCATGTCGGTTACTTCAGGTTCTCTGGCGATGCTTATGGCTAGACAAATTCTGTCTGATGCCTCCTGTTGGTGTATATTACGATCCAATTATGTGATAATCAGAAGGTTCTGATCTATTTTGCATCTCATTTGACTGAGTCACACCCTTGTCAGGTGGTACAAACCTTATCTGACGTGAATATCCTTAACCCTGATCCAAGTTTGTCTATGTCTCTCTTTCTCAGGCGAACCGTTCAAAGATCGCTTGCTCTTCATCGGTAAATTTTTTTTTTTTTTTTTGCATTTTCCAGTCCTGGCAAGTCTTTCTTTTCCCCTCCCTCAATCTTGTCCTTGTCAAAATGGGTGCCGGTCATGGTTATCAACCGCACAGCACAAAGTCATTGCCTTCTCAGCCTACATAAATTTGTTATTTTATGTCGTCACCAGCTGACTTTGCAACCATGATTGTCCAATGGAAAGTCCGAAGACTCGGGTTGGGAGTGACGAAACTGTTTAATGGAAAAGTTTGAAGGCTCAGGTCGGTAGTGATGATCGGACTGTTTACCCACTTCGCTCGGCGAATGATCCGAATACTCTGACTCTGTATACTGCAAGACATCATCATTGTGCTGATGGAGGAGAAATAATATGGGGCTATATGGTAGCGTGGCTATAATCTGTTCCTAATCAATCATTCGTGTGACGATACACTAGGTTATTTCCAGAGAACCGGGTTGCTTTTTTAGCGATAGTGTGAATAGTTAAGCGGAATCCGTCGGTGCAGATTAAGCAAAGGTCATGCAAAGAACAAGTCAACCAGAAGAGCTTGGACAAAGATAACCATATATATTATCCTAACGAATCGTAGGATATCTGCTGAACACATTAATTAAATGCCGAGTTTTCGGACGGAGTTAGGAAGAAAAGGCCAGAACCCCATGAATTATAAATGCAATATCGCAGATTAGCAGTCGAGAAATTTCCAGAGAATCCTTGATGTATCTGCAAGCAAGGATCCTCCTCCATCTTGACTTTGGCAGATAAAAATGACAGATTTATTTATAGCGAAAATGAAATGCCATTGGTCTTAACCAGAGCTGACTTATGTAGCCTTGTAAGAGCTTGCAAAGTCTTGGCCGATTGCAATTTCTGTAGGATGATTTTGCCAATTCCTGCGAAGTTCATAACTGAACTTCTTTTAATTGTCCTCAGGCGAACAACAAACTTAAGGATTAGTGCCATTTCATAGCATCCTCGGGTCCAAAGAATGAATCGGCGAAGCGGTAGGAATGGATTGCTGTATGTCCTTTGTCCTTAAACTTGTCACTGGAATCTAAGTGAGCGGCCATTGGATCATCTGAGGCTTGCTTTAACCTGTTCTTGATTATCCATATAAGACGCTTCAATGGCAGATGAAAAGAAAAACCTTGTAATCAACGGCTAAAATTTTAACTGTAAATTAAGTATTAACGTCATTTCGTGGCATCCGGGTCAAAAGTGCGAAACGGGGATTCGTTAGGAATAGATTGCTTTACGTCCTTTTTCCTTAAACTTGTCCCTGGAATCTAAGTGATCGGCCATTGGAACATCTGAGGCTTGGCTTGACTTGTTCTTGAACCTCCACTTAGGACACTCCGCTAGCAGATTGGAAAGAAGATCCTCGTGATCGACGGCTAAAATTTCGTTGTTATCGTACCAAAATAATCAATTGCCACTGGGATTGAGTCACATGAAACAGATAAAACATGCTTTTGAACCAGTCTGTGTTACGAAAGCCGCCCGATACATTTGCAGGTAAAAAACTTTCATCAGCTTTCTGACCCAGATCGCTTCGTTGAACATGAACAGGTCAAGCATCACATGAACTGGGACGAGGGAGCCAAACGTTGTCGTTCTGAACCGTAGCTTCGGGTGCTGAAGCTTCGCATCCGGAACACTGCGAACATGTCAACCATGACATGCCGAGTGGACGGCGTAAAAATTTGCGCAAAAACGCCGTATAAAGATCAGGCCGAGGATGCAGCTCATCAGTGACAATGATAAGCCAACGGTTACCGCTGCATAATTCAAGAATGAGTCAGTAAAGTCCACGGCTGCCGAAGCAAATGGAAATATAGAATACGCCGGAGATATGAATATTAATGCAGGATGCTTCACGTACGCAAGTTCATTCTGTAAATTTTTTCAAAGCATATGCTCAATTCTCACCTTCCCCTTCAATAGTTTAATCTAAACATTTTGATAAATTTCTGAGTTAGTTCTGCTAATTGTTATAGATTAGTTGGTGGACCATTCATCCTATGGCTTGTTCAACCACTGCCAGTAATGATCAATGAAACTTGGTTGGTTCAAACAATTTTTTTTTTTAAAATATATTATGCTCAGTACAAGTCAATTTGTGATTATTGTATTGGAATTAGTTGCATGTTGGAAGTTTCTTGGTTTATTAAAGAAAGTGACTAATTGATCGAGCGGATCGCTATATAAGGTGAGAGATGCTGAGGAAATAAACTCAGAAGACAACATTTTAGATAAGTTTGAAGATCATAAGAGCTAGATTTGGTGGAATCCTAAGTAAGTTGGGTGAGCCAAAATGGCCAATTTTTGGCCACGCCTGCTTTATGCAGTGGCAATATGCTTGATAGCCACTGAGCTGGTGGCGGTGGCTGCCGACGACGACGGCCCTTATTACCGTTCGCCGCCTCCTCCGCCTTATGTTTACGATTCACCGCCTCCACCACCTCCTTATGTCTACAAGTCTCCACCTCCTCCGCCGTATATTTACAAGTCTCCACCTCCTCCACCGTACGTCTACAAGTCCCCACCGCCGCCTCCTTATGAGTACAAATCGCCTCCGCCTCCGCCTCCGTCTCCTCCCTATGTATACAAGTCACCACCACCGCCTCCATATGAATACAAATCTCCGCCGCCCCCACCCCCACCTTACGTATACAAGTCCCCACCACCGCCTCCCTATGAATACAAATCTCCACCGCCCCCTCCACCACCTTATGTATACAAGTCTCCACCACCACCTCCTTATGAGTACAAATCACCGCCGCCCCCTCCACCGCCTTATGTGTACAAGTCTCCTCCTCCTCCACCCTATGTCTACAAGTCTCCACCACCTCCTCCTTACATTTATAAGTCTCCTCCACCGCCACCTTATATGTACAAGTCTCCTCCGCCTCCTCCATATGTCTATTCATCGCCACCTCCACCGCCTTACATGTATAAGTCGCCTCCACCGCCGCCTTATGAGTACAAGTCTCCTCCGCCTCCTCCATATGTCTACTCATCGCCACCTCCACCGCCTTACATGTATAAATCGCCTCCACCGCCGCCTTATGAGTACAAGTCTCCTCCTCCGCCTCCATACGTCTACTCATCGCCACCTCCACCGCCTTACATGTATAAATCGCCTCCACCGCCGCCTTATATGTACAAGTCTCCTCCGCCTCCTCCATACGTCTACTCATCGCCACCTCCACCGCCTTACATGTATAAATCGCCTCCACCGCCGCCTTATATGTACAAGTCTCCTCCGCCTCCTCCATACGTCTACTCATCGCCACCTCCACCGCCTTACATGTATAAATCGCCTCCACCGCCGCCTTATATGTACAAGTCTCCTCCGCCTCCTCCATACGTCTACTCATCGCCACCTCCACCGCCTTACATGTATAAATCGCCTCCACCGCCGCCTTATATGTACAAGTCTCCTCCTCCGCCTCCTTCGTACGATTACACCTCTCCTCCACCTCCTGCGGTCCCCTACTAGAACGACCCGTCGCTTGCACCTTTATTCACATAAGTAAGCCAATTAAGAAAAGATTTCAATCCATATTCTTGCTGGTCTTCGGCAGAACTCCAAAAGGATTATAACCTAAAACTAATGTTGCTACTCTTTGTCGTTGCAGGTGTAGTCTGTCTACTGCGAATTCAATAAAGCACGAAGACGAGCATTGCTTGGATTCTTTGATTACACCATAAATGTGTTTTTGTTGAACTCAGTCTTAGTATATACTTGTTTCCTCCTAGCTACACACAACCATGTAGCCGATTTCCCGGTCTCACTAGGTTTCTTTTACTGTGCGTGGCTTTCCTTGTCTACACAGTATGCTGAGATCAATAAATAAGGAATGATTGTCCCATTATCATGTCCGATCTTGAGAGGGTTAAGGTACAAAACAGCTTTACATTGGAAGAGGACGGCATCAGTCAACTCTAACAATGGCTCACGGATCAAATTATGTATGAGCGATCTCCTCTTTAAGGGACACAGAAGGCGAGGAAGTTAGAGAGTTTGAGCGCATATTACATGCCTCAATTACGAATATTTCTATAACGTATAGATAAATAATATTAAGTGTAAAATTGTAAATAACCGGTCAGGATGGCCGAGTGGTCTAAGGCGCCAGACTCAAGTTCTGGTCCTCGTGAGAGGGCGTGGGTTCAAATCCCACTTCTGACATGTTTTCTTTTTCCCATTCTTTTTCACCTTTTGGCGAAGAGCAGCCTCTATGTTTTTGCATCATCAAACTCAAAAAATATACTAGGCCCATATTTTTTTTTATATAAAAAAAAAAGAACAGATAAAGATTTTCGAAAAAATGATGTAATTTCGAAGTGTTCTCTATTTAAATTGCGAAGAAAGGACAGCCATTAATCTCTCCCCACGCCAATCAATAGTGAACAACCCAATTGTCGGTGGGTTCTATTTCGAGGTTGATATTTACCTGTCTGAAGTGAACATGCTCATTATTTTGCCTATGAGAAAAGGACAATAATTCGCCCCCAGTAACAAAGACGGTTGCTCCATATGATCAATTGAGAACCTCCATTAACGACTCCAGTTAAGCCTAAGTTATAGCCCCAAGAATGGCCGACTTGTGCTTTCATATGCTTTAATAGATCGGTTGAACCAAATTCGTAAGGAAGTGGGAAGCGCGATGGCCTTCGGGGCAACTCCCCGATCCGAATCAACTATCAAGATCAAAGCGTCGATCGCTGCCCATTTGATTGGATTGGACACAATGGACACTGGACAGTTCCTCTCGGATACAATTTTGGAGATTAGTCGCTGAGTCTAAGATCGATACTTCCTTTTCCCTTAACGACTTTCTGCTAGATATTGTATGTGGAACGGAAAATGGTTATACCTAATTAAGTACCATCATTTGACTAACGAAGCCTATGGAGCAGGTATGCGTCGGAGGGGCCTCAAGCCTTTTTGGTCTTTCTGCCGGTGGCAGCGAGCGCGGATTTGGGAAAATATCGAAGCGATCGCCTGATACGCACGACGGCGCAAAGTCATTTATTCGCGTGGTGGCTGCGTGCGCGACAAAAGGTCCGAATTCGATATATTTCTGCGTTATGATAAAGGAGGGAATTTGTTCTCCCAACAAGGCAAACGAATGATAAGATTTTGTTGGGGGTTCCATCTTGATTAGGGAAAATTACCAATTACCAAAATAGTCCCAAACTTAATGTGATTGTGTCAATTCGATCTTAAGCACCCCTTTTTTTTTGCCAATTCAATCCTAAATATTTTAATTTTATATCAAGTCAGTACATTTTACCGGTTACGTGGCCACTTTTTCAGTAATATTTTAATTTTAATTTTATTTTTCCTATCTTTTTCCCCCTTCCTTCTTCCTCCGACCGAAGGAAGAAGGAAGGAAAAAAAAAAGAAAATAAAATAACAAATAACTGAATAAAAAAATATATAAAAATATTATTAAAATCGTCAATTGGCACAAATACTGAATGATTTAGAACTAAATTGACCAAAAAAAAAAGAGTTCAAAATTTAATTGGCACGGTTGCAATATAATTAGGAGTTTTTTTGCAATTCTCCATCTTGACGAGGTACGTGGGCTTTGCATTCTGCACTGAGAAATGGCTTGCCTCTCTTGGCTTTCATGTGATAATGCGCTATGAACTTCACATCGAACAATATTTCTACTTTCTCTGTACTTTTTATTTTTATTTTTATTTTCTCTGTACTTGTTACGCGAACGAATTAGTGGGTTAATGGCCATAGGCAAATATGGCTAATAAGGCGATTATTTCTTGCTCGTGCGAGCTCCAACTCTTGCAAGTTATGAGAGGGTCCCCAAAGCGCGCATGTGCGCGCACAGCGCCAACATATGAGTATTAAATAGGTCGGATTGCTAGCATTTGACTCAGTCCTTGATCACATAGGGTGAGGGAAGAGGAGGAAAGAATTGATGAGAAACCAGAATTAACAGCCTACAGACATGGATAAAAAACTGAAGTCAGACACGCTTTCATTGCTCCAAGTAATCGTACAACCATTGTCACTCGGGACTTATCAGATTGCAAAGTACACGTGCATAAGAATGAAAACTTATTACTTCCAAATAAAGTGTATCGCCAAAGAATGGCATTATTCTTGCCCTACCTTTTTAAGCACTCGGAGGCGGTCAAGCCGCCGCCTAATAGTAGCCCTTAGGAGGCGGAGGAGATTTGTAATAGTATGGAGGAGGAGGTGGAGGCTGTGAAGGCGGCGGCGGCGAGTTATAGTAGTACGGAGGAGGAGGTGACTTTGCTGGAGGCGGTGGTGAATTGTAAACATAAGGAGGAGGTGGTGATGGAGAAGGAGGAGGTGGAGATTTGTAGTAATAGGGAGGAGGCGGTGACTTTACCGGAGGTGGGGGTGACTTATAAACATAAGGTGGTGGGGGCGATGGCGAAGGCGGAGGTGGTGACTTGTAGACATAGGGAGGTGGAGGTGATGGCGATGGTGGTGGCGGTGACTTATACACGTATGGAGGAGGTGGCGGAGACTTGTAGACATATGGAGGTGGAGGTGATGGAGATGGTGGTGGTGGCGACTTGTATATGTAAGGAGGAGGAGGTGACTGGTAGACATATGGAGGTGGAGGTGATGGCGATGGGGGTGGTGGTGGTGGTGATTTATAGACATATGGAGGAGGTGGTGAAGGGGAAGGCGGTGGGGGAGATTTGTAGATGTATGGAGGTGGAGGAGATGGTGATGGTGGTGGAGGTGATTTATATATGTATGGCGGAGGTGGTGAAGGAGAAGGCGGTGGTGGAGACTTGTAAATATAGGGTGGTGGTGGAGATGGCGAGGGCGGAGGTGGGGATTTGTAGACGTAAGGAGGAGGGGGTGATGGAGAAGGTGGTGGAGGTGATTTATATATGTATGGTGGAGGTGGTGAAGGAGAAGGCGGTGGTGGAGACTTGTAAATATAGGGTGGTGGTGGAGATGGCGAGGGCGGAGGTGGGGATTTGTAGACGTAAGGAGGAGGGGGTGATGGAGAAGGTGGTGGAGGAGATTTATATATGTATGGTGGAGGTGGTGAAGGAGAAGGCGGTGGTGGAGACTTGTAAATATAGGGTGGTGGTGGAGATGGCGAGGGCGGAGGTGGGGATTTGTAGACGTAAGGAGGAGGGGGTGATGGAGAAGGTGGTGGAGGAGATTTGTAAACATATGGAGGTGGCGGAGATGGAGATGGCGGTGGAGGTGATTTGTACACATATGGAGGGGGTGGCAAAGGTGAAGGAGGTGGTGGAGACTTGTAAACATATGGAGGCGGAGGTGAGGGCGATGGTGGGGGAGGTGATTTGTAAATATAAGGAGGTGGAGGAGATGGCAATGGCGGCGGCGGGGACTTGTACACGTAAGGAGGCGGTGGTGAAGGAGAAGGCGGCGGTGGGGACTTATAGATATAGGGTGGTGGCGGAGATGGTGAGGGCGGCGGCGGAGACTTGTAGAGATAAGGAGGAGTCTCTACATATTTATGCGGCGGGGGCGGGGGAGAAGCGTATTCATAAGGCTCATAACCGGCGGACACACACGTGGCGATAAGGCAAAAGGCCAATGCATGGAAGAGTCGAGGCCAGTGCCCCGACCGGCTAGGGCTTCTCATTTGGTGCGGCAAACTCAACTTTGCCACCGAATGAGAACTGCAGAGAAGGTGATGAATGGGAAGGTTTTGGGCAAGCCTTTATATAGAGTGAATTTCACAGTCAGTAGTGGTGATTATTTATTGCTTTTTCAAACCCAATTTAACAGGTTGGAAGAGGTTAAAAAAATCATGATCTATGACCAAATCCAAATATTTATGTTATTGTCATTTTCAATTGGTGCTCTGCTTGGTGGCTTCCCATGAAGGATCTCAGTTCTGACTTTCATGGACCATCTTGAGTGGCCATAGGAGCAAGTCCGAGAGAGAGTAGGTGAGATGTCGTTTGGCTGGATGAATTAAATCTAATAATACCAAACTTGAAAAACGAAAACGATAACGCGTTTCCCATAAAATTAAAAAAAAAAGAAAAAAAGAAAAAAGAAGAAGAAGATTTCCCAGTCTTTCTTCTGATGGCAGGAGAAAATGCAAGGGAGTCAACAAGATGGCCATCGTTTTTAGGCAACTGGACAAACGTGGGTATGAATGTGTCTTAGGAGACTCGATCCGAGTCTTGCCAAGACAAGCTTGCCGCATTCGACGACTCTCAGGTATGACAATCTATAAATTTTTTTGGTTGGTGAGAAACCTAACGAGGGTTCTCTAGAAGACTAGAACTAGTCCCCATAGATGAAGATCGTACTATAGCATTCCCGTTTCGTGGGCTTTGTCTTCTGGGGACCCCGGTGCATGGTTGGAAGAATAGCCGATGACTTGTCGGAGAGGACGAGCTTCAACGAAAGGTGGAAGGTTCCCGCTACCTCGGACGCTCAAACTTGCTCGGAGCGGCGCGTTGCCTTTCGCTCGGACTTGTATTTGTTGTTTATTCAATAAGATTGCTTGCTTACCTAGGGGGGAAAAAAAGCAAGAAAAAGAAAAAGAACGAATTATTAGAACTAGTTAGGTACAATCATTTGACAAATGACTTCCAGGGTGCAAATATGTCCGGATAGGTCCAAGGAGGGCGTCAAACCGTTTGGTCTTTCCATGCCCGCGTTAGGCTGGCGACAAACCCGAATCCAAAAGTACCAAAGTGATTGTTTAATACGAGGGATGACATCAATAATCATTTGCGTTGACTGGTTTTTTAACATTGCTAACCTAATGGCACCGTCACTTCTTCTTGATGACGGTGTAATTTTGGCTCACACGTAACTGGAAGAGAAAAAAGGAAAAATATCTGAGAGCGAGCGGTGGCTTTTATTTAACGAAATGAATCGAGTCATATTATTCAAGCCAAATATAAAGCCCTTTGAGAAACTGAGCTGCAATTTTTAAAGGTTGATATACCACTCTAAAGTACGAACATAATGATATCTGAGAATAAATAGAAATAAAGTAAGAGTAATTATACTGTCCATGATATCGTGTAATGGGATATTCAATTAGTGTCTTGTCATGTATGAATACACGACACTGATGCTTTCGTCCAAACGTTATAATACAAATTAGTCTCTGTTCCCCAGGGTCGGTGCATTTTTGGGGGAATTTCCAATTTAGGGACTTGGAAGTCATTTGTTGAAATCCCACTAATTACGTACAAGCTCTTCTGTGTTAAAGTCACTTATACATGCCAAAATGTATGGGTTTAATTGGTTCGTCAACTTGTGAATATTTCACGGACCTCTAAGTAGCCGAGCATTCGAAGGTGCACTTCCTGAGATTGGTCTCTTTTGAGTTTTGAGTTTGATTGCATGTAGATAGGTGATGTTTGACGTACAACCTCAGTAGTCATCTGTCTATATATATAACTTTACACATTGGCGGTATAAAAATATTTCTCCTTATCTCATTAAATGATAAACGCAGGTCACTCCAATTAGTAAGTGATCCCATGTTGATTGCCTATCGGTTGGGATTCCACGTCAGCGTCGGTCGGCTAAAATTCACCGGATGAACTGAAATGATACAATTGCAAAAAGTTTATAACTGAATTGACAAAAAAAAAAAATTTAGGACTGAATTGGCATAATTACAATAGATTTAAGACTTTTTTGGTAGTTTTCTCATTGTAAAGCCTGCAAACATAAAAATCATACAATTATCAGAATATTACGGAAATTACATAGATTTTGGTTGACATAAGTGTCTTTATATATTGTGTGTCGACAATTTCTAAACAAGAAACTAGTCTTTGAAAATTTTAAATGAATGAAAATGACATATATGAGTTCTTCACGCAAATGGCTGTATAGCAGGTTTGTACTTGTCCCGATCACAAAAAAAAAAAAAAAAAAAAAAAAAACACACACACACACACACAAAACAAAACAAGTTTGTTGGTGCGGTTCAAGGAAAAGAGAGGAACGGTAGAAATTCCGAGAGATATTATTACCGAAAGGTAAAATTTATAACGCCAAACACCGAGCAAACAAAAGGAAGGTGTAACCGGATCTGAACACTACAATATGTCAGTTGAGCACTTCCTGTGCAACGTATAGTGGGAACCGGCCAAAAAAGTTTTCAAGTTTCCTTAAAGAATTTGCGATTGTGGCCGAGAACTCTCATCGGCGATTACGGACCGTCGCTTACATTATTTCTCTTTCTTAGAGAGCGCACTTCAGAAGCAGAATTTCTGCTTCAGAAGTGCTTCTGAAGCTGAAATCCGTTTGATAAAGACACTTCAAAATTGCTTATGAAGTTGAAATACGTTTGGTAAAAATATTGAGATTTTTCGCTTCCGGAAAAGATTTCTACTTCTGATTGGATTTTTGGCCAACTTTGAGAAGTTAAAAATTATAGCTTCTCAGCTTCATAAATCACTTCTTCAACTATACTGGTCTTTGCCGACCAACGCCCACCTGCCGACACCCTTCGACCGCCGGCCACCGGCCGCGGTCACTACCACCGTCGCCGATCACCGACCTCCGGTTGCTATTCACCGGTGCCGCTGACGCCGGTCTCTATCGACCATCACCGCTAGAGAATTTATTAATAATATTTTAAAAATAGAAATTTCAAAAATAGAAATTTTATCAAATAACTTTTTTTTGATCATAAATCAACTTTTAATTGAGATCAATTTCTGCTTTTGATGGAGAAGTTAAAAGATCAACTTCTATTTCTAATGATATTTATGAAGCTGAAGTGTTGCCATGCACATCCTTAATATCCGACAAAGTAAAGGAATGATCAACTTTGCCAATGGTTCCATCTCGATTATTTTACCATGAACGATATTTCTATCTTCTTCTTCTTTTTTGTACTTGTCACGTCAAAAATTAATGGGCTTATGGCCATGGACATCTCGCTAATTTGGCAATCATTAGTTGCTTGTGTGAGCTCTCTTTCTGGGAGGTTATGAGAGGTTCCCCAAGTCGTGTGCATGCAAAGCGTGAATATATGAGACTTGCTAGCCGTTGACTCGGTCCTGGGTCGGTTATAAACTATCTCGAAAAGCTAGTTGCTAGGGTTTTTGTTCTTAGGAACGTCGAAAGTTGCAAACCGCTAGATATTCACTAATATCTATACATATTGAAAATAAAAATGAGGGAAGGAGAGGAGAGAATGAGTGACAAACCAGAACCAACAGCTTAAGACATTGATAAAAACTGAATTCATACATGTTTTCGTCGCTCGAAGTAATCATACAATCCTTGTCACTCGAGACTTATCAATTTGAAAATTACATAAGAATGGAAAATAATTGCTTCCATGTAAAACGTTTCGCCAACGAATGGTATTATTCTTGCTCCAGTTTCTTCAGCACTCGGAGGGGATCAAATCACCGCCTAATAGTTGCCCTTGGGAGGCGGAAGGGATTTTTAATAGTATTGAGGAGGAGGTGGAGAATGTGAAGGTGGCGGTGGCGAGTTATAGTAGTACGGAGGAGGAGGTGACTTTATCGGAGGTGGTGGTGAATTGTAAACATAAGGTGGGGGTGGCGACGGAGAAGGTGGAGGTGGAGATTTGTAGTAGTAGGGAGGAGGCGGTGATTTCACTGGAGGCGGTGGTGACTTGTAGATGTAAGGAGGTGGTGGTGATGGGGAAGGTGGAGGCGGGGACTTGTAGTAATATGGGGGAGGGGGTGACTTCGCTGGAGGTGGAGGCGACTTATAGATATATGGAGGAGGTGGTGATGGAGAAGGTGGAGGTGGAGATTTGTAGTAGTATGGGGGAGGGGGAGACTTCACTGGTGGTGGCGGAGACTTATACATATAAGGAGGTGGCGGTGATGGAGATGGTGGAGGTGGAGACTTATAGTAGTATGGGGGAGGTGGTGACTTTAATGGGGGTGGAGGTGACTTGTAAACATAAGGTGGCGGCGGTGATGGTGAAGGTGGAGGTGGTGACTTGTAGACATAGGGAGGTGGAGGAGGTGGTGATGGTGGTGGTGGTGACTTATACACATATGGAGGAGGTGGAGAAGGTGAAGGTGGTGGTGGAGACTTGTAGACATATGGTGGTGGAGGTGATGGAGATGGAGGAGGTGGTGATTTATATACGTAAGGAGGAGGTGGCGAAGGGGATGGTGGAGGAGGTGACTTGTAGATATAGGGAGGTGGCGGTGACGGGGAAGGAGGTGGTGGTGACTTATACACATAAGGAGGAGGTGGGGAAGGTGAAGGAGGTGGTGGAGACTTGTAGACATAGGGAGGTGGAGGCGAAGGTGATGGTGGTGGTGGTGACTTGTATATGTAAGGAGGAGGTGGTGAAGGGGATGGTGGAGGAGGAGACTTATAAACATATGGAGGTGGGGGAGAGGGTGAGGGTGGTGGAGGTGATTTGTACACATACGGAGGAGGTGGTGATGGTGAAGGCGGTGGGGGAGACTTATAGACATACGGGGGTGGGGGAGATGGTGATGGTGGTGGAGGAGATTTGTAAACATAAGGAGGAGGCGGTGAAGGTGATGGTGGAGGAGGTGAGTTGTAGACATAGGGAGGCGGTGGTGATGGTGATGGAGGCGGCGGTGATTTATACACGTAAGGAGTTGGTGGTGAAGGTGATGGTGGTGGGGGAGATTTGTAGACATATGGAGGTGGAGGTGATGGTGACGGCGGTGGAGGTGATTTATAAATATATGGGGGAGGTGGCGAAGGAGAAGGCGGTGGAGGAGATTTGTAAACATAAGGTGGTGGTGGAGATGGTGAGGGCGGCGGCGGCGATTTATAGAAGTAAGGAGGAGGGGGTGATGGAGAAGGTGGTGGTGGAGACTTGTAAACATATGGAGGTGGCGGAGATGGAGATGGCGGCGGAGGTGATTTGTACACATATGGAGGGGGTGGCGAAGGAGAAGGCGGCGGCGGCGACTCGTAAACATATGGAGGTGGAGGAGATGGCGAAGGTGGTGGAGGTGACTTGTATACATATGGAGGAGGCGGGGAAGGAGAAGGCGGCGGCGGAGACTTGTAAACGTATGGAGGCGGAGGTGAGGGCGAAGGTGGGGGAGGCGATTTGTAAATATATGGAGGTGGAGGAGATGGTGATGGTGGCGGAGGCGGAGGTGACTTGTACACATAATGAGGAGGTAGTGAAGGAGAAGGTGGCGGTGGGGACTTATAGATATAAGGCGGTGGCGGGGAAGGTGAGGGTGGTGGCGGAGACTTATAGAGATAAGGTGGATGTTCTTCATGTTTCGGTGGCGGCGGAGACTTATAGAGATAAGGAGGATTCTCTACGTGTTTCCAAACCGGGGGCGGGGGCGAGGCGTAGATATAAGGCTCATAGTCGGCGGATACACCGGTGGCAATAAGGCAAAATGCCAATGCGTGGAAGAGTCGAGGCCAGTGCCTCGACCGGCTGGGGCTTCTCATTTGGCGTGGCGAGCTCAACTTTGGCTTCTAAGATTGAGAGCTGATGAGGAGGTGATGAGAGGGAAAGGTTGTGAGCAACTCTTTATATAGTGATCTCCACAATCAGTAGCGGGAATTAATTTACTCATTCTTCTTTGGAAAACCCAGTTTAACAGGCTGGACAAAAAGAAACGAAGATATAATTTCGTATGAATATGACCAAAATCCAAATTTGCTATCGTCTTTTTCAACTGGTGCTTGGTGGGTTTCCATGAAGGATCTCAGTTCGGCAGAACGAGCAAGTCAAAGAACGAGCACGAGGGAGAGAGAGAGAGAGAGAGAGAGAGAGAGAGAGAGAGAGAGTAGGTGAGGATGCTGCACGGCTGGATAAACTAAAATTAACAAACCCTAATATTGAAAAAAGACAAACAAAATGAAAACGCGTTTCCCATACCAAGTGGTCCGAAATTCTCCTCAAGATGACCCCAAGTGAAGATGTTACGTGAATTGGATGGAGATGATGTCTGTATGAATCTATCTTAGTGAAGATGGAGACTTAGCTCCTCCTTACACGCTGGCCCGAGTTTTGTCGCATACGACAACTCTCCCAACTTGATAATAACTTATCGACCAAAAAAATAGGAAAAAAAAAACTTGATAATAATTCATCCTCGCGAGGGGAGCAAAAAAAAACAAAAACAAAAATGTGAGTTGTCTAGAACGTCTCCGCATATTGTACTAAAGTAAGATATCTTGAAGAGTTCGTCGCTGCCATGGCAAGATTTGGTACAATAGCCAATGACTTAGCGGAGAGGATGAGCTTTCCTGGGCTTCTCAAAGCCACGAAAGAAGAGGGTTTCTCGTTAGCTCCGACGATCGAGCCTGGTCGGAGTGCTGTGATGTATCTATTGCCTTTTGGTTGTTTCAAGTTACCCATTGCAGTTAAAACTCTTTGAAGGAGTTTGAGATTTGTGTGTTTGAGTGGTCTCATCGGACTTGCATGTGTTTTTTTAGACAATAAGATTGCTTGCTTGCCTAAGGGAAAAAGAAGAGGATAATTATTATATGGGGAAGATCATTATTGCTCATTCACATAGGCCATTCAAGTTCGGTTTGGGAATATTTCGTACTTAGCAATTATATAAGCGAACATCATATCTGGATCAGGTGGACCATGGGGAGGCTAACTACACACTGGTGAGACTAATAACAAATTATAGTAGAAGATGATGTCCTGTAATTCAATAACATGGCCACTCATTGAACGCGCCTAGTATTCTTTTTCTTTTTTGTCTAAAAAAAGGATGCCATCCATCTATCATAATAATAGTCGAGAATTACATTTTTCAAGTTTAGCAAATTTCAAATAATTGCCAAACTTTATTTGCCAAAAAAAATAATAATAATTGCCAAACAAAGAAAAAAGTTAGAAATCACAATATGCAGTTAGAAGCTCGCTCTCATCCCTTCAGAACAAATCTGTCGCCGTAAAATTTCAGCAGTTGATTACTAGATTCAATGATGAGCACACATCGAGATTTCTCACTCCATTTGCACCGGCTTGCGGTGAACGTCTAGGTTCAACATTCTCACACCATCCACATACAGCGATGTCAGTATCAATATGTTGAAACTCCCCTAGTATTTTCCTTTACTTCGGTTTTGTTGGAAGCGCAGAAGAAGGCTGATCAGGGAAGAGCTCAAGTCTTAATTGTTGACACATCCAATGGTACCCAACTATATTCAAAATGTTAAGTTAATGAATTATTGGCTGACTATGGTATACACTGCTTTCTACACACCACTACAATTTTCCCACTTGAACGTTTTTAACCCAATTCACCGGTGCATCTCACTAGCTTTATGGTTCCACTTGGTCTAATATTGCGTGAGAGTTGATTTTAGAGATTGAATTTCCAAGGCAACCTAAATATTGTAACCTGTTTTTTTTTGCCCCCCAATTTTATGGCAAGCACGCCCATGAAATAATTGGGGAGAAGAAAAAGGAGGAAATTCGATTTTTTATTTCCTAAATATCAAGAACGAAAGTCAATGTGTGTCGGCGAAGATTGATTGATCATTGATATGTAGTTTATACGGTGAAATTTCTGCTTGTGATGGTATTATTTCCTATAGAGTTATGATGGGACCACATGTTAGGTCAACCAGACAAGGCGTTTTGCCCCATCAGCATCGTTCCTTTCTTTTTTTTTGGGGGGGGGGGTGGGAATTTGAAAAGTTATATAGTTTTTAAAGACAGCTGGCTGTTAATTAAATATGTAATTACTATGCCTTTTTCCCGTGTAAACGTGTCCAAAGCGGATAAAATAAGGTTTTCCAGTACGTTGATTGGACAATGACATGGTTTCGATTCTTTCGACCTCCAGCTAACTGGGTCAAAGTCATACAAGGGTGCAAGACAAAGCAAACTTGGATCAAATTAAATGCCGTCGAGACAAATGATAAAGAAGGTAATTAATATATATACATATAGTCAGATTAATCATTGAATATTGCAAGAGGAATGAGACGTGGGAAAATTATCAAAATAATTTTCAAATCTATTACAGTTTTGCCAATTCACTATTAAATCTTTTAATTTTATCAATTTTGTCCCAAACTTTTTACATTTATGCCTATTTAGTCGTAAATTTTTTGTATTTGTGTCAATTTATTTCATCCGATCAACTTTAGCCAATCAACACTGACATAGATGTCAACCGACATTGACATCGACTAATTGTTAAAATTATTTTTTTTCTTTCTCTTTTTTTTTTCTTTTTCCCATAGCAAGTTGCTACTAGTGACTAGCCAGATGCTAAGTTGACCTCATTGGCCTTAGGCGAGACGCGACCTTGCCAATATCTGGGCTAGCCATAGCGAGGCGACGGGCGGGGGCGAGCCTCGCCGTCACTAGGTGAGCCTGGCTCCCGCCAATGGCTGGTGGTGATCAAATGGAAGAAGAACAAAGGAAAAAGAACAAAGGAAAAAGAAAAAGAAAAGAAAAAACAAAAATAAGCCCAAAAAATAGATTGTTTACATTAGCTCCCGCATCTACATTAGCATCGACTGACAGCCAAATGGACTGAATTGACATAAATCAAAAATTTTAGGATTAAATTGACAAGATTGAAAGGATTATAACTGAATTGACAAAAGGAAAATAATTTTAGAAATTTTTTTACAATTTTCTCAATAAGACATTGTTGTGGCGTAGTTGATTTACTGATGAGGTTGTGTAGTGAAGCTAAGTTGCCTTTTTGGAAAACAAATCCAAGTATCTAATTGTTCGCCTAATATATGTTATTGAAAACCAAACTCATATTAATGCACGACATTTGAAGTGAAATAAAACCATATAAAATGAAATTAAGCGAAAGACATTCGCTTCTTCAAAGAAAATATTGAGTACATAAGATATTTGAAATCCGCAAAATAACACTCCATTCGCTAATCGACACGTATTCGGTGGGGCCCTCCATTTGATACTTTCCACATATCCCTTTCTCTCTCACCTTCTTTCTTCTGAAAACACCCCACCTTCTCTCTCCTGTCACTTTTCTTCGTCTCTCTTCAACAACCGCTCACATATAGAGGATTAGAAATTTAAACCCTTTTTGGTAATGATTCTGCTAAAAAAAATTGATTCTGATTATAATTATTTTTTTATTCTATTTCATGAATGAATTTTAGAGAATTAAAACGCATTTGCTAACCGCATAAAATTTTTGCTCCCGAAATAAAAACGCATTTGGTAACTTTACAAAATTTTTGTTCTGAAAAATAATTTATCTTCCCAATTCTTTATTTAAATTAAATAATTATATAATCGCATTTGTTGACTTTCCTCAAGCCACATAAATGCGATACTCTTGCACCATAACATCTTTTTGGCCAAAATAGGGATGCTTCGGATTTATTCCTTGAAAAGATAATATGCTAAAATTGTTATTTTTTTATGCTTCTCTTGAGGTTATGCATACGGCAAGGATGAAAAAGATGACTATAATTATCTTTTATTGCTCATAATAAATAAAATTCATCTCTGCCACATAAGTGGCTTAGTTTTACCCTTGGATAACATGCAAACGGTCATTGATACGGCATGGTAGTCAAACAAAAAATTAGGCAAGGCATAAAAAAAATTGAAAGACAAAATCGTCAAAATAAGATTAGCCAGTTGAATGGACCCATTTATTACTTTTTGAGATTTTTTTTTTCAAATTTTTGGGATTTTTTTTAACGATTTGCCAATGAGGGGAAAAATCATCAAAAATAGGATTGGACAGTTGAAATGACCCATCTCCTAATTTTTTAGATTTTTTTGAAATTTTTTCTTATTTTTAATTTTTAGATTTTTTTATGAATTTTCCATTTTTGGATTTATTTAATCATTTTCTGATTTTTTTTTAAATTTTTGTTAATTTCTGAAATTTTTATTGAAAACATTGTCCTGACCAGATGGGTTGACCCAACCCACACCTTTCGAGCGCCTAACAAAGTGAAAGAAGACTATCATTGCCTTTTTTATTCTCAAAAGTTTTTTTTTTTGTTTCTTATTTTTGATCCAAAAGTGCTCTTGGGAGTAGACTCAAAATTAAAATCATTTGCGTCACTAAATATATTTATGATCCTTTTTTGTTCTGGAAAATAGAAATAGAGGAACAGAAACGTTACCAGACAGGCCCTTAGAAACTGGGTAAGTGCTCGGAGGAAGCAACTATGGTGAAGATGATGCTGTCGATATATATGAAATTGTAGAAGAGTCGACATTGGATTAGAAACTCTAATTGGAAGCTTTTCTTTTTATATATTTGAAGTATGATAAAGCTTCCGGAAAAAAAAAAAAAAAAGAGAAAAGGTTATGAGAATCTTTTGTGATGGAAGCGCATGAAGTACATGTCGTTAAATCCGAAAGGAATAAAAAAATAGGGTCTGTCGGATTGTCCATTTCGATTGAAGAAGTCTACCAAAATCAAGAGAGAAGAAGATAGAGGAGTGTGTTTGGAAAAAAAAAAGCCCGCAGAAAGAAAGAAAGGCATGTTCATTGCGTCCCTCTCTCTTCCATGTCCTTGGCAAAGACACATCCAACTCTCGAGTCCCATTTTCAGTGGGAAAAGTGTAAAAAAAATTTTAAAATTATTGCATTAGTACCAATTCAGTCCTAAACATTTTCTTTATATCAATTCAGTTCTAAAGCTTTAACATTATTACCGATTAAGTACTAAATCTTTTATTGATGCTAATTCAATCTTGAACTTTTTTTTACATTGGTGTCAATTCAGTCCTATTTTTTTTATATTTATGTCTATGGAGTAAATCCAATCAATTTTAGCTGAAAACTACTGACATAAACATCGATTGTTCTACATGGCATAGCTAGCTCTAACTTGGATATTTTTTAGTATTATTTTAATATTTTAAATAATTTTAAGCATTTTTTAAAAAAAATTAAAATTTATTTAAAATATAAAAAAACAAAGAAAAAATATCCACGTTAGCGCTAACTATGCCACATATGTAAATTGACATCCTCACCAATTATTTCTAGTCAAAATTAATTGAATTGACTCAATTAGTATAAATACAAAATATTTGGGACTAAATTGGCACTAATGTAAAATGTTTATAACTGAGTTGGTACTAATAGAAGATTTAGCACTAAATTGACATCAATGCAAAAGGTCTAGAACTGAATTGATACAAAAAAGTTTTAGGACTAAATCAGCACTAATACAATAGCTAGGTTTATGACTTTTTTGACACTTTTCTCCATTTTCAGCGAATGATAATTACTCTCCATTGTTTCCTTGTCTTCTTCCTTTGTTTTATGCGCGCTTCATTTTTGGACAACTTGATTTCTCATTAGGATTTCTTGAAGCTTAGAGAAGAGAGACAGTAGAAGAGAGAACGTGGGGGAGAAGGTGGGGGTGCTCTGGAAGAAAGAATGTGATAGAGAAAGGGATCTATGGAAAGTCCGGAATGCAAGCCCCGCTGGACACATGTCGGTCCATGGATGAAGTGTTATTTTGCTGACTTGGAATATCTCATGCACCCAATATTTTCTCGCTTCTTCGAGCGGGATCAAGAGAAGTGACTTGATATTGACTTGTTTTCTTGATATGATTTAGCACTATAAAGTAGATAAGTTTAGACATGGCCATTCTGAATCATGGGCCCAGAATCGATCCGAAACCGGCCCATTGATCGGTCCGAAACCGGCCAGTTAACTGGGCCCATGGTTCAGAACTGGAATCGGAACTGGCCTTCGAGGGTCGATTCCGATTCCATAATTTTGGGAACTGGTTGTTACAGGCTGGTTTCGAACCATAAAAACAAATTGGTTTATGGGGGAAAGAGTTGTTGGGCTCTTTCCCTTGTGGGGCCCTTCGGCTCGGGGCCGGGGACCCCCTTCGGGTTGTTGCAACTGGAAACCCCCCCTTTTTTTACAATTTATATTATACATTATCCCTTTCTCTGAATATCATTTCCCTCTTTTATTTTTCTCACAATTTCTCTCATCTCAATTCTCTCAATTCTCCAGATTCTCTCAATCCACTCAATTCTCCCAAACACGTCTCAATTCTCTGAATCGATTTTTCGATCAATTCTCTCAAAAAATGACAAATGAAAGCAGAAATACTGAAAATAGCACGATGAGATAATCCAATTTTCTTCATCTTGAATTGGAACTGGCCCGGAACTAGCCTATTGACCGGCCTGGAATTGGCTCGTTGATCGGGCCCACGGTTTAGAACCGAAACCGACTTTCAAGAGCTGGTTCCGATTCCTTAATTTTGAGAACAGGCGGATTCAGGTCAATTCCAAACTATAAAAAAAAATTATTGGTTTGTGGAAGAAAGAACCGTTGGGCTCTTTCCCCTGTCGAGCCCTTTGGCTCAAGGTCGGCGGCCCCCAATGCAATGGCCGGCAAACCCCTCACTTTTTTTTAACAAATTTACTTCCCTCTTTTCATTTTTTTTTTCACAATTCCTCTCATCTCAATTCTCCCAATTCTCCAAATTCTCTCAATCCACTCAATTCTCTCAAAAACGTCTTAATTCTCTAAATCGATTTTTTGATCAATTCTCTCAAAAATGGCAAGTAAAAGTAGAAATACTGAAAAGAGTCCGATGAGAGAATTCAATTTTCCTCATCCTGAATTTGATCCTTGTGATTACGCATGTTGGGTATACGACGATGATAATATCAATTATGTTCCAAATCCCAACGTCGAGCACGTCCCAATGCAAAAAAGTCTTTATCCTCTTTCTCGTGTCGAAGAAATATCGACAACAAATGAACCGGAAGGGAAGGTCCAACTTATGGCAATACTTCGACAAGGTACATGAAAACAAAGGCAAGTTTAAGATAAACTGTAAATACAATTTTTCTAAATGAGACGGTTACGGAACATTCCGTCAGCATCTGACGAAACAACATTCAACGCAAACGGGGATCGACAATAGGTAATAACAAATTTTCGAATTCGCCAATCCTAACATTCATTCTTTATTCCATTACATTGATGCACTTTATAAACAAACATTAACTGAATATGTTGCCCTTGAATATGCTGCGTTTATTACTAGTGAAAGTTTTAATTTGAAATTTTTAGTAAACACTGCATTGGTACCACAAGTACCATCTGTTCTGAAAACTACTCTTAAATGCGAACTTTTCAAGGCTTATAAAAAACAAAAAAGAAGTTTGGCAAATTATTTTAAGGATTTCAATGGACGTGTGCATATAGGTAGCGATATTTGGACTGATCCTTAACAAATTCATTCTTATATGGGCCTTACATGTCATTGAATAGGTGACGATTAGGCCATTCAAAAAAGATTTCTTGCATTTTGAGTTTTTGATGAAAAGCATACTGCCATTAATATTTATAAAATAATTAGATAAATTTTTGAAGAATATAATTTGATTGATAAAAAATTTTCAATTGGTTTTGATAATATCGCGGTAAATACCGCTTCCATTTCGGAATTTAAAAATATTTTTAAACCCATTATTGGCAAACAATGTTTTCACATTAGATGTGCTTGTCATGTTTTAAATTTATGTGTATATATGGTTTACGAACTCTTGAAAATGCTCTGGCCCCAATAAAGAAAGCAATTAAATTTTTATGGAACCGTCCCCAATTTATGAAAGCATCGGGCAAATTTTATAAAGAAAATGGAAGAATGACAAAAATATTTTCAAAATATTCCGACTCATTGGAATTCTACATATGAGTTGTTTCGCCAATCTTTTAACTACAAAGATTTATTATGTAAATTTATTTCGAATAATGTTCTCAATGTTACTTTACTCCTGCAACATTGGGACGTTTGCAAAAAAAAAAAATTGAAAGTTTTTAATGATGCTACTAATACTTTATCTGATATTTATCATCCTACTTATTTTTAATAGAGTATGTTAATATTGTTGTCCACTAAGAGGGTAGAAGTTCGTATATTAAAATTGATGTCGCCTATAAGCAAGACTTGATGTTCGTATAGATAATTAAATTGATAGACAAACTTGAAACCAATCGCAAATAAATCGTCTGAATGCAGATTAATGATCTGATCCCAACAAATTTACGTTGTGTCCTTAAGACAAATTTGTCCCCTCAACCCTTACATAAGGTTCTTGGACAATTGCCTCCCAAGATAAAACGGATAGATTTCCTCTAAAGTGATACATCTTCAAAGGACTTATTCGAATGCAAGTTTGCAGAATAATCGCACAAAATGATGACGATAATAAATAAATGACGAGCATAAAAGTTGTATCTAATGCTCGAGTCTAATATACTTGTTTTTAATGCGATGGTCGATGCTCTATTTATAAAGAGTGAAGCGAAGAGTTACGAAGACATATGGTTTCGTCGAAAGGGTTTGTCAACGAAAAGACACGATTTTATTGAAAGGATTCGATAAAACGTCACAAAATCGCACGGTTTCGTTGAAAAGATTCGATGAAACAAAACAGCTCTTCATTTCTTTTACAAACCGAAACAACTCTTCATTTCTCATTCAACTTCATATGGGACTTTGAAATCAAAGTTCCAACAATCCCCCACATGAATGAGAATTTCAACTATTAAAACTCTCCATGAATACATGTGCGAATATTCCATTAGAGAACGTTGCATCAAGATAAGTAGTCTGAGACTTTTAACTTTCCCTAGTGAGATCTATCGGACTTACTCGGTCAATCATTAGACTTGATGTCTTTGAACTGTCGACCTTTGGTGTAAGCCTAGACAATAGAAATCACAAAACTATCTCTCGAACAAAGTTAGTTCTCACTGTTGTGTTCGTTTTGGCCATGAATACCGCCTGATTTCATGAGTGCTTTAGAAAATTCGGTATTTTCAATTCTCACAGAAGCGGCCCTCATTTCCCACTCACATAGTTGATTCTGAATGTGCAGTATATAACATATTCGATTCAGAATCATTAAAAGGTTATGCTTAACCTTCACATATTAGTATTGTCTATATACAAGAATGAATAGAAAATTCACAATGCACTACGCCACCTTCATAATTTGGTTGTCCCTTTGAGCCTAGATCTTGCGATCTCTAGTCAACTAGGTAGGGTTTCCACTATGATGACTTATTTATTGCCTTAATTCTCATTCCCCTTAATATTTTCACAACCATCTCTCTAGTTAGGCCTTTTGTTAGTGAATCCGCAATATTATCCTCTGACTTCACATAGTCAATTGTGATAATTTCATTAGAGAGAAGTTATCCTACCAATACACATAACATTTCTCGCTCACACACTTTGAGATAATTCTTGAAATCTTTTCAAGACGATGGTAGTCTTTCAATAAAAGTAACCATTTGAAATGATTTACTTAGAACCATATTTTTGGCAAGAATGCTATACATAATCTCTTCGAATTTTCAGGACTTGAATTAGGACGGTTATGAAATCAACCATCTTTAAGTCTAGAAACTTGCCAACGATAAATCTTTTCAATCCACCATATTATGCTTAGTATTTCTCGTCCATACTTTCCCATAATTCCTTAGCTATTTCAAGGGCTATAAACATTATAGAGGGAATTATCCAAACCATTTAGAATTTAGTTGTGACACAGGAAGTCAAAATGCTTCCACACATCTACAGCAACAATCATTTCCATATTTGTCTTTTCTTCATCCAACTTACTTAGGAGCATCCTTATTGAGGAACATCGCCAAATTCAACATCATGACATAGAACATCTTCTATTGTCATCTTTTGAAATCAGACGATTGAAATTTTCCGGCTTCTCTCCATAAGTTGGGATAGATGCAATATGCATCATCGACAATGAAGCCATTTCTGAAACTAAGTGAAAATAGCCGAAAATACCTTGAAAAAGACATGTACATAGGGTTTCATATGCTTTCTTCCATCCACAAAGCCTCAGACGGTTAATATTAGTATACCATAATATAGAGCTTTTTAATACGAACACATAGATACCAAGAACTCGTCATTTGGAGCATGTACGAGCCAAAAATTGGAAAACATTACTCGAGGGCAGAACAGTAAAATCACTATAGTGCATGCGCGACGCACACCAACAGGCCTTACATGGGCTCGTGATTTGCACGTGCCCACTCTTACGCATGCTAGGCATGTGCCTGCACGAGATCCCACCATGCGCCTTTAGTTGGAACGGTGTATGCATGCACTTCCCCATCCTTATTTGCGCGTACTGACACAAACGTCCATTTTTTTTAAAAAAAAAATTAATGCTACTGTTCGGAACCAAAGGACAAAATTCTTCAATGTTAGTCCACTCGATAATTCTCTTCCTTTTAACGTCCCCTAAAGAATTATCACTAGTCCTTTTTTTTTGTCTCAACGAAATCTATCTCAACATGCGATGAAAAATTAATTTTCATCAAATAAAATTTAGTAATAATACGCCACTACAGAATGCGTACAACACATATAATTATACACACTCAGCATAAGGAATCAAAATTTGTCTTAATATTGTTGTCCACTAAGATGGTAGAAGTTCGAATATTAAAATTGTTGTCGCCTATAAACATGACTTGATGTTCGTATAGATGATTAGATTGATCAACAAACCTGAAACCAATCGCAAATAAGTCGTCTGAATGCAGATGAATGATCCGAACCCAACGAATTTACGTTGTGTCTTTAAGACAAATTTGTCCCCTCAACCGGTACCTAAGGTTCTTGGACAATTGCCTCCTAGGATAGAACGGATCGCATTCTTCTAAAGTGGTGCATCTTCAAAGGACTCATTCGAACGCAAGTTTGCAGAATAATCGCACAAAATGATGACGATGATGAATGAATAACAAGCATAAAAGTTGTATTTAATGCTCGTCTCTAATACACTTGTTTCTAATGCGATGGTCAATGCTCTATTTATAGAGAGTGAAGCGAAGAGTTACGAAGACATATGGCTTCGTCGAAAGGGTTTGTCATCGAAAAGGCACGATTTTGTCGAAAGAATTCAATGAAACGTCACAAAGTTGCACGGTTTCGTCGAAAAGATTGAAGAAACGAAACAGCTCTTCATTTTTATTACAAACTGAAATAACTCTTCATTTCTCATTCAACTTCATATGGGACTTTGAATCAAAGTTCCAACAAATATTGCTGGTGTTTTTAGTAATTATGAAAAAGATACTTAATTAGCTTCGATTATTTTAGTAATGCAAGATAAATGGTTGCATTATTTCAATATTCCTCTTGTTTATTTGGTTGGTATTATTTTCGATCCATGTACTAAATTAGATGGTTTATTATAATATCTAAATGATTATTATTATGCTTGTATACATTTGGATGAAGCAATATATATTTCAATTATACAAAGTGAGGTTAAACAAGCTATAGTAGAATTATATAATGAATTTTGTGGAAGATATGATTTAAATGATAGTGAATCTTCCCAACCTAGTGTCTCACAAAGCGATGCGGATGGTTCAAATAATAGAGGGTGCAAAATGCTCATAAATAGGCAAAAAAATAAAAAAGACAACATGAGGTACTATTTTCGAATTAGAAAACTATTTAACCATTGATTTTGAGTTTAGTGATTTCGAACACAATAAAGATTTCAAAATTCTGGAATCGTAAAAGAACTATTCAACTTAATTCCCAGTGTTCGCCCTCATCGCAAGATAAATATTAGCAATGACTTCTTCAACAGTTTCAATTGAAGAAACATTTAGCATTGGAGAATTAATTTTGGACGACCGCCTTTCAAGATTAAGTTCGGAATCTGTGGAGGCTCAAGCTTGTGTCGATAATTGGACAAAGCTTAGATATCGACATCAAGAGTTGGATCGAGAACCCGAATTTTTCAATGAGGATTATGGATATACTACGGCATGGGTACCATGACGAGTAGTGACGATTGACGATGAGGTAAGTTAGGGTTATTAAAGGTAAAAAAAAACTACATGAACTTTGATTCTTCTAACCAAAAAAGTTATGTAGGCATTTAATGATAATCCATTAAGTTCAAGCCCATTCCTGCTCTCTCTTTTTTCTCAACTTTTATTACAATGTACAATTTGATTATAATTTATAATTGATAATTTTGTATTTTTATTTAATTATTTATTATTTTAAAAATTAAATTTCAAAGTTGGAACCGGAACTGGCCCGGAACCGCCAGTTCCAACTTTTATCGGGAAATCGGCGGTGCCGTCGAACCAGCCACCACTAGTAAGCTCATGCAAGATGCCCTACTATAATTGACCCTATCTTAATAGACTCAACAAACCCTAATCCCCGTCGATGATTTGAAGATATAAAACAAACACTTACATATGGCAACACCTAGCTCGCAACTTGTGTGAGTTTTCTTGTAATTTTGTATATGCTCATTCATTTTCTTTACATCCGAAAAAAGTGAATAATTAAATATTTCAAAATTCTTTGTTAGGAGCGAGTATACTTTCGAATATGAACATGACAATGAAGAGACCGTGATGGTACCTCTATGAATAATTTCCGAGTGATCTGCAACTTATTACTATCGAAAGTACCTTGATTTAGGAGAAAATCCAAAGTCAACTCAAGTCTTCAATATCTTTTGCATATAACACTAGGAGTGTTGCGTTTATTTCATAGAAACTTCAAGATTCATACTTAATTATTACTGGAGATGATGAAAATATTTTTCATTTCTTTTATTAAGTGATATGATTTTGTCACAAACTGAAGAAGAAGGCTTTCTGTATTACATACCGAGAATGAATGTACAATTGTCTATTTATAATCCTAGAAATGAAGAAGAAAATAGAAGTCATATAAACATGATTGTGCTTTCCAAAAATAAAGATTTTGTTAAATTAGAATTTGTCAATCAACTCCATCAATCTTCAATCGTAATCTTCAATCAATCACAATCCTCAATATTTCCACCACTCCCCCTCAAGTTTGTGGCCTATAGATGTCAAGGACGCCGAGCTTGTTTAGGAGATATGTATGTTGTTTCTAACACAAAGGTTTGGTGAAAATATTTGCAGGCTATTCCGCAGTTCCAATCCCTTTGGTCAAAATGATTCCTTCTCGAGTAAAATGGTTATCAACTTTGATATGCTTTGTCCTTTTTATTTGCAGCTAATTTGAGTGCGGCATCATTATCGCAGAATAATTCCGCTGGCTTTTTAATTTATATTCCAAGATCTGAAAGTAGTCCTCGTATCCAAATAATTTCACAAATAGTTTTGGTCATTGGACGATATTCTGCTTCTGCTGATGACAAGGACACTGTTGATTGCTTCTTTGTTTTCCATGAAATCAATGATCTTCCCAATTTCATGCAGAATCCAGTGATAGATCACCTAGTCATGGGACAAGTAGCATAGTACATGTCACAATGAGCAGCCATCTTCATATCACAGTCACGAGACAAGAAAATCCCAAGGCTTGGACAACCTTTTAAGTATCGTACTACTTTTAACGCCGCGTTCATATGGGATTGCTTTGACTTGTGCATGAATTGGCTAAGCATCTAAATCACATAACAAATGTCAGGTCTCGTCATAGTGAGATAAATCAATTTTCCAACAAATCTTTGATATCTAGATGGATCTTCTAGTAGACGGTCCTCAATGGATGATGATGTTTCCATGTCATATTCAGATACAATCTCCATGGAAAATTTTTGCTGACTAAGATTAATTCCTTTGTCGGATCGTGCAATTTCAATCCCAAGAGCATACTTAGGTGCTCTTAAGTCCTTAATATGAAAGGAGAATGCAAGTAGTCTTTGAATTTCGCAATGCAAAGTTCGTCGTTCCTCATGATAAGAATGTCATCAACATATATCATCAAATATATTGAAGAAGTACTTGAAGTCCATGTGAATAGTGCATAATAATTTTGGAATGCTGAAATCTTGCATTTCTCAATGCATCGGTAAATTTGGCATATCATTGCTTGGAAGCCTGATTGAGTCCATACAAGGATTTGCGAAGATGACATACTTGAGACTCCCCCTGTCTACGTAATCCCTATGGAAGATCCATATATATTTCCTCATCAAGGTCGCCATGGAGGAAGGCATTGTTAATATCCATCTGATGGATGGACCAATTACGAATCACTGCTATAGAGAAGAAGGAATGAACAGTAACCTCCTTTGCAACCGGAGAGAATGTCTTGTGATAATCAAAACCTTCGCATTGAGTAAATCCTTTTGCCACCAAGCGAGCTTTCTAACGTTGTACAATTCCATCGGCCTTGAACTTAATTTGTAGACCCATTTGCATCCAATGGGTTTTCAATGGGAAGGCAATGAAACAACGTCCCATGTATGGTTGGCGATAAGAACATCTAGCTTGGTTGCCATGGCTTGTTGCCAACAGGGGTCACGAGATGCCATTTGATAGGATGATGATTCCCATTCCTCAAAAATTTGGCTAATGGTACACATGTATGCAGGAGATAATCGACGAAAGAAAACATAGGAAGATACAGGATAACGGATACCTGAAGAGCGAGAAGTAGAACAAATATAGTCATGCATCCAAGTGGGTTGTTTGATAACACGTCCAGAGCGTCGAGGCTACACACGGGATGCTGGAGGAAGATCCGGTGAAGACGTCAATATATCAGTCGAAGATGTTGAAGAATCAGCCATAGGCGACTGGGGAATATTTGCGTGAAATGTTTCAAATAGTGTAGGCGTTGGATGTTGGGTATCCTCTAAAATGGATGTGGGAGGAATAAATACAAGTGGAGTTGAAACACCGTCTTCCGAAAAATAAGAGCGGTCTGAAGAGGATTCAGTAGTGACTAGTAAAGACATCGCATCCCGAAAAGGAAATAACTCTATATCCTTTCTGTAGGGAAGGGTACCCCATGAAGACACATGGCATAGCACGGGGGGCCATTTTATCTAGAGGTTCCATAGTCGTTGCATAACATAAACATCCAAATACCCGCAAATGATCAATAGATGATGCGGTATTATGAAGTAATTCATAAGGGGTTCTACCTGCAAGAATTCTACTCGTCATGCGATTAATCAAATAGGTGGCAGTGACCACACAATCGCCCCATAATTTCTCAAGAATAAAGGCTTTATGTTTGAGAGCTTTTGTAGCTTCTAAGAGATGTCTATGTTTTCTTTCCACAATGCCATTCTGTTGTGGGGTATAAGTGCAAGAGGTTTCATGGATAATACCGTGAGAAGCAAAAAGAGACTGACAGTAATTAGAAAGAAATTCACGCCCATTATCTGTCCGAATTTTCTTGACAGATATATCAAATTGAGTTTGGGCTAGAGATAAGAAATTTGTTAGACAAAATAAAGTCTAGCTCTTGAAATGCATAAAGAAATCCCAAGTAGCACGGGTAAATCATCAACGATTGTGAGGAAAAATCGTGAACCATCACGATGTGAAATGTGATATAGTCCCCAAATATCCACATGTAATAACACGAAGGGACGATTGGCTCGAGATGTGCTTATGGGAAAAGATGGTCTGGATTGTTTAGCTAATGGACATATGGAACATTTTGGATAGGGATAACGTGCACTCTGACCCAATCATTGATGCAAAAGGAGATTTTTATTTCTTGAAATGCTATTACAAGAAATGTTATTATTGGAAAAATTAAAATCCCTAGGTAAATCGATCCAAAAAACTAGCCCGTCGATGATTTTACCCAAGCCCGTCGATTTGCCAGTCGTATGGTTATGAAAGAGGCAGTTGTCGAAATTGAAAATGACATTGCAAGAATTATCTTTGCATACCCTTGAAACAGAAAAGAGATTGAACTCAAACTCAGGAATATATAAGACACTGTGAAGGACAAAATTTGGACGGAGAAAAATAGTGATGATTTTAGTGACCTGAGTAGTATTTCCATTTGGAAGGCGTGCTGATAAAGGAAACTTCAAGTGATCATGAATATATGAAAATAAAGTCTTAGTACAAACGATGTGGTCAATAGCACCTGAATCGATTATTCATGCATTAGCCGAAATAGAGTTTGCTTGCGATAGAAGGGTACCTAAAAATCCTCCGCTTCTATCAGTATTCTTCAATTGGCTCAGCATTTTCACAATATGCCGGTACCGTTCCTGGGTAATTGTGGATTGATTTCCATCAATTTTTTGTTTTGAGATTTGAAACATGGAGGCTTCTTTTTCCCTTTTTGGCGATCACTTGGCCGCCCATGTAACTTCCAGCATGTTTCCACGGTGTGATGTGGTCATTTGCAATATTCACAATACTTATTTTTTGCCTTGGAAAAATTGCAATGAAACTCACATGAAGACATGCAAGTACGAGAGCCACTCGTGCCTCTAGAAAATCCAGTTGACGTGGCGCGATCATACCCACTTGATTCGGTCGCTTGGATGGACGAAGTGGAGCCATCAAATTTCCACTTATTATCTCGACCGTTCATTTGCAACCCATTAGGGTTTCCTCGCCACTTTCCTTCCATGTTTTGGAAACCTCCATTCCCTTGCCCGCGTGAAACAGAGAAGGCGATGGAGCTCTTAGTCTCCATTGTTCCTTTGGGAGCACTGTGAAGTGAGAGGGCCGAGAGGGCAACTCCTTCACCAGCGCGGGTGGGTATCGTCGCCGCCAATCGCTTGCTTTCTTCTTGCACTGCTAGTTAAAAAATCCACCCGAGAGGGTGCCAATTCCATCGCGAGACACTGCATTCGAGAAGGAAGATAATCTTCGTTGAGGACAAGCAAGAGCCGAGTGGCTTTCTCTTGGTCTCGAATTGCTCGGTACTGGCGAAGCGTTTCCTCTGAGCATTCAAATCGTTCTTCAATCGCTTTAATCTCTTTTCACAACGCCGAGAGGCGATTGAACACCATCGTCACAAATTGATTTCCCCGTTTCAGTTCGGAAAGGGTTTGTGTGAGGTAAAACAATTTTGCTCGATCTAATTTACCATACATTTCGCATATGTTATTCCACATGGTTTGAGCATCTTCAGCGAGACGCAGTCCGGCACCCACTTCAGTTGTGAGGCAGTTTTCGATTCACTGTCGTACGAGTTGATTGCACCAGCGCCACTGTCAACACAATTGCTCGTCGGATGGAATCGGAACATTCCCGTCCAAGAAACCGTCTTTGTCTTTGGTGACCAAAGCATGTCGAAAATCGCTTGCCCATGTCGAGTAGCCCTCGGATCCAGCGAGTTGAAATGTGATAAGACGTGACTCTGGTCCATCGGCCGGCGAGGTGTAAAGTGGATCCCCTATCTTTGGTCGACCGCCGCCAATTCCGATCTGGTACGGATAGGTGGCTTGGAAACCGGGTGAGGGAACCGAGTAGGGATTTGCCTCGACACCCAATTGAGCCTATTCGAGTGATTGCCTTGGATACCCCGCATTTGTGACGTTGGGCCCGAGAATTGGGCTTGCCCCAATTGTGGCTGGCGAGCCTTCCCTGGGCTGAACGTGCGTCTGGCCCAATTCGGCAGTAACAGGCAATGATGATTCCAATGCAATTGGTTGAATGGGCCCATAATACCATGGGCCTAATGATATTGGAGCAGGTACCCACTGGATGGGCTGGCCCAAAATGGGCTGACCCTAGTTGTGTTGAACTTGAAAAAATTGCCACTGATTGGACTGAGCATGTATACCAAGCTCTGCTATGGGCTCCTAGATCTGAGAATTCTCATCAAAATGAGTGGGGTTCTCTTCAGGGATGTTATTGGTCATGGTATCTTTGAGAAGGTATTCTTCACTGATTGCTAAGTGTTTTGCAGGTTAGGGTAACCTTCTATTGCAATAACAAGAGCAAAAGAGGATCTGGAAGACAATCACTGAAAAATGTGGAAGCTAGGTCAGGATAACGAAAGTCTCTAATGCCATGTCACAAAATGAAGAAGAAGAAGGCTTTTTGTATTAAATACTGAGAATGAATGTACACTTGTCTATTTATAATCCTAGAAATGAAGAAGAAAATAGAAGGCGTATAAAAATGATTGTGCCTTCCAAAAATAAAGATTTTGTTAAATCAAAATTTGCCAATCAACTCCATCAATCTTCAATCAATCGCAATCTTGAATTTTTCGTGATACAGAACTTCCTCTAGAACTTTTTTTTAGGTCATATAACACTTGGACATTTAACCTCGCAGTCTTAAGAAGAGAGGTTATACGTGCTTGATACACGGGTTGGACTCAACCCCAAACCAAGTTTAATTCGGTTTTGTATAGTTTCCGGGGAAGGATTTGAATCCAAGCCTAAGGGACCCCACCGGACCGCCCATCTAGCTCCATGGTGGTTTCGACTTTTAGTTAGTATACATGGTTTCAGACTTATTTCCATTAATTTTTTGGGCCATTTTTTCCGTCCACTCTCAAAACTTAAGCCATTATATCAATGCGCAATTTAATATTTAAACGCTTTTAACACCCTCAAATGTCGCACGAACCCTTGGCGAGTGTCCGGCCCTCTGAAAACTCGAGAAGACCTCCGTAATCAATCGCCGAGGATGAACGCATGCATCACGCATTTCATCCTCCGAGCTCTTTCCCATATCCATTCTCGCGAGTGTTTTCGCCTCAAGAGTTTCCTCTTGCAAAGCACCTTGATCAATGAAAGGAACGCTCACTTTGTGTCCGCGTTAAAGATAGGCTGCGGACTCGGAGTCGCCACTGGCTTTCGTTTATATTAATTAGACTTGAGGCCTACTTGCTGACGACTTTCCCCAGTTTTAAAGGTCTTCGAATATTTCCAACCACCCTTCTTTTTTCCCGCATAAAATATAGATTGCGGAGTCACGACTCACTCGCGTTCAAATTACGCTTCAGGCCTCTTTCCTTGAACAATGCCAAATGCAGACTGCTGACGCGAAAATTAAAAAGAGATCCTTCGAATAATTCTTCAAATTTATTATTTATTTATTTATTTATTTTTTACCAGCGACGTGATAGAGGAAATAAAAAATAGATCCTTCGAGAGTTAATGGATTACCATATTAATTAATTACCAATCGGGATTTCCAATCTCACGTTAATGGATTATCATATTAATTAATTAAATTAATAAACCTAGCTCGAACCCTTCCAAGTTCTACCAAATTGTGACTTATGGTTCAAATGATATCTCGCAAAAGATTTTTATTTTTAGTAGCATTTTCTGAATTACATGACATGTTTTTTAGATGAATTTATGATTATATTTTGTTTTTAACTCGAACAGTACGTATTCCCGTTTTATTAGATAATTTATAGCTGGCCTCTCTTGGCTTTTATGTGTACATGCATGATCGCCTTTACTGTGAACGATATTTCTTTTCTTTTCTTTTTTTCCTGTGCTTGTTACGTCAAAGAATTATTATTAATGATATCTCGCTAATTTGGTGAATATGAGTGTTAAGATGTGTGTGTTATACCTGTTGAAAGTTGCAAAAGCACGATATATGCATGTAGAAAAAACAAAATTGAGGGAAGAGAAGGACAGAATGAGAGAGAAACCGCATCCTAAAGACATGAATGTAAACTGAATTCGGAGACGTTTCATTGCTCGAAGTAATTTACAATCGTTGTCACTCGGGACTCATCAATTTGAAAAGTATACGTGTATAAGAACGAAACAATTGCTCTCGAGTAAAGTGAACTGCCAAAGAATGGTAACATCTTGCTGCGGATTCTTAAGCATTGGGAGGGGATCGATCGTCGCCTAATAGCAGCCCTTGGGAGGCGGAGGACGTGGCGTATGTGAAGGCGGCGGAGGCGAGTTATAATGGTATGGAGGCAATTATTGGCCAAGTTCCGTAGGAAGTCCTAGTCGACACTCTTGGAGGCAACCATTACTAATAAAAATGAATGCGCCTAACTTCGGTTCAAGGATCACCACGGTCCTGTCTATTACCTACGTCCACTTCCGCATGATCTGAGGTCACAACTTCTCTAAACGGTAACATTGCGACGACAATATCTTCATGTTAAAAGGACATCAAGGGGCAGAGTCTATTCCTTGCGTAACGGAATGTTTGAAGTCTTGTCTTTATAGTTTCAGTAGCTTATTCAGCGGACTTTGCTGGCAGGGATATTTACATAAATGGTCTCTGAACTTTGGTAGAATGTGCAATCTGATCCCTGAAATTTTATTTTGTTCAGTTTAGTCCCTAAACACTTGACTTGTTCAATTTAGTCTCTAAACTTTTAGTGCATGTTCAATCTAGTCCCTGAATTATAAAAAAAAAATATTCAATATAGTTCTTTTGTTAATTTAAGATCAAGGATAACGTTGAACATAAGAGTCATCGCCGGCGGATACACAGGTGGCAACAAGGCAAAGTGCCAATGCGTGGAAGAGTCGAGGCACCGGGGCTTCTCATTTGGCGTGGCGAGCTCGACTTTTGCTTCTAAGATTGAGAGCTGTCGAGAAGTAGATGGTGATGAATAAGGCGACCGTGCGCAAAGCCTTTTACATAGTGACCCCTTCCTCCACGATCATTTAGTGCTAATTATTTTATTGTTTTTTTTTTTTTTGGAAATCCAATTTAACAGGCTGGAAGAGGGAAACACGTGAATTTATAATTTCGTATAAATCTGACCAAAATCCAAAAAAAAAAAAAATTATTATCGTCTTTTCACGATTGGTGCTTGCTTGGCTTCCCGCGAAGGATCTCGGTTCTGACTCTCTTCGGCCATCTTGACTTTGAGTAGAGAAAGAGGGAGAGAGTGGGGTGAGGTGCCGGTCGGCTGGATGGACTAAAATTACAATAAACCCTGAATTAATTTTTTTTTTAAATGGTGTTCTGATTTAGTTATTTTTCCTTCTTACGATGACGCCCTAGAAATCGCGATGCTCAAATGGCAAATTGGAGGATGTTGTGGAGGAAGGTGTCTTGCTGACCCTGAGGTTTTGGCAGACGGGCGTGTCGTCTCGTCTTCCACGACTTTTGAAATGAAAATGGGCTTAAGTCCTCTGGGTACAGAGAGAAGTGGACCGTCAGTCGAACAGTTTCATTGATCTGTCGCCGCGCGATCAGCGGCAGACCCGATGACTTACCGGATGGGGATGAGCTTTAATGGGCTTCTCGTAATCCTACGGAAGACGAAAGGGTTTTCGTAATCTCGACGCTTCAACTCGCCCGGAGCGTTACCGATCAATGCCTCCGGTCCCGCAATTCATTAGCTACCAATAAATATGTTTGCGTTTCGAAATTTTGTTTTGATTTTTCGAGCGCCAAGGTAAACAAGATGCCTCTCACGATGTAAGCTCGACGGGAATAATGTTGGAAATTATAACCAATTGCAGCTAATTGTTTGTAAGAGTTGAGGTTTAGTGTGTTTTTGAGTGGCTTCATCGGACTTTGTGGCGGGAGACATGAGTTGTCGTTGTTTATTCAACTCAAGATTGCTTGCTCGCCTAGAAACAATAACAAATAACAATTATATGGCATTAAAGCCGCTGTATAATTTCATTATTTAGAAGTCATATTAGCTTAATATCTTATCCGGATCAGGCGGACCATAAGGGAAGTCCGATTCCACATTACCGACATTAGTGAGACTAATAGCAAATTATAGAAAAGACACCGTCCCATTCGCCGTCGGTCCATCTTTCTTTCTTTTTTAAAGTGACAGCTAGTGATGAACTACTTATTTAATTGCTTTGGCTCTTTCTCCAAGCGTAAACGTGTTCAAAGCAAGTACAATAATGTGTTCCATTACGTTAATTGGATGATTTCGTGCGATCTTCCAGCACGGCCAACCGTGTCAAAGTCAAACTAGGGTGCAAGTCAATGTAAACTTGGATCGAATCAATGCCTTCGAGAAAAATGACAAAGGAGACGAAGAAATATATCATAAGATTAGACATTGAATATTGAATTATACGTGCAAGAGGGATGAGACATTGTCGTGGCATAGTTGACCAAATGATATGGTTGTGATCTGCCGAAGCTAATCACGTGCTTGGAACCAAATCCAAATGTCTAATTCCGAGTTTAATGCTGTGTTGACGCCTTCCATTTTCTATCGAAAATCATCCCCTAGTAGCGCACGAGCTTTCAAGTGACATGAAACTATGTAACATGTAACTAAAGCACAACATTTTGAGTGGTCCGACCGTGGCCAGCGAATGCCGTATGCGGCATCACGCGTTGCACGTGCCACAACGGGACCGGGTCCCTTGATGCCACTGCAAAAAGCCATCTTTACGGGTAGTTTCCATAAGTGAATAATGATTTTCAATATATCAATAGATTCGTATCATCGACACGAACATTTGGAGAGGTGACACGGTGCCGAACCGTCACAACGTATGTGCTAACGTCAATGAGGGGTTATGAGACCCGGTCCCGATCTAACCCGGTCAATCGTTGAATGATCAACACTGATCGTTGGCCATTGACTGCACGTGAACTTGAAACGCAAGCGCAGAGACTTCTCGGAGCGCGTGTGAGGTCCATCGGTGGCGCGCGAGTTGCCAATGTGTTCGTCTTAAAATTATGTTCACGGTGATATATTTGAATTGCATTTATGCTGCCATTAAAGTTGTAAAACGCGTGAAATATCTTTAATCGTATTAGAATTTATTTTGAACTTATCCAATCTATTTGTTGTATCATGGATTAAGTATAAAAGCCTCTTTGTTCTGTATTCGTTACAGAATGGTGGTACAAGGGTATCAAGTCCCTAGAGTTTCCGAACACGCAAGAACAGAGAAGTAACATCGAGGCGTTTAGAACGGAATTGACCAATTATCGCTGGGACGTTAATGATAACATGTTAGGAGCATGTTATGAAGGTCGATGGAGAGATACAACACTTAATTTGGATAAGTTCGCGGATTATGTTTAATGAAGATTAACAGACCATAGATGCCTTGAAGAACACCCTACCTAGAGTTTGGCAAGAGATTATGGATCATCTTATGGCTGTTAGGGCATACGCTCGATATAAGGACCTCGTTGAAGAAAAGGTACTTGGAGGATGAGCCGGGGCACAAACCTAAGGGTTTTGCAAAGGTGTTCCCCTGGCTGTCTAGTACATTTGATCTTCTTGAAGTCCATCCCAGTTTGCATGAGGAGGATTAAGAGTAATTGATTTTATTTTTTTCCTGTTTGGTTATTAGCTGGTCTTTTCTATGTGATTTTTTTTTAAAGACTCATCAGTTATTTGTTTTATGAGATATTTATGTTATGCATATTTAATATCTTTGCATTTTATGAAATATTATATTATTCATGCTTTAATCAAATGGAGAGTTCTAGCAAGTTTCAAGAACTTTAATGAACTCAAACTTGTATAAATAATTACATTAATGATGATTTCAAATTAGGATTCTTGGACAAGATGATAGGGAAAATAGTGAACTTTCGAATCTAAAGACTGTTTGGTATATTTCTGTTCCAAAAAAGTTATTCTAATTAAAATTAATTTTTTTTATTTTGTTCCATGGATGAGTTTTGAAAAATCAAAACACATTTGGCAACTGCATAAAATTTCTATTCTCGAAATAGAAACGTGTTTAATAACTGCATAAAATTTTTATTTTAAGAAATAATTTTTCTTCGAAATTTGTCATTCAAATCAAATAACTACATAATCACATTTGATAACTTTACTCAAACCACACAAGTGCGATCCTTTTGCACCATGACATTTTTTTGGCCAAAATAGAGATGCTTCAGATTTGTTATTTGGAAGGAGAATATGCTAAAATTGTTATATTTTCATGTTTCTCTTTAGGCTATGCATATGCAAAGGATGAAATAGATGATTTTGATGATCTTTTATTGCTTAAAATGAATCAAATCAATCTCTGCCACAATGGTGGCTTAGTTTTACCCTTGGATGTCACTAATATAGCATGGTATTCCAACAATAAATCAGGCAAGGTTTAGGAAAAATTGAAAGGCAAAGTCATCAAAAATAGGATTGGTTAGTTAAATGGAGTCATTTACTAATTTTTGAATTTTTTGTTTTTGGAATTTTCAAGATTTTTTGGAATGATTTGCCCATGAGCGGCAAAATCATCATTTGGGAGAAATTAAAAGGAAAAATCACAAAAAAAAAATAGGTTTGGCCAGTTGTAATGACCGATCTCCTTTTTTTTTTTGAATTTTTTTCCAATTTTTAAAAGATTTTTTGCATGAATTTTCCATTTTTTGGATTTTTAATCATTTTAAATTTTCGAATTTTTTTATTAATTTCTGATTTTTTTTAAAAAAATTATCCGAATTGGGTCAAGTTGACCTGGTCTATGCCTTATGGGAACCCGGCAAAAGTGAAAGAAAACTATCGTTTTCTTTTTTATTTTCAAAAGTGTTCCTTTTTTGGAGAAATAGCTATTTTTGTTTCTTTTTTTTTTGTCCAAAAGTGTTTTTGAGAGTAGAATCAAAATCAAAATCAATTAAGTTACCAAACATGTTTTTGATACTTTTTTGTTCTAAAGAATAGAAACATATGAACAAAAACATTACCAAATAGGCCCTAAAATCTTATGTGAAATTATTCATTAATGTAATTAGCTAGTGTAAAATAGATGCATAAGATTATGCATTAAGAATTCGTGAGAACATATCTAAAGAACTTCGTGTTCAAACACAATGGCTACAATATCTAAGAACATCGTAGACGAGCTTAACAAATGAGTGAAATTGAACAGCGAAAATTATAAATTCTTGAATTTAAAACTCCAGTATGTGCTAGGAGCGAAAGAAGTACTGAAAACTCTTAACCTAGCTATAGAAGAACCTGAAGATGAAAATATTACACAACATAGAAAAGAAAAAGAATCATTTGATGCTTGGAATAAAAAGGTCTCCATTGCTCACATTTGGATGAGCAAAAAAAATCATGATCCACTTAAACCGGACCTGACCATATCCAATCGACTGATTTGGATGGTTATCAGTTGGTACTAATCTGGTTCTCAATTCCAACTTTTTGGAATCTGTGGGTACTGATTCGATTTTCGATTTTGGATGAGAATCATCCAACCAGCTCAATCAAATCTGTAATTTTATATAATATAAATGTATATTCTTTTAATTGAATTCATCTCCCTCAAAGACCAAAGTCCAAATTCCAGACCCATCGGAGTTCGTGACATAGCCCACTTCTTCAAAGGACTTCAAGGTCTCAAGTTGCTTTTCATAGTACTTCTCCCCTACAACAACAACCCAAGAACTCTGTTTCATTGTTCGAAATGGACAAGACCAATAGAGTTGTATATACCATAGAAGGGAAAAGAAACCCTTAAACATGATCAAATCAATTTCTTGCGCACCATGCTCCATCACAGCCAATAGATAGAAAAATGAGACATAAAAATGGGAGAAAGGACATTTTATTTTTTTTGTACCGGGATCATGCATCACAAGCAAAGAATTCAGTTAAAATAAGCCAGAATTTCGTTGAAAAGTATTACTATGACTTTGCTTGGATAAAAACATTAAAAAAGAGGACAACTGAGTTATTTTTAAAAACAGAGTAATCCATTTCTTGTTCTAATTTAATAGTTGTCCGTTCATTGGAGCCTTCTCTGCCCTTTTTAATGCCACGTGGGTCTTGGACTTGTTTAGGGCGGGAGGGGGGAAGGGCAGAGATTCTTCATTTTTTTAATGCTACATGGGAAACGCACTGTCAAAGTCTCAAGTTGAGCCCTCCTCTTTCAACCGCTAGGGACTAGTTCCTCTTTTTTTTTTTTTTTTTTAACCTGATGTTAGTGCTCGGTAATACCATAATCGGGATTCGACCGGAAATCGGATCGGACCAGTGATTCGGTTCTCGAGTAGATCTATAGAATGAACGGGTGGTTCACGATTCTCGATTTTAAGTGGGAACCATCCATCCTAAAACTGATCACTATTCACTCACATTATCATGAAAAATAATATCACGTGTGAGTTTAGGCATTTTGAAATCGCCAAAGAGACGTGGAAAGCATTAAAGGCGAGGTTTGGTCAAACACCGGCTACCAATCCGAGACAACTCCCTACCAAGTTTGATCATAGATAACTTCTCTTGAAGGAGAGTTATAGCAAGGAAAATGCGGCGGTGGCTTTGTTGTACTTGTCAAGTCGAAGAATCTTTACTCTACAAACTATGATGAGGAACTGAAGAGCCCAAGGAACCATGTATATGGTATGTTTCTCAACTGATTACCCTGAGGTGATGATTATGAAAGAGTAGCTCCTCTTAAAGCTGATGGAAAAGGGCAAAAAATAAAATAAAATTGGCATTTTGAGTAGTTATAATCACCGTATATTCTGAACCCAAAAAAAAAAAAAAAACAATCACCGTATAGGCATCTTGATTTGAAGAACCCGCATTCCCATACATGTAAAAATTGAGTACTTTTTGTTGTGATTATTGAGATATCTAGCATGTGAAAATTCACCTAATTTTCAAGCCGGGTTTGATACTGTTCGCAATCGGGTCGGGTCGGCCTGGCCCAGTTCCTTTTTTTTTTGCACCTATGTTTTCTTTTAAATTTATTTTATTTTATATTTTTTTCATTCGATGAGTTTGCCAGGTGATTTTGATTTCAAAAAAAGAAGGGAAAAAAATTCGATCCGACCCGGCCCGGCCTGAAGAGTTGGGGCATGTGTAATTTAGCTCAGGCCGAGCCGAGTTAGGTACTATTTAGTTTCAGGCAGAGCCGAGATCCGGCCTGACCCGGCCTCATTGACACCCCAGCTTGTTACCTGGGTGAGCATTTGGTTTCTCTTATGTCAACGCCATTGACGAGCAGTTTCAACTATAATTGTCGCGTTAATTCTCTATGACTTAGGCAAACTCCAAGATTGAGCCAAGACCAAACAATGTGTAGATCTAGGGCTTAATGCTAGTGAAGTTCTCTTCAGTTTTGAGGGGATAATTGTGTTAGAAATTCTTAAACTTGTCGATAAACTACAATTGAATCCTAACATTTTTCAAAAAATGTAGTCAAATCCTAAACTTGTCTAATTGGTACAATCGATTACTTCCGTAGATATCATCATTTTGTCCAATGAAAAATGCCACCATGCTGACGTGACATCTTTTTTATGATTTTCTTTTCCAAATCTTATTGAAATTAGATTAAAAAGCTAAAGAAATTATAAAATTTTATTTTAAAAAATATATAGACAAAAAAATGGCAGGGGCTCACGGACGTAGCATTTCCATCGTGGCTGTCCTCCATGTAAATCGTGAGAGGGGCCAGCCTACCATCACCCAAATCTGGGTGCCCCCAACCCTAGATCTGTGCGAGCATCGGCTGCCGTTGCCTGAGATTGATGAGGCCTCGCCTAGTGTTGGCGAGGATTGGCCACCCTCATCCTCATCAGCCCCTCCGCATCGACAAGCCCTACCATTTTCTTTTCAATGTTTTTTCAAGAGAAAATATTTGCCTTTTTGTAATTTTTTATTCTAATTTAAACAAAATTTGAAAAAAAAATGTCAAGTAAAGAAATGAATTTAAAATTGCCAAGTCACGATTGTAAAAATTTTTGGAGTAAATTTTAATCTTGCAATAAATTTTAGAAATTGTAGTCCACTTATCCCATTTTTTAAAATTATGAACAATGGCATTTGAAGACACCTCATATGTGTCCTATATAAATTCTTTAAAATAATAGTATTTATAACGAACTATATAACAAATTAACCATGACTCCGTCCCTTCCCAACTGCGTCTGTTGAGAAGCTCCTAAACCCCCACCTTAACCCCATCTCTCTCTCTCTCTCTCTCTCTCTCTAATCGACATGGCCGACTCCATCGATTCACCTCCCATACCTTCGGTTTCTCCTTCGACTGAACTCACCCGACGTCTTCCTTCTTCCATCGAAGAACGCTATGGCGCCTTGGGTTCTGCTTCGCCTGATGAACGAGGGTGCGATGGACAACCGGCCACTGAGGAGGGCGCAATCGCGAGTTTGTGCCAAGCGCAAGAACCGTGCGTCTGTCCGTTGGACACGTTGTCCGCGGAAGTTTGTACGGGTGTCGTGACCGTGAT
Organism: Rhodomyrtus tomentosa; assembly: GCA_028455895.1. Lineage (NCBI taxonomy): Eukaryota > Viridiplantae > Streptophyta > Magnoliopsida > Myrtales > Myrtaceae > Rhodomyrtus > Rhodomyrtus tomentosa. The sequence goes on along the minus strand of JAPCWY010000003.1, from coordinate 11,845,569 downwards.
GGGCACGTCGAGTTCCCCGCAGTTGCGCGGGTCTGTCTCTTTCCAGGATGTCGTTGAGGAGAACTCCGCGGAGGAAGCCAAGAGGGGCTCTGTTTGCGAAGGTATGGGTAACCCATCTGCTTTGGATCTGAATGGAAATGGGAAGCTTCTTGGTGAAGGCGAAGTATCTGCGGATCTGTTGGAAATTAAAAAGCGGCAGTTGTTGAATGATCTTGAAGGTGGGTCAATCTTCGGGGAGGCAGCCCACTCAGAGTTTGTCACTGATGAATCTCCCGCTGTTGATGTGATAGGAGTTGCGACTGATGGAAACAAAATTTCTGGGGAGTTCGTGTATACTTGTGACAGCTTGGAAGGCAAGAACGATATGGATGGTTCTCTTAGACGTTCTTTGAAGATTCAAGTCATCGATGATACTGCATTGATTGAACCCGTCGTCTCGTTCCCTGCAATTGGAAATGGGGGTGACAAGGAGATGGGAATGGTGGCAAGTTCTACAAGATGCTCTGGAGGACATGCTAGTAAAAATGCGAAAGAAGTGACAGATGGAAAGAAGAATAAAGGTACTCGGCGGAAAGGGAAAGTTGCAAAGCAAGACAATTTAGTGCATTTTGATGAACCTGTGGATGCTTGTCGAACAGAGGGAGATGGAACCAAAAGAAGGTACTCAAGGGAAGAAATGGAGGCCCTGAGGTTTGTTAATATTTCAGAACAACGAAAGCTTTGGAGAGAGATTTATAATGGCCTAGGCCCCGTGGCAAGAGAGTATGCAAACCTTGCAAGCTCTAAGCATCGGGCACAGTCTACTTTGAGCTATCATTGCCAGCGTCAGTCCCTTGGGAGGGCACAGGATCCTGGTATTCTTGGTGAGTATCATTACTGTAGTAACTTGACCAGTGTTCTTCCTTTGGCTGCACTACAATAATACTTCTTTTGAAGTAAAAGAGAGGCTTGAAATTGAATTGATGAAGGTCGTCTTTGCTTAAGTTGGTTTACAGCATCTTGGACACACAGATTTCTTGCTGTGACTTACCTCATCAATTTTCATTACGTGGTTAGCGTTGATCATCACACAACGTTGGATTTTGCATATAGGAAACAATTCATTTTTGCAAAACGTTATCTGGTTCTGTTTGAAGAATACTTTACATTGTTGTTCCTCTAGAGACAATGTTGTATGATCTTGCTTTTTGTGGTATTCAAGGCCCTTTTAACTATTATTTACATAAAGCAGATGTAAAAATCAGGGAAAAATATCCTTATGATGTTCATCAATTCAGAACCTCAGGGTTTGGTCCGATTGCATTTCTTAAATTTGAGAGATGCAACCGAATGAACTTTCTCTGATCCAGCTGTTGTCCGGGGATGGGCTTTTGAGTATGCAGTAGATATTGTTTTGATAAATCAATTTCTTTGTGATTGCTTTAGTCTGCCAATGACAAGGCAGACTGATGTTTTTTTTCATCACAATCTTCTTTTTCCTCCCTTTTCATCCTTTCAAATTTTGGTTTCGTTTCGTTTCATTTTGCTTTTCTTTTGTGGAGACTGAGTGAATTTGCTTAAATTAATGACACCATCTGCGGTTGTGTTGATAACATCTATGAAGTTAATGTTTCCTTGATGATTTGTACCCTCAGTAATTATTCTTGTTTATATCCAGTAAAGGTCTATTATTGAGGGTGATCAGATTAACCCTGATTGCTTCCCTGTTCTCTGGCTCTTTTTTGTATGGTTACCTTTTTCTTCTCATAATCGGCAGAAAAAGCTCTTTGGCATCACATGTTATTGTTCTTCCACTCTGTTTGAATTAATACTTTCAGCTGTTTGTTTCGATGATAAAACTCAAATTCCTTTCTTAAAACAATTATTTACAGTCACCTGCCTGATGTGTCAATTTGATGGTTCAAATTTCTTTTCTGAACAGGTTCAATTGCTGGAAGTGCAAGAGGGAATCACATGAATTACTTTGTTCCCACATTAAAGACCCTTTATGCAACAAATTGGTCATATGTCTCTTGATTACTCTCTGTTGTACATTCAAAGCTACTGTCTGCTACCCTAGCTTTATAGGCAGGCATCTTTGTTCATCCAACATGTGGTGCAAATGTAAAGAAATTCACAACCAATTGGTTTGTAAATAGAACTGGTTTTTGCGACAATGTATGGATTCACATTGTTACCTTTCTCAATGATATGTGGGGATGTTGTTTCTTTTATTCTACATAGCTTGGATTTGGATACATCACTTGTTCTATGTTTATGTTCCTGTTGATGCAAAGCAATTTCTTTTAAGAAAACTTGGATTTTGTTATTACTTTCAGGTGAAGGGTGTAAAGAACAGGTTGATATTGTACTAGAGAACACAGAGGACAGTGAAACAAACTATATGAATATGGATCGTGCTTGTGGCCAAAATATTAGGTGTGAAGATGTTGATTTTATAGAAGAAGGGGGCGAGGAAGATAGTGATGGCAGTGATGAATACTTTGCTAGCATCCAAAGACCAGCCTTTTTGGTTGAGGGAGAACCCAACTTTGATGCTGGGCCTCCAGAAGATGGGTTAGAGTTTCTTAGGCGAGTCAGGTATATGTTTCTCAATCATCTTAGACATTGAATTAGTACAGTTCTCTCAACAATGTTTGCTAATTTTCCTCCCCATACCCTTTCTGTTGCAATTTTCAGTACTATTTAGTTATGTGAGGAGAGTGAATGACATAAACATTAGTATGGTCGAGAGCGAAGGCCTCCTGGACTATCGCGGACAGAGTATTTCACGTGGAGGGTGGGGGAGTAAATTTCAATTAAGACATAAATTTTCTTACAAATATCAGAACTGAGAGGCAGAGAGGCAGATGGTGCTGCTTCAAGACTGGATAAGTTAGAGAGACAATATCAGTAAGTTCTAGAGATGTGAGACAGTGGTTTGTAGATGCTCAGTGAGTAGATGGGATTAGTAGAAGTGCTGACATGCTCATGGTTAGGGGACCTATGAAGAGTGCGTGCATAGGTGGCTTGAAGAAGATCAAGATTATGAAATTAGGACGATATGATAGCAGTGAAGCGCAATGATATGAAATATACTTGAGGAACTCCCATGTTGAGTGATGTTGTGCACCTGGATTTGTATTTACAATTGTGCGCAGATTGGAGTGAGACATAATTTACACGATAATTGTGTGCTAAGATATCTGGTAGGGGAAGGGGTGGTGTTTCGCTCATTGAGAAAGCAACAAAAAAAGGGGATTAGTTAGTTTGGCGTGCAGTGCCTTTAAACTATCTTCTACTTTCATTATGGAAATTCAGTGGCTCTTTTAACAGCTTTTAATCAATGTGAATTTAGGCAATTAAAGTAACGGTATTGTCTTTATTTATTTATTTATTATTTCCTATGATTCCAAAAGTCTGAATCCAGTCAAGACCGTATAGTAATTTTTAACCTATCTACCTTCCACATTGAATTTAAGGAATATGCAGTAATTTGTCTAAAACCAGCTGACCACTTTACCAGTACGTAGTGGGGTCGATTGGATCATCAAGGGTGATCCTCAAATTAAGAGTGGGCAAAATTGGAATGGTGTTTATTGAATCTGAGTGTCGTGGCCGTTGTAATGCTGGATTGATACTTGAGGACCCACTGAAGAGAGCTTACAGCACTGAAATTTTGTCAGATTTTTCCCTTCACACTCCCGTTAAATTGATCCTTCTAAACTGGCCTTAATTGATCTTCTAAACCATCTCTCCTTTCATGACTCTCGTATTATTCATTTGAATAATATATGCTAGTTATTGGAGAGCAAGAGATATGGTTGTGCTGTGTCTCTGGATTGGAGAGGCAGATATACTTTGTTGTGTAATGCTCCTCTTTTTCAAATATCTGTAATGCATCAAGTTACGTCTGTTCACGGCACATTTTAGATTTTACTAATGAGGTTGGGGAATCAATTTAACTGAGGGTATGCTTGTGATGGTAATTATTCGGGATGATAATAACTAATGGATGGGTGATAGGATTCATTTTCTAGAGTGGGTACTTCCTATTCGTGAGGAATGGAAGTGCGGTTCCTTTCATATCTTCTTTCACTTCACCGACCTAAGAAAATGCCTATCTGTATTTCGTCTCATTATGATGCACAAGGCAAACATGAAACGAGCTCCTTTAGACTTAGCGCAGAAAGCATATATCTTGGGTATGCAGCATGTTTTCCAACCACGCGATCACCTTTTTAGGGACCTCTTTAGCAAGTCATGGGGCAGCTTGGTTGTACGCACCACTGAGTGCTTTTCTGGCACTTAAATTTCCAGCTTTAAGGTTTAGTGGTAAAATTAATGTCGGGAAGAAGAAACCTAAAGCACTTGTTGACCATGTACTTTCTTTCTTTTTTCCACAGTTCCATGACGGCCCTTTCTTTCTTTCTTTTTTCCAATCAGTAACTACTATGTAATGATATAGAAAGAAGTGAAGAAAGAAAGAAAAGAAAAGCAAAGTGCCTTGGCTATATCTGTCCCTTAGGAATACTGTCGTAAGGGCACCGTACAAACATGATAGTTCCAACAATGTGCTTGAACTGTAATATTGGTTCTCACCAGGTCATTCTTCTTGCATTCCAATAATTAGGGTCAGAGCAAAGAAATGGCTTGATATGACCCTGTATGGTTGAAACGTGTTGGCTCATACGGCGAATAAATGTGCATGCTGCATTAACAGACAAGATACGATGACTACTTCAAGTTGAGAAGGTTTACTTCCATTGATAATCAGGCTTTGTGCAAAGCTGATGTAGCAACTTTTGAAACCAGTTTTATAAAATGATTGCACCTCGTGCCAGTAGAGTCCCCGCACATTAGTCTAGCAGGGCATGTCTGTACAGATAACAATGAATATCTTACAACCTCTCACCCTCCTACTGAACACGGCGCATGGTGGCAGCTTCCTGTTATTTTTGCTTTCTAATGCTGTCGATCCTTCAAATGGTTTTCACTTTTCGCCTCTGACAACTTGAAAGAAGAATAAAGTGTTCTTGCATTAGTCTTAGACCTTTGGCCAGGCTCTGATTATGTATGCACTGTCTTGTCTTAGGTGGGAAGCCGCACAGATTCCGAATGTGAAGGTAGCTAAGCTTGATGAGAGTAAGCTCCACAAAGAACAGAGCACTTACATGCCTATAATACCTGAGATTGCCAAGTGTCCAGAGCATTTGATGCCACTGAAACAATGGGAGGACGCTTTTCTTGAGGATTTTTCAATGTTGAGGAGGGTATGCTCTTTATATCTACGTATATATGTGGGGTGCTGATCTTTGTGCTAGCTTGATATCTTAATATGATTGTTTCTGTTCCTGGTGAAGTGTCTGTTGAAATGTTGTGCATGCTGATACGTGACCACATATTTTGCCATCCCCTGCTCTGTTGTTTGTTAACTGAAAAAAAATTGCTCATGGTTGGTTACCTTATTTTACAGGCTTTGTCCGAGAGTACCAATGCTGAAATTTCGGGAAAACAACAATCTTTGATCAAGGTTGTGCAGAAGTACCCTGTTCAACATTCCAAAAGCAATACTTCGAAAAATTTCGACCGCTGTCAAACTAGTCGGGAGGTTGATGAAGCAGTCCTTAATCCTAGTCGGGAATCTCTTGGCAGTGAAAAAAGTGAAGACCCCATGTTGTCCACAATACTTGGGATGGACTCGGTAGCTAGGGTGTCCATGCTCAGAAAACGCGTAGACTTGGTGGAGGCTGCAAGCCTTCTTTCAAGAAACGATTGTCTGTGGCTCTTTGCTCTGTGCGCTGCCGTGGACACTCCATTGGATGCCGACACTTGTGCATCTCTCCGGAGTTTGCTCCGGAAATGTGCGAGTTTGCGAGCTCAGAAGGCTGAACTGGATGACGAAGTTATAATGCTGAATATCCTGGCCACCATTTCCGGTAGATATTTTGGCCAGTCGGATAACTGAAGCACTTCTACTACTGCTGTGGCTATGCTTTACTCTTCAGTCAAGACTCTTTAACCATATGTTTAAGCTCAAGTATGGTATTGACTTTCTGCAGATGGTGCTAGTCTCGCGGTATATACTACAGCTTCCCAGGCTTCAATTGACTGATTGAGTCTACTACATCCATTGTTAAGGAACAAATATCTCAATCAAAACACCGTTTCCCAGCAAATGGAGCATGGGTTATGAACATCGCCAAAAACAAAAAGCCATCGTTAAACAGCCTAGGGTATAAACTGGGGGTGTCAACGGGTCGGGTCGGGTCTTGATAATACCCGACCCGAAACAAGGTCGAATGGAACATGAACCGAATAATCGGGTTGGGTCATGTTTTCCCGGGTCGGGTTTCGGATTTTTGTTTTTTTGAAAAATAATAATAAATCAGGGGCCCCAAATGTTTGAAACTTAAACACAATACTACACACTGTACACAGGATTGAACGTGTGCCAAAAACATGTGCATCTTGTTTTTGTTTTTTTGTTTTTTTTTGGTAAAGAACATGTACATCTTGTTAATATATCACTTGCAAGTAAATCTTGCCAAGCCCAAACCACTTGGCATTCCTCAGTCTATCAGCTTTAGGTGCAGGCAGGGGACAATTGGCGTTATAACATATCCCAAGTCATTTACAATCGAAGTCTAATGTAGAAGATTTCTTTCGTTTTTTATTCCCTGTTTGATTCTGTTAAAAGGCTCTGTAAGGAGATGATTCATGGAAAGAAGCCAGCCAATGTAATAGAGGGTAGTAAAAAGTATCAGCTCCTCCACCATCCAGTTCCTAGCTTACATAGCCAATAAGTTTCACCTTCACTAAGCTTTTTTTTGGACGTACATTTTGACCTCATTTTAGCACAAAAGTACCAAAAGTTGCACTACTCGCTAGCTCCATTTTCGTCATCTTCTTCAGCCTCCTCCATTTCTTTCTCCTGCTCCTCTTGCACGCAGAAACCCCAAGTTCATGTAAATTAAAAAGATCGTAAATCAATGGTTGTCATTCACGAACGGCAGAAGAAAGGAAGGGGAGAAACTGAAAATGTAGACAATTCCAACATACACAAGATTCCATCTTCATACCTTGTGAGATCGTCAATGGCGAGTTCATATTATTGAGATGCTCTAACGAGGAACTGAAGATGAAATCGCTTATCTCACAATCCTTAGAAATTTAGATTAGCATGCCTATCATTTGCACTTTTTCGCAAGAAAATTAAATGCAGAATTCTACGATGATACACGGCAGAGGCTATATTCTCTCTCCTTTTATGTAATATATATAAGCATTTTGTCGACAACAACCAGAAAGATCACATATTTCCTTCTCCAAAATGGGCATTGAAAAGAAAGAGTTGATTATGCAGAATCAACAAAATACCAGAATCTTCTCTCACTTATGTTCTCACACAAAGATTCTTCTTCCTTGAGATTGCAATAACATTAATACGAAATCTTTACTCTAAATGAAAGGGAAAACACCATGATCGGTTTATGTGCTTTTATTCAATAAGTTAAAAAAATCACGTTTCTTTGCGGATGTGTTTCTTTTGCGAAAAATTAATGACTCACGTTATCTTGATTAGCAACGCAAGTGTACGTATCGAACAAGTAATAAAGTGATGAATAAAAGTATCATTCCCACGGAGATTGTAGACAAATCAATCAAATTACTTACTAAACGTGAACAATTCTCAAATTTATCTAACCAATGAAAGATCTAATAATGCACGCGAAAATTCTAAAGAAAAATAAATTAGCTAATGCATCAAACCAAAATAGAAATTAGAAATTTCGAATATAAAGAAGCAACAAACAAACGGATTTCTATCAAGAGTGAAAAATGTTAGAGCATCCGATTTCACTTAATCAATCAAGATTAATTAACCAATCTCATCATGCAATTAAATTGAATTCATAGTGTGATGGTAGAACTTCCTAATGCAAATCACTATCCTTGATCGGGTATAGCAACCCTAATTAGATTTAGCAACCCACATTTGATCCATGTGAATTTAAGTAAAGCCAAACGCATTAAGATCTATGAACATTCCCGGATTCAATAAACCACTTGCAATTTATCTACTACCAAAACCACACAAAAAAATATAAGATATCTCTATCTATGATGAATTCATGGCTATATATCATAAAACACTTGCACGTAATCTCATTTCGATCTCATACATACAAAAAATATCATTCAAGTGATGATCAAGCACTTAAAAGCATTAAGAACATGATATATAACTCGCACATATGAATTCTAGAATTGCATAAATGAGTATGAAAAATTAATCCATCATAGTTAACTTACATCGTAGCTCTAACAAGAAGTAGTCTAGAACATAATGAACATTACACTAAAAACCATGATTAAACTAAACATGATGAAGAACTAGAACAGGTGCACCAAGAATAATAGATGATTGACTTTGAATTCGCCTTATTCTTCTTCACTTGGCATCCGGCATTGAAGGGAAGAATAGCAGAAAAAAGTCTTCAAGAACGTATCTTCTCAAAACTTCTTTTTCTCTCCAAAAAATCATGTTCCTCATTTTCTTGCCTTCAGATGTATATCTTTTTGATTTTTTAGAAAAAGAAATCTGAATCACGTTCTTAATTTAGCTTTGGATTTTGAATGTTTCCTCAAGATAGACTTGATTATCCTTGATTTCAAATTTGCATATCTGAACTGACAAAATCAATTAAAATCAATAAGTAGATATCAAATTCAATTAAAACAAAACAAATATTAAGTCTAAAATAATAAATAAACTCTATATAAAATAGAGTTATCAAATACCCCCAAAATTAACATTTTGCTAGTCCTCGAGCACAATCATAACTAAAAATATTGTTTTTTTCAACCATAGTTGATCGAATTCTCAACGAAAAACATCAGAATCAATGACAAGATAAGTCTAACCCTAAACATGCAATCCGTGTGTGTGTGAAATCCTCAATTTCTTAACTCACATGCAACCTAAATAAATCCACGTTGATATGAAAACTCTTAAACTAAAAATCCACAAAACCAAATCTCATAAGTTTGTCATTCATTCCTCTCTCCACTAATGTAGATCTTAAGTTCAACCAAGAATCAATAGGTCTTAATAAACTTGTAATGTGGCTTGGTTAAGGGTTTGACAAAGATATGTTTAAGCTCAATTTACCCTACAGACACATCAATTCCATAGCTCAGTTGATTCTCTAGTTTCAACAATAATCAACATTTTTTCAACTTTTTTTAACTTCTTTCTTTTTCATTGCTTCTCGTTCCACGCTTTACGATGAAGTTTCTTCCTGAGTCCCTCCTTATATAGTGCAATTCCAACCTATTGAGTATCCAAAAGGCTCACTCAAGTTGAAAGTTGGATATAGGGATTCGTATAAGCAGTACTAAAGAAACAATATACATGTATTTCTTTTTCTTTTTGTTCACACTTTTCTCTTCATTTTTCTTTTTCATTTTTTTTTCAAACATGTCAAGAGTACAAAGTTTATGATATCACAAAGAATTTAAATGTGTCCATAGAGTACAGGAAAAATTGATACCAATAAGCTCAAGCTACATTACAAGGGTATCCAAAGAAATTAGGCAATATCAGGCTCATGGGGGTGACTAAGGATAAATAAATAAGTTTAGCTTGAAAGGCTCAAACGATCCAATGAATGCCTAAATTATTTTCTTAATTGAGTTTAGCCTAGAATTTCACCTTGAGAGAAATTGGGTGAGTTCTAAGAGAATTGCATACTTCACTTAAATCTTCTCTAAGTAGACATAACTCAAAAACATGGATTAGTGCTCAAAATATGGACTACATATTCAAGATCGAGACTAACTCACACATCTTTCTCGATTTTTAAATCTTTTTTTTAAATTACATCCAAATTTCAAATTAAGCAAAGATTTCATGAAAAAAATTTCAAGGAAAATTTTAACTTCCACCCCCAAACTAAATTGCAGCAGTGTCCTCAATGCTGAATAGCAAATAAAATAATAATAATAATAATAACAGAGAAACTCTTCTGGAATATGATGAACGCATGTCATAGGGGGTAGTTGGGGTAGAAAGCTTGAAGAAAATTTGGAGAAAAGTCCTTGCAAAATAAATCAAGTAATTAGGGAAAATTATTATCGGGGGGACTCAATTTTTTTTTTGTAAATAGAACAAAATAAAGTTAAAATACGAAAAGTTAAAATGATTGGGTTGCCTCCCAAGAAACGCTTGCTTTATAGTTTGCAGCCAAACTCTTCCAACTTTTCTAAGCAAGTGAAAGTAAGGCAATGGTGGCTACTTATGAGTCGAAACCACCTCCAAAGTAGGGCTTGAGACGTTGTCCATTCACCTTAAAGGTTCCCTCCTTGTCATTAGTAACTTCAACTATTCCATAAGGAAAAACCTTAGTGATGGTAAAAGGTCCAGACCATCTTAATTTCAACTTACCTTGAAATAGACGAAGACATGAGTTATATAATAAAAATATTTGACCTATATGAAACTCCCTTCTTAAGATGTGCTTATCATGCCATCTCTTTGTCCTCTCTTTATAGATCTTGGCATTTTCATATGCGTCATTGCGAAACTCATCCAACTCATTCAATTGCAGTAATCTCTTCTCACCAGCTGCTTACATATCAAAGTTGAGAAAACGCAATGCCCAATATGCTTTACGCTCTAGCTCAACAGGCAAATGACATGATTTTCCATAAACAAGCCGAAAAGTTGACATATCAATAGGAGTTTTATAAGCAGTCCTATAAGACCACAATGCATTATCAAATTTAATTTCCCAATACTTCCTATTATGATTCACCGTCTTTTTTAATATATCTTTATCTCCCTATTAGAAATTTCAGCGTGACCACTAGTTTAGGGGTGATAAGCAGCAGCTACTTTATGTGTCACACCATATTTATGCAAAAGTGACTCAGCTTGCTTATTCAAAAAGTGTGTGCCTCGATCACTTATAATTGCCCTAGGCGTACCAAACCTAGTTAAGATATTCTTTTTCAAAAATTTAATCACCACTCAAGCATCATTGAAAGGCAAAGCTACGACCTCAACCCATTTAGAAACATATTCCACAGCAACCAAGATGTAAGTACAACCATAAGAGGATGGAAAGGGTCCCATGAAGTCAATACCCCAAACATCAAACAATTCACAAATTAAAATATTATTTAAAGGCATTTTATGTCTCTTAAATATATTACCAGTCCTTTGACACTTATCACATGCAGCAACATAGGAAAATGCATCTCTGAATAGTGTAGGCCAATAAAAATCAGATTGTAAAATCTTAGCTGCAGTCTTTGTGGCACCAAAATAACCTCCTGTCTGTCCATCATGGCAATAAAAAGGAATGCCGGATACTTCTTTATTAGGAACACATCACCTAATGACTCGATCAACACATATCTTAAACAAGATAGTGTTTAACATCAAAAAAGAATTTTTTTCTTTTGTTGATAAGTTAATTTATGAATGATAACCTTACTTACCAAGAAATTAACATAATCAGCATACCGGGGGGTTTCGATTTTGACAGAGAAGAGTACCTCATCAGGAAATTCATCCAAGATTAGTCTTTCTTCTATAGGGACATTCAGCCATCTACAGAGATGTTTAGCCACTAAATTTTCTGGCTCTTTTTTGTCTTTGATTTCCAAGTCTAACTCTTGCAGTAGTAGGATCCACCTAATCAACCTAGGTTTTGAATCTTTCTTTTCAAGCAAATACTTAAGAGCAGAGTGGTCTGTGTAAACGATGACTTTGGAACCAATCAAATAAGAGCGGAGTTTATCAAAAGAAAATACTGCCGCTAAAAGCTCTTTTTCAGTTGTGGTATAATTCAATTGAGCTCCAGACAGGGTGCGGCTTGCATAGTAAATGGTTCAAAAAATTCCATCCTTTCTTTGTTCAAGTACAGCTCCACAAGCTGAGTCACTAGCATCACATATCAACTCGAAAGGCAAATTCCAATTAGGCGCAGTCACGATAGGAATCGAAACCAACTTCTCCTTCAATGTGTTGAATGCCTGCAAACAATCATTGAAAAAGTCAAATTTAGCATCTTTTTTCAATAATTTGCAAAGGGATTTAGCAATCTTAGAAAAAACTTTAATAAAATGCCTATAAAATCCTATATGTCCCAAAAATCCATGAACAAGCTTCACAGAGGTCGGAGGCGGCAGTTCTGAAATAACTTCAATCTTAACTCAATCCATCTCAATTCCTATTACATAGATTTTATGGCCTAGCACAATCCCTACACCATAAAGTGACACTTCTCCCAATTCAAGATAAGGTTAGTCTCTTCACACCTTTGTAATACTAACGATAAATTATTCAAGCATGAATCGAAAGATGAGCAAAAAAAGAAAAATCATCCATAAATATCTCAATAAATTTTTTGATCATGTCAGAAAAAATAACCATCATACATCTCTGAAAAGTGGCTGGTGCATTACAAAGATCAAAAGGCATCCTCCGAAAGGCAAAAGTACCATAGGGACAAGTAAAAATGGTCTTTTCTTGATTTTCGGGTGTAATATAGATTTGATTATAACCAGAATATCCATCTAAAAAATAGTAAAACCCATGCCTTGCAAGTCTCTCCAACATTTGATCAATAAAAGGCAAAGGAAATGATCCTTACAGGTGGCATCATTCAATTTTCTATAATCCATGCAAACACGCTACCCAGTAACTATTCTAGTAGGAATAAATTCATTATCATCATTAGGTTGAGCAGTCATACCTCCTTTTTTTGGAACAACTTGCACAGTACTTACCTAAGCACTGTCAAAGATAGGATAAATAATCCTTGTATCGAGTAGCTTAATTACCTCAGCCTTCACCACCTCTTGCATTTTTGGATTGAGCCTCCTTTGAGGTTGGATGACCAATTTGAATTGCTCATCCATCAATATTTTATGCATGCATATTGAGGGGCTTATTCCTTTAATATCTACAATAGTCTATCCTATTGCTCTTTACGGTCTCTCAGAACTCGGAGTAACTTCTCCTCCATCACACCTATTAAAGAAGAAGAAATAATTACTGGAAGAGAAGAAACTCCATTAAGAAAAGCATATTTAAAGTGTGATGGCAAATGTTTGAGTTCTAAAATTCATGGTTCTTGAATAGACGATTTACTCTTCTTCAAGTTCGACCCTAATTCTTCGAATTTTGGTGGTCTAAATCTCGAAAGAGGTGGAGTTGCTTCCAAAAATTTCGCGTACTGCTCAACTTCTTCAACTTCGACTTCTCCTTTGCTTGGCTGAACTAAGCATGCCTCCAACGGGTCTTTAATTGTGGCTTTACAAAAAGTTGATTCCACAAGCTTATCAACTACATCAACTCTCAAACAATCATTTGGCTTAGCGGATATTTCATGGCTTTAAACACATCGAAAGTGACTTGATCATCTTGAACTCTGAGAATTAATTCCTTGTTGCACATCAATTAAAGCTCTCCCTATTGCTAGTAAAGGTCGGCCTAGGATGATTGGAACCTCGAAATCTTCCTCCATCTCTAAGACAATGAAATCTGCATGAAAAATAAACTTGTCAACCGTAACTAAAACACCATCCACTATTCCTCATGGGTATTTGATCGATCGATCTGCTAACTGAAGAGATACGGTGGTAGCTTTTGCTTCTCCTAAACCTAATTTCCTGAAAACAGAGTAAGGCATTAGATTAATACTTGCACCTAAATCACACAAAGCCTTATCAAAATAAGAATTACCAATAGTATAAGGAATAGTAAAACTCCATGGATCTTTCAACTTTGGTGGTAATTTATTCTGCAAAATAGTTGAACACTCCTCATTAAGCTTCACAGTCTCATAATCTTCTAATTTCCTTTTGTTTGCCAAAATTTCCTCCAAAAATTTCGTGTAACTAGGCATTTGGGCTAATGCATCAGCAAAAGGAATATTAATGTACAATTTCTTTAAAACATCAAGGAATTTAGAGAACTGTTTATCTATTTTGTGTTTCTGAAGTCTTTACGGGTATGGAACTGGCAGCACATATGGCTTCGAATTATCAGGAAATAACTTACTTCGAGATGGATCGGCTTTTGAGGTTTCGATTTCAGGGGCTTCAGCTTCTTTCTTTTTTTATGCTGCTTCATTAGACAAATTTTTGCCAACTTCTTTTTCACTCCTCAATATGATTGCTTTTGCATTCTCAACTAGATTCTTCTCAATATTGCTCGGAAGGATACCATACGATCTTTCGGACAAATGATTCGTTAATTGGCCAACCTGCTTCTCTAGATTACGAATGGATGCCTCTTGATTTTGGAACCTCAAATCAACACTTTTGATGAAGTCTTGAGTTGTTTGAGCTAGTTTAGTAACCATCTCCTCAAGATGGTTGTGTTGTTTCTCCTCAGGAGGCCTAAATGATGGTGGTTGTCTCATCCCTTGCTGATTTTAGTTGCTCCGAGAGAAATTCTGGTGATTTCGCCATCCAAGATTGTAGGTGTTTGAGTAAGGATTGTTCTGAGGAGGTCTGCTAAAATTTCCAACAAAGTTAGTATGTTCAGAAGGATGTGCAAAAGGATTACCTACCTGACATTCGGTGCTAGTATGGCTTCCATTGCAAAATTCACAAATCGGGCTTTGAATCTTTAAAACTGAGTTAATCTTTTTGTTTAAAGCGGCGAACTATGCGGCAATGACATTATTGTCACCGACTTCATAAATTCCACTTGGCTTTCTAACAGATAGCATCTCGGTCGGCCATTGGTAGCTATTAGACGCCATCTCCTCTAAAAGATCAAAAGCTTCGTTAGGTAATTTGTTGTTCAACGTCCCTCCAGCTGCAGCATCAATAGTAGACCTCAAATTCGGCATCACTCCATTATAGAAAGTATGCACTTGCATCCAAACAGGTAGACCATGATGCAAATAATGCCTTAGTAATTCTTTAAATCTCTCCCACGCTTTATATAGAAATTCACCATCCATCTGCACAAAAGTAGAAATATCGTTACACATCTTGGCAGATTTAGTAGGAGGAAAGTACATACTAAGGAATTTTTTAGCCAAGTCATCCCACATCATGATAGATCCTGGAGGAAGGGAAGCTAACCACGATTTATCTTTGTCACCCAAGGAAAAAAGGAATAATCTCAACTTGATGGCATCATCATTAACACCATTATATTTTATGGTGTCACAAATTTCAAGAAAAGTATCTAAATGGATATTAGGGTCATCATTCGGCAATACTCCAAATTGGATTGCGTTTTGAAGCATCTGAATCAGGGAAGGCTTGATTTCAAAGTTGTTAGCTTGTATGATTGGCCTCCTAATGCAAGATGTTAATCCTTGGACCATAGGTGCAGCATAATCCTTTAAAGTTCTCTTTTGTTCTCCATTTTCATTAGTCATGCTCTCATCCTCGCCGTAAGAAAGTGCGCTCAATATCAGGATCAAATTTCTCAAGTTCTCCCCGTTGGCTTCGAGTGACGGGAGTTTGCAGTCAACACTAAACCCTTGTACTCTCTATTTCTTTTCTACTTATTTTTTTCTACAAAATCAAACAAAAAATAAAAAAAAAATCAGATAAAATAAAATATAATAAAGTTAGACTAAACTAAAAATTGATCGATATTAATAGAAATTGTCAATTATCAAACATTCCCCGGCAACGGCGCCAAAAACTTGTTCTCTTGTTTAGCAACGCAAGTATACGTATCGAACAAATAATAAAGTGATGAATAAAAGTATCATTCCCTCGAAGATTGTAGACAAATCAATCAAATTACTTACTAAACGTGAACAATTCTCAAATTTATAAAACTAATGAAAGATCCAATAAAGCATCGAAAATTCTAAAGAAAAAAAATAGCCAATACAGCAAACCAAAATAGAAGTTAGAAATTTCGAATATAAAGATGGAACAAACAACGAATTTCTATCAAGAGTGAAAAATGTTAGAACATCCGATTTCACTTAACCAATCAAGATTAATTAACCAATCTCATCATGCAATTAAATTAAATTTATAGTGTGATGGTAGAACTTCCTAATGTAAATCACTATACTTGATCCGGTATAACAACCCTAATTAGATTTAGCAATCCACACTTGATCCATGTGAATTTAAGTAAATCCAAACGCATTAAGATCTATGAACGTTTCCGGATTCAATAAACCACTCTCGATTTACCTACTACCGAAATCACACAAAAAGCATAAGATATCTCTATGTATGATGAATTCATGGCTATATATATCATAAAACACTTACACGTAATCTCCTTTTGGTCTCATACATACAACAAATATCATTCAAGTGGTGATCAAGCATTTAAAAACATTAAGAACATGATATATAACTCGCACATATGAATTTTAGAATTGCATAAATGAGTATGAAAAATTAATCCATCATAGTTAAGTTACATCATAACTTTAACAAGAAGTAGTCTTGAACATAATGAAAATTACACTAAAAACCAAGATTAAACTAAACATGATGAAGAATTAGAACAAGTGCACCAATAATAATGGATGATTGACTTTGAATTCGCCTTCTTCTTCTTCACTTGGCATCCGGCATTGAAGGGAAGAATAGCAGAAAAATTGAACGTCGTCTTCAAGAACGTGTCTTCCCAAAACTTATTTTTCTCTCCAAAAAATCATGTTCCTCCTTTTCTTGCCTTCAGATGGATATATTTTTGATTTTTTAGAAAAATAAATCCGAATCACGTTCCTACTTTAGCTTTGGATTTTGAATATTTCCCCAAGATAGGCTTAATTCTCCTTGATTTCAAATTTACATATCTGAAGATTGTATTACCTACAAAATCAATTAAAATCAATAAGTGGATATCAAATTCAATTAAAACAAAATAAATATTAAGTCTAAAATAGTAAATAAACTCTATATAAAATAGAGTTATCAACTCAATAATTATTTATTTATGAATGATTGCTCATCTCGGTCATAATAATGAACGAATAAAAAACATTTTCATTGTTCATGAAAATATCAAAGATAAATATTTTTATTAATCCTTACCAAAAAAAATATTTTATTAATAATAAAAATATTTTTCTTCTATTAATTATATTTAGCAAAATAAATAAATTATCCATTTTTTATGAATAAATAGAACGTGTGACATGGGTTGTCCTATTTGAGGCAAAAGCATCGTAACTCGTGGGAGGAAACAAAACAGGGGGCTAGCCACGATGAACCCGGATCCTCTGCCTTAGTTTTTCTAAGGCATGGATGTAAGGCAGGGATCCCCGCCCTCGATATAGGGAGAATTTTTTATTCCTATATCAAGGGTGGGATCTGCTGCCTTAGAAAACTAAGGCAAGGGATCCCCACCCAGCAGCAACGCCCATGCATTTTGGTAAAAGAAAAAAAAAAGTGAAAGGGCAAAAAGGTCAGTATGGGTCATTATCTAAAGGGGTTGTAGTCCCCACAGAATAAATGTGATGCGTAACACCAGCGTAACTGCAATGGAATCCGAAATTTTTATTAAGAGTAAGCAAATCGAATCGAACCGGCTTGGACTGCATCGGGACCGGATCGGACATGCCGGTTTGGTCCGCTCCTTTAGGAGCGGTCCGGTCCTCGGCCCCAATAAGTTGGACCAGTGATTGGATTGTCCGAACCCCGACTTCATGGTGGATAGGATCAGATCGAATGTCTAGAGTATATGTAATTATAAGTTAGGTTTAAGTCTGACGAAATTAACATTCTATGACTAGCAATTAGGACACAAAAATTAGTTAACTTAATTTTCTCATCTTTTGCTTGATATTCTCTCCTCTCGTGGTCCCGCCTCTCACCTGTTGGCGTTATCGCTCTTCTAGCATCTTGTAGCCAATGGCAAGACCTACCACGTCCACTAGCATCGTTGACTCGTCGCTTTCTCTTCTTGTCTCTATCCTTGCTTGGTCGCTTCAATCTCATATGATAGTTGTATAATGATCATGTGTATGTTTTATTAAGTTGCACGGTTGAAATTGGAAGTTGTAAATTATATGCAAGAGTTAGTTTCCTATAAGCAGCTAGTATTAGTGACCCCACTGGATCAGGACCAAGACCAGACTGGACACCGGTCCAGTACTGTCTGGTCCTAGTGTGATTCTCAATCTCAAAAATTTAGGAATTAGGACAAGCAGTCCGGTCCTCGATTCCACACCGGGATCGAACCGGCCTAGACCATGCACACCCTTAATTTCTATGCCAATCCCTTTTTTTTCTTGACCTTTTTCTTTTTGATTTTTCTAGCGTCTTTCTTTTTTCTCGCCAAAAACTTCAATTGGTGTTGCTGGCGGATTTTATTTTTTTCCGGTCAGAGTTGGCGGAAATAATTAGATAACACTTCATTTGTGCCCGAAAACTACGGATCAGGATCCCTGACATAAAGTCAGTGGATCATGACACCCTCCACCATTGGATCTTGGCCTAAATTGCGATCCAGATCCGAAAACTACATCAACAGGAAAAATAAAAACAAAGAAAAAGATGAGCGCCCTTCGGAATGACAAATTATTATGTACTTCCGATTAATATACCAAAAGCAAATCAATGCTTATGACCGGTGGACTTCTCGTATTCACACAGATTACCTAAGTAAGTTGTTAATTTATATTCTTTATTAACGTAATAAAGTTAGTCAAAAATAATTTATTAGACGAAAAATCCTGATATCTGCCTTTTGACCTTTTTGTAGGAAAGAAATACACACAAAAAAACTCGAAATTTTGCTCACCACGATGTTTTTGCCCTAATTTTTCGTGACATAAAAATTCCAAATTTATGTTCATCGTGAAACATTTATCCTAATTTTTTGGTAACTTAAAAAAAAATCCCAAACTTATAACCATGTGATATATTTAAGTCAGGTAATTTTTCAACCAAAATAAAGTTGTTTTTATTTCATTTAAGCCATGTGAGCGTGATGTCAATACTGTTTGCTTTTTGGCATCCGTATTAGCAGATTTTTAGTGATGCTCATTTATGAAGGGTAAATGCGTCACGTATGTACAGGTTTGGAATTTTTGGTATCACGGAAAAAATATTTAGAAGAAATGTATCAGGATGAACATAGTTTGAGATTTTTTTTTTTTTTTTTTTGTGATTTGTCTTCGTTTTTGTTGTTGTCGAAAGCAAACATTTATGGGGATGTTTTGCTGGTTTTTTGAATAGCTGAAAGTAAACATTTTATTCCAGACTTTCCGGTTCATGAAAAGAAGACGAAGAGACGTTGGGTTTCCTTCTTCTTACTGGACCTTGAGCTCGCGTTGCATGTGCGCATGGTCACTTTCCAGCTCTTTTTCTGTGCAGTTGCAAAATATTCGGTTGATAGACATCTTTAAAAAATGTGTACATGAACAATTACACGAGAGCTGCTGAGCTACGTAAGTTTTTATAAACGTCGTTAATTTTAAAAAAGAAAACACTTTTTAAAAAAAATGATTGATTATATCTCTTACAAAAATCTGTCAGCAAAAAATATATTCATTTTCATGCCTAATTTTTTTTATCGGTCCTAATAATTTCATGGGAAAATTTAAAAAAAAAAAGGGCCCGAAGTGACCTCATTTTCTCAAATAAAAGCATGGAATGAACATTGTTTCAAGTTAAAAAGGCCATACTCGAAGGGCATTTGTGTCTTTTAATTTTTTTGACTTCTTCTTTTCTGTTTTTTCTTCTTAATTTTTTCCCTCCCCTCCCCTCCTCTTCTGTTCACCATCTCCCAGTTGAATGAAGTTTTGATTTTCGAGCTTTTGTTCAAGGTTTATAGTATTTCTGTGTGTTTTTTTTTTTAATTATTATTCTTAATAGATAGGGAGATGATCGGATTTTTATTCCTTTTTAAGTTAAATTATTTGCAATATGAAAATGCGAGACCTCCATAGTTGATAAAGACATCGTATTCGGGCGGTTTGGATATCGCACGGATGGAAATCTTGTTTCTCTCCCCTGAGAAGCAGGTTCTTGCGTGCTCCCATATCTGCAAATCTCTGTGCAATTAATTACTCTCTCATTTTATTTTTGGGGAGCTGCTAGCTCCTACTACGAATAATTCATCCTGTTTTGACTGAAAATGGTACAAATATGAATTGTACAATGGATAGATCATAACCCGATTGAATCCGTCCCGTTGTTTTAGTTCTAAAGATATTGGATCACAATAACAAAATGTAGCTTCATGATCTAGCTCAAACTTCAAGGAGTATATCAAATTTATATACAATTTTGTGGTGACAATTAAAAGTACAAAGATGGAAAATAACAACAGCAAAAGGCAAAATTCAAAAGCAATAGATTTTCAACGGGACGGTCTATTCCAGGAAATTGATTTAATTGAAGCTCTCAAAATCATGTTGGCTTAGCGAATTGCTAAGACACGTGTGGTACGTCATGAATGTAATCCAAAATAATCAAGTTGGAATATCTTTATAGTTAAAGATTCATCAATCTCTCGAGGATATAAATAGACTCTAATTAAATTTCTAGTTGAAACAATGGAAAATCATAGCGGGTGCATGTTAGGGTAAGAAATTGGAGTATCTAACACATTTAAGCAAGTATGAAGTCGATAATATCTATTATTTTCTAACACATTTAAGCAAGTATGAAGAAAAAAGAAACGAAACAGAGCAAAATAACAAGATAGATATGATTTTCCTTAAATTAGTTAAGTGCCCACTTACGGCCACTGTTTTTTTAAATGGCAAAGCTTAGATATTCAAATTACATTTTTCGTGAGGCTCAAATTATAGAGAAAAGTGTCAGAAAAATCCTAAATTTATTGTATTAGCACCAGTTTAGTACTAAAACTTCTAACCTAAAGTCAATTTAGTCATTCCGACTAATTTTGCCTGAATATTACTGACGTAACTATCGATCGACCTATGTGGCATGAAGAAAATTTTAAATAATATTTTAGTAATTTTAATTTATTATTATTTTTTATCGCTCTTTTTTCTTTCTCCTCTTCCCCCGGTGGCCAGCGTGGCAGCGATCGACAAGGGTTGGTATTACCGAGCCTCGCTAGATCTGGGAGGCTGACCCTCGCTCGGGCAAGAGTAGCCTCCCCGTGGAAGCTTTTAGTTGGCGAGTGCACAAGAGTCCCGTACGCCATGCCATACCGTCGAGAAAATACTGCTCGTGAGTTCTTTTTTGAGCGATTTTGGTTGTCGTGTCTCAGGCTTTGTGAAAGTATTTGCTCTATTCGATGGCTTTGTTTTTGTTTTCTTTTTGTGCTGACTTCTCCTGAACCGATTTTTAAGGGTACCTTCTTTTTCTTTTTTTACAGTTTTCGCGTCGCATCTGTCGGTGTTCGAGTTGTTTGTATTCGCCTTTCGAAGTCTTCTTCTCCATGTTTTTTTTTTTTTTTAAATCTTTTATGTATTCGCCTCTCGAAGTCTTCTTCCCCATGTTTCTGGTGTTTTTTGGGCATGTTGTTCTGATGTTTTTGGCTAATGCTGTTCTAGTGATTGTGCTTCTTTCCCTAGTGGTTCAGCTTGTTTTAGGACATTCTATTCTTGTGTGCTCCTTAAGGATGGAGCGGGTCGGGTCGGGTCGGGTCGGGTAATATGGAAACCGTGCCCTACCCATTGACAACCTAGTTGGTACTAATCACTTTTCGGGCGTCAAATGTGCTTTATGACGCATGAGAAGATTTGCATGCCTCGTATGCTATGATTAGTAATCTGAAGCTCATTTAGTTTTATTAAACTAATTATCTTCCGTTTTGCAGGCGCTGCTAATCAAAATGTATGGGATAAAGTTCATAAAAAGCAACTGAAATGGTTGAGGATAATGTATTTCTTTTGATTTCTTGAATTACTGATCAAGAGGAAATTGAAGAGAAACCACGTGGCAATATTTTGATTTTTCTAACTGATCAAGAGGAAATTGAAGAAACAGAAGAGCGTTTGAAGCGCAGGATTAGGGGTTCCGGGACCAACACTGCTGCACTCATTATACGCCCGATGTATGCTAATTTGCCTGCAGATCTTTAGGCAAAATTATTTGAACCCACACCAGAAAGTGCTCGTAAGGTGGTCCTTGCGATAAATATTGCTGGAGTCATCATTAACCATTGACGGAATAAGCTATGTGATCAATGCAGGTGCTTGCAAGGTTAAATCATACGAACCAAGGGAGAGATGAGTATCACTGCAAGTGACTCCAATCTCCAGAGCTTCAGCAAGGGAAAGAGCTGGCAGAGCCGAGAGAACTGGTCCAGGAATGTGTTTTCGGTTGTACATGGAGCGCCGATATTTGTATTATCTAGAAGAGGACATTGTACCAGAGATACAACGGACCGATACGGCCTATCATGTCTTGATACTAAAAAGCCTTGGCATTAATGATCTACCAAATTTTGATTTTATGGATCGACTGCCGGATGAATCATTATCGAAAGGCTTAGAACTTCTTTATGCTCTTGGTGCATTAGATAGTAAAGGTAATATGACAAAGGCAGGGAAACAAATGGCTCAGTTTACACTTGACCCCATGCTATATAAAATGATAGATGCATCAGAGAAGTACAAGTGCCCGGACAAGATAATCTCCATTGCTGCTATGCTTTCTGTTGGAGATTCAATATTTCATTGTGCTAAAAACAAACTAGACTCTGCGGGTGGGGCATGGGAGAAATTCCACACTGGAGATGTGGGAGATCACATAGCTCTGCTTAAGGTTGCTTTGTGGTGTCGCGACCTAAAAATCGGGTTAATAGATTACTAAGTTAATTAAAATAACTAAACTAGCTCGAGTTGTCCCAAACTCTACCAATTCACAATTTAAGGTTCAAATAATTAACATGCCAAGATTTTAATTGGAGCCGCCACTAATCATTTATGATAGATTGATTATGAATCTAAATAAAATAGTAGGAGTACTATTTTATTTCTACGAACCAGAGATTTTGAATATGGGGACTTGATTACGCTAGATTTCTCTAACGCCCTTTCAGTACCATTTGATTTCATGAAGAAAAAAATTGATCAAGCAGCTTCAATTAATTTTAACCTAAGCCACTAGCATAGGTTATCATGCAGGTACGCAATCAATTAAGTAAACATCCAAAACTCAAGATAAATATGCAAGAAGCATGTGCCAAACAATCTTCTCTTTTTTGAATTTTCATTTTTAAATGAAACCTAATCTATATGCAATGCATGAATTATGATATAAATGCAATGACATAGATAAATGAAAACTAACCTAAGAATACATATGAATTTAATTAAACTACATGACTATTCTATAAAATATGCGATTAAAATCAATCCTAGCACACAATCTACATGATGGATTAATTAATCTAAACATGCAACTCTAAATGGCATGCTAAATGTGACATGTAATACATCATGACATGACAAAGATTAATTTTCTTATTTTCGAATTTAATTATGGCTCTAAAATAAACTATGCCTAAAAGATAGTCATCTTACATATTTTATGATTTAAATTGACCTAAATGCTAACCCACTAAAGATAATCAATTTTAGGCATAATTATCTATCTAAACATGCATACTCTAACCTAGAATAAAATCTAATCTAATTTATTCTAGCAATTAATTAAACATGCAATACTATCTATATGATTTTATCCTAGAATGTAATTTCATTTAAACATAGCAATTTTATCTAGAATGATGTGTAAATCTAATCTGCATGCAGCAATTATCTATATGCAATATTTTTTAGAGATTTTCAACATGTATTCAAATATTGCAAGAGAGATAGCAATCCAATCAATTCAATTCAAATATGGAAAGTAAATAAATCATCTTGAAAATTTCGTTATTTCTTTCGAATCAATTTTCGATCTGAAACCTTACAGATCAACAATCACTTTTGAAAATACCCTCTGTGACAATGATTCCATCTAAAGTCTTATAGATAGAATCAAATCCACATGTGCGGTTGCGAATTAGGAAAGATTATCCTAATTGATCACATTTCATTAGATAACGAAATAGCTCAAATAGGTAATCAAATATTTCAAATCAATCAAGATAAGAAATTTTTCCAAAATTCGATCCAAGATTGAATCGTGGATCGGGGCCGACGGTTCGATGCTTAACTAAGGAATTCACGTATGGCTTCGGTGGGACTCACGGCTGGATCCTCTGGGATTAGGCGATCAAGATTGTTTCCGGCGCATGAGGATCCGCAAGGTTGGGACCAACGCCGGTCTTGTCAATGTTACAACGTTGATACGGATTCGTGGACCATCAACCGACCACCATTCTGCACCTATTGCTTCTCTTTGAAAAAAGGATGGACTAATGGCATTGAAGTAATGGTGAAGAGTGCACTTGTGCATGGATGACCTGTTGCATGAATACTAGGAAAGGAACAAAGTCAGTGAGGCAAAAGGGCGAATTTTTTCAACAAGCAAATTACCAAGCATAAATCCTCTATTGCATGTTGATGTATCTTCCTCCTGCGAAATCCTACGCGTTGCTCGTCTGGACTGGTGACCAATACCACTGAAGCTTTGTTGCTTGGCTTGTGAACGTCCAAAATGAGGAAGTGCGTGGGCGTAGTCCTCTTTAGTGAAGCAATAACCATCAACCATGAAGCTTGCAAACAATTCCGAAGTCCAGCGTTTACCAGATCCGACTACTGGTGTCCTTTAAAGAATGCAGAAAAGCTGCAGCAAAAAGCCAAGTGAAACATATAAAGAAAACGAATTTGTCACCGTCTAAAAAAGGAAAAATCTCATGAAGTAGTGGCTTTTGTCATGGCCTTGCTCTGATGATTGCAGCCGGTGTAGGACAGCACGCCGGCAGATTTGCGAGGGATGAGCAGATCGTGATGTTGCTAGTGCTCAAGGACTAGCGTCGGTGGGACTCAGGGGAGTGACGCTGTTTCCCATGGATAGCCGCTCGCCGTCTGTTTGCTCAGGCGGTGATTATTGGAAAAAGCTCGGCGACAACTAGGTGCTGGTTCGAGTAATAGTCGCCCATGGAAAAATACTACGCCTTCCTGAACCTTAACGATATCCCTCTCTATCTCTCTATCTCTCTATCTCCTTTTCCTTGATGAATGCTCCCACGTGGCCGTGTCTAATTTTCCGAAGAGAATCCCTATTCTCTTATTTTGCCGTGTATGAATGAATTCGCCCCACTTTGACTTTTGACATGTGAGAACAAGTATTTATATAGAGCTAGGTTGAGAAACCCTAGAATTAAAGGCTGAATTGTTCTAAAAGTTTCTAATTAATAAAGTAATTTTTCACTTGACATTTTAATTACAATTTTTAGCAGCAAATGATGATGATGGACTTTGGCCAAATCTCGTGCTCCCATGAGCTTTCTTGTGATAATATCTTAGGCTTAATCCGGGCTCAATTAATTAAATGGGCAATTTAATTAAGGGCCTTTCATAATTAAATGAACAAAAAGGTCTGAATTGAATTAACAATTAAGTTCAAACCCACGTAGAATTCGACACCCTCTTGAGCCTTGATCGAAATTCCTAGATTGAGTTCGGTCCAGCCACCTGTCAAATTAAGCTCCAATTCCTCTATCGTTGGCCGGAATACAAATGTATGACTGACAGAAAATAAATATGCAATGCATGATAATTTAATTTTTACGAGAATTGTAACTAACTCTCATTTTGTGAAATAAAATGCATGATTTTATGAAATCAAAATTTATGTGTCAACAGGTGGTTGCTGTTATTATAAAGTATTTCTTAAGGTTGGTTGATAATGTTCCTATTCTAGAATCGATGGGCGACTTTTTGATTATCTAATAGTAGTTTCCACAATGCGTAACGGTAAACGATATCTCGCGCCCAGAGTAGGCTATTCTACTCGATTTTGAATACTGAATATATCCATCAGTGAATATGATTCTCTTGGGACTATGGAGTTGCATCATTCGCATCCAAGAAATCGCCTACTTATTGTTAATGTTTCTGTGCATTTTGAGTAGAATCTTCCTAAAACTTGGATAATTAGACTAGAAAAGGTGATAGCTGTTACATATTTTGTTAATGTTTCTATGCATTTCTCTGTTGGTGACGTTGCATGATTCAAACTAGTAGTGCTCGTTGCTAATGAGAAGTCACCACCCTCATTTCATTTCAGGTATACAATGATTGGAAAGCGGCTGATTACAAAGAGAAGTGATGCAAAGATAATTACATTCAGGTAGAGTGACTACCGCTCGAGTTAGTAAACTTTTCTGGATAAGCATGTCAATGGCTGTGCGCCATCTGATCGCAGAACTCGAACTCTTTAGGTCTAGAGGCAAATACATCCCCTGGATGTCTATCTACATAGGACATGTACATGCAAAAGTTATGCCCGACTATAACTTGCTTATAAGCGGACACTATATACTGAATTATTGGTTCTTTTGGGCAATATAGAAGAGGGCATTTGGTTATTTCAAGTTGGCATGATCATTCATATATATCTGCCTAGTTAATTGAAACACTAGCAGCATAAGTAGAGAGTAGCTGGCATTCTCTAATGTGGAAGAAATTAATCTAGTGATCTTGCTGGGGCAGGCTCACTTGATAGAATTATGAATCCATTTTAATTGAGTCATCTTGTGCTTACTCGTTGGGTCTCTCTCCTGGACTAATGTTCCTTGTTCTGTAAAAGCACCATAGAATTTTGTGGGATACTGCTAATTAAATGCACAGGAAAGCTTAGATAAACTATTTTCAGGGGCTTATTTTCTTTGCGTTTCTTATGCTTTGTCACACGGTTTATATTTTTCTGCTCGATAAAATATTTTGAATCTGCTTATAAGTTCGCCTGTCCATGTAATTTATTTGTTATGTTCCTTTCCTTTTTTCTCTGTTTTTGAGCCCGATAAGTTATCTCAGCTCTGGTCCCCCGGCGAATTTGGTTGTAATGAGATTACGCTCTTTCTTAAATTACAATGTGTGCGTGTGTGTGTGTACAGGCCATTTAGTAACGTGCACTTATAATTTTGTTCTTCTTTCCAACCAAAGCTTTAAGTTCTGGAGTATGAAGCGTGCTAGAAATGTCAAAGAACAGTTGGAGGGGCTTTTAGAGAGGGTTGGAATTGAACTTACTTATCATCCGGACGACGCAGGGGCAATTAAAAAGGCTATAGCATCTGGTAAGACAACTTTTCTTATGCTTTTCACGATTGCAAGGTGGCAAATACCTTTTTTTCTCTTGTGGTGTTTGTTCGCGCCTCTAATCTTGGTGTTCTTTGTTCACGGTTCTTCCCCTACTCTCTACTAAACTAGCGAAATTGGGATATGAGACACTGAGAGATCCGCAGACAGTTTATATACATCCAGGATCAAGGTTGGCACAGGTATGATTATTAGTATCTGCATTATTGAATTTGACATGACTCTAACATTTTGCTTGTGACTTTAAAGGTCCGTTTTCTTTACCTGAAGGTCGATAATGCTAATTGTGGTATAACATTTCCATTCGAAAATAAAAAAGTTCGAGGTGTTTCAATATGCAAATGATAATGCCCTTCATATTAATGAAAGTAAGATGTGTGGAGTTGTTGGCCTTGGTCATGTTTATCCGCTGCTCTCTTTCTTACAGCCAATACCTCCTCCGAGGTGGGTGGTGTACCATGAATTGGTTCGAACAACCAAAGCATACATGAGACAAGTATGTCCTGTGGACACCATCTATGCCTTGCCATCGCAGTTGCAATTCAAGGACTTTGCTTGCCCTTTTTCCCCCTCGTTTTAAGTAATTGCTGAAACTAGGGGTTTCTCTGCAGGTCAGCGAAGTGAAGCAAGACTGGTTAGCATAAATAGCTCCTCCGGCTCTCTCCAGCTCGACAATGTCAATGATTGTAATTCTCTATCACTCATTGATTATTTACAAAGTTAGCTTGGTCTATGACCATATTCCAATTATCTCTTTCTCTGTCGCAGCTAAATCAGAGAAAAGACCACGTGAGTGATGATTGGGTTGTCAGCTGGTCACAGATGGAGGGTACTTGAGATGGTGTTCCACATACTCCACAATTTTGGGGACTGCTGAGGTGAACCCCAGAAAGTTTACTAGAGCTAGATCTAAATGTTGGCTAGGGAGCGCCACATTTGTCCGGCCCAAACATTATAGTGTATGGGCTATTCCTTGACTTTCCAATTAAAAAAAAAAAAAAAACAAGCTGCGTGTCATTTCCAATTATAGTCTGTTTGTTATTTCCTCCTATTCAAGTGTGTGTATCTAGCTCAAATGGTTTAATGACTGCCACTTCTTTCATTTGAAAAGAAAATATAAGCTGTCATTTCCACGCCGCCAGACTACAAAGATGAAGAATTAATTCTAATTTCTTGTTAACTACTGTACAACAAACATTTAATTGTCTTGTTGCTCATTTAGGAGGAGAGAGTAGGGGTGTCAATGATTGGGTATCAATGTTACCCGACTCGACCCGAAACACAACATTTGAGTGATTACCCGACCAAGACCCAAACAGACCTGGACATGACCCCAAACATATCGGGTCGGGTCTCTTGTTCAGGTCTTCAGGTCGGGTTTCATGTTTCATATTGTTTTCTGCTTCTTCTTCTTTTGGGAGTTCGAAGGCTGATCGCATTTATAATTTGCAAACTATTGCGGATTATAATTTGATAGTTTGTGATCCACACATTCAGTTGACAAGAAAGGGTCTAAAAGGATGAGTAAGTTAATAAAAGTAACAAGGTCCGTGCATTCCAAACAGCCTCTCCTTAATAAAAACAAGCATGATCGGCAAGAACTTGTGAATTGAGGGACATACATCTATGATCCACACACTTACTCATTGCAAACAGCCTATTAATTGGGGCTCTCTGTTATTTGACACCAAATACGGATGTACTAATCCGGCGTCAAAAAGATGGTAAATAAAATGAACTCAATTCTCCCTAATTTCAGCAACACATGAAGAATGTCGTACGCAAACACAAATCAGGTTGTGTGCAATGCAGCTTGAACACCAAAAAAAAAAAAAACAAGCAAGCAAACAAACAAACAAACAAACCGACACAATATACAACTCCCGTTTCACAAACCGCTGAAAACTATCATGTTCCACAAGCTTAAAAGGCAATTCAACAAAAACAAACATGGTTGCCAGTTCTTTCCTACTAGATCTTGGTCAAATTTCCATGGACCAGATGAACTACCAATCCCAATAGGTTGACCTGAGGCACTTTTTTGCCTCTTCTCAATGCCCGCATACGGGTATTCCTTACATCTAGCCAAATGATGATGCATCGAACTAGTACCTTGAAGACTAGAATAACCAATTTGGGCCTCACAGTATAAACATTCAGCCTTTTTTAGGCTCTTGTCTTCACATGGAATCCTTTTAAAGTGATCCCACATAGAGGATCTCCTCTTTCTACTTGTGGTTTTAGGATCCATCGATGAAGACATCTAGCAATCTATCTTTAGCATGTAAATCCAAGACTTACGAGTTAAGAGAGCATGGCCAAACAGCTCAGCTGGAAGGGGGGCTTGTGTAATTAGTCGCATGCACAATTGACATAGAGAAGCAAGCCATCTTAGCACCAGGTCAAATATCATAAAAACACAGAACAGAGTCACCAAAAGTCACAAAAACTGCGAAACACCATCTTAAAGAGACTAAGTTATTTTTATAACTGAACACCTTAGTGCTTCAGTAAAAAAATAGATGATGGACCAGATGATAGTAATCATATGAATTAAGTTATTCTTTTTAATCAACAACATGGTATACATAAAAACTCATGACTTCAGCAAACAAATCGAACACCAAAAAAGAAAATGAAGAAAGTGCTTTTGAAACCGTGAATCATGACTACAGAGTTTTATGGTCCTTTTTGAAGTCAAACGCAAGATATTAGCATAAACTCATTTTGTAAAAGAAACATAAGCATATTAGGTTAGTAGGTAATGCCATCAAAGCAACTGATAGCCAGCCAAGCACTTTCGAAAACGACCTTCATTTTCCAAGAGGAACAAACTTTCGACATGTTGCCACTGCAATGGTGAAAACGGATAAAACTGCAAACTCAGTATTAGCTGGGATTTCAGCTATCATATAAAATTTGGGTAGGTAGAGAAGCTGTAAAAATTGTGCTGCGTGAACAAATCTTAGCTAGCCCTCGAATAAACACAAATTTACTCAAAAACGGCTATCAATTATTCTTAAAGTTATGTCTAACCAGAAGATAATCCTCAACAGTACATATGACTGCTTATGTTTCTAAGCATTTCGGAAATCAACCCAGGTAGACTTCTAATCACTCATGTGTATATCTTTGCCTCTTGCTTCTTCGAAAGTTCATTCATAGAAATAAATCAGTTGTCCTGACATGCGTACTGTAAGTCCTCTGATCTATGTGGTGAACACAATAACAAACTAATTTTTTGTCCAAGTAACCAAGAAGTACATCATGACTCATGTTATCGCATTCAGCATATTAATTTTTCATCCATTAGAAGTCACGTGACTCTCATGTCAATAATTCTAGAATAGTATGTCCAAATATAGGAGTACAATACTCCATAGATGATAATAGAAATTTGATTTACCAAACGAGGATCATCGATCCTTGAGATCTTCATGTGTCGGTGCCATTATGGAACCCTTTCTTTACTATCCACAGTTAAGGAGGGATGAGATCTTTGACAATAAATATGTGATTCTTTGACCAATCATATCCACAGTTAAGGAAGGATGTATGAGCAACAAGCAATATGTAATAACTATTTAATATTAACTCACTGATTCAAACAATCTTTTTAAAGCGATCCCACATAGAGGATCTCCTCTTCCTACTTCTAATTTTAGGATCCGTAGACGAAGACATCTAATGCACACAAAAAAGTGATAAAAACAACTATCTGCGTGTTAACAATCTTAATAGAATTGCAGTCACATATACCGGCACAAGGCTTTAGACTAAACAAAGGGAAAACAATTACACAAGCTGAAGATTTGAAGCTGCTAGACTATCTGGAATGGAACCCACAAGCTGATTATTGGATAACTCCCCGCAAAATGCAATTAACAGAATATAAGTATATTTGTTGAACTGTCTTTGCAATGCAAGATGCTATATGAATATTGTGATCCCGATTCTAACCACATCTATCTGCAACGAGGAGAAGATTACACATTAAAAAAAAAAAAACCAAGAATCAGAACCAGAACCCAAGAAAGCAAAAAGGGCAGAATAAGCTCGCCTCAAGCAACGTCAGGATGACCCGGTTGAGTGATAACCAGCATTAACAAAGTTGGAAGTCCAAGGCATGTGGGGGCTTTCAGCATTTTTAGAAAGTCACTCTAAGGGTTAATGAGTTTTCAACAGTTTCGTGAAAAGCAGCTCAAGTCCTCTTTCTGCTATTATCTGCAAACATTCAAGTAGATACATGTAAATGCACAAGCATACTCCATATTTCAGGCGCTTCAACACCTCGTCTGTTTCATCTTATCTCTATAGACTTAATCACTAACAATCTTTCACAGCATACTCCTAAAAAGCAGAAGCGATCAGGAATGTCTAAGTCCTAGTTCAAAGCAACGCCATTGAATGGGCCATAAGTATTAAAGTGAACATATGTCATATGATGTATTCACTAAAAGTACATGGTACCCTCGAAAAAAGCGAGAATGTGAAGATATCAGCAGTTCTTAGAAGCTCGCTCGTGACTCAAAAGCACAACAAAGAACGTGAAGATTCAGATTAACTCGAGCAAGAAGTAGTTGAACCGTCGGAGGCGAAGGTGCATGCGGAGGCGCCAGAGATGCTTGAACCGGCGGAGGAGACCAGAGGGAAGGAAAGCTCGAAAGTCAGAACAAGTGTCACTAGACTGAGCGGCCAGCGCGCGAGAGGGAGGTGAGAGCTCAAGACTAAGTGGCGGCTGGCGTCATAAGCGGCGAGGCACGAGAGAGAGAGAGTGAGGAGATGTGCATTGTATAGCATGGGGTTTAGTCTTTGTAATGTTACGTGTTTGGGCTTGTTTCCGTGTTTGGGTCGGGCTTAATCTGAGCCCAAACACGATAACACAGATTGAAACACGGTAGCAACAATACCCAAAACAGACCGAGGCAAGACCCGATAAGCCAGAAATTTTCGAGTCAGTTCGGGTCAGGTCTTGTTTCGGATCGGGTATCTTGTTCGGTATTGACCACCCTAGACTATATACATCTATATGCACAGCACAACATATAAAAGGAAAAGCGCCTGACACTTAAATATGCTAAAGCGCACAGAAGCAAAGGAAATTATCTCCTTCAAACCAAGCACCTCAATTCTGCATATACACAAATTGCGCACGCTCGTGCCGAGAGAGAGAGAGAATCAACTTGAAATGAAAATTGACTATTGGAACGAAGGGGGAAAAACAGAGCAAAGCTAAATTTTGGTATTTGGACAGTGCTACGCAAGGTTAGTTATACATCTTTTGCAACAAATCTGTTGTTCACTTTTATCCAGGAAAAGAAGCCCAAGGGATGCAGTCAATGATGGTCGACTATCGCCACCAAACGAAGGAAAGAGAACAGATCCCACTGTATCACGTAACCTTTCCTTCTTCCTCTTCTCATTCATATCACTCGAGTCACAACAACTTTTACCAATTGCCATTTCCAACGAGAGAGGCAGCAAAAATTTGTCTCCACAAATCCATATGTTACATGGGTGGACTTGAAGCAGACACAAAAACAAGAAGCATTGCCTGCTCTGCAAATTCAGAACTATACAGGGACACGTCTCCCTCGGTAACGATCAAAGAACTGCAAAAACCAAACAGTACAGTATATTAATGGGATGTCATATATGTCCTTCATAACCATATTGGAGAGATTTAATTACGCAACGCTAATATATGAATGCTCATTAAGTGAAACAAAAGTCACTTTTCCCTTTCGCCATCAACTTTCTAAAAATCTAAACTCCGGCGTTTTCTGTTGAATGAAGTTCTGCCACATGCGAATTCAAAACTATGTTGCCCCTTCCCACCCGGGTGCAAACGAAAAGAAGCCATGAAGAAAATGATAGAATGGTTCCACTAGTACATAAAAACATGAAACTGACTAGTCAAAAGCAACCTAATTTGGCGATGCAAACCACTTTGCCAATGCAGGATTTTACACGGAATATTTTATTCTTCTCATAACTAAATGCTTCGTAAATCGCATCTCTTAAGTGCTTTTACCTAATCACCTTTTTAATGTAAAAGGTAAAGCTTAGGTATCATTATTCCATCAAGTCTAACGAGGTAGCATGCATGTCATAGTTCAATCTATATTCTCAAATTGAAGCTAAATATTAAAATGGTCACAGCTGTTCAAATAGAGAGAGTCCACAAAGGTGGGCATCATTTACCATGATGAGACACACCATTGGGCATCATTTACCATGATGAGACACACCATTGACTCAACTGAGTTTTCCCAAGAGATTAACATGATCAATTTTTCTTCATAGTAGATTGAAAGTAGTCATATCATTACATTTCTGGATGAACAGAAGACTATGATAGCATCATGCCAAGGCTATATTTGCTTCACATTTTAAACTTTCAGACCCTGTCCAGAATAACATGAATTGAGTTGGACCACCACCAATGTCCAAAATCAAATCCTACCATTTCCAAAGGACACAACTGATGATAAATGGAGTTATATACACTTAAATTTTCATTTTCACAAAATACACAACTGCATGTATGAGCATGAAACACCCACATGCAACCAACTTTTTAGCAAGCCTTATTTTAAAACTTTCAGGACTGATAAATATCATTATAGTTCATCATCTTCTGCTCATTTTTCACCAAGTCACTCACCAAAAATTCACAAAGGCCATGCCCCAATCTTTATAAGAACAAAAGCATAACCACCAAAACTGCTGCTTGCAATAAATCGACCATAGCGACTAAAAACTGAGGAAACAGATAGACATACCGATCTAATGTATGGTTGCTGAATTAACCAACCAAGGATAGGTATCCTTTGGAGAAACACTGCTAGAGTTGGCCAGAAACCACTGCAGACAGAGAGCTAGCTTAATTTAAGTTAAACAGACAGTAATTTTAAGACGGCCAACAAATGAAAGGACCAGACCTGAAAAGAACGATAAAACCATATGATTCCACAATCATCCCAAGAATGGGCCATCCTATGATGACACAGAAGAAGCCAACACCAAATGAGATTGTTCCCTGGACATCAAGAAATATGGAAAATGTCAAACGGAAGATTTAAGTGCAGGAGGACGGCTTTATATGCCAAGAGTTTTTAGGAAGCAGAAGACTGGACCTTGAAGTTTTGCCTTTTCATAAAGAATTGCATGGTCGACTTCAGTCCTATGGTCAAAGAGACTCCTGATACGAAGAGAATCTGATTGAGAGGGAAAAAGGGCCAGTTAAATTAAAACCCTATCAAACAAGGACAATAATAACACAAGAAAGATGTGCCACACAACAGAAACCATGTAAAAAAACTTACATTTCCCATGGCAAGCAGTCCCTTGTCGAAAAAGAAGATGATTCCCAGAAATGAGAAGAAGATACCAAATCCAGTCAAGCCTAGGCCGATTTCTGATTACAATGAAGAAGTTTTAATGACACTGGTGATCAAGGGCGCAAATATTAACTGTAAAAAAAAGTTGTCTCATGCAAAGAGAAATGCATGTCAAGAGTAACACCTATTAGGTAACAAAACAGCAACTTTGTCTGGAAGTTAAGAGTTATAGAGTCATAGACACCTTGAAGGACCGAAAAATCTCCCTCCCTCCTCCCTCCCTCTCCCTCGTGCGTCAGTCAAACGCGCCAAAGTTGCATAATTGGTTAAAGCGAAAAAATTAAAAGAATAATTTTCCACTCCGATAAAAACAAAGACCATTTAAACTCTTTATCTCTCGCCCTCTCAGGCTCGTATCGCTGAATCTGCAGAGGAGGGGGGGCAAAGAATAGGAGATCGGACCATTTCCCAGAGCATTATCAACTGAATTTCCAGATCACACGTGTTCCCTTTTTACTATGATTAGACATAAAAGGTTCTAATATATGATTATCACGGCTCACTTAATCAACCAGAAACCTACCGTATCCCTACCCACTCATAATTCAAAAGCTTATGTACACTAGACATTCATATCCATGAAAATAACATAAATTAGTCCTTTATTTCATAATTAAGGTCAAAACTGAAGCAAGGCTAGATGGAGTAGTTGCATCACATTGCACTACAGATACAAATGCAGCATAGAGCATAACTACATCACAAATCCTCAAAAACATATCCAGTTTAAATGGAGAGTCCCACATGACTTCATTTGACATTTATTTTTTGCCAAAAAAGTGAGAAAAACTAGGAGAGCAGCCATTTCAATTGGAGTTTGAACCGCCAATACTACGAATTTCACCTAACCGAACCGTATTCCACAGATATTATCATACAAGAGTAACCAAAAATTTAAGAAGAACGATTGTGTCAATATTAATAATTCGCATGCACGCACACCCTAAATCTTTGATCTGATTTACAAAAACAGAGTCCCAATCCTCACTTTTGGTGCCAATCAACTTAACAATCATCTTACGAGCCAGATATAAATGGCTGAATAGAAGCAAGAGAAACGAAAAATTCAGTAGCAGTAAAGCGAAATAGAAGGAATAACAGCAAAGGGAGAAAGAGATCTCACGGACTTTTGCGGTCATTCATTTCAAACGAAACCATCGCGATAGCTAGCTACTAGCGGCGCTCCACTGCCCAAACAACAAGCTGGAATTGACGGTAGAAATCCACAAAAGAGGAACTGTCGGATAAGAGCGACGGCAGTAACTCGAAAGCAATGCTAAAAATGAGGAGCGAGAACAGGTACCTCTCGGCGAATCCAAACCAGGCGAAACCAGTCGGAATGGAGATCGCCCAAACAGCAAGCTGGAATCGAGCAGAAATCAATCAATCTATCAATCAACCAAATACGAACCAGAAACAGGTTAATCGAATCGGATTGAATATAGTGAACGCGATGTTCCGGTCGAAAAGCCGAGTGGAAAGCCCTAGCTCAAGCTCGGGATGCTCCTTGCCGGCATCCGAAACACAGACATGAGACATGGATCGGGAGTAGAAAAGACAAAAGAGAGAGGAACTCACCTTCAACTGGCACGCAGAACAAGAAGAAGAAGAAGAAGATCGCGGTGAAGAAGAAGAAGAGCGAGAGGAGACCGGTGAAGAAAGCGAAGGCAAAATGGAGATGAGGGAGAGATTTCGTAACTAACGGTTTTTCTTTAATTAATAAGCTCGTATTTATAGGTACATATAACTTCAGTCTCTTGAAGATGTAACCGGACGAATGAGAAAATTACGCAATATTCCAATTTTTTTTAATTTCTAAATTCTACATGATGTATTGAATACTGGAAATCATATTTAACATCTACGTCAACGTCACTTCTATTCCAAATTGATCGATGAACTCAAAATTAAATGAGATAAATGCAATACCGATTGAGAAAAAAATTATAAATATATATATAAATATATATATATATATATAAAAATAACTAAAAAGAATAGCCAGATCATAGGAATTATGCCTCCTCACAATACAAATAACTTTTATCCATTTTTTCCTAATATCAACGTACGACAATCTATTTCTCACTTTAATAAAAAAAAATTTATTACTTTACCTCAAGTAAGTTTCAGCCGACCTCTTCTTTTATTCGTATCAAACTCTCCATAATAAACTTGTAATCTTATTAGATCATTAGGGATCTATGAATAATATGATCAAACTATCTCAATCTATGTTTTTCATCTTTTCTGCCACTAGTACTACTCTAACTTTTCGTTAAATGTCTTCAGTTCTTATCTTATTCATCCTTCTATGACCACATATCCATATTAATATCTTCATTTCCACTGCTCCCATTTTACGCTCATGTTGCCTCTATGCTGACCAACATTCAGCTCCGTATAACATTGCAGGCCTTATTGCAGTTCTATAAAATTTTCTTTTTAGCCTAATAGGGATTTTGCAATCATGCAAAAATCCTGATACAGTGTGTCATTTCATCCGATCTGCTCTGATTCTATGGCTTATATTATCATCAATCTATTCCCCTTTTTGCAATATTGATCTTAGATATCTAAAAGCATCTTTCTTGAGTACCTCATACCCAAGCATATTCATGAATTTTTTGTCTTTTCCTCTTGACGTATCGAGCTCACACTTTATGTATTTGATCTTATTTCGACTTAAAGTAAATCATTTAGACTCCAACGTGATTCTCCATAATTCTAATTTAACTCTAACCTCAGCCCTAATCTCATCAATAAATACAATATCAGCTGCAAAAAGCATACATCATGACACCTCATCTTGAAGATCTTTTGTTAACTCATCCATAACTAGGGCGAAAAGATAAAGGACTCAAAGCAAAACCCTGATAGGAGCTTATTGTGATTGAAAATTAACTTAATGTGTCATTATAAGCATTCACACATATAGTAGCACCATTGTACATATACTTTATTACCTGTACATACTTAGAAGGCATTTTTTTCTTCTCGAAAGCTCTCTACAGAACCTTTCTTGAAACTCTATCATACTTATTCTCGAGATCAATAAACACCATATAAAGGTCCTTCTTTTTTCTCGATATATCTCCATCAATTGCCACATCAAGAAGATAGCCTTCATAGTAGATCTTTCTAACATAAATCCAAATTGATTTACAGATATCTTGGTCGTTATTCTCAAGCGATGCTCAATGTCTCTGTAGTTGGAATAATTTTGGATATCCTCTCTGTTTTTGTAGATCGAGGGTGTGTAATCGGGCAGGGTTGAACGGAACCCGGATCGGTCTACCCAAAAAATAAGGTCGGGAATCGGTTCCAATTTTTGGGAATCAATTGAAACAGGTCCAGGTATAGATTCTAGGTGAAGGCCCCCCCAAACCGGCTTTAGAATCGATTTTTTTATACCGAGGTGTCCGATTTTTAGTTGCTTAAAAAAAACTATTGAATGAGTATATTGCCCAAGTCTTTCTTGATTTTTAGATATGTATTGTCTTATCGAAAATTATATCATTGGTAAATAGACTTCATTTTGTGGAAATTACGATTTTGTTGTAATTAAATAGACTTCACCGATCAACACTTTTGCAAGAAAACAGGGTCGAGACCTAAAAATAGGGTCGGTTCCAAAACAGATTTCAAGAAAAACAGGGTTGAGTCGTGGTTCCAAAAATTAGGAACCGGTTGTAACATAGTCGGTTTCAGGGTCTAGGCATGGACCCGGCCCACCCAGCCCATGCTCACCTCTATTGTAGATAGACATAAGCATACTTTTACTCCATTCATTAGACATCTTATTAGTATCGATAATCTTGTCAAAATGTTAGTCATCTACCTTATTGCTACATCCCTAAGCATCTTCACACTTCAATAAGGACGCTATCAAGTCTCGATGCTTTACTAGTCTTCATATTCTCTAGTACCTCCTTAACTTCGTACGCCCTAACTCTATGCATAAACCTTATGTTTAAATCATCAGAAACGTCCTCCAAATCCACCTAACTTGTATCGCTTTCTCCATTAAAGAGTTTGTTAAAATAGCCCATCCACATTTCCTTAACTTCTGCATCTCTTACTAAAATGTTTTGATTTTCAACCTTGATGCATCTAACTCGTGTCAAGTCTTTACTTTTTTTTTATCATTTATCTTTGCAAGCCTACAAATACCTTTTTTTCCTTCTTTGCTTCTTTTTTTTTTACATATCAATGAAAACTTTGCCTCTAGTCTCTCGCACAGTTTTTTTAGCATTTTTTTTGTCAATCTAAACTTTTGCAAATTTTTTTCATTATGACATTTATGCAAGCATTTGAAACACTCATTCTTCTACTTAATTGTCTCTTACACCTGCTCATTTCACTGCCAAATTTCCTTTGTTTGATATATGTTCTTTTTACTTTCCCCTAACACCTCTCTTGCCACCCTCATATTATTCTGACAAATTGAGTTTATATCTATTTTTCTTTTTATCCATTATGTTGTCAATGTAAGGAGTTGTATTTTTTCCCTTTATTCAATTTTTCCCCTTTATTCATCTATTCCAATGCTACTATTTTAAGTTGTTAGTTTAGCCAAATCTTTAATGTCGTCTCTGAATTTTTAATTTGTTCAATATGGTCCATAAACTTTAGCTCAATGCGCTACATGATTTTTGAACTTTTAATTTGTTCATTAGTCCCGAACTATATGAAAATATGCAGTATTATCCTTTTATTAATTCAAGTTCAAGAG
This sequence comes from Rhodomyrtus tomentosa, assembly GCA_028455895.1. NCBI lineage: Eukaryota > Viridiplantae > Streptophyta > Magnoliopsida > Myrtales > Myrtaceae > Rhodomyrtus > Rhodomyrtus tomentosa. The sequence continues at coordinate 11,806,294 of JAPCWY010000003.1, read as the reverse complement.
CAACATCGAACATTTTCATTTAATCCATGGACTAAATTAAACATGTACCAAAAATCTAGAGATTATATTAAGCAAATTAAAAGTTTAGGAATCACGTCACATATTCGAATAAAATTTAAAGATCACATAGAATGAATTAAAAATTCATGGGACACATTGTACATCTTACTAAAGTTCAGCTGTGTTATTTTTTTTACATTGCACATCTCGCCAAAGTTCGGCCATGTTGCTTAGAATATAAATATTGCCTTAATGGAGTGTTAAGATAAGGTTATAACGTTTATTATGTCCGAAAGTGAAATAACTCACATATTTCATTTTGTCTATCGTTAATGCCATGTGAATGCTAATGGATTTTTTTCAATAGAGTAGATTTGTGAATTCAAGTTAGATATTAAAATTTTTTGAACTATCATTTGTGCGGTATCAAGTATAATGATATACGCTCCATAGAAAAGGAAAACATATCATTATACATGATTCATATTACCGTGCATAAAGGACCAACAAGAGTCAACAAAAGTTTTGATATTAAATTTTATACCATGTGAGACTATTGAAGATAAAAGTTACTCAATCAAATCCCATCACAACTCTTACATGTTCTCAAAGTTTTTTTATTCGAATTTTTCTATATTGAAATATTATCAATGACCATGGATAATTCGACTTAATGGAACATTTTTATGAAAGCGCATTGAATTACATTGAGAGATTCGAGGGAAGAGGAAAATCAAATTATTTTTTATGTCGGATTCTATCACACAGGTCAACTAATTATGATTATAACGAGTTTAATCACAGCTGTGAATACAATATGTACAACATGCATAAAGAGATCAAAAGAGATGTTATGTAAATGTGACTGATTGATCTAAAGTACTACATATTGAATCAACTCTATATATTAATATGCCAATTTTGAATTGTTATATATTCCTTATAGGTGCATAGCAATGAGCGTATGCTGGTCGCACAGATTATTAGTTGATATGAACCTTACAGAAGGTAAAAATAATTATGTTTAGCTCTTCACGGGCAAATGGGAGATATTGGATGAATGAAAGGATTGTGTATCACTCATGTAAGCTAACCCAGCCCATTATCCAAATCGATATCTGCATGACTCCCAAAGGAAGTTATCTTATTTCAAATATGAAAAAGGACAACTCCCTTTTGTCCTATCTAGCACCGATACGATACGGGACACGATACGACTCGACACGCCGACACGGCAGTTCTCAAAAAATAGAAAATTTTGACACGGTGAGACACTGCATATATATATAATCATTTTTATAAACTCCAAATATCATTATGTTTAAATGTCATATCTATTTCATATTTGACATTCCGATATGATTGCTTTGTGTTAACGTTGACCCCAAATAGTAGTTTCAAATTTATAAGATCACATCATATTTAAAAAAAAAAAAATTATATCAGTGGGGCGTGTCGGAACATTTCTTGAACGTGTCGAAGTGCCAGACACAACTGTACGTTTTTTGTTAGCCATATGAACACGCGGTCTCCCGTGTTCGGCCGTGTCGTCGTGTCCGACAAACAAAAATCCTCCCGATCGACGTGTACGTGCTACATAGCTTTTGTCTATCGTCAGTTTTTGGTCTGCCGTTCATTCTACAGAAAACTTGAGAACAGTAAAGGATAAAGAAAAAAATGACGACGAAGTTCTGCCTTTCTCCCGAATGGTGAAACGTTGAACACTCTCTCTTGCTACATCGGGGCATTTAATAACTAGAAATCACGGTACATCCTAAAGTGCGATGTACTCGCTTAAGATCAGCAATTCAAATTTGATCTTGGGCTTATTATTGTCGTGCAATTCGTTGTGCACGTAAATGGGAATGCGTCCCCTTCACATGGCAATGAAGAGATATTTGTGGCGCCCAAAGATTCTCTGAACTTTTATCAGCCTACGAATAATTTATCAGAGTGATCAACAGCTTATTTCTATCCACAATACATCGGTATTTATATTTAAGGTGCGCTTGTTTCACTAAAAAATTAATTTCTACGAAAATAGTTAGTTTTTATTTGATTTGAGGTTTAAATAAAGTCATTTCCTTCTTGTTAGAAGAGAAAGTCATTTTCTCTATTTTAAAATTGTTGTTTACGCTTTTCGAAGATTGTTTAGTTTTCCGTCATCAAAATATCGGAAAGTTGAAAAATAAATTTTTTAAAAATAGTTTTTCTTCGAACAAACGGGTCATAAAATCGGAGTGAAAATAACAAGTTTAAATTAGTAAAAATCGAATTTCTCTTTATGGTAAGAAGGAAATCACTTTTCCTTAATTACCACATAAATGAAAACTAATTATTTCGTGGAAAATATTGTCTTTATCGTGAGAGTTTTAAGTAAAATAAAACGGACCCTTCCATTTCGTTTGTAGAGGGCACCTGGACTTTGACCCGCGCACTCTTTTATTAGTTGGTGGGCCCAATTAAACTGGGACTCAACCCGACCCATTTCAATTGTCGCGGGTCAAATGTTGCGCGTCTCCAAAGCCTCGTGGACCGGGCTGCTCCGCCCACTTCGATACCACGTGAATTTTTGTTTGACCAGGGACTAAGTATCGACTCCACTTAAACCCGTTAGTCAAATGCATGGTTGAGAATATTCAAACACTTGCTAACACTACGTGTGAGTGTTCTTGCTTTGATGTGTTACTACGGTGACTACTTTATGGTACGTTGTTTTGATGAGTTAAGATTGCTTAAGGTATGCCGCGGCGGTTTCTCGACCTGGACGAGCCTAAGGAGCAGCCCATCTCATTCTCCAGCAAGAAGCGGATCTTTGGATCATACGCACGACTAGTCGTTGGATTGGTGATTAAAGTCGGGGTTCGAATTGCTATTTATGCCGGCTTATATCCATATTAAATAATCAAATTTATTTATTGCACGAGAGATTATGTTCGTCCAAACATTCAACATCAAGGGTATGCTTGTTTTGCTAGCAAGGCTCTTATGCGAATCAGTTTTTCAAACTTTAATGCGGTTGCTTTGTTGAAAATTAATAAGGAACTAGAATGCATATACGGCCGAATAAAATATCCACGCTTTGACTCTTCTTGTTTCGCTTAAATTGTGACATTTTAGAAGTCGTTTTTCAGAAAAATGACGGTATTTTTAGGTACTTGATTGAAATATGAAAATCAATTGGAAAATATTTTTTGCAATCCGATTTGATTTTCCTTAGGATAAACTACGAAAAATATTTTTTATATTCTTATTTTTTTGGTCGAAAAAAAAATATGTTTTTATTATCGAGTGCTTTTCGAAACAAAAACCCCTCGCTTTGTAACCAGCAATATATATATATATAACCAGCCGTCTTCCCGCGAAACTTGGGTCCAAACGGCCCGTTTTCACGGGTAGCCGCCTCACGCCTCCGTCAAACCCCTAACCAAACGTCCCCCCCTAGAACCACACTTTCTGGCCGTTCCCCTGGAATTGTCTCGCCTCTTTTTTCCCGTCACTTCCGCGAGAAAAGAACGCAACCGGCGAATCCAATGGCCTCCAGATTCGCCCTCCGTCTCCGGTCTCATCTCGTCCGCGCCACCACCTCCGCTCTAGCGCGCTCCTCCCTGTCCATCTCCACCGTCGGATCTCCTCCCTCAATCCTCTCTCCAATCGCCGATCTCCGCACCATCCCCCGCGACTACCCAAGCTCGAGCGTCGCACTTCGGTTCCTCTCCACTGCCCGGCGCGTCCCGACCCGAACCAAGCAGGTGGACATCGGAGCCCGAGCCCGCCAGCTCCAGAGCCGGCGGCTCTGGACCTACGCCCTGACTTTCAGCTGCGTCGCCGGGTTCATTGTGATCGTGCTGAACCAGTTTCAGGACCAGTTGGTGTTCTACTTGACTCCGACGGATGCGATGGAGAAGTACTCTGCTAACCCTACGAAGAACAAGTTTAGATTGGGAGGACTGGTTCTAGAAGGTTCCGTCACGCAGCCTGCTTCCTCCCCGGAAATGGAGTTCGTCATCACTGACTTGATCACTGACATTTTGGTCAGGTTAGTTGTGATTAATGGTTCGGAGAGTATTGCCAATTTGATTGCTGTCGTCTGCACTTAGAAATGGTTTTTTTCTTCTGCAAAGTAAGTATTGAACTGATTTTGCTTTAGTAGATGTTCGTTGTTGAATAGGTCATTTGATGAAAGGCATTGCGGTTGTGGAATATATGACCAGTAAGTTGATCTACGTGATTTTGAGAAGCCGTTAGGGATCATGGCTAAGAGTAGAGTACTTGATTCGGACTAATATACTCGTCGCATGGTCTTTTACTGGCAAAATGTGTGGTTTGATGAGATATTTGTTTTTGTTTTTTTTTGGATTCTGTAATCGTGATTGCGGATTGGTTTTGATGTCGATAACATCAGGTATCGAGGTTCGTTACCAGACTTATTCAGGGAAGGGCATTCTGTGGTGGTTGAAGGGTTTGTGAAACCATTCACTGATGAAATAAGGAAGGAGGTGTCTTCCAAGTCAGTGTCAGGGAAAGCAAGAAGTGCAGACTGTTATTTTGCAGCGACGGAGGTTCTAGCTAAGCACGATGAGAAGTACATGCCCCAGGAGGTCGCTGCTGCGATTGAGAAGAATAAGAAGATGATTGAAGCAGGGGAGAATACAGTTGCGGGAGCTAAAGCCTCATAAATCAGCGATTGCTGATTGATTTTTCTAACACCCAGCACCAAAGTACTTTTCCAAATAAGAAGGTGATTCAAGCATGGGAGAATTTTTGAAGGATCTAAACCATTATAGGTAATTGGTATTTGGTAGAATCATTCAATTCAGGTGTAGCTGATGATGCTCATTGACGAATTCAATTTTGGTTCACTGAGGCGATTCCTTGCTGTTTCTAAAGAGCAGTAGTTAAACACACGGACTACATTAGTTCAAGTAGTTGGAGAGTCTTTTGATTAATACCTTGGTCTATGAAATAAGTTATTCTTTGTAATTAGGTGGAGATTTCATCTCAAGGTGCCAATTGTCAATTTTGTCGACGGAATAGCTCATTGATGGGTCTTTTGTATTGTTTTCTAGTGTCCCCTGATTGGGGAGGTGAGTGCCTTGGTGCTATACATATATATTCTATGTATAAGTGATTGCAAACTGTATGTTTTGCAGAGTTGTCTCTTTCTTGTAATGAAAGTTCAGTGTCAGTGTTCTTGTTACATTTGTCTTTGTTCCACAGTGTCACTCTACTAGAGAGGCAAATTTGTGAGCCGGCAATGTATCATTCCTCTGGTTGAGGTTCTCAGAGCTCTGTTGGCATACTGGACTGGAATTTGCTGGTCTGCTTTTGACAGGACATGCTAGGGAATGCAAAGCACTATAATTTACTGCTAAGCCTTACTAGATAAATGCAGTGACTGTGCTTGTGGTGAAAGAGAGTCGATTGACTCACCAATCTGTGAAACCTTTCTAGCCTTTTGGGGAATGTTGGATTTAGTCTTCGAGATTCCTCTGTCGTGAAATTGGTGATGGTATAGGAGGTTGGATTGAACTCTGGTGAAACATAAGCGTGCTTACTCTTTGCACCCACCCAGTTTGCCACAGAGATTGTATTAGCCTGGATGTGATATTTTAGAACGCGTGATTTTTTTTTCAAGGTACATCATCCATTTCCCTCGAGCATTAGTTTTCTGCATTAAAAACTCTCTTTGGTGTCAATGTCTGTCATGCTTGTGCGTGATGATGTCCCCAGCTGTAGTGCTTTCGGCTTGTATGACAAGAAGTATCACTTTTCGTGCCGGCATGTGAATCTGTCATTCGTTGTGCTTCCATCTGCCTCATTGATGTGGGTAAAAGCTTGTTGGCTCCAATTTGCAGAGCATGAGAGGAAGAATTTCTATTCATCCAGAATGGTATGGGGTTTTGCAGCTCCTCGAGGTACGTCGCGTGGGTGGGTGAGGTTCAGCACCTGTATCTAATTGGTTGTGACTGTCTAAGGTGATAATCTATGACAGATCAAAAGAAAAATAAAAAAAGGTTGTTGTCTATGAGTTGCCTTTTTAGCATATGAAATGGTCTTACTTCATTATGATTGACTGAAACTCAACTGCAGACGCTTCATTGAGCGGTATGGCCTTGCGCTTTATTGTGCCTAAATGATGGGGGCTTCCAATGTGTAGGAATTCGTTGAAATCTATCGTACTTTAGGCAAAGGCATTCATTCCGCGTGAGTTATGCTGAAGGGATATTTGTGCACAGGTATTTATTGTGGTCATTGTGACACTGTTTTGCTGGAACCATAAAAGAAATCGAATTGGTTCAAGCATGTTTTGTATGAGGCAATTTATATTCCTCCCCATCCATTCAAGAAGTGAGCTGGTTTGGCTCATACCCAGATTTAGTACGGAGATGCTGGCGATTGCAGGAGATTTTTTCTGGACAATGGCAAGTTGTGCGCTCGATGTGGAATGTCGAGTTCTTGGAAATGCTCGTTCGAATGGTGCGAGTGCGCAGGTGTAGGTCTTGGTCGTTCAAACAACCATCTTAGGGCATACTGGCCGGCCCAAAAAAAATGGTTTCACGTTGTGTTAGTAATGTGCGAAGGCTTTATCAAATGGTGTCCTCCGCGGGCGTCCTGTTGCTGATAGATTGACATTAGAGTTCCTTTACGCGAATGAAGCATCTTTAAGTTGGTGGAGCTTTGTCCGAATAGTTTTGTAGAGATTGTAATCAGATCTAGTCGGTTGTGCGGATTCGTTTCGTTCCGGGCCCTTTCAATTTGTCTAGGCCCACGAGCCACTTTTGGCTAGATCCTGAAGTTAGATGGCTAGTTGCGTTGGCTGGGGACGACTAGCGATTCGGGAAAAGAAGAGACTTTGAGCTATTAATGATATCGGATGTCTAATGCATGTGGGGACTCAGCCCAAAACTAATAGTTGTGGTGGGTTCATATGCGCTCAGTGCATCTAAGAATTTTCCAGAAGTAGCTTGTTCGTACATTTTTATGTATGTAGAGACACAAATGCACGTAGATATCTTACTTTGGGACTTCTGGTTTACAAAGAGCCCGTATGGTAACAATTTTGATTTAAAAAAGTAATTCTGATTGGAATTGAATTTTTTTTTTATTTCGTTACAAGGATGAGTTTTAAAAAAATCAGAACATGTTTGGTAACTAAACAAAATTTCTATTTTAGATCGAGGAAAAGTGACGGGGAAAGCCCCAGTCAATTATAATTTTTAGAGCCTGTAGTAGATACCAAAACCTATGAGGAAGATTCCAATGCGCGCGCTCTCTCTCTCTTTCTCTCTCTATCTCTGCACCAGCAAAGCAATCGTTTCTCACAGAAATCTGTCCAGCCAACAAGATTCAAGGTGCCAAGTTCAAATCCTCGTCCCTTCAATCCCACCCTTGACGAATATAGATCGACTGGATAGGCCAATACTCTTGGTTTTATATATATATAAGTTATTTTCTCAAATACGCCGACGTTGCCGATGATGGTGACAGTTTCCATCACCTTCTACTCAAAGAATACAGTGAAAATGGGGTCATTGCAGCGCAGGTGATTGAGAAACCTACCAGTCTTCCCATCATTCTCCTGTCAATTGGACGTCTTAGCAAACGTTCGGTAATGATAGGATACTTGAATTCCTCCATTGTCATCACTGTCCGCAGCAGCCCTCCCCCATACCATACCTTGCAATTATGATGTTCTCCACGGGAAAAAAAAAATGGAAAGCTTTACAAACGAAATATACAAAATAAAAACAAAAAACAGAAAGTTCAGCTTTTTTTTTGTTATTGTAAAGTAGCACTCAACATCCATCAAGAAAGATTGAGCCATCCTCTTCCTCTGCCTCCAACCAAGATTTGGCAGAGGCGTGCGATCTACAGATTTTTCAAGCGCGCATCTTGTTGTTGTACACCTTCGACTGGCCTAAAAAAACGAAGTCAAACCCCTTTTTTGTTTTACGGAAAACGAATGATTTTGAAAAGCGTGTTCCCAAAAACAATCGCTTGTTCAGGAAACCAAATGAACGGAAAAATGTTTTTGTTAATGACGAAAATATTTAGACATAAATTATTGTTGGCAATGGAAACGTTTTTTCATTGACTAATTGTTTCAAAACGATTTCTAAACGATCATTTTTAGAAAACAATTTTTTTTTAAAAGTTTTCAAAATTCATTTATTCTTTACGAAACAAACGAGATGTATGTAACCCGTCGTTTGCAACCGTTTCCATTTATACATCTATTCATGATGTGTCCAGGCGAACCAGAGGAAAAGTGGAAAACACTTGAGCAAGGAACAAAAGCAACGCGGGTGATCTGTACGTCGGGTCAATCGAACGAGAGAGATGAACAAAAGAGCTGGCTCGCGAGCCAATTGACGTGATATTGTGCAATCCTATGGGCGCAGGGCATGTGATGCACCGAGACGTACTTGGAGTTCCTTCTCAGACGACAATCGGATTTATGGTTTGGCTAAGCATATCAGGAAGCATAATTAACGTGAAAAACGAAAAAAAAAAAAAAGAGGTCGAATGAATAGACACACAAGGCATATGTTATGGGGTTCCTCTCCATCAATCAGCTTGACGGTTTTTTTTTTTATTATTTTTTGGTAAAACTTACTAAAATAGTATCAGAGTAGAGTCCCGCTCCCCTTCACTAAATTACATATGTCGTCCCTTCATATACACGTGGCCTCCGTCCTTCTATAGGCTTAAATTTTTGGACTAAGATTATTTTAGTAACATGCACGCCGTAACAAATATGTATGTGCTTATTGTTGCTTGAAAAAAAAACAAGGAAAAACAAAATTTGCATGCAAATGTTTTGAACGAATTAAAAACGAAAAGTCGTTCCTCCCACTTGAGAAACTCTTAAATCTGTCTCGCGGAATTCATGGGAATTGTTCATTAATTCAAGAGCGGGGTTACGACAAGTGTATGTGTCCGCTTTGTGCCTGAACATATTTTACCTCAAAAACACTACTCAAAAATGCGTTTTTGTGCGATTGAGTGCGTGTGTGTTTCCCTTTTATTGATCCAAAAGGGAACTCAATTTTTTTTTAAAAAAAATTATTTCCTTCCTTTTCGAAAAAGAAACAAAAAGCAATTTTCTTTTTTGGATGGAAGGATCATGGCCGACAATGCCATCATCAAAGTATCCGTAGCTCTTTCTTTCCTCCCTTTAAAGCATAGATAGATGTTGTGCCTAACTTTGAAATGGGTGGAGGATTATCAAAATGGAGGAGATCATATATACTTAAAAATTTTCCATCGCCTTTGTCTTTCCACCCCCACACCACCTTTTTTTTCACCTTGGTCTTAGGTGGAAGCTCGCAATTTTTCCTCCCCACCGAAATGATGGCCGACAGGAACACAACTTATGAAACTTCATAAGCATTTTTTAGGAGGGTGGGGCATTAGAGAAATGGTCTTGTGGGGTTCTAATGTCCAACAAAGGCTGAGAAAGATGACCCCATGACAAAGTAGTTTTGGTGTTTCTCTGTTACCTAAAGTTGACATGCATGGGGCTTTAGGGTTTTGGTGGGAATGGATCCCTGCCCTTTTTTCTTTCTTTTCTTTTTTTTTCACCCCAATAGGCTATGTTATAATATACATTGAAAAGATGCAATGCGTACCCCAATTTACATCTAAATGTGTGTATTTTTTTTTTACGCTAAACCAATCACTTTTATTTAAAGTGTTTTAGTTGGGAATGAGAATATCACGAATGTCATAACATTCGTACAATGCTTACTTAAGTGCCGCAATTTTTTCTTCAAGTCACTTGAGTACCATGAAAAAAAAATATTAGCTTGAATTTTAAAACTTTCAATAGATTCCTTGAATGCTATAACTTTCAAAAGAACATTTACCTAAGTGTCGAAAGTCTGACATGGCATAGTAGTTGTGATAAATATTTTTAAAAAATTATGGCACTCAAATGATCAATTAAACATTTTACCTCACTCAATTGATAAAAAAAAATAGTTATAACTCTTAAGTGAGCGACATATAAAAGTGATGACACGTAAGTCAACATCTAAGAAAGTTATGACATTTAATGGTGTCTTTTTCCTTGTTGTAGTTGACTTGTTAGAAAACTCTCCCCTCCAACAATGCTGCCTTCGAATGGGTCGTTTCAAGTACACATGACATGTATCGATATCAACATCTGTACATGAGATTTTACGCGAGACTGTATATACATAGTACAAGTCCTTCCAATGGATACCCAGTCCAAAGTCTTGATAGTCTTTTGTGATTAGTATGAGCACTTAAGAAGTAAGAAAACATGGTTCAAACTCATGTAACTGTATTGTCCTACTAGATGAGGAATTGGGTTGGCAGAACTTGGCAACACAAGTTTGATTTTTTTTTTAGGGATAAGTGCATTGAAGTTATTAAACTTGTCAGAAAGTGTAATTGAGTTCTAAAACTTATTAGAAAATGCAATTGTGTCCTAGAACTTGTTAAATTAATAAAATGAAGTCCTTTCGTTGATTGAACTTGTTTGAAAATTTTAGTATTCGATTGTATTTTCGTGACAAGTCTTAGAGCTTTCAATGCACTTATCCCTTTTCTCCTTTATGTATGCACCACATCAAGTCATCAACTTCTATCCAATAAACTTGGATGAGGGAGACATGCCCTTTTTCTTTTCATTTACATCCGCTTAAAATCTGTCCTTTTTATTCTTCTCTCTATTCTGTTTTTTGTAGCGATATTGGATTTGTGAATGATACGATTTTTATCAATTGCTTCGCTCGACGATAACATGGAATCAATCCTATGCCCATTAATCTTTTAGAGACTTTTCAATCTTTGAATTTTAGATTTGGTATCGATTCAAATATAAAGAAATAAATAAAGTGAGCTCACAAGAAAAAGAAAAAAAAAAGTAATACCTAGGGCCAAAGATACTAGGAAAGATTGTCAAAAAAGTTCTAAACTTATCGCACTTTTGCTAATTCAACTCTAAATCTTTTTGCCTCAGTCCTAAACTTTTTAATTTTGCCAATTTAGTCCCTAAATTTTTTGCATTTGTGTCAATTCAATCCCAAATCTTTTTTATGTCAATTCAGTCATAAACTTTTTTCATTTGTGCCAATTGAGTCCTTCGGGCCAACTTTGACCCGCCGACGCTGATGAGATAAGTTTTAATAATTTTTAATTATATATATTTATTTCTTTTTCTTATTGAATGCTCTTCTTCTTCCTCGAACGCCTCTTTCCCAAGTTCTGCCTGTGCTTGCGCCTGCTTGGATCGCCGCCCACTTCCATCCTTGGCTGTCATCAGCCACAGGTGAACTAAAAAGATTAGAGAAATTAGTCTATGCTCGACCTTACCTAGCATGGTGTCGCTTTGGTTGGCAATGACCAGGCAAAGCCATGGCCAAGCAAGCTCAACCGTGGTGTCGCCAAATTTGGGTAAGCTCGAGCTTGCCCAGCCATGGTGTTGCCATAGCTCTCCTATAACTGGCAACACCATGGCTGGGCGAGGCTGAGCATAGATTAAAATTTTTCTAACCTTTTTTGTTTGTCTGTGGCTGAAGGTGGCCAAGGATGGAGGTTGGCAATGATCCAATAGGCATAGGCGGAAGCTAGGAAGAAGCGTCCCAGGAAGAAGAAGAACAATGAATAAGAAAAGAAATAAAAATAATTCAAAAATTAAAAAATTAAGAAAGATATTAATAAAAAAATTATGCCGTCAGCATCGACGGGTCAAAGTTAGCGAGAATAACTGAATTAACACAAATGTAAACGATTTAAAACTGTATTGGCAAAATGAAAAAATTTAAGACTGAGTTGGTAAAAGTGCAATAAATTTAGGAATATATATATATATATATATATTTTACATTTTTCGCAAAGATACTATAATGACATTTGCGCACTTATTAGCTTATAGCGATTAGCCAATGACATGGCCTACAGCATCACGTGGCGATTTGATCATCTTTTCCATAAAAAATCTTCAAAGTCATTAACCCCCATCCCCCTTCCACTTTGGTCTGTGGCCGGCAATAATTACTCCCACAGACCTTCAAAGTAGAATTTCTATGCAAACCCTAATTTATTAGAGCCCCTATTGGATTGAATCCAACAAAAGCCATCGCTCCATAGCTGCTAGGCGAACTCATTACCCATTGAAAATTTTACACCAATGGGATTTTGCCAATGGAAGCGGAAAAGGAATTACACCGAGGAAAGTAGGCCAACTTTTCCGTCCTATGGTCTAAACGACAATTAAACAATGAGGCAGTCGAAGGGGGCCTATCTTGTTCTTCGGTCTTTTGAATCCTGAAGGCAATTTTAAGTGTGATTCATCGACACTTGGTGAGACCGTACTTTTATACGGATTCAGACAAGTTATTCCTGATCATATATACGTAGAAGCTAGGGAAGCCGCAAATGAACATATGTGAGGTCCAACCGTTTCATCCTTCAACTCACCAACCGTTCAAAGAAGAAACAAGGAGATCTCATCTCCATCCAACCAACTAACTCGTTGTATAAACTAATGGAGGCAGAATTATTTCACGTGACTAGATAGATTGCTGCTGTTAAATTATATCGCCAGGATTGTAGAAACAGAAATATGATGGGCGGCGCGAGTTAAAAGCAGCTACAGTCACCAGTTAAACGAAATCGTCCAAAAAAATCTAAACTTGTTGCACTTTGATCAATTCAGCCAGTCTTAAAAACCTTTTGATTACGCCAATATTTTTTTTTTGGTCAGGAAAAAATTAGCCAGATAGGTGTAATTGACAAAACAGATAAAAAAAAGTGTAGGATTCGGTTGAAAAGAATTTAAAAAAAGTTTAAGATTGGATTAGACAAAATTACGATAAGTTTAGAACTTTCTCGAATAATTTGGAACGTGTCCAAACGGAAAAAAAAAAGAGAAAAAGAAAGAAAAAGAAAGAAGGAGCAAGTGATGTGGGGACAGCAATTAAGCATGAGATGGACCCTCATATTTGAATCCACGCCTGTGTAAGTGCACTGCCAATCATCGGCCTTCAATGCCAACATGTGATCTCATCTCACAGCCATCCCCATCCGAGTCACTTCGTCCTTTTCCCCCCCGTCGATCCAAGCATGTGAACATGATTGACCAGATGATCCGTTTTGAATTTTTCTAATCTTGGGACGACTCCACCAATATATATATATATATATATAGTAAAGTGGCAAGGCAAAAGCATCGAACATTTGAGTTTGAGAATATCTGGAGCGTGTGATTTCGATTCCCCACCGATTACTCGACGACATTAATGTCCCTATAGTACTTATGCTGTTGGATCGATCTAGTCCTTCAATTTTTTTTTTTTTATCTCGATGAGATCGGCGCTGATTTAACAGGCGCGGAAAGAATCGCCAGGGTCGAGACTCGAGGGAGGGGAGTCGGGCGAGGACCCGGCTGTTCTTTCTCAACCATGAACCCCGCATTTTTTATGTTTCTCGCAAACGATAGTAGCCTATCGATCGTTTACTTTCCGATATGGGGGGGGAGGGAAAGGGGGCGGCGATCCCTGTGGAACGGTGTGTCCTAATGAACATGAAAACGACCATACACGAACCTCTTAGCTGTGAAAAAAATGGGCACAGGAGGTTTTTCCAGTTTGAGGACACTCATTCAACCCCAAGTTGCCCTAAGAGACAAGGAGTACGCCACGGTCGTATTTCGGCGAGCTTTCTTTTTTTTATCTGTGCATTATTGTTCTGCGCTCCTTTGGCGAAAATGGGCAGGCGGAAGGAATCCATGGCGACGGAGAGACGGCCACCGAAGGAGACAAAAATTCGTTACTGGTTTGAGCAGAAACCCTAGTTTTTTTTTTTTCAGGGGCTTACGTGCACGACGAGGATGAAAATCACGAATGAAAATCTCAGACCCGTCATAGCTTTTTGCCCTTCGAGCGACCTTGATTTTATATTGCTCTTCTTGTTCTTTTTTTTTTCCCTTTCATTTTTTTCTCTCTAGAATAAGAAAGGGGAAGATCGTTTGGTCGGACCTGTTTAGAAAAAGTGTCATTGGGTAACGCAAATTCTCTGGTTTGGACAAAATGAAAAAAAAAAAAAAAAGGAAAGAAAAGGAATCATGTAAAGTTCATGGAACGCTTATAATGCCATATCAAGGGGTCCATTTTGTTTCGCGTAAATTAAATGATCTGGAAAGCAGTTTTCTGAAAACGGCCGCTTATATTATTTACAAAAACGAACAAAAAACAATATATATATATATATATATATATATATATATATTCATCGCCCACGAAAATATTTAGCCATAAATTATTGTACATTACAGAAACATTTTTCATTAACGGATCATTTCGAGCACACGAGCGATCGTTTTTCTAGAAAAGTACTTTTCAAATCATTCATCTTATACAAAAGCGCGCTCAGCTTAATTAAGAGTTCCATATTGCCTAAATATACGACACCGGCGAGCCTTGTGCACGTTGTCCCCTCCGGTCCGTCTATAAGTAGCTTAATTTTTCTAGTCGCACGTGTTCTTCGGTTGGTTCGTCTTAGTGCTAGTTTCCAGACGCGAAGACTTTTTTTTTTTCCTTTGTGAATATGTGTAGACATCACATTATTTACCTTTTGGGAAACTACAACCACATGGTAGAGAAGAGCAAAATGGCTCAATCGAAGTATCGAAGTATAATTCTTTCCTTTTTGTTTCCTACTCTACTTTAATAATATCATCAAAAGAAAGGGGTTTGATCCACCAGCACCACCTAACCCTAATGCCTATCACCTGTCTCCATTAATCAATGTTTGTAGACGCCATAGACTACACGGATCCTCAAGCTAAACCATACTCCAACGTTAAATTAAGCACAATTGTCGAATCCACTGTAAAATCGTTAACTGGGGCCATGCGTAGAATACCGGTCTTGAATGAAAGTGCCCTTCGAGACATTCGTTAAATGTAAACCGGCGCGAAATATCTAGATTTTTTTCAGCGTTGATTACACGAGAAAAATGGTGTATGGCAAATTGCAAAGCTTACTTTGAATGACTTCTTAACGCGTGTTCGAGACTCGAGTTGCCCTTTCTAATGAGGGTGGAATCAAAACCTCAAACAATGCCTACTTTGATATATTTATCATAAAAAAAAATTTCCCGACTCAAAAAATTTGATCAATTAGTACCCAAAAATCAAACGGTGTTGATATGACGCAAGCGAAATAAAAGCGACGTCGTAATGGCTAAAAAATTACTTGACATATTCTTGATTGATGATAAATAAATCACATAAGTATCACAAAAATAAATTTAAGGTAAATATGTCACAGTGGTCATAGTTTGAGAGATTTTTTATCTCACAAAAAGGAGTTTAACGTAAATGTACCGTATAATTTGAGTTTTTTTTTATCGCATTTTCCCCTTTTAATCGATGTCCTCAAAAGAATAATAAACGTTCCGCACGTATTCCAGAGAATAAATACTCTAGTTGGTGCAAGTAGATCGAAAGTGTCTTGTCACGGCACTATCGATACATATGATGTGTGTGTGTGTGTATATTGGCTACATTTAATGTATTGACTAATGGGTGAAAAGTGCCAAAGACTTCTCAAATCTTGAGGGACCCTTGATTCGATCTTGATCAGGGATTATTGACATGATTAATTTATATTTTTAATGTCGAGGCAAAGATAATATGGGGCTAATCTCTAGGCCTGGAGGCTAGATTTACAAGATATGAGAAAATCAACGCGTTTTTTACTATATCAAAAGGTGATTATGCGCAAGATTTTCAAAATTATTCATCTATTTTCTAATGTTTCCTTGCTCCTAGCGGCACGCTAAGACACATGTTGTGTATCTATACTATTTATAAGGTCATTTTAATAAGGATCTAGCTGCAAAATCTATCCCATTTTTCATTTTCCAAGATCCATTTTTGTTAATAAATCATCTACGGGATGTGAATCACGGGCACTACTTGCAGCTATTTAATAGGGATTTAGTTGCAAATCTATCCCGGTCATCGTATCCCAAGACGTAACTTTTATCAATTAATTCCTTATCAGATCAGATACAAAATTACGGATGGTACCTACAATTTGCACTCGAGAAAGTTATCTTACTGAGTTTACGTGAACTTTCCGAGCCATCTATTATTATTAATCAAGGTTCTACGTCGACGAACTATACGACTGAGTGCTACCGATTAAATTTGTTAAGAATTGAAACACCAAAATTTAAGGAAAAACGGTTTTGAGGAATGGCAAAGTCGACGACACGTCAAAGAACCACAGTGGTCGACTAACGAAGAGGAAGGCGCACGCGCACGTTCGTCCCTTAGATTATGGGAGGCTCCATGTGACGACCGTACGAATAGGGTTCTTGTCCTTTTGTGCTTTTGTTTTATTCCTTAACTCCTTACACGTGTGTGTCCCCCTCCCACTTTGTTCATTAAACAGTAAAGGGAGAGAATAATGGGAATTTTTTTTATTTGTTTATTGCAAAGAGCACGAAAATATGAGGAAAAAAATTAAAAAATAAAGGACGAGATGCTACATTATTATTATTATTGTTATTATTATTAACCAGCTGATTGTTCTTATTCCTCCACACGACTCTGCCGCTCGATTGTGAAATTTGCAATTTGCATTGGAATGATGCCTTGTGGCACGAGAACAGAGAAAAAGTGTGATTCTTGACCCTTTTTAGCTTGGTTCGTTGGCATAGTATTGAAACTTTTATGTACAGTTCAATGAGAACCCGACTACATTGATAATTTACAAGCCGCGCGATATTTTCCATTCTTTGGATGAAAAATCGTGCTCGTAACGACGTGTCTCTTTCGGATTTTCTCGTGTTTGGCACGCAATTTTAGTACTCCGTTGACGCTAATTGATCGGGCCGACTCCTTCGTGCCAAGTCGAATCCACATTTCCAACCAAGTTAAATGACGGAATATGTTCATATTCATAGAATGCGATGATTATCATCGGGTCCGATGTTAGCAATGCCGAATGCACATCAGAAGGACAGAATTTGTACGACTATATTTGACGAGAGTATAGGATGACTGTTTTTACGTAATCGACTGTGGTGACAAGCCATGATTTTCACTACTCATGGTAAAATGACAAGCCTAAAAATTAAAAATCACTAGGCAGGAGGAAACTACATGCGGATGAGGTAATTTAGGATTTGTTTATTAGGATAACAAGAAGAAATGCAAAGCAAAGTGACATAAATATCCAAAACAAAAAGAAAAGCACAGGGAAAAAAAGAAAAAGGAAAAAAAGAGAGAGAAGAGGCTCTAAAGAGTAAAGACGCGCTCTTCTGTAGTTTCTATATAAGCCAAAGACAAGCTCTCCACCGTCTCTCTGTCTCTCCCTCCCGCCCCCACACATAAGCTAGCTAGCTAGCAGGAGCCGTTTCTCTCTCCCGATATCAACAACAAACATTCGTCGGAACTGAATCACGACATGGTCATACCGCCGTCAACGCCACCGTCGTGCATGGCGGGACTTGACCTCGACAATCTCCGGGCCCTCAAGGTCCTGGGTAAGGGAGCAATGGGCACAGTCTTCCTCGTCCACGACGCCGCCTCCGACCCCTCCGCCTCCTCCCCCTTCGCCCTCAAGCTCGTCGACAAGTCCTCCGCCCACGACGCCGGCCGTCGCGCCCGGTGGGAGATCTCCGTCCTCGGCCTTCTCACCCGGCCCTCCCCCCACCCCTTCCTCCCCCACCTCCTCGCCTCCTTCGAGACCGACGAATTCCTCGCCTGGGCCGTCCCCTACTGCCCCGGCGGCGACCTCAATGTCCTCCGCCACCACCAGAACGACCGGGTCTTCTCCCCTGCCGCCATCCGCTTCTACGCCGCCGAGATCATCTGCGCCCTCGACCACCTCCACCGCCGCGGCATCGCCTACCGCGACCTCAAGCCCGAGAACGTGCTGATCCAGCAGTCCGGCCATGTGACCCTCACGGACTTCGATCTCTCCAAGCAGCTCAAGCCCAGGAAGGCCAAGTCCATCCACATCCTCCAACACCGCGAAAAGGAAACGGAGCTTCCTCGGAACAAGCAGAAGAAGAACAATCTCTCGCGCTTCGTCGGAGCGTTCAGCGAAGCGACAGCGCTGAGCCTGAAAAAGGCGAAGTCTGCGCGGGTCAGCCCGGTGAGCCGGCGTAACAAGCCGGGCGGCAGCTTCTCCGACGACGGCGAGCGGTCCAACTCCTTCGTCGGGACGGAGGAATACGTAGCGCCGGAGGTCGTCCGGGGCGACGGCCACGAGTTCGCAGTCGACTGGTGGGCCCTCGGCGTCCTCACCTACGAGATGCTCTACGGGGCGACCCCGTTCCGCGGCAAGAACCGGAAGGAAACGTTCCGGAACGTGCTGGCAAAGAGCCCCGAGTTCGTCGGAAAACGGACGGCCCTCATGGACCTGATTGAACGGCTGCTGGCGAAGGACCCCACGAAGAGGCTCGGCTACCTCCGAGGCGTGAGCGAGATCAAGGAGCACGAGTTCTTCAGAGGGGTTAGGTGGGACCTACTGACGGAGGTCGTGCGCCCTCCGTTCCTCCCGTCCAGGGACGACGCGGCGGAAGCTGAGAGGCTGACCGCGCGTGCGTTCGACGTGCGGGAGTACCTCTGGAAATCGAGGCAGCCACCGTCGACCCCGGCGTCGCCGCTGCCATCGCCGTCTCGGAGCCTGTCGCTAGCGGAGTTCTGAATCTGAACTTCTGACCCGCCCAACCCCCCTACACGTGTGCAGGACTAATTTTTCTCTTTTTCAACTATTTTCTTCCCCCACCCTTTTTTTTTAAATTTGCATTGGCGCACCCACCCCTCCTAATTAACTCGCTGTACATAGAAAGCTTAATAATAATTGTAGAACGTGATTAAAGCTATGAAAGTTGAGATGGGGTAATTATCCAATCCCCACCAACCCCCGACACTGCTAAATTGTTCTTCTCCACCCGCGACTTGGCCGGCGCGTGGCCCGCAAACTCGCGTTTGCATTCGCAACAGGCGCACAGAAATTCCCGGCCGGACAGAATCATCATCAGTGTTCTTCAATTTTTATTTTTATTTCCAATCATATTCCCGTCGATTTTACTTGGTGTGGAAGTGAAAAAACAAGTGCTTTGCATTTCTTGCACTTCACTGCAATCTTGGGTTCCTCCGAGGGTACGGGGAACGCAACATGTGACCGGAGTTTCAAATGAACTCAGTCGAGATAATTTGCATCGAAACGAAAGAAAATTGCGAAATACCTAACTTAGGGAGGGGGCATAAAAACGTGACATGAGATTCAACGTGGGAGGCAAGGCAAGGCGAGGCAACAATCTTATGTGAATATAATTTGATTTAAGGTTTTTGGAATGTGCATATCAAAAGGAGAGCCTCATTGATTACTGCACATGGGAAACTAATCCTGTAAAGTTATGGAGATCTGATGGCGGGCTAATACTTAGAAAAAAAAATATTATCATGGGTTAGCATTTCCCTAACCTAGGTAACATCAGTGGTCCTGTTCAATAACCAAAAAAAAAATTAAGAATATATGTATGTGTAATAGTTAATCTCGTAAGAAAATTGTCGAAAGGATAGAAAAGCTTGGTTCCTGATTAGCTTCTCAGTCAATCTTTTTACTTGACTTCACATTATTGTTGTTTCGAGTCAATACCGAGAAAATATTGGCTCGAGAGCGACCTAATTCGGGCGAAAATCGCATGTTTCTATGCGGGAAGAAAGAAAAGAAAAGAAAAACACGAGATTATTGTATGGCGTCCGTGTCATACTTGCGAATAATAAAAGTCCGGCAGGTTATGACCATGATTAGCATGTCCTCAAATTAGGGGAGGGGAAACGTTCGAGCGGTTCAACAAATCCGAAGCTAATCATGATATTTAGTGCCCACTAATCGCGACCTTTCATTAGGACCACACTTGTCCCTTTCGCTGGACTATATATAAGTGGGGAAAAAATGCTAATCAAGGGCTTCGATTTGCATCTGTTTTATCAAACGTGACTATGTTTTTATTAATCTCGGGGTCCATCCGTGCGAGAAATTACTAATCAAAGGATTTTACTTATTTCAATAATGTGGTCAGGATTATTTATTTATTTATTTATTTTAAACCTAAGTTTTAATTAACTTTTTGGGGGACTGTGCAACTCGCCTTTCACGGCAAAGTGGGATTGAAAAAGATTAAACCTCTTTTTGGACAAAAGGTTGTCCCCCCAACCCCACCACATTAACCGCGGAACATCGAATCGTAAGTTCACCCCCAAGCTTTAACCACCCCCCCCCCCCCCCCCCCTCTCTCCCTTTTTTTTTGTGGCCTTTTTAAATCTTACTTTAGAGATTAGCTTTCTGGAGTTCCTGACGTCATTAATCGCAATATGACGTAATGATAAGGCTTGACACTTCGGAATAACTAGATTCGGCTAATAATAATAATATTTTGTTAAAGACTGCACTAGGGACGCTTTTTAATCTTGTTTAACAATTAACGATTCAGTTTCCAAAAGAATGTATCGAAAGCTGCAAAATTTCCTTAATAACTAGTTCGTGTTTTTTTTTTTTTTGGGTTATACACTTTTTTTTTAGAAATTCAACACCGAGATTTCTCCACTATGAATTTTATGGGGGAGAATTGTTCAAAAAATTTTAAACTTATTGCACTTTTGCCAATTCAGTTTTGAAATTTTTAATTTAGTCAATTGAGTCATAAATATTTTCACATTTTATCAAAATCCATCCAATTAATTTTTATCGAAAATCGCTGACGTTTTGCTAGTGCTAATGTGTTTCACATGTGCTTTAATGAAATAAAAGATTTCTTTTTTTTTCTTCTCTTTTCTTTATTTTTTCCCTTAAAGTGGACGACGAGGTTGTTGAGCCCTCCGGCCGCTGGGCAAGGGTCGTTGGGCCCTCGTTGGCCTCACCTAAATATGGGCAAGGGTTGCCTAGTGGTAGCGGGCAAGGCTGAGTGAGGGCCGCGACCCTTATCAGCTATTTCCAACCAAAATTGACCAGATTGACTCAATTGATAAATTTGAATAGGTTTGTTAAGACTCAAGTGGCAAATTTAAGAGGTTTAGGACCGAATTGACATAAGTGCAATATATTTAAGGCTTTTCGTACAATTATTCCAAATTTATATCTATGCCATTTTTTCCAAATAAATGGCATCGATTGTCATGGACATTCTTATGCGGATGCCATTACGGATGACAGCTAAAAACACCTTAATTACTCCATGAAGGCTAGCTAATGCGTATGGCCTATGCCCATATGCTCTCTTAGGATCATATGTTTTGTCAACTTCGTGATTATTATTGCCTTGGAACATCACTGATTAGCATTTGGTCTCCATCCTGTCGGTATTTCATTCCCTTAGCAACGTGAATTTTCAACCGAATGGCATCACGATTCTTTTCCAAAATGATCCTGAAAAGAAATTTCCAGTCGCCGGATCTAACGGGCAAAGTTCCAAAAGACAGAAGACAAAAGATCATGATAGACTCTCCCATCGACTTCAAGTAATAAAAGCAGCTGGGGTCGACTTATAACACGAAATTAAGATGACACCAAGAACGAACACGTACGATAGGCAGATATACATAGAACTTGAAACCAAAGTGTCATCATCATGTGTTGTAAGACAGAATTTGGTTCCCTAAACATGGAACTTTTTTTTTTTTTTGGTGTCAAATAAACGTGAAACTTTGAACGAGGAATTATTCCCTGTGTCGGTTAATTGTACACGCCAGAGACCACGAGCTTTGTCTTCGCGTGTTGTTGTGAATCTTGGCACTATCCTTCCCGTGAAAACATGGAAAGAACAGACCCACTTGCTTGTGTCTAAAAGAGGAGGAGAAATGTGTGAGGTGATATTCATAATAGAATTATTCACTGGATGTAATCCTAATTTAAAGATGAATAACGATAAAATCCCGCGTCTCAAATGGTCTTTCTCATTTTTTACACTTTACATCATTGGAGTTTGTGTGCCGAATCTTAACAGAAGAGTGTGGTGATGATAAATCGTTCTCCTTGGTTAAGAAGAAACAAAAAAAGAGGTCACTTGTATTTGACCAGCGGTTTTGTCTAGGGCTTTGGATATTTCCTCCGGTTGCCTTCTTTACTAAATTTATCTACGACAGTGTCATCTAGAACATGGGGTTCGTTGCAGAGAGAATGAGGAAAAGTGCAAGTCACGGGTGTGGATATTTGTCTTCATCAATATTCTTGCGAAGGCGATGACATGTCTTGTTGTTCAGAACATGCCATATATAAAGCGTGTGTGCATATATATAGTGTGTCTTTTTGTTCAGAACATGCCGTAAAGAAGAGAATATATAGTGCAACTAATGACGGTGTGCATGTGGCCTCGCATATATGGGTGTCACATTTCATGCATAATTAAAAGGGTAGTAAGATGGAATGTCTCGTCTCCACATGACAAGATAACTGTGCTTAAATACGAGAATATATTCAAAGGTTTTTACTAGCATAACAGTGTAATAGTATAACGGTAGAATGCTAGGCATAAGATCAAAGATGAATCCCGTCGTGATGGCTATATATTTTTTGCTATTCATAACACTTGTGATTGAGATTGCACCGTTATACTGTTGCATTGTTAGCTTCTCAAATCTCATATTAGAATTACAGTGGCGGTTCATGCAGAAAACAAATATCGATCCGGCAAATGTAAAGGGTAATAGATTAAGCCACATGTAGTATTCTACCCCTTATATATCTCGTATGGATCAAAGAGATATTCATGAAGTTTTTGAGGAATAACTTCGAGCACATTGACGTGTAAAAGTGTGTCTAACATCTCATTGAGAAGAACTGAAATTGGAGCTTGACCACAAGCAATGATCGATCTGCATGACAAACAGCTTCATTCCCAATAAAGATGTGGACTCGTCAAACTATTATAATTCCATTCAAGGCATCGAGAGGAATCAACCCTTTGTTGTGATCATAACATGTAGTTTGACCGTGACCTAAAAACCAGCATTGGGAACCCTAGTTCTTTTTTTTTTTTTCACTTTCAAGAATCGATTCATCTTGACCACCAACAAAGTGGCATCTCCACAAGCAACTAAGCCATGACCATCCTTTGTCAATCTGATGTTTCATACATCAGTGCCACTGCTAATCGTGCTCTCTCTTGAAGCTCTTTTAAGTCAAAAGGAAGGATAGATGATGTTGTTATAATACCGACAATCCAAAACTTAATTTAAGATTGTCCACATTAATTTCATTGACGGTCTATTGTCCACGTTAAGTTGCGTGATAACCGTCCGATAACCCACATCGAGTTATGTTGTGGTGAGGTGACCGCCCAACGGTCACTATAACTCTACGGACGGAAGACTTTTATATGAGAGCATGCGGATGAAAGTATAAGTAGGTCTAAGCCAAACCACCCCCATTATCAGAAAACACAGCATCAATGTTCTGAAAGCGCAATTAGTTAAAAATACCCATTCGTCGACGTTCAAGGCTCCGCGAATCCGGTTTGTCAATCGACTTCATCAATGGCTGGAGGTAAGTACAGATTCTTCGGTCGATTCTGATCATACATAGGTTTTGTCTACCCATAAATGATCGGAATGTGCAGTCCTTTAGTTTTTTTAACATATCATGATTACAAAAGTTGGTGACCCATCCATGGGTAATTCAGTTGGTTAGAGCGCACTTGCGATTGTGTAATTAGACGTACTGGTCCCAGGTTCGATTCCTCAAATGAGCACTTGTGATTTAAGTGGGGGGCCATGGTAGTGGGTTACTGTGCTAATCTCCCCCGAGGCCCGGACACATTGGTTATAAAAAAAAAAAGTTGGTATTTATCTTTTTTGAATGGTAGAAATGCTGCTTTTTCTTTGGTCGGTTTCTAAAGGATAAGAACTTTTAAGGCGGAAGGCGTGGTTCCAAGCTGCTTGCTTGGGTGTTGATATTGACTTTACATGTAAAACTTCCCTTATCCTCGACAGCAAGAGCTGAATGTGTTCGCTTATAATATGTGCATCTTCGGACTTCAATCATGAAGGCAATTCATATGCCACGACCTGAATTTTCCTATGCCCATGTGTAGAAGTGACCTAAATTCGAGAACCGGAAATGTGGGCAGCTCGAGAGGTCCAAGTACTAACGTGGATGACATGTTTCTAATGCGGAAGTGAATCTTGACACTGTTTGTGAAAGTCTTAAATCTATTGCAATTCTGCTAACTCAGTCCCAAATTTTTTTCTTTTGCCAATCAAGTCCTAAGCTTTTTGCATTTGTGGCAATTAGGTCCATCCGAAAATCACTGACATGGCGCAGTCGATACTAACGTGGACAATTTCTAATAATGCTAATCTTTTTTCTTCCTTCTTCCTCTCGCTGATCGCTGGATTCAGCTAATGGCCAGAGGTGAGGGTTGGCGAGTTTGACCTTGTTGAAATTTGACGAAACGCAATCCAATAGATACATATGAACATGCAAAGAACGATGTCCAAATGCCACATAGTAGCCCACCGATTAGTGCGTCGAGACCTTATACATATCATATCTCGTCCATTGGCTAAAGACTGATTTCCTACAAGCAGGTGTCGCCCAAAGGAGCGGAACATAGGGGTGTCCCGACACTGAGCAGTACTGAGCTCGGCCTAGCCCGACCAGGGCCGGATTAGGTCTGAATTATTTATTTTTCTTTTTTTGAAATCAAAATCAATTAACAAACTCATTAAATGAAAGAATATAAAAAGAAAAATATAAATAAATTTAATTAAAAAGAAAACATGGGTGTTAAAAAAAAAGTCGGGCGGTAGGCCGGCCTGGGCCGAGTACAAAACCCGGCCCGAAAAGGCTCGAAAATCAAGCTAATTTTCGGGCTGGGTCGCCGGCGGGCCGGCTCGGCTTTTTTTGACACCCCTAGCAGAACATACCATGCAAACTTAGCCATGCCCCCGTTCCAATCATGTGTCCGGATCGAAGTGCCTTGAGTGACATTTCAAATCATGTGATTTCCTTGATTTAAACGGATAATATACATTTGAACACAAATGTTGTCGAGCCATGCAATATTTGTGACGGACTGTGGAACATACACTGGAGATGGTCGATTATATGTAAGTGGGATTGAGCCTATGTCCTCGAATGTTTCTGATCTTACGGCCAGACCAGACATAAGTTTGGGCCGAGGGTTCTTCGGGATTGAAGCCCATCCTTGCTGCTGATGTTCTTCACATCACAAGACCCAATCGAACGTGAAGCGTTAAATGAGCTCCAACCCAGCTTGCGTGATGTTTGTAACATTTCTAGACTTTTTTTTTAATATGTCTGGATTAACTAGCTCGATGTATTGTTCGCTTTGGGCCGTCCCATTTCGGAACTCATGATATTATGGTTTGGCCGTACAATTTTCCAAGAGATTACTCATTTTGGAAGTGCTTTAACTTGTGTACTCTTTAGTTTTAAGTTCCAAATGAAAACTTGTTTTTTTTTTTTGGTGAGGCCAAATGAAAACTTGTTGTTATGTCAAAAGGCGGTATCTCATCGAATTAATTACATTTTTCACATATATATCCCAAAGTCGCTCTCTCTCAATTAGGTGCCCAGTTCGATTCATTCTTACCTTTTTTGTCATCTTAAAAGCTTATCAAGAGGCGTTCCTTGTCTAAACGCTCTGGCTCCGACGACTACTTCTCGCTTTAATTGGATCTGGTCGTTACATTGGTGATGTTGCCCATCCCTACAAACCCAGGGCTTTCCTCTCTCTCTCTCTCTCTCTCTCTGAGGATCCATCCTTACTGGTGTTTTCGTTCCACGGTCTACAGTTACACTGTAGTACTTGAATTGGATTTCTTCTCCCTCACCCACAAAGAAAAAACAACTTTTTTTTCCTCACTCAATGTGAGAATTAGGAAGTCACGGACTTCGTAACCAGCATGATGTCCTTTGTCCAGACCGGCTTTGAAGCTCACATGCACACCAGGAAAGTTGATGAACCACACGTCCGTCTGATCTTTTGCTCCGAGACTACTTTTGTGTCGACTCAGCATGATGCCTTTTCCGCGTCGTTGTCGGGTAATGTTCAGCGCACCGCATCAGAGTCGCCTATTCAATGTGGTATCAAGAGAAGGTCATTTGTAGTCAAAGTAAAGGATATTCGTGAGGAAATCCCCTTTTTGGAATATAACGTCGAGAAAACGTGCCGACCGGGGAATCAAACTCGGGACCATTTGCTTTTTGTGAAGAAATCGGACGTTTTACCGCCCGATCCGGTCCAGCATTGTTCATATGGGTTCATTTTTACCGACTGTTGAGGCAAGAATCTGTTGCTTTCCATGGCAATATACCCCATTCCTTAACCATCCGAGAAAGACAGTTCGACTAGGGTCTAGTATTGCTCGTCCAGCCAGCGAAAGGGACGAGGGAAATTTCACTAATTAATACAGCGCAAGTAGGAGATGTGACCACAACCCTTTTCCCCACTTATCTCTACATCTTCTTATCTTACAAGGGACTTCTCCTTCTCTTTCCATGGGCCATGGTCCTGCACTTTCCTTTCACTCCACCATGTGGGTGCCCATCTCGTTCTTCTTGAACTCAAGACAGGGCCACCTGCAATCAACTTTTTTCGACCGTGTACATACCAAAGTTGCTTCAGCTTCGTCAGGAAAAAGGTTGACATCCCCTTTTAGGTGCTGCTTACCCTAGTTTGACAAGTGGAGAACATTGAAGAAGATGCTGCAGTTGCACTTTTTGATTGGTTGCGGGACTTTTTGGCCTCATATTCCTCGATGAGAGTTAATGAGCCAAAACCTAACGCAGGAGAAAAGAGGATGTTGCTAACCTATGTCTGAGTTGTTCCCCACCTTACAAGATCATTTCCTTCTTCGTCGTCGTCGATTTGGGCATCGCGTTGTTTTAAGGCTGGATAACACATTCGTCCACTTGTAAAAGTGAACGGGATTCGGGTTGCCCTAAACTCGAGACAAGTGTAGATAGATTTGCAGTGGGACAATGATAACGCCAAGAAACCATTTACACGTATCCATGGCAACTCCCTTGTTTTGCTTACGCACCTGTTCATCATCCACTGGGTTGCTCCAGCGAGTCAGGCTTATCCTACCCCAGAAATTTCCATGGCCATCGCTATTTTGGTTGGAGCTTTCACTTCCAGCTTCGCTCTCTCCTATGAACATCGTTGTCGATAACGAACACGGAAGAAAACAAGAACGCACTTCACAAGATCTAATCTTCAAGTCCCGACACATTGGATTTGTCTCTCTCTCTCTCTCTCTCTCTCTCTCTCTCTCTCTCTCTCTCTCTCTCTCTCGTTTATAAACACTTGTCTTGTTTGTAGGAATTGCGCGAGATAGACTAATATCGGCTGACAAAATTTATATTAGTATTATCTTGCTAGCTACATCATCCTTAACCATTCATTCCTTGATCAAGTGGCTTGTCTGTTCCATCACCATGTACAGAGGAAGAGCTGATGTTTAATGACGTGGTCTTTTTGGCCGATGCAGAGAAGAAGATGAATCTTTTAAGCCTACTTAATCTGACAGAAACCCTACAACGGGACAAAGTGTTGGGAATAATTCACGTCATGCCATGGTCAGAAAGAGTAAAAACCGGAATCATATGATTCCGTGATGAAGATCACGGGTGAGCTGAGTTAAATCTTCCGAAAGGGAAACAAAAGTGACGAGAAAGAACGATTTTGGCACTTCCCTGACTGATGCTCTTTTGCTTTCAATTATGTAAAGTGATGATTTCTTTCTTTATACTTATTGTCAAGACTCAAGAAGACACGACACGTTGAGAGCAAGAGTGGATTAGTAGATGCCACTGTTAGGTAAAACATTGCCATCAGTCACACCTGTAAAGATTGACATCAGCCTGAATTAACACCAAACATGGTTAATTATAATTGGATTCCACATTAGCGAGAATTGACCCCATACTCCACCTTATGACACGAAACATCCTTTTTCGTAATTTGAAATTTAATCAGTCCTAAATTTATTGTACAAGTTAGGAATTTCAAGTTTGAATTGACTTTCATACAAAAAAGTTTGGGATCGATCTGGTAATTTTCCTCGGGTGACTTTGTTCTTGCTTTGCTATCTAAGATTCTAGGTCATGGAGGAGAATGTTAGTTGTGCGAATCATCTCAATTGAGACTGGGCACTGGGCAGAGCAAAAGGGCAAGGCTAATTCAAGCTGTCTGAAGAGAAAATGGCAAAGCTCATTGTACAATTTCCAGTCAGGGTAAAAAAAATGATGAATCGCCAGCGAATAGCCTATGACATGATGACCCACATATGTCCTGTATAATTATGGATTCGGTTGAATCGAAATATGTATATCTATTATCTTGTGTAGAGCGCAAGTGGCATATCATATGTCGGATTTCGCACGTCCAACCTTACTTTTGGTCATAAATAGGTCATCCACATAAGGACGCAAGTAGTTATTTATTTCTCGGACTTATATTGAGAGTTTTCTCTTTTTTTCATCGAAATAGTAAATGGGGTTATACGAAAAAGCCATTCCTTATTAAGAATTAGCTCACTTGTTCATATAGACAATTAAAAAGTCATAGAAGTTCATGTATATCGCTAAAGTAAGCTCGCATATTTGTGCGTGTATTTCAATTTTAGGTTGATATACATCATCATGCGAATGAGCGAAATGATAAATTTCGTAAAATAAAGATTAATTACTTCACAACGTCACGTGAATCCATCGCAAATTTAAATTTAGAATTTTTTCTTTCGTGAAAAATGAATAATTTGAAAAATATATTCCTTATAATGAACGCTTGTATCACTTTAAATAATTAATGAAAAAAAAGTGTGTTGATTATGTATAATAATTTTCATGTACGACAAAACTATTTTCGCTCGTATATTTCTATAAGAGATACGAGCGATCATTTAAGAATTATTCATTTTATTTTTTTTTGAAACAATCGGAGTTTTAAAGTTTGATTCTCTTTCATCTTACGACAAAGTTCCAATTTCCAATTACCATTTCTCATTTTATCTACATCCAACCTCTTTCTAATTATGTGATAATGCGACCTTATGATTCAAGCCCTTAACCATTAACGTATCTTTTAACACCGTTTTCTGACAACGCTTTGCCTTTCGTCATGAGAAATAATAGCAAATTTCAGAACTAGGTAAAGTTATAAATTTAAAGTTATTTGTAAGTAAAAGCATAAATGTTAGAAGTGAAAATCCAAAACAAAAATTGAAACATTCCTGCGCATGCTTCCTTAGAGGATGGGACATGTCGAAAATCACAGCAAAACAAGTGTTTTGCTAGCGTCTACGCTATTGACATGCGTTTTATATTTCCAAAAATTGAAACATTCTCAAGCGTGCTTCCATTGAGATGTTGAAAATAATACGACAAAACGTGCAATCGGGCCAATTCGAAAATTTCTTTCTTGTAAATGTTAACTTTTCGAACAAACTCATCTATCAATAGGGGTGTGCAATCAAACCAATTCTATCATGAAATCGGACCATCTAAAAAATAGGTCTGGAAACAGGTTCCAGAATTTTAGGACCAGTTAGAACAAGTCTGGTTTCCAGTTCCAAGTGAATACCCACTCGGGAACCTGTTTTTGAACCGGTTTCATGATTTGAAAAGCCAAACCCTAATGTTTTTCCCCTAAAATCTAACCTCAACAATCGTGACTCGGCAACATTCGTTCACATTTCCTCGTGGGGATTATTGTTTTTGGCATATAGTGGTTTTTGTTATTCATCTTTTACTTTGAATTGTTTCATTGTTACCCATATTATTTTATTAAAAAAATGGAACCAGAAAAAGGAACAAAAATAAAATAGGTTCTCGAGTAAACCCTGGAAACGGACCGAAAAAATAGGATCGATTTTAAAACAGGTTTTATGACAAAAACAAGATAGGTTCAAGATTTCGAAAACTAGGAATCGGTTATAACATGGTAGGTTCTAGGGACCCACCCTATAACTAATCACCTATATATGTCGGGAGACATCTGTTATGTCCAATCGTCATGTCGATTCATGATACACATTGCTCTGAAGTTTTGATGTAGAACAAGCTATTCTAATTTTTGTGTGCCTATAATCGGGAGAGTTTGTATTTGGCGAGGATAGGTCGCCTCAGGAGAGCAATTTCATACGCATATTAGTCAAACAAATTTCCATTTCCCCGCTATTGTCTTTCACACATTATACATTTCTATTTCTATTGTTTCGACTACCAATTTCTTGAGTAGACGCATTTCCTATGCATATTTGCTACTCCGGCTAATCAAATTTTGCGCTTTCTACCTATAACTCATTTCGGTAGAGTCAATTAGAAATCGAAATGTATAATCTTCATTTCGCGTATAGTTAGCATACGGGTTTGGAGTTTTACATGGTATTAACCATTTTATATGATTGGTTGAACCATGGATTAGTAAGTTGCCCTCGAACGAATCTTGTAAAACATTTAAATAAAAATATAATAAAGGAAAAGCAGCAGTCGCACGCTTGTTACTTTCTCTCTCTTCGCTCGGCATTTTCCTCTGCCTCCTGTGCTCTCTCTCTCCTTCTCCTTCGGGGCGACTCTATGAGAGAGAGAGAGAGAGAGAGAGAGCGCGCCGGAGGAAGGAGGAGTAAAACCATCAGGCGCAATGGTTCGACCCATCATCAGCTAAAATGGTGCGACCACCCATCTTTAAGTATCTCACCACCGATAATGGATCCAAATAGTCTCAGAGAAGGCAAAAAAAAAAAAAACACGCGCTGTTTCTGTCTTTGCTACCCTCTCTCTCTCTAGAAAATAGCTCCAAAAATCACCACAAATTTCATCGGTCAAGCCGCACCCACCACGGGGAAAAGGACGAAGTATCCGTGATTCTCCTCTGTCCCCATCCTCCTCCCTACCATTCTCTCTCTCTCTGCTTCCTTCAGTCTTTGCTTCGGAGTTCGGGTTACGCATACTGTATTTACGTACCTCTTGTAAATATCCTTGCTTTCTGCTTATTCCAGTTCAATCAGTATTTGTCAACACACCCGCTTCCCACTCCTCCATTTTTTAGCTTATTTATTTATTCGGGTACCGACTCCGATGATTTGACGAGGTGGGTTTTGCTTATCTTGATTTCTTCAGCGCTCTCTGTCTCTCTCTCCCTCTCTCCTATGTGTCTCCTGAATATATATGTATAGTTCCCATGAGATATATTCATACCCCTGTTCTTGCTCTGTATGTGATTATTGCTTCTTTGCTCAAGTCCACCTCAAAAAAGCGCGTCCTCCTTTCTAATAATCCTTTTTAATCCAATTCTATCGAAAGTCTCTCTCTTTTTGTTTTAAAGATCTCTACTCCCTGTCTGATTTCTGCTCATAGAAATATGTTCCCTTCGTAATCGTCCAATTTTTAGCTTTTTTCCATTCCGGGTAGTTCCGGATTTTTGTATCTAATTTGTGAGCTGATCCCATCTTTAGCTTTTTCCCATCCCGGCTAGTTTCGGATTTATCTATCGCATTGTACTTTAATCAATTTTGTTTATCAAAGTCTCCGCATTTATCTACCCTTATCTTTCACTTCAAATGCTATTATTTACTTGCCAAATTCTCTGCTCTGTGCGATTCTTCAGAGCTTAGCTTTGCACAATACGATCCCGTGCGGTGCCAAAAGCATGAAGGCTTTTTGTTCGTTTCGGTTGTCAATCTTGCTTGTTTTGATTGGTAATGCGGTGTGTAAGGAGTGTACCAACATTCCTACTCAGCTCTCGTCACACACTTTTAGACACGAGCTCTTGGCATCAAACAATGAATCATGGAAAGAGGAGATGTTCTCACACTACCATTTGACTCCAACGGACGAGCTGGCTTGGTCCAGCTTGTTGCCAAGAAAGATCTTAAGAGAAGAACAGGAATTTGAATGGATAATGGCGTACCGGAAATTAAAGAATTCTGCTGAGTCCGATTCACCAGGGGAGTTCCTTAAGGAAGTATCATTGCATGATGTGAGATTAGACCCGAGTTCAGTTCAATGGCGGGCACAGCAGACGAACCTAGAATACTTATTGTTGTTGGATGTGGATAGTTTGATGTGGAGCTTTAGGAAAACGGCGGGTTTGCCGACCCCGGGAAAGGCATATGGTGGTTGGGAGGATCCGACTTGCGAGCTCCGGGGTCACTTTGTAGGTTAGTTTGGTTCCTTATTACTACAGTTCTTTTGATTTTTATTCTTGTTTTCCATTTCTCGTGGAATTGGTTAGTCCTTGTGTCGCTGTAGTCTGGCAATGTGCTTATTCTGGAACACATCATACGACATGAATGGATGATATCTTCTCTCTCCGGCATGAAGTGTTCCTGTTCCTTGGCTGAAGTATATTTTGGCAGGATGCCATCTCTATCTCATACACTTAGTAACAATTATTTTTTCTTTTCGTGATGATTTTCGTGTTTATCTCAAATGGAACGGGCCTTGTTTCAGTAGGAATAGGTGTTGGAGAAGGTAACGTAATATCTGAATATTTAATTGGATCGCTGAAATTTGGTGTTTGCTCTGGTTTGTGTCGCATTATATAATGTAGAGAGCCTTATTTTGGCTGAGGATCTTACTTGGAACAAGATATTCGCATGATGTGGCATCATGACAGAACCTGTGATATTTGGAGTGTCAAAATCAGATGGACTGGCAAGGAGTCAGTGCGTTGATTGCTTATTAAGTGCAAAATTAGAGAAGTACATCTTAATTTAGGACCATACCCCAACTAGTTTGGGATGAACGTGTTATTGATGTTGATGTTGATCTTAATTTAGGACCATCTGGTTATCATGCATTTACGGGACTGGACTTCATCTATTTTGATTACTTAGGATCCAAGATTGGATGACGATGAAGCCGAATGTAGCATATCCTCTTTCTGCCACTATTGTTTGAGTATCTTGCATTCCTGTTTTGAAGGGCATTATT
Source organism: Rhodomyrtus tomentosa (assembly GCA_028455895.1). Classification (NCBI taxonomy): domain Eukaryota; kingdom Viridiplantae; phylum Streptophyta; class Magnoliopsida; order Myrtales; family Myrtaceae; genus Rhodomyrtus; species Rhodomyrtus tomentosa. The sequence goes on along the minus strand of JAPCWY010000003.1, from coordinate 11,773,331 downwards.
TGAGTGCGACGGCACTGATGTGGGCAAGCACTCACAATGATAGTATTGGAGAGAGAATGTCTGCAGTAGTGACTGCTCTAGCTGCCTGTCAAGAGAAGATGGGTACGGGGTATCTTTCGGCTTTCCCATCTGAGCAATTTGATCGTTTCGAAGCTATCAAACCAGTCTGGGCTCCATATTACACCATACACAAGGTACAGTACTCGAGAGTTTGGGGGTTTTGAATGCAGCACTCCCTGTTTTGATTGTAGTCTGGTAAGCTTGAAAATAATGTCTTGGGTATCTACTTTGACAGATCATGGCGGGTCTTCTGGGTCAATATACAATTGCTGGCAACAAGCAAGCTTTGAAAATGGTTACATGGATGGCTGATTACTTCTACGATCGTGTGCAGAATGTGATCATAAAGTACTCTTTAGAAAGACACTGGCTGTCACTCAATGAAGAGACTGGTGGCATGAATGATGTTCTTTACCAGTTATTCAGAGTGACAGTAAGTAAACTACAAGTTTTTCTGTGTAACTGCATGTGAACTTGATCCGGGCTATTGTCCTCTTGATTGATTCGAGACATAGCTTTATTGAAAAATTTCTCTGGTGATACACCAGATAGTCGTAGCTGTATCAAATGCCTTTCTCAGAGTTTGCAATATTGGTTGCCTTTACTTGTCTGAGAAACTCATACCCTTTCTTGCCCAATTATCTGAGTTTTCAATAATTCTTTGGGGGGAAAATAAGGTTTTTTTGACAGCTAATGTGGGTGAACAGAGAAATGTTCATTCTTTGCATTTAAAGAGGAAGGCTATCAAATCGTAACATTTATCGAGAGTTCCTGTATATTTTTAAATCAGAAAGGTTTTGCTTGGTGAAGCCTTTTCATTGTACTGTAGCACTTCACCTATCTTGAAAATTGTAGATTTTAAATCTGACTTTTTGCTTTTACTTTTTTGTTGCAGAATGATCCGAAGCATTTGTTGTTGGCTCATCTTTTTGACAAACCTTGCTTTCTAGGATTGCTTGCTGTGCAGGTAAAAACCATTTTTGTTTCCTTAGTCTTCTTATAGTCTTCAGAGAACATGTATTGTTTTTCAAGCGCTCCAATGTTCTTCGAGGTTCAGAGAGGAATATTTAAAGTTGGATGCGTCCTCTAAGTCCGATTTGTAACCGATGGTGCAAGCCCGCAAGGAATTGCTATATTACACTCGGTCATTTTGGGGACATTTACGTTTGTTTTTCCTATTTACCTTTCTCATAAGTCTCTGTGCGTTGCCTCTTAGGGTCTCCTATGTTGATTCTTTTTCTGGGCTTTCAAAAATTTGGTTCCATGCTCAGTAAAGTATTTCCAAGCTTCACAGAAGTTAGCTTGTTTGACCTGCAGGCTGATGACATATCTGGTTTTCATGCGAATACTCATATCCCAGTTGTTGTTGGATCCCAGATGCGTTACGAAGTTACTGGTGACCCATTATACAAGGTAACATATTTTGATTTTCAAATTGTAGGATAGCATGAAACAGAATTTTTATTTATGAAAAGAACTGTAAAGAGCATCGTGTCTTCCAGATCTCAGCGGCCTTCTTGTTTTCTCAGAGAAGGCTGCTTTCTTCGAAATTTACTTTTTGATAAAACTACATGTTTAACCTAGATGTTTTTCCACGCTTTCAATGGTTATACGTCTCATCCTTTGGGTTTCCATTGTTTTGTCTAATGACTTCTCGGTAACTTGTTACACCAGACTATAGGGACATTCTTCATGGACATTGTGAACTCCTCTCACAGCTATGCAACAGGTGGCACATCATTCGGGGAATTCTGGTATAGATTGTATTCTGAAGGAGAATGAGATTCAAGTTAAACGTGTGTATAGATATATCCGTGTGCTCACACATGCATGTGTGCGTCATCATGGTAATCCTCTTTATCTGTTGGTCTGACAGGACGGACCCAAAGCGTTTAGCAACCACACTTCGAACAGAAAATGAAGAATCATGCACCACATATAACATGCTGAAGGTAATCTGAATACTACTAAGTCTCCTAGGGAAGTGACTTAGTCAGGATATATCTTCTCTTTTGACTATGCAATGGAAATTTGATGCAGTATTTTATGATGCACTTCAGAAGTTGCACTATGTAAGAGTTGTGGTCAAATTTCTACTAGGTACAAAGCTAATTAACTAAGACTTAGATTACGTCTAAATGTTTTGTCTTGAACCTTTCAATCCATCCCAAGTGATGGCACTGTTTGTTTAATTATGCAAGTTTATTAGTTGATTGACCTTTGAGCTTGGTTTATAGGTGCAAGTTTATTAGTTGACTGACCTTGAGTTTGGTTTATAGGTGAGTCGCAACGTGTTTAGATGGACAAAGGAAGTTGCATACGCAGATTATTATGAGAGAGCATTGACAAATGGCGTGCTAAGTATTCAGAGAGGGACTGAGCCGGGTGTCATGATCTACATGCTTCCTTTGGGTCGTGGGGTGTCCAAGGCTGTAAGCTATCATAAATGGGGAACTAAGTTTGACTCCTTCTGGTGCTGCTATGGGACAGGCATTAAGATCAAACACCCTTCGAGTGTTCATTTTCTCAGTAATTTGGAGTCTGCAGATATTGTGATTTGTCGAATATCACTCTATATTTGGTTCTTTTTTTCCAAACTTTCTTTGGTTCTTTTTTCCCTTCAGGAATTCGCCACATGTTTTCTTGTAGTTTCCTTACCAGCAAGTGTCATGGGCTTGACATGATGTGTTGTGTTATGGAGTTTGTCCATTACATGATCATTTTCTTTTTCTTTGCCTGTAGGAATTGAGTCGTTTTCGAAATTGGGAGACTCGATATATTTTGAAGAGCAAGGAGAAGTTCCCGGTCTTTACATAATTCAATACGTGTCGAGTTCACTCAACTGGAAAGCAGGGGGGACTGTGATCAATCAGAAAATCGATCCTCTATCATCGTGGGATCCTTATCTTCAAGCAACGTTTACTTTTTCATCAGAGGTACTTCTTACTGGCCGCTGTATGACGAGAAGGCAGAATTTTACCTGCCTTTTTCCGTTGTCTTTTCTTCAGATATAATCAACTTAATTGCTGTGACTTGTGCTTATATGGCAATGACTTTAAATCTGTTCCAGAGTATCATGAGATACATATTAAAGATATCACATGACAATAAAATCAATTATCCGCACTGAAGACAAGGTATTCAAATTTTCCTTAAATCATGTACAGCATCTCCTGAAATTAGTGTGAATCCATCTAATTCAATTAAAACACGTGAGATTAGTCTATTTTGGATTCTAGCTTTTTTTCTTTTTCTGTGGGTGTGTTTGGATTCTTATTCTGTGCTTCTACTTATTTCAGGCAGCGGGACAGTTGTCTACCCTGAATTTCCGAATACCGATTTGGGTTTCTTCAGCTGGTGCCAAAGCAGAATTAAATGAAAAGAGCTTGAATTTACCAAATCCAGGTGCGTTTAGTGTGCTTAACGCGTGTGCAGCAGCCGTTTGATCAAAATTCATGTTTTAGTTTTTGATTGCTCTACATGGAATTTTCATTTCGAAACAGCGACTTGTCTTTTTCTTATAGTTGGTTAATTAAAAACTTCAACTCAAGAGAAATTAGTAAATTGAGATTGAGAGTTCCGTGCAAAATTGTCCGCTGCTACGGCCTGAATTTTTTAACATGGTCATTTCTAACGTATGGCTTGTTGGCGCAGGTGATTATCTCATCGTCAAGCAGAAATGGGGCCCTGGTGATAAGCTGACCCTTCAGTTGCCCCTCGGATTGCGGACAGAGGCTATCAAAGGTACTGTCACAGCTCCCTATTGCTTGCAGGGCATATGCTTCTGCATTCAGGAGCATTCCCTAAGCGATATCCTTAGGTGTTTTCATGTGAAACTGAAAAGTTTTGTCTTAAACTATGTTCAGATGACCGATCCGAGTATGCTTCCATCCATGCGATACTTTACGGGCCTTATCTTCTTGCGGGCCTGACTAGCGGAGACTGGGAAATCAAAGCCAACTCAGATGCTTCTCTGTCCAATTGGATAACTTCCATTCCGGCTTCTTACGGTTCTCAGTTGCTCTCTCTTTCGCAAGAATCGGGCGACTCTTCTTATTTCCTGACCAACACGAACCAATCCATCACGATGGAGAAGTTCCCCGAGGCGGGTACTGATTCAGCTGTCCATGCCACCTTCAGACTCGTCTCCAAAGACCCGACTGCTTCAGGAGTCAGGTCGCAAAAGACTGGCATGATCGGGAAATCGGTCATGCTCGAACCCTTTGATCTTCCCGGAATGGTGATAGTGCACAACGGGAGCGATAAAGGCCTTGTGGTCGAGGGATCAAGCGAGGACAGCTCCTCCCTCTTCCGCGTGGTCGCAGGCCTGGACGGGGATGCCAAGACTGTGTCATTGGAGTCGGAAAGCGACGAAGGTTGCTACATATACACGGGGTTGAATTATGACGAGGGTTCCAGCGTAAAGCTGGGCTGCGTTTCGGATTCCTCAGACAGTAAGTTCAACAAAGCAAGCAGCTTTACTTTGGGAGACGCCATGAGCTCGTATCATCCTATGAGCTTTGTGGCGAAGGGCGCGAATAGGAACTTCCTCTTGGTGCCGTTGATGAGCTTGAGAGATGAATCTTACACTGTTTATTTCGACATCCAGTCTTGAAAGATGGATCGTACAGAAGGCACCCCGGAAAATAAGACAGCGGCGGCTTGGTTAGGATTTTCAAGTCTTGGTTAGTGATCATCCCTTGTATGTTCGGCAGGCGGTCGCCCATTCTTCTGTCTTACCCAGCTTCACCTGATGGGGGTGAATTAGTCGGTCCTTCCGGTATACATTGCCGATGGGTTTTACGTATCACCAGATCAGATCAGAATGATCAACTGCAGTTTATATAGAAAAGGCGGGGTTGATGAAATTGCACTCTGTTTGCTTCTCTGCAAACTTCTGGTCGGAAACTCGAAAAGGCTACTCTATTCGGCATTCGCATCTGCTTCTTTCATTCTCCATCCGTGCCAAGCCGCGACCATGCCAATGGGATTTGAGTCAGGCGTACCGATCGGTCTCCAAAGCCGATAGAGGAAGGAAGAGCTCACCGTGACGCATAAACAACCCGATAAAGAAATTTTTAATTCGCTGATTTTTCTCATATTAATCACAGTAAAAGCCTTTTCTGAGTTCTCTTGATCTCTGATCTTTGCCACAACGATCAAACCGATCCGAACGCGAAACTAACAAACCGGCAACACCCGACATCAGATTTGAAGTCACGCATGTGGTCGCATCGGTACAAAACATGTCCGTGTTGGAGCGACTTCAATCATGAGTTAGAAGCAATTGCAGTGGCTTCCCACAACACAACCACCTTCGCTAAAGCATAATCGCTATTACTAGCGTCATGCAGCATTTACGTGCATGAAGAACCTTCATATCACCATTAACAACGTAATCTAACAAGCTTTTAGTGGCTTCCCACAGAGGCAGTCGTTATACTGGAACGACGAGGCTTCAAGGTGGTCAAACGGCGAGCCCGCGGGGATCCGCCCGCACAGGTGGTTGTGGCTCAAGTCCATGTGCCCTATGAATGATGCGGCCAATATCGACTTCGGGATAGGCCCCCGCAGGTTGTTGTGCGAAAGGTCCAGCACCGTGAAGTAGGACCGCGGCCCGAACACGTCAGGTATCGGGCCCTGGATGGAGTTCCTGCTCAGGTTCAAGTTGCTCACCCCCGATTTGATCAGGCTCGCCGGGATCGCCCCCGAGAGTTGGTTGTAATCCAGGTTCAGTGTAGCAAGGACCGGCATGTTACCGAGCGATGGTGGGATTTGGCCCGAGAGTCGGTTGGCGGAAAGGTCCAGATCCGCTAGTCGGTATATTTGGGATGTGGATGCTGGGATCGACCCTGTTATTTGGTTCCCGCTCAAAAGTGCCCGGCTCAACATCCTCAGCTTACCAAAATCTTGGGGAAGCGGACCCGAGATCCGGTTATTCCTCAAGTCGAGGTGCATCAAGCTCGACAGGCCCGTCAGGGAACTCGGGATCCGACCCGTTATCACGTTATCCGCCAAGTTGAGCACCGTTAGCCGCTTCAGCCTCCCGATGTCCGCCGGTATCTCGCCCGACAGGCGGTTCCCAATAAGGTCCAGGATCCGTAGGTACGGCAGGGAGGCAAGGCAGGCGGGTATCTCGCCGGAGATGCCCTTCCAGTCAGCGACGGTGAGGCTGGAGAGGCGCTCGAGCCGGCATATCGCGGGAGATATCGTGCCGGTCATGTAACCAGTCCGCTTGGCCCTCTCGAAGATGGGGTCCTCCGACTCGCCCCGGAGGATGATGTCGGCAACGCGGCGGGACTCGGGGTCGCAGCTGATGCCGTACCAGTTATGGCAGCAGTCGGGGCCAGTCCAGGAGTTGAAGATGCCGAGGTAGGACTCACGGAGCCCCGCCCTGAAGGAGAGCAGCGCCGACCGGTCCGACGGCAGGCAGGCGGCGGCGAGTGCAAGAAGTAATGACGTAGCAAAAATTACGTGAAGACTCATCCTATTCTGTAGCTGAATTTCTGTGCTTTTCGATGCTTCTTTTGTTCTACAGTACAGAGGAAAACAGAGGGAAGATCAACCGAGTACCAGTGAAGTAGTGAAAGCTGAAGATTGGCGCATGGGGCATAAGGATTTGGCATAGATTATATAGGCTTATATAAATTATCTTTCTCCTGACGACTTTGTCCCTGACAGAGCAGGTGTAATTTGGATTCCATACTGAAAACTACTAGGGTAATGAGCGAGCGGATCCAGGTAATGAAGAACCATCGGAAAAAATAATGGCTTTGTTATATCACGTGTACGATTCCAATTGCCAATCTTGTGGTCCACAACTGTTTTCAGAAAATAATGCAATGAGTTTGTAGGTCCGATGGACCATGCAAGTTCTGCAACTTGAGACTGGAAAATCGTGGTTGTCCAATTGGGTATCTGAATGTCTGCTCAGTAGTGAAAAAACATATTCTTCTTATCATTTTTCAGTTTCAGAGGCAATAATTTTCTGTCCATTTGCAAAAAACTCAGTGCAAGTGAACCCATTTCAATGGGAGATTCAAAAATGCACTGTGGTTTTACACTTGACCACTGTTTGGCAAGCTAAGATGGACCCAAAGAAAGAAGCAGAGAGAGAGAGAGAGAGGTGTGGGAGGGACATGAGTCTTGTGGATTGCATTTCCTTCAGGGACACTCCATCTTCTTTTGTCAGGTAATGAGAAAAATATCCAACAAGTTCCCGAGAAAAATGAGGTCTATGCTGGATTTGAAACCCATCTGTTGCCATGATCTGAGGCAAGATCGTTTCTTTGAATGATTTATGATCTTCTCCTGAATCCCCTCCATGAAAATTGTTGAAAGAAGCGGAAAAGACGCACTTGGTGTGGGCAAGCTGACAGGTTTTGTCTTTCCTAGGAGTTGGCAGAGAAATCTGATGACCCAGCCCAGCTGGTACGTAGAAATAACTAATGTTTCTCCATCGCCCTGGATATATAAAAACTATAGCTGCAGCAATCTCACTGTCGATTGGGAATCGGGATCTTCTTCTTTATTAGCATTAACCTCCATTTCTCTGGCATCCACCGGTAGCGAGCGGCGACATGAGCGAGCGGCGACATGAACCGATGTGTATTAGACACGACACTTTTTAAGGTTCTCGAAATGAGGAAACTTGATCATAAGAACTCGGCATCTATCTATAGGAGATAGATGAATGAAACCCAACTCACATGATTGGCATTAAAGAAGTCGTAATATTCAGGATCTGAACCTAGTTTAGAGCCTTTGCTTCACAAGAGAGAGGCTGTTATGCTTCTCCAGTTATAGATTTGTCGTATTGTATGAATTGGACACTCGGCAGCACTTCTCCGCTTTTTCATTGAGGACGTCGGGTTGCAGGAATTTCGATCTGTCTGGTCTTGAGAAAATCGCACCAGAGAATGACGATGTGTACACCGCCCCCCAAGCAGGAGGAATCGCATTTTTGTTGAATTCGCCCATTCACGTATTCTTCCGTGCGACTGGACTTCAATCCCGCGGCGAACCAAAATGTAACGAGTGTGAACTTCTTTCTTCCCTAGAGCGAGCTATGGCAAGACGGTTCACTCGAGAAGCTGTGTAGCAAGGCCTACTCCCCTTCCCAGTACCGAGTCGAGAGATCGATGGACAGAGCGACAACCGTTACTCGCTGGAGCAGAGGAACTAAAAGCGCAGACGGTGAAATCGGGACCGTTGAAGCGGCTGTATAAACTCGCGCGCCAATCTTTCTCTTAGTCTTGTCATGAAGATCGCGAACGACTTCTTGTGTATGACTGTATCTTTACTTCCAGGAAGATCAGCTAAGCCGCTGCCCATCCAGCTCAGCAATCCGCGACATTCTTCTTCTTAACAACGACTCATTAACTAAGTAGGTCTTTTTGTTCTTGTCAAGATATCAATGCACACCCACCTCCATCCTTCAATAGTCCTCCAATCTAAACAAGAAGTTAGCAAATATAATTTGATCTCTCCCTCTAGATTGAACTGGTTTTGCAGCGCTGTCTGACTAGTTCAGGTGCTACCTGGTTGAGTCAACCACCGAAATTCTGGACTCGAAACAGTTTCAGCAGAAAATGTTGGGATACTTTCACGTGGCTGTGCACAAAACATGGCATCGAACGTGGCCATTCATCATGTGGCCAAGACAAAGCCATGGCCATTAATCAACCCTATGATGAGGTCGAACGGTGACCCGGGTCTACCCTGATAACAAGATTATGGGCATAATGAAAGGAAGATTTCAAGGTGTCACGTGATCACTTCTACAGTAATTACAGGAAATGGTATGCTGATGGTTTCCCATATACTATTCAGAATGCCGCGAACTCTAATAAATGTTCAGAAGTAGAGAAGTGTAACACTATGATTTTAGTTTCATCTCATTTGTAGTACATTTGACAGTCGATTACAAAATTACGACCTCCACCGACCCTCAATATGGACCTGAGTGATCCCATAACTCCGACGAAATGCAGAAGCAGCAGCCTCAGAAAGAAAGAAATATTACATGAAGGCCACAAAGAAAGAATTATTTAACTCAGCTGAACAGATTAAAAGGAGGCAAAAGGGAAAAAAGAAAGAGGGCCCTTTCCTACATTTCCAAAAATTTACAGGACACAGCAAAACATTCAGCTGTCAAGGCAAACGATTGTTGTGCAACTGCATTGAAGCTACGTTTTGGAACTGCGTAGATGGAACATTATGAAACATTGTCGGCACCAGATTATGCAATTGCATCGGCACCATGCCGTGTAGGTGTGCCGTTCTCACCTGGGGACCTTCCTGCAATGCAACACAGACAAAATAAGTAATCATGTATACATCAATTTGTAAAACAAGATTTATTAAAGTGGGAAACAGATTGACGTAAGATTGGTCATATGATAGAGTGGAGGGAAACTATCAGCATTGTGGAGAGGCAGAATTCCTATAGTCCTGGCTGTCCTTTTTAATCCTTTCTCTCTATATATATTTATATTTATATTTATATTTTTTATAATTTTTTTCTTTTTCCTCAAGCAGTCTTGCTTTAATTTCACTTATATTTGGATTCATCGACCGCCGACCCCAACTAGTTTGGGATGAAGGTGATGTTGATATCAATTTGATAGAAAGCGCATGCCTCTTGGATATCCTAGCAGGCTAGTACTTGACATCGACCTTATTAAATAAATGCATTTGCCACAATCTCTTACACCAAGGAAAAAAGAATTGTCCAACACTGCAGCCCTACAATTCCATGCATGTCAACTTGATTGGCCAATTATCTGACCTAGTATCAGCATAGCATCTTAATGTTGAATCACAGTCGAGAGCTTTTAGAATGTTAAAGCTCACATATCTCGGTGCAAAAGGAATTAAATCACCAGCAAAAATCTTACGAAGTGAGGGTGCCAGACTCGTGTTACATTCCTGTTCAAAGTAACTTAACAAGGGAAAGCCCACAACAATAAGCGATAGCCTAAAAGGAAGAGCAACAAACCATTTGATGAAGAACATCTTGTGCCATGGCTCCAAGAAGATCAGGCTCCGTTATCTGTAACATCAGAAAGCCATTTTGGAAATCACAAACGATTGAGGAATTCAACAGGGACGTGATTTATACAGATGAATAAGAATGGGCAAGTTTGATTGTCCGTATTCTCTACACACATACTCGTCACACAAATGACTACTCAACAATCGTAAAGAAATTGAATCACTAACCTTTCCTTTTCTGATTGTATTCTTACTTATGTTGCTGGCTTTCGGATCAGGTACCTGCTCTTTGGATGTACTGCATTGGTTCTCTTCTTCAGCATTGCAGATCGCAAGGGCTGTTGAGTTATTAGGACGTGCTTCATTCTCGGCCGGAGCATTTACGCTTGCACATTGCTTAAGAGCAGCCATGATGGCAGATAATGCAATATCGTAACTTTCTTGAGAAAGAGACCCTTCTTCACCCAATATTATACCTCGTCGACACAAATCGTTGTATCGACGCACTTTGGACTGCATATCCTCCAATTTGTCACCAATGGGATGCCTGCTTAGAGCAGCATTAGTCCATCGCCGCAGAATATATCCCGACGGAATGCTAAAGACACCAGACATTTGAAGAACAATCATAGCATGCCTGCAGAGGTACCCTTTGTATTCAAATGAATGGCACGAACAATATATACTGGATTTCGACTCACTCCATTCCACAATGTAATTCTGATCATCTTCAAATTCTTTAACAGTATATATTGTCACTCTCTCATCTTCACTTTCTTTTTTCAGATGACAAGCAGCCGCTCCCAAGACCTCAATCTGAAATTTTCTAAAGATTTCATGAGTATAAACTAATGACATTTGCTTCTCAAAAGGTGAAGGAGACTTCAACTCAGGCGCCTCATGCCATGCGTCAAAATCTGCTTTTGCTTCCTCTTCATACCTATCTTCAAGAATAACCTTGTATTTTTCAACGAATTCTCGTAATGAAGTTTCCCCATTCACATATTTGTCAAACCAGGAGTTCAGACTTTCAGCACGCGAAAAAGCAGACAACCCAGCAAAAGATATATCTTTCATGAAAGTAGGTGCCCACTGCATTCGGTCCTCATACAACAGTTGGACCCATTCAGCCTCTCTAAGGTTCAATCTGTCAAGTAATTTCCACCATCTCTTGTCAAATTCTGCTTCACTCCATGATCCAAAAATACATTTGGTAAATTTTGCAACAAATGAGTCTTGCCAAACGCCTAAGTACTCAAGCTCTCTAGGAATTTTGTCTAATATATGCCACAGACAAAAACAGTGACGAGTATGTGGAAAGACAACTGCAGTAGCCGATTTTATGGCATTGTTTTGATCAGTGAGTATCACCTGTGGTGCATGTTCTCCCATGGCCACTAACCATGTTTGCATCAACCAAGCAAATGTATAAACAGTGCCATCTGCAATCAATGCAGAACCAAACAACGTGGGTTGACCGTGATGGTTCACTCCAATAAAAAGTACCAGGGGCATTTTATACTTATTGGCAAAATAGGTAGTATCAAAAGAAACCACGTCCCCGAACTTGGAATAATCTTCTATGCCTTTGGCATCAACCCAAAAAACATTTCTCAGTCTATGCTCTTCGTTCAGATCAATTGCATAGAAAAATTTTGAGTTCTGTTCCTGCATATGCATAAAAAATTCAAGCAGCAGTTGAGCATCACCATCCTCTAAAACCAAGCTCCTCCCTCTATCGTGTGGGTTTCTCAAGTAGTTATCTAAGCTATCAAAATTTTGGTATGAACTAAACATTTTGGACATTGAAGATAGATTTTTCCGTTTTCGCATGCGGACATCATTGTTCACTAGATCAGTGTCTCTGTGGCTCCGGAAAAAATGGACTTGGGTAGGTAAAAGCTCATGATTATGCTCCTTCACAAAACTATAAACAAACCATTTGCCATTCTGCCTTCTCTTCACATGCATGCTTGCCTTACAACCTATTTTAGGAGAAGGTCTTGGGTTAATGGCATCATCTGACTGCTGTTTATTCCCATATCGTATGCACGAAAACTTGGCATCAATAAATTCTTTTGATGCTCTAGATCGGCGACTACTCAATTTTGCAGTACCAAAACCTGCAGCTCGTGCATACTCTTTATAGAAAGCATATGCATCTTCATGTGACTCAAATTCCATGTCATCATGAGGTTCTGCAATTGTATTGGCTGTGACCTTATCAGATTCCATAGCCACATCCCCAAAGCTTAAATGCCTCTTCACATATTCGAGTCTACCATTATCTACTCAACGATTGCATTCAGTCTCTAACTTCTCAGGTAATCTCAAGAAACTGTTGGATCTTCCAAGAGAGAGAAAATTAGTCGTGCAATGCTCTTTCTCAACGCTTGTACTTGTCGACTTTGGAGTTTTTGCCCTCTAACACTCTGGCCACAGCAAAAAAAAAAAAAAGCACTTCTTCCTTCAACACAATTGAGATTATGGACAAAGCACAATGTGCAACTGTCAAATGAGGAAATGACTGCTGAAAGCTGTCTATGGTTGAATAGCACACTGACCTTATTTCTTCTTGTCTAAGAAGATCTATTGTTAACAAAAATAATTCCTCAATGTATTTTATACATCAAATTATATCAACCACCTTTGAGAAAAGAATTAGTTTGTTTTGTAGAGCATTTTCTATATCAATCCTTGCCACTCTCCCGTTATCTCTGATCTCCACTTTTTTCTCTCCATTTACACAGAAACCAACAAATTCTCTCTTCTCTCTCACTTGCATGCATGTATCAGTGTGCTTCAAGACTAGCACACCCTTCAATCATTAGGCATAAGTTAGAAGGACAAACCTAACACTTGTTAAACTACCAGCAAACCAAATCAAACTTCTAATCAACAATGGGGGAGATGTTGAAAATCTATCAACAGTTTATATGAATCTAATAACGACAAAATACAAAATGCTTAAACTGTAGACAAAAGAACCAAACTTCTCCCCGGTAGTTTATTAAGATATCTCAGTCCATGAAGAAATTAAAGATCTGGGATCAATCACAGTCCACAAAGTATTAAGTTAGCATTCGTTAATGATGCCAATGGGAGACAGCCTTACATTGACTCAATGCCTACAAACTCACAGTTTGGAGTACAACTATGAGAAAAAGTATTCAAGAGATCTGGCTTTTTCTTTCATCTTTATCATAGGGTAACACTTGAAAGGACTCACCTCGTCAGATATCTGCTCTGATTGCAGAGCGACTTCACCAATTTTTTTTTTATTTGCGTCACTTTGAAGAGAACTCCTTAGCTTCCTCCTTCTACAAAAATTTCTCGTTACAATGAGTAGCTTTCGTCGAGTCTAACCATAACTCAAGGTACTTCAAGCCTCACCTTCTACACTAATAACTAAAGCTGTGAATAAATGCCTGCTTATTGAAATAGCTGAATGATAAGTGGAACATATCCCATCATTGATCCGTGTGAATTGTCTAAGAGTAAGATCCCAATTCTAAAATGGATTTTGTTAAATATCTGAATAGGAAAATATTGTTGTGTCCCAACTCCCAAGTACTAATTTTCTTGTGCTATCCACAGTCGGTGCATTAAAAACAGAAACATTTTTTTATTAGGTATGGGTAACAAGTGCCCAGGGTATGGTCAAAAAGTGTCCTGGGGGCTCTTGTTACCAATACCCCTCCAAAATGCATCTATTGCATTCAACTCCTAAAACTAAAACAACAGCAGATTTACCATGTCCACACCAGGTGAAGTAGCTAGCATGCAGTGATAATGGTTCGGCCCAAATATCCAGAACATATGGACATTTCTCCCATGGAGAAGAACATCTTAACCTCTGAATGTTCAAAATCAACATCTTAAGCCATTCACACAGCCATTGTCATTGCTTGTTGCATGTACATTTAGCGACAATGTGGTAGCGTTAATGACATAATGTGCTGTTTTATTGGGCCTCTTGTTCCTCAATGACAAAAGCGAGCCCTTTAAGCTAGGATTCTTAACGAAGCTGATTATAGTTCATATTGCCAAACTTTTCCTGATCAGGTGAACACTTTTTGTCCCTCATTCTCTACATGTGACCAACCCTAGCATCGCAAGAGAGGAAAAAATTTATGAGATTCATCTGGTTGGCGTTACATACATGGAAGGATTACGAGTTTATTCACTCCATACTAACATAATGTGGATGCTCGATCCACCTAAGTTACGCTTACAATGTATCGAATTCTCCCCTTTAGCAAAAAATTTAAGTGACGTAGACCTATATCCTTAGCATACAGCAACCAGCCTAATCCAACTTTCAAAGTCGATATCAAGAATTTGCACTCTTAACGACATTACCAACGAGCCCAATCAGACTGTGAAAGTTAGTCATCAAGAACTTGCGCTCCTTATAACGACGAGCTCGCTATATAGCACAGCACAAACATCAGAAGCACAGAATGAATTTTCTAACCGCAAATGCACCCAATTCAAGAGCACGAAAGACTTTTAGCATCCCAAAAACAGCTGAAAGCACCCAATGAATCGTTCGTCACTGTGGGTAAAACGAGCGAACTCGAACAAGCACCTGACCACAGGTATTAGCGGTTCTCGAGAACTCACCGATCACTTCCTCGAGCTGAAATTAGCTATTTCCCGGAAAGAAAACAGAGAGAGCCGAGAGGGAAGGCGAGAGACTCTTGAAGATGAATTTTCTCTCTCGTGTTTTTTTCGAGTGCCGCGAGATGATAGTGCAGGTTGAGTCAGACACGGATATCAGAGTGCTGTTTTCGGGTCTTTTTGGCTGCGGAGCACAGCACAGCAGAGAGGACGGGTCGGGGATTCGAATGGGTTATACAGGCACCCGACTCAGGGGTGTTTTGGTAATTTTAGCCTGTTGATTTGCTTTTGTCGATTTAGGAAGTTCGCAAAAGAAGAAACAAGGAAAAATTTCGCAAATGACCCTTAAATTTCGCCCGTATATGCAATGTAATTGTTTAACTTATTCAACGTGGTCTATAAATTATAACCATAATATGTAATGTCATATCTGAAATTTAAATTTATTCAATAAAATTTTTGATTTTTTTTTATTTGTGTTCACATATAGCCCTAAAACTATATGAAAATAAACAATATCTTCCTTTCATTGATTCAAGTTCAAATACAACATTGACCATATTCATATAGTTCGAGGCTATATTGAATATAAATCAAAAGTTTAGAGGCGATGTGAAACAAATTAAAGTTCATGGATCATATTACACATTGATCCAAAGTCCAGAGATCATTTGTGTCATTAATCCTAAATAAAAAGATTTGGCAATAAGAGAAGTGACACTACATGACATAGCGATCGAGGGACTAATTGTTATAATCTCTAGACAAATTCTAATTGTTTGCGATTGCGACAAAAGACAACTGCACCGTCTGTGTCATCAACGTCATTAAAGTTATGATGCCTTGCGAATTTCGCCGGTCTTGCTTTTCACCATGGCAAATTCTCTGTGTTCTCAAAATTTACCCACAACGTCTCTAGTGATCATACTGTATGGGTAAAGGCGAGCACGACTCCTAATATCAAACGGTGGACATCAACATTTCCTTCGATGTCAAATTATTTATTTATTTATTTTTCACGATCGGTGCAACAAGCGAGGGTTGATCGATCGAGTGGCCAAGGGCTTTGCGTCACAACCCGAAGGCCGCGGGTCCGATTTCCCGGTCCATCTCCAGTCCCGATGAAGCCTTTGGTTACAGTAGAAAGGCCTTCCATACAAGCTGCAACCCAAACCTTTTCATTTGAGTAGTGGGTCGTCGGCTTTATAGCCTTTGAGCCGTCTTAAGGCCCGTGGTCACGCAACTTGGTCTTAATCTCATTTTCAGCTGTTGCGCTTCCGTGTGCTTCTTACACGGTGAATTTGAGTCTGTCGCGCAGCCAGGGTTGCTAAGGAAAGTCCAGGTAAAACACCATCTAACTTTGTTTATGCAGCAACGTCTCGACCGGAAGCCGGCGATGCTGAGCAGCATCTGTTTTGGATGATACGACAGAGACGCCACGAGGCGAAACACAAATTAAAGAGAGATGGGGTGAATCTGACACGACACGACACGTTTAACTTATTGTGTCTAACCCGAATCAATAGATTTTTCTCATAATTCAGTTGTTTAATACTGGGCATCACATTTGCACATGATATCGAATTTTCGTATACTGTAAAAGGTATAACATAGGTTCTAATTCGCGGCACGTGATATATTAAAAAAAAAAATTAGATTGAGCCTCATGCCTTATGGCACGTCGCTCTTATCTTATGAAAACCTTAGTAATTTTCAAACCACTGTACAATAGATGATATAGGATCTAGACGTGCCCCCCATCGTTTACCTAAACGATTGCACGCCGTGTACAAACTTCAATTGCTTCATGATAATGTCAGCATATGTTGTACCACGATTCAACTTTTAACTTCCGTACTTCTTAAATCAATTACCATCTAAACAATGGGGACATACATGCAAAAAGTCGGGTGGAGATCAGGTTGATCGTCAAGAGTCCCACGTCGCACAAACCCTCGTGAATTGGTATCGGAGCCATGTTCCGATACCGGTGGAATGGGGAGTATGTTAACTCCGTCGCTCCGGAAGGGAGCCCAACATCGCCCCCGCCCGCTACCATTTCTCTTTGTTCAGAGGCCTTCGTGGCTACCCAGCGAGACCCTCCAACCCCCCCCCCCCCCCCCCCAAAAAAAAAAAAGGATTCAGTTGCATCAAATCAAATGGACGATGAACTCAAGGTGTGAATTGATCTTTTCGAGTTAGGTGTCGGTTTTGCCTACCTCTGGTTCCTTCTTGGGTCGCTGGAGACCGTACCGACCGGATGATGCTGCATGTCTCGCGTGTCTAATCTGCAGTGGGTTTGAAGCTTGGAACGGTAAAGAGAGGAGTTAGGTCAAAGACATTGCCAAACAACAACCACCGCCGCCCTCGAGCTGCTCCCGTGATTCCATTCATATCATACTTGCATGACTCGGTGATTCGAAAAATAAAAAATTCCTCCTGATCTATCGGGACCAACTTAAATTTCGATTGTGTAGAACATGTTAATATACAAGGAAAAATGACACAAATAATCATGAAACTCTGACAGAATGTGCAATGTGGTTCATGAACTTTTAATTTGTACCATTAGTCCATGAACTTTAGCCAAATGTGCGATTTGATTCCCAAACTTATGAGTTGTTCAATTTAGTCCTTGAAATTTTAGTGCATATTCAATTTAGTCCCTTAATCATATGAAAATATTTATTATTATCCCTGATCTTAAATTAATAAAAATACTACATTGAACATTTTTCTATAGTTCAGGGACTATATTGAACATATAGCAAAAGTCTAAAAGTTCAGGGATGATATTGAACATTAAACTAAAGTTCAAGAACTAGATTAAACAAATTCAAAGTTCAAGATCCACATTGCATGTTCCGTCAAAAATCAAAGATCATTTGTGTCATTATCTCTTGTATTTATATTAGTCGCCAGATAGGTGCGACTAAATCAAAGACAGGAAGCACGGCCCATCGGTCAAATTAGTTAGTCGTGCACCTTGCCTTCTCGTTCAATCGCCACCGTTAGCCATGTTTTTTGCGCTAGTCGCATGTAGCCTCATAGTCGTCGCGAGTAATTTACCAATCGTTGTCTTTAATCCATCTCCGTCGCCATAAATATCCCTTCTATCATCTTTTAAAGCTCCAGAAAGAGATTGACTGTCACCTACACATCAAGACTCAACTCCTTTTATTTTCCTTTATTATCTCTTTTATTTTTCGCATTTCTAGATAAAGTCCGTAAAGTTAATAGCAAAAAAAATGGATGTCCTTTTCCACTTTTTTCACAAGGGAGAAAAAGGAAACTTCAAGGCTTCTAGCGCTTTGCATACGCAGCTCCGTTTCACTTAATACCCTGTTTGGTTCAACATAATTAAAGAATTTTGAGTAAATACAAATATCTTTAAGCTAGAAACCTTTTCTAAAATGTAAGTAGTGTTTGGTAAAGTATTTTTAAAAAATACATTGGTAATCAACTTTGACGTAAATATTATTTGGGTGAAAAATACACTTTATAAAATACACTTTGTAAAGTATTTTAATTTTTTTTCAAAAAAAGTGGCGGTGGTTAGTGGAGGCAGTGGTGGTCGACGATCTGCAGGTGGCGAGCAGCGGTCGTCGGCGGTGATCAACGATAGCGACAAGCGGTGGCGGTAGTCGGCAGGTGGCAACGTCGGGAGGTGGCACGTGGCAGGTGGGATGGGCTTGGCAATGACCGACGATGGTTAGTGGCGGTGGCGAGCGACAAGTGGCGAATGGTGCTGGCAGGAGGCGGCGGCGGCGGCGGCGATGGGCGGTAACGAGCTTGGCGATGGCTAATGGCAATGGTGGTGGCGGTGGCGATGGCGATCGGCTGTATGCGGTACGCAGTGGGCGGGTGGCGGCAAGTGGAGGTTACAAATCTAGAAGAAAAAAAATAGCTGTATTTGAGATGCAACTTCCCAAAGTACCTTTAGAAATACTTTGGGCTAAAGTCTTTTGGAAAGCATTTGAGATCCAATTACATCTCCCCAAAGTGAGCCAAAAATGAACTAAACACTATTTATATTTAATCAGGGGACTTTACAACCTCAATGCTCATCCACATTGTTGAACCAAATAGAGCCTAAATTTCGTTACTTCTTTCTTTAATTGTATGGCGAAAAATGGGATCCATTTAAAAAAAAAAAACATATGATTCTCTTGTATTGTCTACTCGGGTCCGGCTGATATGGTCTATTTTAGGTGTGTTTTACTTTCATCTCAAATCGATACACATGTGACAAATTTATCTCAAATTATATTTTGACCACAAAAAACTTCAAAATGATAATCACTTGATAAATTTACCTCGAACAATTTTTTTACCTTGAAAAATACTAAACCGGTACACATGTGATAAATTAGCCCGAACTAGTAAACTTACGACATATTTATCCTCCGGTTTGTTTTTTGTAAAATTTTACAATCCAATTATTGAGCCGAATAACATGTGGCAATTGACGAGTGTATCAATTTGAGATTTTTTATCCTCGGTTTATCACAGATGTATCAATTTTGCATTTTTTGTGGTGTTAACTCGCTTTAACAAAAATTGACGGTCGGTAAATTTGTCATATATATAACAGTTTAAGATTTTTTATGGTCAAAAAATTTAGTTTGAGATTAATTTATCATAGGTGAATTAATTTAGAATTTTTAGTGATAAAAAAATAGTTTTTGGTAAATTTGTCATAGTTGTAGCAGTTTGGATTTTTTGTGGTAAAAAAATAATTTGAGGTAAATTTATCACATGTATACCAGTTTGAGATTTATTGTGATCAAAGAATTATTTAGGATAAATTTGTCACAGTTATACCAGTTTAACTTTTTTTTTGTGGTAAAAAAATAGTTTGAGGTAAATTTATTACATGTGTATCAGTTTAGGGTTTTTCATGATATCAACCTTTACTTTTTTTGTATATTTTGGAAATCTCATGAGTACCACGTATTGAAAGAAATAGGAAAGTCCTAAAACTTGCAGAGAGTGTAATCAAGTCCTAAAATTTGTCAAATTGGTAAAATTAAGTATTTTTGTTGACACCATGCAGCATTTTAAATTAATTTATTTCTCCTATGTGGCATTAATTATTATTTGTATTTATAACTTTTCTAAAATATATTAGAAAAATTAATAATTTATTTTATAAAGCAAAACTGGATAAAAAAAATAGCAGAGCCTAGGATGTTGTCTCCACCCATTGCCAAAGGGGCCGTCAGTCGCTAGTCCTGGGTGAAGGTGGCTAGGGCGAGGCATCGCCAGCCCTAGGCAAGGGCCGGCGACCCTTGCCAGGCTCGGACTAGGGAGCCCATGTCTGGGACCGCAACGGAGGGGGCAGAGGGCGAGGATGGCCAGGGTGGCGAGGACGGCGAAGGCACATCGAATGAGCGGCCTCGGTCTAGATTTAGGAGTTGAGATCGATACCGTTCGACGGTCTGAGACAAGGAATTGAAGTTCCACTCTTGTTACGGATTTTTTGGAAAGGACAAGTGCAGTAGACAATGGGGGAAGAGTTTGGGGAAGGTGGTGAAGTTTTCAAAGAATAGAAAGACGCTGACAAGGACGTGAAGGGTTTCTATGTTGCTAAAACGTAGCGGAATATATTTATAAAATAAAACTCTAGACAGGATCTATGAGTGTATTGAAATCGAAACATGAGTTCAATATCTACCTTTCGTTAGATTGGAGATAAACTGACAATGTATCGTGGATCAGCGCTCCAAGTGTTACGCCTCTACCGGTATCCACACACGAATTGAAATCTTTAACGATCCAAGTGCTAACTTAGATCTTGAAGTTCCTTTTGCTTAATAGCCTTTTATCTTTGAGACTCTTTCAAAGATCTACGAGTGTTGAATGATTTTGTATCCTCTTTCTTGTAATTGAGACTTTCTCAATGTATAAGGCGCTTCTAGGGTTTTTCACCCATCGTCCCCATTATCTTAATAGTTGGATATATATATATATATATATATATATATATATATATATTTACACGAAAGAAAAGGAGTGGCGTCGGGCGATTTGGCAAATCTTCGGCGCCAGGCGGTTGGGAAATCTTTTCGGATCGTTTAATCGTTATCTTATAACACCTACCAAAATGTCAACCTCCAATCAACGTAATCATACGTTTAATCGTTATTTCATAATGCGCACGATCATTCCGTACAATCATATGCACTTGTGTAGATATTTAGAACAAGAGAATAAATTAAACTCTACTTCCTAAGTAGATCAAGGCATAGAGAAAAACTGAACTGAGTTCGCTATTGCGTGCGACTCTGTAGGTTCACTAAACATTAGCAATGTGCTCAAAACTCTTTTGGTTCACAACTCATAAGCGGTCTCTAACAAGACACTATGGCTATCTAAGTATAGTGAATATCATTTTTTCGATACAACCCAAACCACAATTAATGCTAGAGCATCAATCTTGATTGGTTTTTATGGCAGACCATTAACAAGACGATGGTCGCCTTCGTCTTGGTCGCCATCCCCGGCGGAGGTCGCTAGCCCTCCGGCGACAGCGAGCCCTGCCTTCCCCCACTTTTTTGTTTTAAGTTTTGTTTTTTAAAATAAAATTTTATATTTTATTATTACTTTTAAATAATATAAATAAAATCTAAAAAAGCATGACAAAAACGCCACAAAGGATTAAAAATAATAATTTAAAAATATCACATTGGCATTTTCATTAATAAAATTGACGGCGTTAACAGAATGACTTGATTTTATCAACTTGTTAAGTTTTAGGACTTGATTGCATTTTTTTTTTCAAATTGTAGAACTCAATTGCACCTTCGTGATAAATTTTAAGATTTCTGGTGGGCATATCCCGGAGAAATTTTAACTTTCAAAGGAAAGTTCGACAAATACCTTCTTTTCTCAAAAGAAACCCCGAATGACCAAGCCTAAAATTATCGCTTCCTCGGATACGTAGCGGCGACATCGGTAGGTGCTTAGCTTCATTTACTCCAAAAGTCAGGGTCAGGCATGCTTAAAAATAGCTGTTAAGTACTAATCGTGAATCAACAGATACTTCTCTATCACTATCAGCATCCATTAGATATAATTAATGACGGGTCATCTCAGCATTTTGGCGTTTGGGTTGTGGGGGATCTTATCTTTTAGCGACAGGCTCCGTAATTAAAGTTTTATCCAGCCAGTTTATCATCTCGACTGTGGCTGTGACTTTGACAAACCCCCTCTTCTGATTGACTACTGCGCACTCTACGTAGCGTCACTGTGCAGCATGCGTGTTTCTATTCGACAGCGACGGTGCTTTGAATTCGATATCGTCGGCAAAGTTTAAGCGGCGCAATTGAGCAAACTGGCGAGTCGATTTTACGACCTGAAAGAACAAATGGAGCGTTCGGAAACAAGACGTCGTGTCCCGCCGGCGAACTGGTTTAAGCCGGCGATAGGCACGAGCGCGTGACCACAAGCAATCTGTCGGTGGAAAGGATTGAAAGGAGGCTCTTCTCAAGCTTCCTTGGAGAGAGTTGTGGGAGCATAGATGGATGAGGCTGGAAACAGAGTAGATCTATCAAAATGAATCATAAATACATTTCTTAACACATTTAATGGACTGAGTTACTAAATGATTTAGTTATATTCAGGTGATGTATCATAAATGAGTTTAGAATGATAAAGTCCGAAATAATATGTATGTTAAATGAGTTCACGAATAGGTGTAATCTATTTGTGACCTGTTTTCTTTTTTTTTTTTGTTGAACTTATTCTTGACCTGTCATTTGGTTTGGTGGGGGGGGGGGGGTGTTAGGAATACAAGCATCGAAAATGAATATATAGAGGGAAAATGTGTTTGTCTAACCCAAAAGATGTCGGTCTTCCTAACTTGAAATGTCAAAAAACTTAGATCGTGCATGATAATATTTTTGTTTTAGAAATTGAATTTTGGCTAGAAATAGTTTTTTTATTTCTGTTTTATGATGAATTTTTTAGCAACAAAATGTGTTTGATAACGATATAAAATTTCTTGTCCTAGAATAACAAAAAAAAAATGCGAAGGTGGCGACCAACGGTCATGGCAATCAACGGCAGCTGCGCGAGGCGGGCAACCAGCGGCGGCGATTGACGGCGGCAGATGATGGTCGGCGACGAAGATTTCTATTTCTGTTTCTTGGAAAAGTAATTTTTTTTATTTCTCATTTCTACTTCAAATCTATTTTTGAAATAACTTTTTATTTCAGAAATAGAAAAATAGAATTACGTTACCGAACGAGTTTATGTTCTGAAAGCAACTTTAAAAGAAATGTTATCATGCACCCTGTTAATGTAAGTGATCCGTCGCGTCTTTCCCACGTTAGTGGAGAACAACAATATCGTTTACACCCACTCATGGATTGCTCAGTTAGTTAGGGCGCACTTGGGATTATGTGGTTTGATCTCAGGTTCGATTCCCCAAATGATTAACTGTGATTTAAGTGAGGGGTACATGGCTGTGGGTTGTTGTGCTAGTCTCCCCCGAAGAATAGTCGAGGTGCGCGCAAGCTGGTCCGGATACCTTAGTTATCAAAAAAAAAAAAAAAAACAATGTCGTTTACGGACAATAGCATCGGCTTGAAGCGACAATGCGTTGGCGTGGGAAGGAAAAGTCTCGTCACTTTCTTCGTCCCGATCTTATCGCCACACCGCACTAAATACATGATGCTGAAGCTACTGATCAAACGTCCCGGTAAGTCCTTTGGCCAAATTTTACATACCTTTCTTTTTCAAACCTGGTTTTTATAGCTCGGGAGCACGGCCATAATTAGTCGGGCCCTCGCCATGATTAGCCGAGTTACCTAAAGGGGAACCGGCGGGCCAACTCGCCATCGGGATTGAAGTCACCCGGGCTACCTTGGACATCCCGTCAGGACTTGATTGCACTTGTTTTCATAAGACTCGAAGTTTGATTGCGTTTGTATAATTATTACTCTTTAAAAATTTCGGTGTTATTTTTTTGGATTTCACAAATCAGCGCTCTTAACCGTATCCATTTTTCTTAATCTAAAGGCACGAGGATAGAAGCTCGATCGCCTAGAGGACATGCACCATGTCGTGCCAACCGCGCGTTAACATCAGGCCACATAAATAGGAATCACATCGCTTTCTCACTTGTAAAATGAACAAAATGAAATGAAAATAAAATATGGTCGCGCAACCTAACTATCATTAGGACATGAGAGCATCTACCCCTTGACTAGATGTGGTAAATCGGAGAAAAAGAATCTAACAACTCCATCGCCCGTGCGCGATAAGTCGTTGATTTTATTTTTATTTTTCTCCTTATCCGAATCGGCACGCGATTTCGTTGGATATTGATTCCTTTGCATTTTCCTAATTCAAGAAAGCATCTTTTACCGCAGTCATCCTTTTTCCGAGCATTATTCTCTCCCGAGTGTGGTCAATATAATTAAGAGGAAAAGCAGCATCATAGTAAGTACACAGATTTATTTGCCTCCAATCCAAACATGAATTATCCGTATTCGACCCCGCGCGATCAATTCAATTCAACTGTCGTAAGCAAATGCAGAAATTAAGTATTCGTTCCTTTAAATTCGTGCGATCAATGAGCTCTCTTGAAAATTGCCATGCCAGGGCTCATCCAAAGCGGAGTACATGACACGAACAGTCCATGAGAACTTTGCCTTAATTTACAATATGATTCTTGGTTAAATCTGTTTAATATGTCCCACGAACTCTTGCCCAATGTGCGACATTGTTTCTAAAATGATCGTATGTTCAATGTAATCCCTAGATTTTCGTCATATTTTTTATTTAATCCAAAAACTATATATTAATATCTTCACGGGTCGAGGGATGACATTGAATATTTTCATACAATTCAAAGACTTAAAGTCAACATGTTCAAGGATCATATTAAACAAATTAAAAATTTAGAGACAACATTATATATTGAGCTAAAGTTTAAGGACTAAATAAAATTCAGAGACAACATTAAACAATTTTATTTAGGCTAGGGACAAAATGAATATGTGTCAAAATTTCAAGATTACATTGAACAAATTAAAAATTTTTGGATCACGTTGATTAAATTTAAAATTCAACTACTACATTGCATATTAAATTAAAGTTCATAGATAATTTGTGCTATTCACCCAAATTTATTGTTGTGAACTACGTTTCTATCCGTTAACTCCTATGTCAGTGTTGGGCATGCGTCCACACATTGTTAGTCATCACCATACCAAAATTTGCTTCTTTGATACAATTTTTTAGCACACGCTCAGCCACCCCGTAGCTCTTACGGTCGTGTCTACGCCTATCGCCACTGCAACAAACTGCAGCCATCACACGAGCTAGCACGCCAACGCCAATGACGAAGGACACTTATCTCACATAGCTTAGCAACGTCGATTTATAGGTCGCGAACGCGATAGCTAGCAACGAAGATGTCCGATAGTGGTGGAGACCAAACGAGGAGGAGGGCGGTAATAGTTACTGTGGGTGAGCATGAGCTGGATCCAAACCTAGATTTTGAAACCGAAATGTTATAAGCGGTTTTCAATTTTTGGAACCGAGAACCAACCCTCTTTGTCTTGAAACACATTTTGGAACTGACTCTGTTTTTCGATCTAGTTTCAGGCTCTATCTAAGAACCTGTTGGTTCTTTTTTTTTTCAATCAAAATAACAGAGATATCGATAAAATGAGCAATAAAAATTACAATCCACTAAAAACAACAATTCATACTTTTAAATGCAACAATCTAAAATCGATCTTATATTAATCGATTTAAATATTAACTCTAATTTTGTGAAACCGATTAAAGCTTAACAGATGAATAATATATTTTTAAAAATAATTAGAAATCGGTCTCCACCTAGAATCGAGAACCGAACTGGTTTCAATCGATTCTCAAAAATTGAAACCACTCGGACCAGTTTGAATGGGACTTAATTCTTGATCCTGTTTTTCGGGTGGATCGATTGAAATTACAGGTAAACTCGATCCGATCGTACACTTTTGATAATTACGAGAGGGATGGGCGGAGAAGCGCGGAGCGAGGGGGGGGGGGGGGGCGTGGGTGGGTGTAGAGAATGTTGAGGCGGGCGGAGGCAACGCCGACCTGATGAGCCGGTTCGCACGTGTGCTTGATTGACTTGTGGCTAGGCTGATATTGATTAGCGGGTTCACACGTGTACCGGTGGCCTCGCGGGTACGGAAACATTTTCCCCTTGTCTCCCTCTTTTTTGGGGAGTTAAAATTTTCTTTTGCTTATCTTTCTTTCTCTCTCCAAAGTTCACTCTCAAGCATCAATCAGTAACCCCACCATCAGCACCACCTAGCCGCTTCGGCGATTCCTGGAATGTAAAAGAGAAAAACTCGTGGAGGGGGAAGAAGAAGAGGAGGCTTCGTTCCTACTGCGACTCTCCGGCCTTCTACTTCTGTCTCCGTTCGAGCGCTGTGTACCTCGCTTGAGCTCCCATACTTCTCCGTAACTCCAGGTGCTCGAATCTTGTTCAACTTCTGCTGTTGTTTTGTTAACCTGAAAGCAAAGAAGAAGCTCAGATCTCTAATTGTCGCTCGATTGCGAAGGAATTGAAACTTTGGATTTGGTTTCGCAGGTCTCCCTCTGCTTTTCTCTGTTCCCGAAGCTAGTCCAACTTCAACCGCACGGTGCTCTTACCTGAAGCGAAGTGAAAGCAACAGCCAATCAGTCTCTGGCTTTAGATCCGGAGAGAGAGCGACGCGAGGAAGAAGTTTCCTCACGACGAATACTTCTCTTAAGAATTACTTAGCCGGCGAATTCTTCTGCTCTTTTTCCAGCTATTCTGCAGATTCCTACGGATCGATCGGCGTCTCCTTGGGAAACTGGTGATCCCCGGTGATTTTCGAGGTCCGGGAAGGAAGAATTTGGAAATTTTTTCAACGGTTTTTTGAGATGGAGTCGGATCTTCAACAGCAGCACCATCATCGTCATCATGCTTTTCTGGATCACGTTCGCGAGCCTGCCCCTCAGCATCACGAGCAACAGATGAGCTCGGGCCTGTCGCGATACCGATCCGCGCCGAGCTCCTTCTTCGCGAGCTTGCTCGAGAGGGATTTCTGCAACGAGTTCCTCGGCCAGCCTTCGAGTCCGGAGACGGAGCGGCTTCTCTCGCGGCTGATATCCGGCAACCAAGACGAATTGCCAGCAACGCAGAATCTCGGTGGATTCCAGCGGAGTCTGCCGCAGAACGAAGTGACCAATCGCCAACCGCAGTTCGTGGAGCTGGTGAAGAGCGAAGCGAATGTGATTCCTCAGCAGCAGAGTCACTACTCTTCCGGTTCTTACTACCAAAGTTCATCTCAACCGCCTCGGCCAAATCAAACCTCGACCGATGGAGTCTCCGGTTCAGATCGTTTGCCGCCCACGAAAGTTGGTGGTTCCAATTCGAATCTCGTTCGCCATAGCAGCTCACCTGCAGGGCTTTTCGCCAACATCAACATCGATAACGGTACTGTAGTGCTATTTTTTGATGTTGCTTTCGGTCGAGATTGTTTTGTGGTTTTCACTGTTTAGCAATGATTTGCAGAATTGATTCGACTACTCATGAAGCTGCGACTCGCAATCTTTGACTATTTTTCTGCCTCAATTCTGTGGTTTCATTTGATTTTTAACTCTTACTTTAAGGAGTTGATGGAACAAGTTGCTGTTTGTCTTCTCTCAAGCAAGTTGAAATAAATTATTAGCAAGTTTTTCTCGTTTAGTACCTAGTTTTCCACTGGTTCTTTGGAACTTACAGATCCGTCAAAAGAAGCACAAAGCAGGCGAATTTGAACCTAGAATTGACTCGCAATAGGCACGACCACATGCAGAAATTCACTCCCTGTGGATGCTTGAAAGGGCACAATCTCACGGAGAATGGGCAATAACTGGTCTGCAAATTGCAGGCTTTGCTTCTATGGAGGGCATGAGGAATTTCGTCGCTTGCAGTGGAGCAAATGCAGAGGCATCCTTTTCTAATGCGAATAGGTTGACCAGTCATATGAGCTACTCATCCAGGGCAGCCTCCACCATGGGACATATGAGTCCGATTTCTGAGCTCGGGGATAAACGCATGGAAGCCTCCATTGATGGAGGTGCAGCTTTTGGTGAAGGTAACGCTAACAATTACATTGCGCGTTATCCTGTGAGCTCTTGGAAGGATTCGGCCGGCGTGTCTGAAAATTTGAATGCTCTGAAAAGAAGCGGGGATGATGATAAGAAGTTTTCGGGCTTAAATGCATCAGAGCTGGTGATACTATTTTTTCTCACGTGTGATTTCCCAACTTTGATGTGCATCTAGTGTGATGAATGAATTTCTTTTTCTTATGCTCAGAACGAGGAGGTCAGGAGCCGTCCTCCCATGGGTTTGACGCATCACTTAAGTTTGCCAAAAACTTCGGCAGAGATTTCCTCCATAGAAAAGTTTTTGCAGTTGCAAGATTCTGTACCGTGTAAAATTCGTGCTAAGAGAGGTTGCGCCACTCATCCTCGTAGCATCGCTGAGAGGGTAAGATCCATTTTCTAAACTTCTTCATATGTTTTTTAAGAATCATCGCAGAGCTTAGGTTCGGTTTCCGATATGTTAACAGTGACCGTAAGACCGCAATCACCTATTCCAGTTAGAAAATTGGGCGGTTTTTGTGAACCTGGGAGTGTTTCTTCTGCTTGTAATCAGGTTAGGAGAACCAAAATCAGCGTAAGAATGAGGAAACTACAAGATCTCGTGCCAAACATGGACAAGGTAAATTTTTCATCTGCTCTTGGCGATGCTAACTGAAACTTGTTTATGAATGCTGATTTGCACACTGTCTTGGCAGCAAACCAACACAGCAGACATGTTGGATTTGGCTGTTGATTACATAAAAGACCTCCAGGAACAGGTTAAGGTAAAACCTCGTTAACCCTTCCTAGTTCCTGTCAAGATCCTTTACTGCGATGATATCATGTGTGATGAAGATTTTTAACATGATGAGCTCCTCACGATTCTGTATTTAACCCAAACTTTTGGCAGGACCTGTCTGCGAATCGGGCCAGATGCACATGCCCCAACAGGCAGCAGCAGTAATAGCACCAGATCCCAGGGAGGGAGACTCGTGTGCTGCACTGTACATAACTATAGTGCTATGCAGGAAAGAGAACACTCGCAGAAAGCAAATTCGGGCACTCTTTGCAAAGCGAGAAAGAGGGTCGAAGCTGAGGGATGGTGAGGCGTGAAGCTAGAAAGATGGGGAGAAAAAAAGGGCTGTAAAAAGCCAAACCGAAACAGAATCTCGCTTATGGGAAGCAAGAGGGCCTGAAGAAAAAAGTTTGTATGGCGTAAAGGGTTGTCCAGATCGAAACGTGTCTTTTCGTGCAGCACAGGTTGGGTCGTTCAGCTAAATTGCCGATAGATCTTTGTATTTATTAAATAGAGAGGAGGAGGAGAACAATAAGGAGTGGTAAGATAAGATCTCGTCGTTGTTGTTATTATAGCGTTGAGCTTTGGTCATCGAGATAATAAAGAGGGATGCGATCGAGGGTTGGCAAAAAGAATTATATTGCAAAAGGAGGGCGATGCGTGGAAAAGCTATGCGAGGGGACCCACCCCTGTTTACCCCCTCCCCCAGGGGGGGGGGGGGGGGGCGGCCCGTCGGTGTTGAAGGTAAAACCTCCCCGTTTCCCAAATGGCCAAAGTCGAGGTTGTTAGGTCTGGAACTAGAACGAGGCCCTGACGTGTCCTTTGTTGTCATTTCCTCAAATTGGCCAGACTCTTTTGTAGCGTTATCTGCTTTCTGTCCCAAATGCTATCTCCTGCGTTGTTGGGTCGTTAAGATGATGGGTTTTGTCCTGTAACGTTCCCGCATTTAAGGTACCTGAACAGATGATGCGAAAAAATAAAAGTAAAAGGGTTTAAAAGGAGAGAGTGACAAGGTACCAGATCAGGATCGGCAAAAGAGGAAAACTTTCGCCTGACCGACCCCAATAAAGGAAAAAAGGGTTCAAGTTCAAGCGAAGACGATGCCTAATCAGGACGCCTGTTAGTGGAATCCCCCTCATGCTTGTGTCGGCATCGATGGATTCTATCCATTCCTGCAGGAATTTATCGTCTTCCCCGTTGGTAGGTCCCTCCCTCCTTTCTTTCTTTGTCTGTTTCCTGTTTTCGCTAATGAGCTAAAGCATTCGAAGTCCTTACGTCAAAAGGAAGCAGAGAAAAAATGGGATCTCAGAGGAAATTGACGGGAAAGAATTTTCATTAGATTCGTAGCACTCCTACGTCCTAACGTTGGCTGTGCCAAGTAAAATGTTACGAGATTGTGCCCACCTAAGTCAGATTTCAGGCGACCTTCACGTAGTCAGAAGAGGACTAGAGCAAAAGACGGGAAGAGAAATATGAGACTCCGCACGGAAGCTTCTTTCCTTTTGTTCGACTCTTGCGGTGGTTGGCTTAGTAATGAAGAGACATGTCTGTATTTCATAAGGTCGCAAGGTCGATTCATGTCGCGAGAGAATCTCGGAATGGCAGGTGCTGTGATCTCAGTTGGCATGTATCTCTTGCGACGGTCGGTACAATTGCGGCGACGAGCACGTTAATATCAAATATTGGGGGTGATGTGAAGTTATCATAATTCAATTCGATTCCGAAGAAGGTGTCGGACCTTTTGTGGTAACACTAAAGAGGGGGGTTGTTATCATTCCATCGTCCATCTCTCTTGTCTCTTCACTAATTATAAATGAAATTTTCTTTTTTTTTTCTTCAAGACGTGGAAGGAAAATATCATATAAATTTTCAGTCCCCTTCTTCCTTTCTTTACAAATCTTGTACGAACGATATTCCCCAATCCGGCCCCAATAAAGAGGATCAGGATCCCATTCCCCGTGCCAAGTGAATCCCACGTAAGTGATGAGCTCACATCCCCCGTCTCCCCTCCCGGGGAAAGGGAAGATACGCTCCTCAGTCCTCACTCTCACTCTCATCTAATGCCTCCTTTGAAAACACACAAATGCTTTCCATGACTTCCATATTCAGAGTGTAAGGGAGACAGAAGAGAGGGGCGAGTACATGCGAGAGTCTGTCGTGATGCCACGAGTTTCGAACTCTCTACCACCCATCATGGTAGAGAGTTCGAATCTGAAAGGGAGGGTGGGTCCGTCCCTCGCGAGTTGCATTTTTTGCACCCTGTCTCGGTCTCGCAAAAGGAGAGACGGACCGAGTTTACATAATTTCTTTTGTGAACTTAATTGACTTCTCCCACTCGTGAACTGAAAATGTCAACTTGAACAATTTAGGAAGCCTTTCATTGCTTTCTTGAGCTGTCTTGCTCTCGCTCTCGCGTCCTGAGAGGACGCTAATAAATCATGGTGAGGCTGCCCTGCTCGGATTTGGGCAAGCCTGGGCGGGAACTTCGTCAGCCACAACTCGCCGGCTATAGTCCTCACGGAAAAAGAAAAGACAAAGGAAATATAAATAAATTCATAAATTAACAAAAAAAATTAAATTAATTTGTCCTTGTCAATAATTTTCAGCGAATGCAAAATGTTTGGGGCTCAATTGACACAAAAGTCTAGGAATGAATTGATACCAATTATAATAAATGTATGATTTTGTTTGGTAATTTTCCCCATCATGTGGTGATATTGACAATCGACCAACCACTATTGCCCACATGCTTGGATATCATCTTACTTGGCGCCATGTGTGTGCGCATCTCACTTTTAATTGGTTAGTTGCACCACGCGATCGAGAAAAGTGTCAGAAAAATCTTAAACGTTTTTCACTATTATCAATATAGTTTTAAGCCTTTAAATTGTGCTAGCTTAGTTCTAAACCTTTTGACTTAGTACCAACTGAATCCTTTCGGCTAATTTTGGTAGGATATTGTTGACATAGACGTCAACAAGCCTACGTAACATGGCCACACTAGCGTGGACATTTTTAGTAATTTTTTCTTTCATTATTAGTATTTCTTATTTTCCTTCCTTTTTTTGGCCCTCCCCTTTCAATGGATGGCAAAGCCTCCCTCGCTAGATTTGGTTGTCGCTTGGGCAACGGCAGCCCCTGGCCAGGGAGAGGTCGACTCTCGCCCAGGCCACGATGACCTTGCTGGGTGTCACGCCCCAACTTTCAAGCTTGCGACATCCCTTACCAAAATACCACGAGATCATATAGATAGCGTCTCAGGCTCACTATCGACCTATCACTTACTTAAGTATGTGGAAATGTATTAACTCCCTGACAGCATAAATAAACAGGGATAGAATAGCAGGAGTCAAACACTACAACATTTGATCAAAAGATAGCAACAAACAATTATACAAAACAGTAGCTAGATCTTAACTCTATTGAGTTACTAATGTACAAGTACAACCCCATACTTCGGGGCGACTAGACAAAACCTCAAAAGGGTTTACTCGGTTAGGCAAGATCAACTTTCCCTCTACTTCAAAAGACTAATCCAATAGCCAATCCTTGGCGTCCACAAGACTTCATCACTTGGGACCTGAAAATGTTATCCCACGACGGGGTGAGAATAAATCTCAGTGAATCAAGCCTAAGCTCGATTAGGAAACTGATTCGTCCAGGCATCCTAACAATAGCTTCTCAAGATCACATCACCACATATAACATCCAAGTACAGTCACAATATAATAACCATTCACATGCATACTTGTCAGCTTCAGCCACACACAATACAATGCTTGACTCGACTCACAGTCAATCAGTCAATCACCCAAACAAGCATCTCATACACAAGTACACACAAGACATCGCACAAGTCTATTTATTAATGATAATTGTGCCAACAACACATGAGAGGATCTACGCAAAAGAGGGTGTAATTCGACTCTCACAAATAACGCGATCTAGGACCTTAGTGCAATTAAGTGTTCTACCGGCAAGGCCGAGCTACGTCCCTTTTCTTTCCGCAATGACTACCACGAGAGGTGTCTCTTATGCGCCTAGCACGACACCAGTAAGTAGGCATCCCTAAACGGGGCGTCGGCCCATCACAAGTTGAGATCTGCATCTAATCAACCCTGCATCCGTGCTAGTTAGAACCGGATCAGAATTGTCGTGTTTTTGGCAAGTGTATAGCTCTATACGATTGGTACAATACGAACTTGCCAGGAAAAACATCATCGTTCCCTCATATGACCATACAATACGCATTCAGTAATCAATCAATTTCATTATCTTTAGTTAAAGCCGGATGCTCACACAGGCATGTAAAAGTCTCGGCCAAAGGCCATTTTTATGCTAAAATATATTTTTTGACTTTCCACGCAGTCATATGCATATGCAGACTGTCCACTAATTACCACAACCACACACAAGGCGATTAACCCCCAATCAACGATCAAAATTCAATAGTCATTTCAGTCAGTCTATAAAGCCAATAAAGGTCATCAATTCAATCACGGGCATTTAATTCCGATTAGACAATATACGACTCAATTCGTACAATAATCTTTTATTAACCAATTCAGTTTATAACGTTGATCGCTCGCTTGTATCTAACCTGTCGCTCACTCGCGTTTGAAACACAATTAATCAATCAATCAATAATCCTCTAGCAACAAATAGCCACAGACGGTTCAATCAATCCGGCTAACTTAATCGATCGCAGCCATTTAACCTAATTCCCAATTTTGTATCTAAACCGGCCCCGATCGTGTACTTAAATACCCTCATCAGTTAATTGACTAATCCTAGGCACAATTAGCGCCCTAACCAAGGATTAGGGTCAACTCACTAGTTGACTAGCTCGGGTGGGCTCAACGGGGACAGCACGGGCGGCGCGACGAACGACGACGGCTGTTCTCGGCGAACCTAAGGTTTATTGCACGGCAACTCGATCCAAAATCTTGAAAAAACCACGGGAAGGCCCAAAAATGTCGCCGGGTCAGGTGGCGACGACAGGAGCTCCGGCGAGCGGGGGTCGGCGCTGTGAACAGTGGCGATCAGAGAGCAAAACAGGGGAACTGGACTATTTTCTGGTGATTCTCGATCCTAAAGGCCATGAAAAAGCCGACCAAGGCTGGGGGGTCAGCTACTGGTTGAGGGGAGTCGATCGAGACCGATGACGGCGGAACAGCCGTGAAACAGAATCGATTCAAAATAGGGGCTTTGCGCGCCGAGAATGAGGGAGCCGTTGGAGGGATTTTCTGGCCTCCACGCGCGGTGACCGGCCTCCACTAGCTTAGGGGAAAGGGAGAGGGGTCCGAGGAGACCGATAGAGCGGTGGTGAGAGGCGGCGACGGCCGATTTGGCCGGATCGAAGAAAATCCCAAACCAAGTCGAAAATAAGGCACTGGCGTTCTCGGGGCTGATTGCGGCGACTCCAGCGATCAACGGCCAGTAGGGTTGGGTCGGGAGAGTCGAGAGGAGGCTGGTGAGTGACAGTGTGGTGGTGGATAGCGACGGTGTCGCCGGAAATGGTCGAAGGGGTCTCTAGTTTTTGCGGGTTGAAACAGAGGATGCCTTCCCGTGACTGTTTCGCGACCGTTCGACGGCCAACGACGACGACGAAGGGGTTGAGGGTGACGGTGGGGAGTGGCTGTCGGTGGTGGCGCGAAAAGTCGCCGAAGGAAGGAGGAAGAGGTTCGGTGATGGGGGGCTGGTTCTCACTCTCTCTCTCTCTCTCTCTCTCTCTCTCGAGAGAGAGAGAGAGAGAGAGAGGGGCTGATGGGAGAGGTAGTGGGACCCACTTGAAGATTTTTTTGTTTAATTTGTCTCATATGCCAAATAATTGAGGGGCAATTTGGTAATTTGACAAATCGGGATTGAATTGAAATTTTGGCACACTGAATGAAGGGTATTTTGGTAATTTCATAAGCCAGGTTCGGTCGGGTTTAGGCTCGAGAGCGAGAATTGAATTCCTAATTTACAGCAACTAAGAATTCGAAACCTAATCTAAACTGACTTAAACTTATGAATTCATCCAAAATAGTTTCCTAAATCCTTACGACCTAAAAATATTCCACCGACTGAATTTTCAATATTAATCAAATTTATTGAATTCAGGCACTTTACGGAAGTTGAATTTTCAGGACGTCACACTGGGCCTCGCTGGTGCCGAGGCTGAATTGACATCGCCCATTAGCGGGTGAGGCTCACCTTCGCTAGCCATGATAGTGTTAGCCATCGAAAAGAGAGATGAAAGAAGTTTAAAAAAATAAAACATTAGCGCCGTCCAACGTTCACGTCGACAATATCCAGTTAGAGTTAGTTGGAAGAATTCAATTGGCACAAGATCAAAATGTTTACGATTAAATTGACACAAATAAAAGATTTGTGACTAATTTGACACTAATATAATAGTTGTATGACTTATCTGGCACTTTACCTCCACGTGATCCATCACATAAAATACGTTGTCCAAAAAATCCTTGATAGAATAAACACTCTTACAAGGGCGTATTAACTTGAGATTATAAGTTTTCTCCTCCTCCAAATAATCCTCTAATATCGAAATAAGCTCTCTGTTTTCTTTGCTGAGCCTTATCATAGGCATAAAAGTTTCCAACAAGTAATCTCCACAAAATTACCATTCATAAACTTATTACAATAGTGAAAAGTTTTTTTTTTTGGCCAATTGAGTTATATATCTTTTGCAATTATTTCAATTCAACCCATTTTATAGGTCGGCGCTGACATAAATAATATCATAATAATATTTTAATATATTATATTATTTTTCTTGCTTCTACTATGGCCGACAAGGGCAACCCCCTGCCCAGCTTCACCTGTGACCTGCGAGGTCATGGCCGCCTTCACCCGCAACTGCGCCTCGCGAGGGTTAGGGTTCGCTAGTCGAATCAACTCTTTTTCATTAGCAAGTGCCAATTCTTGAAATATAAACATACGTGTCAATATTTTTAAATAATAATCCGATCAAATTGATTTAAAATGTTGTGTTTTAGTTGAAAACAAAGTAGGGCGCGGAAAGAGTCTCGCCCATTATTTTTCAAGAGCTAGTTCGAATGATTAGCCCCGGAGCGATTCACCTTGAGCCCAAAAGCAAGGCATGTTTTTGTGGGCTAAACTCCACGGGGATGCTCTGATGATGGCAAATCGGCCGGACCAAGTCATGCTTCGACCCACTCCATTCTATTGATGGACCGTGCCGTGTCGTGCCATGTCAATGTCTCGCTTGCTTAATCGCGCCTCGGGCCAAGCCCATCTTGTGCGTTTACGTGTCTCTTTGGAGAGTTATTATCAAGTTGCCAACGAAACGAGAACGATATTAATTTACACATCGTGAATGGAGCTTGCTAGTAGTTGTCACAGCTCTTCTAAGGTCATATGCATCCATATTCTTCGAATTCGGTTAAGCATGTAT
Source organism: Rhodomyrtus tomentosa (assembly GCA_028455895.1). Lineage (NCBI taxonomy): Eukaryota > Viridiplantae > Streptophyta > Magnoliopsida > Myrtales > Myrtaceae > Rhodomyrtus > Rhodomyrtus tomentosa. Next base: position 11,737,329 of record JAPCWY010000003.1, on the reverse strand, counting down.
TGCTATTTAATTTTGCATAATTTTAGGCAATTATGATCCGCGAACTGCTGCTTTCTTATCTCGGATTATTTCAGAAATTTCCCTTTTGAAGAGAGTTAAAAAAAACAAAATAAACGAAAGAAAAATCTTGAATACGAGGAAAGAAAATGAAGAATTGTAACTAGACTCGCTTGTCCATTACGATCACGTAAAACTTAGAGGGAAAAAAAAACATCAATGGAAAATGTGGTAATTACTCAAATAATAACATCAGACACCATCTTCAGACAAAGTATCGGTGATCAAACGGTGAAAATTTGATTTTTCGATTTCGAAGTGTGATTTTTGCTAATAAAGATATTTTTCTTTTTGGTTCATAGTTCAGATGTCATGTAGGTGAACAATCATTCGATGAATTTTAACTAGTGCTGTGATTCAAAAGTATGTCAGAGAAAACATGGTTAGTATTATTATTTTTTTCTTTAAACTTAGATAAAGGGAGTGTGCGATCTGGATTTTCTATCATTGAAAATTTTCAATCATTTCCTATTATGATCAATTTGGGCCGTCCAATTCAAAATGAATGGTTCAGATTAGTTCACATTATTTTTCACTAAAAAACTGTTGATTGTTCTAGACCGTTCATTTTGAATTGAACTGCCTAGATTTAATGGCACCTCTACATTTATGTCACCAAATCCTTTCCTGTGCGAAAGAGATGCGTGGAAACGGAGATAGAAAGAGTTGCTAACTTTTGAGCCAAAGGGTAGTTTAGTCAATCAAATAAAAGAGGTATTAACTTAGCAAAATCTAGAGAAAGCAACTTAATTAATGTCTGTGACAAAAAAAAAACCTTAATTAATGTTGATATGCATATTGGAATCTCTTTCTAAAATCTAACTTTTGGTAAGTGAAATGGATTTTTATTACCGTGTAATTATATTTTGGTAAGTGCAACAAAAAAAGCATTCCAATAAAAACAAGATTTTTTTAATCAATTCTTAAAAAAAAAACTTTCGACCAAAAAAAAATCTTTAAAAAAACTGAGAATCATAAAAAGGAAAAAACACACAGGAGTCCAACACGTGGCGGGCGAGCTGGAGCAGGGAGCACCTAACGTTCCATTCCCCGTTTCAAACTTTCCCTCCCAAAACGAAAAGATTTGAATCCCAATTGATTATGCGTTCTCCGGAAATTGTCTTCATTCGATCCAAATCCCTTCGATTCTGATTCAACACGCTCCCCACAATCACGCTTCAGCAATCAGCACCGCCCTCTGTTCACGCCATGGAAGAAGCTGAATCCGACCCCAATCTCGGGTTCGGATTCGGATCCATTGCCCCCGCCCTCGTGTCCCTTGCCCCATTCGCCGCCCCCGCACCATCTCCCGCGGCGCGCCGGCTCTCGAGCCAGTTCGCCGAGCCGAGCCGGCCCGTCTCCTCGGCGCGCAGGCTTGCTTACGTCTCCCTCCAAGGTCGGCTCGTGAATGCGGAAGAGGCGACCTCGGCCAGGGCGATCGGCGGCGGCTTGGGCCGGGAGGAAGTGGCGGCCTGGGAGCTGTTTAGCCCCATCCAGAGGGTGCTCCTCGTCGCCGTCGTTGGCGTGGCCGTCGCGGAGTCAAGGAAGAATCGGCTGATTCTGCGGCTCAGCAACTCTGTGGAACTTAGGGTTTGTGATTTATTATGAAATCTTGAGGAGATTATTTGTTTTAGCTGCTTGAAGCGCGGGGCAATACTTATTATACTGTTTGGGATTTCCTACATTGTGGATTAAGCAAGTTCTGATTCACTACGGCAAAGCTCCACTTTTAGGGCATTTCCAAAGGCCTTTTTAAAAATCGTGATCTTCTCCTTTTACCTGGACAATAGATTCATTTTCTTTTCTGCTCGATGCGCTTTCTCCAAATCTGTCAAAAGAATTCACTTGTTAACAATCGACGATTACTCTTTCAGGATCAGATTCTGTCAAGCATGCAGCAGAAGCTTGACAATTTGTGCCAGCAAGTCCATCATGCGAAGGACCAAGAGGGAACTGGCGGGGAAGCACTCGTTGCCAAGAACTTTGGGTTCCCGTTTGATGCAACCTTTGAATCGAACGGAATTGAATTTGTCGATTGTGGCTGTTGGTTATGTGATCAGCACCACAAACAGTTCGGTGGACTGATGGTAAGGGAAAAGTTGAAGGTGCACATTATTTTTTTTTCAGGGTAGGCGTGGAGTTGGGTTTGGGAAGATTCATCATCTAGCCTAGTGTTAGTGTCGATTACAAGTAGTGAGACACACATAGTTCTTCTAGTCGTGAATGAATGGTTCCTCGTGCCATTCCGGAATGACCAGACAGCTTCCCGTGGCATCTTGGTGCCGTGATGCGATATGGTATTTTACAATCATAACTGTTGCTCAGGAAGTGGATTTCATACAAAAGCTCAATTTTACCCTGAAGTCGCATCTTTCAGTTCCTTATTCACTTTGTTAAAGCGGACTTCGCGCATGATGTTCCTGTGGTTTTCTCTCATAACTTTTTCCCTTTTCTGTGGTTCGGGCCGTAGAGTGATTGTACTAGGAGAGTTTCCAATAGGAATGATATCCACCAGTCAAAGATGACCTTCACAGAAGAAGCAGAACCAGAGGAACGGCGCATGTCTGACTTGTCAGATTGGGCTTCAAGTGTGACATCTACAGCTGAACTTCAGGTGTTGAAGATACACACCTTTTCTTTTCTTTGGTTTAGTCTCTTACGCTTTCATATCTGTAAATGGCTGCTGGATCGACTCTTGTTTGTTATACTGTGTAAATTTGTTGTTTTTAGCTCGCGTCTTAGTTTGACATGAAAGCTTTGTCCTATGCAAGCTGCACCCAGTTTTTTTCAAATATGCTTTAGTTGTCATACAATTCTCATTCTCCTTAATTTATTAAGGATTTCCTAGCATGATCAACTCAAGGGGGTGGATTAAAAAGTATTGAAATTTGTGCATTTCCCAGCATCCTTACAGGCAGAAGTAGTACAAATATGATCTGTTTGAAGTCCTGTCTCCCTAGCCTAGCCTTCTAGGTGTGGCAATGAAATGGCCTGACTTCTATGAGAATGAATCTAATGTGGGTTTTCTTGCAGACCAGTGCTATAGCTATAGAACAAGACGTATACATTCTGAAGAGAGAGTGTGAAGAAAAGGACGCAACAATAAAGGAGCTCACTGGCTTTCTGCAATCATGTGATGCTGCTGGCTCCAAGGCATACTCTTTTCTTAACTTACTGCTTCTGTTTCTTTCTCTTAAAGTTCCTCATTATAATTATTGAGATTTTTCCATGATACCAGAGGATTGCAGAACTTGAAGACATTATACGCAGGAAGAATGTGATAATTACAAAGCTCAAGAAGGACATGGTGATTCTCGATCAGAAGGTGAGATGCTGGTGCTTCAATGCGATGCTATTTCTTTGGAAAACTAAGCAAGAAAATGAAGATATGCTGCGGGAACATTTACAGCCTATGTTGAAAGTTCTTGAAAATGAAGTCATACTTATGTCATAGCTCAATGTTAGATAGGAATTTTGATTCGGGGGACAGTTAACAACCGACTGACATGACCCTTCTGCAAAAACGAAGAAGTCTAACATAGAAGTCAATATTCAAGTGTTGCTGGTGTGTGGTGTTATTTGAATTGCCTCAATTCTGTCATGTGCAGGTTGTTCAGCTCACAAGGCTGCGAAGACCCTCTTCGCAAATAGATACCGATACCAGCACCAGACAATTCCCTGTCATGGCGGATAACCTCCTTTATGACATGGACAGTTCAACTAGCCCTTCCTCTTCGGATTCGGACTACTCTCCTAAAACCAGACCGCAGGCGTCTATAGCCAAACAGCAGAAGACACCAGCAGAACAATGTGGAAGTACTCCGAGGAAAAACCAAAATTTGGTAGCGGAAAAGACCTCAAGTTTCTCGATGGAATCAGTTGGAGGACTCACCAAGTCTAGATCAGTGAGTCCCCTTAAGGAGATTTCGACAAATGACAAATCGAGTAAGATCTCTTCAGAGTGGCAAAGGCAGCTGCTGTCCGCTGGAGGAGATTCCAAGAGGAACAGGAAGCAAACTAATACCGCATCGAAGGATGTAATCGCTAGGAAGCGATGGTTTTAGTGAAAGTTGTACTTTTCGACCAATTTGTTTTTCGATGCTGGTAAAAAAACCCTTGAAGAATCTAGTTAAGTATCTTGCTGGATCGGCCAACATTATGAATTATTCAAAGGAAGAGATATTTCTCTATCTGCAAATTCTAAATGGCAATCAGTTTTGTACTAGTTACAACCTCTGCAAACTCTAAAGACCCTATAGTTTCTCTTGCAAATTTTTGGTTGCACTTCATCATGCAAGGATCACCATATGTAAGTCGGTTCAGGATCACTGTACATTTAAGAAATGTACATGCGCTGACCGAGCATATATGCTTTCATGAGGCCAATAGAATTCAGCAACGTAAGAAGAGAAACGAAAAGCCTAGCATCTTGGTTTATATATATATATATATATATACATACGGGGAAGTCCTAAAATTTGTTGTGAAACTCCAGCTGAGCCTTAAAACTTGCAAAATGTGTAATTGAGTTATAAAAATTGTCAAATTGATGCAATTTAATCCTTCTGTTGACACCGTTAAATTATCTATCGAAAATGCTGAAGCGGTATTTTAAATTAATTTCTCTCTTTTATGAGGCTTATTTTATTTTATTTTTTAAATGTTATTTAAATTGATTAAAAATCAATAAAAGGTTAAAAATTAATTTTAAAAAGAAAAATCTAAAAAGATGATGCCACCGCCGTCCATCACCGGAGGAGCCGGCGGAGGTCGCCGGCCGGCCGTCGCCATCCCCGGACGAGAACTCGCCGGCCCTAGGCGAGGGGCGGCGAGCCTTGCCTACCCTGCTCGCGCAGTTCTGGGTTGAGGAAACCGAGAACTGGACGACGCCGGGGAGCCTGGACAGCTATGTGATGTACGCAGGAAGACTGGCGTGGGGATCGGAAGGCCAATGCACGTCAAATTACTGGACGCGTCGGCAACTGGAAGTGAAATAGAACGAGCCTTCAATTCATTTCTCACATGGATTAACTTAACCACAAGCCCTGCACTGAAGACGCTTGATGGGCAAATAGCACTTAATTGAAAGATCCAGTCGAACATGTGTTTATTTGTGGAAATGGTGTTGCTCAGGTTGAGGTGGATCGATAGTGCTATCTTTTCGTTCCTTTTCTGGTTTTACTCTTCCCAAAATCATCGGTGTTTGTCTTCATTTTCCTGGAAACGAGATTCATGCTCGACTCTTGACTGGCTGGCCTGATTATGTCAAAAATGTCTTATTGCTTAGATATTTGTGGCGTTTGATGGCGCAACAAGCAAGCACATGGAGAAATCAAAATGCAAACACTCGACAAGTCCAGATCTAGGTAAATGCTAATTCTGGGTGCTCGCCCAGATCTGGGAGTCCTCAACCCAGAATTGAGCGGGTGGGCGAGGCTCGCCGGCAAGGTCTTGCCCGGGGCTGCTGACGGCCGACGACCTCCACCGGTGATGGGCGGCGGCAACCTAGGCCCTATCCATTGCCCCTTTTTATTTAGTTTTTGCTTTTTAAAATTAAATTTTAACCTTCTCTTAATTTTTTAGTTAATTTAAATAACATTCGAAATAAGAAAATAATTTTAAAAAATACCACATAGGAGAGAGCAATTAATTTCAAAATGATACGTCATCATTTCCCATTAGATAATTTGAAGGTGTCAACGAAAGGACTTGATTGCACTAATTTGACGAGTTTTAGGAGTCGATTTCACATTTTGCAAGTTATGTGACTCAATTGCATTTTCACAATAAGTTTTAAGACTTCCGGTGAACATATCTTTTTCTCTTTATAACTTTGACCAAATGCACAATATTATTGTGGAATTTTAAATTTTGCAATATGATCCATGAAATTTTGATAAATAAGATTGATGTTACTCTCTACACTACGTGAAAATCACACGAACGGAAGGGCCACATTGAATAATTACTAATGATTCACAATATTGCACAAAAATAAAAGTAAAGGCAAGGTATTCAATGTCGAATCAAAGTTGAGAAATTATTTGTGATATTACCCTTTTGGCTAAATGTTTGGTAACACATTTTTCTGTTGTTGAGTAATCCTTCTTCGGGGGATTGAACTTTGGGGCATTCAATAGGAAACACTTCCAAATGCAAAAGTATCGGATTTTGTTTTCCTTTTTTGGTCAATTAAAAGGATCGGATTCGTTTGCCGTTGTTCAGAGATGTGGTGACGTTTCAAGAAAATAGTTTCTTCAATTTCAAAACAAAAAATCGGCCCAAATTCCGGCCCAAAGTGAGTGTAGCCGAGGCGGGAAAACTGGTGCTCGGACACACACTCTCTCTCTCTCTCAAGCCACGCTCTCATTTGTCCGAAGCCGCAGTTCCTTCTCCGTCATTTGAATCGCAGCCCCTTTTGATGGACAAGTTCCTCGTCCCGATGGAGCCTTCGGTTCGCGCCTCGAAGACCTTCCAAAGGTATCGCCTTTTCACTTCCCAGCTCACGCATTTTGTTTGACTTCGATTCTGATCAAGTGGAAACTTTGATCGCGTGCGCGTCTCATGAAATGATCTCGTGTCGAAGGCCCCGATGGAAGAGAAGTGCCGTTGAATTGAACGGTAGGTTCGAGCCGAAGTATCGCCACTATCTGTCCAGTCTACTGATGCAGTCGTATTCTGAGGTGAAATTGTTTAGTCTGCACTGCCGTGTTGCCTTGCGTTGCTTGTCCGTTTTCTGGGTTTTCCTTTTTTTCCTCATTGTTGGACTTGAATTGGAAGGTCGGGGGATTTCCGCATCGATATCATGTTGATGGAGCTCCATGTGCGACTAACTATGTACGGAAATACAATTTCTCTTCTTTCTTCTTATGTGAATGTTGTTGTGTCTTCTTGTTGTAAGTTCATTTGTCCAGTGCTCGGGGCTAACATAATCGTACTACTTTTTTGGGCAGCTGAGTCAGATTGATTTCAGCTCATCTATGGGTCCCCGGTAGATTCATCAAGAGCTCTCCTTTTTCCGTTTCTTTATCTGCTGCTCGGCGATATTTTTGTACTTAATTCTTACCTTATATGCGCACGACAAACTCTTGGAGGGTACATGAAGCTAAAATGGATTGTAGAAGTATATGAGGAGGTTGAAACTAGATAAACTCCCAGGTATTATGAATCCCGGTGGGGGGGGGGAGCCAAATAATTTTAACTGTAGGTTTTCCAATGTGTTCCTAAGAAAGAGCTCAACAAACTCTTGACAGGTTGATGGGACTGTGCACTTATCACCTCTGGCAAAAAACGCGCTCACTTGGTTTTGCTCCTATATATATATACACTCTCCTGAGCTCTTTCATGGCTGAATACGGTGTTCCTGTTGGCAGATGGTCCTCTCAGTGTTGGACTGAAACAGCTTATTTAAGTTTGGTTGAGAAGCTTAATGCCCCTTCCTCTGAAGTGTCTACAATCACTTACGTGGATATCCTGAAAGATAAGATGCAGAATTTATTGGAGAACTACAATCTGGTGCACAAAAATCAGTATTTTGTTTGACTATTGGACAGCAAAAGCTTTTGCAGAAAATTACTATATATAGAATATATGAGTTGCCTGTAATAGAACTACAACATGTCTACATTTCATACAATGGATTTGTATTGAGGATTTATTAGTTGACATGGTTGCCAGATGTCTAGGAGTTCTATCCTGATCATTGCATCCCTTTTTCTCGCTTCTTCCTTTTGAAAGGGGGTTTGGGGGAGCTTGCTATTGGTACAAGCACCTTCCTTATTAGTTGCCTTCTGTATTGATCATTTTATGTCGGCAAGTATTAAATATACCCGTCTTTTTATTAGGTCTCTTCTACTCCATTTGATACTCCTTAATGTGAACTTTAAAATATGCCTGATAAAGTTTCGTATCTTGGTCGAATTTCGTCTCATCTTGCCAAAGAGGATCGAAGAAATTATGCCAAAGAATAACAGTATCTCTTATGTCCATGTGTCTCTTTGCATAGAATATTTAAATATGAGCAACATGAGCCATTCAATTAAGTATGGTTTTAGCGAATTCTTTTATTATGTTTTTGCTTCTTTCTTCCTAAGCCCATGCGAAGAGAAGTGATTGATTTCATTAGATCAAGATGCCCAAAAGTTAACTGGTTTTTGTTCCTTACTAGGCAAGGCATCTCTTGTCTGGACTTCGACAATAAGGTAAATAAAAGGATGAGTCTGAACTTCTAATTCATGACCTTTTTTATGAAGTTGGATTTTTTGGTGCTTTTACTCTAAGTGCATCATTAATTGGCTAAATCAGACTTTTCTCCTGCATACTTGCCTTGGCTGTGTCCTTGTGCTTGCACTTGCATGTATATCTGTTTGAAACACGGTCAACCTTGAACTGAAGATACATGAGAAGCAAATAATTTAGCGGGCAATACTAGAATGCTTGTGTTGGGATATTGTAACAGGCCATTTTCCCTGAACATGTAGGAGTTTCTCTCTCTCTGTCTCTCCCTCTCTGGTGCGTGTATCTACTAGTATGCATGAGCACGACAGCTGCAGGTGTTAGTACCTTGCAGAGGCTTATTTGCACTCACTCTGATAATATAGACATTGAAGATTCTTCATGAAATTATACCTGTTTAGTTCTCATTTGTGCTAGCGTCCTCACCTCTGTGTTTGTTTTCACAGGGTTACTACTTGGCATCTGTAACAAAATCAGGCTGCCTGACAATTCATGATTTTGAAACCCTTTACTGTCAGAGTAATCAACCACGTAAGTATTATTGTAGAAGCTTTACCACTTTTTTCTATCATCAGTTCCACATAAATAAATGATTTTTAAGGATTAGGACAGTTGCTTGTTGGGGAATTGTAAGTAACTTTTTTCTACCTAGTATTGAAACAACTGGAAGGTGACATTCTCAACTATTAGCGTGATGTGAAAATCATTTCATTTTGCAAAAGTGCAGTTTTAGAAGAAGTGTGCTTTATTTGACCTTACTAACCTGTCTGCCTCTGTTCCTTGGCTTATAACATGGTTTTCTTCTGAGATAAGTACCGGCAGATTTTGTTCTCAATGCAATACAATTGCAAACGACTGTCTTTAACTTTCTGATATCACCCTCGTCCAGGTTTCTTAGCAAATTGAAAGTCATACTGCTATTGAGGTATAACATGTTTAGATCATTGCAGTGTCTTGTAAGCTATTTACTGGGAAGATGCAGCTTCTTGAATCCCTTTAGATTCACGTGTGCTACTCCATTTTTCATTTGAGTCATGATACTGTTGAGTTCATCTGTAGCTGACATTCCCAGAGAGTGCATGCTTTGTTAGGTTCAAAGGAGGTTGAAGCCAAAAACGTGATGCATCTTTCCTCGTCAGAACAACTTGATGTTGTTCGTTGGAATGTTGCTCACCAAAATGAGGTTTGGAACTTATATCTTTGTGGCCCACTTTTTACATTTTCTGTTGTGGCTTGGAATAATTCCTCTGCATGCCAACATTCATTGATTTGAGATTACACATGATTTTTCTATCGCGTTGCATATTCTGGCACAGGTCAGGACAGAAAGCTGATTAATGCATTCCCGACGTTATGTCCATCTATGTTACTTTCCCGCCTTCACAATATGAAATCTGTGATGGGTACAAAGAGCTTTCTTGTGAGCTACTACGTTGCGGATGATGGAAGTATCTCTTAGGATATTATTTTCGGACATAAATCTCCACATTTTATGAACCCGTTGATTGATTTACGCTTAACTACATGTCTGTATGTGTATTATCTTCCTGCCGTTGACATATGCAATCAATGACGGTGCAGATATCTATTAGAATTCCATGGTATTTATTTTTTTAATAGAATTATGATCTTGTATCTTCGAATTGCAATGTCAGGCATCTCTTCACTGCGATGCTAATTTTGTCTTGAGTGGTTCCTTCTGTTTCCTCCTGAGTCTATGGTGCTTTTATGGGAACTTTGCACTGGTGCAGGTTGTTTTTGCATCTCTGAGGAGTAATGAAATATCATTGTTCGATATTGGCTATATTTCGTACAAGCCAGTTGAAGTAAGTTTTTGCTCGTTATTCATTTAAAGTTCCGGCAAAAAATAACTAATGGTAGATCTGGTGATGGCTTGCGTTTCCTACACATAAATGCATGAGAGTGGTGTATAGAGCTCCCATGTTTAAGAGGGGGAATGATGAAGAGTCGGTATTCTTAATATCCATAAATCAGCTCTCTATAGTGCAGAAGCTTAAAAATGCTTCCTATTTTTACGTATTAAGTGAATAAAATCTAAAATGAACTGCTCTTGTCTTAAATATCTTCTATAACTTTTACTTACAGGTTGAATCCTAGATGAAAACTGAGTTCTTCATTTCCATGAGTAAATTTTGTTAATCCTATGCAGATTTTAAGAGCAAGGCAGTCTGTCAACATTCGCGGGTCCAATGTACATAAAGGATTCTCTGACATTGCTTTCACTTCTACAGCTGCCACAAGGTAAGTTGGTTAAGTGAAATAAAAAGGACCATAATATTCACATCATACAATGGACTCGACTGACCAGAAGAAATTGCATGATGATGAGGGATATTTATTTATGGCCGCTCATATTTCTTGTTATTACGGGAACTGATGCTTCTCTAGACTTCTTAGATGAATTGCATAGTTATTAGATGTTAGAGGTGAAGATAGTTTTGCATGGAGTGTGCTTGAGCCTTCAATTTCAAACTACATGGGCAACAATAAAATTTATTACAGCACGTATTGTTTGGAGGACTCTGTGGACATGCCTATCCCTTTACTGCATATATTCTAGTAGCTTTATATCTTGGCAAAGCTGGGAGGACCACCTTTAACTAGATTCCTGTCCTCTTTTTCTGTTAGTCAATTCTTTGTGACTGGTGCGAGCTGGCATCCTTAACTGGCACTGGCTTTGGAAAATTTTAATGGGTTGACGTGCATTCTTTTCATATTCACAGATATTGCGTGAGTAGGGTAGCAAGTGATGATAACCCGTCTTCTGGAAATGCGCCTGTTATTCCTTTACAATTTCTGTAGTAAAAAGCTTTGTCTGGTGAATGCAATTATAGCATATTTAGGATCTCCTGCTTTCAGAGATTCTTGGGTGCATTGAACTTTTGAGGATACTATTCATATATTTGCTGCTAGAAATGGTCTGCCCTACGCTAATGTACCTTACTGTTCATAATTTAGGCTTGGTTTTTGCATGCACTCATTTTAGTTCTCTTCTCTTTGGTTTACATCTTGCAGTTGTTATTTTTCCATTAACAGCCTATTCCTGATTGTCTTTTTCAATAGGCTATTTGCTTCTGATACACATGGTACCGTTAATATATGGGATAGAAGAGTGAGTGTCTTTCCATATGTGGAGCTCACTACTGGTTCGCGTGATTCACTTAACAGTCTCCAATTAAACATCGAAAATCAGGTTATTACTAAGCCAATTCTAGAATTCCTTGTTGTTATGTAGATTGGTGCTTCATTACGGTGGACCTTTATCTTTGTGAAATGATGAAGTGCTTTTTCCGTAGAACTCGAGTTTACTTATTGGGAGGTTTTCTAGTTTTGAAGGTTTTAGCTCTTAGTTTAATAGAAGAAACAAACGGACTGCACTTCTTTTTTTCATATCCTTCTTTAAATGGTCTACGTTGTTGAGCACTTTTCTTGAATTATGATTCTGCCTGGATTGATTTAATTTTCTTGATCTTGTATAATGTACAAAACGTACTATGCAGTTAAGATAGACTAGTACTGGAATTCTATTCCATGTTATTCTTGTTCAATTATGGAACCCCGATACAGTTACTATTCTGGGGTAATGTGGTAAGTTGGTAACTACTGTATAAAGTAGTCTCTGTGCAGACCTCTGGGTTAGAATTTAAGTTACTGTCTGAGCTTTCACTTGATGAAAAAGCAAATCATCTACCTATTCTTTTGAAGAAGTTGGAAAAAAGTAGCAGAGTATATCTCTCAATTATTTCTGATGGCATGATTAAAGGACCAACTAACGGAGGTTATTGTCAGAATGCCTCCTTGTCGTGATTGAATTCAATGGCTTTAGGCAGTCATCTACCTGTTTTTCTGCGGTTATACAAAAACAATACTGTAATCTATCAACTTTTTTAAATGCTAAGATACTGTTGAAAGTTTGCATGATTTATGTACTAAAGTCAGTTTCTAACAAATTCCATCACTAGAAGAAGCATTGAAGCATGCCTTGGAGATAATAGTTAGAATTTGTGTATGCATCTTTGCAGGAAACAGCAGCTATGTGAGAATTGGTGATTTCAAGATGCTTTCTTTGCCATTTACTTTTGCCAATTGTGAAACCACATTGTTTTTCCCTTCTGGCCGGGTGTTGATGCAATATTTGTTCAACATCAACATTAATATCAGCAATACCTTTATTCCAACCTAGTTGGAGTCGGCGGTCGATGAACTCAAAAATAAATAAAATAAAAACAAAACCGATTGAGGTGAAAAGAAAGAATTATAAAAAATAAAAATATATATAAATATATGTAGGGAGAAATGACTAGAAAAGACAGTCAAGAACATAGGAATTCTGCCCTTCATATTGCTAATAGCTTTCTTGCACTCCGTCCTAAGACAAACCGTACGCCAATCTATTTCCTACTCCATCAAATCTTGTTTTACTACTTTTTCCCAAATAGGTTTTGGCCGACTTTTTCCTTTTTTCATGTCATGCTTCCGATAGCAAACTTATGTTCTTCTTGGAGCATCAAGGGATCTCCGAAGAATATGCCAAAACCACCTCAATTTATTGCATATTGATGCAATATTTGTCCGTCGACAGAAAAAAAAAAAGGGCTGTTCTTTGACAGGAAATAGTTCAACTTCAAAGAGAGCAGATAGCATCTTTCGCTTCCTTGTTTAGCTAGGAATTTATTAAATGACCTCTAATGTTCGCATGTGACTTCTACTGCCATGTATGACATCACATTGTTTTCCTTGCTGGCACCGTTTTTTTATTGTAACATTTGTTCTTCGAAAAGAAGTGGCTTAACGAGTGCTTATAGTATACATGTAATAAATTTTTGCAGACCATCTTCGGAGCTGGTAAGCATGGCATGATTTATATGTGGGATATTCGTGGAGGAAGGACAGAAACTGGTGCTTTTCAACGTCCTGGAGAGGTAAAAAAGCTATTTTGCTGCTTTAACTGTTGTAGGAAATGATTTGGTGGTAGTTTTTGTAAGGAAAACAGGCAATGGGGTCCATGAACTACTGCAAAATGTTGAATGAGGTCACTCAACTCTTAGTCTATATACCTTTTGGTTCGAGTTGGTCCTTTAGTTACAGAAATCATAGATTGTCGATGTGGCGTTAAATTGCCATAGATGCCAATGTGTCATTCCACATGGCATCGTAAGTGGCATTAGAATTCTGAAGAATGTTTCGCAACATCTTAGAAAATAAAAGTCAGAAAAGTGGATAAACAGCGGAAGAAAGAAGGGCTCAGTTGGCCAAAGGAAAACAGACGAAGGGAGGAAGAGCTACGGTGGTGGTGGCAAATGCGGCACCACCCAAGCGTCAGTTCGGCCTCGCTAGCTCAGGCGAACCCAGAGCGAAAAGGTTGTGGCCCTTTGCCCTTGTGATTAGTAAAGGCGGTGCTGGTGAAGGTTGTTGATAAATTAATCTTCTTCTTGATTCATTGATCAATTGAATTGATCTGAAGCTCTCAAATTTGCAACACTTTAGAGATTTGCTTGAGCCCAGTGAGGGATGCTGGCCTTGCCGGTGCTTGGGCTGCACGCCCTGCGACTGCTGCGTAGCTCTCCCTACTTCTTTTCTTTTCCTTTGGCTGATCAAGCCCTTTTTATTCCTCTGTCTTTCTATTCTCCAGATTTTTATTTTCTAGAACCCTGCAAAAAATTCTTAGACTTTTAATGCCATGTAGGATGACACGTCATCATTTAACAGCAATTAAGCGCCAAGTCAGTGCCTCGGTTCATTTTGTAATGGAAGGGCCAATTCGAACAAGAAAGTATATAGTTAAAGGACACAATTACACAAAAAAAGAGTTGAGGAATCTGATTGAATATTTTGCAATAGTTTAAGGACCTCCAGCGCCTTTATTCTTTTTTGTAATTGTTTTTGTTTTCCTTTTCACTGGCTCATTCTCTGGTCCTCTGGCAATGCATCAATGGTGGATTTGATATTGGGCTTGGATCTCTTTTTTATTCTTTAATAATGTCAATTAAAAAAAGGGATATTTACACAAATGGTCCCTGAACTTTAGCAGAATGTGCAATATGGTCCCTGAACTTTTAATTTGTTAAATTTAGTCCATGAACTTTGGCAGAATGTGTAATTTGGTCCCTAAACTTTTGACTTATTCAATTTAGTCCCTAAACTTTTAGTGCATGTTCAATCTAGTCTCTGAATTATAGAAAAATATTCAATATAGTCCTTTTGTTAATTTAAGATCAGGGATAACGTTAAACATTTTCATATAGTCTAGGACTAAATTAAACATTTACTAAAACTTTAAGGACTGAATTGAACAAGTCAAAAGTTTAGGGATCAAATTGCATATTCTGCCAAAGTTCAGGGACTAAACTAAACAAATTAAAAGTTCAGGGACCAGATTGCATATCCTGCCAAAGTTTAGGGACTATTTGTGTCATTTTACCTAAAAAAAAATATTTTATCTATATTTTTATCTTTATTCACTTATTTTTACATATCTCTGCCTATGTAGTCTACATAGCCCGTCCCAAGCCAGGTAAAGGAGGAGGGTTACGTCAGACGTAGCGAGCTGGTTATAAAAAAAAAGATATACCTTTATGAGATGAACCCTATTGATATTTTGTTGGAGCGTACCCTTCTTAGCGACGTGTTGCATTGGCGCCCGGGTGTAGCGAAAAATGAGTAAGGGTCTTTGCACCAAGATAGGTAGGTGCAAGGGGTAAGGAAGCTAGCCTTGGGCCATCATTCCCAGAGTGATGCGCCACATCGGTGCCCGGATGTGGTGATAAATGAGCAAGGGTCCTCAAACTTCCGTGGGGAAGTGTGGGGGGCAAGAAAAGCCTAGGGGGTAGGGATTAGATTGGGAAGTTGAAATGTAGGAGCCTTAATGGGTAAATTGTGAGAATTGACAGATACTTTTGCTAAAAAAAAAGTGAATATTGCTTGCCTATAAGAGACTAAATGGAAAGGAGAGAAGGTTAAGGAATTGGATGGCACCAGATTCAAGTTATGGTATACAGGCACAACAAAGAGCATAAATGGAGTTGGGATTCTGATCAATAAAAATTTTAAGGATAGGATTGCTGATGTTAAAAGAATAGGAGATAGGATTATTTTAGTTAAGCTAGTAGTGGGGTATTTGATTTTGAATATCCTTTAGTGTGTATGCCCCTCAAGTTAGACTGCAAGCGTCCGAGAAGAGCAGATTTTGGGAAGAGCTGGAAGAGATTTTAAGGCGGATACCACACGAGAAGGTATTCATAGAAGGATATCTAAATAGACATGTCGGTCAGAGTAGTAGAGGTTTTGACAGAGTTCATTGAGGTTTTGGATATGAGACTAAAAATGAGACTGGCGAAGACATCTTGCGTGTGACATTAGCTTATGATTTGATGTTGGCAAACCCTTTTTTTAGGAAAAGAGAATCACATCTGATCACTTTTCGCAGCGGTCAAAATTGTTACTAGATTGATTTCTTTCTTGCCAGAAAAGAGTATAGAGCTTCATATGTAGATTGTAAGGTATACCCTGGTGAATGTGTAGCTACACAACATAAGTTGGTGGTCTTAAAAGTTCGGTATAACAAAATACAGAAGATGAAGAGAAGTGCGCAGCACCCCAGAGTAAGATGGTGGAAGTTACACGAGAAGAAATAAAGAGAATTCAAGGAAAGAATGCTACAAAAAGGACCGTGGTGACTGGAGTGCGAAGTAAATATGATGTGGAAGAAGATGTCTAACTGCATCCTGACAGTGGCAAAAGGGGTGTTAGGGGAAAGTAGAGGGAATGTACATCAAACAAAGGAAGCCTGGTGGTGGAATGAAGAGATGCAAGAGACAATTAAGCAGAAGAAGGAGTGTTTGAGATGCCTACATAAATGTCCTAATGAAGAGAATTTGCAAAAGTTTAAATTGGCGAGAAAAAGTACCAAGAAAGCTGTATGAGAGGCCAGAGGCAAGGTTTTCACCGAAATGTACAACAAACTTGGGAGTAAAGGAGAAAAAGGCATCTATAGACTTGCAAAGTCAAGAGACAAGAAAAGTAAAGATTTGACTCTGGTAAGATGTATCAAGGATGAAAATCAAACACTATTGATAAGAGATGAAGACGTCAAGGGCAGATAGATGAGTTATTTTAACAAACTTTTTAATGGGGAGAGCGATAGAGGTGAGGTGGGTATGGAAGATGCTTCTAATGATTCAAATAAAAGGTTTGTGCGTAGAGTTAAAGCACGGGAAGTTAGGGAGGCATTAAAAAAGATGAAGACTAGTATAGTCTTGGGACCCGATGGTATTCCTATTGAAGTGTGGAGATGCTTAGGGGATGTAGCAATAAGTTGGTTGACTAGTCTTTTTAACAAGATCCTCCATACTAATAAGATGCCTGATGAATGGAGTAAGAGTATACTTGTGCCTATATACAAGAACAAGGGGGATATCCAGAATTGTTCTAACTATAGAGGCATCAAGCTTATGAGCCATACAATGAAGCTGTGAGAGAAAGTTGTTGAGCATCGTTTGAGAATAGAGACCAAGGTTTCTGTCAATCAATTTGGATTTATGCCAGGAAGATCTACCATGGAGGCTATTTTCTTAATACGACAATTGATGGAGAGATATCGAGAAAGAAAGAATGACCTTCATATGGTGTTTATTGATCTCAAGAAGGCGTATGATAGGGTTTCAAGAAAGGTTTTGTGGTGGATTCTTGAGAAGAAAAAAGTACCTTCAAAGTATGTCGAGGCAATCAAGGACATGTATGATGGTGCTACTACATGTGTGAAGGCTTGTAATGACACATCAAGTTATTTTTCAATCACAGTAGGCTTACACCAAGGTTCTGCTTTGAGTCCTTACCTTTTTGCCCTGGTTATGGATGAGTTAACAAAAGATATTCAAGATGAGGTGCCGTGGTATATGCTATTTGCAGACGATGTCTTGCGTATTGATGAGACCAGGGTTGGGGTTAACGCTAAGTTAGAAGTATGGAGAAGCACGTTAGAGTCTAAAGGATTTAAGCTAAGTCGAAGTAAGACGGAATACTTGAAATGTGAGTTTGACACGGCATGAAAAGAGTATCAAGAAGTCGTAAATATGCTCGGACAGGAGGTACTCAAGAAAGATACATTTAGATATCTGGGATTAATATTGCAAATGGAGGGAGAGATTGATGAGGATGTAAGCCATAGAATTAGAGCAGGTTGGATGAAATGTGATCGCAAAATTTTTCTTAGGTTAAAAGGAAAATTTTATAAAACAACAGTCGGACTTATCATGTTATACGGAGCTGAATGTTGGCCAGGACAAAGGAAACATGAGCATAAAATGAGGGTAGCGGAAATGAGGATGTTAAGGTGGATGTGTGGTCATACAAAGATGGATAAGATAAGGAATGAAGAGATTCGACGAAAAGTTATAGTAGAACCGGTGGCGGAAAAGATGAGAGAGCATAGATTAAGATGGTTTGGGCATATCCTCCGAAGGCCCTTAGACGCATTGGTACGAATAGATGTTTGCTATCGAGAGCATAATACGAAGAAAGCAAGAGGTCGGCCGAAACTTATTTGGGGGAAAGCAGTAAAACAAGATTTAATGGAATGAGAAATAGATTGGCGTACGGTTTGTCTTAGGATGGAGTGGAGAAAGGCTATTAGTGTTGTGGAGGAGTAATGTATATATAGATATATATATATATATATACTTATTTATTTTTACACATTTATTTCTTTTCCCTCCCTTGATTCTGCTTTTATTTTTATGATTCTTTAGGGTTCATCGACAGCCGATCCCAACTAGTATGAGATAAAGGTGTTGTTGATGTTGATGTATGTATTCACTTATTTTTACATATTTATATCTTTCCCTAAATCGGTCTTGCTTTTATTTTATGTATCTTTAGGAGTTCATCGACCGCCGACCCCAACTAATTTGGGATAAATGTGTTGTTAATGTTGAATAATGTCAATTAAATTAGAAGTTTTGGGGATCAAAACCCAAAATTTAGGGCCAAAAGAAGGAAATCCCTCAATAATTAAGCGCACAGGAGAATCACTTGAAATTGCAGTGGAGTCAACTAAATCAATGATTCTACAAGGTTCCAATCTTGACTGTATGATATGTATAAGGTGTAGGAAATAAAATGTTCACAGCAATAGCTGTCAACTGAATATTATCATTTAATACACTATTTCCTATTCTTTCTCATCTCAGGGGCAAAATTGGCCTCTTACGTCATTCAAGGTGACTGCAATGCTGGACAAAATTGAGACTTTAAAGGTACATATACGTTGCAATATTTTCGTATGCAATGTAATGTCAGTTAAAATCCTAATTGAAGTGCGTGGAATCAATTCAAACTCAAAGTGTTGGCTGTCGAGCTTATGACCCATGCATTTAATTCACTGATATCCTGTGGTGCTTGCTCATTCTATTTAAGAACTTCTGCTCAACTGCAACTTGAAAACACGAAATCGTGGTCACCTGTTGATCATTTGACTCTGCAGCATAAGTATGAACCTCTTTCTCTTAGTGAAAAAATTGCACTCACATGTTCTTTTTCAGGCACAATCAGACATTGTTACCAGGGAAGTACAATCAATTGATCTTGATCCTTCTTGCCCATATCAATTGGCATTTCATCTAGATGATGGCTGGTAGGTTGGTGATGCATGTATTTACTTTGCCTAGTTTTTTCTGCCTTATCTTGATTGACTGGTGTTTTGTTAGAATGAGTATATATGGATGCAAAAAGCACGCAACTGTATTGTGCGTTGCTTTATCAGTTGTAGGTATATACTGATTATCATCGTAGGTTGGTTAACAGATTTTTTGTAACTTCTTGTATCCCTGAGAAAGTACTCTGAAGTCTTAACTCATCCAAAATCATATTTTATTGAATTGGTTTGCGAAAATCGTCTTTGTCAATTGGTATTTGGTGAACCGCCATTCTCACATGGACTTCTTGGTAGCTCCATTTGTTTGTCCTGCACTATTAATCCGTTATCCTAATACAATCTCCAGGCAGTATGACTTTGATTTCTTTACTGAAAATGTTATAAGTAGTGGAAATTTCATCTTTATCAGAAGAGATTTTTGTACATCAAGAATGGTGTGGGCACTTGCAAGATGCAAGGGGTGTCAGTATAAATGAAGGTTTTGCTTCGTTTGTACATGTTTTACCATCAAATATGAGGATCTGCATTGCGATCTCAGTTAATAGTTTAACTTATTTAAATTTTGATTTTTCACTTGATGCAGGTCTGGAGTTTTGGATCTCTACAATCACTGTGTAACTCATGTTCACTGCCCTCCCCCAGCATGGCTGTGAGTAAACTTGAATGAATATTGCTTAATGAACGGTGAATGTATTGTATTGTATTGTTAAAACTGTACTGTATCCATTCTGATCAATTTAGGATGGGTGCCGATCTGTCAAGCAATTTATTCTACTTGAGGAAACCATCATGGCTTCCAACATATTCAGTAAGTTTTCTACTCCATTCCTACAGAGACTTTTAACAACAAATGTTTTTAGTTCTATAACAGTGCATGTTTCATCACATTGTTGTCAGAAATCGTTGCGAGGCTTTCATTCTTTCACTTCCTTAACTATAATGTTGCCTCAAGTCTTTTTCCCTTCACATCTAGCAACAGCGATGAGCTGTAGCGATTTGAGTATGGATGAGATTGTAGGAGTTTATCTCTGGCTGGAGATATTATGAGAACTTCAGGTTCAAAGTAGCTGAAAAAAGAAAACATCAAATTGAATTGTGGTGCAACATAATACAAGATTGATGTGCAATGCATAAAACGGCATAGCAAAAAGCAAAAGGGCCGATGAAGTTACATCTTTTGGGATGTAAGCCTGTAAGAATTATTAGAATGTCTTTCAGCTATAAAACGACAGAGGAAATAATAGTGTATTTCATTAAGCGGTCAACAAACTAGCATTGCTAGTCCTTGTCTTATCTAGGCAGGCATATGCATTCCTAATACATCACATGATCTCACTTGAATCTTTTGGCGATGCGAGTCAAATGCAGGAATCTCTGATTGTTGAAAATTGACCGTATATCCCCATGAAAAGGTTTTCTGTTTGTTTCACTGTTCTGCACTATGTTATGTAGATCTATGCAGTTCCATCAGTACCTGAGAATGGAATTCATCTTCTGGATTTTTTTCCAGATGTCAGTTCCCCAAGTCATGTGGACTACTTGTAAGAAATCTCTAGATAGCACTTTCCTTTTTCTGCATGAAATTCATAGCACTGAACTTATCTTAATTTCCAGTGACGCTATGTGTAAGTCTTCCGAAGGTAGCGGCCGAACTAGGCGAAATAGATCTATTCCTCTGTCTGAAGGTGTCACAGCATGCGCTACTCATCCGGTCAATGGTACCATAATTGCTGGAACGGAGGTTTGGGACTGATCTATTTGTTATTTCGATCGCTAGTGACTAGCCATTTGTTATATATGCACTCCAAATCTAGCTCCATTGGTTTGGTTCATATCACCTTTGTCTGATTTGCTTTTTTGCTTTACCTGTTAGATCTGCACACTGCCTATTATGTGTAAACGGTCAACTCTTTCTTTTGCCCTTGTCTGTACTTTCCCGCCCTTTCATTTTGGAATCACGTGGTGGAGAATGGCAGACTTGATTCGTATTGACTATTTACTATTGCCTGTGTATATTATCTGTTGGGATGTCCTCAATTTGAGGTTTATTGCTGCTTTTTTTACATGCTTCATAAGTTCCTATGATGTGTTTGACCCATATGTGCTATTATAGCGGTATCCTTCTTAACCAGAGTTCAAGGCAATGGGTAACACTGTAATGCAATTTACTAAGAGACTATAAGCTATCAGACTATCAGAATGCGGGCTAGAACAATTTTCTTGAGATTTATTTGAATAGAAGACTTGGCTCTCACTTTATTTGTTCGAATGTCTGCTTCGTCTTGCATTCTAGTTTCTGCGAAAGAAATCTCACAGATGGTGAATGTCTAATTTCAGCTTGCTTCACTGCTGGTGATATCTCAAAAACATAAGAGGCTCTCAGGTGAATAATGTTTGATGCAGCCCCAAGGAAGATGGTATTCTGCTGAAAAATGAGCTCTATGATCCGGCGGCGGTGTTGAATTAGCTGAAGAATTTTGCAGAACAGAATCTCTCATTGCGACCCTACAAAACAGAGAATTGAATGGCTTCAAGGCCCGTGGTAAAGAGGAAAAGGCTGCGGAAGGATTTGACTTTCGCGGGATACAACAGAAAACAGAAGATACAGATAACTGAAGAGAATTGCATAATTAAGCAGTATATAGGTACAACTGTAAATGTTAAAAACCGAGTCGTTTCTTTACTGGCCTCAGTGATAGCTCCTTCATGGTTTTAGCCGTGACTGCGCAGTAGTGAATTCAGGGTCCTTGGAAACATTTCTTCTTGAGGTTTCTTTTAATATTAAATGCAGGCTAGCCGAAATGCCATGAAACAAACTAGAATGTTGGTCTGTATCTACAACAAAACTTTTTAGAGTATTGGGGCAGCTTGAATCATTTCATAGAGCATCTCTTGCATAACTTCCTGCTTACTAAATAGTGGAAGGCCAAAGACATGACTCCAGGGATAAGAAATGGGAATACCCAGCATCAATGTTTATACACCATTCATGGTGGCTTAAACAAGAAACCACAAATTTCCATCCGAGTCGTACGGAGCTAACTACATCGGCCAGCGAAATCCCAAAGCATTGAATTGAGAGCATTTGTCTCAGTCCAACCACAGTAGTTTCTTGGAAATGGGAACCCCACATAACCAAGTAGACAAGACACCTTCCTAGTAAAATAAATGACGAAACAGAAGGTGGATCAAAGTTGAAGATGAAGTAAGAAGAACCTTGATTCATTAGTGAGCTGAGCTCCCACTGATTTACACAATAAAGATCTTTAAAAGCTAAGTGACCTATGCAAACACTAAAAAGCCGAGAGCCCTAGCAGCAGAAGAGAGAGAAAATTAACATCTAATCTAGATCTAATCACGAGTCTTTCCAGTACAAAAACCAAATCCCCCTTCCCCTTCACACGGCTCACAGGACTCTTAAGCCCTCTCTCCTCGGATCCTACGGGCGAGCTGGATGTCCTTGGGCATGATGGTGACCCTCTTGGCGTGGATCGCGCACAGGTTCGTGTCCTCAAACAGCCCGACCAGGTAAGCCTCGGCGGCCTCTTGAAGGGCCGCGACGGCGCTGCTCTGGAACCTCAGGTCGGTCTTGAAGTCCTGGGCGATCTCCCTCACCAGCCTCTGGAACGGGAGCTTCCGGATCAGCAGCTCCGTACTCTTCTGGTACTTCCTGATCTCCCTCAGGGCCACGGTCCCGGGCCTGAAGCGGTGGGGCTTCTTGACGCCGCCGGTGGCGGGAGCGGACTTCCGGGCGGCCTTGGTGGCGAGCTGCTTCCTCGGGGCCTTGCCTCCGGTGGACTTGCGGGCGGTCTGCTTCGTGCGAGCCATTAGGAAAATCGACAAAGAAGGCGAAAGAAAGCGTTAGTTCTTCTCGAGAAAGTGAGAAAGCTATGATCGTGATGGTGATCGTGATGGAAGGCGTCGAGGTTCGAAGAGCTATATATATCCGCAAAGAGAGACAAGAGGATAGAGGCGGGAGGTTTAAATTTTCGGAGGTGGCTCGGATGGTTTGGGTGGCCAATCGTGGCCGTTGGCGTGGTTGATCAGGAACGGTCAGGATTCGTCAGAACGACTTCACGCGGATCGCGATCTGTGTCTGAAGATGTTGGCCAATAAGCTTATTTGTGGGGTTTTTTTTTGTTCGAAATTTGTGGTGTTTTTGAGAGGTGGGAACGAAAGCTTGTTCAAAATTTCTTTATATTTTCCGAGGACGCGGACGATCAATGCTTTCTTTCGCGCTTAAAAAAAAAACCATTTCATAATTTTGTCTGTTGAGCTATTTCAGTTAATTTTGATAAGGAATTGATTACATGGATGATGTCCGTCATATGTGACATTTTGAAAAAAAATTATTGATTTTTTCTATCTTTTGTTCTTTTCTTTTTTGTTATTATTGATTATCGATAGGAGTCCGTCGACCACCGGGCCTCCGCCGGCCATTGCGAGGCCCACACACTCGACTAGGACTTCACGCCTAGTGGTTGGTGGAGGTCGTCGGGCCTCAGGCGGTGCCTTCTTGCCGGCCATTGATACTTAAAAAAAAGAACAAAATAAAGAAAGGAAGACAGAAAAAAAAATCAACAAATTAAAAAAATTTCACGTCAGCGTGCCATCAATTTTGGCTAAAAATTTGGTTGGATTAACTTAATTAGTATATATGCAAAATGTTTAGGTCTCAATTGAAAAAGAGAGAGAGGTTAAATCAACACAAGTCTATCTGAGAGATGCATTCGATATCGGGCTGCCTTGAGTGGCCGTAGTGCGCTAGCCGGCTAAGTTATTTCCGCTGCTTGTCAAATAGTATTTATGACTTTTTTTTTGGTAATTTTTCCGTCAAAACTTGCTAGACCACAAAAACAAAATTTAGGAGGTTTTGAGCAATGCCATTCTTCCCCTACCGGTCCAGAATCTATTTACTTGACCATAGTCCATCTTTCAGATAAGTTCAATGCAGAGGAGCATCCAAAGTGCTGATGCGGTCACAAGCCGGACGATCTCGAGGGGTCCCAGTCCCACCTCATCAATGACCATGGACGATTCATAATGAAATTGTAGTTACTATGTATCAAAATGCACTTCATCCTAACCTAAATCCAATTTGTGTGTTTTGTTTTGTTTTTCAAATCACGAACACGCTATTCAAATTGCTAAAACACAAATATAATGTAGTTAACACTAATCTTAATTGGACACTTTTCTGTAATGCAAACACAAGTGCACTCGACCTGTTCAAAATAGCCATCTGCTTTAGCCTCGTTACAGCAAATATATCATAATGGGTTAGGCCCGTTTCAAGCGATTTTGTGACAAGCATGCTCAAACTTTATCGCACAATACCATTTGCGTTATTCGCAAAATTTTCTTTTCATCAACGAAGCTAAATAATTGAGGGATTAGTGAATCCATCGGCGAACAAATCCGGTCCGTAGGTTGGTTATGCTATCCGAGGTACCACACACTGCCGGAGCAGATGGATAGCAAATGCAAACCGAGCGTCCTCATTTCCCTTTCTTTTTCTTTCCTTTGTTCATCTAGAAAATCCCCAGTTTCTCCAACCTTAATCATCTAGAAACAGAGACAAATACAATCTGATATTCCATCGTCAAGAAAGATGCTCGCACAGAACAGAAAAGGAACCTCGGTTTTCATTTTCGGTATGTCGGCACTTCTATTTCCGAAGCATAATCCTAAAATTTTTTAAACCAGCAAAGTAAGAAGATGAACCATAACAAAAAAAAACAGTAAACAGCAGGGGAAGGGGCAGCCAGTGATTAGCCACAATAGCATTCTTTCTCCATCAGCGAAGATCTCTGCGAGGGGGATGATCGAGCGGCAGTCAATGGACATTTTCCCTTTCTGGTGCGATGGGACTTTAACTCACAACAAGAACAGCAACCCCATGATCGTCGTCTCGTCATCGCCCGAGCTTCGGCCAGTGTTCAAAGATGCAGAGCAATATCATATCAGAAGAAACAGTTGATCACCTGTACAGCAGCCGCGACCTCATTTTTTTTCTATCCACGGAACAGGGGAGGATCCAAAGAGAAGAAGATAAGAAAAGGGAAAGGAAAAGGAAGTGGGAGTGATGAAAAAGGTCAAATCTTTTCTAATCGCAGCTCGCTGTTTTCTAACCATCTGCGGGAAAAAAAGAAGTGAAGTCTTTTTTGGGTTCGTTTTGGTTTCAAGGGGACACGGGTTTGCGACGATGGTGGAGGGGGTCGGGCCCGGTGGGGACTTGTCTTGCAGAGTCCTCGTCGTTGACAAGCGCCGATGGATAACCTCCGACGGCCGGACCTCTTGCCATCTTCGTATTTCTGTTCCCCTCTATGATCTTCTCAAACACGTAGACGAAACAGAAAGAAAGGAAAGAGACATCAAAATGGGAATGGGAAGAACGAGCAAAATAGAACTAGTAACGTGTTATATTTGTTGGTTCATGGTTACCTCGGAAGAATAAGGAGCGGTGTCTGCAGCGTGCTCTCCCGTCCTCCATGAAGTTCCATCTGCGACAAAGATGAAACATCGTCAAAACACCAACTTCCACATGCCACCCAGAGGGAGAGAAATAGAGATAGGAGGAGTTGATGATGAACTAACGGGAAGCGGAAGGAGGGAATAGAAGGAGCAGCAGCAGCACGAGAATGGCGATGGAGATGGAAAGCCTAGGGCTAACAGCGAGACATGTTCTTCCAACCACCATTGTCTGCATATGTTGTCGTGTGATTGATCGGGACTCTGCGGGGGAGACACAGAGAGAACGAAAAAGGAGAGGCGGCAAGGATGGAGGAGGAGGGCGTGTCGTACGAGAGAGACGACCGTTTTAAGAATGTTTTCGTCGTGACGTGACGTGACAGCAAGCTCTCGTACCCCTATTTCATTCCTGTGGTACTACTACCGATCACAGTGATCCGGGCGTTCCTCCCGCGACGACGAGAGAGAGAGAGAGAGAGAGAGTGACACTTGGCACTCGCAGAATACGCGGGGGAAACAGGGGAGAGAGAGAGAGGCAGAGGATCCAAATGGGCCCAACTTAGTCAGTCTCTAGAGGCCTTGGTACCCATGTGACATTTTCCTTTGCTAAAGACCCACCCATCTCTCCTGTCCGTATTCACGCTATAGGCGCATTCCTTCGACTAATTCACTATCACTGCAACAAGAGATCTACCACTACCACCATTTAGCAGGAAGGAAGAACTGCACGAAAGGAGCTTGAAATTCGCCTGTGAGAGGGTCTGGAAGCCAAGGCACCACGTTCCCCTGGCGATGATCACGCATGTTGAAGGTACTTCAAAGCGACCAAGTCGAAAGTTCATATGTGCTAGAAAGAACGAGGCGCAACACAAGCATAAATCTCGATACCCAACATTATGTCGGGCCGCATCAAATTGCAAATCCCTGGTTCTAGACCCACCCCAGGAAGAAAGACAATTACCAGAAGCAATCCTAAGATATGCAAGCTGTGAAGACATGAGAACCCTCTTTAAGAGTGCAACTTAAAGACAAATCCGAACTGACCAGGAGAAAAAAAATGCTCGCACTTGCTCTCTCCAAGAGCCATAATTGTGACCGCGGGTTTCCAATAAACCGATAACAGATGCTGGTATATTTACAGCCATGATGCCTAATGTAAGTATGCATTCAGAGGATACCCCGGCTTCAGCACCTTTATTCGTGCACATTTCAGGAAAAGAATAATCAGGAAATTCACCTCTACACCAACCTCCTAGCTAAACATTCCAGATGGTAGGAAGGGCAAATCAAACATCCATAGATTGAGGCTCGTTTCTCTTCCCATCTACATCCTGCCCATCATGTGCTAGCAGGTGGGAGATTGCAATACTAACTTCTAAGTTTTTCAATGCGATAGCGAAATCAAGCACAACTGATTCAAAAGAGAGCCATTTTATCGTTTTCTCATCTTTCCTATGCTCTTGAACAGAACTGTTGCCTAGTTACAAAGTTCGAAGAACCCCAAGGTTCGCTTCGAGTAAGGGAAGCAAGAAAAATGTGCATCTGATTCAGGTATTCACACAGAGGCAACATGAGGAAGAACAAGCCAATCCTTAATCTTCGGATATGACATGTAGCCAGTCCATAATTTCGATTCATCTGCATCAACTCCTCAATAGAGTCAGAACAAAAAAAAAAGGCCCACATTTTTTTACTTTTATTTTGGAGCAACTGACTTGAATTTGTGTTTTTAACTCACAACCTAACAATATACAAATTACAGAACCTGCGCTAACAATTACCAGAACCTCCAATGATTAGCAAGACAAGGCCTTCCCAAGTCAAGAAATGATGCAGTTTTCTGCAGTTCCTGTAACACATCGGAAAGGATTAAAGGGCATTAAACTTACACAGATTAATAAGCAAAAGGTGGTGACACTAGCGAACAGGACAAAGGTCACATCACTTACAATCTAACGTTGACGGTATTGATATCCACAATCTATGCTGCAAAGTATTTGATAAGATCATCTTCAAACTCCAGATTGTGATCGTCCCATGAAACCATGTCCTCAAATGAAGGGAAAGGGCTGTTTTGTATGCTAAAATCCAATGGAAGTGGGGACCCAAAGTTACAATCAAAAGGTCCATCTTTTTCTGTTGGAAACGGTTCTTTCCCCAGATGAGGTAAGTGCACTCTAGAAATGTCATTTCCAAGTGCTGGGACATGAGTTCCAATGTCCTCTGGTCTAATCTGCGGTTGGATTGTTTCTATCTGAGTCTGCTGCCCACTGGGACCAGGCCCATATGATACTGTTGTGCTATAGTAATTATAAGCGGCTGTAGCATGTGAAGCATTTTGCACCAAAGGATAAAGCAAGGGCTTTCCACCCACCAGCATGCTCTGCGTTGACATTACGTCGGTCGAAGGGAGGGAAGAGAAATGATTAAACTCAAGTGGTTGTAACTGTGATTGTCCCTTGAGGTTGAGATCTTTCTCTATTGCAGCATTTCCCTGTTGCATGCCATGAACTTGATATCCAAGAGGCTGCACATCAGCTTGGCCGTGATTCATATCAGGAAAACTGTCCCTTTGTTCATATGCTGGATGGTCATCGATGGGTGGAGGAAGTTGCTGATCAGCAGAACTCGATTTAGTACGCAGTCTTTTCCTTTTGCGCGTCTTTCCCCGATGCTGTTTATCTTGGTCACTTGTTTGAGAGTTATTCTGATGGTGACCAATCGCCACAGTATTCACCATAATATTTTTCCGAGTTTCTTTAGATGAGACGCAACCACCACCATCGTTGACGTCATCAACATCATAGTCACTATCACTGCTCGCTGCGGGTTGCTTCTTCTCATTACGAGCGCTAGGTGGAGACTTAGTTATTCCCGATGTCCCATTATCACTACTAGGTTGCTCAATAAGAGATTCCTCTCGACTCAAAACGCCCAACCAAATGGCACTCTCTTTTGCTGTCATCTTGTCCTGCAGGCACTTGGACTGGCGAACATGCCTTCTTATCTTTGCAATATCAGGCGCCATGTGTTTTATGACGGCAGTCAACACGGCAACTTTCCACATCTTCTTTAGGTCATGTGGTTTCTTATATGGAGGACTCTGACCCTGCGGTAGCCCTAACTTTATCCACCAATCCTCATTACTAGTTGGCCACCAAGGTGGCGGAATTCCCTTCTCTAGAGGATACTTCCTCTGGGGGGGGTCGCAATGCTGCATCAAAGATGATAATAAAGAACCCAAAGTTGCATCTTGCAGATCCTGAAGGGTGTTCTGAGAACAACCCTTTCGACTAGAATCTGCTGCTCCCATGGCTAAACACTCTGCTTCATACTTGGCTATGGCCGCTGGCCCATTCTTATCAAACTTTACCTTTTCTTTCCACCAAGCCCTTATATTATCAGAAGCACCACTCACTGCTTTACCCTTCTCTGGAATAATACCATAGACAAAACCCCGTGCTTTACACACTTCCATCAGCTTCAGCATATACTTGAGGATCCCATCTTGAGCTCTAGACATTTTCTTCCTCCGAGCCTGATCGGATGATTGCTTGGATTTTTGCCTCTCTGCCGCTTGTTGTGCTGCAATCTTCTGTCTTTCCTTAATCCTTTTGAGTTTGATACGGTCCTTCCACATTCGTTTTGCGAGTTCCTCGGCTTCAATTTCTTCGTCACTAACATCATTCTCGGCAATGTTATCACACCTTATATCATCGACTTCAATGTCCGAGCCTTCGTCCATCGCATCAGCAGCAATCAGAAGATTCTCCATTCAAACTCGATCACCGCTGCAGCAGCTCACACTAAAATAAGACTCATAATCTCACTTCCACTGCGAGAGGCTCGCTTACCGACATTTAACAGCCTGGACCTGGAACAATAAGAACTGTCAAGATTGAAAGTCCATCCAGCCAGAAAAACATAAAGAAACCAAGATCGAAGAAAGGAAAACCTCACGACCACAAAAACTCCCTTCCATTCTTTTAGCTGACAGCCTCTAACCTTGACCATAAGCCGAAATATAATTGACAACTACTAACTTCCCAGTTCCCCTAGCAATTACTTTAATAAAATTTTCCAGGAGACCACAAGCAACAATTCTCCCACACAAATCCAACCTCCACATTTCTACGACGCCAAAATACTCTCACCGTGATCATGGACTAAAAGAAGCATCCTAGTATAATAACACCCACAATCCCAAATGCCAACAAAACCTCGCAGAGACAAAAACACGTATAAACCATTCAAACCCGCTATCGACAGACAATTCGAAGCCCCTAACGGAACAGCGACAACACAAACACCCAGAACTGAAATTCCAATCCCGGCACAAATGAAAAACTGCGGAGAGAGGAAGTTTCGAACTTTTACCGGGCCTTAGCCAATCTGAATCACCCTGATACGAATCCGCGCCAAATCCGCAAAAAAAGGAAAAGAAAAAGAAAGAAGAATCCCCCGCGAAGTGATTGATCGTTCTTTCGTTGGATTGAACCTGGAGAAGAAGACGCGAGGGATAGAGATGAAACCGGGTAAAGGGAGATGAAACCCACGAGGAAAGAGGGGGTGTTGATGGGAAGAGAGAGAAGAAAGAACAAAAGAAAATGTTGGAAATTCCACGAGAGAGAGAGCGAAAGTTCAATGAGAGGTCGCCAAAGGCTTCACAAGCGGACAAGTTCTCCGGCTCAGCAGAGTCGCCATTTGCCGGGCTTTTATATGCTACGTCGCATCCATACCTCGTATTGTGAGTATGCGTGTTTACGTATCTGTCTGTCCCCGTTTTTTGGGGAAAAAAATGTCTGTTTTTCATTTTATATATTTTACGCAAAATGAATAAATACAAAATAATTTGATAAGAAAAAAATTCTCCATGTCTAAAATTAACTTTTTAACTGATACGAGTGATTAATTTCAAAGAAAAATACTTTTTGAATTATTTATTTTTTGCAAAAGTAACTCATTCTAAATTTTTCACATAAGCGTAAATAAACGTACATAAATTTTTTTTATAGATTCGGGAAATGAAAAAAAAAAGGAAAAAGGTTATATAGTTACGTTTTTTTTTTTCCAAAATAGATTTATGTAGAAAAGTAATTCCCAGAATAGGTCTTCCCCAAAACAATTTTCCAACTAGACCTTTTTTTTTTTTTTGGGTCAAGATTTTCCAACTAGACTTCGCACGGCTTAACCATACCTAAAAATTGTTTGGTCATCGCCCTCTCCATCCTCTCTCTCTTGAAATTGTTAAATTGATCTCTGGTTCTTCGTACAATCTTCAATTATTTTAAGAGTTAATCTACCCTAAGTAATGAACGTATAAAATTAGGTTGCTCCTACTCGACACCTAAGTTCTATCTAATGGATTTATTACTCGTTAAACTCGTTGAGTTTAAATAAGAAAACGTAGATAAAAATATTTTTTTTTCATAGTTATATTGCCTATGTCGAACGCAATTACAAAACTCTCCATTTTATATGAAATTTAAATTAAATTAAATTAAGATACGAAAGTAAAAAAACAATAAAAAATAGAAGTTTTTGCAATTTTCAGTGAGGAAGTATCTCCTTACTACATTAATATGTGCAAATGGACTAGAATAAAAGATCAATGACAAATTACTTTTTTTTTTTAACATTTATCTCTCGAAGTTTTTGCCCACTCAGTTTTCTTGTGACATGAGAAATAACGTGAGGTGCGTTCTAATGGCATTATTCTCACTCCTTTTCAGTGATTTCTCGTTCTTCATTAGACTCCACTAGAAATGGTATGGAGAGAGAGAGAGATTGCCCCAAGGGGATGCTCAAACGATGAGAGTATGCTCTCTTGAAATTCTGCCCATTAAAATTTCATGCAACAAGATAAAGTCAAGCATGACAACATTTCTCACCAAGAAATCAATTTTTGACTAGAAGTTGATTTCTCTACTACTCCTCAAAAGTAAAAGTTGATTTTTTTTAATTTTGCTCCAGATTGACTTCTGATCAGAGAAATTCGTTTGGTAACGGTTGAAAATTTCTATTTTTCAAACTAAGTAACTCAAGTCGTATTATATACCTTTATTCATACTATTTTCTATTTGTTATTTATCATGATATTACTCACGAAAAGTTGTTGTGGAATAAGAAAATGATCACATGCAAAAGTATAACATCGATAAAGTGAATTTAGAACGATGTCATCTTCATTTAAAAAAAATCCAATAATAAAAATGTTGGTGGTTTGTTTGCAAAAATAAATTAAGAGGTGTATTGTCCCACATCAAAAAGATGTGAGTACGCATGTGGACTAAATTTGGCACAAATCAACAATTACCATTATTTTTTAGTAAAACAGTGTAACTGTTCATGAAGGATTCTGACAACTTTGAAAGGTTGCGTCTATTCAATCATCGGTTATTTTCTAAGGTACTCTTATAACCTTTCAAATGTTTGTGTCTCTTCGAAAATGACTACCGATTCATATATGAAAAGGCATGACTGAATAAACTGTTTGGACACGAAGAGTAGCACGAGAATTAAATACTTTTCGGACGTGAAAAGATGTGTTCGTTCTCATTATATATTTAAGTGTTCTGTTCATTTTCAGAATCATCTTCACTTTTTCTCTCAGTTTTCATTTTTTGAACACAAGATAAATACAACCTTTGTTTTCAATTGTTTCCTAGAGAGATCCGGGAGAAATATCATAATTTATATCTGCTATTCTCACCGAGACTTTATTTTTTCCCGGAGGAAATTTGTCGAAAATCATTAGCAACTTTGTGGGGCGAAAAATCTTTAAATAGATTGATTACACCCTTCAAAGTCTGATTCTATTGTTCATCCCATTTGACGAAATTTTTCAACAATTTTAAGGATTTATTTTGTGCAACAATAGAGTCAGAGTTGATGTTGGAGGTATAAAAGGATATATTATTTAAGGCCCGAACTGCCGCGGAAGGAGATTCAAAATTGAAGATTTAAAACGATTTTTTGTAGGATTATTGTTGGTATGTGGTCGCAAGAGGCCGGCTATTTCTAAAATGGATTCTCCAATATTTACCGACACCTGGATCCAATAAAACTCTTGTCATGACCGGTGCAAGATTGCAGAGAAATTTGTAGAATTCCAGAAGAAACATGGGATAATTCCCAACAAATTACTGGCTTAATAGGCTTTGTTCGAAAGGACAATAGTGGAACTCAAAAGCAGAACTTCGCTAATGGCATTCACACTATTGCACAGTTCCAACAGTTGACAGTCACTAGGTGTCCCCCGCGGATATCCAACTTTCAAGATCTTACTCCTTCATTCCTTGGATACTTTAGCGATGACTCCCCAGCGTAGACAGTCTCATGATTCAGACTCGGATCTCTCCCCTCGCTATTCATTTGCCTCCTTTAGTCCTTGTCACAATTGCCACCGAAGATTGTTGTCAACATTGTTGTCTCTATAATCAACTCGTGACAATGTCGACAATGATGACCTCTATTCGACTCAGTCGATGTGCGAGTTTGGCAAAGACGAGTACGAATATCTCACTTCCGAAGATGTCCGGATACATGGTTGTTCGAGATTCATCTATCTCCATGTAGTTCCCCGAATGAAAGAGATTGGGAAAGCGGTAATCATATGAAGTAGTTCGTGAATGGGGCAGCGAATATAATTGTGATCGCGATCTTGATCGGCCTGCTAGGTTTGGAGGACGGGATCGTGACGGCATTTTGCTCGGAGCACTAATCCTCACTTGTGGTGGCGGTCATGGTTCTCTCTTCTTTTTAAGTGCCATCTCGTCTCAATCCCAAGAAAAAGGATTGTCCGCTTTACATTTAGTTGGTCGAAGGGCAATAACACATTCCAAGCCGGTGATGGGGCGATCATCAACATTAAGATTATGGACAACGTCGTTTGAAGCAAGCATTTTGAGACCAGTGTCGCCGGAAGTAGAAAGACAAGGAATAGTTTCTACTGTTCGGGGTTACTCTTGGACTTTGGGAGCCATTCTAGCAACTGGAGGATTGTTTTCGCTCCCATTATGGACGGTTTGTTCAATGTGATCATCCTTTCCATTTCCAAGTGGTCCCAGGTTTTCTTCCCCTTGGTTTCTTAATTTTAGTTTATTTTATGTGGTGTTTCTGTGGTAATGTCTGATGTTAATATGAACTCTAGTTCCATTGCCCTTAATATTTTTACTTATGGCATCATGTTTTCTAGAAGAAAGAAAAAGGAACGCATCACCATTATAAACGAGATGACATAACCAATAATTGTTCTTTAGAACTTGTGTATACACGTAGAACTCTCCATCAAATGTGCGGGTGAGAACATGGCCTAGACTCTCGGCAATAAGAACTCCTTCCTCGTCAAATACTTCGAGATGGACTCGTACGTTGTGGGCAGGCTCCAAGGGTCTTACGTGAGGGTGTTCACGAGATTGGAGTTTTTGAGGAAGTACTTGCCCATGGACAAGGACCCAAAGCATGTTCGGTTGGTCGTGTTATTTATCTCGTCGATACTGCAGCCTTGTGTTTTCATGTGGAAAGAATTAGATAACTTGTCTTTTGGAGAATAATGCTTCATGATAATGTTGGTCGTGATTGCTTGTTAGTTTCCTGGTACCCTGGTTTGTTGCCTCTATGCTAAATGTTCTTTTGGTGCTTCAAAGCTCCAAAAGGA
This sequence comes from Rhodomyrtus tomentosa, assembly GCA_028455895.1. Taxonomy (NCBI): domain Eukaryota; kingdom Viridiplantae; phylum Streptophyta; class Magnoliopsida; order Myrtales; family Myrtaceae; genus Rhodomyrtus; species Rhodomyrtus tomentosa. Next base: position 11,703,235 of record JAPCWY010000003.1, on the reverse strand, counting down.
AAAAGAGAAGGCGGTTGAGACAAAAAGGAGTAAGCCAAACAAGAGGGAAAAGGAGGAGAGAGAAAACAACTTGAAACTTTTGGACTTAAGCATGCATCTAAGAAGTGACATTAAAAAAAATGATTCAGTCATATAGTGTAATTGTTTCAAGCATAATAGTGGTGATATGTATATATTATGAATTAACTAGAGACTATGGTATTTTAGTCTTATTATAAGTTGGTTATAATGCCTAATTTTTGGAACCAAAATGACTAGAGTCACGGGTTAATTTTCATATGTAAAATGAAAGATTTGAAGAAGTGGATACTGTCTTAGGTATCAAAATTTAAAGCTACAGTGCGGGTTATTCTTTAAGCTAATGTGCTTATGTTGAAAATATGTTAAAATTAATTTAATATCTTGGTTTCGAAGAAATAAGTACTCCGTTTGATATCAATATGAAATGAAATTAAAAATATTGGTAGAGTAATAGCACAATTTGAATATGTGAGTGCTATAGGGACTTTAATGTATGCGATGCATTGCCCTAGACCTGAGATTACATTTTTCGTGTGTAAGTTGAGTAGATAATAGTAGTAATCTAAGTATAGAACATTGTAATGTCGTCATAGAATTTTGGTTATCTTAAGAGAACTAAAAGATTTGTGATTGATCTATAACAATTATCCAGTTGTATTAGAATGATACACCATGCTAATTAGATTTCTAATGTGGGAGAAAAACATTCCATTTTTTGATGAATCTTCACATTAGGTGGACGTATTGTATCTTGAGCGAGCAAGAAACAAATATATATAACTCACTCAACGATAGAATCATAATTCATTGCTTTGGCAGTCATTGAAAAAGAGGCTAAGCGGGATTAGAAGTTTACTGTTAGACATTAAATTATTGTCTAGTCCTATGCCTCCTATTTTTGTTCATTGTGACAATCTGGCTACTTTGACAAGATACCATAGTGGCACTTATAATGAAATGTCTAGACTTATTAGCCTAGGGCATAAATATGTGAGACAATTGATTAAAGATGATACCATAACAATTATTTAGGTCAGGTCAAATAAGAATCTAGCCGATCTCTTTACAAAGACTTTACCAAGAGACGTGGTAAAGATGACTTCAAAAGAAATGGATTGAAACTCTTTAATTAAAATCACCAATAATGGTAACTCGACCTTATACTACCACATCACTAGTTATAAGGTTTAATGGGTAAAAACAAGTTACTAATAGTGATTGTTTGATGTTGACACTAGTTCGGGCATGAGAAGTCAGTCTTGTCTGTTACCTTTAGAGGTTGAGTTATACTCTTAATGAAGTATAATACGTTTTAGTAGCATGTTCATTATTAACAGAAACACATGAAAATACTTCACTTATATGAGCTTAGAAGTGGTGCCGCTTCTTACGAAAGTTAGGGTTGCTTTCTAGAGAGCTTGTGAAACATGTACAATCACAAGGCTTTAATAGTGCTGAGTAAATATGAAATTCTCGCTGAAACAAGAGGTTAATATATGTGTGGTATGTTTGATTCTGTTACATAGAGTAATAAGTTTAAAGTCAAACTACTTGTAACTTTGATAGAGTTTTGAGACACTTACACTAAATAAAGGTTTAACTTGAAAGAACCCTTTATATATGTATATTAATTTTTGAAATGTTGGCAGGAATTTTATAAGAAATTTTGTTTTGTAATTTTATTTTTACAAACAAAGTGGGGGATTGTTGGTGGTTTGTTTGTAAAAATAAACTAAAAGATGCCTTGTCCCACATCGAAAAGATGTGAGTACTCGCGTGGACTAAATTTAGCACAAATCAACAATTACCATTATTTTATTGTGAAACAGTGCGACTGTTCACGAAGGATTCTGACAAACTTTGAAAGGTTGCGTTTATTCAATCATTGGTTATTTTCTAAGGCACTCTTATAACATTTCGAATGTTTGTGTCTCTTCAAAAATAACTATCAATTAATATATGAAAAGATATGATTGAATAAACTGTTTGGACATGAAGAGTTACATGAGAATTAACTATTTTTCGGACGCGAAAATGTGTGTTCGTTCTTATTATATATTCAAGTGTAATGTTCATTTTCAGAATTATCTTCACTTCTTTTCTCAATTTTCGTTCATTGAATACAAGAGAAATGTAACGTTTGTTTCCAATTGTTTCCTAGAGAGATCCTAGATAAATATCAGAATTACTATCTGTTATTCTCACTGAGACTTTGTTGTATCATCGATGAAATTTGCCAGAAATCATTAGCAATGTTGTAGAGTAAATAAATTCTTAAAAAGAGTAACTACACGCTTAAAAGTCTGATTTCATTGTTCATTCCATTAGACGAAATTTTTCAACAGAAAATGCATAAAGATAGAAAGTATTCATCAGCAAAAACAACTCAATCCTGTATTCTCGATAAATTTCCTTATTCTGTCTTGTTAGTCGCGTTTAAATTATTCGGTCGATTTTACTTATTTAAGATAGGTTAATTCGCAACACCTAAGGGGTGATTTGACAATGAGAAGTATGGTTTGAGGGAGTTTTTGGAGAAATCTATTTTGAAAATCAACTTTTTTAAAGGATCTATTTTTGAAAAAAAAAATCGGAAATAATGTTAAACATTATTGTCGGCAAGTCGGCCTTCCTAAGTTTGCCTCTATATTATATGGCTTTCCATTTCTTCAATTCACATGATAGATGGAATTTCTCCTCTTTCAAGGTGTATCAAACTTCTTCGATTCGAGTCCAGACATTGATCACACGGTGCCCCACGCGTGGAGTTTACTTTTGATGGTCATTGACCTACAAACCTTGATCGAATATGTAGTATCGTTACGTTTAATTCATTCAGTACAATCTTTGAACTTTTGCCAAATATGAAATTTTAATCTGTCCTGTATGGTCTCCGAAATCTGGTCTAATGTTCAACTTGGTTCGCAAATTTTCAAAACTTACTCATGCAATTTAGGGACTGCATTGAACATTTTAGGGATTGCATTGAATATTTCACCAATAGTTCAGGGATTAGATTAAATAAATTAGAAGTCTAGAAATGACTTTGCACATTAGGGTACAGTTCATATAAGGAAATAATTATTAAAAAATTCTATTTTTTTTTACCGATTTATTTTTAAATTTTTGCAATCGTGCCAATTTAGTCCATTAGGTGTATTTAGCTAACCGGCGCTGACGTGGACGCCGATCGGCAGGCAACCTAATATTTTTATACTTTTCTTTTCTTTTCTTCCCCTTCCCTATTAGGTTAGAATTTCATCTAAAAAAATATTTAGAATTGATTTGATATAATTGCAATGCGTTTAAATTTTTTTTTTGGTAATTTTTCCTTCAGACAAGATATTGTATATTCAATAAAAATTTAGAGATTATTTATGCTCTCATCCCCTCATGTTGCCCTTTATAGCTTACTGTTACAGTACACTTCTGCTCTGAAAGGCCCACCACTCAAACATGTTTTGTCTTTGACAAAAAAACACACGTTCTGCAGTTTCCTTGCGCACGTTGACTAATTCCAGATCGATGGCCTATGCAAATGATTTGTTTGTAGCATCCAATTTGAACTCTCACTCTTGTACAAAAAACGACACCTTGTGAACTCATTTTCCCTCTGGTTCCCGATCCGTATGCGATACGCCATCAAACGCTAACTTCGATTCTTGATGAATCCCCAAGATCCGATCTTTGCGAGGGCGCAAATGTATTAATCTGGACGTGGTTTGAATTGTTCTTTATCCTCTCTTTTCTAGTCGCCCCACAGCCATAGAACAGCAATATAGGATCCACTACAGAATTTGAACTACAGTTGACCAGTCCTTTCCCCACTAAGATCTTTAGTGCTAGTAGCTTCGTGCTAATGGCAAACTAGACTTTGGTGGAAGAAGGGTGCGTTGGGTCATCAAGTTTTGGACTACTACAATTCTGCTGACAAATCCTTTCCGATGTTAGGTACCCGCGTCAAATTGCAAAATAAGATCACACACGAATGACGAACCGGAACGGCGTCAATGCAAAGGCAGACCTTCATGAAATTGGCATATTCGCCCCCGGGGTAGAGAAATTACAAACTTGCAACTTTTACAAAAGGGGAACAAAAGAAGAGGAGAGGAGATGCTGTGGTTTAGAGTGATCTGGCTTAAGTTATTTCATGAGATGCAGATGCCCCAGACAGATTTCTGCAATCGAGGGTGATGTACTGGTGGAATTGCATTGACCATGCCAAACAAAGATATATCTTCATATAATTAAGCAACTATAGCACAAGATGTTTCCAGGGACTACTAGGACACAGGGACTTATGTACCCGGCGCAAACAGCTCATGTGCCATGGGAGGGGAGCCGAAGAAACCGACTTCTCACAACATGCTGTCTGATCTCGCAGGCAACCTCCGGAAGAAATTGAGGGGGACTGAAGGCAACTTGTGCCGGAACCTGGGGTGCCTCAACACGTAGAATCCAGTAAGAAGCGCCACAACTTGGAAAGGGGTGACGTACAGAACAATTGCGGCAACTAAACAGAAGGTCACGAAAAGGGTAGTTGCTCTTGTGTCTCTCCAGCTCAGAAGAGAGTGAAACCTTTCGCCTTGAGTTGCCAAGTCGCCGACCACCGTTTGAACCCTTCCCGCTATGCTTCTGAGACGATCATACCTCATCCTAACAATATCTGATGCTTTGGAAGTGGGGAACGTATCGAACTCTTCATCAAGCTCGTCTGGATGAACTGCATCCGCATGAGACAGTCGGATATCCATGTGGGGAGGGTGTCTTGGCCGCCAACGGTAATTCCAAATCCCAATGATGAACATGTAGAGAAAAATCGTGGGGAGTATCAATTCCGGGTAAAGCACCAAGATGATAAACAAGATGTGGATTAAGATGGAAGTGAGCGGGTTCTTCCAATGGCAGATCTGATCGAACCACTTCCCAACCACAATCAAACCCCTCAGGACACCCATGATTCTGAAGAAATTGGCCTTGCTCCTCCTCATATTCCACATGTGTGAGTCTATATCGAGCATAAACTCCACCACCTCTCTTCTCAGTGGTGGCTCAGCCCGGCTCAGCCTCATCGACACAATCTGCATCGCCTGGTGTCTCAAGCTATCCAGCTGAATGACAGATAAAGGGTGAACATAGTGCATTTTCGGTAATAATGGATGCGAGTACATGTGCAACATATTTATTAATGAAGAACACGTGAACCTCACGGCCAACTGAACCTCGCCCATCTTCTTCACCCCTGAAGGATGTAGGACCAAAAGGGGGTAGGAGTGTGTGTAAATTCTATCAGCTTCGAGCGTGGACAGTCGAATCCTTACCTTCCCAATTCTCGAATCTTTTCCACCTCCACCTTTATCTCCTCCCCCAAGGATATGGCCATTATCGAAAACCCCTATGGTGATCACGGTGCATATATCAAAAACCTCCCAAGTGTATTGTTCATTCCACCTAGGACTAAAGCTGTCGACAATCGTTCGTGTCCTCACCCATTTCTGCCCGTATTTAGCTACACAATAAGCATCCGTACTCCCTCTTCCATCTCTCGACTTCACCGGGATGAGCCCCTGAGCGCTTAGAATCCCTAGTTCAAAAATCCCAATGCCGGACTTCCACAACTGTTTTGCCGTCGGCCTAAGATCACTGCTGTGGTGTGTCGATTCATCCAAAACATGATATCCACCATCCAAACATATCCTCAAATGGATCCTGCTCGCGAACTTAATCTCCTTCTTCTGTTCTCCCTCTCCTATGTGCTTCTCGAGATTATACCACCCTGTGTTAACAGGCTTGTGGTCCAGCCTTCTCTGCACGTTTTGCAGCCGGATCATGCACCTCCCAAGTACTTCATCTTTGTTTCCTGTCAGTCTATCTTCTACAGTAAGAATCAGGGGCTCCTCAAATGGTTCGGCAACCACGAACATCAAATCTTCGTTCCACATTGGGTTTATAGACTTGCTTTGAGATATTCTAGTTCTCAAAGCCTGGTTTCCAAGGGTCGCCTTCACAAAAACTTCAGGATACCTACTTTTGTCACTAGGTAACAAATCCTGAGCTTCTATGACATTGACCCTTACATACCAGAGCTTTGGGGACAAATAAACCTTAGACCGGATATGCGAAACTGCATGGCCTGCAACTGCTGCTGCATCTGAGTGCCAGGCATCCGGAAATGCCTCATCGGCTTGTGTTCCCATCCAAATGGCAAGCATTATTTCTCCTTTCACCTTCTCCCCTTTTCGGTCTTCCAATCTATACCACTGAGGAGCCAATGGGCTATCAGGCGGAACGCGTTTAGGAATTTCATTGATGTCGCAAACAAACCTTCCCATGAAATCATCGAGCACAACGTCCTTATCTTTCACCACCACCTCCAAGATCGATGCTTGAATCCTCTCTTTCGAGAAAGCAAACACCTGGTTCCACTCTGGGTTCGACTTTTTCTCGAAGTGGCGGGTGACTCCTTTATAGTTTCCGAGTTTTACCTCAACATAGGGATCGCAACTACCAGTTACGTCCTTCCCCGGTAACTCCTTGGCTTTGACGACACGTACATAGAGGTACTGCATTTGCTCAACGAGGTCATAGGTGCAGGCGAGCTTGTCAGCAGGCGTGACTGCTCCAGCACCAATGTTCGGTGAAGTCTCCCTTAGAGCAAAATCTTGGGGTTGAGGGGGTTTCTGCATTTTTTCTGATTTCTGGTAACGAAGCAAAAAGTGTGCGGTCGTGAATTGGTTCAGAGAAAAAATAAAAACAACAGCCGAGGATCTGAGCTCAAGATAGATAGAGTAGGTATCAGTTTTTGGGCAGTTAATGCTGGCAATGCTTCAAAGAGCTTTCAACGAGGCAACTTAACACCGTTCCATTGGTTGGGTCCTTTAAACCACAGGTTAAGCGATTCCAGCTTCGTGGTATGGGCAAGCAAGATAGGCAAATCGGTTTTTCCAGTGTCTCTAAGGCAAAAGTGAGGAGCCACACATAGCATTACCAACCGAAGATTAGAATGGTTGATCTAGAATCAGCTTGAAGAGACAAAAAAGAAGCCATAGAAAGACGAAGACAACCTTATATATGGCTCACTGACGTAGAAAAAACAAAGCCGCTCGTCATGATAGTCTCAGGCAAGAACACACAAAACCCTGCAAAAGGAAACAGAGGAACAATTGAAGTTACAGCCACCACCAGCCAAAGACACCATCCGTCCACTGTCTTCTTCGCAGACCAGTTGGGACGCTACAAGAAACATGGACACTAAAGTTTCAAACTTTATTTTCAAATGCTACATGGGTAAGACGTAAACTAGCTCCAGTTTCAGCTGCGACACGATTTTTTTTTAAAGGCCCTGAAGAACCCGCAACGATGGAGGTTTCAGAGTGGATGAATTTTATATTCGGCTTCATCACGGAACCGCATTGACTCACGAATGGAGAAGTTACTACGAACAGAAATCAACAGCTGCATTTCAGTTTACTTTCTCGCAAGACAAATCGAAAAACCCGAAAGGAAACGGCTGGCGAAGAAACCCACGAAAAGCCAACTAGAACAAGGAAGTAGAGTAGGCAAAGCAAACTCAACGTGCAAGCCACATAACAGAACGGAGAAAAGAGATGCTGCGTTTCCGAATGAAACATCATCCTGCCCACATTTCAACAACTGCTCAAACTAACTCGTAAAAAGTCCACAAGAAACGGCGAATGTTCAAGCGACATGCGTGAGAGAGAGAGAGAGAGAGAGCTAACGTTTGGTGCAGAGGAAGGAGACGAGCTCTTGAGGATGTCAGAATGGCGGAAAAGATGGGGACTTTTTACCCATGGGAAATGGCGAGCGGACGGCAGTGGAACGGGGCCGAGACTCGAGAATGGATTTTATATATTACCAGGGTGAAGAAAGAGACTGAAACATCGCACAAGGAGGGGCAGAGAAACAGAGTCATCGACTTATATTCTTCGTTTCCGCCCTCTTCAATGCTCCTGAGGGGAAGGAAATGGGTGCCCGAGCCACACGTGCGGGCTTGCCGTGGTCGGTCTTTGGCACGTGCAGGACGGTGGGTTCTTGTTATGGAACTGGTCAAATGCCCCCATTTGCAAATTCCAGCACATTGACTCTTCCCGATTTCGATAATTTTGCTCTTCATTACTCTTTTGCTTGTTAGAAAGGGGATCGCAAAGCAACTTATATTTTTTGAAACAACATAGTGGAATGTTATCCGCTTTATGTCAGATTAAATTTCTTTAGGCCCGTTTCTTTTCTTTGTTTGTTATCAAACAACAGTTGTCGAACCATCCCTCGCCATACGGGAAACAGATACAGCGGTTTTTAGGCCAACAACATCAAACTAGAAAGTCAAGAGACACAAACCCTAAATTCAAGATGATTCACTTCCAAAAACCTATGCAGGATCTTTGCGGAGCATATGCTTGGACCACGCCTTTTTAATGACGGAACTTTCCTTTTTCGAACGGCATAGAATGGTGGCGCTCTCGAGCACGCAGCATTGGTACACGATCTGGTTTCATCCATCTGAGATAAATGCTTAAACAACATATCATCCCTCTATTCTATCTTGTGATAGCTAACTTGCTGCAACATCATATTGATCTGTGGCATAGTTAATCCCTTTGTAAGGGCAACCGCGCTCACGTTTAGGAGGACGCGCAATTAAAGTAGTACTTTTTGAGCAATCAAACCGCCCTTGACAATATGTTAAGGGATGTGATCGACCAGACAATTCAACTCGTCGAGATCACTCTCGAGTTTTCTTTGTAGCTGCCAACGTTCTCGAGCCAATTAGACGACTTGGACAGTCATCCACCATGGAAAAGACTCCATTTCAGCGCTCAAGTCCTGATTGGACAGAGACCACCGGGCGACAGTGCCGACAAAGATGGCCAAAGAGGGGCACATTTTGCCCCCCACACCCTTTATTTCGACATTCTTTTTTCTCAACCGAAACAGATCACCATTTGGGGATCGATTGCTTTCTGGGCACAAATGCTGAAAGCAACGTGTGACGTGGGTGGCGTTCATACAATCATCGATAGGTGGGGGTTTGATGGGAACACGCAAATTGCGCTTCTGCTTTCAAACAAAATGGGCAGTTGACGAAGTAAATGGGGGAAGTTGTAGGTGTTAGGTGTGTGGTTGTTCAGGAGCTCACCCTCTTTCTTCTCTACTTTCTCCCCAATCCATATACTTCGTCGACCAAATCCTCAGTAAAGGCAAAACGTCTGTCATGGTTGATTGCCAAGGCAAAGTTTGAAATCTCGGGCACCATCTCAGCAAATAAACCCACATCTGAAACCCCCAACAAAACACCAAGAAGTAAAGACGGGGCATTGGTATGAAAAGCATGATGTCGAATGCAGAAAGAGTTTCACGATGTTAGAGCGAACAGCTTCAAAGACGCCGGCACTCTTACGACAGTTCACCGTCCTAATTCCCATGCTAAGAATAAGTATCAAGAACATATTTCTCTTGCGGTTGAGCATAGCTGTTTCCCTGGTGACAAGTCGACCTCCCACGCGAAATGAATGAACTACAACACTGATTTGTAAGAACATTGAACACAATTGTGCCACTCAGACAAGTAGATAAATTGCAAGCTGAAGGGGAAGATGAAGCACGTAAATCCCAGAGCAATGTAAATTATGGCACCAATTAGTAACGAGGAAAATTACTGCCTATGCGTTTGCACCAAATACATTTGCTGCCATTATAAAAAGCAAGAATGCCTTTTGATTAACATCAACATCAACAACACCTTTATCCCAAATTAACTGGAGTTGGTGGTCGATGAACCCTAAAAATTCATAAAATAAAATAAAATAAAATCATGATCGATCGAGGGAATAGAGATAAATATGTAAAAATAAATAAACAAATATTATATAGGACTAAAAAGGCTAGTTAGAAATATGAGGATTCTGCCAGTCCAAAATACTAATAGTCTTCCTCCACTTCGTCATAAGATAAACAGTACGCCAATCTATTTCCCACTCCATTAAATCTTGTTTTACTACTTTCCCTAAGTAAGTTTCGACAAACCTTTTCATTTTTTCGTATTATACTTTCGATAACAAACTTCTGTTTTTACTAGAGTATCTAGGGGCCTTTGAAGAATATGTTCAAACCATTTCAATCTATGTTATTTCATCTTTTCTACCACCAATTCTACTCAATCTTTTCTTCGAATATCTGCATTCCTTATCTTATACATCCTTATATAACCACGCATCCACCTTAACATTATCATTTCCGTTACTCATATTTTATGCTCATGTTGCCTTTGTACTGGCCAACATTCAGCTTTATATAGCATAGTATGTTTTATTGCTGTTCTATAAAATTTTACTTCTAACCTAAGAGTCATTTTGCGATTATACAAAAATCCTAATGCACTGCACCATTTCATTCAATCAGTTCTAATTTTATGGCTTACATCATCAATCTTTCTTTCCTTTTGCAATATTAATCACAGATATCTAAAAGTATCTTTCTTGAGTACCTCATGTTCGAGCATATTAACGATTTCTTGATTACTTCTTCCTACCGTGTCGAACTAACACTTCAAGAATTCGGTCTTGCTTCAACTTAACGTAAATCCTTAGTCTCCAACGTGCTTCTCCATAATTCTAATTTAGCGCTAATCCCAACCCTAATCTCATCAATAAGTACAATATCGCCTGCAAATGGCACACACTACTGAATTTCATTTTGAATATTTTTTGTTAGCTCATCCATAACTAGGGCAAAAAGATAAGGACTCAAAGTAGAATCTTGATGTAAGCATGTTGCGATTGAAAAATAACTTGACATGCCATTACAAGCCTTCACGCAAGAAGTAACACTGTCATACATATCCTTGATTGACTCTACATACTTTGAAGGTACTTTTTTCTTCTCAAGGACCCATCACAGAACCTTTCTTGGAACTCTATCATACGTCTTCTCGAAATTAATAAACACCATGTGTGGGTCTTTCTTTTCTCGATATCTATCCATCAATTGTCCTACCAAAAATGGCTTTTGATGATGGAAAATTTTGGTTAAGCTTTTTAGAAATGGGCAACTATTTACTTTCCCATCAAAATTCACATTGTAACAAATTTCAAACAATTACGAAGATATTACATGAGAATCTGTGTCCTGTTAACGATGTTTGAAGCTTTCTGCTGCTATGTATGGCAAATCAGATGTGTACGGAGCGGATTAATACAATCTGGGAATATCATCAGTGCAACCGCTCTTGTGTACTCAATAACTGGAAATGTATCTAACATTTTACCTGACAATTGCATCCTGCATTTGGTGTGTTAATTAAAAATCAAAAAGCAAAACTTCTTCATAGAAGTCAGATTAGATGTGGATAAACAGCGACAACAAGAACCATGCCTCGCTTGATTTCAAGATAACAAAGCATTTTCAAGCATTTATATAAAGTAGCTGTTTAGGATAAACCCCATTCTTCACACTGGTTGAATTAAAACATATAATCAGAAGCATGTTCCAGAATCCAAAAGTTTATGCGGGGACCAGTCTTCAAAGGTCCAGCACGTGCCATTAATACTCCTCTCATTGACCGAACAGCATTTTGCGAGTCGAACAATCATATGCGATCTTCTTAAGTTTTACATAATTTAACAAAAAAGACAGCCACCCTTAACAAAAAAGAAAAAAAGAAAAAAGACAGCCAGTTTCTTCAAGTTACTTGATCAAACAATTGACCAGATTAATATCCATGTGTCTCATTGCGTGATTTTGTATTTTTCATATCACTACCTTCACTGGAATATAAAGCCAAAACAATGAATAGCAATAGATATCTCTATAACGTATTCTATTTTCCTTTGACAAATAAGACAGCAGTCATTGGTGTTTTTAATCTACTCACCTTTTCGTGGGTTGCTCGAGCAATCTTGTTCTTCAAATTCAAGCAGCAGACTGAATAACCATTACCCCAGCAATAGATTTAACTTCTCTCTCCCTCTTTTTCCTCTATGGCTATATCTTTCATTAACTACATTAAGGAGAAGCCAGAAAATCATAAATGGCAAAGAAAAAAAGGACTATGCCAATTGAACTAAAAGAGGAGGTCGTCCGCCAAGCATCTCAAAGCTATAGTGTAAGCTTGAAGAGCTGCCTGTTCAGAATGTAGATTAAGCGCCAACACAGTTTAAATATCTCAGCTTATACCCAGGATAAAATAGCCATCATGGCTAAATACTATAATCCTGTACACATCCAACAAATGACAGGAACAATAGATTTACCGGATCAGTCTGAAGCAGAAGATTGAATTACTGAACTCAATGAAGTCACTTTTGGCGTCCAAAGAATGTATATAGATTGCTTCTCTTGGCTCCTCACTAACTCCACTCTGTGTGGCAAACTCCAAAGCCATTTCATAATCCACCTGCATATAGGGTAACTCTGCTTCATATATCTGCTGCTATTACAAGGGTCTCGTATCAAAACTAAGAATAATTAAATGTTAGTTTCTTAGAAGGTAAATATTGGAGAATCTTTTAATCATCAGGCCTTTTCCTTTATAGAAAGTATAGCCTTCTGGGGTTCTCAGGCCAGAATGGCTAAGCTAGCTTAATAGAGTTGTGCTGAATCGACAGCTGGTTACTTTGGAACACCAAACTTCAATTCGAAAGAGGCCTGGCCAGATTAAAGTAATCAATGGCTCCACATCTGTCTTCTTAGATACAGGGTGTCATGGGCGTAAAAGCTTTCCTTACATTTCAAATGTTGCCGTGCAAAATTTTCGTATGCTAGATTAGCAGAGATGGTCGACAGAGACTTGCCACAAAAGAAGAGCCGTTATACCACACACCCCTGATAGGTTCGTCTTGTGAAACATCCATTTTATATTTGTGCGTGAAGTAAAGAATGTAATAGAACATTTAAGCTCTATTTGTTTCATGAAAAATGATTGACCTGGAAAACATTTTTCTAAAAATGATTGCTTACATCACTTACAAAAATAATTTTCGTCATCCACGAAAATATTTAGATATAAATTGTTATCGACAATGAGAACATTTTTCATTGGCCAATTATTTTAAGCGATACGAGCGATCATTTTTAAGAAAATGTTTTCCAAATCACTCTTCTTCCGTACAACAAACAGAGCCTTTAACACCCAAATTTACACAAGGCCTCAGGCCTCCACTTGTGGACCTGTTCGTAATGGAATGAAATAAAAACACAAGCATTGATGCCGATCCTATCACAACCAAAATAACAAAATCCACATTCCACATCCATCAGATGTCCTCTCAATTAGACCACTTCCACCATGATCCCATCAACCTCAAAAGTACTTCACAAGCACATTGAAATGAAGTACCTGTTCAACATGTTGAGATAATTTTTCCGTGAGCGTATCTTTTGTAATTAACCGAGCTGATACTTTGTCCAGTAAAGTCGCATCCTCATCCCCATAGCGTTTCTTCTTTAAAGCATGAGATTGTGCCATTTCTTTCAGAACATCATACACCGCTCCAGCAGCATTAGGTATGTACCTGCCAGATTATCTCACACTATTTGTGCTGGGCAGTGGAACATGGCAAACAATTTAGAGTTCTGAATGGATAGGACGCTTACTTGCTTAAGTTTCTTTTTCTCTCTTGTTGCTCACGCGCCTGCATTTTCTTTACTATTTTACTTTTAAGCTGGATGCAGCATTGCTGAACGGCATACTGGAGGATTAAATTGTTAGACAATCTGTTCAGATTCCAAATAACAATTCGTGCAAGAACAAATCCTACTCACCTTAACAGCAGTAGCAATTTCCGTTATATCATCTCCAATATATTCCTTCCCAGTCCCCTTGAAGGGGATTTTTGTGCTGACAATGCTAACGAAGACTCCAATTTTATCTTGCATCTGGTTTATCTTGTAACTGCTCCAGCTGTGAAAATTTTTTAATTAGAGTTTTCCTTCATGGACTCAAAAGGTTCAAACCCAGTATAAATGAATGTCACCCTAGATATAAGACAGAGGAAAAGATTGGGATCTTGAATTTTATCTCACTTGATTCTCTTGAGTGCTGTTCTGGTCACTACATCAGCACCTTGTTCAAAAAGAAGTGGGATCCGATTTGCAAACCGAAAAATGTTCAACCCCTAAATTAGCAGCCAGACAGAAGTGAAGAAAGAGAAAGAAGAATCATGCAGTCATTAACATATCTTCAGGCAAAGTAAATAAAATTTAACAACAACATCTTAGCAAGGGGAAAAGAAAAGGAGAAGACATCAGTTTTAAAGCAAAGTAATGACAACAGTTTTAGAGCAAAGACAACAATTGTGATGTTTTGGGTAGAAGTAAAATGCAAACTCAATAGACATATGTCCATTACTGGTACTTGAACCCCACACAAGGTAGCAAAGGGACACGTCATGAGGCTGGGCTTTCATTTATAAAACCAACAAAAAAAGATGAAAAAAATCCAAAGATTTGTCACTCAAAAACAACTTTTGGCTAGCAAATACTATTTTGATTATAACGAACAGCAGGTGAGAACATAGGTAAAAGGCATAGCATAATTGCACATAAGCGTCCATCTGAACCATCTGAGCATGTACTCGATGATCAATATAACATGGACTTTGCTATGTCAAGCAGCAGTTTACCTTTTTGAATGCCTCCAACAATCTTATGAGAATTAAACAAGCAATCAGAGGATAACCAAATTCATATGGAAACGCTTACTTGTTTGACATCTTTTCCACCTAAACTGACACCAGCTTCTACAATAAAAGGGTGACCTTCAAAAACCTGGGCACTGTGTCATCAGCAGAGAAGTAAACTGGTGAAACGCCCAAGCTGAACGTTACCACTACTACTAACTTACATTTATACTTCTTCGATGAAATTTAATTTTTCCATTCACATTCATCAGTTTCAACAAAAAAATAGTTACTGATCCAAAGAACTTCAGAATTAGCTAAAAAACAACCTCCCGGAATAAGTTGCTACCATGTCTGGATGCAGTTCCTTTATAATTCCGAGTCGAAGATTATACTCGCCTGCAGGACTAAGACACTGAAGATGGTTTGGGTCAGACAAAACATGTCTACCATTATAATACGAACATGCTGAGAAAGGTTCAGGAAAGTGTGAAGCTGTTATGCAAAAGCTCGCAGTGCCAAAAGAGTGAAAATCCAGAAGCAAGAGAGCGTTATAGGAAGTTATGTGGTTCGGTCACTAGCCAAATTTCCATGGGCAAACAAGGAGCACAAGTTCACTAGTCAAATTTGGAATACATGATACTGATCTGTGGAGGTATTTTAAAGTAATTGACATCATCAAAAGCTTACATCACCAGTAGGATCTTCAAACTTCGCTTGCCGAAACAGTTGATGGATGCGGACAATTTGCTGATCTGTTAGAGACTTGATCAACATTTTGGGCTGGAATTCAGGGCCCATTTCACCTGGAAGAAGCAACTAGCTCAAATAAACATCCTGATACTATTTAGGCAGAAAGAAAGTCAGTTCCAGGAAAAAACATGAAGACTAGAGATACTTGCATTTAGGACAACAGGGAATCATTAACAGACTGAAGTCAAAAAGGTGTTTCTTCCCATAAACTAATCATTAGCTTGCTTTCACTCTTACCGATCAAACGTTCGGCATGTGCTTTGCTGATATTTACAAATTCATGCTGAAGAAACTGCAGAATGTTCTGTTTTGAAGTTTCCGTAATAAGTCGTTTAATAAGGAGCAAATCAACAGATGATGGATGATGCTTTGTCTCCAATGGAACAGGGGGCATAACATCAGTTCTCCGGGCAAATTTTATAGTCATGCTTTTACTGCAGAAAAGGATGAACGTCACATGTCTAGATTAACAGTTCGTTGAGTGTGTGTATGTACGCATGTGCACGAGAGAGAGAGAGAGAGAGAGAGAGAGAGAGAGAGAGAGAGAGAGAGAGAGAGAGTTACTCAGATGTATCTGCTACAAATTTGAAAACGAATTGAGCATACGGGGTAATCACAGCCATTTGTCGCATATAATGCAAAATCTTTGACTGCAAAGTCAACAATAGTGTCATTTACTCCTTTTGATCTGTAGACTTGTAAACTAATTATATAAATAAACTGAACAAGCACAACTAAGGATCGCCAAGAGAGAAGTAAACTGAATTTTGATATTGACACAGATCAACTAGATAAGAACGTACGCGGTAGGTTGTCCAATTTCCCTCAATCACAACTTGAATTTCTGCCCCATGCCACTCTTCCTTTTTCTCCAGTTTTTCATGTATATGAATGTGCGGTATATTCCTGGGATACGAAGAGACAGCATTATTCAGTACTTTTGCACAATCAGTTGAAATAATTTTTCGGACTCTGCTTATAGGCATATGCCTCCATGGATGATTGAAAAGGTCACTTGATTTGAAGAACCTAAAGAATTGTAACCACTTGAATCGACAAAGGAGGCATGTCATTAGATGATAAATCAAGTAGAAATTGCAATATCTCTATACACTTTTGAATTTCTAATAAATTTCCTATCTTTTAAGCAGATATCATGGTCTTGGTAGATATTTTTGGTGAATAGACCCTGCAATGCATCCATAAATCCTTTATTGCATACATGTGTAAGCTCTGTTCACCAAAAGCCTTCAACTGGTGTCCAGACATATTTCATAACATGCTTTTCCAGTGAAACTCTCCAAACACAAGTCATACCGGTGAATGTCAATATCCAGCCTGCAGAAAGACACATAATTTTGGCCTCTCATTGATGAGGAGATATCTATAGGAAGTCCCGTACTCATTTTGGACCAAATCAGGGCCTGCAAGACCAACGTATATAACCTTGTCAATCAAATTCTGTAAATGTAATTTATAAGCTAACACGCCCGAAATATCCCATAACATTACTTTTGAGTCCCTTCTTCATATTCTTCATTCAATTCCATAATACCCCGCTGTGAAAATATATCTACAATATCGTCATTTTAATCAATCTTATTATGAATCTTTGGGGTTCATCGATCACCGACCCCAACTAGTTTGGGATAAAGGTGTCGTTGATATTGATGTTGATCATCATTTTAATCGGTGTTTATATAGATTAGGCATATTGGCATTCAGCAAACAGAGAGTAGGCAGCAATCTTTATGGAGTCTTTAAGTTTAAACTAATGCTAGTCTGTGTAAAAGATGGTCCCAAATTTTGAATTCTGGAATTACAGATATAAATAACACAATTCACATCAGATCAGCGTACAACATAGCTGAATTACTAGGCAAATGAAGATTGGCTGTCAGTTTTCAAATCCAATCTATCAATGAGATTACAAAATTACCATCTTTGCACCAAGACCAAACTTTCCACGTGTCTGTCTCAAGCCATACTTTGTTCCAGACAGAACTGCATAGATAAAAACAACTTCTAGAAAGTTTATGGGAGGGTGTGAATCAGACCCAAAACCCGACACAGACCACGAACTGACAGACATACACAAGTGTCTTTCAAATG
The DNA here is from genome assembly GCA_028455895.1 of Rhodomyrtus tomentosa. Lineage (NCBI taxonomy): Eukaryota > Viridiplantae > Streptophyta > Magnoliopsida > Myrtales > Myrtaceae > Rhodomyrtus > Rhodomyrtus tomentosa. The sequence goes on along the minus strand of JAPCWY010000003.1, from coordinate 11,685,713 downwards.
AGAATTAAGCTAGCAAAATATTTAAAACCTCGTCCAAACATATTTGGGATGTCATCATGTGGCATTCCTCTTCCATTGTCCTGCAAGAGAGATTGATAGGCGAGAAATGCCATTTCAGTAAAATGTCACCTTCAGATAATATTGTTAGATTTATTACTTTAGAATATTAGCAAGTTGGGGGTATTTGTGTAAATGTATTAGGCTTAATCCTAAGCCTATAAATATTCTTTGCTATCTTTGAAATAGGACAATTTTGCTCTTTTATCGTCAACATGGTATTGGAGCCTCAATTAATGCATAAACCCTAAAATCAATGTATCCTTCAACGAACCCAAGCCGTCAGCCACCGTAGTTCTCGCCAGCCAGGCTAGGCGACCTCACTCCGGCGTCGACCCAGGGCCGACGACCCCAAATCCATTGTGCCCTGAGCCTGACGACCTCAACCTAGCGTCGCTGAGGGCCAAAAACTCCAGATCCGACGTCGGCTAGGTCCCGACGACCTCCAGGTGACCTCGTCCAGAGTCGCCTAGGTCTCGGCGACCTCGTCTAGCGCCGATAAGCCCTTGGCAACCTTCCGACGACCGCGTGGTGAGGTCCTCAGATCTTGGCGACCTCACCCACTGCCGATTAGTTCTCGCCTACCTTCCGACGACCAGATCCGACGTCGACCAGGTCCCGGTGACCTCCAGGCGACCTCGTCCAGAGTCGCCCAGGTCTCGGCGACGTCGTCCAGCGCCGATCAGCCCTCGGCAACCTTCCGACGACCTCATCGTGAGGTCCTCAGGTCTTGGCGACCTCGCCTAGTGCCAGCCAGCTCCCGTTGACGTCCCAGCGACTCTTCCTAGCATCACCCAGGTCAGGAAATCTTAGTTTGGGTTGCAGTCTTCCAGGTGGTGTCTCGATGTGTTGATTCCTTGGGAATGGTTGTACTTCAGGAGAGTTTTTTGAGGTCTATTGTTACGTAGATTGAATGAATTTGCTGAGTTGGTTGAATTTAGTGATATTTGGAAGTGAATTTTTTAGTGGGGAGTGAGTTGAAGTTGGTTGAAGTTGGTGTGGCCGCTGGGATTGTTGAATATGGTACTGGACTTGACTGCATTTGGAGTTATGTGGTATCGGAAGTGTGAATGTTGTGTTTGCATTTGAAGTGATATTTGTGGAAACTCGAAGAAGTGATATAGTAAGTGGTGTGTTTTACTTGATTGCATACAAGTCAAGTTCCCAGTGATTAGTGATTAAAGGTCTGTGGAGATGTCTGGAGATGTCTACTGATTCATCAAATTCTTCATCTATTGTTCCGGGATTAGTTCCTGCTAGAATTTCTTCGAGTTCTGGATCTTTTGGTCCATATTATAGTATGACAAATTTACACAATACCTTGGTCAAGTTGGACGGTACTAATTACCCTTCTTGGTCGATGGCCCTTTCAACTTTTATTTATTCTAATCGTCAATATAGATGGCTTGAAGAAGAACCACCTGCAGATTCAGCTAGTCTAGAAGAATGGAGGTATGTAGATGCAACTTTACGTACACTTTTATGGGGAAGTATGGCTGAATCTGTTTGTCATCTTTTCATGGATTGCACTATAGCCCGTGCGGTATCGACAAAATGTGCTTTATTGTATTCTGGACAGAATAACATGAGTCGAGTTTGTGATATGTGGGAGGCTTTATTTGAAGCCAAAATTGGTGATGCTAGTTTGGCAGAACGTTATGCTAGCTTTGCATCTTTGTATTGGCGCCTCAGATTTTATTTTCCACCTGTTACCACGGTCACTCAGATGCAGCAATGAGAAGCGGATATGATAGCCGTGCTTTTTTTCCATAGCCTTGGTCCAGATCATAGTGCTCTTCGTCAACAGATTACCTCTTAGAGCACTCTTCCTTCTATTGAAGAAGTGTATTCTCGAGCTGCTCGTTACACTTCTAGTTCCAAGACTTCAGTCATTTCAGATAATAGTGCTATGGTGGTTCGTGGAGATCAAGGGACTCGTGGTCGTATTAGCGGTCGTGGACAATGGAATTCTGAAGGTTCTTACCGTGGTCGTGGTCATGGTTTTCAAGGCCGAGGTGTTGTACGAAGTGGTGGTAGAGATACTTCTAGAGGAGGACGTGGTGGTGGTGGTGGTGGTCGAGCGAACTGTTTTTGTACTCATTGCCAGCTTTCTGGGCATACTGTTGATTATTGTTATGACCTCCATCCTGAACTGCGAGGTCTACATGCTTCTATTGATACTGAACCATGGGCTCCTTCTACTGGATCCTTTTCTGGACAGGGTACAGTACAGTTGTATCGTGCAGAATATGAAGAGCTAGTCAGAGCACAACAGAGTGAGAGTGGTGGTGTCTCTGCTCCTATCGCTACTTTAGCACAGCGTGATGACTCTACATGTCTGTTGTCCACTACAGGTTCTCGTTTTTGGGTTATTGATTCGGGTACCACTCATCACATGACTGGTGATTCTCGTCTTCTCACTCCACCTCATCTGTTCCTTCTATGTCGGTCACCTTAGCAGATGGTTCTCAGTCCAAAGTAACTGGCACAGGTTGTGTATCATTGAGTTCCTCTGTCTCCTTACCTTTTGTTTATCATATCCCACACTTTCCTTACAATCTATTATCAGTCAGTTCTATTACTTGTGATCTTGATTGCGATATTATCTTTTCTTCGTCTTTATGTGCTCTTCAGGATCGGAAGACTGGACGTCGAATGGGTGGTGGACGTGAAACTGGTGGATTGTACATTCTGGACCCTGAGATTATTGTTGCTGCTACAACAGTTCATAATAAAGTTGTGGATGATCCTTATTGATTACATTGCCGTCTTGGTCATCCATCAGCAGACGTACTCCGACAGTTTCCTTTTGTGTCTAGTTCAGGTCTTCAGTTTAATTGTGAAACGTGTCAGTTAGGCAAACACCATCGGGAGTCTTTCTCTCCTCGTGTTTCGAGTCGTGCGTCACATCCATTCGAGTTAATTCACTCTGATGTGTGGGATCCTAGTAGAGAGTATTCTCTTGGTTTTCGCTATTTTGTCACTTTTATTGATGATTGTACTCGTACAAGTTGGTTATATTTAATAAAAGATCGTACTGAAGTTTTTCATTCTTTCTGCCAGTTTTATCATGAAGTGCGTACTCAATATGGTTGTTCTATTAAGTGTTTGCGTAGTGACAATGCTCGTGAATACTTTTCTTCATCTACCTTTATTCTATTTCTCAAATCTCATGGTATTTTACATCAGAGTTCTTGCGCTCACACTTCGCAACAAAATGGAGTTGCTGAACGTAAGAACCGTCATTTGTTGGATGTTGCTCGTTGCCTACTTCTTCACAATCATATGCCGAAATCCTTCTGGAGCTATGCTCTACTTACAGCATGTCATCTTATTAATCGTCTTCCGTCCTCCGTGTTGCAAGGAGCTATTCCTTACGCTCTTCTTCATTCTGATCGTCCTTTATGGTTTGTTCGCCCTCGTATTTTTGGATGTGTCTGTTTTGTTCATTCATTGTCTCCTGTATTAGACAAGTTATCACCTTGTACTGAAAAATGTATATTTGTGGGTTACTCCCGCACTCAAAAGGGATATGTCCGCTATAATCCTACTCGTCGTCAGGAGTATATTTCTGCTGATGTGACTTTATTTGAGGATCAAGCATTCTTTGGCTGTGCTTCTCCTCAAGCACCATTAACCATGGATATTTTGCCACCCTCCGCACCTACATCTCAGCCGGAGCCACCGTCTGTTACTTTTGATGCAGCTCCACCGAATACAGGCTCACCAGCATTAACACCTCTTCAGGTTTATACACGTGGCCCTCGTTTTATTTGAGGTCATACATCTTCACCAACGAGCGTTCCACCACCATCTCTGGTCCAGACTTCCGATCTTCTTCCACCGTCTTCTGACAATTCTCCTATTGCCCACCGTACTCAATCTCGGTATCCTCTTTCTAATTTTGTGTCTTATCATAGCTTAAGCCCTCAGATGTCTATTTTTGTGTCATCTCTTGCTTCTGTGTCTGTGCCTAGTAGTGTCCAGGAGGCATTGGCCCATCCAGGTTGGGCTCGTGCTATGGAGGAGGAGATGGTTGCACTACATCATAATAAGACTTGGGAGCTCATTTCATTACCGGCGAATAAATAATTGGTAGGTTGTCGCTGGGTCTTTGTTGTCAAACACCATCCAGATGGTTCTGTTGAGCGCTTAAAGGCGCGTCTTGTGGCGAAGGGCTATACACAAACTTATGGTGTTGACTACGATGAAACTTTTGCTCCAGTAGCCAAAATTCCTTCTGTTCGTATTGCTATTTCTTTGGCTGCTCGGTCTCAGTGGACTATTCATCAGCTTGATATTAAAAATGATTTCCTTCATGGTGATCTTCACGAACAAGTATATATGGAGCAACCACTTGGGTTTGTTGCTCAGGGGGAGAAGGTGTGCCGATTGCGAAAAGCTCTTTATGGGCTCAAGCAATCTCCTCGTGCTTGGTTTGGCCGATTTAGTGATGCAGTTGTCACTTTTGGCATGCATCGGTGCAGTGTGGACCACTTAGTATTTAGTATGTCAACTTCCAAATGATGTGTTATTTTGTCGTTTATGTTGATGATATCATTGTTATAGGAAGCGATGTTGAAGGCATGCAGAGACTCAAACTGTTTCTTCAAAAGGAGTTTAACACTAAAGACTTAGGTCGTCTTCGATATTTTCTTGGCATCGAAGTGGCCTATGCTAATGGCAGCATTGCTCTCTCCCAGCGAAAGTATACTCTTGACATTCTTAAGGAGGTTGGCTTACATGATTCTAAACCTGGTGACACTCCTATGGATCCTGGAGTGAGGCTTGACAATGAACAGGGAGAACTTCTTCATGATCCAGAGAAGTATCACCGGTTAGTAGGCAAATTAAATTATCTGACCATTACCTGTCCTGATATTTCATTTGCTGTCAGTGTGGTGAGTCAATTTATGAGCTCTCCTCGTACTACTCATTGGCAAGCTGCTCAACAAATTGTTCGTTATTTGAAGGAGCTCCAGTTCAAGGACTTGTGTTCCATAATCAGGGTCATCTTCGTATAGCTAGTTATTCCAACCCTGAATCTTTGGAGGTGACAGGATATTCTGATGCAGATTGGACTGGCTGCCCTATGGATCGTCAATCTACTTCGGAATATCGTGTATTTCTTGGTGGTAATCTTGTATCGTGGAAAAGTAAGAAACAGTATGTTATTTCCCGATCTAGTGCAGAGGCCGAGTATCGTGCTATGGCTAATGTTACAGGTGAACTTCAATGGGTTCGTATGTTGTTAGCTAAGATTGGGCTACCTATGACCGAATCGTCTATTCAGTGCTGTGATAATCAGTTTGCTATTTATATTGCTAACAATCCAGTGTTTCATGAGCGAACGAAGCATGTAGAGGTGGATTGTCATTTTGTTCGAGAAAAGGTGAACTGTGACGATATACGATTGGTACATACACATTCTGAAGATCAACTAGCAGACATTTTCACAAAGCCTCTTCGACGTGGACGAATTTCATATATTTGTCATAAGTTAGGACTTTTTGATATGTACGCTCCAACTTGAGGGGGAGTGTTAGATTTATTACTTTAGAATATTAGCAAGTTGGGGGTATTTGTGTAAATATATTAGGCTTGATCCTAAGCCTATAAATATTCTTTGTTATCTTTGAAATAAGACAATTTTGCTCTTTTATCGTCAACAAATATAAATCAAAACTGACGTGTGATGCTAATAATCGTTTCGAGGTGACAAAGCTTTAGATAAGAATTATGCCAGACCTTGCATGTCACCCTGTAAAATGCAGCCTCTCCTCGACCCTTCATTACTTTTGCTGGTGTAGGCTCCTTAACTTTCCTCCCAAGGGCAGCATTTTTTGCTTGAATTTCCTGATTTCTAGCTTCCTTAGCTAATCTTTTCTGAATGACATGAAAAATTAAAAGATTCAACAAATAAGAAAGGAATGAAAATTACTAGTTTAATGATTCATACTTTGATCCTAAATGTTTATTCACGTCGATAAATTGAGTCAGGGAAGTTTTCAGGGAAATCAACCATCCAAACTAACATTCACAGAAACAGCTGAAACTCAGCTGTCAAAATCAGTAGTAATTTCAAGGTATGCTAATGATAATCAAAGCAAACTTGATAGAAGCATACCCACCTCACGCGCCTTGGCAGTCTCATAGTCATCATAAAGTTCCTCATCAACACGTTCTCGATCAACAAGACCGATCATAGTGTTAAACTTGACTTTCCCTATCTCTTCACTTAAACAACCAATAGTTCAGAAACGAACAGAGCACTAATATACAAACAATAGAAAAAGAATAAGTATCATGCGCATGAGGTTGAAGAACGAGTGGATGTTTGAGATTTATAGCATGTAGTTTTCCAATAAGCTAATACACTAGACGAGAATACCAAATTACCCATCAATTAAGTAGTTACAGAAACTCAGCGCTTACATTGTTACCTCCACAACGGGAAGCTCAGAGATGGACTCCGCGGAATCAAGTGAATTCTCGACAAGCTCTCTCACAGTAGTGTAGAGGCATTTCCCAGGCTGCAGATAAATTCTGCACTCATTATTGGGCGGGACTTTCTACTGATAAATACATCGAACAGGTAGCGGACAAAAACTGAAACCAAAACCACAAAACTAAACGAACAAAACTCACGTTATCAAAACCAGCGATGTTCTTATTCTCTGCGAAAAACTCCGCCGGAGATTCTGCAATCGACAAAAAATTTCCTCAAGACACACCATGAACAAAAACGGGCTCCCCAGCACACGGAACGTCCCACAGATCACACGCGTCCAAGCAGATGCACAAATTCGAGCGAGGAAAAGAAGAAAGAAGAGAACGAACTCTGCTTGAGAACGCTGTCCTTGGCCTTCCTCAGGGTCTTCGATTTGCCCCTCTTCGGTTGGTCGGCAGGGCTTTCGCTGCTGCCTCCCGCCTCCATCGAAACCGACGCTTTCTGAGCCGATCCGAAGGGATGTGAATGTGATTCTTCAGTCGGTGCGGACAGAACTAGTGCACCACGAGGTTCTTTCGAGACTCGAGCGGGAGAGAAACAGAGTTCAAACGGATCGAGGGAGGCGTGCAGAGCTCAGCTAGGGCTAGTATCCGCCGGTCGCCCTGGGCAATGGCGGTTTCGCATTCGCTGTAATAACCGAGTGAGAGTTCACCAAGGAGGAGGAGGAGGAAGATAATAATGAAGGCGTTGATGTCAAGTCAACACAAGAAGTGACGGCTTGAGCGAGCTCGGGGCTCCGCGGTGTTAACAGGAGAAGGAGCAGGTCAAGGTCGAGATGACATGTTCCCGCCATTTTCTTTCTCACGGGGGTGTTATATTTTCTTCCGTTTTCCCGGAAAAACGAAATTCGGCGCGCAAAACGGGCTGACCCTAGACTGGGCCTCTTAGCATGGGGTGGCGACTGGGCCCAACTGGACCTTTGGGCTCAGAAGTTGGGTCTATAAAGTCATGACTGAGCCCAACTGGCCCACAACGTCACGACTGAGCCACGAGAAAGTTCATTCCACTACTGTAACAAGAAATCCAGCGTCGCCAGAAACGAAATTTTTATTTCCTTCATTCAATCGACTTGATCACTGCATTTCAGACAGCACTTTCAAGGAAACAGTCAGACGAAACAATCAAATGAAAATGGGATCTGTCGTCCTCTTATTCCTCTGATGCAAATCGCGGGGCTTCAATGCTTGTCGAGGAAGCTCTTGAACCAAATAGACGAGTGCTTGGGATATCTCTTCAATCCGTTCTCGTAATCGACGTAGTTGATGCCGAAACGGACGGTGTAGCCCGAGCCCCACTCAAAGTTGTCCAACAACGACCACGCGAAGTAACCCTTCACATTCACTCCCTCCCTGCGCATACGTTGGACCCGACCGTCATTCGCATGTAATTAATTTGAAACTTGTGAAATTTGAGAAATAACCTCGCTTGAAAATTGCTTACTTGATTGCCTTCAGAAGGTACTGGAGATGGCGATAGTAATAATCTATCCTCATAGGATCGGCCAGTTGCTGCTCCAACGGTAGTGTCGAGTTGTTGAACTCGTCGATTCCTGCGCGGTTGACCGAGAGCCATAGAGAAAGAGATTGTTATTACCCGAAAAATGAGATTGATGAGGATTCATTTGGTTTAGGGTCTCAAATTCCAAGATGTCAGCTCACCATTATGTATGAAGTTGTAAAACCTTAATTAGCTATCTTCTTTAAAAATCTTAAGCTATGAAAGACAGGTTTGTATTGTACGCCTACGAGATCATGTATTCCTTAACAAATCATATTTATTTGTGGCTTTCAAAGCCACGTTATGGCCCACCTAATTAAACCATACAATGTACTTTTGTGATTGTCTGAGTAAATAAATATTTTCTAGAGCTTGTAAATTTTTTTTTTCGATTTCCTTAACTAACTAATAATTCGACTACTGTGGGTAAGTATTAGTAAAAGAAGAAAAAATAATAAGTTACGTATAAAAATTAATAAATTCATATAGGAGTCGATAATATTTAAAAGTTAGTAACAGATAATAAATGCTGATAATCTATAAGGAAAAACATAAATAAAAGTTAGCAACTAATAATAATTGCTGATAATCTGTAAACTATAAAAAAAGAGTCGAGAGTTTCATAAAAGTGTCGGTAACTTACAAATGAATTACGGGAAAAATTAAGGTGATTGTCAACTTTCTTCATCCGCAGTTTTTGGACACTTACCGTCCCTTCTAGAAATTTACCGGCACGGGAAAAAAAAATTCATTTCTTTCGGAATGGAGTCGTAGAATCAGCCTATAATCTTGTCGGATGATTTTTGTAAGGAAATTCTAGCAAGAAAGTCTAACTATATTTATCTTATTTTTTCAAGAACGAACCATCGCGAGAGAGATCTTACGTACCATTCTCAGTGATGTAGATGAGCGGGTCCTTGTACTTATTCTTAACATACAGCAACAGACTTCGTATCCCACTCGGATACACCGATAGCCAACTCGAAGCAGCCTGCAAGAGTTATTCACATTTTAATCAACGAGTGCAACGAAATTTGAAAGATTATATCTAGATCAAATTAAAATAGATTGGACGAAGTGTGTGTGTGTGTATATATACCACTGGGCCAATTGGTATCCCATCACGCTCCACTGCAAGAAAAGAGAGGAAAAGAGAAAGCGTCGTCATTAGAATTGAGTAAAAATCAGATCGGGCTATCATCTTCCTCGCCCAATATCAAGTTATCAACTACAGTGATTCGGTCCCTCACTTGTAAGATTGGTGAGAGCATCTGTTACGTAGCTCATGTTTTGAGCGTCCACGGAGTAATGCGCGTACGCCGCGTAGAAGGCAGTGTAGTAGTTCAAGCCGAGAAAGTCGTACGACCCTTTCAACAAGCGCGATTGCTCCTGTGTGAACTTTGGCAGCCTGTTTCCGACGAGAGACCGCATGCTGTGCGGGTAGTCACCGTGGGTTATCGGGTCCAAGGACCTAAGAAAGACGATCGATCGGGCGAGTTACACGCACAAGGACTGGACCTTTTTGGTTCACTCTCAAGTGATGAATTAAGCAGAGCAAGTCGATCAACCACAAATTGCACGAGAAATGCATGGGAGAGAAGAAGCAATTCAGTTCAATCACCATCCGAGCATGAAGTCCAAGGCTCTCTGGGCTGCATTCAGGTTGTGCTTGGCGTCTGAGTAGGGCACAAACCAATGAGATGCCAACGATATTCCGATCACCCCCTTTTGGTTTGCCTGCATGCATGCACGCATATACCACCATTATTCTAGCTTCGAGAATTGAGAAACGATTTGAAACGACCAAACCAAGCCGAAGCGAAGCGAAGCGAGATCGTTAATGCAGTTTAGATTTTTTGGGTTTCTTAGAAAGCAAAAAATTTAGCATGACAGCGCGTGTGCAAGTGTATGAATCCCACGATTCAAAGAGTTTGGATCACCTTATACTTATCCCTGTACAATTTCACGGCAGCTGCGTGAGCAAGGAGTAGATTGTGGCCGACTATGTATGGTTCTGTGGCGGAATCGCCGCCGGTGCAGTTCAGCTGCTGCCAAGCCGAACATCAGCCAGGAGCCAGACTCCCAAGCACATAGCCCCCGTCGCAGTAAGTCCATGGCTCATTCAGGGTTATCCAGTGCTTGACCCGGTCGCCAAACTCCTCGAAACATACATCGGCAAAGTCCCGAAAACGGTCCCTGCGTGCGCATGAGCAAAACAAGAATTAATCTTGAAAAGCTGAAACCCGGACGAGAAAGCCCGCCTTCAATGGAGTACATGAGAGGGAACTCTCAAGCCAGGTCGGAATAGATCGGCCGGTGAACTTTGGTACTCATGCATATATACACCGCGAACGACTAAAGCTAATGAAAGTTGAAAATCACTTACACAATCTTGGAGCTCAAGAAACCGCCATACTCGTCTTCTAATGTTTGGGGAAGGTCCCAATGAAATAGGGTTACAAATGGCTTAATTCCTACATCGAATGGAGACGAATTAAGAGAGAAAAGGAAAAAGAAAGTAAAGTTCGTAATCAATAAGCAAAAAAACAACAATTTTTTTTGACAAATATTTAAGGAAAATTACCAAAAAAGTCATAAACCTATTGCAATTGTGCCAATTCAGTCATAAACCTTTTTTCTTTATCAATTCAATTCCAAATATTTTGCATGTGTGTCAATTCAGTTCTTCCGGTCGACTTACGCCAACCGGAATTGATGTGGCAATTTTTAATAATACTTTAATGATATTTCGAATTTTTAAGTAAATTTGTTCCTCTTTTTTTTTTCCTAGATCCTATGAGGGCTGGAACGGATTCGCGTGGCTAGATTTGGCAATCGCCCTTGCCCGATCTAGCAGGTAAGGATCAGTCGGCAACCCTTGCTAGCCCTATGCCAGAAAAAAAAAAGAAAAAAGAGACTGAATTGGCAAAAAAAAAAAGTTAAGTACTGAATTGGGCACTATTACAATAGGATTAAGAACTTTTTGGTAAATTTACCCACATATTTATGGATTAAGAACTTGAAAGAGAGCGCAATGATGCTGATACCATGGGCCAGGAGTTCGTCGATGAGAAGGTTGTAGTATGCAATGCCTGCTTTGTTGATTCCTCCTTCGACCGTTCCTTCTGAGATCACCAATACGGCCAAAAATTTTTATGGGAAAATTGAGAAATTTTGGGGTGTAAAAGGGATAAGATTGGAGGAGAAAAACATCCTCACTTGGCAATATCCTAGGCCACGAGATCGACAGTCTGTAAGCATCCAAGCCCATCTCCTTCATTATCCCAACATCTTCCTGTACCATTGCAGACATGGAACGTGCATGACCACAATGTAGACAGACACGCAGAACCCGGCTTTTAATGCTCGGAAAGATTAAGATGTGGATAACATAAAGTAACTTATTTACCAATAAGTTTTCTACTCATGTACCGACAGAATATCAATATCAACGTGAACATTAATATCAACAACACATTTATCCCAAATTAGTTAGGGTCGGCGGTCAATGAACTCCAAAAAATCATAAAAATAAAAGCAGAATCAAGAGAGAGAAAAGAGGTAAATGTGTAAAAATAAATAAATATATATATATATATATATATCAATCTATACATTACCTTTCCATAACACTAATAGCCTCACTCCGTTCCGTCCTAAGACAAACCGTACGTCAATCTATTTCTCACTCCATTAAATCTTGTTTTACTGCTTTCCCCCAAGTAAGTTTCGGCCGACCTCTTGCTTTCTTTGTGTTATACTCTCGATAGTAAACTTCTGTTTGTACCGGTGCATCTAAGGGCCTTCGAAGTATATGCCCAAACCATCTCAATCTATGCTCTTTCATCTTTTCTGCCACCGGTTCTACTCCAACTTTTTGTCGAATCTTTTCATTCCTTTTCTTATCCATCTTTGTATGACCACATATCCACCTTAACATCCTCATTTCCGCTACTCCCATTTTATGCTAATGTTTCCTTTGTGTTGGCCAATATTCAGTTTCGTATAACATGACAAGTTTGACTGCTGTTCTATAAAATTTTTCTTTTAACCTAAGAGGAATTTTACGATCAAACAAAAATTCTGATGCACTGTGCCATTTTATCTAACCTGCTCTGATTCTATGGCTTACATCCTCATCAATTTCTCCCTCCTTTTGCGATATTGATCCCAAATATCTAAATGTACATTTCTTGGGTACCTCCTGTCCGAGCATATTTACGGCTTCTTGATCCCCTCTTCCTACCGTGTCAAACTCACACTTCAAGTATTTCGTCTTACTTCGATTTAGCGTAAATCCTTTAGACTCTAACGTGCTTTTCCATACTTCTAACTTAGAGTTAACCCCAGAGCTGGTCTCATCAATAAACGTGATATCGTCTGCAAATATCATACACTACGATACCTCATCTTGAATATTTTTTGTTAGCTTATCCATAACCAAGGCAAAAAGATAAGGGCTCAAAGCAGAACCTTGGTATAAGTCTACTGTGATTGAAAAATAACTTGATGTGCCATTACAAGCCTTCACGCATGTAGTAGCACCGTCATACATGTCATTGATTGCCTCGACATATTTTGAAGGTACTTTTTCTTCGCAAGAATCCATCACCAAAATCTTTCTTGAAACCCTATCATACGCCTTCTCGAGATCAATAAACACCATATGGAGGTCCTTCTTTCTTTCTCAATATCTCTCCATCAATTGTTGTATTGAGAAAATACCCTCCATGATAGATCTTCCTAGCATAAATCTAAATTGATTGACAGAAACCTTGATCTCTATTCTCAAACGATGCTCAATAACTCTCTTCCATAGTTTCATTGTATAGCTCATAAGCTTGATGACTCTATAGTTAGAACAATTCTGGATATCCCCCTTGTTCTTGTATATAGGCACAAATATACTCTTCGTCCTTTCATCATATATCTTATTAGTATGGAGGATCTTGTTAAAAAGACTAGTCAACCAACTTATTATTACATTTCCTATGCATCTTCACACTTTAATAGGAACACCATCGGGTCCCAAGACTTTACTAGTCTTCATCTTTTTTAATGTCTCCATAACTTCCCGTGCTTTAACTCTACGCACAAACCTTCTATTTGAATCATCAGAAGTATCTTCCAAATCCACCTCACTTTTATCGCTCTCCCCATTAAGGATGAAAGAAGGACCAACAGAATATTACGGGGTTGTGACCGATGAATGACATACCTTGTACTTGTGGTATTGATCTATCGCCACATCTCCGCTGCTTCCATCGGCTATTTTTTCTGTTTACTTCGCTCGTCACAAAAGGAACTCGTGAAAAGAAAAACCATTGAAAGAGAAAATGAAATTGTCAACAAATTCCTAACTTTTTGCACATTTTTCAATTCATTCCTAAACTTTTTCATCTTTTATCGACTCAATCTTATTGGTCGGAAATTGCGGACGTGGATGCCGATCGTCCTGCGTGGCACTGCTGGTGTCGACGTGGATAATTTTTAATCATATTTTAGTATATATATATTTTTTTATTTTTCCAATTTTTCCTTTCTCCATTTCCCTTTTTTCCCCTCCGCCATCCCTAGATGAGGGCCGCCCTCACTAGATCTGGTGAGGGCCGCCCTCGCTGAAGGCTAATGGGGGCGGTTCTTGCTCGATCTGGCGAGGGCGGCCCTCACTTGAGGTAGACTGGAAAAAAAGGAAAAATAAAAAATAAAAAAATTAAAATATATGAAAAATTTTAGCTTATAATTAAAAATTATTCACGTCAATGACGGCGGTACCAGGTAAGAAGATCGGCGTTGACATTAGTGATTTCCGGCCAATTGGACTGAATCGGCAAAAGGTGAAAATATTTGGGACTAAATTGACAAATTTAAAAGGTTTAGGATTGAATTTGCAAAAGTGCAAAAATTTCAAGACTTTTTTAACAAATTCCCACAACTTATTAAACATGGTTTTATTAACGAAATGAGCCGATGCTATACCGTAGATGTCTAAAGAGACTGTACTTCAAAACACGGCCCTTTAGTAGTCGGGGTACGTGGAAAGTTGATTTAATCAGTAAATACATACCATTTTCATTTTCAATGCTCTTATCGCTTTTTCCATGCTAATATCGTGAGAAAAAGAATATATGATGTGTGTGTGTGTGTATATATATACGCATATATTTGTTTCATTATGCATAAAATCACGGCGAGCTAACCATCCTTTGCATGGCTTAAATCTTATATAAGTATGACATAAATTAGTCAAGCTTGACATATGGCAACATATCAGCATATTAATAGGAAAGAACTCTCTCTAGGTTTAAAACAAAAAGGTTGGAAATCGATGTTATAAATCGAATATTTACCACTCTAGGATTATTCAATCTCAAAACTATATAATATAAAACGAGGAAGAGACGACTTGCTTTGCCGTCAAGATCAATTCATTTGTCCCATTTGTTTTTTGGCATTATTATATCCCTTATTAGCATAGCCGACTAGTTCAAACTGACGTCTTTCTTTACTTTTATTTTTAAGTAATGATCATGACAGCCTGTCTGACCAAGAATTAAAAAAAAAAAAAATCGAGTCTGAAAGTAACGTGAAAAATCATCATTAAATACTTATGAGATACTTGGCGTCCCACCGCAAAAATCAAATCTTCTCGGCAGGTTTGTAGCGTAATGGACCAGCACATGGTGCTGATAATTCGTATTAAAGAACAACTTAGGGTTTACTTAGTGAGCAAAGAAAGAGACACATACGCATAGTTTAATTAAATGATATATCATAGCTTATATCCGGGCCGCACACGCCTACCCGAGCTTGCATTTCGAAATGCTCGGAATTTTTCCATTTTAAGATGCGTTTTTTATTGGTAAATTTGCCATGTGTACGGGAGACGAGCTCTTATGAATTGTCACTCTTTCCCCATGAACGCAACCACACTTCATTTTACTTTTCAGCGTCCAGAGAGTTTCAAATCTCACGATGCCCTAACTTCACTTAGGAAAAACGAAGAAGGAGATATCAAAGAGAGAGACCTGGATATCTGTGAGTGAAGGTGTCCCAAATGCTTGGACCCCTGCCATCTATTTTGGCTGCACCTTCATACTTGAGAAAAGACAGTAG
This sequence comes from Rhodomyrtus tomentosa, assembly GCA_028455895.1. Classification (NCBI taxonomy): domain Eukaryota; kingdom Viridiplantae; phylum Streptophyta; class Magnoliopsida; order Myrtales; family Myrtaceae; genus Rhodomyrtus; species Rhodomyrtus tomentosa. The sequence goes on along the minus strand of JAPCWY010000003.1, from coordinate 11,670,532 downwards.
AACAAGAACACACGCATCAAACTCATCTTGTCGTAGGCCATGAAAATAATCAAGTCCAAGGAAGCCAGAAAGAAGAGGATAGTACGAGGATACCTGGTATGCCGAAGAGGCCGTCCCGAAGAGGAAGCCAGAGGGGAAGCTACTCCGGTTGAATGATGCATTGTCGTACTTGGGCCGAGCTTCGGAAGCGTGAGCTGCGCTGCCGAGAAGAAGGATGAAGGCCAAGAGCACGAGCTCATTGTAAACCGGAAACACCATGGCTGATCTATGATTGGAGGAGGCTGCCTAGCAACCCACCATTCTGTGTATATGTAGTAGAGAATTGCATTATTATATAGTCATGTTGCTGTATTTTTGGTCCATTCCGCATGCACGTGAAATACGCTAAATGTGGGACAACAAAGCCACATCACGTGACAGTTTTGAATTTAGTGAATGTTAAGGTTGCTACATCACTCGAAGGACCTGACGAACCAACATAATCTGGTCTTGGTATAACTTCTGAAATTTTGTTGTATTCGCACCAGAGGGGGATCCCTAGGCTCTACTATTTTTAACAAGCACACGGATTTCATCACTCGACGACTGATTTTTAACTGAAAACTTGTGCAACGTGTTCAATTAGAAAATGGTTGCTCAGCTTGCTCAATGAGAAAATACTTATAGTTGAAATTAGAACGAGTTGATTGTCGCCCCGCTTAATTTGACGATCCTTCTGTCGAATGGACGGTCCTTTTCTTTTATTTTCCATGTGAAGATGATCATCGCGCGCACCGCCACTTGTTGTTGTTAATGTTTGCCTGTCCTGTTTTGGTAGGGAAGGTCAAAACAACGAGATGTGAAGATTGAATTGAGAGTAAATCATGCGGTACGCTTGATCCAGCGTAGTGATCGGTTGTATTACTTATCAGAACCGACGGTTTTATCTTATGATGTGCAGCCGACTGAGATTGAAGTGTATCAATATCACATGTCTCTGCAATCAAAATGTGGATCATCGTCGCTCATCATCGCTCATCGGCCACTTATGTGTTAGGAGGGACAGTAATATTTTGGCAATTGAGATGGATTGCCGGGTTCAATGCTGACATAAATGGGACAAGAGAGCCGTTGCTAGGCTTCAGTTGACCTTCGATCTCGAATATACAGTTATACACTCAGCTATTAAGTAGACAACCAAAATGAGTTGGCAATAACGTGTGATAATCATACCTTTTATGGATCTCGGATGCCGTATTGACTACGAACTAGTGACAATATTTTTGGATGTTTTGGGTTTGGTCGGTCCTTGATTCCCGCTTCCTATGAGCTAGAAAATTGAGGCTAGGCTTATATTAAAGAACCATGCCATATAGTATCGAAGAAATCTTAATTTGACTTGTTGACTCGAGGGCAAATTTTATGTTTCGATGCCAGGTTCGAAAAATCGTGATTACCCCAAATGAAAATAGGAAAAAAGATTTTTTGTCATGCTCAAAATAAATCCACATAAGAAATTCATATTACCTCCTGTAAATGTAAAAATAAAAAATAAAAAAGAGAGATCTACTCTGCAATGTTATTGAGAGTATGTCTGTATTTTCTCATCTATCTGATATGATTCCCTGCTTCCTTGTGAATTATCAAGGCGGTACCAACCATTATTCCATACCTAACTACTGACATTATCTCCATGCAGCTTTCTGATTGTGAACACTTTGGTTTCGAGCCTTTTAGCTTTATTACATAAATGTCAGTTACTCAAATGGCTTTTCCTCCACGATGCTTAAGGTATAAATCGCGGCATGCACATAATTGAATTATACTAGGAAAGCAAATCGAATTTCGACAATTTCTCCGCGAAATCCTGGAGTCTTCGGAACTATTTAATACGCAAGAACTGGTTGCATCCTTATTTATTGAAAGCACATATAAAATGTTGAAAATATGTCTTGAGTTTGAGCTTGTAAAGGAAATCTGGTCCAATTAGTTTTTCTAGTCTAATTAGGTTTCCTATTCAGAGTGTTTTCTTTTCTGAGTGATTTCCTCACGGGGGTTTTCTATATAAGAGATGGAATTCTACCCAGTTATTAAACATAAGATCAAATAAGAAGAGCGTTAAGGTTTTCTTTTTTTAAATAGCTCTCGGAAAACATTGTCAAATATCATTTTTCGATTTGTTTTGGATGTAATCTACAGCTGGTAAACACATGAACATTGAGCGATTCCTATCCTAATTCATAGTGGATCTCTTGGCAATTGCCACTCATCCTAAAGTAGGTAGTCCAATCATATCAAATCACTTAAATATCTGGTGTCTTTAATGTTGCTCATTGATTTCTCTGGTAATTTCTTCTTCTCACATTAGACTTGATTTGCATAATATTTTAACTTCCCCATTATTGTCCTTAGACATTAACGTTTGTAATTGATTTAGAACTTTTGCTTATCTAATCACTGTCTGGAGACGTTGTCTCTACAGTTATGCTTGGAGCAAGAGTTCTAGAGACCTTAGAGGCCGGAGGACTTGATGCTGTACTCGGCCTTCCTAGGGGTCTTTGATTTGCCTCTCTTTCGTTGGTGGTAGGGTTTTCGTTGCTGCTTCTCGCCTCCATTGAAATTGAGACCTTCTGAGTCGATCGGAGGGGGTGCAAATGTAATTCTTGGTGCGAACAGAGCTAGTGGGAGAGAATGGAGTTTAAGCAGACCGAGGGAGGTGCACAGAGCAAAGCCAGGGCTAGTACATGGGCAATGGATGTTTCACATTTGCTGTGATGGCCGAGCGAGAGTTGTTTAAGGAAGGGGACAAGATGATAACGAAGGCGATGGTGTTAAGTCAACGTAATAAGTGACGGTTTAAGCGCATTGGGGGCTCTGAGGGTTAAGTGTAAATGGGGAAAGCAGCAGGTCAAGGTCGAGATGACACTTTCCCGCCATTTTCTTTCTCTTTTCTTAGGTTTTCCCGGAAAACGAAATTCACCGTGCAAAAAGGGCCGACCTTAGACTGGGCCTCTCAGCATTGTCTGGCTACTAAGCCCAACGGGCCATTTGGGCCCACAACGTCAAGACTAAGCCCAACCCTCTAGTTGGGCCCACAATATCGCGGCTGAGCCACGAGAAAGCTCATTCTATTACTGTAATAAGACATCCATTTATCCTTTCCTTTTGTCGGTCGACTTGATCACTATATTTCTGACAGCACTTTCAAAGCAAATAGCCCTAGGAAACAATCAAATGAAAATGAGATTTTAATCTGCAAATTGCCCAGGACCTTGCAATGAGAATCAAACACGGGGCTCAGGGCTTGCTGAGAAAGCTATGGAGCCAAATCGACGGGTGCCTAGAATATCTCTTCAATCCCTTCTTGTAATCCACGTAGTTGAGGCCGAATGGGGTGGTGTAGCCCGAGCCCGAGCACCACTCAAAGTTGTCCAAGACCGATCACGCGAAATGACCCTTCACGTTCACTCCGTCCCTATGCGCGATTAAGCATCACATGCGATAAACTTGTGAAATCACAAGACTCTGAGTTGACTTAGGAGGAAAATCTTGCTTGAAAATTTGCTTACTCGATTGCCTTATGAAGATACTTGGAGATGGCGACAGTGGTAATCTATCCTTGTAAGATCAACCAATTGCTGCTCCAATGGTAGTGTATATTTGCTTAACTCCACCATGCCGGCGTAGTTGATAAAGAGATAGATTGTCATTACTTGAAAATGACATTAGCAATGACTCATTTGGTGGGATAAGTATACTATTAGTGCCATAACTTTTGTACATCGTTCACTTGAGTGCCACAACTTTTAAAATTTTCACTTAAGTGCTATAACTTTCAAAAAGTGTTCACTTGAGTGCCATAACTTTCAAAACTTCCACTTGAGTGCCATAACTTTAAAAAATCGTTCACTTGAGTGCCATCGCTGATGTGGACATCGAAAATTTTGAGGTGGCACGCCGGAAAGCTGACGTGGCACGTCGAAAAGCTAACGTGTGCGCCGAAAAAGTTTATGTAGCACGATTTTGAAAGTTATGGCACTCAAGTAAATGTCTTGAAGGTTATGGCACTCAAGTGAACGTCGTACACAAGTTATGGTATTCACGGTGCACTTATCCTCTCATTTGGTTTAGCGTCACAAATTCTAAGATTTTAGCTCACCCTTATAAATGAAGTTGTAAAAAAAAAATTGGTTAGGTATGTTTACAAGGTATACCTACTATATCATATATTTCTTAACAAGTCATATTTATTTGTGGTTTTTAAAACTATGATATGGAACACCTAATTACCATGCAACGTAGTTTTGTGATTGTATAAAACTCCGTTTATTTTGAGAAAAATATGAGATGGGAAATATTTTTAGAAAGTTAATGACAATATTTTCCAATATTTGGCTGACGCCTAAAAACTAACTAGAAAACATTTTTCACCGCTTGGTATGGAATGAATTTTCCTTTATGCATTCTTTTTCATTCTTTTTTATTTTTTTTGGAAAAAGCGAATTTTTAATTATTTTTTGCCTTTTTCCTTCTCCGTTTGCCTTTTTTTTCTTCTTCTTTGGCCGGTCGCTGACCACGTGATGACCTGCTACAGGAGATCTTGAAGCTCGCCGATATGTTGAGTCGCTCATTGCTAACTCGAGAGGCCATGAGCTCCCCGGATTTGGCGAGCCGCTCTCTGTAGACTCGCGGGCCTCAAGCTCACCAGGTCTGGTGAGTTCGCCGTGACTTAAGCGACCTTAAGTTCTTGGAGACTTGCCAACCATTGGTGAGGCGTGGAGCTCTCTAAAGAGATAGGTAAAGGAGGCAACGAGGGAGACGATGGTGGCATTCTCGAGCAGGGTGATGACGTGGAGGGAAGCGAGAGGCAGCAATGTCTCTATTGGTTGCATGAGAAAGATGGAGGAAAAAAAGTGGAGAAAGGAAGAGAGACTACGTGAGGAGGGGAAATAGCAGAGAGGATGCGAGGGCAACGTGAGGCAAGGCACGAGCTCCAGGAAGAAAGATTGGAAAATGATGCCCCGCGTCATATGATGCCTTCTCCTCCACTCTCCTAAGTTGCCTATCCATTGCCTTTACCTTTCCTTCTCCCCCAGGTAATATACTGCTAGAAAACTCCAGCCAATTAACACTTTTTATTTGTGTCTCTCCAAAAGGAAGAATTGGAATTCGGACAAAATGATTCAGCTTCAAAAGCGAGATCCATAGTGACATAAGTTCACCAGATGGAAGGGGTTGTAGTAGTGATATCCCTTCTGCCATGTACTGTGACATCCTGAAAATTTCTATCTTAATTTATATTATATAGAAATTTGTAGTCAATAAATGTCGTACTTAAGAATTCTAGTTTAGGCGATTTACGTGATTTTAATAAAGACACATACGCTTCGAGATTTCAGACGAGTAATATATTTGCAACTTATTCAATTAAATATTTTCATGTATGTTCGATAAATTTTGTGAAACATTTTGATGAGTTCAAAATATTTTTCTATATGATCAGTGTTTAAAACGGATACCGAAATCTTTGTTTACGTACGAATTTACTTGACATTTTGACAATCTTTCAATATCTATTATTAGAACGTGACGATTGAACCATTGTCTTTTTGAAAATCTACCACATGCTCTTGATGACATAAATGTTACCGTGGCAAATGATTTCATAACTTGCACCACGCAGGACATTTAATGCACTTAATGATTCCTTCTTTTGCTAGTCAAATGAGATCCATTTTCTTGACTTGCCGATGAAATTTTATGGAAAGTCACGGCTTATCTCATCCGTTTCGGCCTTACTCATTTAGTGCTTTCAATGATGCATCTCCTTACTTGGCCAAAGGAGACGAAACTCTCTCAAAATATTCCTCCCTTGGCCAATCCTATCAAGCCATTTGTATCTAATCATTACATGCATTTAATGATTTGTCAATTTTACTTGGCGGATAGAGCTTTACTTCTCCTTCAAGCCAAATAGCCCCTATCAGCTCCTCTCTCGGGGAACACTCCAAGCAATTTCATTGGAACAACTTACCTATCTACTTTTAGGATTAATGATTTAGAATCCGGATCCTGCCCCCATGGCCGAGGAGACCTGCACAGGGCAGAGGATCCGTTGGCAATGATTTACCCTAAGTATAATGATTAGTTTAATCATGGTTGAAGCAACTCCCTTCGTTCATTTTCTCACACTTGCCGAATAGGGGATACTTGCGTTAAAAAGACAGAGAGACTCACACTCCATTTACACCCGCCTTCAATCATCCTTTCAACTTTCGTTTTCAATTCCACGAGCGAAAGTGAAAGCCCACATTTGTGTTATTAGAAGTTTCTGCCTTTGTAGTTTGATTTCGGACGAGGTATATCTTGATTCCCACAACTTTCTACAAACGAGTTTTTATTGTTTTCGTAACAAAACATTGATGGATTTTCAATTTCGTTATTTTGAAGGGAAAAAAGCCTTGAATTGTGCTCAAATCTTTTCAAGGTAAGTGAAAACTCTAAGCGCTAAGTTAGAATGATCTACTTAGTACTCTTGACTTGGTTGTTTGTTACTCACTAATTTTCGTTGAGTTTAGTGCTAAGTGTGAAACAAGCTAAAAATTTACATGTGAAGTTCTTCTTTTGATTATCGTATTTTGATTTGTACTCTCCGTAAATGAGACGATTGATTGTTGTATTATGAGAATTCATAATATTTTGGAAGAAAGAATGAAAAGGAGTAAACATTAGCCTTATTGTGATTCTGAGATTAATTCTGGTCATATACTGGAGTTACCGAATCTTTTAAGAAAATATTCAATTTTAAAAAATAGTAATAATAATAAATATTTTACCGAATGAAATGAAGTTACTAATCCTCTATGATGTTATTGACTGTAATATTGGTGTGCCAAACATGGGTTCCGATTATTATATCAACATAACAAACTAGTATTATAATAATAGTAAAATAAAAAAAAGTTACCGAATGCATGCATGTGGTCACAAGTCTAATGTGCTCATTTCTTGAAGTTGCCAAAGTGATGTGTGAAAATACATATGCTTAATGAAGTGATATATGGACATACATCATGCATGACGATTTGAGAATTATGATGTGAAAATGTTGAATTTGAGCACATCTTCGCATGATAAATATGTACAATATTATGTTCCGTCGTCCACTTGAGGTGGCGACGATGCCGTGGAGTTGTGATACCCTGTGTGTCGAGAAGCCTTGAGGAGTGTTTCAGGATGCTGCGGAATGGCGATGCTTGTGTGTCGGGATGCCCCATGGGCGGATGTTGCGGGATGCTTCGGAGTTGAGATGCCCTATGTGTCGGGATGCCACGTGTGTCGGGAAGCCCCGTGAGTTTCAGGATGAAAGATGAAGAAATAAGTATGATACATGTTCACGTATATACATTTAATTGCATGAATACGATATAGGTGATACTGGTGTATTGTGATATGACATGGTTTGCTTCATATGCACAATACTATAACATGTCATTATGGAAGAAGATCATGCGAACATTCATGTATTAATATATTACCTTGAATGTTTGTGATTATGAATTTCAGGTTGAGCGATAACAGGATCATCTATCTCAGACTTAGAGACTTTATTTACTGGGCCTCGGCTCACCCCATTTTTTTTTTCCAAATATGTAGGTTGGATTATCGACCACCTATGTTTGAAGCTGCGATGCACGTACGATATATCTATGAAGATATTTTTATTTCCGAAGAAGTTATGGTGTATACTTGGTGTACCTCTTATATAATCAACGTTGGATCTGCGTAATTGGTTCATCATCTTTATGTTGTCTAGTACTTTACCATCGTGAGCAAAGTTGTCGACCCTCAGTGGAGCTTTTGGTGTTGGAGGAGCGAAGTAGAGGAAATAGGTGACCCCGACCCTCTTCCTAGGATTGTGTTCTTTTGTATGTGATATGATGTTATTGGCTATGTTGTAATATAAAAATCATATTATGTACATTTGATAAACTAGTGGTATAAATACATGATGATATGTATTTAGCAACTTGTGCGATATTTATCAAATATGATGTGAATTGAAAAAATTATTTTGCTTTAGCATGCTTATAATTAAGAAAAGAAAATAACAAGTTTACACGTGTAGAGCGTGACGCTCTGGGGCGTCACATGTACCATACAACCAAGAACATACATTGCAGTGCACGTAATTAAGTTTCAATCGCTAGGTCTTCGAGATGTGTACGAATGCAATATACTCGAACACCCAAGGAGGAATGGTTAGGACATACGGTAAATGAGCATATGTGGACGAGGCTTGTAGTGGTGTTTAGAAGTTCAACACTTTGGATAACATCCGGTTGAGAAGATACAAAGTTGTAGCTACAGCGTTGTCTCAAAATCTTTGAGGTGCACGACTCTCAATTAGGAAAGCTCGAGATGTATCGATGATATGTCTGTTCTTTCACTCCACGATACCTTTTTGTTGAGGTTCTTGGGAGTAGGACGACTCATGAATCATCCCATGTTGTTCAAAATATTCCTTAATAAATTCATTCACGTACTTCCCACCATTATCAATTCTTGAAATCTGGATCTGCCCATCAAATTAGGTCTGTCAGATAATACAAAAATTATGAAATATCTTAGCTATCTCATTTTTACTTCTCATCAAGTAAAGCCATATCATCCTCATACAATCGTCAACAAATAGCACAAATCACCTACAATATGAAATAATAGTAATAAGAGACACACCCCAAACATCCAAATGTATCAAAGAAAAAAGAGAATTCCCTTTTATTTAAACTTATTGGGAAATGAACTTTATGACTCTTAGCCAATATGCAAGTCTGACATCGTAAATCTATTTCCTTCAAATTCGAAAAAAGATCAGGAAATAATTGTTTCAAATAACCAAATGATGAATGTCTCAACCATCGATGCCAAAGCCATATCTAGTTCTCCCTACTAATGGATGCAATTCGAACATGATTTACCCTCTCATAATTGAAGTCATCCATATAAAAAGTATCACACTTAATTATCTCCTTCATGAGAACATCTTGAAACAAACAAAAGTGGGGACACATTAGAATAACACAATTCAAATCTAGGGTAGCTTGTCCAACCGAAATTAATTTGGTGGATGATGAAGGGACAAGCAACTTGTTGGGGAGAGGGAGTGCATGGAAAATCTCAACAAATCTAGCCGATAATTAAATCCATTAGCATTTAAGATATTATCACGTTTTAGTTCTGAAGTGAGAACAAAATCATCAGGAATAAATGTCATGTGATATGTAGCTCCTGAATCAATGATCCAATAATTGCAATCAGCTTGATTGGAACTAACAAAGGCACTACCACGATTACTTTCTCACATCCATTTTGTTTATTATGTGGATTCATGTGAGGTATCAATGACAGCTGAGGCTTTGAGGTCATTGGAGAAGCTTTCCCTTTTCCTTCTAATTGCTTTAGAGCCTTCAACTCCTTCTACCGGTCTAGAGCGAAAAGTACACTATAAGTGTCATAACTTTCGTATGGTGTTCACTTAAATGTCATAACTTTCAAAACGTTCACTTGAGTGCCTATTTTTTTTTTTACAAAAATGTTCACTTGAGTGCCGAAGGTGACGTGACCGTAAAAAAAAATCGACGTGGTCGCCGGAAACGCTGACATGGCGCCGATGAAGTGATTTTCCTGAATATTTAATGTACACGTGGCATATTCAAGTGCATATTTTATTTTCTCATTTGTTTTAATTACTGAAAATAAAAAATGGAGATTTCTCGGTGGTGGCCTATAAGGGCGCCGCCGGCCACCACCGGCGGGCCCAAGGACCAGGTTCAGCTCACCCTAGGCCGATGAGGTCGCGATGGCCCTGGCCGACGGCCGTCGCGGCCTCAACATCTATCGAAGAGGGCATGAAGGCTTCAAGCCCTCGTCTGCTAGAGTTGAGGCCACGACGGCTGTCGACTAGGGTGATCGTCGCAACCGTGCCGGCCTGGGGTCGGCTCGCCTTGGGCCGGGAGGATGCGATGGCCCTAGCTGACGGCCATCTCTGCCAGACTTGGAGTAATCGAAGGCTCGATCGCACCCTCAATCGCCATTGTCAAGGCCGCGACGGCCGTCGACCAGAGCCGTCACGGCCACGCCGGTCCAAGGAAAGCCAGCCCTAGCCCTTGGGCCGGCCGGTGGTGGCCGACGGCTGCCCTCGCCGACCACCATCGAGAAACCTAGGGTTTTATTTTTTTTTAAATAAAAGTTTTCATTAATTTTTTCTTTTTTTTGGCCTTTTGTTTTTCTGATTTGAATAAAAATACAAACAAAGAAACTACTAAAAAATGATGTGGAATTTCCACATGGCACTAAAAAATCTAATAAATAATAGTGAAAATTCCACGTCATATTTTTCGACGAATATAGCACTCAAGTGAACGCTTCATCTGAACACTTTTGCTCCGATGTGGCACTCAAGTAAACATTTTGAAAATACAACACTTAAGTGAACGTCGTACGAAATTTATGCCACTTGTAGTGTACTTATCCCCATTCTAGATACCCATGAAGTTTAAAGTATGTCCTTTGGTATGTTTAGCATTACCATAATTTGAGCAACCTCCCCCAGGAGAATTTTTCTGGTGTGGAGCTGAGCTTGGTCTTCCTCCTTTTTGTGCAACCCCAGGCTTAGCCATTCTCAATGACAGTTCTTGGTTCTCTTCGACAGTCATCTTATTCCTTGGGGATATCATGGCCGACGAATTATGGACAATGTCACTGTTGATCAGTATTACAGTTTGTCTTATGTCTTCCCGTTGGACATGAGCGTAGGCTTGTTCAATCATAGGAAACCATCTGCAAGACATTTGCTCGGATCTTGTCAAGATAGTTGTCCAACCCATCAAGGAAGATATATATCCGATCTTCCTACATAATCATATTGTGTCTTTTAATATATTCATTACACCTCATTGGGTTCAAATGGCGAAAGTCGATCTCTCTCCATAGATCTTGAATGTTGTTATAGTACGCCTCAATTGGTCCTCCTATTTGTCTCATTCAAACTGAACGCCTCTTCAAGTCATTAACCTAAAAAACATCTATTCCATCAAAGAGGATCATTACAACTGAATCCTAGACCGAATTCACTGTTTGGAAGCGAATGAAATTGCCATTTAAGGTTTGGTTCATTAAGTTGATCAACCACCTTTTGACAGTTGAGTCTTCAATTTTCCACTTTTGAACTAAGGGTCTGTATGTAGAGATTGAGGGAGGTCTCCATTGATATATCCCGGCTTGTTTTTGCTTGTGATATACATCTCTACAACTTGAGATCATAAGCCATAGTTGGTTCCATCCAGTTTAACTGTACTTTGTAATGAAGATGAATCATTCTGCAGTATCGGGGTAAGAGTCTAGTTTTGAGTGAGAATATGAGTAAATTTGGTGGTCATATTCTCTAAAAGTGCTCATGTGATCAAATTTCTCCTTAATTTTGATGGGGAATTGTTGAGGGCAATTTTTCAAATTAGCAATTTTAAAAAATATTTACCAAATTAGTATTAAAAAATATATATATTTACCATATTAGGTGCCGCTTGACAATTGGGCAGCCGAGCGGCACCCAATTTATGAGTTGGGCCCCGCTTGGTGGCACAATTGTCGAGTGGGTGGCTCCCCTCCCCCCAATCGGCAATTGGGCCGCCGATTGGGGCCATAACAAGGATTTGGGCCCTGCTCGGTAGCCCAATTGCCGAACGAGGTTGAAATTTATTTATTTTTATTTTTAAAATAGATTCGTCTCGAAAAATTATGCAAAATAAAAAAAACGTCCTGAACGGACACCCGAGTGATGAGATATGCCCTTTCAAAGTTTTAAAAGTCTGAGTTGAATAATACTTTGAAAGGGCATATCTCATTGCTCGGGTGTTTGTTTGGGACGATTTTTTTTTATTTTGTGTAATTTTTCAAGACGAATCTATTGAAAAAAAAATAATTTTTTAAAAAAAATTAAATTTCGACTCAGCCCGAAAATTGGGCCATCGAACGAGGCCCAAATACTTGTTTTGGGCCCCAATCGGCGGCCCAATTGCCGATTGGAGGAGGGGAGCCACTCGCTCGGTAATTGGAATGTCGAGCAGGGCCCAACTCGCAAATTGGGTGCCGCTCGACAGCCCAATTGCCGAGCGGCACCTAACATGGTAAATATATTTTTTTAATGCTAATTTGGTATATTTTCAAAAATGCTAATTTGGAAAAAAGCCCAATTGTTAACACCTAATTTTTTAATCAACTTTTTTCCCTTTTTTTTGGATAATAAATAAAAAATCCATAAAATTTGAAAAAATACAAAATCAACTTTGGTAGCCTTGGACAAGCCCTATGAACCATTTTTGATTAAAAAATAATTTTTCATATTTTTTTTACATTTTTTTAGTATTTTTGGAAATTAGGAAAATGCATGAAAAATCAAGAAAAAAAGGGTTCAAGATCACAAAAATAAAGAAAAATAGTAAATACTTGCATTTAAATTTCCTTTTCATTTTTATCGTATAAAAAGTTAGAATTCAAGTTCAATTTTAGGTGTTTCTTTGTTACGCATATGGTTGAACTTAGTGAAAAAATGTCATTGGTGTCTTTTAATTTGTAATTTTTGTATTTTTGGAGTCTTTACCTTCAATGTGATTGCCTTGCATTTCAATTTAGTCCAATTGTTTGTTACAATTGCACGATTGCACGCATTGTGCGAAATTGCATACTTTTATTGCAATTTAGTTCCTAGATTTGAGATAAAGTGAAATTACTTTCAATTTGGGGATTGTTATGACAAATTGAGACCACTACCCTATGTTTTTCACCTTTGTAAATTGATGAGCATAGGTAGTTTGGTCTAATTTGTCCATCTAGGACTTCGACTTGAAGATTTCTATGATTGAATCTTAAGTTGATTTTAGGGTTTTCATGCAATTTCTCGACAATTTTTGGGGAAAATCATATTTTTAGATAAAAGTGACTCATCGATTTCAATTTTGTGATTTAACTTGACAAATTGCAGAGAATTGCTAGTTAATTGCAAGAAATTGGATTGACCGGGTTTGTTGAGTCAAACCGAGTCCGACCCAGCGACTTGGTCGAACAGTGTCACCTTCTTCCCTTGTTTTGTGCGCAAGTCGCACGTTTGAAGGACGAGATTCCATCGTGAAATTGGAGGTCAATTCAATGACAATTGATGAAATAAGATTAGGCATTATGATCCCCACATCGAGACCATTCGATCGACACTGACGACATGGCCAATGGCCGCCGGGGAAGTTTCGACAAGCGCAGTCAACTTCTCGATCTGAAAAAAGTCAACTATGTGCAAAATCGAGCCAAACAAATGTCTATTTCGCGCTCGCTGGTTCTTTAATGGAGTTGGACAAAAATTCTAGCCATTCCCTCGTCGTCGACTTACCAAAAATCACGTGGAAGCACGTGAAAATGAGGCGTTGGAGCTCCCCCAAGCGCGAGCCACATTGAAAATTGGAATATTACCTTCCAAGGCGTTCTGGAAGAGAGGAGGTGATTCATTATGTTCTGAGGAGATAACAGAATATAGAGAGAAGGGGAGAGTGAGAGAGAATTCGCTCTAGGACCTCCATAGCTCGAGCTTCAATCAAACATTGTGAGAGCTCATCGCTGTCAATCTTGCGAAATCGAAGCTTCAGACCATCGTCGGAAGCTCGCTCGAGCTCAGAGGAGTTGATTGGCACCGATCTCGCGGTTCAAGATTCTCTAAAAATGTATATTCAAAGCTTGAGTTTTCGATTGAGCTTCAATGGTGGATTTTATCTCCGATGACAATCATTGTATTTGATGTGGGCGTTTTGCATTTTGAACATTACTGAGTATTGTTTCGTGTTCTGATTGCATCAATTTTGCATTGAGCCTTGCATTCAAATCCCTCCCCTATCGCTGACGAAGCACGTCTAGACCTAACCAGATCAATCTAACCTACATGTAAACTTCCTGAACTTGTATAGATGCTATTTTGTGAAGGAATTTGCTCGGCGTGCTTCGTGTTGCTTGATTAGCTTAGCCATGGCCGTGCTAGTTTTTGTTCTATGTATGTGGATTTAGCCGATAATCGAGTCTATGGTTTAGATATGTCGTTCCTGGCACCGAGACAACTCGAACTACGCTGGCCTCGTTCGTTTCCGTCGAAGTTCACCATTGGATCGTCGTTAGAAGCTCTCGATTGTTCGTTGCAGATGAAGATTTCTCGAAGAAGAAGACAATAACGTGGCGATCAATGGGTCAACGTGCTGTGGTGCAGACGTGGTGCTGATGTGGCATGCCATGTGGTAGCCATGTCAACTAGGTCATTAGAGTTGAGTATCGTTCTGTAAGATGATTCGACGGCTTAGGTTCGACCACTTGTTGGCCTGGTGGCCATTAGATCAAAAATTAAAATGTTCAAATATTCTCCTAATAAAAATTGAATTTTTAGAAATAAAAAATAAATAGGTTGATCGGACAGTCGAGGATTAGCCAAGTCGTTCGATCGTAGCTGTAGGTTTAGGTAATCAGATCAGACGGCTTAGATTTAATCGGCTTTCGATTTGGGCCGTTGGTTTTAGTCCATAAATTCAAAGACCGTAGATTAGCCACATAGTTCAATATGAAACGTAAGATTTAGAATTGGATTTTTAATTATGACGAATAGTTTTAAAAATCAAAACAAAATAGAAAAAAGGAAACATCGTCGTTTTTTGGCACGTGGGTGAGTGGGTCTGGGTTTGGGCCTGGTGTTCGGTTTGGGTGGATCGGGTCGACCTGGTCTGAAAAATTCTTTTTAAATAATAAAAAAGGATAAAAAAAATTTTAAAAAAGAAAATTCTAAAAAATGTTAGAGAATCTAAAAAAAATGTAGGAAAATTCATGGAAAATTCCTTCACACTCTAGAAATTCTTAAAAATTGAGGAATGACTATAGACAACTGATCAATCCTATTTTTGAAATTTTTTATCCGTTCTTCCTAGAATTGATGATTATAATCTTTAGGGATAAGTCGCCTTCACTGTATATCTGAGATAGGTCGAAAATGCCTATATTTGGATTGGGGTCAGTTAGGTGGCTAATCCGTATGTTTTGGTTTTCAAATCTCGCTTTTTTCCTGAAATGACGATTTTACCCGTCAAAAGGTAAATCGTCTTCTCTATTCCAATGAGTCGTGAAAATTGCTCAAAATCTTGATTTGGGTCAGGTGGGTGATCAATCATTCTATTTGGGATTATCACATCTCATTTTCTTTTTCTAAAATGACGATTTTATCCTTCAAAGGGTATATCACCTTTAAAAATTTCAGAAAATTTCGAAAATCGTCAAAAAAATAGGAATGGACCAATTGGATGGTCAATCTTGTTTCTGACATCCTTTGATTTCAGATTTCTTTTGAAAACACGATTTTTCCCTTTTTGGCAAATTGTCCCTAGATTTATTCAAAATTATGATTTTGCCCCTCATGGGCAAATCATGTCTAAATCACTCTTAAGCCTTGATTGATACTTCTCTAGGCCAATATGGCCGTACTAGGGATGCCATATTATATTCATGTGATTTATCCGTATGTCTTGGTTCCTTGATTTGCGCAATTTCTTTCATTGATTGTGAGTGCTAGGGCAGTTACTCCCATTTGCATGAACTCCTAGATTTATGGTTCGTATTCGATTCCTCTGCATGAAATTTTAGGTTAGATAATTCGGTCAATTTATGTACCGAAACGACGTCAACTCTGATAGTTGGCGTAACAAAGTCCCCAATCTCACTTCTCTGGTTCTCGCAAAATTGAAGAGAAGCTCCCAGCTATTTGATAGGGTTTTCGATTGTACCTTCCGCGAAACAATTGGGGCTGATTTCTTGACATGCACATTATAGCACATGTCACTAGATTGCATTGAAGGTCGACCATGTATACCTCTATTGCGATTTGGGTAATGGGCTTTGGGAGAGGCCCGCATCCGACCAGATGGGATGACCCATTAGCCCTCACACTCGAGAGCGCTCGATGAGGGTCGCGATAGGAATCACTCCTCCTTTAGGATTCTCATATGCAATGAGTCTATGTATATGCGAGAATAAAAAACAGCGATGGTGGTTTCTAGGTGAGCTGACCGGCGGGGCTCGGTTGTTTGGGTTGTGGACTGATAGGTACGACAACAAGTAGAGTTGCGGTAGGTCGGTGCGGCGATGGTTGATCGCGCTTGGCCGAGGTCGACTGTGATTCTTCTTGAGCTATCGAGTCAGTAGCTGCCTTTAGAGGTGGGATAAGTTTAGATTAGGGAAATGCTCTTTTGAACGAATCCTAAAAATAATTGGAATGCTTTTAATGGCCAGAAGGGAGGAGAGGAGCTCATCCCCGGTTATATGATTGTTGGTTAGGAGTTTCATTGTTAGCAAGATCTCCAGCTATGGAATCTGTTGTCGTCGGCGGGGCCACTTCTTTTTCTTTAGAAATGGGAAGAATAGCGTAGTCAAAGTAGGCCAAGTCGGTAGCCCTTTCTTCCACTCTTGGGAGAAGGGCAGTAGGATTATAAAAAGGCTTAACTGCTGTTGAAGGAATAGAGGTCGGCTCTTGGAGTAAGGGGAGAAGGGCTGAGTGCCGGTGAAATGCTTTTTGAGACTTACCCCGGTCAATGGAAATTTCTTTAGGTAAGATCCCACGTCCGAGAGTCTGATTCTGCTTTCACTCTTCTCAAGGAAGGAGGCCACCAAACAAACCAAAGGGGAGGTCTTTGCTTGCTTTTCCTGTTAGAGATGCTCGTCTTTTTGCAATAACCACTCTGCAGATGTTTTCAGGAATAAGAGAAGACGGTGCTCTTTCATCAGCTCTTTGGCTATTTGCTTGCGATAAAAAAAGAGTGAATTGACTCGAGCCAAGTAGTTCGGCTAAGCCGGAAAGAAAGAGTGAGATCCTCTTTGAGATGAAATGCGAAAATGTCCTAATCAAACCAGGCTCAAGGTCAATGATTTAGCTCAAGAAAGGAATAATAACCTTTATGCCTTGAGTCTTTTGCCTACTTCTGCTTCATCTGCAGATCGGATTCTCAGCATCAAATCAAAAAGTCAGAGCTGGGCCTTTTGGCTTGGTATTCACTCACAAAGAAGTGAATCCTTAAGTCTAGCCTTTTGGCTTAATTAATAGTTCTTCCTTAGAGGCTTTTGGGAAAGAAGATCCATTTCTTTTGCATTGATCTCGTCCTTTCTTGAGTTGACCATCATAGACAACACAGGAACAGATTGGTCAATGAAAACTGGAATTCCAACTGTGACTTTTCTCACCCCCGTTTTATTTAATTATTTTCTAGATGAAGAAACCCACTTTCCAAACTTTCGATATGCGCGTCATTACCATGAGATCTTTGTTCCTATCTTTTTGGGAAAATTGAAGGGATTTTCTGTCCTAAGATTTAGGGGTCTATTGGAAGAGTTGGGTCTGTTTGTGAACGTTATAGATATAGTTTCGGGGGGCGTCCCAATTGACTGCTTTATTGTACCGGTAAGCCTTGCCTATCAATGCAATAGCTTCAGAGCAAGCTATGTGGTTCTACACCAAGTGGCGGCGGAACGAGATTTCGTAACCCTAGGCTATAAAATAGGGCTTCGAAATTTCGATCTGGTTTGATCAAGTTAGTAATCCCTAATTGAATCTTGTTCTGATACCATGTTAACATAGAGAGTTTTAGAGGAAAAATATTATTCCTCAATTTTATGTATTTTGTTTTTCATATATGTTACAATGAGCTAGAGGTATATATGTACAGAAAAAGGAAATACTCCTAATAAGACATAACCTCTAATTTAGGTGATTATAACTCACACAAGTATTTTATAACTCATTCCCACGTTTCACGGCTCATTCCCACACATTCTACTATTGTAACAAGAAATCCATCATCATGCGAGAAACAAAATTTTATTTCCTTTATTCAATCGACTTGATCACTGTAGTTTAGACAGCACTTTCAAAGAAACAGTCATATGAAACAATCAAATGAAAATGGGATTTGTCATCCGATTACTCCTCTGATGCAAATCGCGCAGGACCCCGCAATGAAAAATCGAACGCTGGGCTTGAATGCTTGTCGAGAAAGCTCTTGAACCAAATAGACGAGTGCTTGGGATATCTCTTCAACCCGTTCTTGTAATCGACGTAGTTGATGCCGAAACGGACGGTGTAGCCCAAGCCCCACTCAAAGTTGTCCAACAACGACCATGCGAAGTAACCCTTCACATTCACTCCCTCCCTACGCATATGTTGGACCCAACAGTTATTCGCATATAATGTGAACTCATGAAATTTGAGAAAGAATCTTGCTTGAAAATTACTTGATTGCCTTTAGAAGGTATTGGAGATGGCGATAGTAGTAATCTATCCTCATGGGATCGGCCAGTTGCTGCTCCAATGGTAATGTAGAGTTGTTGAACTCGTCGATTCCTGCTTGGTTGATTGAAAGCGACATAGAGAGATTGTTATTACTTGAAAAATGACATTGGCAAGGATTCATTTGGTTTGGGATATCAAATTTTAAGATGTTAGCTCACCGTTATGGGTTAAGTTGTAAAAACTTGGTTAGTTATCTTCTTTAAAAATCTTAAGCTACATATGAAAGACAGGTTTATATTGTATACCTACCCTATCATATATGCCTTAACAAATCATCTGCATTTGTGGCTTTCAAAACCATGCAATGAACTTTTGTGATTGTCTAAGCAAATGAAGATTTCCTAGAGTTTGTAGGACTTTTTCCCATTTCTTTTACTAACTACTACTTCTATAAGTGTTGGTAAGTATTAGAAAAAGTTTTTAAAAAAAATTATGACAGGTAAAAATTAATAAATTCAAATAGGAGTCGGTATACTTAAAGCCTTGGTTAAATTTTTTAAAAAAACCGCAAATAATAGTCAGTAACAGACAATAAATGATGATAATCTGTAAACTTGAAAAAAGATTTGGGAGTTTCATGAAAGTCTCGGTAATTTACTAATAAAGTACAGACAAATTAGGTGATCGGCAGCTTTCTTTACCCATAGTTTTTCGACACTTGCTAACTCTTTTAGAAATTGATCAGAATGAGAAGAAACCCTAATTTTTTGTTTGTTTGGGGGGAGGGGGGGATGAAACTGTAGAATCAGCCTTAATCTTTTCAAAAATGTTTAGTGAGCAAATTTTACCCGGTAGTTATTTCTTTTTCATGACCTCAATCTATGTTCTCTAATCTTTTCTGCCACTGCTGCTGCTCTAATTTTTATTTTATTTATTTTTGGGTTCATTGATCGCCGACCCCAACTAGGTTAGGATAAATGTGTTGTTGATGTTGATGTTGATATTGAACGAGTCATCGTGAGAAAGTCTTACGTACCGTTCTCAGTGATGTAGATGAGCGGGTTCTTGTACTTATTCTTGACATATAGCAACAGACTTCTTATCCCCCTTGGATACACCGATAGCCAACTCGAAGCAGCCTGCAAAAATTAATCACATCTTAATCAATGAGGCCAACAAAAATTAAAATAATAATGTAATTAGAGAAATGGATTGGACAAGAGAAACTATATGTACCACTGGGCCAATTGGTATCCCATTACGCTCATCTACAAGAAAAGAGATGAACAAGAAATGCCATTAGGATTTCACTTAAATCGAGATGGCGCTATCATCTTCCTCACCCATCCTTAACTACAATAATTCGGTTCCTCACTTGTGAGATTGGTGAGAGCATCTGTTATGTAGCTCATGTTTTGAGCATCCACAGAGTAATGTGCGGACGCCGCGTAGAAGGCGGTGTAGTAGTTTAACCCGAGAAAATCTAATGACCCTTTCAGCCAGAGCGATTGCTCCTCTGTGAACTTTGGCAGTCTATTTCCAACCAGGGATCGCATGCTGTGCGGGTAGTCGCCGTAGGTCATCGGGCCCAAGAACCTGTAAAGGCAGTCGATCGAGCGAGTTATCCGCGCAAGGGTTTGGAGCTGCTTTTTCGGTTCACTCTCTAGTGCAAATTAAGCACAAACTACATGAGAAATGCATAGGAGAGAAGAAGCAATTCAATTCAATCACCATCCGAGCATGAAGTCCAAAGCTCTTCGGGATGCATTTAGGTTGTGTTCGGCGTCTGAGTAGGGCACAAACCAATGACATACCAATGTAATTCCGATCACCCCCTTTTGAGACGCCTGCATGCACGCACGCATATACCACCATTATTCTAACTTCGAGAATCGAGAAATGAATCGAAACGACCAAACCGAAGCGAAGCAAGATCATTAATGCAGTTTAAATTTTCTGGGATTCTTTGACTGAAAAAAAAAAAAATTTAGGATGACTGCGCGAGTGCAAGTGTATAAATTCCACGATTCGAAGAGCTAGGATCACCTTATACTTATCTCTGTACAATTTCACAGCAGCTGCGTGAGCAAGAAGCATATTGTGGCCGACTATGTATGGTTCTGTGGCGGAATCACCACCGGTGCAGTTCAGCTGCTGCCAAGCCGAACACCGGCCCGGAGCCAAACTCCCAAGCACATAGCCCCCGTCGCAGTAAGTCCATGGCTCGTTCAGGGTTATCCAGTGCTTGACCCGGTCGCCAAACTCATTGAAACATACATCGGCAAAGTCCCGAAAATGGCCCCTGCGCACGCATGAACAAAACAAGAATTAATCTTCAAAAGTTCAAACCCGGACGAGAAAGCCCGCCTTCAATGGAGTAGATGAGAGGGAATTCTCAAGCCAGGTCGGAGTGTCGTCACATAAATCAGCCGGTGAACTTTGGCATTCACGTGACGACCAAAAAAAAAAAAAATGGTGCTCATGCATAATTGCATATATACACTTTTTTTTGGTCGGGCATATATACACCTTGAACTGCTAAAACTGGGGAAAGTTGATAATAACTTAACACAATCTCGGAGCTCAAGAAGCCACCGTACTCGTCTTCTAATGTTTGGGGAAGGTCCCAGTGAAATATGGTAACAAATGGCTTGATTCCTACATCGAATGGAGACGAATTAAAAGATGAAAAGTAAAGTAAAGTAAAGGTCATAATCAATAAGCAAAAAACAACAAAAAACAATTATTTGACACATATTTAAGGAAAATTACCAAAAAAGTAATAAGCCTATTGCAATTGTGCTATAATCAGTCCTAAGTATTTTTTTTTGTCAATTTAGTCCCAAATCTTTTGAATGTATGTCAATTAAGTCCTTCCGGCCAACTTTAGGCAACCATTGATGATGTGACTATTTTTAATAATACTTTAATAATATCTTGAATTTCTAAATAATTTTTTCTTTTTTTCTCTCTCTAAACCCGACGAAGGCTACAACGGCCTCGCTTGGCCAGATTTGGTGACGACCATCGCTAGATCTAGGAGAGGGTTGGTCCCCGACCCTTGCCAATCCTAAAGCCTAAAAAAATGAAAAGAAAAAGAAAAAAGAAAAAAAAACTATGTAAATATTTTTTTAATATTGTTATCAATTGTCACGTTAGCCCCCGCATGCTAAAATTGATCGGAAGGGCTGAATTGACACAAACGCAAAAGTTTTAGGACTGAATTGGCCCAAAGAAAATAAAAGTTAGCACTAAATTGACACAATTATAATAGTTTTATGACTTTTTGATAATTTTACCTACGTACTTATGGATATAGCACTTAAAGAGAGTGAAATGAGGTTGATACCATGGGCTAGGAGTTCGTCGATGAGGAGGCTGTAGTATGCAATGCCTGCTTTGTTGATTCCTCCCTTAACCGTTCCTTCTGAAATCATCAATACGGCAAAAACTTTATGGGCAATTGAGAAATTTTGGGGTGTCAAAGGGAGAAGATTGGAAGAGAAGAACATCCTCACTTGGCAATATCCTAGGCCACGAGATTGACAGTCTGTAAGCGTCCAAGCCCATCTCCTTCATTATCCCAACATCTTCCTGTACCATTGCGGACATAGAATATGTATGCACCACAATGTAGACAGACGCAGAACCCAACTTTTAATGCTCGGAAAGATTAAGATTTGGATAAAGTAACTTATTTACCAATTAGTTTTCTATCCATGGACCGACAGAATATGATGGAAAAAAAAAAAAAAAGATTACGTGTTGTGACCGATGAATGACATACCTTGTACTTGTGGTATTGATCTATCGCCACATCTCCGCTGCTTCCATCCGCTATTTTGTCTGTTTACTTCGCCGTACAAAAAGCACACAAGGGCGGGTGACAAAAGGAACACGTGAAAGGAAAAACGATCGAAAGAGAAAATGAAATACCGAGTTAGCATGCACTTATGAATGGCAAATTGTCAAAAAATTCTTGAATCTTTTTCACATTTATCAATTTAGTTCTAGATCTTTTCATCTTTTGTTAATGCAGTCCTATTGGTCGGAAATCACGGATGTGGATGCTAGTCGTCCTATGTGACACAATCAGCGCTTACGTGGTTACTTTTTAATTATATTTTAATATACATATATATTGAATTTTTTTTTTCTGTTTTTCCTTTTTCCATTTTCTCACTTTTTCCATTTTTTTCCTCCGCTGGCCTCATGCAAGGGCCACCCTCGCTAGATCAGGCTAGGGCCAAGGCAGCCCCCGTGGCCTCTGGTGAGGGTCACCCCTGCCAGATTTGGTGAGGGCCATCCTCGCAGAGGCCTATGGGGGCGGCCTTCACTCGATCTGGCGAGGACAACCCTTGCCTGAGACCGGCGAAGGGGAAAAAAAGGAAAAGATAAAAAGGAAAAAAAATAAAAAAATAAAAAATAAATAAGAATATAAGAAATAATGTTAACATAATATTAAAAATTATCCACGTCAGTGGTGGTGGTGCCACGTAGGAGGGCCATCGATCACGCAACGATTTTTGGCCAATAGGATCGAATTGGCAAAAGGTGAAAATGTTGAGGGCTGAATTGACGAAAGTGCGAAAAATTTAAGAATTTTTTGACGATTTTTTCCACTTATTAAACATGGTTTTATTGATGAGATGAGCCAATGTTATACTGTAGAATTCTAAGGAGATTGAAATAAAAAAACACGGCCCTTTATCTCGCGACCTGAAAGGTAGATTAGTAGTCGGGGTACGTGGAAAGTTGATTTAATCAATAGACACATACCATGTTCAGTTCATTCATTGCTTTTTCCATGTTATTACAGAATGCGAAGTTCTATATGTCGATTCTAAGTTTCTAACTATCGTCAGACAAAAGAATAGCAGAAACTGTGTTTTCTGTTGTTAGCTCAAAGAAACTGAAAATTTCTTTGAGGCAACAACTTCTCAGTATTCAATATTCATCAGGTTGTGAACAATGCCGTTTTTTTTTTTGTTTCATTATGTATAAAACCACTTCCAAGTTTTTTTTTTCGAATATTGAAACAAGTGGAAATCGATTTTATAAATCGAATTTTGCCTCTCTAGAATTATTCAATCTCAAAACTATAAAATATAAAACTAGGAAGAGACGACTTGAAAGCAACCAATTCATTTGTGCCTTTGTTTTTGGTAGCATAGCCAAGAAGATCAAACTGAAGCCTTTCTTTATTTTAAGTAATGATCATGATAGTCTGTCTGACCAAGGATTACAAAAAAAAAAAAAAAGAGTCTGGAAGTAACGTAAAAAATCATCATTAAATACCTGTGAGATACGCTGCATGCCACCACATGAATCAAATCTTATGGGCAGGTTGTAGCGTAATGGACCAGCAGATGGAGCTGATAATTGGTATTAAAGAACAACCTAGGGTTTGCTTAGTGAGCAAAGAAAGAGGCACGTACGTGTGGTTTAATTAAATGATATGGATTCGGTTTCTAACTGTATCATAGCTTATATATGGGCCGCACATGCATACCTGAGCTTGCATTTTGCCTGATAATATGGTTCACCAGGTTAGAGTACCGAAATATTTAAATGTTCGGAACTTATTCGTTTAAGATGCGCGTTTTGTAGGTAAATTTGTCGCGTTTTCAGACATGAGCTCTTATGAATTGTCACTTTTTTCCCCATGAACGAAATCACACTTCATTTTACTTTTCAGGGTCCAGAGAGTTTCAAATCTCACGATGCCCTAACTTCACTTAGGAAAAAAATTAAGAAGAAGAAGATCAAAGAGAGAGACCTGGATATCTGTGAGTGAAAGTGTCCCAAATGCTTGGACCCCTGCCATCTATTTGGGCTGCACCTTCATACTTGAGAAAGGACAATAGAACAAGAACACATGCACCAAACTCACCTTGCCGTAGGGCATGAAATAATCAAGTCCAAGGAAGCCAGAAAGAAGAGAATAGTACGAGGATACCTGGTATGCTGAAGAGGCCGTCCCAAAGAGGAAGCCGGAGGGGAAGCTACTCCGTTTGAATGACGCGGTGTCGTACTTGGACAGAGCTTCGGAAGCGTAAGCTGCGTTGCCGAGAAGAAGCATGAAGGCCAAAAGCACGAGCTCATTGTAAACCGGAAACGCCATGGCTGGCTTACGCTTGGAGTCAGCTGCTTAGAAACCCACCGCCACAATTCGTGTATATATAATAGAGAAACGCATTATGAAATGGTCATGTTGCTATATTTTTATGTCCATTGCGCATGCTCGTGAAATACACAAAATGTGGGATGAAACCACGCCACATCACAGTTTTGAATTTAAACTCTGGTTTGTTTCGCATAACTTTCGGGAAAACGCTTTTTGAACTTTTCGCCGTTTGGTTTTTGAAAAAGCTTGTCTAGAAAAATAATTTTCAGCCATGAAAAAATTCAGTGAGGAAAATATTTTCATATTCTTGAAAAGAGGAAAATATTTTTTTTCTCATCTTTGCTCTCTCAATTCCTTTACATTTATTTTCTTTTATACCATTTTTTAATCTTTTCTTCTTCTTCTTCTTCTTCTTTTTTTTTCCTTTTTTCGTTCTTCCTCCTCCGACTGTAAACCTCGGCGATGGCTAGCAACGCGACGATTAACAATGACGAGGGTCGATGAGCTCGAGGCTTGGCCATCTTGGCAATCTCGAACTCGCCCAAGGCCGGCGAGCTTGAGCTCTCCGGCAGCTGATCATTGACCGTCAATTTTCGCCATGGCCGATGACTGATCGTAACCAGAAGGAAATAAAAAAAAATAAAAAAGAAAGATAAAAGAGAAAAAGAAAAAGAAAAATAATTAAAAATTATTCAATTTTTTAAAAAGAAATAAAATAATAAAATAATAAAAAATTTATCGAAGGAGTGCATGGAGGAATATCAGATCCGATTTTTCATACCAAACGACGAAAAACGTTTTCCAGGTCCTTTTCATATACCAGCCAAACGAAAAAAAAAATCATTATTTTTCCGAAAAATAATTTTCGAAAACGTCTTATCTTTCGTGAAATAGATGGAGGTTTAATAATTGTTAACCGGCTTGCCAAAAGTCTTATCAACTAGTCAGATCGGTGTAAGGAGCTGACTTTGATTTATTTTTAACTGAAAACTAGAAAATGGTTGGTTAGCTTGTTCAATGAGAAAATACACAGTTGAATTTAGAACGAATTGATTGTCGCCTTTCTTAGCTTGACGACCCATTAGACTAATGGACAGTCGTTTTCTTTTGTTTTGTATGTTGAGATGCGCGAGTTGCACTAGAAAAATGTCACATCGAAAATTTGATGTCGAGTTGGAAAGAACGTGCGATAATGATGCCTTTTAAGCATCTCGGATGCTGTATTACTACGAAACTAATGACCATATTTTTAGATCTCTCTGATTCGGTCCTTGATTCCCGCTTTCGATGCGGTAGAAAATCGAGGCTAAGCTAATATTAAAGAATCGTGCTATATAATATCAAAGAAACCCTAATTTATCTTGTTGACTTGAGGGCAAATTTTATATTTCCATGCTTGGTTGGAAAAATCATCATTACCCCAAATGAAAATAGGAAAAAGATTTTGTCATACTGCAAATAACTTCCCATAAAAAATTCATGTAACCCACTGTAAATGTAAAATAAAAAAATTAAAAATTTTGGCTCAATGTGTAATTTGATCCATAAACTTTTAATTTGATCAATATGATCTTTGGATTTTATCTCTCTATGCAATGTTCGTCCTTGAACTTTCAATTTATTTAATGTGGTTTCCAAGCTTTTGGAACATGTTCAATTTAGTCCATGAATTATAGAAAGATGTTCAATGCAATCATTCCATTAATTTAAGTTCATGGATAATAGTGAACATTTTCTTATAGTTCAGGAATTAAGTTGAACATGTTCGAAAAGTTTGGGGATCACATTGAATAAATTAAAAATTTAAGGACCGTATTACACATTGGACTAAAACTTATGGACTATATCGGTCAAATTAAAAGTTCAGGGACCACATTGCATATTGAGCCAAAATTCAGAGAATATTTATTTGATTATCCCAATGCATAAAGGCATTGGTTCACGAGCACGAACCGCCATGACTGAAGCACTTTCTTTAGCAAGGACGGTGGCTTCTGTTTTGGCTATAATTATAGAGAGTTTGACTCAAATGGAGGATAAACCCTAATGGAAGGAAACCCCGTTCACATTATTCGTGTGGAAAACGAGCGGCGAATAAGACGAGTAGTGGGCGTGTTTCAGATCGAGCGATCTTGTTTCTGTTTTCTGCTTTTATATCTTGGAACGAGATTTTCTTGTGGATCGAGCTCGTGACTCTTCAATAATAAAGTTGGTCATGTTTTTTTTTTTTTTTTTGATAACCAAGGTGTCCGGACCAGCTTGCGCGCACCTCGACTATTCCTCAGGGGAGACTCGCACAACAGCCCACCGTCATGGCCCCCCACTTAAATCACTGGTGCTCATTTGGGGTATCGAACCTGGGACTAGTGCGCCTAACTACACAATTCCAAGTGCGCCCTTACCAACTGAGCAACCCATAGATGGGTAAGTTGGTCATGTTTTAGTGTTAACGAATACATATAATCCTTCGTATATAGGAAAATTTAAAATCTTTTATGTATTTTTGATTAGACATGTTCATATTTCCTCTCCCTACTTCCTTCAAAATTATCACTATGATACCAACCATTCTAACTACTCAGATTATCTCCATGAAGTTTTCTCCAGAAAAATTACCAAAAAAGTCATAAATTTAGTGCATTCGTGCCAATTTAGTCTTAAATTTTTTTTGGCCAATTAAGTCCTAAACCTTTTGTATCTATACCAATTTAGTCCATTCTGTCAACTTTGACCGGCCGGCGGTGATGTGGACACCGGCGTTGACATGATTTTTTTAAGAGTATTTTAATGTTTCTTCAACCTTATTTACTGAGATCATTGTAACATAGATGTACCATTAAATCAAAACTTGCTGAGAAAATTCTGGAACCAAGTCGCTGACTGTTTCGGATATCTCTTTAATCCGTTTTTGTAATCGACATAGTTGATCCCGAACCGGACAGTGTATCCCGAGCTCCATTCGAAATTGTCTAGCAATGACCATGCGAAGTAGCCCTTCACATTGACACCGTCCCTACCACAAATTTTCCAAACGTCACATCTCATGTCATGTATGCCAATAAAATTAAGTGAAAGGATATAAAGAAAAAGGTTATTCCGCTAGTGAAACTGCATAAAAATTAGGAAAAACTTACATGATCGCTTTACGAAGATACGAGAGATGGCGGTAATAATAGTCGATCCTCATGTAGTCAGTCAGTTGTTGCTCCAATGGTAATGTAGAGTTATTGAACTCATCGATTCCTAATGGTAAAAAACCGAGAAATTGGGAGTGAGAAAGATTTCTGAGAGAGAGTAATTAATCATAACTTTTTTTTTTTAACTCAGCAGTTTTAGTTAATTAGAGATAATGTTTTCTCACCATTCTCAGTGATGTAAATGAGGGGATTTTGGTACTTAGTCTTTACGTACATCAAAAGGCTCTGTATCCCACTGGGATAAACATATAGCCAACTTGAAGCAGCCTGTAATTCATAATAGGATCATGAACATGATGGGGAACAACACAAATTGGAAAATTTGCCTTGTTCTCTCAAGTTTTAGTTACTTCTGTTTGGTGTTTACGGATATTGAATTAAGTTATGAACCCTATCAAGACAATGCGAAAAAAACACCAATCCGAAAAATATAACAAAATGAGGTTGTCGAAAGAATCAAACGCACCTCAGGACCAATTGGAATCCCGTTGCGTTCAGCTACAAGAAACAGTCGCAAACATATTAGCAAAGAACTTCACCGAGATCGTGGCTAATCTCATCCAAATAGAGACTGTGTTTCTTACTTGAGAGGTTCGCACGAGCGTCAGTTAGGTAGCTAGAATTCAAAGCATTCGAGTATGGCATGTACTTCGCGTACTTCGCGGTGTAATAGTTCAACCCGAGAAAATCAAACGATCCTTTCACCTGCAGCGACTGCTCCTTCGTGAACTTGGGAAGACTTTTCCCTATGATCGAGCGCATGCTGCGGGGATAGTTACCGTAGGTTATCGGGTTCAAGAACCTGAAAAGGAATGACATATTTTCCTAATGATTCACCATTTAATGAAACTGATAAGCACTTTATGAATCTCAAAATATGTGTCTTGGGTATATTAAACACGCGAGTTTGGTTATTTGTGGAAGTAAACTCACCATCCCAACATCCAGTCCAGGGCTCTTAGTGCTGCATTTTGATTACGCTTTGCATCCGAGTATGGCACCATCCAATGAGAAACCAATGTTATTCCTATTTCTCCTTTTTGAGATGCCTGCAAAAGTCACTTTTGTTTTTCAGTCAAATTGCGCAAGTCAATTTGAACTCCCATTATGTGTTCTTTTTTCTAGCATTCAATTCGAAATTCATGGGCATTTTTTGTTGTTATTGTTGTTGTTTAGATTGAGTCCAATGTCATCAATTGAGTCCTAATTTTTTTTTTTGTGTGTGTTCCGGTCCTACTCGACGACTCAATTGATTAAGATGTGAAAGGTTAGTTTGATTGCCATTTATTGGGAGTCATCAAAAAGTTCCAAGAGATTGAAGACCTGATACTTGTCTCTGTACAATTTAACAGCGGCCGCATGAGCAAGGAGCTGGTTGTGTCCGACGATGTATGGCTCGATGCCCGAATCGCCACCCGTGCAGTTGAGCATCTGCCAATCAGAGCATCGACCCGGTGCCTGCTGTCCGTTGGCATACCCGTTGCTACTGTACGTCCAGGGCTCATTCAAAGTTATCCAGTGTTTTACTCTGTCCCCAAATTCCTTGAAGCAGACATCCACATAGTTCCGGAAGTCTTCTCTGATTAGCAGTAGCAAAATGTAAATCTCAACCTCAGTACTCGTAACTACTAAGGTTGAAGAAAAGGGACATCTTTTGACTTACACAATCCAAGGACTCAAGAAACCACCATACTCCTCCTCTAGGGCTTGGGGAAGGTCCCAGTGAAATAGAGTCACAAAGGTTTGAATACCTGTAAAAATCCTCCACTTATTAGGGAGTGATAATATATAAAATCTTTGGAAAAACAAAAAAAATGAATAAGTAATCTTAGAAATGAAGTAAAGCCAAGACCGTGGGCAAGGAGCTCATTGATGAGATTGTTATAGTATTGCACTCCTCCCTTGTTGATGCCTCCCTTTAGCTTTCCCTCTTGACAATTTTCCCACATAAAGAGATAATGGAAAGTTAACACATTTCGTGATCAACTAGCATAAAAAAAATAATTGGCACGGTTAAGCATACGCATTTCTATCGAAAAAAAAAAAAAGTATACGGCGAGTAATTTAGTTCTAAATCTTTGTATTCCATCAATTTAGTCTCAAGCTTTTTAACGATTTGTTAATGTAGTATTTCCGGCTACTTTGGCCGGAAATCGCTGACGGAGAAGCCGGTCATTCTACATAGAGAAATCGACAAGTCAGTGATTTTCAATGAAAATAACTAGGAAGCATTTAATTGACAAATCACAAAAATATTTAGGAATAAATTGATAAAATTGAAAGTTTAAAACTGAATTAGTCTCTGACAAAAAAACAAAAATGAATTAGCCGCAGTATAATAGATATAAAACTTTTTTTTTTTTACTATGATCCTTATTTGAGTTTTTTTTTTTTTCATGCAATTAGATAGAAAAGTGTGACCTTACTAGGTAAAATCCGAGGCCATGAGATTGAGAATCGGTAGGCATCTAACCCCATTTCCCTCATTATCTCTGCATCTTCCTGGAAAAAAAGAAGAAAACAATTCATCATTAGGAGTCGAACGGTTTCTATTCCAATTTCTATTGCCAACATCAAAACTAATTAGCGATACACAGGCTGTGCTTTGTTTGACTTTGAAAATGGATTTTGGGAAAATGTTAAGGCTAACACCCAAAAGGTCGTTTGGAGAAATGCAAATTGCATATGATAAAATCTCCTTTGTAAAGCATCTTTGGGTTAAATAGATTTTTATTAAAATAATCCAAATCCTTCGTTAGAGCCAGTGGCCATAGTATGAGGTTGCGCACCCTCGGGCAGCATCCAGCAAGGATCGCTTGACCAAAACGAGGGTCCCGTGAGGTTGCCCAAGCGAGGGCTGCTTGAGGTCACACCACCTCGAGCTACCCTCCCCTAGTTCGCACTACCCTGACAAGGACAGTCTGGGTCGTGAACTCAGGTGATCGCCTAGGGTGGCGTGACCTTGCCTGCCCTTCGTCGGCCTCTTGTCGGCTCCACGCCTATTAGAACTAGCTTCGCGGGTCTCCCTTGTGTAAAGAAGCCCAAATAATAACAGCAAGGCAAAGCCAAAATTTGAAAATTAGCGATGGTAGTTTTCGGAAGGAAAAAAAAATCATTTAACCCTAGAAACGGGCTTTTGTAAATGTTGAAAGACAAAGTTGGTGGGGACCATTTTTGCGCTTTCAGCTTTGCTAAAGCCAGGATACCGTCTCATTTCTTTCTCCAAAGGCTTCGTTTTGCAGTCATGATATAAGTCGGGATATGATAAAATTTATCATATCCTGTGTTTGGTTCCTATTCAGGATAGGATATAGCATATATAAAGGGGATATAGCCTGAATATAATTATCCTAGGGGGGAGATAGGATAAAGGTGGATATGATTTCTTTTGTTTATGGCATAAAAACTATTTTTCTGAATAACAAACTTCTCATATAATAAAATTAAAATAGTAATTATTTTTAAATAAATTTGATTTCTAACGTTAGAAAGAAAAATCACAATAAAAAATAATTTTTATTTTTATTTTTTATAAATAATATTTATAATTCGATTTCTTTCTTCATTATAATATATAGTTTGTATATGTACACACACTTAGTATCTATATCATTAAATATTTTAAGTATAATAGTATAATTTATTATTTAATGAAAAATTTTATTAAGAAATGATGGAAGGGAGTCAAAATAATAATAAAAAAGATTTATAATTAAAAAATAATAAAATTGAAGTGGAATAAACTAGATTTTAAGTAAATATATTCAAACTTGAAAATGATTTCTCTAATTCTTGAAGAGAATGAGTAATGAAATTTCTAAAAAAAAAAAAAATAGCATCTCCATCTCTGTCTTTCTAACTTTAGTTCCTGTGGAAGTTTCATGATTGCTTTGTAACTTTATAGTTTATTATAAAAATTTACGAAAATAGAGATAGTTGAAACTTACTCTCCTTCTTAGTTTTCTGGTTCACATCAAAAGTTTAAGAAAATAAAAAAGAAAGTCAAATCTCTTTCTTCTCCATAACCTTGTGTTTTATATTGAAGTTTAACGAATGTCACGAAAAATACAAAACTTTTCAGCAAAAGTTGAATATTTATATTTTCTTTCTTTTACTAGATTCAGCAGTAAATTACAAGAGATTCTTATATTTTTCGCTTGTGCTCTTTGAAATTCATTTTACATTGATATATATTTATATATGAAACAATGAATATGATATGATACGAACATATCTGGTTTTATTACTGTGAGTCACCAAACACAGGATAGGATATGGCAAAATCCCTGAATTTCATATTCTATCTTATCCAATCCTATCCTGACTAAAAATCCGGGGGACCAAACGCAGCCAAAGGGTTTTAGAGGCTTAAAATCACTTGGGAAAGTTAAATCAAACGCAGCTTGAGTTGCTGATTATGTACCTTGTACCGGTGGTATGAATTGATAGCCACGTCCCCATTGCTACCGTCAGCTATTTTACCTGCCATTCACCCGCCAATAAACCATTTAAGTGAAATAGTGCATCTGGAGCTAGAGGACTTTCCTTAATTGCTGGCTTAGCACAATCCTCGAGTCATTATGCATTGATAGCAAAAATTTATGGTTTATTGGTCGAATCATCGGGTTAGACTTGACAGCAATATGATAACCACCAAACTAATGAAAGGATGAACAACTCTGATCGGGAAAATATTAAAGAGAGTCCCCTTGACTTGCGAAGCCATATTGTATATCCTTTTCAAAAGATAGAGAGAAGAAACTTTACTGAAATGTGTAGTCATTTCGTTTTCGAAAAATTTTAGAACATCTTATTTCTATTTCGAGTTAACTTAATTAGCACCTCAGGAACACTCTTTAACACGACCTTTTATTATTGTTGTCTAAACTTTTTGTAAATAAATATAGTCTTCTCCTATAGTTGGATCCTCCAGAACCACACAAATCCTTAGTTAGAATAAGATTCCAACTCAGCACCCCTGAGGGGTCTGGTGGAAAGACTTGCCGGCATGGTTCTTCTTTAAATATTTCTAGCTTCGAATTCTCTTTATTTTTATTCCTATCATTATAAGAAGTTTTGTAAACTCGACTTGTTTCTACTTTACGAATATGATATTTTTTGGGCATTTCTAATAATCGCTTGACCCTAAGATGTGGATCATCTAAGGCACATTAACTTGACGTAATTCTCATGTTCGAAGTTGGAATAGGATGGAGAAGATAAAAAATCAATAAGAGAAAGTGGTCAGAAAAACATATTAGACACCATGACTCGCCCAAAGTATTAAAGTTTTCATAATTAACACTAAATGAAAAAAGAAGACAAGACTAAACAATGTTAGGCTTAGATAGCCTCTCATTTTCAGGACTCAATTTGGGGAGTTTGGGGGTGGGGGTAGGTCTAATAGAAATCCAAAATTTCCAGGTCCAGAACTAGATTTTTCTTTTGCCTTTTTCAAAGTTGATTACGTTGGATGAACCCGTTTATCATTGATGAAATTATCACCAAGTGGATTAACATACAATGTATTCTTACCAACGCAGATAAGCATCGGTTGCAGACAAAGGCAAGAGTAAAGCCTTTGCAAATATTTTTTTCTTCTTTGTTTAATTCCTCAATTTTATAAGAATGTCACATATCATTTCCTACTTTTGGAACTTAAAAAGAAACATGCTGAATAAATCCGACTGTACAAGCACATCAAACGGACGGTTAAATATTGCAGATTAGCATGATACTCTTGGAACGGTTGACAAATAATTGATTATAAAGTACTTGCTATCACAAAGCCCTACTTAGAAAATGTCATGTAGCAAAAGAGTACAAGTGCAAGCCAATTTTATCAGTTCTATATACCATGACAATCCAGAGGAGAATGATAGAATCACGAAATTATGATTCAATATTACTGCTGTCTGACGCATCTGACAACATGGTTATCTAGAGGCGGCGATATTACTAACATGGTTAATCATTTCGAACCCCCGCTCACATTGCATCGACCTGAACAATGTAGTTATCATCTACCTTTTGCTGCGTGCAAACAGAGGGAAGCTCACAGCTTGCAACTATCATTAGCTCTGTGATCTCAGAGAGAGAGAGAGAGAGAGAGAGAGACCTGGGTATTTGTGAGTGAAATAATCCCAGATACTTGGCCCTCTACCATCTTCATTAGCTGCACCTTCATACTGAAAGCCAAGAAGGAAAAAATAAACAAACAGTACTATGTGATTTGTTAATGCAATAATGACCGGGCGGGATGCATATGTAGACTGAGTTTAGATTAACGATGGGGACGAAAAGAAAGCGGCAAAAATAATGAAGTCTAGTCTACCTGGTATGCGGAAGAAGCCGTTCCAAACAGGAAGCCGGCCGGGAAGCTGCTCCGGTTGAGCGATTCAGTGTTGTAATCGCCAGGCTCGAAGGTGCCGTAATCACCTTTGCAATGACTCCCAGAGCTCCCGAGGAGCAGGATGCACAAAAGCATCGGTTCATGAGCGCGAACCGCCATGACTGAAGCACTTTCTTTGGCACGGACTGTGGCTTTTCGTTTTGGCCGTATTTATAGGGAGAGCTGACTCAAAAGGAGGACAAATCCCGTGGGAAACCCCCCCGTTCACATCTTCATGCGGAAAACGAACCGTGAACAAGACGTGTGGTAGGCCTGTTTTAGATCGTGTGACGGTATGACGATGCTATCATACGCATCTCTTAGTGATCTTATTATTATTATTTTTTTATTTTCCATTCTGCTTTTTATGTTTTGGGAAGAATTTTTTTGCACTCCTTTTCAAAGCGATGAAAATGAACTCAATAAAAGATCGGAGAGCAAGAAAGTTAGGTGGCTTTTTCCTAATGAGTTTTCTCATTTGTTGGTTAATTAATTTCAATGGTTCTTAAGAAAGGGTCTTTTCCCCCTAGCTGGATCTCCTGAACAGAGAACTTTCTGATGACTTAGTCAGTGAATATTAGCTGCCCCAAAACCAAAGAGAAAATATTTATTAACAAATTGCTGAGTTAAGTAAAAAAGTAGTGAATGAAACGAAATTGAATATAAGGTCTCAAAGGAAAAAATAATCGAAAATATATTGCACATATGCATTGCCATAAGATTTAGTGAAAGAAAAACCTAATACCACCGGTATAGCCTCAGAGACAAAATAACCAATCACCGGATAGAGGACAACGCGAGTGTCATAACTTTCTCACGGCGCTCACCCGAGTATTATAACCTTCTTTTCGATTACTCGAGTGCCAATTTTTTTTAAAGATTGATTCGCTTGACTGCCATCACGGCGAGTTGTGTGGCCAGGATATCCGATTTGACGTTAAATTTATTAAATAACGGGCCGATGGGGCTTGTCGGAATAATCCAATACGGAAAGACCAAAGGAAACGACGCTGTTTCGGCCCTATCGATGAAAATAACCACAAAATCACAAATGAAAAATATGAAAAAGGGGAAGGGTCGCCAAATCCTCCGTTTCTTTCTCTTCTTCTCCAATGGTTGAGCCATGGTTCCTCAATCGAGAGTTAAAAAAAAAAAAAAAAGATTTGAGTAGATTTGGTGGAGAGGTTTTTCTGCAAGCTAGAATCATGAACTTGGCATAACTTTTGGAGAAGAGGTCAAGGTGAAGAGCTTAAAAAGAGGGGAAAACATGAATTGATATAGGGGAGCTGAAAAATTATGAAAGCTGAAGAGTGAAAGGTCAGAGAGAGAGAGAGAGAGAGAGAGAGAGAGAGAGAGAAAAAGGGACAGGGGCTAAACTAAATCAAGCGCAACTCTTTCGTCGCGCTATTACCCTTGTCATCATCTTGATCTCAAAGAAACTGATTCGACTGATCCCCACTTTGTCATCTCGTAAAGCTCGAATTCTCGAATCTCCACTGCTCATCTCAAGATCGAACATCTCTATTGCTCAAGCTTATTGCAAGAGCACCTCCCCTTTCTCGAATTTGGGGGTTTGATTTCCAAATAAATTTGGAGAAGAAAGCGGCAAAATGAGATTGTTTTTTTATGTGGTTTATCGTACACTGATTCAGGATGATCAGATAGAAATCAAGAAAAAATTGAAACTTAAAAAAAAAAAAAAGGCAAAACGAGGTTGTTTTCGGCCTTTTTTCTTGCCACGTCAATTGTAAACTATTCATGTTGGACTTAAATTTCTTTTACAAAAGTCACGTCGCAGAGAAATTTTAATTTGAAAAGCCACGTAAAATGATTTGTTGAAATAGATACTCAAGTAAACAATTTTTTTTACCAATGACACTCAGGTGATCTAAATGGAGAAAAAAATAAAAAAAAAATGGCACTAAATAAATGCCATGAAAAAGTTACAATATTTGTGCTTTCTTTATCTCGCCAATCTCCATTCCTTTCTCCTCCACGCGTCCAATAATCAATGTGGTTTAAAGACTAATCTTAATGGGTTGATCTTTTCCCAAAACTATTGTCTGTTTTCTTGCTTTCATATCAATCTAGTCACATTGCAATGTCATTCTCAACCTGGCACGTGTGGTGTTGGAATTGATGGTCAACCAACTGCATTTATACCATTTAAGTCCTCAAATTTTCGATTGTGTCAATTTAATATTTTATATGTTTTTTCTTGAGTAATCCGGTCTATCTAATCGAAAATAAACATAAACACTGATAGTTCTACGTGACACATGCGACACTAATGTGATAATTTTTAATAAAATTTTTAACCCAGTTTTGCCGATGGAGCAACCTCATTTTTATCTTGAATTGATCAAAATATACAAAATTTCTTACTTTTCGTGGAGGATTAGATCTACTAGCTGAGGGTTAACTGATATTGCTCTTCATCATTTAGCATTGCAATTCTTTTCTTGATATGTATAGGACCAACGGGGGATTGGTCATGGTATAAAAGATAGGCCCATATACACTAGGGCCATAAAATTCTATGGCATACTCAATTGTCTCTTAACCTTTGGAATTATTTTAAAAAAATTTTCTTTTTTTCCTGAGGGTTGGTCAGGGTCGTCGGCCAACTGGCTACAGATAAGGGCGTCGCAGCCATTGCCCGAGATCGGCAAGAGCCACGAATGTGATATTGACGCAGTATTCAGCAAAAAAAGAACAAACAAATCTTGTTTGAGAGAGAAATCTTGAAAATTCAATATCAAAATATATTCTGTCTCCTCAAATATCATAAAACACCTTTTATATATAAGGTGTTAGACCTAACCCTACTAGGATTCCTGATACAAAATTTAAAATTACAAAATTGCCACTAATAAAATAATTTAATCCTAAAAATACTAAAAATTTGAAAAATTCATCTAAACAATCTTGGATCGCCGAAATCCATCGCAATTCATCGCCAGGACGGCGATGAGTATTGATTAGTATGCCGTTTTACTTCAACCGACCGAATTTGAGCCCGTTTCAATGTCGTCAATCCGGTTCGCCGGTTTTAGGCGCATCATCGCTTCAACTTCCGATTTGATTTTTTTTTTCGGTCCAATCGATCCAGAAACGCACTACTAATAGACTCTGTATCAAATATTCCTACATTAATTAATAGTATGTAGGAAATGAATGTGATAAATGTCATATGTGGAAACTCTAGTTAGATTATTAATGTGGCAGTAGCAGAAGGCTCAAATTGTTTTTCCAGTGTCCATAACTTTCCATAAACTATGCCAATGGGATTGAATTACTGAATATTTACTCTTGAGTTGATTATTTAGAGTGGCAATGAAATATGTATCGCCAAATTGGTTGTCAATGGAGATTGATTTGCTTCGAAATTTTGTGTCACATAGGTAACCATTTAGAAATATACTGAAATGAGTTTTGCCTAGAATTTGGTAACTTTCGTGAAACATGTAATGGGTTCAATTTTTTTTTTTTCTGATTTATCAATTTTTAAAACGGACATTTATTTTCTTGTTTACACACCGATTGACTAGATATCTTGACAATTTATCAAAATATCTACGTCGGAACCATATAGTTAAGCCAAACGTCACTCTTTGATATGTACACCTGTCCCTCATCCACCAAGCATTTTCAACCCAGGTCGCCTTTACTTTAATCAATCGTAATTTATTCTTATCTTTTTGCAACTCGTGTAAGTTTCTAAATACTCCCCCCCTCGTCATGTAAATCCAACCAAAATGCTTCAAGACTTCAATCAAGCCGCCGTCGCCGCCGCCGCCGCCAAAAAAAAAAAAATCCATAACCCCTCCTTCTATTTTCACATTAATGATTTTACTTGATTTTGAACTCTCGTTATTCCATACTAGGTTGAGTGATGAGGTGCTCTCCTACATTAGATTTAGAGATTTTATTTACTAGGTTTCAACTCATCCCTGTCCCTCTCCTTTAAAAAAAAATTTGTAAGATGAATCCTCCTCTTACATTGTGCTTTGGAGTACCTCTATATATAAAATTGGAATATCGTGATATACTTGAGCGAGATCTGATATGGTGTATGTTAAGTGTGTTCCACTGTTTGGGTGGATGTAGCATGTAGGGTTATCTGAACTTGTCCCCCACCGTTTCATCGCATGATATGTTTATATAAATGGCGAGACGGTCAGACCTTTGAGGGTTTGATGGCCCCCCTGGAAGTGATGATGGAGGGACGAGACGATACTTGGTGGCCATCGACCCTTGAGTGGATGCTACTTTCGTTAATATTTAGGCTTGCTTTTGGGTTAGTATGGATTTAGAGGTGCTGATTGACCCGATCTTCCCAGGACATTTCTAATGTAATCTATTTGTTTGAATATTGTATCAAGTTGGTGACTAGTAATATCAATATAAAGAAGCACGTGTATATAAATTAAACTCATGTGATTTTTTGTATGAAATTTCGTGAAAATTTTGTTATGCTTCCACATGTTAATAATAATTACGACAATAATCGAAAAGTAGACGTGTCGTGCATGATGTTTTGGGGCATCATATGACAACCTAATGCACGAGACTCATCAACCGAAGCTACCAGTAGTCCCGAGGGGACAACATCTTCCTATAATAGTTAGTAGTAATAAACAAGCTGGTCATCCGATTCAGGGAAAGTTTCTAGTTGATTTCTTTGGCAATTTTTCTTCTCGCGTTAGACTTGAATTATAAGATTTAGCTTTCACTTTATTTTCACAAGGCATTAAGATGAAGAGTTGATTCGAAGTTTTTACTTGTCTGATCACTATCGAAAATGTTTTGTTTACAATTATGTGCGAATCAAAAGTTGAGATTGATAAGTTAAATGGGACGAATAACTTCAAGTTGTGGAATTTTGAGGTGCGTGCCTTGTTAATAACCTAGGGTTTGGGGGAAGATATTGGATGGTAAGGATTCATTGCTGGAAATATGAAAGATGTCAAAAAGGTAGAGTTCATGGAGAAGGGGAAAACATAATTCTATTCAATTTGTCGGATGAGGTACGGATTGAATTGCCGAAGAAAAGAATGCCGCAACATTGTGCGCAACATGATAAAAGGGATTGAACAATCGTACATATTTGCGCAAAAGGATGTCTCTATTCCGTTATTGAAGGCACATCTATCGAAGCCCACTTAGATGACTCTAACGGGGTAAGAATAGTATGAGTGTCACAACTTTTGTACGGAAATCACTTGAGTACCACAACTTTTTTTTTTACGATCATCTAAGTACCGAATCGGAGCAAAAGGGATCAGTTGAGTGCCACTTCTGGCCAAACATATTAAGTGGACTCTCTACTAAATTTTTTATTTTGAAATGGAAATTAAAAAAAGAGTGAGGCATCCCCTGTGAAAATTCTCGTCCAAGGTGTCCCTCTTAAAAAGAAAACCACGCCGCACAAGGATCAGAACATATAGAAAGCTGCGTTCGAAGAGAGAGGTGGAACGATCGGGGTTGAGCAAAATTAGGGCTCCAAACCTTCCACTCTCTCAAATCGATCTCTGCTCGACGAGATTCTACGCCCGGCAAATCAAATTAGGGCTTCGATCTTCATCAACCTTTAGTGTCTCAAGCTAATTCATCGAATCCCCTACTCAATTTCTTTGATTAATGTCCGATCCTCTGAAGACAGAGGAAGCTTTTGTGGCGTGACGAACTGGGGTCGACATAAACAAAGCTAATTGGTTTGTTGTTTGTGTTAAGTGATTAATAAAGGAGACACGTGTTTATTCATTTTGTCGTTATCGACAGCACGTGAAGCAAAACAAAAGGCAAGAACTGCGATCTATTGGAGGAAAAAGGAAAGGGGTCTCGTTGGCAGAGTATAAAGGACAGCTTCGTGTTCTCAGTTTTACCCTAATGTCGTTTTGTGTCCACTGGCCGACAGTGAGATTGTTGTTTACTGTGATGGGGTTGTGGGTGGCGAGTGCTGAAGTTGTCGTGCCTTTGTTTTGCTGTGGTCTCTATCGTGGTAAAAAATTACTCCGTCATTTGCAGCGTCAAGGGATATGGTCCCTGTTATAAAAAAGATCATTTTTTCTATAACTGCAATGTTAAATGCTTGTGACGTTATGGTCCCTGTGATGAAGAAAAGACTGATCTACAATTGGCCGCGAAGACTAGCAAAATTGTTTTTTTTTTTTTGGGTAAGGTACGTATGAAAAGTCATTTCATACATACCTCAAAAAAAAAAAAACAATTTTGCTAGTATAGAAATCTAGAATTTTTTTATATTTCTTTTATAACTGTACTATTAACATGGTTTGTGTTGTGGTCCTTATTATAACACAAAATTATATTATTTTTCATGCAATGTCAATATAGCTTGCATTAGACATATTTATGATGATAATAGAGACATTGTTTGCCAACATCTGCATGGTCATGAGATTTATCTGTATGTCGAATATGATGGCGATGAACATCAGAATGAGCAAGGCCGATGAGGGCACCAGAGGATAAAGTGCCAGAATAACTTCGTTGACGCAAAGAAACAAACTTCAAGTAAGCCATTTGAAAGATTCGAAGCATTTTTTTTTGTCATTGTCGCATTACATTAATGATGTTATGTCATTTGCAAGTTAAAAGAAGCCATAGCCAAGCTGTAGAGGCGAGTGAGGGCACCATAAGGTAAAAATAGAAAACGAACTGAACTGGACAACAGAATTGTGAGTAGGTATACTAAACTAGATGATTTAGACGGCTAAGACAATTCTGGTGTTCATCTCGATCAATATGAATTGGGTCCTTACTGTAACTAGTAAAGTTGGAAACTCTGAACACAATGTCATCCCTATCAATGAGCTCAAACATCCAGACATCTCTTATACAAAGAAGAGTTTCACTTATGAATGAAGTGGTCCTCATTCGTAAGAGAAACTGGTCTTTGTATAAGAGATGTCTGTGTGTTCGAACTCATTGACAATGATGACATTATGTTCAGAGTCTCCAATTTCATTAATTACGATAAGGGCTCGATTCATGTTGATTGAGATGAACATTAGAACTATCACTTTAAGCTGTTTAAATTACCTAGTTTAGTATATCTACTCACAAATTTGTTGTCCAATTCAGTTCGTTTTCTATTTTTACTTATTTATTTATTTATTTATGGGCCTTCCAAGATGATAAATATTTCTGTGGAAGCTCTTAGTCATTCGAATGCATGGGTGCTGTCCTTGATAGTACCATATCAAATCTAAATGGCACTTCCAAAGTCTCGAAACAAAGGCAAGCTGAAAAAAAGATGCTACCCCAACCTTAGGTCCATCACAGTTAAACCATCCTGCAAATGTCAATGCACAACCTGCTGCTACAGTGCCAACATTAAGTGAAGTCT
Organism: Rhodomyrtus tomentosa; assembly: GCA_028455895.1. NCBI lineage: Eukaryota > Viridiplantae > Streptophyta > Magnoliopsida > Myrtales > Myrtaceae > Rhodomyrtus > Rhodomyrtus tomentosa. The sequence goes on along the minus strand of JAPCWY010000003.1, from coordinate 11,629,114 downwards.
TTGAAGAGGGAAAAAAAAAAATGAAGTGACGAGATTATTCAGTTTGACTGATGGGAGGATTTTGTGGTTGGCTAGACTAGGTGTTACTTGCTGCAGCAAGTGATGGATAGATATTTATTGTTGTATCGATTAGTTATGTGCTCAGCAGCAATATTGTTAGGAGTTTTATTGCTGCATTTTTTTGCTGGTTGTTTAGCAGCAACATTTTCTTGATTTTATATAAGTGAACATGTTCTGGCTATTGTTATTACTTAGTTTCATAATGTAAGAACATGCACCAAATTGACTATCAATGATTATGTGTTTTTGGTACAAAGGTATTTGTAGCCAGAATGAGATAGGCTTGTCATATCAAGGCATGATACTTGTTGTGCATAAAGTGGTGGTGTTTATTGCTACATTTTGGTTTGGTTTGTTATGTGTTCAACATCAATATAGGAGTTTCACTGTTGCATTTTTTGCTGGTGTGTTTATTTTATTTAAATGAACAAATTTTGGCTACTGTTGTTGTTGATGTAAGAACATGCAGCACCATTAAGTAACAATGATTGTAGTGCAATGGTATTTGTTGGCTTGTTGTTGATTACAATTGACACATGTAAAGCAACAGGGGATATAAAAAAGTGAACTTAAGTGATCACTTTTTAAAAATCGAGAAACCAAAGTGGCTACTTTTAAAGAGATATGGTACTCAAAATGGTTACTTTTAAAAGATATGGTACTCAAGTGGCCACTTTATGAAAGCTGACTAATCTAAGTGATCGATTTGACTAAATCTATGGCACTCAAACGAATGGCTTCTTGAAACTCATTTTACTTTGAACACCTCTACCAAAAAAAAAAACTTGGAATATTTTCTCTGCTCTCGCTGTACATTATCAACATTGCATTTGCAAAGCAGATTTCCACAAAGTTGCCAAAAAAATCAACACGGAGTCGAAAAGTAACATTAGAATAATATTCATGATGTACAACATCTTATCATTGTTCCTCAACTACGCTAGACTAATTTTTTTTTTACTCTTTAGTAGGGTTATAGCTCATTGTTGACACCTGATTTTGGATTAGTTTTTTCTAGTTTATTTTTGAAAAAGTCATGAATAATTCATAAAAAGTTGAAAAATTGTAAAATAAACTTTGTGACCTTAGCCAAGCCCAAGAAACCATTTTTTTTTTTACTAAAAACTAATTTTTTTACATTTTTCTCATTTTTTAGTATTTTCAGAAAATAAGAAAATGCATGAAAAATCAAGAAAAATAGCATTTAAGGTCACAAAAATATAGAAAAATAGTCAATATTTTTCTTTCAATTCCCTTCTCTTCCTGACCTGATAAAAGTCAAAATTCAAGATCAATTTTATGTGTTCCTTTATTACACATATAGTTGAACTTCGTTAAAAAATATCATTTGAGTCTTTTAATTTACAATTTTGGCATTTAAGAGTCATGTCATTCAATCTGATTATCATTCATTGCAATTTAGTGTAATTGTTTCCTTAAATTGCATGATTTGGGAAAAATTACATATTTTATTGTAATTTAGTCCTTGAAGTTGGTAGAATTGAAATTGCTTTTAATTCAAGGACCTTCATCACAAATTGAAACCACTGCCCAATGTTTTTCACAATTCTGAATCGATTAGCGTGGGTGATTTAGTCCACTTTGACTGTTTGAGCTCTCAATTTCAAAATTTACGGAATTACAATTAAAAACAAATTTGGAGTTTTCATGTAAATTGACATGGACTTTTGGGAAAAACCACATTTCTAGATAATATTCATGCCCCGAGTTAGATTTTGAGGCTTAATTGTAAAAATTTCCCATGAATTGTGATTAATTTTGGAAAAAATCAAATTGAACTGGTTCTGATCGGTCAAATCGGTCCAAACAGTGTCTTCTTCAACCTTGGATTCCCGTGCGAATTCTACTGATTGCAGGTGAATTTTGATCACGAAATTGGATGATCAATTGGCTTCAATTCGAGAAATGATGGAGGCGTTTTGCTGGCCACGAAGTCTAGCGTTGATCATGACGGTCTGACAGCGTGGGTTCGCCGGAGTTGCGCCGACGAGATTGTAACGTGTCGCGGACAACTTCGCTCAAATGCAGGGCCAAACCAAGATCAAATTCACGGGAAATTTGGTCATCAGAGGGCCTAATCGAGTTTTTCATTATGTTCTCGCCAATCACTGGTTGTTGGTGACCATTTTGCACGTGGTAGCACGTGTGAAGGTTATCGACCTCCATTCCCCCACGCGGGTCAATTTTTGAAGAGGGGATATAACCAAAAAGTGAGGCTTTTAAAGAGGGGAGGCTCTCATTTTGTTCGTGGAGGATAACAGAATAGAGAGAAAGTGAGAGAGAAAACTCGTTCTCCAATTACCATTGTTGAGAACTGGAGCTTGGATTGTGAGTCACTCGTGAGAACAATCAAGGTCGAACCGAGCCACCATTCCACTTGGAGAAGCTTGTTGAAGCTTCGGAGAGTCAATCGCACTAGTTTAATCGGTTCAATATCGCCAGAAAAGGTAGTTCTCTCTCTAGAGCTTCTAACTGTGCATCAATGGTGGATTACACATTTGACCATCATTCTTCGAGTTTAAGTATGCGTTTTACTCCCTGAACTACTTTGACTATGATCGCACTCCATTTTTGTCTTGATTTTGCATAATAAACCGTGTTCAAGTCTTCAAACCTTTCGTCATAGCCAAGTACTGTTCAATCTTGCCTAGCCAAATCTAGGTAGTGTGAGCTCAATTGGAGCTCGAGGTAAGTATTCTGAACCTCCTCTCTTGTTGCTCCGTGATTAAATTGCCTTGATTTGGTGTAAATCTTGCGATTAAACTTCCATGGCTGTACTCGACATTGTGCGTGCTGCACGTGACTCAGTGGATGAAATGTTGTAATTCTTAAATATGTTAAACTAGAGAGTGAGACGAGTCGAACGAGGGTGATTTCATGTCATTTAGTCGAGGTTTGGCCGTTGATCGGTGTCGGAGAAATCCTAGCCGTTCATTCCTTTAGAGTCGAGAGGTTGAAGACGATGATGTGTCGAAGTCAACGGGTCAAAGGCTGAGTTGGCGTCTGGTGATTGGTCCACCTTTAAGCCTTGTCAACTCGGTCGTTAGTCTGTTAGGCTAAGTCAACGAGTAGATTGAAAGGCTGAGGTTAATCAAGTCTAATTTTAGTAACCGTCTGATTAGTAATTAGGATATTAGTTTATAATCGAAAAATAAAAAATGTGAAAACGGTGTCGTTTAGATTAGTGGTCAACCGACATCGTTTAGGTTAGTATGAGTGAACGGTCCAAATCAATTCGACCCTTCTAGTAACTGTTGATTTTAGTAATCCGATCGAATGGCGTAGGATTAGTCACCACGCGATCCTAACCGTAGATTTTGGTATGCTGATCCGAGGGCAGTGGCTTAGCCACGTGGGCGAGTTTGGACTACAAGATTAGACATTAATTTTTTAGGTAATCTAAAAAGGTTTTTTAAAAAAATTAAAAAATAATAAATTAATAAAATGGCAAACGACGTTGTTTTAGGGCGTCGATTCGCGTGGGTTCGGGTCTGGGCCAAGTGTCCAACCCTTGTGGATCGGGTCGACCCGGTCAGAATAATTTCTTTTTTTGAACAAAAATTCGGAAAAATAATTTTTAAAAATAAAAAAAATAGAAAATTCCAAAAAATTTGTTAGAAAATCATAGAAAATTCCAAAAAAATTAAGAAAAATTATAGAAAATTCCTAGACACTCCAGAAATTTCCAAAAATTGAGGAATGACTATTGACAGCTGCTCAATCCTATTTTTTGAAATTTCTTATCCGTTTTTCCAAAAAATAACAATTTTGCCCTTTAGGGGTAATTTGTATTCGCTTTATATATGAGGTAGGTTCAAAATGCCAAGATTAGGATTAGGGTCAGTTGGGTGGTCAATCCTTCTGTTTGGATTTTCGAATCTCATATTTTTTCCTGAAATGACGATTCTACTCTTCAAAGGGTAAATAGTATTTCCTATGCCAATGAGTTGTGAAAATTACTCAAAATTAGGATCTGAGTATGATGGATAGCCAATTCTTCTGTTTGGGATTTTCACCTCTCGTCATCTTTTGTAATGACGATTTTACCTCTTAAAGGGTAAATCATTTCTAGAATTCCAAAAAATTCTGAAAATTACCGAAAAATAGGAAATGAATTAATTTGATGATCAATCATATTTCCAACCTATTTTAATTCCATAAATTTTATGAAATGACAATTTTGCTCTCCTCGGGCAATTGTCCCAAATTTCTTTAAAACTACGATTTTGTCCCTCATGGGCAAATCTTTTATAAATTACTCTCTAATCGTGATTGACACTTCTCTAGGCCAATAGGACCTTACTAGAGATGTCATGCTATATTCATGTGATTTATTCACATGTTTTGAATCCTTGATATGCGCATTTTCTTTCTTTGATTGTGAACGTTAGGGTAACCATTCCTATCTGCATGAACTCCTAGATTTAGGGTTCGTACCCCACTTATCTGCATAAAATCTTATGATTAGATAATCCAATCAATTTAGGTACCGAAAAAGCGTCAATTTTGATAGTTGTCGTAATTAAGTCTCCGATCCCATTTATCTGGTTCTCGCAGAATCGAGTAGAAGCTCCTAACTATTCGATAGGGTTTCCAATCGTACCCTTCACGAAATGATTGGTGACGACTCATTGACATGTACACATATTACATGTCACTAGACCGCACTGAAGGTCGACCACGTATACCTCCGTTGCGACTTGGGTAACGGGTCATGGGAGAGACTTGCGTTCGACCAGATTGGATGACCCATTAACCCTCGACAACATCATGCCAGAACCCACGAGAGGGTTGCGACACCCACAAACCAAAATAAACCCATCAGCAACAACACCATAACAATCATTCGATAAATATCTTTTTGATTTTTCATCTTTGAAAATTCCTTTTTCCAGTGGTTCAGTAAATATTGTAGACCATAAATCTTTGCTTTCATTGAGTCTCCATTGTCTAATTCATCCGTCAATACATGTCGACCTTCATCTCATTTTTGAAGTAGCTCCAAGATAACCTTCGTTTCTCGGTTTGAGAATTTAGAGTCAACCCATCTACAAGAAAGTCAGTATACAATTTCGTTGTACTTGTTGCATTAGCAAGGCAAAGCACCGTAACATATCCCAGCAATCGAGCAAACAAACCCAAATCCAAAACATGTTAACCCTAAAGACATAAAAAAATTGATATATCAGTAAACAGAGATTATGGACCTAAAATATCTATAATTCAAGTTTGCTCTATAATTGACGCATTCATGGAACCTTCTCCCAGGATTATCTCTCATCCAAGCCATTCTTATTGGACTTCGTAGCCCACAGTAGCAAAAGTGAGCCGCATTTTGACTTTGTTCGTACATCCAGGAGCCACTTGCCCTGTTTGTGTTTCTGCTTCCCATTGCCACTTTCACGATTTGATTTCGTTGAATTCGATGCCGACGAAGGATCAGACAAGAGATTTAGCTAGGGTGATTAAGTCATTTCATTTGGGAGCCATTGCCCTAATTGAGGCATTTCATCAAACATGGGGCGGGTGATAATTCAAACAAGAGATTTAGTTGCAGTATTGAATCAATATTCGAATCCAAGCATCACAATAGCATCAAAATGAGTTCAGATCATCGATAAATCATTAATTTCTTTTCTCCAAGGATAGCTGAAAGTAGAGCAAATAAAGGTAAAGTGCGATTGTCAGTCACGAACTGTGATTGAACTAGAAACAGGAAGTCCTGGGAGTGTCGTCGGTGATGACGCCGGCGAAGGATCTTCGAAGGGTCGTTGGGTGCTTCAGAATTAGGGTTCTTCAGATTCCTTTTGCGAGAATTTGATTTCCTCTTGACAGAATTAAGGTTCTTCAGAATTCCTTTTGCGGAGTTAGGGTTCTCTAGATTCGGTAAGTGTCGGGGTTCAAGTGATTTTGCCCCAAGTTTTGTTGAAGCAATCGTTCAATCTTAGCCGTCTGACGTTGTTTCCATTTCATTTGATGATTCATCTTTTTGACAGTCCACCTAGGATGGATTTACATTATTTTAATGCCATGTAGGATTTTTCAGTATTCAAGTGATCCATATTTAAAAGTTGTGGCACTTAGGTGATCGAAAAAAAAAGTTGTTACTCAAGTGATTTGCGTATAAAAGTTGTGGCATTCTTATTGTTCTTATCCCTGACTTTAACATAGTCATGCTGCGCTTGAAGAATGTAAATGAGACTTTGTCCGATGAGAAACTAGGCATGATGTTGTTGGCCTATCTATCTAATTCTTTGAGTGCTTCACCAATTCACTACTATAGGGACACACTCTGATTACCTGGGAAGAGTGAGGTCGAGCATTTATAACTATCAATATCCACGATAAGGTGGGGCACCACAAGAGATTTGTATAAGTGGGCAAAAGTGTTGTAATATAACAAGCGTAAACTAATCAAGATCTTACAAATAGGTTAATGTGAAAAGCCCAGAAAAATAGCGAGAGATGATAAAGGACGCCAAATATTACGTGATTCGATCCGAATATCGATAACTACATCCATGGGGAGAATTAGCAAGAATAATTCACTATAGTTGGAAAGAACAATCCATTATAATCGAAGAATTGAAGTTACAATCAATCAATGCGCACGTCTTTTCCAAATCTAAATTATATCCAAGTTTGCTCAAAGTGTTTACAAATAAAACTAACTCAATTGGATATAATAAATTCATTGCACAATGCGCCTTTAAGGCATATTATGCGGACAAGCATTGGACACGAAACGAGTGGGACACGGCCTCGCGGTCAACACGTGTCTGGCTTTTGGACTCGCGTGTCCCAACGCTATTTCAAACAAATCGTGTACTCAAAAATAAAGTCTGCGCGAAACCAATGGGCCCTTCGGCCTTTGCAAAGCCCACTCATCCCACCTACACCAACAAAAGAGTCTGCGCCCCCTTTTTAAAGAAACTTTGTATCACTTTCTCCACGTTTTTGGCCGACGTCGGACATGGATTTCAGGATGAAATCCTGACGCCCCTCCATCATGTGTATGGCCCAACGTTTTTTTTTTTTTTTTTGGGTCGAATATGGCCGAATGTTGATCCAAATCTCTTTTTAGGTGGATTTGTTCTGGGTGTCATTGTTCCTTAAAAAAAATGATAATTATCATGTATATATAAAAATATATATTTAATATATATTATCTACAAACATGTCGAAATTCTTTATTTTATTTTTTTAAAATCAAGTATCGATGATACGTAGTCGGCTCTTCTCCACAAGTTTCCGACTTTTTCTTGCGTGGCTTGCGGTCTTATTCTGCGTATATCAGAGAAGGAAACCAGCAGCACAAAAAGCATCTTTATTTTCTTTCCCATGTGTTCATCATCATGGGCCCCACAAATTTTCCTCTTTACAAAAAAGAAGATGATGATGATGATGATGATATGCAGAATCTGCTCTATCTCTCACGGTTCACATGGAGAATTGATTGGTCCTCTTTGTCTTTCAAACTCCAACACTAAGCAAAATCTGCAATAATTGGTCGTCGATGAACTTTTCCAACTGCTGAATGCCCTCATCGATCGCATATGTCGCCGATGGCTTTATTGATGAGTTATCGATTCTTTTCAAGTTGACCTTTCACTCATTGGCGACTTCTTCTTTCACCAGACTTGACTTTGTTGATCAAGGTTATTACTAGTCGATAACAGAAATTGGTCGTTTGTGTAAGTCCATATTTTCTCATCTATCTACTATAATTCCTACTTCCTTCTAAATTATCAATGCGATACCAAATATCCAAGATCAATTTCGACAGTTTGTTATCGAAATCCTCCCGAAATAGCGAAACGTATTGGGAAATTCGTTCTCACGAAACCCACCAACAAAAATGCTTATTGAGAATTATTTATTACATAAGAATCCATCATCGCATCCTTATTTACTGAGATCATAGGGCCTTATGTCGTATGTATGCGAATGCATTCTTGAATCAAAATTTGTGGAGAAAGCTCTTGAACCAAATCGACGACTGTTTCGGGTATCTCTTCAATCCGTTCTTGTAGTCGACATAGTTGATCCCAAATCGGACGGTGTATCCCGAGGTCCATTCGAAATTGTCTAGCAACGACCATGCAAAGTAGCCCTTCACGTTGACACCGTCCCTACGACAGATTTTCCACGTCACATTTCATGTCATGTATGATGTAAAAAAAAAAAAAATACAATTAAGTTTAAAAAAAACTAGAAAGGAAAAGGTGAATCCACAAGTGAAAATTGCAGGAAAATAGACTTTTTTTTTTCTTACTCGATCGCTTTACGAAGGTACGAGAGATGACGATAATAATAATCGATCCTCATGTAGTCAGCCAATTGTTGCTCCAGTGGTAATGTAGAGTTATTGAACTCATCGATTCCTGATGGCCAAAACCAAGACATGGGGTTTGAGAAAAAAAAAATAATTAATCATGAAACTCGCGATTTCACTTAATTAATCATTAGAAAATAATATTTCTTACCGTTCTCAGTGATGTAAATGAGTGGATTTTGGTATTTAGTCTTTACGTACATCAAAAGACTTTGTATTCCGCTGGGATAAACAAATAGCCAACTTGAAGCAGCCTGCAGTAACATTCATAAGGATTAAAAAAAAAAATATGACGGTTAAAAAAATTTACACGAAAAATTCACCTAATTCTCTCGAGTTTTATTTACTACTATTTGGTGTTTGCAAATACGCAATTGAGGTATGAACCCTACGAAGGCCACACAAAAGTAGCAAATCTTAGAATGTAACAAAGTGTGGTTGCATGAGGAATCAAACGTACCCCCGGACCAATTGGAATCCCGTTGCGTTCAGCTACAAGAAACCGTCACGGATTTATCAGAGAAGAACTTCATCTTAGACGGTGATTAATGTCATCCAAACAGAGGTCGTGTTTCTTACTCGAGAGGTTCGCGCGAGCGTCGGTTAAGTAGCTAGACTTCAAAGCATTCGAGTGCGGCATGTACTTCGCGTAGTTCGCGGTGTAGTAGTTCAACCCGAGAAAATCATACGATCGTTTCACCAGCAGCGACTGCTCCTTCGTGAACTTGGGAAGCCTTGTCCCTACGAGCGAGCGCATGGTGTGCGGATAGTTGCCGTACGTTATCGGGTGCAAGAACCTGAAAGGGAACCACATGTTTTCCTAATGATTCACCGTTTAATCAAACTGCCAAGGTTCTTACTCGATGAAGTAAACTCACCATCCCAACATCCAGTCCAGGGCTCTTATCGCTGCATTTTGGTTGTGCTTTGCATCAGAGTATGGCACCATCCAATGAGAAACCAATGTTATGCCTATTGCTCCTTTTTGAGATGCCTGCAATTCAATTCGAAATTCATGAGCAATTTTTTTCTTGTTGGTAGATTGAGTCTACAACATTCTAATTTTCTTTTTTTTGGGTCAATCGAGTACGAGTTGTTTTCTGTTTTGGCCCATCTCCACGGCTCAATTGATTAGGAGGTGAAAGATTAATTCGATCGCACTTAATCACGAGCACGTCGTAAAGTTTCGAAGAGAGATTGGAGACCTGGTACTTGTCTCTGTACAATTTAACCGCAGCTGCATGAGCAAGAAGCAGGTTGTGCCCGACGATGTAGGGCTCGGTGCCCGAATCGCCGCCCGTGCAGTTGAGCATCTGCCAGTCGGAGCACCGACCTGGCGCCAACTGTCCATTGGCATACCCGCTGCTAGCGTATGACCATGGCTCGTTCAGAGTTATCCAATGTCGAACTCTGTCCCCGAATTCCTTGAAGCACACCTCCACAAAGTCCCGAAAATCATCCCTAATTAAGGCGATGGCAAAACGTGAATCTTCAACCTTAGTAATTCGCAGCCAAAAGTTGAAAGAATACGTCTCTTTTGACTTACACAACGTGGGAACTCAAGAAACCACCATATTCCTCCTCTAAGGCTTGGGGAAGGTCCCAGTGAAATAGCGTAACAAAAGGTTGAATACCTGCAACAGCAGCAACAGCAACAATAACAACAACAAACAATAATAATAATAATAATGAAAAATCTCTAATTTACTAGGGAGTGATTTATACATAAACGATATGAAACAAGGAATGAACCAAGCGAAGAGAAGTGAAATGGAGCCAAGACCGTGGGCAAGGAGCTCATTGATGAGGTTGTTGTAGTACTTCACTCCTTCCTCGTTGATGCCTCCCTCTAGCTTTCCCTCTGAAAATCAATACATCTCCGGATTAGGTATCAAACTAGAGATGTCAAGCGACCGGGTCGGAATATTAGGGTGCGCATGACAACACTTCTGGCAATATTCTTAATTTCTGACAAGAAGTTTATTTTTCTACTTCTCGACCAGATTAACTTCTGATAAAAAAAAATTCATTTGGTAACGAATAAAATTTTCTATTTTCAAAACATTATTAAAAAAATGTTTGACAATGGCTCGCGGCGGTGATCGGCGGTGGCAGTCGAGGCTGATTGACAAGCTGTGGCCGGCGGTCGGCAATTGGCGGCCCACGGCAGTGGTCGGCAATGGCAAGGATGGCGACGGTCTGCAACCGTGCTATCGGCCGTCAACTGCCGGCCGTTGGCGACTGGCGGCGCGATCTGCGGCTGGCGACCTGCGGCCGGTGGTGGCGGCCGGCGGTCGGCAACTGGCAGCGGCGACGGCGATGGCAAGAATGGCAGTGGCCGGCCGTGGCGATCGAGGGCTGGGGACGACAACATACAGCGATGGTCGGCGATGGCAAGAATGACTTCTCGAGACCAAAAGTAAAAAAATTTACTTCTCATCTTGCTAGAAGTAGAAAATCCTATCATAATTCAATTTTTTTACTAAACGTATTTTTACTTCGGATTTGGTTTTACCAAACGAATTTTCCTGCCATAAATGCCAGATTAACTTCTGGCAGGGAAATTGCAGATGAGAAGTGTTTTCATGCGCACCCTTAGCTATCCGAAGTGTCTGAATAAAGTACTTATTACCCGAACCGAACCAGACCCGGCCCGGGATACCCTAAATTTTCCCGCCAGGTCGGATCGGCGTTTTTTCGACAGCCTTATGCCAGACGCTTTTTGTAGCCTCATGCAATGAGTCGGAAATAATCTCTGATGAAATGGTGGGATGGTCTTACTAGGTAAAACTCGAGACCAGGAGATCGAGAATCTGTAGGCATCTAACCCCATTTCCTTCATTATCCCCACATCTTCCTGGAAATAAGAAAAAGGAAAGCAAATCAATCGTTAGGAGCCAAAACATTTTCTGTTCCACTTTACTTTTGCTGATGTGAAATTTAGTATTGTGGTATTCAATGCTAATTAGGCACCTTGTACCGGTGGTACGAATCGACAGCCACATCCCCGTTGCTGCGATCAGCTATTTTGCCTGTCATTCACGGCGACAAAACCTATCATCGTCAAGATTGGTTCTGTTCAAAGCGAGTATGTCTATGACATTCATGGAATCTGGTTCATCTAAAGCATTCCAATAAAAACTACACGACAGTAAACGTTTCATAACACTGGCAAAAAGTACGTCGAAACTAACGGACTTTTCCTTAGTTGCTCGTTTTAGTAAGTGTTCTGGGGACGCTGAGGCTCGTGTTTCTCCGATTCTGTGTTCTTTTATTCCTGGGAACAGAAAAAAGAACAGAAATCTGTTTGGTGACCGTCGGTTATTTTCTTTTAATTATTTTTTTTTTCTGATTTTGGGAACAGATCAATGGACAGGGAACATGTTTGAAACAGAACAAGAAGCAAAAAAAAAAAAAAAAAAATCTACTTCTCTGTTCCTGAGAACAAAATTAGAAAAAAAAATCATTTCTACTTAGAAATTGATCCTGGGAACAGAATTGTTACCATCTAAGACTCGGTAGTTGTGATTAGGAAAATATTTTAAGAGAGAGACCTGGATACTTGTGAGTGAAATAATCCCAGATACTTGGCCCTCTACCATCTTCATTAGCTGCACCTTCATACTGGAAAACATAGGAAAAAAAAAAAAGAAGACAAATAAGCAAACAAACTAACAATCTGACTATTCTTCTAATGTTCTATTGAAGAAATAACCACGCAGGATGCATATATGGACTCAGTTTCCCCGAGGGATAACAATGGGCATGAGCACAGAGTCGCGACCAAGGGAATCTAATCTACCTGGTACGCGGCAGACGCTGTCCCAAACAGGAAGCCGGCCGGGAAGCTGCTCCGGTTGAGCGAGACAGCATCGTAGCCGGCCGGCTTGAAGGGATCGTGGTCAGCCTTGCAATGGCTTGCCGAGCTCACGAGGGCTAGAATGCACAAAAGCATCAGTTCATGAATACGAAACGCCATGACCGACACACTTTCTCTGGGATATACCGTGGCTTTTTCGTTTGGCTGTACTTATAGAAACGACGAAGGCAACGAAACCCCCGTTCGCATTTTCATGCGGAAAACCAGCCCTGGATAGGACGAACAGTGGGGCATGTTTTAGATCGTGTGAAGATATAAATATAATAATAATAATATTTTTTTCGAAAAAGATTTATTGAATTTTTCTTTACCTAATTTGGATGAGGTGACAATAAAGTTAAAAAAAGGGGTCCTTGGAGATCATTTAGATAAATCTCGTGCATGTGTAACGTCACATCATTTCGAAAGAATTCATTTTTTCATAAAACTTAACGGATTGTCACGAGTATTGCTAAAAAAATAAGGACCTCTTTGGTAACAATAACCGTTCTCGAAAATAGTTTTTGAGCAAAAATGATTTTTTCTGATTCTATTCCTGTAACAATTTCCAAGCAAGAGAAGGTAACTGCACAAAATTTCTATTCATCGATTAGAAAAAGAACAAAAAAGCTTTTGGTACGATTCTAAAAATTTTCATTTTCATTTTTTTTATCATTTAATTATAAAACTATGAGTAGAGGTGCCATCTGTTTTCCTCTAAGCAACCAATAATCAAAATGTCTAGTTACTAGGGGCCTGCATGGCAACTGATTTTGATTCTCGGATTATGTTCCCCATAATAAAAAAAGATGGGAATTATCTTTGATAACATAAATGTTTTTTATTCTAATTTTGTTCTCAGCAATAGTTTCGGAGCAAAAAGAAGAACAAAAAAAAAAGTTGATTTTGAAAAAAAGAACCATGTTTCGGAAACTTTTTTTCTTTCATTTTAAATGTAGGGATTGAACAAGCTAAGAATTATACTATAATTAACCTATTAATTGCATCCACATTCAACAACGGATCATTGTACTGCACTAAAATTACTTATGAGAGCCTAAATTTGGTTGGATAAGTGAGAATTAAAAGGTAACTTGTTAAACAAATCTGAAATCACAAATGACGTGGTCTCTCTTTTTTAAACTTAAAATGACTTACATTACAAGTTACCTTTTAAATTAAAAGGTAACTTGTAATGGTGAGAAAATTAGACGGAACGTTATATGCGATATGCATATGTTATATAAGAGAGTCAATATGAATTAATCTTCAATTAATTCTAAATATATGATGAAATTTCACAAAGTAACTACATAATTATTTGACTTAAATGACAAAAATTGGGAAGAGAATTTGTTCTTCGGAAATAAAAATTTTGTGCTGTTATCAATCACGTTTTAATTTTCTAAAACTCATATGGAGAATAGAATCAGAAAAATCAATTATAATTAGAATTACTTTTGGATCATAATCGTTGTCGTGCACGCCCTAGAGCTATCATCTTTTTTCTTGCTTCCATATGACTTGGTCAGATTGTGATATCAAGTCTATTCTAGCTGGTGTAGTCATGATGGTACAATAGAAATGCAAATAGTTCTACCGTCTAACACACCCCCCCCCCCCCCCCCCCCCCAAAAAAAAAAAAAAAATCTTACTTACCATTCAAAATATAAATGAAAATCGTTCTACTGCGTAACCTTACATGCCAATTTTGACCCAAAAAAGAGAGAGAAAATCTTATGTGCCGTTCAATACTAATCCATTAGAAATTTCTATATCTTGTTCGGATGTATACTTAAAATATGTATTTTTTTTCTAGATAATTATTTCTATTTCTAGATAATGAGATAATATCGTTTTTTTATAACGAATCTTTATTTTGTTTTGCGTTTGATCATATTATCGTATTGGATCTAACAAGAATGAGAAATATAAAAGAAGATTAAGTAATCTAATAAAAACTTCAGCAGAAAAATATTTAATCTTTCAATATCATATATAGACGGTCGTCTCACTATCCTCCAAATATTCACGACCTGCCATTCAAAATTGAGGTTGGTGACTTTTGGAGCCCTTAGCGTTTGTAATATTTAGTACAAGTACTCTAAAGGTTAATAAAAAGGTTGTTGGCATCTCCATTCAAAATTTTGAATGGAAGGTTTTGTTATAATATGTCGTCTTTTCTGAATGAAACGAGAAGAACAAATAACAAGAATAGTTTGTTTAACCTCGACGTGCTTCGGATGGCCTCCTAATAAAAATCTCCGAGATAAAAAAATGTTGAGGGCGTACAACGTAAATTTGATACCTTCGTCCGAGAGATTGCCAAGCGCAAGTCCAAGTCTGAGCTTGTCAATGTATTCGATTGGATCACTGAACTTAAAAATTTAAGCCGCTAACGAATCATGAGCCAAACTTGGATATATTAAATGCTTCACATCACACCAATTTTTTGATGTGAGACTTATCTCAACTTGATTCTTCAATGCCAGATTCATCCCTAGTCTCTTTCACCATACTGATTCGTAGTCTCTTTCTCTATGAACTTATCTCAACTTGATTCTCCGACACAAAACTTCATCTCTTGCCCCATATCAACTACTTATCTTAACTTGATTATCCAACACAAACCTTCATCAATAGTCTTTTTCCCCATATTGAACCATGAAGGCCGCCTGCCATTAAGATTGCCCGAAGATTATACTGCTACATCGCGACGCCCACCTATTTGGAGACCACACTGGTCATCGGATATATTCGTCACACACCGACAGATTTGAGACCCACCAATACTATTTGTGGGGAAGCGCACCAAAAACCATAGCTTCACTTGTGAAGATTACCGAGAGAAATCCCAAAACTGAGCTCGTCAACATATTTGGATTTTGACCAAAAAAAACATATTTGGATAGACTCACATTCACTAAAAAGTTTAAACCAATGAGTTATGAGACAACCTAGATATCTTAAATGTTCCACACCACACTGATTCTTTAATGTGGAACTTTTTTAACGCAACTCACATGTGCAACTCAACACTTCAAATGCATATGTTGAATACTGGAAATGCTGATGTCAATGAAACTTATCCCGTTCAATAATTCAAACGTTCAAAAATCATGAGGTGGCGTCTACATGTCCTTGGGTCGATCAAGTCAACTAAACGTTTTGGCGGTTCTCAGCGGGCGCGAGTTAGAATAATCCCACGTTGAAGAGAACGAGAGAGATGACATGAAAGTTCAAAATTCTAGAAGAGCTATCAAGCCAGCTCCTGTCGTGGCGCGTCGTCAGTCGTCTCCGATAAAGAACGTCGCAGTCCGACGAACCGAGGCAGCCCTTGAAATCGTTTTTTCAATTCTGGTTCCATTCAATGAACAATAGAAGATAGAATACAATAAAGGCTGGAGATAACAATTTTTGAACCGGTCAGCGTAGTTTTCTATTCTGCTATATTCTTCTAACTCATCTATGCGCATGACTCACGTTGTGACAAATACACGTCCGGAGATTCGCCCCTCCTGATTTGGACTTTAATTTCGGAAAGAAATTTCCCAGCGGTCTGTCTTGTCAGTCAACAGAATCGATCGCACTTATCTGCAAAGATAAGCATTTCGTAATCAGAATTACTTGTCCGCCATGGCAACCATAAGGAAGTTCTAATAAGAAGGGTCGGACACATCACGTGAGCACTGAGTCAAAGGGCAATCATGTCATGAGTGTTAGGATTCGGCGCTCGATATTTCCCAACGGTCTGTCTTATAAGTCAACAGAATCGATCGCACTTATCCGCAAAGATAAGCATTTCGTAATTAGAATTACTTGTCTGCCATGGCAACCACAAGGAAGTTCTAATAAGAAGGGTCAGACACATTATGTGAGCACCGCGTCAAAGAGTAATCATGTCATGAGTGTTAGGATTCGATGCTCAATCAAATTGGAAAAAAAAAAAAAGTAAAACGAGAAAGAAAAATCGAGACATTTATTGGGGTTCATCCTTAAACAAGGCTACGTTCAGTGGAGGATTTTCGTTATAATTAACATTTCGCACCTCTCGTTATATTACTCAATTACAAACGAAAAGAACTATATATAGCAGTAGCTATTCATGACCTCAAACTCAAACTACTAATGAAAAATTACGGGCTTAAATCATAAAAAAATTAGTGTTCAGGGGGATGCCCCCTTGAGACCCTCGCTCACTCAGCGTGCTTTTGTGTCTCAGAAAAATATGAATCACACGGCAACACTGGGGCCATACTTTAGGGACGGCTAGCTCGTCCCCGCCAACAACGAGAACCATTTGTCAAGGGCTTTTAAGGGCAATCGAGGCGTCCGCCACGGGCTAGGCGATGGTAAGGAGTGCCATCGATAAAAAAAAAGGGCCCAACGATGGGTCTCGGAAGCCATCATCCCCTATTTTCTTTCGAGGCGATCAGGCTAGACTAGACGACGGGAACAATCTGCCAGTGCTCATTAGGGTTTTAGACCTTCATATATATATATATATATATATATATAAACTAATGCAAAAGAGCAAGTGAAGGGTCATGGTGGTGGACCGTTATGCTAGTTTCTCTCGAAGAATAGTCGAGGTGCACGCAAGCAAGCCCAGATACTTTGGTTATCAAAAAAAAAAATAATAATACAAAAGAGCCTGTTTCTCTCGAAAGAACAAACTACGATATAAAGCATGTACTTGACCTTCTCTGATTTAACAGGCTTATAATAATCTACGTTCCTCCGATGTTCAGTTGCTTGTTTGTTGATGTTATAACTTGTAATGTATATCCTCAACTCCAATGCTTCTTGAGAAAGCTCTTGAACTAATATGTTGACGGTTTGGGGATTCTCTTCAATCCATTCCGGTGATCGCCATAGTTAATGCCAAAGCCAACCCATTCGAAATTGTCCAACAACGACCATAGCCTTTCGCCTTCCGCCTTCACACCGTCCCTACAACAGAATGTGACGAACCCACATCAGTCAAAAACTAAGCGAGCTCGTGAAATAGCGAAATTAGCATTTCGAAGCTCCCTCGATGATTCTCTTTCGACATCCTAGCCAAAGGAGTACGGTCAAATGACAAACTTGATCGCCTCTCGGAGATGCGAGAGATGGCGATAGTGATAATCGATTCTTAGGTAGTCGGACAGCTGTTGCTCCAACGGCATCGTCGGGGAAATGTATTAAAAAAAAATCATAGACATATTGTATTAGTATCAATTCAGTTTTAAACATTTTAATTGTGCCAACTAGTCCCAAAGCTTTTAACGTTGGTATCAATTTAGTGCATCCGGCCAATTTATGCAAGAACTTGCTTACATGGATATCGGCTATATCTTACGTGGCACGGTTGACGCTGAAGTGGATATTTTTTTTAAATTATTAATCATTATATATATATATATATATATATATATATATATATTCCCTTCTTGTTTTCTTTCATTCAATTTCTTTGTTGATGGCTGACAACACAGGTCTCGACTAGACACAAGCGAGTATTGATTTCCTTGGTTGTGCTTGGGCCAGGACTAACGTCAACGGGGCTTCCCTCACCTGATCTAGTGAGGCCAACACTTGACCAAGCTAGGGCAGCCTTGTCAAGCCCGACAAGCCAGCGATTTCGGAGGTTGACTCTCACGATCTCCCTGGCAAGGCCAGTCAGAGGCTACCCTGGCCTAGGCGATGTTCGGCCTTACTAGATTTGGTGAGGGGCGCCCTCGCCTACACTCTCCCTTGCATGTGGCAGTCGAGGGTTCGTCTCGCCAAATTTGGCGACCCCCCCCCCCACCCCAACCCAACCCTACTACGCTTGCTCTCACCTACCATGGCCTGTGGCCGGTTAATGGCAAAAGGAGAAGGGAAAGAACAAGAAAGACAAAATCAAAAAATTATTAAAAAGAAATGTTCACGTCAGTGCCAGCTATACCACGTGATGATCGCTGGCATCCACATTAGCAACATCTGTCTTAAATTGTCTGGATGAACTGAATTGGTATAACTATTTAAATGTTAACGACTAAAGTGGCCGAACTGAAAGGCTAAATTAGCATAAATACAATACGTTTAAGATTTTTTCGATACTTTTCACCCAGCATCGAGTTGTTGAATTTGTCAATCCCTAAATGTCGACCAAGAGAGGCGTTAATGACCCCAAAATTGTTTGCTTTTCATCTTGATAGTAGTTTCTACATGGTCTTTATTGCTTACCATTCTCAGTAACGTTAATGAGAGGATTACTGTGCTTTGGCTTTGTATAGAGAAAAAGACGTCTGCGTCTTCCTCGAAGGCGAGGACCGCTTATTTCGACATGCTTTAGATGGCATCCTAAGGCAAATCTCCAGAATCTTCAAATGCAAATGTCCAACGTGAGAACTGCTTATGATAGCAAAACTAATCCGTTCAAACACAACTGGTCCCAAACTTTGAATTAATATATAATGTCATCCTCTGAAATTTTAATTTATTCGATGTAATATAATTTAAAAGTTTAGGGACTATGTTACATGTAAGGGTAAATTGCAAGGAACATATTGAACCAATTAAAAGTTCAGATGCGACATTGCATAGTGACCCAAGTTTTGTGAATTATATCCATGTCACTATCTCCGTTGAAGAGTCATAAGATGGGGAAAGAAAAACAATGACACACCTTTCGCGCTGTTCTTATCTTAAGGAAGAAATAAAGCTCGGCACGTGGTCTTTGGGCGGACCAAGTCCACTAAACAGTTTAATAATCCGAACGTTTGAATAAAGTAAAAAACGAGGGAGAGAAGACGAGAAATATCAAAATCGTACAAGAGCTACCGATGCAGAACGTCGCAATCCGACAAATCTGCGTTTCTCTTGGATGGCGTTTTCGAATCTGGTTCCATTCGATGATTAATACCAGAAATGTTAGACACATGTCCACAGAATCCCCACTTCGCGACTTGGACTATAATGTCAGCAAGAAATTCCTTGCGGTCCGTCTTTCTCGTACCACAAACTGTAACTGATAGCACTTTCCCACGCAGACAAGCATTCCGTAACCAGAGAACCGTCGAGGCTGAAACCATGGGTAAGATGTGAGGATTTTGAAACACGTTTTTTTTTTTTTGAAAATTTGTTCTTTTTAAAAAAACTAGAAATTTTTTTTAGTGTTTGACTGAAATATAAAAAAAAGATCAATTTACTTATCAAAAGAACAAACTGATTTTTTTTTGAAACATCAAAATATTAGCAGCTGATATTAGCGGTCTGGACCGGAACTGCACTAGACCGCTGGTCTCGAGCTAGTTCGATCCTTGGTCCCGAAAATTAGGGGACCGGGACTACCGGTCCGATCATCGGTTCCATACCAAGCCCAGACCAGCCCGGTCCATGCACAACCTTAGATTTCATGACTAAACTTTCGGACGTCGCCTCATCGAGCAACCAATTTATCGATTTCCTTGATACTCTCGTTTTAAGAATCAACGAGCCAAGATTTGAAACCTACGAGAAAGCGGGCCAGACAAAGGAACATTGGGCGAGATTCGGCCATATAGGCCAAGAACAAGCCAAGTAGGCTTAGTAGGCCCACTAAAGCCCAAGTAAGCTTACTAAAGCTTAATAAGCTTGCTCAAGCCTAAGATGTATCTATTTGAGCCCAAATTCAATTTATATCACTTCGTATAAAATACTAGCTCATATATGGGCTGAATTCCATAAAGAATCAAATTTAGGGCTAGACCCAAATCTAGCTCAAATTTTTTTTTGTCACATGAAAAATCCCGAACTTTCAATTGAGTCCCAAATCTACCCTAAGTTAAGATTCCATCCAATTTACACCGTTAAAATTCATGTGTAATTCTACTTTAACTTTTTTTTTCCTTTTTTTTTTTACTTTTTCTCTCCCCCCACCCTCGCCCAAGTTAGAACTGTCCCTCTTCTCTCCCTCCATGGAACCCAAAGCAATGGTTAGCACAAAAAGTCATTTTCTTCTTCAGCATCTCGAGGACCATGAGCTTGCGAGTCGGACGGTGGTCGCAGCTCCTCGCCGCCGCTGCCTCTACCACGTCAAACCTCACCTTTTTCTTCATCCCGACTCCGTCACCTCGTTCGGCCCCACAGTGCTCACCGAGGGCTTCGACCCGACCTGCTCCATATTGTGGGTCGACGCGTGGACGGTTTTGGCCAATGAGATTGTCACCTCGGTGAGGGAGTGCTTCAACACCTCGCTCACCGTCACGTGATTCGACTGACTCTCGGCTATTAAATCCGTGATGCGAAGATTGACTCACTGCATTATTGTCAATTGTCGTGAGAAAACAGCAAAGTTAGCTGGCTCCGAAAGTCCATACTCCATTTGGTTCTCGCTGGACTGCGATCTCGTTAGTGGTGGCGGCAGTAATGGCCTCGGAAATGTGGTCCTCATTGGTGGGGACAACTTTGTCGTTGATCTTGAGGTAGAGCTCCAGGTGACCATCGCCCGAGCATGATGAGAGGGATTCGCGAGCGAATGCCCTCTCCCACGGCAGTTTGATGCCAGCTAAGGCCTTGAGGACGCTCGACTTCCCGGAGGACCAGTTGCAGACGATGATGATGTTCGGGTGATGGTTTCACTCCTCCTTGACTAAAAGGCGTCGAAGCTTGTCAAGCAGGGGAATTAATGGGAGAGAGAGAGAGTGTGTGACAAGATAAAAGGGACTGAGGGAGAGTTCTGATAAAGGCGAACGTGAGAGACAATTAGGAGAGAGAGAAAGTCAATAAAAAAAAAAGAAAGTCTGACAATGTTAGACTTTAACAGAGTGAATAGGATGAAAATTTAACGGATGGGCCGATTTAGGACTTTATTAAAACTTTGAGGTTTTTTACGGGATAAAGAAAAGTTTTGGGTATATTTAGGTCTGGACCTAAAATTGAGGGGGTTTTTTTTTATGAAATTCAGCCCTCAAATATGTGTATAGTACTACATACTATATTTTGTTGAAATTACCATAATATCCTTACTCTGTAAAATGACCAAAATGCTCTTCTTGCATTTTTAGAAAAGTCAAGAAAAGATATCATTATAGATGACTCTATTGACACTTAAATTTTGATTTTTAGAAAATTTATTTATTTCATAAAATGATAATTAATCATAATTCTCGCAAAAAGAAATCATTATGCATTACATATTTTATTTTACATCGGCGGTCATTCGAAGTCGAATCAGCTTGATTTAACGAGCGACGGAACCGAAATCAATTTGAAAATTTTTTATCATGAAAGGGGGAATTGTCGAAAATTACATGGCTTCAAATCTAAATTTCATTCAGTCCATTTTAATTTTGTGAGAGCAAGGCTTTTAATTAATTACTCATTATAATGGCCGACAATTCCATGAAAAAGCCTTGTATATTCAAAAAATTCCAATCCTACGGTGAATATCGCACATGAAATCTCGATGGTTAAGATTGAATCTTAAAATATTACCCTAATCCTATATATATATATATATATATATATATATATATATATATATATATATATATAGACACACATCGTTATGCTTAGGGTTGAGAGGTGACATTATTGAGAATACACGGCCACAATATTGGATAAAAAGAAACTCGTGGCGATAGAGAGGAAAAAAGGTGAAGAGCGAGGAGAGAGGAAATGGTTTTGATGGATTGAAGAAGAGAGCGTCACAAGCACCAGAGATCACTAACGCAGCACATATACAAACAACAGGGGTTGACTTGGACCACACACCTTGAAGCCTTGAAAGAAGTTTCGACGAGCTAGTTGTGGTCATCTGTCGGATGAATTGCTCGGTTGTCCAGTGAAGCTAATTATTTCTCTCCAGGAACATCCGAAAATTTTCCATGGTGCGAGGATGGCCATAGACGCTTGCTCCTTCTGCCATTGAATCTTGTGCTCCAATTTTTGCATTGACTATGTTATATTATCATTTTTCTCTCAAGTTCAATCTTGACAGATTTGTCTTGTTGCAGCTTCTGGAGTTATCCTTGGCGTCCCTTTGCATAGCTAGTCACATGGCATTCCTTTTTTTTTTCATGAATTTTTTCTCCCGTGCAGGTTCATTGATACTTATTCACATCTACAATTTTGTCTTGTTCCCAATCCCTTCACTTTCGGTCGGACTCAATTGCAAACATTGTGTCGATCACCATTGAGTGAATATCACCCTACGAATACTCCACTCATGTGTACAGCCGTGAGCTCCTCACACTGATCAGTCCGAGCTTGAGAACTCAGCGCACAATTAATCGTCGCCGCTTCTAGCCCGTTGCCTTTGTCGTCGAGCCATTCCTACCGCCGCTATCCAGTCGAGGTTTCGACATCAAATCGGTTGCCCTTTTTTCCCCACGAATTAAGGTAATGCCTATATACTTTGAGGATTAATCTAAGTGTGTTCGCCGGTTGATGCGCTCCTATGTTTATACTTTTTTTTTTCTCTTTGCGCTCTTTCACATGTTGTTCTTGTTAGAAACATAGCCTATCCTTCACATGTTTATGATCACTAACCATTTAGATTTCCGTAGACGTGTAAAAGAAATTTTCTTGGCGGTTTGATGCATGTCTTGGGTGAATTACAGTGATGATTTGCTTGTCAATTTTTAAAGAGGAAAAACTCAACCCTTTTTTTCGAAAAGATTCAATGAACACTTCCTATAACTATAAAACCCAATTTTTGTCAAAAAAAATTTTGAATGTAGTCGATCTGACCGATCACCGCTTATGTCTGATTTGCTATTTTCAGAAAATTGATGAGTCGGCAAAATTTTCGAAAATTGAAAAGGGGAGATGTACGGTGATCTTGTTGATTGACTTTCCTTATAGATTGCGTTATCTTGATTTAATGTGTTATATCCTGAAAATTCCTAAAAAAAAACTTTAGTAAGATATGGTTTCTTAGAAATCATATCTAATTGAAATTTTTAGGAAGATGAGGTTTCCTAAAAACCTTATCTCATAAACTTTAGGCGATTTAAATCAAGATAACAAAATCTTCAAGATATTCCCTTGATGGTCGAAATTTTTAAAAAAGGGAAAGAGTGGAGAGAATCTTATCCATGCATATATTGTCATCTCGCATATTTCATGTAGTGTCGGATAGCATATCTTATTTCATTCATTATCTGTTACATATACTACATATTATATTTTCGAATATCCCCTCACATATTCCATATTTTCGAAATTATCTAGCATATCTTTAAATCTTATTTTATGCATGGCTAAAAAATTTATAAAAAAAATAGACAAAAAGAATCTACTCATTTGTGCCTCTCATGTCATCATATTTTCGGAATTTATACTCATGCATCATATAGTATGTCAGTTAGCATCTCATATCATTAAAATCCGAAAGTACAAAAAAATATCATTTGCATTACGTATTGCATAGTCGCATGTCATATTTTCCACGTCATCATGCCATGTCATGCACTTTGCCACATCATATTTGTCGGGTCATACTTTCCATGTCATTCATATTTATGACGCCATCCATGCATAGTTACCATGTCATCCTTTTACGTCATTGCACATCACATGTCATATAATTAGTTTGCATTAACATTGCATTTAAAAAGAGAACCCAAAAAAATAAACACCTCAGTTGAGTTTCAAATTGATTTAATCCGAGTCGTCAATTTAGTACACCTCGTATGGAATTAAGGTATCAAAAAGGCATTAGTTTTAATTAACTAGTGTAATCAAGTTCCCGAATACACAATTTCTAGTTCATAGAGGTAAAATATTCTTCCCCTTGTTTTACTTAGGTTTCTAATCAACCTACTAAAAATGATTAGTAGCGGCTCCAAATTCTAAATCATTCTAATCAATTTAAGTTGCAATTTGGTAGGATTTGAGAGAGTCCGTAATAGGTTAGTCATTAAAATTAACCTGATAATCCATTAGTCTAGAATTTTAACCTAATTTTTTAGATCGCGACAGACTTTGGGGCTAAGTTTTTCTACGGAAGATCCCACTTGGAGAGGAAGCCTTGAAGAGATAATTATGGATTTGTCTCTTGCTCTTTCCCTCTCATCTCTCTCTCTCCCAAAACTGAACTCTCTCTCTCTCTCCATTTGCTGTCATGGCTAGCCTCATTTCGGAAACTTCTCGGTACTTTTGACTGGTGTTTGGCCGACCAAAGTTGTGGCCTCCCGTTGCCGTACAAGCTTTTTTTGAGCCGTTTCTGCTGTCGATTTGAGCTTCGTCAAATGAGAGCAGCACAACTAGGACTGTGTTGGTGCTATTCGGCAGTCCATCATGGTCTCATGTAGTTTTTGGGCCAAGCCACATGTAGCTCTTGCTACAGCCGATGCGCTGGTACTTTCGAAATCGAAATCGGGTTAGTTATTGCCCTAATCCCTTTATTATTATGTTAAACTTGATTATGATACTTTTAAGTTAGTCTAAGTATGCTTAGTACTAATTTGATTAATTATGATTGGATTAGTTAACCTTGGTTAGGTGACGCAGCGTTCAGCGAAAAAATTAAGCAAATCCTTGCTTAGAGAGAGAAATCTCGAAATTTAATATCAAAAGGTATATTTTGTCTGTTTAAATATCATAAAACACATTTTATATGAAATGCTAGACCTAACCCTATTAGGATTGCGGATACAAAACTCAAAATTACGAAATTGCCACTAATGATAAAATTTAATCCTAAAAATACTAAAAAATTGAAAAATCCATCTAAACGATCTTGAATCGCTGAAATCCATCACAGTTCATCGCTGGGATGTCGATTAGTACGCCGTTTTGCTTCAACCGACCAAATTTGAGTCCATTCCTATGTCATTGATTTGGTTTGCCAGTTCTAGCACTTCTTCGCTTCAACTTTCGATTGGATTTATACCGATCCGATCTATCCAAAAACGCACTACTAATTGACTCTGCATCATTCTCCTCTACTTGAGAATAATTCATCCTCGATTTAGAATCAGAATCTGGATAAAGTGACTTAGTGGACTCATGAAATAACGAAAAATCAGCAACATTGAAGGTGTTGGATATGCCCATGCTTTGCGGAAAGTTGATAACATAGGCATCATCGTTAATCTTCTTGCCAATAATGTAAGACCCGTACTTCTTTTGCTGTAACTTGCTGTAAGAGCCAACTAATAACAGCTCTTTACGAAGAAATGCCACAACTTGATCACCTACTGTAAACACTTGCTTCCGTCTGTGTTTATCTACTGCAGCCTTATACTTCTAATTAGCTACTTCCAACTTCTGCTTCACTTCCTGATGCACCTCTACAATCTGCTTAGCCATATGATCCGCATCAACACTGTTGTCGGCTTGCTTGGGAAATCGAATCGAATCCAGAGTACGTTGTGGCACCTTTGTACAGACGAAAGAAAAAGACGATATGCCGATAGAACTATGAACCGCATTATTATAAGCAAACTCCACCTGTAATAGAGCAATATCCCATTGCTTCGGCTTATCTCCTCAAAAACTTCAAATTAAGTTATCCAAAGTTCTATTGACCACCTCTGTCTGCCCATCAGTATGAAGATGAGCTGTGCTACTGAAATTCACGGATGAATCAAATAATTTCCATAAAGTTCGCCAAAAATGCCCCAGAAATTTGCTATCCCTATCTAAAGTAATAAACTTAGGCACTCCATTGAGACGAACTGCTTCTTTGAAAAAGAAGCTAGCCACACTTACAGCATCAGAAGTATTCCTACAATGAATGAAATGTGCCATTTTGGAAAATATGTCAACTACAACAAAAATAGAATCCACACCTCTTTGCATTCGTGGCAAGGCAAACACAAAATCCATGGATAGATCTTTCCATATATTGTCAAAATCATGTAAATGCATATATAAACCTGTATTCTTAGTTTGCCCCTTAGCAGTTTGGCAAACATAACATTTCTATATATACCTGCTGACGTCTTTACGCAATTGGGGTTAGTAAAATTGCTCCCTAACTGCAGCTATAGTTTTATCTCGACCTAGATATGCAGCCAACCCACCGTCATGCAAATAACGAATTACCTTCTCTCGCAATGAGGTCCGAGGAAGGCAAAGTTGATTACCATGCATTAGATAACCATTCAGAATATAAAACTCCACAGAGGTTGACCTGCAGCACATGTCTCCCAAATTTGCCCAAAATCTTCATTGCCTGCATAACAATCTCTCAATTGTTCGAACCCCAGAATGTCCTAGTTCAAAGTAACTAGCAAGTCAGCTCTCCTACTCAACGCATCTGCTACAACATTATGCACACTATATTTGTGTTGCAACCTGAAAGGGAAATTTTGTAAAAACTGATACTAACGTGCATGCATATCTTTACTGATCCTCTTCTGACTATTTAAGTACTTCAAAGTTTCATGGTCAGAATAAAGCACGAATTCTTTTCCAATCAGATAATGCCCCCATGTCTTCAAAGCTTTTATGACAGAGTAAAATTCTTTGTCATAAGTACTCCACTTCTGTTTCGCATAACTAAGCTTCTCACTGAAAAAGAAAATTGGTATGCCCTCCTGGGACAAAAATAACTCATATACCCACTCCACTGGCATCACAATCTATCTCAAACAGCTTATCAAAGTTAGGTAAAGTAAGAGTAGGCGCAATACATAATTTTTTCTTCAGAATAGCAAAACTATTCTCGACTTCTTCTCCCCAAAGAAATCTACTTTTCTTCGTACATTCTATAATCGGGGCTGCGATAGTACTAAAATTCTTAATAAATCGTCTATAAAAAGTAGCCAACCCATGAAAACTCCTATAATAGCTCTACTATCCACACACATCTTCTAGCTCCCATCTTTCTCAAGTGTTAATAAAGCAGGAACATCACATGGGCTCATGCTATCTTGAATATGCCCCTTACGCAACAACTTCCCCACCTTCTCCTTTAGAATCTCACTCTAATTAGGACTCACTCTATAGTATGGAAGATTAGGTAGACTAGCTCCAGGAATTAAATCTATATGGTGTTGAATATCGCACATAAGACGTAACCCATCTGGAATCTTGTTTGGCATCAGCTCACTAAATTCCTTCAACAAAGGCCTAACTACTTCAAGTTGCTCCTCCACTTGTAATCCAACATCTGTCTCAATCACTTGTTTTACTACCAGCACATGAATTTCTCTTGTCTCCTTAATTTCATATTCAAATTTCCTTGTAAGAGTAAGGAAATTATTACCTGTAGCTTGCTTTCCTTTGTTCTTTAGGGGCAGCAATGTATACTTCACCCTATCATTCACTAGATTATACTGGTTGCTCCTTCCTGAATGTTGAGCATCTACATCAAATTGCCATGGCCTTCCAAACAACACGTGACATACATCCATATCTACCACATCACAATACAACTCATCGTGATACTTACTGATGAAGAATGGAATTTTGCATCGCTCCGTCACCTGAATATTTCATCTCCAGACTTAATCCATCCCAACATATAGGAATTAGGATGTCTCTCCACATGTATTCCCTGCATCTTCACTGCCTCCTTCCCGATAATGTTTTCCATGCTCCCACTATCAATTACCACAGCGAAGATCTTTCCCGGAATGGTGCATCTGGTTTGAAATAACTAATGGCGCTGCGAATCATCCTTCTTTTTTTAGGTTAACGTCATCCTGCACACCACATAGTTTATCTCCTCATCTTCCTCATCTTCAAAACATTCTTCCTTTCCATCTGGCTCACAGCAATATCAATTTTCATCCTCTTCTCTAGCATCCACGTTTACTGTCTTCTTCTGAGGGCATTCATTAGAGTGACGCCCAGACTGATTACACCTATAACACTTAATCGCTACTGGCTTAACATAAGGATTCGGGTTCACATTTTTCTGTAATTGTGACCCCTTGTCCCCTGCCTCATTCAAAGGGCGCTTTTCTATCGCTTTATCTCCCTAATTTCATTCTGCGCTAAATTAATTGTTGAAGCCACTCTTCTCCATGGAATTGTCTGAGCTACTACCCCTATAATTTTCAAAACTTCTTTTACTTCATTCTTGCTGCATCAATTCTGCCTTCATTGCCATATTCTTGGCTTCATATAAATTCCGCAAAAATTGCACCCCAATTTTATCCTGAATGAAGGGCTTCAACCCATAAAGATATCTGGCCACCTGTTGTCCCTCTATTTCTGATAGATTATTTCACTCCGCCAATCTCATGTACAGTTCGATTGCTCTGCTGGCAACGCTGGTATTGTTGGAACATGATTTGCTCATAATCAGGCGGAAGAAACTCCTATTTCAACAACCTCCTCATTCTATTTCAGGTTCACACCATTTCTTTTCCTTCTTGTTCCCTCCTATTATGCAATCTCTCCCACCATGCAGACGCACCTGTTGTGACCTAAAAATAAGCTAATGGATTATTGGGTTAATTAGATGAATTAACTAACCTAATACGGACTCTCACAAGCCTTCCAATTCACAACGTAGGTTTCATTGGAATAATTTTTAATTTAGAAGCCGCCACTAATCTTTTTTAGTAGGTAGATTAGACACATAAATAAAGTACAAGAGAATACTTTATTTTTTGCTAACTAGAAATTAAAAGTTCAGGGGCTTGATTACGCTAGATTAAGCTAGATTACTCCAATGCCCTTTCGATACTTTTTATTGTGAAAAACTTTCTTGATTGGAAAATCTATTTGATTTCTATGAATGAATTAAGTTGCAATTATTCTTTGGGGATTTTCTTGATTAAATGAATGCCAAGCAAATGAAACTCTATGACATGTGATTACATGAGTGCAACTATATGCAGAATCCGAACATATGTTGACGTGAAACTATATAACGAGAAAAATAACCACGCATGATGACTTTAGAAAAATCAAATTTTAATGCAAGAAAAATATAAATTCTAACCTAAATGACATGAAACATGAATTAATGAATCTCGATGACATGACATAATAATGCATGAATGACATGTAATATGCATGAAATGCGAAAAAAATCTAAATGATATGCAAGGTGATTCATTATAAGGATGAACGATTTTAGAGAAATAAATAAATTTAATGCGAATGAACACGATTTCTATTTTAAATGACATGACATGGAATTTTGTGACGTAGATATTATATGCATGAATGACGGGAAATAATGTGATCTACCTAGGTATGCGAAAAAATGAACCTAGCCTAGATGACTTGCAAGGTGACATAAAAAATATGAATGAATGGCAATGATGTGGATACTATATGAAATGCAAAAGAGACATCATAACATTTAATGAATTTTCGGTTTTTCAATGAATTGGTTCGACAGTTAACATAAATTGATTAATTAAAATCCAATTTATATTAAGAGCCTTTTAAATGTGAATTCCAAAAAAAAATCATTTAATGCCATAAGCATGATGATTTTTATGTTTTCGTGATTTTTGAGATTTTTTGTGTTTTTTATGAGAAATGAATCAAATAAAAGTATAATAGACCTTGACCATAATACACCTTAAATTTCAAGTTTTTTGATGAATTCGTTTCGTACCCTGTGGGTCTGGTCAAAAGGTAATTTATTCAGGTCGTACCCTAGGGGACGAGCCAGATAATGAATTTTGAAATTTTTCAATTCGGTCCCAAAGTTATGGGATAGTTTAGATGAATTGATGTGCGGATGACGTCGTACCTCGGGGGTGAAGTTAGATAGTTATCACATTGCACAAGTTTCAAGGGACAAGGTACAAGGGAGCATGTATACTCAAGGTATATTACAAAATTTTTTGAATTAAATTAAAATTAAAAAATGATCTTCGGCCAACCTGGGGATAGGTGCCAAAAATTTTAAAGGGAATAAGCCCCTATCCGCAAATGATCATATCTTTTAAATTAGGAAAATTATCTCTTTGAGATTTGAAAAGAATTTTCAAATGATTTCCCATGATTCTAAAGATATATTCATAATTCCTAATTGAGATAAGATCTGATATGATATGCCTCAGAATTTTCCGATGCATTTAAAATCTAATCGCCAGATAACCATAGATATTCCAAATAATGTGCACTACATCTTTAAGCGAAGATCAAGTCAATCAGAATATATCAAATATGCCAAAAATAAGCTCAGATGTTTTCACCAGTCAAATGCAATTTAGGATATGATTTGTATCCAAACTTTCTCGTAAATCAATCCGCAAGATAAAATAATATTCTCAAGTTCGAATATGCCAAATATTCTTCAGATATGCATGATTTGTTCCAATTTTCAACAATTTAGATTCGGCAACTAAACCCTTGTGAAGTAATCAAAAAATGCGCACAATATTCGCTAAAGATTTGTCTCAAATTTGAAGTTCGAATCAGTCATCCTTTTTGCAAATTTCGAGGACATGCACCCTCATCAATATTATTTTTTGCTTAAGTCTTCAGGAACATGCCGACCAATTCATGAGTTAAATGGGATCAGAATCTTCAAGACAAGGGAAAAGTACAGCACATACTCAATTTTTGACAATTGCAAGAATCGCGAAGGAACATCTCAAACATCTTTGTCTAATTCAATTGGTTTCTCATAATCAAACATAGATCGAATTTAGCCAAAAAAGGTTTCTTTTTAAGCATGAGGAAAATCATTCAATATTAGCAAATTGGTAACGAGTATTAGCAACATAACGATTTATGATCGGTAGTTACCTAATTCGAACTTTGCTCGAAAGCTTGCGCACCAAGTTTTGGAATGGACCAATCGACTTCGATACACACGGACTGTGATGATACTTGCGGGCCGTTTTGCTCTTGATCGAGATAACGGATGATCAATCTGCTTTAGCGGAGAAAATTCACCAAAACGGCCACGAGTTGAGTGGGAAATTAACTTGCTTTGTTGTCCATTTGTGCACGGACATGGATGAAGATTGCACAAAATGACAAGAACCCTTTTGCACTCCTCTGTTTTGCCTTTTATCTTTTCCGAACAGAAAATTCCCGCACTTGAATATTTTATGAAGGTCGCCTAGAACAGCCGCCTTTTGCTCCAAACCTCGCCGGAAAACGTCCCCCAAACAGCAAGGGAATCCGTGCAAATCCAGTAGCGACGGAGGCCTTGAACAGCAGCAGTGGAATAGGCGCAAGCTGCTGGAATGGAGGCTTCGTCGTCGTGGAAGGTCAGTGCTCTCGTCAGGGCTGCTTCGTCGACGCGGGATCAACTCAGCGTGGGTCGACCAGGCAGCATCAGTCGATGAAAGAGGGCAGCCTCGGCGGAAGGAGAGGCTTCAACAGGTGGCGACCACGAAAGAGAGACCTCGGCTAAACTCCCTCTCTCTTTACGTGAGCCGAAGAATTTTTTTTTTTGCCGATCTCCTTTCTCTGTCCGTGAATTAGAAATTCTATTCCCCTAGTCTTCTCAAATTCTGGTAGATACCTGCGGGAAAAGAAAAACACAACTCTCTCTCTCTCTCTCTCTCCCTTTCATGTGCAGCTCTCAAAAAAATCTCAATATCCTGAAATGGCCGTGTATTGAATTTTGTCTTCTCAAATTCTGGGCTGACCGAAAGTGATTCTTCTTGTCAACTCAATCAAGCTTTAAACTGCCAATCATCAATTACAGCTCAAAGTTTACCTTCTTTATGTCAGCATTTCGTTTGTGCAATAATTATGGGCTCAGCCGACTCTCCTCGCCACGGGCTTGGACCAATTCTTTGATCTAGATCAAAACCTTAAAATAAACTCCTCCACCGCCCGATAAAATGCAATGACATGCAAAAATTAAATATGTTAAGCATGAAAATTATTATTATTATTATTTATTTTGCGAGAGTCATAAAAAACTCTTATTTTATGCTTAAATGAATAAATTCCTAAAAATCAAAATTTAGATATCAACAGCACCCCCTTCAATCTATAGGCTACTAGTCGCATCTTTTTCTCGCTAGGGGTTCTCATATAATTGAAAAATCTATCTACATCAGCAATACAATCCAGAAATTCTTCTATTCCCAGACTCCCGTTAAAATAACAGATATCAACTTTTAGTTTAAAGTCTGTTACCTTCACAATCGTCGTAACGTCGTCTGCCATCTCTTCTATCGCGATCGTCTTAACGCCCCTTTCGAATTCCTCCATAACGATTCCTATCTCCACAATCAACACGTACTTCATTAGAAAACTCATGCTCTTCTTCTTCCAAACTCTCTGAAAATAGAGGGCTCTTCTACCTACGAACAAAAACAGGCCTATCGACAGGGTCACTACGAGCAAGATCTGCACCCGGCCTTCTATCATTCCGCCGATTCCGGTTCACATCAACGTTGAGACCTTCAAATAGATTTGCCAATTCTTCAAATTGCTACTCGATGAGATGAAGCCCGAGATTAATTCGTTGATCTATGTGTTCCATTAAATGATGCTTCAAACGTTGCAGCGCGTCATCCCCAAGGATTGGGGCTCCAGTCTCCTAAGCATCGTACGAAGACCATCGCCAGCCACCATAGGCTCTAATACCACCTGACGCAGCGTTCAGCGAAAGAAATAAGCAAATCTTTACTTAGAGAGAGAAAGCTCGAAATTTAATATCAAAAGGTATATTTTGCTTGCTCAAATATCATAAAACACCTTTTATATGAGGTGTTAGACCTAACTCTACTAGGATTGCGGATACAAAACTCAAAATTACGAAATTACCACAAATAATAAAATTTAATCCAAAACATACTAAAAAATTAAAAAATTCATCTAAACGATCCCGAATCACCGAAATCCATCGCAGTTCACCGCCAGACGGCGATTAGTACGCCGTTTCGCTTCATCCGACCGAATTTGAGCTTGTTCCGATGTCGTTGATTCGGTTCGCCAGTTCTAGGCATATCATTGCTTCGACTTTCGATTAGATTTCTACTGGTCCAATCGATCCAAAAATGCACTATTAATGAACTCCACATCATTAGGTTAGTTAACCATAGTTACTTTCATTAACCATGATTGAGTTAGTTAACATTCATCGATAAGCTATCATGATATGTGATAAGTGGACTTGATAAGCTATCGAGGATGCAGTAGGCTATAGAATATTTTACGATAAGCTATCTATATTTTTATGATAAGCTATCGAGAAATTTTATGATAAGCTATTGCTATTTTATAAGATAAGCTATCACTATTTTATAAGATAAGCTATTGAGATTTTGACAATAAGTTATCGAGTCGTGGATGATAAGTTATCGAGTTGTGGATGATAAGCTATCGAGTATTTTACGATAAGCTATTGATATTTTATGATACGCTATTGAATATTTTCTGATATGCTATCTATATTTTTATGATAAGCTATTGACGTATTTTGATAATTAATACTCTATAATAAAGTAAATTATTTTGTGGCAATTAAATACTATGTTCGTTAATATGTTCTTGTTTAATATGTAATATTAAATTATGGTATCGATATTGGGAATAGCCATATAAATTGACTTATGTAATAAATTGATCGACGATTCTCAATGATGTATGAATAGGGAATTATGCGGAGTTGGTGATTGAATTGTGTGTATGCAATTTGTGCAATTTATTTACTGCATACATGACATAAGAGTTGCATCACATTGAGAATTCCCGGAAAAATCGAAAGACCCCATACGAGACGGGCGTGCCCTGGATCATCCAGAATTAATTGATCGGAAATATTCCCGGAAAAGCCGAAAGACCCCTGCACGAAAAGGGCGTGCCCTCGATCATCCATAATTAATCAATTGGAAATATTCCCGGAAAAGCCGGAAGACTCCCGTACGAGACGGGCGTGCCCTCGATCAGCCGTAATTGATCGATTGAAAATATTCTCGGATAATTCGGAAGACCTCCGTGTTGACACATAAATTTTAATTTTTAGAAAATCATGCATTTTATTTCACAAAATGAGAATTAGTCATAATTCTCACAAAAAATAATACTCATATATTGCATATTTAATTTTAGTCATTACAGTGAATGAGTCAATTGGGCTTAATTCTACAAGCGGCTAGACTAGACTCAGTTTAGAATTTACGATTGGGCCACATAGAGATTGCCGAATTTTAATGAGCCAATGGGATTCAATTTCAAGTTCATTTTCAATCCATTTGAGCTGAAATATTGAGGCTTTCAACCAAATGCTTATTTTTTTATATAAAAAAAATAAGCCTTAATTGGGTCCGAGAATTCAAAGATGAGCCCATCATTAGCAATAGAACTTTCGGACTTGGCAGGGACTAGTTATTGTCAAACTTTGCATGGGTTCCACTTTAAGATTAAAATTAGAGCAACCCATCTTTGTTATGTTAGGCCTTTAATTAATGTCCATTTAATTAATAAAAGTCTCAAAACATTGTCCCAAGCCCATGAGAGAATGTGGAGTTCGGCCATCACCTTCACTATCAGTAGCCGAATTCGTTAGTTCCATATTGAGAAAGAGACCCTTTCAAAATCTTCGAAAAAAAAAATCCAAGAACTCTTATCTGGTTAGAGTTTAGATGGATGTGGAATCTAATGAATCTAATGGCTGACGTTGAGTCCTATTTCAACTAGGATTGCGAATCCGACGGCTATACACAACTCTTGCCCATATTAGGATTTTACTCGTCAAGTTCTGTATATAGAGGGCTTCGCTCAGGTTAAAAAGGGGTTTTTTTCTATTATTCTCGACAGATATAGAGAAGACGGAACGTGAGCCAGCGAAAATTCAAGACTTCGGTCGTTTCCCCCACCGGTTGAGACAATCCTATTTGGCTCAAGTTCGATTGAAGTCTCCGGACTCACCTCTCTCCATCAAAGACCTCGCTGCCGATCTCTCTTCTGCAGTGAATCAACCACGATCCTGACCGACCAGAAGCCCTGGTTCCGTGGTGACGTTTCATCTCCGAAGGCTCGAGTTGCCATCGTTCGGTTCCGGCTAAACCAGGAGGTCTGATCTCGCACTTGCTTGTGTTAGATTGTTTGGAATATCCTAGTGGTGAATTGGGTTCAAAAGCACGAGTCTTTGGGCGTGGATCCTAGCTTGAAGGTGTGCCGGACATTCGCTAAAGAGGTAATTTTTCTTGGATTTTAATAGCTAGTTGATGCATATTTGCTTGGAAGTCGGCATTGTTGTTTTTGGATCCCTTTGAGTGCGTATGATTTGCAATTCAAACAAGAGAAAATTATTCCTTTTACCGAATTCATGTTCGCACCGGAAGCCCATTCGAAATCTGTTATATATATATATATAAACACGAATGGAGTTATAATTGAATTCTGTGTCGATCTTCTTTGGTTTGATGTAGTGAAATTAAAAACACGTCTTTCCTCTCATCGACAAGCTATTTAATTGGTAAAAGGGACAGAATTTTGGGCAAACATAATGGATTTTTTTTTTTCGGCATGCATATACCTCAATGACCGAACTTGTTATGTGCAATGGGGAATAATTTTTGCGTTGAGCTTCGTGCTCGTTTGATCATCTTGCCTTGTAGCTATTTGATGTGCTGTGGACGTGCTCTGTGATCGTAAGGATTATCTTTGGTGAATGTTTTTGGGGGTGAAAATCATCTCCATGTTTGATTGGATTTATTTTGTGATTGATGTCACGTTATTGGATCATTCGTGATAATGCTTGAGCACGTTGGATAAGATTTACATTTGTTATGGACAATCTTTTGACCTTGTTCTCTAATTTAGCATGCGGATTGGTTGAATGTTTTTATCTCATGGTTTGATTGCTTTATCTCTTCATAGTGTCCACGTTGGAGATAAGATTTGCCTTCGTCAAGTATTTATCCGCACTTTTTGAGAATTATCTATAACAACTTTTCTAATTTTAAAGATAATTCCTCAAATTCAAATCGGATAAGACTTTTGAAGAGGAAAGGTGGATCCCAATGCATATTTTTTATCACTCCTCTCTAAGCACTCGAAAATTGAAATACAATTTGACTCTTTTCGTTTTATTTTGTCGTGGTCGATTGTTTTGATTTTTGATAAAATTTGCACAATCTTAAACAATCTTACCCATAACACATGCTCCCCAATTGTGCTTGCCCCTTTGGAAAACATTAAGGGCAACATATGACTTCGATCTCGAAGTACGATTGTACCCGTACGTGCGAATTAGATATCAAATCCTCAATCTTGAGGAGCGAATTGTTAATTTCTAAATTAAATTTCAAGATTTGCCCTATGTATATAGACACAGCTGTTATTCGATAAAATATTCAATTGTTAATCCTAATCTCAAGGAATGTTGTGAATAAAATCTGATTTTCGGATTTAAAGGTGTTTTATGGACAATATTGTTTGTTTTTGTTCAAATTTTCATTGTTTTCATGATTGAATAAATTCCTAAAAAATCCCGAAAAAATCCCATGTTTTTCTTAAGATTAGACCACGTTTCTTTTGAACTTAGGATAGCTTTTTTACTTCATTTTTTCATAAATCCGAAAATGCATAGAAAATACCCAAAATACCCAAAAAAAAGTCATTCACATTGCATATCGTTTAGTTTGCATTATCATCTCGCCACGACATGCATCTTGCCACGTCATCTTGCCACGTCATGCAATGTTGCCATGTCATATCATCTTATATGTCATATAGATAAATTGCATTAGCGTTGCATTTAATAAAAGAAAACCTCAAAAAATTCAAATCATCAAATTAAGAATTTTTCATTAAATTGGGCACCGAGAGAGCATTAATTTTTAATTAATGTAACCAAGTCCCCGAACTCATTTTTTTTTGTTCGTAGAGATAAAATGTTCTCCTACTATTTTATATATTTTTCTAATCAACCTACCATAAATGATTAGTGGTGGCTCCGATTGATTTTTTTAACGAACAAACCTAAGTTGCGGTTTGGTAGGACTTGGGAAGGTCCGAGTTAGGTTAGTTAATTTAATTGACCTAATAATTCATTAGCCTGAATTTTAGGTCGCAACACTCCATTGAAAGACGGACGTGACCTCGATCGGCTGTAATTGATCGACTGGATATATTCTCGTGGAAGACCCTCGTAGAAAGACGGGTGTGTCTTTGATCGGCTGTAATTAATCAAATGAACATATGTCTTGGTAGAGCTGCAAGAACCCTATGTGTGATCAAGCGTGCCATGAGTGGTCGTAATGATGAAAGTATGCCTGAGCGCACAGTGCACGAGAGATTGGCATGTGTTCTGATCATGCATGTATGTATAGCATTATATTGCATACAATGGGTTGTAAAATGCAAGGCGCATGCCAAGGCAAGTGAAGTTGCCTATGATTGTGTGTGACAGCATACTTGTATATACATGTTCTGTATGGCATTGCGAGTTCTAAATGCATCCGAGCTGATTTGACCTCCTAATAGAGGCTTAAGCTGTTAGCTTGCTGAGATCTTATATCTCACCCGTTGTTGTTAACCATTTTTCAGGTCCTTAACTATGGATTAGCAATATATTGGATATGAGTAGAGGACGTGGATGTTGGTCTCTTTTAGATTAGCTGGGAGCAGTGTCAACCCATAACCCTAAGGGTTGTAGGAAGTAACCTTGAAGTGCGGCTTATGTTTATAAATGTACTTTCCAAGATTAACGAATAACTATTAATAAAATAGACTTTGCTAATGTAGATTGGTGGGATGTCCTACAGTCTATCCCTATTATTATGTTTGTCTGGGGAACTGAATCGATTTTGCGTGTGATTAATTAAAACATAAAATTTTAGATGGGTCGGTGATGCATCCTGAGACGTCACGACTTAACTATCGAGAAGAGAAGTTAACGTGCCCGATGGGTGAGGCGTGACAGTAACAAAGAGAGCCATATGACAATAGATTTTAGGGACAATTAGGCCCGTCAAACGGATGTATTGAGCCGAGTTTTGGTCATCTCATAAATTGTCCGACCCAAATAAACATATTTAACTTCTTTTGTGACTTATTTGTGGCAATGTAAATCTAGTGACCTGTACCTGATCCAATCCATAGCCAAGCCATTTCCGACTCAACTCATATTCCTAAAATACTTTTATGTTTAGTCAAATCTAGAAAGGTTCATGTCCAATTTGAAATAAAGAAAGAGTTATAGAGTTAGAGTTTTATCAAAGTAAGTTATAAAATCATTCAAGATTCAATTGCTACCCGCTTTAGGGGTGTTAAGGATAATGGCACAGATCAAGGAGTCAAGATCAAATTAAATCATACAAGTGCAAGCAAGTGCAAAGATCAAGGGATTGTAAATTTAATTTGATTGATTCTAAAGCCTTGTAATCTCTTGTATAAATACATGTACTCGCACATGAAATTTGTATCAGTTCCAACAAAATATTTTCCTCATAATTCTCTCTATTCTTTTA
Source organism: Rhodomyrtus tomentosa (assembly GCA_028455895.1). Taxonomy (NCBI): domain Eukaryota; kingdom Viridiplantae; phylum Streptophyta; class Magnoliopsida; order Myrtales; family Myrtaceae; genus Rhodomyrtus; species Rhodomyrtus tomentosa. Next base: position 11,590,572 of record JAPCWY010000003.1, on the reverse strand, counting down.
AACTTTATATGATATCAGAGCTTTTTCACTCAACCAAGCCCGCGATCCAACCATGTCGAGTTTAAGCAGTGACAACACCAACTCTTCCGCAACCGGTCTCACTAGTTCAACCAATCTCTTCCGCAACCGGTCTTATTACCATCGGCAACACTATCCCAATTCCCATGAAGCTCATGGTTGTTAACTCTCTCTCTTGGCGAGCACAACTTCAAGCCATTTTAATTCGGCATGATCTGCTTCGATTTGTTGATGACACATATCCTCGTTCGTCACTTGATTCATCTGGATTAGCCAATCCAGCGCGCACATTGTGGATCCGCCAAGACCAATTGTTGTTGTCCATCATTTTCAGTTTAGTTTCTAAACCTATTTTGCCGTTAATTGCATTTAGCGAAACCTCTCAAGAGGCTTTTAAAAAAAGCTCACAAACCTTTATGCCAACAAATCCCGTTCTCGGGTAATGTTTCTTAAGGACCAGTTGTCCATAATCCGGCATCAATCGAGGTCAGGTTCCGAATATCTTCAAGAATTAAAGGGTATTGCCGATGAACTCTCCATTATTGAAACACCCCTTCAAGATGATGATATTGTTATGCATGCATTACGCAGAACTGATCCTGAATTTAAAGAATTAGGCTGCAATTTGAGCTAGAGAAAATCCTATTCCATTTGAGAAATTATACGACAAACTTGTTGCTTATGAAAATTACATCGAGCATGAAGAAAAACCCGCAGAATTCGTTCCTGTCACAGCTCAGTACACTACCAAACCCTCCTCTAGTTCATCAGTTGCTCACTAAAACGATGCCCAAAACGGACGCGGTGCTTCTCATGGTGCTCGCAACAACTTTGGTAGCCAACAGTCCCGTAGAAACCCTACCCAGCGAGGCAACCCATCTCAGTCTCGTGACTCTAGGCCTCTATGTCAATTTTGCGATAAATACGATCACACGGCCAAGACTTACTACGGTATCTGAGGTCGTCCAAACACTAAACGTGTTGTGCACCACACAGCCGCCACATGTTTAGCCCCGCAATGGCTTGTCGATTCAGGAGCGTCCCACTACGTCACCAACGACTTCGCAAACCTATCTCTCCACTCGGAATATGAAGGATCATATGACAATGTTATTGGCGATGGGACAGGTTTGAGTATTTCGCATGTTGGGACGACAAAACTTGTGTGTCCCGAAAATACATTCGTTTTACCTATCACCGAATCGTTGGGCCTGCGCGGAAACAACGCACAATTACCCGGTCTTCCACCGAAGCCGAGTACTGCGCCGTTGCCACAGTAGAACTACAATGGGTCCGAAATCTGTAATCCGAACTTGGCATCCAACCGATCACCACTCCAACTCTGCACTATAACAACATCGGCGCCACAAATGTATGTGCAAATCCAGTATTTCATTTCCAAATGAAGCAAATTGCCATAGATTACCCTTTCGTTCGTGATCTAATTGCAAGTTGAGCTCTCCACGGCTCCCACATCTCAACAATAGATCAACTTACAGATGCCCTCACAAAATCATTATCCAAACCTCGGTTAAGTTATTTGCGACCCAAGGTTGGCGTCTTCATGAAAGCGCCATCGTGCGGGGGCGTGTTAAGGATAATGACACAGATCAAGGAGTCGAAATCAAATAAAATCATGCAAGCGCAAGCAAGTGTTAAGATCAAGGGATTGTAAATTTAATTTGATTGATTCCAACAATTTAATTCGATTGATTCTAACGCCTTGCAATCTCCTGTATAAATACATGTATCCGCACTATCAGTTCCAACAAAATATTTTCCTCATAATTCTCTCGATTCTTTTGAACTTTACAAGGGGCAACCGACCTCCCCCTTTCGGGCTACCATCAACGACGGTGCAAAGAGCCGTCAGTGAAAAACCCCGGCGATGGGGCCCAAAAACCATCCCTAGTTTTCTTTAGTGGCAAGTGTATAACACACCGGACGACGGGAACACTCTGCCGGTGCTCCTTAGGGTTATGGACTTTGTCTTTTCGCTTGAGGTTTTAAAGAAAATGCAATAGAGAGACTAACTGTAATGTAATTGTAGACAAATACAAGTAACCTTTAGATAAAGAGGGTGTTTTTCCTCGAAACATTAACTTACTATATACCCACTCAGGAGCTCATAGATCACGTCATAGCCATAAATATTTCTGATTTAATAAGCTTATAAGAACTTCCGCTTTCTCCGGTTTTCCGTCGCTCGTTCGTCGATATTCGGTCAAATTTGAATGGCTTGTCCGCTGTGCTCTGAATCAAACCAGTATGCTGCGTTGTTCGAGGGAACCACAATTCTTCCTTGACGGATTCTTCGGTTGAAACAATATGTACATCATTATATTCTTTAAATATGTGTAATTTGTATCCTCGTCTTCATGACTTCTTAAGAAAGCTCTTGAACCAGTATGCCGACCGTTTAGGGATTCTCTTCAACCCATTCTGGTAATCGACATAGTTGATGCCAAATCGAACCTCGTAACCGCTGCCCCATTCGAAGTTGTCCAACAGCGACCACGCGAAGTAGCCTTTCACCTTCACACCGTCCCTGCAACGAAATTGCGACAAACCCCCGCATCAGTCGAAAGCCAAAGGCAGCTCCCAGCGAAATAGGCGAAACTAGAGTTTCGAAGCTCCTCCGATGCTGCTGCTGCTTCTTCTTCTTCTTCTTCTTTTTTCTTTTTGAGATTTTAGCCAATGGAGTACCGTGAAAATGACGGACTTACTTAATCGCCTCTCGGAGATACGAGAGATGGCGATAGTGATAATCGATTCTCGTGTAGTCCGACAGCTGTTGCTCCAGCGGCAGTGTCGAGTTGTTGAACTCGTCGACCCCTAAACGTCCATCAAGAGAGAGAGGCATTAGCGACCCGAAAAGTGTGTACTTCGCATGATTTTGATTGCTTACCATTCTCAGTAATGTAAATGAGTGGATCATTGTACTTTTGCTTTATGTAGAGCAAAATATTGCGTAATCCTCTAGGATATACGTGTAGCCAACTGGACGCAGCCTGTAGCGAACAATGTACAAATTAAATTAGTTAAGGATATCAATTATCCTATTCATGTTCAGTTAAGGTCAAGACAATAGAAAACGATTAGTAAAATGGACAAATTTAATGAGAATGTATACGTGAACAAACCTGCGGACCAATTGGGACTCCATCGCGCTCGGCTGTACAAGAAACATAAGATTCAATTACAATGACCATTAATCACTCGTTATCGCGCGTTGATTATTGCAAATCGAGCCCAGTCTCTCTTACTCGTTTGATTCACGAGCGCATCGGTCAGATAGCTTGGAGGCGAATTGGCACGGGGCCCCTTTTTTGCGTAGGAAGAGGTGTAATAGTTAAATCCGAGGAAGTCGATCGACCCTTTTACGATCAGAGACTGCTCCTTCGTGAACTTGGGGAGTCTGCTTCCGACGAGGGCACGCATGCTTTGTGGGTAGTCGCCGTACGTGATCGGCTCCAAGAACCTGCAACGCATGGAAATTACGACAATAATTAGGTGTGACTAATCACATGACGGAGTTCGTGAAATTAATGAGATGTAGTCATAGTTCAAGGAGCAATTAATCACCATCCGAGATTGAAATCCAAAACCCTTAATGCTGCATTTTTGTTATCCTTTGCATGAGAGTAAGGCACAAACCAATCAGACACCAACGTTATTCCTATTACCCCCTGTTGAGATGCCTGCAAAATTCATCACGAACATAAATTTTTTTAGGCCAACGTAGCTATTCAAATTGAGTTCTTGTCGAATTATTTGACCACCTGGTACTTCTCTCTGTACAGCTTCACGGCGGCGGCATGAGCAAGAATCTGATGGTGCGCAACTATGTACGGCTCTGTGCCGGAATCGCCGCCCTTGCAATTCAGCATCTGCCATTCCGAGCACCGGCCTGGTGCCGCCACCCCGATCACGTAGCCGAAATAGCAGAAGCTCCACGGCTCGTTGAAAGTTATCCAGTGCTTCACTAGATCCCCAAACTCCTCGAAACAAACATTAACATAATCGCGAAAATCGTCCCTGCTCGACAAAATTAGTCATATAATTTGTTCTGGATAGCCAAGTAAAAAGTTACTTAGAAATCTCAGGCACTGACTGATTCGTGACTGGATAAAATTATATGGTGACTCACACAACATGGGGACTCAAGAAACCTCCATACTCGTCCTCTAGGGTTTGAGGAAGGTCATAGTGGAACAATGTCACGAAAGGTTGAATACCTGCATCTCCCATAGGGCCAACAACACCATAATTGAAATATTCAAAAAGCTATGATTATATAAATTATATGACTAAACATAAACTAAGTCTCCATTCGTTTCATGAAAAATGAATCATTCGCAAATTTTTTTCTTATAAACAATTTATATCTAAACATTTTTGTGGACGATAGCAATATTTATCATCCATCCATCTTTATAGAAGGTACAGGCCATCGTTTTTAAAAATATATTTTTCACACCATTCTTTTTTTTTTTTTTTGCAAAACAAACGAAGCCTAAAAAACCTAGACACGTGAAAAATCGAATTCGCAATGAGTAATACCGTGGGCTAGGAGCTCGTTGATGAGGTTGTTGTAATGTCGCACTCCTTCCTTGTTGATACCTCCTTTTAGCTTTCCCTCTAAACATTTCCCAGGTAAAGAAATTTAAAAGCAAGACAATTGACAACGTTACTACTCGGGATGAAAACTAAAGAATACACATGATTTTATTTTCTGGCCATGAGAACGACACGAACTTACTAGGTAGAATTCGAGGCCATGAGATTGAGAATCTGTAAGCATCTAACCCCATTTCCTTCATTATCCCCACATCTTCCTGTGCACAGCCAATTTGCCCAAAAATAAGATAATAATCGTAACGACAATAGTAACTAACCCCATATTCTAAAGAATTTATAATAAAAATAAATATACTTAACCTATTGCAGTTATATCAAATCAGTCTTAAACCTGATATATTTGTATCAATTCAGTCCATCCAGCCAATTTTGGACAGAAATAGCTGACATGACATGTTATTTTAATATTTTTTTGATAAGTTTTTTCTTTTTCTTTTTTTTTCTTGACTTTTGTTCTTCCTCTAGCTGGTCGCTGGCCGGTTGGCGAGGTTGACCTCACCTGTGACTGGTTCGTGATCGGATAAAGGAAGAAGAAATGTGAGAAAAATAAAGAAAGAGAAGCAAAAGAAAAAAAAAAGGAGAGAAGAAATATTTAAGTAAACATTAGAAAAACATTAAGATACATTAAAAATGATCACGTCAGCGTCGACAATACCACGTCATTTTCGAAAAAAAAAATGGGTCTGATGAGCTGAATTGACACAATTGAAAAAAAAAAAAAGAAAAAGACCGAAATGGAAAAAAAAAATTAGGACTGAAATAATATAATTATAGTAGGATTTATTTTTTTTTGGGTAGTATGTTGTTTTTTGGCTTGTGCAGGTGCGAGTACCTTGTATCGGTGGTACTGATCGACGGCCACGTCTCCATTACTCCCGTCAGATATTTTCTCTGTCATTTACCAAACATAACAATTTTTTATTATTAACAAAAGGTAAATAATTTCAATCGAACTAAATGAGAAAGGCCTCAATTGAAAAAGGTTCCACGCCTTACCACCTTTTTTTTTTCTTTTTCTTTTTTTCTTGTTCTACGTATGACCAAGGTTAAATAGGGACAGCGCAGAGATGAACACCGTACGCCAAATCAAATACACCGTATGACTCAATGTATCTGATTGGTTAGATTTTATGGGCCTCACGTGGATCTCACAAGGTCCAATGATTCACATGTATTGGGCTAATTGTATACAGTGCATTCAATAATTTTTTTTTTCGTACAGCTTGTAAATTGCATAGGTGGAATGTCTTCATCATCGTGTATCATGGGCTATGGCAGATAGATTGATGCACGATGCACTTTCCATCAAATTCGACGCCTACAACTTCGGCTATTGTGTTCCTTTATCTTCCCGTGAGAGAAATACATGTTGAATTCATATGATGATTAAGAGAGAGAGAGAGAGAGAGAGAGAGAGAGAGACCTGGGTATTTGTGTGTGAAGTAATCCCAGATACTTGGCCCTTTACCACCTTCATTTGCTGCACCTTCATACTGCCAAGTTTTCAAATGATTGATATAAACCGCGAAAGGAAAACTATCAAATGCTTGATATTGTCTCAAAGAATAAATTGAAGAAAAACTAAGGCTAGGTTGAGAGTAATCACCTGATAAGCAGCCGATGAGGTCCCAAAAAGAAAATCGGGAGGGAAGCTGCTCCGGTTGAGCCAAACGGCGTTGTAATCACCAGGTTCATACGTGTGATTATTGCCGGCCACTGAACAATGACTCAGTGAACCCACAATGACAAGAAACCCTAAAAGCAGTTCACGATGAAAATGAAACGCCATGATTGAAATCACACAATTCAATTTCAAAGACTGGCTTTCTTTCTTGCTATATTTATAGAGGCTTCCCGGGAGGCCCTCAATGGCGATCTCCAGCACACTTTTGTTCATGAAAGAAAACAAGACTTGACAAAGACAGACGATTATGTGGATTTTACGCTGCATTGATGCGTCACATCACAAACTCACTCTCCTAACCCTAGATAAGAACTTCCTTGCATCGCTCCCACCTCCTCAAAATGGCAAATATTATCTATCAATGGTAACATGTGTCATTTTGACTAGATCAGCTAAATGGGTGGTTCGGATAAAAAATTGATCTGATCCAAATTAAAATTATCTATTTAATCTGTTTCGACTCATTAAGTGAAAATTTATTGATCCATGCCCAAACCCAACCCAACCCAACATATACCCGACCCATACCCACTCAACTTGGAATGCATTCATAGCAACTTTTATCCTTAAATTGCTGTCTTTGAAGAATGGGATGCTTCCTGGACCGAATCGTCAAGTAGCGAAGGCCCTTGGAGGTTGGGTTATCGACGGAGTAATGAAGTTGGCAGTCAAAGTTTATGTTTTCTTAGAAGTGCAATTTGTCACGGTCATATGAATTGCGAGCCAAAGGTTGAAGAAAACCTAATAATAGACCAAACTAAAGCACATTTGCTTTGGGGTTTTAGCTTTAGTGCCCATTAGGTGACCTATAAAGTATGGGTCAGAATACAAGTTAATGAAACATTTTGACAACCCCTAGACTTGAGATGATAAGATCAAGTTAACTGTGCATTTTGAAATTGAAATCCTGTCTAATGACATATATACGTATATGAAGATCATGCTAACAAAGTTGAGGTGCATGACTATATATATTTCGACGATTCCACTTTCTCATTGAAGAGTAATCCGGTGATGTCTGTTTTAGTCATGCTAAATTACAATTTTTTGCTGACACCATTTATGAGGCCCTCCTCCGTATGTTAATGTATCAAAGCTCCCGCTTGACAAACGCCACGACCAGGTGAAATCAAGTACAGTGCGACATATGAGCACAGAAGCCCTCGCAATCAAGAAATCCATGAAATGAGCTGAAAATTTCATGAATCGGTTAAAGACGTATTTCATACCAACATAATCGGGTAGGTGGGTAATGTATGGACCCCTTTGTCTGGTTTTATCTTAATGGAGCTGCTATTAGCTAGGGCCACTCAATCCGGAATTTTTATGTCGTGCAACCATAGCTAGCGTGGAACTTTTAGACCAAGAGTCATTAGAACATTGACGCCTATGGTTGCTCCACGTACGTACATATGTTATCGAATTTTCAACTTGCGTGATCTTTTACTTGTGAGCATGGAAATGCACCTGAGCGATCTTGTGGACACATGCGTTTTTTCTTCCGGAGCTGGCAAATAATTATCACCAGTAATAATGATTGGTGATGAGAACAAAGATGATAATAGTTGTAGGATAATAACGATGATTAAGTTCCGAGTGCGTGTGAACTCGACACATCCAAGTTCTTCAAGTCTCGCATAAGACCCACGTTAGATAAAACTAGGAATGCTCTAGACTTGAATACACCCGGCACATCCAAGAAGGTCCCCCGATTGTTTGAGGTCCAGCTAGGGCCGGATCAACTCCATTTCGCAAGTACGTGGCAAGCCATGAAAATTGCGCGGACTTCGCTTTTCTGAAGATTGGAATCGATTGAACTAGCTCGTGCAATTTGAAAGCGGAGAGCTCCTTATCCTTCCAGTCTTTCGAGTACGTGATTTGTCATAATCTCAACCCACCCGACCCGGTTCCGTGATTGGGTGTCCCTCTTGCCATTCCGTCATTTCGAGATGGAAACAATAAGCAAGAAAGCACGTCTCGGCTCGATTTTAGAATTGGGCGGACAATTGCACCCAGCACACGCCAAAACCTTGCCCGCTAAAGAAAAGTAGCCGCACCAACCACAGCCGGACCCAAAATTCAAAGGCTGCAATCTCATCTAAAACTCCAAACTGAGTAATCAGCTCGTGTCCTCCTCCTTCATCTCGAAGAATCAGAAAGTTTCGTGCTTCTTCAGCCCACGTGGCGCTACAGGAATACTGAGTTTGCCATCTGCAAAGTCAAGACCAGCGTTTCAGGATTCGACAATCAGGTAGGTTCATCTTCCGGGGTATCATTATCATACAATTTCTTCAGCTAACGTGAGCAAAATGCCAAAATGTCTACTGTCCAAAACCCTTCGGTTTGATTTGGAGCATATGATTGTGGTTGTGTTAAATGTTCTCACATGGAATAATTGACGGGATGTGAAACTATTTAAAATTTTGAGTAAAGATAAGTTCAAATAAATATATTGACGAGATGTGACTAAGACTTCCTTTTAACAATCCCTCGAGTGAAATTTGTCGAACCGATGGTTCGACATTGAAGAACAGCTTTCGTACACGGCCATCCATAATTCGTAACTTGTGAATCATAGGAAAGGCTTCCTTCAAGCTAATAATACAATTATTTCAATGAGAAAAATAACCAAAAAAGTCATAAATCTCAATTATATCAATTCAGTCCTAAATTTTTCTTTCTTTTGCCGATTGAACTTTAAACCTTTTGCATTTGTACCAGTTCAGTCCATTTGACTAACTTTAGCCTGCCGATGCTAACTTTGTAATTTTCAATCATATTGTAAATTTGTAATAGTTTTTATGTTTTTCTTTTATTTTTTTAGTTTCTTCTCATTCTTCCTCCAACCGGTCATCAACCCAGTGACTGGCTAGAGGCAACGGCTGGCAAGGTCGATTGGCCATTTCTAGATGAGCTTGGCCTCACCAAACCAGGGCATGTTCGAGCCTCGCCAGTGGCCACTGAGGTTGACCAGAGCTTCGCCTCTAGCTAGTCGCCAATCCGATGACCACCTACATGAAGAAGGAGAAGAAAAAAAAAATATCAATATACTAATAAAAATTGCCATGTCATTTCTTGCAACGCCATAAATGCAAAATGATTTAGGATTCAATTGGAAAAAAATGATTGAGGACTCAAATGATATAAATGCAAATAGATTTATAACTCAATTGACAAAAAAATATATGTATGTCTCAATTGGTACAATTACAATATGTTTAAAATTGTGAAATTCGGAGGTTATCTCAGGCCACAACTATATTATAATTATTGAGTTTCTAGTTGACATCAATTATCAAGTAATCTCAGCTTAATCCTTCTCAACGAGGAAAATGGTCGACAACGCGATACTCACCAAATTTTTTTGGGAAAATTTCAATTAAGAGTCTCTAGTGTCCTGATTTTCTGAAATAAGGGTTCGAACTATATTTTGTTTTAAATAAGGGCCTCAAGTGGACTTCTTATTTAAAAAAAAACCTAGCCTAAGGATATTTCGATCTTTTATTCTTTCTTTCAATTTTGTCTCTCTTTTTTTTTTGCTTTTTCTTTTCTTTTCTTTTTTTCCTTTCCTTTTTTCTATTACCGCCCCCATCCCCTGTCCCTCCCCAGCCATGGACACCATTCACCTGCGCAACTCCGATTTCGTTGAAACAACCCCTCCCCGGCCGCCACATATTCTGTTGGAAGGAGGAATCCAGAATCTTTGAAGGAGAATTTTTCGAGAGAGGGAGGAAAAAAACCTCTCTGCAACTCTGCTAGTCCGCCATCGTCAAACAAGGCTGAGATGTTCAAGCTCACTTTCCTACCGATCCAAGAAACATCGGTCGACGCCATTGCCTCCATCAGCTTCGTCTCGACCTCGGAGCAAGCCAGGCCTAGTCGACTCTTCTGTAAGTCTCGAAATAGGTAAGCTTTGTTCTTCGAATCTGTGCTACTTTAACAGTTTTATTATTATTATTATTGAAACTCACTAAAATCCAGTCCTGAGCTCGTTTATATTCTGCTTTTGGCCCTGAGCTCGGGTGGGGGGAGGGGCGCATTTCATTGGAATTGGAGCGACCGCGGTTGCACTGTGGAGGAGGAAGAGAGGTGCGGGAGGGGATGGGAGGGGTAACAGAAAAAGAAAAAATGAAAAGAAAAAGAAAAGCAGAGAAAAAAAGACAAAATTGAAAGAAAAATAAAAGTCCGAAACACCCTTAATCAAGTCCATTTCTCCAAACAAAAATACATTTGAGTCCCTTATTTGAAACAAAGTATAGTTAGGGCTCTTATTTGAGAAAATCAGAGCACTATTAGCCCTTAATTGGAGTTTTTTAATTTTTTTTTTTTTGCAATACTCAATTAATTTGGCAAATCCAACGTGGCTGTCCTCGAGGCAACCAAATCAATTGGGACGAAAATTGCAGGCGTAGCATAATTAGTTGGGACCATTTTGAGATTGCAAGAGAAGACAACTTCGTTTCGTTAGTTTAACTCGCGAGTAACACGAATGATGCCCGACCGTTGGACCGGCTACATCAGCAGTTACTACAACATTTCTGGTCTTCAATGATCATATCGTGTATGCAATTATGTCAAATTCAATTCTTTCTTTTTTTGCGCCAATTAAATCTTAAATCTTTTCAAATTTTGATAATTAAGTCCGCCAGTCAATTTTGACCGAAAATTGATAACATGACAATGGCCGTCTTACATGAATTGTTGGCGCTAACATAATTTTTTTTAAAATTTTTTTTTCCTTTTCTTTTCCTTTTTGGTTAAGGCCAACATGAGGCCGCTAGATCTTGGCTTCACCATCGAGCGAGGGTTAGGCCCTTGGTGACAACTAGAGGAAAAAAAACTTAGAAAATTTATAAAAAAAAAAATTTCATGTCATTATTGGCAGTGTCACGTAGGACAAATGATGGATGTCCGATGTCTATGGCATCAATTTTCAGTCAAATTTGATCGGATGAACTCAATCGGCAAAATGAAAAAATATTTAAAACTTAATTGCCCCAAAAAAATAATTAAAATTGAATTGATTCAATTGCAATACATTTAAGAATTTTTAATAATTATGCCATCGCGGATGTAGTGACAACCAAGTGCCGCAACAATGAAAATTAGTGCTCCTTGTACATCTAAGAATCGCATTTGACCATCAATTGTCAGGGCAGCTCCTAGTCTTGTTTCATCCTTACTTATCAAGGATATGTCGATGACAAAATTGCAGGAAGAGAAGAACGCCATGAAAGTTTTGAAGCTAAATGAGCAAAGATAATCCAAGGAACCCTTTGGGATTGGAGTTGAAACATCTTTTCACTCTTTGTACCTAGCTGATGCGTTGATCATTTATAATCAAAACTGGCAAACTCCCAGCCTTTTGATTTCAACTGCACTTTCCGGTCTTCACCATATCTTAGCACTAGAGGCAAACCGCCAAGTGAAAGATACGATTCAGCTCCGATCGATCAGACTTTGCATGGATCCGCAGATCATTCGATCCGTGCATGATGCCATGAACTGCCCATGGTACTACGTAACAGAATGTAGATGCATAATGGAATGGAGCACACACATCACCAGATTATACAATCAAAGTACAAACCGAGTAATAAACATACTCTGCACAATTCCAAAGAACATGGAGGCTATCACCACCTCTGCCAAAGAACATGGCCGCCAGTTGCAGTAGACGCATTAATGACATCGAGCTGACTTGCAAACAGATTTTCCATGACCCAACTTTGCTTCAACCAGAGCTAGAGATAAATAAGTAGATGCATCGTGAGACATTCGAGGTTTAAAATCTGCAGGCCTCGATGCTGCGATACTCAAGCGTCCAAGTGGATAAATTGCATCATCTGGTTGCGGCACAAGGTCATGCTTCTCTCAATCTTCAAGCAGAAATGAGATCCAAGAGGACAAGAAAGCATGAGATGTCGATTCCACGATAAGCTCTGCTCTTGCAATCCAAGAATTGGGTTAAACGAAATAAACGTTCACAGCTGCCTTAAAGGCTAGTGGAAAACCAGCACTACCACCAAGACAACATGACAAGACATCACAGATCAAAGCATCAGAATGACAATTTTCAAAAATCCAAACCGCTATCATCAAAACAAATGAAGCTGTCGGATTATTGCTGACGCAGTCATGACGCAATCTTTGTAGGTGCTTTATGCAGCCAATCATCCCATTTAGACCAGAAAGGGGAAGCATTCCCTAAGCGAGAAAATATGATGCAGGATCACCAGAATATTGCTTAGGCAAATGCAACAGCGACTGCATAAACATGCTTGCAAGTGACATATTAACAAAGCTGATGAAGCACTCAACAGAAAAAAGCTACCACTAACTACAGCTGTAAATGCCATGAAAGCTCTACTAGACCAAAAGGAGATCAAGTAACTGAATCAGCCTCAAAAAGGATAATAACCGCGAAAACATGGAAATAAAGAGAAATAAAGAGCTTCATCAGCATTCAATGTTCATCAGGTAAAGGCAAAAGGCTTTATCCACCTAAGGCAAACGGAAGACATCCTGATCAACCTCAATCTAACCACCAGAATCTCACTTGCATTCCACCCCTACTTCAGCAGCTCGGCGGGGTTTGCTTTTACGCCTGCTTCCATTATGTCGGAATCCATTCAACTTGATCAAATTATCGCCACTTGATCTTGTACCGATGCCTTTCTCCTCTTTCACCAAATCCAGCTTCCCTCTTACCCGTGAGTCACGCAACCTGTTCTTCCCATTCTCTAATGAAGTTTGGTCATCTTTTTCTTTGCTGGATATACTCAGCTTTGCATCATCACCATCTTCCTCTTCTATATTTTCCAATTCTTCCTTGTCCAATTGATCCCTCGGGAGCTTTTGTGGTCTTCCTCTCCTCTTCCGAGCCAGCGGTTTTCCTTCTCTGCCACTTCCTGGATCTTCATTGTTGCCAGAAGTTACCTTCTTCGCCTTTCCTCTTCCCTTACGCATCATTCAGGATTGACAAAGCCAACGTCTAAACAGACATCTGATACACCAGCAAGACCAAAGGGCAGAAACAAGTCAAACATCAAAGCAAATGCAAACACCTAACGGGCAATCGAAGAAAGACTCATTCGTTCAACGAATCGCAACGTAACGAAGTTAACTAAGTTCATCCATTTTCCGTCTGTGGGTAAGAAAAAGCTAGGAATTTTTTTCTCTATAATGCGGACAGATAATAATTGAACTACGAATTGGACAAACCACCAGCATTTTAGCCGTTCCAACCCCGTAAACTGGGAAAGGGATTAAAGGAAAGAACAGACATGAGAAGGTGAAAACATCACCAGTGTTCATCCTATAAATTCAACAGATTACTAGCTGGATAGACTGCTACAGGAAGTTAGGCACTACAGAGGACCGTGATTGACTTTTTCCGTGTATTATGAGTGTATTACTCAGAGAAACAATACAGAGAAGCACATGGACAGATAATACGACACAAAACAGCACTAAATATTTATTAAAAGAAAAGTTCCAGCCATCCAATTCAGAGAAATGAAAATTATACTCATACACTCTGCGATTCCAAAGAGCACTAACTAGAATCAGTACAGTGCTCTAATGCTATTTCCTGGATCGCGATTCAATGTCCAATTTTTTTTCAAAAATGAAACCTTTGCAAACAACAAGAAATACCCCAAAAGAACCAAACAACCAAGATTTATTCCGGTGCATAAAACTAAAATAACTCTTCAATGAGTTCAATGTAACTAAAAGAAACCCCTAGCAGCTATAAACTTCAACATCTAAATGACAAAACCAAGCTTTGCTACAAAACCAAACAACTGTTTCCAACAGAACATGCAAAAAGCGAGAGAGAACTAACCCCATACACAATCCTCAATCGCATCACAGCACGACATCCATCTGCTCGATTCTGCCAGAGCAGGGTAAAGAAGAAGAGCAAAGTCAGAGGTGGTATTTCAAACTGTTTGAGGATTTCGTATAAAGCGAGATAGAAAGCAGGAGGAACAAATGAAAAAAGGAGATATTTTTCTTACTTGGTGGGAGAGAACGGTCACAGGAGGAAAGATTGCATGCCCAGATCGAGAAACTTCAGGCCTCGTAGATGCTGAGGATCGGTATGCGCAGTACTTTAGTGCCACAAGCTGGTCCGCCCTCTAAAGCGAGATATGGCCGAAGTGAGAAATGAAATGCAAAGACTCGAAACACTCAAAACCAACGCGAGAGAGAGAGACAGAGAGAGACAGAGAGACAGAGGAGCGTGACAGGATGTTCATTGATTGGATATGCAGACTGACGAAGACTTTCGAGTAACATGTCTATCATTTGTGAATGGCTCGTGTCCTCTTCCTTATGCTTTTGTCTCCTTATTTTTTTTTTCCCCAGGAATCTTCTAAGTTCAAAATAATTTTAGAGGTCTCAAGACCTTTTTATGAAATTTACTGCGAAAATATTACCATATGCTAATCCATTTCTATTATAATAGCCAATCTCTTCTTTATTGCGTAAAAAAAAATGAAGTTCAATAGCAATTATGGCTCACAATACAAAATTCTTTGATAAAAAAAATATACAATCGACTCGCTTCGATTTGGAGTAATTCAATTGTGAGTTATGTTTAAATACATATCGTTTCGTTCTATAGATTTTTAAGTGAAGGATGATCGGCTCATATGATCTCGATCGGGTTCCATTTTGGGTTGTTCACTTTGTGTATGCAAATCAAGATTAGTTCAAGTTGCTAGTAAGCTCAAGTTCTCTAGGATTTTGTACAATTTTGATATAGGCCGACTCTAATATTGCTTCCACTTTTGATTGTTTCGGGTGGAGTAAATAAAAATAAATATTTGAATTTGTTCTCACATGTTAAATTCCTTAAAATAGATTTTACGTATATTTATCTCTTACCTTATAACATGTTGAATTTGAAGTTGGATCTGAACACTTGTCCTTGGGCCGCAAAATAGATAAATTAGAATAACATGTACTTTTTTTTTGGCAAAGAATAACACGTACTTTAAAGAGAGCAGAATTGTATCACACAAACAATATAACCAACTAGATTCTAAATTTCCACATTGGTGTATAAAAACAAATGACGTGAGGACCATTGCGCTAGACTTATTTTTTTAAAAAAAAAATTGCGATACTATTACAAATATTGGTTTGAAGTCCGCTCATTTTCTCAAATAAAGACTTGGAATATATATTATTTCAAATAAGGATCTAGGGTGTTTTTTCTTTTCAAAGAATGACCCAACCAAAGCCAATTTCGTCATTTTCTTTTTTGCTTTTTTGCTTTTTTTCTTTTATTTTATTTTTCCTTTTTCCTCTCTCTTCCCCTAACCATTGCCGACTCCGGCTATCCTCACATGAGCGAGGATCAAGTAAGGGATGCCCTTGCCGACATCGACTGCCTAGGCATGGGGCCAGGCATCTGGTGATCCTAGTCGAACTCAGTCCAAGTGAGGGCAACCCTCACTCAACATTGGCAATGGCCGTGGTAGGGAGAGGAAAAAGAAACAGATAAAAAGTAAAGTAAAGGAAAAAAACAGAAAAAAGGAAAAGAAGAAGAAATGACGAAATTGTCTTTGGTTGGACCCTTATTCGAGAAAATGAGAGTTTTTCAGACCCTGATTTGAAATCTTTCCAAAAATCATTTTTCATCAATAATAGTAAGCCACTCATAGTAAATAAAGTAACGAGTTTAGAGATAATAGACAATTATCTTTTTCATTAGCCTTAAATATATAAGGTTTGGAGAATTGGAAACTATATATAAAGCAAAAGAAGATTATGATTTATTTAGGAAAGGACCGTTATAATGGCGATCCAAAAATTTCAACGACTAAAAACTTTCTTGTATTGAAGCTACCGTTCTAGGGCCAACCACATAAAATATGTTGCGATAAACTAACATTGTATGTTAACGCGTCTCTTAACGGATTCCTTAAATAAGGAGACATGAATTTTGGAAAGTACTTAGTGAATTGAAATGGTGTAAACTTCGATTTCTTGACCAATGATTGGAACAATTTACAGAGATGATGGATTGAAGCATGACCATGCCCCGTACATGACCTTATTCAGTGGGACGATGCAAGTCCGAGTATGATCATCAGGAGTTCAGGACCGAAGGGCAACGTGACATCCAAACTTGAGGTGTCCAAGCTCACAGACGCACGGTGACTTGGGTCCTTTCACCAATACCTCTAGAAAGCAATAACATTTGGCTGGACTGAGAATGCTTCCAATAGAGGCAATAGTTCCCTGATAAAGGGCCTCCCTTCGGCACTTGAACTACAACCAGGATCACCGGAATTCTGTCGTCGGCAGATGCCATGGGTATTACCTATCACAGAAGAGTTTCTGCAGGTTCTTTTGCTTGCAGCTTGTTCCTGCAATGGGTCACATAACTTCACCTTCTGACAAAAAAGTTTTGAGGAATGACAATAGGAGCGAGAACCGCAATCCAGAGCAGCGGACATTTATCTTCAGCTTTCTGTAGTTCTGATGCTTTTTGATAAGTTGTGTGTTCCGTCCAATACTCGAGGTTCGCAGCAGAAATTGACAAGAGCAGACCGCCATCCTCCATCTTGTAATTGGCTCATTCCTGCTCCAATATACTGTGTTCTACTGTGGCTCCGGTGCTAGTCCCTCTTCTAAATCCAACTGTAGCCAGGTTTCTTTTGGATCCTTTTCTCCCTCATGACATCTCTAACATTCTCGACCCCCTCCCATCCTTCACCGGCTGCAAGAATGTTCGACAGTGTCACAAGACCCCCAGGTCGTTTCAATCTCTTGTTCGCAATATCATCAGCAACTAGCTGAGCCAAATCATTTCTTCCATGAATTGAGCACCCGTTAAAAAAGGCTCCAAGAATTGAATCGGTGACATCCACGGGCATCTCCTTCAACAAATTGTAAGCTTCTGCCATCCTACCACAGCGGCACAAAAGATCAACCACACAAGCAAAGTGTTCCTTTCGGGGACTAACACCATAATCCTCTTTAATGGATCTAAAAATTTGTAAACCTTTCTCTAGTAAGCCACCGTGACTGCAAGCAGAAAGAACGGAAACCAGAGTCACTTCATTTGGATGGATCTGTCTGTCCTTCATTCCTTCAAACAGTTGAAGAGCCTGATCAAACATGCCGTGCTTGCCATAACACCCGATCATTGCATTCCAGGAAGCCACATTCTTGACGGTTGCCATTTCAAAAACATTGGCAGCCTCCTTGACACAACCACATTTTGAATACATGTCAATAAGAGCACTAGCTACATACACATTCATATCAAGTCCCATTCTGTAAATCAAACCATGAATTTCTCTCCCTCTGTTTATTGTGACTGTAGATCCACATCCTGGGAGAAGACCTGTGACCGTGACTTGATTTGGTTTGACCCCCGACACCAACATTTCCTGAAAAAGTATCAAAGCTTCGTGGACTTGGTTGCTCTGAACAAAACCAGAAATCAATGCATTCCAAGTGACCAGATCGGGAATCAGCCCCTCATTTTTCATCCCATCCAATAGTGTCATCGTCCCATTTCTATCTCCACTCCTAGCGTAACCAGCTATCATCGCGTTCCACGTGAAGTCATTTGGTTTTAGCCCTTCCCTTCTCATTTGCTCAAACAGCTCGACAGCTTTTTCCATCTTCCCCACATGGCAATACCCACAAATCATCGACGTCCAAGAAACTACATCTCTTGTAAACATCATGCCAAACACCTTATCTGCAAGATCCAACCTTCCACATTTGCCATACATATCTATCAAAGAATTCGCTACAGATACGTCATCTTGCAAATACACTCTGTACACAACACCGTGAATTTCTCTTCCCTTCAATACATCCATCACGGCAATGCAAGCTTTGAGCACGATGGAGAACGTGAACTTATTGCACGCCCTACCCAGTTTCTGCATCGAGGCGAAGTACCCGAATGCCTCCTCGTGATCCCCATCGAACGCCGAGATCGAAACCATCCAATTCAGCGCGAAGGCACTGGGGTGCGGAATCGTGTCGAACACGAGCTTTGCGGAGTTCGAGTCGCCGCAGCTTCCGTACGAGCCGACGAGGGTCGAACTCAAGGACGGGGAAGAGCGACCAGTCCCGGTGGTGATCAACACGGCATGGACTTGCTTGGACAGTGACAAAGACTTGCCTTTCATGCATCTTTGCAGTAGCAAATTGAGGTCGTCTAAAGACAAGCTCTTTGAGGCGCGTTTCCAATAGCTCATCGTGCGAAGTTCGTCGGAAAAGCACCCAGATGACCCATCATGAGAATGAATCTAGAGCAGCTTCCTTCAGCACGAGCGAGTCAAGAATTGCACCAGCGTTGCGCTCCCGCTCCGAAACATTTGAACGAGAAAACTGGGATTCGATTTCGGAGCAACATTAGCGACCTTTTCTTACAACATCTGACGCCATTTTCCCATGCCCTCGGAAGAACAGCAAATAATTACTATCAAGTTTATAATTACCGAAAGTCTTAAAATGTTTCTTAAAATAAAAGTCAAAACAAACTTACTCATCTCATGATTCAGCACTTCAATTTAGATAATCTTTTTCCCACCTAAAAAAGAGTTAGATAATCTATATTTCGGCTCATTGATTTTTTATTCATTTTTTTATCTATTTTGTTTCCCTTTTTTTATGTTTTTTAAAAGTAAAAGAAATATCCATATAGGTAGGAGAGTTGACCATTAGCCTATGGCCACCAGCCCACTGCTAATGGGGGTCGGCAGGGGAGGGGCGGGCCTCTGGCCCTCTCCCGAATCTGCATGAGGGCTGCTTGCCCTCCCCTAGTCAAATTCGGAAGGAGGCCCAATCCTCTCCTTATTTTGGCGGCGACCCCGTTGGCCTTCGTTGCCCCTCTTGCCTATGTATGTTGTCTTTTGCTTCTTCTTTTTTTTTTATATTTTTTTTGTTAAGCTCTATCCGCCGTGTATGTTATTTGTTTCTTCTTCTTCTTCTTTTTTTTTAGTTTTTTTTGTTAATTTTTTAGAACGCAAAAGAAAGAAAAGTCTAATAAAATTGAAAAAAAAAAGCAAAAAGACGAAATGTGCTTAAAATAAGTCCTTTAAAGATTTTATGACCACTTCAGATCTTTATTGGAAACGACATTCACTTTAGACCCTTGTTTGATAAAATGAGAGCACTTTAAGCATTTATTCAAAAGAGAATTCACTCGAAATCCTCATTTGAGAAAATGAGAAGAATTCGGATAGTTTTTTTGAAAATTTCCCTAAACAAAAAATTAGATAATTTGTTTTTTCATACCAAAAGAGTTCGATAATCTCTTTCAAAAAAGGTAGAGACTAATTTACCAGTACACCCTACTACATCCACTAAAAATTGAAACATATTTTCCATAATCACTCAAAAACTTCAAGAGATAAGTTATGAGTGAATCAAAATATATTAACTATTTGACACCACAAGAATTCTGGTCAGACCCCATGCATTTTTAGGAAAACCTTTCCAAGCTAGCCATCTTTCACACACACGCACGCGCGATACATAAAAGGGGCATACAAGGAGTATGAGGAGGAAGCATGAATTTGTATTCTATACGCTACAAATGAGGGGATGACCTTTTTATATACACAAGTGGGAGACCCGTTGTATTTTCACCCTTTGTCCCACATGCCTTGTCTTGCATATTTGGATTCCTAGGTTTTATCTTACATAAGTTGTCCATGGGAGACTCTTTGATTTAAACAATCAAAAAGGCAAAATCTGAGCTTCCTTATCTGAGTCATAACTTCCTTATTCGAGCTTCGATTTAAACGATTTTATAGTCCAAAGAAAGCTATTTTAACATACAATAAGAACCCCAACACGGCTCGTCCAAAATCCATTCGAAAATTGTCAAAAAGGGCAAAATATGTTCTAGTCATTATATTTCAAAATCCGTCGAATCATACGACTTTATAACACCCTAAAATTTCATTTCCATGCAAAAAAATCCGGTTAAAAGATTAAGAAATCAGACCCGGTGACTTATATTTCACCCAAATTCGAAATTGAGCCTTAACTTCGAAAATTACTTCGATCGGAGGAAAGAGATGTGCAAATACTTACCGGACACTGTTACCGACACCAGAACGACTTGGCGAGACAACGCAAGGACCCCCTTTTTCCTTTCTTCTTTTCTTCTTCTTCTTCTTCTTCTTCCTTTTATGCCGACCTCTTCTGCCCTCTCTTCTTCTTCCATTTTTTTCTAACGTGGGTTTGCTATTAAAGAAGAGAAGAAGATGTTGGGGTTGGGCTGGGCTTCGAGGAAAAAGAAAAATGGGCTCTTTTGGGCTAATATTACTGGGGCACTCTTTGTCACTCTTATTTTATAAGATCCAAGCCTGATCATTACTTGGCCCACACCTAAAATGATCTTGGAGTGTTCTAGAGCACTAGGGGTCGTGTTTGGTCACACACTCGGCCGCCTTGGTTCATGCTTGGCCACATCAGGGTGTTCGTGGGCCACTGTGCCAGATCCACGACCTGGTTCCCGGTCCATCTTAGCACGGAAGAGTTCGTGATCCTAACATATCGCTTATAAAAAAGAGAAATATAGGCAGACACTCTGGAAATCAGCTCGTCATGGAGCTAGTTTCTATTGCTTTCTTAAATCGTATTTGTCTCTTTTCTAAGTTCATCATAGAAAGATCATCTCGCTATCCATTCATAGAAAGATCATCTCGCTATCCATTCATAGAAAGATCATCTCGCTATCCATTCTGCTCAACTCCTCGTCAAGCACTCAATCGCCGTACGCGATGAGCAAAACGGGATTCGTAGCAGTTTCCCATCTGTTCACTTCCACTGTTGAAGCTGTCCAAAGAAACGGTCTTCCGCCTTGTATTACACGAAGGTCCAGGTTGGAATCTCATTCCTCAGAGCGATAGGGACTTTGCCGGCATTCAGAGGTTAAACAAAAAGGGAACTAAATAGAGAAACATACTATTTTTTCCCTTCGTTACAAATGAAAAAGAGCTACTTTTTTCAGCCATCTCTGTAGTGACGTCATTCGTGGAGTATATCTGAAAAGAATGTTATACTGTGAATGCGTTGGAAGAGTCTTGACTCTTCTTATGATATATTGAGGTCCACTGGGGAAATGCTGGCTTTTTTGGGTTTCTGTGTTCGGATGCGTTGGAAGCCGTGCGAGGTTGGATGTGTCCGTCGACGAAATCTATGGTTAGAGACAAGCTCTCTTCGATTGGATGCGTCCGTTGATTAATCTGTTGAAGATGACTTCGAAGTTAGCTGTCCTAGTGCGATTCCTGAGATCGCTAGTCGACACTCCTTGGATCTTTCCGTTGCCTTGCCTCGGTATACTTTCCAGTTTTGTCCTGTTTCGAGCCGGGTTATTGTCGGATGGCATTGACCGTGGCTGCTCGGAGTGTTTTGGTCGAGCTTTTCAAAAGTCATAGGAAAGGTATGCATATGATTAGAATATCATCTGCCTTGTGTCGCTATTCGTTAATTGTCGACGGATGAATTACGAAGAAATTAGGCTTCCGTTATGCTTAAACAAATGCAGTTTGCAGACTGTGACTTCATTGGCATGTTAGGAAGCTGGCCAGCTGGAGGGAGTGGAAGTCCGCTTCTGCATGAATAATTTTATGGGGACTATTGAAAATTAGGATTACCGGGGGCACGGTACAACGACATCAGGATTGGAAAGTTTTGTACGGGTGTCATTGCCTAGTTTAGCCAATGACCGATGGAAAGCCTAGGAGATTTTCACACAAGAAAACGGAAAGATACATAGTGTCTTATTAGGCGGGAATGCAGATCTTTCAGTTGACAAGAAGGAATGAGTTCAGGATCTGTTTTGGTTAGATCGGGTCAAGATGCTCTTGGACGTGCTCAAAGAGTATTTCGATGAACCAAACTTGTTTAAAATGCTTCGGTGGAGCTTCATTAGTCTTTCGGCGGTGTTCAGGGAAACAATAATCCAGAGTTCTTAGACAAGACTGCCTCTGAATGTATTCTTTCATGTACTGATACCACATCGGTATAAACTAAAACGGTTATGGTCTGGGTGTAGTTACTTGATCAATTAACCATTTGAGTATCTAGCCATTATGGCACGTAGGTTCGCACGCAAAAACCATTTTTTGCCAACAATCGTCGATCCTCTCTCTTGAATTCATATAAAGAATGCTTAAGTCTCAATAAAACTTAGCTTATTTAAGCTGCATCCATGCGAAGATATCACAAAATATTTATTGCAGCTTAGCGGCACTTACGGACCACACAAGACTTTTCATGATTGCATACACCAGTTGGCTAACTAAGCAAAATCATATTGAACTGATGAAAGAGTCTGGATGCGGAGGGACCGAGACTTCGACTACTCCTTCCAACATCTGAGTGATTTTCTTCATGGAAGGCCTCAGAGCCGGATCTTCCTGGATGCACCATATTGCTGTCATCACAAATCTTTCCACCCTCTTCTTGTCGCTCAATGCCTCCTCATCGCTTTCCACAAGAAGATGTATATTCCCTTCGTCGTAGCAATCGGACACCCAGTCCACCAGTACTCTTTGAGCTTCATTTTCCACTCCCAGCTCATAGTGCTTTCTGCAGCAGATGACCTCTAGCAACAAAATACCGAAGCTGTAAACGTCTGCCTTGCCAGAAATAGGCATGTTCCTAAACCATTCTGGCGCTAAATAACCTCTGGTTCCTCTAACTCCGGTGGTTGTTCGTGTCTGGTCTGCCATCAAGAGCTTAGCTAATCCAAAGTCCGATATTTTTGGAGTAAGAGAGTCATCGAGAAGAATGTTCTGCGGCTTGATGTTGCAATGGATTATTTGCCTGGTGCAATCATGATGCAAATAAGCGATCCCCCTTGCAACCCCACAGGCAATTTCTTTTCTTTTGTACCAGCTTGGCCTTGAACCACCGAAAAGAAAATCTGCCAAAGTGCCAATGCTCATGAATTCGTACACCAGCAGTCGGTGTTGACCCTCGTTGCAGAATCCAAGCAACTGCACTAAGTTCTTGTGGTTAGTCTGGCCAATTACACTCACCTCTCGTTCGAACTCCTTCTCAGTATCTCCAGTCTTTTCCTTCAACACTTTCACTGCGACAAAGTACGTGTCATTCGATCTAAGAACACCTTTGTACACTGCTCCAAAAGCACCCTTACCCAGTTCTTCTTTGAATCCATCTGTTGCTTCTTTAAGCTCCTGATAAGTGAAAGTTCGCATACCTTTAGCTTGGTTGATATGGAATGGTTGCATCATCTTACAATTCCGATATCGGAAGCTTCCACGTAGTAAATAGGTAACGAGGAGTAAAAGCAAGTTCACGCACACAGAGCTGCTCAACAGCACTGATCCAATGATTATTAAAGTTGAGTTCTTGCGCTTATTGTGGCCGTCTCCTGGGAACTTCGAAGTTGAATTATCTATCCTGACCTTAATCAGTGCTTTCCCACCAACGACGCGGTCCATCTTACCGTTCGAAAGCGGAATCCTCTTTTTCCAGCAATTCCCGTCTCTGAAGATAGCTACTGCGCAGAAACAATCAGCGAAGCAATCCTGTCTGCACCAATCCTCAGTTTGTGGCTGATTGAATTCATAATCAGCCAGTGGCCAGTCTGTATTGGGCAGGTCACGCATAGTGAATAGGTCTTTTTCAGGATTACTTCCTTCGCAACTCTGTGGAACGAAGTCCTGTCTGCATCCATTCATCTCGTTCGTTGGATCTAACAAAGTGTATCCTGGTGGGCACCGACACTGAGGTCTCTCGTTGTCTCCGAGAGTACAGTAGCTGTTGAAGCCACAAGCTCCAACACCAGTATCTCGCAAGATGCTCGTGCATATGTTTGGAGGGACAGGGGATGAGACCATTGACCAGCCCATAGGCCAGCCAAAACTTGAATTTGCTGTCTTTGGGTGGACATATTGCCTGAAGACACCATCATATTCAAGGACCGCTCTTTGGTAAAATCCGCTGGTTGGAGCTGTACCTGAGGTGAGGAGATTGAGTACTGTTCCATTCCTTGCTGTGAGGCAGACCTGACCACTTTGATTGAACACCAACTGGAAGCCACTTCCTTGGGAATCAGAGGACCAGTATGCATCTCTGGAGTTCCGTGGGATAGGAGTGGGATAGAACACAAGGTTTCCATCGGCTTGCAATATGAAGTGGAACCTCCCAGTGGAGTAATTTGTCGCCAAGTAGCGAGCATTAACCTTACTCCCTTGATTTAATGTTTGTGTCGGCAGTATTGTATCAGTTGGTTGGCTGAACGTCTCCCACAAGTTAACGTGATCCTGATTCGCTAGGATGAAGTTCCCCGTGTCAAGCATGGCTGCGTATGCAACGCCTGTGCTGGGCGGGCTAGGAGACCACAACTCTTCCCCATTTGGGTCAGTGAGCACTAGACGGCCGTCGGCAGTCAACTGGACTCTGGAGCCTTCGGCTGCTAAATTGTTGCCATTCGCAGACCAGATTATAGTTTTCTCATCTATTTTGTCGAACCATGCAGCTAACAGATAATCTCCAGTTCCAAATTTCTGAAACCCAAAAGCGAATTCACCAGATGGTGATAGCCAGGAGGAGATCTGATCATTTGTTTTCAATGAGGAACCCAAGGTTAGGTTGCTGTAAGTCTGAGCTATGGTGGAAAGTGGACTTGGAAGAAGTAGAAGGATCGCGAGTGCTATGGAATAGGCCATGATAGATGAACTTTTGGCTCTTGAGTTGAGCAACTTGAGGATGAAGCAAGATTTCCAGGGGTAAGACATTAAAACATATAAATGTCGGGGAAGCTGACTATTCTTTTGCCCTTTCCTTTTCGCCTTCTTTCCGAAAGTCTCTCTCACTTTAGATGGAGCTCCAGCCTGCATATAGATTAGTATTTTTCTCATGGACTCTGATTGAAGCCCTTGTAAAAGGTTTAGCAAGCTTCGACAAAGAGGAGACTTGCAAAAGACTAGTTTATTCGCGAATTGCAACCGAAGTTTGAAATTTTCTACTTGAGTTCACCATAAACTAACAGCAGCCAACTTCAGAATATTTTTATTGCAACAGAAAGTCATTGAATTTTCCCCTCATTAGTAAGGAAGATATCCGTCCGACGGTACTATGCAAATATAAGATGCGACATTAGAGCTTTTTTGCATTTATAATGTCAACAAGCTCTGCTCTAGATTGAATCTTCTAGTTTATCTCGAGACTCCCGCCATTCAGGGAAGGTGACTTTATGTTCTCTGTGTAGTGATCAATCCTTTTTCCAGAGCTTACCAAGTTAGTTGAACCAAATCCACAGATGAACTTCGCCAAATCTATGATGCTTTCAATGTCGATGTCTACATTGTTTCTTCATATACTCACTCTGAGAATGCATCATGAATGCACCATCGGCGCAACTGTTAGTAGTCTCTTCTACTCCGAAAGTCCCCCAAGATAAGCGCAACAGGACGCAAGTCTTTGATTCCATGAGGTGGGCATGATATCATAAAACAGAGTTGTCAGGCCATGACAGGAAAAGATGGCAAATACAGTTTACAAGCGCTGTCTGAAGAGCGTGTGCTCTGATTGTTCTCGTTCACTGATGAAGACGATATATTTAAATTGCTTTTATAGCAGCGGTCTCTCGATCTCTGTACTCCAAAAGAACTGAAGAGCAGAAAATGTGGTCATTGATACATGTCTTATGATTAGGATAAGCTCATACTTTGTTATTTCGCCGTAGTTCGGTAGTCTAAACTTGTCGACCTAGATAATACAAAATACTCGCCAGCCAACAGTCATATAACCTTTTCCTTCTACCTTAGGTTTCTGACCTGAAAACTGAGCTGTGTACGATGAAGCTAACACTGCACAGGCTTGGCCTTGCCAGACCAATATTGGATCGATGTTTTGCGGTTATACATTAACAGTCAACTCTTATGAGTTTGAGATGTTAATAATGGAAAAAGCAGAGATTGTAATTCGAAGAGAACCCCTCTCATGGTTCAGACATTACTTAGACGGCACAAGTTGATTTATGTCTCTCCTTGGCACTTTCACGTCACATTATGCTTATCCATCCATCCGACAGCATCATGATCGGGCATTCAATTATCAAGAATCTGGGCCTTGTGCAATAATCATCTCAGACTTCTTCACAGAAGTAAGAAGATAAGGGGGAAACTAGAATGAGAACTAATGCTCCTTAGAAAATGTAATTTGCAATCGTGCTGCATTTATTGGGAAAGAGCACAGAAGATTACTCCTCATTGTAAGTCTAAAGACATCTCAAAAGATGATATTAAGAGCAAATCATGTGGCTAATGTGAGTACAGAGAATCCGGATGGTAGAACCAAGCTGATAAAGTTTTTCCCCTCGGCGGGACTACGGTGGTTTTTTTCTTCAACAAGACTACTACCGTTGCTTGATGGGTTCTCCTCGCTGCATATTTTTCTTCCTTAGAATCATCCTAGATTGTACACAGGATATTATCTACATAACATGATAAAGTATGTATCACAAACACAAGCCGAAATGGCTCTAAGGAAATGCTAGAGCAGTCTCCCAGCTTACACCGTACTTATGGTACTAGATGCGAAGGGGGACGGAGGTGCAGGCACCTGAATTATCCCTTCAAGCATTAGCATAACCTTCTTCATGCTTGGTCTCAAGGCTGGATCTTCCTGAATACACCAGATGGCAACCATCACAAATCTCTCGAGTTTCTTCTTGTCATTCATGGCTGCCTCATCTTTTCCAACAAGGGATCCTAGCGTGCCTTCCCGGTAGCAGTCATAAGCCCAATCAGCTAGGATCACACTCCCCTCGTCGCCGGCTTCAATGTCAATGCTTCTCCTACAGCAAATGATCTCTAGCAGCAGGATGCCGAAACTGTAAACATCGACCTTCACGGTAATTGGCATGTTCCGGAACCATTCGGGTGCCACATATCCTCTCGTTCCCCTTATTGCAGTGTGAGTCTGGGCTTGGTTGATCAAGAGCTTGGCTAGCCCGAAATCGGAAATCCTGGCACTGTAGTATTCATCAAGAAGGATGTTTTGAGGCTTTATGTCGCAATGGATGATCTGAGTGCTGCATTCTTCATGCAAGTAGAGGAGTCCTCTTCCGATTTCCAAGGCAATTTGGGTCCTCTGATCCCAACAGGGTTTCAGATCCTCAAACAAGAAGCTCGCTAACGTTCCATTGCTCAAGAACTCATAAACCAGCAAGCGGTTTTGCCCTTCGTTGCAGTACCCGATCAACCTAACCAGATTCTTGTGATGGGTTTGTCCAATCACTATAACTTCAGGTTTGAATTCCTTCTCACTCTCCTGAAAAGACCTATCCAACTTCTTAACTGCTACACCAATTTTGGTGTCTCCAATTGCAATAGCTCCTTTGTATACTATGCCAAACGAACCCCTTCCAAGTTCCTCCTTGAAGCCATCCGTGGCCTCTTCAAGCTCTCTGTATGTGAAGCTGCGTATATTTATGTCCATGCCACTTTCATCTTTGAAGAACTGCTTCAGTTTGTTTTGGTATATCAAGAAAAAGCCAAGGCCTGTTACAGCAATCAGTATGAAGTTGACGAACACTGAGCTACCTAAAAGAACTGACCCGGCAAGAATCAAAGTATCCTTCTTGCCATCATTTGATCCCGGAGGACTAGGGTTCTGAAGAGGAAAGCCATCCTTTCTTCTCTTGATGAAGGCCTTCGAATTGAGGCTCATGTCGATCCTGCCATTGGACAGAGGCAGCTTCTTCTTCCAACACATGTCGCCACCTCT
This sequence comes from Rhodomyrtus tomentosa, assembly GCA_028455895.1. Taxonomy (NCBI): domain Eukaryota; kingdom Viridiplantae; phylum Streptophyta; class Magnoliopsida; order Myrtales; family Myrtaceae; genus Rhodomyrtus; species Rhodomyrtus tomentosa. The sequence continues at coordinate 11,562,467 of JAPCWY010000003.1, read as the reverse complement.
AAAGATGGCGACAGCACACATGCAGTCGCGGAGGCAGGAGTCTCTACAGTCTTCCTCTTTGAAAGGTTGCAAGAGCTCGTAATCGGAAGTTGGCCAATCAATATTAGTAATATCTTCAAGCTCAAACACATCAGGTCCTGAACTCTGCGCTTCTCCGCAACTTTGTGAATAATTAGGCACACAACCTCTGTACTCATCTTCCTCATCAACCACAGAAAATCCCCGAGGGCAATCGCAGACAGGCCTGAAATTCACATCGAGCCTGCATATCCTGTTGAAACCACAAACGCCACTCCCTATTGATGCCAGGTCAGTTTTGCATATATTTTCCGGGGCCATCCAAACAACCGTCCAATTTCCCCCGGTCTTGGGGCGAGAGTACTGGATGAAGACCCCGTCCGACTCCAAAGTGGCTCTCAAATAGTAGTCACCGGGTGATCCCCCTGAAACTTTCGTGAGAGGAGACGTTTGGCCATTGTCATGAAGGAGATTCAGGAAGCCTGAGCTGTTAAAACTAATCCCGGTAACAGGAACAGAAGGCAAAAGAGCAGGGAACTTGAAGTACGGCTCATTGGCGTGGCTGGAAGGCAAGTTTATTGTCCTAAGCAGGGGATTCCCATCCTGCAAATCGAGCTGAAACCTTCCCTGAGAGAAGTTGCTCGCTGATAGTCTAGAAGACAACAGAATCCCGTTATTCGATAAATTCTGTCCGGGCAGGATGGTGTCCGTGGGGTTCTTGAAGCTCTCCCAAAGAATCTCGGCCTTGCTGTTCCTGAGAACAAAATTTCCAGTATCGTCCATGTATCCATAACCGACTGCACCGACTATGGGATCAGAGCTCCATAGAGATTCGTCTCCCGGACCATTGAGAGCGAGCCCGCGATCAGCTGTTACAGCCAGTTTTGATCCTCGGCGCGCGAGGATGGGTGTGTTTTTATCACTGGCACACCAGACTATGGTTTTCTCAGGAATCTTATCATACCATATGGAGACTAGGAAATTGTCGCCATTGTCGAGTTGGCTAAACCCCAAGGCGAAATCTCCGGAAGGAGAGCGCCACGGAGCAGACTCCTTATCCCCAGCAACCAGAGACTTGCCCGTGGCTATATTGGACTGCGAAATGGCGAGAAACGGCAGAAGAAAAAGGAACAGCAGAAGCAGATGGCTGATAGAAGCAAGAGAAGCCATTGTTGCTCTTTTGCTTTCGGCTCTAACACAAACAATGATTGACTGGCTTTATACATGAGGAAGGAAGTGGAACCAGGTGGACAGAATGTTGAGCAAAAGTCCAACTGAGAATGTAAACGTGTGCTTTCTGTTGTTTCTATGAGCAGCAGGAACTTGGAAAATGCTCTGCATCCTTGAAAATGAAAGCAAGCTACGAGTTTCCTAGAACCTTACATTGTTTTGAACAGGTCCAACTTTGTTTTCCCTTTTGGTATATGCCAACGTTGTCCACTCAACTCGGGATACGTAGTTGAAACTCCTTCACGCTGAGACGTAGAAGTCAAAAGGAGTTGAGCAAGATGTCACTGACTCACTGTTGGGGTATTGGGTTTTTCTCAAAATGGTAATTCAAAGTCTACGTCTTGTGTTCTTCCAGCCACGCAAAGGCACCGGTTGACCGGTTCATGGCTCTTTTTTTACTTTCTTTTGTTCTCTTCAGATGGGAAAAAATGATGCACTGCTGAGGAAAATTCAAACAGAGGACCAGGTCATATTCTTCGGATCTTCTGTAGCCATGACAAAGAAAAGTTAAAGGAGGACTCCAGGCAATTCTCCAAGTACCTCTTTGAAATCAATAAGCAAGCACGATTGCATCTGTTCAGATGCCGTTTTCCGCCGGAAAATCACCAGGAAAATTTTCAGTGGGCCCATACTAGCCATCACCGACAAGTTTGGCCGGCGGTAGACTGAAGCAGGGGCAATTTCATCCATGATATTTTATTTCATTTTTTTTAATGTTTTCTTTTTGTTTCCTTCGGTTTCTTTCATTTTTCATTTCTTCATCTTCTTCAGACCTCCATTTTCTTTATTTTCTCTTTTTCATGTGCCCGCCGCCGACCGGAAGCGGCCGCCCTTCTGCCGTACACGGCGGCAGATGGAAATCTCTGCAAATTCAGCTCAAGGGAGCGCGTTTTGGTGATTTCTGGATTTACCCACATGAGACGACAGCGAGACGTATAGTCCTTGGCCGCTGTTCGGCGCGCCCGAGTCGTGGGTCAGCGACAGGAGGGCCTGGCCGCCGGCGCGTTGATGTGGTTATTGTACGTCTGCGACAAGTTCCCGAGGGCGCCTTTTGATGCCTTGGGCTGCTGGGTAGAGGAACAGTGGGTGGCTCGCGCCGCCGATGTCGCCAATCGAGCTAGGGTTTGTCGCCATAGTAGAGTGAGGATCCAAGTATAAAGAAGCAAACGATGAATGAAGCCGATCAGATTCTCCCTGTAGCGTGTTTGAAAGGAAAGAAACTTTGCCTTTGATATGAGCCTAAAGCTCTCTCACTTTCTTAAACGAGGGAGTGGTATATTTTTCTCAAATAAAAATTTAAAGCAAATAAGGAATTTACCATAAAACCTAATAAAAGATATGATTTCAAAAGTATTTTCGTCTTTTTTGTTTGATTTTTTTAATTAGACTTCTTTTTCTATTTTCTTATAAATTAACAACAATAAAAAAAAATCACGAGCACACCTGCCGAAAGCCGTCACCCCACCACCGGGAGGAGGACGGTAAAGGCCAAGACGCCAACAATCTCGTCGACCAGAGATGAGGACCTGCTAGCCCTAACCAAAATAGGGAGAGGATGAAGCCCTTTCTTGAATGGGTCATCGGCTCTCGCCGTGACCTGAGGAGGGCCGGTGACCCTCGTCCTGGTTAAGGTGAGGGCTGCGACCCCGTCCAAACCTTTATTTGAAATAAAATTTACGAAAAATTCGAATTTGGATCTTTGTTTTAGTAACTTTTATTTAAAATAAAATTCACTTCACTTTTTTTTTTTCACTTAAGCAAATGCTCATATTTCATGTTTTTATTTGAGATTTTTCCGATATAAGGCAAATCACTTTGGCCATGAGGCTTGGCCCAAAATGAACCGGCCCATGGTTCGCGCTACCTAGCACGCAGTTTGCGCGTCTTCTTTGGACATAAATCAGTCGAAACTAGAAAAGAGGTTCATGTTTCATTTCTTTTGTCTTGTTGAAATAATCCAAAAACATAGTTATAGTTATTTTAGCAGGATGGGAGAGACCCAAAAAAAGACAAAAAAAGAAAGATCCAATTTGGCTTTAGATCACTCTTGCTGTTCTTAAATTTCTTGAAAACAAACTTGATAAGTGAAAATGAAGAACCTCTTTAGACAACAGGTTCCTGAAGATAACTAAGATTTCTTTTCAAGTCTCTAACTTGAATTCCGAAAACAGTTTCTCGCCGTTTTCGACGCGTAAACCTTTGCGGTTCTCAATGGAAAATGCAGACAGAGAATTTGACAAAGGTCCAGAAACCAAAAGGGGGGCCTTAGAAGGGAAAGATGCCTTCATTGGCTTATGTGATTTTGTTATCCAGGAATATGGGATTTGGGTACTTGTGACTTCCAGCCAAAAAACAAATAATGGATGTCAGATGTGAAGTTTCAATTAGATCTGGAAATAAGTGCATTTATCTGATAATCTCGCCATCTCACCTTTAGTTCCGCACGGATTATCTCGGATGATTGTTCGTCACAGAGCTCGCTAACATGCTGCTGAATTTGTATGGCCAAGACAAGAAAGTGGCAATTAGCTCTAATCTGTTACAAAATTTTCACACTAATAGTCACAAAGGTTTGAGGCCTCAAGAATGCTACAGATGTATTATTGAGACATCACTTGAGATACATACAGAGAAAATTCAAGGAAAATAGTGTTCAACATGTACTCTAAAGCAACTGCTTATACATCCAGTTTACCTACCTAATCAGAAAACCAGAAAAGGAAAAGAAAAGGACAGAAATTGCCTAATCAGAAAATGTAGAAAGAGAGAAAAAGTTGATTCATCTCTTTCTTAATCTGAGTTCAGATCTCTATGGCCTAGACAGAATCTTCTAGAGCTATCTGTTCTGGGTCGGATTCGATTTGCTCGAAGGCGCTCTCTTCAGGCTGGCTTCGACAGATTTCTTAAGATCTTTGGCAGCTTCACTCAGTTTGTTGAAGTGAGCTGAGAATGAGTGTGAGGAAACCAGCATTCTTCTTGGGTAGCTTCTGTCTCTCGAGTATTGGGCTCGTGTCTCTTGATGGAGAGAGAGCAGTGACAGCATCAGACAATGCAACAGAATCAATGAGAACACAGCAACAAAGGCTCTGCAACTGTTCTTCATGGCGGTGTGTTGATCTGAAGAAGAGTGATGGAGGTTGAGTATTTCTTCGGAATGATGATGGGAGTGTGAGGTTGCTATGTGGAGCTTGTGCTTAAGCTTGACAAAGGGTGTTATATAGATCCAACCCACTGCAGTCAAATGTGCCGTGTCTCTTTCTCCTTCCTTTTGACAAATTGTATTTCATAACTTCACTAATGGTACACAGACATTAGATTGTGCTGTTGGCATGTAACAAAATGATAGTTGTTTCAAAATCATTTGAAGTCGACGTATTCTTTTGGGAGATCCAATATTTTATCATGTGATTCGTGAAATACGATAATTTAGTCTGCTTCCATTTCACCAACAAAAAAAAAAAAAAAGAGGAGGAAAAAACCCAGGATGACTATTAGATCCACAAATGTGATTACAGGAGATTCAAAATCAACAATGCTTGAGCATGTGCGGTCATTTGGATGATATGGTGTCGAAACAATTAAGTACGACTCCAATTCCATACCATGTATGAAAAATATCGCCGTGATGCTTGGTTGTTCAGATTTACACGAAACAACAAGGGATCTATGGAGATATATGGAAAATTTTGAAACAATACTCCATGTTTATGAGGAATTAGAAAGCTAAAAGAGACTGATTTTCATCTTGGCACCCTTTTGATGCCAGTCAAACGTCCTCATTATAGCCCACTGACATGGTCTCTGGTTCAATCCCATCTTCAAGCTTATAAAAACAATGGCAAAAGAAGAAGAGCAGGTGAAAAGAGACGCATTTCGGGATTATAAAAATGACATGGTAGTTCGGTCATGGAGGCATATGATAATATCAGGAATGCTTGTCAGAATTTCTTCTTCACAGTGAGCATTTCTAAACAATTTCCTTGGAAGATGCTTCATTTTACTAATACTTCCTCTGTGTTTCTTTTAGCTGGTTGGAGCTTGGAAGGAGCTGATCATGTGACGATGAATTGACTATCATATCTTCCTGAACGTCTCTGAAATCTCTGGATGTTTAAGTCTTTAAGCAACATGTCTCATGTGACTTATCACATGAGAACCAAATCAGTGGCCTCATTTCTGTCCTTCCTAACCAATTAATTAGAAGAGCGTGTACCCTCTAAAAAGTTTGACAAAACCCAGCTTAACTTAGCTGGGTTTCTCAGTTTTAGCCTGATGGACTTGATAGTACTACTGCGTCAGCTTCCCGGAAACGCGCCATTAGTTTCTCCCCCCACCATTTAATTACAGGGTATGAGGTACTAAACACCCATTAACTATTAAAAGATTAGGTTGTCCGTAATGCACAGTACTGGTTCTGCTCAACCTCGTATGTGAGACTCTTTTCATGATTTTAACACTCGGCCACATATCACATTGCTCTCAGATTTAGGACTGAAATGCAGACCTCGACAAATCAATTGATGTCATTCGCGACATTTCAACCTTTCAGTATAGTCGCGACCACATTTCAGAGCTTCTCGGGTACACGCATTACAGTTGCGTCGCAGAGACCCGCACTCAAGGTCTCCAAAGTTTAATGTTCGGGTCTTGTGTTATGAGTTGTCTTAATATTTGCCATGCTTTAATGGAAACTTTTCCCACTTTTCATAGCACATCAAATCATAGTTTCCGATTACGTTTCGGCTGTTTTCGTATTCTGTCTTCTTTGAACATCTTATTGCTGTTTGATCTTCTTTGAAAGGGCACTCTGATCAAGATAATTATTCATGCATAATTGCATATATAAGAACGTTCGTTCCGTGAAACATTGCTGGCTCGTCAGTCATGACGACAAAGCCCCTCCGGACTCGTGTAAATGTACGAAAGGAAAAGCTTATACCTTAGTCCTATGCTTTCCTGTCTTCCGGTCAGATCTCGCGGCGTTCAACATCTTAAAAATGAGCTTCTCTTCCTCGCAAACTTCAATTAGTCTTCAAGGATAAAACAAATCAATATCGTAAGCACTAGCAGCAGCAGGACTAGATCTACTCGTTCACATTGTCTGCGTCAGCCGTTCACTTGCTTGTGTATATATATATCCAAAAGAAGATCTCCTCACGCAAAGGGAAAGTGATTTAATGCAATCATACATGTGGATCGGAAGATTCCCGCTGCATCAACAAGTAGACTCCGTTTATATATATTATTTAGATATATTGTATATATTACGAGTAGGTCGTTTATGTATTTAATTTCTTGCCCTTCTTTGTATGTATATTTATATTGATCTTGTGTCTAATTGTAAATAACTATTCCATTATTCAATTCTCAATTCTATCATGGTATTAGAGCCCAGGGTTTCTCGCTCTTCCCTTATAGGCGACGTGGTGAACGAGCCTCGTGTTGGATTTTTTTTTTCCACCGATCGGATTGATTCTTTCTCGCAACATCAAGATCGGATTTTTCTTCCACCGATCAGATTTTGGCGTCTTCTGTGCTGGTGGTCTTGGTGTTGATCGGATTGGATTGTCGTCTTCTCTACTGCAATTTGGATTTCAGTGGGTGTTCTAGGTGCAATTTGGATTTCGGTGATTTTGATGTGTTTTTGGATTTCTCCCAAGTATTTCCCCTAAAGCTGCTCTCTCCGCGAAGCTGCTCACTTCAATAGAAATTTGGTGTGATTTTTGGATTTCCATGATTTGAAATTCTTGTCGGTGGGTGTTTTCGAACTTCGTGTGATTCTTTAATATTGCCACACGATTTGGAATTCTCTTCAGTATAACTCTTTAATATTGTCAGTGGATTTCCACGATTTGGAATTCTCGGTGGTTGATTTCAGTCTTCGATGATTCGACTCTCACTAGGTGTTCTTCTCACGTGCTTCTCAGTGGGACCTAGCTTGGAGTGCAATTTTGTTCTCGCCATGACCTCGGATTTTGCTTTCTTCACCTTGCTTCCGTTTTGATTTATTGATATCAGAATTATGATTGATAATGATCGAATTAACCGCATCGATGTTAAATTAGATGGCTCTAATTATGTTCTTTGGAAACCCTTAGTGATGGCTGCTCTTGTTTATCGTGATTTGTATGAACATGTGGATGATACTCGTTCTTGTCTTGCACCCTTGTCCGATACTGCAGATCCTAAACCTAAGGTTAATCAAATTTCACGACACCAATATGAAATTAGGGAATGGCATGTTGCTAATAAAAAAGCATGGACAATATTATTTGGTTCTATAAGTCCTGATCTTCGCCCCCAATTTACTCATATTATTGGTGCGAAACAGTTATGGGATCAAATTGCTAAGATGTTTACACAAATAGGCTTTGTCGTGTTTATCAGCTTATGCAGGAACTTTGTTATGCAACTCAAGGTACACGAACAATTCGTGAATTTTATAATTATATGACGTCTCTTTGGTCCTAGCTTGATGTGTTGGCTCGTCCACCATGTCCCACGTGCGCTGGTTGTGTTGCTTGTGCTGCATCTAGACTTGAAGATCAGAACAAGAATCGGCTGTATGAATTCTTGATGCAACTCTCACCAGAATTTGAGGAAGTTCGAAGTTAGATTCTATATCGTTATCATGCACCATCTTTTTATGATGCAGTTAAGGAACTTCAGAATGAGGAAACAAGACAAGGAATTCTTGGTGCTCCTCCATCTTTAGATTCCTCTGCAGTAATGGCCACTCCACAGTCTGATTTCCGGCCAAGCTTCTCTCAACGTGGTCTCCAATATAGCTCTTCTCAACATGCTTTTCAGTCTGGCTATTCACAGCGTAGTTCTCAACGTGGTTTTGTGCGTGGTTCCCAACGTGCTTCTTCTCAACGAGGTTCACGTTTTTATTGTAACTTCTGTAAGCAACATGGGCATACTAAAAGATCGATGTTTTCAGAAAATGCGTGATCTTCCTGATGCACCCTTGCGTTCAGTTGCATCTGTTTTTTCTCCATCCATAGATCATGTCACTTCATCCTCATCTTCAAATGACCGTCTTGCTAATATTGAGGTCTCAGGTTTCTTGTTTAGCTCAGCTTCATCTTGGTTCTTCTGATGTATCATCCATTGTTGGTACATCAACTGATGTACAATCTTCAGGTGATAGTTCTTCATGGATTCTTGACTCTAGCACTGCTCATCACATGACTGCCTCTGCTCATTATCTCACTCTTGATGTGAAGAATGCTCATGTTGCCAAAATGGCTTCTGTTCGCACTCTTCTTGCAGCAGCCTCTATTCGTAATTGGCCACTTTTTTAGCTTGATGTGAAGAATGTTTTTCTTCATGGGGTTCTTCGGGAGGAACTCTATATGCAGCCCCCTCCAAGTCTGCCTCATTCGCCCGACCAAGTATGTCATCTTCGTCAGGCTCTTTATGGTCTCAAACAAGCTCCTCGAGCTTGGTTTGAACGGTTTGCAGATGTCGTTCAATCAGCTGGCTTTGTTCAGAGTGAGAATGATTATGTTATATTTACTCATTCCTCTTCAGCTGGTTACACTATTCTGCTACTCTATGTAGATGATATGATTATTACTGCAGATGACTATGTTCATATTACTTATACTAAGAAACATCTTCACCGTCAGTTTGCTATGAAAGATTTGGGTTTTTTACGTTATTTTCTCGATATTGAGGTTGCTCGTAGTCAACATGGTATTCTTCTCTCCCAGCAGAAGTACATTGCTGACATTTTAGCTCGTGTTGAGTTATCCGATACTCATATTGTAGCTACTCCTATTAAACTTCATTTACAATTTCGTTCGAATGATGGTGAGCCTTTGTCTGATGTCACTCGCTACCGGGCCTTTGTTGGCAGTCTTGTCTATCTTATGACCGCTCGTCCTGATATCGCACTTCATCTTGTCTGTCAGTTTGTCGCAGCTCCTCATACTATTGCTGTTGTACTCCGAATTTTGCGATATCTTCAGGGTACTCTGACACGTTCAGTTTTTCTTCCATCGACTTCCTCACTTACTCTTCGTGCTTATTATGATGCTGATTGGGCTTTAGATAATACTGACCGCAAGTCCATTACAGGATTTTGTATCTTTCTAGGTGATTCTCTAATTTCTTGGCGTGCCAAGAAGCAACCTGTTGTGTCTCGCTCTTCCACTGAGTTTGAATATCATGCTATGGCTGACACTACTGTTGAGATTATTTGGCTTCGTCGCCTGCTTGCTGATCTTGGTGTTGCCTCCTCTGTTTCCATTTCTCTTCATTGTGACAACAAGAGTGCTATTCACATTGCTACAGATCTGGTGTTTCATGAGCGTACCAAACACATTGACATTGATTGTCATATTACGCGCCATCAACTCCAAGCACATATAATTTCTCTTCCCTTTGTGACTTCTGCAGCTCAGCTTGCTGACTTATTCACCAAATCTCTTACATCACAGCGCTTTGCTGATATTCTTTCCAAACTCTCGTTGGTTAATCCACATTGAGTTTGTGGAGGGTATTAGATATATTATTTAGATATATTGTATATATTACGAGTAGGTCTTTTGTGTATTTATTTTCTTTTCCTTCTTTGTATATATATTTATAATGGCCTTGTGTTTAATTGTAAATAACTATTACATTATTCAATTCTCAATTCTATTAGCTACCACTACTAGGATTCGTGATTGAAGGATCTAAGGTCTGACTTTCAGCCACCTTTCTTTGAATAGACAAGCATGTTCTTTCGAAACATGAACTCATCAGACATCATAGAACTCAAGTCAAACGCTGCAGCTGTCTACTCCGGTTGACTGAGCATGTTGCAGTAGAAACAAGAACTTGCCATCGTTCACTCAGGATCATCCTCCGTCTTCAGTGACTGAACAATACAATTCCCGGGTTCCACCTTTTATGGCTCATCTGATGTCTACTCACAGATGATTTTCGGTCAATACAAGTATGAAAGAACACTAGTACAATCCACGAAAAATCCAAAATTTTCTATTCTTCAACATCACAACCGAAGAGCTTCGTGTCCCAGTAGTGTCATCGTAATAGTGACTCGAGTGGAAATAAAACCTCCACTACCTAGCAGAATACCCTTTTAAAGTCGAACCGGTGAAGTGAAGCTCGACTTTATCGTTGCCTCGAAGGAGCAGTTCCACTGAACATAACATGCATTCAGAAGAAACGGTTCAGCTTCTTTGGCAGGAGCCATATTTATCCTCCCGCTGGTGGCCATAAGGCGAACCTGGTAGGAAATGGAATTAGCAGTCATCAATCTCGAAAAGCAGAACGCAGATTCGGAAGAGAGAAAAACTGAAGGGGGCCTAGGGCAGTAATCAATGGACAACCGGTGCGATCAGGCGACGATAACTCATAATCCTAGCCAAGAGTTGAGCAATGGTGGGGCAATTGCGTCGAGGAATTTGCTAAGCACTTGAATCAGATTGAAACGTGGGACCAAGTGTCATCAAGCAAAGCAAAACTGAGAGACCTCTGTAAAAGGCAAATCGCCTCCAAATCAAATTGAAAAGCCGTTGAGGTAAGTCTTTATATCGAGAAGGACGAGTTCGTAGCTTCACTCACGTAGGCTAGCAGGAGCACATAAAGAGAGTTGAATGAAACACTCGATCCAAATGCAAAGCATGCTGAAGAATTACTCTGCAATAGTTCACGTCCAAGGGCTCCTACCACAAAAGAAGTGGGTACATTTTCTCCATATCGACACGGGGTAGATCGGAGTAAAAAACTTGAATCTCCTGACAACCGTTCATACATAATAGTAGGAAGACTGAAACTCTACCAGCCCCTATGCAGATTCGGGACATAAGGTTCAAAATACCCGACTCTCGACAGTCTCTAAACAAATAAGATACGAGACCTCGTGGCCTCCTCGGTCGAAGTCGGTAATTAACATGTTCTTCTTATAAAGAAATAGCATTTTAGTCAATTACTATAATATGGCCTTAAAAAGAAAAAAAGAGAAAGAAGCCCAAAGTTTCATTAAGCCTAGCCCAACCCCAATATTGTTTCTTCCTCTTTCTTTAGCTCCCATGACCACACAAAAACAGAACAGAATAGAAGAAGAAGAAGAAAGGAGAGAGGGAAAGAATAGAAGAGAGGGGGGATTTTCTCGTTACCTCGCTAAGCTATTCCCACATCGAGTAGCAACTACCGGTAAATGCTCGCGTCTCTACTTTCCTCCGATCGAAATGATTTTCGAAGTTAGGGATGAATTTCGGAATTTGGTGGAATATGAGTCGTCGGGTTTGATTTCTTGGTCGCTTAACTGGATTTTACATAGAAATGAAACTTTAGGGTGTTATGAAGCCGTAGGATTCGACATATCTTGATTTGAAGTTACGGTTTACCCGAAATAAGATTTTCAAATCTGGTGCGCACGATGAATCAATACGCGATCAAAATTAATTTTTCCCTTTTTGTCAATTTTTGAATGGATTTTAGACAAGCCGTGTTGGGGTTCTTATTGTACGTTAAAAGAGATTTCTTTAGACTATAAGATCGTTTAAATCGAAGTTTGGATGAAGAAGTTATGGCCCGTTGAAATTTATCGCGCAAGTTACGCATATCGAAAAACTTGTGTTTTTGCTATGAGCGAGTATTTTGTTAGTGCATAGGCGTTGTCTTAATGACAAATATGCCTTTTCAGTTGAGTTTTGTTTTATGGCAGCTTGTTACTCGGTTTTTGATATCGTTTTCGTACTTTTGGTAGGTGTTTGGACGTATCGTTTCGAGTAATATTTCTAGTTTGCTTCTGACATTAACAGGTGAGTGATACTATTTCTTTTTCGTGTTTGCAAAATGCATATTTGAAAAGATATAATACTATATGTAATTATGATTTGAGAAAATAATATTTTTTATGCATAAAATCAGGATCGGACATTTGCTGTTGTTTTGTATATTTGATATGGTTTCTATTCATTATGTGTTGCTGGTGTGAAATTGATGATGAGAAGTATGTTGTCATTGGATTTTGTGATGCCCAAGATGGCCGTGAACCCGGTTGAGGGGTTTGTGGGTATGCGCATACTAGTTAGGATATCCTTGTGGGCCGAGCCACCAGCATTGTAGGTAGAGACCTTGCCAAGGGAGGAATTTTGGTCGCCTTTTATCACGGGCGTTATACGTGACCATAGTTAGACTCTTGAGCATGAGATTGGTCAGTGGATAGACCACTGACATGTGTTTTTGATGAAATTAATCAATGGATAGACCATTGGCTTGTGTTTTGACGAGATTGATCAATTGATTGGACCATTGATATTTTCACTTGAGTTTGTGGTTTGAAACAAGTATTTTTGCTAAGAACCTATTATGTTAAGGTTTTATATAACTCGTTTTGACTATAAAGATTTGTTGTGTTTTGACTTTAACTTAAATGAGTTATATTTTGATATTCAAATATGCATAGTGATTGTTCAATCCACTTAGAAGAAGTGTATTACTCACTGAGCCGTGTTAGCTCACTCCTTCCATTTCCCTTGTCTTTCAGGTTCAGCGAATCGCCAGTAAGACGTGAGAGTCGCGAATCGCCAGTAAGACGTGAGAGTCACGCTAGCTGGACGATTTTTGGGTAGGAGATTTTTGCTAAGGAGTATAAAGAGCTATATGGAGCTTTTTAGTTAGCTCTTTTGTTAGTTGGGTTTATGGATCTTTTTTATGTTTATAGAAAGCTCTGATAGTATACCGAGAGACCTTTTTATCGAATATATATGGATGTACACTTTTATTAGCAGGCTGAGTTTGGCTTTGTGAAGGCTGCGTTATTTTGAGAAAGGATGGCCGAGTCATAACCCTTGCAGTGGATTTGGAGCGTGACATTTATTGGTATTAGAGCATAGGTTATGATCTTTATGGGTAGATATGGGACGTTGTGAGATAGTGTGATAGATTTTAATGCCTTAGCCTACTAAGATATAGGTGATTTCATTCTTGGATTCAGGTAACCATGAGTTTAGATCCAGAGTTGCTTGCTAACTATCGCAAGAGAAAGAGAGCTATCACCTTTGATTCTAGGGATGTTCCTCGAAGTTCTAAGAGCATGCTTTCGAGAGGAGAAATAGATGCAAGAGCAGAATCTTTGGAATCAAGAGGAGAGAGCCAGCAACAAGGTACTCAAGATAATGTAGTTGAAGCTGTCGAACCTATGGGTGATGGAGGTTACACTTTCGCCCAGTTTAGAAAGGCGAAACCACCCATCTATGATGGACAAATGGATCCTCTTGCGGTTGAACGATGGATTAAAAAGATAGAAGGGATTTTCCTAGTCAAAGAGGTACCTGAGGAGAAAAAGGTTGACTTTGCGACGCATTATCGAGAAGGTGAAGCCGAATACTGGTGGGAGGGAATGAGGTTAGCCTTTGGAGATGAATATATTATTATTCCTCGGAAGGATTTCAAGGAGACCTTCAACGCCCAATTCTTCTCGCAATCTTTTCAGGCGCATATGTAGCATGATTTTCTACACATCTCATTAGGTGACTCAACCGTTATGGAGTATGCATGCCGCTTCAATCAGATAAGTAGATTTGTGGGACGCCTAGTAGCCGATGAAGGAGAGAAGATTGAGCATTTCGTGAGAGGACTTCGGCCCGAGATTCGTTTTACACTTATGTCTTTGTCATTGCCCACTTATAAAGATATGCTGGAACGAGCAATCAAGATTGAACGAGAGCTTTCTATCAGCAGTACACAGGGTGCTTCATTGCATAAGAGGCCAAAGTTCACACATTTTCAATAAAATCAAGCAAGCGGTAGCACTAGGCAAAAAACCATTACTAATCGTAGAAAAAGAAAGAGTCGGGTTATTCAGGGGCCTTGCCCTACATGTGGGAAACATCATGGAGGCTTTTGTCACCACAAGACAAGAGCGCGCTTTATTTGTGAAAAAACAGGACACATGGCACGTGATTGTTCCACTTAGAGGAGTATACCTACAGATAGTAGGGTATATTTTATTTGTGGCCAGCCTTGACATATAACAAGTACTTGTTTTATGAGAAAGATAGGCTCTTCAGCTGGTAGGCCTCAAGAAAGTCAACAAAAATAGAAGATGACAGGGAAAGTTTCTGCTATGACATAAGATGATACTGCAGCTTCTAACATCATTGTTGCAAATATTATTTCACTTGCCTTGTGGTGTGCTTATGCATTATTTGACTCTGGTACTACGCATTCCTTATTTTTACGAAATTTGTAAAGAAACTTGATGTGTTGCCTGACCCTCTTGACTTCTTAATTGCTAATTGTGTATTCAAGAGGTGTAAGCTCCAGATTAATAATGTGGAAATGCCTAGAGACTTGATGTTGTTATATATACTGGATTTTGATGTGATTCTTGGGATGGATTGGCTATTAGAATATCATGCTACTGTTGATTGTTATTCGAAGAAAATTGTCTTTTGACTTCCAAATCAGCCCAAGTTTTCTTTTTCGGGAAGTTGTAAAGGCACTTTTCTGAGGCTAATTTTAGTCATGCAAGTAAAGAAGCTTCTAAAGAAGGGTTGTTGTGGTTATTTGGCTTGTGTAAAAGACACCAATAAGGAAGTTGCAAAGCTAAAAAATATTCCGATTGTGAGAGAATTCCCACATGTATTTCTTGATGACTTAACCGGCTTAGCCTTGATAGAGAGATTGAATTTTGCATTGAGCTGTTGCCTGGGACAGCACCTATCTCTAAAGCACCTTATCAGATGGCACCTACTGAATTGAAAGAGTTGAAGACGCGACTACAGGAACTTTTAAATAAGGGTTTCATTAGACCTAGTGTCTCACCTTTGGGAGCTTCCGTTCCTTTTGTGAAGAAGAAGTATGGTAGCATGCGACTTTGCATAGACTATAGAGAACTTAATAAGGTGACTATCAAGAATAAGTATCCTTTGCCTAGGATCGATGACTTATTTGTTCAACTCCAAGATGCTTAGGTATTTTCAAAGATTGACCTCCGCTCTGGTTATCACTAGTTGAAGATAAAAGCAGATGATGTGTTGACGACTGCTTTCAGAACAAGGTATGGGCATTATGAGTTTTTTGTCATGCCTTTTGGACTAACGAATGCACCTGCTATTTTTATGGACTTGATGAACCGAGTATTCAAGCAGTATCTTGATAGATTCATTGTGATGTTTATTGATGATATTCTGGTGTATTCAAAGAGTTTGGGGGAACACGAACAATACTTGAGACTGGTGTTACAGACTTTGCGTGAGAAGAAGTTATAAGCTAAATTCAGCAAGTGCGACTTCTGGTTTGACCATATAGAGTTCTTGGGCCATGTCATCTCTAAGGATGATATTTCTGTTGACCCGAAGAAAGTTGAAGTAGTCGTTCAGTGGAATCATCCTATCGATGTTACAAAAGTAAGAAGTTTTCTTGGGTTAGTAGGTTATTACAGGCGATTTGTGGAGGGGTTCTCCAAAATTACTAGTCCACTTACTTGTTTGACTTAGAAGGGCGTTAAGCTCGTATGATCAGATCAGTGTTAGCACAATTTTCAAGAATTGAAGAGGCGGTTGGTGACAGCTCCCATATTAACATTGCCTTCAAGAATCGGTGGTTTCACCATCTTTTGTGATGCGCCCAAGGAAGGTCTAGGCTGTGTTCTTATGAAGGATGGTAAAGTTGTGGCTTATGCCTTGAGACAATTGAAAGCACATGAGAAGAATTATCCTACTCATGACCTGGAGTTAGCAGCGGTTGTCTTTGCTTTGAAGACATGGCGACATTACTTATATGGTTAGAAATGTGAAGTTTTTACTGACTATAAAAGTTTGAAGTACATTTTTACTCAGGAAGAATTGAATATAAGGCAGAGAAGATGGCTAGAACTCTTGAAGTACTATGAGTTGTCTATCAACTATCATCTAGGAAAGGAAAATGTAGTAGCAGATGTCTTGAGCCGTAAATCTTCGGAAAACATGGCAGTATTACTTACTTCTCAACAACATATTCTCGAGGATAAGAGGAAACTAGAAATAGAGATGTTAGTGCATCAGCTAGGTGCTCGGTTAGCTAATCTTCAAGTGCAGCCAATGCTGATTGATAGAATCAAGGCTAAGCAAAACGATGATCCTTAGTTGAGGAAGATTAAAGAAGGCGTAGAAGCTGGAGGACAACTAGATTTTAGTATCCATGTGGATAGATCACTGAGATTTCGTGACTGATTATGTGTTCCTGATAATGCAGACTTGAAAAAGGAGATATTGCAGGAGGCTCACACTATTAGATACTCGATTCATCTAGGAAGCACTAAGATGTATAGAGATTTGAAATGAAATTTCTGGTAGATCAACATGAAGAAAAATATTGTGAAGTTTGTCGATCAATGCCTCGTTTGTTAGCAAGTGAAGATTGAACATCAGAAGTTAGGTGGACAGTTACAGCCACTAGAGATACCTAAATAGAAATGAGAACATATCACCATGGACTTCATTGTCGGTTAATCGATGACGCCTAGTGGTAAGAATGCTATATGGGTGATTGTCGATCAATTGACTAAGTCCGCACACTTCCTGTCATATCGATTTGGTCTTTCAGTGGAAGACATGGTAAAGCAGTACGTGAATGAGATAATTAAGCTATATGGGGTTCCAATGAGCATTGTTTCTGATAGGGATCCTCGATTTGTGTCTAACTTTTGGAAGAGTTTACAAGCAGCATTGGGTACCAAACTTAACTTCATACGGCTTTTCATCCGCAAACAAATGGGCAGTCAGAGAGAACGATCCAGACATTAGATGATATGTTGAGATCATGCGTTACTGACTTCGGTGGCTCATGGGATGAACATTTACATATGGCAGAGTTTTCTTGTAATAACAGTTATTATTCTAGTATAAAGATGGCTACTTTTGAAGCCTTATATGGTCGAAAATGCAGAAGTCCTATTTGTTGGGATGATGTTGGCGAGAAAAGACTAACTGATCTTGAGTTCCTACAACAGTCAGAGAAGAAAGTCAGGCTAATCCAAGAGCATCTGAAAGTCACCCAAAGCTGTCAGAAAAGTTATGCAGATCTCAAAAGGCACAATATAGAGTTTGAGATCACGTATTCCTAAAGATGTCACCTATGAAAGGTGTTAAGAGATTTGGCACTCGTAGAAAGTTGAGTCCGAGATATGTGGGACCATTCTTGATATTGGAGAAGATTGGCGAAGTCGCCTATAAGCTTTCTTTGCCGCCAACTTTATCAGAGGTGCATAATATTTTTCATGTATCTTTATTGAGGAAATATGTCTCGAATCCTGATCATGTACTGGACTTCACTCCTTTGAGATTAAAGGAAAATTTGACATACGAGGAGCAGCCTATTTGAATAGTTGATCGGAAAGAGCAAGTGTTACAACGACGAACTATTCCCTATATTAAGATCTAGTGGCAAAACCACACTGAAAGAGAAGCTACGTGGGAACTAGAGGAGGAGGCGAGACGCAAGTATCCTCATTTATTTGAAAGTTGAGGTAAGTTCAGTTATTTAAATTTCGAGGACGAAATTTTTTTAAGGAGGGTAGATTGTAATAGTTGGCCTTAAAAAGAAAAAAAAAAGAGAAAGAAGCCCAAAGTTTCATTAAGCCCAGCCCAGCCCCAATATTTTTTCTTCCTCTTTCTTCAGCTCCCTCGACCATATAAAAACATAACAGAATAGAAGAAGAAGAAGAAGAAGAAAGAAGAAGAACGAAGAACGAAGAAAGAAGAGAAGAGAGGGGGGGTTTTCTCGTTACCTCGCCAAGTTATTCCCACATCGAGTAGCAACTACTGGCAAGTGTTCGCGCCTCTACTTTCCTCCGATCAAAGTGATTTTAGGAGTTAGGGAATAATTTTGAAATTTGGTGGAATATGAGTCGTCGGGTCTAATTTATTGGTCGTTTAACTGGATTTTTACATAGAAATCAAACTTTAGGATGTTATGAAGCCGTAGGATTCGACGGATCTTGATTTAAAGTTACGGTTTGCCCGGAATAAGATTTTCAAATCTGGTGCGCACAATGAACCAATACGCGATCAGAACTAATTTTGCCCTTTTTGCCAATTTTCGAATGAATTTTGGACAAGCCTTGTTGGGGTTCTTATTGTACGTTAAAAAAGCTTTCTGTGGACTATAAGATCGTTTAAATCGAAACTCAGATGAGGAAGTTATGGCCCGTTGAAATTTACCGCGCAAGTTGCGCATATCGAAAAACTTGTGTTTTTGCTATGGGCGAGTATTTTGTTGGTGCATAGGCGTCGTCTTAGTGACAAATAGGCATTTTCAGTTGAGTTGTGTTTCAGGGTAGCTTGTTACTCAGTTTTTGATATCGTTTTCGTACTGTTTGTGGGTGTTCGAACGTATCGTTCCGAGTAATATTTCTAGTTTGCTTCTAACGTTATCAGGTGAGTGATACTATTTCTTCTTCGTGTTTGCAAAATGTATATTTGAAAAGATATGTATATTTGAAAAGATATAGTACTATATGTTGTTATGACTTGAGAAAATAACATTTTTTGTGCTTAAAATCAAGATCGGATATTTACTGTTGTTTTGTATATTTATTATGATTTCTATTCATTATGTGTTGCTGGTGTAAAGTTGATTATGAGGACGATGTTGTCATTGGATTTTGTGGTGCTCAAGATGGTCGTGAACCCAGTTAAGGGGTTTGTGGGTATGCGCATGCTAGTTAAGATATTCTTGTGGGTTGAGTCACCGGCATTGTAGGTGGAGACCTTGCCAAGGGGGGAATCTTGGTCCCTCTTTGTCACGGGCGTTATACGTGACCATGGTTACACTTTTTAGCATGAGATTGGTCAGTGGATAGACCACTGACATGTGTTTTTGATGAAATTAGTCAATGGATAGACCATTGGCTTGTGTTTTGACGATATTGATCAATGGATTGGATCATTGATATTTTCACTTAAGTTTGTGGTTTGAAACAAGTATTTTTGCTAAGAACCTATTATGTTAAGGTTTTATATAACTCGTTTTGACTATAAAGATCTGTTGTGTTTTGATTTTGATTTAAACAAGTTATATTTTGATATTGAAATATGCATAGAATTGTTCGATTCGCTTAGAAGAAATGTATTACTCATTGAGCCGTGTTAGCTCACCCATTCTATTTCCCTTGTCTTTCAAGTTCAGCGAATCGCCAGTAAGACGTGAGAGTCGTGCTAGCTGGAGGATTTTTGGGTGTGAGATTTTTGCTAAGAATTCTAAAGAGCTATGTCGAGCTTTTTAGTTAGCTATTTTGTTAGTTGGGTTTATGGATCTTTTTTATGTTTATAGAAAGCTCTGATAGTGTACCAAGAGACCTTTTTATTGAATATATATGGATGTACACTTTTGTTAGCAGGCTGAGTTTGGCTTTGTGAAAGCTGCGTCCTTTTGAGAAAAGACAGCCGTGTCATGGCCCTTACAGTGGATTTGGAGCGTGACAATTACCATGACATTCTTAAATTAACTCACTCGAGGTATTATCCGCTCTGGCTCGTATCATACTAAGTCTCAAGGTCAAGGTCAAGGTCTTCTCCTTTTACGCAACATGCAAGGACTTTCATAGGTGGTCACCCCCATCCTAGTATTACTCCAACCTGAGCACCATTAACTTAGGAGTTCCAAAGCTAAGGCTTGTGAATACATCAAAAGTGTTGAGATGCATGTGTGAGTTATCAAAGAAGTCTCACTTCGAAGAATTGTTATGGTGTTAAGCACTTAATATAATCATAATCGATACATAACTCGTTAGCTTAAAATTTTGAGTGAAAATGAGTCCAACAAGATATGTTGACGGCCTCAGACTTAGCTCTCTCTTGGCTATCTCCCCAACCGAAGGCATCGAGCTTTCGTCAGGGTTTCCGTGTGGTTTTTGGGTGGGTAGGCGCTTCGCCATCTTAGAAGTCTGCCAGAAGCCGCTTGCCTCGACAACCATCACTCGCCGCCTTCATCGAACCGGTCTCTACAGCTAAATACGTTATTTGTCGTACGTGCCCTGTCTCAGGTCTTGACAAATTTATAAATGGGGCATCATCCATTGCCAAAGTGAAAGGGTTCTGTAGAATTCAGTCCATTCGAGCCTGAAGCCCAAGAAAAGTATTCAATCAGAGGCTCAGCACAGCAGACCAGAGCGTGTGAACCTCAGTGCACCATTGAACCAAACTCATTCTTGACAATCACACGATTGGTTAGAACTGCAGGGACATGATGTCATAAAAGGTGAGTCGAAGCAGAGCATTGGCCAACAGAAGACCGCGGCTAATTAGTTAATTTATCTGATTAAAATTCTACTTCCAAAAATGTGAACAAAAACATGCAAGTAAGAGATGATATTTTGTTTTTCTAAAAATGATCGCTTCTATCGTTTACAAAAAAATAAATAAACGAAAATATTTTCTTTAAAGTATTGTTGATAGTGAAAAAATAAATTTGCTGATTTAATTATTTGAAATGATATTAGCGGTCATTTAAAAAATGTTCTCCTCGTTCATTTTTCCCAAGGCATATGCAGTCGCACTCTGTTCACTCCACCATTGGATAGCCCACCGACCAAAATAAGCTAAAATAATATTCTCTTTCGGATTATAAGCATGTAATTGATGACTAAATCGAGAACGTCGCATGCCGAAAAGGGAAAATTTGTTTTGGACAAACCAAAGATTTTCCTTAAAAGGAAATCCAACGACTATGTCAGACGTATACCGTGAATTGCTTCGCACCTAACCTACCGTATTTTGGCCACCATACGCGATTAGCGTGTTTCATACAAGCTAAATAATCTTAGCCTCTTCATCGCTGGATAATCTACCAAGCTAGGCCGAAGGTTTTAATGTTGCAGATTGACACTGTCAGCGATGAACGGATAAGAAAAAATTCTTTGGAGGACGAAGATTATTTGCGCAAAAGACCAGGTTAAATAAGCAGTTCTATGCAGATCATATCATGTATGTGACTTCCCACATTACGGCCCTTCTCTCGGTCTCTCCAAGGGACTTCCTCTCCGGACGCCATTGATCCATGTCATAAAGCTCTTAGGCCTCTCAAGTGTTCTTTTGCTGGCGTCCATGAACCTCTATGACATTGGTGTTTCTGAACCGGGTCCGGACCGGCGGAATCGGGAACGATTTCCAGTTCCGGCCGGTTCTCTTCTCTCACCGGTCCGGGGACTGAAAAATTCCCAGTTCTCACCTGGCAACTCTCCTCTCGTCCTCTTCCCTTCTCAAACCCTAATTCCATTGTGATCTCACTCAAAAATTCTTCTTTTCAACCCTAATTACCTTCGCATCTGTGTCTAGGTTTATCTTAGTTCGTGACACTGAAGTTCGATTGTTCGGATTGTCAGCGTTTCTCCGCAAATTGGCAGATAATTGCACCCAAATCGGCACTTCTGTTGGAAGTTCGAGGGCGAACGGCTGTTGCTACGCTCTGTTGTGATTTCGTTGCTTCCTCTCAGTTTCTACGTGTATTTATGCATCAAATTCAGTTCTTTCAGGCGGATTCGATGAGTATTTACTATGACTGGTTCGGGTTCGCCGTCGAGATTCGTCGACTCTTTCCTTGAGGTGTTTTTCCGAGTTCGTGGCGTTTAGGAGTGTGGTTGAAGCGAATTCTGGGTTTTCCATTGGCAAAAGTTCTTGGCTTGAAGCAACGGGAATGGATCAGGAAATGCCTGATAGCAGCAGCAGTGAGTTTTTCACTTTCTTTTCTTGACTGACTCTGTGGTTTCCAAGGTTGTGTTGGTGTCTAATGTCGTTTTTGGAATTTACTAGTGGAATTATCTTGTTAATCATAAGAGAGTGAAGTCATAGCGGTTGATGTCTGTTAATCTTTGTATAGCAAATCAAAACAATATGTTTGGTTTTATGGTTCTTGCTCGGTAGGAAAGTATGATTTTTTTGTGCTTTTAGTGCAGAGTTGTAGGTGGAACTTGATAAATAAGCTTTGGAAGGGTTTAAGGACTTGGCTTTGAGAGAGTTTAAGAACTATAATTTCAGTTTGGTTATGAAAGCTCATATAGGAATGTGTGGTTTTGATAGTCATTCCTTGCTGTTGTTTTGAGGGGAGTGGAAAGACAGTTTGACATACTGAGGGTGCTGGGAAATTATTTGGGGCTGCTGCTGTTGTTTCATCTGAAAATTGGCTTGAAATGGTTTAGCAGCCCTTCCAATCGTTGCGGTTCTGTCAATGAGTTCTATCAATCCTTGCTATTGCTAATTTGTTTTACTATTGTCTAGTATGATTAGGATTTGGTTTTATAAATGGATTAGTTAGATGTTCAGCATGTTCATTTTATGTCATTTTCGGATTTTGTTTATGATCTTTTCCTGAGTCGTGCTGTCTTCAAGGTGCATTCCTTTGTCATGTCAGAAATTGCTACCCTTACTTGTATGTTTGATCAATAATGTTGATTTGCCTAAGATCATTTGCCCAATTACAGTGTAAAGATTGGTAGCTTTTTTCCTTTTACGAATACTGCAACATGAAGTGGAAGAAAGCTATTAGTATTGTGGAGGTTTAGCGTGTATAAATATATATATATATATATATATATATATATATATCTTTTTTTTTATAAGGTAATATATATCTTTTTTTATTTATTTTTACATATTTTTCTCTTTTCCCTCGATTGATTTTGCTTTATTTTTATGAATCTTTGGAGTTCTTCGACCGCCGACCGCCGACTAATTTGGGATAAAGGTATTGTTGATGTTGATGTTGCAACATGGAGTGTTTCGGAGTTTGTTGAAACTTGACCATGACCACTGAGTACCTAGCTTAACATACACTTGCAAGCGTTTTACATTCTAATTTTCTGGGTACTAGTGAAGAATGAAAGATTTATAACCAATGCAGTCACATTCTGTACATCTCAAGTCAAATTTTTTCACCTACGAAATCGCTGCAGGTACAGATGACGACCTCCCTCCTCCGCACCGCAGCAGATTCCAGAGAGGACACACTGCTGGAAATGAAAGATCTAAAGTTTTAGGAACCGCGCCTTTACCCAGGATTCATGACGACATGGAAAATCAGATCAACAATATTGAGCAAGAAGCTTATTGTTCAATACTGCGAGCATTTAAGGCTCAATCTGATGCCATTACTTGGGTATCTTTACTCAACTTTTTATTTCATTCGGTCCATCTTCCGTGCTTCATCTTAAGCAGCTTCTACGTATGGTGTTTTTGCAGGAGAAGGAGAGTTTGATTACTGAACTTAGGAAAGAGCTGAGAGTGACAGACGAGGAACATAGAGAGCTTCTTTCCAGGGTCAATTCGGAAGACATTATTTGGCAAATAAGGTGCAATAGCTTGACATCGCGTACATTTTACCTTTGCTGATTATTTGCTATTAGTTGCTGGTAAGCCCTATGTTTTGAATACTGCAATATGGTGCAGAGAGTGGCGAAAAGCAAATGGACTTCAACCAGGCAGGCCTGGTACTTCTCGGCACATTCATGACCCTGCACCAAGTCGCAATCTTTCGGCATCTCACAAGAAACTGAAGACCACCCAGTCTGTTGCTTCTTTGTCTATGATTGCACCACCTCCATCAATGCCGTCATTACAACCATCTCCGTCAGCAGTTAAAAAAGGGTCTCAAGCGGGAGGCAGGAGTAAGAAGACAAAATCAGTGAGTTCTATATTTGATACAGAAGTAATGGCCAATTCAGATGGATCTTTCCTCTTTGCTTGATTTATTGTGTCCTGCTTGCTGGATCATCTATAAATTCAATGCAGAAATCTACTGCAGGTGCTGGGGGAAGGCCTCAAGGTGCCATTCGTGGTTTGTCTGGGGCCTTTGCAGCAAACTCTGATTCGCTGATAGGCAAGAAAGTCTGGACTAGGTGGCCTGATGATAACAACTTCTATGAGGCTGTCATAACAGATTATAACTCAGTTGAGGTGAATACATTCTTACAAATGAGACTGCACTCCAAACACAACTCCGATTGAGCTCCTTTTTGTGTTTTAATAGGGTCGGCATGCATTGGTCTATGATATCGATACAGCGAATGAAACATGGGAATGGGTTGACCTCAAAGAGGTAAGAATGTCTACTCAACAGCATTATATTATTGAACTTTAATAGAGAAAATCTTGATCAGTATCGTAATGAACATGATTACCATGACTTAACCGAAGCCGCCTGTACTCAAAATGGGTCCGGACTGGCTGGTTTTTAGCAATTTGTTTGAGAAGGGTAAGCGACTTTAAGCTGTTTAAACCTTTTAACCAGACATAGTCAAAGCTTGCTTACTTATTAGCCTTGTGAAAGCAGCCAGCCACGGTGAATGGTTGATTTTAGTCGACTCACGTGTTTTATCATTTATGTACTCCGCTTTCGAATTTAACGTGGGAAATCTCGTCCTCAACTCATCCTACTGTGGCCTGGTCAATGGGGCGAGCTCTCTAACATTTTGGACCCTTAATAATCTGTCTTCAAACTGCAAGCACACAGATAGGCTGCTCAAATACTGAGACTCCTATTGGGGATAGACTTGTAGAGGGTCTCGTTGTCCTAGTCATGAGACCATATCATATTCCAGCCATAAGACCATATCTTATTCCAGCCATAAGATCATCATGATAAGGACATACTGCCTTACAAAAATTATAATCTTCCCTTATATCTCAGAAACATACTCACAATTTCTTTTTTGTCCTAATGGTAGATATCTCCCTCTGATATCCGGTGGGAAGGCAATGACCATGGAGTTTCTCATAGAGTTGCCCGTTCTGGTGTCGGTCAGGGATTCAAGAAGTCCACTTCAAAAGGCGATGCTATTACTGGACTTGGAAGAGGTAGAGGGACAACGAAGGCACAGACTGGAAATAATCTTTCTTCATTACAAAGTGGCATAGGCAGGAAGGCTTTGGGCGACATTGAATTATTTCACACAGATTCTCTGGTCAAGAAGGTGGGCTGTTGTCATTGTATAGACCAACTGGTCAAGAGTCATGTCATTTCATTTGACTAATATTGGTTGACATCGATACAGGTGGAGAAAGTGCTAGGTGCAGCGCAGCCCGATGCGGCAGAGATTGCAGAAGTAAAGAGGGCTCTTAAGGTAATGATGTTCTGTCTCGTCACTGGTTGAATCATGTTCCTTCTTGCATGACCTCAATACGGGCGTTGAAATGCAGAAGCAGGAGCTGGCCCTGGTTGATGCCATCTCCAGGCTTGAAGATGCGTCCGATGGTGAAAGTGGTAATTACTGAGTACTTTGACCTAATAGCCTAACATATGGAAGTTAGGCCGAGACGACTCAGACGCATTTTGAGCGATACCTTTGTAGACGTTGCTAGTTCTGTAAAACTTGTCAGAGAATCAACGTATACAGAGTCAGGTTTGGCGGTCCTCAAGATCTTCATTTCTATCTTTTTTCTGCTTTTATTTTCTTAAATTTTTCACTTTTGTCCCTCCGTGTACATTGTATTTTAGTCATCCATCCTTAGAGTTAGAGTGGCTCTTCTTTTTTCAATTTTTTTGTGAGCCTGGATTGAATGACAAGTAAAAAATATCATAGTTCAATGATGCCTATGTGGAGCAAACTTTTATGGGTATAATGTGTCGGTTCGCGATTGTCCAGAGTACAATTTTCAATTCTCTGTACTTTCCTTTTATCTTTACAACAGATGAAAAGGGATCGTAGCCTCCCAAAGAGGCAACCGAGGAAAGTGGCAGTTTGAGACTTTGAGCAGACCAAGTTCTGGATCTGATGTAGAGAACCAGACACGGTGGTTTTCTCAACATCTCATAGTATGCTGAAAGCGTAATCTCATTGTAATGTCTGAGCCTAATACCCTTCTTGAGATATATTTGGCTGACCTGTCATTGTAATTGAATCTCAACTGATTCATTAGTTAGTTACTCTGTACAGCTTCTTTGATAATTACATCAGTTGTATATCATTTCTACATGATGACACCAAGTTCTATGTGATATCTATGTTTGCGCGGAGCTCGTGTGCGTGTGGAACATACTGTTGCAGATTGTTTCATGAGACAAGACTAGAATGTGGAACTTTAGGTACAGGTACTACTGCCAAATTGCCAATACTAGGATTCAACGTCCTCCACCAAGAAGGCAAGCAAGCATCCGGGCACAAGGCCCAGAATTGATTGACGGGTGCATCACTTAAGCCTCTATTGCCAATACTAGGATTCAACGTCCTCCACCAAGAAGGCAAGCAAGCATCCGGGCACAAGGCCCAGAATTGATTGACGGGTGCATCACTTAAGCCTCTACTCCAAATAATCAGCTGTTGGATAGCACATGCCAATAATATTACAAAGACACGATGAACTCGAGAATAATACTCACCATTTGCGCATCAAAAGCAGGGCCTTCCATTTGAAAGTGCCCCGCTCCTTCAACCAGATGCTTTTCAACTCGACCTGCTGCTCCACTCAGCTTGTTCTCTAGCTGCTTCACGCTCGTAAAGCCATCACGGGTTCCCATGATGAAGAGCTTTGGTTTTGGGGATTGCAAGATAGATTTATGGTGCCGCCCAAAGAGAATTGAAGAA
The DNA here is from genome assembly GCA_028455895.1 of Rhodomyrtus tomentosa. Lineage (NCBI taxonomy): Eukaryota > Viridiplantae > Streptophyta > Magnoliopsida > Myrtales > Myrtaceae > Rhodomyrtus > Rhodomyrtus tomentosa. Next base: position 11,535,694 of record JAPCWY010000003.1, on the reverse strand, counting down.
ATCATTCCAAAAGGATAGCCTATGCTAACATATCCCACGACTTGTTCTATCTGATCCACAGCTGAGCCAGCAATTGGTGCCCCTGTAAGAGAAACAGCAACAGAAACAGAAATAACCTTCATATGTTAGCGAAATCAGACTATAAAGTGCTGCATAATCACAAGTAACTTAGTGCAATTTCCAAAGTATAGAAAAGGTGGAGATAAGCTTCCATACTTGGTCTTTAGCCAAAAAAAAAAAAGACTTCCATACTTGATCATTCAAGATGGAAAAAGAAACTGCAGGCAGACAATTCAGACCAATCAACCTCTGGATGTACTAGATTTCACTGACTTTAACTCCTTTCCCCATCTTTTTCATAACTTCATACAAGAGTCTGAATTTTTTACTTTCCGCCTCCAATGTCTGAATTCTTTAGATGCAGGAAAAATGAGATTTGAAAATAGAGCACTCTCCCACCTTTTCCCATCCCACCTCTCATGCCAAGATGATGGTTCATAAGTATAACCATCACAGCCTTCTTTGTCTTAACAGGCAACTGCTCATGTCAGGTTTAAATAACATACTCTTAGCTGCTGAGGAATAGAGGACAGACGCACAGTTTGCGGACCTAACAGAGAGTCTCAATGCTGCCTCTGCACAGTACATGGAACAACTCTTCTCCCCCCCCCCCCCCCCCCCCCCCCCCCCACGCAACAGTAGTCACCACAGAGGCAAATGAGCAATGCACATCATCCTTCTTTCTTAATAGCTTTTTGGCCTAAGCACCTTCGTAGATGCTTGATTTTGAGAGGATCAAGTTTCTTTCGATTCTGGAAAAGGAATCACTATCTTAAGATCGTGACATAAAACTTGCAATGACATCTCATTATCAAACACTAATGTTTCCTTCAAGGTGATGCAGCATGATGTTGGACACCTAAATTGAGTAAAGTAATGGAAAGGATCTCAACCCTTTATAACAACTTCAGCACGTTTTTAACCACTTTGAGAGTACATTATGCCAGTTATTATTTTTACACTTACATCTGCATAGGTGCAAACATCACCCCTCGCAGTTATTGTATATGCACAGAAATAGAAAACTCTGTTCCAGTGCTAGTATGGTGGAATGCTTAATGTCACTGTAATAAAAACTAAAAACAATGTCCAAAGACTGGAAATTAATACACGAGGACACTACGCTCATGTTGTTATCCAATGTGGTAGCTGCTGTAAGATGGACAGTTGATGGGATTGAGTAAACTTTCTTGTTCACACTCATAGGCTAGTGCCAACAAGCAATCTATTCATTTAGGGTTGAGGATGAATATGAGGCTGAAATAGGAACCAGACAGAACCAGTCAGGTTCCGGATCCAAAAAAAAAAAAAAAAGGAAACTGATACTATGCGGTTTGTTTCCTGGTTCCTAGGTAAGAACCGAACCGGAACCAGAGAACCTAACTTAGATTCAGAGACGGCCGTGCGGATGTATATCACAGATCATCATTCCAAAGTTTGAATTCGCTCGGACTAAAAATCAGATAGATTCTGTCACTCGAGACTTGCTACGACTAAAGCAGAATAGCAAAAGGATCGAAAACAAGCGGACAGCTCGAGAATGCAAAGGATCACAGTGTACAGAAGCGACATCTGCAAAAAAAAGGGGAGTGGGGGTGGTTGTCCAGACCTCCTATTTCTACTGTCTTGACCACAAATTCATCACCTCATTCACATTTTTATCTAACAAGCAGAACAGTGAAACACAAAGCCCCATTTGATAGATCTGCAAAATGGAATATTTCAGCAAACCATCTAAAAAAACAGACGGCCAAGCCAGCCTCATCCTAATCTAACTCAATAAAACCAAACCACACCACCATCAAAAACCTCATGACATCGCCCAACAAAATCACAAATTCTTCAACAACAAAAAAACGTACCAGCAGAAGAACCCACGAGCAGAATCCTGCGAAGCGAGAGGTTGTCACAGGCCCACTTGCAGACGGCGATCACGTCCTTGACCTCGGGGAAGCCGGTGAGCGACGGCCTCCCGGTGGACTTCCCAGCCCCTCTCATGTCGAAGGTCACCGCCACGAGGCCTCTCCCGGCGAGCTCGGACGCCATGCCTCTCAGCAGGGCCTGGCACCCGCCGAGCACCGTGTAGGGATGCACCAGGACGACGCCCAGGCCGTCGTCGACCCTCTTAGCGTCTTCCCTCGGCTTGAACAGCCTCGTGTGGAGGATGACTCCGTCGGTAGACTCTACCTTGCAGGACTCGACCGTGTAATTCGACATTTCTCGGGGTACAGAGAACAGGTAATCGCGTTTGCTTTAGAGGGTCTATAGAGAGAGAGAGAGAAAGAGAGAAGGAGGAGGTTGGTGTTTGGTGATGGTTGAAGCCTTGGAGAGATGGAGTAACCCACCTCAGTACTAAGTTGCCCCCACCCACGATGAAGGCTTGGAGACGATGGTCCAAATGAAAATATGTTTCTGCTTTTTTTTTCTTTTTTCTTTTTAGCTTTTAACATAAATATAGTTATTACTACGGTTTACTTCGAGGAAAATTAATAACTAACGTGTCATTGAAATTGAAATTCGATACTACTTGATAAAATGAACCAATAAAAATTATTTTTTGTCATCGTCTAAGTTGGTTAGGCATCAATCGGTAGAATTAAAAACTCTTTCCATTAACTAATTTTTAAGCCAGACAAAAACAGATTATTTTTGAAAAAATCACGTTCTTTGAATCATCGATTTTTCATAAAACATACACACTTCAGAAAAAATCACCTCCGAAATTTTGATTTCTTATTTATAGCCCCGCCGATTATTAATTGGAAAAGGTAGAAGCCAACCACTTTAGTCACCAAAAGAACACAACGACTTTATTCAATGTTCATATCGAAGTGACCCCACTCGAATTTCACATGATCTGAGATTAAGAGTACAAAAAGATCAAAAATGTTCATAATAAATCCATCTTATGATCGGAAATTCACAGCACTTGATTCCTAAGGTGTGGCATTTTTGCCTTGTGCGATACTTAAATGATTATAATTTGGGTTTAATGGCTCCCGTGGCGTAATCGGCTTGCTTTTGACTGTTGAAATCGACTAAATCTTTTTTTTCATATACGTTGAAATAGAATAAAAAGAAGAAAAATGGTTTAATCATGGGAAACGGAAAAAGACTAAAAAGGATAACAGTCGCAATTTTTTGAAAAGAAAAGAAAAAATTACGAAAAATCTCTGAGAGTTGGACATGACCCAAAAGGAGAAAAGAAAAGGCCCATAAAAGAAGAGAAGTGGATAGGTGTCAACTTAAGAGAGGGACATTGTTTCTTTTACCAATTCTTCACAGAAAAAGATAATATGAAAATATATAATGAAAATTTTCAATTTAGAGCCTGAAGTGCACCATTTTCTTAAATAATAGTCTGAGGTGGACATTGTATCAAATAAGAACCTTAAGTGGCTATGTTGGTCTCAAAGAAGAACGTGACCTTTTAGCTAGCCAAGGACCTTATCATTTTTTAATTTTTTTAATTTGTTTTTCTCTTTTTTCGTTTCTTTTCGTTGGTGGCCATTGCCACCATTGCCCACCGACGATACTCGGAGATGGCGAGCTTGCCTCATCCTCAACGAGGCTGCCCTCTAAAGCCCTCGTCGGTACAAGCAATAAAAAAAAAGAAACAAGAAAAAAGAAAATAAAAAATAGAATCATAATTGCCTTTGGATGAAAATGTCCTTGATCGGTTAGAATATTTCAGATTTTTATTGAGGTAAGGTCCATTGCAGATTTTTTTTGTTTAAATGATGGTACCTAAGAAATTTTCTCAAAAATATCCGAAGTGGGATATAACCACAATAGAGAGAAGACCAAAAATAAAACAGTGGGTGCGTGTCAACTCAGGAGAAATCTGTCCCAAAAAAAAACACGAGAAAGGCCTTGAGCAAAAATAATAAATCAACGTCAAAATCAACAACACATTTATTTCAAATTAGTTGGGGTCAACGGTCGATGACCTCCAAAGAATCAGAAAAATAAAAGCAGAAATACTGATTATGGCTAATTAACTTACATTTGGCTAGAAAAATAATATCATGATACTAATATCAGAGTTCAAATTGAACTCTTCTAAGTTTGAACAAGTCACTTTTGACTAAAGTATTCACTATAGCATTACCAGAACGCACCATGTGGAGCGAAAGTGAGATGAATAGGAGGACGGATTTGGATTCCCTAACATTAAGGATCTATGTCAGAGATATCATAAACGCATATTTGCTGTCCATTTTTCATTGGACAACCAAGAATAGCTGCTGCCCGAATTTTTGAAATAAAAAATATTGTCGCCCAAATATTTTTCCCTTTAATAAATTACGTGACTCATTCTTAAAATGGACGACATGATTTGCGTTTATGGTATCCCTGATATAGATCCCTAATGTCAAGGGATCCAGCCTGTAGAAAGACAATCGTTCCAAAGACGACATGCCGACGGAAGACAAGCGCCGCTTTGTTCTTGGTTTAGTTTGGATCGTCCATGGGCATGAGAGAGCGTTGTTCTTAGATTAAACGAGTTCATATTAGGTTTTTTGTAGATCCACTGGAACCCATCACTAGTTGGACGTTGTTCTGTTATACCTATCTTAGCGGGGTTAGGGGAGGGGGACAGTTCTAAATATACAGATTCTAATTCACTATAGAACTTTTCAATTTTGCCTCGCATATGGCGAGTTAGGGACCGAATGATAACCATTATATCTTTATGTTATTGTTCCAAATATGTTCTGGAACAGATTTGAAATAGAAATTCATTTAATAACGCAATTCTATTTTTCCGTTTCTGAAATAATTTTTTGTTCCATAAATAGATTTGAAAGAAAAATGAGAAGTTAAAAATTATAGTATAACTGTTCTAGAAACAAAAATGAGAAATAACCTATCAAAACATTTCATTTTTCCTCAAGTCCTTGTCCCTCTTCCTTTGTTAGTCGTCTTAGACACATAACCTCACAATCAGGACCGTCCATTTTTGAACGGATAGTCCAAATCTCTAGTTTTTAGGGGACAATTTTTTAAATTTTTTATATATTTTTTGTTAGTTATAATCTAGAACATACATTCATAACACGAACGGTTAGGATTGCAAGCTTAAAGCCTAATATTCTAAGGAAAGTTTAGACAATCTATTTCCCCACCACCAACCTTCACAGCCATCCTTGCCCACCGTCGGACATTGTCGACCCCACCGCTAGCCACCAATCAGCGCATCAACCACTTCTTCGCCATCATCGTTGGCCACTACCGCCCACCACCAACTACAATCGACCTCACTATTGCCAACCATTGCCCACCGGCAACCTTTGCCCCCCGTCAACCATTGCCTCATGTTGCCAACCATTGCCCTCCATCGTCCATTGCCATCGTGCACTGCCTACCGCAGTTGCCCACGTCGTCTCCAATCATCGACCCTACTGCCATCAATCACCGCCAATCTCTGCCACCACTGTTGATCACCATCGATGCCAGAGCAAAAAATAAATAATATTTTTTTATTTTTAAATAGTAAATAATATTTTCTTAATAGTAAACATTAATTTTTAAATAAATTTAAAAAATTAAAAAAGAAGAAGAAATTTTTCGTAGAAGATGTTGCGATAATAATATTTTACAAATAGAATTTTCAGCTATTATCAAACGAACTTTTGTTCCAAGAACAGAAATTTTATATAATTATCAAACGCATTTTTTTTTGCTCAAAAACTAATTGAGAAACTAGAAATTGAAAAATTATTTGTAGCCAAAAATTGATTCCAGAAATAGAATGGTTATCACGAGCGCCTCTCGGGTCGCCTCCCCCGCGAGCCCTTGCTATCCGAACAAAGAAAAAAATGAAATACAGAAAATGAAAAGAAAAAAGAAAAATAAATTTAAAAAATAAATTATGAAAATGCCCTTTAGTTAGACCTCTCTTTAAAATAATGATGACACTTCAGATCTTTATATGAAATAATGTACATTTCATATCCTTGTTTTAGAAAATTATGCTACTTCATATTTTTATTTGAAATTTTTACTCAACATTTTGTTTGAGTGAACCAAAAAGGGAAAAAGCACAATAAAATAATAAAAAAAATGTTGCGTTACAATAATGTTAGCTTTCTTGAGTAGAGGTGTGCATGGTCCAGATTAGTTCAGTCCTGGTATGGAACCGAGGACCGGACCATTAGTCCCGGTCCCCAAATTTTTGGGACCAAGGACCAGACCGGGACCGGATTGGACTAGGATCAGTGGTCCGATCCGATCCTAATGGGATAGCTAACGCCAACTGCTTATAGAAATTAACCTTTAGAATACATAGATGGCTAATGAAGAGCGAGCGAAGAAGCAAAAACAAGAGGAGCAAGGCAAAAGCAATAGGAGCAAGCAACGAGTAGAGCTATGATGCGAAGGCGTGACGTAAGAGTCTATCGAGAGAAGTGTGTGACAACTGTCGACCGAAAGATGAAGATAAGTAAACTCGCATTTAGCGAGAGGAGTAAGTATCGAATATCAAGAAGGACATGAAGATGGAGAAATTAGGTTGAGATTAATTATTTATTCAAAAATTTCTAAATTTTTTTCTCTCTATATATATAATATCTATATATATTTCGGGTGGTCCGGTCCCATCCATCATAGAACCGAGAACCGGACCGCCCAATCAATGATCTCATTTATGTGGACCAAGGACTGGACCAATTAGTGATGTCCGGTTTCGCCCAGTTTGCATACCCCTATTCATGAGGTCAATTTGATTGCTCATTTTTCACTTAGACTCCACTTTATATGCAGCGCTAGACGATGTAGACATATTTGCGCGTTAAGGAATGAAAATTTTGTGTAAAGAACTTCTATGACCTGATATGAAAAAGTGAGCAATGTTGCTCATTCTAATACTGTTCATTTCGCTGAATCCGTTTAATCCCCTTTTAATTCATTCGATATTTTCATTTTTTGCTATTCATTTTAGTTAACTATTACTGTTTTTTTTTCTTGTTTTTTCAAAAGAACACAGAAAAATGGAGCAAGAAGCCGGTTTCGCAGGAGGAGGCTATAAGAGTTGGTAAACGTTCACCATCGAGAGCAGCTCATTCACACTATTCAGTGGTCCAATTTAACACTATCCCTCCTGTATCCTCGTATATATTGCCCATCAAAGGGACATCGATCGTGAGCGACCAGGTTATCCTCGGCGTTGGACTAGACTGATAAGCCATCCAACGTTCGAGGTCGCAGGAAATCGGGAACGGCTTCCGAATCCGAAGCCCCGACACAGTTTCGACCGTAGAGAGGTCAATCGACCCCTGATAAGATATCCCTTGAACAAGGCCATTCTAATTTCTGTATTTTCCTTTTCGATTTGATCAGTCAGATGAGTCGTGGGGTGCAACCTATTGCCAAGTTCTTAATTACCGCCATCTCTCTCCTCTCTTGTTGCTCCAGTCGTATGATCCCTCATGCTAGCTCGCTATTTACATGCATCATGCCGATTTCAGTTGGGTTTTGAAGGGCGTTTTCTCTACAAACCTGCACTTCAACATGTACAGAAGACCACGGAAATAGCAAATGGCAGATAAACTATTAGGGAATTCAGTTCGCAAACAGAAGATGAGTGATTCGTGGAGCTTTCTGATATTGAGTCGTCGTTCATCTTACCGACATCAAATCATAGATTCATTGGTGACACATGATATGAAGAGTCGTCAACTATTGAATCCTCCAAATTAAACTTAGATGTTAATCTTTGAGTACAATTTGCTTTTCTACCTTTGGTTTTCTACGTCTTGAATCAGTTCATTTGTACACCAAATAACCTAAAACTACTACCCTCCAACTTCTTTGCTGTCTCCACCTCAAGTCCTTCCTCATGCTCGGCTTCTGTGTATCTGCATTTCTTTCCCAAATTCGATGGCAGTTTGACCTCCACACCAACTCCAGTCAGATCGTTGATCCCCTCGTTATTATGACGACCGTGACGACCATTATATTGTACATCGATCAGACAGAAAGTACCATCGTTTTCATGTATTTCGCTACGGTCATATGAGTAAAAGACAACGATGTCCTTCGCCTTCAACTCTTTTTCCTTCACGAACCAGTTCCAACCCCTCGTGAATACGAAGCTTTGGCTACTCTTCCAATAGCAATACCGGAATTTCCACGATTTCATGAGCTTGTCGTAGAAGACTAGCTGCATATCATTACTCCCTCCGCGGAGCAATGCATTTTCTCCGGCGTTTTCAATAATGCCAGGGAAGTATTTAACGGCATACTTCTTGGGGATGACGAGTCTATTCAGCTTCCCAACATCGCTTGGCGTTAATTCTTTACGAAAAAGTTGTCTACACGAGTATTGTCCGCCGGTAGGCATCGACCTTAACTTCGGGTTGATGCCTACTTCCGCGGTCCCCTCATTTCCCGACTGCTTCCTAAGAAATTCCACCAGTCTTGATCGGTACGTCCCAGCCTTAATCATGTCCAACACTACTTCCGCAGCGAGGTTATCCTGAAACTCCAGCTCGTGCTTCGAAAGGTCGGTCCACGGGAGATTTCTCTGGGAGTCCCCTCTTCTAAGCTTGATCGAAGCGCTGTCATAAGCCATGGCCGCTTCCCTCTCTGTCCGGAACGTGCCGAGCCATATCCTCTGCAGATTGGCGTATATTTGCGCGCCCCAATTCCCATTTGGCTGGGGCACCACCCCTACAAACTTCACGGACGGAGCATCGTCATCGCTCTCAGAGGATCTTGGCCGCTTCCGTGCGTCAGATGCTTCGCGGTCATTCTGCGAATCGAAGGTGGTTTCGGCCGTTGCCCTCGTCCTAGAATCCGCAGAACCGTCCGACATGGCTACAGCAGTAGACTTTAAGGATGCACTAAAGCTGAGAATTAACTGGATGAATTCCCTTGTAATGGGGAATTTGTCACTTCCAGCAGGAGATTTGGAGGCGGGAGAGAGTACTAGCTAATGGCACTATCCAGCCAAAGGACAAAAACCCTTAATGTGGGAAAGAGGCCTGATCAGATGCATGACAAAGAGTCAGGTTTTTATTTGGAGAGGAAGGAAACCCAAATTACGTATCAAACTAAACCCTAGCAAGTTTGTTCGAACCAAATCTGCTGATTGGAAGGCAGGAAACTTGAGTCAAAATCGAACAAAATTGGCTTTCCTTAAAATAGCTCTTGTTCATGTGAATCTTCAAAGTTCTAAAACTAAAATAACCACTAAAACAAGTGGTCTATTTAGAGTGGTTCCATGTTTTTCAAATTTGTTTTCATGGACGTTTTAATGGTCGAATATTTTATTTCTGAATTTCAGGTGGTTTGACACACTTTTTAATGTCAGTTGCAATGAAATTTCCTTCTAGAATTGATGATCTTGCAAACTGAAGGTAGTTCAACCAAAGATGCGGGTGTTTTTTTTTTTTTTTTGTTGGAGTACCTAAGTTGTAAGTCATCGGGAGATTCAACTGATCATCTCCTAATTTTGGATCCACTGTCTTAACCATCTACGTGGGGCATCGAAAAACATGTTTTTGGATCCATACTGTGTTTCGAATAGCAACTTGTTAATCGAAAGAGGTTTTGTTGTTGAGTGCCCTAAACGCACTCGTTACAAGGACACTTGTCAACAATGCGGACATTCTAGATCTTAGATTTGTTTGAGTACGAAACCCAAACACCCTCTGCTCAACCGTAAATATTCGTTTGTTTTGAACATGTAACCCCCAAAATGTCGAGTGAGCTAGAAATCCAATTTATTTAAAGAACCATAGATAATTTGTCCGGAGATTCCAACTCTTGTAAATTGAACATATACTTATAGAAATTCAATCTCACCATATACATCCACGCGCGCAATAGAGCGCACGACGATACGCACATTGTTTAATTTTTTTCAAGAGAGGTAATCATAAAAGAGAATGAAATCCGGGTAATATTTACTGATTTTGAAATGACTTAGTTCATCTTTCTTTGATGGGAAAGAGAGAAGGTTTGAGAAAATATTGGACATAACTGTTTTGCTAGGTGGAAGTCTACTCATTGATCGCCATGTGTTCGAATAGCCCAATTTCAGCTCCTCTCTCTCTCATTGTTTTCTTCCCCTTTGCAATCTCCCCCCTATTTTCTTGGATGCCTTTGTAGCTTTTAAGCTTTTTTTTTTTTTTTTGGTAAGTAGGATAATTGGTCATAATCAAGGTAGTCACATAAATTTGTTGACACCTAAATTTTGATTTATTTTTTAATTATTCATTTTTCATAAGAATTAGTTTTAGTTCTCGCCAAAAATAATTAATTAAGTTTTCATGCATTGCATATCATATTTTATTTTTCTGTATTTCTTCGGCAGCCGGTTGAGGACGAAACAATTGAGCTTAATTTCACAGACGGCTTAACCAGAGTTGATTTGGAATTTTCGACCACAAAGAGGGATGTTCGAAATTTACATGATGGGCTCAATGCAAATTTAGTTCATTCCATTTTTAGTTCTTTTAAATGAATGGCTTCTGACTAATTATCAATTTAATTAATTAAAGCCCGATTAGCTCCTAAATTCGCGCAGATAAGACCGTTAAGTGGAGAATTCGGCGAAGCCCCATATCCCTATATAGGGGGGGAGGGGAATTCATGAATAAAGCCTTAAATATTCAGAAATTTACTATCATGAGGTTCATATCTCATCTGAAATCTTTAGAGTCAACAATTAGGATTAAATCTTAAGGCATTACCTAATATTCACTATATATCTTATGATGCCTAGGGATTAAGGGGAGCACACAAAAAAATTCTGGACACTCTCTCTCCCTTACATCTCTCTCCCACCGACTTTCGCCCGAGATCACCGACGCCATGCCTCCTCATCCGTTTCTGTTCGCGCCTCCATAGCTCGTCCCTGCAGTCCTTTTTTTTTTTTGCTCGGGCCGCCTGCCGAGCTGCCACCAATCCTCTTTTGCACCGACGCCACTGTCCTGCTGAGCCGCCACCGATCCCGTTTTGCGTTGACGCTGCTCCCTTTCGACTGCCCAACCGCTGCCCTTACTCGCTCCCGGTCGTCAACTCTGTTGTCCTTGGAGTTTCTGCATCAAACTACCCCGATTTTGTCCTACGGATTAAGGTAACGCCAAACACACTTGCGGGATAATTCAAGCATGTCTTCTAGATGATTTCTATGTTGTTTCGCTACTGTTTGCCAACTGTTTCTGCGATGAATGCATGCTGGTCGATCCACAAAGGTTTAGTTTTGCACATTTTATGTCATTAACCCATGCGAAAATTTTCGAGAACTGGGCGAATTCCGAATTGATTTAGTGGTTGTTTTGCATGTTCTTTTTTATGTAGACATTAAGGAAAAACTGAAACTTTTTTCGAAAAAATTCAAAATACCACCACTTTGACCTAAACTTCAAAACTTAATTTTTGACAAAAAAAAAAATCTTGGATTTTGTCTATCTAGTTCGATTTGATATCTCCAAAAGGCCAATTTTTAATTCAAGATGTGGAATTTTTTTTGGAAAATTCGAAAAGGGAGCCATGGTCTCGATATTGCTGTGAATATTGGTTGATGGATTATTATCTTGATTTGATTTGCCATGTTCTGAAATTTTCTTCAGTGGGATGTGGTTTTCTAGAAATCGCATCTAATTGAATTTTGAGGGAGATAAGGTTTCTTGGAAACCTTATCTCATTAAAGAAACCTTATCTCATTAAACTTTAAGTAATTAAATCAAGATAATGAATCTCAAGATGTCCCTGTTTGGTCGAAAATTTAAAAGGGGAAAGAGTAAAAATTGTATTCATGCATATCTTGCATATTTTATATAGTTTATGATAGCATATCTGATGCATATCTCATGCTTTAGTGCATATCCATAACATAATTTCTGAGTATTATCTATTGCATTCCATATTTTTAAAACATCCATGCATATATTTAAATTATATCATGCATATCTCATTGCCGAAAATTTAATAAAAAAGGCGTGCTCATTCATTCTCTTTTGAAGTTAGCATACTCATGCATCCCATATCATTAAAATCCGAAAAAAAAAATATACCAAAAAATAATCATTTGCATTGCATATTATATAATTGCATGTCATATTTTTTATGTCATTCATGTTCACCATGTCATTATGCCATGTCATGTATCTTGCCATGTCATCTTGTTACATCATCCATGCATAGTTGTCATGTCATCTTTTTATGTCATTACATATATAATTAGGTTGCATTAGCATTGCATTTAATAAGAGAAAACCCAAAAAAATTCAAGTCACATAAATCAATCAAAAGACATTTTCATGAAATTAGTACCGAAAATCCATTAGTTTTAATCAAACTAGTGTAATCAAGTCCCCGAATCCGTATGCGATTCACAGAAGTAAAATAATTCTCCCTTTGTTTTACTGATATTACTAATCAAACTACCAAAACATGATTAGTGGCGGCTCTTAAAATAAAATAAAAATCATTTATAAGTTACGAATTAGTAGCGCTTGGGAGAGTCCTATTATGTTAGCTAATCCATTAGCCTAATTTTAGGTTGCAACAAGAGTAACATTCTATAAACCCCATAAGAGGGAGCTGAAGTCATCCAGGCCCAAACTCATCAATCGTAGCATCATCCGTCACGTAACACTCGATGAAACCCTAGAGAAGTTACGTCAATTGCGCTAATTGCGCAATTCGGTTAATAAGTCAGTTGATTACATAAATTTTCTCATGTGATTAGATGATTTTGTGTGACAAAACACATACTAAATAGCACTCTAGGAAGAACGAGGAACAACTGTTACAGCTCACGACTACATGCGTCCTTGGAAAAGAGGTTAGGTGGGATAGACGTGGGCGGCTCCACGGAATTGCCCGTTCCGGTGCCGGTTCCGAACCGGTTTCCAGTTCCGGTTTCGAACGGGGTTTTTTTTTAAAGGCATGGCCTATGTGGAAGAGCCGTTGGGGCTCTTCCCCCTGGCCAAGAGAGCCCCACCTGCTAGAGGAAGGAAGAGCCAACGGCTCTTCCCCAGGTGATTATACCCCTTTTTTTTTTAAGTTCGATTCCGAAAAATATGGAACCGTAACTGGCCCTTGAAGGTCGGTTCGGAACCGTGGGTCCAGTCAACAAGCCGATTTTGGGCCGATTCCGGGTCCACGGTTTCGGATGGCCACGTCTAGGTGGGAGGTACTCCAATGCTTTAGAGACATTGATTTCACTATTACTAATTTGTCGTTATGCAGCAGCTCCTTGGATCAGATAACGTTGTTAAGACAAAAAAAAAATCTCGGGAAAATAAAGTCATTCATTTCCTATTTTCGAGAAAATTTTCAAATAATATTTTTTTTGGTTGAACAAATAAGAGTTTAAAGTGTTCTTATTTTCTCAAATAAGGATCTAAAATAAAAATTTCAAATTATGATATGAAATGCCATCATTTTCTCGAATAATGACATCAAATTAACAATATAAATATCAAAGAATGGCCTAATTCAAGTTAGTCAAGGGCATTTTTATCTTTTCACCAATGCCCAATCTAGATGGCCACTGGCGATACTCGAAGAGGACTTGCCGAGTCGGCCTTGCCCGATCTGGAGAGGGCCACCCTCCTGCCCCATAGGTAAGCCCTGGGCAAGGCCACCTCAAAAGCCACAGGCGAGGGTCACCCTCACCAAGATTTAGCCATCCCCAATCGTTGTGTCCAGGAAACAGAAAAAAAAAATTTAAAATCAAAATTGATGTAGGATGAATATGCCCTTGATCAGCTAGAATATTTAGTCGGTTGGTATCAAACCCTTATTTGAAAATTTCAAGCTCTTATTTGAAACTGATATTACAACTTCATCCATTTATTTGAAACAACATCTACTTCAGATCCTTATTTGAGAAAATAATGGTAATTTAGGCTTTTATTCAAAATTTTCCTTGACTTTTGCTTCATCTAATGGGTGCCATTCGCGTTTGAAACCAAAGAGCAACATCATTCGGAGTTATTTGACTTCTTTTTTTTTCTTTTTGTGGTCGGATGGAGTTATTTGACTTTAGAGCTGAGCTTTAGCGCAATATTTGGCGATCCCTTCCTTGCAATGATCCCTTCCTAGACAGCTCACACAGCTACTTTTGTCCATGGACATCGTAAATCTCTATTCAATCCATTCTATAACAACAAATTCCAGCTGCCGCGAGGGCACCGCGGCTCTTTCGAGCCTATTTGTGATCTTCTCAGTTGTTCTTCGTGGCGGATAATTGAAGAACCACAGGTGTTCTCTCCATCGTCAAACAAGTTTCTCAACTCGATCGGTTCTCGACAAATATGCAGTTAGCCGATTAGCCGATCAAAGTACCAGCTCAGTTTGAGTTGGATATGTCATGTTCTCCAAGAAACAATTTGTGGACTTGATCTAGGTAAACGACATCTCTTCATCATTTAATTAGTTCCCTCAAATCTTTTACTTCTGCACCTACAACGTTGCTTAATTAGTGCTGTCGTGCAAGGGTTGACATCCTCACTTGGTTGGATGACCATTCGGAGGTTGCTGCTGCTCATGCTCCGTGACGAAACTTCTTGGAATTTAAACTTGTGGAATGTGTTATCAACGTACACGTCTTGGAGTGAAAATGAATCGGTCCTCAACCGACTGCCAAAGAACCTGAAACGGACGACACATTTTCATCGTTTTCCCAAGGGTGAGACAATCGGCTTGCCACTGAAAAAGACCTAAAATTTACAGGTGGAAACAATGGTGGGAGAAAATTTTATGGCGCACAAAAACCCAAGCATGTCCTCTCCTCCCATCACACTGAAATCGTCCATTGCACTGTGCGTGCACAAGTTGGTGTTGGAAACTTGGAAAGCAACACTCCCACGCAATGCCGAAAGTGCTAGTTTTGTTACACGAACGGGTGCACTTGAAGTCTTAAAAATTTTCACGAAAATGCGATTGATATCTAGAACTTTCAAAAAAAATACAATCTAATCTTAAAATTTGTTAAGTTGGTGCGCTCGAGTCTTTCCATTAATCCCATTCAACTAAACAAACGAAAAGTGCTGACAAGTTTTACGACTTGATTACACCAACTTAATTTTCATTTTGCTCTATATGCACTGGTCTCTCTTGCCATCTCAGTGTTGCTTCTCGTTCTCGATCTCGATCGGAACTTCACCTGAGCAAGCCAGGTCTGTGAGTACCTCATTTCTCTCCTTTTTTTTCGCGTGCCAATCGATTCCTCTTTTGTAAGCAATCTAAGCGCATTTTTCATGGGCGTATACATTTAGTTTTCGAGCTCCGGAAAATCATTCTCGAGCTTCTTTTGAATGCGGAAAAATCGTCGTGTTTAGAACGCTGGCTTTGGTTGTGAGCCAGTGAAGGTGGCGATGTTCACGAGATCCCTGTATTGTATTCTACAAGCCAGAGATGGCATCTCTTTCCTTTCCGAGACATCCATCAACCCCCAACTAATCCCTGAAACAATGCAACAATGTTTATGACACTAACTGCTTTATTAAGCAAGTCCCAGAGCAGGAAATCATCTGCTTGTCTGGGGGATTACCTTTGTTGTTCTCAATTGGCAGTGACTAAGGTTATGCATGTTTCTCGAAAAAGAAAATGAACTTGTCCATTTCCTAGGGTCTCAAAGATGCACAAGGAAGATTGAAGCTGATCCAAACAAGTTGAGCTTCCACGTTATATGCCAAAAGTTGACAATCCATTGTGCACGATTTCCTGATTATTGCAATCACCAGAAGTTCGTCTTTCTTCGAACATCTTGCTTTGTCGTAATCCACGTAAGTTATGTACGTCCTAACAGATTACTATATTTGCTGTCTAAACCTTTGTGATTCATCTAATCAATACAACAGAACGATACAAGGTTGATCTGAATCATCTGCTGCAAAACCTTCGGGTAACATTAAAACAAAACTTTCATATTAAGAACTCCAATAAAAAAAGTTTCGATATGTTTTAACTCTACGTTATTAATATCTTAATAACTCTACTCATTCTTGTGACCTCATTATAATGAGTTATTAATATCTTAATCACTCTGAAAAACTTTATGAGAGACTGAAAAAAAAACATATTTTAACTCTACTCATTCTTTATGAGTGAAAAAAAACATATTTTAACTCTACTCATTCTTTATGAGTGAAAAAATTTCGCTATCGGTCTATCTTTAATCTTCTCAAATAAAATACTGGTAAAAATATAATTTAATCTAATAAAGTAGATAAAAACTTTCATTTGGAGTCCCCTTAAGATATACACACTCAATTGCAGTAGATAAACTTGTGACCTTGAGGCATGCTAATAAGCTTTCAAACACCGTATGTTTCATAGTTTGTATCTCATTTACCATAAACCCAACCACAGTTCTAATTATGAACAAGAAATAACAACCGTGTCAATTAATAGATCAATTACACAGTCAATTTTTGTAGTCATGCTCTTCTGGATAAACTATTCAGTATGACTCGATACAACTAATCGTCTCTACCTGATAGATCTTTTAAGTAGAGCTACTTTAATCTTTATTCTGCGCTTATGGGATCTGACAAACTTCATCAGGAATTTCCTTAATAACAAGATCTTGAACCCCAATAGAATTAAACCGTAGCTTAGAATGCTTCATAATCATCTGTATAGACAGAGAAAAACGATACAGTAGTTCCTACCATACCGTTACATTTAATAGTCTATGAGCAACTACCCTTATTCGGCTATGTTAAGCTCCAGCAATTTAGCTATCTGTAATTACACAATTCTTGTTCCTCTTTTGGGATGACAAATCAATATCCCTTTAGATGATCTGGATAAGGTACGAAGGAAACTGAGTGGTTCTGGAATCCAATTTATTTAATGTTGGATTATGTAACTTTATTTCTGCATGAATACCTCAAACTTTAATATAGTTCAAACTAGATTAACGTCCAATCCATGACTCAAAAGAAGTCAATGAAATAGTTTTGATAGAAACAAAATGGTTATTTTCAAAGTTTCACCCCACAGAAAATCATATAAGTTGGTTTTACAAATCATATATAAGTTGGTTTTACAAATCATACTCTTTCTTTAGAGATGTGATCAAGAAGTTCTGTAATGCGTATGACTTTACCTTAGACGGGTCCTTTTGAAATAACATTTTCAGCTGTATAAGTGACGTATAATTCATTGGCAAATAAACATAAATCATACAATCCATTGGACATAGTATAGTACCAAGCTTTATTTTAATTAAAAGAAACAATAATTGCTTTATTTGAAATATTAAAAGAGTAACTACACATATCCAGACTTGATACGAAAAATAAATTCTGTCTTTAAGGATAGTACATAAATTATGTTTCTTAATATCACATTAAAATCATAATGAGTTTAATTCAACGTGAGTTTTATAGTTTTTTCCATAATGAGTTTAATTCAACCTGATTTGATATCTTTCAATTTGTGAATTTCATATGGTAAACATAACATAATATGTCGCACCGCTATCTAGCCATCACAAACCAGATGGGACTTTAGATAGAATAAATTCATAAACCAATATCAAAGAATCATTATTTTATGTTCATACTTAGATAATCAAGTCTTTGTATTAACTGTATTATTTCTTTATGTGACCGTTCTTCTTATAAAAGAAATGGCAATCACCATCATTCTTAAAGGATGCTTTCAATGGACCAAAGTAGTCAAAATGACCGGCGGTTTATGTATTTCTTTATGAGTGTGATTTCAGAACCACTTAATATGTAATTCCACTATCTTTAAGATGTAATATTTAATCATAATAGATTCATCACTACTTGATGTTGAGGAGTCATTACAGATATGTATCACTCTTAGTAATAAACTTCCTTTATTTATTTAACAGTATAGTTAACTAAAAAAATATTTCTAGTGCTCTTTAATGGATCGCTTTTGAAAAGCGAATCCAATTGCTCTTTACCCAAAAAGCACATAACACTTTTGAAAATTCTTACTAATGAAAGTGGGAATTACGAGGTCTTTCTTGATAAAAGCATACTAATATTTGTCAATCCTTCGTAAATAGAAAATCCTCATTTAGTTCTCAAAACTTGAACCCATATGAATCCCAATTCTCAGTGTTGACAGAGTTGTTGTTCACAGAAATGATGACTAAAAATAATCAATGTTTTCAATTAGCAAAATATGAAATTTCACTTTGAGAGATACATGCATCATCATATAATCACCTTTGGGCAGAAAACATGACATGCAGTTATATACTCCTTACACTACAGCGACCATGAGAATTTATTTCAATCTTCGTTAATCACCACTTTTGGGTGTATGACAACACTTAGACTAATCAATCCTCAACCATATGCTATACATGTAACCCTCCATGCAAGAATACGCAATCACTACTTTGGGAGTATAACTACGCATTAAAATAGGAGACATCCCCAATACTTTGTAAATTATTCTTTATTAAACTCAACTGAGTGTGCCGCTTTGGTTATCACGACCCAATTGAATTTACCTGAAATTGAGATATAACTTTATATTTCACATTTGCTGTATGCATGTAATTTCAGAAATTAGGGGCAATCATCCGCAAAATTACACGCCGCTAATTTACATTGATGCACACAACAATACATGACAAATCATAAACATGTATTGGCAAATCATGCTCCACATATCTGAATGTGGTACTTACATATGAACTTGCACCCGTATTTCATAAAACCATAGAGAAATACCCATAAATACATAAAAATACCGTAAAATACACACGTATTTGGGGTTCCGTATATATTTTCCACCCATAAAACATCAAACATGTAAAATAAATGCATCACTTTATAGAGCATGAGCATAGAGTACGTTAGTACCTAAAACTTGTCGATCGGAGCAGTCAGCACCTTCATGCATGCCTCTTTCTCTCTATGTGTGGTCCTCACGCGCTGACACGTGCATCGCACGTATTCAGTCTCAGCCGGTACTAAAAATCGATCCTACTAGTTTATCCAATCCAACCATTATCCCTTTAACCAACCAACAAACTAGGTCATGCGATCCGGCTAGAGCGGTCAACGACCGTTTCGACCAAATGACCCAAGTCAATAATCAACTGGTTGGGTCGGGTTCACAAGTCGAATCGGGTCGACAAGTCGAGTCGAGTCACCCGGGCTTGAGTGACTTCAGTCTACACGTGTCAAGCACGTGCCAGGCCAGGTCTAGCACATGAATCTTTTTCGTGTTTGTAGTCGCCATGAGAATTTTAATTTTTTTTTCTTTTCGAAATAGCATTAGAACTGGATTGTTTAAGGGAATTTCAACCATTTGGCACGTGTCCCATGCAATCCTAAACATGTAATTGTTCCCTCTCTTTTTTTTTTTTGTTTCTATTGCTTGTTTCGAGAAAAAAAAAAATTGACTTCAACTTTCACAGCTTGAAACGTTCGCTCACAAAACGCGTCAAGATCAGTTCAATCACTAGTTCGTTTTCACATTGTTCTCGCATGTGAGGGACTGTCGATTAATCCTCAAAAAATTCCGAAGCACAATTCAAATACAAAATTCCATAAATTAACAAAAATCGTAATTCAAGATCTAAAACGTGTAGAATCTGATAGAATCGACAATTCACAATTCAAATACACAATTCACATGTATGCCGTGATTTTATCCGTTTGCTATAACCCAAGAATCGCACGTATAAATACACGAATATCAATCTATAGAGTTAAAAGAATGAACGCACCTTGTTGCGGATTCATCGTTTTTGATGCGGAATTGCGACGATCCGATGCACAAGATATTCTCCTCTATGAACCCCTGGTTTCAATGAGATGACCACTCACGTATTGTTCTGACGACTTTTTATGTGAGGTTTTGCAGACATCATGATTTAGAATAGATACTTGAGCTATTTATAGAGAATGAAACATATACCCTTGTCAAATATTAATTTTATCTCAGCCCACACTATTCAGCCTCATATCCGACTTAAATTAGGAAATTGTATATATATTTTTTATTGAATTAATTAATTTATAATAATAATTAATAAAGACCACACGAATATATTATAAAATATTCTAACACGCACATCGTGTCGATGCGTTACCTTTCTTGCCTCTCGATCGGTTTTCCTCGCTAACGTGCTCAAAGCAGCACTTGTCCTCGGAAACTTTGAATCGATGGCCACGTAGTGCGTGGTCGTTTTGGGGCTTTCCCCCACCCTCCCAAAAGGTGGAAATCATGCACGAAACTCTTCCTTTTTTTCCCCCTTCTCTTTTTTGATTTGTCCTCTTCGTGACGTTTTGGCCCATTACACATTTCGTTACGTGCTTGACTTCGTGAGCGTTTGAGCGATTTATTGCATGCGACCTCTGTTGCCTCTGTTTCTCTCGTTCTTTCTTGCAGGAGGAAAGGCTTCTTCTTCGGTTCAGTCGCTGCTGCCGCCATGGAACTGTTCTGCTTCGGCAACGGGTTTGCGAAGGTCAGGCGAAACTTTTTAACAACACAGGAAAATAGCCGTAGTGGTTCGCGATTAAGGAATGCGGGTGAGTTAGAATGTTTAGGTGCAAGATTGATCGTGATTCAGCTCCATAGCTGAAAAAAAGATGGAAACTTTTTTGGTTTCTCGAAGTGCCTTTTCCCATCTTCGACCACCATTTTCTTGAATTTGCCAATGGTGATGATGTCGCGTTGTTTCCGACCGATACTACTAGATTAATGAGGGAAAGCTGTTCTAAATGAGGAAGCACGAAATGGATAGCCTCTGCCTCACTTTCAAATTCAAGTTCGGCCCCTGAAGTTAAATGGGCGGTTAACTTAATGGTGCAAGAGTTAGAAAACAGGAGCAAATCAAGTATGCGGTGCTAACGTCAGTGTCGGATTACACCGATTAAAGTAACTTGGCTTGATCAATTATGGTGATTCCAGAGAAGATCTTATATTAAGTAGCCACTTTTCTCTCTGATGATCAGGGAAGAGATGAAAACGCAAGCAATGAACAAGCAAAAGCTCCTAAGAGTACAGGAGGATGGAAATGGGCTAGCTTTTTGCTAGGTAATGAGTAGTCAAGTGATGTTCTGCATTTACAGCACTCATGTCTAGCAAACATTTTGCTTTATTCATATCTCTATGTCTGGGTGGTAATTCTATCTGTCCGTCGACAAAGAATCGTCGACTAAGATGATCGCTGGACAACATTTTTACTTCAAGTAAATTGTTGAATCCAGAATATGAGATTGTTCATGAGTTTTTTACCCCCTCTTCTTCATCAATCTGGTGCAGTGAATCAGGGTCTAGCAACTCTAGCTTTCTTTGGTGCTAGCGTGAACTTGGTTTTATTTTTAACCAGAGTTCTTGGCCACGACAATGCTACTGCTGCCAATAGTGTGAGTAAATGGACCGGAACTGTTTACTTGTGCTCGCTAATCGGCGCCTTCCTCAGTGATTCCTACTGGGGCCGCTACTTAACATGCACAGTCTTTCAGCTTATATTCATGCTGGTAATCATGAACTATGATCTGCGAATTTTGTGGATTTCTTGGGGTTACATGTTAGCATGGTCATAACTATTTGATTAACTACTACAACAATTAGGGGATGACGCTTTTGTCCGTGACATCTAGTGTCTACTTGATCAAACCCGAGGGCTGTGGCAATGAAGATATGATGTGCATGGCCCCATCTTCAGCCGGTGTGGCCTTATTCTACTTGTCGATATATTTGATAGCCTTCGGATATGGCGGCTACCAACCTACTATCGCCACCTTCGGAGCTGACCAATTCGACGAGAAAAACCCAAAAGAGATAAAATCCAAAGAGGCCTTTTTCTCCTATTTTTACTTCGCGTTAAATTCAGGATGTCTGTTATCCAATACCATTCTAGTCTACTACGAGGATTCTGGCCAATGGACACTTGGATTCTTTGTCTCTACTGGCTCTGCTGTTATAGCTCTAGTATTGTTTTGGATTGGCACACGTGGATATCGGCATGTCGAACCTTGTGGAAATCCTTTACCACGCATCGCTCAGGTCTTTCTTGCCGCAACTAGAAAAATGAATGTTCTTCCAACCACAGAGGGGAACCTTTATGAGTTGGAAGGATCAGAATCTGCAATCAAAGGCAGTCGAAAGATTCGTCACAGCTGCGAATTCATGTAAGTTATTCGACTTCCCTAATGACATAATGTGCAGTCGATGTGGTGCAAATGCTTCCCGCTGTCCGGGATAAACCAATTCGCACCGTCATTCTATTCGAATGCAACAAAAGACTTGTTGGATCTTTTCTTTCTTTACTATGCTTTGAAAGCTTGTTATGTTATAGTACTTTTTCATTCAGTTTGTTGTTCTCGTGATTGTTCTCAACTGTACAGATTTCTGGACAAGGCAGCGACTATAACGGAGGATGACTTGTGCCATCCGAGGAATCCGTGGAGACTCTGTACTGTAACTCAGGTTG
The DNA here is from genome assembly GCA_028455895.1 of Rhodomyrtus tomentosa. NCBI lineage: Eukaryota > Viridiplantae > Streptophyta > Magnoliopsida > Myrtales > Myrtaceae > Rhodomyrtus > Rhodomyrtus tomentosa. The sequence continues at coordinate 11,513,226 of JAPCWY010000003.1, read as the reverse complement.
AAGAAGCCAAATGTGTATTGAAGATGTTGCCTGTTTGGTTATGCACTATAATGTACTCTGTCGTGCTCACGCAAACGGCTTCCCTCTTTGTTGAGCAAGGAGATGTCATGCGCTCCAAGTTCGGGAAATTTCATGTTCCTGCGGCCAGCTTGTCCGCCTTTGACATTTTTAGTGTCCTTATTTGCACTGGACTCTATCGCCAAATCCTGGTGCCATTAGCTGGAAGACTGAGCAGCAACCGCCGAGGCCTAACCGAGCTCCAGAGGATGGGCGTTGGGCTGATAATTGGGATGTTAGCCATGGTTGCAGCCGGCGCCACTGAGATCCTAAGGCTTAAATACGTCGAGTCAGGAAAAAAGAGCAGCTCTCTCAGTATATTTTGGCAGACCCCACAATACGTTCTGGTTGGCGTGTCCGAGGTTTTCATGTACGTGGGTCAGTTGGAGTTCTTCAACGGACAAGCCCCGGATGGCATCAAGAGCTTCGGGAGTTCACTTTGCATGGCTTCAATTTCACTCGGGAATTTCGTCAGCAGCTTGCTGGTTATCATGGTCACAGCAATTACCACTAGAGGCAATGAACCGGGATGGATCCCGCAGGATCTGAATAACGGCCATATCGACCGGTTCTATTTCCTTCTAGCGGTCCTTACAGCTTTTGATTTCGTGATCTACTTGTTCTTTGCCAAGTGGTACAAGTGCATTAATCTCGAGGCCGATAACAAGATCGCTGTAAAGATCGGACCGGAAGAGCAAGTGGTTGATCGAGTGTAGCGGGACTCGACTGCTATAGACCATTTCTCGGTTGGGTATTTGTCAAGATTGGTATTAGTAAGAATAGGAATTGGAATGGGAAGGTGAACCGTGAACCTATGACGAATCTTTCGACTGCCTTTGATTAGGGAAAATCACATTATGTCATTAGGGACATACTACAAATTAGCCGATGCACCGTCTTGATACATCATTTTCAGGACAAAAATCGTGATCTTAGTTAGTGAGATTTGGAAAATTACAATGTTGAGTGATTTTCTCATCATGTCTCAACGATGGAGAAGATGACTGGAAATGTTACATCAAGCATATATTCAAATCAATAAACCAATGTCAGATCATATCCATAAACCGTGAGATCAAACAGCCAATAATGTCTAATATATGCAAGAATTACAACCTAATCGCAAACGGAGAAATATAGGAGATGGTGGAGTTTCAACAAGAGACTTTATCGATTTTGAAATATATTAGTAGGTATATATGTCGGAATTATGGCAACTGATGTGGTGGTGGTTATTTCCCTTCCATGTAGCCGGTTTATGACAGGCGGTAGCAAGCTCGTGCAAGTGTTGCAAAATCATTTGAGTCCTCCTTTTTGTCCTCCTGCTTTCTATATTTATTTCACATGCATTGCACAAGTGTGAAAAAAAAAAAAAAAAAAAAAAGACAACACTCATATGATATACTTTAAATAGAGGGAAAGATCGATCCCATGCAAATTCTAACAAGAATACATAATGCCCTAATATCGCATCAAAATTTCGTGTTTTTTTTAAGTTATGCATATTTTTTTTATAGGTCAACACCATCAAAAATCCCAAACTAATATACCCATTCCATATTGTGTCAAACTAATTTTTGTGTCACAAAAATCCTCTAGTTTGTACATCTATGCCACATTTTTCCCCAAACTAATCTTTATATCAAAAAAATTACAAACCGGTGCAGTCGGCCACATTTACCCTGAAATAGTGCAACCATGCCACATTTACTCACAAAAAATCTTAGATTTATCACAATTTGGGGTAAACATGACATAGGTACACTAGTTTGGGGTAAATATGACACATACATACCAATTTGAAGCTCAAAAACTATTTATGGGTAAGTGCGACACGAGTGTGCCAACTTAGAGTTTTTTATGGTATTGGCCCATTTTAGAAATATGTATTATGGTGATAATTAAGATATGAGATGATATAGAAGATTTAGTTCATCTTCATATCTCTAGTGTAGCTGAAGTCTGTTATGACTAAAGATGCAACCTAGAGGAGGTGAATAAGTTGATTATCAAAATCTGATATATGCAAGATCAGTTAAGTATATGCAGTAACAAGATGATTATATCAAGTGCAATAATTCTTTTAGATAGATAGATATATATATATATATACATATACACACACACCTATGGAGATAGCAGAAGATGCACTCATATCTTCATAGTTGTTCAACTTACACCAAGCATACATCCACTCTCTCAAACCAACAACCATCAACAAGGCTGGAATTAACTACTTAGTGAATGAGCAATAATCGAGCACTGCTAACACACTAGTACACTCCTCAAAGCACCAACTACAATCAACAGCAACTCTTGATGGAGTGAAAAATAAATGAGCAATAGTTAGCTTGCAAAGAGAGAAGAAGAGACTATATCGGAAGTATAGCGTCCAAAGTTTTTCGCTTCTTATCTGGCAACGTGATCCTTTTATATAGACTTCAATCTCTAATAGTTATTGGAGGATCTTCAAGAGGATTGATTAGCTAAAGAAATTGATTAACACAATCATCCAAGAGCTGGCGCTCATACAATCAAATCTTTTGGTAATTGTGAGGTTTTTGTAAATAGATTTGGACACACTTCTTAATAATCCATTTCTATGAATTTGGTAATGAACCAATTTCATTTGTATACAATATTCTTTTCATAATCTTATTTTTTATAGATAATTGTTTGATCCTTTTTGACACATAAGATAAGTCAAAGAAATTTATGGATCTTCTTTTCAATAATAATAAACACGTTATGAGCCTATTCTTCATAGTTGATATAGTTGGCCACCTATATCAGCAATCTATGAGTACATTTAAGCTGACCGATGGTATTCAGTTTACAAACTGCTATCTATTGGTATTATTTAGTGCATGTTGGAATATATAAATATTAAACCACATCTTCTTTTAATAGCTTAATCTTTTAGAGCAGTTGGCAAGTGATCTCATCAAATCTTACATGGTATCAGAGCAGTAGATCCTGAGTTCAAATCTTTCCAAGCTCATATTTATCTTCCCAATGAATATGTTCACGCTCAGTACTAGACAAAAGACCAGACTAAGCATGAGGGGGAGTGTTGGAATATATAAATATTAAAACACGTCTTCTTCTAATAGCTTAAACTTTTAGAGCACTTTGTAAGTGGTCCCATCAAATATTTCAATACCTTAGTGATCCAAAACTATATGAATTGTTCACTTTGTCCAGTACCTCCAAGTCACCATTAACTTCCCATTCTTAATTACTTGTTCACCTCTATAAATGTCCATTAGTTCTTCACTCTGTCACTTCATACTTCAGACACTTTTAATATTGATAAAGTATATTAATATCACTCGAGCTTCTATGCTTTGGTTCTTCAAATCATATAAATCATGGCTCACCTAACTATTCACCTATTCATGGTACTTGCAAGCTTTGGCGAACTTCTCATTCTAAGCTTGTACACCTCATATCTATTCCTCGGCACCCAATACCTTGTTAACCCTTGATAGAGAACATATCATCTTTAGATGATTCTATTAGGACATTATCTACATATTGTGCATCTCTCGCCGATTTTACTCAATCAATACATACTTTAGTATCCTTTGATAATTTTATCATCTTCAAAACACCACTAGGGTTTTTCCCAATAAAAGAAACGAGCTAAGTAAGTTATAATCGAAATTAGGATGTAGTTCAATCAACAAAAATTTGCTAAGTATCCCTAAGACTAAATATTGAATGAAACTTCGTACATTTCATGCCTTTAGGCCAAGAGGATCGTTGTCATATAAAGGACGCAAGCCGAGAAATTTTAGTAGATGGGAAATTTCAACAAAAGTCTTTCTCGGATTTGAGATATAATATTAGCAAAAACTGAAATGATGAAACTCGATATGGCGGTAGCTTTTTCCCTGACATGCAGCTAGCTTATGATGGGCGGTAGAAAGCTCTAACAGCTGCTGCGAATTAATTTGAGTCCTCTTTCTCCTCCTCCTTTCTATATTTGATTCCACATGCATTGCACAATGTCTGAAAAACAAACAATGCCCATATGACATACTTTTAAATAAATTAAAATATCAGTCTATTCTACCCATAATAAAGGGGGATCTAATAGTACACCATAACCTCTTTATTTTTTTTGTGAAACTTGTTAGAAAGTCCAATCCAAAAACTTAAACTATTAAGTGGAGAGAGACCACGTGAATATAAAGAGCATATAATGTCAGCCATAGCACGATACTCAGCTTCATGTGGTCTTCCTCCACCTAACAGCTTAAATTTTTGGAGCAGTTGGCAAGTGGCCCCATCAAATCTTTTATGATATCGGAGCAAGAGGTCTTAAGTTCAAATCTTTCCAGGAGCTTATTTGCCTCCCCAATAAACTAGTCCACACTTACTACAAGGTAAAAAGCCAGACTAAACGTAAGAGAGAGTGTTGAAAAATATAAATATTAAACTGGGCATTCTTCTAACAGCTTAAATTTTTAGAGCAGTTGGCAAGTGATCTCATCAAATCATTCAAATTTATCCATACTTTTTTCAAAACAAATATTTTGAATAGTAAATCAAAGATGTGAGGTGACATAGAGCATGTATGTCATTTTTTTACCTTCAATATAGGCACTGAGCTAAGTAAATTATAATTTCATGGTATAGCTCATAAATGAAAATGCTATGTCTACCTCACGTTTTATCTTACCTACTCCAAATCATCACAAAATTCAATTACAACAAATAGCAATCATGTTTGTATATAAAGGATACATAATGAAGAAAACTTCATAGGTTTCATACCTTTGGCCAAGACGGCTGCGTCGCCACATGGGGGAAGCGGTGGCATTGCATAGAGGATTGATACACCTCTTGTTAGGGTTGTCGGTATCATTGTGATCCTATCAACGACGTCTAATCGGTAATTTCTGAGGCCCACCAGATGAAGAGCTCGTCCCTGGCTCCATATTTTTTTTTTAATCTAGGATATAAAAATAGGAGGGTGTTTAGGAGGAAGATCAATTCATGTTGATGAAGCATAGTGCTTTATAGAGCTTTCAAAGTAGTAATAAATTTTCAATTGGAGAGACCCTCCACTTGCATCAATATGAACTCTTCCATGAGGCACATGATTTTCCTTTCCTCCTAGTTATTCAAGCAATTAGTTGCATCAACAAATAAAAATTTATGTTGTGTTGATCATAACATTGGAGAGAGGAGACAATCATCAAATATTAATTATTAATTAATACATAAACATAATAAAAAATAGATGAATGATATCACTACAGTAATCTTACTTGGTATTTAAATTATCAATAGTGTATCTTATTTTGTAATTAGAAGTTCAAACATTACACAAGCTATTTGTGCATACAAGCTCATGCTTTTCCGTTAAGAGTTAGGTGGACCACATGTTCATTTGTTGTTTGGATATCATCTGCATATTGTGCATCATTTGCATATTATTAGAAAAAAATCCTAGTGACCTAATGAAGATGACAAAATATCAAGCTAATAATGTATGTATTGACCAAGTAAAATCAATAACGTCAAACATGAGGGATGATGATTTTGATGTTTTTTTTCTCAACTTATAAATGAGAAGAGATAATGAAGTGACAAGAAATATTACATCAAACATATATTCAAATCAACAAGCCAATGTAATAACATACCTATAAACCATAAGATCATATAACCAACAATGTCTTATTTACTGAAGAACTAAAAGGAAATCCCAAGCAAAGATATTTAGGAGATGGCAAAGCAACAACAAGAGTCATTAGTGGATTCGAGATATATTATTTGGTAACTGTTGAAATGATAAAAATCGATGAGGTTGTAGCTCTTTTCTCTCATGCAGCTGGTTTATGATGAGTGGTAGCAAGCTTGTGCATCTGCTGCATAATCACTTAAGTCCTCATGTTGTCCTCTTTTCAATACTTGATTCCACATATACTGCGCAGTGTTTGAAATATGTTTCATACTCATATGACATACTTTTAAATAGAAGGAATTATCAGCATCATGCAAGTTCTAATAAGAATAAAAAAGAGGGTAATATTACACCAAAATCTCATATATATTTTTGTCAAATTATCCATAGTTTCGAAATACTTATTGTTACTATAATCAAAGATGTGGGGTGATAAATAGGATTTAGCTTGTACTCTGACCTCTATTGCAGCTGACGTGAAAGCAATGAGTTAAGTTGTTTTCAAAATTAATGGGATAATGATGTAGAACAATTGGCATGCCATTATCTTGAAACATTGGATCGCCAGAAGGCCGCGCAATTTTACTGGTACTTCTAATATTGGGTCAAACGATCTCGGATTGCGCTCAAAATTAATCAGTTGAAGCGAAACGACCTTCTGATTCAAAATCACTGTTTTGCTGTGAGATACGATAGATTTTAGCATTTCGAAGTCGTTTAAACCATTTTCGACAGTTTTTTCTATTTTAGCAATTTTGAATTTTCGCGTAATTTTCAAGATTTTGATTTGATTTATTTTAGATTTGATTTGATTTGAGCCGATTAATATTATCTTTAGTTATCTGCATTCCTTTTGGAGTCTTATCTATATATATGGACATCATCTCTTTGTAATATTCAGATTTCTATCAATTGAATTTCAGATTTGCTTTGGAATTGATTTCTCATTTATCGCTACCCTGCGTCATTTGGCATCAGAGCTAGGTTTCTCCTTGTGACGATGACTGGTAATGTGATTCGAAACACTTCCGCAGCTGAGGGCCATGAGCATGTTTCGCGTGAGGAATTTACCTAGTTCGTTGAGGAGAATCGGCAACTTGCTGAGGAAACTCGGCGGACTCCGCATGACCACCAACGGATGATGCAAGACTTGCTTGATGCCATCCAACGGTTGTCTGCAAACCCTAACCCTAGCGTTCTTCCAGCCGAGCGAATTCCTGTCGCTTGTGATCTCGAAGTAGCTGTGGAGCGAAGGGCGAATCCCCAACAAAGACGACAAGGCTATGTCGAGGATTCTGAAGTAGAATATGAAGATGAAATCCTGGATGTTCCTGTCCATAGAAACCGTCGATATAGAGACATCTTGGACGAACCTGTTTGGGGAGGTCGACGACAAGGAGGATATCGACAAGAGCCCAAGAAATATCAACTAAAGGTCGAACTTCCTACTTTCAACGGTAATTTAAGTATTGAAGATTTTCTGGATTGGCTCTAGGAGGTTGAGAAGTTTCTGGGACGCCATGAATATTGAGGAGGATCATCAAGTTAAGCTCATGGCATATAAATTGGAGGGCAACGCCTCAACCTGGTGGGAACAGACGCAACTCTCTCGGCACCGATAAGGAAAAGCCCCTATCCGGACTTGGAATCGCATGAGAGACTTGATGAACGATCGATTTCTACCTCCTGATTTTGAACAAATTTTGTTTCAACAATTTTATTCTTGCAAACAGGGGAGTCGTACGGTTCAATCCTGCACAGAGGAATTCCTTAAACTTTCTACCTGCTATAATCTTGCCGAATCTGAAATGCAACAAACCGCCAGGTATATCAATAGCCTTCATTTAAACATTCAAGATCGTGTTTTGTTGCGTCGGTTATATTCTGTTAAGGATGCGCAAGAGATGGCTAGAAAAGTGGAATTACAACTAGAGTGAAACAATTATTCAAGCAGATCGAAAAATTATACTCCTTGGGGACAATTCAGTTGAGGAAAATCACATGAAGGTGTTAAGTCCTCAACCGACAATTCAACAATGCAAATCGAAATTTGAGGAGTAATGTTGGTACGTCCAAGCCTACTGAGGCCCCTACAACAAAGGCTCGTGATGTTGCTTCGAATCCCTATGTCAAACCCAATTCACGGAAGTGCTTTAAATGTAATGAGCATGGGCACCGTTCGAGTGACTGTCCGCTGCAGAAGATGGCACATTTGGTTGAACCTGACGATGAGTTTTATGAAGAGTATTGGGGGGACAAAGAAGAGATAGTCGACGAGGAGGGAGAATATGTTAATTGCGTAGTTAGATGACTATTGTTAACCCCACGAAAGGAAGATTCGCAACGGAATAATCTTTTCCGCACTTATTGCACTATTAGTGGAAAGGTCTGCAACATCGTTATTGATAGTGGAAGCTGCAAGAATATAGTATCACAAGCACTTATCGAACATCTACAATTGAAGGCTGAAGCTCATCCTCCACCCTATATGATTGGTTGGATTCGTAAGGGACCGGAATTAAAGGTAACTCAGATTTGTCGTTTACGTATTTCAATTGGAAAGAAGTACAAAGATACGATAATCTATGATGTTGTTGAGATGGATGCATGCCACGTCTTGTTAGGACAGCCATGGCAGTATGATGTCGACGTTATCCACCGAGCACGTGAGAATATTTATTCGTTTTTGTGGGATAGGACTAAAATCACCCTTCGTCCCTTAGATGAAATTGTGCGTGTTCCGTGAACTACTCAAAAGAAGAACAATGATAAGGGTGGATTTTTGCTTAATGTCCGCAAGAAGAATGGTATGTACTTAATTGTAGATAGTGGATCTAAGCAAGAAACCATCGAAATTTCAGTAGCACTTCAAACACTACTGAAGGCTTTTTCTAGTCGTATTCCTAAGGATCTACTAGATGGATTACCACCGATGCAAGACATTTAGCATCAAATTGATTTCCTACAGGGAGCTAGTCTTCCAAATCTACCCCACTATCGCATGACCCTGAAGGAGAATCAGATATTACGGGAAAAGGTGAAAGAACTTCTTCAGAAGGGATTTATACGAGAGAGCATGAGCCCTTGTGCTTTACTTACACCGAAGAAATATGGGAGCATGCGGATATGCGTGGATAGTCGAGCAATCAACAAAACTACTATGAGGTATCACTTCCCTATTCCTCATTTGGATGATATGCTTGACAGATTGGCTGGATTAAAGATATTTTCGAAGATCGATTTGCGGAGTGGATACCATCAGATTCGCATGAGACCCGGGGATGAATGGAAGACGGCGTTCAAAACCAACGAAGGACTTAATGAGTGGTTAGTCATGCCCTTCGGATTTACCAATGCTCCGAGCACTTTTATGCGCTTCATGACGCAAGTCCTTAAGCCTTTCTTGGGAAAATTCGTGATAGTTTATTTTGATGATATACTTGTTTATAGCCCAGACGAATAGCAGCATGTCAACCACCTTCAAGATGTTTTCAGGTTTTGGAAGAAAATCAACTCTATATCAACTTTCCTAAGTGCAGTTTTATGACAAGTGAATTGTTATTTTTGGGATACATTGTTAGTGTTGATGGCCTTCGAGTTGATGAGGTCAAAGTTGCTGCGATTCGAGAGTGACCTATACCCAAAACTATCCGGAAAGCATGAAGTTTTCATGAATTGGCCATATTTTATCGCAGGTTCATTCATAATTTTAGTATTATTTTAGCACCTATCACAGAATGCTTAAAGTAAGGACAGTTTCGATGGGATGATACGGCGGAGGCAAGTTTTGCCTTAATAAAAGAGAAATTATCTACTGCTCCTATTCTTATTCTGCCAAATTTGATAAATTGTTCCTAGATTGTGATGCTTCTGGAGTAGGAGTTGGCACAGTGCTTTCACAAGAAGGTAAACCGGTTGCCTATTTCAATGAGAAATTAAGGGAAGCTAGACGCCAATGATCTACTTATAAGTAGGAATTTTATGTTGTAGTTCAAGCTATTAATAATTGGCAACCATATCTCTACCAGCGTGAGTTTATACTCAATACTGATCACCAAGCGCTCAAATACATCAAGGGCCAGAAACATTTGAATGAGATGCATGAGCGCTGGGTTTCTTTCTTGGAGCAATTTAATTTTGTGCTTCGACATAAAGCAGGTCATTTAAATAAAGTGACGGATACCCTAAGCCGCCGAGCTACATTATTTGTGACAATAAAGAATGAAGTAATGGGCTTTGAATCCTTATGCGACCTATATCCTGACGTTGAGGACTTTCAGGGTACTAGGGCAAAGTGTAAAGTTGATGGTTCTGCTGGTGATATGATTATATGCGATAAATTCTTGTTTTATGGCAACAGGTTGTGTATTCCACAAAGTTCTGTTCAAGAGAAGTTGTAACGCCTCGCGTCCCTTTAGAGTCCATTATATCCGCCTCTAGCCAATCATATACCTAAGAACCTCACTCGGCCTAGTATGCTATGAAATGCACAAACGAAAGCGAGCATCTCCGTACAAAGAAATAAAAAGAAAAGGGGAGTTTTTGAAAAAATTCGAAAGCACACTATTTATACATAGCAGAAACATTCATTACAAATAATGGAAGGGAAAAGACAAAAATGTAAAACCGCACACCTTGGGTAGAAAAGAAACTAAGGCTTAGGGTTCAAAGACTACTACTAAACCTTTCCTAAAGCCCAACACCAAAATTGTTCCCTGGTCACCTAACCCCTTCATTCAGACTTGTCATCTGAACAGCTTGAATCATCTCTTCCATCGCCCCCCTCAGCATTTGAGTTGTAATCCGAAAAAGTCTCAGGTGGCACATTCTTTGAAGGCTCTTCGGTGTCTTCCTTGGCTTCCTCTTCTTCTTCTTCTTCTTCTTCTTCTTCTTCTTCTTCTTCTTCTTCTTCTTCTTCTTCTTCTTTTGCTTCATCTTCTTTGTTAGTGGCCTTGATAACGTCAGCAGAAATCTCTACATAGTTCATGTACTCAGCAGAGGACAAAGGAAATTCGGCACTTCAGGTATATTTCTGGAACCTCCCACAGATGCTGGGCTGTCCACTTCTACACCTGGTCGAGACGGATGAAACCAAGTTGGAATCACCTCCCACGGAACATCCTCTGGCAGCATGGGTCTCATCTAGCTACTGTCTCCCACCTAACGAAACCAGGCTTCAAAGCGATGGGGTTGCAGTTCTGGCTTCCCTTCGTCTACCCAAACTGTCGTGCTCTTCCTGATGTACGTAATACCCTTCCAGTACGAAAACTCATCAAAATCGGCAATCATCTCCTTCGGATCACCCAGGCGAATTGACAGCATGGCTAGGGTTTAGGATTTGAAAAGTATATCCCACTAAGGGGGGAGATCGACGACTCAGTAAGTGAAACCCAACCCTAACTAAACCACTAGTCCCGCCAGATAAAACAAAATGCAGAGAATGTAGGGAATTCAGCAAACAATGGCATATGGCAATTCAGCATCATTTGTCATAGAACAATTGGCATATCAAATCATTATCAAACACACCACACACCATAGGATCCATGCTTCACACATTAGCCTAAAATCACATTTAGTCATCGCTAGGGCCCACGGCCGCGATGTATCGCAAGGGCTCCAAGCCGCGATATAGTTTCATAGGGCTCAAAGTCAAAGCATTGTCAGGGCCCATGGCAGCGATGTCATTACTACTCATCGCCAGGGCCCACGGTCGCGATGTCATCACCAGTCATCGCCAAGGCCCACAGCCAATTCACTACCAGGGCATCTCAGCCAATTCAATTTCATACTATTAATCACCATGCTTTTATCGCACGGTCACACTATACAAAACAACTATCCAATAGCGTCCTAGGGTTCAAGTAAGGGTTTAGGAACCACCTACAGTGATTAATCAGGAAAAATCCACACCAGACGAGCCTCCTCGATCCACGAGATCACAACCAAACGAGAACCACGTGCCGTCCTAGGAAGCTCATCAATTTTGAGTCAAAATCCACTCAATTTCGGATTAGAAACAATCGACTTTTACTTTCGATAAATCATTCTCTCGATCACCAAACAAACGGCAACTCAGGATGCTTATCAATTGGTCGAATACACTAAAACACCTCCATTGATCCTCCATATACTCGGTTCATGCTACAATTTAAAGGGCAAAATGTACATCTCAAAGTTTCATGCAACAATTAGCCATTAAATCACCTTTAAACTCCAATCCACTTCTCACACTTCCCATTGACACCTCACATGATATCATACAAGTCATTATATATCAATTGAAGTCCAAATATTCATCATTCAGTCCTTAACAGAACCGGCCAGCATGTATACACCATCAAAACAGAACCGATTTTGGATTTTAACCGCTCAATCGAACCATACTTCAATCTCAAGCCTCACTCTTTGAACAAGCAACATTCCAAGACCTTCATTTACAATTTTAGAAGGCTCACCAAGAGATTTGGAGTCGGTTGACACCCCAAAGACGCTGAAACAACCCAAACTCCTCTTGGTCAGAATCTATCCAGATTTTACCGTTAATGTTCAACCATGAAAACCGAAGTTAACACCATCTACTTGCAGCCATAAACTATTTGAATATTGTACTAGGTGTTATGAATCTCTCCTAAAAATTTTGAGGCCAATCGGAGTCTCTAAAAGGTAGAACAAGGACTTTACCTCAGCTCGCGTAGTTTCATCTAGTTTTAGTCTCGGACTCACACCGATAAAATTACTTATCCAAATAAAGAAATTCCAATTGGAGATTGTCAAGGACACATAGACCTTACCTCTGGAAGTCGAAGTACCTCAAATGGTCACCGGGAAGGGTCGTTCGATAGCACAGAACAGAGAGGCCAAAAACTATCTTTCTCAGCAGTTTTTGGTGAGGTGAGTTTGAGGGTGAAATTGCAATGAACGTGGGGTAAATGGTATACACAGCTGAAGAGACTTCATTATACTTGTCTCACACAAATAATGGAGCTTAATTGGATTAGACTTGGTTAGGTGAGGGCATTTATTGCTTGGGCTCCCAATGGTTGACATGTGGCAAGTGACCAATAATGCAACTTTACATTTGACTCATCTTTGAACCCCCTTGTATAGCAATTTTAGCAACCATAAAGTGTGAGGGAATGACCATTTCGTCCTTCTTGAGTTCTTAAGGTAAGGGTAAATGGTCGAAAGGCAAAATGGTAATTTTACTTTTTTAGTCCAAACTTCAATTTTCCAATTCGAAATTACCATTTGGTGAGACATTGTCAAATTCCTATCCATAATTGGAATTCTCTATTTTCAATTGCCAATTTTGAGCTTCCATTTCATGATCATTCGTCAGTCAATCGTAATTCCAGTTTGTTTCGAACTAATGGGCGGCTTTTGCAAACATTACGCGTATCTACTCTGTGATTCTCATCACACTGAGGATAACTCAAGTTATGACAGCTTTGGTTGTCATGTAATTGCGAGGGTTCATCGCTAGTTCCGAAGGCTTCGATAGTCATAGTTCGATTTAGGAAAATTTACAAATTATACATTGGTTAAGTAGCTTCACCCGTGATCCAATCATATAACGTTAGCATTGTCTTCCTTAATCGTTATCTGATTGGCCTTATTGGCTCTAAATATTTCCTCGACAATCCTTATGGTCAAAGCGTCATTTCCTTTTTCGAGTTTCCTAAGTCCACGTACCTTGTTATGCGTTAGCCTTCTCTTTTGGTCAATTTACTCAAGATTGATCAGATCTAAGCGAGACAAAACTGAAATACATCGAAAGATACATTCACATTCAACAGCCTCAAAATGGCAGGAATTTCAGAATGTCACAGAAGCTGATTCGAAAACTACATGGAGGAAGCCTTGGAAGACATCCGGGTCGTGATAAATCAATTGCCTTGGTGGAGAAGCGCTATTTTTTGCCACAATTGAAGCGGGATGTTGGGCGGTTTGTGTCGAAGTGTCCTGTTTGTCAAGTTGCAAAAGGGCACTCGCAAAATACTGGTCTTTATACGTCATTGCCAATCCCAACCGAACCTTGGGTGGATATATCCATGGATTTCATCCTAGGATTACCGCGAACTTAGCGAGGTATGGATTCAGTCTTTGTGGCAGTGGATAGATTTACAAAAATGTCGCACTTTATACCTTGTAAGAAGACATCCGATGCTTCTCATGTTGCTAGTCTTTTTTTTCACAAAGTAGTTCGGTTACATGGTGTTCCAAAGACAATTACTTCTGATCGAGATACTAAATTCCTTAGTCACTTTGGGAGGATTCTATGGAAATTATTTAGCACTAATTTGCAATATAGTAGTTCTTTCCATCCTCAAACTGATGGGCAAACCGAAGTGGTTAATCGGACAATGGCGGACATCATTCATTGTCTTTGTAGCGATACACCAAAACAGTGGGATCGATATCTGGCTCCAGCAGAATTTGCTTTCAACAACACAGTTAATCGTTCCACCAGCAAGTCTCCATTTAAAGTTATTTATGGTCGAGTGCCTCAACATACACTTGATCTGTTCCCTTTGCCCAAGATTTCAAGTTTTAGTGTGGTGGTAGAAAATTTAGCAACAAAAATTCTGGAGGTTCAAGATGATGTTGCACGCCACCTTGCTGAGTCCAATGCAAAGTATAAGGAGCATGCTAACAAGTGATGTCGTTCCAAAATTTTTGAAGTTGGCGATGAGGTCATGGTCTTTCTACGCAAGGAACGATTTCCCGTTGGCACTTATAACAAGCTGAAGAATAGAAAGATCAGTCCTTACGAAATCCTCAAGAAGATCAACGACAATGCCTACATTATTGATCTTCTTGGCAATCTTAATATTTCTCCAACATTCAACGTGGCGGACTTATCCGAGTGTCATTCTCCAGATATTCCGGTTTATCCTAATGATAACTTGAGAGCGAGTTCTTTTGAAGAAGGGAAGAATAGTGTAGAACAGTTGGCATGCGATTATCTTGATAAATCGAATCACCAAAATCCTGCGCGATTTTGCCGGTAATTCTGATCTTGGGTCAAATGATCTCGGATTGCGCTCAAAATTGATCGGTTGAAGCGACACGGCCGTCTAATTCAAAATCACCGTTTTACTGTAAGATACGATAGATTTTAGCGTTTCGGAGTCGTTTAGATCACTTTTCTGTAGTTTTTTTATTTTGACAGTTTTGAATTTTCGCGTAATTTTCAATATTGTGATTTGATTCCTTTTAGATATGATTAGTTTTGAGTCGATTAATGTTATCTTTAGTTATCCGCGTTCATTTTGAAGTCTTATATATATATACACACACACACACACACACACACACACACACACACACACACACACACACACGTGCGCGCATCCTTTCTTTGAAATATTTAGACTTCTATCAATTGAATTTCAGATTTGCTATGAAATTGATTTCATGTTTATCGCTGCCTTGCGTCAGATAATTTAATAAATAAGAAAACGAGGCATTCCTTACATTTTGTGCTACCTGCTCTAAATCATCATAATTTAACGGTATGAAAAAAGTGTATTAACATTTGTAGAGACTGGACAATAAAATAAAGCTGGTACATTTCATACCTTTGGGTTAAGAGGGCCGCCGCGCCACCCGGAGGAAGCAGTGGTACCGCACAGAGGGTTAGCGCACCTCCTGTTGTGTTCATCAGGATCATCACGATCCCATTAATCACGTATAGCCTTTGACTTCAAAGGCCACCCGAAGAAAGAACTCATCCCAATCTTCATATTATGTATCTTGGATATGTTCAGTTTACAATAATCACCAGCAAGCAGGAAAAGCATGGGTTGACAGGAGGAAGGTCAATTCTTGTTGATGGAAAGCAAAGTGTTTGATAGGGTTTCCAGAGTAATCGCGAATTCTTAATTGGATAGGCCTTGCACCAACATCAGTATGAACTTATTCATGACAACGCATAATTGTCATTTTCCCCTCGTTTTTAAGCAATTAGTTGTATCACCAAAAAAGAGAAATATGTGTTGTGTTGAACATCATCGTTAGAAGTTAACCCTAGAGAGGAAACAGAATAACCAAAGATGAATTAACAAATAATGCATAAATATAACAAAAGAGAGATGAATGATTTATCTAAGTGGGATGAGTGGTTCCAGATTCCTTTCAGGTTCTAAGGAAAACTTGGAACCCGTCTGTCAAAAGCGGTTCCCCATTTTTTGGAACCTAGAGTCTAGCTTGCATAATCCTAGAAACTTAAACTTACCATGTCACAGGTTCCAAGAGTTTACTCAGGTTTCACATGTATTTTTACTTGAACGATTTTATAGAATTATCAACTGTAATGACCATCATTTCATGCTACAATTCACCGATCACAACTCGTAGTTGAACATATGAAAAATATGAAACATTAACAAAATAAAAATCTCAGACATGAATATCGCCCAAAATAGAAGCTCAGACTAATGATTTCAGATTACAAGAAAAATATAAAGACTTGATCAGACGCCATGAATACCGTAGCAAAGACATAGAATAATAAAAACACAAAAACTTATTCTATATTTTAGTTACCTACCCCGTTAGAACTGATGTTGTTAGCTTATCACTTAGAGGGGGTGAATATGTGATTTCAAAAAAATTAAGGAACCAATGTGGAATATAAACAAGTAAGCTCAGAGATTCATTCAAACAATGCTAGCTAATAAAATCGGATATCCTCAAATGCAGCATTGTGCACAATTTTACTATCACAGTATGTAATTAGAGAGAGTAAAGGAAAGAGAAGATGCACAGAGGATTTATAGTGGTTCAGCTTTGTTCAAACCTACATCCACTTCTTCACGCTGGCAATCAATCGGCTGGATTTCACTGGTGAATAACTTAGAGGTTACAGCTTGGTGAATAATTTCTTGCCTAACAATCTTATACTCATATGTTTTCATCTAAATATTGCACTGTAGGAAAAAAAGTACGTGAATGATATGAAACTCTCTTACTCTTGAAATTTTGAATTCTATTCTCTCGTCCGTTGCATTCTTTAGCCTTGATGTCTCCTTTTATACTCCTCCATCTTCAAATGCACGTTGCAAGATCTCCAAAGATCACTATCCAAACTTTCCCATTTGGACAAGATTGTATACAAAGAATTTCGTAGCCCCTGAGGTCGACAAAGGAAAGAATCTCGCTTTCGATCAACTTGCCCATATAATCATGATCCTAAATTTCCATATATGGATTACTTCATTAGATAAGTCATCCTCGTCTCCCTTTAATCAACGTCTTTGATTGACTTTATGATTAAGAATCTCCAATAAAGAATCGAGCTTGGTTACTAGCCGTTGTGACGATGTAATATGTCAATTAAATTATTTTAAATATATATCTTCATAATCTAGTCATTACACGTGAAATACTCCTTCCAGAGCTTGAGAATCAGTTGAACATTTGAGCTCCAAGTCCAATGTCTTAACTCGATACAGCGTCTAAGTCTCTGAGAACATTGTCTGAGTCTACTTTGCCAAATTCAATCCTATGCATCTTGATTCATACACCTTTGGATAATCTGCAAAATAGTATTTCACTTCATTAACTTAGATATAAGAGATTATGGATTGTTTTGTCAACTTCAAAATCAATTAGGGATTTTTCTCAACACGAACTCATTCCCTAATTTTTAAAACTTGGAACTTACTCGACATGTCCTAGAACCTACCCTACTTCCACCCATTCGATTCTCCAGTTCCCGATCCTTCTCTGGAATCTTGCTCACCTCTTATATTGCTTAGTACTTAAATTACAACGGTACTAATATATTGTCATTGAAAATTGAAAAAGGAAAAGTTTAAATACCGGTGTCATAACCTCAATGTAAAGTCTGAGCCTACCATGCCAAATTCAATCCTATGCATCTTGATTCATACACCTTTGGATAATCTGCAAAATAGTATTTCACTTCATTAACTTAGATATAAGAGATTATGGATTGTTTTGTCAACTTCAAAATCAATTAGGGGTTTTTCTCAACATGAACTCATTCCCTAATTTTTAAAACTTGGAACTTACTCAACATGTCCTAGAACCTACCGTACTTCCACCCATTCGATTCCCCAGTTCCCGATCCTTCCCTAGAATCTTGCTCACCCCTTATATTGCTAAGTACTTAAATTATCAACGGTACTAATATACTGTAATTAAAAATTGAAAAAAGGAGAAGTTTAAATACCGATGTCATAACCTCAATGTAAAATTACTGAAAATTTGTTGTTGGGGGACGAAAGGGGAATAATACAAAATTGTTGCATCCTTCAAGATATAGTAGTCTCTAATTATATGATCAATTTTTAATAAACTTGCAAAGTTCAGTATATGAATACATCAATCCTATATATAGTATCATATTCAATGATCAATCATTATGAACACAAATGGATACTGAATTGGGACCCGGTTCATTTACCAAATTAATGAAGTATTCAAATGACATATAGAGATATACTAGTTTGATCACCATTTGTCAATCTTGCTCATCTTCTGAATTTCATCAGTTCTTAGTATATGAGAATCACATCATTAAAGGTATATTTAACTAGGAATGATTATAATGTATTAGTGGTGCACTCTTTTTCCTTTAACCGTATAACCTCATAAAAAGAACTGTTGAAGTCCAACGAGTGATTGTTTGCAAAACATATTTTAATCACTTCTTTTTCGGTTCTCATTTTATAAGACTTCTAGAGATAAATATTTATGCTATCATCCTTGTTGACGGTCTCATACTTCACTAAATCGGAACTCGTTTTAAAGAACTAGAATGTCATACACATTTATATATATGGAGGGGTGTGAGTCTGTGTACCAAAGTCATAGCGTTTTTATATGGTATCATAACTAGCGTTGGCATGGATAGCAATAGTTTAAAAAAATTGACTAACTATTCGTATCAGTGATGATGAATGTCGGTTGTGTTTGCTCATACTATATAGTTAAAACTAATTGCAAAATACAATCATGTGGTTATGTCAATATGAAATACAAATCATAAGTTTCATCATCAACATATCTTATTATTAGGCGTGTCAAACGGGGTGAGTCGGGTCAATTTAGATCGGATAAAAAATGATCCTACCCAAAGTGACCATTTTGACCCATTTCCACAAACAAAGCAATTAGTGACTTATACTCGATCCAACTCATACCTGATTCGTTCTATATTACTAACTGATATCCATCTATAACACGGCCTTTTAAAATGCATATCTTTTACCCGTTTATGTCAACTTTAAAAAAAGTACAATAACAAAATAAGAAGATGTAAGTAAATAAAAAAAAATCATAAGAGAACTCGAAAAACCTGTAAAGAACCGTGAGATCTCTAACCTACAATGTACCCAAGTGCTATGAATAAGACTAGATAAATGGGCCGTGCATGAACTATTCTTGAACTTTATTGGCCTAAATTTACCGGAAGGTCATCTGAGATTGGACCATCAACAGCTCACTTTCTTTTATATAACCAAAGAACAAAATATGAAAATCAAGAAAGAACCTTGGAGTCTTTGTCTTGGGGGGCACGAGTGAATCGAGGCAAGCAAACTTTCTTAACCCCAGCTCTAAAGTTTCTTTCACAAATGAAGTCTATTACCCAATTGAAAAATGTATAGAAAGAAGCATTAAATCCTAAGGATATTAGGTAAATTAGGGATGGGTCCATATAAATATGCAAGGTAGAAGAAACTTTCACTCCCAAAGAATCACTTTTTTAAAGGATAGAAGCAATATAAAGAAAAAGCGACCCACAGATCTGTTGTGACCTTCCCGAGGCATATTTGTCAATTAGTGGGTTTTTAATCCATGTTGACACATCTGCCTTTTTTGTGTCCATTACCCAAAAATCCCCAATATGTTTCAATAGGGAAAATCAGTGTCTAGTTTGAATCTATGAGAGATTAGGATTATCTTACAAGAAACCCTAAAATATAGTGATTGAGTGTCTTTGGTTTATGTAAGAAGTTCTCGACTCAATCAAAGTCTCCAGTTGCAGATGTTTCTTCTCAACCTAACGGAAAGAGATAAAGCAATAAAATGTTGCATCAAACAAATTTCAAATCAACAACCCAATATAATGTTATACCCAGAGATCAGACAAATGATAATGTACTATATACTCAAGAACTACAAAGGACACAAGCGGAGAAATTTAGGAGATGGTGAAACTTCAATAAGAGTCTTTCTCGGATTTGAGATACATTATTTGGTAAAAACTGGAATAATGAAACTCTATGTGACGATAGCTTTTTCCCTCTCATGTAGCTGGTTTATGACGGGCGGTAGCAAGCTCATGCAGCTGCTGCATGAGCACTTGAGTCCTCATTTTCTCCTCCTCCTTTCTATACTTGATTCCACATGCATTGCACAATGTCTGAAAAACAAAAGACGCTCACATAACGTATTTTTAAATAAGGGAAAGATCGATCTCGTTCAAATTCTAACAATAATAAATATGGGTCTAATATTACACAAAAACCTATTGTTTTTTTTTTGTGAATTTATACGTACTTTTTTCAAAATATATATTGTGAACAGTAAGTCAAAGATGTGAAGTGATATAGCAGATGTATCACGTTTTTTTACCTTTAGTATAGATAAAGTGAAATCAGGGAGTTAAGTAAAATATAATAATACTTCATGGTATAGTTCAAAAATGAAAATGCTATGTATACCTCATGTTTTATCCTATCTACTCCAAATCATCACAATTCAGCTATAGCAAATAGTCAATCATGTTTGTACATAAAGGCTAGATAATGAAGGAAAGTTGATAGGTTTCATACCTTTGGGCCAAGAGGGCCGCGACGCCACATGGGGGAAGCAGTGGCGTTGCATAGAGGGTTGGCACACCTCTTGTTAAGGTTGTCGATATTATTGTGACCCTGTCGACGACGTCCAATTGGTAACTTCTGATGCTCACTAGATGAAGAGCTCGTCCCTGATTCGATATTATCTATACGGGATATGTCGACAAATTGGTTGTTCACAATCAGCGATGGCAAACTGGGAAAACTATGAGGTTGATTAGGAGGAAGATCAATTCCTGTCGATGAAGCACGGTGCTTTATAAAGTTTGCATAGTAGTCATGAATTTCGAGTTGGAGAGGCCCTCCACTGGCATCAATATGAACTCCTCCACAAGGCGCATGATTGTCCTTTGCCTCCTAGTTATTCAAGCAATTAGTTGCATCAACAAAGTAAAACTTATCCTGTGTTGGGCATAGTCGTAATTTAAATTAACATTGGAGAGAGGGGAAAATCATCAAAGATGAATTATCAATTAATACATAAACATAAAAAAAATAGATGAATAATATCAGTATAGTGATCTTACTTAGTATTTAAATTATCAATAGTATATCTTATTTTGTAATTAGAAGTTCAAACATTACACAAGCTAGTCAAACCCTTAAAGTAAAATCGCTGGAATTATTATGTTAACACAAACAAAATAATGCATAAGTTGTTGTATAGATGTATTAGTCTCTGTATGTGATCTTTCAATGAGCAGGTGAAGTTCAGCACATAGATAAGAAACTAAACCCCATTTCTATAAATCAAAATTTGGCACTTTATCCAATGATTAGTCATAACTCATACTGATTGAAAATGTATAGTGAATTGGACTCTGTCCATTTACCAAATTAATTAAGCGTGCAAATGAACTATAGACGGGTACTAGCTTGATCACCACCTTAAGTCTAGTAAAGCAAGCAATATGATGCAAATTTCATCTTTTGATCTTCACCATCTATCAGTTGGGACACCGTTTTCGTTTTCAAGCAGGAGGATTAGATAGACCTGACTAGGAATGACCATAATGTGTTACTTTCTTTTCACCAAGTAACCTACTTAAAACTAAAAGGCACCGAGGTGGTAAACGCAAAACGTAGCGGTTTAGCTTATGTTATTTCCTTTTCTCCTTCGAACGGGAGGGTTAGATAAACTTAACTAGGAATGATCGTGATGTATTCCTTTCTTTTCACCGGGTAATCTACTAAAAACTCTCGAAGGCACCGAGGTTGAAACCGCAAAACGTAGCGGTCTAGCTGATGATATTTCCTTTTGCTTTTCCAAACGGGAGGACTAGATAGACTTAACTAGGAATGACCATAATGTATTACTTTCTTTTCACCGCGTAAACTACTAAAACCTAAAGGCACCGAGGTCAAAAACACAACGTTTTAGCTCATGCATTTTCCTTTTTCGATACATCTAGCCATAACACGAGATTCTTCCTAACAAAGTTGCGATTATGATCAGCTCGATTCGAGAAAATAAAAAATTCTAAAATGATTTAAAAGGGAAAAAAAAAACAAGAAACTGAAGTAACCATACCCGGGGGTGAAGAGCAAGATGACTCCAGTCGACATGGTTATTAGCAGCCAAAAGAGTGGGGTCGAATTGTTGACCCTGATTTTTTTCGTCATTATCAGGTAATCCCAGCCGCAGTTCCAGGTCCAGCTTGTTCTTCACCTCGCCAGAGCCGTTCATTACAGCAGCTACTTGTCGAACCCCCTCAGAATCCATGGTCGGTGCGTATCTGAAAATGTAGCTTCTTTTTCTTTTCTTTATTTATGTAGCAAAGCTAAGGAAATTGGTGTACATGCTTAAATAATCCAAAAAAGAAAAAAAATTGATGTGTTCTATAGCAAGAGAGAGAGAGAGAGAGACCCGGCCATGCAGGAAAGACTAATGACATGTAAATTAAATAGCAAAACGACGATAGTCATCATAGTCTAAGACCTCATGGGGATGGTCGCATCTCTTCCACAGAAGCTTTCATAACGTATGCACACTTTTGTCTCCTTCTGATCGCACGAAAGATCAGTTATCTGAACTCGGGTCAAGGGAAACCATCAACCATTATAACGGGGTAGCAGAAAAGATCGATGATCTGAACCCTAGATCGAATGCAATCGTGGTTTGAGCACCGATCTAAGATTCTATGGCCGGAAGGAACCGAAAAGAATAAGAAGCCGGAGCGTGCTCTACTCCCGTTCGCATGGATCAAGTCAATCACAGATAATCAATGAACTCGGTGACTTTTTTATTGATCTGACGGTGTTCAACCTAAACAAACGAGTTAAAACTTACTGCGTCATTAAGCCAATGAACTCTTGGGGAAAAGAGAGAGAGAGAGAGAGAGAGGAGCGAGAGAATTTATGAAATTTCTAGGGAAAAATCCATTACAAACAGATCTAGTAAACTGACTGAAAATCAAATTTCTATCTCACGTTTTTGTGCGTAAATTTGCACCGGTGGGCTAGATTCGCATTTTGAGAAGCCATTTTGAGGGCCTTGACCTATAATCTTTTTTTTAAGATCAAGCTCATGGTAAAGAAAAACTCTTAAGAGAAAAGTACCTCTCTCATAGAGGAGGCGAGAGAGAGAGAGGGAGAGAGGGAGAGAGGGAGAGGGAGAGGGGGAGAGAGACTTACAGTCAACCTAAAGAAGCAGGCAACCTTGTAAATGGGCAAAGGGTGTGTGTCAACCTGATTTTGGGCGGAGTGGAGAGAAGCCAAACATTTAAAGGAGATTTATAGAGAAAGTGAGTGTGCTCGTAAGGGAAGTGTTTTGAGATTCCATTTCATGGAGCACAAATGTGTGATTACCCAAAATTAAGAAGGAATTGGGTTTAGACACGTGTAAAAGTTAGCTCCTTAATATCATACTTATCAAAACAATCATGCATTGGCCAAAAATCAAGTCAAGAAAGACAAGAAATTTAAGTTGTAAGCCTAATTAGGAAATATATCTGGTCATCACATACCTGTCGTCTTGAATAACCACGTTTTCAATTGGAAAAAGTATCAAAAGAGCACTAAACATATTGTAAATATATCAATTCAGATATAAACATTTTAGTGTATCAATTTAGTCATAAACATCTTTTTGTTTTGACAATTGAATCCATCTGGCCATTTTTAGCTGGAAATAAATTATACGAACTCCAAATGTCCTATGTGGCGTGGGCGCTAACATGGATTTTTTAATAATATTTAAATTTCTTATTCTTTTTTTCTTCTCTTTATTATTAATCTTTTGCTAAGGGTCAGCTAGGGTTGCCAACCTACCTCGTCAGCACGGCCAGCAGGGGGATAGGGTGTCGTGGCCCTCGTCCAAACCCAAGCGAGGGTCGAGATTCCCTCGCCTCGATGTCGGCAATGGTTGTCGGCTCTCAGCTGTGACTGGCAACCCTTGACGCCCCTCATCCCCAAAAAAATAATATATTAAAAATGTCCATGTCGGCACTAACTGAGCCGCGTAGGATGATCAATGTCCACATCAACAATTTCTTTGTCAAAATTGACTAGATAAACTCAATCGGTAATTTATCAAAAAGTTTAGGACTTAATTCGCACATTTAAAAAGTTCATGACTAAATTGTCACAACGCACAAGTATGATAGATTTATGACTTTTTTTTGTACTTTTTCCCATTTCCATCAATCCATCGATCAATTTTGGACCCCAAAAAAAAAATCAATCTTCAAAGAAATTATAAAAACCGTGCGATAAAGCAAATGCCAATATTCACATAAAATGTTACAATCTATGTAGAAAATGTTTTTTTTTTTCCATAGACGACGATATAGATGCATATTTGCGGTTGATGATCTAACTAGTTTATTATGCTTTAAGCGGCTTCATTGGCTTTCTACTCGACCGGACAAGGCCGTACGTACTTCAGTAAGATTTGCATAACTCATTGAGGCAAAACAGGTCTTGAATCCGTCACGTGCTCTTTTCAAAAAGCCAAAGATTTGGCAAAGTTAAGTCATCATCGTAAGGCACGAGGCAAATGAAGAATGGGCACGTGCTAATATTCCACTAAATAGGCAACTTCGTAGATGATGATGATGATGATGATGACTAGAGTACTACAACCAGGAGTCCAATGAGCTCCTCTCCTTTTTGGGCAACTTCCTAAATTAGGGTTTTTCGTGGCTGTGACCAAGCGTCCTTGGATGAACATGGAAGTATTTCGCAAAGAGTATACGTACACTTATACGTTAGTTTTGGTATATTGCAAGTACATCAGGTCATTTTCCGTTTTTGACATTCGAAGAGCTGACTAAGTTCATGGGTGTATTCTCTTTTAGTCCAAAATCGCTCAAAGAAAGAGTTTCAAAACCAGGAAGTCCATGTATAGTATTGTGTAAGTGCCAACGTGGATCCTCTTGTTTCTATCTCCCGTTAGTGTTCGAGTATTTCGGGATTTTTTTTTTTTTTGGTAAGGCGAGTATTTCGGGATTGTGATGTAATTTATCTTTAAAAATGATAATTCTACCCATCTATCCACGCTCCCAACCCAAATGGACCGGATAAAACTATAACAACGGATTTTTAGATGGAAATAGGGAAAACTTCCACGCCACACTTAGACGGGATAGGGATGGATATGATCGGCCCCGCCCTCACAAATCCGTACGTTCAAAGTTTGGAAAAAGTCCGCTATTAACAATATGTCATGACCGTTGTAGTGTACCTACGCAATTGATGATCTCAATAGTTTTTCGTGCTTTGGGTGACTTCGCTTGCTTAATTAGCTAGCTTCTGTTCGACAAGCAAGACCGTACGTTATATGGCCGGCCCCACCACCAACAAATTCGTAACGTTCGTCCCGCGGTTTTATGTTTAAAATTTGAACAAGTCCAGTATTAACCATGTCTTGGCGAAGTTGCGTGTATATTCGCAGTTAAAAATCTCGGTAGTTTTTCCTACTCTGGGCGACTTCATTTACTTGATTAGCTTCTGTTCGACGAACACGACCGTACGGTAGTACGATACGGAAATTAGCACAACTCGTTTGAGGCAAAACGGATCTCGGATCTGACTCAAAATTTCATTGAAAACCCAGAAAAATTGCAAAAATTGGAATGGACAGTCGAGATCATCAAATTGAGCAAAATAATTTGATAGGTACATGAAGCGAATAGCAATGACGTAGGCATATGACGAATGCAGAGGTGCTAACATTTATCTAAGTAGGTAATTCACAGATTATAGTATACAACCAAGTGGTCAAATGAGTTCCTCTCCTTTTTGGCAACTTCTTTATTAGGAATTTTGTGGTAATAATTAAAGGCCCTTGGATGCAATGGAAGCATTTCGCAAAGGGACATTGCTAGCCAGTAAATGTCCTTGTAAAATTACATTATCAATTAATTTTTCTAGGAAAAATCTTACATGACAGTATGACAGTATTGTCAATTATTTCTGATCGTAGATCCACAAATCATTACAGCGTGTTTTGTATAAAGCACTCATTAATTGAAAAATCGTGCGATCAGAAGTAATGACGATATTGTTATACTAGCGGGAGTCATTTTTCTATTGTCGCAAGTACATCTCATGGGTGTGCTTTGGAAAATCTACCAAAAAAGGTTCCAAATATATTGCACTTGTGCCAATTGAATCATACTCTATTCAATTTAGTCAATTTAATCCTAAATCTTTTGACGATTTGCCAATTCAGTTGTAGACCTTTGACGATTTGCCAATTTAGTCATTCCAACCAAATTTGACCGGAAATTGCCTTTGTGGTGGTTTAATTAACGTCAACCATCCTACAAGACATGGCCGATAATAACGTGGATAATTTTTTTAAAAAAATTGAGTTTTTTATTTTTTTTTCTTTTTCTTTCCTTTTTTTTCTCAACCCCGGGTTGTCGAGGCAAGGGTGTTAGCCATCGCTCGGATCCAGGCAAGGGAGAACACTACTAGACTGTCATGTCAGCGGTTTTCGGCCAAAATTGGCCAGAAGCACTAAATTCGCAAATCCTCAAATGATTTGGAACTAAATTAATAAAATTGAAAGGTTTGATATTGAACTGGTATGGCTAAATTATCCAAATTAAAAAAATTATAATTAAATCGATACAAATGCAATGAATTTATGAATTTTACAATAAAATATACCCAGAAATGACAATTTTAAATTTTTAATGGATACCTACGCTTCCCAACCCAAGTGGACTGAATATAACCGGCAATTTGGGTGGGATGTAAATGTATGCGACCTTTCTCGTGGTCAACCACCAAAAAAATTAATGGATTTCAACGTCAAAAACTTTGCGCGGACTCTTCTAAACCCATATCAATCGCACTTTGAAATTTCGATTTAATTAATTTAACATGCGAATAATTTCATTTAAGAGTCTGCTGTAATTTTTTATGAGTAGAGTAGAAATCTAGGTAACGGGTTGGACAACACTTTCGGCGAACCAGAGTTATCATGGGTAAATGGACTTAGTTACGCTAGATAAATTTAACGCATTTTTAGTAACTTTTCTCTTTACTTTCAAAAGTATTTTACAAGCAATCTTGGTCGCCTAAAGCAATATATGTGATGAGTAATCGTGAGGGTGCGCAATCAAGAATTTAGCACTCGATAAATTAAAGCAACGAATAAATTACTAGAAATGGGGCAAACCTCAATGTATTAAGTGAAGCATAACTTCTCTATGATTAGAATTTTTCAATGTCTGCAAGACGTAAAATTCAAGAAAATGTCCCAAACATGATTTCTTAATGCAACATTTAATTCTTTTTTGGGTCACGGCAACCGGCGTGGGAAAGCTATGGTTCGACAACAAGTTGATTGGAATCACCGAAAGAGTCGTTGGACACACGCACAAAGAAAGTTCGAACAAGACAAATGGTCCCGTCGGGTGCGGTGGAGATCTAATAAGCTGCGTGTGGTAACCATTTTGTTATGGAAAACTGATTCTGGTTAAAATAATTTTTTCTGATTTTATTCTTGAATGAGTTTTAAAAAATCAATATGTGTTTGATAGCTGGACAAAATTTCTGTTTCGAAAAACTATTTTTCTTCCTTATTTTTTTATTTTTATCAAATAACTATGTAGTTACTTTGTAAAATTTCATCCTAAATTAAAGACTAATTTCCAATGCACACTAAAATAATTTAAAATATATTTTTTTAGCATGTTATAAATAAAACATAAATTTTAATATATGATATTTGAATGAAGCATGTGACATATTCCCATAGTAAGGATTCATTTTTTAAAATTGCATTGTCCAAATACATACAAACATAAAGCTGAATATCCAAATTATCCACTGATAAAAAAAAATTAGGTTGTCCTCCTTGATACGAAGTACAAGTCCTTCACTATCATTTTGTAGCTTCTGTCCTAAATTCAAGTGGGTGTTTGGCTCCAGCTCTAGGTGCAGATAGTCACATTTTGTGACGCATGACTATGAGTATATATCTTATCATTTGTACATTGGATGTCTTCATCTTTTGCGACATTTTTTTGTAGAAGAGCAAAATCTATGTAATCTAGAAAATTTAAGCCTAAATTTATGAAAATGAATTCAAACTAGCCTAATCTAAGATTTTTCTATTTTTAGGAATTTTCTAAATATTTTGTATTTTCTAAAAAAAATCCAATTTTTTGGACTTTATTTTATTTTAGTTTTGTTAGTTTGAGAGAAAAGTGACAAGAGAACTTAAAGGGAAAAGTGAGAAATGTGAGACTTCATTTTGTTTTGTTATTCTCAAAAGTGATTCCTTTTTTCATAATCAACTTTTTTTTTGTTCTGGACTTTACTCTAAAACTGATTCTGGTTCTCTCAAACTGATTATGAAAACATAATCAGAATTACTTACGTTACAAAACAGCAATCTCATTGTTTTTTTTTAAGATCTCATCTTTTATTGTTCCAGAGAACAAAATCAGAGAACCAGAATGGGCCCAATATCCAAAAAAACCTCTAACTTAAGCATTTGTGCCAATTATATCCAAAACTTTTTTTGTCTCATAAAAAACCCCGAACTTTTACTTTCGTCCCAATTCTACCCAAAACTTTTACTTTTGTCCTAATTTTACTAACCTAGTATCAAAAAAAACCATCAACTTTTAATTTTATTCCAATTCTACCTACAACTTTTACTTTCGTCACATTTTTATCGGCCTAGTAGCAAAAAAATTCAAATTTTATTTTTATCTCAATTCTACAACCATCAACTTTTTGTTCATAATCACCGTTAGGTAATCCTACGTAATTCGAATTTTCTTGTCGAATTTATTAATAAATTTTCAAAATTAAGAAACCGTAGGTTTAGAGACGACGAGATTTTAAAAAATTCGTCACAATATCTCCATGTGTAGCCGTTCTTTGGGCTGTTGAGTACCGAAAAGAATACGAAATGCGTCATATTTAGTGACTATATATCTCTCGGCAATAAATAAAGGTAGCAAAAAATAAAAGAGAATTTCGAAATTTTTTCATATCAGATTTGTCAGTATGTAATTCATTAATGACGTGACAATTTCACGTATGATTAATTAACAATAATTATAGACGGAAGGCTAACGATGGTAAAATTGTAATAAAAGTAAAAATTGAGGATTTTTTGGGTACTAAGCCGATAAAATTGGGTCAAAAATAAAAATTTTGAGTAAAATTGAGACACAAGTAAAACTTAAGGAATTTTTTTGGTCCTAGACCGGTAAATTGGGACAAAAGTAAAAGTTTTGAGTAAAATTGGGACAAAAATAAAAGTTTGAGGTTTTTTATGCGACAAAAAAAAGTTTTGGATATATTGTCACAAATATTAAAGTTGGAGGTTTTTTTGGGTATTTGGACAATCAGAATAGTTCTCATGCAAGCCCTAAATGTTCTGTGCATAGAATACCATTTAATTACTTATCCAATTATTTAAAGTGGTCCTAATTGAATATTACACTAACCTAATCAAATTAAGACATGTGACGTGTCGATGGGTGGGCTCTTTCACTCACGTCAAAAGAGTGTCGTTAAATAGTCCGATCTCATCTATCGTGGTTTTCGATTTTGAATCGGGATAAAACATTATTAAGATTTCACGAAAACCAAGCTCTCGCCTTTCGATGTTTTTCCGTGATCAGGTGGGGGTGTAACCATATATTTCCTTGAGAAATGATGAGCCCATTTCTTCTCAGACCATCAAGTTCACTTCGTAGATTTGGTACTGAAATTTTCTAAACTGGAATGTCAAACCGTGATCTGAGATACCTGGATAAGGATTATTTGAATTAGGATGCCGACCAAAGCAATGTGCTAGATTATCACTAAGGCTCAACTACACCTATCTCACAATATAGACCCCAACCCCCACCATCTTCCCCCCACCCCACCCCACCCCACCCCACCCCCCCCCCCCCCCCCCCCCCCCCACAATTAGGTAAGGAAATGTCGAAGCTGACATTGATTAAGACAGACCGGAGCATCTCAATCCAAACACAAAATTTTCTCATGAAAGAGTAAAATGACTCATTTCGTATTTCTTGTCAGGTTGCCCTCTTCCGCTTCTTTTTCTTTCCTTGAGATTCAGCATTCTTCTTCGACCTTTTCATTGACGCTTTCCGCTTCTTGGTGTTCTGCTTTGCAGGCAATCCTTTGTCGCCATCGCCATTCTTCTCACTAAAAGGAGAGTCCCTCATCTCTTCATCTTCATCGGAACTAAGAACCAAGTCCTCCACAATGTCTTCGTCTGAAGCTAGTCCTTCAAGCTGCTCAGTGTTTCTCTTCTTTTTCTTCTTTTTCTTTTTCTTACCATCATCCTCCACCTTAGGAAGCTTGACCCTGCGATTTCCAATATATTGCATAAGAAAAAATTGACAACAGCACCCATCACAAGCAGATGGCCGCGTGCAGAGAGCAAGGTGAGGGATCAGATACATACTTGGAATCAGTCCCAGGAAGCCAAGAGGAACTAAAGACCGCAGCACCTTGCTCATTTATGGCATCGTCCTCCCCATCACTGTCAGAAATTTGTTCCCCAAAGACAGAGGACTTCTCTCCAACAAGAACGCTGGTCATTGCAGACAAAGTCAGGAAACAGAAAAAACAAAAATGAAATATGGTGCCAGCTACATGCACCAATATAGCCACAAGTAATGACATGATAAAGACCTGGATTGCATCAAGGCGTCACTACGTTGCCGGGCCCGTTGGCGCAGTGTTACGACGTACTGGGACAAAGGACTAGCCCCTGATTTTTTCTCATCCTACGATCAAATAAACATCGTTTCTGTCTGGGAGACCATCTCAACGCCTCAAGAAGTTGAAGAATTACAGAGTAGCAATGAGAGAACAAATGAGATGAAATATGTGCTCATCAACTGGTTTAGAGTTTTGCTGCTTTGGCCAAGATAACACTAGTTTATGTGAATTATTCAATCAAAGAGACTCGGGCCTTATGATGCCACAAATTGCTATAACAGCAGTAGAAACTAGTATACAGCTGCCTCGATGCAACTTCTCAACAAACTGTTTCAGAGTGTGCAAATGAGCTACCACTTTTATTTTTGCAAACTATTAAACCAGCAGGAACAACCTCCAGCACCAAAACTCACCCAGCCGTGTGACCTGAACATTGGAAACACATCGCCTTTATATCGCCATAGGGAGGGATGTGGTGTACAAGTATAGGAACCACTCTTTAGAGGCACAGGAAAACAGCTGCCTTGGTCAATCATACTACAGGAATTTCTATATGGCATCAAGAACATGAAAGGCAAAGAAAACTCCACCAACCTCAAAAATTGATGATGCTGCAGGATCATTGGGAAGAAAAGAGATCGAAGTGCGCCTCCTATTTGTAAAATCTGAATTGGCATCAATCTACGATGTAAAATAACAGAAAATCAGAAAAAATAGCCCAAGTTTTGTCAGCAGAATACCCCAAACAATCGATAAACTGTAGTCCGCCTTACTCTTAAAGGAATACCATGAGTTTGTATGAACAACCTTTTATGGTTTCATTTGTAACAATTATTTTAGGGTCTATATTATACCTGGCGAATAAGCTGCCTCATTTCTTTGCGGAACCTTTCAACTTTCGTAGACTTGCAAAAGCCTCGCAATCGCACTGATGGTATAAAAGACAGCTCAAAAAAAGCAACAGAATAACTCCATTGTGCCAAGTGTTCAGCAAGTTCTTCAATCACAGCGTAGACACAAGCTTCCTGGAATGCTCTAGTTTTTAAGGTGGGTTTGCTTACCTGAAAAAAGAGACGGAGAAAAACAGCAGAGGAATTAAGCTTTGACAAGCAATTTAATGAAAAGAGAAAGATGGTATTTCTCCGAGAACAACCACCTTTAAAATAGTACGCAAGTCAACAGCTTTGCCAACACCTCCCGTGGCAGCCCTATTCAGCTCTTTCATTTCCAGCATGTCCAATAGAAGCATTGAAACAGGTATGAAAGCAGCAGTCACAGCCGCAATTCGGTTAAGCATTCTGATACATCTTAATCTAAGAGGAAAATAGCAAGCAGTTGGAACCAGACAAGCAACTCCCAATATTATTTGGGTCAGTGGATAAGCAAGAGGCTGAAAATCAGCTTCTGAACTGTAAGCACAGACAGCTCCAGTCCATAGCTCAAGGCAGTTTATAAATTTCCATTCATAAACCTTTCGAAACGATTCCTACATAAAAGAAGCACAACAGCATCAGGGTAAGCAGAGCCATCAGAAACAAGAAAAAAACTACCAGACGCATATGTAGATAAACTCTTCATCCATGCGAAGGAGATAGAAATCATAGAATTCTCCAACTTATATCAAGTACATGGATATTAATTCCACCCCTTAGAAGCTCATATGTCGCATTATAAGGCAAGAATAGAGAATTTAAACAGTCGGAAAGGCAATGGAATAAAGGGCACATAAAATTGTGTATTTCAATTTTCTTTGAAAAGCTGCCTCAAAAACTAAATCAGGAGGAAGTCGTTATTGTATAAGAAGAAGAAAAGGAAAAACTATACCTTAGTCTTCATGGTAAGCGCCTCTCGCAAAATCATTCCTAGTTGCCTAATAAAAACGAAGGCATGTTGATATGCAGTTGCAAGATCTACCCCAAGAAGTTCGATGACACAGTTTCCAAGAAATTGTATACGCTGGAGTTTAGTGGCATTTACAAACTGGCAATTTAGAACATAGGCTTTGTATACCCCTTTATAGCATTCATCCAAACAATCAGAACCAATCCGAACACATAGGTCTCTTAAGAAAAGAAAGGAGACAACAGGTAATGCACCTCCCCCTGTACCCCAGAAGTGAAGAGCAACCTGAAAAGAGCAAATGAACATATATTATTTCTTGAGTGCTCTAGATATTAGCACTCTCACAACAACTTATCTGACTAAAGGCACGCAATGCTCTCTGCTACTGCTATGACAAGAGAAGGCAAAATCAGCCCATGAATCTCATGTTACATATGATAGAGAGTCGCATCATAAGCATAGCATCTACTTAATTTATATACGCGCTCTCATCAAAGTGTCGAGAACTTGGAGTAAATGTAAAATTATCACTGGAAGCTGAGTAGAAACATGAAACTCGCACAGAGATCTCGAAGAGGTAAAGAAGACAAAATAAAGTATTGGAGTGTATACATTTGTCCATACCTTAATGTACCTCCTTAAGAGGCTTGGAAGAGCTGCCAACAGCAGGGTGGAACATTTGAGACGCCTTAGAGTAAATGCTATCATTTCCGTGTCAGTCATCTGGTTCAAAATGTGTAGCGCATTGCCAAGGTAAGACTTAACCATGTGATTGTAATTCTTCCAGAGTCTTGTGCCCATCAGCTCTTTTGTGGTCTCTTTCTTACCACCAGAAGCTGGAAGCTTCAACAATTTCCGCAGTATTCCATCCATTTCAGTCAGCACAAAGATCATGATTTTGTTGAATACACTGCTAGACATGGTTCCAAGCCTTGCAGAAGAGTCACCCCCCTCATCATCACCGTAGTGGCTTGCCCACCTGAAAGCTCTCGTTAGAGAACGAATAGCTCCCACTTTCCCACTTTCTTTGATTGATTTACACCAGGAATCAACCATTTCAGCAGTGACAATGTTTTTAGAAGGTTTCTCCTCAAAATTTAGGTTGCCATGAGCAATTTCATCGTCCACCACTGTTTCTCCAACTTCGATGTCTGAATCAGCACTTTCCTACACATTTAAGCAGGTATTCAGGAGACAATTCACTTGGACATAGTTCATAGACATTTGATTCAGGGCATCAATTACCTCGATGTCCTCATCATCAAATTCTAGAAGCTCTGGATCATGCTCCTTCAGAAATTGAAAGAATTCTCGATCCTACAAGAAAAACATTCATACAGCAATGGTGTAAAAGATTCTGAAAAGACGAGAAAAAAGTCTAAATGGACAAAGGGGGTTGTTCATCCCAAAAGCAGAAATACAAAAGAGAATCATCCCAGGATACAGATGCAGGGAGTGCTACAAGCTGAACCAGTATAGAATTTTTGAGATTGTCATTCGGACCTTTCCGTAAGTCTCCCTCTTTAATCATTATTGTGTACAGTAATAAGAGAAGAGGCCGATGATTGAATTGACTCCATCAGATTAATAAAAGCAGATGGTAAAAAACGTTAGCAAAGACACTTGTGTATTTGACGAGACAGTGATCATCCCATAATAACGTGAGACGCCACACCTTTTCCTGAAGTCTCTGCAGTTGCTCCTTGTGCTCCCTTGCTTTGCTCTTAGATTTTGACATTCCTCTAGTTCCAGTGCTCCCTTCCTCATCCTCGTCATCTAATTCATAATCTAAGCTCTCTATGGAGGAACATTATAAAGAACACAGGCAAAGCACATAAGAATAATCGACTTTTAATCGCAAATACGAGTCAAACAGCACATATCCAACCAGATAAACGTCTAAGAAAAGATAACTAATTGAATGGACGTATAAGAGAAAGACCTGTATCATCCGCATCCATGCCGATTGTTAACAAACTTTCTTGCTTTGCCTCCAGCAGACTACCAGTTAACACTTAATCCAAATGCACCGGACTTCACCGGCACACGAATCTGAATCGAAGGTCCAGATACATTTTCCATCAGATTTTACACAGTTCGCACCGAATTCATCTAGTGAAGCCAAAGAATTAGCAAGCAAGAAATATCGAAAGAGCCAGCAATTGACGAGTATCTACACCAGAACGGTCACCCCATAAAGAGGGCAGACAGAGTAACTTGCAAGAAACAAGACAAATGCAAGACGACAATTCCGAATTCACTGAGCAAAACGGGCATTCGATAAGACGAGGAAATCCTCTGAGCAAATGCAATCTCGATTGCGACTAAAAGAAACATATCCTTTCATCTTTTTTTTCTGCTTCTACGAGACCGATCGTCCAAAATTCAAAACCCCAAACATCAGAATCAAAAACCTTGAAGGCATGAAAACAGTGCCCTTGACAAAAGCTTATTTTGCTAGAGTGACCGAGCGTGAGCGAGACAAAAGAGGGAATGAGTCTGTCTCCTGCGTCATTGCTCGTACAGGAGTAAGCGAGACATGAGAGACGGAGAGACAGAGACAGAGTGAGCGAGCGAGCTTACGGAGAGTGGTAAGGCTCGACGGCCGCGAGGTGGGGCTCGATGGCGACGCGCTGGTGGTCGACGGAGGCGCGGCGGCTGCGGCGGCGGCTCGGCGGTGGGCGTTCGACTCAGTGAGGAGCAGGAGGGACTTGAGAAACAAGAAAGGTCGGTGTGCATGAGGGACGAGAGAGCAAGACGAGGTCGAGATGCGCGCGTGCTGAGGGCTACTTTGCTTGTTAGGGTTTTTATCAAACGACATTTTGATTATCAAATGATCTGACTTCACAGATGCAAATCGTGCCGGAAATTAACGAGGCATGATGGGATTTATTAATGGACGACACGGTCTGAGAATATAAAAATATTATGCCAAAACTACAAACTCAAGATAGACATATATGTCGAAATTTAATCCACAATGCGAACGTAATATCTGTAACTATGAAACATACCTAGGAAAGTAAAGATAAAATAAATTTATTTGATTTGTCCGGTGACTTTGCGATTTTTCGAGCGATTGCTTCCACATTTCTTTTGAAATATGATCTAGTGACAATTGCTCCGTGATCATTTTCATTTCTCTTCAATTTTAACTACTTTCATTTTTTCCAAACTCCGGAATCGCACCTCGACGTATGTATTGACCTCCCTCAAGTCACAACTGGTTTTATCTTGAACCAATGGCCATATCCTTTGTTGCCCTTATCTTCAACGAACTTAGATACGCCAGTGTTCAAGTCGATATATTTTTAATCGTTCGTGATCGCAATTCGACAATTAAACATGAATTATCGATGTATACGTCTATATCAATTAATACCGGTAAGATGTTTCATGCTCTGCTGCGATGCTCACGCATAATTGACATGATTAACTTCATTCCCGTGCAAAGTACCTGCTGAATCAATTATCTTTTGGTACAAGCATTAAACATCATCTCAAGCAACTTCCATATTTTATTTTATTTTTTGGAAACTCTCGCTTACGATTGACTTGTCCCTCTTTAACTGTTAGCGTCGCATGGTGCACCTGACGAACACAACATCTGCGCGAGATTGAGAGGTGCAAATAATGATATTATTATTATTATTATTTATGAGTGTGTTGTAAGTTCTAAAAATTATATAAAAAAAATACAATCGAGTCATAAAACTTGTTAGGAAGTGCAATTGGATATTAAAACTTTCGGATAGTGCAATCAAGATCTGAAACTTATCAAATCAGTGAAGTCTAAGTTATTTCGCTAATTGCACTTTTTAAAAGATTTAAAGCTCGATTGTAACTTCATGACAAGTTTTAGGCTTTGATTGCGCCTTTTAAAAAAAAAATGTAGGGCTCATGTTTATTTTCGTGATAAGTTTTAGGGCTTTATTGTAATTTTTCAAAATTTGGGGACTCAATTGCATCAGGACTTCCGGTTCACTTATCTTTTTTATTTTTATTTTTTAACAAAACACTTTCAGGCCCCTTGCCCAGCCGGACAAATCAAAGCCCGAAAAGGTCGGGCTGGTCTGGTTCACTTTCCGCTCGTTTTTCTTCTGCCAGAGGCCGACTCCGTCGGTCTCACATGAGGCCCACCAAAACTGGCTAAACCACATTCCCGGATTTGTTTAGGCTTTTTGGCATGAAACTGTAAAAATTCCCGCTTCCGCTCATACTCTTCGGTGCAGAGTCAAAACGAAAGCCGAGCCTATTTTTCGCCGCATTCCAAGAGCGATTCAATAGTAGACATAGACAAGTGACAAGTCCCACATTTGATCTTGCCGGACCACGCAATTAATGACTTTTTTGAAGATCTATCCAACTTATTTTGATAAACAACCCAATTAATTTTTATTTATTTTTTTTTATTCTCCCCGCCTCGCCGGAGGTCGCCGGTAGGTGAAAGTTGGCCCAGCTGCCAAAAATAAAAACGCATTGAAAGCCGCATTTACAAAAAGGTAAATTCAAAGTTGCGGTTTGCGGACACGCACGGCTGCTGCAGATCCCAACCAAATGGCATTCAATGCACGCGATTTCCGAAACTGGGGGCATTGCGAGAGAGGCTCGTTTTGTTTCGTGAAAGAATAGATAATTCATAAAAATAAAAATAAAAAAATAAAAATACAAAATCTCTTGAAATAATCAGTAAACAATAAATGATTTCGCCGCTCATGAAAACGTTCAGGCATTAACTGTCGGCGATATGAGCGGACTAATTATTAGTTTATCGCGAAACATGTCCGAGCCTGGTTCCGGGGGTGAGTTGGGATGGAACTTGAAAGGCGGCACTTCTTCAATCAAAACAGTGAGGGAGAAAGTTGAAAATCGTTCGATTTTGCAAACGAGAAGGGTAAACGTGCCGCGAAGATAGCACGTAAATCGCGAAATTAGCCGACTTCAAAATACCGACGTTGTCCCCTCCGTCGTGCCCGCATAAGCTAGCCCAGCGTCGCGACCATGTATCCCTGACGGCCAAAACATCCATCGTGGTTCGCTCCTCTTCAAAGAGTACTGAGTTGTTTTTCTTTTTTTTTAAATCTGCTCATGTGGATTGTCGAGCGACAGTGACGTGTGATTTTTTCGATACGACAGATACCGTCTCAGTGGAAAATTAATTTCGTCCAAATTATCAATAATATTTGATAAATGAATTGGTTATATTATGTATATAGATTACAAATGAATTCATAATGATAAAGTGTTTTTTTTTTTTGTAATATGATGGTTAAACGAGTTCAAAACTTAGTTAGCCCCAACTCGTCTTTATAACTCTCTTCACTTTCTCTCGCGCTTTAGCTCGCTCCACGCTCTCACCTCAGTTTAAGAGTGAGTTTTCCTTAATTGGTTCGGTTCATATCAGGTATAAGTCGAGAACCGATTTGTTCGGGTATGAGTTACTAGATTTGCATTACATGAAAATGGGCCAAAATGAGCTAAATAGGTCCATATCAGTCGGACCATTTTTCACCCGATTCATAAATTTAATGAGTCTATCGAATGCGCGTATGTTAGATAGATGAAACACCGACTCCGTATTTGAAATCTGACCTAAAAGGTAAATCTAATAATAAGTAGAGGTGCGATCATGGTAGTAGCACCTAACTAATCATGATGCTTTACAACTGACACGTGACTTCTAACAATGACATTATTACGAATATATTCTTATTTTCTTGGCGAAAAATCCTAAGACAACCTGTTAATTTACTGCAATAGGGAAAAAGAAAAAAGCGAATATATCGAGAGGAATACTGCCCTCGAGATGCAAAAGGTCGGAGACTCGGAACCGAACAGGGACAAAGACGCGAAATACTAAAAATGGACAGACGAAATGAGCGACCTCGACCAACTGTTTTTCGGACCTCAGGGCCAACCACCGCGGAAACCCAGGGCGCGCCACGTGAGGCTCACGTGTTGCCTTCGGCCCCTCCTCCTCGCTCCACGTACACCGTGAATCTCTGCCGAGTGGCTGGTTCATTCCCGCCCTTCCTTCTTTCTCCTCAGAATCGCCCCTTACAATACATTTGTCGCAAAAAATATATACATGTATCATAACTATTTTCTTGGAATTTCTACGTGAATTAAGATTTTTGAAATTAAAAAAAAAAACGTCTTTTGAATTTGAGATGAAAACACAAATGGTACTCAACTTTTGCTTAACATGCAAAGTAATCCATAATTTTTTTAATTTGATTAATCTGACCTATGGGCTTTTGCAACATGTTTAACTTAGTTCTTGAGTTATAGAAATATGTTCAACATGATGCTCCTATTAATTCAAGTTCAAAGGCGACTTTGAATGTGCTTCAAAAGTTCGCAAGCCATATTAAACGAGTTAAAAACCCATGAATTATATTGCATGTCGGGCTAAAGTTCACGGGCTGTGTTGGCCAAATTCAAAGCTCGAGAGTTGTATTGCGTGCCGAGCATGAGCTCGGGGACCATTTATATCATTTCCCTTTCGAATTCTGACAACGTCATCCAACAGTCCGACGAAAACACGTACACGAAAAAGGGACGAGGCATTCACCCAAAAATAGGCACCAAGCATCTCAAGGAGAGGGAGATAAATACCGTCGTGAATTCGTTCACCAACTTTGCTGGTGGATTGAGATGGGTATAGAATGGAAATGTGAGTACGTGTTTGTACGTACGTACCTTTTGTCATAGTAGGCTTGTACATTTCGAGGTGATTAATAGGCCGTAACTTGCGAGGATATCCGCATTGAATATCCCCACGCGCGAAAGCTCAACCTATTATTATTCCCTTTAGTGGCATAATTCCCCCCACCAAATTATGCTATGATGCTGTTTTCCTCGTTACCAGCGTTTGCACGGACCACTAAGATGATAACACGTGTAAGCGATCTCTCTCTGTGCTTTTTTTTTTATTTTTTTGGGGGTGGTCGGGGCGTAAACGGGCCCGGGCTTTTTCCAGCTGTTCAATAGGTCGAAGCAGTCGGTCATTTTCACCGCGATAAACAAACGATATGCATAATCTATTGGAAGCCGGGACGAGATAAAAACAATTTCTCTCGAGAAGTCGAGCTTTCCGATCTCGAGCGCAGATGACCCCGTTCTCGACGACGCGTGCCGTGAAGTTTAGAGCTGGCTTCGTATCTTAGATCGTGGCAAGTTAGCCAACAGCACAACCTAACACCTGTTCCGCGCCCCCCCAAAAAAAAAAAAAGAGTCGAACCGTCAAAACGAGAAATGGGATGTCGTAAAATAGCGATCTGTTTATACAGATGGACAGAACGTCTCCCATTTTCGTTGGAGCTTTGCCTTACTAAAGTTTGAAGTTGCTATTTTACAGACGAGTGTGATATCTAACAATGCAAGTCAGTAAGTTGCGTAATTAAGAAACTAAAACCTTCTTCTCATTATCCTAATTTAGGAAAGAGTCGGACCGGACGACCGGCGTGTCACAAACGACCGCCGGAGAATGCGTGTCCACGGAACACCATTCATTGGTCGCCACGTGTCGTGAAGTGGAGAAGGTATCTTACGGTCCTAGATCAGTCGACGATGCGTCCATTGTTTTCCTCTCCCTTTTACTGTTTTTTTTTTTACACATTATTGTTTTTTTTTTCTTTTTAACCGAAGGCCAAGGAGGCAAGGCCGAAGCGACAACGCTGCAGCATAAATACCGGGACGGCTTTGCGGAGCAGAGGCAGCTCCAGAAGCCATTAACGCACGAGAAGAAGCACAGAGGCCGGCACTGCAGTGGCGAAGCGCTTTCTGGAGGTTGAGAGCGCGCTTCTTCGTAGACAACGCAGACCGAGGTTCGTTCGTCTTTCCCTCTTCGATCCTATCAAATGCATGTCCAGATATCCACGATCTCTCTCTCTCTCTCTCTCTGCTCGCTCGAACGGCTGATGCATTCCCCGTCCCGATCGATTTCCTTCTCGAATCCGCCGACAAAATCTCCTAGATTCTGAATCCATCTTCCCCCACGGGTCTCCCGCGGTGGCGGACGCACGCAGATATCACCCCCGTTCGCATCTAAATCTCCGATCATAGGAACGACGGGCTTTGCTTTGCTTTGCTTTGCTTGCATGCGATCTTTTACCGTACCGAAACTCAGTGTTTCCTCTCAATCTTCAGATTGGATTCCCTCGACTCGTTTAAACGAGAAGCTTCACTTTTCATTGTCCGTTTTCCTGTGTATGAGTTGCATGCAATTTCCGCTTAGTAACGGCGTTTGACGGTCTCGCCAGCTTCCGTCCGTTTGTTTGTTTGTCTGTTTCGACTCCCTTGACTCGCTTCATCGAATTCTTCCGTTTCAATTATGCTGGCATTCAAAGCGCATTGAAGGCGGGAGTGGCCTTCCTACCAAACTTACCGTAACGATTGCAAATGATCTAGTCCCATTGCAATGATTTTCTACGTTTCGCTTAGAAGTCCGGGCGGCGTTTTGAACCGGGGGAAATCCCATGGCGCAGCCTCGACCTACTCAAGAGAGTTCGTTCAGTATCGATCGAGGGAGATTTGACGGGATGGATACGTAGTGGATCGTGCGGATGAATTTCATGTTTATTCTCCTTCACTCCTTTAAGTTCATCAATCCTCGTCCAACTTGCATGGCTTTTGCGTAAAAAAAAAAAAAAAAATTCTAAGGCTCCTTTTTTTTTTCCTTCCGAAAAATAGATGATTTGAAAAATAATTCCTTAAAAGTAATTATTTGTATCATCTATGAAAATGAAGAAACTCAAAATATTTTCATTATCCACATAAATATTTACAAATAAATTGTTGTCGATGATACAAATATTTTCTATAGAGTAATTACTCTTGGCAATACAAATATTTTTCGGACCATTTATTTTTTGCAAAACAAACGGAAACAAATATAACGAAATTCGTTTTTTTTTTCCCTATAATGCATTACGAGGATGAAAAATTTGCATCGTTCGCGAAAATATCTAGACACGAATTGTTGTCGATAACAAAATATATTTTTATTGATTAATTATTTCGGAATGATATGAGTAATTAATCATACTTAAAGAGCTTTTTTTTTTTTCAAATCTTTCTATTTTATACGGCTTTCGCAAGAGACAAACGGAGTGCTGGGAATCATTCTACACGGTTTTGGCGTGATTAAAAAAGGGGCTGCTCTCGTTTTTCTCACAAAGTGATTCCTCTTAGCAGTCTCCAAAGTTGCCGAAATTTGATACATGCACGTTCAAAACATGTGTATAAGAGTTAAAACTGCAGACCAGATGTCGCTCTCCCCTCTCTTTTTTTTTTTTTTTTAATATTAGAATCTGGGCGTGTCTTTAAATGAAACTATTAAATTAGTTTCTTTATTTGATAAAGCGAACTCAATTGCGATTTCAAATTTCAAAATTCTACTGATAAATTCCATGAAAAGTGCACTGTTTATCGAGCCTATAAGGCAGTAGATAAAACCGGGGTAGACTTGAAAGGAAGTGGCTTTGCTTTGCTCTTCCCACATGGGAATAATGTCTGCAGAATTCTTGACCATTTAAGGCACCCACCAGCCCAACTGCGTCACGGGAATTTGCTTGCTTTGTTTGGTGGGATCTAGCCGAAAAATTTTCTCTTTTAAGGAAAGTGGCCCTTTTCTCTTGATCAGCCTCTGCAATTTGACCTTTCAATTTAATTGTGGGGGTTTGTGTCAGGCACGTGAGGGATCTCAAACTTGAGGTGGGTGCCAGCAATGGGGGCTGGAGGCAGAATGTCCACGCCAAGCAAGACCGATGGAGGAGGTCACAAGAAGGCCGAGCCCCTTCCGAGAGTGCCCCATGCCAAGCCCCCGTTTACCCTTGGCGATATCAAGAAGGCGATCCCGTCCCACTGCTTCAAGCGTTCCCTCGCCCGCTCCTTCTCCTACGTCGTCTCCGACCTCGCGCTGGCCTTCGTCTTCTACCGCGTCGCCGCTTCCTATTTCCACCTCCTCCCATCCCCCCTCGCCTACCTTGCCTGGCCCGTCTACTGGGCCTGCCAGGGCTGCGTCCTCACCGGCATTTGGGTCGTAGCCCACGAGTGCGGCCACCATGCCTTCAGTGACTACCAATGGGTGGATGACACGGTCGGCCTCGTCCTCCACTCGGCACTGTTGGTCCCCTACTTCTCGTGGAAGTACAGCCACCGCCGCCACCATTCCAACACGGGCTCGCTCGAGCGCGACGAGGTCTTCGTCCCCAAGCCCAAGTCCGAAATGCCGTGGTTTTCAAAGTACCTAAACAATCCGCCGGGCCGGTTCGTCACCCTTATGGTGACGCTCACTCTCGGCTGGCCCTTGTACTTGGCCTTTAACGTATCGGGCCGGCCCTACGATCGTTTTGCATGCCACTACGACCCATATGGCCCCATCTACTCGGACCGGGAGAGGCTCCAGATATACATCTCCGACGCGGGGATCATGGCGGTGACTTATGCGCTCTGCCGCGTTGCGGTGGCGAAGGGCCTGGCTTGGCTCGTCTGCATGTACGGGGTCCCATTGCTCGTGGTCAATGCGTTCCTCGTGATGATCACGTACCTGCAGCACACCCACCCGGCGTTGCCGCACTACGACTCATCGGAGTGGGATTGGTTGAGGGGGGCTTTGG
This sequence comes from Rhodomyrtus tomentosa, assembly GCA_028455895.1. Classification (NCBI taxonomy): domain Eukaryota; kingdom Viridiplantae; phylum Streptophyta; class Magnoliopsida; order Myrtales; family Myrtaceae; genus Rhodomyrtus; species Rhodomyrtus tomentosa. The sequence continues at coordinate 11,470,018 of JAPCWY010000003.1, read as the reverse complement.
CGACGGTGGACAGGGACTACGGGGTGCTCAACAAGGTGTTCCACAACATCACCGACACGCATGTTGCCCACCATCTGTTCTCCACGATGCCTCACTATCACGCGATGGAGGCGACGAAGGCGATCAAGCCGATCCTGGGGGAGTATTACCAGTTCGACGGCACGCCGGTCCACAAGGCGATATGGAGGGAGGCGAGGGAGTGCCTCTACGTGGAGCCGGACGAAGGCAGCGAGAGCAAGGGCATCTTCTGGTACAAGAACAAGTTCTGAGACTCGTTGCTTTGTTTTGTGACGAAGGGTTTTAGAAGGAAATCAATGTGTAGCTTCAGCGCGTGATGTTAAAACGAGCTTCACTTAACTGCGATGACAGCATAGGTGTCTTGGGTCGAATCGGATCTGATAGTGGGGCTTTGTAGTGGACAACGTTTTGTGTTAAATGTGTCGTTGGCTCTCTTTCGAAAATTTTCGGCTCGTAGCTCAGCCCCATCTCCTTTTTTCTAGCCGGTTTGCACTGTTGCGAAACGCTTGGAGTCGACATAATCCACAGGCACGGGGCAATTCACTGGACAAATGCATGCATTAGAGGGCTCTCATTCGTATCACCAAAGGACATAGCTTTGCAATTTCTAGGTCCTATTCCTGCTCGTTGAGTAATCACGACTGTTTGTCTGCAATTACTGCACAGTAGTCGTATCGTTTTCATTCGGAAGATGAGGAAGGGACGAGTTGATTTAGGGTTTGTTTGGGAACGTTCGTATTTCTCTGATTCCCGCTCTTTTATTATTAACGGGAGCAGAGGGGAGTTCTATAGCGAGAATTATACCTGGCAACAACAAGCAGCAACTGATTCGGGTGCGAAAGCAAAGCAGATCAGATGCGGTCCCAAATGATGCGGGACGGAGAGAAAAGGGATGCGGGACGGAGAGAGAAGGAAAGCGATGTTCTGTTCAGCTCTAAAGACCGCAAGGAGGAGAAAGAGGACGTAAAAATGGTTATTTTTCAAAATTTCAGTGTGGTTTGATTAACCGACTCAAATCGGGCAAATAATTATTTTTCAATTACCTAAACCAAAAATCGAATCGAACCGAAATGCACGAAATTTTCAGTTCGATTCAGTTTAGTTAGCGATTTGGTTCAATTTTTCAGTTCAATTTTAACACCCCTAATGACCATGTCATGTTTGTACCTTTCAAAGAGGATACAAGCATCGAGCTGCACCACACCCCCGATAATGGCTGAGATCAGCTCTCAAATCCATTCACTAGCCATCGCAGCCAATTCAGAACCTATAGGTACTTTCCCTAAAAGTAATTAGCAAAAGAACACCAAACCCTGCATTTCACGTAACTAAGCTATCGTGCCATTTCAGAAAGATATACTACTTTTCTAGACTGATCTTGTGGCCCCTCTCTTCTGTCTAACTAGGCTATAAATGCCGTCTGAGTGTCAACGGATTTCAATGTTACCCCTTTTTGCCGGTAGGAAATCCACAGCCAGTGTTGACACCACAAAGAATGCACGTTTTCCTCTCTGATACCAACAATTGACAAACTTATCATTATACTATTGGAGCTGACAGAGTCGTCACTTTGATTTCCACACTTAAATTGGCCTAGTCCTACACTTCAATTCTGAAACAAGTCTATCTAACAAACACATCCAGCCAATACGTTCTCCAAGTTCCTGCCAATTTATACACACGTGAAGTATACAATCTTTCAATTTTCAAATAACTCATAAATTCCTAAACGATGTAGCTACATAATTTGTTGAGCCCAAATAGAGCAAAAAGTTCAGTTTAATCGACATTCTTAGGGCAGCATAACTCCATCCACTACATTCGTATTTAGAAAGAAATAAGTTAAGTATGATGACAATAATAGAATTCCCAAAGGAGAAACGAGCCTTTGGGTTTGTCAAAAACAACAGAAGACGACCCAAATGAAAGTGTGACAAGACAGAAAACTGCAGTACGCTCAAGATGCAAATTTACCCACCTCATAAATAAAACTTCATGGTGAAACATAACAAGACTTGCAGCAAACGATTATGCAGACCAGAGTCATAACCCACATACTATAAGACTCATGACGGGACTAAACATAACCTGCCTATGACATCAAATGACAACCGTATTGTCATGATGCTCAAACTAAGACTCATTAAAGAGCAAAGAGGAGATAAAATCTTCAACATTGACTAAAGACGGGAGAATACGACAATAATTAAAAATACTAAAGCAAACAAATTGACCTAAAACTGACGAGATAGTTTTCCTTCTCATTTCCACACATTGCTACTCGGTTCATTTTCCATCCTCAGGGTCATCAAGCAGGTTCCATTTTGACAACAGAAGCATTTTCAAACCCCTGGCCTGTAGTAGCTTCAAGAGATGACCCACCAGTGCTTGGCTCAATGCTCTCGGCGGCATTGAGGAGTGCCTCAAGTTTTCTTTTCCTTGCATGGCCACTCATATGTCCTCCCAAGGCATAACAACTAGGAAAAGACCTGTCACACTTAGTACACACATAATTGCGGGGGAAATTAGATTGTGGCGCTGTGCCTCCCCTCAGCAATTCCTCTTGAGAGATCCTCAGCCAGGAATTGTTCGACAAAAACCCAACACTACCGCGGAATTGGAGAACCTGAGTGCCAACTTCGGCATCCAGCTGAAGCCTCATGGGGATGAATTCAGGAGCACAGAAACCAGATGGCAAGATCCCAACACAAACTCGCTCGATTACCAAAGCACGGTAAGGACCAGCGTTGTCCAAAAATGGAGTTTGACCATTTACGACACCATAGGAATGACAATTGATCCGATAAATGAAAGCATTACAAGGCTCAAAACAAGATTGCAGGTTAGTCATGTCTCCTAATAGGCTAACAAGACCAGAAATGTCAACCATGGAGAAAGATGGCCCAAATACTCTAGAAGAATCAGAGATCAAGCAAGAGGCATGAACCTGATTGTTAGCCACAATAAGAGTATTAGGTTCAACATCTTGTGATAAAGAAGATCCAAAAGCAACAGGATTATAAAGAGAGTGCTGCGGCAAAATGAAGCAGTTTTGGCTGTAAGTGGTCTGGATGTGATTTGGGAACTCGAAGGCTCTCTGAGTCGGGTCGGGCATATTGGAAAGCAGAATCCCAACTCTTAGTTCTCTAGGAGTATTCTCCATTGTTGAAAGAACGCTGTTGTGAATCTCAAGAAGTTTTGGAAATTTACAGACGAGAAATTGTGAGGTACCTCTCTAAGCCACCAAGACACAAATTATATAGAACTACTGTAAGAGTCTTATATAGACATATCATTAGTGTTCCAAGTATTAAACATCAGCAACACTCCCCTTCAAATGGTTGACACAAAAAAAATTAACGTAAGCTTGTCAACCATGGTTTTAAATGAATGAGAGAGGTTATGCTGCAACCATTAATTACAAAGATCAGACATCTATTACTGGCACAAAAGAACAAAAGAATGTCTTAAAAAGGTGCGTAAAATTCTAGCACTTGTAGCGCATGCACGTGAGTCAACGAGAAAATGTGGCAAACATTGGTCCCCTGGCAAACACGCATGAAGGAACAAATAAAGAAGGTGCATAAAATTCTAGCACTTGTAACGCATGCACATACGGAACTTTAGCGCATAAAACACTACAGGATATTGTGCTGATAATAAATACTCTACAGAGTTTAAGATAAGCATTACCAAAACCAAGAATATTTCAGCTGGTAAAGGGCAACGGAACTTTAGTGCATTCATTACAATTGTGCATTCGGGGGATCACAATTACGACACAAGTAGACAAACAAATTCAATAACATGCAATTTTCAAAAAAAGGAGGATACCCTAGTTGATTCAAGTACAACCCTCTCACCCCTTAAAAAAAATATTAAGTGGAACTCAAGGTCAAACATACTCCATTTACCCATTTAAGGCCAAGGTAAGTTGGCATAAAAAAATGCCAATCCACATGAGATTAGTGTTCCAAGTATTAAACATCACATGACACTCCTGTTCTAATGGTTGACACTAAAAGATTAACATAAGCTTGTGTGCTAACATGGTATTAAATGAATGAGAGAGGTTTTGCAACCATTAATTGGAAAGACAAAACATCTAGTACTGGCAAACAAGAACAAAAGAACCTCTAAAGAAAGTGCATGAAATTCTAGCACTTGTAAAGCATGCACATACGTCAACGAGCAAATATGGCAAACATTGGGCCTCGGGCAAACATGCCTAAAGGAACAAATAAAGAAGATCCATAAAACTCTGGCACTTGTAGCGCATGCACATACGTCCACGAGAATGCACCTTCTCTATATGTGTATGTGAACATCTTTTGCCCGTAATAGATGCTTAGTCTTTTCAATTCAAGGTTAATTCAACAAGTTGTGACCACACAAGCTTATGTCAGTGTTCCAATTTTAACCATCTAGGAGGAGCGTCTTAAAATGTTTATTACTTTCAACGCTTTTCTCGTTTGTGACTTGCACATTTGTGGGGAAACCGTTGTCAATATCATTAAATGGATAAATGGATTCTGTTTGACCAATAAGCGTAATTCCACTTATTATATTTATTAGTCCATTTATTTAAGGGAAGGAAGATTGTAATTGAATTAGTCAGGATATCCTCCTCTTTTCTTTCTAACAATTGCATGTCTTTGATCTCACCTGTGATCTCCATGCACACGACACTTGCTATGCAGAAATATAATGAGTACACTAAAGTCTCAATAAAGTATCAATTATCAACACAATTTCCCACAGTATTTCTATAGGTCCACACTGAATTCTCCACACCTATGACATGGCTATACAACACTATATCTTTCAATAATTCTATACAATTTACGTCTTAGTGCTTAGTCTATTCAGAGGAAGTCTCACCTGGGTTAGGGTTCAACCGTTATCAAGGTCAGAAAAGTTGTCTTTTTAGTCCTCACTCCCAATTTTTCGACTTACTATTCAAAGCAAAGAAATGGAGAGCTATAAAAAAAGGACTATAGTCATATAAAACTAGTTGGCTACCACCCTTCTTTCTGCATTCTGGTGACTCCTTAGATGCGTGGTCTTCTTTGAACTTTTTTCCCAATATTCTCTAACTTCTAGGTTGCATATTAGACAAACCCCGGTGCTCTTCAATATAGTTAGCTCTAAAAAACATCAACAAATCACAAAATAGGTGCAACGGAGATGAAATGCTCAATAGAATGCCTTGGCACCTTTAAGAAGACGAGAATAACATGAATCCATTACAGAGAAAGTAGGCTTGGCCCCAGTCGAGGATATGCTGGGTGAAACTTGTTTGATGCGGTTTTGATACCTAAGAAGACAACCCTTGGATGCATGAGATGCTTTGCATTGGAAGGGGAGCATCAGTCTTAGGGAAGCATCAGTAGGGCAAGGGTGGATGCAGCGGAAACAAGCAGAAGTTCATTGTGGTCATGGTACCAGGAAAAAGCATCCTAGGATGGCACCTGATATGTCTTTAAGAGAAATGTTCTTTAATTGTCTATGCAGCAAATAGGGGACACAATGGTTGAATAAGTCTCCTTTTCACTATAGTGGTTGAAGACTCCTCCTCCTTCCCCTTCTTTCAGATTCCAAACTTGTATTTTCATGGAGATCATCTTTGAGGGACATGACCAAGTGCTTGTTGGCTTTTGTCTTGCAAACTAGCATATATTGCAAAATCTCGATGTTCGAATTGTTTTCACCCTTTTTGCTCAGTGAAAATATTTCTTTAAAGCAAACATACATCGGGAACTAAGAAGTCCAAACCAAATCTGATTGACGTCCAATGGTTTGTGGACTCTTTTCCTCGTAAATCATCCTGCGTGGGCACATCCAGGTTGCTGCATGAGTTAGAGTACATTTTAACAATCACACAGATGTCGGTGACTTCGGCCTTGGCACAGCAATCAGCCAAAGTCGTCACCAAAGTAAAGACATCAGGCTAGATCGTAAATCAAGCCCGCGTGGAATGACGACATCCCAGACAGGTTTCTAACATGTGCCTGTCAATTAGTAAGACTTCCCATTGAGAGAGAAGTTTTCATTCGCAGCCCCTTACCTGGAAAAGACATCCGGCATTTGATTGGCAAGCCACTGAGGTTAGATGATTCCCGGCACGAATCGGACCTGGTTTTTCCCGAGCACTCGAACCGAGGAGCTAAGAACACTTCTTTTTCCTAATTCTTCCTCGCTTGCCTGAAAATCAAGAGCCCGGATTCAAAAATTCGGAAAACGCGGAAGAATGAGAAACGAGTCGAGGCGATTTCCTCGGCGGACGCCAGGAGAAGAGAGAACCTGCGCGGCTTCGGCCATGGAGTTCGCCCCGTGGTTCGGCGCAATTCGATCTTCTGGCGATTGTCCACTGCTCGCGAGGCCTCCTGCGCGGGAAGAGAAAACAGTGGGGCCTGATCTTTTGAAGAATCGGAGCACACAGAGGTGACGGGACAGATGGACTAGGGCAAGAACGCGAGCGAGCGAGCGAGCGAGCGAGTGCATTTCCTCCCAGGTGTGAATTTTTTGTGTTTTCTAATTCTTTTGGTGAATTAGATTGTTTTTTTTTTAATTATTATTTGTATTCCACATTATCGTTTTTTTGCATAGTATTCAACATATAACTTGATTACCCTAAAAAATGGTTGTTCAAGAGTAATTAAATCCCCAGCATTTAAGATGGATTTAGTTCAGTATTTAAAATGGGCTTTGAAAAAATGCTAATGACTCCAACTCAAAGGGGTTTGAGAAAATGATCATTGCGTTTAGTAAAAACTCAATTGGAATGAGTTTTGGTTAAACTAATGTTTGGTAAAAATAATTTTGCAAAAGAGTTTTGAACACAATTTTTTATTTTTTATCAAAAATAAACTTCGCTTGATCGGCAAAGGTTTTGGCCGGCGTCAAGCTAGATTTGCCGCTAGCAGTCGTCGTCCGACCTCAGGCCGCCCTCGTTGAGGATCGCGCGACCCATAAGGGGGTCACTCGAGGTTAGGCGAAGCCAGGCAGCCTTTCACCTGGGTCGCTCTGGCGACGCCTAAGTTCACATGACCCAAGAGCCGCTGCCAAGGTCGCGCGACCCAAGCATTGTCGCCTGGGCGGCGGCCTGGCCAACTGGCCTTGCCTTGCCAACCCCTCGCCTTTCTCGGGCAGCCCTCACCTGAACCCTAGATCTTACCCCCTCGCTAACGAAGAAGGTGAACAGTAACAAAAAGGGGAAAGTTGAAAATTTGGGAAAATAGTGATGATAATTTTGGAATGAAAAAAACAAAACATTTTGCATTTGGCCAAATGCTAAAAGCCTAATGCTGGCCCCTATCAACATTGAGCTTTCATCTTTTCCAAGGTCGGCATTTAGTTAAATGCTGACTTAAAAGCTGTATCAAACGCTTCATCGACATCCGGCAACAACAAATTTATAGGTATGTCAATTTTAATGCTATTCCTTTATTTCGTTATAGTGACAAAGTTAATAAAGAAGAATTAGCTAGATGTGTTGCCATTGAATATTTATCTTTAATTTTGGTGAAAGATTTGGTGTTAACCATTTTATACAAAATGAAAGTACTTCACAAGCAAAACCTATTTTGAGAAAAACGATTAAACACCAACTTTTTGATCTTTTTAGAAGATAAAAATAAGTTTTAATTTTTTTATGAATTGTAATGGGCGTATACGTATAGGTAGCCACATTTAGAGTGATTCTTGAGAAATTCATTCTTATATGGGTATTATATGTCATTTGATAGATAATGATTGAAATATTCAAAAAAGAGTTATTGCATTTCAAGTACGTCAAATAATATTTATAGAATAATTAAACAACTTTTAAAAGAATATTTTTTGTTTAATAAAATTTTCCGTTGATTTTGATAATGTGGCAGCGATTCCCGCTTTAATTCCCGAGTTAAAAAAGTTTTGTAAACCTGCTTTTAGTGGATAAGCTTTTAGTGAATAATTTTTTTATTTTAGATGTGCTTGTCATGTTTTAAATTTATGTGTACAATATAATTTAAAAACTCTTGATGGTTTTTTCACCCCAATAAAAACAACAGTTCAATTTTTATGGAAACATCTCCAAATTACGAAAGAATGGAGCAGATTTTGTAGAGCAAATAGAAGAAGACAAAAAAAAAATTCAATAGATATTCCAACGAGTTGGAATTCTACATATGAGTTGCTTAATCAATCTTTTGCATATAAAGATTTATTTTGTACATTTATTATGCATAGTGTTTCTCAAATTAATTTATTCCCACAAGAGAGAGATATTTGCAATTTTTTTTATATATATATTTTAAGTTTTTAATGTTGTAACTTATACTTTATCCAATATTTATTATCCTACTACGTATTTATTTTTAATATTGTATTAGCATTCCTATTGTTTTTGAAGAAAATTAAAAAGATGATCAATTAGATTTGACTATTATAGCAAAGTGAACAAAATGGTTGCATTATTATATCGAAATTTATCTTTTTTATTTGGTTGCTTATGTTGTTGATCCACGTGCCAAATTAGATGTTTTAGGTGATTATTTGAATACATATTATGGCTATTTACATTTGATTCGAATGATAGATGTTAGAGCCATGCAAATAATGGTTAAAGAAGTAACATTAGAATTGTATTATGAATTTTGTAGTAAATATAATCTATGTGATAGTGGTATTTCCCAATCTAGTGACATACAGAGCGAGGACTATGTAAAATTAGTAGAGGTACAAACTTTTGAATAGGCAAAAAAGATAAAAGGGAGCAACATTATATATTTGTAAAATAGAGACCTATTTGGTGAACCCGAAGACGACACAAATTTCCTAATTATGAGTTGTGGAAGAGTCATTCAACCCAATTCACAATTCTTGCTCTCATCGCAAGGCAAGCTTTAGTAACTTTTTGTTCAACAGTTGTAGTTGAACAATCATTTAGCGTTGGATACAACATTTTGAACGACATTTAAGATTAGCTTTAGATTCGGTAGAATCTCAAGTTTGTATTGGTGGTTGTATAGAGTCTCAATATCGACAATAAGATATGGATTACAACAATGAAGCTGAATTCTTCAATGATACAGATATCATTGCCACAATATTGGTACCGGAATGGGTAGTTACGATTGACATTGGGTAAGTATGAGGTTACAAAAAATAAAAGAAATACACCAGCTTTGATTATTCTATTTTCAAATAGATACGTATGCGCTTAATGATAATCGATAAAGTTCAACCTCTTCCTGCTCCCTTTTTATTTTTCTCAAATTTGATTATAATTTGCATTTGATAATTTATTATTTCATAATGTCATATTTATTTTTTATTTGATAATTCATTATTTAAAAATTAAATTAAAAAATCGAAATAAAATGTTGTATTTTCGATTTTGAATCGAAACTGGGCCTTAAACAAGAATGAAATTGCTGGTTCCAAATCAGAACTGGAAGCGCCCCTTAAAGGTTCCGATTCTTGATCACCCATTGCCATGAACAGGAACTGTTGGTTAATGAACCAGAATCGCTCGGTTCCGAACCGCGGCTCTCTCTTTTTTATTGTCCAGGTTAGAGAGAGATTAAGGCTTGTTTGTTTCACAGAAAATATTTTTTTAAAAAATATTTTCCTTAATTTTCGATGTTTAGAGAGCGAAAAACGGAAAATATTTTTAGATCCAGAAAAACCTTCTAAAATTGGAGAAAATGATTTCATTTTTTGAGAAATGAAAATCATTTTCCCCCCTCCACCTCTCTCTTTACCCTATGTAGCACTGATACTCCATGGAGGTGGACGTCGGTGTCGGATACGTATCGGATACGCGTCCGATATGCTCCGATACCCGTCCGACACCCGATCGACGCGTGTCGGGAACCCGACAAGCGGTCAACGGCAGCGACACCCTGCGGACACGCGAATCGGGCGAGGAAAGCGCAGATCTAGAACAAGATCAGGAGGAGAGGGGGAGTAAACGGGAGGAGGGAGAGGGCGAGCTTCACAGTGCACTCCACGGACGCAGTGGTGCGCCTCCCGCACGGCATCGAAGACTCGAAGATGATGGGGCCATCGGCTATCCTCTCCACCTCTTCGACTTCGATTGTGTCCAGGGTCTTCTCAGAGAGGGAGGCGGCGACGCGGCGTCCATCTTGGACTGATGAAGCGGAGGAGAAATCGCGTACATCTTGGATTGATGAAGCGGAGGAGTGGGTCGCGGGGCACGACTGAACAATGGGGATGAAGGGGGCTCAGGCTTCGTGAAGCTGGACGTCGGGCTAGTGGTGCGACAGTGGATGGAACGACGGCCGAACGGTGCGAGGGCGGTGGTGGCGCCAGCGTGAGCAGATCAAGGCTGGAGTCGGCCAAAACTAGCAGAAGAAGAAGATGAGGTGGAGAAAGGAAAGACCAGCATAAGAAGAAGATGGGAGAGAGAGAGAGAGAGGTGGGGTCGCATGGGGGCAAGCGTAGAAAGAGAGAAGGGAAGGAGGGAGGGCGTGGGTTGTAGCGGCCTGTGGGACTTTAGTGGGGTACACAGATCACTCAAATCTGAATTTTTGTCTTCTACCGATAATGGGCAAAACGGTCATTAGCCTCATTAATACATTTTTTGGCTTTATTTATTTTTTTATATTTAAAAATATATATTTAATACAACATGTAGTCGATGTATCAGATTTTTTCGTTTTTAAGAAATGACGTATAGACAAATTGTGTCGTATCGTGATTCCTCTCTCTCCTCGTTCCTATCCTCTCATCATCCATTTCTATCTCGTTGTTCTCTCTCCTCCATCCCCAACGAATCCTGTAATCATCGTCTCGCCGTTCTTGAGCTCGGCCGACTCTCGTAGCCTTGCTCAGCACCATAAGCATTTGCCGGTGGAGCCGTTCCTCGACGCCGCCTAATCCAGTGCCAAGGCTGCCTCTGCCTTCAACTTCCTTGCTCGCTAGCCATGGCCGCTTGCGAACGGCCAAACCTCGAGCTTGTCGGCCTGCGTTATGGTTGATGGTAAGGAGGAAAGAGCGACAGGGGAAAGAGCAAGGAGCAGCGGCGTAGGAAGGAAGGAGGAAGAAAAAGAAAACAAAAAAAAGAAAATTTCAAATTTTTAACAAAGAGAATTCGAAAAAATGAAAAAAAAGTAAAATAGTTAAAATTTTATTTTAAAAAATAAAAAAATCATGTAAGTTAGAAATTGTTTTTTTTTTTTACCAAAAATGAACAATATTTTCCAATGCATTTTCAAGACTAAGCCAAACACTTAAAAATTAGGCTTTTTTTTTTTTTTTATAGAAAATGACTTTCTAAAAATTATTTTTTAAAAATATTTTATTTTTTGCGAAACAAATGGAGCCTAAGATAAAAAATTGTTGGTTAGCAAAAAGTTGATTATTAGGTATATACTTGTGAAAAAAAAATGTTCATAACAGTATTAAGGCTGCGTTTGGTAGTCCGAATTTGGGCCCGGATAGAATAACAAATTATACTATCCGATGTTTGGCGATATCGTTCGGACCGGATAAATTCGAATATACCCGGATAAAACACGGTATTAGAAATCCGGGAGAAGATAGGATACATCCGGATTGGATAAAAAATAATGACGGCCACGCCTCGCCCTTTCCTCCCTCGTCTATCTTCGCCGACACCAGGGACGGTACCCTGACCTCCAACACTGCCATGGCTACCGCCGGTCGGACCTTGCGTGATGCCGCTCTGCCGTCGATCGGAGCCTTGCATGCTGCCGCCGCCATCCTTCTCATCGTCGTTCACACCAGCGGCACCGACGATGAGAAGGATCCCACTGCTCCTCCTCCCTTGGTCCGAATCGCGCACGAACTAAAAAAAGGATCCATATCAATCCAAATTCCGATGGAGAATAAATTTACAATTTGCTGCAGCTCGTGCTGCTGATCAGCGGTGCAGTCGACTCTACTTGACTTTCGAGCATGAATTTTCATATTCAGCAATGGTTTGCAGGGTTCGTAGACGTTTTACAGAGATATCCTGGGAACGATCATTTCCGCAATATAAAGATTTTACCATTGTTGTCTGACAAAAGCTAATTGCCTTTGGATGCATTTTCTGTTTGAATGCCTCTGTTTACTATTTTGCTGCTTGTGATTTGTTCGTGTATTATAAATTCCATCTTTTGCATCACGGGGCGTTATGGATCATGAAGCCCATCGCCCTGGAAGCACGGACTCATTCTCTGTCGCCGACGAACTCCCCCCAACACACCATCACTGTGCGAGGCCAACTCACGGGAAGTCCGATCGAAGGGCCGGCAATCTCCGGTCTCGGTCCGCTCGGATTTCCTCTCGGGAAATCATCTCTCTTGCAAAGAAGAATTAGGTCTCTCTCGCTCTTTGCTCTTCACTTTCTTTTCTCTTTCGCTCGCGCGCTCGATGGACGACTCGATCTTGGACCCCTAGGGACTCCCTCTCCTGGCGGGAGACGGCAGTTCAAGATCTCTACCCCTTCTCCTCCCAAGATTCGACCGCCCACGCCCACAACCTGCCCTACTATGATTTCGACTCTTCAATCAACCGCCGACGTGGACAAGGTACGGTGGCGACGGCATTGACGGCCAAACATGAAACAGTGTGAATATCCTATGCTATACGAACATCTACCAAGTATATGACGAGGTTTTACAAAATTCAAAATAAAATCCGAACAATTTTTAATCTAACCTTGTCCTGTCATATCCGGCTTCAAATTCGGACCACCGCATCCTAACATTAAACAGGAACACTAATAGTGCTCATGATAATACTTTAGAAGCAGAAAACACCTAAGAATCAGAATTTATGCTTCAAAAGTGATTCTGAAGCTGAAATCCGTTTAGTAAAAATATTGAGATTTTCCAGTTCCTGAATAGGTTTTTAATTTTGGTTGTATTTTTGATCAACTTTGAGAATTTAAATCAGTTTCAAAAATCAATTCTTTAACTACGTCGGTCTTCGCCGACCAACGCCTGCCTGTAGACGCCTCCTGACGGCAGGCCGCCGTCGTCGCCGGTCACCTATCGTTGGCAATCTCTGGTTGACGCCGTCGCTGTCGCCAATCGCCGATCATCAATTTTTGGTTGCTGTTCACCGGTGCCGTTTACGTCGGGCTCAATAATATTTTAAAAATAAAAATTTCAGAAGTTGAAATTTTATTAAATAACTTATTTTATCGGAAATTAACTTTTGACAGAGAATTTAAAAAATCAACGCACACCCTAAAGTACAAAACCTTTCCACTTGTTTATGAGATCCGGCGCAAATGGTCTCTGTTCTCAGAAAAATTTCGGCATCAGCATCAACATCTCCATTCTTGAAGCTCATGAACAACTCACCGCCCCCTCCTTCCTCGCATAGGCTCGTGGCCTTGGCTCAGCAACTCCGACTCTACAAGCCACCGCCCAGTTTCGAGGACGCCGAGGAACAGCGGATGGAAGAAACCGCTGGCGAAGTCGTGTCGCAAGTGGGCTTTCCGGAATCGGCGATCCCGATCGCTGGCGACCCCGAAAGGTTCATACCCAAAAGAGCCGCGGTCTTGATCTGCCTCTTTGAAGGCGATGATGGGGAATTGCGAGTCATCCTCACCAAGAGGTCCTCCAGATTGTCCACTCACTCTGGTTCGTCTCTTTGGATAGTCGTCGTCTGATTTGTCAATTTCAAGAAATAAGGTCCTTTCAATTCTTGTTCTTGTTTAAATTGAGAGAAATGGGGAAGAAAAATGAATATTTCTTGTTTAAATTTTAACTTGCTGTCACATTTGAAATTTGCGTTTGTAGGTTTCTTGATGATTTGGGAAATTGTGGGTTCAATTAAATCGAGTGGAAGCTTCTTGATTTCTAGTCCTTGAATAATAAATTTTGATCTCGTAGTACCTTTGTTGCCAAGGTGAATTCTTTGTTTCCTAGAAAATTGAGGCACAGAAATGCGATACTAGCAGAAATGGTTGGAACTGAAGCTTCAGCTACATCGAATGCAGAAAATTTGGTTGTGTACTGTTTCAGGTGATTAGGATCTCTGCAGTAGGTATAGGCATGTTAGGTTATTAGAAGAGCATGAAGGTGCTGTCCGGTGTCTAAGTTCAATGTTGTTTTGGGTTGCAGGGGAAGTATCGTTGCCAGGTGGGAAAGCAGAGGAGGGTGATAAGGATGATGGAGATACGGCGACAAGGGAAGCCAAGGAGGAAATCGGGTTGGATCCTACCCTTGTCAATGTGGTAACTATACTGGAGCCGTTCCTTTCCAAGGTATTAGCACACGTTACTCTCTTTTCTGATGGAAATGTTGAACTTCAATTTGCTAGTATTATACAGCCTGAGAATTCCCTAGTGCGTGAGTCACTTAAAGTCTTTCCACTCCAATTATGATTAATGGACAAGTTGCGGTGGTCTTTTCTGTGGATGTGATGTAAATGGATAATATTTTAGAAGTATGAACCTGAACAACAAGTTTTATTGCTGGCTCCATTGAACCACTTTTAGTAGTAATATTACTTCACTATTTCATCAGTCTTTGTCACTTAAAATGGAGTATCGTTATACCAGCAATCACCACTATTCTTGAGGAGTCTGTAGTGGTCGAATGGAATGTAGATACTCGAGAGCACAATCATCAAGAAGAGTATATGTTTGATGGTACATAATGGCGCTTTCCTTTGTTTCAATGGTCATTTCTCCAGCCATTTCCATTGTTAGGCTGTACATTCTTGACAAGGTATCTGCTGAACTCTACATACATGTCCTGTACTTTCCTTGTCGTCATTGATAGGAACTGTGAGAGAATTGAGTTGCAGTGTTGGAACAATGAAAGAATGTCCGACTTGAATGCTAGTGAAATCACTTTACAAAAATGGTTTATATTGGTTTCTTCTTTGAAATTGGGACAGCCTCGCAATGTTATGAATGCAGTCTGTCCTGTTATTCTGATCTTTTCGGTGCATTGTATGGTGAGTGTACACTGGCATGTTCTTTTCAGAAAGAACTTATTTCACTGGTCCATTTAATATAGTGGTTGCAATACTTAGTGGGAAGTTCTTCCTTTGTGCTCTCATTTGACAATTTTCTCGGCGAGGGGCTCAGGAAAGGAATGATTTTAGTAGCTTAGATGTTCATCAAACATTTGCATATGTGGTGTCAACTTTGATTCTTCAATGTGTGGGCTTCACTGGTGTTCAATACGTGGGCTTCAGTGGTGTTCATCCTATAGGGTCTTCTTAGAGCAGAATGGCAGAAGAACTTCATCTTCAACCATGCTTTATACGCGCATTGTCTGTAATCATTGTTTGCCATCTGTTATTGTGGGTTTCACGCATTGATTGACTTGTCAAGGGACTTGTCTGATGGGAAAAGAGGAGGATACAAGATTGAAATTGCCAAACATGTGGTTCGATTTAGGGTTTACAATGAACCAATAATAATTTACTTTTTTCTTTTGAGTAACTGATCTCCTATTCAATTTGAAAACCAGTTTTCTCTACTCATTTAATGTCTATTGACCCTCCTCGGAATCAATCTTAGTTAGCGTGGAACTTATTTCATTTCCATCCAGTTCTCCCCAATTTATCAACTGTGAAGGAGTTACCTACTTCGGATGTTTAGGAAATGAAATTGGACCGAGTCACATTATGAAACCTACCAGAATAAACCGAACTATCTTACTATCTTGCTGCCGGGCTTTCTCGTCCTAACTGCCTTCTAGCTAAGTGGGAGACTCAACTGATTATTCCCCATCTGTCGCTCCCCCCATCGTAGATGGTTTAGCCACGCTCGGTGCCACAAAATGATTGAGAACTACGAGGGCGTCGAAATGCATTTTGGAGCCCTTTCTGCAGGAGGAGATGGGGAAAGACGAGATCAGAGTCCGATACCGCATAAGCTATGACTGCCGAGACCTGTAGCTTTCTCTCATTCGCCAGACTAGCCAGTGGAAGTCCAGTTCGGTGGTAGTTTGTCCACGGTTTCTTAAGTGCAGACAATGATCCTCGCCATGCAGCTGCAACCCAGCCCTATGCCCTAACTTATTGGATTGCGTACATCCCCTTTCTTTTTCTGTCTCGAAAGAAAAGCCCGTGCCCAGCTCGGATATTGAGTTTGCCTCCTCTCTCTCTTTACTCATCTTATGTTGTGATATTAGTTATTCACGGACTCTCCCCTTCGAGGATCTCTTTCCCCCCGTGTGGAAGTCATCTTTCTGCGCTGCTGCACTCTTCCAGTTAAAGATCCGCGGGTTGTTGCTCTAGTACTTGTGTGTTCTAATTGAATGGTTATTCAAGATTGATTCCCTCCTCACTCACTAAAAGAACCGGGACCTCGTCTAACTTTTCTCCTGATGCTGAGTCTAGCTCACTTAGGGGTTACTTGCCTTTAAAATAGCAGCCTCCCCAGATCTAACTATTGAAATTTGTGGTACGTCTTAATAGGTGTTTTGATAAGCAATTATCTTCCTTCTGTTAAAGCTACTCGACATTCCAGATCGACCGAGTTGGTACAGAAGTTGTAACATGGGAAAACCACGGAAAACACGAATTATTTGAATATCACGGAGCAGCGCATCTTGTCTCTCCTTTCTCAAATTGCTCGTTTTCCTCTACTCTACTTCACTTCTGCTTCGAACTATCTTACTATCTTCTTCTTCTAATGTGCATCAGGAGATTACTATATTTCTGTGAACTATCATGTTGGTCCTTCGATGAATTATCATAACTTAAGTGCGCCTATGTCTAATCCATTTTCTCATTTTGTGGTTCTTCCTCTGGGTTCTTTGGATATATTCTCCTGGCAAAGTGCTTGAATAGAATTCCGTTATCAACAAAAGTAACTAGTCATGTCATAGCTCTTGTGCTATACTTTTTCATTAGTTCTTCCAGATATGGTTTACATCAATTTGCTTATGTCTTGCCACTATGTGAATTCACAAAATGTTAGCATTCGGTCTTATTTTGCTTGAATATGTGTGGGCTCAGTGACCATTTGATCCTGTGCAGCATCTTTTGAGAGTAATGCCGGTGATAGGCATACTTACTGACAAAAAATCATTTAAGCCCATCCTAAATCCTGCCGAAGTGGAAGCGGTATTTGATGCTCCGTTGGAGATGTTCATCAGGGTACTGCTTCCTTCAATACACAATGTGATTGTAGTTATCTCAGTGGAACATGACAGTCCCATGAAAAGAGCAATGTATATTTGTTTCAGGATGAAAATCGAAGATATGAAGAGAGAGAGTGGTTGGGTAATAAATATCTCATTCATTTTTTCGACCATGAGGCGGGGAACAAGAAGTACCTGATATGGGGGTTAACAGCAGGGATTTTAATAAGGGCTGCATCAGTGGTATACCAGCGGCCACCAGCTTTTTTGGAACAGAATCCAAAGTTTAGAGTTCCTAGAACGGTAAATGAAGATACTGTAATGCCTTAAATCTGGCTAAACTGTTGCCAATACATATTCAATAAAAGCAAGAATCTATTACTGCTGGATTGAAAATGCTGAAGACAAGTGCTTAGATGTACTCTGCTATATTAAAGCATTGCAAACCTGTAACTTAGTGCATCTGCTTGGTGCTTTAGTAAAGATGTTGATCAGATTTTGTATAGAAGATAAATTCCAAGTAAAGACACACCGTGTATGATTAGTATCAGACAGATATCTTGGAGTTGATTCATAAACTTTCAGGTCAGTCATTGTCTGAGCACTAAACTTATGAATCTAATTCTTCTGATCTGCTGTCTATGCTACCTTTGTTGATTGGGACTAATTTGTATTCCCTTTTGGCGAGGTCGGGGAAATAATCTAATGTTTGTCGACCTTTTCTATTCTGCTCGAGCTTCCCATGTAAGAGCCCGTTTTCTGTCAGCCATGGATTAATCATGTAACAGAGTTTGAAGCTTACCTCCACTTTCAGAATTATATGCTCTTTAGCGGATCATTGTTGTGTCAACGATTTGTGAAACCCTGCTCACCTTGCTTAGTTTCTCTCATTTGTTAACATCCTTTCTGATTATGGAGTTCATTTGCTTTTTTTGATATGCTCGGTAGTTTCTCGTCGTAGAGAGGTGAAATTGAGAGAGATTTAGTTTCATCTATTGGTTGACATTCGTGGTTCAAGTAAGGTCCTCTGCGCTTTTCACTCCATAGGTTGTGAACTTTGATGTTGAGTTGTTAATCCTCATAAAGGCAAGAAATTAGTCTGGGTATTACTGCTTAATATACTTCGAGCAAAATGCTCGATGACTAGAATTTTAATCAGATGATATTACTTCTCAATTCGATAGTAAAAGAGATGATTGCTTTTGTTGCAAGAATAAAAAGCCTAATTGAGTTCGTTAAAAGTGGAGATACGCCGGACGCATTCATATTCCTATGAACTCAAGAATGATTTTATGTTGACGGTACTTGTCATCATCTCTTGAAAGATATTCCCTTTGTGATGATGTATGAGCTACTTGCAAAAGTCTCCTTGCCAATCAAGTCAACCTCGAAGAAGCGACAATAAATCTTTATATTGATCCCATGAGATGTTAAATGCATGACTAGTATACTAGTGATAAATATATTTCAAATTAATTTTTTATCATGAAAAATCTTAAACTGGTACATATATGATAAATTTAATCAAAAAATATTTTTTTTACATTGAATATCCCAAACTGATAAATATGTGGCAAATCTATCTTAAATAAATTTTTTCACAAAAAAAAAATCACAATATGATAAATTTACCTTCCGTTAAATTGAATTAATACCATAAAAAATTTCAAATTGATATGCTTGTGAAAAATAGCTGGCAAAAATCCCAAATTAGTACATCCATCAACTGTTGCATGTCATCCAATTCAGTAATTTGTTGATTGGATTTAACAAAAACTAATAAAGAATAAATTTTTCATAGGTGTACCTGTTCGAGGTAAATTTGTCGTAAGTGTTGTATTAATTTGAGATCTTTTGTGGTCAAAAAAATAATTTAGGGTAAATTAATCACGTATGTATTAGTTTAAGGCTTTTCGTGGTATTAACTCGATTCTGGCATTGGATAATCATCTGCCCGAAACGAAAAAAAAAAAAGATGCATCTGAAAAAAAAAAAAATCAAAGTTTCAGGTCGCGACACGATTAAGCTGGTGACTCCCAAAAACAAAAATGTGGATGAAATCAACTCCTTTATCGGCCGTACTACGTCTTCGTGCCATTTCTCGAGGATTTGCAGGAAAGTGACTCGGAGAACCACCTTCGACGCCCCTCGTGGACGAACATGAACATGAACATGAACATGAGCCATGCACCACCTTTTTATGTACAAATTGATTGGCTCGTTACATAAGACAATAATGAGGAGCAAGCGATCATGCCAAATGGTGAAGAGGCGCTGCGCTTTCCCCGCGACGATTACGCACAAAGAGACGACCCACCCAACTTTGAAGCTTCTTCAAAAGGTCGAAAACAAAACATGAGAAAGTACTAGAAAACCATGAACCTATTGCCTCGGCACCCAAAAAATTCTAATCCCAACTTACTCATAATTTTTTTGCATTTATACCGGTTCAGTACATTCGACTAATTTTGGCAAAAAATCTCTGACGAAAACGTTGACCGTCTTGCAAGGACATGGTCGGCATTGAAGTGGACGTTTTTAATAATAGTTTAAATCATTTCATAATTTTTTTGTTTTACCTTTTCTTTTGATTGTTTTATTTTTATTTTTTGCCGTGGGCCGACAAGGGCTGCCAGGACTAGGGTGTCGTGGCCTTGCGGAGGCCAGCGAGGGTTGGCTAGCGGCCCTTGCTAGCCCTCAGCCAAATAAAAAAAAACAAAGAACAGAAAAGAAAAGAAAAAATATGAAATTTTAATTATTAAAATATTGCTATAAATATCTACATTGGTGCGCCACACTGGATGACGCCGCATCCACGTTAGGAATTTTTGGCCAATATTGGCTAGTTGGTCTCAATAGTTACCAATGCAAAATATATATATATATATATATATATATATATATATATATATATATATATAAAAGATTAAATTGATCCAATAAAAAGATTTATGACAAAATTGATATTAATGCAATATGTTTAAGACTTTTTTTTTGGTACTTTTACCTGGAATAAAGTAGGCATTGATGACTAGCAGTTCTTTAGACAAGAGAAGAGTACTTGAGCCAAAAAACCATGATGTTTTGTTTGATTTTGGACTATAAACGACAATGCATCTTCACGCATGGTGGGAAAATGTAATACTGGACAGATAAAGCTTCAAATAATGTCCCATCCGATGATGTTTAGCCCCAAGAAGGAAACGGACGACATGCGAGTAAGATTCACTTTTCGCGTATCTACTTTCAATCACTAGAATAATCAGAAGGTGACTATCCTTAGGACTGCATGTATAGGACGTCGTAGCACTAATTCTCCATCGAACCCAAGAGAATTTCGCTAATCCTGAATAGGAAAAAACGATGGCGATGAGCATTGTTCAAACTGTATATGCCTAACGCTGATATTGCTTTCGCTTCCGATCTCCCATGCACGAGCTCCCCACATCGTGATCCGAGGGAAGACGCTGAGTGAGGCGGTGCGCACATTATGTGAAGACTATGGAAAGGGAGATAACGGGCGAGAAGGTAGTTACGAGCTTATGAGGGCCAGTGCCGGAGGTCCCGACCCGCAGCATCACTGAATAAGACGGCCGCCGCCTTCTTTTATTTGCGAAATAATGTCCTAGCGAGCATGAGATAACCCATTTTTTTTTCCTTTATCGTCTCCTTTTGTTCTACTATGAGTTCCAAATCGTACTACGTCATTTTTCGATGTAAGTTGCTTACCACAAGCGGACTTATAGTAGTAAGACATTGATGTAGATGCTATTGACCTAACTATGTTGGCATTTTGTCTTTTTAATATCTGAGCTTGTGAATCTTGACAACTTGGAGTGGTAGTAAGGCCAAAAGAGCTATGCTGTTTATCAACATGAACCTGCCACTTTTTTTTTTTCCTAGGATTTGTCATCGTTTGAATTTAAAAGACATTTTGTAAAACCAATTCCACGTCATGATAAATTTGAAGTTCATGGGATGTCAACATTACCATAGCTTTCCGCAGAAAAGAAAGTCATTATAAAGTATCATTGGTGGTGGACGTAGCATCCACTCAGCATGAAGCCTCGGTATAAATAAGAAGATTATGTTGGTCCGAACGTCCTTTATTGTCCCCCGGCCGGACACTTTTAATACACTTTCAAATCAGAAAAAAAGTTCAATAAAAAATGGAATTGAATGAACAATATTTGCAGTTTCGAAAAACGCTTTTACTAACGGTAACGTCGCATTGAAGAGAATCACGTTTATAATTTTTTTTTGTCTTTTTTTTTTCGGGTTAGGGTTGGCGAATGCCACCAGCCACTGTGCGAGGTTCGCGGCCCTCATCTGCGAGTGAGGGCCGCGAGCCCTGATGCAGTAGTCGGTGGAGGTTGTCGGCCCTACATAAAAAAGAAAAGGCAAAAAAATAAAATAATGAAAATAATAATATTTTTTGAAAAATAGCCCGTATCAGTGCCGACTGGGCAAAAGAACTGAATTTGGCATTATTGTAAATGATTCAGAACTCAATTGACAAAAAAATAATTAGGACTAAATTGACATAATTATAATAGATTTATAACTTTTTGGGTAAATTTCTCGATATAAAAAGATCCTGTCTTCAATTAATCTTGTCACGTATGCCAAATCTCATGAACCTTTCTGTAGGTAAAACTTTTAGAAACCCATAATCTCCCACATCAAAATTCTACTTTGCCTCCTCGTTAACTTTTTGTGAAACACTTTTACTAATTTAACTTTGTTCTTTTTCCGTTGGATAAACTCGGGACGTGTTAATCTCTTTTCATGCACATCATCCCAGCAATTAGGTATTACGCATTTTCGACTATACAAAAGTTCAAAGGTAATATCTCCCAGGCACCTGTGTAGGTACTAGGTAGTCATCAACTTCTTGCTAAATCTTCAAGTGTGGTTACAATTTTCATTATCATTTTAATATGTTCGGATGTAGAGCAGTAAATTCTAAAAACATATTACGATACTAGGTTTCGGAACAAGAAAAAAGTCTCACGTTACATGTTACTTCGAAAGTTGAGCATTCTATTTTGGAACTGGTTTTGTTTGGCATCTATATCTCTATATTTCACTGGTATATGAGTTGCTTTCATTGATTCTCTAAAAAATATTCGGAATGATGCACAATTTTACGTACACAATGAGGAAAAATGTCCGAATAACGAAGTGGCGATTCATTTGATTTAGTATAACGGATTTATCCAATTTGTATCTACGTATGCATTGTAAATTAGGCTGCCTCAACGTTTTGTCACAATTGATGCACATGGTCGTTTCTTTCAAGAAGAATGGAAGGAGCTCATCCGAGGTTACACCTGACTTTGCTCTTTTGCTGAGAGAAGGCATCCCTAAATCTTAATACATGAGAAAACCCTAATTAAAAACGGGAAAAAAAAAAGACGCACATGCAATATTTACGTTTGTTTGGACATGGAACTTTAACCAATTTAATTGCGTGGGAAAATATCTGCATTTACTAAAGTTTTGAAGGCATTGTGGCCAAGCACGTCAAATGGAACATATTTCATGATTTTCATCGGTGGTAAACCTTATACATAATCAACGAATAGACTCCAGAGATCGCACAACAACAGCCAATAAAATCATCCTTTGCTAAAATGAGGCCTACCCAGCTCTCTCTCTTCCTCATCCTCTCCACGATTGCTCTGAAATCAACACGAGCAATCCAACCACTCGAGTTGGAGGTCTTCCAAAATGCCTCCGGGACTCCAGACACCAGGTTCGTGAGAGAGGTCGGGACGGACTACGGTTCGGAAGCTTTTCTAGCCGCCACCGAGTTCGTCTTCGAGGCATTCGGCCCAAGCGAGACCGGAGGGAGAGGCTATGATTTCGTTCTGCTGGTGGTCGAGAGCTTTCGGGTACTAAATCATGCTGATACATAAGAGGTTGGTTTGTCGTGTACCAAATAAATTGAATTGTGGCGATGGTATCAGCACTTACGGTTGCATCTAGTTCTACGAGCAACAAATAAGAAAAAAAGGACTCTTGTTCTCCTTATCTGCAAGCCAATTAGCAGGTCCATTGCACCGTGTTGGACACAAACCTAAGGTCGGAGGAGTTCATTCTTAATATATATATATATATATATATATGCTCGGTCATGAACTATTAATCCTCGCTATAGATTGAATCTTGATAGTCCATTCGTCTCTTGAGATATAGAAAAAATCTACCACTTTTTCATTCGATCTAAATTTAATCAAATGTATATCGTATATTCATGGTGGCTGTGAAAACTGAAAAGCGTGAAATAAAACTTGACAGTCCATCTCGGTAATAAAATACGTCGAATCGCCAGTCGAAAGAGAGACTCTCAAAACATTTGATGTTAGGGCCTCTAGTTGTGGTCCAACCACTTGGTTATCAATGCATGCCTCAATTCTCATGCAAGTGTTGATATTTTTGTTTTGCTTCCTCTTCAATTTGCCTTAGCCTCCCTTTCAATATGGTTTACCATTGAATCATATTAGAAATAGTTTGATGCCTTTGACGTTAAAATTGCTTAGTTTAACACTTCTATGAGTTCCGGACATATTTACGCAGCGTGGAATACGAAATTCTTTATGGACATCGAATAAGGCTGGTGACAAGGCGAGCATTTCACCTCAAAGCAAATTCCTGCTCAACTTATATCGCTCTCTGCAGAACATGTTTGTAGGTAGCCAACAAGTGAGAAGAAATGCTTAAGCTGCACTCAACTTTGATTACTCTCTTCAAAGCATCTTATTTTTCGTTGGGAATTTTCTTGGAAAAAATGGTCGCATCTTCCTACAATATTATATGAACGAAATTCAGTCCATCCAAATAGAAATTAAAGATGATATTTATGTTCATCGTGTCCTTTATACGGAAATAAAAGGACATAGGACAGCTCCCTTGACGCATATCGATGAAAATTTGACTCCCGTGTGAAATTGAGCAAAAAGCTGCTGAATTGGCCTATCTCTTGTGCACATGCCGATTGAGTATTTTGAAATGAACTTGAACTGAAAAATAGATTCCGACAGAAAAAGAAAATTCCAGAATTCAATTTGGATAAGACTTTTACCAAATTTGAATATCGTCAAATTATTTTCCCTTTCGAATCAACGGATTGGGATCGGATCATGCCCGACGGGCAGCAGTTGCTCGGTCTGGTTTATGCAACGGTCAGCGATTAAAAATAATGAAATTTGTTCATCTTAAGATCCTCTTTCTCCCAATGTGACCCCCGCCTCCTTCCATATGTGCGGCCTATCTCCCTCTCTTCTCAATGGCGCATCCCCTCTTTCGTGTAACTTGAGACCTTTTCCCTATTTAAAGTTTAAGTGGGTTGAATTAAGTCCGAATTAGGCTAATTAAGACCCTATTAATCCAAATTTTCGGCCAACACTCCCCATAAGGCCTGAACGAGTTTTTCATGTGGCACTGGTCGAGTCTGTGCCATCAATTCCGATCCGTTCGCCGCCGGTTTAATGCAAACTAGAATGTTCCCATATGGATGTAAATTCAGACTGATACATGTACAGCTAGGGTTTCTCCAGCCATCGTTGATTCAGCATCGATGGACTTCGCAACAACATGAATTAACACTCCCTTGTGCTCGCGAACTACAGATTGACGCTATAAAAAAAATATGTGGTTTTGGCCCTCTTAAGACATCAATCTTCAACATCACCATTGAAAGATGCTTGTTCATTGCCATTAATTAGCAACGCAAAATAAAACTGGCCATTACAAAGGCACCAGTTAACAAAACCGGCTACGTCCCATTACAAAAGTCCAAATTACCATATAAAAGTCTTAAACTTATTGGAATTGTGTCTATTCAGCTTCCAACTCTTTAATTTGGCCAATTTAGTTCTAAATCTTTTGATAATTTGTCAATTTAGTACATCTAGTCAATTTTGGCTAGAAATTACTAATGTAGTGCCACAGATGTTGACGTGAATAGTTTTTATACATTTACTTTAAATTTTATGATTATTAAATTTTCATTTTATTAACTTTACCAAAAAAAACCTTTCTCCATTTTATTTTATGTTTTTCATTGTGGCCGGCGAGGTTGGCCTTGCTAGGATTGGGTTGGCAAGGCTCCAACTCGCAAAGAGCTATGTTGGCAACGATCGAGCCTAGCTAGCCATTGGCAAGGCTTAGCTTCATCAGATTTGATGAGGTTGTGTCTCGCCTAGCCTCTGGCAAGGCTCAAGTCCTCGCAAGAGTCGCGAGGTCGAAGGCCACAAGGTTCAACATCACGGCCTTTCACGAGGGCTCAAGCCTCGTCAATTGTTGAGCGATGCACGAGAGAAGTCTGTGGATGAACCCTGGATCATATCTCATTTACTGTTTGGTGAACTGTGGATATAAATTTAGATAAGTAAGGGCAATGCGCATATGAGATCATCTCTGCTTTGCTGAAACATTAGAATGATTTATAAATTATTTAATGACAGGTTCTCATAACTAATTTATTATTAAGCAAAGGTTTGTGCCAATTCGGGCACAACATTGA
Organism: Rhodomyrtus tomentosa; assembly: GCA_028455895.1. NCBI lineage: Eukaryota > Viridiplantae > Streptophyta > Magnoliopsida > Myrtales > Myrtaceae > Rhodomyrtus > Rhodomyrtus tomentosa. The sequence continues at coordinate 11,444,398 of JAPCWY010000003.1, read as the reverse complement.
CATGGTGGACCTAGTAGAAAGAGGGGTCTTGATTTGAATTCGAATCTTTGAGAATGATGCACTGACATTACTCATTGTCTTGTCAAATAAACAAATAAATGCTGAACAATGAAATTATTGAGCTTTTTTTAGAGTTTTTTTCCCAAAATAATTCTAAAAAATTAAAATTTACAAAATTAATTTAAAAAATATTCACCATTTTAGGTCTCCCTCGCCAATTAAATTGCCGAGGGAACCTGGGGGCCCACGGGTGAGCCCCTCTCCTTACTCCTGAAAGGAGTGTTGTAGCTCCCACGTGGGGAGACGCAACACTCCCCCTCCCCAGGCAATTTAATTGCTGAGGGAGGGTTTTGTTTTGTTTTTTTTAAGTTAAAAATAAAAAATTATAATATTAGATTAAAAAATTAATTATTTAAAATTTTGAGTCTTGTATTTTTAAACTCGAGTAAAGTATATTAATTTTTCTAGTTTACAAAAATATTTTTTTGATGACGTATCGTCGGTTTGCGGTCCCGTCATCAAAAAAATATTTACGCGCCTCTACTTTAAGAAAAAAGAGTGAGATGACGGCGTTTGATCTCGGGACCACGGAGCGATCATATTTACGTAAAAAAAATATTTACGTGCCTCGCTTTTCTCAAAGCGAGCTATGATCACTCTGTGGCACTGCGAGCAAAAGCAAATGCTGTCGCCTCGATTTTTCACTTGCTTTTTTGGGAGTCAAGGCACGCAAATATTTTTTTTACATAAATATCGTCGCCTAGCAAACGAGCGAAGCGACGATATTCGCTCGGGGACCGAGGAGCGATCATATTTAGGTAAAAAAAATATTTACGTGCCTCAACTTTGAGAAAAGCGAGTGAACGAGCGAGGTGACGGCATTGGCTTTTGCTCGCAGGGCCACAACGCGATAATACCTCGCTTCGAGAAAAGCGAGGCGCGTAAATATTATTTTAAGTAAATATGATCGCTCCGCCATCCCGCGAGTAAACGTCGTCGTCTTGCTCGTTTTTCTTAAACTCGAAAGTCAAGATGCGTAAATATTTTTTTGACGCAACATTCCTTTCAGGATTGAGGAGAGGGGCCCACGGGCGGGCCCCCTCCCTCTCACTAGGCAATTGAGGTTTCCCTGGCAATTAAATTGGCAAGGTATACCTAAAATGGTGAATATTTTTTAAAAAAATTAATTTTGTAAATTTTTATTTTTTAGTATTATTTTGGAAAAAAAACTCCTTTTTTTATCAATTGAAGATGCATTCTTACATGTTATCAAAGAGAGCTACCTTGAAAGTCGATGATCAACATCGAGTTATTTATAACCTTTTGAGACCCTTTTCAAATGTCTAAAAATTTCAAACGATTAAAGAATGAGTAATATGATCTCATATCACGTCAAACTATCGATTAAAGAACGAGGTCGCAAAAAAAACCTGCTTTGTTACTGAAGACCCCAAGCTTGGTGTCGTTGGAGAGACAACCAACTTGACGATCCCTGCTGCCGGAGAGGCAGCTTTATGAATCAGAGAGGTAACCCATTGATGAAGAGAGTTGATGGCCGTGGAAAAAATGACTTTTCGTGTGCTTGCTCTCTTGAAAAATCTTATGCAGATCTATCTCACCTCCTTCCCTATGATATTTTAATCTAGTCTATATCCCTTTATCCTATCCTGGATATTTAACATAATATATGATAAAATATGTTCTATCCTGATTTTTATTCTGATGATCAAACGCAACATTTGTATTTGTGCCAATTCAGTTCATCCAGTTAATTTTGACTATCCGACACTGACGTGGATTTTCTAATAATATTTTAATACAATTTTCTTTTTTTATTTTCTTAGGTTTTTTTTTGGACTTAGCTCGGCAAGCTGGCCCTAAGCCCGGAGGGAAGAAAAATTAAAGAAATCAAAGAGAAAGATTGTAACAATTATTTAAAAAAAAAATTCACATGAGTGCCAACAATGCCACATCAGCGATTTCTGGCAAAAAATGGTAGATTGACTAAATTGACATAAATATAAAATTTTTAGGACTGAATTGACAAAATAAATATTTGTGACTCAATTGACACATTACGATAAACTAACAATTTTTTTATAACATTATCTATTTTTTAGATCCAAAATAGAGGCGTTGAATCTTGTCTCTCTCTACTTCCCGTGTTAAGTGTGGATAACATAACACCGTTCACTGTTATGAATTTCTGAATTTGGCGGATCTATATTTATTGTTATATAAAAGAGATATGCTCACTAGAAGTCCTAAAAATTATCAAAAAATTCCAATTGACTGCCAAATCTTTGAAAAAGTGCAATCGAATCTCAAAATTTGTTAAATTAGTGCAATCGAGTGCATTCGTTAACGCCATTATCTTATCTAACGGGAAATGCTGATGTGGCATTTTATATTTAATTCCTCTCTTCCACGTGGATTTTTTAAATATTTTTTTAAATCTTATTTAAAAACCCAAGAAAAGGCTAAAAAAAATTTAAAAAAGCAAAAACTTAATAAAAGAAAAGGGAGGAAATCATGGGCTCGCAGATGAGGCTAGGATGTTGCATGATAACAATCCATAATGAGAATTTCTCTGACATAAGTCAATTTGACGGGGAAATTCATTTGGTATAATCAGTTTCAAAGTGAAAATGCCTTTGGTAAAAAATTGACTTAGGGTCTTTTACTTATGATTTGATTTTTGACCAACTTTAAGAAGTTAAAAATTTCTACTTATCAACTTCAAAATCACTTTTTCGACCACACGAGCTTCGACCGACCACCACTGCTACTCTTAACTGGCCACCGGTTGCAGCCGTCACCAAAGATTTTGTTAATAATGTTTTAAAAATAAAATTTTCAACAGTTATCAAATGAATTTCTGTGATCAATCTAGAATAGAATTAGAAAAATTAACTTTTTTTCTACTTCTTTTTTCGAGGAGAAGTAGAGAAATGTGTAACCATGCGCTACCTAGCTGCCGTTGCCGCCCATCACTAGAGTAGCCGGTAGAGTCGCTGACCCTGATCGAGGTTGGCCGGCCTTCGCTATCCCCGGCGAGTCCTCACCCGCGGTTGGGTCATTGTTTGATTCTTCTATCTCTGCAGAAACTTTCATTGTTCAATTCTTCTCTCCTGTAATCACAAGCCATGTCTAACCTCTCCTCCCCCCTCAAAAATCAGTCCGAATCAATCACCAAACGTCTTTCGATCATCTAACAGTAGCACAAGAAGTAGAGATACGATGTCGCTCATCCCAAACCGGCTCGGCGGCCCTCGCAGCAACGTCTTCACCCTTTCTCTATCGACCTTTGGGACCCCTTCAAGGATTTCCCTTTCCCTTCCTCATCCCTCTCCGCCTCTAATTTTCCCGAGACTTTTCGGGTGAGCCGAGTTGGCCAGGTTTTGTCCGGGGCTGACCGCGGCTGGCCACCCTCGGTTAGGGCCGGCGACCTCCACCGGCTCTTCCAATGATGGGCGGCGTCGGAGGAGGCCTACCCTCATTGGGGAGGCCCCGTGCAACCGATGTTCCTCCCGTTTCTTTTTTGTTTGTTTAGTTTTTGCTTTTTAAAAATTAAATTGTAGCCTTTTCTTGGCTTTCGAGTTGAAATAAGTTTTGAAAAAGAAATAACAATAAAAATGCCATGTAGGATTCTTGTTAGATAAGTTGATGGTATTAACAGAACAACTCGATTGCATCAATTCTTATTTTTGCTCTAAAACTGATTATGTGAATAAAATCATAATTAGAATTAGAATTATTTGCGTTACCAAAAAGTATCCTGACCCGTTTTATCTTAATTGTTATTTGAACAAGTAAAAGTTAAGCAAACTCTCATAGTTTGAAGCCCAACTCCAACCTTCTTCGTCGGACAAGTTTTGTAACTCGATTGTACTTTTGAAAATTTTAGGAATCAATTACGTTTTCCGACAAGTTTGGGATTTATGGTCAACATATCCCTTTTAAAATCAAAGGGAAAAATCCGAGTCGTACTTGCCTGAAGAAAACAACCTTAAGGATTAAGGGAAGCTTAAAAGGAGAATATATTTTTTGCGTAACAACAACGCAATGAGGTAGTGACGTGCAGAAAAAAATTGCCAAATAAGTAGAAGATCTCAGAATTTTGAATGCAGTTGAGATTTGTGGCCATGATAGAAAAGAGCAGTATATTCCCATTTCCAAAAATGAAGAGTACAAGCCCACGCTTATGGATATCGTGGGACGGCATCACGGCAATTAGGTTTCATTACAGCCAATGCAAAACACAATTGACGTATACATTTAACATTCCATCAAACTCAAGGTGACCGAAGAGGAAGTCGACTGAAAACTTCGGAGAAAAGATCCTGGAAAGCGCCTAGGTGGATGTGTCTTGGCGCAAACATCTGCAGCCCGGTAGGCGGATGAAGCGGAGACAAGTCACATGACGCCACAAAGGAAATGATATAAAGATGAAATGGCAATGCGTTCATGAAAAACGTCATCGAGCACGGTTTCGACTTTTGCTTCACATTCAATCCTCTCCTCTAGCTCAATGCTTTCTCACGTCTCGCATTCGCAATGCAAATCTCCAATTATGTTTGTTGATATGCAGTCTCCGATAGTGTTTTGTCTTGACCATATTATGCAAACCCATTGCTTTGTTTGCACTTGGGTCAAGTAAAATACAAGTGTAATCCCACTTTAAGCTTAATTATTTCCAACTCGAGGAGAATAATGCGGGTGCATAATCCAGTTTTCAATTATTTTAAGTGTTTTTCTTCTTAATTTAGTCTTTTATCATTATTTTAGGATTATAACTATTCATGTGATTGTTGTACAATGGTCAAGAGCGTGTTTATTGGATTGGATGGTTGAGATTGGAAGTTATTAGTTTAGATCAAAGGGTTATATTTCTATAAAGAACTAGTGTTAGTGGTCCTATTAGGACCGGACAGCTGGTCTCGGGCCGATTCGATTTCGATCTCAAAAATTTGGGGATTGAGAGTGCTGGTCCGGTTCCTGATTGTTGTTAGTAATCCTACTAGGACCGGACCGCCGATCCAGGGCCGATTCAATCCCAGTATAGAAAATTTGGGTATTAGGAGTGTCGGTCAAGTTCCCGATTCCATATCGAGACTGGATCGGCCAGGACCATGTACACCCTTAAGCAATCTAGTAGGCAAATAAAGTGGAAATAAGTCGAATGGTGCTACGAAAAAAATGATATTAGATGAAATGGCAATGCGATCATGGAAAACATCATCATATACAATTTCGATAGCATTGCGTCGTAACAGGTTGAAAACCTATTTTTAACCTGTATTTAATAAGTTGGGTTGTGTATGATAATTTTTTGGATAAGTTCCAATTCTCCCGCATTCAAAATATAATATTTTTTTTTGTATTTCCGTTCCTTCCTTTTGACGAAAAAAATATATTTTCTTAATTTTCTTGATTTGCCAAACACGTTTTCTTTCTAAAAAACCTAGTGGAGAATAGATATATAAAAAAATATTTATGTTTTAAATATATTTTTAATAACAGAAACGATACTAACGCAGCCTAAACATGGTCACCGTTCTCCTCCCACGGTCGATACTCAGTGTTTTGAAAAACCGTAGTCATTATTATTATTTTTTTGGTAAAAAAAAAACCGTAGTTATTCATAAATGTATATTCAACTCTTTAATGAATTTCCTTCTCCCCTAAGTTTCAAACAAAAGCGGCAATTTTATGGAGAGCTTTAAAAAGGAGACCTCCACGTGGCCACGCGGCAGCTCGCCATTCGCAGCAAGGAAAGGCGTGTTTTTTTGTTTTCTTTTTTCCTTCTCTTTGTCCCCCCCAATCGAAATGCCACCGGATCACACCCGCGGCCCGTTCCCGAAGGCTGGTTACTTCTCCGCGTGAATTGAAGTATCACCGCGAGAGAGAGAGAGAGAGAGAGAGAGAGAGATTCGTTTGCCAAGTCCCACGCGCCGTATCCGACCGGCTATTGCCGGTTGACCACCAGTTCCCAGCTGGCCCAATCCGATCGCTCTCGCTTTCCCCCAATTTTCAAAACCCCCCCGGAAAGCCCACCACCTTCTTCGACTTCGAAGCTGCTAAAGAAGAAGGGAAGAAAAAGTTGAGACCCCGGAGCTCCAAGCTGAGAGAGAGGTGGTGAAACGGCGAAGACCCTGCTTTGGCCCGAGTCAGCGAGGGATCGACTCAGTTTCTTGGGCTCGGTTCGGCGAATCGGTAAAACCGCGCCACTTCCATTTCCGTCCTCCGCGTCCGCGTTTTTCTTCACGAATCTCTCTGTTCCGTTCTAGTCCGTTTCGAAATCGGAAGTGACCGGAAGTGGACGCGAATTTAGATCTCTGATCTTTTATTGGCGCAGTTGTTCTTTTTGCTCCCCAATCAGCGTGGACTGGTGAATTTCGTTTCGTTTAGTTCGGAATTTTGCGTTGTTCTAGCCAAGCCACGATGCAGTTGTCTTTTTTTTTTCCCCCTTCAAGTTTTCTTGGTATTAGCGTATGGTAATTTATGGCAATTGCTTGATTCTGATTGGAAATGCTAATGCTTGCCGAGCATTCACTTGGATGCTCTGTCTAGTTAGGTTACTTAGGATATTTGTGGTCTATAGGTGGAGCTGGGTTCAGCTGTTGGATGGTTTTGACAATTCGGGTTCCTTTTGTGTGCAGGGTAGAAGATGTCTCGAGCCGAGCATCTTTGGGAGCGGCTAGTGAGAGCTGCTTTGAGGAGGGAAAGGACGGGGACCGATGCTTATGGACAGCCCATCACTGGAATTGCTGGATTCGTACCATCTTCGCTTGCAAATAACAGGGTCATAGATGAAATTCTGAGAGCAGCGGATGAGATTCAAGATGATGACCCCAATGTTGCTAGGATATGTATGTTGCTGTTCTTTTGTTTTTTCCATATCTTCTCCCCTGCTTTTCCTGATTCAAATGCACTTTTGAAGTTCTCTTTGTGCACCGAAGTAGTTTGGTTCGGTTAATCAGACTCATTGCATCGCAAACTATTTTTTGTGCTCTGTGCTCTTAGAGTATAATATCAAGTGTAGTTAGGTTCCTTGTTTTTCTGGAAACTTCAGTCAAGCCTACTCCAGTGATTTTATTTTGGTTTCAACGATTGGAAGTGTGAATATTAAGTTGCTTTTAGTTCATATTTGGTCAATGCTGTCATTATCAACGTTGAAGTACTTCCGAACCTTTTGCTCTATAGAAATGTTTTTTCATTTGATGAAATTGATGTTCCATGATGTATGCTTACAATGCGTAAATGTAAATTGTGCAAAGAGAAATTGGGGGACGTGAATTTACCCATGACACAATCTTCGTTCTGCATTGGTCTCCTCCTTTATATGGTTACTGGTTATTGCAAAGGTGAGACGGTGAGATCGTTGCTTTTGCATTTGCTATTTGGTAAACACATGCATTCTCTAGATTCCTAGCATTCATTTAATCGATTAGTCCATCTATTTATTCTATGGTCCAGTAAACTTTCTATATCCTTAAAGTGCATTATAAGCATATACCCGACTGATATGTAGGATGTCAGTGTCTTTTACTCGTTTTACATCACGATGCAGATGTCTTGTATTCAAGAACTGTAAAAAGTACTTGTGAGTGTTGTTTAGTACATGCCGTCCAAGAACTATTGGGTAAAAGACTACTTTTTTTTTTTATATATAAAAGGAAGCATGATAAAAAATTTACTTGTACCTGGATATCATTGGTTACAAGACACATCTGCATATATCATAGCTCTTGTAATGCATTCATGTTTACTACCATCAGCTGCTTTAGTGTAATTATTTCTTCCAAATCGAGTAACATTTAGTTTGCGCAAATTTCCAATAATACTACTAAAAGGTTCTGGATATAGTTTTCAGTCCCTACAAATTTAAAACCAAGTCCAACCATTTTTGAAGTGTTATCATATAAAAGGTTATCGTTATGAAAAGGACTGTAGAGATATATCAATAACTTCCATCGAAGACCTTAGCATGCCGAAAGAAGGGAAGTATCATATGTAACCGTTTCAAGCTTAACGGAATCTTTCCTCTGATGCTTCAGAAGGCATCCTTTTCTTGCAATCACCCTTTTATTTCATTTTTTTTTAAATTGCGCTAGTGATGCACAATCAATCTGAGCAAAATTGCAATGTACTAGTGTGCATTTAACCTTGAGTTATAAAAATAAACTGTTGAAGCTTTTCAAATCAAGAAGAAATAGATTTTACTACGAGGAAGTAAAATTTATGTAGCACATACAATGTGTGCCAAAATGAAGTAAACCAAGACAATGGAAAATAGGTGACCAATAGGAACGTACGATGAGGAATTAACAAATCAACAATTCAATTGAATGCATACAGAATGATCATGGGGGAGTTGCAAGAGCACTTAGAAAACTTCCAGGAGCAAAATCTTACCCTATATTTGGATGGGCGTTTTGCCATCAACAGTCGATTTGGACAGCATATTAGGGAACTTCAAACAATGACAATCTTTGGCGAAGAAACCTTATGATTGTTTTTGTAAGGGAGTGTGCATTTCGTCTGTCTCCCTCTCAAACTCCAATAATTGGCTTTAGAACCTTATTACGACTCTTGCTGAAAGCTGGCGTCGTGTGGACTATCCCACAGTCATAAATTGCCTTCTTTTATGGTGGTTGTGCAAGAGCGTGGATTTTTTATAGAAACTTTTGGAGTCCTCTGCCATGTGGAACATTTGGTTAGAGACATAGAGAAGAATTTTGGAAGGACGCTACATGCGGAGAATTTTTTGACGGCATTCGTATACAAATTTCTGGCAGAATGGATCTTCCTAATCTTGCTTATTGTTTTGGTAATTGTTATTTTCTCTCTTGTATTCTATACTTTTTCCTTCCTTTTTGTTAATCTCTTTTTGGGGCATCAGCTTTTATACACATCCTGAGCTCTTGTATATATGATTGTTTACGTGTTTTGTTGGATTTATTGATTTAGGAGGTTAGTTGGTTGCTGAAACAGCTACCTTTACTGTGTTACCCTTGCATGTCCAAGAATCCAAGCGGACTGGAAAAACTCGTTTTGGGCATATTGTACATGGGTTGTTCTCCGATTTTGCCTTTCGTAATTGTTGTGGATTCTTTTCACCAACTTGCAGTATGTGAGCATGCGTATTCGATTGCCCAAAATTTGGATCCTAACAGCGAAGGAAGAGGTGTTTTACAATTCAAGACTGGTTTAATGTCGGTAATTAAGGTTTGTATTCGAAGGACACCGTTCTTTGTGTTATATTTGCAAACTGCAGACTCTCTGTATTTACTTTTTGTTGATTGGCGATTATAGTTGTACATCTAAGCACCTATGCACACTGTACATTATCCTGTATGGTTGTGCTTTCCATTGATGCAATTCTCTCTCTCCCTGTAACATGCACACCCAACCACCCAAAGACACTGAAAAACACATCTAAGTACTCTTAGACTCATGGAATGACTAACTTTTCCCTTTATAAGCATGGCGAGTTGCTTCAATAGATCTCCTCGTGTGGGCCCTGGAGCTGACCTTTTGCATGAATAGGAGAACAGCTTTGTTAACTTGTTATCCCAGGACAGACATTTTCTTTCTGTCTTTGAAGACCCCAGCTGTAATTCTTTGTTCCCATTTATCCACAACTTCCCTACTTTTTGAACACACAATTCCTCTACTGACACTCCTCCATCTTCGTAATTTTTATGGCTCCACCTGTTAATCTATTTTTTCTTTAATTATCATTTTTCTCACTTTTGGACAGTGTTCCGATTTAATGATTGAAATTCTAGAGTTGGTTTTTAAACATTGTTCTCTAGTGGTACTATATGGTCCAAAATTCGGTGAGATTGACTATATAATTGGGAAAATGTATTTGGGACGGAAAGTTTCAGATTTTAGCGGGCTACAAGGGGATTACTTGTTGGCTCCAAGTCCCAATTGTTAGTAAGCTCTGATACAGGGTACTATAAGTCAAGTCTTTGCATTCTTCTTCTATTCTCTCATTTGCATGGTTACTATGATTTTTCTCAGGATTTTGATATAATGGCCATGTTCAATTTTCCTCCATAATGATGAGGCTAATCTTTATTGAATTCCAAAATCGAGATGTTTTCTTCCTCCTTTTTCATTCATGTTCTTTGGCAACTTATATGTGATTTCCCATCATCATCAAAGCTAGAAATTTGTGTTCTCAATCATCTCTTGTTGGGTATTTCGGTTTTCAAGCCTTTCAAAACAGCAATGCAGACTGTACAGACATTCAATGACTTCAAAAGTTTATCCCAAGCAGCTTTATTCCGAGGTCTATTCAACATTTTTGTCCATCATAAACTGTTATCACTTCTCTTTTGCCCCAAATCCATGCGAGACTCTTAAACCACTATGTATTAATTATGCATGTATGCTTTTTTATACTTACGCGGAATTGACTTATTCAAAAAATTGTAGTGTCTCTGGCATGAGGTTACATGTTGAATTGCAGTCTGTAAATGTGAAATATGATCCTTCTTATGTAAAATAACATAAAATTCAATGAAGCGCTTTCTTTAAGCTGTGAATATTTCCCAGGTAACATGCTTTCAGAGAATATGCCTTTGAGATTCATAGCATACAATAGCTGCTGTACCTATGAGATGGTATTAGAGGGTGGTATTATGATTTTTTTCTCCATGAAGTTATTTCTGAGATGTCTGCTTCATTTTTTCTCTGAATTAATTTTCAGCAAAAGCTTGCAAAGAAGGAAGGTGGGATCATTGATAGAAGCCAAGACATTGCTCGATTGCAAGAGTTCTATAAATTCTACAGAGAAAAAAATAACGTTGTCAAACTTCGAGAAGAAGAGATGAAATTGAGGGAATCTGCTGCTCACACTGGAAATCTTGGCGAGTATGTTTTGCCTTGCTCTTCTCAATTTTTTTTTTTATATATTTTTCTGGGTCTTTAGTCACCTATTCTATCTAAAGCATGTCCTTGTCAAATCTTCATCTGTCTTATCCGGAGGAAAGGACATGCACTGTTATCTCACTTTGCATAGGTGATTTACGTCTGTTTCTAAACTTAATTTTTCTTGTTTGAGGAAGAGACATGAATTTATTATCATGTTTTTGCATCTAGTTTCTGTGATTATGCAGAAGTTGATTGCTATGAAGAATTTGTCAGACCTTGTCACTTGAACCTATTTGTAGTGCGGTAGGCATAGCAATGATATGCTTTCTTAAATAGGACCTTTCATCCTTCTAATTGTGTGAGTTAGGGTAAAGTCCATCGCTTGTGCGACTTCTTACCTTAAAATGACATTTAGCGCATTGTAGCATGGTGGACAGCTGCAAAATTTCACTTGGCCACAATAATCTTTTTACTGCTATGTTTCTATAATATGGTTGCATATTACCGTTTCGAACCCTGCAACTTCATGGATGGTTTCGAGTAGCATATCATTTCCATACATTCCACATGTCACAGGGCCATCTTTGTGACTGGCCAAATTATTGGGCTTCTCTCTTGGTAAATCTTCCTTAATTGGATGGCCTTTATTTTCACACACATGTATATGTTTATATGTATTGACGTATGTTTTACTCTGTCAATTATTCTCTGTTGCTGACCAAAGAAAAAATATATTCTTTGTATCTCCCTTTATCTAGTAGGTCCTCCTTTGATGTCATCGTAGATTCCTCTAGATACATAACCACGTATAGGAAAGCATTTTGTGTAACATTTTATCAAATCGTGGATCAAGAGTCCAAATCCTAACACTCATTACTGTAATTCTGTCGGCTTTCTACTGTTGTGTTTAGAGTTTGGGTATCTTGTTGGTATTGTTGTGTTGCATCCTGTGTTTTACGTGTAAGGTCCTGCTTATGTGTATATGCTTGATATGCATTGGCACAGTTTCTGGAAGTTCAATAGCAGTGTTTCCAACTCGATAGTAACTCCATATATCAAACTCATTTACTGGCAGTAAAATGCTGAAACTCATGGTTGCTGGGCTTGATGCGGAATTTCACTGATGCGGAGGCCAAAATATAGATTCATCCCTGTGTTTCACATATTTCCCTTATCCTGTAGATAACGATGGTTTTTTTGGTATTGCCGTCATAAACAGAGTTTGTGCAGTTGTACAATGGATGAGTAACTTATTAGTAAACAGGATTATGTTAATGACACCTAGTTGCTTCTTTGCTGATAAATAAAGACATCAAGTGTCATGTTCTTAGACAATAGCAGAGAGTATAGACAAACCTCTTTTTTTACCATGTGAATTTGGCTGCATGGACCTTTATACGTTCTTGAGCTCTATCGTGTACCACATCCTCCATTATCCTGGACCATTTTATCCTGATAGTGTTTAGTGTCTTGCCTTTATATTTTGCCATTGTTCCCTATCGTGCGAACCTTTTCCTCTTCTGCTTTTTGGAACATGCACTAATTGTAATGGTAATTACAGGCTGGAGAGAAAGACGCTGAAGAGGAAAAAAGTTTTTGCAACATTGAAGGTTTTGCGGTCAGTGCTGGAGCAGCTGAGTGCAGAAATTCCAGAAGAGGTTGGATTAATCACCATCGTTCTGAAATAAAGCATATAATATTGATGTACTATCATCTATCACCTAAGGGGGACAATTTATCTGCCTGAATCCTAGGAGAATTGAGTGAATAATATGTTCTGAGCATATGTCTGGAATGATTTTCTAAAATGAAATATAGCTTTCTTCACTGTTTGTTTTTATATGTTTGTGCATGTGATCGTTTGTTGTTATCATCATGAATGAATGGTGCATCTGATTGTGAGCTGCGCTTTCTACTAATAGTCAAATGACACTCGTTTTGGCAGCTGAAACGAACGATGGAATCTGATGTTGCCATGACAGAGGATCTTGTTGCTTATAATATTATACCTTTGGACGCTCCAAGCACAACAAATGTGATAGCGACTCTCCCTGAGGTTATTCATTTTCATTACAAGACCAGATCTGCATGTTTTTGTCATTTTCCTTGCTTGGAAAAAGGTCTTACTCGGTAACTTTTCGTTAGGTTCGGGCAGCAGTTTCAGCTCTAAGTTACTTTAGAGGCCTGCCAGAATTGCCTGCAGATTATTCTCTTCCTGCTACAAGAAATGCAGATATATTTGATTTTCTTCATTATGTTTTCGGATTTCAGGTTTGTTTTGGGTGATGACCTGCTCCCTGAATCTCCTTTTGATACTCTGGATGGTTTAGTACAATTGCTTATGCGTAAATAGATGACTATCCCGCATGATAACTTTTGCTCCTCCACCACCATTTTCTCTTTCATCAGTTATATAAAACGTAGCAAAGAAAAACATGTGAATACATTCTGTTCTTCAGGCATGCATATGATTGAACCAATGTGGATATATCTAGTTAATTCTAGGTGGTTAGTGGGGAACGAAAAGTATTTGAAGAGTTGTTAGCTTGAACAGAAAATTTTCAATGCCATGGAAACGAGTGTAAATTAGTTTGATGAGCGTCTTTGCATTTATTAAGGTTGTGAGTACAGTTCAATCTGATTTATGTGCATTATTGTTAACAACGTACTGATATGTACTTATTTGGATGCTTGGCATGGTAGTCCACTTGAGGGGAATGTGAGGACCCTTTTCTGTGTTGCATAAATCTTATGCAACCTGCGTGCTTAATAACATATATTGTATAGGGATGCAAAATCATACAGATAGGGACTAGGATCTGGATATTGCTTTAGCTTCTAACTTGTCATGGAAGCTTCTGCTCTTTTGGAAGATTAGTGGTATATATTGTGTTTGGTAGTGGTGTTCACCAAAATTTAACTGTACCTACAAGGGCATTCAAATTTGGAAGATGTAAGCAGCACTTCGGACGTTCTATATTTGTATCAGGTCTTGTCAGATTCTATGAAAATCGAGTTCTAGTCTTATTTGCCAAATCTTGTGTCTAGTTTAGTGTGTGCTTTGGGTCATGGCCTGTGTTCCGTCTTTGTCTCATTTTCGGCTATTGATGGGACATATGTATCAATTGGGCTTGGTCATTCACTCGTAACTGAGTTGCTGTATGGACTGGTGAAGCATCCAGTTTGCATTTCAATGGGTCCAATTAGTTGAACCAGACTGCTTGAACTATGGCGTACCAATTTAAATATAAATTAGTTTTTGAAAAAAATTGGCTGGCCGAACTTCTGGTTTAGTATTTATGCACATTTATTGCATGGGACAAGCAGCACCATCTCTAGGTGGTTTTCTTCGTTATGCATGCTCAAGGGGTATGCATATCCTGAGTTTGCATCCCACCTTTTCACCCTTTCTAAGCTTATTGTTCATTACACCTCCTGAGTTTTGGCTATGTTACAGCAATACCCTTTGCATCCCCTGCTTTTACTTGACTTGCCTTATTATTTCTACTTATGTCAGCAAGTGATGCTTTTCTTTATATGCGAGTTTATCTTACGAGAATTTAATCATGATGGTTTCAGAAAGATAATGTTTCCAATCAGCGGGAACATGTGGCTCATCTTCTTGCAAATGAACAGTCTCAACTTTCCATTCTTGAGGAAGCTGAACCAGTAAGTTACCTAGACAAGTTGAATTCACATGCTTCAAGTGCTGTATTTGCTTATTTTGTTATGTTAATGTCCATGATTGTAATTTGACTGGTATAAAGTGCTTCTGCCTGCACAGCAATTCCTTGGTTCTTTTTTTTTTTTTTTTGGGTAAGGACAATTCCTTGGTTCTTTGTGTCTCATAATTGGTAAAAATTTCACTGATGGCACCACATTGGTTTTTGTTATTAGCACGTCGAAAATACCTGATAAAAGCTACCACTGAACAGGTGTAGCACTTTCAGTGAATTATACATTTGCGAATAATCGGACTTGGATCAATTTGTTGTTGTGCATGTTCTTTAAGGAGCAGGTTTGAAAAAGGAGCTAAAGAGTGTTTAGGGTTGGGCTGGGAGGTCCCCGCTAAATTAAAAGTCTTTTTCTATGCAGTTAACCATAATGGGATTGACATTTCCATTATCAAAGGCCACCAAATCCAAAATGTGAACCGATATCCTATGTGACAGAATATAATCCCTCTATTCCTCCTTTTCGCAACAGCATCTGTTGAATAAGATTACCCTTTTGCATAGCTGGATTACAATCCAGCCGTTCTTGTGTTGGTAGCACTACCTTGATTGTTATTCTTCTCTTCTAGTTAGTTCTTCAGAGAAATTCACTGAACTCCTAGTAAGATGATTTCCAGAAAAGCTGTAATTGGAGCAAAGACTCTAGGATCTGTACCCCTACCTGGCAATGTATTTTTTCTAATGCAATTGTGCTAATGACTCTAGGGAAACCAACATTTTTGGGTCCACAACTTTGCTTTTATGATGAATAAAACCTCACTATCAATTTTAGCTGTCTTCTGGGGCAAAATCCCTGAAATTTATTGGAGAGTTCAATTGTAGCATCTAATTTGTCATTGGTTGTCAATCGCGATCAATTGACGTGCTTTATATTTTACTGCTGGGATTTCAATTTATTTTTGGATACTTTCAATAAGATTAGTGGTTAATGGTGGATTTTTGTTTGTTTCGCTTCAGAAGTTAGATGAA
The DNA here is from genome assembly GCA_028455895.1 of Rhodomyrtus tomentosa. NCBI lineage: Eukaryota > Viridiplantae > Streptophyta > Magnoliopsida > Myrtales > Myrtaceae > Rhodomyrtus > Rhodomyrtus tomentosa. The sequence goes on along the minus strand of JAPCWY010000003.1, from coordinate 11,428,805 downwards.
GCTGCTGTCGATAATGTATATAAGAAGTCGCTAGATAATTATACCAAGTGGTGCAACTACTTGTGCCTTCAACCCGTATGGAGCAGGTATATTTTGATGTTCCCTATTATATATACTTTTGAAATACTATTTTGAGGGGTCCTATCATAATTTTGGCAATTGAGAATTCACTCTGTGAATCTCTGCAGCTTTGATGCTGTTAGCAAGGAGAAGAAGCTACTGTTTGTTTCACTGTACTTCTTAATATGGGGTGAAGCTGCCAATATTCGATTCTTGCCAGAGTGCCTATGTTACATATTCCATCATGTAAGATTTCGTCCTTTTACTTTCTCTTTATGTTTCTGTTTTGCTTGTTCTTTCTTCCTTTTCACTATCCTTAATCCGGCCTAACGAACTCTATGATTTGATGCACAGATGGCAAGGGAAATGGATGAGATATTAAAGCAAAGGATTGCACAGCAAGCTAATAGTTGTTCCTCTGGTAGTGGTGTTTTGTCGTTTCTTGATCAAGTGATTACTCCATTATATGAAGTGGTTGCAGCGGTAGGCCTCAGATTCTTTGCTTTATTACTAATCAAGTGCAAATGCATATGTTGTTAAAGTAGGAAACGCTCTCTCTCACTCTCACTCTCTCACATAGACGCATGTGCAGAATAAGCAGTATCTAGTTTTCGCCTCTATGAGATGTTTGTGGTTAAATGGTCTTTGGTATGTGATAATAAAAAAATGTCAAAATCTCGCTCTCATCTAACAGTTTAAGCTTTTCGAACAGTTGACAGTGGTCCCACAAAATCTCTTGTAGTATCAGAGCAGGAAGCTCTGAGTTCAAGTTTTTCCAGACCCCGTTGGCCTTTCCTATCAAATATCGCCATACTTAGTACTAGACAAAAAGACGAAACGAAATGTGAGGTGAAGTGACAGAAAAGCAAATATTAAACTTCTCCTTCATCTTCTAGTTTAAGTTTTTAGAACGAATGGCAATTGTTCAGAAAAGCTCACAATATAGATAGATTGTTTGACTTGTCACCTCAAGGAGCTTTCTTGGCATTCATTTTGATGGGAGAGTACAAACATTGATCGCGTTGTGCCATTATGTGATAGCATCAATGCTTAGCAAGAATATTAGTTGTTTTTCTATTTTAACTTTTGAAATTCACTAAGTGAAGACTTCAGTGGACACATTCATCGGTTTAGCGTGGTTAATTTGATAATAATGCATTACTATGATCTAGCTATTATCCATACTTTTTGTTATTTTTATATAATTATTTCTTTTCTCTCAATTGGTCTTGCTTTTATTTTATTTATTTTTGGGTTCATCAACTGCCAACCTCAACTAACTTGTGATAAAGGTAATGTTGATGTTGATACTTGACAATTGGTTTTCTTTTTTTTGCCTCTTTCTGCAATTTGACTATTTGTTTTAATGCATTACAAATGAAGATAAAGAAATTTGCCAGAGTGTATGTGGACTTGGTGCGTCTTGTTTTGGGAGTGATCGTGCTGGTCTTATTTCTTTGTGATTTGCAATGCGTGAATGCTGGATCTTGAGTTTGCTCATATTGCCATCTTCAGGCTGATCTGAAACTATGTTATGTACAGTCGTGTAGCATTGATTAGTATTTGGTAAACAAATAGGCGTGAGCGCAATATACTGGTTGCGTGACATAGAAATGGTCTGAAGTGGAAGATTGTCATTTAGCGGTTTAACAATTCACAACAAATAACACGGGACTTATTTGCCATGCATTTGTTTCTTTGAAACTCTTCCATGGAAACGTAGATTTTTCTGCAGATAAAGTTGTAAATTTGTCCATTCTTGTATGGTGAATGAGAAAAGCGAAACATTGAACTCTCACTTTCTCTTTTGAATTGATTCTCTTTTCAAAATTACCTTTTTCGTTTATCTGTGTAGAAAAGAGGAAGGTTTCTTCTTTGGATTGTTTATTGCTTCAAAATATATGTCCTTAACTCAGTAATATGTCCTTAAAGTCTATGCTTGGTGTGAAAGAAGAGAGAGAATCTGACACTCCCCCTCAAGTTGGAGCATAAATATCAATCATGTTCAACTTGTTACAAATATATCCTATCCTCCCATTACCCAAAGGCTTGGTAAAAATATCATCAAGTTGTTCACCAGTCCCAATATAAGTAGGACGAATCATTCCACTCTGGAGCTTCTCTCGAATGAAGTGACAGTCGACCTCGATGTGTTTTGTTCTCTCATGAAACACAAGATTAGAGGCTATATGTATTGCTGCCTTATTATCACACCATAAAACCATAGGAGCTGAAGCTTTAAAGTTTAATTCACTCAGAAGCTGCTGAATCCACATTAATTCACATGTCACTTGTGCCATGGCTCTGTATTCTGATTCAGCACTGGAACGAGCAACAACACTTTGTTTCTTACTCTTCCACGACACTAGATTTCCTCCAACTAAGGTACAGTAGCCAGTAGTCGATCTTCTATCATCTGGAGATCCTGCCCAATCAGCATCAGAGAATCCTTCAGCTCTACTATGACCATGATTTTGATAAGCAAGTCCTTTCCCTAGAGCCTTCTTCAAGTATCTCAAAATTCGAATAACCGCATCCCAGTGAGATGTACGAGGGGAAGACAGAAATTGACTTACCACGCTGACTGGAAATGCTATGTCTGGTCGAGTAACTGTAAGATAATTTATCTTGCCTGCCAGTTTTCTATCTCTCTCAAGATTATCAAGAAATTTTCCTGCACCAGCTGCCAATTTAACTCCCTGTTCCATAGGTGAATCAAGAGGCTTTGAACCCAACATACCTGTCTCAGTGAGCAAATCTAAGACATACTTCCGTTGTGATAGGACGGTACCTTTCTTTGACCGTGCCACCTCAATCCCTAGAAAATACTTCAATTTTCCTGGGTCCTTGGTTTGAAAATGTTGCTTGAGATAGATTTTTAGTTCAACTATACTAGGCAAGTCATCTCCTGTAATGATAATATCTTCAACATATATAATCAAGAAAATCCTGCCTCTCCCTGACTGTTTATGAAAGTAAGAATGATCATTTTCGCATCTAGACAATCCAAATAAGAGTAAAACTTCAGAGAATCTTCCAAACCATGCTCGTGGAGACTGCTTCAAGCCATACAATGACTTCTTCGACTTACAAACCAGTCCACTAGACTCCCCCTGAGCAACAAATCCAGGAGGTTGCTCTATATACGCCTCATCAAGAGTACCATGCAGGAAAGCATTCTTTACATCAAGCTGAAACAAGGACCAATTATATGTAGCAGCAAGAGATCAAAATACGAACAGACGTAAGTTTGGCAACAGGAGAAAAAGTATCCAAATAGTCAACCCCATACACCTGAGCATACCCTTTCGCAACAAGCCTTGATTTCAGGCGAGCAAGAGAACCATCGGGATTGACCTTCACAGCATACACCCAACGACAGCCAATGGCAATTTTGCCAGATGGAAGAGGCACCAAGTCCCAAGTTTCATTAGGCTGTAATGCCTCTAATTCTTCTTCCATAGCTGCCTTCCAGCTAGGACTTTGTAATGCCTCAGCAACAGACTTGGGGATAGGATATTGATCAACAGTAGATAAACAGGACCGAAAAGAAGAAGACACAGAAGTGTATGAGACAAAATTTGCAATGGAGTGTTGAGTGCAGGCACGTTTACCTTTACGGTGGGCAATAGGAAGATTAAGATCAGATATTACCGGAGGACCAGCTAAAGATAGATCTGGAGTTGAAGATGACGTGGTAGTGACTGGAGCGTTGGGAGGATCATTGGCTGCTCAAGAGCGTCGAGTATGAACCTGCAGAGGAGGAGATCCCTTGGCGGACACTGGTGAAACAGTTGAAGCAGGTGACCGAATAATAATTACATGGAAATCTTCATCCATTTCAGAAACAGTGAGTGGAACATCATGATAAGGGGTGGACTAGAATAATGAAACAGCGGCAGTTATAAAATATCTCCGCAAGGTTTGGGAATAGCAACAATAGCCTTTTTGAGTACGAGAATAACCCAAAAACATACATTTAATAGCTTTGGGATCAAGTTTTGATATGCCAGGTCAATCATCACGTACAAAGCAGACACAACCAAAAGTACGCGGTGGTAAGGCAAATAAAGGCTGGTTTGGAAATAAGGTGGAGAAAGGAATACCTCCTTGTAAAACAGAATAGGGCATTCGATTAATAAGATAACATGCAGTAAGAACAGCATCAGACCAAAAGGTTTTAGGAACCTTCATCTCAAATAACATGGACCTGGTGACTTCTAATAAATGTCTATTCTTCCTTTCGGCTACACCATTTTGTTGAGGTGTATAAGAACAAGAAGATTCATGAATGATACCAGGTTGAGTCATAAAATCAGAAAAGGGTGCAGAAAAGTATTGTTTAGCATTATCGGAACGCAAAATTTTGACACGTACACCAAACTGAGTATAAATTTCAGAAATGAAGGCTTGAAATATAGAAAACAATTCTGAACGACCTTTCATTAAATATAACCAAGTAACTCTGGAATAATCATCAACAGAAGTAACAAAGTATCTAAAACCCAAATTGGAAACCAAATGACAAGGACCCCAGATATCTGAATGAACTAATGAAAAGGAGATATTGCTTTTTTATCGACTCGAGGCCGATAACTAACAAGATGCAATTTGCCAAGTCGGCATGATTCACACTCTAAACTAGAAAGAGACTGAAAACTAGAATCCAATTTCTGAAGACTCTGTAGCGAAGGATGTCCAAGACGACGGTGAATTTGATGTAGAGATGTGATACTGGGGCAAGCAATGGAAGGAGCATCTTCAAGCACACATAGTCCCCCCGTCTCTCGTCCTCTGCCAATCGTCTTCTTTGTAGCCAGATCCTGAAAAATACATGAGTCGGGATAAAAGGTCACTGAACACCGAAAGTGTTTGGTTAATTTACTAACAGACATGAGATTGAAAGGGAATTTTGGAATGTAAAGTACCGAGGATAATGATAAAAAAGGGGTCGGATGAACTGTACCAACTCCTTGAACTTGAGAAGATGAACCATTAGCTAAAGTAACAGTGGATGACAATGAAGTAAGAGAGGAAAATATACCTGAAAGACCTGACATATGATCGGATGCCCCCCGAATCAATGACCCAAGGGCGAGCATTAGCTGAAATGCATGCAGTAGCATTACCTGTCTGGATTAGAGTAGCAGTGGAAGAAGAAGAAGTAGCCTGTGACTGTGAAATCTGAGATTGGTTGTACCGCGCATATTCCTCATCAGACATAACCACTACATTGCCTTGAGAAGACTGTGGTAGGGAGAAAGAGTCGGTGCCAGATGCAGCATTGGCAAGCTGTTGTTGTTGTCCTGGTCTGCCACGTAACTTATAGCAAAATTTCTGAATATGACCATGTTCGAATAATCCATGAACTCTCAGTAGAAGTTTGGGATTGTCCATAAGGCGGTCTTTGTCCTGGATCTCTTCCTATTCCTATTCTTCGGCCACCACGACCACCAGGACCATTATATCCTCCATGATTTCCTTCATCACCCCTACCTCCAGCAGTTCGATGATGAGAGACAAGAGCGGAATTATCAACCATAGCTGTGGTGCTCTGAGAAGAACCACGTGATACCCGAAGAACTCTAGCATGGGTATCTCTAAGTGATGCAATAGTCTCCTCCAAGAATCTGAGACCGAATAGAATCATATGTCGGACCAAGACCACCTAGAAAATTCATTACAGCTAATTGCTCTCTTGGAAGTCGCATTTGTTCAGCATTAAAAGAAATAGGAAGAAGACCATTGAACTCTTCATACATTTTATTAAAATCAGCAAAATATTGATCAATGGAATGCTCCTTGACCTCACATCGATGGAACTCCTGAGAAAGTTCATATATCCTGGAGTTATTATTCTAGCCAAAATATAATACATCTAAATACTCCCATAATTCCTTGACTGTATCAATGTGTATTTCCAAAGCTTGTGTGTTACTCTCCATAGAGTTCAAAAGTTGACCCATAAGACGTGAATCAATAACATCCCAAGTTGTATCACCAGCTGGCTTAGTTCCAGTCAAGTGTGTATGCTCATTTCTACCGGTCAAGACGAACTTAACAAGCCGCTTCCATTGCTGAAAATTGGTAATGCCCTCAAATTTCTTATCAGTAATGCGAGAAGATGAAGCGGAAAGAATCTCAGTGGTGACTGTACCACTCTTCTGAGGATCAGCCATTATGATGGATGACCACTTTAAATCAATTCAACAACTTAATAACCCAAACACAAAAACAGCAAAACTCCACCAAATTTCACGTACTCAGCCATGAAATACCACAAAATATCACAATCAGACCATCAAATTCAGCAAAAGCCAATACCATCAATTCGTTCCCATTCTAACACCACATCTAACACCAGAATTCACCACAACCAAACTGAAACAACTCAACAGCAAAGAGTTCTCATCACGCAAATATCCTTAACAGCAACTCAGTAACCAAAAAGAGGGGGTGGAACGTCATAGAACCACTAATTCACACAGAACATTCTACCTCATATCCAGCTACCACCCATTCAAACCCACGAGAAGATCTCACCTCAACAGCAACGTGCCTCAACCACGAGGAGGTCGCACCTTGATCAGGAGATCAGAATCTGGTCAGAAGACACCAGAGATAAGTCGCCCAGCCTAAACGACTTCAGGCGACGTCAGACAAGGAGACGCCGGAACTGGACGACGCCAGGAAGAGGGTCGTCGGGTCTGGGCGACGTTAGGAAGAGAGATGCCGGGCCTGGACGACGCCGGGAATGGTTGCCGGCCCTGGACGACGTCGGGAAGACAGTCGCCGGCCCTGGGCGACGCCGTGAAGAGGACCGTCGGCCCTGGGCGACGCTGGGAAGAGGGTCGTCGAGTCTTATATGTTCGCCGGCTCTGATAGGTTCGGTTCTAGTATGTGTGGAGAGTCGTAGGTGACGAAGATGGAGACGATGGTTTTAGCTCTGATACCATGTGAAAGAAGAGAGAGAATGACATGACGTTTATTGATAAAACTCCACATATATATATACACAAGATAAATCCTAGATACCAAAAGGCCATTCTACCCTCTTTATATCTCTAACACTTGGCAATATGACCTTTCAGTCCCAATATCTGGCAATGTCTTTCCTCTTTGCAGTGTCCTGATGGTAAACGGGCCTGGTGAAAATTTTGTTGTTGTATGTTTAGGTCCTATTGGCATGCATTTAGTAGGGAATTTTATACCAATTTGCCAATCACAAGTGTCGTCTACAGTGTTCATTTTGGTTGAAGAGGATTGGCTGCAGTATGAATGCCATCTTGACCATAGATTGTGATGAGATGCTCCATCTCTTGTTGAGAAAACCTGAATTAGATCTTCACTTGCATCATGTGAATTTTAGTCATCAATTCCTGCTTCCGATTTTATCCTTATGACGTGTAACATACAGGAGGCTGCAAACAACGACAATGGCAGGGCTCCACATTCTTCCTGGAGAAACTATGATGATTTTAACGAATACTTCTGGTAGTGTTTAGTATCCGTCTTTGTCTCTTTTGTTAGTTTTCGCGTTGATGGTTGGCTAAATGTTATGGCACTGTTGGCAGGTCGCTTCGTTGCTTTGAACTGAGTTGGCCATGGCGAAAAAATTCCTCCTTCTTTCAAAAGCCCAAGTCAAGGACTAAGGTATAAACCCAGCCTTTACATTTATTTTCCTGCCTATGCATGTATCATCTGCCCTTTTATCCTCCAATTGTTCTGCTAATGCATGTTGACCAGTATTTATTTTCTTTCCGTTTGCTTAATACAGATTCTTCTTCAAGCTAGTGGTAATAAGCGCCGGGGGAAAACATCATTTGTGGAGCACCGCACTTTCCTTCATCTGTACCATAGCTTCCATCGACTCTGGATCTTTCTTGTTATGATGTTTCAGGTTTGCATGAGTCTAATTTGAATTTCTCTGTTTTTCCTTGTCGACTTGATGTGCTCTCCTGACTCAGTCAGTTTTACATATTAGTCTCCACTGCTCATATTGTGAATACAAAATGCTACATCTATTTTGCCTTTCATTCTGCAAAGTGGACGGTGAAGCATAATTCTACTCCATTTCTGTTCTCGGGTCTAAAATGCGTGCGGCTTGTGTGCATGCTTTATATCATGCTTTATGTTTGGTTAATTGTGTGCTGTCTCAACTGTCTAAATTCCCTCCCTCCCTCTCTCCCTCCCACCCTCCATCCGTCAAGCCCTTATTGCATGTTTCTTTTCTCTTATATTGTGACTCAGCTTCTGAGGTTTTTCAAGGTCGAATGTAACACCTATCTCTCTGCCAGGACTATTTTATGACATATTTTTGGTCTCCTTTCATTGTGATTTTGATTATTCAAGACTTCTACGGATTGTTTTGGCCTTCTACCGAAGACATGCTAGTCTACGGATGTTTTCTTGCATATCGCTATAATTTTATATTCGCTACTTTTACTGAAGACTTCTTTTTTATGAGGTGAATTTTTGTACTCTTGCTTTAGGGACTCACGATAATTGCCTTCAATGACGGGCGTTTTAACTCCAATACTCTTCTGGAGCTTCTGAGTCTAGGCCCAACATTTGTGGTGATGAAATTTATTGAAAGTGTGTTTTCTCTATGAACTACTTACTATTTTGTTCATTCTGAGATGGTTTTCTTTCATAGAACTCTCCACTTTTAGAAGATCTCACCTTTCAATATATGCTATTACTCTCATTACTTCATTATTTTACCTGATCTAGTTGCTTTTCCATGATGAAGGTGTCCTGGATATTGTGATGATGTATGGTGCATATTCAACAACGAGGCGTCTTGCAGTTTCTCGAATTTTTCTCCGCTTCCTTTGGTTTACTGTTGCTTCAGTTTTTATCACTTTCCTTTATGTGTATGTATTCTTTTTTCGTCCTAGTTGTTAATTTCTCCTCGACTTCTATTCCATTTATTAGCATAGTTAACTCCGTCTTTTTGCGGTTGTGAATACACTGCAGGAAGGCTCTCCAGGAGAAGAATCCAGTGGACTCGTTTGTATATAGGTTATATGTGATCGTTATTGTCATCTATGCTGGTTTCCAGTTTTTCCTTAGTATGTTAATGCGGATACCAGCCTGCCATCTTTTGACAAATCAATGTGATCGCTGGCCTTTGATTCGCTTCCTGAACTGGCTGCGTCAGGTTATTTTTTATTTCCGTGTGTTTCTCCTGCCAACTAGTGTATTATTGTATAGTTGACAGTTTGCTCTTTCCGTTTTGTTTGGCTTTTTGTTTTTACAGGAAAGGCATTATGTGGGACGTGGCATGTATGAGAGGACTAGCGATTTTTTCAAGTAATAATCAGATGGCTAATTGGGCGATCCATTTTTTTTTTTTTCAGCTTTAACTTCATTTGCTCATATCTGCGTTATTTGTTTCTATATCTCTCTGTGCCTATTACAGTAGTCTCAATATTGTTGGTAGAACATCAACTTCAGGTTCGTGACGTCTCATATGGATGACCTTAAAATTGCAGGTACATGATCTTTTGGCTGGTCATATTTAGCGCAAAGTTTTCGTTTGCATATTTTCTTCAGGTTCGTGACATCTCTTCTAGTAATAATTATCGTGATGAGATTTTATGTTTGTATGCCTTTAAATTGGTTTGAACCCTGAATTTGCAGATCCAGCCTTTAGTGAAGCCAACAAGAGTCATAGTTGAAGAGGATAATCTGCAATATTCGTGGCATGATTTTGTATCAAAACGTAAGGAAGTCCTGTGTGGCAATTCTGTCTTGCCTTCAAACCAAATTTCCTATGTTAAAATACATCTTTGGTATTACATGTCGTTTGAATTTGCATAAACCTCTCTCTAGCATTTTCTGAAGAAACTTCCGATGCCTGGCATTTGATTCATCTACAAGGATGCTAAATTGTCTTGTAATAGACAAGAGTTTAGCAGTGCGGATGGTCATGTGCTAGGAATAAATTGAGTTAACAAAATACAAGACGGGCTATCTATTTTTAGTGCTCCCTTTAGAGTTCTTGCTTTGCTTTAAGGTTCAATCTTGTATTTAAGGACCTTTTGATTGAAGTCTATTGCGTCAAGTTGTGAAAACAGCTTCACTACATACTTTATATTATATATATATTTCAAGGGGAAAGCTGCATACGATGGCCGGTCATTTACTCACTCTTTTGTAGTGGGGAGCTCTGTGTATTGGGGTTGCTCCGTTTTCCTTTTGATTGAAGTCTATTCCTTTTTTTGTAGTGGGGAGCTCTGTGTATTGGGGTTACTCACTCTTTACTCACTCATTTACTGAATCACGAGCTTTAGCATGTTTTGTTTTGCCAATAATTTGCCGTTCTCATAATCTCCATTTGTTTCTCCTGTTGATGTCATTTGGTTGTCTATAATGTTCATTTCATTGCAGATAACCACAATGCTTTGACGGTTGCCAGCTTATGGGCTCCTGTGGTTGCTGTAAGTTGGGATACCTATTTCAGTTTTCTCCTCTGTTGTTGTGAAGTATTTGAGACCCCCCACTGGCCCCGAATTATGCAGATTGCCATGTTTGTGGTAGGATGCACGATAGGTTCTTTGGTTCACTCCTTAACCTGTACCTTCTAAGTTTTTTTCGGGTAAAGAACCTGTACCTTCTAAGTTTGTCTGGTCATAAAGATGTAATTCAGCTAGTTATTGCGTTTGTCAAAAACTGATGGATGTTTTATGCTATGTTAGAGTTACGGGAAGGCTAAGGCTGGTAATTTGAGAAAACGAAGTTGTAATTCCAAATAAAGCAATGACATATTGCCTCTGACCCTCACACTACTGGCAGCAGGTTCATCACCATTAACTCCCCTACGCCACTACTTCCTTCACAACTGTAACCACCACAATCTCCTAGCAGCATCTTCAGCACTACATCACCACCACGACCCTACCATGACCAGCATCTATCCTGGGTCACGTCATTGCATTATCGACCTTTATGCTGAATTTGAGATGGTTTAGCAGCTCTTGGTACATGTTTTTCTTTTTTCTTTCTTTTTTTTGTGGTGGAGGGAGGACCTGCTATATCATGTGAAAAGAAAAGGGAGAATTGAGTAAAAGAAGCTGATTCTTTCCAGCTTCTAGCTTTCACTTTGGTTTTTAAGTAGAAAAATTTGTAAAGTTGCACTTTAAAATGGAGAATAATGACATACTTTGATTGTTTTTTCAGCCAAGAAGCCTAAAAAATGGTAATTGAAAAGTGAGAACTTTCAAAAAAGGAATATGTTGAATTGAAGCCACAACTGAAAGTCAACAACTCCCAAAGCCATGACCACTCCAAATAGACCATATACTTATGATGAGAAGACTTCCTTTCGCAGATAGATTCTATAATGTCGTTCGACATTGTCATTTTGATTATGCTCTTTTTTTTGTTGAAAGCATGTTGTTATTGTGTTCATTGATGTTTTTTTGTTCCCTTGTTTGTTATTTGATTTCCTCAGATATATCTTTTGGATATTTATGTCTTTTACACCATCATATCTGCTGTGTGGGGATTTTTGCTTGGGGCACGAGATCGTCTTGGGGAGGTATTTTTCTCGTCCAAAATGCTTTCCCGCTTTCCCATTTACTCTTTACTTGTAAATAGATGGAGGACATACCCATTTGCATGCTTGTTTTTTTTTTTTTATCTTTATCCCTTTTGTTTAAATTTTCTATCCATTTATTTTGTGAAAGTCAAATGTATGCTATAATATTCCAGATCAGATCATTGGAAGCTGTCCACAGACTTTTCGAGCATTTTCCCAGTGCATTTGTGGACCACCTTCATGCTCCACTTGCCATCAGGTCTGACCTGTTTCTCTCATTTTATTCTATTACTGTCGCATGATGATTTCCAGATTTTCTTCTATTCCTAGAGAGCAATATTTTGCACATGGATACCTTCTTATTTATTTATGGACTCATCTTTTCAGGACTTCCAATGGCCTCTCCAACAAGGTGACTTTCTTGCTAGTTGAACTGTGATAATCGTAGAAAGCTATGATACGCATAGAAAGCTCTTAAGATCTTTTAGTACTTTTGCAGAAGCTGTATTTTATCCCCATGGGCTTACATATCGTCGCATCATCTTACCAAGCATATATTTTTGAAGTTCGTCTTTGCACTTGAACACTAATGTACTTGTTGACTTTATTCATGCAAAGGTTGTGGAGAAGAATAAAGTGGATGCTGCTCAATTTGCCCCATTCTGGAATGAAATTATTAAGAACCTCAGAGAAGAAGACTATATCACTAACCTGTAAGCATAGAGATATGCTTTGATTATGTCACTAACCTTAGCTAACCTTAAGGGGTGGCTTTGATAATCTCTCATTTCTATGATGCATAGTCTGCCTATTAGATTCTGCTTTTGTTTGCTCTAAGATACTTACTTTATAGTGTTACTTGCTTTTTCAAGAGAAATGGAGTTGCTTTTGATGCCTAAAAATTCCTGGAAACTGCCCTTGGTGCAATGGCCCCTCTTTCTTCTTGCGAGCAAGGTAAGTCTGCAGTCTTCCTTCGTCAATGTAAAAACGAGATCTTCACCTTCTTTACTGGAGATTGATTCTTGCATTTATCCTGTAACATGCATCTAATCTTTTCCTCTTTACAGAATTCATGTTTCTGTTGATATAAATGCAGATATTTATAGCAAAGGACATCGCTGTTGAGAGTAGAGATTTGAATCAAGGCGAGTTATGGGAAAGGATCTGTAGAGATGACTACATGAAATATGCAGTGGAGGAATGTTTTTATTCCATCAAGTATATTTTGACAGAAATACTTGATGGAGAAGGAAGGATGTGGTAAGCATATTTGTAATTTCAATTGTCAAGTGAGTTGATATTGTGTTTGCATTGTCTTGTAATCGAGCTCTTTTTTTTTTTTTGTTTCTTTAGGCCTTTAGTGGAAGTACCTTATCCCTAAGAAACATGGTCAATTGTCAGATTCAGCTACTGAACACTTAAGTTGTCTTAATGTTGTCCTATTCCTGTGCCAGGGTTGAGAGAGTTTATGAGGACATTGAAGCAAGTATAAAAAAAGGGAGCATTCTTGTGGATTTTCAAATGAATAAGCTGTCGTTAGTGATTTCGAGAGTAACGGCACTCATGGGAATGCTGGTTTGTATACTGCCCCTACTGTTGGATTTTCACGTGCTTTGCGGATGGTGGAGAAGATACTGTTTGTTGCATTGGCAGTCATGATGTTTAGGCATGCTTTGGGCTATTGGTTGTGCCTTCCTCATTTATCAAATGCTGGTTTTGGTTTAAAAGTTTCTCTAAAGACAATAAGCAGAATGCAGTTGTCATCTATTTTCTATTTAGGTTTTTACATGTCCTGTCTTAGCACCTTGCGCCTTTAATTAGGGTTTTATCATTATAATTGTTTCTCTTATCCTTTTTTTTCCCCTGAGTATATTCTCCATAAAATGGAGTAATTGGGGAAAATTGAAGTGCAAAGGTGATTTTTATTTTATTATATTTTTTTAGCAGCGTGCGGGGAGGCTGAAAGGATAGTTTCATTGTATCAATAGAAGTATCAAACTACTTCCTCATAGGCCTTTTATATTCAGATTTTCTTCTTTTGTGTCCAGTGGCAGTGCAGTGGCCTTGACCTTTCCAATCTCACCTTTTCACCCAAGATTAGCGAGGTGTCTATTTGATAAGGAATTGTAAAACTGTTAGATCGATGCAAATGTCATTTATAATTATAAAGCTCCGGACTACTTAACTTAGCAATTACTAACACTACTTGTTAGGGCTTTAAATTAAATCATTTCATTGGTTAAGAGTTCATTTGCAGAACTGCACTAGCTAAGTTTGTCCATCCAAAAGACTTAAACTGGTTCCTAAATTAAATGCAGATTATGCATTTACATTTCCAAATATGTTAGGAATTGCTGAAAATTATAAATATAACCGTAAAGTTTGACTTTTGAAATAGAGTATAGTATTACAACTTTGAGCACGCTATTATAATTAAATAACTAAATGGTTTAGCTTATCACTAAACAAATAATTGCAAAATTTGACCTCTATTATTGAAAACGAAGAACATTTAAAGCTTTGTGGGTCAGAGTGTGTTATTGGCTGGTGAGGAGTGACACTTTTTGTTGAGGCCTTGGTTGAGCATATGCGGAAGACGCAGGGAACCTTACTCTGGTTGTGAACAGTGAACCTGAATTGATTTGTTTGTTTTTCTGAAGATGAAGAGGAGTTTAATCCTCTTTACCAAAAAAAAAAGTTTAATCCTTCTTTTTTGTTTGTTTTCCCCTTGTCATTATACATTGTGAAACTCATGTTTTGATGAGTGATGGCTTTTGAGCTGCCTTAACTGGGGGGCTTGCTTAAGCCCAAAATCACAATGTAGGAACATGCAGCTAAAATAAATCTCGAGTTTGTGAGGGTCAAAATATGATCTCAATGCGTTTACCTATTCAACTTGTGGTTTCTGCTGATTTCAACTGATGCTACTTGATCTATAACTGCTGAAATGTTTTCAATGAGTTGGCCCGCGATTTTATTTGTCAATCCAGGATTGCTTCTGGAGGAAAGCTCTCAATGATTCTTCTTTGTTCTCTCTCTCTCTCTCTCTCTCTTTGTTTTTTTTTTATTTTTATTTTTTTTTGGGGGGGGGGGGTGGGGAGGGTTGGGGGCTGTATTGCATCTGTGGATTTAAGTACGCTGATGGTGATCTATGCTATTATCTGATCACTTCTGTGCTGTTACATTATGGATATGTCATATTATTTTCAAATGTGTATCTTACAGAAAGAATCAGAGACAGCGGATTCGGAGAAAGGAGCGATAAAGGCTGTTCAAGATCTCTACGATGTTGTGCGACATGATGTACTTTCAATAAATATGAGGTTGCTCATGTTGCAGTATATCTTCATAATTTTAGATAAAGCGATGTCTGTTTTATTTCTAAGTTCTGTTGCCTTCATGTAGGGAAAACTATGACACGTGGAATATTTTGGCCAAAGCGCGGACTGAAGGCCGTTTATTTTCAAATTTAAAGTGGCCCAGAGATGCAGATCTGGTAAAACGTTACTGTGTCACATTCTTCCTTATTGCCTTGTGCTTTTCATGTCAGAATTGATGAACCTTTGTTGATCTGCAGAAAGGATTAGTCAAGAGGTTATATTCGTTGATAACAATAAAAGATTCTGCTTCCAATGTCCCAAGGAATCTCGAGGCAAGACGTAGGCTTCAGTTCTTCACTAACTCTCTATTTATGGACATGCCTCCAGCCAAGCCTGTCCGAGAGATTATGCCCTTCAGGCAATAGCTTTACTTCAGTGCATTTTCTTCTGTTTCTAATGAGTGCAACATCACTGACTATATTATGGTTGCCTTATATGCAGTGTTTTCACTCCATACTACTCTGAGGTTGTACTGTATAGCTTGTCTGAACTCCAGAAAAAAAATGAGGATGGAATATCCATCTTATTTTACCTCCAGAAGATATTTCCAGGTACTTAATGTGATTGTACATTTTTCATGATGGACCATCGATTTTCTGTGTTTATTAGAGCTTTCCAGAAGTTTCTCTTTTTTGCTAAAATTTCAGAAGGTGCTTGAATTTGTCAATTTTGCTCAATGCTGTTTTTGTTGCGTTTTTTAAATTGTTGTCCCCTTGCGGAATCATTATTCCAGGCTAAACCTTACAAAAAAAAAAAAATTATTCCAGGCTAAAGAATTTGTCTGATTGAGCATGTTCAATGCTGACCAGTGAATACGTACAGCTGGAGGAGCATATGTACTCCTTATTTATAGTGAGAAAAAGTGGAGCAAATAAGAAAGGACTTATCTTGTTAAGAAATTGTATCATAGAAGTGATGAATAGTACCTTTTTGTGGCTGTACTGTTGTTAAGCTATTGAGTTGATAAAATTATATCGATAGATTTATTGGCAAAAACGGTTCATTTAATCTCTGCTAAATGTTTGTGTTTGCTCTATTTTTCTGATGATCGAAAATTTTGTAATTAATTTTTTATTGGATACATCAAATAACATTTCCCCAGATGAGTGGAAAAATTTCCTTGCTCGAATTGGACGCGATGAAAATGCACTGGAGTCGGAATTGCTTGAAAGTCCCAATGATACCCTAGAACTCCGTTTTTGGGCCTCTTATCGTGGACAAACATTGGCAAGAACAGGTGATTTCCTATATCTATAATATAGTTATATTCATAATTGGCCTACAAGAGGGTTTGCTTCATCATCATCATCATGCACTCTTTTGCACTTTCTGTTTATGTGTTGAGTGGGGATACTCTCCATGCTAAGCTTGGGATAGCTTTTGAGCATGAGAATGTGCCCTCAAACGGTTATGACTAGAGTATTGTGACCCTCTTAATTGTCATTCGAACTGGTACTAATGGTTTATAGTTGAGTTCTTTTTTCTTGTGCTGTTTCTATATGGTGATTCTCATGCATGCAACTTCCTGTTCTATTTATTACTTTAGGTGGCTGTGGTTCTGAGTTGAAGTCAGTCTGTTCTTAATCATCTCAAATTTGAGTTCTCGTGAAGATTTCTTTTAGGAACCTGTGTCTCTTATGATTGGAGACAATAGGTGAAATCATGTGAAAATAGTGTTAAGAGTGCCTATGGCGTGTTGGATTCTGTTTTTTTTTTTTTTTAAATGGAGGATCAGAAAAAAAGGGAACCCTATTTTTCTGTTCTTCGAGTAAGTGATGCTCGGAACATGCATCATCCAAATTACCAGTTTTTGTGTATTCTAAATGTTTCTGCACTACGGAACTTCAAAAGGTCATAGACTGACCTACCTTAAATGGCCTGTAAATTAGGATCATCCTTCTCACTGGCTCTTCTATATCTCCAGGGCATTTAGTCACAAATAGCGACTGGTGCTTATTTTTTTTCTTGTCACAATGGCGAACCTGGCCCATTCCCATTGCTTGATGAGATAAAAAGATGCTGACGTCTATTTATTTAATGTGATTCAAGACAACCCACAAGTGTTCTCTCTTAAGTCAATGGTCTTTTGCTTAGAAGACCTGTCACGTCGCGATGATCTTAAACTCAAATGAAGGTGGAACGACAGTAATTGCTACTTGGTTCCGCACTTATGCAAGAGTGCGTCCAACAGAGTCTGGATGGATGTGGCTAAATTCATGATATTAATCTAGTGCCGGAAAAAAAATTGCTGAAAGTTTAAAGTACTTCATATCTAAAAATGGATTAAACTGGAACTATTAAGTACATCGGTGAAGGAGACTAGATCAACGGATACTACACTATTAGACCTGAAAAGCATGGGAAAGGAAAATTGATAAAAGATAAACGCTTGCTGTATGTCATGTTGTTGGCGTGTCCTTTTCTTTTTCTAACTTAAAAAAATTTCTCAATCAACATGCTTGCTCTTGCAAATGATGGTTCGTCGATATCAGTTTCCACGTTCTTAAATTTCTAACTTCCATTGACTATTCTCCTCGTGTTTGCCAAATGTCCGGTGGTACCACTTCACAACAATTTTATTGAGGCATGATTGCAATGTGTCCAGTGCGCCTTCACATTCTCCTTATGATTTTCCATGAAACTTTCATCAGCACTAAGTTGTAACTGCCAAAGAGCATAGCATCTTGAAGAAAATTATTTTATTTTCAAACCTATGTCGCGGTCGACCAGGCCACAATATTAGGCCATATAACTCCCTCCATTTTTTTTGGGTTCATCGACCGCCGACCCCAACTAGTTTGCGATAAAGGTGATGTTGGTGTTGATGTATAATTCCCTCCTTTTTCTCTGCAGCCTATAGTATTAGGAGACTCTTCTCATCGTTGACTGCCTAGTGAACACGGACTTTCTGTAATGAACACCGTCCACATAAAAATAGACCCTAACAAGTAGACATTGTTTGGAACCCCCATGGCTACTTTCTAAAGGCCATATGCTGTTCATGTGGCTTTTAGATGCATTATTACATGGATTCCGAGTAGGCTTCTACTGTTTTTATGTAGTTATTCTGAATCTTGTGGCGGACGCATTTTGACTTTTTTTTTAACATTGAACCCTGGTAATTTCGTACTATATAAATGTTGACTCATAGATTCAAGTATAGTTCTTTCACTTAATTTTGGCGGGAAAAATAAAAATGTTCATTTTGCTTATGCTTCTGTGTAAACAAACATGCCTAAAACACTTTATGCGGCAAAAGAACTTACAGATATTTTTGTAGACATCATTTCCTAGGAAGTGAAACTGTTGATTTTGCTCATTGTTCATGGATTTGTGCCCTCTCATTGCTGTCTACGGTGCATTTATCTGTGAATATCGACAGATCCCAAATATATTATTGTGCTGCTGGCTTGTGTGTTTTGACGAACCGGTAGCAACACAGGAAATTCTTTACCCTAAAGCAGTTTGGCCTATTAAAATAAGCATTCTGCACGCCCTAGTATTTGTAAATTTCTTCTTTTTCGCACTTTGCTTTTTTCAATTCATTGATAATTTTTGGTGCATGTATTTGTTGAGCTGATTTTCTATATATTAGATTGATTTTATGTATATGCTAGTTGTCTAATTAGCTAGCTTTTAGATTAGCTTTGATTGCTGTAAATATTTGATTAGCCTAATTAGGAGGAATAATTATTTCTTTCCTTGTTGGCTATATTTTTCCTTTTCCGTTTTTTGTACTCTTCTCCTATAAGTAGGACTCTGTAACTTATTGCAATATGAAGTAAAAATAATATTCCCTCACTTATTTCTTCATGGTATCAGAGCCAGAAATTCTGGCAAACCTTCGCGAGTCTTGCACTCCTTGTTTCCGCCTTATATTCACCATGTCTGAAGAATCCCCCAAGAATACTCCCTACTTTTTTTTTTTTTGGTATGGGGATCATAGCACTTGTAACCCTTTTGAGTTGGAGAATATCCAACAAAACACATTTTACAGCCCTAGGGTGAAGCTTAGACCGGACGGGGGTGGGTAAATGAACAAAAACAGTACAACCAAAGGCCTTGAAGGGAAAATTTGAATAAATACGTGCTATTGGAGTAGTTTTTTTTGAAATAATGTAAAGGTGTGATATATTGAAGAACCGGGAGGCCATTCGGTTATTCAAATAAGATGTAGTCAACACTGTCTCGCCCCACAAGTATTTGAGAATATTCATGGAAAACATTATGGTACGAGCTACTTCAAGATGATGCCTATTTTTTCTTTCAACCATACCGTTTTGCTGGGGTGTGTCATGGCAAGAGAACTGGTGTTGTCTGCCTTTTTCCCTTAAAAAAGTCCCCAAGTGATGATTAAAAAACTCGGTACCATTATTAGTACGCAAGATGCTAATTTGGGTTTGAAAGAGATTTACAATCATGTGATAAAATCCTTGAACAATTTTTCAACCTCAGACTTAGCACTCATCATATAGACCCAACTCAAGCGTGTGTGATCATCAATGAAAGTCACAAACGGTTTGGATGCACGATAGGTTTTGTAGTATAAGAAACATGAGTACTTTTAGATAGAAGACAACTTTCACAATGAAGGGATGACAAGTTCACACCCTTCAATAAAGAGGGAAACAAATGTCTTAAATACTCAAAACTAGGGTGTCCTAGTCTAAGATGCCAAAGTAAAATATGTTCCTGTACACGAGATGGACTGGAAGTACCACAGGGTTGAGCGTTTTTATTCAAGATGGACTCATCAAAGTAGTAGAGACCATTGACCATCTTAGCACTGCCAATCGTCTTCCCCGAATCATGCTCCTGAAATTCACAATTAGAATCAAAGAAAATAACTCGACAGTTTGAATCTTTAGACAACTTGCTAACAGACGAAAGGTTTGCAAGCAAGCTTAGGAACATGTAGGACATTTAGAAGGTTTATAGAATTTGAAATTTTTATTGAGCCTTTCCCTTCAATGGGTGAGAAACTACCATCTACTATGCGGATTGTTTGATTACCCGTACAAGGAGAATAGGCTTCGAACAAATAGTGGAGATTTGTCATTTGGTTAGAGGCACTCAAATGAACAATCCAAGGGGTAGAATTGGAAAAACTGGATAGAGCATTTGAATTACTACCTTTTTAAGCAATAGATACTGATCGTTTATCCTGAACCTAGCTAGACTTCGGTAGTTAGAGTAGATGATCAATATGCTCCTTTCTGACTAGATTGATTTCAGCTTCATTAGCAGAAGGATATTTTTTGTTTCCCGTCTTGCTACCTCTTACAGTCGTTGCTAGCTTCCCATGAATCTTCCAGTGTGTTTCGCGAGTATGCCGACGTCTATCACAATGATCACACACGAGGCTTCACATGTGTCCTACGTGTAGTGGCACTCGGCCTATCAATAGTTGCTTTAGCCACAACCAAAGTTGATCCATCCGTCTGTCCTCCAGCAGAGGTTCTTGCTTCGATATTGGTCTTATTGAGCATGACGCTCCTCCGACTTTCTTCTCTTCTAACTTCAGAAAAAACTTCACCAATAGTTGGGACGGACTGTCTATCGAGTATCCTTCCTCTGACTTAATCGAATTCATTGAAACTTAAAAATACGATCAGTCTCAACTAACTTCTTGCTATGATTGGAATCTTCGATAGATCTCCACTCATAATTGTTGAAGAGGTCAAGATCTTGCCACAGCCTTTTCAAGATATTGAAATACTTTGTGACAGTATCATCTCCTTGCCAAATCTCACTAAGCTTCAACTTTAGCTCATAGAATTGGTATTGGTTCCCCAAATCAGAATACATCTGATTTAAGTTTTCCTACAATTCCTTGGCAGTGGAAAAAATACATATAATTGGCTTCATTTTCTTCCTCATGGAATTCATCAACCATGTCATCACCGTAGAATTCTCAGCATTCCAAATAGCCCAAGTTGGGTCTGTTTTTTCTAGTTCTGTTTTATCTTTTGTGTCAACAAAAACTCCGTCTCTGTCAAATGGTAACAGACGGGGAGAAAAAGTACCAGAACATCCTGAGCTTTAGGTTTACTCTAGAAGAAAGACACTTCAAACGGCTAGAGACCATCCCATTCTGGAACTGCATCCGTCTGAGGCCCCGAGAGATGATTCCTCACATCCATCAATTAATTCTGATCTCATTTTAACTTATGATTTGGATTCTTCTACACTTGACATTCCTATAGCACTTCGAAAAGCGGTGCGGTCTTGTACTCAACACCCTATTGCGAAACATGTGTCCTACCAAAAGCTGTCACACAATTACAGAGCATTTGTCACAAATCTATCTCACATGTCTGTTCTTAGAAACATTCAGGAAGCCTTGAATGATTCTAAGTGGAAGGAGGCAGTAGAGGAAGAATTAAAGGCACTTGAGAAAAATGGCGCTTGGGATTTAGTTGATTTGCCAAATGGAAAGAAGATAGTTGGCTACAAGTAGGTGTTTATAGTGATGTGTAAAGCAGGTGGAAGTGTTGAGCGGTACAAGGTCAGACTTGTGGCTCAGGGATTCACACGGATTTATGGAGTTGATTATCAAGGGACATTCGCTTCAGTTGCCAAGGTAAACTCTATTTGGATTCTATTATCCTTGGCTGCCAATTTTGACTGGCCTTTACATCAGTTGTATGTAAAGAATGTATTTTTGAATGGTGACTTGGAAGAAGTTTTTATGGATATACCACCTGGTTTTGAGGAAGTCGACGGGAAAAAAGAGTCTCTAGACTAAAGAAACCGTTGTATGAACTAAAGCAATCGCCTAGAGCGTGGTTTGAGCGGTTTGGAAAGGTTGTAAAGAGACTTGGCTGCTATCAAAGTCAAGGAGATTACACCCTATTTTATAAACACTCAAAGGGAGGTAAGATAGCTATCTTGTCTGTTTATGTTGACGACATAATTTTGACAGGAGATGATAAGAGTGAACTAGAAAGTTTAAAAAGGAGTTTGGCTAGTGAGTTTGAAATTATGGACTTGGGTACTTTGAAGTATTTCCTTGGTATAGAGTTTGCAAGGTCTAAAGAAGGCATATTTGTTAATCAAAGAAAATATGTGCTCGATTCCCTAAGGGAGACAAGTTTGCTTGGGGGTAAAGCTGCAGATACACCGGTGGAACCTAATCTAAAGCTAGAACCTGCAAAAATCGAGGAAGGAGTGGTTCGGTTGGAGAGTATTCAACATACTTCAAGAAGAGAGTATCCGAGGTTAGAGGGCCAATGACAATCCTCTTCGGGATTCCGTCGTCGCACGAACCATTTCTGATGGCCGGAGGCTTCGGGATCGAGGTATCATTAGCCGAAGATCAAAGGCTGGTTGGGAGGCTGATTTACTTATCTCATACGTGGCCGGACATAGCCTTTGCAGTGAGCATGGTGAGCCAGATCATGCACATTCACTAGGTCCAAAGCACTTTGAAGCTGTTTATAGGATCTTGCGATACCTAAAGGGATGTCCTGGTAAAGGTTTGATGTTCAGGAAGTGAGGACATCTATAGGTAGATGTGTATAATGATGCATATTGGGTCGGGAGTATTTTAGACAGCAGATCTACGTTCAGTCATTGTGCATTTATTGGGGGTAATCTTGTCACTTGGAGAAGCAAGAAGCAGAATGTGGTGGCAAGTAGTAGTGCTGAAGCCTAATATATGTAGCTCTTGGTTATGTTACACGGACACAGGACCTGACTCGCGACACGACACGACACGACACGACACGACACGACACGATACACCAACACAGCAGTTCTTAAAAAATAGGGAATTTCGACATGCTGGGATACGTTGTATATTATATGTATATTTTTATATATACACGATTTCAGAATCATAAAAATTCGATTATTACCAACCATAGTATCCATAGAGTCAAGGGAAATGGAAAAACAAAGGTCGCCAAAGGGAGGTGTTAGAAATTAGGTAAAAAAATTGGGTTTTTTCCACTATTTTTAGTGCTCGGAGCAAAAAAAAAAAAAGAGGAACAGCCGTGTCCGCGGATGCGTGTTCGTGTCCGACACTGTAAAAAAATTTAAAAGAGCGTGTCGGTGTAACAGAGGCTCTTGTTATGTGGGAGGTGATGTGGATTAAAAGATCCTGCAAGAACTAAAGGTTTCGGATTCCTCACCAATGAAGGTTTGTTGTGACAACAACGCAGCAATTTCAATTGCTCATAATCCAGTTCTCCATGATCGTACAAAGCATGTAGAGGTGGATAAGCATTTTATTAAAAAGAAACTTGACAGTGGACAGGTTTGCATACTATATATTCCAACATATTGACAAAGGGTCTACATGAGAAACAGTTTGACAGCCTACTAAGCAAGCTAACAATGGAGGATGTCTTCGAGCCAGCTTGAGGGGGAGTGTTGAGCTGTTAGATTGATTTGTTGAGATGATTTTATGTATATTAGATTGATTTTCTGTATATGCTAGTTGTCTAATTAGCTAGCTGTTAGATTAGCATTGATCGGTGTAAATATTTTATTAGCCTAATTAGGAGGAACAATTCTTTCTTTCCTTGTTAGCTGTATTTTTCCTTTTCTGTTTTTTGTGTTCTTCTCCTATGAGTAGGACTCTGTAACTTATTGCAATATGAAGGAAAAATAATATTCCCTCATGTACGTCTTCAGTATTGCATAATCTGCCAATGCTTTTTTTACTTAGAAAGATAAGATCATTTGATTTTATTATCTGATCAATCTGCTTTCCTTAACATATGATTTGGTTGAGATTTGCAGTTCGTGGGATGATGTATTACAGAAAAGCACTTATGCTTCAGAACTACCTAGAAAGACTTGGTTCGGCAGGTTGGCTAGCAAGGCCTTTCATATGGATGTGATAGGACGACTTTCACCGTCTTACTTATGCTTGATTTTGGATATTTCAGATGTTGAAGCTGCAGTTTCAAGCAGCGATGTAACTGATACTCGAGGGTTCGAATTTTCCCCTGAAGCAAGGGCGCAGGCTGATCTGAAGTTCACATATGTAGTGACATGTCAGATTTATGGAAAGCAGAAGGAGGAGCAGAAACCTGAGGCTGCTGACATTGCAATGCTAATGCAAAGGTGACATTCAGCTCTATTTCTTGTTGCCTGCGATGCCATATCTCTGCTCTTGATTTTTAATTTTTATATTTGATGCATGTGTGGACTTATGTCTATTTTGTGTCCTAGAAATGAAGCGCTGCGCGTTGCTTTTATTGATGAGGTTGAGACTTTGAAAGATTGGAAAGTCCACAAAGAATTCTACTCGAAGCTTGTAAAGGCTGATGTAAATGGAAAAGATATGGTTAGTTTTCTTCTTTGTTGTGTTTTGAAGTAGCTATCTTTTTATTTTAGTTGATTTTCTGATTTTCTCTTGCAATGATCACATATTCTGTTGTAAGAGCTGACTTGTTATTGTTCTTTTTAAGTACTTAAGATGGTGGCGGTTTTGGCTTACCTCTTTCGTGTTTTTAAAATCTGTCGTATACATTTCGTGCATATAATAAGTTTTCTGTTTTTGTATTTATAATAAGTTTTCTTTTGCTTTGCCTGATGTCTTCCTTTCAGGAAATATACTCCATTAAATTGCCTGGAAATCCAAAACTTGGTGAGGGAAAGCCTGAGAACCAGAACCATGCCATCATATTTACTCGTGGTAATGCTGTTCAGACCATTGACATGAATCAGGTAATTGAAATCTAGAGCTTCTCTTCAAGGATTACCGGTTCCTCCTACTAGTATATGATACTAATTTTCAAGAAGGCAGTTAATATTGGATTCTGTTTGGTGATCTTTGTGCTGTGTTGCGGAATTATTTCCATAATTGCATCTCATATAATTTTTGTTTCTTCCTCTATTTAACTCCTCTATTATAGGGAGTCAAGATTCAGAGTCTTTTCTTTTCTTGTTGATTTGAAAGGCTGAGCAGTATTCTTATAAGCATAGAACTGCGAGTTTCTTCTATTTCACGATGCAATGCTGGACTAAAAACATGCTGCCATGTTTTGAGACAGTAGTTGTTTCTTGATGTTTCTTAAACTGTCAATGCAGTATCTTCATAATCTTGTCTTATACTTTGCATTGTCTCTCTACTATCTGGTTTACGATTTGTAAAGGTTCTTGTATGATCCATACTCGTGTGCATACACAGATAGGAATTGTTATTTTCTCGAAGTTCTTGGTTATACTAATGCAGGTCATTTAATTCAGGATAATTATTTCGAAGAGGCACTGAAAATGAGAAATCTTCTTGGAGAATTCCATCGTGATCATGGTATCCGTCCTCCTACAATTTTGGGTGTTCGAGAACACGTTTTTACAGGAAGGTAGTTTCGCTTGATGTTATGTATGATTTAGGTAGTTCTGAGGAGCCATCAAGCAAATCTGAATTATGTAGTCATTCCCTTCTTTTTATTGTGTTTTTATGTGTCAACCTGCAGTGTGTCTTCTTTAGCCTCATTCATGTCTAATCAAGAAACCAGCTTTGTAACTCTTGGACAGCGCGTTCTTGCAAATCCTCTGAAGTAAGTAAACTGCATAGTTCCTTTTTTCGACTGACCTTTCGGAATGAGCGCTGGCAAATAACCTTTTAAATTTTCAGGGTTCGTATGCATTATGGTCATCCTGATGTATTTGATAGAGTTTTTCATATAACTCGGGGGGGAATAAGCAAGGCTTCTCGTGTCATCAACATCAGTGAAGATATCTATTCAGGTTTTGACATGATAGAGATTTTCGCTTACAACAGAACCTTGTTTGAAGAACTATGCTTGTTATATTAATGTCATATTACTATCTGATCCTTTTTTTCTTTTCTTTTTTTTTCATTTTTTAGCTCTCTATAGAATCATTTTATGCTTCAATGCCTCCTGGAGTAGCCTTGGTATTGCGCATAGTCTGGGAAAACAGTGCTGGTTTTTGGGGATGAAATTTACTTGTGATACTGTTCGACTGAAGAGCTGCCGCATTCTGATTTTTGTTAGCATCTCTATTTTCTCTTTTTCAATGGTTTCGACAGTCAGTAGGACAATATCATGTATTAACTGTGC
Organism: Rhodomyrtus tomentosa; assembly: GCA_028455895.1. NCBI lineage: Eukaryota > Viridiplantae > Streptophyta > Magnoliopsida > Myrtales > Myrtaceae > Rhodomyrtus > Rhodomyrtus tomentosa. Next base: position 11,402,778 of record JAPCWY010000003.1, on the reverse strand, counting down.
ATAATCTCATGGAATCACTGAATTATTATGTAGCAATACTCGGGGCATTATAAAGTTTTGACTTTTTCTACACAAAAAGGAAAGGAAAAGCCAGAGAAGAAGAGCTGTGTTTTCTTCCATCAAATTTGATCTGTGTCATGATTAGTTCCGCTACTGCTTGCTTTGAATTTTATATCTCTACTCCTCCTTCCTCCGACAGAAGATGGTGTTAGAATCTTATTGCGTATTTGAGCATCTTGACTTTCTATGTTGTATGGCAGCCTGCAATGAGCTGTCTTCATCTTTGATTGTTGGCATGTGGATCTTTAAATGTGTTTGTCTTTAATCTTGTAGGACTGGTTACTCGGGATTATTGCGATTTTTGCTTTTGGGCTAGAGGGAACATTTACAAGGGCCAAAAAAAAAATTACTAAAATTTTGTGCACCATTTAGAAGAGCCACACACAGAATTTAAAGACCAAAATAAGAAGAGCCACACACAGAATTAATAGCAAATGGGACATTAAGAAAATGCAATTTGGCTTCCAACTCTACTGAAATTGCGTGCACCATTTTTCTCTTGAAGTTTAAGTTGTTAGAAAATGTTGCTGATTGTATTTATTTCGTAAGTGATAGTGTTTTCTCCATTCCTTCTATTCTCCATTAATGATATGTGGAAGTTTCTAACAATTTGGTGATAAATGCCAGGGTTTAACTCAACGCTACGCCAAGGAAATGTTACTCATCATGAGTATATTCAAGTGAGATCTCTCATATCATATTAGAACTCTCGATTTCTATATCCATTTTATTTTACTTCGAGCACAATTAAGCTGTGAATATTGCAGGTTGGGAAAGGGCGAGATGTTGGGCTCAATCAGATTGCTTTATTTGAAGGGAAGGTTGCTGGGGGCAATGGTGAACAAGTTTTAAGTCGTGATGTATACAGACTCGGACAGCTTTTTGACTTCTTTAGAATGATGTCTTTCTACTTTACCACAGTCGGATTTTACTTCTGCACTATGGTATGCTTTCTTTGACTTTGACATGTGTACTATGCTTTCTTTTTGTTTCTGTTGAGTGAGCCATGGTGGATGCCTGCTTGCTCTCAATCTCTTCAGAAGCAACGCAAGAAAGATGCTAGGTTATTAGAGTCATAAAAGTTCTAAAGAAATTATTTTCTCATTTTTTTCTCGTGAAATGTGCTAAATATTTCTTTTCATAATATTGCTGTTTCCTTCCTTTTGATTTATAAGTTAACTGCTTTGGGAATGTGTTGAATATTTTGTGTCAACAATCTTGGAGTTAATTCGCCGGGGAATGCGCTGATAACATGGAGCCACAGCCTTTTTTCTTGCCTCTTTTTCTCCAGGGATATTGTCAACTTTTTTTTTTGTGTCATATTTTATTCTTTTTAAGCTAGCTATACATCGGACACATTGTTGTATTTGCTTGTGTACTGGTAAAGAGATTGCTTGAAATTCTAGGTTTAAAAGGACAAGCAGAATGTTCTTTGTTGGTAAAAATATACTATAAAAATAAGAGTTCATAAGCAACTCGACTTCAGTCTGGTGATTGCATCTCTATAAGGAGATTATGTCATATTAATGTACTTATATGTGCCATGTGAAATTATCTGACTTCTGCTGATGTTTAGTCGCTGACCTGGTCATCGGATCATTTATTCTAGCGTTGCTACTTCGATATAGATGAATTTGTTGTACAGATTGGTCTGAATTAGAAGCAAAAAGCAAAATGATTAGTGCTTCTGATGTTTCTTGCAAAATTTGCACAGATACCAGACATGAGTTGACAGATACATAGTTACATATTAGACGGGGGCATTTTATTGATCTTTATCATGCTGAATGTTTTTCCACCTTTTCCATGCAGCTAACAGTGTTGACAGTCTATATTTTTCTTTACGGGAAAGCTTACCTGGTAAGATTTATTTCTTTTGATAATTCAAAACTAATTTTTTTTCGTTGGGAAGATACTGTCGCTATAATTGGCTTCTTAGTATTGTTGCATTTTCATTTTGGGTTTTTGATGCTTGCTAGAGATTTTGCTTGATGTGACCATCTGCATATTACTGTGAATTTCACACTTTTGTGTGGTAGGGTTCCATCAAAATGTTTTGATTTTTTCATGGATTCCTTGTCTTCTAAATTAGCTCTTTTGGCAAATGGGTTGGCATTGCCTTGGCAAGCCACAGTAATTTCTCTTTACTTATTTAAAGAAATATTGTATGAGATCAGTAGTCTAGGTATGTGCGACATAATAATGACATACACAACCTATTTTCTAAAACTACACCTTCGAGCTGGAATATGGTTGTTATGGATCCCCAGCTTGTTGCAAAACACTTCCATCTTCTGCCAGGTGAAGATTGGGTGAACAGGTCAGCAAACTGACTGATCACCACTTTAACATAACACACTTTAATTAGTTTATACTGAAGCTTTTCTCTCACAAAGTTAAGAGTCAACCTCGATATGCTAAGTATGCTCGTTAAACAGAACATTCTTTCTTTTAGCTAGGGGTTTGTAGATTTCCTATATGGGTCTTGTGGAACATAGTAATGGCACCTAACATTCATTCTCTGAATAACCTAGAACTTGCTTTTGATGATTCACTTGGTTTGGAAATATTCAAGACCAAGTACAAGAAATTTCAAGGTAGAAATAGTTCTACAGTTGGGAAAGATTCAGTTTTGGGCAGATTGCTATTCCTGTCCAGAACGATACATCAAACATTGTGGATTCTTAACATTACCCTTTTTTTCCTGGGATCATTTAAGAGGACTGAGTGTTATTAATTGTTGGGTGATGCAACTGTCAGTACTGCACGTGTATTACCTTGGAGCCTGACATGAGGGTCTATTAACTAGTGCAGAGAAATTGGTACCCTTGCTGAATGAATTTGAGAAAAAGTTTGCAGGTGAGGATCAAAATTTGGAAAGAACGTGTAAAATATACTACTAGGATGTTATACATATTGTATGTGAGATGGAGGTGACATAGTAAGTGCTGCTTTGATATATCTCCGGAAATTGAGGATAAATCATTTGGAGAACTTACCTCAGTGTAAGAAAAGAGGATAAATGTGCTGCTTGATGTTGATTTTATTGAGGCTTGTTTTGCCATTGAATTTGCTCTTGAAGCATGTACAGTAGACATGGCCGGTTCGGCGTAACTGCTGGTTCTGGTTCCGCGAAAAGTTGGAACTGGCGGTTCCGGGCCGGTTCTGGTTCCAAACTTTGAAATTCATTTTTTAAAATAATAAATAATGAACTAAAATTAATAAATCATTAATTATAAATTATAATCAGATTGTACATTGTAATAAAATTTTGGGGGAAAAAAAGAGAGGGGGAATGGGCTTGAACAGAAAGCTGATTCAAAGAATTGAGACGCGATTGAGAGAATTGAGTGGATTGTGAGAATTTGGGAGAATTTGAGAGGATTTGTGTGGAAAAATGAAAGTGGGGGATAGGTATTTATAGAAATAGTTTCATTTGTAACAAATAATAGTGTGTGTGTGTGTGTGTGTGTGTGTTTAACGGTTCGGAACCAGCCCGGAATCGCTGGTTCCAGGCCGGTTCCCAAAAGTATGGAACCGTGGGCCCGGTCAACGGGCCAGTTCTGGGCCCGTTGACCGGGCCCACGGTTCCAAATGGCCATGTCTAATGTACAAGCTCGTCCTTGATTCTTCCATCAAATTCGTTAAAAGCTTCAACTGCAATTTCTTTTGGTAGAGTGACTCATTGTTGGGGGCTCCTCTGGACTCAGATTTTAACGTTTTCAAAACTCTTGGTACCCAGAGAGCCTCAGGATAGCTTACACTGTGCTCGAGGGGCTGATCCATGCCTTTGTTTTTCTGGTCGCGCGCTCAGTTATTTAATTTATAGTTGGCATTACGATATCTGTGAATTTTATTTTATATATGGTATGACTACAATTCTTCGTTATTTAAGGACATTATGGATCTCATTCTATCTGAGGTAAGAGTGCTCATATCTTCACAGCTAAAGTTTAAAAAAAAAAAAAAAAAGCTCCGAGGCAGTTCAAGTTTTGTCCTGCAGTATTGTAGGAATGCATTAGTTATGGAATATTAAGGCTGTCTATGCTGACTTGAATTTTCTGCGACCTTCAAGTTTCATGCTATTCTAACATCATCTGTTACCATATTTGACCCCCAGATGGCTGAAAAAATGTGTTAGCAAATCCAATCCACAAGCTTAAAACTAATAGGTGGATGGAGATTACATAAATATAAAGAGCATTTAGAACCCGTTGTCAAGCAATGTGGGACATACTTCAACACCTCCAAGCACATGTAAGCTAGATTACGAGCAGCACGAGAAATTTTGACAGCACGAGAAATTTTGACTACGCACATTCACATGGAGTTTTTGAGGAATCTGTTACCGTGTGCATTCGCGAAAGGGATAGCACTGGCTCTAATACCATGTTGGAAAATCAATCTCGAAAGCTTAAGCTAATAGGTAAATGGAGACCACATGAATATGAAAAGCATTTAGAATCCGTTGTCAAGCAATGTGGGACATACTGGAACAATGTGAATCCAGCATTGTAGTAAATTGAGACCCCAGACCAGGGGCACTCACTTTACATGTAGATGGGCTTATGTTGGAGTTACAAGTTGGACAATATAAGTGAGGCCCATTTTTTAGTTGAGGAAGAATTAGAGGCTCAAACTATACCTAGTTTCTATATTCCCACTGCGCGGCATAGCTGAAGTGGATATTTCTATCAAAAAGAAAAAATTGAGTTTATTTTCGGAAACAAGGATAATTTACAAAAAACATGACCTCTTTGCAGGCACTTTCAGGACTTGGTGAGGAATTCCAAGTGAGAGCAAAAATAACAGATAACACTGCTCTGAGTAGTGCTCTAAATACACAGTTTCTCCTCCAGATTGGTGTCTTTACTGCTATACCCATGATTTTGGGTTTCATTTTGGAGCAGGGTTTTCTGAGGGTAATACATATTGAACTTATGTTTTTCATTTCTCCGGTTGGTGAATCTGTGGTTATTCTGTCATTTAGTCGCTTTTCATTGTTGTATTTGAACTTGCTAGATGTCTAATAGCTGTTTAATATAGCTTTTCCTGTTGATCACTGAGCTTGGACGGCTGCTGCTTTTATAATGCTTAATTACTAAGCTTTATGATGGACCGTCAATCCCCCTCAATTTCTGTATGTTATGTTACTGCCTGTTTAGTGAAGTCTAGACAAACCAGCCTATATGATTGGGTTATTTTGTAATGGAGCTGGGCAACGTTTGTCAATATTTCACTTGATTGTTTGCTATTTGCTCCATAAAAAATGAAATGAACAGAAGACGTCAGAATTGAAATAAAAATTCGTCATTAGCTACTTTGTCAGGAATTTTCCGCCTTCTCTGTTGAGACGGTCAAAAGCACGTGGATCTTGGACATGGCCAGTATTGTTATAGCCGGAATATCGCATCTTTGATAGAGGTTAAGATTGATATATTCTCTGAGCAAATTAATGCCTCATTCCAGGGAAAGGCACTTCTTCTTCTTCCTCTTTTTTTTTATTGGGAAAAGCACGTCGTTGACCATAGAGCATTATATGTTTAGGCATTATATTAGTGAGGTTGTTCTTTGCTGAGAAACCATCCTGAAGTAGATTTGTGGAGCAGGTCTTTAGTGATGTCATTAGTTTTACTAGTTAGAGTAAGTCCGGGTTCTTATGTTCTTCCTGATGCTTTAATTTTTAGAGCATTGCTTTAAGTCTCTTTGCATGCAAGCTGTGGTTCTTTTCGTTGCAAAGCACCTACGTCCTTATCTTTTTTTCTTCCTTTTCTCCATCTGCTGTTGCAGGCTCTTGTCAGTTTTATAACTATGCAGTTTCAGCTTTGTTCTGTCTTCTTCACATTCTCATTGGGTACAAGAACACATTATTTTGGCCGGACCATTCTTCATGGGGGTGCAAGGGTTGGTTTTCCTATTTTACTGCCTTTCTTTATGAAAATATGGATTTTAAAATTTCTGAAGTTTGTTCTTTTCAACAGTATCAAGCAACTGGTAGAGGATTTGTGGTCCGACATATTAAATTTTCTGAGAATTATAGACTTTACTCACGCAGTCACTTTGTTAAAGGGTACCTCTCTCTCTCTCTCTCTCTCTCTCTCTCTCTCTCTCTGTCTCTCTCTCTCTCTGGCTGTTGCATTTGCATTGAAATAATTCTTACAATACTCTCTCCAGATTGGAAGTTGCGCTGTTGTTAGTGGTTTATCTAGCATATGGCTATAATGAAGGTGGTGCACTTTCCTACATTCTTCTCACGATCAGCAGTTGGTTTATGGCTATCTCTTGGCTCTTTGCTCCATATCTTTTTAATCCATCTGGATTTGAGTGGCAGAAGTAAGCACTTTTTTCTACCCATACAACTGGGTTTCTGTGACTCACTTTGATCTTAACTTTAATGATTTCCTCTTTCAGGACAGTAGAAGACTTCAGGGATTGGACGAATTGGCTTCTTTATAGAGGCGGAATTGGAGTTAAGGGAGCAGAGAGTTGGGAGGCTTGGTGGGAAGAGGAACTGGTATCGAATTTCATGGCTAATTTATTTAACGGAAAAGAAAGCTTAAACTTGCGGAGTTCCATCTCCAATTCCTGTTATTGTTTTTCACCTGGATCCTTTTGTTGATCTAATGGACCCTTTGTCCTAAAATGCCTTTATATGTCCTTATTTGTTCTTTTTATGGATTTAATGGCCACACTTTTTGCGGGCGCATAATATTAAATAATATAGCATCTTCTCTGATCTTATCTGTGTATACCATTTGTTATCCTGATGTTGGACCATTATTGTATGCAGGCACATATTCGGACATTCAGTGGAAGAATAATGGAGACGCTGTTGAGTCTGCGATTTTTCATTTTCCAGTATGGCATTGTTTACAAGTTACACATCCAAGGAAATGATACATCATTGACAGTAAGTGTTCCGTTTATTTGGTTTTATCTGTGAACATCAGATAAATTGTAGAGTTTCTTAAGTAGCATTTTGTGATAAATGCATGCACTTAATACAAGCTAAACACGGTGTGATCCTTTATATCCTCAATAATATCTTTTGTTGAAAAAGATGGTCTTGTCCAATCATGTCACTATGGAAATGGGATAATAGACGTTCTGTAGTTGTCCTGGGGTTGGGCCTAGGGGAGCGCTGATTTCTCTTGCTATGAAAAAATAGCCGATACTCTCTCTCTCTCTCTCTCTCTCTCTCACACACACACACACACACACACACACCCCACGTTTTAACCAAACAAAATTAGGTTGGAGCTTTTATATAATTAATCAGTATTTAACACTTTCCTTATTATTAAATTACTGTTATGTGTGGAAACTGAACAAACACAATTTTCATGAAAAGCGAAAAGGCCTCAATAATGATATTGTCAAATATAAAAAATAGGTTTCTCCTTATGTATATTTTTAGGGTTAGTTGATGTAAAAAATGATTGGTTACTAAAATTGTATATGAAAAATAATAGAAGTGATGCTACCCAAGGTTTTATCTTTTAAATAATTTTTATATGTTATTATTATTCTCGATATGTAGTTTTTCTAATTTTAATTTAGTTAATTTGTTCTCCGTTTCATTGTTCATTTAACTTTTATAGAATTCAACAGTGAAAAAGAGATGTCCTTAAAAAATAAAACGAAAACACGCTTCTCCCCTTAAAAGTCATGTGTTGCGTGAGATAACGAGAAGTATGACAGAGAATCAAAATGAAAGTTCGGGGTAATATGTTACAATTGAAAATTTTGGGGCAAACATGTGCTTCCCCCAAAGTTCGGCGGCATCTTGTGTAATTTCCCCTATTTCTTATAATAGGTTGAATTACAATGAATTGAGCATTCAACTGAGAAATTTTTCTGTAATGGTTACAGTCATGCTCATCATGACCACGACCATTTGTCTCCTTTTTCTTCTATTTATGTTGTCCCTGATCACCACGTCTTCTCCAATTTTAGGTTTCTTGATTTGTTTCAATTTCAAATTGTAGGTTTCTTGATTTGTTTCAGTTTCAAATTTTAGGTTTTTTTCTTCCATTTCCATTTACATTGTCCCTGAATCCATCACCGACTGATTCACCTACTTATTAGCCAGAATCATTTCAGTAATGCACGATCTTGTAAAAAGTGAGTAAACTTACAAAGTTAATTGGCAGAATTAAGAATTTGAGACTGCATTTCAAATGTTTGCATAAGCAAGGGATCTTTTGGTGTGCTTTGACTTTATTGCGATAGCAACTTCCCTGATATTTATTCTACTGTAAAGGTGATCTTACATACTTCTGTGGATATTTGTTCAGGTTTATGGCCTTTCATGGGTGGTTTTGGCTGTGCTTATACTTCTGTTCAAGGTATGGTGGTGGTGTTAACCTCCCAATGCAAGGTAATTGTATCATGTGCATGTCGCATTTTCGTTTGCCTAATGGTACTTTGCATCTTCGTTGCCTCAGGTTTTCACTTTCAGCCAGAAAGTATCTGTCAATTTTCAGCTTTTGTTGCGCTTCATCCAGGGAGTCTCTTTCTTGATGGCACTGGCTGGTTTAGCAGTTGCTGTTGTATTGACAAACCTATCAGTTCCTGACATATTTGCTTGCATATTGGCCTTTGCGCCCACAGGATGGGGAATTATCTCTGTGAGTTTCTCTTTCTCGGTTTTCATTCGGTCTAGTCTACTATACTCCCATGCGTTTCAAAGAAATACGTGGAAATTTGAGACGGTAGAGGTCATTATTTGGCATAATCTTGAGCCTGAGTCATCGCTTTCAAAGGTTTTCATGACTCGCTGATGGCAGCTTATTCTATAATTTGGGTGGCCGAAATAGCTTCTAGAGAGTGAGAATTTGATGGAGAGAGATTCTTATTCTTATTCATATTTTTTGCTGCTTTACAATATTAGATCTATAGGCTAATATGCGAAGAAATCCTAACAAAAAAAAAAAAAAAAGGAATCAAAGCCTAAATAAGAGAGCAATTACAATCCCATAATTTATGGGATTTGACTAGAATCTACTCTTAACAATCAGCTAATTTCTCTACAAATTTATCGCCAGAAAATATGGATATTTGTAGCCTAACGCTCTGTTAAAAAGTCCAACCCAAAAGCTTAAGCTAATAGGTAGAGAGAGACCACGTGAGTTTAAAGAGTATTTAGAACCCATTGTCAAGCAATGTGGGACATACTTCAACACCCCCACTCGCGTGCTAGCCGGATTACGAGTGGCACGTGAAATTTTGACTAAGTGCATTCACGTGGAGTTTTTGAGGAATTTTTTACCGCACACATTCGCGAAAGGGATAGAATTGGCTTTGATACTATGTTAGAAAATCCAGCCCAAAAGCTTAAACCAATAGTTGGAGAGAGACCACATAAGTATAAGAGTATTTAGAAGTCATTGTCAAGTAATGTGGGACATACTTCAACACGCTCCCCCTCAAGCTAGTGAATAGATATCTTTCGTTTCCAGCTTGGTAACTAGCTCGTGAAAACTTCCACCATTTCAAGATATCTGCCACTTGTTGTCCTGAGGGGATGTAAGACAAGAAAATCAGTCCTTAGAGTTTTTCCTTGATGAATTGTCTATCAATCTCAATATGCTTTGTCCTATCATACTGCATAGGATTATGAGTAATATTGATTACAGATTTATTGTCGCAATACAGCTTCGTAGGACTCTGCCACTCAACCTTCAAGCTAGCAAGAACGATCTTGAGCCACAATAGCTCACATATTCCTTGAGCCGCTGCTCGAAACTCATATTCTGCACTAGATCTTGCCACTACGTATTCAAGGAAGGTATAATAACTAGTTGTTGACCTCCTGTCAATCAATGATCCAGCATAATCCGCATCTGTATAAGCTTCAAGCTTGAGATCTGGACTCTTCTTGAATAATACTCCCTTTCTTGGGCTTCCTTTCAAGTAGTGCAAGACTCGAAAAATAGTTTGTAGATGTGACTCGTTTGGATTATGCATGAATTGACTAATCAAACTTACTGCATGGGAGATATTTAGTCGAGTATGAGCAAGGTAAATCAGCTTTCCCATCAATCATTGATACATTTCTTGATCCACTGTTGCCTCCTCTTTTACTTCTTCTAGTCTCTGGTTCGGCTCAATCGGAGTAGCTATTGGTTTGCAACCAAGCTTCCTGGTTTCTTCCAAAAGATCTGTCACATACTTTCGTTGTGAGATAAAGATCCCTTGCTTTGAGTGTGAAACCTCAATTTCCAGAAAATATCGTAGCTTTCCTAACTCTTTTATTTCAAACTCCTTGATCAAGATCTGTTTTAGCTGTCGTTTCTCCCTTTCATCATTGCCTGTGATTCTTATGTCATCAACATAAACCAACAGTGCTGTAACTCCTCCTGTATTCGAGTGTTTTATGAACAGTGCATGATCTCCTTGGCTTTGTTTATGCACAGATGCCTTCATGACTCTAGCAAATCATTCAAACCAAGCTCTAGGTGAATGCTTGAGTCCGTATAATACTTTCTTTAGTATGTAATGATGCATTCTTCACGTCATACAGTTGAAGTTCCCAATCAAGATGAGAAAGTTCTTACAGTGTTTATTTTAGCCACAGGTGCAAATGTCTCTTGGTAATCCACTCCATATGTTTGAGTGTAACTCTTTGCAACCAATCTTGCTTTGTACATCTCCAAAGAATCATCTGCCTTGTACTTCACAGTAAATACCCACTTGCAGCCTACTAGATTTTTCCCTTTTGGCCTATCAACAATTTCCCACGTTTTATTTTTTTCCAGTGCCTTCATCTCTTCTTTCATGGCATTCCTCCATTCCTCTTTTGACATTGCTTCAGACAATGTGTTAGGAACAACAATAGTGTTTAAGCTCGCATTAAAGTTTCAGAATGGTGATGATAATCTATCAAGGGACACATAATTTGAAAGTGGATAAACTGGTTTCTTGGTACACTCTTTTATCCCTTTTCTAACAGCAATAGGCAAATCAAGATTAGTCTCAAGTGTATCACTAAGCTGTTCATTCACAGGAGGTTCAGGACTTACCATGCTCTCATTGGCAGAACCTGAAGTGGCATTTTGGACCCGCTCTTTTGTTGGAATGGTTGTACTCCTTGAGTACACCTGAGAAAATCTCATAAAATCATGAAAACGAGTTGGACTAGTGGGAATAGGAACACAAAGTGGTTGTTGTGAGTGAGAATGTGATAGACGAGAGATAGGATTCAAGGTGGGATCATGAGCTATGGTGGACGGGTTTGGATTGACAGGGACATTGGACAATAAATCTAGATTATCAATAACCCCAAGACCCTCATCTTCCATGAGTGAAATCTCCTCCTGAAGATAAGGTTTTGGAAGGTGAGTGGTAACATTTATAGCCCTTTTGTGTTTGTGAGTAACCAAGAAAGATGCATTTGATTGCACGAGGATCTAGCTTTCCTCGTTGATGATGATGAATGTGGACCAGGTAAATACAACCAAAGACTCGAGGGGCAAGGCCATTAGATGTACGGATGTGAGGATAGAACTGAGAAAGAATTTCCATAGGGGTCTTGTGGTCTAATGTACATGATGGTAGTCTATTGATCATATATGTAGCAGTAAGAACAGCTCCCCTCCCTCCTCCTCTCCGCCCCATATGTTTTAGGAGCTTGTCCGTGAAACAACAAGGCACAAGTTGTGTCAAGAAGATGGCCATTTTTTCTTTCAACAATCTCATTTTGTTGGGATACATTCACACAAGATGACTCATGGATAATGCCTTCCTTTTGAAAATAAGAGGACAATACTTGATTGAAGTAATCTCTAGCATTATCAGATCGAAAGACCTTGATTTTGACCCCAAATTGTGTTTGAATCATGGAATGAAAGGAAGGAATAATGCTACTCACATCAAATTTATGTTTGGGTAAGAAAGTCCAAGTGGCCCTAGAGCAATCATCAATTAGAGTGACAAACCAACAAGCTCCAGAGATGTTTGGAACCTTGGAAGGCCCCCAAATGTCATTGTGTATCAAGTTAAAAGGATTAGAGCTACGATGATTGCTAATAGGAAATGGTACACGGTTATGCTTGGCCAACTCGCAAACATCACAATGGAAATCTTTAATATTCAAACCATTAAGCAAGGCTAGAAACATCACGCTCAACACTCGAAAGGACGGTTGACCAAAACGAAAATGATGAAGCCAAATAGCTTCTTTATTTGAAATACTAAGAAAGGATGAAGATAAATTATTTATGATTCTTCTCGTGGTGAGAGGTGCCTCAAGGTAGTATATAGTCCACTTTGTTCCGTAGCAAGTCCAATCCTCCTCTCTGAGCCCCGATCCTAAGAAACTCCGTAAGATGGGTACAAAATAGCTTGACAATCAAGATCTTTTGTGAGTTTTTGTATAGAGGAAAACGGACAAGATTTGGTGTGACAGGGACATCTCCAACCCCTGCAACAGTAGCAAGAGACCCAGTTGCCACAATAATCTTCCTATTGCAAGGACAAGGTGTATAGGTCCTGAAATGTGATGAGGTGTAAGTCATATGATCAGTGGAGCCTAAATCAATAACCCAAGAATTACCTGAGAGTGCCAGTGAGCAATGAGCATGCATCAGAGGATATAGTAAGAGACCCTAACAAACCTCTTATTTTCTCAATTTCTTCACTATTGAAGGTTGCTTTCCCTTTTTCTCTTCATAACCAGCTTGCTCAATTAGGTGGACCCGGGGCCTTGGTTGTGTTGCCCGGTTCACCCACTCTCGGCTTGAAGCAGTTGGTTTCCCATTCAATTTCCATCATTGCTCTTTTGTATGCCTTGGCTTCCAGCAGTAGGCACACCACAAGTTGTCCCGATTGTCTTTTCTTGGCAGCTCAACCTTTTCACTGACCTTTCTGATTGTCAAGGCCGACTCTTTTATTGTTTGTGGTTCGAGCATGATGGATTGACGACTTTCCTTTGCCCGGATCAAGGAAATTGTTTCCTCCAATGATGGTACTTCCTCCTTGCCAAGTGTTTTGAGTTCTGACTTCGTCAAATTTAGAATTAAGCCCAGCTAAGAAATCGTAGACTCGATCATTTTCAATAAAAATCTTCAGAATGGCTACATCTTCTGGACACCGCATGTGGAATACTCAATAGTGATCGAGTTCTTGCCATAAGTTCTGCAAAGAGTTAGCATACTCAGTAACAGTCTTACCTTCTTGTTTTGTCCCACTGGCTTTCACCTTGATTTTGTACACCTGGGCTGCATCATGGGCCTTTGAATGCGTCCATCGGATGAAATCCCTGATCCCCTTTGTTGTTGGTAGAAACATACAAGTATCGCTTATGGCTGGTTCCATGGAATTCCATAGCCATGACATGTTCATGGAATCAGCCTCATCCCACGCATCGAAATCAGGATCTCCTTGCTTGGGTCCTATCCTCATTAGATGGTTGAGTTTTCCTTTGCCCTTATGGTACATCTTGATGAATTGTGACCACTTGAGATAGTTTTTCTCATTCAGTTTATAGGTTGGCTTAATATTCTGAAGGTCGTTGGTCATTTGTGACGAGGCGACCTCCAATTGGTTTGTGGTAGAAGACGGAGAATCTATGCTTTGGGTGTAGTTTTGGATGTTGTCATTTTTTAAGAGAGAAGGTTAGCAAGAATAAAAGAGCAGTAATGCAGCTATGAAGGCTGCGTACAAAAGAAAATTTTCTGAAGATTAATAACCAGCAATGAAGGCTGAACGCAGGAATGAAGGCTGCAATCTGAAATCCAGAAATATCTAGCCTATGGCTCTGATACCATGAGAGAATTTGATGGAGAGAAATTCTTTCCCATTCATATTTTCTGCTGCTTTACAATGATAAATTTATAGGCTAATATGCAAAGAATCCTAGCAAAAAAATAAAATAAAATAAAAGGAAAAAAGGCCTAAATAAGAGAGCAATTACGATGCCACTATTTATGGGATTTGACTAGAATCTACTTTTAACAATCAGCTAATTTCCCTACACATTTATAGTCAGAAAATCTGGATATTTACAGCTTAACAGAGAGCAATGTTCTCCACCTCCACTGACAATGAGCTGAGAGCACTACCATTTAAAGACAGAAGGCACATATGAAAGACACTAAGAAGTTTAATGTTGGCAAACACGCCGGAGCGGCACGGCATGGCCCTACCTGTTCTTTATAGCTGGCATGTTTGCCCCACCTGTTCTCCGTAGATGGCCATGCCAGCCAAGCATGGTCGCTTTGAGAGGATGGGCCCAGCCCATTTGGTGCCATCCCTTTTTTATTGCTTTTTGTCATTTGGCCCTTTGAGCCTTTTGAGCTCTCTTTGTTTTGGCTGCAAAGGGCCAAAAGTCCCTTTGGACCCACATAAATTAGCTCATAGAGGTGAGCAACCGGGTCAAAACCTGTGTTCTGGACTTAATTAGGCCTTACCTGACCTATTCCAGGCCGATTTGTGGAAGAACTAGTCGATTCTCCATTCTGTAACCCTGGAATTAGCCTTTAACTGGTTTGGTCCCTGTTCTTTTGTTAGAGATGGCTTAGAACCAGTCTTTATGTAGTTTATTTGAGATGCAACTGGGAAAAAGTTGGAACCCACGACGTTCAGCTTGAAATAGGCGCACGAGACCACTCAACTAACAAGACTTTACTAGTCATAGGCTACAGAAATATAGCACCAATTACTTCATCTTTAGAAACATTCCCCGGTTTGGTTCAGGCTAGTTACAAGTATGGCCGGATTGGATTCAGGCTACTTACAAGTATGACCTGTTTGATAAATGGTCCTAACTTATCATGGTTCAGTTCAGGCTAGTCACAAGTATGGCCGGTTTGTTCTAGATTCAAATTTTTCAGAACCTAGACCCTATAGAATAAGTTCCAGGTTCCAGGGTTGGAAATGGCCCATCCTGAAACAGATCACTTCTTGTATCCGGACGACTAATTTTTAGGGCCAACAAGCTATTGGTTGCCCTGAAAAAATTGTGCGCCCAAGCCAAACATGTCATGGCCAGGCAATGTAGTGTGCTGTGCTGATGTAGGGTAGGTTCCGAGCTGGACTGGCCCATTTACCAGCAGTAAAGGAAATTTCTGGTTGAGGTGATTTCGAATCAATACGAGCTGATGACTGAAGAAAAGCTACATGCTATTCAAGTGACGTTAATACCTCTGTTTGATGGGTTGATGTTAGATGTTCCTCTCAAGGAGATGTTGTCCAAATGTGTTACGTTACCAACATTTGGCTTGTGCATCATTTCTCAATTTCTATTTTCGGCCAACTGCATAATCTTTCTCATTAGTTTTTGCTTTTTTGATAAATTAATTGTGATGGTTCTGGACATGTCATGTGGAAGCAAGATGAGAAAGTTCATGTATGCTGTTTGCTGTTTCATTTACATGTCGAGCACTGATATTTGCTGAATGCTCTGCAGATAGCAGTTGCTTGGAAACCTTTGATGAAGAAGCTGGGACTTTGGAAATCCATCCGTTCGCTTGCCCGTCTTTATGACGCTGGAATGGGGATGATCATTTTCATACCCATCGCGTTGTTTTCCTGGTTTCCATTTGTGTCGACCTTCCAAACTCGCCTTATGTTCAACCAAGCTTTCAGCCGTGGGCTTGAAATCTCTCTCATCCTTGCTGGCAACAACCCAAATACTGGGATATGAAGGGTGTTCCATGCCTCGCAAGTTCTTTTTGTTGCGTATCAGATTCCTGATTTTGTCACAAAGCGATAGCTTAGTTTCAGGATAACCTACTGCTTTGGAACCCTCTGTAAATACGCTGCCAAATTGCACATTTGAGCGAGTTCAGGAGTGATATATCGATTTTGTTTTCCCTCCTCTTGGGTTTGTTTGCATCATGAGCAAAAGAAAAAAGATTGTGAAGTCATCTTTACAATAGCACTTTTAAATCGTGAATTGTCTCTGCAGGATGAGTTGCCCCGTAGTCTCAAAATGTGACTTCTTTCGGTTTAATTCAGAGAGCATCTATTCGGCTGAGAGAGCGAGAGAGATAATTCTATTCGACAAAATAAAATTTTACTGTTTCGCCGACACCAAAAAAAAAAAAAATCATCTCGACATTCAACCAACAGAGCAATCTGCTATGTATTGCCGGGTCAACATCAGATTCTTGCTGGCGGTTTGCCATCTGCAACAAAAATACTTTTAATAGGTTCATTTTTGGGTCTATTGATTAGGAACAAAGTGTATTCCATAAGAGTGTGATTGAATGGGTGTCATCGATTAAAGGTAGAAGCAAGTTGATTCTTAGCATACCCCGCTTGGGATGCAATGCTAAAATAAAAATAAATTTTGTTGCTCTTTTTAGCCTGCTTTTCCCACTATAAAGTAATAGGAGAAAGGCCGGCGTTCAGGCTTTTAGTTCATGTGAAACGTAGCTAATGATGTGAGTTGCGGTTGTGTATACTAAAATTTAGGAAAGTGGTTACACGAATATATTTTATTAATAACCTGCAAAAGTTTATCGCGTGTTTTTACACTTAATTTTAAGAGGATTACATGCGTATTGCACTTTTGCTTTTCTTTTATTAGAGAGCCGAATGGATATGTATAATTAGCTAATTACCTAAGAAAAAGTGTAAATAATAATGTCACAGGGTTGACATGTTCAAAAGTAATTAGACGACTTACACAACAAGTAGTCCCGACTTCGAGAGCACGAAACATTACTCCCAATAAAAAAAAAAAAACAAAAAAACAAGGGGAGGGTGCCCATCGTCGACAAGTACACGCCCTTGGAGCTCCTTGCCCCTCAAGGATTCATTCAACCACGAAGGGACACGTGTCTTCATTTTGGCCATCCGATCGCAATCTCGTTTTCGCACGCCGAAAACCGCCAAATCTAGACCCCGCCGTTCCTATAAATAGAGAGCCCCCCAAAGCCCTCACACTTCCACCGCACAAAGCGTTGCTGACGGAACAGAGACTCGTCCGAATCTGATTCTCTCTCTCTCTCTCTCTCTCTCCCCCTCCCTCTCTCGCCCTCCCTCTACTTTCTCTCTCTTTCGATTAACAAATAAAATCACCGTTAATTCCCCCTCGATTAGTTGGAGAATTAGCAGTGGGGCAGGGGGGATTTTAGGGTTTCAGGTTCAAAACTAACGGTTAATTCGAGCGATTTGGTTGGTTCGATTCCCGCGAATCTAGGTTTTGGTCCGGCGAACAGGGCTGAAACGATGAACGACCAGTCTCAGCTAATCAATCAAGCTCCGCCGATGGTGAATCACGGCCCGATGTTCGGCCAGCAGCCTCAGATGTTGATGAACCCGCCTCAGTTGCTGAGTGCGTCCAAGGCGATGAGTCAGCCCCAGATTAGGGCCATGAACCAGCCTCAGATGGTGGGTCAGCGTCAGTCCCAAGTGTTTGCTCAGCCGATGCTGAACAGGGGCTACAAGCCGTGGCCTCCACCGCAGCAGCAGCTTGGGATGGATCCAAGCGCCCAGTTCCGTGGCTCGAAGCCCGGCTTCGGGGCTCCGAAGCAGCAAGGTAGAGGCATTTGGAAGGGCAAGAAGTCGAACGACAAGCGTGTGGACTTGAGGAAAGCCCCTAATCCCTCGGGTAACGCCGTCATGACTGGTGCAGTTGGCGCTGGAAGTTATAAGCCCCCTAGCCTTAACGAGTTACAGTCCCAGAATCACTTGAAGGCTCGGAAGTTTTACCCGAAGAAGAAGTTTTACAATAGGTTCGCTCCTTATGCGCCCAGGAACACTTCATCGTTCATCATGCGGGCCAAGAAATCCGGAGGGATTGCGTCGTTGGTGTCCCCGAGCCCTGTCACCCCGGCGGTACTGCCAACGCCGACGTTCTCACCGACTACAGAAGTTTTAGGGGACATGGCGAAGGAGGAGTGGGGTGTGGATGGGTACGGGTCGATGAAGGGTTTGATTAGGCTCCGTAACGAGGCAGAGTTTAGGGAACATGAGGACGAGGAGGAGGGTGATGATAACGAGGAAGATGATAACGATGGGTCTAGCGAGAGTGATGTGGAGGAAGAAAAGAATAGCGTGCTTAGTAGGTTGGATCATGAGATGAGCCGGTTCGAGATGGTGTATCCCAATTGTGGAGGTGATTACAACAATATCTTGGAGAACAGGGTAGATGATCAGGATGCTCATATTGCACAACTGGAGGAAGAGAATTTGACACTGAAGGAGAGGCTTTTCTTGATGGAGAGGGAGTTGGGAGATTTAAGGAAGAGGTTGCAGCTCTTGGAAAGGCAGAATCAAGGAATGGATTATGTCAATGAGGAGGTAGTTGAGAATGTATCTGAAAATGACAGTGGAGGAGGATCTGATGTCCGTGGAATGGAATGTGAGAGCAAGGAAGAGGTGATGGAATATGGGGATGGCAATGTAGGAGGTACAAACATTGATGCTGGCAATGACTCTAGAAGGGAAAATAACAATTTGGCGATTAGCAAGGGTGGCAGGGATGTCTCCATGGATGAGTACGCTAAAAAACGAGTGACGCCAGAAGAAGGCCATTTAAAGGGTGAGGAGATGCGGGATGAGAATGTGCCTGTTGAAGCAAGTACCGAACAGGATGAGGTGAAGAACACTGGGCAAGTGCGGGATTTGGCCACAGCTGAAGTGGATTTGAAGAACCATGACATCGAAGATGAGGATAGGGGAACTGTCCATTCTGAGAAGAGCATTGGCGATGGTGACTGATCTCGTCCCTCGTTAATGTAAGTTTCTTGCATGAGCAGTTCTTGATTTCAGAAGACTAATCATGTGGTTGACACCTGACGCAGTTACTTGCGTTTTGGTTATGTCGCTCAAATGTAGTTTAGTTTAGGAAAATCTTCTGTTTTTGTTTTTCTGCTTTTTTCTTTTTCTAGGGCAATAAGAAATAAAGCCTTTATTTTTTTTTTCTTGTGTTTGCTTTCGCATGGCATCTGTGAAGTTTAGTTGTCAGGGTTGCCTTTAATTCAGACTGGGTTTGTCTCCTCTACATCTACTGTAGTTGGCATAAGCTTGCCTTTTATGTGGATACATCCTTGTGAATATCATGAATGGAAAATTTGAAAGTACTTTTAATGTCGTTTGTGACATGACTATTTATTTTTGTGTGTGTGTACTCTATAATTGTGTTGATGAAGCATTTGCCAACTGAAGATTTATATGGTTCGTCTGTCTATACATGATTTCTTTGGGAATTGATTAGCTTCCTCTTATTACTCGGGGTTATGGGACTCCTGTTCTTTGGGAACCTGAAACTATGACCAATTGAGGGCTCCATGGAGGACGAGAAGTTGGCAATGGATTCTGGCCACCTTTCGAAAAATCTGTCTATTCTACCTGATTAGTATAATCTCTTTGGCTAGTCAACCTATGGGGTAACTTTTCTGTCAATAATTGTGCTTGAGATCATCATTGAAGATTTTCTTATGTTCTCTTTCTCTTGTTGGAGACCCGTTTCAGTGTTGAAGTGACTGGTAAGACACTGGAGATAAAGATGTGAAGGATGCAGTTGGAATGGTCCAACAGGGTAATTTTTGTGTTTGACTTATAAGTTAAAATAAAATGTTAATACAGAGTTAGATGTAATCTTTCTGAAGATTTTTAATTCAACTTAAAAGTAACTGGATGTCTTCAGCATGAAAAAAGGTACTTGAGCGTTTTGAGAAGATGTGCAGACTTCATGCAGCATCATTTTGACGCACGAAAATGAAGTTCTCTTTGCTGTTTAATAGTTATATAGATATTGCAGTTTACTCTTCTAGTGAGCAAGATCATATTTGTGATTTTAGCCTTGATGAAGTAACTTCTGCAGATTTATGATACCTAGTAAAGAAACAACGCATGCTAATTACACAGCGACCTTTATATATGACCACAGAATTTAGCAGCCAGTGCTGCTTTTTGTTGCTTTACGTCAGTATTTCATGCTTGTCAAAACAGGTGCTTCATGGATTATTCTTTTAGAAGGTCTCTCGGTGATTTAGCCAATGTAAGTTTTTTTCTGAGTTCATTTTATTTCTATGCTTTCGAGTTTGTCGTTTTTTATGAAGTTGTTTCTTTGGTTTCCCCTACTTTATGTGAAGTACTTTTAGGATCGTAAGTTGAGACACAACTGTATCTGATAGCTTATTGTTTCAGACATGCTTCCGATAGACAAAAACTGTGAGTGGCAAAATATTGGTGTGTCATTGACTTCATAGGTGTCCGGTAGTTTTCACTTGTTGATTTGAAAAAACTGTAAGTATAGCTGTTGAGTAGCTAAGGTTGGTTGATGTGTACCCCATTCCATTGTTTGCTATGTGACTATGACCTAAGAAATCTGTACTCTCATCAGACCAGTGATAACCGTTATATGGCGTTTCCTTGTAAAGTTTGAATAGCGAGTTAAGGCACCTAGAAGTGTGAAATGTTGTGGTACATGACACCATCCCCTCCCTTCCCTCAATTTGATATTTTATTTTTAAATTCTTCTGTGAAGCGTAGTTGCGGCCTTTCAAATATGGGGATATCTATTTGCTGGGTGTTGCATTGTCATCTTTGTCAGCTTGGCTCTTTGTCTACACCTTGCTGGGAGGGTTAATTTATTTGATTTGTTGTGTGTGAGAATACTGGAATCATTTTTCAGTAGCAGTTATTTGATATCCATTGGCCTGGACCTACAATCCAACTGACCTGTTCCTGGCCACTTCGTACTTCTCCATTTTAACAGTATCATCCAAGTAATCGACATTTGGATGAGGAGGTCATGTGCAGACTAAATCCTTGTGGTCAGACCTGGGAACTGTGATAACTTGTTTCTTTGGCAGTCGCAACCGGCATGATGGGCATGTGCTTTCTGGCTATCTGAAGTCAAAAGTCTCGGTTAGCCCTGTCAATATCACCTTCTCGATGATCGCATGGTTGATGCATGGTTGATTTACTATGCTGACTGCTTTTGGTTCGTGCACTTATAATTTTACAAAGCTGTATCTTCTATTTCCTTCATTTTGGCATATCTACGACCGAGTTTGGCATACACACCGGAACTGATGATGGTGATATTGACAACATTTTGTCATTTTCTGACCCCAGTCATTACACTTATGTGCTGCTGCCTATGTGGAAGAATGGTACCAGCTCCCCCTTGCTTTGTTCAAAGTAATTTCATTAATGGTTACCGCCTTTGATCTGATTTTGGTGATGTGAAGTTTCTCTTTCGGGCAGGTCCTGAAAAATCCTTGGTCATTATATTTTGAACGTACGGAAGGAGTAATCTTTAACCTTCGACGCAGGTGGTAAAAAGGCTCGACATACCTGTTTCATGTGACTATGGCAATAGATTTCTTTGCTTGTCAGAATAGATGAGATAGGGGTAGAAATCCGAAAGCGGACACACCTTGTGCTCGGCAAATGCCTTGTTTACTACGGTTACTTGAGAAGTACTCCATTGAATGTTAGAAGGGTATAATGGATGTTTTCTTCTTGGCTAACAAGGCTATAATGAATTTTGATTGATGATCAATCTTGTATTTCTTGTTTGGTACTCTGTCCACGCGTGATACCTTGTCCTGTTGGATCAATCAAGTCTAAGTTGGCAGCACCTTTGGCTGCATTTAGTAACTTTCCAAAAACGCTCTAGAGAAAGTATTTTTGTTCTAAAGGTGCTTCGGAATGCTTTTTGAACAGAATCACGAATGATTCAAAAATGTTCCAAAATTGTTTGGCGGAACACTTTAGAAGAAATAAAAAAAAAAACTTGATTATGAATTTTGGAATACTTTTTTGGAACGTTTTTGAAATTACTACTCACCGCTGCTGATGCGGTTATCATCTGTCGGCCATCGTTGCTGCTTGTTGTTGGCCACCGCCGTCGACATTCAACTACGGCAGCTAAAAAAAGTGTTTTTTTTTACTTACTATGTATGTTTCTGTTTTTAGAAATCGTAATCGGGAATAAAAATATAAAAAATTATTTTTGTTAAAAAATTATTTTCAGGAACATAAACGTTTCCAAATGCAGCGAGTATTTTAACGGCGGAAGAATAGATTGTCACCATATAGGTTCTTTTGGGATTGTACATGCTCCATTTGCGTTAAATAACATTTTTATCTGAGTTGGAATATACGGTACAAAACTTTTCTCGAGTATTTTCGTGAAAGCTAAATTTATTTTCACTGTGAACAGTAACCAATCTACTTTATCTGATGAAGAGAACAACGTATGTATACAAATTACGGTAAACTACTAAAATCCACCGCTGATTATACATTTCATTTTGTTTAACTAGAGAAAGAATTAGGAGACCAAAAAGTAAATAGTTTAACAAATTAATTAACAAATGGAGGAACCTATCAAAATTCCCATCGACTCAGAGGCTTTTTTCTGCTTCGTGCTGCAGCTCTGCTTCGAGAAGGATCCTTTTGGAATCCTCAAAAGTTCCAATTTTGTCGTTGATGATGCCAAG
The DNA here is from genome assembly GCA_028455895.1 of Rhodomyrtus tomentosa. Taxonomy (NCBI): domain Eukaryota; kingdom Viridiplantae; phylum Streptophyta; class Magnoliopsida; order Myrtales; family Myrtaceae; genus Rhodomyrtus; species Rhodomyrtus tomentosa. The sequence goes on along the minus strand of JAPCWY010000003.1, from coordinate 11,380,309 downwards.
GGCCGAGGAGTTCTTTGACACCCTATTAATCATCGATGTTTGTTCTAGTTCGAAAGAGGAAATTGCTGGCCAGGACAGTGGCCATACAGAATCGATTGATTGAAAGGCGGCCCCCCCCCCCCCACCCCCCCCCCCCCCCCAAAAAAAAAAAAAGAAAAAAAGAAAAAAAAAGAGGTCTTAACAATGAAAAATTGTTTGATCCGCAAGAAAGGTCGAGAAAAAGCGATCAATGCCGTCGGCTTTCACATAGCATTACCGACTCGTAGTCGAAATGTTTCATTCGAGCATACTTACGGCTTATTATCAACTTAACTTATCTCGATAATGAAATAACTAATAGATGACATAGTGATCATCACAAAACCAAGCAGCCTAATATTTTCCTAAAGACACTTGTTTGATAAAATGGATAAATGACTCATCATCAACAAAAATGTAAGGACCGTCGATGATTTTAAGAGTACAACCAATCATTCTTAGGGAAAAAAAATTAATTCATTAATTTTTCTCGCAATTAACGAAAAATAAATTTTGAATGTATGTGTGGACTTTAGATTGTTATGGCACGATGATACATGAATATCCTCAGACAACTATCTATTGGGAAGAACCAGTGAAAATGACAACAAAAATCTAATCTAAGATATGATTTTAAAATAACTTCGCCGCACATTGATAGGAAAAGGATACTCATGAAGATCAATGTTAAACTTGTGTGTGGGTAGCGGGTTCATTAATAAACACACTATGGTGCTTTTGATGTCATGTTGAGTTTCTCAGAATATTTAATACCGTTTTGCTTGGTACTTTGCTGTTTTATCTCTTCAATTTAATACTTACATTGCACTATAGGACGAGGAATGTGTAACTAGCTTCTAGTACAAAAGAACAATCTACCACCATACCCCAAAAAACATGATTTGCTTCAGTAACATATTTTAGCTGGTTTTAGCAGATGATTAAGGAGCCACTTATTCCTTAACATCATTGTTTGAACCGGTAATAATGTTTCACGGGATTCCTGAACGGTCCAATCTCTCTGGAAATGAGGATGGACATCACCACCTGGCCGTGCAAATACTTGTGACTCGGTATGCTCAAGTTCCCTAAAACCACGCTTCTGTGTTACATCTGACTCGTTCCTTGGTGACTCCAAGGAGGGTTTGGTTTCGGTAAGAAGGAAAGCATTTCTAACACTATACCTCTCTCCCCCCTCTTCTCTCTTTCTCTCTCTCTCCTTTGTTCTAAACTAATCTGTTTACGCTTTGCTATCAATGAATGCAACACAAGCGTTAATATGTCAACCAGATTTGATCAACCCCCTGACCACCATGGGACTGCAGATGTCCGGCATTCTCGTCCTCTCCCATCTCTTCCACCTCGCTATGAAAGCCGTGGGAAATTCCGGGCCTGTGGCGCAAATCTTGGTCTGTCATTTTCCTGCTTTTATTGCTTGCGACGTCTTAACACTTCGCATTTTTGGGCTAAGGTTCGACTGAATTCTCCTAGCTTACATGCTTTTCAGATGCGCTGTAACGTTCTTTTTTGTGCGTTTGCCATACAGGCGGGACTTGCACTTGGTCCAACAGGGTTATCGCGCATCGACAAAGTGAGAAATTTCTTGTACGAACAGTCAACCAAAGATTATTACCCGGTTATGGAATTCTTCTTCAGCATAATCTTCATGTTCCAGATCGGTCTAGAGACGGACATTTCTTATGCAATTCGAACCTTACGACCTGCTGGTACGATTGCTTATGGCGGAATCATATTGAGTTTCATCCTTGGAGGGATTGCTTCTTTCTTCTCCTACCGGTACTTAGATTTTATAGGTAATGCATACATAGTTTACGGTCTCTTCATCATAATAGTCCTGGCGAATGCAGCCCCTCCTGCCGTGATTCGTCTGACAGCTGAATTAAAGATCGCGACTTCCGACATTGGCCGGTTAGCCGTGTGTTCTTCATTGGTCAATGATATGTCATGCTTATTTCTGTATGCTTTAATCATTGCAACTCACTCCGGGAAGGGCTTTGGCCACGGAATCCTCTGCCTTATGATCACCGTGGGACTGATTTTTCTGAACAAGTATCTGGTTCTTTGGTTCAATGGACGAAACAGAAACCTGAAGTACTTGAAACATACCGAGGTCTTCATTATACTGTCTCTCGTTATAGCTACATCCATGATCATAGAGTTGATGTCCTACAATAGCTCAATCAATTGTTTCCTCCTGGGTCTGATGTTCCCTAGGGAAGGCAAATCGGCTCGTACATTGTTGTTCAAGCTCACCTATTCCATCAACAATTTCATACTGCCCATCTATTTCGGCTATGTTGGCTTCCAGTTTAATGGGAACTATCTCCAAACGCTGGAGAACATAGTCACCGTTATCTTGGTTGTTGTGCTTAGCATTGCCGGCAAACTCGCCGGCACCCTAGCAGCTTGCAAATACATGAAGATCCCCCTGAACGAGGGCGTTTTGATCGGCTTCTTACTGAACATGAAAGGCCATGCTGATCTGGTGCTCATTAGTGGTGTTTCAAAAATTTTTGTAAGTTCACCGTGGCTTGTTAAGTTGAGTTACAGACGAAACGTAATGAGATGGCCTCTTTTCATTTAGTTCCTTATTATGAGTTTTGATCCTATAGATTGAGACTGAATGTTAAATCCTTTTGTTCTTGGCAGAGTTGGACTCTAAAATCGCATGACTTGCTGCTAATAACCATAGTCATTAACACGGTCATCTCAGGAGTAGTAATATCTATCATAATGAGGAAAGAGGAGAAAAGGGTAGCTCAGGCTTACCGATCACTCGAGCTGCAAGACCCGGAAAATGAACTCCGGCTCCTAGCATGCGTGTATGGCCCACGCCATGTAGCGGCGACGGTTGGGATTATCTCGGCACTAAGAGGCCCCCAGGCGGCGCCAATCACCCCGTACCTGATGCACTTGGTCGAACTCCCGGAGAAGCACAAGGCCAAGTCTGCGCTGTATCATGAGCTCGAAGACAATGAGATCGAGGTCAACGAGGATGATTACGGCGGGAATGATGTGCTGGAGATCAACGATGCCGTGGATGCTTTCACGGCAGATACTAGAGTCCTGATCCAGCAGGTCAAAGCCGTGTCGACGTTTCCCAACATGTATGAGGACATTTGCGATTATGCTGAGGATTTTAGAGTTTCCATTATACTACTGCCTTTCCACAAGCACCAAAGGATCGATGGCAAAATGGAGAGCGGCAAGGAAGGGATAAGGACCACCAACCAAAGAGTTCTCCGGCACGCACCGTGCTCGGTGGGAATTATTGTCAACCGGGGCCCTGGAGGTGCCCCAGGGTTTACGCAAATACTAAGCTCCGAGACCACACAGCATGTCGCCACGCTGTTTTTTGGTGGCCCTGATGACCAGGAGGCTTTGGCCTGCAGCAAACGAATCGCTACTCATCCTTGCGTTAGTTTGACGGTCATTAGGTTTGTACCATCGCCATCGCCGTCGTCTTCAGCTGAGAACGCGTCCCATCCGGATGATGATGTCTTCTTGGCAGACTTCTACAATAGGTATTACTTTTGCTCCTCAATACTTTGGATTACTTTTTCTTCGAGTGAGCACAGGAGAATTCAGACTGGTAAGAACACAGTTCTGCATAAGCATGCAAAAGTGCAGTCATATGTGCTATTCATATTTTCTTAACATGGATGTCATGTTCCATTCGCGTACATAGAGAAAGTCTTGACATTTTCAAAATGTAGGCATGTGAGGTCCGGACAAGTTAGATACGTGGAGAAGTGTGTGAACAACGGCACACAGACCGTGGCGGCACTGACAGAGATGGGGGATATGTACACGCTGTTCATCGTAGGGAGGGGGAGGCGAGGGCAGTCGCCGATGACCACGGGGATGAGTGACTGGGAAGAATGTCCCGAGCTTGGAATAGTGGGGGACATACTAGCTTCGTCTGAGTTCAGTATTAACGGTTCGGTTCTCATAATACAGCAGCATAGGAATCCAGGCATATAGTCCTCTTTTACATTCAGTCATTGAATATCGCTCGTTATTAGAATGAATCCTGATCCGCCAGCCGGAAGTCGCCTCCTTTGAAAGAAAGGGATGAACAGAAGTCGCCTACTTAGGAAACACTGCATCTCCAATTTAAGCAGTGTATCTAGCATGTAAGGGGAACCATGTATATTGTATATCATCATATGAGGGAGCTCAGAAATTTGTTCGCCCGCGTGTTTTTCCGCTCACCTATATCTTATCTTAATGTTGGCAAACTGCGAACTTCGTTAGCTTCACAGGCGTTCTTGCTCACTAGCAGAAAAACAAGCACTGAACTTCCTCTAATGGATTATGCAACCCGACGGCATACATCGCCCTGGTTTAGCAACGAAATCTTTCATTTTTGGCAGAACGACAAACTCAACCGTAGTATCTTTCAAAAAGACTAAACTTAGAAATACAGACAGATGAAAAACTTGGATTCCAATCAAGGACACGGGAGTGAGTACGAGAATTGAGTTATGACAGATGAATAATAACTGACATCATAAAGGATTGTAGGCTCGTAGCTAGTTCCTCCTATGTGCTGCTATGTCCAGTTTGTGTGAAAGACCAGAGACAAAAGATATGAACACCAGCACAATTGATTCTAATCAAATTCCACAACGAAGGAAGCAAACTAACTGACAATACCAAAACCAAATGGGCGCATGGGTGATAACAAAATGACAGTTGCTAAACCAATCATTCAAGGGCATTCAAATGCCTTTTCACAATTTAAGGGGCGTTATACAGAATGAACAAACAGTTGGGAAGAAATTCTCCTGCGCCTCAACGATCACAACTAGCAGATCTGAAATCTTATCCCATCTTCATCACCCTTTTACCAGTCTGAAAACAGGGTGACTTCGTACGGTAAGCGAAGCAGATGTTCAGGGACCAGGTGCCTTTTCTGTCCCTTCCCTTCAAAAACAGATCTTCTTCATCCACTGGAAGAGCTCCAGCCGACCGGTGAATGGCCCTGTCATCCAGTTCGTGGAAGCAAGCTATGAACGGTAAGTCTGTTATTTCGTGTAACCACGAAGACAGCGAGACCATTGTTTTCCTTAATCTATACTATCTCCCTCAGCTGTTCTTTTGCAGCTTTTCTGTTTCCCTAATAAGAATCTGACTGTACAGGAGTTCATTCCAAGTATCAGGAACGCCAGGCAGGCACCAATGGCTACAATCCTGGTATCGCACTGGTGATCTCCTTTCCTCTTCTGTTAAATTCTGCTTCCTGTATATTGACGGGTGTGCATCCTTTCGCAAACCAGTAATCCTTGTTACATTGAGATAGAATACTGGTGTCTTCATACCCTTCATCACATATTCAAGGATTCTCATCTTTCGAGGATACTTGAATAAGTATGTCTCTTCCTTGTATGGGTCGGTCTCTCTGTCACATCGCCCACCAGAATTCCAGCGTCCTCCTCTGCTCATAAAGGACAATGTACTTAGAAAGAAATCAAATAAATAAAGCATACTTTTAAGGGACAAATCCCCACTTACCTGAAGTGGCCAAAAGAATAGCCCCTGAAGAAAACAAGTGTTTTATGTGGGTCTATGTTGGAGTCTATCCATCTTCCCCAAGTTGTCAATGCTTTCCGAAATGCCTCTTTCACGTGCAATTGGCTGTAGATATGACTGCCTTCCTGATAATAATCCTTTCTGCAATTATTTCATGCCTTGAGTTCTGTGTCTTATCTGTTAGAATCAGCAGAGAAGGAAAGAATTAAGCATTACCCCTTGGAAGTTTTCTCATGAGTCCACCAATGGCCAGTGTTGAAAACAAGGATGTCTGCATTCTTGTACTTATCACACGATCCCTCGACAACATCTAGCCGAAGTGTCTCCCTCTTTGATCCATTAGCCATAGGCATTTCCCATTCTTGCACCAAGAATGGTGATTGAAAGAATTCCACAGAGCAATTGTAGTCCTACCAATCCACAGTCGAAAATTGCTCATGAGAGAGATATCGACAGTTGCCAAGGACTTCTAGGAGGGATGCAACTTAAGAGAAATTACCCGCAAAAACTAGAAAAGGACAGAAAAAAAGTGCATGCGCTTCAACTTTTGAATTTTCTCAACTGAACATCATAGAGTCTTGAGCAACATTGACCATGAAGATTTACATGTTCAAACGTCAGCACAGAAGGAATCAATTAAATGACTGACAAAAGACGAATTTTTTAAGCAAAAAGCCTAATCCCTAGAAGTGTTCGTTTCTTAAGATGAATTGACATACCTGAAATATAAATGAGTAGTAACCCTCGGTTCGGAACTCTTCCCTTCCAGAAGCCTCAAAGACTCTGCTCCTGTCCTCAACTGAGTTCCTAAGAATACAAACAAGAGATTCCCACATATTCCTATTGAGAGAATCGCCGACGAACACAAGTCGCTTTCCCCTTAATAAATTCAACATCTCACGACCGCTCAACCTGCAAGCACACATTCATCCAACCAGCCTCACCAACCAATCCAGCATTGCGGAATGCGTCCATGTGAACAAGTATGGCAAATGAAGATAACTAACAATAGTTGGGCACGAATTGAATCCATGCATTGGCAAAGAAGCAGCGAATCACCTGGGGATGTTGCAATCTTTCGGTTGCCATCTGTACTTGAGATATCCAGAATCACGCCTCCCATTCAGGAAACAGTTGAAAGGCTCGTCGATGTGAGGGCAGGAACCAGGCGAGTAAAGCGGATAAGACTCGTCCCTCACCCATCTCCCCGCGTACACATCGCACTTCTTCACCGGCTGTGGCCAAAACTCCGTCCTCTTCTTCTTCTTCCTCCTCGATGGACTCTCACCATTCACATCTCCACCGTCCTTTCTCGACCCCAGCGCCGCGTCCCTCGCTCTCTTCGCGGCGCCAATCCCGCTCCCGCTCCTCCTCCGATCGTCCCTCCAGTCCGAACGCGACGCAGCCACTCCTTCCCCGCCCCTAGAAACGGCGAGGTCTCCGGGAAGACGAGGACGCGGAGGCGAGGGAGGCAGCGAGAGGGAGGCGGATTCGGAGGGATTACGGCGGAAGCGAGAGAGCATGGAGGAGAAGTGAGATCTGTAGGAGGAGGCGGCGAAGAGGTTGGGGAGCCAGGGGGAGGAGGAGCGAGTGACCGGGTTGAGGACGAAGAGGAAGGTGCAGGCGACGAAGGTGAGGATGAAGCCGCACGCGAAGGACCTGGTTCCCCTGGCAACGGAGAAGGAGAGCGGCGACGGCTTGGCGTCGGACTTGGTGGGCGAGATCAGGCGGCGGAATATCCTCTGCGTCGGGGAGGACGCGTCGGCGAGTTCCATGGATGGGGCAGAGATCCCGGAAGAACGAAACGAAGTTCTCTCCCTGTGAGCGACTGAGCGAGCGAGAAAGGAGAGAGGAGAGAAGAGAGCGGTTAAAGTGACGTGATCATGACGTTAGCTAAAAATGAAAAATGTTACCGCGAAAAATTGCACGTGTCGAAAGCATGTCGGGCGTCAAATAAAACATCCGTACGGTGGAGGAAATTAATCATTAGTCACCCGGAGCAGGATCCCTGCCAGTGCCCTGCGGACTTGGATCCACAACCGCACAGGAAATGGTCTGACGGACAAAAATAGCGGAATCCTTCACTTTTATTTATTAAAATAAATTCACTTAAGACTTAACATTAAATTGTACAAAAGGGTTAAAATGACATAAATAATCTCTAAACTTTGACGAATTGTGCAATCTGATTTATGAACTTTTAATTTGTTCAATTTAGTTAATGAACTTTGACAGAATGTGCCATTTGATTTCTCAACTTTTGACTTGTTCAATTCACTGTCTGAACTTTTAATGCATGTTTAATATAGTCCCTGAATTATAAGAAAATGTTCAATGTTATCCCTAATATTAAATTAATAAAAGGACTATATTGAAAATTTTTCTATAATTCAAAGACTATATTGAACATGCACTAAAAGTTTAGGGACTAAATTGAACAAGTCAAAAGTTTAGGGACCAAATTGCACATTCTGCCAAAGTTCATGGACTAAATTAAATAAATTAAAATTCATGGACTATTTATGTAAATATTCCAAAATGGGGGATATTTACATTTATTTTTGTTTGGTTATTGTCCCAGTATTTCCAACGGGGGCATGAAATAAACTCGGAGCATATGTCGGAGGCGTCAATTGAAGAAGAAAGGGTCGCCTTGCACCGGCCGCGATTCACGTCCCGGTGGGGACAAGGATTAGGGCCTCTTGTTAATAACTTTATTGTTATCAGCAACATTCCGATAAGAGCATCGTCTAGGACTTATATGGTCTTCACTTCTCCCGGATCTTTGTCCTAGTTAACAAAGAAAACCAGGGCCTCGCGAGTCAATCTTTATGGATTGGCTTGACAAATTAATTTAGAGTATAGCACAGGACTGATTAAGGGCGACCAGTTTCCGAGTGAGCAGGTTCCAAAACCTAGTACCTGTAGTCTACTCTGTTAGGACCGGTTCGCATTTTCTGCAATCTAGTGAAAATCCGCTTTATATATAAAGAATGGTCTGCTATGTTCTTTGCTGAAAACCAAGGAGTGGAGAGGGAGAAGACGGGAAGAGAATCTACGATCCGATCCGAGAAGCAAGAAAATAATAGAGTTTGGATTTCCAAAACAAGCTCTAAATAGTCGGTTAGAATCGAGAACCCATTATCCGCATAGCTCGGTTCAAAAAGCTTAGAACGGGTAAATGGATCAGAATCGGCCCGGGTAGGGCCAATTCGGCCTGTTTCTTTCTTGGGGGATTGATGCTCAACCATAAAATTGATATATATATGTGTGTGTGTGGATCACCCTTCGGGCCGACCGGGAACAAGGTCTACTCTGGACAGTCCAGTGGCCAAGACTCCGGCAACCAAATCATCTGCTTCCGAATAGCAAATAGCAACGAGGAACGAAAACCGAATGCCGGGATGAAAACGAATAAGGACAGAAGGCAATAAAATGGAGATGCGGGGTATCGATCCCCGTACCTCTCGCATGCTAAGCGAGCGCTCTACCATCTGAGCTACATCCCCTTGGCGATTTCGTACTCCCCACCCATACCTTTTATATATGTAAGCATATTCTTGCTAAGTACGTAATGGAATTTACAGTTGAGGGGAAAAAAATGAATCGACACACAAAACTGTATTTACATCCGAAATGGTACAAAGCACTCTTTGAGAACAATCTAGGGTCCGGATCAATTCGCAGAGGAGTCATTGTCGTCCTCGGTTCGGCGGCGTTCGGGCCTAGGCGACGGCTCGCCAGCCGGCAAGTCGGAGATGGCCGCAAGCATGCGGCGGATGCTGACGGAGCGTGCTGGCTTGAAGCGGAGGGACATCGGCTTCTTGTCCTTGGAGAAGACGTCGGAGGATTTGGAGAGGATGAGGTAGACCAGGGCTTGGACCACCAGGAACATGGCGATCTTCGTCAACACGTCCGCCAGAGAGGACGTAAACAACAACTCCATGGCCGGTTCTCTCTCTCTCTCGCTCGCTAACGACCGGATCGGCGGGGTCTGAGTTCCAGAATCTCAAATGATCAAACACAGTTGAATCTGCACGGAACGGAATCGAATCGGGATGCGTACCCAACATCTCCCGACCGAACCGAGGCTTTATACGAGAGAGGAGGACGACACGCGGCGTTGAACTTTCCCCCGGGAAGTCGTGTGCTTTTTTGGTCGGAAAGTCGTGTGTTGGACCGCACGCAAATTTGGGTTCGGCGATTTCCAAGTCTGACTCGGAACCTGCGCGAGAGGCTTCCCCGCGGGTGTACGTACGAATCGATTAACTCATTTTGCACGTGAAAAATTAAGTGCAGACGACATCGCGAAGCCACAGGTGATTGGCCAGCGTTTAACGTGACTAAACTAAACTAAACTAAACAGCGGCTGACGGCCCAACCGACAATCAAAGTCAACTCACGGAAGATTCAAACCTGTGCGGATGCCTTTCGGTAGGAATTCGTGATGTGAGCCTAGACGTTGCGGTTCCACGTGCGATGACCCGAATTTCTAGTTAAGATGGTTTGAATGATTATGTAACGAAGGGAAAAGTAGATAAGGTTAAAAACGGCAGATGAACTAGTTAGCCCTTACGTGAGAAATAGGAGCGGAATGTTCACATGCACGGTGGCAATTAGGGGTGAGCACCGATCCAAGGTAGATTCCTAAACCAAACTGAATCGGACCGATCATAACCAGTTAGTTCTGATCCAGTTTCAAAGTCTTCGGAGTATGTTTTGCGTTTCAAAAATTAGGAATCGGTTGCCGCTACTGCCAACGATATCAAGATGATCAGGCTAGTGAAGGAATTACCTTTCTTTTACGCGGTCACAAGTTTGATTCACATCAGGAGTGAACCTTTGAACAACCTGTGCTCGTGGCCCTACCGCAACATATTCAACGTGAACAGACATCTTAACTGCAAGTATTTTGGTGGGGGGCTGCAGTGACGAGTGTACTAATTTCAAACCTTCGAGTCGTGAGCGGCGAGGAGAAAACTATAATTCAAATAAAATGTCTCGAGCCGGGCGGAGAACACTACAATGGAGTTGTCAGTGCCGGTGGCGAAACACGCGACTTGCGTGCCCACAGTGGGACTTCTCTTTGATTCGAATTTGGTTGTGTGGATGGATCACATGGCAACTTCCCCATCTCATCACTTCTTTACAAATCTCTTCTTTTTTTTTTTTTTATGTGGTGTCCCATCAATGCCACACTCATTTAAAAATCATACAATATTGACGCGGATGAGGTATTCATCTACGTAATCAATATAGATAAAATTATTATCTACATAATATTACATGATATTACCTAATATTATGATATTTTCATTTTTTTAGACAGTTTTGTAAATTTTGATATTTTATAATTCTAGTAGGGTTAGGTTTAGGGTTAACACCCTATATAAGGTGTTTTATGATGTTTGAAGAGACATAAAATATTTTTTTGATATTGAATTCGCGATTTTCCTCTCAAAGCAATATTTGCTTACTTCTTTTACTGAATGCTGCGTCAGGTGGTATTAAAGCCTATGGAGACTGGCCATATCAAAGCCTAGGTGGTTTCCTTTACCATGATCAGGAGACTGGAGCCCATATCCTTGGGGACGACATGCTACAACATTTGAAGCAATATTTAGTGGAACGCATAAATTAACGAATTGATCTCGAAATTCATCACATCAAGCAGCGATTCGAAGGATTAGCAAATCGATTTGAAAGTCTCAGCGTTGATGTGAATCGGAATTGGCGAAATGACAGAAGGCCGGGTGCAGATCTTGCTCGCGGTGACCCTATCGATAGGCATGTTCCTGTCCGCAGGCAGAATAACCCTCTATTTTCTAACGAAGAATGAGTTGGCTATGGAGGTAGAAATCGTTATGAAGGATTTGAAAGGGAAAATGATAGACGCAATGGAAGACGACGTTACGACTATTGCGATGGCAGACGACGCCTCGACAATTGTGAAGGTAACAACTTTAAATTAAAAGTCGATATACCTTATTTTGATGGAAATCTTGATATAGAAGAATTTTTGGAATGGATTACTAGTATTGAAAAATTCTTTGATTATATGGAGACCCCTAGTGAGAAATAAGTGCGATTAGTAGCCTGTAGATGGAAGTGGTGTGCGTTTGTATGGTGGGAGAAATTGCAGAATAGGAGAGAACATGAATGGAAAGATAAAGTTCGAACTTTGATTAGAATGATTAGGCTGCTAAAACATAAGTTTCTTCCACCCGACTATGAGCAATTCCACCAAAAATTGATGGGTTTAGAACAAAATCGTAATTTTTCTCAGCGTTCGCGAGATTTTTCGATTGTTGAATTAGGAGGAGTTAATGAATCGGTTATTGATAACTGGAGGAAAGAGAGTGAGAGTACCACAAAGGTTGGATTGTTAGAAAAAGATGTCGACCAGTGCGAGATCATCGAATGTAAAAAGCCAAAATTCAATTCTAAATCCGCTAGAACTTTGAGTAATGGCTTGAAAAAAAAAAAAACAAGAGAGGAGGATACAATTGGTGTCGAGTATATTGGATATGGAACACTGTGTGAAGAATTTGAAGGCTTAAAGGTTGGTCATGGGAATATCAACATGGATAAGTATTCAAGCTCCCGCAGTTCACAGACGTCTACACAGATCATTCGGGTAAGTACAACAGAAATGCTGCAGAGGAGACTAACAGAAAGAATTCGGTGGAATGGCGTGAGGAAAGGAAAGTTGGATTACATGGGGGTGAGGACCTGCCCAATCTCCAATTCGAAGAGAAGTAGTTAGCTGTGGAGGAAATCTCGTCTCACGATGATGCGCGAGATCGTCGAGGCGTCTATCGGGATAAGTATCAAGAATGTCATTGGACTGTCGTGTTCATATAGACAGTCCGAATCTCAAGGGTAGAGGTCTATCCTTCTGAAAAAAGGGCAGGAGATCCGAATCCTCAATCAAATACCTTTGCGGGCGATCTTTCTATCCGGAAGTATGTTTTGATTGATGCGTGAGCTGCATGCGCTAATCATCGAATGGACGATGGCAGCCAGCAGTGGGAAATTTTTCGCAATGAGTTGAATTTTTCGCGATGCGGAGCAAGGACAGTGGAAGTAAAGAAATTGCGCTCAATCTGTCGCGGTCGCATGCATCAGCATTTGTCCTTGGCCTGTCCACTTTTCTTGACTTTGTCTCGAAGCAACCAACTTTTATGTTCAGTCTAAATTGGCTTTTGTCTCAAAGTATCCGAGAATTTCTTCGATGTATCATCGAGTGCATGTGAAAGTAATCTCACATAAAATATTTTGATGTAACCTTTCCGACCACGATTTTCGATTCTTGTTGAAGCATATATTGGGAGGATGGGAAATCGATTTTTTTGTTATTAAAAAATATTTTGGTGTAATTAAGTGGTTATTCTGTTTTGCATAATGAAGATTTTTTTTTTATGTTGATTACATATGTAAAGTAGTAAATAGATCCATCTTATGAAGGAATCGGACATGATAATTTTTTATTTATTTAAGACCCTGCAAATTCGTTCTTTTTCCTTTTAATTGATTAGGATCAGTTACATGAACGAAGTGGAACACGGCATTCTTTAGTAAAAAGCTAAAGAATCTTCGCTTCATGCTCATTGCGTGGCTGCGTAATCACACCGAAAATTCATCACTATCGGGACCATATTTTTGCATTTTAGTTTAGATTTGCTCATTTTGCATATTTTTTTTTTATTAAAGAATATGTATTTGAAACTTGTTCAGTCATAAATTTATTATCCATCCGAGTCCAAAAATCAATACGTAATCACGACGCCACATGCAGACCCAGACTGTTGATATGAATTTTATAAGATCAATGGTCGTGATTGCTTTGGATCTCGGAATTCACGACGAAAAATGTACCCTCGGATGCACATGCGCCGGTTTTGAATCAACGGAGCGGGAGGACGAGCGCGCGCGCGCATCAGGCTACGGGTGGATGAACGCGCAGGTGAACATTCGCTCCGTTGACCTCAACCAACGTTCACAGCGGCGGCCCAGCTACCTCTCCTCCCCCCGCCCCCGCCCTTTTTGGGAAAGGGCTAGACCGCGATTAATTTACTTAATCGGGATGAATCGCCAGGACTGAGCGCCGCTTACTGCGTCGCAGAGACATTAATTACAAAGCAACAAAAGGGGCTTACTTGACATTAACAGGATTCGTAATTTTTAAAACACGCTCCGCAATAGCGGCAGAGGACGAAGGAAACAACGACAGCAACCATGGCCTCCTTCACTCGGTGAAGATAGGAAAAAAGAGAGGAAAAAAGAGAGAGTCGCCGTCTCCTTTCGCGCTCTCGAATCGAATCTCCGACGAACCAAAAAAGACAAGCTTCGGACTCTCCTTGTTCTCTCGCTCTTTCGAGGTGGTGCAGGAGGTTGATGGAGGAACAGGGACCGAAATCGCCTCTGCTGACGGCGAGCGCCGGGCGGAGGAGCGGGAGATCGCTCCGCCGGAGGAACTCCGTCGACACGCTCAGGAGTGAGTTCGTCGCGAAGCTGCCGGAGAAGATCCGCTCCGCTCTCGACGTCGAATCTGGCCCGTGCGACATCGATTTCACCAAGACCAAAGGCTTAAGCAAAGGTCTCCCTCCCTCCCTCCCTCTCACTCGCTCGCTCTGGTTTTGGTCGGATGGCTCGATAGTTGGATGATTAGAGCTCATTTTTCTTTCGTTTCATGGCGCGATTGAGGAACGAAACGGAACGGAAAAAGTACACTGCTCATTTTTTTAAGTTTCCGTTTGTCCTCATCCGGAGCATCTGTGATTTTACTATTGTTTCTAGCCTTTTGGGGCTGTGTCTTTCATTCTTGTTCTTTTAGAGGTTCATATTGCGTCGTCATGCGAAGCTCCACCCGAAAGAGCAGAGGAGAAGAGAGAGACTATGCGTCATTGGCTTACTCTGTTTTTAAAATTACTCAGTTGTTTTTTTTTTTAAATGTTTTTATCCAAACAAAGTTGTAGCAATCTTTTTCAACGAAGTTCTGACTTATGTCAGCTGAATTCTTTGCTTGTGATGCATGATCCCGGTAAAAAAAAAAAGTCCTTTCTCCCATTTTTATGCTTCTTCTTTTCTATCTAAGGTCTGTGATGGAGCATGGCGTGCAAGAAATTGCTTTGATCATGTTTAAGGGTCTCTTTTCCCTTCTTTTGTAAAGAGCATTCTATTGGTCTTGTCCATTTTGAACAACGAAAACAGAGTTCTTGGATTGTTGTTGCAGGGGAGAAGGAGTACTATGAAAAGCAACTTGAGACCTTGAAGTCCTTTGAAGAAGTGGACGCTGTGATGCGCTCTGATGGTGTGGATGACGAAAATCTGGTAGAAGCAGCGCAGCATGAAAGAGCAATGAAGTTATCGAACTATGCCAATATCATACTGCTGGCGTTTAAGGTAACACATCTGCCGGTTTGTTGTGTTCCGGCGCAGGTGTATTGTCTGTTAATTTGGTTGAAGATGCACAATGCAGTTGAGGTGTTTGTCGCATCAAAAGTGCCCTTTTCTTTTTTTGAAGGCATTACTGTTAAATAGTGATTTTATTTCAGCATCTTACATAACGTTAGAATTATCTGGAGTAGTCTAAAGCTCAATGTTGTCAAACTAATTGTACTCACATTGCAATTGGTCAAACCATGCGCGATGAAACACGTGTTATGATGCAGATCTATGCGACAATTAAGAGTGGATCAATAGCTATTGGAGCATCTACATTGGATTCTCTACTTGATCTCATGGCTGGCGGCATACTTTGGTTCACACACCTGTCAATGAAGAAGATTAATATTTACAAATATCCCATTGGAAAAGTGAGGGTGCAACCAGTAGGAATAATCATCTTTGCAGCTGTAATGGCTACTCTAGGTACTCTCTCATTCATCATTTCCCTAATGATTTTTATTGGGAGTCTAAATTGACGAGGACTTCGTGGCCCTTAACGCTTAACCTCTTAACAGCTTTCACATTTGGCTTAACTAGAGAAAGTTCCGAGACTTTATTCACGTTAGAAACCAGTTATTTGCGATGTTGAATTTCATGGCTAGCCTTTTAGGTCTGGCTTAAAAAATTTGAAGCATTTTAGATGTTTGTGGCTGCTTGACTTGTATGCTCAGCGAATTTGTTTTCTGCAGCCCAAAGTAAGGGGCTTGAACGACAATTCATATGGAGAAAAAAGGTTGGTTGTCTATGTTGTCAATGAGAAAGGACGGAAGTATGCATAATTAAGTAAATTATGCAGCCAATAGCATTCCTCAAGAAGTTCAGCATGAATTGAAGTGGGTAGTGTCATATTGTGGAAGATGTTTGCTTTGTTCCTTCTTCTTCTTTTTTTACGGTGTCATGCATTTTGGCAAATAAGCAGCAGATGGCTCCTCTCCGACTCTCTTGCTTCCAACGACATGGATGAATGCAATCTAATACAGGATGTTTGATTTTTCCTTTCAACAGCCTAATCCTAGTGTCCTGGCCATGTCGACAAGGGTTTAAAGCTTTCAATTAGAACCTATTCCTTAATAAAAGGTTTTCCAGTTTTCTTTTTCAGTATTCTCCACAGAAAGAACTTATCTTAGGTGATTTTCCACTCTAGTGCAGAGGAAAATGCCTTTGACCCCCCACTTTAGAAGAACGTTCTTGCTTAAGCACTGGGTGGGGTAACAAGCTCATTCGAGGATTTACTTCAGTTGGTAAAGGGATCCATAAATAGTATGTATACAAGAAGATTAGAGAGAGATGTTGATGGACATTGTGCCAGATGTTTAGGCTGCGTACGGTAACACTCCAAGGAAAGTGTTTCTATTCCAAAAGTGTTCCTGCAATACTTTTGGAATAGAAACGCATATAGTTAAAAAATGTTCCGAAAATGTTCGAGGAATACTTTTGTGCCGGGGAACACTTTTGAAGAAAAAAAAAAACTTCATTTTGGATTTTGGAACACTTTTTGAAATAATTTTGGAACTACCGCCGCCAACGCGGCCACCACTCGCCGACCCTGCGGCGACGGAAAAAAGTGTTCTTTTTGTACTTATCAAACGCGTTTATATTCCCATAAATCGTAGCAAGGAACAAAAACACAAAAAAGTATTTTTGTTCAAAAAATGTTCCCAGGAACAGAAACGTTACCATAAGCAGCCTTAGGTGTTCTTGAAGCCAAGTTACTCGTCATTCAGAATTGCAAGGGTGTGGGAAAAAAAATTTCTACCATTTTTGTCCTTCCCGAATGAAGTTCGTTAACCTTACCAATGTTTGGCAGTTAGAGATGTTTTTCAATAAGTAAGCAGGCCATATTTAGAATGGGCAATGACCGAATTTGATGAGTGCATTGATTGATTAATACTTTGATGATTTGACACGAATATTTCAACACAATTTCTGAGAAAGTACCTCTAAATCCAGTGAGGGAGTTGAACTTAAGATTTCTATTTCTTGATTCATGGAAAATTCATAATCTCTCATGAGTGTTTGGATTCTGAATAGGAAAAAGAATTGATGTTACCAGTTTTCTCTCAGGCTTTCAGGTGCTGGTCCTAGCCGTAGAAGAGCTAGTCAAAGATGAAGCTTCTGACAAGATGAATGCAAGCCAATTGGTGTGGCTATACTCAATCATGTTATCTGCTACTGTTGTAAAACTTGCTCTCTGGCTTTACTGCAGAAACTCACCGAATGAGATTGTTCGTGCCTATGCGAAGGTGCAATTCTAATTACTAGTCTTAACCTGTCTTTTGCCTTGACAGCTATTTACATTATGAGATTTACAATTCCTCGTACAGATATCAGTGAGTAGATACGTATCTGTTCAGATGAATACCTGAATCCCAATTGCTGCCTATTGCCAGGATCACTATTTCGATGTGATAACAAATGTAGTAGGTCTCGCAGCGGCAGTTCTTGGTGATAAATTCTACTGGTGGATTGACCCTGCTGGTGCTATTTTGCTTGCACTTTACACCATTACCAATTGGTCTGGAACAGTCATGGAAAATGCAGGTACCTCTTTTTATGTCATCTCTATCCTCCTCAACCTGTACCTCGCAGGTAATCAATTAACCTTGACAATTGGAAAGGTAGACTAAAACACCTTTCAATAGGACAAAGAAAATCTCGTGGAAGGGTCGGTTATCATGTAGGATCCTGTTGAGGAGTAGAATGTAGTCTTAGAATACTTAGGACGATGCGATGCTGATTTACAGATATGTTTCACACCAAGTATATTGACCACTTATGCTACTTCATGCAGTTTCGCTCGTAGGACAGTCGGCGCCTCCAGAATTTTTGCAGAAACTAACTTATTTGGTGATAAGACATCCTGAAGTCAAGCGGATTGACACTGTCCGTGCTTACACTTTTGGCGTGCTTTATTTTGTGGAGGTGAGCCCTTAAATACAGTCACTTTCTTTTGTCCTTGAGAGCCATGGATAGCTCCACTCATATCTCTGATTCCGCCACTATGCCGAGTTTTGTTAGACAGTGACGCAATTGATGGGTGCTGGTTTGTCGACTGAATTCATCAGACTTTTAACTTTACTATGTTCCAGTGTAGTGTCGTCTGAAGTGAGCTTATACCTGATGGATTGCTTGTTTAGCCAATTTCTTGGTGAATAAACTGGTTTCTGTATGATTGTGATTAGGTCGACATCGAACTTCCGGAGGAGCTGCCTTTGAAGGAGGCCCATGGGATAGGGGAAACCCTCCAGATAAAGCTTGAGAAGCTCCCGGAAGTTGAGCGGGCATTCGTTCATCTCGATTTCGAATGCGAACATAAACCAGAGCACAATGTCGTGAGCCGGCTTCCGAACAACTAGGGACTGATACTTATTCTACACACTCAAATCTGCGCTGCAACGATGAAGCCATCGCAAATGGACGATGAGATTTTTCTTCCCCAACAAGGAACTACTCGTCGAGGATTTCGTTTGCTTGGTGGGGAATGGAAATTTTGTGGAAACAGGAGACTGGATGTTGGATCCTGCATCTGAATCTTTTTCCCGGCATCACAACTTTGCCGGACAATTCTACTGTTTCATTTTAAGAAGACCATTTTTTTTTTTCCTTTCCGTGTTAAGAGATTTCTGAAAGAGTTGATAACCGTCGAAAACGGTTTGATTAAAGAAAAGGTCAACTGCCGAAAGACAAATCATGATGACAGAAATATTTACTTTTGGAGACTTGCATTCCGCAGAGCGGATTTGAGCAGTTTACCAACTCTTTTCCCAATCAAATTAATCCAACATTAAAGTAGATAAAATAGAAAAGAAATTTTGTATCGACAACTAACATTAATGAGAATTGGTAAGACAGCTGATAATTTAATCAAAGAAATGCTGACAAGTCATTTAAGGGAAAATTTCAAAAAAGAGACCCAAGTAATCTCATTTTCTCAAATAATTTCAAATAAAAGCCTGAAGTAAGTATTATTTCAAAAAATGATTTGAAGTGCCCTTATTGTCTTAAATAAGGGCCTAAAGTGATTATGTTAGTCTCAAAAAAGAGCCTAAGTTACTTTAGTTGGGGCCATCTTGGTAATTTTATTTTATTTTATTTTTTTCTTTTTCTGTTTTTTAAGTTATGTTAAAAACAAAAAACAAAAACTGAAAAAAAAAAAATTAAAGAACACAAGTGGGAGTACTGTCCTCCCTCCTGTGGCCACCGGGTCTCCGGCACCTCGGCAAGCGACGTCTATCTTGCTCTGGTCCTAGCCAATGGCCTTATTTGAAAAAAAATATTGTCACTCCATGCCCTTTTTTTAAGACATAATGGAACTTCAGGCCCTTATTAGTCCACTTCCGGTCTTTATTTGAGAAAAGAGGGCACTTGGAACCCTTTTTTTGTAAATTTCCCTTCATTTCAAGACATTCTAGTTAGTAATTTCATAAATG
Organism: Rhodomyrtus tomentosa; assembly: GCA_028455895.1. Classification (NCBI taxonomy): domain Eukaryota; kingdom Viridiplantae; phylum Streptophyta; class Magnoliopsida; order Myrtales; family Myrtaceae; genus Rhodomyrtus; species Rhodomyrtus tomentosa. The sequence goes on along the minus strand of JAPCWY010000003.1, from coordinate 11,360,855 downwards.
AGTTGATTAAATTGAACTGCGTAGCTAAGAAAACAAAATAAAAGATCGAAAAAAATGAAAAAAAAAATGATAGTTCAAAGGAAAAGAAAAAAACGGTGACAAAAAAGAAGGAAAATAAATTTGGTGAGTAGCTCAAAGAAGAGTTTGAAACCCAAAACTAGTTATAGGAGAAAAGTTAAACACGTCACTCCGTACTAGGTTGGTAATCTCAAAAAAGAATTGGTAAAATTAGGGCATTGCTAATGAAGCCAAATAAATTATGAACCATAAACAAGTTGAAAATTAAAAAGAAAAAAGAAACATCTGTAAATAACTCAAAAAAGAAGTTTATCATATATACCAGGGAAGAAAAGTTGATGAGCCATGGTAATTTAAGTTAATAATATCTATAAAGAGTTAGTATATTTAAGCAGTTGCTAACTAAGGCAAATAAAAATTCGCATATCAATAGAAAATTTAGTAAACTTTGAAAAAAAAAAAACACTATCGAACGTCGGCAAATCAAATAAGAGTTGGATTTGACCAAAATAACAAATAAGAACTGGCAAGTCAAAGCTAGGTGGTAGTTTAATCTAACAAAATTTGGTAAGTCGCTCAAATTAAGAACGATAAAGTTCCATACAGGAACAATGAAATCGAAGTACTAGCAACTTATGCTAATAAAAATTTGTGCAACCCATAAAACGCTAGCAAGTTACCACTAATTTACCGATCTTTATTTATTTATTTATTTATTTTGGTCGAATTTACCGATCTCTGTTCATTAACAAAATTTTCACACTAGCTAATCCTTATCGAAACTTACTAACACAAAATCGATCTTACGCATGTTCGGGAGATTATTGTTCTGATCGAATTTTTATCCGTCCACCGGTAAAAAAAAGAAAATCAATCTTACGTTTGGATATGACTTACATACAGGTAGTATGTAAGTCATATCCGGATAATGACACCCGGAGGGCCTAACCTTCTTTATAATTGCGGAATAGGACACCCCGAGCTTTTTAGTTTTTTTCAATTTAAGTACCTCAACTTTTCAAAATGCGGCTTGCAACCGGGTTTTTATGCTAGGTGACATAAAATTTAAATCCTTCTTTTTAGGGCATAGTGTTGTAGAAAGAATTGGGAAAGAAACACCAAAAATTTTTGTGATGTTGCAGAATTCACTGCCTGCTCTATAAGTATACATCAGCATACAATTATCCACCAAAACTATAGTGTTTCTCACATTGCAACCCAACCGAAAGAGACTATCAAAGCGTCTCTAAAGAGTGACCCCGACTGCACATGGCCGGTTTGCTTGGCGGGGAAGACTTTTAGTATCTGCTGTAAGAAGAAAAGGAACTGTACCAAACCAATGCAAGCTTTGAGCGCTCTTAGGAAGTTGGGATCACTTGAGAAGGGAAGGGATAAAAGAGCTATTTCCCAGCTGCGGCCGATCAATGGATATTCAAAGCCATGTTGCACAGGTTGCCTCTTCTTTGTCCATCTTTCTGAACTTGGAATTGTAAACTGTGGGTCACAGTTGCCAGTCCCCTACACAAAAGTACGAGTTGGAAGAGTAACAAAGATGACAATCAGCAACCATAAGACCCTTTTAACCGGCAAACCCCCAAAAACCATTAGTGAAAGAGAAAAAAACTTTCCACACCTAAATTGCAATTGCAAGGGGAAGAATGTTTTTCAATAATCGACATCTACTTTCCCTGGAAAAGAGAATAGAGCTTCAAAATGAAAGGCACGCACAATCTTCACAGCAGTCAAATGTCAGAACGGAGGGATAGACTAGCTGGCGAATATCAGTTACAACAGGTTGAGGCCGCAAGAGAGCTCACCTAAGAACTTGGGAGCAGACGGCCATTGTACATCTTATCAAGTAACTGGCGAGCGTCAGGCCTCCTAAGAAGACCTTTGTTGTTAGGTAAACCGGTCCCCAAACAAACGGGACACACGAGTTTCCCTCGGCCTGGAAACAATAAACATATTGACAATGAACCCATGGATTGGAAGTGATGTACATTCAACATACTTTCAATTTGTATTCCTCGTATGCACCACAGCTTTCGACAGGAAAAAAGTTATTTAGTTTCTTTATAATGTGAGTAGAGAATTTTCCAAAATTAGGTACAGAGACAGCTCTTCAGAGACCACTGAAATATTCACCTTCCATGTCGATGCAGGGTGAACAAGTGAAAACACTGCATTATGCATATGCAATAGATCATGGTCTCTTAAACGGGAGGAAGATGCAAAATCATAATGAGCCCCTAATTCCAAAGTTCGAAGTCATCTTTCATGATCCCCTAGATAATAACTAAACTGAGAGAAACATATTTCTCTAAAACATGGGCGCTGGTGACAGCAGAGACCCAAAAAGGGAAAAAAGGGTAAAAAAACCTAAGTTTTGGTGCATACCATAACAATTTGGACATTCAGTAAACTCATAAACATCCTTTGCCCGTTTTCTGTTGAGAGCTTTCCATTTTCCTGTACCCCCACACATGTCACCTAAATGAAACAAAACAAGTTGTGAATTTATAGGTGACAACAGAGAGATATAAATTGCAAATTCTAAGAGGAGAAATACTCTCAGTTGATTCTTTCAACCTCATTTCACAACTTTTAATGGAAGTTAGATGAAGGAATTTTATAAACATCAATGAAATAACAGTTAAGCGATAAATCATATGACCAGGGACATGCATCTCAATACAGCTACAAACGATGGTTACTGAAGTTCCTGTACTTCAACAATGACCCCTCAAAACCGGAGCAACTAACAAGAGAAGTACACATTATTGGGAAGGAGAAATCATTGAGCAGTCTGCAAGCAGAATTTTGGTTCTCAACTGATAAAACTGAAGTTTTTGATATGTGAGCGACTCCAGCATTAAACAGAGTACTCTCGCATTGCAATCCCCGACACTGTGCTGCTTACAATTCTCATGACTAGAAATTACTAGCAATTTAACCACGTTATATTGCAGCATTCCACTCCCCCAAGAAGAGCATAACGACAACACTGAATTTTAAGAAAGGAAAAGAAATAGAAATATTACAGATTATAGCACCACCGCCCCCGCAGTTTCGACAAACAGCTCTTTCCTTTGCATCTGGGGAAGTTGCCTTTGGCAGAGCTATAGAGGAGCCAGACTTGCTAATAAATGTCACAGATGAACATAAACAGGTCAGACACCAGCGCCTTGAGGTCAAAAATTGAGACTCCTGCAATTGGAAACGGGCAATGTTAAGAAATTACACAAGTACTTTGTGATGTTCCATTGAATGATGTAAACCTCATAGACCAAATGGGAAACCTCACCTAAAACAATGAAAAGAAAAAAAATGAACCTTATATCTACCATTTAATATTAAGTTCAGGAAGGGAAGGAAATCATGGTTTTATCAGGAAGTAGTTGCATCTGTCGCTTAAGGCGATAAATATGACAACGTGAAGTAGGATAACCATTTCTGTACTGCGAATGGCATGTTGTGATAGAGAATTTATGAAATTGCTGAAGTCGCTTCTCTGTGTACGAGGACACTATTACAATTCGTTTGCTCCCAACACCAAAAACAAATCCAAAGACCCGCAAAAATGTTTCTTTGTCTTGGCAAGAACCTATTCCAGTCCTCCCCTTGGACACAAATGGAGATAGGAAATTTACTGTTATTCCCTCTGCATCTGCACAACTTTCCTCGATTTTCGTAAAGGAAAGCCAGTTTTTTCAGAAATTTCACACAGAGTGCAGAGCAAAGCTATTTGCAACTGCATTGTTCGTGTCAAAGGAGTGTCGACCATAGGGAGATTGCGGGAGTCCTAACAGGTAAGTAGAACAAAATTGCCCATTGCGACTCAGGGCACACAGACCCTTCACCAAGCAACGGTGTGAAGCAGGCAATTCAGACAAATTCCAAAAAGAAAAGGCGAAGTACGGAAAAGAACCCTGGAATTCGCTGAAGTCGCTGCTTCGGGAGGGGGTGAGCCTGAAACTCCATGGCCGTGGCTGCTACCAACTTCTTCCAAGCTGGACCTCGCGCGACACTCAACCGACTTTGAGCTATCTGCCAATTCGTGTCCCAAACGGATGATCAAAAACCAAGGCCCGGTTTACGTAATATATTGACACAAGCGAAAAGATAGTTCCTTTTTTTTCACACGACATGGAAAGGTAGCAAGGGACTCCATAGCAGAATGGTATGACTAAAGATTTGGGACAATTCGAACTTCGCTAATGCAAATCGCCAAAGCCCCGTTATATCATGTCACGTAACTTCGAGAAAATTATGAGAGAGAGAGAGAGAGAGAGAGCTCACGGTGATGGTGAGAGAGAGTGGGGACGAAAGAGAATCGCAGTGGGAGAGCCGAGAGATGAGAGGAGGGCGCCATCGTCACTCCGTCTCGAGCTGACCCTGAGGGAGATTGAGCTCGTCTTCTGATATTTTGTGGGTGGAAAGGGAACCAACGTGGATATGATATGATCGCCTTCTCTCCTCTTCTTCCCGTTTTGTATAACTCGTCGCTTTTTCCCCCACTGCAAAAGAACAAATTATCGCCGGATCAGGCAAAACACGACCGAAACGTCATCAACGGCCAACATTTTCCGACCGCGGCGCGTGTCTTCAGCTAATGTCTTGGATGTCCATTCGCACGAAACAGTTTAAGACAGACATTTCTACCCATCATCGGAGATCACTTTTTTTTTGGGAGGGGGAATCGATCATCGGAGATCAATGAGGCAAAAAATTAAGTCCCAATCGATCGATCGTCGGTTGAAAATCCTTGAGTATCCATGTGAGACAAAATGTATCCGGACACGGATTTTTTTTTTTTAATGATCGACGGATCTCTCAAGACCGCAGAATACCCCAAAATAATTCAATTGTTGCACTAATTTTTTTCACGTCGGCTTAATTTTATTTTATTTTCAGAGGGCTTTTTAATACGAATGAAATCGAACAGTAGCATTTTATCCTTTTATTTCTCACGAACCAAATTAGGTATTAGCTTAATTCACAATACTTTATATTTCATCTGGACGCTGCTATTATTATAATCAATCTCAATAAAACGAGTTTCTATTCCAGAGTCCCTTCTATCCTTTTATTTCTCGTTGTCGTGAGCCTTGGTGAACACTCACTTTTACCGAAGTTAGAATCCACATATTCAACAGGTTTGGGTGCGGCGTCCTACTCCTACTACTTCATTGTTTAATCATAAAACCAACGCAGTTGATATTTTACGTTCTATGCTCGTGATTCTCGCTTGATTTAGCTCAAAAAACAAAATCTTGATCCCACACAAAACCACACACCAGAAAACAAGCCAATGGCGAAAGACTTTAAGACTAAACCCAAATAAGATTCATTATCGCTTTTATGTCAGAAATACAGTTTAAGCCCCCCCAAAAAAAAAATAAGGTCAGAAGCATAGTTGCCGAATTTCTGCCGGCAACAGAGACCCTAATTAATCTTGACTTTACAATTGACTAAGCTAAATAAAGAACAGAATACATCAATATGGAAGCCGATCTTACTACTGCATATCGCACAGCAATACAGCCATCAAGACACAGTTCGCCCAAAGCACAAGCATGCAAGATAGAGATTTTTTGCCCATTTCTCCTGCAACAAAAGAATTGGATAAGTTAAAAGTAGTTCTTCGTCGTAGCGAAAAGATTTCATTTGCATAGCTTAGATTGCCCAGCATTGTGATAGATTCCAAGTACCTTTACATGCACGCTTGGAAATTGGGATGTGCGCAGAGTTTCCTGGGTTTCGTCACCTGGTTTGCGCCTAGGGATGCTCAAAACCAGGGCAGATTGATCCCAAGTTGCTGCTGTGGACGTAATACGATACCCACTATCCCACCGTCTGTGAATGCCCTCGCTAGGATACATGAAATCAAGCTCCACGACCTGACGCCCCCAAAAAAAAATTACAAGTGCCAAGGAAGACATGATGTAACTCATGGGCATTGCACAATAAAAGTAACGGCAAACTATCCTGTGCTATTAAAATCCATTCTAGATGTCGTGCCTGTTGCATTCTAGCAGAGAACTCCTGGAAAACATTTCAGCTATCACTGGCCCATTTAACAGAGTGTCATGCAATCGCATCAATTTAAGAAAACATTTCAGCTATTGTCTAGATTTGAAATGAACAACAGGAAACATTGCCTGCTTCTCTATGCTCAACCAAATAGAAGGGAACTTCTATGAGGAAATCAAGAACTTCAATCAGCTCAGCTGTCATTAGGACTCACAAACTGGCATTAGCTATCAAGCTCCTAGATCCCAAAAATCTATTCAATTATGCAAAAACATTCACAGAGAACAGAACCCTAAATCAGTTCAAGCATTCTCCCACTATAATAAAGAAAATATCATGTCAGGGGATTGTCAATGCATTTTGTTTTTTTTGTTCTTTTTTTTGGGAGTATAGTCCAACCTGATCACTGAAGCCAGCATTGCGAGACATCACAATACCCCACCGGCTCCCAGCTGTGGCCATGGAGGTAACGTGAAACCCTTCTCTCCACTTCTTGTTTATCCATTTGAAAGGAAAAGACTCGCTGACTTTGTAAGACTGCTGAGTGTACTGGGTACCTGAAGATACTCCGTTTATAAGTAATTTTCTAACAGACCACATCGGGAAAATTTGAGTTTTCAGTGTTTTTTTAACAGGATAACCATTAAAAGAAAGGGGGAAAACAAACCTTTAGACATCACAACTAGCGAGCTTCCATTATTACAACCAGCCACAGAACTAATGTAGTAGTTCTTTTCCCATTGTTCCATAATCCATTCCTACATATCAGAATAGTCAGAATTTGATATTAGCGTATCTGTTAAAAACTAAAATACGATGGGCATCCCAAAGAGCAAGAGACTTATTAAATCAGTAAATAGCTAAGCTGAGGGTGATAAATGTACCTTGTGTAGAAAGAAAGATGACAACTCATGCACTTGGCTTGTAAAACCAGTTCCAGCATCCATTATAAGGGCCCAGAGATTAGAAGATGAGGCCACACAACTTATTAGCAGACCATCCGCAATTCCTCTCTCCACATGTTGATCTAACCTTGCGTCCGCTACATTGTAATGATACCTGCATATAAAATGAGGTCATAACTGCCTAATACACACTGGTCAGCAATGCCCCATGGACAAGGATTTTTCTTTTGATAAAGGAATATGCACAGATCGACATGTCCATTAATTTCATTGGACAGAAAATCTCTCCCTCTAAGTAAGAGTCTTCAATTGCAACTCTTCAAGATACAATCAAAACCTACCTCTGCTTCATGGGTAATCTAGCATTGTATATCGAAATCCATTGGGTGGCTGGAACTCCCAGGCGAACCTTCTTCTTCGGTTGCCCATCATCTTCTTCCTCAACGTTCAACCTTCCTCGCTTTTGGCCAACTTGGACAGCCTAGAAATTGTGATACTAAAATCAATGTTATAGCTGCAAACACCACTCACAATCAATTTAAAACAAAGTAGATACCGAGGGTTTTTACCTTTTGAGCACCATCGGTGTTTATTGGCCTCACAGAAGGATTTGGACCAATTAAACCGTCAAACAGAGATATCAATTTCGAGTAGTTGGGCTCTTCATCAAATTTCATATTCACTACAATCTCCAGAAACTGTTTCAAAGGTGGAGGGCAGAAGCAGCACAACATTTCGGGAGAAGTTGCCATCTTTTTTTTGCAAACTAGGAATGACTTGTTGTCCCCCTGAGAGAAATAGCAAATGTGTATTCTTAAAATAAGTTTAAAGGACCATAAAGTCTGTGTTCGGTCGCTGCACCTGATAGCCTTGCCAGGGTAACCTGCCTCGATGTAAAAATATTAATGTATAAGCAAGAGATTCCAGATCATCTCTTCTGCTAGCAGTTCTCCCTAAGTGAGCATGAACACTAGCATACCGTACTGTCCCCCTGGAAAAACACGGCAAAAGAACAGGGGAAAAGATATATCACATTGCATACACTTAATAACCAAAGCACCACCCAAGGGAACAAAAAGAAGACTAATTTACCTGAACATGTCAGGCCGTTGATCGTACTCAACATGACGCCCACTGGAACCATCCCTCCACTTTGTTGCTGTAAAATTAAATGTCAGAACTAGTAAAAAAATGAAACACATAGCTGTCAATGATAATGTTGTTAATCATGCTCACCCAAACCCAGGTCAACAAGAAACAACTTTTTCTCCTGTTGTGTGGATGGCTGACCAAGCAGAAAGTTCTCTGGCTTCACGTCTCCGTGCACATAACTAGTACCACAATGTCAGAATACGGAAAAGTAAAAACAAAGCTTAATCCTCTTTTAACATAATTGCCAACCCAATTTTCAAAGGATGGAAAATCCAATGAAGTAAAACATCGTACCCCTTTGCGTGCATCTTCTCTAGGATTGACAATGACTCAACTGCTATACAAGCTACCATTTCAGAAGACATCCTGCATGATACCATCAATAGTAAGCAAAGATTGGCGATGAGAAAAATTTTAGTCATTTTGAAGTATGGAAATTGAAAATTTTGCTCCTGAGTTTCTAAAAGCTATCTCCATGTACTATTCCAAGTCTTATATCTCCATAAGGCAGAGAACATCCAGCCTCAACTCAACACAAGACATAAGCTGCTACTTTAACTTCTCATTGGCAAAGCCTCTGTCCAGTTGGAGAGCAAAGACTGGTATAAATTGATGCGAGCAAGCAAGAACGAATAGGCTGCAGATCATACCAGCAATGATCTAAACATACTATTGCTCAGAAACACGAGATATAGACTGTCAGTACCATACCAGTTTCTCTGAACTGCCCCTAAAACACAAGCCAAGTTAAAAGTAAAAATAGAACAGTCAGCAAAGCTGAAGAGCAAATCATGCTCCCCCCAACACCATGAGAAGTTTGCATTACGCGGCGCAAAGTGACCAGAAGATTTCTCATGATCCTTTAAACATAAAGCACTAATGTTGCTGAATTTAGTGTTAAAAGCTACAACTATAAAAGGCATAATCACAGTATATTCAGAGTCAGAACTTCCTCGGATTAGGCAGTCATCATTCAGTACTTTGATACGACAGAAAACAGGAACTACAAGTAATAACATATAAAAGCAAAAATAAAGATAAAATTACTTACGCCTGTCCAGAGGTATTCCATACATCCCACAAGCTTGGTCCAAGCATGTCCATCACCTGTGTGTAAAAAAGTGAGAAGCAAGAATTTGCTGTGACTGTGAGTAGAGTATAGGCGATTCATACCATAATATAATACTCTCCCTGTCTTCCTTTATAGTGCACCCTAGGCACTCCATAACTACCACCTAGGGCACTGTCAGCGACAGAAACACAATTAGGTACATGGCGCCCCGAACAAGTCAAATGTTCTAACTATGGGAAAAATTAGCACTTACTTGTAAACTTGCCATTCATATGGAGGACCATAGTTACAGCCCTTGCTATTTCTATGCTCAAATTTCAAGGCTACCTGATGCAGATGTCAGGAATGACACGTAAAAAAAAAAACACCCAACCAACTAGTTATTAAAACAAAACAAATTGAAAATCTAGCACAAGATATTCACAGCGCATAGATGCCTTATTATACTCTCACCTCGATAGCTCCTGGACCTGTTGTTCGATCACTTCCACCGCTAACACGTCGACCAAGAAACACTTGACCAAATCCACCTTTGCCCAACTTCTTTTCTATCTTGTATGTTGGAGATCCTCCCACTTGTACCTTCATATATATACATAGATGAAATAAAGAGATCAAGATAAATCCCTAAATAGCGCAGCAATTATCTTTTTTTCCTCGATCTTGATCGGCAGCTACAGAATAATGAGATATTTCACAATCACTAGACATAAGTTAGGTCGTCCAGCTTTTTGAGCAAGTCATTATCCGAATAAATAACATAATACTCTGTAGGAGTTCTTCATCAAATAACATTTCTCAATTCACCAAAATCTATGGTTGACAATAAAAAATTATGCCACCCAGGTCCTAAATCCAGCAGCCTATAGGTGGTGAGAACAATCCGATTTCTTTCCTTTTGGTTACGAAGCGGATCTTATCCCACCTGAAATGCTCAGCACATCAAACAATCAATAAGTGTATTGACAAACTTTCAACTCAATCTAATCTACGTTAATTAATACAAAATATGTTACATGATGATATTTAAAACACGGTGAAATCAAATGATCAAGATTTTATAACACCACACTACGCAAAAGACGACCTTCCCGTTATCCATTTCTGACACCATCCAACCGTGCCCAAAAATTGGAAAAAGAAATGCCAAAAGAGAAACGCATACACGCTCAGGGAAAGGTGCCGTGCTCCCTTCTTCTTCTTGTCCTCCAGCCTTGTTAGCACTCAACCCGCCACTTTCGTCGCCCATCGCTTCTAGCTCGACCTCCTCCTCCTTGTCACCCTCCGCCTCGCTCTCCCTCTCCGACGCAACACCAGCCCGCCCTCTCTTCGCTTTCTTCCTCGTCGCCGGCTCCTCGGCCCCTAACTCCCTCCTCCCTCCCCTCGCTCTCTCCCTGGCGACCGCGGCGCGCGTTTTCACGTAGTTCCCGGCGGGTGGCGGCTCCGATCGCTTCCTCGCTAACGAAGGAGCGCGGCCTCTGCGTACACCTCTGCGAAGCTCGGGCATCGTCCGGCCTTGTAACCCATGCAACTCCAGCAAAAGACCAGTTCTTGTCTCATCATATACCTCCAAAAGCTAAGCTCCGGAACACTCCGTACTGATCATGGTCAACCAGGCGATCGGGAGGATCGGGGGTCCGACGGTGAGCTCGGAGATCCTCCGGAAATGAGGTCGCCGGTTGTGCAGCGCCGTGCTATGGATCGATGAGATACTCCACCCCTCGAGCACGAATTTTGCAATATAGGGGGGCTAGGGTTTGGTGTGCGTTAGAGAGAGAGAGAGAGAGAGAGAGAGATTGAAGTTCGGAAAAGAAAAATGGAGAGAAACATTTACCGCCGACTCGAATGTTAGGTACTGCTGGGAACAGGAAGGGGAGTGAAAATTAATTTAATATTTTAACTTAGCTTATTATAATGAACAGTATTGCCTTCACAATATATAATTGATTTAACTTTCCCCTTTTTGCCCTTTTAACTTCGTCTTACTTGAAGTTGGACCTAAGTTAGCCATTTAAACCGCTTCGTTTTCTTTCGGATCTCCGGGATCTCTCCCACGTAAAATAAATGGACAGTATCCCCCACCGCCAAAGAAGAACAAGATTTAGTTAACGTTAAAATTAGGAACACATCATCCCCCGCCGTCGCTATATATCAAATCAACAGGAATTTCCAATATTCGATCGAAAAAAAGTAAATAGTATATTTATTTACTATTTTCTGATGAAGTAATTTGCTTCGCTACGAGGGTCGTAAGTTCGTCAAATCTCGTGATTTGTAATATTTGACCGATATCAATTGCCTTCTTAGTTTAACGGTAAACCTCTTTTCTATTATTTTTAGTAAAATATCAGATTGATGGTAAATCGAATTCAAAAATTTTGCTGTTGATGTGTCAATAATTTCCTTGCTTATCGCAACTTTTCTTCGTTAAACGTAAGTTTGATTACCTTTGCGTCCGTAATTTTCCTTCAATCGCAACTGGAGTATGTTGCGAATAAAAAGCCAATCTTGCAAAACAGATCTGAAGGAAGGACCACATACTTTTATTTTTCTAGTTTTTATTTTTCTCCTTTTATCCAACAATAATGGGATGCCCGCCCCTTCAAAACATGACCATGACATTGGTAACTAGAGCGCGGTGTTATCCTCTTGTGGGCGGGCGTCCACTCCGGTTAATCAAATTTTACGTGTCACTCCTACTTAGAATTACATGTGACGAGTGTTGAATATTTTGCGTCGTGCGACAATGGATCTTTTATACTTTTGTCAATACATGCAATCTCTTTTCACCTAATGATTTGAGTTTTTTTATTAGGCTTTTTAACATGGTCATAGCAAAATATATAGATATATATATATATATATATATATATATATATATATATATTTGATTGTGGTTGGGCATGGGGAATTTTACCGAAATTTTTTGGTAGGGATTAGAGAATGGTACATCAATTTTTAGCATATATGTTTTGGTCTTGAGATGATTGATGATGTGCAAAAGTTTAGTTTTTACTCAATGTCACCATATAGATGAAACAATTCGTAAATTTCGAAGGAAATTTTTAAATGAGAAAATGGATATATATATATATATATATATATATATATATATATATCTGTTTTGAAAAGTCATGCCTATAAAAAAAAATGTTGATTTGTTAGATAACAATAACTTGCGAGTATTTTTTTTTTCATCTTTTAGGTTGAAAAATATTTGAATGAAGAATCTAGATAACATTCAAGAAATTTGATTAGAGTTATGTAGATCCTTGCTATTTTCATTTTTTGCACATACATTTAATATCCCTTTTTGCGTGTGTCGTCGTCAATATCAACATCAACAACATCTTTATCCAAAACTAGAAGGGTCGGCGATCGATGAACCTCAAAAAATCATAAAAATAAAAACAGAATCAAGCAAAGTAAAAGAGATAAATGTGTAAAAATAAATAAATATATATCTACATCTATTTATCTATCTATGTACTATCATCCACAACACTAATAGCCTTTCTCCACTTCGTCTTAAGGCAAACTGTACGCCAAACTATTTTTCACTCCATTAAATCTTGTTTTACTACTTTACTCCAAGTAAGTTTCGGCCGACCTCTTGCTTTTTTCGTGTTATACTCTTGATAGCAAAATTCTGTTCGTATCGGTGCATCTAAGGACCTTCGGATGATATGCACAAATCATCTCAATCTATGCTCTCTCATCTTTTTCGCCACCGGTTCTACACCAACTTTTCGTCAAATTTTTTCATTCATTATCTTATCCATTCTTGTATTATTACACATCCACATTAACATCCGCATTTCTTCTACTCTCATTTTATGCTCATGTTTCTTTTGTGTTGGCTAACATTCAGCTCCATATAACATGGCAGGTCTGACTGTTGTTCTATAAAATTTTCCTTTTAATCTAAGAGGCATTTTGCGATCACACAAAAATCCCGATGCACTACGTCATTTCATCCAACCTACTTTGATTTTATGGATTACTTCCTCATCAATCTCTCCCTCCTTTTGCAATATTGATCCTAAGTATCTAAATGTATCTTTCTTGGGTACCTCCTATCTGAGCATATTTACGGCTTTTTGATCCCCTCTTCCTGCCGTGTTAAACTCGTACTTCAATGATTCCGTCTTACTTCGATTTAGCGTAAATCCTTTAGACTCTAACGTGCTTCTCCATACTTTTAACTTAGCGTTAACCCCAGTCATGGTCTCATCAATAAGTACTATATCATCTGCAAATAGCATACACCACGGCACCTCATCTTGAATATCTTTTGTTAGCTCATCTATAACTAGGGCAAAAAGGTAATGGTTCAAAGCAGAACCTTGGTGTAAGTCTACCGTGATTGAAAAATAATTTGATTTGCCATTACAAGCCTTCATATATGTTGTAGCACCGTCATACATGTCATTGTTGACTCTATATACTTTGAAGGTATTTTTTTATTTTCAAAAATCCACCACAAGACCTTTCTTAGAACCATATCATACGCATTCTCGATATCAATAAACAACATATGGAGGTACTTATTTCTTTCTCGATATCTCTCCATCAATTGTCGTTTCAAGAAAATAACTTTCATGGTAGATCTTCGTAGCATAAATCTAAATTGATTGACAAAAATCTCGATCTCTATTCTCAAACGATGCTCAATGACTCTCTCTCATAGCTTCATTGTATGGCTCATAAGCTTGATGCCTCTATAGTTAGAACAATTCTGGATATTCCTTTTGTTCTTGTATATAGGCACAAGTATACTCTTCCTCCATTCATCAGGCATCTTATTAGTATAGAGGATATTGTTAAAAAAACTAGTCAACCAACTTATTGCTATATCCACTAAGCATTTCCACACTTCAATAGGAATACCATTTGGTCCCAAGATTTTACTAGTCTTCATCTTTTTTAATGCATCCCTAACTTCCCATACTTTAACTCTACGCATAAATCTTCTGTTTGAATCATTAGAAGCATCTTCCAAATCCACCTCACTTCTATCATTCTCCCCATTAAAAATCTTATTAAAATAACTCATTCACCTGCCCTTAACGTCTTCATCTCTTATCAAGAGTATTTGATTTTCATCATTGATAAATGTAACATGTGTCAAGTCTTTACTTTTCTTGTCCATTGACTTTGCAAGTTTATAGATGCATTTTTTTCCTTCTTTACTCTCAAGTTTGTTGTACATATTAGTGAAAACCTTGTCTCTAGCCTCTCGCACAGCTTTCTTGATACTTTTTCTCGCCAGTCTAAACTTTTACAAATTCTCTTCATTAGTATATTTATGTAGGCATTTGAAACACTCGTTCTTCTGCTTAATTGCCTCCCGCGCCTCTTCATTCCATCACTAGGTTTCCTTTGCTTGATGTCCAGTCCCTCTATTTTTCCCTAACACCCCTTTTGCCACTGTCTGGATGCAGTTAGATATCTTCTTCCACATTATATTTACTTCACCCTCCAATCGTCATAGTACTTCCTATAGCATTCTTTCCTTGAATTCTATTTGTTTCTCCTCATGTAACTTCCATTATCTTACTCTATGGTGTTGCACACTTCTCTTCATCTTCTGTACTTTGTTAGACCGAACTTTTAAGACCATCAACTTATATTGTGTAGCTACACATTCACTAGGGTATACCTTACAATTTACATACGAGGCTCTATCCTATCTTCTGGTAATAAAGAAATCAATCTGGCTACAATTTTGACTGTTGTGAAAAGTGATCAAATGTGACTCTCTTTTTCTAAAAAAGGTATTTGCCAACATCAAATCATAAGCTAATGTCACACTCAAAATGTCTTCGCCAACCTCATTTATAGTCTCATATCCAAAACTTCCATGAACTCTATCAAAACCTCCATTACTCTGACCGACATGTTCATTTAAATCTCCTCATATGAATACCTTCTCCGCGTATGGTATCCGCCTTAAAATCTCTTCCAGATCTTCCCAAAATCTGCTCTTTTTAGACGCTTGCAGTCCAACTTGAGGGGCATACACACTAAGGATATTCAAAATCAAATCTCTCACTACTAGCTTAACTAAAATAATCATATCTCATAATCTTTTAACAACAACAACTCTATCCTTGAAATTTTTATCGATCAGAATCTTAACTCCATTTATACTCTTTGTTGTGCCTGTATACCATAACTTGAATCCGGTGTTATCCACTTTCTTAGCATTCTCTCCTTTCCATTTAGTCTCTTGTAGGCAAACAATATTCATTATCCTTTTAGCAAAAGTATCTGTCAATTTTCTTAATTTACCCGTTAAGGTTCCTACATTCGAACTCCCTAATCTAATTCCTACCCTTGGACTTTTCTTGCCCCCCACACTTGCTCATGAAAGTGTGATGATCACTGTTCATTTATCATCACATCCGGGCACCGATGTGACGCATTACTCAGGGAATGATTGTCCAAAACTATCTTCCTTACCCCCTACACTCACCTATCTTGATACAAAGACTCTTGCTCATTTTTCGTTACACTCGGGCGCCGATGCAATGCGTTGCTCAGAAGGGTACGCACCAACGAAATATCAATAGGGTTTATCTCATAAATGTAGCTCTTTTTTTTTATAATCAGCTCGCTACGCCTGACGTAACTCTCATCCTTTACCTGGTTTGGAACAGGTTATGTAGACTACATAGGCAGAGTTCCTCTTTGCGTGTGTGTATAAACTAAATCCAACGTTACAATTCAAATTTTGAATTTTGCAAAAAAGATCATTATAGCTAGCATCTTATCTTTTGTGGATTGATAAGATTAGTAAAAAGGAAAAATGATACAAATAGTCCTTAAATTTTGGCCTAATAAATAATGTGGTCCTTGAACTTTTAATTTGACCAACATGATCCCTAAACTTTAGCTCAATATGCAACATAGTCCCTAAACTTTCAATTTATTCAACATGCTTGACTTAGTTTCTAAACTATAAAAAAATGTCCAATCTCATTCATAGACTTGAATTAATAAAAAAGACTACATTGAGCCTATTTCTACAGTTCATAGATCATATTTATCTTATTAAAAATTTGAAGACCATTAGAAGTATCAAATGAGTGGGTCGGGTTGAATATGAGTTGACTCGTGTTGACTCATTTAACCCATTTTGATCCATTTTAATACAATACAAATTCAACGACTCACACATTACCCATACCCGACCCGAATTACTTAAATACTTTAAGTATAGTACGAAGAAATAACTTAAACGCGCAAGAGCAATAATTTGCTACAATCATCACCGCCTACTGCTCGTCACCGCCACCTACCTCTGCCACCTCCGTGCTGCCGGCCACCGCCATCGTCTACCTCAACCCGTCGCTGCCGGAGGTGGCTTGGTCAAGGAAGGTGGGCTTATCTGATTCAATTTCGTGGACGATTTATATCAATTTTGGTGGCGGCAAACCTGGTGTGAAGATCATGCCGCGAGTGAATTGTCGAGCTAAACGCCATTTTCGTTGCCCAAATTGCTAAAAAGCACAGTAATCGAAGTATCGATTTTCCCCTTTGGCTTAAGTTAGAGAACAAAATAGTTTAGGGGTTGTGCAAATTAATCGTACGGGTGCACACCTCCCCTGACAAGTGCAATCATATGATGATTAATGTGCTGAAGTACAGGGGTAAGCAAGTCGGATTAACCGAATCGAACTGATGGTCCAGTTCCCAGTTTTAGAGGGCGGTGGTCCGGTTCTCGGTTCCAGAGGTACAGGATCAGATCGAACAGTCTGATTTTAATTTTTTTTTATTTATAGGGTCTCATATGGTTGAGATTTGAACCATATGTTTATTTTGCAGCTTATGTCGTCATGTCTCCACCCAATAATGTCGAATGCCACGTGTTACTACTCCAAAATTCTATCATCTTATTTTTTTTTTGTTTTGCAAAAAATCTATTATTTTAGAGTCATTTTTTCGAAAATAATGACCTTGATAATATTTGCTTCACTCTATTGGATCGCCCGAAAATTGGACTGGACCGGCAGTACGATTTCTGATTTCAAAAATTGAGAACCGACAGCATTGGTGTAGTTCTCAATTCTTGAGAGAAATCGAGCCATATCAGAAACCGATTACCCTTACTCAAGTAGTCCAAGTTTGGTTTTTTGTAATATGGCGATTTGGGACTTTGGTCATTTCCATCTTTTATTGATATGATGATTTGGTTAATTGCGTAGTTATGGACAATGAATGATGATTTGGTTAATTGCGTAGTTATGTACAATGAATATTAAGATGTTTCGTGGTTTTACATGTTTTTTCCATATAAATAGTAGTGATCGGCAGCGGCAGTGTGAGGACCCAGAGCTCATGGCATATGTCGACCCAATTTCGCCTCACTATTTACGGCTATTATTATGCATCAATAAAACATACATAATACACATATATCAAATCACGACACATATTTATTAAGACTGAAATTATCAGGCTTGTTGTACATATATATTGGGAGACTCCTTAGGATAGCAATCAAAAAGTGGCCTCGTGCCCACTAGTCCAATGAATGTCTAGGGACAACTACTCCCATCAAAAGCTCCCCTAACAACCGATCACATCACGACATCGCCACATCACGACATCGCCACATCACCAGTTTGCGATGTATAACAAGCCCTACCCCACTCCAGAAGTCCCAACCTAAGGTGCCACCAAGTGAAAAATCATCGAACCCACTAGACGATGCCTTACGAGGGCATAAATCGCCATAAAATGGTGTAAGACCTCTCCTACATCCAATGCTCCATCGACCCACATTCAAACCATGACGCGAACGAAACTGCACTTCGGCATGCTCAGAATGTCGAAAGGTGATACAGTACACTCTACTTGGGATGGAAAACCGTAAGACGGGGTCGGAAGACTAGCCATGGAAATTACCTAAAAAATGTGAACGATAAAGAAGTGAGATATAAATCTCAATAAGTTGAACCTCTAAAACTCCCACAAGATAAGACAATATTTATAAAGAGCAATAGTAGATCGAGAGATTCGATCCATCTACATCTATTTAACGTCTCAATTCGACTACCCGTTTTGAATAATAGAAAATATCATGAGCACCTCAACAAGCAAGGTAATGAAATATGATGAGATGTATATATGGCTCTTGATTCCCTACCACTCTCCCTTGAGTTTATACATTTAGTTCGTCACAAGTTCATCTTGTACCACCTCCGAGATTGACCCTTCAATAATACTAGTCCACTCGACACACATCTTCTGTCAATTTTTTTCCTTTACGGATTTCCCATCCAATTGCACGCGATCTGCTCCCCGACACCTCATTCTTCATTGACGTTTTCATCTTCTTCTGTACTCTTTTTTTTCTTAACTTTCAGTTGCCACCTACTTCAAAGGAAGAACGACTATATCCTGTCCGACCAAACATGCATCCTCTATTAACCAGTGCAAACCATTTCCCTTCGCCCAACTATCCCCTCACCCGACTCCTTTAGTCGTGACTCCGCGTTCCCGAACCCACGATGGCAATCCAAGTCGTTCGGCGTCTCCGTTAACAGCCCATGTCATCACACCAGCTCAACTTCAAGACTCCAAATCGTCACGATATAGAACTTGCAGAACAAATATTCAACTAAAATTCCCAGACTTTTGTTTGAACCCAGTGTCCGAAAATCCATTCTCACCAAGTCCCGGCTTCATGCGTTACCAGCTTCCGTTTTAGCTTGTCCCACACCTCAAGTTTACATGCACGAGAACCGTTTCCTGTTTCGCCGACTACCTCACTGACGATCCATCCAGGACCGAGTCTCCTTCCATCGGTTTACCGCCGCTATATTCGCATTGCCAAAACTAAGAAGAGGTTTAGAGTTCGACTCACCTTGCTCAGTCGCGTTTGGTCTGGTCAGCACCGGAGAGAGCTGTGGCGAGGCGTCGGGAGCATGGCTGGTTGAGCGAGAAGCTGAAGAGTCGCACGATAGAGGCATCGTCATCGAGGTGTGCAAACAGGAGAGAAAATAAGGGGAATGGGTCTGTT
Organism: Rhodomyrtus tomentosa; assembly: GCA_028455895.1. Classification (NCBI taxonomy): domain Eukaryota; kingdom Viridiplantae; phylum Streptophyta; class Magnoliopsida; order Myrtales; family Myrtaceae; genus Rhodomyrtus; species Rhodomyrtus tomentosa. The sequence goes on along the minus strand of JAPCWY010000003.1, from coordinate 11,341,645 downwards.
TTTGTTTCTCCTTTGCTGCATAATTTTGGGCCTATATGTTTCCATCCGTGGCCAACAAGATTGAAACACTACAAGTTAGCGTAATGGGCTTTTAAGTGGTCTTAAATTCTATTGACTCTATCCCAAAAAGACCAACCTCCTATTTAGACTTGGCCCATACCGAAAATTAAAAGGAGAGGCTGGGACAAGCCCAATTAGATGAGTGTTTGCTCTTGGGTTACTTCTTGCGCACCGGCGGCATCAAAAGCCCAAAACTCCCAGGCCCGAATAGTTCTAGAAAATTCTGAGGCCTAGAAAAAAATGATAATTATTGTTATTATTTTTTTCCTCGCGCCCGCTTGCAGTCAGATTATTCCAATCGAAATCTTCGTTACTTACTTTGGCATAGATCAACTTCAAAACTCATTTCGTCCAATTTATTTGAAACTATAACTATGGGATGTCACATGCAATGATAGATTGAGGTGCGTAGAGGGGGCTGTTGGTGGCAGTCGACGATGATGGCAAAGTTGGGGTGGGCAATAGTAGCGGGCGACTGCATTCCAAAATAGTTTTTATGTTATTTTGTTTTATAATTTTTCTTGTAAAAATCAAAAAAATATAAATTAATATGATTGATGGCCATAGTGCTAAGCTACGGGCAAAAAATGAATCGAAAATGAGTTGAGTTAAAACTCATATTTGATCTATTTTTTAAATCTATTAAACCTATATATGACTCAAATGAATAAAAAAATATTAAAAAGTGGATAAAAAAACTCATATCGACATTTCTAGCGATCACATTAGATAGGGTTAAAGTTTAGGGTACGTATTGTTGAAATTAAAAATTTATGGAACATGTTGAGCGGTGACTCAACGTTCAAGAGGTCTTTACGTCATCAATCTGGAAAAAACAATATTTTTTTTTTGAAGCAATCCTTGGGTGGACGCTCCGAGAGCTTCTTCACTTGCAAATCGTGAATGAATTCCGGCCAAATCAACGCCTTCCTCCGACGGTCGACAACCACTAACCACCTCCTCCAACTCCTCTCTCTGCTCCTCAAGACCGCCCACTGCCGCGACTCGTATTTGGCCTCTCGGTTCATCCACTACGCGTGCTCAATCTCTCTCCCGCTCGCCACATCGGCTTTCGACCACTTGTCCCACACTCCTTCGCGTTTCGCTTGGAACTCGATCATAAGATCGCACGCGAGGAGCTCGAGCCCGCTGCGAGCGGTCGAGCTTTTCTCTCGAATGCGAAGGACCGGGCTCGAGCCCGACAAATTCACGTACCCTTTTGTCGTTAAGGCTTGCGGCAAGTGTGGGAGGATTGGAGAAGGCAGGGGAGTGCAGTCTTTGGCTCTAAAAGTCGGTCTTGGATCGGATTCGTATGTAGGGAACACCCTCATTCGTATGTATGCTGCTTGCGGTAATTTTGGATTCGCGAGGCAGGTATTCGATGAAATGCGCACTAGGGACATTGCATCTTGGAGCTCTATGATTGCGGGATATGTTGCTTGGTACGTTCTCGTTAATCTCTGATCATACTTTTAAGTGCGCGCTCATACATACACATTGTGGGGATTGATTAGCCTACGTTTTCTTCTTAAGCAGCGTGGGTTGGGGGCCTTCTGATTTTTTGGGCATTGCGTGCCACTTTTCTTCTTTGCCTGCTTCATATCGTCCAAAAAACATGACCTATACTGCGGATGGTTTGCATTGTCTATTTCTACTCTGTTTTTTTTTTTGTGTTAATTTTCTTGGTTTGTAACGTAGTTTCAGTCAACGCTAGTACTCATATCTGATTTTTCCAGCGGCTTTCCTTTGGATGCTTTTGAGATTTTCCGACGCATGAGACTAGCAAATGAAAAACCTAACTCTGTTACTTTCGTGAGCCTGCTCTCTGCCTGTTCTCATCTGGTCAATCTCCGAGCAGGGGAGTCTGTCCATTCACACATCATCCGGAATTGTATGTATATGGACGCAGCCCTTGGAACAGCTCTTCTTGAGATGTATTCCAAGTGTGGTCACATTGAGAAATCTCTCCAAATATTCTGGTCAATGGATGAAAAGAATTTGCAGTCTTGGACACTAATGGTTTCTTGCCTATCAGACCACGGGAGGGGGGAAGGTGTTATTTTTCTGTTCGATCAGATGGAACGAGCTGGGCTAAAACCAGATAGCATATTGTTTTCTGGAATCTTGTCAGCTTGTGCCCACTTGGGTCTTGTTGATGAAGGTCGGAGATATTTTCAAATGATGGAGGAAGTTTATGGTATCAGGCCTACAACAGAACACTATGGATGCATGGTGGATTTGCTTGGAAGAGCTGGCTTGATTGAGGAAGCTCATAGAATTATCGAGATGATGCCAATGGAGCCCAACTCAATAATTCTGAGAAGCTTCATTGGTGCTTGCAGAAATCATGGCCATTTGGTTAAGTTGGATGATGACCTGATGAAACTTCTTATAAAACTAGAACCTGACGGCGGAGCAAACTACGTGCTTGCTGCGAACATGTCTTCCTTATCTAGTAGTTGGACTGATGCTGCTGAATTGTGGTTATTCATGAAAAGGAGGGGTTTAAAGAAAGCTCCAGGTTCTAGCTGGGTTGAGGTGAACGCCAGTTCTGTTGAAGGGATCAAAGAAGAAGCTGCTGGATGAGGTTCCACTTCATTATGAGAAATCCTTCATACTTTTTGTCTTCTTTCTTCTCGAGCATGCTTTAAATAATTAATTAAACTATCCTAACGTAGATCTTGGAGTGGTGGAACCTAACCTGTGTTCTGTACAGAGCACTTCGACTTGGCAAGTTATACGATCCTCGAAAAAAGTGACACTCAAATGTATTGTGATTGAAATTCTGCATTTCCTAATGGTAAGGATTATGCTGAGGCAAATGATCATCTCATCTTCATCTGGACTTTCTTTGATGCAGTCTGGAATAGCTTTCCTTGCACGAACACTATTACATGTCGAAAGATGGTCAGAATTGTTTTATTGGTAATCAGGCATCTACCTCAGGAAATGGTTCTGGCGACAAGTTTTAGATTGCTCTTCTGTGCTTGGAAATACTGAGTTTGCAAAAGTAAGGAGTAGGAGAAATGGAAGCTGCTGCTAGTGTCCAGAGAACTAGAGATCTGACGGCAGCATATTTTTGTCAACAGTGCTTTTGAAAATAGGTTTCTCGAGAATAAGATATCGGTAATGAAGATAAATCCGCGTACCTTGGCTTTGTGACTGGTAAATGCCCAGGTTTATTATATAATAAAACCTACGAGGCTTTATCAGAATGATGGATTCTTTCAGTCGAAATTGGTGGGTGTGGAAAGTTTTCAATTTCTCTCCTTTCGATAGCCATTGCATGCAAGTTTCCTTTTGAACCATTTCTTTTGATCTGGCTAGAGAAAAAGAATGAAACTGCACTAAGACACCGTTTTAAATTGTTCATGACGCAGGTGCTTCATTGACTGGTAAATGTCTTAACACTCGTCGGCTTAAACGATAGTTGTTTGATTGTCTCCGAAAGAACGGTTTCGAAAGATCTTCAGTTGCAACAAGATTCATGGAATTGATTATTTGCATTGCTCTGGAATTCCCTTTTGTGGACGAGAATTTGGGTGTATCTTGCAGATTTCTGTGGATCTAGGGGTATATGGGGGTCTATGCGTTAAGATTCACCATTCCATGACCAAGCAGTACAATGGTAGTCCCGGTTTAAGAAGGGACCTTAGTGAAGCTGGATTGTCAGTCACGTGCCTTCACATGGTAAGAGGTAAATCTCTCCCTAAGCGATTTACATGACTTACCGAGTCAGTAGTCCTTTAACATAACGGGACAAAAGTAAGGAACAACACGGCTCAATTATTTTTTCCTACTATCAGAAAAAAGGACACCACCCCTACTAAACAAATACAACAGATGTCCATTTTCCATTGTATAGTGTGTAGTGAGCGTAGTGCCGACGGAGAGTTCATTCATCCCTTCACAATCAATCCTTCAAGGTAGACTAATGGCTTGGGCCACCAGATCAACCGTTGCAGGTTTCAACCTATCAGAACAGTGGTTCCTCACAGCAGCCACCATAGTCGTCGGTGGAGTCCTGGGTTACGTGGTTTACGATGCAGTCATGGCCACAGCCTCTGATCTACTGCAGCGTTTACTGGTGATTTCTCCTTTGCTTCTGGTCATCACGGTCCACTGGCTCTCAGCAGGCAGCCACCTGAGCTTACCGCTGCCAGGGTCCGAGCCTGGGGCCATCCACCGAGCCGGGGGCTCGCCTTGGGGTGTAGCTTTAGTTCTCCTGCTTCTTTTATTTCTCATAACCTACCAACCTTCCTTCCATGGTCTCATCTTTTAGCGCACTAAACCAACTCTTTAAGCTCCCAGTGTGGGAGGAGTTGGTACATTAGTCAGTCTAGTCAGGGAGTTCATGAGGCTCTGCTATGCTAGGATATGCATGTATTAGCAGAAGAAGTGTGTGTGCTTATTTTTAGCATGATAAGAACCTGGTCTGTTGTATGTTTTTGTTGATGGACGGTGTTCTCATGTTCAAAGTGAAAATGTTAAGCGGAAGAGGACACGGGTTCGGTAATGTTGGAGAATCTCTCTCTCTCTCTTACATGCACGCAGACACAGATTTGAGGTGAGATTAGGATGTAGTGCCTGATGGCTTTATTTTTCTTTTTGGCCTGAACAAGATTGCTGTATTGAACGTGAAGACTTTCCTCCAATTCATAATCAAATCATAGAGCTTAGTAAATGCGAGGTTGAGACACACCCACATTGCAGATCAGATGAAGATGAATCCATGGAATCCAACAAGTTCTGGTCTGAGCTTCGCATACAGGGTTGTGGGCCTGCTGCTAAAGCTACCGATGACTCACGTGCATTGCAATAAGATACTGCCATTTAAAGAGTACGGCTTCTGCTCTGTTACCCTCAATGTCGTGTCGTCTTTCCTCTTTTGTTTTTAACTTTTCTTTGTCGGCAGCTTATGACCTTCATATATTCCCTCTATTTCCTCTTTTCCCCTCCTCTTGTTATCGTTTGTACTTTGTTCTTCCCCGTGAAACTAATGTTACTCTTACTGAGTCTATACAGATTCCTGCGGTAGATTATAAGATTACATGCTTCTTTCCAATTCCAGGATTCGATCCCGGGTCTCGCCCCTTACATTGGGTATAGTTTGGAAACAAATTTGGTAAACACCCTTAACAATCAATTCTGTGAAAGAAGAGGAGTTCGAAAGCTAGATGATCAATGCGTCAATGCACAATCACTCGTGGTATCCGCATAAAGACGCTCAATACGGGCCTGCGTCATAATGGAAATTTTGCTTCTTGGTCAACGAAGTTTGTTTTGTTTTTTTCTTTTTTACTTTCGAGGTCTTTCGTGGCGGTCAAGATCCATCTAGAATTAGAGATGAAAGACCGAAACAAACGGTGTCAGGACCAAATAGTCCCTATCATATTTTCGACCGAGCACAATAAAGGTAATTTAGTGAAGCGACGCTCAATATCATCCTCGAACTAAGACAATGCAAAATTCGCAGCTCAATTTTACATATATATGAGCATATAGGTATATATTCGTGTAGCACGTACATCAAACCTGATTTGTACCATCAACTTCCTCAGGTACGTAACAAAGTAACACACCAAATTTATCCCTCACGATCGTCTAGTCACCAAGGGAAACCATCGCTCATGGAAAGAAGACTGATGCGAGATCATGAAGAGGAGAAACACGAGGAGGAGCGCGACACCCCACGGTGATCCCCCGGCCTGGTGGAGAGACTCCTTCTCCGGAAGAGAAACTATCAGCGGGACCCAGCGCCGGTCCTTGGCCGACAAGAAGTGGACGGCCAGGAGGAGGATGAGGGGGCAAAGCATGAGGAATAGCCTCACCTGATCGACCAGGTCTTGGAACATGTAATCATAGTTGATGTACCAGGAGAAACCCAGAACGAGGAAGAGGACGAGGACGAAGAAGCACAGGTGGGGAGGGAGATAGAAGTTATCTAAGTAAGAGTAATAGTAGGGGTAGTGACGAGCCATCTCTAGAGAGAGAGAGAGAATCTTGAATAAAGAAATGCGTGTGCTGATGAAGCTTTTATACCAAAGTTTAAAAAGTGACTATAGATAGAATGACATATTTTATCTAGAACGAACTAGGGTTTTTTCGGAACGATTTCGCTAGATGCATAATACCCTTTTTTCCCCCCTTTTCGAAAGTAAAGTTGATGATCATATTGAATGAGCTACGTGCGCCACATCTCTCACTAATTTTTAGTGGTTAGAACAGTACGTCTTTGGCTAGCTCTCGAGATGACATTTGTCGTGTGCTTTGTTCAAATTTAGCAACATAAATAACTTTGACTATAGCTTTTTGGGGGAATCGTATATACTTAGGACGGAGGCATGAGAATTTTGGCAAAGTGGGTCAGGGATCATAGTTGGTAAAACGTTCGGACCGCTAAGGGAACGCCACGCAACACCGACCATAGGACCAGAGGATGAGAATCCATACGAAAGAGCTAGCTAGGGTTTCTGGATTCTGGATATCAAAAGAGGAATCTCAAATTACTTGTCTTCTCCACGAAGTTTTTGCCGACCCCCACTGAAGAATATGCCACTTAAAGAAGAACGAAAGGTTGAGCCCACATGAGTAACTTTGAATACCCCCCAAGTCATCTCTCTCTCTCTTTAGCAGATAGGACTCCTGCTTCAATGAGCTTAAGCTTGGCTAACTTTATTGCTTTATGACCATGAGTTGCTCTTCGCCTATATGCCCTTATTCACGATAGCGTGGCTCTAAAGCCCCCAACTACTTAGGTAAATACGTTCTCTTCGTGCTGGAAAAGTGTGAAAATTCCTAAATTTATTATATTGGTACTAATTTAGCCCTAAACCTTTTGACCCAGAGCCGATTCAATCCTCCCCGCTAGTTTTGGTCGGATGTCGCCAGCGTCGATATCGGCCGGCCTGGTGATGCCCGCGGAAGCCATCCTCGCCCATATCTGGCCAATTGCTGGGTTACATTGGGAACACACCCTAAAGGCAAGCAGTCGCGAGCTAGTGGATCGGACGCATGAATATACAGTAAGCTTGATTGGATTATTGTAAAGGGACTACACGTTTCAAAGAGAGAAAGATGATTAAGGAGAGACTCGACAGGATTTAGCTGGCCAATTGCTGGGTTACATTGGGACTGAAGGAATGATTACCAGATCTTAGGAGGATTGACAGTGGATTCGTGATTGTGCCCAACTTCATAATCATGTCAACCTGGGCCTATCTTAACCACATACGTGAGCTTATCCCTTTTCTAAGGATAAGATTAGCTATGCCTATGACATCTTTATTATCGTGTAATGGATTTAAAAGCACATTCATCAGACTAAGAACAGAAGTGTTATCAAAGTACATGATCAGATGAATAGCTGCACTGCAGCTTTGGTTTGGTCCGCCATCAGGTCTTGCAAGTAAAAGTGGACATGGGTCGTCGTCGTCGTCTTCTTCTACAAAGATTATGCAAAATAGTAGGCCGAACCGCAAACTAGGGTTAAGCACGGAAAGCGTGCATAAATGGAGATGATCAAGATATACAGTGATACCGCTTCCGAGGCTGGTGGCTCCCCTGCATGCATGGGCAGATGATTATCTTTAAAGGAAAATAAACTAAACATAACTCATTTTTTATTCAATGACTCGCTTACATACCTATATTTTTTGTAAATATCATGTGCATATTTCTTAGCAGTATCCCACAATGAAAAGACCAAATTACCCTCCGTACAAATCCGTTTTGGCATCTTACTTAGGATTTGGGTTGGTTGAAATTTTAGTTAATTTGGCACGGGTTGGCAAGGTTTTTTTTGTTGGAATTGACGAATATTTCGAGGACCCTTATTTCTCATATCAGATACGCCCACGTGAGCTTAGGGAACCTGAAGTGTTATTTGACGACATGTGACCCCTGCGTGCGGGATGCGCATGCGAGATGTGCTACCTGGACACAAGTGTCCCGCTACCCGGTCAACGGGGGGGGGGGGGTAGCGCTCCCGAAACAACAACAGGTTTGGGTTTTTATTTAAATTAACCGTATATGTGGGCTTAATAGAGGTTTCACATATGTTTAGGTTTTGGACCCGTTTAGGGCAGATATATTTAACTCCGCCTATGTAAACTCCGCCTATGTAGTCTACATAGCCTGTCCCAAGTCAGGTAAAGGAGGAGGGTTACGTTAGGCGTAACGAGCCGGTTATAAAAAAAAGAGCTATCTTTATGAGATAAACTCTATTGATATTTCGTTGGAGCGTACCCTTCTTAGCGACGTGTTGTATCGGCGCCCGGGTGTAGAGAAAAATGATCAAGGATCTTTGCACCAAGACAGGTGGGTGTAGGGGGTAAGGAAGCTAGCCTTGGGCCATCATTCCCAGAGTGATGCGCCACATTGGTGCCCAGATGTGGTGATAAATGAGCAAGGATTCTCACACTTTCGTAGGCGAGTGTGGGGGGCAAGAAAAACTCAAAGGGTAGGGGTTAGATTGGGGAGTTGAAATGTAGGAACCTTAACGGGTAAATTGCGGGAATTGACAAATACTTTTGCTAAAAGAAAAAAATTGCTTGCCTACAAGAAACTAAATGGAAAGGAGAGAAGGCTAAGGAAGTGGATGACACTGGATTCAACCTATGGTATACAAGCATAATAAAAAGCATAAATGGAGTTGGGATTCTGATTGATAAAAATTTCAAGGATAGAGTTGTTGATGTTAAAAGAATAGGAGATAGGATTATTTTAGTTAAGCTAGTAGTGAGGGATTTAATTCTGAATATCCTTAGTGTGTATGCCCCTCAAGTTGGACTGCAAGCGTTCGAGAAAAGCAGATTTTGGAAAGAGCTGGAAGAGTTTTAAGGCGGATTCCACACGAGAAGAAGGTATTCATAGGAGATCTAAATGGACATGTCGATCAGAGTAGTGGAGGTTTTAACAAAGTTCATGGAGGTTTTGGATATAGGACTAGAAATGAGGCTGGCGAAGACATCATGAGTGTGATATTAGCTTATAATTTGATGTTGGCAAACACATTTTTTTAGGAAAAGAGAATCACATTTGATCACTTTTCGCAGCTGTCAAAATTGTAGCCAGATTGATTTCTTTCTTGCTAGAAGAAAGGATGGAGTTTCGTATATAGATTGTAAGGTATACCCTAGTGAATGTGTAGTTATACAACATAAATTGGTGATCTTAGAAGTTCGATATAACAAAATACAGAAGATTAAGAGAAGTGCGCAGCACCCTAGAGTAAGATGGTGGAAGTTACGTGAGGAGAAACAAACAGAATTCAAGGAAAGAATGTTACAGGAAGGACCGTGGCGACTAGAGGGCGAAGTAGATATGATGTGGAAGAAGATGTTTAACTGCATCTAGATAATGGCAAAAGGGGTGTTAGGGGAAAGTAGAGGAAATGAACATCAAACAAAGAAAACCTGGTGGTGGAATGAAGAGGTGTAGGAGACAATTAATCAGAAGAATGAGTGTTTCAGATGCCTACATAAATGTCCTAATGAAGAGAATTTGCAAAAGTTTAGATTGGCGAGAAAAGGTACCAAGAAAGCTGTATGAGAGGCCAGAGGTAAGGTTTTCACCGATATGTACAACAAATTTGGGAGCAAAGAAGGAGAAAAAGGCATCTATAGAATTGCAAAGTCAAGAGACAAGAAAAGTAAAGACTTGAAGTAGGTTAGATGTATCAAGGATGAAAATCAAACACTCTTGATAAGAGATGAAGACGTTAAGAGCAGATGGATGAGTTATTTTAATAAACTTTTAATGGGGAGAGCGATAGAGGTGAGGTGGATTTGGAAGATCCTTCTGATGATTCAAATAGAAGGTTTGTACGTAGATTTAAAGCACGGGAAGTTAGGGATGCATTAAAAAACATGAAGACTAATAAAACCTTCCCGATGGTATTCTTATTGAAGTGTGGAGATGCTTAAGGGATGTAGCAATAAATTGATTGACTAGTCTTTTTAACAAGATCCTCCATACTAATAAGATCCCTGATGAATGGAGTAAGAGTATACTTGTGCCTATATACAAGAACAAGGGAGATATCCAGAATTGTTTTAATTAAAGAGGCATCAAGCTTGTGAGCCATACAATAAAGCTGTGGGAAAGAGTTATTGAGCATCATTTGAGAATAGAGACCAAGGTTTTTGTCAATCAATTTGGATTTATGCCAGGAAGATCTATCATGGATGCTATTTTCTTAATACGACAATTGATAGAGAGATATCGAAAAAGAAAGAAGTACCTCCATATGGTGTTATTGATCTCGAGAAGTCGTATGATAGGGTTTCAAGAAAGGTTTTGTGGTGGATTCTTGAGAAGAAAAAAGTACCTTCAAAGTATGTCGAGGCAATCAAGGATATGTAGGACGGTGTTACTACATGTGTAAAGGCTTGTAATGGCACATCAAGTTATTTTCCAATCACAGTAGGCTTACACCAAGGTTCTGCTTTGAGCCCTTATATTTTTGCCCTAGTTATGGATGAGCTAACAAAAGATATTCAAGATGAGGTGCCGTGATGTATGCTATTTGTAGACGATATCGTGCTTATTGATGAGATCAGGGCTGGGGTTAACGCTAAGTTAGAAGTATGGAGAAGCACGTTAGAGTTTAAATGATTTACGCTAAGTCGAAGTAAGATGGAATACTTGAAGTGTGAGTTTGACACGATAGGAAGAGATGATCAAGAAGCCGTAAATATGCTTGGACAGGAGGCACCCAAGAAAGATACATTTAAATATCTGGGATCAATATTGCAGGTTGGATGGAGAGATTGATGAGGATGTAAGCCATATAATCAGAGCAGGTTGGATGAAATAGCGCAGTGCATTGGGATTTTTGTGTGATTGCAAAATTTCTCTTAGGTTAAAAGGAAAATTTTATAAAATAACAGTCAGACATGCTATGTTATACGGAGCTGAATGTTGGCCAGTACATAGAAAACATGAGCATAAATGAGAGTAGCGAAAATGAGGATGTTAAGGTGGATGCGTGGTCATACAAGAATGGATAAGATAAGGAATGGAGAGATTCGATGAAAAGTTGGAGTAGAACCGGTGGCGAAAGAGATGAGAGAGCATAGATTGAGATGGTTTGGGCATATCCTCCGAAGGCCCTTATACGCACCGGTACGAACAGATGTTTGCTATCAAGAACATAACATGAAGAAAGTAAGAGGTCGGCCGAAACTTACTTTGGGGAAAGCAGTAAAATAAGATCTAATGGAGTGGAAAATATATCGGCATACGGTTCGTCTTAGGACAGAGTGGAGGAATGCTATTAGTTTTGTGGAGGGGTAGTGTATAGATATATATATATATATATACACACACTTATTTTTTTTACACATTTATCTCTTTTTCCTCCCTTGATTCTGCTTTTATTTTTATGATTTTTTGGGGTTCATCGAACGCCAACCCCAAATAGTTTGAGATAAAGGTGTTATTGATATTGATAGGGCAGATATATTTTACTAATTTTTTTTCTGATCATTGTAATGAGTTGCGGCTGTAACCTAAACATCATAGTAAGATCTCTTTACAAAACGCAGCCCTATTTTGGGGTGAACCTAAGTAAATTGTGCGTCGTTTATTTATTTTTTCTCGATTTCTATTTCATCGTTCTAATTCAGTGTGCAATAAATCCCATCAATTGATATCAGAGTCTTGTGTTCGAGATATTAGGGTTTATCTGGGCTGTCAAGAGGGTTACGGATTGAGATCAAAAAATTAGATGGGACGCGATTTAATCTACGGAAGATGAAGATGGAGGATTTACTCTGTGATTGAGATCCTTTTTTTTTTATAACCAAGGTGTCCAAGCCAGCTTGCGCGCACCTCGACTATTCCTCGGGAGAGACTAGCACAACAATCTACCGCATGGCCCTTCACTTAAATTACAGATGCTTATCTAGGGAATCAAACCTAAACCAGTACGCCTAACCACACTATCCTAAGTATGCCCTAACCAACTGAGCTATCCATGAGTGGGTTGTGATCGAGATCTTTGGTTGACAATTGTAATAGAAAAGCCTATTGTTGGATGCCTGGTGTCGTGATAGAGGAAACAGGCAAGGAAGCAAAGAAGGATGACGATTCATCTTCCAAAAAGGCAGATCCAAAGGAGATTAAAGACTGGGATCGGATTGATCGGAAAGCAAAAGGTTTAATCCGGCTTTGTCTCGCCAACTCGATTCAGAAGAACGTGATGAGCAAACTTACGGCTAGGGATCTGTAAGGGAAACTAGAGTTGTTGTATCAAAGTAAGTCGTTGGTTAATAAGCCATTTTTGAGGAAAAAATTATATAATTTTCGGATGTACGATGGTGACTCATTTTCTACACATCTGTATAACTTTAACATGTTAGTTAGTCAACTCATATCAATATGTGTTAAGTTTCAGGATGATGATAAGGCAATAACACTACTCTGTTCACTGCCGGATTCATGGGATAACATGATTGTGGTAATTGGTGGTGGGGATAAGGAATTGTCATATGAAAGTGTGTGTTCAACCTTATTATCGGAAGAGACATGAAGAAATGGATCAGGAAATTTCGGTAAATAGGCATTGGCGGCTAGGGGTAGACCAGCAGAGAAGACTCTAAATCGGAGAGGGCCCAGATCCAAATCTCATGGGCGATCGAAGAGTAGAAAGAGGAGGATACAATGTTAGAGACGTGAAAAGTGAGGCCATGTGAAGCGAGATTGTAAAAACAGGACAGTTTTTAAGAAAGAAGCTGAATCATCATCGGGAAAGAAGGAAGTCGATTCAGGATATATGTATTTTGTTGCTGCATGTATGATGCAGTCAGACAAGGATATTTGGTTGATTGACGCTGGTGCTTCATACCATATGACGCCTCATAGACATTGATTTTGTGAATATGAACAATATAATGATGGAGATGTATGCTCGGAGATGATACCGCAGTTCAGATGTCGGGCATGGCAGAGTGAAGCTGAGGATGAGTAATGACACAGTGAAGACTCTTCCAGACGTAATGCACATACCCTTAATGAGCAGAAACCTGTTATCAGTCGGTACGATGACTGATTCAAGGGTTTCTTTCAGCTGTGATAAGAATTCGTGCAAGATGATTCAGGGTTCTATTGTGATTGTATGAGGAGTCCGTTATGGGACATTGTATAAGCTGCTCAGGGATACAATGACTGTTCGTAGTGCTTTTGTCTTCGAAAAGACCAAGGAAGATGGATATGATATGTCATGCCCCCAAATCCACTGCAAGGGCCATGACACCGCCGTGCTTTCTCAAAGGACGCAGCCTCCACAAACCAAACTTAACCTGATAACAAATGTGTACATCCATATATATTTAATAAAAAGGCCTCTTGGTACACTATCAGAGCTTTCTGTAAACATAAAAAAGATCAATAAACCCAACTAATAAAGGAGCTAACTAAAAAGCTCAACATAGCTTTTTAGACTTCATAGCAAAAATTTCCTACCCAAAAAATCCTCCAGCTAGCGCAACTCTCACATCTTACTGCGACTCGCTGAACCTGAAAGACAAGGGAAATGGAATGGGTGAGCTAACACGGCTCAATGAGTAATACATTTCTTCTAAGCGGATCGAACAATTACTATGCACATTCAATATCAAAATATAACCCATTTAAGTCAAACTCAGAACATAACAGATCTTTATAGCCAAAACGAGTTATATAAAACCTTAGCATAATAGGTTTCTAGCAAAAACACTTGTTTCAAACCACGAACTTAAGTAAAAACATCAATGGTCCAATCCATTGATCAATATCGTCAAAACATAAGCCATTAGTCTATCCATTGACTAATCTCATCAAAAACACATATCAATGGTCTATCCACTAACCAATCTCATGTTCAAGATCCTAACCATGGTAATGTATAATGTCTGTGACAAGAAGCTACCAAGATTCCCCCTTGACAAGGTCTCCACCTATAATGCCGGTGGTTCGGTCCACAAGGATATCCTAACTAGTACGTACATACCCACAAACCCCTAAATTGGGTTGACAACCATCTTGAGCATTACATCAACAACATCTTCTTATAAACCAAAAAATATATCACAACTAATTCAATCCAGCAGCATAGAATCGTACTAAATAGACAAAAATAGCAGTAAAGGTTCGATCATGTTTTTATACTGTAAAAATGCTATTTTTCTCAGGTCATAACACATATAATGTACTACTTCTTTCAGAATATGTATTTTACAAACACAAAAAAAATAGTATCACTCACTTGATAATATCAAAAGTGAACTAGAAATGTTACTCAGAACGACACGTACGAAGCCTTATCAAAAGTATGAAAAATAAATCAAAAATTGAGTAATAAGCTACTCTATAACACGACTCAACTAAATAAAGCCTATTTGCCACTAAGACAATACCTACGCACTAACAAAACACTTGCTCATAGCAAAAATACAAGTTTTCTGCTATGCGCAACTTGCATAATAAATTTCAATGAGACACAACTCCCTAATCCGAGCTCGATTTAAACGATATTGTAGTCCAAAGAAAGCTCTTTTAACATATAACAAAAACCCAACATGGCTTGTCCAAAATCTACTCGAAAATTGACAAAAATGGCTAAAATACGTTTTGGTTGCGTAATGTTCACTGCGCACACCAGATTTGAAAATCTTATTCCAGGCAAACCGTAACTTCAAATCAAGATCCGTCCAATTTTATGGCTTCATAACACCCTAAAGTTTCATTTCCACATAAAAACCCGATTAAACGACTAAAAAATCAAACCCGGCGACTTATATTCCACCAAAACCCAAAATTGAGCCATAACTCCAAAAATCAATTCAATCGGAGGAACTAAAGGGGGAAGCACTTACCGGTGGTTGATAAGTGATGCTGAAACGGCTTGGTGAGATAACGAGATAACCCCTCTCTCTTCTCTTCTCTTCTTTTCTGCCCTTCTTTCTTCTTTATTCTTTTCTCTTCTTTTCTGCTGAGCCCTCCTACTGCCTCTCTTTTATTTCACGTTGATTTTGCTGAAGAGGAGAAAGGAAAAATGTAGGGGCTGGGCTTAAGGAAAATATGGGCTTTTTGGGCGTATTATATGATATGTCCATGTTGTGGCATCGAAGGCTAAGGCATATCGGTGAAAAAGGACTGTCTACCTTAGCTTCTAGTCAAATGGTAGAAAGAGTACCAAATTGCTCTATGGACTTCAGGTTCTATGAACATTGTCTCCATGAAAAACATAACTGAGTTAGCTTCCAACACACCGGTACGAGAGTAACAGAGGTTCTCCAGCTGATTCACAGCGATGTTTTCGGGTCTACTCCGACTCCATCTATTGGAGGATCCAGGTATGATGCATCATTCATAGATGATTTTTCGAGATATAGTTGAATTTATTTTATTAAAAGTAAATAAGATGTATTTGAAAAATTTCGAGAATTTAAGGTTTTGACTGAAAACCAATTGGGCAGAAAATCAAGGTACTTCGCACAGATAACGTAGGTGAATTCTGTTCGGACAAATTCGAGCAATTTTGTGTGGACAATGGTATTGTAAGGTAGAAAACGACTCCATATACGCCTCAACAGAATGGGGTGACCGAAAGATTAAATCGGTTCCTCGTAGAAATGCGAGATGCATGCTGAGTTGGGCAGGTTTGGGGCTTGAATTTTGGGCAGAAGCTGTAGCCACAACCAGTTATTTGAAGAACCGGTCACCGACCTCATTAGTGAAGGATCATACACCATATGAGGCAGCGTTTGAGAAGAATCCGAATCTGTCACATGTTCGGGTGTTCGGGTGTGACGCATATGTTCATGTACCCAAGGAGAAACGAGGTAAGCTTGACAATAAGTCTGAGAAAAACATATTTGTCGGATGCAAGAAAGGGGTCAAGGGTTATAAGTTGTGGAATTCAAAATCAAAGACCATTGTATACAACAGGGATGTTGTCTTTCGTGAAACACAATCCTAGGTTGACACACAGAAATGTGATGAGCCTAAGAAAGTGGTAGTGCTTGAAGAAAGTCTTAAAGCTGAAACTGTGGAGATAGTTCCATAAGGTACGCCAATATAGTCTAATTTAGAATCGGAGCAAAGGTACTCTGTTAATGAAGTCAAGGATAAAGATTCGGATGAAGACTCGGATACAGATAGCATGCTGGCCCTTAGGAGATCTACGGGGGAAATAAAGGTACCACTTCGATACTCACTTAATGCATTGAGTACATTTCACGCTTTGAGCATCACCGGAGATAATCCTAATTCTGTAAAAGAGGCGAGATCTATGAATGATGCGCATCAGTGGGAGCTCATAATGATATATGAGATGCAATCGTTTGATCATAATGAAACATGGAGCTTGCGTAAGTTGCCTAAGGATATAAAGGCAATTAGGTGCAAATGGGTGTTTGATCGAAAGCTAAAACCAGATGAGACTGTAGAGAAGTACAAGGCTAGACTTGTAGTCTAGGGCTATTCTCAGATTGAGGGAATTGACTATGACGAGATCTTCTCTCCCGTGGCGAAATTGACTTTAATACGGTTTATTCTGTCTGTAGCAACTACATACGATTTTGAGGTGGAACAGATGGATGCAAAGATGGCTTTCCTTCATGGGGACTTGGAGGAGGACATATATATGAGGCAACCATAAGGCTTTGAAGTACAAATAATGGAGAATCTGGTGTGCAAATTGAAAAAGTCCTTATATGAGTTGAAGCAGTCACTGAGGATGTTGTCATGCCCCGCGTCCTTAAAAGCGCGCGAACATCCCTTCTTTAGAACTTTCGTTGCGCTTATCCCCAGGATTCGAACGATAATCAATACAATTGCGGAATGAAATGCACACGCGGAAACAACCCAAACTCCATACTATTTAAAACAAGATGAATTAGGATGGGCAGAGACGAATTTATACTTGTACCAAAAATATTCTTACAACCTCAAAATTGATTTCAAAAACTACAACCGTTAGGGTTCAAAATACACCTTTACAAATCAATTATACATGAAACTTAACTCTACAAAACTACACGATCTCCAAGTTCACAAAGTAGATACAACCAAATAAGTTAGATCTCCTTTTTACTTCAAAAAACATCTCCGAAGCCCATCAGTAACATCCTCTTGGCTTTATCATTCGAGACCTGAAAAATGTTATCCAACGACGGGGTGAGAATAAATCTCAGTAAGTAAACTCTCAAACCTAGATTATGCCAACAAATCATAAACATGTAGTTCTCACACTATAGGCCAACGTCAAATCATATCATATCCTGCGATTCTAATTATCAAGGTCGTTCTTCAAAACGATTCATATCAAACGATTCTATCCATCGAGGTCTTCCCTCAGATCATTCCTTATCATGCCCTCTAATCCAAAGAGATGATTTGCTAAAACAGGCAAAAAGCAAGGATACGTTGCAATCTCAAACTTAAAAGTTCACAAATTAAGTCATGAAACACAATTTAAGATCAGGCTGCGTACTTAAGCACTCGATAGCTCATAAGCTTATAGGATAGCATAATACTCATTGTGGTTCCAACTTTAATGGCCAGGCTCGCGTATTTGTGCCTTAGGCTTAAGTAATTGTTATACCCGCGTTAATATGCCTCAAGTTACAATGACATTCTAAGACTCGCGTTAGCACGCCTCAAGTCAATCCCTCGTCTGACGCCTCAAGATATATTTAAATCTCGCGTATAACGCATCAAGGCATAATGTGCACACATATTTATAACTCAATCAATAAATGGCAAATCAAAGCGAGTTACACAATTCGTTAATTACGAGCACCATTCAAAAGCAAGCATTCAGAAAGAACGTTCAGAAGCAACGTTCAAAAGGAACGCTTAAAAGCAACGTTCAGAAGTAACGTCAAAAGCAACATTCAGAAGGAACGCTCAGAAGCACACTCAGAAGTAACGTTCAGAATCAACGTCAGAAGCAGCGTTCAGAAGGAATGCTCAGAAGCAACCTTCAGAAGCAACGTTCAAAAGGAACGTTCAGAAGCACACTCAGAAGCAATGCTCAGAAGTAATGTTAGAAGCAACGTTCAGAAAGAACGCTCAGAAGCACATTCAGAAGCAACGTCAAAAGCAAAGTCAGAAGCAACGTTCAGAAGGAACGCTCAGAAGCGCACTCAGAAGCACACTCAGAAGCAGCGTTCAGAAGTAATGTCAAAAGCAACGCCAGAAATAACGTTCAAAAGGAACGCTCAGAAGCACATTCAAAAGCAACGTTCAAAAGGAACGCTAAGAAGCACACTCAGAAGCAACGTCAAAAGCAAAGTTTAGAAGCAACTTTCAGAAAGAACGCTCAGAAGCACATTCAGAAGTAACGTCAAAAGCAACGTCAGAAGCAATGTTCAGAAGGAACGCTCAAAAGCACACTGAGAAGCAATGTTCACAAAGAACGCTCAAAAGCACACTCAGAAGCAACGTTCAAAAGCAACGTCAGAAGCAACGCCAAAAGCAACGCTTAGAAGCACACTCAGAAGCAACGTTCAGAAGCAACGTCAGAAGCAACGTTCAGAAGCAACGTCTGAAGCAACGTTCAGAAGGAACGCTCAGAAGCACACTCAGAAGCAACCTTCAGAAGCAACGTTCAGAAGCAGAAGCAAAGTTCAGAAGCAAGATATCCTCAACATTCACAGCCCTCAAACTACTTTGATCACCATCAAATCCATCATTAGACACGTTTATTAGTAGCCTAAAGTCCTAGGTAAGGTTTAAGAGTAATTTACCACGAAATTAGGTCAAGTAATTCCACGAAATAAGAGGCACAGGATCACGGCTCAAGCTGATCGGCAAAACTGATTCGGCCCCCCCTTAAAGTTCACATGAAATCAGCTATTGAAATCCACAAGAATCACTCTTAATTCCATCAACTGACTTCTTAGCACACTAGGCTAGGCATTAGAAGTTACTTACTCTTCAAATGATCAAAGGAAGTCGGGCGAGACCTCAAGAACAATCACCAAAGTCACAGTCTCAACTGGCCAATGACACTGAGTTGATTCCGAAGAGAAACACCACAAATCAACCACTTAAATCCTTTCGTAATCTGACTTTAACCTCATAAATATGTTGCTACACATCCCAACTAAGTCTTAGAAGTGGCTTACCAAGAGATTGGAGTGAAATGATCTCAAGAATCCAACATTGAAGCTCTCGGGTTCTGGTCAGATTGGTCAGCGACCCTTGCTGCTTCAAATGGCTCTACATAAAGAACGGCTAGGTGAATTTAGGCCAATAATATCTTGTTGGAATGGCAAGAGAAAGAGCTTTCTAACAATAGGTGGCTTGCCAGCAACCAACGACGGACGATGAAGATATGGTCGGAAGAGTGGGTGGCAACGGGCTGCCACGAGAGAGGGGCAGAGATCAAGGGAGCAAAATGAGTGAGAGAGTGTTCTTGTGGGGATTCTGTCGAATGAGGGAAAGAGAGGGTGATATACTCCAATTTCAATTGTAAGAGGTGGTGGGAGTCGTTCATGTGGTTATGACGTTGATTTAAAGTGAATAGTAGCAAGGGATGACTAGGTGTAAGAGAGTTGATCAATGGATTTTGACTATTTCACTCTCTTGTCTTTAGTGAATCATTGCAAGATCACTATGGGCAATAATGTCCCTCTTAATTTCGACTGAAGTGGGGGAAAGGGCTAAAGACCAATTTGCCCTTGACTTAATCCAAAAGAATGAGCATTAATCGAGGGGTAAAAGGGTAATTTTCGCTTCTCAGTCCAAAATTTCACTTTTCCAATTTCTATGAGATATACCCTAACCTTAATTGCCCTCGATGAGGTGACATCCAATTTATTAACATTGAAATCCTTGAATATCCGACATCCAATCTCGAAGTCCAATTCATGTCCAAACTCGATCGATTTACTTCTATTCAATAGCATCGAGATGGTCGGAATTCAGAATGTCACAGATGTGGTACTAGAAGTTTGACACGTATATGCTCCAGCTTGATTTTGTGCGTTCAAATCCTGACCATTGTGTTTATGTGAAGAGGACGAGCGATAAGTTTGTCTTTCTTACGCTATATGTTGATGATATGCTGTTGATCAGGAATAACGTGAAGATGGTGAATTCCATGAAGAGTTTGTTGACCAAAAAGTTCAAAATGAAAGACTTGGGCCCTGCAAATTTTATTATGAGCATGCGGATTAGGAGGGACCGCGAGAAACGGAAGTTGTGACTAGTGCAGGAGAAATAAATCAAAGAAATATTGAAGAAATTCAATATGATAGACTGCAAGGCTGTTGGTAATCCTATACCTTTAGGGACCAAGCTATCTACAGAACAATATTCTAAAACGGATGAAGAAGCTAAAGAGATGGCCCGAGTTCCATATGCTAGTGCAGTAGATAGCTTGATGTACGCTATGGTGTGCAGGCATCCAGATATATCCCAAGCAGTGGGAGTCTTGAACCGATACATGTCTAAACCAGATAGAGAACACTGAAATGCGATCAAAAAAGTTTTTAGGTATCTTTGTGGAACTTCGAATTATTCTTTATGTTATGAAGGTACAGGGAATGGAAACATACTTGATATCATAAGCCATGTTGATGCTGATTGGGGTAGAGATATTGATAGTAGACGGTCCATTAGCGGATATGTTTTTACATTGTTTTGGGCTGCATTGAGTTTGATTAGTAGGAGGCAAAGTGTGGTAGTGCTTTCTTCTACGGAAGCTGAGTACGTGGCTCTTGCTCATGCCGGAAAAGAGGTCGTATGGTTATGGCGATTATGCTTGGAGCTTGAGTTTGAGCAAGGTGCCGTAGAAATGAGATATGATAATCAAAGGGCTATTTATTTAGCTAAGAATCCAGCGTTTCACTCACGCACAAAGCACATTGATATAAAATATCATTTTATCCGAGAAAAAGTAGAGAAGAAAGAGGTTTGACTTGTAAATGTTGACACAGTGAAAAATAGTTCAGACTTCCTTACTAAAGCTGTCACGGGTGCGAAGTTTGGACGGTGCTCTGCTGCGATTGGATTGAAGAAGAATGACATTTGAAAGGCATTCATTTGCATGAAATATCTACCAAGTGGAAGAGTGTTGAAGTTGGTGAATACTTCGGGGACCCTTGTTTCTTACACCGAGTACGCCCACGTGAGCTTAGGAAAATCAAAGTGTTATCTGACGACATTAACCCATGCGGGCAGGGTTCGTGGGTAGCGCCTCCGATATGGGTCCCGCTGCCCGGTGAGTAGGCGGGAGGTTTGGGCTTTTATTTAAGTTAACCCTTATGTTGTGGGCTTAATAGAGGTTTCACATAGGTTTAGGTTTTAGGTCCGTTTAGGGCATATATACTTTGTTCATTTTTGTACTGATCATTGTAACGAGTTGCGACTTTAATCTAAACATCATAGTGAGATTTATTTACAAAACGTAGCCCTATTCTGAAATGAACTTAGTTTGATTGTTTTGATTCGGTGTACGATAAATCCTATCATTTTTTAATTAGGATTTGAGGATTGAAGCTTTTTTTCAAAAGAAAATGACATTTTCGTAAGTACGAAGACAAGGATAATCGATGAGAACTTGCAAAAGTATCTCTAAAGATAAATATGTATCGATAAACAAGTATACAAACGTAAAATACAAAAAAAAATAAAAATTAAGACCATGGTCGATTCGAGTCAGGTGCTCAAATCTAGACAAGAGTTTCACTTCCTTCAAGGCAAACATGCGTTCTTTTTTGTTATTGGGAGAAACAGCACGTCTTTTTGTGGGAAAGACATTTGAAAGGGCGACATTAACATAGGTATTGCATTAATAGTTCATTAATGTAATAGTTCTTTTCACGTGCTTAATACTTTTCAAGGCTCGGTCTCTCATGTAAAAATCGAAAGATTGATTAAAGTCTAAGCTATGTAAACTTCATTAACACGGGTATTGCAAATTCTTACGCTTGCGAAAAGGGAGTATTTCAAGTTAGAATTTGAGGCCTCTTTCCGAAATTGCAAGTAGGTTGACAACGTAAACCACATTGGCTCTAACAGTTACTGGAAAACGTGGTGAGCATGTTTTCCATCTCCACAAGTTGAAGCCATGAATGTTCGATATTAATAAGGTGAGCAAGTGAACGGATATCTTACGCCATAAAATACTTTGTTAAATATATTGCATATTTACTTTATTCTGTATATATGTCAAGATTATACAATATCTTCTTTCATATTGCATATCCTTGATTGATTATATTTGATATTATATATCTGCTATTTCCTTAGACAGTTCTCTGATAAAGTCTATAAATAGGCTCTTGATGTACTCATTTCGAAATATCGAAATACATCAAAATTCCTCAATTCTTCTTCTGCATTACATTTCTCAAGTTGGTATCAGAGCTTTCGTTCCTGAGGCAACCCTAGTGCATCCGGTGCACATCGCACCCGGTGCACAAAAGAAATTTCCCAATTCTACTTTTTTACTTTAGCATTCTCAAATTCGCCAAATAAATCCATCCCAATTAACGGTGTTCATTGGAGAGCTTTATTCATCTGAGTAAGCGTTGCCACAGTGGTTGTGTCACGACATCAGCGATGCGTTGCCAAGTCGAGTTTTTTCTTTTTTATGGAGGTATTTTTTGGCGCAACGAAGACGCGTCTTCACACAGTAACCTTTGCTCGGCAATGCTTGGCTAATCCGCTTGCTGTAGCCACGCCAGCCGTATCGACCGCGTTTGTTCAGTTACTGTCCCGGCAGCAAAGTCGACCACAAAGGACGCATGCTGTTCGGCTCAATTGCCTCTGATTCTCGACTTTTCACTTCTCGTTTCGAGAAGCCGACACCACCATCAGACTCGTCACCCTCGGATGATGCCTCATACATCAACATTGTGGATCCACCAAGCTTGACGTCAAGAAATGTGTTTGGAGCACTGTTAGATTTTGATTCAAACTCAAATGACTTAGTCACCTTGAGTTTGAGGGGGATGTTAAAAGATATTGCATATTTACTCTATTCTGTACATCTGTCAAAATTATACAATATCTCCTTTCATATTGATTGATTATATTTGATATTATATATCTGCTATTTCCTTAGACAGTTCTATGATAAAATCTATAAATAGGCTCTTGATGTACTCATTTCGAAATATCGAAATACATCAAAATTCCTCAATTCTTCTTCCGCATTATATTTCTCAAGTGACTTGTTACATTAATAAGACACGATGATCTCTTAACAGATCATTAGAGAGAAACCAAACATTACATCTTAGGTAAGAAATTGCCAAATCAGAATTTCTAATGCCACACATAGACATCACATTCTACTTTCGTGTACAAGGTGTTCTTGTTAAATTCATAGGTCCTCAAGAGAACATAGCCTCTCGCGAACCGGAAAGCGCCGGTCCCTCCGATGACCGGCATCTCTCTAACCTTTGCGAAGATGGAGTTCGTCCCTAGCATGGTCAATGTGCTGGAAAGAGATCGTCTAACATTTTCTTAGAAGGTTAGGCCCTAACCTTGCAATTCGAGCCGTCCGTGTTATAAATGGATAGCTCAAATTATAACTAACAAAAATATATATATATAAATTAAAAAATTACCCCCTAAAAATCGAAGATCTGGGCCGTCCGTCAAAAAATGGACGATCCGGATTACAAGGTTAGGTGCCTAACCTTCTGAGAAAAGGTTAGGCGATCCGGATGTGCTGCGTTTATACTCTGCTTTCGTGAAGGCCAAGTTCGTGGGAGCTAGATCACCTAACCTTTTCTCAGAAGGTTAGACACCTAACATTGCAATCCGGACGGTCCATTTTTGAACAGACGGCCCAGATCTCCGACTTTTAGGAGGTAATTTTTTAAATTTTTATATATATATTTTTATTAGTTATAATCTGGGACATCCATTCATAACACGAACGGCTCGAATTATAATGTTAAGGCCTAACCTTCTAAGGAATGGTTAGACGATCTCTTTCCAAGTTCATGGCTTGTAATAAGGTGAACTCCTCTTGTGATGCCGGCGTATAGACCATCCGAAGTAAGTGGACGAGTTGGAGCGTTGCGGGACTATATTAACCGCGCTCGGCTTGGGGCCTGTTGAAGTGTCATGAAAAAAGAAATGGATATGGGTCAGCTTCGCTTCTCCGGGGATTGTCTTTTGCGGGTTCGCTTTGAGGGTTTCGGAGTAGCCACGAACTTTTCCGGCGGCTGCCGCCACGGCTAGGCAAGAGAGGAGGAAGAGAGCAAAGATGAGCCTTGACATTGACATGGTTCAACGAGTGGTGCAAGCATGGTTAGGGCATCTGACTTTATTTATAATCAACCAAAAACTATAGGAATTAGGGCTTGCCATGCGTTGCGGTTGGTGGGATTCACATGTGAACGGTGAACAAGATAAGAAACCATAATTTTACGAAATGGGATCATCGGTTGGAGGCAGCTACGGAATATACTCACATGAAATTTTAACTTGTACTTTTAGAGTAATTTTCAATGGTCTTTCGAGTTTGTATGGTAATAGATCATATTTCCTTGGAGTAAATTTGGCACGACTTGATAGATGATAAGGACAAGGGCTAATTGCATATTGGCTCCTCAGACGGGATTGATTGTGGAATAACTATGGACCGGAAGAGCCCCCGAGCTTTACCTAAAACCCCAATGAAAAATAGATTAATGGTGTATTTGTTTTGTGTCAACATGTATTTTTCTACAAAATAAGTGATTCTATCGTTTGAAATAATTAATTGATAAAAAATATTATCATTATCGATAATAATATATATCTAAATATTTTCGTAAACAATGAAATTATCTTTCGAATAATGATATATCCGCTCTCTACCCCGGCAAATTAGCCTACACGTACCTGCGCAGTTGAATCCAATTTATAGGCTTCTAAGTCACCCATTCAGTTTGAGCTCGATTACCATGCTCCCCGTACACCGACTTCAGGATCGAGGGCCAATTATGGACAAATGCGCATGTCGCGATGTTGTTACATGTGTGCGCGGGTTATTCAATTTTGTGGATCTTTACCCGCCGAACGCCGTCGATGTTCCCAGTAGATTTTTCTGGATCATCAACAAAATGTTAAGACACCATTGTCAAATAGAGAGGTGGCTATTCAAAGTTTGGTAGAGTCATACCTACCCAACTTTACGACTATTGCACATCCCGCAGCTCATGCATTCCGTTTAGCATGCTTCATCATAACTGGATCTCCCAAATTTTTATTTTTTTTTTTCAATTTAGTATGCCCAAAATCTTGTAATACGACATTGTTTGTGATAAACGTGAAAGGCAAGAAACATTAATACTAGTACTAGATACATGTGCCTGGCATGCACATCGTATTTCATTAGTCATGTGATTTATTCACAGCAAAGCATGTCTTCGTGGGAACGTGGCCTCTAAAGAACTGGAAAGCGCCGGAACGTCCAATCACCGCCACCTCCGTCACCTTTATCCGGACCACATTCCTCGCTCGAACGCTCTTATGAAGGCCAAAAGAAAAACTAGGGTTGAGTATAGAAAGCGTGCATATAATAAGGAGGTGGTTTTGAGTGGGTTTTGAGTGTTTTACGAAGGTGTGTGGATTAGGATTTGATGATGGAAATTTTTCTTTTTTTTTGATAAATAATGACATTTTCTTCAAATAGGTACATAAGTTACACGACTTTGCAAAGAGATCTCTAAAGATAAAATTCAAATATAGACTTGTATTTTTCAAAAATAGATTTATGTAAGTGGGAGATATGCTCTTCATAGTTTCCCTAAATTTAACTCCATTGTATAGGTTCTTGAATGGGATTGGATTCTCGAGAAAAGAGGGGCTGTGGGGATCCCTCGAGTCACCTGGATCCCAAGAGTGAATAATAAAAAATTGGATCTATATTGAATCTCACCTGAATCATCATATCTATCCTCCTAAGGAGAGGTTTGGTTGCAAACTAGGTTCGAATGGGGGAAATACATCATGATAATATGTCTTGGATGATCCACATCTTAGGGTCATACACTGATGAGCACATTGAACTATTCCCGTGGCTAAAAACCCTCACAACCTAAGCACAAGGATGCAATTATCATAGGCATTCTCTATCATTGAGCTTATAGCTCGTCATATGGGCCTCCCATCGGGCCTTGCTATGTCAAAAGAGAGAGAAACCCCATCATTCTCTTTCCTTTTTTCGCCTCCATGTCTCCACACGAAATAGATCCGGGCGGTCCGGGAGGACCCCATGGCTCCGTGGACAACTTGGAGCGTGGCGGGACTATTGTGAGCATGCTCGAGTAAGGGCCAGTTAAAATGTCATGAAAGAAAAAGTAAATGTGGGCTAGCTTCTCTTTCCTGAGGAGAGTATTTTGCGGGTCCACCTCGATGATTTTGGAGTAGTTGCGGCCTTCTCCGGCGGCCACCATCCCTAGGCAAGAGAGGAGGGAGAGAGCAAAGACGAGCCTTGACATGGTTCAACGAGTGGATCATGCATGGTTTGGGCATCTGACTTTATTAATCAACCAAAAACTATAGGGATTAGGGTTTGTCATGTGTTGCAGTTGGTGGGATTCACATGCCAACGGTGAACAAAACAAGAAGTCTTTTATGTCATAAATTGAATCATCGTTTGGATATACACGCGCGCGGGTATATATATATATAAGCATTTTCTTTTTGTCTTGTTTTGCACGTGAGGTGTATATGGGCTAAAAAGATACCCCGCATTTGGACCTTTTAACAAAGCGAAATACATCCCTAATAATCTAATATTACTCTCAGTTATTTCTGGCCGTGAATCCACACACCATCGCCACATTTTTTTTTTTACTACTTATTAATTAAAAAATCGTAGGTTAGAAATAATGACAGTACTGTTATATTGTTAGGCTAGCGGCTTCTTTAACAAATACAGAGCATCTAACAAAAAAAAATATACTGATGATAATTCATATTTCCTTTGGGTAGAATTGACATGTTGGTCATTGTTCGGCGTAATCGCTTTTCTGATAGAGGGCAAAATGACGCATTAGCTCCATAGAAGGGATTGATTGTGGAATTATTGTAATTGTGCTAATTCCATCCTAAATATTTCTTTTGCCAATTGAGTTTTAAAACCTTTTGTATTTGTATCAATTTAGCGGCAGTCAATTTTCATCGAAAATCACTGACATGATTTGACTGGCGATGACATGGACTGTTTTAATAATATTTTATTTTATTGAGTTATTTATTTATTATTTTCATTTTTTTTATCTTTTTTAAATTTCTTCCCTTCTTTCTTTCTTTAGCCGGTTGTTGAGGTCTAGAGACCGATCAGGTGAGGGCTAGCAAGGTCGACCTTGCTAGCCTCTAGCGAAGTTCACCTTTGCCGGCCACTGGCAAGGGCGAGCCTCGCCTGCCCTAACGAGGTCGACCTTGCCGACCCTCTCTTCTAGCCAATCGTCGGACCTCAGTGATGCGGATAAGATTGCGACCTGCGAATGAGGCAGATAAAGTTACGATTTACGCAAAATAGATAAAGTAGCGATCTACATAATATTGCGTGATATTACGTAATCCTCATTTTTAGGTATTTTTTTAATGGTATATTGTAATTTTGGATTTTTTCTATTTAGAATTCTAGTAGGGTTAGGATTAGGGTTAGCACCTTATAAAAGGATGTCTTAGGGTTCTTAGACTGGAGTCTTATTAGAATATACTTTTGTCAATATTGAATTCAAGGTTTTCTCTTTAAGCAAGGATTTGCTTGGTTTTCACTGAATGCTGCGTCAGGTGGTATCAGAGCCTATGACGACTGGTGATGATTTTCGTGACAATAATCAAGAGACTGGAGCCCCTATCCTTGGGAACGACGCGCTGTAATATTTGGAGCAGCGTTTAATAGAACGCATAGATCAACGGATCAATCTCGGACTTCATTGCATTGAGCAGCGATTTGAAGAATTGGCAGATCGATTTGAAGGTCTCGGTGTTGATGTGAATCGAAATCGGCAGAATGACAGAAGGCCGGGTGCTTATCTTGCTCGCGATGACCCTATCAACAGGCATGTTCTTGTCCGTAGGCAGAATAACCCTTTATTTTCATAAAGTTCTTTCGATGAAGGACGTGATGATTATGAAGGCAGAAATCATTATGGAGGATTTTGAAGGGGATACGATGGAAGAGATGGAAGATGGCGTTATGACGACCGCGAAGGTAACCACTTTAAACTGAAAGTCGATATCCCTTATTTTGATGGAAGTTTGGGAATAAAAGAATTTCTAGATTGGATTGCCGGCATTAAAAAATTCTTCGATTATATGGAGACCCTTAGTGAGAAACAGGTGCGATTAATAGCCTGTAGATTGAAGGGGTGTGTGTCTGTATGGTGGGATAAATTGCAAAATATGAGGAAACGAGAAGAAAAATAAAGAGTGCGAACTTGGCATAGAATGAAGAGGCCGCTGAAGCAGAAGTTCCTTCCACCCGACTATAAGTAATTGCAGTAGAATTAATGGGTTTAGAACAAGATCACGATTTTTCCTGGCGTTCGCGAGATTTTCCTATTGTTGAATTGAGAGGAGTTAGTGAATCAAGCGAAGAGGCTAAGTTGCAGCTCAAACCTCACATTATGCCATCTGTCTACAGAGCTTGTTTGACGAACTTCAAGGATTCTGAAAAGAAGGGCGATTTCGGTTGTGCACGCAAGGTTTTGGATCCAGATACGATAGTAGAAGCCTTCAAGTAAGCGAAGAGCAACGAGGTTGACCCTAGTGACATTTCCCAAGAGGCAGCGCAGATGCTGGCATGAGAGGTGGACAACTCGGATTTCGTCGTGTTCAATGACGAGACGTCGATTTTCGACCCAAATGTGAGCGGCGATGGAGGCGCGGAGGAGGTCGATGAGACCATCGTCCTGGAGCAGTTGGAGAGCGTGTTGTCTCACTTGCAAAGCACTGCCGATAGCTCCTTGGGTTCGACCTTCGACGGGAAGTGCTACATCCATCGTCCACAGTTCATCATTAGGGTGCTCGATCGAGACCCCGCTCCTCGTGGGCTCATAACAGCATATCGTCTTTCGACATGGGACATCAAAGAATTGAAGGATATGATGGATGATAAATATGCAGTAATGTATGCTAAAGGTGTTGAAATATATTGTGTACCAACAGCTAATGCCAGGGAGATTTGGCAAGCATCCATGCCAATTATTGCTCTTGAGAGCGGATGTTCTGTTTTACCCGCCAACCAATTTTATCGTTGGAAGGATTACCCACCTCCATCGAAGTATGATTTTGTAGGAACAAATCATGATCTTAACCCAAATTATGTCGTATGTGCTAGAGGCAGTATAACTATTTTGTTCGGATCCAATTATGACGGCGAGAAATTTATCTCAGCTAACTTTGTTCTTGGAGAAATAGCACGGGCTAAGTTTGACTTCGATGTGGTTGATGAGAGCCAAGGGCAGAACATTGAGCATGGGGCTGTTTCGATTTCAAGGCAAGACAGGGGCAGTATGCGAGCAAG
This sequence comes from Rhodomyrtus tomentosa, assembly GCA_028455895.1. Classification (NCBI taxonomy): domain Eukaryota; kingdom Viridiplantae; phylum Streptophyta; class Magnoliopsida; order Myrtales; family Myrtaceae; genus Rhodomyrtus; species Rhodomyrtus tomentosa. The sequence continues at coordinate 11,312,103 of JAPCWY010000003.1, read as the reverse complement.
CGTGAATGAATCAAGTGACGGATTTTATAGAGATAGCACAAAAGATGATGTTGACCCCTCCATTAAACCCATGGGCATTATTTTTTCTTATGATAAAAGGCGCAAGAAGTTGTTCGGCCCTATCGGAAAAGAGATTGGTGAAAATGAAGATGACTTAGATTCGAGGACTAATCTTTTTTCTAGCAGGGGAGAATGATGCAAATAAAGTTGCGACCTACGAATGAGGCAGATAAAGTTGCGATTTACACAAAATAAATAAAGTTGCGATCTACGTGATATTACGTGATATTACATGATCATCATTTTTAGGTATTTTTTTAATGGTATATTGTAATTTTGGGTTTTGCTATTTAGAATTCTAGTAGGTTAGGATTAGGGTTAGCACCTTATAAAAGGGTGTCTTAGGTTCTTAGACTGGAGTTTTATTAAAATATACTTTTATCAATATTAAATTTGAGATTCAACTTTTTGGTTATAAAAATATATATATATATATATATATTGAATTTGAGGTTTTCTCTCTAAGTAAGGATTTACTTGATTTTCGCTGAACGTTGCGTCACTCGGCAACCGATTGTAAGAAGAAGAAACGGAAGAAAAAAAATATAAAGAGATAAAGAAATAAAATATTTTTAAAAAGACATTAAATATTCTTTGCGTCAGCGACTTTCAACCAACGTTGTTCGGATGGAATGACTTGATACAAATACAAAAAGTTTAGGATTTAATTAGCTAAAAAAGATTTACCATTGAAATGACAAAAATTATAACAGATTTAGGAGGGAGTGAATGGATTATATATGAGGCAACAACCATCCCATTGTCGACAAATTATCAATCATGATTATAGACATGAATGGTGAAGGGGGTCCATTAAAATATGTCTCGAGTTTGAATCTGCAAATGAAATTCTACTCGAGATAAATTATTATTATCCGTGAGCAACCAAAATATATATCATGGAAATCTGGATTTTCTTTAGACATCATAGTTAGAATTTGAAGAAAGATATCCAGTTCGTTGAAAATGTTGTTGCTAAGAAAAACATAAAAGAGGAAAGTCCTTGTCGGACTTGGATAGTTCCCTAAAGAAGTCTGACTTTTGACCAGAAATAAGAAAAGGAAATCAGGTTTCCTTTTCCACGCTGGACTCTTCTTCACGAATGGTTTTCTTCGTTGGTTTTGTTCGTGGGTCTCTCTTTTCGTATACAAAGGAAGCAAGGAACGCCGTGGCTGTGGAGTAGTTTTGAAGCTCCGTTTACCGATTGCTTGTCAGTGACTTTCTTCGTGGAATTATATAGCGATTTAAATCTTAGAATAAGATTGAGAGATTATTTTACGAGAAATTAAGGGCTAAACACTTTTTGAGTTATTTGATGTAATTGGGAGCTGGGAAACACTGAAATTGACTTCAGTTTGATTTGTAATCTCCGTTGGATCACTTGTTTTATAGTGAAACTCGTTGATGCTCTTCTTGTAGACGTAAATATCTACGATCGAATCACATACATCTTGGTTAGGACTTGGGTGGTTCGGCTCGGTTTGCCAGGGTTTTTGAATTTAGGATTTGAGGATTTGCGTTTGTTAGAAAGAAAATGACGTTCAAGTAAGTACGAAAACAATGCTAATCAATGAGAACGTGCAAACTTAAAGATAAAACTCAAATATGGATTTGGTATTTTTATAGAATTAAATTATGTAAGTTTCTATTGGATGCAAATGGAAAGTGTGCTTTTCATGGTTTCTCTAAATTTAAATCCATCGAATTAGGGCTTGAACTTAAGGCAATCAACAGTTTGGTACTCTATATTATACAAGAAATTTACATAAATTAAGACCATGGTCGATTCAAGTCACGTTCTCAAATTCAGACAAGAGTTTCGCTTCCTCCAATGCAAACGTGTTCTTTTGGTTATTGGGAGAAACAGCACGTCTTTCTGTGGGGTAAAAAAAAAAAAGAACAGGACACAAGTTGCTGTCGGTGATCTGATCTCTAATCATATCTCTAAGTGATAAAATACAAACATATACAAAATAGAATTTGAGACTTCTTTCCGAAGTGGTAAGTATATCTTGAGAACGTAAACCGCATTTTTCTTGGCTGTCGAAGGTTAGTAGAAAACGTGGTGAATATGTTTTCCACCTCCACAATTTGACGCCACGACTGCTAGATATCAATAACGTGAGCAAGCGTGCGGATATCTTTAGGCCATGAAAGGACGTATTGCATTGACAAGACACAATGATCTCCAGACAGATCACTAGAGAGAAACCAAACATCACATCTCAGGCAAAAAATTGACAAATCAAAAATTGCTAATGCCAAGCATATACATCGTACTCTACTATCGTTAACCCAGTCTTCATGTCGAATTGATAGGTCCTTACATTAACGTAGCCTCTTGCGAATCGAAAAGCGCCGGTGCCCCCGATAACTGGCATCTCTCTAACCTTCATGAAGATGGAGTTCCTCCCGAGCACAGTCAAGGTGCTGCCTTTGTGCTCTCCTTCCGTGAAGACCAAGTTCATGGCCAGCAGTAAGGCGGCCTCCTCTTGCGATGCCAACGAATAGAGACCCTGAGCTCTCCCTATGGTGCCCGAGCTCAGGTCAGGCCCCATCGTCAACGGGTCGTCGATCACGCACACCTGCCCAAAGAGGGTGGACAAGTTGGTTCGCGGTGGAACTATAGTAATCACGCTCGGATTTTGGCCGGTTATAATGTCGTGAAAAAAGAAGTGAATGTGGGTCAGCTTCTCTTTCCTGGGGATTGCGTTTTGCAGGTCCGCCTCGAGGCGCCTAGTGTAGCCGGGGCTTCTTCTGGCGGCGGCCGCCACGGCTAGGCAAGAGAGGAGGGAGAGGGCAAAGACGAGCCTTGACATTGACATGGTGCAACGAGTGGCGCATGCACGGTACTTTATTTATAATCAACCGAAAACTATAGGGATTAGGGTTTGCCCATGTGTTGCGGTTGGTGGGATTATTCACATGCCAACGGTGAACAAAACAAGAAGTCTTTTTGTGTCGTAAATTGGATCGTCGTTTGGAGGCAGCTGCAGAATAGATTCGTGCAAAGAGTATCTGTGGATGGTCATTCGATTTTCATTTTGTCTTTCTTTTGTTTGCACGTGAGGAGGATATGTGTTAAAAGTACAGCCCAGCATTTGGACTTTTTAACAAATACCGAAGATAAATCATATTTCATTAGGTAAATTTGGCACGGCTTGACAGATGATAAGGACAAGAGCAAATGGTCTACTAGCTCTTGAAGCGGTTGATCGTGGAATAGTCATGGACCATCGGTCCGTAACAGCCACGAGTTTTACCCAAAATCCCAATGAAAATGTATTTCTAAGGATGTGTTTGTTTGAATCAAACTATTTTTTTTTAAAACTAATTTTCTGAATTTTCACCCATTTGATTCGTAAAAAAAAAATGACTTAATCAATAGAAAATATTTTTTCCGACCAAAAAAAAAAAAGAAACAGGAAATACTTTTCGGTCAACAAAAGTTAATGCGCAAAATTACGAAATTGAATTCCTTAATCTAATGAGGCGAAATCTCTTTTTGAAATTATTCATCTTGAACCTTTTAATATTTTTATTTATTTCATTTCATTTTTTATTTCTTTTCTTTTCTTTCTTTTTTTTCTCCCTATGCCAATCGCAAGGCCTCTACAACAGGCGAACCTCGAGCTCACCTGCACCTATGGCCGCTGCCCGCAAGCTAGGCAATGGAGGAAGAAGGAAAATGAATAAGAAAAAAATTAACAAAAATTTTGTTAAATTTTGCTTTTTTTTTGTTTGAGATAAAATTATGAGAATGACGTCATTTTTCAAATGAGATTCAAGCACCATGAAATTTTTTTCGGTCAAATTATCAAACAAAGGAAACTAATCATTTTCCTGAAAAATGATTTCCTAGAAAGCTACACTCCTGTAAAAAAAAATTGAACAGTTAATTTGATCCTAAAAATAAATACTTATATCGCTTGAAATAATTAGTCAATAAAAAATATCATCATTATAATAATTTATGTATAAGCATTTTCATATATGACAAAAAAATCATTTATTTATCTTTACAAAGCCATTTAATTAGTCAGTGAAAAATTATATCCTTATCGACAACAATTTATATCTAAATATTTTTGTGGAGAGCGTATATATTTTTTACTTATTTATTTTCACAAGTGACATGAGCGATCATATTTTTTTAAAAATATAGTTTTCAAATCTTCGCGAATTAAATGAAGCCTAAGTTAATTTCTACCAAATCCTCGTGCAATTTGCTTAAACCCTACGGAAAAGGAACAAACAAACTCGCAACATTTCCCAACGGCTCTTTCCGAGATCGTGAAACTCGAGGATTTTTTGGCATTTCCCTGTAATTAATACGGGGTTTGAGTCAGCGTGTTAGAGGATGACACGTGTAAAAGACCTGGGTAAGACCCTCGGGCCTCGGACCCACGTATCCAACGAGAAATCCCTCGGCTTCGGCGGACCCATTCACCGCGAGCTCGATTACGATCTAGACTACCATAGCAAAGGCAAGATGGGCCAAGTCTTCGGGTCAAGGGTAGATGGGCCAAGGCCGTCAAAATGAAGGCGGGTCGGGCCTCGTGAAAGGGTGTTGTTCGAAATGCGGGCAATTTGTTAAATGAACGAGGATTAAGCGATGGCCGTTTCTTTTGTCGTGTTAGAAGGCTCCATTAATCGAAGATTTAGCATAAGGTACGTTCTCCATTAACATACGTGCCAAAAGACGTCCTTGATTAATAAAGCCGCACCAAACAATCTTAGGCAAAAATTATCCAATTGAAAACTACTAATGCCACGCATAGACATCGTATTCTACTACCGTTAACCCGGTCTTCAGATCAAATTGATAGGTCCTCGCGTGGACATAGCCTCTTGCAAATCGGAAATCGCCTGTCCCGCCGATGACCGGCATCTCTCTAACCTTCATGAAGACGGAGTTCCTCCCAAGCACGGTCAATGTGCTGCCTTTGTACTCTCCTTCCGTGAACACCAAGTTCATGGCCATCAGTATGGCAATCTCCTCTTGTGATGCCGGCGCATATAGACCCTGAGCCCTCCCTATGACGCCCGAGCTCAGTTCGGGCCCGATCGTCAATGCGTCGTTGATCACCGACACTGACCCGAAGAAGGTGGACGAGTTGAGCTGTGGGGGGACGATTACGACAGCACTTAGGTTAGGGCCAGTGAAAATGTCATGCCAAAAGAAGTGAAGGTGGGTCAGCTTCTCCTTCCTGGGCATTGCGTTCTGCGGGTCCGGCTCGATGGTTTCGGAATACCCATGGCTTTTTCCGGCGGCCGTCGCGGCTAGGCAAGAGAGAAGAAGGAGGGAGAGAGCAAAGATGAGCCTCGACATGGTTCGGCAAGTCCGACGGCAAAAAATTCCCCAGAGAAAGTGCATGTGGTGGTGCATGGTTAGGGCAGGGACGCTATTTATAGTCCCAAACTATGGGGGTCGACCAAAATTACAGGGTTTGTCATTAGTTGCGGTTGTTGGGTTCACATGCCGATGGCGAACAGAACAAGAAGTCTTGTGCAATAAAATTGCATCGTCGATTGGACAGAAGTGTAAATCAATTCGTATGTGATATAATACTTGTTAGTATCATTGCTCGCATATATATATATATATATATATATATATATATATATATGTAAATATATGGCCATCGGCATGTGAACCCAACAACCGCAACTAATATGTATATGAGTAAGAGCATATTCCCCGCATTTGGACATTTTGATCGAGATTCCTCAAGTTAAAATTTGGCACGACTTGATGTATGATTGAGGACAAGGACCCAATTGCACATTTGCAAAACTATTTTGATTTTTGGGCCATTACCGGGCTGTAAAAAGTATATTAAGTTTAATTTCTACCATGTTCTGCGCATTTGCTTGACCCCAAAAACAAAAACTATGTCGCAGCGAGGATTCGTGATTCTCTGGGAGGACGACGAACGTACAATCTCCAATTATAAAATCTTTGGTTTACTGAAGCTTTTCTATGTGGATCAAGAGACAGAATTTGTTGGTACACTCTTCGGACTCCACATCTTCATTACGGATTTCGAATCATCTCAAAAACAATCTACTTCTCAAAATTTGACATACCGTGATTTCATAATCGCGGGTTTACTCGTTTTTATGTTGTAAGTCGAGAAATTTTTTATTTTTTTTTCTTCTTGGTCGGAGAGAAAATTCCGATTATGAATTGCGGATATGTTATGTTCAATAACTTGGTGTGAAATCTCACGCATTTTCCATCTAGAAGAAATGTTTTTCCGACGGCGATGATCTGCACGGACGGTCTTGGTTTCTAGAATGTTGTCATTAGGGCAACCAGAATATGCCAAAGCACTCCGCACGAGAATCAAAGCGTCCTGGTTCTAAACCCTACAGTCAACGCTAATCACCGCTTTCACCTTGACTATACATGAAAAAAAAAATTGAATTTGTAAAAAAGAAAAGTCTATTATTAATCCGTCCACGTGTCAATCCTCGATGTTCCATAGCTCCAATAGATGGAGTATGTTTTGGAAATTTCTCATTTTCCGACGCCGTTTTCGGCCAACCGACGGTCATATTATACAATATCACATGATAATCCCCAGTATTAAGCCCACTGATTTGTTTGTACGTGGGATTTCTTGCAATTAACTTTATAATCTCTCCATCCTCTTCCTCCTTCCTCTGCACCGGAAGCAATGCCAGCAAGCTTGCAGAACAACTTGCAGAACAAACTCCAACGATAATAAACAAAAGACAACAATCGACCAATTCAGGATGCTCGGTCGTTCCAAACCAAATTGAAACCAAAAACAAACTGCGAGCTCAACTCCTTCCAGCGCTCGGCAATCATACACGGAAGTCGAAGTATCGACGACAACAATCGACCATCCTCAAGCAAGTAAGCTATCGTTGCAATTCAGGAAGCGCATCGAAGCAGCACAGCGAGTAAAGGGCTTTCCTCGAGCAGAGATGATTCTGTTAGTCGAGTGGAGGAATCAGAGACGAGCTCCATCTATGCCGAGAAGAGAAGAAAAGGAGGGAATGAGTTTTCAGACGGAGCGGATGTGGTTCGAGAACAGGATATGTGGCTCTTCCGCCGTAGACGGCGATGCGACGCAATGGCCAGCCTCGCCAGATCTGGGCGACGCCGACCTCGCCCCGCGACGGTTTGGGACGAGCGAGCATCCTGAATTGGTTGATTGTTGTCTTTGAATTTTGTCTTTTGTTTATTATCGTTGGAGTTTGTTCAGTTTGCAAGTTGTTCTGCAGGCTTGATGGCGTCGCATCTGAAGGAACCCGGGAGGAGGAGGAGGAGGAGGGGGGGAGGGGGGAGGAGAGATGAACAACAATGAACACTAAAAAGAAAAAGGAAAACAAGAAATATAAAAAATATAAAAAAAGAAAATAATATTAAGAAACGCTTGGCACCCGGTGTTCATGTTAGTACTGGCCGAATAAATTGAATTGCCACAAATGCTTAAGGTTTAGAACTGAATCATTACAAAAAAAAAAGTTTATAATTGAAATAGCACAAACGCAAAAAAACTTAGGGCTGAATTGACAAAACTAAAAAGTTCATAACCGAATTGACAAATGTGCAACAGATTTAGTACTTTTTTTTATAATTTTTCTGTTTTACTTAATAACTTAACTTTTTATTGTGAATCAATGGGTATTTATGTTACAACAATACTTGAAGGAAAGCAAAACAATTTAATTTAACAAGAAAATTAGCGATCATGAAACTAGCCGTCCTAGGAATAATGAAGTACTAATATCCCTCATGTTTAATAGGGATAAGTGCACTAAGAAGTCTTAAAACTTTATCGCAAAAGTGCAATTGAGTCATGAAACTTTCAAAAAAGTGCAATTAAATTCTAAAACTTGTCGAGTTTGTGCAATCAAATCACTCCACTAATTACGTCTAACTTGACAAACGAAAAATACTAACAAGTTTTAGAATTTTATTACACCAGCATTGCAAGTTTTAGAACTTATTGCACCGACTTGATAAGTTTTAGGGTTTAATTGCACTTTTTGAAAGTTTTAAGGTTCAATTAAGCTTTAGCGTCAAGTTTTAGGACATGATTGCACATTTTGAAATTTTTAGGACTCAATTACAATTTCATGATAAGCTTTCGGACTTTCAGTATACTTTCATTATGACGATAGATAATTAGAAGGGTACTTGATTGTATGCACCTCGGCCCACCAAAATTACAAGTCAATTTCATCATAAATAATTTAAGGGTCATTTGTACCTACATTAAAAGATACTCCTACCTAACAAGTGTTCTTCATTTTCGTGATTGACGACTCAAGTTCGATACATAACTTTTTAAAATCAAGACAACACTCGTTGATCATGCACGCTTCTTCAGTAGAGAAACTAGAGCCTTTAGGTGGCCTAATTTGTATTGGTCACACATACTCGCGCATAGAACATTATCAAAACGTCCTTTCATTTGATTGAGTAGAAATCTCAATTAATCTAATGAAGTTAATATTAAACCCGACATGCTAATCCTCGTATCTGTACCATTTGATGAGTTCTCCGCAAAAGAAGGCTCCATTCAGTTGATGACTTGGAACCGATTAAACCTGTATTAATAAAATTGGGCAGGACCCTAGAGAATTAAAAAAGAAACGCGTGTAAATTGATGTCAAGAAAGACGTCATTTGCTAATAAGAGACTCCAAATATCACATGTAAGCCAAAAATTATGAAATCGAAAATTGCTAATACCACACACAGACATCGTATTCTACTACTGTTAACCCGATCTTGGGGTCGAATTGACAGGTCCTCGCGTGGGCGCAGCCTCTCGCGAATCGAAAAGCGCTAATCCCGCCGATGATCGGTATCTCTCTAACCTTCATGAAGATGGAGTTCCACCTAGGGGTGAGCATGAGCCAGGTGGGTCGGGTTCAGGCTTAGACCCTGAAACCGACTCTGTTATAACCGGTTCTCACTTTTTGGAACCAAACCTGACCCTATTTTTCTTGAAACCTATTTTGGAACCGACCTCGTTTTTCAATCTCAACCATGTTTTTCTTGTAAAAGTGCCGATTGATGAAGTTTATTTAATTACCACAAAATCGTAGTTTTGCACAAAATGAAGTCTATTTACCAATGATAACGTTTTCGATAAGACAATCCATATCTAAATACCAAGAAAGGCTTGAGTAATATATTCATTTAATGATTTTTTTTTAAGTAACTAAAAATCGGACGCTTCGGTATTAAAAAAAAATCAGTTCTAAAATCGACCCGGGTGAGCCTTCACCTAGAACCGGTACCGAGACCAGTTTCAACCGGAATCGGTTCCTGACCCTATTTTTTTGGGTGGGCCGATCAGGATTTCGGATCAACTCTGATTGCACACCTCTAGTTCCACCCGAGCACGGTCCATGTGGTGCCTTCGCCCTCTCCTTCTGTGAAGACCAAGTTCATGGCCATCAATGCGGCAATAAATTTGCATCGTGGATTGGACACAAGTGCAAATAAAGACGTGTGTATATTGTCATATAATGGTCTTGTTTGCATATGAGATACGTGTTAGGACTAGGAGCATATTACTCGGATTTGGACCACCTTTTTTTTTTTTTTGGACAAATACCGAGATTCCTCAAGTTAAATTTTGGCACGACCTTTGAGGTATGACGAAGACAAGGACCAATCGCACATTGGTTAGGGCCCAATTGCAAGATTATTTTGAATCTTGGGCCATTTGGTGCCTTCCCCAAGAGATAACCACTGGGCCCTAAAAAGTAGATTTAAGTTTAATTTCTACCATTATTCGAGCATTTCCTTGACGCCCGCCCTAACTCGCCACCCTTAGACCCGTGAAGGGTCAATTCCCGATCTCAAATCTGAAACCCCAAACGCTGTTGTATCTGTATGCGTGCGCAAATCAGACTCAAGTTCATAGATCTTGATCCACCGGACGAGTCAACTTGCGCATCATTAATCTTCCCAATACGTTTTTCTTTTTTCTTTTTTGTATGAGTAACATTCCCAATTGCTTTAATCCGTGGTGATGTGGCAACGTAGATCCAAGATCCTTCGGAAGGAAGACGAATATATATAAATATATATATCGTCGACGAATCTGTTTTCCATGCCACGAAGGGTGTTTTGGATCATCCAGAAGGTAATCCATTTCTTCAAATTCGACTGGTTAGGCATTCCACGTATGCTATTTTCAATATCTCGTCATGAAATCTCATACATTTTCCATCTAGAAGAAACGATTTTCAGACGGGATGACCTGCACGAACGGTCTAGGTTTCTAGAAGGTTGTGATTAATGCAACAAAAACAGAGCCTTTTTCCAATTTAATATTTAAAAAAAATATTTACAAAATTAGTCGCTATTGAAACATATTTAAGATTTTAGGACTCACGCGATGGTAGGATTTGCGCGTTACATACGGGACGGCGAGGCCAGCACGAGATTGTCATGCGCTGTCAGTGCACAGTCGCGGGCGTCGCGCGACTGCGGCAGGGCCTAAGGCCCTGCCTTTGCACCAGGCAGACCCTTTATGCTCACGGGCACAAATTTTGCCCGGCAAAGTCTGAAAAGGCTATGTCTTGATTTTTTGTAGGCTTTGCAAGCTGAGGTAGCATTTAGGGCATAGCCCTTCACAAGCGCAAATTGCACCCGTCTTCTGGTTCTTAGGTTATATAACTGATTGTTTTGTCTAGATTGCGTTCTTCTTCTCATTTTTGCCTCTTCTTTTGCTCTCGTTATAGTTTGCATCATTTTCTGTTGTCTCGTGACAATTTATTTTTCCTCGCCCTCGTTCTCTCTCGCAAGGTATTATTTCGACGCTCGTGTTGTATGTTTTGTTCGTTCGATAATATTTTTATAATGTTTCAATTAATTTATGAATTTTGTGCTTTGCATGATTTCAGATAAAAGCAAAATCAATCGGATTTCTCACTTCGTGAGTGCTATCCGTTAGCAGTTTGAGATAAATTACGATATATTAATTTTTTTTTAATTTGTTGGGTAAATTACAATTTTGCAACCTGCAAGAGTGGAACACTGTAGTTGAACGATGGCTTTGTTGTGGTTGCGAAAGGTCTCTGCTCCTAGATCACACAAACATAGTTTCGCATATTTTTTTAATATTTTTCATATTTCTTTTTGGATACTATTGTTTTGGCGTCAATTTATTTATTATTCATATATGAATAATTTATTTACATTTGTTACAGTATTATTGTTTGTATTATTGACATGTTAGAGGTACCACAGAGGGAACTAGTATACCGAATTATCGTGAAACAAATTAATGTCACTAGAACGAGAGTACCAATTTCCTTGTGGGCTGCTATGTAACCTAAGAACTACTATAACTCCCTTAATCCCCACGTAATCAATAAGAGGTCAAGGAAAAAAAGTTAATATTTCTTTTAAAAAATTTTATTGATAGTTATTTATTACCTGTGAGAGCAAAGAGAAAGTATGTTATTTTTGTTAATATTTTTTTTAATGTTTCAAATAATTTGTGAATTTTTTACTTTGTAGAATTTGAGATAAAAGAAAAAAATCAATCGGCATCCTCATTCAGTGCGTGCTCTCTATCAACGGTTTGAAGTAAATTCCTATGTAGTAATTTTTTTTTCTAATTTGTTCAGTATAGATTTATATATATTTTTATTATTCATAGATGAATAATTTATTTACATTTGTTATAGTATTATTGTTATTATTATTTATGAGTTTATAAAATTATATATATTTACAAATATGTACGAATGTAGTTAATATTCAAAAATATTAATATATATATATATATTTACAAAATTAGTTACTTTTCAAAAATACATATATAAATATATTTACAAAACATATATATTTGGTCGTTATTTATACCAGAATAATGCATTTTATTTATAGATTGTTAATATTATGTCCCGAGAAGCGTGGGTTGGATTTTATCCGGTCCAAAGAATATTTTTAAATAAATTAAAATTTTAAATAATTAAATTGAAGTTAGTAACTATGGACTGGCAAAATCACCATTTTTATATAATGTACGAAAAATTCGAAAAAATTTCGAAAACCTCCCCAAAAATAGAAAATGGCCACACTCAACTGACCATGGACTGTTTTTTTTTCCCGATAATTTGGCATTCGAATTTTAAAAAATGTCGATTTTTCCTTTTTGGCAAATAATATTCAAAAAAATTTCTGAAAACGAAAAATTTTCAAAATTATAAAATGACCACAATCAACTGACTATAGAAGGATAATAATTACGTAATTGTATATGCGAAATAATTTATAATTCATTTATTTAGTAGAATGTCGTCTACACCTTTTGCGATTGTGCATTAGGGAGGTATAATAGTACGAAATCAATATGGAGTTGATTACGATGGTGGACAATATACTATGTTCAAGTTTGAAAATATATCCTCATTTGAGGAGTTATGTGCTACGATTGGGCGCACGTTGAATATAACAACAAATCAGTATATTCGGAGCCTGGTGTATAGATACCCGAGTGCAATGAATTCACATTATGTTGTATATGATATTATGGATGTGCAAAATGATGGTACAGTTACGATGATCCAACAGTTTGAATTTTTGGGTGGTTCTAGGGGTTTTTTTTCGATTTTATGTAACTGTAGATGAACACCAACATATTCATGAAGATGACATTGAGGAAGGCTACAATTATGTTGGGGAAGGCTTTAATGTTGGTGAAGATAGTGCTGATGATAATGATGGACATGACTCTATTGAAGAAGATGATGAGTTTTGGATGGACACTGATGACAGTGGTGAAGAAGATGTCGAAGGCAATACTATGGACGCTTACTACAACGCTCATTGCAGCAATCTCATTATGTCGTTGGTAGATCCATCGCCATATTCCGAAATCGACTTCAATATAATGCAAGTCAACATAAGAGCCAAGCCAGACCGTTCGTTATTTGATTCATCAAATGAATTTGAAGTTGGCATGGTATTTCCATCACGGGACGTGCTGCAGTTGGCTGCGAAAGAGTACTCTCTGAGAAGAAATCACCATTTTCGCTGTTGTGTAACGAATATTTCTAAATATGTGATAAAGTGTGGTAATCGAGACAATCCGTGTGGTTGGAGGCTCCGCGAGGCTAAAAAACGAGTACACTACTCTGGAAAATAACTAAATACAATGGGCCACACACATGCAGGAGGACGACATCATCACGAGATCATCGGCAACTTGACCAGAAGTACTTGTGCAACCAAGTTAAAGCAATTGTCACCGCCCAACCAGATATCAAAATCGTGACACTGATGGTAGAGATTAAAGACAAGGTGGAGTTCGAACCTACCTATCGTAAAACATAGGTAGCTAAACAAATGGAAATTGCTGAAGCTTTTGGAGGATGTGATGAGTCGTACGGTAGGTTGAGGACGATCATGAAAGAAATGGTGGTAAAGAATTCAGGTTCACATTTTGTGATCGAAGATCGCTTGAGCAGTGATCATAGCAGCACGATTTTTGATCGGATGTTTTGGACTTTTGCGCAAACGATTCATGGCTTCGCAAGTTGTAGGCCCGTAATATTTATTGATGGTACTTTTATGTACGGGAAATACCGAGGAACACTCCTTGTTGCATCTTCACTTGATGGGAACAATCATATATATATTCATTGGCATTTACTGTGGTCGACAGAGAAGATAGGTTGAATTGGATTTGGTTTATGACTATGTTGCGGACATAAGTCACTAGAAGGGAGAATAGTTATGTAATATCATACAGACATCCTGAAATTATAAGCGCAATAGAGACAACGGATTGGCTTCCTCCACATGGCCACCATATATTTTGCGTTCGGCATCTTGTCAACAATTACAAAAAAAAATTCAAAAACGAGAACGCCAAAAGACTTATTAGACGATAGGTAAATTTTAAAATTTTAACATTTGAGAAAAGTACGTGTTCATAAATTTGAATGTGATAGTATTAATTATTATTATAATATACAGCTTACGCGAATCAACGGCGGAAGTTCGTTAGCATCATGAGCGAAATTAGGGGTATGGATGCACGCACAGCTACATGGTGTGACAAGATTCCAAGAGAAAATTGACGAAAGCTTATGATGGAGGAAGGAGATATGGAGCGATGACAACTAATTTAGTTGAATCTGTCAATGGGATACTGAAGGGTTATCATGGTCTGCCAATAACAGCTATGGTCGATAAGATGTTCTCTCAATTGTCTAAGTATTTCAAAACTAGAGGAACGACTTATAGGACGCAGGTTAAGCAAGGACGTATACATACGCAATTTGCTGATGTGAGGCTCGATGAAAACAGTGCCAAAGTTAATAGACATGAAGTGGCATGTTTCGACTCTAATAAAGAATTTTTCAAAGTTAAAACTAGACGCGATATAAACAGAGGATCAGGGAGTCAGAAACAGATAGTGTGCTTAGCCGAGCGAACCTATACATGTAGAAAATTTGAAGAGATTAAAATCCCATGTTCCCACGTAATTGCCGCATGTCAAGCATATGGAGTTGATTCCCATGAGTACGTAGATGAACGCTACTCGTTGGATAAAACTCTTCAGTGCTATTAATACATGTTTTACCCATTGGGGCATACTGATTACTGGTCTGGAACTGACGACTTGCCATTAGTACCAGACCAAAGGCTTATTAGAAAGAAAGGAATGCCCCATACATCACGAATATGTAATGAGATGGACTGGAAGGTAGTGAGCAGTAGTAATGCGCGTAACCATTACGGCAACTGTGAAAATTCAGGGCACAATAGAAAAACTTGTGCAGTAAGATTTGGCCGACAATAGATCACAGTTGTGTGAATTGTGTAAAATAGATATTTTGATTTATTGTAATATTATAGTATGACAATTATGCCATATTGATTCAGTTCCTCTTTGAATTATGTGTAATATTGATTGCCTCATTTTTTTTAATGATAGAATTTGACAAATTGTGCGATACTTATTCACTCCGTTCGTCCGTGCTATGCGCACATGATGCATTTCAATTTCTTGTAGTGTTATAATTAACAAATGTGCAATATTTATTGGGGCCTTCTGTAATGTATTTGTAGATATGGATGAGAGGGCAGCATACATTCAGTCGAGACCTGTGGATGATTCACTACTTACAGGACATGTTAGACATAGATCGCAGGCTATATGAAACGCTAAGGTAATTAACTAATTTAGCAGTTGATTAGTTACCTGTAACAGCATTATAAAAATTCCTAATAACACTTCTCTATGTCACATTTCACAGGGTCATCATGATCAAACGGTTATGTTCGGAAAGTGATGATACACGTACCTGAAGTTAATCCGCGCATAGTCCCATATTTGCGAGCTTCGGGCTTTTATCAGGTTTATATGATGGGATTTTTCCAGCTGGATTGGCATCAGATTACTGCACTGATCGAGCGGTGGAGGCCGGAGACCCACACCTTTCATATGTCGGATGGCGAATGCACGATCACGCTGCAGGATATTTCAGTGCTGACAAGCCTTCCCATTGATGGACATGTAGTTACTAGCCCTACTAATAGGAATTAGGGCACTCTTTGTGTAGAGCTACTGGGTGCTCGTCCAAACAATCTACGTGGCACGCAATTGAGATTGAGCTGGTTGAAAGACAGCTTTACTCATATTCCAGACGATGCAAATGAAGTCACCGTGCAGCAGCATGCTGGAGCATTCATTTTCAGGCTGCTTGGAGGATCTCTTTTTGCTGACAAATCATCCTCCAGGATTATTTTGTTATTTTTTCCATTACTGGAGAACCTTAACGATCCTACCCAGTATAGTTGGGGTTCAGCAGCCCTTGCGTGGTTGTCTCGAGAACTTTGTAGTGCAACTGATCCAGACACAAAGCAAATCGGTGGTGCCCTACATGTTTTGCAAATTTGGGCGTGGGAGCGTTTCAGATGTATCTCCCCATCCCTGAGAGACCATAATCCTTTTCCAAATACACCTCTTAGTAGCTGGTATGTAAACTAATGCTTTTTCAATTCGTGAGTCATTAATTCTTTCTAGTATAGATAATATATGAAGATCTCATTTTTCCCTACAGATGGAGTCGGGCACGACAGATAACGGAGTTGCCCACACATACTTTACTACATTTGCGCTACTTACTCGATAGAATGTCATCTGAAAATGTAAGTAATGATAGCACAAACGAGTTTATTATAATGTTAACTTTTATATTAATTCTTCGTTTAATTTGATATGTTTTATTGCGATAACAGATTACTTGGTTGTCTTACACCAACGATATTTTGCAGCAATTACCAAATTACTGCCGGCAGGGACAGCACATTTGAACGGCTCGTGTCCCACTCATTTGCTACTAGATAGTTGAGTGGTATTATCCAGATCGAGTACTACGACAGTTTTCTATGCATCAACCAATACCGATAGCTTCTAGTGATAATGTGGCCTTGCATGATATTGAGTTAAGGAAAGTTGGGAGGGATTGGATAGCTACGCACAGACAGCTCATCGACATATGGGATGATTGTGACAGATATATAGTCCAAGAAGCTCATGAAGATGAGCCATTTCACTTTCATTTAGCATATATGGAGTGGTTCCGTAGACATACACGAAGTTGGATTTTCTTTCCGAGTGCCAAAATGGGTTAATTGGTTAGTGCAAACACTTTCAACTTAAATCATTACTTTTTTTTATTAACATAAGTTATATACATTTAAAAAATTTTATGGTTTTTTATATTATTACCAGAGTGATGGCGTCGAACGTGCCTTACATATTTTGGACACTCCCAATCCATCTCGTTAGGCCTGGACAGAAGTACAACGGATACTTAGGGCAACGTTATATGCCCAGCATGAGGAAAGACGGATAACAATGATGCCACCACTCCAGCCAGCAATTACAGCAGCACCAGTTGCTCCACAAGATAATGACCTGCCTGAGACTGTTGAGTCGACCTGGAGGATCACTCAAGCTTATCCAAGTGGTAATGTTGTCCCATATCCCGTGGAATATCATACATCAGATTTCAGTCCAGGGTTTACTCCAGGGTTTGCCCAGTCAAGTTTTGATACAGGGTTCGCCCAGTTTGCTGGCTCATCTCATGGGGGTTTTACTTTTCAATATGGTGATAATCAAGAGCCATATATACCCGCTACTTCTCCGGCTTAATGGGGATCCGATTTCCCTCCTCAATTTCAAGTCCATCCTACAGTAGGCTATGCACAGCCTGGGCGTGACATATTTTCGGACTTTGATGATACGGTTCCATTACAGATTCATGAGCTATCATAACATATGCATTCATCATCTAAACGTCATGCTCCTCCGGATGCTCGTTCTCATCGTTACGACACCAAACCCGCCCATCGACGGAGAGCACCTAATTGTGAAACAGGAGGCCATGTAGGAGGACGACATCATTAATGCATGTTAGGGTAAATCAGGTTAAGGATTGCTATCTATCATTATAAACTTTTATGACTAGATGATATTTTAACTCTAGATATGTCATATTTTATCATAATGTTATGCATATTTTTATTTAATAATTTACTTATTAATTATACTAAATTAATGGGGCGGGCCAACCGCGCCTACCAGCGCGCGTGGCCGAGCGCCGATAGGCCCCGCGCGCGATGGTCGCGCCCCATTTGGCCCAGCGAGCGGCCGTCGATCACTTGGCCTATCCGCGTGCAGGTCTCGCGCACAAATACCACCATTGTGTGAGACCTAAAATCGTAAATATGTTTCAATAGCAACTAATTTTATAAATATTTTTTTAAAATATTAAATTGGAAAAAATTCCAAACATGCCAAATCACTCGGCATAAGAATCAAAGCTTCCTAGTTCATGGTACCCCACAATCAACATTAATTAATACTTTAACCTTGAGTATATAAAATTAAAAAAATTGTTTGAAATCCGTCCACGTGTCAACCCTAGACTACACGAGACGAAATGAGTAAAGGTCAATTCCGTGGGTGCAAGTGCAACCTTACGGGGGGCTTGACTTTGGGATTTTGCTTCTCATCACACAGGTCGATGTCCCTTGAGGGTTAAGCCCAGAAGGACTGAGAATATGTGGGAAGATTCTCAATTTCCGACGTTGTTTTCGGTCAACGGCGTCTCCGCTACGGTCAGATTATATTATAATCACATGAAGAATCCGCGGTATTAAGCCCGCTGATTCGCTTACACGCGGGATTTCTTTGCAATGAACTTCATAATCTCTTTCGCCAACTTAATCGAGATTTACTATTTCTTCGCATATATCCAACATCAGGTAGGCACGCTGTTTGATTCACGGTTTAGTTATTGGACATTGATCTGAATTTGGTCTCTTGCCTCTTGGCAACATCAGAAACCCTAGCTAGCCTGTCCTAAACTTGGAAAATCTAGGAGCAATGAATCGTAAACATTTCAGGATCTGCAATAGAGAGATACTCAAAGGTCGCATTTTTACTCAATAACTTAAACTTTTAATGTTTTATATCGGAACAATACGTTAAGGAAAGTGAAGTAATCTAATTTAACAATAAAGTTCGGTATCATGAAGCTAGCTATCCTATGGTTGGACAGAATAATGGAACACTAATATCCCTCGTGTTTATTAGGGAGAATTGCATTAGGACTTCCTAAAACTTTATCACAAAAATGCAATTTTTTTTTTGGTTAAAAAAAGTCAAACGTCGATGACGAAAATGCAATTGAGTCCTACAACTTTCAAAAAATGCAATCAAGTCGTAGAATTTGATGAAGTGAGGCAATTCGGGTTTTCTATCAACTCCGTCTAACTTGGCAAATGAGTAATGCTAACAAATTTTAGGACTTTTATTGCATCAACGTGCCAAGTTTTTAGGACTCATTGCATCAACTTGAAAAAAAAAAGTAGGATTTGATTACATATTTTGAAAGTTTTAGGACTCAACCACACTTTCGTGATAAATTTTTAGGACTTGATTAAGCATTTTGAAGGTTTTAGAACTCAATTACATATTCATGACAAATTTGAGGACTTCCAGTACACTTGTCCTTGTAAAATAATACACCCAATACTATTCTCTATCAGGCTATTATCAAAATGTCCATAATGATATGTCAAAATAAATAATTAGCAAGACATACAATGAGGTAAATTGCATGCACCTCGGCCTAGCAAAATTGCAAGTCAAATATGTATATATTTACTGAATCCTCGTAGCTAACAAGCATATGTTTTTTTTTTTTTATGTGATTCGCTGCTCGAGGTCGATACGAAACTCCTCAAAATTAAGATCGGACTTGATCTTGGCACGCGCCTCGTACAGAGAAGCTGGTCTCCTTAGGTAGTCAAGAATTGTATTGGTCACGAATATAGCCTTGCAATTACCACTTATGAGAAGAAGTTGCATATGTGCACCCCCCCAAAGCGTCCTTTCATTTGACCTACGTTCGATTTGAGTACAGTGAAGTTCAATTAAGCCCCGACATGCCAGTCCTCCTGCCTTGGCTCCCTCCCATCGGCTCTCTGCAAAAGGCGGCTCCCCGTTCAAGTGATGACTTGGAACCGTCAAAAGAGTTGAAATGCGACCGTCGCAAGGATGCAACAATTTTGAAAAATTGATGCGCTCGACGTAAAATCAGTGGCCAGAATTCCAGTTTGACCAGCTTAAATGGTCGAGAGCAAATGCTCCAAGTAACCTTTTCGCACGAAGCTTATCCGAGATTAAACAACTGATAAACGTGGATTGCGTGGGGATCTTTGCATGCGTCAAAAGCAATAGGCTTGGACCAAAATAATTAGATAAATCATGAAATCGATTACAAAATTATGTTTTTTAAAAAAAATTATATATAAATTTGTTTTTTTCCCCCTTGGAAAAGCTGGCATCACTGGTGATCTAAGGAACCCTGATGGCTTTATTTTTTTAGTTTTCGACGTTGACTTGATTTTCGAGCATTCGACGATCATCATGGAAGGAAAATCGCATGACGCTATTTGTATCTTATAATAATTTTTTTAAAATGAAAAAAAAATAATTATTAAGATGTGGTTCATACTCCCCCATTATAGGAAGGTCTCATTCCCTAGTGTGAGTGGGTGAGGGTCTGAGGAAACCGCTCTGGAGGGTGGTTCCAAGGGGGCGGCGCTTCCTAAACGCCAAAGAGCTTTTGCAATTTGCATCCATATTTTTTTATTGATAGTTTGAACTTAAGTCCATAAATAGTTACTGTTATACAGTACCTCTTTCTTTTGTAACTGATAAATGTGACGAGAGTTGTAATATGCTAATTATAGTAGGAAACTTTACTGGACGTAACCGTTATTCATGGATGGTATGAGATCAAATCTCGTGTCTCGAGAAAAAGCAGGGAAATCATATTCAACATAATTAAACCGTGGATAGGGAAAATTAAGCCAATTGGAACCGTTTTTAACACCTTCTCTTGTGCTAATAAAGCCAATTAGCGGCTTGTTTAAGCATAATTTATTTATTTTTTTTAGTGCAGCGCATCTGCGATGCGTCACCAAGTACGTAAATGACATTAATTGCACCATTGGGAGAAATATTTTAAAAACAGTCGTTTTAAGTTGTCGTATACGCAAGTGACACGAATTTCGAATGACGTGGCATTTGGGCAACTTCGTTGTAAGCGCACACAATTTTTAATTAATCTGCGTTAGATACATGAATGAATCGAAGAGAAATGTGATACGTCCCGATTATCTTTTCAATATTTGTTTATTAGCGATTTGGCAACGTCTTATTTGGTGTCTGGGTTAAAAATAAAATACACTATTTTTTCGTACTTCGTAGAGAAATCCAGCTACTCAATATTTCAAAATTTATACATACGCATAAGTAACATACATGCATAATATATATATATATATATATATATATGTATGTCAATAAGTCCGAAAAACCGCGGTAAGAATAGAGAGAATATTTTTCCACAACACATTAGAATACAATGAAGATTTATACATGTATCATTCATATTACGGATTATAAATGCACTGGCTTTGTCTATAATTTTCGCGTATTCGGTGACTTGAAATAGAAACTTTCCATCCGTACGCATACTTCAAAATGTTAGTATTCGGACCCAAAAAAGAAAAATTCCTTAGTATTATACGCATTATTCAAATTAAATATGCCAGAGTCAACTATATGTGATGCGGTATGCTAACGACCTCCTCTCCCTCACGCCTTGCGTCATTGCGTTCTTCAGATCTTATAATTGTCTTTCCAACATGTCAATCCTATTCAACCCACGAAGCGAATGCCCCCGAAATGGAAGAGTCGTGTAATACACACGTGCGATAGATAATTCAAGGACATTAATGTTCCATTTAGGACATATTTTGGATGTCGAGGACGAAGAGTCGTCTAGCGTTCCTCGAAATTTCATAGCAGAGAATTGTTTTTTTTTCTTTTTAAAAGAGAAAAAAATAAAGATGCTGAAGTGTATATATGTCCTTGTCCCGATCACGATTTCTCAATATAGCACGAGCAAGTTATACGTGGATATGTTAAGGGCGCGCATGGAAACAATTCTCTACCATAAATCAATTTCTGATCATAAGTTAATTCATCTACTTTCGACCAGAAGTTGATTCATTTAATTTCGACCAGAAGTTGATTTATCTACTTCTCCTAAAAAACATAAGTAGATTTTTCTAATTCTGCTCTAGAAATTATTTTTTATTAGAGAAATTTTTTTGGTAACGGTTGAAAATTTCTACTTTTGAAACATTATTAACAAAATATTCGGCGGCGGTTGGAGGGCACCGGCGATCGGCAGTGGTTGGCGATCGGGGGATGGCGTTCGTCGGGAGGCGGCGGCATTCATCAAGCGGTAATCGCAATGGTGGTGGTTGGCGACGGTCGAGCAGTTGGGGGCGGCGGTTGGCGGAGGCAGGTGTGGTCCAATAAATGATTCTGGAGGCTAGAAATGAAAATTTTTACTTTTTAAACTTGGTAAAAAATAGATTCAGAAGTAATTTTTCACTTCAGAAGTTATAAATTTCTATCCGAAGTAAATTTTTATGCCAAATGAATTTCTGCTTCATTATGTTTTTTCCAAACGGATTTTCGCTACAGCTTGACTTCTCGAGCATAATGTAATTTCTGAAAATGTTATCACGCAAACCCTAATCCATTCGCTAGGGGGGCTTCCAACACTATCCCACAATGAGTTTGGCAAATTCAAAAATGATAAAGAAAAAGTCGTTCCAGGTCAAACATATGTGGACAAAAACGGCTTGCCTTCGTGGAGAAGCCAAGGAAAAAGAGTAATCGGATTAAGGATATACGACAGAACAGAGGAAATTTCCAAAGCAATCGATCCCGACTTCATGCGAAACTTCCACCTTTCAATCTCTTTCAACACAAAAAGAAAATTCATCATAAATGGGGAAAAAAAAAAGAATCTTAGACTTCTTTTTACCCATAATTGCCTCACGCCTTCTGTGCCAAATTTTTTCTGTCTGAAAACAGATTGAAAATGACATCGACAAAAAGTTTTGCTCTTTAATGACGATGAGAGCTTGATTTACATAATTTAAAATCAACAGATGCTTCGTTGATTTTGGACCGGGGGATAGCGTAACCTGCGATTTTAATCTTTTTATAGGCACTTAAGATCATCGTGCTTAGATACATGAATCACAAATTCATAAAGTTAAAGAATTAACGCGCTCAAGAGCTTCTCCTCTATAAACCTTTTTATCACCGGTTTCAAACGTATCGCTTTTACGATTTTTGATATAAGGTTATGTGGACATTAGAATTTAGAGAATAGACTTGAGCTCTATTTATAGAGATTGAAATTTATCACCTCATTAAAGATAAGATTTATTTCGGTCTACATTATTCAGCATCATATTAAACTAAATAAGAAACTGAATATATCTTTTTTTATTAAATTAATTAATATTTACAATAACAATTGATAAATCCCATAATTACATATTAAAAGAAAACATTCTAACAGCTAGCGCCAATTATTTTACTTCGTTAATCAAATTACTTGCGGATTTGATGATGAAGTAAACCAATGGAGTCGCCTCGTGCCGTGAAAAATGTTATGTGGGAGGGTCCCGGGCCATCCAAATCAATCGATTACATGATGTCCTGAGCACCAAATCGATGTCCTCTGATATTTAGCTACAAGTGATCCGAATGGGTCAGCAGATTTTTATTTATTTATTTTTGAGCTGAAGGGTCAGCAGATTACGCACGCCACAAGCATGCCAGTTTTTCAAATCATTGATAAGTGTCCTGTCGGAATTCGTTCTGCGACCGAAGAAATATCTTTTTATCGAAATTCATCATTTGCTTCTAAATTAAAATTAAACACGTTTTGTGGTGACTTCAAAATCAACAACTTAAATTTCAACGATACAAATTGAGCCAAAATTTAATATATGACGGCGGTTGCAAAATATGTGATTTCACAACAGGACCCAAGTGCAAACAAATTACGCCGGAATTTAATCGACGATAGCACTTTGAAACACTAAGATATCATGTCATAATATGATTGACAACGCAATGCTCATGATAGAAACAAGCGCCTACAATGTATAGTTGTCAATGTATATCACAAAGAGAAGTTACAAACGGAGGTTATAAAAGAGAAGTTACGAACAGATATCACACGTGATTATAGTAATATCGACAATGATACAGACTCCACTATTTTGACGGTTTCTTCGACTCCGCTACGTTGATCTTGCTGTATTCTACTACATTAATGATTGCATCCGAGATTATCGAATCTAATTTCTGTCGATTCTTCTAGTTGCTGATGATTATATTCATAAACGATCAAGTCATGTCCTCATCGATTAAGCCCATTACACGTGGATGATAAAAAAAAAAATTGACCCTTTTTCGTGCAAACAGTGAGCCCATCTCCTTAATTGATTGGAAGTTTTGGGACTTGTTCTTGAATATGATCTCTCGCGACATGGAGTGGGTAGGTTTAGGGTGTGTATGGTAACGCTTCAAAAAAGCTTCAGGGGGAGTGTGTGTGTCGGGGGTGGATTGTGTGGATTCGTGTGTGTGTCGGTTGACAAGACTAAGTGAAATGGAATATTTTGATTTCCCCCTCAATATGTGTTGAATATTTTGGTTTTTCTATGGAAAAGAAAAGTAAGACGGGTGCATAAAGTGGGGGCAATTGAATAAGCGCATCACCCTATTGGTAGAGAGATTGGGAGGTAAAGATATTATATATAGAGTTTGACTCCTGCGTTGTGCAAAGGTGAAAGAGATGAGAATTGAAGATATCGAAAGTGAGCAAATTGGACTGCTCGGATCAGATCGGAACTGGTGGTTTGGTTTCCGGTTCTAGAGAGGCGATGATCCGATTTAAGGTTCTTAAAATTAAAATCGGTAACCAAGCGGCCCGATTCTCGATTCTAGACATAAAATCGGACCGGATCGATTGAATTTTTTTACTGATCTAGTGCATCACTTTGATCATCGACAGCAAAAGGAGGGTGGGCCACATTGAGAGCTGGAAAATCAAGTGAAAGTAGAAAAAGCCAGAAGAAAAGTTCAAAGAGAAAAGAAGGGAAACTTTCCTTCTTCCACTTTGCGACTACACTGGAGGTTGCCTTGGTCACCTTCCAATTCCAGTCTAACATGAGCACCACAACGAGCCATACGTTCCTTTCGAAACTGCTCTACGAACCCTGATTTCAGAAATTGAGAATCGAAATTACTGATCCGGTTCTCGATTCTTGAAGCAAATTGAACCGAATTGGGAATCGATCACCCTTAAGAGATATGACAGATCAAAAAAAGTAAAAAAGCAGAGGCAACTAGATGAGGATTTAGCGGACGGGAATGGTTTTGTACATCTATTTGCCTAGTCGATAGAAGTTTGTAGAAAATACATTTCATACACAATTCTTATACAAAGATTTTACTATCTTTATACATTTATCTGTCTATTTCTCATACTATATTTTTTGCTTTAATGGCCCAAGGCTCACAGCTTAAAAAAATATAACTTGTGGGTCGCTGATGTTATAAAATAAGGCTATCGGTCGTATTTTTTTTCTATTGTTATTCAACCAATGGGGGACAAGAAGCACAATGGGACAGCTTCATTGTGCACAAGTTAGACCTTACTTGACTCCCCCGTCTCGCATGGGAGACGAGGCAGTCCGGGCATGTCCGGCCCCAACCCATCCCACCCCACCCCACCCCGTTCCGCGTCCATCCCCACATGGATAAAAAGCTGATTTTCACGCCAATGCCAATCGTGTCACTGAAGAACATCCAATGCTTGTCTCGTGAATTTTCAATCAAGATTTGGCCTAATAGATTCAATTGACAGACTGTAAAAATGCGTGTATGATTGAATTAGCAATAATTATAATAAATTTAGAAATTCTTTTGATAATTTTGCCCAGCATGTGCTTATTCCGGTGTCGTTCTTCAGGTGGGCAATATGGAAGCCCTCCGAAATCGCCACCATGACGGTGCGAGAAACGACCATTCGTCGTCAAGTCACGCGCAAGCCATGTACTTAATCACACTTCCAAATGCCAGAACACATCGGCCGAGCTTCCAGGAACGGAACCGGAGTGTCGTGCAAGCAAACCCGAAGTCATTATTATACAAAACAAAGCACAAGAGCATGTGAAGTTTGCTGAGAAGACGATTTTCTTCTTTTGTCTGTTTTCTCGGGAAAATGAAGCTGGGACGTTATCCTACGATGTCTTGTCGAAAGGAGAAAAGGGCAGGGACGCAAAGAGGGAAGGCAGGCTCGCTTTCCTTTTTCGGTGGCGATTGGTGGACAATTCGAAGGTCGCCGCACTCGATGTCCTTTGACACGACAGAAGCACTAAAGAAATTCTTACATTTCTTTATTTTCAAGTAAAATGATATAAATAATTCTTGAATTTTAATCGAATATGCAATGTAATCTATGAAGTTTTAATTTATTCAATATAGTCCTTAAGCTTTAGCTCAGTATAAGATTTGATTCCTAAACTTTTAACTTGTTTAATTTAGTTATTGAATTTTTAATACACGTTTAATTTAATCTCTTAATCATACGAAAATGTTCATTATTATCCCTGAGCTTAAATTAATAAAATAACTACAATGAACATTTCTCTATGGTTCATGACTATATTGAACATATAGCAAAAGTCTAGTGGCCACGTTGAATAAACTAAAAGTTCAAGGATTATATTGAACATTATAATAAAGTTCAAGGACCAAATTGAATAAATTAAAAATTCAAGGACTGCATTGCACATTCTGTCAAAGTTCAGGGACCATTTATGTTATTATCCTTTCTTTCTACGCCGCGATGGAGAGCCTCACGGCGAGATCGCTACCTTTGATTGGTCGCCGAGGCTGCCCATCGACCAATGGAAGAAGATGAAAAAAAGAAGAAAACTAAAATAATAAAAAATTTGAAAATTACTAAAGTATTATTTAAAATTATCTACGTCAACGTCGGCCGGTCAAATAGAAAGAATCGGCACAAATGCAAAAGCTTATCACTAAATTGACACAATCAGAATAAATTAAAGGCTTTTTTTGGTAACTTTCATTTTAAGACCGAATCGAACTTTCTTTTCATAAGTAAAGGGAACACGGGAGAGGGCAAAGGCTCAAGGTGGACAGGAAAGGGATCCTCTGCCCTTTCCTCGGAAGGGAAAGTCCTGCCCTTGGAATCTGGGTCGTCCGTGTTATGAATGGACGGCCCAAATCATTACTAAAAAAAATAAAACAAAAAATCTAAAAAGCTATCCCTTAAAAATAGGATATCTGGGCCGTCTGTCCAAAAATGGACGGCTCAGATCCCAAGACAGGGGCTTGCCCTTCTGAGGAAAGAGAGGCGATCCGGATCCGGGGTGGACATGATAATGTTTTTTTTTCCCCTGCTTTGAGCGCAAAAAAAGAAGGGGAAAAAATAAGGGAATTACTAACGTTGTTCACATATATAGATTGGTTTTCCATGACACACATGTATATTCGTCACTTTGCCAGTGTGCACAAATTGGAAATGATGGGTATTTGTGTAAGTAGGCCATAACTATTAATTCTAATTTGACCAGCCATTCTCGAATGGAACTCCTCCTACTGAATTTGATCAAGTAGTTCCAACTCAGGAAATTGGACAATCAACACAAAGCCAGAGTCAATTGCATGCGACCCACGTGATTTTTTTAGGGTTTCCAAAGATAAAAAGGAGGAGAGTCCCATGAAGCGGTCAGAAGTTGAACAAGGTGAGAACGTTTGACTCCACGAATTTTCCTCGATCTTTTCGGCTGAATTGACCAAAAAGAAGAAAGTGTGGGAAGGTAGTCGCAGAAATCAACCGCTCCAAGAAAGAATAGGCATGGCAGATTGGAACTCCGCTGTGCAGATCAGAAACGGCTTTGATTAACCCCGCACGAAAACCGCAAAAGAAATCACCTGATCGTACATGTTTTTCCGTGTTCAATCTGCATAATTTTTTTAGGAGTTAGTTGCATGAACACTAGACTCATCAAATATGTGCATTGGGTCGAGTCGAAATTGGCCTGACCCAAATAAACCCGTTTGACTCTTTTTTTTTGTGCAATGTAAATCGAGTTGACGCATACCTAGGTTGTTTGTGCTGCTCGATTCATATACCTAAAACACTTTTATAGTTAATCAAATTTAGAAAAATTCATACCCAGATTGCGGTGAGAATGCGAAGCCAGTGAAGGCGAAATCGAGTGAGGGCAAGAAAAAATGAAGAGAGTCTTAAGTAAATTGTTAACCTATTTAGGACTCATACAACACATGTTATGTTTAAACCCATTTATTTAGACTAAATAACTCATTTAATAAATCAACCTGTGATACACACACACATATATATAAATTAAGAAATAAGTTTAAGCCGATCGAACACTAATCTAACTCTACAAAGCATTTAATTTAACCGAACCATGCGGTCGGCGGCGAGGTTGGAGGTTGCAAGAACACGAGATGAGTGTGAAAGAAAGTGGGAATGACGAGTTACTCCCTGACCCAAAAAGATGGAAACTAAAAGACAAAAAGACCATGTCCCTGAGGGCTGAGGCCTAGCTAGTAGAGGAGCCTAGCCATCCCATGAACCGCAAAAGGATGGCGCATGGTCAACAAAGAGTCTCTCGTAGGAATGTTTTGAACAGCCAACCTACTCCATCCACGGACGATGATTTAACTAAAAAATAATAAAAAGAGAAAGAGAAATTGAATCCCAGATCTCTATAATCTTGACCAGGGAGCTCCCAATGGGTTGACTTTTCTCACCTATCGCCCCCGCACCCAGACTTTTGGGGGGTTGGGGTGGGGCCCGGCCCAGTCTCATTGATCAAAGTTGGGGGGCCGTTTAGTCATTCTAGAAACGAAGAGGTCCCTTAGGCTCCTCGACCCCGATTAGCTAAGCTAAGACGGCGTTCATGTTTTTGGATCAACCCTTCTTTTTTTTTTTTTAAGTTAATTTTTTTCATTTGGAATCCTCTAGACCCTTTTGCATTTTCAAACCCCGGCAGTGGCACGCATCTTCTCCTCCTCCTCTTAAACCGGGCCCCTCCCCCTTTGATTTCCCCCCCAAATTACTTGTCGCTCACTCTCCCCGTAAACACGACCCTTCCTCCCTTAATCGAAATCCAAATCTTCTTCTTCTTCCCTCCCTTCCTAATTCCTTCAAGCAAACACAGACCCAAGACCAAGAACAAGAGAAATTCCCGTAGAAGCAGAAAGCACATATGGGCAGTTTGGTGGGTCACGTCGCGCCGGGGTTCGGCTTCTTCCTCATCGGCTTGTGGCACTTGGTCAACCACATCAAGCTCCACGCCGCCCGCCCCCGCTCCTACACGTCCCCGCCCTGGTTCCCCACCTCGCGCCTCCGCTACTCGGAGCTCCTCGCCATCATGGCCGGCTGCTGCATGTCCGTTGCCATGGAGCTCTTCATCGGCCCGAACCGCCACCAGCCCCTCGACCCGGACTGGACCATCCCCTCCAACCACCTCCACAACTTCGAGCACTCCCTCATCTCCATCTCCTTCTTCACCTACGCGGCCTTCGCCATAGTCCTCGACAGGGCCCTCACCGCCCCGAGCGCCGCCAAGGCCAAGAACGGGCTCACCCAGCTGATCGGCGCCGTCGCCTTCGGCCAGCAGCTCCTCCTCTTCCACCTCCACTCCGCCGACCACATGGGCGTCGAGGGTCAGTACCACCTCCTCCTCCAAGCGGTCATCGCCGTCTCCCTCTCCACCACCCTCCTTGGCATCGCCCTCCCCAGGAGCTTCCTCGTCAGCTTCGTCCGGTCGGCGAGCATCCTCTTCCAAGGGGTCTGGCTCGTGATCATGGGCTTCACGCTGTGGACCCCCGGTCTGATCCCCAAAGGGTGTTTCTTGAAATTTGAGGATGGTCACGACGTCGTCCGGTGCCACTCCGACGAAGGGCTTCACAGGGCCAAGTCGCTGGTCAACATCGGGTTCGGGTGGCTCTTCATCTTGATCACGGCGTTCTCGGTGGGCCTCTACTTGGCGCTCGTCAAGATTTACGGGGAGACGGTGGAGTATCGGTCTCTGACGAAGGCGACCGTCCTCCTCGAAGAAGAAGAAGAAGAAGAAGCCGACGACGGCGGCGAGAGCGACGACGTTGAGTCGCAGAAGATCAAATCCGAGGAGGCCAAGAGCTTTATCCACGTGGGGAATCCGAAAACCTTCGCACCCATCAACATCGAAAGGTAGATATGAGCAACGAATAAGAAAAAATGACGAAAAGTGTAGAAAGATTTGTGCAGGAACACGATGATTGTGATTAGGTTTCGGGGTGTAAAGGTTACGTTGGTGGGATCCCACATTATATTTTTCTTTTTCTTCTTCTTCCTTCTTCCTTCTTTCTTTTTTTTTTTTTCCCTTTTGCAGGATTTTTACAAAATTGCGGAGTTATGTATTGCAAAAGCATTGCATTTTTTTTTTTGTGGGGGTATATTTATAAATTTGAAAAAAAAAAATATGAGGGCTAAAAGGAAAATGCATGGTTTGTGGGGTTTCGAATTGATTGCTATCGAGTCATGTGTTTGTATAGTTTATTAATATTTATTTTTGATTTCATGATTACGTATTCTTATATTCAACCACTTCATATCTGGCCTCGGTTTTATTCAATTGTTTATACGTGTGACAGACGTGGACGTGGCAAAGTAATCTTCATGAGTTATAAATCTCTGCTCTCTCTTGACCGCCCTTGCAGTTGCAGTCTCTCCGTTTGCATCAATGAACGGTGATCTGTGACATGCATCGCTTCTCTTTTCCCGCCTCGAGTCTTAGCATGCAATTGAGCCCGTCGCGACCTCGTTCGTGTCGCCTTTCATCTCTTTCTCATTGGCAGACCGCGAGGCCTGGACGTAACGCCGCGAAATTCAGTCCTGGAATCATGAATCCTAATCCTACGCGTCGTGAACGTTCCCGACTAGTGCTTGATTCCTTCATATTACCCGCTTGTTTTCGCTGAAACACCCAATCTTAAGCTTATTCAGTTGAGCGGTCTCCCACGAGAAACGGCTGTTGCCTCGCGCTGCAGTTCCCTCTCACAACCCCCCCCCCCCCCCCCCCCCAAAAAAAAAAAGAAGAAGAAAAAAAAGAAAAGAAAACAGCTTTAAAAAGTCAGACAGCAAAGTTTCGAAGGTCTTTCGGCTTGGGGAGTGACCTTGATTGGCATTAGACCCTCAAATTGAAATTAACCATAATTTAACTATATTATATATATAGTGAATTCATAGCGCGCGCACTAGTAATTAGCATTAGTAGTCACCATCATCACCAGGAAATGATGTTGAACTTTATATCGATAAAAAAAGATGCTATAGTCTTTAATTTCTTTATTTACTAGAATTATTACTATTTTCTATAATAATAAAAAATCGAAAAGGCAACGGTGGATTATGGCGAGGGGGGTCCGTTGAGAAGTTAACTTGTGGCTGACGACTCGTGCCCGCAAGTCTACAAGCTCTCACAGCCGCACGATTAGGATAATGAGCCTAATTAATTTTCCCGATTTTTTTTTCCCGTAATGTGAAATAGGGACATAATTTCCGACGGAAGACTTTATATTTCAGACAACATAGGAGACTTCATATTATAAAGTCTTAGCACCAGATTAACTGCAGCCACCAAGCATCGCACTCGCAGGTGCTTTAAAGAGAAGTTGGCAAGCCTTTTGTCTGCTCGAGACAGAAACTGGGCCGGATCATGTTGGGGCTGTTAATGATCTCGACGACTTGGATCTACTCCATTCGCGACCGTACGAGAATGACGTGGTGTAGCACTAACAATAATAATAATAATCAGACCTATTTTAAATACTCAAATCTGTCTCGTTTAATTTACATCCGTTCTATCTCGTTTCATATCAATAACGAGATAATATTAAATCGATTTCATCTGATACGGGTGGACATATGTCGAATTCGAACATATCAGCTTTGTCTTAAAAATGTTCAATTCCTCGTGACATAATTAATCAGCCGCAAGATTAGAAAAGCGGTGGTTACGGTTAAATTTGCGGAAGTGCCGCAACCTACGACGCTCTACACCTAACGTGTAGGAGGGGAGCAACACCATGCAATAGCGAGATGCTTCTAGGGACGAATCAAAGAAATCTCCACAATTTGTGCTATTTAATACATGTAATGAATCCAAAATCTTGCTAGTGACAACTCAAAAAAGGGGAGAGGGGGGGGGGGGGGGGGGGGGACCCAACCTAGTTGAGATGGGACATTATTTCATAGCTAGAGACCACATCATGGCTCGAACTTGAGGCGGAACCAAACTTAAAGAATAGGCTCTCGGGTCATTTGTTTATAGTTAGCCTTTATGTAAGTATATGTTAAGAGGCCATTCTAGCAACTATAGATTCCTGTGTGATTTATTAAGGATTTATCATTTATGGCATGCTATTTCTCTTCCTCTCTCTAAAGATTGATTCCGCGGTAATTCAAATGACTTCGAGTGTGAGATTCTAACATGCCCTTAAAGAGGCGGAGCAGAGGCTTATTTCTCTTCCTTAATGTCTCGTGTTGAAAAAAAGAAAAAACTTGATTGGTTATAATGCCTGTGATCGAATATTGTAAGAGCCAAAGATGTCGAAAAACACCTTAAGAGGGAGGTTGTGGAATAGGATAGAAGATCACCGTTCGATCCCCATCTTGAAAAGGGCACCTCAAAGGAGGACGAGACAATAAACCGACAGAGTCTCACGAGAAATGTCGCGAGAGATAGGAGGTGCTCTTCCGACCGCAGAGATTGACTCGAGATTTCGGTCGAGGGAACCAGGCGAGGCCCACGGCTCCGGCATCGCCAGCCGGGTGGGGAGGGAGTCGGGCTTGAAAGGTCATATATATGGACCAACTATGATGCTGGGTTCGGACCCCGAAAGTTGGGCTGGGCCAGTGAGGCTTTAGATCGGCCAAGCCGACTGGGGATTGGGGCTTTGGAGAAAAAAATGAAGATGGCGCGAGTACCTTGGGCTTCTATCAAAGCCTTTCCATATCGCGATGCTCGATAATACCATGGTTTTTTCCAATTTTAGTCCACGGATTATCCACGCCTCGTTTCGTTCAATACAAGTTCGGTCTTCTGCGTGTGAATTCCTCCTCCTGTGCCGGAAAAACGAAAAGGAAAGGAAAAACAATCCGGCAATAAGTAGATTTTGAGCTTGGATGAAATACCTGTTAAATAAAGAAGGTAAATAGAATTTTTTTTTTTTATTAAAGACTGTTAAAGTGTTATCGTTTTCTCAAATAAAAGCATTAAGGTCGACTGTGTTTCAAACAAGGTTTGAAGTGTATTTTGTTTCTTCTTCTTCTTTTTTGGATCAGAAAAGTGGATATTGTTTCAAATAATGGCTAATATCATGAAAAATCTCAAATCGGTACACATGTAACAAACTTATCCCAAACTAATTTTTTTGATCGTAAAAAAAAACCATAAACTAATACATTCGTGACAAACTTATCCTCCGTTAACTTTCGTTAAATTTTACAATCAAATTGCTGAGTCAAATGACACTTAGCAGTTGGTAGATGTACTAGTTCAGAGCTTTTACCCTCCATTTTTCACACGTGTACTAATTTGAATTTTTTATAATATTAATCCAATTTAATGAATACTAATGGAGGGCCAGATGTATTAATTTTGAAGTTTTTGGTGGTTAAAAAAATTAGTTCGAGGCAAATTTGTTACAAGTAAGCCAGTTCGAATTTTTTGCGGTAAAAAAATTAATTTGGAATAAATTTTTCGCATGTATATCAATTTAACGTTTACCTGAAACTGGCTTCGCTTGGAGCAACAACCCTCTCCAGTGGCCAGTGAGATTCACCGGGTCATAAGATTTAGCTGATTGGCGATGTTATGCCCGGCCAAAATGAACAGTGGGCCCGGAATCGGCACATTGACTGGGCCACGGTTTCAAACCGAAACCAAAGATTCACTCAAAGTGGGATTTGAACCCATGCCCTACCTATTTGAATAGGCACTAGGCCACTCTGCTATCTCCACTTTGACTACTCATATTGCTAAAAAAAAAATTACAAGAAGAGGCACGGGGAGAGGGCCCAAAAAAAAAAAATCGGCAGGAACCGACGGTTCCTTGAATCGATTCGGAATCGTCGATTCTAAATCGGAACCGACTCGGCTCATGATTATGTCTAGTTATGCCCTTGTATAAAATCGTCACGGCTGTTTTAGGCTCTTATTTAAAAAAAAATGAGGGCATTGCAAATCCTTAAATAAATAAGATTCATTTTAATTTCAAATCCTCATTTGAAAACAAAAGTTCACATATCCTTGTTTGAAAAATTCCCCGAAAAACCATCCTTCACGAAATCCAAGCGTCCAAGTGGATCACGGCGAGATGCTGCGCTGGAAGCTGGATTGGATAATGATTCCCACTTTCGTTTTTATCTTTTCCTCGCGAAAATGAAATACCGTCCTTGTTGCTATGCGACGGTGCTGATTCCGAAGTCAAGAACGCTCGGAAATGCTTCTCTCCATCGTTGGAACCACTCCCAGTTCGCCTTCCCCACTCCACTCGACCCCTTGGAATCCCCACTTCAACGCCTGCAATCCGCTCCTGCCCAAATCCTTCTTCCCCGGTTTCGAAGCTGCTCGCGCTCAGTTCCTCGAGAGATTGCTTTACTCGACGAGCAAGAACTCGCGCGGCACCCAACCCAAGAGACCCGCTTCTGTCCCGAGGACCATCAATGCCTCTCTGATAGAGGCGCCCCTTCTTTGGGCTGGGAGACTCTGCGTCTTCTATGCTCTGCTCAAGGCGGGCTTGGCTGGATCTGAAGTCAACCCACTTGTCTCAGGTTCTTATAATCGGGTTTAGACCCTTTTTTTGTGCTCTGTTGTGTTTGTCTTTGGTAAGTCTAGATG
Source organism: Rhodomyrtus tomentosa (assembly GCA_028455895.1). NCBI lineage: Eukaryota > Viridiplantae > Streptophyta > Magnoliopsida > Myrtales > Myrtaceae > Rhodomyrtus > Rhodomyrtus tomentosa. Next base: position 11,277,609 of record JAPCWY010000003.1, on the reverse strand, counting down.
TTTCTCGGTTAATGGTTGGTGCTTTCCTGTGATTGGTCAGAGTTGGAGAGTGATGATGGGGCAGGTGGTGAATCTGGTGATATGGGATTCTCCGAGTGGCTTGGGAGCTTGCAGAAGAAACCAGGTACTCCCGAGTCCTTACCCTTCTTTCGTTTTTCTTTGGTCGATGCTTTTGTGGTTAGATTTTCTTTAAGTTTTGAGTATTTGACTGGAGAGTGGGAGCTTTTGGATTGCTTTGGAGTAACAAGATTATGTTCCCTCTATGGAATTGACTTATCCCACGATTGCGCCGATCAAATGTACCTAGAGTCACAGAGTTGTAGGATCTCGAGAGTTCTTCATGAGCACAAGTATGCGTTTGTGTGACTTTGGTATACATGTGTCACGTAGAGGACACTGCCTGTGGAATTGAGCTTCCCATTGGCAGTGTATAGAATGAATCTTAATCTGTATTTATTTGATGCTTCGTGATTGCGAGTTTGTTTCTCAAACTTTACTAGCCTGAGACAGATTGGACCAAATATTTTGACATCGAAGGCAACCTGTTTGGTTAGCTTTATAAAGAAGGGGAATAACTTGTCTAAATTAGACACTTAATGTTGAAGAAAAGAGAAATCTTTTGTATTGGTTTTGCTCATCACTGGTGCTTTGCGACTATCGCACTACTGATGAAGTAAGCTAACCCATGTCGCATTTCACTATCGACATTTAGCAAATGCTTATGGCAATCACAATACAGGGATGGAAATGTGGGGAGTATGGTTTGTTATTAAGAAGAATGAGAGAACAGGGTCCAGGTTGTATCGAACTAGATCATACACGTATCCATACTATGATTTTAATTTCCAATTCACTATCTTTTGAATTGGTTTTACTCATCACTGGTGCTTTGCGACTGTCGTGCTACTGGTGAAGTAATTTAACCCATGTCGCATTTCACTATCGACATTTAGCAAATGCTTATGGCAATCACATTACAGGGATGGAAATGTGGGGAGTATGGTTTGTTATTAAGAAGAGCGAGAGAACAGGGCCCAGGTTATATCGAACTAGATCATACACGTATCCATATTATGATTTTAATTTGCAATGAACGGCATCTGTACTGAAATTGCGTGCCCAACTGGTGCTCCTTGGGTAAATCTTGACTAGAAGTTTAAGTTTGATTCTCACTTCTCCCTGAAAATGAGAATAATAGATCTTAATTTCTTTTAACGTGTATGTCCAAGATATAGGTATCTGGTATATCCTTTTGCCTTGCGAGATATGATTTGCCTCCCATAATTGCTGGTTTTCTAGAAAAATAAACCTGTTCAAGGTTGAGACGTCCAGTCACTTTGTTATTGTACAATGTCTGTTGCAAACACATGTTATAGCCACTCTGACAAGAAAAGAAAGAGAGTCCTCTAAGTGTGGTTAAATTTCTTTTGATGCTTGCATCTGTAAGTCTTTTGAGTTTTGAGATGTTTCTGACCAGTCATAAAATCTGATCGACTTGCTGAGAAACAATTGCCGCTTGTCTCATGCGTGCTGGAACCAAAGGTGATTCTCAAAATATGAGTGGTTGCGCCAAGTTATCTTTTGTTGTGTAAAGAAAAAGGGCGGTAATGAAATTCCTGTTCTCTTCCAGAGAAGGAAGCAGCTGACCGGAGAAAATTGGTGAGTAAATGGCATCCTACAACAAAGGGTACTCTCAGGCGAAACTACCGAGTACCTTCCAAGTTGGAAGGGCGGCGCCTTCTAAAAGCAATTGCGTCCTTGCTCTCTGAGGATGATCACTTCACAGATGCCACTTCCCACAAGGTTTGTGCGTTTATTTGATAGTGAAGTGCTTACCATTTTAGCATGCTTACCAGAGTGCATCACTATCGGTCTCTGCTTGAATTGTTTGATCCAAATGTCTGCGTGAATTGACATCTTATAGAGCGCATGGTTGCAGGCCTTGTGACTAGATGGTCTTGTGTTTTCATGTGTAGGGCTGTCAAATTAGAAGAGAGAGCGCGCATGGAGAAAGCGTATGTTGCAACAACGTGAGGGCTTTATTCGACGAACTCCCAACTCCGCATGTAATTGTGGAGGTTACGGCTTTCCCTGCTGGGCCTCTCACCGAGAACGATTATGCCAAGGCCGAGAAACTAGAACGCGTGCTCAGATCTGGTCCTTCTATTTGAGACCTTTTACGGGTTGCACGCTGTCTAAACCTGTAAATAACAATTACAACAGTAAGGATGTTTGTGCCGTTACCTACGGTTCTGTCAACTGAGCCATGTCTCTCTTTTTTACATCTGGTTTCTGTTCCTTTTACTGCTTATGGGCTGCAAACGACATGCATTAGTTTCATTTATCTAGCTGCCTAAGATCTGTTGTGCCACCTTACTCCAGAGAAAGATACTTGAAGAAGAGAAAAACGAAAGGTACGGAGTGTGGGCACACGTGAAGCAAAGACCTATGAAATGATCTGACCTCGAGTTTTGTTTTGCTTTTCAACAGTTAGAATATACTCTTGACCCGAACTCGCCAGCCCGATGGATACTATCGATCTTCTTTATCAGTGCCTGACAGAAACTTTCGTCTTCAAGGACATGAAAATCGCACTCTCGTCACGTTACAGAGATTAAATTCCATGCATGCTTGCAGACATGGGATTAATATTCACACTGAGATGCTTTGACAGGCCTTGCTATGATAACGTACTCTCAGAGTTAAAAAAACACAAAAAAGGGTAGGTTCTCGTGCTTCATTTCCTGCCTATTCTATAGCTTATGACGGTACAAATATATAGTTCACCAACAAAATGGGAAGCTCCCATGGGTTATCAAATCAAGAATGGCGATTGGTACGAGCAGCGAAGTTCATTTTTGCCGTAGATCGAGCATGGGACGTCAATTGATATCAGTTACATGCACTTGTCACGACACGGATGCACCCATCTATCAAAACTAGTTTTAAGGGCTTATTTTCTGTGGTGCTGGTCTTATCCCTGTACAGCTAAACCTAACAAATTAACATTCAGTGCGTGCAATGATGTATTGCACGGACAAGAAAGAACAAATTCACAACATTGCAAAGCCCTGCTTTGGTACTAACTACTAACTACTGTTGCTAGATTTGGGATATTGCAAGTTCTATTTTGTGTTTTACTCATAAGAGTGGCACCCGCTCAGGCCCTGTTTTGCACTCTTTGCCTGAGTTTGCCATGGACTTGATTTTGCTCACCTCATAAAAACCCAGCATCTGTCAGGGCAATACTAGATAAGATCGTGCTATAGAGAAGCTGCATTCTTGTAGGAGCTTCCTTGGACTGCTATCAGATCTAAGTAAATATTTCGGCTCATTAACCAAAATACTCCAATTTTAGTATTTTTTTTTTGATAACCCAGAGAACCCCCGCACGGCCGATAGCCGGGAAGTAAACCCTGGGGGCGACACGTGCTAGCCACCACACACGTGCTACCGGTTAAGTCACCCTGCGGCACCCGGGATTCGAACACTCAACCTTTTGCGAGAGGAAGAGTGCGCGCTTCAGCAGCGCCACCCAGGCGGGTGGTGTCCAATTTTAGTATTTGTGACAATTATATCTAATTTTTTTTTTGTCTCACTAAAAACCTCAAACTTTTATATTTGTTCCAATTCTACCTAAAACTTAAGCGGAAACAAGCCTGAGCTTGATGACCAGGTATGTTATCCCCAACACACGGCACTCCTAGCCTCAATAGAGGACTGCCTGTTTGCTCACTTAAACCCATTCTTGAAGCTTAACCCTTAAGGTGCCAGAAATTTCTGACTCACCTGTTCCACAAAGTGGCAAGTGAGGAGCATATTGGACTAAACTAACTGTACTGCTGAATCAATAAGAAGATTTTAATATTCGAATAATCATGCTTATAGGAAAGAAGAAGAGATGGAATTTTAAAACTCATGGTTTAGGAAATATACTGATATTTCACAGGAGGCAATTATTGCCTTTTACATGACATTCAGGGGCCTTTTATAGGCGATACAAGCTTATTAGGACAAAGCGACAATGGATTCACAAATCCAACGAAAAAATTGAAAGTCTTTAGGTGAACAATACTGCTACATAACTTCTACATTGCTAAACAGTGAACAATACTGCTACGGTGATGAACAATACTCGATGAATAGTACTTTTCAGACAAAGTTCTCCGAAAGTTGTCAGAAGTTTGGTAGTATGACCTAACTTCTTACTCACTTTCTTCTGCTTATTTAAACTAGATAAAGACTAAGACAAACACATGCAACTGGACGATTTAAAGTTGACAACGATCTGGATGATAATTGGCATAATCGAAATTTAAATTGTCTGAGCCATCTTTCTTTCTTTTGTGTTTATTCCAATACCACTGTTCTTCAAGCTGGGACGGTCTTATCTCTGGATTATTAGATAGTGGAGGACTATCTACTTGTTCTGCCTCGTGTCTTTCTGTTGACAAGATATTTTCATGGTGACCGGGTCCTGTGGATCTTGTCAAGGGTCTTCATTAGAGCTGGATGGCATTTGAGGTTGGGGCCACATTTGGAGCTGAGGCCATGTGGAACTGGATGGTTAGTCTTGGGTGCTGGATGTAATATCCTGAGTAGGATAATGATTTTGAGATAATGTTCCACCCCAAGAGTCTTGAGTGTCAGTCTCCATAGAAGAACCTGGCTAGTTTCTTCTAAATTCTTTCATTGCCTAAATTGTCTAGAGATGAATTTTAGGCCTATCCCACGAAAGATTCGTGTGTTGGTATGGTCAAATTTTAGGAGCAACTTCTTGATTTTCTTCACATAAGACTCTTTGGAGTTCTCTGTACTCTTGTTGCATTAGTGTGAAGGATCTCAGAAGTATTGTGTGGAACTGAAAGATTTGCCGATGAAGATTGTGCTTGAAGGTAGAAGTGACATAAGGCAATACTTTTTGCTGCAAATCTCCTGTTAGACTAAAAAAAAAAAACCAAGGTTTGTGGAAAATGACTATGGTGTGCCTTTCTGATTTGTTTGTTCCAAAGCGTCTTTGGAAAATGAAGTTATTCTTTCATGCTGAAAAAGGTTGGAACCAAGTGAGCATCTCTGTCAAACCTTTTTAGTTTGAGAAATCTCTCATGAGTGCTCTGGATAGGACTCAAACAATCTTGTTTGTGGAAAATTCAATGGCAACAACATACACATCGAGAAAATACCAAAAGAACCACTTGAGGTCTTCAGGGAAATCATGATTAGGAAACCGCCGCAAAACATGAATGAATGGATAATCTTGATTAAGACCATGCGATCCTAACATTAATCCGCCATAGGTACTGAATATGCGGTAATGATACAAATGCAAGTAATACTTCAAATTTTAAGTGAAATTATTGTCTACAATCTCTCTTGAAACTTCTGGAGGAAAACTGTGAGAATTCCATAGTGCATCTTGTATAGGTGTAGTGCGAAATGTTCCTACTTGCAAAGGAATTTGGCGAACATCATGTTGATGGATTCAACCGGCTGCTTTGGTTTGGATAGGAAATCTGCAAGGACTTCTTGCCTGAAATGTGTCTAGCATCAAAGGAATATTTTGAAGACCATTCAGCCGACCTTAACCGCTGAGGTTGGGGGATCTATTTTTGCTTGAATTTGAGCATCCGGGGAAATGGAGACATATCCATTTCTACCAAAAAGTGATGCCCAATAAGATGGTATTCAAACTTCTTGATGTTGTATTTGACTGTGAGAATCTCCTTAAAGGTAGGGTGGTAATGCATTTTTGCAGGAGTAATCCTTCACTTTTGTAAGCACAGATGGAGCATTTTTCTTTGATTTCTTCAAGGAGAATAGCTGGCCAATATATATTACTAGCATCTGTTTGCAAAATTCTCTGACCAATAGAAGAAATTTGCAAAGGAGGAAAATGCTGCAAAATTTCTTTGAGATGGGCTACAGCGTGTGTGCGCTTCGATCCCCATGGGGAGTATCTTTCTTCAGCATCCTCTGAAGAGGATAGAGTGACTTAGAGATCTTTGGCATAAAGTCTTGGAGATAATTGATAATTTCCAGAAAAGCCTAGACTTGGTCAACTGCCAATTTTTTAGAGGAATTTTTTTGAAGTTCTTCTGCAAGGTGAGGACCTGAGCAATAAGTATCTTCTTTCAAATGGTTGCCTAAGAACTCGATCTCTTTTTGAGCAAGAATCATTTTCTTTTGAGAAAGTATAATTCCATGCTTCTGGACAATATGAACGAACTGAGAAAGTAATTCACAATGAGATTCTTCACTAGGACTGTAGAGGAGAATATCATCAATGTAAATTTGGACATGTGGTAGAATAGGTTGGAAAATTCTACACATGAATTTTTGAAAAATGGATGAGGCTATTTTAAGATCAAAGGGGACAATTGTCCATTGGAAATGCTGGTTTGGAAGGCAAAAATCAGTTTTAGGACGGTCATTAGGATGAATTTCAATTTGCCAAAAACCCGTTTTTAGGTTGAACTTTGAATAGATCTTAGCCTGGGCTAGGCTATCACACAAAGAGTTTTTGCGAGGCAAAGTGAATTTGTCGTCTTGAAGAAATTTATTTAGAGGTTAGTAATTGATTACCAATATGAGCTTACCATAATTATGTTATGCTCTTCTATTCATATAAAAGGCTTCACAAGCCCATTGTGAATTAGAGGGTTCAATGAAACCTTGAGAAAGGAGCTCAGCGCATTTATTCTGATTTAAAGCAAGGTGTTCAGGATTCATGTCAGAATGACTGGCTTTTGTGGGATTAACATTTTCGTTTTTCTTGAAAGGAAGTTTGACAAAAAAGTCAAGGATTTTTTCAAAGAGGGTGTGGACAAGTTTGAACAAACTGAGAATGAGACTTAGAACAACATGATAAGAGACTCTGGGTGATTGGATCAAGGATTTCTGGGCGAATAATGAAAAGTCTATGGATATCTACATACTCACGAAACTGGTCACCAAACTGTAAACCAGTGGATTTGATCCTTACCGGAGAAAGCTGGGCAAAAATATCCCAACCAATGATAAGATCTTTATTTGGGGAATTGCAACCAAGGATTTTAGTGGATATAGAACATCCTGGAAAGATCTGGAGTGTGATGGTTTTGCCGCAGAGCTCAGACTTGTTTGCGCTTCCTTTAATAGTATCAGAGCCATACATCGTTGAAACTGAGTCAAGATTAGTATTCTGAGATTCAAGACATGTTCAAACGAAAGAATAGATGTATACTCTCATGGAATCCTTCACAGATATTGCAACTCCCGTCTAATTGGAAGCCCTAGTTTCACTCCCTCCACCACCTGAACTCAGAAAAATCACTTCATCCAAAACAGATTAACTTTATAAGGCATCCTATGTGAATGATGATCGAAAAATCTCTAAAACACAGCTACTTCTCATGAACTTTTACTCTGCCTTTTGTAAACCACCATCCTTCTCTTCAATCAAATCCATCAAACACCTCATCAAACATACCCCTCGTTTTGTCAAAGAATATGTCCAGTCCATCAAATTTGATCAGCACCCTATCTTGTCCACACAGCAAGATCAATTTGGAACTCTTCAGATTCCACATGAGTTTCCTGCTTAGTCGGCTCAACAAGGTTATACCCATATTTTCTTCGAAGCCATCCGATTGGCCTTATCCTTGCATAGACGAAAAGATTTGCCAGTTGTTACGCGGGTTGCTCTTCTTGATACTCACTTTCTAGAATATCAGCATGCTTGCATTGGCACGGTTCAAACTACTCTGAATGCAGACATAATATTTGTTACCCATTTCCCAAATTTCAACATGGCCTTGACAGATCCCAACCTCCTTTCTCCTTTGAAGGTTCAATTATAGATCACTCGTGCTCCTCAAACTACATCTGCTATAATTGCTACTCTTTACTACCAGATGGTATATAGAGTGCAAGATCGTGCCATTGATCTTAACCTTCCCAGTTGAGAATATCCTCTGCTTATCTTTATTGACAATGATCAGACTTCATGTATCCATGTTCATCGTCAATTTCCAAGAGATCAGCTTGTTAAGCTCCTTCTTAATAGTTGGGTAACCAACTACGAAAAACTTCACCAGAATTCAAGCCCTGTCTAATCTTCCAAGCCATAATATACCAAGAAAAAGGATGGTATTGTTACCATCAAATTCACCAAAGAAAAGGAAGACACTTCTTCCTCTGTTTTTCCCTCATTTCCTATCATCTTTTGCTTTACACCATGTCCAACTGAGTCAGTCAGTATGGAAGACCCAAATCCTAAAACTCATGTTCAATCATTTGATGAACATGGACGATCCATCTATTATTTTAAGGATCCCTTCGGACATTGCTTTTGGGATGTTGATTGCTTTTGTTCTTTCTGCTTAAACCCAGACGATGAGGATGACATGTCTTCTTCCAGGAAAAAGAAAAATAAGAAAGATTCTATTTATTAGGTACCTAGATGGTGATATAACGTAGGACCTCTTTGTGAAGACAATGGGCGCTAGTAATACATGGTTGAGTATGGTTTTCCTAAACCTCCTTAGAGTTCACCACCTCCACCAGCATGTCCCCCAGACAAACCAAATCCATCACCTCTACTACCAAAGAAATCCATCACTTCACCATTCTACAAACACGTCCTCAAATGAGTAAAGAAAAATTCTTGCCCCATCAAACTCCCTGAACCATACACTTGCAATCTTAAACCTAAACCACCTCCTATTTTAACCATCATTTGTATATTCAGATCAGAGGATTTTCCCCATTTACAGCCTTCTGCATCTGAAGAAAGCACAGCCCCCTTCAGATTTCCTCCCATCGAAAGTTTTTCTGATCAGCAACAAAAATACTTTCATTCTCTGAAGATCCCAGCTCCTAATAATGTTGATCTTCATGGAAGACGGAAAGGGCCTACTCTAGTTGAAGTTGTTTTAAACTGGTAGACAGAGAATGCTCTAGCTCAGAATGTAACCATAAACTCAGTTGCTACTTGCCTTGATTGGGTAGGCCATGTTACATCTGTCTCAAAGAAGATGTTGGAAGATTTCCAGAAGAGACTTTATCTGATGGAAACAAAACAAATCCCCACTAGCCATTATTTGGAGGATCACACTCTTGAAATTGAGAAGCTCAGAAGCCAGATCTAGATACTGCAAGAACAACAAGGTCTCTTAGAGAAAAGGAATCTGTACATTGTGGATCCATTCTTATTCCCAATAGTAACACCAAAGCCAACATACTTCTTCTCGTCAAATTTTTCATGTCCTAGCTCTTTTGTAGCTATACTAAACACAACACAACCTCCTCCAAAGATGAATATACTCTCCCTTCGGGATCATCTTAAGAAGCTAGATCAAGATAAAAAAGAAAGAGGCAAACATCTCTCTCTCCCACCCCCTTCAGCTCCACCGAAACAATATACTCCTTCATCTTCACCTCGTAAACCTTTCCATTCATATATGATTTTTAATCCCTTGATAAATTTCCTTAAAAACCAAGTTCCTACTATCCCAATTGTGAAACCTATAAATTCTTCCCCACAAGCTACTCTAGATGTCTCTTTGAGTGAATCTTCTTCCATTCCGGATACGGAGTCTTATGACTCCAACTCCCCGCCTATTTTAGCAGACATCGTGATGGCAAATCTAGCAGAGCCAATCATTGAAGAAGAATTGGAAGATTAGCCTGATGTAAAATATCCACCTCCACTTTTACAACCCTACCAAGATCCATCGTCCTCAAAAATCTATTCACCCAATTTCTTCATTCTGGATGATATCGCTTATCATAAATGACCTGAAAGACTCCAGGAATTTCATGCTTGGTTGATTACTAGGAACTTAAAGGAACATAGTACTTATGATGTTCTCTTTGAGTTTGTCACTCAATTCACCGGTTCCTTAAAAGATTGGTGAAAGTTAGCCCCAGAAAGAGACCAACTTCAGTTCTTAACCATGTCTTTTGATGAAGCCATTCAGCTTATTAATCTCTTCTTTATTGGCCAACCCCAAGATTTAAAAGAACTCAAAAGAAAAGAATTCGTTGAAAGAAAATGTTGTTCCCTGGCAAAAAAAAAAACATGGATCACACTTCCGAGAAATGATCAAGCTTTTCTACCAATTTGGTTCTGATCCTAATATCAAGTCAGTTTTTCTGGCTTCCATTCCCAAAGAGATTGGTCAAGTTGTTGAGAAAACCCTGAAGTTCAAAAACAAGACTACCACAGAAGCTAATTTTGGAGATATTCAATAGTCTGTCCATTTTGCAATTGAAGAAATGTGCCATAGAAGATAAGTCTTCAAGAGTTATCCCCGAAAGAATTATTCTCTTGAGAAGAGTTGTCCATCTCAAAGTCAAATGTTCAAGAGATTGCAGTAACCCCTCTTGTGTGGATCACAAGAAACAAAACACTTCAAGAAGTTCTCCTTTAAGAAGTTTTCCTTTGGCAGACGAAGGCACAAGAAAGTAAAGTGGAAGTTCCTTCGAAAGAAGAAGCGGCATCATTCTTCTGGTTTCAAGAAGAAGTAGAAATATGACAGATGCTACATATGTAGCAAGAAATGGCACTTTGTAAAATATTGTTCCCAAACAAAGTGTCAAAGAAGTTACATGATCCAAAAGGTTAAGGCTACTACAGGTATCCCATTGGATGATGAAAATATCGAGTATGTATTCTCTATTGAAGATGAACCTTCACCCAACATACTCTTTGCTCTTCAGACATATTATTCAATCCCTGATGAATCCCTTGGTGATATCTTTGCATTTTTCCCTGATGCTATCTCTGATTCTTTCCATGTCCAACCTATTTTCTACTCTCCATATATCTTCATCCAAATCCACACTTCAAAAAATGATAAACCCATTCAAGTCATCGCTCTCATTGATACCAGTGCGGCTGCATCCCTCATGGATGTAAAAATACTCCTAGAGAAATTTTGGATGCCTTGTACAAGGTATTTTCATTCTGGTTCTGGTGATACCAGTCTAATATAAAAAAAAGCCTCAACTAATATATGTCCCAATTATATCCAAATTTTTTATTTGTCTCATAAAAAACTTTCAACTGTTACTTTTGTCCCAATTTTACCATCGTTAGCCTTTCATCCATAATCATCGTTAGTTAAACCTATGCGAAATTTTCACGTTATTAATGAATTACATCTTAGCAAAACTAACATGAAAAAATCTTTGAATTTTTCCTTTGTTGTTTGCTTCCCTTACATATTACCGAGAGATATAAAGTTACTCAAGACGGCACGTTTCGTATTCTTTTCAGCACTCAATAGCTCAAAAAACTGCTAGACATAGAGATATTTGGACTAATAATCTAAAACCTTGCCGTCCCTGAAACCTACTGTCACTGTTACACTGACACGGCTCTTTAAAATATTTTTCCACGGTCGGACACGGCATTGTTTTTTTTTTTTCGGCCGAACACTAAAAATAGTGAAAAAAACCCAACTTTTGACTTAATTTCTAACTACTCCCTTTAGTGACCTGCTCGACTTTCAGACTTATCTCTCCCTTTCCCTCTCGCGACTCACCTCTCCCCGACATGCTCCCATTGTGACTCTTCTCCCCAACATGCTCCCATCGTGACTCTCCCCCGAGCGGCTCTGCTTGTGACTCGCCCCTGCTCGCAAGTCGTGACCTTTGTTTTTTCATTTTCCTCGACTCCAATAATTGAATTTTTATGATTATGAAATCGTATATGTATAAACATATACATGAAGTATATAACATATCCCAACATGTCGAAATTCTCTATTTTTTTTAGAATTCATGTGCCGGCATGTCGTGTTGTGTCACGTATCGTGTCTTGTGTCCGTGTAATATAACATACTGCTTCTAAATTTCGAAGATTCGTTAGTAAGTTCGGCAAGAAAGATCGAGCCACATAAGATTAACTAACGGTGATTATGGACAAAAGATTAACGGTGATAAAATTGAGATAAAAGTGAAATTTTTGAGGTTTTTTTATGAGACATAAAAAAGTTTTGGATATAATTGAGATATATATTAAAGTTGAGGATTTTTTTATACTAAACTGATAAAATTGAGACAAAATTAAAAGTTTGTAGTAGAATTGAAACAAATGTAAAAGTTTTAGGTTTTTATGAGATATATATTTTTTTTTTAAGATATAGAGTTTTTTTTTTGTATTAGTCCAAAATATTTCAAATGGGTCGTTTTCCTCCGTTACTACACTGGGCCACGTGGGCAAAAAACGTCCTCTTGTCGTGCAGTCACTGTTAGTTCGACTCCTACATTTATTTCGACTGCCCACCTCATCCTCCAAGCTTCTAACTTGTAAGAGTCACTCGCACCTGAGAAGAGAAGAAGCCAGGCAATATGTATGAGGAGAAGACACCTTTAGCTTCCTCAGTGGAATCAAGAAACATGGGTATTGCAGTCACATTACGCATGCTGATGCTGATGCTGTTGCTCGGCTTGTCAAGTTCAGACTTGGCCCAGGACAGAGCGGAATGTGCCGATCAACTGGTGGGTCTCGCCACGTGCCTTCCTTACGTGGGCGGCGACGCGAGAGCTCCGACACCGGATTGTTGCTCTGGGATGAGACTAGTCCTCCGAAAGAGCTTGAAATGCCTTTGCATTCTTGTCAAGGACAGGAACGATCCCAGTCTTGGGCTCAAGATCAATACCACTCTTGCACTCAGCCTTCCCACCTCTTGCGATGCACCTGTCAACATTTCTCAGTGCATTGGTTAGTTAGTTCTGACTTCTGAGAAAGCCTCTCGTGTTCATCGCAAAATGACTAGGCAAAATATCTGCGCCTCGAGGCCTTTAACCCCGAGAAATTCTCTCTTGTCCATTCCACAATGAATAGGCACTTTGCAGTACGTACCATGAAATAGATGCACTGGATGTTAAGCAACTTCAGCTGATTTAAGGCATAGGCCGCTTCCAAAAGAAGTTGCATAAGTTTATACCAACAGTCTCCGGAACAAAATCGTTATGCGCAGTTTTTGTAGTAAAATTTGTCCGATTTTTGCTTCTTTAGTCCGTTATTTCTTAACTCAATGGTTTTTTTTTGTCATACGGCATAAATTCAGATCTTCTGCACCTTGGTCCGAACTCCACAGATGCTGAGGTGTTTGACGGATTTGAGAAAAGCCTTGAGAAGAGAAATAGCACCATTCTCTCCAATTGTAAGAACTCTTACAGATCTACCTTTTAGCAGCATGAACTACATGAAGTTTCCCTCCGTCGAAAATGTTATGCACACCGTCTTCCTGGTGTTTTTGGTTGCAGCTGGGGGGAATTCCACTGATGGTAATGCAGGATCAAACGCTCCAATAAAGAGCAATCGCAGTGAGAGATCAAGAAAACCGTGGTCGGCCACCTCAACTGTTGTTTCCGTAGCTCTTCTTCAGATACCCACCGGACTTCGTTTTTGCTTCATATCCGTGTAGAAGAGTTAGTGGCCCGATACAATTCGACACACCACAGTGATGCAGGTGCATCAAACTCGCACTCTGCCTGATGTATCTCCCTAGTAAATGTCCAATCCAGAGTCTTCCCGAGACCGGCCAAGCTTCAATCTCCGACCTAAGATGTAGTAATAAGATTATCGATGTGAACATGACGAAGTCAATGGCTTAGATGAGTCGCTAGAACTTGCTTTGTAGGCTCTTCTTTGCCTTGTACATATGACAACTACATCTACAATGAAGTTGTTCGGCTGACCTGGTGTGCTAGTATAAAATATAGCTAGTTGCCAGTCTAATGTCGGCCATCCTGCGGCCATCCTGCGTGACTTGACTCGTCGATGCAGAATGGTGCACCTGCGATATGCTACTGATGGATTAACTTTGCAGATAATTGAACGATCTGGTTTAATAGTCGATCTACAAAATTTAGATGTTGGGCAAAATTGCTTTCCTTGTGAGTTCAACCGAGGGCGCTCAAGGGCTGCTTTAAAGCTTCCAATCCAAATGGCCACAGCTCAAAAGCAACAATTGAAAGCTCGATTCCTTTCCTAGCTACTGCAGCTGCAATTATTTCCAATCTATATGCTACCTATGGGGGCAAATAGCAGTGGGGTGGCAACTAGCTTTGCTTGTTTCATTTGCAAAATTAAGCGCACACTTCCATATGTAAGAGCCATTTCCTAGCTTCTCTTTTCTTTTGGCTCAAAACGTTTCAAGCTTTAGAATAGCTAAATAGAGTTGCTTACACAATAGAGCAGGGCAAAGCCTCAAATCTCGCGTCTTCCCTAATCGAACTTCCTCCGCCGGACGATCATTAAGTGAGTTTCCAATATCTCCCGAAAGAAGGACCTAATTACAGGATCGATTCTATGAAAAAATGAATGACAATGAGGAACACTTTGCAGATGAACTTTAGAAGACTCCCACCTACTACACTCTCTCCAAAAGCTTGAGGTTACAGATCAAGGCACGGCCTAAATTATTTTCCGCATTACTGAATGAACGCATGCATATAATGTATGCCAGACATTGCTTGATGCTTCCTTTTTGTTGGCCCCCACTGATTTTTTTTTTTTTTTGGCTCCCTTTTGCCCCACTTACGAAAAGAACTGTCTTTCAATACTCATGAGTGTTAGAAGCTACAAAGCTGATTAACTGACAGTGACATTCAACAACCCTATTAATTAACTAGGTAAAGCTAACCGATGTTGATCGATAACCATTCTTCCCGACGTTTCTACCCAACATATGAGTCGGCCCGAAGAAAAATTCTATCCAGAAATTAGCTGCAACACCCAAAAGTAGAATGCATGTATCAGCATTGTAGCTTGCTGTATAGGTGTATATACTCCCTTTATCGAATGGTCCGCATGCGGATCCGATGTTTTTGCATCGCCTTTGGATTTGATGGGTTCCACGTAGGTCCATACGATCCATATCCAACACAGCAGCCTCCCTCAGTTCTTACTGCATGTTTTTCATTGATTTTGTTGAATAGTTCCTCAATACCACTCTCTCATGTAATTCAATACCAATGAAACCGAAACCGTCTCAAACTGATCCGACACTGGTGGCATCGACCGCTGCTTGTTGGCTGATAAATCGAGAAAAAAAAAAAACGCAGGCTCTCTCAACCAATTACTCGGGATGGACTCTGGATGGTACCCCATCGAAAAGCACGATCAAAACAGCCCGGTTACAGAACCAATGCGACGTTTCCGAATTGCATAGATCACGGGTCGGAGTTAAACTTGATCGGCTTGATGTTTCGACACAAGACCAACTAAGAGAGAACTCGAGACAGACACAGCGGTTGAGGGCAAATTGCACGTTCACGAGGCAGTTGAGCACTAGCCAGAGAGACCATGGATTAGGGGGCAGGATTTGATTTCTCTGTTTGTCAAGGACTGATGACCCGTAACATCAATCCGAGCATAGAATTGATAGAGACCGAGCAATTAATGTCCATGGAAATGCATGCATATACACAATTTTGCTCAAAGGGTATTTTATGAGAGCCACATGGTCACGCCAAGTCACCACCACAACTACGGCTCGGAAGTAAATGAAACCTTCCCAACTGTACTCTCCCTTCGGCTATTCAAGCACATGTGCCTGCTCTCCAGCCTGCGCGAATCTTTTTGAGCAGCTCGTTTCGTGAAAAATGAGCGATCGAAAAATACTTTTTCTAGCTGCGAGTTACGTTTGAAGTTTGGGACGACGAACCAGCCAAGGACGGTTTTATCATCAATGGCTTCCCATGCCTCGACATTTTTGCTGTTGTTGCAAATATTTCCGTTAGCTCGAGCGAGATAAGTGATTTTAGGGTCCTAATTGTTGATTTTATGAGAGACGAAGGACGCCGCGTTGCATGTGTCATGATTGGGAAAACCACCGTGGCGGTTAGAGGTGAGCGGTTTCCGGTCCGATTCCTATAAGAAATCGAGAACCGGATCGATGGTCCCAGATCCCATTTTTTGAAATTGCGGATCGGATCGGACCATCGGTCCGGTCCAGTTCTTGGGCGGTTCCAAGGAATCGGTGTTTGCGGAAAAAAAAATCGCAAATGTTTAGTTTTGGTCTGGTCAAATTTAAATCTCAAATTTATTACCTACGTCCATCACAAAAATCGAAAAGTGAGTTTACGAAGTAGGAACGCGAAATGCAAGACAATAGGTTTCCGAAGAAAAGAGATAAGAAAATAGGGAAATAGATCGTCTAAACTTTCCTTAAAATGTTAGGTCATAAACGAGTAAACATTAGATTTACTTTAAAAAAAAAAAAAAACTGGTCCGGTCCATCCGGTTTGGTCCTAGGCCTAAAAATGGGAATCGGATCGTCTGGTCACCAGTTCTACTTTTAGGAACCGGGAACTGGACCATCGATCCCGATCTGGTCCGGGCGGTCTTTTTTCCTCACCCCTAGTGGCGGTTGGCCGAGTGATGCAGAAGCTTGATCCTAAGTGATTTGAGGTCCTCTTGTTACGCATCTGAAACCCTCTAGTCACTCATTGGTTCCAAGGAAAAAAAATAGTCCAAAAATTATTAAACCAATCGTATCGTGATCAATTCCGTCCCAAATCTTGTTTTGTGACAATGTGGGTAAATTTCGTTATGAAATCACTGACGTTGCGGTCCAGTCAATGTGGTCATCTTGTGTGGCGTGATCGGGAGTTGTCGCGAAAAATTCTCTTTCGTTTTACCTTGCTTACTTTCCCTTTTCTTTTTATGTTGCCTATGGTCGGTTGTCGAATGTACCGGTCACATGCCATAAGCGAATGAAAATAAAAATAGGAAAAGATTAAAAAGATTAAAAAAAAAGAAGAGGAAAATTTTAGATAAATATTAGATATATCTCAAAAATCATTCACGTTAGTGCTAGTCATGTCATGTAGGATCGATACTCATGTCAGCGATTTATGACCGAATTTGGCCGGAGAGACTACATTAATTAGCAAATCGTCAAAAGATTTATGACCAAATTGTCAAAATTGAAAAAAAAATAGCATTTAATTGGTCGCCATGCAATATGCACTTTTTGGACAATTGAAAGGTGCCATACAATATGTTCAGGACTTTTGGGACGATTTTCCCTAACAAAGCGTTGCATTTTCTAAGCTTCGTCTTTCTCGTATCAGCAGATCGTCAAAAGTTTTACGAATTAAATTATCATAGTTGAAAATTTTAGGACTGAATTAAATGACGTACAACAGGTTTAAATTTTTTTTTTGAGCGATGGATAGATTTACGACTGAATTGAGCGCCGTGCAGCATAACTATGAATTCTTTTTGGGTCATTTTACCTGACAAAGCTTGCCGTTCTCAAAGCACCCTCATTCTAAAAAAAAGAAAAGAAAAAGGAAAGCATTTCCTCCGTAGATAAGGCTGAGCAAGTGTCCTGACTCAGCCGTTAACGAGACCTTTCGTTTGTGTTACATCATCTTGTGTTCCAAGGGCCATTATTATTGGATCTCTTGGCAGATCGAGAGCCGAAGGCAAAGGGGTTCGCTTCATATTTGATGCACAAGCATGCTGGCTTTGAGTTCGATGGGTGGGGGGTGGCAGGTGGAAGTTGGGAGCTCTCCAGATGAGACGAGAAGCACGAGCCTCTCATCTTTCTCTTCAGTGGGTTTGTTTGGGGACATGGGTTAGTGGCCAGCTCGGTTCTAAATTACAAGTGCGGACTCCTTCTTCCGCAAGAAATTAAAATAAACAAATCGAATTGGAGATTCTAATTAGGAGAAAACAATGATTAACCCCACATCAGAAGAGGTGGACAAGGATTGTGTTGTTTTCACATGATGATTCCCTGTCCGAATGAGAGAATCTGTCTCATGCTCTCATTTCATTTTTTTTTTAATTTTTTTTGAGGGGAAAGAGGGTACATGACTCCCTTGGTCGTCCCACGGTCTGGTCAAAAACTTTCGGGTCCGTCGGTATTGTTTGTTTACCGATCGCTGACGCGAAGATTCGATCGGAAATTTTATAAGACGGTGTTTCTCAATCAATCCGTTAAAAAAATTATTTTTTTTAGGGGTCAAATTATTGAATGGGTAAGAGATACATTGAGTAATTTGCCATAACCCCTTATAAGAAGTAACCCCCCACAAAAAAAAAAAAAAAAAAAAAAAGGGTTACCCTTATTTAGTACTGCGTGTCCAGATAAAGATCGAATGTTTATTTTTCCAAGTCGTCCGACTAATAAGGTGGGACCAGGCAATCACGGACCGGAGTCTCTTGGTATCACGGGGTAGACTTCTGGATCTAGAGAAGACAGAACATTCTAATGCAATCGTCAAGTTCACGGGATGGCGAAGAATTATAAGTCACATTAGTAGTGTCTTAATCCATTTTTCTATAGTTCCACGTCATCCAGAGTTGTAATTAATAAAACCAGACACGTGTTCTTTTTTCTTTTTATCTGATTCTTCCTATAATATCTATATTATACAAGCCACACACTTTATGCGCTAGGTGCCTATCTGTATTGCGATTACTAGGTCACCAACATGGAACTTATCCATGTTAGATTTCAGTCAAGTTTGCACTTAAACATTTGACATATAAGTCTTAATAGAGACTTAAAACTGAGATTTAGCAGTTAGGGACACAGCAGTGTTGCAAAAGCAAGTGCTCGTATACGAAAATAGATAGGAGAAGAAAATAAACTAACGTCAGGTTTACGTGGTTCAGTTAAGTGTCTTGTGTTCATGAGAGAGTAACAATAAATTTCACTATCAATCAAGCAATGTAACAGATATTATAATCACATTTGAGCCACTCAAACACTCTTGGTATTTGCCAACCTTCCATTACACCCAATAACTCATAAGTGTTTGGCTACACAATTCCTTGCAAAATAATCAATCACCAAAAAAAAAAAAAAGCTCAAGTGGTTTCAAAATGAAGATATTTCCATATAGACAAGAACAACATTCAAAACAGGCAACCTACTCCAACTTAGAAACCAACTCAAATTAGGAAAGTTTTCTTTATGGATTTAAACTCAAGATATGTTTTTCAAATGTGGTCAATTTCCGATACAGTATGGTCCCACCAAGGAATCGAGAATCGGATCAAGAGTATCCATTCTCAATTTCTGAAACGAGGAAGTAGACTACCTGGTTCTAGAACTGAACCAAATCGAGGCGGTCCATTCAGTTGCCCCAACGTCCATTGGAACCGATGGATTCGTAATGATTTTTGGTTGAACCGTTCTTTTATTAAACACGTGTTTAAATGTCATTCAGAAGTATCATCGAATCTGTAATGTACGAATCGGTCATAGGTCTTAGACATAAATGTATAAAAACTAAACATATTAGGGTATGTCATGGCTTTAAGAAATATTTAAATAAAAAAAAAACGTGAGGGAACAGTACCGTCTATCAGCAGTATCAATTTTATGGAATCTAAAATCGGATCGAATCCGTCTGTCCGGGCCGGTCCAAACAATTTTCTTTTTGGGAGCACCCCTGATATATTCAAGGATAGCCAATCGTCCCCTAAAAAGAATTGACTTACGTAGACCAAGAAAAAGGAGTCGAGACCTAGAGCTAGACCTCAGCTTGTCGACAGCGGTTCATCACCTTCGGCTACGTCCAATGATGGACGATACGACAAGCTTTTCACCTCAGACCCGGCGATGTGGCCGGGCCGGGCCCATTTCGGCGCACAAGCGATCCGACAACTTCGCATGTGAAATCTTTTTTTTCACTTCGTTCCCACTAGCACAGCCACGGAATCATTTCAATCTCCACTGTCCCTCCCTACCCACATCCATCCACCAAGTTCACCGTGAAATTCGTTTCACGAGCGCCCCCCCCCCCCCCCCCCCCCCCCCCCCCGCGTGCATAAATTGAAGAGGACAGCACAAGCCGTTGAGCTTCACGGTGGGTTCACCTCCACGATTGTTTCGAGGAAGTTTGGGAGCCCCATGTGGAGACTGCGCTTCTTGCTCGCGGCCGCGGTGACGGCCGCGGCTGTGATAGGTTCGGGTCGGTCGGACCTGAATCAGGACCGCGCCCAGTGCGCGGACCAGCTGGCGGGGCTGGCGAGCTGCTTGCCGTACGTGGGCGGGGACGCGAGGACCCCTACAATAGACTGCTGCACGGGGCTGAAGGCGGTGCTGGACAGGGGCAAGAAGTGCCTGTGCATCCTCATCCGGGACCGGGACGACCCCAACCTCGGGCTCAAGATCAACGCCACCCTCGCCCTCGCCCTCCCCTCCGCCTGCCACGCCCCAGCCAACATCACCGAGTGCATCGGTACGTGCCCGTCTCCCTACCTGGAGTGTTTGATCGACACTCTTGATTGACGTGTAATCCGACTGAGTAATGGTTCAGATCTCCTGCACTTGGCGGCGAACTCGACGGATGCAAAACTGTTCAAGGGAGCAACGAACAGCAGCAACAGCACGGCCACCCCCGCTGCTAGTGGTAATTTTTCATCATTAACACATAATTTATTACTCACATGACAAATGAACATAAGAAGATGGGCATGTTTAATAGGTTCCTCAAATTCTGAAAAAGCCCAATAACTAGTTTCTTTCTCGCTGGGCTTGATAATGGTCGTGTTTTGATGAACGATCCGACTATTGCAGCTAACTCCACGAGCGGCGGCGGTGGATCAGCTTCTGAAGCCAAGAGCCACGGCGGTGATCGGACGACGACGAAGAGGTGGTGGGTACTAGAGATCACGTGTGGAGTCCTGATAGTGTTGTCAACCTCGAATCGAATGTGGTGTGCTTGACTCCATTCGCAGTCGCGCTGTTTTCTTTCTTTCTTTCTTTCGGTGTTCAATACAGACGATGTTGTTTGTCTTGATTAGGTGGTCGATTTAACCCCTCTACCCTTTCCGCTGGCTCAAAATGTGCACCGTTTGAGGGTCATGGTCTCTACATTTGCATCGAATAAAAGGAGGACGACACAGTGTCCGAGTGATATTAGTCGACAGATGTAGGTGAAATTTGTACGTGCAAGGTGCAAGTATCGTCGGGTCCATTTCTCTCTACTCCAGTCTGATCTGATTGATGTCTCTGGAAACGTAAAAAGATTTGTTTGTTTTGCCCGACTTCGATTTGTAATCACAAGACATTGACATTACTCTTAACGGCCGATCTCGAATTTAACAAGAGAAACTGGGATTCTCGAAACGCCGCCGACTTCATGAATCAGAATAGGCACTTTTTCTTTATCCGATTCTCCAAAAGAAAATTCGTTTACGGGCGTCTCCGTAGCCGGGGCACCTTGCTACTCGTTCAGCATGTTTAATCGGTATTGCTTTACCAAAAAACATTCCATTAAAAGGCTATAGTGTATTGCTCATTATCCGTTTGGAAGAATGCCTCAGCTTGAGAAGAGCCAAGTTGGGCTCTTTGAATCCTTGCCTACAAGTAAAGGCCCAGAATCCATGCCTTTCAAACGCTCTTGCTGATGGCGTGAGATCGAATTCGGGAAGCCCACCCAGTTGATTTGATAGGCATGGCAACACTTATGCTCTAGAAGTCAATTTCTGATCAGAAATTGATTTCTCTACTTCTGGAGAGAAGTAAATTTTTTTTACTTTTCAAGTAGCTTCAAAACTACTTCTAAAACAAACAAACAAAATTAGAAAAATAAATTTGCGTAACCAAACGAATTTTTGCTCCAGAAACAATTCTGAAATAGAAATTCTATTCCAAAAATGTTATCATGCATGCCCTTCGTTCACTTTGGAGCTGCTCATACTGCCAATTAACTTGTCCGAAATTGAATAATCTCTTGCGGATCTCGATCATTACGAGTGCGTTCCGTAGAGCTTCAAACCTTGAGAAGTTACTAGGAAAATGGATTTGATCTATGTTATGCCCTTTTTTTTTCGTGCATGTTAATTCGGCTGGGGGTTTTCCTAACCATATTTAACAATTGAGTATATTTCACTGAGAATAGATACTAAAATAGAGAACTGTCTTTTGCCGGCATAAACCAAACCCGTCCCGCCCAAATTAGGTGAGGGCCTGGCACCCTCACCTCAGGTGAGGGTCGCTGGCCCTCTCTAGTGGCCAGCGATTGGATGTGAAAACGAACAAAGGAAAAAAATTAATAATCAAAAGATTTTCAAAAAAAATATTATTAAAACTGCCCACGTCATTGTTGACGTGTCATGTAAGACAATCAGTTTCTATGTTCGCAATTTTCAGATCAAAATTGGCCAAATTGATAAAATTAAAATGTTTAGGGCTAAATTAATAAAAGTGCAATAGTTTTAAGGTTTTTTTTTTGACAATTATCCCATAATTAAACTTGTATAGCTAATAAATGGAGTTGGCATTATTGTCGGTTACATTAATGACCTTCGCAAAGCGAGCCACCGCCATGCCTAACAAATTTGGTCTCAGGCTTTGTATGTATGTACATGCAATGTGGATGTCCCGTCGTGTTTTGACTTCGACCAGGTCAAAGGTCCACACGTCGCAAAGCAGGTCCTATGTAATGAGAATATAGTCCGAGGTCGTTAGATTGTGCTTGTGTCCTAAAGCTACAACGATCCAAGGTGTCCTTATAATTTTGTCAAAACTGTGTACGCCATGTAAAGACATGTTGGCCCTATTTGGCTATTTGGGTATGAAACCATTTGATTGGAAATTGGATTTCTAGTCCTTTTTTTTTTCCCTTTTCGGGACAATCTAATTTAGATGAAGTATAGTGGAACCGAAATCGAAACTAGAAATGCAATTTTGGTTCCATTAACGTGGGGAGAAGGGAAAAGAAAATCGAAAATGACTTTTAAGGGGAGCCACTGCAAAGAGAAGTATAAGATGAACCGTCAATTGAGGCTCGAGTTCGACATTCGCATGGGATATAATCGATATAGTAAGTATTACGCGACCGCTTTGGTATACTAATTAAATTTTGAAACCTTAAAGTTCTAATTAGGAAAAAGACACGGTCTGATTTTTAGGTGTCGCCAAATGCGGTAAAATTGCGGAATCTATTCGTCGCGGATCTTCACTCTAACATATCGTGTTGACTTGTAAGGGAGGTCTAGAAAAGTTGGGGTTTCGCATGAGGTCACGCCATGGTTTATGTATGCACGCACATTTCAAAGAGAGAGCCTGGAAGATTCATAAGCTTGAAAGGAATGGCCATAGGAAAACTTAAAAGAAATCGACAAGACCAAGGAAGTTGGCGATATTATATTCTACTCTTCTTTCTGTTTGTTCATGCAAGTTTCAACCACATCATTTCCTACGAGGTCCCTTGCACATCTCTCTTAGCTTATCTTTGAACACTATCTTAACTTCTCCGCGCCTTCCTTCTTTTGCTTTTCACTCATGCCAAACTCGTGTTTGCTAACTATATATATACGTGCCGATGCGAGGGGGTTTCTCTGCTCATTGACCCAGTAACAATCTCAAACACCCTTCTCGAGCAAAAACCGAAATTGCGAAATGGAGCAGCAGCACCAGGAGGTTCCGGCTTCATCTACCCGTGCCAACTTTAAAACAAGTGAGGAGGGGAGAGAGAAGAACGAGACGAGAATGACCATGAAGAGGCTGGATGCGGATGCGGATGCAAATGCAGACATAAATGAGTTGGCAGACGCTTTCATCAAGAACTTCCGGAACCAGTTAAGGATTCAGCGCGAGGAATCCTTTAAACGGTTCCAAGAGATGATCTCCAGAGGAGTATGAACGATCAATGTCTCTGTGTCCATAGGAAAAGTGAATCCAATTGATGCAGGGCAAGTGACGAATGCCGCATGACAAATCATGCTATACTATAGTTTCGCTACTTTCTTGTCTTGAAATGGCTAACCATACAAACCACATTTGAAGTCGTCTCTGTAAGAACCATACCTTTGTAATACGAACCATCCCGATTGTCATCATACATATCCTCACAGTTTAGGCCACCTACTCTTACTCTTGCTCTAGACTGTCTTCATAACTGTACTTAGAATTCACGCTTAGTCAGGCAAATCCTCAGTCCAATCTGCGTTAACGATTAGGATCGATGGCATCCTCAGTCGTCAATAGTGACTGAGATGCGAGTCGCAGTTAGAATGATTGCAACGGCTAAACTCGATGAGGATGTCTTAACTCCAGGTGAACCTGATAGGCCTCTCCGCCGTTCTCAAATGAAGCAAAAACCTGAGCCATTCATCATTGATTGGTAGGAACATCATGCTCAAGATTTCAACTAGGGAGCATTTAGAATCAATTACTCGGTAAAGAACTAACTGTATGGACCAGGGAGATCCACAACGTATTCACACATGGCTGAAACACTCTCCCCGAAGCCTATCGGGGGCAAACTTACAAAAGGGCAAAAAAAAAAGGATGATCTAACTTGTACCACCGCCGAGATTGAAAATGGACGTGAAGAAAGGTACAAAATAAGCTGCTTCTAATAAGGTGTCTGTCAGTTCAATCACCATCAAAATGTTACAAGAAACCATGAAAAGTTATAATTCCTTAGCTTGGGGGACATAAGACCCTCTGTATAAAATGGGGAGGACAAGAAACTCATCAACCTTTCGAAACCCTACGAAAATGGGTCACTAAGAATATGCCTATTGAGAAAAAAAGGAACAGGGCCAACAGAAAAAACCCTTTACACTCCCAACAGATATTCTACAACCCATCCACCCACCCACCAGAATCGACAATGACAGGAATGGATCGATTCAAGGAAAGAAATGGGAAATGTCTAATCCAAACCCATCAGCATTCCAAAACCCTCCATCTACGCATGCACCAATATGAGAAATACATCCCCCTCAACCATGAGACATACTATCAAACAGTATAAAGCTCGAACCACTTAGACAAGACAAAGACATAATATAACCAGCAGAAGCATGAATGCCACTGACGCACTTCAGAAACAACAGAAGAGTAAATTTCATTACTTAATCCCATGCGCTGGTGACACCAGGGCCATAACCTCCTCCTCCATAGCCTCCCGATGATCCTCCATACCCTCCCGATGATCCTCCATACCCAACACTGTTGCTGCCACCCCCACCATAGTAGTCAGATCCACCCCTATTGAAAGATCCTTCCCTCCGGAAGTCACGACCACCGAACCGGCCTCCACCAGAACGACGGTTCCTTCCTCCGCCATATGAGGACCTAGCAGCATACCTGGCGAGCCAAGCCGGAACTTCCTGATTTGCTTCTTGCATCAGCTCAGATAATGACCTCGCCATTGATGAGTTATTCTCATTAAAGAAGGCAGTAGCTAAACCAGATTTCCCTGCTCGTCCTGTTCTTCCAATGCGGTGGACATAATCATCTATGTCATTCGGAAGATCAAAATTGATCACATGGGAAACGTGTGGAATATCGAGACCACGAGCTGCAACATCTGTAGCAACTAGAATTGGAGTCCTGCCACTCTTAAATGAGCGGAGAGCTGATTCTCTTTCCTGCAAGCATGGAAATAGCGTCCATTATAAGTCACTATACGTTATATAGAGGGAAAAATTCAAAGTTAGAACTTTCTACAACCAAAAAATGGAGTTGCACCAATCAGTGATGAAAATAAAATGTTGCCTGCATCTGACAGTGCAACCACAAATGTCGAATGAGTACAATCTTCACCAATTTTATTATGAAAAGGTACATCAATGTTGACTCTCTCTCCCCTCCTCCCCTCTCTTTCCCTCTCTCCCTCCCTCTCACTCCATTGTTTGAGATCTCGCATCACCTATAGATGGATGCAGCGAGATACAAACAGCGCAGAAGACTGAGAAGGCAGGACCAGAATAAGATGCATTTGCAGCAGATGGACAGCACCATTTAAAGTTCAAGTATCATGCGAATCTTTCTTGGTGCTTGGAAGTCGAACTTAGATCGCATCCATCCCCATCCGGGGTAGCTTCACCAGGAAATAGAACTTCGATGGCATCCTAACCCCCTCTCAATGTTGGCACAAAGCCATCTGTCCGCCGTTTTCTGTTTTTTCTATTTAATACACAACAAAGTCGCCAACTAATAAAATCATTCTAGAAGCAGTAAAAAATTACCTCACCAACTGTTATTCTGGTCTGTGTTAGAAACCTTTAAATCAGCCATGGATGTAATTGCTTTAACTGACATGTGGATTCTTTGAATAGTAAATTAGGTCATTTTCAGCTTTGAGCTCTTTTTGCAAATAGTTCAGCATCCCCTTGGATGAATTTTTAACAGAGAGAGAGAGAGAGAGAGAGAGTCCTTGACGTTACACATAAAGTTAGAAACCTTTAAATCAGCCATGGATGTAATTGCTTTAACTGACATGTGGATTCTTTGAATAGTAAATTAGGTCATTTTCAGCTTTGAGCTCTTTTTGCAAATAGTTCAGCATCCCCTTGGATGAATTTTTAACAGAGAGAGAGAGAGAGAGAGAGAGTCCTTGACGTTGCACATAAAACACTTTAATTAACGAACAAGATCACTGACATGAAAAGAAGAAAAGGCAAATTCTAGTCTCTGTGAGAACCAAGTGTAAGAGAGCTTTATGACATCAGAGTAAAGGAAACTGCATGAGCAGGACGAGTTGAAAGCTAATAAAGTTCAGTCACCCCAAAGAAGAGAAAAGCTTCCGCTAAAAGTAGAAAGATATGTCTCAGATAGAGGTTGGACCCCAGTGATGGACATCAACAGAACTCTTTTTTATTTTGGTCGAAGATATCAACAGAACTTACAGAATGCTTATTGCAACAGACAGCATATCAAAAGACATTGAAACGTATTGCACCTTAAAGAAGACATTAGTGCGACAATCCTTCAGAGAACCTATATCAAAACCATTTTGAACTCCATAATTTCTCATTATGATACCGCATTATTGTGTAATAGGGACTTAGCGGGAAAGGGGAAGACTATAGATAACAAGGAGATCAGGTATAAGAGTTCGAATTGCCTCATTGAAACTCAATCATATTATAATCATGTACCCGCACAGAATGCCAATTTTGAATCACATGGCCATTTGAACATCTTGAATGATATTGCAATTTCAATAACTAACGCCGACTAACATCATAATCTGTCAACAGAGCAACTCTTATGTATGGATCACTTGGCCATTTGACCATCTTGAATAATACTGCAATTTCAATAACTAACACCAACTATCATCATAACCTGCCAACAGAGTAACTCTTATGTATGGATGCTCACAAAAAAGCAAATGCCATCTACTCATGAAAACACGCCAACTTATCAACTTGCCCAACAGCAAATGAGATAAATGTCTATGCATCATTTAGAAGCCACGGTATCTTTCCAGCTTCAAATATCATGTAATTATCTAACCAACCCATTCAAAAAGGTCATCAATAAGTTCGACAAAGGTGGCATACGTCCAATTCTTCGAAGATAAATAGCATTGCAACTTTTAAAGCAAGAGGTTATCAATAAGTTTTAAGTCAGGTGGACATTTCTTCATACATATAGGACAGTAAATTCAAAGTCTTAAAGCTCCTCTGACTGAGATAAATGTCTACGCAACATTTAAAAGATGGGTAGGTTAAATAATTACATTACTTCATATTCTAAGTCAGGTGGACATTTCTTCAACATATAGAACAGTAAATTCAAGTCTTAAAGCTCCTCTCACTGAGATAAATGTCTATGCAACATTGAAAAAGCCACAGTAGCACGATTTGCGTGGGAAAAAAGAACAAGCATGAGGACGTCATTTCCAAGAAGCCATCAAATTTAGGATAAGAAAAGTATTTTCACACATTTTGGCCAGACTTTGAAAAACCCCATTTCTAGGGGTTCATTTAATATGGTCTCACAAATGTACGGAAGAACTGAGACAGGAAGGTGGACCTGTTGGGTTCTATCTCCATGAATTGAAGTAGCTGGAAAACCATTACTGCATAACCAGTTTTCTAGAGAATCAGCCCCCTTCTTTGTCTCGACAAAAACCAATGTCAAAGATTGCTGCCAGAATCAATAGTCATGCCAGTGTTAAAAAGGCTCGGCCCAGAATGTATAGAAAGAGTAACAATAACACAAAATTAGTAACTGAAAAAAAAAATGAAGCAGAAAATCAAAACTTTTCTCATCTGAAGTGATATATACTCATAGGTCTCAACTTAACAAATTAAAAGGAAAGACTTCCTCCCACCGTACCTTCCCCTGAACAGCAGTGTCCCTTTGTGCGTGAAGAAGATCCATGAGATAACTCCTCTTATCAGAATCATGAACAAACTCAACTCTTTGGACAATCAGATCAGTGCTAGATCCAACTCTTCCAACAGCCAAAAAGATATAATTATATAGAAAATCAGAGGCCAATCTCTGCATAAAACCAAACAAAATAACATGAATGCTGCTAAATAAATCCGTATCAAGGATATCCATTACGTCACATCACATGAAATATACAACCAGCAAAAGCAAAAGGTTGCGATATTATACATAATTATACATCAAGAACTAAATGCTATAGACACAAAAAACAAGCACCAAAACTTGTCAATGTAGAAGCTCAACAACTATGATGAGCAATGTAAGACTGAAAAGACTAAGGTTGACTCAACAAGTTTCCAGCTGCACCACTCCATGTGAACAACTCCTAATTATCATAGTTTTTCCTTGAAATGTACAAATCAAATAAATATATACTCAAGTGCCTTAATGACCAATTGTTAAAAATGGATCTGATACATAAGCAATGCATTTATAGTCAAAAATGGGATATTATCAACATTAAGAAAAACATTTGCCAAAACAGAGGCTTGAGAGGTGGCACCGAATTTACATCAGATACCTGAATTTCCTTAGGGAAGGTGGCACTGAACAACATTGTTTGTCTTTCTCCACTGGGAGGCATGTCCATTTGTTCCACTATTTTTCTTATCTGAGGCTCAAAACCCATATCAAGCATTCGATCAGCCTCATCCAGCGTCAAATATCTGATCATCTGTAACGAAACTCTAGCTCTCTCCAGCAAATCTACCAATCTCCCAGGAGTAGCAACAAGTATATCCACACCTCTCTCCAATTCCCTTAGCTACATATATTCAAAATCACCAGTAAGCATACAGTGCAGAATATTATGCATCTACAATAGCTTGACACATCACAACACAAAATTAATATTGGCCAAAATAAAAAAGCTGACACCTAAAGAACAGAAGAGAGTTTTTTTAAAAAAAAAAACACACCCAACAAGGATGCAATTGAGCATGCTACCTTTCAAACACCGCCATTTTTTAACTTAAAAATACCTTTAGAAACTAAGCACTGATGTGCAGTCAAAATAAGAATGACAAAATACGTATATGAAGACAGCAAATAGAACGATAGCATGTTTGGGAAGGGGAAGCATTCAAGAGATACGTATTACTTCTGCTAATCACTTTTTCCTCCAGTATCCCCCATTAAATTAAGAATATCCTGAATATCCAAAAACTGTTAAAAAGTGATATTAGATTCTGCATGTCAACATTTGTATAATAGAAGAGATTTTAGATGTTTCAAGCCAAGAGAGAGAGAGAGAGAGAGTCAAAGTGTGAGCCAACACAAAAAGCACGTCATCAGTAGAAAACATTCTACACAGGTGCCATTACATTCTTGGAAGCTAACAAGCTAGTGACGATTAAACTTTACAAGAAAAACATATACGTGAATCATGATACTGCAGAATCTAGGTGATGAGGAAAAAGGAAAGAGAGAGAGAGAGAGAGTACCAAACCTGTTGCGTTATTGGCGCTCCTCCATAAGCAACAACCACCCTCACACCAGTTTGATAGGAAAACTTTCTAGCTTCTTCATGTATCTGCGGGCAAATCACATAAATACCTCATGATAAAATCAGCAAGGAAAGATGACGGGTTGCATATGATAAAGAACACTTACTTGCATTGAAAGCTCCCTCGTAGGAGAAAGAATAAGAGCAAGTGGGTAGACAGTACGTGCCCCACGTGGTGGCCTCTGTACTTGTGGACCGCTTTTCATTATACCACTGATGATTGGAAAACAGAAAGCTGCTGTCTTGCCAGATCCAGTTTGGGCACAAGCCATCAGATCACGCCCTGACAGGGAAATTGGTATGGCATGTCGTTGCACAGGTGTTGGTTTCACATACTTACACCTCCGAATGTTCTGATTAACAGCTTCACCTAGATCAATTTCCGCAAAAGTATTAACTGGAGGGGGTACATTATCCCCGCTTGTCTCCACCGGAATATCTTCATAGGCATCAAAATTGATCCCAGAATTCTCTTGCTCATCAAAAGGTTGCTCCGTGTCCACATCATCTCCAAAAGGATTCACTTCCCGCTCTCTCCCACCACCCCAACTCCCACCTTTGCCACCCCATCCGCCGGCACGACCGCCACCGCCGCCATATCCTGCCCGAAAATCATTCCTAGGACCTCCCCAGCGTTGCCCACCAGAACCAGGCCGATCAGAACCAGGAGTTGGCCCAGTATTAGCAAGTGCCGGTGGATCTGCAGAAGGTGGACGGTTCCTCAGATGTGGAGGGACATAAGCACTTCGACCAGGAGCTGAGCCAGCAACAGCAGCACCATTGTTGGCAGAAGATCCAGCCCCTACATTGTCAGCTGCGGAAGACGCAGCCAAATCTGCCCATGAAGCTCGCATATCTCGATTGAAACACCCTCGCTTGAATATTCACGAGCAAATATAACCCAGAACTTAAAAAATTCAAAGTGAACACTTCTTCCGTTCAATTTCTACAATACAATGGATAAAAAGAGTCTCCCTGAGAAACATAAATGTCAGCTATGTCAGCGATTTCAAAACCCGATGAAAAAAGCAAAGATCATCAAATCAAGAGGCACAAGCAATAACGCAATAAAAATCCACATAAAATATGAACTTCCAAGAAGGCAAACCGGGATTGCAAGATGAGCTGAAAGGACGACCGAAAATCCAAAAATCCAGGGACAACCAAAAAATGGTCACGCATTAAAACCCCGAAAATCCCTCAATTCCAGACGCATCTTCCCTATTCTCTCCCATCCCTCACACAGCCAGTCAAAAAACCACACAGCATCGAAGACACCAGGCAGAGAGACGCAAAACAAGAAACGCGATCTAGCACGACTCCGGAGAGCGAACGCGAAATGCAGCAAAGCAAAGCCGGGAGCACCCCCCGAATGCTCGCGATTCCCACCCCATGCAATCCCCGGAGCTAAAAAGCAAGGACGCAGGGACAGAGAAGCAATTGCTCAAAAAACGCAAGCCAATACCCAAACGCGGGCGCGCGCGTGGGGAGACCGCGCCCGAAAGGGCAGAGAAACGAGAAGCAGAGAGAGAGAGAGAGAGAGGAGAACCTGAAGAGGAGCCGCGAGGGAACCTGTGCTCGACGACGAAAGAGGAGCGCTGATGCGTAGTTAGAAGGAAGATTGATTTGAAGATCCAATGAGGAAGAGAGGAAAAGAAAACCCTAGACAGTACGTTTTAACCAAAATATCTACTCTCCCTCCCTCCCTGTCTCTATAAAAAGAGCCCAAAAGAAACCTTTCTCTCTCTAGAAAATTGCCTTGCCTTCGCTCTATCTGACTTTCCGATATTTTCTTCTTCTTTTTTCCCTTCTCGGAGTCCTACTGCTTTCTGGCCTTTAAACTAATTTATAAAAAAAAAAAAAATTTGAAGGTGGAGATAAAATTAGGCAGCCCTCGCATAAAATAGCGGCTGGCGTCATTATTCGGGACGAGCGGCTTAAAAAAGACGACTGATCTGATCTTTCCCCTTCCTTTCAAAATTCCTTCCGCCTAGAGGTCAAGAGGTAGCTTCTGCTCGAAGGAGGTCTCCGGGCCCGCCTGGGGCCCACTATGCCCAGATTGGCCCGTGTTCTCTCGTTTCTGGGGCCCGAAAGATCTTCCACTGATTCTTTCCCCCCCCCCCCCCCCCCAAATGATATTTCGTTTTAGGGCTAACATCTTGAAAAACCCCAAATAGGTACTCCTGCGATAAATTTAATCTAATTTTTTTACCACAACAAATCTTAAATTAATATATTTGTGACAAATTTACCCCAAACTGGTGCACCTGTGATAAATTTATCCTCCGTTAATTTCGTTGAATTTAACCATCAAATTGATGAGTTAGATGACACGTAACAATTTTGGGTTTTTAGCCTCTGTTTGTCACAAGTGTATCAATTTAGAATTTTTCATGATATTAACCGAATTTAATGAATGGTACATATGTTACATGTATACAAATTTGAGATTTTTCGTAATAAAAAATATTAGTTTTTAGTAAATTTATCATAATACATCAATTTAAGATTTTTTATGGTTAAAAAAATAATTTGAGATAAAGTTATCAAAAATATATCAATTTGAGATTTTTCATGATAAAAAAAATAATTTGAACTAAGTTTATCGTAAATATATCAGGAACCCTTCATTTTAATACTTGAAACAAGAGAGGAATCGAGAGGTGGCCGCTGGGTGCCGCTGGGTAGACTCGAGCCTGCCGAGCGTTGTCGGAGATCTCGAGGCGCGCCGGTCGAGTTGGATCGATGTGCGCAAGTGCTCCCTCCGGTGAAAGCTTGGCCAGACTAGCTTTTTCGAGGCGAGGAGATTTCCACGAACTCGTCTAAGAGCCGTCCGGTCTCGAGGGACCAAAAAAGTTGTGTACGGACGTACGTCCAGGTGATGGGACTCGGGGTCCGGCTTTGTTTAGCTCGTGAACGGATTTATTCTAC
This sequence comes from Rhodomyrtus tomentosa, assembly GCA_028455895.1. Taxonomy (NCBI): domain Eukaryota; kingdom Viridiplantae; phylum Streptophyta; class Magnoliopsida; order Myrtales; family Myrtaceae; genus Rhodomyrtus; species Rhodomyrtus tomentosa. The sequence continues at coordinate 11,245,002 of JAPCWY010000003.1, read as the reverse complement.
TCCGACGTGGATGATGACTTCATGCGACTTCGAGGTTCGTGCTTGGTTTTTCGTTTCTCTGAATGCGGAGAAAATGAAATTAAAATCGGTCGAGAGTAATGTTAGGTCAAAACAAGAATTTCACGACAAGTTCATAATTCCCCTCCATTCCATTTTTACAAGCGATACGAGCCCGTATCTTTTTTAGGGAAAATGCTTTTTAAGTCCTTCATTTTTCGCGAAACAAACGAGCTCGAAAATGCTTGAAAAAGAAAAACTTACGAAAATAAACCATAATGGAAGTACGGTGTGATTTAAAGATCATTTTGATAATAAAAATAATTCTATCGCATTATTTTCTGGACCTCGTCTTCATTGTTACTCGAACACTATTAGGAACATGTAACAACAGCTTTACTTTTGAATTTGTACATGTTTCTTGCATTTATATTGTATATAGTTTCGACATTTCTTAACGATAAGCACACTCGAAAAATAAAGAAAAACAAAAATCCGTTCGCTTCCATTTTAGAAAAAGGAAAAAGATTTATCTTTTTTTTTCCCTTTCTTCGTATCCTATATGTAACTAAGTACTTAAGTTTGCAATCTGTCTAATCGAATCCATTAACTTTTATGCTTTCTACATTATAAGTCAGTAACACATTTAGTCAAACTAACGTGGATTTTAAGGATGAGCATGATGACACTTTTGATAGTTGATTTTTATTTTAGACATTATTCTAGAGCAGTAAGCATAAATCCGTTAGGTAAACTTTTTTACTTATGAAATGGATTTTCAATTGTAAAGATATATTTTTTCTAAATTTGAGAAGTTGAAAAAAAAAATTACTTCTGAAGTTGTTTTTCACCACACGACCAAAAGAAAAAGTTATTTTTCACCCTATTTTCGACCATGGCCGTTGCCAACCACCGCCACTGCCTATCACTACCGATCCCTACCCATCTTTGAGCTCCACTAACCGTCGCCCATGAGACGTCATGAAATTTTGACGTCCGTAAGAATACTGGATTCGATGGATTTTAACCATGAATTCTAGCTTGGTAAACAAAATTGGATTTCTAATGAGTTAAGAGGTAATAATTGGATTGTTCTTAGATATCGATTAAAAAAAGCCAAATCTGGGTAATCGAACCATCGAGTTATAATACAAAGACTCTTTGCACTCAAGTTTAACCCTAACTAAACCCTACTCGTGAGAATATCAAAATGCTTTCAATTTTAGTACCGATAGACTAATTTTACCCCCAATGAGCCAATATATCAAAACGCCCTTAGATATCATGCATATAGTACACGAAACAGTGAATAGTACGATTTACTCGTAGGCTCCATCCCATCACGTCATCTCTCTTGTCTTCTCTCTCTCTATCTCCCCTTTTCACACAATGGCACCATTTTCCTCTCCCCTCTCATTTTTCTCCTTTGGCTGTCCACCACCTCACCTCCTTCTCCTTGCTCCGTCGTGCCGCTTATGACCTGTCCACCGAGAGCCCTTGCAAGCTGCGCCACTCCTGTCGTTGCGCGACATCATGAACCCGACCACCCATGTGCTCTGTCATCCGCTGTGAATCCGTGAGCCCTCACTATCGATGTCCTTCTGTCCGTCGTTGCTAAGCCGACCCGAGCACCACCCAAGCCGTTGCCCCCATCAAAATCGTGCCGCCGCATCGTGGATCCGAGACCCGCGCCATTCGTCGAGCTGCCTACAAGCTCGTGTCATCGTCACCGCTCGAGTCCTCCGCTAGCCGTTACCAAGCTCGTTATCTGGGGACTCCCGCGTCGATGAGTTGCCGTCTGTGTTGCGAGTCGCTCTCGTTGTCGTGCCCGAGTCGTCGTCGCCGATGTTCATCGTCGTCGGTCATTAGTTTGTGAGTTAACCCCTAAGGTCTAATTAAGATGCTAATTATGTTTAGGGATATATTAATTAGTATTAATGATGAATTAGTTTAGTTAACTGTGGTTGGGTTAGATTAGAGACTATAGTTAAGTTAGTTAACCACGGTTAGTTAAAGTCAACCTAGTTAGTTAAAGTAATCGTAGTTACTTTTAGTTAACTATAGTTAGTTTTTGATAAATCATGATTAATAGTAATTAATCATGGTAAGATTATTTACCTGAGATCAAGTTGCTTGGTTATTGATGTGCTAATTAATCAGAATCGGGTTAATGAATTATAATTGAGTTAATTAATTATAATTAAGCTAATTAATCGAGATCAGGTTAGCTAGTTTTTGAGAGATTAATTAATTGATATAGACCTAGTTAACTACAGCAGACGTAGCTACGGTTTTGGAACAATCGATTTCGGGCCGGTTCAACGTGAGTTCCGATTCCATTTTTTAAATAATAGTTTTTAAATAATAAATTAACCCTCCATTGGTAGTTCCGTATGACCCCTTACACACGCTCACTGTGTCGTCCCTATTTTCCAATCATAAGGAGGAGAGGAGTAGAAGGAGACAAATCAAAGTACAAATGGATGGACTGATTGATTGGTCTGCTGCATAGTTAAGCTCACTGGTGAACATAATGGGGTTTGCTTTGCTTTGCTCGCTCCTCCTTTCAACCTTTCAGAAATGTGACATCACCCATTGTCATCCGCAGGCTTGGACAAGAGCCTCACACGTCGACTTCTCTTGATGAATTCACAGACGTCCATAGAGGCAAACATGGAGATCAAGTCGGGGGGGAGGGGGGACGGGAGTAGGTAGAGGAAGAGAAGTGAGCATAGTAGATAAAGGAACCGAACGAGAGAAGAGACCCCAACGGCTATAATATGTTGGTTCCTAAACTTTCATGAACCTGAATCAACTAGTGTGTGGTCGGGCTGCTTCTGGTTTCAAACCGACGAGCCTGGTCAACAGGCCGATTCCAGGCCCAAATCGGCCCGTGGCCATGTCTAAGCTACAGTCATGATAATTAATCGAGGTAGATTAATTAATTAAAGTCGATTAATTAATTAAGATGGACTTAAAAAATTATAATTGGATTAATTAATCATAATATTGCTAATTAATCTTGGATAGATAATTAATTAATTATTATTGGGTGATTGTTTGGTGACTGTTGATCATTATTGTATACTTTGATTGTGCATATATGTGCGGGTAAGAAGATTAATCACCTTTATATGGATGCAAAATCTAGTAAATAAAGAATATTCATGTGACCACGTTTAGAGTTAAATTGCATATTTAAGCATAAAAATAGCCTTGGGCCGAGTTTTTAAGCACGACCACGTGATCATTTGACTAAATGCAAATTTATAAATTGGCTGGTTGTCTAACATGCTTGTGTGGTCGCATAATGGTTACCGTCACCCTTGGATACTTGGGGTTGAAACTAACACCCTTGGGTATTTGTGGTCGAGCTTGGTAAGTCCGTGCCAAGGGCACTTTGAAGTTGGAACTACACGACTTATCGGTTGTCGATCGCGGCAAGTTACGGATCGACACTCCCTACAGGAATGCCTGACCGTTAATCCATACCAAGGGTATTTGAAATCATATGGCTTGTTGGTTGATGTCGTCGAGAGCAAAGAGACAAAGCTCGATCATGCCGGAAGAGCATGGTTTTGCTGAGATCGAGAATAATCCTTAGTAACTAGAACATGAGTGGTGCATTGTGCATGCAAATTGTGATGAGTGTTCTGGTTGTGTGCCTTGGGCTGTGTGATTGTTGATTGGTGTCGAGTACCGTATTAACATCATTGTGTGAGCCACACGCCATTGAACTGTTATTGACACTTGTCCTGCACGTTTAGGCTGCCTTGAGCGAATCAACGTGTTGCTCGAAGTTAGGCGTTGATTCACAAAGATTTTATATCTCACCCGTTGTTGTTAACTATTTTCAAGTCTTTAGCAATGGAGTAGCGATATACTGGATTTGAGTAGAAGACGTGGACGTTAATCTCCTTTTAGAGTAGCTTGGAGTAGTGTTAACCCCGACCACGACCTGGTATCTTTTGTTTGGTTGTTGAAAATGGCCCTAGGGTAGGGCTTGTAAATAAACACTTCTTAGGGTTAACAATATCTTTTGCTATGTGGTAATTGGATTGCTTAATATTCTATCCCTATTATTTATATTGTTGTCTGGGAAGTAGCACATTCCACATGAACCTAATAAAAAGACAATGAATGGGTCGATGACGTGCTTGGGATGTCGTTCTTTAATAACCTAAAGCATTAGATAGGATTATTGCGTACCTAGAGATCAAGGCGTGATAACCTCGCCCAAGCTGATATCATAGCAAAGACAACCTGAACCGCCTAGTCATGGCTTGGAGTGATAAGGTGCATTGAGATTTGGGGATAGTTAGTAAGATAAAAATTTAAAAGTGCATGTGTTTGTGATTTGTAGAGGATTAGTATTAGCTTTTGCTGATCGTTAATTAATAAGTGTGTTGATCACTGCTTGGAGACTTGGTGATCTTTGTGCCTTATGGTTATATTTTTGTGATCGACAGTAGATAGTATGATAAGTCGAAATAGAAAAGAATTATCGGTAGGCCTGACGTGTGAATATGAGTTTGTAGAAAGACTATCGGTATTTGTAGATTAAATAGGGTTTAATTGTGTTGTATATTGATGGTTTTAGTTATCGATTGTTATTGATGGACGATATGGTGTTCGCGAGGAAGCAAACGAGGGACATTTGGACTAAGAGCCAATATGATCGAATGCACATGAGTTAGACTTGAATAGCGATCGAATTTGAGGATTATAGATTAATCATAGACAATAGATTTTTGGCTTGATCCTTACCAAAAAAAATAAAAATAGATTTTTGACTTGATGGTTGCTTGTGGGCTTAGAAAGTTCATATTAATAATGACTTATTTGAAAGTAAGTGATGTGTGGTTAGTAGTAAGGATGATCATGCATTGAACGTATTTATTGCATTTGATAAACTTGCATGCCTGAGCATATCATTATTCTGTTGGACTTGATAAATTGTCATTCGATATGGGATGAGATAGACGGGGTACCTACAAACCGTAAGACATGGTATGAGACATGTCGTACGGGACTCAACTTTGTAGACGTGTGACTTGAGGAGGCCCTGTGATGACCCAGTTCAATGAGAGCGGGAAGTGATCGTCAGGGCAAGAAAGCCCAGATAAAGAGCGACCCCTGGCAAACTTCTAGGATGATAATAGGGAGCGGCCCTTAACAGGCTTCTAGGATGACAATGGGCGAAGGAATGAACCAAATCATACATTGAAAAAGATGGGTCTAGGTATTGAGCTAAGTCTGACCTTTATTAAAAAAATACTTTGCATTAAAGTTAGTTCTAAAAACACATATTTTTTAAAATACTTAGCATTGCATCTCAAAGGTCGGATTGGTTAATGATAGAATGATGAGTAGATTGAAGTACCATGGACAAAGATGTAGAAATGCCTAGTGGGGAGTTGGTCAAAGTCAGTTGTTTATGTGTGCCTCCGAATGTGAGTCGGAGATGGCTCCTGCTGTGTGATCATGATAACATTAAGATGAAATGTAACGAGACCTTCATGAGCTAGTTGGCTAGTGACCCAACAATGTTATGGTGGGTTGAGTTTTGTATGAGAACCGTAACCAATGGAACCAAAGGCAGGCATGTGGAACGAAGAGTTGTGGAAACGAACATGAAAGGCTCGTAATGACACGTTATGAGTGGATGATATAATAGGGTATGATAGATGAATTTATGAGTTACTAAGGTCGGTGATGATCCAGAATAAAGTTAAGATTGCGAGATATGGCAATTGAGGAAAAACAAGTAATCAGAGTACGTAGGGAAAACATAGCAAGGTCACAAGGCCGAGTGAGATGATGACCATTGTTGGAGAAATATCTCGTAAAACATTTTGATAATTTTCAAACTATCATTTGATATTTTATTTACCTTTTGTGTGTAAATGTTTATTGATATGGCAAAGGATCATGAGATGGCCATCGGGTAAAAATCGCGTGAAGACTAAAGCACTTTCATGAAAATATTTGTTGGCGTCTACTAAAAATCTGGTCACCGAACATGTGATATCAAAACTCGAAAGATCAGATGAAATTAAGGGCATAAAGTCCATACATGCCAATATTTCGAAATGATTTGTTGAAATCGCTCACACGAACTAGAAATGACCAATGGGAAGAATTATATCTTCTCGGGAGCAGTTCTCTATTGTGTCAGAGAAAAGCTGAAGCTGTCAGCGCGAAATAGCAAGCCAACTTCTATCTTAGGAAAGTTCTCTCTATTGAAGAGAAAGACATTCCAATGCAAAGGCAAGCTGTCCCATCAGACTCCAATAGCTTTTTTGCTCATCCAGAAGTGCTCCAACGGTTAGTTTCCAAAGGCTTATATAAAAATAAGGTCGTGAAGGCCAAAAGAGAACAAGGGAACCCGAACTGATTGTATATCTATTGTTACTCTAGATCCTATTCTAGTTAAAAAGCAAAGTATGAAAAATCGTGTGATCTGTTGTTACCTTGTAATAGTGTAAAAACAAATATACATATGAGAATAGTAAAACTGTATCTAGATAGTGTGATCTATCGTGTGAAAGATTAGTTCATGTACTATTTGTAACTTGTGAGGCAGTTTACTAGTGCATTTCAATCTTTATTATGGCTGTTAGTTGTGTGGAATGGACGTAGGCTTGATGTAAGCCGAACCACTATATATCTGGTATGCTGATTTTTTCCAGCTTATATGTCTGCTTGCTAACACCCATATTCTATTTAGCGAAACTTTTGCTCAGTCAATCTTTTTCAATTCACCTTTGGCTTTTCAGAAAATCTGAAAAGGTTTCGAAACAACATATTCACCCCCCCTCTAGGTTGCATTGTCAATCCTAACAATAAGGGTCTTGCATTTGATAAGGAGGAAATCTTGTCGGAAGCCTATCGCAAGAACTATAGTGAAAGAGGCAATAATTCAATTTTGGTTGTGATGGATATATTGATGAAGTTTGCGCATTTTGTTGCAGTGCAGAAGGACTTCGCTTTGTATGTTGAGTTATATGTTTGACACATAGTACGTCTTCATGGAGTGCCAATGACGATCACATCAGATCGTGATTCCAAGTTTATGACCATGTTTTGAAAAAGTTGGCAAATTGCATTGGGAATGCAACTATAGTTTAGTACGGCCTATCATTCGTAGACGGATGGCCAATCGAAAAGGACAATTTAGATGTAAGGGGACATGTTGCAAGATGTGTTTGTGTTGGTAGGAAAAAAAAGAAAATAGTAATAGCTTATAATGCTTGTTAGTTAAGAAGTGTCGATGTTAAGTAGGGATAGTTGATTTATGTGGTTAATTGTGGTTTTGCTATAGCGATCGACAGTTGGATTGAACGACAAGTTCAGATGGTGACAATTTAGGTTTGAATCGTTGAAATTAGATATTTAGCCAATCTAAGAAGATTGTGGTTGTGGAATTGTGAAGGATTGGAATTTAAGTATCGTAGGCTTGAATACGACTTGTGTATTATTGGTCACTTTGTGATTTTAGTGTGCTGAGTTGAGATAAGGATTAATATGAAACGAATGTTGCATGAAGAACAATGAAGACGCTATGAAGCGCTAATACCTTTATCTTTTGGGGTTTTGTAGTTGTGTAGTTTCGGGGACAAAAATTCTTAGAGAAGGTAGAGTTGTAACGTCCTGAAATTTCAATGAATTTTAATCATAAATTTCAACTTGATAAATAAAATTGGATTTCTGAGGAGTTAAGAGATAATAATTGGACTATTGTAAGACGTCGATCAGAAAAAGTTAAGGTTGGGTAGTCAAGCCGTTGAGTTATAGTACAGAGACCCTTTGCACTCGAGTTTAGCCCTGATCGAATCCTAGTTGTGAGTATACCAAAAATGCTCTCAGTTTCAATACTGGTAGACTTAGTTTACTCTGGTGAGCCAATCTACCAGAAGTCCTTAGATATTATGCATAATGACGAAATAGTAATACTGCGATTTAACCTATGAGTCCTACCCCATATATATATATATATATATATATATATATATATATATATATATATATATCTTTTATCTCTAACCTCTTTTTGCTCTGCTCTCTCCTAATAACACCATTTCCCCATCCTCTCTCATTTTTTTCCTTTGGTCGCCCACCACCTCACCTCCTCGTCCTCGCTCCACCGTGCAGCTTGTGACCTATCCACCGAAAGCCCTCGCAAGCCGCGCCGCTCGTGTCGTTGCATGTCTCTATAAACTTGAGTACCCATGTGCTCCATCATCCGCTGTGAATCTGGGGGCCGCCCGTGGACCCTCGAGCCCTCACCGTCACGGTCTCTCTGTCCGTCGTCGCTAAGCTGACCCGAGCACCACCCAAGCCATCACTCCGCCAAACTCGTTTTGTTGCATCTCCGTGGATCCGTGACCTGCGCTATTCACTAAGCCTCCTGCGAGCTTATGTCATTGCCATCGCCTGAGCTCCCCTTCGCCGACCATTACCAAGCCCGTTGTCCAGTAACCCCTGCGTTGGCGAGTTGTCACCCATGTAGCGAGTCGCTCTCGTTATCGTGCCCAATTCACCACCGCCGATCGGTAGTTTATGAGTTAACCATAAACTATGATTAAGACGTTAATTACTTTTAGGTGATAGATTAATTAATGTTAATGATGGATTAATTTAGTTAACTGTGGTCGGGTTAGATTAGAGACTATCGTTAAGTTAATTGACCACAGTTAGTTTAAGTGAACCCTAGTTAGTTAAAATAATCGTAGTTAATTTTAGTTACTTTTCGTTAACCATAGTTACTTTAATTAATTATAGTGACTTTTTGATAAACCATAGTTAGATTATTAACCTTAGTTACTTTAATTAATCATGATCGGATCATTCACTTGAGGTCAAGTTTTATTATTGATATGCTAATTAACCGGAGTCGGATTAATTAACTGAGGTCGAGTTAATTAATTATAATTGGATCAAATTAATTGTAATTAGGCTAATTAACCGAGATCGAGTTAGCTAATTATTGAGAGGTTAATTACTGATGTGGACCTAGTTAGCTACAATTGGGATAATTAATCATGGTAGATTAATTAAATTCGGTTAATTAATTAAGATGGGCTTAAATAATAATAATCGAGTTAATTAATCACAATTTTGCTAATTAACCTTGGTCGGATAATTAATTAAGTATTATTGAGTGATTGTTTGGTGATCGTTGATGGTTGCTATATACTTTGATTGTGCATATATGTAAGGGTAAGAAGATTAATCACCCTTATATGGATGCCAAGTTTGGTGGATAAAGCATGTTTGTGTGACCATGTGTGGATTCTAATTATATATTTGAGCATAAAAATGTCCTTGAGCCGAGTTTTTAAGCATGGCCGCGTGAGCATTTGACTAACTGTAAAGATATAAATTGACTGGTTGATTGGTGTGCTTGTGTAGTCACATGATGTTACCATCACCGTTGGGTACTTGGGGATGAAACTGACACCCTTTGGTAGAGCCTGCTAAGTTTTTATCAAGGGTACTTGGAACCATACGGTTTTTTGGTCGTCGGTTGCGGCAAGTTGTAGATCGATGCTCTAGGAATGTCTGATTGACGTCGCCGAGACTAATGGGAGGAAGCCTGGTCCTACCGAAAGAGCATCTTTTGTTGAGACAAATAACGATAATTAATAACTGGAAACATGTGATGCATTGTGCGTGAAAATTATGATGGGTATTCTGGTTTTGTGTCTTGATCTATGTGACTATTGATTGGTGTTGAGTATTGCATTATATATGAACCAAGGTAGGGTAAGCTTTCATGTGATTGATGATAAACTGTTGGGATGTGATTGCCTCTGTAATAGTTAGAGCATTGCGTAAGTCACGTGCAATTGATCTGCCATGGACACTTGTCCTGTATGTTTAGGCCATCCTGAGCAAATGAGCTCCCTACTTGGACTTAGGCATTGACTCGTGAAGATTTTATATCTAACCCGTCGTTGTTAACCATTTTCAAATGTTTAGCTATGAAGTAGCGGTATATTGGATTTGAGTAGAGTACATGGCTGTTGGCATCCTTTTGAAGTAGCTTGGAGTAGTGTTAACCCCGACCTCAACATAGTATCTTTTGTTTGGTCGTAAGAAATGACCCCGAGGTAAGGCTTGTAGAGAAACACTTCTTAGGGTTGACAAAGAAATATAAATAAATAAAAATGATTTTTGGCTGTGTGGTGATTGAATTGCTAATTGCATTCTATTCTATCATTATTGTTTATATTGTGTTCTAGGGAAGTAGAACGTTCTGCATGAGCCTAATAAAAAGATAAAATGAATTGGTTGATATCATGCTTGGGACGTCGTCATTTAATGACTTGAGGCGTTAAGTAGGGTTGTTGCGTACCCGGAAATCGAGGCGTGACAGCTCACGACCACCGCCAACTGCCAACCATCGCCCACCACCGCCCACCACAAACCTCCATCAACCGTTGCCCCCCATCGATTGCCCCTCGTCGCCAACCACTTCCCACTGACTATCAACCGCTGCCAACCACTGACCACCGCCGCCCCCTCCTACCTCCAACTGTCAACCACCATGTCACCAACCGCTGCCGTTGAGTTCGCGTCTCCAGCCTCAGGAGTAAAAAACAGATTATAATTTTTTGTATCTAAAGAGTAAATAATATTTTAATAAAAAATATTTTAAAAAGTTGAAAAATAAAGAAAATTTTTCCCCCACCGATAATAATTTTTCATGGAATATTTTGTATCAATGATATTTCAGAAGTAGAAATTTTTAACCATTAACAAATAAATTTCTATGATCATAAATCAACTTGAGGAGCAGAAATAGAAAAACCAACTTCTAATTCTAAGTAGAAGTAGAAAGATTAACTTATGGCCATGAGTTAATTTTTGAAGTAGAAGTGTTGCCATGTGCGTTTGAAAAAGCCACATCAGCATTTTCATTAGCCAAATTGGACGGAGTTAATAGAATAATTCAATTGCACCGATTTGACAGAGTTTAGTACTTGATTGCATTTTTTGCAAGTTTTATGGCTCAATTGCATTTTTGTAACTACTTCTATGACTTTCGATGCACTTATCCATTTTTAAAACTTAGTTAAAGAAAAGGAATAAAACAAGTTGTAGAGAAAGAGACAACTTTGTTTGGGCAAACCTCAACCACCGTCATCGTTCGCACCTTCATTGATTCCTCCCGTGGCAATTTCTCTAGCTCGCTAGAGTATTAGATTCCGGCATTGCTAAGGCACGCTATCTCGACAAATGCTTAACCTCGCTTCGGATGCATGACCTAAAAAGTTAAATAAGCTACTGAGATAATGCAATCGAATTAGTACCAAGCCTCTCCTTCTCCCTCCCTACCTCATCGTACATTGAGCGTGCACATGCTCGAGGGCAACGGTCGCCTTAGTTGCCATGCACCTAGGCAAGGGCCGTTTAAGCGCTACCACGGTAATTGCCATTCAATAGATCCATGGTCACCATCTTTTTGCCTATCCCTCTCCCACTTCTCTGCCATTTCTATCTTCCTTTGCTTTTATCTTGATAAATCGAATGACTTTTTATTTTTTAATACTCACCTTCAGGTATTTCTGCAACGATAAACATACAATTTTAATGGTCATAATCTTCCACGAATGGCACTCACTTTACTTCGTTGAAAATAAATGAATTAATCTTTTCACACACAAAATGATCGTTTGTATTGTTTATAAAAATATATTAATTAGAAATATTACTTGTATCGTCCAAGAAGATTTTTAGACATCAATCATCGTATATAATCAATTTACATATTTTTAGTCGATTTTTCTATAAAAAGATATTATTCAAATGATTGAAGGACGCGATTGCATAGGAAACCATATTTCTGTTGTGGAGTGGAAAGCAAATCCCACCCACAATCTCAGACAAATCACGCGCACGCGCTATACAAACTGAGACAACAACCAACCAAGGCCTGCCACGCGTCCCCGAAATGCCATTTTCGGTTGGAACCGTTACTTCACGCGCTATGCGGTGGGTTCGTTCGAAACGAAATGAAAAAAAGTGCTTACCAAGTTCTCATAATTAACACCGGAACTTTGTCATCTCGTCTTCAAATTTCTCTCGCGCTCTCTCTCTCTCTCTCTCTCTCTCTCTCTCTCTCTCCTGAAAAGATGTGAGTGGCAATTTAGTAAAAAAGAAAAACAAAAAAAGAGGGGAAAAAAAAGCAGAGGAGCTCTCTCGAAACATTGATTTCTTCTTCCCCACCCATCTCTCGCTCTCTCTCTCTCTCTCTCTCTCTCTCTCTCCGTGTTCTCGCTGGCTAGCGATTAGGAGGAGGAACAAGAAGAAGCACAAGAGGAGGAGAGATCTTTGGTGGGTTTGTGGGCGAAATTAGGGTTTGGTGGGGGGAGTTTCGTGGGGGGCGATCTGTAGATCTGGGGTTGGGGGAGTTGGAAGTGGGAGAAGATGAGCTTGGATTCGGTTCCTTCCAATTCACATGGCAACCTCGATGAGCAGATTTCTCAGCTCATGCAGTGCAAACCATTGTCCGAGCAAGAGGTATTTCCTCCTTCCTTTTTTCTTTCTTCCCTCCCTCGTTTCTCGAGCTCGCGCGCCGTCGATTGCTTGTCCGAACAAGAGCCTCAGTCCTTTCTCTCGTGTTCTTGCCATTTTCGTTGACGTTATGTGCTTTGGACAGTTTGCGTCAAGGGAGGTCTGGTGATCGTGCCTGAGTAATTATGCGAATCAAGGTCTATTTGTAGCGTTTTTGATTCTTCCGTGGGAATTGTTTGTGCTTTATGATTAGCTCAATTGGATTTGATCCGTTAGATTGGCTAAATTTAGGTTTTTTTTTTGTTTTTTTACTTTTAAAGGTTGGATCTGCTGGGTTTTCATTTTCGAGGTGGATCCATTAGTAGGCATAGTTAAAATGGTAACTGGTTTCTGCTGGGTCCAATTTGTTTTTTGGCATCTAATCTTATTTGGTATTGGGCTAAGATTCACTTGGAACTCGTTTCTCAAGGTTCCTTTCTGTTTATAAGAAACGGGGGATACATGGCTTTTACCTTTTAGAAGCTATTCTCTGTTTATTGGTGTAATTGCGTTGCTTTGTTGACCTGCCAATGGTCCAGGAGCGTAAGACAACTTGTTGATTTTAAATTAATACCCTCCAGAGTGGTTTAGTCTAAGAAGCCTTTGGTCCAACTATTACTGCCCAGCTAGCGTTAGCAGTTTCTCTGGTTTGCTGTCTTTTTCATTTTCGGCCGAACTCTGGTGTGCTGTTGGGCTGTTGGCAAGGTGTATTTTCATATATATATTTCCTTATCCTGAGAATTACTAGAATCTTCATCTTAGCTCAGGTTTGGGGCAGCTTCCTCTTTGTTGCCATCAGATTGGCTTTTCTTTGTCAGCGCCTTTATTCTTATTCTGTGCTAATCTGCAGGTTTCATATACAAAATAATTTTTTTCTCTTTTCTCCCTACCTTTGTATTCTCTTGTTTATCGGAAATTACTGGCCAAAAGCTCCTTTTCTGAGCTTCGAGCTCTGAATATGAGCTGTCTTATTGTTTTTGCCTTCTATGATATCTTTCCCAGTCATATGATGCCAGCTGAAAATGAGCTAGGACAAAAGTTTGGGAATGAAGCCTCAAAAATAGGGTCTTAATGATCTCTGTGTAATGCATGTTTCAAAGGCCCTTTCTTCACTAATGTTGTTAGAAGAATGCTGATTTTCTCATTTGCAACTGCGTGCTAAATAATTGCACCCGTTGCATAGTGTACTTGGCTTGATACATCTACTGTCTGTATTACCCACCAAATGGTTTGGAGAATCTGCTGTTATCTTGCTTAACGGTCCGGTGGAATTATTGATGGTTCAAGTTGTTGCTCAGCATATTGGGTTCTTCATTTCTCATAGGGGAGGTGGATAGGATAAACTGCTGTGGGTCTGGGTAATGTTCTGCTATCCATCTTGAAGGAGGATGCGGCAATTAGGTCATTTTCAGCAAGAAACAGTCTCTTGTCAAACTTTTATGCTTCATTTAGCTTTGGCTTTTTTCTGGTGAGCTAGGTAGTGATCTCCTCTCGAAATCGTAAGTACTTTATTTTACAACACTTCCACTGCAAGATTGACCTGGCGGTGGTTTGGAATACAGAATAATGCTTAATTTGTGTTGGAATGTAACCACAAGTATAGTTTTAGTAGAACTACAGTAGCCAATATTGATGACATGTCGTTGCACAGGTAAGGGTTCTATGCGAGAAGGCTAAAGAAATATTAATGGAAGAGAGCAATGTTCAGGTATGCCTTCTACATGGATATTGGTATGCAACACTTCGCTTTGGATGTACCTTTTCATGATCAAATTCAACCTAATACCTTGGAATTTTGATCTGCCCCTTGTCAAGTTAATTCACTTCTCCGTGAATGGCAAACTGCAGTTTTAATCTCTAGCTGTTGATTTTTTTAACCAGGTCATGTTTTGACCCTTGAGGTTGAGTGAATTCCATTAACTTTGGTTACACAGGCAAACTTTTTGAGTGTCGATGGTTGTTTGGGAACCAAAAGACGGATTCTCTCTTGATCTTCATAAGATCCTAATTGGGATAGGGATACTCGGAAGTTTGGGCAAGTGTTTGCTGCTACATTGCTTTCAAAACTGGAAATATAAACTGCCTGCATAGATGGCTTGCATAGATGTTGAAGTTGTTGTCCCACATCGCTTCTGAATGAGTGTTGTGTGCTCTATATATTTATATGGTCTCCCTCCACTTATTGGCTTAAGCTTGTGGGTTGAACTTTCTAGCATGGTATCAAAGCTAGTTGTTATTCCTTTCCGCGTATGTGGGTCTACCCTCATTAGTTCATTTCCATGTGCAGAGCTTGCACGTAAGAGGGGGTGTTGAAGTTATTGTTGTTGTTGTCCCACATCTCTTGTGAATGATGTTGTATGCTTTTTATATTCATGTGGTCTCCCTTCACCTATTAGTTTAAGCTTTTGGGTTGGACTTTCTAATAATAGACATATCAAAATTGAGATAATATTAATATTTGATAATTGTCTACTGACTGTCTCGATTTTGTTTCTCTACTTCCTGTATCCAACTCTTACTGTTCATGTTGATTTCATTGAAGAAGCTTAATATAGCTGAGAATATTAAAATTAGTTTGATTCAGCCTTTAAATAGGTATTCTGTATTTTTCTTTAAATCAAATTGGAGTTGTCTCTGTCCTAACTATAAATCTGAATTTCAGCCAAAATCTGATGGGCTCATTAATCTTTCAAGATGCAGTGGGCGTAAATATGTTCTTTTTTCATGTGTTGCAGCCTGTAAAAAGCCCTGTCACAATATGTGGTGATATTCATGGCCAATTTCATGATCTTGCAGAGCTTTTCCGCATTGGAGGAAAGGTATATGCTTTCGTAGTGGATCCTATCTGCCGTATGTCCTTGGCTTTGCTTATTACAATTTTGCCAACTTAATTGCTTTCCAGGATGTGATTATTCACCCGTGTCAGTAGCCACTAATGATTATTCTGCTGTTTGGTTACCTCTAAGGACATGTTTGCTGGAGGGTACTTTGCTACGTGTCATGCTTCTATGAAGTGTCAATTCTGTATCTGAATTTGAATGGACCTTGTTTTGAAATTTTTATCCTTTGAAATGCTTCCCCCAGGATTATGACCCACATACCTATGTCACTATGTTTATGTTGACTAGAGAAAAGGTCCAGTATGTTCGATGGCTCATCTTTGCTGAACCCATGTACCTTTGCTTTAATTTCCTGCTTCTTTAGTGAAAACTGTGGTCACTGGTCAGTATGTCCAACAAATTCAAGATGGTCAACTACAGCCTTCATCTCTGTTGTCTACTCTTGCAGTGCCCAGATACGAATTACTTATTTATGGGAGATTATGTTGATCGTGGATATTATTCGGTCGAAACTGTTACAGTAAGTACTTTTAGTTCTTCGTTTGAGTTTCTTATTGAATCAGTGGAGTGCGGCAGAAATGAGAAACTTATCATTTTATTTGAACTCTTACTCTTTTTGAAATGGTTGCTGCTTCAAGTGGATCCTATCTCTTCAAGAGGGTAAAAACATCATGAAGGCTCTGTTTGTTCGCGGAAAATGAGAGATTTGAAAAATATTTTCCTGAATGATTGCTTATATTGCTTATATCGCTTATAAAAATTAACAAACAAAAAGTTTTTTTATTGGTATTTTTATTAGACATAAATTGTTGTCAATAATAAAACTTTTTTCATTGACTAGTTATTTTGAGCGATACAGTTGGATCAAAATAAGTCGTCAAAAAAGAAAACAAATTGAGAACGGCCTGGGAATTATAGAACAGGGTTTTTCTTTGGGAAAAATGCCCAAATATTCTCCTAAGGGGTGCATTACTTATTTCAGTACCCTCTGTCCATCCTGCAACCCCATGATTGTAGGGACATTTGCTTGTACGTTATTACGATACTTGACATGTCCCTTTGGGAAAATAAGGGTCTGGATGGTAACCATTCTGATTCTTTGATTCTCATCCCAGAACAGTAAAAAATGAGAATGCTGTTTGGTAATGTAAATAATTCTGATTCTGATTCTGTTTTCAGAATGAGTTTTAGAGAATCAAAATCAGTTTTAGAGTAAAATCCAAAATTAAAAAAAAAAGTAGGTTTTTGAAAAAGAATCACTTTTAAAAACAACAAAATATGATGAATCTCATATCTCTTACTTTTCCCTTTTAGTTTACTCACCACTTTTCACTCTACCTAATAAAAATAAAATAAAATAAAATAAAACAGAAAATTTTAAAAAATTAAAAAATAGAAAATATCTCAAAAATAGAAAAAGCTTAGATTATATTAGTTTGACCTTATTTTCATAAATTTGGGTATAAATTTCATAGATTTCACTCTCCTACAAAAAGTATTGTAAAAACGACGGCATCCAACATTTTTCTATGCATTTAGACAATGCAACATTTAAAGAAAAATGAGTCCTTAATACGAGAACATGTCCATGCTTTGTCAAACTTCAAACATCATATATTACATTTTATGTTTCATTCATGACATGCTAAAAAATAATGTATTTAAAATTATTTTATGTGCATTGAAAATTAGTCTTCAATTTAGGATGAAATTTTAATATTTATTTGACTTAAATAAAAAAAATAGGAAAAGAAATAGTTTTTTGAACTATAAATTTTATGCAGTTATCAAACAGGTTCTGATTCTTTAAAACTCATCCAGAAATAGAATAAAAAAAAGTCATTTTAACCGGAATCAGTTTTGAGGATCAGAATCAAAATCACAGAATGAGAATGGTTACCATGCAGATCCTAAGTGTGTTCCTATATGTGAAAATTATGCTGGGTAGGAAAAATCTCCCTGTTAACTAAGTTTGTTTTGGTGGAGTATAGTTTGGAGGTCTTTAAGTTTAGATAATCTGTTGCGTTCACATTGAGTTTGTGTTGCAAGTGTAAGGCTGCCCTTATTATTCTAAGATTGAGTTGTTTATTCAGCTCCTGGTTGCTCTGAAAGTGCGATATTCACAGCGAATTACCATTTTAAGAGGAAATCACGAAAGCCGTCAGGTAATAACTGTATACTGTTACTGTGATTTCAATTTTGTTAGGGTTCCTATGTCCACTTTTTTGTTTCAGTAACCCCAGAAAATTTTTCGGCGGTATTCAATGTGCTAATGCTTTTATTGTTCTGTTCCTTCCATTCTCATGGCTGCATGTGCAGCAGCTTCCAAATTTTTGTCTTTATGGTTCGTCATATCTCTAGCATGATGCTTCTGGTTCTGATCTATGCCTTGTACTTTGCATTGCAGATCACTCAAGTTTATGGGTTTTATGATGAGTGCCTTCGAAAGTGAGTAATTGTTTGTTCCTCTTTTGAGTTCCCTTGCTGTTTTAACTTTTATTATTTTTCTTCTGGATGTGCTGCCATATAGGACTTTTTAATCTGTTTTTATTTTGGTATTCACTTTGGTGAAGTTTACAACAATTGAAAGCTTTGTCTTTGTGAGAATTAGCAATCCTTGTTGTGGTTCAGTTGGATAGTATGGCCGATGGTAACTATAGTTCCGTGAACTTTTTCCTTTAAGAGGTGTGCTACTTTATGACCTAGTGATGTTTCTGTTTATGTTCTTCGTTCTCTCAACTTTAGTCCATAGCAGTGAGTAAAATGGAAAAGCGCGATTCTGTCCTCAGATGTGCTAGGAAGCTTGAATCAATGTTGGTATTAGTTGAAAGTTGAAAAAGGTACCGGTAATATCTTAATAGATTTTACTAGTCGATCTTGATGTCTCGTTTGTTTGAATTTAAGCATCTTGTCTGAATTTCTGCAGGTTTTCTTGTTTTTACTGATGTATTTTGTGGATTAGAGTTCACTTCATAGCCGATCCTTTTTTACGCATTGTGTAATATTTCCCAATGAAGCACGTTAGAGTGTAAAGGATTTACGCTAAGTCGAAGTAAGACGGAATAATTGAAGTGTGAGTTTGACACAGCAGGAAAAGGGGATCAAGAAGTCGTAAATTTGCTCGGACAGGAGGTATCCAAGAAAGATACATTTAAATATCTGGGATCAATATTGCAAAAGGGGGGAGAGATTGATGAGGATGTAAGCCATAGAATCAGAGCAGGTTGGATGAAATGGCGCAGTGCATCGGGATTTTTGTGTGATCGCAAAATTTCTCTTAGGTTAAAAGGAAAATTTTACAGAACATTAGTCAGACATGCCATGTTATACGGAGTTGAATGTTGGCCAGCACAAAGGAAATATGAGCATAAAATGGGAGTAGCGGAAATGAGGATGTTAAGGTGGATGTGTGGTTATACGAGTATGGATAAGATAAGGAATGAAGAGATTCGACTAAAAGTTGGAGTAGAACCGGTGGCGGAAAAGATGAGAGAGCATAGATTGAGATGGTTTGGGCATTTACTCCGAAGGCCATTAGATGTACTAGTACGAACAAAAGTTTGTTATCGAGAGCATAACACGAAGAAAGTAAGAGGTTGGCCAAAACTTACTTGGGGGAAAGTGGTAAAACAAGATTTAATGGAGTGGGAAATAGGTTGGCATACGGTTTGTCTTAGGACGGAGTGGAGGAAGTCTATTAGTGTTGTGGAGAGGTAGTGTATAGATATATATAATATTTATTTTTATACATTTATCTCTTTTCCCTCACTTGATTCTGTTTTTATTTTTATGATTCTTTGGGGTTCATCTGCCGCCGATCCCAACTAGTTTGGGATAAAGGTGTTGTTGACGTTGATGTATAATATTTCCGAAGGCGATTTCTATCTTTATAAAAGCTAATCTTACCTGCGAGCATGTGTTGAATCTGGTTGTTTTAGTGGAGGCAACTTTAAATGAGACAAATTGCTATTTTTTTCTTTTAAAGAAGAAGTTGCACAGATGCATAGATTCGTTCTCTGATGTGCCTGAAAACTGCATGCTGCTGCCATATAGTCATGTACTTTCTTTTTTATTGTCTCCCTTCAAAGAGTTTGTAACAGGAACTCCATTTTCTTCATGCAGATATGGCAATGCTAATGTCTGGAAGATTTTTACCGATCTCTTTGACTATTTTCCACTGACAGCACTGGTCAGTCTGATCTTTTGTTTATAATCAAAGATTTGATTTGTAGAACAAGATCCTTAATCCCTCTATTAAGATAATGGCATAAGAATAAAATTATCTATGATCTTATGAGCTATTGCTTCTATTTTGTTGAAGGTTGAGTCGGAAATATTTTGCCTACACGGCGGATTGTCACCATCTATTGAAACCCTTGACAACATTCGGAATTTTGATCGTGTGCAAGAAGTTCCTCATGAGGGGCCCATGTGCGATCTATTGTGGTCCGACCCTGATGATCGTTGTGGTTGGGGTATCTCACCCAGAGGAGCTGGATATACCTTTGGCCAGGTTTTTTTTTTTTTTTTTTCAATATTAGCTTTTTTTCCTTTTCCTTGCGTCAGTCTGGAGAATGGAGACCTTGACATATTTTTATTTTTCTTGAATGTCTGGTTCAACTGCCTTTCCTGTGATTTATAATTTGCTAAAGCTTTCTAAGCAATGCCCTCCCTGATTATTATGGCAGGATATATCTGAGCAATTCAATCACTCCAACAATTTGAATCTCATTGCTAGAGCTCATCAGTTGGTTATGGAAGGTTATAACTGGAGTCATGTACGTTTTACCTAGTTTGCGGCTCTTAGCTTTTGGGTAGAATGGAGAGGTTATGCAATTGATAGCATGTTCTCTTGACAGGAACAAAAAGTGGTGACCATATTCAGTGCCCCCAACTATTGTTATCGTTGTGGAAACATGGCATCCATCCTCGAAGTAGATGATTGTAAAGAGCACACATTCATTCAGGTCTTTCCTCCCCCCTTCTTCTTCTTCTCTCTCCCTCTATTGAGTTAATATCCTGAAGACTTGGTCTGTGATTTTGCAGTTTGAGCCTGCTCCTAGGCGAGGAGAGCCGGATGTAACCCGTAGAACACCTGATTACTTCCTGTGACATATTTGCATTGAGAAGCTAATCTTATCATGGTCTTCGCTCTTTGGCCTTCATAGACAAGGGCATTCTTACTTGTCTTTTGGCGATGACATATAGGCATCTTGGAGTTTGGTGAAGATGCACAGCAGGGGCTCACGTTTTGTATCAGTGCCTTTAGATTTCAAGTTTCTGTGAGAATTGTGCGTTATAGGCAGTCGACGAGTGGCATATGTAGGATTCCCAGGGAACAATGTGGCACCTTAAGTTTTCTTTTTCGTAGTTCTCATTAAAATTTTTCTTTGTTCTCCCTTTTTATCATTCTGTAGAATTATCGCTAGAGGACTTCAGAGCCTTGTAGAGATGACTTGACTTCTCTTATAATGGGTGCTTTTCCAGTATCCCTCGCTAGAGTCGTCTGCTCCTGTCCTGGATAGCCTCTCTTTTGGCGAATCGTGCTGCGGGCTCGATCAACTGTGTATAACGAGAGATGAGGAGATTTGTGTGATGAGCATTATTGTGCTTGTGAAATTAGATGCTGAAAAGCAACGGTACAGCCTGTATTGGATACTGGGCTAACATCTACTCACTGGTATGGAGGGAGATGCAACGTTAATAGTTGATCTCAGCGGACTAAAATTTCCGCAGGGTTTGATCTAATAATCAAGTTATCTGTTTTCCGTTCTTTCCTGGATAGAATTGTAGAATTCTTAAGCACCTTTCTAATCGCAATCGAATGGGAGAGATTATTGTTCTTAGGTTATCCACACATTTTATCTTGTATAGCTGTTTAAGCTTCGAGTGCCCGTTCGTTATTGTGCTGGTGGCGTACTTGCATTTTCCACTCCTATTGTCATTGGTAAGCACGCTTGCACCCTTGCAATCAAACGAGTGACGTATACTGGGATTAGGGATAGAGAGAGAGAAGAGAATACAGTACGTCACAAATTTCATAATTTCGTAGCTGTAAATTTATTTATTTTACCACTTAAATGTCATAACTTTCGATTGATCATTTTAAAAAAATTATCAAAAGTTTTAATATTTTTGCACTTTTATAGATTCAAACATAAACCTTCCTTACGTTATTCAGCCTACGTGGCATCTTACCACTAGTAATGTTGATGTGGATAATTTTTTAAAATATTTTTATTTATTTATCTTTTTTTTTCCCTCCAGCCTCATCCGGCCATGAGCAAGGGCTTCCCTCACCTGACACAGGAAGGGGAAAATTTTAAAAAGAAAATAAATAAATAAAAGTATTCAAATAAACATTAATTTTTTTTAAAAAAATTATCCAAGTCAGTGTTGGCGATGTTACGTAGGAAGGCCGATGTTCATGTCAGGGATTTGGTCAATAAAATTGAATTGAAAAAAAGTGAAAAAAGTTTATGAATGAATCAACAAACTTAAAAGGTTTAGAACATAATTGACAAAAATTCAAAATATTTATGACTTTTTTGACAACTTTCTTGATCATTTGGGTGTCAAAACTTTTAAAAACGTAGCACCAAAATGTTTCGTGAGATAACATTTATGATTAATGTTGTTAAAAAAGGTATAGCACTAAAATGATCGATTTAAAAGTTATATAGCACTCAAGTAACAGAAGAATTTG
The DNA here is from genome assembly GCA_028455895.1 of Rhodomyrtus tomentosa. Taxonomy (NCBI): domain Eukaryota; kingdom Viridiplantae; phylum Streptophyta; class Magnoliopsida; order Myrtales; family Myrtaceae; genus Rhodomyrtus; species Rhodomyrtus tomentosa. Next base: position 11,222,898 of record JAPCWY010000003.1, on the reverse strand, counting down.
GTATGACATTTTTTTTTTGGTCAGAATAACATTTCGTTCACTTCCTTGAAATACAAGAGAAAAACATTGAAATAACAAAAAAAAAAAAAAACATCAAAACAAAGTTATAGACCACAAGCTCAACGAACACATCTGTGACTCCTTCACATCAAAATGGATGGCCGATCAACGAATCTGTCTTGAGTAATGAGTACATATCGAGAACTTCATCTATTGCTACGGCTTTGCCTTTCGGCGGTGCACGCCTAGATTTGGCGTCTCCAAACACCATCATCAAGCAAGAGTGAAAATGTTGAACGAACACAAATTTGACACTTGTAAGAGTGAAACTTTCACAAAACTCTTCTGATTTTCTTCGAAAAAGAAAGTTTTTTTTTTGATAACCAAGGTGTCCAGGCCAGCTTGCGTGCACCTCGACTATTCTTAAAGAAGGCTAGTACAGCAATCCACCGCCATGGCCCCCCGCTTAAATCATAGGTACTCATTTGGGGAATCGAATTTAGGATCAGTGCGCCTAACCACACAATCCTAAGTGCGTCCTAACCAACTGAGCTATCCATGGATGGGTCAAAAAAGAAATTGTTCTCCAACAAAACCAAAAGAAAGCGAAACACTGAAAACATACACACAAAAAATTCCCAAATCTAAACTCAATTGGGTTACAAATCTTCTCAAAAATGGAAGAGAGAAGCTTTCAGATCTAGATTAAATCGGAAGAGAGAAGCTCACAAACGGGAGGAAAGCAAGAAAACGAAATAGAAAATCAAAATAGCTTAAGACAAAGGAGAGGGAAGGGAGAGATTTAATTCAAGGTACATTGACATAAATAATCCTTGAACTTTAAATTTGTTCGATATAGTTCTTAAAGTTAAGCTTAATATTCAATATGGTTCCTGAATTTTTAGTTTGTTCAATGTGGTTCCTAAACTTTTGTTACACTTTCAATATAGTCCATGAACTATATGAAAATATTTAATGTAGTACTTCTATTAATTTAAGATCATCGACAATAATGAAAATTTTTAAATGGTCTAGGGACTAAATTTAATATGTATTAAAAGTTCAGTGACTTCACTGAACAAGTTCAAAGTTTAGGGATTAAATTGTACATTGAATTAAAGTTCAAGGACTATATTGGATAAATTAAAAATTTAGGAACTACATTGCACACTAAATCGAAGTTCATGGACTATTTGTGTCGTTTTTTCTTAATTCAAACCCTCCCCTCCACGGAGTTTGAAGGAGAGTGTGAAGAAAAGAGAGAGAATAGAGAAAAAAACTAGAGCTGACTTTTATAAATTCCCTTCAAATTTAGCATGGCATACACAAATTACGGGATTTAAGTAATTGTCATACAAAAGTTATGACGCGTTATTTTTCCGTGCGACAAGTATCAATGAACCGAATATGGCACAAGTAGCCAGTTAGAGCATCTCTGAACTCCTAAGCTTTTCCTCTCTCTCTCTTTTTTCTTTCTTGGCAGAACGGGCGTGAATTTTTCTGGTTTGGAGTACGAAGCACCGTGCCCAGATTACACGAATTTTCGAAGCCACTCGTCCATATTTGAAGAAGCTCGCAAATGTTTGAGGACCAAATTCTCTGGCAAGGACTAGGCCACAAGAGAACTCGCCAAGAGATTATTTCTGGTTTTTTCCGGGCCTTGTCGCGTGATTCGCCTTTACCATTCATGTTTCGATCAATTTTGTCCTTCATCTAAGTAATACGAACATTGACACGCGATACACAATACATACACGACAGGACACAACACGACGTGACACGCCGACTCGTCATTTCTCAGAAATAGAAAACTTAGACACGTTGAGACATGTTCTATATTAAATATATATTTTATACATACGTGATAAATATATTAGTAAGTTTCCAATTCTTCTTCTATTAAGGATTCACGATTAGGTTTTTCTAGGGCTAGCTGAGTATATTAATTTTGGAGTGACTGTGCGCATATATATATATATATATATATATATATATATATATATATAGATTTATATTTTGACCCCTAATTTATTGAAAATGCTTCAAATAGACTTAATTTGTGTCGAATTAATAGAGGGTATAAAATGCCCATTAGTAGTCAAAAAAGACAAAAGAGAGCAATAAGTAATATTTTTGAATTAAAGACTTATCTAACGATTCCTTTTAAGTTTGGTGATTCCGAATGCGGCACATAGTTTAAGATTCTAGAGTGGTGGAAGATACATTCAACCCAATTCTCAATTCTTGCTCTCATCGCAAGATAGATTTTAGCAACCCCTTGTTCAATAGTTGCGATTGAACAAGCATTTAGCGCTAAAGAATTAATTTTGGACGACCGATGTTCAAGATTATATCTGAATTCGATAGACTTGTGTCGATGATTGGACAAAGTCTAAATTTCGACAACTAGAGCTGGATCGAAGCATTGAAGCTGAATTCTTCGATGACGACGATAGAGATATCATACCACCGCAGCGGGTACCGAAACGGACAGCGACGATTAACGATGAGGTAAGTTGGGGCTATCAAAGGTACAAGAATTATATGAACTTTCATTCTTTCATCCTCAAGAAGATATGTATGCGCTTAATGATAATTCATTAAGTTCAAGTCCCTTCCCCCTTCCTTTTTCCCCCCAAATTTCATTACAATGTATAATTTGATTATAATTTATATTTGATAATTTATTATTTTAAAATTAAATTTATAAATCAGAACGGGAACCTGCCCTTATACCGGCCCAGAACCAAGATCACCTCTTAAGGAGCCGGTTCCTGTTTAGAGGTGACCACGAACCGGAACCGTCGGTTCCGAACCATAGCCATGCTTAGTGATTCGCCCTTCCCGTTCACGTTTCGATCAATTTTATCCTTCGTTTAAGTAACACCGACACTAACACACAACACGCGATACATACACAACACGACACGATATGACAAGCCGACTCGTCATTGCTAAAAAATAGAGACTTTCGATATGTTGGGACTCGTTATATATTAAATATATATTTTCATAAATATATGTGATAAATATATCACCGGTGAGTTTATACTTCTTATTCTATTAAGGATTCACGATTAGATTTTTTTGGGACTGGCTGAGTATATTAATTTTTAGATGGCTGGGTATATGACTTAAGTATGTGTGTGTATTTATAAATGTGATAGATTCATATTTTAATCAATAATTTATTGAAAATGCTTAAAACTGACTTAGTGTGTAACGAAATGGCATGTCGAGATACTGGACTTACGTATTTGGAGCGCTGATCATGTACCCGTCGGAGAGTGTCCTCCGACACAACACGACAAGGAGCCCTCCAGAGAGTGTTGCTGCTTCCCAGTCCACCATCCGTCTCCTTGTACGTATGCACTGCCTAAATATTGAAGTTGACCGAGCAGCAGCAAATGCTCCTATCCAATAGCTGCTGATATTCACCGATCCCACTACTGCAAAAACTGTAGGATGTGGGAGCTGCAAGCCATTTCTGGAGATTGTCTGAAACAAGTTTCATTTCATGTGGATAAGCTCTCTCAAACGCTGTCATTACAAGAATATATGCAAGTCTTTGGAGAGCTATCCTCTTTATATCATTTGGAATTGAAATCAACAATCATACACAAAAACCTCCATCAGATTTCTGATGGGGGTCATCTTGATCTATCAACATTCCTGCAATTCGGAAAGAAAGCCACTGGGATACGTGTAGACAAGTATGTGCAGGCTAGATAGGCACTGAGAACGCTTTACTGTATGCCAGAGGCAAAGTAAGAAGCTTCTTAGTTCTCCCGACATAAGCTCTCTTTGTCAAGTTGTCGTAGTCGTTCTCCCCGATCTCGTCCAGGATCTGGCGGTATATCATCAACGATGACCACACCTGCGAATTGCCCCGCCACTCTTAGCATCAGCTTCACAGAACTTCGAAACATAGTAGACTAGTAAGTTTGCTTGCTTTGATGTCTGTGGTAATGAATTGTGTTCCCCGGTGTTGGAATTTTGAATTCGTGTTTCTTATGATCTAAGGCATGAACTTCCTCACCAGTATATCCTAGGAAAAACTTACCGGCCACCTGCTGGCCTTGTTGAGATTAGAAGCTCCTTCCTCGGCCATGTTGAAATAAAATCTTGCCCTGGTGATCTGCTGTTTCATGAACTCCCTCCAGCTATCAGTCACCTTTCTTGAGAAAACATCCTTGTCGCTTAACCCGAACTGCGCAAGCTCATCCTGAGGAAGGTAAACCCTGCCCCTCAGGGCACTGAAAAAGATGAAAAGCATATTGACATGAGCACGCTTCATGGATGAGGATAATACAAACTAAGCGAGAGAAGTAGACTATATGACGCAAGTGGTACAACACTTACTCCTCCCCGACATCCCGGAGAATGTTGGTTAGTTGATTTCCAATACCCAAATATAGAGCCGCATTGTATATGCTCTGAGTGGAACTGGAAGAATCTGGGGCGATTCCCATCACCGGAACACTCATTAGGCCAACCGTTCCAGCGACGTAGTAGCAGTAGAGATAAAGCTCCCGAAAGTTCTCGTAGCGGCATTTTCTAGTGTCCATTCGCATCCCCTCAACCATGTCCCTGAAGGGCTGCCAAAAGCAACGCACCACATTTTGCATCAGTTCAACTCATTCCCTGAAAGTTCCACGCCAGTTGTTTTGACAGACCTCCTGTTTTAGTCATCTCTAACCAGGACATTAAAGCAGGTAATAACACAACACACCAATCTCTCTGACAAATACGATGGTTCGTTTGCTAATTACGCATTAAGTTGTTGAGGTAATGTGCAGAAAAAATCATTACCTTAATGTCTATAGGGAATTTGAACACGGTGTCTGTAAGCGCAGCGTCGAGCATATCATAAGGGTGTCCGTCAAATACGTCCCGAAGACGTTCTTCCCACCGGTCGAGAACGGTGGAGCTCATGTAGGTGGCGTTGGGACCATCGACCAATTCGTCCGTTCTTCTGCACCATACTGCAAGCAGAAAACAATCCTTCTCAGTGACAAAGGAATGATCACACGGCCCAGGATGATCTTTTGTAACCTCAGAAAGGAGGAACCTATTTTTGTGGATCGTTGTCTGCTAAGAGTGTTAGAAAGTTCCGTGTCTCGACAACTCTTAAATTCAAGTAAACGACTTTGGTGTCTAGGTCTAGCTACTGTGCAAAGCGCTCACAGTGCATCGATCTATAAAATCAAATTCTAGTTGTGTAATGAGACATGACAGTCTTGTTAATTCTCAGTCTTTACCGTATATTGCCCAGATGGCCTTCTGCCTTTCCTCTGTCATCAATAGAGTTCCTGCATCAAGGGTTATTCAAGAGAAATCAACTGCCAATTCCTGTCATAATTCACGCAAAGAAAAAAGCGAAAAACGATCAGTGACATTTGGATCAAATGTCATCTGTTGGAAAAAGCAATGTCCGTTTGGAAGATTCAGAGATAGCCACCTAGATAAAATGTTTTAGCGTACTCGGCGCATAGCTTCCGACACCTTTCGTAGGCCTCATCAAGAAAAGCCGGATGAAACTGCGGTTTCCGGTGCTCTCTATTTGGGAAAAGGCTGCCGGTCCGAGACTGCTTTTCGACAATCTCAACCAACTGCAGATCATTGAGAGAAATCACTTGCTTTGGCAGCTCAGGAAGAGTGTGAAGGCGGGAACTCTTGGGAGCGACCGTCACTTGGGCTCTTACCATAACCGCAGATTTCCGAGTCCTTGGCCTGCCGATAATCACCGTATGGAAAGGCTTTGGCATTGGAGAACACGTGGAACCCATTTGGCTCAAACACACAAATGACTTCTTCGAAGAGGATTGAGGAAAATGCAAAGAAGAGTTACCGACTCAGGAAAATATAGCCTGATTCAAGTAGCTTAACCTAAATGTATACACCGAACACAAGCATGAGCATATCCTTATCCTTGTAAACCCCTCCTGCCTATCGCGTCTCTCCGAAAAGCACGAACGAAGCTACGATGACAGTCGATACTCGCATATGTTTGGAGTCTTCACAGAAACCAATTCGGTATATGGGAAGGGACGCCGGAAAAGGCGCGATATTAATGCCTCAGGACCATTGTTTCCGGCAGTCGTTTTTTTTTTTTTAAATCTTTTTAGAGGAGGAGCATTGTTCCTTTCGATCAACAAGACCAAACTCCTGGACTTGCTCTCCAGTCGCTGACAAAATGGAGTGACCTGAGCTGTTCATAAGTACACCAACTAGGAGATTAAACTGCTAGCCACAGACACATATAAGAAAATAGAGGGAAACAGTCAATTTGATCCTTGATGCTCTCACGACCAGCGGTTACCTTGTAAATTTAGCCTGTTACTGTCTGTCTAGAATAGAGCCGTGAAGTTCATTCTTACAGGAAGAAAACAGAAACAGAAAAACGAACAACATTACTAGTTAAGAGTGAATGTTGCGTCATTGGGAAAAACCTCAAACTGATAAGATTAATTTATCTTAAGCTGATATTTTGACCATCAAAAATTCGAAACCAGTACATGTGTGATAAGTTTATCATTCGTTAGTTTTCGTTGAATTTTAATGTCAAATTGCCAAGTTTGGTAGCACGTGCCAATGGACGAATATACCAATTTGCAGCTTTCATCCTTCATTTGTTATATGTGTATCAGTTTGGAGTTTTTCGTTGTAATAACCCAATTTAACGAAAATTAACGGAGGGTGATTTTGTCTCAAATGTATCGGTTTGGAGTTTCTAATGATTAGAGGTAAATTTATCATAGATACATGGCTCCGTGATATTAACTCAAATGTTTATTGGACGAGGGCACACCAAGAACATGGAAATGGAAATGCTTCCCACCAAATTATTCTTTTTAGCTGGAGCGCAGGTGGCGCGACCTTGTTCTCAGAAGATGCGGATTTTGTCAGGTACGAGGGCGCATCTCGAGATTGGCCGCGGCACGATTCCTAGTTCTGTCCTGTTATTGCTGCATCAATGAGAGAATATTAACCCAAAAAGATGCCCCCCTTTTATTTTATTTTTTCAATCTTTGTTTATATGCATCATCAGCTTTGTGCACTCGTAACACGTAAGTTGTCCGAAAGTTTCAAAAATGGGGATTGAACCTTGCTCAAAATCGAAAAGATCCCACTTGTCCCCTTCATTGTCATGACCGGCCGAGATGGGATCGCCACGTGTTTTCCGTCCTTTTTTCCTTGTTACTTGGAAATTACAACGGAGAGGTCAGGTGCCCCTTTTTTGATCTAACTTTGTCCCCGGAAGGGAGGGAGGCGCTTTCGGGAATAAGTTTCCTTCTATGTCCCAATCACTGTGAAGTAAATAAGCAAAACAATTCGTAATTTATGGGGTTTACAGACCCGACACATGGACCATCTTGTTGGGAAAAAGTCGGGTAATATACAGAAGCGAAACCCTTTCTCTTTCCTTGCGTGATCAAGATGAGCAAGAGAAAAATAAAGAAATGTAGAAGCGGAGATACCCATAGATTTTTACGTGGAAAACCCAAAAGGGAAAAACCACAAAGATATTTCACTATGATAGTAGGATTACAATAGTATTTTCTCACCGAATTGGTGGAACACTCTCACATTTATGGTGAAATACACATTAGTTCAAGAGAATAATAATCTCAAACTCTTCACACAATGGTGCCTCTCTCTCTTCCCTCTCGAAGTACCTCTTTCTTGTCGAATGGCTTGTCGAATTCTTCGATCTCACCAACACTTCTCTCTGAGGATTTCTCAACCAATCGGAATGCTCGATTGTCTGATTTTTTTCACGCCATCTCTTCATCCCCTATTTATAGGAGGCCAAATGATATCTATTCCATGCTCTAGAAACTTCACCAATTAATTAAGGTGGGTGTATGAAGATGACAAGCATCTTTCCAATGCATGAAGCCACGAGAATTCAGGTGGTTGTATTGTAACTACGTGGTCATCGATGCATTAATTATCTCAACTAATTAAGGAGAACCCCAACAAATATCCCCCTTTGACTTAATTAGAGAGACTTACCACCACACCAGCACCTGTGCAACACTCATTAAACTTCTTCGATTGAATTACCTAGGTCATCATGTCAGACCGGTTCTCGTTGGTATGAACCTTGTCGAGTTGCAGATGCTTCTCCTCTATCACATCTCGAATCCAATAATATGGCATATCGATATGTTTTGATCGAGAATGATAGGTTGAATTTTTTGACAAATGTATGGCACTCTGATTATCACATCTCAGCACATACTTTTCTTGCTTATACCCCAACTCAAGCGAGAAGTTCTTCATCCAAAGCATTTCTTTGCATGCTTCGTGGCTGCAATATATTTGGCTTCGACGGTAGATAGGGTAACACATTTTTGGAGCTTCAATTGCCATGACACAGCTCCCCCTGCAAAAGTAGTCAGATACCATGATGTCGACTTTCTCGAATCGACATCACCACCTAAATCTACATCTGTGTATCCTTCTAACACGGGTTCTCCTTCGCCGAAACACAAACACCTTTTCGATGTACCCTGAATAAATCGAAATATCCATTTGACATCAGCCCAATGCTCCTTTTTAATGATTTGAAAGATATCGGCTTACAAGATCGACATCATGAGCAATATCGGGCCTGATGCATATCATTGCATACATGAGGTTGCCAACCGCCAACGAATATGGCAGATTCTTCGTCTCTTCTTTATCTTTCTCGGTTGATGGACTATGCTTCTTACTCAATTTGAAATGTCCAACAACAGGAGTACTTACTAGTTTGGCCTTGTGCATATTGAATCTTTTGAGAATCTTCTCGATATATTTCTCTTGGATGGCCATAATAGTTTCTTCAAACGATCTCGAATGATCTTCATCCCAAGGATCTGCTTCGTAGGGCCAAGATCTTTCATAGCGAAAGGCTGGCTCAAGGCCTTTTTAAGGGCAACAATTTTCTTCAAATCTTGCCCAATTATTAGCATATCATCGACATAAAGCAAGAGAATGATGAAATCACCACTGGTATACCTCTTAATAAACACACAGTGGTCAACGTGAGTCTTCTTGAAATCATGTTTCGCCATGAATGAGTCAAACTTCTTGTACCACTGTTTTGGTGCTTATTTCAAACCATAGAGGCTCTTTTTGAGTAAACACAATAGGTGCTCCTTACCTGGAGCTTTGAAACCCTCGGTTTGCTCCATGTAGATCTCTTCCTCTAGGTCTCCGTGAAGAAATGCAGTCTTCATGTCGAGTTGTTCTATCTCCAAGCTTAGAGTGACGGCTATACAAAGGATAGTTTAGATCGATGATATCTTCACCACCACGGAAAATATTTCGTCGAAATCGATACCCTTCTTCTGGTTGCATCATTTGACAACAATTCGATCTTTATGCCTTGGTCGTGAACTGCTTTCATTAGCTTTAAGTTTTTTTTTTTAATTTTCAATGCTCGTCTTCACTTCGGTAGCTCTACAAGTTCATAGGTGTGGTTCTCATGCAAGGATTGTATCTCCTCTTGCATGGCTTTCTCCCATTCTTCTTTCTCATTGTTGCTAATAGCTTCATCATAGCACTGGGGCTCCCCTTCTTCTGCAAGAACTATATAGTCATCCACAACATATCGGGGTCGAAGGACGCCTAATTTTAGTGGATTGCCTCAAATGAGGTTGAACTTGAGGCTCTTGCTCGACAGTTTCTTCTGTAGGTGGTTCGACATTTCCATCACAAACTTCTTCATTATCGTTCTGCGATGATTCTCCCCCTGAATCATCACGCTCCTTAGAGGATAATACTGGATCGGAATTGGTAGCAATCCCAGTCTTGGGCTTTTCAATATCTTCAAGAGTTTGGTTTTTAAAAAATACAACATCACGACTTCTCACGATCCTCCTTTTGATAGGATCACAAAGTCGATAGCCAAACTCATCTCTTGGTGAACCAAGTTGAACACAGTCCTTGGTCTTCACATTGAGCTTAGATCATTCGTCTTTAGGAATATGGACTAACGCTAGGCGACCGAACATTTTCATATGACCGTATGAAGCCTTCTTTCTTGTCCAAACCTCTTCTGGGATATCTCCATCCAAAGATTTTAATGGCGATAGGTTGATTATATCAATTGCAGTCTTCAAGGTCTCACCCCAAAAGGATTTAAGCAATTTGGCATGAGATAACATGCATTGAACTCTTTCTTCAAATGTCCGGTTCATCCTCTCAGCTACACCATTGAGCTGAGGTGTCTTTGGAGGCATCTTCTCCAGTTTAATACCATGTGACCTACAATATGCTTCGAATGTGCCACGATACTCACCACCATTATCGGCTCGCACACACTTCAATTTCTTCCCAGTCTCCCGTTCCGCCATAGCATGGTACTTTTTGAACGGTTAGAGAACTTGGTCTTTCGTGCTCAATAAAGACACCCATACTTTTCTAGAGTGATCGTCGATAAAGGTGATGAAATAGTATGCATAGTAGAGAGATTTTTTTGTCATTGAACAGACATCAGGATGGACCAGATCAAGAACATACCTTCTCCTTCTAAGTTGATCTAGTTTCTGGAATGACACTCGGCATTGTTTTCCAGCTAGATAATGAGTGCAGGCCTTTAGAAATTGTCCTTTTACGTCAAAGAGTAGTTCTTTCTTGGCAAGGATTTGCAATCCATTCTCGCTCATGTGACCAAGCCTCTTGTGCCATAACTCCAGGTTTGAATCATCGTGGGCAACGTTAGCATCTCCGTTGTGTACTCTTCCTTGCATGACGTATAAGGAGCCTTCTTTCTTTCCTTGGGCGATGACCATACTCCCTTTGGCAAGTTTCCATTTGCCTACACCAAAGTGATTCATCAACCCAACATTGTCCAGCTTCCCAGTTGAGATAAGGTTGAGACGCATATCTAGAACATGCCTCACCTACTTCAATACTAATTTGTATCTTGCGTCGGTCAACAAAGTGACTTCACCGATTCCAATAATTTTGTTGGTGATGTGGTTTCCTATCTTGACTGTACCAAAGCCACCACTTTGGTAGGAAGAAAAGAAGCCTTCATGTGGAGTGACGTGGAAGGACGCGCCTGAGTCAACGATGCACGAATTATTACCATCGGCAATGTTGAGGCAGTTGACTTCTCCAATTAGAAAGATATCATCAACTTTAGTTGTAGCAACGGCCGTAGTGCTCTTTTCCTCCTTCTTCTTTGGGTCAACTTGGTCTGGCTTGATATTGCCAGACTTTTGATCTCTTTTAAGAATCCGGCACTCCGGTTTCTTGTGACTCAGCTTCCCACAATAATAACAAATTACTTTGGGGTGAGATCTAAACGTCCACGAGGCTTATCATGGCTGCGACTTTTGCTTCTACCACTAGTAAGGTCTCCCATGATTGTCGACGATATTGGCCTCATATTGGTTGGTCATGCCTCGCTCTCTTCTCTTAGCCTCTTCATTCAATAGGTTGTCGGCAACGCCATCCATGAAGAGCTTCCCATCCGGGGCTGAGTTACTTAGAGTAACAACTAATGCGTCCCAACTTTCTGATAGGGAACTGAGTATTATAGAATCAGTTTAAATTTTGAATTATTCTCCGTAATATCGGCCTTCCTTATTGTTGTTAATAGTTGTCAATTAGTCGAGATATTCTTTTTATTCTTAGTTGTTGCCATTCATGTACATGTATTATAAATACCACTGAAATACAATAATGTAAATCATCCTGGAAAATATTCTCTCAATCTTCCTCTATTATGGTATCAAAGCAGCTTTGCTTCTAAGAGCCTCGTTCATCCGTTCTTTGTTTCTATGTCTCTTTTTTTTTTTTTTTTTTAACCTTAGCCATGTCTACCACAAACTGTTCTTTCGAAACAAATCTCCTTGAAATTCCTGTAGCAAATTCAACTGAAATTCCTACAGCCATTTCAACGGGACTTATTGCAATTTCTGCTGATGCACAACTTCCCATGAAGATAGCTTCCACCAACTATGCTTCTTGGCAAGCTCAGTTCATGTCCTTATTGGTCGGATATGATCTTAAAGGGTTCAACGATGGAACGCGTCCTTGTCCACCGGAAGAGATCACCCGCAACAATTAGATAATCTCGAATGCCGCCCACTTTCTTTGGATTAGGCAAGACCAACTCTTGCTCAATTGAATTTTTGCTTCCACTTCCGAAGTCATCATTCCTCTTATTGCCTCTTGTGCAACATCTCAAAGTGTATGGAACAAACTTGCAACACTTTATGCAAGCAAATCTCGATCTCGCGTCATGCATCTCAAGGATCAATTATCAACGGTTAAACGCAACTCTTGTTCCATTTCTGATTTTTTGCAGCAACTAAAATCTATTGCAGATGAGTTAGCAATTATTGATTCCCATCTCCATGATGATGATCTTGTCATCCATGCTCTCCGCAGATTAGGACCGAAATATCGTGAAATCGCAGCAGCGATTCGTGCTCGTGAAAACACAATCACGTTTGAGGAACTTTATGACAAGTTAGTTGGTCATGAAATGCTTCTTCAACATGAAGAAACGACAGTTGAAGTCCTGCCGGTAACAACTAACTTTAGCACTCGAAACACTCGAGGTTCGAGAGCTCCACCTCGGTGGAATAATTCTGGTCGTTCTGGACAACTTGCTGGCGACTCCATAAATTCACTTGGCACCCGCAATTCAGACCGGCGGAGAGATCATAGAAGAAGTGACTCACGATTTTCACAGCACAATAGCTCCCGACCCATTTGTCAATACTGTGATCACGTGGGACACTCCGCCAAAAATTATTTTCGAATTCGACGCAATCTGTTCTCCGATTGTCAATGCTGCACCAGTCCCAAGTTCAACTGAGCATATGGTTGGTTGATTGATTCAGGAGTCTCCCATCATGTTGGGAATGATCTCGTTAATTTATCCCTTCATAGCGAGTATGAAGGCCCGGGCGATATAGTCATTGGCGATGGCTCAGGTTTGAGTATCACTCACATTGGTTCTGCTAAATTAAATTACTCACACACTTCCTTCCAATTGTCCAATATTCTACGCACTCCTCACATAACCAAAAATTCAATTTCAGTTTCACAATTTTGTCGTACCAATCGAGCCTCGATTGAATGTTTTGCCTCTCATTGTTTGGTGAAGGAACTTCGCACGGGGGCGACGCTACTTCGAGAAGAACTTAGAGACGGTGTCTATCAGTTGCCGCCAACCTTTCGGCAGCCACATGTCTCACACATGACCATGGTTGGTGTCAACAGCTAAATTTTGATTTTTTTAAGGAAATTTATTCATTTAAGCAAACAATGAGAGTTAGTTATAATTCTCGCAAAAAAAAATAATAATAATTTCCTCATGCATGGCATATTTAATTTTTTGTCAGTCTCGCCATTTTATTTAAGGTTAAAAGTAAGTCAATTGAGTTCTATCTAACAGACAACTGGACTAGACTTAGATTGAGATTTTCGACTAAGGCATAGAGGGTTGCCGAATTTATTTGAAGGGGTTTGAACCTAGTCTTGGATTTAATTCAGCCCATTTCGCTCAATTAAATTTGAAAAGGCTTCAATTAATTGTCTAATTATTCGAATAAAGCCTGTAAGCCCACAAGCATTGGGGTTGTTGAGCAAGAAACCTAACTTGCACTATAAATAGAGCACTTGGGTTTTACAAAGGGGGGGGGGAACTTATTGAAAACACGGCAAAAATAAGGAGACGACAAATTCATGGACTACCACAAGGGGGTCGGCAAATTTTCTATTCAAAAAGCCCTAAACACACGTAAGAATTTAGAAGGAGGGGGGATCTCTCTTATTTTCGGCTATCATAGGAAATTCGTCACTCACAAAGGGGCTGGAATTCCAAAGCCAATTGAAGGTGATTGCAAGAGTTTGATTGTTACCTCATGAGACAATCCTCCCCCCAAACACGCCATCGAACGATCCCTTTGTGTGCACGTCGACCAGCTTCTTCTATCTCCACTGTACCTCCGCGTTGTTGCATTACTCGGTCCCAACCTCCCAAGGTGCCGCCCAACCCCCCATCGGTCGCCGTTAGTCCACCGATTTACCCATGTTCGCTACAGCTTACTTGGTCTCAGTTACGGATTTGACTCTGTTCAGCGGTAAAATAATTCTTTTACCTTCAATATTCAAACAATAACAGAGTTACTGATTAGCGTTTAAGGTTGAGCAAATCTCGAGTTATAAATCTGGTGAAAAGCGGGCTGCTTCAAGCAATATTTGCAGTCATACACGTGCAAGAGTTTTGCTAGAAAAAGGTATGAGTCTCTCTTTTTTAGTCACATCCCATGCATTGTTAACTGGGTAACATACATATTCGTTATATGCTTCACCAAACATAAAAGGTCTGCAATTAAAATAGAGAAATCATCCATTTTTCGTCTGCGTTTTGCAAGAATTGAAACAGACATCAATTGCGCATAAAATTTAATTAAACTTGCTTCATTCATGAATTGATTGAATTTTGATTCTCCGGGTAAATTGAAGAAGCTTGAATGGAACCATTTTTAAGACGATCAAACTGAATTGGTTGAGAAATCTTGTTGAATTGGAGATTGAATTTCGGCGTATATGCATCACCTGGACTGAAACCTGATGGACGGTCGATTACCTTAGTTTTTTTTTTTTTCATTGATTGGTTGGATTGAATGTTAAGAGCGTGTTTGTTTCAAGGAAAATGAGTTTCGGGAATTCATTTTCAGGAAAATGATTTTCTGGAAATCACTTTCTCGGAAAACGATTTGTTTTCCTTTATTTGATAATATGTTACCGAAAATATTTTTCGGTGTTTGGTTCTAATTAGGAAAACGATTTCAATCTCATCAAGGGAACTGTCATTGAAACTGAGAAAAGGCAGAGGGTCGAGAGAGCTAACGTGAACTGACCCTAGTCGCCAGACCCCTGCCCCGGTCCAGGTCACGGTCCTCGACCCTAATCTCCAAACCCGGCCCGAGCTTCGATCTCTGGTCCCTACCTCGGTCTTGGCCCCGACCCCAGTCCCGATCCCGATCCCGGTCGTCGGTCTCGGCTCCAGTCGCCAGCCCCGGCCTCAGTCTAGGCCCGAGCCCCAATCTCCGGCCCCGGTCCAAGTCTCGGTCTCTAACCTCGGTTGCGGCCCTGACCCCGGCCCCAGCTCAGATCGTAGGCCTCGATCTCGGCCCCGGTGGACGGCCCCGTCCCTGGTCCGGGCTTCTGGCCCTAGCCCCGATCTCAGATCTCAGCTTGGGCCTCGATATCTGGCCCCAGTCTACGACCCTGGCCCTGGTCTCGGTCCCGGTCCCGGCCCCGACCCCGATCCAGGCTCGGGCCTCGATATCCAGCCTTGGTATCCGATCCCGACCCTGGCCTCTGTTTCGACCCCGACCCGAGTCCCGGCCCTAATCTCCGGCCTCGGCCCTAGTCCCCGGCCCCGGCCCCAGCCCTACTCTTGTCCTCGCCTTGGATACCGGCCCCAATCCTCGGCCCTAGTCGTCAGTCTTGGCCCTAAGGTCGGTCCTCGGGATCGGCCCCAGCCCTGTTTTCAAAGAAAATGAGAGACTCAAATTTGGGAAAGTGTCCGTTATTCAAGTCGCAACGGTGGTATACGTGGTCGACCTTCTGTATCTTTTGACAGTTGACTATGATTACATTTGGAGGGTAGCCTTTCGCTACACAGTTCTTGAGGATTCTTCTTTACTTTAGAAGTTGTTGGGGTTGGAAGCATCTAGTGATCCCTTGGTGTCTCAAAATCAGTCTTATGACTTTTCAGCCTTCTGGTGAGGATCATCCCTGCTCTTGTTGGGCTTTTGTCTCTTCTTCTTTTTAATGCATAGAGATTTGACTTTTTTTTCTTATTCGATACCACATTTTCCTTTTCTTTTTCTAGGAACTAGGATTTTTATGATCATGTAAGATATGTGGCTTGAGTCTTATCCTGTCTGAACATTTTACTTTGGAAGTTTCATGTAGCTCATATTTTTTGAACTTCTCTGTCTACGAGTGTCTTTGACACCTTCATCTTGGTGCTATGCAATGATAACCAATGAAGGTACATGAAACGAATATGTAGGCTCAAATGAGCTGTGCAATGGGTATAAGTGTATAGAATAGATAAATGAATGTCTCTTCGTCGTCTTACGGCGTCTGGATTAATGCATATCAACACACGAAGATTAATGTTAGTTTGAGTAAAAAGATTTTTAACCATTTATCTTTCCAAGCTACTGGATTGCTTCTACACAACCCCAATGTGAGGCGGTTCTTGACAGAGTTAAGAAATGAAGACCACTGCTCAAAAGATTTATCAATGATCACCTGTAGTGTTTATGAAAAAGAATAAATGCATTTGTCATCTCAATCCATGTATTCGATACGAATAGCCCTTACATCCCTAATTCAGGCTTTTCTATGTTTACACTCTTCTCATCTTTCTGGTGTGTATAAGATGTGTTTAGATTAGGCTTGCCTTTTATTTGAAGGAACATTTATGCTAGATAGCCTAAATAATTTTGTTTTAAAAAAATCATTCTATTTTTCTCCAGACATTTCACTCTACAGGGAATTAAAGATGCACCATGCGTGCCTCAACAACCTCTAACTCTAACATCTATGCAACAAGCGTTATAAATTTATCTTTTGAAAGTATGGTTCTTTTGAAAGTTTCACCACATGTATATTCATCTTCGACTTTTTCTCTCTTACAAGAAAGTGAGAAATTTTACGGTATTCTTCCATTGCTTCTTTTGTCTTCATTGGACATCCCTGTATGAAGAGAACAAAAATTTCAATGAGTGAAAGATATTTTAAAGCTTGATAGAATGGACACATATCACCTGGTCTACGTGTCAAGGACTGTTCTATTCTTGGTTCCATCCGGACAATGTTTGATTCTGAGTCCATTCCTCGAAATCCTGCAAAATATAACACATGTCATGTATGCATGGATGCATGATATATTTGTGCAATGTCTGCTAAAGCGACTTGAATCGTTTCGAAGAAAATCAAGTGATCCTCATCTGATTTCATTTCAAGAATAATACTTCTTCACAGCATTTGAGTTTACAGGATATCCTAATTCTTCTCTTTCAGAATTTACAAGAAATAATGCCCCTCCCATGGAGATTTTCTTGACAATATAAGGGCCTTCATAATTGGGGGTAAACTTGCCTCCTAGATGAACAACATTTGGCAAGGTCTTCCTTATCACCGGGTCATCTACCTCGAAACTTCTGGGTTTAAGTTTTCGGTTACATGACTTAGCCACCCTCTTCTAGTAGCTCTGACTATGACAAATCGCTTTAAGAAGCTTCTTGTCTATCAGATTTAGTTGTTCATATTTGTGTTTGATCCACTCTGTTTCAGAGAATTTAACTTCTGACAATATTCTCAAAGACGGAACCTCGACATCTACAGGTAGGACGGCTTCTATTCCGTATACCAGGGTATAAGGAGTTGCCCCAGTAGAAGTCTTGATCGAAGTCCGATATGCCATTAAGGCAAAAGGTAGCCTTTCATGCCAATCCTTGTAATTCTTGACAGTATTAGCTAAGATCTTCTTGATGTTCTTATTTACCGCTTCAACTGCTCCATTCATTTGTGGGCGGTAAGGGGAAGAATTAAGATGTCAAACGCCAAAGTGATCCAGTAGATCATTGACAATCTTGTTATTTAAGTTGGACCTATTGTTTGTGATAATCGTCCGGGGGTACCATATCGAGAGATTGTATCCCTTTTGATAAATCTTGCCGCACTCATTGCGGTGACATTTGTGTAAGAGCTAGCCTCTATCCACTTTGTAAAGTAATCAATTGCGACTAGAATGAAATAGTGACTATTTGAGGCTGCTGGATTGATAAGCCCTATTATGTTTATTCCCCACATAGAGAAAGGCCAAACTTCAGACATCTGATGTAGTTCATTTGGAGGCGCATTAATCTTATCGCCATATACTTGGCATTGGTGGCATGACCTGACTTGTTGGCTATAGCCTAACTCAATGGTCATCCAATAATAACCAAGTCACATAACCTTCCTAGCGAGAAGATGACCATTCATGTGTGGCCCACATATACCTTGGTGGATTTTCCTCATGAGAGTGTTTGCTTCTTTAGCATCTACGCACCTTAATAAAGTAGATTCAAATGACCTTTTGTACAAGGTTTGTCCACTGAGGAAGAATTTACTAGCCATCTTGGCAATATATCTTCGGTCTTCTGCTTGACATCCACAAGGAAATTCTCTTTTCAAGAGTTAATTCTTGATACTGTGGTACTATGGCTCTTCGTCGAATTCTTCTTCGACCAGCATACAATAAACTTTTTTTCTGATAACGCCGATCCTTAGTGGCTTTATTTCCAATACATCAGTTATTTGCAGCATGGAGGCCGGTATGGCCAGCGCGTCTGCGAATTGGTTTTGCGCTTTTGGCATGCATTCAAATGACACATCTTCAAATTTAAGCGTCAACTCTTCTAGATACTCATGATAAAGGACGAGCTTTGTATCCTTCGTCTTCCACTCTCCTTGTGTCTGAAAGATGATAAGTATAGAATCTTCATAAACCTGCAACTTAGGTACCTCCATGGAGATGCCAATTGTAGACCCAGGATGCATGCCTAGTATTTTGAAATATTGTTGGCGTAATGAAAAGTTAGTTTTGCAGCAACATGATAATATTGACCATCAGGGGATATCAGTACTGCCCCTATGCTAGCTCCCGATAGATTAACGGCACCGTTGAAATACATGACTCATTTATCTTCTATTAGGTTCAAAACTTGATCTTCTATATTCGATTGTTTAGAAGATGTGTGATTTTGGGCGTTTTCTGCCAACATATTAGCTATGGCTCTTTCCTTCATAGACTTTTGTGGAGAGCTTTTGATATCAAATTCAGAACATTACTTGCCATTTTGCCAACTTCCCTATCAAGGTGGGTTTCTCCAAGAGATATTTGATAGGGTCATTTTCTATTACCAAATGAATATGGTGGTGCAAGGTATACTGCCTCAATCTGCGAAATACCCATACTGCTGCTACACAAACCCTCTCAACAGGCACATAATTTGCTTCCGATGAAGTAAATTTCTTACTTAAGTAGTAGATGGCTCTTTCTTTACCATCCACAGGGCTTGTTTGAGCAAGTAAGGCTCCTAAAGACTTTTGATGTATGGTCAAATACAAGGTCAAAGGGTGACCTGAGATGGTGGCACAAGTATTAGTGGAGTGGCTAGATAAGTTTTGGTCTTCTGGAATGCTTGACTGCATTCTGCATCCCAAGCATCCCAAGTCACTTTCGCACCCTTCTTGAGTAGTTTGAAAATTGATTTAGCCACGTCCGATAATTGATTGATAAATCTAGTAATGTAGTTTAATATCCCAAGAAGACTTCTTACTTCTTTCACCATTGAGGGAGTTGCTAGGTCATAAATAGTTTGGATTTTCGAATGGTCAATTTTAATGCCCTTGCTACTAACCATGAATCCAAGAAATTTCCTAGATTTCGCCCCAAATACATATTTGTTAGGGTTCAATCTCAACTTGTATTTTAGCAATCGCTCAAACAACTTCCTTAAAACTTGAATGTGGTCTTGTCCTTTTTTGGATTTGGTGATCATGTCATCAACATATACTTTGATCTCCTTATAGATCATGTTATGGAATAGGGTGACCATCGCCTTCTGATAAGTTGTCACAGCATTCTTTAGTCCAAAAGGCATCACTTTATAACAGAAATTTCCCCAAGGGGAGGTAAATGTAGTTTTTGGCTTGTCCTCCTACTTCATGAGGATTTGATTATATCCGGAGAATCCATCCATGAATGAGAATAATTCGTACCCCGCCGTGCTATCCACTAGCAGATCGATGTGGGGAAGTGGGAAGTCATCCTTCGTGCTTGCTCTATTCAAGTCCCGATAATCCACACAGATCTGAACTTTACCATTTTTCTTCATGACGGGAACTATGTTTGCAATCCAATCTGAGTAAGGTATAGCTTCAATAAAGTCGACTCTAAGAAGCTTCATCACTTCTTCTTTAATTATGTCCTCTAACTCAGCTTTCATCCGTCGGCTGCCTTGTCTCACGGGTTTAATACTGGGATCTGTGGGTAATGAGTGTTCCGCAATTCTTGGATCCAAACTCGGCATATCGACGTATGACCATGCAAAGATGTCCTGATACTCTTTAAGTAACTTTGTAAATTTGAACCTTTTAGCTCGGGATAGATATCTACCAATTTTGACTTCTTTGACATCCGCAGCATTACTTAAGTTAATGACTATTGGCTCTTCTGAAGTAGGAGGTGTCGAATTTTCAAAGGCACTCCAATCTCTACGGATGGTTGCGTAAGCGACATCTGCATCTTCTTCAATATCGCAGGAGTAATCATCTTGGTGATCTGACTCACACAATAACCTAGCATGCATGTTTGAGATGATATGCTCGAAATATCAGGAGAATGGTTAGTCTCTGCTTCATTTAGAAATGCGATATATGAGTGTGAAAAATCTTTCAAAAGAGATTTCAAAATAAGTGCAGGCATAAACATAACTAGTCCTCATGTCCTCAGACATCCTTGTTCCTCGAAAATCTTTTGAGAATTAGGAATCATATGGAAAATTAGGCCTCAAGCTTCCCATATGGAAGGCTAGTATCATCATTGGGCTGATTTGTAGTTCCATATGTTCTTAGTAAAACTTGTGCGTTTTATTGAATGTAAAAATGGACCGCATTACAAGGTATGTTGTTTGGATCAACAGTCGGAGATCCAAAGGCGTTTTCCTACACTTACTTCAAAAAACAAAAAGTGCGAAAAAATGAAGGAATTGAAATGCAATATTAAAGTGAGGGAGAAGTCTCTTTACTCAAAAGTAGTGGCTTCATCATCAAGCTACTCTATGATGACGTTCACAGAGTCATTCACCAGAAAAGGGTTTGCTAGATCTGGTTCAACTGACGGAGTCATTCCTTCATCTGACAGCCACTTAGGGTCTTTGCTGAAATACTTGTTCAAAGGGCTGCTAAACATCTTAGATTTGCCTTTCCAGGCTGAAGAACCAATGAAGGAATCCCTTTGGTTTCGTTGGAGTCCATGGCGTCTACGACTCTCGCCTCGACCTCGGCCTCGGCCTGCTATCTTAGAGGTGAAATCATCAATACGAGTGTTATGATATTCCAAGCCAATCTTATGCTCATTGGATTTTAATTGTAGAGGAGCGTTGATTCCTTGGCCATGCTTGCTAAGACCTTTTCCTAGGTTGAACTCACATGCTAGCAACATCTTAGCTGGTAAAAGGTTAGCTTTAGAGACAAAAATGAACTTTCAGTTTCGTCCCCATAAGAGTGTGGATCATTGTCACAAGCTCCAAGGAATGATAGCTAGCTTCTTCCTTAATTTCAGGTTCATTGTAGGGGATAACGTTATTCTGATATGCAACGAGGTTAACTTCCCCGTGGATAGTAACTACCTTTCCATCAATCACGAATCGCACTTTTTGATGTAGACATGAAGATACGGCTCCAGCGATGTGAATTCAGGGTCTCCCTAACAGGAATCCCAATGCGCTTGGCAAATCCATCATTTGGAAGTTTATAGAGAATTTGGTTGGGCCTATGAGCATATCCAACTCGATTTCGCCTACCACTATCTTTCTCATTCCATCAAAAGCTCTAACAGCTGCTTTGGAACTTCGAATCATTTCCTCTTTAATGTCCAAATTCCTTAACGTAGCCAATGGGCAGATGTTAAAAGATGATCTGTTGTCAATTAACACATGTGCCACTCTATTTCCATTATAGTGTGCAGTGATATATAAAGCCTTGTTGTGTCCCCTTCCATCCATGGGGAAATCTTCATCTAAGAAGCTCAATTGATCTTTAAGAAAGATTGCCCCCACAAAATCTCTCAATTGTATGTCGTTAATGGTTTTAGGGACATGCACTTCATTTAACACTTTTCGTAGTGCATCTTTATGTTTTTTTGAATTGATGAACAATCCAACAGAGATTTATGGGCTGGCATTTTTCTTAACTGCTCTATCACCTCAAATTTGCTGGTCTTGACTATAGATAGGAGTTTTCCTGTATCCTCTTTTGATACCTCTTTCTTTTCCGATTCGTCTTCCCTTGGAGCGTAAAATCGTCTGAATCTCATCACGGCATCTACTTTACTTGTTCCATAGTCTCAATGAACTACCTTAGAGTCATAAATCCCAACCGACGAGACTTGTAAGGTTACTGTCGTTAGGTGGAATATCTCTGGTTCAGATTCGTTATGGGATTCATCTCTTGGTATGTGAATTACCACTGGTTTCACCAAACAACCCTCTTCTTGGCCCAAGCTATCAAGCTCATTTAGTTTAATCACCACAGTCGTAGCAGTTTCAATCATTGCCATTGTATCGCTCCAGTCTTCAAGGAAATCTTCGTATCCCGTCTGGTGGTAATTGTCAGCATCACTTGACTCAGCTGAAATTGCAAACTTCAAGTGTCTTTTTACTCTTTCAAACAGTTCAGTCATGCATTGCCACTGGGCTATCATTTTCTCCACCCTAAGGTATTGCTCTGTGTCAAGCTCGTTTATTTATCATTTGAGGATGACTACGCGTTGTTAACGGGAATGACACATCCTCCATCTCTCTCGAGAGATCATTCAATTGACATTCTATGCGTTGGAAATGTTCCGATATCACTCGATTGAGTGATGATTCAAGTTCTTCCATAAAAGACTCTATCACCGCCTCCTAGGCTTCGGGTTGAACGAGATCATCCATACCTCCCCACCCATCCGGTATGATATCTTCTATTCTCTGGAAGAAACTGGGAATAGCAAAGTATTTTATTTTGAAGTTGTATCCACCATAATCATCGCCTAGATTGTCTCTGACTTCGCATCTCTCTAGTGCTTCAGTTGCAAATCTGCGATCAGTCTAGCTTTGCTTAACGACTTGTAGTTCGTCTTCGTCAAGATCTTCTTCTGGTTCAGTAATCAGCTCTACATCGCCTACTAGACTTTCATGTGGGATATTCCACATATTTCCTCGCTCGGTTTCACCACAAATTGGTTCCATTCTAAGTTCATCGAGGCCTTAATCCCTTCAAATTCTTCATTAGCGACGCTTGACATTATCCCTAGGCTCATCATCTTGGCAATGCATAGCATCTTTCTTTCAGCTGATACTTCTCCTTCTTTTGGATATGACCAGGCGATTGCCATAATATTGGTTACCTTAGGTGCATTCACCTTCAGCTCCAGAAGGTTCCTTTCCTCGTTATCGAATATTGCACCAACTGCTTGGTGATCAGGGAGTGGATTTTCTTGCACATTTTGAGCTACATCATCGAATTTCAAAATTTGATTATCAATGAGAGCTTGAACTTTAGCTTAGGGATGTAGCAATTATCTACATTGTGTCCTATTTCGCCCATATGATGGGTGCAAGTTTGACTTTCATCAAAACCAAGATACTTCGTTGGATTTGTTCTAGGAGGTCCTTTGCCACCAAGTGTTGCTCTAGTAACATCGGGAACAACTTGAATAATGACCTGGGAAGTTGAGAGAATTGCTTCAGAGGCTGTCTTTTCCTAGGCTCTTGTCATTTAGATACTAGCCATGATGATCCCCCTCTTGTCTAATTGGAATTAGCGAACGCCTTGGTTTATTGAAATATGGCACAAAGGTTATATCAAGCTTGGCCTCTCTTTCTTTCCTTGTAGGATATTGCTTCATTGTTGAAGTTTCGTGCGGCCTTCTTTCTCTCAAAGCTCATTCCAATCTTTCAGCCACCTTTACCAAGTATGTAAAAATTTGGCATCCTGAGGTGTTCAATCTATCAAAGTATTCATAAGGAAGTGCTTTCAGGAATAGATCAATCAAGTCATCCTCTAGAATCGGCGGTTGCACTTGAGTTGCCAAGGCACGCCATCTCTAGGCGTATGTTCTGATTGTTTCGCTTCTTCCTTTCACCGTTCGCAACAGATCTTCCTTTGTTGAGGCAGTAGCCGTGTTAAACTTATATTGCCTGAGAAAATCTTTAGCAAGATCCTCCCATCAGTCGTAATCATCCAGGTCTAACTCAATAAACCAAGCTAAAACAGCGCCAGCTAGACTTTTTTGGAACATATTCATTAGAAGTAGAACAAAATCATAATAATGTGCCATCTTGCACAGATAATATTTGAGATGAGCACGTGGATAGACTGTCCCGTTGTATTTTTTCACAAAGTCCAGTTCTTTATAATTCGGAGGAGTCTCTACTTTAGCAAACGGTGATATCTTGTCGAAGCGAGCAAACTCATAGCCCTGACTGCTCAAGCACTCTTCAATCTTAGTTATTCTCTTAACCTTGGCTTTAGTTTTCCCAGCCTGCTTTCCTTTCTTCTACTTCTCGAGGTTGATGACAACATGATACTTCTTTGGTTGTGACGTGACATTTGGCGCATGAATGTCCTCTATGACATGTTGGACACGTTCAGCCGCCCCTTGGTCAATTGTATCAAGTATTGAAGATTAACCTGAGCTGTTCAGGTTAGGCACCGCTGTTTGTCTAGCTTGGGAGGCTTCTAGTATAGCCTTAATTTCAGCCATCACGGTAGTCATGATAGTCAAATGGGTTTCTAACACGCCCACTCGTAGAGTCAGTTCTTACTGTTCCATCCTCGTCTTAAGTTGAGTACGAAAATAATATCTTGGTAATTTCGTGAGTAGAGAATACCTATTTATTTAAAAATAACAAGTAAGCATCTCCTTAGAATAAATAAGGAAACTACAAGATTACTCCAATTGCATGTTTTCTATTGATGGATGAGAAAAAGGACTACCTTGCGAGCCTTAGTCCCGCATAAGCAATTCTTGCAATCATTTGTCAAGAGAATTCATGAAATTAAAGGAAGCATAATCTTTAGCGATAGTTTTGATACCTCAACAAAACATGTTTATGCTCATACACATGTGTTAAAAGTAACATTTAATACAAATGAATATCCAAATGTCAAGAAAACATTATAATGTTCACACGTTTTACACTTGACAAAATAGTCTATCTAAGTTTAGAGCGCTTAGGGTCTAAGGCACCCTCATCGTCCCAACAAAGATTAAATCCCTCATTATGGGAATCCTTATCTCTTGAATATAGCGGTGATCCCATGTCTTCAGGTATATATGGCTCCACCCCAAGCACGTACGACATAATGTACTTGGGTAGATAAGGTTCGATGAAGCTGCATCTGGTCACCTCAAAGCGTCGGATATATTCTGTAGAAGCTCTGTGAGTATCCATCTCAAGAGTCATATCATCTGATCATTCTACGTCTTCCATTCAGGAGTCCTTCAAAGAGCATATGATAGACTCCACCTTAGCTTCGAATTATTTTTTCTTCTCTCTTATGAGGATCTCTTTCGAGAAGTCAAACGAGCAGACATCTAGTCATGGCAATGAAGGAACCTCTTGCAATGCCCCAAACTGTTGTATGACCCTTTTTGGATAATATGTTGTGGTGCATGTGAATCCTAATAAGGGAACTGGATCTTCGTCATTGCGTGATAATATGACTTTACCTAATATTGAAAATCTAAGCCGCCATCGGAGTTGTTCTGGCTTTAAAGTTCTAAGAAATTCCTTCCATTCTTTGAAGTTGAATTTAGGAATGCGTGTATGGGTTTTGACAAAAGTTCTAAGAGGATTGGCATCAGAGTTAATCTCAGTGAAACCCATATAAATATGAAATGGTTTTACATGAGATGTCAACCACAAACACAGGAGACCACTGGAGGCTCTAAAAATCTCTTTCTTGTTTTCCTCAAAACGGTTGAGGGAGAGGAAGGTTTTAGAAATGATAAAGTTCGAATAATCCCACCCATGACAGACTTATTTGACTACTATATCCATGATAAGGTCAAAAGTTACAGACGATATCAGAAATAAGACAAAACTAAAGAATGCCAAGACAAAAGCTCTAGCATACTTGGTTCCTTTGCTAGTAGGGAGGTTGAGAAACCTATCTAGAATAAAGGATAAGGAAACTCGCCCATAATTACTTTTGGCATGCGCTTTGAATTCGTTGAGGTTTGTATATAGGAATTTAGCTAATTGACTCAAAGGCTTGAATCTTATAGGGGGTTGGACTAACAAGTGAGTGAACTCAACTCCAATGGCGACGCTATATTCTTCAAGGGTAGGGGGAACTTCCAACCCTTCCATGCAGAATGTTGCTGTGGTTGGATCCCAATAGAGTGTCATGGCTTGGATAAAGGCAGGTGGACATTCAATCTTCAGCAGGTTCAACAGATATCATAACCGTAATCTGGTGTACTTCTGGTTGGCTTCACCCATTCTATCCCACCAGGCTGTGAGCTCAGCTCGAGGGACTTTAAATACTTGGATGTCATTCTTTCCCATCAAGTCTAAAATATGCAAATGATTTTGAAAAATCAATCTCCAAAGATTACCTTAAACATGTGATTATGCTAATGTCATGAAATATGCATTGGCTGATTTAATTGCATATTCCAGTTAATGAAATGGAAATTAGAAATCCTTTCAGGCATGAAGAACCTGACTCAAGGTATAATTTGAATTTCAAAGAAGTGAATTATGCAATTAGTCAAAATCATCTTAGTGACTAAAGGAAATAACAACATTACATTCTATTGGTCAAAACATCAACTGTGAACATAACAGATGAATTTCTTATTACAAAAAGGATATGCTACGGCGGAGAGATCGAGAGGGGTTTCAAGAGGGGATGAAGCGCCCATCGAATTTTATTCTAAAACAAGAAAGCTATAAAAGGCCCTTGGAATGTGAGATCTAAACTATCCCTCCCCAATACCTAATCTTTTGTGAGATGATGATCGATCAAGGTTTCATTCTTGGTGGCATCTTTGTCTTGCCCCTCTTCAGGATACGGCTCGGCAATCAGGACTTCTCCCCTAGTTGAACATTCCTCAAGATGCGAAGAATAGTCTTCAGTAAGTTGGTTGAGATGTTTTAACTCTTCCGGTCATTCTCTGGTCCATGGTATGATAACTTCAGGGGTCTTGTTGGGTTTTTCTTTTTTGAGTATGATACACCTAGGCTTTGCCTTGGTTGCAGGGCGTCTTTTCTTTTTCCAAAGAGAGATCGCCGGTTGGTTCTCCCTGGCTTGGCGTTCCTCTTTTCGGCGGGCATATGCTTCTCTAGCTAAATTGTTACGATATTGCCTTTTCACCTCTAAATGGTGTCTGAACATCTTGTCCGCCTGTCACTTAAACCTAAGGTTATCGACATAGCAACTAATCTGGCAGTCTTCAACATATCCCAACTTACATCCAGTCAGCTCATGGCCATGTGCAAATCTAGTAAAATGCAACCTTGTGTTCGGTCCGAGATGAGTGACTTTCCTTAAACACTCGAAGGTTACCAACTCTGTCGAACTTCTAGGGAACAACGACATTCTATCCCCTATCATTATTATTTATATCAGTCACTAGAATGATTTCATAATATATGCAATGCATGTATATGCGAATGATATGCAATACATGAACATACTATAAAACAGGGAGCAAGGAAATACATCGAAAGTAAATATCTTACCAACCAAAATCTTAGGGAACATGAAATATTTCCCGGTAACAATGGGCAGTTTTAGGTATACCAACCTTCCACAGATATGCGTATGAGACAAGTGGGGGATATACTCTAAAAATAAAATTGAATGAGGAACTTATAGCTCAGGCTCCCACGATCCAAATTTAGCAGATTCCTCCCCAATAGTACTCACCAAAGAGGGTTAGATATCATCAATTTGGATTGTGAGCGAGAACAAAAACGAAAGTCTCTAATGCCATCAAACATGAGATCCTTTCGTATCATTTCCCTATCTAAGGTAACCTAGAGGTGGTTGCAGTCGGGGTTTGATCACTAGTGTGTGAGATGTGTCGTGATCATCACTATGCAACATCATGCACAACAGTTTGTATCAAACACCGCTTCAGTATAAGCGTAAAATAAACATACATTTCCAACTCCAACCTGCAGGAAAGAAGTCAACAAACACTCCACCCCTTATTTCTCCAATTTGCAAAAATATCTAACACAATGTTTAAGGTATGTACCTCACCTTCGAGAGCATCTGCAAAAAATAGGATTAGAAAAATCAGAGATTTTGGATTAGAATAAGCCCCCAGCGAAATCGCCAGTCTATCGCTACCCTCTCCCTTTTTCGAGGCGGAGGGGCCAAATGAGCCGTCCACTCTAATCGGACGCGAGCCTCTCCCAAGACCTGTTACCCAAGTCGTAACGGCGGTATACGCGGTCGACCTTCTGTGCGGTCTGGTGACATGTGATACGTGTACATGCCAAGGAGTCGCCGCCAATCGTTTCGTGGAGAGCACGATCGAAAACCCTATCGAATAGTTAGGAGTATCCTATTCAATTCAGCGGAAACTAGAGAAACGGGATTGGGGACTTTGTTCCGCCAACTGTCAGAGTTGACGCCCTTTCAGCACCTAAGTGTAATGATTTATTTAACCCTAAGATTTCATGCAGATGAATGAGGTGCGAACCCTAAAACTAAGAGTTTATACAGATAGGATTGACTATCCTAACAAACATGGTCAATATAATGAGTGCGCAAATCAAGGATCCAAAACATGCGGATAAATCACATGAAAGCAACATGGCATCCCTAGTAAGGCCCTACTAGCCTAGAGAAATATCAATCAAGGCTCAGGAGTGTTTATGACATGATTTGCCCTTAAGGGACAAAATCATAATTTTGAAGAATTTCGAGACAATTTACCCAAGAAGGGAAAATTTATCATTTCAGATGAAATATGGAGTCAAAAGATAGTTGAAATATGATTGGTCACCAAACCAATCCATTTCCTATTTTTTGGGAATTTTCATAATTTTCTAGAATTTTTGGAGCGATTTACTCTTTGAAGGGTAGAACCGTCATTTCAGAAAGTGATGAGAAGTGAAAATCCCAAATAGAAGGATTGGTCAACCTCTTGATCCAAATCCTAATTTTGAATAATTTTCACGGCTCAATCGGAATAAGAAAGACAATTTACCTTTAGAAAGTTAGAATTGTCATTTTCAAAAAAAGTACAAGATTCGAAAATCCAAGCATAAGAGTTGATCGCCTAACCGACCTTAATTCTTATCTTGGCATTATCGACCTATCTCACTTATAAGATAGAGGTGATTTACCCCTAAAGAATAATATCGTCGATTCTCGAATGAATAGATAAGAAATCCCAAAAATAGGATTGACCAGTTGTTTGTGGCCAATTCTCAATTTTTGAAAATTTCTAGAATGTCTAGGAATTTCCCACAATTTTCCTACATTTTTTTGGGATTTTCTAGGATTTTCTAACATTTTTTAGAATTTTCTAGAATTTTTTTAATTTTTTTTTATTTTTTTAAATGATTTTTTGAATTTTTTATTTAAAAAATCTGAAAGGGTCAACCCGACCCACTCGGGTTGGATACCCGGCCCAGACCCGGACCAACGAAATCAACACTCCAAAACGACGTTGTTTCAGTCTTTTTAATTTTCGATTTATTCGGATTTAATTCGACTGTTCCTATTGAACCACATGGCTACTTCACAGTCTTAGGATTGGTTGATCGGAACCTACGGCTTAGATCAAATGCTGACTAATCCTCAGCCGTCAAATCTAATTACTTAAACTTACGATCACGATTAAAAGTCGAGACTCGATCTGGATCGTTCACTCGCACTAACCTAAATGACGCCGCTTAACTACTAACATAAATGACACCGTTTTGATTTGTTTTGATTTTTTGATTTTTAAAACCATTTTAGAATCTTCAGAATTACTAATCGGATGGCTACTAAAAATTAGACTCGATTTATCTAAGCCGTCCAATCTGTTTATTTGAATAACAAACTCTAATGGCCAAGCTGACTGGGCACACACGTGGACCAATGATGCTCTGCCACCTAAGACCATTGACTCTTTGATCAGACACGTCATCTTCGTCTTCAACCTCACGACTGCGACTAAATGGACGGCTATGGATTTCCGGCAACGATCCAACGGTGAAATCTTAATAAAATAGAGCAAGACCAACGCCAATCGACTCGTCTCAACGTTTTGCAACACATATCTCAGAATTAACACATTTCAGCCACAGAATCAAATGCAGACAAGCTTGAACCAGTACGGGTATAGCTACCCCAATCATGCGATTCATGGCATCTCAAGTCAATGTATCAACACAGAAGCATCATAAGAGGTTCAGAACACTTACCTCGAGCTTCGATTGAGCTCGCACTACTTAGATTTGGCTATGTGACTTTGAACTGTGATCGGCAATGGATGTCGAGTTTGGAGACTCAATTCGAGATATTCAAACAAAGTTGATGCAAAATGAAGATGCGATGATGGTCAGTGATGCTTGGAGAATAAAACGTCCACATTAACTCGAAGAATGATGACAGGATGTAAAATCCGCCATTAGAGCACAGTGAGAAAACTCGAAGTTTGAACTCACCTTTTCTAGGATTACAGGCGGCCCGGCTAGTGACAATCGACTCTCGGAACTTCAGGCAAGCTTTTGTCGTTCTTCTTTGGCTTCAGTTTGGCCGGAGACAGCCTAACCAGTGCCTTGCAATCGAGCTCGAATTCTCGACGGTGATGGCCGGAGAATGAGCTATATATATATATATTTCTGTTAATCCTCATGAACAAAATCAACTCCTCCCTCTTTCCAGAAAAACTCCAATGGCTATATACCACTTTCGGATTTTTGCCGTGAACGGGGGAGGCTAACTTACTCGAAATGGCACGTGATTGTACGTGTCATTTGGTCCAAACGACGCCGAAGACGATGGATAATTCCGTCCAACTCAAATGGTCTTTCGGCGTGCGCAAATGGACGTTCGATTTGGCCATTCTGTAAAAGTTGACTTTCACGGCCGCCGCGACGTTGACCGGTTGATTTCACCCTCCTCTGGCAACCATTGGTTGCGATTTCGATTTCAATCGACGGGAAATAGCCTGAAATTAAACGCCTATCAGTGCGTCTTCAATTGCAGTCTGTTGAGAGATTAATTTTCCCATCAAAATTCGACTTTGTAATATTCCTCTGCACAGTTTCTTGGGGAAGAAGATGACACTGTAGCAGATCAGTTCGGCAGGTCAGAACCGGTTTGACTCTATTTTTGCAAAATTAATCCTAATTAGAGTGAAATTTTTACAAATCGAACCTCAGAATCGAATTTAGGACATGAATATTGTCTAAAAAGTGATTTTATCCAAAAGTTCACATCAATTTCTATGAAAGTCCTAAATTTTCACTTAATTGCAAATCGAAAAATTATTCAATTGAGGACTCAAACGGTCAAATTGGATCAAACCACCTATACCAATCGACTTAGAATGATTAAATACATTGGGTAGTGGTTTCAATTGGCAAAGGTAGCCCTTGAATTGAAAATAATTTCAATTATGCCCAAATTCCAAGACTAAATTGCAATAAAGTATGTAACTTTGCTCAATTCATGCAATTGAGCAATTTGTGTAAATAATGGGATTAAATTGCAATGAAATACAATTAGATTGAATGTTAAGACCCTAAAAACGCCAAAATTACAAATTAAAAGACTCAATTGACATTTTTTTACCAAATATAATCATAAGTGTAACAAAGAAACACATAAAATTAAACTTGAATTTGTACTTTTTATGAAATAAAAAATACAAGGAAATTAAAATAAAAATATTGACTATTTTTCCATATTTTTTGACCTCAAATGTTATTTTTCTTGAATTTTGATCTATTTTTTGAAAATATTAAAAAATATGAAAAATAAAGAAAATTATTTTTTGTTTCAAAATGGTTCCTTAGGCTTGTCCAAGGCTACCAAATTGATTTTATAATTTTTGAACTTTTTATGAATTTTTTTTATTATTTTTTTAAAAATAAACTGAAAATGATTGGTTAAAAATCAAGTGTCAACAAAATTATTTTTACCTTTTTTATTTTGGCAAATTCACTTTCCTATTTTAATGAATAAAATATTTATTGACTAGAAATCAATTTCCATTGACCAAATCATTTTTTGCAAACCAAACAGAGGAAAGTCCATAAAACACTTTCCCTGAAAATACTTTCCCAAAACAAACACACCCTAAATTATCTCATCTTGTTCGGATCTTTTGGGATATTTTCGGATAGGGATAGAATTTGAGCTTAATTGAAATATATCCAAAGATCGAAAAAGTTGCCAAATTTAATTATCTAAACCTTAAAGGATTGCTTTCTCCAAATTCTGAAGGTAAGATTTCCTTCGGGATGATTTTTTTTAAAATGCAAATGATTATCTAAAAATTCTTGAATATTCTAAAAGATAATCTTTTCAAATTTAAAAGATGTGAAATCTTGTGGATAGGAGTTTATCCCTTGATAATTTCGACCACCTTAGGTGGTTCGCGAAAATTGTTTAAATATTTTCACATTTTTAAACAAGCACGCCTATAATATACTCCCCATGTGCCTAAACCCTAAAAAAAAATTATATGCCTTACTCGTGATCTTATGGGGTGGGATTGTAATTTAGCATAAGACTTCATATTCTTTCCCTTTGGTAAGAGGTACGTTGTCGTCTTATACATGTACTCGCATACTGACTCGAATATTTGAGGATGTAGCGTTAAAAATTTTACTCTAATCCGAATCTTTGGGAACGAGTGAATTATCAAAAATTTGGATATCAAGGTATATTATGATCATTCTTGTTTAATCGTATTCAAATTCTTTTTTTTAAGAAATTCAAAAACTCTAAAAAAGGAAAAAATCAAAAATCAATTAAAAAAAAGCAGAAAACACAAAAAAACCATTTAAGTCACCTAAACTAATCAGAAAAAGGAATTTTCATGAAATTGGTACCGAAAGAGAATTAATTAATTTTTAATTAATGTAACCAGGTCCCTAAACTCATTATCTCTGGTTCATGGAAATAAAATAATTTTCCTACTATTTTATTTAGATTTCTAATCGACCTACCAAAAAATGATTAGTGACGGTTCCTAAATTAAATATCATTTTAATAAAACCTAAGTTGTGAATTAGTAGGGTTTGGGAAAGTCCGTATTAGGTTAGTTAATTCATCTAATTAACCTAATAATCCATTAGCTTGAATTTTTTGGGTCGCGGCAATTGGTGAGCGAACGCGAGCAACTATGTGGCACGATCGTTTAGGTCATCCATCCATCGATATTTTACGTCATACCGTTAAGCATTTTTTTTCTTTTGTCATCAACTGAGTCTAGTCTAGGAAAAGTTATCATGTGACTCTTGCTGTTGCAATAAAATTCATGAACTACTTTTTCACTCATCCACTTTAGAAGGTAGGCATTCACTTGACTTATTGTACACGGACGTTTGGGGTCTGGCATCTACTTTGTCTATTGATGATTTTCGTTATTATGTTATTTTTGTTAATCAATTCACTTATTATGTTTGGTTTTATCATCCGCAATAAATCCAATGTTGCTCCCATTTTTAAACAGTTTAAAGTGATGGTCGAAAAATAATTTCAAGAAAAAATACGAACTCTTTATTCTGATGAGGGTGGGGAATTCATTCAACTCAAATCACTTTTAGCAAACCATGGAATTTCACACCTAACTACACCTCCATATACCTCGCAACACACACTTCCGAGTAACGACCACCAATCAACCAACAATGCCTTCACCGATAATAATGTCCCATCCACCAACTCCCCACTCTTAATCGAACTAATGCTAAACCCACCAAATCCAAATCACCCCACCCGCACTCATACAATGATCGCACATTCTCAAAATAATATTTTCAAGCCTAAACAAGCCATACACTTA
Organism: Rhodomyrtus tomentosa; assembly: GCA_028455895.1. Lineage (NCBI taxonomy): Eukaryota > Viridiplantae > Streptophyta > Magnoliopsida > Myrtales > Myrtaceae > Rhodomyrtus > Rhodomyrtus tomentosa. The sequence continues at coordinate 11,189,063 of JAPCWY010000003.1, read as the reverse complement.
CCACAAAACATCCCCTACCTCAAACCTATGAACCAAGTGGATTTACTCAAGCTTTGAGTGATCCCCAATGGCGCTTCGCAATGTTCGACGAAATCAATGCCTTAATTTGAAATGGAACTTGGGAACTAACCCCAAAGAATTCTTCCATGAATATTATTGGTTGTAGGTTGGTCTACAGGATCAAACATCGATCCGACGGAGCATTGAGAGAAACAAGGCGTGTCTTGTCACCAAAGAATTTCACCAAAGACTGGGACCTAACTTCAAAGAAACTTTCAGCCCGGTTGTCAAACCTACAACAATCTGCATTATCTTCACTCTGGCAATCACTCAAAATTGGCCACTACACCAAAAGGATGTCAACAAGGTGTTTTCCAAAGGAACGCTACAAGAAGAAGTGTTCATGGAATAACCTCCTGGTTTCAAAGGCCCCACAAAATTCAACCATGTGTGCAAACTCAAGAAGCTATCTACGAGCTCAAACAAGCTCTTCGCGCCTGGTATAATGAGTTAAGTGTTTTTCTTATAACCAATTCATTTACTAATTCGAAGGCCAATAGCTCTCTTTTTATCTACTCTCACAATGGCATAGAGACATATTTCTTGGTGTATGTTAATGATCTTATTATTACGGGCAATGACACTCGGTTTCTCAATAATTTCATCGCAAGACTATCCAAGCGTTTTTCTATCAAAGATTTGGGGAACTTAACTTACTCCCTTGGAATCGAAGTACTTCCCACCAAAAAAGTTATTTTGCTCTCACAACATAAGTACATACAGGATCTACTTGAAAAGCATAAAATTGCCGAAGCAAAGGATGTTGGGTCTCCAATGGCAATCGGCACTTCACTTTTTCTTCATGATAATTCGAGGAACACATCGGCGACAGAATTTCGAAGTCTCGTTGGTGCTCTTCAATATCTCCAAATCACACTACCGGACATTTCCTTCGCTGTCGATAAATTATCTCAGTTCATGCACAAGCCAACACTAAATCATTGGTCTGCCGCCAAACGTCTTCTTCGATATCTTAAAGGTATCCTATTCCATGGGCTTCACTTGTAACGAGATACAAAGCATATTTGACATATCTTTTCAAATGCAGATTGGGCCGGTGATTCAAATGACAGGACTTCCAAATCCGGATTTATTGTTTATCTTGGTGCCAATCCTATTTTTTGGAGCTCTCACAAACAGCAGTCTGTTGTCCGATCATCAACAGAAGCCGAATATAGAGCAGTTGCCACTACATCATCAGAGGTACATTGGGTTCAAAACTTGCTCACATAACTGGACATACGCTCAATTGCAACACCCACAATATACTGTGACAATATTGGGGCCACATATGTTTGTGTCAATCCGATCTTCCACTCTCGCATGAAGCACATTGCAATTGATTATCATTTTGTTCGTGAGCTCGTAACAAAGGAGCAATTGAGAGTCTCTCATATTTCCACACATGATCAACTGGCGGATATAATTACCAAGCCATTATCAAAGCAACGGGTGCAAACACTTCGAGCCAAGATTGGCGTTTTTGATGGAAACTCCGTCTTGAGGAGGTGTATCAGAGAATCAATTTAAATTTTGAATTGTTCTCCGTAATCTCGGCCTTCCTTGTTGTTGTTAATAGTTGTCAATTAGTCGAGATATTCTTTTTATTTTTAATTGTTGTCATTCATGTATATGTATTATAAATACCACTGAAATACAGCAATGTAAATCATCCTGGAAAATATTCTCTCAATCTTCCTCTTTTACTGAGGAGTAAAAGGGCTTGCAACTCATCATCGATCTTCATCTCAATCTTTGTCAATTGATTCACTAGCCCCTTAAAGGTGTTTAAGTGCTTGATCTTACTTTGACCATCCTTATACTCCAGCTTCACCAAACGTCGCACAAGACGAGCTTTATTGCGAGGTGTATTCTTTTGAATCATGGATTCTAGCTTCGACCATAATTCGTGAACATTGGTGTATGTCGACACATGCTCAACCAGACTCTTGTCGATATATTTGCGGATCATGGAGACCGCTTTGCGATTCAAGAGTTTCCACTCGTTATCGCTCTTCTTCTCCGGATGCTCCTCATTTAGTATTGGCTCGTACAAATCTTTGCAGTAGAAGTGGTCCTCCATCATGGGCTTTCAATAGGAATAGTTCTCCGCAGTGAGTTTGAACATATCACCATCATGGGTGATGGTAGCCTCCATCTTGAAACACACAGTACACTTGAACCAAGCTCTGATACCACTATTGGGAAAAAGACTGGTAATATGCGAAAGCGAAACCCTTTCTCCCTCCTTGCGTGATCAAGATGGGCAAGAGAAAACTATGGAAATGTAGAAATGGAGAGACACAAATTTTTACGTGGAAAATCTGAAATGGAAGAATCACGAACATCTTCCACTATGATAATAGGATTACAACAGTATTTCCTCACCAAATTGGTGGAATACTCTCACCTTTATGGTAGAATACACACTAGCTCAAGAGTATAACACTCTCTCAAACTCTTCACACAATGGTGGCTCTCTCTCTCTCCCTCTTGGAGGATCTCTTTATCGTCGAATGGCTTGTCGAATTCTTTGACCTCACCGACACTTCTCTCTTGGAGGATTTCTGGATCGATAGGCATGCTCGATCGTCTGATTTTTTCAAGCCATCTCTTCATCCCTTATTTATAGGAGGCCAAATGACATCTCGTCCATCGTCTAGAAACTTCACCAATTAATTAAGGTTGATATACGAAGATGACAAGCATCTTTCCAATGCATGGAGCCACGAGAATTCACTTTCCCGTGCGAGGTGGTTGTATTGGAACTACATGGTCATCAACGCATTAATTCTCCCAGCTAATTAAGGAGAATCCCAACACATGTGCGGGTTAATAGGGTCGGGCTCTGGATATTAGCATCGAGAAAAGCATTCCAGGTTCGCCGAGTGCAGAACATCGCCGAGGCTGAGCATGAGGAAAGGTGATGGTCGGCGCCGGCCGTTCTTATCTTCAAGTGCTTCGAACAAGTTTTCTGCGAACCCGTACGTCCCGCTTCATTTAAGAGACTGGGATCGAGCTTTTAAGGGAATACGAGCCGCTGCTACTAATCGCATGGCGAGTTTTGCTACCTAAAAAGAACGACGACATGCTCGAGCCTTTCTTTCGTTATTTATCAGCTACTTTGCTTTTTTTTTTTTTTTTGGCTGACTTACAAGTGAGAAATGAGTTTGAATGCTTGTGACCGTTCGATAAAAATCCACTCGAAAGGCAAAAATGATCAAGTCGCGTCACCTTAGTTAGAAATGAGCCAGTCTTTTAGGGAATTCGGGAGACTCGTTAATTAACCGACGTGCCTCTTGATAGAGATGAGCCCGGGTTGGCCAGGCCGGTTTTGGAATTGAGACAATTGGCCCGGCCTGAATATTCTCGGGCCAATGACATCCACGCCCCAGAAAATGGCCCAAACCCAAAGGGTGTACTTCAGCCCAAAACAACGAGAAAAGACTCATTTATTAACCGACGTGCCCCTTGATAGAGTTGAGCCAGGGTTGGGCGGGCCGGTCAGTATCAAAGCCCCACATTTCCCTTCGAAGATCTCTTGGTTACCATCATCTTCTTTGTTTCGAACCTCTTAATTTGTCTGAACGAAAAAAGTAGTGACGATGATTTGAGCTTTATGAATGCTGATTGCTGAGGCATCGGCTGACCATTGTTGACCGACTCCCAAGCCTAACGTTTCATTTCGGCTCTCCTTCCTCGTGCTCACTGCTCAACTTAATTTGATGAAGCATCCCTGCGCTTCGCTTTCCCTCTCCTTCGTTCTTCGCGTGCGCAAATTTTGGTTTATTCACTCTAAAAAAGCCCGACTGTAATTGCCGAAGACAGCCATGGCTGTGTTTGAATAGATTTCTTTTGTATATTATGGACGCGGTGTCCTGTCCCATGCCACCTCTCTGTCCTCGCATGGGACACAGAGAGACATCTTTTGCTGCTTTTCACTTAGAACTCCTCGAATTTCAGCAATGTCGATGAATTATTGAACACCAAATCTTTCCTGTGCATTCACCGCCCGCCGCTGCCGCTGCCGCTTCCGCGATGAGCCCCGAAATCCGCTCCTCCCAAAACCTCCGACCACCCTCGTCACCTCACAAACCTCCCAATGCCCAAGAACCCGCACCGCCCAACTCGTCGGCTGAACTCCCCCTTACCACCGCAGCCGCCGCTCCCGCCGCCTCGGCCTCCAAGAAGCTCACCCTCGTCCCGCTCATCTTCCTCATCTACTTCGAGGTCGCTGGCGGGCCCTACGGCGAAGAGCCCGCCGTGCAAGCCGCAGGGCCCTTGCTGGCCCTCCTGGGCTTCTCCATCTTCCCCTTCATATGGAGCGTCCCGGAGGCCCTCATCACCGCCGAGCTCTCCACCGCGTACCCCGGCAACGGCGGCTTCGTCATCTGGGCCGACCGCGCCTTTGGCCCCTTCTTCGGCTCCCTCATGGGCACCTGGAAGTTCCTCAGCGGCGTCATCAACATTGCCGCCTTCCCGGTTCTCTGCATCAACTACTTGGAGAAGATCTTCTCATTGTTCAAGTCGGGCTGGCCCCGGTACCTCGCCCTCCTGTTCTCGAACCTGTCTCTCTCCCTCCTCAACTACACCGGCTTGAACATCGTTGGGGTTGCAGCGATCGTGCTCGGCATCGTTTCTCTGATGCCCTTCTTATTAATGTCCTTGGTCGCCATCCCCAAGATTAGGCCTCACAGGTGGGTGAGCTTGGGCCAAAAGTGGTGTCAAGAAAGATTGGAACTTGTTCTTCAACACCCTGTTCTGGAACTTGAACTTCTGGGACAATGTGAGCACCGTCGCCGGAGAAGTGGACCGGCCACAGAGGAATCTCCCATTAGCCCTTCTCGTGGCGGTGATTTTCACCTGTGTCTCTTATTTGATTCCTCTGTTCGCCGTGACGGGTGCTGTCTCGGTGGACCAGAGTGAGTGGGAGTCCGGGTTCCATGCCGTTGCGGCCGAGGTGATCGCAGGTGAATGGCTCAAGGTCTGGATCGAGGTCGGCGCGGTGCTGTCGGCGGTCGGGCTCTTCGAGGCCCAGCTCAGCAGCAGCGCTTACCAGGTCCTCGGCATGGCGGATATCGGGATCTTGCCCGAGTTCTTTGCCGCGAGGTCTGAATGGTTCGGCACTCCCTGGGTGGGGATCATGCTGTCCTCCCTCATCAGCATCGGCGTCTCCTACATGGACTTCACCGACATCGTCTCGTCCGCGAACTTCTTGTACAGCCTCGGGATGCTGGTCGAGTTCGCTGCGTTCGTGTGGCTGAGGAGGAAGCTCCCGTCGCTGAAGCGGCCGTACCGGGTACCGCTGGGCGTGCCGGGGCTGGTGGTCATGTGCTTGATACCATCCGCGTTCTTGGTGGTGATAATGGTGATCGCCACCAAGGTGGTGTACCTGGTGAGTGGACTGATGACGCTGGGTGGCATTGGGGGGTTCTTCTTGATGAAGCTCTGCAAGTCCAGGAAGATTTTCAAGTTCAGCATCAGTGATGTTGACGTCGCGTAACTTCAGATCACAATGAAAAATCTCATCTTTGGGTTCTTCTAGTTGCTTCAATTATAAGTTTTTTTTTTTTTTTTTTGCCCAATGTGGTGCTTTGGAAGGATGATTTCCCGCAACTCTGGTTACGATCAACTTTTGCCGCAATTCGAGTCTGCACTGGAGGAGCACATGGGCGGCATACAATGGGACGCAATCCTCTGCCATTTCTTGCGGTCTGTTTTTAGAAATTGACAAAAATGTTGGGTCCATTTCCCTAATTTTATAACAAATGTAATCCTCGAGCTGTACATTTATTTAATGTTCTCTCTTAACTTTTGCTTAGTGAACGATGTCGCATCTGAATTCTTAATTTATTCTGGATTGAATAAAAACTTTCAACGTAGTTACCCAAAAAAAAAAACTTTCAGTGTTATCATTTTATTAATTCAAATTCAGGGATGGCGTTGAAAAATTTCATACAATTCTAAAGACCACATTGAACGAATTGAAAAATTCAGGTATAATTGAGCTAAAATCTAAATATCACATTGAGTAAATTTGTAATTCGGAATCCACGTTACACGTTAAACTAAATTTGAAGGATTATTTCTGTCTTTTATACTTTGTCTCTTCTGTCGGTCCCGAATGGCGCGAAAATGGAAGTAAAATCTGCGAGATAGGATAATGCACACACTGATCGAATGAATGAATGGTGACTTTGTCTTTATGGAACACCTCCATTTCGGGCACTGGTCCTGTCAAAGTAAAGAGAAGAACATCCGAAAGGAATGGAGTTTTCAATAACATGCAGGGGAGCGTACCAACCGGAATCACCTACCTGACCATGGCCCTCTCCTTGCGGTAAGCAAGGAAAGAGAATTGGGACTTTTCACCTGTAGGTCAAATCGATGTGTTCGTTGAACGTCGATTCGAGGCTCTGTCATTCCATTTACCTCCTTGTCTCCGACCCTTTGTATCTCGTTGCTTCGCTTCCAGAATCCAGACCAGTCATGGCGTCCGCCGAGGCAATGGAGACTTCCGATCGCTCTCCGACCGCCTCGCTTCTCGGTACGCCCGTTCCCCCGGCCTCCCCCGCCTCCGCCGCTGCCTCCAAGAAACTAGCCCTCCTCCCCCTCGTGTTCCTCATCTACTTCGAGGTCTCCGGCGGTCCCTACGGTGAGGAGTCCACCGTGGGAGCCGCCGGTCCGCTCTTCGCCATCCTGGGCTTTATCGCCTTCCCCTTCGTCTGGAGCGTTCCTGAGGCCCTCGTCACGGCGGAACTCGCCACCGCCTTCCCCGGAAACGGCGGCTACGTCATCTGGGCCCACCGGGCATTCGGGCCCTTCTGGGGATCCCTGCTGGGCTCCTGGAAGTTCCTCTGCGGGGTCATTAACCTGGCCACCTACCCTGCCCTCTGCATGGACTACCTCGAGCTGATGATCTCGGTTTTCGCCTCCGGCGTGCCCCGGTACGTTGCCGTCTTCTTGTTCACTTCGGTATTGTCCTTCATGAATTACACTGGTTTGAGCATTGTGGGCTATACTGCAGTTGGTTTGGGTGTTGTATCTCTCTCGCCTTTTGTTGTGCTGACATTGTTTGCGATTCCCAAGATTGATCCTAAAAGGTGGATCAGCCTGGGTGAGGTGGGCGTGGCTAAGGATTGGACGCTTTTCTTCAACACCCTCTTTTGGAACTTGAATTTCTGGGACAATGCAAGTACTTTAGCTGGGGAAGTTGAGGATCCCCAGAGGACATACCCTAAGGCACTCTTCTCTGCTGGTCTGCTTGCTTGTTTGGCTTATCTGCTGCCTCTCTTGGCTGCAATTGGCGCAATCCCTCTGGATCAAGAGGATTGGGTAGATGGGTACTTTGCGGATGCCGGGGAATTGATCGCCGGCGAGTGGCTCAAGATCTGGATCGAAATCGGTGCAGTCCTATCGGTCGTGGGACTCTTTGAAGCGCAGTTGAGTAGCTGCGCATATCAGCTTTTGGGGATGGCGGACTTGGCATTTCTGCCTCAGTCATTTGGGTTGCGGTCTGCGTGGTTTAACACCCCCTGGGTGGGGATTTTGATCTCGACATTGATAGCGCTGGCGGTTTCTTACCTAGACTTCACGGAACTGATCTCGACGGTGAATTTCTTGTACAGTCTGGGAATGCTGCTGGAGTTCGCATCTTTTCTTTGGTTGCGGAAGAAATTGCCTTCAGTTAAGAGGCCATTTAAAGTGCCGATGGCAATGCCGGGACTGGTGATCATGTGCTTGATTCCGTCTTGCTTTTTGGTTTATGTGATGACCGTGGCTTCTAAAACTGTATATATACTGAGTGCCGTGATGACCGTCTTCGCGATCTTTTGGTACTACTTCATGAAGATCTGCAAATCAAAGTCCTGGTTCCAATTCCATGATGTTGGTGAAAAGTTGGATGACGAGGAGCAACCAGAGCTCTAGTCTAGCAGACTAGCACATATATTGTAAGGGTGTAATTTCAGTCCCCTGAAGAAGGAAAGCTCAATATAGCTCAGATTGCGTTTTCTGGATGACTAAGATTAGGATTGAGACCAATGGCAATTTTCCCCTCTTCGAACTGTTTTGCAGATAGAGCTATCAGAATCCATTGTTATAGGAAGCCCTGTCCGAAAGTATCACGTTACCAAGCCTGAGCACGTTTCTAAGTGAAAATGGAGGTTACATACTTTCTCTTGGATCAGAGATCTGAGAAGGCGGTGCTATGAATTCGACTGGATGGACCAATCATTGTTCGACGGAGTCGTGTTGCGGTGCGTGCGAAAGGTGTAGAAAGGAGGGGGGCAAAATTTCGATGAGAAAGAAGACAGACAGTAGCAGAAATTTCTCAGTGAGTATGATTCTAAATTGCTCAAATCACGTCAAATTCCAATCCTTGGCGGTAAAAATGATTTTCCTTTCGGTGCAGTCTTTGACTTCTGGTGATCCCAACTCCAGCGAGTCTCTTTTTCCTTTCCATTTGACAAGTCTTACCATGAACATATATTGATGATGGCAGTAGTTATTCGAATACCAAGCCTCTCTCTACGCGTTGATCAGCCTCTTCCGACTGATGTTTGGTGAATCGAAAATGTACATCGCCGTAGTGAATCGAAGGGTAAGCCGATCACAGCGAGAGATGATCAGAAATCTCGGACACGGGAGCTCTTTCCTTTCAACTTGCATTTCGACAGACTCCGTAATCCGAGAGCGAGAAAGGATGCGCAGCAAATGCGGAAGATCGATGACTACGAGATGCGTCTCTAAAACTGTTCATTAAGCTAGAACAACTCAACGGCACAGGCTATTAATTCCCAACACTTCGGCATTTACGGTACTGAGAATCAGGCGCGTAACAGGTGATTTACGCAGCAGTCTGTCCACAGCTCAGTGTTCCTCGTGACAACATACACACTACACACGGTAGATTGGTCCTATGTTAAACTAGCAGATAAGAAAGGAGAGCACAGTGAACAGTCCTATTGGCCTCCGACATACTTCTCCAAGTGAGACGGGAGTTGAATAGATGGGTTAATTCGAATTTTCTTGTCGGCCATGTAGGAAAACAAAGGGGGAAAAAAAAAAGGCACAAATGATCCATTAGGTTTGAACAAATGTGCAATGATTTTAATTTATTCAATGTGGTACTTAAATTTTAGTTTAACGTGCAATGTGATCCATAGGCTTTCAATTTGTTCGATATGAGTTGTCCTTTCATTAATTCCAGCTACCAAAAAATAGTATATTTTTCCAAGCAGTTCAGGGACAAGATTAAACATGTATTAAAAATTCAATGACCACATTGAACAAATTAAAAGTCTATGATCAATATTATATATTAAATTAAAATTCAGAGACCATACTTAAATAAATTAAAAGCTCGATAACTAGAATTACACTTTTCACCAAAGTTGAGATACTATTTTGGGGACTCAGTCTTTGTTATTATTTTGTGAAGGTTCTTATGGATGGGGCTATCTCTTTATGGACCAACTTCAAAAAATAAATACAGTTTAATAATTCTGCCTCTCCTCGTCGGATTCAAATCGCCTACCCTTTCCTTAAAAGGGCAAACACCTACTGTTGAGATCTGGGCCATCCGTTTTTAAACGAACGATCCAGATCTCCTTATTTTAGGGGATAATATTTTGATTTTTTTTAATAATGATTAGACCCGTCCATTCATAACACGAACATGCAATTCTAGGTAAAAAGTCAGGCGGTCCCTTTCCCTCTTCATCGGGAGGAACGCCCGGGGATCCCAAAATAGAGCATGGACATTTGTTGGCTGTGGAGCAAAAGGACAAGTTTGGATGCATGAATTATGGAAGCCCCACGTCGGATTCAAGATTTCCCTCTTTATTTTTTTTGTTTTTTTTTTTGGTTTGATTCAAGATTTCTTCAAATGTCATTAAATTAGGCACAGCTGATAAGGATCAATGTGTTTCTAGTTAGCAGACGCCGGCCTATTAATCGTGGTCCCACTCTACTCCCCATCTTAAAAAATAGCTCTTGTAAGTTTCTGCAAATTTTGGTGACGTGCTTACATACGCTCGTGCGGGAATCATATCGTGATCCGCAGCACACACTTATGTAAGCACTCCCGCACTTTGTAGTCCCAATCCCGACTAATCTTCTCCGCTCTTGGAGATCTCTTTCAATTCGACCAAACGGCAGTTTTCAATCTTGTTTGAAGTAGGTGAATGGTATCGGGCTCTCATTCGAAGTTGTCATGGATTGGACAGATAAGCGAGGGTTGAAGTTGTTAATTTGCACGCTTATTTCTTGCGGTTTGAGTCGCGATACTAAGCATTGTGATCGAGCATTCCCTTAAAGTCGGTCACAGATATGTATGTATGTATGTAATACTGATGTACATCCTATTACAAAACAAGTTATGTTCCAGCCCATTTCCTTTGAACTTCGGTGGCCAACCAAATTGTAGCGTGGTTCCAGTACCGCTAAAGAACATGTCTGCTCACGCTAGATAGCACCATATGGCGAATCACGGCGATACTTCACGAGCGCCTTTTGCCGTCGATCAGGCCTGCACACCACCCACCTCACGCGGTCAACAACGGCAGCTCGCCTCGTGAATACTGAAGCGCTCTTCTCCCTTCTCTCGTGGAGAGTGTCGAGCGCAGCGTGCTGAGTAGGATTAGATAGGGCGGGGTAAGGGCGAAATCTAGAGAGACAGAATGGGGAGCGTCCGCCGTCAACTTGGACAAGGCAGCTTGGGAAAAAAAGGGAAGCTTATTCTTTGATTGGTCGTCCTATCGCAGCAAAAATCAAGCGGTAGAACTCGAGATGCGTTAATTTCCCCCCTGGGACATTCTTTGATTAGACAAAGAGTGATCAGGCACTTTGGTAGTGGTGCCAAGCTTCCACTGATCTTTATCCAAATCTTCCCTTCCCTGCACCGAAACAGAACTTCCCAAAAAGACAATTTTCTCGAGATGTGTCAAAATTCACGGCGGGGCAAAGTCGTTCGAGGGATAAGGATTCCCACCCAAACTGGTGATAAATGGTGGGGACGCATTCGAATGAATCGACTCATGTCAATCTATCCTTTTTCGATCGACTTGGGTGTTAAAATAATAATAATAATAATAATAATACTAATAATAATACTAATAATAAATAAATAAATAAAAGTGGGAAAAGGTATCGGGAGATTCGCGGGATTTTTTCCAAATTAGCATTTTTTTTAAAAAAATTTTACCGAATTAGTACTAAAAATATATATAGTTATCATATTAGATGTTGCTCGGCAATTAGACCATCGATTAGGGCCCAAAACAAGGATTTGGGCCCCGCTCATATGCCCAATTTTCGAGTGGGCTAAAATTTAATTTTTTTATTCAATTTTTTTTAATGGATTCTTCTCGAAAAATTACGATAAATAAAAAAAATCGTTCCAAATTAACACCCGAGCGATGAGATATGCTATTATTCAACTCGGATTTCTAAAACTTTGAAATGGCATATCTCATCGCTCGATTGTCCATTTGGGACGTTTTTTTTTCAACTCGGATTTTTAAAACTTTGAAATGTCATATCTCATTGCTCGGGTGTCCGTTTAGAATGATTTTTTTTTATTTCGCGTAATTTTTCGAGACGAATCTATTGAAAAAAATTAAATTTCAGCCCCGTTCAGCAATTGGACCGCCGAGCGGGGCCCAACTCGCAAATTGGGTGCCGCTCGACTGCCCAATTGCCGAGCGGCACCTAATATGATAAATAATTTTTTTAAATACTAATTCGATAAATATTTTTTTTTAAATGCTAACTTGGAAAATTGCCCGAGATTTGCTTGGCACTTTTGCTTTTCAATTTCCTTTGGCACTTTTGATCTCGCACTGCATTAGATATTTGCAAAAGAGGTTCATTCACGAAATGATCTGTTTTCCCCGATATTTCCAAGAAGATCGAGAACCGAACCGGGTCGAGGCCCGCTTCATGATTGATGCATTTGTATCCACCGTGAAAGAGAGTATGCTTTACGTAAAAAGGGACCTATCGTGATCGATCCCTTTCAATTCTTTCTTGCGATGACCACAGTGAACGTGAAATTCAGACGTTCTCTCTCTTGCGAAAGGGGATGTTACTGTAATCCTGCCAAAGAGAAGAACAGAACAATAAGGGAAAAAGAAAAAAAAAATTTCTAAATTTATTTCACTCGTGCCAGTTCGATCCTAAGCTTTTCAATTGTATCAGATGAGTCTAATTCTTTTGACGATTTATCAACGCAATCCACACAATCAATTCTAGCCGAAAATCGCTAACTCATGAAATCGGTCATCTTATATGACACGATTAAAGTTAACACGGACAAAACTTTACAGTTTTTAAGTTTTTTAAATTCTTTTGTCCTTTTACAACTTTAGGTCTGTGAGCTAGCAATGTTGTCGGCCCACAATTGGGGAAATAAAATATAGTAAAGAAAAGGGAAAAAAATCAAAAAAAAAATTTAAAAAAGATTAATACCGTGAAAAATTTTAATTTGGTACACTTATAATAAATTCATCTAAATTGATACACATATGATAAATTTTCTCTAAACTATCTTTTTTACCAAAAACCCTAAATTAGTACTTTTGTGAAAAAATTACCTAAAAAATTTCAAACTAGTATACTTGTGATAGATTTTTGTTAGTCAAAACACTTGTGATAAATTTACAAGTCTATGACAAACAGAAGGTAAAAATCTCAAATTGGTACACGCTTGAACTGTCACATATCATCCAACTTAACAATTTGACAGTTAGATTTGACGAAAACTATCAATGGGTAAATTTATCACAGGTGTACTAGTTTGGGTTAAATTTATCATAAGAGTACCAGTTTTGAGTTTTGGTGATCAAAAAGATTATTTGGAGTAAATATATCTTAAGTGTACAAGTTTGGAGTTTTTCATGGTATTAACCCTAAAAAAAATTTGTTCACATCAGCGTTAGCTATCAAAACATTGCCGGGTGTGCCGCATAAGACGGCCGGTGTTCGTGTCAGTAATTTTCGACAGAAATTGACCGAATGAATTATATTGACAAATATTAAAAAGGATTAGAATTCAATTGAAATATTTAAGATTAAATTTTCACGATCACAATATATTTAGGATAGATTTAAAACCTTTTTGGAACTTCTCCCAAATAAGAATGCTCACTTGGATTCACCTTCTACAAACGCGCGCGCGCGCTCTCTCTCTCTCTCTCTTGTTCTCGTTTTCTTTTTGTGTTTTTGCTTTTACGTTCACATCGCCATTGTTTTCTTCTGGAAGCTCTTTCAGCACTCCGGGATAAGATCCACCATAAAATCGGCACCGTAGGATCCGTCTTCGTGAGTAAAGAAGAAGAAATCTCTCGAAATTAATTGAGAATTCGAGCAACGACGACAGTGAACATAACTTTCGAGATGGCTCTAAAGACCCCCTTTCCCTTTTTTTTTTTTTTTGGCTTTTTTTTTTATGAATGGATGTACCTTGATTAGGCTCGGAAGGAAGAATGTCTACTTTCATCGCCATTCATATCGATGCGACAAAATCGAGCAGGTGTTCTTACATGAGCAAGTTAGGATAACAACACAATATTTTTCAAATTTTAATTCAATATACAATGTCATCCGTGGAATTTTAAATTTGTGCAAATGAGGTCCCTAAACTATTGGCACGAAGTGCAATGCCGTCCTTAGAAAATTAATTCGTTCGATGTGATTTATGAACTTATGAAATATATTTAAAAGTTCATGAACCAAATTGAATAGCGAATCAAAATTCGAAAATCGCATCAAATAAATTAAAATATATATATAGGGTAATATTATACATAAGATCGAAATTCAGAAACGATATTGCATATTGGATCGAAATTGATGGGTCATTTGTGTCATTTTCCCGAGCTCACTTATTAAGAAATTAAAAAACAAAAAACAAAAAGCAAACATGTCCAAAAGCGTACATGCACAATCATGTTGCTTGCGCACCTCTCTTTGGGCCCAATCGGGAGTCTCTAGCTGTAAAAGGCAAAGGATGCAAGAAAGGAAAATGATGAAGAGCCCAATAAGTGGATTCTCATTCTAGAAGCTCTCTCTCTCTCTCTCTCGATTGTTTTCTTTTTTGCACATTTACTTTGTTATCGTCGTCATCGCCATTATTTTTCTTCTAGAAGCTTTTTCGCGCTTCGGACAAATCCCGTATAATGGAACACTGGACACAACCGGCGGTGTATATATAAATTGCATGTGCATGCCCCACCTGGACACAACACAAAATAATTCTATACTTATATAACTCGATTAAATTCGACAATAAAAAAAACTCGAAAATTTAATTATTAAGTACGTATATAAGTACGTAAATCATTACGAATAATCAAAACGCAATTGGCCCCACTACGTTTCGTGATGGCTGTGAAGTTTTCCTTTTTCTCCCTTTTTTAAACCCCCAAGAGATATAATGTTTATAATAATATTATTGATTGTCACGTCCATGGCGGCGGAGTTGACTACGGAAAATTTTCTGTTTTGTCTTTTTGGGTTTTGAGAACTGTTTCATTGGAACGAAATAAATTTCATCGAAAATAGATATTCAGCTTTTAATTGATGGATATCGAGTCCTGAAAATATCCAATTGAATATAAAAATCAATATAGAATTGTACAAATATAAATCGAACCGAAATTTGACTTGACGAAAAAGTTTATAGAGTACATACAAATAAATTTCGACGGAATCTAACTCGACATCAAAGCTTGAAATTGCGACGGCACCACGCCAGAGTTAGACTCGGCGACAAAACATTAAGGATAAAGATTCATAACGGAGTTTAACTCGCCGATGTGAATTTGATAATTGTAGTTGCATCTAAGAAAATCTACAATGTAGTAAAATAAATATAATTGAAAGACAAAATGATAAATAACGTGAGTTATGTCATTGATTAGAGAGAGTTATTTATAATTCCCTACAGGCGATTACAACTTTAAAATTTAAATAAAAGATAACTTGTTAACGGGGATTATTGTCACCCAAGGCTTCCTATTTTATAGACATTCTTCACATTTCTAGGCAATTTTGTTGCCGATGACAATACTCACCGAATATCCGTAGGCAGTTTTGTTACCGACGTCAATGCCCATAGATGCTTGTTCGCTTGGTTTTTATCCAAATTAATCAAAGACACCGTGTTCGGCATTTTCCATTATATATATTTCACATAATTGAAAGAGAACACTTTTTTTTTCTGTCAATTACGAACAAAATAAGAAGAGGAAGGAAGTGAGCTCGTTCAGTTTGATCTGTCCCCTCCGTTAAGTCGATCTCGACTGGTTGATCGAGATACGACCTATTCGAAATTAATTGAACGAACGCGACGCCGCAGGAGTCGTCTGAAGGAGACCGCGCTTAGGGAAATCACTGCTGTTCGGTCGCGGGTCGACGAGTCTCGTGATTAGAGACTTTCGAATGTCTTTTGGGCTTAGGAAAGGTTGATGGCGATTCGTCCCTCCTTGGCGATTCTCATTCGGCCCCAGCTTAGATTAACGCGCGTGCTGCTAAAATGGAGAAACAAATAATTACGGCAAGGTCGGCACGAGTTTGACTATTTGTGGTTGAGGATCGCTCTCGCAACCAAATGTCACGAACGACCGAAGCCGATATGCCCGGTCGCTACTTCAATCGAGCGGCATGATTGGCGCAACCATTGGGCCCCCCTCCCACTTGTATAATCCCGCCCCCCAAATGAAGAATTACCAAATCGAATAAAGAATTACCAAATTGGTATTAACGGGCGTGGCGTCACCACCGCTTTTAGATTAAAAGTGGCAATAAGTAATGCCCGGGCGGATCAGTCGTGTTTAGATTGGGCCAGAAATGGTCTAACCCAAATTAATTTATTTTATTCACTCATTGCAACGCAAATCTAAGTACTTCATACCCAACCTGATTTATATACCTAAAACACTTTCATTTTCAATCCAAAAAATTGTACCCAAGCTAAGATGCTGGTGCAAAATGAGTGAGCGCAAGATTGATTGAGAACAAATAGATAATGAAGATAGAGTCATAAATGTAAGTTGGAAACTCATTTATAGCTCGCTTACAAACGGTGATTAACACGGCGGTTACTAAAGTTGAAAAGAGCAAATAACTTGCTTTTGGTAGTTATCAGAAACTACTTCATGGATAGATATGACATAACCAACCAATGGTAGTTATTAGTTGACTTTATCAAGAAACTTCAAGACTCTCGTTGGGAACTTCATGTTATATTGTCGATGACTCCACTCGCGAATTGACGATTCCCTTTAGGTTATTGACAATTTTGTTAATAAATGACTAAACCCTACTCTTGTCGACTAAGTCCATCACTTGTCCATGATAACCAAAAAGTTGATCATTTTTTAGAGTAAAACAGGCATCATGTACCATTGCAAATCTATCATATGGTTATTGCATCTATTGAATCCTCTAGTAATCGAATTATTATTTTGTATATTCGACACGGGTTAAAGCATCTCATATACGCATCCACAATACAACATCCAAATTTTATCTTAGATTTTCGTCGCGCGCTTGTGGGCGATGTACCAGAGTTAGCTTTGTTTCGCATGGGCTCTTTTAGCATGGTCGAGTCGACCACATCCGAGTTTCGACTCGTTCAAGACCCCCACTTTGTAAAGACGCTTCTTACCTAGACCATACGGTGGATGGACGAGGCAATCTGGGGTGCGCATGAAAACATTTACGATCTGCAATTTCCCTTCTAGAAGTCAATATAACAAGAAAATTCGTTTGATAAAACCACATTCGAAGCAAAAATGCGTTTGATAAAAAAATTGACTTATGGTAGGATTTTCTACTTATGATCGGATTTTATACTTCTGGCAAACTTTTTTGGCCAACTTTGATAAGTAATTTTTTTTTACTTTTGGCCTCTAGAAGTCATTCCCGCCATTGCCGACCACCGTCGATCGCCGTCAAATATTATTTGAATAATGTTTCAAAAATAGAAAATTTTAAACGTTATCAAATGAATTTCTCTAATCAAAAGTCAATCTGGTCGATAAGCAGAAAAATCATTCTAATTTTGAAAATAAATTTGAAAATTATTGTCATGCACACTTTAGAATCTACTTTTTCAGCTTGTAAACTGTAATTCACGTTCTGAAGTGTACTTAAGAGGTTTTGGCACCAATTCACATTATCGATCTCAAAAGTTTCGATGCGGAAAAATGGGGATCGACGTGATGGGATGGGATCGACGAGCGATGGCAGCACGCCCCTTCCATTTTACCCGCCATGAATGAAAGCTTCGCCACCCACCCCGCCGCACGCCACCCTACCCTCGTCCTCATCCCCGGTTCGACAAAATCCCGGTCACACGTCAGCAATCGGAATCCCTCCCTCGCATCCATCCATCTATCCATCCATCCCCCCTTATCCGCCACGTGTCACGCACACGTGCCCTCTCTCGGCTCGATCATAGCTTAGCAAAATAGCGAGTGAGGGGCCCACCGTACATGTCACGTGACGATGTCCCGTCAGGCTGGGCGATCCCTTATCCTCAACAGAGACGGCTCATTTAACCACCGGTCAACTCGGAGCGTCGAACGCTTTGCTGGTGCTCCTAACTTGGCTTCTCTTGCTTCCGGAATTTTGATCCGGATTGACGTGCCCGTTTCACGGAACCCCGATTTCGGTTCAGGAATCAAAAGGGAATAAGTAGTTTCGGTCCGATTTTCGATTTCGATTTCGAATTTTTAATTTTATTTTTAAAATAATAAAATAAATAAATTATTAATTATAATTATTAATTAAATTATATATTATAATAAAATTTTAAAAATAAAAAATTTATTTTTGTGAAACATTATTTTTGTGTAATAAAAAAATATTATAAATTATAAATATATTATCATTATTTATTTAGCGGTCCGGAACCGGCCCGAAATCACTGATTTCGAAAAATCAGAAATCTAAATCGACCAATAAAGACTGATTCTGATT
Source organism: Rhodomyrtus tomentosa (assembly GCA_028455895.1). NCBI lineage: Eukaryota > Viridiplantae > Streptophyta > Magnoliopsida > Myrtales > Myrtaceae > Rhodomyrtus > Rhodomyrtus tomentosa. The sequence continues at coordinate 11,171,015 of JAPCWY010000003.1, read as the reverse complement.
CCGGTTCGAAATCGAGGGCTCGGTCAATCGATCCATTTTGGACCCAAGATATCAAATTCCCATGTCTAGATCCGGAGCCCAGTAACGATGATAACCCCAAATTTCACCCTAAAAGAAAAACGATGATAAATCGAGAGCTTCTGACTTGGCGATATTTTCTTTGGCTTCGACCGCCAAGTCACAACCGGTCCGACCCCCACACGTGTCAGTTCCTGATTGCTCTCCAGTCTCCCGTTATCCCAACTGTTTGTATAAATACTGCCGTGCCCATCCGGAGGCGCCTTCGAACAACCTCTCCTTTGCGAATTTTGCAAATTGCCAACGCACCCAACTTCGAAAAAGCGGACCGAAAAGAGAGAGGGGGGCAAAAAAAAAACCGTCCCCTTTTTGGGTCTGGAAAAACCCAAAACAGCTTGTAGTTCAACTTGAAGCACTGTGAAGAAAGCGAAAATGGAAAACTTCGAGCTGAGCGACCTGATTCCGGGCTTGCCCGGGGAGATCGGACTCGAGTGCCTGACCCGCTTGCCCTACGCCTCTCACCGGGTCGCCTCGTGGGTCTGCCGCAGCTGGCACCAGTTGCTCGAGAGCCGCGAGTTCTACCACCACCGTCAGCACTTCGGGTACACCCGCAAGGTCGCCTGCCTCGTCCAGGCCCTTCCTCGGCCCCTGTCCCTGCCCCAGCTCGAGGCCGACGGATCGAAGCCCAGCGACTCCCCCAGCTACGCCATCACCGTGTTCGACCCGATCGGCAGGACCTGGGAGCGGCTTGACCCGGTCCCCGGCTACCCGGGCGGGCTCCCCCTCTTCTGCCAGGTCGCCGGCTGCGAGGGCGGGAAGCTGGTCGTCATGGGCGGTTGGGACCCGGCGAGCTACGACCCGGTGACGGACGTGTTCCTCTACGACTTCGCGTCGCGGCGGTGGAGGCGGTGCGCGCCGATGCCGTCGAAGCGGTCGTTCTTCGCGATCGGGTCGCACGCTGGCCGGATCTACGTGGCGGGGGGCCACGACGAGAACAAGAACGCGCTGAGGACGGCGTGGGCCTACGACGCATGGAGGGACGAGTGGACCGAGTTGGCCCAGATGACTCGGGAGCGGGACGAGTGCGAGGGGATCGTTGTGGGCGGCGAGTTCTGGGTGGTGAGCGGGTACGGCACGGATAGGCAGGGGGAGTTCGAGGGCACCGCCGAGGCCTACGCCGGCGGCGGATGGAGGCTGGCCGAGGGGGTGTGGGAGGCGGGCCGGTGCCCGAGGTCGTCCGTCGGTGGTTTCGGGAGCGACGGGAGGCTGGTGAGCTGGGCCGAGTCGGACTCGAGGGTCCGGGTCGGGCCGAGCGGAGTAGCGGTGGGCGACATGACCCTGGTGACCGGGTCGGAGTACCAGGGGGCGGCGCAGGGGTTCTATGGGAGGGTGGGGCAGAGTGGCAAATTCGAGCGGGTCAGCGGCGTGCCGTACGAGTTCAGTGGGTTCGTCCAATCGGGTTGCTGCGTAGAGATTTGATCAAGTGACTTGACTCGAGTCGCGAGCGGCTCGGGGCTTGTACGGCGACGAGGGCAGTAGAGTCATTTGGTTCGGAGTGTTTGGTTTTTTTTTTTTTTTGCTTTAAGCTTTCGTCATCAAGGCTATTATATGATTTACGAGAGTTGCTGTCGGTTGTATTGCTGCTGCTTTTGCTGGATTGTACTATGTAAATGATTATACTTGAGTTGAGCAATTTTTTTCGGGGAAAAAATTGAGAAGAGAAATGTGTTTTGAGAACTTCTGTGGCGTAAAAAAAAAGCATTAAGCAAGCTGCATCACACCACCCCCCCCCCCCCCCTCCCATCATATGAGACCAACTGTGACACTTCCTTGATTATAATCTATTAGAAGCGAAAAATCGCAAGTGTCATAATGATGGTACAATGTCGCGCCGCGCCGTAGTATTATAGAATCCTATAGCAAGACATTTATCGATATCCGACCAAAAAAAAAAAAAGAAAAGTTATGGGATCGAGATTCACGTGTTTTCATATTATTTTCAACGTGGAGTTTGAATCACTTTGCTAAAAGCTGACTCGACTGGACGGGAACAAAAAAAAAAGGGAATTGGGTTCATGAAATCGATATGAATAAACGCAAAGAATGCGTCGCATATAATAGTTTACTTAAAAGGAGACTTGAGAATTGATGACCGGCTTGGGTTTACTCATGTTTGGTGCCAAAAAAAAAACAAAAAAAAAAACGTTGACCGGCACTCCGACAAATCTCATAATTTCTCCTTCCCAAAAAGACACGAAGCGACTGGTGATGGAGCCGCACATTACACGTTAACCCAAAATCCCTCACGACACGATCAATCAACTTGTAACCACTTCGCGAGCCACAGGGACAGGAAATGCAATCGGACAAGCCCCGTCGCTGTTAGTCTTTTTAACCCTTAATCGCGACGAGCTATCCTTTTACCGCGACCAATTCTTCCTTCAAACCTCGAGCCAACACCCCATCATTGAGGGAAGAATTGTACAGAGTTCCAAACCCCCAACAAGAAAAAAGAAAGGAGTGAAGTGTAAAAGAAGGTTTGACCGTGTAAAGATCCCTTCAACATTTTTTCGTATAAATTTTATCTATTTTGGCTCTATTTGCCCTCGAAAAGTTGTGGCTCATCTAGACCCCGAAACCTAAACTCATCCTCGAAAAGTCGAGATTTGATCAACTGGTTTGACTCGAGTCGCGAGCGGCTCGGGGCTTGTACCAACGACGAGGGCAACCGGAGTCATTTGGCTACTAGTGTTTGGTTTTTTTTTTTTTTTTTTTTGCTTTAAACTTTCATCATCGAGGCTATTATCATTTATTACATCCGTCGAGCAATTTTGTCCCGGGGAAAAACAAAAAGGAGAGAGAGAAGAGAAATGTGTCTTGAGGACTTGTATGGTTTAAAAAAAAAACATCAAGCAAACTGCAAAATCGGATATGTAATTATCGAAATAGTTATTGGAGACTCATACGGTGGATCTACGAGCATGATGACACATATGCTGTCGTATGGGATTAAAGCCTCGAGCCTCGACATTTCTTCGATTAGAAGCGAAACGCCAAGAGAAACACAATGATGATATGATGTTGTACCGCGCCGCATTACTAGGGCGGCGAAATCGGGGTCTAGGAGGTGTGTTGCGAAACTTTGTGGGGGTGACGAGGTGCGAGCCGAAATTCGGATGATCGGGATTTGGTGGATACTTGGACGTATGCGGTTTTGCATCCCGCCCTATAAATGCTACTCGAAGTAACCAAATCATAGTTTTTGTTTTGTCCATAGGAAAGGAGGAGCTTCGACATGCCCTAGGGGCAATAGGAGCTCTTAAAAGTGGGCGAGAGAATATTAAGATTGGAGAATCATGTTGGCATAATTAGTGGACGACATACGTAAGTTTTAGATGACAAGATGTGTGTGTCGTGATAAGGATTGGAGAAATCAAAACAAAGCAAATGCGATTTAATTCGTGTGGATGTACTTAAAGGTTATTTGACTTTCCGTATGCTGTGTTTCTCCCCTTAACCAAAAGAAAGAAAAAGTTACCCAAAAGACACGACGCGACCGGGCGGCTCCCCGGCGACACGATCAATCATCGCGCATTCCCTTCTAACCACTTCACAAGCCACAGGGACAAAAAGTGCAATTAGCGCCGGAGCCCCCGTCGCTATTTTAAGTCTTTAAACCAGCAAGCAATCACGAGTCACGACGATCAATCCATTTGCAGCGACCAATTCTTCGTCCAACCTCGCGCAAATTCAGGGAACAATTATACAAAAGAAGATCAAGAAAAGAAAAGAAAAAGAAAAGTGAAGCGTAAGAAAAAGGTTTGACCGTGTAAAGATCCTTCGTCATTTTTTGGTTAGAAATCTTTATCTATTTCGTAGCCCATCTGGACCCGAAACCTAAATTCATCCTCGTGCCCCAACGTGGTCCGGAACAAGTCTTAAAAGATCGTGTGCTGTGAGAACTTGAGAACCAAGTTAAAGAGAATATTTCAATTCGCCGTCACGTTCCACTAATGAAAAGCAAGAACAAACATTCAGTTTGGGACATTACGCATGTCCGGCGCTTCTCCTCGATCTTTTAAATCATTTCCCGGAGAATTTCAACTCTTTGCCGTCTAGGAAAATCCGATTTTTGTTCGGTTTGCATCCTCTCCGCCGCACATGGGAGTTGGTTGCTAGCGACGAAGAGGCGCATGTTCGGCTCTTGCACATGCCACGGCTTGCTCGGTCGGACGCACGTGCCGAGGTAATAAACACATTCGATCGAGATTCGGCAGGTTGTTGGTGCCTCTAATGTTTTTTTTTTTTTTTTTTCTGTGATAGATTCTTGAGCTTGAAACTCTGTCCAGCTGAGAAAAGATGTAACAGACGAGCTGACATTTTGGTCCTTGTATGGTCTCTCATCGCCATTCGATTTTCGCCCTCTCCTCTCTTGATGGCATTATCAGTTTATAGGAAGGAACCTAAGGGGCGTGACCAAACTGAGCCGAGTCCATGGATTGTCGAGCTCGAGCTCGATCGAGTGTTCGCTTCCCCACTTGAGTTCAACTTGACTGGAAAATCGAGTCTCGAGCTCGATTCGATTCAAGTCCGCCAGGCTTAATTTATATGTGAAGTCGAGCTCGAGTTCAACGAGCATGAACACGGTGTAATTTTGAAGATTTTTGTGTTTGTCTTTACATTGGGGTGCGGTTCATGCTCCCCACCGATAGAAAGGCACAATGCTTCCTCTATGAATAATTGTTTTCATATGTAATCTCATTCCCTTATAATGGATAATTGTAATTGAGGGGTGAGAGGTACTAATTATGGTGAAATTTTTTACTAGACGTAATCCTAATTTAAGGGGGAATCAGGATAAATATTATGTCTTGATTTTTCTTTCTCGTCTTTGTCTTATATTTCATTGTGGTTGTACACCTAATCCTAACGATTATACTGTTTTTTTGCATTTTTTGAAGAAATATTAAAAGATTGGTCATTCTAATAGGGGCCTATCGAGATGAGTATCTTGACGAGCTGGGTGTGGAGCTCATCTTGGAGATTTTATGGATTGGTTATGGGAGGTCGAAAAATTCTTCAATGTTATGGAAAACGAAGAGGATCACCAAGTGAAACTTGTGGCATACAAGCTGAAGGGTGGCGCTTCAGCTTGATGAGAGCAAACTCAATTAACTCGATGTCAACAAGGAAGGGCTCCAATCAAAACATGGAATCGGATGAAACAAGTTGAAGTTGAGATTCCTCTCATCAAATTATGAGTTGTTATTATTTTAGCAATTCCACAATTTCAGGCAATTGAATCGGTTAGTCCAAGCTTGTACGGAAGAGTTTCTTCGACTCTTTGCCGCAATAACCTTGATGAATCATATGCCCAACAAACTTCTCGGTACAACAATGGGTTGCGATTCAATATTCAGGATCAAGTGTCCTTGCATTGATTATTTACTATAGATGATGCCCAGGAGATGGCGAGAAAGGTTGAGATGCAGCTGGAGAGAATTGGCCCTAATACTTGGGGTAACAACTACTCGGGTCGAGATCGTTTGGAAAAGGAAAGAAAATTGAAGTTTTGAGTTCTTCGACACAGCAGCTTAGTGATACGAACTGAAATTCAGGGAGTATTGCAGGAGCGTCCAAGGAACCGATGGCAGCAAACAGTCGCGCCCCTAATCTGAAGGCGCAGAATCCTTATGCCAAGCCCCAACCAATCAAGTGCTACAAGTGTAACGAATTAGGCCATCGTTCTAGCGATTGTCCATGACGGAGGATGACTAACATTGTTGAGCATGATGATGAAGTCTATGAAGATGAGTGGGTGGATGATGAAGAAGTAGATGATGAAGTGGGCGAGTAAATTAACTGTGTCGTCTGACGTCTATTACTTGCCCCGCGGATAGAAGACACCTAACGGAATCAACTCTTTCACGCTTAGTGTACTGTCAACGGCAAGGAATGTGATGTCATCATTGACAGCGAAAGTTGTGAAAATATAGTATTAAAGGCCTTGGTAGATCACTTGCAATTAAAGACAGAGCCGCATCCCACGCTTTATACGATAGAGTGTATTCGTAAAGGAGCAGAGTTTAAGGTAACTCAGTTATGTCGTCTACCTATTTCAATTGAGATATCATATCAGGATATTATCACCTGTAATGTTGTGGAGATGAATGCGTGCCATATATTATTAGGGCGACATTGGCAATACGATGTTGATAGCACTCATCGAGTTAGGGAGAATACTTATTCTTTTGTGTGGAAAAATATTAAAATTACTTTGAAACCAAAGAGTAGTACTCCCCATATTCCAAAGAAGCAAGGCGCCAACATTATGTTAAATGTCCATAAACATAAAGGAATATATATGATTGTGGAAAAGGAAGATCATCAAGCTGTTATTAGTATTCATGATGTTCTTAAACCTTTGTTGAATGCATTCAACAATGTAATGTCAAAGGACTTGCCTGACGGATAACCTCCTTTGAGGGATATCCAGCATGAGTTGATTTTCTTCCAGGTGCTAGTCTCTCTACTTTGTCGCATTACCTCATGAATCCGAAGGAGAATCAAATTTTACAAGAGCAAGTGGGCGAGCTCCTTTAAATGGGTTTCTTGCGCGAAACAAAAGTCCTTGTGTTGTTCCTGTGCTTTTCATACCGAAGAAAAATGAAAGTATGCCAATTGGTGTTGATAGCTACGCCATCAACCGGATTACTATCAAATATAAATTTTCAATTCCTCGGCTTGATGATATGCTGGACAGATTAGCTGGGTCAAGGGTATTTACAAAGATCGATCTACATAGAGGGTACCACCAAGTTCGCATCCGTCCTGGCGATGAGTGAGAGACGGCTTTTAAAACAAGTACATGTTTGTATGAATGGCTTGTTATGCCATTCGGACTCACTAACGCGCCTAGTACTTTTATGTGTTTGATGACTCAGGTTCTCAAATCTTTTATTGGCAAGATTTGAGGTGGTTTTCTTTGATGACATTATCATATATAGTCCAGATGATCGGTAGCACATGGAGCACTTGAGAGATGTCTTGCCGGTCCTGCAGTCGAACTAATTGTTTATTAATCTGAAGAAGTGTAGTTTCATGACAGAACAACTTCTTTTCATGGGTTTTGCTGATGGAGCAGATGGTCTTTGCGTGGATGAAGAAAAGGTGGTTGCGATCCGCAATTGGCTGGTACCTCAGACCATTGGGGAGGCTTGTAGTGTCCATGACCTTGCGACATTCTACCAATGCTTCATCCGAAATTTTAGCACTATTATGGTCCCAATTACATATTGTCTGAAGAAAGTAAAGTTTTATTGGGATGATGAAGCTGAAGCTAATTTTAACTTTATCAAAGAAAAGCTCTCTATGGCGTCGGTATTGATGCTCTCCGACTTTCAGAAAGTGTTCGAGCTGGACTGCATGCTTTTGATATAGGGATTGGTGCTGTTCTTTCCGAAGAAGGTAAACCTGTTGTCTCTTTTAACAGAAAACTAAATGATGTACGCAGGCGATGGTCTACCTATGAGCATGAGTACTATGCTGTAATACAATCTATTAAGCATTGACACCCATATCTTTATCAGCATGAGTTTGTTCTGAATACGGATTACCAAGCTCTTAAGGATATAAAGAGCCAAAAAATATAAACATGATTGCGTGCAATGGGTCTCCTTTTTGGAGCAATTTAACTTTGTGTTTCGTTATAAGGCGGGACACTTGAATAAAGTCGCAGATGCCCTTAATTGACGTGCTGAGACATTAGTGTCCGTGTGCAATGATGTCGTTGGTTTTGATCGTCTTTGTTCTCTTTATGCTGACGATGATGATTTTGGTGATATATGGGAGAAGTGTTCTCAAACAGTTTGTAATGGAGATATGATCATTTAAGACAAGTTCTTGTTTTTTGGGAACAGAGTATGCATTCTTCGTGGCTCTTTGCGAGAACAACTCATTCGAAAACTTCATGGAGGCACCTTGGGTGGACACTTGGGTTGTGACAAGATTGTGGCAGTGGTTGATGAGACGTACTATTGGCCCTCAATTGAAGAGGGATGTGGGGTGATTCGTTAATAAGTGTTATACTTGCCAGACTGCTAAGGGTCATTCTCAGAACACTAGGTTATATACTCCTCTGCCTATTCCTACTGGTCCTTGGATAGATATTTCCATGGATTTTGTGTTGAGACTCCCTCGAATGCAACGCAATTTCAGCTCTATTTTTTGTGATGGTTGAAAAGTTTTTGAAGATGACACATTTCATTCTTTGTAAGAAGACTTCAGATGCTTCACATGTGACGAGTTTATTCTTTCGTGAAGTAGTCCGCTTGCATGGTGCGCCCAAGACGATCACCTCTGATCGTGACACCAAGTTCCTAAGCTACTTTAAGCGGACTTTATGATGATCATTTGAAACTGATTTACAGTACAATAGTTCTTTCCATCCATAGACTGATGGTCATACGGAAGTCGTTAACCGTACCATGGCTAATATTATTCGTTGTCTCTATAGCGACATGTCCAAGCAGTGGGATCGATATATTGCTCCTGTTGAGTTTGCTTTCAACAACACTGTCAATCGTTCAACTAGTAAATCTCCTTTTGAAGTTATCTATGGGCGGACTCCACAACATACTCTTGATTTGGTTCCTCTGCTAAAGATCCCGGGTTATAATATCGCAACCGAAAATTTCGCAATGAAAATTATGGAAGTTCAAGCTGATATGGGTCGACAACTTGGTGCTTCTAATTCAAAGTATAAGGATGATGCTGACAAACGACGTCGTTCTAATGTTTTTTAAGAAGCCGATGAGGTGATGATTTTCCAACGCAAGGAGCTTTTTCCAATTGGCACCCATAACAAGCTGAAACTTAAGAAGGTTAGTCCATGCCGCATTTTGAAGAAGATAAATGACAATGTCTATGTTGTTGATTTTCCTACAAATCTAAATATATCTCCGACCTTCAATATGGCAGATTTATTTGTGTATCATTCCCCCAATACTTCTCTTTATCTCGATACTAACTCGAGGACGAGTTCTTTTGAAGAAGAGGAGAATGATGTCCAACAGTTGGCGCTTAATTATATTGAAAATCATGATCGGTGAAAATCGAGAAAATTTCACTAATTCGGGGTAAATGATCTCGGATCGCGTTCAAATTCGACAAGTTGAAGTGAAACGACCATCTGATTTGAAGTCACAGTGCCGTGATATACGATGTATTTTAGTGTTTCAGAATCGTTTAGACTACTTTTCATGCAGCTTTTTGATTTAGGTAATTTCAAATATATAGATTATTTGTAATATTTGATTCGAATCCTTTTAGGATAAATATATATGATTTTGATAATGTTATCCTTAGTAATTCTATTTCCTAAAGGAGTCTTATCACTATATATTGAACGTCATTATTTATAATATGCATGTTATCATTTATCAAAGTCAATTTTCTTTTGGAATTGTTTTAAGTTATTACTTCTCTGCTTTAAGCTCATTTCAGAAAAGATGATCAAGGAGCTCAAGATCAACTCAGAATTACGCGAGTCGATCACGAGTAACGATCAAGTTGAGCCCGAATGGCCTCGCCAGTGGCTCGACGCGATCTCGTCTCTAGATCTACGGAATGGATGGCTAATACGCAATGTAGGAATAAAATGATTCCGGTCTTATCATGGAACCTATAAATGCAACAGAGGTCACAGATCCCCTCAGAGGGGGCGATCCTTTTTCAAGTCAAAGTGATTGTACGGTCATCCAACGTTGAAAACCCCTTTGGAACTTCAAGAAAAACGGAGTCTTTTCAGTAAAAAATAATAATAATAATTAGTTTTTTACTGTAAAAAGTCTCCAGCGTGCCTGAACGTTTCCAGCAAGGGAGTGCGAGATCGCAGCACTTTGAAATTTCCAGAAGGCCGACGATCATATTCAAAGTCAGATTAGTCGGGAGGCAAGGTTTTGACCGGAACGCCAGATTTGATGGGCGCAGAAGAATTGGCGACTTCCGACGATGACCAATTGAAAACGACGAGTCCCGGTTTCGTATTTTCAAAGTTTTCGTCGAGCAGACGACGACGAGGTCTCCCGTCATTTACCTTCGACCATCAAACGAGAATGTCCCTAAAATCGACGATCCTCCACATCATCTGTCGGAGGAGAGTTTGCGCACCTCCCAATTCGAGGGCCTTAAATTTTCAGTTTCGAACCAATGTGGAACCGATAATGAGACAAATGGTATTTGAAATTTGATATTTTTATGCAATTTAATCTCTAAATTATTAATTTATTCATCGTTGTTTTTGAACTTTAGCCAAATGTGTAATGTGATCTTGTACTTTTGGTACACGTCTGATATGGTTCTTGAGCTACATGAAAATGTTCAATATTGTCATTCTATTAATTAAGGTCAAGGATAACATCGAACATTTTCATATAATCCGGAGATTAAATTGATCATGTATAAAAAAATTTAGAGACCATGTTGAATGAATTAAAAATTTAAATACCACGTCACACATTGGACCAAAGTTCATTAACCCGTCTTCCCGCCATGTAAATATACCCACGTTTGCTTCTGGAAAATTGGATTTCATAAGCCCACTTGTGTTTTGGGTTTCATTTTGACAACTTATACAGCCTTTTCACCGTAAAGGGTAGGGGATTCATTTGTTCTTATGTCAGGGTCAGAGGTTTTTTAGGCAAGATGGGCCGACAGATGGTCCAAGATAACCTAACGAGCTTTGAACGAGCCTTCAAGTTTTCGAAGCAGCAATGTTTCCTGAGTACTCTCGAATATTCTTGAAAGTATATGGGAAATGTAAACTATTTTATTCTTATAGTTAAAAGTAATCGATAGATCGAAAGATCAAATCGTTACCGTTGGATTAATAGGCAATCTACGATTATAATCAAATGAGTTCATTTATAAGTAGGAATTCCCTCTCCTCATTTGCATCATCTCACAAATAATAAAAATCATTCACTACCGGAGGTCCTACGAGTTTCTCTCTAAAATTCTTTTGCCAATACCACAGAGGCATGGGTAAGGGGATGCTAGATAACAAGCCGTGACACTTAAGACTTAATGAAAAGCATGATTTATGTATTGGTACACAGGACTATAGATCCAGTTGTAGACATTATTATTAATTATAAGCCAAAAAAGAGAAGATTAAGCTGCTAAATTTCTAGAAATAGATTTCTCTTCCATCATAGCGTGACTGGGTACATTGTTCCAAGATGTGCCGGACTATTGCTCGCAATGATGAAAGAAGAGGTACTTTCAACTAAGTACAATTATCTTGGATATACAAGGTAAAACCGAAAAGAGAAAAACAATTTTTTTTTCATTCTCCTCTATCAGATATTTTTCCATTCAGCTGAGATTTTAGCGGCTGCATTAGCCAAAGGTTGACTAAGCCATAACATGTTCACCTAAACTGGAAGTAAACAAGCTCATCATACAAGTTGCAACTGACTATACACGAGTTCACCTGAAAAAGGCTTGCTAGCAAGCAAGGAGGCGTGCATCATATTCATCTCTACAAGTCTCAAATCAAATTGGTTGTTTCGGTCATGCCATATTGCCAACCCTGTCATCTGTGGTAAGAGTTGCAGAACAAGGTAGTCTGCAAATTCCATCTAATGAAATCCGTCACTTTGCAAATCGTAGTGTCCATTCAGCAGCCAGTTGGTCGTGTTTAGGCCGGTCCACCATGTACAGATGGGCAATGCCAGGAACCAGTAGATTATCTAAAAAAGAGAGCATTCGAACAAGGCATGATGCAATTTCATCTAGAGGACGAACATTATGAAAGAGAATTATTATGAAAGAGAATTAGCGGTAGTGCTCTTAACAAAACTCTTTCAACCCCATTCTGAGTTTATTGCTTGCAACATAATAATAGCGATATGTGAGAACTTCCCGCTCCCCAACCAATTAAAAGATTCAATTCTCTAGTAGATAGGAAATATCAAAAGAAAATAGAAGCATACGGGGATCGGGATTCGTGAAAATCGATCTGATGGCAAGAAGAACTTTAGAAATTGTAAGAGCCGGGCTCCAACCATTCTTCAAGATGTCCAATCCAAGATTGCCGGACGAATCAACATTGCAATGGTAAATTCGAGTTTTGAATGCAACCTGTGAACCGACGTGACTTAAATAGACATACATGCAAACTACTCCCGACTTAATCAAATTCCAAAAGACAATTGACATTCCAATCGACACACTCAAGGAGATAGTCAACAAAACCGCATACCTTTGGAGGTTTGAATGGATAATCACCTGGAAAAGTTATGTCAAGGAAAAATATCCCGCCTCCATATGGTGTACCTAGAAACATGCCCAGCAGCACGCTTGTCAGGTCACTTAAGAAAGCAAAGAGCCTTGCAAATCAATTGATTCATCGAAACTACAGAAGAACGGGACGCAACAGATCACCAAGGAAAATCATTAGCAGGATCCCACGAATACCAATCAATCAAGACGACAAATGCTGTTTATCGAAGATATAAAACGGCAGACCGGTCAAGCAAGACAGGCAGCAATAGCCAAAGAAACCCGGCGTTTTTGCAGACACAAGGGAATGAATTCACGAGGTCGGTAACCTCAAAAGGCAAGGCAAATCTATGAATCCCAGCTCATCAACCAAATTGTTTGGCAATAACTAAGAGATTATCTATTAGGACAATACATAACAAAAGAAGCTGAGCCGAACCACTAAAGAAACATCAGATTCAGCAACAGAAAACTCAGAATCGCCACATTCGAGGAATCAATGCTTCCACACGACATGTCCCAAATTACTAGTTTGAAAACTGAGCTACACAGAGCAAGGAAGGGCCATAATTAGCATCGAAACTAGACTTGTAACGCCCGGACGGAAACTCTAGGCGCTTTAGGGGAGAGAGAGAGAGAAAGATGAACCTGGAGGGCCCATGATGGTGGAGACCCAGTGGTAGAGATTGTCGCCCTTGGGGCCAGCGGAGCAATAGGGAGGTGGGTCCAAGTTCAGCTCCGCCATCTCCCTCTGTATCCTCTTTCCCGACGACGACACCGAGGTCGTCGACGCCCACGCCGCCCCCGAAGACGCCATCGCCGAGGACGACCCTATCATCCCAGAGCTCCTCATCCTCCCAGATAGACGCGAGCTCGAACACTCAAAGGTTCTTGCTTTTTACCCTCCTTTCTTCACGGTTTGTTTCTCTGCGCCCGAGCCAAGTAGAGCCGGAATTGTTGGCCGGAACGGTTCGATTGTCATTCTCAAAACTCGGACCCGGTTCTGATTCGAAACCTACTGCTTGGTGCTTGCTAATGCTAAATTCATCCGGATTTAATTCTAATTCCGTTTAATTGTTATTAATTAGTGCTAATGATAAACTTTCCAAATTAATCATTCCAAATAGAGAAAAAGAACATTTTCTCTGTAAATAATTACATTTATTATTCTACGAAAATGAATGTAATAAGAATATTTTAATTATACACTAAAGCGATTATATATAAATTGTGGTCGATACTAAAAATATTTTTTATTTATTAATATTATTTCTAACTTTATAAAAGATTATTTAAAATATATATATATTTTAAAATTATTCAATTCTTGCGAAACATAGACACTGGTTCAAAATGGATGTATGAAGGAAAGGTTTCAAAAGCTGGAAAGAAAGCAATAAAACCTCATTAACTACACTTCCAAAATGGCTTGATCTTTGTTGGGCCAATATCTGATAATTTCCCATGTGGAATGATGAAGTGTTTACTCAAAACATTTCAATGAACAACATTGAGCGATGTTTTGGGTGTTAATCTTTTTGCTTTATTCTGCGCAAGCTGACTCCGTCACCATCGAAATCGATAGCCATGCTCTTACAATTGAAACTGATTATCCCAATTGATGTTTAATGAAATTTATTTATGTAAAGATTTTTTTTTGTGTCAATTGTTTATGTAAAGATTGAATCATACATTTTGCAACACTAAGTGGAAAATTGAAGGCTACCATCTTACCTCTCTAGCATAGTTTATTTGGTGGCTGATTTCGGGGAAATTGCAAGCAAGGCAGGCAATCGCCAGTCACATTGGTCCATTCTCATCTCCCCCCTGCCCCTCCAAAAGAATCATGCTCTATCCACAGATTCTAGAATCAAATGTTACAATGACACAAAACAGACCAGGAGGAACTAAACGGAAGAATCTCTAAGCACAAGCCAAAAAAAAAAAAAAAGAAGATAGGGGATGAATGAAAAAGAATTTCTCACTAGGCTCAAGAATTTCCCATCAATTTCATCACAGCCAAGATCTACCAGTAACCCGCTATTGACTGCTCTAGCCGAATTAAGGTCCGCAACCCTTCATCAAAGCAACATTAGAGCAACGGAAATTGCGCAAATCACGTATTTTAGTTCGGAGACTAGTGCAGCTGAACCTCCACCCTGAGGACTGAAAGGTGCAGATGCTGATGGGGTAATCACACCGGAGCTCGAGTTTGAACTGTTAAAAGCATGCACATATAGAGAACACATTCAGAACAAAAGCAGCATCAACTAAAGAAATATGGAATGATGGCAGCAGAACAGATCCGTCATCAATATACTAAAAGTTTTTCTCACCTTCCAGTGAATTTACACGATCCATAACCTGCATTTACATCACAGCAAGTCAGCAACCAAGGTCATCAGTCGAAGGAAGGATGGGCATATTCGGCCCTTTGTAAATGCCAACATTAGCAGAGCAGGATATTTAGTGCTCAAAAACTACCCAAAGCTTTAGCGATGTGGTCTATGAATCAGTCCTGAAGACATGCAACTTTTTGACGAGGAAAAGAAAACACATGCACACATCAATTTCTTTTAAGGTCACTGATGGTGACAATTCACTGCCCATCTGCAATCCTCTCTGTCCATCAAAACACGCATGTGCATCATAAAAAATGTGAAGACAGGTAATTCGTATGCACAATCCCAGTTGTCCTCTGCAGAAAAGAATGAACATGAAAAAAAGAAGAAAACTCACTGGGATCATCCGTGGTTGTCATAGCCGTGCCCTGAAAATCGCATGTCCCACCAAAACTCTGCATCTTCTGATAATAGTCATTGTAAGCATACGAAGCATGGTTCACCACAGTATTGGGCAAGTAACACAGCTGTCCTGCCTGAATAGCCGTGCAGTTAGCCTGACCTTGACCACAAGCCCAGTTTAGCCCGTCTTCCAACTTGTCGGGATCTGCATCCTGCTTTGCTATGCAGAACACCCCGGAAGAGTTCCCTGTGACTCCACTGGATGTGCCCAAGCTGAGAGGATACACAGAAGTCCCGTTGGTGAAAAACACACCCCAATTTCTCTCTGACACGGGTCCCAGTCTCTTATCTTCGTTATATAACTCATAGATATACGTGTTGATTGGCACATCTGGCTGGCTAGGTGGACCCGAGCCATTAAGCACTCGCTTGATCAAGTTGTTGTTGAAGGTTTGGGCATTTTGCGCTGTTGCATCAGGTTCATTTGATCCACCAAACCAAGGCCAGCCAGTTTCTGTCACCATAACAGGGATCCCAGAAAAATTCATGGCCTCGATAGAATAATAAGTAGCATCGACCATGGCATCAAACATGCTGTTGTAGTGAAAAAGGGTATTAGGGTCAACAATCTGCTTCACTGAAGGAAGTGGCCGAAAAAGAGCATAATCAAGTGGGAAAATCCCATTTCCTTGAGTATATCCATAATATGGATAAGCATTCAACATGTATGAAGAATTTGTGTTCTTCAGGAATTGAAGCAGCTGGTACAGTGTAGAGTTCCATGAAGAGTTGAAGGCCGCAGTGGAGGGAGGGAAGGGCCTCGGTATTACATCCATTGATTGTGGGGTTGAGACCTTAACCATAAAATTGAGATTAGAGGCAACCAGAGCTTTATGAAGGTTATTCATTGCCGGAACTAAAACCGGAGCAGCATGAGGTATTGAAGTAAGAACTTCACTGCCTACTGCAATTGCAGTTATATTGGTCGCAGGCAGGTAAGCAGCAACATTTTTATTAATCCAAGCCGCTGCTGCTGCTGGAGATTCCCCAATCCCTAAAACTTCCTCATTTGTGACACCAACCATGACATCGATCCCGCTGTTAGCAAGGGCTTTTAACATGTGAGCATCGGCATCATAAAGCCGCACATGAGTTATTTCATGGGATTTTAAGACTGCCGCTGTATCTGAAGCTTCTGGCAGGTTAGAAACATCGGTACCGATGTTTATTCCCACAAATGCACCTGATGTATCAGTTCAAGACATAGTTCAGGAATAGAAATAAATGCAGCCTCCATGTGCTCGTGATGTCAAGCAAAGTTGAATGAAAAAGAGAGATTGGGAAATCAGAGTGGTTCAAGGGGCTCAGCAAATTGTCAAGCATATAATTGCATGAATTTGCAGATTGCCCCAGATTCCAATAGATAAGGTCAATATACTTGTTTAATCCATAGTGAAGGTCAAAAAGCTTATCTATTTTCAATTATATGGGAAAAGAAAAAGAAAAAACGCACGATTGAATCGGAACATAGAATTGTGAAGCAGAATATAATCATGACCAACCATAACAAAACATCTTTTTCATTAGGGACACTGCCACCATCATCAGCTTCAACAGGAATCTATACCCACTGATGACACTCTCAAGTCTCAAGCATTATGAAGCCAATGAAACCTTAAGTATGCAATTCTATTGTATAAACCTTAACTTTGTATGACCATGCTCATAGGTCACAACTGGGAAGTATAACCATGCAGAAATTGCCCATCAAATCTCCTCTATGACGACTGAAAATTCTACATGATTGGATTAGTTTGTCCCCTCAGGGCCAAATAAACCTTTGAAGCAGAATGTTTCACAGGCACTAAATGCAGAAAAAGATTCAGCAGACAAATTAGAGCTAGTAGGACTAAAAGAACCCAGGAGGGCTTCTGAATTACCCAAGGCAACGGGCAAGAATGAAAGTAGGAGCAGAAGAATTCTCCCCAGTTCTTTTTCACCCATCATCTCCAAGAAAATGGGGTATGAAACCTTCCACTCCGTCGCCTTTAGATGGAGCTTAAACTGCACCAATGAATTTTCCATGAGGCACGGCTAGAGATGTATTCAAATTTCAACCAGGAGTCAAGATTACATGGAGATGAAGGGAAAGACAGAATACACAAATGATACAAGAAATGCCACGTCAGCTACTTCCAGCAAAAAGAGCATAAAACATTCCAAAGAGCTGTACAATAGACAACCAGCGCATCTATCTCGACCAAATATTTTGTGGGTCGGCTAATCGTTCTATGAACTAATATTTAATGTCATAACCACTCAAGACCATGGAAGATTTCATGGGACCATAGCTAATTGCTCTAAAAGGTTAAGCTATTAGATAAATGCGTAGTTTACTATTGCAATATTCTAACATCTCCATCTAAATAACATTGATCATGAAGTCTTGGTTTATAGTAAAAAAAACCCACCAGATGAACTAATATTTAATGTCCTAACCACTCAAGACCATGGAAGATTTTGTGGGACTATAGGTCCATAGCTAATTGCTCTAAAAGGTTAAGCTATTAGATGGATGCGTGGTTTAATGTTCCAATATTCTAACATCTCCATCTAAACAACATTGATCATGAAGTTTTGGTTTATAGTGATAAAAAACCCACCAGTGCCCCAATAGCTAAAAAGTATATTTCATCTATCCAAGTCCACAGTTTATTGTACGCCATTGAGTGAACTGACAACCTACTTCACAACAATTAAGGAAACCTATATACCTTCATTAGGTACATGATATCTACGAAATTGACCCATCTGCAAGCACCAAAAAGCCTTTGCTGAGATAAAATTCGTAAATACGAATGCATTAAGACAACCTTCCTTTTCCTTTCCTAGCATTAATTGCATTTGCAGCTACCAACCTGAAACATTTCTCCCAAATTCTAAAAGGAAAACAGAAAAATCTTACATGTCACTTTTCAGAGCTTCAGCGCCTTAACAGAAATCATGCCAATATGACCTGCTAGGGTTATTGAGCAAATTTATTTGGAATAGCAGCCCGTTTTCAACCAATAGAATGGTTATCTCTGAAGCACGTCTGGCATGACTGTTATCCAACGTTGCCAAATTGTAGACAGAGTAAAACAATGCCATATATGGTTTAGAAGTTGGAAATAGAAGCATGTCATGAAATGGAATTAGGGACAATAGTAGCAGTTCGTTGCGACTTCTTTTCAGTTGATAAGTTCACTACAGTCTAGAGATGCGAGAACCGATGATTTCCAATTCATCGGATTCCTTTTGTTTTGTCCGTTCTTTTAGGTGTAACCAAGCTTCTTTAATCGACTTTGCATGGTGTAACCGACATTCTTTAATCGACTCTGCAGTCCCTGATTAGTCTGACTCCATAGCATATCAGGAATCCCTTCTTCACAAAACACATTGAGTTCGAACACAAAATTCACAAAGTATGCCGGAAAGAGGAGAAATTTTGAGGTCTATGACAGGATCCGACAGCGCCAAAATTAAACAGCCCAGAAACATATTTTCCAACTGTAATGCAGCTAAGCTTAGAAATGAGCAGCATAGTGCCAGAACTATGAAGGGCCAGCTGACTAAGCTCTTAGTCAGGTGCTCTAAAATGTCAAATGCCATAATTGTAAAGCAACTTCTCGTTTGTTGCATAAGCATAGTTTACAAGCATCAGCGACCAGCTCAAGTGACAATCGTGATCTACGGAACATTATAGGGAAACCTCCAAAAGCCAGACGATAAGAACACGACAGATGAAGAAACTAAGCATGGGAGAGAAATAGACGCCCAAAACTGAAAGATTGGGAGGCACCAAACATGCAGAGATTGAGAAATCAAGAGGAAAACTGGCACAACTTACTCAGTTTCTTGCGCACAAAACCAGCTCAAAAGAAGAAAACCACACAGAGATGTCCCTCTTCAAAAGTTCGAACGCCAAGTATAAAGACTCTCAAACAGAATCTACAAAGATTTCTTCAGCTTCCAACGCTATCTGAGTGTGCAGCACTCAATGCTGAAACTAGAAACCAGAAGATCCCAGATAACACTATTCTAGTCTAGACCTAAATGGCCTGTGGAAAAAAAATCACTCTTTTCCCACTACAAAAAACATCTTAAAATAACGCTCCGCCGGACCATACCCCACCGGCCAATCGTTTTTCTACTAAATAAAGTGGTCTTTTAAACTAAAAATACAAGCTTTAGAACCCTATGACAAAGAGTTGAAATGGGTACTACGTGAAAATTAAAATAAACAGATCCCGCAAGCTCAGAGAGATGATAGAGACCTGTAATGGCAGCTTCTCTCTGTTCCCACCCAGCAACGTAGAGCCGCGCAGAACCAGTTTGCTACAACTATGTCTTTTGTGAAGTATCTATTTCTAAAATGTTCTTCTGGGTTCGAGCTCGCTGGAATTATCGCCGCTCAATACAGTATTCTTCTACAGGAGAGATGCAAATGTGTTGTCGGCTTTTGGGATTTCTCACTCCAAGACAGTCCTTAATTAGCTCCTTGGAAAGGAGGAGTCGAAAAGGTGTGGGAACGGTTTTAGCCCGTAATAAACACTCTTAATCAGTGAGAGAAAGTCGGAAACTTTACTCCCTCGCTGTACATCAACATATTCTTAGGATTTCAAACATGTTTTTACCAGAGATCTCGTCGTTCTCAGGAAGTTTTTTTCAAGAAGACTCTTTCTTCTTTACGGGGCGACGTCAGTTCCATCTGGAGTTGTCTTATGTGGGGAAAAAATGCAGCAGCAGAGCAGGCGTGTCGCCTGAATTGATATTGACGATTTATTAGTTAATTATTGTAATCAGACCTTCTTAAGCCCGCGGTTGGCGTCACTAAATAAGAAAAGGACTTCGATGCGGCCGAAGGCTGTGTGGTTTACACACACCTCGATCGATTATTTGTCAAGCTTTGATTCAGTCCTTATTTCGCCTATTAAGGTAATAGAACATGTTTTGACCAAAAGAAAAAAGGGGTAACAGAACATGCGATGCGAGGACTCGAAATTTAACCATTTTCAAAATAAAAAAGGAAAAGGAAAAGCTTTAAAATGTGAAGGGATATTGGGATATTTTTACTATGATCAGGAGGGTTTTGCCGTATCTCAACAATTCGATTAAATAGTTGAGGTGTGCGCAATCTAGCTCGGACACCTCGATTACAAAAAAAAAAGATAATAAACTTGTCACAGATGTACCGCTTTGGAAGTTTTGGTAGTTAAAAAATAAATTTGAATAAATTTGTACAAGTTTGAAATTATTTGCAGTAAAAAAAAAATATTTCATAAACGTATTAATTTATGATTTTTTGTAGTATCAAGAAAATAATATAATTTTATTTGGCAACGGGCTCAAACATACAATAAATGGAAAGCTAACGTGGGTGTCGAAATGAATGTTTGACGCGGTTACGTAAATTCGTTCATTCCCACACCCGCTGACCCAATTAACGGCAACAGGTAAAGAAAAGTGCAAAGGGTCACAGGCAAACGTGAAATTCATTCCTGTACCCTCTTGTCAATATGACAAACATGTCACGTGCATCATTTTACAATACGAGCGTGGGAAATAACTGGTAGGTGGAGTTCCATTCATCGGTGATGGGCAATAAGAGCACGAGGCTTTGAGTTTGGTGGTCTCAACGATGAGATAATGAAAATGATCTCTGAATTTCGGGTCAACGTGTAATGTGGTTCAAGAATTTTTAATTTATTCAATGTGATTCATGAACTTTTATTACATGCCCAACTTAGCTCATGAATTATATGAAAATTTTAAATATTGTCAAATATTCAAGATGTTCATATAGTCCATAGATTAAATTGAATATATATCGAAAGTTCATGAATCACATTGAACAAATAAAAAATAATTAAGGATCACATTTGGTTGAAATTCAGGCATCACGATTAACAAACCAAAAATTTTAAGGACCGCCTTGCAAATTTGGCCAAATTTCGGAAACTATTTATGTCTTTTTTTTATATATATATAATCAAAGTGTCCTGAGCAGAATAAAAAAATGATGAACCGGTATCGACGAATGTCCGAAATTCGTGATCGTTCCACATATTTAGTTTTTAGTCGTAACTATATGTTCATTTTGAGTGAGTCCTCCCCCATGGCGAGTCTGAATCAAAGTCGGAATCATCTGGGTGGTGGGTATGCACCACGAGCCGAATCCTTACAATGGGCGAAGGAATTGCTTGGTTGTAAAGCTAATAGTCCAAGGAAAAAGGGCAGGGAGGGGTGCGCGTGTCAGCATGAAATCCACATCAAACGTCAAAAGCAGCAACCTTTTTCGGACACTTTTCCTCGGAGGACAGATACTATTGAAAGATTCCTCTTTTACAAAACCATTCCCATCCCATCGCCCCTTTTCTCACTTATAAAACCTTTGACCCCTTTCTCCTTCCAACTTACTTCCAGGCAGTGGTTTGGAAACCTGATCAGAGGTTCGCCCGGCGAGCGGTTTGAACCCTGTCTGGATAGGATCGAGTTGGAATTGTTGTCAAAAGGATGGTACGGAAAATTAGATCGGCAGCTAATCCAACCTATCGAAATCTAATGAAGAACTTTCGAATGCTACAATCACTAACTACCTGAGGATGGCCGCGCTCTAACCGATCGAAAACACACTTTGATTGTTTGGTCTGAACTTTGAAAAGTTCGTGGATGATGTCGGCACTTCGCCCGAGCCATGTCTAGAGAAATGCTAGTAAGAGTGTCTATCGGACACAATCGCACCCATTAAAGAGTTGTTTATTTTGCCTCAAGAAATATAATAAGAAGTGATGTTTACGAGAGAGGACAAAAATTTGTTTTGATTGATTTTTGTTGTTGTTGTAAATGTGCTATTTTCCATATTTAAGGGGAACGGTGCTAACAAATTGGAGTCAGAACTTGGTCATTACAGCCGCTAAAAATTTGAATTATGTAAGAATGAATCTATATGGGTCAAACATGTCGGGACTCATTTTCAACCCACCTAAATCCGACTCAATTCACCAGTTTGATGAGCCTACTCAGGCATGTCCCCTGCCAAAAAGCCTAATCAAACCGGAAATGTGCTTTTTAGCCCTCATTGGCGGGCATCGTGTGAGACCGACGGAGACGGCCTCTGGAAGAAGAAAAGGAGCGAAAAGGGCTAAAAACAAAAAACCGAATCGGGCCGCCCGGACCAACCCCATTTTTTCCAGTCTCCGGGCCTGAAAGTGGTTTTTCAGCCGGTCCGGTCTCATGCGCTTCAAGAGACTGAAGCCCGAATGGCCCGGACCGGTCTTTCTTTCACTCCCGCCTCTCCGTCGCTCAGCCACGCTCCTCATCCGCCTCTCGCTGACGAAGAGCGACGGGCACCCTCAGTCCATCTCCACTCGGCTCCAACTCCTGACTTGGCCCCCGAAGCAGCCGCTGCATTTATTCTCAACGTCGTCCGTCGCCCCGGCCGTCTCACAGCGGCCGAGCCGAGCTAAGCTACGCCTCCAGCTATTCCTCATCGCCCCCTCTCTCTCCCTCTCCCTCTCTCTATGTGCTTGGACAAGCTCCGACGGGTTTTTGTCTGCAAGGTAGCAGTCGTATTTTCTTTTTCGTTTGTTATTTATTGTTGTCTAGAAGTCTAGAACTGCAAGTGGGCCTATGGGTTAGTAATTTGCTTCGGCTTACTAGGGTTGTAATACTCGAAATTGAAGGGCGAAGGAATCCGGTTTTGCTCTGCAGAAGCAAGACCCTCGCTAGTAAAACTGAGTGAATTGAAGCGAGGACATCCAGCATGAGTAAGGGAGGAAAATGAGAGTGTCGTTGTCGATCGGTTCTACGAATGGGGAATCGTCCCACCCTGATACTGATCACCCCTAACCTATCATTGCGTTTTGCAAAGTGAACTCCTTGCATTTGTCTTGTTTCTTGCAAGTTACTGTGTCTGCCCTCTTCATGTGGTAACCCTGCTGGTGTTGACACTCGTCAATTGCTAGCTCTTTGGTATTTCTTGCTCATTAGTTCTTCGACTTCACTTGATAAATTCTGTGCGAACTGTGCAAAATCTGAAGGAAAATGTATGTGGATCTTTGATTCAGGTTCGTGCACTGGTGAGGCCTGGTGCATTCGGTTCAAGTGTCAATTGTTCGTCTGCTGGAGGCAAAGCAACAAAGTGTGTTAACGTTCAAGTATTTTGAATAGTTTGATATGTGCCGTTTGACTCGTATTTGCGCTGACTTACATTCTTTGCGTATGATATTTATAACGTGCTTCCCGTCGAGAGCTTTGATTATGAATCAAAAAACGAGAACGAGGAAGGGAACCATCCTATTTCGGGTGGGAACTATCCAACTTGCTCCATCAGACTGGTCCTTTTACACAACACAAATGTATATACTTTTGAAATACTTTTTGAAAATATTACAATACTTGTTATCCTGCATATTGAAATTTTTCCATTTGGTAATGGTACTAAATCATTATCCCCGTTGTCTTGCATTATTGAAATTTTTCTTTACTCAACTGCTAGGGATTGATTCTCTTTTCTTTTATAATTGATGTTGATGCTCGATAGGACTGTAATCGAGACCCGAACCAGTTGTTCACGATTCACATTTTGCAGAACCGGTTCCTAGCAGACTGTTCTCAATTATAAGGTGAGAACCATCCATCTTGGAACCGATCAATCCTAAACTAAACTAGTCCTATGATAGGATAGCAATGCGCAACGCCGCCTGCGTGGAGGGTCGACATTGTGTGATCGATGTAGTTGAGCTTAGCGATAGTCTAGCACATTGCTTTGGTTGATTTTCTGGGAGTCCCAATTGAAGTAGCCTTCTTTATCCTGATATTTCAGATCAAGGTTTGACATTCCA
Organism: Rhodomyrtus tomentosa; assembly: GCA_028455895.1. Taxonomy (NCBI): domain Eukaryota; kingdom Viridiplantae; phylum Streptophyta; class Magnoliopsida; order Myrtales; family Myrtaceae; genus Rhodomyrtus; species Rhodomyrtus tomentosa. The sequence goes on along the minus strand of JAPCWY010000003.1, from coordinate 11,147,083 downwards.
ATTAGAAAATTTCTGTACCAAATCTAGGAAGTGAACTTCATAGTCCGATTCCGACCAAAAAAAAAAAAAACTTCATAGTCCTAGAAGGAACGAGATCATCATTTCTCAAGTTTTTTTTTTTAATGACCGAGGTGTTCAGGCCAGTTTGTGCGCACTTCGACTATTCTTCGGCGGGACTGACACGACAACCACCAGTCGCGACCTTCACTTAAGTCACGGAGCCCGAGTTGGGAGATTTGAATTAGGTATCTAATAAGGGATAGTACATCTCTTAACTAACTCGATCATGTATGGGTAGGTAGATATCTGTAGTTTCACCCTGAACTGATTAAAAAACGATATCGGAAAATGAGACTTTTGTCTTCGTGAAATCTTGATAATGTTTCATCTTGATTTACAATTTTTTTTTCTCGATTTACGGCGGAAAGCAACATTCGATGAGATCAAACCAGTTAACGAAACTCTTTGACGTGAATGTAAAAGTCCACTCGTCGTTGACACGTTACGTGTATTGTTCATTTGTTATGGCTTCAAAGGTTTTATAAATGAAAATGCAGGAAAAATACGAAAAATAATGTTCTTGCATTTGTTTTATTTAAAGATATGTTAAAATAGATCCAAAACCCATTTAATACGTACAAGCATTTAAATGAGCCATAACAAACTTGGCAGGTCAGAGTACAAAACAAATAGGTCAAAATATATGGGCTGCAAATCAGTCCATCATGAATCGACTTACAACTCATTTAAGGGACCTCTTCCCTTTTACTATGGGGTGGACTAACCCATTAAGAGACCCAACAATATACAGGATTATATATATATGTGTGTGAATTTTGCTAATTTTTTATATTATATTTATTTTCTTGGCCTAACCTCGCGCACAGCCAATGAGGGACTCACAGCCCTCGCCTCACTTCATAAGGAAAAAAAAGAAAAGAAAATGAAAATGAAAATGAAAATGAAAAAAAATTAAAACAAAAGGAAAGAATGAAAATACGAAAAAATTATAAAATTATAAAAGTCGTCCACTATATTTGTATTGCATAGAAGTATTTTAGCAATATATATATATGTGTGTGTGGTTTACATAGCCTGTACCAAGTCAGGATAAATGAGTAAGATTGCGTCAAGCGTAGCGAGCCAGTTGTAAAAAAAAAATATTTTTATGAGATGAACCTTATTGAGATTTCGTTAGAGCGTACCCTTCTTAGTGATGTGTTGCATCGGTGTTCGGGTGTAGCAAAAAATAAGCAAGGATCCTCACACAAAGATAGGTGCGTGTGGGAGTAAGTAACCTAGCCTTAGGCCATCATTTCTAGAGTGATGCGCCACATCGGTGCCCGGATGTGGTGATAAGTAACTAAGGGTCCTCATATTTTCGTGGGCTAGTGTGGAAGGCAAGAAAGACTTGGGGGGTAAGGATTCATTTGGGGAGTTGGAACGTAAGAACCTTAACGGGTAAGTCGAGGTTGTTGACAGATACTTTTGCTAGAAGAAAAATGAATATTGCTTACCTGCAAGAGATTAAATAGGTAGGAGATAAGACTAAGGAAGTGGAAGACACCGGATTCAAGCTATGGTACACAGGAACAAAAAATAGTATAAATGAAATTGAGATTCTGATAGATAAAAGTTTCAAAGATAGAGTTGTTGATGTTAAAATAATAAGAGATAAGATTATTTTAGTTAAGCTAGTAGTGGGTGATTTGATTATGAATATCCTTAGTGTGTATGCCCCAAAGTTGAATCGCAAGCATTCAAGAAGAACGAATTTCGGGAAGATCTAGAAGAGATTCTAAGGCGGATAACATGAAGAAATGAAGAGGTTGGCCAAATTTATTTGGGGGAAAGTAGTAAAATAATATTTAATGGAGTGAGAAATAAATTGACGTATAGTTTGTCTTAAGACAGAATGGAGGAAGGCTATTAGAATTATGCAGGGGCAGAGTTTTCATGTTACCCATGTCTATATATATATATATATATATCTATACGTTTTTATTTTTGTTTATTCACTTGCACATATTTATCTCTTTTCCCTCGATCGGTCTTGCTTTTATTTTAGGAATTTTTGGGATTCATCGACCTTCAACCCCAATTAGTTTGGGATAAAAGTGTTGTTGTTGATGTCGATATCGATGTCGATAAAATAAGTTTTTTTTAAAATTAGAGTAAATACGAAAGTGTATTAGCAATATGAGTCAGGTAAGATATGTGTTAGGTATGAGCCGAGTTGAGTACGAGTCAAAAAAATTACATTATAAATAAATGAATCATAAATAAGTTAATGAGTCAATTTGAATCGGATCATTTATAACACGACGTAAACCCGTTTAACAGGTCTACTTATTTCTTGGGAGTTACTCTTGTCTACCACTCGTCACTTAGCTCTTCTGTTGCGAGCGGAGACGGCCTCTTACCGCCCGGATCGGCCCGACTTTTTCGGGCTTTGCTTGTATCGGGCCCTGCCACCGGACCTCAAAAGTGATTTTCAGTTTTGGCGGGTCCGAACCGGCCCGAGTTTATGTGGTATAAAATGTGGGAATCTCCTGCGCTCCCTCTTTCCTTTTTTTGGGCCACGGTAACAAAGAACAAGTTCTTTCTTCCATCGCACCGTTCGAGCACTCTCGGGAGCTGAGCTGCAGTCGCTCGCGTCGGATTTCGTTCAAACCCAGCGTCCCCTCGAGGAGGAGGAGAAGAAGAAGGCGGGGAGGCATTCCTGTTCTGAGATCGGTGCGTCTCTCTGTTTTGTGAAGGTACTGCTCGCGAGAGGCTTTCGCTTCGTCCCCACCAATATTCGGGCTTTTCTTCGTGCCTTCGCTCGAATTCTCGTCTAGTCATCGTCCTCTTTTATCTACCGATGGTCTGGGCGGTTTCCGTTTTGACTCTCTCGTGGTGCCATCTTCAACAGCTCGAAATTCGACCGTACTGCGCGGATGATCATTTCGCTGTGCGTCTCTAGTCGCGTGTTTTTCTTTCGTCGGATACATTGGCTTTCTGAGTTTGCGCACCAATTGTTTGTTCTAGTGTTGGATAGAGACGCAGTGCAGACGACTACTCTGTAAGCTTTACAAGTGACTCGTTTCTGGCAAAATTGTCGGTTCAAAAGTTATGCTCAATTGAGACTTGGTTCCAGAAATTGGGAAAATTTATGAATTTTGGAAGTGATGCCTAAGTGCCATGGAAACTACCTGGTGCTGTTAAATGATAACAGGAATTCTTCTAATAAAACACATATTTTCCGTGGATTTATTGCAGATCATTGAACATTCACAATCTTGAGATCATTTGCTCCTAAATTTTGGCCACTCCTTTCTTTTTAGCTTAAGCTACCCTAATGCTATTGACAGTCACCTTCTCTAAAATATGACTTTTAACTTTCTTGAAAAGCAACCTTTTCCTATTTCTTTTGCTTTCTTGCTTCTTTTATGAATATCCCCTTTGGTATCGATGACTGGGGACCTGGGGTGGAGGTATACTGCTTTGGAGTAGTTCTTTGAACTTTTGCTTATCTACTTTTAGGTTTGACTAATTTGCTGCCCTTTTTACGTGTTTAGGCATGGAGGAACAGTTCATTCTCAGGGTTCCGCCTTCTGTTGCCGAGCGAATAGAACGGCTATTGAATGAAGATGCATCTTCTTCTGATGACAAGGAGTTAGATTTATCTTTCTCTGGTATGAAACCTGTATCATCTGTGTCTATGAAAGAACTATAAGCATTTATAAAAAATTAAGCCCACTAGAATGGAGATTACATCTAGTGGTATATCTTATCATTAACTATCTGCCAAGTAGGGTTGTGCACCGGTCCCGGTTCAATCCAGGAACTTCCCCAAACCAGCCTGGGCCTACTGGTTCCGGGTACTTTCGCCGGTAACAAAACCTGGGAACTGGCCTGGACTGGTTCAATTCTCGGTTTGAGTCTCTGAACCGGTGGTTCTTCCTGGAATTTTTGGCCAGAATGAGATAATGTTTCATTCAAAGAAAAATTGTGGTTATGATGAACTTGAGATGATTCAAACTGGAGCTGCGCAAATTCCTTCATGATGCCCCAACCACTTCACTAAAAGTACCGTTACTTATATCTCGCAAAATATGCCCCAACAACTTTGCCAATGAAGTACCTACGTGGTATATCTTGCAAAATAATATTCATATACAACATATGTTAATTGAAGTTTAGAGAAGTTCAACCTACAAGTAAAAACCTTATCGCATGTCCCCGTTCCGTCTAAGATGCCGCTGTCTCTCTTTGTCATCCGATGCCTCTCTCTTTGTCTCTCTATCATCTCATGCTTCCCCCCTCTCTCTCTCTTTTTTCTTCAATCAACATGGTCATCCTTTCTTAAGTCTCTCCTTCATGAATCACATACACTCACCTCCTCACCATGAACTCGCCGGTTGCCAATGTCGCCTTGTCTTGCCACCTACGTTACTCCTGGCTCAATTTGCCCTCTCTCTCTGCACACATACACACACATGTTTAATTGTTGCAAAATGGAAAAACAAAAAAGACCACCCAGTTCCATCCCTGGTTTGATGTCGGGCTAGTTTCCAAGGGATCAGGTTTGTTTTTCAGCTTCACAAACTTTGGATAGGTTATGATCAGATAGGTTTCGAATATTAGTGCATGAACCTCCCTAGCTTGGAAGTGATGACCTGTACTAGAAAGGTTCTCAATTAGGATTATAGACTTATTTAGGAATTACAGTTCTTCAAAGGAAATCTGACATTACTAACGGCGATTCTCTCCTTTCTTGGATGTCGGGCTGGACCCGGATGGTCGTCTTATCATATTGACATATCTGGGATTCTAGTGAATACACCTTTTCTAGTAAGGCGTGTTTGTTTTATTTAGTCATTCTTGTGCTTTCATATTGCATAAGATAGGGGCAGAGTTGGAGTTGACATCCTACAAAGGCTTTGCCTATTTTGGTTTCCGATTTGTTTTGTTTTCTACTTCTCTTGGCAGGGGATGGGAGAACTGGAACTTTTGTTATTGGAAATGACCGTTTCACAGCCTCTCTGATGGATCTACCCACTGTTGTGGAGTCTTACAAGACATATGATGATACTAATATAATTAAAACTGCAGACATTGGTCAGGTGAAGGTTACTTTTTCAGAGTTTCAGCACCAATACTTCATCCGTGCTCTCTTTTCTGAAAAGGTGTTCGCATGTCCAGATGATAATGGTCAGAGAACCAGGAGATCCTGCTCCAGAAGTGGTGGAGTACAGACATGGTCTGACTCCTCCTATGAGGGATGCACGCAAGAGAAGATTCCGCAGAGAACCTGACCTAAATGTAATCAACGTCTCCTTCTTCTTTGAGCATTTGTCTGTTTTTCTGCCCCCTTGGGGGATTGGGGGGAGGGGAGAATTTGGTTAGGAATGGAAGGGAAGAAATAGGGTCTGCTATCTAGTGGTGACTTGCATTGTAAGCCACAAAGTTTCAGCCAAAGTTAAGGACAAAACATTAGTATAATTTATGGCATCATAGTAGAAGGGTTGTTTGACATGGATTTATCACTCATACTGATAATCTAAGTTAAAGTAACTGTTTGATGTGTGTTGAAGGCAATACCATTACATTTGTTTTTGTAGTTTCTTGATATATTACTCACCTCATCTTCTTTACATGCTGCAGCCTGAGCTTGTGCAGCGTGTTGAAAAGGATCTGTTGAACATCATGGCTGGTGGAACAGCAGAAAATGCTGATATCCTTTGAAGCTAATATCTATTTCTTGTTGCTATCAAAATATAATATTTATTCCTTATATAGTAGTAGGCATATCAGCATCTGCTTGCTCATTAACTCGTATCTGTTGCTTAGGTGGGTCAATATGGGTTTTTGAGTGCCTAAGTGCTTCAAGCAAGGTTTAAAATACTCGCATTTGCTGATTTAATAGCTTCCGTCACGTTCCTCGATGCATCTAAGTTGTTGAATGATGATCCCATCACTAACGTCAAGGGATGAGTTGGTAATGCATACTAAGTGCAGATGTTCTAGTTTTCTCTTTTAGGTTCTTATTCAGGGGACATTTAGCATGTGAACTGTGTTTTTTGCACAGATAGCAGCTGCCATTGTTGGTTTCTTTTCTTTTCCTTTTTTTGGGTGGCATCTGTGCGGATGTGCATCTTGCTTCTACCACCTTGATTGAGGCATCTGTGTTGTCCAATTTAGATGAATTTAATGCATATTAAGTAGGGAGATTATGGTTCTCTCTTTAGGCTCTTATGGGACATATGGCACGTGAATACACTTTATTACGCAGATAGCACACACCGCTGTTTGATTTTTCCTTGATTTGGTGCCGCACATGTGGACATGGCCGAGCAAGAGGAAGATGGAGATGAAAATTCCCGCAAACCTGGCAAGAAAACTGTGCCTAAGTCCACTGCAAAACCCAAGGTGCCAGAGGCTGAGGCGAATGCGAGGGAACCTGAAAGAAGCGAATCCGACGAGTCTGACGAATCTGGCTAACTTGGATATTTCTGTTTTCTGTTGCTAGACAGTGAGGTCTCACCTAATACCGTGAGAGGTGGGACTGTTGGCTTGTATAATGGTGGCTGTCCCCTTCTTCATTGCTATTACATCAAACTGCTAATACAAATGTATTGGGGGTTGGTACTTCTGGCGTGTTAGGCTCGAAGTTTTTTCTCCCATGGTATTTTGTAACTAAGTAATTATCTTGAATATATGAACTATTTCTCTGTTTCCCGATGGCCTGGAAGCATCAGAAGAGACATCTTGTTCTCTCTTCAACAATTTGTTATCCTTAATGGACCCATGTAGATCCAATCATCTGTCAAGGAAAAAGGGCTACCACCATGTCTGGTTTCTTTGCCTTTGACCGCGAATTGAAGTTATTTTGCAAGAACTGTTTAGGAAAAACTGAAAATTATGCGCTGAGACTTTGATGGCTTGTGAAGTTCTTACAGCTCGACTCTCTTCAGTTGTGACTGTTCATGGCTCTTGGGTTTTGCGTATGGTACCATGCAGGCCCAAGCACTAGCAGATAACATCATCACCAACTGGAGCCCAATGGAATGCCTGTTAACCTGCCAGGAATTGCGAACATATTGGGTTGGATCAGTCGGGTGCTTAGCTGTGCATCTTTCTGGCCCAGTTTAATCAGCTATGCCCTACGTGGTCCTTGGACTGGAAACGTAGTCCATAGCGTCTTGGTAAGCCTTTTTTAATTCTGGCTTAGACAGGTGATAATCCTGTAGATATCTGCACAGCCAGCTAACTTCTGACTTCCTTGCTGGTTAGATCATGGAAACTTGTCTCCAGGGAATATTCTACTCCCCATATGATTCATGCATGTAATATGATTTGCTGCTGCTGAAAATGTTCCAAGCTATTTCGGATCCGAGTGTTCCATGGTACCTCCGATGTAGTCTCGGGATCGTTGCTCGTGACAGGTCCAATGGATGCAATGATTTAGGACCCATTATTTCTGGGGACATTATGAGAACAGCAAATGCTGCTTCTGTGTTCAGGAAAGTACCCTTTCATGTCGGGGTTCCGTGAGGACATCTTGTTCGATCATAAATCTCGCAGCATCTTCTTAACATAGGTGGTTGAAGGAAAATCAATAATTTTCAAGGTTATCCAGATTTTTTATAAGAGTTATTGTTTAGAGGAAGATTGCGGATGATCACGAAGCGACCCGCTCTAGAAACTTACTAAAGAGCCGTGACATGATCAATGTCGTGGGATAAAGAGTTTGATTGGCATTGTGCTTATGGTGTGTTGAATGGCTTTAGTTTCTAACTGGGTAGGGTTTGGTTGGTAGATTTGTGCAGAGATGCCAGCTTGCTCAGTAGGTAAGATTAGGGTGTTGGGCATTTGACTTTGTCCATGTTCTTGGAAGGATACAAATCTCTTGGCTAAATCTTCTCTCAACTTAAAGAATCACCTTCCTTGGTTTATTAAATGGTCAACCCATAATTCTAATTAATGTTTCGACTGTCGAACTCAAATGGGTGTTCTCATGTCATCATCTCAAGGTATGGTGAAAAAGTGTCAAAAAATTCCTGAACCTATCGCATCTTTATTTACTCCCAAACCTTTTTACCAAAGCCAATTCAGTCTTTTTGGCTAATTTTAACTGAAAATTGTTGATATGGATGTCATACGTCCTATGTAGCATGGCTAGCGTTGACGTGGATATTTTTAATAGTATTTTTAAATAATTTTTGATTATTTATTACTTTTTTATGATTTCTTTTCCCTCTTTCCTCTGGTGGTCAGTGAGGGTTAGCCTTGTTGGGACACGAGCTATCGCTAGCAAGGCCAACAGTTGCCAGTGAGGGTCAACCTTGTCGACATTCGTCCTCACTCGGGCAAGGCCAACCCTTGTTGGCCATGGCCATGTTAGCCCTCACAGGAAAGAGGAAAAAATAATAAAAAATAAAAAATAATTGAAAATATTATTCAAATTCCACCTCACTCAGCTTATATAGTCTACATAGCCTGCCCCAAACCAGGTAAATGAGGAGGGTTACGTCAGGCGTAGCAAATCGGTTATAAAAAAAAAGCTACCTTTATGAGATGAACCATATTGATAAAAAAATGCTAAGAAAGCTTTATGAGAAGCCAGAGGCAAGGTTTTCACTGATATGTACAACAAACTTGAGAGCAAAGAAGGAGAAAAAGTCATCTATAGACTTACAAAGTCAAGGGACAAGAAAAATAAAGTCATGACACATGTTAGATGTATCAAGGATGAAAATCAAACACTCTTGATAAGAGATGAAGACGTTAGGAGCAAGTGGATGAGTTATTTTAACAAACTTTTTAATGAGGAGAGCGATAGAAGTGAGGTGGATATGAAAGATGGTTCTGATGATTCAAATAGAAGGTTTGTGCGCAGAGTTAAAGCACGAGAAATTAGGGAAGCATTAAAAAGATGAAAACTAGTAAAGCCTTGGGATCCGATGGTATTCCTATTGAAGTGTGGAGATGCTTATGGGACGTAGCAATAAGTTGATCGACTAGTCTTTTTAACAAGATACTCCATACTAATAAGATGCCTGATAAATGGAGGAAGAGTATACTTGTACATATATACAAGAACAAGAGAGATATCAAGAATTGTTCTAACTATAGAGGCATCAAGCTTATGAGCTATACAATGAAGCTGTGGAAGAGAGTTATTGAGCATCATTTGAAAATAGAGACCAAGATTTCTGTCAATCAATTTGGATTTATGCTAGGAAAATCTATCATGGAAGCTATTTTTTAATATGATAATTGATGGAGAGATATCAAGAAAGAAAGAATGACATCCATATGGTGTTTATTGATCTCGAGAAAGAGTATGATAGGGTTTCAAGAAAGGTTTGTGGTGGATTCTTGAGAAGAAAAAAGTATCTTCAAAGTATGTCAAGGCAATCAAGGATATGTATGACGGTGCCACTACATGTATGAAGGCTTGTAATGACACATCAAATTATTTTCCAATCACATTAGGCTTATACCAAGGTTCTGCTTTGAACCCTTACCTTTTTGCCCTAGTTATGGATGAGCTAACAAAAGATATTCAAGATGAGGTGCCGTGGTGTATGCTATTTACAGACGATATCGTGTTTATTGATGAGATCAGGGCAGGGGTTAACGCTAAGTTAGAAGTATGGAGAAGCACATTAGAGTCTAAAAGATTTACGCTAAGTTAGAAGTATGGAGAAGCACATTAGAGTCTAAAGGATTTACGCTAAGTCGAAATAAGACGAAATCTTGAAGCGTGAGTTTGACACGATAGGAAGAGAGAATCAAAAAGCCGTAAATATGCTCAAATAGGAAGTACCTAAGAAAGATACATTTAGATATCTGGGATCAATATTGCAAAAGGAGTGATAAATTGATGAGGATGTAAGCCATAGAATCAGAGCAAGTTGGATGAAATGACGAATTGCGTCGAGATTTTTGCGTGATCGCAAAATCCCTCTTAGATTAAAAGGTAAATTTTATAGAACAACAGTTAGACCTGTCATGTTATACGAAGCTAAATGTTGGCCAGTACAAAGGAAACATGAGCATAAAATGAGAGTAGCGTAAATGAGGATGTTAAGGTATATATGTGGTTATACAAGGATGGAAAAGATGGGATAGCATAGATTGAGATGGTTTGAGCATATCCTCCGAGGGCCCTTAGATGCACCGGTATGAATAGAAATTTGTTATCGAGAGCATAACACGAAGGAAGCAAGAGGTCGACCGAAATTTACTTGAGGGAAAGCATTAAAACAAGATTTAATGTTATGGAGGGGTAGTGCATAGATTGGCGTATGATTTGTTTTAGGACAAAGTGGAGTAAGACTATTAGTGTTGTGGAGGGATAGTGTATAGATATATATATATATATATATTTACTTATTTATTTTTACACATTTATCTCTTTTCCCTCCCTTGATTCTGCTTTTATTTTTATGATTTTTTGGGATTCATCGACCGCCGACCCCAACTAATTTGTGATAAATGTGTTGTTGATGTTGAAAATATTATTAAAAATATCTATGTCACTAAAATCGCGCCATCTAGGCCGTTTGGCGTCCACATCGACAATCTTCGGCCAAAATTAGTCGAAAAGATTGAATTGGTTTTAGTAAAAAGATTTAAGACTAAATTAACACAAATGTAATAGGTTTCAGAATTTTCTGGCATTTTTTTTCAAGCTATTTTAATTGTTTGTTTTTTTTTGGGGGGGGGGGGGGGGGGGGGGGGGAGGAGGGGAGGAGGAGGTTCAAACACGCGCTCTCTTCTGTTTAACATGCGCTGGATCACGTGAAGCCCTACTCAGTCCAGTTCATTTCCACAGAGGAGGATGAAAACCAACCATCTTTGCCGGTTTTCAATTTCTGGGCCGACGTTTCTTGCTTTCTCTTCGATTCTTTTTTAGTGCTTTTAGGCGCAAGTTGCTTTGGTCTTTTGCCTGATCCATTTCCCCCGTTGACAAGTGTACTCAAAACAGGTGCACGCACCATGTAATTACCTGTCACACGGTCGTTTTATGATTATAGAACTCCCCAAACGTGCCTCGGAGGACCAAATGAAGCTGCTTGTGATCCCCCGTTCCCAACCATCGAACCTCGTTTCTTTTAGTGACTCTTCTTTGTCGGCAAAGAAACTTAAGTAAAGCCAATTTAAGGGCGGGGAGAAGAAACAACATTCTCGACGTCGGGAGATCGAGACCAACCTCTACATTCCCTCTGATCATCTTCCTGCCACGTGTCAAGAATATAGCGAATATGGAAAGACTTTTTAATGGATGCGCTCGTAAGAACTAGCTCAATATGAAGAATACAACATCATAAAATCCCGCCAATCTTATGCAATTAGTAAGGGGGGATAAGACTAAGAGGTCCGACGTGCCATGCTTGTGCGTATCTAATTAGAATGCGTAATGCTGCTTCGACAAATGTGATTACTCGGCCACGATAATTTTTTGCTCGTTGACATTAGTGTCGAGCCCAACAAAATGACAAGTCAAATAGTTATTTTATGCTCGTGGACAAGTGGGCTAACTATTCCCGTGAAGGGCAGCTTGCAACTAGAGTAAGCTTGGAGTAAATTAAGGTACCTAAGGTAGGTTGGTTATGTAGTAAACCATAATCAAATCAACTTAAAGAACTGGCTTTGAAATAGACCCATTTTTTAAATCAAGAAGATTAGACAATGACGATGCACACAAACTCAAAATCTTTGAAATTTAAGACACGAAGAACATCGCAAGTGGGCCGTTTTGAAACGTGGTCTCCACTCCCAATAATGCCCAAAATGTGCGGAGAAGAGACTCGGAGATTGGCTTAGACTTAGGTTTTTGGCAGATCACATGACTTCAGTTATGACGAAAAGTATGTCAGATTGATTTGGTTGGATGCACATTGTTTTTTTGGGTGCAGTTGTAGTTATCCAATTCCAATGGCGTGTCTTAATTAGTTGAGTTGTCTTGGCTTTAATTAACAAATCTCTCGGATGTAAGATAATGCTGTCCAGCACAAACGTGGTGTCCTAAGCCTAGGGATGATATGACATTAGGTGAGATTAGACGAGTGCTGGTTTTATGAACCGGGGTTGATTTTTCACACTCTTTCATTCAGTTTTAGCACACTGCGTGATGAAATTGATGTCCAGAGACTTATGTGTCCACTCTCTGAATTCTTGCTTTTCAGTAGGTTTTTCATTTCAATTGAGACCATCGCATTCGACGAACGCACGGTACTCGACCGTTGAAAAAAGGGTTTGATAAAGTGGGTGAGATTTATCTGCTAGCTAGTGTGAGGCACGGGAAGTAGGGTTCGGAATCGAGAACTCTTGACTAGAGATCACGTCGCCTTGTTCCGATGGTATGCATACCCATCATGGCTCCGCAATATGTCGGGTCCAGAGGGATCCGACCTCGTCTAAGAGACTAGCATAAATGCAATTCAATTCAGGCTTTGTCGAATCATCTGCAATCTACCCCGGATCAGCACAGTTGACTTCAACAGCTCAGAATCGTGAAGCTTGCTCTACACACATACACCGACCCTGACTTTTCACGTCCTATTCCATTAGGAGAGCGTGGGTCTGACGACTTTCCGGGTTCACATCGAGCGCGACCTTTTAGGATGTGGAAAATGGTCGAGGATCCATCTCGCAACACCATCTTTTCGGTTCAGATGACTGAAAAAGGCTTAACAGTCCATGATTAGGGTGGGACCCCCTCGCGGGAGAAATGGACGGTGATTAGGTGATGCAGATCATGTGACGGCTCAGTCTTGGTCAAGGTCTAATGGTTTGCTCTTGCCGGCGGACAAAAGGTGCATCTGGTCCGACCCATGCGGTCCACGGTTTAACCCCAAAAGGAGGCACAAAGATGCACCGTCCTTCTGTTTCCGCGTGTAAAGTACCACGAACTCGAAGTCCTTGATGGATTAGCTGCGCCGTCCTAGAAGATGCATTGGATAGAGAAAATGCTCCGATTCCTACTCTAGAATTATGCGTGTATCAATGGCCGATTTGTTTAATTTGATCATTCATGAACTGATCAAGTTCGTATGTATCGTAGTTCCTCCACCGTGATTGCAGTTTCATAGATAGCCATGTTTTAATTCCACCAGAGTCTATGAGAATTCCCGTTTTCAAAAGTGATGTAGAACAATTGGCATGCGATTATCTCGTCAAATTAGATCGCCAAAAGCCAGCGTGACTTCGTCGGTAATTTCGGATCTTGGGTCAAACGATCTCGGATCGCGCTCAAAACTGGTCGGTTGAAGCGAAACAGCCGTCTGATTCAAAGGCACAATTTTGCTGTGAGATATAATGGATTTTGACATTCCGTAGTTGTTCAGATTACTTTTCAGACAGTTTTCTAATTTAGAAAATTTTAAATATTCTGATTATCTGTAATATTTGATTCGAATTCCATTAGGATAAGTTAGATATGATTTAGATTATGTTATCTTTAGTTATTCTGATGCCTAAGGCAGTCCTATTTCTATATATAAGACGTCCACCTTTGTAATCGATATTATCATTCTATCAATTTAGTTGTCTTTTGGAATTATTTTTCAATTTATCGCTTCTCTGCGTCCCATTGAATCAGATGACCGTTTCGCTTCAACCGACCAATTTTGAGCGCGATTCGAGGTCGTTTGACCAAAGATTCGAAATTATCGACGAAGTTGCGCCGACTTTTAGATATCCAATTTGACGAGATAATCGCATGTCAGTTGTTCTACATTATTCCCTTCCTCTTCAGAAGAACTCATCCTCGAGTTATCATCGGCATAAAGCGAAATGTCGGGAGGATGATACTGGAATAGGTATGCCACATTGAAGGTTGGAGATATGTTCAAATATGCAGGGAGATCAACAACATGGGCATTGTCATTAATCTTTTTTAGAATGCGGCAAGGACCAATCTTCTTATGCTTCAACTTGTTATAAGTGCCCATAGGAAATCGCTCCTTGCGTAGGAACACCATCACATCATCACCTTTTGGAACGACGCTGTTTGTCAGTAGCATCCTTGTATTTCGAATTTGAAGCAGCAAGTTGTCGCGCCACATCAGCTTGAACTTCTATAATTTTTGTCGCAAGATTTTCGACCGCGACATTATAACCGGAGATCTTTGGCAAGAGAACCAAATCAAGAGTATCCTGTGGAGTCCGCCCATACATAACTTTAAAAGGAGACTTACCAGTCGAACGATTGACTATGTTGTTGAAGGCGAACTCAGCAAGAGCGATACAGCGATCCCACTACTTGGACATGTCGTTACAGAGACAGCGAATGATATCAGCCATGGTATGATTGACAACTTCTGTCTGACTATCAGCCTGGAGATGGAAAGAACTGTTGCACTGTAAATCAATGCCAAATAAACGCCATAGAGTAAGCCAAAAGCAGCTCAGGAACTTGGTGTCACGATCAGAGGTGATCGTCTTAGGCATACCATGCAATTGGACTACTTCACAAAAGAATAAGCTCGCCGCATGGGAAACATCTGAAGTTTTCTTACAGGGGATGAAATGAGCCATCTTTGAAAATCTGTCAACCACCACAAAAACAGAGTCAAAACTGCGTTGTGTTCGAGGAAGTCCCAATACAAAATCCATGGAAATATCTATCCAATGGCCAATAGGAATGATAGAGGAGTATATAACCCAGTATTCTGAGAATGACCCTTAGTAGTCTGACAAGTATAACATTTATTAACGAAACGCCCTACATCACTCTTCAATTGGGGTCAATAGTACCTATCCTCAACCAATGCTGCCGTTTTGTCGCGACCCAAGTGTCCACCCAAGGTACTACCATGAAGTTCTTGAATGAGCTGCTCTCGCAATGATCCACAAGAAATACACAATATGTTCCCAAAGAACAGGAACTGGTCTTGAAAAATCATATCCCCATTACAGTCTGTTTGTGAACACTTCTCTCATATATCACCAAAACCATCATCGTCAGCATAGAGAGTACAAAGATGATCGAAACCAACGACATCATTGCGCATAGTAACTAATGTTTTAGCACGATGACTAAGGGCATCTGCAACTTTATTCAAGTGTCCCGCCTTATGACGAAGCACAAAATTAAACTGCTCCAAAAAGGAAACCCACCTCGCATGCATCATATTCAGATGTTTTTGGCTCTTTATATACTTAAGAGCCTGATGATCCGTATTCAGTACAAACACTTGCTGATAAAGATATGGCTGCCAATGTCTAATAGACTGCACTACAACATAATACTTCTGCTCATACGTAGACCATCGCCTGTGAACACCATTAAGTTTTTTGCTAAAATAGGCAATAGGCTTACTTCTTGGGAAAGAACAGCGCCAATACCTATTCCAGAAGCATTGTAGTCCAGCTCAAACACTTTCTCAAAGTCAAGAAGCATAAAAAAAAAAATACTGGAGCAGTGAAGAGCTTTTCTTTGATGAGCTTGAAACTGGCTTCAACTTCATTACCCAAACGAAAATTTCTTTTCTTCAAACAATCAGTTATTGGAGCCATAATAGTGTTGAAATTCCCGATAAAGCGTTGATAGAATGTAGCAAGGCCATGGAAACTACGAGCCTCACCAATATTTTGGGATACTGGCCAACTGCAGATTGCAGCCACCTTTTCTGCATCTAGGCAAAGTCCATCTGCTCCAACAACAAAGTCCAAGAAAAGAAACCATTCTGTCATGAAACTACGCATTTTCAGATTTATAAATAGCTTATTCCACTGCAAGGCCAGCAAGACATCTCTTAGGTGCTCCATGTGCTACCGATCATCTGGACTATATATGAGAATGCCAGCAAGACATCTCTTAGGTGCTCCATGTGCTACCGATCATCTGGACTATATATGAGAATGTCATCAAAGAAAACTACCACAAACTTGCCAATCAAACGCATGATAATGCTACGCACGTTAGTGAGGCCGAACGGCATAACAAGTCATTCATACAAACCCGCACTTGTCTTGAAAGCCGTCCTCCACTCATCACTAAGACGGATGCAAACTTGGTGGTATCCGCTACGCAGATCAATTTTCGTAAAGACCCTTGATTTGGCAAGTCTGTTAAGCATATCATCTAATCGAAGAATCGGGAATCTGTACTTGATGGTAATCCGGTTGATGGCACAGCTATCAACACACATTCGCATACTTCCGTCTTTCTTTGGTGTGAGAAGCGTAGGAACATCATAAGGACTTTTGCTCTTGTGCAAGAATCCTTTTCTAAGGAGCTCTTCGACCTGATCTTGTAAAATCTCGTTTCCCTTCGGATTTATTCGATAATGTGGCAAATTAGGGAGATTGGCACCTGGAAAAAAATTAATCTCATGCTGGATATCCATCAAAGGAGGTAACTCGTTAGGTAAGTCTTCTGACATTACATCGCTGAAAGCCTTCAACAAAGGCTTAAGAACATCAAGAATACTAATCACAGCTTGCGGATCTTCCTTTTCCACAATCATATACATTCCATCATGTTTACGAACTTTTAACATAACGTTGATGCCTTACTTCTTTGGAATCTAGGGAGGATTACTCTTTGGTTTCAAAGTAATTTTAATCTTTTTCCACACAAAGAGTAAGTATTCTCCCTTGCTCAATGAGTGATATCTACATCATACTGCTAAGGTCGCCCTAATAACACATGGCACGCATCCATCTCCACGACATCACAGACAATGATATCTTGATAAGATTTTCCAATCGAAATAGGTAGACGACATAACTGAGTTACCTTAAGTTCTGCTCCTTTACGAATCCACCCAATCGTGTAAGGTGCGAGATGCAGCTCTGTCTTCAACTGCAAGTGATCCACCAAGGCCTTTGATACTATATTTTCGCAACTTTCGCTATCAATGATGACATCGCATACCTTGCCATTGGTAGTACAACAAGCGCGAAAGAGTTGATTTCGCCGGGTGTCTTCTATCTGCAGGGCAAGTAATAGACGTCGGACGACACAGTTGACTTGCTCACCCACTTCATCATTTACTTCTTCCTCATCCACCCACTATTCTTCATAGGTTTCATCATCATGCTCAACAATATTAGCCATCCTCCACCGTAGACAATCGCTGGAACGATGGCCCAGCTCATTGCACTTATAACATTCAATCGATTGAGGTTTGGCATATGGATTCTGTGCACTCGGATTAGACGTACGAGTGTTTGATGCCATCGGTTCTTTGGACACTCCTGCAGTACTCCCCGAATTTCGATTCGTATCACTGTATTGTTGTGTCGAAGAACTTGAAATTTCAGTTTGCTTCCATCGGTTCTTTGGACACTCCTGCAGTACTCCCCGAATTTCGATTCGTATCACTATATTGTTGTGTCGAAGAACTTGAAATTTCAGTTTGCTTTCCCTTTTCGAACGTTCCATGACTCGAGTAGTTGTTACCCCGAGTATTAGGGCCAGCTCTTTCTAGCTACATCTCAACCTTTCTCGCCATCTCCTGGGCATCATCGACAGTAAACAATCGATGCAGGGACACTCGATCCTGGATATTGAGTCGCAACCCATTGATGTATTGAGCAGTATGTTGGGCATCTGATTCTTCAAGGTTATTACGGGCAAAAAGTTAAAGAAACTCTTCTGTATAAGCTTGGACGGACCGATTCAACTGCCTGCAATTCATGAATTACTGAAATAGTAACTGCTCATAATTTGATGGAAGGAACCGCTTCTTCAACTTCTGTTTCATCCGACTTCATGTCCGGATTGGTGCATGTCCTTGTCGACATCGAGCCAATTGAATCTTCTCCTACCAAGCCGAAGCGCCACCCTTCAGTTTGTACGCGACAAGCTTCACTTGGCGATCCTATTTGATCTCCACGGCATCGAAAATTTTTTCAACCTCCCAAAACCAGTCCATAAAATCTTCAATATCTAGGTTACCATTGAAAGTAGGGAGATCTGCCTTCAATTATACTGCTTAGGATCTCGGCGATAACCTCCTTGTCGGCGACCTCCACAAACGTACTCACCTTGGAATCCTCTATATTGACGACCTCCACGAATGGGCATGTCTAGGAAATCCTCTTCGTCTTCGTCTTTAGTATCCTCGACATAGTTTTGATGTCTATGTCGAGGATTTCCTCCAAGCTCCATGGCAACTTCGGGATCACGAGCGACAGGAATTCGCTTGGCTAGAAGAACACCGGGGGCTTGGTTTGTGGACAAAAGCTGGATGGCCTCAAGGATCTCTTATGTGACCTTCTGGAAATTCAGCTTCTGTAAGCGCCGAAAGTAAAAAAAAAATGATATGAAATTATAATCATAGTCGACATATATTTTGTACTGTAAGGACTGAAGAGACGAAAATTTGGACGAATTCTAAAGTTTAGGTTATTTTAGATTAGGTTTCGAATTTATTCCGCTGCGAATTGGAATTGTCGTTTTCGCGATCGAGCCTAACCCCAACCGAGCTTGGCCAGTGAATTTATCGAAATTACCCTTCGTTCAGTATATCAAAATTTCGTTTCAGTCCCGGTGCACCAAATTACTGTTCTACCCCTCAATTATTTGTGAGCATAAGACAAACATTTTTAATTTTGGCCATCAAAGTCTTGGGTGGAACCCACCATCTCTCTTCCCCATGCTCCTTCACGTCAGTTCTTCTTCTTCCTTCTGCTTCTTCTTTTTTTTCTTCTTTGCCGTGAACGACAGCTTCCATAACCGATCCACTCTTCCTCCTCCATCGATGATTTCAACAACCACCACCCCTCACCACCGATGGCCACCATCCTCAGCCACTCCCCGCCGCCATCCTGACACGAGCCGGACCACCGTCACCTTCGAACGGCCGAGAAAATGGCTTAGGGAGCCCTGATCTGTTCTCGGGTCATTTGACCCGAGGACTCCGTGGCTTCCTCTGACCACCACGACCATCACCAGCGCCAACCATCGCCCCACAACCAACCACCGTCCTCCCTCAACCACTCGACCCAGCCACACCATTCGTTCGTCACTGGAGCCACCGAAAAATCGCCTCGAAACCTCGGTGCCTTGTTTTGGACCCGTTTCGGTTCGATCTTCAATCCGGCCGAACCGGCTACCGCCATGCCTCACCGCCATCGCCGATCACCTCTAGAGGGTCCCCTCTACCACCTCGGAGCTCATCGCTGCTGGTCGCCGCGCATAGTGCCCGGAAGGTGCCGCCGATCACCTCCCCTATTTCGGTACTGTGGAGGCTCGGTCCTATTCTCGGCCGCCTTCTGTCGCAGTCCACCGGTCCCAGCCGACTCCTACCGACCCCTAAGTGAGTTCTCGAGCCTCGGCCGATCTTGTCCTGGCCCGAGACGTCGAGAAACTTTGCAAAATAGCTCAGTTTGCCGGTTTAGCCACTGATCGTTACTGTTTCAGGCTGTCGGCCGCCGGTCACCGCTCACCACAGCTCCATCGCCGGCCACTTGTTCCGGCGACCTCACCGGACTTCCCCGGGGTGTCACCAAGGTTTGAGTTCGGGTGGCCGCGCGATAAATCCTATTTTCGCCGCCGCCGCCGCCGCTCGTCGAGGCCGCTCTAGCTAACTCACTTTGTGAGTTGATCCTAAACCTTGATTAGGGCACTAATTGCGCTTAGGATTAGTTTTAATTAATTATTTATTTAATTAATTTTATTTAAAAATATTTACTATCGGGATCGGTTTAGATAGAAATGGTGATTAGGATAAATGGCCGATCGATTAAGTTAGTTTGGTCGATTATATTATCTGTGGCTATTTGTGGTAAATTATTAGCTGATTGATTGATTGTGTTTGTTCGCGAGTGAGCGATTGAATTTATAAATCGACTAAGAAATAAGAAATATAGTATGAATTGAGCTCGAAATTGCCGGGTTGAGTTAATTGCTCGCGAGTGCATTAAATTGCCTTATTGGTTTGGTTGCCTAGCTGAAATGCTTGATTGAGAGTATTGTGGACCTTGGGCCGAGTCTGTTGCATTTCTGTATGAATTTTGGCATTAATCAAAGATAAATAATGGGTTGATTACCGATTGTGAATTGTGTGGTCATTTATAGGACCAATGACGTTACTTGTCAAGTTCGCATTGTACAGTTGGTACTCATGCCGTATCTATTGTATGAAAACTCGCGACTTGTCAGGAGCACGATAGTCCATGCCCCGTGTCAGTCATACGATTTTAAGGGATTATCGGATGTCGGTCGCAGCTTGTGACGGACTAAAGCTCCTTTTTAAGGAAATGTCTACTTGCAGTGCCATGCCGGGTGCACTAGATACACCGCTTGTAGTAGCCGTCGCTGAGAGGGTAAAAGTGAACGAAGTCTGGTGCTGCCAGATGAGTGCAGGATCGTACTATTGATGTTTTTATCACGCCAGTCACGTGGGTCATTGTTTATTAATGAATTTGTGTGATGTCTCGTGTGCCCCTGAGTGGTGATGCCTTAATTGGTTGCTGATTTGATGGTTATATTTTATTGATATATGTGTTTGTACCTTGTGGCATAGTATTGTGCTTAGGTTATCCTAAGCGAATCAGTGTCCTAACCGAGCTTAGGCTTGATTTAGTGAGATTAAGTTCTCACCCTGTCGTGGGATAATTTTTCAGGTCAAAAGTAATAGAGAGACCGGTGCGATTCGGTACACCTACCCACTCATCACACGATATCACTCTCTATCCGGTGCCAAGTACGGATCAGATATAGGAACGCCATATCACGACGATATGGGTTGATAAAGGGATGCCACACCTAGTGGCACACCTCTTCAAAGCCCCGTATCTTCGCGATGGGGTAGATCTATTTGGTCCACTCAGAGGATTTGAGGGGTCACCTTTTTAGGGGGTCCCTAATGTCCCCGTTTGGGATCCGATGGATATTGATACGCCTGATGGGGAAGTGGTGGATCCCGCTCCTGGTTTACAATCCGAGCTCAAGCCTGAGCAGTCAGTAGCCCCCTCTGTACATTCCAGCCAGAGTTCCTCTAACGACCCTCACGACCCGGCTTCCTCGGTTGGTTATGACGATCCGGATGCCGTTTTTACGTAGTAAAGGGTTAGGTTTCTTTTGTGGTCAGGAAATTGGTGACGTCTTTTGTGGGAGTACTGTTTTGGGATAGATGAGAGTAAACCTGACCTGACTCCTGTATCTTTTTGCAAGTCCTAGAGGGCCGCCCTGAAGCATGGAGTTGTATTTATCAGTTGTCGGCTCTGTAAGGTTATAGATCATCTATTTTCAGTAGTTTTATGTTAGCGGTGGGTTGTCTGGCTTTTCTTCTTATCTATCCCATGTTGATTTTATTGTTTGGAAGATTGCACGTTCCGCATGCGCACTATATTCTTAGATCTATAGTAGTTGCCTAGGATGCTATCTTTTATGACTTGGTGGCGTTTTGACAATGGATGTCGCGGGTTCGAGAGCCGGGATGTGTCATCCCGCCCAAGGTGATATCAGAGTAAGGTCAGCCTGATCCGTCTAATCATTGGCCTGGAGTAATAAGGAGCGCTGGGAAATGGGATAGTTAGTAAGTTTTCTTTATTGTTATGTTTGTGATTAGTAATTTCGTGGTAAGAATTTTGGGGTTGCCTTCTGACCGCGTTTTGCTATAGGGTAAGTAGGACTCCGTATCTTTCCTGCAAAATGAGCGTATGAGGTAAAAGAGCACCCCGAGCACCTTCAAGGAGGCTTGTGAGGCCAGTGAAGAATTAGTTGGTGTTGAAAGAGCACCGCCCGTAGTGTCCCCAGTTGCGCCCCTTACTGCAGCCTCTGCTGCTGAGCTTACAGGACATACTGGAAGGGAACCAATTATATCTGAAGTTATGTAAGCTTTAGGGGCTATTAAAGATTTGATGGGACAGTAAGTAAGGAATCAAGCTGCAGCTACCGTTATTGCTACCGGGACTTCATCTGCGATTTCACTTGCAGTTCCACCAGTAAATCCACCACCTGCACTTGGCAGCGAGGAGCGTAGGGCTCAAAAGCTAGTGGAACAGTTTCTCAAATTGAAGCCACTTCAGTTCACTGAAAGTGAAGACCCTGAAGCTGCTGCTCGATGGGTCGAAGAGATGGAGAAAGTGTTCGATTTGCTAAGATGTTCAGATAGGGATAATGTTACTCTGGCGGTCTATCAACTTGAAGGGAACGCTAGTACTTGGTGGAGAGCTGTCAAGGGTAGAACTTTTCCTGAAAGTATAGTTCCGATATGGAATACTTTTGTAGAAGTTTTTAATAATAAATACTTCTCGAAGACCGCTAGAGAGCAATTGATGGCTGAGTTCTTTTGCCTCCATCAGGACCAAATGACAATTGACCAGTATGAGGTAAAGTTTTCTGAACTGTCCAAGTATGCTTCGAGAATGATTGAGGATCCGGAGGGCAGGGCTAGAAGGTTCAAAGACGGGCTGAAGCCCGAGATTAAGAGTGCTCTGGCACCGCTTGACCTTCAGGACTATGATGATATCTACGCGAGGGTGCTGATAGTGGAGCAGGACTTAGCTGAAAGGACTACCACATCTGGATCACGATTCACGTCTCCAAATAGATTTGACAGAAGGTAGGGGAAGAAACCCATGTTTAGCAACCGGAGTCACATTCCACCCAATCGCCGAGGGCCAATTAGTAAGCCAGCGTTTTGACAAAGTGAGACGTGCAGTTTGTGTCGACAGAGGCATGGGCCTAGCTTGTGTCCGTATCGAGGTGGTGCATATTTTGGTTGTGGCCAGCTGGACCATGAGGTAAAAGATTGCCCATAGAGACAGGGCGGGCAGGCGCTGCCACAACAAGAAGGATCGCCTAGAGGAACTGTGCCGCCAAATTTCCAGAATCGTTCGCCGGCACAAGAAAAGGTTTTTGCTGTCACTCGAGAAGCGACGAAGGATTCGCCGACCGTTACAGGTACGATCTTCTTTCATAACCAAGTAGCATATGCCTTGTTTGATCCGGGTGCCATGCATTCGTTTGTTGCGGACCAGTTCGTTAAATTATCTGAATTGAAAGGAAAGGTTTTTGCTGTCACTCGAGAATCGGCAAAGGATTCGCCGACCGTTATAGGTACGGTCCTCTTGCATAACTAAATAGCATATGCCTTGTTTGATCCGGGTGCCACGCATTCGTTTGTTATGGACCAGTTCGTTAAATTATCTGAATTGAACTTGGTACCTTTAGATATTGTTCTTAAAGTGTCTACGCCATTAAAAGATAAAGTAGTGGCTACAGTAAGCTGTCCTGATTGTAGAAAAGTTTTTGCTGTCACTCGAGAAGCGGGAAGGATTCGCCGACCGTTACAGGTACGGTCCTCTTACATAACCAAGTAGCATATACCTTGTTTGATCCAGCTGCCATGCATTCGTTTGTTGCGGACCAGTTTGTTAAATTATCTGAATTGAACTTGGTGTCTTTAGATATTGTTCTTAAAGTATCTACACCGTTAAAAGATAAAGTAGTGGCTATAGTAAGCTGTCCTAATTGTAGACTTGTGTTAGATGGTTATGAGAGTAAAATAGACTTGATTGTGCTGGAAATGTACGATTTTGACTTTATTGTGGGAATGGATTGGTTAACGAAGCAAAGGGCCACGATGGACTGCTTTAATAAGGCAATTCAATTTAATCCGATAGATGGTATTAGCTTTGAATTTTTGTGTAATCGAGGAGGAACCTCGACTGTGATGATATCGTTATTAGAGGTGCCTCAATTGTTGAAGAATGGGTACCAAGGTTATTTGGCTTTTGTGGTGGATACGTCTACTAAAGAACTGAAATTGGAGGATATTGTGACTGTATATGAATTTTCATATGTTTTCCCCCAAGAATTACCTAGTTTGCCACCAGAAAGAGAAATTGAGTTTGTGATAGAATTAGCTCCTAGGACGGAACCGATCTCTAAGGCGCCGTATAGAATGGCATTATCAGAGTTGAAGGAACTCAAAGTTCAAATGTATGAGTTATTAGATAAAGGGTTCATCCGCCCTAGTGCATCGCCTTGGGGAGCGCCAGTTTTATTTGTCAAGAAAAAGGATTGGTCCTTGAGATTGTGTATTGACTACACATAGTTGAATCAGGTGACGATCAAGAATAAGTATCCACAACCAAGAATTGACGACTTGTTTGATTAGCTGCAGGGAGCATCGATATTTTCTAAAATTGATTTACGGACGGGATACCATCAGTTGCGAATTAGAAAAGAGGATATACCGAAATCGGCGTTTAGGACACGTTATGGACATTACGAGTTCACTGTGATGCCGTTTGGTTTGACGAATGCCCCTACTGCCTTTATGGATTTGATGAACATAGTGTTCGAGGAGTTTCTGGATCGTTTTGTGATCGTTTTTATAGATGACATTCTAGTGTACTCGAAGAATTCTGAAGATCATGAGCAACATTTAAGAGTAGTTCTGGAAACTCTGAGAGTGCATCAATTATATGCCAAGTTCAGTAAGTGCGAGTTTTGGTTAGCTCACGTGGCATTCTTAGGCCATGTGATTTTGGATGAAGGTATTGTGGTGGATCCGATTAAAACTGAGGCAGTTATCAATTGGTCAAGACCGACGACTGCTACAGAGATTAGATGCTTCTTGGGTCTGGCAAGTTATTACAGGCGATTTATGGAAGGGTTCTCACTATAGCCTCGCCTTTGACTAAATTGCTGAAGAAAGACATGAAGTTTGAATGGATAGACAAGTGCTAGCGTAATTTCCAAGAACTTAAGCATAGGCTAACTACGGCTCCTGTTCTGACAATTTCGTTTGGTCCGGGTGGTTATGAAATTCATAGCGATGCTTCACTTAGGGGATTGAGTTGTGTTTTAATGTAGCATGGCAGGGTGGTAGGGTATGCGTCTCGTCAGTTGAGACTGCATGAGTTGAATTATCCCACCCATGACTTGGAGTTAGCTGCGGTCGTGTTTGCTTTGAAGATCTGGAGACACTATTTGATTGTGAAAAGTTTTCAGGTATATACCGACCATCAGAGTCTGAAGTACCTGTTCTCTCAGAAGGAGTTGAACATGAGGTAGCGCCGATGGATGAAATTACTTAAGGATTATGACTGCGAGATCCTATATTATCCTGGTAAGGCGAATAAGGTTGCTGATGCCCTAAGTAGAAAATCAGTGATTGCTCAATTACAGGTGCATGAGTGGCGTTTACTTGAGCAACTGAGAGACTCAAACTTTAAATTGGAGATAAGCCATCTGTCGAGTCTAGTGGCTACTTTGAGAATTGAACCGAAAGTGCAAGTTAAGATTAAGACCCTACAGTCTACAGACCCCTTTATTTAGAAGATCCTTTAAGAAGACTCAGCTAAACGAAGAATCGACTTTCAAATAGTTGAGGATGGGATAACGAAATTCAGAGGATGTTTGGTTGTGCCTGCTGATGAAAATTTAAATGAGGAGATTTTATCAGAGGCACATCGTAGTAGTTATATTTATCCACCCTATGAGTATGAAGATGTATTAGAATTTGAAACAGCACTACTAGTGGAATGGTATGAAAACAGATATAGCCAAACATGTGGCTAAGTGTTTGACCTGTCAGCAGGTCAAGGCGCAACACTGCAAACTTGGAGGATTGTTACAGCCTTTGAAAATTCTAGAGTGGAAATGGGAGCATATCACGATGGATTTCGTGATGGGTTTGTCAAGGAGTCAGAGAGGGCATGATTCAATCTGGGTTATGGTAGATAGGTTGACAAAGTCAGCACACTTCATTCCAGTAAGAAAGTACTTCGCCTTAGACGGATACGCAAAGTTGTATGTGAGACATATTGTAAGGCTGCATGGTGTGCCAATGACAACCACTTCTGACCGGGATCCCAAATTCACACCTTAAAGCAGTTTACAAACTGCTTTAGGGACGAAGCTGCAATTTAGTATAGCTTATCATCCGCAGACAGATGGCCAGTCTAAAAGAACGATTCACACCTTAAAGGACATGTTGAGAGCATGTGTTCTTGATTTCAAAGGTAATTGGGAGGAACAATTACATTTGGTTGAATTTGTCTATAATAATAGTTATCAGCAGAGTATTAAAATGGCTCCTTTCGAGGCCTTGTATGGCAGAGCTTGCAGGACGCCAATCTATTGGGATGAGGTTGGTGAAAGGAAGATAACTGACCCTGAGTTAGTAGAACAGTCGAAGGAAGCCATTAAGGTGATTAGAAATAGAATAAAAACAGCTCAGAGTCGCTAGAAAAGTTATGTAGATAAAAGGCGCAGACCTTTGAGAGGGACATCTCGCTTTGGCAGGAAAGGAAAGCTGAGCCCGAGGTACGTTGGACCGTTTGAAATCCTAGAACAAATTGAAATTTTCGCTTATCGACTTGCGTTGCCGCCCAGACTTGCTCAAGTACATAACGTCTTCCATATGTCAATGTTGAGGAAGTACGAGCCCGACCCCGCCCATGTGCTAAGTTATGAGGAGATTGATCTGGATGAGCGAGCGTCATACGTGGAGCGACCAGTCAGGATCGTGGATAGGAAAGAGCAGGTGCTCCGAACCAAGATGATCCCGTTAGTTAAGGTGATTTGGCCACACCATGGTATCGAAGGAGCTACATGGGAGAACGAGGAAGTTATGAGGTGAAACTACTCTTATCTTTTTGAATAGTTAGAACTGTATTGTAATTTCGATTACGAAATTTTCTAAGTGGGGGAGAGTTGTGACGTCCTAGAAATTCAGCTTTTGTAAGCACCGAAAGTCGGTAAGAATGATATGAAATTATAATCATAGTCGACATATATTTTGGACTGTACGGACTGAAAAGACGAAAATTTGGACGAATTTTAAAGTTTAGGTTATTTTAGATTAGGTTTCGAATTTATTCTGTCGCGAGTTGGAATTGCCGTTTTCGCGATCGAGCCTAACCCCGATCGAGCTTGGCCAGTGAATTTACCGAAATTACCCTTCGTTCAGTATACCAAAATTTCGTTTCAGTCCCGGCACGCCAAATTACCGTTCTACCCCTCAATTATTTGTGAGCATAAGACAAAAATTTTTAATTTTGGCCACCAAAGTGTTAGGTGGAACTCACTATCTCTCTTCCCCATGCTCCTTTACATCAGTTCTTCTTCTTCCGTCTACTTCTTCTTCCTTTTTCTTCTTGGTCGTGAACGACAGCTTCCATCGCCGATCCACTCTTCCTCCTCCATTAACAATTTCAACGACCACCACCTCTCACCACCGACGGCCACCGCCCTCAGCCACTCCCCACAATCGCCCTGACCGGAGCCGGACCGCCGTCGCCGTCGAACGGCAGGGAAAACAGCTCGAGAAGCCCTGCTCTGTTCTCGGGTCATTTGACCTAAAGACTCCGTGGCTTCCTTCGGTCACCACTAGCGCCAACCACCGCCCCACAGCTGACCACCGTCCTCCCCTCGACCACCCCGACCCAGCCACACTAGCCGTTCGCCACCGGAGCCGCTGGAAAACTGCCTCAAAGCCTCGTTGTCCTGTTTTGGACCCGGTTCAGTTCCGTCTTCGATCTGGCCAAACCAGCCTCCACCGTGCCTCACCGCCACCGCCGATTACCTTCAGAGGGTCCCCTCTGCCACCTCGGAGCTCATCGCCTCCGGCCCCCGAAAAGCGTCGCCGATCACCTCCCCTATTTCGGCATCGTGGAGGCTCGATTTTGTTCACATCTGTTCGCCTCCATCGGCCGCCTTCCGCAGCCGTTCACCGGTCCCAGCCGACTCCCACCGACCCCTAAGTGAGTTCTCGAGTCTCGGCAGGCCTTGTCCCCGCCCAAGAAGCCGAGAAACTTTGCGAAATAGCTCGGTTTGCCGGCTTTGCCACTGATCATTACTGTTTCAGGCTGCTCGCCGGAGTTCCATCGCCGGCCACCTGTTCTGGCGACCTCGCCAGACTTCCCCGGGATGTCGCCAAGGTTTGAGCTTGGGTCGCCACGTGATAAATCCTATTTCCGCCGTCGCCACCGCCTTTCGTCAAGGCCGCTCGAGTTAACTCACTTTGTGAGTTGACCCTAAACCTTGATTAGGGCGCTAATTGTGCTTAGGTTTAGTTTTAATTAATTAATTAATTATTTTTATAAAAAAAATTATGAACGGGACCGGTTTAGATAGAAATGATGATTAGGATAAATGTCCGATCGATTAAGTTAGTTTGGTCGATTATATTGTCTGTGGCTATTTGTGGTAAATTATTAGCTGATTGATTGATTGTGTTTGTTCGAGAGCGAGCGACAGGTTAGAAATGAGCGGGCGATTGAATTTATAAATCGACTGAGAAATAAGAAATATAGTATGAATTGAGCTCGAAATTGCCGGGTTGAGTTAATTGCTCGTGAGTGCATTAAATTGCCTTATTGATTTGGTTACCTGGCTGAAATGCTTGACTGAGAGTATTGTGGGCCTTGAGCCGAGTTTGTTGCATTTCTGTATGAATTTTGGCATTAATCAAAGATAAATAATGGGTTGATTGCCGATTGTGAATTATGTGGTCATTTACAGGACCAATGACGTTACTTGACAAGTTCACATTGTATCGTTGGCACTCATGCCGTATCTATTGTATGGAAACTTGCGACTTGTTAGGAGCACGATATTCCATGCCCCATGCCAGTCGTACGATTTTAAGGGATTATCGGATGCCGGTCACAGCTTGCGACGGATCGAAGCTCCTTTTTAAAGGAATGCCTACTCGTAGTGCCGTGCCGGGTGCACTGGATACACCGCTTGTAGTAGCCGTCGCTGAGAGGGTAAAAGTAGACATAGCCTGGTCCTGCCAGATAAGTACAAGATCGCACTATTGATATTTTTATCACGCCAATCGCGTGGGTCATTATTTATTAATAGGTTTGTGTGATTCTCGTGTACCCTAGAGTGGTGGTGCCTTAATTGATTGCTGATTTGATGAATATACTTTATTGATATATGTGTTTGTACCTTGTGGCATACTGTTGTGCGTAGGTTATTCTGGGCGAATCAATGTCCTAACCAAGCTTAGGCTTGATTCACCGAGATTAAGTTCTCACCCCGTCGTGGGACAACTTTTCAGGTCCAAAGTAATGGAGAGATCGGTGCGATTCGGTACACCTACTCACTCATCACACGATGTCACTCTCCACCTGGTGCCAAGTATGGACCAGATGTGGAAACGTCATATCACGACGATATGGGTTGATGAAGGGATGCCACACCTGGTGGCACACCTCTTCAAAGCCTGGTATCTTCGCGATGGGGTAGATATCTTTGATCCGCTCAGAGGATTTGAGGGGCCACCTCTTCAAGGGGTCCCTAATGTCCCCATCTGGGATTCGATGGATATTGATACGCCTGATGGAGAAGTGGTGGATCCCGCTTCTGTTATACAGCCCGAGCTCGAGCCTGAGCAGTCAGTAGCCCCCTCTGTACATTCCAGCCAGAGTTCCTGTGACAACCTTAAGACCCGGCTCCCTCGATTGGTTATGACGATCCGGATGCCGTTTTTACCTAGTAGAGGGTTAGGTTTCTTTTGTGGTCAGGAAACTGGTGACGTCTTTTGTGGGGATACTGTTTTGGGATAGATGAGAGTTAACATGACCTGACTTATATATCTTTTTGCGAATCCTAGAGGGCCGCCCCGAAGCATGGGGTTGCATTTATCAGTTGTCGACTCTGTAAGGTTATAAATCATCTATTCTCAGCAGTTTTATGTTAGCGTTGGGTTGTCTGGCTTTTCTTCTTACCTATCCCATTTGATTTTATTGTTTGGAAGACTGCACGTTCCACATGCGCAGTATATTCTTGGGTCGATAACAATTACCTGGGACTTTATCTTTTATGACCTGGTGGCGTTTTGGCAAAGGATGTCGCGGGTTTGAGAGTCGGGATGTGACATCTTGAAACCTCCGGTCGGTTTGATCCACGAATTGATTGAACTCCGTCCGTGTAATAGGCTCGTTTTCACGGCCTCGACTACGGAGAGATCAACATTCACGTTATTTACCATCGCCACAAAAGAATCCTGCTCTTATACCAAATGACGTAGATAAGCAATAACTTGAAAAACAATTCCAAAAGGCAACTGAATTGATAGAATGATAATGTCGATTACAAAGGTGTACGTCTTATATATAGAGATAAGAATCCTTTAGGCATCAGAATAAGTAAAAATAACATAATTTAAATCGTATCTAACTTATCATAATGGAATTCTAATAAAATATTATAGATAATCAGAATATTTAAAATTTCCTAAATTAGAAAACTATCTGAAAGTTGATCTAAACGACTTATGAATACCAAAATCCATCGTATCTCACGGAAAAACTGTGACTTTGAATCAGACGGCCGTTTCGCTTCAACCAATCAGTTTTGAGCGCGATTCGAGATCGTTTGACCCAAGATATGAAATTACTGACGAAGTCGCGCCGGCTTTTGGCGATCCAATTTGACGAGATAATTGTATGCCAGTTCTACATTATAAAGTTACAGTTTTGTCGTGAGATACGATGAATTTTGGCATTCCAAAATAGTTTGGATCACTTTTCAGGCAGTTTTCTAATTTATGAAATTTTAAATATTTTGATTATCTGTAATATTTTATTCGAATTTCATTAGGATAAGTTAAATACAATTTAGATTATGTTATTTTTACTTATTCTGATGCCTAAAGGATTCTTATCTCTATATATAAGACGTACACCTTTGTAATCGACATTATCATTCTATCAATTTAATTATCTTTTGGAATTGTTTTCCAAGTTATTGATTCTCTACATCAAAAAGCATGCCTAT
The DNA here is from genome assembly GCA_028455895.1 of Rhodomyrtus tomentosa. Classification (NCBI taxonomy): domain Eukaryota; kingdom Viridiplantae; phylum Streptophyta; class Magnoliopsida; order Myrtales; family Myrtaceae; genus Rhodomyrtus; species Rhodomyrtus tomentosa. The sequence goes on along the minus strand of JAPCWY010000003.1, from coordinate 11,116,380 downwards.
CGCTATAGCTTTACTTTCCAGCCATGCACAGAGTTAATAATAGTTATATACAAAGCTATTTATCATCACGGAAGTTGCACGGGTGGCATTAGGCCATGGCATTGAAGAAAACATTTCTGATGAAATAAGCATTAGGGGTGATCGGTTCTAGAGTGGGTAAGTTCCCACCTTTGAATAAGATCGATCAGGCAAAGTCCTTTCTCAGTATGTTGAACCGGGAACCGACTCGCCTAGCACTGGAACCCTGACAATGTTTTCCTTCTTAATTACCATTTCCACAGGGAAATTGTAAAGATGATTTCACAAAATAATAAAATAACCATTTCTATTTAATCGAGGGTTACAATACTTGGGACCGGTTTCGTCGATCGAGTCCGGTATTCCCCCCCGTGGAATCCGGTGCCGCACTGGTTATTCCAGGTTTCAAAACTTCAAAAATCAGGAAACTACCTAGAAAAAGTCCGGTTCGATCGATCCGATTTCGGAGTCATTCTAATGTGCAACGCATCACGTGAGGCACAAACCCACTCACACGCCCTTTTCAGATGTCGTGGGCAACGACTACGAGGCTTATGAGTAAATGCTATGTGGAGACACACAGGGATGGGATGGGGTCTGGTGGTGGTCCAGCCGGCCAACCGGCCGGCCTTGAAGTCATGAAGAAGACTCCACTACCGCATTTGACCTTCCCCCAGGGGCGGCGGCGCGTCTTCCTGCGTTGGGTGTGATTTGCATGTCAGCTCGTATGGTATGTGACCGTTCAACGTCGAACCATGCAAAAACAAACATTAATTCAAATCAAATCAATTCAATTTCAATTACCATGCAAAAACAAACATTAATCCACCTGTAGTCCTCTCCTCTTATTGATGGAAATCGGAATCAAATTTGGACACCGTTGATCTTATTTTAGTCGTAAACGTGTCATCTATAGACGACAGTCTACACCGCATTACATTGAGCTTTCTTTGTACTTTCCTTGTTCAAACTGGCGTTACATATATTTATGTGTCCTCACGCTGTTTATTCGTTAAAGGGGGTATAGATCGGAGACTAGCCTCGAGTGAAAAATCTGGTTAGGTGGAGCTTAGATTGCATGTGAATTGTTTTAGCGGGAAAAAAAATATATAAAAGAGATTTGGGACTAATTCACACAATCAAAATTGGGTTTGGAAAATATGGGATTGGAAGCATCGAGTAGCTCCAGCTATTGAGGGCACGAATGATAACCATTCTACTCCTCGGAACACTTTTTGGCTATTCCCTAAAATTTGTTTTTACAACAGCATAAAATTTCTATGGTTGTTTGCGATAGAAGCTATGTCTGCAAAAAAAAGGCCAAGCTATGGTTGAGAACGACAGAAGTTGGACAGTGATGGTAAGTAGAGGTTTAAAATGGGTGAGGAGGGTCGAAATGGTCTGACCCGTTTTGACCTATGAAATACAAATTTAACGATACGTACCCGATCCAATTCAATTGCGATAACACTTTCATAGTTATTCCAATTAATTTTTTTTTAAAAAAAACTTGCATCTCATAATTTTTATTTTTTTCCTTTCATTTCTTTTTTTTAATGGTCGTTGGATTTACTCCTTCCTTCGCTGGCTAGGGAGTCTTTATTTTTGTTTTATGTTTCAAATCTATTTTCTGAGCTAAAAATTTATATCGAAAATAGAAAAATGAAATTGGTTTGCCAAATAAATTTTTTTTATAAGCTTGTTACTGAGAGCAGAAAAATAGAGAAACAGAATAATTATCGTGCGCGCCCCGAAAATCAAAAAAGAATCGTTTACGATGAGATCGTAAATTGAATAACGTTGACTTTGAAACATCATGTTATGTGACTTGGCTCATCCTCCTCCTTTTCCCAACAGCGCAATCTCTTCTGAATGGGGATGGGAGATCAAATCAAAAAAAGCGTCGGCGCTCGGCCAAAGCGCGTCCTTCCTTCTTCGGGGCTTTGCTTCGGAACTTTCACAGCAAAAGCGCAGTCCTTCTTCTTCTTCTTTTTTCATCTTTTATTTTATTCTTTTTTTGTACGCTTTTTTTTTTTTTGGAGGGGGGTGCTGGCCAGCCAATACTTGATTTGCTGAGTGTTCTTTTCTCGAGTTCGGCTTTGAAAATCGATGGACATTTTTCCGACATTTTCACCATGGATTAAGGATTTTCGAGCCTTTTTCCGACATTTTCCCCCAATTCCGATTGTCTGGCGGTGGGTGAAACTGCTAGCAACGTGGAAAAATTCGGACCACAACTTCACGCGTCGTGTTTCCATCTCCTGTTGCGACATGACCAAATGTTTTATTGCCATATTCGATGTTTTTGTAATTCGTATTTCTCTCCAAAAATTTCGAGAAGGAAAAAAAAAAAAACATTCGCGAATAAGATAACGATGGCGAAGATTGTGTACATCGGTTTAGTGATGATCGGCGTGGATGTTCACTGTGTTTCGCAGAGTTTCGGGGTGTTCTTCTTGGACGAAGATCTAAGGTCACGTTTGGTCGTCCGAATTTCTAGTCATGATAGGATTGAATATGATAGGATATGAAATCCAAGGATTTTACCATATCCTACCCCGTGATTGGTAAATCATAGTAATAGAGCCGGATATATTCATATCATATCATATTCATTATTTGATATATACGATATATCAATGTAAAATGAATTTGAAAAAACACAAGCGAAAAATATAAGAATATATTGTAATTCACTGCTGAATTTAGTAAAAGAAAAAAAATATAAACATTCAACTTTTGCTGAAAATTTTTACCTTTTTCGCGACATTCGTTAAACCTCAATAGAAAACACAAGATTATGAAGTAGAAAGAGGTTTGACTCTTTTTCTTATTTTCTTAAACTTTTGATGTGAACCAGAAAACTAAAAAGTAGATTAAGTTTCAACTATCTCGCTATTTTCGTAAAGTTTTATAATAAACTATAAAACTACAAAGCAATTATGAAATTTCCATATAAATTAGAGTTAGAGAGACAGAGATGGAGATGTTATTTTTTTAGTAATTTCATTACTCATTCTCTTCAAGAATTAGAGAAGTCATTTTCAAGTTTGAATATATTAACTTAAAATCTAGTTTCTTCTACTTTTATTTTTATTATTTTTTAATTATAAATATTTTTTTTAGTATTTTGACTCCCTTCCATCATTTCTTAATAAAATTTTTCATTAAACAACAAATTGTACTATTATACTTAAAATATTTAATGATATAGATACTAAGTGTGTGTACATATACAAACTATATATTATAATGAAGAAAGAAATCAAATTATAAATATAATTTATAAAAAATAAAAATTATTTTTTATTTTGATTTTTCTTTCTAACATTAGAGTTAAAATTTATTTAAAAATAATTACTATATTAATTTTATTATAAGAAGTTTGTTATTCAGAAAAATAGTTTTTACACCATAAACAAAAAAATCATATCCACCTTTGTCCTACCTCCCCCCTTAGGATGATTATATCCTGACTATATCCCATTATATCATGCTATATCCTATTCTAAGTAGGAACCAAACACATGATACGATAAATTTTATCATACCCTGACTTATATCCTGACTGTCAAACGTAGCCTAAGTGTGAGGATCGCCGGCTTGGGGAAAAACCCCAAAAAAAATTAAAAATAAAGATGTCCCTTCTTCTTCTTCTTTTTACTTACATTCTTCACGTTTTCTCCTTTAGTCGACATAGTTGAGCACCAACTTATTTTCTTAAAGCACCTATTTGTTGCATGGCTACGTGGACTAGACCCTTATAGCATCCGCCGGCCGGTATAAGATTTTGGCACTAATTCAATATTTTTTTCACTTTTCATACTTCTTGTCTTTCTTAAGATACGAACTTATATATATATATATAAAACCAATGTGTTCGGACCAGTTTGCTCGCACATCGATTATTACTCAGGGGAGACTAGCACAGTAACCCACCGCCATGACCTCTCACTTAAATCACAGGTGCTCATCTAGAAAATCGAACCTGGGATCAGAGCGCCTAACCACATAATTTCAAGTGTGTCATAACCAACTGAGCTATCCATCGGTGGATAGATACAGCTTTTATTCTCCAATTGTTTCTTTTTTAAATTCCTTGTTTGAAATACCAGAATTACTATCAAATATCTTTATTTGAGAGGCTTTTTGCACTTGCAATCTTGTGGGGCAAACTAAATACTTTAAAATAGTGTATTTGCACATCAAAAAATTATTTCATTATTCCCGATTATTTGATCTAACATGGCTAATTCGAAGTGACTATCCACGATAGTTCAAGACATTGCTAATTGACATATTCTCCTAATTATTGAAGAAGCACACGTGAATATAGAGAGAATTTCTTCATTTTACCTTTCAATTTACAAAGTTTTGTATTTATACATAACATAAAACCTAAATCCAAAACTCTTCCTTATCAAGATATAAAATAAACAGGCGACAAAATATGAATTAAATATTACAAATTCATAAAATTACTTTAATTTACAGCTCATGTTAACAATTATCTCTAACCTAATCAATATTTATCTTACTAAAAAAAAAAACTCTCGTAACAATTAATTGAACCGTCCCCCCGCAATAGTGATGATATACACAAGAGGCGCGCGGCATCTCAAACATCGTACGTGGACATAACCTACAAATCTTGGGGAGGGATTGGCTTGTATCGAAATTCCCCGGCAAAGTGCGACGTGGCCGTACAGTCTTCTGACAAGTGGAAGCGGGATTTACTATCGGCTCGTACGTACGGTACGTGGTACTTATTATTATTACAGCATCACTCAATTAAGGAGAATTAAGACAAAATTAAAATTAAAATTAAGGAGAACGAAAAAGGGAAAAAAATAGGGGGGGGGGGGGGGGGAAGAAAAAGAGGCTTGTATTGCATGGAGATCCGAGATCGACAGTTGTAGGTGTCACTATAATGTCAGGTTTTATTTGATCTCCCGGCGATTAAAAATTAACCCGAAACTCGCTAATAATGGGACGCGTTTTATGTTTTGCACATGACGGCGGCAAGGCCAATCAGATTCGTTAGCCCAGTGCCCTAAACGCCTGTCAGATCCTGCTCGTTTTTGGCCACGTAAGCTCCTTTGTTTTTTTTTTTTGGCATTTTGCCGTCACCATAAAATGCCAAGGATTATGTTATTTCGTCTGTCGGAGGTCGCCGAAACGGTGCGTCTTTGAAGACTACGAAGAGCCGTTCGGACGATATTCCCGGCGCGGGAATTTGTGGGGAAATTGGGTTGATGCTTGCGGGCGAAGTCACCGCGGGGGTCCGCTGAATTGACGGGGAATGGCTCAAAGCAGGGAATTGGAGTCATCCTTGTCGTCATCTCCACCCCGGTCCTAATCAAAGCTACGGATTAAAATTTAATATTAATTAACTAAGTTTAGTTAAGTGAGGTCATGCTTGTCGTCACAAGTTGCTGTTATCTTATCTCCTGTTGAGTGCTGAGTTGCTCTCTGTTGGTGGGCAGGTCATATTAACTCCTCAGCTATCCCGATTTATGGATGTGGATATTGTAATAGCAACTGCGCTTTGGGGATCGTTAAATTTGCTAATACTGGAAACGACCCTACACAAATTGCTCGGTTCAGTTTAATCACTTACTTCAAATAGTATTCTGTTTTTTTTTTACCTTCCAAAGCACGCCTACTGTAGTTTGACAAGTGTTTGTGGGGCGCTTCGTCCATCAAACCGGACTCCCATCTTTTTCTCTTAAACTTTTCCTCGACGCTGTATTGGAACACAAAAATGATTATTCGCCAAGTACAAATTGGAGAATGTTTATACACATATATTTGATTCGAAATTATTTCATGACTCGCGATACATCCGAATCGATAAAAGAAAACCCTTTATAATGCAAAACCAATTATGTAATATTTGCTATATGAAACATAAAAAACCGGATTAGAGCGATCAAAATACGTCATAATCAGATTGGGGTGTCTCACTCCCCCTGATTACGTCTGCATTGCATGGAATCGGAGCTTTGAACATCCAACCTAAATTCGGCTTTTAGCTATTCGGCTGACTCAAACGTATGTCCGAAGGATTCGCGCGTGACATTACATCATCTGACCAATGAAACGACATAAACAAAAGCGGAGAAATTTCTAATGGTGTATTTCTGATGAACGCAGCAACTATGAATTGACTTTTTTGCCATGTACGCCAAAGCTTGTGGATGAAGCTCGAAACATCGGATGACACAAGCCATTGCGAACTTGCGATTCAAGGAACAAGTCCACCCCCTCCTCCACCTTCGTGTTTTTAGCCCTGAATTGACTTGGAAGAGCAAATGTCTCCTCGGGACTTGGAAAACTATCCACAGGCGTGACGTGCAAGCTTAAGATTTTTTTTTTTTCTGTTCTGGGAGGGGAAGGAAATGACGGGAAAAACCTCGATTAAATCGATTTTCCGTTCCGTATTAATAAAATAATTAAATAAGACACAAATCTCTCCTACAAGAAAATTAAAGACAAAGTGAAAATGGGTGTACATTCTAAAATCCTCGGGATATATAGATGAATAGATTATAACAGTCACGGTTCGAGGAACTCTTTTTTTTTTTCCCAAACGAGGTGTGTGTGCGTGTCGAAATAGACTGTAGTCATTTTGCTTGGAAAATTCTAAGTTGAAAGGTACTTATTTAAGAGGTATTATCGATGCGAATATCATTGATAAATATGCATTTCTCCTATCGATTATGCACAGCAGCTTTCTGTCGTCAATATATTCGGACATGCTTGAAAGTCATAAAGTTTTAGCATTGTCATTTCTCCCAAATTTTTTTTGTTGAAATATTATATAAATTTCACAAAAAAAAACGTCTTTGAGAGTGCAATTGCATCGAAATAGGTAGCCTCTACGTTAAAAAAAATAAAACAAAATAAAACGGGAAAAAACAACGAAAAAAGAGAAATTCCGGTCTGAGAAAGATTTTCACCCCTAATGGCCCAAATGGTCTACTCCACGTGGTTGAGACCAAAAAGAAGGAAAGACGCTCTGCTCTGTCTCTCTCTGTCTCTCCCCGTCTCTCCCTCTCTCTCGGCGTCCCTATATATAGCGAGCATCGAGCGAACGAGCCGAGTAACTTTTTTGGTTTCCGCTTTGAAAAAGGTTGGAACTTTGCACAACAAGAGCCAAACGGAAAGCCCCTTATTTGACTCCCTCCTTCCCTCGACGACGACGACGACGACGAGTTCTTCTGGACTTGTTTAATCTCAGGTACTCTCCCCATGCCCAGGCATTTTGCGCTGCCATCTCGTTTCGTGGAAATTTTCAGGCTCTCTGATCTGTTCCCTGATTCTCCGCGCAAATGGGGTGTCGTTTCATTCTTTGCCCGTTTGGGTCTCTGTAATCCAGCGCATTCCCTTCTTCTGTGGTTTCTTCGGAACGAGTCTTTTGTTCGTTGGGACGGGTTCGCGGACGCGTTTCGTGATCTGCTGCCGCCTGGAACGGTTTCTGGTTATTTGTTTTTTTGAATGGAATAGGTTGAATTGGTCCAAAATGTCAGAGTCTCCACCTGCTTTTTGCTGGTTTTTCTGGGTACTGGGTTTGAAGGGCGACTGCTTTAGGGGATAGAGTTTTGTTCACCCGTTTGTCTGCATTGGCCATAGATCAGTGGTCAACACTGATTTCGACGACCTCTTCATCAAGGTTGCATTGGTTCATTTCTGCTAGAATGCAGTTTTCTTTAGCACTGTTTAGATAGGGAGGTATTCCATCGTTACCATGTAATCTGCTCTTGTCATTCTCTAACATTGTTTCCCGACATTTCGGTTTTGTCTCCTTCAGAAGGAATTTTGGATCACCTGCTGTGTATCTCGTCGTATGGGAATTTCCTTTTCCTGCCCATTGGCGGACTTTGCGGTCGTGGAAAATGGTGTCCAGTCCATTATCATCAAATCCATAGCATTTGGAGACGATGAAGTCAAGACTCCGGCTCGTTCCATCAGTTTCAATATTCATGGTTCAGAGTCGACGATAACTAAACCATTAGGCTCTGGGGTGATGGCACTCGAGCGTGCCGTTCGCTTGGAAGAAAGGGATCCGGAGATGGTAATTTCAATTGAGTCTCCGACTCCGACTCCGATATCAAATGAACAGAAGCAAGTGCCCGCGACGTCAGTTGGCCCAAAATATGATGGTGGGAACGATCAGATCCCAAGGTCTGGTGGGATGGCTCAGGGATGGTCTGTTTTGGACCCAAACAATCCGAAACATGAGGCAGCTGTGAAGTTACAGAAAGTTTACAAAAGCTTCCGCACTAGAAGGAAGCTGGCAGATTGCGCGGTACTCGTTGAGCAGAGCTGGTAAGCATTCTAAATGCTAATGGTGATGCCTTGTAAGTCTATGGTGCAAATGTAATTAGGTACTCATACTGCTGTTCGTGGAACTTACAGGTGGAAGCTCTTGGATTTTGCTGAGCTCAAGCATAGCTCTATATCATTCTTCGATGACGGGAAACACGAGACGGCCATTTCACGTTGGTCGAGAGCAAGAACAAGAGCTGCCAAGGTAGATATACGAGCTCCAACAGGTTGATATGTGTTTTCTGGCCTTTCCTGGATATGCGACTAAGCTATTTCATATTGCAGGTTGGGAAAGGTTTGTCGAAGAACGATAAGGCTCAGAAACTTGCATTACAACACTGGCTTGAAGCGGTAAGTTCACCATGACAAGAAATTGTAACTAGGACCTATATTTCTATCAGTTTGACTTATTATCATAACTATTCCACAGATTGATCCACGTCATCGTTATGGGCATAATCTTCACTTCTATTATGGCAAATGGCTTCATAGTCAGAGCAGAGAACCCTTCTTTTACTGGTAATGGACTAGATCTGACCACGCAACACTTTTACGTCGTTGATATCATAAGAACTAATCTCTGACAAAGGGAGACATGTTGGACTTGCATTGCAGGTTGGATATAGGAGAAGGCAAGGAAGTAAATCTCGAGAAATGCCCCAGACCAATGCTTCAACAGCAATGTATCAAGTACCTTGGCCCGGTTGGCTTCCAAATCCACTCGTGATTGTCCTTTGCTACTGTTGTGTATGTTAATGTCTTGCTTACAGTTTTCTTGTTTTTAACAGATGGAAAGGAAGGCTTACGAAGTTGTCATCGAAGATGGGAAGCTCTTTTACAAGCAGAGTGGTGAGCCGATCCACACCACAGGTGAACCCAAGGATGGGAAGTGGATTTTCGTCCTGAGCACGTCGAGAGTAATGTATGTCGGTAAAAAGAAGAAAGGTTCGTTCCAGCATTCTAGTTTCTTGGCTGGAGGAGCTGCTGCAGCTGCTGGGAGACTAGTTGTCGAACACGGTGTACTAAAGGTAATTTTTCGGGCTAAGAGATAGCAAGATGTTCTTGGATTGGCTATTAGTCATTTCAGCATCTTCTAACAACGGTCGTTCTATGTTTGTTTGCAGGCGGTTTGGCCTCACAGTGGCCATTATCGGCCCACCAAGGAAAATTTCAAGGATTTCATCTCCTTTCTCCAAGAGAATGATGTGGACCTCACTGACGTAAAGGTAAGATCAATGGAGATGGATTCTTGGCTATGCCTTGTATCTTTTTGTTTGACAAATGAAAATTCACTCGCACACACTTAGAAACATGAGTTAGCACTTAGCACTCATATTGATAGATCATGCGAGCAGGTATCCCTTGTTCCCGCATGCCAATCCTTGTTTGGGCAGGATTCCCCCTTATATCTTTAGGATGATGCCGAGAGGCTTTATAGTTCGGTTATGTTTTCGTATACTTCAGAGCAAGCAAATAGCTGACTCATTGTTGTTTTCACATTTCAGTTGAGTCCAGTGGACGAGGAAGGCAGGAGAAGCAGTTTTTACCTACGAAGCAATCCATCGGAAGAGGATTTAATGCAAAAGGCGGATGTCTCAGAGATTGATGTTTCGACCTTGACCGAAGTAGAAACAGATCCACTGAATAAAGAGAATGGTGAATCTTCAGAACTGAAGTTGCGTAAGCGAAGGCACCTCCAAAGCTTCGTTAGGAAATTGACCAGCCTCGAAGTACCAAAAGGGCGTCAGTCATTCGAAGACCTAGAGAGTGAGAATCTAGACGGTTATGAAACAACAGAAGAGCCATTTGCTTCTGAACCCATTTCCATTGTTCCGGAAGCTAACTCCTTTAACAAACTCGGAGAGAGCGAAGTTGAAACTATACCAAAAGAATTGATTGTACAAAGGGTTAACTCGCATAAAGAATCAAAGTCATCTCAGCAAGTAAAGCAACTGTCTTTCAAATGGACAACAGGAGCAGGGCCTCGCATTGGTTACGTGAGGGACTATCCCCCGGAGCTCCAGGCTCGAGCTCTAGAACATGTGAACTTGTCTCCAAGGAATGCAGGATTTTCAAGGTCATATTTCTCTTTGCAAAGTGCTGGCGCAGTTTCACCGAAGAAATTGAGCTCGCCTTGTCCAGTGCCAGGACTAAACTCAGGCTCATCGGAACACCGCAGTGCTTCTTTTCCTAACATCGGTGCTGTAGATTCTGCAGTGAAGTCCTCACCTCTGAAAAGGAAAGCATCAGCCCCGTGCCCTGGGGCCTAAGTAGAGGAATCTTTTATCGACTTTATTCTTTTTTGTGTCGATAGATAATCGATTCTTGATACTTACTTGAAGAAGAGAAATTACAGCAAAGAAACTAGGAGGGAAGACTATAACTTATAGGAATTCGTTCTCATTCTTTTATTTAGAACAGATCTTTTCCTGTTCATCTTTGCACATAAGATGTACATTGTAGAACTCAGGTTTTTTTACCCTCAACAAATGCAAATCAATTTTTGTCTCTAACTTTGGATGAATAATTATTTTCCGCAAATTTGCCACTTCAAATACTTTACATTAGCAGTCCAGTTTGTCCACAATTGAAATCCTGATTATTACTGTTGCTGCTGCTGCTGCCGCCGGCGGTCAAGTTTGTCAAACTTTGCTTCTTGTTATTGTCATCCTCGTCATTATCAATCATGGAAGCATGAGCGTGAACTTTAGAAGGCCAAGTGTACCTCTTCTGTATAGGCTGCTGACTCAACTCATTTATTGTTGAAATATTCAAGTGATCTCCGACGGTGTGTGAGAAGTTAACTTGTAACTGGGAAGTCCTATTTTAATGTCTTCGAAAACTCGGCGAATGCTAACAAAACTAATGATTCGTCTGTGTGCTGGTCCAAAGTTTCCTTGATATCTGATTTTGCAACTTCAGTTGTACAATTTAAAGCACAATAATCTTGCTGTCGGAGAACCAAAACCATCCTTAGAAATGTCAGAGAAGTTCCTCCAAAGATTTGACTTCCTCGTTCATTCAGCAACAGCAGCACACCCTTAAACTCACTGGTGATCTAATTTAAGAAAACTAAAAGTTCAGACAGTAGCTTCCATGTTGAGCTCCTATCAAAAGAATCAGAGCTACCAAAAGATCGAACGCTGCAAGTGAAAAAATTACTGTACTCATATATTACGTTGTAACAAAGAATTAAACGTTGTTGCTTCTCTAATCTAATGAAAGTCATACTTACCAGAATAACCTGTTACTTATCCGTATCGGATCTAAATTGTCCCACAAGTTTGAGAGTACATGGAAGAATCATCCAATAGAAATGCCAACACATAAAAAGACGACGTTTATGAATAGCGCAGGATGTAGTGTTTAAAATTCCTCAACTGAAGCGACATGGTTGAAGTTTATTACCTCTAAACTGAGCCAACAACTGATCTTGTGCACACACCAGTTCCTCAACAATATCAGGATGAAGTTTATTCTAGTCAGGTGATTGCCAGCGCTAAATGGAGATTCTGAAGCAGCACTTGAGACCGGAATAGCCAAAATATTATGCTCATTTGATTCCCACGAACAAGGAATGTCAAATCCAAACTCGTAAGCAACACGTCTTCCTCCCAAGTAGTAATCCAACTCCGACTTCTTCTATGCTTTCTCTTGGAAATAAACATGTCGAAATCACAGAGGCTATCCCCCTTCCCTATGCTCCTCTCTTTGGCCTGAAGAGACACGCATGCCCGGTTTGTATATACTCAAACTGTGATATGATTGGTATTCTCAAAAGGCTAGCGATAAACTTGACAAATTCTCTTGATTTTGCTGCCAGCCTCTTCTCCATACAGCCTAGGAAATGATAACAGATGATACCCTGGATCTAGGACAGCTGCCTCTCCAATAAGATCATGGACAATGGGCTCATCAGCTTCTTCTACATTTCTGACCCCATCTTCTCAATTGTTTCATTACCGCATTCGGATCACTTCACAGAATTTTGGGAGATACTAAATTTGACGTGGGATATTTATTGCCTGATAAGCCAATGACTTCTAAGTTTCTCTTTTCCATGAGTGGGTATGGAGAGTAGCTTTTCTTCCATTATTGAGTTATTCAGACAGCGGCATGCCATAGAAATCCAATAATGCGCGAAAGTTGGTTCTAGTTTCCACAGAAATGCAACTGGAATTCACTGAATTTGTCTGAATTATCATAAAAGTTTTTTTTACACTCTTTGCTTTTGGATCCTTATATCTGCATGGTAATTTAATTCGGTTTCCCGATATTGATTAGCTTTCATATGTGTTCAGGGACATTGTGACCGGTCGGCCAACTCGTCTATGCTAAATCTTGGTGCACTTCAGGCTGAGGTTCTATATAAACTTAGAGGAGTGTGCAGGTCTTAGAGGAGATGGCTCAGAAATTGGGCTAGACCTATTGCCAGAAGGTAAAGATAATTGTTATTATATCTGCATGGTAATTTGTTTCGGTTTCCCGATATTGATTAGCTTTCATATGTGTTCAGGGACATTGAGACCGGTCGGCCAGAGGTCATGGCTAATTTTGTGATGCCGTCTTACAAACCCGACTTGCCGAAACCATTAGTAGAGAAAATTTCATCTTTCCCTGAAGTGATTTGTCGGCCAACTCTTCTATGCTAAGTCTTGATGCACTTCAGGCTGAGGTTCTATATAAACTTAGAGGTGTGTGCAGGTCTTAGAGGAGATGGCTCAGATTAGACCTATTGCCAGAAGGTAAAGATAATTGTCCATTGTGATAATTATCTAAAAGAATCCGACCAATCTGAGACTGTCCTTTTCAGGGTTAGACATGTTTATGGCGAGGTTGTTGCTCGGGCCATCTCCGATGCTCGTCTGAATGCCAAGTTCAATGATATCAGTAACGAAACCTTTATCCAAGGAGATCTCAATAAGATCAACGAAGATTTTGGCAGCAACTTCCCCAAACACGGATATTGTCATTTCATGTATCTCTTCTTATCTGCTGGTTGGCTTAATGATGATTCTACATCTACAATATTTCTTCTTCTTCTTCTTCTTCTTCTTCTTTTTTATGAACATCTGCAATTCAAGTGGTATCTTCTTGGATAATTTTTGTAGGTATATTGACTTCACTAGCTAAGCAGAGCTTCTCTGCAAGTACAAATAATTCTTCTCCCACTGTTTTACTGCGATCAATACTGCAGATCCAAATCGGCAGGCATGCACCTGAAGTTGATTAGTGTATGCTGAAGCTCAAGGCTAAGCCGAAGCGTATTATTTATGTCTCTTGTAATCCAGCTACTTGTGCATGAGACCTTGAATACCTTTGTCATGGGGCGGTATGCATTGGCTCTGTCCCACCAGCTGCGTTTTTTCTCGGCTGTCTATGCTCAATCCCGCGTCTTTGCAGAGCGAGCAAAAATTTTATACAGCCTGGTAGACATGATTCGCAGATCAGCGAGAACCCCTTCGATGCGTATGGTGTCCATTTCCATCGGAGGTGTCCCGATTTTTCATCTACTGCGTGCCTCTACCGACCAGGATGAGGAGATATAGGGACGCAACGACTCGTCTGTGATCCCCGCGGAAACAACATTGAATCTTCTTGGAGAACTTTTCGAGCTCACTTTTGACCTGTGGATTTTCAAGAATCATCAGGTCAACATTGAATCATCCACGCGACATCCACTTGGCAATTTTTCTTTTAAAATTCAGTCAACTTGGACTTTTAAACCAAAAAGCAAGTTAATTTCTAAAAAAATAAAAGTAAATAGAATTAAAAAAAAAAACTTGCAGGTTGCATTGACGAGGGCCGTGAGCCCTCGTCGCCACCGCCCACTGTTGTCGGCGATGTGCGGGGAAGTGGCCAGCGAGGTCGCCGAACCCCGGCGAGCCACGTAAATGCAACATATGCTTTCCGGCAATGCTCATCGGTATTAGCACATTTTTTTTTAAATTGGCACTTAAGTGCTAAAAAAATATTAACACCATTATGAACGTCGTACATAAATATTGACACTTTAGGTGTAATTTTGCCGAGGAAAAAAATTCTGCACTGGAGTAGCTAGAATCTGACTCCATCTTTTTGAGTAATATTGGATACTACATAATAGTAAAATCCAAGGTAAGTGCATTCAATACATGTAATGTTGGAATATACCACATTTTTCTTATTGTGCAATTGAGGTGAAAAAAAAGTGGAATGTCCTACACAAAAAACATTTTTTTAAAAAAAATCAGTTTTAAAAGTTGTGAAATTATATTATACGGCTTTACGCAATATTTATTCATTGTAAGATATTTCGAGTGTTTCAACATTGATGAAGTTCTTGTAAGTACATGCGACACGGACAACTTGGTAATAATCTAAATTTAGGGGCATGCATAGAAAAGCGTAATCAAGAGAAAAAGTGGCAGGGGCAGGGAACAGATCAGCTTTTTTATTTTTATTTTTATTTTTATAATTGTGCAATTGATGTGCAGAAAAAGTGGAATGTGCTCAAAACACAATTTTTAAAACTTTTTCGGAGAAAATTTTGGATATTGAAAATAAATATTTTTTAAGAGTTTGAAAAGTTGCCAATGATATTATTACCGTGTTCTATGTATCTTTTATCTTATTTTGCACTGTTTTATCAAATTTTATCACAAGTGCACCGATTTAAGATTTTTAGTAGTCAAAAATTAATTTGAGATAAGCTTGTCATAAATGTAATAATTTGTCATTTTTTGTGATCAAAAGTAGTTTAATTTGTCACAGGTACCAATTCGGGTTTTACTATGGTAAAAAAAATAATTTCATGTAAATTTATCATAGAAGTATAAGTTTAGAGTTTTTTGCGGTTAAAAAAATAATTTGGGGTAAATTTATCATGGATATACCAATTTAAGATTTTTTGAGGCATTAACCTAAACTTTCATACTCTCTCACTCGCTTTTCAACTCCCGCTAGAAATAGTAAATAGAGAAAGCCCCGAACAATATCATATGCCTCCGACTCGCCGGCTCCTGTTCAGGCGGTGATGGACAGTGCCATAGCTACTTTACCTTCCCAAGGACAGAGGATATTACCCATCATGCCCCTTTAATAGCAAAAGAACCCTCCCACGACCAACTCCACCTCTCCTCCGAATGGGGGTTGCTGCAAGGGACTCTTGACGGCATTAGTAGGCGCATTGTGGTGCTGATTTGCGTAGTGAGAGTATCAATCCCATAATAATCAACTAACTTGATCTCCGCGGGAACACGCATGCATAGGCAACATTGGAAACATAGTTATTTTGTACCTCAAAAATCTGATTGATAACGTTATATTATTATAATTGGCAAATATCATTGCAGGCAGGATGTCGAACTATGGCTTAGCCTACGAGGATGAAAGTTTTTTTAAGTGGGTTGGCATATCTGTACGAGGAATGTAAGTATGATAGCCATCAATGAGGAGATGCAATCAAAATTGCACCAGTATTATGGCTCGTGCCTCCCATGCAAAGTTTGCAGTTAGCAGTAAAAATGAATTAATACGATCAAAGAGAGATATATGTGCAATATATGTGCAATCTTTCCAAATGATCGGACTGTTCTACAATGGCAATGTTAAGTCCACGAATGTATCTTTTCAAATGGTTGGTTTTGATGATAAAGCGATGAGCGTGCTCGAACAAGAATCCTTATATCAAACAGCCGGCCACTAAAATGCACCATTGCACTTGCATCTGGTCAAGTTCTACTTGCGCGGACCCTGTTATTAAAAGCAATATATGATAATGTATAGTTTTTGGCTTGTTCTATCGGAATAAATCATAAGCTTGGCATTACGTGTCTTCCATGATCGCGACACAACATCCTTCATCACCTGAAAAGCTACCGTTCGCTCAATAAACTTTATTGAAACAGTCATTAACGTTGCGCTGAGTTCACACCATTAACGTTGCGCTGAGTTCGATCTGTGTCTAGTATGAAATGAGATTCAAGAAACTCTTCCTAGTTACCTTGGCGTTCGTGCTGATGCTTGGGATTGCCGAGAGCTTCAACTACCTCGCCGCAGCCACCGACTCCTCCTAGTCGCTAGCCGCCGCCACTAGGCGCCACAGCTGCAATGGGGATCGCAGTAAAAAAATGAAAAGAAAAATAAAATAAAATAAAAAAATACATTTTAAGCAAATTTAAAAAAATATTTTAATAATAAAAAATTGAATTTGTTTTTTATAACATTAAAATAGAAAAAATAAAATAAGAATTTAAAAAATTCACTAGATTTTTATTGCATGAAAGCATTTTACTAACATCATTTTTATTTTATTTGCTAATTTTTTATAGTTTAATTTATTTTTTTAGTTGATGTAAAGTTTTTAGCTGGTAAGACATGCACGTGAAGAGTTTCAAATAGGTTAAATGGGTTGTATAGGTTTTTCTAGAATATTTTTGTGTTTTTTGGTAATATGGGTCAAAACAAATGGGGTTGGATCGGGTATGGGTCAGTTGTGAGTCGGGTCGAGTATGAGTCATCAAATATGGATTAAAACGGGTTAGATGGGTCAATATAGGTCGGACCATATTTGACCCGATCGATCCAAAACCGACCCGATCCACCCATTTGACATCTCAATCATGATATATACTCTCAGTCTAACGTAAAATGCAATAAGAAGTCGAGAACTAGTGCCGTCTCCTATCGCGCAATGACCAAAATCAAACAATCATAATGGACAGGCTTTACCTTCATGGAGTGAAAATCTAGCTTAATACAAGATGAACTAAGAAGAGCAGTTGTCTTCTCGTTAAATAAGTTTATTAAAAAGAGGAAGGAAGTTTGCACTTTTCGACGCGGGAAAAAGGGCAATGTCTTGACGAAAAACAAAAGCAAGAAGAAAAGGGCATGAAAAAGATGTGATAACCACCAGCGACTTCTCGGGGGAGGAGGAGGTGGCGGTGGTAAGAGTTCGCCAGCTCAATGGCGGAACGGTATGCAAGAGCAGCGAAGTGGCGCAGGAAGAGGGAACAGTAGGAGACAGTGGCCGCAGATGCATGAAACTGGAGACCACTGTTATACAATCCTTCTTTCGATTGCAGTACTGTAATGAACAATACAATTTTAACCGTAGATTCACACACCATCATCACGTGTTTTGCATAAAATACTTATTGATTGAGATCGCCTTGTCAGAAATAAGGTACGGTATTATCCTAAGAAGCACCGACACGCCATACGAGGGTGAGCGTCGGTGTCGAACACGTGTTGGACTCCGACACACATTCGACATGTGTAGACATGCGGTCACCGCGTGTAGGATTCTCGACACATAGTCAATGCGATCGACACGCATGTCGACTAGGGGTATGCATGGTCCGAGCCGGTCCGGTTCCAATATAGAATCGGGGACCGGATTGGTAGTTCCGATCCCCAAATTTTCAGGACCAAGAGCCAGATCGAACCAGTATCGTCGGTTAGGTCTGGTCCTAATGGGACCATTAATGCCAGCCGCTTATAGAAATTATTGGAATGGAGAGGTAAATGCAAGAAAAGCGAGCATCGAGCAGAGCTGTATTACAAAGGCGAGACGCAAGCATCGGGCGGGAGGAATAATTGTCGACGGTCGAGCAAAAAATGAAAATAAGTAAACTCGCGTCTAGGGAGAGGAGTAAGTGTTGACTATCGTGCAAAAGATGAAGATGATGATTAGGTTTAGGTTAACTATTTCTTCAAAATTTTCTATTCTCTCTCTCTCTCTCTATATATATATATATGGATGGTCCGGTCCGGCCCCATCCACCATGGGACCGAACCGGATCGCCCTGTCACCGGTCCTCTCAAGGACCGAACCAATCCTTGCTGTCCGGTCTGGTTCCGGTCCAGTTTGCACACCTCTAGTGTTGACCATCTTAAAAAGCTTTTCATTAGAAAAAAACTGACTTCCACTTCATCCTTAGCCAAAAAGCTTAGAGAAGTAAATCTTCTTATCTCGTTTTTGATATTTTAAAGAGCTTTCTTACTTGTTATCCTCATGTGAGACTTCTTCCTTCAACTTGTAAGTCTTCAAATCTTATTCTTGACTTCTTAAGGAGACTTCATGCTTGTTTTTCTCCCTCACCATCAATATGGGATTCGATCAAATTGCGCGAGAATTTTCATAAACCAGACAAATCAAGGAACTGTGTTTCAAGTCTATTACTTTTTACCTCCGCGAGCCGCGCAAGTGAGATAAAAACCAACTTTAAATCCATGTGCAAATCCCACAATCAAGACAATTGCCACGCTTTATGCTGATTTCAATTGCATTATCCTTACTATCATCTTCCCATTCAACCTGCAATTTCGCAATTTTCAGAAAGAGTGCAGGAATGGCGCACAAGAGAAAGGAAAAATAGTTTTCGTAAATCTTCAGATATCATGCTGTAGTTCTCCTTTTTTTTTTTCAACTCATTTTGCTTTTTCATCACTCCCTCACCACCGATGTGGAATCAATTCTAGGATTCTTATCATTATTTTTTTATTTATAAATTTGAATTAAATTAATTTGATTGAAATAATCATAAAAGTGATAATTTATCATGTATATATAAAAATATATATATTTAATATACAACGTGTCAAAATTTTCTATTTTTTAGAAATGACGTGTCGCGTCGTGTCGTGTCTCGTGCCGCGTGTCGGTAAAGGTGCTACTTAGGCATTGTCAAACCGTTAGATTAGCAGCTTTCTTACTATTTAAAAAATGCTTTCTTAACTCTTGTCAGGAACTAGAAAGCACGGACACTCTTCGAGGGCTTTTGTGTCATTTTGTATCGTGTCGTGTCTGACACTCTTCAACATGCGATTGTCACGGATCAAATAAGTTTTCCATGTCATAAATCCGAAGAAATCCAATCGAAGCCGTTATATCATAAAAGGGCTCAATCTCTACCATCGGACTTGATTGACAAGGATTGGTGATCTCAATCGTCGGATGAATCTAATCTCCACCATAGGATTAATGTGATGAGGATCACCATCTACCATCATTAGATCAAATAAATCTTCACCCTCGAATTGACTATATGAGGATTGACTTTATTTATCGTTAGATTATATAATATATCAATAGTTGTAATAAAAGACCCTCTAATATAAATAGAGAGTCATCTCTCCCATTTGTATCATCCACTTCAATTAAGCAATACAATTATTCTATAGCTTCTCTCTCTATATTTTCTCTATACGATCCGGGTGATTTGAGCCTTAGCTTAGGCGCTCCAACGATCCAAGGGAGCCTAAGTCGTCGCATGGATTGACTCTCAAATGTCGGCCCGTGACATGATCAACATGTGGTCAACACTTCAAACATGCTAGCGACACGCAAATCCGACATCCTGGCACACACAGAGTTAATTTTAAGTATTTTTAATAAATTAGTGATCAAAATATAAATTTATATTATATCATTTGGACTGAAAGGAACCACATTCTTTTTAGAAGGAAGCCTCTTTTTGTGTCGGGTATTGTTAAGCATCTTATCAAGGTAGTTAAAGACAAAGTCCTTACTTTTGGTCACATCGAAGACAATTCTCGGAATAGGCGGCTACTAAGGAATTGAGACCTTCCCGACTCCTTTTTTGAAGACCGACCAAGGTCTCCTAGTTGTTCTATCTCTATTAAATGCTGATTATCATGTTGTCTCCCTTCCTTTTTGTGTTCTGTGACTTCTTTGATCCTGGCCTCCTGCTGTTCATGAGGTGCTAGGTCTGGTTTTGGCTTTGATGTGTTGTTGCCATCCCAGTGTATAGAAGGGTATTTTTGGATGCTGTGTTGCTGGGCCGTTTGGGAGCTGCTCCTCCCTCTTTTTTCCCTTACGGTGATGGTTCTGTTATTTCCGTTGGCTGCCATGTCTTCCTCAGCTTATTAGAGACGACTTGTTGTCCCTTTTTTTATGCTGGTTGGTTGTTTTTGCTGCACGTCTCGCAGATTGAAGGCCGGCATTGCCGATTTATTAGCATTTGTTTCCGGCTGCTGTTTGGCCTTTTTGTTATTTCTATCTCGTTTGACTCTAGGTTTAGCCCTACTTATTTACTTTGTTAGCTGGCTCTCACCCTTGTTTGGTTCGCTTAAGTGTTTGTCTTCATCTTACAACCGGTTTACCGTTGAACCCCTTTTAGGCACATAACGGTGCCATTGTGGATTCATGGTTTTTGTGTTCAGTTCACTTGTATCTAGCGATTTGAAAAGTTTCAGTGCATATTTACCTTACCAAAAAAAATGTAGATTTATATAAATATATATATGTGCTCAAATTATATATCCAATCACCTCAAAGTTAATATCGCAATCAGCAAAAAAAAATCGTGACTGATATTTTTATGTGCACGTGATAATTTATCATGTATACGTGAAAATATATATTTAATATACATGATGACCCAACAGGTCGGAATTCTTTATTTTGTAGAAATAACGTACGACATGTCATGTCATGTCATGTTGTATTGTATCGCGTGTTGGTGTTGGTGTTGGTGCTACTTAGGTTAGAAATGACACAATTTCAATCGTATATCTACACATCATCACCGCGTATTTTGCATAAAGCACTTATTGATTGAGAGATCATATTGTCAGAAATAAGCGACAGTGCTATTAAACTATCAGTCCAACAATTTCCTTACTATTTGAGAATTATCATGAATGGTACTATTTCAACCGTAGATCTACACATCAACACCGCATGTTTCGCGTAAAATGCTCATTAATTGAGAGATCGTGCTGCTAGAAATAAGTGACAATATTGTCAAACTGTCATTCTAGCAGCTTTCTTACTATTTATCAAGATAAATTCATACCATAATTTACATTACTCTATTTGCAATAAAATAACATTTGCACCACCAAAAAAGAATAAATTATAACTACCAAGAAATTTGATTCGAAGGAAAAATTGCATTTATTCTAATAAAAATAAACTAATGACATGGAAAATATGCAACAAGATATTGTAAATAAAAAATGGCATAAATGGTTTATTAACTTTTGCTCAACATACAATATTGTCCATAAACTTTAGCCCAATATGCCATACCGACTTTCAATTTTTAATTCATTTATTACGATCCCTAAACTTTTTGTATATATTCAATTTAGTTCATGTATCGTATGAAAATATTCAACCTCATCCTTCGTTCATTCAAGGTAATGGAATTTGTTGATTTGGCTTCCAATCCGGTACCTTTGAGTGATAGACAAAAGAAAAAAAAAATGTTACGCATAATTCAACTCAAATTTGAATTCTTTTAGTTTGTTTAATTTGGAAAAAAAATATTACTCAATTGTTTTATGACGTAAATTATATATCCTGATTTAAGCTGTATATCTTACGTGGATAATCCACATGTAATTTTATTTTTTTTATCCACCATTCAAACGTATGAGATTGGAATCCAAATGAGCAAATTTCATTAACTTGAATTAATGGTGGGATAATATCATATATATTCGTATAGTGTATGGACTAATTAACATATTAAAAATTCAAGGGTAATATTGCATAATAGACCAAAATTTCAGAGGTCATGTTAAACATATTAAAAGCCAGAGATGTTATCGCATCTTAAGTCAAAATTCAAAAACTATTTATGTAATTATTTCCGTTGATAAGAGAAAGTTAATTGTTTTTTCTTTGTTTTATTTTAGCTCATATTGGAAATAGAATGACTTGGAACAACTATATTCGGAAAGTGATCTATTATATCGTCTTTCTTACGTAATATATGATGGACGAAAATGTGGTGCTGCCATTAATTTCTGTGTCGTTCTTTTTATGTTTTCTTTGGCTTCGGTTCGGCGGTTCCTTCTTCCTCCACCGCTGGCTTAGAAAGCAAGGATCCGGAGCCCCTCCACGTACCGACAGCACTATGACCCCCATCTGCATAAACCTCGTTCGAGATTTTCAATCCTTGCGAGCTACTGAACTGAGACAGTGAACCAAGATTTGCTCCAATCCGATCCCAAGATCTCCCAGAAAAATCCCATCATTTTCTCGTCGTCAGAGGTGAGTGCACACTACCCAATTTCTCTCTCTGTCAGCTTAGCACAAAATTGCTGAGATTGGAGGACAAACAGTGGAAGAAGAAGAAGCACCCATGAAGGATTCGAGTCCGAGCACGGAGCCAATTGGGCAGAACCTGATAAGGCTCATAGGGAACCTCTGCTTCTCTGTCTTCGTGTTCTCTGTGCTCATTTTCACTGTGATTGCCATCACCTACCAACCCCCAGATCCTTGGCTTGAATCGGCCCCTGCCCTCACCAGACTCTTCACCCAGAGCGAGAACGCCACCTTCAAGAACGACAACTCCATCCTCAACACTGGCGAGGATCTGCAGCTCTCTCCGATGGATGCCTCGGCGGCTTCCCCTGATTCTGGGGCGAACCCCATCACCGAGGCCGCGATCGAGAAAGCCGAGGAGAGGATCCTCGGTCCTTCCTCGAAAGCGAATCCGGGTTGCCATGAAATGGCCGCAGGGGCCGTTAATTGCTCCGACCCGCGTATCTTGATCGCGGTCGAGAGGTTCAATTTGCGGACTTTTAAGTCCATCGTGTTTTTGGAATATCAAGCTCCGGTTAGTGGGTTGAAGCCAGATGAGTGCGATGTAGCTTGGAGGTTCAGGAACAAGAAGGAGAAGTCTTGGAGGAAGTATAGGGATTTTAGGAGGTTTAAGATGGAGATTGGAGACAATTGCGAGTATAACGTGGCGCATTCCGGTGGTTGGCATTCGGGCATCAATGCTCGTAGACCAAGTAGATTGAATGCCGCAAGGGGCACCAAAGCAAAAGTTTTGACACCTGTTAGAGACGATGAGATTAACGATACAATTCCAAGCTTGGGATCGGATGTGAACTTTAGGAAGGGAAGATACTTGTACTATTCGCCTGGTGGGGATTATTGCAAGGAAATGAATCATTATTTGTGGAGTTTTCTGTGTGGATTAGGAGAAGCTATGTACTTAAATCGCACGTTTGTGCTGGATTTGAACATGTGCTTGGCTGCAACTTATAATCCTAGTAATAAGGATGAAGAGGGTAAGGATTTTCGATATTATTTTGATTTCGAACATCTCAAGGAGGTGGCATCCATTGTGGAGGAGGGTGAATTCCTTAAGGATTGGAAGAGATGGGATAAGAGCCATAGGAAAAAGGTGCCAGTGAGAAACGTGGTGACATATAAGGTTACCCCAATGCAACTGAGGAAAGATAAGAGTGCAATTATATGGAGACAGTTTGATGCTCCAGAGCCAGAGAATTACTGGTACAGGGTTTGTGAAGGGCAAGCTGCAAAATACATCCAGAGGCCTTGGCATGCGCTCTGGAAATCGAAGAGATTGATGAATATAGTCTCGGAGATTAGTGGGCGAATGGACTGG
Organism: Rhodomyrtus tomentosa; assembly: GCA_028455895.1. Lineage (NCBI taxonomy): Eukaryota > Viridiplantae > Streptophyta > Magnoliopsida > Myrtales > Myrtaceae > Rhodomyrtus > Rhodomyrtus tomentosa. The sequence continues at coordinate 11,092,654 of JAPCWY010000003.1, read as the reverse complement.
GATTTTGATGCCGTACATGTGGTCCGGGGTGAAAAAGCTCAAAATAAAGAGCTCTGGCCTCATCTTGATACTGACACTTCTCCTGATGCTCTTCTGCTGAAGCTCAAGGGAATGATTGTGCCTTGGAGAAATCTTTACATTGCAACCAATGAGCCTTTTTACAATTACTTTGATAAGTTGAGATCTCAATACACAGTGCACTTGCTTGATGATTACAGGGAATTGTGGTCAAATGCAAGCGAGTGGTATAATGAGACAATGCTTCTAAACAAGGGAAGACCTGTAGATTTTGATGGTTACATGAGGGCCGCAGTTGATACAGAGGTCCTCTATAGAGCGAAGATACGTGTGGAGACATTCTATAATCTAACAAAAGATTGCAAGGATGGAATTAATACATGCTGACCAGGTTGGAGAACAGACCTATTGCTTCTTCTTTTTTCTGTTTCATATCTTTTGCTGTGCCTTATGTCTCTCCATTCTTTCTTTTGAGTGAGAAGGTTGAGTTCATCTTAGCTCATCTTACATGTACCTGTTACTTCATACGGTTGCTGAATGTCAATACGATAAACTCGCCGAATTTGTCTGTACTATTCTTCAGCTTCATGCAATTTCCTTATTCTTGGAAATTCCAAGTCGTCACTTCTCTGTATCTGTTATTTGTTCATCATCTGATGCGTGTGCACTTTGTGACTGTCCCCAAATGTACATCACATACTCCAATTATGCTAATTTTGGTGAGAGAAATGGAAACAGGATGTGCTAATATGCTGGTAGTGGTAGGTCATGACAAAATCTATGTGGGAAGAGAGGGCTTTTTCAATTAGAAGACTGCCCCAATGGGAAATTATCACCTTGCATTTGTCCCTGGCATCTGTATAGTAAATGCTGTATACTGGGTTTCTCAACGGCTCCCCATCACAAATCTGGCAGATCCAGAGAAAATCAAATTTGATCCTATTGTAGGTTCTGTTCGCTATCCGAGTCATGGTGGAATTTTGCAATTCTATTTTTTTTCTCCACATTGCGTAAATGTTGCCTACTAATGAATTGCTACGCCTGCAGTGCATCTTTACAATATACTATTAAGGATGATGCCGTTAACTCTTAACATGAATGCTATATTGATATTCTCATTGTATTTGGTGAAATGTTTTGTCGGTATATCCTTGAAAGTGAAACAGATACTTGCCTTATTGTTGTGACCATCATAGCACTTTATATACCCAAGGTGGCCCTTCTCCGTAAGTCGGAAAAAAAAAAAAAAAAAACAATAGACCTCAAGTTGGAGGAGCTAGCAGAAATTTAACTTTTCTATAGGACTAGGTAATACACTTGCTGGAGGTTTGACTCCTGATTGGGGAAGAGAAGGAAAGGAGTGGAATTGTCCCTGAATCTTGTTTTCCTCACATCTACAGATGCATAGGAAGTGCATCAAAATCTATCAATAAGGCATCTTTGGGTATCTGTTAAGAATCTTTAAGTAATCTTATATATTGCCATTCAAGCTGCTTTGATTCGCTCTTCAAATCAAACTGGTGCATGGTTATGGTTCTTGATAGGAAATCTACATATTGTCAAATAGACGAAGCAATAGCTCTAAAGATTGATCTACTATCAGCCTTAGCTTTATTTTCCTTCCTTTTCTGCTCGTATTGGGAAAGTTTGCAAAGTGCAAAGAGAAACAAACAAATTGCTTTTGATCAATGGGGTTGCAGCTTTCCCTGTGCTCCTTTTAAGGTGGATTTACCAAAGACATTTAGGAAGTTACTTACGGCAAAATGAAAATTGCTAACGCAACTGTAAAATCACCATCACTTATTAACATTACCAAGCATGGATGAAAAAATTGTGATTTTAGTCACAGATTTGTAGGATTTCCTTATTTTATAGCCTGCTGATCAAGAATAATGCACATTTCATGATTCATAGTGCAGAAACAAATATTTCTCTGTTCATCATAGTTCGTGTTTCGGTTTTGGCGTGCTGCAAAAAAATCTTGCATAAATGCAGATGAATCTATTCCTGCAGAGAATCAATTTGTCTTTTTGCCTCTAACTGATCAGATCTCCTGTTACCCTCTTCAAAGAACTTGATACGAACATTATGCTTCAAGCTACTACATATTCAGCTGATGTTATTGATGTTAGTATAGAGATGCAGACACCACAGTGGTTGCACTTCGTATCGCACAGAACAACCTACTTTCATAATTAACTGTCTACAGAGAATGTCTATTGAATGCCGAAATGAGGAAACCCCCAATAACCTTTTAACTCCGATTTTCTCTTTTTACCAAAAAAAAAAAAAAACCAATTTTCGATCTTGTTCTCCAATTTGGGGCGGTTTGATTCAGTTCTCGAATTGAAGAATTGTGTATTTGCCCTTAATTATAATAGAAAGCACAAGAGGTGCCCGGTCTGGCTGGGACAAACTTGGTTCACTGATGGACGGGAAGTGAAAAAAATCTTCGGTTCGCCATGTTTTCCAATGCAAAGCGTAACGTCCATTCAAATTCTCCAGGGCTAAGGATGGAACACGAGGGTGAATTAAGCGCGATGTTTGATGCATCATGCACGCCATCAATCGGCCTCCTTTATCTTGCAAATAAGGTGAGTCGAAATTATCCAATTTCAAATTGGAGTCTCTGGATTATCGTCAAGAACTTTACCCGCGGCATTGATTACAGGACTGTCGCCTTAGCCGAGTAATCGCAGTCAGTATTATGAGAGCTCACAAGGGCGAGAGTGATAAGCCCACGGAAGATGAGGTAATATCAGGAAGAAGTCTGCATTCATCAAGAGGCAGTGACTTGCTCCTCATCAGCAATTCAGTGCAGTAGAAACTGCCACTATTCCCCAAGCGTTCTTACATCTATAATGAATTTTGACAAACAAAGAATGGTCTTCTCAATCATCTTGTTGATGCAGCTGACGGCGTCGCATGACGAGCCACAAATGATTCAACAAGCGGGTTTACAAGATGGGGCGCCTCGTCCTTCGTATGGGTTGCAAGAGACAAAACGAAGCTAGTCAGAATTTTTTGCAGAAACGATCAAGTGTCGAGCAAAAGCACAGAACCATTCAAGTTTCAGAACCAAATCACAAAGGGAAAATGCCCACAGAAGCTCAATAGAATCTCCACATTAGAGAAAGAGAGAGATAGGGAGAGACCTGAGGACAGTGACCAACATCAGGGAGCACCACAAAGTCTTCCACAGAGTCAAAACTCTCGAAGGCTCTTCCAAGCTCAATGGGCTCCCATGGATCCTTGTCTCCCCATGCTATCAGAACAGGACACTGGCAAAGAAGAAGCGACCATAAGAGGAGCTTTTTTAAGCATCATCGCAATCTGTGCCTTTCAATGGATGACAACGCATAGCTTTCAAGATTTTGGATGGATAACAAACAGACCTTCACTTGCGGCAGTAGTTCTTCTGGAAGTGGACCACCTGAGTAACAAATGAATTCGAGGAAGACATCAACAGCCCCGGGCTCGAGTCCCGGTTGAAGAATCTTCTGAACTAATTCATCAGTCACTTGGGAGGTGTCATGGTAGCACTGTGACAAAGTTCATTAAAAAAAAAAAACACCCAGCTCAGTGAAAAAAGATGAGGCAAAATGCTTTGATTATGCGCTGTCACGGACTCGGTGCAATTTGAACTATTTTACCTGGCAAAGGATACTTTTCACAGACTCTGGTGTCGCAACACAACTGAAGAAGAATTTCCCTACCATTGTATTTCTGCCACAACGGTAACTCGCTTCAGAAATTTAAGATGCTTAGCAAGAGCTTAAAGGTTCAAGAAGGGACAATAAGTTTCACCTCAGCAAGTACTGGAATGATCTGATCAGAGGTCTTCCGTACCATGGCTGCTTCTTGATATGAAGCATCCGAAGAGAGATGTTCAGGATGACGATGCCCCTGCATATCTGCGGCTGCATCACAGCTGCTTGAAGGCCAACGACTCCTACAATCAAATGGAGAACAGAATCGGTCAGCAGGAACATACATTAACCATACAAATGTGTTGTAGCTAAGGTCTCTATTATCAAGGATGCATATGCGGAACCATGAGATATCTGAAGAATGGGGCATAATGTGATGCGTCATGAAAAATGCTATACTATTGGCAAAATCAAAATCTTTACATCTCATGATCATCCGTCACATCTCCCAAGAACAACTTATACTCTGATCCTTTTGCTTTCAGATACAAGAACTGAAGTTATGACTCGTAAAAAATGGAAATCGACCACAACCGAACTAGCTATGGCCTAAAGCTTGTTACCTCCAATGGAGTTGCATATAAGAAATGCTTTATCTTTGACAACTTGAACGCTGAAGTCGTTTATCTGAGTCGCCCACGTCTCGAATGTGTAAAACAAATCATCTCCGAAATCGCGAGGATTGGGCTTGTCGGAGTTTCCATATCCAATCAGATCAATGGCGTATACCCTGTGCAATTTCGCAAGAACTGGAATGTTTTTCCTCCAATGGTCACTAGGCAAAAGGACAGGCACATCAGCAACAGACGCATCAATCTAATTCGAGGGATAGAAGAACGTGTACTTAAAATTCACACTAAATGGCATTCAGAATGTTTGTACTTCTTCTACTTTGAAGCATATGAGATCCAACCCACCTGATATTAAACCAGTGTAACCAAATTTCAGGAGTTCAAGTAGAATCTACATGAAGCAGAGTCTCCCCTCTCATGGTCATACCCAACTTCGTCACTACTAGTAAACTTTCACTTGCGTTTTACAGAAATTATCAGGTGAGACTCTGCCAGAGCAACACCAGCGACATCACAGAAGGAATTTCAAGCTTACGTAGAGAAAGGAACAAAAATGGGAACAAATGTAGACACAAAACATAGCAATGTCAGGCGATCAAAGCAATCGATACCTAGCAAACAGTTTGTTTGATAATGAAATGTGAGCGGGGTAGACCTGTTCGCTCCAAAACCGTGAATCAGAACCAAAGCGGGTCCACTGTCTCCACAACACTGATACCGAATCGAATGGCCCCTCCAACTCCATATTCTAGAACAGAGCACAGAAGGCAAGCAAAGGAGCCAACTTTTCAGATACTTAAACACGAGAGACGAACCGAAAATTCACACCACGTGACGATTGGGGTCACAAAAGCGACCCGCGTTCGTGGATTCCGAGTTACTCACCGGCTCTCGACTTCGGGTTGTGGTGTGTGTGGGGCCTTGTGGTCTTCGACTCGGTCCTGGGTCGTGTAATCGTTGAGGACAGCATTTGAAACGGAGGAGCTCGAAGGAACGGAAACACGACGTCGGTATCGGATGGAGATCAGCTCCCGAGAGCGGACGGTTTTTCCGGAGGATGAGGAAGGAGCGACCGTGCTCTTCCTTCTCCTCCGGTGGGATGGATCGAATGGGAACTTCAGCTCTGTCGAGAAGTGCAGAGCGAGGGAGCTGGTGCTCGCCATGCCCTTCGACACTCCCACGGAGAGAGAGAGAGAGAGAGAGAGAGAGGGTTTTTGCTTCGAGGGGTGGTCTTGAAGAGGGTCAAAGTCAAACAATCAGTGGTCGGGAATTCTGCAAGCTCAACGTTTTCCCGGATCCACGTAGCCCTTTTTGCCCTTTCCAATTTGTCTTCTTTTCTCTTTTCTCTTTTCTCGAATTAACAGACTATTATAATCTTTATTGAAATTTTGTATGCTATTCTAGTTAATTTAATTTTCAAAATATAAATTGTGCATGGCAAAACAATAATGATTAATGCCACAAAAAGCTCTAAACTAGTACGCTTTTAATAAATTTACCTCAAATTATTTTTTTAATTACACAAAAAAATTTCAAACTCGTACACCTGCGATAAATTTACTCAAAACTATTTTTAAAAAATATAAATTGTGCATGGAAAAACAACAATGATTAATAACACGAAAAACTCTAAATTAATATAATTTATTTACCTCAAATTATTTTTAAAATTACAAAAAAGTTTCAAATTGATACAACTGCGATAAATTTACTCAAAATTATTTTTTTTACTATCAAAAACTCTAAATTTCAAATTGGTACACATGTGATAAATTTTTCCTCGTTAGCTCTCGTTAAATCGGCTTAATACCATGAAAAATTTTAAAATGATGCATTTGTGAAAAATGGATGTTTAAAAATCTCAAACTGGTACACTCATAAACTATTACCTATAATCCAACTTAATATTTTGATGATAAAATATAAGAAAATCAATGAGGGCAAAATTATCACAAATGTACCAATTTGAGGTATAACAAATTTATCACAGATTTAACAGTTTGATTTTTTATAGTAAAAAATAATAATTTAGGGTATATTTACCACAGGTGTATCAGTTTGAGATTTTTTATGGCCGAAAAAATAATTTACAATAAATTCATCACATGTGTAATAACTTGAGGTTTTTTGTAGTATTAAGTATTAACCTAAAGAACAATCGTCGCATCGCAAATGGTATTTTTTTTTTTTTTTGAAATCTAGGGACTTATTAACAAAATCTTTTTCGTTAAAAGGGTCGGAAGTCATCACTTGCTAAATAGTCGTGCAGAAAAAAGTTCATCGACCGAGTTTTTGAATGATTATTGTATTACGAGAACTTCGTTTTTTTTCCTAGGCATTAATGACTTAATGAGTGCCTCAATAATACCTCATTTGTCATACCAATTTGTGACACACACACCATGTAATGATCTGTATGCTTAAAATTAAAACATTTCTTTTCTTATTATATATGACAGCAATAGGAATTTTGATAAGTTTTATTTCTTGAGAAATAAACCCCTTCAACATTTTCAATGATGCCAGTAAAATATATTGGACGAGATACAGTGACCGTTGAGCTTGTCGTGTATGTTGTCCTTTATCTCGAAGAAACCTTTAGGCGGAACATATTTAGGTGCATGTACATTTATTTCATGCACATGATATCAAATAAATATTAATTCGATAATTAAAGAGTTGTGTGTGCCATCATGAAAACACCAGGCAACGAGGTTCTTAGGTCATATGATGATCCATCTAGGCCGTAACTAGGCTTAAAAGGCAGAATTAAGCATAGGTCGGACCGAACCAACCTAACTTGTGCTCTAGATAATTGACAAGTGAGTATAGTCGAGAATGTGGGTATAACCAACAAGCAGGCACAATCGACAGGTGGGTATAATCAACAAATGGCCAAATTATGGAGACATTACTTTCACGTCCAGATTAGTAATTTCACATTTTTCACTTCCAACGCGCTGCCAACCCTCATAGAAATCAATCGGACGCTTTCGGGGCATTTAAGAACTCATCAAGACAAGGTCATATTATCACAATATCTAAACAAGTCATTATTGAAGTTTACACATAGTTGACATCAAATTCAAACCGAACTAACAAACGCCAACTAACCATGTCAAGAAAACTAAGTAGATCAATCTGACTTAGCCATTTTTCACTTAATCTTGAATAAAAGGCTTGAGCAAAATCAAAGCTTTAATCCCATTGTAAACTCTTTAAAGATATTCAACCAAAAAAACTTTTTATTTTTTAAGCTTCGACAACACAAGAATGGAATCTTTGCTTTTATCCAAAGGACCGAAAAGTGATGGTCGTAGAAGAAGTGACGGATGATCTCCTTTTCTTTTCTTTTGTGTGCGCGCGCGCGCGCAAGATAAGTTAGAATTCTATTGGAAGCACCACGGCAACAATTCTCTCCAATTTTCCACTTGTACAACGGAAGTTGATTTTTAATAAGAGAAATTTGTTTGATAAAGGTTGAAATTTTTTACTTCTGAAACATTACTAATAAAAAATCTTCTATGAAAAATTATTGCCGGCGGCCGAAAAATTTCTACTTCATTTTAAAACTTTTTCTTTAAAAAATTTTATTATTAAAAATATATTATTTACCTTTTTATAATAATAATTTTTGTTTATTTTTTACTCTGACAACCTAAGACGGCGACTCAATGACGACAGCTAGCGAAGGTCGACGGTAGACTGCGACAGTGGGCAACGCAGTGGTGCACAGTTGGCAACGAGCGGCAGTGGTCGGCAGTTGGTGGCAAGGAGCAAAGGTGAGGGCGACTAACGAAGGCCGGCGGTGATCAGCAGGTAGTGGTGGTCTACAGAGGCCGATGGTAGGTAGTGATTGGCGGTGGGAGGCGATCGCGGGTGGAGGTGGGCGGTGGCCGACGAAGGTCTGCGGTGGGCGGCGATTAGCGATGGTTGGCGGTGGTTGCAGGCTTCAATAAGCGACGATCGATGGAGGTTGGCAATGGGTGGCAGGTGGCGGTGGTGGTCGGCGATTTGCGGCTGGGGGCGGTAGGTGGTGGTGGTGGTCATGGGAAGTGGTGGTTAGCGGTAGGCAGTAGCTAAGGTCGATGGAGGTGGGCGTGGTTGAAAAGAGAATGAAAGCGTTACGAAAATAGGATAAAGTGAGAAATACTTTTTGAGTTAAGAAGCAATTTTGTTTAACATCTCAAATTAGGAAAATGTAATTTCATAAGTGAAAATTCAATTCAAAAGTAGAATCATTTCTGAAGTTGGAATTTCTTTCGGAAGTAGAATTTTTTATCAAATGGATTATACTTCAGAAATTACATTACTAAACGGATTTTTGCTCCAGAAATCCACTTTCAGAAATGTTACCATACCCACCCTTAAAGATAAAAGATAATCTATTTATACTGCAAAAGGGAAATGAATTTAGAAGACTACTCAAGAATTACTAAGAGATAAGATCAAATAACCAAGTTTAAAGTAATGATAACCTCGAGTTAGAAACACTAGGTGTAAAAGAGAGAGATAAGTGGTCCTATCCAAAAGCCATAAGTGGCCTTGTGAGGGTAAACAAAACAAGATGCATGAATGAGGACTCAAACTAATTGAGAGCGTTAATAAACTAAAAAGATTGTTCAAGTAGCAACTCGATGGTTCCAAAGTAGACATTTTGATAAGTTATCAAGACATGTATTATAGCAATAGGTAAACAAGAAAATCATCGTCCGTTCCAAATATTCGTAAATCAAAAGAATATTTCGGACCAACAAAAATCATGAGCGAAAAATAACGAATGCTAGGAAAATCTCAAAGCAATAAATTTTGAAACTTAAAAACCATCCGATACATTCTGAGCGTGTCGATCCCCTTCGTTAGATACTATGGCGGTAAGTCAACTACTATCACTCTGCACTATTAATGGACAATTCGGCATCTCTCAATCTAATGACCCACAAGTCCCACAATCTGGGCCACTGCAATCGCCAAAAAATCATCCTTCGTACTTTAATGATCCACTTGAGATTCCATACGTGCCATCCAAAATTCTAAGCTGATTAACACTTCAGTTTACATCCTAAATATTATGATCGAACACATAAATTTCAGTTGTCACAAAACGAATTGGACCTAATAGGGAACCGGGCCGAACCGGCCAGTACTAGGCGGTTCTTGATCCGGTTTTTGATTCCTATAGTTTGGAACCGGTGAATATCGGTCTATTCTCAATTTCAGGTGTCCGATTTTCTTAAATTCTTGCTATTCTAGATTTTCAAAACCTTAATTCTCATTCTTTTATCACTCAAGGTCTCAGACTCAGTCACGCTCATGGAGCATAAGTTTGTAAGTTGGAGATGGCTCGTGCATCCTTCGTAAACTTGGTCGGCTTCAAAGCTTGAGAAGTTGATTTATTTATTTTTTTAGTGACTCATGAGCTCTCTCGAGCCATTTTTCTTGCTCTTTATATTTCTCAGAATAGGAGATTTGTGTTCATTTATCCTCAATTAATTTGGTTTGCTTGCTTGGTTGGCAAACTCTTTTTCACATGCGGCATGTTAATGTAGACTATAGATGCATTTGGAGTGAAGCTTGTGAACATTATGGCAAACTCTTGTAGTGATAGATTGTTATGATTGGAAAAGTTTGTGCCAAACTCACGGACTTTGTTCTTAACAATCATTATAATTTTGTTCGTGGAGATGATCATCATGTTTAGCTTATCGCGAGCTTGTTATATTAACGTCATTCATATAATAGTTTAGTCTATGCAACAACACTCTTAGTCTTACACAAATAAGAAAAAAGAGAGGAGATACAGCCGGTTCCTAGAACCAACTGGACCGGTTCCCGAGCGGATCCAATGTCAGGTGGGCTAGTTTCCGGTTCCACAAGCCGAGAACCAACCCTTCTGATGCGGTTCTCGGTTCCAAGGCGGGAGCCAGCTCATCTTGAAATTGATCCCCCTGCGTTTGATATTAAGAAGCTCATCTTGAAATTGATCCCCCTGCGTTTGATATTAAGAAGACCAGATTAGTGGGCGCTTGATTGCTTACCACTAATATCCCTGCTCTCCTTAAACTACAAAGGATGTCGTTATGTCCTCAAGCGTTTTAAAACTGCTTTACGTCATAAAAAGATTATAAACCTAAATTATTCCCTCGTGTTTCCACAAACAACCCTTTGTCGCATTCCTTTCGAAAGTTCATTCGAAACGTTCCGTACAGCTGTAATTTGTCAATTTAAACAAAGATCGACGTTATAGAATCCCCACTTAGATATGTCGTTCAGTCTCAATAATTATTTCCCGATTACTGCCGTTTGTGTTTTAGTGGGGCCTAAGCAGTTGGCAAGTACCTTTCCAACTCACTCCCTCATCTAATAATTACCAACCTAATCAGCGAAGGACTCGCGTCCTAACTCTTGCGTTCCGAAAACTTCTCGACCCCGTCTTTGTACCGTTAATTGATCTCTCTAGCGATCCTTTTCGAATTCCACGTGACTCTCTCGCCATCTAACCCCGTTCTAATGTTGCAGGCCTTTGCCATGCCGAGCTTCCCTTCCCTCTTTTGCTCTCGGACAGGGCGTCGGGCAGCGGGATTCCGGTGAGGGGAAAACCGATCTTCGGCGATTGATTAAACTTGGAAGTTATCGAAACGGAGTTTAAAAAAAAAAAAAAAAATTCTACACCTGGTGATGATGGGTCAATTCCACGGGTTTTCCCGTTGCGTTTAACTTTTGGTGAGCGAGAGGAAGCCACCTTTAAGCCTAAGGTACGGAATGGGAATGGTAGGTCGTTGTTGCCGAGTGCTCCCTTTTGACTTGGGAGGCGATTTTGACCGTAGGTTGTCCGAGAGTTGACTGGTAGTCTATTCTTGTCCCATATCATCATTTGTTAAATTTTTATCGTAAAATTCACTTCGAAAACTCATAATTTGGGACGACCGAATCTCTCGCCTGGACCCTCTCGTATACTTGGATTCCTATGTATTGCTGCCCCGATTCTTCTTTTCCCCTTTCTCTTTCATGGTACCTTAAATTTCACGAAAAAAAAAACGTAGTTTGTAGAGAAGATTAAACAATGTTGTTGTCCTGATTTCCTCAAATATGTGCCGTCATTGTAATCCTCTGACAAGGGTTCCAGATGGGGATGATAAATGACTAGATTAACAAGTCGAAGGGGATGATAGCGACATTACCAGTGTGTGTCAAGCCGGAAAACACAGGCGGCAATGGGCCGGGAGCCGACCGTGTGATGTCGCGATTCTAAGGCTTCCGTAACGGAATCAACACCAATGTCCCTAGGCCGCGTTCAATCCCGCGGGTCCCTCCCTCTAGGTCTTGTTAATCGAAGAGTCGCTCTTATCGAGAATAAAAACATTCGGCAAAAGAAGTCGCTTCCTTGTGATCCACTCTCATGATGGAAAGAACAAATAGGGAACCCAGCGGACGATAGCCGATTCCCCGATCGCCTCGCCGGTTCGACCTGCTCCATTTCCGACCGTGACCCCTATTGTTCTAAAGATCCTGCCAATTCACCTGTTGGAGGATCACAGAGTACAAGAGGAGTCAGATTCTTCCAAACTACTGAAAATAAAAAAAACAAAACAAAAACTGAAGCAGAGGGATGTCAAAGAAAGGTTGTTCTGTCTAACATATTCTGACCCATCCGGTTAGAACGTTTGGTTGGCCATTTCCAGGGGGCCAATCGGGCTCAGCCGGTAATCCCCCCCGCAATCTACCGGTCAATACTTGCAGGACCCTGATGCCCGACGCCCATGTGGCGCTCCCTTACTGGTTCTGTTCAGTCCATCGCGTCCTGCGGCTGACCGACATGTGTCGGTCACCCCCAGGGGGGCGTCGTATGATTCGGGACAAAAATATTAAGAACCCGCACAGTGCAGAGAGATCCTCCGACCTCTTAGAAGAGATCTCTCTTCGCTCAATCTTTTCTGGCTTCGCGACCCCCTGCAAATCTTTTCCTTTTCGCTTTTGTTCAGGACCCCATCTTGATGATGATCATTGGTGTCATCATGTTCGAGACCCCCGAATGCATCGCCTGCGGAAAGAGAGAGCTCCAATGATGGCGGATTTTTTGCATGGTTTTTCTCGAATGCGGCTTCCTCGTGGCGGTGAGTAGTCCATCTTTTTGCGTGCACCAGAAATTTAACGTTTTGCTCTGTTTTCTTGCTCTGTTCGCTCGACTTCGAATTCATGCGATGTGTTCAGCGCATTACACGTAAAGATAGCTGCTTATGCGAAGTTAATTTTCTGTCTTTGTTCTGGTCCCCTGCTTCGTGTTTCTGATGGTAATTCTTGCTAATTTTTAGATGGTTGGAGTTTGCAACTCTTCCACCTTTAACTCGTCTGTAGCCTTCATAAATAATGTCTCGTTCATGGCTCTGCACGCGTGTTGGACTCCGAAGTTCATTCCTTTTTTTTCCCCGTCACGGGATTGCAATGACGATTTATCGCGTTAACGAATAATCTCTGAACGATTCGCACCTGTAAACTACATTACATCTATCGAGCATTGGCGAGCTGCCTTTTGACTAAAGTTACCTCATTTTCATGTCCATTTAAAGGTAGCAGACACGAATGTCTTAGGTTGAGGCTCCATTTAGTTTTGTGGCTGGATTATCTGCCAGAGACGCAGAAAACAAAAGCCCAACATATTATTGGGCGTGTAATTCCTAGGATATGAAACCCTGCTGTCCTGGAAAATTAAAGACAGAGACAAAGAACGTCATAGATTTTAACTAGCGGTTTTTTGCATTTGCTATGGCTGCAAACAAACGTCCAGAAAGAACACGTTAGAGATTACAGCTAGCCAAAAATCTCAAAAGAAGACAAAAATGAAGAAGGAAAAGTAGTGTGAAAAAACAGAGCAGAACCATGTTATGTGTTCGACCAAAATCAGGACCAGTCCTTAATCACCGGAATGAAACAGAAGCCTGAGGAATCCGACTTCCATAGACAGATTCCCTGCTTCGTGATCTTGATTTCCACGAAACGGCCACCTAGGTTTCGGACATAGCAGGAGTGAGTCAGCTGAGCACGGATTGCCCGGAGGGAAGCAGAGTCTTTTTCGAGATATAATTAAGATGGTCTTAGTAAGTTTCATTGGGAATTATAACCAGGCAGAAGAAAGGTAAGCTGTGTAGGCAATTTTGCTTAGTAGATTAGCATGGGGTCAAATTTCACAAAAAACATGATTCAGCAATTCGGATTCCCGTAGACATGCTAGCGAGGGATTAGATTTCAGGTCCACCACTATTATCGACTTCGCACCGAGATAAGAACATGACACTGCAATGTTCAGATTAACCAAGGTTTTTATTCTTAACAAGTTCGGCGCGTATTTGACCTGCATTTCACGACGTATATCGTAGAGTGGTCTTATTTTAACTAAATCGACTACATATCGAGAAACGATGAAACTTCCCGAATCTGTGAGAGAGAGAGAGAGAGAGAGAGAGAGGAAGTTTTGTTTTTTTTTTATTATTATTTTTTGGGCAGCTCTTTGTATGGGAAAAGCTTTTATTTTTATTTTTTTAGCTTAGGGCCATGCGTTGGGGACATGGCCTCTAGTTTCTTTACCAAGGATTAAAAGAAATTTAAAAAAAAAAAAAAGGGTTTAGGGCATCCGTTGAAGTGGTCAAAAGAGCGGTGCGACGTTTTTGCACTTGCCACTTTAATCTGTCTGGACGCCCATTAAAGTCAACCCCATCTACCAATCCCGTCCGCGTAACGAGACTGGTAGTTTCGTGAGCTTCTCTGTCTTTCCGAGGGTTGGATTTGATCGCTCGAGTGAGGTCGTAACTGCCAGCACCTTATCGTTATCGGCCGTTCAAAAACCCATGGAAATACAGAACTCCCAAGAAGAAGGTGGCCGCCCGGTGCCTCTCGCCCACGCAGCCGCCTAGTTTCTAGTGTTTGGTGGGCCGGGCCTCGCCATTCCCCAACCCTTTCTCTTGCTGTTCGGGACCAATCTGCCCTGCTCTGGGCCAGGGTCTCAAGCGCCCGGGTTTGGACAAGGATTTTTTTTTTTCGCCCACCAGGTAAGGCCGAGCCTAGAAATTTAGATGGACAGGCCCGGATGAATAGTTTTAGGCTAGCTGCCGACCCGCCCGCCCGAACCCGATCCGTGGTCGCCCGCTGATCGGGGTCTAATAACTCCTCGAGCACCAAAAGTTTTATTACGCGTCGGTTATCGTACAAAAAGATGTGACCATGGACATGAGATTGTTTGAAACGACATAGATATATACCAAATGAGCTTTGGCATATAGACGTAGCGGACGACCTAATGGACAATGAACGTCCTCCATGCAAATATTAGGCGGTGTCTGAATACAAAGATTTGCTCTTTTATTACAGGCTTCCTACGAATGGGTGACACATCAAGAGGAAGCTAATGGTTCAACTCTATACTCTTGAAGACGGAGTTCAATGGGGGGGGTGATCCTGCACAAGTGTGCATGCTGTCCAAGGTAACTATAGGTTTCATTTCTTGTCCGTAGACATTTTGTTCTGAGATAGATGAAGATCTTACATCTGCATGAATGTGTACTACGCTCGGTGAATAGTGAAGCGGTTTAACTGGGAACCTCGATTGCCCCAAATTACTGTGGTGATATTCGAATCCTACGTTCGGGTAAAACCCTCCCGTAGCGAAACTAGTGGCCACAAACATTTTTTGGCTACTTCGAAGAAGAATTATTCACGCTCTTCATTCGTTAAGTGTCTTCACCGTACTTGATTTAGATAAGAAGCCCTAGCTACATAGGCATGCAATCAAATTGCTGTAATGAAAAGATAAGCATCCCCTCAAGGTGATATAAATCTGATGAGTTTGCTGATAAGAAGGATCTTGAAGGTTAACTCCAAAATGCGCTAAAAAAAATAAAACACTGGATGATTTAGACCCCCTTAGAGACTAAGCTGAATATGTTAGCACTAAAGCACCGTAATTCTCAAACAATGTTCGGCCATACTCAAGAAAATAATTTACCTACTAAATGACTCTACCGATGTCGCTGTACGACTATACATGTTACTCACCTTTCTAGGGTTTCTTTTCAATATCTCGAATGGCTTAAGCATATATCTCAGGTCTACCATCGTGTTTAATGAGTATAGTGCGTGGAATGAAACTAAGCCAGCATCTGAGCTCCGTGAATTATTACTGTGGAGTTAACATTTTATCTCGAGTTCTTGGTGCAACAATGGTTCTCATAGGTCCACTTATCTCGCCTTAATTTAACCAGAGAATTGAATCTTAAAATTATGAGCTAGTGAACTCAAAATGAAGTATAAAGGTCAATCAACCGGTTTAAATTCTTCCTAATGCAAACTATGATCCTAGCTTAAGCACATCTATGACAACAGGAAGCTAAAACGCGTGAATCGTCAACTGGGAAACCAAAATTGCCAGAACAGACATGGCGGAATCAATTTCCTCACACAGCTCACCACAATTTGCTTTTCGACTCCTAGGGTTTCTTTTCAATACTTTGAAATGACTTTAGCAGATATCTATGTCTAGCTAACATTACTTTCATTTGAGTACAATGCATAGAATTGAACTAGGCCTGCCTTCAAGCTTCATGAACGATAATCGTACAATGAACATTATCTGGACATCTTGGTGCAAAAATGGTGGCCATACGTCCATGTTTGCTGACCAAGGCCACATATGCTCACTTTTGTACTTGTTGATTTTTATACGAGTTCATCCTTTTTCACCTTGATCAGGGAAGTAGAACCTTAAAAGTATGAGCTCGTGGGGCTCAAAATGAAGTACAAAAGTTGATCAGCCAATTTCCTAGATAGGAATTATTATCCACGGTAGAGCACGTCTATGACAATAGTTACCTAGGATGCACCAACCGTTGGCTGGAAAACTAAATTGCTCGGAAGTGAAACCAATGCCCCTTCTCGTAGACATGAATCTACTGCAACCTGATGATGCTAACAAGGTGAGATATAAAGCTTGAGTGCTCTAACAAGATGATCAATGTAGTGTAAGAGTCTTGATTCTCGCTATTGACATAACTAAGAAAAGTCGAGTAGATAGATTCTGGAATACTCTGATCGTAATTGTTCACGAAAAAACCTATTTCCTTTGTACAGTACATACCTACATGGGTTAAAGTACATCTGTGGCTGGTCTGTTTTTTACGAGAAGTATCCTACACCATAACTGGGGAACATGTAAGATGACAAGAGCAATTCATTACTATGAACCAAGAAGTGTAACACACCTTTGTTGGATAACAATCTGAATCCAGACACTATTGCAAAGCCATTGACTTGCTGGCGTCTCATAATGCCGTCTATGTAAAGCTTAATGTCATCCTAATACTCTCATTTCAGCTTAACATAGCACACCCTCATGACTAGGGTTTCCTTTTTGCGGCTCTTAGCATTTCGCTAGCCTCTATCACTATTTAAATCTGTTAGCAAGCGCGCATAGCATTTCCTTTGTGAGCCATTCGGATATATGTTCTAGGCTTTTGCTGCCGCAAACTTTTTTGCTGACTCGTAGAACAGTCATAACTACATAATGCTCGTTCATATGTGCTAGTGAATATGTCGAGCCACTTTGTTTTCTCTGTGGGTGTCAATTTCTTCGCTTTTATCGAGATCCATGAAAAATATCGGGAAAAATGGATTTTCCTTGTATGTACGAAACTGTTGCCTAGTTGAATGGGAAAATGGCGCCGTTCCTTTAAAACTTTACAAGAATTATTGTCCAAGCTTAGGCGTACGTGTCTATTACCGTGGCTGCCTGGATGTGGAAAAATAGGCGAAATTTATACCGGGTAGATTGGAAAAATCAGTGTGCCGGATTCATTAGTTTTGAGTAACAATTAAAAGCAAAGTTCTAGTGATGACTATGCATACATCCTCATGTATTTTGATGCTTTAGGATGAGATGGAAATTAAGATACTAACCACAACTTATAACTATCTGATTCAAGAAAGCTTATTAGGAGAAATTAAGGAAAGTTAAGAGACCAAAAAGCGGGAACTGTCAAATGATTATGAATTTCTTCTAGGAATACCAAGAAATTCTTCAATTTCTTCCGGAGAATGCAAGAAAGTTGGCAAAGGAGTGCATTTGGCATATCAACACACATCTTCATATATCAAACAAGTACAATACCAAGTGGAAGGCTGGTTTACATCAAATAACACACACCATTACAACAAATCAGCGGTGATAAATAAGCAGCTGATTGAAGATTCAACAAGAATCGGCACAACACGCATAGAACGACATTCCAAACCCTAGAGAGACCTCGTAATTTATGGCAGATGATAGCTAGTACTCTCCAACTTAGGACATACATATACTGCTATTCAACCTGGTCATTCACCCTCCTGCTATTTTTGTCTTGATTAATCACTGAAGACATGATTGCAGATTCCCAGCTAGTGACAATCCCGAAAGCAGGTGTGGCAACCATGGGAATCAGAGAATCCGAATCCGGCGAGGAGCCGATCACCTGTTGATGTAGCTGGTGCTGGATCGGGAATGCTTCCTCGTTAATCAGAGAGTTCAGGAACGATGAGAACACGTCGTCCCCACAGCAGTTGAGGTCCTCCTCATTAGACAGTCCGTGGCCGCTTCTCAAGCCCATCACATGGTAATGCTCAGCACCTGGCAAATAAGTGGTTTGGCCGCCGTGAGCCGTTGCAGTCCCATTTTGGTACACAGCATCCATATTGTCGGCACTTTGGAGCTGATCATTTTCTTTGAGGATGGTTGGGCTGCCGCTGCTGGTTTCTTCGAGGCCGGAAGAGATGGGGCTAGGGTTAGGGCTTCGGGAGCGAGGTGCAGGTTTGGAAGAAGGGGCTCTAGATAGAAGGTTGCTGCTGGAATTCTGGGTTTCTGGATTGAGCGGTTTGTGTGTCCTCGGATCGATTCCTTGACTGATGAGCTTCTTGCTCAGGTGAGTGTTCCAGTAGTTCTTGATCTCATTATCAGTCCGCCCCGGGATCCTCCCAGCTATCAAAGACCACCTGTATCATAGTGGAATCATACACAAAAACATCGGTCAGGATAAGATTCAAAATCACGACACAATGAGTAAGAGAGAGAGAGAATAACTTCTTTAGCTGAGTTCCGCTGAGATTTTTGATTAATCAGTGAGTGTTTTCTGGATGCCATGGATGTAAATCCTCACGAGCTTAAAGA
This sequence comes from Rhodomyrtus tomentosa, assembly GCA_028455895.1. Classification (NCBI taxonomy): domain Eukaryota; kingdom Viridiplantae; phylum Streptophyta; class Magnoliopsida; order Myrtales; family Myrtaceae; genus Rhodomyrtus; species Rhodomyrtus tomentosa. The sequence goes on along the minus strand of JAPCWY010000003.1, from coordinate 11,074,166 downwards.
TGCGAGAGAAAGTGAGCGATTGAGTGAGAGTGTGTGGTCCCGTGAGAGATAGATGGAGAGCTGAGATTGTGCAGGAACTGGTGGCGAATCAGTGAGTGGAAGAGAGAACTGAGTGAGCGAAACCCTAATCGGCCCCTCCCGAGATTCTCGGGATTCGAGAATGCAAGAAACCCTAGCTGAGATCAAGAAAGCTCAACCCCGATCAATCCGGACTCGAAGATGTTCCGAATCGGGGAGGAGAAGGGGTTGGTACCTGTTTCCAAGGAGGCGGTGGAGGCGGAGGATGAGGTCCTCCTCGTCGGGGGCGATCTGGCCGCGCTTGACCGTTGGGCGGAGATAATTCATCCAGCGGAGGCGGCAGCTCTTGCCGCAGCGGAGGAGGCCGGCCCTCTTGGGGAGAGTGCGCCACCGGCCCTCGCCCTCGCGGTTGATGTAGCAGGCGAGGAGCTCGTCCTCCTCCGGCGTCCACGGGCCCCTCTTCAGCCCCACCTTGCTGCAGCACGGGGTCTTCGTCCCGCCCGTCGACGGATTCCTCATGGGTTGTTTACTGTTTTGTTTGTTTGTTTTACAGGTGCGAGAGGGCCGCAGAGCGTGCGCGCTTCTTCTCTCACTACTCACTGGAGGTGGTCGATGGAGCGTAGCAGATGAAAAAGGAAGAAGAATAAAGAAGAAGATGAAGTTTCTCTCTCTCACGTCCCTATGTGGCTTTTGGATGTGATGAGTTGGTGCTCATTTGTTCGCTGAGATCGCAGGCAACGCCGAGCCGAGCCGAGCCGAGCCGAAGGAGGGAATTCGTTTTCTCAAGCGCGGTTCTTGAGGGGTGCTCCATACGCGCCCTTTTTTGGGCCCGGCCCAAGGCCCAAATCAGATTGTCCGCCCGGTCGATTAGTAGGGTGGGAACAGAGATCATGCATCCTTAGAGGATTTTGCTTCCTATTTCCCCGGACATTAGCATCAGGTGACCGATTGTGCAGGCTGAATTTCTAGTTTTGAGGAGAATTCGCTCTCTGGCTCGTATTTCGTAGTCCGAAGGAAGGCTATACAGGGTACATCATGTCGTGTTCCTTAAAATCTCATAATCCAAGACCGTCGTGTGAACCAAAGGAAAAATTGCGTATCGAGACGCCACAAATCGAAGTCGAATTTGATCAAGATGTTGCTAACCAAATATGGCGGTCGACCCGCAATAACCTTGGGCTGCCTCCCGATACATGAACGGATGCCATCTAAATGAATTGATGGCGTCTTCCGATGTGCGGAGTTAACAAAGATTTTGCAAGAAACTGCCGGAATCCCCGACGTTGGTTTGGCCAGTGGGCATAAACGCAGTCGGTCAATGCGAGCGCGTGCGACGCAGCCCGACGAATGGCGCGTGTGGGGGCTGGGGGAAGAGAGCGGGACCCGCAGCCTCATATCTGCCCACGACCTTCCTCCTTAGTTCTTAAGAAAACATGTTATCGCGTTCGATTGAAAGAGGCCCTACCTAAAATGACCCGCAACTTAAAAGAAATTGGGGGTAAGCTGGATTCGGATCCGCAGGTCCGGATCCGGCAAGATTCACGAGCGGAGCTTGATGATCCGATGCGACCGTGCATGTGCACCTGCACCGGCACCGCAAGCTTGCCTGCAACTCTGGCGCGCCTCCCTGGATTGGGGTAATCTCTTGAACAACTCCGTTCGATTTGAAGTTCGCGGGTCGTCGTTGAACTTCGGACTCAATCGCCTGCGGGATCCAAAAATATTTCTTTTCTTGTGTTTCCCGCAAATGCTGCATTTGGACTGAAACCCTGAAGATCGACCATATGTTTCTTGGTGATCTTTGGTCAAAGAGTACCAGTTGCAAATTGATTCCCCAATGAGAAAATATCCAAACTGGGCTCTCTCTCCCTCTTTTATGCCAATGGTGCTCATGGTGTTGTTCCCAGATTCATATGAACTTATGAAGTTTACTGATTTCCATTCTGGCTGCCTCTCTTTCCCACTGGAAGATTTTGCAGTCACATTTTTCATGGCATCAGCTGTATAATCTTTCTACTGTCTATGTGCGTCATAAAAGAATCCACCCAGTGCTGTGATTACTTTGAGCTTATTTGTATGAGACGGGCAGCTTTTCGAGGCGATCGGCATGGATCTGGGTCCTGCTCTGCATGTTGGACCATAACTCTAGGTGCTTCATCGGCGGATCCAGTTCCGGATGAACTTCCGAATCATCGATTACAGGTCCTGTTATCTCCATGCTATGTGGTGTGCTGCGCTATCTTTGCCAGCTCTCTTTGCCTGGTCTAACATCACGTTAATGATTGTCTTTGGTCGTTCGAGGAGCCGACTAATGTTTCGTCTAGGTTGATTGTTGGGGAAGCAAGTGTCATGTTATACAAAAAGTGAGGACTTAATCTTGCCATGCCAACGACTGTCGAGATGTCTGAAAATTTGGAGACAAAAGCCATTTACTTGGAGCAGTGCCATTTCCTAGGGAAGCCCTCACAACTTTCTATCATGAAACTAGTGTTCTTTTGCGGCGTCAATAGTACTATTGACTTGCTTTGAAGATCTCCAGGTCATAAAGCTAATGCTTGAAATTTGATCGGGCAACTAGGCTAGGAGTCAACTTCATGCCTGTCTTCTTCCGACTCAGAAACCGATTTGCACTCTCTTTCGCGATTATTCTTGGATTTCAATATATTGCACTTGCTAGAATTTGGGTTGTGCTCAGGTCCTTTACGCCGTTAGATGCTCTGAGAATCAACGTCTCTCATGTTGTCTGGTCCCTTCAACTAGAGCAGTTCGACTTCGATCGATCTGTCAACAGTTTGCCTATTGAAGGCATGCGTATGCAGATGCTTGTTTGCCAGTGGGTTAGCGGAAATTGCGTCAGCATATAGACATGTTCTATCCATTTATCCAAGAACTCATTGGTCTTACTGATGATCTGAATACTTTTAACCTTTATTCATGTCTCATGACATGTCGCAGAATTTTGTCCAACAAATTGGCCTCCCGTTTTGCAGTGTAATATTTAGCTAACCGAGTCGAAAGGTTCTGTCAATGCTAAAGATATTCCAGTTTAGCAAAACCTCTGCGGGTGCGTTTGAAGTTCCACTTCAGATCGTTCTGTAGCTGCTGCTTTAAGGGAAAGTAATCATCGGATGCGTGTAGAACGTAGATGCCATTGAAGTCTCCCAATTCTTCTCTAGTCAAGATGGGCAACCGCATATTAGCAAAGAAGTGCCCTCTTTCATGTCTTTTGGGAAGTCAATTGGTCCAAGCTTTGTGGCTTTTGGGTATGATTCACGGAGACCGCTGAACTTTTCTTTAGCTTTTGCGTGCACGGTGCGGGTCAAGCTCTACTAACACAGCAAATTGAACATTCTTTAGTAATGGTGCAACCTTTACCTCATCACCTTTGGCTTCCAAATGGTCATCCTTGGATTGCAATATCTCCTGTGAACAACGTTCGACATATAATCGTCATTCCTTCTTGCTTTATCAGGAGGTCACTGGAGTAGTCGCAATTAAACAAAGTTGTTTTCGCAAGGTGCGCTACATCTTTTCCCCAAAGCTAGTTTCCAGAGTCCTGGGAAGGGCAGCTGATTTTTGCTGTATACTCGATGTCGAGAATCAAAGAGTTGTCCTGCAGGGAACTCCCATGACAGTTCTTCAGTCTCATCAACCGTTCCTCATTGCAGCGGATCTTACTGGTATTCATAAGAACTGCATCCAAATCGCTGGATGCCTCATCTGAATCGTTGGATGCTTCACCTGAGTTTTTGTCCATCAGAGAGCTTCGCATTGTTTGGGCCAGGAAATTTTCCCTTATATTCTACTCTGCCGTGACCATGAGCAAATAGGGTGACTTTGTTCAAACTACCGCGAATTAGTGACGCTCCGTTTTGTTGCGGAAAATGTAGCTAAGCTAAAGTGGTTAGCGTGCTTAAGTTTAAACCTAATGCAATATGGCTATGACAATTCGATTTATCCTCGATATTGTTTCCATGGCCATGATAGCTACAGCGAAAACCGGCATGAACGAATTAAACTAGATCATGGGCACCGTTCTGAGTAGCCACGGAATGACTTGGAGGACGTTCGGTCGTCTCCTTTTTAAGTGCTAAGAAACTATTTCCCAGCATTTGGTTCGATTCAGTGGCTTTGATGATCTTCGGACACATGAATCATAGTATCGAACAACCCACGAGAAGCGACTAACCGCTGCATCGTTGCGGAACGATCTTAACGTGCCAGAACAACACAATCCCCATGATCGATCCTTAAACCTCTGATTTGGTGTTCTTGCTCCTCTGTGTTGAGACAAGAGGATGGTTGTTGATGTTGTGGGGATAAGACGAGATTGAAAGAATCTTTCCTGGGGAGAGCGTGCTGAGGAAAGATTCCCATTTGAACCTAACCCGACCTTATTTGCTCACCATCATCTTACATTTGAATCATCGGGTCCACCTCCTTCTTGGAGAACTCTGTCGTGCATCCAAGTGTCGAATTTTCTTAATCTTCCTCCTCACTTCGTTGACCAAACCATTTCCTGAGATAAAATAACCTGCAAAAATACAGTTGAGGCCTGCCAAAACCGATGTTCCTTGCGCAAGCAGAACTGCAATAAAGCCAAATGCTTACTTTTTCCGTGATTGTGTTGAGCATGTAGTTGTCCACTTTGTGACCGCTTTAAAAATCAAAACAAAAGTAGTACAAAAGAGCCAAAGCTCTCTGACTTTTGGATCTGCATATTGTATTCTGATATCGTTCTCAAGATTCTTTCTTTTCAATGCTGTAGGTGGCTTCCATGTCAGACAAAGGGTAATGATCAGCATGTCAACAGGTCAATGGACTGACTCTGATCTGTTCTGCTGATTGAATTTGGAGAGCGCAATGTCAGCTCAGGCATCTCACTAAAAGGATCAATTTCAGCTCCACCAAATGACAAGAGCATAAGAACGAGCGACCCACTCCCCCTCCAAAGTCAGAAGCTGTCCTGTCTCTCTGTGTCTATAAATCACCCTCCTCTCTCCTCTCTGTTTCATGCACTTGCAGAGGATTGAGAATATCCTCTAATTTTTGGCCATGGAGATTCAATTCCAAAGGCATGGCAATTATCACCATCAGTACCAACAGCAGAAACCACTCTCAGCCATCAGGAAAACCAAATTCAAGTCCACACCCACCAGCAACACAGCCAAGAGCAAGTTCGTAGGAGTCAGACAGAGGCCTTCAGGAAAATGGGTGGCCGAAATTAAGGACACGACCCAGAAGATCAGAATGTGGCTCGGCACCTTCGACACTGCCGAGGAAGCCGCGAGGGCCTATGATGAGGCCGCCTGTCTCCTCCGTGGTTCCAACACGAGGACAAACTTCTCCCCTCATTTCCCTGCCAGCTCTGCTCTTTCCCTCAAGGTCAGGAACCTCTTAAGTCAGAAAATCAGTTCGCGGCGGGACCCGCCCGTCGTTTCACCTCCCAATTCGAATTCCGCTAAGAAACCCACTTCACAGGCCAAGTCAACTACCAGCACTAGCAGCGTGACCAGCCTCAGCACCGTCCCCAATGTTTACACAAGCAGTGACAGTGATTGCTCCTTCTCCAGCAGGATGATGCAAGATGCCTGGATTTTCAATGATGCTTACAGACCGGATTTGAGCAGCTGCCTAGCGAGCGTCGGATTGACACCAATGTCTCAATACGACCATTCGTGGGCATTCACCTCCGGCCTCGATCAGCTCCCCTTAGTCCAAGAGGACGGATTGTCGAAGCACGGGCCATATGCGTCCTCAACTGATTTGGAGCTCTCAGAGTTTGAACGTATGAAAGTGGAGAGGCAGATTTCTGCTTCACTCTACGCAATTAACGGACTCAACGAGTACTTGCAGAGCACTAACAATTCGAACGAAACTATGTGGGATCTTCCCGCATTGAGCCAATTGTTCTGTCAAAGTTGAAACAGAGAGATCTCTTTCAATCCTGTTCTCTTCCATTCCATGGACCTTATTATGTGTTAGGTAGATTCTGTCAATTATACCCGAGGTTATGATGATGTTATGCTTCATTTTTATGCTGAGGACTTTCCAATTCCAAACAGCATCGAGAAAGAGCTACTTGTCACGGCAAATACACTAAATTATGCATGAGTTATAGCCCATAGCCTTAGATGTTTCTTCCTTCCTTTTACTTCGTATACATTGGAAGTTTAAGATCTTCTGAGCAGCTATGAAGACATTCAAGTTTTTCCTTTTCCTCCTAAGATGCGTTTCCGGTGCAATCGTACTCAATTGATCTCTTCTCTTTTATTTCTGACCACAAGGAATGGATGTTCCATCGATCAACATCATTAGGATAAATTTGTGTTAGTCGTCTCAAGTTTTGGCTATGTCCAACCCGATGAGTCCTTTAGATTCTAAGTCAAACGAGGTACAACGAAAAAAAAAAATCAGCTGACAGTTGTTATTGGTACCTGAATTCGACACTTTCAATAGATATGACCCATCGCTTTCGGCAACAAATAGATTATAGTGATCAAGCTAAACTCAAATTTATACTCAATGCAGGAAAAGGAATACCGGCTCCTCCTCCACTCTTAAGAGAAAACAAACCGATGCATTCCAAATCAGTCCTGCCGAGGACTCCATCTGGATCCACCTTCCATTGATTTATACACAGAACGGTCTTGCAAATTAAATGACCTGGCATCCAGCTTTTCGGCAATGATCGTGCCACATGGCCCATAGCAGAGAGAGAGAGAGAGAGAGAGAGTCTAGCTATGAGTAACAAGTCATGAGAATCGAGAACGTAATAGAAGGAGAGGCTGCAATTCTTGCTGGAACCAAGCCACAAAAGCTGCTGCTGGCCAAACAGCGATTCTGTTCAAGTATCATTTAACACCAAAAAAATACAGAAAGAAATGGAGGCACACCCCTTCCCAGATCCAACATGAACAGGCGCCGGATGATGTACCCTAACATTGCATTACTGTTCTCACCTGGCATAGGCTGAAAATTTTGGATACACGGCCAATCAAGGATGAGGCTTGTGACAGTTTTAATGAACTGAATTGCTAGAGATTTTGACAGCTGCAGATGTCATCCAGATTATCATCCTTTGGTAACTATGGAATGGCTGCTTGAGATGCTGGCGGGTATAAGCAAACATGGTTCGACATTTATTGCCATTTCAAGTTTCTAGCGCCACAAAATAAGACACCTTTCATGACAAGGCAACGAGTTTCACAATTTCATAGGCATGAAGAAATAGCACACATCTACACGACAAATATAAACAGAATTCCATCAAAGGTGGCGGACAAACCCTGACCACTGAATCATTCCTCGAGATCTCCTTGCAGGATTACACCACTACTAATAGTCTTCAGGTTCTTCCTCATCATCGACACCTTCTGCGCCCACTTCCTCGTAGTCTTTCTCAAGGGCAGCCAAGTCCTCACGAGCCTCGGAAAATTCTCCTTCCTCCATGCCCTCACCAACATACCAGTGAACAAATGCCCTCTTAGCATACATGAGATCGAATTTGTGGTCAATTCGTGAGAACACCTCGGCCACTGCTGTGTTGTTGCTGATCATGCACACTGCACGCTGAACCTTGGCAAGGTCACCCCCAGGAACAACAGTTGGAGGCTGATAATTGATACCACACTTGAAGCCAGTTGGACACCTGTTTGATCCAAACGTATTTTCAGCTCTAAAGCAACATGAATAGCCATGACGTCGCCACATTTTTTAAACAAGCACAGAAAATCATTTTCGTCAAGAAGAGCCAAAAAAAAAAAACCACATCAGCACAGTCCTAGCCTCATTATTCTGGTGCAAATATACCGAACACAAAAAAAGTTAATTCACCAGCACCAAATCACTAAGAGTCATTTCGCAATTTTGCAGTTATGTTGACAATACAAAGGTAAACAAAACAGGCACACTTTACTTCCTGCAGCCTAGCGTAAACTATCCAAAAGGGTGAACAACTCATTGGTATTTGCTTACAAAAAACATAGAAGAAAAGTTGTCCAGCAAAACAAGTCTTTGCTGTGGCCTGAATAACAGGGGACAAAGAAAACTTGGGCAGCTAGTAGAGTTGAAAAAGAAAAGGATAGGAAGGAGAATAGAAAGTAACACAGCACCAAAAATTTGGCAAATTATCAAGCAGAGCTGCCAAACAAGTTCCTTTTTCTTTTTGATCAATACTACGACACAACCTTTTGCGAGCCTAGCCAGTGAGTCTATGTTGTATCGATATGTATGTCTCCCTTTTGGAGATAGAGTGATGAAACAACAACCAAGAAAAGTTTGAATCAGCATCACGTTCCACAAACATAGTAAGATGACCATATCCATCCTCTGACAACAAAGGTATTTCCCCTCTTACGTTTCTTTGTACTCACCGCTCTCCCTGGTTCTTGCCTTGTGCTTCATAAATAAAACCTTACTTATCGAAAACAAAAATTGTACTCACCAGTCAACAAATTGAACAGTCCTTTTGGTTTTGATAGTGGCAACAGCAGCATTAACATCTTTAGGAACAACATCACCCCTGTACATCAAGCAGCAGGCCATGTACTTCCCATGCCTAGGATCACACTTAGCCATCATGCTTGATGGCTCAAATACCGCATTAGTGATCTCAGGAACTGATAGCTGCTCATGATACGCCTTTTCGGCAGAGATTACGGGAGCATAAGAAGAGAGCATGAAGTGAATGCGAGGATAAGGAACAAGATTGGTCTGGAACTCCGTGATATCCACGTTAATGGCCCCATCAAACCTTAAGGAAGTTGTCAAAGATGAAATGATTTGAGATATCAATCTGTTCAAGTTGGTATAAGTTGGCCTTTCAATGTCCAGGGATCTCCTGCAAATATCGTATATAGCCTCATTATCCAAGAGCACAGCAACATCTGTGTGCTCAAGGAGGGAATGAGTAGAGAGAACACTGTTATATGGCTCCACGACAGCTGTTGAAACCTGTAAATGGTAAGTGTTAGACACTGCCTAGTCCACAATATAAGATCCATCCATCTTTCAAAATAGGCATGAACTCAAAGTAGCACAGCAATATGCAATTCCAGAATCAAAAAAATTGAATCTGCTTTTCTATAAGTCAGGAGATCTTGACCTCGATTTGAGAACCATTTCACATATGAGCAATTAAATGGTCATCGGGTACCTGAGGGGAAGGATAAATGGTGAAACCAAGCTTGGACTTCTTCCCATAATCTACCGACAACCGTTCTAGCAACAATGATCCCAGACCAGAACCAGTCCCACCACCAACAGCACTGAACACCAAAAACCCTTGCAACCCGGTACAGTTATCTGCCAACTTCCTCACTCGATCAAGGCACAGATCGACTATCTCCTTCCCAACTGTCAAACAAGGCGAAATAGCATTAAGAAGCAACAGAGCAAATGGCATCTATCCAAATCGGAACCGCATAAAACTTCTACCAACCGGTATAGTGGCCTCTGGCGAAGTTGTTGGCAGCATCTTCCTTGCCAGAAATCAGCTGCTCCGGGTGGAAAAGCTGCCGGTAAGTTCCAGTCCTGACTTCATCAATGACAGTTGGCTCCAGATCCACGAAGATAGCCCGCGGAACGTGCTTGCCTGAGCCAGTCTCGCTAAAGAAGGTGTTGAAAGCATCCGCCGAAACGCCTACCGTTGAGTCACTACAATGTCACAAAGGACAACCACTTAGATTTACACTCAAACGAACGACATTACCAATGACTCGAGAACTATGCACTAATCTGAAAAAATGTTATTCAGAGGTCTCCACTGACAACCACCAACGCGAGTCGATTTCCCTTTCAATGTCCCGGACAAAACCTATAATAACGCCAAAAACGAGAGGCCGAGAGCTATCATCTCCACGTCTAGGCACGTTCGGCCCAACTCGAAGAAGAAAGCCATTTCAACCAGATTCTCCACCATTTGGATCCTCCTATCTAGCTAAACCACAATCGAACAGCAGAGGCACAAACACAATGCAAAGAGATGCGTGACAACCGAACACGACCGCGGACGATGGAGCGCAACATTGCAAGAGATGCGGATCGGAAGGGAAGAAGAAGCCGCGATTACCTGGGCATCATGCCGTCCGGGTGAATGTCATGCTCGAGGCAGTACAGCTCCCAGCACGAATTCCCCACCTGAATCCCCGCCTGTCCAATGTGTATGCTTATGATCTCTCTCATCCTCTCTCTCTCTCTCTCTCTCTCTCTCTCAAAACCCTAGACCTCCCCTCCCAGATCGATGCAAAGACGCTCTTCTTCTCCTTCTTCGATCTTCCTCTGCGACGGAGATTCACGGAAATGAAAATTCTCTTACCATCTGAGATCCACTGTTATATACCTGCTTTAACCTTCTATTTTTCCTAATTCTTGTTTTCTTCCGCGGAATTACTTTTTAACTGGATTGGCGAGATTTTTGGAGTCCGACGACAAGTTGCCTGCCCCCCTTGGCGCCAGCCTTTTCCGCGGGACCCGCGGGGCCGCGCCCGAATTGACGGTAATACCCCTAGTTCTTTACTTCAGGACCAGCCATGTTTGGAGGGTAAAACGGGAAAATAGAATTTTCCGCGGGGGGCGGGGACCGGCTGGGTTGGGCCACGTGGAGAGAAGGCCCAGAAAAGGTTCGATCTGCTGGAGAGGGATTAGCTGGTGGGTGATGCATTATCGCGCGATGCTTCGTTGTCTTTTCAGCCATTTTTTTGCCTAAATTATATATTTCTGGAAACTTGTTTTTCTATTTTATTTTTTTTATTTGTTATTCTACTTTTGTCATTGACGAGGTTCCAGAAGCCTTGTAAATCTGTAATCGTAACAGCGGTGAAGTCGTGTCGTGTCGTCGTGCTCTCTGTGTAATTTGTGCGTGTGTCTAGACAATTCGTACAATGAAAACTCTGTAATTTCTGATAATGAGTGAAAAAAGCATTAAATAGTGTCAATTCTTAATTTTTCGTACCAAGTTAAAGTATGTTCTGTCTTGTTAAGCATCGATAGGGATAGGTCCCGTCGTGCTGAAAATTTTAGCAAAATTCAATTGATTATTATTGTGGTCTAGGAATCAAATCGTAAGAGATCATAGATGGTGAATTAGAATGGAAATTTAATAATAATAATAAAAACAAGAGGGCAGAAAAGTTAATGCGAGATGGAGACACACATATCGATATATAAACATTTAAAAAAGGCGAAAAATCAAGTGACTGGTTTGGTCGGGTTGGGGAAGGGTTTTGTCCCATATCCACCCCTGTAGGTCGGGACTATTATTGCAATTTACTTGTGCATCGAAATTGGCCAGGCCTCTTTATCTATTTTTGTCCGAGTCCAAGTGCCTAATATATTTAAGACGTCAATCTCTACAAATCAGAAAATGCTCCATCCGCGATCAGGTCTGATCGACCGTGCCCGTGGCTTTTTTGTTTTCCTTTGGATTTTCAACCGGGTGGCCACGAGTTAGAAAAATTCCGGTATCGTATCCAAGTAGGGGATAAGATTTTGATCGGTGGGAGGGGTGAGAGTCCGGCTCGAAATCTCATTGCTTTTAGAAGCGCCTGGCTCCTCCGAATCTGATCAACGTAAATTTAGGGGTGTACGTAGTATAGGACGATTCGGTCATGGCATTGTACCGGGAACCAAATCAATAGTCCCGATTCTCATATTTTCGGGATCACGAACAGGATCAAGATCGCTAACTCTAACTACTTATAAAAATATAGCCTTTAGAAATTACAATACAATGTTAATTTACAATTTATAATCAAATTACGACGACAAGACAATCACGTAACTGCTAAGGACACCCAACGTGTGTTCGATCCAATCTTGAAGGCTTCACGTGATCTTTTATACTCATAATCGACGCCTGCATGTGGTCCGCTGAATTAAGGTGGACGGTGGAGCCGAACTCGGATTTTATTTGTTTCTTTTTTTATTTTTTGTTGTAAAAAAAATAGATTTCTTAAATCTGCATAATGACTCGAGTTTCTGTCCTCGTGCACGTACGTGCTTATTCTTTGTGCTTGTGCCCATCATAAAGAACAAATCTTATCATCAATTAAGACTTGATTTTGCCCCAAAGTAACACCAAAACCCAAATTGCTAAATAATATGTACATTCGCAATACTAAACTCAAGAGGCGTGAGATGAGGTTCATGGGTTTCTCAAAATGTTAAAAACACGTTAACTCTGAATGTATATTAATTTTATAAAAAAAATATTGACGGTCTGGTCCGAATTGAGCCGATCCGATCCCAAACCATGAAATCGGGAACCGAACTGCTCAATCACCGGCCTCATTTATTGGGACCGGTCACTATACTGCTAATCTCAAGAACCAGATCAACTGGATCGATTCAGGTCGGTCCGATCCGATAAAATTTGCACACTCTACGTAAATCCCATATCGGGTTTAAATCTACTGGCTGATGGACGCGCCCTAACAGCCCCCCATGCGTCCGGAGCTGATCTTTCCCAATTTCGGCTGATACTCTAGCCCCCAATGATCATCCCCACTGCCGATACGGACAAAAAGAAGGCATGTTCCAGCGATACGACGTGGGAAGAAGGACCCGAGAAAATGCTATCCGAGTTGGTTGGGGAAGAGTTTGGCCCTTCTTTACCCAAAAGCCGAAGGGAAGAACAGGCGAGGAGAGTTGGCATCCATGTGGCTATATTCCTCCAGAAGGATGTGAACAAGATCAAGATGTACAGCATGGGGCAAGTGGCATAGGTTAATGTAGCTGGCGCTAGCAAAAAGGTACATAACCTTGCATTCTGTTCTATGTAGAATAAGAACGCCTTTTTATTGAGCAATGATGCGCCGTTCGATATAAATATGTCCATACTAGTGCCATTTGAACGTGCGTTTATTGGCCGGTCATTTGCCTTTATAAGCTCTTCCAGGAGAAAATGAAAGATCGTATGTGTCGATGGCGCAGACGAAACCTTAGTGGAAATTTCAGGGCTTCATGTTAGATGTGCTTGATTATTTCTTTTTTCACGAAAGATAGAGAGAAAGGGAGAGGGAGATTAGGCCATGGCGATTGGGATCGGGGCTGAGGTTTGTTCGAAACAGGAATTGGGATCGGGGCCGAGGCCGGAGCCAGGTCCGTCCAGGACCTGTGCTGGTGCTGGGGCCAAGGCCAAACCGAGATAGAGACTGATGACCAGTGCTAAGGTTGGGAACCCGGATCGGGATCGGGGTCGGGGTCGGGATCGGGTCTGAGTCCGGCGATTAGAGCCGGGGCCTGGATTGGCGACCGGGACCAAGGCCGGGGCCTAGACCGGCAACCAAAATCGACGGCCGGTACTGGGATTGAGATCGAGATCGGAATGGCCGCCGGTGCCGGGGCCGAGGCCTAAATTGGGATCAGGATTGGGATCGACAGCCGGTGCCTTGGGCCGGGGCTTGTGACAGGGATCGGGGCTCGAATTAGGGTCGGGGCCGGCGATTGGGGGCGACCGGTATCGAGGTGGCGTCAGTAACGAGGTCAAGGCCTAGCCCCAGTCGCAGATCTGAGTTGTCGGCCCTAGTTCTAGTCTCGATCGCCGCTTCCAATCTCAGTACCTTAGAAAATTTCACTAAATTTTTTTAAATGAAAATATTTTAGTAATATTATTTTCTTAGAATATTATTGTGATTTTGTAATGATTGGTCAAAATGGAGTCGGATATGTGTTAGTTGCAAGTCGCATCGGGTATGAGTCATTCAATATGTGTCAAAATGGATTAGATCGACCAATATGGATCGAATCATATCCGACTTGATCCATCCATTTGACACATCTACGTTAATCATTATCTAAATATGTGATAACTCGTGTTTTAGTTAACTTCAATATTCTCCACTAAAATTTTCTTTACTTCGTAAACCACGCATCTCTTCTTTTTCCTTTTTGAACCCCGTAACAGGTTTTAACCCGCAAAAAAAAAAGCAAAAGCAAAAACTGTAACCAGTAAGATAGCGCCAAATGTAAAAAGTCGGGAGAGGCAATCTATGGCTTTTTCAAAATCCAGGGACTACTATGCAAAGGCCGTCAAGTGGACCCCCTGAGGGCGTGGGTTGGAGGGTGGCGTGGGGTTGGTTTTGGTTATGGTTTTGTTTTGGGGGGTGGGGTTAATCTACAACTTTATCGGCCCCAAAATTCACACGGTTTTGAGCAAGTCGCCCGATTCTCTCAAAGTGGCCAAATAGGCCCAGGCCCAAAACGACAAGGTTATGTTTGACTTTTTTTTTGGGGTCAAACCTTGTTTAACTTGTAGACTATAGTGGCCGAAGATAATGGGCCTACATCCTTCGTCACTATATAGTCCATCGACAGCTTTAGGCAACCCTATATTTTCTCGGGCCGGGTCGGGCCCATAACCCACCGGTTTTCCCCTTGGCCAGCCAACCAAGTAGTGAGGATGCTTTCCAGTTCAATAAGATGCATTTTGATATTTTATGCATGCGCGTGCCGACTAGCGCGAATATTTAAATTCGGTAAATTACAATATCATAGCTAAGAAATTTGTCGAGTCCAAAGTATTGGTGGATAGACAATAGGATTTGCCATCTTCGCGCTTCTGACGCGGATCTTCCAATTCGACGAATTTCGAGATAGAACAAAAATAATAAACTGTCGAGTCCATACGCGTCGGTTTCATTTGATAACTTCTAATAATTTTCACGGAGCTTCCGACATTTCTCGTTAGTATCTTCCCGAAGCTCCCTCGATACTTAACTTATCGTGTTCTGTTTTTCTTTTTTTTTTCTCGAGAACTTCACCTTCTCTCATCGATTTCTTTCCTTCTTTCCCCTCTTCTCCTATACACCCTTTTTGTGTTCGAGAGGGCTAGCTCTCTCGTGCTTGCTTTTCGAGAACACTTTTAAAACAGAAACACATATGATTCAAAAATGTTCCAAAATTGTTACGCGGAATAATTTTATACAAATGAACAATTTTCAAGAAACAAAAAAAAAAAAAAAACCTTACTTCTGAATTTTAGAATACTTTTGGAATCACCATCCATCGCCGCCGACGCAGCCACCACCCATTGGCCGCCCCCCGGCCTCCTGCAGGCCCCCAGCTGACGGCGACAGAAAAAGTATTTTTTTTAAAATTTATCAACGCGTTTTTATTTCTAAAAATCGTAACCGAGAACATAAATATAAAAAAAAAATTCAAAAAAATGCTTTCAAGAACATAAACGTTATCTTTCCCTCCTGTAAGCAATCTCTTGCGTCCGCTTGCCCATGGTCAACAATTTAAGCATGTTTTTTGAACAAAAAAAAAAACAATTTTAGCATGTCCGACAAAAAGAAAAATAAAAAATTATGCATGAATTGGTTAGTCGCGAAAAGGCGCTAAGACTTCGTGAGTGTTGGCCGGTGTGGCGCACGATAGAGACCGCTTGGTCAATGAGTTTCAAGAGAGAGAAAAATAAAATATTAAAACTGAATAACCACATAAAAACGTCGTAATTAGTCCCTCTACAAAGAAAAAAAAAGTTTTAACTTAAAATTTTGTTTATGCTTTGGCGAAAACTTTTACTTTCCTGCAAATTTTTAAAAATAAACTGCTAGCTTATCAGTCTAATAATATTATCAGTCATTTTTTATCACATGACTTCTTAGACAATAAATGATTTATGCAAAACGCGCGGTGATGATGTGTGTAAATCTACTATTGAAATTGTAATGTTCGCAACGACATTATAAGGAATCATTTTTCATTTTAAAATATCATCCATATTACGAAAGAAAAAAAAATCCATACGAGAATTGGATATAAGCCTCCTGAATTCTAGGTTAATACTCATTTGCCCATTTTATTAGAATCGTTAACAACGTGTTAGCATGCGGAACCCACGTGACTTTCAAAAGATAATAGAATATTTTCATTTTTTTTTACAGGGTCATCTCTCGTTTCTTCTTAATTGCCATGAAAAACAGAAAATACTAAACTTTAGATAAAACTAAATTAAATTAAAACACTTGTAATTTTAGAATAAACATAAAAAAAAAATGTTAAGATGTGATAAAACTAGCTAATCTCGTAGAACTAAAAAGACACTTCAATAAAAAGAAATAAACGCGAATAAAATAAGAAGGGAAAAGGCCTCAATAAAAATAAAGATCGATGGACACAGTTGGTTACTCATTATGTACATTTAACTGACTGATAAATGTAAATAATAATCAATAAAAAAATTCAATAGTTATAAAACGAAAATGATCTCCTTAGCTCATAAAAGGAGATGTTCAACCGAATTGTAAGGTGATTTTTTCCAACATTTTTAGTGATCAATCACCTCTTCATTGATGGACGATTTGAGGGTACAACACGAGCATTTTCTCACCTTTTTATCGTAAATGCACTTGTCATTTGAACTAATTTGTTGCTTCTCTTATTAAAATGTTTTGTTATTTATGCTATTATTTTCATTAATTTTCATTTCTATAATAATTATTGATATCTTTTTATTCGTAGTTAATTTTTTTCCTTTCCTTTTCATTTTTTTTTTTGCAAAATTCTAGGGCAAAAGAAAGATTTCCATAGAAAATGAGATTAAAATGCACATTTACTTGCTAAGAGTCAAAGTGCATTGCTCATCCTAATGAAAATGACAACGATGCAACGAAATGAAATTTCACAAGAGTAACGCACGACGGTTGAAAGTTAAGGGCATACATGACACGTGCATTGTAATTTGTCACAAAGTTCGAGACAGTTCTGTGCAATTTCTCCGAAAATCATATGACGACTTATATGTCGAAATTTGGATATTATCAAAATCTCAAGTGCCGCCGGCAAAAAAGAAGAAGAAGAAGAAGTTAAGTTGCATCGATTGCAAGATTTAAATTGAAATGAAAAAAGTAAAAGGGGAAAGCATATTTAGATTACCACAGTCATCTAAAAAAAAGCATATCCATTGCACATAAACCCGCACGCACAGGATGCCTTAATTCAATAAATTCACCAAACTTATAAATGTTCCGTGGATCTCCATGTAGTTTATTCATTGACCAATAACCTTTAGATTACGACAAAAGAAAAATCCATACAGATGTTCCTAAAGATTGAAGATCCAATAACGAAAGTATTTCGGTGGCGAACGGGGCTCCCTTAGAAATGTCCAGTGCTACATTATTCCAATCTCTAAAACTTTTAAAAATCAGGAAAAATCCCAAAAAATGACTTCAAGGGCCATCATTTTTTAAATAAGAGTCTGGAGTTGACATTATTTCAAATAAGAGTCCGAAGTGGTTGAGGATGTTAAAAAATGGTCTGAAGTGTATATTATCTCAAATAAGGGCTTAAAGTGACTATATTAGTCTAAAAAAATGACCTAAGCCTTTTTATTTTATTTTATTTTATAGAACATAAGCAAGATATGACATGTTATACGGAGCTGAATATTGGTTAGCACTGAGACAATATGAGCATAAAACGAGAGTAGCATAAACGAGAATGTTAAGGTGGATGCGTGGTCATACAATGATGGTAAGATAAGGAATTAAGATATTCGACGAAAATTTGAAACAAAATCGGTGGTAGAAAAGATGAGAAAATATAGATTGAGATAGTTTGGGAACATTCTTTGAAGATCCCTAAACTCTAGTAAGAGTAGAAGCTTGCTACCGAAAGCATAACACGAAAAAAGAAAGAGGTCGACCAAAATTTATTCGGAAGAAAGTAGCAAAACAAGATTTAATTGAGTGTGAAATGGATTGACGTACGATTTGTCTTGGGATGAAATTAAGAAATACTGTTAGTATTGTAGAGGGGCAAGGTTTCCATGTTTTTGACTATCTTTTTTAGTCACTTTCATATATATATATATATATATGTGTGTGTGTATGTGTGTGTGTGTGTGTGTGTGTGTTTTAGCTCTATATTTATTTTTATATATTTATCTTTTTTTCCTCGATCGTTATTGCCTTTATCATATGTATCTTTGAGGTTCATCGACTGTCGACCCTAACTAGTTTTGAATAAAGATGTTGTTAATATTGATATATGATTTTTTAAGAAAATATGAAAAAAATAATTAAAAAGAAGAAGAACTGGCAGCAAGGTCAAACATCATATGCTGTTAATGAGACTAAATTTATAATTTTACAAAAATACTCTTGACGGGCCGGTAAGGTCAAGCACTTATTTGAAACATCCATGATCACTGCTTCAGGTCCTTATTTGAGGGAATAATGGTACTTCAGGTATTTATTCGAAATAAAATTTACTTCGAATTCTTATTTAATAAAATGAGAACACTCAGAGTTATTTCTTTCGAAAATTTCCCTAAAAGTCATGGACGAAGTAAGACTTCAATATTAAAAAGAATAAAACGAAAAACACAGGGAAGAATCACTTTTTTCTTTTGGTTGCGACAAAGAAGAGGGAAAATCGAGTAGGCACGTGCGAATGGAATCTCGCAAATAACAAAACCCTTAAAATTAGAGAATGCCCAAAAAAAAAAAAAGAACGCAAAATGGGCCAACGGAATCATCTTCTTTTTAGGTCAGGCGGTCCAAGCAACTCGCGACTTTCTGAGCTGTGGCGGCGGAGATTCCAAGGAGGATCGGGCGCAACAAAGACCGTAGGTAGGGACACTTTCGTAATTTTAGATTCTTCTGAAAATCCAACGATTTGCCTTAGCCTAGACCGAAAGAGCAAAGACAAAAATGTGGGGAAAAGACCGAATCAACTATAAAACGAGTATAAAACGAAAATCTCGACCCAAAAAAATAAATAAATTATAAGACTGCCACAATGTCAATCACATGAAAATAAGGGAAAACGACACATGTGTCTAAACTTTCACATGATATATAATGTAATTTATGAACTTTTAATTTATTTAATGTATATTTTTTTGCGGATGTTTACTTCAGTCCCCAGACAATATGAAAATAATTAACGTTAGTCATGATCTTAAATTAATGACATGACTATGTTGAATATTTTCTTATAGTCCATAAATTAAATTGGACTTGTATCAAAAGTTTATGGATTACATTGAAAAAAATCAAAAGTTAAGAGACCACCTTAATGGATTTTTGTATATACCGGTGCTAAGTGACGATCGAGCGTCCTGGCAGATTGCGTAGCTTCGTAGCTGTAACTACTTATGGATAATGTTTCATTAGAGCGCAATTAGCACGCGTCAAGATCTCGAAAAAAAGCACACCAGTAAAAGCAATGATTACTTATTTGTCGTCGTGCTTAGGGGGTTATAAACATTCGCTATATTTTTTTGTAGGAAGATTTATTTTGAATGTAAATTCCCAATGTATTTAATCGGCATTTTAACCTTCGCCTTATCATCTTCAACGCGCATTTACCGTTTTTCGTGCTTTTATTTATACAATTTTTCGTTTCATCCTTGTTTGAAAAGCCGAGACCATTACTCAACCATTCTCGCAAAAGCCAAGAATCGACTTCTTGACCGTAAATTCTCATTTTTTGTGAAACAATTTTACGGTTGCCACGGGCAAATTTATTTATTTTTTCCAATTTGCGATTCACCTCATCGAATAAAACTTGCGTAGATAATTCACACGACATGCGAAGAGACCGTTCAAAAAGCTGGGAACGTGCTAAAATGAGCCCCGAAACTCATTGGTGGTGAAGTCGAAGCCCATCACATCGTGAAGAAATCGCTCGTCCCAAGTTTATCTCCGCCGGAATTAGTAAGAAATTTTGGGCGCCATACGAAAAAAAACTGTCCAGCCACGCAGCTGTCACGTCAAATGACCATCCTGCCCCCGAACATCTCTTACTGGAGCTGCAGAAGAAAAGCGAAGAGGGCGGGTCGGGTGTGGACTCGGACATCGGAAAGTCAATGTTGATACGCTATCGAGTGAAGTTTGACCCTGGAGACGGAGCTCGCCGACAGAGGAAGCGAACCATGTCCGGACAACAGATCTTGAAAGTTTGGTGGGGGAGTTGGCTCGGAAAGAGTTTGAGTAGGTAAATAAGCAAAATAGCTCCATGTTGAGTCCAAAATGGCGGGAGTGTTAAGACGGGAGGTTTGACCCAATGACATAGGTAAGGTCCTTCGGTTCGTATTTGACTTTGTCGGCTATGCGTGATTTCCGAGCCGCTCTTTGCCCTTCATTTTCTCGATTAAAGAGTTTTGACATTTTGATCGAGCGGAATCCCGTCAAGATAGATGGACTAATCCCACTACAAGTCTTTTAAGGAATATTGCTCAAACGAGTGGCGACATTAGAGCTAGCCATCTTCTTCTTATTCTTCTTTTTCTTGTCGAGATAAACGAGAGAAGAACGATCTAGAAATAGATGCGATATATTCAAGCAATAAATTCGTATTTTATCCTTTATCTATTACCTTATTAGGCTAGTGAGGCCACTCTTTGCCTAGCTACCGATCAAACCGACCATTAATGACTAGTTCGAATACCAGGAGCTACTCCGACAACCAAGCCAGGCCTATGTTCAGCTCCGGCACTCTGACGAGCTTCAAAAACCTGTTTCCCAATTCTGCCCCTCTTCATCAGAGAGGAACGCATGGGGGGATCCAGTGCACTATCTGGACCTTCTAGGCCTTCAGACACCGAGCTCTTATCGTAGCCCCGTTCTACTGAATCGATCGATTGATTCTTTTTGTTACGTTGTCGAAAAGTTGAACAATGAAAATAGATGGCGAATGCCTGATCGAATTGATCGAGTTGGATAGAAAGGTTCACAAAGTACATCGGAAGCAACAAATTTTTTAGGAGCAATATGAATTACCTAGACCTACGGCGATGAAGTAATTCATGCCATACTGTAATGAAAAGCTCGAGGCTCATCATTGATTTAATCACTAAGACGATGGCGGTAAATTTAAAATCAAACTAGCAAAAGCATCTAATAAATGATTCGAAAGTTTTCGTGTTCGAAAAGAAAAGTCTTTGCAATTTTTGTTAGCGTAAAAGAAAAGAAAGGTGCAATATTGTAAATTTACGCAAAATCGGAGGCCAAACACCAAGGCGTTTTCCTTCTTCACGGGAAGGAGGAGGAATGGAGTTTTTTTTTTTTTTTTTGCAATTTCATTAAATATTTCTTTTTTCATTTACTTTTTCAAAATGATATTTGTAGTGGTCGCCTTCCTTCCTCCATTTCTCTCCGCTCTCTCTCCAGTGACTCTGCAACAACGCACAAAAGTCCCTCCTTTTCTGTGCTCTCCCCCCTCACCAAGTTGAATCTCCAGTGAGGATCCGAATCGCAGAATGGGAGACGCGAATAAGCCGAAGTCCGCCGGCGTTTGGCGCACCGTGAAGCCCTTCGTCAATGGAGGTGCCTCCGGTATGCTCGCCACCTGCGTCATCCAGCCCATCGACATGATCAAGGTAAGCACGGAAACGCATCGTCGCGGTTTTTTTTTTTTTCTTCCTTTCGCGCTTCATCGTTGAGGTCTCGCGTTCAATCTGCCGGTTTCGCTTGCGCACGCCGGGTTTTTGGGTTGGTCTGCTTCCGTGACCTGTGACCCATTCTGCTCAGATTCGTTCTCTCTGGTTTATGCATTTTGGTTTGTATTGGAATTGGATCAGTTCGTTGTTTCAGATCTACGGCTGGGCGCTCGGATTTGCTCTGCTTTTTGGGTTTTGATTGTCGTTTGGTGTGTAGGTGAGAATCCAATTGGGTCAGGGATCAGCAGGTCAGGTGACAAAGACCATGCTCAAGGAAGAGGGCATTCGTGCTTTTTACAAGGTATCTGGCTCTTCTGGTTTTGTTTCAAGTCTGTAATTTTTCCTTACTGCCTGCCTGCCTAGTCGATCTGGTAGTCAAAGCTGAAGTCTGTAGTGTCAACTGTTCTTAGTAATCTCAAGACGGGCTCTGTTGCATTTTTCGCTTGAGCAGTGGCTTGATCTGCCCACTGGTTCTAATACCGATCTGTTTGAGTAGGGACTTAGTGCTGGTCTGCTTAGACAAGCCACCTATACTACCGCACGTCTTGGATCATTCAGGTGAGTGTTTTGCAAGTATTTTGTCATACAGTATCGCTGATGGATAGTTTCATGCGTTGTGCCTGTATGAGTCTTGCTTGTTTAATTTGTTTCTCAATTAGCTCAGTGCTACTCGCACGTGTTTGATTTCCATCTTACAAACTTATGGCCTCCAGTTTACTTCTCTTATCTTTACCCCATAAGCATTACTTAATAGTTTACTTTCCTTCTGCTAGGATGTTGACTGCTAGAGCCATTGAAGCTAACGATAACAAGCCTTTACCTCTATACCAGAAGGCCTTTTGTGGGCTAACTGCTGGTGCTATTGGCGCTTGTTTTGGTAGTCCGGCAGATTTAGCTCTTATTCGTATGCAAGCCGATGCTACGTTGCCTGTGGCTCAGCGACGGCATTATACCAATGCCTTCCATGCTCTTTATCGCATTGTTGGTGACGAGGGAGTTTTGGCACTCTGGAAGGGAGCTGGCCCTACTGTTGTGAGAGCAATGGCTTTGAACATGGGAATGCTGGCGTCCTATGATCAGAGTGTTGAGCTTTTCAGGGACTCACTTGGTTTTGGTGAAGGTGCTACTATTCTGGGTAAGAATATTTTGTGCCAGTTGTTTTTTTATAAAGTATATAGCAAAAATTTTGTATCTTTTATATTTTTTTTGAGCAGAAACTTGCTCAATTTGAATGCCTGCGATGAGACTCCATTGGAGATTTATTCATTTGGTTAGTTGCGCGTGGTTGTGAACACATTTTGAAGTCTTGTCAAACCATCTATCTATCTTCTGCACCATCTTGGTATACTGTATTTTTTACCTGTTTCTATTGGAAAGTGTGATGAACTGAATTTCTGTCCTCTAATGTGATTATACTAGAATTTATGACTCATGCTAATTGGTCTACTAATTTCGCCCTTTGGCTGCTTGTAAATTTTGAATTTCCCATTTAATGATGTGTGGGTGATGGGTCAATGTTCAACCCTGGTTCCCAACTCAAAGCAATGGTCATTTTTTTAGCCATATTAGCAATTTATGACAACCAGAGTATTTTGTTGAAGTAAATATCTGCCACGAAATGTGAAGTAATGTCCTAGCCCATAAGTTTCTAGATTCTGATGGAACTGTCCAGTTTGAATTACCTTCAGATTTTTTAAGTTCCTGCTGAGATGGTGTAACTTGCTGGGGAAAAAGAATTAATACCAAGTTTTCTACAATGGTCGTTTGCATTTTTAACGACTCATTTGGGCCATGGATCATGTTTTGTGTCTGGAGATGCACTGCAAGCACCGTAATATGATTATGTTAGACTGGTTGGTTAGTTTTACACATGCATTGGCCCGGTAACCTGCTGTTGCTGCTTCACTTTTGCAGTTGGTATATTTTTTTTGCTGTAATGCGGCTTAATTAACTGGATATACTCAGAAACGTCTTTTAATTTGTCTATCTGATGTAGTGATGGGTTTATAAAGCTTATGCAAGGATAATATGTTGTTCACTAGAAGAATCAAGGAACAATTACACTGAAAAGCTGCATTAAGCTGCTTGAACATAGAAAGGCTTAATGAGATAAACCTCACAGCACTAGGACTATCATATCATTTTTTAAAAGGGATTCCCTATGGCAGATGATCTTAAAGTTTTTCTGCATCATTTGTAGCGGTGTTATAGTTCGTGATTATTGACCTGGTCTAGTCGATATGTATCGAGAAGCAAAACAGTGTTTTCTGTATGCTTCCTGCTTTTGCTTCAAATGGGATGGTGTTTTCTTGTTATTTCATTCTATTCTTTACACGAAGAGACCTGTAACAAATACTAGAATCCACTAGGGTTCACTTAGAAATGCCCCTAATCCGACCACGAGGTTTCCAGGTTAGAAGTATTAGAGAGAGCTCCTCCATATAATCTAATGTTCTCTCCTTGATGTGCTTCTTTCCTTTTTCCATTGAGGTAGGTGGTTAGCATAAATGGCACATGCTGAAGCCTCCTTCTAGTTTCAGGCATTTGGTAAAAAATTCATTTTAGCTCTTTCATCTATGGCTTTCTTCTATTCATCCACAAGTACGATCATAGTTCTGCGTAACTGAGACATCTGAAGATTCTTTCCAGAAGTGAGGCGAGGGCTTTATTTGCTTCCAATCGTGCTCTCTAGAAAATTTTCTTTCTCTTTGTGTAATTTGTGGTGAATATTAATATCTTTGGCTCGCAAATTGCTAACGCTTAAGTGTTTTGTGGAAATTTTCCTGGTGCAAGCAAAAAGCAACCACATCCGGGCTTTTTAGGATCATGTAAACCAATTACGCTAATATCACCTGGTTGGGCTGATTTTGATGCTAATGTCTCATTCCTTTGCATCCTTTTTCAGGGGCAAGTACTGTTTCAGGTTTCTTCGCTGCAGCTTGCAGTTTACCTTTTGATTATGTCAAAACCCAGATTCAGAAAATGCAACCTGATGCTGAGGGAAAGTATCCATACACTGGCTCCTTGGATTGTGCAATGAAGACCCTGAAAACAGGAGGGCCACTCAAATTTTACACTGGCTTCCCTGTGTATTGTGTCAGAATTGCACCTCATGTGATGGTATGCTCTCTTTCTCTGCACGCTTTGCCACGCGTGGATGCTTGCCACTTGTAAATGTTTATCGATAGCTAATTTTTCCTTTTGTTGGTTGATGTTTGCTTATGCAGATGACTTGGATATTCCTCAACCAAATCCAGAAGCTCGAGAAGTCCGTTGGGCTATAGAATTTAAGCTGATGGGGTTGTTTTCCAATTTCACTATCATTAATAAGGATTTAAAATACATTTTTGCTGTGTCAAAGTCTTGGACGGGATTGGCGATACCACACCCCCAAACGCGGAATTTTTCTTTTCTGTGATGCAATTGAAGTAGGCTCTCTCTCAACATGTTTTGATTTGTAGCGGTTATTCTTTTTGGGGGGTATCATATAGGACACTACAGTCTTCTTATTCTTGGGTGTTTTAAGGGAATTACTCAGCTGAAGAGCTTTTAGGGAAAGATTGCTCCAAGTGAAATAAACTTTGTACTCAGAGGATAACTGATTTTCTTTTTCGGAACCAACTTGCCTTTTTTGCTTTTCTGGGTGGGTTTTTCATCCACTGAAGTGGTCAATTGAGGTTCCTTAACTCTTCTTGGATACTAATGTTTCTCTGTTATTGGTATCAGGGAACTGTTCTTTGTTTTCATTTAAGGGGAGAAGTGGGCTTCTTTATTCTGTGTTGGTTTGTGATAGTTTCACATTTCGTTCGGTACTATGTTTATTCCCATCTCTTGTTAGGTACTATGTTCCTCGTGATTCATTTAATCAAAATCTGGAATGACTTAGGCTTAAACCGAGAGCCCTCATGCAAACATGGTGGTGGCAGGAGAGTTGACAAGATTTGTCAAATTCATGAAGTAGAGAAGATGTGACGTCCCGGAAATTCAATCCTTGTAAGCGCCGGAATTCGATTAAATGATATGAATGTGTAGTCATAGTCGTCGTCTATTTTGGACTATAAGGATTGAAAAGACGAAAATTTGGACAAATTTCGAACTTTAGATTATTTCGAATTGAGTTTCGAAATTAATCCGTGGCGATTTTTGAATTGCTGTTTTCACAAACGAGCTTAATCCTGACCGAGCTTGGCCAGTGAAATTGTCGAAATTACCCTTCGCTCAGTACACCAAAAATTTCGTTTCAATCCCGGCGCGCCAAAATTACCGTTCTACCCATGCGATTATTTAACCACAAAAGACAAAAAAAATTAAATGCTTACCTTGAAAGTCTTGGCCATGGATCCCACCATTCTCCTTCCCCATGCACGCACGTCCCCTCCACTGTCACCACCTTTTGCCTTCTTCTTCTTCTTCTCTGCTCTTCTTTTCTTTATTATTCTTTGACCGACGAATGCTCTCCCTTGAACCGATCAATCCTCCTCCGTTCGTCGCCATTTTTCGCGACCACTGCTCCACCATCGGTAGCCACTGTCCCCAGTTACTCGCCGTTGTCGCCTTGACCCTGGCCGAGCCGCCGTTGCCATCGTTTAGCCGAGGAAACGCCACGGCCGGGCCTGCCCTGTTTTCGGGTCAAAAGACCCGAGGACTCCGCGGCCTCCTCCGGCCGCCACGGCCGCCACCGACGCCGACCACCATCACCCAGCTAACCCCCGACTTCCCCTCGACCGATCCGACCCCTCGTCGCCGACTGTCAGCCGCTGGAATCGCCGGAATCGCCGGAATCAGGCCTTGAAGTTCCGGTGCTCTGTTTTGAACCCGGTTCATTCCGATCTTCGATCCGGCCGGCACAGTCGCCGCCGTGCCACACCGCCACCGCCAGACGACTCCCCTAAGTCCCCTCTACCGCCATCCAGCTCACCTCCGCCGGTCGCCGCGCGTGATCGCCGGAAACGGCCGCCGACTGAAACCCCTGTTTTGGTGCAGAACAGGGCAGCCACTGAACGTGGCTGTCCGCCGTCGCCGGCCTTCTTCCGCCGCCGTCCACCTATCCCGGCAGATCCCCACCGATCCCTGAGTGAGCCCCCGATCCTTGGCCGGCCTTGTCCCTGCCCGTGTCGCCGGAAAACTGTCAAAACAGTAAAGTTTGCCGGTTGAATATTCTGTTATTCACTCTTTCAGGTTGCTGGCCGCCGCTCGCCGGAGCTCCGCCGCCGGCCACCTGTTCCGGCGACCTCGCCGGACTCCCACGGGGTGTCGCCGAAGTTTGAGCTCGATCCATCGCGCGATAAACCTTAGTTTCATTGTCGCCGCCGTCGCCGCCGCAGCCGCCGCCGCCCCCGATCGAGCTAACTCACATAGTGAGTTGACTCTAAACCTTGGTTAGGGCGCTAATTGCGCTTAGGATTAGTCTTATTTATTTATTTATTTATTTATGTATTTATTATTTCTTGAAAAAAAAATATATTCGATCGGGATCGGTATAGATAGAAACCATGGTTAGGATATATGGTCGATCGATTATTTGTCTGTGCCTATTTGTGGTAATTTATCAATTAATTGATTGATTGAGTTGTTCGCGAGTGAGTGGCAGGTTAGAGACGATCGAACGATTGATTGCTATAATTTGACTGAGAATTAAGATTTTTTTTTAATATGAATTGAGCTTGAAATTGCCGGGTTAAGTTGATTACTCGAGAGTGAGTGAATTGCTTGATTGGTTTGTTTGCGTAGCTAAAATGCTCAATTGGGAGTCTTGTGGGCCTTGGGGCCGAGTTGATTGTATTTCTTGTGGATTTTGGCGTTAATCCAAGATAATCAATGAGTTGATTGCCGAATGCAATTTGTGTGGTCATTTAAAGGGTCAATGACGCTACCTGGCAAGTTCGCATTGTACAGTGGGTACTTGTGCTGTACAGATTGTATGAAAATTCGCGACTTGTCAGAAGCACGATAATCCATGCCCCGTGCCAGTCGTACGGTTTTAAGGGATTATCGGATACCGGTCGCAGCTTGTGATGGACCGAAGCTCCTTTTTAAGGAATGCCTACTTGCAGTGCCGTGCCGGGTGCACTGGATACACCGCTTGTAGTAGCCGTCGCTGAGAGGGTAAAGTGGACATAGCCTGATTTTGCCAGAAGAGTGCAGGATCGCACTATTGATGTATCTATCACGCCAGTCGCGTGGGTCATTGATTAATAATGAACTTGTGTATGCCTGAGTGGTTGTGCTTCTGTTGGTTGTAGATTTGACAGATTTATTTTGATTGATATTTATATATATTTCTGTTGAAATCTTGTGATCTTTTTGTGGCGCTTAGGATGTTCTGGGCGAATCAATGTCCTAACCGAGATTAGGCTTGATTCACTAAGATTCATTTCTCACCCCGTCGTGGGATAAATTTTCAGGTCCGCAATAATGGAGAGACCGGTGAGGTTCGGCACCCCCACCGACTCATCACTTGATATCAGTCTCCATCCGGTACCAGGTACGGATCAGATGTGGGAACGTCACATCACGACGATATGGGTCGATGAAGGGATGCCACATCTGGTGGCACACCTCTTTAAGGCCTGGTATCTTCGTGATGAGATGGATCTCTTTGGTCCGCTTAGGGGATTTGAGGGGCCACCTTTTCAGGGGGTTCATAATATCCCCGCTTGGGACCCGATGGATATTGATACACCTGATGGGGAAGTGGTGGACCCCGCGCCTGGTATGCAGCTCGAGCTCGAGCCTGAGCAATCAGTAGCCCCCTCTGTGCATTCTAGCCAGAGTTTTTGTGATGACCCGAACGACCCGGCTCCCCCGGTTGGTTATGACGACCCGGATGTCGAGTTTTCCCAATAGAGGGTTAGGTTCCTTTTGTGGTCAGGGAACTGATGATGTTTTTGTGGGGGATACTGTTTTGGGAGAGATGAGAGTTAACCTTACCTGACTCCTGTATCTTTTTGTGAGTCCTAGATGGCCGCCCCGAAGCTTGGGGTTGTAATTATTAGTTGATGGCTCTGTAAGGTTATAAATCATCTATTCTCATCAGCCTTTAGTGTTGTGATATCTGGCTTTACTTTCTATCTATCCCATATGTTTTATTGGATGGAAGATTGTACGTTCTGCATGCGCAGTATAATCTTAGGTCGATAGCTATTGCCTGGGACGCTATCTATTATGACCTGGTGGCGATTTGGCAAGGGATGTCGCGGGTTCGAGAGTCGGGACGTGACATCCCCGTGCAAGGTGGAATCAGAGCAAGGTCAGCCTGATTCATCTGATCATTGGCATGGAGTGATAAGGAGCGTTGAGAAATGGGATAGTTAGTAAGATTTTTGGTTGCTATGCGTGTGATTGTTAATTTTGTGGTAGAATTTAAGGGTTTCTTTCTGACCACGTTTTGCTATGGGGTAAGCAAGACTTCACCTTTTACTGCAAAATGAGCGGACGTGGTAGAAGAGCACCCCGAGCACCTCGAAGGAGGCCTTTAAGGCCGGTGGAAGAATTGGTTGATGTTGAAAGAGTACCGCCTGCGGTATCCCTATTGCACCCCCTACTGCAGCCTCTGCTGCAGAACCTACTGGAAGGGAACCGACCATGGCTGAAGTCATGCAAGCCTTAGGTGCTATTGGAGATTTGATGGGGCAGCAAGTAAGGAATCAAGCTACAGCTACTGTCGCTGCTGCTGGGACTTCATTTGCTATTCCGTTTGCAGTTCCGTCGGCGAGTCCTCCACCTATATATGACAGTGAGGAGCGTAGGGCTCAAAAGCTGGTGGAATAGTTTCTTAAATTGAAGCCACCTCAATTCACTGGAAGTGGAGACCCTGAAGCTGCTACTCGATGGGTCGAAGGGATGGAGAAAGCGTTCGATTTGCTGAGATGCTCAGATAGGGATAAAGTTACTTTGGCAGTTTATCAACTCGAAGGGAATGCTAGTACGTGGTGGAGAGCTATCAACGGTAGAACTTTTCCAGAAGGTACAATTCCATTATGGAATACTTTTGTGGAAGTTTTCAATAATAAATACTTTTCGAGGACAGCTAGGGAGCAAAAGATGGCTGAGTTCTTCCGCCTCCGTCAGAATCAGATGACAATTGACCAGTACGAGGCAAAGTTTTCTGAACTGTCCAAGTATGCTCCGAGAATGATTGAGGATCCGGAGGATAGAGCTAGAAGGTTCAAGGACGGACTGAAGCCCGAGATTAAGAGTGCCCTGGCACCGCTCAACCTTCAAGACTATGATGATATCTACGCAAGGGCGCTGATAGTGGAGCGAGACTTGTCTGAAAGGGCTACTGCATCTGGATCATGATTTACTTCCCCAAACAGATTCGACAAGAGACAAGGGAAGAAACCCATGTTTAACAACCGGAGTCACATTCCACCAAATCGCCGAGGGGCGATTAGTAAGCCGACATTTCGTCAAAATGAGGTGTGCAGCTTGTGTCGACAGAGGCATGGGCCTAGTTTGTGCCCGTATTGAGGTGGTGCCTGTTTTGGTTGTGGCCAGCTGGGCCATCAGGTGAGGGACTGCCCGCAGAGGCAAGGAGGACAGGCACAACCCCAGCAGGGAGGGCAGCCTAGAGGAACTATACCGTCAAACTTCCAGAATTGTCCGCCTGCACAAGGAAGGGTTTTTGCAGTCACTCGGGAAGCGGCGAAAGATTCGCCGACTGTTACAGGTACGGTCCTCTTGCATGACCAAGTAGCATACGCCTTGTTTGATCTGGGCGCCACCCATTCTTTTGTTGCGGATCAGTTCGTTAAATTATCTGAATTGAACTTGGTACCTTTAGAAATTGTGTTTAATGTATCTACGCCATTGAAAGATAAAGTAGTGGCTACAGTGAGCTGTCCTGATTGCAGACTTGTGGTGGATGGCCATGAGAGTAAGATAGATTTGATTGTGCTAGAAATGTACGATTTTGACTTGATTGTGGGAATGGATTGGTTGGTAAAGCAAAGAGCCACAATGGACTGCTTTAATAAGGTAATACGGTTTAATCCGATGGATGGTAGTGGCTATGAATTTTTAGGTAATCAAGGAGGAATCTCGACTGCGATGATATCGTCATTAGAGGCGACTCGATTGTTGGAAAATGGGTGCCAAGGTTATTTGGCTTCTGTGGTAGATACATCTGCTGAAGAACTGAAGTTGGAGGATATTGCGATTGTATGTGGGTTTCCAGATGTTTTCCCCCAAGAATTACCTGGTTTACCACCAGAAAGAGAAATTGAGTTTGTGATACAATTAGCTCCTGGGACAGAGTCGATTTCTAAGGCGCCATATAGAATGTCGTTATCAGAATTGAAGGAACTCAAGGTTCAAATGCAGGAGTTGTTAGATAAGGGGTTCATTCGCCCTAGTGCATCGCCATGGGGAGCGCCTGTCTTATTCGTCAAGAAAAAGAATGGGTCTTTGAGATGATGTATTGACTATAGGCGGTTGAATCAAGTGACGATCAAGAATAAGTACCCACTGCCAAGGATTGACGACTTATTCGATCAGCTGCAGGGAGCATCTATATTTTCAAAAATTAATCTACGGACATGATACCATCAGTTGAGAATCAGAAAAGAGGATATACCGAAATCGGCATTTAGAACACGTTATGGGCATTACGAGTTCACAGTGATGCCGTTTGGTTTGACGAATGCTCCTGCTGCTTTTATGGATCTGATGAATAGAGTGTTCAAGGAGTTTCTAGATCGCTTTGTAATCGTTTTTATAGATGATATCCTAGTGTACTCGAAGAGTTCTAAAGATCATGAGCAACACCTGAGAATAGTTCTGGAAACTCTGAGAACGCATCAATTATATGCTAAGTTCAGTAAGTGTGAGTTTTGGTTAGCTAGCGTGGCGTTCTTAGGCCACATAATTTCGGGTGAAGGTATTGCTGTGGATCCGGTTAAAATTGAGGCAGTTATTAATTGGTCGAGATCGACAACTGCTACAGAAATTAGAAGTTTCTTGGGTTTGGCAGGTTATTACAGGCGATTTGTGGAAGGATTCTCAGCTATAGCCTCACCTTTGGCTAAATTGCTGAAGAAAGATACGAAGTTTCAATGGACGGACAAGTGCAAGCGTAGTTCCCAAGAGCTTAAGCATAGGCTAACTACGGCTCCTGTTCTGACAATTCCATCTGGTCCTGGTGGCTATGAAATTTATAGCGATGCTTCACTTGGGGGCTGGGTTGTGTTTTAATGCAGCATGGCAGGGTGGTAGCGTATGCGTCCCGTCAGTTGAGACCGCACGAGTTGAATTATCCTACACACGACTTGGAGTTAGCTGCGGTCGTGTTTGCCTTGAAGATCTGGAGACACTATTTGATTGGGAAAAGTTTTCAGGTGTACACTGACCATCAGAGTCTGAAATACCTGTTCTCTTAAAGGGAGCTGAACATGAGACAGCGCCGATGGATGGAATTATTAAAAGATTATGACTGTGAGATCCTGTATCATCCTGGTAAGACGAATAAGGTTGCTGATACCCTGAGTAGAAAATCAGTGATTGCTCAACTACAGGTGCAGGAGTGGCGTTTACTTGAGCAATTAAGAGACTCAGACTTTAAACTGGAAATAAGCCATCTGTCGAGTCTCGTGGCTACCTTGAGAATCGAGCCAGAAGTGCAAGTTAAAATTAAAGCCTTGCAGTCCACAGACCCCTTTATTCAGAAGATCCTGCAAGGAGATCGACCAAACGAAGGGTCGATTTTCAAATAGCTGAGAATGGGATACTTAAGTTTAAAGGACGTTTGGTTATGCCGGAGGATGAAAATTTAAAGGAGGAGATTTTATCAGAAGCACATCGTAGTAGTTATAGTATTCATCCTAGGAGTACAAAGATGTATCATAATTTGAAACAGCATTACTGGTAAAATGGTATGAAAACTGATATAGCCAAACATGTGGCTAAATGTTTGACCTGCCAGCAGGTCAAGGCGCAGCATTGCAAACCTGGAGGACTACTACAACCCTTGGAAATTCCAGAGTGAAAATGGGAGCATATCACGATGGATTTCGTGATGGGTTTACCAAGGAGTCAGCGATGGCATGATTCAATTTGGGTCGTAGTAGGTAGACTAACGAAGTCAGCGCACTTTATTCCAGTAAGGAAGGACTTCGTCTTAGACAGATACGCAGAGTTGTATGTGAGGCATATTATAAGATTGCATGGTATGCTAGTGACGATCACTTCTGATCGAGATCCTAAATTCACCGCTATATTTTGGAAGAGTCTACAAACTGCTTTAGGAACGAAGCTGAGTTTAGTACAGCTTATCACCCATAGACAGATGGCCAGTTTGAAAGAACGATTCAGACCTTGGAGGACATGTTGAGAGCATGTGTTCTGAATTTCAGAGGTAACTGGGAGGAACATTTGCATTTGGTTGAATTTGCCTATAATAACAGCTACCAACAGAGTATTAAGATGGCACATTTTGAGGCCTTATATGGCAGGGCTTGCAGGACGCCAGTCTGTTGGGATGAGGTTGGAGAAAGGAGGATAACTGGCCCTGAGTTAGTAGAACAGTCGATGGAAGCAATTAAAATGATTAAAGATAGATTAAAGACAGCTCAGAGTCGCCAGAAAAGTTATGCTGATAAAAGGCGCAAACCTTTGGAATTTCAAGTAGGCGACCATGTCTTTCTGAAAGTGTCACCTATGAGAGGAACATCCCGTTTTGGCAGGAAAGGAAAGCTGAGCCCGAGGTACGTTGAACCATTTGAAATCCTAGAACGAATTGGAATTTTGGCTTATCGACTCGCATTGCCGCCTAGACTTGCTCAAGTGCATAATATTTTCTACGTATCGATGTTGAGGAAGTATGAGCCAGACCCTGCTCATGTGCTGAGTTACGAGGAAATTGATTTGGATGAACGGGCGTCATATGTGGAGCGACCAGTCAGAATCGTGGACAGAAAAGAGCAAGTACTACGATCCAAGACAATTCCGTTAGTTAAGGTGGTTTGGCAACACCATGGTACTGAAGGAGCTACATGGGAGAACGAAGAAGTTATGAAACTTAGTTATCCTTATCTTTTTGAGTAATTAGAACTGTGTTGTAATTTTGAGGACGAAATTTCCTAAGTGGGGGAGAGTTGTGACGTCCTGGAAATTCAATCCTTGTAAGCGCCGGAAGTCGATTAAATGATATGAATGTGTAGTCATAGTCGTCGTCTATTTTGGACTATAAGGATTGAAAAGACGAAAATCTGGACGAATTCCGAACTTTAGATTATTTCGAATTGAGTTTCGAAATTAATCCGCGGCGATTTTTGAATTGTCGTTTTCGCAAACGAGCTTAATCCTGACCGAGCTTGGCCAGTGAAATTGCCGAAATTACCCTTCGTTCAGTACACCAAAAATTTCGTTTCAGTCCCGACACGCCAAAATTACCGTTCTACCCCTGCGATTATTTAACCACAAAAGACAAAAAAAATTAAATGCTTACCTTGAAAGTCTTGGCCATGGATCCCACCATTCTCCTTCCCCATGCACGCACGTCCCCTCCTCTGTCACCACCTTCTGCCTTCTTCTTCTTCTTCTCTGCTCTTCTTTTCTTCATTTTTCTTTGATCGACGAATGCTCTCCCTTGAACCGATCAATCCTCCTCCGTTCGTCGCCATTTTTCGCGACCACTGCTCCACCACCGGCAGCTACTGTCTCCAGCTACTCGCCGTAGCCGCCTTGACCCTGGCCGAGCCGCCGTCGCCGTCGTTTCACCGAGGAAACGCCACGGCCGGGCCCGCCCTGTTTTCGGGTCAAAAGACCCGAGGACTCCGCGGCCTCCTCCGGCCGCCACCGACGCCGACCACCACCACCTAGCTAACCCCCGACTTCCCCTCGACCGATCCGACCCCTTGTCGCCAACCGTCAGCCGCCGGAATCGCCGGAATCAGGCCTTGAAGTTCCGGTGCTCTGTTTTGAACCCGGTTCATTCCGATCTTCGATCCGGCCGCCACAGTCGCCGCCGTGCCACACCGCCACCGCCAGATGACTCCCCTAAGTCCTCTCTACCGCCATCCAGCTCGCCTCCGCCAGTCGCTGCGCGTGACGGCCGGAAACGGCCGCCGACCGAAACCCCTGTTTCGGTGTAGAACAGGGCAGCCACTGAACGTGGCTGTCCGCCGTCGCCGGCCGCCTTCCGCCGCCGTCCACCTGTCCCGGCCGACCCCCACCTATCCCTGGGGGAGCCCCTGACCCTTGGCCGGCCTTGTCCCGGCCCGTGTTGTCGGAAAACAGCCAAAACAGTAGAGTTTGCCGGTTGAATATTTTGTTATTCACTGTTTCAGGCTGCCGGCCGCAGCTCGCCGTAGCTCCGCCGCCGGCCACCTGTTCCGGCGATCTCGCCGGACTCTCACGGGGTGTTGCCGAAGTTTGAGCTCGGCGGCGCGATAAACCTTAGTTTCATCGCCGTCGCCGCTGCCGTCGCCGCCGTCGCCGATCGAGCTAACTCACATAGTGAGTTGACTCTAAACCTTGGTTAGGGCGCTAATTGCGCTTAGGATTAGTCTTATTTATTTATTTATTTCTTGAAAAAAAATATATTCGATTGGGATCGGTATAGATAAAAACTATGGTTAGGATAATGGTCGATCGATTATTTGTCTGTGGCTATTTGTGGTAATTTATCAATTAATTGATTGATTGAGTTGTTCGCGAGTGAGTGACAAGTTAGAGACGAGCGAACGATTGATTGCTATAATTTGACTGAGAATTAAGATTTTTTTTAATATGAATTGAGCTTGAAATTGCCGGGTTAAGTTGATTACTCTAGAGTGAGTGAATTGCTTGATTGGTTTGTTTGCCTGGCTGAAATGCTCAATTGGGAGTCTTGTGGGCCTTGGGGCCGAGTTGATTGTATTTCTTGTGGATTTTGACGTTAATCCAAGATAATCAATGAGTTGATTGTCGAATGCAATTTGTGTGGTCATTTAAAGGGTCAATGACGCTACCTAGCAAGTTCGCATTGTACCGTGGGTACTTGTGCCGTACAGATTGTACAGAAATTCGCAACTTGTCAGAAGCACGATAATCCATGCCCCGTGCCAGTCGTACGGTTTTAAGGGATTATCAGATGCCGGTCGCAGCTTGTGATGGACCGAAACTCTTTTTTAAGAAATGCCTATTTGCAGTGCCATGCCGGGTGCACTGGATACATCGCTTGTAGTAGCCGTCGCTGAGAGGGTAAAGTGGACGTAACCTGGTTTTGTCAGAAGAGTGCGGGATCCCACTATTGATGTATCTATCACGCCAATCGCGTGGGTCATTGATTAATAATGGACTTGTGTATGCCTGAGTGGTTGTGCTTCTATTGGTTGTACAGATTTATTTTGATTGATATTTATATATATCTCTGTTGAAATCTTGTGATCTTTTTGTGGCGCTTAGGATGTTCTGGGCGAATCAATGTCCTAACCGAGATTAGGCTTGATTCACTGAGATTCATTTCTCACCCCGTCGTGGGACAAATTTTCAGGTCCGAAATAATGGAGAGACCGGTGCGGTTCGGCACCCCCACCGACTCATCACTTGATATCAGTCTCCATTCGGTACCAGGTACGGACCAGATGTGGGAACGTCACATCACGACGATATGGGTCGATGAAGGGATGCCACATCTGGTGGCACACCTCTTTAAGGCCTGGTATCTTCGTGATGGGATGGATCTCTTTGGTCCGCTTAGGCGATTTGAGGGGCCACCTCTTCAGGGGGTTCCTAATAACCCCGCTTGGGACCCGATGGATATTGATACACCTGATGGGGAAGTGGTGGATCCCGCGCCTGATATGCAGCTTGACCTCGAGCCTGAGCAATCAGTAGCCCCCTCTGTGCATTCTAGCCAGAGTTCTTGTGATGACCCGAACGACCCGGCTCCCCCGGTTGGTTATGACGATCCGGATGTCGAGTTTTCCCAGTAGAGGGTTAGGTTCCTTTTGTGGTCAGGGAACTGATGATGTTTTTGTGGGGGATACTGTTTTGGGAGGGATGAGAGTTAACCTTACCTGACTCCTGTATCTTTTTGTGAGTCCTAGAGGGCCGTCCCGAAGCTTGGGGTTGTAATTATTAGTTGATGGCTCTGTAAGGTTATAAATCATCTATTCTCATCAGCCTTTAGTGTTGTGATATCTGACTTTAATTTCTATCTATCCTATATGATTTTATTGGATGGAAGATTGTACGTTCCGCATGCGCAGTATAATCTTAGGTCGATAGCTGTTGCCTGGAACGCTATCTATTATGACCTGGTGGCGATTTGGCAAGGGATGTGCGGGTTCGAGAGTCGGGACGTGACAGAAGATAACGTAAATAATTGCCAACTCCGTGGGGGCTTACCTTTTGCATCTTCCGGTTTTTGAAGATCGGCACTTTCATGTCAGTTTCAGAAGCCATAGCAAATAGGCCTCGCGGGTATTAGTTAACTGATTGAAGCCAAAACGAGGCATGTCGAAGTCTGAATGCCTCATCCGAAGATGTTAAGTATATTAGAAGAGGATGCAAGGTAGGAGGCCAGGAGCTGTTGGTTTTGTGTCATTTCCCCATGTTTGCTTGGTCGTAATCACTAATCAGAAGTAACGAAAAAGTACTCTACACATTTTATCCGCTGAAAGCAACTGTGTCATTCGAATTTAAAATGATTATGAATGATTATGAATACCCACGAATTCGGTTACTTCATTTTTGACTCGGAGATTTCCTCGACCTCGTCCAGAGTTTTGATGAGTCTTGGCCCATCCGCTAGCGTGAGACGCTCCCGTGGCTCTGGTGGTGTCAATTTATATCGCACTCCCAAATACGCATGATGCTGCAGGCAATATTTTGAGCGACGCGACGGTCTCCCAGAAACTTGGGTTTTACCCGAGAGGCGCATATTGTAATTTTGCAATGCCTTGCATCTAGGGGTAATCGGTTTTGGGGTGAGAGATTCCCACCCGAAAACTAGCAATCGCTAATTAAAGACCGGTTCCACAAAATGAAAATTGAAAACCGCCTACTGGCTCCATGAACCCATCTGAGATCCGGTAGCTGTTTTGGTTCGGCTCCTGAGTGAGTCCATGGAATAGATATTCTGAGTATCATTACAAATTATGTACTGCTATCTTTATCTCACCTCATAACCTTTTATTTTTACCTACAATTCAAGACTCAAGAGGGTCCTTCATGTGTTAGAGAGCCCCTTTTCAAAAGAGATAATCCCTTGTCTGCTTTTTTCTCAGTACTTGCCTCCCATCACAAAAATAAAACTAGGAATATCAAATCTAATATCAAAGAAAGTTTTTAACTTTCGAAATCAGGGTATGCGCATGCATTGTTATTTGTTATATTGCAACCTATTGAGTCACCTAATGATGTCGGGCAGTTGTGGCATGTACCCTGGGAACGTTAGACTTTAGCCTAGGACACGAGAGGCGATCTGCAGAAAAGGGTGCGATTTGAGAAGTTTTTTCTTTTTGGTCGGTGGGTCGAGCGATTTGAGACGTTGAACTGTAGACGCAATCGGCTCAACGGACATATATTCATCTATCTTTAGCCTACGTACGTACGCCCAAGAGGCCAGGGGCCCACAATGTTCCGGCTCATTAAATGCACGGAGGCTCATCCCCCTCCATGTGCGTCTTCCCCATCATCTGGTCCTTCCACATGCTGCTGGGCTGCAGTTCCCCATCCCACATTTCTTTTTCTTTTCCAAATGTTCTTTTTGACGAGTACAGCCATGGGAACGGGGGGGGGGGGGGGGGGGGGTAGGATCCCAAGGTGAGGAATACCTCAAGAATTAGGTGGGATCCCGAGCTGCAACTCGAGCCATGGGAACGGGGTGCGCGCTCGTTTCCTCACATTTCTACTGGAAAACGGTTTCCTTTCGGATGGTTTCTCGGATGGAGCTTGATGATGAACCAGAGCAACAATGTCCCATACAGCAGAAGGGGGAGTTCGAATTCACGGAAGCCCGATAAATTTTTATTTCTTCAAAGCGGCGTATTCATAGATAAAAGTCACAACAGCCCAGAAAGCATATCATCATGCCCAATGCCTTCGAACATATGAATATGAATCAGATTAAAAAAAAAAAGAGAAAACAAATCATCATCCCTTCATCAACAGACCCAACCACAATCTCAATAAAGATCCTAACTTTATAATAAAATAAGGAACAGAAACCAAATCAACCCCACAACCTCTCTCTCTCTCTCTCTCTCTGCCCTCCAATCCTCTTCTCCCGCAGCAAACTCATCAGCCAAGAGCTAAATAGAGAGAGAGCGAAAGCAAGAGGGAATGAGCGATCTCGCCGTCTACGTTGCTCCCTCATCGTGCGAGCCTCAGAACAAGAAACCCAAAGCAAGAGCAGCCACGGAGGCGAAGAAGGTGGGGACGAAGGCGGCGGCGTCCGAGGCCGGGCTCGGCGCCGGGGCTTCGGCGGCGCAGGCGGTCTGGGTTGCGGCGAGAGCCACGAGCGCCACCATCAGGGTCACGAAGAGCTTCATCCTCATTGCCTCCATTTCTGTGCTGCTTTTCTCGGGAAGGATTGCAAGGCTTTCTTGCTGGATTGAAACGTTGAACACAGGGAGGGAGGGAGATATTATGCAGAGCAATTCAGCGTCAATGACAACGGTCGTGGCGTGATGAGTGGATGGGTCACGCCTTACATATTTATACACCGACAACGGACATATCTCTCTCTCTCTCTCTCTCTCTCTTCGTTGTTCTTTCCTTTTTAAAAAAATAATTTGGGGCAGAGAGAGACGTTAGGGTTTTGACAGAGTGGAAGGAAGGGAGGGGCAGAGTTGCCATACAGCTGTCTTCCCTCGCCTTTTGGGGACCCCCCATTTGCTGTCCTCGCAGCTCCTCTGTTTTCCTAATCACCTTTTTTTTTTTTTTACCATTGCTGTTTCTTCGCGCGGTGCTTATTAAATCGGAGATACGTATTAAGCAACCTGATTAATAAGAATTGTGCAAAATCACAAAGCTAACTACACAAGATCCGAAACTCCGATGGCTCACTTCAGGCGCGAAAGGTTTACTATACGTGCTTAACCAATCGAAGTTGACATGAAGCCTGCCTTGGCCACCGTCACTTTCTAAATTGAGAGATTTTTCTTTTCTTTCCTTCATTTTGGGAAATATAATCTTATTTCATA
The DNA here is from genome assembly GCA_028455895.1 of Rhodomyrtus tomentosa. Taxonomy (NCBI): domain Eukaryota; kingdom Viridiplantae; phylum Streptophyta; class Magnoliopsida; order Myrtales; family Myrtaceae; genus Rhodomyrtus; species Rhodomyrtus tomentosa. The sequence continues at coordinate 11,034,623 of JAPCWY010000003.1, read as the reverse complement.
CTTTAGAGTTAAGATCAAACCATTTTAAAATCATGTTTAGGACCAATTCTTTTCTCTCTTCAACCATCACCAAAATTCCCATACCAAAGACACGAGTCTTCATTAATATCTGTTTAGCTTAGCCCTAGCTAACATGCTTCTGCTCCACACAGCATGCCACATGCCGTTCAAGTCCAAGTTGACCCTGCTTCTCCCTGGAGGTTCCCATTTCTTGTTCTCGCCCTTCGTTTTGATCTGAGATGGAGGCAAAACCAGAGCCGCGAAATGAGAATGCTCGAGACTGCAGAGTTCGGTTGGCATGCTACAGGCGTGATTGCTTTGTATATATGTCGTAAGTAGCTCACAGTCCTAAAGATCTAGCAATGCACCATGCCAGTCATGTCCAAAATTTTGCTTCTTCCGTTGAGTGAAAAGCTATTTTCCAAGAAATTACATTAGGATTTGCCGTTGCATAATTATGAAATCACTCTCGTTTCTCCGTCTCACCTTTCCTAGCCTCAGTGACACGCTATAAAAATTCACCCCCGGTCGCTCTGTTTTCTTGCTGCGATTTGGGGGAAATAACCATCGCATCGGATTGGAATCGCAGTGGGGGGTACGGGGCCCTTTCAAATTTGCCGTTGCTTCCTCTTTCCTTTTCAGAGAAAAGATACAGAGAGAAAAGAATGGTGGGTCGTGTCGTGGGAGTGGGGTTTGAGGTTGCAAACATCAAGAACGACCCCAGGTTTCAAAATTTGAAACCAGCCTCCCAAAAATATTCCCTTCTACTGTGGTAGCGGTGGGAGGGATGTCGGATGGAAATTAGCTCCTTGCTTGGGCCTAGAAAAATAGTTCATCACGGATACTCTCCGAGTGCTGAAATTGTTGTTGTTGCTGCTACTGCCGTCTTACATGACTGTAAATGGGTTCTGTATGCTCTTTATATTCATGCGATATCCCTTCGCTTATCAATTTAAGTTCTTGAGTTGTAGTTTCTAACATCGAAAAACTTTGATATCTGCTATGGCTCGTGTACGAACGATTCTATCTAGTTTTGTCAAACTTTCCTTTTAATTCATTAGACAGGAAGAAAGGAATGGGGATTCTTTAGTGGAGCGATTGAAGAGAGGACGAAGAGCCAAAAACTCAATTATAGGGAAGAGAAAACAAAACAAAACAGAAAATCATGGGTGACGCTTTTGGAACTCTCTCATCATGTGCAGCCCACCACCACCACTGATTTTTCTTGTTGCAGATGTCAATGATTTCATCCAACACAACACCAACCAAAGAAATTACCAAATTTCACCAACGTCCACATGATTAGCCTGAGTCTTATCTTTCATTATATAAGTTGCCCTTCTTAAAATGACTGGTTAACAAGTAGGGAATATGTTCAAATCCCTAGCAATCGAATGTTCGATCCACTCGAGAATTCGCATTCAGTCCCTGTGTTACCTAGAGGCGACGGATACCCTTAAACAAGTTAGCATGATCCATTAAGATGAAAAATTCCAGTCCGACCGATAGATAGGCACGTGCAATCTACATTTCCTCCGTGATTCCCTTGCTTTTTGGAGATGGCCTTCTGTGCGCAACACGGACGCATCCGACAGAGTCATGCAGCTTTTGGATTGCGTCATTAGATGCCTTTATCCTGGTAACGAAAAAAAATGAATGATTTGGAAAACTGATACCTTGAAAAATAATCGTTTATGTTGTTTAAAATAATTAGTCAATGAATAATGTTGTATTGTATGTATAATGTTGTATTGTATGTGAGGCGGACTTTTCTCTTTGCCCTGATAAGCTACGGATTGTGGCAGTGGAAGGCTTGATTTAGCTTGAATCGCGCAATGAATTGGGGGTATAAGTGAAGGCTTATCCATTTTTATTTTTGTTTTCCCTTTAACAAATTATGAAAATGGGAAGCCTCAGCTCGACGACTTAAAAAGACATACATTAGCGGAAATGAGCAAAATATTCCAATCATGACATGTATGAGCCATAAATGTCGGGCTGAGGAAAGATCAAACATCAATGGCCTCTGTGGGCCTCATCCCAAGAGCCTAACTAGGCTATGTTTCCGGTCAGTCTTATATGCATGGCCGCAAGAACGAAAACATAAACCTAAACCTAATAGGAAAATTCTAAATAAAGAATTCAAATACTTTCATTTTCTCAAATAAGTATATAAAATGTACTTTATTTCAAATAAGGACTTGAGGCAGCCAAATAATCCCAAATAAAGGTTTTTGACAGGTCGAGGAATATGTGACTATTCCAACAGTTGGAGAAGAGGTATTTTAGTAAAATAAAAATCCTAATTATAATAAATTTTTTCTAACTAACTTTTCTTTTATTTCCTATCTTTTTTTATTTTTATTTTTTCCTCTTCCTTTCTTCGGCCATCTCGAGGCCTTGTTGACCTTTGCCGGCCTCAGGCGAGAGTCGTCGTTGCCTAGGCCGACGAGGGTAACCCTTGCTCGAGCCTCACCAGCCCAAGCTAGGACCACCCTTGCCCAAGGCCCCACTATGGTCGGCGTAGGGAAGATAGAAAAAAAGAAAAAGAAAAAAGAAAAAGAAAATAACAAATAGGAAAAGGGAAAAAAAGAACTAAGAAAAGAAAAGAAAAATAAAAAAGTAAAAGACGAAAATATCCTTTGGCCGGCGATGTTAGATTTGAGAGTGATATGATTATTTCAAGCCTTTTTTTTTATATATTGAAAATAAGGGCACTCTAGATTCTTATTTGAAATTTTGCCAATGCAATTTAAGCAATCGGGTTAGACATAGAGAGGTTCACGAGTTTAGGTTTACCACCTAATGTCAAGCATCTCGTGTGATATTCACCTCATTGCTTTCGCGAAAGAGATTTCTCAGTGTATCCTAGCATCACATCCGTCAAGCAAAAAGGTACTCGATAAAGATGGCGTTCCCCCGCCAATTCCCTTTTTTTCAGTTTCTTCTTCCTAGACGTATACAGGTTATGATTGATCTTCAAAGTTTGAACACGTATTGCTTCATCTTCATGGTATTGAGGTTCTAATCTTCTGTGCTAATTCCTTTGACTTGGAAGGCATCAGTCCTTCATTTCCTCTTTTTTTTTTTTTTTCTTTCGTTCCTTTCTGGCAGAGTAAGTGCCGATATGAATGATGGAGCCACTTCCATAAGATCTCCCCTGAGGATAATAATGTTCGAACTTACGTGCATTTGATCGCAATGGCGGCGAGCGAGAGAAGGGGAAGTGGGGATCATTTTTGAAGGGCCTATGCAAAAGCATGAGGGAGACAGAGTTTCTGACTTCCACTCACATTGCAAGCTTTTTCTTCCTTAGCCTAACATGCTTTTCGGGACCCCCCGTGCCGGACCAATTTTCCCTCGGGTAAAGCAACTTGGGGAGAATAGTAACACACGGCTTTTCACGAGGATGATATCTAATTTTGCACCGGCGCTTTATATTACGGTTGCGGGGCGAAAAGACTGATTTTTAACAGAAGGCCGGTCCACACGGCAACGAGCCACTCAATAGTGACTCGAGCTGTTGGGCTTATGGGTGGGCCTTGGTTCGCCCATGTGGGGCTTAGCCCAGCCCATTACCCTCGAGATTAACCGACGAAGGCGGTTATTCCTTTTGAACGTGACGAGACGTTATCGAGTTCTCTTCTTAACGTCACTTCTTCTTTCAACGGCGTTCTTTCAGAAGAGACTGGAAAGAACAGCGAGAAGAAAACGTGAAGACGACACACTGTTCTTCTCTCGAACGAACCCACGAATGAGGGACGAGCACTCTCTTAAAGCCTGCAAAAGAAATATTCAATCCGTCGCTACGTGATGTACTTCTGCTCAGTGGCTCAAGTTGATCATATGCAAGTGTTTTCCTTGTAATCCGTTGCGTTTGTATTGATATTCATTTCCCTTCACAAACAAAGAGACATAGCATACACAGATTATGGAGAGAGGGAGGATATCGTCCTGCGCATTGTTAGAGGTATAAAAAGGGTAAAGTTGTCTTTGGGGCTTATTTTGTACATATGTTAAACTTTTGTTCAATAATACGATAATACAATTTTCCTTTATACATGGTATCGGAGCCGATGGTTAGTTAACGGGCCCCCTGATCTACTCTAATGATTGGTGAAATCTCAAGGAAAGAATCTAGTGATTAACGCAATTTTCAGGCGCGGTCCCAATGGCAGCTTTCATGATTCAATCTAGAGAAAGAGACTAGGAATGAGGGTAGGACATTGATAGAGATTCAAGTTGATATATCTTGATGCAAACGAATGCCTGAATTAAGGAGGATCAAAACCTAACACTGAACTCACATGTGAGTATAATATTATTAGTATATATGGGTGAGTTGTGTTAGAGAATTTTAACATCAGAGAATTGATATGGTGTACAACAGTTAATATATCTTAATTGGGCAATAATTCTTTAGCTTAAGATTTTGAGTGAATGTGATTTCAACTAGAAATTTCGACGTGTTGGGATCTTGAGGCCCATCTTAGCAGTCTTCCCGGGTAAAACTATTGGACTTCTGTTGCGTGCATTGCGCTTTGCGAAGGTACATGTGCTTACATTCAATCTTTATCACATACTCTTCCGTGTCTTCTTCTTTTCGATCCTTTTTATTCACTATTGATCAATATCCTCTCCTGAAATCCATAGCTAAGGTATTACAAAGCCTTGGCTGAAGGACAACCATGGGAAAAGAATTAAAAGCCTTATAGGTTAAGTAAACTTAAGAATTGTTACTTTTTCCTTTAGGAAAAACTGCCATTGCTTGTCAATCTCGATAGTTCTCTTGCTCGCTTAAAACTTAAAAGCAAGAGAAAGGGTTTGCTCATGTGTTTGAGGTTGACTATCTGGATACTTTTTCTCCCATTGCCAAGCTTTCATCTGCTCGTATTTTGATTTCTCTTGCTGTCACATATAACTTGTCATTGCTTCAGCTTGATGTAAAGAATACTTTCTTGAATAGTACTATTAATGAGAATGTGTATATGGAGCAACCTCTCGGGTTTGTTGCTTAGGGGGGGTCTAGTGGATTCGTTTGTAAGTCAAAAAAGTCTTTTTTTATGGTTTGAAACTATCCCATCAGAATTTTCTAAGGTTTTACTCTCGTTTGGACTATTTAGATGTGGAAAATTATCGTCCTTTCTTTTGTAAAAAATTAGGGGGAGTCAAGCTACTCTTGATTGTGTATGTTGATAATATTATCATCACCGAGATGACTTAATTGGTATAGCTAAATTAAAACTTTATCTTCAACAACAATTTCAAACTAATGACTTGGAAAAATTGAAGTATTTCTTAGGAATAGAGATGACACGATCACGGAAAAGTATTGTTCTATCATAATAAAAGTATGTCCTGGATTTGCTTACTGGGTATGTTAGGATCAAAACCTCCTGATTCACCTATGGAATAAGGAGTTCAACTAGTTGCTAATGGAGGAGAAACTCTTGAATAAACTGGTCGGTTAGCTAAATTATCTCAAAGCTACTTGAGCTTTTATTGCCTATCAAATTATTGTGGTAATCGAGTTTCTCTCTTCCCATCATACATCTCACTAGGATTTAGGTATTCGAATTTTGAGGTGCTTGAAGAAGGCTTCAGAGAACGGAATTGTTTACCAAAGCCACAATCATAGTAGAGTTAAAGGATTCTTTAATGTTGATTGGATAGGATCTCCAGATGATAAGAGATCAACTACTGGCTACCATACATTGGTCGGAGGAAATTTGATGTCGTGGAAGAGTAAGAAACATGGAGTTGTTGCCCGCTCTAGTACTAAGTTAGGACATAGAGCCATGACACAAGTGACATGTGAATTAATGTATATTCAACGTTTATTGACTACGTTAAACTTTAAAGCCTCAACTCCTATGTCTCTATGGTGTGATAATAAGGTAACGATACATATCTCTTCCATTTCTATATTTCATAAGAAGAAAGCACATTAGGGCTGACTGTCATTCTATTAAAAAAAATCCCCTAGAGTGGAATGATTTTTCCTAGGTATATTAGAATCGGAGAACAACTTGCAGACATTTTTATTGAATGTCTGGGTAATGGGAGGATATAATAAATTTGTAACAAGCTGGACATGATTAATATCTATATTCCAGCTTAAGAGGAAGTTTTGGCGGTATAATAAAAAGGGTAAAGTAGTCTTTGGATAGGGCTTATTTTGTATGTATATAGACTTTTATTGAACAATACTATCTAATGATTTTCCCTTTTACAGGTATTTTGGATTTTTCCCGGTGCGTCCATAGTAGAAGTAATGGCCCCAGTTAGCGGCAATGCCTGTTTGGATATTGTAGCAGCCGGATCGCCCCGCGACGGTGCTAATCCCTCTCGGGACAATGCGCTTGTTGGAGCTATCGACGACCTCAAGGTTCTTGAAGTAACTTTGCCTTCCGAAACCCTTCCACAGGGAAATGGCCGCTTCCCATTTAGGTCGACGTGTGTTTGCCATCGGGGACCTCGGATGCGTTGTCTCTCGCAAGCATGAGAACATGGACGAGGGCCAGTAGCCGCGATCATGGCCATCGGATTGCAGCCACCGGTGCCCTCCCTTCGGATCCTCGAAGAAATTCACCAAGCAAAAAGGATTTGATTACTTATGCATTCGACTTCCAGATAAGCACAGTCATGATGTGCTGCGCTTTACCGTACGCAGAGACCGGCGTTATGCTGGCCCCCATCGCTATCTCTTTGTTGGTTTGTTCGAATCCCGGACACAGTAGGTTGGTCTCTTTATATGCATCTCTCCGCCAATTTTTGTAATCCGAGAACGAGTGCTTAATACAGACTCACAGTCCAGTAAGAGAAGAGTCGCGTTTTATTATCGCCATAAAGTTGTGGACTGACCTGCATGGACCAAACAATCCTCGAATATGTAAGAAGGCATGTGCATATGAAAAATAAAATCATCATCCTCCTCCGTTTTCCCGAGAAAAACCATGTCCAAATCTATTCTACTATCACCTGCCAAACCAACTTCGATGCTGTTGAGGTCTTTGCCGACAGTGCCCGCCACAATCCACGACTGAGACAAGCCAACCTCGTTCGGTTCCTGTATCTTCGGATTCCCAGGAAAATTAAACAATACTGCTTCCATCTGAAGAGTCAAACATCATTTAAAGAAATTAAGAAATTTTCTGGGAAATGATATAAATAAAGGAATGACGCTTAGAAGATCATCACAGTTGGAAAGTCAAAAATTAAAATGCCACTTAAAAGTGAGGAGTTTCAAATTCAAAACTCAAAAAAGCGAGTTAATCAAAAGCCCATTTCCTTTTCAATCAGCACGGCCATAGCTGAGCTTTTCTCATTTTATTTTCTCATCCCACAAAAGCATGTGCATTTCCCGTCACATATTTTATTATTATTAATATCATGGAAAATCTTAAAATGATACGAATGTAAAAAAGTATACAAAATTAATTTTTTGACCATAAAAAATCTCAAATTGATACACTTTGACGAATTTACCAGTTGACAGGTATACCGGTTTGGATTTTTTCTTGGTGTCAACCAAACTTAATAGAAACTAACGGAAGGTAAATTTGTCATATGTGTATCAATTTATAGCATGCTGTGGTATCAATTTTTTTTTCTTCAGTACATTCCTCACAAAAGGAAAAGTTTGTGAAGAAAAAGAAAGAGCGAGAACTGGAAAAAGCCAGCGAAAAAGCCACCTTAATAGGGCGGGTTTGTTAAAACGCCTCAAGTGCTTCTGAACTAGGAGCTTCTGCTTCGAGCTCGGGCTCGAAGAAGAAGCACAAGCTACAGAGACGACAACGAAGCCCCAAACGGCATTGAAGACCGCGTCCAAAGGTCTCATCTTTCTTCGTCGCAGAGAGTGCAAGCCGCCCCAACTTTCCATGGTTGGAGGGAAAGTGTCCAAACCAAATCCTGGAAAGATATGAACGAAGACCCTTTTATGAAGGAGGAGCTAAGGCTACGCAGAAGACAGTGGGAGGTGGAGCGTAGAAGACGGTAGCGTGGTTGCACTGTAAGACCAGCTTTGCCATCGCCACCCTTTAAAGAAGCCAAATTACCGGTGAGGTCGGATTGGGAAGGTGCTCCTTCCCCCTCCCTTTCTCTCTGTCCCTCTCTAAAAAAATATCCACTAATTTCAAATCACAACTTTATCATCATACATTTCATGCATTATGTTACTCATATCTATTGAAGAAGTGACATGTGTCTAAATAATATAAAAATTAAAAGATTAAAAAATACAAATGTTGCACGTTTATCAATAACATAGATATACTCTCTCTCTTTTCATTAATTACGCTATCTCACTTATCAATGAGATCGGATTGCACTGGTCATGCATTTCTCTCTATCTTCGTCATTGTTACCTGTAAAATAAGTCAAATTTTTATTGAGATCTTATTAACCCCTTAAAAAAGTCAATTTTTCAAAGGGATTTGGAAGTTCAAAGCAAAGTTTTTAATGTAATTGGATTTGGAAGATCCTGCCCTGTCTCTCTGTCTCTTGAGAAAATATTCGATGGCTTCAAATCACCACATCATCATCATCATGCGTTGCATGTACATTCCAAGATTCATTGAAAAAGTGGCATGTGTCTAAGTGATGTGAAAATTAAAAGATAAAAAACTAAAAATCTTGCCCACTTGTCAATAAAAACAGATGTCGTCTCTCCTCGTTAATTACGTTATTTCACTTTTTAGTGGTATCGGATTACAAAGCTCATAATTCTCTCTCTCTCTTCATCATTGTCACCTTAAAAATAAGTCAAATTTTCAATGAAATCTGATTAAACCCAAAAAAAAAGCCAATTTTTCAAAGGAATCCATTTGGGAAGGTCAAATCAAAGTTTTTAATGTGATCAGATTTGGAAGATTCTGCCCCCCCTCTCTCTTTGTCTGTCGAGAAAATACTTGGTGGCTTCAAATCACCATATCATCATTATACGTGGCGTATATAGTACCAATTCAAAAGTGACACGTGATCAAGTGATGTGGAGATTAAAAGATGAAAAACTAAAAATCTTGTACGCTTATCAATAAATGTACTCTCTCCTAATTAATTATGCTATCTCACTTTTCAATGGAATCGAATTGCAAAGCTTGTAACTCTCTCTCTCTTTTCGTCATTGTCTTCCTTAAAATAAGTTAAATTTTCAATGAGATCTGATTAACCCTCCTTTTTTTTTTGGTCGGACTGATTAACCCCTTTAAAAAAGCCAAATTTTCAAAGGGATCTGATTGGCATATGATGATGACATGGTGATTTGAAGCCACGAGTACATTCTTAAGAGACAAAGAGAGAGGGGACAAGATGTTCCAAATTCGGTCATATTAAAAACTTTGCTTTGACCTTCCCAATTGGTTTCCTTTGAAAATTTGACTTTTTTAAGGGGTTAATCAGATTTCACTGAAAATTTGACTTATTTTAAGGGTGATAATGACGAAGATAAATATATAGGGGGGAGGGGGGGCATGAGCTTTGCAATCCGATCCTATTGAAAAGTGAGATACCCTCATTAATGAGGAGAGAGAACTTATGCTTTTATTGATAAGTGTGCAAAATTTTTAGTTTTTCATCTTTTAATTTCCACGTGACTTAGTCACGTGTCACTTTTTTAATGGATTTGAGTGGGAATATATATGCCACATATGATGTTGACATGGTGATTTGAAGCCATTGAGTATTTTTCACAAGAGACAAAGAGAGAGAAGGGGGGCAGGATCTTCCAAATCCGATCATATAAAAAACTTTGCTTTGACCTTCCAATCAGATCCCTTTAAAAATTTGGCTTTTTTAAAGCGTTAATTAGATCTCATATATATTATTACTAAGATATATTGAAAAAGTGACACGTGTCTAAGTGACGTGGAAATTAAAAAATGAAAAACTAAAAATCTTGCACACTTGTCAATATAATCATATGTCCTCTCTCTCGTCATTAATTATGCTATCTCACTTTTCAGCGATATATGATTACAAAGCTCGTGCCTTTTTCTCTCTTTATATCTCTCTCGTCATTATCACCCTTAAAATAAGTCAAATTTTCAGTAAAATGTGATTAACTCCTTAAAAAAAAGTCAAATTTTCAAAGGGATCCGATTAGGAAGTTTAAAGCAAAGTTTTTAATGTGATCAGATTTGGAAGATCCCACCCCCTCTCTCTTTGTCTCTTAAGAAAACACTCGGTGGCTTCAAATCACCATATCATCATCACACATGACATATATATTCCTACTCAGATCCACTGAAAAAGTGACATGTGTCCAAGTGATGTGAAAATTAAAAATGAAAAACTAAAAATCTTGCACGCTTGTCAATAAAAACATATGTTCTCTCTCTCTCCTTATTAATTGTGCTATGTCACTTTTCAGTTGGATGGATTGCAAAGCTTATGACTCTCTATCTTTCTCTTTCATCATTGTCACCCTTAAAATAATTCAAATTTACAGTGGGATCTGATCAACCTAACGAAAAAAGCCAAATTTTTCGAAGGGATCTGATTGGGAAGATTAAAGCAAAGATTTATTGTGATTGGATTGGGAAGATCCCACCTCCTCTCTCTGTCTCTTGAGAAACTACACGGTCGCTTTAGATCATCATGTCATCATCATGCGTGATATATATAATCCTACTAAGATCCACTGAAAAAGTAACACGTGTTTAAGTGATGTGGAAATTAAAAAAAATGAAAAACGAAAAATCTTACACGCTTGTCAGTAAAAACAGATGTACTCTCTTACCTCATTAATTGTGCTATCTTACTTTTCAGTGGGATCAGATTGCAAAACTCATGCCCCATTCTCTCTCTCTCTCTCTCTCTCTCTACATGTGTTTCTTTCTCCCTCTTTTCTCTCTTCGTCATTGTCACCTTTAAAAAAACCCAAATTTTCTAAGGTATCTGATTCGAAAGGTCAAAGTAAAATTTTTAATGTGATCGGATTTAGAATATCCTACCCCCTCCTCTCTTTATCTCTTGAGAAAGTAGCTTCAAATCACCATGTTGTCATAATACGTGACATATATATTCCTACTCAGATCCATTGAAAAAGTGACACGTGTCTAAGTGATGTGAAAAATAAAAGATGAAAAACTAAAAATCTTGCACGCTTGTCAATAAAAATAGATATCCCCTGTCTCCTCATTAATTATGCTATCTTACTTTTTAGCGAGATCTGATTACAAATCTTATGCCTTTTTCTCTCTTTCTATCTCTCTTTTTCATTATCACCCGTAAAATAAGTCATATTTTCAGTGAGATGTTCCTTAAAAAATCCAAATTTTCAAAGGGATTCGATTGGGAAGATCAAAGCACAGTTTTTAAAGTGATCGGATTTGGAATATCCCTCACCCTCTCTCTTTGTCCCTTGAGAAAATACTCAATGGCTTCAAATCTCCATATCATCATCATACATGACATATATAATCCTACTCAGATCCATTAAAAAAATGGCACGTGTCTAAGTGATATGAAAATTAAAAGATGAAAAACTAAAAATCTTGCGCGCTTGTCAATAAAAACATATGTACTCTCTCTCCTCATTAATTGTGCTATGTCACTTTTCAATTGAATTGGTTGCAAAGCTTATGCCTCTCTATCTCTCTCTTTTCATCATTGTCACCCTTAAAATAAGTCAAATTTTTAGTGGGATCTGATTAACCCATTAAAAAAGCCAAATTTTCGAAGGGATTTCATTGGGAAGGTTAAAGCAAAGTTTTTAATGTGATCGAATTTGGAAGATATTACCTCCTCTTTCTTTGTCTCTTGAGAAGCTACTTGGTGGCTTTAGATCATGATGTCATCATCATACGTGAAATATATAGTCCTACTAAGACACATTGAAAAAGTGACACGAATATAATTAACGTGGAAATTAAAAAAAATAAAAAACTAAAAATCTTGCACGCTTGTCAATAAAAACATATGTACTCTCTCACCTCATTAATTGTACTATTTCACTATTCAATGGGATCGGATTGCAAAGCTCGTGCCATCTTTTCTCTCTCACTCTCTCTCTCTGTCTCCCCCTTCTCTCTCTTCATCATTGTCACCCTTAAAAAAAGCCAAATTTTCAAAGATATCCGATTGGGAAGGTCAAAGTAAAGTTTTTAATGCGATCGGATTTAGAAGATCCTGCCACCTCCTCTCTTTATCTCTTGAGAAACTACTCGGTGGCTTCAAATCACCATGTCATCATCGTACGTAACATATATATTTCTACTCAGATCCATTGAAAAAGTGACACGTGTCTAAGTGATGTGAAAATTAAAAGATGAAAAGCTAAAAATCTTGCATGCTTGTCAATAAAAAGAGATGTACCCTCTCTTCTAATTAATTACACTATCTCACTTTTGAGCAGGATTTGATTACAAAACAAAGCTCATGCCTTTTTCTCTCTTTCTATCTCTCTTTGTCATTATCACCCTTAAAATAATTCAAATTTTCAGTGAGATGTGATTAATTCGTCAAAAAAGCCAAATTTTCAAAGGTATCCGATTGGGAAGATCAAAGCAAAGTTTTTAATGTGATCATATTTTGAAGATTCCTCACCCTCTCTCTTTGTCTCTTAAGAAAATACTTGGTGGCTTCAAATCACCATATCATCATCATACATGACATATATATTCCCACTCAGATCCATTGAAAAAATGACACGTGTCTAAGTGATATGAAAATTAAAAGATGAAAAACTAAAAATCTTGCGCACTTGTCAATAAAAACATATGTCCTCTCTCTCCTTACTAATTGTGCTATGTCGATTTTCAGTTGGATGGATTGGAAAGCTTATACCTCTCTATCTCTCTCTCTTTTCATTATTGTCACCCTTAAAATTAGTCAAATTTTCAGTGGGATCTGATTAACCCATTGAAAAAAGCCAAATTTTTAAAGGGATTTGATTGGGAAGGTCAAAGCAAAGTTTTTAATGTGATCGGATTTAGAAGATCCTACCTCCTCTCTCTTTTGTCTCTTGAGAAACTACTCGGTGGCTTCATATCATCATGTCATCATCATACGTGACATATATAATCCTACTAAGATCCATTGAAAAAGTGACAAGTGTCTAATTAATGTGAAAATTAAAAAAATAAAAAACTAAAAATCTTACATGATTGTCAATAAAAAAGGATGTCCTCTCTCACCTCATTAATTGTGCTATCTCACTTTTCAATGAGATCTAATTGCAAAACTCATGTACCCTCTTCTCTCTCTCTCTCTCTTTATCCCCCTTTCTCTCTCTTCGTCATTGTCACCCTAAAAAAAGCCAAATTTTCAAAGGTATCCGATTGGGAGGGTCAAAGTAAAGTTTTTAATGTGATCGGATTTAGAGTATCCTGCCCCCACTCTCTTTATCTCTTGAGAAACTATGGTGGCTTCAAATCACCATGTCATCATCATACGTGACATATATATTCATACTCAGATCCATTGAAAAAGTGACATGTGTCTAAGTGATGTGAAAATTAAAAGATGAAAAACTAAAAATCTTGCACGTTTGTTAATAAAAACAGATGTACACTCTCTCCTCTCTCCTCATTAATTACGCTATCTCACTTTTCAGTGGGATCGGATTGCAAAGCTCATGCCTTTTTTTCTATTTCTATCTCTTTTCGTCATTACCACCCTTAAAATAAGTCAAATTTTCAGTGAAATGTGTGTGATTAACTCCTTAAAAAAGCTAAATTTTCAAAGGGATCCGATTAGGATGGTCAAAGCAAAGTTTCTAATGTCTTCAGATTTGGAAGATCCACTCTCTCTCTCTTCGCTCTTGAGAGAATACTTGGTGGCTTCAAATCACCATATCATCATCATATATGATATATATATTTCTACTCAGATCCATTGAAAAAGTGACACGTGTCTAAGTGACGTGAAAATTAAAAGATGAACAACTAAAAATCTTGCACGTTTGTCAATAAAAACGTATGTACTCTCTCTCCTTATTAATTGTGCTATGTGGCTTTTCAGTTGGATGGATTGTAAAGCTTATGCCTCTATCTCTCTCTTCATTATTGTCACCCTTAAAATAAGTCAAATTTTCAGTGGGATTTGAATAACCCATTGAAAAAAGCCAAATTTTCGAAGGGATCCGATTGGGAAGGTCAAAGTAAAGTATTTAATGTGATCGGATTTGGAAGATCCTTCATCTTCTTTCTTTGTCTCTTGAGAAACTACTCAGTGGCTTCTGATCATCATGTCATCATCATACATGACATATATATTCCTACTAATATCCATTGAAAAAGTGATAGGTGTCTAAATGATGTGGAAATTAAAAAAATGAAAAACTAAATATCTTGCAAGCTTGTCAATAAAAACGGATATCCTTTCTCACCTCATTAATTGTGCCATCTCACTTTTCAGTGGGATGAGATTGCAAAGCTCATACCCTCCCTTTCTCTCTCTCTCTCTCTCTCTCTCTTCTTGTCTCCGCTCCTCTCTTTTTGTCATTGTCGCCCTTAAAAAAAGCTAAATTTTCAAAGGTATCTGATTGGGAAGGTCAAAGTAAAGTTTTTAATATGATCAGATTTGGAAGATCTTGCCCCCACCTCTCTTTATCTCTTGAGAAACTACTCGGTGGCTTCAAATCACTATGTCATCATCAATCGTGACATATATATTCATACTCAGATCCATTGAAAAAGTGACCTGTGTCTAAATGATGTGAAAATTAAAAGATGAAAATTGAAAAATCTTGCACCCATGTCAATAAAAACATATGTCCCCTCTCTCCTCATTAACTATGCTATCTCACTTTTTAGTGGGATTGGATTACAAAGCTCATGCCCCCCCCCTTCTCTCTCTCTCTATTATTGTCACCCTTAAAATAAGTCAAATTTCCAGTGGGATTTGAATAATCTCTTAAAAAAGGCCAAATTTTTAAAGGGATCTGATTGGAAAGGTCAAAGCAAAGTTTTTAAGGTGATTGGATTTGAAAGATCCCGCCTCCTCTCTCTTTGTCTCTTGATAAAATACTCTGTGGCTTCAGATCACCATGTCATCATCATACGTGACATATATAATCCTACTCAGCTCCATTGAAAAAGTGACACGTGTCTAAATGATGTGAAATTAAAGAATTAAAAACTAAAAATCTTGTATGTTTGTCAATAAAAGCAAATGTACTTCCTCTTCTCATTAATTGTTCTATCTCAATTTTCAATGAGATGGAATTGCAAAGCTCATGCCTTTCTCTCTCTCTCCCCCTTCGTCATTGTCACCCTTAAAATAAGTCAAATTTTCAGTGAGATATGATTAATGCTTAGAAGAGCTAAATTTTCAAAGGAATTTGGCTGTAAAAGTCAAAGCAAAATTTTTAAGGTGATTGGATCTAAAAGATCTTGCCCCTCTCTTTTTCTTTTGAGAAAATACTCGGTAGTTTCAAATCACCCTGTCATCATCGTGACATGCATAATCCTCTTCAGATCAATTGAAAAAGTGAAACGTGTCTAAGTGATGTGGAAAAGAATTCACCTGGCCTTTAAAACCCGCACACCCTCTTTTGTTATTTCAATGATGCTTGTCCATCTCTTTCGAATAATCATTAGTTTAGTGATGGTGAAATTACTAAAAAATTTGTAAATTTATTACAATCATGCCAATTTAGTCTTAATTTTTTGTAATTGTGCCACTTTAGTACATTTGGCTAATTTTGACTGGTCGGAGCTGACATAGACGTCGGTCGGCATTGCCGTCCAGTGATAACATTAAGTTATAAAAACAACTTAAAAAAGAGACAAGTCATACTCGTAAAGGGTTAAGAGATTTCTGTCGACAGTACGACCTTTCCTACTCCTTCCCAACATCTAAGAAATGTTCTGGCTCTTGTCCAAAAAAAAAAACCTTTTAAAAGAAAGAAAAAGTTCTATAAATCCCAAGTCTCGAAACCCGAGAGAAAGTTCTATAAAAAGAAAAGTTTTAAAAAATCTAAAGACACAAAAGATAAAAAAGATTTTAACAAAATTTGTCTGCTATAATTGTGGAAGAAAAGGACATTCAAGACGTTTTTGCAAATTAAACAAAAAAGTCAATGAGCTTGTTTGAGATGAAGAAATACTGAATCAATTAAATCAATTAATGGTTGAAAGCGATTCAGAAAGTTCTATTTGCCCTTCAACAGATGAAGAATCGATAGAACGCGGTCTTCAAATTAATGAAATAGAATCGTCATCTGATTTTTCTTCTGAAACAGATTCTGAATCTGAACATGAAGTAAGTGTCTTAACTAAAGAAGAACAGGAATTATTAGATTCTACAGAAAATGTTTCTGATTCTGACAAAATACTAAAACAAATTCAAAATCCCAGTTCCTATTATGGCAAATGTTCCCAAGTTCATGTTTATAATCTCACTGAAATTCTAAATAGAGGAAAGAAGTCAATAAGACCAACAACCTCTAATGATCTTTAGAATGAGATTAAGGAACTTAAGAAAGAAATCCGCTTGTTGAAAATTAATCAAATAGATCAATAGAAAGAATTTCTAGATTTCAAGAAACAATTCTTAAAAGGGAAAAATGTTTTTGAAGGAACAATCCACAAAGAAATACCTCCAATTGTCAATAAATCAGACTCCTCAAATTTTCTTGAAATACTAACAGAAGTGACAAGTAAAAAATGGATAATTAATGTTGTTATCAAAATAAATAATGAATTTATTTTGGAAACAAACGCCCTTTTTGATATAGGTGCTGATCTGAATTGCATTAGAGAAGGTCTGATTCCCACAAAATTTTTTAACAAAACTACTTAATCGTTAAAATCTGCTTATGGTGATCATTTAAAAATCAAATATAAACTCCCTGAAGTTTCGGTGGTAAAAGATAACATTGAATTAAAAACATCTTTTCTTCTAGTAAAATATTGAAAAAGAAATGTAATTTTAGGAACCCCTTTTATAAATTTAATTCAACTTTTTTTGGTGATAAATGAAGGAATTGAAACAGAGATTTATGGTAAAAAAATTAATGTTTACTTTTGTCACAAAAAATCGAACAAGAAACTTAAACGCTCTGCATGAAAATGCTATCAGAGAAATCAATTGTTTAATTAAGGACAAAGAAAGTCATCTTTTGTTTTTAAAAGAATAACTAAGTTTCCAAAAAATAGAACAACAACTACAAAATCGTGATCTTCAAAAGAAAATTTCTGTTATAGAACAGAAAATTAAAAATGAACTTTGTTCTATTCCAAACAACGCTTTTTGGGAAAGAAGTAATCACAAACATATTGTTGAATTACCCTATGAATCTGATTTCTCCGAAAAAAATATTCCCACAAAAGCTCGTCCTTCTCAAATGAATAGCAAATTTTTGAAATTATGTGAAAATGAAATAAATGATTTAATCAAGAAAAAATTGATATGAAAAAGTAAATCTCCATGGAGCTGTTCTGCTTTTTATGTAAACAAAAATGCAGAAATTGAACGTGGAGTTCCTCGTCTAGTAGTTAATTATAAACCATTAAACAAAGTTTTGAAGTGGATTCGATATCCAATTCCTAACAAGAAAGATCTTTTGAATCGTTTCCATTCCTCCAAAGTTTTTTCAAAGTTTGATATGAAATCTGGTTTTTGGCAAATGCTGAGCAAGACAGATACAAAACTGCATTCACAGTTTATTTTGGTCAATATGAATGGAATGTGATGCCTTTTGGTTTAAAGAATGCTTATTCAGAATTCCAAAGAATCATGAATGATATCTTCAATCCATATTCTGAATTTATAATTGTGTATATCGATGATGTTTTGATATACTCCCCTAATGTTGATTCACATTTCAAACATGTGAATCATTTTTTTAATATTGCTAAACGTAATGGTTTTATACTTTATGAAAAGAAAGTATTCTTGTTTCAAACAAAAATTAGATTTTTAGGACATATAATCCATCAAGGAACCATTGTACCAATTGAGAGGTCTATTCAATTTGTAGATAAATTTCCTGATGAATTGAAAAATAAAACTCAACTACAAAGATTTCTTGGAAGTCTGAATTATGTAATCGATTTTATCCCTGATATGAACATTATATGCAAACCTTTGCATCAAAGGTTAAAAAAGTACCTAAAGCCTTGGTCTCAGCTGCATACTGATACTATCAAGAGAATAAAATCACTCGTAAAAAAAATCTCTTGTTTGCATATTGCTAATCCAATTGCATTTAAAATTGTTGAAATCGATGCTTCTGAATTACGATATGGTGGTGTCTTAAAACAGAAGATAGACAACAAAGAGCAAATTGTTCAATTCATTTCTAAACACTGGAATGAAACTCAACAAAATTATTCCACTATTAAGAAAGAAATTTTAGCAATAAACTCTCAATATCCAAGTTCCAAAGTGATTTGTTAAATCAAAAGTTTTTATTATGAATTGATTATAAGTCTGCAAAAGATATTTTGCAAAAGGATGTATTGAACATTGCATCAAAACAGATTTTTGCACTTTGGCAAGCAATATTATATGTTTTTGATTTTGATATTGAATTCATTCATGGAGAAGTAAATTCTCTCCCCAATTTTCTCACATGAGAATTTTTACAGGAAAACGTTCTCAAAAATGCCTCCCAAAAAAGACCGAGACAAAGACAAAACCATCATTGTCCCGGCCAAACCCAAAAAGTTAACTCCCATCCGTAATTGGCTAGAAGCTACCCAAAGTTCATTGTCACCCCAAAGTTCACCCAATGAAGCTTCTCCCAGCCAACCTACTCAATCAATTACCCTTTCAAAGTTAGCCTCCATATTGTCAAGTTATATGATGAAGGATTTGCAAAAATCTTTAAGTTTCGAATTGTATGCACAGGATGAGGTAAGATCCCCCCCACCTTTAAATGTTTCTAAAGAGGTGGTTCTTGTGACTTCGTCAGCCCCTCGAAAATCAAAGTCAAAGTTTTTTATGAAAATTTTTGAAAAAATCATCACGGTAGAAAGAGGGTTCTATCATGAGGATCCTTATGTTTTTGCAAAAAACATGTTTGGAGAAAATTATTTTTATACTCCACATGATATTGCAAAACCTGTGGAGTTCTATGAGAAAATTTTGGTCCAAACTGAATCCGTAAAGTTCAAATATTTTTGTGATAAAGTGCAACCTTCTGTAGCAAATTATTCCACCGCTAAAATATTGAGGGTCATACACCCTACAGAGTGGAATAATTCACCAAGTTCTCTAGTAAAACTCGATTTGCGAGTCATTGAAAGTCTTGCTTATAGGTATAATTTTACCTATTTTGACTACCAGCAAGCCTGGTACAATATTTTCTATCGTCAAAATCTAAATTGTAGCCATACCTGGCTTTTTTTCTTCCAAAGTCCTTTTGACATTTCAAAATTGCCTTTCTGGTTCATCCGATGGTGGGATAATTTTGGTCCTACCCCGGACATTCTCCCCCCACAAGTAATTGAATCGTTTACAATGTTCCAAAAGACTTTCATTCCAAGTTCTGAGGAAATTTATTTCCCTCATCTCCTAATGTTTTGTGCAATTTTTTGGATGGTATGGGTATCTGCCTGGGAACTTGAATACATAAAAAATAGTCAAGATCCCAAAATACTCATTTTGGTGCGAAGATTTAAAACAAAATGGTGGGATGAATTTTCATACTGGGATAAATGCTCAGTTGAAACCGTCAATGTAAAGTCAAAGATTTAAACAAAGTTTCTGACGTGGCATCGGATGCGGCATCAAAGACATCCTTCCTCCACGACAAGTCAATGGCAATTGCAAAATTGGTTAATCTTAAAAATGAAAAAGAATTTTATGATATGATGAAACAAGCAATCCTGGAGCATGAGGAATCATTGCAGGGATCATCTTCTCAACAAAGTGACTCAGAAGAAGAAGATGAATACAGCCCCAATATCTTTGGTCATGACTCCGAATAATGTTTACATAGTCTCATTCAATGGTCAATTGTAACAAATACAATGGTGTATGTAATCGTATTTGTATTGTAATTGTGTCTGTATTATACATCGTATGACACTGTACACTGTACACTTCACTGTACATTGTAGCAGTCTTTTAAGTAAATCACTGTTCACTGTAGCAACAGTGAATTTTTGGTCTTTAAAAGCAGAGTGTCCTCAAATGGAAGGGGGGGCTCAACCATCAATCCTCAAGTGCTCGCGCTCTCTCTCTCTCTATCTCTCTAACCTCACCGTCTCCTCTGAAACTCTCTCTCCTGTTCAGAGGAAACTTACGCCGGAGAACCAAAGTCCCCGATCCTTCAAAGTGAAAAGTAACACATTATCTCTACTCAGACCCAAATTTGTAAGTAAAATCCCTTCAAGCCATACTATTCCTACCCAGAAATCTCTTCAAGTTATTCCTTGATTGTTTAAAGTTTTGCACTTGTAATCACAGATCTGACGATCTTTTGTGTTTTTATTGTGTAATCTTCCTTCTACTTTCAATAAAAGTGTATATTTTCCCAATTTTGCCTATTTAAGACCTAGAATCAGTAGGCTCTGCCTCCTGTTGGTGTTAAAGGCATTGTGTTCTTTAAGTTTATGCAATCTAAATTTCTATCATTTAAAGTTCTGTACTGCATACATTTGCATACAGCTTCCAGTGAAGATCGATCATTTAGGTGGTCTCCTCTCCTGGATTAACCACACACACTTCACTGTGCATATTTAAGTTTCAAGCATTTAATTTTAATCATATCCCAGAGTGTGTAGGCTCTGCCTCCTAGCTGATGGTTTATGATATTTCTTTTTATTTACATTACCTGTCTTCGCATTAAGTTTATATTCTCAGTTATTGTTTATATTCAGAGTTGCTTATTGCTTGTAACTGAATTTATTGATTTCTGTGATTGGTATTTAGATATTTCTGTTCAACAATTGTTTCACACATATTTTAGTAAAAAATAATGATAATTGCACTCCTAATTACTGTTGCCATTTTATATACTGCAGTTGAATTGTTATATCATCTTTTAAGTGTTTATTTAAGATTGTCTAAATCATATCGTAACTATTGGACAAACAAATTTGAGAGAAGACGTCGTTTCTAGTCGTTTTTTGTAAATTCCTCTCTATTTCTCCGGTCAAACGATCTTAACCCCATTTAGATGCTCATGTTACTTTGAGCTTTGGCTTCTGTAGTTTTCTGGCAATCATTCAATTAGAAATTGCATGCCCGGTGTTATTACTTCATCGTTTTATAGTCTCAGGCTTTCCTGCAGAGCCGTCCTTAATGCAAACCTTAATATACTTCTCATCAAAAACAAGTTTACGCTCGAGTTCTCGTTTCTTATTCTTGTGGTTCGCTTGAGATCGAGACAAAACTAGAGCCATCAGCATGGACAGCCATGCTATAGGCGTAATTGCCTCTGTATATACTATACATCTGGCGAGCTGTTTGGTATAGAAGTGTGCAAACTGGTCTGGACCGTCCAGCCCAGACCAGCCAGATTGGTCCGATCCTTGAGTTGGGCGGTCCGATTCCCGGTCCCAATAAGTGGGACCAGTGATCGGACGATTTAGTCTTCGGTTCCATGTGTTGGGACCGGACCGGTTCGGACCGGACAACCTATAATATATATATATATATATATATATATATATATATATATATATATATAAACATACAATTAGAAAAAATAAAAATACTTGAAAATAAAAATCTCATTTTGATGCAGGAGGTACTTCAAACTCCCTCGTCTCTTATTATTCTTGAAAAACTATTTCAAAAGCAATAAAAGTTTACTTCTATAATCAATCCATCGAGCTTAAAATGATGCAGGAGTATCTAGTTATCCCCGATCCCGATCCGGCCCGGTCCCGATCCGATCCGTAATCTCGAAAATATGAAGATCGGGACTACTGATCCGGGCCCCTGTTTCATGTCTGGACCGAACCGGCTCGGACCATACACGACACTTTGCTAACACGTGCTCTGAAATCATGTCTTGGAAAGTAACGTAGGGGACCGATCTAGTAGTAGACCCTAGCCTTTATGTCCAATATTTTGCTTCTTCTGTCGAGTAGAAAGATATTTACAAAGAAATTGCACGTGAAGGGGTGAAGTGAAAAGAAATGAATTTCTCCTGCCTCGCCTCAGCCAACCTCAGATCTTCAACTGTCAACTGTCTCGATCGCGAAGGCGATGCGGCTGTAATGTATCTCCACGCCTTCCTCTGTTTTCCAAACTAAAATTGCCGCGATTTGAAAATAACGACCTTATCAGACTGGAATCCCAAAGGGACTGTGAGTCCTTTCGAATTTGCCGTTGCTTCTTCCCTTTCCTTTTCAGGGAAAGAGAGAGAGAGAGAGAGAGAGTGGGGGAGGAAGGGTGGGTCATGTGACATGTCGTTGGTTGAGGTGCAAACATCAAGAACAGCCCAGGTTTCAAATTTGAAACCAGCCTCACAAAAAGAGCTCCTCATGCCAATCACTGCTCTCACTTCTATATATCGTGTTATCTTCCCTGGGAGTGGTGGGAGGGATGTTGGCTGGAAATTAGCTCATCTTGGGCCCTAGAAAGATTTTTTTTTTTTTTTATGATCGAACTATTCGGGCCACTTTGTGCGCACCTCCACTATTCCTCGAGGAGATTAACACGACAACCGCCAGTCGTGACCCCCACTTAAGTCACAGAGCGTGAGTTAAGAGATTTGAATTAGGGAACTAATAAGAAATAACCCATCTCTTAACCAACTCGGCCATGCTTGAGTGGATGGGCCTAAAAAGAGTTCGTCATTAGAGAATTCAATAACACAATATCCGCTACGGCTCATCCACAAATTATTCCATCTATTCTGTCAAATTTTCCTTTTAATTAATCAGACAGGAGATTCTTTAATGGAGTGATTGAAGAGAGGACAAGAGCCAAACTCTGTGCTGGCAACGGCATGGAGTCAATTATAAGAAAAAACATGGGTGACACATTTGGAACTCCCCGATCATGTGCAACCCACCTTCACTGATTGGTTTTTATTTTTATTTTTTTTTGGTTGCAGATATCCAACACAACACCACCCAAGCATTAATCAAATTTCAGTAACATCCACATGATTTGTTTAGGCTGAGGTTATCCAACACAAAACCACCCAAGCGTTATCAAATTTCAGTAACATCCACATGATTTGTTTAGGCTGAGCTTATCCAACACAACACCACCCATGCATTAATCAAATTTCATTAACATTCCACATGATTTGTTTAGGCTGAGCTTATCCAACACAACACCACCCAAGCATTAATCAAATTTCAGTAACATCCACATGATTTGTTTAGGCTGAGCTTATCCAACACAACACCACCCATGCATTAATCAAATTTCACTAACATTCCACATGATTTGTTTAGGCTGCGCCGAATCTATCTTTCAGAGTCACTGATGGGAAGGGAATTGCAGACTTTCTCATCGAGCAAATCTCGATCTTGAAAGTTGGAAGGGAACCAAACACATTGTTTCACCTTAATGGTATTGATCTTCGAATCTTATGTACTAGTTTCTTTGAACTACTTTCTCTTCCCTTGAAAGGCATCACTGCATTTGGTTCTACTGGGTATTAACGGCGAGACAGACGTCGTCAATTCGCCGCCCATGTAGATTATTTAGCTTCTTTTGGTAGAGTAAATTTCGATATGAATGATGGAACGACATCCATATGGTCTCCCTGAGGATAATAATGTTGGAGTTTATGTGCATTTGAATGCAATGGCAGTGAGCGAGAGAAGGGGAAGCGGGGACTATCGAAGGACGTATGCAAAAGCATGAGAGAGAGAGAGAGAGAGAGTTTCTCTGACCTTCACTCACATGCAAATTTTTCTTCTTTAGCCCACATGCTTTTCAGTGGGTACTATCTTTCAAATTGGGACCCCATACCACACCCAATCTTTTTTCTTGACTAAAGCAATTTGTGAGAGTAGCAAATAGCTTTTCACGAGGATGATATCCAATTCTGCACCAGCACTTTATACTACAGTTGCGGGGTACAAAAAGACTGAATACAGAAGGCCAGTCCATATAGCAAAAAGCCACTCAATAATGACTCGAACAAAGAGACACAGTATACACAGATTTAAGGAGAGAGATGACCAGAGGCCTGGTTTTTTCAGGCTTTTTGACATACTTGGTCAGCTCTACAGCCACTTATTCTGAACTCAGACACACAAGTCGAGAACTTCCAACTACACAAAAAGGTCACTTAGTTACTAGCCTGACCACAGGTTTGAAGGGCAGATGGCATGGTGGCGATGCATTTTATATCCATTCCATGGGACCATGGGGGAGAGATAGAGAGAAAGAGAAGACATCGATCATACGCATTTTGGATTTCTACCGGGGCCTCCATAGTAAAAGTAATGGCCCCAATCTGCGTTACTGCCTGTTTGGACATCGTAGCAACCGGATCGCTCCGTGAAGGTGCCAATCTCTTTCGGGGCCCTGAGATTGTTGGACCCGTCAACGACCTGAAGGTTCCTGAAGTAACTCGCCTTCCCGAACCCTTCTTCAGGGAAATGGCCGCTTCCCATTTGGGTCGATGTGTGTTCACCGCTGGGTTCCGTGTTCACAACCTCGCCTCCCCACTCGATCATGGTCGCGCTGTCTCCCAAGTATGAGAATAGGAAGGAGGGCCAGTAGCCCAGAACGTAGTCATCCCCAAATTGCATCCACCAGTGCCCTTCTTTCGGATCCTTGAAGAAATTTACCAAGCAAAAGGATTTCATTATTAATGCATTCACCAAACTTCTCTGGAGCATAGAATGGAGACAAATCATTACTCTTAATCAATGTGTCTTTTTGCTACCATGAAGAGCTAGTCACAGCTTCTAATCCCTAGATGGCTTATGCCCTTGTGAGACAGCATTAAATCCAGCAAAAACCATATCAGATTAGTAAGAACAAATGCTAGTCAAAACAAAATGGATGCCTCTAGTACCCTTTCCCAGATAACAAGGCCCCACTGTCGGTAAGGATGCATACTAATATATTTATTTCCTTTTCTTAATCTACGTACCAGACAGCATTGGCTCCCATACGCATGTTTACTATAATCTCGATTTCTCATGTTTTAATTTGACAATCTTCTCAAAAAGAGTGTCCCATTGTGGGGGTACTTTGGCATTTACCTCCAGACGATGAAGGTAGCCACATCTTTCAACCCCTAGATACCTTGAACAGATCAATACCATATTAAATCTCGCAAGAAAGCTAAATCAAACAGCACAAGAAAATTGCTTTATCCAAAAAAAAAAAAAAAAACCAGCACAAGAAAATTGCTAATCCAAACAGCACAGATGTTTCTGATGTGTGTCCTGAATTGCCTTGGCCCTATTATGGCTTCAAGTACTGCCAAGTCTGCATACCAACGCACTATCTGCTATATTGTTAAATAAACAAGAGAAGTTTCAAATGGAGCTCGCGTGGGTGGATTGCGACAACAACAGCCATTTCGCTTCGCTTTGTTTCAATGTAAAATCCTTCAAAGTGCAAATTAGCACGTTGGTCGGCATGTTCACCTAGATCTAAGTGTGGGATGCATTGGTATTTTACCTTCCAGACAAGTATACTGATATCGTACTGTGAATTACGGTAAGCGGAAACCGGCGATATGCTGGCCCCCATCGCTATCTCGTTGTTGATTTGAATGAATCCCGAACATAGGAGGTTGTAACAACCAGTTGCTTGATATGCATCACTCTGCCAATTTTGAAAAGAGAATGAGTTCTTACCACGGAAGAATCCCCGGGACCGTGGAATGCAAAATTTAATGACACAAACTTACAGTCCAGTAAGAAAAGAGCCGCGTGTTATTATCGCCATAAAGTTCTGGACTGACCTGCATGGACCAAAGAATCGCTAAATATGAAAAGGCATGTGCATGTGAAAACAAATCATCAGACTCCTACATTTCCCTGAGAAAACCATGTCCAATCTGCATCACCTGCCAACCAGCTTCAATGCTGTTGAGGTCTTCGCCAAAAGTGCCTCCCAAGATCCACAGCTGAGACAAGCTAAACTCGTTCGGTCGCTGTATCTTCGGTTCCCACACATTTATGGTTGCTTTGGCTCCATAGTACTTGGCCCCATCGACATAAGCTATCGCATGCTGATCACCCCCAGAATCAAGAACACACATTAACATTAAAGAAAAACTAACAAAACAAAACAAAACAAAAAAACCATTAAAACAAAGCAAAGAAGTTGGAGGAAAAGGGCTAATCATTATCTTCACCTGATGGCCTCCTTGGTTGATAAGATCAGGACCAACAGACTTAGGCTGAGGTATGGTTCTGTGCTTTTTTCTCCCATATCTTTTGACAGAGCTTGCTCTAAGAACATCATCCTTGCCTGTTCTCCTAATGGGTATCGTGTTCTCTGGGCATTTACCACTCAAGTGCCAGAGCTGAGTCACTGGGTTTCTCCTCCCTTTTCCTTTTGTGGACACCTTGTTCTCATCAAACAGCCCTTCTGGGTGATAGCTAGGTCTCATCTGATCACCAGATATCCCCATGTTTGGTTTCAAATCACACAAAAAATTGATGACAAGAAATTCTCAGGAAAAAAAAAAGAAAAAAAGAAAAAAAAACGGACATAAAATGAAAAGGAAACATGTGCACCTGAATTTTGTGGTCTTTCAGGAAAGGGTGATCAAATGCTGGCTGGTCGGAGATATGGACGCAGTCTATTACGTCCCCATCAGGGCTCTGTGAATACCCCAAGAATTAGAACAACTAAAAGAAATTCATACTATCATCAACTTGAAAAAAGAAAAATCCTCCAGGCAGTTTCATTAAACAGTCAACCCAGCTTCCATCGGAAGAGTAGAACATCATTTAAAGAGATTAAGAACTTATCCGAGAACAGAGATAAATAGAGGAACGAAACACAGAGAAGATCGTTCGCAGCTGGAAAATCCAAAAAACAAAATGCCGCTTAAAAGGTGAGGAGTTTCGAATTCAAAACTCGAAAACGGGAGTAATCAAAAAGTCCATTTCCTTTGAATCGGCACGGTAGCTGAGCTTTTCCCCTTTTCCGTTCTCAACCCACAAAAGCAAGCGCATTTCCCTTCTTCTTCCTTTTTTTTTTCGTACATTCCTCACAAACTTCCTCCACGGAAAAAGTTCGAGAAGAAAAGAAAGAGCGAGAACTAAAAGAAGCTAGCGAGAAAGCGACCTTAATGCTTTTGAGGGCGGGTTTGTTCAAACGCCTCAAGTGCTTCTGAACTTGGAACTTCTGCTTCGAGCTCAGACCCGAAGAAGAAGCAGCACAAGCTACGGAGAAGGCAAAGAAGACCCAAAGGGCATAGAAGATCACGGCCAAAGGTCTCGCCTTTCCTCGTCGGAGAGCGCACAAGCCACCCCCACTTTCCATGGTTCGAGCGGAAGAGTCCAGCCAAATCCCGGAAAGATTTGAACAGAGACCCTTTAAGAAGAAGGAGCCAGGCTACGCAGAAGACGGTGGGAGGTGGAGCTTAGAAAACAGGAGTGCGGTAACGCAGCGACACCAGCTTCGTCATCGTCGTCACCCCTTAAAAAAAGCCAAATTTTCGGTGGGATGGGAGGGAAGGTCCCTCCTCTCTCTCTCTCTCTCTCTCTCTCTCTCTGCTCCCACAAAAATCCAACGTAACCGACTGCCCTCCCTCCCTCCCTCTCTCCCTCTCTCTCTGCAGATCGCGCGATTTGTTTTACGTTTTGAGGGGAAAAGAATTCACCTTGCTTAACGCATTAGAAAGCACAATAATTTTTTCTAAGTAAGTATAATTAACAAGTAATTGGAAAGAGCCCTTGAACGAGCCTTGTTAACCGTTACCCTTATGACATTTGGTAACCATGCTTGATAAAGTAGAAAACTTTCATTTCCAATCCACCAATGACACGAAGATGGTGCGTCAACAGCGACACAAACCCTTTTCGACAAAATTCTTATAACAAAGCATTGTAGAAAAGAACTACACAGTCAACGGGAGACTTAATTCTCGAACTTCAATGTCCTAGACTAGTCGGGAAAAGTTTTTGGGATAATTTGTGTGTTTATCTTTATACCAAAATTTTACAATTAGGCATATCATTGTGTTTCGAAACGCAATATCAATTTTTCTTTGGGATGGTCCGAGCTCTTTTCTTGTATGGTATTGGATATTGTTTCGTAGGGTGAAGATCCTTTAATGCTTTGGCGACAACTAAAGTAGGTAATCGCCAAACATCAAAAGCATGGACCATGGAGGAACCATGAGGCTCAAGTGAGACATGGTGAGTCATATGATGGAGCGGAATCCATCTTTGGTAACATGCAAAGCCTTTCAAACCGCGAGCCCGCGCACCCTCTTTCTGTCCTTCCAACAACTCTGTCCATCTCTTCCGGATTGATCTCCGACATCGTGCCTGCTCCCGTAAACAAACTTCACGCACGTCCAACCAACTACAAGGGCAAATTTTTATCCGGCCGCAATTCCACGTGAACCGAATACGATCCGCAGGCACCGCATGTGAAACAAGCGCCTCAATCACTCGGCCATCGGACGGTCAGGCTTTCCCATTCCTGGAAAGTTTTTGTCATCTCGTCACGGCCCAGGTGCATCATTACAGATACTTTTCACCCGTGAGATCCTTGTGCTTCAACAGCGAGCCCCGTTGGCGATTGCTGACATGAAAGTGTTGGGATTCTGGGGTGATCTAATCATCGAGGCGTTGATTTCGTAACCTTGATTATGTGCCGACTTAGTGGGATCTCCTTCCCGTGAACATAATTGCGCACTTTTTAAGCAAGTTTCGCTTTTCTCCCGCTGAAGGAATCCAAGGGTCTCTCTTACACTACCCAATCCCTGAAAAAGTAATTGACCCTTTTTTTTTTGAACTTCTGTAAGCACTTTGGCACTGGTGTGCTCTGGCAGGACATCGATCCCACCACCGCCACCCACCAATCAGCTTCTCCACAGCACGGGCTTAATCCACGACCATGGTTCTTCTCTCGTGTTCTTACCCAAGCGGGAGATTCTTCTGTCGTCCGCCCCCTGTTGCAATATTATTCTATGATGTCAGAGGACTTTGATATTTCCGATTATTGTTGTTTGCGTGTAGTTCCACTGGTGCAGAGTCAAACAGGGTTTTGAGGAAGATAGCCCAAGACCAAAACATGGTCAATTTTCATCGTTTCTGTTCAAGTGTTCAGTCGAGCGGGGGTTCTCGTCTACACATGAAGTGAAAGCTACGCACCACTACTTTCATAGGAAAACACTCGCATGGCACTCCTGCTTTCGTAGGAAAAGAATTGCATGGGACCAAAAAATTACATCATAATTGCCATAACTTTTTATGGCACTAACTTAAGTACCGTAATTTTTTTTTGCTCATTTGAATATTACAACTTTCAAAAATTAATCAATTAAGTGTCATTTACAATGAAAATCATTCACTTGAGTGACACTTTCGGCAAATCGTCATGCGTGATTTTTTTTTTAATATTTTTTTTTAATGACACATGGATTTTTTTTTAAATTTTTAAAAATATTTTCTTCTTTATTTATCATCATATTTTCGTAATTTTATTTTATTTTCGAGGTGTTTTTCCCCTAGGTTGGCGAGGGCCACCGGCAACCCTCATCGGCCACCACTAGGCAGCTCGGTCAGTGGCAGCCTGCGAGGATCTTCGGTGATTCTCACCAGCCAAAAACGCAAAAACAGTGAAGAAATAAAAAAAGAAAATTTGCAAAATAAATAAAAAAATTATGAAAAATTCCTGATGTACATTAAAATATTTAAAAAAAATCATTTCGCCGGTGCCACGTCAGCTTTTCCAATTGCCACGTCAGCTTTTCAGCGTCCACGTAAGTAATAGCATTTAAATGATCGATTTTTGAAAGTTATAACACTCACGTGATCGAAAAAAAAAGTTATAACACTCAAGTGAGTATCGTGCAAAAGTTATGGCACTTGCAATGTACTTACCCTTCATGGACTCGGCTCAGTTTACTTAGCACATGACCTACTCTCATGGGACATGCACTCGAAGTTCACCTTAGACTTGTAAAATCAATAGATGTGATCCAACCTCGCAACTGGGATTCAAGGAAAAAATTATCCATTCTCGTCGTGGAGACCTACCTCTTGGAACCGCTTTAATCTACCGGTCCAAAGTCTTTCTAGGAAGGTTAGTTTCTCAGCGCCTCGATGTTGTTTCAAAGCTATATTTGACTTCCAATTTTCATCTTTTCGACGTGAGAGGTTTTAAGACTTGGCGAAGATGCACATGCGGACATGCATCATAAGATTTTAGCAATTTGAGACATCGTATATTGTCTTTCAATTTTCAGGAAGAAGACTAAAAGCGGGAAAAAAGTAGCTACTTTGATCTGTGAATAAACAAAACCTCATCATCTGAAAAACTAGAATAAATTTTTACTGTTATAGGTCGAATTTCATATTTTTCTGAGATTTTATCTGGTGTGGAGATTCTCATGCTAATTTCAGCTTTGGCTACTGTGGTTTTCTTTTCTGGCAACCATTCATCCCTTTCCAGTCTCGGGCTTTCCTACAGAGCCGTCCTTAATTCAAGGGGGAACGGCAATCATCAACCATGACACGCCAGTGTGATTTTCCCCACTTCAGCTACTTAGGCGTTTATACACGTTCTTGATTACGTACTTTCTGATTGAGATGACCACGCGAAGCCGCTGCATTTTATGTCGATCGCCACGATTCTGAACATTGTGGTGTTAAAGAAGAAGAGGAAGGCCACCATGTGAACGACGAAAGGTCAGGAGAAAGAGCGAAATTATTGGGAACCCCAGCCATGTGGTGGACGCGCAGGAGGGCCAAATCAGAATTGATTGTGGGTGTACAAAGTGGGGACTCTTGCTTCGTTATAATTAGTACGACAAGTCGTGTCCTTGGAAGAGGGTTTTTGATTTCTAGAACACGGTTTGTGCGCATAATAGTGGACATGTGAACGTGCTCGTGCTTCGACAGTAGCTATGTAGATGTGCCTATCACGGGACCTTGTCTCTGTTAAACGCCATCATTGAAGGTCTGGAGGGGAGCTTATGTAGGGGAGGACGGAGATGATGCGGAAAGTCTGATGTTCTCTGGCTGCGCGACTGCGCTGCGCCACCGCGCCGGAAATGCCAGTAGGAAAAGAAGGAAGCTTCCTTCATTCTAGTACGAAAATGCTCTCATGGAGTTAATTGTTGCACTGCTTGCGATTCTGCAGAGTGAATGACAGATGCAGGGTTCTCCCCTGTTTCTTGGCAATGGATTCCAATCCGGGGATGGCCTCATCGCGTCCTTGCGGGGATGCAGTTTCTTGAACCTGGGAACTTAATGATCTCGGTTGCAGGAACATTTGATGTGTCAACTACAAAGAAATGAGTGAACCAAAGATGGGATGCTCTCTGGCGGCTCATGAATTCACTGATCCTCTCTGATCCAAACCAAGCCCCACCATTGAAAGTGAAGTGAAAAAGTTGGAATAGGCCGTCCATGTCCACTATCGAACCAAAAAACTACCCCCACTATTCCTAGCACCATCTTTTTTCCCTCTCCAATCTCCACCTAAATTCTTTAACAACAGATTCAGGCGTGCTCACTCCCGGTCTATTCGATTCCTGAATCATGCCATACAGCTACAGAACCTAGAGGGAAAAAAAAGAAGAAATAGGCAACTGCAGGGGACCTACACTAGTCTCCTTGTCCATTCTCACCACTTCATGAATAGACTACAATCATAGAAAAAGAAAAAAAAAAAGCGCCCTTAATTGATTAGATACATTTTCAAAAGATAAATGGTTAGAAAGGGTCACCTGTGCACGCTCGTGGGCACGTTGGCAAGCTGAGAAAGTCCAGGTTGAGCAACAGCGCGGACGGTCCCTCAAACTTCAATCAGAACTCAAGCACAACAGGGACACTGGACAACCAACATAAGCCGAGCCCAGATTTTCAATTCGTACTACCTGAATTAATCTGGAGTGGACTCATCAGCCAGCAGAAAGAAGGAATTCTATCTTGTCTTCATCAGAAACTTTCATATATACAGACCAATTAAGCTTCGCAAATCTTAGGCTTATCTGTACCACGAAAGACTTCAGGAGGAGCAAAAAGGCATCAAGATGATATCACTCTTCCCTGCAATTGTACCCTAGTCACCTTGAAAAACTCTCAACCAAAGCTAGTCCTTTATGGAGAAAAATAATCAAACACTCATTGTTTACTATAGTAAAAAAGTCCAGATTGAACAGTAATTAGAAGCCTGAAAAAGTTGGTCATTTTGCAACAGTTTGCCACACCTGAGGGATACAGCATTTCGCAGAATCATTCCTAGCAAATACAAGCAACACCAGGAAGCTCCAACTTTTATGGCAATAATAAAGGAAGAAAGAAACTTAACACTTTTATTTAAAAGAAAAAGAGGAAATCATATTTTCTTTTGACGAGGAACCTACCTTAGGTACGTAAGACTTGAGCCAAACCTGGGTGGATGACCCAAACAAGGGATTGTCTGCACTTGGTGGTGCAAGAGGTTGAACCAGTGCCATGTGCTTGATGCACACACACATGTCCACTTCTTAACAACTAATAACCACGACAAGGTTGAGAAAAAAGAAAAAGAAACCACTATTCTTTTCTTCATTGTGTTTTATGCTTTCCCTCATCCTATTGTGCTCTCTTGTAGTGCCAATCAAAGTTCAGAAACTCCCTTGCGTTCTTCTGCATGGTTTTCAGTTACATATACCTCTAACCACAGAAAATGGCCAGCAAGCATCATCCAACTCGCACCAACATTCCTCAATTATTCGATGAACCTTAAAATGAAAGAAACATTACTTCGGCATCAACAAAAACCTAATTCACCCTTAGTCCTCATAAACACCAGATAAAGATTAGGCAGCTTGCTGTGCCTCCACATCAAACTCAAAATATGGAGTCCTTGTTTGCAACACAAACTGGTGTACTGCAAAAATTACCAGAACTGTCCCAAAAAAATGACATCGTTGCGTCTTCTTTACTTAAACTTTGTCTTCCCGGTGAATCATTTTAGCTCGCAAGTTGAAAATTTAGGCTGGCCGCAGCCAGTCCTCTTCCATAATTTTTACTGAGATCTCTGCTCTTGTGATGTTTTCAACAGAAATAGTTCATCCCCTCGACAAGGGATCTTGTCTAGATACCATAAGGAACTCCGAGTACATCGAAATGAAAAGGGAAAAGAAGCAAGTTGAAATGGTCTGCACCTACATTTCCAGTCCTTCAGCATCCTAAGCCATATTCGAACAAGAGCCTCACTACATAAACGAGATCTAAAACAATTTCACAGGCTATATAATTTCCCCAATTTCCTAAGAAGTTTTGTCAACTTCACTTTCAACAGCTGAAAAAAATAAAAAGACTGAAGATTGAGGAGTTGGTCACATGGCTATATAATTTGCCCAATTCCCTAGAAATAAAAAAGATGGTCCCGGTCGGTATTGTTGTCCAATCCATGCTTTGTTGCATAAGCATACTTATGTCTAATAAGAAAGGCTCACTCAACAGCCCATGCAACTAAGAGAAGAAGCGATCTCCTCAGTTCTCTATTCCTAAACGAGCAAATGGGTAATGCTGTAATAAGCAACTGACGGCAGGATGCAGTAATTGATAATATAAAAGGATGGTTTTGCATCGGAGAGTGCACCAACAAGAACACTGCAGTCACAAAGTTCACGGCTTACCGAGGAATGCAACATTTTAGCCTTTAAGTACCTCCAAGTGATTATGAGACACTAAAGTTACCAATGAGGAATCTTATCTCACTGAATTCACGATTATCATGGTCTTTGATCTAGATGTACACAGCGACATGCACCAGAACATTACCCAATTTCAAGTTCCAATCTAGAGCTTCCAATTTAATCCAGGAGGACACACACCACTAAAAGACTCCAGTGATCATGTTTGCTTATGGCAATAGCGATCCCATCCCATATATATCACAGTTCATGCAGCCACAGAACATTGTGACAAGCCTAACCACTTCAATTCACCAATCCAGACAGGCAATTATCAGCAAGATCAATACTGAAAAACTAAACTCGAAATATTCACCTCCAGTTCAAGATTTACCTAACCCCATTTAATCTAGTGGCCCACCAAGATAAACAAAATCACAGAGAAACAAAATGAAAAGCCGGATACGACATCTGTTAATATAGCACAATAAATACAATAAACTCCATCGGAGCCGCCCCCCTCTCCCCCTCCCTCCCCCCCCCCCCCCCTCCAACCCCCCAAACCACAAAAAAAAAAACCATCTTTACAAAAAGAAGGAAAAAGAAAACGCAGAAACTATCCGTATAACCAAAAAGAGACGCAAAACAAAACAACCCGAAAGCATGGGTTGGATGGTGAGGAAGTCACTGTACAGAGAAATCCACCTGAATCAATCAATCGGAATGCGAGTCGGAGTGGTAGTCATCGTAATCGACGGGGGTTTCGCTGCTGTCGTCGTCGGAGTCATCGGAGGCGTAAGAGTAAGAGTAGTAGGAGTTAGGCGGGGGAACGCAGAGAAAGGTCCAGATGAAGAGCGCGAGACGACCCAATTGATGGACAGGGAAGCAGCAGACGAGATCCAGCAACTGGTGGCTGCTCACCCGCTCCGCGATCGGAATGCAGACCGCGCTTTGCCACATGTGGGCGGATTCGAGGGCGACTCTGAGTATCATCACGCCATTGAACACCATTTCTTGGTTCTTTTCCTGCCCAGGATTCTGTTGTCAGTATCGTCGAATCCGTCCGTGCTGGTGGGACTGTCAGAAATTCCTGATGAATCTTCGAGGTCGGATTGGATTGTACCTCCCTTCTGGCTCTGATGGATTGTTCCCGAGAAAGTCAATTTTGGGCTTGGTTTGTCCGCATGGGTTTCTTGCAAATTTACCATATGAAAACAACACTAATAACTAGAGGTGGCGACGGGCTGGTTTGGGCCTAGAATAGGCCCGTTCACCAATGGAACCAGCCCGCCGATTCAAGAAAATTTTAGAACCGGTAATTTCGGGCGGATTCCGAACCGCCAATTAGTGGTTGGGTCTAAACCCAACAGCTTTAGGGCTTAAAAAAAAAAAAATTACATGTGGCTCTTTCCCCAACGTCCTAATTTTGACCGTTGCATTGCGATGGCTTCCCTTTTTTATTTTTATTTTTATTTTTTTTTTCAATTTATTAAAACTATCCTAAATTCCTATAAATGCCCCTCCTCCTTCATTCTTTCTCACAAATTCTCTCAATTCTTTCAATCCGCTTGAATCTCTCAATCACCGCTCAATTCTCTTAATTTTCTGAATCTGCTTTCTGCTAAATTGTTTTAAAAAAAGACAAGTAGAAGCAGAAATACTGAAAATAGCCTAATGACCATGGGGAAATCCGATTAACCTCATGGATAGTATGTATGTTGGGTAGACGATTGACGATGATAATAATATTAACGTTATTCCCAACGTCAAACACATCCCAATATAAGAAATTCTTCATCCTCTGGTGTCGAAGAAATGTTGACAGCAAATGACCTGGAACGAGAGTATACATCCAACATATGACAACACTTCGAAAATGAACATTTAGGCGGAGATAAGTACAAGGTAAAATGTAAATATTGTACAAGTACATATAATTTTTCAACTGGAGGTGGTTATTTAATTGGCAGCTGAGAAATAAACATACAACGCAAGCGGGATCGACGCCAAGCAACAATAAATTTTTGGGTACGCTAATCCGAACATTACTTCTTTATTTTATTATAATGAACAAGTTTATAAAGAAATATTAGCCCAACACGCTGCCATTGATCATTTACCGTTTAATATTGGTGAAAATTTTAGTTTTAATTTTTTATAAACATTGTATGTACTCCGCAAACAAAACCTATTTCGAGAAATACTCTTAAATGCGAAGTTTTTTGGCTTTATAGAAAAGGGAAAAAAGATTTGAATTTTTTTTACGAATTTCAATGGATGTGTGCATGTAGGTAGCGACATTTGGAGTGATCCTTGACAAACTCATTTTTTTATGGGTATCACATATCATTAGATAGATGACGAATGAAAAATTCAAAAAAGAACTATTACATTTCGAGTGTTTGATGATAGGGTAATTAATTTTTTTTTAGAAAAATATAATTTGATTAATAAAATTTTTTATGTTGGTTTTCATAGTGCTGCGACAAATACCGCTTTCGTTCATGAATTAGAAAAGTTTGTAAACCTTCTTTTGGCGGATAAATTTTTTTCACAATAGATGTATTTGCTATGTTTTAAATTTATGTGTATAAGATAGTTCACGAGCTCTAGTCATCCCTAAATTATAAAAGAATGGGGCAAATTTTGCAGACAATATGACAAAGCACCGAAATTTTTTTCACAAGATGTTCCTACTTGTTGGAATTCTACCTACAAGCTGCTCAATCAATCTTTTGCTTATAAAAATTTACTATGTGTGTTTATTTCAAATAATGTTTTCAAAAATTAGTTTATTGCTGCAAAAGTGGGATATTTGCAAAAAAAGAAAAGAAAATATTTTTTAAAAGTTTTTAATGATGCAACTTATACTTTATCTGATATTTATTATACTACTATGCATTTATTTTTAATATAATGTGTTAATATTATTGGTATTATAGAAATGCTCTAAATTATTATACTGAAATTCCTCTTATTTATTTGGTTACTTGTGTTTTTTATCCACGTTTCAAATTAGAAGATTTATTTGATTATTTGAAAGCGTATTATGAGTGTTTACATTTGACTGCAACGATAGATGCTAGAGCTATACAATGAGTAGTTAAAAACGCAATAGTAGAATTATATAATGAATTTTATAGTAGATATGGTTTAAGTGATAATGAATCTTCCCTACCTAGTGACGTATAAAGCGGGGAAGATGCTAGAATTAGTAAAGGCAAATGCTGAAGAGTAGGCAAAAAAGACAAAATGGAGTAATAGGTAATATTTACGAAATAGAAAACTATTTGACCATAACTTTTGAGTTTGGTGATTTTGAACACAGTACAGATTTCAAAATTCTAGAGTAGTGGTAGAGGCATTCAACCAAATTCCCAGTTCTCGCTCCAATTGCAAGATGAATTTTAGCAATTCCTTGTTCGACAGTTGCGGTAGAACAAATATTTAGCACTAGAGGATTAAGTTTGGACAACCGCCGTTCAAGATTACATTCAGATTCTGTGGAGGCTCAAGCTTGTGTCAATGATTGGATGAAAACTAAATTTCAACAACAAGAGCTGTATCGAAGCATTGACGTCGAATTCTTCAATGATGATGATGGAGATATCACTGTCACGAGTACCGAAACAGGCAGTGATGATTGACAATGAGGTAAATTGGGGTTATTAAAGGTAAAAGAACTACACGGACTTTGATTCTTTTATCCCAAGAAGATATGTAGACGTTTCATGATAATTTATTAAGTTCAAGCCCTTCCTTCTCCCCTTTTTTTGTCCCTAAATTTGATTAGAATTTATAATTTGATTATAATTCATAATTGATCATTTATTATTTCATAATTTTTTTTATTTTTAAATTTCAAATTTTATTATTTAAAAATTAAATTTAAATGTCGAAACCAGTTATTCCATGAATCAAAACCGACTCGGAACCGCCGTTCAACGGGCCGGTTCTGGTTTAGTTCAACCATGGCCACGAACCGGAACTGGCAATTCATGAACTGTGGCCATGTCTACTAATAACCATGTTTCTACATTTTGTTTTTGTCTTTTCATACGGTAAATTTGCAAGACGGGATTATACTGTTGATTAGTAATAATTGGGAATGTCAATTCTACTAAAGTTCAGTATAATACTAACAATAGAGAATCGAAAAATAATTTACTAAACATGGTTCCAGAATTACAGTTAAGTCATGACAATCATCATGTCTATTAGAATTGTCTATAAGAAAATCATAGCTATGTTACGTATTGTACATCTTTTTTTTATAATTTCCTGAAAAATAACAACAATTGTTTAAAATATAATTATTTAGAAAACCTTTTTCAAAATTCATATTATCACACTCTCGATTAATTTTTTTCCTAAATGATTTTCTTGCTTTTGTGTTATTTTATAATCATTTATTCTTATACACATTTTATTTAATTTTTTCACTATGTGTTTTTGTATATTCTTTTGTATTGCTTCATCATCTTCCAACCTTGTCGAAAACCCCCTCCTTCCCCCTAAGTAGCACCGATACCAACACTGACTCATAGACATGACACGACATGACATAACATTTCTCAAAAATAGGAAAATTGGACATTCGGGGACACGTTATATAATAAATATATAATATCATATATATATATGTGTGTAATAAATTATTATTTTTAGGATTATTTCAATCAAATTAATTTGATTCAAATTCATAAATAAATAGAAAGTTAAAAAAAGCTTAGAATTGATCCCACATCGGTGGTGATTGAGAGAGACAAAAACAAAATAACTTGAGAAGATTGAAGGGTCCCACATTGGTGGTGAGTGAGAGGGACAGATATGAAGTCATCTGAAGAAGTCATGAATGAGACCTAGAGACTTACAATGTGAAGAAATGAGTCTCACATTGAATGCCTCGGGAGAATTATAAGTAAAAGGACTCTTTAAAATATCAAGAATGAGATATGGAGAATTACCTCAGATGTCTACTTGGATAATGACGAAGTGAAAAGATATTTTTTTTAGTGGAAAAGCTTTTTAAAATGCTCGACAAGCGTGTCACCCAAGTGTTTTCGACAAACGTTGGCCGTGTGCTTGTGTCGGTGTCCGACGCATGCAACATAGGCACGTATCGGTGCTACCTAGCCTTTCCCCCCTCTCTCTCTTTCTCTCTCTCGAAAGGGACATTTCTCTCTTTCTCTCCCTTCCCCTCTCCTTCTTCCCCTCCATCTTTAAGATTTTTATTAGTTTTCGGTCAGATTCAAGCATCCAACTTTTAGGGATCGTCTATTGGGAGTTTCAAGACTTCATTTTCTTTGCTTGGATTGGGTTTCTTTTCTCTCACTATGTTTTGGGAGTTTGCTTGTGTGAATAAATTTCTGCGGTTGATCTTGGGTAAACATGAGGACCAACTTGACCATCCGTCCAGTCGATAGCCATTGAGAAAGATGTTCATAACACAACTCCATAATTACTTGGAAATTAGGTCGCTCTCCCCTCTTGATTTGGATTTAAGTTTATTTTCGGGAGTTTCGCTATCCCGAACTATATCTATATATAAATCTGAGAGTTCCATACATATATTTGATATGTGTTCTTTCAACATTTTGATGTAGGTATTACTGCTCAGTATGGTGATGGAGACGTCAAAACTAGACGCGTACTGCAAGCCGTTTCAAATGGCATGAGAGATCTAGGCATGTGCTTATCACCGAATTTGGTGATTGGTCACCGATCATTAACGATGATAGATATGTTTTTAAAGGATGAGAGCGTGCTCTTAATTGTAGAGCGTGCTCTTCCTTTTTGAGATTTGATTTGTTCTATAATTATTTGGGACTCGCTAAGTTTGAAAGCCTTTTTGTAACCTTCATTCTACTTAATGAACGAAATCCTTTTTTTTTTTTATAAAAAAATTCCTGAAGTTTCTGCATCAAAGGGTTTCTGAAGATGTGATGTTCAACAAGAATTGTAATACCTTAGGGAAATTATAATCCGAAAATATTTGATTTAGTAAGCCATAAATTAATTAGAACTTGCTTAATTAATCCATCTTTACGTTATTTTGTAGTAACCAAACTTTCAAGGAATGCATTCAAGATTGATTGAATGCCGTGGATGGAAGTCCAAGGTGCGACGGAGTCAGCCTGCGGCCCTAGTTGCGCTCTCAAGTGCGAGCAGTTACGAGGTCGAGGCACTAAACTCTGCTAGAATTATCTCACATCGAATGTGAAAAGGGCTGATGATCGATTTATAACCGTGATAGAAAGTCTCATTATTTGAAATAACTTTTGGGATTAGATAGGCTTCAAGATCATATTTACCAAAATACCGATACACGTACCACTAATCAACTATCGGCTCTGTTACCAAACAGCCGATCACCAGCTCATTCCACAATCGATGTGGAATAACCCCAATACATTTTTCACAAGTCGTCTATTTTGTCCCTCCCTCTCCAGTGTCTTGTAAATTTACAGCATTTTCTCCTTAATTTCCTACTATTTTATTCTTGTAAATTATATATAGACATAGAGAGAGAGAGACTAATATAGAGATTAGGACATATTAGGAGGTGCTTGGGATTTTCGATGAAGATGGCATATGATTTTTCTGCAATAAGTATCACTTTTCATGACACAAAAATCAAGGAAAGCCGTGCTCTTGGGTTTGACTCTGTGTTTCACTGGTATCAAGGACTTCAAATAAAATGCAGAATCCGAATCAAATAATCATGGAAATGCATGGAATTGAAGAATGATTTTTCTTTTACTTCGAAACGGGCGACCAAGTAGAACTTCCTAAGTCCGATCCTCCTAAAAGTCGATGAAAATCGGCAATGCAATTGACTTTATGCTACTCACTAGTTATCATGAGCGAAAACTTCTCTTTCTAATACTCATAAACATTGCTTGATAGCATGTGTAACGAATATGCTTATTATAACGTCTCGTGGCAAACGATGTATTTCCTTATCAAATGTTGTCCAATGATGTTGCGAGAGGGCTAAATTGACAAGATTGAAAAAGTTTTTAAAAATTGGCTATGATTTGTTAACAACGTTTTCAAAAGTTCATTGCATTGCATGCTGTAAACATCTTTTGGAGAAAGTAGCAAAAGAAAACAGGGAGCTTTCGCATATGTGGTCAACCGAGGACAGATGATCCAATCATAACTGACAATAATCACGTGCATTTTACAGTAATACCTATACGAATAATAAAAATAAAAATCGGCGGGTGAGATTTACACTCAGTATTGTATCTTTTGAAAACAAAATCCTCGGACATATATAAAAATCTGACAAGAAAAAGTGCCTTGTTGTTCCCACAGGCGAGTACAACGTAGCATGCGGATGTCCCCTAGATCCATCAAGAAAAGGCAATTTAACAAAGCCTACACTTCGCTTTTTTTTTTTTTTTTTTTTTTGCACTAACTTGGCCCTTTACTGGTTTTGACAATGATGTGATCTCCAATTTTCAAGTGTCGCCTGCCGGTCGCGTAGGGCGATTGGGTGAGCCCGAGGCCGAAAGTCTTTGATGACTCAAGTGTTAAATTTCGAGGACAGCATTTGTGTCGATAAATACAGTATATTCGGAGGTGGAAATCCCAAACCCTCTAAACCCGTGGCGACAAGATGATCATTTTAATCAGGATGCTCGGAATAATTAAAAACATATACCCTTTTCGATCTTCAATAGAGTGAAAAAAAAAATGAAGAAGAAAAAAACGAAGTTATACAATAGCTACTTTGCCTTTTTAGCTACTGCTGAATTTCGCCCCAAACATAGATGGGAAAATAGGGTTATCAAATTATATCCTTCCACCATCTATTTTGGGCTCGCAAGAGGAATAATGAAATAAACAAGAAGAAAACGAAACTTGCATTGGGAAGAAGGCCCTAGATAATCACATCTTTGTTTGTCTTGAAGTGGAGTTTTTAGATTGCTTTAGCCCAAATCTTGCTAAGTGAAACTTAAGAGACTTGATATTCCAAGACCATTATGATGTATAAAGCACAAACGTGAGACAAAGTTGGAAGCTTTGATGGCTAATCATTCGCGTAAAGATGACTTTTGCCATATGCCTCTTTTGCATCCTGCAATGCTTCACGTGGCCTGCAAATCAAGCACCGAAAAACCAATTTATCGAGATAAGCGAAAGAATTCTCAAACAAATCCTAAATCTATTATACCTGTATTAGTTCATTTTTAATTTTTTCTTTTTGTCAATTGGTCCTAAGCCTTTAGCATCAATCCGATGAATCTTGACCGGTAATCACCGACGTGGATGTCGGCCATTTTACGTGGCACGATCAATGTTGACATGACCATTTTAGTATTTTTATTCTCTGTACTTAGGGCCGTCGAGGGCGTCGGAATCCGAGGCAAGCAAAATTGCAGTGGACTTAGGACCTCGAGGTAAGCAAATCCCATCAACCGTCCAAGTCCAACCGGGCACCAAATAGAAAGAGTACAGCTTTTTGTCTTTAATTTATAAGAAATTGAGAAATTTCAAATAAGTATTTGAAGTTAGGGAATGTTCAACGAGCCAAACCAAAATGTGTGACCGAATGTTTATACTGCCGCTAATTGCGATTTCAATTCTTGAAGGCGGACACAAAAGCGACATTTTTAGAGGAAGAATTATGATTCACGAGACATTTGCAGGATCCATTGGTATCGGCAAATGGCAAATGCTGCTGGCTTTCAAGAACAAGAACGAACGACTCGCGCATCATATAACGTTTGAACGTTGCCCTTTCTCTCTCCTCTCTCTTCTTGGTGGTAACGTGGATATCATAAGGAAAAAGTTTTAGAAACCCACACCTGAAGAAATGATGCCACTGCATGCTGGTGGTTGGTAAAATTTTTTCTTTTTCAGAAAAAGCAACTTTTTAATCCAAAAGTTGTCGTCGGCAAAGTGTGGGAATGGCAATCTTTACTGTATTAGTATTTCTTCTGGGGAGGTGTTGACAGTCTGCGTCACCCAATTGCGGACAGTTGTCTTGTTCTTTTCCTCCCTGATCTTCCATTGTCCCCTCTCTCTCTCTCTCTCTCTCGACTTCCCAGCTGTAGTTTCCTGTATTTTGGTTCTTTCTTGATCTCGTCACTTTCGGGTTGGAGATGAGTTTCTTCCAGCTTTAGCTTTGATGATGGAGTGGAGTATCCAAACAAAGATGGTAGCATTGTTATCTTCCACAAGGTTAAACCGATTGCCTCCAAAGTTCCCACCATTGGAGATCAGAGCAGGGCACTGAGAGTCCTACGAGATTAACGTTGTTCAGCAGGAGAACAACTGTCTGATTTTATGTTCCTTGGAAAATGAAAGCTCTCCTTTTTCTCCTTTGAACTTTGTTTTGCTTCTGGTGATGATCTCCCAATTTGGGTCTTCTGGGCAATTTGCATTCGATGCTCTACTTCCTAGCTTCTTCCCCACCTCCCCCACTTGCTCAAATCTTGAAATTCTATTGATTTTCAGTTCCTCCTCCAATGTTGCAGAAGTAATATGGGTTGACACATGTTTTTGATCACCGGAGCAGCGACTTTTTGGCTTTTTGATGAGGTTTTTGTCTTGCAAGTTACATTGCCCTTTCATCTGCTTCTGCAAGCCTGCTCCTCATATTTACACGGCGGCACCACTGAAATTGGAAAGTGCCCCTCATGTCCCTCCTTCCACAGTTGTCTCTGTCCCTGATGCTTCTCATCAGTCGTCTGCTCAGACCAATGAGGTCAAGGATGATGGCATAGTTGAGCTTGAAAAGCGGCGGCGGCAGCCGCAGCAACATCAACAACACGAAGTTGGTAATTGCGTCAAGAGTAGTCTCAAGAAGGCAGCTTTGGTGACCAAAGAGTCGAGGAAAAAGCAAGTCCAATGGATGGATTTCGCGGGGAAAGAACTTGCTGAGGTCAGAGAATTTGAGTCAAGGTTTGCACTTTTTTCCTTCCCGATCTTTTATTGAAGATGTTATGGATCTGAGCGGTTGATATTCACTCTGCTCTCCAGGATTGTTTGATGAACCGTATGGCATATTGTACATAAACCGAGAAGGCTGTCACTTTCTCTAGAGCATTCTCATGTTTATTTACTAGAACGTGAGGACATTCCCAGCAGGAAACATAAGAGTGGCCATCGACTACGAGTGATTGGAGTTTCTGTGACAAGGTACATTAGTTGTCTAAAGGAGGAAGAGTTGTGAGAGAGATCATAGGTTATTCAACTTGACACGGTTAGTTGAGAAAAATGGGATCA
Source organism: Rhodomyrtus tomentosa (assembly GCA_028455895.1). Taxonomy (NCBI): domain Eukaryota; kingdom Viridiplantae; phylum Streptophyta; class Magnoliopsida; order Myrtales; family Myrtaceae; genus Rhodomyrtus; species Rhodomyrtus tomentosa. The sequence goes on along the minus strand of JAPCWY010000003.1, from coordinate 10,990,732 downwards.
TTGTGCGGAGGATGAACGACAGTTCCAATTGGATTTCCTAATTTGGGACTTCATGAGAGGATAAACGAGCAAAGACATGGTTAATCATAGAGATAGGCCTTGAACATGCATAAATTTGTTTCAGAAAATGGTCAGAATCCTACTTCTAGCACCTCTAGCTCCGAAAGTGTTACCTGACTCAATAAGGACTCGAGGACTGATTTTCTGTTGTGCTCCTGCGGAAGAAATTGATCGTAGCAACTTGCTCGAATGCCAAGAGAAGTCCTCTTATCTAGGAAAAGAGGAGAGAGCGAGAGCGTGACAACAAGGATGGGTCTTATTTAGCAACTATCTCATGCAGAGGCAGACAGGTAGAATGCATAATACATGTTGGATTGAAGGTGTATGCCTAAGGGCTTCCTGATATATAATTGCTTAAAATCGTCGACGTCCGCAGCATTTCCACGTCTTTCCATTGTCTTTAGCTGGAGATAATCATCCTAAATTCGATAGGTGTAGGTCAGGGTCACGAAGGCTTCGCCAGTTTTTTCTTGCTCACACTCTGCAATTTGCATTGCCAATTCTACTTAAAGAGTCTCTGTGTGTGTTATTTCCAGGGAAGTGCATCAAACCTGATTGTTCATCCATTTTCTGTTTCCTCGCGCAGTGAAATGTCCGAGAATTATAAAGATGCAGAGACAAATAGAGGCTGCGTCTGTATCATTCTTTGATCAGACTGGAGGGCATGAAAGAACAGTTTGCGCTTCCCGTCTCCACATCGTGTCCACCTGCATCGGTGAGCTAGACAGTTCTCTGCATCGGCATTGAATTGCTGATCGAGTACCTCCATCAATTGCGGCATTTCCAGCTCCGGATTCAAAACTTCATTATCAGAAATCAGCCTCACAGATCCAGGCACTCGATCCGCAAAAGTTCATCTGTATCGTTTGAAGCCAGCTAAAAAACACATAAAAGAAAAGGGATCGTATCATGGAAGTTCGAATTTCCCTTGATCTGAGAATCTGACAATGTTTCCTCGTTTCGCCAAGATTATGATGCAGTGGTTCTTCTTGATGTTCTCTTTATCCCTACAACAAGCAATTGAGTCCACAAAAATTTTTCACCGAGCAAGAGGGAACAACGACGCTGGAGTTCATAAGGGAAAGGGATAGATTATGGTAATCATTTTGTCGTCCGTCCTATGAACTAATTGACTCAAATTCATCCAATACTCCTCGGCGAAGCAATGAAGAAAACGCGACAGAGGATCATTAGATTCGTTCCCAACTTAGTACATAAGTGCCTCGCCTCGAGGCAACGGACTCGATTACTTTATTTCGAGTGCACGGCTGTGCGAGCCGATAAAACCCGAATCGCGAATCGAGCGAATTTAATCAAGTAATTTCATTCTTGAGTCGCATAAGTTGAATCACTTTGTCTACAAAATTTCAGGTTTTTGAGATCATGGGTGGGTCTAGGAAATTTTAAATTCGGCATGCCCCTTGTTCATATCTAGCTTGGAGATGTTCATGTGACTTAAGTAATCTTCTCAATACGTGGACATCACTCAAGTCAAGTTTGCCACTTTGACTCCCAAAAGCATCTACGAAGCTAAGACTTACTACGTGGCCAGCAATTGAAAGGAGGAGGCAGATTCATCCTTAAATGTGTCGTTCTCGACCATTCCCTGCAAGCTTCTGTGCCCACACCATGCAACTCGCAACTCTAGCCCTAGCTCTCCTCCTCCTCCTCCTGGCCCTCATCTTCATCGGAACCAAACTCAAAGCCAAAACCTCCCGCCCCAACCTCCCCCCAGGCAGCCTCGGATGGCCGGTCCTTGGCGAGAGCCTCGAGTTCTTCCGGGCCAACCGGGGCGGGAACCAAGGCAAGTTCATCCGGGACCGGATCGTCAAGCACGGCTCCCCCGTCTTCAAGACCTCGCTGTTGGGGGAGAGGATGGCGGTTCTGTGCGGGCCGGCGGGTAACAAGTTCCTGTTCTCGAACGAGGGCAAGAAGGTGGCGCTGTGGTGGCCGAGCTCGGTGCGGAGGCTCATCGGGACGAGCCTCGTAACCAAAGTGGGCGATGAAGGGAGGTCCGACAGGAAGATGCTCATGACCTTCTTCAATCCTGAGGTCCTTATGAGGTTCGTGGCCACCATGGATGAGATGACTCAGCACCATCTCAGGGCTCAATGGCAAGGTCCGTTTATATTTATGCTTTAATTCTTATACTTGGAGATTTCGTTTTAGGCTACACTTGATTTGGTTTAACTCGGTTGTTTTGCTTCTAGACGAACCCTAGCGACTATCGTAGAATTGAAAGAACAATTAAGGCTACGTTTGGTTGGAGGAAAATTCAATAAAAAAGGAAAATGCTTTCTGAAAAATTATTTTCAGGAAAATAATTTATTTTCTTATTTTTGGTCATATGTGATCGAAAACGATTTCTGGCATGTGGATCTCATTTGAAAAATTATTTCATTTATTTATTTCTTTTTCTTTCTCCCTTCACCGTGAACAGTTGGCGGCAAGCATGAGAGAGCTCGTGCTCGCCGCCTCACGTCTTTGGTCCATCGTTAGCTATTGCCAAGGCCTAGAGACCCATGGAGGAAGAAGCAAAAGAAAAAAAATACATAATAATACAATTATAGAATATATATAAAAACATAATAAAAAAATGTTAACACGTTCTAGATGAGCGATTTTGCTAAATGCTTTCACCCCTTGAGATTTAATAATCCACTTCCATAATTTTATGCAAGAATTTTCGGTTAATCAAAAAGTGTTTTCCGTCGACTAAATCATTTTCGGCGAATCAAATTAGTGAAATTCCAAAAAACTAATTCCTAAAAACACATTCATCGAAACAAATGCATCAGAGTCAGTTTATTTGATTAAAAAAAAAATCAAATTTGAGAAATTATTTTCAGATTTTCTTTGGTTTGGATGGTGAAAAAATATAGGCTTGATTGATGGAAAGCATTTTACATGGATTGAAAGAACCAGTTTAAAATAGAGAAATCATTTCCCCTACTTTTCCTATTTGTTACCTTCTTGGCTCTCCATTTCTCATCAATTTTTTGTCTTTTGGTAGGTCTCATTTGTTCTTTTTGTCATACATATTGTTTAGCATCTCTGGAATATATTTCGGATTCATTTGTTTCACTTAAAACTTCATGACAAAGGAAAATATTTTTCATGGACATCATTTTCAAGGAAGATTGTTAGTTTTCATTCATTTGATCATTTAAGGAAAGCGATTTCCTTCTTGCTAAAAGAAAGCCTTTTTTTCAAAATCTGAGTATTTTTTTTTCTTTTCCTTCAACCCACGGAAAACGGAAAAACGTAAAAGCGATTAGTTTTCCGTCATCCAAATAATAGAAAGTCGGAAAACAATATCCCAAATTCAATTTTTATTCAAACAGACGCACCCTTCATTAGTGTTCATTCGTTTCTACATTCCCAAAAGCGCGAACGTATGTTATATTTATAGATGTGAATCATAATTTCTTTATGTAATCCTTCTTGTTTTGATAGATTTCATAACAAATAAAGAAGATAACAAATAAAGAAGACGGTGATTCCAATTCGCTATCATTACATATCATTTCTAATGGCATAAGCCGACTTTAGTTTTTTTTTTTTTGGGGGTCGAAACCTTTAGTAGATTCACTTGTTATAAAATACAACTAGAGTTCAAATTTTTTCAACTCGTTTGCCGTACAAACAAACTTCAGAAAGATGGTTTACTTGACCGGAAAGTGAATTTCATGAGAACGAGAAAAATCTTTCGTACTAATCTTGAACTTGAAAATTTTTGTAAAGTTGTCGAGTATCTGGCGGACATTTGTGGAATTCAGACTATTGCCATCTTCAAATTGTTGTGATTGAGACATATCTCTCCACTATTTCTTTGCTTCACCTCCTTTAAAAGCGAATAGTTACCAAACACTATCCACATGCTAATGGGTTTTATTATTCCCTTTTTGGCTCATCTGTTAACTGTTCAATTAATTACTTCTTCGGAATGCTAAAAAAAAAATTAATTAATTTTCATTTATTAATATATTATATGGCATATGGCCGATACCCCCTTGGCTCATGGATTTGCTTCTTTCAATGGATACAATATACATGGCTTCACTGTGAAAACAATTCGAAATCTAGGAATTCGAATTATTTAGTAAGGAATTTTTTTTTTTTTGGTCAGAAAAAAGACTTCATTAGCTAACTCGAAAGTTCAAGTACAAAAGATTGGGTTCTGAGCAAAAAAAAGCCCATAAAGGTTCCGGCTGGTTATACAACCAATTAAAAGGAAAGGATCCATTGCGACGGGCCTTTGCAAGCCAATTTGTTACCCGTTTGCAATCCTTGCTACGGTGGGCAAATTTTAAGTCCTTAAAGCCCATAGGCAAAGTTTTGACCTCATCGATCAGTGGTTTCACGTCCCACGCACAACTTATATCTCCTTGAACTGTATCCATGAGAAGCGTATAGTCTAACATCAAAAGCAGCTTCTGCTCAGAAAGGAACTTAAATGTGCTAGTTCATGTAATTTTTTTCATAGAATTGTCGGTTTGAAAGGGGGGGTGGGGGTGGATAACCAAAAGAAGTGTTAAACCTATTGTAATTGTACCAATTCAGTCATAAACTTTTTTTTTTGGGTCAATTGAGTCTTAAAGCTTTTGTATTTGTGTCAATTCGGTCCACCTAATCAATTTTGATGAGAAATCGCTAACATGGGCACTACTTATCCTAAATGGCCCGACCGGAGCTAACGTGCACAATATTTCAATATTTTTTTTCCTTTCCTTTTTTTTTTGTCTCGCTGCGCCTTATCGATCACGAGCTAGGGTGTCGCAACTATTACCCAATAGCCAGCGAGGGTTTGGTGACCCTCGCCTACCATTTTAAAGAAAAAAATAAAAAGAAAATAAATATAGAAAGCTACTATTAAAATTATCCACGTCATCGTCGGCCGTGCCATATAATACAGTTGATGTCCACATTAGCGATTTTCAGTCAAAATTCGTTAGATGGATTAAATTGGCATAAATGCAAAAAGATTTAGTACTCAATTGGCAAATATATATATATATATATATATTTATAATTGAATTGACACAATTGTAATAAGTTTAATTCCTTTTTATTAATTTTGTCATGTGAACGGTTATTATGAAGTGGATGCCTTTTAATAGTTCAAGACAATCCCGAAGAAGAAAATGGTTGTAAGGACATCACAGGGAATGTAAAACAATTGGATTAGCGCTTTTAGTTTGATTACTCATTTGAATGGTTAGGGAACATCAAACTCCAAATTAACTTACAAAAACTGTTCACGTAAACCAAGCCTATCTCAACCGTTGGTTACCTGAATCCTACGATGAAGACCACATAATTGACCGTTCATATAATATTTGATTTGCGTGATTCGTTCGATGAATCCTCAAGCTATTCATTTTCCCAACCTCAAGCCCCCACAATAATGGCATATCGCCACGTCTTCGTTACGGATAACGAGGATTCCATTTGCTGTCGTCATGATAGTACGACGCCACTTTGGCAAATTCGATGAATTGAGTCGACATTAGTGCTTCTTTTGAGCAATTGAGCCGACATTACATTAGTGCTTCAATATGTTATCATACACCCTCCACTTCAATTTCTGAGATAGAGAACTGCGTGGTTCAAGTAATTTCTTCATGGCTCATTGTGAAGGCAAAGATCAGGTGGAGGCGTACCCCACCCTAAAGCTGTACACTTTCGAGCTCGCGTGCCGGTTGTTCATGAGCATCACCGACCCGCAGCTCGTCGCGAGGCTCGCCAATCACTTCCAGGTGTTCCTCAAGGGATTGATCTCGCTCCCACTCGACTTCCCGGGCACAAGGTTTCACCGCGCCAAGAGGGCCGCGGGCTCCATCCGGAAGGAGCTCCGGGCGCTGGTGAGGCAGAGAAGAGCGGAGTTGGAGAAGAAGTTGGCTCGGCCGTCGCAAGACGTAATGTCCCACCTTCTGGCCAATGGGGACGAGAACGGGAAGCTCATGCCGGAGGCGGAGATCATAAATAACATGTTGGACCTCCTGTTCGCGGGACACGACACTTCTAGTTCCACTCTCATGTTGCTCCTCAAGTACCTAACTGAACTCCCTCATGTCCTCGACAAAATTCTTGCAGGTAATCACATACTATGTTCAATCTGCTTGTTGTTCTATATCGATGTATAAAGAACTCACGAGCTTCATTGATGGCGCAAATTTTGCAATGTCTGTGTCGCCAGAGCAACGGAAAATCGCAGCATCCAAAGCTCCTGGGGAGTTGCTTCAATGGAACGATTTGCAGAGAATGAAATATTCCTGGAATGTCATATGTGAAGTCATGAGAATGACCCCGCCGGTTACCGGCTCTTTTCGCGAGGCCTTGGTTGATTTCACGTACGAAGGATACACCATCCCTAAGGGCTGGAAGGTAAATAAATGGTCGAGGTTGTCGCATTTCCTTTTCGGTTTATGTCGAAGATCGGAATTAATCGGGTGATCGAGAGCTGATTCGAGTTCGTGCCTGAGAGGGCCTTGCGCGATTGTTTCTGAACGCCCTCTGTGATCTTTTCAACCGTGCAGTTGTTTTGGAGTGCTGCTCTGACGCATGAGGACCCGAACTTCCACCCGAGGGCGGCGACCTTCGACGCGTCGAGATTTGAGGGGTCGGGGCCTGCGCCGTATTCGTACGTCCCGTTCGGAGGCGGGCCGAGAATGTGCTTGGGGAAGGAGTTCGCGAGGGTGGAGATGCTCGTGTTCCTGCACAATCTGGTGAACGGGTTCGACTGGGACCTGGTGATCCCTCACGAGAAGATCATCTACGATCCCATGCCCACGCCTGTCGAAGGACTCCCCATCCGTCTTCGACCTCGCGGTTTTTGCCGCGGGCTCTCGTGGCCGTGATCAAGATCTTAGCCTATTCCAATGTTGCTCGCATCGCTGGGGCCAAGAGTCCTCGACTTTGTAATAGATTACGGATAGACGCTCGATACGATCTTACTCCCCACCCGCCATGAAAGTGGAATGAAACGAAAGAAGAGATTAATGCTACGCTTTGCCCCATTTTCGTGATGAGATGTTTAGAGATGATGATGATGTCGCAGTAGATGGGGAATCCTGTGTCATTGTTGGCATGATCAAGCCGGTTTAATTTCAGAACCGGACCGGTCAAAATTGGTAGTCGGTTCATTCTTTTTAGGGATTAGTGCGTCGGAGGTTTTAAAACTTATTATGAAAAATGCATTGTCATGAATATGCAGTTGAGTTCTAAAGCTGTTAAAAAATGCAATTAAGTCCTAAAATTTTTCAGAATATACAATTGAGTCACAAAATTTTTAAAAGTGCAATTGAATTCTAAAATTTATCAAATTTGTAAAATCAAATCTTTTTTGTAATTGCATTTCTTCAAATTTTTAGGACTGAATTGTACTTTGGAGATAAGTTTTAGAATTTGATGCACTTTTTGAAAATTTGAAGGCTCATGTTAGATTTTCGTGATAAGTTTTATGATTTAATTACACTTTCACGATAATTTTTAGGATTTCTAATACACTTATCTCCTTCGTTTTGAAGACTACGTCCTGGATGTAGCAAGGGAGATCAACTCTAGCTGTCAAAGCAGGTTATTAGTTTTGGAAATGGGGAACCGAACTGGTTGACTCTGGAATGGGCCTGCTGAGCTCTCAATTATGAGTCTACGACATTATATGGCCAGCTTAATTACGTTAGAGTGATCAACATTTTTTTTTGGGTCTACATAGCGTGTCCCAAGCCAGGTAAAGGAGGAGGGTTACGTCAGACGTAGCGAGCCGGTTATAAAAAAAGAGCTACCTTTATGAGATGAACCCTATTGATATGTCGTTGGAGTGTATCCTTTTTAGCAACGCGTTGTATCTGCCCCTGGGTGTAGCGAAAATGAGCAATGATTTTTGCACCAAGATAGATGGGTGCAAGGGGTAATGAAGCTAGCCTTGGACCATTATTTCCAGAGTGATGCGCCACATCGATGTCCGGATATGGTGATAAATGAGCAAGGGTCTTCACACTTCCGTGGACGAGTGTGGGGGGCAATAAAAGCCCAGGGGGTCGGATTAGATTGGGGAGTTGGAATGTAGGAACCTTAACGGGTAAATTGAGGGAATTGACAGATACTTTTGCTAAAAAAAGTTAATATTGCTTGCCTACAAAAGACTCAATGGAAAGGAGAGAAGGCTAAGGAAGTTGATGGCACCGGATTCAAACTATGGTATGCAGGCACAACAAAGAGCATAAATGGAGTTGGGATTCTGATCGATAAAAATTTCAAGGATAAAATTGTTGATGTTAAAAGAATATGAGATATGATTATTTTAGTTAAGCTAGTAGTGGGGGATTTGATTCTAAATATCCTTAGTGGGTATGCCCCACAAGTTGGACTGCAAGCGTCCGATAAGAGCAGATTTTGGGAAGAGCTGAAAGAGATTTTAAGGCGGATACCACACGGAGATAAGGTATTCATAGGATGAGATCTAAATGGACATGTCGGTCAGAGTAGTGGAGGTTTTGACAGAGTTCATGGAGGTTTTGGATATGAGACTAGAAATGAGGCTGGCGAAGACATCTTGAGTGTGTCATTAACTTATGATTTGATGTTGGTAAACACCTTTTTAGGAAAAGAGAATCACATCCGATCACTTTTTACAGCGGTCAAAATTGTAGTCAGATTGATTTCTTTCTTGCCAGAAGAGAAGATAGAGCTTCGTATGCAGATTGTAAGGTATACTCTGGTGAATGTGTAGTTACACAACATAAGTTGGTGGTCTTAGAAGTTCGGTATAACAAAATACATAAGATGAAGAGAAGTGCGCAGCACCTCGGAGTAAGATGGTAGAAGTTACATGAGGAGAAACAAACAGAATTTTAGGAAAGAATGCTACAGGAAGGACTGTGGTGATTGGTGGGCGAAGTAAATATGATGTGGAAGGAGATGTCTAACTGCATCCAGACAGTGGCAAAAGAGGTATTAGGGAAAAGTAGAGGGAATGGACATCAAACAAAGAAAATCTGGTGGTGGAATGAAGAGGTGCAGGAGGCAATTAAGTAGAAGAATGAGTGTTTCATATGCCTACATAAATGTATTAACGAAGAGAATTTGCAAAAGTTTAGATTGGCGATAAAAAGTATCAAGAAAGTTGTACGAGAGGCCAGAGGCAAGGTTTTCACCGATATGTACAACAAACTTAGGAGCAAAGAAGGAGAAAAATGCATCTATAGACTTGCAAAGTCAAGAGACAAGAAAAGTAAAGACTTAACGCAGGTTAGATGTATCAAGGATGAAAATCAAACACTCTTGATAAGAGATGAAGACGTCAAGGGCAGGTGGATGAGTTATTTTAATAAACTTTTTAATGGGGAGAGCGATAGAAGTGAGGTGGATCCGGAAGATGCTTCTGATGATTTAAATAGAAGGTTTGTGCGTAGAGTTAAATCACGTGCAGTTAGGGAGGCATTACAAAAGATGAAGACTAGTAAAGTCTTGGGACCCGAAGGTATTCCTATTGAAGTGTAGAGATGCTTAGGGGACGTAGCAATAAGTTGATCGACTAGTCTTTTTAACAAGATCTTCCATACTAATAAGATGCCTAATGAATGGAGTAAAAGTATACTTGTGCCTATATACAAGAACAAGGGGGATATCTAGAATTGTTGTAACTATAGAGGCATCAAGCTTATGAGACATACAATGAAACTGTGGGAGAGAGTTATTGAGCATCGTTTGAGAATAGAGACTAAGGTTTCTGTCAATCAATTTGGATTTATGCCAGGAAGATCTACCATGGATGCTATTTTCTTAATACGACAATTGTTGGAGAGATATCAAGAAAGAAAGAAGGACCTCCATATGATGTTTATTGATCTCGAGAAGGCGTATGATAGGGTTTCAAGAAAGGTTTTGTGGTAGATTCTTGAGAAGAAAAAAGTACTTTCAAAGTATGTCGGGCAATCAAGGACATGTATGACGGTGTCATTACATGTGTGAAGGCTTGTAATGACACATCAAGTTATTTTCCAATCACAGTAAGCTTACACCAAGGTTTTGCTTTGAGCCATTACCTTTTTGCCTTGGTTATGGATGAGCTAACAAAAGATATTCAAGATGAGGTGCCGTGGTGTATGCTATTTGCAGACGATATCGTGCTTATTGATGAGACCATAGCTGGGGTTAACGCTAAGTTAGAAGTATGAAGAAACATGTTAGAGTCTAAAGGATTTACGCTAAGTCGAAGTAAGACGGAATACTTGAAGTGTGGGTTTGACACGGCAGGAAGAGAGGATCAAGAAGCCGTAAATAAACTCGGACAGGAAGTACCCAAGAAAGATACATTTAGATATCTGGAATCAATATTATAAAAGAAGGGAGAGATTGATGAGGATGTAAGCCATAGAATCAGAGCATGCTGGATAAAATGGCGCAGTGCATCGGGATTTTTGTGTGATCGCAAAATTCTTCTTAGGTTAAAAGGAAAATTTTATAAAACAACAGTCATACCTGCCATGTTGTACGGAACTGAATGTTGGCCAGCACAAAGGAAACATGAGCATAAAATGGGAGTAGCGGAAATGAGGATGTTAAGGTGGATGTGTGGTCATACAAGGATGGATAAGATAAGGAATGAAGAGATTCGATGAAAAGTTGGAGTAGAACCGGTGGCGGAAAAGATGAGAGAGCATAGATTGGGATATTTTGGGCATATCCTCTGAAGTCCCTTAGACGCACCGGTACGAACAGATATTTGCTATCGAAAGCATAATACGAAGAAAGTAAGAGGTCGGCCGAAATTTACTTGGGAGAAAGCAGTAAAACAAGATTTAATGGAGTGAGAAATAGATTGATGTACGATTTGTCTTAGGACGGAGTGGAGGAAGGCTATTAGTGTTGTGGAGGGATATTGTATAAATATATATATATACTTATTTATTTTTACACATTTATCTAATTTCCCTTCCTTAATTTTGCTTTTTATTTTTATAATTCTTTGGGGTTCATCGACCGCCGACTTCAACTAATTTGGGATAAATGTGTTGTTGATGTTGATATTGATATTGGGGGGGCGCGAAGGTCCTTAATTAAGAGACTTGTAGCTTTTGATTTCGAACCAATTCAAAACCTGATTCTAGTATGAGGAATTGAGAACCAGATAGGCCAAGGTCGGTTTTCGAATTTTTTACCTGGTGCCCGTGTGAATCAGCTTGGGATCGACCGAGTAAGACCAATTAAATTTTAATATATTTATTAATTCTTTTATTTTATTCTTTCTCTTTTTTTTTTGCTCTTTCTTATTCTTCTTCCAACTGGTTGCCACTGAGGGGCGACTAGGCAAAGATGAGGGTCGGCGAGATCGACCTTGCTGTCCTTTGCCTCTGGCCGGCAACCGCGGTCTGAGGACCGGCGAAAAGAAGAAGAAAGGGAAGAAGAATAAAGAAAAAATTGACAAATTTTAAAAAAATAATAAACTATTATTAAAAATTATCTACGTCGTTATCGGACACGCCAAGTTAGTTATTTCTAGCCTAATTTGATCAGATGGATTGAATTAACACAAATGTAAAAGTTTTATGATTGTATTTACAACAAAAATAAAGTTTAATACTGAATTAGCATAATTATAATAATTTTTTTTTTTGTTTGTGGCAATTCTCCCTAGATCTAGGAGGAAGAGGGACGAATGGGACGTTTGGCTAGCTAACCATGTCATAAAATAGCTATGAACATATTTTTTTCCCTGCCCAATTGAGTCATTTGCGTCACCCATGTTCATTTGTCCGCTTCTGTTTCAGAACATGAGGTATCCCATCGGGCATATTTCTTAGGCGTGCTACATTATTTGTTTTCTAGATAGAGAACTAAGATCGGCGTTGACACTGCTCGCTCCCCTTCCTAATAGGACGACCATTCACGATCAAAACAAACAAAACGTGAAATGCCAGGGAAGTCTTGACCCTAGCCCCGGCCATAGCTCTCGTCCTCGTCAAGCTACTCAAACCCAAAACCGCCCATCCGAACCTCCCCCAGGGAGCATCGGATGGCCGGTCATCGGCGAGACCCTCAAGTTGCTCCGTTCCTAGCGCTATGGGAGCCCGGAGGCCTTCGTCCAGGACCGGTTAAACAAGTACAACGCCGCTGTGTTCAAGACCTTGCTGTTGGGCAAGCCGGTGGCGGTTTTGTGAAGGCCGGCGGGGAACAAGTTCCTGTTCTCGAAAGAGGGCAGGAAGGTGGCGCTGTGGTGGCTGAGCTCGGTCAGGAAGCTGATGGGGAGGTGCCTCATCTCCAAGGCTGGCGGCGAGGCGAGGTCGGACAAGAAAATGCTCATGAGCTTCTTCAATCCGGAGGTGCTCATGAGGACTGTCCGGGTCATGGATGAGGTGACCAAGGACCATCTCAGGACTCACTGGGAAGGTATGTGCCTAGTCAGTCATCGTTACCCATTGATTAGCTTTGAGATTTGCATTATTTGTGATTCTACATGGATCTGACGGTGCTCCTCCCTATGCTTCGTTCGATGGGATCTATTAGAATGAATACGACATTGAACATGTGTCTGAAGTAAAGCTCTGGTTGTTTATAAAAAAAAAAAAGGTAAGTGTATTGCTTACATATTACTCTCGCAATATGAGTTGCAACGGGTTTTGAGAAATATTACCAAAAAAACTCATAAACTTATTATAATTGTGACATTTCAGTCTTAATTTTTTTTTTGTCCCAATAGAGTTCGTCCGGCCAAATTTGGCAGGAAAATGATGACGTAGACTTTGGTCATTTTATGTGACATGACCGATGATGACCGTGAAAATTTTCTTGTAATTTTTTTCCTTTTTTGTTTCTTTTCTTTTCTTCTCTTTTTTTTTCCTGGCTTAGGCGGCAATGCCGTCGCCCAGGTTGATGAGGGCTACAACACCTTCCCATGGCCAGATTTAGCGAGGGTGTCGCAGCTTTTGCCAGATCATGGTGAGGGGCTACGCAACCTTGCCCTAGCTGGTGAGAGTTAGTCGCCAAGCCTAAGTAAAGAGAAAAATAGAAAAAAGTACATAAAAGAAAAGAAAAAAGAAAAAAAAATAAAAACTGCAAAAAAAATTATTACAATTTATCCACATCAGCGTTGGTCGTGCCATGTAGTGTGGATTGCGTCCACGTCAGATATTTGTGATCAAAATTGGCCTGATGGATTAAATTAACACAAATATAAAATGTTTGGATTGAATTGATAAAATATTTAGAATTGAATTGATACAATCACAATATGATTATAACTATTTTGGTTATTTACCGGGATTTAGTCACCGCTTTCCTTTTAAGATCATACTGCCAATATTCGGTCCATATATTGGAAAAATGGCCGGTGAAGTGAAATATGAAACTTAATTATATTAACTATTAATGATAGGTTGGGAGATTAAAACTAATCTAGCGAGTCAATCATCACAAAGGTTCAAATTGAACTCGACATTAAGTTTGGCGTTTCTGGACATATGCTGAAGCAATTTATAAATGCCCACCAAACTAAAATAGTTGCATACGTATGTGAAGGCAAAGATCAGCTGGAGGCCTACTCCGCCCTGAAGCAGCACGCCTTCAACCTCGCGTGCCGGCCGTTCATGAGGATCACAGACCCGCAGCTCATCTTGAGCCTCGCCGCCCACTTGCGGGTATTCCTCAGGGGAGCCGGCGTCCTCCCCCTCAACGTCCCTGGCGCAGCTTTTTACCGGTCCATGAAAGTCGCCGATTCCATCAGGAAGGAGCTCCGGGTGTCGGTGAAGCAGCGCCGGGAGGAGCTGGAGAAGAAGACCGCAGGCATCACCTTTGCAAGACATCATGTCGTACCTGATCGCCAAGGGGGACGAGAATGGGAAGCTTATGCCCGAGGTGGAGATCATAAACAACATGTTGCTGCTCCTATTCGCTGGCCATGATACGTCCACTACCACTCTAGTGTTGATCATCAAGTACACGAGCGAGTTGCCTCATGTACTTGAGAGGGTGGGTCATTGCCGGTTTGTCCCTCTCTTCCCCCGATTTTACTATTCATCACTGCAGATTCTTTGGCCTGCAAGTATGTAATTGACTTTTGCATTCGCCAGAGCAAAGTGAAATCGCGGCGTTGGAGGGCGAGGAGAGTTTCTTCGGTGGGAGGAATTGCAGAGGATGAGATACTCGTGGAACGTCATCTCGGAAGTCATGAGGATGACCATGCCGCTGCCCGGTTCTTATCGCGAGGCCCTGGTTGATTTCACGTACGAAGGATATGCCATTCCCAAAGGCTGGAAGGTAACGCATTTGTTCAGTCTCCGTTAATACATCATACCTGCTCGTGTTTCTTTAAGAGAGAATTAGGCATTTATAATGAGCTTAACTCGTTTGTTTATTGAATTTGTCATGCGTAGTTACATTGGAGTGCATGCTCAACACACAAGGACCCAAACTACTACCCCAGAACGCTGACCTTTGACGAATCGAGGTTCGAGGGATCGGGACCGGCTCCATATTTGTACGTCCCGATCGGAGGCAGGCCGAGGATGTGTTTGGGGCTCAAGGTCGCGAGGGCGGAGCTGCTCGTGTTCCTGCACAGTCTGGTGACTAGATTTCACTGGAGTCTGGTCAATCCCGGTGAGAAAATAATCTACGACCCCATGCCTATACCGGTTAAAGGACTTCCCGTCCGGCTTCGACGACCTCGGGGCTAGCTTCTTATTTCTTTGTGGTACTTACAATTGTCGATAAGCTACCCTGAAGCTTAAACGCTTGGCACCCAAATAATTGAATGTCACCGTATGTTCGTGTATCTTAACGGTTTTGAGAGCTTTTGTCCGATTGATGTTTGTCAAATAAGCTGGCGATGCTTAGGATAACCTTCAGATAATTCTGGAAAAGAAAAGAAAGGAAAGGAAAACCTCAGTCGCACGACAATTTAGCGTTGGCAAAGATTATGGGATGGGGTAAAAATGGGGAGAGTTGTCCATGGCGACTTTCCAAATGGTTTGAGAAGCGATCGAGGAGCGTTTCGCTGCATGATATAGTATAGAGTGAAGTGAAAACTGATACTTATTAAATTTTGTAATAAATATAATAAAAATCTTACAACTTATCGTGAAAGTGCAATTGAATCTTACTAATTTCAAAAAGATAAAAGGACACATAGAGTGCCAAAATTTGTGTACGGCGCTTACTTTGATGTCAATATTTTTTTTTGGTAAGGTTAGTATGTATTGAAACTTTACAAGACGTTAGATATACTGGAGAACCGGACACAAAAACCATGAACCCACAATGGCACCGTTACGTGCTTAATGGGGGTTCAACGGTGAACCGGTTGAAAGATGCATGCGTATAAGCGAGCCCAATAAGGGCGAATACCAGCTAGAAAAGAGTAAAGAAGGGCTAAACAAGTAGCCAAAAGAAGGGAAAGAAACAAAAGGCCAAACAATAGCCGAAACACACAACTAAACAAATCGGCCAGACCAGTCTTCATTCTGCAACGCGAGCAGCAAATGAGCGACCAAACAGCAACAAAAACGAACAGTAGGTCGGCTCCAATAAGTTGGGGAAGACGTAGCAGCCATAGAGCAGGCTTCCCAGCGGGCGGAGGACATAGCAACCGAACAGACCCTGTAGTCTTCAGGCGGTATCACAACCAAAAAATCATCCCAAAAGCTCACGAACAATAGGGAAAACCATCCCAAAAACTCACGAGCAATAGGGAACCAGACTTGTAAACGTCCCAGAACAGAATACAGCTAGAAAACATCATGGCTAACAGCATATGAATTGATCAAATAAAGGAAGAATCACTAGGAGGCGCCAAGCCTGTCTTCAAAGATGGAGGGGGATAACCCCCAATTCCTTTGCATGCAACTATTCCGAGGATTGTCTTCAATGTGGTCAAGCGTAAGGGTGTTGTCCTTGACTAACTTGATGAGATATTTGACGATACCCTGTACAAAGAGGCTTCCGTCTAAAAAGGATGTGATTTCTCTCGGTCTAAATGATATGACATAAAGCACCGAAAGAAAATCTAGCCAACCGACGAGGGAAGAAGTGCCCATTGAGGTGTTGCATAGCCCAACGTATATGATCGTGCCATGGCTGGTTATGCCATGCCAAATTACATTTCGAGGCCCAAATTAAAGCTATACTACCCGTAATGGAACAACAAAAAAAAAAAGATGGTCAACCGAATCCGGTCTACAATTACAAAAAGCACAGACCCCATCCTCTATCCTACGGTATTGAAGTAAAAGAACCTAAGTAGGGAGTCGGTTTAAAGTTACTAACCATACGAGAAAGGCGTCCCGAGGAGAAAGAATCGTGTCCCGTATAAATGAATGCCAGTATACAACCGGCCCTCTACTTCTGACAAAGTCCCATGCAGAGGCCATTTTTTCAATGCCAGTACACAACCGGCCCTCCACTTCTGACAATGTCCCATATATTTTTTTGGATCACTTAAGTGCTAAATCGAAGAAAAGACAATTATTTAAGTATCGACGATGAGAAATTTTGACCAACTAATTTACCTATAATTTATTTTTAATTTTTTACATTATGTGGCCATTTTTTTTTAAAAAAAGCAAGCCACGTGGACTTTTAAACTTAAAAAACTCCCTCCCCTTCAATATCCTTTTTTAGGTTATTCTTAGTTTTTTGTTAGCTTACTTTTAGTTTTTTAGTTTATTTTTAATTTTTTTGATATTATGTGAATTTTTTGTTGATTTTTACTTTTTTTCAACGAAATTCGTTGGATTCGACACTAAAATAAACATTTTTTTAAAAAAAATTTGGTACTTAAATATCAAAAATAAATTGACACCTAAGTGAGTATAGTACACAAATATTGACACTCCAAGTATCTTTTACCCTTTAAAATTATACAATCAAGTCCTAAAACTTATTACGAAAGTTCTAGAGTCCTAAGATTTTTAAAAAGTACAATCAGTCCTAAAACTTGTCAAGTTGTTGCAATTAAGTCATTTCATTAAATTCGTATATATTTTTTTGTTAGAATAGCATTTTATTCATATCCGCAAAAAAAAAAAAGGTGAAACATCGCATTCCAACTGTTACAACTTCAAAACAAAACAAACTCGAAATGACAATATAGATTGTTAGGACAAATATAGAGGTCTCACTCAAAAAGCAAAATTATGAATTTTTTCAAATCAAAATCGACGGCTGATCATTGAATTCATCTTCAGTAATTATCACACATTGAGATCTTCATATGTTATTATGGTTTCGCCTTTCGACGGTGTGTCCTAAGTACAATGTCCCCAACAACGCCGCCATGCAAAATAAAAAGGTTGAACGAGCATAGAATTGATAGTAGAGCGAAACCTTAGTGAAGTCCCTCCGATCTTCTTTGAAACTAGACTTTTACACTAATGAAATCCATGGGAAACCAAATCCTGAAAACATACACTAAGAAAAGTCCCTGAAATAGGCGGGAGAAATTTCCAAATCTAGACTAGATAATAATAAAAAAAATCGGCTTCACAAATGGAAGGAAAGGAAGAAAAGGGAACATCGAACTAAATCAGTTGACAAAGAGGGGAGGGGAGAGAGAGGTCTAACTTAAACCCTCCCCTCCATAAAGATAGAAGAAGGGAGATGAGAGGGAGAGAGTATATTTACATGAAGCAATCATAAGGGTTTGAAGTCAAAGGAAAATAAGATTTTATTTGCAAATTGAACAAGTCTTTGTGTGACTTGAAATAATCTTCAAGAATGTGATACCAGAAGTTCGACTCATATGCCTTGAAGCCCGACTTTGTTCATTGTGATGCTGATTATTGTGTTTATGCAAACATTTCAATAATTTTGTTATCTTATCCTTATATATTCATGATATACTGCTAGTTGGGAACAATATGAAAATAATTAGTATTGTGAAAGAACTATTGGCAAAACAGTTTGAAATGAAAGATCTAGGCCCAATAAACTTCATTTTGGGTATATAGATAAAAAGGGAGCGTGTGAATGGGAAGTTATGGCTAAGTCTGAAGAAGTATGTTGAAAATGTGTTGAAAAAGTTTAACATGTAAACTAGTGAAGACCTCCTTGTCCACAAGTTCCAAATTATCAACACTTATGTGTCCCAAGGTGGAAGAGGAAGAGGAAGATATTGTAATAGTTCTATATGCAAGGGCAGTTGGGAGCTTCATGTATGCCATGATGTGTACTTATCCAAAAATTGCTCAAGCAATGAGAGTATTGAGCATATATATGTCAAATTCAAGGAAAGAGCATTAGATGACAACAAAACGAGTGCTTCATTATCTTTGCAGTGTTAACACATAGAGATTTCGAGAAAGAAATTGTATTCCACAATTTTCTGTATATCTTTTTTCTATCTTTTACAATGACCTGGGGGTATATATATACAGATAAAGAAAAGAATTCTAAAAGATGTATTCTCTAATCTAGATCTACTAATCTAGCTAATTACAATCCATACATATTTTCTACGATCTTATATGATTAGAATATCTTTTATAGCTCATTCTAACACTCCCTCAAGTTGGTGCATAAATGTCGTGAATGCCCAACTTGCCAAATGAGTTGTAGAAAATCTTGCTTGACACCGCCTTCGTCAAAATATCTGCCATCTAATCTTCAGATCAACCAAATGGAAATTGAATCACATTGTTATCCAAGTTTTGCTTGATAAAATGACGATCTACTTCAACATGTTTGGTACGGTCATGTTGAACTGGATTATGTAAGATGTCAATTGATGCTTTGTTATCACAAAATAACTTCATCTTGGCTCTCGGAGCGAACCCAATCTCTGACATTAATTTCTTTAGCCATAGAAGCTCACACAATCATTTGGCCATCCCTCTGAATTCGGTCTCTGCACTTGATAATGTCATCACCTTCTATTTCTTGTTTCTCCAAGTAACTAAGTTTCCTCCCACGAAAGTGAAGTATCTTGATGTTAATTAATTTAGTCGATAAGAAGGGACAAACAAAGTGTTAGAAAGATAAAATGTAGGTGGAATTGCAATAACTCCAGCCCCAGTTATCAGATAGGTGAATCCATTAGCATTGAAGATACTACCACGTCTTGGTTCTGATGTACGAATAAAGTTGTCAGGGGTAAAAGTCATATGATCCGTGGCTCCCGAATCGATGACCCAATGATTGCAATTGGCCTTATAGCAACTAGCCAAAGCAATTCCATGGTTACCTTCCGACATCACATTCTGTGGATCCATGTGATCTTGCTGAGTCTCTGCGGTCACTATAGAAGCTTTACCTTTCTCTTCTACTTGCTTTCGAGTCTTCAACTCCTTCCATCAATCGAGATATCCGTGAATCTTAAAGCACGTCTCCTTAGTATATTTAGAATTGCCACAATGTGAGCAACCTCCTCTAGGAAAATTTTTTTGGCATGGTGCTAAGCTAGGCCTTCCTCCTTCTTGCGCAATTCTAGGCTTAGCTACGTGCAGCAAGGAATCTGAATTTGCTTTGACGTTCGCCCTATTTCCTCTAGATATTATGGTTGCCGAATCACGAACAATGTCATTGTCCGTTAACATCACAGTTTGTCTCATGTTTTCTCGTCGAACATGCGCATAGGCTTGTTCAACCGTAGGAAACGGCTGCATCTGCAAGACATTCGCTCTGACCTTGTCAAGATGGTCATCCAGTCCATCAAGGAATATGTAAACTCGATCTTCTTGTATAGCCATATTATGTCTTCTAATTTCTTCGGGACATCGCATTTGGTTCGGGCGACGAAAGTCGATCTCTCTCCACAACCCTTGAAGGCTGTTGTAATACGCCTCAATCGGTCCTCCTCTTTGTCGCATTCGAGTCACACACCTCTTCAAGTCATATACTTGAGAGGCATCCGTTCCGTCAAAGAAGGTCGTTGCAATTGGATCTCAGACATATTTCGCTATTGGGAAGTGAATGAAATTACCCATCAACGCCAAATCCATGAAGTTTATAAGCCAGCCTTTTACAGTCGAATCTTCGATTTTCCACCTCCGCAAGCTAGGATCTGTAGGCAATGGCAGAGGGAGGTCTCCGTTGATATATCTCAGTTTGTTTTTGTCGGTGACGTACATCTCGACAACCTAAGACCATAATCCATAGTTGGCTACATCCAATTTAATTGTAATTTGTGATGAAGCCGAATCATTCTATGTCACTGGTGCTAGAAGAGTGACGTAGTTCTAAGTCAGAATCTGATTTAATCGGGTAGTCAGATTCTCCAAAAAGGTTTCTATGATCGAATTCCCCCTTGATTCTGGGTGGGAACCAATGGCCCGGTAGGGTTTAGATCTGCCATGGATTCAAGGCCGACCACGAGAAAGAAGAAGATGAAGTCGGCGTGCAGTACTCCCAAGAATCAACCTTAGGGCTCTGATACCATGATAACATAAAGAGATTTCGAGGAAGAAATTATATTCCTCAATTTTCTGTATATCTTTTTCCTATCTTTTACAATGACGTAAGGGTATATATATATACAGATAAAGAAAAGAATCCTAAAAGATATATTCTCTAATCTAGATCAACTAATCTAGCTAATTACAATCCATACATATCTTCTACGATTACAATATTTTTTACATCTCATTTTAACATGCAGTACATCTAACTTTGAGCTATGTTATGAAGGCATGAAAAGCTTAAAGGGACAACAAGCGTTAGTACTGAAGGTTTTGTCAATGTTAATTGGAGAGGTGATATTGATAATAGGAGGTCGGCCAATAGATATGTTATTCGATGGAGCTGTGAGTTGGATGAGTAAGAAACAAATCACGATTGCTTTATCTACTATTGAGGCAGAGTACATAGCTTTTATTCATGCTGCTAAAGAAGTGATTTGGATACGCAGATTGTGTAAAGAGTTTGATTTTACAAAAGGAATAGTGAATATTGGGTTTGATAACTAGAGTATTATATTCTTGGCTATGAATCCTAGATTTCATGCAAGAATAAAGCACATTCACATACTATATCACTTCATCCGAGAGAAAGTAGAACATGAAGTTGCAGTGCTAAAAAAAGTTGACATACATATGAAAAGTGCATTTTTTTTTATCGAGATAGTGATTGTAGAAAAATTTGAATGGTGCACAACTATGTTGGGTTTAAAGAAGCATGTGAAGTATTCAATAAGTGAAAGAATATTATGGTGTGGTTCATACACTCCACCTACAGAAAGACACGTGGGTCCGGCTTATATACTCTTTTTTGCTTGTACTTAAGTGATGTAACGAGAGAATGATAGTGGAATTCCTTGCTCGATGTGGCCCTGCTTTAAGGGTGAATCGATATAAAATCTTGTGTCCTCGATTTTTTCCTCATTTTTTTGCCCTTTATTTTGCTATAATTGTGCGTTGAATCTTAATACACTTGACAAACACAGTGTGACATTTTCCCAATTGTCAAGGGGGAAAATTTAGAGCAAAAAAAAAAAAAAGAAAAGAGAAAAGAAAAGAGGCGAATCAACCGACTCTACAAACTTTTATTCCCTAAGAAAATATTGGCTAGATTATATTTGCCAACTAGATAGTGCATTGAACCATTGAGAAGCAACACGTGGCTGGTCGGGGCTCACCAGTCAGATTTTTCAAAAATGAGAGGCCCATCCATCAACGTTATCTCTCTCCTCTTCCTCCGTTATCTGCAAGTCAAATATTTGAAAAAGCATAAAAAAAAGTCTTGTTCCCTCTCTCTCCATTATCGCCCTCTCTCTCTCTCTCTCTCTCTCTCTCTCTCTCTCTCTCTCCAAGCTTGTGAGGTCGACTCGCGCGTTCTATCTCCCCAAGTTCGTTATCTCTGTCTTCTTCGACCAGATCTCGAGTCAATCACGATACCAGGCTGGTCCCTCGACCAGCCTGGTGTCGAGGGACCAACCTCTATGTTAGAACAGAATCATTTGCACAGAACATACTTATGCTACACCATAAGAAAATCGACATTCCTTTTAAGCCTTAAAATTCGCACAGAGGTTATTAATTTCAAATACAGTGAACTATGTCAACTTAGTGGCCAGAAGTTGCAAGCTCTAAACGCAGTGGTATTTACCTTCCCAAGCTGCAAAATCTTCTCCACTTTGTCAATCCTTCACTCCTTCACCAACCCATCAACAACAAGCTGCAATGCCCAATCAACAAGCCAACTGATCTTGATAATCTCTTCCCACAGCTTGAAATTAGTCTATGCTATTTCACTATACAGTAGTTTAACATTGTGCAAATTACCACTTTAGCTTTTCGATTGCAAAGAGTGAAAAACCTAACCTAAGGCCGTCGGACGTGAAGGACATATCAGAGCCGCCAATGGGGGTTGGGGAGACGACAAGAGTAGAACAAGCCATGATCTTGGAAAGAGACAAGGAGGCAGCAGAGGGGTACGAGTTCAGTTTTTGGGTTGAAAACCCCAACCTGAGGCCGTCGGACGCGAAGGACAAATCGAATCCAACAATGGGGGCCGGCGTGGTTTTTGGTCGAGGGAGAGAGAGTGAACGTAGCGAGAACAGAACAAGCCGTGAACTCAGAGAGAGAGAAGAGGCGACACTGCGGGGCTCCGGGATAGCGGAGGTGGGAGCGACAGCGGCTGTGACGGCGGCGTGGTTGTGGTCGAGGGACCGGCCTGGTCTCGTGATCGACTCGAGATCTGGTCGAAGAAGACAGAGAGAGAGAACGCGCGGGTCGACCTCGCGAGCTTGGAGAGAGAGAGCGCGATAATGGAGAGAGAGGGAATGAGACTTTTTATTTATTTATTTATGCCTTTTGAAATATTTGACCGGCGGATAGAGGGGGAAGAGGAGAGAGATAACGGAGATGGATGGGCCTGGCCTCCTCTTTTTGAAAAATCTGACTGGTGAGGGCCACCAGCCACGTGTCAATTTTTAAATAATCAATTCACAATTTAGTTGTAGCCAATATTTTCTCTTATTCCCCACCGTCAAAAGGTCAAGGGGAACCGCATGAGTCTTTAAGACGACAAAATTGTAGACCGTGTCTTATCTACAAAGGTGATAAACTTCAATAATTGCGGGATCGAAAGGCGTGAAACAAGTAGTCCCGCTCCCATACGTTATATATATTCATCAGGGGCCGTCACTCGATTGAAATTTTCCTCTCTAGAACACATTGCTCTCGCTCGTTCCTTGTTGAAGCAAACTTTTGAAAAATCATGATGCAAGCCTTGACCCTAGTCATGGCCGTGGCTCTCCTCCTCCTCCTCCTCCTCGCCGTCATCAAGCTGCTCAAACCCAAAGCCACCCACCCAAACCTCCCCCCGGGTAGCTTCGGGTGGCCAGTCATCGGTGAGAGCCTCGAGTTCCTCCGCTGCCAACGCTGCGGGTGCCCAGAAAAGTTCATCAGGGACCGGATGAGCAAGTACAACTCCCCCGTGTTCAGGACCTCGGTGCTCGGGGAGCCGATGGTTGTCTTTTGCGGGCCGATGGGGAACAAGTTCTTATTCTCGAACGAGGGCAAGAAGGTGGCGCTATGGTGGCCGAGCTCGGTCGGCAAGCTGATGGGGAGGTGCCTCCTCTCCAAGGTCGGCAACGAGGCGACGTCGGACAAGAAGATGCTCATGATCTTCTTCAGCCCGGAGGCGCTCATGAGGATCGTCGGGGTCGTTGATGAGGTGACCAAGGATCATCTCAGGATTCACTGGAAAGGTATGCGACTACAAATTTGTTGAAGCAAAAATGTGCTTGTTTATACTTAAAAAAAAAGGAAAAAATAATTTAGTGACATAAATTTAGAATTGTCATTAAATCTGAGTTGTTTAATTTAAAATGGACGGTCCAGACTAATTAATAATTTTTTTTTTGTTGAAAATGATATGAATTGATTTGATTTTTTAATTGGAAATGTCAGATCGATTATGATAAGAAATAATATAAAATTTTTAAAAGAGAGAAATCTATTGCCTACAGATTTTTGCGTTGGAACGTGGCGCGTTGGATACTATCGAGTCCCTCTTGGATATGTGGCAGCCAATTAATGGAGTGCTTTATAGCCCACGTGGCTTGACAGGCTCATCCAAAATTTTTTAAACGAAACTTGATATTAAGATAGGTAGGGAATTGTAATCAGATCAGGTTTACTTAGAATTTGGATTGGTCCACCCGAGAAATAAGATTGAAAATCGATTTCGATTCAAATCGGTCGAGCATCGGTTTTAATTTTTGGGAACCGGTTGAAACTAGTTCGGTTCTCGATTTCAGGTAGAGAATCACCAGGATCGATTTTAGAACTGCTTACTTTTAAAAGTTCACTGTTTATGTGTTATGCATTAATCAGTTTCATAAAACTAGAGCTAATACTTAAATCGATTAGTATCATAAAATAAGTTTTAGATTGTTGATTTTAATAGTCCACGGTTTCTATTTTGGATTATTGCTTTTGGTGGATTGCAATTTTTATTGCTCATTTCATCGATACTTATTATTTTGATGGAAAAAAAAAGAAAAAAGAAAAATAGATTCTCGGGTGGACCTTGGTTACAGACTGAAAAACATGGTCGGTTCCAAAATAGGTTCCAAAACAAGATTCTCAGTTCCAAAAACTGAGAACCGATTATAACATGGTCGGATTCAGGGTCTAGATATAGATCCGGGTTTTGTTCACCCCTAATAGATAGGCATCTCTGGACATTTGCTTGAGCAATTTCTGAACGTTTAATCCATCAACAATCTAAATCAATCGCTCAAATTTCTTAAGGCAAAGATCAGCTGGAGGCCTACTCCACCCTTAAGCAGCACACCTTCGACCTCGCGTGCCGGCTGTTCATGAGTATCACGGACCCGCATCTCGTCTCAAGGCTCGCCAACCACTTCCACGTGTTCGTCAAGGGAGTCGTCGACCTCCCCATCAACGTCCCCGGCACAAACTTTTACCGGTCGAAGAAAGCGGCGGATTCCATCAGGAAGGAGCTCCGGGTGTTGGTGAAGCAACGCCGGGCGGAGCTAGAGAAGAAGACGGCGTCCCCTTCGCAGGACATCATGACACACCTGATCGCCAACGGGGACGAGAAAGGGAAGCTCATGCCCGAGGCGGAGATCATAAACAACATGCTGAACCTCCTATTCGCAGGCCATGATACTTCCACTTCCACTCTAGTGTTGATCATCAAGTACCTGAGCGAGCTGCCTCATGTACTTGAGAAGGTCGTCGCCGGTTAGTCCCCTCCCCGTCCTCGATTTTCCTAGTCACCGTTGCACTGTCATCAGCCTCCATGCACGTACTTAACATTCGCATTCGCTAGAGCAAAGGGAAATCGCTGCATCAAAGGCGGTAGGAGAGCTTCTTCAGTGGGGGGATTTGCAGAAGATGAGATATTCGTGGAACGTCATATCGGAAGTAATGAGGATGACCGCGCCGGTCTACGGCACTTTCCGCGAGGCCCTGGTCGATTTCACGTACGGAGGATACACCATTCCCAAAGGCTGGAAGGTAAAATGCATGCGTTCATCCTCCGAAATCACATCATCGTTCATTGCCCTAGAAGACTTGGGCGTTAATGGCGGGCTTACCCGTTTGTTTGTTGGTCTGTCGTGCATAGTTACACTGGAGCGCATGCACAACGCACGGAGACCCGGACTACCACCCTAGAGCGTCGACCTTCGACGAGTCAAGGTTTGAGGGATCTGGACCGGCTCCATATTCGTACGTCCCGTTCGGAGGGGGGCCGAGGATGTGCTTGGGGCTCGAGTTCGCTAGGGTGGAGCTGCTCGTGTTCCTGTACAACCTCAGCAATGGATTTCAATGGACTTTGATCAACCCCGGTGAGAAAATAATCTACGACCCCTTGCCTATACCGGTTGAAGGACTCCCCATCCGCCTTCGACCTCGCGAATAGCTTCTTCTGTCATCTATGAAGATCACCCGCTTGATGTGGTACTTAGATCATCAATAAGCTGTCTGCTTGCTTTTCGCCTTCATATGACTGCCCGCCTGAACCCTTGGTATTCGATTTACTCGAAGTCCCTTTAATGTTTGTATATCCTACATATCCGAAAGCTCTCGTCCGATCGATTCCACAGGTTAAGCTCGCGGTGCTCAGAATGAAATAAATAATTCTGGAAAGGAAAGAATCGATAGATTATGAAATCTTCAGATCGAACTTTCGTTTAATCAGACACTAGAAATGTCATCTCCCGACTCTCGAGCACGCAACATCTCTTGCCAAATCGCCACTAGGTCATAAAGATAGCGACCTAGACATACTATCGACCTATCACATAAATTGCGCATGCGGAACGTATATAACTCCTAACAGCAAGATCAACATGGGATAGAGAAGCAGGAAATCAAAACGGTCAATTCACCAAAAGACAATTCATTACATTATCAAAAGCAGATGTTAATTAACCCTATAGAGCTAACAACATACAACCCTATTTTATGGGGCGGCTCTCTAAGACCTCAAAAAGATAAAGGGTCAGGGAATGGTTAATTCCACATCTACTTCAAAAAACTACCTTCTCAGTCACACTTTAGCACGCTTCGTCACTTGGAACTTGAAAATGTTATCTCACAGCGGGGTGAGAAATAAATCTTAGTGAATCGAGCCTAAGCTCGGTTAGGAAGCTGATTCACTTGGGGCATCCTAACAGAGCCTCACAAGATCACATATAGCACTGAAATACGGCTCTGATATAATAAACATTCGCATGCATACTTGCTAGCCTTCAGTCACATACAATGCAATGCTTGACTCAACTCGACCAGCAGTCATATCAGCCAATCACTCAAATAAGCATCACATCCACAAGTATGCACAGTATATCACACAAATCCATTTATTAACGAGGATTCGCGCGTTGGCTCGATCAACTCAAAGATAGTGCAGAGGATCCACGCAATTGACGCGATCGACTCTCACGATTAATGCGATCCCACATTCTTCCAGCATGACCAGGCTACGTTTCTTTTTCCTTCAACAACAACTATTATGAGAGGTGTCTTCAGTGCACCCAACATGGCACCAACAAGTGGGCATCCTCGTAGGGGCATCGGTCCATCACAAGCTGCAACCGACTTCCGACAATCTCTTCAAATCGTACTTCATCGTATGAGACATGAATTGTCGTTCTACTGACAAGTCGTGTGGTCTTATACAATTAGTACGATATGTACAATTAGTAAAATACGAACTTGCTAGGCCCTTATCCATCATATGACCACACAGCACACCCGACACATCAATCAATTTAATTCATTTTGATTTAGGGCGGATGCTCACACCACGTGCTCAAAGACTCGGCCCATGGCCATTTTCGTGCTAAAAAAGATTATTTGATTTTGCACATGGTCATATGCATATGCTGACTATCAATTAGATGCGACAATCTGACACGGGACTATTAACTCCCAAACGAATGCCAAATCACTCAATGAACATTTTAGGCATCCAATCAAACATATCAACGAGGTGAACAAACTAATCAAGCCATCAGTTTAGTTAAGTAATATAATGACCGGTTCGTACAATAATCTTTTATTAGTTGATTTGCTTTATAAACGCCGATCGATTGCTCGTCTCTAATCTATCGCTCGCTCGCGATCGAACCATAGTCCACAATCAATCAATCAAATAGCCACGGACGACCTAGGCTAACCCAACTAATTTAATTGATCGTGATCATTTACCCTAATCCCGATTTCTATTTAAACCGACCATGATCGCGCTACTTAAATATCATACTTGGCTAAACGACAAATCCTAGATACAATTAGTTCTCTAATCAAGGATTATGATCCACTCACAATCTAACCAGGCTTAGGTCGACTTGAAAATAACGACGCGGCGATGACAGTTCCCGATTTCCTGTCAGAACCTCAATTTCCTCGACTAAACAAGTGACGACTAGGCTCGACACTAGTTAGGACTCGTGGCAGAGGTCCGGCGAGGCGGCGGCGGAGACGGTGGAGCTTCGGCGAGCGGCAGCGACCTAAAACAGAATCTGGTCAGTGGGCAAAACAGGATTACAAGGCTGTTTTGAAGCGATTCTCGGCCTCAAAGGTCGAGACAAAGCCGTCCAAGGCTCGAGAACTCATTGAGGGGTCAAGGACGATCGTCGAGATCAACTGAGGGCGGAAGACAGCGGTTGGAGGTGATCGAATGGCGGCTGTGCAGAACCAAACAAAATCGGTCCCGAAATAGGGAAGTTGGAAACCGAGTCTGTTCGAGGCTCTATAGGCGGCGATCAACCTCCAGCAGCTCAGGGGAAAGAGAAGGGGGGTTTGAGGTGGCCGTCGATGGCAGTGGTGAGCGACGACGGAAACGGTCGGAACATAAGCAAACAGGCGCCGACTCCAAAACAGAGCATAATGGCTCTTAGAGTTGCTCGCGGAGGCTCTAGTGGTCAACTAGCGGTGACGCTCGGTCGGGACGGTGGTGAGGTGGCCAGGGGACGTCGTCGAGGTGGTGGCTGGAGGCAACGATGCTGCAAACGGTCGGAGGAAGAGAGAGAGAGAGAGAGAGAGAGAGAGCTCTCGGGTTCGAGGCTGAAAAACAGGGCAGGGAAGGCTTGCGCGACTCCGACAGCCCACGACGACCAGCGACGGCTACGGGAGGGTCAAAGATGGTGGCTGGAGGTCGTGGTTGTTGGCGGCGACGGTGGGGGCCGCGCAAAAACGACGGAGGAAAAGGGGATGGTGTTTGGCCGTTGGGGGGGGTGTGTCCATGGGAGGGGAGAGAGAGTGAACGAGGGAGAGAAGAGAGAAGAGAAGAAAGAGAGAGAGTAGATTGGTACGTGATGCAATTATTGGTTGGTGGGGTGTGACCTGTGGGGCCTACCAAGGTCAAATAAAATTCAAAAATTTTACTTTATATGCATAATATCCAATGCCAAAGCATTAATTTGATAATTCGAGACAGGAAATGAATTTCGGCATACTGACGAAAGTTGTTTTCATGGGTTAAGCTTAGTCAGGATTAGGCTCGGGCGCAAGAATTGAAATCCTAATCGCGACGACTAAGAATTTTGAAACATAACCTAAACCGACTGACGTTTCAGCAAATTATCCAATTTCGTCTCTTAAATCCTTACGGTCCAAAAATTCGTACTCGAAATGAAACTCCAATTCAATGATTTCAATCACTTACAAAATGTGAATTTCCAGGGCATCACAAGAAATTAGTAGAAGAGAGAAAATGAAGCTACAACATTTACTAAACCATTTGGAAATACAATTATGAACGTCGTGCTCTCTCATTTAAGGAAAGCTAGCCCATAGAAGGGGGGAAATAGAAGGAATATACATTGAAAATAAGGACGATTATTTCACTTTTGCTAGTTTAGTTCTATATTGTTGACATCTAAATTTTGACTACTCTTTAATTTTTTTTTTGCATAAAAAAATCAGGGTACTAACCATTCATCTATATCTAAAAATAATTATTCATAAAATTTGTATTTAGGCTAGTTCTTATTTTCGCATTTAGTTCGGACCGACGGCGAGTGGATTTAGTTGGACTACATCCTTATGGATATTAATTTGGCCGAACCTACGGGGGTTGAAGATTATCACACGAGATTTTTCCGAGTGGGGGGAAATCGATCTTGGGATAGGAAATTTGAACGAAAATCTTCAGCAGAACTCAGACTTGATAGGAAGAAGAGATATTGCAAGAATTCGGGTAAAAAAAAATAGAGAAAAGCAAGGACAACGTATTCTGCAGGGAGTCTTCTTTTCAACGGCTCATACTATATATATATATATATATATATATATATATATCGGGAGAGATTAAGGAGGGAGGAGAGGAGACGGTGGCTTTAGACCTTTCTTTTAGATGGTCTCAATTGTGGTCGTAAGCTATTTTAACCTATTTGTTAGGAAGTTTTATTGTATATATTTCTTCATAGTATAAAATCCTTCTTATTGTGTATCTCCTAATTAGGACTGTTGTCCTATATATATGACAGGATTGAGTATTGTAGATATACAAAAAAAAATCATTGAATAAGAAAGAGAGTTTTCTTCTTTTTTTTTCATGGTATCAGAGTTCTAGGGTTTGATCCTTAGGGTATTGTACGTCAATCATCGACTACAGCGTCGTTGTCTTGTCCCGGTCGACTTCGTCCTCTTCGAGCGATTCATTATGCGAACTTGATCTCATGGCCAACGACCAGTCAATTGTTGCAACTGACCAAGCAAATGCTAGTGCCTTTGCTACTGCCATTCTAGCAGACCAGACCGTTGCGATGAAGCAGTTCTTGACCTAGCAGGCCGCGCCGCCGTGCGTTGAACCTCCTGTTGCACCGATTGCTGTCAAGCTTGGTGGCAAAAACTATGGCGTATGATCCCAGGTTGTTGAGATGTGTGTCTCGGGCAAAGACAAACTGGGCTATTTGAACGGTGGTTCTCCTAAGCCCCTTCTAACTGATCCGTTTTTTCGACAATGGAAAATCGATGATTCGATGGTGAAAGGTTGATTTATCAATTCTATGGATCCAACCTTGATACCAAACTTTATTCGGTTTCCTATTGCCAAAGCCGTATGGGATGCTGTGGCAACGACTTTTTTTTATGAATCTGACACCTCCCAAATTTATGATCTTGAGAGGCAGGTTTCTTGATTGAAGCAAGGCGGTGGACCCATCGAGAAATATTACAATGATCTTCAAGGGCTCTGGCGTGAGATCGATTTCCGACGTCCTAATCCTATGCAATTTCCGATCGATATTCAAAGGTACAATGCTATTGACCATGAAGATCGAGTTTATACCTTTTTGGACGGTCTTGATGACCTCCTGGACAAAGTACGTGTTGATGTTCTGAAGATGGATCTATTCCCCACTGTTAAGAAAGCTTATGCCCAGGTCAGGCGAGAGGATATGCATCAATCTATCATGCTCTCTACTCTCGTCGGGGTCACCTCTGATTCCTCTAGAATGTCACAGCGGGCCAATGGTGATCCGCACCTCCAGTTAGTGTCGTCTGTCTCGGGAGCTCGCCCTAGACCTGGTTTGCAAATTCAATCTAAGGGGTGCTCTCATTGTGGGAATCCTAAACATACGGCAGTATCTTATTTTAAACTACACGATTATCCAGCTTGGTATGATGATTTTCAGCCCAAGAAAAAGAAACCAAGCTCATAGAAGGGGCGGAATGGAGGGCAAGCCTCCTTGGTGACTAGCGGCTTGTCATTAATTCTTATGGAGTTTGAATCTGTTAATGCCGAATCTCCTGAAGGTAATTGTGGGTTTGTCTTTGCTAATGGACATTGTCACGTCCCGACTCTCGAGCCCGCGACATCCCTTGCCAAATCGCCACCAGGTCATACTAGATAGCGTCCCAGGCAACTGCTATCGACCTAAGATTATATTGCGCAAGCGGAACGTACCATCTTCCATTCAATAAAACCATATGGGATAGATAGAAAGTAAAGCCAGATTGCAAAATACTAAAGGCTGATGAGAATAGATGATTTATAACCTTACAGAGCCATCAACTGATAATTACAACCCCATACTTCGGGGCGGCCCTCTAGGACTCACAAAAAGATACAGGAGTCAGTTAAGGTTAACTGTCATCTATCCCAAAACAGTATCCCCAACAAAAACATCATCAGTTCCCTGACTACAAAAGGAACCTAACCCTCTACTGGGAAAACTCGACATCCGAGTCATAATAACCAACCGGAGGAGCCAGGTCGTTCGGGTCATCACAAGAACTCTGGCTAGAATGCACAAAGGGGGCTATTGATTGCTCAAGCTCGAGCTCGAGCTCCATACCAGGCGCGGGGTCCACCACTTCCCCATCAGATGTGTCAATATCCATCGGGTCCCAAGCGGGGATATTAGGGACCCCCTGAAGAGGTGGCCCCTCAAATCCTCGAAGCGGACCGAAGAGATCCATCCCATCACGAAGATACCAGGCCTTAAAGAGGTGTGCCACCAGATGTGGCATCCCTTCATCGACCCATATCGTCGTGATGTGACGCTCCCACATCTGGTCCGTACCTGGTACCGGATGGAGACTGATATCAAGTGATGAGTCAGTGGGGGTGCCGAATCGCACCGGTCTTTCCATTACTTCGGACCTGAAAAAAATTTATCCCACGACGGGGTGAGAAATGAATCTCAGTGAATCAAGCCTAATCTCGGTTAGGACAATGATTCGCCCAGAACATCCTAAGTGCCACAAAAAGATCACAAGATATCAACAGAGATATATATATATATATATATATATCAATCACAACAAATCTGTCAAATCTACCACCAACAGAAGCACAACCACTCAGGCATAAACAAGTCCATTATTAATCAATGACCCACGCGACTGGCGTGATAAATATATCAATAGTGCGATCCCGCACTCTTCTGGCAAAACCAAGCTACGTCCACTTTACCCTCTCAGTGACGGCTACTACAAGCAGTGTATCCAGTGCACCCGGCACGGCACTGCAAGTAGGCATTCCTTAAAAAGGAGCTTCGGTCCATCACAAGCTGCGACCGGCATCCGATAATCCCTTAAAACCGTATGACTGGCACGGGGCATGGATTATCGTGCTTCTGACAAGTCGCGAATCCCATACAATCTATACGGCACAAGTACCCACGGTACAATACGAACTTGCCAGGTAGCGTCATTGACCCTTTAAATGACCACACAAATTGCATTCGGCGATCAACTCTTTGATTATCTTGGATTAACGCCAAAATCTACAAGAAATACAATCAACTCGGCCCCAAGGCCCACAAGACTCCCAATTGAGCATATCAACCAGGCAACAAACCAATCCAGCAATTCACTCACTCTCGAGTAATCAACTTAACCCGGCAATTTCAAGCTCAATTCATATTAGAAATCTTAATTCTCAGTCAAATTATAGCAATCAATCGTTCGATCGTCTCTAACCTGTCACTCACTCGCGAACAACTCAATCAATCAATTAATTGTTAAATTACCATAAATAGCCACAGACAAATAATCGATCGACCATGTATCCTAACCATGGTTTCTATCTACACCGGTCCCGATCGAAATAATTTTTTTTTAAAAATAAATAAATCAATAAATAAATACATAATTAAATAAATAAATAAATCAGACTAATCCTAAGCGCAATTAGCGCCCTAACCAAGGTTTAGAGTCAACTCACAATGTGAGTTAGCTCGACCGGCGACGGCGGCGGCGGCGATAAAACTAAGGTTTATCGCGCGGCGGATCGAGCTCAAACTTTTGCGACACCCCGTGGGAGTCCGGCGAGGTCGCCGGAACAGGTGGCCGACGGCGGAGCTCCGACGAGCGGCGGCCGGCAGCCTGCAACCGTGAAAAATCAGTATAATCAACCGGCGACTTCACTGTTTTGGCCATTTTTTCGGCAACACGGGTCGGGACAAGGCCGGCCAAGGGTCGGGGGCTCACGCAGGGGTCGGTGGGGGTCGGTTGGGACAGGTGGATGGCGGCGGAAGGCGGCCGGCGACGGCGAACAGCCGCGATCAGTGACTGTCCTGTTTTTGCACCGAAACAGGGGTCTCGGTCGGCGGCCACGCGCGGCGACCGGCGGAGCCGAGATGGGTGGCGATAGAGGAGACTCAAGGGAGTCGTCTGGCTGTGGCGGTGTGGCACGGCGGCAACAGTGGCGGCCGGATCGAAGAACGGAACAAATCGGGTTCAAAACAGAGTACCGGAACTTTCGGGCCGGATTCCGGCGATTCCGGCGACTGACGGTCGGTGACGAGGGGTTGGATCGGTCGAGGGGAAGTCGGGGGTTAGCTGGGTGGTGGTGGTCGGCGTCGGTGGCGGCCGGAGAAGGCCGCGGAGCCCTCGGGTCTCCTGACCCGAAACAGAGGACGATCGGCCGTGAGTTTTCTTCGGCGAAACGGCGGCGGCGGCGGCTCGGCCGGGGTGCAGGCGACGGCGGGGAGTAGCTGGAGACAGTGGCTGCCGGTGGTGGTGTGGTGGTCGCGAAAAACAACGGCAAACGGCGGTGGATCGATCGGCAAGAGGAGTTGTCGGTCAAAGAAGAAAAATGAAGAAAGAAGAAGAACAGAAGAAGAAGAAGAAGCAGAAAGGAGAAGAAGGAGCGACGGAGAAGACGTGTGTTGGGCAGAGAAATGGAGGGCCACCACCTTGACTTTGAAGACCAAAAATTAAATTTTTTTGTCTCTTATGAATGAATAATTGAGGGAGGGAAAAATGGTAATTTTGGCGCGCCGGAACTGAAACGAAATTTTTGGTGTACTGATCGAAGGGTAATTTCGGCAATTTCACTGGCCAAGCTCGGTCAGGATTAAGCTCGTTTGCAAAAATGGCAATTTAAAAATCGCCGCGGATTAATTTCGAAACTCAATTCGAAATAATCTAAAGTTTGGAATTCGTCCAAATTTTCGTCTTTTCAGTCCTTATAGTCCAAAATGGGCGCCGACTATGACTACACATTCATATCATTTAATCGACTTCCAGCGCTTACAAGGATTGAATTTCTAGGACGTCACAACTCTCCCCCACTTAGGAAATTTCGTCCTCGAAATTACAACACAGTTCTAATTACTCAAAAAGAGAAGGATAACGAAGCTTCATAACTTCTTCGTTCTCCCATGTAGCTCCTTCTGTACCATGGTGTTGCCAAACCACCTTGACTAACGGAATTGTCTTGGATCGTAGTACCTGATCTTTTCTGTCCACGATCCTGACTGGTCGCTCCACATATGATGCCCGTTCATCCAAATCAATTTCCTCGTAACTCAGCACATGAGCAGGGTCTGGCTCATACTTCCTCAACATCGATACATGGAAAACATTATGCACTTGAGCCAGTCTAGGCGGCAATGCGAGTCGGTGAACCAAAATTCCAATTCGTTCTAGGATTTCAAATGGTCCAACGTACCTCGGGCTCAGCTTTCCTTTCCTGCCAAAACGGGATGTTCCTCTCATAGGTGACACTTTCAGAAAGACATGGTCGCCTACTTGAAATTCCAAAGATCTGCGCCTTTTATCAGCATAACTTTTCTGGCGACTCTGAGCTGTCCTTAATCTATCTCTAATCACTTTAATTGCTTCCATCGACTGTTCTACTAACTCAGGGCCAGTTATCTTCCTTTCTCCAACCTCATCCCAACAGACTGGTGTCCTGCAAGCCCTACCATACAAGGCCTCAAAAGGTGCCATCTTAATACTCTGTTGGTAGCTGTTATTATAGGCAAATTCAACTAAATGCAAATGTTCCTCCCAATTACCTCTGAAATCCAAAACACATGCTCTCAACATGTCTTCCAAGGTCTGAATCGTTCTTTCAGACTGGCCATCTGTCTGTGGGTGATAAGCTGTACTAAATTGCAGCTTCGTTCCTAAAGCAGTTTGTAGACTCTTCCAAAAAGTAGCGGTGAATTTAGGATCTCGATCAGAAGTGATCGTCACTGGCACACCATGCAACCTTACAATATGCCTCACATACAGCTCTGCGTATCTGTGTAAGGCGAAGTCCTTTC
Source organism: Rhodomyrtus tomentosa (assembly GCA_028455895.1). Lineage (NCBI taxonomy): Eukaryota > Viridiplantae > Streptophyta > Magnoliopsida > Myrtales > Myrtaceae > Rhodomyrtus > Rhodomyrtus tomentosa. The sequence continues at coordinate 10,955,253 of JAPCWY010000003.1, read as the reverse complement.
TTACTGGAATAAAATGCGCTGACTTCGTTAGTCTATCCACCACGACCCAAATTGAATCATGCCCTCGCTGACTCCTTGGTAAACCCATCACGAAATCCATCGTGATATGCTCCCATTTCCACTCTGGAATTTCCAAAGGCTGTAGTAGTCCTCCAGGTTTGCAATGCTGCGCCTTGACCTGCTGGCAGGTCAAACATTTAGCCACATGTTTGGCTATATCAGTTTTCATACCATTCCACCAGTAATGCTGTTTCAAATTCTGATACATCTTTGTACTCCCAGGATGAATACTATAACTACTACGATGTGCTTCTGATAATATCTCATCCTTTAAATTTTCATCCTCCGGCACAACCAACCGTCCTCTAAACTTAAGTATCCCATCCTCCGCTATTTGAAAATTGACCCTTAGTTTGGTCGGATCTCCTTGCAGGATCTTCCGGATAAAAGGGTCTGTGGACTGCAAGGCCTTAATTTTTACTTGCACTTCTGGCTCAATTCTCAAGGTAGCCACGAGACTCGACAGCTGGCTTATCTCCAGTTTAAAGTCCGAGTCTCTTAATTGCTCAAGTAAACGCCACTCCTGCACCTGCAATTGAGCAATCACTGATTTTCTACTCAGGGCATCAGCAACCTTATTCGCCTTACCAGGATGATACAGGATCTCACAGTCATAGTCTTTTAATAACTCCATCCATCGGCGCTGTCTCATGTTCAGCTCCCTTTGAGAGAACAGATATTTCAGACTCTGATGGTCGGTGTACACCTGAAAACTTTCCCCAATCAAATAGTGTCTCCAGATCTTCAAGGCAAACACGACCGCAGCTAACTCCAGGTCGTGTGTGGGATAATTCAACTCGTGTTGTCTCAACTGACGGAACGCATACGCTACCACCCTGCCATGCTGCATCAAAACACAGCCCAGTCCCCTAAGCGAAGCATCGCTATAAATTTCATAACCACCAGGACCAGACGGAATTGTCAGAACAGGAGCCGTAGTTAGCCTATGCTTAAGCTCTTGGAAACTACGCTCGCACTTGTCCGTCCATTGAAACTTCATATCTTTCTTCAGCAATTTAGTCAAAGGCGAGGCTATAGCTGAGAATCCTTCCACAAATCGCCTGTAATAACCTGCCAAACCCAAGAAACTTCTAATTTCTGTAGCAGTTGTCGGTCTCGACCAGTTAATAACTGCCTCAATTTTAACCGGATCCACAGCAATACCTTCACTCGAAACTACGTGGCCTAAGAACGCCACGCTAGCTAACCAAAACTCACACTTACTGAACTTAGCATATAATTGATGTGTTCTCAAAGTTTCCAGAACTATTCTCAGGTGTTGCTCATGATCTTCAGAACTCTTCAAGTACACTAGGATATCATCTATAAAAACAATCACAAAGTGATCCAGAAACCCCTTGAACACTCTATTCATCAGATCCATAAAAGCAGCAGGAGCATTCGTCAAACCAAATGGCATCACTGTGAACTCGTAATGCCCATAACGTGTTCTAAATGCCGATTTCGGTATATCCTCTTTTCTGATTCTCAACTGATGGTATCCCGTCCGTAGATCAATTTTTGAAAATATAGATGCTTCCTGCAGCTGATCGAACAAGTCATCAATTCTTGGCAGTGGGTACTTAATCTTGATCGTCACCTGATTCAACTGCCTATAGTCAATACACAATCTCAAAGACCCATCCTTTTTCTTAACGAACAAGACAGGCGCTCCCCATGGCGAGGCACTAGGGCGAATGAATCCCTTGTCTAACAACTCCTGCATTTGAACCTTAAGTTCTTTCAATTCCGATAACGCCATTCTATATGGCGCCTTAGAAATCGGCTTCGTCCCCGGAGCTAATTCTATCACAAACTTGATTTCTCTTTCTGGTGGTAAACTAGGTAATTCTTGGGGGAAAACATCTGGAAACTCACATACAATCGCAATATCCTCCAATTTCAATTCTTTAGCAGATGTATCTACTACAGAAGCCAAATAACCTTGACACCCATCTCCCAACAATCGAGTCGCCTCTAACGACGATATCATCACAGTCGAGGTTCCTCCTCGATTACCCAAAAATTCATAACTACTATCATCCATCGGATTAAACCGTATTATCTTATTAAAGCAGTCCATTGTGGCTCTTTGCTTTACCAACCAATCCATTCCCACAATCAAGTCAAAATCGTACATTTCTAGCACAATCAAATCTATCTTACTCTCATGGCCATCCACCACTACTCTGCAATCAGGACAGCTCACTGTAGCCACTACTTTATCTTTCAATGGCGTAGATACATTAAGCACAATTTCTAAAGGTACCAAGTTCAATTCAGATAATTTAACGAACTGATCCGCAACAAACGAATGGGTGGCGCCCGGATCAAATAAGGCATATGCTACTTGGTCATGCAAGAGGACTGTACCTGTAACAGTCGGCGAATCCTTCGCCGCTTCTCGAGTGACTGCAAAAAACCTTCCTTGTGCCGGCGGACGATTCTGGAAGTTTGACGGCACAGTTCCTCTAGGCTGTCCTCCCTGCTGGGGTTGTGCCTGTCCACCTTGCCTCTGCGGGCAGTCCCGCACCTGATGGCCCAGCTGGCCACAACCAAAACAGGCACCACCTCGATACGGGCACAAACCAGGCCCATGCCTCTATCGACACAAGCTGCACACCTCATTCTGACGAAATGCCGGCTTACTAATCGCCCCTCGGCGATTTGGTGGAATGTGACTCCGGTTGTTAAACATGGGTTTCTTCCCTTGTCTCCTATCGAATCTGTTTGGGGAAACTAATCGTGATCCAGATGCAGTAGCCCTTTCAGACAAGTCCCGCTCCACTATCAACGCCCTCGCGTAGATATCATCATAGTCTTGGAGGTCAAGCGGTGCCAGGGCACTCTTAATCTCGGGCTTCAATCCGTCCTTGAACCTTCTAGCCCTATCCTCCAGATCCTCAATCATTCTCGGAGCATACTTGGATAGTTCAGAAAACTTTGCCTCGTACTGGTCAATAGTCATCTGATTCTGACGGAGGCGGAAAAATTCAGCCATCTTTTGCTCCCTAGCTGTCCTCGAAAAGTATTTATTATTGAAAACTTCCACAAAAGTATTCCATACTGGAATTGTACCTTTTGGAAAAGTTCTACCCTTGACAGCTCTCCACCACGTACTAGCATTCCCTTCAAGTTGATAGACTGCCAAAGTAACTTTATCCCTATCTGAGCATCTCAGCAAATAGAATGCTTTCTCCATCCCTTCGACCCATCGAGTAGCAGCTTCAGGGTCTCCACTTACAGTGAATTGGGGTGGCTTCAATTTGAGAAACTGTTCCACCAGCTTTTGAGCCCTACGCTCCTCACTGTCATGTATAGGTAGGGGACTCGCCGACGGAACTGCAAACGGAATAGCAGATGAAGTCTCAGCAGCAGCGACAGTAGCTGCGGCTTGATTCCTTACTTGCTGCCCCATCAAATCTCTAATAGTACCTAGGGCTTGCATGACTTCAGCCATTGTCGGTTCCCTTCCAGTAGGTCCTGTAGGTTCTGCAGCAGAGGCTGCAGTAGGAGGTGCAATAGGGGACACCGCAGGCGGTACTCTTTCAGCATCGACCAATTCTTCCACCGGCCTTAAAGGCCTCCTTCGAGGTGCTCGGGGTGCTCTTCTACCACGTCCGCTCATTTTGCAGTAAAAGGTGAAGTCCTGCTTACCCCATAACAAAACGTGGTCAGAAAGAAATCCTTAAATTCTACCACATAATTAGCAATCATAGGCATAATAACCAAGAATCTTACTAACTATCCCATTTCTCAACGCTTCTTATCACACCATGCCAATGACCAGATGGATCAGGCTGACCTTGCTCTGATACCACCTTGGGCGGGGATGTCACGTCTCGACTCTCGAGCCCGCGACATCCTTTGCCAAATCGCCACCAGGTCATACTAGATAACGTCCCAAGCAACTCCTATCGACCTAAGATTATATTGCGCAAGCGGAATGTACCATCTTTCATTCAATAAAATCATATGGGATAGATAGAAAGTAAAGCCAGATTGCAAAACACTAAAGGCTGATGAGAATAGATGATTTATAACCTTACAGAGCCATCAACTGATAATTACAACCCCATACTTCGGGGCGGCCCTCTAGGACTCACAAAAAGATACAAGAGTCAGTTAAGGTTAACTGTCATCTATCCCAAAACAGTATCCCCCACAAAAACATCATCAGTTCCCTGACTATAAAAGGAACCTAACCCTCTATTGGGAAAACTCGACACCCGAGTCATAATAACCAACCGGGAGAGCCGGGTCGTTCGGGTCATCACAAGAACTCTGGCTAGAATGCACAGAGGGGGCTACTGATTGCTCAGGCTCGAGCTTGAGCTCCATACCAGGCGCGGGGTCCACCACTTCCCCATCAGGTGTATCAATATCCATCGGGTCCCAAGCGGAGATATTAGGGACCCCCTGAAGAGGTGGCCCCTTAAATCCTCGAAGCGGACCGAAGAGATCCATCCCATCACGAAGATACCGGGCATTAAAGAGGTGTGCCACCAGATGTGGCATCCCTTCATCGACCTATATCGTCGTGATGTGACGCTCCCACATCTGGTCCGTACCTGGTACCGGATGGAGACTGATATCAAGTGATGAGTCAGTGGGGGTGCCGAATCGCACCGGTCTTTTCATTACTTCGGACCTGAAAAAAATTTGTCCCACGACGGGGTGAGAAATGAATCTCAGTGAATCAAGCCTAATCTCGGTTAGGACAATGATTCGCCCAGAACATCCTAAGTGCCACAAAAAGATCACAAGATATCAACAGATATATATATATATATATATAAATATCAATCATAACAAATCTGTCAAATCTACCATCAACAGAAGCACAACCACTCAGGCATACACAAGTCCATTATTAATCAATGACCCACGCGACTGGCGTGATAAATATATCAATAGTGCGATCCCGCACTCTTCTGGCAAAACCAGGCTACGTCCACTTTACCCTCTCAGCGACGGCTACTACAAGCAGTGTATCCAGTGCACCCGGCACGGCACTACAAGTAGGCATTCCTTAAAAAGGAGCTTCGGTCCATCACAAGCTGCGACCGGCATCCGATAATCCCTTAAAATCGTACGACTGGCACGGGGCATGGATTATCGTGCTTCTGACAAGTCGCGAATTCCATACAATCTGTACGGCACAAGTACCCACGGTACAATGCGAACTTACCAGGTAGCGTCATTGACCCTTTAAATGACCACACAAATTGCATTCGGCAATCAACTCTTTGATTATCTTGGATTAACGCCAAAATCTACAAGAAATACAATCAACTCGGCCCCAAGGCCCACAAGACTCCCAATTGAGCATATCAACCAGGCAACAAACCAATCCAGTAATTCACTCACTCTCGAGTAATCAACTTAACCCGGCAATTTCAAGCTCAATTCATATTAGAAATCTTAATTCTCAGTCAAATTATAGCAATCAATCGTTCGATCGTCTCTAACCTGTCACTCACTCGCGAACAACTCAATCAATCAATCAATTGCTAAATTACCACAAATAGCCACAAACAAATAATCGATCGACCATGTATCCTAATCATGGTTTCTATCTACACCGGTCCCGATCGAAATAATTTTTTTTATAAAATAAATAAATAAATACATAATTAAATAAATAAATAAATCAGACTAATCCTAAGCGCAATTAGCACCCTAACCAAGGTTTAGAGTCAACTCACAATGTGAGTTAGCTCGACCGGCGACGGCGGCGGCGGCGGCGGCGATAAAACTAAGGTTTATCGCGGGGCGAATCGAGCTCAAACTTCGGCGACACCCCGTGGGAGTCCGGCGAGGTCGCCGGAATAGGTGGCCGGCGGCGGAGCTCCGGCGAGCGGCGGCCGACGGCCTGCAACTGTGAAAAATCAGTATAATCAACCGGCGACTTCACTATTTTGGCCGTTTTTCCGGCGACACGGGCCGGGACAAGGCCGGCCAAGGGTCGGGGGCTCACCCAGGGGTCGGTGGGGGTCGGCTGGGACAGGTGGACGGCGGCGGAAGGCGGCCGGCGACGGCGGACAGCGGCGATCAGTGGCTGTCCTGTTTTTGCACCGAAACAGGGGTCTCGGTCGGCGGCGATTTTCGGCGGCCACGCGCGGCGACCGGCGGAGCCGAGCTGGGTGGCGGCAGAGGAGACTCAGGGGAGTCGTCTGGCGATGGCGGTGTGGCACGGCGGCGACAGTGGAGGCCGGATCGAAGACCGGAACAAACCGGGTTCAAAACAGAGTACCGAAACTTTCGGGCCGGATTCCGGTGATTTCGGCGGCTAACGGTCGGCGACGAGGGGTTGGATCGATCGAGGGGAAGTCGGGAGTTAGCTGGGTGGTGGTGGTCGGCGTCGGTGGCGGCCGTGGCGGCCGGAGAAGGCCGCGGAGCCCTCGGGTCTCCTGACCCGAAACAGAGGATGCTCGGCCGTGAGTTTTCTTCGGCGAAACGGCCACGGCGGCGGCCCGGCCGGGGTGCAGGCGACGGCGGGGAGTAGCTGGAGACAGTGGCTGCCGGTGGTGGTGTGGTGGTCGCGAAAAACAACGGCAAACGGCGGTGGATCGATCGGCAAGAGGAGTTGTCGGTCAAAGAAGAAAAATGAAGAAAGAAGAAGAACAGAAGAAGAAGAAGCAGAAAGGAGAAGAAGGAGCGGCGGAGAAGACATGTGTTGGGCAGAGAAATGGAGGGCCACCACCTTGACTTTGAAGACCAAAAATTAAATTTTTTTGTCTCTTATGAATGAATAATTGAGGGAGGGCAAAATGGTAATTTTGGCACGCCGGAACTGAAACGAAATTTTTGGTGTACTGATCGAAGGGTAATTTCGGCAATTTCACTGGCCAAGCTCGGTCAGGATTAAGCTCGTTTGCAAAAACGACAATTTAAAAATCGCCGCGGATTAATTTCGAAACTCAATTCGAAATAATCTAAAGTTCGGAATTCGTCCAAATTTTCGTCTTTTTAGTCCTTATAGTCCAAAATGGGCGCCGACTATGACTACACATTCATATCATTTAATCGACTTTCGACGCTTACAAGGATTGAATTTCTAGGACGTCACAGACATGGTGATGGTCATCATGGGTGGATAATTGATTCTGGCGCTACTGATCATATGATTTAGGAATCTGGTGACCTTCTTACATTTACTACACCACGTTGAGATCATATTTACAATGCCAACGGGCATAGCTTTCTTGTCACGGCTGCGGGGCGTGTGTCTATCACGCCTTCTCTCTCTCTATATCATACTTTACTTCCCAAATTGTCTAGTAGTTTGTTATCAGCTTGATAGCTTAGCAGCAAATTAATCTGTGTTGTACTTATGTACCCTAATTTTTGCCTATTTCAGGACATTTCCACCAATGAGATTGTTGGGCGTGGTACTAAGAGGGATGGGCTGTATTTCATGGATTACATTACTTCTGGACGGACCTATCATTCTCGAGGACAATTAGCTCAAGAGAAGGAACTTTTGTTATAGCACTATCATTTAGGTCATCTATCATTTGGGTATTTACGACATTGGTTTTCCAAGTTATTTCATGGTCTATCGAACTCTAGTTTTCAGTGTGATACTTGAATTTTGGCAAAGAGCCATCATATCTGTTTCCTCTCAGTTTGAATATTAGTTATACTCATTTTTCCTTAATTCATTCTGATGTATGGAGTGGAGTGCGTCTTCTATTACTACTGTATCTAGGTTTCAATGGTTTATCGTATTTATTGACGATTGCACACGTATGACTTGGCTATATTTGATGAAACATAAGAATGAGACTCAAGCTATCTTTCGGACTTTCCACCGTATGATTCAGACTCCATTTGGGGCCAAACTTCAAGTTCTCCGGTCTGATAATGGTGATGAATATTTAAGTAAACCTCTTGCAGCTTATTTTCAGGAACATGGTGTGATACATAAAACTTCTTGCCCTCAGACTCCTTAGCAGAATGGTGTTGCTGACCGCAAGAATCGCCATCTATTTGAAACCACTCGAGCAATGTTGGAGGGTGGCCATGTTCCTTATCGTTTTTTGGATTCTGCTATAGTTACATCTGCTTATTTGTTGAATCGCATGCCTTCCCCCATTTTGCGCTATCGGACGCCAATGCAAGCACTTACCTCCTATGTGCCTCTTCCTTCGGTTCTTACATTACCTCCTAAGGTGTTTGGGTGTATCACTTATGTCCATCTTCACAAAAATGAGCGGACTAAACTTCTTCTCAGAAAGGGTATTGGTGCTATGATCTTGCCGAAAAGCGCATGTATGTCACCATGGATGTAACATTTACCGAGATGAAACCCTATTTTTCTTCCCCCAATGTCCTGTTTATGGGGAGACGAAGTGTAGAACCAGACATTGGTGGGAGGTTGGGACTACAGGAGTGACAGATGGGTGTGCATGGGAGGTTGGGACTACAAAAGCGACGAATGGGTGTGCGACGGATGGGTGTGCACGGTCGCGTGATTCTGAGACTAAATATTCTAAGCTACTGCCTCACAGCCGTGAGATAAGTGCACAGTAGGGTGGCATAGAAGCAGTGACAACTGAGCATGTGTCAACAGATGCATAGCAGTAACAACCCTCTTTGTCTTCGCCCTTTTTGCTCTCTTCAATACCACTCCAAGCTCTTGAGAATGTACCTAAGGTAAGTACTTCTACTGTACTTGGTTCGTTTGAAGATACTGATGTGCTTACTTATTATAAGCTGCCTGATAGGCATAATAGGGGTCAACCACCGAATCAATATTCTCCAAATGTAGAGGGCCGCAGGTCTTGATATTCTATTACAGATTATGTGTCTGCCAAGAGGTTGTCCACACCACTACAAGACTTCGTATCCACGGTTTCCTCAGTTCAAGTTCCAAACAAGGTTGAAGAAGCCATGAAGGATCCAAAATGGCTTCCAACGATGAAGGTAGAGATGGAGGCATTGGAGAAAAATCGAACTTGGAAACTTGTGGAATTGCCAGAGGATATGAAGCCGGTTGGATGTAGGTGGGTGTTTACAGTCAAACATAAAGCAGATGGCACTACTGAAAGGTATAAGGCACGACTAGTAGCTAAAGGGTATACACAGACTTATGGGGTGGATTATTAGGAAATATTCTCTTCAGTTGCAAAGTTAGACACGATAAAAGTATTGTTATCTCTAGCTACAAACTTGGACTGGCATTTGCATCAATTTGATGTGAAGAATGCATTTCTTCATGGAGATTTAGAGAGCTTCCACCTGGATACAGATGCGCAGATCAGCCGAACATGATTTGTAAGCTGGAAAGATCATTGTATGAGTTGAAACAGTCCCATCGTGCATGATTTGGTCGCTTTAACTCAGCTATGAAAAGGTATGGATACTCCCAAAGTAATTTAGATCATACTTTGTTCTTAAAAGGTACTCAAGGAAGAATAACAACTCTTATCATATATGTAGACGACATGATTATTACAGGCAATGATAGTGCCGAGATTATGAGACTGCATGAATTATTATCTAGGGAGTTTGAGATGAAAAACTTGGGAGGTTTGAAATATTTCTTAGAAATCGAGGTTGCTAGGTCGAAAGAAGGGATTTAAGTTGGCATGCTAGATTGCAAGCTTGCAAACACTCCTATGGTACAAAACTGTAAGCTTGGAGAGTACCCTGATCAGACGCCTACTAATAAAGAAAAATACCAAAGGTTAGTAGGCCGATTGATTTACTTATCTCATACACGTCTTGATATTGCTCATGCAGTAAGTGTAGTGAGTCAGTTCATGCATGCACCTAGTAAGGATCATATGAGTGTTGTGTTGCAAATTATTCGATAATTGAAGTTAGCCCCAAGAAAAGGATTGCTATTTGCAAAAAAAAATGGCCACCTTGGAGTAGAGGGTTACACAGATGTAAATTGGGCTGGAAGTGTGACAGACAGGAGGTCTACGTCATGGTATTTTACATTTGTGGGAGGCAACCTCGTTACATGGAGAAGTAAGAAATAAAATATTGTAGCTACGTCTAGTGTAGAAGCTAAATTTAGAGGTGTAGTAAATGGATTATGCGAACTTCTATGGCTTCAAAAGCTGCTAACCGAGCTCGCGTATCCACCAAGTTTAGAAATCAAATTGTTTTGTGATAATAAAGCAGCCATAAACATTGCTCATTATCCAGTTCAGCATGATAGAACCAAACATATGGAGATTGACAGACATTCCATCAAAGAGAATTTGGATATAAAATTGATTCGTTTACCATTTGTGAAGTCTGAAGATCAGTTAGCTGATATATTGACAAAGGCTGTGTTAAGTAGAGAGTTTCATAGCTCACTTATTAAGTTGTGTATCAAAGACATCTTTGCATCCATTTGAGGGAGAGTGTGGTCGTGAGCTATTTTAGCCTATTTGTTAGGAAGTTTTATTATATATATTTCTTCTTAGTATAGAATCATTTTTATTGTGTACCTCTTAATTATGGTTGTCTGTTGTCCTATATATATGACATGATTGAGTATTGTAAATGTACAGAAAAAAAATATTCATTGAATAAGAATGGGAGTTTTCTTTTTCTTCACCAATGATGAATCTTTGGGTAGAATCATGAAGCTCCTCTGGGTATTTTCATGGTGTCTTTTGCCACCCATCATGCCCACCGAATACGAAGCTTTCCTTTGCTGATCATTCGCAGCTCCTTATCGGCATCAAGAGTTGTTGTTTCGTGGCTTGTTCCTTGGAGATCAGTTGCAGGATCTTGAGCCTAGCGACCGTCATGATCTTGACGAGGACCGTCGCCAATCGTTTAGTCATAGCCGCTGCCGAGCCCTCACTGAGAAGGGAGAAGAATCACCAGTCCAACTCCATGATGTGAAGCCGATCTCCACCGAGCCATCTTCTGACAAGTCCCTACGATGTTTCAAGCAATCTCACTCAGTAACGGCACTTCCCTAGTGTTCCGGAGACTACTGGAAACTACGACCAGCGGAAGAATCCCAGACGAGATTTTTCGCTTTAGATCTCCACCAAGGTGATCCCACGCGAACCATCGCAAATCAGTCGGCACCACCACGATCTCCATAGTTTCGTCATCTTCGGCACCAGTTTGTCTCTGGAGAAACAATTCAACATCGGAGCTCCTCAGATTTGCACCGCTTGGGACTTATTCTTGTGTTGAAAACTGTGATCCATTTTCTCCACACAAAATCTAGAAACAACTAGTTGAATGTGAAAGAGCAGAAGTGTGGATTGAAGACCAGGTTGAAGAGTCCAAGTTCAATAATCTCACGCGAAGACAAAGCAAATAGAGAAGTCCAAGAAGAATTCTAGAGTAAACTAATGGCAAGAAAAGTCAAAGGCGGCAACAGAAGTGTGTAAAGGGGATTTTTCTTGCATTAAAATATTGTCTAAATTGTCAAAAAATGTACCCACTATGTCGGCTGTAACAGCTCTATACATATAGCTTGTGCTCATCTCGCGCATGTGTGGGGAGCATAAAAGAGAGACCATGTCACGTAGCTCTTCCACCAAAAACTCTTTCAACTATTGTAATTCCATTTCTATCATCTAGTGAAAGGGAAAAATGCCAAAAAAAAAAATATTAAACCTATTGCATTAGTGCCTCTTCAGTTCTAAAACTTTTTTTGGTGCCAATTTAGTTATAAAATTTTTACATTGGCACAAATTTAGTCATAAGCTTTTTTTGTGTATTAATTCAGTTCTAAACCTTTTACATTAGTGTCAATTTAGCTCTAAATATTGTGCATTTATGTCAATTGAGTCAATTCGATCAATTTTGATCGAAAATTATTAGCGCGAACATCAATAGTCCTACGTGGCACAACTTGAGCTAATGTGGATTTTTTTAAATATTTTTAATAATTTTTAATAATATTTTTTTGAAAAAATGCTTAAAAATATTTAGAATCATAGAATAATATTAAAAAAAATATCCAATTCAGCATTTGTGGTTTCACGTAGGATAATCGATGTCCAAGTTAGCTATTTTTGGTAAAATTAGTCGGATTAACTCAATTAGTATAAATACAAAAGATTATGACTGAATTGACACAAATGCAAAAAGTTTAGTACTGAATTAACACCAATAAAAGTTTTAAGACTTAATTGGCACCAATGAAAAATGTGTATGACGGAATTAACACCAAAAAAAGATTTAGGATTAAATTAACACTAGTGCAATAGGTTTAGTATTTTTTTGACACTTCTCCCTCTAGTGAAACTGTACTTTACTCAACATACCTTGTCGATATTTCTCAAATTGTCCAATCCTTGTCCATTTCTCTACATCAATTAGAACGCACACACGTACTCTTACACATCACTAACACAAACTTTCATTGGCCATCAATACCAAGCTTCCGCGCACAATATAATTTCCAACAGTTGCATATTACTCATTTTTTTGCCATTCAGCTTCCCACATTTAGTGTCACTTTCGACAGGTTTTCGCGAAAATCCCACCATTGTCATGACATGTGACAGGGTTCGGTCCAGCAAACTTCCCATTCGGTTCAAGTTTGACAAGGCGACAATAGAACCCGTGAGTCCGTCGAGAACCCACCCATCCGCAAGCCGATCAAATTTCGATTTTGGAAAGACCTGCTCATGTTCATTAAGAGAGAGTTAGGCATTTATAATGGGCTTAACTCGCTTGTTTATTGAATTTGTCATGCATAGTTACATTGGAGTGCATGCTCAACAGACGAAGACCCAAACTGCTACCCGAGAACGCTGACCTTCGACGAATCGAGGTTCGAATGATCGGGACTGGCACCATATTCCTATGTCCCGTTTGGAGGCGGACCGAGGATGTGTTTGGGGCTCGAGTTCGCGAGGGCGGAGCTGCTCGTGTTCCTGCACAATCTATTTCACTGGAGTCCGGACAATCCCGATGAGAAAATAATCTACCACCCCATGCCAATACCGGTTAAAGGACTTCCCGTCAGGCTTCGACCTCGCGACTAGCTTCTTTGTGGTACTTGATACTGTCGAGAGGCTATGTGCTTGTTTCTGCCCACCTTACTATGAAGCCTAAAAGGCTTGACATCCAAATAATTGAATGTCATTATGATTCTGAACTACGGAAACCGTCTATTTATAAATCGAGAAAACGTCCATTACGCAACATTAAACCTCGTCGGTTACGTCCGTTACGCAGCATTAATTCTTGTCGGTTACGTCTAACAATAATTTAGGCATTAAACTACTAATTACAACAATAAGGTTCGTCCAAAAGGAGCTCCGGGCATTGGTGAGGCAGAGAAGAATGGAATTGGAGAATAAGTTGGCCCGGCCGTCGCAAGACATAATGTCCCTCTTGTTGGCGAGCGGGGACGATAACGGTATAAGCTTATGCCGGAGGAAGAGATCGTAAATAACATGTTGCACCTCCTATTCGTGGCGCACGACCCTCCTAGTTGTGCTCTCATGTTGCTCCTCAAGTACCTAAGTGAACTCCCTCGTGTCCTTGAGAAAATTCTTGCAGATAATCACGTATTTTCCTCTATTTTTTGTTTGTTTTTACTTTTTATTTTGGATTGATGAATGAAGTGCTCATAAACTTCATTAATGACGCAATTTTGCAATGTCTGTGTCGCCAGAGCAAAGGGAAATCGCGGTGGCATCAAAAGCTCCAGGAGAGTTGCTACAGCGGCACGATCTACAGAGAATAAAATATTCGTGGAATGTCATGTGTGAAGTTATGAGAATGACTCCGCCAGTAATCGGCTCCTTTCACGAGGCCTTGGTTGATTTCACGTACGAACCAGCCTCTCTTCTTCCCATAATCGTGTTTCTAACTTCCATTGATGGTCGACGGAACAAATTGGACGATTACATCAACCGAGTTCGTGCCTGAGAGCACCGTGCAAGATCAGTTCTGATGGCCCCGTTGTGATCCTTATCTATGTAGCTGAATTGGAGTGCTCGTCTAACGCGCGAGGACCCAAACCTCCACCCCCAGGGCAGCGAGGTTCGACCAATGGAGATTCGAAGGGTCGGGGCCTGCGCCATAGGCCCGTTTTCGTGCGTCCCGTTCGGAGGCGGACCGAGAATGTGCTTGGGGAACGAGTTCGCGGGGGTGGAGATGCTAGTGTTTCTGCACAACCTGGTGAATATGTTCGACTGGTGCCTCCTGACGACAAGAGAAGATCATTTATGATCCCATGCCTACGCCGGTCAAACGACGCCCCATCAGTCTTCCCCGTTGAAGAAATGCAACTCCCCACTCAAGAAATCCCAAATGTTTCTAGGTTACCTGAATATATCTAGGTTGAAAGATATTTAAGGAAGAGTGTAGTAATTGCTAGATATGGGGCTAACCCCAATACAAAGCAAAATTTAATTTCACTGTAAATTGTTATTCCAATATCTGTAAGATGTTAATTTAAAGAATCCATGCAATGCATGACATGTAATTCTATTCTAAGTTATGACTATATGACCTAATTTAAATAATGATATGTGACATGAACAATTTATATGACCTAATTCTAATTACAAAAAAAAAAAACATGTACTATTCTAACGTGACATGTAACTCAAGGTTTTTAGGATGGACGTGTGAGCTCATATTGAAGAATTAATGTGGTGTCTGTTGACACCTAAATTTTAATTTTTTAGAAAATCCATCCATTTAGGCACAAAATGAGAGTTGGCCATAATTCTCACAAAAAATAATTCGTTTTCATGCATTGCATAATTAATTTAGTTTTTCATGCATTGCGTTTGCATCATATTGTAGCGAAAACAAAGATTTGAATTTAAATTGACGAACGGTTGGGATTGACATAGCATGAAGAAATTCAGCTAATGAGCGGGGAGTGCGTCGAAAATTTTAAGAAGGCTTGGACCTATTTTCCAAAATTAATTCAGCCATTTAAGGCCTCAATTAGAAAAGGTTTTAGAGCGGAGACTATTTTGTAATTAAATGAAAATCGTGAACCCTAACACACCATTATAAATACATACGTGGGATTGACGTTTGAGGGGGAGAAGCCACTACAATTATCATAGACGGCAGAGAAAACGCGAGAGATAAACCATGGAGGCCAATTCGTTGTCAAAAACGCAGCCGTAAGGTTGAGAAACCTAAGAGAGAGCGTAGGACAAAAGAGGTTTCTTGTGGTCCCTGCATTTCTCAAGGAAGGGTGGACGACCGACTCCACCCAATACAGCGCCAAAGATATTCAGGAAGGAGGTGGAGAAAAGTCCCAAGTAAAGGGACAAGGTCGGGGACTTCTCTCTCTGGACAATCACGCAAAAATTGTGGTGGCCTCTTGAAGTCCATCTCCGCAACGTCCATGCCACGTTTCCTTGCGTGACTGAGGTCTTCACTGGAGTATTCTCACAAATGCCATCTCTCATCAACCTGGACATCCTTCTTCGCCGATCAACGATTCACCCATCAAGGCTGTTGTTACTCCTTCTCTCAGGAACCCTGCCGACGACAAGGAACCTCCCCACCTCAGCCGCAACAATCCATTGTCGAAGCGATGAGAGCATTCTTCAACTATTGTTTGATCAATGTTCGGTGGCCACGACCACTTGTTGCACATCTGGGATCCACGACTTCCTCACGAGTAATGATCGATAGTCATTGAAGCTGCCTTGGTGCGTAGTCCTTTGAGCTCGTCCTCGTCGCCGCAAATCAGTGGTGACCACCGAATAACATAGCCGAGTGCTGCAATCGCGACTACCGAGCCCTACCACCAAACCACACAGTCACATGGTGAATTCCTAGTCTTTTTATCTTTTTACATTTACGCTAATGGCTTCGACGAGTCTGTTCTTCTACAGGAGATAATCGGCGATTGAAAATAAGCAAATAATCAAAAGTGCAAACAGACTCAGAGACCCTTTTGTCGAAGCCCGCTCATGCGGTAATAGCGGCGATCTATATTTGCACCGTTCCTTGGTCAATCACCAAGTCAAAAAGCCATAGGGAAGACTCCACTGAAGAAACCCCATTGAGACAACCATCATCAACGGAGAGACGTCACTCACAATTCTGCAAAATAAAAAGAAGAGAATTTGTCTTCATTGGCTGAAGAGAGAGACGACCAGGAAGCAAGAGCACAACAGGACAATTAATGAATTCAACAGAAAGTTTTATCGATTTCTCATCATGTACTACCGATTATTGCTTGTGTTCTACTTTTTCAAAAAATTATTGTAGGTCTTGGTGATGGATTGTCTTCATGTCAACGTTTTTATCGCACGTTTTCTTCATCTATTGTTCTGCTCTATCCCCCCTAGGCGTCGAAAATTCTGGTTTCAATCCAAGACCAAATTCAGTATTCAGTCAACATCCAATAGAAATCTCGAGGCATTTGGCAAGCAAGCAATTCCTTGGCGAATCCAGCAGATTTGACGACGATCGTCAACTTGGTCTCCATCACATGGACTCTGTTAGTCCGCCATCCACTTCAGCTGAGCGTCTAGCAAAGCGGCTTCAGCTTCGCGTCCAGCGAGTCCTATGCCCAAGGTAATCCGTGGAGTTCCAAGCTGTTCGATTCGAAAATCATCGCAAGATTGGAGTGCGAGTTTGCACAAACGAGGAAAAGAAATTTATTTTCCTAATTTAAAACTCGATATATTTGATTGCATAATTTGATTGATTGAAATTGCATATTCTGAAAATTGTCTTGGGAGATTAGAATGTTCAATTGACTAATTTGGAAGATTGCACATCGAGAATTAGATCTTGGATTTAGTCGATCCGACCTATTGCCACTTAGGTTCGATTTGCTATCTTCAAAATGCCAATTTTCTAATTTAGAATGTGGAAATTTTCAAAAAATTGAAAATGGGATGATGGTCGTGATTATTTACTTATCTTGCTGATAATATTGGTGATGTATTGCTATCTTGATTTGGCCTACTATATTCTGAAAATTCATGAAGATTTTATTAAATTTTAAGCTTGCAAATTGAGATAATAAAATCTTCGAAATATCATTAATGGCCGAAAATTCCCAAAAGAAAATCTTATCACATGCATATCTTACATACCTTGCATATTCAGTTATCGAGATATCCCTGGTTGAATTTTTTTTAAAAAGAGAAGAAAAGAGCATAAAAAAAAAAAATCCATCCAAGCTCATATGGCATATTTCGCGTTAATTAGGATAACATATATTCAATCGCGTGCACATATCATGTTTGCATGTTAGGTTAAATAGGATAACTTCTTAATTCATTTTTTTTTCATAAATTCAAAAAAAAAAAGATGCATAAAAATCCAAAAAATATAAAATAATTTTTTCATGTCATTTTGACGCGTCATTCTTCCACATCATTTTCCATGTCATCTTACCATCTCATTATACCATTTGTTCATCCATTGCCATATCTACCATATTTTTTCGAAAATTGCATTCATGCATCGTCATATTTTTTCGGAAATTACATAGGTCCATTCACCCATTATTTTCAAAAATCTTGCATTGCATGTCATATTTTGCTATGTCGCATGTTCATGTCATTAGCATATCATTTTAGTTTGAATTCTTGGTCTTGCATGTCACGTAAATATCATGTCATTTGCATATTTTAAATTTGATCAGTTAACTTTTGTACGTAGGGCAATTCGACCTTGAATTTGATGCTTTGCATATTATCACATATCATCCCTGCCATTTAGATAGTTTCACGTCATTGCATTCATGTCATTCATTGCATTATAAAAAGAGAAAACTCCAAAAAAGAGAAACACATCATTTGAGCTTCAAATTGATTCAATTTGAGGCGTCAATTTAATACATCTTATATGGATTTAAGGTACCGAAAATGTATTAGTTTAAATTAACTAATGTAATCAAGTTCTTGAATCCACAATCTCTGGTTCGTAGAAGTAAAATGATTCTCCCGCCGTTTTGTTTAAGTTTCTAATTAACCCACCAAAAATGATTAGTAGCGACTCTAAATTGTAAATAATTTCTAATTAATCTAAGTTGCGATTTGGTAGGCTTGGGAGAGTTCGTATTAGGTTAGTTGTTAAAATTAACCCGATAATCCATTAGCCTAAAAATTTCAATAAATATTAGGTCGCAACAGTGTTGAGCAGTTAATATATTCAAATTGGCTCATAACTCATTGACTTAAACTTTTGAGTGAATACGAGTCCAATAATTATAAAATTCTCAATAATCAAGGCACCCAAAAATCATCAAACAATCACCCAATAATAATTCAGTAATCGCCCAATAATTAACTAATTAATCCAACTCAGGTTAATTGGTATAACTGTAATTAATTCACATCATTATAACTAATTAAGTTCATCTTAATTAATTATCTCAACCTTAATAAGTCGTCTCATCTCAATTAAATTACTCGACCATAGTCGATTAGCACTACAATAATTAACTAGTTCGACTTCTGTCAACTAATCTAATTATAATTAATTAATTCAATTATTATTAATTAAGATTATTTTAATTAATTAACCCAGTTTTAATTAGTTAACTCATCTTAATTAATTAATCCAACTATGGTTAATTAGCATCATGATGTTCAGTTAATCCGACCTCAGGTAAATAATACGACCATGATTAATTAAAGCTACCTAAGTTAACTAATCAATCATAGTTAATCATAAAGTAACTACGGTTATCTAAAAGTAATTACATTTAAATTAAAGTAACTACATTTAATCTAATATAACCGTGATTGATATAAAGTAACCATGATTAGACTAAAGTAACTATGGTTACTGTAACCCAATTAAGGCTAATTTAACCTAACTATAATCACTAGCGTAACCCGACCTCAGTTAACCAAATTAACCGGTCATTAACATTAACTAATCTAAATCCCAAGCACAATTAACATCCTAATTATAGTTTAGGGGTTAACTCACGAACTAATTACATTCAGTGACGACTCGGGCGGCGATGACCACGACAACATACGAGCGCGGATGGCTCACGGTGGCCACGAGGGTCGGTTCAGGTCGGGTCGGTTTCAGTTCGTGGATTAAGGGTTTCGGGCCGGGTCTCGACACACAGGCGCTAGCACATGGATGAAGGGCTCGAGGCTTGGGTCCATGAGGTCCTCCAGAGGTTCACGGCAAGGTGGTAGCTGAGGTGGGGCACGAGGGTTTACGGTTGGGGCTGAATAGGTCACGGGTTAGCGGGAAACGGCGGGTGGAGGTAGCGCGACGCCGCTGTGGAGCTGGGGTACGGGCTGGCCGAGGTCTCAGGCTCGAGCTAGGGGCAGTAGCTCGGCGAGCTCGCTGGTTTGTGCTCTGGCCGATAGAGGACAAGGATGACACTGCGAGGGGTAGGTGAGGATGGTGCGAAGGTTTGGGAGGTTTGGGTCAGGGGTTGCGAATCTTCGGGCAGCGCCGTCGGGTGATGGCTGCAAGTCGGCGAGATTGGCGACAGGCTTGGCTTGTGCTGGTGAGGAGCGAGAGAACGATGGGCGAGGCAATGGGTGAAGTGGATCGCGGTGGCAGAGGGCGAGCAGAACGACGGGGGTTCGCGGACCAAGCTCGACCGTCCGTGGATTTGACAAGGGGTAGCAGCTAGATGGCGTGACGGTGAGCTCGGGGCGAGACGGAGGTGGCAGTGGCTGTCCTAGGATGGCTGAGGGCGTTCGGGTGTGAGCAAAGAGAGGGAGAGCCGAACCAGAGAAACCAAGGAAGAAGAAGAAAAAGGAAAGAGAGGGCTTTTTTTCAAACCAAGCGAAAAAAAAAAAGTAATTTCCAAATCAGGTGCAAAAGAAAAAAATTTACTACACCAGGGCCCCTCCGCAGTCGTGCTGCCGACCGGGAAAAACAATTTTTTTTTTAAAAAAAAAATATCTCCGCTCGGTAGTGTGACTGCCGAGCGGGTGCTTCCGCCACTAAACAAATGTTGTGGCCACTTCTCATTTCGCAGGGCCCGCCCACACACGAACGGCACCCCAAGGTCACGAGTGAATTCTCTTCTGACCGGCAAAATCAATTACAGCTAAGACATAATTATAAAGAATCTGACAAAACAAAAAAAAGCCATAATTATAAGGTATAATTACATAAATGGTCTTGAACTTTGACAGAACGTGCAATCTGATCTTTGAACTTTTAATTTATTCAATGTAATTCCTGAATTTTGACAGAATGTGGAATTTGATCCCTAAATTTTTTACTTATATAATTTAGTCCATAAACTTGTAGTGCATGTTCAATCTTGTCTTTAAATTATAGAAAAATGTTCAATATATTTCATTTGTTAATTTAAGATCGGGGATAACGTTGAACATTTTCATATAGTCAAAGGACTAAATTGAACATTTACTAAATGTTCAAACTGAATTGAACAAGTCAAAAGTTCAGGGATCAAATTGCACACTCTGCCAAAGTTCAGGGACTAAATTGAATAAATTAAGAATTCATGGACCAAATTGCATATCCTATCAAAATTTAGGGACTATTTATGTCATTTTACCTGATTATAAAGAAATTGAGCCCAAACCAGCAAGTGCACGGGAGCATGAAGGAAACTTCCTTTTCCCTTTTAAAATTCCTTTGAGGATTCGGTTTTGACCGGACTGCATCTTCAGAAGGGATGATATTTCTCATGTGTCATGCTCATCATGCGCATTTTCGGCAACTCTATTAGCGTGATAAAATTATTTTGCCTTTCTTTTTTCCCATTCAAAAGAAAATAAACAAACGGGTGAACACACGCTCTTAGCTGGTGAGATATTCGTTTTTCCGATCAGAAGAGAATTCACTCGTGATCTTGGAGTGCAGTTCGTGGGTGGGCGGGCGCCGCCAAATGAGTAGTGGCCACAACATCTCGCTCGGCAGTTATTTTTTTTTTTTTAAAAAAAAATACAGATATGCCCGCTCGACAGTCACACCATCGAGTGGCCAATTATTTTTTTTTTGTCCTTTCTTGGCCCGCTGGGCAGTGTACTGCCGAGCAGGTGCCTGCTCGGCAGTAAGACTGCCGTCCGACACTTAGTATGGTAATTTTTTTTTTTTTTTTGGCACCAAATTTGGTAATCATTTTGTTGTTGTTGTTTGGTTTGGAAAAAAGCCCGAAAAGAGAGGGGGAGGAGTCACGTCGCACGGGCATCACGGGGGAGAGAGAGAAGCGGGAAATGGGGGTGGAGGTGGGTTCACGGCTGACAAGACAAAAATGGCTTTTGTTTTACTCTGTATAATATTTAGGGCATTTCAATAATTTGGTACATGGGTGTCTGCTAGTCATTTGGCTAATTGAGGTAAATTTTATATTTCACAACTAGGGCTCAGTCAAGCTAGGTTCGAACGTGAAGATTTCTGGTATTACGACGTGATGGCTCGACTATTCTAGCTTGATTTTCTATGATCGACGTCTCAACATAATTTAATTATTGTCTCTTAAATCCTTAAAAATTTAATTTTATTTTCTAGATTAAAATTCATGATTTAAATTCCTCGAATTCAATTTTCTTACAAACGTGAAATTTTAGAACGTCCCAATGCTACCCATGGAATGCACAGGTAGGCCCATCCCTCGACGACAGCACCTATTTCTACTTTGGTTAAGTTTTTTAATTCTTTGAATTTTGCTGAATCCAACCACCCGGGTTGCACACTTTCCTAAAATTTTTAGATTAAAACCAAGTTCCACATGTCAAATAAACTTTCCACTTGTAATTTCCTAATTATGCTTTCTATGAGTACCATATTTTCTTATTGTTAAATGAGTTGAGCAATACAATATTTTATCGTAATATTTTTTATGCTACTTATGCTACTATATCTTAGAATCACAGCAACTCCTGGCGGTCATCCCCTCGAGCTTCAACCCGATGGTCATGCGAGGGGGTGGAGATCTGCCGCCTCGGCTCCAAAGAATAGCCTCCGGATGATATCCAGTTCTATCAAATAATGGATATAATAAGATTTAAAGATATTCGATTTTAAACCTATAGTTCACCAAATGGGAGATATGATGTGATCAAATCCCTAATTTCTTATCTTAACCTATCTAGTTCTATCCTGACTAAAAATGCAGACGACCAAACGCTTGATCTGGACTTTCAAAAGACATCAATTGAAGACGTTCACTTGAGTCCCAAGAAAAATTTGAAAAGGAAAACATTAGCTCCACCTTGAAACGATAGATTCACCGGTCTACACGAGTACAACTTCTAACATGCTTCCAAGTTTATGCGTACGCATAATTCATATTTAGGAGAAGATGGCTATCTTTTAAGACAATATAATCAAGGGTTAATACCACAAACAATTCTAAATTGATACACTTGTGGAAAATTTAATATGTACAAATATTTTGATCACAAAAAATTTGACACGAGTATACTTGTAACAAATTTACCCCAAACTAATTTTCTAAAATCCGAAAACCTCAAATTGCTACGTTTGTTATAAACTTACCATTCGTTCATTTTATGTTAAATTTGGTTAATTCCAAAAAAAAACTCCACACTAATATACTTATGACAAACGAAGTTAAACACCCCAATCTGATGCATTCATCAACGGCTACGTATCATCCAATTCAACAATTTAACAGTAAAGTATTAACAAAAATTAACAGATGATAAATTTATCACATGTAATCAGTTTGAGATTTTTAGTGATCAAATATTAATTTTGAACAAATTTATGATAAATATGCTATATTAAATTTTTTTTTGTGATGCTAATCTTATAATAAATTACAATTACACACTGTTGACAAACGGCTCAAGACATTGTCCAAAGAGTAAGTAGGAAAAAGGCCAATGGGCGACGATTGACCAACCGACTCATGTCATTAAAAAGAAGGAAAAAAAGAGAGTAGGAAAGTTTGTTATCCAAAGGGAAAAGGCCAAGTGGTAGTGGTAGTGGGTGTGGGTGTGTTTAGAATACAAAATTGGAAACCTAACCTTATAGGCAAACACTATATTCAATGGGGACGAATAATAAACTCCGACAAATGCGGCATCCAAGGGCGTGAAACATGTGAAGTCCCGCTTTCGTACGTTATAAATATTGAAATACTTTCTCCAATGGTATCTCAAAATGATAGAATATTAATCGTGGATCGCAATGGCACTGCCGGACTATCTGACTAGCAATTCCTTTATAACTGTTCATATGCAAATGCCCAACTTCACGAGTGCCGTCAGACATTTGCTATCAAAAACATCGCTCTACCCCCTTCCTTATTGAAGCAAAGTGACAGAAAAGCCATGGAAGCCTCGACACTAGTCCCGGCCTTAGCTCTCCTCCTCCTCCTCCTCCTCCTCCCCGTCGCGCTCATCAAGCTACTCAAACCCAAAGCCACCCAGCTGAACCTCCCGCCGGGGAGCTTTGGGTGGCCAGTCATCGGCGAGAGCCTCGAGTTCCTCCGCTGCCAGCGCGGCGGGTGCCCAGAAAAGTTCATCCGGGACCGGATGAGCAAGTACAACTCCCCCGTGTTCAGGACCTCAGTGTTCGGGGAGCCAACGGCCGTCCTTTGCGGGCCCGCGGGGAACAAGTTCTTGTTCTCGAACGAGGGCAAGAAGGTGGCGATGTGGTGGCCGAGTTCGGTCGGCAAGCTGATGGGGAGGTGCCTCGTCTCCAAGGTTGGCAACGAGGCGAGTTCGGACAAGAAGATGTTCATGAGCTTCTTCAGCCCGGAGGCGCTCATGAGGATCGTCGGAATCGTCGATGCGGTGACCAAGGATCATCTCAGGATTCACTGGAAAGGTGTGCGCCTAAAAAGTAGCTGAAGCAAAACTCTGCTTGTTTTTTTTTTTTTTTTGGGGTAAGACAAAACTCTGCTTGTTTTTTTTTTTTTTGGTAAAGAACAAAACTCTGCTTGTTTATCTCCGAAAAAGAGAGAAAAATCTATTGCTCACAGATTTTTGCGTTGGAACGTGGCATTTCCGCATTGGATATCATCGGGTCCCACTTGGACATGTGGCACTTGTCAGGCTCACCAAATATTTTTTAAATGGAATTTGATATTAAGGTAGGTACGTAGGTGTAACTTGACCGGCTTTATCCAAAATTTAGGTCGGTACATTCGAAAAACAGGGTCTAAATCGGTTCCCATTCAAATTGATTTGGGCATTGGTTGAAATCTGTTTGGTTCTCGATTCTAGGTGAAGACCCATCCGGATCGATTTTAGAATCGCTTACTTTGAAAAGTCCACTATTTATGTTAAGCTTTAATCGATTTCTTAAAATTAGAGCTAATAATTAAACCGACCAGTATCATAAAACAAGTTTTAGATTGTTGCTTTTAAAAGTCCACGGTTTATATTTTGGATTGTTGATTTTGGTAGATTTCAATTTTTATTTCTCATTTTATTGATATTCATTATTTTGATAAAAAAAAAAGTTCTCGGGTAGACTCTGGAACTAAATCGGTTTCAAAACAGGTTCCAAAACAAACATGGTTGGTTCTCAATTCCAAAAATTAATAGTCGATTATAACATGATCGATTTTAGTACCTAGATTTGGATCCAGGTCGTGTTCACCTCTAATAGATAGGCATCTCTGGGCATTTGCTTGAGCAATTTCTGAACGTTTAATCCATCAACAACCTAAATCAATCGCTCAAATTTTGCAAGGCAAAGATCAGCTGGAGGCCTACTCCACCCTTAAGCAGCACACCTTCGACCTCGCGTGCCGGCTGTTCATGAGTATCACGGACCCGCAGCTCGTCTCAAGGCTCGCCAGCCACTTCCACGTGTTCCTCAAGGGAGTCGTCGACCTCCCCCTCAACATCCCCGGCACAAACTTTTACCGGTCGAAGAAAGCGGCGGATTCCATCAGGAAGGAGCTCCGGGTGTTGGTGAAGCAACGCCGGGCGGAGCTAGAGAAGAAGACGGCGTCCCCTTCGCAGGACATCATGACACATCTGATCGCCAACGGGGACGAGAAAGGGAAGCTCATGCCCGAGGCGGAGATCATAAACAACATGCTGAACCTCCTATTCGCTGGCCATGATACTTCCACTTCCACTCTAGTGTTGATCATCAAGTACCTGAGCGAGCTGCCTCATGTACTTGAGAAGGTCGTCGCCGGTTAGTCCCCTCTCCGTCCTCGATTTTCCTAGTCACAGTTGCACTGTCATCAGCCTCCATGTACGTACTTAACATTCGCATTCGCTAGAGCAAAGGGAAATCGCTGCATCAAAGGCGGTAGGAGAGCTTCTTCAGTGGGGGGATTTGCAGAAGATGAGATACTCGTGGAAAGTCATCTCGGAAGTAATGAGGATGACCGCGCCGGTCTACGGCTCTTTCCGCGAGGCCCTGGTCGATTTCACGTACGGAGGATACACCATTCCCAAAGGCTGGAAGGTAAAATGCATGCGTTCATCCTCCGAAAACACATCATCGTCCATTGCCCTAGAAGACTTAGGCTTTAATGGCGGGCTTACCCGTTTGTTTGTTGGTCTGTCGTGCATAGTTACACTGG
The DNA here is from genome assembly GCA_028455895.1 of Rhodomyrtus tomentosa. NCBI lineage: Eukaryota > Viridiplantae > Streptophyta > Magnoliopsida > Myrtales > Myrtaceae > Rhodomyrtus > Rhodomyrtus tomentosa. Next base: position 10,929,794 of record JAPCWY010000003.1, on the reverse strand, counting down.
AGCGCATGCGCAACGCACGGAGACCCGGACTACCACCCTAGAGCGCCGACCTTCGACGAGTCGAGGTTTGAGGGATCTGGACCGGCTCCATATTCGTACGTCCCGTTCGGAGGGGGGCCGAGGATGTGCTTGGGGCTCGAGTTCGCTAGGGTGGAGCTGCTCGTGTTCCTGCACAACCTCAGCATTGGATTTCGATGGACTTTGATCAACCCCGGTGAGAAAATAATCTACGACCCCATGCCTATACCGGTTGAAGGACTCCCCATCCGCCTTCGACTTCGTGACTAGCTTCTTCTGTCGTCTATGGAGATCACCCGCTTGATGTGGTGCTTCGATCATCAATAAGCTATCTGCTTGCTTTTCGCGTTCCTATGGCTGCCCACCTGAACGCTTGGCATTCGAATTACTCGAAGTCCCTTTAGTGTTTGTATATCTTACCTGTCCCAAAGCTCTCGTCCGTTCAATTCGTCAGATTAAGCTCGCGGTGCTCAAAATGAAATAGATAATTCCGGAAAGGAAAGAATCAATGACTCATGAAATCTTCCGATCGAACTTTCGTTTAATCAGACACTAGAAATTAGTAGAAGAGAAGAAATTAAGCTACAACATTTACTAAACCATCTGCAAAGATAATTATCGATATGGTGCTCTCTCATTTAAGGAAATCTACCCTATTGAAGGGGGAAATAGATGGACTGTACCATTATTTTGTCAAATAAGTCTTCAATATTTTCAATTTTTGTCAATTGAGTCTATACAGTCAAGTTTTATCGAAAATTGTTGACTGTACACCGACTGTCTTTCGTGGCATGGTCGGTAACGACGTAGACAAAATTAACAATATTCTAATATACTTTTAAATTTTTTATGCTATTTTTTTATTTTGTTATGTGTTCCTTCTTTAATATATATATATATTTTTTTGTTTTTGCACTTTGCATTTTCCCTCCACCATCCATCGTCCACACTATTGATGGCTGGCGGAGGTCACCGGATTGAGCGAGTGCAGCCCTCCGGGGGCTGTTGATGGCCACCCTTGCTAGCCATCAACGAGGCACGGATTTGGCCGGTGAGGGAAAAGGGAAAAAAATTTAAAAGAAGTTAAAATATTATTAGAAATTATCCACGCCAGCGCTGGTTGTGTCACATAAGATGGTCGTCATTCACTTTAGCATTCTCAAGCCAAAATTGATTGGAATGACTGAATTGATAAATGTGGAAAAAGGTTTAGGACTTAATTGACCAAATTAAAAGATTTAGGACTAAATTAACAAAATTGTAATAGATTTCTAGGAGCTTTTATATAATTTTTCCAATTGATGAAGAGGGGCCTAAGCTTGTCTTTGTAGTATAACAGCACGCTTGGAGATCTGCAATTTTTTCCCCCAATCGTCGAGTGGGGAAGACAAGTCCCGCGTTTGATGGGCCATGGCACTAGGCAAACATTTTTCTCGATAGATCATTCCCAAAGAGAGAGTATTGCGGATTTCATCATCATCATCCTCCCTGCGCGTCCCATATATACTCAATTTAATTCAGGCATCCAATCGCTTGATAGAAACATACAAATCACATTAGCGCAATAGCTTGTTTCATTGTGCCGTAACATCATCATCATCGGAAGAGCGACATGAGCTTCCGACCAACTTCCGTACGGGCGGCCGACCTCGTCTCTGGGAATCCTCTGCGATGAAAGTCATTCCATTTGAGGAAGGGTCGTTGGCATGGCACAAATCCAACCTGTCATCATGCACTGTTTTATGTCCAGCTGGATTTGCGCCACTTGTCCAAAATCCCAACCAATCTAATAAGAATACTCTTTGTCTCCTCACCATCTCACCAAACAGATCCAGACCTGACCAAGATGCGCATGGACTCCCGCCGCCTCCTCCAGTTGTACTGAATCCTTTGTAGCTTGGGATGGGGGATCACCTACATTAAAAGTAGGGGGTTGGTGAATCCTCACCACTCATGCATGACCAAAATACCTCCTTAAAGCAATGGGTGGTGGGGATTGAAGGGATCCCTTACTTTTAAGGCAAGGGTTCCGAATCTGCGTAGTTTGCGACATTATGATGTCCGGGGCTTCAACAATATCATATTGGACCGACCAGCTCATATGGCTACCACGCACCTAAGCTTTCCATGTAGGTTTGTGTTTTCTTTTTCTTTTTCTTTTTTTACTGATTTTGATCCCGTTTCATTAAAAATTGAAAATTGTTAACCTGACAATTTGACAGTACTGTCAGTTATTTCTAATCACATTATCTCTTAATCAATAGGCATTTTATGCAAAATACAAAGTGATAACGTGTGAATCTACGATATTCACAAAAAAATCCAATGGACAAGCACTGGTATCAATAGTGCTCACAGCATAATAGTCTGAGAGCCGTTCTTCTGCAGGTTCAGCCATGTTTCCATATATTCGAGGATTTTGGCCAGTTGTTCCTTTAAAATCGCGCCTTGATCTCTCGCACTTGTTGGCCGCTGAGTTGACTTCATTCTTCGTCCACGATTTGCTGGATTTCATCGCTCTGTCCACCGGTGATTTTCAAATTTGAACATTATAACTAAGTCTTGACACACTCTAGACATCCAATCTTTACTCGGCAGCCCAATCGGTAGCTTATAGATCTCTTTAACCGGTATCCTTGCCAACTCAACAATCCTCGACTATATGCTATGATGTGTCGACAGCTGATTCGTAGTCATTGATGTCTATTAATATCGACAACTCTTACAATCACTAGTAGTGGCTCGCGTGTCCGGTGTTGCTAACCAATTGTCACCTAATCATGTCGACTATCCGATTAATTTTTAAGAGAAATGATTTCCTGACAATATTGTCAGGAGTCGTACAATCTCAACCGTAGATTTACACATATCATCATATTGTGTTTTGCAAAAGGTACCATTGATTAGGAGATCGTGTGCCTATAAATAACTGGTAATAGTATCAAACTATTAGGCTAGCAACTCCAAAAAAAATAAATTATCTTTTAGTTATCTTTTAACTCATGTACTATAGTTGTAGTTTTCATATGCATGTCATCAACTGAATTTCGGTGTTGCATCTTTACATTCTCAAGTTGACCGTCGACTGAATTTCAATAAAATTTGTTAACTTTTGGTTCCGTTTGAAGTGAAATAGTCGATTTCCTTATATATATACCCGTGATATTTTATGTTCGAAATCCACAAAAATTTGTCACCTCTATATAAAATAGAAAGACGTCTTTCGATTGTGAATTCCAACGAAACAAATCCTTTTACCGTTAATGGGTTACTCGTCAAATACCAATCCGTGTCCATTTACAGGACGATTTACAAAGAATCGCTCACTGCTAAATCAGCGGCAGCCGCCTTTTTTGCAAGACATTAGCATCGTACCAGTACCATGTTTGGCCCTTGTAGTCAGCATAAGTTAGGTAGGGAGATCTAATTAGTAATTACTAGGATTTTCCACATTATAATTAAGAAGGGACGCTGAGCAGCCCATTTGAACATCCCCATCATGGACGCCCTATTCCCCTCTCCATACTTGCTCGCTCTCCTCATTGCCCTCCCCCCGTTGGCCCTTCTCCTCTCCATCGCCAACAAAAAAGCTTTCAGAAAATCATCTCCCCACGGCACTCCTCCAGGCCAATTTGGATGGCCTTTCCTAGGGGAAACCCTGGAGCTGCTCCGAGCGTGCCGGGAAGGGAGGCCAGGGAGCTTCCTGGATGAGCGAGCCGACAAGCACGGGTACTGCGTCTTCGCCACGTCCCTCTTCGGCGAGCCAACCGCCGTGTTCTGGGGTGCCACGGGGAACAAGTTCCTCTTTGGCAACGAGAACAGGAAGGTGGCTGTGTCGTGGCCGAGCTCGGCAGTCAAGCTGCTCGGCTCATGTGTAATCACTTTGGCCGGCGACGAAGGAAAGGTGATGAGGAGGATGCTGATGAGCGTTTTCAACCATGAAGCGCTCGCGAAGTTCACCAAGGTTGTGGATGAAGTCACTTGCAATCATATCAAATCTAATTGGAAAGGTATAGCTATATACTATATCATCTACTGGTTCAGAACAACAGAAACATTGTTGTCTTGATGTTCTTCGGTATTATTAAGGCAAAGAAGAGGTGCTTGTGTACCCGACCATAAAGAACTACATCTTCGAGCTCACGTGCCAGCTCTTCCTCAGCATCCGCGACCCGCAAGAGATTGCGGTCCTCGCGCCCCCCTTCACCGCCTTCCTCGAAGGCGTGTTTAGCATCCCTCTCGACCTGCCATGGACGAGATTCCGCAGCGCGAAGAGGGCGGTGAGGTCCATCAGGAAGATGCTCCAAGAGATCATCAAGGAGAGGAGGAGGGCCTTGGAGAAGGGGGCCGCGTCCCCAACGCAGGACCTGCTGTCCTACCTGATGGTCACCGCGGACGAGAACGGCAGGTTCTTGACCGAGGCGGAGATCATCAACAACCTGCTCCTGCTCCTGGTCGCTAGCCACGACACTTTGAGCTGCGCCATAACGATGGTGATCAAGTTCCTCGGAGAGCTGCCTCATGTGTACGAGAAAGTTTTGGCTGGTGAGTCTCCTAAAAGACCCGTTTTTTCCATTTTACTGTCCTTAATGATCTTTCTGTTCGTTACATGCATCGCATGCAAATGTCTTCTTCTGGGGAATTGCTATGAGCAGAGCAGAGAGAGATCGCCATGCAGAAGAAATCAGCGGGGGAGGGATTGACGAGAGAAGATGTAGAAAAGATGCGAGATTCATGGAGTGTGGTTTTAGAGGTCATGAGGCTCGTGCCACCTGCTCTTGGAGGTCTCAGAGTTGCCTTGGAGGAATTCACCTTCCGTGGTTATACCATTCCCCAGGGATGGAAGGTACATAAAATAACGCCAATTCTTCTGGGAAAATTGTAAAAAAAAAAGTTAAATCTTTTGCACCTTGCCAATTTAGTCATGCTAAAATGGTTGAGTCGTATGCTGACCATCCTACGTTGTACCGCAAATATTAATGCTGACATGAACAAATTTTAATAATATCTTTTAATTTTTTATTTATTACTTTTTTATTATGTTTTCCTTTTCTTTTATTCCTTTTATTCCTTTTCTTTTTCCCTTCGGCATTGCCACGTAGGACAGCCCACATCAACATTAACGATTTTCAGTCAATATAACAAAATTGGCAAAAGTTGAAAATGTTTAAGACTCAAAAAGTTTAATACTCAACATGTTTAGGAATTTTGGATAATTTTTTTCACAATTTCTTTTATAATATTTTGCATAAATTCACTAGATATTTTCAATCTTTCAACTCAATTAATCTTTAAAAAAATATGTTGAGGAAAATAAAAGAAAGTCATTTCTTAAAATAAAATGAATCTACAATGGCATGTGAATTGATGAACACACATCTTATATCAAGCATAGAGTATCAAAATCAATATTATGTTGCATTTCGTTAATTAATATCGATGCTGTAATGTTCGATGATATATCCATACTCTCATAATTGAGTTATTTTATCTCAAAAACTGATATCTTTCGAATTTAAAATTAAGAAAAGAACATTGTAACATATTCTTGTGCTTTATATCGATTTAAATTTAGATTCTCAAGTACTTTCTAAGATCCTCACAAAAGTCTAACTAAAGATAACGGGATTTGATAACAATTAGATTAGATGTTCCACGACCGAAAATTAGTTGTTTGGTAATCAAAGGGGAATCAATTGTTCATGCAAAGCATTCCCTTTGTCCGGTACTTTGCCAATGAAAGTTCAAAAAAAAAAAAAAAGAACTTAATCTGCGATATCTTAAGAAATTGAAAAATGCGATCGCTATCTTAAGAAATAAAAACTGTGATCCATAGACAAAAGCAATAGTCCACTTAAGCTTACTTGAGCAAATTACATTACACAGCTGATGTGGAGTCCTTTCACGACGAACAACGATCCCGCCATATTCCCGAACCCGAAGCTATTCGACGCGGCCAGGTTCGCGACAAGCAAGTCGCCCGCCCCGTGCGCATTCGTCCCATTTGGCGGCGGCCTTCGGATGTGTCTCGGCAGGGACTACGCTCAGCTTCAGATCCTCGTCCTCCTCCACCACCTAGTGAACACCTTCAGATGGACCAACGCAATCCCGGACGAAACGGTCAAGTTCAACCCGGTGCCGACCCCATCGCAAGGACTTCCAATTCGCATTCGACCTCATTATGTCGATTCACTTCAATAAAGCTTAAGCAGCATAAGTAGCAGGGGGACGTTTCAGCCACTACCTTCATGAGTTTCATCGTGCGATTGTGTCTGCGTTTACATGTTTTCATTCCATGGAATAATGGTTGACGGGTTTGAGTTGGTTGAATTGTCCATTTTATATCTAAATGTTGTTAACCAAGTTGTTGAATCCGGAAAAGGCAGAAAGGAAAAGAAGCGAGCCAAGAAAGGGGCCGAATGCAAACCATTTGCAGTTGGAGATGACAAACATGTTTCATAAGCTTTTATAAGATTAAACAACCTTGACTGCAAAAAAGCACGTCTTGTAGATCTTTTGTTGGCTGTCATAGGTGGTTATATTGTCATATCATCATTTAGACGAATTGTGGTCTTTAAATCTCCTAAGTGATAGATGAGGTGTCGATACCATGAGCGTCTGCTAAATTTTAGCAGAGCACAAGATTTTCCATTCATCCCAATATTTAAATCCTGAATTTCTCTCATTGTAACTATCTCACTATTTAAATCCCGACGGTGACGGACACAAAAATGTATTTCCCAAACAAGGGGACAGTTACACTTGGCCCCCTGAATTTCGCCACTACCTGGTGAATTCAATTTTTGCGAGAGTGCTCATAGAGAATTATTGGTTGTCGGATTAGAAAGGGAAACTTACGAACGATCCATTTGATCACATTCATATATTAGTCGACAGGGAGCTTGCGTGAATGGCGATCGTTCACGAGCCTGCTGTCGGGAAATTTGTTGGCGAAGCAATTCTCCGCCCTCGCCGGCTGAAGATCTGATCAAGAAAAGTGCCGCGGAAAGGACAGGTCTATTACAGATGCAAGAACGTGATGCTGATAGGTGGACTGGACATGAACACGAACGCGAACATTAGTTAACCAATCCTTCTGAGGTACCTGATATCCTCCCACCACATGAAGCTCAATGCAAGCATTGGCAAGGTCAACGAGCCAGTATGGCTCGTAGAACCCGAATCCAGTTAATAGATTGCCTGGGGTGCTGTCCCCGAACACTGCATATCCCAACCATCCGCAGCGCATGTAGAAGACGGTGGTCACTGGTCACGACGATCGGATACATCGAGGCCTTGCTCATCGTCTCATTTTCCGGGGGAGGGGACTTCAAGGTGTCCTTCAATACGAACCATCACACATACCTCTTAGTCATTAAGAGTGCGCAGGACAACAATTCTCGCAAGGAAGTCAATTTCCGGCAAGAAGTTGATTTTTCAACTTCTCCTCGAAATCAAAAGTTGATTTTTCTACTTCTCGACCAGATTGACTTCTGATAAGAGAAATTCATTTAGTAATGATTAAAAGCGAAAATGTTCAAAATATTATTTAAAAATGTTCGATGACGGCGGCCGGCTTTCGGCGGCCGGCGGCCGTTGGCAATGACAGATAGTCGGGGGCCGCAAGAATGACTTCTGGAGCCGAAGAAGTAAAAATATTTTACTTCTCGAAGTTGGCTAAAAATTTTACTAGATGTAGAAAATCCTATCATAAGTCAGTTTTTTTTTACCAAATACATTTCTGCTTCAGATATGATTTTACTAAACGAATTTCCCTACCAAAAGTCGATCTGGCAAGGAAATGAAAAGTCAAAAGTGTTTTTATACGCACCCTAAGTTACCTCCTCAAAACAAAACTCAATCCTATGCGCTAGAACATAAAGTCGCACCTGTATCTCGAAGACGATAATAGAATTAAGGGTATGCAAAGGCGATGTCTCCGAGTGCTTCAAAGGCCAATAACAACATGTCGACAATGCTCGAAGCTGAGACTCCCGTGATCATTCCCTTGATTGTTCCATTTTCTGTAGCCATGGAAGCAAGTTATGCAATTGCGACTCACAATCAAACGGTGATGTAGGGTAGTTGAATTTCATAAATTGCAAACTTTGAGCAATACGTATAACACGAGGCTATTATTTTGCCTGTACTTGGATTTCAAGTTGGATCTGACGAGATCCGTTCCAATTATATGGCCTATTAGTTCTATTATTTAAGTAAGTATATTAGAGAATATTTTATGACATCCGATTGAACTTCTAGAACCTTATTTTTAAACCTTGATGGAGGGTTGAGATTAGACATCTCTAGGGTTGGTCCTATCTCTCCTTCTATATAAAATCTCCTTTTGTGGAAAATGGCTAACGCTTCCTTAGGCTTCCACATTCTTACACTTCCGATTTCTGCACAAAATTACTGAGAAAAAATACACATCCATCTCAATTGGTATAGAGGAGAGTGGTGAATATCTACACCCATAGACGACATATTCACTTTCATCGGATCAACAATGGCTTCTTTTGATTCGGATACGCTTAATTTATCAATTTTATCTTATGTTCGTGTGATTGAAAGATTCTATCGATCTAACATGTGGTATGAGAGCAATGGTTTATTCAATGCACGGACATAGTTATAATGTTGATTATAATCTTTCGTCTCCTTTATATTGATTCAAAAATTGCTAAATATTGCTGTAAATTTCGATTATCGTTTCCATGATCTGACTATCAAACTACCAGAATAAGTGTTGTTACTTTTTCTATTAATTCAGAATCATCCTAATCGTTTCCATTATCTGGAGAAATTTGTTATTTGGAAAAAAAAAACTTATGTATGAGGGTTATTACAAATCATATCCACAATTATCTCACCTCCCCTGGGGCATAATTTTATCCAGGCTATATCATTTTTATATCCCATTATATCATGTCCTATGTAGGCACAAAATACATGATTTTATCATATCCTAAATTTTATCTCGACTACCAAATGCAGTTTACCGTTAATGTGTTAGTCATCAAATAGCAATCCGTGTCCATCTGCCGGACAATTTAGGAAGAATTGCTCCCGGCTAAATCAACCGTGGCCTTTTTTGCAAGACATTAACATTGTACTAGTACTATGTTTGGCCCTTATAGTCAACATAAGTTAGGTAGATCTAATTAATTAGGGTTTTCCACATTATAAGAAGAGAGACACTTGTGCGCAACCCATTTGAACATCCTCATCATGGACTCCCCACTATGCTCTCCATGCTTGCTCGCTCTCCTCATTGTCCTCCCCACGTTGGCCCTTTTCATCTCCATCGCCAACCAGAGAGTTCCCAGAAAATCATCTCCTCGCAGCACTCCTCCAGGCCAATTTGGATGGCCTGTCCTAGGCGAAACCCTGGAGCTGCTCCGTGCGGGCCGGGAAGGGAGGCCCGGGAGCTTCCTGGACGAGCGAGCCAATAAGCACCAGTCGCGCGTCTTCGCCACGTCCCTCTTCGGCGAGCCGACCGCCGTGTTCTGCGGAGCCGCAGGGAACAAGTTCCTCTTCGGCAACGAGAACAGGAAGGTGGCAATGTGGTGGCCGAGCTCGGCGGTCAAGCTGCTCGGCTCATGTATAGTCACTCTGGCGGGCGACGAGGGAAAGGTGATGAGGAGAATGCTGATGAGCGTTTTCAACCACGAAGCGCTCGCGAAGTTCACCAAGATCATGGATGAAGTCACTTGCTATCATATCAAAGCTAAATGGAAAGGTATAGCTGTATAGCATATGAATCTATGATCGACTGGTTCAGAACAACAGAAACATGGAAATTATGTGCAACTATCTTTTTTTCTTTTTGTTGTCTTGATGTTCTTCGGTATTATGAAGGCAAAAAAGAGGTGCTTGTGTACCCGACCATCAAGCACTACGTCTTCGAGCTCACGTGCCAGCTCTTCCTCAGCATCAGCGATCCACGAGAGATTGCGGACCTGGCGCGGCCCTTCGCCGCTTTCCTCAAAGGCGTCATTAGCGTCCCTGTTGACCTGCCGGGGACGAGATTCCACGGCGCGAAGAGCGCGGCTAGGTCCATCAGGAAGATGCTCCAAGAGATCATCAAGGAGCGACTTGCTCGTTGCGAACCTGGCCGCGTCGAATAGCTTCGGGTTCGGGAATATGGCGGGATCGTTGTTCGTCGTGAGAGGACTCCACATCAGCTGTGTAATGTAATTTGCTCAAGTAAGCTTAAGTGGACTATTGCTTTTGTCTATGGATCATAGTTTTTATTTCTTAAGATAGCGATCGCATTTTTCAATTTCTTAAGATATCGCAGATTAAGTTCTTTATTTTATTTTATTTTTTGAACTTCCATTGGCAAAGTACAGGACAAAGGCAATGCTTTGCATGAACAATTGATTCCCCTTTGATTACCAAACAACCAATTTTCCGTCGTGGAACATCCAATCTAGTTGTTATCAAACCCCGTTATATTTTGTTAGACTTTTGTGAGGATCTTAGAAAGTACTTGAGAATCTAAATTTCGTAAGTACTTCGTGATTTAAATCGATCTAAAGCTCAAGAAGATGTTACAATGTTCTTTTCTTAATTTTAAAGTTGAAAGATATCAGTTTTTTGAGATAAAAGAACTCAATTATGAGAGTATGGCTATATCATCGAGCATTATAGCATTGATATTAATTAATGAAATGCAATATAATATCGATTTTGATATTCTATGCTTGTTATAAGATGTGTGTGTTCATCAATTCATATGCCGTTGTCTATAGAAGATAAATTCATTTTATTTTAAGAAGTGACTTTCTTTTATTCTCCTCAACATATATATATATATATATATATATATATATTTAAAGATTAATCTAGTTGAAAGATTGAAAATATCTCGTGAATTTATGCAAAATATTATAAAAGAAAACGTGAAAAAATTATCCAAAAGTCCTAAACATGTTGAGTATTAAACTTTTTGAGTCTTAAACATTTTCAGCTTTTGCCAATTTAATAATATTGGCCGAAAATCATTAATGTTGATGTGGGTTATCCTACGTGGCAATGCCGAAGGGAAAAAGAAAAGGAAAAAAGGAATAAACGAAAAGGAAAACATAATAAAGAAGGAATAAATAAAAAATTAAAAGATATTATTAGAATTTGTTCATGTTAGTATTAGTGTTTGCGGTGCAACGTAGGATGGTCAGCATCCGCCTCAGCCATTCCAGCCAATAGTATTGAATTGATAAAATGTGAGAAAAGTTTAGGACTCAATTGGTAAATTTAAAATGTTTAGGACTAAATTGACAAGGTGCAAAATATTTAACTTTTTATTTTTTTTACAATTTTCCCAGAAGAATTGGCGTTCTTTTATGTACCTTCCATGCCTGGGGAATGGTATAACCACGGAAGGTGAATTCCTCCAAGGCAACTCTGAGACCTCCAAGAGCAGGTGGCACGAGCCTCATGACCTCTAAAACCACACTCCATGAATCTCGCATCTTCTGTACGTCGTCTCTCGTCAAACCCTCCCCCGCTGATTTCTTCCGCTTGGCGATCTCTCTCTGCTCTGGTCATAGCAATTCCCCAGAAGAAGACATGTGCATGCGATGCATGTAACCAACCGAAAGATTATTAAGGACAGCAAAATGGAAAAACAGGTTTTTGGGGAGACTCACCAGCCAAAACTTTCTCGTACACAAGAGGTAGCTCTCCGAGGAACTTGATCACCATCGTTATTGTCCAGCTCGAAGTGTCGTGGTTCGCGACCAGGAGCAGGAGCAGGTTGTTGATGATCTCTGCCTCGGTCAAGAACCGGCCGCTCTCGTCCGCACTGACCATCAGGTAGGACAGCAGGTCCTGTGTCGGGGACACGGCCCCCTTCTCCAAGGCCGCCCTCCTCCGCCCCGTGCGCGTTCGTCCCATTTGGCGGCGGCCTTCGGATGTGTCTCGGGAGGTACTACGCTCAGCTTCATATCCTCGTCCTCCTCCACCACCTAGTGAACACCTTCAGATGGACCAACGCAATCCCGGACGAAAAGGTCAAGTTCAACCCCGTGCCGATCCCATCGCATGGACTTCCAGTTCGCATTCGACCTCATTATGTCGATTCACATCAATAAAGCTTACTCAGCATAAGTAGCAGGGGGACGTTTCAGTCACTACCTTCATGAGTTTCATCATGCAGTTGTGTCTGCGTTTACGTGTTTTCATTCCATGGAATAATGGTCGACGGGTTTGAGTAGGTTGAATTGTCCATTTTATAAATAAATGTTGTTAGCCAAGTTGTTGAATCCGGAAAAGGCAGAAAGGAAAAGAAGCGAGCCAAGAAATGGGCCGAATGCAAACCATTTGCGGTTGGAGATGACAGAGATGTTTCATAAGCTTTTATAAGATTAAACAACCTTGACTGCAAAAAAGCAAGTCTTGAAGATCTTTTGTTGGTTGTCATAGGTTTTTTTTTTTTTTTTGGGTAAAGGTAAGATATATATTGAAAAAATCACAGAATACAAAAGTCCTCCACCGCACACCATCGAAGTGTCGCCTAAGGCGTAAGAGCGGCTCGAGAAGCATAGCTATGAAAACAAAAGTCACGCAAAGTGGCAGCTAAACCAACACAAAAAAAGGAACATGTATAACCTATACATAAAACTATACACAAACCTAAGGCCAAACAAGACGGCCAGAATATGATAGCAAAGGTTGAAGTCCCCTCAACATCAATCAAAGATTGTGGAGGAGATATCCCAAGAAGCTTGCATCCTTTTATTTCTGTCATTGTTCAACATGGTTAAAAGTGAGAGCCTTATCTTTAACAACCATTAGAAGGTGTGCCTTAATGGAAGTCAAATTAAGTTGTTTGTTGCGAAAGAGGATATGATTTCGCTTCAACCATATAATGTGACAAAGGGCTCCAAAAGAGAATCTGTCTATGCATTGATGGAAGGCGTGGCCACGAATATGTCTCATTGCCCCACCAAACGTTATCAAGCCAAGAAGCGTTATGCCAAGCAAGTTTGCACTTAGCCAACCAAAACAAAAGCAAGGACTTTTATGATTCTACAACCAAAAAAGAGATGATCAACAGAGTCGGGCCGGCAACTACAAAAAGCACAATTACCTTTCGCAATGCGTCGGTAGGTGAGAAGAATAATCTAAGTTGGCAAAATGTTGAGAGTGATAAGCCATAAAATGAAAGAATGTCGAGGAGCATGGTGATGGTCTTAGATGAAAGAGTGCCATTGAACTAACTGACCTCTATGTCAAAAATAATTACTGGTCGAATTAGAGCAGCAGGCACCCGAAGGATGACCAAATCAAAGTAGGGTGTTACGACCCTCAAGGGAGAGGGATGGCATAGGATCATTCCAAGTTCCCATGATGGTGTTCACCCTCGAGGGACAGTGGGTTGTGTAAAGAAAATCCTGAACTGTGGCCATTCGAGATATACTAGATCTGTAAATGTCGAGGTTAGAAAAAAATTTGTATAAAGAACCCCTCAAATGCCAGGAATCAAACTAGAATGATATATTGTCGTTTCCCACCTGCTAGTGGAATAAATGATCAATATCTTTTCTGAGGTCAAGAATATTTTTCCAAGACCAAGAGCAGAGAGTTGGTCTATTTGCTACCCAAAAATTCTTATTCTTAAGAAAGTTTGAGTGTATCCAATTGCACCAAATGGACTCTTTATCTGTGAAGAGTAGCCAAATATGTTTAAGCATGATGGCTTTGTTGTAGTCGGCAAGTCAACGAATGCCAAGGCCACCCTCCTCCTTTGGTAGGCACGAGTTGTCCCATAATACCTTAACACCTCATGTACCTAACTTCGGACCCTTCCAGATGAATTGCCTAAGAAGTATTCAATGCGAAGAAGAATAGACATAGGAAGGATAAATACACAAGACCAATAAACCTGGATGGTGTGGAGGATCGTCTTGACCAGCAAAAGACGTCTTGCAAAGGAGAGGAAACGTTACGACCATGACAACACTCTAGCTGTGATAGTTTTTATCAATGTGCAATCCACCTTTTTTAGTCAGCCTGATACAAAGGAGACCCTGAGGTATTGAAATGGCAAAACACCTTTTTAAAAACCAAGTAACGAGAGGAGTTGCTGACGAAGTAGTTTCGAGGCACCTGAGCAAAAGAATTTACTCTTACTCATATTTGGTTAGATACCAAACCAGTCAGAAAACCCTTCTAGACCCGACTTAATAATATTTACTGAGGTGGGGTTAGCCTCAGTAAAGATAAAAACGTCGTCGGCAAGGAAGAGATGGGATAGCCGAGTTGCTTTGCATTTCCAAAAAAACTTGAAGCCAGGCTGTCGAGTTTGGAGATTAATAATGCCTGTGAAAATTTCCATAACTAGAGTGAATAAGTAAGCTGACATACCTTGACGAAGTCCCCTCTCTCTAGAAAAGAATCCATGAAGCTCCCCGTTGATAGAGACGGAAAATTTAGGAGTTGTGACACACATCATAATGAGGTTAGTGAAACCTACCGGGAATCCAAATGTTTGTAAAACCATCCGGAGAAAATCCCAATCCACCGTGTCGTAGGCTTTCCTAAAGTCAACTTTGATAGCACATTTCGGTAAATATGGGTCGTGATGAAAGCCACTAAACAACTCTTGTGCTAACAGAATGTTATCGCCGATTCGACATCCCTTAACAAAGGCATACTGTGGTGAACTGATGGCATAAGAGAGAATGCCACAAATTCTATTAGCCAAGATCTTGGTAATGCATTTGTAAATTGTGTTGCAACAGGCTATCGATCTGAAGTCGCTTATGGCGCTAGCATTTGGGACTTTAGGCACCAACGAAATAATGGTGGCATTGATTTCCTAGAGAAGGGAACCGGAGTTGAAAAAAATCCTGTATTGCCAATATCACATATTGGCCAACAATATTCCAAGCAGCCTTAAAGAATTCAATATTAAGCCCATCAAGCCCTGATGCCTTACCAAGAGCTAATGAGAAAAGAGTGGACCAAATCTCAAATGGAGACACAGTCCGTCAATTAAAGGGTGTTCGATCACAGACCCGATATCTTGAATCAATGGCCGAGGCGATGACTCAGAGGATGAGAGAAGATCCTCAAAGTAGGAGACGATATGAGCTCGAACCTGGGTTGGCTCGGTCATAACAGAACTGAGCCATCAGTCACTGAGAGCAATTTGTTATGAAGTTGTCTTTTGTTTACAAAATGGTGGAAGTACTTGGTATTCAGGTCCCCATCCTTCAGCCATAAGACCTGTGATTTCTGTTTGTAAAAAGACTCTTCCCGAAGTTGGAGTGTAGAAAAATGTTGGCAGCAATCCTTCTAAATGTCGGCCAGTCCTTGGTTGCATGGATCTAACTGAAGAGCTGTTTGCACAGACTGAAGGGCTTCTCTAGCCTCGTTAGTTCGAGACGAAATATGACGGAATATTCGAAAAGTACTCCCAATTAAACAGTTTAAGGCGCCTCTTAAGAATTTTGAGCTTTGTGCAAACCTGAAACATGGGATTACCATGAACATTAGTATCCCAAACCTGGCTTACCAAAGGCAAGAAAAACTGATGATTAATCCATAAGTTAAAGAACTTGAAAGTCTTCTTGGAGTTTGGTGCGGCTAATATGCAGATCATCATAGGACTATGATCCGAGACCCCAGGTGGCAAGAAAGAAGCTTCGGAAAAGGAGAATTCGCTGCTCTAACGGGTGTTAATGAGCACCCTATCAATCTTCCTCTATTTACGAGTCTCCCCGGAAGAAGTGGACCAAGTGAAACGTTGGCCAATGTATCGGAGATCATCTAGGCCAACATCCATGACACATTGATCAAATTCATTGTATGAGGGAAGCCATAAGTCTGAGCTCCCAATTTTTTCTGACGGGTCACGAATGGCATTAAAGTCTCCTGCTAGCAGCCAAGGGAGATTCACTAACTCATTGCTACGAATAAGAATATCGACCCATAAATGACGTTGATTAACAAAAGTGTGTTATGCATATACAGTCGAAAGCCAGCAAGAGTTGTTAGAGGCCATCAAATGTACATGTCCGTGTATAACCTGAGACGAAACAAAAGACAACTCAAAGTTCACCAAAACTGGATTCCAACCAATCCATATCCTACCATGATCAGAGTACTCATAATCCGCAAACCACTCCCAACCCGAAACTAAGGCAGTAGAGATTTCACCAAAAAGTGACTGAGGTACCTTTTGTCTCAAGGATACCAACACAACACAGTTTATTAGCCCTTACAATATTTCTAATTCCAGCCTGCTTGAGAGGATTCATTAGTCCTCTAATATTCCAAATTCCAAAAAACATCACAAAAAAGGAGGGAAGAGAGAGGTTACCACCATTGGCGGTTAGGTCTTTTCTTCTTAAAGGCATGATTTTTCTTCTTACTAGAGCCGAGACTGTTGTTCATAATGTAGCGCCTGTCAGTTGCATTAAAGAAGGGTCAGTGATAGCTTGCTTGTTGGCCATGAGTTTTGCCACTTGAGAGGCTACAGATTGTAATTGTGTATTGCGAAGAGATGATGGATCCACTTCAATATCACTCCCTACATTGTTCTCTTCAATTGACTCCTCATTTGAGTTCAAAGATTCTATCGAAGCAGCTTGAGAACCTATTGTAGGTTCTGGAATGGGAGATAACTGAACACCACTACCGAGAGGGGTTTGTGCATTGAGAACCACCTTAATTGTAATATCTTGTGCTGGAGAATCCCTAACCATAGGGCCATCAATAGGGGCGGCCGAGGGAAAAGATGAGGCATGCTTCATGCCCACAACATGCCAAACATCTGCTAAGGGTGAGGGACTAGGGAGGGGCTACGAGAGAACATGTGCATCAGGTACAGTTGGAGTGGCAGCAGTTGACACAGTGAGTGGACAACGATGGCAAAAAACACCATACTTATCGTAGATGGCAGGTTTCCGTTCAAAATCAACACTAATAGAAAGAGAGGTCCCCTCCAATAATACTTTAATCGAGTCTTAAAGAGGCTGCCCGGCATTAATTTCCACATAGACATGGGCATAAGAAATCATCTTCATACTTTCCGTTTGCCGGTGTACATAAAGGGGTTTGCCAATGGCACTAGCTATGGCACTTATACCCGGGACAGACCACAGGGAGTAAGGGATATGCCTGAGTCTAATCCATATTGGTATAGAGTCATGTTGATCTTTCTTAAGCTCTAGAAATGGATGCCATTGCTTAAGAAACATAGGAACCCAAGAGACTGAAATTGGTCCAGATTCAAGAATCTTTCTACGGTAATCAGCATCTAGATTATGAAAGAAGTAGAAACCTTCATCATTGGCGATAACTTCAACCAGTTTCACGCCCCACAAACGTTTAGCAACTCCCTCAATAAGTTTGAATGGCTTTTTCTTACCCACAAAATAACCGACCAAGCATTCATGCCATCTAGGGTCTGTGGCCTCTAGAATCTCATCTGAGATCTACACTACAACCTCATTATTATCAACAATCGAAGGTATGAAGGTAAGAGCATAACCTTTTTTAGCCACTTTTGCCACTGTCGCCCCAGGAGCGTTGATTAGCTGCTGTTGCGCCTTGGTCCGGAGCTCAAGTAGGGGCCCTCTGTGAAGAAGCATTCTCAGATTTTGATGGCTTGGAAGTGGCCTTACTACGACTCCTACTCCTTCCTCTAATCAGACGAGTCTACAGAGTTCGGTGCTTAACCACTGAAGTGGTTGCATCACAATGAATTGCAACTGCTTTCTTCCTTGCAGCTGCGATGTTTGGGTCCAACCCATGGCCAACAACCATGGAACCAAGAATACCCTCAATAGGACGCTGGGACGACTTGGAGAGCTCGCGGGAGTTGGCCTCGGCGACGTCGACACTCAGCTGCCGGGAACTCCTTACTCGATTTGGGGTCAGAGCAGCCATGTGCTTTGTTCACAGTAGATCTGCCATTCGGATTGAGAAAGGGCAAGACCAAGGAATCCGGATGGTGAGAAGGGTGGTGGAGGAGGGGCGACTAATTACTGGTAAACTCGAGCCGATCCAACGACGTGTTCGGGTGAAAACACCGTGGAACCAAGGTGAAGAACATTAACGTCAGGGAGAGAGAAGATAGGGTATTATTGTTGTCATAGGGTATTATTCGAGAGAGAACCACACCCTTCTGGCTTTGGTTGTCATAGGTTATTATTGTTGGAAAATATGGATATTTTGATTGGTGAGTGAATGAAAATTAAATTGTTTCTCATTAACAACCTCAAATTGTTACAAATTATTATTTATAACACCTACTAAATTGATTTAGTAATAGCAAGTTAATGACATTAAATTCGGTTGTTACATAGTTATTACTGTAACGGCAGAACCACTAGTAATGCCATTATTACTGTAATGACAAAACTACTGGCAGAGCCATTAACACTATAACGGCAGAACCACCGTTATTTTGTTGTTACAAAATTAATCAGCCATTATTAATTTTGAAATACCCCAATTACCCTATAAATAGATGGCCTCCCAATCTATTTTCAGGAAGAGTAGTAGAGAGTAGAGAAAGAGAAGACACTAGGACGAAAATAAAGCCTCTCAATTTTCTACATTTGCATTTTTTTTATATTGTTCACGTTTTGTTCAAGTTCGCCGAAAGCTTTGGAGTGTTGTGCTTGCCTCTATCGCTGCCAACCGTTATATCCTGAGAGACAAACGTTCACAAAACCTCAAAGCACGTTAGCACATGCTGGAGGGAACGAATCTGTTTTAAGGAAACTACGTCAAACATAGGCCTCGGTATTTGTATCATATGTTTTAAGGAAACTACGTCAAACACATGCCTCGGTATTTGTATCAATTCCGTTTCTTTTCAATACTGATTATGGTTCTGTTCATACTATTGTGCTTTTGCTGATTTGGTATTTGTGCTTCTACCAATTCAGTGTTTGTGTTTCTACCAATTAAACTTTTGTGACTCTGTCAATTGAATATATCTCTAGTCTAACAATCTTAAAACGAGAAGATTGCGGAGCCAAAGTTGCGACCAAAAGGAGGAGTTTCCAAAAACAAGTTTCAAGAAAAATGCTTCAATTGTGGCAAGATGGGACATAGATTTGTGGATTGCAGATTTTCGAAGAAGAAGATTTATGAAACATATATGATGAATGACATAGCTTGAGACGTGTCAGATATACTCTCTGTCATTTCAGTGTTCATGCCTATGCTATTTTAGATCTGGCATTGTATGTATTATATTTTTCCAACAGTTATATCGTCATAACATCATCTAGATGAATTATAGTCTTTAAATCTCCTAAGTGGCAGATGAGGCGTTGATACCATGAGCGTCTGCTAAATTTTAGTAGAGCACAAGATTTTCCATTCATCCCACTATTTAAATCCTAAATTTCTCTCATTGTAACTATCTCAATATTTAAATCCTAACGGACACAAAAATGTATTTCTCAAACAAGGGGACAGTTACACTTGGCCCCTTGAATTTCGCCACTACCTGGAGAATTCAAGTTTTGCGAGAGTGCTCATAGAGAATTATTGGTTGTCGGATTAGAAAGGGAAACATACAAACGAGCCATTTGATCATATTCATATATTGGTTGACGGGGAGCTTGCACGAATTGTGATTGTTCACGAGCCTGCTGTCGGGAAATTTGTAGGCGAACCATCTCTCCGCCATCGCTGGCTGAAGATCTGATCAAGAAAAGTGCCACGGAAAGGACAGGTTTATTATAGATGCAAGAACGTGATGCTGATAGGTGAATTGGATATGAACACGAACACGAACATTAGTTAACCAATCCTTCTGATGTACCTGATATCCTCCCACCAGATGACGCACAATGCAAGCATTGGCAAGGTCAACGAGCCAATATGGCTCGTAGAACCCGAATCCAGTTAATAGATTGCCTGCATATCCCAACCAATCGCAGCATAAGTAGAAGACGGTGGTCACTGGTCACGACGACGGCATACATCGAGGCCTTGTTCATCGTCTCATTTTCCAGGGGAGGGGACTTCAAGGTGTCCTTCAATATGAACCATCACACATACCTCTTCAATCGTTAAGCTACCTTCTCAAATAAAACCTCAATCCTGTGCGCTAGAAGATAAAGTTGTACTTGTATCTCGAAGACGATAATAGAACTAAGGGTACGCAACGGCGATGTCTCCGAGTGCTTCCAAAGACTGATAACAGCATGTCAACAATGCTCGAAGCTGAGACTCCCGTGATCGTTCATCTTTTTTTTTGCGCAACCTACACAGTAGCTTGGGAGATTGTCAATCGAATTTCTCTCAAATAACCCAACCATGTCACCGAGCTTGCAGCCAGCCAGAGGAAGAAGGAAGGAAAATGATAAATAATTAATAATTAATAATTAATAATTAATATTTAGATATTATTCAAAATTAGCCAAGTCAACGATAGCTGCACCACATTAGCGATTTCTAGCAAAACAAAATTGACCAAAAAAACTAAATTGACACAAATACAAAAAGTTTATGACTAAATTGGTAAAAAAAAATAGAATTGAATTAGCACAATTGCAATATGTTAGGGCTTTTGTGATTTTCTCAATAACATTCAATAAAACAAAGCAATAAATAAATTGCTAGATATAGGACTAACCCCAATACAAAGCAAAACATAATTTCACTACAATTGTTATTCCAATATCTACAATTTTTATGACTATATGATCTAATTTAACTAATGATATGTGACATGAACTATCTATATGACCTAATTTCAATTACAAGTAAAAGATATATGAAATATTCTAACGTGACATGTGTTGTTTTGGCCAAACTTAACAATTAGAAGGAATGAATAGGCGTTTGTGATAATTGATAAAATATTGTGGAAATAAAAACGTCAAGTTTGATAGGAACAAAAGTAATTAATAGAACCATGCAATACTTCTACCAGACAGTAAACAAAGGCAAGTAAAGAGTAGAAAGACAATGCATATGAGATTATAGTGGTTTAGGTTTTGATAAGTTTACATCCACTCTCCCACGCTAACAACCTACTAACTGGATTCCACTCAGTAATCAAGTAAAAGATTACAGAAATATGTGATTGTTTAAGCACAAGCACTCCCAACATAAACTAGTTTTTCCTCTATCAAGGCTATCTGACGCAGCGTTCAGCGATAGAACAAGCACATCCTTGCTTAAAGAGAGATATATCTCGAAATTGTAATTGATATATAAAAAGTATAATAATCGGAATGTTCCCAAACGACAATATACCAAAAAAATGCATGAATATAAAGATTATGTAATATTACGTAATATCACGTAATATTACGTAAATCGCAATATTATCTGCATCATTCTCTCCTGCTAGAAAAGAAAATATTCGTCCTCGAATCTAGTTCGCCTTCGCTTCATATTCTTCAAAATCAATATCATCTCTAAGATTACGAAATATGTTTCATCCAGGAGAGCTTTTCAACGAATCAAGTAATTCATTACCTTGAGTCCTGCAAATGTCCATGGTTTGATGTAGAGAAGCGACCACCATACTAGCCCGTAAAGGTTTCATGATGACAGCAGGACTATGAGCACCAGACGTCACATTGTTGCTCCAGGTGGAACTGACGGATTTCTCCAAAAGGAAGAGTTTTGGAGGGAGCTTTTGTTCTGTACCCCATAACTGGTCGACAAACAGGATTGACAAATCTAAATCATTGTTCCAGATAAGCACCATGTTGATTATGGGGTCCTACTTTTTACACATGATAAAAGCTGATTCACTAACCTATTATAAGATGATTTGCAGAGCTTCCCCATCAAGAGCTCCACAAGCCTTCGCACCATCAAATTCTCTTTAGGCTCCAACTTAAGTAAGTTAGGTCTTTTGCAAGTGGTCTCAACATCCCTAACATTGTAAAATAAATGACAGGATCAAGCTTTACAATCTCACCTCCACCAATGAAGTCTTCCTGCAAATCCTTCTGGCAATTTTCCAAATGGAGTTCTCTAGCACGTTCGCCAGATTCCTCAATGCTATTTACTACCATAGAATGGAAATTGGCCAATCGCTTAAGTCCTTCAACGAGCTTGGGAAGGTCGGAAACCACCTTGCATTGAACAGCAACACGCTTGACTGGAGAGACAGAATTTCCTGGCACGGATTGTATGGGCATCGACTTCTTTCTCATTTGTCAAAGTTGCATTCTTTGTGATAAATTGATCAACAAGGTTGAGATCTCTATTCGTTTGCATCTTCTCGACCAATGCCAAAGTTCCAGACTTTGTAATTGTTCTCGAACTATTCTTATCAATATCGCTTCTCACCGATCCTACGTCATCCTTCAACTGGTTCGGGTGCCTACAATCCAGCGAATCAGCAATTGTGGGTGCGGCCATGGACAGCTTCATAGCCTGCTTTACTTTGTTCTTGAGGGGCAGCAATATATACTTCACTCCATCCTTCACAAAAGGATACTGATTACTTCTTCCATGAGCATCTACATCAAATTGCCACGGCCTCCCAAACAACACGTGACATACATCTATGTCTACCACATCGCAATACAGCTCATTGTGATATTTATCAATGAAGAATGGAATTTTGCATCGCTCATTTACTTTCTGCTTCAGATTTAATCCATCCTAGCGTATAAGGGTTAGGATGTTTCTCCACAGGTATTCCTAATTTCTTCACTGCATACTTTCCAATAATATTCTCCATGCTTCCACTATCAATGACCACAGCAAAAATCTTTCCCAGAATGGTGCATCTGGCTCGGAATAATTGATGGCGCTACGAATCATCCTCATGCTTTGAGACTAACATCATTCTGCACACTACACAGTTTACTTACTCCTCTTCTTCTGAACTCTTTGATTATAAATGGTTATTCTGCCTGCGTACAGGAACAAGTCTATTGACAGGGTCACCATGAGCAATATCTGTACCCAGGCTTCTATTTTCGTTTATTCGGATTCACATCAACGCTAAGACCGTCGAAACGATCTATCAATTCGTCAAATCGTGCTTTGATGAGATCTATGCATTTTATTAAACGCTGCTCCAAACATTGAAGACCACCGCCAGTCGCCACAGGCTCTGATACAACCTAACGCATTCAGCGATAGAACAATCAAATCCTTATTTAAAAGAGAGACAAATCTCGAAATTGTAATTGATATATGAAAAGTCTAATAATCTGAATGTTCAAAACCCTGAAGACACCCTAATCCTAATCCTAACTCTACTAGGATTCTACTTAGCAAAAACCCAAAATTATAATATACAAAAAAATGCCTAAAAATAAAGATTACGTAATATCACGTAATATTACGTAGATCGCAATCTCATCCACATCATTACCATCTGACATATCATTTAGCGATAGAACGAGCAAATCCTTGATTAAAGAGATATAAATCTTGAAATTGTAATTGATATATGAAAAGTTAAATCTCAAAATTGTAATTGATATATGAAAAGTCTAATAATCTGAATGTACGAAACCCTAAAGGTGCTAATCCCATCCTAACTCTACTAAGATTCTACATTGCAAAAACCCAAAATTACAATATACCAAAAAATGCCTAAAATAAAGATTGCGTAATATTACGCAATATCACGTAATATTACGTAGATCACAATCTTATCCACATCACTATCCCTCTCTACACACTTAATTCTATATAAAACCTCTCACAGGATTTCAAGTAAATGTTGAAGTAGACAGTTTTATCAAATAAATCTCTCTTGGAATAAGGATGATAAACTCTCTCAATCTCTATCGCTGGTCTTCAAATTTGGTGCTCTTTATACTCCTCGTTTTTCAAGCTTCCTGCTGGACAGAACCACTCGGAGGATAAATCTCCAAAACTAACCGTTGGTTGATCGATGAATAAAGATCACGAGCCGTTGAGGTGATAACGATTAGAAGTTTGAGAGGATTTGTTCTCCTTAAATCAAGCATTTAACGAAGATAATTGTCTAAGGGCTGATAGCCAGTATGTAACACCCCGTGAACAGTTCCAAACAAATAAGTATTAGATGAAATGGATTAGAAAGCTGACTCATGCGAAGCAAAGTGACGGGTGAGCCGATTTCCGAGTCTGATGGGGCGCTTGTTAGTTAGAATTAATTTGGGCGTGAACCTTTTTGAACTGAGCTGGTCCTTTTCGGTGGGCGCGCATGTGAAGTTGAGGCCCCCATAATTTTCTTTTGGTTGCAATTTAAACCCATGTGAATTGAGAAAAGAATGGGCTGATTTTCTTATGCGGGCGGGCCGAGGAACGGGGCCCAGCTGTTTGAGGCATATGTTCATGATCATGGTTTGTGGCATAGCCCAATTTCAAATTACTGCTTAGAATGTAATTTCTAGTGGATACCAGTTCCTAATAGTCCGAGAACCCAATGCTTACTCGTGATACCGGTGCTTTGTGTTCTCGTTGCTTGAGTTAATCGGCGACTTAGAAAGTTCAACTTGCTTAGTTTATCTCACTCCTTTTCGCCGACAATTTTTACGTAAACGACATGCACTTGTTAAGGTGTCAGAGCCGAGGTTTAAATTCAGGCTACTTTAGTCTCCAGGTGGTATCAGAGAAAGAGGAGAATCGAGGATACTGTCGTGACACAATAAATCAAGACTCCTTATATGGAAAGTCACGAGAATATCTTTGAGATCGATTATACAATCGATTTAACTTAGGAACACAATTGTAACTAGGTTATTGATCATTAGTAAGGGAAATTTATCTTTTTAAATAGATAAGAATAAGATAGAGATAAATAATGAGGATTAATCAAAAGCATCAAATATTTCTCCCATGGAATCTCGTATGAGTCTTGATGTATTACAAAAAATAAACCCTAATTACTAACCGTAGATAGTGATAAGAAGGGATCGAACCACAAGGAAAAATAAGGACGAATTCGATTTTTTTACTAAGTAATTTAGTCTAATGCTAGAATTCAGCTAATTAAAATAAAGTGTAAACAATCACGACAAAACTATTGACTTTGAGTCTCGAATTCATGATACATTATTATTTGATTAGCCTTTTTGTTTGCACTATCAAAACTAACAAGCTACAAGCTTGCTATAGTCATGATAATTTACAAGCTAACCTTGTTATAACCTATCTTGTTGATCACTATCGTCTTTCGCTTTCCAAGCTTAGGATACATAGTTCGATCAGATATAGATTATCATCAGTGTTGATCATAAATTGTAATTAAAACTATTGCTTGGGTATGAAATTAGAATCACAGAAATCAAAATCATAAACTTGATTTAACAATAAAATTCTTGAATAGAGTAGATGAAAACGTAGTATCTCTCAAACAATCAACCGCAATACCAAAAACTAAATAGAAAGTTTAGAATCCAAACAAGAAGTATCGTTTAAAGACAACAGAATAAATTTAGCTACATGAATTCCTTTGCTTCCGAGTCTTTTTTTCCTTTCCTTTTCACGTTCGTTTTATTCTATCCCCCCTTCTCACGTTCGTTTTATTCTCTCCCCCTTCTCATGTTTGTTTTCTCTTTTCCCCCTCTCAAATCTGCCTCGTCCTCCTTTTGTTATCTTCAAGGATATCCTTGTGATTTTACTTTTCTTGATTTTTGGAATATGCTCTCTATTAATCAAGAGCTCATGGAAATTTAAACTTGCCAAAGATAAGATTTCACAAAAATTCATTAAAGATCTCGGATATTAGAAGATATCATGTTTAATCAAATCTCTTTCGATAATTAAAATATTAGATAAGTGAACTAATTTAATTAATAATATTTATTGAAACCCATAAATTAGATACACTTTTTAGGCGTAAAATATTGACCGATCAAGTCTGACTCTATTAAATCTTGCTTCTATCAAAATAAAAGCGTTAGGCTATAAAAGTCATAGGGATATATTTATAATAAATCTTCATTGTAGATCAAAGTATTTTCAATAGATCTAGATTTGTTTCCTTCAAAATTAATTATAATTTTCTCAACAACAGGTAACTCAAGTTGTATTATTCTAAACATGCAAGTAAAAACTGACATCAAAATATGATGACACAGCCCCTAGTACGCCAAACGTGATATCAAGGGATTCCATATGATATTAAGCAAGCATCTCTTGAACAATCACTGCAAAGGGCTAGGAAAAAAAGATAGTTGAAAAGGCAATCTCTTCGTTTCGGTGCCCTGAGGTAAACTGAGCGAGGTATGGGGTGGTAGGCCTTATTAAGAGGGTCCCCTTTCGTGCATGTCAGATGACATGGTGACATGACAATGATGTGGCATTGAGGTAACTTATTGTATTGATATATACATGTTTTTTGTTAGTTTCTTTTAATGTTAAAATACATAAAAAAATACTTAAAATTATTGGCTTCTTTAAGCCGCCAAAGAAAAGTGTGGGACTAGAAAAAGTTACTTTGAATGTAATTCTCTCTCCTTTGGTATTTGTGTGCTCTAAATTCATAGGTTGGAAAAGTTCATATCCGTTTTGGTTCCAACAATGTCCTCATCGTATTTCTCCTGAACTAGGACATCAAGAAGAATCTTCCTCGTGAATGCTACATGATCGAAGAGTCTTTCTTTGATCTCCGATGCATCCGGGAATGGAGGATTACCCTCTTTCTTGTTTCATCATTTTTTGGCTTGTCTGTAGTTCACGTGCTTGTCCGAGTGTTCGGGTGGGTCACCTCCATTAACTATATCGAGCTGGGGTAAGTCCGCACAAAAAGAAAGGACAAGAGAAAAGGAACCAAAAAGTCAATAAAATATTACATTTGGTCGTCCGGATAAAACTCAGAATATGACATATTTTATCATCATGAGTTTGGTAAATATTCATAACATGATAAAGAGGGTTAAAATAATCGTAAGTGTGGGATATAACCGAATAGAATTTCTCTTATCATCGCTCAAGCCACCTTCTTTTCGCCATGCCTAGCCACCCCTCCGACGAAGGTGCCGATGGTGGCCCCAATTTGGTTCATCTTCTCTTTCTTCAGCTCCATCAACTCCACAGTCGAATCTTCCTCGTCAACTTCACATTCCATATTTCTTTTTTATGTGGAGAACTATCTTAATTGGTTATTGGATGTCTTAGAATCTCAAAACTGAATCAAGGCACTCCATTCAGCATTTCAATGATGGTACAACCAACGCTCCATATATCAACAGCAAAATCAAAATGTCAAGACTTGTCTTCTTCTTTCTCATAGATCCCTACAGGACCTGAATGACAATTTGAAATACGACATCAAAGTTTGCCCTTGCATGGAACATGAGCTTAAAATAGTTTAAGGTATGCTAGCTTCGGACCCATTGAATAAGGACTACCCTATTAAGATAGAATGTAATCCTGTCCTCTGAGCTGTATACAAGCTTGAGTTAGCATACAAGCAACTAAAAAAGTTGATGCACTAAACTTCCATGATGCTACCCATGAAACGCACAGGCGGTGCCCTTCCATCCACGACAGCACCTATTTCTACGTTGGTTATGTTTTTTAATCCCTTGAATTTTGTTGAATCGGACCACCCGGGTTGTACACCTTTCTTAAAATTTTTAGATAAAAACCAAGTTTTCTGTATGTCAAATAAACTTGCCCAAAACTTGTAATTTCCTAATTACGCTTTCTATGGGTGATATGTTTCCTTGCAAAATGAATTGAGCAATATAATATTTTATTTTAATGTTATTTTTTATGCTACTTATGCTACTATGTCTTAGAATCATAGCAGATCCTGGCGGTCGTCCCCTCAAGCTCCAACCCAACGGCCCCTGTGAGCAAGCAAAGATGCAGCCTTGGCTCCCAAGAAGAGCCTCCGGATGGTAAAAATCAATAATCATTATATTGATGTCCAATTTCTATCAAACAATGTATATAATAGAATATAAACATATCTAATTTAAAATCTGTAGTTCACCGAATGGGAGATAGGATATGATCAAATATCTGAATTTTTTATCCTCATCTATCGAGTCATATCCTGACTGGAAATGCAGACAGCGAAATACTTAATTTGACCTCTTTGAGAAGACGTCAATTGAAGACGTTAGCTTATCTCCTAAGAAAAATTTGAAAAGGAAACAACAGTTCCACCTTGAAATGATACATTCGCCAGTTTTTTCATTAATATAACTTCTCATATGCTTCCCAGTTTATGCATAATTCAGATTTAGCAGAAGATGGGCATCTTTAAGACAGTATAATCAAGACTCAAGAGTTTTTTTTTTTTTTTTGGTAAGGTAAGTATCAAGACTCAAGAGTTAATACCAACAAAAATACTAAATTAATACACTTGTGGCAAACTTGATATAAACTAATATTTTGAACACCAAAAACCTCATATTGGTGTAGTTGTAAGAAATTTACCTCAAACTATTGACTACCTTAAGCATCAAACTGGTGTGCTTGTGATAAATTTACCCTTCATTCGTTTTCGTTAAACAGGGTTAATTCTAAGAAAAACTCCAAACTAGTATACTTATTGACAAACGAAGAGCAAGAACCCCAACCTAGTGCACTCGTTAGCTGTCACGTGTCATCCAACTCAGCAATTTGATAGTAAAATTTAACGAAGGCTAACAGGCGGTAAATTTAACGAAGACTAACGCCAATTGACCCAGTCAACGTTTATGTGGCACTGATGTAGAAGCCACGTGGCGGCCACGTCAACGCGGGTTGTTTTAACCGAATAACAAAAAAAGAGTTTATCCGACGGTGGCAGCAATGCCACTGTCGCAATCTCGTTTTTTTCTAAAATAAAAATCATTTTCTGATAATAAAATGTTCTTGATCTGTTGACACCTATATTTTGATTTTTTTAATCATTTATTTTGCATAAGAAATTCTGAATTAATTTTAGTTCATATAAAAATAATCATATCATTTTTCATATTTACTTTTTAGCATCATATTGCATTGCATTCCATTGCATTCACATTTAATCGGATCGGCGGGGAATTGAACATTAATGAATGAGCAGGTAGATCGAAGTTCACCATTAAAATTTTCGGCAATGGAGGGAAAAGAAGTGCTGATTTTCATGAGTTCATCGGGTTTAATTTAAGCTTAAAAAATTAAGCTCAGATTGTGCTCATCAAATCCACAAAAAGAGAACCCGAGATCTTCGGTAAACCCACCCATTTAGCTTGACCGAAAAATTGCAAGGCCTTTGAGAATTAAATGAGCTTGATTCAAAGTTGGAGAAGGACTTCACTAACCTCTACCATAATCACAATCCAACGTGATTCTTAGAGACACAAAGACGACAAGTGAGAAAGGGTCCGCCTTTCTTTACGGTTCCTTCTGGCGATAGGGGATCCCGACTTGTCCTGACGTGTCTCGGCGACATTGACGATGCCTTCAAATTAGTTCCTCTAGCGAACATCGTAGCAGATTCTCACTGCGATCTGGACACATTCTCACGTCTACAACACACCATGAAGCATCTGAGGAATTTCCAGCGAAGATCTGAGGAGTCCTCATTGACGACGGCAAGCCATTTTAGTTCTTCGGTCTGCATCAAGTGGCGACTTGAATTACCTCCCAGTAGAGCCAGTCTTACACCGAGGAGGATCGACTACTGCGATGTCGTGCATGTCCTAGTCGAGAGACCCCGTGTCACCATCGTCACGATTCCCCGCGCACATCCAGTTTTCCTCGTTTCTTTACTGCAGTAGTCCATTTTTCCTTTTGTCAACCATGGACCATCCCTTGCTTAGGCTTTTTCCTTGTTATTTATTGCAGGTGTGATCCATGAGGTAAATTAGTGAAGAAATTCTGAGGGAGTGGTTTTAAGTGCTCGTGTGTTAGTCCGATGGAGGAGCATTCTCTAGGGTAGAAAGTTGTTCTTTGGGTGTCCTGTTCAAAGCCACGTGAATTGAAGAAACATTGGTAATTCATGCTTAATTGATTTCTACAATAAATTAGTTTCCATTCTAGGTTAGAATATGCATGTTGAGATAGATAATTATGCTTAAAATAGTTTATCTTTAATGGATTAGGGTTTATGTCAATTTAAATCCTAAAATAGGTAAGATAACTATCTTTTAGGCATAGTTTATTTTAGTGCCATAATTAAATCCGAAAATAAAAAAATCATTTTTCGTCATGTCACATTTAGAGTTACATGTTTAGGTCAATTAATTAATTCATCAACTACGTGCTAGGATTGATTGTAATTACATATAGAATAGTCATGTAGTTTAATTAAATTCATATGCATTCTTAGGTTAGTTTTCATTTATCTATGTCATTGCATTTATATTAGAATTCATGCATTGCATATAGATTAGGTTTCCTTTAAAAATGAAAATTCAAAAAAGATAAGATTGTTTGGCGCATGCTACTTGCATATTTATCTTGAGTTCTGGATGTTTACTTAATTGATTGACCTGCATGATAACCTATGCTAGTACCTTAGGTTAAAATCAATTAAAGTTGCTTGTTCAATTTTTTTCATGAAATAAAATGGTATTGAAAGGGTGTTAGAGTAATCTAGCGTAATCAAGTCTCTGTATCCAAAATCTCTGGTTCGTAAAAATAAAATGGTACTCCCGTTATTTTATTTAGGTTCCTAATCAACCTACCATAAATGATTAGTGACGACTTCTTTTAAAATCTTGACATGTTAATAATTAAACCTTAAGTTGCAAATTGATAGAGTCTGGGAGAGCTTGAGCTAGGTTAGTTACTTTAATTAACTTAGTAATCCATTAATCTAATTTTAGATCGCGACATGATCCAACGGCTGTGGTTCAGCCATGTGTCTCAATCACAACCATTGGTTCCTTGTGTTAGATCGGAGTGCAGATAAGCCGACATGTGGTGCGTTCTTAGCCTGAGGATGAATTATGGTGGGAATCTAAAAAATGAATAAAAAAATCTAGGACTTTTAAAAAAATCAAATGAAAATTGCAAAGCGGTGTCGTTTTGCCGAAGCTGTTTCGGACCCACGCCGGCCAAGTCAGCCGCCCGTGGGTTGTTGGTCGGGTCACTTGACCTGGTTTGGTTAAAATCTTTTTTTGAATAAAAAATTCAAAAATTGATTTTAAAAATCCAAAAAAAAGGAAAAATCATAGATTATCCCAAAACAATGTAGGAAATTTGTAGAAATTTTCTAGACACTCCAAAATTTTCAATTGAGGAATGACCACAGGCAACAGGTCAATTATATTTTTGGGATTTCTTATAATTTCTTCCTAAAATTGATGATTATGCCCTTTAGTAGGTAAATCTCCACCGTTATATATCTGAGATAGGTCGAAAATTCCTAGATTAGGATTAGAGCTAGTTAGTTGGTTAATCAATCTGCTTGGATTTTCGAACCTCATCTTTTTCCTGAAATGACGATTTTACCCCTCAAAGTGTAAATCGCCTTTCCTATTTCAATGAATCGTGAAAATTGTTCAAAATTAGGATTTGAGTTAGATGGGTGACTAATCCTTTTATTTGGGATTTTAACATCTCATTTCTTTTTTCTAAAATGACAATTTTACCCTTCGAGGGTAAATCGCTCTCAAAATTCTAGAAAATTCTGAAAATTATCGAAAAATGGGAAATGGGTCAATTGGATGGCCAATCCTATTTTCGATCCCTTTTGATTCCATATTTATTCTGAAATGACAATATCATCCATTTTGGCAAATTATCTTCATTTTTTTAAAATTACGATTTTACCCCTCATGAGCAAATCATATCTAAATCATTCATGAGCTGTGATTGACACTTCTCTAGGCCTATAAAGCCTTACTAAGGATGCAATGTTGTATTAATATGATTTATCTGCATGCCTTGGTTCCTATGATTTACGTATCTTCTTTTACTAATTGTGAGTGTTAGGGTAATCATTCATATTTGCATGAACTCCTAAATTTAGGGTTCATACCCCACTCATCTGCATGAAATTTTAGGTTAGATAATTCAGTCAACTTAGGTACCAAAATGGCGTCAACTCTGATAGTTGGCGTAACTAAGTCCCCGATCCCGTTTCTCTAGTTCTCGTAGAATCGAGTAAAACCTCCCAATTATTCGATAGGGTTTCCAATCGTACCCTCCACAAAACGATTGATGGGAGCTCCTTGGCATGTCCACGTATCACACGTCACTGGATCACACTGACAGTCAATCACGTTTATCTCCGTTGCAACTTGGGTAACGGGCCTTGGGAGAAGATGGTGTCTGACCAGACTTGGACGGCCCATTAACCCTCTTCATCGATTCTCGAGGGTTGCGACATTCTCTGACAATACTATCATTCCCAAATTAATACAAAAGAAGCAATTAAGCTACAACACTTGCTAAACCATCTGGAAACGTATTTATCAATGTTGTGCTCTCTCATTTAAGGAAAGCTAGCCTATATAAGGGGGAAATAGATGGAATATACATTGAAAATAAGGACGATTGTTTAAGTTTTGCTAATTCAGTTCTAAATCTTTAAATTTTGTCAAGTGAGTCCTAAATATTTTGAGGTTTTGTCAATCAAGTCCATACAATCAATTTTGGTCAGGAATTGCTAACGTGAACATCGACCGTCTTACGGGGCAAGGTTGGCCCTAACATGGACAAAATTAACAATATTTTGATATATTTTTAAATTTTTAAATTTTATTTTTTATTATTTTTTCTCTTTTTATTTTATTCTATGTTCCTTCTTTACCTTTTTTCTTTTTCTTTTTTCATTTTCCCTCCACCATCCATCATTAGGACTCTTGATGGGTAGCAGAGGTCACCGTATCGGGCGAGGGCAGCCCTGGTTGGCCTGGCGATGGCCACCCTTGCTAGTCATCGACGAGGCCTAAATTTGGCCAACAAAGGGAAAAAAGGAAAAAAAATATATAAAAATTCAAAATAAATATTAAAATGTAATAAAAATTTTCATCATCAACGCGGTCGTGCCACGTAGAACAATCACCACTCACATAGCCATTTCTAGCCAAAAGTGATTGGATTGACTCAATTGGTAAGCATGAAAAAGGTTTATGACTCAATTGTCAAAATTTCGACCAAAAAGAAAATGGCAAAATTTTTTGAGCGAATTTGGTAAAAGTGTAATAGATTTAAGATTTTTTTGGGTAATTTTCCCAATTGAGGGAGCGGGGCATAAGCTTTTCTTTGTTGTATAAAAGCACGTTTTGAGATTTGTAATTTTCTTACGCCAATCTTATGTCGCTGGCTGAAATTTTCCTAATGATAGACAAAGTCTGGTGTTCGATGTGCTATGACACCAGACAAGCCCTTTTTCTCGGCAGATCATTCCCAACGAGAAGAGCGACATTAGCTCATACAAATTGATTGATAAAAACATACAAATCACATTAGCGCAATAGCTCATTTTTTTTTTTTTTTTGCCGTAACACCATCAAATATCAAAAGAGCGATATTAGCTTCGGACCAACTTCCGCACGGGAGGCCGACCTCATCTTCAGAAATCCTCCACGATGAAATTCATTCCATTTGAGGCAGAGTCGTTGGCACAAATCCAACCTGTCACCATGCACTGTTTTATGTCCAGCTGGTTGTCCAAAATCCCAGCCAATAAAGAACACTCTTTGTCCCCTCACCGTCTCACCGAACGGATCCAAAACTGACCAAGACGCGCATGGAGTCCCACCGCCTCCTCGATTTGCACTGAATCCTTTGTAACTTGCGACATTACGGTGTCCTGAGCTTCAATAATATCATGGTGGACCGACCAGCTCATATAGCTACCACACACCTAAGTTTTCGTGGTGGGTTTGTTTCTTTTTACTGATTTTGATCTTTTTTGCATTAAAAATTAACTGGGTAATCAACATGAATATGCACGCGACTAGAGGACAATTGGTTGTGAACATGTGAGCCACTGTTGGCGATTGCAAGAGTTATCAACATTAATAGACATCGATAATTACGAATCAGCTATCGATATACGATAGAGTATGGCCGACGAATATCATGGTAAAGCGAGTCAAGGATGCTAGTTAAAGCGATCGATAGGCTACCGATTGAGATGCTGACTGAAGATTGGATGTTTAGAAGGCCCCAAGACTCAATTATAATGTTCCAATTTGACATCACCGGGTGGATAGAACGTTGAAATCCAGCAAATCGTGGACGAAGAATGAAGTCAACGGAGGCAGCCATCAAGTGCGAGAGATCAAGGCACAATTCTTGAAGGAGCAACTGACCAAAATCCTCGAAGATATGGAAACATGGCTGAACCTACATAACAATTGATATCGGGCAGTTATGTCGTGGGCACTATAAATGCCAGTGTTTGTCTACTGGATCTCCCCGTGCATAAACAAAACAAATATGTTATCTTTTAACTCAGGTACTGTTGCACGTTAAAATCCCTCGATCGTCCTTTGACTGAACTTTTGGGCTCGGCCCAAAAGAATTGAAGCCCAATAAAATGACCAACACGGGAATCTTTTATTGAACGTTAGCAGTTCATTAAGCAAGAAGGGCTCTAGGTCTCTTACATAACTTATCAAAGGGATTTTTCAATCATGTCGATTAGAGACCTGACTTGAGTTTTTAGTTGTCCCTTGCTGAATCATCATTATATGTGCCTCTATTGAAGGTAAAACTTTTGTTTGGGTAATAATGTAGTCAGCCAATTCTTTTGATATTTTGTACCTGGATGCCATCTAAGCCAATTCATTGGCTTCCGGGTTTTCGTCTCTCTTGATATGGATCAAGTCATATTCGATGAAGTTCAATAGCAATCTCATTACCAAATTATGGTGTAATTAGGGGTGTGCAAACCGGATGGGACCGAACCGGCCAGGATCGGCCCAGACTGGCCAGGACCGGCCCGGACTGGCCGGGTTGGTCCAGTCCTTGAGGTTGGCGGTCCGATCCCCGGTCCCAATAAATGGGACCTGGGACTGGGCAGTCCGGTCCCCGGTTCCATGGTTTGGGACCGGACCGGCCCGATAAGGCCCAGACCGTCAATATTTTTTTAAAATTAATCTACCTCTAGAGTTAACCTATTTTTAACATTCCGAGAAGCCAATGAATCTCATCTCACGCCTCTTGAGTTTAGTGGTGCCATTGTACATATTATTTAGCAATTTGAATTTTGGTATTACTTAGTACAAAATCAGGTCTTAATTGATGATAAGATTTGTTCCTTATGATGGGCACGTACACGAAGAATAGGCACGTGCACGAAGAATAAACACGTATATGCATGAGGACAGGAACTCCAGTCATTATGCAGATTTGAGAAATCTTTTTTTTTCACAACCAAAAATAAAAAAGAAAGAAATAAAATCTGAGTTCGGTTCCATCGCCCACCTAAATTCAGCAGGCCACATGCGAGCGTCGATTACGAGCATAAAAGATCACGTGAAGCTTTCAAGGTCGGATTGAACACACATTGGGTGCCCCTAGCATTTACGTGATTGTCTTGCCGTCGTAGGTTGATTATAAATTGTAAATTAACATTGTATTGTAAAAACTAAGGGCTAGATTTTTATAAGTAGTTAGAGCTAATGGTCCTATTGGGCTTGGACCGAGACCGATCTGGACCAGGACAGGCTCGGACCATCGATCCTGATCCTGGTCCAGTCAGTGGTCCCGAAAATATGGAGACCGGGACTATTGGTTCGGTCCTCGGGTCCATGCCAGGACTGGCTCGGACCATGTACACCCTAGGTGTAATATGATGTTCTCTCTAAGGCATTGGTACTCTCCCTTGAGTTACCTTAACACCGATTGAGAATCACCCTTAATTTTGACAAATCGAACTTTCACGTCGATTAAGATGTTCAACCCTACAATCAAGGCTCCATATTTAGCTTGATTGTTTGAACAATCAAAGGCAAGCCTGACCATAAGCTTCTTTTTTGTTGGTAGGGTGATATTATCGTGATTCCAGCACCTAACGATCCTGATGTTACTAACCCATCCAAATAAAATATCCAGGGTGCAACATAAAGATAATTTTCATCATCTTCTAGTTTGAAACTGATTGGATATTCTGTGATAAAGTCAGAAACTACCCGCCCCTTTACTACTCTGAGCGGTACATACACCAAATTGATCTCCGTCAAAGTAAATACCCATTTTGCGATCCGGCCTCTTATAATTGGTTTGGATAACATATGTTTTATTACATCTATTTTGGTGACTATATGCACCGTAGTCGGCAGCATATAATGTCGTAATTTTGTACATGCATGATACAATGAGAGGCACAATTTTTCAATGGAAGTGTATCTTGTCTCTGCGTCGTTTAACATCCTGCTTAAGTAGTATACGGCCTGTTTTCTTCCTTCGTCATTTTCTTAAGCCAGCATACTTCCAATCGTAGTATTAGTCCCAGACAAGTACAACTTCAATGGCATACCTGCTTTTGGTGGCATCAAAACTGATGGCTTGATCAAATAATTTTTTAACTGATCAAAAGCCGACTGATGTTTTTCTTCCCATATGAACTCTTGCTCGTTCTTCAATTTGAGTATTGGAGTGAATACTTCAATCTTCCCTGATAAATTAGCTATGAAACATCGCAAGAAATTCAATTTCCAATAGCATCTAGAGTTACTTTTTGTTAGCAGGGGCAATAATTCTAGAAAAACATTGGCTTTGTTTTTATCCACCTCA
Organism: Rhodomyrtus tomentosa; assembly: GCA_028455895.1. Taxonomy (NCBI): domain Eukaryota; kingdom Viridiplantae; phylum Streptophyta; class Magnoliopsida; order Myrtales; family Myrtaceae; genus Rhodomyrtus; species Rhodomyrtus tomentosa. The sequence continues at coordinate 10,893,206 of JAPCWY010000003.1, read as the reverse complement.
ATTCCTCTTTGATGAATTAAGAAGCCTAGGAAGTGACCGGACCCTATTGCAAAGGCGCATTTTAATGGATTCATTTTTAACTTAAACTTGCGCATTATAACAAAAGCTTGTTCTAAATAGTCTAGATGACTTACATGGTCAGTCTTGACTATCATGTTGTTGATATAAACCTCCATGAATTCCCCGACTATGTCATGGAAAATAAAATTCATTGCCCTCTGGTGGGTAGCTCCAGCATTCTTCAATCTGAAAGGCGTAACAACTCATTCGAATGTTCCAATAGCTCTAGGGCACCTAAAAGCTATTTTGTGGACATCCTCCGCGGCCATGAAGATCTAGTTATACCCCGTATGTCCATCCATGATAGACATAATTTCATTGATGGCAACCAAGTCAATCAACATATTAGTATTCATCCTTGGGAGTAGCCGCATTAAGATCGTGAAAGTCGATGCATACTCTGAGCTTGCCATTTTTCTTTTTGACCGAGACGATAATCGACAACCATTCGACATATCTCGTCGTCCTTATAAACCTAGCAGATAGCAAATGCTTGATCTCTTCCTTAACTTTTAGGATTACCTCAGGGGCGAACCTTCTTGGAGCATGTTGATGTGGCTAAAACCCTTTTTTGATTGGTAAGCGATGTTCAATCACATTCTTAGCCAAACTAGGCATCTCATGGTAATTTCAAGTGAAGCAATCTTTATATTTCTTCAGCAAATTTACCAATTGGGTCTTGTGACGTTGATCCAATAATTTGCTTATATAAGTTAGTTGTGGACAAGCTTCGTCGCCAAGGTTTGCTTCTTCTAATGGGTTTTCAGCTTGAATCACCTTGTCGTCTTCCTTTATCAGAGACTCTTTGAAGTCCAAAATACCATCAACCATCTTGTTTGCTTGCTTGGCTTGTTCGGTCCTATAGGCTGCGTACCTCTCAACAAGGTCTTATGACAATTGCTAATCCTCCATCAGCAAACTCATCGAGCTGTAACGTCGACTCCTTTATAGGGACCCACTCGGTGTTTCCCTTGTCAAAATGGCAGAATGCGATATCCCTTGATTTGACCTCAGGGGGTTTGCAGATGCGTAGGTAATCATCTAGCATAACCTGGTCTCGTCCCGATATCTGAATCCACGTGACATAAGTCTGAGGGTTAGCTTTTACGTACTCTACCTTATCCCCATTCCAGAAAGCCAACATCTAATGTAATATCGAAGGAACACATTGGTTCTCGTGTATCCAATCTCTTCCTAGGAGTAGGTTGTACGAGCCATTAGTGTCTACAACACAGAAAGACGTCGTCGATGCCTTTGACCCCACAGTCAGATTTGCAACATATATTCCTTTCACTTTGGTGATCTCACCGGTGAAATTCGACAATTGAATATTTGATGGAATGATCTCGTCATCAGTCCTTCCTATCTTTTTAAAGAATCTGTATGGGATGAGATTCAATGTCGAGCTGCCATCTACCGAAACCTTCATCTCCGGCCGTCCACTTATTTTAGCATTAATATTGAGTCACTTTAAGTGATTAGAGATTTCTTCAACAGACTTCTCAACTCTATGGTCTCTTTGTTGTCGAAGCAGAACTGAGCACCCTCCTTCTCTTGTGTGGTGACTTCATCATCATGACCAATCGAGAATGACTCAAGTCGAAACTCGTTAGGTGACTTGATCTGGACCCATACAAGAGCTTAATGCTGATACTAACATGCTTATGCGAGTTTTGAATCAAGACTCTGGTTTTGATAACTCCAGAGATCTAAATTGCACATATTCTTGCCTTGGGGCCGGTTGTGCCTCCTCTAGTTTTCGTTTCCAAGCTAAGTTCTTCGTCCGTCGACCTCTAGGGTGATTCGCAGCCCTTGGTGCGAGTCTAGAAGATTTACATGTCGTTGCAATATGCGAACTCTCTTTTTCCTCTGAACTCTCCTTTTCCTGTTGCGAGTCATAATTTCCTCCCTTCTTTGGGCCTCTGTGATTTCATACCAAGATTCTTCTTCGGGATTGTTTGGTATCTTGAGAGTCTGCTGTCAATGTGGTATATTTGGGACGGGATAACCTCGTTGTGTCCCTCCGTCAAATTCTTCTCCCCAGCCGTAGAGAAATCAATCTTGATTACGAACATGAGGTGGACCATAGCTTACGTAGTAATCAAACTTTCTGCTTGGTTCTTCCAATGTACCAATGGTTGGATCCCTCTCCTCGTATATTTACTTGAATGATTTGTAGGGCTTCTATGGAGGAAGAGTTTTTCTAGACATCGTATTGCCAGTCTAGGGTAATCTTCGACCCTTTTGATCACCCTGGTTGTTCATCTGGTAATCGTGCTAGCGTCGATCCATTTCTTCTAATTTTCTTCTGCATCGAACGCACAAATTTGACCACTCACGTCCTTTTTCCTGAATGCTTAAGGAAAACCATGCCAGTCATTACCGGGACAGGATCAATGTCTATGTCCATGGAAGATTTGCCTTTGTCACTAGCAAAATTTAATTTTCCCCTGACGAATCACTTCTTGGATATTCTTTTTAAGAACTAAGCAATCCGAGGTATTATGACTCCATGAATGATGCCACTTATAATATTTTTTACTAACTAACTCCTCTTTAGATGATATTTGTTGTCCTTCAGTTAGCCTGATTTGCCTATCAGCCAACAACATGCCGAAAATTTCCTCTGTTCGATTCTCATCAAACGAGTAATATACTGCTTCCTTAGCTTTGGCCATGATGGTCGATTTCGCTTTCATTTTCAATGGCCTTAGCGCTTAACAGGTATATAGTTTGTCTATAACTAGTTGGGCCACCACAACCTCAATGAGGTCTACCTGTCCTTCATCAAAATCAAACGTCTCGACAAGATTTACATCTCCTCCTGTTGAAACCTAAATTTTGATTTTTTTTTAAGGAAATTCATCTATTTCACAAAATGATAGTTAATCATAATTTCTCACAAAAAGAAATTCTTTATACATTGCATATTTATGTGTTCTCTCATCCATCGACGGTCAGTCAAAGGCAAAACGATTGAGCTTAATTTAACAGGTGGTGGAACCAGAATCAATTTGAGATTTTCGATTATCAGAAGGGACACTCGAAATTCACATTGGGCTCCATTCGAATTTATTTCAGTCCATTTTAAATTATTTCAAAAGAAAGGCTTTTAATTAATTATCCGTTTAATTAATTAAAGCCCAATTAGGCTCTAAATTCGCGTAGATAAGCCCATCAATTGGTAATTGTTGGCCAAGCCTTTATGCTTCCCTTAAATGGCTGAATTTTTTTAGGATGAAGCCCTTGATATTCAGATTTTTAAATCTCACGGCTATTATCCTATCAGAAGTTTCTTTACCCAACGGCCAGGATTGAATTTTACGTTCTACCTTAGTTTTCTCTATATATATTCCTTTACACCTAGGGTTCAAAAGAGGAGGGGACATTGAGAATTTTAGAGGACTTTTTCAACATACTTTGAAAAAAGTTCAGCACTCATAAAAGAGAGATTCTGAAGCCAACCGGAGGGGATTCAAGGAGTTCGATTGTCTCCTCATTTGGTCGAGACAATCCTCCTTCGAGCCAGATCATCAAGCGTGCCACCGAACGCTTCCTCACGTCCAACGCTGCACATCAAGCTTGTCTTCTGCTCGGCCTTGATTCGTCCCTGTTCCAATAGCGATGTGAGGTTGATCAGCCCCGGTTTTAGCATTGTTTGAAGGTTTAGTCATTTTACTATATGTACCAGATCCTTTGGGAGAGTCGGGCAACAAATTAGGTTCGAATAGGTGTGTTTCTAGAAAAATCTTCCAGAACTGTGCGTGCTGAAATATTACTCGAAAAAGCTCCTCCTTCAGCAACGTTGCCATCAACTTCGAACGAAGAACGACGTCGCTATCCATCGAAGATTCTTCATCAAACCAGTTCTTTTATTCATCCTACGATTTAAGGTAATGTCCATTTACTTGTGCAGAGTTGATTTGATGAATTTGAATATTGGCTGAATTTGTACGCTGATTGAATATGTATGCTGGCTGGACGTTCAAGATAGTTAAATTTTCAAGATGGTTGAATTTTTCATGTGCAGTTAAGATGATCGGAATTTTGATCACGATTCTCTGAGGTGATCGTTTCGCATGTTCTATGATGCCGTAATCTAAACGAAATGCGAATTTTTTTCAAAAATTCAAAGAACTCCCTTTTTTCGATCTAAACCGCCAATACCAAATTTTTGCCAATCCTGGATTTAGCTAATTTGACCTATTACCGTTTAGGTCTGATTTGCTATTTCCATAAATAAACCAATCTTTAATTCAAGATCTGATTTTTTTTTTAGAAAAAAAAATCAAAAGGATGATGGTTGGGATGTTGGCAGTCGCGATTTGGCTATGAATGTTAATTGGCAGATTGCTATCTTGATTGATTGATTGATTAACTGATTGGCTGATTGATTTTTTTTACCATATCTAGAAAATTGGCTGTCAAGAATATGATAGTTTCTTTTTTAAAAAAATCAAAAATCCATAAAAATTGCATTTTACATAATTGCACGTCATTTTGCCACGTCATCTTGCCATGTCATTCTTACACATCATCTATGCATCAATGCCATGTCATCTTGCCATGTCATTCTTATACGTCATCCATGCATAAATGCCATGTCATCTTTCTACATCATTCATATATGTCATCCATGCATAAATGTCACGTCATCTTTTATGTCATTGTACGTCACATGTCATATAGTTGGTTGCATTAGCATCATATTTAATAAAAAAAGAAAAATTTAAAAAAAATCAAGTCGCATAAACCAATCAAAAGTCCTTTGCATGAAATTGGTACCGAAAGTGTATTAGTTTTGATTAACTAGTGCAATTAAGTCCTCGAATCCACAATCTCTGATTCGTAGAAGTAAAATGGTTCTCCCGCCGTTTTACTTAGGTTTCTAATCAACCTACCAATAATAATTAGTGGTGACTCAAGTTTATAAATCATTTCAGTGAAATTTAAGTTACGAATTGATAGGGCTTGGGAGACCCCGTATTAGGTTACTTCATTTAATTGACCTAATAATCCATTAGCTTATAATTAATTTTTTTAGGTCGCGACAGCTTGGCGACTCCGCTGGGGAGTTAAATTTTTAATTTGCTCAAAAATTGTAATGGGTGAATAGATTTTTCCAGTCAATTTTTTGGAAATCAAGCTCAAATTTTGAATTTACTTAATTCACCTCTAATTTTTGAAAAAGTTAAAAAAATTGTGGACTCAGGTCATGGATTTCATGTTATATGTCTTGATTGATGACTTGAGTTCGTTTCTGACCATTAGATCAAATTTTTTGGGACGAAAAGCTTTGTTTCGATTATACAGAATTTGCCGAAAAACTGGCAAATGTGCTCATAATGGGCCCAAATTTGGTGGGCCAAAGGAAAACGGCCTTCTAATCAATTTTCGCGGCCTATGGCCACGATGCACGATGGATTTTCGCGATCCGAGTTCATCTTGATGGGTTTTGAGGCCGCTTTTGAATTTTCGACAAATTTTTTTCTTAGTTTTCGGCTGTTTATATGCTTGCTTTAGAGTTCTTTCCTTGATTGAACCTCACCATTAATGTGTTAAATGTTCTTACAGACTTGGAGTGATAAGGGGTGGAGTGTTTGTTAACTTCTTCTTGCAGGCTAGAGTAGGAATGTATGTCTTGAGGAATTATATTGAAGCGTTGTTTTGATATAAACTCATATTCTTGTCTCTACTACCTTTGCATACATATTTAACACACACAACTCGCCATTGGACCTGAATGGTTAGGCTTAAGATGGTATTTGATTATGGATACTCTGGCCATCACCGTTTGCCATGAGTCTTTCTCTTCAAGTCTCATACTCTTTCAAATTGGTGTCATGGTTCATCACCCCTATTGTTCGCCATGTGATATGGGTTGATATTTGGCTGAGCCGGATGTCTGTGAGGGATCATGATGCAATTACAAACCTTGATGGTGGTTCAATTTGGGTATCCTTGGGGCTCCACCTTTGTTAAACCTTGATGGATATAAATCGAACCTCACGTTGCATTTCATCTGCATGTCTTTGTGTTTGTTCATTTCACCTGTCTAAATATGGTATTCTCTTCGGTCTTTCACTCATGCTTTCATGTTTACTTATATTTTCGGGTCGATCTATGGTAATTTATAGGTGAGTCAAAGTCTTGAGCTGTAGATCATGGGGATGATTCGAGCCATAACTCCAGCAAAAGATCAACTAAAGTAGTGGTGGAGCATTTTGAATGAAGATGGCCGAGAGAGAGTCAGTTTCCGTATTGGCCGAATGTTGCCCTTGATTCATATCCGAATGCGGTTTGGTTTCATTCACGCATTGGTGTAGTTCTGGAGTCCACAGTCTACTATCTTCATATTTGGTAAGCACGAGCTAACTCCAACTCTAGAAGAGTATAGTGATCTCGTTGGAAAGTCACTGGACTCGGGTTTAGTCACTCCGTCAATTGGCGAATATCCTGCCCTTGTTTTGTCTGAGTACTTGAACGTCAATCGAGATGAGGTGGCAAAAGCTTTAAAAGAGAGCTGCTGGAGTTGTCCCCTTTCATTCCTAGAAACATGTTTTGGAAAAGCTCCCTGTGCATATGATAAGGCTAAAATCTTTATCTTGTTATTTTTTGGCTCAATCATCTTCCTACATAAGGAGAAAACTATAGACCCCATGATAACATATTTTGCAAGATAGGTCAATAATGAAAAAAATTTTGTTAATGCTATCTTGGATGAGACCTTTATCTCGCTCACCAAGTTCAAAACCAATCAGGATAAAACACTTAGAGCTTCACTTGAAATTCTCCTAGTTTGGTTCCTTCTCATTTTTTTGAATTTGAAAAATACCTATAAATACCCAAAATTTCATAACTTGAACATCCTCTCTTGAAGTTTAAGAATGAACAAGATCGTGTTATCGAGTATCATTATTCCCGACTGCTAGTCCTATTAGCAGACCTGAGTCCTGTGAATTTCCTATGGCATGCTCTCTGGTTCAAAGTGGAAGAAGCTAGAATCATAGAACGAGACGAGGCACTTGTCCCTCTTCTGGGAATCCCTAGCATCACAGAGTACTATCCGGCCAGAGTTGTTCGGCAATACGGCATGATACAGTCGATCCCTCCAAAGCCGAAGGGTATAGAGATTCGCAAACACTTCAATTGGAAGGACCAGAAATTTGAGAAACACGCCGCCCTTGCTCATGCCATGTGGGAGCGTTGCAGACCAACCAAGCTAATGTTTCCCAAGGGAATCCTCTCAGGGAATGTCAAGACGTATCATGCCACAATCAGTTATATTGAGGGGCATGTCATCCCGAAAGAATGGCTCTCTATGATACCTCAAGCGGCTGTTCAAGATACCAAGCGTTTCGAGATCAATCGCCTCAAGCGGAAGCTCGACAAAGCTAAGGAAGAAGCCCAAAGGAATGAGGATAAGTACAAGAAGCTCAAGGCTCAAGTTGTCCCCCAGAAGCCTACAGCTTGAGATAGCTAGAGTCTTTATTTGCTAATTTCTGTTCATTGTTTCATTTGAATATTGTTCTGGTTGTTATTATTTCCGAGCCGATGCTCCGCACGACCCAATTTTTTAGAACTTTATCTAGTCATATTTGAATTTTGGCATCTAAACAGAAAATGTTCAGAACATCGGGGGCTATCATGTGTAAAATTAGAGAATAATTCGTGATGTTTTTCATTTATTGGATAAATTGTCATCAAGGACAATGTAGGTGGAAATTTCGGCAGTTTACTCACACTTGCTTTGTTTTGCATATTACTATTTTAAAATGATCTCCTTTGCTAGACCATGCAACATGAAAGTTGTAGATTGATCTCTAAGCTAGTAATCTACAAAATTCTAGGCCTTAATTCACATTTTAAGGGGGTCCTTCGCTCATTTGACAAAAATCGGACAGAACGGTTTTTTGGAAAGAATCTTTCATAATAAGAATTAAACTGTATTGATCGGTTCACTTTTAACCTTAAGTCTGAACATCAAAGTTGTTCCTCGTTAAGTCCTAGATCAGCTCGTAAAACTTGAGAATTGTTTGATCAACGTTCGAATTATGAATAATTTTATCGTGAAGGTTGAAGGAACTAAAAAACTGTAGGATTCAGATTTTTGCTTTGTTTATTGAGTCTAGAAAGTTGTCATGGACTGGCCCACTATTCTCACTCACTTTACTAATCTTTGTGTGGTCTTTCTTTGAAGGTGATATATCAAGGATCCTTCACACTCCCGTAATACTCGATCTGGAGCAAGGAGAATGATTACAATCATTACTAGTGAAAGAATCAATCAACTTCTAGAAGAGATGCATGCCGGGGGTATTAAGATGAATAGGGTGATCAATGCAATGGAAAGTACTATCAACTTCTTGAGCATCAGGTTGAAATGATTCGATCCAACTTGACATATCTTACCAATCAACTTCCATGTGATAAACCTTCGTTAATGATTGGAAGGGTGTTTACTCCGCTTCCCCCAACAATATCTATCGTATGGCCAATACTCCTAAAAAAGGGAGTAATTCAGCGAGAGCAAACACCTCACCAGACTACAAGCTCCTAGAATTCCTGCTCGAGCATGTCTTGTGATTTTCAGTATGGTCAAAGAGGTCACTCCCTGGAAGAATGCGTTCCCCTGCAGATCCAGATCTAGGACACGATTGATGCTAGGGATCTTATGTTCTACGCATGGATATATTATGGAGGAGATCGAGATTTACTGGTGGTCCCAAGCATACGATCGGAATACCCACACCTGTTCAAAGATGAAACATTATCATCCAGTCATTGTTTCCGTTGTGGTGTTACCTGGAATACATTGGACGATTAGACCCTCCATAAGCTAATAGAATTCATCATCGAGGAAGTGGGGGCAGACCCATATCAATACCATTCTCATGTTTCTATAATCCCCTGCGTGGGATATTTCCTGCTTTCGTTTAAGTTTTTTAGGTTGCATTATGATTTTCAATTCGTTTTGCATTAGGATTTTATTTCAATTCAATGTGGCATTCAATAAGACGTAATTCATTGATTTTTATATCAATAAAATTACAGATGTTTTTCATTAAATTTTGGAATCTTGATGAGGCATCCCAGACTAACCCGATGATGATAGCCAACGAGTGAACAATCTGTCATCCATGGTAAGTATTGAGGGTTAGGCTTCCTCAAGAGTTCTCGTCACACGGTCTTAAAAAAATGTGTTCGAAATACAGACTAGTTTTCGAAAGAAGTTGCGATGCATGTATGATTAAACCCTGTTTGTTTCTTTGACTTCGCCATTTTATGTTCAGGGGCAAATATGAGGAGGGTGATCCATTGGATTCTGGCCTGTATGATTTAGACGAATTCACTCTTGATTATGAAGAAATCCGTCTAGAGTTTGAATAGCACGAGATGATTAAGCCTATGACTGGTGATGAGACTATATCAATCAATTTGGGCAATGAAGAGAATCCAGGAGAGGTGAAAATTAGGGCAAACTTGTCCACCGAATGGTCGAACATCTCACCCAGCTCCTGAAGGATTACCAGGATATCTTTGCCCGGCCCTATGCAAATATGCCCATTCTTGATCGATCAATTGTTGAGCATTACTTACCGACCGATCCCTCATTTAAGCTAGTAGTGCAGGGATCACGAAGAGCTAAGTCAGAGCTAGCAAAGAAAATCAGGGAAGAAGTCATGAAGCTCCTTGATGTGGGATATATTGAGGCTACCCAATATTCTAACTGGGTCGCTAACGTTGTTCTGGTGCCAAAGAAAGACGGTCGAGTTCAAGTCTATGTCGACTACCGTGATCTAAATAAAGCGAGTCCTAAGGATGATTTCTCACTCCCGCACATTGATGTGCTTGTAGACAGCACGGCAGGATTCCAAATGTTTTCATTCATGGACGGTTTCTTAGGCTATAATCAAATCTTGATGAACGTAGATGATAAACTGAAGACTACATTCACCACTCCGTGGGGGATGTTCCATTATAAGGTGATGTCTTTTGGTCTCAAGAACGCTGGCGCAACTTATCAACGGGCTATGGTTACTTTATTTCATGACGTGATGCACAATGAGATTGAAGTCTATGTCGATGACATGATTGCAAAATCAAGAAGTGGAGAAGATCATATTGAAACCCTGACAAAGCTATTCGACAGACTTCGAAAGTTCAAGCTACGGCTTAATCCCGCCAAATGTGTTTTCGGCACCAACTCGGGCAAATTGCTCGGGTTCATTATCAGCAACAAGAGTATTGAGATAGACCCATCCAAGGTGAAAGCCATATGTGAGCTCAAGCCACCAATGACGGTAAAAGAAGTTCGAAGCCTTATAGATAGGTTGAATTATATTACCCGATTTATTTCTCAGCTATCTGAGACTGCTAAACCTTTCTACAAGTTGTTAAAGAAGAATGCATTGGTCGAGTGGGATGATGATTGTGATGAAGCCTTTGAGAAAATAAAACAACACCTCGTGAATCGGCCAGTGCTTGTTCCGCCAATGTCGGGGTAACCTTTGATACTTTATCTCATGATCCATAGTGAATCCTTGGGAGCTATGCTAGCAAAGATAAGATGAGACGATTGGAAGGAACGCATCATTTATTATCTGAGCAAGAAATTCACAGCCTCCAAAATGAATTACTCTGAAGATGAGAAGACATGTGCAGCTCTAGTTTGGGTGCTGCACAAATTGCGGTAATACACTTTGCATTATCAAATTTTCTTGGTGATAGAATGCGATCCCATTAAGTATATGCTAAATCAATCTGCTCTGATTGGTAGGCTTGCTAAATGGCATACCCTCATTTCTAAGTTCGATGTGCAGTATTTGTCTCAAAAGTCGGTGAAAGGGCGAGCCATAGTTAACGCCCTGGTCGAAAATTCAAGGCAAGATGAAGATCCATATCAACCCATAGATAGAGTCATGGCTGTGGAAGACTATTTCTGGATCATGTATTTTGATGGAGCTGTGAATTTATCCGGATCGGGTACAGGAGCAATCCTAATATCTCCAGCCAATCAACATTATCATGTGGCGGCAGAATTAGTATTTCCTTGTACTAATAATGTTGCAGACCTACAGGTCGCAATCGAAATGGGTGTAACTCGGCTTAAGGTATTTGGAGACTCGGCTTTAATCATTCTCCAGACAGTTGGGAGGTGGAAAGCAAGAGACGCTAAGTTAATACCTTATCATGAGTACCTGGATGAATTGGTAGAAGAATTTGATGATGTTTCATGAGAGTATTTATCCAAAACTCACAATCAATTCGCTGATACATTGGCTACTCTGTCTTCGATGATGCAAGTCACCAGTGGGCTTGAGGTCGAGCCATTGAAGATTGAGGTACTGAAAAAATCAGCGTATTGTATGACCATAACCGATGAACCAGACGGCAAGCCTTGGTACCATGATATCAAGACTTACATTCAGGAGCAAAAATTTCCTGAGGAGAGTTCGGTGTTTGATCAAAGGTATATAAAGAAGATGGCCCCGAAGTTTTTCCTGAGTGGAGAGTCTCTATAAAAAATCCTTTGATTCGGTTCTGCTGAGATGCATTGACTCTACTAAAGCTATCCGTCTGATGATAGAAGTACATGAAGGAATTTGTGGTCCACATATGAGTGACCACATGCTCGCCAAGAAGATTATGAGGTTAGGCTATTACTGGCTCACTTTGGAAAGTGACTGCATCCAACATGTTCATAGCTGTCACAAATGCCAAATCCATGGTGACAAGATCAACATCCCTCCGAACGAGCTACATCAATTATATGAGCCATGGCCTTTCTCTATGTGGGGGATTGATGTGATTGGTCCAATCAACCCCAAGGCATCTAATGGACATCATTTCATTTTAGTCGCCATTGACTATTTTTCCAAATTGATTGAAGCAGCATCGTATCTGGCTGTCACGGCACGAAATGTGGTGAAATTCATTATCCGAGACATCATCGCTCGATGTGGTTCACCTAAAGTCATAATCACTGATAATGGCTCAAATTTAAACAACAAGCTGATGGATGATTTGCTCACAAAATTCAAGATCAAGCATATGAACTCTTCCCCGTACCGCCCTCAGATAAATGGTCTAGTGGAGGCAGCCAACAAAAACATCAAGAAGATCTTTGCCAAGACTGCTGAGAATTATCGTGATTGGCATGAGAGGTTGCCTTTTGCACTTATGGCATATCGAACTTCGATCCGGACTTCGATCCAAACTTCTACCGGGACAAATTCGTATTCCCTTATGTATGGAATGGAAGTAGTGTTACCAATTGAGGTAGAAATCCCTTTTATGCGTATATTATCTCAGGTCAAGCTAACTGAAGCCGATTAGAACCAGCAGAGGATAGACCAGTTGAACCTGATCGATGAAAAACGGCTTAAAGCCTTATGCCATGACCAATGCTACCAGCAAAGGGTTGCTAAATCCTTGAACAAGAAAGTCAAGCCTCGGCATTTTCAGGTAGGAGACCTTGTTCTGCGAAAATTATTACCTATTGTTCCGCTTCTAGAGGGGAAATTTGCTCCGAACTATGGCGGCCCATACGTCTTGAAAAAGATACTCCCAGGAGGTGCTTTAATCCTTGTAGAGATGGATGGACGTGTTTTCACTAGTCTTGTCAATTCTGATGCTGTAAAGAAGTATTATACTTGAATTGCCTTGACATCTTTTGATCAAGTTATAATACTCATCCCGATGCTCATTTCACCTCATCATATTGTTGTGTGTGTATTATAAATTTCCACTGTGAGATAATTTCACTCAAGAAATCTCTATGATCTTTTTGAATTGATCATTTTAAATAAGGAATGTCAGGATGACGAAAGGCAAGCTATTTCCATACACGTCCTATATCACTATCTCAATAAGCAATGTGAGAATTTCCATGCTTACAAGGTAAAAGGTTATCTCGCGAAAAGTATGACGGTCAAAACGATATGAGGCATTCATTTCATCTATCCCAAATACTACAGGTTGCCCATTGCTGAATCTCTTTTGAACAGTGGTTTCATTTCATAACCCTATTAGGAACAACCCCACATCGGGGGGAATTTCAGATATTCAAAGGATGAGTTGAATTTTCTTGCTTTAACATGCATCAATCTTTGAGTATGTCTGTTGCATGCCGAGTCTGTGTTAGCTCAATTGCTTTAGACATGACGAAGAGCATTTCATTTCTACACCCATATACACTAATCCTTTGCTAAGCCAATTTGAGCGACGGATTCACTTCTCCAAACCCAATTGATGATCATCTTGAGCAAGAAATCATTTCAAACTATCTGGAAAAAAAAAGAGCAAAATGTCTTGGGGCAGGTCGAAACTTGAAAGATCGGCTTACTCAATAAGCAAACAATTCAGATAAGACACTTCCTTCCTAAAAAGGGGGGGGGGGGGGGGGAAGGTCGTTGTGCAAAAAGAGAAAAAGAAAAGATGGCGAAGCTTACCATGTAGAAGAAAGGGGGCAAAATCGTCCACTCCCATTAAAAAAAAAGAAAAGTGGAGAAAATAAAAAAAACTCTCTCAAAGAACTCCAGAAGAAAGGAAGGGTCTTACCTGAGTGGGTTCCTCAAAGAAAGATCATTTCTGAAGCATAGAGTGCCAGAGACGGATGATCACTGATTCTCTCATACAACCCATTGTTGAAAATAAGCCTTTCATGTCCAAGCCTACCCTAAACCTACATTACAACTATCACCGAAAGTATCTTCAGATTAGGGCACTTGGGTTAATGCAGAGTTTCAAATGCTTATAAATGTCGCTCGAAGAAGTGCAACCAAGATCATTTTATCTCATTTCGTAGGGTTCCTAATTTGTAAGCCCAATGCGGCTGATAAAGATTTCATTTCATGATTTAAATGATTCAATTGGAGTCTCATTTTGAAAACCTTTGACCTGGCCCCCCCCCATTATAGTCCCTGTAAAAGACCTCATGGATTGACATGGTCACACTAATTGCGAGAATACCCAGACCCTTGTCAAGATTGATGATGACAACTTTGAGCGTTTCTCTTACCCGCATTAATGGTCGGGTCTTAAAAGCCTTTTTCGTGAGAAAGAGTGAAAAGTACTTTCTATTGGAATTCCTCATTCAATTTGATTAATTTTGTCAAAAAGATCAAATATACTTTCTTATTGACAAATTCCTCAGTGAAGCTTTATAATGCAAGCAAAAACTCACGAACTTTTTTGTGATGTCGCATTGAGCTTATGCATGTCATCATTTTTCGAAAGATTGGATAGGTATGACGCATTCGGTCTACCCATCATTCATTCGTCGCTCAGAAAATCCAGGTAAGTTTTCTAAACCCTTTTAAAGTTGACTTTAGTCGTACCCCCCCTGTGGTCGCACTGATAATTGTTCAGACATCACACCATTTTGTATTTATATTGATCCAATTTAGATAATACATTATCTCTCGTCTTGATAAGGTGAGACCTGCTTGAGAAGGTCGCAAGAGATTATTTTACTGCCTCATGTGGCCTGTTGAGAAGGTCCCAAGACACAACTCTTGTCATGATACGATGAGACCTGCTTGAGAAGGTCGCGAAAGATTATTTTACCAACTCATGCTGACTCATTGAGGATGTCGCAAGTGACAACTCTCGTCTTGATACGGTGAGACCTGCTTGAGAAGGTCGCGGGAGATTATTTTACCGACTCATGTTGACTCGTTGAGGAGGTCGCAAGAGACACCTTATAGACTCATGCTGACCAGTTGAGGAGGTCGCAAGAGACATTTTACCGCCTCATGTGACCCATTGAGGAGGTCCCAAGAGGCATCTCTCGTCTTGATACAGTGAGACCTTTGTAAGACGGTTGCGAGAGATTATCCTTACCGACTCATGGTGACCTGTTGAGGTGGTCCCTAAGAGACAAATGGCCAGCTCGAACTATAACTCAAGCACATTTTCAAACCCTACACATATATTGCGTTATCCTGCATCAAAGGAAAACCTTTGGTAATGGATAAGGCCCCTAAAACCAAAGATCCACGTGTGATCTTGGTTTCTTTTTCAATTTCACAATATATGCGCTCTTGTGATTTCGAAAAATAAATAACCAGCTCGAACCATAACTCGAGCACATTTGCAAACTTTACACAGATCGTGCGTCGTTTCACGTCAGAAAGAAACTTCTGGCAACAAATGGGATGGTACCTTAGTACCCTAGCATCTTTGTTGGAAGCTCGGAAATTAAGGGAATCACTAGCATATGAGGTATTTGGTAAAACATGAATTCTCATATGCGATCCATGTGCATGTTTCTCTAATACGATGAAGAGAGAAATTTTGACACATGTTATTTATAGCACCGCATTTCATGCATCGTTTCACTTGCTTCAGAAAATGGGATTTCAAAACTCCCGCAAAAAAAATCAATATCATCATTTGCATTTTGTAGAATTTAGGTTTCAATTTCAGTCTTTGAGCGAACACTCTACGAGTTTCCACTCAAAGAGGAGTAGCTGTTGACACCTAAATTTTGATTTTTTTAAAGGAAATTCATCTATTTCACAAAATGAGAGTTAATCATAATTCTTGCAAAAATAAATTATTCATGCATTGCATATTTTTTTGTTCTCTCATCCGTCTAAGATTAGTCAAAGGCGAATCGGTTGAGCTTAATTTAACAAGCGGCGGAACCAGAATCAATTTGGGATTTTCGATTATCAGAAGGGACACTCGAAATTCACATTGGGCTCCATTCAAATTTATTTCAGTGCATTTTTAATTCTTTCAAACGAAAGGCTTTTAATTAATTATTCATTTAATTAATTAAAGCTCAATTAAGCTCCAAATTCGCGTAGATAAGCCCATCATTTGGTAATTTTCGACCAAGCCTTTATGTTTCCCTTAAATAGCTGAATTTTTTTAGGATGAAGCCCTTGATATTCAGATTTTTGAATCCCACGGCTTTATCCTATCAGAAGTTTCTTTAGCGACGGCCGGGATCGAATCTTACGTTCTACCCTAGTTTTCTCTATATATATTTCTTTATGGCTATGGTTCAAAAGAGGAGGGGACATTAAGAATTTTAGAGGGCTTTTTCAACATACTTTGAAAAAAGTTCGGCACTCACAAAAGAGAGAGATTCTGAAGCCAACCGAAGGGGATTCAAGGAATTTGATTGTCTCCCCATTCGGTCGAGACAATCCTCCTTCGAGCCGAATCACCAAGCGTGCCACCGAACGCTTCCTCACATCCAACGCTGCACCTCAAGCTTGTCTTTTGCTCGGCCTTGATTCGTCCCTGTTCTAGCAGCGACATGAGGTTGATCAGCCCCGGTTTTAGTATTGTTTGAAGGTTTATTCATTTTACTATATTTGCTAGATCCTTTGGGTGAGTCGGGCAACCAATTAGGTTCAAATTGGTGTGTTTCTGGACAAATCTTCCAAAACTGTGCGTGCAGGAATATTACTCAAAAAAGCTCCTTCTTCATCAACGTCGCCATCCCCTTCGGACGAAGAACGACATCGCTGTCCATCGAAGATTCCTCATCAAACTGGTTCTTTCATTCATCCCGCGATTTAAGGTAATGTCCATTTACTTGTACGGAGTTGATTTGATGAATTTGAATATTAGCTGAATTTGTACGATGATTGAATATGTTTGCTACTGGACGTTCAAGATAGCCAATTTTCAAGATGATCGAATTTTTCATTTGCAGTTAAGATGATCTCAATTTTGATCATGATTGTCTGAGATGATCGTTTCGCACGTTCTGTGATGCCCTAATCTAAGCGAAATGCGATTTTTTTCAGAAATTCAAAGAACTCCCTTTTTTTCAATCTAAGCCGCCAAGACCAAATTTTTGTCAATCCCGATATAGCTAATTTGACCTATCATTGTTTAGATATGATTTTTTATTTTCGAAAATATACCAATCTTCAATCCAAGATTTGAAAAAAAAATTAGAAAAAAAATCGAAAAGATGATGGTTGGGATGTTGGCGATCGCAATTTGGCTATGAATGTTAGTTGGTAGATTGCTATCTTGATTGATTGATTGATCGATTGATGGATTTTTTTTACCATAACCAAAAAATTGGTTGTCGAGAATAGGATAGTTTCTTTTTTAAAAAAATTGAAAATCCATAAAAACTGCATTTTACATAATTGCACGTCATTTTACCTTGTTATCTTGCCATGTCATTCTTGCACGTCATCCATGCATAAATGTCACGTCATCTTGCCATGACATTCTTACACATCATCCATGCATAAATGCCATGTCATTCGTACATGTCATCCATACATAAATGCCACGTCATCTTCTATGTCATTGCATGTCACATGCCATATAGTTAGGTTGCATTAGCATCATATTTAATAAAAAAAGAAAATTTAAAAAAAATTACGTCGCATAAATCAATCAAAAGACCTTTACATGAAATTGATACCGAAAGGGTATTAGTTTTGATTAACTAGTGTAATTAAGTCCCCGAATCCATAATCTCTAGTTCGTATAAGTAAAATGGCTCTCCCGCCGTTTTACTTTGGTTTCTAATCAACCTACCAATAATGATTAGTGGCGACTCCAATTTATAAATCATTTCAGTGAAATTTAAGTTGCGAATTGGTAGGGTTTGGGAGAGTCCGTATTAGGTTACTTAATTTAATTGAACTAATAATCCATTAGCCTATAATTAATTTTTTTTAGGTCGCGACATCTTCTCGAGTGTGTCTTTTGTCTTTTCTCTTAGAAGTCTCTCATGTTTGACGACCACGGTAGATAACTCAAACAGATATGTACGTGGATGGCCTACCATTCTGTCTCGAATTTCGAACTTTAGTCCGTTGAAGGCGAATTTCGCAAACGTCTTCTCAGGCAAGGGAATCAAATATTTGTTCCTAGCTCGCTTGAATCTTGTGATAAACTAATCAATTGTATCATTGTACATCTGCTTCATTGTTGACAAGTCGGCCACTAACAAATTTGGCACGGCTCACAGGAACTGCCCATGAAAAAGTCATTCCATTTATTCCCACGTTGGCACGAAATTAGGTGGTAACGCACTATACCAAGTGAAGGTCGTTTTTTATAGAGAAAGTGAAAACAGCCTTAGCTTCCAATGGTCAGTATGGGTAGCATCTCCACATAATGCTAAGAAGCGGTTGACATGTTCATAGGTGGATTAATTATCCTCACCAATAAACAACGTGAACTCTGGTATTTTGAATCCCCTTGGGTATGGGATTGTATCCATCCAATCAGGGTATAGCTTTCGATATACATTAATTATGTACCCTATCATAGGATCATTATACCATACCATTTGTTCGACGATAGGTTGATTTTGGCACACCGGCTAGTACGACATATGATATACCGGTTAGGCTTGGTACGCTGGCCGTTGTGCCTGATATACTGGTTGTATGACAAGTTGAAAAGCTGGTAGCCTAGGCTGATGTCCCCGTGGTTGCAAGGCTTGGTTCGCTTTTTGATACCCTGGTTGCACAAACTGGTGATGAATCGCAGGTTGAACAACTAGATCAAGCCCTATGATTTGAGGAAATTAATCCTGCCCACTGGCCTGCCACTGCCCCCTAAGGGGAATTGGCGCTGCTCCTTGGTTTTCGACAACCAAAGGCATGGGTTGCTCATTTATAGGTATAAGGTTTGGCTAAGCAATAATCTCATGTTGAGTAATAGGTACATCTTGTCGAGCATGATGGCCTGGGAACATACCTTGATCATTTGTTTGAGGATTGGCCTCATTGATTAGTAATACCTCTCCCCATTGTAGAATCCTAATAGGTGTGGTCGATGGCACATTCTAGCCAACCAATCCTATATTTGCTAATAAAGGCACCAATAATGAAGCACTCATCGTTGGTACGAAGATATTCCCAATTTGAGGCTGTGGCAAGTTCGACGATGCCCCATGTTGTCCTAACGTACACTCATGATAAGTATTGATGATTAATGGCCTAACAACATCAGTCATACGTTGGACCATCTGATCAACAAACTCATGATGGCTTCTTCAATAGTACGTCTTATCGAAAATAACATCACGGCGTTACTTTGAGATTTCTCCTTGTCTGCATGACCTGTTGTCGAGGAATCTCGCCATCTTCAATCTAAACTTGTCCTTGGACTCCTCGGACCGTTGAGGACTCTGCACATGGTACTTCTTCCGTAAGTTTGTCGCCGTCTAAGTTGTTGCGACTTCTTTACGTGGCATAGCACACTCTCAAACTTAACATCAAAGGTCCCACTAGGTGTGCCGAAAAAGATTGTTGCGCGTCAAAATCCCTTGACCGCGCTTTGACTGAACTTCTGGGCTCGGCCCAAAAGAATTGAAGCCCAATAAGATGACCAACACGAGAATCTTTTATCGAACGTTAGCAGTTCGTTGAATAAGAAGGGCTCCGGGTCAGTTTTGGATAGAGAGTGTCGAATACATAATACACATTGATAACTATGTGTATTTCGATAGCTTCGTACAGACTTTCGATTAATGTTCTTGACGACTCTTCGATGAAACTTTGTCAAATACTTCGACGTAATCATAACTAAGACACAAAATCAAAATTGAGTCGACAACGCTGGACCTTATTGTAGGACACAATATAGAAATCTAATTGATGATATCAGATAGGTGAAATGTAGGACACAACACCAGAATTGAATTGATGGTACTGGACAAGATGGATAAACAGTACAACACTGGAATTGAATCGACGACACTGAACTGGGCGAGCAAACGTCGGAATCTAATCAATGACATCTAACTCTGAATATGAAACACGCCGAAATTGAATCGATGACGGGATTCTAAAAGCTACAGCTAGGCTAAAAGCTAAGTTGAAAAGATAAGACTTGTTAGTTGTCTTGTGTAGACTCTTTGTTGTTGGATATCCCTAGTTATTTATAGGCATGCCCTGGTAACCATCAAAACAGTTACTGCATTGGGCTACAAGCATGTTCTCTTCGATGACTGTTGTGGATAAGGCCTTTGGCGATTTTCGTGCCCTTTCCTCTCCATTTTTTGGGGATTGCCGCCAAGCTCTGTTAATTGCTTCAATTGTATCTTCTTCTATGTGCCTTTTCTCTCGACCTTGGGAAAAATGCCACCAACATTACCCCCACACATGGCATCTTCATGGTTGATCTTCATCTGGTCTCTGTACACCGATCCGTAACTAGTCACACCTCTCCCACGTGCACACCACGCGGCCCTTAAAGTAATTTTTTGTGTTAACAAACACTGTAGTTGTAGTTTTTATGTGTGTGCTATCAATTAAATTTCTGTGTGTTTCTCAATTTTAACTTCCAGATCCGCATCATCGATTAAATTTCACCATTGCATCTTTACGTTCTCAAGCTTTGTCGTCGACTAAATTCCAGTAAAATTTATGTATTTTCGATTCCGCATGAAGTGAAGTTGTCATTTTTCTTTGTGTACCCGTGATATTGTCTGTCCGAAATTGCCACAAAAACTTGTCTCCTCTAATAAAATAGAAGAACCTATTCCGATTATGAATTTCGATGAAATACATCCATTTACCATTAATGGCTTAGTCGTCAAATAGCAATCCGTGTCCATCTGCGAGATGATTTAGAAAGAATTTCTCGCAACTAAATCAACCGCGGCCTTTTTTGGTGAAGCGCTTGCGAAGTTCACCAAGATCATGGATGAAGTCACTTGCAATCATCTCAAAGCTAATTGGAAAGGTATAGTTGTATGGTATATGATACGATTGGTTCAGAACAACAGAAACATGGAAATTTTGCGTAACTATCTTTTTTTCGTTTTGTTGTCTTGATGTTCTTTGGTATTGTTAAGGCAAAGAAGAGGTGCTTGTATACCCGACCATCAAGCATTACGTCTTCGAGCTCATGTGCCAGCTCTTCCTTAGCATCAGCAACCTGCGACAGATTGCGGACCTCGCACGCCCCTTTGCCGCTTTCCTCGAAGGAGTCATTAGCATCCTGTTGACCTGTCGGGGATGAGATTCCACGGCGCGAAGGGGGTGACGAGGTACATCAGGAAGATGCTCCAAGAGATCATCAAGGAGAGAAGGGTAGCCTTGGAGAAGGGGGCCATGTCCCCGACATAGGACCTGCTGTCCTACCTGATGGTCAATGCGAACGAGAAGGGCCGGTTCTTGACCGAGGCAGAGATCATCAACAACCTGCTCCTAGTTACGAGCCACGGTGTCGCGACCCAAAAAGAAATTATTAATTAGGCTAATGGATTATTAGATCAATTAAATTAACTAATCTAATACGGACTCTCTTAAGCCCTACCAAATCGCAACTTAAATTTCACTGAAATGATTTATAAATAAACTGGAGTCGTCATTAATCATTATTGGTAGGTGGATTAGAAATCTAAGTAAAACGGTGGAAGAACCATTTTACTTGTATGAACCAGAGATTGTGGATTCGGGGACTTAATTGCACAAGTTAATCAAAACTAATGCCCTTTTGGTACTAATTTCATGCAAAGGTCTTTTGATTGGTTTATGTGACTTGATTTTTAAAAAAAAATCTCTTTTATTAAATGTGATACTAATGCAACCTAACTATATGACATGTGACGTGCAGTGACATAAAAGATGACATGACATTTATGCGTGGATAACGTGTACGAATGATGTGGTAAGATGACGTGGCATTTATGCATGGATGACGTGTAAGAATGACATGGCAAAATGACGTGCAATTATGTAAAATGCAGTTTATGGATTTTCTGATTTTTTTTAAAAGACTATCTTATTCTCGGCGACCAATTTTCTAGATATAGCAAAAGTCAATCAATCAATCAATTAATTAGTCAATCGGGATAACAATCTGCCAACTAACATCCATAGCCAAATCGCGACTATCATTCATCCTTTTCCGAATTTTCCAAAAAAAATCTAGATCTTGAATTAAAGATTGGTTTCTTTAGAAACAGCAAATCAGACCTAAATGGTGATAGGTCGATTAGCTATATCCAAGATTTTCTTTGAATAAAATTTGCAAAGAATCCATTCGCTATTATTCAAAGACATATCCAAATCGGTTTTAGATTATACTAACCAAAAAGTTGACCAGGATAAACATTCTTGATGACTAAAATCCTGATTCAAGATTGACATCCCAACTTACGCATGTTTAAATTTCTAAAATTACAATAGCAGTGAATAGGCATCTATGAATCCACATGTAAAAAAAATACACAATCAGGCATGTTCAGGAATTTAATTTTTTAATGCAAAGACGAATAGTTCGTGATAAGCAATCATCCAATGATATATCAAGATATGCGAGAAACGTTCAGCACACCATACAAGCCATTCAATAAGGTAAGCGAATAATCAATGAACAGAAAATTTTACCTTGAACCAAGTATCGACTTCAGTAATCGAACTTGCGCGAAGTTTGGATGCCAAGATCAGACCTTTCAAATGATTGCCTGTGGAATTAGCTCTCGAATGAGATCAGCTTCTGGTTGACTCTCAGGACTTCACGAAGGCTAACTGGCGTGGACTCAATCGGCTTGCAACTTTGAATCGAACTTTGCACCACGGAACGAATTGCACCGAAACAGCCCCCTTTTTGGACTGAAAATTCTACACACAAATGTTTGCACAGTCGCCTTTTAGTTCGAAATTCGCCGAAAAAACATCCTTCAACCTGTAAAGGAAATCTACGCAAAAACAGCTACAAAGGCCGCCTTTTACAACAGCAAAGATCGAGCGACGGCAGCAAGTGGAAGAGGTGGCGATGGCGCGGCGTCGAGCGACGAGGCAGCGTCGTTGACGAAGTAGCACGGCGAAGGTAGTAACGTATGGTGGTGATGGGCGACCGAGAGAGGCGTGAGAGAGATAGGCGTGGGAGACAAAGAGTGAGAAAATCCGTCAGAAAATTCTCTCCCAAAATTCTGTTCTATTTTCTAAAATTCTCAACCCCCCCCCCTCACTTTGAACCCTATGCATAAAGGAATATATATAGAGAAAACTAGGGTAGAACGTAAGATTTGATCCCGGCTGTCGGGTAAAGAAAATTCTGATAGGATAATAGCCATGGGATTTAAAAATTTGAATATCAAGGGTTTCATCTTCAAAAAAATTCGGCCATTTAAGGGAAGCATAAAGGCTTGGCCGAAAATTACCAATTGACGGGCTTATCTACGCGAATTTAGTGCCTAATTGGGCTTTAAGTAATTAAACAGATAATTAATTAAAATCCTTTCATTTGAAAGAATTAAAAATGGACTGAAATAAATTCCAATGGTGCCCAATGTGAATTTCGAGTGTCCTTTCTGATAAGCAAAATCCCAAATTGATTCTGATTCCACCACATGTTAAATTAAGCTCAACCAATTCGCATTTGACTGACCGTCGATGGATGAGAGAACAAATAAATATGCAATGCTTGAAGAATTTCTTTTTACGAGAATTATGATTGACTCTCATTTTGTGAAATAGACAAATTTCCTAAAAAAAATAAAATTTAGGTGTCAATAGTTGCCCCTCTTTGAGTGGAAACTCGTAGAGGATTCGCTCAAAGATTGAAATTGAAACCTAAATTCTGCAAAATGCAAATAATGATGATGATTTTTTTTTTTGCGGGAGTTTTTAATTCCCATTTTCTGATGCAAGTGAAACGATGCATGAAATGCGGTGCTATAAATAACACGTGCCAAAATTTCTCTCGTGACCGTATTAGAGAAATATGCACATGGATCGCATATGAGAATTCATGTTTTACCAAATACCTCATATGCTGGTGATTCCCTTAATTTTCGAGCTTCCAACAAAGATGTCAGGGTACTAAGGTACTAGCCCATCTGTTGCCAGAAGTTTCTTTCTGACGCGAAATGGCGCAAGATCTGTAAAGAGTTTGCAAATGTGCTTGAGTTATGGTTCGAGCTGACCATTTATTTTTCGAAATTACAAGAGCGCATACATTGTGAAATCGAAAAAGAAACCAAGATCACACTTGGATCATAGGTCTTGGGGACCTTATCCGTTACCAAATGTTTCCCTTTGATGCGGGACAACGCAAGATATGTGTAGGGTTTGATAATGTGCTCGAGTTATGGTTCGAGCTGACCATTTATCTCTTGGGGACCTCCTCAACGAGTCACCATGAGTCAGTAAATGTGACATTCTGATTTTTTCTGTCATTTTGAGACTTATTAATGAGAATATATTTAACGATGTCTTTCAGTTGTATCTCACTCGAATCTGATCAATCTCGAGTTAACTGACCAAAAAGGGAAAGGCTAACGCGAGACAAGATACGTGTACCTAGGGAACTCAAATTAGAAATGGCACTTTCACTATAAGGATTGTCGAGGGGACATTTAAAGCCATAAAAGGGCGATCTAAAAATAATTAAGGAATGCATTGCTAGCGTTATACGATTGGAGCGCGGGTAATGCCGCTTAACCAATGTATAATTTGCAAATTTTTCTAAATCGAACAATGACGATCGAGACCATCGGAACTAGTAATAGACTCTCCCAATTACATGACAACCAAAGTCGCCATGAAATGACGAGCCCTAAGTGTGATATGAATCACAGAGTCGATATGCGTAACGTCTGCAAAAGTTGTCCGTCAGTTCGGGATAGGCTGAAATTATATCTGACAGAGAAATGATTCAGAGATGAGTCTCGAAATTAGAAAATGGAGAATCAAGGATTCCAACATTATAATTAGATTGGACGTCGCATCATCGAAGAAGATTTGAATTAAAAAAAAAATGAAGTTCAGGACGTCTAGGGTAAAATTACCATTTTGCCCCTCAAGCCTTGGCCTTGCCTTAATAAATGGATAAGGGAATTTTGGTCATTTATACACCTTCTAGGCTGCCAAAAATTTGGAGTTACATTGGCCATGGGATGAGTCAATTATGAGCAAAGAGACAAGTGTCGGTGGATGAAGAGTTGACATTAATTGGACAACTTTTAACCTACCATTCTTCATGGTTGATCCTTAAATTTGTACATACACCCCTCTTCTTCCCTCATTCTGCCGAGAATCTCCATCACCATAGCCATCTTCAAGCTTTTCTCTTTCTTCTTCATCGCCAAGAGCTGCTCCCGCCCGACCAGACTCTAGCCCGCATTCACGCCACTCGACCGCCGTCTCCGGTGACTTCTAGCTGTCAAACTACCACTAATGTCTTCTTCATCCTCTTACCGACCACCTTCAATTGGTAGCTCGGCATTTGACCCACTAAGGAGCTCCGACTAGTCACTTTTCCGAGAGTCGACGGAAACCGTCGCAGTTAGAGGTAAGTTGCTGTTTGGACTCCATAGGATCTCTAATAGTTTGAATCTTTCGGTTAATTTTGTGGACATCTAGGGTACATGTATACTGAGTTGTGGTAGAAATTTCAGCTTAGTTTGATGAAGTCTTGACCCTAAATAGGTGTTGTATTTGAAGGGCAAAAACTGACCAGTTGAGGACTTGGGAAGATCGGCCCCGTTCGTGGACCATTTGACGTCACCTTGAGCTTAAAGTTTCGGCGAGGCTTCCCAACTTGTAGAAATAGTTGTTAACAAGTAGATTAGTGGATGAATTGAGGATTTAGGCTAGTTTAAGGGCTGATCAAGGGAGGTATGCACAGAATCGAAAATGCCCTGTTTCGATTCTGTGCAAACCAAATTGTTGGGAGCTGATAAGAGTTGAAATTGAGCTCAAAATTCATCGTAGAGATGTGCTAGGATGTCGATGAATTTGTCTTTGAGGTTTATGCTTCATGGATTGGTGAATTGAGCAAGAAACTTTGATGAATTGGATTGATTTCCAATAGGTGTGAGGCTGCCCTGTTTCGGGATTATTGGACCAAGTGATTGAAATACTTGAAAGGAGATTTTTGTTGAATTTAACACAAGATAAGAAGCTCCTAAACCTTGGCTAGGAGGATTGGACTCGATTGGGTGATTTGGGTGCGAATTGAGTAGTTTTCGTGAGTTATGGCATAATTGTACAATGTTCGTCATGGTGGATGGATGATTGCTCGAATGCTTGCTTAGTACATGTGCCATGAATTGATTGCCTTGCATACTGTAGATACTTAGCTCGTTGCGTGAGCTTGTACTTGATCATGAAGTTAAATTGAAATAATGTTTGGCATGCTTTGAAACCTATGATACCCTGAGGCATTGAGACGCGAGATTGTATGGATTGATACCCTGAGGCGTTGAGATGCAGGGTTGTGTTGAATTGTGCCCTAATGTGTTGAGATGCAAGGTTGAAATGGCCAATGTCCTGATGCGTTGAGACACGAGACGGAATTTGATATGTGTCGACACAAGCCTGGAATGACATTTGGAAACCTGATGTGTTTATACGGGTTTACCAATCTAATGGTCTGAGGCGTTTTGACGCGGACCAAGCCTGAGACGTTTTAAACGCAGGCGTAATTCTTAAGAAAGTTTGGAATGATGGAACGCGTGGCTTGAATTTGTACTATATGCCTAACTCGATTGACAAGTAATAATGCCCCGTTGTGTGATTGATGATCGCTTGCATCATTGTGACATATTTGACTGATGAGTGCCATATGATGTTGTCTGTGTATGCTTATTCATGATTGCATTCATCTGGGTGTACGGTCAACTTGACTTAGGGCTAGGACCTATCTTACTGAGATGTGAATCTCAACCCATTGCGGGACCCCATTTCTAGATCCTAGACCGTGAGGATGTTGCCGATCAGACTAGGTGACCCGAAGGAGATGACTGCGTATTTTGAGGAGTTCCCGGATGGACAGGGAACTGTGTACGTTAGGAAGTGTACTGTAGTCTGGGTCGATGAGGGTGGAAGGAACTGGAAGCCTCATAGGTTCGAGGATTAGTTTCGGAGGGTAGGCGAGGTTACTACTGGACCACTGAAGTCCACTGAGGTACACCGTAGGGTTATTCCTAGTTAGTGTCATCCCACTCGGGATTCTGTGGAGGTCGAGGGATCAGTAGCTGATTCGAGAAACATTCCCGAGAGGACCCCAACCCTGGAAGACACCAACGAGGTCATTGAGATCGAAGCCTCCGAGGACGACCTGATGAAGCAAACAGCAAACGAGACGATGGAGGATACCGTAGAGGTACGTTCGGAGACTTTCTCGGAGTATGAGCCTGCCGAGGAGACTGACGACTCCAGCAACTCAACCTAGGGATTTTCGTTTTCTAGACTGTTATTTTGCTGATGACCTCGATGGTCTGTTTTCTTTTGGAGATGTTAATGGTTGTCTTTTGAGCTGGTCCTGTTACCCCTACCGACTAGTAGGATTAGTCTACCAGTGATTTTGTAAGAACTCGTGGGAGGTTATGTATAAATGTATTTATGGTGTTCTTGCTATCTAAGTCCCCGCTAATGTTTGTACGGAGGAAATTATGTTATCCCTTCCATATGCGAACGATTCTTATGCATCTCTCGAAATTTGACTCCTGGGACACGAGAGAGTTCACTCGCAGGAAGTTGCGCACCTGTGCCCGGGGCTCGAGGCGTAACAGTAAAAATAATCTCTCATGACCTTCTTACAAAGGTCTCACCTTATCAAGACGAGAGATGCCTCTTGGGACCTCCTCAACTAGTCACATGAGGCGGTAAAATGACTCTTGCGATCTCCTCAACGGGTTAGCACGAGTCGGTAAGGTGTATCTTGCGACCTCCTCAACGGGTCAGCATAAGTCGGTAAAATAATCTCTCACGACCTTCTCAAGCAGGTCTCACCGACGAGAGTTGTCTCTTGGAACCTCCTCAACAAGTCAGCATGAGTTGGTAAGGTGTCTCTTGCGACCTCCTCAACGGGTCAGCATGAGTCAGTAAAATAATCTATCGCGACCTTCTCAAGCAGATCACCGTATCAAGACGAGAGTTGTCTCTTTGGACCTCCTCAACGGGTCACCATGAGTCGATAAGGTGTCTTTCGTAACCTTCTCCATTAGGTTTCACCGTATCAAGACAAGTGTTGCCTCTTGGGACTCCTCAACGGGTCACCATGAGTCAATAAAATAATCTTTCGCAACCTTCTCAAACAGGTCTCACCGCATCAAGACGAGAGTTGATGTATCGTCTGAATTGAATCAGTATGAATACAAAATGGAGTGACGCTTGAAAAATTGTCAGTGCAAGCATCAAATGGGTTACATCTAAAGTCCACTTTGTAAGGGTTCAGAAAACTTACTTGGATTTTATGAGTGACAAATGAATGACAAGTAGACTGAGTGCATCATACCTATCCAAATCTCTCGAAAAATGATGTCATGCATAAGCTGAATGTAAATGCGACATCATATGCTAGAGAAAGTTCATGGTCTTTTGCTTGCATTATAAAGCTCCACTAGGGAATTTGTCAACAAGAAAGTCATCTGATTTTTCTGACAAAATTAATCAAATTAAATGAGGAATTTCAATCAGAAAGGATTTTTCACTCTTTCTCACGAAAAAGGCTTTTAAGACCCGACCATTAATGCGGGTAAGAGAGATGCTCAAAGCTGTCATCATCAAGGTTGGCAAGGGTCTGGGTATTCTCGCACTTAGTATGACCATGTCAATCCATGAGGTCTTTCACAAGGACTATAATGAGGGCCAAGTCAAAGGTTTTCAAAATGGGACTCCAATTGCGTCATTTAAGTCATGAAATGAAATCTTCATCAGCTGCATTGGGCTTACAAGTCAGGAACCCTGCGAAATGAGATAAAATGATCTTGCTCGCACTTCTTCGAGCGACATTTATAAGCATTTGAAACTCTGCAATAACCCAAGTGCCCTAATCTAAAGAGACTTTCGGTGAGGGTTGTAGTGTAGGTTCAGGGTAGGCTTGAAAATGAAAGGCATATTTTCAACAATGGGTTATATGAGAGAATCAGTGATCATCCATCTCTGTCACTTATGCTTCAGAAATGATCTTTCTTTGATGAACCCACTCAGGTAAGACCCTTCCTTCCTTTTGGAGTTTCTTCGAAAGAGCTTTTTATTTTCTCCCCTTCTCTTTTTTTTAATGGGAGTGGATGATTTTACCCCCTTTTCTTTTGCATGGTAAGCTTCGCCATCTTTTCTTTTTCTCTTTTTGCACAGCAACCTTTTTCCCCCTTCTTCTTTTTTTTTAGGAAGGAAGTGTCTTATCTGAATTGTCTGCTTATTGCGTAAGTCGATCTTTCAAGTTTCGACCTTCCCCAAGACATTTTGCTCTTTTTTTTTCAAATATTTTGAAATGATTTCTTGCTCAAGATGATCATCAATTGGGTTTAGAGAAGTGAATCCACCTCTCAAATTGGCTTAGCAAAGGATTAGTGTATATGGGTGTAGAAATGAAATGTTCTTCATCATGTCTAAAGCACTTGAGCTAACACAGACTCCGCATGCAACAAACATACTCAAAGATTGATGCAGGTGAAAGCAAGAAAATTCAACTCATCCTTTAAATCTCTGAAATTGTCCTCGATGTGGGGTTGTTCCTGACAGGGTTATGAAATGAAAACACCGTTCAAAAGAGGTTCAGCAATAGACAACCTGTAGTGTTTGGGATAGATGAAATAAATGCCTCATATCGTTTTGACCGTCATACTTTTCGCGAGATAACCTTTTACCTTGTAAGCATGGAAATTCTCACTTTACTTACTGGGATTGTGATATAGGACGTGTATGGAAATAGCTTGCCTTTCGTCGTCCTAACATGCCTCATTTAAAATGATCAATTCAAAAAGATCATAGGGATTTTCTGAGTGAAATTATCTCACACTGAAAATTTATAATGCACACACAACAGCATGATGAGGTGAAATGAGCATCGGATGAGTATTATAACTTGATCAAAAGATGCCGAGGCAATTCAAGTATAATACTTCTTTACAGCATCAGAATTGACAGGACTGGTAAAAACATGTCCATCCATCTCTGTAAGGATTAAAGCAGCTCCTGGGAGTACCTTCTTCACGACGTATGGGCCACCATAGTTCGGAGCAAACTTCCCCTCTGGAAGCGAAACAATAGATAATAATTTTCGCAAAACAAGGTCTACTACCTGAAAATGTCGAGCCTGACTTTCTTGTTAAATGATTTAGCAACTCTCTGCTGGTAGCATTGGCCGTGGCATAAGGCTTTAAGTCACTTCTCATCAATTAAGTTCAACCGGTCCATCCTTTGCTGGATCCAATCCACTTCAGTCAGCTTGACTTGAGATAATATACGTAAAGAAGGGATTTCTATCTCAACAGGTAACACTACTTCCATTCCATACACAAGGGAATACGGGGTTGCCCCGATAGAAGTTCGGATCGAAGTTCGATATGCCATAAGTACAAAAGGCAACCTCTCGTGCCAATCGTGATAATTCTTAGCAGTGTTGGCAAGGATCTTCTTGATGTTTTTGCTGGCCGCCTCCACTACACCATTCATCTGAGGACGGTACAGAGAAGAGTTCGGATGCTTGATCTTGAATTTTATGAATAAATCATCCATCAGCTTGTTGTTCAAATTTGAGCCATTATCAGTGATTATAACTTCAGGTGAACCATATCGAGTGATGATGTCTCGGCTAATGAATTTCGCCACATTTCAAGTCGTGACGGCCAGATATGACGCTGCTTCAATCCATTTGGAAAAATAGTCGATGGCGACTAAAATGAAACGATGCCCATTTGATGCCTTGGGTTTGATTGGATCAATCACATCAATCCTCCACATAGAGAAAGGCCATAGCTCAGATAACTGATGTAGCTCGTTTGGAGGGACGTTGATCTTGTCACCATGAATTTGGCACTTGTGACAGCTACGAACATGTTGGACGCAGTCACTTTCCAAAGTAAGCCAGTAATAGCCTAACCTCATAATCTTCTTGGCGAGCATGTGGCCAATCATATGCGACCGCAAATTTCTTCATGTACTTCTATCATTAGACGGACAACTTCAGTAGAGTCAATTCATCTCAGAAGAACTGAATCAAATGATCTTTTATAAAGACTCTCTCCACTCAGGAAAAACTTCGAGGCCATCTTCTTTATATACCTTTTATCAGACACCGAGCTCTGTTCAGGAAATTTTTGCTCCTGAATGTAAGTCTTGATATCATGGTACCAAGGCTTGCCATCATGTTCATCGGTTATGGTCATAAAATAGGCTGGCTTTCTTAGTACCCCAATCTTCAATGACTCAAACTCAAGCCCATTGGTGACTTGCAACATCGAAGACAGAGCAGCCAATGCATCAGCGAACTGATTGTGAGTTCTAGATAAATACTCAAACGAAATATCATCAAACCCCTCTACCAACTGATCCAGATATTCATGATAAGGTATCAATTTAGCGTCTCTTGTTTTCCACTTTCCAACTGTCTGGAGGATGATTAAGGCTGAGTCTCCAAAAACTTTAAGCCGAGCCACACCCATTGCTTCATATTCTGCAATATTGTTAGTACAGGAAGATATTAACTTTGCCGCCACAAGATAATGTTGACCGCCTAGTGATATTAGGACTGCTCCTGTACCCGATTCGGATAAATTCACAGCTCTATCAAAATACATGATCCAAAAATAATCTTCGACCGCCATGACTCTATCTTTGGGTTGATATGGATCTTCATCTTACCCCAGATTTTCGGCCAGGACATCAGCTATGGCTCGTCCTTTTACCGACTTTTAAGACAAATACTACATATCGAACTTAGAAATGAGGATCTGCCATTCAGCAAGCCAACCAATCAGGGCAGGTTGATTTAGCAGATACTTGATGGGATCGCATTCTGTCACCAGGAAAGTTTGATAATGCAAAGTGTATTGCCGCAACCTGTGCAGCACCCAAACTAGAGCCACACATGTCTTCTCAGCTTTTGAGTAATTCATCTCGAAGGCTGTGAACTTCTTGCTCAGATTATAAATGGCGCATTCCTTCCCATCGTCTTGTCTTATATTTGCAAGCATAGCTCCTAAGGATTCACTATAGATCGTGAGATAAAGTATCAACGATTGGCCCGGCACTAGCGGAATAAGCACTGGCGAATTCATGAGATGTTATTTTATTTTATCAAAGGCTTCATCACAATCATCATCCCACTCGACTAGCGCATTCTTCTTTAACAACTTGAAGAAAGGCTTAGCAATCTCAGATAGCTGAGAAATCAATCGGGCAATATAATTCAACATGCCCATCAAGCTTCGAACTTCTTTTATCGTCATTGGCGGCTTGAGCTCACATATGGCTTTCAACTTGGATGGGTCTATCTCAATACCCTTGTTACTAATAATGAACTCGAGTAATTTGCCCGAGTTGGCGGCGAAAACACATTTGGCGGGATTAAGTCGTAGCTTGAACTTCCGGAGTCTGTCGAATAGCTTTGTCAGGGTTTCAATATGATCTTCTCCACTTTTTGTTTTTGCAATCATGTCATCGACATAGACTTCAATCTCATTATACATCATGTCATGGAATAAAGTAACCATAACCAGTTGAAAAGTTGCGGCAGCGTTCCTGAGATTGAAAGGCATCACCTTATAATGGAACATCCCCCATGGAGTGGTAAGTGTAGTCTTCAGTTTATCATCTACGTTCATCAAGATTTGATTATAGCCTGAGAAACCGTCCATGAATGAAAACATTTTGAATCACGTCGTGCTGTCTATAAGCACATCAATGTGCAAGAGTGGGAAATCATCCTTAGGACTCGCTTTATTTAGATCATGGTAGTTGACACATACTCGAACTCAACCGTCTTTTTTTAGCACTAGAACAATGTTAGCGACCTAATCAGAATACTGGGCAGTCTAAATAAATCCCACATCAAGGAGCTTCATGACTTCTTCCCTGATTTTCGTTGCTAGTTCTGGCTTAGCTCTTCGTGATCCCTGCACTACTAGCTTGAATGAGGGATCGGTCGGTAAGCAATGCTCAACAATTGATCAATCAAGACCGAACATATCTGCATAGGACTAGGCGAAGATATCCTAGTAATCATTCAGGAGCTTGGTGAGGCGTTCAACCATTTCAGTGGACAGGTTTGCCATAATTTTCACTCTCTTGGATTCTCTTCATCGCCCAAATTGATTGATATAGTCTCATCGCCAGTCATAGGCTTAATCATCTCATGTTGTTCAAACTCTAAACGGATTTCTTCATAATCAGGAGTGAATTCGTTTAAATCGTACACGCTAGAATCCAATGGATCACCCTCCTCATATTTGCCCCTAAAACATAAAATGGCGAAGTTAGAGAAACAAACAATGTTTAATCATGCATGCATCGCAACTTCTTTCGAAAATTATGTGTGTATTTTCGAACACATTTTTTTTTTAAGACCGTGGGATGACAACTCTTGAAAATCATAATGTAACTCTTGAAAATCATAATGCAACCTAAAAAAAATGTCTTGTGATTTTCACTTTGGTCAAAGAGATCACTCCCTCGAAGAATGCGTTACCCTGCGGTTCCAGATCCAGGACATGATTGATGCCGGGGATCTTATGTTTCGCGCATGGATATATTGTGGAGGAGATCGAGATTTACTAGTGGTCCCAAGCATACGATTGGAATACCCACACCTATTCAAAGATGAAACATTATCATCCAATCGTCGTTTCCCTCATGGTATTACTTGAAACACATGGGACGATTAGGCCCTCCATAAGCTAAGAGAATTCATCATCGAGGAAGTGGGCGCAGACCCAGATCAATACCATTCTCATGTTTCTGTAATCCACTACATGGGATATTTCCTGCTTTTCTTTAATTTTTTTAGGTTGCATTATGATTTTCAATTTGTTTTGTATTAGGATTTCGTTTCAATTCAATGTGGCATTCAATAAGATGTAATTCATTGATTTTTATAACAATAAAATTAATGATTTTTTTCATTAAATTTTAGAATCTTGACGAGGCATCCCAAACTAACCCGATGACGATAGCCAACGAGTGAACAATCTGTCATCCATGGTAAGCACTAATTTTCGAAAAAAAAATATGTATTTTCGACACAAATTGAAAATCATAATGCAAACTAAAAAAATTAAAGAAAAGCAGGAAATATCCCATGTAGTGGATTACAGAAACATGAGAATGGTATTGATCTGGGTCTGTGCCCACTTCCTCGATGATGAATTCTCTTAGCTTATGGAGGGTCTAATCGTCCCATGTGTTTCAAGTAATACCATGAGGGAAACGACGACTGGATGATAATGTTTCATCTTTGAACATGTGTGGGTATTCCAATCGTATGCTTGGGACCACTAGTAAATCTCGATCTCCTCTACAATATATCCATTCGCAAAACATAAGATCCCCAGCATCAATCATGTCCTGGATCTGGAACCGCAAGGTAACGCATTCTTTGAGGGAGTGATCTCTTTGACCAAAGTGAAAATCACAAGACATGCTCAAGCAGGAATTTTGAGAGCTTGTAGTCTGGTGAGGTGTTTGCTCTCGCTGAATTACTCCCTTCTTTAGGAGTATTGGCCATATGATAGATATTATTGTGGGAAGCGGAGTAAACACCCTTCCAATGATGGATGGAAGCACATCACATGGAAGTTGATTGGTAAGATATGCCAAGTTGGATCGAATCATTTCAACTTGATGCTCAAGAAGTTGAATAGTATGTTCCATTGCATTGATCACCCTGTTCATCTGAACACCCCCGGCATGCATCTCTTCTAGAAGTTGATTGATTCTATCACTTGTAATGACTGCAACTTCAGTTCGATCAATCATTCTCCTTGCTCCAGATCGAGTATTACAGGAGTGTGAAGGATCCATGATATATCACCTTTAAAGAAAGACCACAAGAAGATTAGTAAGTGAGGGAGAATAGTGGGCTAGTCCATGACAACTCTCTAGACTCAATAAACAAAGCAAAAATGTGAATTAGGCAGTTTTTCAGTTCCGTCGACCTTCACGATAAAATTCTTCATAATTCTTACGTTGATCAAAAAATTCCCAAATTTTACGATCTGATCTAAGACTTAACGAGGAATAACTTTGATGTTTAGACTTAAGGCTAAAAGTGGACCAATCAATACAGTTTAATACTTATTTTGAAAAATTCTTCCTAGAAAAACTGTTATGTCCGGCTTTTGTCAAATGAACGAAGGACCCCCTTAAAGTGTGAATTAAGCCCGAAATTTTACAGATTACTAGCTTAGAGATCAATCTACAACTTTCATTTTGCATGGTCCAGCAAAGGAGATCATTTAAAAATAGAAATCTGCAAAACAAAGCAAGTGTGAGTAAATTGCCGAAATTTCCACCTACATTGTCCTTGATGACAATTCGTCCAATAAATGGAAAACACCAAGAATTATTCTCTAATTTTTACAGATGATAGCCCCAGATGTTTTGAACATTATCCATTTAGATGCCAAAATTCAAATATGACTAGATAAAGCTCTAAAAAATTGGGTCATCAGCTTAGAAATAATAACAACCAGAACAATATTCAAATGAAATAATAAACAGAAATTAGCAAATAAAGACTCTAGCTATCTCGAGCTGTAGACTTCTGAGGGACAACTTGAGCCTTGAGCTTCTTGTACTTATCCTCATTCCTCTGGGCTTCTTCCTTAGCTTTGGCGAGCTTCCGCTTAAGGCAATTAATCTCGAAACGCTTGGCATCTTGAACAGTCACTTGAGGTATCACAGGGAGCCATTCTTTCGAGACGACATGCCCCTCGATATAACTGATTGTGGCATGGTACGTCTTGACATTCCCTAAGAGATTTCCCTTGGGAAACATTAGCTTGGTTGGCCTGCAACACTCCCACATGGCATGAGCAAGGGTGGCGTGTTCCTCGAATTTCTAGTCCTTCAAATCGAAGTGTATGTGAATCTCTATACTCTTCGGCTTTGGAGGGATCGACTGTGTCATGTCGTATTGCCGAACAACTCTGGCCAGATAGTACTCTGTGATGCCAGAGATTCCCAGAAGAGGGACAGGTGTTTCGTCTCGTCCTATGATTTTAGCTTCTTCCACTTTGAACCAGAGAGCATGCCATAGGAAAGTCACGAGACTCGGGTTTACTAACAGGATTAGCAGTCTGGAATAATGATATTTGGGAACACGGTCTTGCTTGTTTTTAAACTTCAAGAGAGGATGTTCAAGTTCTGAAATTTTGGATATTTCTAGATATTTTCTAAATTCAGAAAAATGAGAAATGAACCAAACTTAGAGAATTTCAAGTGAAGCTCTAAGTGTTTTATCCTGATTGGTTTTGAACTTTGTGAGCGAGATTAAGGTCTCAATTAAGATAGCATTAACAAAATTCTTTCCATTATTGACATGTCTTGCAAAATATGCTATCATGGGGTCTATAGTTTTCTCCTTATATGGAAAAATGATTGAGTCAAAAAATAACATGATAAAGATTTTAGCCTTATCATATGCACAGGGAGCATTTCCAAAACATGTTTCTAGGAATGAAAGGGGACAACTTTCGCGGTTCCCTTTTAAAGCTTTTGCCACCTCATCTCTATTGACGTTCAAGTATTCAGACAAAACAAGGACAGGATCTTCGCCAATTGGCGGAGTGACAAACTCAAGTCCAGTCACTTTCCAACGAGAGCACTATACTCTTCTAGAGTTGGAGTTAGCTCGTGCTTACCAAATATGAAGGTAGTAGCCTGTGGACTCCAGAACTGCACCAATGCGTGAATGAAACCAAACCGCATACGGATATGAATCAAGGGCAACATCCGGCCAATACGGAATCTGACTATCTCTTTGCCATCTTCATTCAGATCGCTCCACCACTACTTCAGTTGTTCTTTTGCTGGGTTATGACTCGAATCATCCCCATAATCTTCAGCTCGAGACTATGACTCACCTAAAAATTGCCATGGATCGACCTGAAGATGTAAGTAAACAGGAAAGCATGAGTAAAGGGTTGAAGAGAATACCGCCTTTAGACAGGTGAAATAAACAAACACATAGACATGCGCATGAAAATGCAACGTGAGGCTCGCTTTCTAACTAGTAAGGCTTAACAAAAGTGGAGCCCCAAGGATACCGAAATTGAACCACCCTGGTTTGTGATTGTATCAGGGTCCCCCGTAGACATCCGGCTCAGCCAAGTATCAACCCGTATCACATGGCGAATGATAGGGGTGATGAACCATGGCACCGATTTGAAAGAGTATAGGACTTGAAGAGGGAAACTCAGGCCAGATGGTGATGGCCAGAGTATCCCTAATCAAATACCATCCTAAGCCTAGCCATTCAGGTTCAATGGCGGGTTGTGTATGTTAAGTGTATTTGCAAAGGTAGTAGAGACAAGCACAGGAGTTTATATCAAAATAGTGCTTCAATATAATCCCTCAAGACATACATTCCTACTATAGCCTGCGAGAAGAAGTTAACAAACACTCCACCCCTTATCAGTCCTAGTCTGCAAGAACATTTAACACCTCAATGATGAGGCTCAATCAAGAAAAGAACTCTAAAGCAAGTATATAAACAGCCGAAAACTAAGAAAAAAATCCATCAATAATTCAAAAACGGCCTCAAAACCAATCAAGATGACCCCGGATTGTGAAAATCCATCATGCATCACAGTCAAAAGCAGCAAAAATTGATCAGAAGGCCGTTTTCCCTTGGCCCACCAAATTTGGGCCCATTCTGAGCACATTTTCAAATTTTTGAGTAAATTCCACATAATCGAAACAAAGCTTTTCGGCCCAAAAAATTCGATCTAATGGTCAGAAACGAACTCAAGTCATCAATCAAGACATATAACATGAAATCCATGGCCTAAGTCCGCAATTTTTTAATTTTTTTTCGAAAATTAGAGGTGAATTAAGGAAATTCGAAATTTGAGCTTGATTTTCAAAAAAAAATTGACTGGAAAAATCTATTCACCCCTTACAATTTTCGAAAAAATTAAAAATTTAATTCCCCAGCGGAGTCGCCAAGTTGTCACAACCTAAAAAAATTTATTAATTAGGCTAATGGATTATTAAATCAATTAAATTAACTAACCTAATACAGACTCTCCCAAGCCCTACCAAATCGCAACTTAAATTTCACTGAAGTAATTTATAAACTGAAGTCGCCACTAATCATTATTGGCAAGTTGATTAGAAACCTAAGTAAAACGACAGAAAAACCATTTTACTTCTACGAACCAGAGATTGTGGATTTGGGGACTTAATTACACTAGTTGATTAAAACTAATGCCCTTTCGGTACCAATTTCATGCAAAGGTCTTTTGATTGGTTTATGTGACTTGATTTTTTTGAAAATTTTCTCTTTTATTATATGTGATACTAATGCAACATAACTATATGATATGTGATCTGCAGTGACATAAGAGATGACATGGCATTTATACATGGATGACGTGTACAAATGACGTGGCAAGATGATGTGGCATTTATGGATGGATGACATGTAAGAATGACGTGGCAAGATGACGTGCAATTACGTAGAATGCAGTTTATGGATTTTCATATTTTTTTTTAAAAAAAAAAGATTATCCTATTCTCGGCGACCCATTTTCTGGATATGGCAAAAATCAATCAATCAATCAGGATGACAATCTGCCAACTAACATCCATAGCCAAATCGCGACTGTCATTTATCCTTTTCCAAATTTTTCGAAAAAAATCTAGATCTTGAATTAAAGATTGATTTCTTCAGGGACAGCAAATTAGACCTAAACGGTGATAGGTCAGATTAGCTATATCCGTGATTTTCTTTGAGCAAAATTTGCAAAGAATCCGTTCTCTATTATTCAAAGACATATCCAAATCGATTTTAGATTATACGAACCAGAAAGTTGACCAAGATAAACATTCTTGATGACTAAAATCATGATTCAAGATTGACATCCCAACCCACGCATCTTTAGATTTCGAAAATTACAACAGCAGTGAATAGGCATCTATGAAACCACATGTAAAAAAAACACAATCAGGCATGTTTAGGAATTTAATCTTTTAATACAAAGACGAATACTCCGTGATAAGCAATCATCCGATGATATATCAAGATATGTGAGAAACGTTCAGCACACCATACAAGCCATTCAATAAGGTAAGCGAATAATCAATGAACAGAAAATTTTACCTTGAACCAAGTATCGACTTCAGTAATCGAACTCGCGCAAAGCTTGGATGCCAAGCTCAGACCTTTCGACTGATTGCCTGTGAAAATAGCTCTCGAATGAGATTAGCTTCTGGTGGACTCTCAGGACTTCACGAAGGCTAACTGGCATGGACTCAATCTGCTTGCAACTTTGAATCGAACTTTGCACCACGGAACGAATTGCACCAAAACACCCCCCTTTTTGGACTGAAAATTACGCACCCGAATGTTTGCACAGCCGTCTTTTGGTCCGAAATTCGCCGGAAAAATGTCCTTCAACCTGCAAAGCAAATCTGCGCAAAAACAGCTACGAAGGCCGCCTTTTACAGTAGCAAAGATCAAGCGACGGCGGCAAGTGGAAGTGGTGGAGATGGCGCGGCATTGAACGACGAGGCAGCGTCGTTGACAAAGCAGCATAGCGAAGGTAGTGACGTATGGTGGTAATGGGTGACCGAGAGAGGCGTCAGTGAGAGAGAGGCGTCAGAGAGAGAGAAGCGTGGGAGATAGAGAGTGAGAAAATCCGTCAGAAAATTCTCTCCCAAAATTATGTTATGTTTTCCAAAATTCTCAATCCCCCCACTTTGAACCCTAGGCATAAAGGAATATATATAGAGAAAACTAGGGTAGAACGTAAGATTCGATCTCGGCCGTCGGGTAAAGAAACTTCTGATAGGATAGTAGTCATGGGATTTAAAAATCTGAATATCAAGGGCTTCATCCTCAAAAAATTCGGCCATTTAAGGGAAGCATAAAGGCTTGGCCGAAAATTATCAATTGACGGGCTTATCTACGCGAATTTAGAGCCTAATTGGGCTTTAATTAATTAAATGGATAATTAATTAAAATCCTTTCATTTGAAAGAATTAAAAATGGACTGAAATAAATTCGAATGGAACCCAATGTGAATTTCGAGTGTCCCTTCTGATAATCGAAAATCCCAAATTGATTCTGGTTCCACCGCCTGTTAAATTAAGCTCAACCGATTCGCATTTGACTGATCGTAGATGGATGAGAGAACAAATAAATATGCAATGCATGAAGAATTTATTTTTGCGAGAATTATGATTAACTCTCATTTTGTGAAATAGATAAATTTCCTAAAAATAAATCAACACACGGCACTTCGAGCTGCGCCATAACGATGGTGATCAAGTTCCTCGGAGAGCTGCCTCATGTGTACGAGAAAGTTTTGGCTGGTGAGTTTCCTCAAAAACCCGTTTTTCCGTTTGCTGTCCTTAATAATCTTTCTGTTCGTTGCATGCATGCAAATGTCTTCTTCTGGGGAATTGCTATGAGCAGAGCAGAGAGAGATCGCCATGCAGAAGAAATCAGCGGGGAAGGGTTTGACGAGAGAAGATGTACAGAAGATGCGAGATTCATTGAGTGTGGTTTTAGAGGTCATGACTCATGAGGCTCGCGCCACCTGCTCATGGAGGTTTCAGAGTTGCCTTGGAGGAATTCACCTTATGTGGTTATACCATTCCCAAGGGATGGAAGGTACATAAAAATAAAAATAAAAAAATAAAAATTTACAATTTTACTAATTCAGTCCTAAACCTTTTAAGTTTGTTGATTGAAACTTAAACCTTTTGACATTTTTTCAATTCAATACTATTCGCTGGAATGGCTGACACGGATGCCGACCGCCCTACGTGGCACCGCAGACGCTGACATGAATAAATTATAATAATTGTCTTTTAATTTTTATTTTTATTTTTTTCCCTCCAGCCATCACCCTCCCTCAACCTCCCCCGGCATCATGCGATGGTTGCCCTCGCCAACCAAAGAGAGAGATGCCCACGCTAGGGAACGGCAGGAGCAGCTCTCACTGAGGCAATTGGAGGTTGAGGCCAACCTATGGCCAGTGGAGGGAAATAGAAAAGGTGAAAAGGAAAAAAAAGGAAAAGAGAAAAAAAAATAGTCAAAAAATATTAAAACATTATTTTAAAAAAAAACTATCCACGGCCATGCTGCGAAGGACCGCTGACATCCACGTCATAATTAAATTGACAAAAGGTAAAAAGATTTAGGACTCAGTCCATAAACTTAAATGGTTTAGTATTGAATTAACAAAGTGCAATACATTTAAGGCTTTTTTTTTATAATTTGTCCACAATTTCTTTTACAGTGTTCTGCACAAACTCACTAGAGATTTTCATGCTTTCGACTTGATTAATCTTTAAAAAAAAATATGTTGAGAAGAATAAAAGAAATTTACTTCTTAAAATAAAATGGATTTATCTTCAATAGACAGAAGGCATACGTATTGATGAACACACACATCTTATATCAAGCATAGTGTCGATGCTCAATGATA
This sequence comes from Rhodomyrtus tomentosa, assembly GCA_028455895.1. NCBI lineage: Eukaryota > Viridiplantae > Streptophyta > Magnoliopsida > Myrtales > Myrtaceae > Rhodomyrtus > Rhodomyrtus tomentosa. Next base: position 10,851,802 of record JAPCWY010000003.1, on the reverse strand, counting down.
TATCCATAGTCTCGCAATTGAGTTCTTTTGTCTCAAAACTGATATCTTTAAATTTTAAAATTAAGAATATTGTAACATCTTCTTGCGTTTTAGATCGACTTAAATCACAAAGTATTAACACAGAGAGATTTGGAGGAGGAAAAGTATTCTTCAATTTTCTGTATATCTTCTTCATATCTTTTATAATGACCTAGAGGTGTGTGTGTGTGTGTATATATATGTATATATATATATAGATAAAGGAAAGAATCCCAAAATATATATCCTCTAATCTAGCTAATTGCAATCCTTCAATCTCGCTAATTACAACTTATACATATCTTTTACAACTCATTCTGACACAAAGCACTTATGAAATTTAGATTCTCAAGTACTTTCTAAGATCCTCACAAAAATCTAACAAAAGAAAACGGGATTTGACAACAATTAGATTAGATGTTCCACAACCGACAATTAGTTGTTTGATAATCAAAGGGGAATCAATTGTTCATGCAAAGCATTCCCTTTGCCCGGTACTTTGCCAATGGAAGTATAGGCATAAAAATTTGAAAATGCGCTCGCTATCTTAAGAAATAAAAACTATGATCCATTGACGCAAACAAGAGTCCAAGTTAAGCTTAATTGATCAAATTACATTACACAGTTGTTGCGGAGTCCTCTCACGATGAACAATGATCCCGCCATATTCCAGAGCCTGAAGCTATTCGACACGGCCAGGTTCGTGAAGAGCATGTCTCCAGCCCCGGGTGTGTTCGTCCCGCTTGGCGGCGGCCCTCGGATGTGTCTTGGCAAGGATTATGCTCAGCTTCAGATCCTCGTCCTCCTCCACCACCTAGTGAACAACTTCAGATGGACCAACGCAATCCCGGACGAAAGGGTCAGGTTCGAGCCATTGCCAATCCCATCGCAAGGACTTCCGGTTCGCATTCGGCCTCACTGTGATCGACCGCGATGTTTATTCGCATCGGCAGGGTATTTAAAGCTCGAGTACTTGTTTAGTTGGCAGTGCAACAATAAGCTTAGTTGGCATACAATAGTAGGTAGACGTTTCGGTCACTAGCTTCCCGAGTTCATCTTGTGTTTGTGCTTGCGTTTACGTGGCTTCATTCCATGGAATAATGGTTGACGGGGTTTGTGTAGGTTGAAATGTCCATTTTGAGTTGAACATGGAAAGGTGATGGATTGAGAATGGCACTTGTGGTGGGGTTGAAAATAGTATTGATCCCAATAGCCCAATTTAACCTATTTTTCATGTTACGCAGCTCTAGTTACTCATATCCAACCCAAAAAATGCACAAATCATACCAAGCCAACACATATTTCTCAGTCACTTCTATATCTAACTAAATCGAGGAAACTCATACACAATTTGAAGTGAGAGTAAGGAGTGGATGAGCATGGGATTGAATCGAGGCTAGAGAGAAAGAAGAGTCGTAGATATGGATTGGGTTAAAGTAAGTTGTAAGCTCATTTACGACCAATTTATTATCCTTTTGATACGCATATTATGTCTAGACCAATTTATGATATATTTATTGATGATAACTAACCCGTTTATAATCTATTTTGATAAGTCATACTTGTAATGTGCGTGTGTCTAGACCAAACGCTATTACTGCGTGTCTTGCAAAAAACACCATTGATGGGGAGATCGTGTAATTAGAAATAACTGATACTACTATCAAACTATTAAGCTAGCAACTCTCCAAACAAAACAAATATATTATTCTTAGTTATCTTTAAACTCATGCACTGTAGTTGTAGTTTTCATATGCGTGTCGTTAATTGAATTTCGGTGATGCATCTTTACATTCTTAAGTTGACCATCGACCGAATTTCGATAAAATTTGTGTAATTTCGGTTCCGTTTGAGGTGAAATAGTTGATTTCCTTTTGTACCCATTATATTTCCTGTCCAAAATCACATCTCCTCTATATAAAATAGAAGAACGTCTTTCGATTGTGAATTCCGACCAAACAAATCCATTTACCGTTAATGGGCAAGTCGTCAAATACCAATCCGTGTCCATTTGCGGGACGATTTACAAAGAATCGCTCACTACTAAATCAGCAGCAGCCTTTTTTGCAAGACAATAACATCATACCAGTACTATGTTTAGCCCTTATAGTCAATATAAGTTAGTTAGGTAGATCTAATTACTAGGGTTTTCCACATTATAAGAAGACACGCTGCGCAACCCATTTGAACATCCCCATCATGGACTCCCTACTCCCCTCTCCATACTTGCTCGCTCTCCTCATTGCCCTCCCCACGTTGGCCGTTCTCCTCTCCATTGCCAACAAAAAAGCATTCAGAAAATCATCTCCCCGCGGCACTCCTCCAGGCCAATTTGGATGGCCTTTCCTAGGGGAAACCCTGGAGCTGCTCCGAGCGTGCCGGGAAGGGAGGCCCGGGAGCTTCCTGGACGAGCGAGCCGACAAGCACGGGCCTTGCATCTTTGCCACGTCCCTCTTCGGCGAGCCGACTGCCGTGTTCTGGGGCGCCACAGGGAATAAGTTCCTCTTCGGCAACGAGAACAGGAAGGTGGCTGTGTCGTGGCCGAGCTCGGCAGTCAAGCTGCTCGGCTCATGTGTAATCACTCTGGCCGGCGACGAAGGAAAGGTGATGAGGAGGATGCTGATGAGCGTTTTCAACCATGAAGCGCTCGCGAAGTTCACCAAGGTCATGGATGAAGTCACTTGCAATCATATCAAAGCTAATTGGAAAGGTATAGCTATATACTGTATCATCTACTGGTTCAGAACAACAGAAACATTTTTGTCTTGATGTTCTTCGGTATTATTAAGGCAAAGAAGAGGTGCTTGTGTACCCGACCATAAAGCACTACATCTTCGAGCTCACGTGCCAGCTATTCCTGAGCATCCGCGACCCGCAAGAGATCAAGGACCTCGTGCCTCCCTTTGCCGCCTTCCTTGAAGGCGTGTTTAGCGTCCCTCTCGACCTGCCATGGACGAGATTCCGCAGTGCGAAGAGGGCGGTGAGGTCCATCAGGAAGATGCTCCAAGAGATCATCAAGGAGAGGAGGGGGGCCTTGGAGAAGGGGACCGCGTCCCCAACGCAGGACCTGCTGTCCTACCTGATGGTCACTGCGGACGAGAACGGCAGGTTCTTGACCGAGGCAGAGATCATCAACAACCTGCTCCTGCTCCTGGTCGCGAGCCACGACACTTTGAGCTGCGCCATAACGATGGTGATCAAGTTCCTCGGAGAGCTGCCTCATGTGTACGAGAAAGTTTTGGCTGGTGAGTCTCCTAAAAAACCCGTTTTTTTCCATTTTGCTGTCCTTAATGATCTTTCTGTTCGTTACATGCGTCGCATGCAAATGTCTTCTTCTGGGGAATTGCTATGAGCAGAGCAGAGAGAGATCGCCATGCAGAAGAAATCAGCGGGGGAGGGATTGACGAGAGAAGATGTAGAAAAGATGCGAGATTCATGGAGTGTGGTTTTAGAGGTCATGAGGCTCGTGCCACCTGCTCTTGGAGGTCTCAGAGTTGCCTTGGAGGAATTCACCTTCCGTGGTTATACCATTCCCCAGGGATGGAAGGTACATGAAATAACGCCAATTCTTCTGGAAAAATTGTAAAAAAAAAAATTAAATTAAATTTTTTGCACCTTGACAATTTAGTCCTAAATATTTTAAATTTACCGATTGAGTCCTAAAACTTTTTCACATTTTGTCAATTCAATACTATTGGCTGGAATGGCCGAAGCGGATACTGACCATCCTACGTTGCACTGCAAACACGTGAACAAATTCTAATAATATCTTGTAATTTTTTATTTATTCCTTTTTTATTATGTTTTCCTTTTCTTTTATTCCTTTTTTTCCTTTTCTTTTTCCCTTTGGCATTGCCACGTCGGACAGCCCACATCAACATTAACGATTTTCAGCCAATATAACCAAAAGCTGAAAATGTTTAAGACTCAAAAAGTTTAATACTCAACATGTTTAGGAATTTTTGGATAATTTTTTCACAATTTCTTTTATAATATTTTGCATAAATTCACGAGATACTTTCAATCTTTCAACTCAATTAATCTTTAAAAAAATATGTTGAGGAAAATAAAAGAAAGTCATTTCTTAAAATAAAATGAATCTATCTTCTATAGACAATGGCATATGAATTGATGAACACACATCTTATATCAAGCATAGAGTATCAAAATCAATATTATTTTGCATTTCGTTAATTAATATCGATGCTGTAATGTTCGATGATATAGCCATACTCTCATAATTGAGTTATTTTATCTCAAAAACTGATTTCTTTCGACTTTAAAATTAAGAAAATAATGTTGTAACATCTTCTTGTGCTTTATATTGATTTAAATTTAGATTCTCAGTACTTTCTAAGATCATCACAAAAGTCTAACTAAAGATAACGGGATTTGATAACAATTAGATTAGATGTTCCACGACCGAAAATTAGTTGTTTGGTAATCCAAGGGGAATCAATTGTTCATGCAAAGCATTCCCTTTGTCCGGTACTTTGCCAATGAAAGTTCAAAAAAAAAAAAAAAAAAAAAGAACACAATATGCGATATCTTAAGAAATTGAAAAATGCGATCGCTATCTTAAGAAATAAAAACTATGATCCATAGACAAAAGCAATAGTCCACTTAAGCTTACTTGAGCAAATTACATTACACAGCTGATGTGGAGTCCTTTCACGACGAACAACGATCCCGCCATATTCCCAAACCCGAAGCTATTCGACGCGGCCAGGTTCGCGACAAGCAAGTCGCCCGCCCCGTGCGCATTCGTCCCATTTGGCGGCGGCCTTCGGATGTGTCTCGGCAGGGACTACGCTCAGCTTCAGATACTCGTCCTCCTCCACCACCTAGTGAACACCTTCAGATGGACCAACGCAATCCCGGACGAAAAGGTCAAGTTCAACCCGGTGCCGACCCCATCGCAAGGACTTCCAGTTCGCATTCGACCTCATTATGTCGATTCACATCAATAAAGCTTAATCAGCATAAGTAGCAGGGGGACGTTTCAGCCACTACCTTCATGAGTTTCATCGTGCGATTGTGTCTGCGTTTACATGTTTTCATTCCATGGAATAATGGTTGACGGGTTTGAGTTGGTTGAATTGTCCATTTTATATCTAAATGTTGTTAACCAAGTTGTTGAATCCCGAAAAGGCAGAAAGGAAAAGAAGCGAGCCAAGAAAGGGGCCGAATGCAAACCATTTGCAGTTGGAGATGACAGACATGTTTCATAAGCTTTTATAAGATTAAACTACCTTGACTGCAAAAAAGCACGTCTTGTAGATCTTTTGTTGGCTGTCATAGGTGGTTATATTGTCATATCATCATTTAGACGAATTGTGGTCTTTAAATCTCCTAAGCGATAGATGAGGTGTCGATACCATGAGCGTCTGCTAAATTTTAGCAGAGCACAAGATTTTCCATTCATCCCACTATTTAAATCCTGAATTTCTCTCATTGTAACTATCTCACTATTTAAATCCCGACGGTGACGGACGCAAAAATGTATTTCCCAAACAAGGGGACAGTTACACTTGGCCCCCTGAATTTCGCCACTACCTGGTGAATTCAATTTTTGCGAGAGTGCTCATAGAGAATTATTGGTTGTCGGATTAGAAAGGGAAACATACGAACGAGCCATTTGATCACATTCATATATTAGTCGACGGGGAGCTTGCGTGAATAGCGATCGTTCACGAGCCTGCTGTCGGGAAATTTGTAGGCAAAGCAACTCTCCGCCCTCGCCGGCTGAAGATCTGATCAAGAAAAGTACCGCGGAAAGGACAGGTTTATACAGATGCAAGAACGTGATGCTGATAGGTGGATTGGACATGAACACGAACGCGAACATTAGTTAACCAATCCTTCTTATGTACCTGATATCCTCCCACCAGATGAAGCACAATGCAAGCATTGGCAAGGTCAACGAGCCAGTATGGCTCGTAGAACCCGAATCCAGTTAATAGATTGCCTGGGGTGCTGTCCCCGAACACTGCATATCCCAACCATCCGCAGCACATGTAGAAGACGGTGGTCACTGGTCACGACGATCGGATACATCAAGGCCTGGCTCATCGTCTCATTTTCCGGGGGAGGGGACTTCAAGGTGTCCTTCAATACAAACCATCACACATACCTCTTAGTCATTAAGGGTGCGCAGGACAACAATTCTCGCAAGGAAGTCAATTTACGGCAAGAAGTTGATTTTTCAACTTCTCCTCAAAAGCAGAATTTAATTTTTCTACTTCTCGACCAAATTGACTTCTGATAAGAGAAATTCGTTTAGTAACGATTAAAAGCGAAAATGTTCAAAATATTATTTAAAAATGTTCGATGACGGCGGCCGGCTTCTGATGGCCGGCGGCCGTTTGCAATGACAGATAGTCGGGGGCCGCAAGAATGACTTCTGGAGCCGAAAAAGTAAAAATATTTTACTTCTCGAAGTTGGCTAAAAATCTTACTAGAAGTAGAAAATCCTATCATAAGTCAGTTTTTTTACCAAACACATTTCTGCTTCAGATAGGATTTTACTAAACGAATTTCCCTATCAAAAGTCGATCTGGCAGGGAAATGAAAAGTCAAAAGTGTTTTTATACGCACCCTAAGTTACCTCCTCAAAACAAAACTCAATCCTATGCGCTAGAACATAAAGTCGCACCTGTATCTCGAAGACGATAATAGAATTAAGGGTACGCAAAGGCGATGTCTCCGAGTGCTTCAAAGGCCAATAACAACATGTCGACAATGCTCGAAGCTGAGACTCCCGTGATCATTCCCTTGATTGTTCCATTTTCTGTAGCCATGGAAACAAGTTATGCAATTGCGACTCACAATCAAACGGTGATGTAGGGTAGTTGAATTTCATAAATTGCAAACTTCGAGCAATACATATAACATGAGGCTGTTATTTTGCCTGTACTTGGATTACAAGTTGGATCTGACGAGATCCGTTCCAATTATATGGCCTATCAGTTCTATTATTTAAGTAAGTATATTAGAGAATATTTTATGACATCCGTTTGAACTTCTAGAACCTTATTTTTAAACCTTGATAGAGGGTTGAGATTAGACATCTCTAGGGTTGGTCCCATCTCTCCCTCTATATAAGATCTCCTTTTGTGGAAAATAGCAAACGCTTCCTTACGCTTCCGCATTTTTACGCTTCCGTTTTCTCCACAAAATTACTGAGAAAAAAATACACATCCATCTCAATTGGTATAGAGTAGAGTGGTGAATATCTACACCCATAGACGACATATTCACCTTCATCGGATCAACAATGGCTTCTTTTGATTCGGATACGCTTAATTTATCAATTTTATCTTATGTTCGTGTGATTGAAAGATCCTATCGATCTAACATGTGGTATCAGAGTAATGGTTTATTCAATGCACGAACATAGTTATAATGTTTATTATAATCTTTCATCTCCTTTATCTTGATTCAAAAATTGCTGAATATTTCTGTAAATTGTGGTTATCGTTTCCATGATCTGACCATCAAACTACCAGAATAAGTGTTGTTACTTTTTCTATTGATTCAGAATCATCCTAATTGTTTCTCGATACTTGATTATATTCCTTTGGTGATTGGGCTGCGAAATATTTAGGTATCTCCGTCGTTCTGTTTATTTTACCTGTCAATACATAGATGAATGATTGCTCCATTGTCCAATATAGACCATTCAATTGAATTATTAAAATTACTATGTTTCCGTGATTCGGTGAAATGCTAATGCCACGAATACCTTTGAGTGCATTCTGAGAGTTTTGTTTAGAAAAGGTTTAAGACTTAATGCTTTGCGGTCTTGACAATATTACGATGTGGTAATAGTTAACTGTATATACCATGGTTCGTCGGTTACCAGACCGGTGATAGACATAAAAGATGTTAGCTTTGGGGGCAAGATAATCTATTATATCGAATAAATTTTATTCTTTATTGCAATTCTAAACTATTTGATCTGGTAATCGGCCCAACGGAAGGTTATTATTTTAAATAGTTTTAGATTTTGATAAAATCATCTTATGTTATGCTCACGATTAAATTCGTAACTGGCCCAACGAAAATTTAAGATATTTAATTTTGAGTAGAATGATAATATGATATGCAAATAATTTGTAAATATGCGATTCGAATTAATTTTGTGTAACTGAGATTTAATTTGACTTATTATTGCCTTATGAAATTTGCTAATAAATTTTTTAAGAATCCATTTAAAGTGTTTATAGTCAACCCAACGGAAGGCTATAGATAATTCTTGGATTTCTTTTGGTAAGGTTTTGTGTATTTTACTTTCCAAGTAAGTGAACTGCTTATTTTTCAATCTACTATGATGATGAATTAAATTATTTATTCATTTTTTTGGATTTTCTAAAAGGTACTAATGTGCATAATTTTATTGATCTAGCATACAATCCTACTGCTATTACCAGTTACCTTTCATCTATTGAACAACTGAGTGGTACAAACTTTAAGAAGTGGAAAGAGCAAATAAGCCTTATTCTTGGAGTCATGGATTTGGACTATGCATTTCGTGTTGATGATCCTGCTAAACTCACAGATGAAAGCTCCACTGAGCAAAAATCTGCTTATGAAAAGTGGGAGCGATCTAATCGCATATCTCTAATGATTATGAAAGGCTCGATAACGACCGCTATTCGGTGAGCTATTCCTGATTCTAATAATACTAAGGAGTACCTTGCTCACATTGAGGAGCAGTATGAGGGCACTTCTAAAGCACAAGCTACTGCTCTTATTTCCAAAATGATTACCCTCAAGTATAATGGAATCAATGGCGTTCGTGAGCACATAATGCAGATGAATGATATGGCTGCTCAACTTAATTCCTTGGATACGGAAATCTCTGAAAGTTTCCTTGTTCACTTCATTATGATATCTCTTCCTGCACAGTTTGGTCCTTTTAAGATCAACTATAATACGCAAAAGGAGAAATGGAAGATGAGCGAGTTGATTTCTATGTGTGTCCAAGAAGAAGAGAGGCTGAAATCCGAACAACCTGATGGTCCTCATGTAATTAACTTTGGTTAGAACAAAGGAAAAGGAAAGATACATGGCAAAGGTCGCAATTATGGAAACAAGGGTATTCATGACTCTAAGACTAACAAGGCAGGTTATTCTGGTTCAAAAGGACCAAGTAGTCCTAAGTGTCATTTCTGTAGAGTCAAAGGACATGTGAGGAAAGAATGCTCGAAATTCCGGCAATGACTGGAGAAGAAAGGTAATACTTTATTAAGCTATGTTGGTTATAAGTTCTATATTGTTGATGCTCCTTTAAATACATGGTGGATTGATACTGGTGCAACTCTACACATAATTAATTCATTGCAGGGATTCCTTTCAAAGAAGAGTCTAAATAAGGGAGACCGTAATATTGTCGTGGGAAATGGAGAAAAGGTTCCGGTTGAAGCTTTTGGAACTCTCCGTTTGGTGTTGGAGAGTGGTTTCTTTAATTGATATTGTTTATGTTCTCAGTATTACTAGAAACTTAATTTCTATTTCAAAACTTGACGCTTATGGCTATTCGTTTAAGTTTGAGAATAAAGGTTGCTCCATTTCTCGTTATGGTGAGACTATTGGTTATGGTCTGTTAGAGGGAAACCTCTACAAATTGTGCTTAGATTCTTTGTTTGCTGAATCATTAGTTTCAATGAATGTGAGTGATGAAGTTGCTAAAATTGGTAAGAAACGGAAATCAGAAAATGAAAATTCCTCATTAATTATGGCATGAACATCTGGGCCATATATCACGAGGCAAAATGGAACGTCTCATTAAGGATGGAATTCTACATTCTCTAGATTTCTATGATTTTGACACTTGCATTAAATGCATCAAAGGAAAATTCCCAAAGGGCAATAAACATAGTGCCACAAGGAGTGACGGACTTTTACAAATTATCCACACTGACATTTGTGGACCTTTTCCTACTCCTGGTATTAGTGGTCATAAGTATTTCATCACTTTCACCGATGACTACTTACGTTACGATTATGCCTCTCTTATCCATGAAAAATCTAAAGCACTAGACATGTTTAAGATCTACAAAGTTGAAGTTGAAAATCAACTCAACCTAAAGATTAAAGTTGTAAGATCTGATCGTGGAGGAGAATATTATGGAAGGTTTTTCGACACAGGTCATAATCCTGGTGCTTTTGCTTTATTTTTGGAGCATTGTGGCATAGTTGCTCAGTATACAATGCCGGGTACTCCCCAGCAAAATGGTGTTGCTGAATGAAGAAATCGTACGTTAATGGATATGGTACGAAGTATGATATACCATAGCACTCTACCAAAATGTCTTTGGGTTGAAGCTCTAAAACAGCCGTGCATATCCTTAATCGGGTTCCGAGTAAATCCACAGTTAAAACACCTTATGAACTGTGGATACAAAGAAAATCGAGTTTGAGATATCTTCATGTATGAGGCTGTTTAGCTGAGGCAAAGATATATAACCCACAAATGAGGAAACTCTACCACAGAACCATAACTTGTCATTTTGTTGGTTACCCAGAAAGATAAAAGGGTTTTAGATTTTATTGCCTTTCATATACCACTAAATTTGTTGAAACTAAAAATGCGGTGTTTTTAGAAAATGCTAATTATTGCACCCCTAGAACAATAGACCTTGAGGAAACTCAAGATCAAGTTTCTACTCGGGATCATGTTTTGGTTCTTGTTATTCAAGCGTCTAGTGTACCATTACCTTCATTAGAAGTTTTGGGTCCACCAGAAGAGGTGCCTAATGAAGAACCTCATAATGTAGAGCCTATTTTTCTCCCATTAACGAACAATCTCTTAGGAGATCAGGACGAGAAAAGAAATCAGCTATCTCTGATGATTACATCGTACATCTAGATGAGTCAGACTGTGATGTTGGCATATGAACTGATCTTATCTCCTATGATGAAGCGGTTACAAGCAATCATTCAACTCAGTGGCTAGAAGCCATGAAAGATGAGTTGAACTCAATGAAAACTAATGATGTCTGGGACCTAGCAGACTTACCTAAAAGGGCCAAGGCTGTAGGCTGTAAATGGGTCTACAAAACTAAACTGGACCCTAAAGGTAATGTTGAAAGGTATAAAGCTAGACTAGTTGCAAAAGTTTTCACTCAAAGAGAATGAGTGAATTATAACGATACATTTTCTCCTGTGTCGAAGAAAGATTCTTTTAGGATAGTTATGGCTTTAGTAGCTCACTATGATTTAGAGCTACATCAAATGGACGTGAAAACAGCATTTCTTAATGGAGACTTGCTAGAGGATGTCTATATGGCACAACCACAAGGTTTTGTAGTTGAGGGCAAGGAATACATGAAATGCAAACTGAAAAAGTTCATCTATGGTTTGAAACAAGCCTTAAGAGAGTGGTATCTTAAGTTTCAAGATGTGGTTAGTAATTTCGGCTTTTAAGAAAATGCAATGGATCAATGTATATATCTTAAGATCAGTGGGAATAAATTTATCATTCTAGTATTGTATGTAGATGATATATTACTTGCCAGCAGTGATAAGTACATGTTGTATGAGATTAAAAGTTTTCTTTTACATAACTTTGAGATGAAATATCTTGGTGAAGCTCTTATATAATAGGCATTGAGATTCACAGAGATAGATCTCAAGGGATCTTAACACTATCTCAGAAAGCTTATATTGAAAAGATTCTCAAGAGATTCAACATGCATAACTACTCTCCCAGTGTTGCCCCTGTTCTTAAGGATGACAAATTTAGCTCACTGCAATGCCCTAGAAATCAACTGGAGCTTATACAAATGGAGCATGTTCCCTATACATCTGCAGTAGGGAGTCTTATGTACGCCCAAGTATGTACTCACCCAGATATAGCATATATCGTTGGAATGCTTGGTCGTTACCAAATAAACCCAGGAATGGGTCATTGGAAAGCAGCTAAGAAAGTGATGCGCTACTTACAGGGTACAAAAGATTTTATGCTTACCTACAAGAGAACAGATAACCTTGAGGTTATTGGTTATTCTGATTCTGATTACGCTGGTTGCATCAACACCATAAAATCCACATCAGGTTATATTTTTATACTTGCTGGAGGACACATCTCATGAAAAAGTGCAAAGCAGTCCATAACTGCATCTTCCACTATGGAGGCAGAGTTCGTAGCATGTTATGAAGCGAGTTCTCATGGCCTATGGTTAAGGAACTTCATTATGAGGCTTGAGACAGTTGATACTATTTCGAGACCATTGAAGATTCACTATGACAATCAGGCTGTTGTTTTCTTCTCAAAAAATAACAAGTCAAGTGGTGCATCAAAATACATTGACATTAAGTATTTTGTTGTGAGAGAAAGAGTTCAAAATCAAATTGTGTTCATTCAGCATATTAGTACGAAAGCCATGTTAGCGGATCCCTTGACAAAAGGCTTACCACCCAATCTCTTTCGAGAACATGTTGCCAGCATGGGTTTGGTTGATAGCCTTTAGTATAGACCATGGTTTTGGACACATGATGTTATATTTGTGGTCGCCTCATGTAATGAATTTTGAATTTATGGTTTGTTGCTTCTCGTAATATGTGCACATTTGAAGCCTTTTGAAACAAACAATTACATATGGACCACATGAACATTTTATAGTATGAAATATCATTGTTCATGACTTTTAGATTGTCACGACTTAAAATTCAGATATTTCTAGGCTAATGGATTACTAAGCTGTTAAACCTAGTTCAGACTCTCCCAAGTCCATACCAAATCGCAATTTACGATTTAATATCTAACATGCAAATAATTTAATTTGGAGTCGCCACTAATTAATTCGCGGAAGCCTGATTAAACACCTAAATAAAGTATCGGGAGAAATACCTTATTTCTACGAACCAGAAATTTTAAGTTCGGGGACTTGGTTACACTAATATTTCTATTAACGCCCTTTCAGTACCCATTCCATGAAAATTATTTGAGTTTGGTAACTTATGCGTATTCTGATTTAAAGTTTCGAAGGTGTAATTTTTATTTTTTATTAAAATGAATGTAATGCATGGATGTAATTGTATTCTAAGAACACAATTATTCTAACGACATGGTAGGTGGCAACTATTTTAATATGACAAGATAAATTTTTGTATTTTTTTTAATCAACGACATGTAGAACAACATAAATTCTAACCTACATGTTATGAAAAGATGGCAAGAATTTGATCTAAATGGCGTATTACATTGGACTAGATTGGCCTATTAATTTTAAATGAATGAGTCTTATTCTATATGACGTACGAATGCGACATGCATAACATATATACCCATTCAAAAGATCTGAGTTTTGATGATATGCAAAACCTACGTAAGTGGAATGATAGCATGTAAAAATGATCTAATTTTAACTTAGGTGGAGTATGAAATCAAGTTAGAATATTTGAACATGCAAACCAGATTAATTAATTAAAACATGATCTTAAATGACAGATAGTATGCAACATGGAAAACTATATGATGTGACATACGTATGATGACATGGCATGACACACAAATGACATGGCAAGATGCATGAATGACGGGGCAAAATACGACATGCGATGGACATGATGGCGAAATCTTATGATGGATGACATGACTAACTCTATGGCGTGGCGAAAATTCTTGATGATGGCCATGTGTTACATTGTGTGGTCTCTTAGGAACTCCATTGGAATGATGATCTGTGAGAATGAACAAAAAGGAATCTCAAACTGGGAATGCAATGGGACTTAAGAAGCATGAAGGTGTAATAACACTAGAAAGACTGTTAGAGACGAGAACACGCCCTTTTTATCCTGATGAATGCGCCTCCTTCGAATGAATGGCCTCTCTGTTGATTCGGTGGCTGTTGGAAAGATGACTCCTTCCCGATGTGAGCCTCTCTCTCTCTCACTCTATTCTCTTTTATGCCGTGAGTAAGAATGGTCGAGGCTCCCCAATCTCACGTATCCCCCCTCCCTCCCCTTTTGAATGAAGTCAGTCTGCTTTTATAGCCAACATCAGTCACATTTCTTCGGAAAGTTTTGAGCTGTGGAATCAATTACTGTAATTTGGCTCCTGACTGCCACCTAGAATCAAACCTGTTTTATCAATCAAATTTTTCTTCTCCCCAATTGATCCAATCTTGTCATGATTTACGGCTGTGCAACTTTCATGTATGCAGCATATCCCTTTGACTTTGTTAGCCTTCCAATCTTCTCCGCTGCTTGGTTCTTTCCTTATCCCCTTGGGCAAACTAGCTCAGTCATCTTTGTCCCAAAATATGCAGACCACGTGTATTGATGGAGCTTTGGTAGAGCAATTGATTTATTTAGAAAATTCATTTTCTCACTCAATTTTTTTCCTCCACTTAGCTGAGCACAAACGAATCCACACGGATTGTTTTCTTCGCCATGAGACCGAAACTTAATGTGAAGGGAAATGATTTTGAGCAAGTTTTCATCACCACGAGCTTGTGCTGAATTAATCTCAAGGCTATTCATCTATCGCCAATCCAATACGAATGCAAATGCAATGCAACTAAAATTAAATTAATCTAAATGAAAATTATATGAAAATCATTTTTTTTATTTTTTTATTTTTTTTGCTAGGGCCTAAGTTTAGTCTCTAATTTTTTATGCAATAAATGTTAAATAAGATATCAAAACTTAGGTGTCAACATAGATGTTGTGTTTGATGTTCGTGCTGGAAGAGTAACTGGAGAACGGTACTGTGGCTTTGGAACATGTATAATGGCTTCAATTCTTTTCTGTATAAATGTTAAACATGGCCTTACTTAAGGGATGTTATATATGCTTGATTATATTTTGTCATGCCTCGTGAGTTAGATCGTTAATAGAACCTTTGGCCAAGTGGGAGAAAGCTGGATCGGACGAGATCCGTTCCAATTATATGGCCTAGCAGTTCTATTATTTAAGTAAGTATATTAGATAATATTTTATGACATCTGATTGAGCTTCTAGAACTTTATCTTTAAACCTTGATGGACGGTTGAGATTAGGCAGCTCTAGGTTGGTCCCATCTCTCCATCTATGTAATATCTCCTTTTGTGGAAAATGGCTAACGCTTCCTTACGCTTTTGCATTCTTATGCTTCCGTTTTCTCCACAAAATTACTGAGAGAAAAAATACATATCCATCTCAATTGGTATAGAGGAGAGTGGTGAAGATCTACACTCATAGACGACATATTCACCTTCAACGGATCAACGATGGCTTCTTTTGATTCGGATGTGCTTAATTTATCAATTTTATCTTATGTTCGTGTGATTGAAAGATCCTATCGATCTAACATTTCAAGCATAATACCAGCATAATACCAGTGCATGCAGTGCCAGAAGCTTGTGTTAGGGTGTGGTTCATGAATAGCTACTGCTAAATATACTTTTTTTTCTTATAATTGAGTAATGTAACAAGAAGTGCAATATACTAATTATAGTGGAATCCTCTACTGGACGTAACCCTAATTTAAGGGTGAACGAGGATAAAATCTCATGTCTCAATTTTCTCTTTCTCACTTATTTTTCTTCACTGCAATTATGCACTGATGTCAGCTAGTTTGTTCTGGTATTCGCATTGAATGTACCTTATGATCTCTTGCTACGACAACATTGACTAATGCATGATCATTGATTCATCATGGCACAGAATCGCGAAAAACATTATTTACAATTCGTGGATATGATAATGATACATATAGAATCCGTACAAAGTTAGAGAAATCTTCGAGAATGAATTGTCGCAAGACTATATTTCCACCACCTTCAGGCTCCACAGTGTAGCTGTTGTTCCGTGCTTCCATCTCATCACCCATGAAACGGAGAAATGCCATGTAAACAGGGGCCACTCTCAGCTGAAATGCTTCAAAGTGGGGGCTGAAGTATTGTCCAAAAGCAGTGGAAAGCCTGAACATATGACACGCGAAAATGGTTTTGGACATGGCCATTCTCAGTCGCAGCTTTAATTCACAGAATGCATGGGAAGGTAGTTCAGGAATTACTCGTGTCAAACCTAAATTGAAAAGGTTTTCCTTTGAAGATATCCTTCATTTTATTTTATTTTTTGCGCAACCTTTACAGTTGCTTGAGAGATTGTCAAATAACCCAACCATGTTGCCAATCTCGGCTGCCAGCTAGAGGAGGAAGAAAGGAAAAAAATATATTTAGATATTATTCAAAATTGGCCAAGTCAACGTTAGCTGCACCACATCAGCGATTTCTGGCCAAAAGAATTAAATTGACACAAATACAAAAGGTTTATGACTAAATTGGTTAAAAAAATTAGAATTGAATTAGCACAATTACAATATGTTTAGGGCTTTTGTGATTTTCTGAGTAACATTCAATACAAAAGGTACCATTCTGGTGAAAAGTTTTCTTGATTGGCCAATTCAATTGATCTCAGTTAAAGAATAAGGCGCAATTCCTTTTTTTTTTTGAGTTTTCTGGATTTAATGAATGCATGCAAAATGCAACCAATTGACATGCGATGTGATATGAAACTACATGACGTAAGAAAAGATGATCATGCATGATGACTCCTGAAAAATTAAATTTTAATGCAAGAAAGAATGTAAATTCTAATCTAAATGACAGGCGACATAGTAATGCATGAGCTTAGATGACATGGCATGGTAATGCATGAGGGTAAAATGCATGAAATGCGAAAGTTATGACTACCCTAAATAACATGCAAGACTTATATAAAAATTTCATGAATGATCTTCGAGAAAAAAAAATTAATTTAATGCGAATGCATATGGTTTAGATGATATGACATGGAAATGGCAAAATCAATGCATGAATGACAAGCAAAAATATGACCTATACTAGAGGCACAAAAATGGATGATAATAGCATGAATATCATGAGACATACGCATGAATTATGAAATGATTTGAAGAAAAATACGTGCATGGCATATGAGAATGAACGATGACCAAACTATATGAAATGCACCTAAGATGTCATTACCCTTCATGAATTTTCAATTTTAATAATGAATTGGCTCAACTATTAACACAATTGATTAGTTAAAATCCAATTTATATTAAGAGCTCATTTGGGATATAACTTTCAAAAAATTCACTTAAAGCCATGACATGATTTTTTATTTTTTTGTGTTTTTTTTTTAAATCTGCTTTTATTTTTATGATTCTTTGGGGTTCATTGACCACCGACCCCAACTAGTTTGGGATAAAGGTGTTGTTGATGTTGATGTTTTTTTATGAAAAATGAATCAAATAAAAATATAATAGACCTTGAGCATAATACACCTTAAATTCCGATTTTTCTATGAATCTGCTTCATACCAGCGGGTCGGGTCAGAAGGTAATTTATTCACGTCGTATCCTGGGTCGGGTCAGATGGTAAATTTTGAAATTTGCCGATTCGGTCCCAAAATTATGGAATAAGTTAGACAAATTGATATGCGAATCACGTCGTACCTCGGGGTGAAGTCAGATAGTTATAATATTACACATATTCCGAGGGACAAGGCACAAGGGAGCATGTATTATACTCAAGGTAAATTATAAAATTATTTGAATTAAATTAAAAAGGATGATCTTCGGTCAAACTAGGGATAGGTGCCGAAATTTAAAGGGGATAAGCCCCTATCCACAAATGATTCTGATATTTTAAATTAGAAATGTTAGATAATATTCCAAGTTTAAAAGATACTTTCAGAATTCCCAACTGTGATAAAAATCTTATCCGATATGCTTAGGATTCAAAAATTTCAAATAAAGCAACAAAAGACATCGAATAGGCATAATATCCACAAGATTTGCTCAAAATTCAAGTTAAGCAATTATCAAGTAGATATCAGAAGATCAATCCACATTCACCCAATATGCACCTGACGTTCGAATTAAGCAAGAGATTCTAAGAATATATCTACTCAAAATAATCGTTACCAATTCTGAGATGAGGTTACCAAAATTGAATAGGTCGCGTGTATCGGCTCGCCAATTCTCAGACTCGTCTTACTGCAGGGTGCTTGTGGTGACGATCTTGATCTTGAGATGTATGCTATTGGTGCGGCAGTGGTTCACGATCGAGAATTGCAACACCAATTATCCTGTAAAAAGGACAAGAAAACGAATTGCCGGTGGAGATTATGATGTTAGTATGGGTTCACGGACACCAAATCATTGTCATGTATATCTAATGCTTCCCTTAAGAAATTGCCGAAGAGATTCAACAATGCATGATAGCTCTCATGAATCCAAAACAGAGGGTGTTAAATAATAATAAAATAATTAAAAAACGATATTTTTATGAAGAAATACCCTCCCTTCTGAACCTATCTTCTCGAGCTTCAATGTACGCCTGCATGTGTTTCTTCTTCCTTGTGGATTTCATGCCTTGAGAGGCGTCAATGAGTTGGTGAATGTTAGAAAAACCTGCAATGGAATAACAAACATAGATCAGACCAATAAATATTATCATCTGTGCAATGCTCAGGGTGCAAGAACAGATCGCCCTCGATGCATGGAATGCATCTCGACTGGGTAACGGCCTCGTCGTGGCGGTGGTTCGCGATGAGGTTCGACTTGATGGCGAGTGTGATGGCATCAATGGGACTCACCAAGATGGAGTCGCAGCAAACTTGGAGATTGGCGATGCTCTCGGTGATGAATAACAACAGCCCGTTGAGGACTAGATTTGACCGTCTTCTTCTTTTTACGTCCTCTTGAGGAACCTTCATCAATGAGCCACTTTAGTAGACACTCTCTATAACGCAAACTCCAAAGTGCATGTCAGCTTGTATCGTTTCCTGATGAAGACCACGCCTTGTTCACTTGGTCTTGACCAGGATCTCATGAGTGCTTTAGGTTGAGGCTATCTGCTTCGATGAGATAGACGCGGGATGCTGCGCCATCGCCATTCGCGGACAGAGCATGTCAGGGGACAACTACCAGTGATGAGATGGAAGGCGTCGGACGGCTGGGACTTGGGTGGGATTGCTCATCTCAATGCTCTACCCAAGTCTTCTCCCTCAAATTTTCCTGTCCATAAATTCTGCCTTCTCCATCATGTGGCTGGCTGTCTCCGTTACTGTGGCCTCTGAATTTTTTGCCGTATATTGCAATGGTTTGGCCTCCCATTAACCCTAAAGCTAAGAGTTGTATATATAGGCAATAAACCACCCTAAACCTAGTTGAGGTAGGATTCGTTAATGACCGCCCGATTTGAAAATACTAATCTTGAAGTTTCCAAACCCATGAAATTCCTCAAAAAATTCAGCCATAAGAGTTATTACCATGGGCCATTAGAATATCACGCTCTAGCAGGCTCGATCGTGCAATCTCATTGGACTTTAATTAAAATAACTAATTAAAATCCTTTTAATATTTAAATGAACATAATGGGCTGAATTGAATTGATAATTAAGTTCAAACCCATGTGGAATTTGGCACCCTCTTAGACCTTGATCGAAATTCCCAGACCGAGTTCGATCCAGCCACCTGTCAAATTAAGCTCCAGATCATGTCGTCGGCTTGAATATAAATGCATGGCTAACAGAAAATAAATATGCAACGCATGAGGATTTATTTTTTACGAGAATTATTACTAACTCTCATTTTATGAAATAAATAAATGAATTTTTTAAAATTCAAAATTTATGTGTATAACACTACTCAAAGGCATTTGCTTAAGAGTTATGGGAAAAGCGGTGAATGGGGCGCCATTGACCAACTACCAATTTTTGTCACCCCAAAAGGCCAAGTGGTAGTGGGTGCCTTTAGAAAACAAAATTGTAAACCTAACCTTGGACGAGTCGAGGTTCAAGGGTAGGGCTGTCAATATGGTCGTAGACTCATATTTGACCCATATTTTGTATAAAATGAATCTTATATGAGTCGTTAAATTTTAAAGAGCTCGCTAAAAATGGGTTCAAAAGGTTGAAGTAAAATTAAATGAGTTGATAATGGATCACACACTTAAATCCATTTTCGATCCATGTTGGATCTATTTCGCCCCCATAAGTATAGATTCCTTCCACAAGTTGCAAATGGGCCTAATATTGTTATTATTACTTGATTTTCTATTTTTACAAGTGAAATGAAATAAATTTGAAAGAAAAAAAAAATACAAAAGCCGCCGGCCGCCACCGTCTTCCACCGGAGAAAATTAAAAATAAAAAAATACTTTTACAAAAAAATAAAAATAAAATATTTTTGAATAAAATATATTTTTAATAATAAATTATTTTTGAATAGTTTATATTTAAAAATTTTAAAAATCCAAAAAATTAAAAATTAAAAAATAGGAAAATTTCACTAGATTTTTTATTGTATGAAAGTATTTTGGTAATATTATTTTCTTAGAATATTATTGTGATTTGGTAATATGAATCAAAATGGGCCGGGTCGGACATGGGTCATTGAATATTGATCAAAATAAGTTAGACGGGTCAATATGGGTCGAACTACATTCAACTCAAGCCAAACCCGACCCGATCCGACCCACCCATTTGACACCTCTATTGGAGGGATCTGGACCGGCTCCATATTCGTACGTCCCCGTTCGGAGGCGGGCTGAGGATGTGCTTAGGGCTTCAGTTCGAGAGGGTGAAGTTGCTCCTATTCCTACACAACCTCGTCAATGGATTGCAATGGAGTTTGGTCAACCCCGATGAGAAAATAATCTACGACCCCATGCCCATACCGATTGAAGGACTTCCCATCCGCCTTCGACCTCGCGACTAGCTTCTTTCATCTATAGAGATCATCCATTTGATGTGGTACGTGATCATCCATAAGCTATTTGCTTGTTTTTCGCTTTCCTATTAATGCATGTCCGAACGTTATTGTACTGGGTCATCTTCTTTGTATATCTTACATTTCCCAAATCTCTCGCCCGATCCATTCTATCGGTTAAGCTTGCGGTGCCCAAAATAAATAGAGAATCCGGGAGAGGAAAGTAAAAATCAATGGCTTATAAAATTTTCAGATCGAACTCCTCTTTAATCAAATGCTAAAAATTAATATAAAACTGCTGGTCTAACAGTTTGTCAGTATTGTCGGTAATTTCTGACCACAAGATCTCCCCATTAATGAGTGCATTATACAAAACACACGTTGATGGTGTGTGGATCTACGGTTAAGATTGTATCGACCCTGATAGTACTATCATTTTCCAAATTAATACAAAAGAAGCAATTAAGCTACAACACTTACTAAACCATCTGGAAACTTAGGGCCTGCATAGTAAATATTCTCATTCTGTAATTCTGATTCTGATTCTCAAAACTGATTCTAGTTAAAATGACTTTTTTTTATTCTGTTTTTGAATGAGTTTTAGAAAATCAGAACATGTTTGATAACTGCACAAAAATTATATTTCAAAAACTATTTCTTTTCTTATTTTTTTTCATTTAAGTCAAATAACTATGTAATTAATTTGTAAAATTTCATCCTAAATTAAAGACTAATTTTCAATGCACATGAAATAATTTAAAATACATTATTCTTAGCATGTCATGAATGAAACATAAAATTTAATATATGATGTTTGAAGTTTGATGAAGCATGGACATTTTTCATATTAAGGACTCATTTTTCTTTAAATGTTGCGTTGTTTAAATACATAGAAAGATGTTGGATGCCCTCATCTTCTGTAATATTTTTTGTAGGAGAGTAAAATCTATGAAATTTAGATCCAAATTTATGAAAATAAGGTCAAACCATCATAATATAAGCTTTTTCTATTTTTCGAGATTTTTTCTAATTTTTTAAATTTTTTAAAAATTTCTATTTTTTATTTTATTTTATTTTATTTTATTTTATTTTTATTATGTAGAGTGAAAAGTGACGAGAAAACTAAAAGAGAAAAGTGAGAGATGTGAGATTCATCCTATTTTGTTATTTTCAAAAGTGGTTTTTTTTTCAAAACCTACTTTTTTTTGCTTCTGGATTTTACTCTAAAACTGATTATGATTATTTAAAACTGATTCTGGGAACAAAATCAGAATCAGAATTATTTACATTACCAAACAACATTCTCATTTTTTACTGTTCTAGGATGAGAATTAGAGAATCAGAATGGTTACCATATAGACCCTTAGGGCCTACATGGTAAGCATTCTCATTCTCTAATTCTAATTCTGTGAACAAGAAATGATGAGAACCCTGTTTGATAACATAAATAATTTTGATTCTGATTCTGTTTTCAAAATCAGTTTTAGAGAATCAGAATCAGTTTTAGAGCAAAATTCAGAATAAAAAAAAATTGGTTCTGAAAAAAAAAAATCACTTTTGAGAATTACAAAACTGACTGAAGTATCATATCTATCACTTTTCCCTTTTAGTTCTCTCATCACTTTTCCCTCAACCTAATAAAAATAAAATAAAAAATTCGAAAAAAAAATTGAATTTTGTTAAAAAATCACAAAAATTTTAAAAAAAAATCCTAAAAATAGAAGAAGCTTATATTAGGCTAGTTTGATCTCATTTTCATAAAGTTGGGCCTAAATTTTCTATATTTCACAATTTAAACTCTTTTACAAAAAATATCTCAAAAGATGAGGGCATCCAACATGCGATACTCATAGTCGGGCGTAACAAAATGTGACTATATGCATGTGGAGTAGGAGTCAAACACCCACTTGGATTTAAGACAAAAGCTGCAAAATGATAGTGAAGGACTTGTACTTCGTATCAAGGAGAATAATTTGATTTTTTTTTGTCAGTGGATAATTTGGTTATTCGGTTATTATATTTATATGTATTTTGAACAAAGCAATATTTAAAGAAAAAAAATGAGTTTTTGATATGGGAACTATTCAATGCTTTAATCAAACTTCAAACTTCATATATTAAAATTTGTGTTTCATTTATGACATGCTAAAAAAATATATTTTAAATTATTATTGTGCATTGAAAATTAGTCTACAATTTTGGATGAAATTTTACAAAGTAACTACATAGTTATTTGACTTAAATGGCAAAAATTAGGAAGATAGACAGTTTTTCGAAATATGAATTTTTTCCAGTTATCAAACTCATTTCTATTATGGAAATAGAAATTTTATACGGTTATCAAACGCGTTGTGATTCTCTAAAACTCATCTAGGACGGAATCAGAAAAAGTCATTTTAATCAAAATCAGTTTTTCGGAACAAAATAATTACCATGCGCAGCCTTAATTACCATAGCTTTAAATTTCCCTAATCATAGACAAGCCTGGCGTCCGATGGGCCATGACACCAGGCAAGCCCTTTTTCTCGATAGATCATTCCCAATGGGGAGCCATGTTAGTTCATACAAATTGCTTGGCAAAAACATTCAAATCGCATTAGCACAACAGCTCGTGTTTTTTTTTTCTTTTTTTTTTCTTTTTCTTTTTTTGCCATAACACCGTCAAAATATCGGAATAGCACCATATATACTCAATTTAATTCAGGCATCCAATCGCTTGATAGAAACATACAAATCACATTAGCGCAATAGCTTGTTTCATTGTGCCGTAACATCATCACCATCGGAAGAGCGACATGAGATTCCGACCAACTTCCGCACGGGCGGCCGACCTCGCCTTCAGGAATCCTCTGCGATGAAAGTCATTCCATTTGAGGCAGGGTCGTTGGCATGGCACAAATCCAACCTGTCATCATGCACTGTTTTATGTCCAGCTGGATTTGCGCCACTTGTCCAAAATCCCAACCAATCTAATAAGAAGACTCTTTGTCCCCTCACCGTCTCACCAAACAGATCCAGACCTGACCAAGATGCGCATGGACTCCCGCCGCCTCCTCTAGTTGTACTGAATCTTGCGACATTACGATGTCCGAAACTTCAATAATATCATGTTGGACCAACCAACTCATATACCTCCCACGCACCTAAGTTTTCGACATAGGTTCTTTATTTTATTTTTTTTACTGATTTTGATCTTTTTTGCATTAAAAACTAACTAACCGGGTAGTCGACATGAATATGCACATGACTATAGGACAATTGGTGATGAACACCCGACACGTGAGCCGCTGTTGGTGATTGCAAGAGTTATCGATATTAATATATATCAATAACTACGAATGAGCTATCGATGTACAATAGAGTATGGTCAATAAGTGTCATGGTAAAGTGAGTCAAGGATACCGGTTAAAGCAATCGATAGGCTACCCATTGAGACGCGGACTAAAGATTGGATGTCTAGAAGGCACCAAGGCTCAATTATAATGTCCCAATTTGAAATTACCGGGTTGATAGAACGTTGAAATCCAGCAAATCGTGGGCGAAGAATGAAGTCAACGCAGGCAGCCAACAAGTGCGAGAGATCAGGGCACAATTTTTAAAGGAGCAACTGACCAAAATCCTCGAAGATATGGAAACATGGCTGAACCTACGGAACAATTGCTATTGGGCAGTTATGTCGTGGGCGCCATAAATACCAGTGTTTGTCTACCGGATCTCCCCGTGCATAAGCAAAACAAATATGTTATTTTTTGACTCAGGCTCTGTAGTTGCAGTTTTTATGTGTGTATCGTCAATTAAATTTTGATGTGTTTCTCAGTTATAACTTTCAGATCTGTGTCATCGATTAAATTTCAGCATTGCATCTTTACGTTCGCAAGCTTTGCCATCGATTGAATTCCGATAAAATTTATGTACTTTCAGTTCTGTTTGAAGTGAAATTGTCGATTACCTTTGTGTAACCGTGATATTGCATGTCCGAAATCACCACAAAAACCTGTCTCCTCTAATAAAATAGAATAACCTCTTTCGATTGTGAATTTCGACAAAACAAATCCATTCTACGTTTGGCCGTACGGATTTCTAGATAGGATAAGACTGGATATGATAAGATATAAAATTCGAATTTTGCTATATCATATCCGTTGTTTGGTGACTGGCAATAATAAAGCAAGATATTTTCACATTCTATTTCGTCTATTGTATGGCATGAATGGCATATTAGTATAAATGAACCTAAAAGTTGGACAAGCGAAAATGGTAAGAATCCCTCGTGAAACTCATGCTTACTTCATTTTTATTGCTATTTTTTAATTTTTCCTTTTCTTTTTTTATTTATTTTTTCCTACCATCATTCGCTAATAACATTTGACCAAATAGTAAATTATACTAATATTCCTAAATTACTAAAATATGTAATTAATATTAAAAAATTATATATATACATAATTTGTATTATAAGATAGAAATAAATTTGAGTGCATAAATAAAAATGAGAATAAATAATAATGAAATTATTTTTATTTTTCTTCATTATTTTAAAAAATATATAATATAAATCAAATATTATTTATATTCTAATACTATTTTAATTTTATTATCTGGAGAAATTTGTTATTTGGAAAAAAAAAAACTTATGTATGAGGGTTATTACAAATCATATCCACAATTATCCCACCTCTCCCGGGGCATAATTTTATCCAAGCTATATCATTTTTATATCCCATTATATCATGTCCTATGTGGGCACAAAATACATGATTTTATCATATCCTAAATTTTTTCTCGACTACCAAACGCAGTTTACCGTTAATGTGTTAGTCGTCAAATAGCAATCCGTGTCCATCTGCCAGACAATTTAGAAAGAATTGCTCCCGGCTAAATCAACCGTGGCCTTTTTTGCAAGACATTAACATTGTACTAGCACTATGTTTGGCCCTTATAGTCAACATAAGTTAGGTAGATCTAATTAATTAGGGTTTTCCACATTATAAGAAGAGAGACGCTTGTGCGCAACCCATTTGAACATCCTCATCATGGACTCCCTACTCCGCTCTCCATGCTTGCTCGCTCTCCTCATTGTCCTCCCCACGTTGGCCCTTTTCATGTCCATCGCCAACAAGAGAGTTCCCGGAAAATCATCTCCTCGCAGCACTCCTCCAGGCCAATTTGGATGGCCTGTCCTAGGCGAAACCCTGGAGCTGCTCCGTGCGGGCCGGGAAGGGAGGCCCGGGAGCTTCCTGGACGAGCGAGCCGATAAGCACCAGTCGTGCGTCTTCGCCACGTCCCTCTTCGGTGAGCCGACCGCCGTGTTCTGCGGAGCCGCAGGGAACAAGTTCCTCTTCGGCAACGAGAACAGGAAGGTGGCCATGTCGTGGCCGAGCTCGGCGGTCAAGCTGCTCGGCTCATGTATAGTCACTCTGGCGGGCGACGAGGGAAAGGTGATGAGGAGGATGCTGATGAGCGTTTTCAACCATGAAGCGCTCGCGAAGTTCACCAAGATCATGGATGAAGTCACTTGCTATCATATCAAAGCTAAATGGAAAGGTATAGCTGTATAGCATATGAATCTATGATCGACTGGTTCAGAACAACAGAAACATGGAAATTATGTGCAACTATCTTTTTTTCTTTTTGTTGTCTTGATGTTCTTCGGTATTATGAAGGCAAAGAAGAGGTGCTTGTGTACCCGACCATCAAGCACTACGTCTTCGAGCTCACGTGCCAGCTCTTCCTCAGCATCAGCGACCCGCGAGAGATTGCGGACCTGGCACGCCCCTTCGCCGCTTTCCTCAAAGGCGTCATTAGCGTCCCTGTTGACCTGCCGGGGACGAGATTCCACGGCGCGAAGAGGGCGGCTAGGTCCATCAGGAAGATGCTCCAAGAGATCATCAAGGAGAGGAGGGCGGCCTTGGAGAAGGGGGCCGTGTCCCCGACACAGGACCTGCTGTCCTACCTGATGGTCAGTGCGGACGAGAGCGGCCGGTTCTTGACCGAGGCAGAGATCATCAACAACCTGCTCCTGCTCCTGGTCGCGAGCCACGACACTTCGAGCTGCACAATAACGATGGTGATCAAGTTCCTCGGAGAGCTACCTCTTGTGTACGAGAAAGTTTTGGCTGGTGAGTCTCCCCAAAAACCCGTTTTTCCATTCTGCTGTCCTTAATAATCTTTCGGTTGGTTACATGCATCGCATGCAAATGTCTTCTTCTGGGGAATTGCTATGAGCAGAGCAGAGAGAGATCGCCAAGCGGAAGAAATCAGCGGGGGAGGGTTTGACGAGAGACGATGTACAGAAGATGCGAGATTCATGGAGTGTGGTTTTAGAGGTCATGAGGCTCGTGCCACCTGCTCTTGGAGGTCTCAGAGTTGCCTTGGAGGAATTCACCTTCCATGGTTATACCATTCCCCAGGGATGGAAGGTACATAAAAGAACGCCAATTCTTCTGGGAAAATTGTTAAAAAAAAATAAAAAGTTAAATCTTTTGCACCATGCCAATTTAGTCCTAAACATTTTAAATTTACCGATTGAATCCTAAAACTTTCTCACATTTTGTCAATTCAATACTATTGGCTGGAATGGCTAAGCCGGATGCTGATTATCCTACGTTGCATCACAAACACTGGCGCTGACGTGAACAAATTCTAATAATATATTTTAATTTTTTATTTATTCCTTTTTTATTATGATTGCTTTTTCTTTTTTTCCTTTTTTCCTTTTCTTTTTCCCTTCGGCATTACCATGTAGTATAGCCCACATCAACATTAACGATTTTCGACCAATATAACTAAATTAGCAAAAGCTGAAAATGTTTAAGACTCAAAAAGTTTAATGCTCAACATGTTTAGGACTTTTTGGATAATTTTTCACAATTTCTTTTATAATATCTTGCATAAATTCATGAGATATTTTCAATCTTTCAACTCAATTAATCTTTAAAAAAATATGTTGAGGAAAATAAAAGAAAGTCACTTCTTAAAATAAAATGAATCTATCTTCTATAGACAATGGCATATGAATTGATGAACACACATCTTATATCAAGCATAGAGTATCAAAATCAATATTATATTGCATTTTGTTAATTAATATCGATGCTGTAATACTCGCTGATATAGCCATACTCTCATAATTGAGTTCTTTTATCTCAAAAACTAATATCTTTCAACTTTAAAGTTAAGAAAAGAAAATTGTAACATCTTCTTGTGCTTTATATCAATTTAAATCACAAATTTATTATGAAATTTAGATTCTCAAGTACTTTCTAATATCCTCACAAAAGTCTAACAAAAGAAAACGGGATTTGATAACAATTAGATTAGATGTTCCACGACCGAAAATTAGTTGTTTGGTAATCAAAGGGGAATCAATTGTTCATGCAAAGCATTGCCTTTGTCCGGTACTTTGCCAATGGAAGTATAGGCATAAAAATTTGAGAATGCGCTCGCTGTCTTAAGAAAAAAAAACTATGATCCATTGATGACAAAAACAAGAGTCCAATTTATGCTTTACTTGATCAAATTACATTACACAGTTGTTGTGGAGTCCTCTCACGACGAACAACGATCCCGCCATATTCTCGAGCCCGAAGCTATTCGACGCGGCCAGGTTCACGAGGAGCACGTTGCCCGCCCCGGGTGTGTTTGTCCCATTCGGCAGCGGCCCTCGCATGTGTCTTGGCAAGGACTACGCTCAGATTCAGATCCTCGTCCTCCTCCACCACCTAGTGAACAACTTCAGATGGACCAACGGAATCCCGAACGAAAGGGTCATGTTCGAGCCATTGCCGATCCCATCGCAAGGCCTTCCGGTTCGCATTCGGCCTCACTGTGATCAACCGATATGTTGATTCGCATCAGCGGGGTAGTTAAAGCTCGAGTACTTGTTTAGTTGGCAGTGTAACGTCAATAAGCATAATCAGCATAAATAGTAGGTAGACGTTTCGGTCACTAGCTTCACGAGTTCATCTTGTGTTTGCGTCTGCGTTTACGTGGTTTCATTCCATGGAATAATGGTTGACATGGTTTGTGCATGTTGAAATGTCCATTTTGAGTTGAACATGGAAAGGTGATGGATTGAGAATGATACTTGTGATTAGACCCCTCAAATGTAGTAGTCGAGTCGAAAATAGTCTTGATCCCAATAACATCAACATCGACATCGACAACAACTTTATCCCAAACAATCCTAATCCCAATAAACCAATTTAATTCATTTTTCATGTAATGCAAATCTAGGTATTCATACCCAACCTGATCCATGCACAACTCGTACCAAGCCAACACAATTTGAAGTGAGAGTAAGGAGTGGATGAGCATGGTATTAAGTCAGGGCGAGAGAGAATGAAGAGAAAATCGTAAATGTGAATTGGATCTAAGTAAGTTGTAGGCTCATTTACAAACTATTTACGATACTTTTGATACGCATATAACTAACCCATTTATAATTTGTTTTGATAAGTCGTACTTGTAATGTGTGTGAACCGTTGTCAGTACTTATGAGAAAGCCGTAATCACGCGGTGTCGATTTCCTTGGCACGAAAGCAGTTTCAAATAAAGTCTTGACATATGCTTCTTGCAACTTGCCTTGAGCTATCGAAAGGATGTGCTTCAGCAAGAATTTAAGAGCTGAAGACTCTCAATCAGTGTTCCTGAATAGCCAAGATCATAGGACTACTGATGTTACTTTTACCATGTGTCACGGACATTTGTGCCCCCGTGCGCGACATCGGTACCTGAAGCGTTAGGCGAAGGACTGACTTCTCGTTATTACTTGATGCAGACCAAACGCCATTACTAAACAGTCCGATAATGTCGGATCCACGATACACGGGCGGGGTTGGGGGGCTTGGGGTTGGGTTCATATCCATCCACAAATGCACTAGCTATTAAATGAACAAAGATCTGTCACAGAATTCTACCAACATAGCATGTACAGAGATCAACATAGGCCTAGGGCACAAAAGCCGCCAGATCAAAAGAACAGAGCTCCGCCCTGCATAAGCTTTTGAAGGTACTCTACACCTCTACAATTCCTTATTTTTCTGTGCAAAAACTGCTGATCTACGCTGGAACCGTGCTAGAAGCTCAGCTTCACAGGAGTCCAACCAAACTTATACTTAGAAAAGATGTGTATGGACTAAGGAACAACAAAAAATTCCAGCTGTTGCTTTACAATGCATGGAACGTATCTCTTTCTCAAAGTCCTACTCGAAGGTTACAAAAATCTTGAAATGAGACATGCCAAGTTTATCACAAGCTCTCGTTCTGCGCTTCTACCAGAGCTTGCGGATTTCTCAGTCAATCATACCTGAAGGTCATGAAAGCTTAGCCGTTTCACTGGAAAGATAAAACCAAGAGAATCTTGCAGACACATGCCCAAACAAGGTTCGGCAATTGGAACCTTACCATCGATAGTTCTTCAAGGAGGGACATGAGAGGACCTTCTTGCCATACGGGTTTGTCCGAAGAACAGGAACGTGGGGCCTTACAGCATCCACAAATGCAGCTTTAAGAGCTCCCTGCTCAAGAAAGCGAAGACACAGATCCACGAGTTATAACAGCGCTTCTTCCTATTAAGTGACACCCAACTTATATCGAACGCAAGAGAAAAAAGTAACACCCAACATGTGGTTTTTCTTTATTGGTTACGCTCTACTCAAAAGCACTCGTGTAAACTGAAAAAACAGCTGCATAGACACTGAATAATGGGTGATCCCACCAAAGACACAGCAATTTTGGATACCTCCAAAATATTGGCTGAGAGCAAGTTCCGTATATCTCAAAGACTGTAATTAGAACAATATTAAGCTTTGTATTCCACTTACCAAGAACACAAGTGAACTCGCACCAAAACCGAGAGGCTTTCAACAAATTTTCTTTCATACATATCAGGATAACTTCTTCTTTATGAAGCCTCTATTTCTGTACCAATAGGCTTTTTGAAAAATTTTGTACTTCACATTCTACTTTATGAATCATCTGTTTCTGTCCTTCCATTTGCCACAGTTTCACCATTCTCCCGCGTTTTTTGCAAGTTCATGTTTCACTCCACTTAAAGCATGATGAAAATATTTTAGAAACAGACAAAACAGAAACTTATACATATTTTGTACCCAAAATGTTGACAGAGCTGCCAATACAGCTAAAAAAAATGCCTAGAACGCTTTAAACCAAGCCACACAGCCCAGACAAGTAAACAGAGGAGCTATCAATTAAGGCCCAATGCGAAACTTTTTAAACTATAACAAAACCATTAACAAATTTATATCAGACCAAAAACCCCATGTAGCGAAGGAAGAAAGTTTCTTGCAAGGATCGCGAAAGTAAATATAAAAATGCTTAATCTTAAGAAGGTATTTCGCTGACCTTTGATTTTTCAAGTGCAGCTTGGATGACAAAGTTGCCAAAAGGGTCTTGCATGATCTGAGCTAACCGAGGATCATCCATCAACTCTTGGATAATACGAGTGCAATATTCTTCACCTGCAAATTTCAGACATTTCTCCACAACGTTGCTGCTATATTTCTGCATGGACAAGTCTCCGTAATTGCCATCCAATTGGTCAAGTATATCTCTCGTTGCATGGGGCACATGAAGCTCAAAAACAAATTGCACTACATAGTTCCTGCAAAGTGAAAGGGAAAAGAAAGAGAGATGTAAAAGAGCACCTCCTGTGAGGTGAAACAATTATAGCATATTTTGCAGCAAGACCTTCCGTGCTAAATTCCAAAGAGAAAGGAAAGACAGACGTAAAAGAGTACCCAAATTGATCCTGTGAAAGGATGAGAGCATTGGATGTGATCCCACAGATCAGATGGCATTTCTGCTCACCACCAGAATGACTGAGGCACTTCTGAAGCACACAACAGCCATGGCGGTCTGTAGCCAACTCGAGACAATTAGCAGCAGCAGCTTGAAACAGAAACTGCAGAAGAAACCACAAGTGCTCCATTAAATATTGTAAAATCCCTTTGGTGAGTACGATGTTGCATTCGAAGAATAACAACATCAAAGGATGCAGTCGCATCAGAGTGAGTAATGGAGGACTACATTTTCATGTAAAGCCAATCCTTTATTGAAAAATCAAACATGAAAAACGAAAATTCTATCAGAGTAGGAAATATGCAGGGAAAAAAAGGGCGAAACATTGACAGCAGAAATCATCAAAAACAGGCAAACTCTTGCAATCATGCATTATCCATGACATCAACATACACTCTTAACCCTAAGGCACAAAGTTTAGAAAGCAATTCTGCAAATAGAGGACTGAAAGCAAATAGAAAAGCTATCAGCCTTCCATTACAGGCCTTCAAAACATAATGACGTACATGGTGCATTCACTCATGGTGAGCCACCTAAATCCATTACAGAGATATAAAGTTCATTTTCAAATAATGCTTTCAATTATTGGACTAATGTCACCAAGCATGACCTGAGAAGAAGTCCAAAGAAATATTGCACTCGGAAGATTCACACAGCAACTATTGATAAGCACCAGTTTCCTAGAGCCAATTGTAACCTAGACCGCAACCTAAGTGTTGACTGTTGAGGATTCTGCTTGACGAAAGCTATTAAAAACAGAGCTGAACATACTGGACTTTTAAAACATGCTGACACTTAGGCATTCCAAAAAATAAAGCATCAGATTGATGCTGCAAGAACTATGTGACCAAGAGGTTCCTCAAAAAACAGAAGTACTTGCTGACCTCTTTGTATTCCAGTGGTAAGTAGCGTAGGCAGTGCTGAGCGACATGATTCCCATTTGTGTTTTTCATTAAAGTTACTATACCAGGTTTTAGGGAAGAAACCACAACAGAGAACTCCTCTGCAGTTTTAAGGGTCTCAAGAACCTTTTGAATAACTCGGGTCCTGTATTTGACGAAGACAATCAGAACACTGAACGGAAGTAAAATCAGTGATCAAAAGCACAACTAGCAGATATGGCCACCACGCGCACAAAAATATACATATACATGGAGAGAGAGAGAGAGAGAGAGAGAGACCCATGCATATCACATGAAATGTGAATCAGGTCACCCGGTCTCCTAGTGATAACATGAAGTATTTTCATTCTCTGATCCTCATCACACACTTCCAGCAGCTTCTGGACTAGGTAATTGCCAAAAGGATCTGTCATCAGCTCGACTATGTGGTCAATGACCTCAGAAAATATCTGCTCAACATCCCTTCGTGTTCCCTCAGAGAACTTCTTTTGGAGAAAGCGGCAACCATTTTGGTCCTTGGCCATGAGATATATTCTTCCGCTGACTTCATCCAGACTGTTGCACCTCTGCAACCTCAGATCAGCACTTCTAAGACTGGCTGTATCAGTGAAGGAAACCCATTGGTTCAAACTCTCTGATTGTAAACATCCTGTACTAGGATTGCACAGGTTGTGCAAGTGTTGACCATTCAAATTAACTCTTCCACTTCGGCTGATGTGGCTTAGTAATTCATTTCCTCGAACAGAGCCAAATTTCAAAGCTCTCAATGCATTTAGGCCACATGATCTTGTCAGAATCTTTTCAGGCACAACCTGTTGGGAGATTCTTCCAAAGTTTTGCACAGTATGGGCATCTCCAGAAGAAAACTCGACATGGGGTTGCCTACATTGTGAATTTCCACATGAGCGCAAAAATGGTCCCTGCTTGGATTGTTCGAGTAAGTGAACCACAGGCATCTCATAATGTGATTGACTGGCATTTTGATTCACTACCCTAGTGTTGAAGAAGGCATTGTCTTGCACAGCATGCTGAGAATCAAACTGATGGCTATACAAGTGCTGCAGATACAGGTGTTGCTGATGCATACTGTGGAAGTGTTCCTCCTCTATACTTCTGCAAGGAAACTGAGACTCATGGATTTGTCGTGGTGAATAGAAGGAAGAGAATTGAGATTGCTGATTCGTGAAATAGTGCGGCTTATTAGGAATCATTGGAAACTCTTGAGTCTGAATCGGTACATTTGGTATGAAAGAAACCCCTCTGCTGATCGGCACTGCAGCAGCATAATTTTCAATTGGCTGGTAAGTACCGATATGTCGCCCACTGTGAGCTTCGCCATTAACTTCTACTAAATTTGCATTCTGTTTGCCAAACTCTGTGCTACGATACTTGTTAGAACCATAAAAGCCACCATCTTCTGATTGCCATACATTGTTACATAGGGACTCTCTGGCCGGATCATGAAACCGTAAGTTGATAGGGTACTGGCTTTCAGAGCAAATGGCATCATTTGGCATGGATAGACAATTAGTCAAAGGATGATTTACAGCTTCTGTTGTCAGTCCATTGGAAAAGCTCAAGTCTGCAAAAGCAGAAATGAAGGATTGGTCATCCGGCAGCTTCCTTCCCTCCATTTGAGCAGTTTTGACAAGTGGCCGCTGAACTTCATTCATCGATACATGCAGACCCCCATCAGTTGAATATTTCTCACTTGAAGGCCCTCTGCATGAATTGACAAGTATAGGCAGCGAGCTATCATCCAAGCATGCCCTTTTCAGTCTAGATTCTCCAGCATGCGAATCCCCAGAGGTAGCGTTAGGAATCTCACCTAGAAGCTTCTCAAACTCATCGAACTCTATTTCACGCTTGCCTTCCTCCATTTGCAGCTTGACAAAGTCCGAAAATTCCTTTGCAGCAAACAGAGAGATTTACAAACAAGCAAGAGCGTCCATGAAGAGAGCTACAATGAACCAAATTTTGATTGTTAAAAGGAAATTCTAATACAATACAAAATCAGTAACAAAACGAGTTACACTAGCGGCCACAAAGTTGCCAGCTAGTGCAGCTGGTAGAAGTCGTCTGCAGTTGCTGCCAGAGTTCTACCTGGATTGACGATTTCAAAATGGAAGGGCTACAGCAATTTAGTAGCCCAGCGTTGAACAAATTAATTTCAATAAATAAAAGACGCATGAGTTCGATGCAGGAAATAAGTGGAAACATATTAGGATTCAAATTCACAGAACTCAAAACACCACTGTCACTTAGAATGAGAAAAGCTTTTATGCAAAATCTGACTACTCCTAAAGTTTTTGTAATGCAGAAAAGAAGGATCGCCATTTTCAAATAATCACACCTTTCTGTCGTTTCTCCAATGCAGTGGGGAGTCTTGACAAGAAGACAATAAAAAATACTAGTCGTCGTATTAGCTGACACTGAAACAAAGAATTAACGGAAAATTCAACATAAACCAAAGCAGGACTAGTCAGGCAACCATCCGTCAAAACCAACAAAGACAAAATCGAAGGAATATAGAAGCCAAAACCCCCCCAGTCAACAATCGAGCCAATAAAGCACGCCAACCCAGAATTACATTACAATTATCAGACTGATCAACCCAAATCGCAGAACATTCTCTCCTCGATTTTTACGTCCAACGTGCCGGAAAAAAACATAAATTAAACGGACAACTCAGACCCCACATTTGACCTCTCCACATAACATCAACCGACAGAATGTGCTAAAACCCCCACAGAGCATCGATGATCAGGTCACGATTGCACAAGAAACTGTGATCCTCGCATTGCCAGAGCAGAGACACAATCCAAAACCAAAAGGGTATCGCCAAAACACGAAAACAAAATCAAAAGGCCACCGAAAACAACAATGCAGATACAATCGCAGTCGTTCGGGTCGATACGCGTTGGAATCAGTGAAGGCGTACCGGTTTTAAAGACGAGGTGATTCCAACGTTATGAAAAGACTCATATTTCTTTTTTTCTTTTCCAGTTCTTTTTCCTCCCCTGGGAGAGAAATCCTGAAGAAGACGAAGGGTTTTCTTGCGGTATATAGAGAGAGGAAAACGCAAAGAGAGTGCAAAAGTGATGCTGGTAAGGCGGCGTGGGGAGAGTTTCCTTAAAAGGGCGAATTCTAAAGGAGTGGAAAAACCAAAAATAAAAAATAAACAAAAAAGAAGATTTTTTCAAGCGAAGATCGCGAGAGAGAAAATGGCGAGTGCGTGCGCGAGTGTGTGCGCGAGTCGCTGGCGCGTTGCGAAGAAACGCAAAAAAAAAAAAAAAGAATCACCAAAAAAATCAAACCTTTATGCAAAAAAAAAAAAAAAAAAAAAAAAAACGACCATCATCGATCTCATGCATGGGTTGGTGTTGGGGCATGCTTTGTTTCTGTGCCTTCTTGCTGTTGGGCCCCCCCCCCCCCCCTCTCTGTGGTTTGGTTTGGTGGGGCTTTTTCGATTATTTTAATGTTTCCTTCTTCATGAAGTGGTCGTAGAATATAATATGTTTTATTTATATTCGTTCTGGAGGTGATATTTTATTATATATATGAAAAAAGGGACGCAAAAGTAAATTTCATAATGCCACGCACGCATTTCGGG
Source organism: Rhodomyrtus tomentosa (assembly GCA_028455895.1). NCBI lineage: Eukaryota > Viridiplantae > Streptophyta > Magnoliopsida > Myrtales > Myrtaceae > Rhodomyrtus > Rhodomyrtus tomentosa. The sequence continues at coordinate 10,815,735 of JAPCWY010000003.1, read as the reverse complement.
AAGTTGCGTTTCCGCTACTAATTCGTCCGTCGGAGCTCCAGTTGTTTTTTTTTTTTTTAATCGATTTGTAATTCGAATTCGACATTCTGATTTGGACATAGCGATGTTCAAATCATCTCTTCGCACATGAAATAATAACTATAGCGCGTGACGTGATCCTATATTTGAACCTCAATCGGTGGTAAATAGTAAGAATTTGAATGTTATCTTTGTCCCATACAAGATTCATGCTTCGATTTTTCCTCATCCTCTTTTGATTATTAGTTTATTTGTTTTTATGATATATTTGATCAATTTTCCTAAACTCCAGAGAGTGCAAGTGCTGGTCTAGACCAGGACGAGTCTTGATAGGATTTGGCCGGAATGAATAGTTTAATTGGACCTAACTTCTTCTTCTCTTTTTTTTTTTTATATGTGGCTTGTTTTTGGCAAGGCCTAACTAGACATTAAACCCGACCTGCTTTTGGACTTCACGGAAATTACCTTGAGCGTACTTTGCAAGCTTGTGTTTTTAATGTAATGACAAATTGATACCTATTACAATTGCTCTTTTGGCAAAAACGGCGAAAGAAAGTTGTCGTAATTAAGGGCGAGCGAGAAAGTCGATTTCTGCACTTCAGATTCGCGATAGTGCGCGAAAGTGCCAATGCAGAATTTTTAGCAATGACGAATGCTATTAGTGAATTACTTTGGCTAGGCCAGTAATTGGACCTCGCAAGATAAGTTTAAGAGAGTCGAGAAATTATCTAATTAGATTTTTCGCCGATCAATCTATAAGGAGATACCTATCCCGATACCAAAATTATCCGTATCTTGTACAGTTGTATCTTATGGAAATAGCTGAAGTGGTAATTTTTAATAAATTTTAGTATTTATATTTAACAATTTCATTTCCTTTTTTTCCTAACTTCTTCATCGACGAGGACTGGGACGCTTAAAAATGTTGGAGGACGCAAATGAGGGGAGAGCTCCCTATTTATTCAAAAGGACCTCTCCTTACTATCATTAATCGACTCTTTGATTTAGCGGCTAAGAGTGCATCTACTCTCCTACCAATTACTGACATTAAAGATGAGAAATCTAAAATATGGGTACATTTACTGCATCGCTTGCCCCTAAGATTACTCTAGAGAACTCAAAAAAAAAAAAAAAAAACCCTAGAGATCAAGACATTCCAAGTTTTGTGATTCATCAGAGCTATGTTGTTGGTCACGAAAACCTCGGTCCGTGACACAACCTCCCTGTCGCTGGGCGAGACCAACCTCATCAGGGGCGAGCTTCGCTTGAGGTCGGCAATTCGTCAAACGGCCAACTGGGGGAAGAAGGTAAGCAAGAGAAAATTGAAAAAAGAAATTAAATTAAATTAAATTATTATTAAAACTATTTCGTTAGCACCGATAGCGTTATGCCAGCGATTTCTAATCAAAATTGGCTGAACCGACCGAATTGACGCAAATGCAGAAGATTTAAGAGACTGAATTGACACAATTGCTCAAGACTTTTTGGTAATTTTACCAGAAATGCTTGTATTCGCACCGAAGCAAAGAGAGATGATCCGACCCTGTATTTTCAACCTGAAACCACATACATTCGAAGATGAAGAACGATCAAACTTTGACTCTGAACTTGCCGTAAAAATCTCTGACCATAACAAAAATAACCAAACCTTTACACTCTTGACTGACTCGACCATTGACTTGCTTTTGGGCCCTTTACTTCACCCTCGCAAAGACTTTGTATAAATGGATCGCCAACGCACGGCTCCCTGATGGACCGTGTTCAGCTCCTTAGCGAAAAAGAAATGCCCTTTCTTTTTCTTTTTTCTTTTTTTTTTTTAGTGATCAAGAAACTGACTTGTGCGTCTGAACCGAGCCCCGTAACAAATCGAGCTGTTCACTTCCCCTAGCTGCATGTGACATTCACGTGTAGACCCCCCCCCCCCCCCCCCCCCCAAAAAAAAAAATATAAAAAATAAAAAAAAATCGGACTTAAAGCTCATGTCTTACCTAATCCACGAGGCTAGCGCGACATTCTGCGGCGCCCCAAGACAAGCTTTCTTATGCCGAGAGAAAAGAACGATGCGTAGGGCGAAGTATGTAGTCCATGCCAGTGCAGTGTCGAGTTGACCCGATCACAACAAGGGGTCTCGTCGCTCCGGTATCAATACTTGTGCACTTCAGGGTACGTTTGTCCGAAGGAATACTGTTTTCAGAGAAAATTATTTTTCGATGATGACGGAAAATTAATTGATTAACGGAAAAAAAAAAACATTTCTCATGGACCGAAGACAACAGATTTATACTAGAGGGAAAACTCGCTTTTCATTCTAATAAGAAGCAAAATCGTTCTCTTTGAACCACCAAATAAATGAAAACACTAAACATTTTTTCCTCGAAAATGATTTCCGCCGAAACATATTTTCTTCCGTAAGGGTTTGTTCGGCAAGTTGCTTTCGTCTCAGAGAAAAATTCATAATATTAAAAAAAAACACATTTTTCAGGAAATCATATTCGAGAAATATATATATATATATATATATATATATATATATATATATATATTGCCTTTTCAGGTTGAAGAATTTATTTTACTGACTTTTAAACAAGCATATTTTCACTGATAGTAAGTGATTTTTTCATTGCAAACATTTTTTCGGCGCGAGCGGAAAAGCTTTGAAAAGTTCATTCTTGAAAAAACACCATGGACCAATATTTTTTAACAAACCAGAAAAATACGAAAAAGCTAAATCGCGAACCAAACGCGTGAAAACTTACGAGAAAATTTAATTTCGCGAGAAAATTACCTCCCACTCGGAGCCCCGACTGCTTTCCTCTGAATCGATACGGCCAAAAAAAAGTTTGCTCCAATTGGCAATGCGCCCATATGGCCACGTGGACGGCTCTTCGCCGATGGCCTACATTTCCGTTTCCGATGCCAGGTCAAGGCCCAAGTCGGGCAACCACCGACTGGACCCCTCCTCGCCGTTTCATTTTTTTGGTGGGACCCGTCGAGTCGGACCCCACCCTTTTAGCCTTTTTCGGCGGCGACCTCCCTCGGAGGGTTACGGAGAGAAATCTGTTCCCCGTCATTTTCGTTCTGACAATTACGCCGAAGTTGTTTCCATCCGGACATTTATACAGAGCATGCATCCACAACTATTCTAATCCAAAAATATTGAATATAATTAATATATATATATATATATATCTTTTTTCTGATTCTATCCTTTGAATGATTTTTAAATAATCAAAAAAATTCATTTGGTAACCGCATAAAATCTTTATTTTTGAAACAGAAATGTGTTTGGTAAACGCACGTAATTTATATTCTTGAGAATAATTGTTACTCCTAATTTTTTTTCATTTAAGTCAAATAATTACATAGTTATTTTGTGAAATTCCATCATACATTTCGAATTCACCTTTGATTAATTCATATTTATTCTCTTATATAATATATTGCATATTGAAATGTAAAAATAAATATCAAGAATGATCGCAATTCATTTTAGCCATTTATTGTGAGGTTTTATCTAAATCTTTTGAACTAGTGGATAATCAACATGAGTGACACCTTCGTTTCTGCAAAAAAAAACATGTACTACACTATATTGCATTAGTGTGCATTTTTTATTCAAGGAACCAAATCTTAATCTTAATTCAAGAAAAATTATCAAAAAATTCCTAAATCTATTGCAGTCAAATCAGTCCTAATTTTTTTTTTTTTTGCCAATTCAGCCTTAAAACTTTTGTAATTATACAAATTTAGTTCTTTTGGCAAATTTAGCCACCCGTTGATGTAGACACCAACTAGCTGGCGATCAAATATTTTAATATTATTTTTGAATTATTTTTATTTATTTATTTATTTTTCCTTGCACCTTCCTCCTCCTCCTTCAAAGGATGACGGTCGCTAGTCTTTAGAGGAATGCCGGTCACCAAGGTCTGGAAACCGACTAGAGGCACAACCGACATCGACAAGGGACGACGAGGCTCGTCCCAAATTTGACAAGGCTCGACCCCGCCGTCGCAGGCCCGAAATCTCAAGAGCAACAGAAAAGGAAAAATGGAAGGTCGGTGTTTCTTTTGGGGGAAAAGAGACTAAGAGCATGGGTGGTGAATTTGGTGATATATCAGGATGGTCGGCAAGACCCCAATAGAAGCCAGTTATGACGAAGGAGATCTTTCGCGATACAATCGTCACCATCCCCGAAAACCAATTTCTTTTCCATCTGATCCAATTGAAAAAAACGAGAAGCACTAGATGACGAAACCCTATTCGGAAAACGAAAATCAGAAGCGCAGAAAGAGAACCCTCGACAGAGGCGAAGAAGAGACAGATCGAAGAGAGGTTAACAGCGACCGAGAAGGGGGGAGATGGTGGGATTTCGGGTTTCGGTTCGTGCGTCCTTATAATCGTGAGCCGCGACCGGCAATGGCGAGGCTTGGTCTCGTCGACCCTTGGCGAGATCAACCGTCCTTCTAGCCGATCGCCAGACCTTGGCCACCGGCATTCCTTTGAGGCTTTCCTTCGAGGCCTTCTTCTAAGACCAACGTCAAGAGGAGGAAGTGGAAGGAAAAATGAAAAATAAAAAATAGAAATTAAAATAAGAGAAAAATAAAATATAAAGAAAAATCAAAAATTAATATTAAATAAGAGAAAAATAAAATATAAAGAAAAATCTAAAATTAATATTAAAATATTCCATCGCCGACTGACCGTTCGGCACCAACTGGCCAAATTTCGCTGAAGGGAATAGATTAGTACAATTGTAAATAGTTTAAAATTGAATCAGACAAAAAAAAGATTTAAAATTAAATTAGCATAATTACAATAGATTTATAATTTTTATTTTTATTTTGGTAATTTTCCCTTTAATTCATCCAAAACTTAAAACCGAGAGTTTGTTAAATGTTCTTGCCAGTAATATCTTTTTTCAGAATCTTCTAAAACTAGATTAAGTCTAATGTACATAAATCAATGCAAATCACAAGCGATTTACAATCAAGGAATCACGACATTAATGAATCGCATCATAAAACTATAACAAAGCCCTAAGGGCTTAGAAAATTGTAGTTTGAATTTTATTTTAAATGCGCTTATGATCTTCCTAAAAAAGAACAAAATCTATAAAATCAAAAAAACTTATATTCAAAATTCATGAATATGAGATTAAACTAACTTAATCTAAACTTCTTCTATTTTTAAAGATTTTCTAAAAATTTTTATGATTAGATTTTTTTTCAATTTTTTTTTAAACAAAGTAAGATCTCAACTAGGTTGAAATAAAAGTAACTTTATTTTATTTTGTGATTCTCAAAAGTAAATTTTTTTTAAAAAAATTATTTTTTTTAATTCTCTAAAATTAATCCTGAAAAAAGAATTAAGAATTAAAATCATTTACATAATCAAATAAAATTCTCATATTTTTCTGTTCCAAAAAACAAAATCAAAAAACCCAAATAATTATCATGCACTCTTCTCTTGGCGGGCCCTTTCTTTCTACTTTTCGCCTGCTGATATGGCAGGACATTTGACCAGACCAACCCCCACCACCCCCACCCCCCGCCCCCCGGCCCAAAAAAAAAAAAAACCCCATAACCGGGACCGCCTCAATCTGGCCAACAAAATAACATCGCACGGTGCACGTCCGCAGTTACTATAAATTGATCGTCCACGTATTGAAATAGCTAAAGCCCAGTACAAAGCACATGGACCGTATCCATAATCTTCGCCACCTACCACCAGACCGACAGGCTTTCAGACTTCCTCAGGGCCATCAGCACAGAGGGCATGGACCCTCATACATGCCACCAAGGACGAGGTATCAATCCATTACGCGTGATGAGATTTGGCGGTCGTTAAATGAAAGAGTAACTCGAAAAAGATTTCCCTCCGAACAGAGTCCAAAAATTGTTGCAAGCATACATTTTTATATCGAGAAATTGCGCACTACTCGCAACACAAGCTTTAGCCTAGCCACATTATGAATCAACTTAATTTACAGAAGGGGAGGAAGAGAAGCAGAGACACCATCGCCGTCAATTTACTTCTTCCGAGAGAAGGTCAAGATTTATTTTGCTCTTTGCTCTATAACTCAAATCCCTCAATATCCGTAGCCTAAGACAAAAGTGAGAAAAACCATCGTCAGCTTAACATGCATATCAAGTATCGAAAGCATGAGCTATTGTCTCATATGACCACATGGCCATCCCATTCGAAGGTTCAGAATGGAAATTTACCTGAGTTGTCCATGGGATTGCCAGCCGGAATTGGTTCAGGCTCCTTGATCTCGACAACTACACAATCTGACATCAAGAACGTTTTTGCCACTGAAGCTGCATGCTCCAAGCAACACCGAACCACCTGATCAGAGAAATAGAAGTTTTTCAGACTTAAGTCAACCCTATTCAAGCGGAGAGAACTAAGTTATCTTCCACTAGTAGAATAAGCACGGGGGAAGGACGAAAAGACAAAAAACAGTCTTATTGGTTGGCCCTCCTAGATCATATCAGGTTTCACATTCTTCGAAAAGTCGTAGCTAGTCCAATTACCTCACAAGTTCAGAATTTCAATATCACTGGAGTTAAAGCTACACATAATATTAGTTATTGCAAAATTACACACGCCAATTCTTATAGCTAACAGTTCATTCCAGAACAAGCCTTATGTACACTACCAGGTTTATGACCAGCTGCCACTTTTGCTCAATAGGGAATAACCAGGGAAGCCTCATCGATGAAAAATGGACATCCCAACAACAGCTCATTATTCCTACTTCTTCAATCCAAATGACATGGAACACTAGAGCTCACCTTAGTGGGATCAATGATTCCAGCAGCCATTAAATCTTCATATTTGCCAGTTGAAGCATTATATCCATACTTAGGATTGTCACTCGAGAGAATCTTGGGCAAGATCACAAATGAGTCATCAAAATCGACCACAAATAAGGCTAAACAATTGTAGCTACGAACTAGAGGCAGAACTTACCTTCTCACTGACCACACTTCCATTAACACCAGCATTTTTGGCTATCAACTTCAGAGGGTAACTCAAAGCTCGCTTAACAATGTCTGCCCCAACCTATGATGAACCAAGATAATTCGGATCAAAAACTTTTTTCTTCTGTGAGCTCATCTAGAAGAAGACTAAAACAGGACACACTCAAAGGAGGCTAGAGGATTTCAAGTTTATATTTTGTCGTTGATTTTGTGACAAAGGAATTATCAAGCAAGTTCTCACTCTGACATGGAAATGAAGATGCAAAATTTGAAAACTTTTCAGAAACCAAACAGGCCATAGATGGCTTCCATCTTTTTCCCCCAGGAACAAAAATTGCATATGGACCAAGTAGAGACTCCAATCATAACTACACACTCCAGATGCGAACATAAAAGTTCACCTTTTCTTCGTCGTTGTCAAGTGTGTCCTTGATGGCATCAACTTTTGATGCAAGTCTCAGCAAAGTGCAGCCGCCACCAACAACAATTCCCTCCTCAACAGCGGCCTGATAACCAAAAGCAGTGCACTCAGCATTTTGTCTTTCTAGTCCATTGGTAAATCATTAGCTTACAAGTAGACTTGGCTAGTAATATATATTTCACGAGAGAACTTCTGCAGAACATGCAAATTACCTTTGTAGCATTGAGTGCATCTTCAACTCTCAGCTTCTTTTCTTTAAGCTCTGTCTCAGTTTGCGCTCCAACCTAAAAAGCCGAAACCAAATCAATACACAGCGTAAAAGACCACGTATAAAGCTCACTGCTAAAGTAAACTAATGTTTACCTGTATGACAGCCACACCACCAGAGAGTTTTGCAATCCTTTCATTGAGCTTTTCTTTCTCATACTCTTGCTCCGCAACCTACAAAAAATTAAGATCCATGTATGCATCATTGCCTGCCTGCTTTAGCGTGTTTGTGGCTTTATGTGTGCCACAGAGAGAGAGAGAGAGAGAGACCTCGATAAGATTCCTAATCTGAGCGACCCTTTTATTCACTGCTTCCTGGGTGCTTCCGTCACCAACTATTGTAGTTGTGTCCTTCGTAAGCACCACCTTTGAAGCCTGCCCTAGCACCTCCTTGTCAGCTTTATCCAGGCTAAGGCCCACCTCCTCTCTAATGACAGTCCCTGCGGGTAAGTCCAAGCACATCAGCCACGATAAAGGAAAAGAAATGGTAGAAAAGTTCATATGCCACGCACAGAAGGCCAACTAAATAGGAATAAGGGCCGAGAAAGATGCATACCTCCCGTCAATATAGCAATGTCATCAAGGTACTGACTTTTGCGCTCTCCAAATCCAGGAGCTTTGATGGCAGCAATCTTCAAAGCTCCTCTCAGTTTGTTCACGACAAGAGTTGCCAAGGCTTCCTGTTCAATGTCTTCTGCAACGAGCAAGATGGGGTAACCACCTCTAATGGCATCTTCCAAGACATTAACCAGATCCCTTGCATTTGTTATCTTTTTATCAACAAGAAGCAACTGCACAAATATGAACAATTTGAGTGAAAAGCAGACGTGGTACGATAGTTAAGATGAAATTTGGTGTTCTGGTGTCTGAACGGTGAAATAGTACAAGTATTCACACCAAACAACAGACCTTGCAATTCTCATACTCAACAGCCATTTTCTCGCTATCAGTCACAAAATAAGGCGAGATGTAACCACGGTCAAATTGCATTCCTTCAACAACGTAAAGGCTGTTCTCAGCACTTTTCCCCTCTTCAAGAGTCACAACACCCTTCCGACCCACTTTACTCAAGGCTTCAGCTATCATATTTCCAACTTCATAGTTGTTTCCTGCGCTAACGGCTGCAACATCTGCCAATTCACTATCCTCAACCTCCTTTGATATCGATTTCAACTCACCCACAAGAGCCTTGGTTGTCTTCTCAATGCCTCGAGTTATGAGGACCGGGTTTGCACCAGCAGCAACCACCTTGACGCCTTCAGCAATAAGACCTTGTGCAAGAACGACTGATGTTGTTGTACCATCACCAGCCAAGTCATTGGTCTTTGCAGCTGCCTGCCTCACTAGTTTGGCACCGATGTTTTCAACGGGATCTTCAAGCTCAACCTAACGGGAGAATCCAAAAGTTAGGAAGTTTCACAGTGCTGAACATGAAAGTGCTTAAACATATTCAGAGAGGTCAGCGTGCAAAACATTAATGACATTAGTTGCAATCCGGTTGAGATGCTTATGATAGATCAACCACCAAGATATTTATAAAAGCTTTTCAGATAACATCTCTTTGAATTAGGCCCAAGACAAATTATTGGTTCAGATACCTCTTTCGCCACTGTGACGCCGTCGTTAACAATTTTTGGGGAACCATACTTGCTCTCCAGGACAACATTTCTTCCCTTCGGACCAAGTGTAACCCCAACTAAATCTGCAAGCTTGTTTACTCCGGTCTGAGAAGAAAGACAAATGAGAGGATTGACCTATCTGAAGCAAGCCTATCACAATTCAGAAAACTTATAAATACTCAAAGACCCACTTGCAACTTCTTGATAGCTGATCCATCCTTATTAAAGTACAAATCCTTTGCCATGGCATAGATTTTGGCCTCCCGTGATTTTCTTAGACTAATGCTCCGTCTTCTACCAAATGAAGAGGAAGAAAAGGAAGAAACAGAAGACAACTTGTCCAGTGAAGTTGCTAGTTTCTTATCCATTACACAGTTGCCAGGAGCAGCCAAAGAGCCAACTGAAGACATGGCCGTGAAAGTTGACGCCATTTACTCCTTAAGGCTGAAAATACAGGACACAAGTTAATGTCGGCCGCAGCAAGCAAAAATGAATAGCCCCAGAAGCACAACAAAACAATTAAAATACTCAGGTGGGACAATGCATGAAAACTATTCATTAGCAGATGATTCCAGAGTCTATGGGCAAAGCAACTTGAGCTGAACTCACTTTATATGGGCTCAAAGCAACACAAATTGCATGCCTGGAGTTGAAGACAGCTACTAGTCTAAGTTCACGACACCTTTAGTATCTTATTTACTCCATTCCATCAAGAGGATACTACTGAGGCAAAACCAAAGCAGCGAAGCTACAATCTCAGCAACTCCCATCATCCAAACCAAAAAAATGCCGCTTAGAATAGCTCCACAAAATTAACATCCCCACATGATTCAACTAAGAACTTACAAGTTCCTAATGACTCAATGCTTAAACTAAAGCCTTCCAATTTTCTGCGCAAAAACGATAAGCTCCTTCTCTTTCAGGCATTCCCCTTGACAAAGGGGACACAACCTAATTTCCCCAATATAATGCTTCGCCAACCTCTTCAACTACGAGTTCAAATACACGTCATACAAGAAGCTAATGATGGATGGACCTAATGACTACGAAAAGCAACGAAATGCCAGAGAACGCAATGAACGCCTTCATTTCGTCCATTGCAGAAAGCAAGATCCATGCCCCAAATCCTAGAATGGCAGACCTCCGAATGAAGTTTCGCGATAAGCAGAACACAAACAAACGAAGGAACGATTGAGAGGATCGAGCTCCTCCGAAGTTACCTCTGACGGCGAAGAGCGGGAGGGAGAGAGAGCTCTAGGGTTTAGTAAGGTTTTGGATAAGAGGCGCTTCCAGTGACCTTCGACAACGTCGCGGGGCAGAGCGTTTGTTGAGGTTTTATATTGGAAGGGCATGGAGATGGAGAAGACGTCCATTCCATCGCTCGTGAAGCTTCGGCTCGATCAGGGCCGTTGGATTGGAAGCGTCGTCGGCTTCTGTCCTGCCTTAGAACAGTCTAGAACTTTGGATATGCTTTGTTGGCTCGTGCCTCGCCACACGTGTGAAGGTCAATTTTTTTTTTTTTAAAGAGAACTCACACCAATAGATGTGATATATTTACTCTAAAACATTTTTTATCGCGAAAAATTTCAAATTGGTACAGTTATAACAAATTTATCCCAAATTAATTTTTCAACCATCAAAAACTTCAGATCGGTACATTTGTGACAATATTATACTAAACTGGTACATCTATGATAAATTTCTTATTTGTCAATTTTCATTAAATTTGATTAATATCACGAAAAAAATCTAAATTGATAAATCTGTGACAAATAGAGGTTAAATCCCTCAAACGTGTACATACGATAATTGCCACGTGTCACCCAACTTAGCAATTTGATGAAAAAATTTAACGAAAATTAGCAAAGGGTAAACTTATCAAAGGTATATTAGTTTATGATTTTGATGGTCAAAAACTATTTTTGAGTTAATTTACTACACATATACTAGTTTGGAGTTTTTCATGATATTAATATTTTTTTTTACTTGGCCAATTTGGGAAGCGCATAATAACAACTCTGGGTTAACTTTTTTGTTACAAAAATGCTTCTGAAGCAAAAATATATCTCGTTACTCAACTTTATTTTTCTACTTATGGAGTATCTTTTTATCTAGAATTAGTTTTTGAGCTAGTTGAATAAGTAAAAAATAATCAATTTTCTCCAAAATTAGAAAAATCAATTTCTGCTCAGAAGCAGAAGTAGAGAAACCAAATTTTCGCCCAAAAGTTGATTTATGGAGCAGAAATGTTGTCATGCGCCCACGATTTTTACTTTTCTCTGCGGAAAATGTGTTTCCTTTTCTTTTCCTTTTTTGCCGGAAGTTGGAAATGTGATATTTTTTTAGCCAAATATGGATGGGTTTGAGTTCATTTTACTGCTAAAAAGTTACTCTGACTACTATTAGAATCCGATTATTTGACATGGTATAGTTCAAAAAGCTCAGATTGGCAATCAATGGACAAGGCATGTCAAGTTAAAGAAAGGCAAGATCAAATTATCAGATTGAAATCCATCAAGTTCAAAATTAGTGATGGAAAGAAACGATGGCCTAAACAGAATAACTTTAATTCATGTTCTTTCACTATGGTACTTTTATAATAGCGTTTCATATCCGCATCAAAGATAGTTGGGTCCAGTCAAGAGAGAAATAACTAACGCCTTCTTTGAATCTTGAAGTAGCTTAGGAGCGTCGAATGTAATGAGAAATAACTTATTCATCTTCTTTCTAGCATGCTTAGTCCATATGACAAATGATTATATTGCGGCATGTTTCCAAAATTTCCTTCCAATTATTATTGGCTAAGTATAGCTTTCATCTTGAGCCTCCAGTTTTTTTATATTTCCTCAATTCGGTCCTCTAAGTTTTATTTTTGCATTCAAGTCCCCTGACTTTTTCAATTTTATGTAATTAAATCTTAATGATTGACATGACTATGTCATTATTGGCAGGAAAAAAAAAAATGTCGCACGATAATGAGGTGACACCGAATTAGGGGGGAAAATATGAAAAATATCCCGATTGAATAACGTTCGTTGTAACTTAAAAATGAAGCACTTGATTGCGTTGCATACAAATCGACAACTCTAGAAGGCGATGAAATTGCATATGCACCGGAAACTCAAAGGGACAAAAGTTGTGCCCGGAGTTCGTTTGTTTGAAGTGAACAATTTTAGGATAATTATTTTTCGACCATTCGGTATTTCGATGATGAAAAACTAATCGATGTATGCAACTTCTCGCGAATCGAAAACAATAAGCTTGGAAAACGACTTTCCTTCCTGCCAATATCGCTTTTCTTAAACCACTACAAAAACGAAAATTAACTATTTTTCTCTCAGTTTCTTTCACGAATAATTTTCTATCAAAAAACATTGTTCTCGTTTTCAGGCATTTTCTTTTCCTAGTCAACGAAAAGCCTAGACTTAAGTTAAAAAAATAATTTACTCTTTTAAAAATGAGAAGTCATTTTTCATTTTATAAGCGCTTGGACCATAAACCTTAACACTTAGGTAAGGAAACATGCCCGGGACCTCAATAGTTGGGTTCTCCACATAAGTTACGCCTGAGACTCGTGCCTGTGTGTAGTTCCTTGTAGCATTCAGACTTTGGTGCCACTCCCCGATGGCCATGCCTGAATACTTGGCCCTCGTTCCTATGTTTATTGACCTCGGGATCAATTTCTCGACGGTCTGGCCTAGGTCCACAAAAGCTAGGCTTAGGTCATTCAAGGTAGTGCCAATACCCTTATCCTTGCATTTGGGTACCCGACTCTTACTCTCAAGTCACCAACCCCCATACCATAATCCATTGAGGCTAGGCCCAATTGCACAAAGATCTCTTGCCCGAATTCCCCGTGATATGTGTCGGAGTCCTATATGGCCATGCCCGGATACTTGACTCCCGCATCCAAGCCATTAGTGTCCGAGTCCAAGTCCACAGGAGGCTAGGTTTCAGTACCGGTCTAAGTCTATAAAAGCTAGGCTCGGGACCTAGTGCATGTGCCCAGGTCTTCGATCGCCTTACTCGAGTACTTGGCTCTCGCACTCATGTTATCGGCACCCAGCATCAAGGCTGGGGTCGAGAGCATGAGGTCGATTCAAGACCTCAATGCCCATGATCGTTTCTCTAGTGGCCATGTCTGAGTACCCAACTTTCGCGCCTAAGTCATTATCGTCCGGAATCAAGTCCATGGTGGCCTAGCGCAATTCCTTGATCTAGTGCCAAGTCCGTTCCCTTGATGGACGAGACCAAGTCTCTCGAGGCTGAACCAAACCTCGCTATTCGAGTTGGGGCTTTTGACAATTGTGCATGTATACTCAGTTCTCGCTCTCAAGTTACCATCATCCAAGGCTCGGTCCATAGAGGTGAAACCCGAGATCTTAATGCCTATGCTACACGCCTCGACAACCATGCTCTATGAGTAATTTCCGTTCCAAGTCCAAACCGCTTGCAATAGTAATGCGAGAATAGCCGTAGATAATAGGCCTTCATCAACTATACACTTTTTGTAATCGATTCCTTTGGTTTGGAGGATATTTCACGGGCCTCCAAATAACTAGATCTCCATAATCAAGATATCACACGACAATAAACCCTCCTTCTTCTAACTATTTGGACTTAAGACATCGCTTAACATTGTTTTTCTACTTCAAATATCAGCTCATGGGACAACTAGAGTAGCTTTTTCGATAAACCTAAGATTAAATAATGAGTTAATGAGATCCCTATGAATGAGCACGAATTGTTTCGTACAACCATTCATTTTACCAAGGTTAACAGAAAAAGTGGCATTTGATGGGTTGGTTAAGTTTTAGATGTTATAAGGTCCTCAAAAACATTTCATTAGAGCCCTAGTCTGCAAAACCTTCTCCATGCATCTTCTTTACCAAAAAGAGAGAGTTTCCCAAGGAAAGAAAGGCCCCAGTAAAAAGCATTCGCGAGGGAAAAGAATATGGTTATGTGCCCTAAACATCTATTGATTCCGCACCATGAGAAATGCATGCCATGTCGAGATCCAAGATTATAGGTGTCTATTGTTTTCTTGGTCTTGATTGTTCCGTCGGAAAAGGGTGAAATCAAAAGCTACTTATTGAGCTCTCCTAATTAAGCATTGTGTGCATTAGCAACTGACTCTTATAGTAGGTGATTTGACAGTGCTTACTACACATTAAATATGGTATATCTAATTAAATATATTCACTTATAACATGCTGCATTCCTACTTCAATCTTAGAATATTCACCACCACTCTTTTAAAAAAAACATATTTCCTAGAAGAATGTTTGATATTGCTTATTTAGTTTATCTTTCATTCGATAAGAAACTAGCCTATTGTTTGCTAGTTTAATTTCTCAAAATAAGGCTTCTTAAAACGACTAGAAGATGCATGAGTCTCAGCTTCGTTTCCTTTAAGGCGCAATACTGCAAATTCCCTATTTTCTAGTACAAATGATCTACCTTTGATCGGACCGAGGATACATGCTTAATATAGTATGCCGAAGCTGACCCCCAAGGTAATATAACCCTCATAATAAAGATGCTCGGATATAATGAGGAACAATTATCCTCTTTTTCATCAACTGATTCAACTCCTACCCAACAAAATTTTACATCTAGCCCAAAAAAAAAGGTTACCGTGACTTCTGTTAGCCCTGGCACAGGAATATTTACATCATAGTTGCAAATGAGTGTAGATAGCTGGCACATCCCCACTTAAACCACTGGACTAAGTACACTTCTATTGTTCTCCAAGGGATTTGATGTCTCTGTGCCTCTTTTCTTTTCCCATTTCCTACGCATGGATAAGTGATGGATCAGAGCTGCAAGAATTGACACTTAAGGATATTAAGGGGTTAGAGAAAGCAAAAGGAACATTATCTTGGGCCAAATAACTTTCACTCCATATTTGTTCTTGAAAATCTTGTCTACCTCTAATCTCGAGATCGAAATATTCCTCCACTTCAGTGCAATAAATTCTTCATGATGACTTTTGGATTGATTCTAGATCTCTATAACTTGAGAGCAAAAGTAGTAGTTATAATGACGATTGGCCATTTATGTTCATGATTAATCTTCATCTTAAGCTAGATATTGCTAATTGACTACTGACAATTTTAATTCACCTAAATTTTTACAATTGAATTATGGGAAAAGGAGTAGAGAATCATTAACTACTTTTTCCCAGCTTAGCCTAGAAAATATTGATGAGTTTGGTATTGTTAATATTGACTAAACAAACACTATGCTTTTTATTTCCCTCTGGCAGAACCAGTGGATTCTACCTTCATTAAGAAAAGACGATTTATCAACTAATTTCTGCTAATCAAAATACATGATTGTGGGGTCAAAAGGGTATCTTTTGGCTCTCTCACATTGGTTCCTAATACTGCTAATTAATTTGATTAATGACCTATATTAAGTAAACCCAGTAAGAATTTTCTACATGTTGCAACTTTGTAAGTTGATATGTGTATGCCCTAACAACATTCTTGATTAATCTCTCTCTCTAGTTGAGGAACTTTTTTCCCTAGAGCTTGGCTTTTGAATACGTTCTTTGATTAACATAGTCTGCATGTAGGGTACATTAAACCATTTAACTATAGCTACGTATTAGATCACTTGATCAGTCCTATATATTATAGAAGAGGGCAACTTATTCAAAGACTTTCATCCATTCACAAGCATTGTATTTACAATGAAAATGTATATGTTATCATCGGTGTTTACGTTGCTAGATTCCATTTCACACGGCAGATTTTTACAAGTTTTTTGTAAAAGAGTATCTATTAGATATGTTGATCAGGCATAATTGAAGATTCACTGATTCATTAAGGAAGTATAGTTTATTTGATACAATATCCCCATGTATGCAAGGGAACTCATCATCTTTACAGCAAGAAGTTGCAAGCTGATGTATATGCATATGCATATGCATATGGCTTTGAGCAAACCTACTTATGCTTTGAGGTCTCTTTAAAACCTAGCCACTAATTAGCCATTTGTCTCCAACAATATAACTACTCAAATAGATGTTGTGCATATATACGTAAAATGATTGTTTTTTGGTAATCGAGGTGTACAGGCTAGCTTGGGTGCACATTGACTATTATTCGGAAGAGACTAACATAGTAACTCATCGCCATGGCCCCCATTTAAATCATAGGTGCTCAGCTGGGGAATCAAATCTGGGACCAGTGCGCCTAACCATACAATCCCAAGTATGCCTTAACCGAATGAGCTATATATGGGTGGAGTCAATGATTTTACTGACTTAGGAAGACATAATTTTCTCTTCCCATCATTGGAATGATTTCATCAGTCGTTTCACAATGTAGTGAACTCAAAATTTCTCTAGAAGGTAAGAATCTAAGCACATAAATAATATCTCCACAGATATGTTGCACTTGAAATTACTGCTTATCAAAGCAAGCAAAGTGCTTTACATCAATAAAACTTAGTAAAATAATGGGGGTGCAATTATAGTGAAGTTCTATTGATAGAATCAGATGCCATTTGTCAAAACAAAGTTCTCAAGTTTGACCTACCTAATGATTTTGCATGATGTGAAATTTAACTCATTAGGTAAAGAGTGTTTGACAAGCATTAGGCCTTCATAGCAAACTTGTGATCACACAACGTTTGATTTCATAGACACTATTCGGTGGTGGGAATCTAGCATGTTTAAGTAATGATTTCATACAATGTGGTGCGATAAGTTGGTTGTCTGTCAAGTCTTATGAGTGTTTATATGTTTGTATATGTTGTTACGTATAAACCTAGCAACTATAATTTCGAGTGATCAATCCAACTAACCACAATCAGGACACAATGGTTGACTATTCTCTTCCATATCGACGTCGTGTTCTTCTTGAGAGGAGTTAGGCCTTTAAGGACAGTATAACATCAAACAAGAACTCGATGAATTAACTAACATCAAACAATAACTCAATGAATCAATTAATGATACAAAGCGATCCTCTTGATAGTTAACCCCTAAATCGGACTATATAAACCGTTGTCGCTTTTGGGAGAGCTATAATAAGTCATATATAAGTTGAAGTAAAACCTTTAACAAGTAAATACTAGCCAAACCTAGAGAATATTGCAAGACATTAAGAAGAAGAAGAATTGCTACAAGAATATTTTTTGTAGGACCGTGAATACTGAAATAAATGTCAAATTACTTATCAAAACATACTCATTTTCTTCTCATGATCATGTTCATCCACTTGTGCTAGATACACATAAACTTAGTCTTCAACTGCCATTGCACCTGTAATACATATAAATGTATAGAGAGAGACGGTATAGACTTCATAAGATTAGACACTACGTGCAGAGAGAGAGAGAGAGGAGATAGCTTACTTCATTAGGTTCCAACCACATATCTTTGAAGGGAAAAGAACATTATAAACCTCCGGTAGGAGCGAAATATTGTCAAGACTTTATCTCTCTAGCAGTTTTTTTCAAACCTTAGACTGCACACACTTTCCCACAACAATTTCTCAATGCCACCGCTATTTAAACCCTAGAACTCCACCTTTTTTTTGCACGAACAACATAAAACATAGAAGAACATCATTACGCCTGTGATTATCTCCATTCTTTCTACAGTATATTGCTCTTGCTTTTCTTCCTTTTCTCAAATGTGTCCGAACCAGATGTAAACATCATTGCCAAAGAAAGAAAATCTCCTCAAAAATAATTTTACCTTCATCCGTCGAGTTAGCTATGCTTTTCCATTAGTAATGGGTCTAACTCTTCTTTGTTCAAATGACATATTTATATAGTCTACTTAGGGCACAACCCACAACAAGATCATCAATTCACCGGAGACTTACATTAGCAACTCCTCGTTAATGTTTTCGAAAGGTGCATGATCTTTCTTCTCTATTTCTTTTTTCACTTTCCCTACTCAAATAGAGCCAACCCTAGTCATTAGTCATCATTTTACGATAGTATGCTGTTAGCAAATGAAACTGATCATCAAAAACCCGACTGATCTTTAACCTTTATTTGTCATATGTTTTGGTATTGAGTTTTGTTATTCCAATAAAGAAGAAGTGCACAATCCATGATCTATTCCTACAAACATGGGTTCTCTAGTTTCGCGACGAAACTTACGTCGGACCAAGCCATCACCATAGCCAGTAAGCATATTGATGAGCCAAGATACCACATAACCCATAGAAATAAAACTAGAGTGTAATGCCGAAAAGGAAGAAGTAAAATCGGTGTTTCGGAGCAAGATTTTAGAGCTGCATATAATGACGAGCTGGAGCTTCATGGGCCTTTCATTGCAGGAGACCCCTGATGATGATAAAGCCCCCCATGGTCCATTCTCATCGACCTTCAGCGATGTCATCATTATGGGGGTCTTTGACTCAGGTATCTCTTTATGTCTAGTAAAATTTCATACTAACTTAAGCATCGGATTGCGAGAGCTATGATTTCTTTAGTGAATAACTCATGGCGGATATGATTCGGACAAAAAGATATGGCCCGAATCCGCAAGCGTTATGGGAAGAGCTCAAAATGGGCCCAATCCTGCGGACTTGGAAGTAAGAATGCATGTTGGGCCAGAGCTTCAACCTTTAAATTTGTATGCAACCGAAAGCTCATCGGAACCTCATACTACATTATCGATCCGAAGTAGCAGCTTGACTCACTCAACATCACCTCCGACACCGAGTAATGCTTGCCCCATGATCGACTTGGCCATGGCACTCATATGGCCTCCACCATCGTCGACTTCATCGTCCATAACCCCAGCTTCTTCGAGCTCGACCTAGGATGGGGCCCCAAGGGCCCGACTCGTGGTGTACAAGGTTTGTTATAACAAGAAGGGCGACAACACCGACAAGTGCAGTGAGGATGACATTATGACAGCCTTTGACGACACCCTAAGGGACGACGTCCACAAAAAATCCATGTCATTTGGCACGTTGATCGCTTAATTGTTCCGTTTTTTTCGTCCTGAACGCGGACATTGGGAGCTTCCACACCATTTGGAAGAGCGTGACTGCAGTGTTCTAGGCGGGAAACTACAAGTACTCAACGAATCCATCAATGGTCAAGAACGTGGCCCTGTGATAGATCTCTGTCGCGGCTTCAACGATCGACCGCTTGTTCCCGACACGGATGGTCTTCGACAACATGGTCACAACTTGACTATCATGGTAGGATGACATTTACCAATCTTTATTTAAAGCACTTTTATCGAATTAGGTAAATGAAATATTGTTTATCATGGAGATAAGGCTTGATTACCATCCAAACAGAAGCAAATTTGGTAGATGCCCGTTCATATTTTTATAATGGGTGAAACACAATGTTCTCGTTTCATAAACCCTTTAAATTAAACTAGCTCAAATTCATTACCCGATTTTACTTTTGTTCCACTCTATTTCTATTTTTGAATTTTAGGACTTATTCCTAAGGAAGATGAAATAACAGATCAGCTGCCGACAGAGTCATCCTATGCTTTTCAAAAGTTGGATTGATAACAAGTATCGAGGCGGCAGATGCGGTCAAGAAGTCCGAAGGATCAGGTTTGATCTTCATCGAACCTCTAGCCAGGCAAATCCCTTATGTCGACATGGTCTCGACGGTTTACACTGATATTTACTAAGGCATACACTATCTTGGTTCGTTTGAATGTTATGATCGTTATAAGCTTATAACACTTCCTTTCCTATTCCATTTGTCACTACTGAGATTATATTTATTATTAGTTTGTGGAAAATTGTGGACATTTAAGGCACCCGATAGTGCAAATAATGTCAACTAGATCAGTAGTCGAGAAGGTTTTGACACCCGTAGTAGCATACTTTTCATGCATATGACCTAGCGCTCTATCACCCAATATTCTCAATGTATGTTGGTTCATAGGTCGAATCGATCAAGTGAGCATCTGATTCATTTATTCAGCACAAAGATACATAGGAATTGTTCCAATTATCTTATGTAATATATGGCAAACAGTTAGATTTAAGCACTTAAAGAGTCAACATTCTAACGATGTAGCCTCCTTATACACCGTTGGCTTACTTTTCTTCAGACACACACTCAGAATTGAAATTTTAGTCAGAAACGTCCATGTCGTGCCCTCACATGACCAGCACAGCCGTACTTGTCAAATCAGCTCACCTAGATTGGTCT
The DNA here is from genome assembly GCA_028455895.1 of Rhodomyrtus tomentosa. Taxonomy (NCBI): domain Eukaryota; kingdom Viridiplantae; phylum Streptophyta; class Magnoliopsida; order Myrtales; family Myrtaceae; genus Rhodomyrtus; species Rhodomyrtus tomentosa. The sequence continues at coordinate 10,795,261 of JAPCWY010000003.1, read as the reverse complement.
CTGGTGGCCATAAGATTAGCATTGATGACAATCGGTAATTAACTTGACACGTTTTTCACCAAGCAGTCCTCATACAATTTGATATGTGTGGTTCTGATGCAGCAGTCGATTCCCAACAAAGATGTCGTTGGCTCAAGTGCATGATTGGCCTAGCATTTTCTTGTATGAATTATTATGCAGGATGATATAGTGAATTGTCTTTCTCGTACAATCTTTCTTATCCTAGGACTTTTTCATGCTTGGATAGAGTTCATGTATTTGTCTGCACATCTATTATTTTTTGCCAACTCTTGCAACTTATACCAAGGACATCAATTCTAAATATTTAATGTCTGGCGGATCCACAAAACCCTTTGGCCTATTTGACATTGGCGCCGGCCACATAAACTCGACGAAAGCCATCGATCCAGGGCTAGTTTATGACATGAAAATCAGTGACTACGTTACTTCCTCTGCAACCTCAATTATACCCAAGAAGAGATAATAAAACTGGTCTTTTTGGGGACTGACAAAACTTTCCCACGTGTTCCCACTAGCAACTCCAACCTCAACTACCCCTTGATCACGGTCTTGGATCTCCAGACCATAATGATATTCTCGCGGACAATGCGAAATGTGTGCTGAAATATGAATACGATCTATATTCCCTGCATCCTTAGTTCAAGTGGAGAGGAGGTAGTGATTTGGCCCCCATTATTGGTTTTCTCGTGTTATAGGGATGAGAACATGTATTTTGTGATGCTAAACCCACTGAAGAAATCTAAAGGGAGGTACAACTTTGGTGAGATCACTTGGTCCAACGGGTTTCGCATGGTTAGGAATCCACTGGCCATTTCTAGTTCATCTCGCCTTTCATTTTTCAAGATTCTATAGATTTTAGGTCCTTTTTGTAGCATAATCTTCTGGCGAACCATCGTTCTACTTGTAAGAAAGGCATCGTTACGTCTTGAGAAAGATTGTATCTTATTGATCAATAGTGATTCTCGGCCAAAGTTGAATAAAAACGAGGGTATTTTCGATGTTTCGTTTCATCTTTTCTCTCCCTCGCTTTTTCATGTTCAAAATGTCCGTAGCATCTTGACTAAAGTAAAAGATATTGGCTCTTGTTTTTGGGAGAGATCAAGACTAATGACCTAACCACTTAAAGCGACAGAATGCTCTCTCGAGCTCTGGCCCGTGTTGCTGTTCACCATCGATTTCTCTCTGCTATTTCAACCGTTTAAATTGTCGGATCAATCTGATTTTTTATCTCCAAGGTCTCTACCCTGCCTGCTACTCTTTCACCGTTCGGATCCTCGAACGGAGCAGGGGTGTTGGCTGTGGGACAGATCTACCAGCTCCGATTCTTCCTACTGCGGCTTGTGTTATTGTTCACTGTTAGCATCTCTCTGCTATTCCAACCATTTGAACCATCGGATTGACCTGATTTCTTTTTGTCTCCAAGGTCACCATCCGCCCTGCTACTCCTTCACCGTTCGGATCCATAAACGGAGCAGTTGTAGTGGCCGTGGGACATATCTACCAGCCTTGATTTTTCATGTTGTGAGCTTGCTGACTTTCCCTTCGTCTTGACCTTTCTGATCGTTGGATCATCCCAGAACTCAAGATCCTAAATCGCCTTCACTACTTCTCTATCTTCACCATTGATACTTTGGAAAAGAGGAATGCGTCGGCTTGTATGGCAGATTTAGTGCAGTCTTCCATTGCTTGCCCATCTGCAATGTCTGCGTCCACGGGAGCCTTTCCCTTGCAGCAGCCCTCTATTATGGTGAGGATCCAATCTAAGGGAAGTCGTGCGATCTTCCAACCACCTGCTGGGGTTTGAATAGGGATTGGTGGTAAAGGAACGAGCTCTGTCTTGAATGGAGCTTCGATCAATGAGTTTCTTGATGTTGTTGCTGCAACAAAGGGGAAAATGGCAATTGTTGCAAATGATGATGTGAGCACAATGGCTCACATTTCGACTCCGAAGGTGCCCAAACCCGATCGAAGGGGGAAAAGCCGCTCCAGGTGTGCATTGGGACCTCCTCAGGCCCATGATCGACCTTCGACTGATACCTCACCCATTGGAATGCTCCTGGGCTGTGATTGCGAAATCGTCAACTAAAGGTTATGTTCTTTCTTATATAACTCATTATTAGATTGATGATATAGTCGTGGCAAGTATTTCAGATGAAGTCTTTGAGGCGACGAATCCAAAGTGGAAGGATTGTTTGGTGGGATATTTGAATGGTAAACGCCTACCGTTTAAACTTGTTGAGTCGGTTGTTGGCAATTATTGGGGATCTAATCTCTCGAAAGTTATGGCCAACGAAGATGGGTTCTTCTTCTTTCATGTGCCGAATATTGAATTTCAGCGTAAAATTCTTCACTGTGGCCCGATAAGGAAGCTAAAGTGCCATTTTTTCTCCAACAATGGCATCCCCTCCTAGATCTTAAGAGGGATAATCATGAAACTTTGCCGATCTGGATTCATTTGAAGAATATCTTATATGCTCTCTGTTCGGCTTCGGAGATTAGTGTTGTGGCTAGTGTGATTGTTAAGCCTGTTTATGTTCATCAACGAACAGAGAACATGAAAATGATCTCTTATGCTTGGATTTCTGTGGAAATAAGAGCTGCTCAGCAATACAATGACTCAATGGAGGTGATATTGAATGGTGAGTCTCGATTCATCAAGGTTGTCTATGAATGGAAGCCCTGATCCTATGAGAGATGTCACATTTTTTGGCATAAATGTCTCTCTACTGCGATGGCCCATCCTGAACATGAAGTGCCTTCCACCGCCCCTCAACTAGTCCCTCCCTTTGGTGATGTAGATCGTGTTGCACCTCTCACAGAATTGGTAGTTCCACTCGTTGGATATCGACATTCAATGAACTTGGGAAATGCATGGTCCGTGCTGGTCTGGAGGATTTTTGCTATGTTGGACAAAGATTCACATGGTCCATGTCTTCCAGGGTTACGAGGAAATAACATAAGATTGATAGAATTCTTATCAATGCCTAGTGGCGTATTGAGTATTCCTACTCTGAGGCCACCTTCAAAGCTCCTGGGGTTTCAAACCATACATCCATGATCATCCGAATTATCAACCTTGGTAACTTTAAGAGACCCTTCAAGTTCTTTAATTTCTGGTTTTCTCATCATTCTTTTATGGATATAGTCAGCCAGGTTTGGGATTGCCAGGTTGTTGGAACTCTTATGTTCATCCTAAGCCAGAAGCTTAAGATATTGAAAGGTCGTCTTAGGCTCCTCAACAAGGAGTCCTTCTCAGATATCTCAAGTTGTACGGCGGATGCGAGATGTACATTGATGAATATCCATGATGCTAGGACTTTGGATCCTTTCAACCTTGTATTGGTTGATCAGGAGCATGATCAACTTTACGTTTTCTCTAGCCTTCGTCTCCAAAGTAAGCTTTTTATAAATTGAAATCTCGAGTATTGTGGCTCAAGGAAAGGGATCTAAATACTAACTACTTTCACCATTCGGTGAATCGGAGGCACCTTCGGAATAGAATCCTCTCTGTTGCTGATAATGCAGGTGTATTTGTTACGGATCCTCCAACTATACATCGGACTATTGTGTCTTATTTTGAGGAAATGCTGGGTCCAATGCCATTGCCTCCTCGGCCCTCTATCCAAGATTTGCGTTCTGTTATTAGCCATCCATTCGATGAAGACTAGGTATGTTTCCTATTATGGCCTATTTCTGAGCTGGAGATTCTTAATACCTTATTGTCTCTAGCTTCTGGCAAAGCTTCGAGTTCAGATGGCTTAAATATAGAGTTTTTCAAGGGTATGTAGGACATTGTCAACCCTAACGTTTTCTCGGCTGTCAAAGACTTCTTTGAAACTGGTCAGTTACTTCGGGAGCATAACAATATCATTTTATGCTTAGTCCAAATGCAACGGCCATGTCTGACTTTAGACTGATTGTTTGTTGCAATACTATTTATAAATGCATCACAAAGATTTTGGCTAATAGACTAGCTTTCGTTCTGCCAACCCTAGTGAGTCTCCCTCAAAATGCATTTGTGAAGGGGCGTCGTATTAATGATAATATTCTTCTTGGTCAAGAATTGTTCAATGGGCTTCACTATAAGCCATACCTACCTAAGTGTGCCATTAAGGTGGACTTTCGAAAAGCTTATGATATGGTCGACTTGAACTTCATGGAATTGGTATTACAAGCCTTTGGGCTTTCAGAATCCTTTGTAAAACTCATTATGATATGTATTCGGACCACTAAGTTCTCGGTTTCTATTAATGGGGAGCTACATGGTTTCTCTTCTAGTTGGAGAGATATTCAGCAAGGAGATCCGATGTCGCCCTATCTTTTCACACTCATAATGAAAGTATTTACTGGTATCTTGAATGTGCAGATAAGACTACCGGCGTTTAAATACTTCTAGAGGTGCAAACCTACGTAGCTTTCTCATCTATCCTTTGCCGATGATGTATTACTCTTCGCAGAGGCAATCTTGGCCTTGGCTTCCACCTTGAAAGGAGGCCTTGACAGATTCTCAGAGTGGGCAAGTTTGAGGCATAACCTAGCTAAAAGTGAAATTTTCTTCATAGGTGGCTCAGCAAAATTGCGGGAATAAATCCTTAATACCTTCGAATTCCAATAGCGTACTCCGTCGTTTCGGTACTTAGGTGTCCCTGTTATTGGCTCTCAAATGAGTAAAGTGGATTGCGATGCCCTGATGAACTCGATAACAATGAGAGCCAAATCATGAACCTATCGGTTCGTTTTATTTGTTGGTCGTCTTCAACTTATCAGGTCAGTCCTACATGCTATTCATGTTTATTAGGCTAGTGTAGTCATTCTCCCTAAATCGATCTTGCCCCGTATTAAAAAAAAAATCCTTAAACAGTTCCTCTAAAAATGATCGAGACTCAGTGTTGGGGGTGCTAAAGTCTCGTGGAATGATATATGGATCTTGAAGAAAGAATGAGGCCTTGGAATAAGGAGACTCTATGATTGCAATAGGGCAGACTATACTCAAACACATTTGGATCCATTTTATAGAGATGGAATCATTATGGTGCAAGTGGATTCATTCTAATTTTATTAAAAGCTCTAATTTCTGGATTGTCACCAAGTCAACATTCTGTTCTTGGGCATGGAAAAAGATTTTGGATCTTCAGGTGGAATTCCTGGACCACTGCAATTGGCGGCTTGGTGAAGGTCGCAATATGTCATTTTGGTTTGATCATTGGCATCTCATAGGGCCCTAAACAGATTCTTCTATAACGGACAGATTTACATGCCAGGCATATCTTGGATGGCAACGGTGGTTGAGACCTTCCTTTCCTCTACCCGCTTGTCGCTGGTTTTCGTTGCGATAGAGTCTTGATCGGAACAATTCTCGACTCTTGATATTCAGCGCCTAGATAGCCTCAGATGGCTTGACCATCCCTCTGGTAACTTCTCCATTATATCGGCTCGAAATCTTATTCGGCCTATGGGATAGCTAGTGTCGTGGCACTTAGTCATCTAGAGTCGATCACTTGCTCCGTGACACCCAGATACTTTTGCTTAATTATAATCGAATTTCAGAAGCATCATGTGCTTTCTGTCGATGCAGACTCAACTCTATGGATCACCTCTACCTTGGCTGCTATCATACGGGGATCCTAGCTTCTTTTTTGGCAGCCAAATGCAATTTGGCCTGGTATAAGAGGTCTTGAAGGGATAACCTGAACTAGGCTATGAAACACGTTATTGGCCAAAGCTTTTACCAGCAGATTGCCTACTTCTTGTTTGGTGCCCTTTGTCGCATTATTTGGGAGGAAAGGAATCATATTATTTTCCGTAATAAGCTCTTTTTCCCTCCAGCCATAAAGTTGCATCTAGAAAATATTGTTAGAGATAAAAGCACTCACCTTCAAGCACGTTGAAGACACTCTTCATAATAGGAGGATGCAAACAAGCTGGGGTATTGATTTGACTATTTTTGTTAGCTGAGGGTCGTCTGAGCTGTGTTTTTCTGCTTTTGTGTTTGGCCGATCTGTTTAGCCTTTCTTTTTCCTTACTTGAAATCACTTTCTCTCTTTTTGGACCCACGTCACTTTTGCATTCGTAATGACATTTTTTAGTGTCATCACGAGTGCAGTATCTCTTTTTTATAGTGTCGGATTCCTTTGATATTGTATAGTTGCTTTTTGGTGAAAGATAATACAATCATAACCTTTACAAAAAAAAAAAAAAAAAAGAGACCAGTGGCCTACAATTCAACCCGAGAGCAGAAATCTTTTGCCGAGTGAGAAAAATTCCTAGGTGGTTGTAACATTATGATTTTATCTCCTAATTAATTAAAGGTGATAAACATTTTAAATTAAATTATTTGACTTAGAATTGATCAGAGTAAAGTTATTTTGATAACCGTCAACATGAGCTTTATTTATCGGGTGAGAAATTATGAGTGGCTATCGTATAAAGGGGACACCCTAAAAAAATTACCTTGCCATTTGAGTTTTAATTTTTAATTTTTTACTAATTAAATTATATTGAGAAATCAATTAAAAGAACTATGCTATACATTAACCTTTAAGAAAAATAGCAAAAACAAAATATATGATATCATAATCAATTGAGTATTCTAATAATTCGAATATGTCATGTGACTAATTATATGATAACAAAGTAATCAATATTATGCTAATTGAATTTCTAAATTAAAACTATAATTTAAACTAAGGTTTAATGTACATAAACAAGCTTATGGGGGAGAAATGTACATTTCACCCCACTTAGGGCAAAAAAGTTCACGAAAATTGTGCCCCATTTTCAATGTTCATAAATGCTTTTCATGTCCCCCCATAAGAAAGAATGGAATTTTAAGACAAAATTGAAGTTTCTACTCAATTATTATTCCTTTTCTCTTCACCCCACCACTTTGGACGAAAATCACTCGATCTCTCTCACTTTTTTTTTTCAAAAATTTCACTTATAATCTCGTCCAAAAACACTCTCAAGAAGTGGCAAGAAGAAATTGTCGTTCTTGAGGTGTTCTTGAAGATCGAGGCAAGTTTAATATCTATTTATTATATATTACGGTTCAATATTGTTAGGCCTAGTTTATGTAGAGCATGTTATGCAAATAAATATATGAATGATAAATTTCATTCTCATGTGGAAAGAAAATGACTAAATGAGTGAATCTAGCAAATTACCCTGAAATGAGACTATCTTTATCCACCATTTTTACTATTTTTGTATAAAACTTTGTAGAATTCAAATATTCTGAGACAAAACATGAAAAATGAAGAAAAAATCTTAAACTATAACATAGATTATTTCAAGAATTTTTGGAGCTCATATAGTTGGCCAAAAGCCCTCACGTTTTTAAGGCTCTAAACTACATTCAAATTGAGACCACACCGACCTTCCGAATTTTTCAATTTTGTATCATCTTTTGTGAACTTTAAATGACTTAAGACCAAAAATGAAAGTCACTTCTAACATCCTAAAATATGAAATACATTACATGAAAATTTTTCAGAATACATGAGACCTGCCTTTTTATTTTACTCTCTCCCCCAAATCTGCATGTCCAGTTTGGAGTCTGACAGGACCCCCGAAATTAATTATTTTTGTATCTCTTCTAGTGGAATTGTACGACTCCCAGATAAAACATAAAAATTTGAGCTAATATTTTAATCTAAAATATATATTAAACTAAGAATTTTTTGGACAATCTAAGTTAAGGTTAAGATCATTATTTTAACTAAATAAGTTATGTTTCTAGATCTGAAAGTCGGGGTTATTTCTACGAATTTTCGTGAAAAATGCAAAAAGATCTAATTCTGATGCTGGTCATGACAGCTGTAGATCTAGGTCTTGAATATGACATACTAAAATTTGGTGCTTTTTGGAATTAATTTACTTGGGTAAATATACAAAAGTCGTTTAGTGTGCAAATCTATCCCTGGAGGTACAAGTCACGAATTTTGGACAAAATCCATTAATCTGTGGGCCTGATGCCCGACAGTTTCAAACAAAAATTAATTCTTACTGAATGAACTATGTGAAAGTTGGCAATTTTTATGATTTTAATTAGTATATTAATCACGTTGATTAATCGGGGCCTAACCTGCCCTGGTTTCAGTGTTGGAGTCAAGAGAGTTGTTATATGAGAAGACGTTCTGTAAATGACGGATGGCAATAAATTGAATGAATTGCATATGGCATGGTCATGTGACATTTCATTTAAATACTCGTGGTATTAATCACGGAATAAAATGATTACAAAGAAATTCCCGATGGATTGAGTTCGGATGGAGCCCCAAATGTTTGGGATGCCCCTGCTGTGTGTTTTGATTTGCCCCTACTATGTGATCAGGGAAGCCTTCGAAGTTGGAGATGCCCAGGCAGTGCCATGCGCGGATGTCGGGAAGGAGTTTGTGGGTTCTTGGCAAGAAATACTGTGAAATGTGAATGAAATTGTTTTTTTTTTTTTTAGATAAATGCATACTGCCTGTCCACAAATGTATTGCATATTTATCTATGTATATTTCATTTCTGTTGTTACTGCCTGTCTGGTTGAATTAAGGTTATACATTGGGTTAACACATAAAAACTTTTTGGATCAAAATTAATAAACCTACTTAAAAAAGCGTGACTTTGGATAAATTGGTGCCGTGCGATAATTAAATTATGATTTGTAATATTTAGATATTTTATTTGTTGGCTTGTGGCTCACTTTTGCTATATTTTCAATGCCTTAGTGATACAACAGATACCCCACTAATCCGATAACTCGTTATGGCACTCCTTGTGGACTTTGAGGCGCCTGTATATCACCTTATCGACCATATTTTTATTGATATAGAATTCGTGAGGGTTAGGTCTACTCTATGGATTGACGTGGGTCTAAGGATGGCACGGATCTCACACCGCTTCGTGTCGATCTATGCTCGATATGGTGGACGTTTAGTCGGCCCGATTCCCTTTTCCATAGGGTGACTACAGTAATGGCGGCAATGAGTGACAGAGGAGGATGTTGAAGACGACGAAGGCGGGCCGAAAGAAGAGACCGAATTTGAAGAAGTGGTGGGGGGATTAGGCGTGTGTAACGTGCTAGTTTGCGACGGCCCAATATGAACCTTTCATATATCGTTTAACATTGATAAATGAAGACCTTATGTTAATATGAATTTTCTCTTCCGCTTGCATTAATTATATCAAAAAATCTAAAATTAAATACGGTTAGGTTGTCACAGTGGTGGCTGTAACTCTAGAACTGGGAGTGATGAAGTTGTTGAAGTGTTTATGAAATTTCTTCAATTAAACGGAAACCATTTTCCCAACTAAAATTGCTACAAGAAAACTATAGCAAACTTTGACTAATATATATACACAATATATATGTATATGTATGTACATATATACATATACATATATTTTATCCAATCCCTATTAAATCTTTATAGCTATTCAAACCTTTCCTCAATATTATTTGGGCTCACCCAAACTAAATCTCGCTTCTTAAAAAATCTCAAACTAATACATAGTAGCACATTTACCGGAAATGGCTACTATGAAAATAGGGTGGGTTCTGCCAACTTGGATAAAACTTAATAATATACCTTATGTATTTTTTTTTTCCGGTTGGATTTTAACATACCTTATTGCAGGGCGTGAATTAGGCGAAATCCTCGTATAGCGCATATCATATGCTTGGTTTGAGCATAGCTACCTCGAAGAAGAGGGTTTGTATTGATCTAGTAGCAACAAAAAGAACAAGGCTTTTTTCTTCGAAAAATAAGAAGAATAAGGTTTAGATGTTTGATTATTTTAGTAAGGAATGGACGTTCTAATAGAGCGAAACCAATTGAAAACCCAGCTTACAAAAGATGTAGCACTCAATGGGACTTCCTTTCTCAGGTCTTTTCTTTGACAGTTACTCAATTTTTATATCACGAATAATCTTAAATTGGTACATTTATATCACATTTTCCTCAAACTATTTTGTTAATCATATAAATCACAAAATCAACATCATAACATATTTACAAAAAAAATATCAAAAAAGTTATAAATCTATTATAATTGTGTTGATTTAGTATTAAATAAATATTTTTTTTTGTAAGGAAAAATAAATATTTTTTTAGTCTCTTAATTTTTGAAAAATTTTGTATTTGTGTCAGTTTGTCGATCAAAATAATTTTGGATGAAAATCACTGATATAGACACCGACTTGGAGCTGGCGTGGGATTTTTAGTAATATTTTCTTTTTTTTCATTTCATTTCTTTTCTTTTCTTTTTCCTTTAAAGTGGCCGGCAATGACCCGACAACCCTTGTTGGCCATAGTTAGAACAAAAATAAAGAAAAAATAAAATAAATTAATAAATAAAAATTCTTAAATAAAAATTCTAAAAAATTATCAACATCACTTCAGTGCTAGCCGAGCCACATAGGACAATCGATGTTCATTTCAGTAATTTTTTTCCCAAACTTGGTCAAATGATTGAATTGATATAAATATAAAAAGTTTAGGATATGTTAAGGACTAAATTGGCATAATTGCAATAATTTTAGATTTTTTTTTAGTAATTTTCTCCCTACCCACTGGGCATGTGGCTTATAGTGAGGTGGTGATATTTAGTTTCCGTTACGGAGTTCGATTGCAACGTTATACAAAGAGATAGGTAAAAGTATTGGAGAGACGACAAGATCGACAAAAAAAAATTGTCTCTTATTATTTCAATAGTCGAAAAAGTATTATATCCCAAAATGTAGCATCATTAACATGTGTTTAAGCTATTTTGTTTTGCCAAAAAATATACTGAACTGATCAATTCGGCTTTAGAAAGCTTTTAGGATAATTTGCAAATACGTCGTCTTCTTGCTTGATTACTATTTGGAGCTCATTTATTCTTTTTAGGGATATTGACGTATATGATCCATGAACTTTGATCTAATGCACAATGTAGTTCCTAAACTTAATCCAATATGTAATGCGTTCAATGTATATTTAATTTGATCAGTATGATTCATGAATTTTTAGAACATATTCAATTTAGTTTTGATAGGAATATGTCCAACGTAGTCATTCTTTTAATCGGAAACTAAATTGAACATATTTCAAAAATCGAGAAATCATAGTGGTTGAGTTACAAGTTCATGAGTCACATTGCATATTGAATTAAAGTTCAGAAAATTTATTGATTAAATTAAAAATTCAAAAATTACATTATATATTGGGTCAAAATCCAAAGATTATTTGTGTAATTTTATCCTCTTTTTACGAATTACAGAGTTTTCGATTTTATATCTTAAATCCTATGGATAAATGCCAAAATAGCCGCCGAAACTAAGCGCATCACAAGATCTATGAATCTTCAAAATAAAGCCGATCTCATCCCTCAACATTCAAACCCCAATTCGAATCCTCAACGTTGTACAATATCATTTGGAATTTTTCTGTCCTTATTTTAATCAAATTATCGACGTTAATGCATTAAAATTGACACAAAAGCTCAAAACAAGACCATACGGCTGTTGCCACGCCAGACGGAATCCCACGTGTACGTGGGCCCCTACCCAGATCGGATCGGAAATGCCGTCGCGGTGGTGCTATATGAATCGAGACTCCAGGTTGACCGAAACCCCTCTCTCTCCTCGACCCCCGAAACCAAAAACCCTAGGAGAGCCCGCCGCGAGCGCGACACCTCCCCAAAACCCCTCGTTTGCTTCTCGCAATTTTCAGGGGGTTTCGCTCCGACCTATCAGATCATGGCCACTGTCGCTCCTCCGTCCGCGAATCGTATCCTTTTTCTTTTTCTTTCTTCGGATCGGTTCGCCTCTGGTTTTGGTTCGCGATCTGTTCGTTTCTGGGTTTGATTATGCGTGCTTGGTTGTTTTGTGGGGTGTGGTGCTCGCGTTTTTGGTTGCAAATGGGGTTGGATTTGAGCGGGGTGGGGTGGGTCGTTTCTGTTCCCGTAGAATTGTGCCGTGTGGCACTTGAGGGGTGATTTGAGGGACTTACTGGCGCTTAGGCCTGTGGAAGGACGCGAAAGGATGGGGCTTTTGGGGTATTGATTTGGGAGGGAGGGAGGGAGGGAGGGAGGGAGGCGGTTCGCGCCTGCGTCTTCTCCTTTCCTCTTCATGATGCTGCGAGTCGAATGTGTTCTGACTGATTCTGCTTTTGTGTTCATTGGTCCATAATTGTACGTAATCGACTGTTTTCTCGGTTCTTAACGAGCTGGCGTTACAATTCCCTTGTAAAGAATTGACATGGGTCCTTTGTTATACGAATTGAAGTGAGCTTTTCTCATGTCTCTGATTTGCTTTTGGTGATCTGTGTTTGTGACTCTTTGTATTCGTTGAAATGAAAAGTGTAATTTCTTAACTTCGAATTAGAAGCTTCAGATTTGCTTCAGAAGCTGGCGTTAGATGCTCAGCCCAAGACTCTGGAGATCCCAGAACCGACAAAAAAGGTTTTTTTTTTTTTTTTAAATAAAAAAATTTATGCTTTACAGTTGGTTTTCTGGGACTTTCATATATGACGGGTCCTTCTCGCTGTTGTGTGGAAGTAATGCTCTACATGTCTTGCCCTCTTCATAGATTAATTTTCCTCGATTGAGCATTCATATGTGAAAAGCGGGTAGATTAAACTCCATTATTCTATACCAATGCAGACGTCTGCTAATCGTTTGGGATCTGTCACTAATGGCAAAGCTGCAAATGGTCAGATCCAGCCGTACGAGCCATCTGTGACACCGTCGTTGCCTGATTTTGAACCCACAATGTGCTTTGTCCCTACTGGTTATCCACCCCATGCCTATTATTATGGAGGTAAGTTAAGAACATGAATTATATTATTGGAGTATGTTAAGTACCCTCGCAACTGTGGGTGTTGAGTTTTGAGGTGGATGAGAACAATTTGACACATGCGTTTACGTGCTTTTAGGCTTTGAAGGGACCGGTGGCGAGTGGGACGATTTCTCGAGATATGCAAATACCGAGGGAGTTGACATGGCTTCCGTAAGTGTCTAGTATTTTGGGTTAAACCAATTTTTTCGTAGTACGGAAGTTTAACTGTTCTAGCCTGACTATGTCTTTCCTTTGTTGGTCAAGTGTAACAGTTCTTTTCATTTTCTGCTGGAAATTTTTCCAGGGATATTATGGGGAGAATGGGTCTCTTATGTACCACCATGGCTATGGGTTTGCACCTTTTGCCCCCTATTCACCTGCTACTTCCCCTGTTCCTGGAAACGATCCGACTTATGGGACTCAGCACTACCACTATCCGTCTCCTTATTATCAGTCTATGACTCCAACCCCCACTCCATTTACTACAGGCCCTGCTGCTCCTCCATCAGTGGAGCAGGTGACTTCTGCGGCTGGTGACCAAAAGACTTTGCCTGCCGAAACAGTCAATGCGAACTCCAATGGTGCCACGAAAGGGGCAGTAAAAGGAAGCAACAAGTCTTTTCCATCAAAAATGTCAAAGCAGAAACCACAGTACAATATAAATGGTTCATTTGGAAGGGGTTCTCTGCCTGGTGGCATGGCTCCTGGGTGCCAGGATCCTCGCTTTGGATTTGAAGGCTTGTGCTCCCCTTTTCCATTTTTTGATGGCTCAGTATTTTCAGATGGGCAACTAGGGCCAATGGCTAACCCTGCAATGATAAATTCATTCATTAATCCAAACAATGGTTCTGCCAGAAATCAGCATGCTCATCCTAATTCGAATTTCACGGTTGGTAGCATATCTTGTATGCCTTCTATTGAACCCCTAACCCTCCAGTTCCCTCGTTCTTTATGAACTTTATATCATAAAGAATAAATTTTGATTTCTATGTAGGATTTAAAAATGAAGGCTTTGCCACTTGTTCTGAGTGTCAAGAGATTTTTAGCCATCTTAAAGGGTTTATCATCTAGGAATTCTAATAGATCCTTGCTTTGTTTACAGGGTTTGCACCACACAAGACCAATATCTGGCATGGGGCTAGCCAATGGATTCATGAATGGGATGTACCCTCGTAAGTTGTATGGGCAGTATGATAGCACGATGAGATCGAACATTGGATTTGGGCGTAGTTGGTCGGTTGATAATAAGTACAAAAACAGGGGGCATGGCAATGTCTATTGGGGTCATAGTCATGATAATATGGATGGTTTGAATGAGCTCAACAGAGGGCCAAGAGCTAAGGATTCCAAGAATCAAAAGGATTTTACATCTGTTCTGGTTGTCGAGGCAAAGAATTTGCCCTCAAATGGAGATAGTGTTGAGAAGGAGAATAGGTCAAGTGTGATTCCTGACTGCACACAATACAACAAACTTGATTTTCCTGAAGACTACGATGATGCTAAATTCTTCATCATTAAGTCTTACAGTGAAGATGATGTCCACAAAAGTATAAAATACAATGTTTGGGCCAGCACACCAAATGGTAACAAGAAGCTTGATGCAGCATATCGGGAGGCTCAGGAGAAAGCTGGTGGATGCCCAGTTCTCCTCTTCTTCTCTGTAAGATAGTTATAACTGAGAATGTATATTTGATTTATCATTCCTCACTTTCATCAGTGCTTTGGCTAGGATTTTCATGCGACTATTGACATGCAGGTCAATACCAGTGGACAATTTGTTGGCCTAGCAGAAATGGTTGGCCCTGTTGATTTCCACAAGAATGTCGAGTACTGGCAACAAGACAAGTGGATGGGCTGCTTCCCTGTGAAGTGGCATGTTGTAAAAGATGTGCCTAACAACTTGCTAAAGCACATTACTCTTGAAAACAATGAGAACAAACCTGTTACAAACAGTAGGGATACCCAGGAGGTACTTGCTCTTGCCTTTTCTAGCTTTTTTTACCTGTTTATTTTAGTGACTTCTACAAATTAAGTGCTGCTTTTTTTAGGTCAAGCTACCACAGGGTCTTAAAATGATAAAGATATTCCAAAATCATCCGGTCAAAACTTGCCTTTTGGATGATTTTGAGTTCTATGAAAATCGTCAGAAGGCAATTCAAGAGAAAAAGGCAAGGCAGTTGCAATTTCAGAAGCAGGCAAGTCATTTTTCCCACTTGCCTTAGCATTATTTTTCCCATGGATGGTATAAATATGTCCTTATGGGTGTATTTGCATTTCCACTTGTTTAATCATGTAGGAACCTTTTATTCTGAATCTAATTTACTTTTCCGTCATTACAGGTGTGGGGAGGAAAGCCTACTGGCGAGAAGAAAGAGTTGACTAATGGGGAGCTAAAACCACAAGAGTGTCTGCAGGTTGCCTCAGATTTTACCAACGAAAGTACCCAAAATTGTGCGAATGGGGATCTGAAGTATACCAATGGTGGAATGACTGAAAAAACAGTGGATGACCCCAACAGCACTAGAGTTGTAGCTTCGGAAAAGAAGGCTGTACCAAATGGAGTTGCAAATGCTTGCTGAACAGAGCTTCTTGTGAGGGTGTTTCTCGCTCAAATTGTAGAGGATTCTACCTGGAAACGTCCAACGGAGAAGCAGGATAGTCAATTCTTCGTCGAACTCTTGCAAGCTGGATTGCACTTGATTTTGGAGTGTCGATACAGCAGTGAGGCTTGAGGGATATCCTTATTGATCAAGCAGTAAAATCTGGCAGTAGTTCGGGATCGAGGTACCCTTGGATGATACTTGAGGTTTCTCTTGTAGGTGATTAAGCTCGTAATCACTTTTTGTTCTCTAGGAGACTAGGAGTTGGGGGTTGGGGTCTAATATGTTTTTTATATGCTTTTATAGGGCTTCCTTTTCTTTTCCCTTCTTTTTTTCCCATTATCTCTCTTGTCCTCCATTTACTTGTTTGGTTCCTGTCTTGTGAATCTAGGAGTGATGACTTAGCTTCCTACCAGTCCGAAGCTGCTTGTAATTTTGGGTTTTTGGAGATTGAGAAGCAAGGTGGGAATGTATGTCCATATATCCATCCGATGTTATCCTGAAGAAGCTTTTCATACTCCACATCTTATAATTTGTCTTCTCTAATTATCCAGCATTTTCTTTTTTCTCTCCCTAATGGCGCATCTTTTGTTCTTGTTGATGAAGTTGGCCGGGGAAACTGTAGATTTGGGTGTGGCTTTGGCTGAACTTATGTAAAACCTGGAGAGTTGTCATGCTGTACTTGTCCATTGTCCATGGTCATGTGTTTCGGCGAACATCCCTTAGCTGCGTCTGTATGTATGCGGAAGGATCCTAACAGATACAGGTTTTCCAGCACACAGTGCATGCTATGTGAGGCGTTTGGGTTTCTCTTTCTTTAGCATTTCCTGGTTATGAGTTTTGTCTGAAGGTCGTGATACAGATATTTGGCCGATAAGGGTTATGCCGGATCACAGAAGGCTTATTCTGTGACATAGCTTCCAGAAGTGGCCTAGTAAATGCATAACCAATATGGTCTCTCATCAGAAGTCACAGGCAATCCTCGGTATCTCGCTCGAAGTGTCTGATCTTGCTTGGGCGTTCCATTCTAACTCCTAAGTAAAACACATTCAAGAGGATTTCTTTCCGGGAGGGTGATGGCCATTTCTTATTGAGATTACGTTCTAACACATTCTAACCGTGTTTTCTTCGAAAGGAACTCGCGATCGTCGACTTACAGATGAAACGGCGTAACATGAAATGAATTGCCTAATGGTCATAGCACTTCTGCTTTTATTGCTGCCATGCTTGCGTGTGCTCCGCGACCGGAATGCAAGATCGTGTAGGTGTGCTGGGCAGATGAAACGGCATAACCAAGCGAGGGAGAAACGTGAAAGGAATTGCCTAATGGTTATAGCATTTCCGCTTTTGTTGCTGCCATGTTTGCGTGTGCTCCGCAGCCCGAATGCAAAGATCGTATGTGTGCTGGGCAAATATCGCTTCCGAGAACAGGGTCATTCTCGGAATTGTCTGAATCAAGAGGCCTAATCGTGGTAAGAACCCAGAAAAAGGAAATAAAGGGAGCGTTGCGGTTCGTTCTTTTAGAGAAAAGACACACTCTTTTGAGTCGGAGACCAAATCATAAGGAGCATGGCACTTTATTTCTAGACAGGCATACCCCCACATGAAAGGCAATCTACGCTGTCGGGAGAATCGTAAGCGATATAAGATTTGTCCTTTCTTCTCTTTCTGATGGGGTCAAAATGCAGGATCAAGCGTGTGGACAACCAAAATCCACGTGACCATGTCCATGCATGCACATCGGAAATCAAAAATAGAAGGGAGGAAGGGACAAGGGATGGAGAGAAACAAGAGGAGCGTAGGTGGACGCAAAAGGAGACGTACATATAGATAGGGAGGTGCGATCGAGTTTAATAGAGTTGGATGCTATTCAATCTCGATTTGATCGGATCCGCATTCGATGCTATAGTAGGGTTTGAAACCAATCGGGAGCAAGGTTTGTTTTTTTTTTTTTTCCTTTCAAGCTCGAGTTGACTTGGTTGAGTGCTCGCTAAGGTCGTGCTCGCTTTCACCGTCGTATAGCAAATGCTAGCTAAGCTCGTTCTTAAAGCGAAGCTCGAAAGTGAACCGACGGACTCATGATTTGTGATTTGGCGCGTGTGACGGCCATCGAAATATTCCCTTTTGGGATTGTATCCCTATATTGGTTTTTACATAAAAAGAAATTGGAAACAAACGTGGGGAAATTAGGAAGGAAAAAAAAATGAAAATAGATTTTTTTTGTTTTGTTTTGTTTGGGATCGGAGGGGTTAATATGTGGCGATATCTTCTCCATTAAGTTGGACGCCCTCTTCCTTCTAGTCAAACCCCCCAATGCGTGCGTGTCCACTGGTCGCCCGAAAATAATAGATATTTTCTTCCCCCCACCTTCGAAAACAAACAGAAATAGCAAAAAAAAGGTCACGGGAAAACATCACCCGCCGGTCACGAGCATCTCCGCGACCCGCCCCGTTTTGTTCCCTCCAGTGACGTGGCCTCCGCCATAGGGAAGCCGCCACGTGTGCTCTCAGCCAACACCCGCGGGTGAGCGAGAGACAGAGGGAGGGGGGGAGGGGGGCACCCAATCGGGTGCCGTGGTGCTATTTGAATCGCGAGTCGAGCGAGAGAGAGTTTTCCCCTTCTTCACGCGCACGCTCTCACTCCCGTAACCCTAGGCGGCTGCGAGACCCGTTGTCCCTTTTCCCTCCCTCCCTCCCCCCCCCAGCAATCTCTCTCCCCCTCTCTCTCCTCGTTAGGGTTTTTTGGTTCTTCGCTGTTCGCTTGTACCTCTCTCTCCCCCCTTCCTCCCTCCAAAACCCTGTCCGTACTCCAAATTTTACTGCTCGTAGGGTTTTGTGGTCGCCTCCCTATCAGTATCGCCGCCTCCCCTTTGGAGATCTATCCGACCGCCGGGTTTTTCTTTTTTCCAAGTCGCCGATCGAGCCATGGCTGCCGTCGCTCCCTCCGCTGATCGTATCCTTTTCCTCTTTCAATCGTTTTTTTTTTTTGCGTTCGGGTTTGCTCGGGGATCCGTTTTGTTCTGTTTGGATTTGGTTCTGGTTGCTTGGTTTCGATAGATCCCGAGTAGCAGCTTGCGGTTCTGCTTGTTGTTACAATAGTTGTTTTTCGTGCTTGATTTTTAGGTGCTTCTCCCGTTTAGGATGGGCTATGTGCTGGCGACGAAGATTGATTTTGGAGTTTTGGACTTTTCCCTGGGTGCCGTGATTTGGTTGCTCCATAGTTTCTGCCTTGGGGTTTTGTATTGGTTCTTTATATGATTGGAATGGTTTTTGGTTTTTGTTTTGGGATGATGAAAGAGTTTGGTGGGTTTTCATGGTTTTTGTTGTTTCTTGTACGTTCACTCTACACTTGTTTGGAAAGCTCTTTGCCCGTAACTTGCAAAAGTGAAGTTAAACGTGTTTTGCTTACAGTTCCTAACCAAGTTGATTGTTTATACTTCATGCCAACGGAATTATCTGTTTTCTTAACGTTGTTTACAAACAGAAACTGCAGACCTGATACAGAAATTGACCTTGGACGCTCAGACCAAGACTCTCGAGATGCCTGAAGTGACCAAAAAGGTAATTTGCACCTCACTAATTTCGTGGTTGACATGTACTGTCTTGTTCTTAACAATTACCCAGAAATGGAGTCAGCGTCAAGTTTCTGAGTATTTTAGACGCGAGGAGGTTGTTTATCAGCCATTGACTAGATGGGCTTCATCGATTCTTCATGCAGTCTTCAAATCAAAATGGATCTGTGGATGGTGTCAATGCTGCGAATGGCCAGATCCAGTCATATGACGCATCTGTGACAGAGCCAACCATGTGCTTTGTCCCCAATAGTTATCCCTATTATTATGGAGGTAAGGTTTGGGGTATCAGTTATCTCTTTGCAGTTGTGGGAGTTGGTACCTTTGAGTGCCATGAGGAGTGTATTGATGATGGTTTTCTTATCCTGTTAGGTTATGACGGGACTGGTAGTGAGTGGGACAATTTTTCAAGATATGCAAACGCGGAGGGAGGAGTGGACATGGCCTCCGTAAGTGTCTAACGTCCATTTGCGACTCTTTTTTCTTAAAGCATTGTTTTATTGCTCTAGAGTGTCTCTGGCTGTCTTATGTTTCTTATCAGTTCTTTTTTCATCGTTGCTCTATATTTTCAGGGATTTTATGGGGATAATGGGTCTCTTGTGTATCATGGTTATGGGTTTGCACCATATGGTCCGTATTCACCTGCCACTTCGCCTGTTCCTGGGAATGATCAACTTTATGGAACTCAGCAGTACCACTATCCATCCCCCTATTTCCAGTCTACCATGACTCCAACTAGCGCACCTTTCACTCCAAGTCCAGCTGCTCCATCGGCAGAACTTTCGACTTCTGCTGCTTCTGACCAAAAGCCTTTACCTGTTGAAACAGTGAATGGAAACTCCAATACTGCAACCAATGCAGTGGGGAAGGGAAACAACAGGTCAGCTTCTTCGAAAACGTCAAATCAAAACTCATCTTATAATTCGAATGGTTCACTTGGAAGGGGTTCTTTACCTGGTGGTATGGCTTCCGGGAACCAGGATCCTAGACTTGGATTTGATGGGTTTCATTCCCCCCTCCCATGGGCCGACGGTACGGTATTCCCCGATGGGCAGCTTGCACCGTTGTCGACTAGTGGAGCGACTAATTCATTCCCAAGTGCCAACAACGGTCATTCGAGGAATCAGCACTTCCGTCCTAATTCTAATTTCATGGTACGTGACTATTTCTTTGTTCCTGTTCCACCACCTGAACAGCCCACTGGGATATGACAATAAAACTTTGATTGTCTAGTTGCCTTATTGTGCAAGTTTGGGTGCATTATACACCCTTGATGGTTTTTCTAGTTTTAATGATCTGAAATGGTGTGATATTTATTGTTTAAGTGTCCTTTTGATCCACAGGGTCTGCACCACCCCAGACCTTTATCTGGCATGGGGGTATCTAGTGGATACATGAACAGGATGTACCCTAACAAATTATACAGTCAGTATGGAAGCACAATTAGATCTGGCATGGGATTTGGGTCAAGTAACTATGATTCAAGAACAAATGGGCGAGGGTGGCTGGCTGTTGACAACAAGTACAAAAACAGGGGACATGGCAATGGCTACTATGGGTATGCTAATGAGAATGTGGATGGTTTGAATGAGCTGAACAGGGGCCCCAGAGCAAAGGGATCCAGGAATCAAAAGGGCTTTACACCTATTTTGGCAGTTAAGGGGCAGACTTTTCCCTCCAATGGAATGAATGAGGAGGAGAAGAACAAGGAGAGTGTGATTCCAGACCGCGAGGCGTACAACGATGTCGATTTTCCTGAGGATTATGAGGATGCTAAGTTCTTCATCATCAAGTCTTACAGTGAGGATGATGTCCATAAAAGTATAAAATATAGTGTGTGGGCTAGCACGCCAAATGGTAACAAGAAACTTGATGCCGCTTATCGGGAGGCTCAGGAGAAACCTGGCGGCTGCCCTGTTTTTCTTTTCTTCTCGGTAAGATATTGGGACAATTGCACCAATTTTACTTTACATCGGAATGCACGAATGATTATATTTATGCTGTTTATTGTGTAGGTCAATACCAGTGGACAATTTGTTGGTCTTGCAGAAATGCTTGGCCCAGTTGATTTCCACAAGAGTGTTGAATACTGGCAACAAGACAAGTGGAATGGCTGTTTCCCTGTCAAGTGGCACATTGTCAAGGATGTGCCTAACAGCTTGTTGAAGCATATTACTCTTGAAAACAACGAGAACAAACCTGTGACTAACAGTAGGGATACACAGGAGGTATTTTTTGTTCCTTTCTTTGATTTCTTTCTTTTTAAATCCTTTCCCTTTGGTAACTACAAGGCTGTACATCTGCAGGTGAAGTTACTGCAGGGTCTTAAGATGATAAAGCTATTCAAAGAGCATCCTGTCAAAACCTGCCTCTTTGATGATTTTGAGTTTTATGAAAATCGTCAGAAAGCAATTCAGGAGAAAAAGGCAAGGCAGCTGCAATTTCAAAAGCAGGCAAGACTTACTTTTAGTTGCCTTCTATGTCTTTCCTTTTACGTGCTTTCTTTGCCTGTCCACTTCTGCTTTAGGTGAAAGCTATTTGAGGTGACTTTTAATCTGCGATTTGTTGAGTTCTTTCTTTATTATGTTATTGAAGGTATGGGAAGGAAAGCCGACAAGTGAGAACAAGGAGATGGTTAATGGGGAACTAAAACCACAGAAGTCAGTGGAAGTTGTGTCAGAATTTGTCAAGGAAACTTCCGTAGCTCAGGCTAATGGGGATATGAAGCTTTCTGATGATGGAGTGACTGAGAAAAAGACTGATGATGCAAAAATAGTGAAAGCTGTTGCTCCTGAGAAGAAGGCCCTATCAAACGGGGTGGCAAATTAGTGCTCTAATTGAAGCTGCGCGTGTGCATAAGGGGTTGGGTGGTAGTGTTTTACCTTATATTACTGGCAGAATTATCTAGTGAACTGAAACAGGCTGGTCAGTTCTCTTTCAAGCTCAGGCAGCTGGATTGGTCTTTGGTTTAGAAAACCATAATAATGCTTGTTGGGATGGAAAAGTCATCCTTTCATTGATGAAGAAGCTGTTGATGCTGGCTAGTTTTCTGGAACCGAATACTTATTAGTCGATGTTAGAGGGCTTTTCTTTTAGCACTTCAGCACCTAACTTTTTTGGTTTTTGTTTTCTAGGAGTTTGGGTTGGGGTTTTCAACTGGCTTTTAGTTTACATGCCTTTTCTTTTATAGCATTCTCTCTTTTATCTTCCTTTTTCTCCTCCTTTTAGTTTGGTTCGTTTCTGCTGTCTCTTCCCTTCTTTCTTGGGTCAATTGTGGAGTACTTTTCGGCTCTCAAATACTTGGGGACCTCCTGTTTGAATGAGAACTGCTTCAAGCGTCATTGCAGTGGATGATCGTCTTAATACATGAATTTTTTTTAATGAATCCTTGAAGAACAGGTTTTTCTGTTGATGTTGCGCATTATTTTTCGAAAGCTTTCCGATGCCAAGGATGACTTTCATTACCTTGTATACTTGTGGCTCCGGCCCTTTGGTCAGAACGTCGTCCTTGTGTATAGTTGAGCCGGAGAAGGTCGACTACGTTGTACATGGAAAAGAGAAGCAAAGTGGATACTGTGAAAATTTCAACTCGTGTTTTCGTTTTCATTTGAAAATGGAAGTCCGCGTGAAAATTTGTCTGGTGAACATCTGGAGAGCGAGTCCAAACGAAAACGGTCGAAGGCAACCCTTTTGTTTCCACTTTTTCAGCTGAGTGGAAATCATGGGTTGTCATGCGAGATGCCAATAGCGTTTGAATCGAGGACTTCTCCTTTGGAGTTTTGTGCTTCGGACTTAGAAGCTACAAGACTATTTCGTAATTAACGGCGCAGCGGTTTTTTTTTAATCATTTGCGATGACAGGAGTGGTGTGCGGCTTAAGGGAGGAGGATTGCGGGTGGGAATTGATATTTTTGGGTGTTTTGATGGCGATTTACCCAAAAGGAGTCCGACCATAGAGATTCCATTTGAGGTTAACAAATAATATTATGTTGTAACCACATCATTTTGACGTGACATGCACCGAGTCTTAACTGTACCCACTAACGGAGCAATTCGCAATTAACACGACACTACCGCCCAGCATGTAGATGAGCATATTCTTATAGTCTCTCAGCCTGCGTTCATTGATAGTCGAACCCGAGAAATTATGTGGCGACGTCCAAAACATCCGGAGCAAGTATCACAAGCACAGCATCCGAATTTCTAAGGGACCACTTACATGGCAGAATTGTGATGCCCCGTGAAATCTCGAAGACTCGCGAACGCGTTTGACGATGGTAAACTACTAGTTTTCTCTTAGCAGCATCTGCCATTGTTTCTCAAAGGCAATGGCCTTCAATAAGAAATCTAACATGATTAGTTTAGGAAAAATTTCAAATAAGGACCCGAAATCTTCTCGTTTTCTTAAATAAGGCCTCCCAAATAAATTTTATTTTTAATAAATGCCTGAAGTAATATAATATGTTTTAAATAAGGGTTTAAAATGGCCATAGCGTTTCAGAAAAAAAAGAGTCTGGCCTAAACTACATTTTCATCATTTCTCATTTGGACTTTTTGTTATTTTTTCTCTATTTTTTCCTTTTTTCTGTCTTTTAAAAGTTAAAAAAAAAAAAAGAAACAACCACCCATGTGAGCCACCGTTGGTGGGCGATCGACGGGAGCGGCGAAGGCCGATGGTGGGCGGTCGACGGGAGCGGTGAAGGCCAACAGTGGGTGGGCCCTCCCCCCCATGTGTGTTGTCTTTTTTGTTGTTGTTGTTGTTGTTAATTTTTGAGGAAATAGAAAAAATAAATTTCTAGTAAAAAAGAAAAATCAAATAAGTAAAAAGATGAAAATGCCCTTGAAATTAGTTTATTTTAGTTTATTTTATTTTATGATTACTTTATGACTTTATTTGAAACAATATTCAGTTCAGACCCTTATTTAAGAAAATGAAAACACCTCAGATTTTTATTTGAACATGAAATAATATTCGCACTTATATGAGGAAAAAACAAAAAGACTCCGGGCTCCTTTTTTTTTTGGAATTTTCCCTTAGTTTACGATGATTTAGTCACCACAAAGTTCGTACATGAAATTTAATCCGACATCCAGTTATCATTGAATCTGCGGGTTTCGTTTCACTGCCACTTCTAAAGGTAACCTTTCTTGCTAACGCCTGGAGCATGGATTCCAGGACAAGAATGGTCTGGCTTTAGTAAATACAAGGTTACTTGACACCACCTCTTGGCGATGGGTGACTTCTGATGGGGGACGAACCGGGAGGTATCGTCCTCATGCACTGATGGCGATCTGTTCCTTGACTTCTGACGCCAGAGGTGAATGAGTTGCTTTGAGATCCTTGATGAAGCTCCGAAGGCATCCATTTATAATTCGCGGTGCCGCCCCATCGCAGAACCGTTTTGCTAGATCCACAGCCTTCAGAAATCACAATGGAACCACTGATTAGTCGTCTGCAACATAGCCAGAGAGTAAGAACCCAACATACATAGAATAAACTTACCTCGTTGATGACAATCTGATGACGAGTTCCAAGAACTGTTATCTCCGACATTGCGAGATGGAGAATACAAAGCTCTAAGATTCTGCCTGCAGGGGCAATCTGTATCATTTAAACAGGCAAAACAACTGTCATTGGGAGTTGACAGAAGACAGAAACTCATTTGTAGCTTGGAGGAGATTCAAATCCTAGATATAAACAAAAGAAGTGGCACCGACATTATTAGGGCCTTACATAATATCAGGATAGCGCCCCAACATCAGAATGTGGTGAATGATGCATACCATAAACGAATTTATTATTTGGACACATCTGTTAGAACTTTGCAATAATGCTACTATATATGTTCTACTGACTTAAGATGAACCGAGAATGAGCTGGATTGTAAAGATAAAGCAAAACATGCACATGATATTTGGTCTAGTACATTTTAAGTGTGCTATGTAGAAGGGTCTAAAGGCTTATTACATTGCTTAGGTGCAGAAGACGACAATAAGAGGTAAATACATAGGAGATTTCATTATCTTTCAGCAAACTATTTATCGCTAAGTTTGCTAATAAGTTATTTTACAAAGAAAGGAGGGGGGAATCTAATTTAAATAGAGAAATCTACCAGAAGTACACAAACTCATGGAGGACTCTATATATGCAAATGGAAATAAATCTGCCAACCAAAAAAAAAAAAAAGGAATTAACATTAACTTCAGTAAAGCACAGTTCATCCGGAAGCTAAAAAAATTGGAAATACTATAAGCATCTCCTGAGAGCACATCAAGAAGAGATTTATTAAGACTTAATATCAAAGGTCATCCGCTTCATCTATGCTCCTCCGAAAATGTTCCGCCAATTGTTAAATAAGAAATCTTTCCATGTCATGTCCAGATAGAGTGCCATGAACTTAGAATTGGAAGAAGAGTCCGCTTCTCCATAGAAAAAGCTTTTTCAAAAACATGTGTCGTGAATGCAAAGCTAACTCACAGACTCAAGACTAATGGCGCCTGAAAGTGCTCACTGGGCTCCAAATAGAATAGAGAGCCTATATGCTTACCGAATAATGTATAGCTTAACAGGGTGATTTGCTACTTACTAGATCTCAAGCAATAATTTTATCATAAGTGCAGGAGTGCAACAAAGCACACAGTGCCCAACAATAACTAGCCAACAACCTTCTTAAGAAAGATATACCTAAAGCAAACGTTGAAAATGACAAATGTCACACAAGGAGCTATAAAAAGGTCGACCTTCCAATTTTCAGGTGCAACTTTGTCAATGACAAGCACATGACTATCCCACTTATCCATCACTGCAACCAATAGCTTCCTTGTAAAACTGCAGCAAAAGCAAACCTAATAACGTGTAATTACAAATGCGATACAGATTCACGATGACAACGCGCATAAAATATGTGAGTTGCTGATCTATTTACCGCAGTATCAATTTGCTGTATACCATCTTTGGTGGGGCAGACAAGACTTCAGCTTCTGCAGGAATAAAGAAGACAACATGAATCTACACAGCTCGAATGATGTACGATGAAGGGCAAGGAGAATGGGAGAAGCAATCAACAGTTATAAATCTCTTCATACCAATTGCGGTCTCCTTTTCATCGATCTGCATAAGCTCATCAGCTTCTTCTGTTGTATTGGTTGTGACAGGTGGCCCTCCAAAGCTCATGTGGTTGTATTCCAGCAATGATGCCTTGTCAAATTCATAACCAGGCTCTGCATGTGTGTGTGTGTACGGGAAAGCAGTCAGATGATCATCTCCTTACATGGAGAAAGAGAACATCATTGGAAAGTCATGTATATTGTACCCAGAGTTCTAACAAACTACAAGATCAGTCATTCTGAAAAGATCGACAGTCCTGAGAAGAGAAGGCATTACCACTTCTCATATTCATTCGCTTCTCAAAAAGCCGAACAAGATCAGACCCTTCTAAACAAGCAGCATAGGCAATTGATCTGTCCAGCATACCAGCAAAGTTAGGCTCAAAGAATATACAACAGTATCATCATCCAACAGGAACTGCTAGTGTCGAACAAAACGCGTCTTGTCTTAAAAAAAGGGATAGTGGATGAGAACTAACTAGCACCGAGAGTTACAGATAATACCATCATTAAGTGTGTGTCATCAGTTTTACTTGCCAGAAAAGCAAAAGAGTAGAAGTGTTACACCTTGAGTTTACTTATATTTTAATGATGGATGTAATATTGGCTGCAGCAAGGCTACAGATTTGGTTTAAGTTTTGTAAGAAACGAGCAAAAGAAAGTTCTTAACTATCCGATCTCGTGAATCCAATTCTGGCATCTTGACATCTCCAATTCCAACTCCATCGTTCCTTCGGACTTGTCGTGCAAGAAATAGCGCTACTATTCTCCCAAATCCAATTATATAGTAGAGTCGAATAACTGAGACTAAAACTTTTGTCAAATCGCAAGTCCCAGAGCATTGGACTTGCCAAACGCCAACAGCTGTGTTCATATAGTGATCAAAACCAAAATCACCACAACAAATACCAACTCCTCCTTTGCTGCTGCTGCCACCACCACCATCATTCCCTTACAAAACCCACTAAGTTCCTAGAAGTTCTGTACATGTGAATCCAAACTGAAGCGCTAACAAAGTTAAAGTTCATTGCTCACGTGGTCCTTCAATTCCATGCACAAAACAGGACAGATAAAACAATAAGAGAAATTTCACCCAAAAAGACAAAAAAAAACAGAGAAAGCATACAAAGCGAGCTCGCGGGCGGCTCTGGGGCTGCAAAACCGGCCGCTCTTGTCGATCTTGGGCAACGCTTCTTTCGCCGGCTCGAGTCTCTCAACCGCCAAAACGGAGGTAGAGGTTTGCGAGCAGAGCACCGCCAAAGGCCGTTCTTTTTTAGCGCCCAACACGAGGAATGAATAGAAAGGCCTAGATTTTGTGAGAAGTGGAGACGAAGACCGAGACAAGACGAGGCCGCAACACGATTCGAGCGAGTGGGTTCGTGAATAGACAGCTGAGGAAGTGGAGGAGCTGAGAACGGAGGTACCCTCCATTTTTTCTACCGCGGCAATTCGCAGACCTCCGTCACAGGAAGGGCTCTAGATAGAGCTCTTACTACTATATCTTCGTCTTTTCGAGCCAAACGACGTCGCTTCTCTTAGCCTCAGCAGTCCTTAGTCAATCCCATTCGTTTTTAAAAACTACGTCGTTCGATGGACAAGCTTTCAAAACCTCTCTCCCCTGTTACAGAGCCACCATCTCTCCGATCCAGTTCTTCTACTTACCATCTTCGACTCTCAATTAATTCAGTTGGACAAAAAATCTTCGTCGTCGTCCGAAAATTGCGATTGGAAGAACATGAAAGCCGCTAAGACTCGCACCCTCCTCGCATTGCTGTCGCTCTGCCTTTTTTCGGTCGCCGGGTCAGCTTCCTCCTCTCTCCCCAAGGATCCGTTCGTCGGGATTGCTCCTGAAGGTCTGCGGATCCTTTCGATGGTCAACTGCTTTCGGTTCTTCCTCCCTTGTTTCGTTTTAAGCGCGTGCTTTGGTGAATCGCTGAGGTCGTTCTGTTTTCTTAGATTTGAAGTATTACGAGTCGTCGGATGTGATCAAGTGCAAGGACGGATCGAAGAAGTTCGCTAGAGCTCAGCTCAACGACGACTTCTGCGATTGCCCCGACGGAACCGACGAACCAGGTTTGTTTCAGGCTGATGTTTCTATCTGTGCCTCTCTCTTTATTGTAATTTTCCATACTTATTGGCAATTTTCTCGTGATACCTGTGTCTACATTCGTGTACTTGAACCAGGAATGCTCTTCTTTATATGTATGATAGTGGGAAAACCTAACTAATTAGTAACTTGTTAGAGAACGGATGATGTCCAAGAATTGGACATGGTTTTCATGATCTATTGATCATCGGTGAAACTATGCAATAGTCCGTTTACTTCTTCTTCTTAGTCTTCTTCTTTTCTTCTCCTTTGGGCTCAAGTTATTGAACTGACATGCTTTCTAATGTGCTGGTTTTAGTTTTCTGTGGAAGCTTGTTAGTTGCTGCTTCTTTTGATTTTCAAAAATTTTAAAAAAATAACCAAAGCCATATTTGCCCTTTGGATTTCAGGAACATCAGCATGCCCAGGTGCAAAATTTTACTGCAGAAATGCAGGACATATTCCCATGTTACTTTATTCTTCAAGAGTGAATGATGGTATTTGCGGTAAGTAGTCAGGTGAAATTCTATTCTATTCCATAGTTCCTCTCTGCCATTTCATCTCTGACTAAACAAGCGAGCCTTCTTCAGGTCAGACTTTGTGTTATAAAATAATTGTTCCAACTTGCCTCCAAGTACAGTAACAACGATCCTCATCTAATTTTGCAGTCTGCTAGCATATAAAAAATCATATTTGGTTGATTCTGTCATTTTTTATTCGTTTTCTTGAATTGGTTATAGAGAAAGACTTCTTTGAAAGTTGAACCTGCCATGCTATGCAGACTGCTGTGATGGAAGCGACGAGTACGATGGCAAAGTAAATTGCTCAAATACATGCTGGGAAGCAGGAAAAGTTGCTAGAGATAAGTTGAGGAACAAGATTGCAACATTCAAAGAGGGCGTCACCCTACGTAACCAGGAAGTTGAACAAGCAAAGTTGGCTCTTGCAAAGGATAAGGCAGAGCTGGCGAAGCTTAAAAATGAGGAGAAAATACTGAAAGGGCTTGTACAACAGCTTAAAGGTGTGGATTAAACTTGTCATCATCCTATATGGACCATTATTCTTAGATCTTGCCTGCATTCATAAAATTCCATTCGATGATTCTGTTCTGATGCTTGCATCAATCAAAGTTCAATCTAACTTGCTATCTACAAGAAATATGGTTGCATCCTAAATACACTAATGCATACCTTTTCATCTTTGTGATGTTTTCACTTATCTCTGCTGTTCAAAGAAATTCAAATATCTGTTATATCCTATCGTTTTGGTTTTGCTCATTACGCATGCAGAGCGTAAAGAACAAATAGAGAAGGCAGAGGAGCAAGAACGGAAAGAAAAAGAAGATAAGGAAAAGAAAGAAGCTGAGGAGAAAGCCGAGAATGAGAAAATAAATACCGAGGAGGAAGCTAAACAGGAGAAAGAGGAAGGCGAAGTAAATGGTGAAATTGAGGAAAGAGGCGTAGATAGCACGGACCACGAGAAAATTGGGCTAGTAGAGGATTCACATTCGAATCAGGTCGAATGACGTTCATCTAATCGTTTTGCAAATTACATTTCGGATGTTTGGTAGACTGTATCTGATACTTGTCATTTCTTGATTGTGACATCCGTCGGAAAAGACTTAGTTTTTGTTGTTGTGATACCTATGTTATGTCTTCATTCAAATTTCTTACATCTGTCATGTAAATGTTGTAGATCTGGAATCGCTTCTTTCACGGTTGTTTTTCTGTTTTTGTCAAATGTAATCAAGCATCATTTAAGCATATCAAAGCTTGAAAGATGACTGAGGATACTGTTGATAAACCTGGGCAAGCTTGCGAGGTTTACATATTTGTAGGAAGAGCCTTCCCAATGGAGAAGGGCAAAAATATAGACTTTCTTCAAATGACATCCCTTGTGATTGCACAGTTTCCCCGCAAATTGTCCCACTAAGAAATTGCAATGACGACTTTCTTGCTACTTTCAGTACAAAGTGCATTGCTTCGTCAACATACTAAGTCTTAGTCTTGTGTTTGCACAATATCAATGGAATAGCTTGATATTCCAGGAGATGTATTTAGCATCACTGTGAGTGCATTGTACAGTGAAGACCAGAGTTACCTAATATTCTAGTGCTATATGTAGATTTGATTCTAGATCATTGCTAATACCGTGCATGTACCACTTATGAACGAGCTCCATGGATTGCATTTTTGTAAATTTTTCAGATTCTTGTTTTTCTAACAGTGATTGTCCTCACTTACATTAAGCTTTGTTATCATTGACATTCATTCATTCTGTAGAATGTGGAGGAGTTTGAATCTTTGGAAGAGGTTGAAAACAACGATAATGCAGTAAGCCAAGGACAACAGGCTAATGGTGTGGGCCAGGTAAATCAATACTTCTCGCGAGAGAATATTCAATGAATTTAGCGTCTTGTCACTTTGGTCCTTTGTCTGTTTTATGCAGCATGTAGTGGAAGACAAAGATGAATCTGCTTCCCAAGTAAGCCAAAAAAAGTCTGGAATTGCAGCTGAAGATGAAATGCGCTCTGATCAAGTGACAGCAAGTGTATGTTTCTTTAGTCTTTGGTTGCGCTGACTGGAAGTTTAGAGGAACATCTTTTTGACATTAAATTCTACTGTATTTTTTTATCAATGCATGTGTCGTGAGTATGTACTCTCATCATCCTGTTGGAAAAAAAAAAGAATGTATTTTTGAAGATTTGCTGTGATTTCTCATGACACACATTAATGCTCATAATCATGACAAAAACAAAGTTCCAGAATAAGAACCCCTTCCCTACTCTGTTCACATTTGCTATTTTGGTGACTGTTTGAACATGGTGTGTATGAATGAGTGAAGTGTGTTTAAGTTTTTATGCCATGTTTGTCATACACATATACAGATTTATCTCTCTTTTTATTTGCAATCTTCTTTCTCTTATTTGTAAAGTGAGCAGAATACTTTTGTTTGCTTGCTGAAGCCAGGCCTTTCTATGTTGCTGTTAATAAGAAAAAGCATGCTTCAGATTTTTATGTGATATATACCAAGTTTTATGTTATCCATTACTCAGTCATTGTTGATTGATTGGAGGCTCTGGTAACCGTCCTTTTGCAAAATTGTGATGCATAGACAAACTGCGCTATGAAGAACTATAACCTTTGTGACCCCCCAGCTCAAGTTTTAGTCTGGATTGCATGGATGTATAATATTATGTGTTAGCTGAAAGTAAGGTTTTGTTTATTGCAAATACTTTTCTATGTGCAAAGTCGTCATTGGCGGCTGAGCCGGGAGTTCTTTATATTCTCAAGCACTGGATTGAAATGAATAAATTTCTCATTTTCTGCTGACTCGGCATTGCCAGTATATCTGTGGCAGTGATCTTCTGCTTGGTTCCTTAGTTTGGCATTTTTTGTCAGTCACATATTTAATGGAAAATATCATTTTCTTCGCATGGCTTCTGCAGAATAATGATTTATCTGAGGATACTGAAGCGCTTTCAAAGGAAGAGTTGGGCCGGCTTGTTGCTTCTCGTTGGACGGGAGAGAAGATTGAGAAGGAAGGTAAGGACCATTTTTCAGAAGATAATGAAGGAGAAAACCATGAAGAAACGTCAAAAGATGCACATGATGAAGAAGATGACGGATACGCTTCTGAAGCTGATGATGATGACCAAAGATATGAGGAGGATGATGTAGAAGATGATGGGGACGAGGATTTGCCTGTGGAAGATCATTATGATACTAGCTCATCTCACGAGTCTCAATCAGATGATGAATTAGACTTGTCAGGTTTGCTTCTTGCGAGCTTTATTATGGTCTCTTATTTTGTTCTCCAAGTTATACCGGTTAATAAATCCTTGAAAATTTCAGATACAACCACTCAGACTAGTCCATCTTGGTTGGGGAAGATACAGCAAACTGTACGAAGCATTCTCCAGGCTGTCAATCTTTTCCAGACTCCAGTGGACAAATCTGGTGACTTTCAAGCTTAATGTCCTATGTCAGACTTAAAAATTGATACGTGGTATTAAAAGGCCATCCTTGTTATTTTATAGAGGCTGCTCATGTACGCAAGGAGTATGATGAGTCCAGTGCCAAGTTGTCTAAAATAGAATCGAGGATATCGAAGTTATCAGATAAGTTGCAATATGATTTTGGTGAGTATGATACAGTTGTTTTTTCCTCAGCTCGAGAAACTTCCCTATTGACTGGTCTCTCAAAAATGAACTTGATGATATTGTTACAGGGCAAGATAAGGAGTTCTATTCATTCTATGGACGTTGTTTTGAGAGCAAACAAAATAAGTAAGAATTATATTCCTTTTCTTTAGTCATTTTGCCTTGAGTTGTCGTTTCCCCTTGAAGTTGTTCTTATTCAGTTCAAGTATATTTCTCATGTAATTGGCCTTTAATTTCAGGTATGTTTACAAAGTCTGCCCCTATAAACAAGCTTCACAGGAGGAGGGCCACTCCTCGACTCGACTGGGGTATGAATCTAATAATATCAAAATTTTGAAGCATGGATTATATTTTGTAGTTGCAAGCCCTGGTGACAGCTTTCTTTTGTTAATAACCGAGGGATTCATTTTTTGAAGCTTCTGAAATCTAAAAGTTTCCTGCCATGTTGATTATTCCCCCCTGTTTTGGTGCGACTTTCATTTGAGAAGATTGGCATCCATTCCACCAAACTTGCTTATATCAGTTACAGTACACTCATTGATTCTTGTTTGCATGTAGACACTGGGACAAATTTGATGACGCATATCGGGTCATGATTTTCTCAAATGGCGACAGATGCTGGAATGGTCCTGATAGAAGTTTAAAGGTTCTGATTTGCACTCTTCTGAAGAGTTTTTGTAGCCACAGTTTGTTCTCTGTGGTCTTTCTGATCTCTTATTGAATTAGCATCCGGAGCATTTGCCTGATTATATTCTTTTGCAAATGCTTTTGGGACATTAAGACAGTGAGTTGGAAATGATTGACATCATGGCTTGAACAGCTCCACTAGATGCCCATAATCATTTGGTAAATTTGAAATTGCAATCTGAGCAGCTGGTGCTTGTTACCAAATAAGTTGTTTCTCAGGCAACCGAGTTTAATTCTGTTGAAATTAGCGTAAGTTATGCCTATTAGGAGGGACTAGCCAAGTGCATTTCTTACAGAAAAAGGTTTCTGTGCATTTGGATTCTGACATCTGGAGCCTTTTGCTTGCAGGTACGACTAAGATGCGGGTTGACAAATGAGGTTACTGATGTAGATGAACCAAGTCGCTGCGAGTAAGAACCTCTCTCCTCTCTCCTCTCTCACAGCCAACACTCCCCCCCCCCCCCCCCCCCCCCAAAAAAAAAAAATAAAAAATAATAATAATAAAAATAAAAATAAAAAATAACCGAACCCACATCTCTCTCTCTCTCTCTCTATCTGATGCTTGAATGAATGCAGATATGTGGCATTACTATCTACTCCTGCTCTTTGTTTGGAAGACAAACTAAAGGTATGCGTTAGGATGCACCTCATAAATTCTCGTGTTGTGGCTTCTGTTGGTTTTATGGCAATAATCTTTTATGGTGAAAATGACAGGAGCTACAACACAAGTTGGAACTGATGGAGAATGAACAACCGCAACCTCATGATGAACTTTAACAGGTCGAGTTGGATTGATCTCCGTGATCATCAGCTCACCAACTTGACTGGTCCATCACGTTTGTTTTGAAGAGGCTTAGTTGGTCGACTGCGAAGCATAAAGAGGCAAACCGCATCCCTTAATAGTTTGGACAGGAGGTTCCATCAAATTCAAAATGACTGCATTTTCCTCCCTGGGGATCCAACTGTTTTGCATTCAGGTCTCTAACCACAGGTAGAACCTGCTTGATGCCATTCATTGTAGAACGATGGTACCAACGTTAGTCTCTGCTATTAATGATAGCAAGGAAGAGTTCTTGGGTACTAAATGGACTTTGTGTTCGCGCATTCCTATCTCCTATTTAAGAAGAGGTAAGGCAATTCAGGAGGCCATGGTTATGCTATCTGTTTGCTTCAATTATTACCACCCTGAGGTTGTCTCTTGTTGTTCGAAACGACCCAGGTTCATCCTATTTGCTGATGCGAATGTGGGTTTACGTGGTTGCACTCTCGTGCTTTTTGAGCCGTGAAATGCTTCGGTTGCTTTACCCCCATTCCATTCCTGCTTCCCATAAGCTTTTTGCTCGTCAGTACTCAGGACTCTGGCTGTGGCTATACCCAACGAGAAAAAGAGCAGTCCAAGCCCATGGGAAAAGCAAAAAAAGGTCCTTTATTTAAGATGGGGTGGTCTCTCTCTCTCATCGTCAAGCATGTCCTGAGGATATTCCATTCGAGCAAATTGAAACTGCTCGACAGAGCGCATTGGTCGACCTAGCGTGGCGCTCGCCGATTGCCCACCAAAGAAAAACTCGCAAACGATTCCATGCGTAAGATGCACTCGTTCCAACATAAAAAGAAGAAGGAACCCTGAGGAACGGTGCCACAAACATCCATCCAAATTTGCCACTCGGAAGTTTGTCCTTGTGAACATGGGGTCGACGGGTTATTGCTCGAGCATATCCGAAAATTATTCGATCAAGTGCGTTTCAAACGTCGATAAGCGAGTCTTCCTTTTTAGTACGAATTGTAAGGTCTTCTTTTTTGTTTTTAGTAGTTCCTTAACAAATGCTCCGAAAAACGCTTGTTACCTTAATTTAGATTCAAAAGAAAGAATGAAAAATATAAGACTAGAGATTCTTCTGAAACAACTGGAAAATAGCCACTCACAAAAAAAAACAAAACAAAACAAACAACCAGCCGGGGTGCGCCGAGGGGGAAGCATCTAATTCGATTTGTGGCACGTTCCCCCACGCTGTCTTCTTTTTCTTTGTCCTTTTGCGCGGTTCGTTAGCCGTTACCTATTTATACGACCCGTCGTCTATTTCTCCTTAAACGACAGATAGGTAGACCTACGGGAAAAAAAAAAAAACGAAGAAGAAGAAGAAAGCTTGCAACTTTCCGCTTTCTCCTTCGTCTTTCTCTCGCCTCTCTCACTCGCTCCCTCCTGTACTTCCACTTCCATCACCCCCTCTCTCTCTCTCCACGTAACCGCCACCTTGTCGCTCGCCCCCGCTTATGAATCCCTTCCCATCCTGATCGTTCTCCCTTCTGTTTGCGCCATCCTCTCTCTTCTCTCTCTCTCTCTCTCTCTCTCTCTCTCTGCTGCGTTCGATCGGCCGGAAGTACCTATCGGTACCGACTTGGAAATGGACGGCGCGTCGTCGGCGACGATGGGGATCGAGAGGAGGCCGAAGACGAAGATCGTCTGCACTCTTGGCCCGGCGTCGAGGTCCGTGCCCATGGTCGAGAAGCTGCTCAGGGCCGGAATGAACGTCGCTCGCTTCAACTTCTCCCACGGATCCCACGCCTACCACAAGGAGACGCTCGACAACCTCCGCCAGGGCATGGAGAACACCGGCATCCTCTGCGCCGTCATGCTCGACACCAAGGTGCGCTACGCTCTTTCCATACATGTTACGTGAATAAATATGAAAAAATAAAATACGAGGAGAATAGTCTCCAGGGACTAGCTTGGGCATTTCGCCGGAGCTGACTTCTCGTCATATTGATCGAAATTGGAGTTCTCTTTCTTCAAAATGAAGAGGAATGATGTCAGTGACTGA
Source organism: Rhodomyrtus tomentosa (assembly GCA_028455895.1). Lineage (NCBI taxonomy): Eukaryota > Viridiplantae > Streptophyta > Magnoliopsida > Myrtales > Myrtaceae > Rhodomyrtus > Rhodomyrtus tomentosa. The sequence goes on along the minus strand of JAPCWY010000003.1, from coordinate 10,759,401 downwards.
CTATACGGCGTGACATTGTCATTTCCGATTTTGATCATTGGTCGAATAATCTGCTACCCGTGTCGTCTTGTTTGGGGAATTTCGGCTTTCGGACATGTGTGCGCTTTTTGTTTGGATGTGGGTTTTATTAGATGTTTCCTATCCGATCCCAATATCTGGGAGGACGCCGTGATTTTTGTTTTTTGGCTTGGCCTTCTCTTTGTGGAGTGTCTTTGCTGTTTCGGCCTGGCCTTCTCTATGCGAGTCCCCACCTACCTTGGCCTTTCAGCTTTGCCAAGACCGGCCTTTGATCAAACGGGTCCCGAGGCAATTTGCAAATTTTTCCCAAGGGACTTCGAGGCTTAAAGTGACTTTTTTGTTTGTGTTTGGAGGGAGTGTTCGTTTTTCCTGTATCCTCAGATTTAGACGGGGTTTGTCTTGTCTGTAGTGGCCCCTCACCCCAATATGTGTCTGTCTGTTTTTTATCTCAGGTGTCTGTATGTTTGTTTTGTTTCTATCACGTGCTTCTGTAAAAAAAGCTGGCATACTACTAGAAGGAAAAAAAAATCGAAGAAAACTACATGCTTACATGATCTTCTTGGGCTATGCATGGAAAACTCGAACGACGATGGTGTGTATGCTACCTGTTGGATGGTGTTCAGAAACTAAGTCTTGATGCCTCTGTTGGTTTAGAAGAACTATGGAAAAGTACGGTGGGTTGGCTGTTTCAGGCGATATTAAGAGTTGGGGCTCACAATGGTGGTCAAAAGAAAGTGATCTTTTGAAGAACAATGTCGAGAGCAAATCCCTGCATCAGCTTGTCACAAAGTTGTAGATTTGTAGTGTCATATTACAAGGCAGGTGTCGTACACACTGCAGGCAGCCTGCTTATGCTTCTACATTTTCTTTTGCTATTGGTGTGCTGATTTTTGTATTTCTTTAAATGGAGCCTTTAATTTGTGGATGTCCCGAATTAGCTTACTCGACTAATTTATTCAGGAGATGGTCCTCCGTGTGATTTGGTCGGTCATTGATTCTATTAAGGGATCTTAACTGGTTTTTGTGGGGGATCAATGGGAATAGTCGCGTCAAGCACTAACAGCTTCGATTTGATATTATCTAAAAGCACAACTTCAATTTGATATTATCTCCTAGAATACATTGTTTCAACGACGTTTAAATCAATAATCGAAATTGAAAGTCTGCCCGAAATCAAAATTTTCTCAAGCAATTCCTATGTAACCACTAGGCTATTGTCTAAATGAGCAAAAAGAAATAGAACTTTACCTAAAATGCCATTCTACAGATAAACATCTTTTTGTAGTAGGATATCGGCAAGTTCGGAACCTGAGCCAAGGATGGAATGATGACTGTATGCTTCTTTCAGCATTAGTCCCAGCATATCCATGACTGGCCTTGTTTAAAATCTAGTTCATTTATTCATCATACAGGCAATCTTGAGATCAATCTCTCAGTGGAAAATGCAGGAAGTTAATAGGATTCCTGATCTTTAAATTTACATGCAACAGGGTCCCGAAATTCGAACTGGTTTTTTGAAGGATGGTAAACCCATCCAGCTAAAGCAGGGCCAGGAGATTACCATCTCTACAGACTACAGCATAAAGGGTGATGAGACCACGATATGCATGAGCTACAAGAAGTTGGCTGAGGATGTGAAGCCAGGAAGTGTGATACTCTGTGCTGATGGAACAATCACCTTCACAGTATCATCGTGCGACAAAGAAGCTGGATTGGTTCGCTGTTGCTGTGAGAATACTGCAGTCCTTGGTGAGAGGAAGAATGTCAATCTTCCTGGCGTCATAGTGGACCTTCCAACCTTGACAGACAAAGACAAGGAAGATATATTAGAGTGGGGAGTACCCAACAAGATTGACATGATTGCTCTTTCATTTGTCCGAAAAGGTTCAGATCTTTTGGAAGTTCGCAAGCTCCTTGGAGAGCATGCCAAGAACATCCTTCTTATGTCAAAAGTATGTTGATATGGTCGGGAGACATTTATGCTTAAACATATTTCATTTGGGTTCCCCAGCTGCTCAACATGAGTCGCAGGAATAGGTCGAGTGCCTAAAAATCTATATAATCTTAAGTCAGATGTCAATGAGTGTTAGGAAGTATTTTTCAGATAACATTTGATCGTAGTTTGGTCATTTCTCATTAGTAGTGTATTATTGAACAAGCTGCAAGATGTTCGCTTTTTAAGGTGATTGTTTTCCTGCTCTGCCTGGACTAAATTGATGAAATAATTTTCCTCTTTTTATTCTTGTCAGGTTGAAAATCAAGAAGGGGTGGCAAATTTCGATGAAATACTTGCCAACACAGATGCATTTATGGTGGCACGAGGTGACCTCGGAATGGAAATTCCTATCGAAAAGATCTTTCTTGCACAGAAGGCGATGATCTACAAGTGCAATATCCAGGGAAAACCAGTTGTTACTGCAACACAAATGTTGGAATCCATGATCAAGTCCCCCCGTCCAACAAGGGCCGAAGCTACCGATGTTGCTAATGCAGTTCTCGATGGTACTGACTGTGTGATGCTAAGTGGTGAAACTGCTGCTGGAGCTTATCCAGAGCTCACAGTTCAAACCATGGCCAGAATATGCGTGGAAGCAGAGAGCACAATTGATTATGGAGATGTCTTTAAGAGGATAATGAAACACTCACCTATACCCATGAGCCCATTAGAAAGTCTTGCTTCTTCTGCTGTTAGAACCGCAAACTCTGCAAAGGCAACTCTCATACTGGTCCTGACAAGAGGTGGAAGTACTGCCAAGCTGGTGGCTAAGTACAGGCCAGGCATACCAATTCTGTCCGTGGTTGTCCCGGAGATTACGACGGACAACTTTGAGTGGGAATGCAGTGATGAAGGTCCAGCCAGGCATAGTCTTATTTTCCGTGGATTAGTTCCGCTTTTATGTGCAGCATCTGCTCGGGCTTCCAATGAAGAGACAACAGGAGAAGCTCTAGAGTTTGCACTCGAGTATGGAAAATCCAATGGATTCTGCAAAATTGGAGACTCTGTTGTGGCTCTGCATCGTATTGGAACTGCTTCAGTAATTAAAATCTTGACTGTGAAGTAATTTCCCCATCATCCAACTTTCTGGTTACCATCTTTCCGTGGGAGATTGGTTTTGCAATCTCGGAGCAATTTTTGAATGAAGGAATGTTTTAATGACCGGCAGAAGATACTGCTAATGTTATATCTCCAGCTGGGGAGTATTTGAGTACTCTTTAATTTTCAGTATGGTGGCATTTTCAGTAGTCTTTTTGCATATCGAGCTTATTGGATCTTGCCCGATGATTGGATGTGGCCGACACGGTTACGGTCCATGGATGGTGTTTTGCTAGTTTTTAAAAATATATTGGCAAGCAATTTTCTTACATAGGCACAACTGGAAACTAGTGAATCACTAGTAGTAGTTTTACTGCCTAAGATTGGAAAGGAATTATACCCTAAAGGCTGTAATGAGTATCCCTGGCGTCTTTCTTGCAAAGTAGTGTTGGAGGGAAGGATCTACTTTGAGATAATCCTAGTCATTCATGATCTGAAATATCAGAAGCAACGAGACTATTATATCGTCAGACTCGAGCACTGATCTGTGTACATTCAAAGTGAGATTTATCTCTTCATTGTGTGACCTCAATGAAGCACTTGAGCTTTGAGAATATCTGTTGGTGTTCAAAGGCGATTGCACTAGAAACTTGTCGCCTGCTTTGCTGATCAGGAATCATCAACTAGAAAGCCCTTGACGATGCAAAAGGGGCTCATCTCTGGGGTAAAAGTACTTGCTTGATCATCGGTCTTTTCGATCAGTTTTAAACAGATTTGGTGTCGGGAAAAAGTCTGGATTTTTATTCAGACATTCACCCAGTTGAATTTCCACAAAAAAAAAAAAACAAAAGTATAATTAACACGGCATGATACGCGGCACATGTATCTATGCCATATTTCTTGAAAGATCAATAGTGATCGCAAAGGTATAATTCTCTCAGACGTGCAATGATTGCTTTGAAGATTTCTAAAGTATAATGAAACTCTTTGTTAACATTTAGGCGATGTTTGGTCGTCAGGATTTTTAGTTAGGATAAAATTGGATAGTAAATCCAGAGAATTTGTCATATTCTATACACTGTTTGACGAATCACAGGATTAAAGCCGGATATATTCATATCTTATTATATTTGTTATTTAATATTTATGTATATAGATGTAAATAAATATGAAAATACACAAACGGAGACTATAATAGTCTCTTATAATTCACTACCGACTCTAGTAAGAGAAAAAATATGATCATTCATATTTGCAACTGCGAAAAGTTTTGTCTCCCTCGCTATTTTTGTTGAATTTCAACGTAAACTACAAAGTTACAGAGAATAATGAGTTTTGACTCTCTTTCCGTTTTTATATACTTTTGACGTGAATCAGAAAACTACAAAGGAGAATGAGTTTGCACTCTCTCACCGTTTTTGTAAAATTTTGACGTGAACTAAAAAACTATAAAGAAATGGTGAAACTTTAATATGAACAAAAAATACATAGAAAAAAGAGACTTCAATTTTTTTTAAAAAAATTCATTGCTACACATTCTTCAAGAATTCGAAAGATCATTTCAATTTTGAATTTATTCATTTAAAATTTGGGTTCTTCCACTTCAATTTTATTTACTTATTTTTTATTTTGTATCCATTTTTTCGTTATTTCTATTTCATTCCATCATTTCTTAATAATTTTTTTTTTATAACAAACTATACTACAAAAAATCTTTCTTTGAGCTCACCCAATAAAAAATCCTCCAATTCGTAATGACATGAATATAAAGTGTGCATAGAAAATATATTGTAAAATAGAACCAAACTAAATTTATAAATATATAGGAATAAAAAAATTAATTTTTAATATTTTTAATATTATTTTCACTATATTAGAATTCAAATATAATTCATATTTAATTATTAGATTAACATTTTATTTTTTAAGAAGTTTGTTACTCGAAAAAAAAAATCTTTTATATTATGAACATAAAAAATCATGTCTATCTTTATCCCACCTACTCCATGAAATAATTTTATCCAAGCTATATCCCTATTATATCTTACTTTATCGAGTCCTGAACAGTAGCCAAACACATGATATATAACTTTTATCCTATCCTGCATTTTATCCTGATCATCAAATGGAGGCTTCAGCATTTCCCATGAAAAGTCTATAATTCAGCAGAACCAAAAATCCTAGCCACCCGTCTCGAAGTCTCTCTAGAGGATCATATTCTTTCCTGCCTCAAATTTTCTCATCTTACTTAAAATTGTTGCTCAGAACCCAATTTAAACAGTTTTGAAGAAATTGGACAAATCGTATTTAAAATTATAAATGACTTAAAACTCCTTTGAATAGGAAAAGAGAGAAGTCCATAGCTCTAAGCAACTTGCAACTTCAACTCAGATAGATTCGTCAATAAGATTCAGTCCACATGTGCCGCACAGCAATTGGAGCAACCCGTCTCAATCAAACCCTATCAAACCCTTCTTTCTTTACTCCAGAAATGTCATCATAATGAGTCAGGCTTGATCTGATGCGTTGGCGGGGCATCACCTCTGAAACGATACATTGTATTGACCCTCGATTTATAAAAGCAGGCCTGCTTTAGAATCGTCAACTCCAAGACATTAACATCTTTGTCCTCCGGTAATTTCGTGGAAGGAGTCCCACGAATCTTGAGCAATGAATAACGAGTCATGTCAATTCCTCAGTTCACATGGCTTTCCTACCTAAATTTCAGCCCCCACAAACGTTCACCCACTCCACTCATTCACAGCATCAATGTAGATGTCCAAAAAGCCAGAAAATTTAGCAGTAACAGCAGTTGTAGCAGGACAAAGTTGCAGGTCAAACGGAAGAGAAAAAGGTGTGATGCCAAGGGCAATTTAACAAGGCTCAAAAGATGTACATACATGCAAAAGGTAGAAGAAGGAAAGGAATTAACCACAATCTGGTCGTTATGGATCCAAATTCGTAATGCAAGGAACTATGTACACTAGCAAGTAGCGAACGCAAGAACTTCAGGCAATACACAGCATAGAGTAACAATAAAAGCCGAAAACTCGCAAAAGTATGCTCAGGTCTCATCTGTTTGTCAAGAACTTTGTGCTTAATTTTCATCCATTTGTGAAGAGCTTTCATGGCCGTTTGCCTGCGCTGCTGATGAGGATGATGGAGAATTGCCTCCGCCGGATTGAGATCCCGACGATGAAAACAAGCCACTGAAAGGCCATGGAATGGAAAACCTTCTGCTATTTCCGTTTCTTTCATCACCACTCCCATCTTCACCACTTTCATGACCATTTTCGCTCTCTCTCCCCCTCTGCCTCCTGTTGTTGACATTTCTAGACCCATCAGAGTCGAGCTTGGACTCATCAGCAGGCAACTGAAATCGGCAAACAGGACAAGAGCTATGAAGTTCTAACCAAGGCAATATGCACCCGCAATGGAACTTATGCTTACAAGGCATTTCCTTTGCTTCCGCTCCAATCTCAAAGTCATCCAAACAAACGGAGCATTGTAAGTTCTCCTTGATTGTTACAGTGGGCATCGATTCCACTGCCTCTTTCTGTGCCGGTGGAGTTCCATACCTGTTGGGATCATTTTCTGCCAGATGCTGCAATAACAAATCTAAACCAGGGCCTATGAAATAGTCACCAAGTGAACCAATGGTGTTCTCATTCCGCGTTGAATCATAGGATGAGCCCTGAACTATGATAGTTTGATTAAAAGGATTGATAAAGATTACCCGCTCTTGTTCCCTATCCCTATCCCTATCTCTAACTCTGTCCCTTTCTCCATCTTCTCTGTCTACATCTCTATTTCGGTTTGCACCGTCAGATTCCACAGCAATTCCAGCTCTAATGCCTTGCAACAGTTGCAGAATAGTAGCAGAGCTTCTCCTCCTCCTCCGGATTATGGATTCAATTTCCCGGTCCAATTCGGTTTCCCCCTCATGCCGCGATTCGCCATCTTCATTATCATCATCCTCGTCATCAAACTCCAAACGTCTTGATATTCGGCGACGATGGGGATGGCCCATCATACCGAGCAAGATGGGGGCCCAAAGAGAGAGCGCTCGATCTGATCCCAAATCCGAATCTTGTCCCTGGCTGTCCCCCGTGCCAGCCTCCATTTCCTCAACGAAACCGCTATCGCAAATTGGGCATTTGATCTCAACCTCCATGATGGGGTCTACCGTCTGAGAGCACATATGGCACCAATATCTTGTTGCCATTGGTTCTTCCATTTTCTTTTTCACAACTTTCCTCCGTCAGAAGCTTTCTTTCTGCAACATTTCAAAGCGGGAAAAATGAACACAGAGCGTCTGGAAACTGAATATGATTGTAAAATAACAAAGGAACCACCTAATCTCAAACAAAGGGCTGCGGTTCACAATCACAATACTAAACAGATCTGACAAGTTAAGGTGCCTCATCGAAATCCCTTACTTTCCCAGAAGATGGTTTCTCACCCAATTCCACCACCCAGAAGAAAAGAAACTTAATACAGTTGGAACAATCACAGATCAAATTCATCAGGAGCATCCGATGATCGTCTAAGAGATGAAAACAAGGAACCCGTTTGACATCAACCTTAAGAAAGAAGAGCGACAAACAAAGATGGAGAGTCTCTACAAGAAAAATTACAAAATCAAAAAGCTCTTGGCTTACCAACAGAGATGAAACAAGGGCACCAAGAAACGTTCAAACCGGAGCTCCAGAAATACCCACCAACACAAACTCACGACCAACTCGTAAATCGCGAGACTTCTTCGTTCTAGGAAGTGATCCTAGGCCATCGTGCTAGCTTCGAGGGCAAAATGGGTAGGTTGAAGCCCCTGCAATAAATCCAGAAGAATCTGGAAGCCTCACAAACACAGACCCAAAACCAACCACAGAAAGGTATTAATGGCATGAAAAATCAGGAGGAGGAGAAATAGCAGATTTGACACGCAACCTTAAATTATCTTTATTATTTTAAGGAAAATATAATATCATGAGAAAAACGGAGCATCACCGGGTACGCAGAGAAAAGTCTATTTCAAGTCAAGAACGAAAGAGAAGAAAAATGAAACAGCACCCAAGATTTCTGCCGGAGAATCTGTGGGTTTTCGGTTGCAACCAAAAGTTCCAATGGCGAAGAAGCAACGAAAGTGAAATGCCCTTTAGAAATTGCCGATGCCTCAAGATTCTCTCCCTCTCAATCTCAATAGCGGACCCGACCTGTCTCTGTCTCTGCCTCTGTCTCTCTCTCTCTCCTCCTTTTACCTCTCCCAATGAACATCGTCATCGTATATGTCCATTATCGTGGTACAGGCGGAGTCTTTCTCATGGTGATTAATACCATCTTTCGTTGGGTCAGAGAACCAATCACGATTCTTTCCCCCCAAAAAACATAAACAACTAGCCACTGCTTGTTTGTTTCTTTTGATTAACACGACGATCAGTGCTAAATCTTAAAAGATTGACCTAAGTCTCGACAAATCTCGATATTCGAGTTACAAAAAAAAAATTGTATTAAACTAAACACGAAAAAGAAAATTTATATAATATAATATATTCAAATATAATCCACTTATGGATCACGTCCGGCGCAAATTTTGATGAGAAATACTCATGTATGTATTTTTTGTTGAAGGATGCCACCTCACGATAATTTCGGATTTTTTTTTCTTTTTTTGTGTGATTCAAAACAAATTATTAATCTTTAAATTAAAGGCAATCCTATAATTATTTTTCTTAAAAAAATTATAGTAGGATATTTCAAATTCAATTCACTTACCATGGCTTTATACTACTTCCGGCGCAAACTTTGGTGAGGAATATCCACATTTCTATTGAAATTGCCTAATAATATCTTGAAATCCATTGCCATGGTGTGATAGCACTATTTTACTTCATCAAATTAAGGTCATTAGTTTAAGCTTCAACAAGTATGACTTGGCGGAATCCGATCCGTCGCCTCCGCTTCAAGTGTCGGATAGCCCTCCGATCCAAATCAATCGGCGATGAAATCCATCGCTTCGCTTTGCTTGATTGATTTGAGGACGAAATGGGGCGGGGGTTAGAAATTGAAGTTGCGGGGTTGCGCGGATGAAGCGACGGCTTCTGTCGACGTGGCGTTTTTGAAGGCCCAGGATGCGACACGTCAGCACCGAGCGACGGCCAGAATCGATGAACTTTCCTGAGTGCTTTTTGTCCGCTGGATGGATGGATGGATAAGCATTGGACCACTCGCTCCATTTGCGGGGAGGAATTGAAACGCTCCCACGTCGAGTGTCGTTTTTGCCGACAGAGTGGGACAAAATTGTGTGGCTCGTCTTTTGTGGGGGAAAAAAAAAAGTGGGAGTAAAAAACCGAAAAAGTTGGTTCATCACAAAGAAGAAAACAACAGCCGTGACGAAGAATATACCGCGAAATATTTCATCCATTTTTGTTTGTATTAAAGTAAAAGGGAAAGATATATATTTTTCCCTTAAAAAATTGATATATTATTGAAATTTGAAAACATCATAAAAAAAATCTTATGGGAATAATGACACTTGTGTTGTTAAAAGTCTCGAGTGTCTCGAATTAACAAAACTTAAAAGTTAAAGTACGCGTGCCGTAGGATTTCGATCAGCGAAAACTAAAAGCGAAGAGGTTTATTGCGCGTTGAAATCCCTCGGTTAGGTCAAATTGAATTTTTAGGGCTCGGCCCAAAAGGCTGAAGCCCAAAATGATTACTAACACGGGAAATCTTTTATTGAACGTTAACAGATCATTAAGTAATAAGGAGTTTCGATTTCAAATTCAGATATATACATATATATATATATATATATATATAGAAAACCGAGTGTCTTTTGATAGTTCCGTACATATTATTGACCAATCCTTCTTGATGACTTTTCAATGAAACTTGTCAAATACTTCGACGTACTTGTAACTAAGACACAACATTGGAATTGAATCAATGATGTTGGATCACACTGTAGTACACGATGCCGAAATTTAATCAACGACACTAGACGGGTGAAAATATAGGACACAACATCTTAATTGAATCGACTTTACTGGACATGATGGATGAATAGTATAACATCGGAATTGAATCGACGGTACTGAATTGGGTGAGCAGACATCGAAATTTAATTGACGACAACTAAATTTGGATATGAAACTTGCCAAAATTGAATTTACGACGAGAACCTGAAAACTACAATTAGGCTAAGAGCTAATTGAAAAGATAAGACTTGTTGTTGTGTTGTGTGTGTCTTTTGTATTGGATGACCCTGGGTATTTATAGACGTACTCTGATAACCATCGAACAGTTACTGTAATATGCAGACAACATCCGGCCTTGTATTTGGCCATGCGATGACATGTGGTCTTTTGACCATTTGACCAATTAAAAAAAAAAGTTACGCCGCCTCAAGCAGTGCATGACTTGGAATATAAAAGGAGAGTCTGCTTCGTTCCTTCGACAGAAACACGAAAACACAGAAATGAAGAAACGAGAGAATGCGTAGAAGAAAAGGAGAAAGATAGAAAGAAATTCGCTCTGATCAAGAATCAAGCCAAATCAATTTCGTTCTTCAGCGTTTAGTAAGAATTCGAACCCCTCGTTCATATCGTCGAAATAATTTTTGAAATTACGTTACGTTTGAGTTTCGTGTTACGGATAGTTTAGATTAAGTGATTTGGATTAGCGTTTTGTCAATTCGTATAAATAGTTTGACTAGTGAATAAGTTTATCTTAGTCGATTCGTAGTTATGATAACGTTTTAACTTGACCGTGATATCGATTTTCGCTAAATTGATAGGAGTTGAGTTCGAGAGCCTGAATTAGTTATCGAGATCTGAGTTATGCTATATCAGGTGAGTGGTGTTTTTCTTTTCTTTGAATTTATAAAGTCATATCTTGAAAGCGGTTCAGATTTGATATACTATGAATGCTAAAGGCATATTTGTTGCATCAAAATCTGAATCGGGCAATTACTGCATTTTGATACTTGCGAACTATTTGAAAAATATGTTACGAAATGAATTGTGAAATATGTGATCGATTTCTGAACCTGATTTATCAAAAATGGTTGTGGAATATATTCTGGTTTACAAAATGATTTCTGGATTGGATTTGTGGATTATTCACATACGTTGGTTTTGATGCTCAATATCGTTATGAACCCAGTGAATAATTTTTGGGTATGCGCATAATGTTTAGGATATCCTTTGGGGCCGAACCATCGGCTAATATAGGTGGGGACCTTACCACGAGGCGTTATATGTGATCATGGTTAGATATTTGAGTTTGAGTTTTGTCAATGAAATGGACCATTGACATGCGATTTGAGATTTATCGATGGATGGACCATCAATGTGTGATTTGAGATTAATCAATGGACTTGACCATTAATTTTTGTTATGATTTTTATTGGTAACAGAATATTTTTGTGATATATGTTATTTTATATGTGCATGTGAATACTCGATTTGTTTAGAATAGATATGTACTACTCACTGAGCTGTGATTGCTTACCCATTTCCTTCCCAATCTTTTTAAGTTCTTCAGTCATCGGCAAGTAGAACGAGAGCCCAATCGTTGGGGACTTTTGGGAGTTAAATCTAGGAGAGTTATGTACGTATATGTTGTTAGTTGTCAAGTTGAGTTGAATGATGAGATATAACTATTTTTGAGGATTGTAGAAACTTTGATGTAGGAACCAACTTCATGTTTAATCAGTTATCTATATACAGTTGAATATATATTTGATAACAGGTTTATGCTAGTTTCTATTTAAGGCTACGTCCTTTAGGCATGAGAACGGTCGTGTCATTTCCCTGTTCATTGTAAGAATTGGGGTGTGACAGTTACTGCCGTGGGCTCCAAGCACGTTCTCTTCTATAACTTTTGTGGATAATTCCTCTGGCGATTTCTCGATTTCCGCGCCTATTCCTCTTAGTCTCTTGGGAATTGCCGCCAATCTCCATAATTGCCTCAATCGTGGCTTCTTATGCGTGCCTTTTCTATCAGTTTTGGGGAAAATACCGCCAAAACTTACCTTGACACGTGGCGTTTTCAGGGCTAACTTGCGTCTAGCTCCAATACGGCTACCCGTAGGCGATCATGATCTCCACTAGTGCTTATCACGCAACTCTTAGGGTAATTTTTGGTGTCAACACAAGTGACATAAGATATCTTTTTCTTCTTCGTGATATGAACAATGTTTTCTTCTACTGAATGATTTCTAAATAAGATATCTCTTCGGAGCAATTTATTGATCATTTCCCGTTGAAACTCTATCGAGTGGCGTAAATTTAAAACAAAAAATATTAACTATGAGCAACACATACGCTCAAAGATATAATTATGTGGAGAAATCTGCAAATAATATTATCTGTAAAGAATGCCTATGTGAATTGTATTAAGGGAAAAAAAATCCCACATCGGAAATCGTGTGATATAGAGAAATTAATATATTTCATTTAGCCCATAAGTCGTTGGTGCAATCTCGTATTTGTCTGACCTTTTACCGATCCCTTGAGTAAAGCAGTTCGATTTCTGCTGCGCTATCCTAATTATCAAGATCTTTTTTCGGATGGCAATGGTTTCACCACTGTGAAAAAGTGAAATCATTAGCATTTTAGGCACACTGCCTTTGGAATTTCGACAAGAATGACAGATAAGAGCAAGAGTGGCAGGCGCTAGACGCAGTACAAATGATTCTTCTCTCTTTTGCCGTTGGCTTCCGTTAGGGCGAATGAATCATTTCCGACAAACAAGGAATGTTTGGCCATCCTTTTTTTCTCAAGCCTCCTGATTGCAGATGATCGCAGAGGGGGTTCATGATTTCTGGCACAATCATCATGGGAAGACACAATTCACCCTGCCGAAAGGTACAGTGAGGCCAGGCAAATTTCGACAGCAGTTAACGCGAGGGAGATTGATTTTGCATCCTAAGCTGCTTTGCAACAAAGATGCGCGATTTGCTTGGACACTGGTCCATAAAACCGGGTCATTCAACTTCGTGAGACGCTAGAGTTTATCGATATATACGATCAGCTCAATCTGACCCGTCGTGGACTAGTCCACTTAAGTATTGGCCCTTTGCTCGACAACTACGAGAACCAAGCTTGCCGAGAATCCGGCGGGCCCTGATGCGATCCATTCACCAGCTGGAAACCTCGTATAAAGCTTAGTTTCCTGCTCGTTGTGATGGAGACAAATGGATTGTCTGCTTGAAGATTCGGCAAGGTTCGGAGGAAGATGCGATTTTGGACTCAGGTTAGACTCAAACAACCATACTTATAACTAAATAGCTTTTATAATCGTGCGACTTCCACCACCATTAACTTCTTAGATAACATCAAGACAATCAATCGAGCTTGTTCAAGACAACCATGGACGACACAACTGTTCATAATTGAGCTTAGTACATCCATATCCAAAGAATTTTAACCTGCAACCTCGGATGCTATAGTCGCATTTCATAGTCATGAGACATTACTGAACGCCGACTCAAGAACTAGGTAGCATCTTGCTTCCCTGCATGAAAGAAAACATTTAAACTAAAGGAACTAACCTACCATGAAATTCTAAAGGTACATCTCAAGCCTATATGTTCTTCCTCGCAGTTAGAAATACAAAGAATTATATGAACAAGAAGCAATAACCAATCTGTATCAGGAACATCGAAGGTCATCTCGAAGATGAGAAGTTACTGGACATCTAACAGCGAAAGGCACCTCAACTTCCAAGAGGCGCAGCCAATGAGAACAAAAATCATAGTGCACTATATATCCGAGTGTAAAAAGTAAGTTTGTGTTGTGAGGCATTCTGTTTCTGCAGTTGGCTTGCCCGGCTCAACATCAACTCTCGAGCTGCTCTTGCTCCAAAAGCAAATTCGTTTTGACCCCCAAAATTTCAATATAGAAATGCATGTTGAATCATCTTAAGTTTGAGTTCTAGGCTCCATCTGGGAAAGAATTTGGATACAAATCGGTAATTACATGAAGGCCACTCTTTTGCACAGCGTGACTGCACTGAACAAGCCCAGAGAATGTCAAGATATTTGGGGATTGACAGCTGATAAACGAACTCTGAGCATGTTACGTCTTGGTTAATGAGCTATCATTCTGGGGCTTGTTGGTTAAACTTTCAACCTGTAAAACAATCTTCATTCACAACATACTCGGACAATATGTACCTTTCAAAACATCGAAAATAAAAATAAAACAATCATGGCTGAGTAACAATAATTTCCGTCCTTCAGAAGGGTAAACAGCTATAAGAAGTTACCACACACCAGGTTCACAAAGACTACACACACGTAGGCATGAACATGCACACAGTTAAAACATGGCCTCAGGCTGAAAATGCAGGTGGTTTTTTTTTTTTTTGGGTAAAAAAAAAAACACAACATTTCAAACTGAGTGGTTGACAATATGGCAAAAACGCAGTTATTAAGACAATTCCACAAAATAATCCACAACATTTCAAACTCTATGAAATGATGTAAGGGTTAGTGTTCAGCATACTGATCCCCCAAACCGGAACGATGAAAAATCCATAGAGAGAGTTCAGAGAAGTGTAGAGACCCACAATTTCTGCTCCATCAGCATCAGTGTCAATCACCAAATCTAAGTGTGCAAACATTGACGATCCAGCACATGTCATCAAGAATTGCAGATTAACAGCATTTCAGTAGACAGAAGACACAACATAGAGATTTCTAGCCATGAAAAATTTTCCAAACCAGCAAATATTTCTCTTGGAAAGCGATAAGTCAACAACAACTTCATGCACGAACAGGCTTTGCCGATCCAGAGAAACGCAACAGACATCTCACATAGAAGCATCCAAGCACAGAGAGAGTGCGCATGTGATAGAAAGAAAAACAAACAGTAAAGTTTGTCAAAAAAACACTTCACCCCATGTGAGAATCCATTATCTCGCCTATCTTCAAAAAGAGATGAAAAATAAGCAGGATCATATATGGAGCCTCCTAAGACATCATCAGAATCTGAGGATCGTCCAACTGCTGCAGAAGCCACAGGACTTAGAAAGCTATTTCTCAAATCAAAATCTGGTTCTTGAGAAGCCACGGTTTCTGAAGATGAAACCCCTAGCCTGTAAATCTGGATCCATATGAATGAGGATGATAGCCTCACAGAAAACCCAACAATTTGCATCGCCAGGGTAAGTCTCACTGAAAAGATTACAAGCACACCATAACTTTCAGATGAGATGTTCCTGCCAAAAAAGGGGAAAAAGGTTTTCAAGTTTGGGAGCCAATTGAAAAAAAATAAAATTTCACAAAGATATGAAGAGCATCTAGTTCCACTAGATACAAAGTTGTGCATGAACACACTGTCTTGGCGATTGCTAATCAAACAATGTCAAATTTAAAGGGGTCTAACATTCACAGAAATGAAAAAAAAATAATCCAGTCCTTAGTATTTTGGGCAACCTGTCAGCATAAGCTACAAAACTGACTTTATTTGACTTTCCCTGCTCGTCACAAATCAGAGTCTTTAACTACCACTTTTGCTAAGAGAAAGAAAAGCAGAATAGGGAGTGAGAAGAGCTTAAGATGAATGGTAAACTTAAGGCCTATTGAGCATTGAAAAGGACACTAGTACCATGTTAGTAAAAACAAATGCGAGTGCAAAGGAGGTGCACAGCATTGCTGTAAAGTAACGTGGATGAGAAGCATGACAAGTAACTTCCGCTTGAGCTAATAATGGACAAGCTTGCACATACATTGTGAATCTTCCTCCTGTTTTAGTAGGGATGTATGTCGACTTTCCCAAAGTTAATCCATCTCAGATGGTACTAATAAAAAGGTTCCAGTCATGTCGAGAACACTTTGAGACCCTATTCAGGAAGAAGCATAAGTAAGTTCCTTGGGCAGAAGTCTCCTTGCAACTGATATCTAGCGGTGTCAAATGGAATAATTTCATAAACCATGAGTTCACAGACAACTCATTCCAGGTGCAGGGACATATAAGAGCCTTGCAAAATTGTATGTTGCAACAGCTACAAATTAAGCAACCTCCTTACAAGTTAGTCTGTAAGAGTTTACAGACTGTTACCAAGAGATGCATATTAAGTGACAGCAACCAAGCACAAATTAGTCTGTAACAATTAACAGAGAGATCCTACCACTGTGACATACTAGGTTGCCATAATATCTTACAGACTAATTTGTAAACAAAATTCAGGAATATCTCAAAAGACATGGCAATCAATCTGTTCATTTGCTGATGGAATTCGTCAAAACCCCTTGAAGAGAAAATTCAACCGAGAAGTAGAACGAGCGCACTGAAATTCCTATACTCAAAAGGCCATACCATCCATTGGGCTAGGAATTCGACCATTTTGACCACTCTAAGCAGTTATTATCCCGGATGGATCATATCATGTGAACAACCAATCTAAATCATCGTACGCACTCACCATATATCGTGGGTGAAGAGTATGAACCAGAGGACATCAAGGAGGATGGCACAGAAGAGAAGCACGGCGTAGACTCGGCCCAGACTCTGGCTGCTACTTTCAATCGCGACAAGCGCGAAGAGCGCAATCGCCAAATTTATGAGCAACACTCCATTGTACAATGCCCCCAGGGATCCGATCAGCGCACAAGCAATCTACAACGAAACACGCAAACCGAAAATTTGAAAAAAGAAAAGAAAAGAAAAGAAAAGAAATCAACAAACAGAACACTCCAAGCGACGGCGAGTACTAATCCGCGAAAGAAGCAATCGAAGACGCACAAGCCCTAGGGCTAGAGGTTTTACCTGGATGTAAATGAGAATGACGGCTAAACCCTGAAGCCTGTCGTAATCATTAAGCCACTGCTGCACTTGAGCTCCCAAGGAGCAACAACGCATCATATGCCCGACGAGATTCACACCCAAACTTCACGCGCTGCGGTCGAATCTTCACCGCAAGCACATGAATCCCGGAGGTTCCTCCTGGCGAGGACGGACGGAAGGAAGGAAGAGATTGGAATTCCGAAGAGAGGGAGGCGACGAGAGATGATGGACCGATTGAGGACGGCGCTGCAACGGCGTGACCGGGACGCACGAAAGACTAGCGCGAACGAGGAAGTGAGGGGGACAGGGACAGCGGTTTCGAGCAATGCAGACAGAACAATATAAAGCGCATCGACATGTCCCAGTGTGCAAACTGACTGCGCATCTGGCGGGGGGGAACTCGAACGAGGAAGACGATTGGTCTGGTTTTCTCTCCTTTTTTTAGCTTTGCAGTTCCGAAACAACCAACGTTTTTCATTTTATTTTGTATTACTTCTCGATTTCTCTCTTTATAAAGTACGGTACCTTTGGGGAAAATAAAAAAAAAGAACAAAAATTAAAGAATGGACCCTTCCAATGATAAATCAAATAACTTATTGGAGAGATTTATGGACTGCCTGATGATTACTTCGAATGAATTTATTGGTTACTTCACAATTAATTCGCTTATTATATATATATAGAGAGGGCATTTCAAATATAACGATATGAAATTTTTTTTCTTTTCTTTTTTTCTATTAATAATTTTACTTTAGACCAAATTGCACAGTTCCTTCTCTAAGCACCCTTTTCAATTTTATATAATCCCTCTGCGATTTTAAACGGGGATGGTAAGATGCTTGTCGACTCCCGAGTGTGCAAGGCAAGCGAACACAAATTGCACCGTTATTGCCGTAATCAGAGTAAACGCAAGATTATGTTACACCTCCTCTGGCTCGCGCTTCAGAACAACCAATGACACGTCCCCAACCTTGAAAAAAAAAACAGGAAAAATAAAAAAACATTTGGGAACTTTAATGAACGACCGAAGTAAAATAAAGTTTTTTCCTTTCGAAAAGGATTGCTATTAGTATTAACTTTATCCTTTTCTCCGAAAAAGGGAAATTATGGGGGGGTGAGCTGAGCTGGACGTACAGAAGTAACAAGAAAGAAAGGGGGGGGTGGTCGCGGGATAGGGTTGAGAGAGTTCCGACACGTGACGTTCATGAAGAGGTTCCCGGTTGCCTTTTGACCGCCGGGCTGACCATTAGGTCCATCATCACCGTCACTATGTGGGCCCGGTGGGGCGACCGACCCCCAGGCCTGCGGCTCTGTCAATGAGGAACGAGCACCTGGACTGGACCCGACTTGCCCTTTTGTCTGAAAACGTTTGTTTAATACGAAACGTTTAAGTTTTCAAAAACCTTCGTTACTGTCGAACCGTCCAAACGAGTATAAATATTCTTCTATTTTCCGGAAATCTTAACGGCCCATTTGCCGGCTTGACGAGAGGGACATAGGCGTCCCCCAGTTCTGATCGGCCCTTCGATTGCAAATTTTCCAAGCCCAGTTCACAAAGCCCAACTATAGAAAATAGTTAGATGGATTCTTGGACCGACGTAGATCTCCCGGCTCTTTACCATTTCCTTTTTACCCAGACCAATTTCGGGTATTCTATGTTCATTCCTATTTCGATACGTTCGATCCAGGGGCACCGGACGTGGAGACTGGGTTATGTAGAGGCCCATGAAATTAACCTGCAAGTCTCGTTAACCAGTTCGGTTTAGGAATTAGGACTTTGATCTGTAAAAGCGAGCCTAACCCAGAGTAGCTTGCGTACAGTCAGTGAGATTTAAACGGACGATCTCCGCTTCCTAAGCTGGAAATCCTCGACTTCGGAAAAATCTCGGCGAGATCAGCTTACCACTTCTCATGTCAGCGTCGTGCGCGATGGAAACTAATGTGCATGTAAGCATTTCTACTGGTCCAGACAAGCTACAAGGATGATGTGCAAAGTACTAAACTTACTTTATCTGATGAAGAAATCGGATGTTGAAGAGGCAGAATTGTCACGGTCACTGTGCTATGCCTATGAACTTCATCAGGTATTGTGATTGAATGGTTGGTTTATCCACCTCATCATGCACGGAACTATGTTTTTTTGGCTAAGTACATTCATCTTTTTCCTAGATTGGCCTCGTTCGGATCAATCTATAAACCAGTAGGTCGTTTTCGAGGTTTCTGTGATTCTAGGAACATTCAGGTGTCCTCGTATTCTTTCTCCTAGATTGGCCTTACCAGTAACTTAGCATTACTGACTTCTATCTTCTTCTTCTTTTCCTAAAGATTGGATTACGGGGACGACCAATTCTAGTTTCATCAATAATTGATAGGATCCCTTGCTTAAAAAAAGAAGAAGAAAAAGCCTGAAGTCATTTTCTGCTCGAACAGAAGAAAGAAGATGCTACATTCCTGGGATTCCAGGACTGAACATGTTATAAAAATGTAGCATGTTCTCCCTCCTGTTGTTACTGTATTTACGAAAGCAGACAATCTCATGTGATATATTGCAGCTTATGTTAATGCCGATATCGACTTTCCCTTTCCGATTTCTGCTGCTTTTACAGTCATCTGCCATCACAGACGCCTTGTGACCGAGATTAGATGTATGTGTGTGTGTGTATATATATATATATATTTTTCCCTTTAAAAAGGGCAGAATCTTCTCTGCAAATATCAACACCACTTGCTCACAAGCACATGGCCCTCAGAGGCAATTTAATTCTCTCTGCTACACACAAGGAAAAATTTACTAGCTCTTCACATGTTCGAGCGTGCAAGCGCCTGGTCATCTATAGAAACAGTGTTTCTTTGTTGTCTTCACCTATCAGACGCCCTAGAAAGACCGATCAACTTTCAAAGCTGCGTAAACAAGCTGGAATTATTACATGGTCCGTTGGATTTGCGATCCGCTAGCCCGCCGCCAGATCCATGTTCGCAATGGTGGACATAGGATAGGCCAGTTTGTCTTTCCCGCAAGTCGCTGCCCCCCTCCCAATCTCAAAGCGTGCTGTGTAACTTGAATCAGCAATTCTGTATCCTTTGATCAGTATACGGTTTTTTTTTGGGGGGGTAAGTAGCAGTATACGGATTTCGTATATATGTTTATCCATTCCCTTGGGATAGCATTTATGATCAATCTCTGGAGTATTTGCTCTCCCCATAACCTCATTTTTACCCTCAAAACTTATCTTGTATCCATCAATATGCTTACTTTCTTATGTTAGTGGTCTGTCCTAGAAACCAATCAAGATTGATACTCTAATATTAGTTGTCGATTAGGTTGTGTCGAAAAATCGACATTCAATACACTTAGGTAGTCATAATGTTTTGTTAGAGACTGCTTATGACTTGTGCGCCAAAAGAGTTTTGAGCACACTGCTAGTGTTTAGTAAACCTACATGTCGCACACAATAGCGAACTGAGTTAATATTTTCTCTGCGCATTGATTTATTTAAGAAGTATATTTTAAGTTTATTCTCTAGATGTAAATATCTATGCGAATAAAAGAGTTGTACGGAATGATCATGCGCATTATGAGATAATGATTAAATGCACGATTAGAGGTGGACGGGCCCGCAAAACCATCTCTCTCAAATCACATATACATATATATATATATATATATATATATATATATATATAGACAGACACACACACATCCAACTATTAAGAATAATGGGTTTTGATTGAAAAAAACCCTAGAAACGCCTTCAAAGGATAAAACACATAAAATCGTTCTCTGTTCTTTAATCTTTGAAAGAGTCTTTAAGATTAAAAAGGCATATGACAAAAGGAATTCCAAGATCTGTAAACTAGCACTTGGATCGCTAGAGATCTCGATTCATGTGTGTGTGGATACTGATAAAGATGCAACGCTTGAAGCGTTAATCCAGACATAGCCGATCGTCGATTTATCTCCGATCTGATAAAAGTACGCATTGAACTCCTATTATGATTTCAATATACGCATAAATCCTGTCTAGGGCTTCGGTATTCCGCTGCATTTTTAACAACTAGGAAACCCAACAATTCACTCGCTCACTGATATGATACGCGTCCATCTTATCTTGAAGCAACGCGTTGGACACAGCGAGAGCGAGGAAATTTTCCTTAGTCCTAACGTCAGTGAAAACAAGATTCGCTCCTGCTCCATTATCTGTATTTGCCCCCATCTCTCTGTGTTTTGCAAAGATTATTTCTTTAGTAACTTCCCCATCTTTGCAAACCCTTCATGTCGCTTAGAACTCCCAGGGGTCCTGTGGAGATATACTGAAGAGGTGGCACGTGAACTGCATTATTTCTGCACTTTCCAAAAGGCCACCCACGACCAATACAGACCATATCGCCATCGAAGCCCTCAACCCTTTCCACGTAATGTCCTCCCCTTTTTGACTGTCCCTAGTAATTGCCAGACAGTGACACCGGAAATGACCCATAACCTTGCTATTCGATTCCTGGTTAACATGACATATGTGTTGCACTTAAAGGGTCACGGACATGAGAAGACATTACAACTTGTTTCGGTTTTTGTTTAAAGCTAAAATGAACGGTCGAGCATCCGGTCGAGCAAATGGACTTTCCCTTCTGAGATATACAGCAATATATATATATATATATATATATATATATCTCTGCATGCACGTGGATTTCTTTTTCTCTTAATGACTCAGTATTTATCGGAGATCATATTTTGTGGCTTTCATCAGTGGTGTCTTATAGTGTAAGGGGTGTCGAGAACTTTAAGACAGGACACGAGACGCGGGGAGAGAGAGAGAGAGAGAGTAGAGGCTAGAAAAGAGAACCTTATCCCCTCTAACGTACCGACCGTATATTTTATTGGGCCATCCTTGGATATGGATCTTTCTAGCAGCAGCTGTCTTCTTCGAGCCTCGATTCTAGAAAAAATGCCTCCATTTCCCCTTTTTTAAGCTGATTTATTTAGTGTCGGCTTAAATAAATCAGCTTCAAAAAAAAAATTGAAAAATGTCCCTTCAATGCTCCCCCACTTCTCTTCTTCTAGCTCCAGTTCCGGTTCTCCTCCTTCCTTTTTTGTGCCGTGATATGCGGTTGATTTGGGCTTTAATATTTCGGATCTTTATGGTTATTCATTTGGTGGCTCCATGGTTCCCTCTAATGTTTATCTCATAAATCCTAAATACTTAGGTCATTAGCCTCCCTTCTTATAAAAACAATTACTTATAAATAAAGGGTATGTCGTATTTTAATTTTTTTTTGTCTTTTTTTTTTTACACACATACATCAATTTCAACCTTAGCTATCGATACTTTCAGATCTCCCTCTTATTTTTGCAGTTGTGAATCCTCTAAAGTCACGGTGCTCGGGTCTTCGTATAAAGACTCAAGTGGCCTCACTTCTCTCTTCCTATATTGACCCTCCATCCACAGCAAGAGAGAAAACCCTAGTTAGCATCGCTCCTAAATCAACCATAAAGAAAGAGAGAAAACAAAAAAAAAAGGGAAAGGGGTTGTTTACGCCTTTATATTTTAGGGCTTGTACTTGGAACCTTGATGAGCTTGTGGTTGCGGCTACAAACGAGAGAGCTGCTTCTTCTCATGGAGAGGAAAATGATTGGTTCTCTCTCTCTCTCATGTATGGCATTGCGTGTAGGTGTCGAAAGCTCGTTGTGCAGCCAAGGATGACTTGCCGACTCTCTTTCTTCTTCTTTAATTTGATTGGATCTCTCTCCGTGTGTGTTTGAATTAATGGAAATGGAAATTATGAAGTTGGCAAGTTGTTCTTGGCTACATACCTCTTTCCGCTCCACATGCCAGGCCATTGGTGATAACTCGCAGTCACGGATGAATCGCCTGTTCCAACTTCCGATCCATTTTTTGTTCCCGAGATTGCTCGAGGGGTATGTTCTCGTTGGATTCATTTCATGGTACGTTCAGGTTGATTGTCAAAATAGGATTTTTCATCGTGCTACTGCTCGTTTCCTTAAGATTTCTTAAGCTCTCTCTTGCCACCGTTGATGCACATGTTTGATCACTAGCAATCTTGGTTCAAAAGAAGATTGACTCTCTTTCTATAATTTCACATACACCGCTTTCAAGATCCATGAAACGAAAACCAAACTCAGAATGAGGTAAGAAAAAGACATCATGATTTGAGTAGATTATTCCTTGCATCATGGGTGTTGCTGCGTCTTGCGGCTGATGCTCCTCGGGAGGGTAAGATACCAAGCAAAACTCCCATCTGACACCACTTGTTTGATAAAGGAATACCTATTGTCTGAACTACCTTGATACAAAAGTCACCAGTCTTGTTTGAGAATGAATGTGCTTACCAACCATGCTTGAGAATGAATGTGCTTATTGAGTTATCGAGAGGTACGTGGAGATCGATTGTTTATGAATTGCTGACATGCTCTACGGAATTGCAATACATGGCCGGTGAAGAAGAAAGAATGAGATCATCTTCTTCCCCCTCCATCATTGTGTGTGTCAACTCATACGTTAACTGTGGTTCTTGCTTCTGATTAAGTACACTTGTGGATCACTCGCTGCAATCTCATCAGTGGCCAACTATAGATTCTCGTCCAAACCCTGTTTATTTACTGGCGAGTCAAATAGTTTAACACATTGTATTCAAAATCCTCAAGATATTTTTCATTCTTTTGTCAATCACCAGGTCAGGTCCCTTGTGTCCCTAGTTCTTGGTCAAGAACAGGTGCTTGATTGCTAGCTAGGGAATCTGGACTTAGTAGAGAATTGGGAATATGGACATTGTTGATCGTCGACGAAGAGAATATGTAGCATCCAGTCATCTTCTTTCTCATCTATCGGCGTCAGATTGGTTCGGACATTATCGAACTTTGTTAGACTACTTGCTGTGTTGTAAATAGTTTTGCTGAGTATCACTGAAGAAGGGAATGGCCTACGACATGTTTGTAAAATACTACGCTAGCTAACATAACTGGGGAACGGCCCTTTTTCTGCTAGGATCTCTCAACAGGAGATCAAATTGTGTCCTATGAAAATAGTTAATTGTCTTCAGAAATGGGGTGAGAGAATAGGCAAAAGGCGAGACTGGACTGCATTGCTAGTGCACATCTCATACTTTAAGATCTACGGTTGAGAATGACGTTTCCCCAAAAAACAATCACACAATTTAAGCAATCATCTGTTGAATCTCTCTGTCTGTGTTGTCTAGACTTCATTTCTTGTGGGTATGTGGTGCATGATCACATCGGCTTCTCGCATTTTCTTCTGCTTAGTCTCGGCTTTGTCACAAGAGCGGCGATGATCGAGCAGGTCTAAAACTGTTATGCATCAAGAGGTTTTAAGCCATCGATCTCTCTCTTCATCCTTTGTGCCCGCATCTCTCAAAAGATATGTTAAGGTTTACCATTCAGGATCGTCGTGTCTAGTCAATAAAAAACGACTTTGATTAGCACCTCGACGGTCTTACTACAACGAGCAGTGACTTCCTTTTGGAGGTAATCACCAAAGGTTGGAATTTTTATAGCTTGGATTAAAGGAAAGAGAATTAATAGTGATAGTATTGCCTACTAAGCGTTTTTCTTCTTTCCAGAGATGATTTAAGTCTCCTTCCATTCTAAGTTTCTTATTTTTTACCACGTGTCGGCCCATGATTCATGAATTTGTTGCATGCGGTCCTTCTTGCTTTGTCAAGTGAACCCCCAAAACAAAAGTATCAGCATAAAGCTCAGATTCAAGCCCAAATTTGATTATCTGTATGGGCCTTGTCCATTTGCCTGCTGACCTAACTGCCCACTTGGCCTAACCTATTATTTCTTTATTATTTACGCCCTTTTGTTGTGGGATCTCAAATGTGTAATTTTCTGAGTAATACAATTAAATGTCCTTAGTATTTCCACAGCAAAAGGGAAATTCAACTGATGCCAATATTTTTTTTTATTACTTAAATGTCAATTTTTTTAAAAAAAATATTATTCAATACAAACTCCGGTGAGGTCGCTGGAATTGGCATTAAAGTGATCGTTTTTTTTATCACTTAAGTGTCAATTTTTTTTAAAAAAATAATTATTTATTTATACTGAAATTTCCCGTCATTGGCTCTAAAGTGATAGTTTTTTCTCCGATTTGACACTTAAGTAATTCAAAAAAAAAATATTGACATCAAAGTGAGTATCGAACACAAATATTGACACTTGAGGCGCCCTTATGTTGTATTTCCAGATCCCAAACTATGCCTACCGAAGAGATTACGTGTACATCTGAATGTACTCTTTGTTGCATTCGGGGCGGGCTAGCGAACGCCGTACCTGATCTGATCGACTAAAACCACCGATCATTGAGCATTACTTTGATGCCCCACTAATTCTCGATGCTACAACGGAAGAAGTGCCAAGTTTGAATGCTTCTTGAGATTGGATTTGCAGTATTCGATAGAACTGAATATATCAAGTACTCAACATTTCAAAGCTTAGGATTGTGATTCTCTGGCGTAAGATTAACACTTTAGGCATAGATGAAATTATTATCCCCATGAAAAACGTTTATCATCAATTGTCTTTTAAGCAACATAAATAATTCTAACAAAATTGTTTCTAAGTCAATTTCTTTTGTCGCGAAACAGATGATGTGTTAACTTTCAAGTGTTGTCAAGTCCCAAACAAATTATGTGTGTATATATATATATAGGAACTACCTTTGCATCTGTCATCATTTTATTCAAAATTAGAGTTGTTAGGATGATGCCGGTGAAGCAAAGGAAGCACACATAGCGTATGTAACACTGATGATTAAAGTTCATAGGCATCTTTGTAGGCATCATTACAGAACAAAAATAAATGAAGTCATTGTTAAGAGATAACTCCATAAAATAACACATAGCTCCAGGAAAATTAATTGTCCAATTATTCGTACATCTATTTTATCTGTTAACTTAATCACGAACATTTACGCCTTATTGCAACGTAGTCATGTAGCGATGTGCCACGTAAATACCTTTGGCGATGACTGGACAGTCATGTCGATGATTTTCTGGAGAAAATTGATCAAAATAATTGTATTGAAATTTTACGCAACGATATTCGAACCGAAAATGGTTAACCCTGCTTGGTTTTCTCTTTTCACTTTAGAAATGTAATCATCATTTGGCTGCATGAAGCCGAATCATTAAAGGGCACTCGGTTGAGCAGATCAAGCGTATAGACGGGACAAGGTAATCTTCCAATTTATAAAAGTCTTCCCAAAGTCTTCCCATCTACCATTTGTCGTAATTCACCAAATCCTATGTCATTTTTTGAAAGGTAGCGCAAACAAAGGGCACGTAAGACGACACTTCTGCTCCATAAGGTAATTTATAATCAAATAAATTCATTTGGGAAGTACTAAAAACGTCTACTTCTAAAATATTATTAACACAAAAAATTTTATCGACGGTCAAAAAAATTATACTTTATTTATAAAATTTTAAATTTCTTTGAAAATACTTTTTATCATTAAAAAATATTTACTTTTAAAAACTTTTTTTTTCACTCTGATGACTCGGCAATGGCGGTCGGCGCAGGTCGGCGATAGACTGTGTCGACCGGTTGAGGTCGGCAATAGTTGATCATTGGCAACGGTGGTCGGCGATTTACGGCGGCCATTGGTGGTCGATGAATGTTGGACAATGGTCAGCAGTTGGCAGCGGGTAGCGGTGGTTGTGAGTGAAATGGGAAGAGGTTGGTGGTGGACAGTAGTTGGCGACGGGAGGCGATCAGTGGGTGATGGCAGTCGCGAGTGGCGGAGGTCTTTGGTGGGCAGCGACAAGCGATGGTTGGCGGTTGGCAATGGTCGCCAACCGCAGCCGACTGGTTGGTAGCGACAGTGGTCAACGGTTGGCAGCGGCGGTGGTCAATGGTTAACAGCGAGGGGGGATGGTTGCGTACTACAATGAGCAGTGGTGCAACGGCGGAGATCGGGGGAGGCGGGCACGGTGGAAAATAGGGTGAGGGCGTAATAAAAAAGGGGTGAAGCGATAAGTATTTTTTGAGTTTTTTTTTGTTCGAGTTTTTTGAGTATTTTTTGTCAAAATGCTTCTTGAGTTGAGAAGTAATTTTTTTTAACTTCTTAAATTGGAAAAAAAAAATAACTTCAGAAGTAAAAATTCACTTCAGAAGAAGATATTTTTTTCAGAAGTAAAAAATTTTACCAAACATATTACTACTTTAGAAGTTACATTATCAAATGGATTTTTACTTTAGAATCACTTTTAAAATAGAAATCTACTTCTAAAAATGTTACTATGCGCACCCAAATAATTTTTCAAAGTCATCACACCAGCCAAAAAACAAAAAAAAAAACACCAAACTTTCTTACTTACGAACCGTCTCGTCACAAATTATGGATTGAGCTAATGCAAATAATTTATGTACCATGGATGGATACTAAGAATAATTACCAAGTCAGTTATAACCTTATCGTACAGATGACAATTTGACCTTAAACTTTTAAATCTATGCGCGAAATTTTAATATAGTGTTTCCAATCAATTTTCACCGGAAATGGATAACATGGCAGTGTGCACATAAGACGATTAGCGATGATTGGACTTTCACATTAACGATTTCCAACGAAATTAATTGTAGAGAGTACATTGCAATTTTGCGCAAATATTTATGAGCGAATTTGCCATCCGTGTAATTAGGTAAATTTTTCCAAAGTTCAGTCTCAAGCGTGAATTGCACGCCTGTCCTTACGTCGTTGCCCAATTTAAACACGATCGTGGGCCCGCCAACGCGCTCAAGCAAAGTTTTCCTTCTTGCGCTGGGGTCCACTCAGGCTCGCGCCATTCCATGATAGAGATTTATTTATTTAATTATTTGTTTTAGATGATATACCAAAACATACCTCACATTTTGTCTAAGGACATCAACCTTTAAAAGCATCAGAATACACACTTGAATTTTATTTCAAGAGATCATCTTGCCCATTTATATCAATTATCATTGTGCTCCTATTTACGAAAAATGCCGGGCCTTCTTTTTAAAAAGGCCAATCCGGACTCAAAAACTAATCGAAAACAAAATTGCCCAAATCCACCGAAAATGAGTGAAATGGAACCGTTGATCGTCTTATTTATTTGAGAAATCTTAGTAGGCCTACTAAGATTTGAGAAATCTTATTTGAGGACCGAACTAATCACTGATCGTCATTTATTTGAGAAATCTTAGTAGGCCAATCCGGACCCAAAAACTAGTCGAAAACAAAATGACTGGGACAAATTTCGGTTGTGTTGGGAAAAAAAAAAGTGGGATTTTATTCGAAGGATGCGCATGCATTCATAAAATAAAGGAACACAAGTGGTCATCCGGTCAAAAGAAAGTGAAGTAACGTATTCGATCATTTCTTTTACATTCGAAGGTCGGACACTTGTTAAGCAATCAATTGAAGAACATTTCACGATTTCTCTTGAAAATGGAATCGTTCCGGTCAACAAATGTCCAGAAGCGAACACTAAGATGTAACCCGCATTTCTTTTGCTCGAAGCATATCTCAAATAAGCAGGTCCTTCTTGCATCATCCTTTTTTTCCCCCCCTCCCTTTTTTCTCTTTTTGTTTTCCCCTTTCGGATCAATTTTTGGAGCGGGTCGGAGGAGACGATCCGGGTTCTTAGTTCAATGAGTTCATCCTTATCGAGAACTCGCCACTGGACCGCTAGAAAGATGCCCAGAAATTGTGCTCCGTCGTCGAGAAGAGCGAGTCCCGATTGCCAATTCATAGTACGAAATCAAAGACACAGAAACCCAGAAAAAAAAGAAGAAGAGGAAAATGGAGTTGCTTTGGATCGTATGCATGCGATCGGCAGTTGTTTGGTCCTCCTCCTTCGGTGTTAGCATCGTAAGATAGAGAGAGGGTATTTCCTGGGCCATCCATTGGTCTATGTTTGACGTAGTTCGCACACATAACATGACTGCCACCCATGATCGTTACCTTGGACCAAGAAAATATTAGACATCGTCAGCAAGAGTGTCCGAAAATTACCCTCCCCCAAAATAATAATAATAATAAAATTGCAGGTATGGCAGAAAAGGATTGAAAAGCTCCATGGTAGGTGAGCTCCAAGATCAAGTCTTTGAAGGTGGCTGGGAAACTTTCATTATAATTTCTGTTTTTAAATTTGGGGTTTTCGTTTTCTTTAGTTAGGAGCGACTCGAGAAGATTCTATATATGTTTAACTTCCATAATCGTCATACTTTCTCCTTTCTTTTGTTATCTTTAGGCACGGGCACAGTGACCCGACTATCTTGAAAACCATGGAACACCTTGTGGCTCCCATGTGTATTGATTGTTTAGCTGAAAGACCCCCTCCACCGGAACCGACCGCTGCGGCAACCCTGAGTGATTTTTTTTCCTTTTGTGTAGCAATAATTCTTCTGATCTGCACTGAAATTTCACACTTCATCTCACTGACCACTGTATGGTTGAAATGCTAGATTCTTCATTCTGAAAACGGAATCCCATTTATTATTTGTGGGACCCCTCTCTCTCTCTCTCTCTCATGCAGCTGAAAGAATCTTGTCAAGAAGCCACAAGACAGACAATGGCTATCTGCTGTACTTAAGATACATATGATGCAATTGTTGTTCTTGTTCTTGTACTCCATGCTTTCACATGGGGTCTCAGAGAAATCCTTAAATAATTCAAGGGAGAAAAAGTTGGTGGCAGGGCCTTTCTATAATCTTCTCCTGAGTATATGATTGTTTGTCCAAAATGGCTTTTTAGCAATGTTGACGGGAGACATGAATTCTTCCTTCAGAATGTGCAGAATCTCTTGCATTTACCTTTTCCACTACCCGCTTTCTAATTTTTTTCCCCTCCCAGCAATCGTTTCATGGTTGTATTGTATTGCCCTCATGGGACTTGTATATACACTCATTCATAGTTCCTAGATTCCAGAAAGAATAGATTTTGCTGGTTGGGGCTTGCTTTGAGTGTTGTCTGTAGATATTGAACTTTCCATGGTCTCAAATGAGCGTGTCTCAGAGACCTTGCAATGAGCACGAAGGAGGTTTTTGCTTAATCTCCAGCCAAAGTGGAGACACCCTTTTTACTGTAAGTGCTCATTACACAATAATTCGTCACTTCTGAAATAGCAGCGATAAGTTTAAGAGTGCATTCCGGTATAATTGCTGCAAATGATGTATCAAGGAGTTTGATTAAGAATTTTTCGGGTCTTTTTGCATTGTTTTTGAAGTAAGCCTTTTTTTCAAGCCTTCAGCTATTGGTATGACTTATGATGAGCAGAACAGGAGGAAGGAAAGATTAACCTTCCACAAGCCACTGAAGATGACATTGATGGAGAGGAAGAACTCTACCCGGAAGCTTGCCGAGACAATTCATTCCCTACTCGGGTTGAAGTCGCATTTGACTTCTACTTGGATCAGATCAGTATGTGGCATCATGAGAACCCTACCATCCCCTCGTTCGTCTGACAAGATCAGACTGAAAATATCTGACACAGGGAAGGAGAATAATGCCAATGACATGGACTTGAGCATGGTCATTCCGAAAATCAAAGGTACGTCTTACATCTAAATGGGAGGAAAAGCTCAATATCTGCTATTTCCTGCACAGAGTTGATTGAATTGAAGCACGTTCCTTGCGCCTGCAGATGAACTTGCTGAGCTGCATGATTGTATCAAACGGTTGAATGTTCGAAGAAGGCAGGTTCTCAATGAGTACCTGGACATGAAAGGTCAGTCGAAGAGATGAACAGAAAGAAGTACGTTTTTGTTACATGTTCATACACATAAAATTTACCTATCTCAAAATCTCTCTATATTGCTACTGCAGGAAATATTCGTGTATTTTGCCGTGTCAGACCGATGAATGTGGCTGAGAAAATTGGGTGCGCTAGGCCAGTTGTGGGCACAAATTCAAGCAATGTTTTCCTGAAAGTCACAAGCGGCAATAACAAAAGCTATAGTTTTGATAAGGTTTTCCACCCTAGTTCATCACAAGGTGCTACAAGTCAACTCTACTTTATCTGTGATTCCAATATCTCCTCTAATGCACGATATCGAGGAGAGTGTCCAATTCACCGTAAATTTTTCAGTGCAGAAAGTAAGGTGTGGTCTAATCAAAAGTATGATAAGTGAAATTTTACAGGTGAAGTCTTTGGTGAAGTTGAGCCTTTGATCAAATCTGCATTGGATGGGTATAATGCCTGCATTTTCGCATATGGTCAGACGGGCACAGGGAAAACTTTCACAATGGTGGGTACCATATCGCGAGGTTACTACATGAATAGAAAAACTATTATTCCTGATAAGCATTAAAGCCATGAGTCAATGCATTCATTAGTTTGCATGTACACCAGGCACAGTTTTGAAGCTTAAGATCATTTTAAGTGACTAGGAAAGATAGGACGTACCTCAAACTAGATACATAAAACTTCTGATAACGCACTTAGGATTTTTTTGACTGCCAAAATTATTCCTATTTGTACTCCTGTCTAATAACTGAAGTCATAAAAAATATTGACTTCGCTCTTCTTGACTGAATCTGTGCTGTCATCGTGATTTAGGAAGGTACTCCAGATTTTCCGGGCATAGTGCCTCGTAGTATTGAGGCACTGTTTAAGCATGCTTTGGAGAGTAATTGTACATACCTCTTCACTTTCAGTATGCTTGAGATTTATTTGGGCAATCTCAAAGATTTGCTCATCCCTCAGCCTAAACAACCAACAGATCCGAGACCACCATGGTGAGTACTTACCCATCCATCTTTTGAGACCTGTGCGTTCTAAATAGTATTCTGTCCACCGAAAAAACTCTGCTATCCAATTTCCCTTGTTGATCCGCAATAACATAGACAATGGTATGAATGAACAGCCTTTCAGTCCAAATGGATGCCAGGGGTGGAACTGAGGTTGAAAATCTTGTGGCAATACCAGTGAGCGACTATAACCAAGCCCTAAGGTTGTATAAACTGGGTAGCCGATTCAGGTCAACTGCTTCTACAAATTCTAACTTAAATTCAAGCAGATCACACTGGTAAATGACTTCCTCTGTCTAGAATTATGTGTACTTAAAACAGCAAATTTTGCAGACGAAACATTAGCTAGCTAGTACAAGTACACCGTAATCAGAGCTTGCAGCCTGTGTTCAATCAACTTTCCACTTATTTTCACAGTTCTAAGGCCTAGGAATGCTTCACAAGATACGATATCACCGTCTAGAAGTGAAACTAAAAAAATATAAGTATTTGAAATGCTTTAAGATTGTTTAACATAATGTCTGCAGTATGATTCGCATAAAAATCACATGCTACAACGCACCTGAGAGGCGACGTGAATCAAATAAAGTTTGGTTGGTCGATCTTGGAGGTAGTGAACGAGTTCTGAAAACAAAGGCATGGGGCAAGAGACTTGAAGAGGGAAAAGCAATTAACTTGTCACTTTCTGCTCTTGGAGATGTCATCAATGCCCTCCAGAGGAAAAAGCCTCACATACCTTTCAGGTAAATGAGAATTTACAGGGAGCTCACACATTTGTATTTCACACATCTGACAGCAGGCTATCTCCTTCACATGCTAGCTTTGTGTGCTATCGTATTGATCGCTCTGTCTCCACAATTGAAACTATATAACTAGGATATCAGTCATTATTGTAACTAGTTTCTAGGAAAAACTAAGGCTAAGAAATTCATTCCAGAATCCCCGACTTCTGAGGTATTATATGATGCAGCAATTGCAGCTTTCCAAGTCATCATATCACGTTTATACGACAAATGGTAAAGTTTTTTTTTCCCTCCAATCAGTAGTTGGTGAATGCCAACAACAGGAATTATTGAATCGCATCAATTCCCCAATCCTAACGAAGTACAGAATTGAATTGGTTCCATGAATCTAAGAAATATTACGTGCATCACCCAAGACGGTAATCATGTTGTCCATCTCTCCACGGAAGCCGACTATCCAGTGGGCTTTCTTACAATCAAAGCCGGTCACTCCTGATTTAGAACTTTGTATTTTTGACAGGAATAGCAAGCTGACGCAAGTTCTAAAAGATTCTTTAGGTAATATATTTCTCTCTTTGAATCTACTTAATCTCAGTAAGTCATTGATGCCATTACTGAAAATGTACATCCCTAGAGCTTAAAAGAGAAAGGGAAGAAATACCTGCTTCGAAGTTTAAATTACTCGGGTTCGTGCATGAGTCTGCAACTCCAAGCGTAGGTATCTGATGTAGTGCAAGATATACATTCTTTTGAGACAATGGTGAAGATTCTGAGCTGTGCACTCAGCTTTCTTGAACTGTTGCATGATAACATAGCTTTTCTCTTGCTGTCTTGATTTGGATATTGCTGCATCATGATATACCTGTGTCTCTCGGCATTTAGGGGAGGATTCCAAAACGCTGATGCTGGTGCATGTGAGCCCAAAAGAGGAAGATCTCTGTGAGACAATATGTACACTAGGTTTCGCAGCAAGAGCGAGAAGCATCCACCTGGGAACTGAAGACTCTATAGTAAGCAAAGAAGATCCTGACTCTTTTCATTCTGGAAGTTAAAGTTAAAGGAGGAAAAAGGACAGTAAATTTGTTGGGAAGTGCTAGCTTTCCTTGATGTCTGTCACAAAAGATGTAGGACAATACGAAAACAAGAATTAGAGTATCATAGATCTCACCGAAGAAGTCTCAGCAAAATGTAGACGAAGAAAACATACCAGACTAATCAGATGATCAGGACATGCTGCTAATGCAGATCTTGCACGTAGAAGAAGGGAAAAGTTAAGCAGGCATGTTTCTGACATTGGATGTCTAGCAGTATCAAATTAAACAGAAGGAGAAAGAGGTAATGCCTACTATAGTAACTAGGTATTCTGGCGAATTAACAGCATATAAGCATCCAGTACGAGGTACCCGCTTGGTACCATTAGCAGACAATCGCCAGTTTGACACGTAGAGACAACCATTCAATTTTTGCCGTATCATTTGATTCTAAGATAAATGCAACTGTTTCTCTTGTTCCAATATCCATAGGGCTTCAGTGTCTACTCATATCTCTTGACTTCGAAAACCTCTCTCTTTATCTGACTACTGATGCTAACTGCCACAAATCAGGAAAGTGCACGTAAGGAAGCTGCAATGCAAACCCTGCAGGAAACTATGTTAAAGATTGAAGATGAGCGTCAAAGAGTTAGCAGAGAGATTAAAGAGTTAAACAGAAAGCTAGAAAATCTAACGGGGACATCACCTTCCCATGAAAATGATCACTCAACTGCTGAAGAGCCTGAGTTTGATTTTGGCACCACCAAGCAAAAAGCCAAAGATGTGAGAGCAGCTCCTCTATCTAAACTACCACGATTTATGAGGCCAACTATATGCAGCCAAAGAAAATCAGGGACTGAGCACCAAATTTCTGAGGGGAAGCACCCTGGCCAAACAAAAAGGAGAAGACCTCCATCTCAACGTGCGGGGTCCGTGAATTTCCCCATGAAGAGTCACTTGGATTACAAGTCTGATAGCAGTATTTCCAGAGCCAGTTGCCTGGTCGACTTGGATACCATGTGCAATGCAGATACTGAGACAGAATCCAGTCACGACACGACTGAATGTGATGTAAAAGTGGTAGTACTCTCGGAGGAGAGAAGCTTCCCGATGACGACTGATGGAAAGGCACAGTTAGATCACGAAATGGTTCTTCATGGTATTGACAGCAAATTCTATTCCACAGAAATTCTAGAGGTCACTGATCGGCTGAATTCGCAGAATGCGATAAGTGCTGGTGGTGGTTATAGGAGTAAACGGGTTCCAGCTGTTCCTCTTCCCCCGAAGTTCAGGCGCAATGGACAGAGTAATGCGGGTGTACTGTGCCTTGAAAGATCAGATGCAGAGAATTCTCCATTGAAAGGTCACATAGATATTTGTGAATATGAGGAAGAAAGTCAGAAAAGCTACTCTGCAAGCTCGACATCTGAAGCAGAAATTGATAAACTCATTACCCATTCAACTGGTTTTATGGATGCACACTCCGATTCTCGTTGCAGAACTCCATCCTTAACAAATGAATCTATGATATGTACACAACATAGCATTGATGCCTTGATGATACAGGACAATGACAGTATCGATTATCACCGCCCACATGATGCCATGTGCAGTAGACTAGACCAGAACAGTAGTAACGAAAGAGTTGATCATTTGCTCCCTATGGATGGTGTAAAGAGTGAAACCCACAGTTTTAAGGCTTCCCCACATCAAGAACATAGAGAATATTATTTTTCTCCAGTTGGATCTCTTCATGATTCCATTGACCAAGAAAAAGAACTTGGGGCCGTCAGCACATCAAACCATAACTTGTTACCTGACAATTATAAAGTGCCATTCGGATGGACCAGAGCAGATACCAAAAGGGCTTGCTTGTTTGGAAAATCAGCAGCAGGAAGACAACGTGACATGCTTAGAATGAAACACCAACGCGCTTTATTCAAAGACAATGCCGATCATAATAATGTGGACATGGGCTTGAAATTGGTTGCAGCAGAGGGATATACACAAACTACAGGTATGGTAGTTTGTCCAGAGATTTGTTTCACGTCTCTCGCTCAGTAATCCCTTCTCCCTAACTTTTGACAGGCATGTTTAATCTCCTCCAAGAGAAGCTTTGGAATATATATTTTACCACCCTTCTAGGACTCGGACTTCGAAGCCTTGGATTTGAGCATGAATTTTTCGATGGTTTGACTCTCTAAAGGAAGCATCACACGAAATGCAAAAGCAACTATTATTAATTGATTGATTGTAGAAGACAGGAAAGACCGAGGTTACTTGAGCATGTTTTACACAGTCTGGAACTTCTACCGCGCTACTCATTGCCACGTCCGAAGTCATATGCAGCCCAGGGGATTTCCTTCTTTCCTCCCCCTTGCTCTGAGTCAGTTTGAATAGCTCTTGTGAGTCTTGCTGATGGCTGGTTCTGTCCATCTGAAGAAATTAGAGAAACGAAGGTTGTGGATGCATACTGAACACATTTGAGAGGACTCTGGTTTTGGTCATGTAAATATGTAAACGCATCACCATTTCTAAAAAGTGAGCATAATCTAGATTCCTCCATCTTGTACAGCTCTATTGCTGCTGGTGACGTCAAGGATTCAAGATAACAGATTGCTAGATTCCGTTGATACAGAATTTAACTACAACCAGCGTTCAATCTTCAAGAAGAGTATTAATCCAAAAAGTTGAAGGTGATCGGAAAACCCTAAGCTAATGCTGAGCTATAGATTCACCTCTCGAACTCACTAGCCCACAATATGTTCTCACCTTCCGAACAAACCATACACATTCATCAATATATCAAAAGAAAGAAAGGTCTGTCCACAATTTCAATCCCCTATATGACTTTAAGAATGATCCACAAATCTAATCAATAGAAACCGGCACCCGGGTAACTTACCATCCCTTCTTGGGTTTTAGCCCTCAATCACAGCCATCATTTTGATCACAGGGACCATCACTCAGTTGATGAGGCATCCATTACTGCGCATGTTTCCCACCATGTGACCTTTCGGGCTCAAGGTCACGGAAAACTGGGACTGGCTTCCATTATCCAAATATTTCAGCCAAAGAGCGAGTTAACCCACATAACGTGTGTTATCCTGGGTGAAGATAAAGAAAGTCCTCTGAATACTATAAGCATCTAGAGATGTAAGACGTAGCCATGGTTGAATACATGATCTCCTGTATTATTCCCATTTCATCCATTGCATACCTTCATGATCTCGTCTGCAGAAGACATATCCTTCTAAAAATTTACGATTGCAGGGGTAATTTGCTGAGTGGAGCACAAACGAACAAATCTGGGTAGGATGGGGGAATACAGCTTATAATTCTTCTATAAATAGACCAACCTGGCTAAGAGAAAAAAAAATGCTTAACATGGCTTGTAGAACCAAGTGGCAGTCCCTGTTCCGCTGCCCATTTGAAACGTTGAAGCTTCTTTTTTATTTTCCATGCATGAATCAGATGTTGCTTCAAGTGAGAGGATGGCCTTGATGCAGCTCTCCAAGAAGCAAAATTACTGTGGGCATTTCCTAAAACACTTAAGTTGTGCCGTGGAACATCACCTGCTTTTGACACAACCTGCTGAGTTTCTATTTCGAGATGAGGCAAAGTGCTCACTTCCTACGCCTGAAAATTCCCTCGCCAACGGATTCGCCGCAACTAATCTACCATCCAAATCCAGCAAATCTATTACTTTCAATGACTACATCTAGGAATGAATCCCATCTCCAATGCAAATCAAACTCAAGATCTCACCGCTGCAGCTGCAGCCTCCATGGAAGGACTATCATGTTGCCCAAAACTCCTCATTGACTGTGCCCCCCTAGCTCTATCTCAGGCAATCTACCTTCTGGAACCCCAGGACTTCACTAAAATAGCCTCACAGCAGAAGGAGATGCCCTGGGAACGGGAAAGTTTTGAATAGAGGTAGCATCTATGCTTTGTGAGACTTTCTTCCTTGGCTCCCTTTGTTTGATCACCTGAGGTGAGTAGACATCACTATCCTTGGAGTCTGAATTCTTAATGTTCTAGCTAAATATCTGCACTGTGCCAGCTGGTTGGTAGTTGATTAGTAGCCGTTGATCAGGAAGGTGATAGTCCATTTATGGTGGAAAGCAGCATTTCATATTTTCCAAGTGCAACCGGAACGTGCACATAATAAGAAATAACACAAAAAAAAAAATAATAGAACAATAGCACAGTTGACATTAAATAGTAAAGAACTGTCATTTTTTGCAGAAAGGGAGACATACAGCCCTCAACAATTTCTCACTTCCCCGAAGAATTAACAAAGCAACAACAACAATTCATGGGATCTACAGCAATGACATCAGACAACAACTCTTTAGATGCTGTAAGGCATGGGCTTGGGTAGACCTGCAACGGCACCGCAAAGCTGGAAGTTGTCGGGGATGTTGTACTCGTCCCTCAGAGACCGCTCGGGCGAGAGGACGCTAATGTAGAGCTCTTGCCCCAGATAACGCCTCTCGGCCAGCTCAGACCTCAGGTTCCACATCCCAGCATTGTCAAAGGTCAACATGATCGCGGCCCAGGATTTGGGGAAAACCTGGATAGTGTGCCTGCTCACAGCGTCAAGGAGGTTGTAGCTCTTCCTCTTCTCTGGGGTCCACCTCCCTGGCTCGATCCTGGCACACATCAAACATCCAGAGTTAATTAGTTCTAGGACATGTCTAGGAAAAATCTAGGACGTCACCTGGAGACAGTATATCCAGTGAAAGTATCTCTTTTTTTTTGGAGTGTTATAGGACTTACGCAACGGCGAAGAAAGAGTGGCCATCAAGGTGCCAGGATTGGATGCTCTTCTCGTGGTTCTCCAGGATGATCTCGACAAAGGTCCTGAAGGTGACATTGACCACGTTGGGGGCGAGAGTGACCAGGGAAGCCTTCTCAACCAAGGGCTCATCGGGGATGGTGTCGTACTTGAAGACCTTGTCGGCAACACCGAAGTACTCAGCGAGCTTGAGTGGGGTTGGGGGGTTGACGTGGGAGACGCCATTGATGCCGTAGCGGAGCTTGCCACCGACACTGCTGGTCGAGCTGACGAGCTTGATGGTGCGGGTAATGTTGATCTGGCCATAGTGGTAGGATCCCTGGGGATTGGGGCGGGCGGCGCTGGCAGTCAGGTTCCACCGGAAGGAGCGGAACTGGTTGAGAGACCAGGCCCAGCCCTCGGGGGCCGCAGGGAGGACAGTGGAGGCCGGGGCGCCATTGCCGTTGGTATAGCGGATGATCCCCGTGGATGTGACTACGCTCTTTGTGAACCGGGTCGAGGCTACCATGAGGTAGTCCCGGGGAGCCTTGTCAGCGGTGACAAGCACGGAGTAGCATTGCCCAACATGGACATCAAGGGAATCGTAGGTGTTCTGGACGGTGTGTGATCCTTCCATCTCAACGAGCCTCATCGGGTGGTCCTGGATCCTGAAGTTGAGGGAATTCTTGAGGCCGACGTTGCAGATCCGGTACTTGTAGGTCTTGCCGGGCTTCATGGTAAACAGGGGCTTGACATTCTTGCCCTTGCCTGTTTGGCCGTTAATGAGGACGCCATCGGGCCTGGCAAGAGTGCGGCCGGTGTCCAAGAACTTCCTGAGAGTAGTGTGGCTCTTGGAGTACCAGTCACCAATGAGGACGGTGTAATCGTCCTCAGGATCAGCATAAGGGACAGGGATGAGCAAACGGCTGTTCACGCGGAGGCCACCAAAGCCACCAGCCGCACGGTGCACTGCCGTGGTGGGGTAGTAGAAGTAGCTACCGATCTGATCCTTGACCTGGAAGTGGTAGGTATAGTTCGTTCCTGGCAGGATCGGGCAGTTGGTTCCTAGAACTCCATCTTGCCACGAGTTCTTCCTTTGCTGGATTCCGTTCCTGACAAAACAGCAACATAGTTTATTAGCCCAATCTCAGAATACGAAAAGCCGGGGAAAGGAAACATGAGCAGGCTATACTGTTCATCAATTTCCTCGTTACCAGGTGAAGAGAAGGGGCTCGTCGATATTGTTGAAGATGTTGATGACAATGTTGTTGTTGCTGGTGGAGTTGATGTTGGGGCCAGGGAATTCGCCGTTGATGAGGATGCCTTGCTGAGGGACTCCTAGCGGAGAGATGGTGCCGTAGGTGACATTCCAGGTGAAGAAGAAGTAGGGATCTTCACCGCAGACCGCCACGGCCCCGGCCAATAGGCATAGAAGCAGAATTGTGGCTCTTTCCATCTCCCTCAGCCCCCTTCTTGTTTTTGTGTGTGGAAGAAGATGATGACTCTTCTTCTACCGTCTCATTTGGTTGTCGCCCAAAGCGATTTTATGCGAGGCCTACTGCCTAAAGATGATCCTTTTTCCCCGCCATAGAAGCCCCGTCAAGTTCTC
This sequence comes from Rhodomyrtus tomentosa, assembly GCA_028455895.1. NCBI lineage: Eukaryota > Viridiplantae > Streptophyta > Magnoliopsida > Myrtales > Myrtaceae > Rhodomyrtus > Rhodomyrtus tomentosa. The sequence continues at coordinate 10,719,634 of JAPCWY010000003.1, read as the reverse complement.
CGAGCCTGCCATTGTTCCCTTTTGGCCCCGTGGTTTACGCTTTTCCTTTCATCTCTCTCTCTCTCTCTCTCTCTCTCTCTCACGTCCACATGTTCATGGCTGTCCTGTTTTTTTTACAGTAAGAAACGGAGACATGGTTGAGATGTGGAAATCCTCCGAGGAAGGCGATCTTCGCGTTATGACTGATCGACTACATGGTTCATGTTAGATATGCTATTGGCGTCTGTGTATCAAGTAAATAATTATACGTGCAAGGTGGAGGAAAAATATTTGCATTTTGCATGCACTAAAGTATGTTTAATTAACGAACTAACGCAATATTACATTTACGAGAATAATGTTACTATATTATTACTAAAAGGAGCTGCTACCCTAATAGTCTGCCACGATTTTTCAATTAATAAATGTTCTATGCAAAACACGCGACGATGATGTGTAAATTTACGGTTAGAAATAATTAGCGGTGTTGTCGGACTGTCAGGGAATCATTCTTCATTAATGAAATAGATATGATTACAAGAAAAAAGATTGCCCACGTGGGTAGTTTAAATAACCATCGTTCATGTTGAACAGCATGTAGCAATATTAACGATCATCCTTAACACATTAGTTTACAATAGGCAAAAGCTCATGGAAATTCCTAAACTATGCTTTGTTGGACATGTTCACCCCTAAACTTTTGCATGCCTGTGGGAAAAGAATATCATCTAATTATCTTCATCGATACGCCTAGATTCGTCATCAACAATAAATTTCTGCCCTGTCCCACGTCACAACTTTTAGGGAAACAAAACCGTGCGATGCGGAGTTGGCGAGCCTTGTGCTGCACTCCAAAACATACAATATCTTGCGAGTGACGCAGCGGAAGCATGCCCAACTCCGCACAGTTTTGTTTGTCTTACAAGTTTAAGGGGGATCAAGGCTTATAAGCCAACTCAGAGCTCTCCTCCTAAGCGATGTGGAACAAGGATGTTAGATATTTCCCACCCCCTTAGTGGAACAGTGTCCCCATTGTGCCATCAGCGGCATCAGTGAGCACCCGCTACGGCCCAACACGCAATTGGAGGTCAGCTTCGATACCAACTTAATATTGTCCCACCTTCGCTCCAGGTGCAACCCGTAGAGCCGTGACGTCCCAGGCCATCGCAGTTAACCATTCTAATATGATACAAATAAAGGCATACACAACATTGGATCTTTTTGGTCGCAAAAGTTTATTTAATACCCACGTACTAGATTAGGATCAGATTTGAGACAACAAAGGATTACACACCAAGAGGCTCGATTCCACACAACGATCATCTTATGCTAGCACAAACTGGGGACGGTTCACTGGGATCCTTAGTCCCTACTGTATACATTCACGAGCACATACACCTAGACGTGCCCGGTTCCGGTTCGGAATCGTCGGTTCCGAACCGGTTCCGAATTTTTATTTTTATTTTTTAAATAATAAAATAAATAAATTATTAATTATAAATTATAATCATTAATCAAATTGTCCATTGTAATAAAATTTGAAAACAAAATAGAGGAGGAATGGGCTTGAACTTAATAAATTATCATTAAGAGCCTACATATATTCTTATGAATAAAATAATCAAAGTCCATGTAGTTCTATTACATTCAATAACCCCAACTTACCTTATCGTCAATCGTCACTACCCGTTATTGTAGTAGCGGTAGTATCTCCACAATCATCACTAAAGAATTCATGTTCTCGATCCAGCTCTTGTTGTCGAAATTTAGCATTTATCTAATCATTGACACAAGATTGAATCTCCACACTTTTCGGACTTAATCTTGAACGGCGGGGGTACAAAATTAATCCTCCAGCACTAAATGTTTGTTCAACTGTCACTGTTGAAGAATTGATCGCTAATATTTATTTCGCAATGAGGAAGAGAACTGAAAATTGAGTTGAATGATTCTTCCACCACTCAAGAATCTTGAAATCTGCGCTATGTTCGGAATCATTAAACTCAAAAGTAATTGTTAAATAGTTTTCTAATTCAGAAATACTACATGTTGATGTCCCTTTATAATTTTTTTGCCTACTCATGAGCATTTTATACACTCTACCAAGTGAAATACTCACATCATTTTGTGAAACACTATGTTGGACAGATCCATATCCACTGTCACTTAAACCATTTTTACTAGAAAATTCATTATATAATGCTACTATAGCTTGTTTAATCTCTGCTTGTATAAATAAAATATTTATTGCTTCATTCAAATGTAAACAATCATAATAATAATCATTCAAATAATCTAATAAACCATCTAATTTAGTACGTTGATCGAAAACAATACCAACTAAATAGACAAGAGGAATATTCAAATAATAATGCAATCATTTTTATCGCATTACTAAAATACTCGAAGCTAATTCAATATATTTTTCATATTCATTAAAAATATTAGCAATATTAACAAATTCTATTAAAAATAAATGCGTAGTAGGATAATAAATATCAAATAAAATATTAGTAGCATCATTAAAAACTTTCAAAAAATCTAAAAAAAATTTGCAAACATCTCAATGTTGCGGGAGTAAAGCAATATCGGAAACGGTATTCGAAATAAAGAAACATAATAAATCTTCGTAATCAAAAGTTTGTAGAAGCATCTCGTAGGTGAAATTTCAACGAGTCGGAATATCTTTTAGAAACCTTTTTACCATTCTCCCATTTTGTTTACAAAATTTTTTCGACTCTTTCATAGGATGAGAATGGCTCCATGAAAATCTAATTGCACTATTGATTAGATGGAGATAAGTCACAAGAGATCATAAATTATCTTGTATACATAAATTCAAAATATGGCAAGTACATCTAATGTGAAAAAATTATTCATCAAAAAAAAAATTACAAATTTTTTCTAACTTGGGAATAGAAACAGTATTTGCGGTAGCATTATCAAAACCAATTGAAAAAACTTTATTAATCAAATCATATTCTTCTAAAACTTAACTAATTAGTTTATAAATAATATAGGTCGTATTCCTTTCAAGAAAAACTCGAAATGCGAGAAGTTTTTTTTTTAATAACCCAATCATCACATATCTAATGACATATGACACCCATATAAGATTTAATATTCCAAGCATTACTCCAAATATCACTACCTATATGTACACGTCCATTGAATTCTCCAAAAAAACTTATCAAATTATTTTTTCAATTTTTTTAAAAATTATTTAAGTTCGCGTCTAAGAGTAGTTTTCGGAACAAATGGTGCTTGCGAAACCAGCACAGTGTTTCCCAAATATCTAAAATTGAAATTTTCACTAGTATTGAACGAGCATGCTCAAGGGCAATATATTCAGCTAATATTTGTTTATAAGGTGCATTAATGAAATTGAATAAAGTATGAGGGTTAAGATTGGCGAACCCGAAAATTTATTGTTGACTAGTGTCAATCCCCGCTTGCGTTGGATGTTTTTTCGTCAGATGCCGACGAAATGTTCTGTAACCATCTCCTTTACCGAGTTTGCGTGTTTGCGGATAATATTTACAGCTTATATCAAATTTGCCTTCATTTTCATTCCATATTTTGTTGAAGTGTAGAGCCATAAGTCGAATTCTCGGCTCTTCCGTCTTGGCTCCTTGGCTATTGACGTTTCTTCGACACCAGTGGGAGGATAAAAACTTTTTTGCGTTGGAGCGTGCTCGACGTTAGGATTGGAAACATTGTCGTTTTCCCAACATGCATATCCACAAGGATCATATTCACGAAAAGGATAAACTGATTCTCCCATCGGGCTCTTTCCCTTTTCAGTATTTCTGCTTCTACTTGCCATTTTTTGAGAGAATTGATCGGAAATTTGATTCAAAGAATTAAGACGGAATTGAGAGAAAATAACAGATTGAGAGAACTTGACAGAATTTGAGAAATTGAGACTTGAAAGTTGAGAATATTGGAGATAATTGTGAGAAATTATGAGAAAAATGACGAGGGATTGAGAAATTTTTATAGATTTTTATTTATTTATTTATTTATAAGGAAATTGTAATGGTCAAATGGCCGTTGCAATTTCCAATGGCCTTTGGACAGTTGTTCGAAGGCCCGTTGGGCTTAGGGAAGAGCCCAACGACTCTTCGCGAGGGCCCTCGCCCTTTTTTTTTTCGCGGTTCCGAGTTGCAGGTCCGATCAACGGGCTGGTTTCGGGCTCACAATTCCAAATGGCCATGTCTACATACACCTCTCATATCCTTTTAGTTACTCAAAATGCCGCAAAGATACTGTGGCAACATCATGATTCGGAAGAAAACAGTTAGAAAAGTAAAGAAATGATAAAGCGACAACATCCGAAACTACTTAAAAATAACACTGAAGCTTAAATTGCGAGGACCCAATTTTTTATAGAGGCAGGACTGTAGCATCCTGAGAAATCGGTTCATCCGATTAAGGGCTATCTTAATGAAAAATACGCAGTTATTGTCAGATTAGAGTAAAAGTTGGAATAGAAGCCTTTGCGTCTACAAGAACCTTGATGCAGTATAGTACTGCTAATCTTACATTTTCGACCTTCACAATTTTAGAAACTCACTTACTGCCAATCACATTTTTCTTTGTAGGTCTTGGCACTATTTCTCATGTGTGATGTTGAAGGAGAGCGTGGATCTCTGCATTCATTATCAAGGATTCTCCGCCATATATGAAGCCCATGCTTCCGATGCGTCATTTGCAAGATATCGTCCACTTTGGAGTAATTTTTAAGGGAACCAACCCAGGGCTCTCCTCCTAAGAGATGTGGGATAGATATGTTACATATTCCCACCCTCAGCCGCTCGCCACTAGCGAACCTCGTTGCGGCCCCACACGCAGTCGGAGGTCCACCAGTGAGGGCCGCAGTTGCACCAGCAAGCATTCGCTGAGGTCACACACACAGTCAGAGGTCATCTCTGATATCAATTGTAACGGCTTGGGCCACTACTCAGCTTTCGAGCTACAATCAACCCACACGCAGTCGGAGGTCCACCAGCAAGGGTGGGACAGGTGTGTTACATATCCCCCCCTTCGCTGCGGCCCCACACACAATTAGCCCACACGCAGTCGGAGGTCCACCAGCAAGGGCCATAGCAGCACCAGCGAGCGCTCGTTGCAGACCCACATGCAGTCGGAGGTCATCTCTGATATCAATTGTAACGGTCTGGGCCACTACGCGCAGTCATAGGTCATTTTTTATACCAATTGTAACGGCCTGGGCCACTATGCGCTTTCACTGCGTCACTTGCAAGATATTATTTGCTTTAGAGTGTAGCACAAGACTCGCTAACTTCGCACGATTTTGTTTCTTTAAGTGCTACCCATACAACATCTGAAAAACGCATCTTGCAAGTTTAAGAGGGATCAATACTTATAAGCTAACCTAGGGCTCTTCTCCTAGGCGATATGGGACAGGGATGTTACATTGGGTGAGGGTCGTCAAGCCTTCGCCTAGTCGCTAGCCAGGATCGTCGAGCCCTCACCGGCTGTAGCAACACAAAAGAAATGAGAAAAAAAGATTTAAAAAAATAAAAAAAGAAAAAGAAAAAAGATAGTTCATAATTATAATTGTCTTTGAACGAAATGTTCTTGATCGACCGAAACATTTAGCCGGTGAGATCAACCCTTATTTGAAACTATCATGGTTACATCACGTATTTATTTGAAATAAAGTTCGATCTTATTTAAAAAAGAACAAAAAAGGGTGTAAGTCAGGCCTTCCTTTGGAAATTTCCCGTAGTATATGATGTTATATAATGGGAAAAGTTAAATCACATGCCATCCTCTATTTGATTAATAAACGACATCAGAGGGTCAATAAACACATTCACCATTGTAAAACTATAGCTCATCTTTTACTGATAAATCAAAATCAACAAATCAATGAAGAAATTGTTAAAAAATAAACAAAAAGGATCCATTATTACAAAAGTTTAGTAGTATACTTTCACAGGGACATACTACATGATTGTTCATGTTTTTGGATAGTTATTACTAAAAGCATAATTAGTGGCCAACCTAATGATTAAATGCACAGTTGGAGTTAGCTTTATCATTCTTTTTGGTCAGAATTAGCCTTATCAGTTTATGTTGTTATTTTTTATCATATGTGTTACATCTATATGTGTTCATTAGAAGTTCTAAAACTTATCATGAAAGTGCAATTAAGTCTTAAAATTTTCAAAAAGTGCGACCGAATCTTAAAATTTATCAAATTATTGCAACCGAGTCATTTCGTTAATTCCGTCCAATTTGGCTAATAAACACGCAATGAGGATTTTTTCAATATCTCTTTCTCCTTCATGGTGATGGGTGTGGCTAAAACGAATCCGTTTTGGTTCGAATATAATTCTCATATAATTTTTTTAGTCAAAATATAATTTTTATTTAAGTTAATTTTAAAAATAAGATAAAGTTATAAAAAAAAAAGGAAAAAAATCAGAATGAGCGACAAGGGCTTCCCTCGCCGCCGCAGCCCAGCAATGGTGGGGAAATTATTGATAGGAGCTAGTAACCTTCGTTGATCGATGGTGAGGGCCAGACCCTTGCCCAGATCAAGCTGAAGGCTGTTGCTGGCTGAGATGGGGTTGTGCAGCCACCTATGTTACACAGATACAAGATACGACACGCGACACGACATGACACGACATGATACGATGCCACGTGAATTTTAAAAAATAGAGAATTCCGACACATCGTATATCAAACATATATTTTTATATATACACAATCAAAGTGTCATTGATAGGTGGTCTCACAAGCGATTTTTCTCCTTTTTTATATATATGTGCATCTTTATTTATTTCTTCATTTTTTTTCTATGAGAAATTTATGTGATTTTGGGAGCGTTTATGCTTAATTTACTTCTTTTTCGAACCTCCAGCACTGTGGAGCAGTAGACAGCTCGTGCTCTTCTAAATTCAGGGAGTCCACTCTTGACGAAGAGTTAAGTAAAAATGCACTTTTGGAAGTCCCACACAAAGGAAGTGATGGAAAAGTTTATTATAAAAAGAAGACACTTTGCACAAGCTAGTCCCCCGTTGGCTGGAGACTAAAGGAGGTTATGAAAAAGCTTATTATAAAACGGAGACATTATGTTGAGGTCATTTGGACCGTAGCCAAGGGATTGTCACTTGAGCCCGAAGGCCTGATGGGCTAATACAAATGGAAATTTAAAGTATAAAATTTGTGGATGAGGACATGAGGATGTCGTGGAACGTGTCCGAGGGAGTCCGTGTGCCCGTGTGTCCGCTTGTCCGACACAGGAAAAAATTAAGAAGTGGCGTGTCCGTATAACATAGACAGCCACCGCTTCAGGGTGGCCTCGGCCCGATTTGGGCTAGGGCTTGCAAGCCATCACCCGCAATTGACTAAGATCGTTAGCCAACTGGGTGGAACCAGCAATTCCGATCAACCCTTGGCCCTATCGTAGGCTCTTTCAACAATGATGGGGGCGAAGGCGTTGGATCTGCACTTTTTTTTGTGGTAGTTTGACTTAATTAATATTGTATTAAAGATCAACGAAATGGGTCGAGTCTGGTCGGGTCGGGTTTGGGTAGAGTTGAATATGATTCGAGTCATATTGACCCATTTAACTCGTTTTGATCCATTTTCATGCAATTCAAATCTAATATCCCATACTAGTCTCGTATTACTTAAACACTTTCATATTTAACCAAATCATGAAATATTTATTTTTTATAATTTATTAAGAAAAATAATGTTATTAAAATACTTTTATGCAATACAAATATAGTGAATTGTTTTCATTTTAATTTTTTACTTTTATTTTTAAAAAAAAATTATTTTATTTTAATTTTCTTTTTTCTTTCTTTTTTCTCCTGTGATTGGTGGTGGCGGTGGGCGGCAATGACCGGCGATGGGTGATGGTAGACGACAATGGGTGGCGTCGGACAGCAGCGCCGGCGATGGTGATCGGCGGCGGGAGGCAACCCGCGACGAGATTCCACCTCTTGTATAGTTTTTTGTATTTTTTAATTTAATTTTTCTTTTTTAACCAAAAAAATAATTTTTCTTGATTTCTTTTACTTATAAAAATTTAAATTTAAAATAAAAATAATAAACATAAACTAATCAAGTTGAGCCTTTGAGGTCCATTTACAACTTGTGAAAACTGCAGGCTATGCCCATATGGGTCGAGAATGGGTTCAACTGTGTGATGCATTTTTTATCATCCGATTTAACTTTAAGTTTTTGGATTTATTTTCATTCGGTCCTTTAAAAACATAAATCCATTTATACAAAATATACATTAAAAAATGGGTCATGGACCTATATAGATAGCTCTAGCACCATGTAGGAGAGAGAAATTCTAAAAAACACTACGTCAATATTTTTCACTAGCCAAATTGGACAACGTTAATGGAAGGATCCGATTGCACCAATTTGACAAGTTTTAGGACTCGATTGCACTTTTTGAAAGTTTTAGAACTCAATTATACTTTCATGATAAATTTTAGGACTTTCAATGAACATATGTCAAAGATATAAGATAAATTGGTAAGCCTTTGGACTCATTAAAAGAAAAATAAAGCAATAATAATGAACTTTAGTTTATATTGCGATCGAGAAAATATCGATCCATAATTATTATTATTTTTGTATCTAATGGAGTGCATCAATACACGAAAAGTATTTTTAATCATCTATTGGCATGGAGACGATTTTTTCAAAAACATTTCACTGGTTCTTTTATTAGAAAATTATTATTTCAAAGCATATTTTTACAGCAGCAATAAATCAAAATATTGTCTGCTTCATGCTCTAAGATATATCTTGCTGGATCTAGTGTCAACTCCTAAACAACATCTCATACTCTTTTCATATAATATCAATTTTCTCATAAAGATGTAAAAGAATAGGGCCGCCAATATTTCATCCAAACACGAACGTTTATATATAACATTTTAAAGATAGAAACGTAAGTAAAAGAAAAACCTAATTAATAATCACGACACAGCCATTTAAATTTGACAAAGTTGGGAAAACAATTAACTTTAAGCATTAACAAATGCAAAATACATAAATAACTTACCGTTAGCAATGAAATTCTCACAATGAAAAGAAAGAAATATGTGAATATTGTTATTTTTAAACTAAATCGAGGGAATTCTAGATAGGCATTCTTGAGGGAAGAAGAATGTTGATTTTTTTTAAAACAATACTAATTGATTTTTGTCTATTTTTGCAAGATATCCAACATTTGTTTTCATGATGCATTGGCATAAATACTAGGGTTAGTACTACAAAAATCCCCCAAACTGGTACACTATGACAAATTTACCTCAAGTTAATTTTCTTACCACCAAAAATTTCAAATCGATACATCTGCAATAAATTTATATTTTGTTAGCTTTTGGTAAATTTTAATGTCAAATTGCCTAGTTAGATGACATGTGATAGTTGAGGGATATACTGGTTTGAGTTTTTTACCTTCAATTTGTTATGGATATACTAATTTGGGATTCTTAGTAGTACAAACCCAATTTAATGAAACAAACGAGGGTATAAATTTGTCACTAGTATTTTTTATGGTTAAAAAATTAATTTAGAATAAATTTATTATAAGTGTATTAGTTTGGAATTTTCCATGGTAATAATAAGATATCCACAGATTCTTGACAAAATATAAAGATAGACATCAAGTGATCACCAAGAAGATTAGGGAGAAGCTAGGGGTGAGCAACAAAGACCGGTCGGACTGGACTGAACCGCTCAATTCTGTCTGGTTTATTAAAATTGAGATCATTAATTTTCAGTCATGTTCCTCATACCAAAAGGGAGCCAGACCGCTCCCACCTGATTGATTATTTTTTATTTATTTTTAATTATTAAATGTCCTTTGATAATAAAAAAAAATATTAAAGGTACACCTAATAATCCACTAGCTATTTTTTATTTCCTAAATGTAAATCTAACTTTAATTAATACATTAAAATAAAAAAATCCTTATTGCTCGCCCATATTAATAATCCACCGATTATATTGGACTTCTTGGGGCCCTGACTGGCCTGTCCGTTCTGGTCCGATCTCAAGACCATCCAGTCCGGCTCCCAATGTTTGGACAGAACTAGACCAGACTGGAAACCGAATAACTCTAGGAGAAGCTCGTGAAAAATAAAACTGAAATGGATGGAAATGGAATACGATAGTGAAAAAATCCCCTCTGGTTACATGTATAAGTACTAAGTAGAGACAACCAAATGGAAAAGAGAGGAGAAACATTTTATTCTCAAGAGGATTCTACATGATCTGACAAAAGAACAAAAGCTATTAAGAAAAGAGAATTCGTATTCTTACTTGATATTTTTATATTTCTTGCTAACTCACAATGTTGTTAGAATTCTCCGCAATAGTAAAAAACCTTCACGGCAAATTTTCATTATTGAGAGCCCTCAGAGATATTTACTATGTTAGGACAATACTGCGGAACAGACTGCCGAAGAACGGTCAAACGTTCTGTTTGAGCTATTGCTCCGACCATGATTTTTTATCCACAGAACGATGGAGTTTCTGTTGACCTTCAGTTATATTGAAGGTGTCCCCCGCTAACAAAATTTCTATCTATGGACAAAGGTAAGAGGACTATTACAGGCCAAACCAGTGAGAGAAAGGTGGCAAAGGAGAGAAATTGACGGTGGTTCAATGGTCTGACGATCCCTGAAAACTTCACAGCTTCACTTGCATATAAAAAGCTCAGGGATGAATCCCTAGGGTGATAGAAGAAAACCCATCTTCTTCCATTCTAAATAGAATAGTCTGAATAAAAAAAAAAAATTAAGTGCAGTAATCGTTAAAACAACTTAGAGAGATGGGTGGAGTGATGTTGCTGCTGTTATTATGCCTCTCGGCCGGGGCTATGGTGGCCCGGGCCGAAGACCCATACTTGTTCTTCACGTGGAACGTCACTTATGGCACCATCTCTCCTCTGGGCATCCCCCAGCAAGGCATACTCATCAACGGCGAATTCCCCGGGCCGAATATCAACTCCACCACCAACAACAACATCGTCATCAATGTGTTCAACAATCTCGACGAGCCATTCCTCATCACCTGGTAAATCTTCTGATACCCCACAAATGCATTTCTCCGTACGCTAAGCAAAATGGCAGCGCATTGCACATGTTTCATACGTGCGGCATCTTTTTGTTTGTTTTTCAGGAACGGCATCCAGCAAAGGAAGAATTCGTGGCAAGATGGCACGCTCGGAGCCAACTGCCCAATCCCTCCAGGAAAGAATTATACATTCCGCTTCCAAGTTAAGGACCAGATTGGGAGCTACTCCTATTACCCGACCACCGCCATGCACAGGGCAGCTGGTGGATTCGGTGGCCTCCGCGTGAACAGCCGTTTGTTGATTCCCGTCCCCTATGCTGACCCTGAGGATGATTACACCGTCCTCATTGGAGACTGGTACTCCAAGAGCCACACCACTCTCCAGAAGTTCCTGGACAGTGGCAGAGCCCTCGGCAGACCTGATGGAGTGCTCATCAATGGTAAATCCAGCAAGAGCAAGGGCAAGGAAGAGCCTCTCTTCACCATGAAGCCAGGGAAAACGTACAAATACAGGATTTGCAACGTCGGTCTCAAGAATTCCCTCAACTTCAGGATTCAAGGCCACCCAATGAAGCTTGTTGAGATGGAGGGGTCCCACACGATCCAAAACTCCTACGACTCCCTCGATGTTCATGTTGGGCAATGCTTTTCCGTCCTTGTCACAGCTGATAAAGAGCCAAAGGACTACTACATGGTAGCCTCAACTCGATACACCAAGACTGTGCTCACCACCACAGCTGTTATCAGCTACACTAATGGCAAAGGTCCTGCTTCACCCGTCCTCCCCGAGGCTCCCGTGGGCTGGGCTTGGACCCTCAATCAGTTCCGCTCCTTCCGCTGGAATCTCACAGCCAGTGCTGCCAGGCCTAACCCTCAGGGTTCCTACCACTACGGACAGATAAACATTACTCGCACCATCAAGCTTGTTAACTCAGCCAGCAGGGAGGAAGGCAAGCTTCGTTACGCCATAAACGGAGTCTCACACACAAACCCTGCAACCCCACTAAAGCTCGCAGAATATTATGGAATTGCAGACAAGGTCTTCAAATATGATACCATATCTGATGATGGGACAGCAACAGCTTCAGACAAGATAACTGTGGAACCAAATGTGGCCAACGTCACTTTCCGTACTTTCGTGGAGATCATTTTCGAAAACCATGAGAAGAGCATCCAATCATGGCATCTTGACGGATATTCCTTCTTTGCAGTTGCGTAAGTAACTACCTCCATGTCTTTTTGTTTATGGAGACAATTGCAACTGCTCTATTAAGCGAGTAATAATGTCGGCAATCTTTTTGGAACCATTCAACAGAGTTGAGCCAGGAAGGTGGACTCCAGAAAAGAGAAAGAACTACAATCTCCTTGATGCAGTGAGCAGGCACACAATCCAGGTCTTCCCTAAATCATGGGCAGCCATCATGTTGACATTTGATAATGCTGGCATGTGGAACTTGAGGTCGGAGTTGGCAGAGAGGCACTACCTGGGCCAACAACTTTATATTAGTGTTCTTTCCCCTGAGCGATCTCTCCGAGATGAGTACAATATACCTGACAATGCCCTGCTCTGCGGTGTTGTCAAGGACCTGCCAAAACCTGCACCTTACACCATCTAAAGGTCCAGCAGCACAGCTCGTGCGGGCAGAGATAAGGGTGATCAAGAAGAGTGTGGAAGAAGCACTTACGACAAGCCAGCTGCGAAGAAACTTCTCCCATATTGACATGTAATCATTTATTTCGAGACCTCAAGCGCAAACCTAAAAGAAGAACCGCTTATGTCATTGCAAATACAAAGAGATAAAGGGACATGCACATGTTTATTATGGAGAAACTGTTTCTTGACTTGAAATATATGACATAGATAGAAAATTCAACAGCATTTTCTATGTATGGTTTTCTTTTATGCCACTCTATTACGAAACCAATTTCACTACTAAAGGTTATAGTCAATTACCCTTACCCTTTGAAGCCCCCCCCCTCCCCCCCCCCCCCCCCCCCCCCCCCCCCAACCAAAAAAAAAAAATTACCCTTACCCATGCAGTTTTCAGCCAACCACCACAAAATACTGGTGGTCGTATTAGTTTGACCACATAGTTCCTTACTGTGTTTCTCCTTGCCTAAACCACTCTGACAAGCGGATAATGCATTCACCTTTTTGCCCCAGCATGATATCAATACACTTGGTTCGTGATTTAGGTATTGAGTCTTTCTTCAAGTACAAAGATTAGCATCTTATTTCAACAAATTCTGTTTTACACAGTCATCTATGTGCAGACCACTTGCTAGAGTTATTTATTGTAGACATCATACTGGAAGAAACAATTAACCCTTGACAGTTTAACTGACAATCCATCAACTTGGATTGTTGCAAAATTCAATGAAGTGCTACCCATGAAAATATGTACATTTGAAAACTTTGCTTACAAATATATCAGATTGCCCCAACTGCAGTTTATTTATAGTTTAAAATTGAATGGTGTGGGTGAATATCAAAGAAAATTAAGTAAAAGAACCAGAAATATCAGAATTCTTGCATGTACAAAAATTCATAGATCCATTTATGAAGAGGACTGTAATCAAATTATAGATAGTGCACACCTCTTCTAGGCAATAAGTAGGGGCGTTTTTCAGGAAGAACTGAGGGCCTTGTTATTGCATGCCATCAAGTGCCTCATGGATTGAACTGATGCAGATTGCAGTCCATCCATAATCATTCTAGGTCAAGAAAAGATTCAATTCTCAGCCAGAGAAGCCTCCTGCGTGCATGGAAGCTTGGTGACTTTCCTCACTGACCCTCGATTACACTTGCTCCCGTCAAACCTTCTGTACAACAGAAAATAGGACCCAAAAAGAAAAGCCTGGAGATGAACATCATTCTCCACTGAGCCATCCTCTACTATCGTTATTGCTCCGCAGCTTCTGCACATTCCATCAGCAAATCGGCTTTTAGGTTTTGGCTTCCTAATTGAGCCATATTGATATCAGTGGTTCACTCGGATATCTTGGCTGTTGGATGAGTTGGTAGTAGTCTCAAATGGTTGACGGAGTACCGCAAACTGCTACAGATATTTGTGCACAGAACATGCCATTTTATACTTTTAGAGCAGAGCAAGAATCACATAGCGACACAATTGAAATGAGCGATGAAATACAATGTATAACTTACTCCCCTATACTAATAACTCCTGGTTGCAAGAGGCTTCAACTGTATTGAAAAATATGTCTGCTCATCATTACAGTGCATTATAAAGTTGTAATGACCAGAGCTTGTCATTTTACCAGACACCAAATCTGCATATCCTATCGAAACATATCTTTTCTTGAACAAGCAAGCAAGTTTACCCACTTACAGCTCCATGACTAGTAATGTTCTTTCTCTAACTTTCACTTTTGTCCAGTCAGCTCTGCCTGAAGCAAGCAATTCTCCCACCATATCAAACACCAATCTATTTGTAAAGAGGAAAAATAAAAGAGCAAAAAGTTTCTGGTGCTGCCAACATATATGCACTAAAGACTGATGAACTTGAAACTGATCAATGCAACAGATGATGCACCCCTCGCCTCACCCATAACTGGTAAGCAGTCATGTAAAAGGAATCAAAACCTCTTGGTGTTGTGTGCCACATGAAGTGTTTTCTTACTTGGCACAGATTATGGTACATGCTGAGGTAAATTTCTGTCGGTACAGCCAATAGTCTTTCCTTCAAGGACGATATCTCCCCATGGTTGATAATGACAGAGAACTTGCTCCAGTCCAAAATGTTAGAAAATGGAAGGTCATAGTAATTTGAAAGAATAACAGGAATGCAACCATAAAATATAGCATCACAGACCCTTGCTGTGTTCACCTCATAACCCTTCACATGGAGGCAATATCTGCTTCCCTTGAAACCTTCTTCATAAGGAAAAGGACTTCCAGAAAAAATATCCATGGAAGTATCGTTTTCATACGTGGCTATCAACTCTTGGCGAATGCGAGAGTTTTGGATGCGCCCCGAAAAGAAAACAAGTCGGTGCCTACAAAAGGACCCAGAGGATACATCGGTACTGAAGCCCACAACATCATAATAAAATTGCTGAACGGAAAAGAAAATGAGCAGTCTCCAATCAATCATGGATAGATTTGAGCTGTTCTAAGATTATGGGTGGGTATAGGAAGGGAATAGCCAAAACTCTTATCCACTCTAAGAAATTGATGAAGTTGTTGGTTGGGGTGCTGAGTTGACTCATCCACTTCTACTAACTCTTGTAATTGACCAGAAATTTCACGCACCTCTTTCTCAAGAAGCAACTGGGCGACTAAACAAGATAACTTCCCCAGACACAAAAACAAAAACATATTTGAAATGGTTGTCTTGTACAATTCTCAAAAGAAATTCTAAACTAGAATCCAAATCAACCTCCTAAAGAAGCCTAGCATCTGAAATCCACGAATCAGCAGATAGAAATTGATGATTCATCACGAATTTCACGGACAAGACTACACAGAACCTTTGCAGCAACAAAAATATGGACGCCCTCAATCATACCTTTCACTCGGAGGGGTCAAAACCTGCTCATCTCTCCTCGGCCAGACTTGCGGAAGCGCCACGTCTTTATGTGCCACATAAGACCTCTGGAAATAGCTCGACGAGCAAGTGACCTGAACCGCATTGTTGAGCAAATCGCGGTGCTTAGATGCCGCGTCCCTGCCAACGGAGTGGCAGTGCGCGTAGAAGTGATCAGCGCCCCCCGACGCATTCCAGAACCCGAACTCCCGGCCGATCCTCGCGGCATACCCAGCGACGAAGTCCGCTATCTTCCCCTCGTGACGCACCCGAGGGTCGTTCCGCATGTTGTTGATGGAAAAGGGCATGAAAAAGAACTGAGCTTGCTGGGGATCGGAGGTAACGAGCGAGCTCCGAAGCAGAGAGATCTTGAACATGTGCTCGCTGAAGTAGTTGCCAAGCTTCGGGTTAAAAGGGTCGACGTGGGGCAAGAAAATGTTGGCAAACGGAGAAGAAGAAGACGAAGAGGAGGAGTTATAAGCGTCCGGGTAGACGTAAATCTTGAAGGAACGCATCATTTCTTGAAAATCAGCGGCGAAAGCGATCCAGTTCTGATAGGGACCCGAATCTCTCTCCTTTTTCGGCGGAGACGAAGAATCTGCACTGGAAGATGCAGAGGTGGGAACTGGAGAGGTCAGGTTCGCGAGGGGAGAGTGAGGTTGCGATCTCAGAGACGAGCTCTGAGCTCTTGGAGATTCAGCTGTGACTGTGACGGTGACCGAGAGTGGATCGGGGTGGAGAGATGGGTGGACGTGCTTGGAGCCGGAGAAGGAGAAGGAGAAGTAAAAGAGAGATGCGAGAGTAAAGGTGATTAGCAAGACGAGGAGCTTGTGATGGAGAGGTTGGCGGTGGTGCTTGGTTCTCTTGGTGAGCATGAACATGGTGGCGAAAGGCAAGTAGTGTCCAGCGAACTGCTCTTTAAGAACAACAGGGTAATGTGCGTTGGAGAAGAAGTAAGAGAGTGTAATTAATCGGACAAAGCTATAAATTGTGGGATTGCCGCTTTCATTGACCTCTTGTCTTTGTTATTGTTTGTTTTGGCGCATAGAGTGCGTCCCTACTCCTTACTGAGTAACTGCTGTCCCAACTGAATGTTCCGCTTTATAGTGACCATTTTCCTTTT
Organism: Rhodomyrtus tomentosa; assembly: GCA_028455895.1. Classification (NCBI taxonomy): domain Eukaryota; kingdom Viridiplantae; phylum Streptophyta; class Magnoliopsida; order Myrtales; family Myrtaceae; genus Rhodomyrtus; species Rhodomyrtus tomentosa. The sequence continues at coordinate 10,702,894 of JAPCWY010000003.1, read as the reverse complement.
CATTGTTCTTTTCCCTCCTCTTGATAATTAGAATGATGATCAGAAAAAGTAAGAAAGAAATTTGACTGCTTAGACGCCCAGATGATGATGGATGGAATTCTTTGCGATTTTGAAGCAAAGATTGATTTTTGACGCATAGGAAATATCAATAGAGTATAATTTTTTTCCCAAAGAGTTTTTTTTTAAAAAAAATACACGTAAAGCATATTAAAATCGGAATACAGAGATTGGATTTGGTTGGTCCGAACAGCAGGGGGGCTTCTGTCTTTTCCTTCGGTTTATCCGAGCTTTTTTAACCAATGACTCCGCCATTAACGTCAAAGAATCTCAACGACTCGTCGCACTCTCTCTCTCCCCACCTCCTCTCCCTCGGTGAGTCCAAACCCAACAAGACACCAAACAAGAGCACCGTCTTGCGGAAGCAACAGGCAATCGAGCCGAACGAGTCTACTTCCCTTTGTTCTCTTCTTCATCTCTGAACCTCAGCGAGTCCTCGATCCGCATCGCTTGAAGTAAAGATTAGGCAGCGGATGGCCAGTTCAAGCTGGATTCAGTTTCATTCGCACCGGAGCGTCGCTCTCGGTGCCGGAAGAGAGTGGAAGCTGCCGATTCTTCCTCGACGTTGTTGCGGCGTCGCGTGTTGTTCACTCCGCGGTCGCCGCTCGATCGCCTTGAAGCAGACGCAGCGAAGCAGAGTCCGTTGCAGCTACGATGACGGTAATCGGGGACCGCCGCAACAGCCGCCGTCTCAGTCCACGGGAGTTCGACTTTATAGCGAGATTGAGAGGTAATAGTTTCTGCTCTCTGTCAAGTCTGTCCGATTGTGTACAGTTTGTTTCTATTGGTATTGACATGTTTAGTCTTCTGGATTTGCGTGCTTAGAGGATTATCAGAAATCCAATTTTAGCAAAATTTTGATTAGAACTCTTTGCTATTACTGTGAACAGATTCCGGTTGCTTTGATCATATTAAATGGAACAAGTCGCGGGTCAGCTTGTCATAATCAAAATCAGAGGTGTGACTGATTCCACGAAACACGGTGGATCTTCGCACGAAGAAAAAAGATTTACGTGCTTTTCACTTAAGTAGAGCTTATTGACTTAAACTCATCATCATGAACGGCACGAAAACGAGCACTTGTTCCGACGTCTATACAGTTAGTGAAGATCCATCGATTGTGTCATCCTTAAAAGTGTAGAATTTAGCTTTCCATGCGTAACCCCTTTTCCCGTTATGGTTCTACAGTTCAAAGGTCAAGTCTCTCTTTTTGTGTTTTGTAGAGTGCTTACTGAGACAGTACGCCAGTCTCAAAATGCTTGGGGTATTACAGGGGACTGGAGCCAAATTGAGGTGCTTTCTTACTCTCTCTCCACCAGACATCAGATGAATGTATTTTTAATTGGATGTTTCAGTTGCTCATTTGTCGTTGTCCTTTTAGGTTTGATGATAAATTCTAGGAAATTTGCTCGTTAGATAAAGTAAGGACATTTCTGTTAGGTTGATGGAGAAAGCACCTCTGTATTACTTGTTTTTGTTTCATTTAGAAGGGAAAATGAGAGAGTGGGAGTGTTGAAAATATGTATATGTCTGATTCATATGGATGCTGAGGAATGAGATGAAAGCCATTGTAAAGCATGACATAGTAAGGTTTTTCTATTTGTTGTTTAGATTTTGCCATCATCTTTGTAAATAATCTGAGCGAATTTCTTCGTGAATGTCACAGGGTGCTTGGGTCCTTAAACCAAGAAACTCACAGCCAAATGCAGTCGTACATTTTATTGGTGGAATATTTGTGGGAGCTGCCCCTCAGCTAACCTACCGTCTATTCCTTGAGCGGCTTGCAGAAAAGTTAGTCTTTCCTCCAAAACGGAAACATTCTTTGGTATTATAATATTTATTTTCATTATTCTTTGCGAAAGCTTATCTGCAATTGTGTATAAACATAATTCTTTTCTTCTCTTTTTTTTTCTTTTTAATCGTATTTACACAATGCATTGGGTTGGCCAGCATTTAATAGTTTACTGATATTTGACGAGATTGTGATAGTTTTGAATATTGTTATTCTCAAATTATTCTTCTCTATTTACCCAATACTTTGCTGATTGATTCTCAACCGAGGACAAGCATCATTGGACTTTTTGTGGTGATATAGGGGTATATTAGTGATTGCGACACCATATGCCAGTGGGTTTGATCACTTCTTCATTGCAGATGAAGTGCAATTCAAATTTGATCGTTGTCATCGGTATCTACAAGACGTAGTGAGTTGCTTTGAAGGATAGACCAAGTTATTCAGGTCTATTTTCTCTTTTTTCAAAGACATGCGGAGGGACTAATTAGCTACTATATAGGTACATGATCTTCCTACTTTTGGCATCGGACACTCGTTGGGATCTGTCATCCACCTTTTGATTGGTAGGGACAGTGCTGTGATTAGTACTTGCAACACAGTAACTGTTTGTACTTAAATTCTAAACTATCCATTTGATCAGGATCGAGATATGCGGTGCAAAGAAATGGAAACATATCAATGGCATTCAACAACAAGGTACTTGTCCTAATAGCGCTGCAAATTAAAAAAGTCATTTATCTTAATGCTCTTGCAGTAATCCACAAGTTAGGATATTCAAAAAGGTTTATTAGTGAAACTCCACTTAGAAGACAACAGTAAAATAACTGAAATCGGGTTTCTGCCATATAACTGGTTTGTGTCTTCCTTATTTTAATCTTTCAAGTGTACTTTATTGTGCGTGTTTACTTGCACTTATGGGAAGACGATTCCTTGTTGTGCTATGAGAAGTTTTTACAGATGACTTAGTTGTTTTGGCAGGAGGCGAGCTTGGCTATTCCTTTGTTTTCACCTGTTCTGGTTCCAATGGCCCAAAGCTTGGGCCCATTTTTATCCCAAATCGCATCATCTCCGACAGTCAGGCTAGGGGTAAAGTTTATGAGTTGTTGGCTTCTGTACTAACTGATCTGGATCAAGTAGGGATTTAGCTTTAGAATAATATTCTCCTCAGCCCATTTTCCCAGTTGTTAGGATTACTACTTTGATGAGTGACATCTTTCATGACCTTCATGCAGGCAGAAATGACTATAAAGCAATTAGAGAACCTCAGTCCTCCCATCATGAAGCAAGTACTTCCTTTAGTTGAGCAACTCCCTCCCTTGTACATGGACTTGGTCAAGGGGAGAGAGGACTTTTCTCCAAAGCCAGAAGAAACTCGACGACTTGTATGTGAATACATGAAGCATGTTTTATTTAGTGGAATTATTTTCATGTTGATTGACTATCCTTGATTGTTTTATTCTGCTGTATAGTGGTAAGTTGTCTTAGCAAGTCTTGTGAAGCGTTTCGATTTTACTGGTTATATCGTAGTTGTGCGTTCTCATTTTCATTAATAGAATCAGGTTTGTCCCTTGTGTTCTCTTTTAGGAGTTTATGCAAATAGATTTCTATTGTACCTCTTTGATATTATGGTTAACAAGTCTTTTTCACATCGTCATTGAATACTGCTTCACCATGTAAATTGTAGCAGCATTTTCTTCTTCTGAAACATTATGGATCATCTTTTACCTTTACCATTTTCTTTGTTTTGGGATCCAAGATCACGTTAGTTCTTATTATTGATTTTGTCGGACATTCCAGATAAAGTCCTATTATGGAATCTCGAGGAATCTTTTGATAAAATTTAAGGACGATTCCATCGATGAAACATCAACGCTGGCACAGGTCCTCAGTTCAGAATCGGCTATTAGTTCAATGCTAGACATGTCAATTCGTTTGTTGCCGGGAGATCACGGTCTTCCTCTGCAGCAGGTATTTTTGCTATGATAAACCTTTACTGTTCCAAATATATTTTCTGGTTGAAATTTCGGATCGCCTTCGACCCGTGGTGAGATTCTCATTGGAGCATCCTTTTTTCCACAGGCTCTACCAGATGTTCCACCTGCAATGGCTGATGCAGTAAACAGGGGAAGTGAGTTCTTCACTAATTTGACGGTGGGGACACCATGGGAGACAGTTGCCAAAGAGATGGGAAATACTTTAGGTGTTGACTCGAGTTCGAGGATTCTTCGTGCAGAAATATCCAAGGAAATAGACGTGCTTGTCGATGTTGTCACATCATGGATGGCTTCAAACACAGGTCCCAAACTTTTGAGATCTTAATTATGGAAAGGTTCAGGACACTTTCTGATGGAAAGGTCGTGTCAAGAATTTACAAGGGATAGCAGTTTGTAGTGCTTTGTTGAATCGTGCAGAAACTATTGTAAATGTGTTGGATGGGTGTCCCTCTTTGTAGCCCTCCTGGGGTCCTATGTTCTGTATAGGGATAATACTCTAGGGGTCAGCAAGAGAGCACGTGTTTCCCCAGAAGAAATATGTGAGAGTGTGTAGACAAATCATGTTTGAAGCATCATGTTTCATATGGGGGAAAATTTGTCTTGTTGATGCTATCTGATGAAAGGTACGCGTAAAGGACATGTGTGAACCACATGCTGCAGACTATTGATATTTTACTGTGTTTCCTCTTGAATTATCAAACAAAGATCTCACATTTTAAAGATCACCCCACACAAGACCTAACATGCGCCAACGGAACATCTATGATTGCCCTTGCAGGGATGGTTTTATCGGCATTTCAAAGAATTGCTTAGTCGAGTATACCCTGTGGAAACTGTCAATACATAGGCGCCCTGAATGGTGTCGTAAAATTGTTCGGAAACTTTTCTTCCATCAATTGGAGTGGGCAGCATAGGGTATTCCGTAAAGCCCGAAGGAAAACGGCGATGATGATCCTGAGGTTTGTTCTAACTTCTAAGCAATGGCAACGAGAGACTCCTAGCAGGGAAAAGGAAAAAAGGACTGCAATCCTATGAGGCCAAATGCTCCTCAGAATACCGACAAAAATAGCCCAACTTGATTGCAAAGATGATTAATTCATCCGGTAGAAAGCTCAACACAAGGCTAAAGTAAATTTCTGAGGACGCAAAGATAACTGCGACGCAGTACAACCAATGTTCGGGAATGTTGGCATTCTAGGATCTTATTGATCCATCCCACGTTGACCACAGAAAAAAGGAGGTCCCAGCATCATAGGTAATGAAGACCATAAACTAATTCTTAGTTGCGAACTTTATGTGCCAAATCCATGAGAAGTTTCCATTCAAGTTATAAATCTACGCCTTGATTTTCACAATCCTATTCTGTCTGTGAATATGAGGGATGACCACATCTCATCTACTCTTTTATGTACACATATTAGGTGGAGTTTGACAAACTACAGCCAATTCCTGAACGAAAGAAACAAAGTTGATGCCCTCAAAGAGGACGGCATCTACTCTTCATGATACAGATACAGGCCTAAGCCAAACCGAGCACATGCTCTACAGAAAGCTATTTCCTCCGCTGCAGCCACGGGATCTGCAATTTCACCATGGCTGCATGAAACTGTCCCAGTTGACTCTCGATATGCCTGCATCAACATGCATAGTTTGCAAGTTAGAGATAACACTACACAATTATCACGGATAAGCATGCAGTTATCTGAACAAAAACCAAGATAAGCGTGAATATTACACATGGGATCTTCAACCTAAAAAGATAACCTTTTCTGTACAGAACTTCCAATAATAAACTACACAAACCATTCATTACTGCATATTGATTGTAGATGATTGAAAACCATAGTGGTCACAAGTATTATGCGAAAAATACAATAAGTAACCACACAAACTCCTCCCCACAACCCCCCCACCACCCCCCCCCCCCAAAAAAAAAAAAAATTGTAATCAACCATTATTATCAATACCAGTCTTATATCTTGTGTATAGTTTTCTACCTTGCCTAGTTTTCCATGTAAACGTATTGTTTTCAGCCCTTGATATTTCCAAGCCTTTTACACTAATAAAACTCATGCCAGACTGCTGATGAAAAACTCAATAAGGAACTATTGAAACTCACTATAGGAATTGGAGGAATGGCCTAAAAGCAATTATTCCGAAAGATTTGCCAATTGTTTTCAGCAGTTGATATGTCCAAGCATTTTTTGACATTTGGTAAACTGATGCTGAAATTGCCGATCTAAAGTTCAATAAGGAACTGTTGATTTCTACCCAGGGTTTAAAGGAATGGCCTAAAAGCAACTTTTCCTACATCTTTACCAAACAACATTACGAGACAACCTAGCATACATCATATCGTACTTTACAATTAGTATCCACTTGCATGGATAATAATATCTGTCACCATCCATGATGCTGGTGCAAAGATAAAATGCATTTAAGTTCCTCAGATGACTGAGATCTACATATCCAGTAATACAAGGACAATGAAATCTGGCCAGGAAAGAAAAACTTCGGCACTAGAAAGGGGAGACTCAAACGGATTGAAGCGAGGAACATTCAAACAGCCAGCTCTTGCAAGAGCTTTCGTTTCCATTACACATGCCAAGGTTCGCGGGACATTTCATCATGGAAGATTCTAATCCTAGACCACCCTTAAGAATAATCCTCTGTAATGTCATAGAAACAATATAGTTTAGTTTTCATGAAAGAAGGATCATGAAAGTAAGAAACCTCACCTCTCCATCAGATCCTCTTATGGTAACACGGTACACCACAGTCACACTTCCGCTGTCAGAATATATAACATCACGTATTTCTCCACACCACCCTGTATAATTGTTGTTAGCATCTCCACGCCATACAGAACATTAAAGAGATCAACAGCAAAAAGCTTACATCTGAGCAACTGATATGACGTGACACGTGCTTAAATGAGCCCCCAAAGTTTCCAGTAAGACTTTGGGAGTCATTCTAAAAGTCAATTAGAGAAAGAGCAAGGGAGGTTCTACTTTTGCACACAATACGCAAATAAATACATGCTAATGTGAAGGAGGAAAACGAGAGATGGGTCAGGTCAAAGAAATGGATGTTGGGAACAGCTCACGTCAAAATGAGTATTATTCACAAAGAAAACAAGATAAAGATTAGATCAGTCAGAGTCTTAACCAAGGAGACATCAGTCAAGAGGAGAGAGCACTGCCAGGAATATCAGTAAAATATCAAGATGCAAGCCCTGCTATAGAAATTCACATAGCAGCTGACTCAAACATAAGCAGCGAGCTTTGACTTCACCAAGCAACCGGAAGTAAAAACTTATATGAGCATCGAGCAACAAAACATGATAGTGGGAAAGCAATTGTTTTAAATAGAGTTGTCATCAAGAAACAACAACATTGAGAGACATGTCATATGGGGAGTTCACGGCACAAGACACCAAATGTGGAAGCATAGCTATAATGAGACACTTAGCAAGGAGGAATTGCAGAGGTCGGGAAGCAGTTCAAACAACCGGATTCGCCAGAAGGAAACAAACACAAAATACCAGCAGAATACAAGCCATGAACATTTCAGGAGACGAGACAGTGCTAACCCGCACCACCACAAGATTGAATTAGGCGAAAAACAAAAATTTGCATCTCAATAGATAGACAACGTCAACGAAGACGTGATACATCAAATACAGCGTAAAGAAATAGGAAATTGATGTTTCGCCGGGAGTGTGATGATTAAAAATGAGTGGAGGAAAGTCACAAACCAGGGGCATAGAAGCTCATCATCCGATTAGCATGGTACCTAAGAACAACAAACATGAAATGAGCACCATCAGATCGGATCAACCACGGACATCATTCCCAAAGAAAGATTCGGAAGGCTCCGAGATCCCGAGAGAAGGACGACCCACCAGGGAATGGAGTTGGGGGAGGAGGCGAGATCGTGCGAGGGCCGGGGTTTGACGACGTCGTCGGGGATCCTCTTGTTGAGGTCGCGGAGTATCTCGACGAGGGGGCGGGTGACGAACGAGGAGTAGGAGGACGAGAACGACCGGTCCAGAGGCACGACGTAGTTGGAATTCGGCACAGACCCTTTCTTCATGTTGCTGCTGCTGCTGCTGCTGCTGCTGCTCGCGGCGTCGCCCCCGGCGCTCGCGCGCGCCAGGCGGAGGAGACGAGGCGGAGGCGGGGATCCTCTCAGGACCGCGGCGGCAGCGAAGGGACGGGGTCCGTGGGCGGGAGAGAATGCGGGGCGGGCGTTGCAGGGGGAGGAGGAAGGTTTCGAGAGGAGGAGAGCGAAGCAGTTATTGCTCTGCAACGCCATTTTGGGGAAGAATCGGCGGGGGAAGGGGGTTTTTTTCCCCAAAAACCCTTTCCTTCCTCTTCTGCTTCGGCTAGGAGTCGGACGGGGAGACGGACTGACTGGTCGAGCTGAGTTTTGGGGCTCGAGTGGAGTTGGACTCGGCAAGACAAAACTGTTAATAATATTTTATTGCTAGTTTCATCGGGGAAATTGCTGCGTTATGCCTCTCTCGCCCGCCTCGTGCCCGATTTTTTTCGCGGAATTTTCTGCATCCCACTTGTCTCTGTCTCTGTCTTTCTTCAAGTCTTCCCCGCAAATGTATTGTTCGACCAAACCAAAAAAGACGCTATTGAAATTTTTTTAAAGAGCTAATGTCCTTTCCTGCGATTAATAATTTGACTGGGACATAAATGGTAATTGACCGCTCTCCATGCTTTGCCCATTCATCCCCAATTGGAAAAATAACACAAATAATCATTGAATTTTGACAGAATATGCAATGTAGTCTATGAATTTTTAATTTGTTCAATATAATCCTTAAACTTTTGGTACATGTTTAATTTAATCCCTAAATCATAAAAAAAAATATTCATTATTATCTTTGATATTAAATTAATAAAAAGAATACATTGAACATTTCTGTATAATTCATGGACTATATTGAACATACGGCAAAAGTCTAAGAGTCACATTGAACAAACTAAAAGTTCAGCAATCATATTGAACATTAGACTAAAGTTCAAAGACCAGATTGAACATTACACTAAAATTCAAGGATCAAATTGACAAACTAAAAGTTCGAAAATCACGTTACATATTTTGTCAAAATTCAGAGACTATTTATGTCATTATACCTCCCCTGTTAGCACGGAACGACTTCTAAATGGGGCAAAGTGCGTTTCCTTCCCTTGCCTAATTGGGATCAACCTTGGCTTTCTTGTATTTGACCAACGATCGAAGACAATCGGCGAGTAAAGGAGTCAAGTTACACCTACGTCACACCTTTTAGAACAGCTGCATGGATTATCTAGTAATTACCGATAGAGCTCCAGCTCACTGCATTCCTTGCATTTCGTTCTTTCAAACAACGGTAGGCTGTGCTTCCATGGAGTAACATCAAAAGCTTTTGACAAAGTAAAACCCGTGGGGTGAAATCTCTTTGGAGATTTAGTATAAGCGTATCAATAAACAGAGAGAGTGATATGGAGATTTTCTACGAGGACAATCTACCAGGTTTGCACTTAAAAATCCGCGAAAAGATTCTGCAGCATGCAATAGCTTGGCTTGCATTTCCTTCCTTACTACCAACGTGATGAAGAGCAGAAACATTGACTCCGCCAATCATGAGGTCAATGTACATCGCGCTAACTGTTAACAAGTATAAATTTAAGCCTATAGGAATGCGGGCAGAAGCAGCTATCTACTGAGGACATCAAACCCGCGTCCTAATTAACATCTATGCGTCATCAATGTGAATCATCAATCGGATAGATAAATTCTTTAAAAGAACTTTTCCAAAGAGAAAGGGATCCTTTCTCTCGATATCAGTTGATCCACAGACTTCCTTCTCTTGGTAGACAATGACTTGTGAAACATCTCGATAGCTTGAGCATTGCATGCCGGCAACCGAGCGTGCCCATCAAGGTTTGTGCATCCCTCCGGCATCAAGTCGGAACCTGCATCCCCTGCAGAAGAAAATCAGCATCCAAAATTTAGACTAAACTAAAAGGAAACGCACTGAAGTATTCTTTTCCGAGCACAAGGGGTGTTTTCCCAACCTTTCCCAGCTTCCGCTGATAAATTAACTCCACTTCTCTGCGAAGACTTTCTACATCCGTCGCATAATCTCTCTGAAATTCTTCAGCCATCAAATCCTCTAGTTGCTGCCACATACTCTCCAATGCCGCGTCCAGACCACAGAACTCCTTGAAAATTAGAGCTTGGGTAGATCTCAGATGCAGAAGATTCTTGACTGCAGTAAGTGCCTGAACTCACAAATTCAAGAGGTCACACGGTATCCCTTAACATGAGTCTTAAATTAATTTATCAGGTTACCATAATCGAATGCAGAACAATTAGCTTGTGGCACTAGTCTGCCATCACATGGGCAGATATTCATAGAAGTTACTGAATCAGTTATGATGCAAAAATTAGCAGAGCAGTGAGAGCATGGATGTAATCAGACAAAAACCTTTTCCTGGAGATCAAGGTCAGATGAAGCCATCAGATCAACCACGGCCTTCAAGAATAATTTGTTGCTGAAGAAAGGTAGATCATCTTCATTTGAAGCTTCTAATTGGCGCTCTGCCAGGTCGCCGACAAGAAACACGGCCTTTCTCCGCAGTCTAATATCAATGCTTGAGTTGCTCAAAATGTCCTAAAGATACAGAAATCCATGAGTGCTGAGCCACTCTCTTGAGCACAAATGCCTAACCTTATGTGACGGCATTACCTGAAGCATTAAATCGCCGCCTTGTGCATAAAATAACCGCTGACCAGATAAATTATTCCGAATTAAAGCAGAAACAGCATACAATGCTTTAGTGGCTTCTTCCACGAACTCAGATTTTACCATCATCATCAGCTTCGCTAGCGCCCCCAATTCCAAGACCTGAGACAAGAAAAACTCTCAGTTAGCTTGATGACCAAGTGCAACAGTGGCATGTAAAACCCATCACAGAGTTATGAAAGGAAAACATACCTGCCTTTGGATGAGAGGATTATTCTGGCAGGCTTTCCCCAGAACCCATGCAGAAAGTTTCCTTACGTCTGGATCAGGATGGTCAAGCTCTCTTATAACCACAGCAAGCCCCCCAATTTTAGGCAAATCTAACATCAATGAGAGTAGCCATGTCATCATGTAAAGAACAAGAAAAAGAAAATATGCCAGATTTCAGACCAGGAAAGGAAAAAAATATTGAGGATACAACCACTACAACATGTAATATAGTCCATATCCTCAATTTTCATCAGTCCACAAACTACATCGTGTATTTGAAGAGGTATTTCTGCTGAAGCTAGCGAAAACAGAGCCCCACCCCATGCAGTCACAACTCATGAGAGGATCTCGTACTTATAACCACAGCAAGCACCCCAATAAGTAAGATTCTCACTTAATGAGCCAGCAACTTGCCCAATAGAATATGGTCTTAGGTGGCAGTTTTATAAGCACGAGGTCCAAAGGAATCCCTCTAGTCAAAAACCAACAACTCACAAAAAAAACCATTCAGATTGTCACTCCATGAGAACTGTCCAAGCACCAACAAGCCCAATGCTTCTAGCTCAAGCAGTTCTCTGGTTTACTTTAATTTTCTTAAAACTCCAGTGGTGGCCATCAGGTATTCAATTTTAAATACGTGTCATTTCTCTATTGTGAAATTAGCACAAACACAAAATATGGTTTTTCTTGAGGTTCCAGAATCTTTTGTACCACTAATCAGAGTTCCAAACTATTATAAGAATTTAGGAACTTCTATTACCAACTTTGATGGATGAAAACTTAATGTAGTAAGATCAGGAATTGGTGAGAACAGCTTCCCATGCCACAGAATGTGAAACTGATCAAAAAGGAAGGTATCAGAGATCTCTCAAGTTTCTGGAGAAATAAGGCCAGAAAAAGGGACCACCGGATGAGCAGGAAATTTGAGTTTGTGAGGGGCATAAGGTAAAATCAGCAATCTGACCTAATTACATAAGCAGCATAAAGCAGATTAAATGCATCTCCAGAGTTTTGCTTCAAGTGCTCCATAAAAATCAAGAAATTACACAAACATAAACGTCAGGGATATGTTAGAATGAACTTTAATTTTCCATAGAAGATTCCTTGAAACTGTTAGTTTAATAAAGTAGGCATCCCAAGGGATTAAAAAACCTTGGATTCTTCTTTCTCCCCTGCCTGCTAATAAACAGGAGTCACTTTTTGTGCTTTCTTAAACATGAGATTTTGTCAACATCATTTGCACTAAAGCAGGTAGAAGAGACTACGCGGGAGAACACAAAAGCATGGAGAGTCAATTAACCAAATTGACCAGAACAAGGGACGCAAGCACCAACGACATACCATTTGCATTATCAATTGGCTCAACAAGTATCAAGAGCTCATGCAAAGCGCGATGGCGGTCTTCCAAAGGTAGGGAGGAATTCTTCAAATCATCTATAGCAATTTGCATCAATTGAGCATCTGATGGCATTTTTAGTTTCTCCATGAGTTCCTAAGAGATAAATTAAACTATCAAATGACCAGATCATGTATATCATACCGCAATGATAAATAGAGGAAAAAGAAATCCTAACTTGATAATTTCAATGAACTGGCGAACTGCATTCCAATTTACGGCGTATAGATCATCATGTGCATTTGCTAAGGATTACCACTTGTTAAAATTCTTAAGCTCCTTTAGCATGGTAAGAAAACAAAAAGGTGCAAGGACTCTCCCGACCACCAAAGGTGAGAATTTTCCAAAATGGAAAACGTAATGCATAATGTAATCATTCTTAAGAATATGGAAATCCTTTAAAGGAAATAAAGTGATTTCCCATAAAAGAGGGCAGTTCCTCCAAAAGTCTAAAACAAAGTACAAAGTAATGTGGAACGTCATTTTATCAAGGGCATAAGTACGAACAGCTAAAGTGCATATAGTGCCACCAACCAAAGGCCCCGTCCTCCCAGAATAACCACATCTTTATCAAGACAACTTATGATGAAATGTGTATACATACAAATCAAACTCCGCTAAACGATCTCAACATGTTACAGACAAAATTATGTGGTCATGAAATTATACAATTCCGTTAGTAACTCTTACAGACATGATGAACTGCGGTGACTTAAGGTAACAAATAGCAACTGAACTAGAACTCTTTCAAATTTCTTTTACCAGCCCATGTAAGATTAAGATTAACTAGTTGCTTTCTCTACAAGATTCAGCGATAGAAAAAGTGATACAGATATAACACAACCTTTAGTTCCATCTGACGCCTCTTGAGGTCGCTGGCGGACAGTCGCTGCACGTCTTGCGCGGTTTCCTTCAATTTTTCAGGATCGGAGTGACCTGGTTAACCATAGACGATTCCATATAGTTAGTCAAGCTTCCGGATTTACCTCAATGCCAACTAACAATTGGAAAACAAACACCTACTGCAATAAGTATATTTCATGAATATCAATTGACCTGGTTGCTAATCGAACGAATTCCCAACTAGAATTGACAAAACAAAGGCGAAAAAAAAAAAGATAAGACCATAAGCGCCTACCTATGGCCCACTGTAACATTCCATCGAGGGAAGAAAACCCTCCGTCGAGGCCGTCCTGCTCATTAACAGCCTGAGCCGTCGGATCCTCCTGAGGATCGGAGATGCTGACCAGATCGGCCTCCTCCTTCGCGGTGGACCAGAACAGCCCCGCGGAGGCCGACCTGTTCACGCGCTCCGCACGCGCCACCGCCACCAGTAGCAGCAGCACCACCAGGGAAAACCGCGCCATGCGTCCTTCTTCGATGGTGCAGGCCGTGATTGGAGGAGAGCTCAAGCCTCAAGCTGCTGCTTCTCAAGCCAGCAAATAGGAAAGAGGGATTCGCAGAGGCGAAGATTCAGAAGTGCCGCGATGGGCGGCGATTTATATGAGGGAAGGGACTCCACGGGAATCGAGAGCCTCGGACAAAAATAATGGGGGGAGGAAGAGGGTGAAGATCGGAGCCCGACGGAGAGGAGGAGGGGGAACCGTCGAGAACATGCGATGGACACGTCGTGCCGTCGCATCAAGAACCTTATCAGCGGCTCTCAAAGTCTCGAATCTCTTGAAGACTTGACTTAAGTCTCTATTTATTTTTATTTTATTTTTTCTGATTTCATTTTATTCACATCTCGCGTGTGAAATTAACATCCAATCCCGGACTTAATTTTTCCGGAGAATTACAAATTTACCCCATTTATTATTTTTCATGAAGTCATTAATTTTATCCCACAAATCTAAGGAGCTAATTATTTTTCTGTATATATCAAAGAAATTTTTTTTTAAATACTGTCGTCGAATTAAGAAACTTCCATCACGGATTATGCGACTCTCAAAATTTTCGAAGCTCTAAATGACTTGGCTTAAATCTTTACTTATTTTTGTTTATTGTTAAATTTATTTTTGGTGTCCATTTCATTTTATTCCCATCTCGTATGTGAAATTATCATCCCATCATGGACTTAATGTTTCGAAAGAATTACAAACTTACCCCCATGTATTATTTTTCATGAAGTCATTAATTTTATCCCACTAATCTAAGGAACTAACATCACTAGATGCTAACTTATTATATCAAATAAGGGGTTTTTTTTTTTCAAGTACTGCCGTTGAATCAAATCCTTCAATCGCGGATCAAACGGCTCTCAAAAGTCTCTCGATGACTTGGCTTAAATCTTTACTTATTTTTTTTTACTGTTATATTAATTTTTTGTGCTCATTTCATTTTATTCTCATCTCGGAATTAATTTTTTGGAAGAGTTACAAATTTACTCCCATTTAATATATTTCATGAAGTCATTAATTTTATCCTACAAATCTAAGGAACTAACATCGTTAGACGCTAATTATTTGCACGTATATATCAAATAAATGTTTTTTTTAAGTACTATTCTTGAATCAAGAACCTTCCATTGCAGATCAAGAGGCTCTCAAAAAGTCTTGAATCTCTCGATGACTTGGCTTAAGTCTTTACTTATTTTTTTTATTGTTATATTTATTTTTGGTGCCCATTTCATTTTATTCCCATCCCGTGTGTGAAATTATCATGCCATCTCGGACTTAATTTTTTGGAAGAATTACAAAATTACCCCCATTTATTAATTTTCATGAAGTCATTAATTTTCTCTTAGAAATTTAAGGAACTAACATCGCTATATGTTAATTTTGTTTTTGTATATGTCAAATAAGGGTTTTATTAAGTAATTAAAATGGTTAATACCACGAAAATTTTTAAATCAGTATGCATGTGATGCATTTTAGGGGTGAGTATAGTTTTGGTGGATGGTTCTCACCGTGGATCGTGAACTACCCACTAAGGACCAGTTTCGAAAAATTGAAACTGAGAACCATCCGTTTTTTCAATGAATCCACCTGGGAAAGTACTGTCAATCCGATCCAGTTCTCGAGTTGATCCATCGAATCGGTCCCTAATTTGTAAAAAATAAATTCATCAATTAATATCACGGTGAACATAATTTATACGTGAGTACTTATTTACAACGAAAGGGTAAGAGTAATAAAGAAATTTACATGAGGGTCTTGATTATCAAACACGGAATGAGTGATTTTATGGATGGATAATCCTATTTGGACATTTGGTTCCATCTCTTGCTTGTCATTTTCACTCGCCAATCTTGGTGGATAATTTCGTGAGGCAGTGAGAAAGGCTGTGGGGTAAAGGGCAGCATCTTGATTTGTGTTTTATTTTAAGGACTGCAAGATGCGAATAAGATTGTAGGATCTATGGCAAAAAACAGGCGAGAAAGACTCACTTTCCCTAAAAGTAAGTTGGAATACTGGCGTGGTCCGGGTGGGCATTTCCACACCTAGGATCGGGAACCGGAATGGTCCTTATGGGATTCGCTCGTTAGTCCGGTTTAGGGTGGTCTAGTTCCTTCCTTTTGCACACCTCCTGATAAATTTGGCCCAAATTAATTTTTTAATAATCAAACATAAAACACGTGCACCTATAACAAATTTATTCTAAACTAATTTTGTCCACAAAAAAATCAAACTAGTACACATGTGACAAATTTATCACAAACCAATTCTTTGACCACCAACAAATTCAAACTAGTGGATTTGCAACAAATTTACCAATTATTTGACCACCAAAAATTTCGAAACTAGCACAATGTGACAAATTTACCATCCGTAGATTTTCGTAAAATTGGATTAATACCATAAAAAAAATCCCAAATAAATATACACACATATGTGTTTGTGTGTGACAAACTAAAGGTAAAAATCTTAAACTGGTGCTCCCGTTAACTGCCATGCGTCATCTAACCGAACAACAAAAACTAACGGGTGGTGAATTTGTCACAAATGTACTAATTTTAAATTTTTACTGATCTAAAAATTAATTTCAAATAAATTTGTCATAGGTGTATTAGTTTTTTGCAATGCTCCCACGGTAATATTGGTCATGCCCACGTGATAATAGAGAAAAGCACGGCAAAATTTTTAAATATTCTTTTTGTTATTTGAAAGTTTTAAGAATGGCCAAAATCAATAGAAATTCTACATTCACACACATGTGATAAATTTATTATAGACTATTTTTTTAATCACAACAAATCTTAAATTGGTACACATGTGATAAATTACCTCAAATTAATTTTTTGACCATAAAAAACCCTACCCGAGTTAGACTTACCTCAAATTAATATTCAAACAAGAAAAAATCTCAAATTAATACAACTATGATAAGTTTATCTTAAATTAATTTTTTGATCACAAAAAATCTCAAACTGATATATCGTTGGAGCATTTAGCAAAGGCATTGACAAGGGCCCACAAAAGCCTATTCACGTCACGAAACAAAACGATGCATTATAAGCCCATTTGGCAAATACAAAACATTTTTAAATTTCCAAAAGGCTTGATTAAGCTTTCCAAAGGATTTTGGGGCTCTAAAATCATTGGGGAAAAGTTAAGATGTTTGGCTTTTTTATTTTATTTTTTGGCCACTTTGGGAAAATGCCAACATTGGCAAACCTGAAAGCTCAAGGGAACCCCTCGGGCTTTCAACTGATTTCAAGGTAAATGAACTTTTTTTCCTTCCCAAATTTCCACACTTCTTATTTCATATTTCGATTTTGTCTAGGAAGTTCGTGAACACGGAGGAGATGGGTCACGTGACACCAACTTCCATCGCCGTGGTCATGCCAGCCTCAATCGCATGACGCATGGCTTGCCCAACTCCTTGCCTAAAGTTGGGCCGACGCTTGAAGGCCAGATTAAGGAGAGATCATGGCTAATAGCAAGGGATCTGGATCCCATGCCTTAAAGACACTGAATCATTATTATTTGGACCATTGGATCTTGGAAGATCCAATGGGTACGAGGATTATGAGCCTATAGCAAGGCTCCATATCTGAGGGCGATGAGCGAACAGCGATCGCCTAGCCGACGGTCTCCTCTGGTCCCCACCGATGCTCGCTCGTGGTCGTGTCGGCGAAGTTTGCCCCCTCCACCTTCTCAACCAATGCTCGGCCATGCCTGCCTTAATTTTTTATTTTCCATTTCTTTTATTTGAAGTTACTTCGCAAAATATACACAAAAATATGTTACCCAAGCGCTATAGGTTTCACATCTTGAGGAAATGGCTTTGCATTGCCCCAAAACCGAACTAAATGTATTCTTTTAAGCTGCGTTTGGCGTAGCGGTTTCAATGCTACGTCACTGTCATTCACAAACTACCGGTACTAAATCATGTCAAATAGCAGAGTATTAAAGCATAGTCAAATTTTCGACCCAAAAAAAAGCCTCACTTCAAAACTCAACGCAGAATCCCCGGACCAGCAATTGGACACAATTACCTAATAGCAAAAATCAAAGTCTCAAAAACAAAATCCACTTTGAAGAATTGCTTCCTCAAAGCTTTAGGCGGCAGATATTTCAATTCACTGCTTCGAGAAAAGCCCTCCCGGGCTGCCTATTAGCTAGAGGGCCGTGGCACCCCAGCAGCTTAGCGTTAACTCCATCGGGGACGATCCGGTTCTCCTGCTTCCACCTAAGATAGTCCACTCGGCTGAACTTGGTGAATCCCCACTTGCGGCTCACGATAATCTTCTGCCTCCCCGGGAACTTGAACTTGGCCCTCCTAAGAGCCTCCTGTGCGTTGTTCCCGTTCGTGTCCTTGCATCGGACGGAGAGAAGGACTTGGCCGATGCTGACCCTGGCACAGGTCCCCTGAGGCTTGCCAAAGGCGCCCCTCATCCCTGTCTGGAGCCTATCGGCCCCGGCACATGAAAGCATCTTGTTGATGCGGAGGACATGGAAAGGGTGGACCCGGACCCGGAGGTGGAAGGCGTCCTTTCCAGCAAACTTGGCCATGTACTTGTTGCAGGCGATGCGCGCTGCCTCAAGGGCCTCGCTGGACACGTTCTCCTTCTCCCAGGAGACAAGGTGGACACAGAATGGGAACTCGTCGACCCCCTTCTTCTTCATGCCCACATCGTAGATCCTGATCTTGGGATCGGGGACACCTCTACAGTACCTTGACTTTGGGTATGGCTTGTTCTTGATTTGCCTGTAGCATCTTGCAGGCCTTCGACCCATAGCGTCTCCTAAGCACCCAAAACACAATATTACAAAACATAAAAAAAAAAAAAAAGATACAGCCTTTGGATTTGCCAAACTATACAAGAACAGTACATACTTCACAAAATTCTTCAGGGTTATTCCCGCAGCGAGGAAAATGCAATCGAGATGAACCGTAAATTAGCTTAAGATCGAAGCTCCCTCGGAGCAAAGATTTTCAGCATTTATGCTCAGACAAGGCTGAAACTTTATACATGTAAAAATTCAATCATCGGGAGCCACGAGAAAACCGAGATAGTCCACTAACCAAGCTTGTTCCCCAGACCAAAAAAGATAATCTCGCACACGCATGTCACACAGCAGTTATAATCAGGATGCCTATTTTTTGCAAGACAAAGTTCTATTCATGAAAAAACAAATACTGAAGTAGAGGCCAAACAATTATCGAGTAACGACAATGCATTTGATTTGCCTGTAGCATCTTGCAGGCCTTCGACCCATGGCGTCTCCTAAGCACCCAAAACACAATATTACAAAACACAAAAGCAAAAAAAAATAAAATGAAGATACAGCCTTTGGATTTGCAAAACTATACAAGAACAGTACATACTTCACAAAATTCTTCGGGGTTATTCCGCAGTGAGGAAAATGCAATCGAGATGAACCATAAATTAGCCAAGATCGAAGCTCCCTCAGAACAAAGATTTTCAGCATTTATGCTCAGACAAGGCTGAAACTTTATATATGTAACAATTCAATCATCGGGAGCCACGAGAAAACCGAGATAATCCACCAACCAAGCTTGATCCGGAGACCAAAAAAGATAATCTCGCACACGCATGTCACACATAGGTTATAATCAGGATGCATTTTTTTTGCAAGACAAAGTTCTCTTCATGAAAAAACAAATAATGAAGCAGGGCCAAACAGTTATCCAGTAACGACAATGCAGGCCTTCGACCCATGGCGTCTCCTAAGCACCCAAAACACAATATTACGAAACATAAAAAGCAAAAACACTTTGAAGATACAGTTATTCAAGATGCAAACGATGCGAGAACAGCACATATGTTAAAAGTCCTTAAGGGAAATTCACGCCATGAGGAAAATGCAATCGACGAAGGATAAATAAGTCAAGATTGAAGCTCTCTCAGAACACATTTTTTCAGCATTTATGCTCAGACAAGGCTGAAACTTTATTTATGTAACAATATCCAATCATCGGGAGCTACGAGAACATCGGGCGAATCCGCTGACCAAGCTTCTCCCGCGGACCCAAAAAGATAAGTCTCACACACGCACATCACACATCGGTTTCAATCAGGATGCATCTTTTTCTCAAGACAAGGTTCTCTTTGTGAAAAAAAAAATCCAAAAGCAGAGGCCAAGCAATTTGTCCAGTAATGACAATGCAATTAAAATCAAATCCTGAAGCACATTAGAATCTACAATGATCCTATAACCTTCTAATCGGCGAGCATCATAATCATTAATTACCACGAAAACAGACGCAATCCCTACGTTCCCGAGCATGAGGCAACGCTCATCTTATCCTACGCTCGGCCCGGCGTTCTTTCCACTGGATATTCAATACAGAGACGCGCAGTCAGCAAGCGGGAGACGAGAAAAATGCAATCGTCCGCGCTACGATGAGCATTTCACATTCAATCGAAACAACCAGAAACATATCGCATCGGAAAGGGAAGAGCCCGCCCCGTTTACCTGCTTCGTGCGCGGCTGAGATGGGCGGAGAGGGCTTTGATCCGGGACGAGAGGGAAAGGCGCCGCCAAGTTATAAATGTCGAGGACGCGAGCGGGGCCCTGGAACCCTAAGTTAACCAGGCTTGGGTCAGTTGACCTCACCTCCGGTACATCTTAACCATGTCATGGTCAAAGACGGGCAGATTTTACTTATGGTTTTCTCATAGTTATTTTAAGCCCTGGAACCCAAAGTTACAAGGAAGAAGTTATTCTATTAAAAAAATTTAATTCTTCAATTAGATAAGAAAATCAATTCAACACACCGCTATTCCTTTTCCAAATGGAAGCAATTCTGCAATGTAGATTTTTTTTTTGTCTCATTTTTTGTCAAAAATGCGAATGTAAATTCACAAATATAAATAAAATGCGAAAGCATTTAAATTTTTCTGTTGTATTCTTTCTTTCTTTTCTTTTTTCGCATATCCTATCTCTACCTCTTTGCGGAGCATGGAAATCAAACCTAGAACCACATGCCTATTTGCAAATTTTCCATTATATTCTCATTACGGTTTTTTTTGTCAGAATATTCTCACTAAGTTTTATTTTTGGTCGATATATTCTCATTAAGTTGAAAAGGTAAAAAAATTTAGCCTTTTTTTTATTGGCAAGGGCATTTGCTTGTGAGCAGCGCTGTGTCATCTAGCAATTTTCTTACTTTTTACTCCTCAAGTTGCACACTTTGAATTATTTTTTTTTTAACCGGAAGTATGGAAACATATGGATATTGATATATAAATCAGCATATAACTCTTACAAAGTTAGGAAAATTTCAAAAAATAACCCGAAATCCTCTCGTTTTATTAAATAAGGGTTTCAAATAAATCTTGTTTCAAATAAGGGCCTTAAATACCTTTATTTTTTCAAATAAAAGTATGAAGTGAACTTTGTTTCAAATAACAGCCTGAAGTGACCATAAAACTTCAAAAAATAACTTAATTTCAAGGGCATTTCGATCTTTTTCTATAGTTGATTTTTTCTTTTTTATTAATTTTTTGTTTCTTTAAAATTTAACAAAAAATAATTAAAAAAAAACATTCAGACGCAAGAGGAGCCTCTAGCTGCCACCTTGCCCCATCACTAGGAGATGAGGTAGCAAAGGCCAACAACCCCGCCGATAGTTTGGCCTAGACATGGACGGTTCCGTGGAATCGCCAGTTCCGAATCGGAACCAGCAGTTCCAAGCCGGTTCCAGTTTCGAACTTTAAATTTAATTTTAAAATAATAAAATAAAATTAATAAATTATAAATTATGATCAAATTATACATTGTAATAAAAAAAATTTAAAAAAAGATGAGTAATGAGCTTGAACTTAATGAATTATTATTAAGCGCCTACATATCTTTTTTGAGATAGAAGAATCAAAACTCATGTAGTTCTCTACATTTGGTAACTCCAACTTACCTCATCGTAAATCGTCGCTGTCCGTTGTTGTAATGGCAATAATAACTCCACAGTCATCACTGAAAAATTTGTGTTCTTGATCCATCTATTGTTGTTGAAATTTTGTATTTGTCTAATTATTGACATAAGCTTGAATCTCCACACTTTTACGACTTAATCTTGAACAGCGGGAGTCCAAAATTAATCATCCAACGCTAAATGTTTGTTCAATTGCCACTGTTGAAGAAGTGGTCGCTGATATTTGTCTTGCGATGAGGGAGAGAACTAGAAATTGAGTTGAAAGGTTCTTCCACCACTCAAGAATCTTGAAATCTGCGCTGTTTTCGAAATCACTAAACTCAAAATTAATTGTTAAATAGTTTTCTAACTGAAAAATAATACATGTTGTCCCTTTCTTTTCTTTTTGCCTACTCATGAGCGTTTTATACCCTCTACTAAGTGAAATACCCGTATCGCTTTGTGAAAGACTATGTTGGGCAGATCCACATCCACTATCACTTAAATCATATCTACTGCAAAATTCATTATATAATGCTACTATAACTTCTTTAACCTCTACTTGTATAATTGAAATTTTTATTATTTCATCCAAATGTAAACAACAACAACAATAAGCATTTAGATAATCTAATAAACTATTTAATTTAATACGTGGATCGAAAACAATAACAACTAGATAGACAAAAGCAATGTTCAAATAATAATGCAACCATTTTTCTCGCTTTACTAAAATACTCGAAGCTAATTCAGTTTCTTTTTCATATTCATTAAAAACACTAACAATATTAACACACTCTATTAAATTGCGTAGTTGGATAATAAATACCAGATAAAGTATTAGTATCATCATTAAAAACTTTCAAAAATCTAAAAAGAAAGTTGCAAACGTCCCAATATTGCGGGAGTAAAGCAATATCGGGAACTATATTCAAAAATAAATAAACATAATAAATCTTTGTAATCAAATGTTTGTAAAAGCATCTCATAGGTAGAATTCCAATGAGTCGGAATATCTTTTGAAAATATTTTTGCCTTTATTCCATTTTGTTTACAAAATTTTTATCACGCTTTTATAAGATGAGGACGGCTCCATAAAATCTAATTGCACTATTTATTGGGTTGAAAGAAGTCGCAAGAACTCGTAAACCATCTTGTATACACAAATTCAAAACATGGCAAGTACATCTAATGTGAAAAAATTGTCCGTCAAAAGGTGGTTTACAATTTTTTTCTAACTCGGGAATAGAAACAATATTTGCAGCGGCATTATCGAAATCAATTGAAAAAACTTCATTAATCAAATCATATTCTTCTAAAACTTGCCTAATTAGTCTATAAATATTATGGGTTGTATGTCTTTTAGGAAAAACTCGAAATGCAATAAGTCTTTTTTGAATAACCCAATCATCATCTATCCAATAACATGTGACACTCATATAAGAATTAATATTCCAAGAATCATTTCAAATATCACTATCTATAAGTACATGACCATTGAATTCTCAAAAAAAAAAAAAAAATTGTCAAATCTTTTTTCGTTTTATATAAACTTGTTTAACTTCGCGTCTATGAGTAGTTTTCGAAACAAATAGTACTTGCGGAACCAGCACAGTATTTACCAAATATTTAAAATTAAACTTTTCACCAGTAGTAAACGTAGCATGCTCAAGGGCAACATATTCAGTTAATGTTTGATTATAAAGTGCATTAGTGAAATAGAATAAAGGATGAACGTTAGGATTGACGAATCCGAAAATTTATTGTTGGTTAGTGTTGATCTCCGCTTGCGTTGGATGTTTTTCGTCAGATGCCGACGAAATGTTCCGTAGCCATCTCCTTTACCAAGTTTGTATGTTTGCGGACAATATTTACAACTTATATCAAACTTGACTTCGTTTCCATTCTATATTTTATTGAAGTATAGCCATAAGTCGGATGTATCGTCTCGGCTCTCTCGTCCCAGCTCCTTTGTTATTGACGATTCTTCGACGCCAATAGGAGGATGAAAACTTTATTGTGACGTGCTCGGTATTGGGATTGGAAAAATCGTCGTCTTCCCAACATGCATATTCACGAGAATCATATTCACAAACAGGATAATCGAATTCTTTCATCGGACTATTTTCCTTTTTCGGTATTTCTGTTTTTACTTGTCATTTTTTGAGAGAATTGAAAGGAAAATTGATTTAAAAAATTAAGATGGAATTGAGAGATAATAGCGGATTGAGAGAATTTGATAGATTGAGACTTGAAAATGTTTGAGAGAATTAAAAGAACTTGTAAGAAAAATAAAGAAGGATTGAGAGATTTTTATAAAAATAAATTTAATGGCCGTTACAGTTTCCAACGGGCCTTTGGGGGATGGGCCAAACGGCTAGGCCTCGCCTGACAGGAGAAGAAACGTTTGGCCCTTCCCGAGGGGCGAGCCCCGCCCCTGGAAGAGCCAACGACTCTTCTTCCTCAAGGGGCGAGGCCCACATGGCCCCTTTAAAAAAAACATCTAGCTGTTCAGAATTGCGGGCCGATTTCGAGTGTGTGGTTTCGTTTGGCCATGCCTAGACTGGCCCTCGCCAAAATAGGGAGAGGATAGGGCCCTCTTCCAAAACTAGGCAAGAGGTTGCCAACTCTTGCCCTGACCAAGGAAGGAGTAACGCTCCTTGCCTGAATCCGAGAGAGGGCCAGAGGCGAGAGCCTCTGGTCTCCGACAACCCCATAGGCCAGCCACTGGCGATGGGCCAATTGACTTGACCCCGTGGATTGACCACTTTCGTCATTTTCAATTTTTTTTAAAAAAAATAAAAATAAAAAGACAAAAATATCCTTTAAATCAAATCCCTTTTTAATTTGAAACATATTATGTCACTTTAAGCAATTATTTAAAACAAGATTCACTTGAGACATTTATTTGAAAAAATGAGAAATTCAAAGCCATTTTTGAAATTTCTCCATTAAAATTTTAACAAGAAACTAAAATAAAACACAAAATCGTTTCTTAAGATGTTGGACTGAGTTGCGAAGCCAGTGGAAACAAAGTGATCTCAAAGTGCTAAGTAATGTATCAAGCGTTGAGTCGATGGAGAGAGGCATATCGCAAGTTGCAACCGGGACAAGTATTCAATCCACGAGTCGGCCAGAAGCATTATCACACCAAGCACAATCGGTAACTGAAGTTCATTCCAGGAGTAAAAAAAAAGGCAAACAAAACTGATTCAACTAAGTCTTCGACCCAACACAAATTCGCATCCGCAGTTTAAAGATAGGAAAGAAGATAATGTGACACAACACTGAGCTGAAGATAAAGACTCCTGAAAACATCCGAGGGGCTACTCTTCAATTAGTACCCGCCCTTCAAGTCGTTGACCACATCGTATGGAATAGGAGTGACGGTCTCCATGGTCGCACCCTCGACCATGAAGCCGGGTTTGGGACCTTCTGGCTGTCTCTTCGTGCTGATCTTCTCCCCACGTGCCTTTGCCGCCGCCTTCAGCTCGTCGTTCCGGGCCTTCCTCTGCTTAAGCTCCTCCTGACACCTCGAGGGCTGAACATGCTCAATCCTCACATGGATCCTCTTCCTAATGATTCGGTTCCCTACCTGCACAAGCCTCTCAGAACATTACGTGTGAAAAAACATACAGCACGTAGAGCAAGGACAAGAGAACAAGTAAGCAACTCTTATCGCCTATAGCAAAAGCTTCCCCTCAATCCGGCATGATTAGAAAGAGAATCTTGACGATACAACCAGTAAAACAAAGGGCAGTCTCGCCGACATGGACACATACATTCATGTCAAAATTATGTTTAGGACACTAAATCTTGGACTCTAACATTCCAGAGAGGCAATGTTGTCTAGGTAGAGTTATCCAATATCTTTTCCTCGAGGTCCTTGAAATACTCAGCCTCGGCTACTCAAGAGGATGGCTTAGTCCATGCTTAAAGCAGAATGAATACAAATGGCATTGTTAACCGAAAGCAAGTTCCTGGAGAATCCGGAAACTCAATAGCTAAGCAGTAAAATGCGAAACTCAAGCTCCAGGGTAGGCCAAAACACGCACTTATGCATGATGGTGGTCCTTTCATACACTCCCTTCGCTCACATTTTTCTTTCCTCGCTGAACAATATACTCTCACTTCTAGAAAATAATTACAAGGATATGTTTTGGCCGGGCAATTTTTATCCTAAACACATACTTCACCCGTTCTACTGCTTCGCCGGAGATGCATATCAAACAATACAAAAAGATTAACCTCGCAGAATCACCTTATTCATCAATCAAACTTCACTTAATACAGTGATCACAAACCTAGTTCTGTTCTCAATAAGTTCCAGTCCTCCGGGACCAAAACTCGCCAAGACCCACATCATCACACCGAACACAGACCAGAAAACATAGTACCGAACGAGGAACACGATCGATGCAGCACAAAACCAAAGTTTCAACGAGTGATAACACGAGCACATCGACATCAGCAAGACAGAAAAGGAGGAATCAAAATCACGCGAAGAAATGAGAGCACAGAGGAAGCCGGATGCGAAAAAAAGGGAGGAACACCTGCTTGTTGACCTCGACGCCGATGGCGTGCTTGGTGACGTTCCAGATGCGGCCAGTGCGACCGTGGTAGAACTTGTGGGGCATGCCCTTGTGGACGGCGCCGTTCACCTTGACGTCGACATAGTCGCCGATCTTGTACGTCCGAAGGTACGTCGTCAGTGGGATGTACCCCTTCTTCCTGAAGGGCCGAGAGAACGAGTCCCTCGTCCTCGCCCTCACTCCGTGACCCGCCGGCATTTTCTCAGTTAAGCTAGTTGTCGCCTCTGTCTATCTCGCTCGCTCGCTCGCTTCAGAGAGACTCAGAGAAACCCTAGGGGAGGGTGACGAGCCCCCTTTATACGCGAGTTCCTTCGGACGCGGACCGAGATGGGCCTGAGAAGGTGTATTGGGCCGTGATGGCTGGAGTTGGGCCCAACCGAGCCCCTTTTACTCTGTATGTCCTATTTGATTATGACTTAAGTCTCCATATTTCATTTGGCAAGACCTCATTAGATGCTTAAATGGCTTTGATCACTAAATAGATCGGTCCCATTTACTTCAAAATTCCATTAAATTTTACCTAAATCAGAATAGCATGAAATAAGTCGTTTTATTTGAGCCAAGCCATAGAACCGGTTTATCTATTTGCTATATTCGGAGAAAAATTCAATAAGTACTGAGCGTCGAATTATTCGAGTAACATTGTATGTGATAATATACTGATGATAGTGCTATTGCATTGGTGAGAAATATAGAGTAAAAATCCAAAACTTGGAGAGATGCCGATGAGTTTGGAAATGCTAATTTTTAAAATTTGTAGTAAAGAGCTTTCTTTTGTGTTCGATATTTAAATCAACAAAGTGTGACAAAGGCATTTTAATTAAAGTAATTATTTGTATGGCTCATTACCGATGTCCTAAAATTACTTTTATGATCAGGATATGATAAAATTTATCACATCTCATGTTTGGTTCCTACCCAAAATAAAATAAAGTCGGACTTAAAAGGAATATTGCCCAAATAAATAATTCGGTGGGATAAAATTGGATACAATTTCTTATATTATGGCATCAAACCTATTTTCTCGAATAACAAACTTCTTAAATTGAAATATTAAATTAATACTTAAGTATAAAGTAACTGTTGAAGTATATCCCACATTGCTTGATAAAAGATTTTAAATGTTCCTTATATTCATATGTTATCCCTCAAACTATTAATTGAAGCTTTCTTAATCACATTTTTTTTTTCGTATCTCTAGTTTATGTAAAAGCTTCAAGGCTTCTTCTCTGATATTTGTTCACGTCATAACTCCACAAAAACGAAGAGAGAATCGAAATTCCTTCTCCTTCTTATCTCTTTGATTCACGTCAAAAGTCCACGAAATTAGCTAGAGAGTTGAAACTCGTCTTTTTCCGTAACTTCGTGGCTTGTGTTGAAGTTTTTTGAAAGTGATAAGAGTCAAAGCATTATGTTTTTCCCAATCACAAACATGAATAGTCATGTTTTCTCTTTCTCATTAAATTTGGCATTTGCTAGCTGATTTACCTTATTGATGCTGTCGTAACCCATCAAGATTTATCATTGTTAACATGAATGGCCGTGTTTTATCTTTCTCACTAGATTTGATATTTGCTACCTGATTTACCTTATTGATGTTGTAGTAACCCGTCAAGATTTACCCTCATTGTTTAACATGTAACTTTGAAGTGCCGTAATATGCTCCTCTTCGTGTTCAAGATATAGACCGTACGGTAATCATTCAATTTGTTGACAAAGTTTATCTGCGTTTGTGAATTTGTGGTTTTTTTAAGCAACAAATCACGCGAAATTATTGCTGACTTTATTTATACATTTGTAGATACATTGGCATCGATACGCGGTTCATACTAAATAATAAATATAATAACACCCGATTCATCTAAACAATAAATATAGTAATATATGAAAATATCCGATAATATTATATCGATTCAACAAAAACAGGGCCTAGGACATAACAAAATGCTGAATTTTTTTATCCAAATCTTCCTAAAATTCCAACACCAAACGCATTCTAAAATGATAATACAAATCAAGAACTCATCGTCATCTCGAAGCAGACTCGCAACGGTGCTGACGCCGGACGGCCGGGTAGACTCGATCTAACATCATTTGTCCAACTATCCTTCGATGTTTCGAAGACAATCCGTTCGTGATAGTTACGGCTTCTCAAAACATTGATTCCCGCACTATTTTCTCGGAATTATCTTCATCTGACGGAGATTCATGTCAAGGCTTGTAGATTGATGACCAACACCGGAAGCGAACGCCGACGAAGCTCCAATGGAAGTTCTTTCATTGACCCGCGTTCAGACTCTGTTCCACGCTGTGATATCACAGACGCAGAGCAATGCCCTTTACAGAAATGCGCGTGAAGTGCGAAACAATGCGGCTGTGGCGGTTAAACATGGAGGCTATGTGCTTGCCCATAAGGCGTTCGACGAAATGCCCCTTTCAAGTACTTTTGCTTGGAACAATCTCATTCAGACCTCCGTCACCACTGGAGATATAAGTCGCGCGATTCTCGTTTATCAGCAGATGCTGATTCGGGGCGTTCGTCCCGACAAGCACACTCTGCCTCGCGTTCTGACTGCTTCTCGTCTCGCAGGTGACTTGTTATTTGGTGAACAGGTTCACGGGCATGCTTTAAAGCTTGGGTTACATGGCGACTGCTATGTCGGTACTGCTTTGATTGAAATGTACGGCTGGCTCGATAGCATAGTTGCTGCGAGATCATTGTTTGATAAGTCCACTTGCAAGGACTCGGTTTTGTGGACTGTGCTAGCTAAGTTGTACTTGACAGAAAGCAAGCCGCAGTTGGCTCTCGATCTGTTTGGTGAGATGGTGAACTCGGGGGTCCAAATTGACTCGGTTGCATTAGCAACTGCCATTGGCGCTTGTGGTCGGCTGAAGTCACTTCGCGAAGGAAGAAAACTTCAGGAGATTGCTGGAAGATGTGGACTGGAATCTGATGTTTTAGTTGGAAACTCACTATTACGAATGTACCTTGATTGTGGGAGCATTATTGATGCTAGGGCAATATTTGATCAAATGCCTTCTAAAGATGTTATTTCATGGACAACTATTATCCATGGTTATGTGAAGCAGGGAGGATTCCATGAGAGCCTGAAATTATTCCAACATATGAATAAAGATGGAATAAAACCAGATGCACTCTCGATTTCTAGTTTACTACCAGCTTGTGCAAGAATGACAGCATGCAAGCACGGGAAGGAGATTCACGGGCACTTGCTCAGAAGTGGTATGAAACTCAATCTTACTATTCAGAATGCTATTATGGACATGTACATGAAAGCTGGATATATCGAATATGCCCTTAAGATTTTTAAAGGAATTAATCGAAAAGATGTCATTTCATGGACTGTGATGATTTTAGGCTACAGCCTACACGGAAAAGGAAACCTTGCTCTTAGTTTGTTCCATGAAATGGAGGAAGATGCAGGCGTTCAAATTGACGAATTAGCATATGGTGCAGTCCTCCATGCTTGCGTCACCGCGTGCGCTGTCGAGGAAGGGAAGTTTTACTTCAAGTGCATTAGGAATTGTCATATCACACACTGCACTTTAATGGTTTCTCTTCTAGCTCGTGCTGGACTCTTTGATGAGGCATGTGCCTTCATTGAGGAGCGGCAGATTGAACGGCATGTAGAAGTTTTGAGAGCACTGCTTGACGGGTGCAGGATTCACCATGAAGTGAGATTAGGCAAACGCATTATTGATCAGCTCTGTGAATTGGAACCTCTACATGCTGATAACTACGTGCTTCAGTCAAACTGGTTTGCGCACCACAAAAAATGGGATATGGTCGATAACTGTAAAGGAATGATGAACGACATGGGTTTGAGACCTCAAAAGGCTTATAGTTGGATAGAGCATCGAAACAAAGTCCATGCATTTGGAACTGGGGATGTCTCTCACCCAAGGTCTGAGAAAATATACTGGCAACTACGACAACTAATGGAGAAGATGCAAGATGAAGGGCCAATTCATGATTCAGATTTCAGCCTCCATGACGTGGATGAAGAGCGAGAGTGCAGTCCCATGGCACACAGTGAAATGCTGGCCGTCTCATTTGGTCTGATTAGCAAGCAGGCCGGGACGACCATTCGCGTGACAAAGAACCTCCGAGTTTGTAACGGATGCCATGATGCTTTGAAAGCAATCTCCAAATTGGAACAGCGAGAAGTTATAGTGAAAGATCTGCATCGGTTTTACCATTTTAGGGATGGGCTGTGCTCTTGTTGTGATCTTCAATAGAAAGATTTTGCCTTTGCAAAGGTGCTGGGGAGAAGAGGAATAGTTTACAAACAACGAGAGTTCCACTTCCCAGATCCAGAGGGGCAAAGACATGCATCATCATTGGGGAAATGCTTCGTAGTCCAGAAAGTTAAGCCGCTTCTCGCCAACTTTCTAAAAGAGAGACCCTTGAATTTGGAAGCTTTCTTCTGTCATGTTTTCGGGGCCGCAAGTTGAGATGAACTCCAAGCGTGACATCTTCATTGCACCGTTTCGGCTTCTCTTTCATTAGATTTTCCGAGGCATGCTTGTTACAAGATGCGAACAGTTTAATAAATAACGCTCTTGTAAGGGTCAGTGTAATCTAGGCCAGTAGTTGTAGTCTAACGCATCCCTCGAAGGTGTTTGAGTGATACTTTCTCGACTTCGTCATTGGAGCTGATTGCAATATCATAGACGAGCATTATTAGGTATGCCATGGATTATAGATCGGTTGTTATCTCCTTTTAAGGAGGCAGAGTGAGCACGAAATGTGCTGTGCGGAAGTAGAGAAATTTGATTGTCCGTAAAGAAAAGTCTGAGGTGTTTTCGATAGAGAAGATCTAAACTGGGACACGACCGGTGAACACTGATTCTGTATGCAGTTTCTGGAAACGGTAATGAGCACCAGTACGAAGGAGTTCCCACCAGGAGGAGGAACAACAGAATGCCCGCACCACGGAATTAGGACATGAAAGACGGCAGATACTGTCTCAAACCCAAAACCGAACGAGTTGCACCTACAATGTGAATTCGAGACCGTCTGATTTCTCACATTAGCGCATGAGAACCTGTCTGATTTCTCACATTAGCGCATGAGAACCTAAACAAGTTCGATATCGGCTTTTACTGGCATGCTCTTTCATAAATAATCGCAAGATCATCTAAGACAACTGTATATAAACATCAGTAAAATAGGGCAGTGTGCTTACTTTGATTGAGGTCTAAAATCAAATGAGATAGCTAAACTGACCTAGCAACCCATGTCAAAACCACATAAAAGAGAGTGGAGTGCAAGTGAAAATTTTCCGTCATCACACCCAATTTGTCGGCCAAAAAGGAAAAAGTTCCCTTCGGAGGGACCTGAAATCCAAAGACGCAAGCC
This sequence comes from Rhodomyrtus tomentosa, assembly GCA_028455895.1. NCBI lineage: Eukaryota > Viridiplantae > Streptophyta > Magnoliopsida > Myrtales > Myrtaceae > Rhodomyrtus > Rhodomyrtus tomentosa. Next base: position 10,671,338 of record JAPCWY010000003.1, on the reverse strand, counting down.
ACTGTCCTGTGGTGGAGAAAATTAGCAATTGAACCAGTTCTGACCTTCATTCAAGATCACCAATCCTGCCCATCCCGTGAAAAACACAAGTCGGAGAAATTGGGAGGCCACAACAAAAAGTACAACCACATGAAGGACAATTAGATCAGAAATAATACACTTTCAATGTTTCCAGTCAAAATTTTATCAAACTCCTAAATAACTATAACCACCAAAGAGGCCTGGAAAAAAAAAACTCCATAAGCAATCTCAGAAAACCTAGAGACCTGAAAAATCAGTGACAACCGGTGGGAACTGTGTTCCGAGACAGAGGACTGACATCAAATTATTCCCACGCTGACTCTATGTTTCCCTTCTGTTTGACCTCTTACGAGGCGCTGCAGCAGTGGCAGTATCTTCCTTCTCATCCTCGTCTTCCTTGTCCCCTCGGCTACCTTGGTTGTTGGAAGTCTCAGCAGCCGCTTCACTCCGTGGCTCTGCAACATTGGCCTTCAAAATTCACAGGCAAGGAACGAGATCAAAGACCATTCAATTATGCAGTATAAATTGGTCCAGGAGAAGTCTGTAATAGTTTGCTAGAAATACTACATAACAAGTACCGGGCACATACCGCTGTTTTCTTGCCACCAAAGAGAAGTTTGAAGAAAACCGTCAGGATGATAACCGCGATAGACCCAAGTACACCCATTGCTATATTTGGCTGTTCCTCAGCTTTCTCAATGAGTTCCTGCAGATACAAGATTCAGTCAACGAACCTAATGAGCAAAATACGAAGTTAAGCTACATAAGAGCCATAAAGGTATTGTCAAAGCATGCTTACATACCAAGATCTTAGGTTTGTATGGCTCCAAGAAAGGAACATCTGCTACTTTGTATAGGACATCAAATACCTTTTTCTGGAATCATCATTTGAGAACAAATCAGACATTTCGCCCCAAATCAGTAAAACCAAAATTCAAATGGTGAAAGGCGCAAGGAACCTACATGTATGGCTGACAGTCCATCGGAACCAGTGGCTTTATCCTCTTCGTTTTGTTTCTCCTTTTCAACTTCAAACTTGGGTTTCCATGCAGTTTGCCTGTATGACTCTGCTGACTTCTCATCACTTGCGATCAAGATATTGTCGAACAAGATTCCATCTTGCATAGTCCAAATCTCAATACCAATTGCAGCTATTGGCTCAAAATTAGGTCTTTCAAGCTCGAAGTAGTCAGGATTCGGGATCTCTTGAGGTTTCCAGATGCCCTTATAGTTCGGGTTATCAATTAGAGGAGCATGCCACTTCCCTTTATATGCAGGGTTCCTCTTCATTGGCCTCTTCCACTCTCCGCATCCAGGTGCAGTCGCACACTTGGGATTGTCAACTTTGGGAGGCTCAAATTCACCATCTTCCTCGTCATCCCAATCCTCAGGCTTTGTTGCTTCAGGATCATCAATCTCCTCAGGCTCATCATCCAACCAACCTTCAGGTTTCTCTGCATCTTCATCTACAATTTCCATCGGGGCATCCTCATCCCAATCATCTGGCTTCACAGCATCGGGATCTGAGATCTTCGCTCGCTCATCCCAATCCTCTGGCTTCTTGTCATCTGGGTCGGGAATTGTCTTAGGTGGGATGAGTGGTGGTTCGAAGTCTTCAGCCGAGAGGAAATTAGCCTTCTTCTTCTCCTCACCATCTATCAATATCCTCAGTTCATTATCAGGCTTCAATATAGCAGTGTAGACATGAGAGAGTTTGTCATAGGGCACAGATGGAGGGTACTTGAGGTGGTGTTCCACATACTCCCCAGTTTTGGGGTTTTTGTGCTTGAAAATGAAATGCACCTTGTTGGTAGCGCCACATTTGTCCGGCCCAAACATTATAGTGTATGGAGACTCATTATCAAATTCCTTGACTTTCCATCCAGCATCCTGTGGACGCAGATACTTCAAGTATGCACCACCACATTCAAGCCCATTCTGGAGTCGGACTTCATACTGTAGAACTACAGTTCCATCCTTAAGACTCACAACATCATCAAGCTCATTCACAATTGCGTACTTCTTTGCCTTCTCACTGACAAGAAGGCCATAATCATCATGTCCCTCACTTTTGGAGTGCTTCCACACACCTAAATACAAGAGTACACAGACACACTAAGTTTGAAGCCATGTAAAAGCTATCCAACGTGCTTCATATAAGTAGCAAAAAAGCACCTACAAGGCTTCCACAGACGCATAAAATTCTCAAGAGCACAGTGTATTCTGCAGTGTCCGAAGGGACGTGTATGCGTCCATGGCTTTCGTACGTGCTTCAAACACATCAGCCCATTCAACCATAACAATCTCAAAAGTCAAAACGATATTTTCACCAATTGTTCAAAACCTTATGAGGAAAAACATGTATACTCAAAACTTGGTAAATCTTATACCGTATAGAAATAGATACTTGACCAGAAAACCGCAGTGCTTGTGATCTGTCAAGTAATACCTTCCCCAAAAAGACTACGATTATACACTGACACTGCATCATCATCGTCCATGCCATCCTAGACTCTTCTTGATACGATCATTGATTGTTAATTGTAACAATTGCTTGAAAATATCTAGTTATGAACAGCAATGTGCCATGCTAAAAAGAGCTTCTTTTCCATGCCAAAATCTTACATTATCTTTCCAAAATCTTGCATTACTGATGTACACACAATCCACGATTTAGATCGATCATTAATGAGAAATCAGAGTAAAGCAAAGTTTTGGGCAATCCTACTACATATGCTAGTTAATCAGAAGCCACATATTCCTACCAACAGCCCATGCAACAAAAGCCCAAGAGCCACAGTTCCATCTATAAAGAGCGAAAGCACAAATGAGTAAGGCATCCTGTCAGAACATCAGAAAAGCATATACAGGGAAAACACATGACATATTGCTGGAGCATTTTCCAATCAAGGACGTCACTATCATTGGAGCATGGCTACGTTCCAGCTCAAAAAGGAAGAAAGCAAATCTAAATGAACTGACAAGTGCAGCAGCGCAACGCCGAGCAGTAAACGGAATCGGTACCTTGGTAATCTCCCTTCTCGGACACGACCCATCGTCCCTCAAAAGCCTCATCGAACGAATCGTAAAAGATCTAAAAATCACCAAAAGACAAATCAACTCCCGTCGGAATAGACGCACGCCGTCCGAAATTCACACGTCAAACGAAACACAATGAACCGTCGAGCACGAGCACATCGCTCGAAGAACGCACCACATCAGAAGCGCAGATCTGGAAGCTGATCAGCAACACCGTCAACGCCTGAGCCAGCAGACGATTCCGCCTCTCCACCATCGTCACTGCACCTCAAAACACAACGAAATCAACGTCCCGCCAACAAAACGAACGAACGAACGAACAAAATCATCGCAACCATATGAAAAACCCTAGAGACCATCGGACCTCGGTAAGAATCTAGCGAACTGGGAAGCGAAAGCACTAAGCTCAATTCGGAGCACTGGAGGGACGGTTTCTCACCGTGATGTGTGATGAGCACTCGGAGCCAGAGGACGCGATCCGATCGAAACCTGAGAGTTCTTGGTTTGATGCGAGCCGCTGTGGAGGAGGCGACGATGTGTACTCTTAAGTACGAGTAAAATGCTGGATCCGCAATGGTGCCACATCACTGGGGCGAATCGGGAGAGGACAGCTGGGCTTCCGTTGGCCCCGCATAGTGTTTGGAAATTCTGAGTCAGCTCGACCAACGGCTGAGATTGAAAGTTGCCGGCGTGGACGATGCAGGAAGGTACGTCCCTCGGTTCTCGTTGGCTGCTCACCCGTCTCCATTAACAATATATACGGGAACGGAAATTACACGGTTGGGGCGGAGAAGAAGACAAGCATATTATCAATTTTCCTTAAAAATACGTCCGAAAAGTTCAGCATTTCTATTATGGAATCGCAAATGAGGTAATCGTGACTTTATATGGATTGTATCATAAATAGGCCCATCAAACTGATGTATGGAGTTGAGTCATTAATAATTCAGTCTAAATTAACTCATTTCATCCTTTTTTACTCAATTATTAGCAATGTAAAATTTCCACTTGTATCGGACCCATCTCGAAATTCAATTTTTAGCATTTTTTTCATTTTATTGTTATCAATTCAATAACAAAAAACTATATGTAAATATGACTCATAAAATGAAATCATTAAAACAAATTAGCATCGTGCGGTATGACTTGGTAACAGTAGGCAAAAGCAATTACTCTTGCCAGACGACTATAAGACGTGTCTAAAGTGGAGAGTGACAAATTCAACTGAGTATTCGGGTCAAGAGCATTAGTTTGCGACTTTTTGTGAAATGAAAATCAGTCTGAAATAACTTGTTATCCAATACCATTTTGAAATTGTTTATGTTATCGACCCAAAAATGTAGCCATTGACCAAATTGTTTGAATATTAAAAATAGAGTAGTCAACGTTTTCCGAGATTAATGTTGTCCCGTTTGCATTTCTTAGAATTTTTATTGAAACATTCCAATTTATAAATTCAACTTTTTATTATTTTTATCCAACAAAAAGATATTTCATAGTGAAAAATACGTGGTTGAACGAATCCAACTCCCCGTTGGACCCGACATTCGGGTTGATCAGCAAATCCCCCCCCACCTTGCATATACGCAAATTTCTTGCAACCACTTTCCAGACACCCCCACCCCCACGAAATGATTCTATCCCGAGCCGCAGAAGGTCAACTAGACCACGCCATACTCCAACGCTCTCTTTCCTTTCACAACTTTCTTTGTCCAAAGAAAATCCGATCAACACAAACATTTCCAGACGTAATTCAGGCGAACTTAGGGTTCTACATATATCTAATTCAGTTTCCACCCCCACGACCGAATCGAAAAATTATCTAAGAACAAATGCCCGGCGACATACACTATTTCTACTTGAAATAAGAAGTAATGACAGGGAAAGCCATTCACTCGTGCCTCGATTAAGTTTCCCTTCTGGTAGATCTCCTGCGAGGTGCAGCAGCTGTCTCGTCATTCTCATCCTCGTCTTCCTTGTCTCCACCACCACCTTGACCGTCGGAAGTCTCGGGAGCTGCTTCACTCCGTGCCTCCGGCACATCGACCTGCAAATGACAGCAAAAGAATTGCTTTAACTGTTCCAATGGGTCTCAGGCTAAAATTAGCAAAATGGGTACAGATCATGCACATACCGCCGGTTTTTTCCCACCAAAGAGGATCTTGAAGAAAAACGTCAAAATGATTACCACAACGGAGACCAGAACACCAACCGTTATATTTGGCTGTTTCTCTGCCTTCTCAATAAGATCCTGCAAGGACAAAATATTAGTTTTAAGTGAATAAAGACCAAATCAAGCTGTTGAAAGTTGCATAGTAAGCTTACTGAGAGAATTGGGAGGATAGCCATACCAAGATCTTAGGTTTATATGGATCCAGGAAAGGTACATCAGCTATCTTGTAGAGGACATCAAAAACTTTCTTCTGGAAGTGTCACCCGAGGAACTCCTTTCAGAATAATACTGAAAATAATAGTAAATCAAAAAACATCAAAAGCTAAAAGGGATCAACGCTTACATGAATGGCCGAGAGACCGTGGGAATCAGTGTCTTTATCCTCCTCCTTTTGTTTCTCCTTTTCAGCTTCAAACTTGGGTTTCCATGTTGTTTCCCTGTATGTCTCTGCTACCTTCTCATCACTTGCAATTAGTATATTGTCAAACAAAATTCCATCTTGCATTGTCCAAATCTCAATGCCAATGGCAGCAATAGGATCAAACTCAGGTCTCTCAAGCTCAAAGTAATCGGGATTTGGGATCTCTTGAGGTTTCCAGATGCCCTTGTAGTTTGGGTTATCAATGAGAGGAGCATGCCACTTCCCTTTATATGCGGGGTTACTTTTCATTGGCCTCTTCCACTCACCGCAACCAGGTGCTGTCTCACACTTGGGGTTGTCGATTTTGGGAGCCTCCCACTCACCATCTTCCTCGTCGTCCCAATCCTCAGGCTTTGTAGCTTCAGGATCATCAATCTCATCGGGCTCATCATCCAACCAACCTTCGGGCTTCACGGCATCTTCATCTACAATTTCCATCGGGGCAACCTCATCCCAATCATCTGGCTTCACTGCATCAGGATCTGGGATCTTCGCTCGCTCATCCCAATCCTCTGGCTTCTTATCGTTAGGGTCGGGAACTGTCTTAGGTGGGATGAGTGGCGGCTCAAAGTCTTCAGCCGAGAGGAAATTTGCCTCCTTCTTTTCCTCACCGTCTATTAATATCCTCAGCTCATTATCAGGCTTCAATACAGCAGTGTAGACATGAGAGAGTTTGTCATAGGGAACAGATGCAGGGTTCTTGAGATGGTGTTCCACGTAATCTCCAGTTTTGGGGTTTTTGTGCTTGAAAATGAAATGCACCTTGTTGGTTGAACCGCATTTGTCTGGTCCAAACATGATAGTATATGGAGACTCATTATCAAATTCCTTGATTTTCCATCCAGCATCCTGAGGTCGAAGATACTTCAAGTATGCACCACCACACTCGAGCCCATTCTGGAGTCGAACTTCATATTGCAGGACAACCGTTCCATCCTTAAGACTCACAATCTCATCAAGTCCCTTCACAATTGCATACTTCCTTGCTTTCTCACTGACAAGAAGACCATAATCATCATGTCCCTCACTTTTGGAGTGCTTCCATACACCTGAATCCAAATATCACATAAATATTAACCGCACAATTGACAAAGAAAACTATTTGGTACGCTGCATAACACATTCAAAAGTTAAAGCATGAAACATTATGCAGATAATTCTGTGTTATGGAAGCACAGAATTTACCATGGCAAATACAAATGGGAATCCTAGATGAACAACTAACGATCCTCCCATTCATGTGCGCTTCATCCTTGCAAGCAAAGGATATCCCCAAACAGAACAACAGTATAACATGTCCTTGCACCATGACAATCATAACAATCATAAGAGTAACAGGTGGCCTACACTAATCCAGCCCGGCCAATTGACAGTACACGCCTCAATTAGAGAAGTAAATGCAGGAAATAATAGACATAGCAGCCAGATAGCGGGTTGAATATTCAACAAGCAGGACATTTCTGGCTATTCAAGTTACAAATGTATTGGCAGTTGAATGTGGAGGAGGAGGAGGAGGAAAGGTTTGGGGGGGGGGGGGGGGGGGGGGGGGGGGGTGGGGGTGCGCATGCAAGGCAATTGCCTAATCAATGCAGTAAAAGTGCAGGTCAATAATCAGCAACCTGCCCTTATAATGCTAGTAAAAAATTATGCTCTGAAGCAGAAAGGCATATGCGCCAAATAATAATTTTTTTAGGAGTCATTGAAATATGTAATCACAGCCACAAAGGAAAGGCTTAACTGCTCTATTTGAGAAAAGCATAAACTTTGTAAAATAATCGTCCTCTCTCTAGCGTGCAAAAGAGACCCTCTTACATGCATAGATGTTATTTTAAGCATTTCACAATGTTACATCACTTGAGCAAATATGGACCCAAATCTTCTTGTTTTAATTAATTGCCGCATGTCACAATTAAATTGAGTTGAGAGCAGGAAACATCTCAAATGGTACTTAATCAGTAATAAATTGGTAAAAATCTCAAATTGATCATTCCTTTGTATAACCTGAAAGCTAAGAGAATTTCCTAGCAAAAACCCACTGGTTTGTATTGGAGAAAATATCTCTCTACAGCAAAGTAATTAAATCCAGCTCTCAGACGAGCTAGGGCAGTCAAGGCTATCATTGCAATTTCATAATGAGTTGGTGCATAAGAAAAGGATGCAACTTCTTAACTGCCGCAGTTTCTACTCCTGCTGGTTTTCTGAAATATGGAACTATATGAATAATGGAGAAACTCCATGAAAGAAAACTTTGTTCATATAAATCAATCAACGGGAAATGTCATTCATAACAGCTATTCGCAATCTTAGTTAAAAACTGGATTTGTCATTCATGTTTGCTTTTCGAGAAAAATTACCCTGCTGCGGTTTGAGCAGGAAAATGGTGGCCCCAAATTGCTCTCAAACAAATCAAGACAAGCAATTCTCGTACTCTTGGCAAGTGCATCATGAGTTTCCAAACTTGACAAACTCATTCTTTCCATGTCTAAAGGTTGTAGCTTAGGAAAATTATTCTCCTGCATTTATTCTAGCTAATGTCTTTCTATAAACCATTGGCTACCTTGTACTCTAAATACATGCAAGAAATAACAGTAAAGTCTCTTGTCCAATTCTTCAAGGTATCAAAGCCTACCGTTCACAAACCTATTGTTTAATTTTTTGTTTGCAGTAGCAGAAGAATCCTCAAACACCAGAACTCCTACGATAGCCACTTGCTGATCATCTCTGCGTCAATCAATGCAGCGGTGCAACTAACCCTCAAGTTAACATCGATGAATTATCCCTCCTCATTGGCTCCGTATAAGTCTCTGCTCCTGGCTAAGATTTAATGGGTTATGAATATGGAACAATACTGTGTTTGTCTACCAGCATTACTATTTATGGCAAACAACTACCAACCCCTCTTATTCTCACTGGGCACACCAAGATCAACTATTGCTTTCATGCAATCATAGCTTCCACTTCGGACCCACATGAGGCTTGGAACAAACTTTTGCATCTCTTTGCCAAAAGGACAAATTTGCGCGTCATGAGTCGAGGAGTTTTTTTAATCCTCACAAAACGTGACAATCACTAGCTGGATATTTACAAGTCGTCAAAGGAATTGCTAACAAACTTGCGTTCATCAATTCTCTCATTAGTGATGATGATTTTTGTTTATTTCAACGGAGTACCCAATTTACCTTCTAATTTACTTACTTTCAGGAATAGTTGTTGAAAATTTCCCCCAATTGAAAGCCCTTAACTAACCACCGTCATCATCTCTGCGTCGACAATCCATTATAAAATGCGATCTAAAAATGAAGATTGAACCATTTTTGGAGACGTATAGAGGTTGTCTTAAACCAAACAAAAGCACAAAGAGGAGTTCGCATATCAAACAACAATACAAATCTGAGAGATCAAGCAAAATAAGGTGGCTCCAATCCGAATCTTGCTTAAGAAACCAAGCAACTCTCCTCTCTGTAAAAGTGGCACAGACGTTTATAATTGAAATTTTTTTGTGGTATCAATCCGTTTTAAGAAGATTGCAAACTGCACAAATAATTTCTTCCTTTTTCACCAAGAAACAAAGCAGATTAAGAGTAAAAACCATACTCGACATAGACACCTCGGGTGTTTATTTGAAACAAGTTTAAATCCACGCCGTCTTATGAGAAAATGGTCCTGCTTAAGGATTTTATTTGGAATTCTCCCGGTTTGTATATACATCAGCAACAGTTCATCATCTTTCAAGAAAGCACGAACGATTCCATGGTGAGGTATACTACATGTTCTAAGTGGGCTAGGCTTCGAACCCAAGGGAACTTTGGTCGCCATCAGAGCATGCGAAGCACCCAGATCCTTCGAGGAACTCCATATCAACTAACACCTTTATCCCAAACTAGTTGGGGTCGGCGATCGATGAACCTCAAAGAATCATAAAAATAAAAGCAGAATCAATGGAGAGAAAAGAGATAAATGTATTAAAATAAATAAGTAAATATATATACATATCTATATATCTATACACTATCCTTCCACAACACTAATAGCCTTCCTCCACTCCGTCCTAAGACAAACGTACGCCAATCTATTTCCCACTTCATTAAATCTTGTTTTACTACTTTCCCCCAAGTAAGTTTTGGCCGGCCTTTTGCTTTTTTCGTGTTATGCTCTCGATAGCAAACTTTCGTTCATATCGGTGCATCTAAGGACCTTCGGAAGATATGCCCAAACCATCTCAATCTATGCTCTCTCATCTTCTCCGCCATTAGTTCTACTCTAACTTTTCGTCGAATCTCTTCATTCCTTATTTTATCCATCCTTGTATGACCACACATCCACCTTAACATCATTATTTCCGTTACTTTCATTTTATGCTCATGTTTCCTTTGTGCTGGTCAACATTCAGCTCTGTATAACATGGCAAGTCTGACTGCTGTTCTATAAAATTTTTCTTTTAATTTAAGAGGAATTTTGCGATCACACAAAAATCCCGATGCACTGCGCTATTTCATCCAACCTGCTCTGATTCTATGGCTCACATCCTCATCAATCTCTCCCTCCTTTTGCAATATTGATTCAATATATCTAAATGTATCTTTCTTGGGTACCTTCTGTACAAGCATATTTACAACTTCTTGATCCCCTCTTCCTGCCGTGTCAAACTCACACTTCAAGTATTCCGTCTTACTTCGACTTAGTGTAAATCCTTTAGACTTTAACGTGCTTCTCCATATTTCTAACTTAGCGTTAACCCTAGCCCTGGTTTCATCAATAAGCACGATATCGTTTGCAAATAGCATATACCACGGCACCTTATCTTGAATATCTTTTATTAGCTCATTCATAATCAGGGCAAAAAGGTAAGGGCTCAAAGTAGAACCTTGGTGTAAGCCTACTGTGATTGAAAAATAACTTGATGTGCCATTACAAACCTTCACACATATAGTAGCACCGTCATACATGTACTTGATTAACTTGACATACTTTAAAGGTACTTTTTTCTTCTCAAGAATCCATCACAAAACCTTTCTTGGAATCCTATCATACGCCTTTTCGAGATCAATAAACACCATATGGAGGTCCTTCTTTCTTTCTCGATATCTCTCCATCAATTGTCATATTAAGAAAATAGCATACACGGTAGATCTTCCTGGCACAAATCCAAATTAATTGACAGAAACCTTGGTCTCTATTCTCAAACGATGTTCAATAACTCTCTCCCACAGCTTCATTGTATGGCTCATAAACTTGATGCCTCTATAGTTAGAACAATTCTGAATATCCCCCTTGTTCTTGTATATGGGCACAAGTACAATCTTCCTCCATTCATCAGACATCTTATTAGTATGGAGGATCTTGTTAAAAAGACTAGTCAAACAACTTATTGCTACATCCCCTAAGTAACTCCACACTTCAATAGGAATACCATCGGGTCTCAAAGCTTTACTAGTCTTCATCTTTTTTAATGCCTCCCTAACTTCCCGTGCTTTAACTCTACGAACAAACCTTCTATTTGAATCATCAAAAGCATCTTTCAAATCCACCTCACTTCTATCACTCTCCCCATTAAAAAGTTTGTTAAAATAGCTCATCCACCTGCCCTTGACGACTTCATCTCTTATTAAGAGTGTTTGATTTTCATCCTTGATACATCTTAACCTGTATCAAGTCTTTGCTTTTCTTGTCCCTTGACTTTGCAAGTCTATAGATGCCTTTTTCTACTTCTTTGCTCCCAAGTTTGTTGTACATATCGGTGAAAACCTTGCCTCTGGCCTCTCGTACAGCTTTCTTGGCACTTTTTCTAGCTAATATAAACTTTTGCAAATTCTCTTCATTAGGACATTTATGTAGGCATTTGAAACACTCATTCTGCTTAATTACCTCCTGCGCCTCTTCATTCCACCATCAGGTTTCCGTTGTTTGATGGCCATTCCCTCTACTTTCTTCTAACACCCCTTTTGCCACTGTCTGGACGCATTTAGACATCTCCTTCCACGTCATATTTACTTCGCTCTCCAATCGCCACGGTCCTATCTGTAGAATTCTTTCTTTGAATTCTGTTTGTTTGTCCTCATGTAACTTCCACCATCTTACTCTGGGGTGCCGCGCACTTCTCTTCATTTTCTGTACTCTGTTATACCGAACTTCTAAGAACACCAACTTATATTGTGTAACTACACATTCACTAGGGTATACCTTACAATCTACATACGAAGCTCTATTCTCTCTTCTGGCAAGAAATAAATCAATCTAGCTACAATTTTGACCGCTGCGAAAAATGATCAGATGTGACTCTCTTTTCCTAAAAAAGGTATTTGCCAACATAAAATCATAAGCTAATGCCACACTCAAGATGTCCTCGTAAGCCTCATTTCTAGTCCCATATCCAAAACCTCCATCAATTCTGTCAAAACCTTGACTACTCTAACCGACATGTCCATTTAGATCTCCTCCGATGAATACCTTCTCCTTGTGTGGTATCCGCTTTAAAATCTCTTCCAGATCTTCTCAAAATCTGCTCTTCTCGGACGCTTGCAGTCCAACTTGAGGGGCATGCACAACCAGTGTGAATCAACTCTTAGGAAGAGATCAACTCTTGACACTACAAATCTTGTCGGCTTCAAGCAATATCCAAAAAGGGACGAGAGTCAGGGTGAATCAACTCTTGACACTACAAATCTTGCAAAGAAAGTTCCTCATAGAAACACCAACCAGTGTCCCATTTCCAATTGAGGGTCAAATTCCTTCCAGTCACAACAATCTTATTAGCAAAGGAGCAACAATTATGATCGTAACTAGCCCATTCAAAAAGCACGAGTTTGGTGCCAACTAGGTGAACCAATCGTAACTAGCCCATTCAAAAAGCATGAGTTTGGTGCCAACTAGGTGAACCGGCAGGCCACTCAGCCAAGCAATGATATTAAACAATATTTCTCTTCTCCTACTGCAAACAACATAGTGTTATCTCGCCAAGCACAGCAAGGGTGGCTCATGGACTCTGGAACGTCTCATCATGTCACTTCCAAGTTTGAAAAATCTCTATCTACATTCAAATTATGAAGGCATGGATGAAATCGTTACTGGTGATGGCTCAAGTTCCCAAATACACAGGTTCGACTAAACTTCCCTCCCCCATGGTTTCATATTCATTGTCGGACGTTGTGTGTTTTCCTGATATTAGTAAACCTTTAGATCTACTTCAAAGTTTTGCAAGAAATCTGTGGAATTTTTTCGCGACCTTTTTTTTTTATGAAGGATCTGTGCACGAGGGTGACTCACACAACACTTGAATAACAATTATTGTCTATGAACTTCCATCTTCACTCCATGCGACTCATACACCACCCTCCACTATGATTGATGTCCATGCATCCTCCAATTCTATTAAAATCGAAGTCAATTCCTTCTCTTTCCAATTCAAGTTCTAGATTTTTGTGTGATTCATGTCAACGTAACAAAAGCCATACACTTTCGTTTGGTGCTTCTACATTGTCTAGCTAACGACCTCTTGAACTCATTTACGGTGATGTTCGGAATGCCGCTCTAGTGAAATCACTATTGCCGATACATCTGGCTCTACCCAATCAAACAAAGTTCCTACATTCTCTCTATTTCCAAAATTCAAGAAATTGGTGAAAAATTACTTTAGAAATCCCATAATATCAATTTACTGTGATAGTGGTGGAGAATATCAAAACCTAAAATGAATTTTTTTACATCTAATGGGATTACATGTGTACAAACACCTCCAACAAACCCCGACAAAATGGGATTGCACAACATCGTGATAGGCATGTTGTCAAAACAAGTCTTACATTGCTTCATCAAGCATCTCTTCCACCATTGTTTTGGTACTACGCTTTTCATGCCGCAGCAATTCTAATAAATTGCCTACCTACACCACTCTTAGGGCTCAAATCTCCTTTTGAGTGTCTTGAACTCCCGTCCAAATTACTCGAAACTACCGAGTTTTTGGTTGTATACTTGGTTTCAACCATACGGCGTGTAGAAACTTGAATATTGATTGAAACCTCGTATTTTTCTCGGTTATTCTCTCAATCAAAGTGCTTACAAGCGTTACAATCCTCAACAAAAGAAGTCTGTCTTCTATCGTGTGGTGTTTGATGAGTTCATTTTTCCTTAATAACATGCTAAACCGCTCCATAGTACCACTTCTCAATCCCCGTCTATACCACCTCAAAATACGTGTGCCGCCTCTTCCAACACCAGACAGCTAAGCCATACCATGCACGGTCAAACAAATTTTTCAAATTCAATGGTTGGAGAAGTTCTAGATCCACATTAGAATGGCCTAACAACTTTGGTGGAAACAAAATTTAACGTGCCCCAGTGTAGAACCATCATCAGCCACTCAATCTCCATCTATGTGTCCAACGAACACTTCATTCAGCCTCTCCACCACAACTACATCAATGCCCACACATTCTCATCCGATGATCTTCTCCCAGAATAACATTTATAAATCCAAACAGATACATTCAGCCACCAAACATCTTTTGCCTTCCTCTCTTCAACGAACATGTGTTTTCTAGGCCTTAAAAGACCAAACGTGACACGTTTCTATGTCAAAGGAATTTAATGCAATTATTTGAAATGGCCCGTGGCAACTTGTACCACATGAGCCTCGTCATGATATCATCGATTGTAAGTGGATATTTCAAGTCAAGTGAAACTTCATGGTAACACAGCTTGGCACAAGGAATGACTTGTCACCAAGGGATTTCGCCAATGACCGGGACATGGCTTTGATCATTCTTTTAGTCCCATTGCTAAACCCGCCACGATATGGGTAGTCCTTTGTCCAGCCTTATCAAACAGTTGGCCCATTCTACAATAGAATGTCAACAATACCTTCATACATGTCAAGAATCCCTTGTACGATGGGATGTCAACAAAGCCTTTTTACATGGCACTTTTACGGAGGAAGCCTGTATGCATCAACCACCGGGTTTCATCGACCAGTCACATCCTGATCACATATGTTGATTGAAAATGGCTATTTACGTTTTTAAGCAAGCCCCTAACGCATGTATCAAGCATTCAATTCCTTTGTCATCTTGTTTGGATTCATCAAATCCAATAAGATGTCCTCGCTCTTCACACAGACATGATGGCATCATTTCTAATTTCTTGGTTGACGTAGATGATTTGATCCTGACAAGCGGTGATACAAATTTATTGCACAAGTTTGTGATATCTTTTGCGTGAAAATTTTCACCGAAGGAACTAGAGGATCTACATTACTTCTTAGGAGTTGAGGTTAAATACACAAAGTCTGGTCTCTTTCTCACACAGCACAAGTATATAAGGGACATTGTTGATCGAGCAACGACCATAGTGCTCCCAAAAGCAACGATTTGTTGCTCGTTCATCAACTGAAGCCGAGTATCATGCTATTACAGCGACAACTTCTGAGCTAACATGAATTCAATCTCTCCTGCATGAACTTGGCGTATCTTCTTCGGCCGCACCTAGTATTTATTGCGATAACATTGGTGCTACTCGTGTGCGCTAATCCTGTTTTTCACTCCAAGATGAAATGCATTGCCATTGATTATTATATGTAACAAGTGTGTCATGCGTCCACTCATGATCAACTTGCGGATGCCCTAACAAAGTCTCTTGCAGAAGAGCGGTTTATTCATTTCCGATCTATTCACAATGGAATGCCTCTCTTGCAAGGGCATATTAAAGAAAATATGTCTCTATAGCAAAGCAATTCCAAAAATTGCTCTCAATCAGATCAAGACTACTCAAGCAATTCTTGTACTCTTGGCAAGTGCATCAAGAGTTCCCAAAGTTGACTCATTCTACCTTTCTTTGTATAAAGAATTTTATATTACCATGTGTAATGGTCGTAGCTCATGAAAGTTATTCTATTGCATTTACTCTAGTCAATGTCTTTCTATAAACTGTTAGCTAGCTTGTACTATATAAATTCATGTAAAAAATAACAGTAAAATGCATCTTACAGTGGTGCATATCATTTATGGAACCAATATTCCAACACAATGCTAGTTAGAAAAAAATTGTTCAACGGGAGATTGGTTTGAGGCAGATAAATGGCATAAAGGAGATTGCCACAGTCTACGAAGTCCAATGAAGACATCGGTATCAACAGGAAAACAAAATAAGATAAGATAAACTACAAAAGACCAATAAAATCTAGACATAAGAAACAACAATCTATACAGCAATATCATGATCCTTAAGAAATCCAAATTGCATACATGCAAAGAAACAAACATCTTAACCAACGGTACTCAACATTACCAGGAATGTTTCATCAATTACATTATAAAACCAGTCATTCACCTTCCACTTTAAATGCGCTTGAAGAAGGGGCAAAAGCACATTTCGCTTGAGAAAACTATACTAAACCACACGCTTTGTGATTATTACTAGTCGAATTGCAGCACAAACACGCATTCACCCTCGAAGATGCAACAAAATCCGTACCTTTGTAGTCATCCTTCTCAGACACCACCCACCTTCCCTCGAATGGCTCGTCAAACGACTCGTAGAAGATCTACAACCAAAGACGACAATAAAAATTTTAAATAAAAAACAAGAATCAGCTCAAATTGAAAACCCAAGGCAGCCCAAAAACATGTCCTGATTCCGCACACTGAACAAAAGACACAAAAATAGCTCGAGCGCAGCTCAATCGAAGCACGTGCGTAGCACCTCAGACGCGCGAATCTGGAAAAAGGCGAAGCTGATCAGCAACAGCGTCAACGCCGGCACGAGCCGAGGGATCCGCCTTCCCTCCATAGCCAACTGCTCTGAGAAAAGGAACGCGAACGCACAACAATCGATTCAGTGCTGATCAGAAGCGAGAAACCGAATCGAAACCCTAGGGACCTCCGATCCTCAGCACTGCACTGTAGATTGAGGTTCTCGAAAGGCTCCGAAGCAGTTGCTCACAAAAAAAGCAGAGGTGGGAAGACGAGCTTGGAGGTCGTTACCGTTGACGTACGCAACAGGAAGGAGACCGCGGTGCTGTTACCGTTCTGAGTCCGACGACGGCCTTCCAAGTATAAATACCGCGAGAAGGAAAGACTGGCCCTTTTGCTGGGCCAGTGAACTGTTCCAGACTCAAAAGCGGCCATCGGAGGCTATTTCTGGGGAGAAAAATGGGAAGAAATTCTTGTACGGAAGTGCATCTAGGATTTCTGCTCCAGAATTCGTTTATTAGCATGTAAATTCTCAAATAAAAATTCACTTGACTATGCAATTTATTTATTTTTACTTTTTGAAGTATTTTTTCCTCTCCAAAAATAATTTTGAAGCCACTTGAAAAAATAAAAAAAAATATTTCTCTACAAGCAGAAAAAATAATTTTTGCTCTGAAACAGAAAATTTTAAAAAAAGTCAATTTCTAATCAAAAATTGATTTTTAGCAAAAATATTGTTATATAGTAAAAATACATTATAGCAAAAAAAAATGAAAATAACACGTCCAACTGACATTTTACGCTCGAGTGCTTCACTTGCATGTCGAGATACAATTGATGCATTGCTTGCTTATTTTTACATTTCAGAAATAGGATAGATGCGGATATAACGTAATTAGCCGACTAGGTTGTCCACGATAGAGGATGGTTTTATTGATTAATTTTTCGACATGTTGTTGGGTCGTGGACAGGGGAGGTGTCTGGGAGTTGGGATTGGAAAGCATCGGGCGCCGTTGATGAACAGACTAAAGCCAAGCGGCCCAAACCGGACATCTTTAGAATTTTCTAGTTGGTGTTTAGACCTCGAGTGTCGACCTGACTTAAGAACCTTCGAGAAGAGGAGAGGACTAGCTCGATTGACAGATGTTCTGGCGGCCCAGCTGGGCTCGTGGTCGTCGTCATTGACGGTGACTTTTCGTTGCGGTGGCTTTTTCAAGGGCAGCTTCCTATCCTACCGAGTACGCGAGGAAGTTGATTGATGCTTCCTGTCCATGACCTAAGTAGTTTTTATTAGTTATTTAATTTGCGGCTATGCAAATTAATTTTTGAAATAGAAGTAGATTTTTTTTAATTTTGGATAGAAGTAAATTTGTTTCACTTCGGCTCCAAAATTACTTTTAAAATAAATAAATAAAATACTCTAAATAAAAAAATTAAATACCGTAACGAAACAAATTACTGAAGAAATCGAAAATCGATATTTGTGTCCCACGTATACTTCATTACTTATCTTCTCGGACGCTCCACGTAGGCGTGAAAAGACGGTGAAAGAAACGGGGCATTATTTCGTGCGAGTCCCTCTTGAGTTGGTCAAAAGAACGTCCGACGTCTCTGGTGAGAACGGGAAGTGAGTCATGGTCAATGTTGAACGAACATCGAAATCAATTTACAGTTGCTAAAGTCCGTATAGAACATGGTCACACTGGATACTGAGCTTTCAGATGTTGCATCAAAATTCACGGTCTGATAGTTTTTACTCTAGAGCATTGCCTTTTATGGATTCCTGCATACATTCTGAACTTGGAATTTGATCTCCATACACGATTTGAGTAAATTAAATGCTGACTTCCAACTGCTAGAATATCCAATCGTGCTCCTTGAAGCCTAAGCAATCTTCCAGTTTTCAATAATTTGTCAGGACATTAGGAAACATCTGGTCAGGACAGACGATGCCTGATCAGGCCTCTCTCGACGTCAAGCTCAAAATCAGCTCTCGAAAAGTGGGTGCTTGAAAAGAAAGGTTGCAAATCGTAAATTTCGTACTCCTGCGCCTGTGATGTAGTCAAAAGGCAAAAACTTTTCAGCCTGGTTCAAGCTTAAACACCTATAGACCAAAACTTCTCGTGACAAGGTTGGGTGATTTCGGAGGTTCAATTACCTTGCTCTGCAGTTCTTCTACCTTTATGTCAATTTGGGTGATCAACCTTGCAGCAGGGCCGTTTACAATTTCTTCAAAATGAAGTGCATTCTTCACAAGTTCACGGAGAAGATGGAGGAGCAGTTTGTTGTAGTCCTTCTTGAATGTCATATACTTTCTAAAGCTCTGCAACGATAAATCTCCAATCATGTCAGCCAGCCGGCACAAGAGCTTCAAGGGGACAAAATAACTTGAGCTTTTATGGCTGATCAGCCAAACATTTAATTCAATATATGTCGGTGCTAGTGTCAATCCTATTGCGTTGAAATAGACCACAAGCAAAGATTGTAGGTTTGGGTTTGCAGAGACTGCACAGTTGCCCAGCGGGAGTAGAAAACGAGGTTAGGGACAGTGCTAAGGAAACATTAAGGAAATCGGACAAAGTGCTGAGGAAACATTCAAATCCACTTTACATCTTCACTGGCCAGAGATTTTGAGACAAGATTCTTCAACTTACGGGTATCTGCCAACTCAAAAGCGTCCCTCATTGTCACACTATATGCACAATTAACAATCTTTGCATTATTGGCGACAACAACAAATCAAGGAGCTCATAAACAAGAAGAAGAAATATGAAGAAAATATAACAGGTTAATTACCAAAACTTATGCCTAGAGAAGTAAAAAAAAAATTGCATTAGACAAGAGATTCACTATTAATTTGCTTGATACCTTCTGCAGAGCTTTCTGTACCCCAAATTTTTGGGTTGAAATGAATGAATCAAGTAGGACACGAATTGCCATATCCACATCTTCTTGTATGACATGCTGCCTAAGGTGCATCCTGGCATGTGCTTCAGACATACGTATCATTGATTCTATGTGGCGAACAGCAATTGGGACTCCTTGCCCGTGCTACATATCAGAACAATAAGGGCATCCATTTTACTACTGCCAAGGGGAATAAGACCCAAAAGGGAAGTAAATCCCATACAAGCGAAACTTACCGAGGATTCTCTCCTAAGTTCTGCATAAACATGTGTAAGCTTGTCCATATCAGAGTCATGCAATCTTGGAAAAACATACAATTTCGCATAAGTTATGTACTTCTTCAGCAAATCTTGTGGAAGTATCTGCCAAAAAAAAAAAAAAAGGAATTGAAATGATTAGGAAGGTGAATCAAGAAAAAATAAAATACTTTAGAAAATGCCGAGAGAATAATTTAAGACCTCAGGATCGAGAGGCACAGCAGATGCTTGACTTTCTTGCTCATATCCCCCCAAAGACTGATCATCTATTGTTGCGCCTTTTGGTTGGGACTTGAAATGACTATCAACCACAAATCTTGCGAGCATCTCATCAGTAACTGCATCGACCACATCCTGCCCAGTTAATTTCAATTCCAGTCAGCATAGAACTCTAGATATGCGAATCAAGAAAGAGGGAACAGCAGCATTTGCAAAAACGAACCTTTACAACACAGAGAATGTCAAAACGAGAAATAACAGGATCTGTCAACTCCACGTTTTGAGAAAAAGTCTTTGAGGAATCATATCTGCAAAGCCAGTAGTCTATCACCCATGAAGATTATTCTATTTCTGCAGTCAAGTAACATGTTAATCATTCTAGATGAAAATGCCTATTTATAGATCAGGTTCACAAGGAAAAGGAGAAGAGACAGCTGCATAGAGAATAAATTTACCGAAAGGTTCATAATTTCTCTGCTCTAAAGGCAAACATTCCTCACTTTGGAAAATTATATCTGACTAATAGATTATTAAGACAAGGCATTGTGAATTAGTGACTAGTGCTCACTTTCTATGATGTTTCTATCCCAGCTCAAGTAAACTATCTGCAGCATACCTTCCCCCAATTGGATTCGCAGCGGCAATGACAGAGCACCGTGCCTGGAGAGAGGTGACAATGCCAGCCTTTGATATGCTAATGCTCTGCTGTTCCATAGCTTCATGTATACTCACCCTGAAAAGCGAAATGTCCCTGTTTTAAGGAGGGGAATGCAAAACCAACATGGTCCAGTAACTTCAAGTCGGATATATCTTCTCAAACCTGTCTTGGTCATTCATCTTATCAAATTCATCGATGAGACAGATTCCTTTGTCAGCCAGGACAAGGGCTCCTCCTTCAAGAGTCCACTCCCTTGTGACTGGATCCTTGTGCACTGCTGCAGTAAGACCCACAGCAGAGGCCCCTTTACCAGTGGTGTAAACTGCCCTGTGCCCAGTCTTCTCCACATACCTTCAACAAAATCCTCATAATCGATGCATGATTTTTGCATCAGTTTGGAAAAATGATAGGAGACCTCAAAAAATACCTACTTGAGAAACTGTGATTTTGCGGTGCCTGGGTCACCAAGGAGAAGTACATTAATATCTCCGCGCAGTCGGTGCTTCCCCTCAACATTTTTTTCTTGTCCGCCAAACATAGCAAGGGCTATCGCAGTTTTCATGTCCTCGTGACCATATATTGATGGTGCGATAGATTTAACAATCTGAAAGTTTAGTTTAGCAATGTAATGAGCAAAAACAATAATCTGTGAAGTCACATATATCAGATAAGTGGATAGGGATGATCACAATGACGTACCCTTTCACCTATTCTGGGGTCTTTAGCAAGCTTTTCAATTTCTTCTTTGTCTTCTTGAGTGAGCTTGTAAGCAGAAAAGAGATCTTGCTTCTTCGCCACATAGTTTGCTTCAACAACAGTAGCAAAGACAGGGAATCCATTTTTTGTATTCAAAGACAGGTCAAAATTATTGGTATAAATACCAGTAACCTCCTGGAAGAATAGAATTCATTAGAAATCATGGTATAAACACCAGCTCAAGAGAGAAGTTGACGAAGCTGACTGTACAATTTCTTCCCCAGGGCGGGCACAATCAATCAGATCATTTAGCAGTATCACTTCTTTGTATCTGGGAAGCCGACCAGCGGGAACAATTCCAGGACTCTCTTGCAGTGTAAGTTTTTGGTAATTCCGGTAGATTGTCTGGAACAAGCAAGGACAATGGATATGCGAGCTCATTTAGGTAGTTCAACATCAAATCACTTTAACAAAAGTCTAGCAGAAATAACCAGTGAACTAGGCCCTCCACTACTTTCTCAACTTCTCTTAATCCTATTGGCGTTATCTACAATATTAGGGTGAAATAAACAGGACAGCGGATCATTATGTACCTGCTCAATATTGACAGTGAAAGGTCCCCTTGATTGGCATTCAGGGCAAGAACCAACCTTCACTTCAGAATAGGAATTCTGAAAGAATGGTCCAAGAATAGCCCCACACTTGTTGCAGTCATACTTTACCTGCTGCAACTGAGGAAAGACTCCAGATCGTCTAGTGACAACTCCCCCAATTCGAATCATGGTATTTAGGTGGATCTGCCTGAAAGGAAAAGTTGTGAGAAGAATATGAAAGACAAGACATTTGCTGCATTATTGCAGTCCCTTTTTACCTTATATTACGTATCTGATCATAAACAGGTAGATTTGTAATACGAACATAGATCTTTTGATGAATGTTCCTATACTTTCCATGTAATTCAAATACAACTTTCTGAGCTACTTCTTCCATGACTTCAAGAACAGGTTGAGGGGCATCTGCCAGCCAGATCGCAATATTTGGATGGACATATATGAATTCTTTGTAGTCAATCTCCAGACTACACTTATTGGCTGCAAAAAGGGATCAATCTATGAGGAAAAAAGGAACACTGACTGGCGTGAGTACAAATTTACATTATGCACCACTTGCACAACAATCAATTAATTGACTCCCTTCTCAGTCTTTACTAGATATAAATTCAAGCAGGATGAGATGATTTACCTGACACCATCTCATTGATCAGCTGAACATATTCAGGCTCTCCACGGTCATTTTTGGAATTAACATATGTAAGTAGGAATTCCTTGAATTTCTTTGCAATGAAACGCCGCACTTCATCCCTGGTCACCCATTCTCTCAGTGTTCCCTGGACACGGTACATCTCAAATTCCCCTTCCTCATCGTCCTCATCCTGCAATAGTACCTCACAGCATGTCAGAGAAAAAAATGATTATTTTGATCCCTAGAATAACACGAGAAAGAGACACTTTGCAAAAATCAATATACAAGAACGGATGTGATGTAGTCTAGACCTCGTATGGATCATCCGTCTGATCAGTCATGGGCACATCCTCCCTTGATTGTCCCCCTGGCGACCTTCCCGGTGGACTTGACGGGCCATCAGTATCATCAGTGCTTCTCGGCCTATTCGGACGTCTAAAATCAGCTCTATGTCTCTTTGAAGGTCTATAGCTGTCATCTTCCGTATCTATGGTGGCAAATTTTAGGTAAGGATACAAGAAATTATGTAAATTGTTATTCGTTAATCGTTTCCTAAAGTTGACAAATTCAATTCTTTCACAGAAAACTAGAACAAGCCAAGTGCAATTCTTTCACGAAATTAGGGAGATCTCTACATCTCGGCACAAACAGAAGCTTCAATGTATGAAGTTAGCAAACATAAAGCAGATGCTACGTTGCCAAACCCGTGACAATTAAGGACATCTGCCGACAATATGAATTCATGCATACCTTGATCGTGGAGAAGCTGAGGGAGCTTGCGATTATTGACATGGCCATCGCGGGCTTCGAGCTCAACTTCAGCAGCCCTACGATCGGCCATGATCTGATCCAAGTCCCTCTCGTCCTCAAATGACTCGTCGAGCCCAACGGACTCATACTGATCGTTCTCCTCCATTCTCTGATAATCGCTGCATATCAATAAAAAAGCGAGGAAACGGCCGACAACTCCGTCAATGAGACCGGGAAACAGATACATGCACGATTAGAGAGCAAAATTAGGGGATCCGAAGAACTGACTCCATGAAGTTGTCATTGAAAAGATCCTCTCCTTCTTCTTCCTCATCGACCTCCTCCGGCTCGTCACGGATGATGTCGGGGTCGACAGAGGCCTCATCATCGGTGGAGAAGTTCTCTGAGGTGCGGCTTGTGTTGAACGGCAGCTGATCGGTGTTGAACACGGGCGAGTCCGGCGTAGAGGGTAGGTTGCCGGCGGGCGGATTGCCGGAGTTGTCTCCGTCGCTCGCCATTTTCCCTATCAAGAGGGAGAAACGAGAAGCGCTGGTGTGCCTGTAGCGGTTGTTCTGTGGGGCACGGCCTGGTTGGATGAGGGCAATCCCTAGTGCTTTGAGAAGGGGAGGCTTCGACTTTAAAAAAAAAAAAAACAGGGAGGCTGTTTTGGCGGGAAGTTTTGGCGCCAATAAGCTGACGTGGCGATGCCGAGAACGAAAATTGGTTGTGGGTCCGTGTAGTGGGCCTTGGGCCTCTTGGGCTCTGTTTACTTCATTAGATGAAAGGCTCTGATCTTGAATCTGAGGGTTAAACGGACAATTTTCACCTCGGCCCATTCGATGTTTTTTTTGTTTTTTGTTTGCTTATCGTAGCCCATTCGAAGTTACAATTGCATGAGAGGTTCGTATTGGCAAAATACCAAATCTGGCAAATCATTTGTTTCCATGCAGACGATTTCGATTGGCTAGCATTTCAGTTTATTGATAATGGCATCTCTCGAAATTTGATTTAGCTCAAATATATAAATCTCATTCAACAATTGCAAGAGTGCCGATATGGCGGTAAACGTATCGATAGCTAGTTGGTCGAGGTGGTGACTCGCAACGGTATCGAAGGAACGATGATTATTCTTTTTTTTTTTTTAAATCATTTTAGGTATATGAACTTTAAGCTAGTGAAATACTTCACTAATCTCGAGAATTTGGTGAGACCGAGTGCACGATAAATATGCCGAATTATTTATAATTGGCGGTTAAAAGGGCATGTTTGATAGTAAAAAACCATTTCTATACTACTAAATCAGCCCACGAAAATGTTTCGTTATAACATGACAATGTGAAGGGAAAATTATCAAAAAAAAATTCTAAATTTATGTTAATTTAGTCATAATTTTTTTTTACCGATTCAGTCATAAACCTTTTATAATTGGGTCAATTAAGTCTATCTGGTCAATTTTAGCCAATCGGTGCTAATGTGGTCGTTGGCAGACACCAACTGTTTGGCGACATAATATTTTCATATTATTTTGATTTTTTGTTTTTGTTTTTTCTTCCCTCTTCTTCCTTAGGTCGGTCGTCGGCGAAGACCGACCAGAAGCGACGATCAATGGGGGCGAGCTCACCCATCCATGGCGAGGCGACGTTGGGCAAGACTATCGGAGGGAGAAGAAACCAAACGAGCGAGAGAAACGCATGGTGAGAACCTCAGCCGAAGCCAAAAAGCTCGGAGGCCATATGTGTACTTTTTCAGCTCCATTTTTGGCCTCTCAAGAAGACAGCAAAGCATATGCGGAGATACGCGCAAGATTCGCCTAACCTAGGTCGCATCTCTTGCCCTTGTCGAGGCCAACCTCGCTAGCCACTACCGACGGCCGGCTTAAGGAAGAAGAGGGAAGAAACAAAAGAAGAAAGAAAAGGAAAAAGATTTTTTTGTAATGTTAAGACATAATACTGCGGAATGGTTAGCATCCACGTCAGCACTGGCAGGCTAAAATTTGTCAGATTGATTGAATTGGTATGATTGTAAAAGATTTAGGTTTGAATTAACAAAAAAAAAGTTTAAAACTAAATTGATACAATTACAATAGATTAATGACTTCTATGGTAATTGTCCCATGACGTAGAACATGGTAAACTATGGAGTCCACATAAAATAGATAGTTAGAAAAAAAAAATGAAATCTTTACATGTCCAATGATCACGAAAAGCTGTTCAATTACAATCTTGCTATGTCCGGCTACTGATTTGTATTTAACTTTTTATTTATGACCACTTGTTGTTAAGCACAACAACCGGAGCATCAATCATCAAGACATCGACGTCATTAATTGAAGAAAGCCACTAATTTTCAAAAAAAAAAAATTAACTGGGCATTTCTTTTTTAAAATGAGTAGAAGCAGGGGAAGGTAACATCGCATCAGCAGCGACCCCTGGACGCTGGACGTTACAAAACGTCAAATTTGAGCAATATTTGCTGCTCGTGACGTATACACGCAAATTATTAGCAGCGAGGAAGCAGAACACGAAGAAAATTAGAAACACGACACTATTTCCCCCCCCCCCCCCCCCCCCCCCCCCCCCCCCCACCCACAAAAAACTCTAGCATGATGAGTCGAGGCCGGTTCGCGACCGAGCTAGCTCAATGCTTGAACCACCCGGTCGCTGTACGAGCCGACGTGGAAAGCGATTTTTTTCTTTTTGGTCCCTCCTCCTCCTTCAAACGCTTCGCCCGAGCATCTCTTGGAGCCGCTTGAACGACTCCAGCTTCTGCAGCCGCATCTGCTTGTGGAACCTCCTGATGAACAGATCCGCGACGTGGTCAATCTCGTCCTCGAGGCAGAACTCGTCTCCTCCCTCCTTGGCGTTCCTCACCAGGTCGATCACCGACCCACCCGGGTTGGCCTCGCCGTCATCCTCGGACTCTTCGCCCTCTTCCCCGTCGAAGAGCGAGTGCCTCGGGTCCGGATACTTATCATCGCCCTTGCCGCCATGTCCGCCGTATAATTTGGTGCTGCTCGTGGTCGGCCGCGACTCGCTGGCCTTGGCTTCGTGCAGCACTACCGCCCCGCTGTGGCCGGCGACAAGGTCTCGGTCGTTCTCGTCTTCGCTGTCTCCGTCCCCATGGCCGAGGAGGCTGTGGATCTTGTCGGAGATGGAGCCGAGCAGGACCTTCCGGGTGTTCATCAGCGAGAAGAGCACGAGGCGGCCCTTCGCCTCGATGGTCTTGCTCTTGATGGCCGCGGACTTGGCTTTGGCGATGGAGGTGAGGACGGAGACGATGCGTTTCAAGAAAACGGACACTTTGCTCTTCATATTGCTTTTCTACCTTCTTCTTCTTCTTCTTCTTCTTCTTCTGGTTTAATTTCCAGGAATACGGTTGATTGACGAGAGAAAATAGAGAACCGTCTTTAGATGTTAAGACCGTTTGCGGAAGGCCACTTTACTTTGCATTGCTTGCTTTGCATGGAGGGAATCTTGAGAAAGCGCTTTGCATGGGTTTTATATATAAGCCATGGAAAAAAAGGGGCTGCCCAGTGATTTAATTGAAAACGAATCCGCTAGCCTAATAATCTCATAATATTGTTATTATTTCTGATCCCACGATTTTTCAATTAATAAGTGCTTTATGCAAAACATAAGGTGATGGTGTATGGATCTATGGTAAAAAATAACTTACAAAACTATCGGGGAAGCATTTTTTAATAAAAAAACAATTTATTACAAATTGCTAAGTAACTGTCTTTAATCCATTGAAACTAATGGTGGATCATAATGAAATGAATGAAAAAAAAATGGGCTTTACTATATTAATAGTTGTTGGGTGACTGTTATGCTAGGCCACAAATTCTTCAAGAAGTGGATCCCAAAATAATTTTTAATCTATTATCATTTGTTTTTTTGGCCCAAAAATTTATCAATCTTTCAGTCATTTGCTAGCAAAGCCCTAACAAATAATTATGACTGACTATGGGGATCGCTACTTTAAGAATTTATGATTTATATGATGTTGCTCTCATAATGGCAGACAGACTGTTATGCTTGCAAAACCAAAAAAGTTAAAAGAAAACGAAAGAAAGAGGAAGCGAGATACATCGAAATTATTCGAGTTACTTCTTTATTTCGATTTTTTTGGTTTTTTTTTCCTCATGTGAAACAAGTAGTGTGAGATGTATCATATATCTTGAGAAATCTTTATCATATTTTCCTATATCCAAGGTACGAAAGTATGACGACGACGCAAAACATTTGACATTTTTAGTTTCCGGTGGCGGTGCTATAATCTAAATGACATAGCAACTTATTTATTTATTTATTTATTTATTGACATGATTATATAAGCAGTTCATAGAATAATCATTTTTAACATCTTCATCACGTCCTTTTTAGGTAAAGTAATTGAAATTACCTCAATGG
This sequence comes from Rhodomyrtus tomentosa, assembly GCA_028455895.1. Classification (NCBI taxonomy): domain Eukaryota; kingdom Viridiplantae; phylum Streptophyta; class Magnoliopsida; order Myrtales; family Myrtaceae; genus Rhodomyrtus; species Rhodomyrtus tomentosa. The sequence goes on along the minus strand of JAPCWY010000003.1, from coordinate 10,643,861 downwards.
CTTTTGCTATTAGCAAAAAAATTATGAGGATTCCTTGGCAAAAGAAAGATGCTTTTGCGCCGACCAAAGCGAAAAGCAGGGGATTCGGACGGGAACGTGGCCTCCAACATTCACAGTCAAAACTTCGTTACGGACATTAAAGCCGATTTGATAATGGATTTGTTACGATGTTCTTTTTTTTCCAGCCTTCACCTTTCGGACGTAGAAAGAAGGCGCAACACCGTGTCTACTTTTTTTGAGACGTCGCACGTTCTAGCAAAAGGAAATGTGGTTTTGATCGCAATAATTTCAAGTAGTTTGCATTATTATATTCGCGAGTTGAGCCATGATTAGCTCCCATGTGAAAAAAAACAAAAAACAAAAAACTACGGGTTAAGGGTGCATTTGTTACGCACGAAATGAATGGTTTGCGAAACATTTTTCTTGAAAAAATTGTCAAAATCGTAAACCTGTCGCATTTTTATCAATTCGGTCATAAACCTTTTATATTCGTGTCAATTCAGTCATAAACATTTTACATTTGTGCTAATTCAATTCATCACCGATCAATTTTCCTCGGGCAATGCTGACGTGGATAATTTTTAGTAATATGTTAATATTATTTTTGAATTAAAGTTTTATTTCTTTTTACTTTTCTATTTCATTTTCTTTCTCCTCCCTTCTTTTCCTTTCTTCTTCCTTTAGTCGATCGCTGAAAATAATATGAAAAAAGTTAAATTATAATTAAAAATTATCAATGTTACTACCTACGAACACATTAGCGCCGGTTGGCATCAATGTCAACCTCGGCCTGGTAAAGTTGGCTAGATGTACTGAGTTGACATAAATGCAAAAATTTTAAAACTGAATTGATAAATTAAAAAGTTTAGGATTAAATTGGCAAAAAATGCAATAGATTTATGATATTTTCGAAAATTTTCTTCATTTTTTCTGAAACTGATTGTTTGTATTGCTTGTAAAAATGAATAGATGAAAATGATTTTCAACATCCACGACATAAATTATTGTCGATATTGAAAATACTTTTCATTTGCTAATTATTTCACTCGATATAAGTGATAATTTTTGGAAAGATGTTTTTAAAATCACTAATCTTCCTATGAAATAAATGAAGCGTAAGACTCTGCAAAATGCAATACTAATATGCATATTTTATACGTCACACGAGTTGTGTTTTCCATAAAATGTGATTGTCGCACCCCGAAACTAACAAAACAAGAGGATGGCATGACCAACCCTCTACGCAAAGGGCATAACCTCAAAACAAAACCAAAGAACCTATTGTCAAAATTTATATCTCCAATTGCATATACATGGCAAACCAACTGGTTGGTTACAATACCGGAGTTTCTATCAGTCATAAAAAAAAGTGTACAATTAGAACTCAACCAACCTAACAAGCTATCAACAGCCAAAAGCATATCTCCCTTAAACCATGCTAAAAAATCGTACTACCAAAAGTCTTAATGATGTTCTCACTTTACTTGCCACTTATTGAAGAACCTGAAAAGCACATAATATGAGAGGGATGAACAATCATAGTCCAATGATTAATATATCTCTTCTAGGCGGATCGAGCAACCCCTATGCATACATACAAAGTGATACCAAACTCTCATATTTTAAACCTAATATATAGCATACATATCATACTAAACATGATTAATCTCATTCCAACAAGTCTTTGAACAAATCAGTAAATACTTATTTCATCAATCTAATGCTCAATATACTTCTGTGGTCACAACACAACGCCAAATGATGATTGCAATTAAGATTCCTCCTTTTTAGCAAGGTCTCCACTTATAATGGCTTGATGTAGGAGGATATATCCTAAAATCAATATGTATACCCAAAACCTCCTAACCCAGTGCATAGCCATGCGAGCATCAAATAATCATTCTTTAACACCAAAAATCCAAATGTGGCATCAATATCATATCCATAGTACATTTCATAACCCGAAACCGATAATCTTTTTGCAACACATCTCCTTCGCTAGAAATACATTTTTCAAAGCATTTTTCATATATCCAGAAATCCTTACATAAGCTAATTCGCAAAGCTTTGCGCGCGCGCGCACATATATATATCCTCACAATACCTTAAGTAATTCGGTTTCTAAAATATTCGTAAACAACCAAGGAATAGTAAATGCTTGATCCGACCATTTTATGCAATAATAATGTCATTACGTAGCTCATACTGTATATCCATATCACTTTCATAGCATGAGTTTTATAAAATCAAATAAGAGATAGAGATAGTACTACCCACTTGGGAAAGTCCAAAATCAACCAACACGTGGCTAAATGAACCGACAATCTCGCAATCTTAACGAGTAAATGATAACGGGCATCAAAATCGAGTAAACTACTACAACAACTACGAATCATTTAAACTAAACTTAAGCATTAACAAAACAACTTTTATGCGCCAACAAATCACATACCCAAAGCGATTATTCAAGTGATTTGTGAAGTGAAACTTAAATGGGAAATCCTTAAATTCTCATTCTGATCGAACTGTTTCTTCAAAATTGCTGTCTTGGCCAGGCTGTACACCTAGAGGGGGTGCACAGGTGTATTTAATCAAACTTCGATAAATAAAGTGGAATTGAAAATATCGAGTTCGATAGAGGCACTGATATTAACAAAATTATTCAGTGCTTCTACCAGACAATAAACAGATGCGAATTTAGAGAAGAAAGCAAAAGAAAGCAATACACACAAGATTATAGTGGTTCGGCTTTAGGAAGCCTACATCTACTCTCTCACACTAACATCTTACTGGCTGTATTCCACTAAATAATCAAGTAAGAGATTGCATAAAGATGTGATTGCTTGAACACAAGCACTTCCAACAGAAGTGAGCTCTGCCTTTACCAAGGCTATCCTACTCTACACACTTGACTCTATATAACACCTATCACAAGATCTCACTTTAAGCACGAATAGATAATTGAAACAGATGAAGCTCTCTTGAAATATGAGTACGGATGAAGCTCTCTTAAAATATGAGTATTGATCTCTTGATTTCACTACCTTCTATTCGAACTTGGTGCAACTTATATACTCCTCTTCTTCCAAGCTTCCTGCTGGACAGAATCACTCAAGGATCATTCTCCAAAACTAGCCGTTGGTGATTATCGAAAAAATATCTTGAGCCGTTGAGGTAAATGCAATCGGACATTTGAGAGGATCTGCTTGCCCATACAATCAAATCCTTAACTCTATAAATCAAGCTTCTAATAAAATAAATTATCTAAAGGATGACTGCCAATTAATCAAGAGCCCTCGTATGGAAAGTAATGAGAATATCTCTGTGATTGATGGTCAATCAATTTAACTTAGAAACGCAATCATAACCTGATAATTGACCGTTATTGGGGAAATTTAATCTGCTAAGATAATCAAGAATAAGATTGATTAAACAATGAGGATACTCAAAGATCAAAATATATTTCGTCGTGATTCTCGAATCAGTGTGCCTCTGCCACGAAATCTATCTGCTTCTATTAAAATAAAAGCATTAAGCACATTATATACAAAAGGCATAGAGATATATTTATTGTAAATTCTCAAAGTATAGATTAAATTCTTTCAACAAAATATATAAGTTTTGTTTCCTTCAAAATCAAATATAATTTCCCAACAATCTTCCCTTATTTTGATGGAGACAAAATATATAACCTTGAAAAAATTTTGATGAAAAGATACTTGCGTAAAGAAGAATGTCTGATAAAAAAAAAATACAAGTATTATAGCATATGCAATATATATATATATATGACAAGGAAATTGCATTGCTTAGTATACTGACTCTGCTTGATCTTTTTGCGTTCTCCCCCTTCATAAGAACACAAGTATTAAAGGCATAAACATAGATATTGAAAAAAAAATTGTTTACTCCGACACCATTACTTGTACTTCTTGCTTTCTCGCCCTTTTTGTCAACATCATAAATAGGCATAAACAATACGAAGGATAGATAAATTTCATATCATCATCAAGTATTATTTAATCAAGGTAAAAACACACCAGCATAGAATATTTAAAGTTTCAAACATAATGAAAAACACACCATCAAGCCAGCAATACATGCCAAAAAGTCTTTTAAAAATAACATAATAGAAACGAAGTTCTTTTTAAAGACTTTTAGGAAGGGTGTTGAAGTGGATGGTTGTTTTGTGATATCGCAAAAAATCTTGTCCAGAGCATATGAGGATATGTTTCCCTACCTTTTATCAAAAACCTCTGTGAGCTTGATGTCCTCCAACATCAAAATCAAGACATAACCAATTGACACCCCCTGAGTTCTAACTATTCTCGTAAATTCACCGGAGTCTTCAACCAATAATGATGGAATCGAATTCTCTTCTAAATACTTCTTCCTTGTTTTGCAAGAAGGTGTTTTGAATTTCAACTTCCCTTTCATTGTCATACTCTTCATTTGGAGTTGCTCAGGTTCTATTCTGGAATTCTCATTTGCCACTACTCTAGCAATGGAAACAATGTCTTATTCTTTGGCCTTAGCCCTAGCTTCTGCCTTATACAATGCTTTTGCCTTAGCTCATGCCTTTGCATCTGCTTCAGCTTTGCGTTAGCTTCTACCATAACTATTTGCTTTTGCTCTTTGCACGTGATGTTGCTTACCCGTCCTTTCTAAAATTACTCTCTCTTTTATTATCTCATATTGACCTTCAATTCTCAGAGATTTCCTTCAAATTTGGATTACATTGAAAGGTTTGAAATAATTTCAAAGAAAAAAGATTAAATCTTTGAACGAGAGAAAAATAATAGAATTTTTACGAACATAAAATTTAATTTTGAAAGATATGCCCGAGATTTTAGAGATTTGAAATATAACCACAACGGACAGTTATTTTAAGAAATAAAGTGATATATAAAATACTTAAGAACAAAATCTTCAATCAATCACGTGTTCAATTAGCAAAATAATCAAGGATATTCGATTTTGAGACAAAAGAGTAAGAGAAAAATGTAATTAAGATAGCTTTTGAATAAATTTGAAATTTGTCCATAAATTAAAAGATTTTGAAATAGAACTACAATAATTATTTTTAGGAATAATATCTCATAAAATCACATCACAAAATCGCATAATCAATCAATCAAATCAATTAGACAATCAGGTATATTCGAAAAAGATTTAGATGCCTACTTGATTTCCTTCCAAATATAATTTCTAGAGCAAGAGATACTTAATTGATACGTCATTTAATATGGTCACTTACCTTTGATAGAACCATATGCGTATGGTAGAACCACTTATTCCGCTTCTGTTATTAATAGAGACACGATCAAATTGTAATCGAGTCTTTCAACAAGAGAGACATCTTTGGTAATAAGCTTTGCAATATTTTCTGTGACTCTACCAATGATTTTGCCTTCGTTGTTGCCTCCAAATAGCGCGCATCTACCATTTGCTTTGACAGGTTTTTAGAACTTGATTGGATCTTCAGTCATATGTCTTGAGTGATCACTATTTAGGTACCACTTATTCTTCTTTTTCTTTGGTATCTACAAAGATTAAACAGATTCACGCTTTCTTTGGTATCCAAATTTTCTTGGGTCCTTTCACGTTAGTTGACTCTACTATTCTTAAGATAATTCCTTAGGTTGGTCTCCAAAATTTAGGACAATCATTTTTGAAATGATTTTTATCTCCACAGTTTGAACGCTTGAAGAATTCATGGCCAACAGGTTTTACAAACTGTTTTTGAAAATGTATTTTGTAAGAATTCGTGGTCTCTATTTTCGTCTTTCCTTGTAATTTGGAAAATCATTTTGTAAAATAGTTTCTTTTTCCAAACTAAGGCCAATTTTGTTGTAATAAGGAATTTGAATGAAAAGAATACGTTCCAAGGTTCTTGATCCAAAAGAAAACTTTCTTACGAATGGTTGAAATATCTTGTTTATAAGAATCATTTACTTTTGAAAAAGAGTTGCGATTTTCTTGTAATTTAGAAAATTCTTTTTTAAGAAGATCACAATTTTCTTGTATATCTGAAATTTTCTTTTTAAGAATATCGTGATTTTGATTTAAAGCAAAACATTCTTTTTGAAGAAAATCAATTTTTTCATTTTTAGAAAGATCTTGTTGCCTTAATCTTAAATTCTACTTTTTCAACTCAAAGATTTTTTTAAGAGGAACCTTGTAATTCAAAGATAACTCATCAATATAATCAGAAACTTCATTAGGAATTTCAGGACAACTTATCTATATTTCATCTTCGGAATCTAATTTGGCCATTAAGCAAATGTTGGCATAATTTTTCTCATCGCTGACTTTGTACTCTGTCTTGCTACATGGTTCAGTTTTCAACGCTTTCTTTTCAAATCTCTCTTTGTTTTTCTTCAGGAGTGGACAATTTGTCTTGATATGTCCACGTTTCCTATACTCAAAACAAATTATTTCTTTACCTTCTTCTTTGTCGCTAGAAGATTTCTCACGTTCCTTGAATTGTTGTCTTCCTTTAAAGTTTCTTCCTTTTCTAGCCATACTTCGGAATTTCCTTACCATCGCGACTAATTCTTCATCATCTTCATTTTCCTTTGAATCTGCATTCTTTATTTCAAAGCAATTTCCTTTTCATCGTTGGAGCCAATTCCATCATTTAATCGTTCGGATTCATATGATGTTAAGGTTCCCACAAGTTCATCAATAGTTAGAGGCGAAATTCTTGGGGTCTCTCGAATGGTAGTCTTGATATTGCTTCATTCCTTTGTTAATCCTCTCAGAATTTTGTTGACTCTCTCAGTTTGAGAGATCTGCTTGCCATAGTGGGTCAATCCATTCACAATATCCGTAAACCTATTCATCATATCAGAAATAGATGCATCAAGTTTCATTTGGAAGGATTCATATTTTTCAAGAAGAATATTTATCTTTCTTTCTTTGACTCTATCAGTCAGTCCTAGACGTGGCCGGTTCCGATTCCAATTCCGGTTCCGAATTTTTATTTTTTATTTTTAAAATAATAAAATAAATAAATTATTAATTATTAATTATAATCATTAATCAAATTGTACATTTTAATAAAATTTGAGGAAAAAGAGAGAGAAGGAATGGGCTTAAACTTAATAAATTATCATTAAGTGCCTACATATCTTCTTAGGGATAGAAGAATCAAAGCCCATATAGTTCTATTACCTTCGATAACTCCAACTTACCTCATCGTCAATCGTCGCTACCCGTTGTTATGGTGGCGGTAGTATATCCACAGTCGTTACTGAATAATTCGTGTTCTTGATCCAGTTTTTGTTGTCGAAATTTAGCCTTTGTCCAATCATCTACACAAGCTTGACTCTCTACACTTTCCGAACTTAATCTTGAACAGCGGGGGTCCAAAATTAATCCTCCAGAGCTAAATGTTTGTTCAACTGCCATCGTTAAAGAATATGTCACTAATATTTATTTCGCAATGAGGGAGAGAACTGAAAATTGAGTTGAATGGTTCTTACACCACTCAAGAATCTTGAAATCTGCGCTGTGTTCGGAATCACTAAATTCAAAAGCAATTGTTAAATAATTTTCTAATTAAGAAATACTATATGTTGATGTCCATTTATATTTTTTTTTATCGATTGAGAATTTTATACCTTCTACTAAGTGAAATACCTACATCGCTTTGTGAGACACTATGTTGGGCAGATCTATATCCACTGTCACTTAAACCATATCTACTAGAAAATTCATTATATAATGCCACTGTAACTTGTTTAACCTCTGATTTTATAATTGAAATATTTATTACTTTATTCAAATATAAACAATCATAATAATAAACATTCATATAATATAATAAATTATCTAATTTAGTACGTGGATCGAAAATAATACCAACTAAATAGACAATAGGAATATTCAAATAATAATGCAACCATTTTTATCGCATTACTAAAATACTTGAAACTAATTCAGTATCATTTTCATATTCATTAAAAACACTAGCAATATTAACACACTCTATTCAAAATAAATGCGTAGTGAAATAATAAATACCAGATAAAGTACTATTAGCATCATTAAAAAATTTCAAAAAATCTATTTTTTTTTCAAACGTCTCAATGTTGCGGAAGTAAAACAATATCGGAAATAGTATTCGAAATAAATGAACATAATAAATCTTTGTAATCAAAAGTTTGTAGAAGTATCTCGTAATTAGAATTCCAACGAGTCAGTATATCTTTTGGAAACCTTTTTGCATTCCTCCCATTTTGTTTACAAAATTTTCCTCACTCTTTCATAAGATGATGACGACTCCATAAAAATCTGGTTGCCCCATTGATTGGATGGAGATAAGTCACAAGAGATCGTAAACCATCTTGTATACATAAATTCAAAACATGGCAAACACATCTAATGTGAAAAAATTATCCGCCAAAAGAGGGTTTACAAATTTTTTCTAACTCGAGAATGGAAGTAGTATTTGCGACGGCATTATCAAAATCAATTGAAAAAAAATTATTAATCAAATGATATTCTTCTAAAACTTTCCTAATTAGTCTATAAATATTATAAGTTGTATGTCTTTCAGAAAAAACTCGAAATGCTAGAAGTTTTTTTTTAATAACCCAATCATCGCCTATCCAATGGCATGTGACACCCATATAAGAATTAATATTCTAAGTATTGTTTCAAATATCACTACCTATAAGTACACGTCCATTAAATTCTCTAAAAAAATTTATCAATTCATTTTTTTCGTTTTTTATAAGTTTGTTTAAGTTCGCGTCTAAGAGTAATTTGCAGAACAGATAGTGCTTGCGGAGCCAGTGCAGTGTTTACCAAATATCTAAAATTAAAATTTTCACCAGTATTGAATAGAGCATGCTCAAGGGCAACATATTCAACTAATGTTTGTTTATAAAGTGCATTAGTGAAATAGAAAAAAAGGATGAGGGTTAGGATTGGCGAACCCAAAAATTTAGTGTTGGCTAGTGTCAATCCTTGCTTGCTTTGGATGTTTTTTCATTAGATATCGACAAAATGTTCCGTAACCATCTCCTTTACCAAGTTTGTATGTTTGCGAACAATATTTACAGCTTATATCAAACTTACCTTCATTTTCATTCCACACTTTGTTGAAGTGTAGCCATAAGTCAGATTCTCGGCTCTTCCGTCCCGCTTCCTTTGCTATCGACGTTTCTTCAACACCAATAGAAGTATAAAGACTTTTTTGCGTTGGGACGTGCTCGACGTCGGGATGGGAAACATCGTTGTCTTCCCAACATGCATGTTCACGAGAATTATATTCACAAGCAGAATAATCGGATTTTTCCATCGGGCTTTTTTCAGTATTTCTGCTTTCACTTGCCATTTTTTGAGAGAATTGATTGAAAAATTGATTCAAAGAATTAAGACGGAATTGAGAGAGAATAATGGATTGCGAGAATTCGATAGAATTTGAGAGATTGAGACTTGAGAGTTGAGATTATTAGAGAGAATTGAGAGAAATTGTGAGAAAAATGAAGAGGGATTAGAGGTTTTTATAGATTTTTTTTAAGAGTTGTTGCTCTTCTCGAGGCGCTGCCAGGCTGGTTTCCCCCACCAAGTGGGCGGGCTCCGCCTAGTAGAGCCTCGGGAAGAGCCGTGGGTAGCGTGGGGCGGGACTTCCACGACCCCAGCCTCTTTTTACTTTTTTTTTTAACTTTTTTTTTGTTTGGAACCAACGACTGGAACCGACCCTTGAAGGCAGGTTCTGATTTTGGTTCGAAACCGCGGGTTCAGTCAACGGGCCGATCGGCAGTTCCGAATGGCCATGTCTAGTCAGTCCCTTCATGAGTAACCTACGGACTTTCTCAGATTTCCTTTGTTGTTTTACACTAGTAAATACGATTATATTGAGATAGAGATAAAGCATGATAGAAGGAATAAATTGCTTTTGAAGATTTCTAGGGCACTAGTCTTTGGTTCCTCATTGTTCTTTTCTTTTGATGAAGAAGGTTTGGAATTTGCTCCATTTTGCATGACATCCCGCATTAGTAGATCTGTAGATTGGATGAATGCTGTCATCTTGTTCTTCCGAATGCTGTCATCTTGTTCTTCCAAATGTTGTAATCTTTTCCATCAAAGTATGGAGATCGTGTGTTGCGTTGACCTTCTACAATACCTGCTCTAAGAATGCTAGACATTGAAGTAAAAGCAATTAGAGATTTGAGAGGATCTGCTTGCCCATACAATCAAATACTTAACTTCATAAATCAAGCTTCTAATAAAATAAATCATCTAAAGGATGATTGCCAATTAATCAAGAGTCCTCGTATGTAAAGTAATGAGAATATCTCTATGATTGATGGTCAATCAATTTAACTTAGAAACGCAATCATAACCTGATAATTGACCGTTATTGGAGAAATTTAATCTGCTAAGATAATCAAGAATAAGATTGATTAAACAATGAGGATAATCAAAGATCAAAATATATTTCGTTATGATTCTCGAATCAGTGTGCCTGTGCCACGAAATCTGTCTGCTCTATCAAAATAAAAGCATTAAGCACATTATATACAAACGACGTAGAGATATATTTATAATAAATACTCAAAATATAAATCGATTTCTTTTCAACAACATATATAAGTTTTGTTTCCTTCAAAGTCAAATACAATTTCCCAACAAAAATCACTCTCACCAAAATCCATGGCTGTATAATACCATAAAAACCCAATGATCAACAACTCAGAAATCGGACAACCCTGCTCTAGTTTCATTAAATTTGAAGCTTCGAGGCCTAATCCAAAAATTACTCTGATTGGAAGAGCGAGGTGTGCAAATACTTACCGAATATTGTTAATCGGTGTCGAGATAGCTTGGCGAGGCGATGTACAAGAAACCCTCTTCTTTCTCCTCTTCTGCTCATGTCCTATGCTTCTCCTTTTCCTTTTTTTTTGGTCGATTTTTCAACCCTCTTTTTTTCGCACGGTGAATCCCACCGCCCCTTTTTGACCTCGGCACCGTTACCTGCTTACCTATCATGAGCTATCGGTCTGCATAAAATACACGAGAATAAGCTCTTTCTTAAGAATTGCTTCTATGATTGACGCATGAGATTTTAATATGCAACGGATTAATCTTTCCTCCTTTTCAATGAATTCTTTTCTTGCACATTCCACTAATTTTGCTTTCAATCCGTTTGTTTCACCGAAAATGAAGCGTTTCTGAAAAATCTCTTTTAGAAACTCGTTTTCTAAGAAAATAGCGATATTTTTTTGTGTTTGTCTAAAATTTGAAAATAAATTGAAAAATATTTTTCGTCGTATGATAAGTAAAATCAATTTGTATCGCACATAATTTTTTTTTGAATAATTTTTGAATAATTTTTTTACTTTTTTCATTTTTGATATTTTTCCTGACAAATCCTGAGCTCAAGCGAGCGGCTACGGCTGTCAGGCGAGGAAGTTGAAGGCGGAGGCAGCCTTGGTGATGGACTCGGCGGCATCAAGGAACGGTTCCATTGGAACATCCTCGTGGAAGGCGGGCAAGGTCGCAAGAGTCGACTGAGCTCGAGAACGGCGAGGAAACCTCGGCCAGATCTGGCAATAACATGGCTCGCCTCGCCATGGAGGCGAAGATCCCACAACATGAGAGAATTTCCCAATGCTGGTTCGGCTCCGTCGGGGATGGAGGAGAGAAAACGAGGAGAGACAATGGGGATGAAGGAGAGAGGAAATTTTTTTCAATGTCGAAAAACTTACGTGCCAAAGAGAAGGTTGAAAATGATTTTTCATTGACCATTCATTTTCGGCCCCCAAATACCGAAAATTGGGAAAAATATTTTCCGTTGAAACAAATGGAGCCAATTTGTGTTTACCTCGTTATATATCATGAGTTTTGTTCAACGAGAAGAAATACCGATTCGAATGTGTTTTAATTTCGAAGATTAGCAATTATTGGAAACTCTAGGTTTTTCTCGTAACTCTTCCTTCCAAGTTTCCATGAAAGATTTTTATTATTTTATCTCTTTGTTGCAACCACTCACCGATTACAAATTAAATTTCCCCGTCATATAAACAACTGCAGTCGAATAATTTCTAATTGATATCGAGCCCCTGTATTTCGCATCAATAATACAACATGGACTAAGAACTTCTTCGTCTTTAATTTTTTCAAATAAAGAACAAGTTTAACATGAAATAGGATACATAATAATGGATAATTTATGTTAAAATAATTGATATCGAGTCCCTGTATCTCGCATCAATAATACAACATGGACTAAGAAGTAAGAACTTCGTCTTTCATTTTTACAAATAAAGAACAAGTTTAACATGAAATAGGATAATTTATGTTAAGATAATATTACACAACTCAAAAACTTCACGGCATTTGCAAACTGGTTCATATACGGAGACCTTTCCAATACATGTGGTGGATTCCACAAATACACTTTGTAGGAAAGATTGATGCATTGATCATATAGATCTGCCAGTTTTTATGGCTCGAAACAAGCTGTTAATATATGAATTCACTTTCGAGAGCGCATGTACTTTACATGTTGAAAATGCAAATAATTTTGCTTTTTCGTTAGTCCTTTTTGAGCGGCGACCTATGAAACAATGACTTCGATCAGATCACATGGTGCATTGTACATAAGGAGGCAAAGGGATAATTTAATTCACACACACAATGGAACTACGGGTATCTTTGTATGTGTCAAAAAAAAAAAATTGTCCAAACAAATCGTCATTGCATCCAATGCACTCAATTCCCGGAAGTCGCATTTACTTAGATATTAGGGGCGTGTTTGTTTCGCTCGCCAAAATGAATGTACGAAAAAAAAATATTCACTGTCCACGAAAATATATAATCTAAAAATCCCGACTAATTATTTCAAGCAATTATTTTTAGGAAAAATGAATATTTTTTTAAATTTCTCATTTACGGCAAGACGAAAATCGGGGCCTCGATAAGATTTTAGAGAATTTAAGTTTTTGGGCCTCAATTCTTGTGGAATTGCGCGCTCGTAATGGGCCTACTCCTGAGCCCACGTGGATTATGGGCCTTTCCTGATTTCTGGGCTTGACAAAATCCCGCGTTCTCTGCATATTTGGCGGGACGGCGAGATTCTTGAAAGAGGCGCGCCGGATATCGCATCTATCCAGTCGCTTTCGCCGGAAACAACTTTTGACCCTCTTTTGGACTTGTCCTGCTCCTTTTGTTTTTTTGTTTTTTTTTTTACCCCTTTTTTGGATCCGGATATTTAAAATTATCTCAAAATGTTAGTTACCTAATCTTGAAATCCGGACTATCCATTTTAAACGTACGGTCTAGATCTCCAATTTTTAAGGAGCAATTTTTTAAACTTTATATATATATAAATATATATTTTAGTTATAATTTGTGTCGTTCATTCATAACACAAACGGTTTGGATTGCTAGATTATGTTATAAAATTTTTAGGGAATTTTAGACTATCTATCCAGCGTGAAAAATCTTCTTGTTGTGCTCCTCTGCGCGTCGAACGAGAGATAACACGTCGTCGTTTTAGCTTTTTACGGTCGTAAAAAAAAGGACGCCTGTTTTTCCGGAATCAGAGAAAAGGAAAAGAAGAAGAATAAGAGTCATCATCAGTTTTCAAACGGTGCAGTTATCGGTGCAATGTCTACTCAGCAAATTGAGCTCTAAAGATTTTTCCTTTTTTTGGTCGGAAGGCCCTCGAGATTGACATGGTAATTTTTTTTTAAAGAGAGTAGAGCACTTGTTACTATTTTTTTTAAAAAAATAAGCGAGTCTTTTAAAATGTGATAATCTTTTCATTCAAGGTGATAAACGTCATTTTTTATTTTATCGAGCTTTATTAATACCCTCAAAAGGCTTGTTAATCGAAAAAAAGCCATTCGTTACCTTTTTTTTGTTGGAATTTGATACCATGAAAATAGATAAAAAAAAAAGGTTTGATTCTAAGAATTTTGGTTTTATTCCCGTCTTTTCTTGAACAACTCCATTCTATCTTTCCCTAGTTACCAACATTAAATCTGACTTTTGTTTGATAGTGAAAAGATTCAAATCTCCTTACGTGATTGAGATTACCGAAAAATATCCTGAACTCACTGTATTTATGTCAACTGAATTTTAAATTTTTTTAATTTGGCAAGTTTAGTCTTAAATCTTTTGATAATTTTTCAATTAAGTCTTTTCGAAAATTTTTGACTAAAAATCACAAACATAAACGCTGATAATTCTACCCCGACACTATCATTTACTATTATCTTTTTCTATAACCAAGATGTTCGGACCAGTTTGCGCGCATCTCAACTACTATTGCACCAAGTCATTTACTATTATTGCAATTTGCTTTGATTGTTATTTTTGTTTGCCTTTTTATTTTTCTGCTGAGGAGTGTAACAATGTCCCTCATCGACAATGAATGCCGTGCATGAATCCAGCAAAGTCCTTCGTGGCCTCACCCGCAGTGGCCCTTAGGCAAGTCCTGTGCAACCTCGCCAATCGCAAGAGAGGGCGAGAAGGCTCTCATCAAATGTATGTAAGGGTTGCCTCACCTGTAGCTAGCAAGACCGCAATGACCTCACTTAGGGCCTTTGCAATTGGCAAGGATCACCGATGATTCTTGTCGACGAAGGAAAAAATAAAAGCAAAGGACAAATGAGAATTAATAAAAAAAAATTAAAAAATTCCAAAAAAATACAAAAAAACTTAATAACCGTACACATTAGTGCCATCGGTACAGTAGAGGACAACCAATGTCAATGTAAAGTTACTCCTATTAAAATTGGCAAAAAAGACTTAATTGTCAAATTTCAAAATATTTAAGATTGAATTAACAAAGACTGAATCGAGATGATTATAATTAGTTTCTAACATTTTTAGTAATTGTCTGAATTATTAAAGTTCCGTGAGAGTTTTTTTCCATGTATTTTTTTCATAGAATTCAAAATTATGTTTTCATCTTAATTTGGAGATATCAACACAAATGGAGTTTGTTTTTAATTTTTATTCATGCTTCGCGGTGAAAAAAAATCTAATTTGGCAAAAACCAATCCATGCATAAAAAGAGGGAAATTAAGGGAAAGGGCAAAAAAAAAAAAAGGAAAAGTCAAACAGAAAAAGAGAAAACAGCGCACAAATTTTTCACCCCCTCTTTTTCAAGACCCATCAACTTTGCCAGCTGTACCATCGAGGGGTCATTCCCATTTCCCGAGAGGAGGGCCCCAAAAAGAAAGAAAGAAGAAAAACAGCTAAGAAAATAAGGCGGGACTTCGAATTAACGCAGGCCGAGAAAAAGAAAATCAAAACGAGTAAAATAAAATAATAAATAAAGAGAGACAACAAAACTCGTAACAAATAAAAAGACAAAAACAGAAAAAACAACGAAGGACCATCAACATCGCCACAGGCACGGGGAGAGACAATCGGAGTCTGTACGTCCGTACCAGTGTCAGTCTCCCTCCTCATGTCCTCCGGCTCCACCCTCGCCACCCCAACAGCTTCACTGCAATTTCACACGCAGGCGTAGGGATAGAGAAAGAGAGAGAGAAAGAGAGGGCTGGCTCGTCCACCTGTCCTCCGACTCTCCAGCGCTTCCTCCCTCGTCGAGAAAAGAGCAAAACGGAAAGGCAACGAGACAGAGGGAAAAAAAAAAAAAGAAGATCGGCGATCCGAGTTGCTTCGCTGGGAATCGCCACGGCTCGGCACATCCTCGCCATTTCTCGGAGCCGCCTCGTCCCAACATTGACCTCCCTGGTGTCGTTTCGTCGCAGGCTGAGATCGGAGAGAGATCGGGGAAGCTCCTTTCTGCTCCATTTCCGCCGAGCCCCCACCCCCCCCTTTTTTTCCCTGGTTGATCCGTAACATCGGAGGAGGAACTTGTTCATCGTTCCGCCGATAGGCGTGTTCTCGATTCCCCTCTCTCTCTCTCTCTCGCCGTCCCTCCCTCCTCTCTTTTTTGGCCTCCAGGTAACGCAACGACGTGGCCCTCTGCTTTTCGATTCCGTTCGCTCATTCGCGCTTTAGATCTCTGACTTCCTGAAACGTGCTTGCGGTGCGAATTGTGGTTTTGACTGGGGTGAGTTTTTTTTTGGTTCGTTGTGGCTCGCGTTGTGTATGTAGATCGGAGAGGAGGCGAGCGCGTCGAAGCCTCCGTGGGATGTATTCCTGAGACGCATTCGTTTCCAACCGTGCGGCGACGCATGTGAGAGCGGGGAAGAAAGATAGGAAGAGGAGATCGAATGCGGTGAACGCATGCAGGATACAATGCACGCCAGCGCGTTGCCTCTTCATCTCTCCGACTCTAATCGGCGGATCATCGACGGTGGGCCGTTATCACGTGTATATCAAACTTGGAAAGGAAGCAATGTGAGCTCATACTCCATGCTATTTTGTTAAATTTGCCTCTCAAGTATCATCCCAATAGTTCACGCTCGATTACCTGCCATTGCATAGTATTTTTCGATTTATCGGCGCCTCGGCATGTTAGCGGAATAAAACCTCTGTTAGACTGTGCTGGCAGTTATGGAGGAAGCGAGGAACTTTTAGTTTTAGAACGTGCAATTCAATAGTAGTAGAGTGTTTTTGAGAATAACAGTTTTCAATTCACGGTGCTCATGGGTCTCCTTTTCCATCTCTGGCATGTTTTTTTTTTCAACAATTAGAGTTTTGGAAAGTGAAATTTTATTGATAAAGCATAGGCAGTTTACGTTATCTTCGAGCAATCATCAAGGAATTTTATCATTGTTTTCGTCAATGGTGGTACGGAAAGAATTATAACTCGGATGATTGTAACTCTATCTGAGGAACTTATAGATTCTCACATTTCTTTAGTAGTCAGTAGGTCAGTTGATAAATTATTGGCTTGTCGTAGGTTTTCCAGTACTTATTATCCATTAGCTGTACACACGGAAACTTCCGCCCCAGGTTTCCGCAGAAGATCAGAAGATAACGCCTGACTGGCTAGATCAGTTGATCCATATGGGGTTTGCCATCCCATGTAATGCATTGTATGCCTTTAATTTGGCCTCCACAACTGGTGCTTCAAGCTACAGTCAGTAATGACACAAACGTTCTGCACTAAATTTTTATAGCCGCATCTCAGAATTCCAATGAAGCTTTTGGCATTACTCTTCATTTACATATCTTTAACGGGAGCACCAGTTAGACTATCCATATAATGGCATAAACTTTTAAGATTTTTTTTAATTGATAATCTGCTGATCATAGAACCCAAAAAATTAGCGAGACAACACAATGATGCGAATACTCTCCGTTGCAATTTGCATACTTGAACTCTGGTCCTTCTATTTATTTTGCCTTTGGAGATACGCGGTCAAACACATCCACTTGATTCTCAAGCCAAATTTTAACTGCTTCTCTTAGATGTTTTGCAGAGATTTTGTTGTGGAGGCAGACTTATATTTGGCCCAGATGCAAGGTCACTATTCCTGACGGTGTTCTTAATTGTGACTCCAGTTATTCTGTTTTGCAACTTTGTTTCCCAAAGGCTCTTTCATGAGTTCGATGACCATATAGGCAATCTAATTGTGGCTATAAGTGCCATCTTCACACTATACGTGAGTACTTATGCACTGAATCATTGCATAGTCTCCTTTGAATCTGAAGCAAGATATTTTGACGTCAATTTTGCAGGAAAGATCAGCATTGAAATTCCTCCATGAAATTACATTTTGTTGGCAATAGAATGACTGTAAGAGTAATTTTTGAATTTGAAATCTCAAGATGACACTAGTAAGGCTTGCTGAAGCTTTGGAATAACTTTCATTAGTTTAGTATTACCGAATCATAATCATATGAAGTTTGATTAGATGATGCATGGGATGAGTCATCTTACAGAATCTCTTACTAAATATGCTCTCACCTATGCATGCGTTATTTAATACTTCTCAGCATTTGATCGACTTGTTAAACTGCAGATTGTCATCCTCCTTTTCCTCACATCAGCAAGAGATCCGGGCATTATTCCTCGTAATCTACACCCTCCAGAACCAGAGGATGAAGCTGATGGCTCCAATCTATCTGCAGATTGGCCTGGAAGTAGGATTGGTGCTCCTAGTCTACCACCTACAAAAGATGTTACTGTCAGGGGAATGGTCGTCAAAGTCAAATACTGTCAAACATGCATGCTGTATCGTCCACCAAGATGCTCTCACTGCTCTATATGTAACAACTGTGTTGAGCGGTTTGATCACCACTGCCCGTGGGTGGGACAATGCATTGGGAAGGTATGCTTCATTGAAGTAGTTGTTTGTGTCTTTCACTCTTTTGAATTAGACACATGGAACAAAACGAAGAGAATGAATTTATGGCAAAAGAGTGCACTTGTGCCCTCTAATGGTTAAGTTTCATGATAGAAATCAGCTTGACAATTAGTTTGGGTGGTTTATGAAATTGTTTTCTTACTGTATTTCACTAGCTGTCCGCATTGAGATGACTTAGTTCCGCCAGTATACCTGACATATCAACCACTCTTTTCTGCAGAGGAATTACAGATTCTTTTTTATGTTCATTTCTTCGACAACAATGCTCTGCCTATATGTCTTTGCTTTCTGCTGGGTAAACATCAGCAAGATAATGGATGAATATCAGTGTGATCTTTGGAGAGCTCTTGTTAAGTCTCCTATGTCAGGAGTTCTTATACTCTACACATTCATAGCAGCATGGTTTGTTGGAGGCCTCACCGGATTTCATCTTTATTTAATCATAACCAATCAGGTCCCATTATCTTTATGCTTACATACATTTGGACTTGCTTTAGCTGTCCTCTTTATATCTGATAACAGAACAATCACTTTTTTTGTGCAGACAACTTATGAGAATTTTCGATATCGTTATGATTCCAAGATGAATCCTTATAACCGGGGTTGCATGGGTAATTTTTGGGAGATATTTTTCTCCAAAATACCTCCTTCCAAAAACAATTTCAGGGCGAAGGTTAAGGGGGAGACATCTTCTGTCTACAATTCGGTTTCGACGGGGCTGACCATGAGTCAGGAGATGCCCAAAGCAAGCTTTGATTTGGAGATGGGGAAAAGGCAAGCCGTTGCTGCTGAGGATTTGGTAGACATACAGAGCCAGATTGATAGTGTTGGGGGACTTGAGAGATGTGGAACTGAACCTCCTCATGCAAAGTGGGATCAAAAGAACAATTGGGAGATCACACCTGACATGAGGATGTTAGCTGATGAGTTTGGAATGCAATTTGGTCCGAGTCCAACCAAAAGAGAGAAAATTCATGGGGACCTATAGTTTTTTTGAGTCGAACTCCTGATTTTAGGAATAGGTTATGTTATTATCTTGAACCAGCACTGATCTTTCTTTCTGCTTAATTAGAAATTACATTCAGCAAGTTGGCGAACTTAAAGTGAGATTTGGTAATGGATCCTTACCAACTTGAAAATTTCTCCGAGTGATCTGTCTCAAGCTAAGGGATTAAATGCTCAACGAACACCATGAACTCATTGTACCATAGCGCTTTAACTTCTGAGGGGTTTTTTCTTCTTCTTCTTCTTCATTTATATAAAAGAGAATGTTGCGCATGCTTGCAGTCGGTGGTGTCAAAATTGTATTTTTAGTGCCAAAAGTTATGTACGGAGATTAATTTGGTATTAAAAGTTTCAATCGGATCATTTTAGTGCTAATTTTACAAGTACTTTGATGTCAAGTTCGATTTGCTTCGCTAGAATTTTGGCGCTATAATTTTTTATTAATATTTTCAGCTAATGTGCCTCATTCGCTGCCCACGTGGCATTATTTTTAAAATTTTGATTTTTTTTATTTAACATGATTTAATAAATAATTGAAAATTCAAAAAAAATTCAAAAAAAAGGTAGGCGGCGAGGGTCGTTGGAACCCTTGCCGCCCCGCCCCACCCCACCATCGTCGGTAACGGCAGGCGAGGGTGCCCGCCGGTCCTTTTTTTTGAAATTTTTTTCTTATTTTTTAGTTTATTTTAAATAAAGTTTTAAATTTAAAATTTTTCAGTTAATTTTTAATTTTTACTTTTTAATGAATTTTGAAGCCTACATGGAACCAACATGGACTTTTTTTTCTTAAAAAAAATAACAATTAAAATTAAAAAATTAATTAAAAATGTCACGTGGTAATTTTGGACAGAATTTTTGGCTGGGGGCGTCGAAGTGATCCTTTTCTCTTTAACTTGGCTCTAAATTGATTCGATTGAAACTTTTGGCACTGAAGTGAATTATGTACACAATTTTTGACACTAAAAATGTACTTTCGTCGCAGTCGATTGAACAATTTTGGCACCTACAAATTTTTAATCCTAAGTCCTTCCTTAACAATTATTTGTTTGTATTCACAAAATGATCGAATTGAGATTGATCCCCTCCCTATTTGTTTCCAACCACGCAACTCGGACAAAAACAATTGTCTTTAGCAGGAGCGGAAACATGACATACCGCGAGGCAATTAGGATGAGGACTAGGGGTATCAAAAAGTCCCGGGTTAGGTGGGCCAGCCCAAAAAGTTAGTTAATTTTCAAGCCTTTTCGGGCTGGATTGGCCCTGGCTTGGTACTCGGGCTGGGTCAGCCCGACGCCCGGATGTTTTTTAACATCCGTATTTTTGATTTAATTTAATATATTCTTTTTGTATTCTTTCATTTAGTAGATTTGTCAATTAATTTTAATTTTGAAAAAGAAAAAAAAATTGACCCGGCCCGGCTCGAACTCGGTACTGTTCAGCTTTGGGTGGCTCGAGTCGAGCCGAGACCCAGCCCGGCCCGACCCATTGACACCCCTATCGAGGAGGATGCCTTCCATTTGCTGAGCTGAAGTCTTGTGAAACTGTCATTAGCTGAGTCAAGATCTAGGTCGTCGCTCGAAAAACCTTTCTTTTAACGCTGCGAAAGAGAGTTATGAGAACAACCACAGAATGCCTTTCTTCTCTCAAGCAAGTCATCCAGTAAACACGAAGCTTTGGGTGGGAGCACTTCTTAAATTCTACGTTAGAAGGAGCGAGCCGTCAACCTCCCTCTCAGGCCTCCGTTTTTCTGACCGTTGCATTCAAAACGAGTCAAAAAATTGGAAGCCTTTGAGGGAGATTGAAGATCTTCCTTTCACTTCAAAAGTTTCTTCTCGGCTTGGCCAAAACTATTCCGACACCCGCAGAGTTTATATAGGAGCAAAAGCTGGCCAAAGAGGAGGCATTCGAAGTCGAATCCCTTTATCGCCTTCTTTATCCACGTGGTACTTATCTCCATGAACTCGAATCGTGTCGCGTAAGCAAGTTAGATATATCCGGAATCAGTTTAATCCATGAAACACAAGAATGAGTTTCCTCCAATGCCACCTGTTGGGGAAAAACGGGCAGCACTTCAGCACAAATATAGCCGATTCAAGATCAAACAAAAACAATATCCAACAGAAAAATAACCTCGCAGTAACGAATATAATAGATGAATGATAAATAGATATAACATCAAGATTTGCGTGGAAAACTAGAATCGGAGAAAATCACGGACGACTCAAAAATTTCAATAATCACCAAGAATAGCAGAATATACATCTCTCTAGTCACATACTAGAGGCTTAACATCGACATCGACATCGACATTGACATCGACATCGACATCAATATTAACATCAGAGGAGCTTTCCTCACCACAAAGGTAGAATAATATAAAAAGGGGCTAAAAATCCCAAACCGCACTAGGAAAATCGGAGACAAATCTCAACGAACGAAACCGATCAACTCGTAGAGCTTGATCTCACGAACAATATACTGAAATTTGAGCCAAATCCATCAACGTTTGGACTTCGAATCGGAATCGCGAAAGAATCGTCGTTTTTCTTTCTTCTTTGCATTTTCTGTTTCCGCCGAGAGCTCCCAAGTTTTCTTTTTCTCTTGGCTGAATTCTTCTATATCACTCTCAGCTTTTCTTTTTGACTTTTTCTTTGTTTTGTCTTTTGTTTTCTTTCTTCTTTTAAAAATAAGTAAAATAAAATAAAAAGCTGGACCCCACAAAGAGGCATATAGCTAACAAATCTATTCCTACGCTTCATGTGGGGAGTTCCATCATGCCTGCTTTACTTCTACAAGAGTCAAGTTTCACCATGGACAAGGCTTTGGTAATCATATCGGATCCGTTGTCGTCAGTACGGATTTTCTCAAGAAGAAAAGACTTCTCTTCTAACTTCTCTCGAATCCAATAATACTTCACATCAATATGCTTCGATCTTGAATGCAACACTGGATTCTTGCTCAGATAATAGCACTCATGCTATCACAATAAAGAATGAACTTTTCTTGCTTCAAACCTAACTCTTGTAGGAATTCTGCATCCACAAGAGTTCCTTGCCTCCTTCGGTGATAGCTGTATACTTTGCTTCAGTCGTAGACAAGGCAATGCATTTTCGTAACTTTGATTTCCATGAAACTGCTTCCCCTGCAAAAGTCATCATATAACCCGAAGTCGAATTTTAGGAATCATTGTCACCGGCATAATCGGAATCCGAGTAGCTACTCAACTCAGGCTTTCCATTTCCATAACATAGGTAGAATCTGAAAGTGCCTCTAAGATACCGCAAAATTCATTTCACAGCATTCCAATGCTCTTTACCTGGATTTGAGAGAAACCTACTCACAACACTAACTGCATGGGCAATATCCGGTCTTGTACAAACCATGGCATACATCAAGCTACCAACGTCAGATGCATAAGGAACTTTCATCTTCTCTTCATTCTCTGTCTAACTCGTAGGATACTCGTTACTACTCAACTTGAAGTGACTAACAAGTGGAGTACTCATCGATTTACATGCCCTCATGTTGAATCTTTCAAGCACATTTTCAATGTACTTCTCCTGAGATAGCCATAGTTTTCTATTCTTCCTATAACGAGTGATTCTCATGCCAATGATTTGTTTAGCCGGCCCTAGATCCTTCATCGCAAAAGCCTTACTCAACTCATTTTTCAAGCTCTTGATTTTGTTAGTATCATGCCCAACTATCAACATGTTATCCACATAGAGCAGGAGGATAATAAAATCATCATCTGAAAATCTTTTCATAAAGACACAAGAATCAGAGGTGGTCTTACCATATCCATGAGCTTCCATTAATGAATCAAACTTTAAGTACCACTGTCTTGACGCTTGCTTGAGACCATATAGGCTTTTTCTTAGCCTACATACAAGATGCTCATTGTCTTTAACTTTAAAACCGTCCGGTTGCTCCTTGTATATTTCTTCTTCTAAGTCTCCATGAAGAAAAGCTGTTTTTACATGAAGCTGTTCAATTTCCAAATCCAAACTGACAGCTAACCCAAGAACAACTCTAATAGAAGACATTTTTACAACCAGTAAAAAAATCTCTTCAAAATCAATTCCCTTCTTCCGACGAAAGCCTTTTACAACAAGTATGACCTTGTATCATGACTTCAAACTGCTTTTTTCCGTCTTTAACTTATACACCCACATCTTACCCTTGAGTAACTTCACCAACTCAAATGTATGGTTCTCATGTAAAAATTTAAGCTCATCTTGCATAGTTTCATGCCACTTATTCTTTTGATCGGATGATATAGCCTCTTCATAAGTTTCAGGCTCTCCTGCATCAGTAAGTAACACATATTCATGTGGCTGATATCTTTGTGAAGGTCTACGCTCTCTTTCTGATCTTCTAACTTCGTGTTGGACTGCTTGTTCTGGCTCAACTGTTTTAACTGCTTGTTCTTGCTCATCTGATTGTTATGGTTCAACTACTTCACCTATCTTAGCTGAAGAATCAACATTCTGTGAGGATTCACTTTCTTCACGATTTTCCTGCATTTCTCTCCCGTGATTTTCGCCCAATACGGTAAGAGGATTTGGACTGAAACTAATAGTGTGTTGAGCTGCATTCTTTGGCTTCTCTGGCTTGTCTATGTCTTCAATGGTATGATGCTTAAAGAACACCACGTCTCGACTTCTAATGACTTTCTTTGTAGCTGGATCCCATAATCTGTATCCAAATTCTTCATGTCCATAATCCAAGAAAATACATTGTTTAGACCTGTTATCAAGCTTGGACCTATCATCTCTTGGAACATGTACAAATGCTTGACAATCAAACACCCTCAGATAACTGTAGGAGACATATTTTCCACTTCAAACTCTTTGCAAAACATACCCTTTAAGAGGAACTGATGGTAAAAGATTTATCAAATCAACTGCCGTTCTCATCGCTTTACCCCAAAATGGCTTAGACAATTTTGCATGAGATAGCATACACCGAATTCGATCATTAATTGTCCGGTTCATTCTCTCTGCTACTCCATTATGCTGTGGTGTTTTCAAAAAAGTCTTCTCAAGCTTGATATCATAGTCCCTACAGTAATGCTCAAACGGTCCTCTATATTCACCACCGTTATCAACTCAAACACATTTCAGCCTTTTTCCTATTTTCCTGTCAACACTGATATGAAATTGTTTGAAAGCCGCAAGTACCTGATCTTTAGATTTCAAAGAAAAAGCCCACACTTTTCTAGAGCAGTCATCAATAAATGTCACAAAATACAACGCACCACCAAGTGTTCTAGCATCCATGCGACAGACATTCGTGTGAACTAAATCAAGTACATCAAATTTTGTGTGTAGAGACGAACTATGAAATGAGAATCGATGTTGCTTACCCGTAAGGCAATGAGTACATTCCGCCAAATTTTTCTCTTTCAATGATAGAAAATTCTTCCTAGCAAGAGTTTCTAGTCCTTTTTCGCTAAGATGACCAAGCCTCATATGTCATAAGTCAACAGAGGAGTCTTTCACTGCATTTACTTCTTGTTGCATCAAATTTACTTGCATGGTATATAGACTACATGTCTTCTTGCCTTTTGCCACACCATAGAGCCTTTAATCAATTTTCATTTGCCATCATAGAAGGAGTTGCAATAACCATCGTCTTCTAAGGAACCTGTAGAGATCAAGTGAAATCGAATATCTGGAACATGTCTTACATTTTTCAAAAGCAAAGTGCATCCCATATCAGTCTCTAGATAAACATCTCCCATGCCGATAACCTTGGAGACACCACTATTTCCCATCCTAACACAACCGAAAACACCGCTGCATAGGATGTAAAGAAATCACGCCTAACATGATAAGAAGTTGCAGAATCGACAACCCAGATAGAATCTTGACATGTGAGATTTACATAACCATCATCACAAATGAACACAATATTACCGTCGATTGCAACTGTTGTTGTAGGCTAATTTTTTTCTTTGTTTTTGTCTCCATTTCTATCATGGAATTTATCTCTCTTCGGCCCCCAACACTCATTGGCATAATGTCCCATCTTGCCACAATTATAACACTTCACACTCCTTCTCGGCCTTAACTTTGATCTTTCTCTTGACTTGCCCCTGTCATTACTTTGAAACTTTCTTGACCGACTTCTTCCTTTATGTTGTACGACAAGTGCCTCCGATTCAGAAGTATAATTCAAGCCTTTTCTCCTTATTTCTTCATTAAACAAGCTTTCTTTAACCGTGCTCATGGAAAGCACGCCATAAAGAGCCAAATTATTTAATGCCACTACTAAGGTGTCTCAGTTATCAGGAAGAGTACTAAGCAATAAACATGATTGCAATTTATCACCAAGGTCAATCTTAAGATTTGTCAATTGATTTACAACATTTTGAAATTCACTCAAGTGCTCCGTCATGCTACTTCCTTCCTTGTATCTCAAGTTCACAAGTCTTTTCACTAGAAGAGCTTTATTTTGTGGAGTTCTCCTCTCATAGAGATCTTGCAATTTCTTCCACAAAGTATCCGCCTTCGTTTCTTGAGCAACATGATGAAAAACACTGTCATCAATCCATTATCAGATAAACCCAACCGTCTTTCGATTCATTCACTCTCACTCTTTACCTTCCGTGTCTCTTTTAGCTTAATTACCATCGACTGGATCAAACAAATCTTTGCAATATAACACGTCTTCCATCTAAGCCTTCCATATAGAGTAATTCGAGGTATTTAACTTAAACGTAGTGCCACTCGTATTCTCCATCAAATACTAGAATCTCAACTCAAGCTCTGATACCACTTTGTTGGGGAAAAACGGGCAGCACTTCTGCACAAATATAGCCGATCCAAGATCAAACAAAAACTATATCCAGCAGAAAAATAACCATAACTTCGCGGCAACGAATATAAAAGAGAAATGATAAAGAGATATAATACCAAGTTTTATGTGGAAAATCCGAATCGGGAAAAACCATGGGTGACCCAAAAATTCCACTAATCTCCAAGAATAACAGAATATACAAAGTGTTTCTCTCTAATCACACACTAGATGCTCAACATCAACATCATATGAGTTTTCCTCACTACAAAGGTGGAATAATATAAAAAGGGGCTAGAGAGTCCTAACCGCAATAGGAGAGTCGGAGACAAATCTCAACGAACGAAACCGATCAACTTGTAGAGCTTGATCTCACGAACAATATACTGAAATTTAAGCCAAATCCGTCAATGTTTGGCCTTCGAATCGGGACCGCGAAAGAACCACCGTTTTTCTTTCTCCTTTGCGTTTTCTATTTCCATCGAGAGCTCTCTGCTTTCTTTTTCTCTCGGCTGCCTTCCTCTATATCACTCTCATCTTTTCTTTTTGACTTTTTCTTTGTTTTGTCTTTTGTTTTCTTTCTTCTTTTAAAAACAAATAAAATAAAATAAAAAGCTGGATCTCACAAAGAGGCGTACAGCTAACACCACCCACCAAAGATGGGCATGTCAACTACTTGGCAAGATTCTTCTATCTCAGTGGAAGTGGCCAAGATAAGGTTTTGCTTTCTCAGATTTGATGCATGCCGAATACCATATGGATTAGAGGCAAAAGGGAGTCACAGTTCTAAACTTTTTACCCAAGTTTGTCGGAGTTTGGTTTTCTCGCCCGGAAAATGATGATATTCTTGAGTTGGCATAGGGAGAAAAAGTGTGATAACCGTTGAATTAACTGGACTTGATCTGTTCCCTGTCACAGGCTAGATTGCACATTGAGCTAAGGGTTTGAGAACCTCATTCCTCGGCCATTAGCTTTATATTTCGACACCGTGGATGATAATGTAGCAAGAATAGATACCTTCACTTGTCGACAACGAGATACATAAGAGAATGTCAACCAAGCTACTATGATATAAATATTGTGTGATATTTAGGCATATTTTATTTTTAGGCAATTTTCTATTTTTAGGATATTTTTGTAATTTTGCGAATCTTATTGTCATTAGGGTTAACACCCTATATAAGTTTTTTTCAAGGATTTTGGAGGCAATTTTGTTTTTAATATTTGAAGAATATATTATTTGATATCGTTTCTAAGAGAACATCGATTGTTTCTCATTCTATCGATTTTGTTCTTCATCGTCTTCTTTTTTATTGTATTTCAGCATCATTTGGTACCACAACACAGGTTGTTTCGAACTAATAGCTGAACAAAATCGTGGTAGTTGAAGGCAGCGTGGTCGTGAAGGCCAGGGATGTGGAGTCGTTCTTGATGAAGATGAACAACCGTGTATGCGAGACCTGCGAGACATAGAAATCGAAGAGCTGAGGAGACAAGTTCAGGGTATGCAGTGACGTCTTGCGGAGGCAAGGTTTAACGCACAACCTGAAGAAGGAGCGAAATCTGCTGACTCAACCGAGGTTGAAGAGGAGGAAGACAACCTTGTTGTGGTTCTGAACCAGAGGCGGAATCGAGGAGTACGACTTGAAAATCAGACTTCTTTTCAAAATTTTGAGATGAAGATCGAGATTTATGAGTTTCATGGTAAGGCTCATCCTGATGAATTTATTGATAGGTTACACACGGTAGAGCGGATCTTTGATCTCAAAGATCTGACTGAGAGTCAAAAGGTGAAATTAGTAGCTATTAGGCTACGAAAACATGCTTCGATTTGATGGGAACACGTGAAAAAGAAATGTGCTAGAGAAGGAAAGTAGAAGGTGGATTGTTGGGAGAAGATGAAAAAGCTGTTACAAATTTTTTTTTACCTACGTATTTTAGGCAAGAGGCATTTATCGAGTATCATAATGTCAAGCAAGGTGATCAGTCGGTTGAGGAGTTTACGGAAGAATTAGATCGTTTGCGGGTGCGTTGTGATGTAGCTGAGGAAGATGAGCAAACGATTGCTTGATACCTTGCGGGGTTGCGTTATGATATTTCTGATGTTGTCCAATTACAACAGTATTGGACATATGAGGATGTATGCAGACTGGCCCTAAAGGTGGAATGACTGTGAAAAAGAAAGAGCAGTAGTTTTAAGTGGTCAGGCAGCAATTTCAAGTGGTCAGGTAAAGAATTTCGATGGAAAGCGAGGAGTTCTTCAGCTCCGGCAGCAATTAAGGGCGCGAGTTCAAATTCTGCTAAAAAAGGAGAATAGGGTAGTAGTGGTTCTTGTAGGGGAGGAGCTGCAGTTAAGCGATGCTTTAAGTGTTAGGGACTGGGGCTTTTTGGGGTTGATTGCTTGAACCGACATATTGTGACCTTTGTTGATAACTCAGCGCTTTTTGAAGATCAAGATAACACAGAATCTGAAGAAGAAAGAGAGAATGCGGAATGAGATCGAGAGGACATTCTATATGCCGATTCTAGTGAGTCCCTAGTCGTGCGCATGGTTTTAAATATTGTTGAGGTAGATGATGAATCATGGCTTAGGCATAATATCTTTCATACGAAGTGCACTAGTGGAGGAAAGGTGTGTAGTATGATAATTGATGGAGGAAATTGTGAAAACGTGATATCTACTACCATGGTCGAAAAGTTGGGATTGAAAACTGTAGAACATTCTCAATCCTATAAGCTGTCATGGCTTAAAAAGGGAAATGAAGTTAAAGTGAACAAAAGGTGTTTAGTGCATTTCTTGATCGAGAAGAAATATACTCATGAAGTGTAGGGTGACGTAGTTCCAATGGATGCCTGTCATATTCTGTTAGGAAGACCTTGGCTGTTTGACAGGAAAACGCATCATGATGGATTCAAACATACATACACCTTCAAGAAGGATGGGCGGACCATTACTTTGGGTCCTTTAGATTTGAGAAAAGAAGAAAAAAATAATCTACTTTTCAAATCAGAATTTCAGGAAGAGGCGATGAGCGCGCCAGAGCTTTTTGCTGTTGCAGTCATGGAACAGAATCTTGATAGTCCAGAGATTCCAACTCAAGTTCTGTCTATAATTGAAGAGTTTGCTAATATCGCACCGTTTGAATTACCACCTGGATTACCATCCATGAGGGACATTCAACATTTTATAGATCTCATTCCTGGAGCTGTTATCCATAATAAGGCAGCTTATAAAATGAATCCTAAAGAGTATGAGGAGATGCAAAGGCAAGTGCATGAATTATTAGAAAAGGGTGCAATCCAAGAGAGCATGAGCCCTTGTGCAGTGTCGGCTTTATTGGTTCTGAAGAAAGACGGGTCGTGGAGAATGTGCGTGGACAGTAGAGTTGTCAACAAGATCACGATAAGGTATCGCTTTCCTATCCCAAGATTTGATGATTTAATTGATCAGTTATATGGGGCGACTATTTTCTCAAAGATAGACTTGAGAAGCGGATATCATCAAATTAGAGTGTAACCTGGAGATGAATGGAAGATACCCTTTAAAACTAGAGATAGTCTGTATGAGTGGATGGTGATGCCTTTCGGGTTGTCTAACGCGCCGATCACCTTTATGAGGCTGATGAATCAGGTGTTTCGTCCTTTTATTGGCCAATTTGTTGTCGTTTATTTCGATAATATTTTGGTCTATAGTGAATCAATTGAACAATACTTGCAGCATTTTAGAAGGGTTTTGAAACATTGAGGGGGCAGAAATTATATACTAACACAAAGAAGTGTCACTTCATGACTGATCATGTGACCTTTTTAGGGTATATTGTATCCAAGGAGGGCATTCGGATGGATCCAGCTAAAATTGAAGCTATTACAAATTGGGAGATTCCGAAAAATATTCATGAGGCACGTAGCTTTCATGGGCTTGCGTCTTTTTACCAGAGGTTTGTTCGGGATTTCAGTACTATTATTGCACCTCTGACGAATTGTTTGAAAGGAGGCAAATTTGTGAGGACTAAGGAGGCAGAGCTGCCTTTCAATTATTGAAAAAGAAGGTGATTGAGGCACCTGTTCTGGTGCTTCTTCACTTTAATGAGATTTTTGAAGTGCATTGTAATGCTTTAGGCGTTGGTATTGAGGGTGTCTTGAGTAAAAAAAGTAAACCTGTAGCATTCTTCAGTGAGAAGCTGAATGAAGCAAAAAAAAAAAAAAGCACTCAACTTATGATAAAGAATGTTATGCTATTGTGAAGAGTTTGGAGCATTGGAGGCAGTATCCGATTTCGAAGGAGTTTCTCTTGTATTCTGATCATAAAGTCTTGAACTATATCAATGGACAGCATAAACTGAAGGCTAGGCATGCGAAGTGGGTGGAGTTTCTTCAAGCTTTTAGTTTTTCCATCAAGCATAAGACGGGTGTGCTAAATAGTGTGGCTGATGCATTAAGCAGAAAACGCTCTTTACTGTCTACAATGCAGGTAAAAGTTCTTGGCTTTGAAACTTTTAAGGATTTATATGTTGATGATCCTTATTTTGGAGATATCTGGAGGAAGAGCCAAGCTGTGCCTTTTCAGCAATTTCAAGTTGTGGATGGTCATCTCTTTAAAGGTAATAGACTGTGCATTCCTCAATGTTTTTTGACGGAGGCTATTATTATTGAGGGTCATGGAGGAGGTCTAGCTGGGCACTTTGGCGTGGATAAGACAATGACCTTGTTGTGCGAACATTTTTATTGGCCACGAATGGAGCGAGACGTAAAGCATTTTATAGAGAGGTGCCGAGTATGTCATGTAGCAAAAATCAAGAGTACAAATGTTGGCCTATATATGCCTCTATCTGTTCCAGTCGCACCATGAGAGGATGTCAGCCTTGACTTTGTCTTGGGTTTGCCAAAAACGCAACGGAATAAGGATTCCATCATGGTGGTTGTTGACAGGTTTTCGAAGATGGCGCGATTTATTCCATGTAACAAGACCTCCGATGCTTTACAGGTCGCTTGATTGTTCCTACAGGAAATTGTTAAACTGCATGGAGTTCTTAAGTCCATAACCTCGGATCGTGATGTGAAGTTTATAAGTCACTTCTGGCGTACTCTTTAGAGGCACATGGGCACGCATCTGAAGTTTAGCTCCTCTCATTATCCTCAGACTGATGGTCAAACAGAAGTTGTCAATAGAAGTTTAAGGGATTTGTTGCGGAGTTTGATGGGAGATAACCCACGACAATGGGATTTGGCATTGCCTCAGGCAGAATTTACGTATAACAGATTTGAGAATCGCACTACAAGCAAGACCCCTTTTGGGGTGTTTTATGGGCGTAATCCAATTTCTCCTTTGGATCTCACTCCATTACCAGTTCACAAGTATTTTAGCTCAGACGCTGAAGAACACACAAAACATATCAAAGAGTTGCATTCCCAAGTCCATAATCAGATCAATAGACAGAACATGAAGTATAAGCAACAAGTTGATTGGCTCAGGAAAAGAGTTGTCTTCAAGAAAGATGATCTAGTTTGAATTCACCTCAGTAAAGAGCGTTTTCCAGCAGGCAAGTTTGGCAAGCTACAACCTAGAGCTAACGAACCTTTTAGAGTTCTGGAACGAATCAGTGACAATGCTTACAAGATTGATCTGCCGGGTAAGAATAATGTATCCGGAACTTTTAATGTAGTAGATTTGTCAACTTATCACACGGACGAGGAATAGTACCTTGAAGAGATTGGCGACAATGAAGACGAAGCAGATTCGAGGGCGAATCTTTTCCTAGCATGGGAGAATGATGCAAATATTGTGTGATATTTAGGCATCTTTTATTTTTAGGCAATTTTCTATTTTTAGGATATTTTTGTAATTTTGCGAATCTTATTGTCATTAGGGTTAATACCCTATATAAGTTTGTTTCGAGGGTTTTGGAGGCATTTTTTTTGAATATTTGAAAAATATACAATTTGATATTGAGAGAACAACATTATTCCTCATTCTATCGATTTTGTTCTTCATCGCCTTCTTTTTATAGTATTTCTGCATCATACTAGTATACATCACTACCGGCCAACAAAACAGACTGCATTTGGACTTGGTTTCTCTGAATGAATCGGGGGCATCGGAGAATAACAATTTGGTGGTTTTATTGATCAGTCTGCTGTTCCAGCATGCTTGGTTTCGTATCCTAGATTACTCCGACGTGTTAGGTAACCGTCGAAGCGAATCCATATAATATCCTCTCTAGCATGGAGTTCCTAATCAACCATCTGTAATTAGGCTATTACGGGGTCATTCGGGACGATACATTTAGCTAAGTAAAATGACTCAATTCTCCTATTTTTCAAAAGAGCAGAGGCTCAGTAGTCAGAAGCAATACATCTACGGAAGATGGGAACGATGATTGAGCATCGGAACATAAGAAAGGAAAGCATTTGCTACGGAATGTAACGCAAAGAGAGAACAAATGAACGCAGAGAACAAGACCCTAAGGTAGATTAGTCACCATCACCAATCCGGATGCAAATTCTGCAGGCCTTCGGGTGCAGTCACTTGTCCTAAACCTATCATACCGCCGTCGGGGCTTCTCTTAACCCCAGTCCTGGAGTGCGCAGCCGGGTCAACCCCTAAGAAGTCAACTGTCATTTTTTCTCCTCCTCCTGCGTAGTATTCTCCACCAAGTATGTTGCCAGAATTCCTATTGTCATGTATAAAAAGTGCAGAGTCGACCAATCCTACCTGCGGAACGGGATAACCGGTGCTCGGATTCTCCATTTCAAATGCATCATGTTTTCCGACATATAACCTCGGGTCCGTGTTGTTAACTACAGAACTTCCATCCTGCACTGACCCAGATGAGTTGACCAGGCCACCGGCTGAGTAACCAGAAAATCCTCTGAATAGTATCGGAGAGATCATGTTATCACTTATTTTTGCACCCATTTCAGCAGCCTTCTGAAGCAAGGCTGTTGCGGATGTATAAGCAGAGGCCATGCTGCGAGAGTAAAGGCTATTTGATCCGCCAACTGAGGCCATGCATGCTTGGGATGCTCTCGGGTTATTGAAAGGATCCACAATAGCCGGTATCACAGCCCCCGCCGAGTTGAGAGCCAGTGGCCTCAGCGGGGTGTCCATGTCCTCGTTACTAAAGGACAAGTTCATCATAGAGTTCACGTTTACGGAAGAATCGCCTGGCAAGGCGTGTAAGACCTCTTGAGTTTGGTTTTGCGACATTTCTCCCAGAGAAGCTGTGAGGTTCTGATTGATACTGTTATTTTCTTCTGTCGATGCATCGCAGAAGGCTCTATGCGTGACGAAGCTGTCTTTCCTGTGAATTGGTGTTGATAACAAGAAGTTACGTCAGTCATTAGTGCTTTTCCCAATCCTCTTGAGCTGAAAGTGAAAGTTGGCCTAGAAAATTATTGAAAGAGAAACTTGCACATCAAAGAGCGTTCAATAAATCACAGAGAACTACATCTAGGGAAGTTTTACCTCGAGAAAATCGTCCCGCACTCGCAGCGGTACTCTCTCGTCCCACAGATTTTGGTATGCGCCTTCCAATCTGATTGGACGGCATACCTCTTCGAGCACTTGTCGCACTTCCATTTCTTTTCTCCATGCTTTCTGCTGTAGTGCTTCTTTATGCCGGTCAAATCGCCAAGAGCCCGACTGGGGTCATGGTGCACACAGTTCGGCTCGGGGCAAATATAAACTCTCTTCTTGGCCTGTGTGCTTGGCCTTTGCTTTAGCTTCCAGGGCAAGTTGTGGCCTCTTCTGTGAAGCTGGAGGTTTTGATCTCTCTGAAATCCTTTATGGCACACCTCACAGATGTACCTGTTGGTCGCCATGAGAGTCCTTGGAGATAGGGCTACAACTTCTGCATCCGGGTCTGCAAAATTTTTTTAAACGAAAGAAACGATGCTTAGTTTCGCAAAACATAAATACTGTAATTTCTGCAGCTTATTCTAACCGAGGACTATGTAACAGGAAATAATCTTCCTCCCCTTCCTTTCATAGAAGTATCAGTTGTAGATATCAGATCTCTCCCATTCTTTAATCAGACATTAATGATGTCGAAAGACTCCACCATAGATTCTTGTAATGGCAGAGGCCCAGAGGCTCAGAGTTCACAGATGGGTTGTCAAGATTACACATGTGCTTTGACTGAAATCTGTCGTGATTTTGCCTGAAGTGTTCACGTCGGAAGCCTAGTTTGATTTATAGCATTTCATCTTGCTAACGTTGTACTTTAAAAAGAAGTTCCCTCTACAGCTTTTGAAACAATGACAAGTTTGACATACTACCAAGGGCACTTTTCCTTCTTTCTTAATTCAACTTACCATTTTGAGTACCATGCATTTTTATGGTACAAATAAACGAAACACCTGTGCTTACCTGGGTTTCCCGGAAGGTTCCGCTTCTTCTTCGATGCTGTCGGGGGTCGAGGAGTGGCATCATCACCGCCGCTCTCAATCATGACAGGGCTTCCATTGGAGGACTGCGAGAAGTTATTGGCACTATGAAACGGTTCATCTTCAAAACCCTGAACATAGTTTTCCATATCTGAAATGGTGCTGTAGTTATTATTTCACCAGTGTTGGAAGGTGGGGAGCTGAATATAAATACACGATGGACGACGTAGAACTCGTGTTTTGCCGACAAAAGGAAGCAAAAATTCTGAGCCGAACTCGATCGAAATTTCGTGGTCCGCGAAAGTAATATTATAGGCCAATTAAGAAATTCCATGATGACAACATCTTCGTGTTAATAATTCTACCTGGTAAAACCAAGTAGCATTTAGATTGAAACTGTAGAACTTGGGATCTGCTTGTCCTGTTTGGTTGTAGTAAGCAGAAGTCAGCTCATTTTTTTGGATCGACCCTCCACTTTTTAATGGCGAGAATGAAGAGTGCACGAATGAGTTCATTCTGTGTGAACTCCATTGGTTCAGCGTCTGATCATTCCGAATAATCATTAACTAATACAAAGGCGTTGCCGTTCCTGTCGCGGCATGAAGACCGCGAGATAAATAAGATTTCCGGGACATGAAAGACAAGAAGAACAAGGACCCGAAAGAGGGTGACAAAAGGAGAAATCCGTGTGACGAGACAAGAAGTAGCCTTCTGGTTTAGTTTGTCCGAGTCTTGATTGCGAATGTGAAGACCTGCTTCCGTGATCATCCTTTGGATTGCCGTCAAAAGGTTTTTGGAACATATGTGCATGTCGAGGACTTCTTGTCGTTTAGCTTCGGGGTGGTTTGAACAAGTTCATCAGAGAAGTGGCCATTGACGTGGAATTCTTCGTTTGAGTTGCGCCTTTTCCGAGCCCTATAACCGGTGCAGTTGGTACCGATCGGCGATCGCACAGCGAAGGAGGATCTTCCGGTGTTATCGAAGGATTAGGCGAATTGACGAGGTGTCGAACAAAGGAAAAAGAAACTCATTTCTGTTGATTGAGCAGTCTGCTAATCTGTTTAAAAGCTAGAGAAGCACACATGAAGAAGAGATACCGTGCAGCCAGTTGAGAGAAAAGATTGACAAAATTTCTTTTATCACTTAATATCGTTTTTCTGTTTTATATTAAGTGGATTATAATGGAAATCAAAACAAACTTCGCTTAAAAAAAAAAACTTATCAAAAAGATGAGTTGCAATGTCGGGAAAAATTGCCCTCTTAAATTGAATGCAACATGATGAATGATTCGAGAAATACTTTAATCGCATGGTTACTCCTGTTACTGGATATTTCGTGATTTTCATTACATTCTTTTAAAAGTGTTACGCATAATCTGAATAGAGAACAATAAAGGATGATAGCTAGGCAATTTTCAAGCCCATCGTGTTAGCGATGAAAAATCAAGTTTAGAAAATAGCTTTGAAAGAGAATCAATTTGGAAAATAATTTTTTTTAGAGGGATTTGTTTTCACATTAAAAAAAAGAGTTGTAGTTTCTATGTATCATGTCTTATTTGACACGTAAACACCCCTACCTCAGCACCATTTGTAGTTTTGTAAACAACCTGAATTCCTTTGGTTTGGCCAGCATTTCTCAACCATTCGAAGGTTTGACTTGGCCGATCCGACTTCGGCGAGTACTTACAGAACAGTTATAGGTTCCGATGGTCCGTATCCGAGACGATCCTCTGCCTCACAAGATACTTCACTAGGCATCTCGAATTGATCCCTAATAAAAAAACGAGATATAAATCATGATAATTCCGATTCTGTGCTTTTACATGATCATTAGACACAGTTTTTTTTTTGTGCTCTTCAACAAAAAATAAGCATAAAAAATTAAAAATAGTAAAACAAAATACACGCAAAGGAGAGGGCTAATTGTTTCCACTTCTTTAGCCCAACACGAAACCCATCACCCAGAATCTTTCAACCCCCAAAAATCAGAAAATAAAAATAAAAATAAAAATAAAAATATAATATAATAACTCCAAGACGGCAAACGCAAAATTACTTATAAGATTTACAGAAATAGAACTTATTGATGAAGGCTAAAATAGTACGCAGATGACGAGCCCAAATCAAGCCCATCCACGCCCACCTGCGGAATCCTCCCGAAGAGTGGGCTGGGCTCCACGAACTCATTCGAGTCAAAGCCCATGTACAACCCGTTTGACGGCCCGGGGGCAGTACCGTTCAGGCTCTGCTCTTGAAGCCCCAAAAAGCCCATATCAGTCCAACCTCTGTGGCCCATATCCAAGCCCGAACCATAACAGCTGGACATGTCGGGCGGGAACGGTGGGAGTTCGGTCTCGTCGTAGGCCTCCTGACGGGCCGCGTCTCCAGAATCGGCAGGGCCCGTCAAAGGATGGTAGGGCCCGCCGCCGAGAGCCCCGCCGGCCCACCCGTTTTCGGCTGGTAGCCCGGATGTGAAATCCACGTTGCACGCGCTCGCGGAGCCCGGGGAGTAAAACAGCTGATGATTAGGGTTATTGTTGTTCTTGGTGTTTTGATGATGGTGGTGGTGATGTGGTTGCTCTTGTTGTAGATGATGGTGTTGAGAGATGAAGAGTGCGGCGATGTCGTTGTGGGCCTCGTCTGGGGAGACGAGGGAGGTGACCGAGGAGCCCGGGGGCATGTCGGAGTAGACGAAGTTGGTCCGAGCCTTGGCGCCTCGCATGGACCGGGCAGCCCGGTCGTAGGCAAGGGCGGCCTCCTCGGCCGTGTCGAACGTTCCGAGCCAGTGCCGCTCCTTGGTGGTGGGGTCCCGTATCTCTGCAGCGTACCGGCCCCAAGGCCGCCTCCTCACGCCAAGGAACCTCGCCGGGGCCGCCCCGTCATCTTGGTGGGCTCGGAGAGGGGGCGAGGGCGGCTGGTGCTGCTGATGCTGGTTCTTTCTTTTGGTCTTCGTAGGCGATGGAGAGTTGACCGGTGAAGACGAGTTGGTGAAGTTGATGTGATCCATGATAAGTGAAGTTGAGGAGTTTCAGAACAAGTTGTGTTGTGGCTTGGCTGTGACTGTGACTTGGGTCGTCTTAGGGCTCTGCATGGATCGTGGGGGTTTAAATAAGGAGGAGGTGGTGTTAGTATAGAGACTCACGTCCGCTTGCAATAATTGTCGTTAACAAAGTTGTTAATCGCATTCAAATCCCTATTACTTTTGCATTGATGATGATATTTAACAATTAAATTAATCCCTTTTTTTTCTCCCTAAAAGAGTTCAATACCCCGCTAAGATTATTATTGGCTTTGTTTTGCACTGTGGTCAAAATAGAAAATGAAAAACAAAATTGAAAAATGTTGCGCTGAAATATTTGTGTTTTGGAGACTGTGTCCTCACACTTCAAGCAGAAGCCGTTAGCCACGCTTTAAACGGGCGTTAATGAAGAGAGTTGGTGATTTTCGAGGGATCACTAAACTCAGTGTTCCTCATTTTTTCCGAGTTAATCTGTTCAGCATAGACGAGTCCAAAACAGCAGTAGTTAAAGCTTTCTTAAATCAGTAAGCAGTGACGAGGTTTGAGCATTTATGCTTTGTGAATCTCAGCCTCAGCATCATTCTTTCTCCTCCTCTCTTGAGACCCCTGTTCAAGTCTTTCTCAACAGCTAATGTCTGCAAGTTCTGCTGAGGACCCCTTGGCTTTGAATGTCATTGGCAAAAGATCTGAGCGAAGTCAAGAGGGTACTTTCAGACTTTTAGAATGACATGGAAGAAGATGATGGGTCAGCTCCCAGAGTTTCACATTGAACTACTTATGCATTACACCAGTCTCAGATGTCATAATGTCAAAGTGATCGGTAAAATTTGCTTGACTTGAAAAGCTTTCTCGAAAGTTTGTATAAAAATTTCAAGATCCAAATGCACGGTCGAAGCTTATATCCTGCTCTAATCATTTGCTCACCTAATCCAAAAAGCCCCACACAACCCCCCCCCCCTCCCCCCGGGTCACATGTGACCATCAGTGAGTGCTGAGGTTTGTGCGTCTCTCTCTCTTCTTTCTTTCTATTCATTCCAATCATAGAGCGTACTGAACCAGATCAATGCTATCATGAGCCCCCTGAATGCTATCATGGAAAACGAAACGATCCCCCAAAAGCATTTCTCCCAAAAGGCCATCATCAGAATAGGATTCTCTCTGCACCATATGATTGCTCAATTCATGCCTGTGGCCAATCCAATCATCAATCCCATATCGTCAGATGATTAAATCATCTGTCAGAAGGATCCAGCAAACCCCATAATCCCTTGTTTATTCTTAAAACCCTACCATTTTTATTTTTAGCCCCACCGACTTCTCAGCCTCGCGTTCTTTGAACTTCTGAGATCAGAAACTAGGAGTAGATTTCTCTTTCCAAGCTCTTCTCCCTTGTGATCCTTTTTTCAAAGCACGGTTTGAAAAAGCTAATGTTGCCCTATATTCAATGCACGTCAGAGAGACCAAAAGAGAGTCTTGAGCTCAACACGAAGGAATATAATTATCTCAGCCATGTGCATCCCCGTTTCGACCCAGATACTGATGATGATATGTTCCACAAGGGCTCTCACTGCTTTTTCAACCCAAAGTTTGCTTTTTGATCGGTCTTTTTTTAACGCCATGGGAGTGGCTTTTCCCTCTTTGATTATTCAGTGGATTTTGGACCTTCTTCGTTGCACGATAGCATGGGAAGGATAGAGACGCTCGAGGGGGAAAATTTTTGTGTGTTGGGTTGCATGTGAGAGAGGGACACATAGGCAAAGCTTTCTTTATTGAAGTTAGCAAAAATCTAGGTAAGACCTAGAAGTAAAAGTAAGACTAAAGGGTGCTCGAGGCCGTGACGAAATAGGGAGCACTCGGTAGGAATCCAAAATGACTCGCCATTTTCAAGATCTTCCATGCTTTCCTCAATCCCTTCTTCAACAAGTCCGATTGGTGAACGATGCTCATCCTGTAACCTTATCTGTCAGAAACATGATCGGAAATGGAGACGGAGGAAGATACAGGTACAGCACTGCTGCAGAATCACTCCGGGACGGGAAACTAGCTAGTGTTCACTATTTTGACTTTAGGAAATTCCAATTTTCTAGTTAATAATATTATTGGATTGGCTTCGTGGGTATGAGACGCACGACATGAGTTTGATTCTCACACGTCATTGAGCTTAAACAGTCTCATGTTTGGGTCCCTTCTCCAAGTCTTGACTCGCATCTTGCCTAGGCTATGAAGTCAATTGGGTATCGCGCGGTTTTAGAATTTACTTACTTAACTAAGCTTCTTGATATGAAACAAAGAAAGAGTAAGTAACATACAACACTAAGTAGTTTATGTTCAAGTCTGAGCTTTCAGTTGGACTTACAGAGATTTCACGGTGTTTTCACAATGGGAAGTCAAAAAGGGTCCATTTATCCATAGCTCAATAGGGCAGATTTTTCTTTTATTGTTCTTGCATTTGATAGATTGAAGGACATATGCAAATCCTTCTCAAGATAAGTCTCTAACAAGGACTAGCACAAAAGAGGGAAAAAGAAAAATCATCTTCTTGGATGTTACTTAAAGTCCAAGATTGCGCTCTCTCTCTCTCTCTCTCTCTCTTTCTTCCCCCTCATGTGCAAGCACATGAGAAATAGTGGAAATTCATGATTGCCTCGCTTCATTAAATAAACAAGAAACAAAGGGGTATCTCAGCCTGATCAAAAGTAATCGAAATATAATGTGTATGAAGCATAAACTATTGCATTGGGAAGCCAAAAAAAAAAAAAACCTGCCCCTTGGTGATCCCTAACCTAAAACACAGTAAACAAACATACTTAGACCATTTCATTACAAGGGTCATGCAAAAAAATATTACAGCCCCCATATTTTCCCGGGGACATTTACTAGGATTTGGTGTCTAGCGACTCATGTCTCACCAAAACTTGTCCCACCTAAATTTTTTAAGCGAAGGCATTGTATTTTAAGTGCAACGACGGTGGAGAAAACCTTATTTACTGGATATCATACATGTATAGGGATTCGGTTATCATAGTTAATTTGTGAAAATTAATGGTATCGAGGATATTTTTTTACTGCATCAACAAAGTGTGAGGATTAGGCCTTACAATAAACAAGTCAAGGCTAGTCTATAATGGAGAAGTCCATCAGTCGTGGTTTAGGGTTTCTGTGCTTCCTAGTCCAACTTTTGTCACTGTTTTCTTGGAAGTAGAAAACAATTAGGAAGTGAGGACAAGAATTGGCGCAAGCGTTTGGTCAAACTCAATCCTGATTACGATATCCATGTGGCACCCAATATTACTAGCCTTCGAGATAGGTATGTCGGACAACACGATCATCAGCCTATAGCTTCCTAAGTGAACAGTAAGACGGCACGAACGATGAATATAGCTGATATATGTTTAAAGATTAATTTCGACATTTTGTTAACGCGTGTGTCGGAGAAACTCGATAAACATTCAAATCAAGAATCTTATTTTTTCCATTTTCAGAGCACGATCTTTCTCGTATTATAAACGCTCCGTGAAAATGAAGACATTCCTTTATCGGGGTCGACCAACTCAGCGTACGTGCCAACCGCAAATCCTCGTTAACAAGATCCTTAGCCTAGAAGGGCTACCGTAACTATGGTCGCGTTTCTTCTAGAAAGCACAAAATCGACGCGCAAAGCTTTGCTGGGTCAAGAGCCGCTCGCAAAATTACCAAAGGCAACGATACAAAACTGTCACATGTTAATGATTCTTTTTGGGGAACAGGGAACAGGGAAGTAGGTGTGTGTGTACATGGAACCAGTTTGACAAATCGACAATCCCCCAAGACTTCACCTTTGAACAAGTGACTATCACGCTATCGAGAACAAACACGACCGCACCGCGCCCTTTAGTCAAAAACCTCAAATTCCGGGGAGAATCATGGGTATTCGACGCGTCAAAGTGAGAACATCCAAAGCAAAGAACACGGCGGTGCACGCTCCCTCGAACCTCGATCCATCTTGAATCCTTTTCTCGATTACCACAATGATAATTGACCCGGACAAGGACTTTGAGAATCCGTTCTTAACACCACCATTTGCTTTTCGAAGTTTACGATCGAGTAGAGACTTTCTCACATATGGTTTTCCCCACTTGCCCAAGTTGAGCAAGCATATGAGTAAATTCCCACGATCTCCCGTCGCTGCTGGGAGTGGTTCCCGTTCGACGGTGGAGATTGCGCAGCGAGAAAAGAAATTTCGGCGACGGCTACGTCACGTGTCATTGATTTCGATCAACGTGATCTCTCGTTCAGAAGCAAATTTTCTCGCGTCACATATTACGTGTAGTATATGTATATATGTGGGGTATTTTCGCAAATGAAAGGTAGGCGTTACGGTACGTCGTCACCAACATCTACCGAATTTGGTGGAGCCAAGTCGGGGATTCTGAACTCGAGTCGAGATAAAATCGGCAAAGGTAGAATCTATGCCGAAGCCTTTGTGGGCTGCACGAGAAAAGGAGAAGCCTCGAGAAAGATGCAGCGAAAGTTGATGAAAGAGAAGGCATTTCGTGGCCAAATGCGGAAAGAAGCTAATGAGTTTTGCCATCCCTTTCATACGAAGCTTTTCTCTCATCCTGATGACTCGGTTAAAACTCTTACCTTTTCTCCCACGTAATGCGGGAGAGAGAGAAGTCGACTTTGACTTGCTTTACCATCGAATCTGTCTCTTTTCGTACCTTGAACCTCGGGATTCATGGGATTCCCGATTTTGACCCTTTTGATGTTCAAACACCAACTTAATTTCGTCAATTGGTATGCGGCCCTGACAAAGAGACTGGGAGAAGAAGATGCTCGCACCACAAATACGAGGTTCCACTCCCGCGATCTACAAAAAAGGCCAAACAACATTCAGAGAAATCAGATTTTGATACAGGACTATTAGTAGATTAGTTTTATATTTAAGGGCATAATTATTATTGTATTATTTTAGCCCTAAATCCTAGCATGCATTTTGTAAATTAATTCGTCGATGCAAGATGCAAAGTACGTTTGCTCAAACTCTACATGATATTAGATCGGTCATCCCGTATTTCGTATCCTCTCTCTCTAACCTTCTCCCTCGAATTCATCCCATGGTTTGAATAAGCGTCGAAGAAGAGAGGAACTGTCAAACGTCACCAACACGTTTTTCTCTCGGTTGGGTGTTTCCACGTAATAAAAAAACAGTGTCCCACTGATCGGATTGGTGTTTGCGTGGACTGCGGTTGAATTTTCTGCTCGTGTTCAATTCAGTCTGCTTTGCCCAGCTTTCAGATTTCTCTTCCCACCAATTCAGGGCTTCTGCTGGTTCCCAACAATTCGACACTTGGCGCCGGCTCCCCAATTGGTGACTCCTCTTCAAATTCTGCATCATTTTTTGCTCACTGGTTCCCAATTGGTGCTCGCTCCCCACAATTGGTGCTCATCTTCAAATTGAGCATCATTTTTTGCTCACTTGTCACGGACTTGTGCTTTCCCAATTGGTGCTCGTCCCCGAAGCTCGCGTAGCATCTTCTGCTGGACGATATTTTTTTCTGCTTGGCGCGGTTTGATTTTTCTGCATCGAGTGGTTTGATCGGATTGGTGATTTGCGTGGATTTTTCTACTGCCGTTGGATTTTTTTTTTTCATCATGTTTTTTTTTGCTGTGTCCTCAAGTGTTCCTCGACGTGAAAACCAGACCGCAATCCAAATCTGGAAAAAAAAAAAAACTTCATGCATTTTCGATTGGATTCAAGCTCCAATTCGGGTTGTACTTGTTTGGTTCGGTTCATAACCCGCATTGAACCGTTGAAACCTATCATCCTACGGAGTTTCGCTTACGGATGAACTCTGTCATGGACCCTAAAATTGAGATGCCCTTCACGCTCCTTCTTGTCTCCCTTGTTGCAGTCCTATGGCCTCCGCCATTAATTGAGCAGGGAAAACTTGTCCAAATTTTTTTTAAACTTATTGAATTTTTTCAATTCAGTCGTAAATCTTTTAATTTTATCAATTGAGTCTCCAACATTTTTATGTTTTGCCGATTGAGTTCATCCAGTAATTTTTTGTTAGAAACCGCTGACGTGAAAATCGACCGTCCTACGTGACACAGCCGGCACTAATGTAGACAATTTTTAGTTATTTGTTGCTATTTTTAAATATGATTTTTTTTCCTTTTTTTTTTCCGGTCGGCGAGGGTCGTCCAGCCAGTGGCTGGTTGCTGGTGGTTTA
Source organism: Rhodomyrtus tomentosa (assembly GCA_028455895.1). Taxonomy (NCBI): domain Eukaryota; kingdom Viridiplantae; phylum Streptophyta; class Magnoliopsida; order Myrtales; family Myrtaceae; genus Rhodomyrtus; species Rhodomyrtus tomentosa. Next base: position 10,600,180 of record JAPCWY010000003.1, on the reverse strand, counting down.
GTTGTTGCAGGCTTGCAACCGTCACTACGCTGCAGGGTCGTCGATTTGAAACAAAGTTGCCGCCCTCACAGCCTGCACCCGGCGACAAGGGCCACTAACCCTCCCGTAGGGTCGCGGCGGTCCTCTTCGTCGTAGTGGAGAGGTCCAGCAATCTTCACAAGCGAGTTGGAGGCGGGAAATAGCTTCGACCTCGCTTGCGTCCCCTTCATTTTGTGCTTCATATTCTCTTCTGCAAGATGCAAAAGGTGGAGGCATTTGGGACGGTGGCGTGGAGGGATTTGAGAGTGAGGAGATGGGGACGAGTGAAGTGTGGGAAGGGGTGTCATCTACCACGATATCGATAGGTGGCTGAACTGTCGGGGTATGGTTCACATCAGAGGCATTACAAAAAAAAAACATGAAATTTTACGATTTAAGTTCGAAATTTTTTATTAATAGTTTAAACTCGAGCTCGGGCTCATGAATAGTTATTGTTATATGTACATTTTGTCGCTTATAAATGAGTGATGTAACAAGAGGTAATAAGTGTTAATTATAGTGGAATCATCTGCTGGACTTAGTCTTACTTTAAATGTGAATCAGGATAAAACTCGTATCTCGATTTGCGTTTTACTTCGACTTGATTGTTTGTTGAATCCTAACATGAATTAGTTTGAGGAGGGGCCAAAGAGACATTGAAATTGAATACCCAAGCCGAAAGATTGCAGTTCGGTTCAAAGAAAACAAACACTCTATCGGCTCGGTTCAAGATTTCAAAAAGCATAAGCACGTCGAAGGAAAAACTATCTAGTTTCAATCGAAGTGCCTAAAGGGGAAATAAATCAAACTTTAGTGCATTGTGTCATTGAAATAATGGTTCCACGCCTTGATTGTAAGATTCACTAAAGCTCAATGAATATTGAGCAATATATCCTGGTTCTGTTTCTCCAAATCTTGCTGCCTAATATTGCCTAATCAGAGACCAGATTGGGCCTTTTTTTGGGCCGATGAAGTTTGGACCGATTTCTCTCGGAATACTACATGCCAATCTTGGGCCGATGAGGTTTGTTCATGGTAATTAAATGGTTTACAATATATTTATCGCTCATGATCAATCAATGGAAATAATTCTCTTTATCGGTAACAATTCATGTCTCAACTTCTTCGTAGGCGGTGAAAATATTTTTTATTAATTCATCTTTATAGGTAATTCAGACGACCATTTTTAGAAATATATTTTTCGGATCAACCATTTTCTGCAAAAACAATTGAAGCGATTATGTCTTACCTGATTAAATGAGGAAATATTCGAAGTCAACTTCATAAGGCCCATTACGACTGCTAGCCCAACCTCTGATTAAGGGCTGGAGGGGAAGAAACTCACTTGACTCCCAAGCACAAAATGATTACTTAATTCGAAGTCCACGCTCGACAGCAAGTGGAGCTATACCCACTTTTATTCTAAAAGTTAGGCTTCCTTTATTTCATGGAAACTCGATTAATTTGAAAATTATTTTTTTAAGAATAATCTTTTGGATTGCTTATAAAATCAAAAAATATATATATATTTCGTCATCCATGAATGTTTGATATAAATGATTGTCGACAATAAAAATATTTATCATTTACAAAAATAAATTAATAAAAAATATTCATGAAAATACTCAGATATATATATATAATTGTCAATGTTTATCATCAAATTTAAAAGGTACAAACAATCGTTTTGAAAAAATTCAATTGAATTATTTATTTTTCGTGAAATAATTGAAGTCTTATTTCAAATTTAGCGCATCCTTTGGTACGTCGGGCCGTCGGCTTTATAAATGGTTTCGGTAATACGCTTGAACATTCTTCGTGATTTGAGGTGGACCCACATACATTTAAAGAAGAAGTTTGATAGTGCAGATAGAGAGAGAGAAAGTGAGGAAGAGATCGACGGTGGGGATGGCGATGAGACAAGTAAAAAGTTAGGGGCAGTAGTGGGCTCAGACCGGACCGGCCCATCAAGCAGACAAAGACCAGGCACACGATTGACGTCACCGACACATCCACCACGCCAGGCGCGTGCACCGCAAATTCCAATTTAAGACCCCGCCCGGTGTCGCAGCTTCATCATCAACGAGCGCTCGCTCGGTCCACAACCTCCCCACCAAAATCCATAATCGAACCATTTCTTGATAATTCCCATATTAAAAATCAATCGGGGTGGAATAAAGTTTTAATCTTGTTCTGGAGGCTGAACATCAAGCATCGCTAAAGTAGGTGGTGCGGTGTTTTGTATACCCAGTCGCGCTGTTTTTGCGCTTTCGTTCCGTATTGCTGCCGCCTTTGGTTGACTCGAAGTCTTAGCTGAAGGAGCAGCTTTGGATTCGACGCGATCCATCACGGCCCCATTCGCTTCACTGCCTTCCGAGGTACGCCGATCGCGTCTACTGCTGTTGCGATTTTAATTTCGATGAAACGTGACGAATTGTTCGTTCTTCTGTAATTTTGAAGGTGGGATTTTTTGGGAAGGTTTCTTGAGTGCTCGTCGACTGTCCTTTTATTTGTTTTTTCGTTTTTCTCGTTAAAGGGGTTGTTCTGATTACTCGGATGGTCTGATTTGACTCCTCATTGTATCGGGTCCGTGTTGATTACTGGAAGATCTGCTTGGGTGTTGCAAAGAAGCTGGGTTTGATTTGGTTCTGGAATGGTTGTTGGGCAAATCATTGGAGAAACGTGGAATTAGGTAATCTGACTCTTCGAACTTGTCTGAGGCAGAAACTGAGTCTTCACGTGTCCTCTTTGGTCAGATTTGCTAGGCTAGTTAATGCAATCACATTCTTTGCTGCTGCTGATGATCTGACTGTTGCTTATCGCGGTATTTAGCCATCTTTTTGGTGACCATTCGTTAGTGTGCATTGTCAGTGACAAGAATGCCACTTTGTTATTTGTCCGAGGCATTTGTTCTTAGTTATTATCCTTGGGGTGGTTGTCAAGGCATGTTGTGGTCTTGTTGGTTCTTAGTAGTTTTCATAAGCTCTGATTTGCAGCTTGTTGAGGGAATCACTGATGGGTTTCTGAAAATGTCAATCAGCACAAATGCTAGATTTGAACATTTTAAAGGAAAAGTCGAATCTCTGGCCATCCTTACGAGTGATTGTTTGAGACAAAGAAATGAATGGATTGTTCTGGGACATAGTTAGCATTTGCAAGTTGATGACATGAGCAAGGCCACTTCATATCTGGTCACATACGATGGTATTCAGAGATGTGCTCGAGGAATGTATTATTTATGCTCTTGGAGTGTGTCTCGATTGTCTGATAGGAGGATGTCTGAGAGTGTAGAAGCAGCAAGCATATATCATTGGAATGATATCCATGTTCCGTGTTCAGTTGCTTCTCCTTTTGTTTAGCTTCATAGATTTTGTCTTTCTTAAATTTCTTGATAATGCAAATGGTTTACCGCTTTGCAGGCATCACTCTTGCTGTTTTGGACCATCGTGTTCCCTATAGGTTTCTGCTCATTTATCAGAAGAGCTTTCCCATTTGATTTTCGACAACCTTGGTAGTTTGGATCTCTCCATGATTTGCCAGATTTCATTGTCCACCACCAGGAATTAGATCATTTTCTGGGAAGCATCAAGATGGGTGCTATTTGCTGCTGTCCACGTACGGATGATATTGAAGAGTATACTTATCCGAGCAATTCTATATATGGACATTGCTTATGCCTAAGATTTTTCTTCCACCAGCTATTTACCGGGGTAGGCTTACACCAAACATATCAGAAGGCTTTATATTTTATATTTACGGAGAATTTCAGTGTGTGTCTTCTGGCTGTTGTTAGTTTCGGTTCTGGAAAGTGTTTTTTGCTTTTACAACCTTCCCCATGGAATTTATTTTTCTGTAAGTGACTTGCATTGGGTGGGAACTTGACCAGTTCACATGGAGTTGGAGATAGGTCTTGCAATTCTCAATAATATTGGCAACCCACTTTAATCCATATTCGGCATGGGGTTCTCTCATAATTTTTCTACAGTTTGGAGATTTCCTTTTCCATAGTTCTAAGCCCTTTTCAAGTATAATTACAGCAGTACCTACCTTTCATTATTTTGTCTCCCAATGCAGTACAGCGCCGTGTTCCAGAGACCTCAGGGACGGTCTATGACTGCCACGGCGCCGGTCTCCACTTCTTTGGCTTCATCAGGGATCACTGGAGCATTACCAGACAATTCCGCGACTGACATTCACCTTGCAACTCCCAGACCTGCTCCATATGAGGTTGAGCAGAGATATTCCCGCTTGCCACGTGATGGCTTGGTGTCTAGGCGAGAGAAGTCCATGACCCATTTCCAAGAAGAGTCGCAACCGCTCAGAATAAACGTGAGTAGTTCTGGTACAGAGTCGGTGGAGTTTGAGAAGAAATGGAGTAGTGTCGATCCAGAAGAAGAGACTAAACATGGCCAATTAGAACCTTTGGAGAAGTTGTCAACAAACAAATCTGCAAAGGGATTAAATCCGACTCAACTTTCTTTAGAAGACGAAGACATCTGTCCCACATGTCTTGAAGGTAATGCAATCTGGTAATCTGGATTGGGGATTTTCCATCTTGTTAAACTGCTCGTGAGTTATTGTGCATACTTTCATATCATGCATTGTCGTTGGTAGCTGCGATGGGAAAACTGTTGCAGCTGTTTTTGCGTAACATTTGCAATTGCTGGTTCCTGCAGAATATACCCCCGAAAATCCTAAAATCACAGCACGGTGCTCGCACCATTATCATCTTGGTTGTATTTATGAATGGATGGAAAGAAGCGATAGTTGTCCTATTTGTGGAAAGGTATGCACCATTCTCACCCCAGTTATTTCACACGTGACGACACCCTTTTTCTTTTTCTTTTGCGTAAGGAGAAATAGGGGACACCCTTTTTCTTCATCCCCCTTTATACAGTAATAGGAGAAATAGGGGACAAATTCATACGATTCATTCATAAACTTTGGAAATATGCCTTCCACGACATCTGAAGTTTTTAATTTCGGAACTTGTGAGTATGAAACAGATGTTCATTTGAATTGGATGAGCACGTAAAGTCTCTTGTCTCCTGTCTTTCTTATTTTCTTTTGTTTTTTTTTTAGATCCTACATATGTGATCAATGTACGGTTAGGAACCGGTTGCATATTCTTGCATTTGAGCAATGAAATCGGGTTCCTTTTTCTCGTAGACATGTGTGGAGAGCTTAGATTTGAGTAAAACCTAAGAAAGTATTCACTGTCATCGGCTTCATCTTTGCTTTTCTTTTTGTGAGCCGCTTCGTCTTCTATCGAGTTTATTGTCTCACCACTTTACATTCTTGAATCTCAGGAAATGGAGTTTTGTGAAAGCCCTTAGCGCCGTGTCACGCATGCAACCATTGGTTATTACAAAGAGAGAAAAATATACACAGATTAGTTGGGTGTGTTTTCTGTAAATAAAGGCTGTCTTGCCCTGTGTGAAATGGGCTATGGAGAGGAATCGGTGGTCTCTGGTTTGTACATTACATCTTATTTCTGATATGATGCTCTCTCTCTCTCTCTCATGTATTGGTCTGCCGATTTAAACTGATGCCGAAATCGAACAAAGAACTGTTGTGAGATCATCCGAGGAACTCGGTAATGGCGATTTTCCATCTAATGTTGAAATTGTAAAGCATTAAGTAGAAAGTTACCTAAAGAAGCAAGGAAGCACAGATCGTTTGTGGCAGTTGAAAAAGTACCCTCTCTCTCTCTCTCCCTCGTAAGTGCTGTTTAGCATGATGTGGTTTGGTGCAATGACATTGATGTACAAACTTTGGGAGTGACTCTGAAAGGACACCAGAAAATGCAAGAGCACTGGGCAGACTGGCTACAGAATCACGAGAGAGTGCAGAATGCAATCCGTTTGGACGGACGGCGGTTCGTCCACCCCGCCTCTTTCAATTCCTCGGAAAATGCGACGCGAGGGGGCATGACCGCTCGAACCGACTCTTTTACTCCGCGTTTCGACAAGCTCGTGCTGTTGTTCGGCAGGATCTTAATGAAACATTCTCATCGTGAAAATACCTATTTAGCCTCTCTACCCGAGCCGAGCGCTGCTTTAGCACAAGGCCAACAGGCTGAAGAGCGTATGCTCAATTTCACTTTTTTATTTTAATGTTATTTTCTTGTTTACGTAAAGAGTCTCTGAGATCTCCGCCCACGGATCTCAGCCTAGCCAGATCTTGATTATCTCTCTCTCTCTTTTTGGGAGAACAATCCCAAAGTGAGTCGAGTCGACTCAGACTCGAGCAGGAGTAAGCTACAGCTCGCGCTGAGCTGACGGGCAGGTCTCGTGTCGGGTGATTTTTCTTTTGTCGTCTTCTGCTCGTGCGTGCCCTACTTTCCACTCTTCCACTTGTTATTTTGCAGCATTTCTTTTATTAAAAAGCAAAAAAGCAAAAAAACAAAACAAAACATAACAAAACAAAAATTCCCCACAAGACACGCCCACGACAACACTGCCTGGTCCTCGGCTAGTCCCACAGATTTTCTTTTTTCTTCCCCCATCTCTAATAAACACTTAGTTAACGAGTGCTGCGGATTTTATTTTTCATTTTTATTTTTTACAAAAATAAAACAGTGAACGACGGTTGATAAACTGCTCCGTTTGAAACCTCGTCCGTATCTCGAAATCCCTTGTACGTAAAGCAAATAACGAGTATTTTTTGTCAACATAAAAGAAAAAAACATGAAGATTGGTAATATGGGGTGCATGGAATGCAGGCACTAGCATGTTAAAATAAGAAACGCTTCTTTAGAGCCTGCCGTCTCTGTATATCAAACGAACATGAGACAAATTAAAGATTTTTGCAACAAAAAATAAGTTGGGTGTACTTTTATCGAATATAATTTAGAATTTCCTTTTTATGCAATGGTGTAGTAGTAGAAGTACGAGATACATTAGAGATTTGTGTAACAAAAAATAAGTTTATCGAATACAATTTAGAATTTTCTTTTTATGCAATGGTGTAGTAGTAAAATCAATGTAGGATTTCTTTTTTTTTGTGGTATAAGTCAATAATGAAATGAATTATTTTTTGTCGCGACGAGGGAGTGCTAGTGACGGGCCATTTTATTATGTGTTTTACAATTTTCACAAATCCCAGCTTTTTTATTTTATTTTTTTGGGTCGGAAATCCCAGCTAATTATTAACGGCCCGTGACTTGTCGCAGACATCCTCTTTTGAAATATCCGTCTACGTCCCCCATCCTCAACGGCTCGGTTCTCGGCTCGGCTCGGGGTCGGCTCGGCTCTTGTGCTTATTATTATCTCTTACTCTCCGTCTCGTCAGGGACAGGTTCATGGATTCGCCTTTCTGAAGAAGCCTTCTCATCTCTCGCTCTCGCTCTCGCTCTCGCTCGCTCCGACTGGCATTTCGTATCCGGATCAGGTTCGGCGCTTTGATCTCTAGTTCCATCGCTCCATTTGCTGTCGTCGTTGTCGTGGAATCATGGGAAATCGACGTTCTTTTTTTTTTTTTTTTTATGGTGCTGTTTTTCAATGTCCGTGTCTTTATCTTTTGAGGTGCATTCTCTCGTGTAGATCGCTCAGGCTCAAATTTTTGGGAAAATCAAGAACCTCTTGGCTGTTGAACTAAGTCGATTCCGGACCGATTATAGCCCTAAGATTGGGCAGTCAATGACAGGGTGGTGGATGTGCTCACTACCTTTGCTACGCTTCAATCTGAGCCGTCTGTCTTTGTTACTAGCTCTTTTAAGATTTTCCAGTTGCATCTTTCTTGACCCTTTGCGGTGTTTTCCCTGGTGTCGCCCGATTTACATCATTTGTCCGAACTGAGGAGTCACATTCTAGATTTTGTCTGAAGGGTGCGGACTATGTGGACTCGTGGGGTTTTCAAGTTATTTAGAATGCAATCGATCTGACTTTTTTCAGTCTGTTCGTCTTTGTCGTTTCAGTTAAACTGATTGAGTTCGGATCAGATGGACACGGACAGCAAATTCTTCAATGTGGGCGTCTTGCTTGTAGCCACTCTTATTGTGGCCAAGCTGATCTCCGCATTGCTAATTCCAAAGTCCAGAAGGCGCCTCCCTCCTGTTGTTAGGACATGGCCAGTGATTGGTGGGCTATTCCGGTTTCTGAAGGGTCCGATTGTGATGCTACGTGCTGAGTACCCTAAGCTCGGGAGTGTGTTCACTCTTAATCTGTTGAACAAGAAAATAACGTTCTTTATCGGCCCTGAGGTTTCTGCGCACTTCTTCAAGGCTCCTGAGTCTGATTTGAGCCAGCAAGAAGTGTACCAGTTCAATGTGCCGACCTTTGGACCCGGAGTTGTATTCGATGTCGATTACACCATCAGGCAAGAGCAATTTCGGTTTTTCACCGAGGCTCTAAGGATTAATAAGCTTAAGGGGTATGTCAGTCAGATGGTTTTGGAAGCAGAGGTGAGCTGATAGTTGAAAGCTTATTTATTTTTTATATCCCAGTTCATGTGAGGTAGGATTGCATAAACTCATCTTACTGTTTATACTTCAAAATTTGAGGCATTGATCTTCAGCGCATGTGAAAAACGAATAGATCTTGAACTTATAAGGTCCCGGCTGTTAGCTCCAAGTAAATTACTTTCATATTGAAAGACAGGAAAAAAATTTACGGTACCTCTAGAGCTATCTGGTATTAGTAGTTAAGCCGGAGGACTTTTCATACTCTACGTCAAGGTTAGCCTGAGCTGAATTGTTCATTAGTACGGGCGACACCAACATTAATCTGTCAATAACCATAGGTCGAGCCCCGTTTACTTCCTTTAGAATTAACAAGAAAATATGAAGAGGCAAATATTGCAACAATATGTATGCCATGCTTTTTACCATTTCCCCCCATCAGTACACATTCTTATAAGTTTGACCCTCTCACCTCTATTATCTGAAGCTTTATGTTAGCCTCTTGCTTAGTACGTAAAACTCTGCAGGACTACTTCTCAAAATGGGGAGATAGTGGTGAGGTGGACCTAAAGTATGAGCTTGAGCATTTGACCATATTGACAGCGAGTAGATGTCTTTTGGGTCGAGAGGTTCGTGAGAAGCTCTTTGACGATGTGTCAGCCCTATTCCATAACCTTGACAATGGAATGCTACCGATCAGCGTCATCTTCCCCTACCTGCCCATCCCGGCTCACCGTCGTCGTGATCAGGCTCGGAGGAAGCTCTCTCAGATTTTCGCGAGCATCATTTCTTCACGCAAATGTGCTGGCAAATCAGAAGAAGACATGTTGCAGTGCTTCATTGACTCAAAGTACAAAAATGGTCGCCCGACAACTGAGTCCGAGGTCACTGGCCTGCTTATTGCTGCTCTCTTTGCGGGACAGCACACAAGTTCCATCACTTCCATCTGGACTGGGGCATACCTCCTCACCAATAAGAAATACCTCTCTGCTGTCTTTGATGAACAGAAGCACCTGATGGAGAAGCATGGGAACAATGTTGATCACGATATTCTGTCCGAAATGGATGTCCTGTATCGGGGCATCAAGGAAGCTCTGAGACTTCACCCGCCTCTAATTATGCTGCTCCGAAGCTCGCACAGTGATTTCAGTGTCAAAACACGGGATGGCAAGGAATATGACATCCCAAAGGGCCACATTGTGGCTACTTCGCCTGCATTTGCTAATAGACTCCCGCACATTTATCAGGATCCAGATAAGTATGATCCAGACAGATTTGCGGTGGGGAGGGAAGAAGACAAGGCGGCCGGTGCATTCTCTTATATTTCTTTTGGAGGCGGTAGGCATGGGTGCCTTGGTGAACCATTCGCCTACTTGCAAATCAAAGCAATATGGACTCACCTGTTGAGAAACTTTGAGCTGGAGTTGGTGTCACCTTTCCCGGAGATCGACTGGAACGCTATGGTGGTGGGCGTCAAGGGAAAAGTTATGGTGAGGTACAAACGCCGACAGCTTTCTGTGTAAAAGAGAGGCTTTGGTCTGTCATCATCTTCTTTCATGCCCCTCTAGAGACAGCCTTGCTCCTTTTTTGAGCTTCTGGTGCTTTCTGTTTGCTTTGAAAGTAGGGATCTTTAGCTTCAGCTTGTTTGCAACTATTGTAACTTCAGACCAGAGCTCGTCGTGTTTCAGTTGGTAGTTTGCTCAAGCTAGGGGTTTGCTGCGTCATGTGTTGATTACTTTTTCAGAGCAACGAACTTTTTTCATCAACTTGGCATCGTTATTTTTCTCCTAGAAACATGAAATCAAAATCGGATGTCGTTCTACTTCTCTAGCATGTTGTTAATCAGCAGTGGAAGAGCTGGAAAATGTGAAGTTTTGCACTCAGCCCGCTTCCCTGAATCAGTTTCAAATGCATGCTTAAAGCCTCTCAGGAAATATTCCACGTCATAAGTATACGTGGCATATATTATCCTACTCAGATTCATTAAAGTGTGTCAAATTGATATGAAAATTAAAAGATGGAAACTTAAAAACCTTGTAGCCTTGTTAGAAAGAAGAGCTGTCATCTCTCTCCTTATTAATTACGCGCGCTCTCTCTCTCTCTCTATGTCGAATTTCACTCCAAAAACCTCATACCCCTCTCTCGCTCCTGTTTATCTCGCAACATCGGACGACCACTGCCGGTTGCTGGAAAATGATGGAGGCTTGGTGAACCCATGGTCGGAGTGCTCGATCTTACCTCTGAAGAAGAGGTCGAGGGAGAGGGCCAACGGAATGTTCGCTGGGAACTTCTGACATATACAGTCAAATCCAGCATTGAAAAATATCCAAGATGCATGCTGTAACATATTTAAGATGTGCAGGTGCTAAATATGCCCCCTGTCATGCGAGAGCTACTTCAGCATTGTTTGAAGAAACTCTAAACTGAGAATAATAATAAGAATTTCAACTGAAGAAACGCTAAACCGAGTTCTAGAAAACAGCAGGTTTATATCTCTGCTCATTCAAAATTGCAAACAATGTCACAACATATGAAACAAGGACAAAACATATTAAAAAGGCAACTGTATATGCCAAAAGTTCCCTACCAACATTTCGTCGTTCCTCTCTCTCCCTCTCTCTCTCTCCGACGACCTCTTCTTCATAGGGAAGCTCACGCCATCGAGGCCACCGACCCTACACCAAGCCTCCGCGTTTTCCAGCGGCTGAGAGAGAGCGTCCGGTAGTGGTCGTTGGATTTTGCAAGACGGAGAGAGAGAGAGAGAGAGAGCGCATTAATGAGGAGAGGGATGACAATTATTTTTACTAACAAGCCTGCAAGGTTATTAATTTTTCATCTTTCAATCTTCATATTACTTGGAAACATGTCACTTTTTAATTGAATCTAAGTAGGATTATATATGCCACATGTGCTTTGGTTTAAAACCACGGAATATTTTCTCTATTTTAACGATCCTATGAATCAAGTGAATACCCACGGCTCTGTGCTGCAGCATTGTAGGTAGCACAAAAATGGCGATATTATAGGTGAACCAGACATAACGTCGCCCGATCGATGTGTGCTTTCGAGTTTCCGAGGATCCCTGTCACCTTGGAGGATGCATCTCTATAAAGTGCAAGAGAAACCCTATCACACACCGCTGGCAAAGCACATGGCACGCATGATAAACTGATCTAAAGCGACCTTCAACAAGTTACGAACCAGGCTTCTTTTGTCAACCAGGGGACATGCCCCATAAGCTTAATATCCAGCTCATCTCCTCCTGGCTTATCAAAAAGCACAACCCTTGGATAGCAGATCTCTAACAGAACCATCGACCATCCTCACAAAATCAAAGCACTCAGTTGAGCTTCCCGATGATTGCTTAATATCAAAGGATGGAGTAAATCACATCCAGGGCAAAACCCGACTCCCAACCGAGCCTCACCGCATTATAAATGCCAACTCCACTTGCCTATTACGCGAAAGAAATCCTACAAACATCCAGACACGCCACCTTCCTGGAGCTGAGAAGAAAATCAGCTGATGACAGCATGCAGAACCCTCGCACTATGCAAACACCTACGGCCAACCCGCGCACAGACATGCCTACCGGTTTGACGCCTCAACAGCAAAGTAAGATAACATGTATGATACCAATGGAACCTTGCAAGCTCATTTGAATGTTATAGTCCATGTGACTTTTAAAAAGCTCGACCACATTGCCACGCTGCCAGAAGCTTTATCGGCCAGAAAACATTACATCAGATGGAATATTTAACTATACAAGACCCCAGGAAATAAAGGTAAAGGCACAAGCAATAAGGGAGCTAAACAAAAGTCTTAGTAGTTAGTAGTCTTACTAAGAAATAAGATTGTGAATGAGATCCACGCTATTCAGGTAGGTTGATCAAGATAAAAGTACAGACAAGTATATTCCGAACTAAATAAACTAGTGTAATCCAGTTCCATTATTCCAAAAAGATGCTAACCAGAACTGGCAGCAAAGATCCAGTATCCAGAATTGTAATGCAAAATCGAACGGGTCTAATTGCAAGATAAAATGAAACCCGAAAAAGCAAGACAGTCGTCTTATTTTGATTGCTAGAAGAACAAAAAGAATAAGCATTGCATTTCAGCAGAAACAACAGCCTTCAACATACAGTAACAATCAGCATTTCTCAACCAATCAGTAACTTATTCTCTTCCAAGAAGCTGTAAGTAGGCACCTCCAAATTGTATGGCGCTGGTCCCTTGCGAATCCTGCCAGAAATGTCATAGTGTGAACCATGGCACGGGCAAAACCAACCACCAAAATCACCAGCATTTGGCAATGGGATACACCCCAAATGAGTACAAACTCCAACTACAATAAGCCACTCCGGATTCTTAACTCTTGCAGAATCCTCTTGCGGATCACGGAGGGAAGCCAAATCAACACTGTTGGCCAGCTGAATGTCATCTTCAGTACGGCGCCTGATGAACACCGGCTTACCGCGCCATTTAACAGTAACAGTCGTCCCAGGCTCAATACTGGCTAAGTCAACCTCGAGGGAAGCGAGGGCAAGGACATCCTTACTAGCTGACATACTCAGGACAAACTTGAGGACCAAAAGACGGATCAATGATGCATAGATGAACCTTCCACCAGACAAGACAAAGTATGCAAAAGCACGCTTGCTAGGATCACCTGGTGGATATCGCTCATGATTATACTCATCATACATAATCTTTGATGTTGGGTTCTTCACAGCTGCCACGGTGGCTGGAAGGTCTGGGACCATACCCATATCATGTGTCGGTGTCAAGGCCTCAGAAGAAAATCCTGAGAGAGCAAAAAACCCACTTGTAACACCAGCGTCAAAACAAAGATCTTAAACATTTGAAAATAGTTCTCTTAGTATTTTTTTCCATCACAGACCATCCCAGCAAGAGGGGAAGAATCTTATTAGGGAATGTTATAATGAAGAACAAATTTCTTTGCTTAAGTTGAGGGCAAGGAGTATGTATATACATATTTTACCCACTTAAACACATTCTTAGCAATCATGAACACGATTAAGGGTAGCACACAATCAGGCACTCATCACTATTTGATCAAGGAAAAAATATTATGTGCAACGACAATAAGTTGCCCGCTAACCAAGGAAAGCTAATATCAATGAAATCCTTGAAGCAAAAGGAAATGCAACCTAACTCATGATGCTAAAAGCGAGCCCAATGTATTCAGATGCGCAAGATATCAGAAATAAAAATTTAGCTAGACTCAACAAATGGAACCCACTGCAACAAAATATTAACCCCCTATACCCAACCCAGTATCCCAATCGAGTTGCCATGGGACAACCCAAACTTTACTTAGCGACTAAATTATATCAAGTAAATGATTGAAATTTTCGGTTTAGAAATTGACGATGATTAAAAGGACAAAAGAATCGATTCAAGTCAAAATGGTCAATGTCTTGAATGAGATTGCATCGTGAAGGACACATGTATATGCATGAGGTTGCTGCGTGGGTGAACATTACTCTTAGAGGTATGATTAAAGTTCCACCCTGTGAGTAGATTGGGAAGAAGAAAAAGAAAGGACCGAGAGAAAGAATTATTGTGAAGAAGTAGATTGATTTGGACGAGAAGAATATTGCGAGAATATGAATAGTTTATGTAAGTGCGAACCCCTCTCTAGTGATTTGAGTAAACCATATGTCATGTTCTCCATGTGAATTGGACCTTCTACGTCGATACATGTTCATTTTGCGGAATATTGACTATGAAATATCATGAAGGAGTGCCATTATGTGTATTGGCCCTTGACTGTCATCTACGTACAGCCAGAACTAAATGATATGAGGGACAAATGCTATGCTTTAAGAGCCACCTCTTGAACATTGGGTACATGCAAAGTGCTAAACCACAGGAGCCACTTCGAGAACCGGTGGATCCCACCTAAATAATTTTATTAGTGCAACCACCTGTGAATATTGATGGGATTAGCTACTATTTTGTATAGCATCATTCGCGTCTGTCTGGTTCACTATCATTAGCATTTGCGATCCCGCCAACTCACCTATGCTTTTTGCAGGCTGCCCAAACTGATGAGTGTAGGAGATCAAGGTTCTAGGATAAGGATAGCGCAGTGAAGCTGAATAATCTTGGGGCATTAAAATGTATAATATCAAAGCCAAGTAAATTTAGGGATGTTATATGCTATGCTCCCAAAGCTACATTTGGGAATATCGACTGAGCAATGAAAATGTTTCACTCATCAAAACGAAGACAGTCTACAATCTGTCTAGGCAGAAGGACTTGAAAACATAATTAAGAGGAGAAAATATGAGAGAGAGAGAGAGAGAGAGAGAGAACAAAGGAACTGGGAACTTATGTGAGATAAGTAGCAAGGCAATCTCGTAAAAGATCCTTAAAATTCCTTCTTTGTCAAGAATCACTCCTCTGGATAGGCAATTTTGAAAAACATGCAAATTACTTCATCACAAAAGAATATGCCCAGTTACTGCACAGAGAAAGTAAATGACAACAGCTATATATTAACATTAGTCTAAAAGCATACTCAGATGCATGTGGTTATTGCTCATTGAAGTGAGGAACTTTAAATTACTTACAAACTACGACTTGTATGCTATTTATGTAGATCCCCGAAAATTGTACGTGGCACATCAAGGGGCATCAAGAGTATTTGAAATGTGGTATCTACAACGGTGAAATAAAGTACTTCAATTTTAAGTTATTTTAAAAACTTTTCACAGCTGCAGCAACACCAGCCGCAACACCTCAAAGCAATCTTTGAGAAGCTCCTCCACCGAATTTAAGGTGTTACAACTCTCAAACATGAGTTACCAAACATACATGTTGTAAGACAACAAAGCACAAGGTAAAACCAGAAAATTTGCAACATAGCTAAGACCATACCAAAGAACTTTTATTTGCTTTCAAGTAGCTCAAAGAACGCCAGAACTATCAACCTAATTATTCTACAGGTTTAGAGAACCGTGCACCGTATCTTTTCACCAAAATCTCCACCTCAACTTGTGCAGCCACGATGGGACACAAGAAGACTTTTAAATCCAGAAGCCCTAATACTATGCACAATGCTAAATATCACAGAATGCACCTAAGATGTAACATTGGGATTGCAGACACGTGCAAGATGCCTCACTCACTAACCCTGAGAGCTTAGAATTACTAGCCCATCCAAGAAGTAAAAAAAGGATAACAGGACGAGGGTACATCTGCACATACACAAAGGGAGTCGCCTCTGTTTTTTTCTTTTTTCCTCCTATCGCTATAAAAAAAAAAAAAAAACCATAAATCTGATCTCAACATATCCTAACACCTGAGATATGTCACCAAAAACATAAGATTTAATCGCCTTTCCACCGCAATGCAGAGGCATAGAAGGAGCAATCTAAACTGCTGAGCCCCTTGAAGATTGCTCCAAATTCCGACAGTAAGCTCCTGCCATTGGGCATATTGATCTCCTCACAACTCTCCTACTCCATAGAACACATCAATTTCAATCTCCGTCAAATTCTCAAATTGTTTTCCCTGGATGGACCAGTAGAGCCTAAGCAAGAGCACATTTCAAAGGATCCGTATACACTAATTAAAACTGCGGGTCTACCAATTCATTCCCCCATTCATGGTAGAACGAGCCCAGTGCTAACCTAACCTCCCCGATCCCCAAAGATACATTCAAGCTTCCGAACTTTAGAATCCCATAGCTTGGGAGACGGACCGAGCTTGAATCAAGCAGAAGGAAGCCAAAAAAAAAAAAAAAAATCTCGAGCCTTAATTGGGGGTTATAAGCAATCTGACCTCTGATCGGAAACCGGAACTGCGGAGGCAGAGAAGGCGACGGGTTTTGGGACAGCTCGGATCTGGACGAGAAATCGGAGCCGAGGTCATGGCTTCGAGAGAGAAAGGAAGCCGCTGGAGATGACTGCGAAGCTCCCCAGGATAGAGAAGAAAGCCTCCTCCCTGCGATTCTCAGCATCGTTCGTCTTGGTCCTCGTCTCCTTCTTCTCTGTTCGTTGCGTTTTGAATGATAGGGTTTGGGGAGGATCTTCTTATTCTTCCTTCTCCTATGGAAAATGGTTTCCGTCGCGAGGACTGAAGGCCTCCTCGCGGAGGAAGAGATCGGACCTTAGAGTTCCCTCTAATAAATAAAATTTGAGTTAACAACGGTAACCAGTGCCGTCTTAGCTCAGCCGGTAGAGCGCATGGCTTTTAACCATGTGGTCGTGGGTTCGATTCCCACAGACGGCGGTTAGTTTTTGTCAAGTTAATCAATCTTTTGCGAGAAGTTGCTTTATATATGATTCCAATTCATCCTCATAATTGTCAATATTCAAACTCGATTTCATTAATTAAGCAAATTTATAAATTAGTGAATCATAAGCTTATTTATCAATTCATCACCGAATCTACTAATTCGATGCATCAATCTTAGTAAATAAAGTTAGCTTTATCTCAGAAAAAATGACATAAATAGTCCATAAACTTTAATTCGATGTGCGATGTAATCCCTGAATTTTCAATTTGTTCAATGTAGTCTCTGAAACAAGTATGTATATATTGCTTTACTAAGCATGTGTGGTCGAAGATATGTTTTTTGTGGCTTTCCTTCTTCCTTCCATGAATTGTCCGTTGTACAATAGTCAAGATCAATCATTTGCATACATAACTAATTTATCATTACTCGTTGCTTCACAATCAAGAGCAATCACTCGCAACTTGTTGCATTAAATTCCTCGATCGTGACATTATATAACGATGGAGAGCACCTATGTAGATTTTACGATAACTTTCTTACCACCAAGAGCAACTATCGACATTCTAAGGTAATCCTTTTGGAATAGACAAATATGTAACGAATGGAAATGCAGTTTAAATTTCCTAAGCCATGAATTGTTATTTTTGGAGACGTACGTCTTGCTTCGTCAAGCATGTTTGGTGGAAGATATCTTGTATAACTTTCCTTTGTTCATTTTTTGTGTCAAAAAAGTACCCCAACTTTTTAAATTTCATTTTCCTTTTTTTTTCTGATTGCATTTTCTTTCCTTTTTTCCAACCCTTTCCGGTTTTCTTTCCCTCTCCCTTCTCCTGAAGAGGAGGACCAGACGTGGGCCCCCTCCCGGCCATACGATGTTACCGCTTCCAAGATATGCTCGCGTGCGGCCACTCTCGTGTCCGCGGCACCAGTGACCCAGGCTCGACGCCAGCCGCAACCCAGCGCGACCAGCCTATCACGGACAACAACTGTTGACCTAACTCAACCACGGATCGCCGTGGCAGATCACCAAACCGACTCGTCGGCCTGATTTACGAGGCCGATGAGAGAAGCGGCCTGCCATGAGCGCGAGGGAAGCCACTCCGACGACCTGGTATTGCCGTCGTCGTCAACATCAAGGTCAGGTGGATCCTTCGTATCGAAAAAGCCATTGGGGTGAATCTCGATGATCCATCAATGCCGCTGGTTTGGCCGACACAGGAGCTGACACTGGTGCACGCCAAGTTTGCTCGTCTTGCTGTGGGAAGTCGTAAGAGGCCCGGCTCCTCCGTCGGCGGCTCACATCACCGCCTCTGGTTTCGAAATCGTCCTGCCATGGTTCGCTCCTGTTTGGAGCAGCTCCTCAACGCGGTCACGGTTCGGGATGACGGTCATCAGAGGGCATCAATTGCAACTTGAAGATCCATGGTGGTGCTTCTTTTTTCTGCTCATGGACCCTCTTCGTTCTTCACACCCTTTTTGTTCTCTGTTCTTTTTGCCCTCTTTCAGCTTTGCTCCAGAGGTGCTCCCTGGTTTAGCAATGAAGAACAACAACGAGACTCAGCACCACTAGTCGGGGGCACCAATCTGGAGGAGGATGAGGAGGCGGCGGCAATGGACGCGGATGACTTGCACTTGGAGGACGAAGAGGAAAGGGGGAGGGCCGGGGTGAAGGCCGCTGTTGAGAAGGCGAAGGAGGATGGAGAGGGAAAAAAAAAAGGGCAATGGGGGAGAAAAAAGGAAATAAAATGCAAACAGTAAAAGAAAAAAAAAGAAAAAAATTAAAATAATTTGGGGCCCTTCTTTGACACAAAAAAAATGAATTGAGGCCTTTTTTTACACAAATTTCAATTTGGGCCCTTAACTTGGAAATTAAGGGCAATTGAGGCCCTTTTTGGCATTTTTCCCGTTTCATTTGTATTCATTCAAGAGTACATTCACAAGTTTCTAGTTTGTCCTTGTATGTGTTGTGAGTAAAATTAACTTGGGAAGAAATTCACCCCAATAGATTTGCTGCTACCTTTTTTTTAGTTAATTCATGAAAAAATTCAAATTAGTACACTTGCGATAAATTTATCTCAAATTATTGTTTTACTATGAAAAATAAAACCTTGTACACTTAAGACAAATCTACCCGTAGTTAACTTCCATCAAATTTCATCATTAAATTTGCTGATATGGATGACACATGTAACTTAGTACGATGACGTGGACGAAGCCTACGTGGAAATCCTATATGTTTTTTTTTAATCGAGATTTCCCACGTGCAATGAACTATCCCTCGAAGTGGTGGGGGTATGAGTGCTAATACCACCGATCAAGTGGAGAGATTCGAACCTGGAACCTCATCAATTTAACTGTTTAAAGCCCATGGATCTCATCAACTCAGCCAGCGCCTCATTAGCGAAAATCCTATAAGTTTAATATTATGAAAACTCACAAGCTGATGCATTTGTGATAAATTTACTCGAAACTAATACATTAGTAACAAATTTATTCCAAACTGGTACATCAATAATAAATTTACCCCAGTCTAATACACATGTGATGAATTTATCCCAAACTAAATTTTTCAATCAGCAAAAACTCTCAAACTGATACACATTGTGATAAATTTACCTAAAAAATCACTGGCTTGCATAACAACCATTCTGGTTCTCTGATTTTGTTTTCGGAACAGAAAAGATGATAACTCTGTTTGGTAATATAAATAATTTTGACTCTGTTTCCAACATCGGTTTTAGAGAGAGAAAAAAAAGAATAAAAAAATTGACTTTGGAAGAAATAATCACTTTTGAGAATCACAAAACAAAATGAAGTTGTTTTTCCCTCAACTTAAAATAAAACAATGAGGCCTTATTTTAAAAAAATAATAAAATAATTTGTGAAAAAATTGAAAAATTTCTAAAAATATATAAAATTACTAAAAATAAAAAGCTTTGATTAAGCTAGTTTGACCTCATTTACATAAATTTCCTAGATTTTGTTTATTTTTGTAGAAGAATCATAATCACCTTTAAAATCAAACCAGAAGACATTTTTCTAAACCCTTAGGGCTTCTTAGGATTTTATGATGTGATTCATCTATAACAAGATTCTCTAATTGTGCGCTTGATTTTATTGATTGTGATTTGCGTAAATTCATGTACTTTAAACTTAGTATAGTTTTAAAAAATTATGGAAAAAAATAAAATAACCTGTGTGAACACTTAACAAGCACTTGTTCTTGAGTTTTGAATGAATTAAGACTAAGATTTGATTTCCTCGAACAAAAAAAACTCACCAATGCAGGATAGTACAGTGCATTTTCATTGCAGTAACAAGGGTGTCGCTTGTGCTGGTTACCTGCTCGCTCAAAAGATTTGAATGAAACCTCATAATAATGACGAAAATGATTTGTGAAGATTTTTTATATTTATTTTTACGTTTTAATAAGCAATATATTATATAAGAGAATCAATATGAATTAATCTTTAATTAATTTGAAATGTATGATGAAATTTCACAAAATAACTACGTAATTATTTGACTTAAATGACAAAAATTGGAAAGAACAATTATTCCCGGGAATAAAAATTATGTGCATTTACCAAACGCATTTTTATTCCAATAATAAAAAAATTTATACCGTTAGCAAACGCATTCTAAATCTCTAAAATCTTATGTAGCACCGATACGACACGGGACACGATATGACATGAAACGCCGACACAACAATTCTAAAAAAATTATAGAATTTTGACATGGCGGGACACGACACATATTTATATATATCACTATGTTTATATGTCATAGTTATTTTTATATTTGACATTCAAAAATTATTGTTATGCGGTAACGATGACCCCAAATAGTAACTTCAAATTTATAAAACCATAGCATATTTAAAAAAAAAAAAATTACCAGCCGGACGTGTCGACATATCGGACACGTCTATCCTGTTTTGTTAGCCATCCGGACACGCGGTCCCCCATGTCCGGCCGTATCACTGTGTCCAACAAGCAAAATTTCTCTTGATCGGCGTGTCCGTGCTATATAGCTAAAACCTATTAAGGGAACAACATCAGAAAAAAAAAATATATTTTAACCAGAATCACTTTTCCGGATTGGAATGGTTGCCATATAGGTCTTAAAAATCCCAAACTTCCTCTCTTTCATTTTTATTGGATTTCTCATCAACTCAGCCAACGCCTCATTGGCGGAAATCCTATAAGCTTAATATCATGAAAAATCATAAGCTGATACATTTGTAATAAATTTACTCGAAATTAATGCATTAGTAACAAATTTACTTCAAATTGGTGCATCAATAATAAATTTATCCCAGTCTGATACACATGTGATGAATTTATCCCAAACTAAATTTTTCGATCATCAAAAACTATCAAACTGATACACCTTATGATAATTTACCTAAAACTAATTTTTTTCGATCACTCGCTTGCATAACAACCATTCTGGTTCTCTGATTTTGTTTCTGGAACAGAAAAAGATGATAACTCTGTTTGGCAATATAAATGATTTTGACTTTGTTTTCAACATCAGTTTTAGAGCAAAAAAATAATAAAAATTTTGACTCTAGAAGAAAGAATTAATTTTGAGAATCACAAAACAAAATGAAGCCGTTTTCCCCTCAACTTAAAATAAAACAATGAGGCCTTATTTTAAAAAAAATTATGAAAAAATTGAAAATTTTCTAAAAAAATTCTAAAATTCTTAAAAATAGAAAGCTTAGATTAAGCTATTTTGACCTCATTTACATAAATTTTACAGATTTCATAGATTTTGTTTATTTTTGTAAAAGAATCATAATCACCTTTTAAATCAAAGTCGAAGACATTTTTCTAAACCCTTAGGGCTTCTTAGGGTTTTATGATGCAATTCATCAATATCACGATTCTCTAATTATGTGTTTGATTTTATTGATTGTGATTTACCTAAGTTCATGTACTTTCAACTTAGTATAGTTTTAGAAAATTCTCTAATCAGTGCGAACACTTAGCAAGCACTTGTTCTTGAGTTTTGGATGAATTAAGACTAAAATTTGATTTCCTTGAACCAAAAAAACACACCAATGCAGAATAGTACAGTGCATTTTTGTTGCAGTAATGAGGGTGTCGCTCGTGCTGGTTACCCGCTCACTCAAAAAAGTTGAATGAAACCTCACAATAATGACGAAAATGATTTGTAAAAATTTTTTATATTTATTTTTACATTTCAATATGCAATATATTATATAAGAGAATCAATATGAATTAATCTTTAATTAATTCAAAATGTATGATGAAATTTCACAAAGTAACTATGTAATTATTTGACTTAAATGACAAAAATTGGAAAGAACGATTATTCCCGGGAATAGAAATTGTGTGCATTTACCAAATACATTTTTATTTCAATAATAAAAATTTTATACAGTTACCAAACGCATTCTAATTTTCTAAAACCCTATGCAGTATCGATACGACACAAGACACGATACGACACGTACACAGCAATTCTAAAAAAAATAGAGAATTCCGACATGGCGGGACACAACACATATTTATATATATACATATATATATATCAATATGTTTATATGTCATAGTTATTTCAGATATTATTACTTTGCGGTAACGGTGACCCCAAATAGTAATTTCAAACTTATAAGATCACAACATATTTTAAAAATAATTTTTTACCAACTGGACATGTCGACATGTCGAACACGCCTGTCCTGTTTTGTCAGCCATCCGGACACGCGGTCCCCCGTGTCTCGGCTGTGTCGCCGTGTCCGACACTCAAAATTTCTCTTGATCGGCATGTCCGTGCTACATAGCTAAAGCCCATCAAGGGAACAACATTAGGGAAAAAAAATTATTTTAACCAGAATCATTTTTCCGGATCGGAATGGTTGCCATATAGGTCTTAAAAATCCCAAACTTCCTCTCTTTCATTTTTATTGGATTTCTCAACCATAAACTTCCAATCGCATATACCTTACCCCCCCAAAAAAAAAACTCATAATCGCATATTTGGATGCTTCGCTCATCGTTGGTCTGTGCCAAACTTAGTCTTATGTTTCTATGTCTCGGCTCAACATGATTTACTACTTGTCTTGTAATCTCTTTGTATGTTTAGGCACTGCTCGTGCTATGTTGGTCATTTATGTCAGTTTGTCTTTGTAAACATTACATGGTCTTTCCAACCTCAAATAGTATGTGTGTCAAAACTATAACACGAAACTTGCATGTGAATGATATGATAGACAAGTATATCACATACCCAATGAAATGCCAAAACCATATTCACTTTTGTTTGTCATTGATTTTGGGTTTACTTTGAGTGTCTGTGTGTCTTATGAGAGGTCACTTTTTTCGCTTGGATGTAGAACTAAAAAAATACCAAGTAGCTTGTTTACTTCTTATCGAACTTGATCGACCCATCTTTGCTAGTTATCTGTGAGAGGTTTTTACAAACTAATTAATTTTTTGATTGTTCTCTTGCATATATCTAATGATTTACAATTGTGCTTAACCTGGACAGAGATAAGGAGTTTGAAGACATCGCTAAGTACACTAGCTTCCATATAGAATACCTTCATTGTTGTGAGTTAATATTAGTGAACTATAATGCAATTGTTAAGGTTGTTGTTGGTATAGGATACACAGTTGAAAAGCTGTTTAGCACAGAAAAACATGAATGACCATTGTGAGGGGTTTTTGGCGATCATAAAATTAGTTTGGGATAAATTTATCATGAGTTTATCAATTTGGAGATTTTTTACTAGTTGGAAATTTTAGTTTACGATAAGCACGTTACATTAGAGTAAATTTATCACAAGTACATCGATTTAGATTTTTCTGTGGTATTATTAACCTTATGGGATTCCCACGTAAACTTAGTCCACGTCACCGTGCCAAGTCACATGTGTCATCCACATCAACAAATTTAACAGAAGGTATATTTGTCACATGTGTACAGTTTGACGTTTCTCTTGGTCTAAAAAATAATATCGATAAATTTATCACAAATGTATCAATTTAAAAATTTTCTTCATATTAACCTTTTTCTATGTTTAAAATTTTATGTTGTGTATATTAACATTTCTATGCATGAGAAAAGTCTTTGCTCGAGGAGTCATATCAGCATTACTACGCACGAGAAAAGTGGCCGTTATTGTTTTTTATAGCATTGACTTATGTTTTTCCACGTGCAATGGTGATTATGAACCATGCATATGTTTCATCAATCAGGCTGCGTTTAGCTATGTAACATCGATACGACACGACACACCAACACGAGATTTTTCAAAAATTAGAGAATTCTGACAGGGCGGGACACGACATATATATAATCGAGCCTAACCTGTGAAAATACCAAAATTTCCCTCTGTCCAATATACCAAATTTTATTTTAGTCTTGAATTATCAAATGATCGAATTGCCCTTCGATAATTCATTCACGAGAGACAAAAAAATAATAATTAAACCCCATCTCAAGTCAGCTTTCACCTAACTAATCGCATCCCTCCATCAACTCTCTCTCCTCTCTCTTCTCTCTCCCTTTCTCTGTTCTGCTGTGGACTCCACCCCGCCTCCCCTCTCTCACGCCTTCCACTCAAACATCCTCCTTCTTCCTTGTTCCTGCGTGGCACCATCACCTCATGCCATCACTGTCACTCCCCCACCACGCCGTCCCCATACGACCGCCCCACGCCACCATCGAGCCCGAACCAGCCCCCGCTTCCCCCTTCCTACTATGTTTCGCTTCAAACCCTGCCTAGCTTCAGTTTGCAATAGCCCAACGCCCTTCGACCACCACCAACCACCACATCGTCACGTCCGTCAGCCTCAGACCCTCGCACCACCTCTCCGACAGCCGTGAAGCCGTGGAACAGCCTATGACAAAAGCCCTCGGTCACATTTTTCCCAATTTCCCTCGAACACGGTTGTTTTTTCTTTTTCCCCATCCGGACATGCGGTCGGCCGTGTCCCAGACGTGTCGACATGTCGCCATGTCCGACACGCATAAATCCTAGAGACTGGTGTGTCCGTGCCACATAGGCGTTTAATGAGCTAGATAAATGTCTAATGGGCCAAGATCATATAACAACTTTTTTAGCATTAGTTGTTACTTTCGTATTAATCTTTGCTCAACGATTCGGATTAACAGTTCGCATAGTATTTATTAAACTTGCTTTGCATTAGATAAGTAGCGGCTATTGTTAGTGTACTAGAATTCTAAAACTTATCGTGAAAGTATAATTGAGTCTTAAGATCTTTAAAAAATGCAATTAAGACCTACAATTATTCAAATTCGTACAATCGAGTCTTCTGTTAATTTGGCTAGTGAAAAATACTAAAGTGACATTTTTTATTATTTTCTTCATCATATGCGATATTTTTTTTTATTAATTTATTCATTAAATCTTACTTATATTAGATTAAAACAAGTAAAAAAATAATTAACAAAACCCAAGTTCAAGCAGGGGCCACAAGGAGTTATTAGTGGGCCGCCGCCGCCGCCGCCACCCATTGCCGGTGGGCCGGCAGGGCCCATTGCTCTTTCTTTTTTTAGGTTGGGTTCTTTTTTAACAAAATTTTAGAATTTTTTATTATATTTCAATTTAAGTAACATTTTTGGTAAATATTTAGGATTTGGGCTGAAATGACGTCGTTTCGACCTTATACTACATACTTTAGTTATTATGGAGAGAGAAATTAATAAAGAATGACACGTGAGCATTTCATTAGTCAAATTGCTAGAGTATATGGAAGAACTAAAACACATTTTTCAAAAATTATATGATTCAATCACACTTTCACGATAAATTTTAGAGCTTTTGATATGCTTATTGTTTTTTCTATTACTCGAAATGTTCTTTCTTATTGCGCGATGATTATGAACCATACATCTATTTCATCATTCACGGTTGACAAGTCATCACGTTTTCTTCAAAATATTAGGGGTGAACATGATATCAAGATAAAAATCAAGAATCGAATAATCGGATCAGTGAGAATCAATTGGGTTCCATAATCTAGAGTATTTATGTTAGGTTCTAACTTTCAAAAAATTGATAAGTTGGTTCGGACGGGCAGGTTCTAGGAATCTATGACAAGTCCTTATATTTTTCGTATTTTATTCGCGTGATTCTACGGTGTTCCATTGCATTCGACAATGAGTGTATAATATGAAACCACTCATTTGAGCTTCTATTTTCGATGATATTTATGACCAAGATCTTTACTTCGTTTGTGTTTCATATTCTTTGTGTGTCTAAATATGAGTTGTGGTTAATGGATTGTAGTAACAAGTGATCGTAATTAGAGGTAATAATTCACTATAATAGCTTAATTAAGAATGCATGTGAAGATTGGATAGATCATAGAATCGACTCTAGAACCCGTAACTAGGTAGGTTCCATATTAATATTATAGAGTTTGCATAGTAGATTACAGTTTGAAAATTGGAACACCAATTCTGAATGGTAAATTTCAAGTTCAAACAGATGCCGGATTGATCCTGAAATTTCTCACCTCTACAAAATATCTACCAAAGTGCAATGTTCTATTGTTGCGTTAGCTCATTTGAAAAATAGAGAATTTTTCCAAGCGACGCACCATTTTCTAGCATGAGTGACAAAATACAAAAACGTGTGCATTGTTTTCACCATCGATGCATCATATTTGTCCCTCCCACATTAATTCTTATTGGCGTGTGAAAAGCCGAAGATATTATATTACCCATACTCAAATCTTTCTTGGGATAATGACATAAATGATCATTGAATTTTAGCATAATGTGCAATATGGTTCATGAACTTTTAATTTATTTAATCTGGTCTTTGAACTTTAGTATGATGTTCAATATGATTCATCAATTTTTAATTTGTTCAATGTGGTCCCTAGACTTTTGTTACATGGTCAATATAGTCCCTGAACTATAAAAAAATATTCAATATAGTTTTTTTATTAATTTAAGATCAGGGATAGCAATGAACATTTTCGTATGATCTATGGACTAAATTGAATATGTACTAAAAGTTCAGGGACTAAATCGAATAAGTCAAAAATTTAGGGATCAAATCGCACACTGGGCAAAAGTTCAGGGGCTATATTAAAAAAATTAAAAGTTCATGGATCGTATTGCACATTCTGTCAAAGTTCAAAGACTAATTGTGTCATATTCCCATCTTTCTTTCTCACTATACAGATACCGTATTTAAAAGCACTAGCGAATCTCATCATTTAATTCAAAGACATTTCCCCAAAGCTGTTCATTTCTTTTTTTGCATGATGTTCGTTATTTTTTCAGCAAGATCAACTTGCCATGTGCCACGTGAGAGCGAAAAACAGCGTTGTTAGGTTCCTTTAATGCTTTACTGTACAACGGATGTGACGTATATCGCATTTAAAAGCACTGTCGAATCTCGTCATTCAATTCAAAGACCTTTCCTCGAGGCCGTTCATTTATATTTTTCCACGAGTTCATTATTTTACTGGCGAGATCAACTTGTCATGTGTCACGAAAAATCTAAACTGATACATCTGTGATAAATCTATTCTAATTTAATTTTTTGACCATGAAAAACTCCAAACTGATACATCTGTGATAAATCCACCATCCGTCTATTTTCGTCAAATTTCACCGTTAATTTTGCTGGCGTGTCTATCATGTATGCTAATATGGATTAGGTCTACATGGAAATAACTTGATTTTAATAAATAAATTATGATTCTTTTATAGAAAATTGTAACTTAATTTGACGACCTACTTTAACTCATTTTCTCTGCACACAAAAACCCTAGCCCCTTTTTTCTTTTCATCTTCTTTGACATTCCCTTTGACAAACAGCTTTTCGACAACCGAGAGTCCTCCCATGTTGCCATAGGCTCGGTTCATCGCTCTCATCGCCACAGGCTCGGTCCATCACTTCCTGTCGCCATCTCTGCCTTGCTTGGTCGCGACGTTGGGTGTATGCCATAGCTTTCATTTTGTCAAGGTAGGAAAACGAGATTCCTCCATTCGACGTTGCATTCAAGATTTTATGCTTTCGAGAATTCTTATAAACAGATATGCAGTTGCTTTGCTTGTTATTGATTCATGCCAAACTTTGCGCTATATGATTTACTGTTTGTCTTGAAATCTTTGTGCTCTTAGGTATTGCTCTTGCTACGTTGTTGTTCATGTTAGTTCTTGTCTCGTTGGTATTGCTCTTGCTACGTTGGCATTCATGTTAGTTCTTGTCTCGTTGCGTATCGAAATTATAGCACGAAACTTGTATGAGAATGGTATGATTGACTCGTGCACCACATGCTCGATGAAATGCCCGAACTAGGTTCACTTCTTTTTGTCAATGATTTCAGGTTTATTTCAAGTGTAATTCTACGTGACTTATATAAGAGTTCACTCTTTTGCTTGTACATATAACTAAAAAAAATATTGAGTAGCTTATTTCCTAAACTCATTATTCTCCTCTCATTTTTGTCAAACTTGATCATCCCATCTTTGCTAGTTATGTGTGAGATATTTTCACAAAATAATTAATTTTTTGTTGTTCTTTTGCAGATGTATAATGAATTTTCAATTGCACTTAACCTGGGTGGAATTATGGAGTTTGGAGCCATCACGAAGTACATAGGCTTTCGTGTCGAATATCTTCATCGTTGTAAGCCAACGTCCATAAACTATAATGCAATTGTTAAAGCTATTATTGGTCTAGGATACACAGTTGAAAAGTTATGGTATCGAATTCCTGGGGATTCCTTGAGAGATGGTCTAGTGCAGATTTTTGGTGATGATCAAGTGCTAGAATTAGTGGGTTTAGGATCGAGTTTTGGTGCTACTCAAGTATATATTGAAGGAGTCGCTCTTGTTGATGGTGGAGATTCTTTTTCTAGTGGTGGTAATAGTGAGATTGATGATGGTGATAAGGATAGTGAACCGGAGCAAGATCCTGGTACATTATCTTTAAGTGATGATGACTACATTCTCGGCAATGGTAACGAGTATTTCTTTCTCGCAAGGCAAATAAGAAGAGAGGCTGATGCTGCAGCAGCTATTGTTGATATTGCTGATATAGTTGAAGTTAACTTTCCTGAAAATGAGAATGAGAGTGAAATGATGGAGATTTTAACCTACAAGAAGTAGATGAAAATCTAAGCCCTCCTAATTCTGATGGAGATGAAGAAGTGTGTGACCAAAGAAGAATGAAAGTCATTAGATATGACCCCAAACAGGATCATAGGGAACTAAAATTTTAAGTAGGAACAAGATTTGCCTCACGTGCACAGTTCAAGAAAGTTGTGCAACTTTACACAATCATGAATGGATTCAATATTGGATGAAAGAAGAGTGAAGCGAAAAAAATGGATGTTAGGTGTATGAGTGGTTGCCAATGGAGAGTGTTTGCTAGTTGGATGCAAAGTGAGAAGACTTTCATCGTAAAGACTGTTGGAAATGAACATACTTGCCCTCGGAGCATGAGAAATAAAAATGCAATATATGTATGGCTTGCGCAGCAATTCTTGCCCAATATTAGAGCAAACTTGAAATATACAACATCACAAATGCAGGCGGATGCAATGGAGATGTGGGCATTGACACTGAATAAGAGGATTTGCTATAGAGCGATAGCTAGAGCTCTTGAGATCATCAGAGGTCCTTTTGTTGAGCAATACAGGTTGCTATACTCTTACAAGACTGAGTTGATTTGATGTAGTCTGAATAGCACTTTTGAATTAGAGGTTGGATGGAATAATACATTTAAGAGATTCTACGTGGGCTTCAAAGAATTGAAAGATAGTTTTCTTGCAGGCTGTAGGCGAGAAATTGGATTGAATGGATGCTTTACGAAGATTGTAATTAGAGGTATGTTGCTTTGTGCTATTGGAAGAGACGAAAACAACCAAATGTTTTCAATTGCATGGGCCGTTGTTGAAGCAAAGACTGAAGAATCTTGGACTTGGTTCCTTGAGCTATTAGTAAAAGACTTGAATGTGGAACAAGGTCTTGGCTGGACCTTCATGAGTGATCAATAGAAGGTAGTATTGTGTAAGCTTTACTAATGTGAGTATTTTGTTGTTAATGGTTTAACTTATTTACATGCCAAATAATTTTTTGCAAGGCCTTCTTAATGCGGTTTCTAAACATTCTTTGAGAGCAGAGCATAGGAATTGTGCTCGGTACATATATGCTAACTGGAAAAAATTGTACAAGGAAGAAGCATTTAGAAATTACTTTTGGAGAGCTGTATATTTGACATGCGAGGTCGATTTCAACATAGCAATAAAAGCAATGAAGGAAGAGTCTATTTATGCATATGAAGACTTCGTGAGACAGGATCCAGAACACTTTTGCAGGGCATTCATCAAGTGTGGACAGAATTGCAATGCTATCGAGAACAACTTGAGTGAGACATTTAATGCTTACATATGCAAAGAAAGAGAATGTCCCATTGTTGATATGTTAGAGGGCATAAAGAAATTGCTTATGGTGAGAATGAACAAGAAAAGCCAATTAATAGTCCATTTAAGAGATGAAATTTTTCCAAGAATCAAATTGAAGATTAAGGAGGAAAAGATGAACACTAGGTCTTGCATTCCAAGACCATCTACTACTTCCAGATTTGAAGTCGAAGTAAATGATGACATGTTATCTCAATGAGAATACATGTACTTGCAGACAGTGGGATATATCGGGAATACCATGTAACCATGCCATCTCGTGCATCAACTTCATGAAGGGTAACTTAAATGATTTTGTAGCTGATTGTTTGAAGAAAGCTACGTATGAGCGTAGTTACCAACTTGCATTACCTACCTTGAATGGAAGAAAAATGTGGCTAAAGACTAGTGGAGATCCTTTATTGCCTCCACAATTTGGAAAGATTTCGGAGAGGCCCAAGAAAGATAGGAAGAGATCCGATGGTGAGAAAAGAAAGGATGAGAAAAGTAAAAGAAAAAGGAAGCCAATGGTCAGTAACACCAATCTCGAAAAAAAAATTAAATGCTGGTATTACCATGAAATGCTTCAATTGTCATGGTATCGGACACAACAAGACCAAATGCCCCAACCTCCGACACCTATGGAGATCAAACAAGCTGTAAGGAAATTCAAAAAAACAGTTGTGATGCATTTTTCCTTAAAATACACTTCATATATATGTCCATAATGCAGAGCAAAAGAGGTAGGTCAAGGGATCCAAATTAACCAACCATTGAAGGAGGGGAATCTAATAAACAAAGTGAAAGTACCACAGCTGCATTCGTACGTGCACAATCAAATATTATTAGATCTGAGAAGAGGAGGGTGAGTAGTTGCTTCACTCTTTACTTTTAGAATAAATTTTAGTAATTATAGAATAACTTGCGTGGAATGTTGTTAAAGTTCTTTACGAAATGAAAGTTTTTCGTGGGTTTTGTTACTTGCTAATGATCTATATGCTGGTTTTTCATAATGTGAAAGTGAATGTTGATATGATTTGTCTTCTTATAGGTCCTACAAGGATATAGATTGTATATATCTGAAGCCATGGGAAATTCATATCTAAGGGTGAACATTTATTTTTCTTAAGGAAATTTTAATCTACAGTGACTAGCATAATAACATAATGTTTTTCCTTTAATTTCAAATGTCTGGCAGTAACATAGTATATGAAATTCGTCGAGGTGGTGCAAATCATACGATAGATATTTCAAGCCAAGTTTTTTTTTTTGGAAAGGTTCAAGCCAAGTTTTTGGACCCTCTCAAACTCAACAATCTCAAAGTGAAGCGAAACACTGAATTTGATGGGAGAGTTTAATGTATGATGCAAAGCTTGTTCAAGTCTAGTATATATTAGACTTTTTTTGGATGGTTGTGATATAGAACACGTGGATTGTGCTATTTTTTGGGTTGTTAGCTAGTTCAATGTCTGGTGTAAAGGTTATTTTGTAAAGCCTGTCCAAATCAGATATATATTGTAAAGCTTGTTCAAGTACATAGAACATGCTTTTGGACCTTGAGTGTGTAAGGCTATTTTATAAAACTTATTCAAATATATAGAACATGCTTTTGGACCTTTAGTGGAGGCTGATGCCTTTTATTTAGCTGTTTGAACAGTGAGATTGTTTTCATTTTGAGAATAAGTTCATTTATTCTCATTTTGAGAGTAAGTTCATGCTGTGACATTTTTCCCTGAAAGCTTCGTGGCTTTAAACGTGAAAAGAAAAAAAAACGTGGCCTTAAACTTTAAACGAAGATAAATTTTATCGATGATAATCACACCTTGGTGCACTTTATGCCCAAAATAACATCCATGATGTATACGCCAGAGAAATTAAAAAAAATGGCAAATAATAGAAAAGTGCAAGGGTAGTTTTGTCGGATGTGTACCAGTTTGGGTATATTTGTCACTGATGTATCAATTTAAGGTATATTTGTCATTAATGTACCAGTTTAGGGTATATTGGTCACTAATGTACTAGTTCGAGATTTTTCGTGCTATTTGTTCTATGGGATTTTCACGTAGACAGACCACTTCAGCATACCAAAAAGCAAACATGTCATCCACGTCAACAAAATTAACGGTGGAATTTGACGGAAGTAGACGGAGGGTAGATTTATTATAAGTGTACCAGTTTAGAGTTTTTCATGGTCAAAAAATTAAATTGGGGTAGATTTGTCACAGACGTATCAATTTAAAATTTTTCGTGGTATTAACCCCTAATTCGAAGAATTTCCTCGAGGCCGTTCATTTATATTTTTCCACGAGTCCGTTATTTTATTGGCAAGATCGACTTGTCATGCGCCGTTGAGCGCGTGAAAAACAACGTTGTGGGGGTACCTTCAATGCTTTACCGTATAACCGATAGCGCATTTAAAAGCACATACGAATCTCGTCATTCAATCCAAAGACCCCTTTCGAAACCATTCATTTCTATTCCTGCTCGAGTTCGTTATTTCATCGGTAAGATGGACTTGCCACGTGCCATTATTGGATCCTCGACGCATGAAAAACAACCTTGCCGGGTTCCTTTGATGCTTTACCGCATAAACGATGTAGCCGATACCGCATTTAAAAGCACCGACGAATCTCATCATTTAGTTCAAAGGCCTCTTCCGGAAACCGTTCATTTTCTATTTCTGCACGAGTTCGTTATTTTATCGGCAAGATCGACTCGCCACGTCCTCCCGTCGGATTCACGGCGCGAGAGAAACATCGTTATCGAGATTCCTTTGATGCTTCACCGTACAACAGATGCAAAAACGCACAAACTTTTTCCTTTTATCGATCTTACTAGCGGAATCATCGTCCTTCCGCCGGCAATCGTATCCCTAAATCGAAACAGATAACATTCAACCTAGAAAGCGATGTTAGCTAGATTGCTGGAATTGTCATTTCTAATGCCACTCACGCACGAAATCTAAGCAACAACCTCTTAGCGTGGTAACAAATGGGCATGGCAGCAAATCTTATCCCCTCATAAATGCGGAGAGCAGTAAAAGGTAGGAAATCCAGTTGCTGGGTAATAAATACCGGCCCGGGCCACGTCTCGGCCCGACCCATAAAAGGCAGAAAATCCGGCACAAAAGGAGGGTTGGATACTAATGTGAAAGTCCGAAACTGACCAGCAGGATTTGCGCGAGATGGTTCAAAGAAATCCCAAAATCAATGAAGCTAAAAACCCATAATGACTAATTACTTTAACCGTGCAATGATGACGAGAATTCACAGTTAAAAAAAAAAGAAAAAAGAAAAAAGAAAGGACAAAACAGTAATCTCACCCTACCTACACCTATGAATTAGCATGCAATGATGAGATTAGACTTTTTTTTTTGCACCATCTCCGAATTTATGGATTTCCCATTTATTTTCTGATTATGGTTAATTTCAGGAAAAAAAAAGAAAGAAAAAATCACAAAGAGAGGAGGTTGCATTTTGGGAAATGGCAGAAAAAGGAAAAAAAAAAAGGATGGGTTTTTTTTTCCCCATTCAAAGGAACCCGCTTCTCTGTCTGAGGGTGAGGCCACAAAGTGGGAAAAATTCAAAATCGGGTCAGGGCGGATTCCGAATTTCAAAGGAACCCGCCCGATTTTTATTTCCATAAATATATAATTTTTTTCTGTTTGTCTTTTTTTGAAATTGGGCATTTAATTATTTGCTATTTTCAGATCACCATCGCCTTCCCATTCCCACTGTCCTCCCTCTCTCCTTTAAATATTGCCTCCACTTTCACTTGACCCCATGACCAATCCTCTCCTCCGCTCTCTCACTCAACCGCTTCACACTCTGTCGCTCTCTGATTTGCGCCTCCTCTCGCTCTCTCTTCTCTCTCTCTCTCTCTCTCTCTCGCTCGTTCGAACTTCAAAAAACCTCTCTCCGCTTCCGCTTTTTTAATCCTGCACCCGCTGCCATGGCGCACGTTAGCGACCTCCCCTGCGACGGCGACGGCATTTGCATGGTCTGCAAGGGGAAGCCGTCGGCCGACGAAACCCTCACGTGCAAGACCTGCGCGACGCCCTGGCACGTCGCCTGCCTCTCCTCCCGGCCCCCGACCATGGCCGACGCCGTCCAGTGGGAGTGCCCCGACTGCTCCCTCCTCGCCGGGCCCGAGCCCCCGCCCGCGATCGCGGCGGGGGCGGGGGCCTCCAGCGATCTGCTGGCGGCGATCCGCGTGATCGAGACGGACGATTCGCTGACCGAGCTCGATAAGGCGAAGCGCCGGCAGGAGCTCCTGAGCGGCGGCGCGAGGGCCTCCGAGGGGGACGACAGGAAGGAGAAGGGCAATGGCGTGCTCGACATTCTCGACGGGAGCTTGAACTGCTCGTTTTGCATGCAGTTGCCGGAAAGGCCGGTCACGGTGAGCCTTTTTTTCTTTTTTCGCAATCTGATTGATCTTATCGCTTCGCGAAGCTCAATGGAGTTGTTTCTGCTTGTTCATTGCGGTTACCGATCTCTCGCGGAAGTCCGTTTCGTTTCGTTTTCTTTTTGTTCTTGGTTTTACCTAAGCAGTTTAATCTGGAGTTGTTTATTTGTTGCCCAGGTGCGTTAGCGATAGATTTCACATCTCAATCGAGTACAGTCATGGTGAACATCGGATTCTCCGCTATCGATGCCTTTTTGAATTTTTTTTTTAATTCCTATGAGTCACCATTTCTTCCACTGACCTTCATCGGTTATAGTTCCAGTCGTTTTAAACTTTTGTCGTTTTGTATTACTGCTTTAATCTGTTGGTTGAATCTTGTCCGTAGTAGCATTCGTGTCGCCTATTACCATGCGCCTATCTATGTACAGCTAAAAAAGTTACTCGTGTTTGTCGGGTTAATGTTAACCTCATATTGTTGCAAATAAGCGTTGAAGATAATTGTTTATGAGTTGCATTTGTCCCCGAAGAAATTTAGCCATGTCATTTTTTAAGAAATTTAACCAAGTCGGAAAATGGGACTTCATGTTCCATTTGATGCTGATCTGCTTTCTGTATCCTGTTACAGACGCCTTGCGGACACAACTTCTGCTTGAAGTGTTTTCAGAAATGGATTGGGCAGGGGAAGCGCACCTGCGCAAATTGCCGCCATGAAATTCCTGCGAAGATGGCAAGCCAGCCTCGTATCAATTCTGCACTTGTTATAGCCATCAGAATGGCAAAGATGTCAAAATCAAACAATGATAGTGCACAGGCCAAGGTCCATCATTTTATCCACAACCAAAACCGGCCTGACAAGGCGTTCACTACTGAGAGGGCAAAGAAGGCCGGAAAGGCCAATGCTTGTAGTGGAAAGATCTTCGTTACCGTCCCTCCGGATCATTTTGGTCCAATCCTTGCAGATAATGATCCAGAGAGAAACCAGGGTGTGTTGGTTGGAGAGACTTGGGAAGATAGGATGGAATGCAGACAGTGGGGTGTGCACCTTCCTCATGTTGCAGGGATTGCGGGGCAGTCGACGCATGGTGCACAGTCTGTGGCTCTTTCGGGGGGCTATCAAGATGATGAGGACCACGGCGAGTGGTTCCTCTACACAGGGAGGTATCTCATTTCTGCTGTCTGTTTTTATTCTTTGGACTGCTTGTTTGCTTGTCTTGCATCCCAGTGAGGGAAAGTGTTTAAGAATCTTAGGTCACCATTGAGAAGCAAACTCTCTGTCTATCATTTGTTGACTAGTTTTTTTTTTTTTTTGAAGTGATTGGCTTTACTCTTAATTTAATGTCGATAATCTAATGATGGGTTTCAGTCTGTGCCTGCGGCTCAGTGCTTAGGAATTCCTAGCGAGGGTTTTGCTTTTGACACATATTTATTTACTAGCAGCATGATTGCTAAAATGAAACTTGAGCAGACAGTGATGAGAAAGCACCACACTCTTAATTTGTTGCCTGTTTGAGAGTAATGTTGGAGTGATTGTTGTTCCCATCTTCCATTAATGTGTCAATGATGAATGAACATAATTTTGATTGCTTCGTAGCGGTGGAAGAGACCTTACAGGCAACAAGAGAACAAATAAGGAACAATGTAAGGATCAGACATTTGAAAAGTATAACGAGGCATTGCGAGTGAGCTGCAAGAAAGGGTATCCTGTCCGAGTAGTGAGGTGAGTTGACATCATTAATTCTTGCTAAAGTGACAGATTCTTTCAGGACTAGCCGTTGCCAGAAGTGTTGTGCAATTTGGTGACGTGCATGATCCATACTGGTTTATTTTACATCAGCTCTTTGCAGTACTAATGGAGGATAGAAATGCACCAACATTCACAGTTATTCCTTAGAAATAACCTTTTGTATTTTTTTTTTGCCAAATATGGTTTGATATATGGATTTAATAGATTAAGGATTTCAGGCAGGAAAGAACCAGGTTGTATGGAGGTGACCATATATGGAGAACTTCTCTGACATTGCCTTGAAGTTTATCTGCTTGGAAGGACTATATTTCGTATTAAATGACACAATATACCAGAACAGCCGCGTATTGATTAGAGTAAATGTGTTTGCATAACTTCCATAATCATCACCTTGGCTTATCCAATACCCTAGTTGTTGCGATGGATAAAGTACACTGCAGAATAAAGAAGAAGAATGTTAGGTTAAATTCTTTATTTCCCAGCATTTTTCAAGAAGTGTTTTGCTGCACTATGGGTTAACGTTTCCTTGATGGCAGGTCACACAAAGAAAAACGTTCTGCTTATGCTCCAGAAACAGGGGTGCGATATGATGGTATATACAGAGTTGAGAAATGCTGGCGTAAAGTGGGGATCCAAGTAAGATTAATGGCACATTGTTCTTGTTGCATAATGCACATTGCTTTGTTTTAGTCCGAACGTTAACAAATAGTTATTATGTCCCAGGGTCGTGTGGTTTGCAGATATCTTTTTGTACGATGTGACAATGAACCTGCCCCTTGGACGAGGTTAGTGTCTTGCACTCTCTTCCTTCTTTTTTTTCATCCTCCTATAACATGTTTGTGTTTTCAAAATCAATGTGAAGTGATGATCATGGGGATCGACCAAGGCCACTCCCAATTGTTAAGGAGTTGAAAGGTGTCAAAGATGTTACTGAGAGGAAAGAACCTCCATCCTGGGACTATAATGTAAGTCCGTTCATTTTCATACACTTTCTTTGGCTTGTTTTGTCGACTGTAAACTGGAGAATTTTCGTTTGTAGGCGGAAAATGGCTGCTGGATGTGGAAGAAGCCACCCCCTAGGAGTAGGAAACGTTTCAATTGGGGAATGGAGGATGGGAAGGGACTGAGAGGAAGCAGGAAGCGCTCACATAAGTCAGTCAGAGAGAAGCTCCTCAAAGGTGAAATTTGATTGCTTTATTTAGTTTCTGGAGAATTTCTTGTGCTAGTACTTATTTATACTTCATTGAAAACTTATATTTCGATGGTCAATGGTGCAGAATTCAGCTGTCAAATATGTCGGAATGTGATGAATTTACCTCTGACTACGCCATGTGCGCATAACTTCTGCAAAGACTGTCTAGAGGGAGCCTTTGCTGGAAAAAGTTTCATAAGACAGAGGACATGTGAAGGCAGAAGGACGCTACGTGCGCAAAAGAATATAATGAAATGCCCATCATGTTCAATTGACATTTCTGATTTTCTTCAAAATGCACAGGTATAACACTTCTCAGGATATCATTGTCCTATATGAAATTGGGACTTCTATGTTGTCATTTGGCATTTTCACGCCGGAGCTTGTATAATACTTGGCTTTAAAAGTTTGAAGGTCTTAAAATGTTCTTCAGAATCAATGATCATCCACAGAATAGCTTTAAAAGTCAATTGATGATCAAGTGGTTGAGAATGGTTGAAGCATTTCTACGTTGTCACTGTCTGGTTAATGTGGTTCGTCGTGTCGCTATGCTTATGAGGCTTTGACATCTATGACAGGTAAACAGAGAGCTAATGGGTGTGATAGAGTCACTTCAGCGCCAGGCACTTGAGGAGGAGGACGAGGACGAGGACGAGGAGGACGAAGAAAACTCTGAGTCGTGTGAGGAAGCTGAAGGCCCTCAGAACAATTTGGAAAATGATGTTGAAGATGTTGAAAATGATGATGCTGAAGATCAAGTCTCTGGGGAAACTGAGATACTCTTGAAACCGGAGGCTGAAACTGAAAAGCAGGTAGCCTGCAAGCAGAAGGCTGAAAATCCTGGCAATTGCATTTCAGATCTCGTCCAATCTGATGCTGCAGATGCTGAACTTGAGGTCGATGTCAATAATCAAGAAGATGCTGAAGATGAAGAGGTGAAAATGGATGTGGCAGAGAGTAATGCCAAGCAGCTCCGAAAACGAAAGAACTGCAATGATGTAGTCAGTCCAGTGAAGTTGGATGCTGGAGTTGCAACCAAGAGCAAGAGGGTCAAAATGGCGGCAGCTAATTGATTTTTAGCTATGGTCAATTTCCCTGTCCTTGAATCTGAACTTGTCCTTTGTATTTACTTTTTGTTTGTCGATGTCTCTTCTCATAGGTCCGAGCAGCTTGATCATGCTTTTAGTTCTTACTTGGTGGTCTCAGGAAAGGATAGTGAAGAACATATCATGGTAGGTATAGGGACCTTAGTCTTTTGTTGTTTTTTGGTGGTTCCTATGAAAAAAAAAGGTGTATTTCCTTTTGAAGGCAAGAATGTGGGCTACAGAGTGTTGTTTAGGTGCGGGGGATGTTCTTGTTAAGCTAGAGATTGCTTCATTTTCTGCAACACAAAAGTGTTTTTTGCTTTGCAAAATGGGGCATCAATGGATTTTGCGCAATCGCTGTGGCATTTCCTTTAAGAGGTCAAGAGCTGTTTTATCTTTGTGCTTAATGGTGGAAGATCTCTGCAGACTCTGTTTTGGGAAGGAGTTACTATGTCAAGAGCTTGATCATGCTTTTAGTTCTTACTTGGTGGTCTCAGGAAAGGATAGTGAAGAACATATCATGGTAGGTATAGGGACCTTAGTCTTTTGTTGTTTTTTGGTGGTTCCTATGAAAAAAAAAGGTGTATTTCCTTTTGAAGGCAAGAATGTGGGCTACAGAGTGTTGTTTAGGTGCGGGGGATGTTCTTGTTAAGCTAGAGATTGCTTCATTTTCTGCAACACAAAAGTGTTTTTTGCTTTGCAAAATGGGGCATCAATGGATTTTGCGCAATCGCTGTGGCATTTCCTTTAAGAGGTCAAGAGCTGTTTTATCTTTGTGCTTAATGGTGGAAGATCTCTGCAGACTCTGTTTTGGGAAGGAGTTACTATGTCGAGTCTCAGGTGTCCATGGACTCCAGATCGGTCCCGTGCACTTGGGACTACAATTTTTTTTACATGACACGGATAAGGGGATGAGACGGAGTAAATAACTAATGCGATTGACTGAATTCCTAACATGGTCATCTAGCGATTCGGCTCCCGGCTGATTGTTTGCTCCATGATTCTAGTCCTAACCAATGGAGCCTTGAAGAAACTCCTCTTGTTTTCCAAATTTCACTTGGTGGTGCCACTCCAGACCGGGAGTCCATTGTACTGCAAAAGCCAAGCCTGTATCGCTAAAAATTGAACTTCAATCCTCAGTGTCCTTAGCAGCTCCTATTTTTCAATCGTCAGGCTTCTTTAGCCTTTTGACTGAGCCGTTTTCTGTCCTTTGGCAGCCAATTGATGCATGTAGTCGTGCAGCTTCATAACTGGAGCATTTCCCACCTGTTAAGGTAAAACGTTGTCGCTGGACAAGTTCGTGATGTTCAAACGGCAAAATGAATGTCTAAAGTCTCCACGGAAAAAAAAAAAACGAAATTCAAGTCAAATTTCATCGACAAAGACAGGAACTTTCCGAATAATCGTGCATACCTTTTGTAGCGCCTACGTCCTCTAATGCACCTTTTTTGATGTCTTTTTTTTTTTTTTTGGGGGGGGGGGGGGGGGGTGGGGGAAGGTTTCAAACTTTATTTTTAGTCTTCATAAGGTGCAAAAGATTGAGGAGACCGAGAGTAAAGTAGTACGGAGCAACTTCATGGCCAAAAGGAATTTAAAGGGGTAGAAGAGAGAGGACAACTAAAACTATCGAAGGTCTCGGGTTGGTTTAATTGGAAACAATCTCTCCGTTTAGAACTTGCAAGGTTTATAAAATACACTGCCGCACACGCTCTAGGAGTAGGAGGCACTTCAAAGTTCTAATTCCCCGGGCAGGTTTAGCTCCCTGGTTTGGTGTTTTTTTGTGTGAAAATATGGTGCAGTGTCCTGTCTGCCAGCGAGAGATTACGGGAAAAGAGAGAGTTTACATCTAGAGCCCAAGCGCCCCGTGCACACCAGAGGCTCGAGCCATCATAGAATGTACCAAGTACACGTCCGCAAAGTAGTATGTCCACGTTTCACTTTCACAGGAGTCGCACCGTTCTTGACGGGTTTCATTTTCCTGGAAGACCACCAAAATCAAGGATCGAGATCTATTTTAGGTCCGGTACAGCTAAGCCATCCTTGACTCTAGCATCGACGTGAAGACGCAAAAAATTTGTAGTCGCCGTCGCACCATCTGCTTGAACACCCAAACTCATCTTCGACAGTAGCAGGCATGTAAAAGGATTGCAGGGGTGGTATTTCGCTGGGAAATCAGGAATATCACACGAACGACTACTCGTCCTCTGGTTCTCATCCATCAATAGCAAAGTCGGCAACAATGTTTTCACGATGAGGCCTATGCCCTATGCTTTACATGAAGACACAGA
Organism: Rhodomyrtus tomentosa; assembly: GCA_028455895.1. Lineage (NCBI taxonomy): Eukaryota > Viridiplantae > Streptophyta > Magnoliopsida > Myrtales > Myrtaceae > Rhodomyrtus > Rhodomyrtus tomentosa. The sequence goes on along the minus strand of JAPCWY010000003.1, from coordinate 10,559,349 downwards.
CCAATCCTTGAGGGATCCCATGATGAAACTTAGAAATACCAATGCCCCTTTCTAGTAGCCCCGACATTTGTTCAAGGGGAAGGTGATAGACTAGTACTACTACACTACTACGAAAAGGGAAAAGGAAAAAGTGAAAGGAATTGACGTTCACCATTGAGGACGTTCCTCTCTTTAGTAGAGTTCATCTATCTCGAAAAGAGTAAATAGTGAACTTTTGTGGCTATACATTATGTTGAAATTGTGCACCATTTTTCTTGGTGCTTTTTCCCTTTTTCCAGCCAACAAAATGGTACCGAAAGACATTGACTTACAGTATAAGCACAGCATAACTACTAACTGCAGACATCTTCAAAACATTTCTGCAAGCAGTCCAACTTCTAGTCCATGTTATTCATCTTGATTCTTATGTACCCTATCCTATTTTCACCAAAACTTGAGGACAGGTTTGAATTTTTGCGCTCTGCATCTCTAGTTACGATTCTTTTCCAGCTCCAAGTTCTTGACCAGAGCTTGCTTTTCATCTTCAGGAAGAGACTTGAAAATGAAGATGGACTTATCACCGATGTCGTCCTGCACATGCCGAAAACATTTCAGAAGACTCCTAATCGGTCCTTCCATCAACATTATGGTTTTTGACTAGATCATACCTTTATAGGCTGAGTGAACTTTCTTCCAGCAAAGATCACGAAAAGGGCTATCCAGAAGCCCAACAAAGTCACCTTTACTCCATCATCCATCAAACCGGTCTGCAAATTTTACAAAAAACGTATTGTCTGTATATCAGTCCAAATCCAAATAAAAGCAAAACTCCATATATCCTACAAGGGAAAATCTTAAAGAGTGCCCTAGGACATACGCTAAGATTCATTGACAGTGCTTAGCATTTTCTATATGAGGCGGGCGACTTTCTTTTCCAAGTGCGCCGACATGCATCCTTCCTAGTAGAAGTGGTTTTCTTTTAACTAGTACTCTCACGACACTTGTTTACGAGACCCATGTTATAGTAGTGACGCCACACCATGACGATAAACAACAGTTATATGCCGGATACTCTATCACACTCGTTTACGAGACCCATGTTATAGTAGTGACGCCACACCATGACAATAAACAACAGTTATATGCCGGATACTCTATCATTATGTTTTTCTCCTGCCTTTTCTAGTTGACAAAAGCACAAAAGACATTTTAACCATGTCATTGCACATATGTAAGTACATAAATGAGGACTGAATGCTCTGGCTAGGCATTCTGCACAAGTTTTAGACAGGACTTGACAAAAAGTGAGGTCAGTCCCTCATGCATGCAGAATAAAAAAGTGATGACTAAGTTCCATTTTGCAAACAGACCAATTTTCAGCAAGATTTTCACGCTGCATCATAGTAACGGCTGACATGAAAGAAAGAAAGAAAGAAGGAAAGAAAGTCAAATACTTGCATTGAAACTTTAGAGGAGTTACCAGATGGCCAAGAAGTACAGTCGGTATGATGAATGTGAGAATGCCAGCTTCCAGCTTTCCATAGCAGAGGCCTAGATGTGAATATGAATAATCAATACACAGAGTTAACACATCAGAAGGTATCTTCTTAAGGTGGTCACTACAAATTCCAAAAATTAACTTTCAACTATCTATGATTTCTATCAAATGCTACCTCACTCGCAATCATACTCAACCTTCAGCTACGCTTCATAGAAGACTGATGTCCATGCATGAAAAAATAAATCACATTGTAACGATGATGGCAATTTCATGTAGGATTGCATCTACATCTCAGATTTTTCAAACGCTCTGTGAAGCATAAATTGGAGGAAGTAGTGCTGAGATTAGAGAATGCGTGTCCAAAACAGTATTGCTTTTCAAGAGAAACCACCAGCTGGTGGATTGGGATGGGGATGTGGATAATCGCATAATCATTTTATATGAAGGAGTGATAAGTTAGGGCAATCATGTCTTTCTACCGTATGCACAAAGTAGGACATCGATTTATTATTTTCAATTGCCCTTTCTCCGTTTGCGACTGCCATTGTCTGAAGAAATCTTAACTTTCCCTTTTTCTGTTAACTATCTGAAATCAGGGAAACTAGTTTTCTCCATTTGACTGTTTGCATAAATGGGACACTCAGCAATTTACACTACAACATGGAATCTGAACTAAATAAGGAGCATCAGTAATTGGAAGAGGGCAGCATGCAACCTCGATGTTACCTTCCTTAAAAACTAGTCCCGTGAGAGCAGCAAAGAGAGGACCGACAAACCATACTGCTGTTGGATTATCGACAACGTATTGTACCAAGTTTTCTCCAGATGGTTGAGCGAGGGACACATATGTTGCCAAAGAACCAACGACACCAAGTGCCCACAGAGCTTGAAGAGTGCGTTTAATCTCAGTAACATAGATGTGAATCAACACCAATGATAAGCCCAATCCACCAGCTCCAAGTGTATAGAGTAAATCAAGATTCTGCCTGATCATCTCACTCACCCAAGATTCTTCAGGTAAAAAAGCAGTCGAAGAAGCAGTCACAAAGCACGTGGCAGCAGTCACCAACCCAGATCTGTACAATATCACCTGATAGAAATCAACGGGACATTGAAATTCTTGGTTGCGGACGAAGTACAAGGAAAACAGACACAGAACTTTGCCTAGCTAGGTTATGTAAATAGACAGAGCTAGATAAGTAGAAGTATTTCTCAATGTCGTAATGTTATCCTCATGGATGAATGCAGGGGCTGCCCCTTAAACTGACTTGAGAAAACGTCTTTGATGTTTGAACTCTCTTTTCTGGTAAGTCTGTTTACGAACAGCAATTGCCCCTTAATTGACTTTCTTGGTAAGTATGAGCTTGAAGTCATTATGCTTTATCTTTGCCCTTCCATGTCTTTTGCAGCGCTATATTGATGTTGTTAGGGACCGTAAAGCTCAAGTTTTAGCGAACAATCAACAACTATAAAGCCCACATGAATTTTGCAGGTTCTTATGACCAGTCTACAAAAAAGAACAGAATATCCTTGGCCATGACGAATCATCTCCATATCCAGTGCAAAATTGGCTGAAAAATGATTGTTTAGTCATTTTATTCATCAAGACAAGTAAAAGTTCGTTCGCACCAACCCCAAAGCAATACCAGAATGCATTCAAGACATAAATAAATGTTGAGGATGGTTAAAAAGGGTACGACTACATGATTTATTTCCTTAATGTAGCAAAAGACTCAACTGCAGCCATGATATTTTATTTGTTGAGCCTATAACCCATGGTAGTCCTGCTTAGAATTGCACGTGCTTTTGACATTTTACGCGTATCTTCTCAACTATTAAATGATTATGTTCATGCACTTTTAGTAGTAAGATCCGCCCAAAAATGGCCCAGGTACGCCCCTGGACATATGCCCTGAAAACTCTGACCATTCTACTGAGAACACAGTTTATTGTAGTTCACCCTTAATATCTCATTTTTAATGTTTAAAATATTATTCAAGCATTGTATACTATTGGTCAAATAACAATCAACTATCAGCCAACTCTAGGTCAAACTTGGGAATGTAAAAATTGTTCCGGGTGCCAACAGCTACTCCTCTTTACGACGATACGGACACAGCTTGGAACGATTGCCGACTAACATAACATGTTAAATTAACTAGAAATCTGAAATTCAAGGCAACAAAACCTCCTTTCATAGAACGCAATTAATTTGCTTTAAAAGTGAAACCCGACAACAACCTCCCATTCTTCATTATTATCATGGGCCAGCCACAGGACTAGTACTTGCAATTTTTTCTTGCTTCGTGAAAATCACGGTTCCAGTAGGAATTTCCAAAGAGAACTCAATAAAGGAAAAGGAGAACAATTCAATTAACTTCCTGCTTTGTGCAAAGAAGATGGCACCGGCTGGACGAGACAAGCCGCATATACTGTCTCCAACTCTCTTCGGTAAATTTTCTTCACCAATTTCCGGTCCCAAGTGAATTCAGTGGGAGCATCAGCCACCAAAACAGAGAATCAGCTAAGCTTCTCAACAGCTTCTTGAGCCCAAAACACCACAGAGCTCAAACTAATGCAAGACATCTTGATTTTAACAACTAACAAGTCGAAGCAAAATCCCAGACTACTAGCATCAGCTAAGAACACCAAACAAGAACCATGAAGCTCCAACTAATACGAGACATTTCCATACGAACAAAAAAAAATTAGTCAAAGCAAAATCCCAGGCTAAACCCGTCAGCTAAGAACACCACGAGGACCAGCACGTGTCCGGACAAGCTGACCGAAATTTCACGAACCGGTCGAGTACCCGTACATGAGTTGAGGATAAAGAAGAGAAAAGAAAGGGGTCAAGAACCTCTCTGACGTCTGCGGGATCAACGATCCAGGGGCCGTAGACGCCCTGATAGACCGTCGGATTGGGCGAGCTGTCGCTGAGAGCCTTGCACGTCACGGACCCATTTCGAGCTTTCCTAGTTCTCGTGGAAGCAGATGGTTTTGGCTTTGGAGGAAGAGAGGTGTGGAAGATAGCGGTGGGCATCACTCTCGACGCCATGTCTGGTGAACTCGACGCGATCAAAACCAGAATTTGAGCTCAGGAAAGAACAATATGGACGTCGGGCACAAATATCATGACGTGTAGCTTTTTATTTTGAGTGTTGGAGGTCGAGTTTGATGATTTTTTTGCGTTTTTCCAAATTTCCGTGAATTCTGTGGTCCGTAGAGGATTGGGCTCGAGGTTATTGCAGGCCCAAAGGACGATTCTCATGGGCCTAAGAAGGCCTGCATTTGATTGGATCGAAGGAAATTAAGTTGATTCTGGTTACCATTTATTTCGCGAAAAATAAAAAATTTTAAAAATATATATTTAAATACTATAGCATGAATCTTTTAAATAAGTAATCAATTAAAAATATTTGCTTTATCAATAACAATTTATGTCCAAATATTTTCGAATATGATGAACATGTTTTTCTTTTATATATTTTTGTAAGCAATACAAGCGATCATTTTTTGAAAAAAATATTTTTTAAATCACCCAATTTTCTGCGAAATAAATGTAGCCTTCATATCATGAAGCTATCGAGAAGAAGAAAAAACAGTGAAGTAGTTAGAAATGACCTTTCCACGTCCTAGGAAAGAGTTCGGCACACACGGGTCCATTAATCTAGAACCTCCGGATTCCAACCACATAGAAGTAATTGTGACTCAAAATGGAACATTTCGTGACGGACACTGCCTAAAGAAGGCAAACGTGCCTGTCGCCCCTTTCTCACCATTTCGCCTCCATCCCAAGAGGAAGATCTATTGAGCTCGTGCTACTTCGCACGTTCTCTCGCGTCACTCGTGAGCAGGAACGCACGAGTTCTCATCATTATTCCAAAGTGCACGAAATACGTAGACCATCACTTTTTATTAAAAAATTATCTGGCTTCCGAAGAGCCTCGACCAGTTCATTCTGAATACGGAAAAAAAAAATCATAAAAGAAGAAAGCCATGATCGAACAGTTCATTCTGATTCTCTCTCTCTCTCTCTTGTTTTTTTGTGGCTTAGATTAAGACTATGGATCGGGAAATCCCATTTTCCCCGGTGGTTCATGGGCCAAACATTCCTGCCTAGTGTATAATACATGGGCTTCATGTAGCGAATGGACCCAACAGATGCAACAAGTCCATGGGCCACAATTACAAATTCGTTCCGTTGACCCTGTGGTCTGGGGCGTTGAGTCGAAGTCACATTTCACGTGATTAGAACACAGAAGCATTTCATCAAACATCTGACGTGCAAATCACAAATGCGCAAGCAAATTAGCGCGATGGTGACTGGCGTAAAGTTCGCATTAGGTTCGATAGGAGCCAGTAGGACGGGGGGACGGAAACGATTCTACGTATGTGCTCTTGCTTGGATAGAGCCAAAAAAATAATAATAATACGGAGGGGAAAGTGTTTAAGTCGGTCACTTGTGCATTAATTAACAAGCTTTTATCCTTTGACCATAAAAAAACCAAGCTTTTATTCCAATTAACATTTTTTGTCGACGCCCTAGTTTTATCTTTAATCGTAATTCCTAAGTACCTCAAAAAAATATCTGCCGTGATGCATTGTCTTCTACTCTTGTTCCTTGCCATCAACCAAATAACATTCTAAATCCTCTCTTCTTTTCTTTTATGGTTAATCATCTGCCGATAAATGCATGGTAAATGAAGATTAGGGTTGATGGTGGGCTACTTCTCAATTTGGGTCTATGATCAGGTGGGTTGGTTCCCGGGTCCATAAGTTGTGTACGACGCTCACTTTAATGCCAAAACTTTCAAATCAATCACTTTAGCGCTCAGTTTTTGTAAATTCGATCACTTAAGTGCCAAATTCTTTTAAAAATGACCACTTCAGTGTCAAGTCCCATGAGCCACCTCAGATTAAATAATAATAAAAATACACGTGTCGGATTTTCGGCGAGCCACATCATCTTAAATCGTACTTGGCACAAAAGTGGTCGTTTTTAAAAGAAATTGACACTTAAGTGATGGAAGTTATAAAAACTTAACACTAAAGTGATTGATTTGAAATGCACTAAAATGAGCATTGTATATAACTCATGACACTTGGGGTGTGCTTAAACCGTTGATTCCTGATTCCACCTACATCTTTTATGTTTTTTTTTTTAGTATCAGCAAGAGTGCAAGTATCGTTGCATAGTTTAAACTATAACACGAGTCATACTAATGGAACAAGCTCGTGACAAACTAAACATTCTGACCATCTCTACGAACATAAGTTATAATGATCATCAAGAACCAACTTTGTGAGTTTGCCATAAATTTTGCCAATCACAGTAGTCATTGCAAAAGTCTGCTGCAAAGTTCACGAAGCTTCACTTCAAATGCATTCACGGTTTGCATTACATGCCGCACGTGGCCGAGTCCGAGACTCTTGAGTGAGAAAATAATGAGAATTAGTGTTTTGAAAATTTGGAGTAATCATAACTGAAAAAAAATAAATCGACATGGTCTGAGTGGTCTAGGTAGGCAAATCCATACATGGAACTAGATCGATATTCACCAATTTCAAATTTTAGAAACTGAGAATCGCCCAGAATCGGCCAATTTGGTCCTATTCTTTAGGTCACCCCTAAGGATGATAGCAAAATAGATGATTCTGCTAAAAAATAATCGGATCGCCTCCCCTCAGCTAGGTGATATCGCTCCATGTTTTGACAGGGCCTTAATATGGCGGTTATTTTATAAAATCCTCTTATCAATTTCTTCTTCTACATTACCTTAGTGACGAATGCTCGAGTAAGCCGTCTTTGTAGCTTTCATATTAGACGTAAATCCTCCGAAGCTATGGCGTAAACGCCAAGGTTTACAAGACATTAGCTTGAATCAAGCCTAGTAGCAAGGGTCTGGTGGGCCGGTTCTGAACCTAGATGCTAAAACCGATCATGTTATAATCGGTTCCCAATTTTTGGAACCAAGGACCGACCCTGTTTATCTTGGAACCTGTATTGAAACCGACTCTGTTTTTTGGTCTAATTCCAAGGTCTACCCAAAAATCCGTTTTCCTTTTTTTTTAATCAAAATAATACGAGTATCGATAAAATGAGCAATAAAAATTACAATCCACCAAATGAACAATCCAACAAATAAAAATTAAATGAGAGTAGGTGAGGAGCCGAGGGCCGTGAGCAATGAGCAATGAGCATGAACAACAAGGTAGCCACATATTAGGGAGTCGGGACATAGGGTTTTTTTTTTAATAGCAACTTAAAATTGGTTCTAAAAATCGATCCAGGTGGTCATACTCCTAGAACCGAGAATCGAACCATTTTAAATCGGTTCTCAAAATTTAGAACCGGTACCCGGACCGGTTTGAGCGGGAATCAGTTCCTAACCCTATTTTTCAGGTGGGCCGATCCGGGTTCCGGATCAACCCAGTCCAATTACACACCCTTAGTCTGGATAATATCATTCAAGCTCCGTTTACTTCATGAAAAAATAAGTAATTTGAAAATCATTTTCTCGAAAATAATCGCAGGTATTGTTTGGATTAATTATTTGATGACAAATATTTTCACTATCTAAAAATATATTGTATCTAAAAATGTGCATAAACGACGAAAATATTTTGTGTTCATTTATTTTTGTCGACGATATAAGCGATTCTATTTTGATTGATTTTTTTTTTCAAATCAATCATTTTTTATGAAACAAACGAAATCTCAGTTCAAAAGGTTAAATTAGCTCGAAATGATACACGCTTTTCTTTTTTAAAGATGAGCCGACTTGGCCAATAAGTTAAGCCTGACCTTAGGGTCCAGCTAGGTTAGGATTACGTCAACGGCTACCTACGGCGGGAGGCGGGAGAAGGGGCGTGATAGAATAATTGAAGGGAGTTTTACCCCTGATTGCGCCCGTGCAGCCTCGCACAGACTCTAACCAAAGAGATATCATAGGATGGCTCCAAGATATCTCTCTCTCTAGGTCTATCCCTTGGAATCGCGTAGGGATGATCCGATTGGAGGTGGGGTTGCGTTTGGGACGTAAGATCAAATGCATAATGCCAAGAAAATGTCAAACGTCTGCTTCGGATTCAATTCGCCGTAAAACGGATCGGATCGGATCGATCGCTGACGGTAGATCTACGACCCGTAGAGACTGCAAAGCGACGCTTGTCTGCGAAAGGAGGCGTGCTCAGTAAAAAAGAAAGAAAGATCGAATCCGAGGCGAGATGTAAAAAGCGGCTGGGATTCTGGCAGGCCGCGATCGAGTGCAGACGGCGCATGGCCTCTTTGCTCTGACCCATCGCTCGGTTCCCGGATCCGCCACCCATGCATGATTCGCTTCGCAGACTAGACCGTGGGCCCCCTCCCCAAACCAGCCGCAAAATTTGACGCCCGCGGCCGAAAGCCCGCGTCCCACGTCAGAAAGGACACCGGTGGTCCCCGCGCACGCCTGATCTCCTCTCTATCTGCCTCCATCCAAGGTAGTGGACACGTCAGTGTTCACGCCCTGCTTACGTGGCCGGTCACATGACCGGAAGAAGCTTCGTCTCCTCTATGTCCTCAGGACACGGATCACCTGCCTTACTTTTTGTAATGCAGGTTGATCCCCGCTCTTCATTTGGGTGGGTTCCCCTACGTAAAGGGTGGGGATCCCCTACCTTACCCCTCGCGACCCTCTCCCTCCATTTCTTTCCCATCCTCCTCTTCTTCTTCTTTTTTTGGCCTTTTTTTTTTCGCGCATGACTAAGAGCAAGTATGTGTTTTGAAAGTATGTAAAGCGGTCTTACTTTCGCGAGGTCATCCGCGAGATTCCGAGTAACCCGCTAACGTATTAGTCGGCCAATCGAATCTCTCGAATAAGACACGTTGAATTCAAACAACATCTCAGACTTCTTTGCGATACATCCATTAATTCGTAGATGTAGTCTCATTTTTTGATATACGTGAGCAATGCAATATACGTGGATAAATAACTTATATCTTCAAAACGAAAATTTTGCTGAATTTCAATAAATTAAATGTTTGCGGTGACCCTTCCTTTTTTTCCCCTTTCGCTGCATTACTTGCGTTCTTTCGTTGATCATAAGTCTGGGATAATTTTTTCTTTGAAAAATGCTTCCTCGACAGCTTGACATGACAGTAATGTCGATTGTTTTTTATCGTAAATCCACACATCATCGCCATATATTTTGCATACAGCACTCATTAATCAAAAAGTCGTGAGATCAGAAATAACGACAAACTATTTAGGTATCATCTCCTTTTTTTTCTTTATCTATTAATGGAAATTCCTAAAGTGTTAATTTTCTCTAAAGCAAAAATTCTTTTAAGAGTTGAGATAAATACGAGCCTCCTTATCCTTCCCTCTTGATCCTGCAGAAAATCGCATCTTTTCCAGGGCTTTGAAGGATTTCCAGTGGCCCACACGACATATGTTGCCTGTGCATGCGTGATTGCAATTATTGAAATGACTTCAAAAATTCCAACGGACCAAGCGTGGCATCTGAAAGGGATGGAGCAGGGAGACGAGACTGGCGTCATTTCGAGCTCGAAAAGCTCATGCTGCTGCACGTGTCCGGTTCGGTTCCAATTTTTTTTTTTCTTTCTTTCTTTGTTTCTTTCTTTCTTTTTCCTCGTCGCTAATCATCTCGTTTCATGGGAGCTCAAGCACTACCGTACATAACCTAAATAAAGAACGGAAAAGGCGGGTGCTTTACGTGCCTAAATGCATGGTACTAGGCTCCTTCATCGACCACCAATGTTTGATGGAATCGATGCTGGGTTATGGTTCATAGTACACAAAAGTAGGAAAGCATGGAGCCGCCACTTGGCCGTGGGATGAATTTTGTAGTTTGAGTCAATATTTAATTAGTAATTTGAGTTTAAGATTATGAATATTTATTGATATATACGATCTATTTCGCTTATGACCGGATAATATAACAGAGAAGTACAGTGTTCTAATTATAGTGTAACCTTCTGCTGAATATAACTTTAATTTGAGAGTGAACCGATTTAAATTTTGCATCTCAATTATTATTATTTTTTCTAGTTTTTGCTCCGTACTTTATCCTGATTAGCGTGTCGAATCCTAAGAACCCCTTTAAGGAGGGTGTTTTTTTGGTCGGAAAGGAGCGTGTTTATTTGCCGGCGTTTGCTAAATTCTTCCTTCTGGTCCGAAACTCGTTATATATATACACATACTTATGAACAAGTTTCATCATCTTTTTCCGACCTGACCAGATCAAAACCTAGCTATCAGTCATCCGTTTGATTATGAAGCTTGCTTGCTTCATCTGCATGCGTTAACATTGATTATCATTCTTTTGCCATCTTTCGGTTGGGCGCGCGCGCGCGTGTTGGGGTTGTGAAAGCGACAAATCAGCACGTTCTTGAAAGCCGAATGATTTGAAAAAAAGGGTAAGATCACATGTGAAGTTCCAGTTCTCTCGATGGGCCGACCATTCGACGGAGACCTCTCGGACGGTCCATTTTCCGCAGTCGAATGCTCGCGTTTCGCTTCCCTACCAGGGCTTTTTTCGAAGCACATGGCGATTTCGGCTGCAAGACAGCCATCCAGCCATTAAAAGGGATCGAGAGGATCTCTCGTGCTGAATAGAAGCCACTGTCACTGTCAAGTTCTCGCGATCACTGCAATGGTTTCAAGGGAGACCTAACAAAGCCTAAGGAGTAAGGCGATTGGCCTCCTGAAAAGGATTGCCTCTTTAGATTCTGCCGTGAAAGATCTCTGAATCTGCTTATGTTTCAGGATCTCTTGTGCTGAAATATTTAGTTGTGTCGTCCGTGTGGGGGACGCTCCTCACGTGGGTTCTTCGTATGGCATTCGGACCAGAAGTACGTACATGCACGAACGACCATATTAAAGATCTGTTCTTAGTGGACCATATTAAAGAGTTAACAAGCTAACAAATGGGGTTAATTGCATAACCATACGACCACGTACGTAATCCATCAATCATAGAATGTTGACGAGGAGATTATTAGCGTGCTAACTCTAGAGCCTATAATAAGATTGTTGGGACTTGGGGTGCAGACCGGACGGTCCAAGGAACTAGGTAGATACATGGCAACGGACCATAGAAGGATGGATCAATCTCATACATATACTTGAGGATGGACTAACATATGAAGGATAAAGTACAATCTCTTACATGTCCCAAATATGCATATGAGATATAAGATCATCTCCCAGATGATTGCAAATAACTTCAGCTGGGAAATCCTCCCAATAAGAGCCATATCCAATACAGATATAGAGCTTCCAAATTTAAGGAAAAAAACACTCTTAGAAGCTCTTTACATTAACCGGGTCTTCCAAAATCCCCATGGTGCCCTATTATAACATAAGGCTCAATCATACAATATTTTCTCCTCCGAAAGATAAAAAGCGAAGAGCTTAAGGATGATGCTCCTGCCCTTGATTCCTTGGATCAAATCCATCGCCGTATCCTTGAAATGGTGACCATCCAAAGTAGGAAGAAGTAGAAGAAGAAGTCCTCGATGGCTCATTTTGTGGCTCCTGTTGTTGCTGCTGCTGGTTGTAGTGGTAGGACGATGAGCTAATTGATGAAGACGACGTCGATGAAGATTGTGGCGAACCAAAAGGTTCTTGGCCATAGAGATTCGAAACATGATAAGGAAAGTCAACATCAGTACTCGATAGAAGCTGCGCATACTGAGCAAGGTCTGGAAAAGCCGCTTGCGGATATGGAGTAAAAGGTGTCGGCTGAGGATTGATTTGTTCAACATGGGCGCCCGAGTTTTGGCGACTTGGATTAGAGTATGAGGTGTAATCGGTGTTGCCTTGAACTCGTTCGGGGAAATTGAGCTTAGCCTTGGTGCCTTTGAACTTGAGAGCTGCACGATCATATGCCAAGGCCGCGTCCTCGGCAGTCTCGAAAGTGCCGAGCCAAACACGGGCTGCTTTCTTCGGGTCGCGTATCTCCGCTGCCCATTTTCCCCACGGCCTTTGTCTTACTCCTCTATAGTGCTTTTTCCTAACACTCCCTGTGCAAAAGCAAGCAAAACAAGGCTTTCAGAGTACAGGCACTTTCTCATAGCTTTGTCTACCTCACAGTACCAAATACCAACGATCTATGGTGCTAGACTGGAAAAGAGACAACTTCTCATCTTCTTCCAAACAGCTTATGTGAGAGCATGCTATATCAAGATTCAATATCGATAAGGCGCAAAATCCATCCCAATGTTGCATTCATGTGGAAACGTGATGACATACATGATTACCCCAATGTTGATGCATGAACCTTTCATCCTTCTAAAATGAATTCTCTTGGTAGTATATAAGTGTGGCTTGATCATTGTAATGAGCACACCAAGCTCAAGTTCATCACCTAGTTTAATGTGTATTGCTTAGTATCACGTGTAGTAACAAGACGCAAGACTTGTATGAAGTCTAACGTCAGGGATGAGCAATAGAAAAAATTTCATGTTAACCATGGTGAAAAAAAGATACAATAAAGTTAGGATGAAGTTTGACAAGTACGTACAAAAAAAATTATCAACACTCTCAAATTTTGGATTCGTATCTTCACGTGGAAAGATCATGAACATTTTTTTTCACGCAACGCATTCGTCTAACTATATTTAGTTTATATATGGAGATTTATGCGATTGAGTAATTTGGATGTGACAATGAAAAAAATGAAATTTCAAAGCGGGAATATCCTTGTAAAAGTGAATTGGTTGTGGCATCCAAATTCAATGAGCGTGTTTTCATCATGCTGGACAACAAAAAAGATTAAGATGGTTGGCAAGGAATCGCTATCCATGTAGAGCACTCAAACTATGAATGGAAATGCATATGCACCATCACAGACCTCTCTTCTTCAAATACCGAGGGGGAAAAAGGCAAAAGACGAGGAAATGCACAAGAAAACCAATAGGGCGTAGGTCGAGGCCTGTGCTGTCCAAAATGGAAGGACAGTGACTCACGTAATCCGAATTTTCAGACAACAAGAACACCCCCACAAGCGCCAAGCACGGTAGCTTGGTAGGTAAGGACATCTTTGGACGTTCAACGGAAACAATCGAAATTGCAAACGTGGGCAACGAAGGGTGCCTATGGAACCGAGACACGTACCCTCGTCGCCTTTGCTTTGTAGAATGCAGAAGAAAAATCCAAACATGGCAAGTTGGCAAATTCGGTAAATTAACAAAGAGCGGTAAAGATGGAACATCTCACGGACACAGAGAGAGAGAGAGAGAGAGAAGAAGGGGAGGGGGGTGTGAGATGGGGTGGTGGTCGGTTGGCGGAAAGTTAGAATAATACAAAGAACTTGACCGAGAAATTCGACAAGCACATCATGCGCAGCCATGTTGATTCTTAGGTTATCCAGGTCTTTATATTCCCACTCTCAGCCCATCAAGTTAGGCCGAACTAGGAGCAACATTTAAGCTTAGCCTTTCCTTCTCTTCTTCGGGGTAAAAAATAAGTTAAATAACCCAAAGCAACTTGGTGAGAGAGATCAAACAACAAATTTACAGCAGATCTTCCCTTTTCTTACCAGATTTAGCAAAAGAAAGCAAATGATACACGCGACAACCAATCGGAGAAACCCTCGAACCATCATTTAATAGTTGCACTCGGCTTTTAAAATGGATTTGATAGTGGACTCATCGCTCGAAAGAAACCAAAAAAAAAAAAAACAACAACAAAAAACGAAGGATTCAAACACACCCCTAGAGAGGGTCAACTGGAGTTTAGGGTTTTCGTGACAATCTGACCTTGATCCGGAGCTTGCTGAGCGGGGTCCTGATGCTCCTCTTGCCCCGGAGCTGCCGGGTAGTCAGCTGAGCTCGGGGGGTCGTCGCTGGTGGAAATGACCCGGCTCAGAGCCGAGACCATTGCCGAGACATCGGTCTCGGAGAGGGAGGACTCGTAGGAGGCGAAATCGTCCTCCCTCTCCGCTTCCTGCGATGATGCTTCATGAGGAAGCGGCCGCTTTCCATGTCTCCGATCCACCTTTTCACGTGCTTCTAGGATGGCCGATGGGAGATCGTGCTGCGTCCTCGTAAGATAGATCAAGACATGGACTAGGCACCAACACGGGAATCGGTACTAGGTGCGAGGACAAAGGGTTTGGAGGTGATAGCGATGGCGCAGGTTAGCTAGTAGGGCGATTTTGGGAGAGACCGGAATTTGCCAAAAGCGAGGACTTTGGCTCGAGGGAAGATGAACATATGGGCTCCGAAATCGGAAGGCTTCGTCATCAGGTTTCCTCTATGTATGCACACTCCCTTCTACTATTAGTTTGTGCATACTATTGATGGATGCTTACTTTTATTTTGTCTTTTTTCTCAAGATGCTAGCATGATAATTTGATAGTCTTGTCAATGTCGGGAAAATTACCAAAAAAGTCCTAAGTCTATTGCACTTTTGCTAATTTAGTCCTAAACCTTTTAATTTTGCCAATTCAGTGCTAAACTTTTTGAATTTGTGCCGATTCAATCCTAAATCTTTTTTTTTGTGCCGATTCAGTCCTAAACCTTTTGTGTTTGTGCCAATTCAGTCCTTCCAACTTTTGTTGACCGATCGATGCTGACGTAGACGCCGACCGGCGCTGATGTGGATACGGGCCGATGATGACATGGCAATTTTGATAATATTTTTTTTGTATTATTTACTTATTTTTGTTTCTTTGTCTTATTCACTCTTCTTTTTCTTCCTCTTCTTCGTGAAAGCCTCTTCGCACCTTTTCGCCTGCACTTGCTAGGATGCACGCTGCCAACCTTCAACCTTTAATCACTACAAGAGTTTGCCGTAATGTTCGTGCATATCTTGAAATCGGCTCACCTTGAATCAGTTTCAAGCTTTCTGCTAGAGCGAGCTTGCAATTTCAAGCTTGCGCGAGCTTTCTTTGTTGGGATTGGAAAAGCTTTATTTGTCTCATATATCCAATTATCCTCAATCATTTTCAAGCTTTTCGCCTACACTTCCGAGAATAGGACTCGAGCTCACATAGCCACAAGTCGCCAGATCTGCTCGCCGGGCCACAGCGTCGCCAGATCTGGGCAAGCACGGCCACGGCGACGTCATCATTGGGCATCGTTAGGCGAGCTAGGGCAACACCACGGCCGGGCGAGCTCGAGCTCGAGCTTGGCCAGATCTGGAAACGCCATGGCTGCGCGAGCTCGAGCTCGCCCGGCCATGGCTTCTCCTGTTCAATACGAGTCTCTGCTATGGCGCTCTGGTCGAGTTACCGCGATACCATGGCCGGGCGAGCTCGAGCTCTCTCGGCCATGGCTTCGCCTGCTTCCTTCCAGTCCAAGCAACGCCATGGTGGGCCGAGCACAGACTAGTTTCTCTAATCTTTTTAGTTCATTTGTGTCTGATGACGGCCGACGACGGAGGTGGGCGGCGATCCAAGCAGGCGCAGGCACACCCCAAGCTAGAAATGCCATGGCTGCGCTAAGGAAGAGGCGTAGGAAGAAGAACAGTGAATAAGAAAAGAAGTTTTAAAATTTTAAAAAAAAATTAAAAATATTATTTAAGAAATGCCATGTCATCGCCGGCCGGCGTTCACGTCAGCGCCGGCTGGTTAATGTTAGTCGGAAGGACTGAATTAACAAAAACACAAAAATTTTATGACTGAATCGGCAAAAAAAAAAGGTTTAGAACTGAATCGACATAAATGCAAAACGTGTAGGATTGAATTGGAAAAATTAAAAGGTTAAAGTGCAATAGGTTTAGGACTTTTTTGGTAATTTTCCCTGTCAATGTCTATTAGCATAAAAAAAAAAAACAATGTCACCTTGCAAATACTTCATCTATTTGATGTGTGGTCCTATTTGTTCCAGCCTCAGTGTGTTCCCAGAATTTGCACCTTGTCGAGCCCTCTTTCTTCGGCGAGCACTCCACACCTATGTGGGTGAGGTATGGGTATAGTGGGTCATGCACCACATATCTATGCAAAAATTACCAAAAAAGTCCTAAAATTATTGTAATTATGTTAATTCAGTTCTAAACTTTTTTTTTGCCGATTTAGTTCTAACCCTTTTGTCATTGTGTTATTTCAGTCGATCCGACGAATTTTAGCTGGTCGGTGCTAACGTGGACGTCGGCCAGTTAGCAATTGAATATTTTAATATTTTTTTAAGGTGGGGGAGGCGAGGGGGAAAAAAGGAAAAAAACATAAAAATTATAATTAAAAAATCATTAAAATATACTAAAATATTCGATATGACATAAGGTTTAGGACTAAATCGGCAAAAAAAAAAATCTAGGACTAAATCGGCACAATTGTAATAAGTTTAAGACTTTGTTGATAATTTTTCCCATATTTGGGGAAGATGACATTGGTCAGATACCATGGTAATGATTCAATTCACATGGATACATAATCACACGAGATTGTGACCATTTGAAAGTGAATGTTGACTTATGCATCACTTAATAAGAGCTCTCCCCAGCAGTATGGGACTTGGGATGTCGCTCAACTATTGATGGAATGAATACGGTTGCCAAAATTAGAAACTAAATACACATGCGGGCCTAAACCCCACTTATGTTTTGACAAAAAGAAAAAACCAGTTACGTAATATTTTTTCGTACACATATATATGCTCCCATCGAAAATAGCATTTCCTGAAGGCAACTAGACAAGCCTCTGCCTAACTGTGGAGCTCGAGAGAGGTGGCATGAAGAAAGCAATTGCCGACTGCTAAGTCGAGTTTCAACAGCCGAAACTAATTTGGTTGCTAAAAGAATGTTTTATAGCAGTGCTAACATGCGACTGATCGAGGGCGGGGGATGTCTGACGGTTCTATTCCTTGAACATTTCCGATTGCGAAAACGTGCATTACACTAATGAAAATTCATGAACCCTTTATTAATACTTATTAAATTGAAACCCAACAATTCCCTACGAGTATCTACACCCAGAAGACGTATAAATCTATCTCCCCTTTGTTTTTCTTAGGTTTTGCGATTTTATTCGCATTTGGAAGGCCGTTCCAATATTTGCTGACGTGTGATGCGTTGAAAATTAAGGCAATCCCAAAGATTGCTTCGAGGAAAAATTGACCCACAACCGCCAAACGCATCTCTGCCTTTCGCGGATTTCGTGGCCCCAGACCAGGGGCGAAGTCGTCGCCCGCGCCATGAATGATGTCCACGCAATGAATGACATCCTCCTATCGAATTTTTGCCGTAGAAATTTTGTATTTTGTGTAATTTTTAAATTTTGGCAATAAAATTAATGCCTTAATACAAAATGACTACAAACCGATCTATATATCCCTAGAATTATTCCTCTGAAATTCCATTCTTTGCTGGTCTCGCCCACTTTTCTAAGCGGCGCAAACCGAAGAAGGGGTACAATACTTTTTTTTTTTAAATGGTTTAAAGGTAACAATCAGTACATGTTACTATACGACTGTCTTATTTTGTTCGTCTCATTGTTTATTGTCATCGCGTTTTATAACTTGTGTTGTGTTTTCCAAGTTGGACGTGCTTAATCGGCCTCAACATTTGTGTAAATTTGATGACATTTTATGACACACAACCACCAAAACAAAATATTGTCGCTCTCTCCAAGAAATGAGAGGAGGAAAACCAAGCGGGCAATAATAAAAGAAATTAACCTATGATGTACAAGACATGTGTTTTTCATACAAGTCACGTTTATCATTTTCGAAATGACTAATTATATTTTTTTGGAGGTTAATTGCCCATTCAAATTCACAATGCATGTTCTAATGGCCCGAATGTGAACTAACAACTAATGGTATCAACACAAATTTGGGGCCATGTAATGGGCCAACACAGGCCCAACAGGCTTGTACTCCCAGCCCCACTACAAATACTGCTTTGCCATTTTAACAGCGATGAGTAAGGCTGCGCATGGTAACCATTATGTTCCGAAAAACTGATTCTAATTAAAATTACTTTTTCTGATTCCGATTCTATTTCTGCATGAGTTTTAGAGAATCAGAATGCGTTTGGTAACTGCCCAAAATTTCTATTCGTGGAATAGAAACGTGTTTGATAACTGCATAAAATTTATGTTTCAAAAATTTATTTCTCTTTCTAATTTTTTTTTTCATTTAAGTCAAATAACTATGTAGTTACTTTGTAAAATTTCATCCTAAATTGAAAACAAATTTCCAATGCACACTAAAAAAAAACTTAAAATACATTATTTTTTTAGCATGTCATAAATTAAACATAAATTTTAATACATGAAGTTCGAAGTTCGGTTGAAGCATGAAATAATTTTCATATTAAGAACTCATTTTTTAAAATATTTTTTTGTCCAAAATATATACAAATACAACAGACGAATAACCAAATTATCCACTGACAAAAAAATAAATAAATTATACTTCTTGATACGAAATACAAGTACTTCACTATCATTTTGCAGTTTCTGTCCTAAATTCAAGTAGGTGTTTGGCTTCAACTTCACATGCAAATGGTCACGTTTTGTGACGCACGGTTACGAGTATATACGTTATCATCCGGATATTCGATGCCCTCATCTTCCGCATCAATTTTTCTGCAGAAGAGTTTAAACTTGAAATCTAAAAAATTTAGGCCCAAACTTATGAAAATGAAGTCAAACTAGCCTAATCTAAGCTTCTTCTATTTTTGGGGATTTTTCTAAATGTTTGTGATTTTTTTAAAAAAGTTCCAATTTATTTTGAATTATTTTTATTTTATTTTATTTTTATTAGGTCGAGTGAAGAGTGACAAGAGAACTAAAAGGGAAAAGCGATAAATGTGAGACTTCATTCTGTTTTGTAATTCTCAAAAGTGATTCTTTTCTTCTAGAACTAACTTTTTTTTTGTTCTGAATTTTGTTCTAAAATTGATTTTGAAAAGAGAATCAGAATTATTTATTTTACCAAACAGAATTCTCATCTATTTTTGTTCAAGGGAGCAGAATCATAAAATCAAAATGGTTATCATGCATTCTCTAAAAGGCCAAGAGTTTTGTACTCCCACTATAATTAGGACACTTCTAATTACATTGCTTTTGAAGTGTTTTGACAATACTAACTCTTGTTGATGACACCTTTTCTTAAGCATCCTTTTTGCTTGGTAGTGGTCTCTCATTTGTTTTTTGTTTTGTTTTTTATTTGTCTTTTCTCATGTGTCGCATCTTCTGCCTTTTCATTTACTTCTACTCGTTCTCTCTTAATCCGATCATGGTTTCAAGCCTTGTCCGTATCTGAAAGTAGGGGAAAAAACAAAAAAAAAAAAAACAACTCTTCCTTGCGGTTTGCCTCTGTCACTTGCCGTCCATGCCACGCTGTAGTCATTGGTTTTTGAATTTTTAACTGGAGTTTGAAACCTAAGAACAGAATAGGCCTAAAAGCTATTGCACTAAACTTCTTCACGACGATCAGAACATCCGGATTCAAACAATTGACAGGCAACTGATCCTCCTCGTGGCATAAGGGCTTGGACTCGAGGGTCGAGTTCCCAATCATCTCTCTAGCCTCTCAATCATCCTATGTTTAGTTCATACCCGAGACATAATAAAGTCAGATAGATAGAAGGGAAATATAAACCGAATAAAAATATTTTGTGAGAAATTAAGATAAAGGTGGATATGATTTTTAATGTTCATAATATAAAAGTTAATTTTCTCAAATAACATACTTCTTAAATTAATAAAATTAAACTATATTTGACTATAAGTAATACATTAATCCTAATATAAAAAATCCAAAATTGATAAAAAGATGTTAGTGAACGTGTTTAATAGAAAATGAACGATAAAAACACCTTTTCTAAAACTGAACGATTGCATTACTTATAATAATCAGTTATTGAAAAATGTTTTTCTTATTTGGTTATGCCTTGATTGGCCTAATTGTGGCTTCGATGTCGACCTTATCTCGCGTCAATCTCGCCTCCCCTTGGCCCGTTAGAGAATCGGTTATGATTTGATTTTTGGCTCAATCGTGATTGGTCGACAGAACAATGTAGGCAAGGGAAGCCGACAAATTAGATCTATAACCTTGGAAAAAGGATTGGCTCTGAGGATCAGGCATGGGGTCCCAATTCTTATTCGTCAATTGTCAATAGTAAAAATATTTTTACATTGACTAATTATCATAAGTGATGCAATTGTTGTCGAAATACATTTTAATTATTACAAGCGATGCAAACGATCGTGTTTAAAAAAATATTTCTAAAATAATTGATTTTTTCAAAACAAACACACCTGAAGTATCTATAAGTATGTATGCAACGATAAGCATTGTTTTTTTGCACAATATTATTGTACTTAATTTTGACGACACTACATTATCACGATTGACTAGAATTCTTCGGATGCGAATGGGATGACTCGAATTGATGGATGAAATCATTCGGTTTGAAATGTGCAAATCGAATGTGAACCATTCTACTTCTTTTTGATTTTGTCCTCTTTAACTTTTTCCAAACCATCAATCACGTCTCTCTCTTTTGTGGGCATTCTCGGTTAAAATTTTGATTACAGTTATGGATAAATAACTTTAACGTTCTGTTCGCATGCGAAAAATGAGTTATTTTCGGAAAAAAAATATTTTTCAAAAAGTCATTTTTTAGGAAAATGACAATATTTTTTGGTGTTTGGCTGAATCTTGAAAATAAATTGGAAAATATTTTCCATCATCCAATACGGGAAATTTTATTTTTCTCATTTCTTTTAAATTGTTTTACTTTTCTTTTTCTTTCTTCTTTGACTCCGGCTTGCAACTGGCAACAGGTGAGGCTCGAGCTCACACCTATGGTCGATTGCCGGTGATTGGCCAAAGAACAAGGTGAAAAACAAAAAAACAAAATAAAGAAAAATAAAAGAGGAAAAAATTGGCTTTAATTAAAAAAAAAAGAAATAAAAGAATAATTAGATAAAATAAATGTGAAAGAGTTGAGGAAAGAAAATTGCGGAAAAATATTTCCTCTTCTCAAAAAAATGAAATCATTTTCTCCACTTTTGAAGGTACTTTTTTCATGGGAGAAAATATTTTCTTTGACTCGTCGAGATCACAAAATTCGACTCAGGTCGCAAGCGAATTTATGGACAACGCGTATTTCATTTCTTAGCCGTAACATGTCCGTACTTCAATTAGAGGTAGTTGTTTACCATGCGTTTCCTTAAGATTTGAGGTCCTATTGTTCTTAACATTCCATGAGAAATAATTAACAATACACATGAATCCATGGTAGTTTTTTTTTTTTCGTTTCTCGTTTTTTGGTAAGCTATCTTGTTTGTTGTAACTTTCCTTTATACTTTTGTAAATTTTTGGACTCTAGTTAGCAGGTCATTGTCCTCGTTCGCTGTAACTTCTCTTGTTTGGCGTGTGGATATCCTAAAATCATTGGGATCTCAATTTTACCACTGGCTATTGATATAATTCTCGGGTGGTAACTTTCATACAAGATTCGTAACTTGAAAATTTTGACAATTGGTAATTAACTACCGGAGATAATTCCATAAAAAAAAACACTAATTTTAGGTCTAATGGCAATTCTAGCTAGAACTTTTTTTGTTTCATAAAAAAACACCAACTTTAGGTTTAATGACGATTCTAGCCCAAACTTTTTTTTTTCATTCTATTGAAAAATCACAAACTTTAACTCAAGTCCTAAAACTGGTTCTCCCCTAATTTAGAATCATTAGTTGTCCAGCGTAGCAATTTCACATCATCAATAAATTCACGTGGCTTGTTGAAGTGGATTTAAGGCATTATCCGTCGTCTTCTTACTACGAAATTTGAAATTATTCATCTGCTTCACCTCCGACACAACTCGAAGGATAGCAGTTAACCTATTTATCCTGTCATTCACTTTATCCGCAAGCATCAGCTCTCTAATTGGAATCCAAAACTCTGTATTATCATCCATGAAGAAACGCTATTGATGAGATCCACCAAGCTCAAGACTAAAGACGTCTTTTTTTAACAAGCCCAACCTTACTCCTTCTCCGAAGCAGATGAACAACTTCATACTCCATGCAAAGAGGACGACAAATAGTATCTTAAATCCACGTCCACAAGCCATGTTAAATGTCTCGAGTTTTCAATCGTCTATGGATTGTTTTATTCGGATATATGCAGCGGACGATTTTTGGTGCAAAGTGAATATTGCCACCACAAAAGACAAAAGGGGACTTCTTCTGGCTGAACGAGAAATAAAAGGAAGGGAACTCATATATATCATTTATATGAGTATTATATTGTGGGCCCACAGAGTCAAAAGATAAAAAAGGGTTTCTTTTTTCCCTTGGTGGCCCAAGAGAGCCCAGGTTAATGTTGGGTTGTCTTGAGACTCTCTCAATCTAAAAGTTAGCTCAATATTTGAGACTTTCTCTCACACTTATTTACTGACCACGAGCCCCTTCCACAATCGATGTGGGACAATCCCAATAATATCTCCCTCACACATCGGGCCATGGGTCGAAGGGAGCGACAACCCGTATCTCTACCAAGTGACTGTTGTGTCCAGATTTATTGGCAACATGTGCTCTGATACCAGTGTTGGATGGTATTGGGTATATCTCAACTCAAAAGCTAATTCAAAGGTTGAGACTTTTTTTTACGCTTATCTATTGACCACCAGCCTCTTCCACAACCGATATGAGACAACTCCAACACGCCACGTGAATTTATTGATAATGTGAAATTGTCATGTTGGACAACTAATGGTTCCGAATTAAAGATAGTCGAATTTGATGCTCTAGTTAAAGTTTGTGATTTTTCATATGATGAAAAAAGTTGGAGTCAGAATATTCATTAGGCCTAAAGTTAATGTTTTTTTACGAGACCAAAAAAAAAAAGTTTGGGCCAAAACCATCATTGAAGCCAAAGCTTGTGACTTTTTAGGGAATTGGCCCTTAACGACTAATACCGAAAGTTACCTCAAATTATCATAAGCGAGAGTACATCAACATAATAATTGTCTCCACCATTTGTAGTTTACATGTCCGCTTTGTAAATAAACTTTAGTAGCCTTTCGCGAGAGGTAGGAATGCTCTTTTACGTATCAACAAGGTGTTGACTTAGATGACAACAACGTTTTTTCCTTTGATTACAATTATGGGGTTCAAAGCATCGTTAAGAGCACTCCGATAGTAAAATCCTATATCTGCCTAGTCGGTCTAGGGGAGTGATCCCCTAAAATTGGGGGTGTGCAATCGGATTGAGTAGAATTGGTAACCAGGTTGGACCACAAAAAATGGGTATGAATCCTGGTATGAGTCTCGGTTCCAACATGAACTGGTTCGATTCTCGACTCCAAATTTGTTTACACTAGTTTGAACAAGTCTGATTCTCGGTTCCAACATGAACTGGTTCGATTCTCAACTCCAATTTTTTTTACATTGGTTTGAACAAGTCTGATTCCCGGTTCCAAATGAAGATCAACCCAAGAACGAATCAATTTTGAAATAGGACCGGTTTTGGAACTAGTTCTTAGCTACAGTAAAAACCACATAATTTCTCTAAGTTTAGTCTAATTATGCCTCGCCTTATTTATTTATTATCCATTCTTTGTCGCCTCTCTCTATTTTTTGGAGCAATAATATTATGGATGAATGGAGTTTAAAAATTTATTTTAATGAATGGGAAACTAAGTTTCATAATTTATGTTTTATGTTACATGTTTAAACTTTTTATTGTTTATAATTGTGGTTTCGTGTTTGAAATTTTCATCTTCTATAGTTGTACGTGATCGCATGTTTGGTGGATAGGGATTTAAGTTGATTATTTTATTTAACTTTGAGCCGTTTTGTTGCTCATATAATTTTGATGTAGAAAATGAATTTTTTTAAAAAAGGAAAAAAAAATTAGGCTTTCAGATAGGCCCTGAACCGTAAAAATAGGGTTCTAGGGACTGGTTAGAAAAAATAACAAAAAAGGATAATTTTAGTTTCTAAAAACTGAAAACCGAGCCCACCTGAAACTGATCAAATTGTTCCGGTGCTCGTTTGTAAGTTTCCTCCAGGAACAGTAATTTTCCCACGTTTTCGTGGGATTCAATGGTCTGATTGTCATGCCTTTCTTTCGTTGTTCTTTTACTTAAGATTCGTAGTAATTTTCCTTGTGTTCTCGTAAATTTGAGGGTGAGCCTATCGTGGGGAGCCTCCCATCGAATTACTTCTTTGTTTATAAACTTTCCTTTGTTGCCCGTAACTGTCCCCACGACACTGGTAAATTACCTGTAAATGTCCTTTCGGAGATTTCTTTAATGGAGGTAATAATTGCGATTATGATGGTCTTACAAAAACACGCTAGAAGGAGGGCTTGAACCTCTGAACTTGTGGTTAACAGCGACACGCCCTAGACAACTGAACTATTTCAGCTATCCTCACTAGGGTACTAAGTTTTGAATATAGAGGCTTCCTTCATTTGACAACACAACCTTACAGTGTATATGACAACAATTCTTTGCTTTAGAATTACTTTTGAAATATAAATTCATTCGGTAACGAAACTTCTAAAGCTGAAATTCATTTGGTCACACAATTTCATTTTCCTATTTCTAAAGTAACTTTTTCCCTTCAAAAGTTATTGTCAACCTACTTTCAGAAGTTAAAATATATATATATATATATATATATATATATATATTTTAGAAATAGAAATTTCTCTCTCATTTCATCCTAAATCTTTCTAACTTCAGCCTGTTTTCATTCTCACTCTCTACCATGCATCTGCTATTGCCGCCCACCACCGCCACTGCCGCCCACTGCCCATTGCCGCCACTAGGTCGTTGGAGTAAAAAATAAATAATTTGTTTTATTAAAATAATTTCAATTGCATGAAAGTGTTTTAGCAATATTATTTTTCTTAATAAGTTATTAAAAAATATTTTATGATTTGCTTAAATATAGAAGTATTTTCAGTGGGAATGGGTTGTTAAATTTGTACTGTATAAAAATAGGTCAAAACTGGTTAAATGGGTCAATATGAATCAGACCATATTCAACCCGGCTCAATCTCGTCTCGACCCACTTGTTTGACACCTCTAGGCATAGGCAAGGAAGCACGAAAAATACATGTGCTTTTAGCGTTGATATATGAGCTCATCCATCGTATTTATTAATACAAATTTTCCATCAAATTGATCCCCATTTGCATAAATAACTAAATAATAAATCATACACAAATCCATGAGTGTTTGTATTTCACTTTTCTCAAATAACATGCATTTTAAGAGTAGGATCAATAGTTTTTCGTTGAAGATTTTATGTTAATAATGTTGCAGAAGTAAAAACTTGTAATTGTTATCAAACGAATTTATGTTCCAAAGCAAAAAATTTATTATATTATTAAACGCATTTCTCTGATAAAAAATCAACTTATGGAGTAGAAGCAAAAAAAAAAAAATCAGCTGAAATAAAAAAAATCAGCTTCTAATCGTTAGTTTATTTTTAAAGTAGAAATGTTGCTAATTGCACCCTATCAACCCAACCACCACCTCTCGCACGGTGGACAACGGTTCACGAAAACTGAGGTCAGTACATTTGGGATCCAACCATCGATGTCGGGGATGATGGAGGACGGCGGCGCAAGGGTTTCTTCTAGCGAATCGCAAACGAGGCAAAGACACTTCCCTCAATTGGTTGGAAATTTGTCCCTCCAAGTAGTACCGCGGGATGGGGTTCGTTGTTCACACAAGTTTGCCTAAGAGTACTTTGACACAACTTTGTATTTCACGATCAAGAGTCGCATGATGATTGAAAATTAGTTTAGCCCTCGAAAGGGCTCTAATGGCATAGTTTCTCCCATTTTCAAGAAATTTCGTTCTTTCCATGACATTCCACTCCAAAAATTATGCGTAAACAAAGCAATTTTTGATTTATAAAAAAAAACGATTGTCGAAAAAACGAGTTACACTGCCCGAAAGCTTTGCCTTCTCAAACATAAAGCAATCGAAACAAATGACGAGAGATGTGCTCTAATAGCATGGTTCCTTCTATTTTCGAGCAATTTCGTTCTTTCCATGACATTTTTTCTCGAAAAGTTATGCATAAGTATCCACAATACATGCTTACTAGAACATAGTCAACGAACAATGTTTATTTTCAAAATACGAATTACCCCGTGACATGGGGACATGCAAGATGCTAAACACACAGACTTCTAACGCACTTCAACAAAAACCTCTAATGTTACTTATTTTCACTTAGGTATATTTGTTTCGCAAAAGATGAATAATTTGAAAAAAAAATCATAAAAGCAACCTTATAAAAATGAATAAACAAACAATCTTTCATTCACGATAATAATTAAATAAAAATTATTGTCGATAGTGAAAGCATTTATTATTGTGTAGTTATTCGAAATGACACAAATAACCATTTTTAGAACTTTTTTTTCAAAACACTCATTTTTAGCAAAACAAACGGAGCCGGACTTGTCACATGCACTATTGACGGGAAAAAAAAATATTATATGCACTACTCACATTTTGATCTCAAAATAATTTTATATAATCTAAAAAAAATTGAAGAGAATTTCAATCCTTAATTTAATTGCTTGTGAAATTTTTAGAAAGAAATAATACAAGTAGAAAATCTTTCATATATCCATCTTCATAACAAATGAAGTGTTAATACTACGAAAAATCTCAAACTAGCACACCATGATAAACCTACCCTAAATTAATTCATGGATCACAAAAATCTCAAAATGATATAATTGTGACATATTTACCTTCCATTAGTTTTTATTAAATTTTACTGTCAAATCCCGAGTTGGATGGCATGTGGCAATTCACGAGTGTGACATTTTGGGATTTTTCTGTCTTATGTTTATCACACGTACTAACTTGAAATTTTTCGTGGTATTAACTCAATTTAAAGAAAACTAACGAAAAGTAAATTTGTCGTGAGTATATTAATTTGAGATTTTTGTAGTAAAAAAATTAATTCGAGATAATTTATCATGAATATATTCGATAAATATTTTTTATGATTAACTAAATTTATCATAATTATATTGATTTACGATATTAATCCCCAAACGAGAGGTCGCCGTTTCTGGTAATTTTCGGGCAGTTACCAGTTACTTCGTTGCGCACCCACGAGTGCGTGGTGCCACGTGAGGACGCGATAATAAAAAAAATAAAAAAATCCCACGCGCTTTAGCGCAAGTGCATCCACGCTACTTCCCAATCCCTATAAGATAGGGGAAAATGACGAAATTCCCATCTTCTTCGAAAGCCAAAGTTCGCTCTCGAGTCGCACTCATAAATCCGAATTCCTTATTATTATTTTTATTTCAAATTAAAAAAAAAAAGCAGAACATCTGAGCTCTCTCTGCTCTCGAATTCGAGATCTCTCTCTCTCCCTCTCGCGCTCCATTTTGTATCTCGCCGCGTCTCGCGCTCGATCGGTCGCCGAAGCAGACGCAAATCCAGAGAGAGAAGCTACGCAAATTCGCATCAATCTTGACCGCACAGGTTGGAGAACTGATTTCATGTCTTTCATTTTCGCTTTTGATTTCGCTCGCTCGGCGTTTAGGATTTCCCGCGGAAAAAAAATCGCGATTCGAGCCTCCGACGAGGACTTCGCCGTCGCCTTGTTCGTTCTTATCATTTCTTGGATCGGAGTTCGTAGCTCGTGTAATCTGATTGACTGAGTGGAGTGAAGTGATGCTAGATTGTGATATGTTGTCAGAAGCGCGAGTCTGAGGTTGCCTAGTCTTATCGCAAGTCCGTGTGATGTTTAGCTGTTTCTTGAAGTGATTTTAATCGGATCGGGAACTAATTTCCTTAGCTTCGACGTTTAGGATACAATGACGAATCCGGAAGGACACGGTCGCGATGATGAGGCGGACTCGTCCGTGGAAGTTCCGCCGCCTGATAGCTTCGAGTGGTCCAATTTCGCTGATGAGGACATCATGCATCAGAAGAACGAAATCCACGCCGTGGAAGCTGAGAAAATTCCATGTGTGGGCGACAAGGTGTGACCAGCCTGAGCATTTTGAAACGTCGCCTTTGTCATATGTGCATCCTATGATCGCTGAATACCTGTATTTGACATGTTGTCTTGTTACTGCTACATAGTGGATTGGCGGTTCTGGTTCTGTATGTTACAACTATGCTCTTGCTCATGTGAGCTTTGTTTCGATAATGTTTTCGTTTTATTTCAGTTCTGAAATTATTCCTGGTTGCCTCCTTTTGTTTTGTGCGGCTATTGCATCCTTTCATCGCTCGGGTTATCAATTGTTGTCCTGTTCATGTGGACTTTGTAGTTGCAACATTCTTCTTTAATTGTGGCCATGCAATTACTTGTCCTTGCTTTCCTATTTTATCTTGCAATTTTTGCACGCTCGTATCCCTCAATTTTTGGTCCGCATACTATGTCAATCTTTAACTAGTTTGGGATAAAAGTGATGTTGATGTTGATGTTGATACTATGTCAATCTTCTTAAAAGTCGTTTGGTGATTTTGTGGCCACCAGATATAAATGGATACTCCTCTCTTCTGAGTTCCCATTATCACCTTCGTTCGAGCGACCTTTCCTTCAGTAAATATCTCTGTTTTATCTGGGTCATGGGGTCGTTTGTTGTTCTTCTCCTGTTGTTTCTTGCAGGTCTTGCCATATATGCAGTTGCTACCTTGCTCTTTCCTTTGCGGATTGTGGAAAATATGATTAAGTTAGTTTCCGACTTCATGGCATTGTTGAAATTAACTGCCAACTGCACCTAATAGTCTAGACTGACTCAAATATTGATGACACTGGAGCAGTCTGCATATGTTGACTACTAGCATATTTTTCCACGTTAGACTGATTGCGATGAAAATATCTTTTGTGCTTGGTGACACTCTTACACTGCGGACTGCAGACCTAACCCTTCGTGGTCCATCATTTCCATGGAGTGTTGATTGCCCCTAGCCTTTGTCTTGTTCGATCTGAATATCTGGTACTATTCTTGCATGCTCATAAATAAGTTTATTGGTGTTCATCTGCAGGAACCACTTTCTGCTTTAGCAGCTGAGTATCAGTTAGGGAGCCCTATTTTGCTGGAGAAGATAAAGGTTTTCGTCGTATTCTTATAGAATCTTGTTGCTTATTTCAATTTTTCCTTCATCTTTTATGTCCTTAAATGCAGGTGCTTGATGAACAATATGCTGCCATCAGGAGAACACGAGGAGATGGAAATTGTTTCTTTCGAAGCTTTATGTTCGCGTACCTTGTAAGTCGTAGTATAGCTCTTGAGAATTTTTTGTTTATTAATAGCTTTTAATCAATTGATGTTTTAGGAAAGTGGATTGGATTGTGCCTTCGAGTTTTATATAGTAAAACGTAGTTGGATGTTTCAGGAGCATATCTTAGAAACACAAGACAAAGCTGAGGTGGATCGTATTAAAGCTAATGTTGAAGAGTGTAGAAGAACTCTTCAAAGCTTGGGTTATGTCGACTTCACTTTTGAGGATTTTTTTGCGGTAATTCATTGTCCTTGAAATTTGTATATTATGCGATTGCTGATGTAAGTTCTGGCTACCTGCATGCCATTGCAAACTGTAAGCCAGCTTTGGACTAGAACGAATCTGGTCTGTGGCTTGACAATGGTTATATATTGCTGTTTGGATTCTGTTGATCTGCTGATTTTACTTGGCAGTTATAGAATGAGAATCAAAGAAAACTTGTGAATCGTACCTTTTAATTGAGTCCACCTTTCAACATGTGGTCAGTATAAGGAGTTAGCTAGAATCCACAGTAAAGGTTAACTTGGAGAAAATTCAGCAAGTATTCTGCTTGTGGGAAGGGGAATGACCTTTTCTTTGGCAATTTGAAACATGCTTATCAAGAAACCTAGAGTCTGTTTATGGATGCGTCTAGTTTGAACTGCAACCTTTTTTGCTCAAATGTGCGTTGCTGTTTTCTGAATCTTTGTCTGAAAGCCTGTCTTGGAAGTATTGTGATTAGACATTTTTCGCAAAAAAACAAGGTTTACTTAATATTCTCGAGCTTTTAAAAATCTCTGTTTTGAGATTATCTCATACTCAAACTTGGACACAACAAAATTTGCAATGGATACATTTCTTTTTTCCTTTTTTGGTAAGAATGGACCTATTTCTTAACTCAAGTTTTCTGGGTCCCAGGAAAATGGGTGACTCAAATAGTCTTGAAACGGGTCATAATGCCTCTATCACTGGTTTGTCAACCCATGACATTATGGTCAATATACAAGCATAAGTTAATGAGAAAATAGTGAACTTTTTAGAACATGATGAGTCGACATGATTCTTTTTATTGAGTAAGTTCAAAACATGAGCAGATATGGGATGTCATTTTTGCATCTATAAAGTGGGTGTTGAGTAGTTTTGGAGTATTGATGGTGGTAGTAGTGATGCAAAGTGATTGTGGGGTGGCGGTGACAGCAAAGCTTCAAAGGCGATGGAAGTGGTGGTATAGATGGCGGATAATTTGGAGAGGCAGTGACGGAGGCATTGTAGTGGTGGTGATTACACTGTGTATTGGTTGGGCTGGAAAACCTTTTTTTTCTTGCTCACAGATAACTAGATCTAAAATTCCATTAAAGAGTGTCTCTCAGTAGCACAATCTCTAATGTTTTGGTTTTGTTACCCATTTCTCCTCCAAAGTTTCCCCCCTGATAGATGGGATTGTTAACTCTCAACCCAATTCAGATTCTAAATCTTTACTTCTAGCCCTGAAGACAAGCCACAGTAGCATTTTTAAGGCCCGCAACTACTTCTGAAGGAAAACGGAATAGGCGGGTTCTTTTCTCCATTGTAATTGGTCAATAGATAAGCTTTTCTCCAGATATATCCTAGCTTAGCAGAAAAATGTGTGTACGGTGCGCTTATGATGATGAATTTTTTTATGTTCTTTAATGCAGTTATTGTACAAATGGAGATAAATAATTTCAGGAGTACCAAGTTTATTAACTAATAGACTTGAGTTTGATGCTGAGGTTGGTGGATGTCAGCTTTTTTGGAACACACTCATAGTTTAGTACAAGAGAGAGTTGATATCTTTACCCATCTAAATTATGTATCAAACTGATATCAAGCAGATTATCTTGGATGTCTCTTCTTTATCTTTACCATGTTGTGGCTGAATGTTTGATATGAAATTGTTTCAGCTATTCCTGGAACAGTTGGAAAGTGTTCTTCAAGGAAATGAAACTTCAATAAGGTGGCCTTATATTTTTGTTGAACATTTTGATTTCATCTAGAAAGAAAGAATTTAATGATGGACTTAATCATATTTTTAAAAAGTGTAAGCAAGTGCATGTTGTGCTTTCTGTTTCAGTCATGATGAACTGCTTCTTAGGAGTCGAGATCAGTCGGTATCGGACTATGGTGAGTTTTAAGAAAATTGACATATTAAACCAATTGGCATTTGATTTTTCTCTTGATGTATTTGGTTGGCCAGTGGTGATGTTCTTCAGATTTGTTACCTCTGCTGAGATACGCAAGCGGTCAGAATTCTTTGAACCATTCATTATGGGATTGGCAAATACAACTGTGGAACAGGTTTGATTATATTTATTCACTTCCTTCTGAATTGTTCATGGATGCATAAAAGTATGTCCCCGCATTCTCTCTCTCTCTTTGGAAGGGCGAGTTATAGATGGGCAGTGAGTAATTGTTAAGTTCGATTGTTACCAGTTGAATTTTTCGGAAGAATGCTCTTTTATCCTCATTTTTTTTAGCGGGTTATTTCCAAACTTACCCACATGCTGATCTTCGAATGTTTATATTTTTTAATTTATTTTATACAAATTGAAAACAGTTGCACATGGCATTTTCTGTGAATACTGGTACTACTTATTCTAGAAAGTTGACATGTGATTGGAAAGGGGAATACGTTGTGCTTCGTGAACTCTAAATTTGCTGTGCAGCTTGTGTATGACCAAGTGTTTCATGTTGAGTACTGCATCTAATTACACATATTTGGTCACGGTGGTTGATATATTTTGGTCGTGTTG
Source organism: Rhodomyrtus tomentosa (assembly GCA_028455895.1). Taxonomy (NCBI): domain Eukaryota; kingdom Viridiplantae; phylum Streptophyta; class Magnoliopsida; order Myrtales; family Myrtaceae; genus Rhodomyrtus; species Rhodomyrtus tomentosa. Next base: position 10,526,923 of record JAPCWY010000003.1, on the reverse strand, counting down.
TAGTTTTGCAAGTCCTCCGTGGAGCCAATGGGTGAGGAAAGTGATCATGTGCACATCATAGCTATATCCGAGGCGCTGGGCGTGCCGATTCGCGTCGTATATCTAGACCGCAGCTCATGTGATAAGGGTGGTGTCAACGTAAATCACCATGATTTCATTCCTAACGTCTCTTCCAGCAGTTCTGGCCCTGTTGAGCCTTTCATCACTTTGCTGTATCGCCCGGGTCACTATGATATGCTCTATCCGAAACGACCCACTTAGCTTTCCGGAAAGGTAGATCTTGGAACTGTCTTCCCCTTCATGGCCAGTGAAATACAGTTTGACATGATATATTTCCGTCTCATGGGCACGCACACAAACTGTTTCCCTGCGGCGTGAACTGTAATTCTAACTCTTTCATGCTTCAAAAGATCGGGACATGGACTGAATGCAGAGATTTCCGACCCCAATTTTCAACCTTCTGTCTACCCAAAAAAGGAAATTCAGTTGTAAGTTTCCTTCTCCTGTCACAGTGACAAATCACTGACAAAGCAGTGCCTGAAAGGAAATATTCCAGATACCGTCCCCAATGATGTTCGGCCTGAATGTTGTGTTGCCATAAGCATTTTAGTGCCACCTGTGCTGTCGTGTGTCGTTTGGTTTAACCTTTGTGTCAAAGGCAATTAGCATGCTTATAGTTCTTGACCAACATGGTCGTGGAATTATTAATCCGGTCGAACTTAGGGTCAGCCTGTCGATTCTTTGTTTCATATGCGGGCTAAACCTAGAGCATGTATATGGCCGGCACGAGAAGGGAGTTGAGATAAAACGTTAGGTGATTCAAATCTCTATTAAGTTAACTACTTGCGCGATGCGACTTTGCCATCATATGGCGGAAGGCCGGGTCTTCCTGTTGTCTAAATATCAAGTGAAATAGCGCGCGGGACTTCATTTCTGAGCTTTGCAAATGGGGGGTAGCCCAGCCAACTTAAGGAGGATCTGTTCGAGGCACATTACCAAAGAAATGACAGATATACAAAAGAGCCAGATTGACATTGATTGGCCGAAAAAAGTTACATAACTTCACAGGTGAGTTGGCTTAATTCCAAAAAAAAAAAAGAGCCTAAACTTTAAGTTGAGATTCAAATCTACCCACAATTTTTTTTTTTGCCATAAAAACTCACCAACTTTTGCGACAACAATAACAAATTTATCTCAAACTAGTTAGGTTCGACAGTCGATAAGCTCCAAATATTCATACAAATAAAATCAAAATCAATTTGGAGAAAAAATATAAATATGTAAAAATAAATAAATAAAATATATATATATTTATGCATTATGTCTTCATAATATTAATAGTCTTTATTCACTCCGTTCTAAGACACACCGTACGCAATCTATTTCACACTCCATTAAATCTTGTTTTACTATTTTCCCCCAATGAGTTTCGATCAACTTTTTCATTTCTTCGTGTTATACTCTCGATAGCAAATTTCTATTCGTACCAGAGTATCTAGAAAACTTTGGATAATATGCCCAAACCATCTCAATTTGTGTTCTCTCATCTTTTTTGCCACCGATTCTACTCCAACTTTTCGTCGAATATATTCGTTCTTTTATCTTATGTATCTTTATATGCCCACACATCCACCTTGATATCTTAATTTTCGCTACTTCCATTTTTTGCAATGGGTCGAAACTCACCACAGTTCTCAAATCTGCCCTTGGTTAGGTTTTCATCCATTTTACACAGTTGAAGTACACGATTCCACACGATTCCACTCCCCCCGTCTAACTTTCTTTTCTGTTTATTTGATTTTTCTCTCTCCTCACCCTCGACCGAGTCCCAAGTTACTGATTGTTAGAACTCTGCCTCCGCTCTCTCTCCACCGAACCCAAAGCACAGGTTAGTAGAAAACTTCACTTTCTTCTTCTTTAGCATCTGGAGGAGCTTGAGTCGGGAGGCCAGGGACGGTGATCTAACCCGATACAAGTCCCTTCAATCCCACAACTCAAAGCCATCCACTGCATCCTTGCCGCCAACCTTTCAGTGGTGGTTCCGTCCCCCAAGTTTCTTGATGCGTCTCCTCATCGGCGCCTTCTCTGTCGCGTCGAACGACACCTTCCCCTTCGTTCCTGACCCCATCACCTTCGGCCCCACCGTGATCACCAAGGGCTTCGACCCGACCATACCCGCTCCATCTTTTGTGTCAAAGTGGACGGTCTCCGCCAATGCGATGGTCAACGAGGTGAGGAAATACTTCAACAACTCATCGCAATTCGGCGACTCCCCGTCGGCGGATCCGCGACGACCGAGATCTCTTGCTGCGTTATTGTCAGTCGTTGTGGGAAAGCGGCGTATATAGCCGGATCGGAGAGTCCGTGTTCAGTCTTGACTCTTGCCAGGACCACCATCTCATTGGTGGTGGCATTAATGGCCTCGGAGATGTGGTCCTCGTCGGTGGGGACAATTTTGCTGTTGATCTCGGGGCGATCGACCTACGCATTGCCTCGGAGTTGCACGATGAGAGGGATTCGGCGTGCGATGCCTACCTACCCCATAGCAAATTGGTGTCGGCGAGAGGCTCAAGGACGCTCAGCTCGCGGGAGAACCGGCCGCCGATGACGATTATTCTGAGAAGCTTGTCGAGCAGGGGCAGATTCGGTTGCTGTTGGAGAGAGAGAGTGCTCATGACGTGGGTGGAAGGGTTTCCTGGGGCGAGAGAAAGAGGGACAAGACCGAGAGTTCTGACAAGTGAGGAGAAAGGAAAAGTCAAATAAGAAAGAGAAGTAAACGGTGTAAAAGGGATGGAAATGTAACGGTCGCCAGATTCGGGCATCCATGGAAAGTTTGAGGTTTTTCATGAAAAAAAAAAAAATTGGGGGCAGATTTGGGTCTAAACTTGAAGTTGAGTGCCGTTTACAGGAGACCAAAGAAGAAAGATTGTGCGAGATCAGGACTTTGCCGTTTCTGGCATGCGTGCTTTGCAATCGAAAGGGCAATTAAAACACCATGTGAAGAGACAGATAAACACAATAAACTTCCACATTCGTTCAGTGGCTGATAGCATGCGGAAGCAGATCCGAACATCTCTATACGGTCATTCAGACCCAATTCATTAGATCAGTCAAACCAAAATTTTTCACAGGGCCCCCAGTGACCCCCTCATCTCTCAGGAGTTACATGTTTCTTCTCTAGCGCCACAAGGCAAAGAGCGATTTGAAACTCAGGAAAAAGGACAACTCGACGGAGGGAGGGAGGGAATTAGGACACAGAAGCCTCCTTAAAACTGCCTCAAAATTTTCGCCATTGATCAGGCAACTCCTGTACATAAGAAAATTGACCATCACCAAAACTAGGAAGCTCCACAACCTGATGTTTCTCCTTTTCCCCAGCATGGTAGTCACTAATTACGCCGAAGAAAAGTCAAAACCACCTCGCGCTGTCTGGCTTTCTCTAAAAATTTCCAGGCTTCCAAAATGAACCCATATATTTTTAGACATTTCAATGCTTCTTCTCCATCATCGTATCCCCAACACATGTAAAAGGTTGCGGGGTGGAAGTGACCTTATCTTAGTTATGAGGTTAGCATCTTGACAAGATAAGTGGCTTTGCTTAATCTGAATCTTTTCCGGAACTTATAGATGAGTCCCCGATATCAAAGTCTACTCCATTCGCCAATGTGGGTGGACTTCCCTGATGGTTCTCGTCAAGAGTGCTGCTTCGAGCTCTTCCAGGTCTAGTACGAACATTAGAACCCACCGGAAAGGGAACCTGCGTATTTGAATATTCCCATAGTGAATGAAACTGTTTTCTTGCTTCTTCTTTTTTCTCTCGTTGTTTATATTCTTGCGTCAGTTACTCGTTTCCTTTTTAACTTTCGATTGTCGTCCATTATTATGAATCTCATTATCACTGCTGCTCACAGGATCCTCTCGGGGTTTAGTGCATTAGCTAATTCAGGGGTGGGATCAAAGGCTGAATATCGAGTTTGGGTTAAATTTTATGAACCAGCAGAGTAATTATTCATGCGTGAGATTATCCTGTTAGTACCTGATCACCAGCATTAGGCCCTTCAGTGTTGAAGAGAATAGGTCGGCAGCGTTTATCCTCATTCATCAAGCTTGAATTTTGGAAATGTGCAATGAGAGCAGCTTTGCCTTGTATACGAGCATATGCAAGAGAAGCAACCTTCTCGCTGTTGAACTTTTCCCATTTTTTTCCATTAAACGCCTGGCAGATATAGATATATTTTTAAGGTACAATGTCATCCATTGTTCTGAAAATATTAAGCTCACAACAACAAACCTTGTAAAAGGTGACGATTTGACCTGGCTCAGTCATATTGATGAAAGCATATCCTACATTGCACTTGTTCTGCAAAAGATGTTTAGACCAAACAATTGTATCATCAACAACTAATGAAGTAAATAAGCACTATGTCAAATTATTCCTCAAACCAAGGCCTGTACGGGTTATAAGTACTTGCCTTGAAGTCGATTGGTAGATAAAGGAAATCATAAGTTCCTCGGTGGCGCTCGTCAATTGCAGCCAAAAGCATCTTTGAGGTATACCTGCATAGCAGCGATAGAAGCATTCTAGTACTGCAGAGAGAAAAGATGGCCCTAAAACAACTAAACATATTTTTCATTGCATCAAAATGTAAATGATGTCAAAACTACACTTTCTCCTTATGCTCACCAAGAAAACATATTGCACTAGAATAATTACTACTAAGTCACCTCGACCAACCAGACAGGAAGAGCACTCCCAGATCAACTTAACCTATTAAGGTAGAAACAAATTAAAGCAAGATGCTCCAAATACTAGCAGATCATAACCAATAATAACTGTTTTTACCTATCAATATCATAATGCCAGCACAACGGAAATGATGCTCAAGAATAACCACAATGCTCGCAGCACTAGATGCGCCTTCAAAAGATTACTGCGTATCACCCCTTTAGCATGCAAGGTATTCTAAGGACTAATATCAGACTATGAGATATTCATGCCAAAGAGAGATTAGATTAGCATGGACAGTCAAAACACCAGCAAGCTAATGGGAGAGTAATTTACTAAAGATATTAATTCACATTTTCCACTTCCGTTTATGATTTATCCTTCTGAAACAAGTACAGGAAGCTGTCAATATATGCAAGTCACGCAATTTAGATGGAGCAATTAGCATGCACTTTCGCGAGAACGTGGACCGAAATATACGAATGCATATCGGCAGAGTATCTATTCTAACTACCGGGGTTCTATTATTTGCACCTAGCTTCGAGATAGACCTCATCAATCCACAGGCCTGGACGGGTTTGGGCCGAGCTTGTGTAGAAGGAGGATGTTGGGTTTAGATGGGCTAGGCTAGGTAACGCATCAAGCCTAAAAACATCTACCAAGCTTGCCAATGATTCGAAATATACCTAAAACCTCAATGGCCTACAAGGGTTGCACGGGACCCAGAGAACTATTTACCCCTGCCTCATAATCCCAAAAATAAATCTGACCTAGACCATGCCCGTCCATCGAGACAAAAGGCATTGTCCAAGGCCACTCGAATTTGGGTGGGTTGGTCAGGCCACCGGGAACATGATTACCTCTCATTTAAGATGCTATGCGTATTAATACATGAACTGATACTGTGCAAGAATGAAAACAAGCAATTTTAACCATAGGTCCTTGGAGCTGAAATTGGAGAGACATACTTGTTAGGGATATTCTTGATCATAAGGGTTGTCCTGCTGTCTTCCCCTCGAATTATGCGGTCAATGTCAAGTTCAAATTGCCTTTTGTTGTCAGCTTGATTAGAAGCAGCTTCATTTCTACGGCTTCTAACCCGTTCATTTGGAAAATCAAATGAATTTAGTACTGGCATCATTTGATTTCTACCCGGAAATATCATGCACCTCTGCTGAGGGGATTGGAAGCCAATGATTTTAGCGCGAATTGGCAGGTCCATACGGTTGCCACCAGGCGGAAAGACATTATTGGGAACAAACTCCATTGAAGTGAGCGAGTTATCAGAAATTCTCGCAGTCCCCAAAGATCCCGGATGAAAACTAGAAGCCTCAGGAGATTCCCCAGCATAGGCTTGTTGCCTATCCCAAATGGTTAAATTGACAGCTGGCGCTGATCCCACATGGTGAATATTTCGAGGTATGCCCGCATTTAGCAACTGAGATGGTCCCCTAGGAAAACCATGCAGCCTTGGCACAGGATGAGGAGCACACATTCCATTAGCAAACGATGGCGAGTTTGGCCACACCATGCCTGGAGGTTGAGGGTGATAGGAGTTACCCCAGGTGTAATGATGCCCAGGGATAGGGCTGATTCCATTACCAGCAGACCCAAAAACTGAGAAAAGAGAGCTAAAATGACCTTGTGTAATAAGAGAAACATTAACACACTCAAAAATTAGATAAAGACTGCGACGTTGTTTGCAGAGAAATGGCAAACTTACTTGATCTATAGATAATGCTATGGTGAAGCTAATAGTGAACTGGTCGCAGTAACTGTTTACCCCACATGCTAAAATGTTAGCCTTAAAATATAATACCACGGGTCATCACCAACCAGCTTTTTCTTCAGTGTGCACTTAACTTACAAAACACCTTAGAGAATCAAAGGCATTGTTACTAAATATCTGTGATGCAGACTTGAGATACTATCTGATAGTCAGCACATTCGCATAAAATGAATGACAAGCAAGTCTTCCAAAAGTAAGTGAGTTCTTGCAAGTCTTCCAAAAGTAAGTGAGTTCTTCTGTGCGTGCGCACCCCTGATTAAGTTGTTCAGCATGGTTTGGTTCTGTGGACGTACAAACACTGGCATAGCCTTGAACTTAAAATATTTCATGTACAAGGGAGTGCGTATTAAATGCAAAAATCAGCTCAGTTTGACATAATCATACTCTTTGCGCTTTACTTACCGCCTTGACTGCTGTCCAAAGATTGTCCGTTGGATCCAACCCTGCATAACTGCCAACTATCAATTGCTTCTGGTGGTCTGGAATTGACGCCTGTACCGACAGTATTAGGAGGCACTGAATGAGCTGCACTATAACCATCTTGACCATCTGGAAGTGAATGGGCATGAATATTTGGTGATGCCCGCATATCGAGATTCAATTGTCCTTGTGATTGGATAGATTGTTTGCCAACTGATCCACCTCCCACCAGAGAAGGCAAGCTGCTTGGAACACTAGAGGAAATACCATGGTGAAACGTGCTTTCAAGAAGAGGGCCCCGCATTACTGGGTGCAGACCAAAAACAGTTCCATTACCCATGCCACTGGATATTAGTGCCCTCACAGGAATAGGTCCTGTAAGTCACACTTATTTAGACAAATGTTTGCAGATAAGAAATTAGGCTTGAAACAGAATATCTTTGAAGCAAAAGCTACCAGAAAGTGTAGCAGTTGAGTGATTTTGAGGAGTATTCTGCTGAAGAAAGAGGTCATATTCATTGTGCTCCAACTTCAGTGGGGGTTGCACCAAACTGTAGCCAGTTGGAGGAAATTTAATAAAGAGTCAAGGACCAGAAGACAACCACAACCATACAGAATAAACTTCAGACTAACAATTCAGTCGAATTTAGAGAGCAAACACAGTAGTACAAATTTAAAAGGCAAGAAAAAAACAGTCAAGGACTGGCATGTGATTAGCAAACACTTTATTTCTGGAGACAAATAACCTTGAGTATTTTATTAAAATTCAATGCTCGGCTAAACAAAGAAACTGAAAAGAAAAGCAATGAACTATTATCCTTGCCAAATTTGACTTTATATTTAGGAAACATGAACAACAAAAACAGATTGAATATGTATAAATTTTAAATACAAACAGAGGTGGTTGTTTGGCTAATTTACCCTTTCGTTTCTCCAGGACCACTTGTCTCGACTGTAATCCTCTTTCCAGAAATCTCACTCTTGTTCAAGGCGCGATGAGCTGCCTCTGCCGCTCTAATATCGTAAAATTCAATATATTTATGGCCTCCATCCTGGGCTTCGCGGATCTGGAATCAAGTAAAGCATTGAAGGATTAATTGATCCAAGATAAGCATTGAGCAAAGCTTTTCGGGAAAAAAAGAAGCACCTCTTTAATTGCTCCATAGCTGCCAAAAATATGGCAAAGTTCTTCGTGTGAAACAGAAGAATCAAGATTCGATACCGCAACCGTGCCCTGATTGACATCTTCCTCTGACGGGTTTTCCTAAGATATAATCAAGAGTCATGCTATAAGACCCATGTGGATGCCAATAGAAAATTAATGACCTAAGGAATCGAAACGACTGCTAAAAATGATCAGAATCCACGAATACGGCTGACCATCTGAATGGAAATTAAAATCAATCAAACGAGATGAAACATGCAAACACCATTGCTAACCTTTGGAACTGAATAATGTATGTCAAGTTTCCTACGCCTTAGTGGTTTGCCTTGGAGTGCCTGCATTGCTTTATGGGCTGCTCTAATATCATAATATGATATAATTACAAAACCACGGTGCTTGCATGCTGTATAAAGGGTGTGGATATCTCCATAAGACTGTTCATTCATCCAGCAGGATAATCACATCAGATTTCTCAAACAGAAGATACTAAAGTATATGCAATGATGGAGAAAATACAGAAAATCAAACCTTGAAAATAGATTGGAGCTCAGAATCTTCAACATTACTACTTATACTCCTCACAAACAAGGTTCTAGAAGGATATTCACCATAAGGGTGCTCACCAGCTACCAAGCCATTACTTCCTGATTGGACATGAGAAATTCCACCCGGATATTCCAAATATTTTTTTCCAACAGAGGTAGCCTCGTCTTCTAAATCCATTCCCCCAACATTACTAAAAAAATCCAACTCCTCAACATCCTCACTAGAAGGCTGTGGAACAAAATCCAGCCCATCAGTTACTCCAGAAAGCAACTCATCGTCATCAGGAAGTAGATTTCCTATTGTCTGGGCTTCAACTTCATCAGAAGAAACAAATGGTTCCTCTTCCTCATAGTGGGAGGCAATAGTACCGATAGAATGGCCATACGGTGCGTTGTGGGATGACAACATCACTGATAATATGAAAATCACAATCCAACGTCACAAAATTGAATCGATATACATATATACAAAATCATCTAAATAGAGCCAGCAACATTTGTCCATGAGGAGAACATAAAACCAGTTAAATAAATAATGTGTTTCGATATTTAAACAGTTCAACTAGTGGCTAAGTAATACATAAATGTATTAGTAAAAAAACCATCCAAAGAATAAACCAAGTAGAGGGAGAGAAGAGGCTTACTTTTCCGGCTAAAAAGCTCAGAGAACGAGCTGGAGAAAAGACTGTTCTCATGGTTAGCTCCCATGGCATTAATGCAATAATGGTCAGGTACTGCATATGATGCTGGTCGTGCATTCATATTAGATTGTGATCCCGGACTGTTGTCCATTGGTCTTGCCAAAGCTGGAAATTGAGTGACTGCTCCAGCCCCTACCGCATGCTTGTCCAGCCTGAAATTAATTTGCCGATCATGCACTATGGAAGATTCAAAATGGCCCAGAGACTTGATTGTCTGAGATTTCCTTGGTATAACTTCTGAGAGTGATAAAGGAAATAGCTCCCTCATGTCTGTTCCTGAGACCATCAAAGCTTAACTTAGTAAGACTTAGAGATGATAATATCATGATGCCTTTCATGACAGCTTAATGACACGACAATTCAGGATCGACAAATATAATCATGTACTAACTAAACATGCTCTTTTGCCATAAGGCAACAGTGTAATAATTCTTTCCTAAGGAAGTATCACGAAAACAAAGAGAAGGAGATTACTTCTCAGAAGTAGCAACTGAGAGCAGTTTAGTATGAATTAAAAAAACTCCCTAGAGGAAAGTTGCCATTGTACCAATAATTATTACAAGGCCAGCATAGGGTCCTATGATCATGACGGTGCCATAACTAGCGTATCTCAGTTATCTAATAATAATTACTTCCAAAGCGTGAAAACTTTCCTCGAATAGGCGAGTTCTCTGGAACTGTTACCATACGATGTCCCATGGATTTTTTTCCCTTAACCGCTTCAATTGCTTGCTATGATGTTTCTGAAATTCTACACGTGCATGTATGTGTCTGGGTCTTTTCTGGTTCTCCTCACAGAATTCTGCTATTTTCATTTCCCATAACATTATTCGATGCACTCCCTGTGTCATATTACATCCACTACATACCAAATAGTCCTTTGGCAGCTCACTTCTGACTTTTAAAATTTCATTGAATAATGCAGGCTCTCGTTGTGAGAGCTATAGCAGATCTTGTGAAATCACTTTTCTGTTAGATGAACAGTTAAAGTCACTCAATGAGTTACATGCTGAAAGCAAAAGAAAGATCTGTACCACATCAGAATTTCTTTCTCATTTATCTTTTTTGTGCCACGTGGGAGGAACACCAAAAATGTCATAAGCTTATGTTAGAAGAAAACTCTTTAGGACACGAACTGTGACATCGAGGAGGGATAGTTAACCATCATTTAAATAACCTAGCTCATACACATTCACCATTGTCAGTGATGTTGCAAGAGCCCCTAACAAAGAGACCAGCACCTTCAATAAAAAATATTGGATATACATCACTCAGAACTGTATAGCCAAAATATGGCAGAACGAACTCACCAAGTATTCTAAGATGTTATGGCAATATTAAGTTGCTAGCCTAGACAAAATTTGGTGGTTAATTAGAAGGCATCAGTAATAATTCGAAGTTTAACACAAAAAAGCACTAATTCTACATTAGCCAAATAATAGCTTTGATAGGCACGGTTAGGTTAACAAGATACAAAGTAATTTCTCTGAGGTAGGATGTTCAAATGCATTATCTCCAGCATAAGAAAAAAGGTACCAAAAGGGTTCAAAGAGTTTAAATTGTTCGAAAGAAACAACGGCTACTTAGAAAGTTTAAGCTTTAAAAGGATAATATCCACAGTCAACAGTTTTTTTTTTTTTTTTTGGTAAGGGACAGTCAACAGTTTTCCTCTTTATCTAGATTGATAAAACTTACGCGCTGAATCATTCTAAGGCAAGTTAATTTTTGTAAGAGCAAAGCAATTGGCAAAGATTAAACTTCCAGAGAAAAAATATCAAAAGTCTCACAGTTGTTGCGCATGCATCATAAAGCATAGATACGAGCATCAGCTTGTAGCCTACTACGTCTTTCTGCTCCTCACCAAATTTTTCAATGGACATGACAACATTGCCAAGATTTCCTTCAGATACAAGTCTAAAGGGGTTAAACTAAGGAGGCACAACATTGATAGTTTGAATTGAATGGCAGACCTGAGGTGACTTCTCCACCAGGGTAAGTAAGCTTACAAGAACTATGCCCACTGGTGTTTAGGCAAACTGAAACCATTACTGGCACCATGACTTTAATTATTACGATGACAGTGCAAAGAAAGAATCAGACTCGAGTGACTGACCATATTGATCAGGCACAGAATGGACTTGCAACAGTTCGCTTGACTCTGCATGTATATTGATGGGCCTCAGGACTAGAAATAAAAGATAGAGATCACCAATTTTACACAATCACGTTCATTGAAAATGTATGTTTCGACTGAATGCAGCTATAGCGAATCAGCAACTCAAGAAAGGGAAAAAGGTTATGATAAAAGCTGCTGTTGACACCTTATTGGGAAAATTCGAATCTTTAGTGAAGCACGGACATATTGACAATCCCGCCCTTGAGTCCATCATTGGAGACGACATGGTGAACGCTAGAATCTACAGTGCCTTCAGAACTTTAAAGGGAGACCATCCTCAGATTATATCCCCTCGCACTCGCTCAATAACCTTGGCAGAGGATTCAAACGCTGACCATCCACCAAAATCTGTTGAACACATATAGCACGAGTTACTTGAAAATGTGCGTAGTTAAAAAAACTCTTCTTTCTTCTAACTGCAAAGGTAAAATAACACATAACAAACCACTGTCGTCGCTGTAGCCAGAAACCACAGAATATGGGGACCTGATAATCTAGCTGGAAAAAGCATTCTTCAGACAAACAAGCCTAAGATCATTCATGTGGAAGTTGCAATATTGAAATTATTCTTGCTAAAGTAAAGAAAGACCGATCATTTCCCTCCAATTTGCAGCCTCAGCAAGCAATTCAGAAGAATATCAGCAAGATCAGAGAACGAGCCATGAGAACAAGGAGAGAGGAGGAATCAGAACATACTGCAAAAGCCTAATCAGCTCACTATGAGAATCAACAACTAAACCCCGAAGCTCCAAAAAAAACCTAAAATTCAGCTGCCGATAGCACAGTCGCTCACAGATGCTGCCAAATCGGAACCAAATCGACCCTCTCGAGCACAAAAAGGTACTGATCGAAGAACCAAAGCATACATACATCACCAATCAAGCATTCAAAACAGCAACAGTTGAACACCAAAAATCTTCGCCGAGCACGCACCTTGACTCGAAACGGGAGCCGAATTGCAAGAGATAGGCGATGAGCGAGAACAATTTAAACGCAGCAAGAGAAGAGGAGAGGGGGAGAGAGAGAGAGAGAGAGACAGAGAGAGAGACAGAGAATGAGGAAAAGGAATAAATTACGGCATAAGGCAAGGCGAGAGCTGAAGCGAACATCGGATCACCTCGGCATCTTTGCCGTGCAAGATCCTCCAAAGCTTACCCCCTCCCAGAAATCTCCCCTCTTTTCCCCGCATTGCACGTTAACCTCAGCATTTCATTTCCTTCGAGCACATGATCTCCAGCGGAAGAAGGCAATCCATCAAATTCCCCGCGACCGAATCGTCGCCTCTCCCCTCCCCCTCCCGCTTCAGTCTTCTCCGAGCTCAATTGCGCCTGATCGGAACCAATGGATTCTCCGGCGAGGCTCCGAACTCTCGCCAGAGAGAGAGAGAGAGAGAGACAGAGTGTGTGCGATTTTTTTCTTTTCCTTTTCCCGTGATTGGAACCAACGGAGAAACCGTAAGACGGTGTTTTGGGAATTACGACCGGACCCGACCCCTATAAACCCGAGAGAGAGAAAGTCGCCGTTAACTGTTTAACGGCGTGAAAGTCGTGACTGCGTCGAGGGTGGGTCGCAGCTATTTCCGAAGGCGAGGGGGAAGAGAGAGAGAGTCTCTCTGGCTGTGCAATTTCTTTTCCGGTTGCGTGGGATTAACAAAATGTCTTCTCTGTCTGAACAAAATCCACGCTGGCAGAGGTTGGACGTGAGTTAGTTATATAATGGCGTTGGGGGGTGGAGCGGAATTTACTCTCTTGCCCTTGCCATCATAGGTACGGCTGCGGCGATCAGGTCAATTTGGGTAGGTAGTTTGGGGAACGGGTGGAACTTTTGGTGCCCCGCTCTTTTAATTTGGTGGGGCCTCGGGACTACGCTTTGTTATGAGCGATCCGACCGGGGGAAAAAAAAAGAATAAAGAAAAATCGAGCGCGGTTTTTCTCGTATTACAAGCAATCGGTCTATATCGGGATACTTCTCGTGAAACATGATCAACAGACGGAGTCGTAAAGGAATTCATAAAGTTCGACACATTGTGCATCGTGCCAATTTAGTATCGGTGTCTAATGAAATTACTCGTATATTTATAACGGAGTGGATTATGAGATGTATTAGTGATTGTATCCCGTAACTAAAGATCAGCTGTAATTATGTTTTTTTTTTTAGATGCAAGGATATAGGTTTTGATAAACTTAAAAATTCCCACGCAGCACACGTGTGTGTTGTGCTGGGCCGCTTTCGTTCCTATCGTATTGCGTCACGGAAAAAACTCTGGCGAATTGATAAAATGGAGTCCGATGCATAATTCGTTAGCAATAAAAAGTCAAAACCGAACATTTTCGTGAAATACTTTAAAAAGGAGGGGGGAAGAAGACGTCCACCTGATCAATGGCGATTTTCAATTGGGTCGTGTACGGACAAGGAAGGAAAAAAAAAAAGCAGTTTTTCTTTTTTATCCGATCGGGGTTGGCAAAGAAGAAATAACGTGGATTTCTCTCTCCTCTTCTTCTTCTTTTTTTTTTTACATAGACGGTCACGGCAACGAGATTAGGTTATCCTACGCGCCGGCCTTCGCTCATACGGTGGACCCGATCCGGCCACTCGACACGCGTCGCGTGACGAGGGCAAAGAGACAAACATCGCGAGTCTCGAAACATCGACGTGTCGAAAGATGAGTGGCTTCGGGGTGTCTGGGTGCTTCGGATGAGCCAATCATGAAGCAGCATTGCAGTAGTACATGGTAAAAAAAAAAGTGGCAGGACCAGATCCAAATTTCAGTTCCCTTTGGTCTTTTTCACTTTTTTAAGACAGAGAGCGTCTCCGTCTCGTCTACAGATTCTCGTGGCCAGAATGATAAAGATATTTAATAATATAATCTTTATTAAAATTTCCAACAAATTATCTTCTTCTTCTTCTTCTTTTTGTTGAGGTTGGGATTTTATTATGAGATAGAGTCGGCACGTATTAAAACTGCAAAAAACTTATCAATTAGTAGTCTCATGAGAGTTATTCTCATAATCATGCATGGCTAAAAGGTCAGACTAAGACATGAAATATGTCTAGTCTAGGGCCTATCGGGCATGTTATTAGGATTGACTTTCTTGAATTTTATGAAAGAAACGAGACGTTCGCATGAAGTTAATCACACGGAATAACTCATAAACGGCAAAGAAACCCTCTCGAGACGGTATGGGAGCTCAGGGGGAGATTTTTTCGCTCGCGTGGATAAAAAAGAAAACACCCCTCTGGTCGACGACCACGACGTTTCTTCTATATGAAAAAGAGCAATCAGGCGGGGTCACGATAGCCTTGCCCATCTTGAGTTCAGGCTCGGATCCATTCCTAACCTAACGTTTTCAGGTCTCGCGAGGGACCGTTTTGGCTCGGGCACCTCTTCGATGATACCCCGCTATTTCGTCTCGCTCGAAGAGGAGGGGGAGAAAAAAAAGAAAAAAAAAAAGAAAGGCAAAGCAAGTAATAAAAGACGGACGAGCGGCCGTCCACATCGGAGTTTTTTGTTGTGCAGTCCATGAAAGCGACAAACCCCATCACAGACTGGAGGCACTGCAGTGCTGCCCCCCCATCCTTCGGCGTACGGCTCGGCCGTTTCTGAGATTTGAACCTGAAAAAAGGGCGCACGAAGACATGGAATTTTCCTCGAAGATGCCTTCGAGTCTTTCTCGCCTCTCTCTTTTTGTGTAGCCATTCGAGAAGAAGCTCGTGCTTTTAT
Organism: Rhodomyrtus tomentosa; assembly: GCA_028455895.1. Classification (NCBI taxonomy): domain Eukaryota; kingdom Viridiplantae; phylum Streptophyta; class Magnoliopsida; order Myrtales; family Myrtaceae; genus Rhodomyrtus; species Rhodomyrtus tomentosa. The sequence continues at coordinate 10,511,680 of JAPCWY010000003.1, read as the reverse complement.
TCGAGATTAGTAAGTCGTTTATCAGATTACCATTTCCCAGATCAGACACCAAACTTCACCATTAATGACTGGGCTTTCTTCTTCCCCCCCCCCCCCCCCCCCCCTTCGCTTCCGTTCCACCGTACACGTGTCCGAATCAACGTAGGGTGGAGATCATCAGGGGAAGGGCCATGGCATGGCATGTGGAGGGAGGGCAGGTGGGGTGGGAGTCCTATGATCCTATCTTTCTCTGTCTCATTCCTTTTTCTGGCGGACGAGGACCACAGGAGGAGGGTGATGAGTCTGATGAAACGAACACCTTTGCTTTTTTCTTCGCACGATATGTTTCTCTCGGGACCAGATCATCGGACCACTGTAATGATGAACCATTTCCGGAAGTGGAGCATCGTCAAACGAAATCGCCATTCGATCCCCGCGTCAGCAGATATTAATTTATATATATATAAAATTTTCCTCTTTTAGGTTAAGCCCTCGGGACGTCGCTTCTTATCTTTACTCGATCAGGGAAAATATTGCGCACAAAATCAACACAATATGGAAGGATAAGACATAGCTCTCGCGTTCGATGGACAATCGCGGAAGGAAGTGAGGAGGCCCACATCCACATGCCATCGGATATTACGATTTGAAAAAAATAATAATAATAATCAGATTTTTTTAAAAGAAATATCAAAATAAAATACAAATAAAAAACACGTATTTTAAAATAAATAAAAATTTAAAAAAATCATGTTTTTTTTTCAAAATTTAATGATTTAATAGCATAAATTTTCCAAAAAAAATATTACAAAAAAAATACTTTTTAAAATTGGATTAAATATAAAAGTGTTTTAGTTTATTTTTTTTTATTTTTTATTTTTTGTGCAGGGACAACAAGAGATGGGATTGTCCGGACGACAAGGAACATGACTGTCAACCCCAACAGAAAGTGATTATCAAATTAATTAAATTAACTGATTTTATATGTCATCTATCTATTTCGATTTTATATATCATTATAGGAGGAATGATTAGAGAGGGGTAACAAGTGGAGGCAATGATGCGTTTCTTTGTTCAGGCTTTTTGTTCCCATATTATGATTAGATTCTCTCCTCCCCAATCTGCTATTTTCTTTACATGTTTCCTGAACTCTCGCATCGGGACTAGCGAAGATCTATTTTGTTTATTATCGCCTTCGTTTTAGGGAAATAGGAAAACGAAAAGGAAATAATAAATATAAATAAATAAATAAGCCAACAACTTCACGAGATTTTCTACGGTTTAATCTGCCACTTAATTAGGCATCTGGCAAAAACTATTGATCAGCGTTTTGATCTTTGAATATGGGCTGTAATAAAATACTCCTTGATTGCCGACACAAGTCGCAATCGGATTATCTTTATTTGATGATCTCAAAGGGTCGCCCTGCTGAATCTTGAATAAAATTCATGAAATGGATCTTTCATTTATAAAAAACGAATGATAAAAATGGTTTGGCATGAATTATTGCCTCTAAGAAGATTTTTTTTATTGGCTAATTATTCAAAATGATATAAGCAAAAGCAATAGTTTTTAGGTAAAATTTTTCACAGAAAAAGGAAAAACGTGTGTATTTTCCGCGAGATAAACGGACACTTTTTAACTTTGGCAACCTCTCCGATGCTTGAACATTTGGCTCTACTCTACTAGACATTATGTGCAGGAAGCGTCTTATCCATGCGTATCGGTCCAACACGTCCATTGCTTCTTCTTTTGCATGACCAGGCAACTTCACGGGATGGACCCCGCCTGGTCAGAGAGAGGCGGGTCGGCTTTCCGGTGTTTCTTGGGCACGTCGAAATGAACCTCGGAGGAGGAGTTGCCCAAAGGAAACGGATGCTATTATAAGTGGTTGCATGACATATTAGAATTGGTGATTTGCTCAATAATTTGTTTTATGTAGGTCAGTGGATTGAAACATAAGTTAAGTGGCTAATCAAATGCATTTTTACTATGTTTAGACATGTCAAAATGGGTCGTAACCCATTAATTAAATCCCTATATAACAAGATAGAATTGTTATATGGGTTACTTATATTCAATGAATTGGTTTATAAATATGTTAAATGGGTCATAATGGGCCGTAAATAAGTTTACAATTTACTCGATCTCAATCCATATTTATGGCCCATCTTCATTGTATACCACCCTCACTTGATATTGCGCTCACTCCGCATTCTCATCTCAATTTAGGTGCAAATTTTCCTAGATTTGATTAAAGGTGATTTTTTTTTTCTATTCGTATGGGTCAAGTCAAATATAACTCGCTAGATTTGTGTTGCAATGGATATGTCATATGGGTTTATTCGAATTGGTTTATTTATGCCACAATCCAAAACCGGCATGACTCACCTGTTTGATGTATTTAACTACGGTGGACTAGTTCAACGACCACATTGCCTTCGAGTCGTCTCTGGTGAGAAAGACCTCATACGGAGCGCGCTCGAGCCGCTTACCGTTTGACTGGCGCTCCACATCTGCTCACCCCCCCTCCCCCCCTTCCCTTCACATCCGGCCCCCAACAGTGACGGGGCAACGAAAATCACCACCACCAAACTCGTCGGCGCCTCAGGAAACTCTCAGATAGAAACCGTGTTAACTCTTATAGCTCGTGTTTAAAATTTCCCGGGATACAAATGAGGGGAGGGCAACCCCTCTCCCTGCAAAAGTTCTCCTCTTTACGATCGTTGATTTACAATCCGATTTAATGGTTGGGATCGACGAGAAATCTCTATAATACAAGCGTACATTTCCCATATCAACCCCCATGAATATTCCAGAGTTAACCCATTATTACATTTCACGAACCTTAAAGCTCTAGAAGCTTGGCCCACTTTCTTTCTCGGCCCATTGGGCCTTAAAGTGTCTGGTCCGGAACACTAGGCACGTTCTTGGGCTTCCATAGGACAAGCTGAGAAGGCTATGCATTATGTGGAGCACTTTTTTTTTTTTTTTAAACTCGTGTTGTAATTTAGTAATAACCATGTCCATTTTGACCTGATAATTTTAGCTCGAAATACTCGAAACTTTTTCAGACCATCCAAATATTCATATACGAAATTGTGTGCAATTCACTATTTCCTTCATTTTAAATGGTATATTAGTTTTATTATCTTGGAGGGGAAGTCGTCCATAAGAAACCAAAATTGACAAATGAGTGCAGGTAAACGAGTTTTAAACTTTTACTTTATTTCTCTACCACCACCACGAGTGGCCATAACTCATATGCACAGCGACGTTGCATGTAGATGGAAAGCAAAAGCGAGTTCTGATTTTGAATTGCCTCCGGCACGGGCTGATTTTGTAAGGTTGATAGATCTAAAAACTCAATCTTGAAAGGCCAATAATCCTAAGGACTTTGCTATCCCGACAGTCTAACGGTGCTGTCATTATTTCTGGCCCCGCAATTTTGCGATTCGTGAATACTTTGTGTAAAACATGCGATGATGATATGTGGGTCTATGGTTATAAATAACTGGTAGTACTGTTAGACCGTTATGAAATCATTTTCCTAATTCTAACCCTTGCCCATTTTGTCACATTCGGAAATTCCTGCATCGATTAACAATCTGTGTACAATTATAAAGATGGTAAATGGCACGAGTGGAAACTTCAATTGGATTATTAACTTAATAGTGCGGGGGACAGTCGAAAGGCCTTTGTGTCGGTGGCTTTCGGAATTCGATTAAGGTTTTACTCGTAGGTCGAGCATAACGCATCTGGCTGTCGGAATTAATATGTTCAAGGAATGTTTTGGATAATTTTCAAGATTTGAAATCAATAATTCGAAGAGGGAAGGTAAAGTGAAGATGCCTATGCAATTTATTTAAGCTTGTCAAATCTCCATTCTCGTATCATGTGATTTTTCCATAGTGCTGCTTAAAATAAAAATAAATAATAAGTTAAAGGAAAGATTTAGCGTGCTCCCACGTTTGCGAGGCATCACAGATTTCGTTCTTTGTCACTTAAAAATCAACATTTTACCAAACGATTTTGTCCGCCCTACAAATTCAAAATACAAAAACGACGACGTATCATAAAAGTCTTAAACTTATTATATTAGCATCGCTTCAATTCCAAACCTTTCAATTGAACTAATTTATTATTAATTTTTTCATATCAATATCAATTTGGTTCATCCGGTCAATTTTTATCAAAATAGTTAAAGTAGACGCCATGCATCCTACATGACGTGATCGCCACCGACGTGAATAATTTTTATATTGTTTTAATATATGTTGTAGTTTTTTCATAATTTTATTTTTACTGTATTTTATTTTATTTTACTTTCATTTTGTCCGGCAACAAGGGCTAGCATGCCCTGTTCGATTGCTAGCTAGGATTGCGACCTCGCTCAAAGTCTTCACAGAAGGTGAGGTCTTGCCTAATGGTTGAACGAGAGTCAGTGGCGACCCTCACTGGCCAAAACAAAAGGGAAAAAAAGAAAGGAACACAAGCAATAAAAATGTCAACTTCTGCATTAACCATGCCGCATAAAATGGCTAGGACGTGCATGATAACCATTCTAGTTTTCTGATTCTATCCCCCCGAACAAAAAAAAGATGAGAATACTGTTTAATAAAGTAAATGATTTTGATTTTGTCTCCACAATCAATTTTAGAACAAAATTCAAAACAAAAAAAAAGTTGATTTTGAAAAAATGAATCATTTTTTAGAATTACAAAACATAATGAAGTCTCACATCCATCACTTTTCCCTTTCAGTTCTCTTGTTATTTTTTTCCTTCACCTAATAAAAATAAATTTAAAAAATCACAAAAATCCCTAAAAATAGAAAAAGTTGGATTAGGCTAATTTAACCTCATTTTCATAAATTTGAGCCTAAATTTTCTAGATTTTATAGATTTCACCCTTTTGCAAAAAAATGTCACAGATGATGAGGGTATCCAATATGCGGATGATAACATAAACACTCGTAGTCGTGCATCGTAAAATGTGGTTATCTGCATGTAGAGCTAGAGTCAAACGCCCACTTAGATTTAGGATAGAAGCTGCAAAAAGAAAGCAAGGAATTTTATTTCGTATCAATGAGGATAATTTGATTTTTTTTCAATTGATAATTTGATTTAGTCCTGTTTGTATGTATTTTGGACAAAACAACATTTTAAAAAAATAATTTTTTAATATGGAAACCAGTCCATGCTTCAATTGTGCTTCAAACGTCGTGTATTAAAATTTGCGTTCCATTTATGACATGCTAAAGAAATAATGTATTTTAAATTATTCTAGTGCGTATTGAAAATTAGTCTTCAATTGATAATAAAATTTTACAAAGTAACTTCATAGTTATTTGACTTAAGTCAAAAAATTAGGAAGGGAAATAATTTTTCGAAACAAAATGTTTATGCAGTTATCAAATGCATTTTTATTCCAGGAACAAAAATTTTGGGTAGTTATCAAACGCGTTCTGATTCTCTAAAATTCATTCATAAATAGAATTAGAAAAAATTATTTTAATCAGAATCAATTTTTCGAAACAGAATGGTTACCACACGCATCCCTGATGTCCACATCAATAATTTCCAGTCAAAATTGATCAGATAGACTGAATTGATACATATACAATAAGTTTAAATTTTATTTTACTTTTCCCAATATTTTATTCATTTATTATTCGAGGCATCTAACTTGATGGACAACGTTTACTATTTAATTAACATGCGTTGAGTTGAACAACCATGTGTAATATTGTTAATGAGGTGTTGATGAGTTGGTGAGATCCATTGGCCTTAAAGAGTTAAATTGATGAGGTCCCACGTTCAAAGATCCTCGACTGCCGTGAGGGACTTAACCGATTGCATTGACGCTCATATCCTTACATCTCGAGAAATAGTATATTACATGGGAAATCTCGATTAAAAAAAAAAACAGCAACCATGTGTAATATGAACATGTAACGCGATGGAAAATTATCACGTTCATTACAAGACTGAAGAATTAAAACCCACATGCGGACGCCGAGATGTTGAAATCTTCGTGTCGGTGGATCAAAGTCAAGATTTGTTGGTTGGGCCGTGGCGTGGATGTATCATAACGATTAGTGGTTAATATTTACTTAGTTGATGTGGTTAGAGGTTTCTACTAAAAAATAATCATTTTTTCAGCTCTATGATTAAAATCTAACCCGTGTTGGATATAAAACAATGAGTTACCATACGATTTACGATTGATGATATCTGAATTCAATCATCAGAGCACTCTATATGAAAACTCTCAAATGAAGGGAAAATTATAAAAAAAAACTCTAAATTTGTTACAATTATGTTAATTCAGTTATAGACATTTTATATTTATAACATTTCAATCATAAAAATTTTGCATTTATATCAATTCAGTTCATCCGATTAATGTTGACTGAAAATTGTTGGCGTGACGTAGCTGACATTAAGATGAACAGTATTTTAATAATACTTTTTCATTTATTTTTCTCTTTCTTCTTTTTAGGGCTCACCCCCGCCAGTCACTAGCAAGGGCAATTTGTCTGCCCCTAGCGAGGTGCAACCACGTTGTCATTGGGCGAGGTCAACCTCGATGGCCCTTGCTTCTGGCTGGTCACCGGATCCTGGATGCTAAAGGAAGAAGCAATGGAAGAAAAGAATAAGAAGAAAAAGAACATAAAAATGAAATAAATAATATTAAAATTTATTTACAATAGCTTCATTTGCGCCATGTCAATGATTTTCGATCAAATTTGGAAAGATATGGCCGAATTGACATAGATGTAAATTGTTTAAGATTGAATTGGCAAAAAAATGTTAAAGACTAAATTAACACAATTACAATAGTTTTGTGGTTGCTTTGGTAATTTCTCCTCAAATAACATTAGTATAGCTATCAAAAAGTGTATAAGTTACATTTTTTTTCAATTTTCTCTTCCATTAATTTTATTATGTCTTTAGATAAAGTGAGTTTACCAATACATTTGAAACAAGATAAATCAAAATGACGGCCGTAATCTCCATACTGGCCGCCGCCTCTACCGTTACAGCACCATAATCACTCTTCTTCCTCGAATCTGATCTATTGCATATGCATCTCTCGCTTCATCGCTGTATCGCCGCTTCGATCACGACTCCTCCCCGCTTCCAGTTCCAAGACCGTGCCAATGCAATGCAGGCTCTAGAGCTCATTCGAAGATCCCAAATGTAATTAGGGTCATTTGTGGTCTCGGACCGATGTTGATTCAAGGTCGAGGCCATCGCCGAGCACGAGACAGAGAGGGAATTAGCCGAGAGATATAGAGAGAGAGAGAGAGAGAGTAGACTAAGGAAAGGAAAGCGAAGAGTGGCGGTGGCTGAATCTTGGTAAATGAGAATTAAAAATAGTAGATTCTCTGTTCTTAGGAACAAAAAGAGAAACAATGCCATTTTAGAAAAATAGGGTCTGTGCTTAATGCTCGTCTTTACAATCACGAATCCAACGTCAGTGCCATCGTCGCAACTCGCTAGTTCCCGCCGCCTCCACCGACATATTCATAATTAAATAAAATAATTAGGAATATAAACTTTTGGGAATGCATTTATGTTCTTTTTCTATTTCGGGAATAGAATTTTTGTGTAAATATAAAAAATACTTTTGCTCAAAAACTGCTTTTGAGGAACAGAAAAAAAAATTCATTTCTGCCAAAAAATTATCTTCGGAAATAGAATTGTTACCGAACAGGCCCCTAACAATCCTATATATTACGACTCTCTTAATACTCTTGATAACCTTTAAGATATAAATGAATTTATGTGTCGCCCTCTCGAAGTTAATTCACCTCCTAGCTAGTGAGCTTCGACACAAAGGAACGAATCCATTCGAGCAATGTTCAAATTTCGAGACTTTAGACTAAGGTTCCTGCTCAAAAGGTTTATGCATGATTTTTTACTGGAGAGTCCTAGTCAATTCACATCGATCGTTCAAAATATTGTAGGAGTATCAAAACTTAAGATCATATTCGAAATCAAATACCCGATTGTAAAATTCACACCTACGAGTAGAGCGTGCATATACGCTAAAGGGGACGCTAGATGTCAACAATGTCGCATCTCTTAATTATATTTTAAGGAAAGCCATTTTAAAATCTCATTTCTCTTAAAAAAAGAAAATCGCTCCGGAGACTTACTCCGGACTTTCTAAATTGCGCTTCAAAAACACATTAACGTTGGAAATTACTTGGAAGCAAGTACCATCGAGCTGTTTTAATCGTTTCGGATTACAAATTATGAAATTGATTGCGAAAAAATTTGTTACTGAGCCTCCAAAATTTTTTCATATAACCAATACATAAAAGCAAAATCGCTTCACTGAAAAGCCATTTAAAAATCTTTTTGCTCTCGAAGTTTTCTGGAGGGAGGTGCAAGCTGTGGGAAGTAAAGCGGGTTTCCCCTCCCCCAAATCACGAGCATTTAAAACGACATAATGTCCCAAGCAAAATGATTAAGGGCGTTATGATAGATTTTTAGAGCACAAGTCGATTTGGCGATTATTAAAATGGAAGGTCAGTGACCCGTCTCACCATGCCATTAAAGCTGCGGAATGTTGTGGCTTTGCGCAAGTTTCCTCGCGAAATCTCCCAAAGACAAAAATTACCGAAAAAGTAATAAATTTACCGTAATTAAATGGTGTCGATTCAGTCCCTCTTTTTTTTTTTTTTTTTGTCAATTCAATTCATTAATACAATTTTGGCTGACTGATGCTGTCGTGATAATTTTTAATATATTTTTATTTTCTTTAGTTTTTTCCCAACCTTAAGTAAGGGTTAGAGCTAAAATCGAAGAAAAGAAAAAATTACAAAAAAAAAGTATTAAAAAAGTCTACGTCATGCCTGCCAAAATTGATCGAATATGCTGAATTGATATAAATAAAAAAATATATATTTACATAAATGGTCTCTGAACTTTGGCAAAATATGCAATCTGTCCATGAACTTTTAATTTGCTCAATTTAATCCCTGAACTTTGGCAGAATGTACAATTTAATCCCTAAACTTTTGACTTGTTCCATTTAGTCCCTGAACTTTTAGTAAATATTTAATTTGGTCCCTGAATTATAGAAAAATATTTAATATAATCATTTTATTAATTTAAGATCAGGGGTAGCGTTGAACATTTTCATATAGTTTAGGAGCTAAATTGAATATTTACTAAAAATTCATGGACTGAATTGAACAAATCAAAAGTTTAGGGATTAAATTGCACATTTTGCTAAAGTTCGATAACTAAATTGACCAAATTAAAAGTTCAGGGACTAGACTGCACTTTTGTCAAAGTTTAGGGTTGTGTCATTTTGTCAATAAAAAATATATTAAGGACTGAATTGAAAAATAGATTAGATTTATGATCATATTAACATAATTCCAGTATATTTAAGATTTTTTTCTTTTTTGCATAATTCTTTCCAAAGAAGATCCTTGCCCGTAAGTCAATCAGGGAGAGGGAGGGCACATTACACGTGGCAAGGACATGGGCCCGGCAGGATCACAGACAGAATGTGACTCCTTACTAACCCCTCCTTCCTCAAATCACTATTACCAAACGGGGCGGGGGCGCGTCCAAATCCCTCTTGTCTAATCCTGCTTAATTAATCATTTAATATGATGACGATCCTGGGGCTTGGAGATTAGGGCAAAATGATTTTTTTTGTAAGAGAGAGAAATGAAGGAAGGAAGGAAGGAAGGGGGCAAGGACAAGAATTCGAGATGGCGAGATTTAGAGGGGCGGTTGTACCCCTCTCCCTTCGTCCGAACTCCAAACAAACAAACAAACGAACGAAAGCGGCTTTGAAATGAAGGGGGGCCAACCTTCCCTCCAATGAGGATTAGCCATTAAGCGAGGATTTGTTCAAATGATTCGGATAAGAGTAGTGGAGAAGGAAAAGAAAAAGCGAAAAAAAGAAAGAGAAATTCTCTAATTAACATAGATTATTTGTATAATTGCTGTTATTGAATTGGGGGGGGGGGGGGAGAAAGTCATGGAATGGGAAAAGGGGAGGAAACGTACCATCTTATCTGAATTACATGGCTCCAAGGTACTAAGTGGCTTGGTCAAATGGAAGTGTGTGAGCTGGACAATGGGTGGGACCATTTCTTTTTTTTTTCTTTTTTTAAATGGCAATAATATATTCCTCTCAAGGGAAAGTGACATTTTCCTTATTATTATAAAAGTGGATTTATTTTTTCCAAATTTTTATATATTTTTTTCTATGTGGTGGCCAATGGGAGGAGGAGAGAGATGCGGAATGGAAAGGGGAAGGGGGTTGGGTCGTGCCGTGCCCCTTTGGTGGGTGGGGATGTCCAAAACGAGAAGATAATCTTGGTTCAGAAGGGAAAGGCTCGCCCAAAATTAATGGGGGGACGTTGAAAGTCGCATGACCCTTCCCCTCCCCACCATTATAAATTTATAATCATGGCGATTAAGCAAAGAGACGCCCACGCCCTTAATTGAGGCTCAAAGGTTAGAAAGGAGAAAGATTAAGGAACAGGCAAGGGACGGCACCCACTGACAATTGACAAGGATTAAGCCTCCCCCAAAACCCACCATAATCTCTCTCTCTCTCTCTCTCCCTCATTTGTCTCCCTTAGGACGCCGTAACGGAGCCCCGCGGAACGCCGTTATCCACCTCAGCAGCGTCAGCTCGCGCCCCCTCTCTCCCACTCCCGCAGCCGCCGCCGCCATGGCCATGGCCGCGGAGCAGCTGAGCCTGGGTCCGGCCGCGGCCGCCGACGTGGCCAACGGCGTCGAAGGGTGCGCGGCCGGGGACGGCGGGGACGACGGCGGCGGCGGCTGCGGCGGAGGCGGAGGGGGGAGGGCGCCGAGGCTGCCGCGGTGGACGAGGCAGGAGATATTGGTGCTCATACAGGGGAAGAGGGTGGCGGAGACGCGGGTCCGGAGGGGCCGGGTCGGCGGGTCGGCGTTCGGGTCGGGGCATGTGGAGCCGAAGTGGGCGTCGGTCTCGTCGTACTGCAAGCGGCACGGGGTGAACCGGGGGCCGGTCCAGTGCCGGAAGCGTTGGAGCAACCTCGCCGGCGATTACAAGAAGATCAAGGAGTGGGAGGCCAGGGCCAGGGACGAGACGGAGTCGTTCTGGGTCATGAGGAACGACCTCCGCCGGGAGAGGAAGTTGCCCGGGTTCTTCGACAGGGAGGTTTACGACATCCTCGACCACCAGGGGTCGTCCTCGTCGGCTGCGGCTGCGGCTGCAGCGGCGGCGGGGGGCCCTCCGGAGGCGGAACTTGCCCTCGCCCTTGCTCCGGCTTCGGCGGCGACGGCCGATGACGAGGAGGGCGAGGAGGAGAGAGAGGTGGTGTTCGACAGCGGCCGGAGCGCCGCCGCGGAGGACGGGCTATTTTCGGATTTCGAGCAGGATGATGGAGGCGGAGGATGCGCAACCCCTGAGAAGGAGGTGGAGACGCCGGCCCGAGTGACCGACGCGGCGCCAGCGGCCGCGGTGCCGATCTCGGGTAATTAGAGTTTTTTTTTGGTCGGACGGGTAATTGGAGTCGAATGGGTCAAAATTAAAAGATTTTTCTTTCTTTGCGGTCTATGCTCTATGATTTCTGTTGGTTTGGATTGGAGTAGAATGAATCTTTTTCCATTTTCTGCATGTTTGAGTGGGAATGCATGGCTGGGTTTAGTTTTCCTCCCCTTCTCTCTCTCTCCCTCTCTTGGTGTGAGAGAGTTCCAGTGATTGAGATCAAAGCTAGTGATTGGAGGGATGCTGCGAGCGAAGAATTAAACTTGGAAATCGACTGCAGTATTGAAAGATGGGACGGCGTGGTCTGAATTCTACTTCATCATTAAGAGACGAAATCGAGATTAGATTAGATTAGATTAGATTAGATTAGATGGGATGAGATGGGATGAAAGTGATTGCGTTTTAGTATCAGTCCCCTGTTATTGCTGGAACTTTTTTCCTTTTTTTCCCATAAACCTTCTCCTCCTCCTTCTTGTGTGTATTGACTTTCCTTGCTTCCCACCCGTCCGCTTGCCCACTGGATCGAATTTGATTGATCACTCCAATAACTTTTGAATGTGGAGCGATTGACCTCGTGTATTCTTATCTTTTGCATTTGCCTTAGAACGAGAATCTGAATCAGGGAAGAAAAGGGCAGGGGAGGGTATATTCTATTTCGTAGTGGTTTCTTGGTTTCTGATGTCGTCTCTGTTTTTCGGATTAACTTATGATGCAGAGAAGCAGTCCGAGCCAGTCCTTCGAAGATCTCAAGGGCCAGGTACCGCTGTTTCTATCCCCAGATCTCTCCGGTCGATTTACTGAACACACTATATGGCAATTTCGGATCTTGCGTCTGGTTTCCTCGGCTGATCAAATGCATATTTTCCCTCCTTAGGAAGTTCCAAAAGAATCTGTTTGCTTTCCATTTGGTAGCATCGGAATTATGTTCTTTGAACTCAACTCCTAGGTTTCACCCGATCAGAGTCTCGTGGATGGGGATGATTCCTTATCTCGAATTTTCGCTTCTCGGACAGACGGACGATACGGCGGCGATCTGTCTGTTTTCTAATGCGTATCGTCCGCAGGCCCTCAAGAGTCTACTGAGCCTTGTGAATTCTCCCACGTGCTTGTTTTTTTTTGCTCCAGGACCCGTTTTTTCCTCCGTTGACTGACTTCATGATACACAGGAGAATTCACCCACGTTCGCTTTGCTTGTCATCTTGTGTGGCTCTCCTTTTGGACATTGACCTGATAAAAATACGCAGAAAGGGAATCCCGAGATAGCTGCAAACATTCCTTCGCCTGCCCCCCCTGTCCTGGAGTGGAGTGTTATGATTGTGCTTCCTTTCCGTTTTAAGACTTGCTTAATTTTGGCTCTTCCAGGCGCGCTACACGAGAAACAGGCGCCGCCCCCGCCATCGAATCCCGAGATAGCTTCCACGTCTGCGGATGCGCGGAAGAGGAAGCTGCCGACTGAAGAAGCAGACGACGAGCCGGCCGGGATGCGGTACCGCCTGATCGACGTTCTGGAGAGAAACGGCAAACTCCTGACGGCTCAACTCGAGGCTCAGAACAACAATCTTCAGCTGGACAGAGACCAAAGGCAAGACCACGCCAACGGCTTGCTTGCCGTCCTCAACAAGCTCGCTGACGCCGTGGGAAGGATCGCCGATAAGTTATAGCAGAAGGTCGGGACGGGCGGCGGGGCATGGCTGGGTGTACATAGCAGCAGTGGTCCTCCGGTGAGAGTCTTGGGAGATTGTTAGACAGAAGGATAAAAAAGAAGTGATGGGTAGCGATTGAAACTAGTGATAGGGGTAGTGATTATTTACCAGAATTCTCGTGTCTTTCTTATTCATCAAAAGTTTGTTTTTTTTTAACCCTATATATCTGCGTAAAAAGGGCAGCGGCATGCGGTTTTTGACACTGTTGTTACTTCCTTTTCCACAGATTATAATAATAATAAACGTGGAGATTAGCAATTGCAAGAAGGGTTTTGCGTGTCTGCATCTTTTAATGTTCGCTGACCTTTCCTAAATACATAGGATGAACAAACACGTGTAAGAAGATGTAGCACTCCTGAGGAATAATATTTATATGCGATTGATTGAATTTTTAATTATGACAAAAAAATATAATTAAATCCTAAAATTTATATGTTAAATTTGTGCGATCAAATTCATCCGATTTTACCAAGAGAACAACTGACGCTACAACGAATTCGTTTTGATTCGAATCTAATTTTTATACCAAATCTTAGTGGTATTAGGTTAAAAAAAATCAAAAAAAAAAAGACAAACTAGAAAAAAAGGCTCAAAGCTAAAATAAAAAATATATACAGGCGGTCCACCCCATTTGTGGCTGTTGTCTTGTCGTCGGTGGGGCGTCGACGATGGTCAGCTGGCTCTCCGACACTTTGGTGAGGGCCGATGACATTTGTTATGTTTTAAAAAGACTAGCTTATTTTATCTTTTAATCTAATTCAACTAAATTTAGGTTAAAGAATTGAGAGTTTGATCAAAACAATGTCGTTTTAGTGGTTTAGTTAATCTTAACATCAGGTAGGAGAGAAGATAAAAAAAAATCAAGTCAAGTATTTTTCATTGGCGAAATTAGACAGAGTCAATGGAATAATTTGATCGCATCAATATTGATAAGTTTTGAGACTTGATTGCACTTTTCTGAAAGTTTATAACTCAATTATACTTTTATAATAAGTTTTAAGATTTTTAGTGCATTTATTCCTATTTGCAATCCATCCTTTTCTTAGCAAAACGCGATCCTAAATTGAATGCTATATGTATGAGAATCTTGTTAATTTCAATAGGTATGAGGCTACTTAAAACAAGCTCTTCAATGAAATTCCTTGAGTAGGAGTTTGTCAAGAGATTTTACTCGTTGATTCTAGGAGTGAGCATGGCTCTGGGATAAAATCAGGAATCAAAGAATCGAACTGAGGGAAACCGATTCGATTTCAGAGCGTGTAGTTTATGTTTAAGGTTTAAAAAATTTGGAAATTAATTCGACGGGTAGGTTCTAATTTTTTAGAGATGATGGAACCTGAGACTTAGAACCCAAAAATTGGGATAATTTTTAGTGTTTTTCTTATTCATTATCCTGATATATGATGTAGTTTGAGGAAACTTTTCATGCAGTGACGAGTCTGTAATCTATAATCACTAGTATGAGTTTTCATTTTCGGCTATATTCATGATTAAGACTTTTACTTTGTTAATATTTCGTATTGTTTGAGTGACAAAATATGAATAGTGGTAAGTAGATTTTGATAGCAGAAGTTGATCATTAGATTTCAGGGTAGTGTTCAAGTTCAAAAAATTGGGCAACCATTTGGAGTCCCTTTGATTGGAAAAAGAAAAAAAATTCTTAAAATGCATCCTCACGTCGTGCTAGTTCTTGTAAAAGGACGACGTTCAAATCAACAAGGTCACCGCTGTTATTTTTATTTGTAAGAGAAATAAAATTTTGAAATTGCATCAATGAAACCATCTAAACCAGACCTCACGATATATCTGATAGTTACCTTAATATGATATATTTATTATGCAATGCAAATATCTTAACTATAGCGTGTCAATTTGGATTTCGGAGAGTTTAGGTGTATATGCAAACCAAGACAAGGAAGACGAGAGTAGTTTTATTTTGCCAAATTTTTTTTGATGATTTGAAAGATGTTTCCTCAAAAGCGGTAGTTTGTAATTGTTTATAGAGACAAATGTACAAAATATATTATCATTGTCCACGAAAATATCTAGATATACATTATCGTCGATAAATGTATTATTTAACTAATTTATAATTTCAAACAACACAAGCGAGTATTTTAATAAAAAATAATTTATGAATTTTTGTATTTTTCGTAAAAGAAAGGAAGTCTTAACATCGCTAGCATGCCTATGAACAGCATGAAATGGTGGGCCTGACAAAGGTTCTTCTTCAACTCGCAGAACGAGCGAGGTGGATGGGCCAGATGGAGCGTATTGCGAGCCCATAGTCGGTATCGGATTGAAGTCACCTGTTGACTAACATATATTCACCGGATTTTATTTCGATTTGACAAATGACAAATTGATTTAGTTTGTCATTTAAAATCACGATAAGATTATTATTCTTCTTCTTCTTATGAAAAGCGATTGAAGCATACATCATAAAAGTCGACGTAACTTGTTTCGTCCGACCAACCGATAAGAGTTTATAGTTACATGGGCAAACGTAACGTCATGGTCTAATCTATTTTAAGGGATAGATGTGTTGGAGATCTTTAAGTTTTTCACAGAAGCGCGATTGAGCCTTGAAATTTGAAAAAAGTACAACCCAGTCTTAAAACTTCCAAAAAGTGCCATAAAAAAGTCTTGATAGGACGATTTTGAAAAGTTTTAGGATTTGATTACATTTTTTTTAAAAAAATTAGAACTTAATTGGAATTTTATGATAAATTTTAGAACTTAATTCCAATTTTTAAAAGTTTTAGGATTAAGATATATTTTCGTGATAATTTTTAGAATTTCTCATATAAATTTTGATGATTTGTTCTTTCCATTCTCTTTCTGCGAGTGGCTAGTGGACATCCATAGGCCATGGTCGGCGAGGGCTGGCTTTGCTTGATTGACTACCATAGGCAACGCTTGTTGAGGTTAACTTGGCCTGGGCGAGGGTCCGCCTCAAAGAGGGCCTTGCTAGCACTCGCCCTAGCCTAGGCAAGGCCAACACTCGGTTGTGGCGAGCAAGGGTGATCCTGCCCAAGTGAGATGATAAAGAGGAAAAAAAAAGGAAGAGAGAAGGGAATTAAAAAAAAACAATAAATTAATTGAAACTTATAGAAATGTCCACGTTAGCTCTAGTCGTGTAACGTAGGATAATCGATATTTATGTTAACGATTTTTGACATAAAAATGATTGAATGGATTGGAATTAGTGCAAATGTGAAATTTTTTAAGATTAAATTTGCACAATTAAAATAGAATCGAATTGAAATTGATATTAATAAGATAAGTTCACGACATTGTCAATGTATGTGTTAGGATGCACGTGTGAATTGCGTTAGAAGAGTCATACATTGAAGAATTAATGTGACGTGGATCAGTTAATATATACAAATTGACCTATAACTCATTGGCTTAAACTTTTGAGTGAATGTGGGTCTAACTCGATATATTAACGGATTCAGACTTGGGCTATCTCTTGGCGATCTCCTTAGGTAAAAGTATCGGACTTCCACTGCGCGCTCCCAACAAATGGTATTAGAGCCAATGGTTAATTGGTGGTTCACTTTCAATATGTATCGTTATTTGGTGAACATTTTAATGAATGAATCTGGTAGTCAATACTATTTTCGGGATGATGAACGTTGTGGTGTAGCAGCGTGGGCCTGATAGACATCGATAGAAATTCAAGTTGAGATGGATCTCAAAGAAGGATTCTGGTAGCCAAGGCTAATTTCGGGTCGGTAGACGCTGTAGTGTAGCAACGCAGGCCCGATGAGTGTTGATGGAGATTTAATTTGAGATAAGTTGATGCGAAAATCTATTTGGATTTGGGGGAAGCACATCTAACATTGAAGCTCACACGTGAGGAGGAGATTGTTAGGATACACGTGTGAATTGTGTTAGAAGAGTCTCACATTGAAGAATTAATATAGCGTTGAGCAGTTGATATATCTAAGTTGGTCCACTCATTGGCTTGAGCTTTTAAGTGAATATGGATATAACTTGATATATTGACGGGCTTGAACTTGGGTTTTCTCTTGGTAATTTCTCCAGGCGAAAGCTATGTTACACGAACTCACGATTTTTGAGATTTTTCCTGTGTTGGACACATGTTGGACTTGGACACATGTCTAACATGTCCGGACATCTCTAGACTCGTCCCGACACGCGGCCAACGCGTGTCTGAGTCCAGACTCCCGGTCAATGCAAGTCCAGACTCCCGATCAATGCAATAGACACGCGAGGAACTCGCGTGTCCGACATTATAAAAAAAAACACGCAAATTTTATATTTCAGAACGAGATCTGCATTGGCCCATCAGGCCTCCGGGCCCAATTAGTAGCCACTTCGCAACCCGTTCAAGTTACTCCATTGTATCTCATTTCTAATAGAAGCTTCTCATCACTTTTATTGGTTTTCAGCCGATGTAAGACGCTGGACAGCCAACTCTTGAGGGCCTACTACATTGCGTCTTCTTTTATTAAAGCTTTCCATCACTTTCTTTATTTGTTCGATCGATGTGGGACATGAAACTTGAGTTCTATCTCTCAACTGGGGCTTTGAGAATTGTATCCTCATTCAAAATTCAATATATCTAAGTGAAACCCTTGTTATTAGTGTCATTGTAACTTCAATAAATTGATAATTTGTCACGTATATAAAAAAATATATTTAATATACAACATGTCACAACAAGTTGAAATTCTTTTTTTTTTTTGTAGAATCGTGTCGTGTAGTGTCGAGTATCTTGTCTCTGTGTAACATAGGATGAAAGTATCGGACTTCTACTGCGCGCTCTCAATAAATGGTATCAAAATCAATGGCTAATTGGTGTCCCACTCTCAATATGTATCGGTATTTAGTGAACATTTAAAATAATAAATTTGGTTGTCAATGCAGTTTCCGGACTGGTGGATGTCGTGGTGTAGTAGCGCAGGCCCGATGGGCATTAATGGAAATTCAAGTTGAGATGGAAGGAATCTGGTAGCCAACGCGATTTCGAAATTCAAGTTAAGATGGAAGGAATCTGGTAGCCAACCCGATTTCCGGATTGGTGGACGTCATGGCGTAGCAACACGGGCCCGATGAGCGTTGATGTATATTCAAATTGAAATAAGTTAGATGCGAAAAGATACTTGAATTATGAGGGATCATACATAACACTAGAGTTCACACGCGAATGAGATATTGTTAGGAAATGTGGTGTGGAGCATTTAATATATCAAATTTCACTCATAACTCATCGGCTTAAATTTTTGACTGAATGTGAGTGCAATTTGATATATTGATATATTCGAACTTGGGTTATCTATTGACGATCTACTTAAATAAAATTATCGGATTTTCGCCCCGCGATTTCAACTATTTGGACGGATGGGAGTGCCCGCAAACACGCAGATCGATCGGGACAACCTCTAATCTCAAAAGGCAACGAAGGTTAGAAAAAGCACGACCGCGATCAATCATGCGAAAGCGCTGGTGCAACTGCAGAATCGTTCATTATGCACTTTGGGCTTCCAAAAGCAATTTTGCGTATGATGGCATCTCTGGTGCTGGTCTTTATCCCTTTCCCGCGTCCCAAAGCAAATGTAAATCGGATACTAATCTTAGGAAAAAGCTAAAAGAGATTAAAAAAAAAAAAAGAGACGGGAGGAAAAAAAAAAAGGGTCGTCAAGAGACAAAAGTCGGGGAGATGTAAGAGAAAATTTATTCGGTCGGGGAATTAAAAGGGGGAAAAAGCGGAAAACTATATTAATTAATCCCTAATCTAATCCCCTCACGATAAGATTAATACCACTCCTCCCCAAATTAGCACAAATTCCTGGTGTCTACCGCATCAACGGCGTTACCCAACTCGGACCCATTCGACGGCACAGGTCTTGCCACCCACCCCTCCCCCTTCTCTCCTCTTCTCTTTCCGTGTGTCATTTTCTCACACCTCGGTGACAGCGAACTGACCGAGCTGTGCGACTACCGACGTGGAACTGGTCCCACAAAAGGGAGAAGCACGGTGGGTCCCGCGTGGAGAGGCGGGAAAAAAAGCAGAGAGGGTAAAGAACAGCCTTCGGTGTTTTTTTTTATAATCTTTACCCGGTCATTCCAATGATGGACCGGACAAGACCACCCCATAAACGAGACATAACAAAACACTCCGACCAAAATTTCTTCCTTTTCTTTCCATCTTCGTTTCTTTTGGGCTCCACAGTTTCATTCACTGGGGTTTAGTTTTAACTTGATCTTCGTTTTCGTTTCGGCTTCCTTCCTTCGCGGCGAGCTCCTTCGCTTCTTCTTCACTCCCTTCCTCCTTCCGAACTCTGTGAGCTACAACTGTCGTTCGTTTGTTTTCCCGGGGTGGGTGACGTCTCGGAGGAGAGTTTCGTTTTTTTTTCTCTTGGGGTGAAGATAAGGTCTCGTTCCTTCTTCTTTTCCTTTCCCTCATTACCCATTTTACCAAAACCCATGGCTTGAATCCGAAGTAGTGCGAATATGGTGAGGACTTTTTTTGGTTGCAGCGGGAGGGTGAGGACATAAAAGGAGGTAAAGATTCGTGGCGAATTCCACCAACGAGACACTGTTCAATGCTCGAAACCTCGTCTCTTCGCTCGCGTGGAGAGAGTAGATTCATATTCCGGTTCGGTGGAGGAACGCAAGGAATCGATTCTCTGCGTCTTGCTCTTGAAGACATTGCGGCCGTGTTTTGACACGACGAAGCACTTGGACGCTTCTCTCTCTGGTTCTGGGTGCTCCTTTTGGCTATTCAAGAAAATGAATTCTCAGAAGCGTTTCTTGAGGCGTCAACAGTTGCGCGGTTCGCTCTCGGCCTGTTCAAGAACGTAAAAGTTCAGTCTTTCGGAGCTGTTCGGGCTATTCCGTTGGTTTGACCTTGCAGTCCGTTCGTCGGTCTACATGCTTCTGTTTTTTATTTTTTTGGGGGGAAACTCGTTTTTATTCGGGTGTGGGTGGTGCGTGTTTTCGGTTCTTTCTCGGAGGATGAGCAATGAAAGTCTCGTGTTCGTGGGTCTGTGAATCTGAAGCATGGAACCCGCTTTAGCACTTTGTCCTTTTGCCAGTTTCAGACACAAATGAGCGAGTGTTGAGCAAGCAAAGACGTTGGTTCGGGTTTAAAGTTTTTTTTGTTTTTCTTTGCCGTCTGCAAAAATGGCTTGGAGTTGTGTATTTCCTCTGGAAAGCAGAAGAGCGGTGGGCTTCTTGTTGCTTCTGATGCTTTGCTTACTGAGTTCAACTGTGGAGTGCCAAAACAGGACGTTCAGGCACTTATCGACTGACCCTCCATCTTCATCTAAAGCACCTGACTTCAAGACTGGGTTTAGGAGAGTAATCCTCAGTGTCGTGCTGGGAGTGTTGACTGGATCGATCTCAGCCCTTCTCGTGGCTTGCCTGGTTAAATCCTTTATTCTGTACATCCACAGAACCCCAATCCTCAAAGGGCCGGTTGTGTTTTCCCCAAAAGTCTCACCCAAAACCCTCCAGACAGCCCTCGAGAACGAAAGCCGGTTGCTCGGATCTAGTCCCAATGGGCAGTATCATAGGACCGCCCTCGATAATGGGCTCGTAATCGCGGTCAAGCGGCTTGAGCAGGTCGAGGGCGATTCGCCAGGGACTCGAAGCAAATCAGCCAAGAGACGGATCCAGAAGGAGCTGGAAATCCTCGCGAGTTTGAGGCACGTGAATTTGATGAGCTTGAGGGCTTATGTTTGCGAGCCTAATAGGTTGTCGCTCATTTATGATTACGTGCCAACCGGAAGCCTCGAGGACGTGATGAAGAGAGTTCGCGAGAATCAGCTGCAGCTCAAGTGGGAAACTAGGCTCGGGATTGCTGTTGGGGTGATTAAAGCGCTTCAGTATCTTCACTTTGCGTGCAGCCCTCAGGTCCTGCACTGCGACCTTAAGCCTGCGAATGTCTTGTTGGATGCTGAGTGCAGTCCGAGGCTGGCGGACTGTGGATTGGCGAGGCTTGTGCCGAGTTTGCATCGGACGTCCGAATATTGCGCCCCGGAGTGCATTCGGGATTCCAGGTATTAAGGCAGCGTAGGCCGAAAAATACTGAAATTGTGGGCTGTGTTTTCAAGCTCTGTTCTGTCGAGATAGTTCCTGGACGAGGAAAATTAGATCTTGTGTGCTCTTTAGAGGATATCAGTTCCATTTTGTTTGAAAGATTGAAGTTTTTGTTCCCACTAACAAGTGAGGAATTCGCTGTTTAATTGAGTGTCGTCACAGCGACGACTCTCATTTACATTCACATACTAGACATGAGAAGCAATGAGCCATATATTTTGTTCTCTGACTCAGGCACTGCGTCATAGTTCGAATCATTTTTCGTTTGGTTATTTCTGTTTTTGAGACTGTTAAGCGGTGCTCTTCGATAATATTAGTATTGCGTAAGATCGTTTCGTCAACATTGAGACTGTCTTCCACCAATGCCTGTAATCTTTGAGCTGCCCTTTTTTAAAATTCAGGGCACTTGGAATTTCAATGTGATTACCATAATTGAAACTGGTCTTCTTGTGTAGGTGCACTGTCAAGAGCGACATTTTCAGCTTCGGCATGATACTGGGGGTTCTCTTGACAGGTAGAGACCCCACGGACCCATTCTTCAGCGAAGCGGCCAGCCGGGGAAGCCTGGGGCGCTGGCTCCGCCAGTTGCAGCAGGTTGGCGAGGCGAGAGAAGCTCTTGATAAGAGCCTTCTCGGGGAAGAAGCGGAGGAAGATGAGATGCTGATGGCGGTTAGGATTGCCGTCATTTGCCTCTCCGATTTCCCTGCCGATAGGCCTTCTAGCGACGAACTCGTCCCAATGCTGACCCAACTGCACAGCTTTTAACTCTGAAAAAAAAAAGTAGTGGTGGAAAACGTAAGTATCGGATTTTTGGTTTCCCCATAGCTTGACGAACTTGAAAGACAGTACCCAAAAATCTGCTTGTCCTTGTGGGATAAACGGCTTAAGGTTCGTGTTGAATCATACTCTTGATTAACTGAAACGGAGCTGATGATAAGTTTGTTCTGTATTGATGGGATGTGCATTGCGTTCTTTCTCTGGTATTTTGGTTGAGCAGTTCATCGTAGCATGTGATGGTCCTGAACTCCTGATCACTGTCTGTGCTGCTGCTGGTCAAAGCCTTGTTGCTGCTCCGGGCCTATCTGATTCTTTTAATAAAGACTTTCTTCGTCAACTTTGTCACGTGGCTTCGTTAGTCTCTTGCCTTTCCCACTTCTGCACCCGTGCCTCTGGAAGAAACGGCATATCGGAAATTAACAGGCGCTATGCTATGATTTCGACTGGTCTGATGTCAGCAGGCTTCGACTTTTTGACTCTTGTTTTTTTCGGCAAACCGATCTGGCCCTCGGTCGTGGTTCTGTTCAGTTGTTCATTGATGGGGAGAGGGCGCGTCGTTGTCTCTAGGTTGTCCATTAACGTCAATCATGCCGATGCATAATCAGGCTCAGGATCAGGGTTCAAGCTTAAGTCCGACAGAAAGAGAGACATACGCATGGAACCTGCAAATTGATGATGCCTGCGAACAGTTATCTAACATCCCAGTGACCAAGGAGTGGACATCCAAGCCCAGGCTGCGCGAGACATGATTTTTTGGGGGGTCGGGTGGTCAATGATGCAGGTTATGCTGGGGTTTTGGAGGGTTTGTCCCGGTGGGAGGAAGCGTTCAAAAGCAATTTAATATGGTATTTGTCGTTCCTAAAGCGTAGGACAAAACGCTAGCCTCGTGAGTTGTGTGCTCTCGCTTGAAAAGAAAGGCTCAGGGCTAAAGTGAAGAAGCATTATTGCCCTGTGTGAAGGTCTCGGCGGGAAGGTCCCTTTTTACCTGAAACGTTGAAAGGACGGCCGGCGACCGACCACCCCACACAAAAAAATAAAATAAAATCGAACTATATATATATATATATATATATATATATATATATATATATATATATATTCTTTTTTTTCCTTTTCTATTTTTGTTCCTCTGGTGGGAAAAAAAATGAAAAAAATTATTTTGACTTTAAAAATTGTTCACTCACTGTAATTTTCGGGCCTGGCTCGCCCGATCACCCTATTTTTTTAACATACATATTTTTTTTTAAATTTGATTTTTTTTATTTTTTTATATTCTTTCATTTAATTAATTTGTTAATTGATTTTGATTCAAAAAATGAAAAAAATGAAAAAGAAAAAAGAGTCGACCCGGCTCAACTTTGCCCGAGCTCGGTATTGCTTAATTTCGGGCCGGGCTGAGACCCGGCCCGTTGATACCCCTATTGTCGGTGGTGTCGTTGAGGACGGCCTTCTTCCATATCATCGATTTCCGGCCAACAAGATTGAATCGGCAATACATGAAAAGATTTATGATTGGATCGGCAAAATGTAAAAATATGTATGATCAAATTGGCAAAAGTATGAGGATTTTATTTGACATTTTTTCCGATGCAAAAGCGCTCAACGGAGGAAGCATTGGACTTTTCATCTTTCGGTAGCCCTTTTGACCCGAAAACATGAATGCTGATGGTTGGCCTCTCATTATACGAGCTTCGAGAGATCGAGGCTGGAGCCTTCGAGCGGCCAAATGATGTGCTCAAGTGCTCTCCGCCTACCGGCGGCCGATGTATTCCCGGGTCTAGGTGATTTTTTTTTTTTCCGTTTGCACAAGTTGCTCGATCAAATAATTTTTTGGAGCCCTGTATAGTAGGGGCCTCGAGTACGGACCTTGAGATGGTAAATGCTGCTTCTGATTATAAACCATCCAAAATCAGCATGGGCCTTCATCTTGCGAAATCGAAAAGAAAAACGTAAAGAAGAGTTGCCAAATGGACTCTCCAATTCTCGCTCACGTCCCGCTTTACATCTCCTATTGTTGAAACAGAAAATTCTCAAAAAATCGTAAATCTATTGCAACTTTTGTCAACTTAGTCTTGAATCTTTTGCATTTGCGTTAATTCAGTACATTTGATCATTTTTTAACTGAAAATTGCTTTTGTGGGCATCAACCGTGCTGCATAGGACGATCGTCGCTGACGTGGACCTTTTAAAATATTATTTTTATTTTTTTCAGATTTATTTTCTTTTTTCTTCTTTTGGGCTAGGGGCTGGTCATAGGCAAGGGCAGGCGCTGGGCGATGGCCGCAATGCCCTCACCAGGGGAACACTGAATTGGCAAAAAAAAAAAGAGGGGAGAGGGGTTTAAGGCAGAATTAGCACGATTGTAAAAGGTTTGGGGATTTTTTTGGTAATTTCCCGTTCTTGATACCTTGGTTCGCACATTCGAATTCTGTTGTTAGACTTCAGATAGTAAGTTAGCACCAAGCTGCAAATCGGGGGTTCCTAAATTGATGGCGGGGTGCTCACACTCCGGAAATAACCTGCAAAAGTGATGACAAGGCCTTCCCTAGTGAAGTGAAAATGACCCGACATCCCCGCGGCACCACACCCCGTCGTGTCACTGTCGCTCTACCCCGCCGGAGAGTCGATGCCGAGATAGTCGCAGAGGAATAACTCGCCTTTTACACCGCCCGACCTTTTCTTTCAAGCCAGTGAATAACAATGCCGAGTGACAATTTCAATTTGGTTTCTCCGTTAAACCCCAAAGAAAGAGTTGCGTTAACTCAACGACCCGGACCAGAAACTCATACATGAGCGGCGTCTCAAACCTTGACATGTAACTTCACCGGCATCTCAAACCTTGACAATTTCAATTTGGTTTCTCCGTTTCGCTTCTTCTCGAGCGATCAAATGACTCGGCGATCAATATGAAATTGGAAACATCGCGGGATACACTGGCGCGACACTGCTTACACAATCGAATGTCTTCAACAAGTTCAATTGCAGACAAATACTGCAAACCTCTCATTGATGATTTGTGGCGAAGAAGAAGATAATAAGTTCTTACATGGAAGATATCTGTAATGACCTCATCCGATGAGGGCAGGGGTTGGTCGTTGGGGCTAGAAGGTCTGGACAAGGAGTAGCTACTGACATGATTTTCGGATGGTGAAGGGAGCAATAATGAACCGAGCTATGCATCAAATAGGAGAGTGATTATGAAATATATATGTGAAAATCGAAATTAACTCACGGAAGTGCCTTTTGACATAACGAGAATGCTTAGCTTTGGAACTCCAACATTAAAGAATGGGCCAAAGCGCATAATATCCCATTGAGTTAATCCAAGATGTCATAAGATCTGCATATTTTTTCGTCTTTTCATTTAACTTTTTCATCCAAAGAATGTTTTTATCCCATATGTTATAATCCAAATGGGAAAACTATCAAAAAAATTCTAAACTTTTTATACATTTTTCAATTCATTTCTAAATTTTTTAAGTTTGTCAATACAATCCTATACATTTTCACCTTTTACTTATTCAATTCTATTGGCAAGAAAATCGCTGACGTAGATACCGGGCGTCCTCTTAGGCACTACCGATGTTGACGTGAAAATTATATAATAACATTTTAATATTTGCAAATATTTTTTATTTATTTTTCATTTTTTCTTCATTTTGTTTTTCCCTTCTCCTTTTTTTTTTTAACGTTTTTTCCCTCCACCAAGCCTCAGGCGAGGAGGGCTGCCCTCGCCTGCATTGCCTGAGGTCGAGCAGAGGAAATAAAGAAAAGGGAAAAAGTAAAAAATAATAAAATAATAAAAAAATAAAATGTAAAAAAGAAACAAAATATTTGAAAAAATCATTAAATATTTTGAAAAGAATATTAAAATATTATTAAAAATCGAGCACGTTAGTACTAACAGTGCCATGTAGTACGGATGGTATCCACGTCAGCGAATTCCGGTCAATAGGATCGAATAAGTATTTTGCATTTTTACCAACTTAGTCTTAAAATTTTTAAGTTTGCATAATTTATAAACAGTTTCACATTTAATAAGTCTTTTGCATTTTTATCAACTCAGTCTTAAAATTTTTAAGTTTGCATAATTTATAAACAGTTTCACATTTTGTCGATTTGATCTTATTGGCCGGAATTCGCTAACGTGGATATCAAATGTACTACATATATGTGTGTATTACAATTTCTCCCATCCAAACGGTGTTTTCACGTGAAAAATATACATTTTTAAATTTTTTTAACTTATAAAAAGTGAAAGATGACGCTTTTAAACGTAACCAAGGTGTTTGAGATATCAAACGCAGTCATTTCTGCCCTAAAATCAAACGGTAAATATCCGCACTTCTTGTAATTTTTTTTTTTTGGGGTCCAAGTACTTCTTGTGTTGACGAAAGCAGAAAAAATGTGATGAAATTGAGCCGCTCTTTTCTTTTCCTCTCGGCCATGAGTGGCGTAGGGTGACCGTATAAGTAAAACTTGCGGTCCATGTTTTCGACTGACTGAAGAAAATTGCTAGCGCGCGAAACCCGTTTGGATGATTTGATAAGTGGATCTTAGTCTGGGATTTCCTCGGCCTACCTCGTTAACCTTTTTCTCATGTGGACCCGGTACTGGCCCGTGTCGTCATGCCACGTAATAATCGGTCGGCAGGTTCATATCTGTGAGACCCTTCGTTGGCCCCACATGCTCACGGCACGGCACTTTCTGATTGACTCGGTGTTACCGACCATGCGCGACATGATAAATTATTTGTTAAGATGTACGTGTGAGTCGAGTAATAAAAATATCGTATCGAAAAATGTTGTTGATAAGTTAATATATCATGATTGGATAATAATTCGTTGGCTTAAGCTCTTTACTGCTGTTGATAAGTTCAGATCTGGGCCCCGTCTTAGCGATCTCTTGAGTAATGTAACAGTCTATTGGTGTCCCTCCAATTTATTTCAATTTTCTGCGAAAATGTCCTGAAGGAATCTAGTGACCCAGTGTGGTCCAGTTGGATGAACTTAGATTTCGACTCATTCTTAGGGATATTCTCGGGTGAAGGCTAAGTAGCACCGATACACGACACGACACACCAATACATCAGGATACGTTATATATTAAATATATATACGTAATAAACTATTATTTTTAAATAAATAGATGGTTAAAAAAGTTTAGAATTGGTCTCGAGAAAGACAAAAGCAAAATAGTCTCACATTGGTAGCGTCTAGTGAGTGAGAGGGAGAAATATGAACTCGCTTTGAGAAGCCATGAATGAGACTTAGAGGCTTACAATATAGAGAAGGGAGTCTCACATTGAATGTCTAGTGAGAATAATAAGTAAAAGGACTCTTTAAAATGTAAATAATGAGATATGAATGATTAATTATGTTGTCTATTTGGCTAATGACGAAGTAAAAAGACATTTTTTGAGCGGCGCTATTTTCAATTCCATTTTGGCTAAGTCACTCCTCTTTTCATTCAATAGACTGAAATACCCTTCTCCCTCTTGAAGAAGCTAATTTTTATTTTTCTTTTATCAATCTAACCAATATAACAGTCGTTATTTATATTTTCCCTTTTAAATATCAAATTACACCCAATAAAATACCATTCTATAATATATCATGTTATCATTTTTCTAAGAGAAGTTCGTTATTCTTAATTTATGATCTCATTCTTTTAATTAGAAAAGCTATATATATATATATATTGCAAATTTCTAATTATGACAGCTCATGAATACTCAATTAATTGTCTACTTTTTATGAAATAATTTGAGGGACACTTTATTTCAAAGCTGAAATTTAAAATTCAATATAATTATCAAGCATATTTTGATCTTGTGGGTAATTTTCAAGAAGACTTGTAGGTTTCTAAAATTATAAATCGCTTATTGATGTTTTTTTTTTTTTAGCTTTTCACATTTTAATAAGAATTGCAAGATGAGGTTGAAATTTTGTTTACACATTCTGCACTTTCAAATTCATGTAAGTTGATCCACTTACTATAAGATTGAATTTACAATCGATATTAATTCATTTATTTATACCAACAATTGCACAACACGAAATTTTATTTTTTCCTTTATGTGCTTATCCTTTGTCAATGCATATCTAAATGCAAATATGTTCACAATTTTAATATGCTTTTAAAAAATTAATCTTTTTCGTTTCGAGATCAATTTTACTTTTCTGTTTTTGTCAAGATTGACTAAATATAAAGGTAGATTTGTGGATTAACATGATAAAAAAAGAAAATTTTAATTGAAGAAAGATTAGGGTATGTTGGTAAGTTGACTAGCAAAAATGAGTGTTGTAATCAAAACGGGAGTGAAAATAGTGCCGTTCTTTTTTTTTAGTGGAATTTTTTTTTAAAATGCCGGGCACACCCACGTGTTCATCGTGTTGATCGGGTGTCGAGAATCCGACACGCGTTGACCACGTGTTAGACGCGTGTCGGTGCGCACACTTTAGGCACGTGTCCATACTTCTTAATACGAGGGTATTGGGCTTTTGGTTCGCGTTTCCGACACTATAAATAATAATGACTTTCGGCACTCATATTGCCAAGTAAAAGAAAAATAAATCTAACTGTAAAATCCCCTTTTAACTGTAGAGTGTAACTTTGGTCCTTTTCGAAATTCTCTCTGACACAAATATCAAACGCATCATCTTAGCCATCATACTATGTGAGCTTCCATGTTTTCAGGACATAAATTATTGACATCTTCTGAGTTCTCTCGCAGCTCTGTCATCAACACATCGACTATCCTCGACCCTTTGAACACCTCCTCCTTTGATATCGTCACCGAGAACTTGACAAAATCTTCGTCCGGCAAAATGCCGGCTGGACCTCGAAGAATTTATCCCCACGATGATTGAGTCAGAGGTCGACCAACGTGTCCTTGGAGACTAAACGGAGAATGATGTGATGAATAGTTCCACGATTCGACATATATCAAATACACGAGGATTCAACCAAAAAAAAAAAAATACACGAGAAAAATTCTATTAAAAAAAAAGTCTGAAGTGATCTCGATTTCTTAAATAAATACATAAAATACTCTAATTATTTCAAAGGATCCGGATGAAGGGCATTTTTTTTTTCATTTTTTCCCACCCTTCCCTTCCCTTTCCCTCCTCTCCCCTCCTCAGGCCATTGTTAGCATCAAGCTGCCATTGCTCGGGCTGGCGTTGGGCGAGGGTGACCTCACTAGATCCGGCGAGTGTAGCACTTGGCCTCGCTAGCATTGGCCGAGGGAAGCCTTCGCCTTGGCTAGCAAGCCTAGGCGTCGAGCTACTCTCGCCTGGGCCAATGTCTGGTGAGGCCGGCCTGGCCCAGGTAGGCGACTCTTGTGGGATCACACTCGTCCTCATCTGGGTTGACGAGGCTAGGGGGTGAGCTATCCTCGCTTAGGTCGGCGTTTGGTGAGGGCAACCTTGCTTGGACAGGTGACCCTCGTCAGCAGGCGAGGTGACGAAAGTCGCCCTCGCCTAGTCTAGCGAGGCCAAATGTTAGGCTACCCTCGTCGCGGTCGACAACAGACGATGGATGGCGTGGGAAGGGAGGGAAGAAAAAAGAATCGGAAAGGGCAAAGAGAAAAAAGATAAAGGAAATGATAGAAAGGAAAAACTCAAGAAAATAAAGGATGAAAATAATTTTGGGCAAATATTTTTTTAAAATAATATGAGCACTATAGTATAAATTTTTATTTAAGAAAATAAGGAGGATTCATGCGCTTATTTGGAATTTTCTCAAATACGTGAAATGGCAGAAGAAAAAATAAGAAGGATATATTGTCTTGTCAACCTCAATCCCATCTCGACTCAACTACCTAATTGCAACGTAAGTTGTAGGAGAACTACAGGTCGAGCTAGAAGCTTGAGCAGAATTCCGTGCATTGACACTTACGTGGATGTTTTGCGTCATTTTAAGAAAATTAGGGTCCCCTTTGCGGTTGCTAAAACATGTGAAAATGGCATAGAAAGCCCGATTATTTGTTGAACTTAGCATCGCTCACCGCATCGTGCTCGAGCCCGAGCCGTTCGTCTGGCGGTTGATCTTCACAGTCCGCGTGACCAAACCCAGGGGATGGTGCCAACTGACTGTCAAGTCCCTTCGGGGTGACCCGGGCAGTCGCAGTCCCATCGTGCCTGGCGCACTCGCAAGGCGAAACGCACCATCCATCCCCCCTCGCCTTCGACCCGTCATCGTCGTACCTCCCCACACAAGTCACGCAACTTCGTTAATTTTTCGCGGGTATCCAGGCTTTTTATTGATTTATTGATTTATTATTATTTTTTTCACTTACCCGAAACCTGCGGCGATAAGATCACCCGCTTTTGACCGCCTTTCCCCCTCACATCCGAGACACCTGATTGAATGTCGCTTCCCACGGAGCGGAGGGTGAGCTTATCACTCCCCCCTCCCTCCCTCCCAAAAATATTTTACTCTGTCCATACGATCCTGCCTGGTAATAACAGGACAAAATTCCTCTTCCCAGGACCAGAACAGCTTTCCGTCCATCCCGTGGACAAACGGCCGTCACCTGTCCGCCAACGGGCGGCCGGCACGCTCACAGCGTGACCTCACGGCGTCAGGTGCGACCGTCACACGCAGAGACCGTGCAAAATATCCTCGTTTGCTGGTTAACTAGCGGACAAACAGCGGTCCAGAAACCGGCGCTCCCGGTATCCCAGCCGCGAACAAATCGCAAGTGCTAATAAGTACTTAATTAAAATCTGAAAGCCTTTGTTTTTTTTTTCCTCATTACGTGCGCAGAATTCTAACTTAATTTTCAAATAAATCGTCGGCCATGTATTTACTGAAATTCTAGCATCGAATAATTTCTAAATCGGCTAATTTTTTGGTCAAATGGGTCGGTTTGGACGGGAAGAATTTACATGAACAATTTGGAAAGGAATTTTTTTTTTTTTGTGCCCCAGAGGAGGATCGCCACGGAAAGGGAACAAGGCCAACACAGCGAGGCAGGCGCGAGCACCAAAATAGTAAATGGCTGCTTTGTACTGGTGGGAATGGGAATGGCGCCTGTAAATCCACGTGGTCCTCTCCACTCGGCGCACTCGGAACATTTCCTTCTCGGTCTCTCATGGTCGCGGCAGAAAGATCAGGGGACGACCGGACGGTGGGGACGGAGGAGCTGACCTGACCGTGATGTAGCCGCGATGATCCCGAAAGCCGCGTCCTTTCCCTAGCCCAGGGGTTGATCTTAGCCTGTTCTAGTCGCTGTTGTAGTAGCTGTTGCTGCAGTGATCGCTGCTTTTCTAGTTTCTGCCGCGGAGCTTGCTCGTTGGGTTTGTCTCGCTGTTCCGCTTGTTAGGGTTGTGGGGGATTTTCGGCGTCGTTTGTGTCGCCCGATCGACGAGGGTGCGTTTTGCGTCGTCCTTCAGGCGCGAGATATGGCTTCTCACGAGGTCTCGGGCCAGGCGAGCGACAGGAGGGAGAGGAAGAGTGAGTGAATTCGGGAAAATCGTGCGGAATCTCCGAGTGTTCGCGGAGAATTTCGGGATTACGGTTGAGATTGTGGTTTGTGGTTTTCGCTTCGGCTCCGACTGACTTATGTGGTGCTGTGGGTTTTTCGTAGGCCGCGAGGATGCCTTGTACAAGGAGCTGTGGCACGCCTGTGCCGGTCCTCTGGTGACGGTTCCTCGCGAAGGGGACCTGGTTTATTACTTCCCGCAGGGGCATATTGAGCAGGTGAGTAGTTAATTCGTTTCTCGTTTTACGGTGGGAAATAGTTTCTATATGAAGCGCGCGGTCGGAGTTAAGTGGTGTTTTGTCTAGTTTGATTTGCCTTTTCTGAGGTTATTGTGCAGTGACGTTCGTTGAGGAGTGTTATGACGTTCGTTGAGGAGTGTTATGGTAAGTGTTTAGTATGGAAAGGCTTGGTTGATTGCTTCGTAATTTGGGGTGCAGATTGAGGCATCCATGAATCAAGTCGCTGATCGGCAAATGCCAGCTTACAATCTTCCCTCGAAGATTCTCTGCCGCGTCATAAATGTTCAATTGAAGGTACTCCTCACTTAATCTCGTCCTTTATGTTTTTGCTTATTTCTAACTTCTTCAATTGTTAAGTTTCCTAAATGGCGGGTGGCATTTTCCCACTGCAGGCTGAACCAGACACTGATGAGCTGTTTGCTCAAGTGACTTTGCTTCCAGAGCCTAAAGTATGTTCTAAAGTTCAATTGGAAGAATGTTATGTTGTGGGGCATGTGCTTTGATTTGTGACGGCGATTGTTTTGTTGTGTATCTGCAATGCTAGCAAGATGAGACTCCTGTGGAGAAGGAAACTGGGCCTCCCCCGCCTCCACGGCCCCGTGTCCATTCCTTTTGTAAGACACTTACGGCCTCTGATACGAGCACTCATGGTGGGTTCTCTGTATTGAGACGCCATGCAGATGAATGCCTGCCCCCATTGGTAAGATTTTGTTTTGTTTGCTAGACCTGCTTAAATGAATCGGCTCAAATCGTATGGGGGTTTGTAATATCTCAAATATTCTCCCTTTGATATTGAGCAGGATATGTCTAAGCAACCTCCGACTCAGGAATTGGTTGCCAAGGATTTGCATGGAAATGAGTGGCGTTTCCGCCACATTTTTCGAGGTAATAACCTTCTTACTTGACCTATGTGCATCCTGATGCTCTGCCCTGGTGATTTTTACGCTTTAACGGGTGGTTCTCCCTTAGTATCAGGCATTAGCATTCTCATTTACAGATCACTTCAACATGCTATTGGTTTTGCTTGTTGACCCCCTCACTTATTTTATCTGGTTTCTTAATCCACGTCCGATTCCTTGAAAAATTTGAATAATGAAGTGGCTCTTTTCTTTTCCATATAAGACTAGTCTTAGTCTTCATTTCTCAGTGGAGGATGTAGTTATGAGAAAGAAAGGGTAACCTGCTGGTCCAATAGTATCCTTTTGCATTTCGCATCTTTGTCTGAATGCTCAAATTACTGATAATCTTAGTCTGTTGCTGCTTAGCCTGTATAATTTCCTTAGAAAATTGTATTATGAAGTGGCTGATTTCTTGATAAAACTGAAAATAAGTACCAAATATCTAAGCATTGAATTGCAGTGCTGACAAATTTAAGGGCCGAAAATAGAAATAGAGTTTTTTTTTTTAATGATTATTGAAAATTCATTACTGATTGCTATTTGTTCCTTACCAGACAAGAAATTGTGATTATTAACGGTTGATTGCTATTTATTTCTTACCAGCCAAGGAATTGTGATCATTAATGGTTGAATTTGACAATGCAATTTTCTAGATTCAAATTACAATTAGTTTATCTATCAAATGAATGAAGTAATCTTTCCTTGTTATTTAAAGTGCATTTTTTTTTTCTAATTTGAAAATTTTAAGTGGATTTTGACCCTCCCAAAAAAAGTGAATGCTAATTAGGATAGTCAAACGTTCTTAATCTCATTTGGTGCTAATAGTTTTTAGCACTTCAGGTGCTCAGTCTTTGTTTCTTAGTGGAGGAATACAGACATTAGTAATAAAAAAAAAAAAGAGAGTACTACCTGGTCTGACAGTATCCCTCTTGCATGTATGGATAATAGCATATGAATCTCTCTGTGAGTGCTCAAGTTACAAATAATCCTGTTGTGCTGTCAACGTTGCTAATTGAACTACTTGCTTCCTCTATTTGGCTTCTTTTAACTCCGTTTGTGTGTACGATTGACGGGATAAGTGCCTTCAGCACAATATATCGAGCTTTGAAGAAGTCATTCATGTTTTTAGGAGCAAAATTATTGTATTTTTGTGAGTAAATGGATGTTAACTTCTAATTGCTGATGACTTTGCCCATTTGCTGCCATCTTTGGACATTGTACCTTCTAGCTTCTTAGATGTCTCCAATTTCACGGGAGTGATCCGGTTTTGGTTTTGTTACTGTCGTCCTTTTTGACGTCACCTGAGTGCATTGGTGGGATAAAATACTGAGAATTACCATCTTACTCCAGTCTTTTTTGGTGCTGATGTCGCATTGAACAATTATGGCTCAAGGCTATAAATATGCGCCATAATTGTTATTTTTCAACTCGTTCACTTATTCAATCGCATTATATGAATGCCAATGGACAGGTCAACCAAGACGACACCTACTCCAAAGTGGTTGGTCGCTGTTTGTCAGTTCTAAAAAGCTTGTTGCTGGCGATGCTTTTATATTTCTCAGGTACACTAGTTCTCTGTTCATATGCTTGCATTATACAATGGAAACTCCCCAGTTGATTGTTATACCACATAAAAAAGCTAACCGTGGAATGGAAGTTATACATGAGTGTAATGCCCATAACATTCCGCTGGACCTAGCTGCTGAAACCACATGAACCATTACGTGACCCCTACTGCTGGGAAAATGGAACCTCCAAAAACTAGGCTGATCCCAGTCGGTTGATATTGTGGGTGTTTTTTTTTTATTCCTCCTGAAATTCCTTATGCAGAGGTGAAAATGGTGAACTCCGTGTTGGAGTTAGACGAGCAATGAGGCAACTGAACAATGTTCCATCTTCGATCATGCCAAGTCACAGTATGCATATCGGTGTCCTTGCAACAGCATGGCATGCCATTTCAACTGGCACAATGTTTACTGTCTATTACAAACCGAGGTGCGTGGTTCTGCTCTTCCAAACTCATCTCATATGAGGGAGAGAGAGAGCTCAGATTGTGCCACAGAAGTCTTTGTATTTGGATTCCTTGTATTTATATTAACGCTTGTATGTTCACCATTCATTTTACACTTCTGTTTATTTTTTTGGTCTTTCATCAAGATGCATGTTGGTGCTTTCAACTATCTAGTATATCGAATCCAAGTGCCTGTATCGTGAGTGTTGGATATTTAGGACCATCCTCAATTCCTCAACTAGTGGAGTTGAGTTTTTATTTTTTATTTATTTTTTATTATTTTTTATAGTATTCTAATGCTATGGGAACTATTCATCCAATGATATGCACAGGACTAGCCCTGCTGAATTCATCATTCCTTTTGAAAAATACATTGAATCTGCCAAAATTGATTGCTCCATCGGCATGAGGTTCAGAATGACATTTGAAGGTGAAGAAGCTCCAGAGCAGAGGTTCGAACTTTGTCACTTACAAAAGACCATTGTAGTCAAACTAGACTATCTAACTAGACAGAAAAGTATGTCAGTCAACTGATTTACATCTTTGGCCGAAAAAAGAAAGAAGGGAAAAAAACCCTGATTATGTCTTGCCTTAATGAACTAGGTTCTCTGGCACCGTAATTGGATCCGAGGACGTTGATCCTCTGAGGTGGGCTGGATCAAAATGGAGATGCCTTAAGGTAGTAACAAGAACATTGTAGTTTGTGCATGATGTGGACCTCTTCAATGTCAGTACTCTTTTTTCTTTTGTTGTGTTCAGGTGCGTTGGGATGAAATCACTTCCATTCATCGCCCGGACAGAGTTTCTCCCTGGAACATAGAGCCTGCCATGACTGCACCAGATAACCTGCCAGCATCTCGGCCAAAAAGGCCTCGAGCAAGCATGTCAACATCTACTGATTCTTCTGTCCGGATGAGGGAAGGTATGACATAACGAATTCTCAAGCTTCTGGAGTCTAATTGGGTGTTTTCCTTTTTGACATTATTGAAATATATAGATATTAAACGATGTTTTCTTCTAATAGCTTATACTTCTAGAGCAGTTGGTAATGGTCACACGAAATGTTTGATGGTATCAGAGCAGGAGGTCCCAAGTTAAAATCTTTCCAGGCCCCTATTTGTCTTCTCAATGAATATGTCCATGCTTGGTACCAGGCAAAATACTAGATTAAGCGTGAGGGAGAGTGTTGAAATATATAAATATTAAACCACATTTTCTTCTAATGGCTTAAGCTTTTAGAGCAGTTGGTAGTGGTTCCACAAAATTTTTTAGACATGTTATACTGATTTTCCTATTCATAAATTCAGGTCCTCTGGGAATCAGTACTGACCCTCCAGCAGATATAGGGTTTTCAAAGGCCTTGCAAGGTCAAGAATTATCAACCTTGAAGGGCAGCTTAGCACTAAATAATGACATGCGGAATGCTGAGATGCCAGACGTGTGGTGTGAATTTCCAGGTGATAATCCAAAGAGCATGCAATTTGGCCAGAGGAAATGTAGACCAGACACCTGGGCGCCTCAAATGATGCAGGAAGCAACACTTATTAATCTCGTGGCAGATTCTGGGACTTTTCACCCTCACCATGGATTCTTTTCATCCCTTTTACGCCGGGACAGTGAAATTACCGACCAAGTGAAGAAGCAAAATTTAGCTGAGGAAACAAGAACTGATTTGCTTCCTTCTCCAGGACCTGTGAGGCAAGGTCCCTCGTTGAACATGCTGGGATCTGGAATTGCAGCTTCTCTAGAAAATAAGGGTCGACAACACCAGTCTCTCAGTAATGTTAAAGGTGACACAAGGAGTAGCTATCATAGTCTACATGGTGTTGAAAGGGAGATGCAGTCAGGAAATTTTTTCTTTTCAATGCTTTCTCCGTCGCATGTTGAGGATCCGAATCAAATCATGGCTGGAAAATCGGATTCTCCA
This sequence comes from Rhodomyrtus tomentosa, assembly GCA_028455895.1. Classification (NCBI taxonomy): domain Eukaryota; kingdom Viridiplantae; phylum Streptophyta; class Magnoliopsida; order Myrtales; family Myrtaceae; genus Rhodomyrtus; species Rhodomyrtus tomentosa. Next base: position 10,475,063 of record JAPCWY010000003.1, on the reverse strand, counting down.
CTTGCCCAGCAAGAGTTAATAAATTCTAATGGAAATGGCAGTTGTAAGCTTTTTGGATTTTCCCTCACGAGTGGTCCTGGGGCAACGGAATCGGATAATGGACAGTTGCTTGGCTCACAAAAACAAGTCCTAAAATCAAATCCAGCAGATGATTCAGAACCTAATGTACTTATGAGTCCAGTCAAGTGTTTGAAGATCGCACCTAGTACAATTGCATATGGTGATCCGGGAAGGGCATTTCCATCTTCAGCGCGGCCATTTAGAGACGTAGAGGCCAAGCACCAAGCTGCTTCTACCAGGAGTTGCATCAAGGTTCTTATCTGTCCCGTCAAGTTTTGATATGTCAGTTCTTTCGATTTGATGTATGTTTCTACAGATGATATTAGTCTTAACTCGGATACCCACATTAGTTGCCTACTGGTTGTGTAGGTTCACAAGCAAGGCATTCCCGTAGGTAGATCCCTGGACTTGAGCAAGTTCCATGGTTACGATGAGTTGCTAACTGAACTGGACAAACTTTTTGAATTCAATGGTGAATTAGTTGCCCCTACTAAAGAATGGATGGTTGTTTTTACCGATGATGATGGCGACATGATGCTCGTTGGAGATGATCCATGGGAGTAAGGGCTTGTTTCTCTACCTCTATGTATTTGAAAGTTTGTCCTCTGTTCTCCGCAACTGTTCCTAGATCTCAAGTTTCTCTCTCCGTTACAGGGAATTCTGTGGCATGGTCCATAAGATCTTTATCTACACTAGGGAAGAGGTAAAAAGGATGGCTCCGAGACCCTTGATTCCTGGAAGTGAGGAGATTTTGCCGAAAGCAGGCCATAAAAATGATTCTGGAGGAATCTGAAGTTTGCGATAGCCTATGACTATAGACCCTAGCGAACTTTTGGATTTTGTGAAAAGCTGCGGGGGAGTGTGTAGCCGCCGCTTCTAATGGTTGTGAAAAGCTGCGGGGGAGTGTGTAGCCGCCGCTTCTAATGGTTGCTCAGGGAGTTAACTTTCGATGGTTGATACAATTGGTCCTCTATGCTTACTATTCCTTCGCCCGGTGTAAGCTGTAATTAGAAGTGTTTATTTAGCCTTTTGATATCTCCCAGACCAGCATTTTCCTTTTCTCTTGGTATACTATCCTGCAATTTTTCTTGATCATATGAGCCAGCCAGTGGAAAGTCATTGTAAATATCCCTAGACAACACCTACTGTACGGCTCGTTATATCAATATTGAGTTGGTATTTGAAAAGCTTCTCGTGCTGTTTTTGAATTTTGTGCATAGTTTGCTGGACCATCGACGACCGTGTTATTGAAATTTTCTGTTGACGGCGGGCTTCGAGACGGGACAGGAACTGCCCGTGGCTGTAGATTCCACTTCTTTCTGTCGTTGATCTGAGCCCCTCTAAATTGACGGAAAGCTCATCTTTTTCTGTTCTTTTCGGCCTGGGAAAATGCCGTCATTCGTCACAAGGTGAAGACCATTGGCGGAACTGAAACTGTGACATCAATACGAAAACCAAGTCGTTACGGGTCCCACGAAAATGTCCTCGTTATGAACAGACAACGCGGAGGATCGCATGAATTGCAATTGTCGAGTGGGCGAAGAAAGATGCGGCTCTCTTACGGAACGGATGATCACGAATCTGGGTCCAACATTGACTTTCCAGCTGAACCTGAAAGGAAAAAAAGTGGTTTCCATTACCAGACGGTGTTGCAATTTTCCAACATGAGATGTCATGTGTGGAGGCTCCACAAGGCCTAAGGTTACAGGCATCCGGTTACATTGACTAAGATTACATCGCAACCCTCCAGTCCTTGTACCGTTTGATGCCGGGGCAACCGTTATCCCTATACCTCACGATAAATAGTGAGTCATTAGGGGCAATGCTAGCCCAAACCGGTCCTAAAAACTGAACGAGAACTCACCATCTAGTTCCTTAGCAAAAAGTTCACCGCCTCAGATATGAACTATTCCGAAACCGAGAATACGTGAGCTGCATTGATATGGGTATCGTGCCAAAAGAACCATATATATCAGTGTGTATAATTTCAAGAAGCTCGATGATTCTTGTGGCACATTTCTTAGTTCGTTTTATTTGTTTACCTTTGATATAATCAGCGCAGGTAAAATCCAAATTCAGAATAATTTCATTCTTCACTAATCTAGTATCGACTCCAAAAACAGACCATCCAAGGTATCATCCGAAAGGAACCCCCTTGGGAAGTCGTTTTGTTTATTAACCGCGTACGCGTCTGTATCTTTCGGCACGACTAGTCCCAGTTGGCACATGTAGCTGACCCAGTCCACATGTACCGAGTCCGTCGATGCGATAACGAGCATGACTCTCATGCTTTGTTTACCCTACTTCGCTTGCACATTCCACTGCAAATCCCAGCTTGAGCAGAAGCACGAATGGGAGCAACGCTTGCGTAAGGCTGTAATTTGCGGCTTGAACCCTGCGAATCGGGCAATGTCATTACAAATTAATGGCGTCAAAAAGCACGATCATTTCCAGATCGTTAAATTCTGAAGGCATGAAGTGATCTTTGCAACGCTCCGAGCCCCACGCCAAGGGAGAGTTGGCCGTGTCATTCATAATTACGGATCCGCCTTTGAAATGGTCATCACTTTTGAGTCGTCGCACATGGGGCGCTCGTGTTGAGATTTTGGCATATACGGATTAGAATAGGTGTGTCGAAATAATTACACATCAAAGATTTATTGGTGATCTTAATTAGCCTTCTTCATGGCGATTTTTGAATCGTATGCTATTGATTCATTAAATTACTCGGTATAGGTTATCCTTTAAAAAATTCTACATACTTAAACGAGTCGTTAGTAAAATCGGTTGTTAAATTAATTCACATTCGACTATTTGACCGATGAACGATTACATTTCGTTGGACGAGTTACTTGCGACTCGGAACGATGGCATCTGTCTGTCACATAATTTTTTTTTTTTATTTCCGACATATAAGATGGTAATCGTTCGGCCATCTCCTCTGAACAAATCTCAATTGTGGTAACGCAAACTGAAGACTTCCCGCTAGAAACAGTTCGCAGTACGTTGCCGACAGATGCCAAAATCCCACCTGAAAAATCGGTCCGAAAATGGGGGAAACGGGGGCTAGCTCAAGCGAAGGCTGTACCGGACCAAAGATGCCAAGGTGGTGGGGGTTGGCCGCCCGTGCTTGCCACTGACTCCCTTGGCTCCGCCGCCAAGCTGTTCTGAGGCTCCCTCGTGAGCTAACCAGCACATGTTTCACGCCCTTTTTCGAATTTGCCAAAAACCCTAGTGAGCTCACCTGTAAATGAACCAAAAAAGAGACCCACCCCACTCTTTCCTCCTCCCCAATCATGCACCGACGAGCTCCATCGTGCTACACTTTCCTTAGTTTAATAAAAACCAGAAAGTCCATTTGAGAAAGGACCTGATTATATTTAAGTGGATACTGCCTTATCTTTTTCTCTTTTTTCCCGTCATTACACGAGATAGAAAGGTACAGAGTTTGAAGTTGTGGTACTCGTGCTGCGACAAAACTCGTTGTGTTGGGAGCTGACACGTTGCGGGGCGCTCGTGGATAGCTGAAAATCTGAAGGGTCGCGTTGCTGGTGAAGATGACAATGAAGACGGGAAAGACAGCCTGAGGTTCTGTGCCAGCGTGTCAACTTTCACGGCTCTTCTGTCCCCCCTCTCTCTCTCTCTCTCTCTCTATCCCCCCACGGTATTGGAAAAGCAAGCTTCCTCGGCAGATAACTCCATTGGACAATCTTAGTTTAATGGCCAAAGCTTTTAAGCTCCTTTTTTCCTTCGCTCTTCTCAATTAAAGTTGCTGGTGATGGGAAAGTTTTTTAGGTGAGAGCTTGGGGCATGCATGCTGAACAATTTTCATTTCATTTCTTTTTTTTTTTTTTAAAAGCAAGCCCCTCCCAATTCGTGGTTGAGAACTCTGAGCTAGTTTCGCGTATTGTGCACGATCGACATTCTGAGGATCAAAATGAGGACCGGTGCGGATACTATACAGGTTGAAAAAAAAAAAAAAAAAAAGCCACACGCGACAACATCCGTGGCGTCCGTGGTACTTTTCATTGTAAAGTGTTGGGAAAATATTGGCGCAGTGAAATATGAGATAGATGATGGTTATTTCGTTTCATTCGAGGGAAGAGAGAGATCACGAAGAAAATTTCACGAAACTTCTTCGTTTTTTTTGGGGGGTTCCGCTGGAAACAGAAGTGTGGAATTCAATGGGAATTTCAAGTAAAGGGTTTGAGATAAAATTCTAGCATAAAGCCGCGCCTCGTGTTTTATGCTCCGACTCAACTCTACTTTTTGTGACTTCTTGCGGCGACCGGGGTCGGTCTCGAGAAGGCCCATAGATACAAATTATGAAGCTCGCTTGGTACTAATGAATCAATTTCTTGATTCGTTATTGGCTTTGGCTTATAATAGCTCAGCCCGTCACTCTCATATCGGGATTAAGGAAAGAAGACAAAAGGATTAAGAGTAGAGCTGCGATTAGGGTAGTGCGCGCGAAACCAACAGGCTATCAGGGAAAATTATCAAAAAAAAAAAACAAAAATCCTTCTCCTATTGCAATTGTGTCGTTTCAGTTCATTTGGCCGGACGATAATGATGTGATAAAATTTTTTAATAGTGATTTTGAATTTTTAAATACTTTTTACTAATTTTTTCAATCTTTTTTTTTTTTTTTAGTTTATGGCTGGCTGCCTACCCCTTGAGCGAGGACTCGCGACCTTTGCCCAGCTATGGTGATGGTTGCTGGGAGCTTCTTGCCGGCCCTAACAAAAAAGATATAAAAAAATATTTAAAATGTAATTAAAAAAATTGAAAAAATATTAAGATATTATTAAAAATTTATCATATCAGCATCTGTCGGTCATATGGACTGTTTGACAAAATTATAAAAGTTTTACGGGTCAATTGACCAAAAAAAAATTAAAACTTAATTGTCATTATTGTGATATTATTAGTAATTTTTTGATAGTTTTCTCCAGGCTGCCTAATGGAAGACCTTAGGTTTGGTTTCACTTTACCTAGAAAGCGACAACCTCTCTGTTTCGTCTTGGAGCAGATAAAGCAATCGACGCGTCGGGTCAAGAAGTCATCCTCTTTTGAACGATGATCATACTTTAAACAATGCTTAACCCGTCCACTTTATTGAATTTCGTGGTTGGGAGTTGTTGTGGGGGCAAAGCCATCAACTTTCGCGCACACTACATAGTTTTTGTTAGAATTTTTGTCCAAATGATTGTGCATATCAGGTGCCTAAAAGTGGCAAAAGGACGCTGACGTGATTAATGGAAATGCCGTGTCGATTAGATGTGATTTTCATAACCAATCGAGACGATGTTCCCCGCCACACATAACGACGAAGAGGAATGAACCCACAAATAATTCTTAAACTTTTGATCTCATGTGCAATGCCCGTCTTCGAACTTTTAACTTGCCTCGCATGGACCATGAGCTTTAGTCAACTGTGCAATGTATTTCATAGATTTTAATTTGTTCGATGTGGTCCCTGAAAGTTTTCGTATGTGGTCAATCTAGTCATTGGGATATATGAAAATATTTAATGTTGTCCATGAACTTGTATTTATATAGTCTATTGACTAAAATTGAATATATATTAAAATTTCAGGGACTATATCGAACAAATTAAAATTTCAGGGACGACATCGTACGTTGGACTAAAATTCAAGAAACACCTTGAGCAAGTTAAAAGTTTAGCATGTCACTGCATATCGGATCAAAGTTTACAGGCTGTTTGTACTATATTTCCTAAAAATATCAACGTGGTTTCAAAGTATAATTTGGAGTTCTATTGGACAACAATTTTTCCCCTGAATAAGCAAACGATCTAGGGATGTGCATGGTCTAGGTCGGCTTGATATCCAGATTTTCGAGACCAGGACCGGTGGTCGGATCAGATCCTGGTCCGGTCCCAATGGGATCGCTAATCTAATCCTTGTATATAAATTAACAACTTCCTATCTCAACCATCCAACATAATAAAACATACACATGACCATCATACAACCATCAAATGAATACTTGAGAAAAGACTAAATTAGTATGAAGAAGAGGAGAGGAAGTGGCGAGAGGAGCGACGAGTCGACGACACTAGTGGTCACGATAGATCTCTCCAGTGGCTGTGATACGCGAGAAGAGTGACGACATCGATGAGCAAGAGGTGAGACCACAAGAGGAGCGAGTGGAAAGGCGAATGCGAGAGGAGCTAGCATTGGGCAAAGCTGCGTTGCGAAGGAGAGACGTAAGCATTGAGTAAGAGGAGAGGAGTGAACATCAAGCAGAAGATGGAGAAATTAGATTAACTAGTTCTTGAAAAATTTCTATTTATATATATTTTGGATGATTCGGTCCAAGTAGTCAGGTCCGATCCAGTCCTATCCACAATAAAACCGGGGATGGACCGCCCCCTTCAAGGACTGGGCCAACCTAACCGGTCCAGTCTAATCTGGGTTGGTCCGATTCCGTTTGCTCACTCCCAATGCGATCTCGCTTTTGACCCAACTAATGGAGTTTCAAATGTGGTGGATGAGACAGAGAGAGCCGCAAATTGGGACTTCAAATGAAGAACAGCCCTAGGGGAAGATTTGGTGAATGTGCTATGATTTTGCGAAGAATCCCAAGCTCCGATTTGTGTAGCCTTCATGAAGATTTCGGACGACACATACGTGTTTTGACGGAAGTACCACTGACGAACAAACTTGCCTCGCATGTTAAAATTGATACTCTTTAATGGGTTTAATATCTTAAAAAAACTATTACTTTAACTCTTGTCCTAATTCTATCTTTTGTCTTATTAAAAACATCCAACTTAGATGCAATTCTAATTCTATCCTAAACTTTTTTATGCCCCGTAAAAAAAAAAACCATCCATTAGGTTCAGTCTTAAGTCTATCCTAAATTTTTTATGTCTCACGGAAAATATTCAATGTTAGGTCCAGCAACAATTCTACCCTAAAATTTTTTTATCTCATAAAAAACTCGTAAATTTAGGTCAACTTTCAATTTTACTCTATTTATTTATCTTATAAAATAACAAAACTTTTACTTGAGCCCTAAATCTACCTCCATTAACCCTCCTTTAAAATCTTCGTTAGTAATTTACGCTCGCTCTTCAATCTCTCATGCTTGAAAATGTCCCATTTGTCGCAATCGGGATGCTCGAACAGCTTGTGCTTGGAAGTTTCCCATTTCTCAGTTGTCCACAAGAAATTTTAGACAGAGGAGGGTTAATGGGGGCAGTTTTTTTTTTACTCAAGTAATTTTTTTTTGATTTTCTACGATACTATAAAAATTAGCGTAAACTAGGGACAAAAAAGTTTGCAGTTTTTCACACGACAAAAAAAAATGGTAGCATTAGGACATGACTTAAAGTTGATGGATTTTTATGGGATACAGAATGTTTAATATAGAATTGAGGCTAAATTTAAAGTTGAAGACTTCCTACGAGTTAAAAAGTAGAATTGGGAAAAGAGCTAAAATTAGAGATTTTTTTAAGGATACTAGACCATCTTTGATGCAAGTCTTGAAACTTAGGGCAAATGCTGTACGTGGTGTTAAGAAGCGAAAGGAACTGGCTAGTCGTTGATGCAATATTTAACCTCTTTGGGCATATCTTGATAATGGTCGTTGATGGAAGCTTCTTTGCGGTTACCGGGATGTGGAGTGAATCTATTGTTGGTGGTGCTCCATACCATAATGTCTTTCCCCTGTGCCAAGTATTATTATTATTTTTTTGCCTCGTAATTTGCAAACTGCATGGTTCACATTTACCTACATGACGGAGAGTTTAGATTAAGATTACTCTACGCGAAAGGCATACATTAGAGCAGGAATCCTAAAATCCATACTTGAGTCCTAAAACTTAACTTGTAATAATTGGAGTTCTTTTGAATATAATCAGTTCGCCTCCAAGGGGAAGCAAGTGTCCCAAGTGCTACGAAAGTGAAAGGGGGAGAGCCTGATTGAAATCTCCAATCCTGTCCATGTTTTCGTCATCAGTCTGAAGCTCGCCGAATGGGGTCCTGAACGAGTGAAGTTGTGGGACATATAAAACAAGCATAAACTATGTGATCTGAATCGATGAGTCAGTGCATTCACATGTGAAGATGCAGGCGGAACCCCACTGGTCGAATGGTTCGAATGCATATGAGGGTGCATCATGCATGCGCTCCGTCCGACCCCGGTAATGGCATTATTGCATATCAACTGTTTGCAGCTTCTCTACTCTTGGAGGGATGTTTCTGTAATGGCTTAGCTTAGTTACCGTGTAACTCTCCGGAATAGAACAGCTGCTGTGCTGAAAGGTTATGCTGAATCATCACTCCAGTCTTTATTACATGGGTTTTATTGACGAATCTAATCTTGATCTGATTTTTCGGCACGTTTGTCTTATGTTTGACGATAGTTCTTTCCCAGTCCATGAGATAGTGAGCTAAGGGAACTTCGGTTGGATTCTGTTTTTAAATATGAGGTAGTGATAGTTCCTCTTTCCATCCACAAAGAGTACCGAGTCATGTTCTTGTTAAATTTATGCTTCCATGTAGCAATACGCAAAGGGGTTTGAGCCCTTCAAGTTCTGTCGGTACTGGGGCAAACCTTGCTCAGCCTCTCAGCATTGAACTGGGTCTCATTTGGAGAATAGGTTAATTGATTTAGTACCTCGAGAAACTATCTGTTCTGTGTGGCATTGCCTGCATGTATCATATCTTTCTTCTATCTCGTTGAATGCCATCTGAACTGTGAGATTTGTAATGAAGCGCCTGCATAGAAGGTGGACAAAGTGGAAGCAGCCCAATAATCAAAATGCCGCTTCCTAGTTTCAGGCGACGCCTTTTAACGAGATCGATCTGTAATCCAACTTCATGCTGATCATCATCAGATTGTCTTGCGTCATCCTGTGAATTAGGTTCATACGGATAATAACAAGTCACTTGTTGAACTAGTGATGCACTATTAAAAATTTTATACCTCCTAAGGTGATAATAGTGCAAGACCGCAAAGAAAAAGATGCTGAGTTAAGCTCTTAGTGAATTTCATTGCCATGATTGATGGTGTATTAAGCTGTGGAATATATTTGATGGAATCACCTACATAAGGATGGAGTGAGACCGCTCCTATGAGAAGTGTGGCGAAAATTTTTTCAGTACTTATGAATAACCAAACACACTCATGGCCTATTAGCGCAAAACCACGTTGAACGACAAACCTTTATGGGAGTGTAATGGGATTGATGAAAATCATAATCCACAAAAAGGAACTGTTGGTTCAAAGAAGTTTCAAACTTCATCAATGATTTTGTGGATTATATTTCGTTCTTTCTAGGGCTGGTTCATAGCCTAATCAACACTAGTTTCGATGCATTACGCTCTAATAACCCAATATTATTTCTTTTTTACTTTTCAAATTTTTTGAAATATGTGGGGAGTTATTTTTTATTTCAGTAGTTTTAAATGTTTTTTTTAAATGATTGATAGAAATTACGACTGTGACCAGCTATAATTATTTCCAACAATCGATTTTTTAACTGTATCATAACGATATCAAAATGGTTTCCTAACGGTCATATAACGGTCGTACAACTGTTTTGTAACATTTAATTTTATCTTCATAAAACCTCCAACAGTCTTTTTTCTTAATAGTTACCAACTGATTTATAACGGTTTTGTAACAACTTCATAACCACACTCTCTCTTGTTTTGCCTATAAAATTGAACTTCAAACCTCAATTCTTAAGTCTTCAATTGAGATCGAGAATTTTATTTCCTCCACATATCTTTCATTATGTTGTGGATTATACACATAACGTTGTTCATGTTCCTTACAATATTCAGTGAAGAAAATAGAAGAATGTCTGTTATATCTTGAGAGGATAGCTGCTAGAAGTTTCACGCACTGAGTTTCATTTCGAGGGGCAAAATTATTCTTAAGAACAGTGCTTGCATGTCTTAGACAATTGTACTTTTTTTTTCTTGTCTTTTTCAACATATTTTCTACAATTGTTATTTTTATATTATCTAATATTTTTTTCAATATTTATTCAACTTTAGTGGGGAAACACTCTCGACCAGCAAGATACAGTCTTCCTCGGAGCATGGCAATATCTTTCTTACAAGTAGAATGATGGTTCGCTTCGACATTAGGCCGAAACAACAGCCTAATGATTATTGAATCTTGAAAAGTGGACTGCGGGATGAACTAGAAATGACTCACTTGCGCCTAGATGTTATGTGTAGGACATGGACTCAGTACCATCACCGCTGTTGTTCACACAAACGGTCAGTGGACTCCTAACCGTGTGGAACCCGTCGGACCACGCGATCTCGCCGAAGTCGTACCTCCCCTCAGATTTTTTTCGCGGGTTTAGTGTCACATAATACGTATTCTCGTCCCTATAGCGCGAGAAAACCAGCAGTCGGGGCCAAATCGCTACCTCCACCCCACTAGGACTGAGGACGCGGGGAATATAGACAGCATTCCTGTTTCGGCCCACGTTTCGCACAGTTCGTCGAATTGTCATTGTGGTTCGGAGATCTGAGACCGTGATCGAGGGGTAGTTGATGTTGGAGTTGCTGGTGGGAACACGTGGGCAGGTTTTGTCGGTCCCCGGAAGGACCAACTTTGCTATCTCTTCCTGGGTATAACCAAGGTTACAGAGGAAGATGACGTAGTCGCCGGTTTTCATGTCATAAACTAGACCTGGATCGACGGCTTTCGTCGGGTTTATGTGGCCGGCGCCAATGTCAAATGAGTCAGAGGGTTTCGTGGATCCACCAGACAGGAAATATTCAGAATTGGTGTCCTTGGTGTAAGCTGCAAGAGTTAGCAAAAATAAAACAGATGAGCAAAGAAATACATTAACTCTATCCCGGCATTATGATGTTCTAGGATAAGAAAGATTGTATGAGGAATACAATTTCATTATAGGGTTAATACCACAAAAAACCCCAAACTGATACACCAGTGATAAATTTATCATAAATTATTTTTTTAATCACAAAAAACCCCAAACTGGTGCACTTGCGATGATTTTACCATAAACTGGTACATTTGTATACTAACTTGGGATTTTTACCTTATGTTTATCATGTGAGTATCAATTTGAAATTTTTTGTGGTATTAACATAATTTGACAGTGGGTAAATTTGTCACAGATATACAAATTTGAGGTTTTTCATGATCAAAAAATTAATTTAGGGAAAATCTGTAGCAGATGTACCAGTTTAGGGTTTTTGCGGTACAAAAATAATTTGGGGTAAATTTGTCACAACTGTACCAGTTTGAGGTTTTTCATGGTTAAAAAAATTAATTTGTGATAAATTTGTTACAGATATACTGGTTTGGGGTTTTTCATGGTATTAACCCTTCATTATGTTATCTTGCATATTAATTCATACGACAAAATCTTGGGCCAATCATGTATTTGAACCGACGACATTTTTATCGGGAGTCGACTGTTGCATCGGAACCACAAAAATCAAATTGATTGAGGACTACTCAGTGAAAAACATCTCGAGTTAATTACCAGTCGTCATCAACGCCGATCTTATGGCCGCTGGAGACCAATCTGGGTGAGCTGACTTGACAAGTGCAGCTGTGCTCGTCACGTGAGGGCACGACATGGATGTTCCCGATTGGAAATTCCAATTCACCGAGCGAGTGTCTGAAGAAGACTGAGACGGTGGTGTATTTGGAGGCCATGCCGCTAGAATGTTGACTCCTGGAGCGCTTAAATCTGGCTGTTTTTCATATCTTACATAAGATAATTAGAACGATTCCTATGTATCTTTGTGTTGACTATATGAATCAGAGGCTCATTTGATCGATTTGACCCTCGAATCAACATACCTTGAGAATATCGGGCGATAGAGCGCTAGGTCCTCTGCATGAAAAATATGCCACTACCGGCGCTGGCACCTTCCCGACTACTGATCTGGTCGGCGTTATTTGCACTATTGGACGCCTTAAATGTCCACAATGTTCAACAAATTAACAAGCAGTCAAGCATTCATCACAGTTAGTCTTGACTAAGCAATTGTAGACTCTAGGACGATCTCTTGGACCAACGATACTGCAATTCAAAACTAACGATCATCTTGCCTTTTCCTCCAAAAAATTTGGTACTTCAGAACAAAAATTACGGCGCATATACTTAAGAATTTGAAGTGATCGCTTGATGGCTCGTCAGTTTAATCTCAATAGTGACTAATGGAATAAAAGAGGAGGTGTTATAAGTTTATAACAAGGGGCGTGATTATACCATTCGGACGAACCGAGGTAGTGTAGGATCTTCGTGCCTTGGTAAACGTCAACATAAACCGTTGGAACCACGTCGACATAAGGGACTTGCCTAGCTAGAGGCTCGACGAAGATCAACCCCGATCCACCAGCCTTCTTGACTGCATCCGCCGCCTCGGCACTTGTTATCAATCCCACTGTTGAAAAGCATAGGATGACTCTACCGGAAGCGGATCTATTGTTCCATCTTCCTCGGGAACAAGTCCTGAAATTCAAGAAGAGAAAGAGAGGAGAACAAAAGTAAAATCGTGTAATGAATTTGAGCCAGTTTGATTGGAAGGCTTTATGAAACAAGAACATAATGCTTCACCCGTTGTAAAAGTGCGAGCGGGCATCTGCTAAGTTTGCATCTATTTGGGTGGTGATCAAGCTTTGTCCCTGTAATAAACAAGATTACATGTATCTAATTCGTTAAAGTTGCTTTAAATAAAAATTGATATTTGTCGTCCTACCATGACAGTTAAGTTGATGACCGTGTTGTCAAAGACCATCCGCGTCGGGAACGAGCGGTCGATTGTCGAAGACGCGACGGAGATCGACCATGGGGCCACGTTCTTAACAGTCGATGGGTCCAGCGAGTACTCGTAGTTCCCCGCTGAGAACACCACCGTCACGCCCTTCTGCATGGCATGGAAGCTCCCGATATCCGCGCTTAGGTTAAAGAATGGGAGCAGTTGTGTGATTGACGTGCCGAACGACGCTGATATTATGTGGACACCGTCCCTCAAGGCGCCATCGAAGGCCGCCATAATGTCGGCCTCACTGCACTTGCCAGTGCTGTCAACCGTCTTGTTCCAGCAAACCTTGTACACTGCGAGTCGGGCCCTCGGGGCTCCGCCCCGAGCCGTGCCCAAGCCGAGCCCGAAGAAGTTGGCGTTGTGGACGATGGAGCCGACGGCGATGGAGGCTGTGTGAGTGCCGTGGCCAAGCCGGTCCCGAGGCGAGCGATACTCTGTGTCGGAGGAGGTGTCGAGTGAGCCGAGCTGCTGCTCTAAACCGGCTAAGTAGTATCGGGCTCCGATGAGCTTGCGATTACATGCGGTTGACGGGTTGAAGCTCTGGCCCGACATGCACTCTCCCTTCCAGGTATGAGGGATTGGGCCCATTCCGGGTTCTTCTCGGAAACTTGCCGATTCGGGCCATATCCCTTCATGTGAATCACATCATCCATAAGCGTTATTGGATCTGGATTGCCTAATCTTTCCTCAGAAGGTTAGGCACCTAACCTTGCAATCTGGGCCCTCTATTTTTGGACGGATGGCCCAGATCTCCGATTTTTAGGGGGCAATTTTTTGAATTATATATATATATATATTTATTAGTTATAATCTGGGCCATCCATTCATAACACGGACGGCCCAGATTGCAAGTTAGGGCCCAATCTTCTAAGGAAAGGTTACACGATTTCTTTTGTTATTAGCTAATGTTAGCCCAAAACAAATCATAGATCTCGCAACTCGATGCTAGAGGTAGCACGTAAAGTCTAGAGATAGAGAAGGACAAACCTGAGTCAAAGACGCCCACAATGACATCATCGCCAAAGGTGGATGAGAACGGACCATGAGGAGCTTCATCATCATCAAGGGTCTCCTGCAATGGAAGGCCCATGAAGTCCCAGCTCCTTGTTGTGTGCAGCTCTAGAATCTTGCTCCGGAACACTGACACTACTCCTTCCTTTCCTGCATTATACTCCCATTTCATTTCTCTGGGTCATGCAGTCTCTTGAACAGAACTCGGTTCATCGATATGCTTACTGGCTATGGTGGTGGCTTGGTCCGACGTGAGTTTCGCCGCGAAGCCGGAGAACCCGTGCGTGTAGGAATATATCATGGATTGCATGGCGTCTTCTTCGCTGGAATAATAAGACCCAGGAACAAAACATATGATAAATAAAGGTTAAAAATCTGTAGGACTTTTGATAATCAACCTCGTTTCCTAACAGCACATTATCGCAAGAAGATGACTACTGACTAGGGTTGGCTCTATTTGAGTGGGGTAAAGGAAGAAAGAAAGAAAGAAGAAAGGTCCTGCACCTTTCAAAAACGTTAAGTAGGAGTTGCTGATGCAAGTCTGAGGTGAGTTGATGATCTTGTTGTGGGCTGTGCCCTAAGTAGACTATATGAACCTATCATTCGAATAGAGAAGAGTTGGATCCATTACTAACGGGAAAACATAGCTAGCTCAATGAATGAAGCTAAAATTATATCTAAGGAGATATCTTTTCTTGGCAATGGTGTTTACATCTGGTTCAGACGAGCATGTTGAACAAATGAAAAGGAAGTGAAGCAAGAGCAATAGTCTCCAGAAAGAATGGAGATGATCATGGGCATGATGATGTTCTTCCATGTTTTATGTTGTCCATGGAAACGAAGGGTGGAGTTCTAGGGTTTAAATAGTGGTGGGATGGAGAAATTGTTGTGGGAAAGTGCGTGTAGTCTAAGGTTTGAAAAAGCTGCTAGAGGGAGATGAAGCCCTAACAATATCTCGCTTCTGCTGTAGGTTCATAATGTTTTTTTCCCTTCAAAGATATATGGATGGAAGCTAATGAAGCAAACTATCTCATCCCTCTCTCTGCGCACGTAGTGTCTGATCTTATGAAGTCTATACTCTCTCTCTCTATATATATATGTATATATATATATATCTTATAGGTGCAGTTGTAGCTGAAGACTAAGTCTGTGCAAAAAAAATCTATCTCAAGTGGATGAACATGATCATGAGAAGGAAAATGAGTATGTTCTGATAAGTAATTTGGCATTTTCTTCGGTATTCACTATCCAGCAGAAAATATTCTTGCTACAATTCTTCTTAATGTCTCAGAATACTCTCTAGGTTTGGCTATTGTTTACTTGTCAAAGGTTTTACTTAAGAAAAACTGAGATATATATGACTTCTTATAGCTCTCCCAAAAGCGATAACAGCTTCTATAGTCTGATTTAGGGATTAATAATTAGGAGGGTCGCTTTGTACCATTAGCTAATTCACTGAGTTATTGTTTGATGTCACACTGTCCTTAAAGGCCTAACTCCTCTTAGTAAGAACACGACGTCGATATGGAAGAGAACACTCAACCGCTGTGTCTCGACTGTGGTTGGTTGGATTGATCATTTCAATTTGTAGATGCTAGGTTCACACATAACAATAGAAGCAGACATATGAGCACTCACAAGATTTGACAGATGGCCAACTTATTACAGCACATTGTGTGAAATCATTATTTATGACATGCTAGATTCTTACCACCGAACCGTGTCTATGCAATCAAATGTTGCGTGATCGCAAGTTTGCAATCTAAGGCCTAATGCTTATCAAGCACTCTTCACCAGACAACGTGGCGGATCGCATGAATTGCGATCGTTGAGTGGGTGAAAAAAGATGCGCATCTCTTACGGAACTGATAATCATGAATCTGGGTCCAACATTGGTTTCCGAGATGGAACAAGAAGCGGAAAAAGTTCCCATTACCGAACGTTGTTTATATATAGAGCATGGGAGAGGAAGCATCCTCGGCAGACAAGACTCCATTGAACAATCTTAGTTTATTGGCCAGAGCAATAAGCTCCTTTTTTTTTCCTTGGGAAGGTTTGAGGTGAGAGAATGGGGCATGCATGCTGAACAATTTTTTTTTTTTTTTAAGTGAGCCCTCCCGATTTGGTTTAGAACTCTGAGCTCAGTTCCACGCACGCGCACGATCGACATTCTGAGGATAAAGATAAGAACCAGTGCGGATGCTTGAAAAACACTTGTGACAACAACCATGGCGTCCATGGTATTTCTCTTTGTTAAGTGTCGGGAAAATGTTGAAGCAGTGAAAAATGAGACGAACCAATGGCTATGCCGAGAGAACAAGAAAAATGCAGTTGCGGTGGTTGCAGGGGAGATAAATTTGAAAAGTAAAACGTAATTCGTAATTTAGATATGTATATACACCATCGCTTGACTTCGGCCGGGAGAAGAGGGAGTTCACCCAAGGGAAAAAAAATTTACCCTTAATTTTTTTTTCCCGGGTTCTGCTCGAAACTGGAGTGTGGGAATGTCCGAAATAGAATTCCAGCATAAAAAGCTGTGCTCCTACTTTACGGCGAACGACAGTCGGTCACGAGAAGGCCAACGAAGACATAGAAATTACAAATTTTCAGAGCGAAATATATAGCTCGCTCGATAAGAACGCATCAATTGGCTTGGCTTATATTAGCAAAACACGTCACTCTCAAATTGGGATTAAGGAAAGAAGAAAAAGAATTAAGAGTAGAGCTGCAATTAGGGTAGTGTGCATGAAACCTATTAGTTGTTCAAAAAATTACCAAAAAAAATCCTAAATTTATTACAAATTGTGTCAATTTAATTCATTTGGTCAACCGGCTTTTGATGTAGTAAATTTTTTATAATAATTTTGCCATATCAACGTCTACGAACCAAATGGATTGTTTGACAAAATCACAAAAGATTTACAACTCAATCAGTAATAGAAAAAAAAGGTTAAAACTCAATTAACATTATTGTAATGTAAGTAAGACTTTTTTGATAAATTTGGTTTTTGGCTGTCCAATAGGAGACTTTAGGTTTGGGTTCACTTTGCCGAGAAAGAGACAACCTTTCCTTTCCGCTCGTCTTGTAGCGGATAAAGTAATCAACGCGTCGGTCGAGAAGTCATCCTCTTTTTGAACGATGATCATCCTTTAAACAATGCTTAATCTCGTACTGACTTGACTCCCCCTTGGCTTTACTCCCGTTTTGTTTTGTTTTGTTTTCTGCAGAATTCTATTTTTAAGAAATTGATTACGTCGTTGATGACTAATTGTCATGTTCTTGATTGGCGAAGTTGCCCGTCCATCCGACCAAAACAAAAACAAAAAAGAAGAAGAAGAAATTGCACGTCCACTTTATTGAATTTCGTGGTTGGGAGTTGTTGTGGGGGCAAAGCCATCAACTTTCGCGCACACTTTATAGTTTTTGTTAGAATTTCTGTCCAAATGAATGTGCATATCTGGTGCCTAAAAGTGGCAAAAGGACGCTGACGTGATTAATGGAAATGCCATGTCGATTAGATGTGACTTTCATAAGCAATGTTCCCCGCCACACATAACGACGAAGAGGAATGATCCCACAAATAATTCATGAACTTTGATCTGACGTGCAATGTCCGTCCATGAACTTTTAACTTGCTCGGCTTTTTTTAATCAACTGTGCAATGTCTTCAGTGGATTTTTAATTTATTCGACGTGATTCCTGAAAATTTTCGTATATGTTCAATCTAGTCATTGGTATATATTAAAATATTAAATGTTGTCCATAAATCTTAAAGCCATCAATATGGGTCATTGATCCATTTTTGACCCATATTTTCATGCAAATAGGTTGTGTACATATTCTAAGTTTCTAAAGGGCCAAATAAAAATGGGTCTAAAATATCTAAATTGAATTAGATGGTTCAAAAATGGGTCACATGCTTAAACCCATTTTAGACCCATGAAGTCAACCCCCATAAGTTGCAAATGGACCAAGGGCCTTAATGGCTTGATTATTATTAAATTTTTTAATTTTTTTAAAATTTTTTTATAAGTGAATGAAAGAAATTATAAAACATCAACAGCATCAACAACTCATTTATCCCAAAATAGTTGGGATCGGCGATCGATAAACCCCAAAGAATCATAAAAATAAAAAAGCAGAATCAAGGGATGGAGAAGAAATAAATGTGTAAAAATAAATAAGTATATATATATATATATATATCTATCTATCTATACACTACCCCTCAACAACACTAATAACCTTCCTCCACTCCGTCCTAAGACAAACCGTACGCTAATCTATTTTCCACTCCATTAAATCTTGTTTTACTACTTTCCACCAAGTAAGTTTCGGCCAACCTCTTGCTTTCTTCTTGTTATGCTCTCGATAGCAAACATCTGTTTATATCGGGGTGTCTAAGGGCCTTCGGATGATATGCCCAAAACATCTCAATCTACGCTCTCTCATCTTTTCCGCCACCGGTTCTACTCCAACTTTTCGTCGAATCTTTTTATTCCTTATCTTATCCATCCTTGTATGACCACACATTCACATCAACATCCTCATTTCTACTACTCTCATTTTATGCTCATGTTTTCTTTGTGCTGGTCAACATTCAACTCCGTATAACATGACAGGTCTGACTGTTGTTTTATAAAATTTTCCTTTTAATCTAAGAGAAATTTTGCGATCACACAAAAATCCCGATGTACTGCGTCATTTCATCTAACCTGCTCTGATTCTATGACTTACACCCTCATCAATCTCTCCCTCCTTTTGCAATATTGATCTCAGATATTTAAATGTGTATTTCTTAGGTACCTCCTGTTCGAGCATATTTACGGCTTCTTGATCCTCTCTTCTTGCGGTGTCAAATTCACACTTCAAGTATTCCGTTTTACTTCAACTTAGCGTAAATTCTTTAGACTATAACATGCTTCTCCATATTTCTAACTTAGCGTTAACTCCAGCCCTGGTCTCATCAATAAGCACGATATCGTTTGCAAATAACATACACCACGGTACCTCCTCTTGAATATCTTTTTAGCTCATTCATAACTAGGGCAAAAAGATAAAGACTCAAAGCATAACCTTGGTGTAAGCCTACTGTGATTGAAAAATAATTTGATGTGCCATTACAAGCCTTTACACATGTAGTAGTATCGTCATACATGTCCTTGATTGCCTCTACATACTTTGAAAGTACTTTTTTTTTCTCAAGAATTCACCACAAAACCTTTCTTGAAACCCTATCATACGCCTTCTCGAGATCAATAAACACCATATGGAGGTCCTTCTTTCTTTCTCGATATCTGTCTATCAATTGTCGTATTAAGAAAATAACCTCCATGGTAGATCTTCCTGGCATAAATCCAAATTGATTGGTAGAAACCTTGGTCTATATTCTCAAACGATGTTCAATAACTCTCTCCCACAGTTTCATTGTATGGCTCATAAGCTTGATACCTCTATAGTTAGAATAATTCTAGATATCCCCCTTGTTCTTGTAAATAGGCACAAGTATACTCTTCCTCCATTCATCAGGCATCTTATTAGTATGGAGGATCTTATTAAAAAGACTAGTCAACCAACTTATTGCTACATCCTCTAAGCATCTCCACACTTCAATAGGAATACCATCGGGTCCCAAGGCTTTACTAGTCTTCATCTTTTTTAATGCCTCCTTAAATTCCCGTACTTTAACTCTACGCGCAAACCTTCTATTTGAATCATCAGAAGTATTTTTCAAATCCATCTCACCTCTATCGCTTTCCCCATTAAAAAGTTTGTTAAAATAACTCATCCATCTGCCCTTGACGTCTTCATTTCTTATCAAGAGTGTTTGATTTTCATCCTTGATACATCTAACTTGCGTCAAGTCTTTACTTTTCTTGTTTCTTGACTTTGTAAGTCTATAAATGCCTTTTTCTCCTTTTTTGCTCCCAAGTTTGTTGTACATATCGGTGAAAACCTTGCCTCTGGCCTTTCGTACAACTTTCTTGGTACTTTTTCTCGCCAATCTAAACTTTTGCGAATTCTCTTCATTAGGACATTTATGTAGGCATCTAAAACACTCATTTTTCTACTTAATTGCCTCATGCACCTCTTCGTTCCACCACTAGGTTTCCTTTATTTGATGTCAATTCCCTCTACTTTTCACTAACACCCCTTTTGCCACTGTCTGGATGCAGTTAGACATCTCTTTTCACATCATATTTACTTCGTTCTCCAGTCGCCACGGTCCTTCCTGTAGCATTCTTTTCTTGAATTCTATTTTTTTCTCTTCATGTAACTTCCACCATCTTACTCTGGGGTGCTGTGCACTTCTCTTCATCTTCTGTATTTTGTTATACCAAATTTCTAAGACCACCAACTTATGTTGTGTAACTACACATTCACTAGGGTATACCTTATAATCTACATAAGAAACTCTATCCTCTCTTCTGGCAAGAAAGAAATCAATCTGGCTACAATTTTGACGGCTGCGAAAAGTGATTAGATGTGATTCTCTTTTCCTAAAAAAGTTATTTGCCAACATCAAATCATAAGCTAATGCCACACTCAAGATGTCTTCGCCAGCCTCATTTCTAGTTCCATATCCAAAACCTCCATGAACTCTGTCAAAACCTTCACTACTCTGACTGACATGTCCATTTCGATCATCTCCCATGAATACCTTTTCCTTGTGTGGTATCTGCCTTAAAATCTCTTTCAGCTCTTCCCAAAATCTGCTCTTCTCTGACGTGATTAATGGAAATGCCATGTCGATTAGATGTGACTTTCATAAGCAATCGAGATGATGTTCCCCGCCGCACATAACGACGAAGAGGAATGATCCCACAAATAATTCATGAACTTTTATCTGACGTGCAATGCTCATTCCTGAATTTTTAACTTGCTTGGCTTTTTTTAATCAACTGTGCAATGTCTTCAGTGGATTTTTAATTTATTCGACGTGGTCCTGAAAATTTTCGTGTATGTTCAATCTAGTCATTGGTATATATTAAAATATTAAATGTTGTCCATAAATCTTAAAGCCATCAATATGGGTCATTGATCCATTTTTGACCCATATTTTCATGCAAATAGGTTGTGTACATATTCTAAGTTTCTAAAGGACCAAATAAAAATGGGTCTAAAATATCTAAATTGAATTAGATGGGTCAAAAATGGGTCACATGCTTAAACCCATTTTCGACCCATGAAAACAACCCCCATAAGTTGCAAATGGACCAAGGGCCTTAATGGCTTGATTATTATTAAATTTTTTAATTTTTTTTATAAGTGAATGAAAGAAATCATAAAAGGAAAATTAAATTAAAAAATATATAAACTATTGGTCGTCGCCGCTATAGCTGCTTGTTGCTAACCCTCCACCAATTACAACCATGCTCCGCCGCCCATTGCTCCCTGCCACTATGGGTCTTCGCTTCCCGGCTGACCATCGATTGTCAAAGAAGAAATTTAAAAAATATATATTTTGAAAAATTAAAAATATGTTTAATAATAAAATAATCTAAAATTTTGGAAATAATAAAAAAATTAAAAAAGGAAAAATTCACTTAATTAAAAAGTATTTTAAAAATTTAAAAATCTAAAAAAATAGAAAAAATGTAAAAAATTAAAAAAGGAAAAAAAATCTAACTTGATTTTTTATTGCATGAAAGTATTTTAGTAATATATTTTATATACTAATTATTATTATTATTATTATTTTATGTGAAGTATTTATATGGTAATATATACATGTGAAGAGCTTAAAATATATTAAATGAGTTATATAAGTTTTCTAAAAATATTAGTATGATTTGATAATATGGGTTGAGTGCGAGTCGAGTTGGATATGAGTCATTGAATATGGATGCGACCCCACCCAGTCCTGATCCGACCTACCCATTTGATGTCTCTTGAACTTGTATTCATAGAGTCCATTGACTAAAATTGAACATGCATTAAAATTTTAGGGACCATACTGAACAAATTAAAATTCAGAAATGACATCGTACATCGAACTATAGGAATACCTTGCACAGGTTAAAAGTTTAGCGATAATACTGCATATCGAGTCAAAGTTTGCGGACTATTGTACTATATTTCCTAAAAATATCAACGTGGTTTCCAAGTACAATTTGGAGTTCCATCGGACAACAATTTTTTTTCCACTGAATAAGCATATGATCTCGCTTTTGAGCCAATTAATGGAGTTTCAAATGTCGGTGGATGTGTGTGTGTGTACGAGAGAGAGAGGGAGGGAGCCGCGAATTGGGACTTCAAATTAAAAATAGCCCTCGAGGGAGATTCGGTGAATGTTCGATGATTTTGTGAAGAATCCCAAGCTCCAATTTCCGTAGCCTTTCATTAATAATCTGACGTAACACTTAATATTTGGCTCAAACGTGACACTGTTTCAATTTTTTATGAAAGTCGCATCGGTTGGCATGACTCTCAACGTGACGCCCATCATTTTCTACGTCATTACCTTTTTGTCATTTCGGACGCAACACGCGTTTTGACGGAAGTACCGACAACGGACAAAGTTTTAATAGTAATTTGGATTGTACTCATAAATAGTTATCGCTATGCATACTTTTTTTTGCTTGTAATTTAATGATATAACGAGAAGTGCGATATGCTAATTATAATGAAATCTCCTGTTGGATGTAACCTTAGTTTAAGATTGAATCAGAATAAAATCTCGTGTTTTAATTTTTCTTTCTCATTTTAAGATTTACTTCGATTTTATTATACGCCGAATCCTAACAAATACCTTAAAGAATCTTCAATTTTGACTCTTATTGCAATTCCATCTTTTGTCTTATTGAAAATATCCACCTTTAGGTACAATCCCAATTCTATCTTTTTTTTTGGGTCTGTTCGATTCTAATTCCGTCATAAACTTTTTTTTATGTCTCATAAAAAATATCCAACTTTAAGTCTTTTTGTCTCATAAAAAAAAATCCAAAATTTAGGTCAAGTTTCAATTTTACTCTATTTGTTTATCTTATAAAAAGACCACAAACTTTTACCTCAGTCCTAAATCTGCCTCCACTAATCCTCCTTCAAAATCTTCATGAGTGACTTACCCTCGATCCTCAATCTTTCATGCTTGAGAATGTTCCATCTGTCGCAATCGGGATGCTCGAATAGCTCGTGCTTGGAAGTTTCCCATTTCTTGGTTGTCAACAAGAAATTTTGGACGAAGGAGGGTTAATAGGGCAGATTTGCGACTCAAATAAACTTATGTGATTTTATATGAGATTATAAAAATTAGGATAAAATTGGGACAACACTTAAAATTTAGAGTTTTTCACATGACAAAAAAAAAAAAATTAGGGTACTTACCCACAAAAAAAAAAATTGGGATAGAATTGAGACATGATCTAAAGTTGAAGGATTTTAATTGGATGAATAAAGTTTAAAGAAAAAATTGAGACCAGAACTAAAGTTGAAATTTTTGCATGAGACAAGAGATAAATTAGGACAAGAGCTAAAATTAAAGATTTTTGTAGGATATTAGACCCTTTTTAATGCGACTCTTGAAACTTGGGGGCAAAAGTTGTCCACAACTTCACACGATGCATTGAAGCTGGCTAAGCACGGTTACCGTGATCAGTAGTGAATCTATCGTTGGTGGTGCTCCATACTATAATGTTTTTCACCCGTGCCAAGTATTTTTTTTTTCCTTCTAATTTTCCAACTGCATGGTTCACATTAACCCACATGACTGAGAGTATGGATTAAGATTACTATACACGAAAGACAAAGGTATTGGAGCCAGGCAATTAGAGCAGGAATCATAAAATCCGCACTTTGAGTCCTAAAACTTAACTTGTAACAGCTGTCCCTTTAGTACTTCCGTTAATTTCGTTTTGTTTTAAGGGAAAAAATGGATGCGGCAATCGTTTATTAATGGTCCCGTATGATTAAAAACGCCACTTACGGTAATTATGCTAAGCAGTTAACTAATTGGCCAAAATTCGACCCAAAAAAAAAAAAACTAATTGGCCAAAAAGGTTATCCTGTGTTCTTTTGAATTAACTAATAATTGGAGTTTTTTCGAACACGATCAGTTTGCCTTCAGGGGGAGGCAAGTGTCCGAGTACCATGAAAGTGAGGGAGAGAGAGGCCGATCAAAATCTCCAATCCTGTTCATGTTTGCGTCATCAGTCTGAAGTTCGCCTAATGGGGTCCTGAACAAGGTAAGTTGTGAGAATTAAACTAAGTGTAAACCAAGAGACAGAACTAACAAGTGGCCTTTAGTTTTTTCTGGGACAATCTTCTTTCGTTTTCCTTTCCCTCTAGTGGT
This sequence comes from Rhodomyrtus tomentosa, assembly GCA_028455895.1. NCBI lineage: Eukaryota > Viridiplantae > Streptophyta > Magnoliopsida > Myrtales > Myrtaceae > Rhodomyrtus > Rhodomyrtus tomentosa. The sequence continues at coordinate 10,450,897 of JAPCWY010000003.1, read as the reverse complement.
TTTGCTTTCTCTGTCGACGGTATTTGGTTCTTACGCTAATTCTTTCGGTTGGCGCCAAATGAATAACCCATGGTATGCCACCCGGATAAGAGACGAACACTTTCCATTCGCCTCTCCTCTGCCTTCTCTCAGTTTTGACATCCTCTTCTCCAGCTCGCTCTTGCCCCTAAAGCTCTCGCCTTTAGCCTCAAAGGCACAATTTCTACTTAAATACCGTTCTGGGCTTTCGTCATTTGAAGGTATGACCTCGGTACTCTTCTTCTTCTTCTTCTTCTTCATCTTCGAAGGGAACAACTTGGGTCTTCATCGCCCAGTCCTGGGCTTTCGTCAATTCAGTGATTCTTTTAATGTTTGTGTCGTTTGACACTTGATTTTTGGTTCTTTAATGCGCTGCGCAATCATTCTCGTCTTTCTCGTTTCGGGTGTGTTCTTCCTTGTGGCGTCTCTTCTGTTTGAATGCTTCTGCTCGTGTTCCTGCGAGCTTCTTACTGTATTTCCTTGCTTTTTATGCAATGTGGAAACCGAATCGTTGAGGAAATGTTGAGATTTGGGCAGGAACTGGTTGCTTGAACCCATGCAGCTTTTAAATAGCCCTTAAAGATGACTTCTTGATAAATCAATTTCGTTTAAATTGTTCTTTTATTTGTGTTGAAAATTTTCTTCCGTTAAGTTGTTAAACTGCGCTTGCTGATTGGCACAGCGTGAAGAGAAATGGCGAATACTGGCATTATCTTGTGCCTAATGATTCAGAAGAAGTATTTCTGCACATGGAGCTGTTTAGGGATTTTTTTTTTTTATGCCAACTTGCGCATGTGTGCCCGTATAGTTGAAATATCTTATTTTGCTTTTAGAACAGCAGAAATCACTTTCATGGTGGTGGTCACGTACATATGGAATGCTACCATGTTACATGTGAAATTGCTAACTTGCTATCTTCATTCTTCAGTCCAGTTTGTAGCTCCAGGATTTCGTCCTCCATGATTTGTTCTTTTACATTGACCAGACGATCTCACTAGCATCTTTGTAGAGAATGGTTCTTCCTTTTTCTGGGAAGGATACTATATGAATCAAATAGTTTCAGTCACTTAAATTTTGGGATTGTCTTTTTAAAAGAGGTCCCTCTTCATATTTTCTCCCCCCATTGAAACTAGCCCCTTGTTATCTTTCTTGAAGCCAGTTTCATCAAGCCTGTGGCAAATACATGGAACTTAGTGATACAAGAAGATCACGAGGCTATGGCAAGCCCCCGTGGAAATTCACAGGCAGGCAAGTTCAGTGCACTTTCTTTTTGGTTTGTTGTTATTTGACGTTCAATATGATCTTCTTAAGGTATATATCTTTTTCCAATCAGTGCCCTGTATCAGCTTCACCTTGTGAAAGCAGAAACAGCTCGAGCGTTCATTCCGAAAGAATTCAGATTAGTTGAAGCTTTTGGGTATTCATCAGTTACCCTACTTTTCTGAATCAAGAAGCTACAAGTGTGAGCTTATGGCACTGTTTTCTTCTTTGCACGTTAACGTGTGTTTGTTACTTTTGTAGATATACGCTGGGTGGATTCTTCTTGGCCAGTTATGATGACAGTCCAGCTGGGGTCTTTGATGAGGTTGCGTAGTTGATAATTGCTTTGTGAAGTCTTATTATTGTGCCTTTCATCAATGCAAGCGGCAACTTCCTGCCGAGAATGTACCTTGTTGAAGCTCAAACTGCAGAAGTTTGCCTTCAAAATTTAAAGGGAAAAAAGGAAAAAAGGTTCTGAAGATAAAGTGATATTTTCGGAGGTTTTGATGTTCCATTAACATTTAAACCGTATATTCTTCCAGCTTGTGGTGATTGCAGGAATTGTATGGAACCCACCAACATCTTGCGCGTAAGCTTCCTCCTATTTCTTTTGTGCTGCATGCTTCAGGCTGTTGATTTCTCCATGAGACCGTCCAATGCTTTTCTCGTGCAATAGTTGGGAACAATCCATTTGGAAAAGCTATAAAAGCTGGGAGCTGTCTCGGTTTGCACAATAAAAGTCTACAATAGCAATTAAGCACTCGAAACTATGTTCTTTAGGAGCCAGGAATTTGTACAATTGTCAGTATTAAATTGTCACTTGTTTTCAGTATAATCAGAACGAATCACTTACTAACTGCTCAAAATCACATGAGCTACTCCATATTTTTCTGCAAGTGGACTAGACAACATGCAATTTCTAATATTTAGCTTTGCGGTCATGTAATGAGAATAAACAATAAGCTACTCTTTACTTTTCTGCAAGTGGACTAACCAACTTGTCAATTTTTAACATCTTGCTTGGAGTTCATGTAATGAGAAAAACCAGTCTGCCAATTAGCCAAAAGAAACTGCAATTTTTAGTGAGGTTTTATTTGTTCCACCCTGTCGGCGACTGTTAGCGAGTTCGTGACTGTTTTGTGACGATGAACTCTCTGCATCATTTTGTTATTTGCGCTTGTTTTGGTAACTGCCTTCATAATTCAAGGTTTTCTTTTAGCATTTAGGTTGTCAATAATGTAATGGAAGTTTAAAATTCTTAAACAGGTGGGCTGCTAAGGTGCTTGTTAACAGCGATGAGGCTTGTGATCATGGACGGAAGGTGGAAGCTTGAGCTGTACTGCCTATTAATGTGGAATTATATATGTTTTGACCTGTAAATCTTTTTTGGGATAGCTTTCCACTCTACTGATGTTTAATTAAAGTTGCTTTCCTTTCTTTGAGTAGGAGTTTTTTCATGTTGAAAGCTTTCAAATAATCATATCTTGTTTGCCAACGGCCAAATCAGAAAAAGTTATAATCAAAATTTACCGTAGCTCTACTTTAGTGATTTTTTGTGAGTTTCCAGTGCACCGGTAGCAGAAAGCCACGCTTGCGGATGATATTGACTTTGAAGAGCTTTTGCACCTCATTTTGGAAATGTTGCTGAAGTGGTTTTTGTGATTGTGAACTGGTAACACTACTTTAACTCTATGGAGAAGTTGATATCAAGCTTACTTCCCTTTGTCAGGATATTGGGCTTCCAAGTCAGGTTGCCAGGTTTTCAAAAGTAAGCTTGGGCTATATTTTTTGTTTGCCACTGTTTACTATCAACATATGATTAGCATGTGCTGCATTATCATCTATATAAAATTTCAAACCCTTCAATATCTTTTTCTTTAAATGCCGTTCTTGATGCACCTAAATGCTATATTTTATACAGATCCCATTGTTTGCCATGTATTCATGTTAAGAAAAACAATGTATCCCAAATTTATTAGGCCACTGAGATTGACATATTTCAACACATGGCCATAGTGGCTGGCTGCTGTTCATTAACGAAACACTCCAAATGAGGAAATATTATTATGGAATGCGAGCATTGTAAGTGACCTATTTGCTTTGAAGGTGTGAAACACAATTAAGATTGTGTAGCCCTAGGAGGAGTATCCTATAAACCCCAATAATGTCCAAGATTATGTTTTGTCATGAATGTTTAGTACTTAAATGTCCCTGTTTTCTTTTCTTCTCGATTCACTTCATGGGTTTTCTCATCCATATCCCTTGTTGGTTTGCTTATTGTGCTTCTTGAAGTGTTATTATGTACTTGAAAAACTATGAACTTGTCTGATGTCTGTGAAGTTTTTCAGAGGATTACTCCGGTCTTAAGGCGACCTGAGAACCAAAGGAATGGGTTTCTAAATGTGCTCAGTGTTGGTGCTTATAGTCCAAAGGACCAGATGGATCTTCAAGTGTCTGAAATCAACGATCATTCAGCATTGGATGTTTGTAGGATCAATCTCACAACTATAGGTACATTTTGGGGGAATGAATTCTTTAATTCTCTTTGATACAATTGACTCTTGGGAATTTTCCTGCCACTTGGTACCCTAATGTATCAGTGTCAATAGTTGATTCAGCCAACTTTCTTTGTTCACTCCAGTGACTTATTTCAACTCTAGCTTTTCTCATTTTGCATTGAATGGACACTCCTGCTGATTTATATAAGCCTTAGTCAGACATCTTGTTGGAAACAAATAGTGGAAACCTAACCATCCACCTTTGTTTCTCTAATGATCATTGCAATATCTTTCACATAGTACTTCTAGCTTGGAAAATTATTGGGTGGAGCAGGTGCGTGCACCTTGGATCCATATGATCTGAATCAATGAGTCAGTGCGTTCACATGTGAAGATGCAGGTGGACCCCACTGGTCGAATGGTTCAAATGTATATGAGATGCATGCGCTCTGTCCACCCGGTAATAGCATATTGCATATCAAATGTTTGCAGCTTCTCTACTCTTGGAGGGATGTTTCTGTAATGACTTAGCTTAGTCACCGCGTACTGCTCCGGAATAGAACGGCTGCTGCTAAAAGGTTATATTGAATCGTCACTCTAGTCTTATTACATGGGTTTATTGAGGAATTTATTCTTGATCCGATTTTAGGCACTTGTCTTATATTTGACGATAGTTCCTTCCTAGTCCATGGGATAGTGAGCTAAGTGAACTTGCTTGGATTCTGATTTAAATATGAGGTAGGGATAGTTCCTCTTTCGATCATCCTCGTTAGCTGACATGAATATCTTGCTCTGCATAACCTTTTCCAACAAAGACCACTGAGTCATATTCTCGCTAAATTTATGCTTTCATGTAGCAATACACGAGGGGTTTGAGCCCTTCATGTTCTGTCGGTACTGGGGTAAACTTGCCCTGCTTCTCAGCATTGAACTCGGTCCCATTTAGACGATAGGTTCATGATTCAGTACCTCAAGAAATTATCTATTCTGTGTGGCATTGCCTCAAGAAATTATATCTTTCTTTACCCAGTTTGAATGCCATCTGAACTGTGAGATTTGTAATGAAGCGCCTGCATTGAAGGTGGACAAGTGGAGCAGCCCAGTAATCAGAATGTCGCTTCCTAGTTTCAGGTGACGCCTTTTAACGAGATTGATGTGTAATCCAACTTCATTGTGATCGTCACCAGATTGTCTTGTGTATTGCAGTGGTCGCACAGAGTACAATCCCAACCTCCTCAAATATTCCTGCCAGATCGAATGCAGGTTGTTCCTTTCATCGCTTCTGTGTGTTTTGGCTACTCGCTATAGCTCCAAACATAAGGGAAATTACGTGAGGGCTTGAAAATTGAGAAGGGCTTGAAACTTGAGATTGTGATAGTTCGCATCTGCTCCTAAATTACTTTCTGAAGTTTAGAAACAGCGCCATGCTTTTATGTTTCACTTCAATATTCATTGTATCAGAGGGCGAGAAAGATTTATGAAAACAGTGTTATCCTGCTTACTTTTTGTGGGACAAGTCTAAACATCAGCAAGTCAGTTTTTTACCCTCCCCTTTTTCTTCAAACCTGAACATTTTACTGATAAATCCCTGTTTGGGAAAAAGTTTAGTGTGATTGAAGGACTTGCTGCTTTATTTCTAAAAGTGGCATACCATTGTCAGATATGGCCTCTGATACATATATTCTGGTTTTAGGGTGCGACTGGTATGTCCAGCTAAAGTGTCAAGGCTGTCTCATGCTCTAAGAGACGAGGATGACCAAACTTCACGATCCCAAGGTTCCGATCCACTGGACTTGACGAGTGAGGAATTCATGGCTAATGTGCAAGATCCCAGCGTATTGGTTATGTTATCGAAGCCCATACTAGCTTTGGAGTTCAGAAGCCTGAAAATGCAGGTGGAAGCTCCCACTCTAGTGACCCGGTGAGCTGAGAAGATTGTTTAGGCTATGCTTGAGTTTTGTTCGTTCTCTGTAGACAGTCCACATATAATTCGGCTCGAATGTCTTGTACAGCGTCTTGCTCATAATTTTCGTCCTGTTGCTGATAAGAGCTATAGCACTCGAATTGTCTTCACCCGTTTCGGACCTGCATTTTAGAAATGGAAATATGAAAGCTATTTCCGAGTTGAACTTCCAGACCTCATCTGACTCCGCATATAGGTCATATGAACACTCATTAGACATTTTCATTTGAGTCAAGCGAGATGTCGTCAGTGGAGTCGTCTTCACCCATTTCGGAACTACATTTGCCGTGATGAAAAATGAAAGAGATGAGTATTTGCGTTTGTGAAATTTCGAGACCTCACTGGACTCGCATACAGGTCATATGAACACTCATCGAGACTTTGCATTCAAATCAAGTTTCCCATCCATTCTGAGATTTCATCGCGTCTAATCTGATCATCACAAGTTATATACCAGAGCACCTCTCAGTTAGTATTTCGGTGATCTTATCATCAATCGCACAAGTGCCGCACTTGCATAAATTTTCTTTTTCTTTCCTTCCCAAGAGATTATTCTACAATTCGTGGGGTGGACAAGCCAGAGCAACAAGCAAAAAACCAATTAAATTTTCCATTCTTATGAGGCAAAACCACAGCAACTTTTTACATTCAGTCTTTGTTCACACTCTTCAGGTTCATTTCCTAAATCTGATCACTAGATCAGAACGCTTCCGGCAGAGGCTGCCCTTCCAAGAAGGATTTGAAGAGGACAAGCGATCTCTCAGGCTGCGAGAACGGTGCTTCGTGCGATGCTCCTCTGATGGTGGCGAATGAAAGGACATAGCCATAAACTTGAGTCCACCCACCAACCTGAAGATCAACAGATGATCAAATATTCATTGATCACTTTCTGATTCTTCAGGTTAAACGAGAGGTTTTCATGAGTTCCTAAACCACAGAAATGAAAAGAAAATTCACCTGCTGGCCCTGAAACCACACTCTGTAAGGAATGGTGGCGTTCAGGCCTAATTCCTCCGCCAACCCATGGACGAGTCTTCGACTTCCGGTCAGCGGTATTACAGAATCTTGGTCTCCACTGTATCATGAGCATGAAAAATCATAAGAGTTGCTTGCTTCAATAGTGTTGGCCAGGAATTTCGACAATTAAGAAGAAGTTTTACCTGTAAACCAGAACCGGAATTCCGGCCTTGATTAGTTTGCCTAGGATAGTAATTGTTGGTATTTCCAAGTTCGTCAAATCATAATCCAGAACACTGCCGTTTGAGAAATTAGAAAAAAGCAAGAGTCAACAGACGGAAGTTAAATAAGTTGTGAGAGCTATATGTAGCATCTGAGAAGAACATTACTCGCTGCAAACAGCCCATTTGCGAACTCCTACAAGCCGTGCATGGAGGGCTCTCTGCACATCTTGTCTGTTAAGATAATTAACCGTCTCATCTTCCACGCACACGTCTATAGTTTCAGTAACACGCTGCGAAATGACGACGTCATAACTCAAGTTGAGAGATTGTTTACACAAATTGAAGCTAGGATGCAGTGATACAGATAGCTTTTTAATGGGGCAAATCTGCGTTTGATATACTGACTCACCTGGGGACTAAGACGTCTAGATTGCGACATTACAGATGCTATACAAACGTCGAGCGTGACATCGTAGTTGTCGACGAACTTGCTTGTTTCTTTGTTCACTTGGCTCATCACCAGCGAGCAGATAGGTGAAACGGAACCACGGGCATATTCACTCACGTACCTCGAGTAATTGCAGATGGAAGTGAACATCTTGTACGTCGTGTCTGAAATCAATCCGTGTGACCAAAAAAACTCGGCCCTCGAGTTGAAGTCAGTAGCGAATTCAAGAACCGGATTTCCCAGCTGTAATAGAAGTTCGACAACGGAGAATTTTTCGCTGAGATCAGCGTTGCCTCAACCATCAAGCACCTGAAAAGCAGATGATGAGAGATACTCACAGCAACGCCTTTCAGATTGAACATCTTCTCATTCCTGTTGATTTGAAGCATGAGTTCTGCCAGCTGGGGAACATAGTGACCTGAATTTTACACAGAAAGCAGATGCTTAGGCACAGTGTGAACTCATTGAGTCATGTCTAAATGACCTTAAGAACAATTGCGGTGGAAAAAACATTATACCTGCGTAGCTCTCCCCAGTAATGAACAAGTTACTGTTTTTGTATTGTGGGAATTTGACAAACCATCTTTGCAAGAACACCAGATTGTCCCTCGCTATAGACAAAGATTGAAGAAGTTTCAGAAAAGAAAGTCTCTGAAAAAGTTTCAAGCTTGTGTCAACTCAAAAGAAGAGACAAAAAGAGAACAGTGGAATTTTAAACATCGTATGAGAGTAAAGGTGCGGGACTATACATAGGCCTGCGCCATCAAGAAAGATCCTTTAGAACTCTCGGGTGCAAACAGAACCCAAAGAAGGATTTTACACGAAGAACAAAAAGACAGTGATTTGGAAGATGAAAAAGTGGGAAAGAATCAGAGAGAAGTTCACTTTTCTCTTCTTCTTTTTTTCCCTTCCAGATCATCACCAACTGGTCTCTTCAAAATGTTGAATTTTCTCAACCTAGGTGGAATTCGATGAGGTTTGAACGTTCTTGCAGATTGAGAAAGAAGACAAATTCTAGTCTTTTGCTTCGTTTTCCTTTTTTCTTTTCTATGACGACGGGATAGAGGCATAAAGCAAGTGAACATGCCAGTGATCTTGTCATTGACAGCTTCATAAGAGGAGGTATCGGTCGAGTAGGAGAACCCAACTCCAATCGGCGCTTCCAAGTACAACATGTTCGCTTCTGCATTTCAAGAACAAGTAAAAGTATGAATTTTTTTTAGCTCCCCGCGAGACTAGAAGGAAAGCTGAGAAAAATGTTCATCTTTGCATTGTTGCATGAACTTTTTCGTACCTCTGTTCCAGCTATACTCATTCCTGACAAGCACATCTCCACTGGGCCTAAACGGTCCATTCTCAGAAAACGCTCCCACTCCAAGGGATGAGCAACCGGGCCCTGGAAATTGCACAGAGAACAAACGCTAATCCAGATCAGAGAACGTGGGTGTGACTTTGCTACATTCATAAACCGTGTACTAACTGGTCGGGAGCGAGTTCAAGGACCTCCATTGAGCCAAAGAACAAGAGGCTTCGAAGCGGGGTCCAGCTCCGCTTCTGCGAAGTAGTAGAACAGGGCCCTCTGTTTCTGCTCATCAACGGTCACATAGCCCGAGTACTGCCGGAACCCGACAGGAGGCTGGCCCGGCAACCAGGCGATGCTGTCCAACAAGGCGAGAGACGATTCCACTGCCGGGGCATGAGATAGGAGGTGAAGCAATGAAATGACCATGGATACGGCGACCCATTTGGACGATGAAGGCATTGCGGAATGATGTTCTTGCCTGAGCACTTCACCGACTCTATAGAGAGAGAGAGAGAGACCAAGTAGAGAGAGGCAGGACATAAAGATGGTGTCTGTTTTTTGCCGTCAAAAGAATTGAACTTTTTGATTGGGGGAGGAAGGAGAAAACCGAAACGATAATTTGAGCTATTGTTAGCTGCACACAGAGAGGAGAAGAGGGTTGGAGCTGAAAGCGATGCGGGAGGCCCACGTGACCAGTGGACCATGCTTGGGTTTTCCTTCTCGGTGAATATTAATTCAAAAGACATATGTTTTTACTCTTTTTGCTTATTAAAACAACGATTGGTCGCTCTTCCGGCTCCTCATATAGCTTTATAAACCAATTGGCCGAACGAACATATATTAAAAACAAAAAAAATTGGATCAAAACGACTGACGTTTTGACTTATCTTTCTTGTTTTATCCACCTTAGAGAGAGAAACAAAAAATTACCACGTCGGTATTTCCCTTTAGCTGAATTAGACGGAATTAACGGAATTACTCGATTATATCAATCTGGCAAGTTTTAGGGCTTAAGTACTTTCATGATGAGTTTTATGACTTTTAATAAACATGTATCTATTCTTTTACAATGAGGTAAATGGAGTAAAAGAATACCAAAATACGATTATGGAGTACAAGTCACTATTCAAATGTATGTTGCTTCATCCTTGACGACACACTGTCGTTGCTAGTCGAATAGTTCCTGGGAATTTGTTCCAATTGAGTTTATTGTCAAGAGGAAATACATACATTTCAACATGGAAAAATAGGTCAAAAGTTTTAAATCTATTGTAATTTTGTTAATTCAGTCTTAATTTTTTTATGTACCAATTGAGTCAATTCGATCAATTTTGATAAAAATAAAAATTGCTGATGTGGACGCCGGCTATTTTATTAGAGGTGTGCGATTCCAAATTCTACCTACCTTATCACAGGTTTCATGTGTATTATGAATTGAACAATTGTAATAAATCATCACTTTTAATGGCCAGAATTTGCAGCTACAACTCACCGACCATAACTAATAATAGACACATTGATAAATATGAAACTTTTATAAAGTAAACGTTTCAGTCATAAATATCGCCGAAAATGGAAACTTATATTAGTGATTTCAGATTACACGCTCATCATCTGACACCATGAAAGATAACAAAATCGCACGAAGAGATGTACCAAGAAAAACACAAAAACTTATTACATGTTGCATTATAAGTTCCACGTTCCACCTATCTGTAATCTGGGACCTACTCGTCGGAATAAGTTATCCAAATTTTGAAACCTAAAACCAACCATGCATAATTTATAACCTAGAATCGAACTGGTTTCTCACCGGTCCGGTTCTAGATTTTAGCTTCTACCCTGAAATTATGCTCAATCCTACGTTTTATGTAAAACGGCCAACGCTTACATTGACAATTATTTTAAAATTTTAATTTTTTTTTCGAATTATTTAATTATTTTCTTTTTCCTTTTTTATTTTCTTCTCTTTTCCTGCTTTTTTTTCCCTTGATCATGGCCGCCATGGGTCGTGGCTCTCGCTTGGCTTTGCCCAGATCTTGATGAGGCTGCCTTGTCCAAATTTAGGTGAGGATGGCCTTGCCTCACTAGCCACAATAAAAAAAGAAGGAAAAACAAAAAAAATATATTTTTTAAAAAATGCTTCAATATTATTTAAAAAAAAAAATCTGCATGTGAACGCTGATCGTGCCATGTAAGATTGGCATTCACGTCGGCTATTTTCGATCAAAATCGATCGATTGGACTCTATTGACAAAACGTGAAAATAACTAGGATTCAATTGACATAACTAAAAAGTTTACGATTGAATTGACAAAAAATACAATTTGGTTTGAAACATTTTGGATAATCAAGTGTCAACATTTCAATTTCAAACACTGAAGCAGTCCAGCTTACTCAAGGTTGCTCCTGGCCGAGAGGGGAAGAAGTAGAACGGTGGATGAAAGCGAAAAGAGAGGAGGAGAATCAAAATTCTGACCTGGTCACTGAAGTAAGGTGCAGACCTCTCATTACTCTTTCGTTTGTTTTAGAAAAAAGCATGCGGGCCAAACCCCCCACGCCCCCGCCCCCCCCACCCCAAAAAAAAAAAAAAAGGGGAACCCAGGTGCTTTTGGGCAAGTGTGAAAGGATAGAACAGCAATGCGAAGCCAAAAGTCTCAAATTTCGATGGGAAAAGAAAGGTACTTTACAGGATTTTAGCTTTGTTTTTTTCACTCTTCACCCCATCGGTCTGGCGAAATCCTGGAAAAAATTTTCAGAACCGGTGACATTGTGTTGCACCAAGAAGAAAAAAAATTCCCCAAACTGAGAACAAAGCAGAGGAAAAGTCGTGGTGGAATGATGATCCCTGCGAGCATATGTCAGCTTCAAGAATAGAATAAAAACGTTACAAAGCTCTCTCCTCTTTTTGGGGTTTTCCCAATGAGAATGTTTCGTTCCCAGTCCAAACCCACATCCCATTATTCCATTCTCCAGTAATCTCTGCAGGTTTTTTTTTTTTGGGTTATATTGGTTCTTCAACATGTCAACGCGGTATGAGGGATTCAATCAGAGTATCCTTACTTGCTACGGTTCTCTTATAGATTGCGAAAGCGGGGATATCTACTTAGATTATGTAAAGCAACCGGCGCATCGGGTTATACACAAGCGAAAGATGGTTTCTTTATACAGCTGGTCTGCGAGCCGCTTAACTCTCTTCTTTTGGTGCCGAACCGTGATCTTCCGTCGCTAGAGTCCGAAAAGACCCGTCTTCCACGGGCGTCCTCAAAGCTCCGGATCTAATCCAAGCCTTGACAATTTGGTTTCGATATTCATCCGGTTCACGCTTATGATCTTTGCTGAATCGCTTCATTTCATCTCTAGGGCTCCGCCCCATTGACTAAGGCAGTGAAAGGGCATGAAGTTCATGTGAAGCTAGCTTTCTCTAGAATCTTGACACGGAGGTAAAGCTTGCCTTTACATTTTCTGCGAAAGATATCTATATTTGACCAAATCACACCTTTATCATACTTTAATATCGCACAATTCGAAAGCAAGACAACTTTCCTTTGCTGATAATGCCATTTTTTTCTCAATGCATTTTGTCTGCCCCGGAAAGTGTTAATGCCCCTTTATACCCCCACAGGGCCACAATATGCCTTTGTTTGACTCTCAATTGTCGGTCCACTAATATCACTTTCGCACTGTCATTAATCTGATGAGATGAGAGTGACGTCGAAATGCGATAGAGTCTTGGCTCTGTCGTTCCAAGCGAAGAAGGCACAGGGAATGTGCAAAGACGAGTGTCTGGAGATGCTTGCTCATACTTGGAAGAGTATTTTAGGGTTGGTAATTGACCAACATGAAGATCGAAGCCAAACCAATCTCCGGTATCTCTCACCACAATACAATTGTTCTTTGACAAAGGACGCAAGCGAATCATAAGGACTTTGACTAAAGAAAATGGAGGAGCCGATGAATGTGGCACTTGTACAAGACATTCCAAAGAAAACCCATCACTGTGCTTTAGGAGTGATTGATTCCCTAGCGGTGTGATTCTCATCCTAGAACCGAGAAGGATCAAGATTCTTGAAATTAGGAACCGGACCATCCTGTCTTGGATGGTCCGGTTCGGTTTCGGGGCGGTCCATTGAAACAAATGGATTCACAATAATTGCGGCACGTTTCAAGTTTACACCACCATCGGACTGCCGCCGCCACGTTAGCGGTGGAAGTTGGAATAACCTAAACTTCAACTTCATACTAAGTATCTTAAGCAATTAAACAATTAGATTCACTACTGACGGGCACGGAGTTCATCATATCCAGTATCCACAACTTCCCGCAACAGTAAACATTGAACTACCCACCAGCACCATTCATCTGTAAGCTTTAATTCAAGTTGTAATCGTTGCTACCTTAAGTTGGTATTTGTCCAGTGTTTGCCTTTGCAGAATGACCACGGTCTTTCCTCCTTTCTATCCAGATTTAGAATTGGTTGGGCCTGGGCTGTTCGGGTGGGCAGTGAATCGGATAAAAAAATACCGGTTCTGATTTTATGAAACCGGGGACCCGACCGGTGTCCTAGGGAATTGCTCAGAACTGATCGGTTCGGTCCGCACGGTTCTCGTTGCTTAACCCTACCACGCGTGTAGGTGAATGAGGTAGACAGCGGGAGTGTCAAGGATTTAGGAGCTCGGAAACTTTTGTGCTTGGAGGATTGAGGGAGGCAATGTGGAAGGGAATAAACAAACGGAAACGACGCAACAGGAAGGCATTTCGGGCGCGCACCGCGGAGGCGATACGTGAAGGAGCCGCTTTAATTGTATAAAAAGATTAGGGTTCCCGAAATTCTAAACACAGAACTGAATCGGATGTATGGGAATGGAACAATGAATTCGACCGAACATATCGCGTCGTCAATCGTGTGTAATGGATGGGATAACACCTTTGTTTGAGTCGCGAAAAGATGAAGGCCTGCAATGGAAGCTCGCACGATAGAAACTACCGAAGCTGTCTGCAAATGCCAAGCCTTCCCGAGAGTCCAATATCTCTCGCTCTCTCTCGAGCTTAAAGGCGACGATGGGGTCAAGAGGGCAATGATATCCACTCGAGAATGTTGGGAAAACAAGAAGTTCTTTTTTCAAACGTCAGGCCTGTTCAGACATGCTCAATAGCGACATTATTTTGTAGCCAACCCTAACCATTTTGACAGAGACGTAAGGCAACAGTACAAACAAAAGAGGCGTAGACCACTCTACAACGAAAAGCACACTGCAAATTCCTTTTTTTTTCCTCCCTTCTTTTTACCCCTCTCTAACTTTGGAGTTTGAAAAACATGAATCAAATCATTTCCTTTCTCTTTTTCTCCTTCTAATGGAGGCCCACCTCCTCTAAATCCCATACAAACTTCCACAACTGGGTGAGGGCGAATGATGATGAGATGGTCTCCACAGATTTTTTCTTCTTCTTCTTTAAAAAAAAAAAAAAGATCAGGGAGACATTTGATTGGTAGGGGTGGCCGTCACTCAAGCAAACATGATACACACTAATCATGATCTTTTGCTCTAATTATTAGGGCAACTTTAAGAAAAAACAAAGGACCCTCGAGAATGCATCTTCATCTGCTTTCTCTCTTTCAGGAAAATGTGCCTCTTCCATTGCTTCAAAATTCAATCAGTGGCTGATTAGTGTAGAGATCAAATCCGGCGATTCTCGTCAAGAAGCACGAAACCCTTCCAGTAGTAGGCTGGAAGTAACATGTAATTTCGTGAATTAGAGTTGCGCTTGGTTCCATGGTATAGCCTGAAATCCTAAAATCGAATTGGTGAAAATATGATAAGTACCAAATTTTACTGTATGAAAGACAGTTTCTAAATTTCAAAAATTAAGAAAACTATTGTGACAGTTTGATTTCACGTTCTAGGAGGTGAAGCCTAGAGCGTGGAGCCTAGAATCTGGAATAAATTTTTGTGTGTGTGTGTGTGTTTTTTTTTATCTTCATATAAGTGCATAATTTGGAATTATTAGTTCGAGCTTTCATTTTTAGCGATATTCATGACTGAGGCTCTTGCATTGTTAATGTTTCACATTATTCATGTATCTAAATTTGCATATTCAACGAATTGTTAGCAGCAAATAGTGATAATTAGAAATGATAATTCACTACAACTATACAATTAATAATAAAGGTGAATTATGTGACAAAGTAGATTTCATGTTCCAAGAAATAGGGAATCGAATTCGATGGATAGGTTTTGAGATTTCTGATGAAACTGGGAACTTCTCACTCTTACAATGAACTTGCGCTTAAGCGTGGATGGCTTCTTCTCGACTAGACCCACAACCCCCAAGATAACTCCGAGATGGATTTCAGATCAACATAGTTGCGGCATAGCTGCACGGTGTTTGCGTGGTGATTGACACAGGACAGGAAGCATCCAGAGCCGTTGCCCTGGATGAGGATTAGGTCAAAATCAACTTTTTTAGAAATGGTTAGAACATGAGGAGTGTGCCTCCCTCCCTCCATCCCTCCCTTCTTCTTTGCCTTCGTGGCCACACCTTTTTCACCAGAAGAGAGAAATCATTTCGCCATTTTGCTCCCCGGTGGCGAACCCGAGGAGGTCCCATGCCCCTCACTATAATAACGTTTCTTTCGGACCACATGCCCCAACGACACAACAGGTCACGAGTTAGCCTTTCTGTCTGAGTCCTGCCGTTAGATAACACCGAAGGCATAAACAAAATATGGGTTAGTGGATTAGTTTATGCATAAACATTCATTAATGCTTAGTTGGATGAACAGAGATAGACAGGGAACAGAGATAGACAGGGAACAAAGAAACCTGCAGCGCGTGCTAGCGAGAGAGGCCCACTTACTGGATTCCTGGCCTTTTAATGGCGATTTTACAAGCTTCCACTGAGGAAAATGACAAACCCTATTTTGTTTTTGTAAAAAATGTTTCCTCCACTGTTTTTTTTTTTTTTGGCCTCTGCATAAATTCGGTTTAGCTAACTATCTGTACTGTAGTCCTGTGTCTTCTTCGCGTTTACAGCTGCTGCTTCATAAAAAGAGGGGCTAAGCTGGAAAAAAATTGGCAATGCTCGGTATTGGGAGAAGTGCCCGGCCCGAAACTAGATAGTAACGATATCGGGTCGGACCAGGTCAGATTTTTTTTTTCTTTTATTATTTATTTGGATTCAAAATCAATTATAAACCCATCGAATGAAATAGTATAAAAAAGAAAAAAATTAAATTAAATTGAAAATATGGGTGTTAAAATATGCCGGGCAGCGAGCCGACCCTGCCCATCTACCAAACCCGGCCCGAAAAGGTAGTGAATTTTCGGGTTGGGACGGGCCGGGCCGGCACGAGCTTTATTGACACCCTTACTCGGTATGGTGGTGGCATGTTTAGAATGGGAAATGTTTTTACTCTCGGTACAATCAAGAACGGTACAACCTCAACCCTAAATCCACACATCATCACCTCGTGTTTTATGTAAAGCACTCACTGATTGGAAGATCGCGTAGCCAGAAATAAATGACAGTACTATCATACTGCCAGACTAGTAGCTTCCATTTAGAACCTAGAGATCATTTATTGCTTGACTCAAACCTAAAGATGAATGAATATACTATACATACTAAGAAAATTTTCACCATCACTTACTAATTGAGTGATCGACGCCCGATTGTTCGCAGACCTAAGCGTTACGCCCAAGATGAATTTCATCTGACTAATCCAACCGTTATATATGGGAGTAATCTGTAAAGTCTATCGCAATTCAGGCTCGCCTCGCGCTACATAGATCTCGACCTCTTTCGATGGATTCATGAATACCTGCTGAAGATAAACAACTACCGAGCTGATGTTCGCTCACATTATTGAGCCACGGGTGTCATCCAACACGAGATAATCTCAAAATAGTGGTTTGCCATGGGGGTAAAAACAAAAGAACTGCGCATGGTGACTAAGGTCCGAGCCAAAGTGGCTCAAATGAGTCGAATCGAGATCCAGAAACGAGTCAACTTGGGAGGAAGAGAAACCGAAGGAGGAGGAGAAGTTAATGTAAGGAATCTGCCCAAAAAATTTGATTTGGGCCTGAGTGGTGCAATAGAGGATACTGGACCATTTGGGGCCCAATGTCTGAATTTAATTCCAGTTCAGGCCCATCCACTGGTCTAATTCCGCAATCTTGAAAAAAAAAAAAAAAAAAGCGGGAGCGAAGGAACAATTGAGCATTCTAGGACACACCGAATCAATAGAAGTCAACCAATATACGATCATTCTAAGTGCATTGCTCCCTCACTATCTAGTTCAACGATTGTTAACGTTGTGATATTTTGAGAGGATTACTAAATTAATAGGTCGGCATCATTCCCTTAATCGTAAAAAATATCAATTTATTTCTTTCTTCCACCGTAAAAAAAAAAAAAAGGAACAATCGCAGAAAAAGAAATTGAAAAATTTAATGTAACCGAAAGAAAACACGCCATAACAATGCAAAGAGGTCTTTCATCCAATTTCTCCTAAATTAAACACAATGACCAGATGCAAACTACTTGTTCCTCCAACCCCCCCCCCCCCCCCCCCCCCAAAAAAAAAAAAAAAAAAACCCAACCCCAAGCACCCCCACCCCCAAGTGTCTTCACATGCACATGAAAAGAGGGTTGATGGGATCGGAGCTAGGTTCCGGCACATCTTCGAGCTTCTTGCTATCTTCGAGTGCCGGCGTGATCGACAGCCCCATCCCAGCATTGTTGAGATCGTCGCCGAAGTTCCAAAACGGCTGCCCTCCCCCCGGGATCGGCGAACAGTTCATCATAAGCTTTCGTGGCCAGTGTTGTGGCATTGTCATCAAGATCGATGAAGCTGAAAGAGGTTTCTGTTTGCCACGAGTTGACGTTGATGAAGCTCGGCGGGGGTTTGGTGTTAGACGGGTTTGTCTCAGCAGCCTCAACTTTGCTAGTGACTGCGTGCTGTTCTATCGCGGAGTCTTGTTCTATTGCAAAGCCCTGTGCCATCTCAGAGTCCTTCACCGTATCTCGGTTGGTGTTCGGGGAGAGATATGGTGGTGGAGAAAGTAAAGCAGGGTTCACAATGATGTCCTTGTCATTGTCTGAACCTAGATGGTATTTTGTCAGCATGTCGTTCTTCGTCGCGCTAATAGCCTGTGCACAAAAATATTAATGAAAGTGAGAGAAATCATGTGAACCTGATGCTCTTTAATCTACTTCAACACAGTGGATTGATTATCAAGAAAGCTTTGTAAAGCAAGTTAATCAATCATATCCTCGAGATCATTCAAACACTATATTAATAAAGATGGTGGAGAATTAACATGAGATTCGAACAAATGAACCGTCGTAGAATGTCTCATTCTCGAGAATGAAAAGCCATGTTATGGTAGAAGATGAGATGCGATATGCTTACGTAAGTTCCAGTCACGCGATCTTTGTACCACCTGACGCTATCTCCCCAGTCTAAGTTCTTTTCCAGAATGAAGTCTCCTGCCATATTTCAAGTTAATTGTGAACTTTCTTACCGACTTAATCAATGGATTAGCGGTTGTTCAGGAAATGAAGTCCGGATTAACTGGAAAAATAGAAAAAGAAAAGACAGAATTTAGGTTTGGGCTCACTGGTATTATCAAAAAGGTACATTCTACTGCCGGTATTAAGCCAGAACCTGTACAACGGACAAGACAAAGCAGATGATGAGAATACGCAAGAAATGTTAAGTCGTGCTAAATAAAGTTTACTACAACTTCCTCCAATAATGAATCGTGGCATCTCAGGCACGTTACCTACTTACTAATCACGCTCTAAAATTTCATTTGGTTCTAGTAACCGCCCCGCCATTAATCAATCCGCAAGAGTATAAGTTCCATTTCGTACGCAAACTTTAGCGACTCGGCTCCCTAATTATTCTGGCGAAATTCAGGTCGTGACATAAACGGTCTTTTTTTTTTTGCTTTTCTCAGTTAAATCTGATCTCCACTTATTATGAAAAGAGAGATCCGATGTGTACTAAAACTAATTACAGAATCTGGTTTTACCAAGTGATTTGACCAGATCTGATTGGGTGTTAATTAGAGCCAATCAGCTTAAGCATGGGCTCTCACCTGTCATTTTAGAGTACAAAGTGACGAGACAAACCTGAACCTGAAAGTCCACATCGTCTCGCAGTACATGTCATCCAAAAACATCCACGTGCCTTCTTTTTCAGCAATGGGACGGAAGCACAGTTCGGCTACAAACTGGACAAAAGAATTTGGGAGGTAAAAATATTCAGTATACAAGCAATATATATTATTTATTGCACGTATTATATTCGCACAACATAAGAGTTATTTCTTTTTTTTTTTTTGCCATAAGTGCATTAATGCCTCGTTTGAGAAATGAGGGAAAATGGGGGATAAAATATTCGAGCAGAAAATTCCGATAAATTCTGAAACAATTCGCGGAATAGAGGAGAGAAAGTTTAAATGTGTGTTTGTTTCGGTGAAAAAGTATATTTCGAGAATTGAATACATATATTTTATAATTCACATTTTTATATTATATATTTTCTATTCTTTAGTTTTTTTTATTTATGTATTTTTCTTCTTCCTCCACCAGTCGCTGGGCCTTGGCGACAAACTACAGAGACGGACCGGCAAGCTCGAGCTCGCCCATGGCCGCCGCCGACTTGTTTCGATAGACAGAAAAAGAAAAAAAAAGAAAAAAAGAATTTAAATTTTTATATTTTTTTTAGTATGAAATAAAGTCATGAAATTGAAATTATTTTTCAAATAAAAATTCAAATGCCAGAAAACGTTTTAGGTCATATTTCAAGCTGGTACTCAACTTAATAACTAGCACAATATAGACGGAAACACATGACCTTATTGTCAGATTTAGAGTAAATTTAAGTCTGCATTTTAACTCGAAAGTGCTTTTGAAATCATAAGTTCCATACGGGCTTATACCAATAGATTCATTCCCTGCAATCTGTCAATCCTAAAACCGGCACATCCGCATTCTGATTGTACTATTTTTTTTTTCCTATGGATGATGTATATTGTTCTTTCTAATAGAAAAAATTTGAATGCATAGAATTGAAACAAAAATCCCAATGCACTTATGGAATGGATGGGTACGATGGTTTGTGTTCTACCAGAGATAATGTATTCAAAACCCTAATGAAAGATACAGACCTTTGGTATCACAATGCGACCCAGCGGGGTTACGTCACTGTACTGAAGCCTCTTCTCAAAGAGGAAATCCATGTTGAGAGGATTAATAACCTGAAAACAAAGCATTAATACAAGAGCTATGCTAAACATATTTCAACTCGTATCGTCCCCATAACTCAGATACTGTACATAACCCTTCCAAGCGAACGAAGTTTTTCTCAAGAGGAGTGAAAGAAATAGAAGTGCGAGCGACGACAAAAAAGCCTTTTAGGTCTTGCTTGATCTCTGGATAGAGTATTTCCGGATGAAGCGATACAAAGATTGCGAAGAAGAAAGCGACAAGACAAACGATCTCATATTAAATATGGATGTTTGTTCCGAAGGCGAGGAGCGCCGACATTCATAATAGCGACTCGAAATCATTGGTTTGATTGTCGCGTGTCTTTAAATAATTTGACCAGAAAAATGTTTAATCAGAGCAAGAATGTGTAAATATGGCCAATGCGTAGTGAAGAATAAATTGCAGGATATAAAATGTCATGCTTAAAAGAAAGTTTACAGAAGGGTTTAACATGGAAAACCCTTGATTATTGCTCGAACCCTAGCCGTACTTAAGGATGCCACAGTGAAATACCATCTATATTCATTTATCGAAGATTTCGATCAATCTCATAGTGGTGATACATATTTACCTTCCAAAACCCTCAATTGAATAGTGATGACATAGAAAAATATTAAAGCTTTAATTTTTTTTTTGTCTATGTACTCTGGTTTATCTGTTTCTTTTTGGGCCCTTTTTTTTTTTTTTTTGGGATCTAACTGGTCTCGTGGTTAATGAGATAACAAGTTAAGGCACAGATTCAGCAAAGAAGAGGAGAAGGCAAAAACTTGTAAAGGCCAGAATGCAGGCGAACATCTAGACAATAGAGTCAAGCAATCTTAATACTGTTTTTCGAAAAGCATCACCGTCGATATCTAAAAAGTAGAGAGTATCGCCATTTTACTTGGAGAATTTTATGAACTTCACTTCATCGTGCACAAAACTTTAGCAGACTGAAGAATCTATCAGATCCTACGATCTCCATCTTCTTCTTCTTCTTTGTTTTCGAGAGAGAGAGAGAGAGAGATCAACTTGAGGAGTCTGCTAGACAACATGATCGGACCTCAGAAAACCTTGAAGGTGTCGTCAATAGAAACCACGTTGAGATCTAACACTAGAAAACTCTCTCTTTGCTTAGCAAAGGAAGAAACACTAAAAGCCATTTTTTTTCCTCAACGAAAAAGAGTAATCATGACATGAACGGCCTCAAGGTGGAAGAAAGATTCTTCACTTTCAAGAGAAAAAGGCATGTCGAAGCTTACGCGGGGAGGCGGAGGCAGTGGGGGACGAATGGCTGGGCGGCCCGGCCTCGGCGGCGCGGTGCGGTGAGCCATCACGCTCTGAATGGCACTCGGGTACCTAAGGATCCTCCGACGGCACCTCCTCTCGGCCTTGGAGTAGGAGTCGAGCTCTGGGTCGCTCACGCTGTTCAAAAGGAACTGAACGCTATTCGGACGAGTCGTTGCGGTTCGTACCATTTTCGCAAGACCAGAGAAACCGTGAGGACTCTTGCTTCGTACATATACTCGCGAAGTACGGAAAAAAAATAGGAAAAGAAAAAGAAAAAAGAAAAAAGAGAGAACGGAAACCTCGGTGTCTCGTTGTGGCAGCGGGTGGTCTCGAGCGAGTGACAACGGGCAAAAAAGTTTGCGGAAACCCGTTATCTCGATATCGTGTTGTTGCCACAAACGGATAATACTAATACTCGTTCGATAAATTGATTTTTACTAAGTAATGTGATGCAGCGATTAAGCATTTTAGCAGGCCCTTTTAATTAAGCACTTAACAAAAATTTGTTGCGCGCTACTCGATTAATCAAGAGTTAATAGGTGGGTCTTAATATATATCTCACACTAACTTAACCTATCTTATTAGAAAAAACGAAGGAAATGCACCATGACTGATGGAATGTTTTGAGAAGTTGCACTAAATCACTGATTCGGAGATTTCCGAATAAGTAAATTAACCACGAGGTTAAATTGCTAGGTCGGACGAGACTATTCGAATGTAAGTACCTTTGTTTCTAGCTAGACCATTCTGGTTCCAACATAATGTTGGTGAAGCTATTCGATCGGGCCGACTACAGGTCAGGTTTACGCGATTAGACAATTCACATGAATTAAGCTTCGTATGGATTAGGATCATGCAATAATTTCCCCCAATAAGTTTAATTATCAATCGTGTATTTGAGGAGCGAGTACTCATTTTAATATATCCTTTGGGAACTTGTAAAATCCATCCCGAATCCCGGTAAAGAAAAAGACAAGTTCACATATAGCTCGTCATTATATGTTTGGCACATTACCCCTAAAATCAGTTTATACAAAGTATTTCCATATTTTTGCAGGTCCTATTGTCTGTTTATTTTGTAATTGATGATTATGACTGAACCTCAAAGTAAGGACCGCATATTTGCTCGGCGGGAAGATTAGGGAAGTAAATGAGATGAAGGGTAGGCAGAGACCGATATGACGCCTACGGAAGGGTGCATTCATTGCTTCTGTTGCGGGTTTTTTGTTGTCTTGCGATTAAGTGCCCCCGATTTCGTTTTAGCGAATAAGGAGTGATTTCCGGATTAGGGTTTTGAACGAGAGAGCTTTTTCAAGGTGATATTCAACGGCGGGACCGTCATGCCACGTGAGCGTTTCTTCTTCTGCAACTTTAGGACTTCCGTATGGCGAACGGGGCAAAGAAGCTTTTCGCTGGAGGAAGAAGGGACGAGTGGACGGTAAGATCGAAAAAGCGACGAGGATCAGAACTTATGAACGATGCGTTAAGACTCTGAATCAAACCTCTTAAATCAGTCTCTGTATTCCAAGAACTCTCTTTTATCTCAAGAACGTAAGTTTCGTATTTTGTTTTTTGATCGGGTCATTGAACTTTAATTTAAGTTACTTGATATACACAGCTTTTCTTTTAAACTGATGGACTTACAATTCTTTGACTGGTACTCAACTACTCTCTATCGACGAGTGATTGTTGGAACCAAAACAATATGGGTGACCTTTCGGATATAAGAAACGAGGCACGAAATGGATGGAGAAAATCTTATTATTGGATAACACTCGCTTTGGCTTCTTGGCAATACATAAAACAACACTCAAGTACTTATAGCAAAACCTCTAATACTCTTATGAAGACAACAAATAATAAACCAAACAAAAAACAAAAGATAACCACTACGTAAAACTCAAAGTCTACAAAAGAGAACACAAAAGTTGAAAAATTAAAAGCAAATCGAGTCTTAGAGAAAACCCCATTTGTCGTTTTACTAATCATGAATAGTCTTCAGGGCTTAAAGATAAACCCATTTGCTTTCTCCTTTTGATGTCAAATCAATTTTATTAATATTTTAACAACCTCCCTTAAAGTTGATTCCATACCAAGCATCTTCTTCAATTTTTTGAACGAATCCGCCTTTAATGGTTCCATCAAAATGTTTGTAATCTGGTCTTCTGATATGCAGAAATTAAGTTCGATTTCATCATCTTTGGTTTGCTCACAAATATAGTGATACTCGATGTGGATGTGCTTGCTCCTGCCATGAAATACAGGTTTCTTGGCTAATGCAACAGCCGACTTATTATCACATATTATTTTAGTAGGATCTGTTTGCTCATGCATCAATTTATACAGCATCCTACAACCATATCGATTGACAAGCCGCTGAAAATAGCACCATGTATTCTGCTTCAGCTGTCGAGGGAGCAACAACTTGTTGCTTTTTGGAAGACCAAGAAAATACTCCCGATCCAAGAAAGAAGGCATACCCTGATGTACTCTTCCGAGTTTCGGTATCACCTACCCAATCGCTGTCTGTGTACTCCACTAGACCAAAGTTGTCAGTATAAGAATATAAAATGTCATGATCACGAGTTCCACTGATATACCGTAAAATTCTTTTTGCTTCCTGCAAATGTGATTGATATAGTTTTTCTATGAACCTGCTAACAATACCCACTCCATAGGTAATATCTAGCCTTGTAGAAACCAAATATCTCAAACTGTCAACAATGCTTTTAAAATAAGTGGGATTTACTTGCTCACCGGTTCCTTCTTTCTTCAGCTTCAACCGTTCTACTACGGAAGTTCAGATTGACTTGAATGATTCCATTTTAAATTGATTCAAAATATAATTAGCATATTTTTGTTGTGAAATAAATATGTCATCCTATGTCTGCTTCACTTCAAGACCAAGAAAATAAGACATCAATCCCAAATCAATTATCTAGAACTAGTTAGTCAGAGCCTCCCTGAATTTAGCAAACATATTTTCACGACTCCCTGTAAATATCAAGTCATCAACATAGAGGCATACAATTAAGATGTCACCGTTAGTATTTGACTTGATATATAGTGTATGCTCGTACGGGCACTTTTGAAAATCATGCTCCAACATGTATGTGTCGATACGCGTGTACCAAGCACGAAGTGCCACTTTTAGCCCACACAGAGCCTTCTTCAGTCTGTAAACATAATTTTCATGCCCTTTCTTCTCATAACCCTGCGGTCGCTCCACTTAGACTTCCTCTTCAAGAATACCATTGAGAAATGCTGATTTCACATTCACTTGATGGATCTTCCAATGATTTTAAGCTGCAAGGGCTAAGACCGTCTGGATGGTATCCATCCGGACCACTGATGCAAATACTTCAAAATAATCAATACATGGCTTTTGCTTGTAGCCCTTTACAACTAGTTTAACCTTGTAACGGTCCACCTGATCGTCGGGTTTGTACTTCGTCTTATACACCCACTTGACACCAATAGGCTTCTCACCAGGTGGTAAAGAAGTTAGTATCCATGTGTCATTCTTCTCAATGGAATGAATTTCTTCATCCATTGTTTGGATCCATTTTTCATCTGCAACTGCTTCATTATAGGTTACAAGATCACATTAAGCAAATAAACAAAACTGCACCAGTGTTTTATTAGTGATGTCACTATCACTTTTCTAGTTCCAGTCCCAGATTTCATCTTCTAAAAACTAGACATCCCTACTGATAATGACCTTATCAGTGACTGAGTTCTATAGCTTATAACCTTTAGTTGTGTCACTATAGCCGATGATGATGCACTTTTCGCTTTTGTCACCCAGTTTCTTTTTTCGTTCATCCGGTATATGAGGATATGCCACACACCCAAATGCTGGTAGAAACGAAACATCTGGCTTATTGCCACTCCAAGCTTCTTTTGGGGTTCTTCCAAGAACACCAAATGTTGGAACCAAAACAATATGGGTGACCTTTCGGATATAAGAAATGAGGTACGAAATGGATGGAGAAAATCTTATTATTGGAGAACACTTTCTTTGGCTTCTTGATAATACATAAAACAACACTCAAGTACTTATAACAAAACCTCTAACACTTTTTTGAAGACAACACAAAATGAACCAAACAAAAAACAAAAGGTAATCACTACGTAAAACCCAAAGTCTACAAAGAAGAACACAAAAGTCAAAAAAGGAAAAGCAAATTAAGCTTTAGAGAAAACCCAGTTTGTCTTCTTACTATTCATGAATAGTCTTCAGGGCTTAGAGATAAACCTATTTGCTTTCTCCTTTTGTTGCAAATCAATTTTATTAATATTTTAACAGCGATAACATAGTAGTCACGTGGCAACGATTATGGAATACACTGGATGATTCGAATCCAAAGTTCAATAATCACATTGCAAGTAGTAGAAGATTTATAGTAGGTTTAAGCTAGGTTTTTCTATTTTAATATCTCTGGAAAAGTAATGTTTTTCCTATCAATGCTTGCAATTGACTAACTAGATGATATTTGAGTAGGATTTGTGTCGGAAATACTAAAGGGTCGGCAAGACATGGATCTCGAATTCTTTTTTACACCTTGCCAATTAAAGAGTTCTTCTACACTTGCATTTGCCTAAGTATATTGTTGGGAAAATCACTTATGATGTTTTGAAGGTGACAAGAAAATTAACGGTAACTAATGTGCTTATTGGTTGAGTGGCACAAGATGAGAAGTGCGTAAGCCGTTATGTAGATGTTGTTCTAACACGATCATCTAAAGACGAGGAGTGCATTGCTCTATCAATGGTGCACAAAGCATAGAGTGTATAGATACATACAAGCTAGAGGAACCTGAGTAGAAGATGAATCAGCCTAAAAGAGGTGTCTACAATCTCGAGATACCTTAGTAGAGGGAACTGGGTGATTCCCACTCTGTCAAATAGGAAAAAGATTGACGTTAAATTAGATTATGGCTAGAAATAATTCCACCAATGAAGCCAAGTTCATTCTTGGCCAAAAGAGACATGATCATGACATGACACCAGGTAGGAAAATTGTCGAAAAAGTTGTAAAGTTATTATACTTTTGTCAATTTATTTCTAAATCTTTAATTTGTTTCAAATGAGTCCTAAAACTTTTCATGTTTTTTCAATTGAGTCTATCCGGTCACATTTGGCCAGAAATCGCTGATGTGGATGTTGGTCATCATATGTGACTCGATACTGACGTAGAAAATTTTGATAATATTTCAATATTTTTGTTTTTTAAATTTTCTTTTTTTTTTTGCCTTATTCCTCCGCTGGTCGCGAGGCCTTGGCTATAGTTGGCGACTGGCCAAAGGTAACTACTGGCAAGAGTCACCTTTGCTGGAGGCCAATGATGGTCAGCCTTGCCAAGGGCAAGAGAGGCTGATTCTCACTCAAAGCTAGCGTAGGTTTTTCGAAGATTGAGCTTGCCAAGTTGTAGCCTATGGTCGGTTACCAACCATGGCCAAGGCCTAGCGACTTTCCAAGGAAGAAAGGAAAAAGAAAGACGAAAAGAAAACAAATAGAAAATAAAAAATGAAAAATGAAAATTTTCAAAAAATTATATTTAAAGATTGTCCATGTCATCGATTTTCAGTCAAAATTAACTAAATGGACTTAATTGGTAAAATATGAAAATATTTATGACTCAATTGATACAATTAAAAGGTTTAAAATTGAATCAACAAAATTACAATAAGTTTAACTTTAAGACAATTTGCCCCACCAGGTAACATAACTTTTCTCCGCTAAGGGCCTGGAGACTAAGATTGTCCTTGGATTGTCTAAGTGGAAAAAGAAAAAAAGTGTTATCCCCATTTTCAAAATCAAAATTAGGAGTAGTTGCAACCACAACAAGGGTTGCCACTACTGATGGATTTTATTGAGATTAGGGGTGTGCAATTGAATTGGGTTTTACCAGATCACCTGAAAAACAGGTTAGGGAACCGGTTCCTATTTCAATCGATTCGGGAATAGGTTCTAATTTTTGGGAACCTGTTAAAATTGGTCTAGTTCCTGATTTCAAGTGAAGACCCATCGGAGAACCGAACTGATTTTGGAACTGATTTTTAGCTATTGCCAAAAAAAAAATATAGCCTCACTCACCTCCCCTCCTCTGTTTTTAGTGGATTATAATTTCTATTGCTTAATTAGGGATTGTTGCTTTTGGCAAATTGTCACGCCCCGACTCTCGAGTCCGCAACATCCCTTGCCCAATCTCCACGAGGTCATAGAGATAGCGTTCCAGGCACGCTATCGACCTATCACTTATTTAAGCATGCGGAAACGTGTCAACTCCCTGACAATAAAAACAACAAATAGGAATAGCATAGTAGGAGTCAAACACCACAAATAAATCTTAATCCTATCGACCTTGCTTTCGTACAAAAACAACCCTATACTTCGAGGAGACTAGACCAGACCTTTGCAGATGTACCTAGTCAGGTAATACTAACTTCTCATCTTACTTCAGATGACTAATCCAAAAGCCAAACCTTGGCATCCACGAGGCTTCGCCACTTGAGACCTGAAAATATTGTCTCACGACGGGGTGAGAATAAATCTCAGTGAATCAAGCCTAAGCTCAATTGAGAAACTGATTCACCCGGGCATCCTAACGGAAGTATCACAAAAGCGACTCACCACAAATAGCACACAAATACAGTCACCATATAAAAATAATTCACATGCGTACTTGTTAGCCTCAACCACACATAACACAATGCTTGACTCAACTCACAATCAAACAGTCGATCACTCAACAAGCATTTCATCCATAAGTACACATCGGACATCACACAAGTCCATTTATTAACGATGATCGTGCCCACGACACATGAGAGGGTCTACGCGAAAGAAGGCGTGATTCGACTCCCACAAATAACGCGATCCAGCACCTCAGTGCAATTGAGCGTTCTACCGGTAGGACCGGGTTACGTTCCTTTTCTCTCGGCAACGGCTACTACAAAAAATGTCTTCGGTGCGACTGACACGGCACCAGCAAGTAGGCATCCCTAAACGGGGCGTCGGTCTATCACAAGCTGCGACCGGCATCCGACAATCCCTTAAAACCATACGTACCATACGGGGCATGAATTATCGTGGTTCTGGCAAGTCGTGTGGTTCTATACAACTGGTACAGTACGAACTTGCCAGGAAAAGTATCATCGTTCCATCATATGACCATACAAAATACATCTAGCAATAAACCCATTTCATTATTTTCGGTTAAAGCCAGATGCTCACTCCTGCATGTAGAAGATCAGCCAAAGGCCATTTTCATGCTAAAACATGTCTTTTGATTTCTCACACGGTCATATGCATATGCAGTCTAATTTTAGACACTGCAATCATAAACGGGCTATCAAACCCTAAACAGACAGTCAATTGCCCAATGACAAAAAGACAGTCAAACAGGCAACTTAGCGAAGTAATCAAATCAACAAGAGTACCAAGCCATCACGAGCAGTAATACTTTATTAACCAAATTAATCGATTTAAGGCGTCGATCGCTCGCTCGTCTCTAACTTGTCGCTCGCTCGCTCGCGAACAAATGCAATCAATCACTCAATCAATCAATTTCAATTAATCAAAATTAGCCACAAACAGTAAAATCAACCGACTAACCTCATCGATTGGCCATTTAACTTAATCACAATTTCTATCTAAACCGGCCCCAATCGCGTACCTAAACTTCCTAATAGCCTAAACGACTAATCCTAGGCGCAATTAGCGTCCTAATCAAGAATTAGGGTCAACTCACAAATTAAGTCGACTCAAACGGTCCCAACGGCGACGGCAACGACTGTGGCGACGAACAGCGACGGCGAATTGCGAACCAAAATCCTCGAACAACGACCCAAAATTCTCGGGCCACGACCCGGACTTTTCTAGGCCAAATGGACCACGGGCCCGGCCATTGGCTCGACCACTGACTCGGCCCGGCCCAGGCCATAATGGGCCATGGCTCGCGAGGACCGACCCGGCTCGGGCTCTCGGCTGGCAGGGCAGGGCAGGGCAGGGGTGGTACCGGGCTAAAACGATAGAAACGACGATCGACAGACGGCGACCGGCTCGGAGGTGGACGGTGGAAGGGCTAGGGGGTCGGCGAGAGTCGATCGGGAGTGGTGGCCGCGGCGGAGGGCGGCCAGAGGTCGAACAGAACCGGCCGAGGGGTGTGTTTGGGGTGCCAGGAGCAGGGGCTCGGTTTAGGCCGATTTTCGATCGCCACGGGTGACGGCCGGTGGTCACAAGCTCAGGAAAGATGGAGGGAGGTCTTGGGGGCTCATCGGCGGTGGCGATGAGGGACGGTGTCGCCGGAAATAGCCGGATCGAAGAAAAATCCGACCAGACCCCAAAACAGGGCACCGGCGGCTTCGGGGCCAATTACGGCGGCTCCGATGGGCAATCGGCGACGAGGCTGAGTCAAGGATGTCGAGGGGAGGTAGGGGAATGTCGGAGGGGTGGTGGGTGGCGGCGGTGGCTGCTGGAAAAGACCGGAGGAGGCGAAATGGGTCTCGGCGTGGGCGGCCAAAACAGGGGCTACGGTCCCGCGGTTGTTTCACGGTTGTCCGGCGGCTGACGGAGGCGGCGAAGGATTCCAGAGTGACGGCGACGAAGGCTGAAGGTCGTGGCCGTCGGTGGCGGGTGGTGGCGGTGCAAATCGCCGGCAGCAGGAGGAGAAAAACGGAGGAGGGGTTCGGTCGGGGGGGTATACCGAGAGAGAGAGAGAGAGAGAGAAGGGGGGAAGGGCACGTGAGAGGGAGGAGGGGGGGCCCACCTGGTTTTTTTTAGAAGGGTAATTCGGTAAATTCACAGGCTAAGCTCGGTCAGGATTAGGCTCGGGCACGAGGATTGAAATCCTAATTCGCGACGACTAAGAATTTTGAAACCTAATCTAAACCGACTGAAACTCCAGAATTCATCCAATTATCGTCTCTTGAGTACTTGCGATCCAAAGTTTTCCATCGACTGAAATTCGATATCAATTCCTTAAATTACTTTCAGTCACCTTGCCAGAGGTGAATTTCCAGGACGTTACACAAATAATGACTTAATTAGGGATTGTTCCTTTTGGCAAATAATGAGTTTTATTATTCATATTTTACTTTGAATCGTTTCATGGTTACTTATATTATTTTGCTGGAAAAAATAAAATTGGAAAAAGAAACAAAAGAAACACATGTTCTTCAGTATACCCTGGAATCGGACCGAAGAAACGAGGGAGGATCCAGAACAGGCTCCAAAACGAAAAAAATAGGTTTCAAGTTTCAAAAACTGGGAACCAGTTATAACATGTTAGGTTTTAGGTTCCACGTCTGGAACCTGCCCATCAGGATCATGCTCACTCCTAATTGAACCTTTTGCAACTAAAGCTTAACAACGTTTTCATACCATCTAAAGAACAGAGCTATATCTTTTTCCTCCACTGTGTCTACAAATAATCGCATCTTGGGAGATATGCTAAATCCCATGACATAAGGAATTGAGGTATACAATGAAGTAAATGTTGAAGTTGTGATCAATTTCTCCAGAAAATTCTAGAGCTCACAAGTTTCCAGAAATATAGTGAGTAGGTAAAGTATGTGGTTCTAGCTTTGTAGGTGATAGGTAAAAACTGTGGCCAATAAAATGGCTAGCATGTGATGTTTAGAAGAGTCCACGTGGAATATTTTCTTGGAGAATGCCGGTGATGAAGGCCATAAACAGCCCACATGAGAAATGGTGCTGGACTGAGGATGGCGAACAGAAGAAAAGTCGTGGAAGTTGGAAGGTGCGACAAGAATGGAGAAGCACTCAATTAGAGGGAGCTCGTCGAAATCGCAACGTGGATGACAATGAAGATGAGAGTAACAAAAAGCGTAGCAGACGGTGCTACATTTGCGGTGGGAAGAAGGAAATTTTGCAAGTTTTATCAAACAAGGAGATTGGAAGTGCAGAAGAATGAGACTTCCAAGCACCTGTTGCAGTGAAGGAACGAGGAGAGCTCGCCGTCGCCTGTATAGTTAAGTCAGATGATTCAATAGATCCTGTCACGTTCTCAAAAGTCAAGGAAGAATTTGACGAGCCAAGTAACGATAACGACAAGCAATTGTGAGGGATGCATGAGATGATGAAGAAGCTGAGAGTTGAGAAGGTGAAGATGGAAGAGAACTCTAAAGACCAAGCTGTTGACCTCAAAATGTTGCAGATGGAGTTAAATCAACTTAAGCACGAAACGAAAATCACGAATGAGAAGCATGACCACAGAGAATGGAGACTAAAATAAAAAGGGCATTGCTAAAATCTGAGCTCCTAAAACCCGGTTGAACGTCACTGCTATAGAGACAGCAGAAGTTAGAGCAAGTAGCGTCAAATTGATAAGGGTGGAGTATAGCAACTAGCGTTGGAAGCGAGCGAATCATGATGGGAGAATCGTGAAAATTGATAAGGGTGGAGTGTTGAAGTTGTGATCAATTTATCTAGAAAAGTTTACAGCCCACAAGTTTCTAGACCTATAGTGCGTAGGTCAAGTATGTGGTTCTAGCTTAGTAGGTGGTAGGTAAAAATTGGGAAAAATTACCAGAAAAAAGTCTTAAACCAACCTAAATTTTTTTGGCCAATTCAGTCCTAAAATTTTTGTATTTGTATCAATTCAGTCTATTCGACTAACTTTTTTCGGTTGGTGCTGACGTGACAATTCTTTCATAATATTTAAACATTTTTTAATTTTATTTTATTTATATTTTTTTCTCTCTTCCTTCCTCTAGCCAATAGCCGCTCTGACGAGGCCAAGGTCGGCCTCTCCCAGTGACAAAGAGGCTCAACCTCGATCTCGCCATGGCTGGACGAGACTTGGCCTAGCCAAATTTGGATGAGGCCAACCTCATCCAGCAACGGTGAGGTCGAGCCTCGGCAATGGCTGGCGAGGTCGCCCTGGCTGGCTCTCGTCTCTGGCTAGTTGCCGATCTCGTAACCAACTGGAGGAAGAAGGAGAAGAAAAAAGAAATCTAAAAAATTGTCACGTCAGCACAGATTTGTGTCCATATTAGCGCCGGTCGGTCAAAATTGATCGGATGGACTAAACTGATCCAAATGCAAAAGGTAAATAAATTGTGGTCAACGAAATGGCAAAGAGTCGTAGAAGATCTTCTTGGAGAATGTTGACGGTGAAGGCTATAAACAGCCCAGCCCTGACCAAAAGGTGTGCAGAGGCTGTAGAGAAGAGAGAAAGAGAAAAGAAAGAGCGAACGTAAGTCAGTCTCCATTGGTGACAAAAGTGAGGTGTTGTGGGAGTGGCGTGATGAACTCACGAGAGAGCTCATTGTGGAATAAGTGTGTCCTTGTAATAAGTAGTTTATATATAGTGAAGGAACTTTTCTTATTTGGAAAATTGCATTACAGGTCTCACACGACAAGTGGTATCGACTATCGAAAAACGCTGCGCGACTCAACAGTTAAGCTTATCAAAGAATTGAAAAATAAAATAATAATGGCAAGGGATTCATGAAAGATACTATTCCCATGTGCCAAAATCTCATATGCATGGTTGTCATTGTGCTTGATTGATGATTTACCAAATAGCTTGACACATATCATGGAAAGTATGTATGCTTTAATCAAGTTAGCTTACTCTAAGAGAGTTTTATCACCCACTACTAGCTGATAACTCAATCAAACTGCTGGTAGAAAAAAGTAATGCCAAAAAAAAAAAAAAATGCTTGTAAACGATAAGAAAATATTGACAAATTATAAAATAACGAAACGTTGGTAAGTAACTCAATTGAGGGTTGATCACCCAATAATACGTGCTAGTTTAATGAAAGAAAAATTGACGAGCCATGTTAATATAGGTTTGTAATCTCTGGAAAGAGTTATTAAATTATTAACCAACTCGATGGAGAAGTTGATAAAATATAAGAAGAATAATTACACGTGGGTAAGTAATTCAAATTATGAGAGGCGATAGTTTAATCTGACAAAAGTTGGCAAGTCACTTTAAATTGGGTTTTGTGAATATACAGAAGAGTTAGTTTATTTAGCAAGTTATGTTAAGTTAGTGTAAATTGCTGATTTGCAAACAATGAAAAAATTGGTAATTTCATAAACGTATTGGTCCACCAATATAACTGGAAAAAAAAAAAAAGATCATGGCTATTTCTTTTATCGACAGTTTTTTTTAATACTTACCAATACTTATCGAAATTTACCTAGATGAAAAAAATCCATACTTTCATTCTTTTTTTCTATGTAGATGTATTGTGCGGTGTTCATAGGGATCAAATCCCGAACATGATATTCCCCTGCCCCATCCTCTCAATCTCTTTATCAGCAGGGCCGTATGCTTGTTACCGGACTTTCATAAATGAAATGATAGAATTCTGCCCAAGTTTTTCCAAGCAGCCAACCAAATTTAAGATCTTCTTTTTCCAAATATATGTTGGCTCATCTTCTGGACTCTTGACAATGGAAAGCAGATAATTCTTTCCCAGTGTTATGGTGAATGACATCCGCTCTTTAACCAAGCAGACCTAGTTGAAATTGATGAGGGAGAAAAGCTCGAAAAAATACATTAAAAAACATATGAAAATACCTAGCTAATTCCTTTACACATAACCTGAAACTGAAAAGCAAATACCAAGAGTATCACAGAAGAAAATATTTGTATGATCAGGAAACTGAATAACCCTAATAAAAAAAATAGGGTCTATATAATAAATTAGATCGCATGGCTTGAGAATAAATACAAAGTCGCGACTTGTAAGTCCTAAGTTACAAATTTCTCAGGCGACCCTACCGTAGTGAAGTACCATGATGTGATCCGACGTCGTTGCTGACTCAGGAAGCAAAGTCACCACCTCACTTGGACTCCAGATGTTATCTCTTACTTGCTGCAACGTCAAGAAAGGCAGCAGCTTTTGGCCTCTACATGTAATCTCAATCTGCTGATTTTCATCACGAAAAACAAGATAGGCTAGGGTTAATCGCACATAGACTAATTTAACACGTGCATATTATCACAGAGGCAGCTATCATAATCTAAGTATATCTATAAAAAAAAAAATTAGCCTCATCTGCTTCGATGTAAGAAATAGATTATACGCTCACCATTGAATTGGCGACAAGCGGAAGAGCTCGGTTAAAATTTAAAAATCTAACCCAAAATACACGCCACTCATCCAACTAAACATATGTAAATATTTTCTCTTTTTACACGAGAGGTGTGAAAATAACAAAATTTAAAAAAAAACCAAAACAAAACAAAATGTGCTCTGCTCCTGGAATTTTGATATGGACACATACATCATTGTTTTAGCATGCACATTCAAGCAAGCAACATGTTAGATGAATCTTTTTATTAGGTACACCAATTCTCTCTAGCTCGTAAGATACGCAATCACAACCCTTCAGACTTGTATTGCATTAGAATAAATGTATTCCCTCGTCTACACAAGCAAATAAATATGAACAAGCACATCACATTTACAACTTGGAAAAAAAAAGTAATTTGAATGATTCAAGCTCACGATAAGGAATATAGTCGCGATATATTAGGTAGTTTTCCAAAAGTTGTCAGAATTTCAAGCTCATCCCAGACAAAAACAATAAGATCATGGGCTTTACTTTAGGGTAATTGTAAGAATAGCAACATATTGTGGGCTATAAATTTTTAAAGAAGTAAATCCTACAACAATTTCTAATAATTTGTTATTTATTTTGTTGTGGCTCCAGGCAGAATGCTAATCTAACAGTAAATTAAGGACAATCACAATCATTTCTCTAAAATCATAACTATTCTAGTTCTACGTGTCAGCCTCGTTTCATGCACGTCTTCCTTCATGTTGTTATCGAAACCCTAGCTCCTAGCTTGAAGGGTCATATAAATGCCTCCATGAACTACCCACCCCACCATAAATTTATTGGAGTATAATGTAATCCTTAAGAAGGTGGGAAGGTGGTACTTCATAGAAGTCATTGATGGATCGCCTAATGTTCGAGCCTATTTCCCCTAACTACTGCGTGCCAAAAGAAAAAAGAAGAAGGAGAAGGAAAAAAAAATGAACAAGATAAGCATATGGCATCGAAGTCAATGTTCAACTCTGGGATGTGTCTTGTACTTTATACATGCTTTACCTACAGATGTCCCTTTCAGCAACTTGGGAGTCGAATGATTCTGTCGTGCGATTCGTTCCCCGAGGATTGCTTTTCTTCGACGTAAATCATTGGGAAACGAATGGCATGACGAGAGGATTGGGAAACGAAGATTTAGGGCAAAGTTAAGAAAAAAGGAACTCTTCTAGGGTTTACAGAGATATCTTCAAGGACAGAGACAGCAGATATAAGTAGGGAAAGTCTGCTCTACGCTACTGCTGGACAAGTGGAGCATTTACGAATCTATGAATCGCCCCACGTCATCTTAGCCACAGTCTAGGCAGTGGAGATGGGGGCGCGAAGGCGGCATGGTGTCAGCGTCATTTGGCGGCGCTATGAGCAGTGGCAGTGGGGCAGCGAGGAAAGACTGGGGCTATTGCGACTTAGGCACTGGGAGGGTAAGAGAGTTGGGTTAAGGTGGAATTTTCTCGTGTTCTATTGAACCAGGAAGAAGCATAATCTTTTCCTAAGACAAGTAGATAAGTCTAAAAACTATAACATGATATATTCAGGTCTTTCAAGTCATTAATAAACTCTTTCTAGATGTGCAAACGAACATATGAAAATTCAATTCAGAGCCAGATGAAGTTTGTCTTTTTTTTTTTTTTTATAACGAGAGACGCCTGAATCATTTAAATAAATAATTATAATTATAGATGCACACAAATAGCTCTGTCTTTGTGCATCTGCTAAGATTTGACCTAAAAGATAATGGGTGTGACACTTAAAGTTATTTCAAGCGAGAAATTTTACAATTAAATATGATATCTGAAGTAAATATTCAAATCAAACACCAACTCATTTAGGAAGCTAGTGGAAGCTTAAGAATCGGTAGATAGCATAGATTCTAGATAGAGTATATGAACAACATGCAAACCATTCTGAAATTGCCAAACCGATGTCAGTTCATGGTTGACCCAACTCAATAAAGAACATGAAAACTTTATAAGGAATCAAAAGGCAAAGAGAACTTTAAGTGCAATATACTCCAACACTACTTTCGCATGAATAATCAATCAATAAAGTACGACGTGCAGTAGGTTTGGCGGTTAAATGCAGCTGTTTGGCTTAGACAATGGTTGATGAAATACATTTGGATTGTTTATGGCGTACTGTCCTAATTTCTCGGAATGAAAGCATTAAGAGAGAGAAGAGAGGAAGA
Source organism: Rhodomyrtus tomentosa (assembly GCA_028455895.1). Classification (NCBI taxonomy): domain Eukaryota; kingdom Viridiplantae; phylum Streptophyta; class Magnoliopsida; order Myrtales; family Myrtaceae; genus Rhodomyrtus; species Rhodomyrtus tomentosa. Next base: position 10,414,391 of record JAPCWY010000003.1, on the reverse strand, counting down.
AAAAAAAAAGGTGGCAAAAGGGCTTTCACGTAGGCAAGTTTTTATAGAGCTAACAAGAACTGGAAATAGCTCATATCAACGAACTAAAATAAGTCATCTTCTTGACACATAAGAAACAAGCAACAGAAAGCTAAGGATATCTGTAGTTGACCAAGATTTTTGTATTGTTTTTTTGTGAATTCTTGGATCTAATACTTATCAAGGAGGCTTGATTATTGCCTTACCTCCATCAAGTTCATGATCCACAACTTTTCTTTGCTTGGCAATTGAGCCAAAATCTCTTCATGAAATTCTCGTCGATGCATGTACTAGGATCAACTGAGAAGAGATATAGATGGACAAGTATTTTCAGTACTAATTATTTCGATCCATGCTAATTGGAACAGTGAAAACCCTAGAACAGTGTCCTTTTGATCCCTAAAGAAATATATTTACTTATGATTTTTTTTTTGCATGTCATTATGAACATGCAGCATACACACTCCTATACAGTTCGGATGGCATCGACTCGTGGTTTCTAAATCTAGAGGGAACACAGCTTGTAATGCAGTCGATATCTCCATTCTATCTTTCGAATACGATTAAGCTTAATCCTTCTCATTAACAAAGTGGACCTCTTAAATACTGCTTTCCATTCTGCTATACTAAGAGGATATCATCTCTACCGGGTGTCTCTGTGTACTGTTAGCTTGTGAGAATTGTATTTAAGCTCAAATACTGATTTCCTCGGTATTAGAAATAAGTATTTAAGCTTCATTGACTGACAATTTCTCTGGAAAACACTCTAGAAACTGCTGGGGAGGAAAGGGCTAGCAACCTGGGCATTATCTGTCAGAAGACATATAAACATTTCTCGAGCTTGATCGTTTTGAAAATATTGTCTTTTAATGTTTCTCCGATTATACGAATAGAAGATTGTGTTACTTCTGCTTTTAGTACTATACAATGTGAGGGTTTTGATTATTGCTTTAAAAGGAAGAACCAATTTCTTCCTTTTTCCTCGATTCATTTCACTTTTCGTGTGTGTAATTTTTTTCCTTTGCCACTCATGAGAGAGGTGGTAGGTAGGAGGTATACATTATGATCTAACATCTCTCCTCAAGCACTTGGCTGCAATCTTTTTTTTTTATACTTAGAAAGACCTATGACAATGGAAAACGAAACTGATCAAATTAGGACAATTTCTTACCTGATAAGACAATTTTCTGTCTCATTCCCACAAGGAAAAAGATGGAACATAAACTGAACTGAAGGCAAGCTCCATCTAAAGAGACAGACAACTGCAGCTGACACGTACTATCTACCTAAATGTGATGATTTCACAAGGAATAAGCCAGACTAGAAAGCAACATCCAGATCTGCTATTTCTATCGTGCATCCAAATGCCAACCAGGTCCATGCGTGAACATAACCGATCATAGACAAAATAGGTTGTTCACTTATGGAGCCGCCTAATCTTGGTCGAATGCAAATTAGCTTAGTATTCTATCATACCGTGGGGAAATTAGCGAACTTAATTAGCTAGCTACTCTCTCTATCCTCGTTAAAACACGGGCTAAATGCAAAGCGCAACGGTTGTTGTACGTACCTCTGATTCGCTATCCAGTCTCAACTTCTTAACCAAGTACTTCGTTACAAGTAGGACTGTCATCCTTCCATCCCTGAAGGTTAGGACAAATAAGAGAAAGCACTTCAGAAAACCTTTAAAAAAAAATCTATATCAAAATGAAAACAGCCACTGAAAGCATAAAAACCCATAGAGAAAAAGCTTATATATGAGCATTACTTGACTCTGAGGTAAATCTTGGGTATTTGGGGCAAGAATGGTTCTTTATCTCTGCATTCAATAAACAAAAAGAAGCAAAAACATTAGTAAGAGCATGATGAATGTCTAATGTAAAGTGGCTTTGCACAATAATGATGGTGAAAAAGAAACGAGTGGGGGGACTAATGATCTTTGTTCATGCATTGCCTCTTTTTCACTCACTGATTCTGCGATGCTCGTAACACGAACCAAACTCCAGGGCAAGGTCTCTTCGGAGCGTCAATGACCCTAAAATCCATGCTCGACCCTGATGCTCCATCTACTTGTAGTTGAAGTTGAAAGGGAGGAGGAAGGTTCGACCGTGGCAGCATTAGAGAAGAAGATGGCGAAGAACACTGCAGCGACGACGACAAGGAGAAATTGGGCCAATCGAACCCATGAGTGGGAAAAGTCGAACTACCTGTAGGGTGTTGAAAGAGATACGATGAGCTATGATTAGTACTTCTACCGCTAGCAAAATTGGTAATTGGCCTAGAAGCTCTAAGATCAGGCACGTCGAAGATTGGGGTTAGGGGCGGTGTTGGGTGCCAGGAACGTCTGCTCGGCAATAGACCGAGCTCGACCGATAATCCACGGCTAATTCCTTGACCCGTTGGCTCAATCCGATCACACTTTTCGCCGCCGTCGTCCGCTCTAGCATGGCTACATATGCTTAGTTGTAGCCACGCCTCATCCTTCTCTTCCTGATCTCCGACATCCTTCGAGCTTGACGAGGCCTCCTCATCGATACTGTTAGTTCTTGATTCATCTTCAGCCATCTGAACGAGATCGAGATCAACCGGTAGGCCAGACGCGGCACACGCAGGAGCAACCGGATCACGACACGGTTTGCCGGGAAGCCGATGTCGAGCTAGAACCATGATCGCAACGCAGAAACCCGATACGCAACCTGCCCCTTGCGGCGACGAGAGGGATGGGGGTCGACTCTCCGGGGGACCTCACTACTGGCTTGTTCATGGCGGGAGGGAAGCGGTTTAATATACGGAAGGAAGAAAAAGCGAGAATGAATCCTGCAAAGAGCAAATCTCCCTTTCCATCAAATTCTCTTTGTTTGGACGCTTTTGGAGAAGAAGTCGGTTCGGGGGAGAGAGAGAGAGAGAGAGAGAGAGAGAGAGAGAGAGAGAGAGAGAGAGGAGAGGAGAGGAGAGGGCAGTCACATGATTAATGAAATAGTAGAAGCTGCTCTTCGTTCTTATAGTTTAAAGGAGGCCTCCCTCCCAACAATCATTCCTCCTAGTCTTTTCCCAGAATTCCATTCCATTCTCGAGTTTCAAAGAATGCATCAACGTGTTTTGACTATTATTTTTTGTGACTATATCAAATTCCTTTTATTCTAATAATGTCGTTATTTTCGTAAGAATGCAACTTACGTTTCCGCTTTCGACGATTTGAAAATTATTTTTAAAAATCGTGCCATTTGACTCACCTTTGTATAGAATTTAGATGCAGATGGTACACAAAAGTAAGCTTTGATAGTTTTAATGGTCGCAAATGGCCTTTGATTCATTTAAATCCGCCAAACTGATAGACAGAAAATTCATGGTTATACACTCTCAAACACTAGCTAAAGCCTCACACATGTCTCGTGGAGATCATATTCACTCCTGTACTATAATAAATAAACTTGAAGGAGAAAGAGACAGTAATTTGCGGTCCAGAATTCAAGCCTAGGAGGATTCTCAATAAGCTAATAAGATCTTCTTCTTTTCCCATGAAAATGATCATCTGGCTCTAGTCTACGGTCGGATGAATAAACCCTCCGGAGATCATATGAGAGTCAGTTTGATTTCCCTAACTATGACGGCGTAACACCGTTGTTTAAGCCGTGTATATAATTAGAACTATTTCAGGAAATAGTATTGCTATAAAGGAATAGGACCCTAATCTAAACTTGTAGCGGTGAATTTCTATATCTATGTTGGATAGTACCCATTTATACCACATGCTATGAGAGAGAAGGAATTCGACATAGAGGAGACGATTTCGGGCAATGCACATGTAATGTGCCATTGTGAGTACCCACTGTAGTAAGTGCTTAATGTTAGCACCTCAATTTTCAACATTTCATTTTGAGAAGCGTCTAATGGGAATGCTGGAGCTTTCTATTAGAAAGTGTTGGTATGCATTCTTGTACGGGAAATTACCAAGAAAGCATCCAAACCTATTGTATTTATGTTGATTCAATCATAAACTTTTTAATTTGTCTAATTCAATCCCGAAACGATTTGCCATTACAATTCATTCGGCCAACCTTTTATAATCACAAGACAAAAAAAAAAAAAAATCTTTCTTTGTTTTGCCCTTTTCTTTTTGCCAGCGGCCGGCTAGCCACAGATAGTGACAGGTGAGAACGAACGTTGATAAGACTCTCCTTGTCGGGCCGACCCTTGCCCTGGAATGAGGTAGAGTCGGCCTCGCAAGATCCGGGGAGGATGATCCTCACCCATGCGAGTTCTCTTTCCCTCTGTTTATTCAACTCTTTCCTCCACAAACTTTTTCTGTCGTTCCAGTCTACTTAATTGTCGGACCAGCGAGTTCCTTACAATCCTTTCTTTTGTTTTTCGTTACCAGATCGAACTTGAGTTTGCTTGAGCTGTTGCGTTCACAGTGAAAAAGAAGGAAGAAAATCGGGCGGTGTCTGATTACGCAATGAACAGCAATCAACTAGGATTACAATTGAAGCAACCCCTTCAAAAAGCTTTTGAGACACCTTTTGGCCTTTTGTGCCCGGTTCGGAGATAGCTGATGATTGATAGATCTGTGAACGAAACTTCACGTGTGATGGAAATATTATGCAAATCATCATCACGATGAATCATTAACAATTAGTATTGGACGACGTTCGACATATGCACCCCACTAAATTTGGAGGCGTGCAAATTGGGAATAACAAAAATAAAAATAAAAAATAAAAAATAAAAAATAAAAAATGGAGCAGATCAGTGGTAGAATCAAAAGCTGCTAAAATGTTGTCCGAGCAAGAATGGGAAAAAACCATAAAATCTGTAGTCAAAGTCATTGAAGATGACCTAAGCTAGAGGTTTATTCTATAGATGGTGAATTGCCTTATGTGGTTCCGTATGAGCCATTCCCGTGGATTGGATTTGGCAATTGGTGCTAACGATTGCTTACCTCGGCAGCCCGCCGAAAACTGGCAGAGAAAGTAGACACTCGCTTGTTTCGCGAACATTGAATACTTTCGACAAAATTTTGGAGATTGTATCGCTTGAAATTATATCCGTAACAATTTATGCCTATACCATGTCGTGGACGATGAAAATCTTTTTGGTTCATATGTTTTATAAGTATTCAAGTGATCATATTTTGAAAAATATTTTCTAAAATTATTCATTTTTTGCGAAACAAACGATCCGGAAAATGAGTAAGTTGGGACATATTTTTCGAAAAATGATAGCTCGTATCACTTGAAATAGTTAGTCGGTGAAAAAAATTATCATCGACAACAACTTATATCTAAATATTTTCATAAACGAGGGAAATATTTTTTATTCATTCATTTTTTATAAATAAAATAAGCAATCACTTAAGAAAATATTGTCAAAATCATTCATTTTTCCGGAAACAAACGCATTCCAAGAATCACCAGTCATGCAAGCTTGGCTTTTTCTAGGGTTTCCGTCTTGATTACATGCGCAAGCGATTAATGGTGGGAAGTCAAATATGCCTCTATATGTAGGACCTGGATCCCTTGCCTGTGTGGCAGGGGATCATAGTGTCCTCCACGATTAGATCTTCCCCCCTTTAATAGGGGGGAAAGATCTAATGGTGGACTATATAGGCCAACATTAGCATCACGGGATTTCATTAATTCCAAGTGTGTATATTTTTGTTTTTTTTTTGCCCAAAAATAGTGGAATACATCGAAATTATTTTTTTTTGAAATGTTTAAAAGTGAATTAAATACCGTTCTAACACTTATTATCTATGCACTCACCATGATCCTTTATATACGTGGGTTTGGACAAAGGAAAAAGACTTGCCTACCTGTTTTCTACGGATCCCCTACCTTAGTGGGAATTAAGCCAGGGGATTTGAGTCGTCCATTTCAAATCGTGTTTTAAAATCTTTTCCCCCTTTAAATATGATTTGGGCCGCCCGTTTTTTTATCTGGATGACTCAGAAACTAAGGCACCCGTGCCTATAGCCGGATCCATTTACTACACAACACCATCCATTGGCAAAGCTCATCAACAAGAACAGGCACGCTTCTTGCGTAGGAATCAGAAACCCTTTTCTTGCATGCTCCCATAAAAATCATTAAAAAAGAAAAAGAAAAAAAGAAACAGATACTCCTTAATATTCTTCAACTCTTTTTTGTAATTCTTCACTGTTTCCCACTCGCCATGATTATTACCAAAACCTCGTCATTTCCAATCTCATCTCCCATGTTTAAAAAAAAAAAAAACTTTGTTCGATGTTGTGGCATGTCCTCCTTTGCTTTTTCTTTTTATTTGGACAAGGGCGGACGGGCTATCATCGATTATCATCAGGATTTGCGTTCTTTTACAAGACCCGCCGCCCACTTTGTTTCCTTCGTGATATCATTGTTGACATTTACGTGTTAATAATTACTTTTATCAGCAACGAGCTGTACTATTGTAATCAGTCCCATGTTGACTTTGTAACACTTTTGCCTTTTGCCTTAGGGTTTGTGGGGGCTCTAAGATGTGTGCGATGCCTCTATACGCTAAATCCGTATAGTGAGAGTGGTTATGGATGTAATTACACATTTATGAAAGAATTTAGGACAAAATATATGTAAAAAAAAGTATTAAATCTACTACACTTATACCGATTCAGTCAGAAACCTTTCAAATTCACTGATTTAATCCTAAACATGTTGACGATCTGTTAATTTGATCCTAAACCTTTGAATTATGTCGACGATTTTACCAATTTAGTCATTCTAGCTATTTTTTCTAGTCAGCAATGGCCATTGGTCAGTGGAGGGAACAAGGAAAAAAAAAGAGAATAAAAAATTCAAAAAATTGCAAAAAAAAAAATAGTCCACACAAGCCATCCCATGCCACGTAGGATGGCCTACGCTAGCTAAAATCATCACGTCAGTTATTTCTAACTAAAATTAGCTAGGGTAATTAAATTGGTAAATTGTTAAAAGATTTAGAAAATTATTTGCGGGATACATCTTGCTGTCGTGCCTGCAAAAAAATCCTTGCATGAACCCGCAACACGTGAACCCGCTTCATCTTAACCATTGAACGGGGTAGGCCTCACATGAGGTGCACACTAACGATGGCCAAGATGAAGTGAACTCGACTGCATGCAGGGCCAGCCTCGTGGAAGCACTACTTCACCGGGGGCCGACTCTGCATTTTTCCACTCGTTTCTTTCGTTTTCTCGATCGCCATCATCATCATCCATCCATCGTTTAGCTTTAATTGCGTGCCGGATAATCACAGTCGCATCACTTTATGGGTCCTTCAAATGAAATTCTCTCCTTAATACCGCAATTAGAGCTTGATTATGGAGCAGTTTCTTTCTACCTCGATGAGAACTTTTCCGTTTTGATCATCAGTAGTACACTGTGCATGCCAAATTGTCTGTCCAAAAATATCATAAGAGCTGAGAAGCCCCAAAGTCAATATCATAATGAGACTCGAAAGAGCCCTGAACGCTTGGAGAAGATCGGGAGTTGACGTGCCCTCTTTTTCAAGTGAAGGGAAAAATTACCAAAAAAAAAATATTAAATGCAAAAAAATTAAAACTAAATTGATTAAAAAAATCATAATTAAATCGATACAATTGCAATACGTTTATGACATTTTTTTGGATAATTTTCCCTAAAGTGAAGTCATGGCGAAATAAATTCAGATAATTGTCAATGTTGATGAGTCCCGCTGACGAGATTTGAGCCCGAGCCCGGTTTTTGGTATCTTGTCGTCCTTTCAAAGTTAAGTTCGGACGAGGTAGTTTCCAACAATTTCACCGAGCCCTGTTTTTGGTATCTTGTCGTCCTTTCAAAGTTAAGTTCGGACGAGGTAGTTTCCAACAATTTCAGAAAACGTCGACGACTTTCCTTTGACGAGAACTGCAGACCGTATTCAATCTTGTGCAAGTTCGCCAAGATATCACTCAGCAGCTACAAGTGAAAAAGAAGTCGACGTAATCAGCTCGGAGAGGGAAAATTTGATCGTGGATCGCTAGGGATTCAGAAACCATCTTCATCTTAAACACAAATCCGCGAAAACGGCATTGACGCTCTGGATCACAATTGAGAAACGACACGTGTATTTCACTTTACAGTGATACACAGATCTTGTTGCTGCTGCTGTCGCAACTCGTAAGAAGATCCCTAGTTCTCAGGTTGAACACGACACCGTTGGCGGGAGGAATTTGACACATTCTATGCGGCAGGTGGTGTTAATTTGGTTCAGATTGCTAGCTCGAACCATTATCTCATACCTTAATCGGTGATGAACTGGAAAACAAAAATTGACAGAGAATCTCCCATCGTCATGTCAAGTATATCTTTGCATCTTCATCAGACTCTGGTCTCAAAATATGACAGAGTAATGTCTCTCCAGGGCAGCAAACCCTAACATGCACTGTAATGGAAACCTGGGCATGTTCCTATTAAAAAGTTCACCTTCCTGGTTGCAAGGAAAATGGTTGCTCCAGACATGCGCGCACAAAGGAAGACGTATATTAACAACAATTTTTCAAGAGTGTTTTGTCTCCCAACTTTCCCTTCTTGGCTTGTATGAAAAAGTTCGAAGCTGAAACCCTACAAGAGCATTTGGAACACAAAAATGACAATTCACGCCCATGTTAGGACATTCTCGCACATTCTCAAAGCACAGGCGAGGTTGCTTGACCCACTTTCATGACATCTCTAGAAGGACAAGACAGACATTTCCAAACACGTGCTTACTAATCTTCCATAAGCTGTTGCTCCGTATTTGGACTGATGAAGCTAAAATTCCCTCTCAGAGAGACAAAAATTGTTATGGTCCAACGCATTGGAGATGTTGGGATGACCACGGAGGCACAAATTTAGTTGGTTATCCATTGTCATGAGGCATAATCTTACCAATAGAAAATACCTGAAAGATGAACTGTAGCTTTCTCAGAACTGAAAAGTGTTAATCCAAATGATCTAAGCAATTGAAAGGGACTCAAATCTCTCGTTTTTAATCAGCAAGCATTTATTCATTGCTCATTTTTCCAGAGACTTTGACAAGTACAAACATGAAAAGCACAAGAAATAATAAAAATTGTCTTGAGTTGAAAATATCCAATGTGTAATCCAAGTTAAAGCAGGCCCCTGAAGATCATACATTCTGCAGACCATCAATCCCAAGCAAATTGAAAATTCATTTCATCCAGAAGCAACAAAGTTTTATGAACTAGTAAGACATCGGTGAACCTATTGCTCGATCATTTTCAGCCTTCATCCTTTTCATCTTATCCCATATACGTCAAAATCACACCTAAAACAGACTTGTAATATCCATCATAAGAAGATAATTCTTCGCTTTGACCTAAAGCCATGATACCAAGCGGAAAAGAAAAGCAAACCAAACATCTTTGTCACATCGTCAAGGAAAATCCGACCATAATAGGCAAGAAAATCAATTCTCTTTTTCATCATCTACTGCAGCTATCATTGACTTAAGATATCATAAATTTACCAACATACACTATTAATCTGATTACTCATTTACAACGCAAATCCAATTTCCACAGTTAAGCTCCTCAGAATACTTATTTAATGAAAATTTGCCAGATCTTTCACAATTGCAGAGGTATTTAACATACTGCCCATGAGAGGGAATACAGACCTCCGCCTGTTTAAGTCAAAAGTGGCACCCAATATTGCCACACACTGAAAGAAATGGTTGTCTTAAGTTATTTAGTGTACTGTTTTTGGTAATGCATACTGCAAATGCATGATGTATTCACAAAATTTAGCAAAGTTCTCGGGGAAATCTATTTGTTTCCATCAAAGTATCATTTTCTAACCACTAAAAGCCATTTGCAGCAATCTACATGATATGTCCACATTAAAAAGTCAAATGCTCAACTCGGAACATGAGAAAGATGAATTGCCCATCTAACTTCGGTCATCAGTTAATAATCACGACAAATGTTTCAAACTGATCATGATTTCCACGGCTCGTGTCACCTTCAATAGAACAGAGTAACAAGTGACAACATGATTTACAGATCACATTCCTTGTATAGACGGTACAGAAGTTCTCTTAAGCTGCCCTCACATTGCCGCCTACAGAGAACCCAAGTGTCTCCATCTATGCACAAGATCATACTCCTTTTTGGAAGTTAGAAGTTGAAAGAGAGGAGGAGCTTTCTTGCAAGCTCAAGTATGCCAACAAACCAAACCAAAGTTCTTTTGATGAAGAAAACAAGGGTTCAAGAATCCACCCTCAGTTGTGACCTCTTCAGATTTATTAACAAGAACGTTGAAAACTTGGAGCCAATGAGTTGAATAAAGCGCATTACAAGAACAAAAAGGCACAGCCCCAGCATGAACACAAAACTGGGGTAAAAAATGCATTCTTGGGGGAAAAAAAAAGGACTTCATAATCCTAACACGCGTTGGTCCAAATTAGAGTTAATCTACTCGAAATCTGTCTGGATTGGCCAACTATGTCTATGGTAAGTAGGGAAAACATCAGATTCCAAGATCAGCCAAATACATAGCAGAACAGATTTCCCGACGGCGATTTCCAGATTTTAATGTGTTTTGCAAGTAGAGTCACTCAACTCAATTTCAACAAGCCAAAGCACTAAACTTTAAACTTTTTGCAATTGAACAGATGCACTTTGACCATGGTACTGTGGTAACTGTGGCATCCTTTATGTCTCGATGGAGATGATATGGCGTTTCAGCCACCACATCAGCCCTAACTTAAGAAAGAAATTAAATATGGAAACAGAGGAATGCATTTCTTTTTTTCTTTTTCAAAATTTCCATGCCGTCGACATGGCACCATGTCAATGTTATGCTTCAGCTGTCAGCCAAAGCAGTAAAAATTGCCACATAACAGGCTACGTCAGTTTTTTTCCAGACATTTTGGTTGGAAAATGGACAAAGTGCATCAACAGCAAAGAAATTCAGTGATCCAATTGCAAAATTCATCAAACTTTAGTGACCACCGGTGAAAATTATGTTAGACACAATGTCACGGCTCACCCAACTGATGTCAAAAGATGCATGCCTTTCATAACCTAGATGACAAGGACATCACAGATATCTGCAAAAGCAGAGTCGAACTTTTGTACAACAATTCTTGTCCCCTAGCTGCTTCCATTCCAAGCAGTGGGTTTTTACGTTGAAGTGTCAAAGATAAGAATTATGACTCATGAATGCATCACGATACAGTTGTAAGGTGTATTATGCTGGAAAAATGTTACACGGGAATCAAAAGTCATAGACATCCACAAAAGGCGTTCTACAGACTACAAAAGAGGATTAGCACTCTGGATTTTCTGTCTGACAATTCACAATACCTTGTCACAATCTATCATGACCTAAATTGAATATGAAAAATCAAATACTTGACTAGCTTTTGGACTAACCATTGTAAAGTAAAGAATTGCTATGATGTAGTCAAAGCAGCACGAATCCAATCGCCCCCGTCATCATTAAGTAGTAGTGGCTTAGCATTACTCACCTTTTTTTTTTACTGACATGTTTAGAGAGCAGATACCCGTAGAGAGAGATGTGGGAAGCTGCAATTGGGCTGTAACAGCTATGTCACTGGAAAGCATCTCAATCGTCCCCGTCATCATTAAGTAGTAGTGACTTAACACTACTCTACAGCCTAATATTTCAAGAGGCATAATCACCTATGCCATAGACTTTAAACCATCCATTTAGATTCAGAATATTAATCATATCAAATGCGGGAATAAAGTGCACGTAAATTTAAAGTAAGCATCTGCGACTTGTAATTTTTTTTAGGTGCTGGATAAATCTAGTGGCCAGAAAAATTGTATTATGAACCATTAAACTGTAGAAATCTACCGCATAACTCAACTATCAATCCAGTTGCTTTCGCAGCAAACTAATGCTAAAGCACATCCTCAGGAATTTAGATATCATCAAAGATGAAGAAACACGGATAATAATTGAGAAATAGAAATGTAATAATGGCACAATAAATCTGGCATTGCTTTTTCCGTTTCCACCTTCTCCACCCACAATAAATGAAGGAAATTAGATGATAAAGATGATCTGTGGGCTTTTCATACACATACAGCTTCCAAAGAAAGTCATCTCTCCAGGATTGACCTGCAATCTTGCATGGATTGACCCACCTTAATTGTGTGGGCCTTGATTTGTGAGTTGGGTTTTGGGTAGGTTTTGGGGTATGGAGTTTCAAGGGAATTAGGTAACATTTATTCCTCACACTATGATTGAACAATTGAACAAATCTTAATAAGACAGTAATTATCTCAATTCGCAGAAAATTTCCCATGTGAGGTAAGCATGATCATTTTATAATTTATGAAAAAAGTTCCCTGTCTATGCTTTCCCTAGATTTTATAGCTTTGCTTGTTTTTGATAAAGACTATCTCAATGCCTGTAATTTACCTTCTCTCAAAAAACAAGAAAAGAGCAAGAATTGTACAAATCCACGTGGAAAAAGATAGTTGAGCTCTTCAAGACTATTGGATGCTATGAAGATCATCCATCATCAATACAGTAAAGTTATACAAGCGCGTGATCGGTAGTTGCTCATGTATTTGAACGGCTTCACCGCATAGCGCAGCAAGATTGGCATCAACAAATCGAAGGCCTCTGACATATCAACGATTGAAACAGGAAGGTATCAGTAGGGGCGAAGATCTTCAATCAGCAAATAGAATAGTAACATTACTTACTCCCCATACATGTTCCAGACAATGCTCAGTGTTCGAAGTAATCATAGATAACTCCATCCAAGCAAAAATCCCAAAGAGTATATTGTACTGCTTTCGACCCAAATCCCATATCTTTCAAGCAAGAAAAAAGATTCATGCTTTAAGTAATTTAGGAGAAACCAAATTTACTAGCTTTTCTTAGCTGTAGGTCACCAGGAACAAAGTGAAACACCAAGAAATTTTTTCCAGGAAACTCTACAATAACAACCACTGTGTATCGTCAACTGTAGCCAACCTGAGCTGTCATATAAGCTTTTTTCACATGCAACCATCAATGCAACATCAACAAAAGAAGAAGAAGAAATTCTCAATCACGCAACTATTCCCGTTTGGTGGAAGAGGTCTCGATGCGTTTCCAACTGCATTTCACTCTCCGTTGCGCTAAACCATTAATAGCATTTTGTTCAGCTAAAGAGGCCAACGCCTCGGTATCAGATTTACTTCCATTAAGTCAAATGCCAAAACTGGGCATCGTCTATGGACCATCGACGTTTCAAATGCTAACAAACACCATCGCAAGCATGGATGCAGCGGTTTCAAACATGACCAACACAAGAGAACCAACTTCTACTCCGGTTTTTCGTTTCACGAATTACATCAAACAGCTCAGCTGCATCAGATAGAAGGGACGAATCTGTTCACGAACAAGAGCTGGAGAATTAAGGGACCTGATTTTCCGCAGGTTATCGAGACCGTAGTAATTGCCGAGCTCACACAAGCCGAATGCGCGAGGGTCTACTCCTCGGATGAGCAGCTCGGTTGGACCGCCTGCTCGGAGGACAAAACTGCCTCTCTGTTGTTAAACCCCCTTCGAGACTTCTGTTCTCCTGTTCTTTTCAGTGAGACAAGGCTTTTCTTGTAATTTCCTTAGAAAAGAAAATTTTCCATGGAAAAAATTGTATATTCAGCTCCGTTCTTTTTGCTAAAAATCAATAATCTAAAAAACAATTTTCGAAACATTAACAAAGAGGTTTCGGAATTAATTATTGTTCACAATAAAAATATTACAAGAATCCTTAGTTAGAGTGGGATTCCAACTCAGGTCGTTCGAGCTTTTCCTGGGAGTATGGCATGGGTTACTTCAGCGCCGTAGCGCCTGGTACTTGAACATTGGCTCGGGGCATTTTCTCTACCCCTTCTTACCCTGAAAAAGCAGGGGCACCTTGCGTCCTTGAACCGATAACCATCTTTCGGCTAACCTAGCCTCGATCTGAATGATGCTTAAAAGCGTTTTTGTCTTAGTTTCTAAGTCTGATTTCTTTCCGTTGTTGGGTATGAGCACCTGGTCTTGTATTTTTCGTTGGGGATTTCCTGGAAAAAATCGTCGTATCTTCCTACGATTTCGTATGAAAGATATTCAGTCCATCCGAATAGAAGTTAAAGAGGGTATTTATGCTCGTCGTGTCCTTTATATGGAAATAAAAGGACAGGGGGACGTTCCCTTGACGCGTACTGATGAGAACTTGACTCCGCGTGAAATTGATCCACATCTCAGGGTCAGGCGCTGATGAGCACATTGAACTATCCATGTGGCGACATGGGGGCGAAAAAGGGAAAACTCGTTTCCCTATAGCAATTATTACAGTTAGAAAAAGAAATTCGAATCCATCGATTTTCTGTAAAACAAAATGAGATCAAAATTTTTAAAATAATAATAATTTGAAAAGGCCAACATAATTTTTTGCATAGTTTTTTTTTATAACCAAGATGTCCTGGTCAGTTTGTGCGTCGCTCCACATTCCTCGATGGAGACTCGCATAACAACCTACCGTTATGACCCTCCACTTAAATAATATCAGGGCCTCCACTTAAATAATAGGTGCTCATATGAGATTAGCATAGCAAACCATCGCCGGGGAAACTAGCATAGCAACTCGCCACCATGGCTCCCCACTTAAATCATTGCGCCTTACCACACAATCCTAAATACGTCCTAATAAACCGAGCTACCCATAGATGGGTAATTTTTTGCAGTCTTTTTTTTTTATGTGACCCTCCACTTAAATAATATCATAGCCTTCCACTTAAATAATAGGTGCTCATATGGGATTAGCATAGCAATCCATCGCCGGGTAGATTAGCATAGTAACCCACCACCATGGCCCCCCACTTAAATCATTACATCTAACCACACAATTTCAAGTACGCCATAATAAACTGAGCTACCCATGGATAGGTAATTTTTTGCAGTCTTTTTTTTTATGACCGAGGTGTCCGGGCCAGCTTGCGTGCACCTCGATTATTTCTCGGGGGGACTAGCACAACAACCACTAGTCGCAACCCCCACTTAAGTCACGAAACGCGAGTTGAGAGATTTGAACCAGGGATTTGACAAAGGATAATTCATCTATTAACTGACTCGACCATGCGTGGGTCAGTGCATAGTTTATCTCGTGTTAAAATAAAAATCAAAGTATAAATAGAGAAAAGCTCAATTGGTTAGGGCGCCCTTGCGATTGTGTGGTTAGGCGTACTGGTCTCAGATTCGATTCTCCAAATGAGTACATGTGATTTAAGTGAGGGGACATCACAGTTGGTTACTGTGTTAGTCTCTTCCGAAGAATAGTCGAGGTGCACGCAAATTGATCCGGACACCTTGATTATCAAAAAAAAAAAATCAACTCAGTAAATATAATTTGAAATCAAGGAAATAGGACTTTTCTTATCTTCTCTGAGGTAGAAACATGTGATTAATTGAATAGAGAGGAAATTCTACAGCCAATTGTCGTTGACCGTTGCTGCCGTATTCCATCTGAATTCTAGGAGACACTAGCCTTGCCGGTTTGCCTAGTAACTAGTGGCCTAGCAAGCCCTGCCCACGGCACCTAGGTGCCGAGGCGGTCTCCGCAACCCCGTTCGGGATTGGAACCGCCCGTCCATGTTTAAGTTTAATCTGTCCCGGGCAAGGCTTGCTCCGTCGTTTTATCTCCACCGGGCACCTGGACATTTTTATGGTTCATGCTTGGCTGCAGCTGCAGCTGAAAATTCAGCTGCTCTTAACAAACGGAATGCAGTTAAATCAGAGATATTAGCAGAATCACTGAAGACGTTCCAAAACCTTTTCGCATTATCAAGGTCTAAAGAACGTACGCAACTGTTTCATTCCCCAAGCGATGTGTCTCGAGCATTACGGGCTAACACATGAAATCCCCTAGCTTCGGCACTGGGTAAACAAGTCGTCCTCTGGGTGCGCTTAGCGAAATTTCTTTCATCGAAATTCATTCTTCGGCTTTTAATTAAAGAAAACAGGGCCGGACAAGAAGTATCACCGTCAAATAAACAATAACCAATTTGATTAGAACTGGAAATCGTACAAACACAAATCGTTTCGAAAATTTAATCGACGATAAGATTTGACAACACATACTCGATAAGGTAACCAAATGTTAACAAATTATGTCGGAATTTAATCGACAACGCCTCCTAAGAGCGCAAAAGCATTGTGCCGAAATTTAATCAACGAAAGAGCATCTGGAATAGAGATACATGCCGGAATTTAATCGACAACGCGAATATGAAAGCTACAATTACGAAAGATAAAATCGAAAGTAACAATAAATTAAATTTGCTTGATTTGTTGGGGGATCTCAAAAGAGTACTACGTAGCTGTTTAAAATCTACAATTGACGGTTATCGATGAAGGTTACAAAGTAAAGTTACAAATAAAGGTTACAACTGATAGTTACTAGAGAAAGTTACAAACGATTACCGATAATTATCGACGGTTTTGTCACTACACTATATTGATGGTTTCCTCGGCTCCACTACGTTGATGATTGTTTTATCCACCACGTAGTGGATAATTACTTCTTCGACAGTTGTATTCGAGATTGTCAACTACTGATTTTTTTTGTCAATTCTTTCGAGTTGTGGATCATAAAATTGTGGATTTTTCAATTCGTCAATTATTCAATTTATCACGTGTGTCGATAATAACAGTAAATTGGACATTCTTTTTATGCAAATAGGGTCATAGGCCGAACGAAGGCAACAGGACCCCCCGAATCAAACCAAACGAGACCTGTGTGCTTTCGTTGCATGTTGTCTTCCTCTTCTTAGGATGGTCGAGAGCATTTTGAAACTCATCTTTTAACTTATATACGTTGGGTTGAGTTTTTAGATGGCTTATTTATATTCAATAAATAGGTTTTAACATAATATGAGTATTAAATGTGTTCATAAACTAGACTCGGTTCATCTCCATAGCTTTCTTCTCTCGTGTCCTCACTCGAACTTGCGTTCACTCATTCCGCAGTATCACCCCAGTTTGATTATGGGTTCCTAGATTGAATTAAATACGGAAATGTTTTAGGGATATGGATCAAATCAATTATGGGTCGGGACAGGAGTCTGATTGGGTATAATGCATTAGATTTGCATTACAATAAATTATTCACAAACGTGTTAAATGAATTTTTTTTTTGTTAGACTATCCAATACACCCTTTGATGGATCTCTCTTGGTATGGTTCATACTCCTCATTGATAGGAAATCACAAGGATCTTATTTTTCTGTTTGTAATTGAGTGATATAACAAGAGATGCGATATAACAATCATAGTGAAATCACCTGTACGCATCATAAGACACAGCATCTCGATCTCTCTTTATGTGAATGTGCAGAGAATCCTATTGGGGTCCGGTTTCGATGGATCGCGGGCAACTGTGTACGAGTCCAGCCATAAAATCGATCACGTGTAAGTGTCACACAAAAAACGCGGCTTCAATCAGAAAAAATTGCTGTTCATAAAAGTTTGTCGCGCGAGAGAGTCGACCCGGTCACGAGGACCAAATGGTCGCTCCAGTGATATGGAAAGGACACGCCCTTCTCGGGCCCCCTTCTCCGTCTTCGCCTCTTATTCTAGAACGAAGCCAACCTCGTGGAATACGTGACGACCTCTGGTCTAGTCTCTCTCTCTATATATACACACACACATACATATACACACACTCTCCTAAGAACCCCGTGTGTAACAGCTCATCCCCAACATTCTCACACCCTTCACGACACTACCACCGCCCAAAGGTCTCTCTGGATTCCACGGAGCTGCGACGAGACCATGCCGCGGGCGACCGTCGAGCTCGATTTCTTTGCTCTGGAGAAGCAGCCTCAGATGACGGCCTCCGGACCTCCTGATCGCCCGCGGGGAGTCTCTCCGGGTACGGTCCCCGGAGTTCGAACCAGATGTATTCATGACCGCGTTAGGAGCGGTAAAAGTCAATCTCGCCCTGTGCGAGTCTTGTATAGTATCTGCATCCCTTGTCATAGTCGTGTAGCCTAGTTAAAATGAGTCAGTCGTACTGGTTCCCAGTTCCCTTCTCTGTTTCCCAATATCGTTGATCTCTACTGAATTTTGACATATGATAGGCATCCGAAGCGACAAACTCACGACCCAGAGTGTTGAAAATGGCGTTCAGTTTGCTCCCGGCGATCCCTTCTTCGTCTCTCCGCCGGCGTCGTCTCTCAAAAGAGAGGGTCCAAATGGGTTTCCTGCCCCAACGCCAGCGCACAGTCCTCTTAACAGGTTCGGCGTGTATCGCAATCCAAAGAACGCCTTTGCTATCGACATATACGAACTAGAACATCCCCCTTGCAACCTGCGTATCTCTATTCTATTGCTCGTGTGGTTTAAAATTATACTGATATACGTCTATTACTTGCATTAAGCTTCCTATTTGACACAGGCCTATCTCGGACAAAAATGTCGGGATTGCTCCGATGACGATTTTCTACAACGGAAAGATGACTGTCTTCGACGTCCCCCGAATTATGGTACGTTGCCCTTCTCTTTTCCCCTAAGATCCTCTTTCCATTAACCCGGCGGCGACAATCCAATGGAGGCGACGTCCAAAATTAGATCTTTTCAGCTTAGGAAGCAGGAAAATGATTCCTCGTTAATCCGACAGCTTCAAAAAGAAAATATACACTACCTGGCGAAACCGGAAAACATGGATTAAGGAAGGAAGAGATTCGTCCTAATCGTATTCGGCCGACGCTTGAATCTTTACAGGCCAATAACATACTGAAGCTCGCCATGGAAGAATGCTCCAAGAGCACTGAATCAGAGAAAACAGCGGCTGCAATGCCTTTGCAACCTCCATCACACCAACATCAGTGGCTGGAATCTCTTCATATATGTTAGTGCTATCTATATTCATTTAGTTTTCTTCCCTTTCTTTTTCCTCTCGCTGAACAAAGAAACAAAATACTTGGCGATCATGCAGATCTGCCAATGGCCAGGAGAAAATCCCTGCAGAGATTCTTGGAGAAGCGCAAAGAGAGGTGAGATATCAAACTACTTTCACCACGCTACGTGCGCCTGAACCTCCCTAATCAAAGTCTGCTTTACTTCCTAAGCAATATCCCACGTTATGCTTTGAGACGAAAAGTCAACTTTGACACACGCAATGCCACGCCTTGGGTCTAGTAAACGCGCATGATCACAGTGCGACCATCCCGTGTTCACGTGCTTCATGCAGGACCGACCCTTTTGATCTTAGCCAATGAGGAACGATCGAGTCCTTGATTTTTGGGAAGATTATGCCTTCAATGCTTAGTTTCTGGGAAGATTACGCCATTAACGCAGCTGTTTCGATCGACCCGTCGAACAGGTTGACTTCGGCCTCGCCGTACCATGAGCCCGGGCCGGCGCACCTACCATGCGCTTCCGGGTTCAAAAATTGAAGGAGGTGTGGACCACGCGTGGCTGGTTCAGAGGCATTCCCACACGACTACCTTTGCGTTATCATTTAGTGAGAATGGGAGGAGGTCAAGGACTGGATATTATTGCCATTGTTTAATCTCGTACTATGTCTATGTTAGGTGATAGTACGCATCCGCCTTAAGCTTAATGGGATGTTTTTGATCGAGGTGCGGCTTTCCATGGCGCTGTCGTCTTGGACCGACACCGATGTCTACTGTCTCCATTAGAATTTTTATTTTTTTTTGGGAGTCGTCATGGTCCGATGTGCCACCTAATTCCTCCACGACATTTCATTTCATTACAAATTTCATGCCTTACACACCATTGTGAACTTTACATTGTACGATTAAATATATTCAAAGTGCCATTTGTTCACGTGTTTTTGCGGGTGTTATATGCTATTCCTCCAACTAATCTTGATCTCGATAGCCTCGTGTATGTGCTTTAATACTGGTCAACGAAATTCGCAACTCGCGAATTCAAGTTGAACAAGTTACCAAAGCCTCCTACTCAAATCGAGATAATATTTTATGTGACTGGATATGTCTTAGAAAAGTGTTGTCTATTGTAATGGGAAAAGTGCCGTAAAAGAAAGTCGAGATTGTCTAATTGACCCGTCTCCAATATGTGTTTTTATACTAACAAGGTGCGTTGTGACTCGAGCCATGTATATCAATCTTCCAATATCATTTGCGGCAATTGTTTATGCCTAAACTGGTACAAAGGGCGAAGCTCGAAATACGATGACATGGGCATGGATTTTTCCAACCTTGGATTCGCACAATCAATCTTTTGAATGTTTGTCGGCCTTCCAACTTAGTTAGGCAAGAACACCAACTTTGTGACCGAACGAAGCGTGAGGACCTTGTCTTCTGCTCAAAAGTCTCGTTAATACAGATCCAGACGGTAAAATTATCAAAAAAAAATCGTAAATCTATTGCGAATTTAAGTACCAAATTTTTTTTTCCAATTCAAAGCTAAATCTTTAATATTTATACCAATTTAGTCCATCCGGCCAATTTTGTTCAAAAATTGTTGATATGGATACTGGCCGTGCCACATTGTCACAATCGTTATTGACATTTACATTTTCTAATAATATTTTATTTTTTTTATATTTTTTGTGCCTTTCTTTTCCTTACTTTACTTTTTTTTCTTCCCCTGCACTTAGGGCCCTTATGGCCGACACCGGCGAAAGCGTCATGGCGCTCATTTGGTGGCCACTCACCGGCTTAAGTGCGGCTGAAGAAAAAATGTAAAGAAAAAGAAAAAAATAACTTAAAAATAAAATATTTTTTAAAAATATCCATGTTAGTACCGATGATGCTCCGTAGGGCGGTCAACGTCCAAGTCAGCTATTTTCGATTAAAATTAATTGGATGGACTGAATTGACACAATTGTAAAATGTTTATGATTTTTTAAATAAGTATTCCCTGATCCAAACTTAGACCACGTTTAATAAATCAAATCGACTAGTTTCGTTGTTAGCGTTGCATGAGAAACAATATCTAAGGAAAATATTGATTAAAATAGGGCCCCATTGGGTCATATTATAGGAATAATGCATCTTATGATTCCTAACAAGTCACATTTTTCTTTCTTATTCTGAAAAAAAATCAAGATCCCAGGTACAAGTCCGATACCTCAAGTGGTCACCGTCGCTAAGGTGGTGGCAGGAGGCATGGCGGCGGAGGTGCTGAGGGCAACGGTCCCGTTGGGTTAGGCCGAGTTGGGCTCGGATTCGGTACAAAAATTATACGATTGGGCACGTGTCGGAGAATAAGACGAACGGAAAACATAAGCCTTATATTTCCCTGATGACGACGTGATGGAACGGAGCACTTGGTTTTATCGAGAGAGGCAACTTCGAAGCACTTGCGAAAACATAAGCAGAATTTTCCAAGACGAAACCACGAGGGTGCGTGCATGCGACTCCAAAACCGTTCAAACACGGAACGCAAACGTGATTTAGGTGTCTTTTTTTCCTTTTCTTTTCTCTTCTCCTTTGTTGAGGCGTGCCGAGAAGTCGAATGTGTCGGCAAATGTAGAACAGCGGATTGTTCAGTTGGGAGAAGCAAGTGGGAAAACCATGGTCTAAACGACTCCGGCGTCGTTTTGCTGTCAAAGTCAACACGCAGCCGGACAGGTTCCTAAGGGTCGTCTCGTGCCGGAAGCATCCACTTCCGCAGCAGTAGCAGCCGCAAGAAACGTGAACGGCAGCGACGAACGAAACTCGAGAAGCACGTGATCCGATTGTCTTCTTTTCTTTTCTTTTCTCTCTCTCTCTCTCTCTTTGTTTTTCTCCCTTGGTGGGGATCCACCATTATCGTCAGTAGTCAGAGCCGGACATTATTATTATGCAGCCTCCTCCCGATCCCCTGCAAATTGTTTTGCCCACGAAGGCTCGAGGAAAGCTCCCACCGCAGGTGACCATGTCGGGTCTCGAGACGGCTCCACCTCCACCGTCTTGGCTTCGGGTCTCCTTTGGTGGTTTTTCACTTGGATTGGCTCGAGAGTCGACTTGGCCTTTCGTTTTCATCTCGAGGAGGTTCTCAATTCAAAAATTTGAACCTGACATTTCCTTTTCAAATGACACTTTTGGTGCCAAAAACTGTGTACGAAGATAATTTTGGTGTCAAAATTTTTAATGCCAAGTCCGATTTAGTCCGCCAGAAATCTGATATCGCATTATTTTACTAATACTAATATTTCAAGCCGGCGTGTCTCCGAGGAGATACAATCAACAATTAAAAAAGGTAAAAATTTAAAAAGAACATGAAAAATAAAAATACAAACTTAATTAGTTTCCAAACATATATAAAAATTTAATTTTTTTAAAAAAAAATCAAAAATTACAAATTTTTTTGAAATAAACTGAAATAATCTGTTGAAAATTAATAAAATAAAGTAAAAACTCCAAAAAAAAAAAAAAGAAGTTGCACAAGCACTCGTCGCCTGTTCTGCAACCCCTCGCCGTTGACCCCTGGCTGAGGCTCAATGACCCCTCGCTCCAGCCAATGTCGGCAATGGTAGGGGGACTTGTGAAAATCGCCGCTACTTGGTAGCCAGAATTTTTTTTAAAAACTTATTTTAAATTTTATGCTAAATACAATCTGTATTTTAAACTAATTTACTTCTAGATAATTTTTTAATTTGATTTATTTTAATTTATTTTAAAATGTGAAAATTCACGTGGCACCCCACGTGGACTTGTTATTATTTAAAATGTCATTTTATATTAAAAATTAATTATTAATGAAATGTGATAATTTTCGCCTGAAAATATGGCAAGAGGCACCAAAATGATACTTTTATCTCCAATTTAGCATTAAAGTGATCTGGAGAAAACTTTTGGCGTTAAAATAATCTACGTACACAATTTGTTACACTAAAAATGTTCTTTTACCCTATCCAAGGACATCGGTTGTGTATCTGCGTCCCATATTTGGGGCACGTCCTTGGTTGAACCGGCCTATTTGAATGTTGGGTAAAGTCGCTTCTTTTGTCGTTCAGGAGTAGAGATGGAAAATGGGTGGGTCGAGTCGGGTTTGGATCCGATCGAATATGGTCCGACCCATATTTATTAATCCAAACCCGACCCCACCTGCGACTGCCATACCCGACCTTACCCAACCCGTTTTGACCCATGTTATCAAAACACAATAATATTTTAAGAAAATAATGTTACTAAAACACTTCCCATCCCCGGCCTCGGTCCTTGTATTGGCCTTATCACTAGCCACTGCCCCGACCCCATCCTTGGTCCACGGCACCAACCCTGACCCCAATCCCGATCCCAGTCCCGATCTTGGCCTCGACTTCGATCCTAGCCCTGGTCCCCAGTCCCGACCCCAGTCGCCGGCACTCGCTCCGAGTCTCGACCCTTGCCCCGGGTCCGGTCCCGGCCTTGACCTCGGCCCCAGTCCCAACCTCTACCCGGCCCCCGGCTCGGCACCATCCCCAACCTCGACTCCGGTCATGGTCCTGACCCCTACCACAGCCCCAGTCCGTAAACTAGGTCTCGGTCCCCGAGACCGGAGAGCTAACCTTGAGGCTGATGCTAAGACCAGGTTCCGACCTGACCCCGGTCCAGACCCCAAGACCAGGCCTCGGCCTCAGGACCCGATCACCGGCATCCGCCATGAGTCCCGACCCTGGTCTCGGCCCTATCCCCGTCCCCGATTACGGTTCCAACCCCGGTCAAGGTTACGGGCACCAGCCCCTATCTCGGGACTCGGCCCCGGCCCTTTCCGGGGTCCCGGCCCAGTCCCCAACTCAGACTCAGGCCCCAGCCCGGACTCGGCCCCCGCAGCCGGCCCCGACCATGGCACCCGCCCCGAGCCCCAGCCCAGGCACCCGATCGCCGGCACCCACCCCAGGTCCCACCCCTTCCCCGATCATGGTCCCGGCCCTTGCCACAATCACGGCCCCTGCCCCTGCCCCGATCCCGGGCCATGCCCAGCCACCCCTCGAGTCCCGATCCTGGCCCCGAGACCCAGTTGCCCACACCCCTCCTCGGGTCCCGGTCCCTGGCCTCCAGACCAAACCCCTGCCCCAATCCCGGCCCCGGCACCCTCCCCAAGTCCCGGCCCTAGCTTCGGGTCCCGGTTGCCAGCACCCCCAACCGCCCCAGTCCCAACCCCAGCCCCGACTCCGTTCTAGGCCTCGGTCCCGGCCTCAAGACCCAGCCCCGGCACCCACCCCTAGTCCCAACCCCGGCCTCAGAACCCAATCGCCAGCACTCGTCCCGGGTCCCGACCCCAACCCTTGTCCCGGCCCCATCTCCGGCTTCGATTACAATCTACACCCCGGTCACAATCACGGCCACCAGCCCCGATCTCGGGGCTCGGCCTCGGGACCCGGTCGCCAACACCCACCCCGATCACGACCCTGGGCCCCAATCTCAGCCCTGGTCCCGACCCCAGCCTCGATCGCCGACCCCGACCTCGGTCTCTAGGATCATTTGTAACCTGTGGAAGGATATTGCCCATGTGGATCGAAAGTGGATCCAATATGAGTCAAAAAATGATTTAGTGTGACCCATTATTGACCCACTTTTAATGAACCATTTAAAAGTTAATGACATATATTCGATCCATTTTATTTAAATGTGGGTCTAATATGGGTTTGTGACCCACATTGCCACCTTTATTTGGGAGTACGTATGTCGAGACTGGCTACCTGGAAATCTATACACCGCCTTACGGGGCCGCATGAACCGGTTAGGCGTGAGACTTTGACCTGTACGAGTAGTTCGCACGTGATTGGTTGGATTTGAAGGGGCAACGTGCGTTACGGAGGGGGGAGATGCTCTTAACCTCTCGACCGATTGTGAATCTTGGTGGGTTAACAGTTAACGTCATTTCCAGCCATGGAATCGAAATAGGGCTTTACAATTATTACATCAATTAGTTAGCAAGTTTTAAGCCAAACAAAATCTGACCTCCAAAGCAAATCATGTAAGAGTTCTTATGATGTGTGTTACGTTGATTGAGATTGTAATTTACCAAGATAAGCTACAAAGATTCCTAATTGGTCACATATGTGCGTAACTAGGGTGGGCCGAGTTGATCCCGATCTATGATAAGTAAGGCCTAACTGAAAGCTCCATAAATAGTGTTTAAGTCTCTCATCTAATCTTAATGCACAAACAACTTCACATAAAGAGCAGTTATAAAATTGCGCCATGAAAGGCAGCCTCATTGACTCAGTAATACAAAGTACGAAAGAGAAGAAGCACTTGAATTTTGGATCGCTGCCATTCCACATCAATGACGATGGATTTCAAGTTAAGTGCACAAATCCATTATCATGATTTAGACTCTAGGTAGGATGATCTTTTTTATTTTGTTTTTTAGGGGGGCATTTTCGCGGATCAAATTATCTCGAGCGCTCTCTTTTCTTTTCCTAAGCAAGAAAGGGTCGAATTGTGTGAATTGAGAATTCAGTTTTCAATTGCCTACACAGTAAGTGACGATGCTATTAATCTTGAGAAGGCAGCCTACGAAAAGGAATTCGGATATTAAGATTGTCGGTCAACAATCTCTTTGGGCGCGAAGTGAAGTTTGACCCTGTTACAACTCCCTCCCTGCTAATTAGTAGTTAGTCCAAAGGTAATTTCGCTACTTCAAGCCAAGGATGTTCGCATCCCACAAAGAAATGCTTTTCTTTTAGTTGGCCGGTCGCACGGGTACTGTTCTATAATTTCTCGTTCTAAATCAAACTCCCAACAACTTTACTAGTTTTGTGGAGGGTGACTTCATATACACACATAATTTGTAGAGCAGAACCTCGCAAATTGACTTTTCTGAAGTTAACTCTTTGATGTGACATCCAATTCATTGCGCTCTTGACATGGGGCATAAAATTTGAGCTCGTATCGTAAATAAGTTGAAACGGCCGAAGCCAGATTATGACAATACAGTTCTCGCTCACAATGAACATTTACATAGCCATTGACTACTTATCGAGCACGAGTTTTAAATGGGCAGAATCAAGTGATCGTAACATGACGCGAGTCGACGATGGATCGACTCAAACCTTGCACAAAAGTTAAAGACTAAGTTAAAGACAAGAAGATCAATTGATCGGGGGAATAACCATTGCTGAATATCCTTAAGAGTAAGCAGAGACCTTTTCACGTTCCCAAAAAAAAAAAAAAATTGCACCAAAAGAATGTATAGAAGTGCTTAGAATTACGTACTTAGATATGGAGACGAAATTCCGCTTCGTGCATGGTAATGTGACAGGAGCGTCCTTCGACAAATTTTTTTACCGTCGCTGTCAGAACTTAGGAATTAGATAATTTTACTTTTGGCCAAATCAGCCACTTCCAATTTTTCGTAACCCCATATTGCATGAATATCTAAAAAATAATTAAAAAATCATAAACTTTTTGATAATTAGCAAATTTAATTATAATCTTTTTAATTATGCCAATTTAATCTTAAAATTTCATACGATTTGTCGATTTTGATCCGAAAATGCTACCGAGACGGTGTACTCAGTATCAGCTGTCCTACGTAGAATTATGAGTGCAGGCCTAGACAGCTTTTCAAAAAAAAATCTAACTTTTTTATTACTTTTTTATGCTTGTCTTTTCTGAGATTGAAATATTATTTCGCTAGAAATTTGAGGCTAAACACTGTGTGCGTTCTTGGATATAATTGGGGCTGGAAAACACCAAGAGTGTTTGAGCAACTCGAGTATAATTTGTAATTTATGTGTATCACTTGATCTATAAATCTCGTAGACGTAGGTCTCTACGATCGAACTACGCACATCTGGTGTTCGATTTATTTTCTCGTTATGTTTATTTATTTGATCGATCGCTTGTTCCGCACCACAATTGGTATCAAAACTAGGCTTGCTTGAATTCAAGCGAATCGATGGTGATAGAAGAAGCTAATGTGAAAATCAACAGATTTGATGGGAATGATTTTGATTTTTGAAAGATGCGGATTGAAAATTATCTGTATCAGATGAAACTGCATGTACCCTTGTTTAGGGAGAAGCTAGATACGATGAAGCAAGCTAACTGAGAATTGCTGGATAGACGGGCAATGGGTGTTATTCGGTTGACGTTGGCTCGCAACGTCACGTTTAATATTGTTAAGGAGAAAACCACTGCTGGTTTGATGAAAGTCCTTTCAGACATGTACGAGAAGTCCTTTGCAATCAACAAGGTTTATTTGATGCGACATATGTTGAATTTGAAGATAAATGAAAGTGTGTCGGTTAATAATCATACCAATGAATTCAATATGATCGCTAGTCAATTCAGCTTAGTGGATATCGACTTTGAAGATGAGATATGTGCTTTGATTCTATTATCCCCATTGCCTGATAGTTGGAATACTACTGTTACTGCTGTTATTAGTTCTTCTGCGCCCACAAGTTTGACTTTTGATGGGATTCGAGATTTGATTCTAAGTGAGAATATCCATAGAAGAAAATCTGGTGAATCTGTATCTATTGCTTTAGTATGTGAAACTAGAGGAAGAGTTAGTACTCATATTAGCAAAAGTAGTATGAACTCGGATAGGCGCGGTTAGTCTAGGACTGGTGGTATTGTCTGTTGGAACTGTAGCAAGAAGGGGCATCTTAGAAGAAATTGCTTTAAGCTGAAAAACGAAATGGGTAAGGGAATTAGAGTTAAATTTACGGATGATGTTGCAGTTATAGTTAAAAATTCTGATGGTGACAATAATGTCTTGTCTGTCATTGATGATTCGTCATTTGATAGATGGATTATGGATTCTGGTTATTCTTTTTATGCTACACTAAACAGGAACTGTTTTGTTACTTATCAGTGCACATATAGTAGTAAAGTGCAGTTGGGAAACAACGATGAATGTGATGTTGTAGGTGTTGATAGGGGTTCCCAGTCCCAGTTCCCATTTCTCGAAACCGCGGACCAGACCAGCCACCCTTGGAATCGGGAATCGGATCGAACCATTAGTCCGGTGCAGATCCCGAGCGGTTTCAAGGAACCGGTGTTCACGAAAAAATTTTTAAATATTTAATTTTGGTCCAGTCAAGTTTAAATCACAAACTTATCATCTACATCCATCATAAGAACAAAAAAATGGGTTCACGAAGTAAGAATGCGAAAGACAAGATAAGAGATCTTCAAAGAAAAGAGGTAAGAAAAGAGATCTGCGAAACAAACCCTAAGCCTAAACAAGTAAATATTAGGTTTACTTAAAAAAAAAACTTAAAAAAAAAAATACTAGTTCAGTCCGGGCGGTCCGGTCCGGTCCAGCTGGTCATAGGCCTAAAATCAATAACCGAATCGCCCGGTCACCGGTTTCAATTTTAGGAACCGGGAACTAGACCAAATCCCTCTAAAATCAAGTATTGGACCATCGATCCCAGTCCAATCTGAGCGGTTTCGGTCTAGACGGTCTTTTTTGCTCACTTTA
Source organism: Rhodomyrtus tomentosa (assembly GCA_028455895.1). Taxonomy (NCBI): domain Eukaryota; kingdom Viridiplantae; phylum Streptophyta; class Magnoliopsida; order Myrtales; family Myrtaceae; genus Rhodomyrtus; species Rhodomyrtus tomentosa. Next base: position 10,386,009 of record JAPCWY010000003.1, on the reverse strand, counting down.
GGTGTTGATAATGTTAAAATCAGAAGGCATGATGGTATTGTGAGGATATTGGTTGGAGTACTACACGTTCCAGAATTGAAAAGAACTTAATTTCCTTTGGTACCCTATATTCAGCTGGATGCAGGTATTCTTCACGAGATCGAGTTCTGAAGATTGTTCGAGGTGCCATCTTGATAATGAAAGGAATCAAACATGGTAGCCTGTATAAACTTTAAGGTGAGATATTGATAGGTTTCGCTCCTGAGACATCGACATCTATTCGAAAGTCTAACAACTGCTCAAGGAAGACCTGGATGACTGTGCAAATGCACAAGTTTGATGATGTTGTCACGAACACGCAGTCGAGAGCTTTGATTGGAATGAAAACTAGTAAGTCACTCAAGCATGTGCAAACTAACAGTAACATGAAGTTTTGTTCAAAGCTGGTAAACAAATTTTGCATGAAAAGAGCATAGTGAAACACCACACTAGTGTTGGTAAACCACAATACTTTGCAGAATTGATGAGCATACTGTTACTAGAGATGACTTGTAAAAAGATCTCTAGTGCTGGTATGGCTAAAAGATTTCTAGCGGATGCTCATGGTATGGCGAGCTACCTGTCAAATAGATCTCCATTGACTGCAATCCAATATCGAACTCCCGAAAAAATGTGGTCAGGTAATGTTTTTTATGATTCTATTTTTAGAATGTTTGATTGCCTGCATTGTTATCAAGTTAGCGATGGTAAGCTCGATGTGAGGGTAAAGTGCATATTCCATGGCTACGCACAAGGTGAGTGTAGCTATCAATTGTGGTGACTAAATATAAATTCACCTGTTTCAGTAGAGAATTTACTTTTGACGAGTCTCTAGTATTTCAAGCTATGAGTGATTATAGCAGTGTTCATACGAATCTGAACGGTGTTTTGCTTAAGGTGAAATTGCAACCAAAAATTCATGAAGTAGCAGGTTAGTAAAGTAATCAACACATATGGTGTTTGTAACGAGGTGGAGCATATGGAGCCAACGGTTGCCATAATTGCTCATATTGACAAAATACATGCTCGATCTCCTGACAGATACGGATGCAACGGTGGTTTTGCTTAATCTGTGATTGAGGATGTTATGTTAGAAATTTCTTATGGAGTAGTTAAAGGTGCATGTGGAGTTGGTGTCCTGATGAAATCTATGGTTATGGCGAAGTTCAAGCGCGACTTGGACTTGAATAATATCTGTGGCGGTTAAGCCGATTGAAGCTGTTGGGAGAGTAGCAAATGAAGTTCGAAATTATTAGCAAAGCGATTGTAACTTGACTCAAGTATCGAGGCAAGGTGAAGATTATTAAAATATGTCTCGAGTTTGAGCCTGAAGCGAAAATAAAAATATTTCGAATTGAATGTTTCTTGTTTTGATTGATATCATGTTGATAAAAGAAAGTTCGAATTTGAATTTTCGCAAACATTTGCTACCGTGCACTATGGGAACATATATTCTGTTGGGTGATATGCCAACTTGGTGTTTGTCTCGATATAGAATAAGCACGAAACAGTGAGCCGTCAAGACAAAGATAGAAGTGGAAGTTGTCAAATAAAATATCCAATTTCTCGTTTAAATTTGAAGTTTTGTGCAAGAAAAGGAGAAGTCCAAATTCGGACTTCGTTGACCAAGACAAACAGATTCACTTCCACGTATAGAAGTTGGCAAAGAAAAAGATGGGGCTCACTTATATATATTCTCGCATGGCGGAAGTCTCAATGTACCGTTTGTTGATAATCGAAGACGAATTCAAGTGTTGAAGTCAATTAAATCTTGAGATTAGATCTGTGTAATTCTTTTACGAGATTGAAAGATTATTTCGCTAAAAATTTGAGACTAAATACTGTGTGTGTTCTTTGATTAATTGAGGCTGGAAAACACCAAAATTATTTGAGCAACTCGAGTATAATATGTAATTTCTATGTATCGATTGATCTATAGTGGAATTCGTTATTGCTCTCCCCGTGGACGTAGGTCTCTACGATCGAATCACGTACATCTGGTATTCGATTTATTTTCTCATTCTGTCTATTTATTTGAAGAATCGCTTGCGCGGCACACCTCTCTTTCTTTCTCTACACCGTCGACGGCGCAGGCTAGTGTGAGTGAATTGGCAAATAAGAAAGGCTAAGGACATGTGACTCCGCACGATGCGATTAGCTTGCGACATTGTTTTGGGCCGAGGATAGGGATGGTGGGCTAAATGTTATGGGCCTGCGAGGGAGTACAACGGGCTCGAACTTGGCCTGATATTATAATGGGCAAACATTGGGCCCGAATTAGGCCGGGGGACCGTTCAAAACTCAATTGCTCATCGCTGTAAAAAGAAGACCATGACAGTCAATGCATTTTAGCCCACATAAACGTGAACCCAACGAGTGCCACACCCCATTGCAACGCCGCGCTAAGCCATTAAAGCCGCATTTGATAACTTTCTGATTTTCTATGTTTTTTTTTTCTAGTTTTCTGTTTTTCCAGAAATAGAAAAAATAACAAAACCCATTTAAAAATATAAATTAATTTTTTATTCCCAATAACATAAATAAGAAGAAATAAAAAGTAACTTATTTGTTCTCGAGAACAAAAAGACAAACCACGTAACATTGTAGAAAAACAAGTTCAATATAACTTAATGCTCATATTTACAATTATGAGTCCATCGATTGCCAATCTCTACCGTCGATGCTGGTCTCCAGTCGCACAAAAAAATCATTTCTTCTCAAAAACTATTTTTATGAATAGAAACATTGCTAAACGCACATTAATATTTCGAAATTTAAACTTCGTGGGATAAGATTGTTTGCAGGATCGAAATTGAACGCAAGAGAGATTGGATAACAATTAATTAATGCATTTGCCACATAAAAGTTTAACATCAAGGCTCGTTAGTTTTTGAAAGATGTTTTTTGAGATGTCATGTTTTCCATGTTCGGCTATAACTTGTAAAGTAATTAAAAATAATTTCATTTATTTGGTAAGGAAATAGAAAATTGTCGAATGGACGTTGGGTCCTTCGTGACGTGATTGCATTGACGTAGACAAATTATATATTTTTTAATAATATTTTTATTTAAATTGTCAAAGGCCGACAGTAGGCCACAGAAGAGGGCCAAGAGCTCAAGCCTCACCAACCCAAGAAGAATCGACCTCGCTAGAAGCTCTCGAGGCCGGTCCTCGCTTATGGCGGTTGCCGGCTGTCGCCTTTGTGGAAGTTATGTCACGCCGACTTGGCGCGCTTGATGATATAAGTTAGATTTTCGGGGGACCATTTGGGCGCGAAGTAAACGATGATGTTTCTAACAAATGGAAAAATTAAAGTAAAAAGAAGAAACGCAGCAATGAAATGTTCGGGCAATTTTTCAAATTAAGATTTTTTTGAAAAAATATTTACCAAAGTACTATTAAATAAAATATATGCACCAAACTAGGTGCCACTCGGCATATGGGCTGCCGAGCGGCACCCAATGGGGCCGATTGGGCCCACTCGGTTGCCCAATTACCGAAAGCAAAGCCTGGCGATCCCGTTTGGCAATTGGGCCGCCATTTAATTTTTTATTTCTAATTTTTTTAGAAAAATAAAAATTATTGATAGTTATTATAATTATTTTATTTATAATTATTTACCTTTTGAAGCTTAATTTTATAAGATAATCATCAATTAAAAAATAATTTATATTTATGTAATTATTTAAAACCGTAGCGAAAGATTAAAATTGCAGTAATAAATAAATGAAAAACCACATCAAAATAACTAAAAACCACATGGAAAGATGAAAAATCGCAGCAAAAGTGTGGAAACAAGTAAAGGAAAGGAAAAACTTTGAAAGAGCATATATCATCGCTCAGATGTCCTTTTGGGACGAATTTTTTTTTATTTTGCGAAATTTGTCAAGACGAATCTATTGGCAAACTGCCATAGGCCCGGATTTTTTTCCCAAAAAATGTCGTTTTCCTTTTCAATTTTGTATTTTTTTCCTCCGATGGCACATCTCGATCACGAATAAGCCGTCATTTCCATCTTTACTCCTTCAATCTTTTCGTGCCCGACTCATTATATCATGTATTTTGTAATGAAAAGGGGGTATAGACAGTTTTTCATGACCAAATCACTATCGCATCTTCTAATGAGTGTATAGACTAATTAATCTGCAAATGATGTTGCCAATTGTGTTGTTTGATTTGTTGGTTATCGCTTGGGTAAAGTGTTTTGATGGTCGTGGATTTCATTCCCAGCGTGTTTAATCTTTAAATTTTCTTGAAAAAAAATTAACTGGCACCCCGCTCGGTAGTCCATATGCCGAGCGACACTTAATTTGATATATATATTTTATTTAATATTATTTTGACAAATTTTTTTTTTTAAAAATCCTAATTTGGAAAATTGCGCGAAATGTTCTTAGTTTTCTAGAAGAGCGAACCGCTGACCAATCATCTTTCGGAAGGAAGTCTTCGGGAGGACTTGTTGGTCATTTTCATCCTCTCTGTCGTTGATCCGTCTTCCCAATCTCCGTCAAAATTCATGGCTGGTCAAGGCTTCGGTTGGCGATTCGACCATAAAGAATCAAACTCTTCGTGGGTAGGAAGAGGAGTCGAACCGAAGGGATCGGAGAGAAGAATACCCAACAGCTCGCCATATCCGTCTTCGATCGGAGAATAAGTTCTCTTCAGTTGGATCGCCACATCAACCGGCAATTGCGATGGAGAAGAAGGACGAGCCGGTCATCGGAGTCCCGTACTATGTGGCAAAGAACCCCTACCAGGCCGGGGCGATACCCCCGCACGCCATCTTCGGCGATCCGAAGGGGATTCCGCTCCAGCAGACCATCTACCGGGACACTCCCGCTCCGTTCAGCTGCGTCTACTGTGGCGATTCCGGGGTCACCACCGTCAAGTACTCATTCGCTTCTCTCTCTCTCTCTCTCTCTCTCTCTCTACCCCCTTAGTCACTTGTGCTCCTGGCTAGGGCTTCTTTCTGGTGGTTTTGAGCGAGGTTTGGGTATCTCCATAGTATGCATCAAGTGATTGCGGTTGCAGCGCAAGCTTTCGTTGACTTTTCTCCGTGGTTTCCTCTGCTTGTGATTGGTTGTATGAAATCGGAATCCAATTGGAGTCGGATTCCTCAAATTCGGGTCGAGAATCGCATGTTCTTGCTATTGGAATATGCGTTTTTTGGAACTTTATAATTTTGCAAATTCGAGTTAAGTACCTCGGGCACTACCAAAAACGACGAAGGGAATTGGGCTGTCTTATGCTAACCCATGACAATGTACTTCATCCTATAATGGTCAAATTTGATCGACGATGGCCTTGGTGGTAAAGGTCCAATATTGTAAAGATGGTAGTCATGGCAGACTGTTGGTGGTAGGAGGGTATTGGTAGTGTTGACTAACTTAGGTGGTGGTTTGCGGTGGTTGTGCGGGGGGTATGATGACAATATGATGGCAGAAACCTACGCTTGAACAAGCTGCATTGGGGGACTCCAAATTTTCCCTTCTTGTGGCATGATTGAGTTGCGGTTCCTGCCCTTCTGCTCTTTCTTTAGTGGCGAAGCATCATACTTTTACATTTCCATGGTTGCCTTATTTTTTTTTTAATTCTTCTGGAAATCAGAACTTTGGTTGTTTGAAAGTGCAGGGTTCTTATAACAGCTGTTGTTCAGACTTTCTTAGGTTCTGTTTTCTGCGGTTCTCCTGGGACATTCAGTCTAATGTCTGCAGTTGAAGTTGATTAATGGAAAGCCCATTTAAATCGTCTTGGTTCTTGATGAGAACAAGAAATTGCAAATTTAGATTTTAGATGATGCGAATAGCCTGTCTTCTTTGGAAGAGAGATCACTTCCTCTTCTATATAAAAAGGCATCGTTAGTTGGTACTCTGTTAACCAAAGATTTCATATACCGGATTCACTCTTTAGATTAGTTGTGAGTTGCAGTTCATTTTCCCGAACTTCTGAGTGATTGTTTACCTAGAAATCAGATGTTCGCAGGTAACTTATGTAGCAACTTTTGAAAAATGACACTAGACTGGAAAATCTCTGTGGAATTGTCAGTGTTCAGGAAGACCTTTCTGGATAGTGGATGGTGGTGTATGCAGCGACTTCTCATGTTTCGTTTTGTTTTCCAGATCAAAGCCTAGTCTGGCAGCCTTTGTCGGTTGCATGATGCCAATGATGCTCGGAATTTGCTTTCTTTGTCCTTCAATGGACTGCCTCTGGCATAAATATCACTACTGCCCAAACTGCAAAGAAAAGGTTGGACTTTAGTTATGTGTATGATTTCACTTTATTTGCTAATCTACCAGGCGACCGACTGTCGGTCGTGAAAATCCGTCGGGCATTTAGGTTGATATTTCATGTTGACAAATCCACCTTTGTAGGTTGCTGATTTCGAAAAGTCAGATGCTTGTGCTGTGGTGGATCCTCCACAATGGAATCAAGAGAGCTTTGCGTTGCTAGCATGATATGCCTCATCATAGATATACCTTCTGCGGCTCTGCCAACATATTCCTGTTCATGTCTCTTGCGGTTCCTTTTTCGGACTGCGTTCTGTATATGCTTCTGCTACATGTATGTTATGGAAATCCCTGTGGAGACGTACTCGCATATATGGTTCTGCATAATGTCCATTTCATGTGAAGGTAAAGACTTGATCTTTTGTTAATATACAGGATTGCAAATTGGTGAATAAGGAAAAAGCATCAATATCTTAAAGCTAGCACCACTGATAGCGGTGATTAAGTCTTCAGTTTTGGCGATCATTTTCCTGGTTTCGAGTTTGTCCTGTTAACCCTCACGGCTCATGGTTTCCTTGTTATGTGCTCTCTGCATCTCTCTTTTTCCAGAGAGAACATGTCAGTTTGCAAGGCAAAACCATTAAGAGTTATTTAGTCAGCTGATTCACTTGACAGATTCTAATTTTGTTATCACTTGAGCTAACTGATCAACTAATTCTCAAATCACTTGTAAATGGATAAATTAGGGTTGGAGATCGATCTATTTAGTTATCTTCTAGCGTAGGAGATTTTATTTTACTGAAAGTTGAAGTCATGTGGGTGGTTTCCGGGAACTTGAGAATCTTTGATCCTCCAGAATATCCACCCCTCTTCCGTGAGTCAAGTCTTCTCTTATTCCCGTAAACGAATGTTCTTGTAAGAGCAGGTTTGGTCTCTTTGCTGTGTATTCTTCACGATCTTTACCCATGTACTGGTAAATCGGTCTCTTCCCCGCTTTCTTTTATATCACAGGCCAGCCTGGTCTGTTTCCAATCCAAGATGCCCTTTCGCCATCCCGTGATCTGAAATTAAAGGAAATGGTACGTAGACTCTCAAGATCACGGCGGCAAGATGATTTGGCAACCACATTGTATACTCGACGTATGTTTATTAATATGAACGGAAGGGTGTAGATGACGAGCTAGCTCGCGTTGCTCGGTGCTGTTTCCTGAGATAATGCACGTTTCAAACTGCCTTCTGTGGTAAGGACGACTCCTGCGACTACCGCCGGTGCACTTTGGGAGAGGAATCGCTCATTGGATTGAACGGACCTGTAACGTGACAATTAGAGTGATGAATTGGAACCGACGGTTTAGCTCATTTTCACGGGACACGCGCGATAGAAAAGCGAAAAGCCACACACGGGAGCGCCGCCCTCAATTTAGGATTGTTCTACTTCTACTTTTGTCCTGAGAACTTGAAATTTTTCATAGGGAAAACTGGTAGTTCTTGTTTGCTATTGGACCAAATTCGCTTACCCTTCTTTCAGCATCGGACTTAAATTCATTTTTTTAATAGAAAATGAAAATAGAAACCGAATATAATTTTTTTAAAAGAATATTATACGCCACGTATTTCTCTGAGGTGGCTATTTAGGTGTGTAGCTTTGTTGCTCTCTTCCAAACTCCCCACGAAAAGCTACGAAAATTGACGAAACAAAAAAACAAAAAGAAGGGATGAGGCAGAACCTGGGAAAATTACAGAAGAAGTCCAAAACATTGATTGTGATAATTTAATCCTAAATTTAATTATAATTATGATAATTTAATTTTAAATTTTTTGTATTTGTGTCAATTCATTCACTTTAGGGCAGTGTTGACGTGGACAAATTTTAATAATATTCAAATATTTTTTCCTTTTTTTTCTTTTCTTTTTTTGTTCAGTCACAAGCGAGCTGTGGGCGATAAGTTTTGTTGGAGCTCGCCAATCCTTGGGTGAGGGCTGCAAAGCCCTCGCCGGTGACGGCGGCCTCCCCTGTGGTCAGCAAGGCTGCCTATGCCAGCGGCCACGCCTCATGATGGGTCTCTGCTAAAAATGCGAGCTTTTCTCAAAGGATTCAATCTTTCACAGTTCGCAGGTAAGGTGGGTTAGTGAAGTGAGGGCTTTACGGCCCTCGCCTAGTGATAGGCAAGCTTCGGTGACCCTTGTCGGCCACATCTCGCTAGCTAGTGGAATAAAAATAACAAAAATAAAGAGGAAGAAAAAAGAAAATTCAAAAATTTTAAAAATATTAAAATATCATCAAAAATTATCCACGTCAGCATTGGCCGACCAAACGAATTAAATTGACATAAATATAAAATGTTTACTATTGAAATGGTACAATTCTAATAACCTTAGGACTCTTTTGATACACATGTATTTCACTATGCCTATTAGATATCGATGATTGAAGCTTCAACATGGGCAGAACACGTGTTCAAGCGTCTATCGTAAAAGTGCATATTGTTCAGAGAAGTTTCAATATGTCATGAATAGTGAAAACCCTAGAAGGAAATGCGCTCCCCTATTGGATATTGCAAAGTTCATGTGATACATGCATCTTTGCAGGGCGGACGAAGAGTGGTGGTCGTGGTCGTGGTCGTGGTCGTGGCGAAGGCAACCATGACGGCGGATGAGTGAGTGAGAGAGAGAGATCAGTCGGAGAGGTGTGGTTAGGAAGAGGGAAAGAGTTTTTCGGATTTACAGATGTTATTAGGTATATTCATATGTTTGTAACAAGGGTTGGCGTGTGAAAGATGGGCCAACAAGACGAAGAACGGCAGCGCCACCACACAGGAGTTCCTGTGGTGAGGCCTTAGTTGCTTTCTTATTAGACTCAAATCTCTCTGTCTAATGCAAACTGTGGGCTCCAATTTTGTCTCTTCTTTAGAGAGAGAGAGAGAGAGGGAAGAAGGTTTTGCTAATTTAACTAATAGTTGGAGCTAATCGATGTATTAGATAAAGAAAAGATCTCGAGTTCGCTGGAAACTAACGTTGTCCCACACAGAATATATAAACCACAGTAGGTACCTCGGCATTCAACTCGCGCTGTCCTTTTGTCAAGAAAAGCAACTGCACGGCGCAACCTGAACCTCAGTTTTCGCAATACATCAGGACTAATCTTTCGGGGTTTACAACTAAACGAATCCGCCATGATGATGCCAGGAAAGCCATATGGACTTGCAGTTTAATATTGAGTTCCAAACACTTCGTCAGTGCTGGCCTGGGTGTTCTGATTAAGTTTGAACCAAGATTAATCATAGTTTATCAAGTCCCATGATTTTGTCTTTTGCCCAGCCTCCTCTGCCTACAAGAATAGGAAGTCTTGGCTAGGGCACGACAACAGGAGAAATATGGAACGACAGTATCCACATTCATTTTACCAAAATCCTAAGGAAACAGTTAGTATGATAGTTTAACAGCGTTGTTAGTTATTTCTTACCACATGATTTTTTCATTAATGAGTGTTTTATGCATTAATATATCGTTAAGATTGTACCATCCTTGAAAATATTATCAATAAAAAATTTCTTCGATCGGAAGCTGCTTACTTGACAGTGTTGTCAGATATTGATGACCACACGATTTCTAATGTTTTATGCAAAACATGCTATGATGATATGTGGAATATTGTAATTTTCCTAACGGTATAGTGATTACTACGTGTTCGATTGGTCGACAATCATGCCACAAACTCTTGTGCTTAGCAATAATTTGATGCTATGGATTCGTCATCCTCACCGCTGTCGAAGCGACAAATCCCTAAGAACCGACAAGAACTTGCTTCAAGCTTCTCTTGCTAGATTCCATCAAACAATTTCAGAAACACAACCTCAGTGAACCATCCAACCATAAAAAGAACAATTAAAAAAAAAACGAAGAGACAGACTAAACCCTAAACAAGAAAATCCAAAACAAAAAGCCGAACATAATCCCAGGGCGGTGGCAGTGGAAAGCAGAGAAAGATGCCGCTTAGGACGGTGGGCAGAGAGCGAGGAGGGCTAGCGTGACCTTTTGTGCATACGTCATGCATGACGCCATCGCCATCTTGTTCTAACCTAGATAGCCGCAATGTACATCTCCCCGCTCACCATGATTTGAGGTATAAAATAAAGTTTTTGCTTTTTGATTCGATTTAGGTACCGGCTTCTCTCGATGCCACGGGATTTGCGTTTCCCCCACCCACCCCACCACACCACGCACTATGATCACGATTATCTTCGTATTATCGTCATCTTTTAACTTATAATACAGTCTTAATCTTGCGACAAAGTCCTCCTACTCGAAGCTAATCGCTCTTTATGTAGTCCTAATCACATTTTCAGCCCATCCATGGCTCGATGACGGAACATTGGTGAGAGGTTCGGAGACGGATTTGAGGCATCGATGTGAGATTTTGTGTTGCGAGGTTTCTCAGGATGTAATCCTGGATTTAGGGGATTTAGTTAGAGTGGCGCATTTCAAGACAAGGAAAAGGAAAGCCGTGGTGAGCTAGATTTCATAATAGAATCGGGAATTGAAGAACAGGATCAGTGGGAATCATTACGATTTCGGGTTCTAGAATACGCAGTGCAGGTTCCAATGGAAGATGAAATGAATTTTTGTGTTTTTGCTATTCTATATTTTTGTGCGATCTTGCAGTTGCTTAGCATATGATAATGAGTATGTAATTTGAAACCACTAGTTTGACCTTTCATTTCCGGCGATATCCCTGATTGAGATTTTACTTTGTTAGTATTTCATATTATTCGTATGTATAAATTTGAGTTGTGGTCATTGAGTTGTAGCAGTAAATGATAATCATTTGAGGTGATGATTCACTGCAATTATTTAATTAATAATACATTTGAAACATGGATAAACCTTGAAACTTATGATATGGTAGGTTCTAGGGTATGCTGAGAAACCATCTCCAACAGGTAAGTTTTCAAGTCGAACCTGAATAAACCTTGGAATTATTTACCCCCAAAGGAAAGTGAGAGAAGAAATGAGGATAAAAAGCCAACAAATTTGCACTGTACATTTACATGGCTAATTGAGAAGTGCATCAATTTTGCTTGTCAATAGGGTTGAGTTGATTCGTCGCCGATGCTATAGTGGATTATTCTTTGTACTTGATTGAGAGGTGGTCGATAGACCTATCAGATGGGTGGGTCAAGTCGAGTAGTGGATCAAGTCGAAAATGGCCCGTCCCAAATCAAATAAACTTTTCACCAAAAAAATAATAATCTCCATATAATACAAATCCAGTGACTCATGTCCAATCCAAATTGTCACGCCCCGCGCTCCGGGCACGAGCACGCGAACATCCCTGCAAGCAAACTAATAATAATCTCTCGGCGGTCTCAAAATCCACTAACAGAAGTCGAGAGATATGATAAATACCTAGAGCACGCGAAAACGATGCTAACATAACCCCGTACAATTTATAAGATAAGTAGGACTTGGATAGCATATAACATTCGTACATCAAAGCGTACTATTCATACAACACCGAATACTAAACCCGCTAAACAAAAGGGTGACAGGGTAAACATATCAAAAGGGATTATCTACAAAATCCATTGGGAGTAGGGTCAGGTCGCCAGTCTAAGATCGATCCATCAACTGAAGTATCCTAGGATGAGTTGCTAGAGTCATCCGTATACTCTGCGTCCTCGGTCGGCTCATACTCAGAAAACGTTTCGGACGGGACCTCGATGGAATCCTCCATCGTCACCTCCAGAGACGGCTCAGCAAGGTCCCCCTCGGACGCCTCCAAGACTATGACCTCCTCCTCCTCCTGCTCTATGGACTCCAAGGTCGGGGTCTGCTCTAGCCCATTCCTAGACCCTACTACTGACTCCTCAGGTAACTCCTGCTCCGCTACAGTCTGGCACCAATCGGGTATGACACCCTGTGGTACCTCGTGGGGCTTCAGTGGCCCTATCTGTGAATCCCCTTCCTTCTTGAACCACGCCTCGAATCTATGAGGCTTCCACTCAAGCTTACCCTCGTCTATCCATACAATAGTACATTTTCTCACATATATCCCCTACCTGTCCGGGAACTCATCATAGTACGCCGTCATCTCTTTTGGGTCCCCAAAACGTATTGGCTACATAGCTATGACCTAGGATCTGTAAAGTAAAGGTTTCTCCAAAAGGGGTGAGATACACATCTTAGTAAGAAAAATCTAACCCTAGGTCAGGTTGACAGTCCACTCAGGTAGTCGCATCCCTCAATAGATCCAAACTTATGAACACACAGGCATAATAATCACGATTCAATAAACAACAACATACAGAAGGCAAACATGCATTTATGATCTCATAGCACACTCAGATGCACTTGTACCCTTAGCCTGCCATTTCACCACATCCATCCATCTCCACCTGTCTCATTATCTAGCCCGCGAACTAGTCGCCTCAGGCCTGGTCCGAGTAAACACATCAGACCGTTATCGGTGGCCCGCGTAAACCCATCAGGTCCCGATAAATTTCCAGGCAAAGCTCGTTAACTCATACTCCGTCCCGCGAATAGTTCGCATCAGGACCGTGGCTATCTCAACCCTGCGATCTCGTCACATCAGGGCGCCACTCCACCATAACTTCACCCCGCGATCTGTCGCATCAGGGTATCAACTCTCGCCCCGTGTCTCACACGCCTCAAGGCCTTGCCATGCCATTCTCATATCACAATCAAGACTTATGCTTTGACTTTCAATTCAAATGCACACTGAGTGGCAAGTGCCAATTCAAATGCATTTCGTAAATTTTGTGGCATGCGAACAAATCAGATAACATACAGACATGGCAACCATTCAAGCACAAACAACGTCATACATATACATCTTATAATACCTTAGGGCTTATTAAAAATCATCCATTGTTAGGATTTCTCATACATCGATCCAATCAATTCTCGACACACCCAATAGAGTCCAATTCCCCTAGCCTCAGTTTAGGAAGTCCCTTACCTTTGACTAGACAACACAAATTTCTTCTTCTTGGATCACTTAGGGTTCGGTCAACCAAGGTCCACACCCGAACTTATCGCGCAACCTAGGATTTCAACCAATCCGTCAAATTTCTGCACTCAATTCCTCAATCCATCAATCTCAATCATCCATAATTTAACCCTCAACACCTCACCATATCATAATCATCAATTTGCAGCTCAAATCATCCACAATCAGCCCTCAACAGAATCGATTTGGGCTTGGCATCGAACCGGTTCCACTCGATTTTGTGCTAGGCGGGTCCAACCGGTCCTAATCTACTCTAAATCCATCAATTATACACTATCCTACCTCTTAGAATGTCTAACTAAGGGTTTTGGAGGCTCACCGTGAGTTTCGAGTCAAATGGCCGCCGAATTCCCGTTGAAACTCGCCGGAACGCCCAAGGTCAGATTCTGGCAGATTTTGGGAAAAATATACAAGGTCGGTTAGTGGTAATAAACTTATCAAATTAAGCCTCAATTTTCACCACAGAATCCTAAACATGTCTACTGAGTCTCCACAAAATTTCAACATTTCGACCATCAAAGGAACTGAAAACCGAACCTACCTCTGGTTTGTTTCGATTCTGTCGGCTCTCGAGAAATCTTTTGCCCAGAACTCCTCGATGCTCCAATCGATCTGATTCTTATTGGAAGAGTTAGGCAAGATGTGGATTTTCGTCAGTGTGGTCGGCTGGTGGTCAAACGGTGGCCGGAAGGGCCTGTCGTGGGCGGCAAACAGTGGCGTTGGGTCTAGTCGGGCGGCGACAGAAACTGGGAAGAAGAAGAAGAAGATGATGCTCGGTTGTTCTTGGGAGTGGTCTGGCCAAATGGGGTTGAAGAGAGAGAGAGGAGATTGATATACACAAATTTGGTCAAAGAGAGTTGAATATTAGGTGGATGAAAAGGTGATATGACCATACTCCTTTGATCTTGTGACACTTGGCAATTGCTTTTCCAATGAAGATCCAATGGCCATTTTAATCCTCATTTTTGGCAGCCATGGATGGTTATAATATCCAATTTGCCCTTCTTCAATTGCAAGGATAAAGTTCTAAGCTTGAGGGGCAAAACGGTCATTTTACCCCCGACTTTTCGAACGTCGTTTTTTCTCGTTCCAGGATTATTCGATAGGGCGACGGCCAATCCAAATAACGTTGAAATTCTTGATTTTCCATTTCAAACTTTTCAGGACTCGTTTCTAATAGCTTTCTCTATCAGACGTGATTCCAACTTATCCCGAGCTGACGGGCGGCTTTTTCAGACTTTACGCATATCGACCCGTGATTCATATCACGTTTAAGGCTCGTCAATTCATGGCGGCTTTGGTTGTTATGTAATTGTGAAGGTTTATCACTAGTCCCTATGGTCTCGATCGTCACTGTCAGATTTAAGATAATTTTGCAAATCATATGTTGGTTAAACGTCATCACTCGCGCTCCAATCGTACGACACTCGCATGGTAATCCTTGATCGTTTTTAGGTCGGCCTTTTGGTGGTTCTAAATATCTCCTCGACAATTTTTATGGTCAAAGCGTCATTTTCTTTTTCGAGTCGCCTAGGTCCATGTACTTCGTCTCGCGTTAGCCTTTCTCCTTTGGTTAGCCTACTCAAATTGATCAGGTTTGAGCGAAATACAACTGAAATACATCACTTGATACATATAAACTTCTCATTACAGAGTTTGAAGTTGATTGAAAATCGGAATGTCACAACTCTTCCCCCCTTACAAAAATTTCGTCCTCGAAATTTATATTACACTTAATTACTCAAATAAATGAGGGTGTTGTCGCCTCATTGTCTCTTCATTCTCCCACGTGGCTCCTTCCGTCCCGTGGTGCTCCCATACTACCTTGACTAGTGGGATCTTCTTATTTCTAAGGATCTGCTCTTTTCGATCCTCGATCCTTATTGGCCTCTCTATGTAAGACACTCTATCGTCCACTTCTATGGCCTCATAATCCAGCACATGTGTCGGGTCAGGTTCATACTTTCTCAATATCGACACATGAAATACATTATGTACCTGAGATAGATTTGGCGGCAAAGAAAGCCGGTAGGCCAAAGTTTCAATTCTCTTCAATATCTCAAAAATGCCTACATACCTTGGGTTCGGCTTCCTTTCCTTCCGAATCGCGACAGTCCTCTCATCGGCGACATCTTGAGGAAGACGCGGTCGCCCACTTGAAACTCCAGAGGCTTGCGCCGCTTGTCTGCATAGCTCTTCTGGTGACTTTGCGCCGTCTTCAGTCTATCTCGAATTATCTTCACTGGTTCCACCGATTACTCTACCAATTCGGGGCTCATGATACTTCTTTCTCCGACCTTATCCAGAATATCGGTATTCTGCAGACTCTACCATATAGTGCTTCGACCGGTGCCATCTGTATACTCTGCTGCTAGCTATTATTGTAAGCAAATTCTACCAGGTGTAGCTACTCTTCCCATCCACTTTTAAAATCAATGACGCACGCTTTCAACATGTCCTCGAGCGTCTGGATCGTCCTTTTCGACTGCCCATCTGTCTGGGGATGATATGCCATACTGAACTGCAGTCGGGTCCCCGTGGCCTCTTGCAAGCTCTTCCAAAAGTTCGCTGTGAATTTCGGAGCCCTATCTGAGGTTATCATCACCGACACCCCGCGTAATCTTATTATTTGTCTCATGTACAATTCTGGGTACTTACCCATGACGAAGTCTTTTCGTACGGGAATGAAGCGGGCGGACTTGGTCAATCGGTCCACGACTACCCATATCGAGTCGCGACCTCTCTGACTCCTCGGAAGTCCCATTACGAAATCCATGGTTATGTGCACTCACTTCTATTCCGAAATCTTCAGTGGTTGCAGCAGTCCTTCAGGTTTACAGTGATGCACCTTCACTTGTTGGCAAGTCAAACACTTAGCCACGCATGTTGCCACGTCTACCTTCATTCCGTTCCACCAATAATGATGTCGTAAATTCTAGTACATCTTCGTACTTTCAGGGTGGACACTATAGTTGCTCCTATGAGCCTTTGACAGAATTCTTTCTCGGAGCCCTTCATCCTTTGGTACACATAGTCGTCCTTGGAACCTCAAAATTTCGTCCTCAGACACTTGGAATTCTAGCTTCCTCTTCGTTGCATCCATCTCGACAATTTTCTAAATCTCTGGGTCCGTGGACTGCAATGCCTTAATCCCTTCTTGGACCTCAGGTTCCACCCTCAGAGTCGCTATCAAACTGGATAATTGATCGACCTCTAATCTGAATTCAGAATCTCTCAAGTCCTCTATCGTCGATCAACTTCTCACAGCAGGCATGCAATACTTGACTTTCGACTTAATACATCTGCTACTCTGTTTGCTTTCCCAGAATGATACAACATCTCACAATCATAATCTTTGAGCAACCATCCACCTACGCTGTCTCATGTTCAGCTCCTTTTGGGAAAACAAGTATTTCAAGTTCTGGTGGTCGGTATATATCTGAAACTTCTCGCCACAAAGGTAGTGTCTCCAAATCTTCAGGGCAAACACTATCGCCGCTAGTTCTAAGTCGTGGGTTGGGTAATTCATCTCGTGTGATCTCAATTGCCTAGATGCATAGCCTACTACCCTACCGTGCTGCATCAATACACAGCCCAATCCTTTCAGCGAAGCATCGCTGTAAATCTCGTAACCTCCCAATCTCGACGGAATGATCAACATTGGCGCAGTAGTCAATTTGTGCTTAAACTCTTGGAAACTCTGCTCACATCTATCAGTCCACTTAAACTTCATTTCCTTCTTTGTCAACCGCATCAACGGGATGGCTATGGAGGAGAACTTCTCCATAAATCGTCTATAGTATCCCGCTAATCCCAAGAAACTTCTGACCTTCGTAACCGTAGCAGGCATCGGCCAATTGGTTACAGCCTCTATTTTTGCAGGGTCCACTGCAATCCCTTCACCAGACACCACATGACCTAGAAATGCTACCTTGTTCAACCACAATTCACACTTACTCAACTTCGCATACAGTGAATATTCCCTCAGGGTCCTCAGTACAATTCTTAAATGCTTGTACCTATATACAAGAATAAGGGGGATATCCAGAATTGTTCTAATTATAGAGGCATCAAACGTATGAGCCATACAATGAAATTGTGGGAGAGAGTTATTAAGCATCGTTTGAGAATAGAGACCAAGGTTTCTGTTAATCAATTTGAATTTATACCAGGAAAATCTACCATGGAGGCTATTTTCTTAATACGACAATTGATGGAAAGATATCGAGAAAGAAAGAAAGACCTCCATATGGTGTTTATTGATCTCGAGAAGGCGTATGATAGGGTTCCAAGAAAGATTTTGTGGTGGATTCTTAAGAAGAAAAAAGTACCTTTAAAGTATGTCGAGGCAATCAAGGATATGTATAACGGTGCTACTACATGTGTGAAGGCTTGTAATGACACATCAAGTTATTTTTCAATCACAGTAGGCTTACACCAAGGTTCTACTTTGAGCCCTTACCTTTTTACCCTGGTTATGGATGAGCTAACAAAAGATATTCAAGATGAGGTGTCGTGACGTATGCTATTTGCAGACGATATCGTGCTTATTGATGAGACTAGGGCTGGGGTTAACGCTAAGTTAGAAGTATGGAGAAGCATGTTGGAGTCTAAAGGATTTACGCTAAGTTGGAGTCTAAAGGATTTACGCTAAGTCGAAGTAAGACGGAATACTTGAAGTGTGAGTTTGACAATGCAAAAAGAGGGGATCAAGAAGTCGTAAATATGCTTGGACATGAGGTACCTAAAAAAGATACATTTAGATATCTAGGATCAATATTGCAAAAGGAGGGAGAGATTGATGAGAATGTAAGCCGTAGAATCAGAGCAAGTTGGATGAAATGGCGCAGTGCATCGAGATTTTTGTATGATCGTAAAATTCCTTTTAAGTTAAAAGGAAAATTTTATAGAACAACAGTCAGACATGTCATGTTATATGGAGCTGAATGTTGGCCAGCACAAAGGAAACATGAGCATAAAATGGGAATAGCGAAAATGAGGATGTTAAGGTGGATGTGTGGTCATACAAGGATGGATAAGATAAGGAACGAAGAGATTCGACGAAAAGTTGGAGTAGAACCGGTGGCGAAAAAGATGAGAGAGCATAGATTGATATGGTTTGAGCATATTTTTCGAAAACCTTTAGATGCACCGGTATGAACAGAAGTTTGCTATCTAGAGCATAACACAAAGAAAGCAAGAGGTCGGCCAAAACTTACTTGGGGGAAAGCAGTAAAACAAGATTTAATGGAGTGAGAAATAGATTGGCGTACGATTTATCTTAAGACGGAGTGGAGAGAGGCTATTAGTATTGTGGAGGGGTAGTGTATAGATATATATATATATATACTTATTTATTTTTACACATTTATCTATTTTCCTTCCCTTGATTCTGCTTTTATTTTTATTTTTATTTTTATGATTCTTTGGGGTTCATCGACCGCCGACCCCAACTAGTTTGGGATAAAGGTGTTGTTGATGTTGATGTTGATGATGTATGTTCTGCATCGCTCCTAGAGTAAATCAAGATATCGTCAATTAAGACTATGACGAATCTGTTCAGAAACTCCTTGAATACTCGGTGCATCAGGTCCATGAAAGCAGCTGAAACGTTCGTCAATCCAAACGGCATCACCGTAAACTCATAATGACCATACCTCGTCCTGAATGCAGTCTTGGGTATGTTTTCCTTCTTGATCCTCAGCTGGTGATACCCCGTCCTCAAGTCAATCTTTGAAAATAATGGTGCTCCTTGCAACTGATCGAATAGATCATCAATCCTCGGCAGTAGATACTTGTTCTTCACCGTCACCTGATTCAGCTGCCAGTAGTCAATGCTTAGACGCAAAGATCCATCATTCTTTCTTACACCACGGCGAAGCACTTGGTCGGATGAACCCCTTATCTAGCAATTCTTGCATCTGCACCTTTAACTCCTTTAATTCTGACAGGGACATCTTGTACGGTGCTTTCGATATCGGCTCTGTCCCAGGAGCTAATTCAATTACAAACTCTATTTCTCATTCTGGTGGTAGTCTTGGCAACTCCTAGGGAAACACATCCTGAAACTCACGCACTACCAGGATATTCTCTAACTTTGGTTCCTCAGTAGTCGTATCTATTGCTGCTACTAAGTATGCCCAACATCCTTCAGACATCAACTTAGTTACTTCCAAAGATGAGACTAAGGGAATCAAGATTCTTCTTCGACTTCCCACTAATTCAAAACTAGGGCGGCCTCTCGGATAAAACCGAATTGTTCTACTACCACGGTCTACTACGGCCCCCTGCTTACTCAACCAATCCATTCACGTCAAAATCAAACATAGGCAATACGGCTAGGTCAATGCTCTCTTTATTTTCCCCAATCACTATTTCACAACCAGCACAGCCCAACGAAACTATTGTATTATCCTTTAAGGGTGTAGTAACATGCAAGATCATGCTAAACGGTTTCAATTTCATGTCTACTAATTCAGCAAACTGTGTAGACACGAAAGAATGTGTGGCATCAGGGTCAAACAATGCATAAGCAGTCTAGTTGCACAAGTAGATCGTACATGTGACCACTCCTGGCGCATCTTCCGCCTCGCTGCAAGTTACAACGTACATTCTACCCTGTGTCGGTGGTCTGCTCTGTTCGAGCTGAGGTACGGTAGTCGACTGTCCCTCTTGCGGCCTCTGTCCTCGCGGTCGACTTGCCGGTGCTTGGTTCGGACACATCCTCATCTGGTGGCCCAGTTGACCACACTTGAAACATGCTCCTATCCTCACTGGGCATGGCCCATTTCCATGCCTTCTGCCACATAGTCTGCAGCTCCAGTTCACCGGGTTTGACGGTTTCACTATTTTCTTCCTTGTGGGCGGCACGAAACGTCTGTTATTCGCCATTAGCCTCTTGCCCATCTGGCGATTGTCTCTGAACGATGGGAACCGCGATCCAGTGACGGTATTTCTTTTCCTCAAATCTCATTCAATCATTTGGCCTCGCTCATATATCTCCTAGTAAGTTCTCAAGTTCAGAGCGATCATCTGGATACGGGTTCTGGCCTCAGACCATCCCTAAACCTCCTTGCCTTCTCCAAAGGGTCCTCCACAGATCGAGGTGCATACCTCGAAAGCCTCGCGAACTCAGTCTCGTACTGGTCTATTGTCAGTTGGTTTTGGCGTAGCTGCAGGAACTCCACCTTCTTTCTTTCTCTGGCCGTTTTTTAGAAATATTTATCATTAAAGGCCATCTTAAAAGCGTTTCAGTTCAGGGCCACTCCTTCAGGGAAGACTCCGTCCTTGGTGGCAGCTTACCAGTCATTTGTTGTACCCTCTAGTTGGTATACAGCCAGCAGCACTTTCTCCTCATCTGTGCATCTTAGCACCCCAAAAGCCTTCTCTAGCTTCTCTATCCATCTGGGCACTAGCTTGGAATCTCCAATCCCGTCAAACTGTGTATGCTTCAGGAACTGTTCAACTAGCTGGCCCATTTGTCTAGCCACAACGATTTCCTCTTGAGGGTTTACCGTTTCGTTACTCTAGTTCGACTTGCCCTAACTTTCACTTCCACCAGCGTTGTCAATGTTGGTATTGATGGCAGTTAGAGTAGCTCCTACTGTCTGGGCTATGGCAGAATCCCGATCCTTGGCCTGTCTTTCATAATGTCTCTAAGCCCCTTCATTGCCCTCAGCAGGCCGTCCACTCTTGGATCTTCAGCTACGGGCGACCTCGAGTTAGAGGCTCCGCCTCTTGGTCTTCTAGCCGTCCTAGGTGGGTTACTCGTCCTTGTCTCTTTCTACTGAACCTGATCCACAACAAGTTCAGCAATGAGTTAGCAACTTACTCAATTATCCAAATCTAGAGCTACTAACTAACCCTTAACAGAAATAGTCATGCTACAACTGTACTCCACACATTAATTTCAAAAACATTTCAATCAATGGCCCATGGCCATTCCTCATTTCCATCCACTCTAATGATTCACTAAAACCAATCATTTTCATTCATCAAGCAAGCCAAGGTTCAGAAATGACCTTTAATCCTGGACAGAGAACTTAATTCCTTATGCCTTGCCACAATATTACCAAGGTAAAACACCATCTATAGGTGTCAAGTCACATGCTAGGCATCTCATATCTTGCCTGACCAGTCTTTTTAAAGTCTCGCTATCCGTCTTTGTCCCAACTTAATCTTCCTTATCACTCATGTCCTCAATCCACTTTATATCGAGCTGACCTTGTTCTGATACCAAACAAGCGAAAATGTCATACCCCGCGCCCCGTGCACGAGCAAGCGAACATTCCTGCAAGCGAACCAATAATAATCTCTCGGCGGTTCCAAGATCCACCAACAGAAGTCGATAGATATGATAAATACCTAGAGCATGCGGAAACGATACTAACATAACCTCGTACAATTGATAAGATAAGTGGGACATGGATAGCATATAATATTCGTACATCAAAGCATACTATTCATACAACATCGAATACTAAACCCGCTAAACAAAAAGGTGATAGGGTAAACATATCAAAAGGGATTATCTACAAAATCCATCAGGAGTAGGGTTAGGTCGCCAGTCTAAGATCGATCCACCAACTAAAGTATCCTAGGATGAGTTGCTGGAGTCATCTGTATCCTCTGCATACTCATTCGGCTCATACTTAAAAAACGTCTCAGACGGGACCTCGACAGAATCCTCCATAGTCACCTCCAGCGATGGCTCAGCGAGGTCCCCCTCAGACGCCTCCAAGACTATAACCTCCTCCTGTTGCTGCTCTATGGGCTCCAAGGTCGGGGTCTGCTCTGGCCCATTCCTAGACCTTACTACTAACCCCTCAGGCAACTCTTGCTCCGCTACAGTCTGGCACCAATCGGGTATGACACCCTGCGGTACCTCGTGGGGCTTCAGCGGCCCTATCTGTAAATCCCCTTCCTTTTTGAACAACGCCTTGAATCTATGAGGCTTCCAATTAGACTTACCCTCGTCCACCCATACGACAATATATTTCCTCACATATACGTTCCCTTGCCTGTCTGGGAACTCATCATAGTACGCCGTCATCACCTTTGGGTCCCTAAAACGTATTGGCCACATAGCTATGACCTAGGATCTATAAAGTAAAGGTTTCTCCAAAAGGGGTGTGATACACATCTCGGTAAAAAAAAAACCTAACCTTAGGTCAGGTTAACAGTCCACTCAGGTAGTCACATCCCTCAACAGATCCAAACTCATGAACACACATGCATAATAATCACGATTCAATAAACAACAACATACAGAAGACAAGCATACATTTATGATCTCATGTCACACTCAGATGCATGCATACCCTTAGCATGCCACTTTACCACATCCATCCACCTTTGCCTGCCTCATTCTCTAGCCCCCGAACTAGTCGCATCAGGGTTGATCCGCGTAAACGCATCAGACCATCATCGATGACCCGCGTAAACGCATCATGTCCCGATGAATTTCCAGGCAAAGCTCATTAACTCATACTCCGTCCCGCAAATAGTTCACATCAGGACCGTGGCTATCTCAACCCCGCGATCTCGTCGCATCAGGGCGCCACACCACCATAACTTCATCCCGCGATCTGTCGCATCAGGGTATCAACTCCCGCCCCGCGTCTCACACGCCTCAAGGCCTCGCCATGCCATGCTCATGCCACAGTCAAGACTTATGCTTTGACTTTCAATTCAATTGCACACTTAGTGGCGAGTGCCAATTCAAATGCATTTCGTAAATTCTGTGGCATGCGAGCAAATCAGATAACATACAGACATGGCAACCACTCAAGCACAAACAACATCACACATATACATCCTATAATACCTTAGGGCGTATTAAAAGCCATCCATTGTTAGGATTTCTCATACATCGATCCAATCAATTCTCGACACACCCAATAGAGTCCAATCCCCCTAGTCTCGATTTAGGAAATCCCTTACCTTTGACTGGACAACACAAATTTCTTCTTCTTTGATCACTTAGGATTCGGCCAACTAAGGTCCACACCTGGACTTGTCGTACAACCTAGAATTTCAACCAATTCGTCAAATTTTCGTACGCAATTTCTCAATCCATCAATCCCAATCATCCATAATTTAACCCTCAACACCTCACCACATCATAATCATCAATTTGCAGCTCAAATCATCCATAATCAGCCCTCAACAGAATCGGTTTGGGCCTGGCGCCGAGCCGGTTCCACTCGATTTTGTGTTAGCCAGGTCCAACCGGTCCTAATCTACTCTAAATCCATCAATTATACACTATCCTACCTCTTAGAATGACTACCTAAGGGTTTGGGAGGCTCACCGTGAGTTTCGAGTCAAATGGCTGCTGGATTCCCGTTGAAGCTCGCCGGAACGCCCAAGGTCAAATTTCGGCAGATTCCGGGCAAAATGTACAAGGCCGGTTCGTGGTCATAAACTTATCAAATTAAGCCCCAATTTTTTCACAAAATCCTAAACATGTCTACTGAGTCTCCACAAAATTTGAGCCCAAAATTCCAACATTTCGACCATCAAAGGATTGAGAACCGAACATACCTCAGGTTTGTTCCGATTATGTCGGCTCTCGGGAAATCTCTTGCCCAGAACTCCTCGGTGCTCCAATCGACCTGATTCTTATTGGAGGAGTTCGGCAAGACGTGGATCTTCGTCGGTGTAGTCGGCCGGCGGTCGAACGATGGCCGGCAGGGCCTGTCGTAGGTGGCAAACAGTGGCGTCGGGCCTGGTCAGGGGGCGACAGAAACTTGAAAGAAGAAGAAGATGATGCTCGGTTGTTCTTGGGAGTGGTCTGACCGAATGGGGTTGAAGAGAGAGAGAGAGAGAGAGGAGATTGCTATACACAAATTTGATCAAAGAGAGTTGAATATTAGGTGGATGAAAAGGTGACATGACCATACTCCTTTGATCTTGTGACACTTGGCAATTGTTTTTTCAATGAAGATCCAATGACCATTTTAATCCTCATTTTCGGTAGACATGGATGGTTATAATGTCAAATTTTCCCTTCTTCAATTGCAAGGGTAAAGTTATAAGCTTGAGTGGCAAAACAGTCATTTTACCCCCGACTTTCCGAACGTCGTTTTTTCTCGTTCCAGGATTATTCGATAGGGCGACGGCCAATCCAAATAATTTTGGAATTCTTGATTTTCCATTTCAAACTTTTCAAGACTCGTTTCTGATAGCTTTCTCTATCGGACGTGATTCCAGCCTATCCCGAACTGACGGGCGGCT
Organism: Rhodomyrtus tomentosa; assembly: GCA_028455895.1. Classification (NCBI taxonomy): domain Eukaryota; kingdom Viridiplantae; phylum Streptophyta; class Magnoliopsida; order Myrtales; family Myrtaceae; genus Rhodomyrtus; species Rhodomyrtus tomentosa. Next base: position 10,361,495 of record JAPCWY010000003.1, on the reverse strand, counting down.
TTTGCAGACTTTACGCGTGTCGACCCCGTGATTCATATCACGTTTAGGGCTCGTCAATTCATGGCGACTTTGGTTGTCATGTAATTGTGAGGGTTTATCATTAGTCCCTATGGTCTCGATCGTCACTATCCGATTTAGGATAATTTTGCAAATCATACGTTGGTTAAACGGCATTACTCGCGCTCCAATCGTACGACACTCGCATGATAATACTTGATCGTTCTTAGATCGACCTTTTGGTGGTTCTAAATATCCCCTCGACAATCCTTATGGTCAAAGCGCCATTTCCTTTTTCGAGTCGCCTAGGTTCACGTACTTCGTCTCGCGTTAGCCTTTCCTCTTTGGTCAGCCTATTCAAATTGATCAAGTTTGAGCGAAATATAACTGAAATACATCACTTGATATATATATATATATAAACTTCTCATTACAGAGTCTGAAGTTGATTAGAAATCGGAATGTCACACAATTCGTACTCGGCCTATTCCACATGGCTAAAACATTTCCATATTTGATCAAATCCAGCAAAATCCATACTACATGGAAAGTCATAGAGATGGGTTGAGTATGAGTAAATCGTGGACTCATTTAGCATTCACACTACTCTAGATTTTACTGTTCTAAACCCATTTATGATCCATTAGTGATTACAACTAACCCATTTAATAACCCGATCCATCAAGCATGAGTTAAGAAATGAATTTTACGACATATTTTGGCAGGTCTAGAATGATGGTATAGACCCAAAGGTCGAGACTAGCGATGGAAGCGCATGGGAAACGAATGCATAAGCAAAAATTTTTGTGATAATTACATAAATGGTCCCTAAATTTTGGCAGGATGTGCAATCTGATCTATAAATTTTTAATTTTTCTAATTTAGTCATTGAACTTTGACAGAATATGCAATTTGGTATCTAAACTTTTGATTTGTTCAATTTAGTCCATAAACTTTTAGCTCATGTTCAATTTAGTCTCTGAATTAGAGGAAGATGTTCAAAATAGTCATTTTATTAATTTAAGATCATGGATAACGTTGAACATTTTCATATAGTTCAGGAACTAAATTGAATATTTACTAAAAGTTCAGGAACTGAATTGAACAAGTCAAAAGTTTATTAATCAAATTTGCACATTCTACCAAAGTTCAATGACTAAATTTAACCAATTAAAAATTCAGGGATCAGATTTCACATTCTGCTAAAGTTTAGGGACACTTTATGTCATTTTGCCAAAAATTTTCTCTTGCTAACTTTGGAATCTTCTTCGCGACGGGGAATCGTGCGAGTTGATCACGAGGGGGGCTGCGGCCAAAGACCACGAGAGAGAATCTCCCCGTACGTGAGCAAGAACAAATAGTGATTAACGCGAAAAGGAAATATTTAAATATGGCTTGGAATCTCGTTAATTCAATGTGGCCTTTCCCAATTAAGGGGATGGACCACCAATATTAAAAAAAGGAAAACAAAATTTCCAAAACTTGGTCCGTTCAAACGAGGCCCATTATCAAAATCAATCCGCCCACAAGAAACGGAAAGTCTGCACTCGATTCAAACCCTTTTTATCTCTCTCTCTCTCTCTTTTATCGGTTCCTCCTTTCCCTTTTAATCAATAACCGCAGTTAAATTAACTCAAAATCCAATAAATTAGTTGTCCTAATTATTGATTACGATGATGGCGACTCTCTCTCTCTCTCTCTTTTCGTTGGCTGACTGACCCAAAAAGAGGAACAGAACAAAATTGGCCTTAATTGAAAGCCGATGTAGGCCTGATTTTTCAAATCGGGAATAACTGGTGGATTGGGGGAAAGGAAAATTGTCGAATTTTGAGACGACGACTCTCTCTCTCTCTCTCTTTTACTAGGAATTTGTTTGCGACAGTTTCTGGTGAAGCGTCCCTACCTTAAATATCTACCGACAAGATGATTTACAAGGCATCTAAATCATTGAGAGACTTTTGTCTTGCAATTCGAGAGGATGTAACTACAACCGAGTCCCAAGTATTTTTGCTGTACTTAATGTGATATGGACTCTTAAGATTCCCGCCTTCATTTTTTTTGGTTTCACGGCAATTAGGAAATTGCCGCTACCCGTAGCCGACTGTGGAATGTTGAAGTTAAGATACTTTGGAAATCGTGGTCTGCCTCGTTTTTGCACTTGGGATCTGCTTTGAATCAAAAACTTCCAAACACGGGATTTAGCAAACGACATAACATAAGGGTTTCGAAAGAGTCGGTCTTGTACATGTGTTAGCTGAAAGAAAAAGAAAGAGAATAAAATGCAGCAATTAATAGCTTTGGTACATAGATGGAAAGCCTAACACGGGAGAAATTCAGAAATGTGTTTGGGGGAGAAGATGTCAAGAGTGTCGAGGGATACGTAAAAATCTCCGAAAAAGAGAGAGAGAGAGAGAGAGAGATGTCGTTGGTTTCGCGTTTCTCATGTGCGTATTTTGTTTGAAACAATCCCCAGCAAAAATCCTTTCCCCCAAAAGAAGGAACTTTCTCTCTCTCTCTCTCTTTCTTATTCGCTGCTCCTTCTTAGTCATTACTCGCAACGCGCACACAGTCGTAGGTAGGGGTCGGTCTCTCTCTCTCTCTCTCTCTCTCTCTCTTCTACTCGAGCGAACGCAGAAAATGGCGAGTCCCGATTCGAGAACGCCCGGCGACAAGAACGTCCCCTGCGACTTCTGCACCGACCGGTTGGCCGTCCTCTACTGCCGGAGCGACGCGGCCAAGCTCTGCCTCCTCTGCGACCACCACGTCCACTCCGCCAACCTCCTCTCCCGCAAGCACCTCCGCTCCCAGATCTGCGACAACTGCGCCTCCGCCCCCGCCTCCTCTCGCTGCTCCACCGACAACCTCGTCCTCTGCCAGGACTGCGACTGGGACGCCCATGCCGCCTCCCCCGTCCCCTCCTCTCACCATCGCTCCCGGATCGACGGCTTCTCCGGCTGCCCCTCTCCGCTCCAGCTCGCCTCCCTCTGGGGCCTCGATTTGGCCGACCAAGACAAGCGCTCGGCCCCCTCCGCCCGGGACGATGCCGAGCTGATGCGAGAGGTGATTTCGAGCATCGAGGGTTGGGTGTACGGGGCCAATGGACACGGGTTCGGGTTTCAGGACTCGATGGTGCCCAACGACGCGGCTTTGGCGGCTCCTTACCCCGGTGTCGTCAAGCAGGGATCGGCGGGTCGGACGAACTGCGGGAGGCGTAAGCAGGAGATGCATAAGCAGTTGGTGGAGTTGCTGAACAGTGATTTTGAGGATAATTCTGATGGTGGAGGAGGAGGGGGAGGAGGAGGAGGAGATAATTTGGTGCCGAGGACACCAAATAGGACGACGGCCGCGTGGCCGGAGAATGGGGAAGAGATCTGTGGGGAGCATCGACACGGGAGTGATGGGGTTGATGCGGCGGTGATGGATCATCACGAGCCATTTCAACAGCCGCCGACTTTTACTTCTTTGCTGATGTTCCCGACGCAGCATGATTTGGAGGAGACCGGGCGGAGTGTCGTCGGAGTGGGGACTAGTAATGTCGCCGGCCAGAGTACTCAGGTTTGGATATTGATTGTGTTGCCTTCTAGTTGGTCAGTTAGGCCATGTCTTGTGCTTTAAGTTCGTTACATGATCTGGGGTTTGGCTTCTTGCAATGATAGATTTCATGCTTTATTATCTGTGTTGATTACGAGCTTTGGGAGATGGTTCGCTCGTGGTTCGGGCTGGTGACTGGTTTTCCCGACCGCCGTGATGCTCTTGGAAAACGGCCTAGTTTTTCATGTCCGAAGCTCTCCAGAGGTTGTGTTGGCTTTAGGACTGGATCTCTTTTTGGTTTTCTACATGCGATGATTTCTGCTTCTGGGAAAAGCCCTTGGCTTCTTGCAGTGGCGCATCCGGTCTTCTTTACTAGTTTTGTGGAATCGAGATAAAAGAACTCTTTCTAGCTCTCTCGTGCAACTATGGCTTTTATCATTTTAAGAATGCAGCATTCTCGCGTCGATCATGGTTAAAAACCTATCATTGATTCTGAGGACTTAGTCTTTTGCGTGCATTGTTAGGTTGACTCTTCTGGCACCCCTAGGCCGAGCTTCTCTTGGACTTTGAGGACTTAAGCTCGCTGCGCTTTGATGCTGTTTCTCATTTTAATCTCGTTCCATGCTAGTATGTAACTCATGTGATTCTTAAATGGTCAAACCGCTGCTTTGTGTAATATGTAGTGTAGTGAAACTAACTGTTGGTTTGTTTGCTTCCTCTCAGATCTGGGATTTCAACTTGGGACTGTTGAGGAGTCAAGAAAAAGCCAGTGCAGTGGAAGTTGGATACGGCGAAAGCAACGAAGGTTTTATGATCAAGAGTTACGAAGAACTAATGAAAGAGACATCAATCACGACTACAAAAATGCTGGAGGATGTTTACCAGCTGAATGGTTATCTCTTGCCCGAGGATATCGCATTGTACAATGTAAGGGTGTCTAATGTCTTAGCTGAACATGAAGCATGGTTTCGATAATAGTAGGTACAAGTATCTGCCTCTTGGATTGCACCATCCTTCGCATAGTGTCGTTTGTGTTCCAGAATATTGCTTGAAGATTCAAATATTTTCTTCAAATCTGTTATTCTTCTCCTGCCAGTCTGCCACTTAGACCATCTTGAAACTTCACGATGGAGATTACCAGTTTAATTGTATATAACATGTCTGTGGTCCCGCAATTTAATTATGCGCTGCATTTTATTGGTGTTGTTTGTTCCTGTGGCATGTAGGCCTAGGCAACGCTTCACATCCTTGCATGTCCTTAAGATGTCTGGAGTTTGTTGTGATTTGATAACCGTACCTTCCTTAGATATGATGGCTGTCTTATGCTGAAGAGCCATGATAAGGCTTAGCATTAGGCACTTCAATTTCCTTTCTGTTTTTCTTTGAAAAAAGTAGACAAAGCTCGCCACTAAATTTTGTTACGAGAGCAGATTGACAATATATCATGTTGAAACATAATATACCCTTTGATCAAAGCTTGCAGGTGAGCTTGTGTATACTATGTTTGCGTATGTTACATGATACTGTGCCTATATCATTCAATGATCATGATTTCAACACCTCAACCTGGATAAAATAGTTCTTGTTTCCCTGTAAAACTAGACATTCGTCATATGGGTTTTGTTATATAGTGTGTCCTCGAGGGACTTGTTAAATAATCATAGAAGAAATCTCACAGTATTCAATTTACTTTTGGGCACTCTAAACGTGAGCCTGGTTGTATTTTATGAAACGGGAACCATCTTTTCTTTTGTTGAATGTGAATCACGATTCTTTACGTATTTAAGTCATGTATTCTCTCTACTTCATTGAGATGAAAAGGCTGGTACATTTGCACTTCCTTATGTTTCTGACACAGACTTAGAAATGTCTTTCTACTTCTACATTCAAGCTTCTCTTCTCAAAGTGAAATATCGGATTGCTTCTAACGCTGCAGGCCAGTTCAAGTAACCTGGGTGCAAGCCAAGGGCCAGCAACATCTGAGAGTAACAACTTACCTGTGCCCAGGGCTAAATCCAAAGGCTCCACTAACTCCAAGGGTTACAATTTTGCGGATCAGACGTTGATCACGAGCGGCAATGACACGGGAATGGCGGTGAAGACAAAGGCTGACTTGGAGTTGCTGGCTCAAAACAGAGGCAACGCCATGCTCCGTTACAAGGAGAAGAAGAAAAACCGGAGGTGTCTTTTTTTCTCGATCCTGTCCTCTATTTCTTTCCAGCGCGTAACAGCTTTGCCCGCTTTAGGGCGCTTCTTCGCGAGCATTAAACCAATCGATTCTTTCTCATCACACACAGATACGAGAAGCACATAAGGTACGAGTCGAGGAAGGCGAGAGCCGACACTAGGAAGCGAGTCAAGGGTCGGTTTGTGAAGGCCAGCGAAGCCCCTTGATTGTGTTCCTGGAGTAGCCAGATGAGCTGTTCCCTTCTTTACTCTCTCTCTCTCTCTCTCCCTCAATTCTTTGTTTGCTTGTAAATAATCTTTTGACAAACAGTCTCTTTCCCCATGTTGTAGTGTATGATTTTGAGCAAGTCTTAGATTACGTGTATTTGCTGTCATTACTCGTCGGTCATCATCCTCTCATCTTATATGTCAAGCACTCTTGCTAGGGATAGCTGATGATTATTCCGAGTAGGCACAAACTTCCTCCCCCTCGCCTCTTTTTGTTACCATAAAGGGTTATTTTTATTTTTATTTTAATACATTAAGCAGGTATCTTATCATCATTTGCCAAGAACAAAAGAGAGAAGCTTTAACCCTAATGGGCCTAAGGTCATTTGATTCTCTCTCTCTCTGCCCCACGTGTGTGGTATCATACGTACGAGATAATGTTGTTCAACTATCGATTGAGGCTCCGACTCAAAAAAAAAAAAAAAAACCCTCTCGATTGAGGCGGAAGTACTAAAGCACACGCGCCCAAGTAGATAATGTCTGTTTCTCAGTATTTCGAATATCTTTCCAAATCCAAAGGCTCTTTCATTTTCAGTTTTGCACAGGGAATTAGATTAAGGATGGGAATCACAAAGGGTCGGTCCAACTGGACCTCCCTTTCATTGGATATCTAATCATGTCTTGGACGCTCCTTTAGTGGTTTGAAAAGGAAATATGAAGAAGCATTTATTAGTTTATTACTGACTATTGTTTTCCAAAGAGGCCATAGAAAGTCCCTTTGCTTGTTTTTCTCTCTTCTTCAGCAGTGACCTGTCGAGCAATGATTCGTGTGGTACTATTCCAACCTCCGGTTTATTTTCCAAGTTCTCAGAGCAGAGGTTCGATTCACCGACCACCCTGCATTGTGAATTTCCTTTATTAAAAAAAAAAGACAAAACGAAACACCCAACCACAAGGCATTCGCTCGCTAGACTCTGCTCAACTCTCTTCGTTGGGTTGTGGTGTGGTGTGGTGTGCTGTGTTGTGGGAACTTTTGGATGTACGTACTGTATCGTTTGACTTTGTGCGCTTCCGCCCTTTGGTTGTACGAGTCGGAGTAATTAACGGGGGGTGGTTGTTGTCTTTTGGTTGCAACTGACGGATCACGTCGTACTCAGAGCAATACTCGAGCAAAATTTGAGTTCGACAAACCAAACCTCCTCCTGTTTTAGGACACGTGCTTCATTTCAATTATTTCAATTATCATGTGCCCTTTTTTTTTTTTTTGGGTCGGATAATTATCACGTACCTTGTAGATTTGACTTTGCTCAGATGGAGAAGCATGTGGCATGCAGACATCGCACATAACTAACAGCAGCGACCCTCTCTCTCTCTCTCTCTCTCTCTCGCCCGCTCTCTTCGAAATAAAGATTTCAGTGGTTAGTCTGGATAACATTCAACAGGTACATATAACAATTTCAAGTTCCAAATAAAAAAAAATAACAAAGCATATTTCACGGTTAGAAACACATTATTATCCTTCAAGAATAGATCTATCATTATAAAATTTCGATAACCAATCACCAAATTCAATGATGATCACATGCCAAGAGCTCCAACATCAGTTACAACGGCTTGTGATGCAAATCTAAATTCGACGTCTCCATGACCATTTCCAAGCAGTAACATCAACATCGATTGCAAACAAAAAAACAAATAACAAAGCATATTCTACAGTTAAAAACACTCTCATACTCCAAGAATAGATTTGCCATTATAAAATTTCGATGACCGATCACCAGATTCAGTGATAAGCACGCGCCAAGAACTCCAACATCAGTTGCAACGGCTTGCGGTGCATATCTAAGTTCATCGTCCTCATCATCATTTCCAAGCAGTAACATCAACATCGGTATGTTAAAAAGAGCACAAATCAAATACCCATAAAAAAACTCCCAGATCAAGTTCGAAGGAGTAAAATCTCTGAACAGGCAGATTTTGAGAGACTCGATTGTCTCCCAATTAGCCAAAGATGTGTACTTTCGCATACAGCAAGCACGGCTCTTCACATAAACGCTGCATATTATGGACGTACATTATTTGATGAACGGGACGGGCTCAAACGTAGATAAAACTTACCAAGGACAGGAACTGAACAGTGATGAAGCGCAGTGGCAACAAACATTGAATCGGTTCAAGATCAGCACCCGCATGAACAACGGGGAACCTTATACTACCATCACAGATGCCAAACTGGTTCAAAATATACCGAGAGGGGACCAAAAATGATACTTACCAAAAAAGAAGGTACATAATCTCAACACAGGTCTCGCTTGTCAATTCATGAGGGACGTGTTAAAGAATCCGAATGGCCTATGGAATGACTGAATTATGCTTGACATCAGTGGGGATATGATCTGCTAATGGGAGAATGAATTCCCACCTAAACTACTAAACAGGAGATCATCTCACGTCAAAAAGTGGAAAGAAAGCCGAAAACAACTTCGTATTTAATTTCCTATGAGTATGTACAAATTCCCTGGTTCAACACGTCAGGGCGAATATGCAATTCCCTACCTACCGCTCCCCCAAGAAATGGCTTGAAGGGGGAAAATATATTTACAATTATGCAACCGCGAGGAATTACCACAAGCTACCTTGAATTGGACACCCGTGGATTGCACAAAGAATGCTCCAACAAATAAATCATCAGTTCGTCCCTGCGTCCAGCAAAAACATTAGGATTTCAATATGGAGTTTTGAGGTGCAGTATAAAGCTCTGGAGCTATTTAGGAACAGAAAATGGCCAGATTTTTCGCCTACCCAGAAGGGAAAATGTGCAAAATATCCGCAGTTACAGAACGCTTCATGAAATTAGTAAAGCAAGTTTTAAAAATGTTTCAGACCCATAAAAGTTTCGCCAAAACTCTACCTACTTTGGAAATTGACATAAAAAAACAAAGGCAGGCTCAACGCAGCTAGAACCCAGGGTCTACAAAAAGTAAATGTCATCATAAAAAATGCATCAATAGAACGCTTGAGTGATTCTACTGATAAAAATGAAAGGGCCAGTTCAATCCTCTTTCACTAATATATTGCCAGACATGAACTCCAATAGGATTAATACGATACCTAGACTTTTCCCCGGTGGGACGTAAATAATTTGTTAAAGGCACCCCCTTAAGTAAACAATATCTGTCAGCAGAGGCCTTTTAATTACCTCCTTTTTTTCATGAAGCAATAATTACCTACTATTTGGACAGATGGAAGGACAGCTCATGCATCAGTTGGTGAAGGCATGGATGTCAGATAAAGATATAGGTGTCAGCGGCGGTGAAGACACATCTTCTGCTGTCTCTATGTAATTTGGAACTCGCACTGGCTTTGAATCCTGTGAGATTACTGTCCTCACACCACTTGAAGGTATGGAAAAACTACGCGAGACAGCATGAGGAGGAATCGGAAGTGGGGATGCTGAAGTCATTGCCACAGGCTCCTTCTTAACTGAATGATCTTGTCCTCGCAAGAACAATGGAGCTGAATGACCCACAAATCCTGAATGTCTGCTAGATATGGTGTTTGAACTGGCAGGGGGCCTTGGAAGCTCATGGAGCTCACTTATTTTAGGTGAGGATGTAAGAGGTGGAGAAGACATTGGAGACACTTTTGGAGGAGATGAAAGTGGTTGAGAAATTGGATTTCGCAAGATTGGTCCTGAATATAAATGGGGATGTTCCACTGGCGCTGACTGGTTAGGCTTCGGCTTATTAGTCAATGGTCCAGAGAATGCTTGTCTTTTGAATTTCTTAGAACCAGGAGCACCGAGGGGATCATGGATTGTGAATAAGAGCCCCTCTACCAAAGGAGGAGGTAGGACTGAGGATGTGGCATTATTGTTATTCTCCTTGGTAATGCCATGAGTATTTGAGACAGAAGTCCCCGAGAATTTCCCATCAGCTGAGCTTCTCCCAAACTTCTTCGGTTCCAGGGGAGACGAATGCCACAACTTTGGGTTATGCCAGCTCAAACTTGTCTGTCTGGAGGGTGGCAATGGTTTGACTGATGATCTGGTGATTGAACTCTTAGCATCTGTCGGTGTGGGCAAGACATAGGTTTGAAGCTTTCGCGTTGATGATTGTCTTATTGGCCCCATTTTATCCATAGGATCCAACTTCTTTTCTGGATAGAGTGGGGCCGACTGGGTGATATTCCTGCTTTCTCCACTAAAATATTCCAAAGCAATTCTCTCTGTATTTTCCTGCATGTCAACAAGATGGATAACGTTTCCTCTGCATCTTATGCGGCATTTGATATCAAATGGAAAGAAAACACAGCTAACTGCATGTCCTACAAAAGAATATCACAGTGGAAAAAGCATATCCTTCAGTTTTGCAAAGGCTTTTAGACATATGCAGCATGAATTCCCACTCATTGGAAAAGGTTTATGTGCTTATAACGGGCCATATGATAAGCAGTGAGTATCTTCGTCTGTATTTCAACTGTATATCTCCAGTGACATGAGTTCCTTAAATCAAATAGATATAAAAGAAAGATCAGGCATGGTACTAATGGGATTCCAGCAAACTTAGTGTGGGAGAACATAAAAGCATTCAAAAATCATCACATAGGAAATACGTCTCCAGCCCAGATACACTCATGAGCATAGACACAGCACATGCACAAAAGATAGCAACCAGCCAGGTACCTTCATTGGTTCAGCCATTGAAACTTGGGGAAATGTAAGGTCCACCTGATCCAACTGCACAAAAAGTTAATTGCTGACAAGCTAATATGGCCAAAATGCTAAGATGAAGTTAGCAGAAGACTAAAAGGCGTGCTACAGCACCAAAGGTTCATTGTATCACTAATTACTTAACAATAAAGAAAGAACACTACGTCGTAAATTAGATCACGGTTCAGGAAATACACGTTTTTCCCTTCAGACTATATATTGGACCAAGAATAACCACCCTGTCAACTATTTTCTTCTTTTCAAACGAAAAAAAAAAAACTATTTTCTTCAAAATGTGTATTCTCAGGCAGAGATTGTGGCTCAAAGGTACATGAGCAAAGTTGTGAAAACTATGTATTCAACATATAGTTTTCAGTTTTCGACCCAAAAAAAAAAACATATATTTTGCAGTCTCATATGTAGCCAATCCATCACCACGAAAGGAGTGACTTCTGTAATTGGACAAAATACTTCTGCCCGGCAAAGATGAAAAGGCATGACTCTGAGATGTAGATGATCGAGGAAGTGACTTTCTGAGTGCATGCACGTGCATAGGAGTGGCATGTGAGATGCATATTCCTCAATACCTCCAAAATATAGCCACTTTTCCCCAAATAAAAATGGCGCTAGTTAAATTAGCCTAACAAAGTATCGATTTTTAAGTGGAAAATGCAGCCTTTACATCTTCCTATCAGGGTAGAATAGATGTTTACCTCCATCGAACGCCTAATATTTGAATCAGTCACTGGAGCTTGATCAGATTGCCCATAGTCAAAGCTCAACTCCCCATCATCACGTGTTTCATAACTGTCATCATCTTGATCATCATCCATTTCATCCCCTTCATCTTCAAGTCCGTCAAAGGGGTAATCAATATGCTGCTGCATAGTAATAAACTGTACATGTGGCTCCACCGCCTCAAGAGACTTCAGGGCTTTCTTGAAGAAGTTCAACTATTATGCAAAACTAATGTAAGTTCAACAGGCATCACACCTACAAGGAAGGGAGGGATGAAAAAGAAATACTGAGAAAGAAACCTGCGCAGCATGATGACGAGCTGCCTGTGTGAGAAGACTACGAGATTGCCCTTGTTTCAGAGATTTCAGCCGGAATATAAACATGGTCGCCTCCTCATCAAATTGTTCATGAGCTTCTTGCAGTTGCTGCGGGGTAAGACTCTCTCCCTTTACAGTTTTTGATCGACCTTTCTCTCTCTGTTTCTTTAATGCGTCTTCATATACGCTCCTGTGGACCACAACCAGCGTGAAAAAACAGTAATGCCAACCAGGAGAATGGAAAGTGTGACAAACTCAATAACCAATAAGCACCTTTTTTCATCGCATTGTTGCTTCATCTCCTGCGTTGATGTCAACAGAGAAGCCTTAGTAATTGTTACCATCACAACTTTTTTGTCATCTCAAAACTACTCACTAACCAAAAACAGAACACTATAGAAATGCTGACGCGGAACTCATTTTTACGAAATACTTATGAGACAAGATAGATGATGCAGATTCATTTGATGAATTAAACATTTGCATCTAAATGTCACAGTCAGCCAATTAATTGCCTGGCATTTTAGTCACATTAAACATATTCCGCAGTAAGGCTACAGGTCTTTCTTGATCAAGAGGCACTGTCAGATCTCCCAACATCAACATCAACTGTCAGATCTCCCAGCATGAAAAAAACCCGAACCCTCATTATTATGCAGATTCATTTGATGAATTAAACATTTGCATCTAAATGTCACATTCAGCCTATTAATTGCCTGGCATTTTAGTCACATTAAACATATTCCGCAGTAAGGCTACAGGTCTTTCTTGATCAAGAGGCACTGTCAGATCTCCCAACATCAACATCAACATCAACTGTCAGATCTCCCAGCATGAAAAAAACCCGAACCCTCATTATTATTGAGGACCTATAGTTACCAACCCTAGAAACCTACACATGATGGTTTTGGAGCAATAAACAGTTTATAGCGACTAAAAGCCATTGCAAAATGTCAGCGTAGTTTAAACAACGCAAAGTAGGGAACAGCTTTCTTAAAAACTATCATCATCCTCGGCTGAATCGAACCATTCTAGGAGTACAAGCGAATAATGACATAATCATAGTAATTTCAAACAAACAAGATGATGCAAGATGAGCCAAACGGACAAACCTCAACTGTTCGAAGTTCATTAAGAAGAGACTGTGAGGGGACTGTGATTGTCCGTGATATGTGAGACCGCTGAAAAGAATTAAAGAAACATCAGCCTGAATGAATAATAGAAAAACTATTTCCAGCTTTTTAAACCTGAGAAAAGACTTACATAGGCATCAAGGTGTTTCTGGAGTTCATACTGTACTTTACCAAGCATGAGCAATACCTCTCCTGCATTAGAAGAAGTGGTCAATCCCTCCTTTTCGGCACACAAGTGCTCCCAAACAAACATGTACATACTTACCAGCATCTTCATCATCATTTAATGCGGTCTTTTCAAGAAGACAATCACCCAATTCCCGCAAAGACTCTGAGAACTCTGAAAGTACAGTAACAATAACATTGCTTAAGATCTTTACAAATGGCAGAGCATGAGCAGAACTTACATGAGATATTGGCACGTTAACACATTGAAGTTTGGAACCAAATTAGCCAAGCACATTCAGTACGATTACATTCATCACAGAGAAAAAAAAAATCTTAGCCAACTTTTAAAGAGATCAAGAGATTTCATCTCAAGGACATTACTAGCATCCAAACATCCTTTATACGAATGAAAACTCAGCAAACTCATTAGGGACCATGTCAATGTACTACAAGAGAAGCTGACTTGAAAATTAGTCAAGAAATTGACTTACGAATAAACAGCAAAGTTTCGATGACAGGATTGGTTTTGACACGAATTGGGACAGTAGATAGGGGACAAAACTACAATTAGATCTAAATGGCATCACTTCCCATAAAAATTTCGTTTGGGACATGATAAATGCACTTTGCTCCTAACACCATTTTATAGCACAACTTTACCAATGTGATTAAAAACACGACAAAGTTGATTATCTAGGCTTATAATTCAGATACAGATCAATTTTTAGACACCACAGGAACTCAAGTTGTCTTTGAACTAAACAAATACACAGCGACATCAGCTACTCAGAGTGCATAGGCTAATCTGAATTATAGTTACAACTCTCGCAATACCAAATATCATTTAAAAGTCATTTCACACGCTCGACGCAAATCTTTCTCGCATTAGCATGATAGAATATGAGTGGAGAATCTTAACGTCAACTTTTAAATGCAGAACAACAACCATCAACGAGTAAGATACTATTTCACTGTACATGCTAGACACAACTAGTCCTACTGATTACCATAAGCACTCTCCTCCACCATAAGCACACTTATCCCCTAAAAGTAAGGAATATATAGAAAGAGTACCATAAGCACTATTCGTGGTAGCTGCAGCAGCAGCGAGTAAATTATCAGAGCAATCTTTCATATCTTCCAGGTCCTGCAGCAAATAGTAAAGTATAGAGTCGAGAGCTCGGACATCATAAGCACAAGAAACGGATAGTAATGCACTTCGGTATTTAAAAAATCAGCTGCAAATCCTATGTCGAAAAGCGACCATCACTAAAATCAATTAGGTGATTAACAACCCCAATCACGTGCCAAGGAATTGAGACAAAATTTACCAAATACTCAAAGCAAATAGACTCAATGAAAGTAAATGCTGTCAGATGGAAAATAATTAATAATAAGAGTGAAAAACCAAGCATCCCGATTACGGCCGTCTTCAAGGCCACTGAGAAATTAGCCGGCTCCTAATAGAACAACATCCATCACTACGAACTTTTGATGAGTACACCCTCTCACTCCTTAAGTATGCACCTCTCCAAACCATTGCTTTTTTTTTGGTTCGTTCAATTCATCGCAGAAATCACTCACAGGGCCGCCTCCTCACTGAGCCTGGAGACTGCAATATGTTCACCAACCTAAACTAAGCCACACCAGCTGTTTGTCTCTTACTTCATTCCAGATTGTCGTGGCCACCAAAAGCAACTCAGGCCGGCGCGCGAGAGCGCAGAGCGAGAGAGAGAGAGAGAGAGGCAGTACCTGAGAAGCCTGAGCGAGCTCGTCCAATTGAGACAGGCGAAGATCCCGCCTGTCCCGGGCGCCGACGTGCTTGTGGTTGTGGGTTCCCAACCCTCGCAACTTCCTGAGAGAAGTCTTCATCCGAAACCGCAAAAGAAAGGACAGAAAAGCTCCACGAATCGCTCCGGACGAGCCGGCCGATCGGTCTCCTTCACCGTCGCGGAACCGAACCGAACCGAATCCCGAGAGAGCCTACTTTGAGCCTCGACGGAGCCGCAAATCACGAGATCCCTGAGGAGGAGGAGGAGGAACCAACACGCGGAGCACTGAGGAAACGGCGAAGGCAACGACGACGACGACGACGCGGGGATACCAGATTCAGAGAGCGGAGACGATGGAGGAATTGTGGGTGGGGTTGATGCCGAGGGCTTTCTCCTTGGTAAGCGAGTCAATTAACGAACAAACCTCGCAAATTCTATTTAAGCAATATCTCTCTCTCTCTCTCTCTCTCTCTCTGCGCGTGTACTTGGGTGGGGGGTGCGGTCAAAGGAAGACGATGGTGGGCTGGAAGGTTATGTCTGAACCGTTATGCAAATGACGCGAGTGCGAGTGCGATCGCTTTGTTTATCGAATAAATAAATAAATAAAAAGGACGATTAAAAACGAAACCGAGTCTTCTTGCGTGGGCTTTGACTTTTCAACGCTCCTCCTTTGGCGCCATTTCTTGCGTGGGGTGTAGAATAGCGAGATTTGTCGCGGGCCGTGTAAAGGCTTGGCTTTTCCGAGCACAACTCATCTAAAGACACACGAATCAATATTAAAAACATTAAAACGTAAAATTCTCAGTCATAATTATTGTCACAAGTGAAAATCTCATACTGTTGATTTTAAATTACACGCTCATCATCGAAAATCATAAGACACTATACGATCTTACAAAGATATGTACCAAGAAAAATACAAAAACTCAATTTCAAGTTCCTCGATTTTTAAAACCTAAAAACTTCCCTGAATATCGTGAAACTTATCATCAGCCACAAGTTTCAAGTTCTACCATGGGACCATATTCACGCCAATTGCCTTGGGCATCATTTGAAATTCTAATTTTTTTTTTCAAAAAAGGGGCACGAAATGACTTAATTCTCTCAAATAAAATGGTATTAAGTTTACATTATTTCAAATAAGTACTCGTGTCATCTTTATTTCAAATAAAAATTCAAAGTGGATATTATTCATATAAGGGCATGAAATGACACTGTCATCGATTGGTAGGGGTCGTCACTTACATTTTTATATATTTTTTTCCTTTTTTTCATTTAAAAAAATTGAAAAACATCTAAAAGTGAAAAAAAAAACGAAAGCAAACACGCGGCAGGAGGGAGGGCTGCCCTCCCTCTTGCTTGTGGCCGCTGCTCCACCGGCCCCTCCCTCCCGCTTGTGTTTGTTTTTTTTTTTTTAATTTTTAATTTAATTCAACTAAAAATTAGATTAAAATTGTACTTCGACGAAAATGCCCTTGATCGATCGGCAATATTAGACCTTTATATAAAACAGTCATGGTCACTTCAGGCTCTTGTTTGAGACGATGAGCGCATTTCAGACTTTTATTTGAGAAAATGAGAGCATTTGATGACTCTTAATTTGTAATTTTTCCTTCGAAATTTGTAAGATTCTTCCGAGGGCGCATGTTTGTGGAGCGGAGCATAAATTTATTTTTTCATTTGATGTCTCGATCTCGCTTTCGAAATTTATTCTCTCCGTTTCAATTGTATTTGATTTCTATACGAGAAACTCCAGTGATATCTAATACGTTGTCTAAGATATGACTAATGTGTGGAGCATGAATTTTTTAGTTTTTCTTTATTATTATTATTATTATTATTATTATTATTATTGCCTATCTAAAGCGGGCATAAGAAAAGATGCCGAAAAAAAAAAAAGACCGCAAAAAATTAGGAGGAGGAATCATTTTGGTTCGATTGCTAGTATTACTCTTCTCCTTGATGTGAAAAAGCACTGGGAATTTTTTGAAAAATCATTTCATGCAAATCCTTTTCGTGAAAACACATGGTTGGCTCATCGAAGCAGCAATCAAGCCATGCGCAACAAATTTTGTCACGAAACGACCGCATTGCTTTGAATCTCTTATAAGGATATCTCTCTCGTTACGAATAGAATGGAATTGGGTTGTTCTGGTCTTTAAAACAAAATCAACGGAGCAAGATGCTTATTCTCTTCCCGGGAAAACAAAAAATGCTTGTTCTCAATCCAAAGATTAGAAACTCGTACCATTCTTTTTTCAATCGGGGCAATTTAATCGAACCGGGGCCTGCCGCCGCACAGAGTGAAGGAAAGGAAATAGCAAATCCCCAGTAATAATCGACTCTGCTCAGTAAGCTTGTTAATAATACATAAACTTCAAAAGGGTCTGTCCGGGCCCATTAAAGCTTCGAGATGGGGATTTTTCTTTCTTTTTGTCTTTCCCACGGTCAACGAGCCGTGTGCTTACGCTCAGCCTTTAAGCTAGAAAGCCTCCGTCCACAACCGCGAGGGAACTTCCACGGGTCTTGGTCGCCCGGGCAATTTCTCCGGTCATTTCTCGGCTGGCGCCGTTCGGCTGCCCTTTCTTGCTCCCCGCTGGCCAGCCCTCGGAGGAGATAAAGTCCGCATGATTGGGCGACCTTGCGCGCGGAATGATCCGCCGACCTCACGAATCCCGGTGAAGACGTGAGTCGAAATCCAGATAGATGGTCACGGCATGGGAACGTGATTGCGCCTGCCGCCGACGAGAAGATTCGAACGCGCGTCGTGTCTTTTGATACCGTGACCTAGCCAATACGAGCGTGATTGTCGAAAGAAAAGAAGAAATTTTCCTTAAAAGAGTACCTAAATTCTTTTGTTTCGGCATTCATAAAAAGACATGTCCGCCCACCCATTAATCCAAAAACAAATTGGATTTGGATTAGAGTTCAGCAACTTCGCCGTTCAACTTTCCAATTATTCTTCGCCGTCTTTAGCCCACACGAGTCGTCCATCGGTGACATTGCCAAACTCTTCCACGCAACAAAAGTGAGAAAATTACTTAATCATGAATTCTGATTCTAATTCAATTCTAATCTTTTCAATTTTATTGATTTATCTTTAAAAATTCGCGTGAAATTTTACTACAATTGTCCCAATCGATTCTTGCCGAAAATCGCCAATCCAAAAGAAAGTCCAAATCCAAGCCAATCAACATATCCAGTTGATTTGACCTAAAAAAGGGGAAAAAAAAAAACATATCCAATTGAAACCTACTTTTTAGACTAAGAAAAATCATACTTTAACTGCTCTATATCATAATAATTTTTCGATATGATATTTTTTTTTAACACAACTCAACTCACACTTGCGTCTCACTTTTATGTTCTATCTCTGAAAAGAAAAAATTGCCATGGACACTTTTGATAAAAGGCGCGAAGGACTTAATTGAATAGACACGTCGAGCCGAGGGACTCGATTTGTCAAAAAAAAAAGGAAGGAGGTGGCGGAGGGAGTTCGAGAAACAATAGAACATACAGGATTTTTATTTTTTTTTGGTCGGAAGAACATTCAGGATTCAATGCTACGTATTTCTCAAAATTTTTTCCTCCTCCTTCTAATGGTTATCCGTACCAGATTAAACAAAGAAGTGATCAGCGGTCCTTATCTCGACCAGCAAATCAAGTCGCGTGATGTCACGAAGTTATTGACCGAACGTGAACTTTGATAGTTTCTGGACCATCAAACCCGACTTCCCATTTCCGAAAAATTTGAAGAATCCGTCCCGAGAAATATAACAAAATAACAAAAGGATATTTACATAAATAATCCATGAATTTTAGCATAATGTACAATCTTCTCATTGAATTTTTAATTTATTCAATTTAGTCCACGAACTTTGGCAAAATGTGCAATTTGATAACGAGACTTTTGACTTGTTCAATTCAATCCATAAATTTTTAGTGCATGTTCAATCTAGTCCCTAAATTATAGGAAAATGTTCAATATAGCCATTTTGTTAATTTAAGATCAGCGATAACGTTGAACATTTTCATATAGTCCAGGGACTAGATTAAACATGTATTAAAAGTTTAGGGACTAAATTAAATAAGTCAAAAATTTAGTGACTAAATTGCACATTCTGCCAAAATTTAGGGACTAAATTGAACAAATTAAAAGTTCGAGGACAAGATTGTACATTTGGCCAAAGTTCATAGATCATTTATGTAAATATCCTTTTGTTATTTTGTTCTATTTCTCAGGATGGATTCTTCAAATTTTTCGGAACTGGGAAGTCGGGTTTGATGGTCCATAAACTATCAAAGTTATTCGTGTCATTTTACCATAACAAAACAAAGACAAGGAAAATAAAATAAAATTATAATTTCATTTATTTCTCGAAAAGTGAATGATTTGTAAAACATAATCTCATAGATGGTCGCTCGCATCGCTTGAAATAATTAATCGATTCGAAATATTTTCATTATCGACAACAATTTATATCTAAACATTTTTTTATAAACTAAAAATGCATTTTGCTCCATTTATTTTTGTGAAAAATACAATCGATCATTTTTACGAAAATAATCTTCAAATGATTTATTCTCTTCGAAATAAATGGACCCTAAAGCAATGGCAAAAAAAGGTTTAAAAAATGAAGGTCGCAGAAAAAATGGCCTTTTTGTTAGCCACGGAGAATTGTGAGCTTTCATACGGAAGAAAGTTGTCGATCGAACCAAAGGTGCTAGTTATCAATCGACAACCGTCGCTACCGTTGGATTGAACGTGAATCCCGCCTGCTGTCCAATTTCTCCGATTGATTGTCGTCTCGGTGGCTCACGGCCGAGACGGACGGTCCGTCTTGGATAATTTAATTTGACCAATTAATTTAGACCGAGCCTGCGCAATAAATTAATTAGCGGATTAGCGAGACTCGATCAAAAACATGGACCGACGTCCTGAAAGTTTGTCTGAAGTCATCAAAATTTTAAGGAAAGAGAATTCGACATTCTCGGGTGACGGGACAATCGCGATCGCGGCTGGCCCACATCGATCGCGTCGGCCCATTGAAGATTGCTGGGAAATCTGGGCTTTGTTCTAATTAGCCTCGTAACGAATCGGCGTACCTCCAAGAAAATGCCGAGCAGATTCAAAGCAAAGCCATTTTCAGTTCATCACAAACCGCAGCAGCTGTGGTGGAAGGTCGAAGCAAAACAAGAGGGAGGGGGAAAATCGGAGGCGATGGCGTTTTGGGGCACTCGAGTGATGGAGATAGTGAAGAAGCACGACTCAGGAGGCCTGGTTTGGAAGAGAATCAAGCTCACCTCCACCCGCAAGGCCAACGCCAAGAAGCGCCTCCTTCGCGTCTGGCAGGTCTCTCTATGGTTTTATGTCGCTAGGGTTTTAGCGTTGGCCATTGCTAGTCTTGGGATTATCGCGCCTGTTTCCAATTGTTATGCGATTCCCTGGGTGGTTGGCTTGAATTGTTCCTGTACCGTTTTTGCTCTCGCGTGAAATGTTGCTCTAGTTTTGCTTGCTTTTGCTGCAGTAGCTCCAGTCGAGATTAGCCTGAAATGAAATGATGCTGGCGTGGCATAAGCGTGTGTTTTTCTATGTGCATTGTGAGTTCTGGGAGGAGCTGAAGGGGAGTTATTGCAAGGTCAATTAGAGGGGCAAGAGGGAGATTTCGTCCGGGTTACTTTGGTTATTGTTGCTGATGTTTGTCCCTCTCTTTGAGCTCACTCGCAGGAGAGGTGTCAATAGTTATATAACTGTACAGGGTAGTCTGTGCATCTCTTGTGCAATGAACAGCTGCTCAGATTTTTCTCCTCCTTTGAGGGTTTGCGTGGTTATGAGAAGACTTGAAGTGGTATCCGCGTGCAGCTTGATGTATTGTCTATTGAAGTTGGGTCCTCGAGGCAAAGCTAGATGGCACAAAAATGTTGTAAGAAGTGGAGTGTTGTTACTTGCAATTGTTTGTAAGAAAAGGCCTCCATGTCACAGTCTTCATTGAGCTGAGAATTGCGGGATAAACAGCCTTTAGAGGATCTGCGGTAGTTCTCTCCACAGATGTCACGCCCAGTGTTTTATGCACAATGTTGTGAGAAACAAGGCACACATATGGTCCTTATACTATTGTGTTTCTTGCTTCTTGTTGTGGAAACAATCTTAGTGTGAGGAAGGTGTTATAACTAATGGAGTGGAAGGTGTCATAACTAGTGGAGTGCACTTTCACTTTGTTCTTGTTCTGTTACATTGTCGGTGGAACTCGAGCTGTTCATTTGTCGCTTGTATGCTAAAATTTTGTGTTATTTTTCTTGATAATGGTTGTCGAGATTCTTTTTTAAATTTTGGCACTATATCAACAACTCATGTCAGCTTCTGGCTAGATGGGTTATTGTCCTCTATTTATGTTCATCCGCTTAATCATCTTTTGAATTGAAATGGATACAAAAGCTTGCCATAGAATTTGCTGAGGCTTACAAACTTCTGCAGACACGTATCCTTAGGTATATATGCACCGTAAACTGTCATTAACTGATGTATTTGATCATCAGGTATATAT
Organism: Rhodomyrtus tomentosa; assembly: GCA_028455895.1. Lineage (NCBI taxonomy): Eukaryota > Viridiplantae > Streptophyta > Magnoliopsida > Myrtales > Myrtaceae > Rhodomyrtus > Rhodomyrtus tomentosa. The sequence goes on along the minus strand of JAPCWY010000003.1, from coordinate 10,340,189 downwards.
GTTCTATAAACCATCATTAACTCATGTATTGGATCATTTGCATAATATCACCAGCTTTTAAGGACAAATCAGGCTAAGAAATGCGCCAAAGTTGGCTCTAATCTTTGGTTGTCCGAGTGAATGCTCGTCTTGTCCAGTGTGTTCTGTGCAAGCAAACTAACTGTTCAAATCTTGCAGCTAATTGCAATTGGGGGGTTTTACTTAACGTGGTGCCTTTTGTCCTCTTAGATATAGGACATTGTTTTAGGAGTGTAGGGAATTTTTTCAGTATGCTTTTTGTGAGGCATGTTTCACTATAGGCACTATGTTTGAATGAGAGAAGGTGATAATGATGTATAACCATTAAAGATATGCTTCATGCTTGAATGAGCTCCTTGTTTGTAAAACTTTCTTATCTGTTAATTACTTTTGTGTTTTTAAATTTTGATTTTATCCTGCATGTTAAGTGTGTAGAAGTCTTGGACTGGCCGCAGGACTTAAGTGCATACTGTCCGTACCAGTCATTGAATTTTTGTCAGCGCAGGCTTCAATTATTATTTCCAGTGCGGGCACAATTTTATTTTCCATTGGCAAGAGCATTTTTTTTTTTTTTTTGTGAAGTTGTGGTCCTGGCTTGAACCCTTTTGTTCCATGCTACATATGGAGATGGTAGACAACCTACACTTGTTTTTGTGGATAGTGGATTTTATCTAGTGTTTGTTGAACAATTGAAGACTGTCCGTATTCATGATCTCTAATAACAATTAAACATTCAATGCTTGTTGCAGAATGAGGCTGTCCTCAAGGCATGTTCAGAAGCACCTCCCTCCAAAACAACTGGTATTGCTGCTAATGCTACTGCAAGATTAGAGAGAAGTTAACAATGGAGAAGCACAAGAAAATTGTGTTTGAAGCAGTGCCACTGATATGTGGCCTACAGAAAAGAAACATGTTTGCCTTTTAGTTCATTTTTCTTATTTCGACCTAAAAAAAAAATTCATTTTTCTTATCGACCATTTGGAGCTTAATACAGTTGCAATGGTTCTCCTAAGCTCAATTAGTCGCAGGTAAAACTTCCTCGAGGGCTTAATCATGCCTCATCCAACTTTTGATGCCTAGTGCTTTTACCTTTGTACGTCTCTAAATGCCATCACCCTCATTCCACCAAGCATTTGAGAATTTCTAAGCGACCATGCACGTTAGATCAACCATGCTTGGCAGTGAGTTTTTTGTTTTCTTTCGAAGTTAATTCAACTGCAGGAAGTTTTTGTTTGAAAATACATGTCGGTAGACTATGTCACTTTGTCTATTCGCTCTGTTCCTTTGTTCTAATGGACACCTATACCGTTGCTTTGATTCGAAATTACACCCGATGATGGAATGGTTTTATGACCGATGAACTTAGTGTATCCTGCCCTGATGGTGGAATGGTTTTATGACCGATGAACTTAGTATATCCTGCCATACTGTTTTTGTTGGCCTGGTTCCGAAGACGCTCACCGGATGGAGTTTGGATAATGATATCTCATCTGCCCAAATGCAAGGTCACCTTGAGGGGACACCATCCAAAGACACTCTCTCAAATTCAAGAAATCTTGCTTTGCTGTCCTTTTTTTTCATTGCCTAGTTTGTCTAATTTTTATTTCATTATGTTTGCGAGGGCCACGGAGAAACCCATATGATTCGAATATAAAAATTTGCAGTACTCTCTTCATATCAAGAGTTTGATTTGAAATGTGACTTTTGGGTGGGGGGGGGGGTGTTGAACCGGCTACACGTAATGGAGATATGATTTTGACTCTCTCTGGTCGAGAAGCAGCGGCAGGGGGGGAGCAATAATTTTGCGGAATTTATAATGCTCAATTCTATTTGACATGAGGTAGGGTTATAGAGGTAGTTGCATGGAATGCATCTAGATGTGGTCCATCTTCCTTCTTGCTACGGAGCATTGAAATCGATGCTCGAAGTTGTACGAGTTGATACGAAACCCCCACGGAATGAGATAGGGAGGAAAAGGGAAAACCGCCTCTTAGAGTCATTGATTTTGCGAGGAGTGGATTAGGACAAAATCTTTGAAGGCTCCCGACATCTGTCGCCATAATTCAAAGCCCCTACTGCTCGGTCATGCTCGCTAGAGCAGCTTGCTTCTCAGCAATTCTCACTTCATATATATTTTTTATACATATATTTTTCTTCGCGTCCTTAATCTATTAAAAAATGTCCGCAATGTGTCGGCTGTGAAGGTTCACACGTCCTCGTCCATCCCCAATCAATCATGTTTCTTCGAGTCTCTCTCTTCAGATTCGTAATGAGATATCGAACTGACCAATGGGTCTCGATCCCTTGCGAGATGCAGTTGGGGTTTCTTCCGGAGGGGGGGGGGGGGTGTTTGAAACCGGTGGGGGACCTGGTCCTTTGGCGGTTGCTGCTGCTGTTGTTGCGTGCCACGGTGCCAAGTTCACACAATCCCACCGCCCTACGTTCCTCTCATAAACCAATTAAATCAGTGAATCGCCAAGTTCCGGATCATACTCATGATCGCGGTGGACGATCTCAGCCACGGGACGGCAGGAATCGCCCACTGTTCACGTGAATCTCGAGCGACGCTCTAGAAAGCATGAGCCTCGCGCCACCACCATCTCACACGTTTCTTCCTTCTTAAAAGAGTTCCCCCCCCGCTTTGCCGGAGGTTCTTGTGGCCTATGTATGGGTTGACAAAGAGGAGGGAGGAGGGGAGGCTAGGGCAGAGACGATGATATTATATCTCACACAGGAGGGAAAAAAAAAAGAGAGGGGGAGGGGGACCCTCCACGCAGCAATTATTCTATTCCGTTGGGATTGGATTCTCGAATAAATTTGGGACGTAATTGAGAAATTTGGAGAAAGAAATTGCGGGACGCGTCCTTGTTACAGAGATCCTAAGCAACCCCAAAGAGCTAGATTTTGTCCGAACAGAATGCATTTATAATATATAGTGGTTGGTTGGGTGGGAGAACCAGTCAACGTACAAAAATCGATTGTACATTACACAAACACACACACACACACACACACATATAAAATAAAACACATTCCCCGATCCGCAAATATTCCTAATTTGCCCCTCCACTTGGGTATATACGAAAAAGACGTGCAGGCCTCTCTCTACCCGAATCATACACACACACACAAACCAGCTCGGATTCTCTCCCCTGTCCGTGACATGAAATCGGCCTAATCAGATGAACCCTGTCCCCGCAAATTTCTCTCTCCCCCTGTTAAAAGAATTGTCTAAACTTTTATTACAAATTTAGCCATAATCTTAAAATTCGGGCTATTCGTACTATAAATGGATGTCCTAATTTATAATTAATAAAAATATATATAAAAAAATTAAAAAATTACTCCATAAAAATTTAAGATCTGAATCGTCCATCCAAAAAAGTACGGTATGAATTGCAAGATTAGGTGCCTAGGCTTTTGAATAAATTTTAGGTGATCCGGAATTTTTTTTTCTATTTTTCTCTTGAAAAAGTTCGAATTTTTGCCTTAATTTTTTTTAATAGTTGGAAAAACAAAAAAAGGAAACGAAATTTGGACAATAAAGGAGCGCCCTATATCGCGAGTTCGTGGGTCTACAACATGACGGGCTACCCACGTGATTGACAATTTCTCCTCTCTTTTTTTTTTTTTCATGTCAGCAACCGCACATCCATCTTTCTTTCAGTCCCTTTTGTCATCAAAGTGGCCAAAAAAAAAAAACACATTTTTCATCGAGCCGTGACGTGAACAACTCCAGCGTATGTTTGATCCCTATAAACCCATTGCCACAAGAAAACTCTCTGGTCGGCTCTCTCTCCTCGTATCGTTTTCTCGTTGGTGTTTCGTGGAGATGGGGGGTTGCTCTTTGCCTTCCGGTTATGGCATGGCAGCGTGCCAAAGCTCAGTTATTAGACTAAGTTCGACTCGTGATCGACAAGTTTTCTTCTTGGTCCTCCTCATTTTTTTTCCCCTTTCAAAAATGCCGTTCGGGCCCCTCCCTCCGGACAAAATTTCCTGCGTGACCCGCTTTTTGGAACGCCTCTCCCTGTTTTGCCCGAACTAGGGTTTCGCCCGCTGTTGTAGGTAATAAGCTGACAACCTACCTTACGGGTAATGATCCCCTTAAATATATGTGAGCCCGCCGGTTTGCTTGAGGCGATACGCAAGATGTTTGAATAAAAGATGAAGTTACGTTGAGCCTGGGGGGCTTGTTAGGCCCGATGGCGATATCCCCCGCACCCCCACCACCAACACCCCCCCCCCCCCCCCGGATCTCTCTCCTTGATGTGACTGGACAATTTGCGCTCTCTTTTTGTGTTTTGCCCATCTTTCTTTTTACGATGAAATCTCGGGTCAAATTCTAGATGGTGGTGCGCTGCATGGCCGTTTCGTCTTGAGAGAGTGCTATGCTCTGCTAATGCGTGCGTTTTGGTCTCGACCGTCGCGTGTTTGACGATATGCGCAAGAGGCACTAAAATAACACAACCCCTTCAAGAATCAAAAGCCTCTCTCTTTCCATCCGTTTGTGGTCAAAGGTTTGGGGATTGGTTGGGGGATAGTGAAGAGGGCTTGCGCCATTTTGCCATCCGGCGTGTATGCAATAAATCTATTGGGCAATTGTGTAGCTGAGTCTGGAATTTTGGGTCCACCCCTTTTCAATAGGGCACAGATTCAAGCGGACTTGGCCTCGTCGATCTGACCAATTTCTTGAACGTTAACGCGATTAACCCACTTCGGGAGTTTAATTCTGGACCATTGATTACACTGACCAGCATCAGATTGTGCAAGTAATTACCTACTTCCTATCTAGACAGTTGAGACAAACTCCTCCTCCTCATCATCCTGTTTCCTAGTCACTACCACACCAACCCTGGAGAATCGCATCCTAAGTGGCCGAAAATGTAACTGCTTCGAGAATAACTTTATTTCCCCCCTTCCGTGAATAGGATTCTGCTAATTTTCAATGCTAAAGCGAAGAATATTTTCAAGATTGCCCAAGGTTGGGTCCAAATTCTTGGAGATAGAAGAGAGAATTAGGTTCCCTTTAAAAAAAAAAAACAGGGTACCGTCTTCTTTAGAAGATTTGGAGGAGTACGTGCGAAGACTGGCTTGAAAATTCACCTTGGAGTTGGAGATTCCAACCAGTGGGAAACGACTTAAAAGGAAACTGTCTTTCTGGGCCAAGAACACAGAAGAATTAGGTTCTGCAAAGCAAGAGCCCTTTCTCAGAGAGAGAGAGAGAGGAGCCCTGTGCGGGCGCCATTCTTGTGCTCCACATAAGGTTTCTTTCTTGGGAAAGTTCATCATAGATTTTTCATTTGCACCCCTATATAATTTGTACTTGATGAATGACAACCATTGATCTTGTAAGATCCGTGATGCTAGCCCTGTTTTTCTCATCCATTTCCTCCGTCTCTGCGAGATGTTGCTATTTTCTTTCCAAACTTTTGATTGATCGAATGCCTTTTCTCTGAATCAAAGTGGGGATGTTGTTGTTGTTGTTTTTTATTTTTTATTTTTTTTTCGTCTTAAAGAGAGCAAAATTTGTTGGAAAGTATGAATTGGGCATTCCAAAAGACATTATAGACATAGAAAAATACTCTGAAACTCCCTAGATTAATACATGATCATGATCTAACAACATCCATGGGCTCTAGATGTTAGCAAAACAAGTTAATTGCCGAAACTTCTCCCTTTTGTAACTTTTCTTTCGGACATCTCTCAGTCTCTAATCCCATGATATTACAGAGAAAGAGATGAGAACTAAAAGAAAAAGCTAACACGACCAGATATTTGGACTACCTCGAGGGTCGTTATTCTTCTTCTTCTTCTTCTAAACTGGCTTGATCAGGGAAGCCCCGGAGACTTAGTTCAAGAAAACCTATATTTGGCGTAAAGTCCTAGTGCTTTAGAGCTTTTCTGAGGCTATTGCAACTACTCTCTTCGTGATCATCTGTATTGTTTTGGGAGGACGCCTCGGTGACCCCACTGGACCCCGAGGAAGAAGACGAAGGAGCAAGGTTCAAGTCCATGGTCATGAAGTCATAGAACACAGGCTTGTTTTTCCTGGATTTTGGAGCTTCCTTGAGGTGCTGGCAAGAGGCAGCGTTTTCGCCTTCGTTCTTGGAGCTCCTCCTCTTCAAGAATATCCGGCACAAGACCCAGCTTTCCATTGGCTCAGCAGGGCTCTGCACAGCACAATTCACAAATCAAATCAGCGAAATTTCGAGAAAGAAAGGTAAAAGGTGGAACCCAAAAAGAGACAACGATTTAGCAGTGAACGCTGCTCTCTGATGGTCGCATGAGCCATCGGGGTGGCCAAAAGTTCCCATCTTGATGAGCCTTTGGAGCTCGAGACACGCATTTCGACCCGCAATGCCAAGGGGGAAGCTCTCCCGAGTCTCTCACCTGATTTAAGTTCATGATCTTGTGAGCGGCCAAGGCTTCAGGGTTGACCAGGCGATACTCGTGCATGATCCAATCGGTTTTGCAGCCACTCGGGGGCTTGCCTCTGTAGAAGACGAGGGTCTTCTTCATCCCCACCACTTGGCTTTGATTGCCTCTCGAGCTCACGATTTGCCGGTCTATCCCCGTGGCCTTCCAGTACCCTGAGACGGTGGCTCTGTTGGACCTGTTCCCATTCGGGTACTTGGCCTCCCTCGTGCTGAAGAAATACCTCTCTTGATCCAAATCCCCTAAAATTTCCGAACACCCGGAAGCCAAAACTTCATCAGAACATGTTCAGTTCATGATAACGTTTTCAAATTGGGAAGTTTTGAAAAAACGAAAGACACACTGACCAGGCAAGTCCCAAGGATCGGACTTGCAGACTTCAACTTCACGAATGATAGAGGCAGGCAGAGGGAAGGAGAAGACCTTCCTCTTCAGGTACTGAACCACGAGCTCTTCGTCTGTTGGGTGGAACCGAAACCCAGGAGGCAATCGCAGAACCCCATTCTTCACGAAATTCACCTTCTCCATCTCACCGAGTACGCTTCCTTATCAAAAACCTTTTTGCCTCCCGCAAAATTTATACTTTTCTCAACAGTTCCAGCTCAAATTCACGAGTACTCTGCTCTTCCCTGTTCAAGAACTCCAAAACATGAAAAGGTAAGGATCTCGTCTCGTCTATTCCCCCCCCCCCCCTCTCCCCTCTCTCTCTCCCTCCCCGAAAAGATTTCAGCTCAAAACAAGAAGAGCCTTTCGAGCAAAAGAAGATCGATGGCGAGGATTGGCGAACCGCGGCAGAAATTAAGAAAGATGGGCGAGGGACGGTCGTTGGAATGGTGCGTTTGGTCGAGAGTGAAACCGCGGGGCTTTATAGTAAGCGGCATCGAGGGAGAGGGAAAGAGAGAGAGAGAGAGAGCAGAGAATAGAATAATGGGGACGACATACTTGGCGTAAACCAGACTCAAAACTCCTTTTCCCGACGCCATTTTAACAAGTACGTCTCGAGAACCAAAAAGGTATGGAGATTTCCGGGGACGCAGACGAAAAGGTTAAACAAATCTTTTTCGCTTCTCCTTTAATTTAATTGACATCTTTAAGAAAAAAAGGAAAAAAAAAAAAAAGATTCATCGAGCTCGGTTCGAGTCGACCCGTTTCGAAGATGTTAAAAAGCCCTGCTTTGAACACTTCTCCCCTCCCTCCTAGAGAAATTATTTTGGGCTTCTCGCCTCGATACTTTCATGCCTTTTCGAACCGAGACAATGTAAACTTCGAGTTCGATCTATCTTACTTGAGTTTTCGAGCTTTCTTAATCGGGTATCTCCAAAATCATAGACAACCAAATTCACCGCGACTTACACGACGATGCATATTAAATAGGCGGACGATCCATTGGACGTGGTTGGGAAAAAATTTTAAACCACTTCATATAAGATTGAAGTTTTGACGTTGATAAAGATTTTCAAACAGATATGCGGTCAGATATTTCCAACGCGAGAGTTACACTAATCAAATTTTATCAGCGTTGTGTAGTAATGTTGTCAGATAGCCATATCGGCCGAATTTAGCGAAATTTGGTGTCCGAGTAACTTGGTTAGGGAAAAAAATATAATTATTACATGAACAATTGAAAAGGCGAGGGGAATTCTTAAAAATAACATAAATGATCGTGAAAGATAAGGATTTTTTTTTTTGGTTGAAGAAGCTCTAATAATGAAGAATCTCCTAACCAAGTAGCTATTTTTTCCTATAGCTGCTACCTTCATATAAATTCCCCCATTTTAGCAGTACAATAGCTATTCTCGCCTGCGTACTAATTTAAATTATTGGCGAGATCAACGAACCGACCGAGGGGTATCTAATTGGAGAGAAAGAAGGATTAAGAATTTTCCGACACAAGGCGAACATACAAGTACGCACATCATGAAGTCCGGCATCGTGCCGCTGTGAATATGACTTTTTTCGCGTCGCGTCTATCGTCGGATGGGATAATCAGAAAATCGTGCGGATCTATCATCGGCTCCCGCGATGATCGTAGGTAAATCGAAACTCCGACAAAGCCCAAAACACAATGCTGATTGATGTCTCGGCGTCTCCAAAAGTTTTTCATCACAAGGTTGTAATTTTCCAACTCAAACACGACATTTTCACGGAACGCGAAAAGGCAATCCTAACCGGAAAAAAAAAAAAAGGACTTCCGTTTGAGGTAATAAAAGGAAAGGTCATGGAAAAAGGTCGTAACCAGCTCAGTTCGGACAAGTAGTTTTTTTTTTTTTTTTTTTGTGACGGGGGTAGGGGGGCAATGCGGTAATTTTTTCGCGGGGGGGCGGGGGGGGTGGGAAATGATCTCATGAGGGGGCGGGTGTTTAGAGGGGTGAAGTCACGTGACGTCATGCTTACAGCTGGAGCTCACCGGGAAGACGCCCTTCGGGATCGGCGAGGGGAAAAGTACGAAGTTGTCCTCGGGCGGAAAAGCTCGACGGAAATGAAGGAACAAATGATAAATAAATAAAGGGTCAAAAGAGCCGCCGTTATTGCGAGGGGAGCGTACGTTAGTGTACCCCGCCCTCTTTTGGGCGCCTCTCTGCCTTGTCCCGCAAGCTTCCTTTTCGCCGCTGCCTTCTTCGACTTTGATTCGAACTTCCTCTTTTTGTCCTTTTCCGTTTTGCCCCCTCTACATTTGTTTTCCAATCGGCAAGATTGGGAGGACAGCATGGTAATTTCTCACGCCGTAGGATATGGATCGTTCTATCCGATGATGGAGGGTATCGTAGAATCGTAGGGAAAGATAATGGCAATCGCCTGCGTTCATCGAGCTTTTCCTGAAATTTCACGAAATATATGTGTTTTTCCTCACAAAAAATTATTAAAACAGCGTCGAGCCTATTTGGACCGATTTTTCTGCATTCAGATTACGAAAAATAAACAAGTCAAGAAAAATATTTTTCTCTCACGAGAAAAACAAGTTCAAAAAGTAAGAAAGATGAATTTTTTTAAAAATTTTTGAGAAGATAAAAATAGCTTTCTCTCATTTCTACGTTCTTTCGAGCTTTTTTAATTATTTCTTATATTTTAAAATTGCACTTTTTAGATTTTTTATTTATTTTTTCTATATTCTTTCCAATTTTTATTTTTTCCCATATATTACGTTCAACGATCAACCGCAAGCAAGCTCGTTTAACTTCGCCGATCTATGGTGAGGCAAGACCAGGCGTTGCCGGTCTCGATAGATCTATCAAGGTGAGGCATGGCCTCGCCCGAGTGCAACGAGCTCGACCATGCTGTGGCCTGTGGCGAGGCTCAAGCTCGCTTACCGTTGGTCGTAGGCAATCGGTGGAAGAGGGAAAAGGGGAAACATCAAAAATTTGAATTTAAAAGAGAAAAAAAAATAACGATCAAATTTAGTAAAATGAGTGCAATGATGGAAATCAAATTCGATTTTTCATACTCCGAAAATATTTTCCATGTCCAAATGCTTCTGAAAAGAAAAATTCAGAAACATCTCATTTTTACATAAAATCAACGGAGCCTAAATTAGACTGGGCCTTCGGACAGTCATGTTCTGCCCTCGCTTTATTTCGAGAATGCAGTTCTCGAATTATATATTATTACTATTATTATTGTTATTGTTATTATTATTATACATTTTTTGTGGGTCTCGATTCTTTATGGGGTAAAAATGACAATTAAAATAACTATTCGAGCAGTTGCCTTTTTTCCAAGGTTCCCAAAAATTCGAAACAGGAAACTCCCTAAAATCAACAAGGCATGGGAGGGAGACTCGCACGTAAAATCAACATCAAACATCCCTTGCGAGGGATGGTCTAAAAAAGGGACGTGTCCTCAACTACTCGGTACACAATATATATATATATATATATGGAGTACAACATCCATTTGAAAAATTCTCAATGAAATGTAAAAATAAATAATAAATTTCAGAAACATTTTATGTCCGTAGTTCGAAAGTATTATTCTTTGCTCAGTCCAAATCCATCATTAGAAAGATTTAGCTCCCTAATCGCTCGCGTAAGTAAGTTTAAATAAATCTTTATCTAATCATCGTTTTTGCATCGTATTATGCACACTGAATATTTAGGCAATCTAAATTGGATCACCATTTTAATCATATGATCCTGACCAACGACTTAAGAGGGTAGTGAAGATTTGCATAAAGTCCATATAATCAATATTCATTATTCACAGCATATAAATGTCTCTCTAATCGAAATCGCCCGAAAACGGAATAGTTTGTGCAGTAAAATAAGCTCTTGAAAAGGGTGGAGCCTGAAACGTGAACATTGATTGATTAGCTACATCTCTATGGCCATAAGCGCAACTTCTCTCGTATTTCAGTTTCAATTTCAATTTGGATTTCAATCACAGTTACAATTATACAACGAAATTACAATTACAACCATAAGAACCATAGCGGTAGGGTCGATTTGGTCATTGCGGGGGCAAGGGCGACCGCGGAGGAAGAGCCAGAGTAAAGGAGAGAAAGTGGGGGTGCGCGCGCGGGCGTGTTGTGTTGGGATGGGGACCTCTTCGCCTCCAAAACGACAGGCAACCACGTCGGATCGAGTGAAGCCGCCAAAAATGCCACGTCCAAAGTGATGTCCCCATTTCAAGATTTCATAATATCTTCTTGTCTCACTCTTTTGGATCAGGTTTTTTATTAATTTTCGCCTCAAGTATCTCCCCCCACCCTTGCGATGGGACAAGCGCGCCCTTCCATTTTATCAAAAACAAAAACAAAAAAGAGAGAGAGAAAATAATAATTCACTAGTCCAGCCCTTCCTATTCTCGAATTCGATTCATTTTCCTCGCTTTTCATTCGTATCGTGTCGTATCCAATCAAAACTAACGTTGTAATAGCGAGTCATGTCTTCATAAATGAGGAAACTTCGACGTGGCGCATCGTGAACATGTCGGACACACATCATTCACAACTTGTCGGCGAGCGTTATCCACTTGAAAAACAAGTATAATTGGGTAATTTTAACTAAGTTTTTTGAGTTCAGAAGTGTCCTTGCCCGATGAATCCACGATCTCCCGTTACTCAGTTGGAGGAACCTTATCTAGAATGGCCACGCGGCCGGAGGGGAGGAGGGGGGAATACTAGCGATTCATTTATCTCAATGCCTCCTCCTAGAAGATGCTGCTGACCCACCCTCCAAAGATTTTCAAATTTCGCTTTTGGAATGAGGCATCATGCGGGTCTTTTTCTCATATTGCAGTTCTTGTCAAACTCGAATGCTTTTCAAATTCAAACACCCCCCCCCGGAATGAATTGTTTAAAAAAGAAGTAGAAATAGAAAAAGAAGGAAGAAATCCACAGGGGAAAGATCATTTGATAATACATGTCTGGATGAGATCATTTCGAGCGAGGCAAGAGAGGATAATAGGGAGAAGACAGGAACTTGGGAGCGGGATGTAACGTTTGGACGGTCGTGGCGGGCTTTTGTGTCTTAAACAGCAGCTCCTCAAGACATCGACAGGTTGAAAGAAGAGACCAGCCTCCTCCCCCTCGATTCCGTATGCACTTGGGGAACCTCCCCAAAAATACTATTAATTTACACGATGATGGAAGATTTGATTTGGAGGGTGATCATGGCAACGCTTTTGAAACATAATTTATATTTCAAAAGTGATTCTAGAATAACAATCCACTTGGTAACGTTGCTTCTTTTGCTCTGAAATTAATTTCGGAACTTTATTTCTTTTCAAAATTAGAAAAATTAACTTCTGCTCAGAATCAGAAGTTACTTCCGACAAAATGTTAATTTCTGGAGCAGAGTTGCCGCCATGCGTGCCCTAAATTAGCGAGAAGTAAAGCGGGGAAATCTCTCTCTTTTTTTTTTCTTTTTTTCTTTTTTTAGGGGGGAAGGGTTCAAGATTCCCACAATCAAAACGGGTGGAAAGGTTAGTCGGCTTTTTCCGAAGCCCAAATTGCGGCTGTGATGTGAATAACATGTTTGTTTAAAACTCCTCCTCTTCTTCAACTCTCTCTCTCTCTCTCTCTCTCTCTCTCACACATCCCATTCATCATCGTCGCTAATATCTGTGTGTGTGTGTCTGCTCATTCTCGTGTTGGGAGCGGGAGTCAAAGGCGTTTGCGTGTGGGCGAGGAAGAGGTCCTTGTTTTTTTTTTTTTAAGGAGCAAAAGAGAGAGAAACGTCAAAGTCTGCAATTATTTGCGTTTTGAGTAAAATATGTTGTCCGCTCGAAATGTCTTTCTGCTCTTGGGGTTCACATAAATTTCCTCTTCTTCTTCTTTTTTTTCCGTCTCATTCGTATGACTCTTTGTTTTTCTTGGTAATGTAATTGGGTAAAGGCCACGCTTTTTCTTTCTAGATCATCTCTCTCTTTTTTTTTTTTTGGTGTGGCCTTAATTGGACTTGTCTTCTCTAAAATCGCCTTATCCCTTTTTTGGGTTGCCCACTTCTCAAGCCATTTTGGATTCCCATAGAGTCACTTTGGTTTTAGACATGGATTTTGGTCCATATTACACACGCACACAAAATGAATTTGGAGAGAGAGTATAGAGAGAGAGAGAGGGTTTTTTCAAAAGAAGCAAACATCTTTGAATTCATTCTAGGTTTTGATCTAAAAGTTGAGATTTTGGGCAAAAGAATGATGCGAGGGCAGATTCAATTACTTGGAAGGAATAGCAAGAAGACATAAAATTATTCGACTTTGAGAACAAAGGGATAATTTTTTTGTTCTTGAAAGGAGCTGCATGCCCCTTGTCATTTTTATATGAAGTGGGATTTCATGTCACCTTAAGTTTTGATTTCCTTTGAATAATCTACAAAATAAAAAATAAAAAAATTGCTTGTGCACCCAAGATTGCTACGCCTTACCCAACGCCGCCACAAGTGTGTTGATGATCTTCTTCTCTTTTAAGGTTATTATTTTAAGCATGGAGGGAAGGAAAGAGCTTTTGGAGAAGCAACCCTTTTTTTTCCTCCTCCTCATTTTCTCATATCTTATGTCTTTCTTGTTTGGGCTCTCAATTTTTTCTAGGTTGCTTTCCTTGGTCGCTTTTCTTTATAGTGACTTTCAATTCCACAAGGCATCATCACATGCAAGTTGCCATTGGTTTAGCTAAGGCGTGCTTCAATGCCGTGACTATGACTTAGATTCGTGTGTGGGGATGACTCTTTGAGAATGAACATCACAACACACCCCCGCTAACTAGAGATAATATTAGTAGTGAAGTCAAATATAATATCATCAGTCCTCCGGAAAGTGGCAAAAAAAAAAAAAAGGAAAAGAAAAGGAAGAAGCATAATAGGTTCTCCACAAGCAATGCCTTTAGTAATTTCGGTTCTTATTATTGCCCGTATCTCATTCTAGCATACAAATTAAGGGAATTTGTTCAAAAATCCCCTAAACCCATTACGCTTTTGCCAATTCAATCCTAAATATTTTTACATTTTGTCAATTGAGTTTATTCGGTCAGTTTTCGTCGACAATCGCTGACGTGGATGCCGACCGTCCTATACGGCACCGCCAGTGCCGACGTGGGCAATTTTTAAATATAGGTTAACGTTTAACTCATTCTAGCATAAAATTGAATCAAGGAGCATGGAGCTAATCCCACTGTAGATGTGTTCTCTTTGGAAAGTTAATTCCTTTCATCTACACAACAAATGTCACGAAGGGCATGCAAATTTCAATCCAAATATGGGATGCAACCCATTAGATTAGTGCATAACGCATGCTAATCAAGCAAAAGTTTGAAAAATCCACTAAAAAAACTCAAAATTGGGGGACTTCTAGATAAACCCATGTGGCCAGGCGGACAATTCAAAAGTCCCATCGATTTCAAGGTTGACTTTGGACTCGGAATCCTTCAATGGTGCGGAATGACATGGGAAGGAGTTCTCTCACTCTACTCATCGTAAATCACGAGGGTGGTTAAGTTGATTTTTTCTTCATTTTGAAGCTAATTTTTTTTTTTTGGGGTCAACCCCCTCCTTGAAGCAACACACATATTTTGCAGCTAATGTGTAACCCCAAAGAGAATTTATTAACAAGCAAATTTTGTTTGATAAACTAATGCATCCATCCATCTGAAGACAACAAAGTAGCTGTCTTCCTTCATTTATAGGTAACCCATTGTTTTGGACGATGAAATATGAACGGCATTAGAGCAAATATAGGATTAACAACTAGGGTTAAGCCCTCATAAGTTTCTCTCTCTCTCTCTCTTAAATTTCTTTTAGGTAATTGATATATGGAGTCCACAAGTTACAATGACCCTTATATCAATTTCGATAGTTGACAACTCAGGGATGATGGATTCAAGCAGACATTGAGAATATACTGTGCGTATAGGACGCATCACCTAACCCTTATCTTGGAATACACTTATCTTGGAATACATTTGATATACTTTGTGACTGGTTCTTGCCCCGTGCTCGGTTATTGAGCATTTCCATCATTGACACCTTGTTTTAAGTTGGTAATTTTGTCTGCGTTTGGTTATTTCTCGATTGCGCTTACACAAGATTTTACCCTGGCTCATGCTTTCTGTTGTTGGAGAGCATGAACTACACTCCAAGTGCGTCAGCACAATGCCCCAACCCCCAAATTGAACTAAAAAGCGGGGGGGGGGGGGGGAAAAAGATTCGGTCCTTGTGATTTTAGGTGACTTCGATTTGAATCCTATATACAAAAATGGGAAATTGCATGCGAATCCTACGAAATATGTTGGAAAGTGAAAGCGGAACCAATGGAGGAGAGCTCGTAGGTGGGTCAAAAAAGGGTACAGCCTCGGACGTATGTAAACAGTACAAGGATACCAAAAAGACACGATGAAAATGGAAGTACCTTCAGTTGCATTTGCATGCGTTTCGATTCACTTCAAACTACCAATAGGCAGGGGTTGCTTTACGCAGCTTGCAACCGCAAAGCCACACTCCATCCATCATAACTTAGGAGGGGGAGGGGGGCAGAAGGAGAAAACCACTGCATCGAAGAAACTTCCTAAAGGCACACAGAAAACGACACCCCCAAACCCAAAAAATAAAAATAAAAATTGAATGCAGTAGTCGTGGTCGTCGTCTTCGTCGAGCAATCTGCAATCTGCATGTGCACCAACAGAACAACACCACCAACCGGCCTGGCCTGGCCTGGCCTGCCCATCGACGTCACGATCGCGTCGATAAGTCCACTTAGTTTTGGTTTGGTGCGTTTTCTTGGTAACTTACAAGCCACAGATTCCTCGTCTGGCTGTGGGGATGAGCAATGCCTGTGGCATGTTACATTTTGGACATCTTTTGCTTTTTTCTCCATGCTGTTTATAGGGTTTTTTGCTTTTGCTAGACCTCTTTTCCTTTGCCCCCCCCCCTCCCCTTCTCTGCATAGAGAAGGCTACATTCATGGTAAAAAAGTTTGTCTTTTTCGTGGTTTGTGTGGGGGGGTTGTGTTTTGGGTTCCGTTTTCCCCCCTTTTATTAACTCGAGTGACTAGATTTGGTCGTAGCAAGATCCGTTCCCCACCCCCCCTCTTTGATTAGCATTAGCTCCTATATAAGCCGAGATTAGCCTGGTCCGTAATGGGTTCGGTTCATGCCTTCTCCTATAAACATAGTCTTTGTACCCTCTTTCCGATACAGAAAACAGCTCTCAGAGGCCTTTTTTTCGCCCCCTTTTAGATGGTAGAGGAGCGAAAAAAATCAATCTAATCCAATCATGGGTAGCTCAGTTGGTTAGGACGTACTTGATATTGTGTGGTTAGGCCCACTGGTCTCAGGTTCGATTCCCCAGGTGAGCACAAGGTCATGGCGATGAGTTGCTGTGCTAATCTCTCTCGATAAATAGTCGAGGTGCGCGCAAGCTGGCTCGAACATCTCGATTATAAGAATATCCAAAAGATTCTTCCAATGTATCATTTCTGAATCCAATGAAATTCTCTAGTATAGGAAGAAGCCCTGTCAAAAACGAGATTTTTTTTTTCTTTCAACAATATTTCCGTTGTTAATACAATATATAAGGACTGCTACTACAAATAGTACTACACCCTTAATAGTAAAATATCGATTGGTTGTTGAACTCGATGAATTACATGAAAGAAGGATAATCCAGATTCTCAGGTGCAAGAGTTTTATAAAACGTTCTTGGTGGAAAAAAAAATTGTAAATGAAAGATATCACGAAATTGAAATGGGTACGGATGAGCACGGGGCGGGTTCGTCCGGGCATTTTTGTGGACTAGTCCCGAGCCTGCCCAATCCCGCCACAATGATCAAGTCCAGTCGAGTTAGGACAACATTACGAAGCATCCCATGATGAAGGACACCAACAGCCCACAAGCAGTTCTAGTGGGCTGGGCCAAACACAGATATCACAGTCAACTATTTGGAATTGGGTCGTCTGAATTAAGGGGCATTGTGGCTGAGACTTGTTCCTTTTCATGTACATGCATCCATGAATCTATGGTGCACTAAAATTAGAAGGGAAAATATCATAAAAAATCTTAAATTATGCCAATTATGACACATTTATCTCAATTTTTCTTTTGTGACATAAAAATTCTCAAGGAGAATTTCATTTTAAGAGCCGAAGTGTACGCTGGACTGCTCTTTTTATTTTAGAGATGTCATGATTACCTGTATTTTAGTAATTTCATTTTTTTGAACCTTTTCCCTTTTTTTCTTTTTTATTTCTGCCCTATCTCATCAGTGGCCACCCACCGGACACGTACATCTTGCTGTCCTCCGGGTTCTTCCCGTCGGGGTAGATGGTCCAGTCATAGTCCCCAACCCAGAAGACGTCGCTGGAAATGAACTTCCCAGCCCCCATCCTCTTGGCCAGCTAGTAGCCGCTCATCGTGAACTCGTGCGAGCCGTTCACCGTCCGGCTGATCGACATAGAGTCGCACTCGCCGTCATTGCAGGGCACGATCGGAGCACTCATTGCTTGCCTTGCTCCTGGTGGCATGAGATCTCGATGAGGTCTGCGGTAGGGTTTTGGGATGACGAGGGATTTGGAGGGATAATCTATCGGGGTAGAGAGGGGTTAGAGTAACAAATCTGTATTCGAAATGAATTTCTGTTTTTAATCTTTAAAAGTCAGAAAAGAGGAATAAATAAAAAAATAAATGAACAAAAAATTAAAATGCAAAATGATGAAAATACCCTTCAGGCTATACCTTTTTTGAAACACTATGGTCATTTGAGGCCCTTAATTAAAGCATGCTATATAACTTCGAGATCTTATTTGAAACAAAATACATTTGAAACCCTTATTTGATAAAGTAAGAAGAGTTTGGGCTCTTCCTTGAATTTTTCTCAAAATCTCAAATTTGTATAGACGCGATATATTTACCCTCGGTTAGAGTAATGCTGAAAATATCAGTTAAAATCCGCCGTGGTGAGAAATTTTTAAAAAAATAAAACTAAGTTACTTTAGATCGTCTTCAACCTTGCCATCCCTCGGCCGAAATTTTTCGGGGGATCATCTGTCGCTGCCCAGACCTCCGGCAGCTTTGTCGTCGTTGCTGGCCCACTGGACCTCTGGGAGCTTCGCCGTCGCTGCTGGCCATGGCGACCGTGCGCTTCAAGGTCATATCTGCTTCGGAGCTGGCAATCAGCATGGCCGTTCAAGCTCGAAGCTTTGCTTCAGGTCAGATCTGCAAGACTTTACAATGCAATGTCACACGAAGACTCGCAATTCTCCAATTTCTCATCTCCCTCGTCTCTAAAAGAACGCTCAATTATTCGTATTTACCAAATCAAAAGAATTTCTTCAACCAATCACGAGCAGAGATTGGAACCAAAAGAAAAAAAAAAACAGAATCACGAGTAGAGAACGAAAAAGTGGAAGAGAAAGAAGATAATGACCCTGTTTAGTTCAACATTTGGCCAATAAACTTTGAGCAAATGCAAATAACTTTGGGCTAAAGATCTTTTCCAAAATACAAGTATTATTTGGTAAAATATTTTTTAAAACCACGTTGAAAATCAACTTTGGCGTAAATGCAGTTTGGTGAAAAATGCGCTTTGTAAAGTATTTTTTTTTTTAAGTGACGGTCGACAGGCAGCGATCGGCGGCAGTCGGCGAGCGAGCGATGATGATTGGCAGGCGACGACGAGCGATGGAGTTCGTCAGCGGTAGTCGGCGTTCGGCGGGTGGCAACGGGCAACGATGGTTGGTGGAGGTCATCGGCGATTGGCGGTCAGTGCAGGATGCCAGCGAAGGCGGTCAATGGAGGTTGTCAGTGGTGGTCGGCGACAGCGGGGGTCAGTGAGAGGTGACGGCGGTCTTCGGAGATCGATGGCGACAGGCAATGGTCGGTGGCTGCGTGGTCGGCGTTGACTGCTGCCAGTGGCGGTAGGCGGGCAGTCGACGGAGGTCGTCGATGGTGGGGTGGGAGGCGGCGGTGGCGGCGGGGTTCGGTGGTGATGGGCGACGGTAGGCAGTGGACAATGGACAACGATGTTCTGGGATTAGCGTTGACAAGCGATAGTCGTTGACTGCGGCAGTCGGCGAGGGGCGGCGGCAGCAGTTGGCGATGGGTAGCGAGTGGGTGGCGGTAGGTGGAGGTGACAAAGTTAAAAGAAAAAAAAAATAGTTACATTTGAGATACAATTTTCCAAATTTCCAAAGTAACTTCGGGTTAAAGGCCTTTGCAAAGTATTTGAGATGTAATTTCATTTGCCCAAAGTGAGCTAAAAAATAAACCAAATACCATTTATATTTGGCCCAGGACTTTAGAGCCATAATGCTCATCCCAATGTTAAACTCAACATGTCTAATATTGATAACGAGAAGGTGGCTTACCAACAAAGGAAGAAGCGATATCTGAACCACACCCACAAGTTTTGAAACGAGCATCAACGACCTTCATGGACAATTCGTTCACCTTGATCTGGAGCTTCATGATGTTGCCACACGCCGGCGCTTCGACCAGGCCCGTGTTGACCGTGAGATTGCCCTCTCGAAGGACCTGGTGTTGCGAGGGTTGTTGTAGTGATCGACCACCCTCTTGTGCTTCGAGCTTGGGCCATGGTGGTTGCCAGCTCCGAAGCCAGAACTGACCATGAAGCTTGCAGTTGCCATGGCCAGTAGCGACTGACGAAGCTTCCGGAGGTCCAGGCAGCAATGGGCAGCGACGGGCGAGCTTCGGAGGAGTTTTGGCCGAGGGATGGCAAAGTTGAAGATGATGAACATTAACTATGAACAATAACTCAATCTACAGTAATTTAGTTTTTTATTTTATTTTTTTCGGATGTCGCGCCATGCAAACACTATGTCATATTTTAACGGAATTTTTAACATAACTCTAAGGGAGGGTAAATGTGTCATGTTGACACAAATTTAGAGTTTTTGATATCACAAGAAAAAATTTAGGATAAATGTGTTACAATAAGCAAAATTTGAAATTTTTTTTGGGCATTTTCCCGAATTAAAAAGAGATGGAGATCTGCTCTCTCATGTTGTATCCTTTGGATCTTACGATACTCTGCTAGCATAACAAGAACAAGACTCAGCTAGTATAATAATTTTTTGGTGATTACGAGAGTAAAAGCATGTTGCAGGCCACAAATTTTTTAAATAGTAGATCTAAAAAATTATTTATTATTTATTTCTTGTGGCTCCCGATACGGTGTGACTCTAAGGGCGCATAAAAATTTATCACATTAGCATTTGTCAACAACACCGTTCCGATTCTTATAGCACACATTTCGTGCAAGATTACTTGGGGTTAAGAACACAACCAAGCAACAGGATCTGACCAGAGGGAAGAGCGACTGAGAGAAACTAATCTGTACACTAGCATGGCCGCTACTCTCCTAGAAGGACATTGAGGGCATTTAGACTTGCTAAAATGCTAGGTGGGGTTTCACGGAAATTGGTTCTTTCCGAATAATTTGAAACACTTTCAGGACTTTATCAACTCCGGTATAAGCTTCAGCAGGAAAGAGAGTTCGGGCTGCGAGAACCGGGGCTTCGCCTTGGCCTCCCCTGCTGATCCCGTCTCTCCCCCGCCCTCCTTGGCAGGGCCCTCGATGTCCGAGACGGCCTCGGTGATCTCCGGAACGAAATCGACGATCACTCCCTCAATGCCCATCAGATGTTGCATGTACACGACCTCGGGAACGTTACTGCTCATAAGCACACATCAACAGTTGAAGATGCGAAATGGAAATGATCAAGGCAGGAAAAAAAATGGCATCGAAAAAAACGAAAGAAGAAGAAGCTCACTTTAGCTGGCCATAGGTGATTAGGGAGAGATTGGACTCCTTGATTCTGTTGATGGCGCTGGGATTTCTGAAGATGGCTTTCACTTGGGACACGATCCCTTGCAGTCCGCCGGCTAAACATACGTTAATCGCCTCGTCCAACGAGTTCCTTCTTTCGTCCTTGTAAATTTCGGTCCCTCCATTAGTAAGGAAGAACACCTGCGTTTACACACCGACCGCAATAAGTACGAAGACAGGTCATTCATGGATGATCATCAAATGGTTGTTATCTATAGAATCGGATACTCGACGAGCAAATCGAGAGTGATCTTACCGGGTACGTGCGTTGCAGCTTCCTGATCAAAATGGCTGCATCAGGTTGGAAACTTGAGAACAGGATAGGCCTGTCCTTGGCATAATTGCTCACTACCTGCTCAAGAAAAATCATGACTTTACGTGCCAAAAAAGGCAAGAGAGATCAACCCAGAACACAGAATATTATAGTATCTTTTGAAAGCATACCTCGAGAATAACTTGAAGAACATGGATGATTTCATCTTCTTCGTAATCAATCTGATCTTCAAACTTCAATTCGACGTTGAAGCCGATAGAGGGATCGACTTTCTCGAACGCTTCTTGCAAGGTGCATAGAGGAGCATCATTCTCAACCTTCCACTCGAAAATCCTCCCATCCTTGGTTTTCCTAAACAGAGGCTTTCCTACCTGGAATTAGAAACACAGTGTCGAACCGTAAGCTATCGTTCTCTGGCTGATCTTGCTGACAGATACACCGAAATGGACGAATCGTCAGATTACCGCTTCAGGCGACTCTTGGGGTCCGTATGAGAGGAAGTCGTCTAAGGTGAGGTCCGTGACCCTTTTCTCAACTACATTTCCCTGTGATCAAGGACCGAATTCAGCTTAAGATGGGAAGAAGAGGAGGAGGAAAGGAACGCAGCTAAAAACTGTTAAGAACAGTCACTCAAGTGCACGAAGCAAAAGTGAATTACGAGCGGCGGGGATCACCAACCTTGTGTTCGGAGACGATAAAGCTGTCGTGGAAAATGACTGGGCAGTCATCTTTGGTCACCTACAAAAACAGTTTCGTTTTTCGGTTTACAACACAGTTGCTTCTACGGGGCTCTTCGATGATCACCAATATAGTTTTAAGCAAGAGAGAAAGAGGAAAAACACCAGCAAGTAAAACCAATCAGTCCAGCAGAAAATTCGAGATGACAATTCTACAGCAAAGTAAGAGAAAAAAACTGGGCAGCTCTAGTTACAGCTTCAAACATGAAACGGAGCTCAAGCTTTGCGTTTTCGACCAATAACCAGCGGATTTAGATTAGAAGAATGCATGGAGAGGGATTAAATATCTAGACAAGAGTGAAAAAAAACCCGAAATCGATCAGTGTATAAGCGGTGATGGATGAAACTAGTCTGATATGATCGAGGTGAATTTTGTTCGCTGGATGGAGGAAGCCGGAAAATATTGAAACTTGCAGATCGAAACGGTTCGAGGATCCCGACAGGCCTGTCACATACGTCCACAGTTATGCCCGAAAAGAAGAAGACCATCCATCAAGAATGGTGCGAATTGAACCAGTCAACTGAGATCGAATCTCCTAGATCGTAATGGGTTTCTTAAAAAGTTTGGTCAAACGATGATCTAGTGCATCATCTTGATTTCATACGCAGATGTAGCGAATCTATCCATTGAGTTGCTTTTTTCTTGTTTCCAGTTAGGACCACAGAATTGGAGAGGACAGGTGACAAGAAGCTGGAACGCCCCGTGACCTCACTCTCTTACGTGTTTCGATTTCGGTCGTGAACTGGACTTCTTTTTTTCTTTTTTTTCCTGGGAAAAACACCGACGCTTTCGCGGCGAGTAGAGACAGAAAGACGAGAAAATCTCTGCGAGCGTCACGTTGGATTCCCCGGAAACCAGGACTCTGCTTTCAAGTCTCCGCAAAAGAAGAGCCACCTGTCCACCCTAATCATCCAACCGGCAAATCCCCGCCGGCGACGGGTGATCCTACAGCGTCTCCGATCACCTCCACAACCGTCCTAAAACTCTCCTTAAAATATTTTTCTTATTGCGAAACTGCTGCAATAAGTCGGGATTGTGTTCGCCGAGAGTCTCTTCCACGCTTAAAAACTCTTCGAACGAAATTTATGACCGAAACAGAAACTCTTAATTCTCTCCCAACACTAATCGCGCACTCCGTATCGACAGGAACAGCCAATGCGTTGAGATTCCGGGTCCTACCTGAACGTCGAATTCGATGAAGCCGACGGGGAAAGCGGCGGCGGCCTCGAAAGAGAGGATCGAGTTCTCTCTGATGGCTCGCATCCTCCGATCGCCCGACTGCACCGCGTTCATCCCGCTTCCTCGGTGTCCGATCACCACCATCTTCTTCGGCTCATCGTCCACCTCGTTCGCTTCTGCGTACCGAAAGGACGTCGACACAACAACAATCGCAATAAGCTCAAAAGGAGGAGGAAAAGAAGGAACAAGGAAAAGCAGGATGGATAAGTGATATGCAGTTGACGCACCTTGAATGAAGCGGGGTTGGGGAGAGAGGCCTAATGCGGCGGTGTCCGGGACCTTATCGAGACTCGGCACGTCGGAGACTTGAACTGCTTTCAGAGCCATTCTTGTTCTTGTTCTTTTCCTTTCAACGTTCGCAGAGAGAAACAGAGCAAAGAAGAGGATGAAGAAGAATGAAGAGGACAGAAGGGGAATTTCAATCACCTCTTCCGTCTCCTGAAATCACAGAAGAAGGAAGCAGTATTTATAGCGTTGGAACTCAAAAACCCAAAAAAGAAAATTGTCTCGTTGTGGCAATTTTATCAGGATTTTTCTACATTCTCTCTTGTTGGGTCGGGCATGTTCGAAGAGGTTTCGGTCGGGAAGGACCAGAGACACAACACATTGTTTTTTGAGGAATATTCCACTCTCTCTCTCTCTCGTGAGGCTTGCGATCTTGAAAATAGAAAAAGCCAGGATTTTTCCCACAATTCACGGTGCTCCGTCTGCATCTGAGCCCCCTGAAATTGTCGGGTTGCTTTTGAATTGTGTTCTTAAGATATCCATTGACGTTAACCTTACTCCACCTGGGACGCCTGTACAGATTTCTGGGGAATATGCTGAGGAATATCATTTGGGGAAAAAGTGAAAAAAAGACCGGGGTCGATGCCAAGTTCTGTTCGTCTGTTGCTTTGCGCTCCCTTCGTTTGGCGCGCTTCGAGAGATAATCGGTAATTCGATCGTTAGCTTTGTTTAAAGGGCGTATTGTCAGTCATGAAAAGGAAAGGTATGTTCTTGACCAAGCCACGGGGGGCACATTACGCTGATTTCATCGGAACTCATTAGTACGTGCGAGGAGCTGACAACTAAAAAACGATCAACTTTAAGTTACAATTGACAAGTGAAAGATTTAGTCGGTACTAGCAGAATTTGGTATGTGGGAGCGATCGATGAACAGAGCAGTTGACAACTTGAAGAGAATCGACAACTTTCTGATGAATTTACCGATATCAACCATCCGTCATCAACGACAGCTTTCACCGGATATAAGTCACTAACATTGACAGTATGTGGCGACTAGCGTAATTTTTGGATGTGTAGCTTCTTGTGGGGAAGTGTTGCTAGATGATAGGAAATTGTGTAACTTCTTGTAACTACCTATAGGATTAGGAGGTTATTTCTTCTTCGGTAACAGTTGTATATAATGATCGGTAAAGGGTTATAAATACCCCCAATTATGCTCTTTGTAAATTCTCTCCAACCTTCGACCAGAAAAAAAAAAAAAGTCTCTCCAATCAATTACATAACTCAACATTAAAACTGAGCATGGTTTGAGGGTAGAAACCCAACGAGTCGAACCGGTGGAAACATGGTAGGTTTTGGATTTCAAAAATTGGGAGCTAGTTCCAACGAGTAGTTTCCAAGAGGTGGAACTTGAAATAAGTCTATCTTTTTCTTGTTTAATGGATTCATGCGATCCTGCGATATCTCATGACCTCCAATTGTGAATGTCTAATATGAAATCATCAATCTGAGCTTTCATTTTTAATAATATTCATACTTAAGACTTTTACTTTGTTCTTGTTCCATATTTTTCGTGTATCTAACTATGAATTATGTTTAGTAGATTATAGCAGCATCAAATGATGGTCATTAGAGATGATAATTTATTGCAATCGTTTAACTAAGATTACAAGGAAAACCTTCATAGATCTTGAAATTGAACTTGGAACCTATAATAAGGTAGGATATTGATTCTAGGTTCCAGGGTATATATGATAAGTTTTAGGTTCCAAACAATGAGGGATCGGTTCAGACGAGTATGTTCCTTGAACTGCTTACCTTTACTCAAAGTTCTTTACCAATTTATCCGTATCTTTGCATTCCTGCACCCTACATGGTTGGCCGCGATTACCTCAAGTCCTCGTTTCTTTGAATTTCTTGTCATTACTTTCATGTCCAAAATCAACGAGAACTCTTCACAACCTTTGTCGATTCTCATATTCATCCATCCATATTCCTGAAGGATGTTTCATCACGTTTTTGGTGAAACATCTTTTTAGCACGCTTAGTGAAATAAATCAACAAGAGCTCGATAATGTTGCTCGCAACAGCAATCCAATGCCGTGAACTGGTATCGAAACGAAGAAGTTGATATTCCAGACATCAAATTGAAGAGCAGTTAAGGGATATTGGTCCAATGTCCAACATGGTTTCTACCATGAGAAGATTGCTCAAAGAACAACAAAATGACATGGCTAATTACATGGCGAGTAAAATATCAGATGCGATGAAGCCAATTGTCATTAATGGTGTAAATGATGCTCTGTCACGACCAGCATGGTTCAATCCACTAACATCTTTCAAAGTCAATCCACTGGTAACAAGGTACGATCCTAAGCTTTTTTTTTTTTCTTTTCTTTTTTGGTCGTGGATTATGTTCCTAGTCTATATCCACTTATCGACACCAATAAAGTTGGTCTACATGGTCAACCCTCGTAAGAATTATGCAAACGCCCGAGTCCACTTACTAAGGTTAGAATAATGAGAATAGTCATGCTAATGTTGGTCAATAACCAACTTGGTAATTTGGCAAACCAAATTGGTTGACATGCTAGTCAACTGCCAAATGTTGAAAGTTCAAGGCCAATGGCTCCATTGGTACCACCAAATATGAATTCTTCTGTTTAACATGACGATTGACGGTGATAATTCGGTATGACCAACATCATCGTCTAGGGGGCAATAGAGCCAGCCAAATTCACAATTGAACATAGCCCGATTTGTCGAAGAAGTTCAACAGCAACTGGGGTTAAGTAGGGGTGTTAGCATACTTGTTTATGGAAAACCACATCTTGAATGGGTTGACAATCCACATTTTCCAAGAGGTTCCAAAAACCATGCCTTTGTTGTTTTAATGGTAAAGGTGAACAATTGACCATCGAACACACTGTTCGATTTATAGCCAAGTGTGGGAAAGCAGGGATAAATGAGTTTTTAAGATTCAGGTTATTTCTTTTTTGTCTTCATCAAAAACAGCTTTTACATGGCACAGTAATGTACAACCTAATTCAGTAGGCAATTGTGCAAAGATGGAAATACAATTCCATTCTCAAATCTATGGAAGGAGAACTGAAGTATCGGTCACCAAAGTGGCTAGACTTTGGATAATGAGTCGATCGATCTGTTTATTGCTAGATTTAAGAAGATTAAAAACAGATGCCTCACATCGCTCTCAGATAAGACATTCATGGATTTAGCTTTCGATGGGTTAAAATTTAATCAGCGCAAAAAAATAAAAATTGATGGCCAAGAGTTTGCCGATTTATTTCAATTAGTAATAAGAGTGTTTAAGTATGAACCGGACATCAATGAAAACATTGAAATAATTGTGGCAGAAATGACACTCGGCAAGACTTATGGTTATTGATCCTTAAAGCCTATCAAAAGAAAGACTAGTGCTAAAGACACTCAAGTTTACTTGTTTGACATCGATTAGTTGGATGAAATCTTCAATTTACTTTAAAAGATGGAAAGATAAGATTAACATAAGGCTAAGTTATTTGAGTAAAGAAAATCCAGCAAACAAAAAATATTACAAGTGGCACCATTCATGAAGTCATGGCATAATTAACAGGAAAATTTTCAAAAAAATCCTAAGCCTATTGTCTTTTTGCCAATTTAGTCCTAAATTTTTAATTTTTTCAATTCAATCCTAAGCTTTCAGTATTTATGCCAATTCAGTATTAAACATTCTACATTTATGTCAATTCTGTTATAAACCTTTTACATTTTACCAATTCAGTTCGTTTGGAAAGCTTTTGTCATTCGACTGACGTGGACGACAATGTTGATGTGAACAAATTTTGATAATATTTTTCAATATTTTTCTTTTTTTACACAGAACTGAACCCTTTTTTTTTTTTTACAAATTTATCTTTATTTTTTTTTATCTTTCTGCACTTTACATAGCCGATTGGTATTACCTTCAATATTATTACTTTTTAATTTGGGAACTTGTGTGAATAATTTGCTGTAGCTAATGTTGTGTAAATGTGAAGATCAGTTCGGCCATTCGTCTAGTTGACAACCACCGACCGATGAGGATGTTCGTGGTGTGACTTCATAAACTCTCTAAGATTATATCGTTCTCCTCGATCAGTTAAAATTTAGGTATAGATTCAGGGATTTTTTTTTTCTCTTGAACCATATCTAAATATAGATTTGAGAGCTCCTTATAAGTATTCGATCTGTGATGTTGATATTACTAGAGTTGAGCAAATCGGACCGCCCGGATACGACCGGATCGGGACCGGTGATCAGGTTCCCGATTCTAGAGGAGGCGGTCCGGCTCCCGATTCTAGGGTCCTCTAAAACCGGACCGGACCGGACTGGATTTTTTTTTTTTTGTTTCGCTTTCTCTGGTGCAGAATTATTAGACAAGTGTGTGGCAAGGTAAACATTTATCATACGGTGATGATACATATGTTTAGGACACCCAACAAGAAGGGTTTTTTGTTTTGTGGGTCAAACCTGACAAGAAGGGTTTTTTTTTTTTTGTCGAAAACAAGAAGGGTTGATGGTGGCTTAATTGCAAGAAAATCTCTTCCTAGAGCGCTTGTGACATCACTAAGTGGCAGCAACATCCATCATCTTCTGGTGGTAATGGCTGATAGAGATCTGTCAAAGCAAGTGCACTTGTGTCCCCGGCAAATCTCTGAGTAAAAAGCGTGGTTTGAATTATTAAAAAACCGTGAGATCTATACCAATTTCCATGAAGGGTGTAGGGAAGATCCCCATGTGCATGAGAAGCCTTTTTATAGTACAAGAAAATCCCCGAGAAGACAACATTTTGGTTTTCCGGCAAGGCTTTCCAGAAGATGAGGGCCTCAAAACAGCTCATATGTTTGAGACAGATTAGTTTTAAAGAAGAAAAATGAAGTGGTTGAAGAAATTTGAATAGTGCAAAATTTGAAGTTCTTAATTCGTTCGACTTATTGCTCGTAGTGTTTGTCAAGTCCGGTCCTTAGAACTGCCCGAGAATCGGACCGGACCGACAGTCCAATTCTCGTTTCCGAAAAATTGAGAACTGGGATCATCGGTTCGGTTCCCGGTTCTTGAGGAGAACCGGGCCGGATTGGGAACCGATCACTCCTAGGTGTTACTGCTTGGTGATGGTGATGGGCACGTCGAACCTAGATGTGCATCGCAAGTCGTTGAATTTGGAGTGAGAGTTCTTGGGGTGTGCTCATAACTAAATCTGGTGATGGAAGATCTATTCTTGGAGGATAACATTATGTTTTTAGTTGCAGAATTTGCTAAATTATTTACTTTCTATTGTTTGTTTTGAAACTTGAAAGCATTCCATGTAACTCTCGAACGTTATCATGATTAATGAATGAAATCATTTTTTCGACAAAAAAAAAAAAGCATGGCTTGTCATTTACTTTGTCGACCAAAATTAACATTGGTGAAACAAATGTAAAGAGTCAAGCCAGAAGTTTCTGAATACTATGCCGCGGTCGATGGATCAAGCTATTCATGAGTAGCTCGACTTAGCCCGGTATTCCCCCCGGGCCTGTGCTTGTGCATCGATCCGACACTTTCTCCTCAACATGCAGGTCAATGTGAGAGGATGATATATTTAAGAGAGTAACAATTAGGGATGAGCAAAAAAGAACATCCGAACCGGATAGGACCGTTGGTCCAGTTACCGATTTTAGAGGAATCCGGTCTAATTCCCGATTTCTATCATTGAAACCGGTGACCGGGCGGTCCGGCTCTCGGTTCTAAGCCTAAGACCGGACCGGACCAGATTTTTTTTTATATAGTTTTTAAAAGTAAACATAATGTTTACTTATTTAGGGATAGGTTTGCTTTGCATATCTCTTTTTCTTACCTTTTTTTTTTCTGAGACATATTTTCTTGATTTTCGCATTTCTATTTCGTGAACCCACTTTTCAATTCTTGTGATGAACGTAGGTAATAAGTTTGAGATTTAAACTTTGCCGGACCAAAACTAAACATTTGCGATTTTTTTTTTCGCGAACACCGGTTTCTTGGAATAACTCGAGAACCGGACCGGACCTGGTCCCCGATTCCGAAAAATGAGAACCGGGACCAGCGGTCCAGTTCTCGATTTTTTATGGAAACCGGAGCGCATCGGGCATTACTCACACCCAGGAACAACGACCCCTTTATTCTGTTCTATGGCCACAAGGCGATGTCTGATACAAGGGAGTAAAGTGAGGAGAATTAAATTAGGAAAAAGTTCAAATATTCGCGAGATCACTGGTAATTTCTTAATAAAATTCTAGTTCCCAATATTTATGTACGTAAAAAAAAAATCACAGGACTATTGTCGCTAATTAGATGGAGGCGTGTTTGGATATTTAAACATTTGAACAATCTTCTCTCATATGGAGGCTGGACTTTGGGTTAAAACGAATCATGAAAACATATAATAATGGAGATAAATAAGGGACTGAAAAGATTTAAGCTAAAGAAATCCCCTTCCTCTAGCACCTCAACTACGAGTGTTGAAATATTGCACATTGCCAGACTATGAGGTTTTATACGCTAATTACACATTGAACTCCCTCTACATATTAGCTTCAAACTTTAGATTTGATTTTCTAACAACGTAGAAACAGACAGAAGATTTCGAACGGCAGCATGATGGGTTCTTCTTTATTATTCGAAAAACAATGCTGCAATATTTCGGAAATGATGGGAATCTCCGCGAGAGAGGGAGAGAGAGACAAAGAAACGATCACCACAGAAGATGGGAAGAAGAGGGTGGTCTGTGTCACACTCACTGTTCATCGATCTGTCGATCATCGTCTATGGTGGGAAGTAAAAAAAAGGGCGGGGAAAAGGATGGATTCCTTCCCTAGCGTGCGTGCGGGGCGCACGATGGAAAGTGAAGAGGCAAGAAGCATCTCGTACGATGAAGAGAGGGGAGAGCCAAAAGGCGTCCAATCACGTCATTTTTCTCGTTCGTTCTCCCAATAATTTCCCGGCGAAGAAAAGGTTCCATCACCTGCCCATTCTTCCCCTTTTTCTCCTGGGGCGGCCGCACGCGCGACCAAATGCTTCTTCTGTTTAAGCACATGGTATTGAGTTCGTTGGTGCTGTGGGGTGGGGTTTTATTCAACGGGAACCATGCATTTCATCGAACGGTTTGACGACGGTCTCACGAAATTCTACGTACCGGATATCAAAACGAAAAAAAGAGAATCCCGCGTTCGGATTTCTCCGAGTCTCTTGTTTGCCTCACCGATAATCGACTTCCATGCCATCCCGAACCGATCTTGCGCGCAGCAACTGTGTCGAGCATATCTCAAGCTGGAATGCACTTGGGAACATATTGTGCGCCTCCTCAGGTGAGGGCAGAGTCAAAAGCTTAGAACTGTATTTTGTGTGGGGTATTTTAGTCGTTCGATTGTTTATCCAGAGTAACAGGCAAAGATATTATAAAATTGAAAAAAAAAAAAAAAAAAAAAGAGCAGAAAAAGAGGTCCTACCGGGAGTCGAACCCAGGTCGCTGGATTCAAAGTCCAGAGTGCTAACCACTACACCATAGAACCGCCTGCTGGGAGCATACTCCTTCATAAACTATTGATTACATAAAAGAACGAGCTTCCCCTGGACCCCACCCCCCCCGTACTATGGAATTGGACGGTTCTCATCTGTTTCGCCTGCAATTTGCTCGGATCAAACCGTCCACAGCAGCTGAATTGCACCGTATTCTCGTTATATTCGGTGACCCGGTTCATCGAATCCATCACGACTCAGCTCAATAGTCCAATGATGCTGACGAACTTAGATTTAGCTTATTTAAGGAGCTAAATCCTTATAAATCCTTCTTTCTTACCAAAGTCTTTTTTAGAGAAGAAGAAAACTTGTTGCAGCTTACAATATGTAGCTCCCCTCGAGCTTGTGTAATCGCGACATCTCTAATTGCCTCCCCGGTAGGGATAGTTGATTTGCGGCTGAGTAAAGAAAACACAAATGCATAGCACATCCGATATAAGGAGAAAGCAATCGTCATTCTCTCTGAATTTCATATGCTGACTCTTCACAAGTTCAGCTGAAGAATGCTAAACTCAGATATGATACGTGAGGAATTGTTTCATTTGCAGACGGATCTGAATTTACTACCATTAAAAATTTTCTACAATTTCCTATCATAATCAATTTGGACCGTCTAATTCAAAATGAACGGTCCAAATCAGTCCACATCATTTTTCATTAAAAAATTATTGATTGATCCAAGTCGTTCATTTTGAATTGGACGGTCCAGATTTAATGGCACCTCTAATACTGTCAAATAAAATGCAACATGCTAGTCCCACACGTGTCAAGAGACTTTCATTTTCTTGTTTTTGGTTTGAACATTCTTGTGCACTCTGTGGAGGCAAATACAATCCAATCAAGCACCTCCATCTGAGTTTCTTTCATCTGTGTCGTGTCCATAAATGACAGCGGAGGAGTACAGAAAAAGTAAAGCTTATTTGATCTTCCGGGGGCTATTTAGACATGGAACCATCAAAAGTTCCTCACACTCCATCAAAATCTCTGGCTTCTCAGGCAAGCAAAATGCAAGTATCAAGTCAAAGTAAAGCGTCACCATCCGAGCTCGAAGCGAAGATACGGAAGGCTCGAGATGTCAACCGTTAGAGCCATCGAAACTGCCTTGAGCATTCTGCCGTCTCTTCTCTCGCCAGTTCTCACCCCACATCTTGGCCTCCGCCACGGCTCTTTCCCTGTCTAAATCTTTGTTCAATATCCTCACCGTGTCTCTCGGAGAGTCGTCTTTCTCTGACGACCCTTCGAAATCCCACCTGCGCCCTGATCCTTCTCCTTCCTCGTTCCTCAGGATCTTCCCTCCCTGATCGTCTCCGCTGCTCTTACCCTCCTTAACAACTCCGGATCCTTTGTATGTGTTCCCGGCGGCTGTGTTTGGATCGTATGCTTGGTTTGCTAGATAAGAAAGGGCTGTGACTACATCCCTCGTGAGAGGACGAGCTGCCGCCTGTTCTTGGATGCACATGGATGCCACTGCAAGCGCCTGGTAGAGCCCTCGCATTGGGTACTGCCCCTGGAGACTTGGGTCCGCCAGTTTAGAGAACTTACGGCGGTCATTGATCAGTGGACGTACCTGATAAGGACAAATCCATGATGAATGAACTTCACTTTGATTTTTGCTAGAAGGGAATTAAATTGCACACATCAAATTGAAAATAAACGACCAATTGCACTAACTAGAATGGGTGCCGAGAAGGTAGGCCGGGCTGGTTTTCCTGCGACTTTATAGCAACTCAACAAGAAAAACAAATTAAAAAAGGAAAAACAGGAGCCTACATTGTAACAATACTGTATATTTCATGCGTAAACTAGAATCGGTGACTGAAAATCTTTTTAAGTTTTGTTCTATTAGTCAAACTACAGGTATATAAAACACAAAAAACTGATTGGGTTAGGTATGTCCATTTTTCCATTGTTGTTTGACCCAAATCTGGGCTGAAACCCATGTCAAAGCACAATTGAACCTCTGTCAATCCCAATTCATACTTCAATGTGGTCATCCAATCTGGGTGTTGGAACTCTTATTTTATTATGTTTTCCACTGACGCCCTTTCTTGCCACAACGAAAACAAAGAGATAGAAACCACCCTTACCCATGCAACTAGATTCTGTTCTCCATGTGGAAGGCTGCTCTCAATGGCCTTACGTCCAGTAATCAGCTCTAATAAGACCACCCCAAAACTGTAGACATCAGATTTTACCGTGAGTTGTCCAGTCATAGCATACTCGGGAGCACAGTACCCATAAGTCCCCATAACCCTTGTAGAAACATGCGATTTATCTCCAGTTGGCCCGAGCTTTGCAAGCCCAAAATCAGAAAGCTTTGGATGGAACCCTTCGTCTAGTAATATATTTGACGACTTGAAATCTCTATAAATAACTGGTGGATTCGCTTTGTCATGCAGGTATTCCAAACCTCTAGCAGCACCAGCAGCTATCTTCATTCTAGTGTTCCAATTCAGAGGCTCCTTCCCAGGAGGAAGATCTGTAGAATGACCAACACTGAGTATTAGCAACGGCATAGAGTACTGCTGGAAGTGGTCTTGTGGCAAAATAATAATCCAGAAACGCCACCAACAGCATCAGCAACAGCCACTTCCCTCTAGTGGGGATTACAAGCATAATCAGAACTATGTGCTTGCTTACATGCACTTGTAATATCAAGAGAGCTGCGATGTTGTAAAAAAATTGCATCAATTAGCATTAATAAGTAATTTACTCTGCACATTATTTGGTCATGTTAAGATCCACTTGCCCCTGAGACTGTTCCAAATCCAGTTTAAACTACAAGTCCAAGGCGCCTAGGCTAGCTACAATCAACAGTCCCCTCATCTATGTTGGATATTGAGAGCATCATTCCTTACACTTTACATATCAAGACAACGCCCATGATAGTGCTCAGTGTGCCAATTGAAAGGGAGAGAGTTGTGCATAATTATTTCTAATCAAACGAGTCCAGACTCCATATTCATCTCCTAATAGGCATGAAAAGTAAGTTCCAAGAGCTGAGCACATTCAAAAGCATGAGAAACTAACAAGCTTATCATACCCATCCAGTATCATACAAAACATTGCAAGCTAGTAGATGGGCCAAGAATTAGCTGCTGCTTACCAGGCATACTCATCCATTGGTGGTTTTATTATGTATTTGTGCATTCAACCTCACGCTCTCCTCTTCTCTATAATGAGCTGGCCCCACCATCATTTCTCTCTCCATGTGACACCACTCCTTCTCTTTTCTTTTCTTTTTTGGCCCGGTAAACCTCTCTCTTCCCCTTTCTCCTTGTTCCTTCATTTTCATCTACAACTTTTTGCCATCTAATATTTTTCTTCCCAAAAGAGGTCATTACAAAGCTTGGTAGCATAGCTCGAGCAGCCATGGCTGCTAGGGCTGAGCTCTACTACAGAGCTCCCACTGCCATGGCCGAGCTCTGCCGTGGAGCTCACGAGGCCTCCCTTCCCTAGTCAGCACAAGGCCAACCTCGCACAGCTCGTACCCACGCTGCCGTAAGTGAGCTTGATACAAGCAGGGAGAGCGGCAGGATGCAAGGGCATCTACAGCAGGGTCAAGCTGCCTTGGTCATGTTGGCATTGAGCAAGAGGCTCGATGGTGTGGGGGTCTGTTGAGTTGTGTGGAGCAGAAAGGATTACTTTTCTTAAATTAAGAGTAAATAATCACACGCTATGCGGTATAGATCTATTTCTTCAAATCAAACAATCAGTGCTGCTCGAGTAGCAGCTAAATCTAGTACAGGATAATAGTTATTCAAGGTGCTCACGCAATTTACTTTCCTAACACGTCATTGACTGAATAATTGTTTTTTGACGAATTGTAAAAAGCTGTTAACAGAGCAGCAAATTGCTTGGCACATATTGCTAAAGCATTTGGGGGGAAGGATATTATGGATGAGTTTTCGAAAAAGTTGAATATCAAGCCGGCGACCTTAGTTACGGTTGTCTTCTACTAATACAACAGTAACACTAATCATGTATTTTCCCACTGTTTGGCATTTGTCATTATAGGTCCTCTCACAGCATCACATTCTATATAAAACCACTCTACTGTAAAATACTAAAGAGTTTTCTCTAAAGATCCCACTCCATTCTGAAGGATTTTTAATCTTTCCCTGCTATTTTCAAACCGCGTTCTCCAGTCTCATCTTCTAAATCTATGATGCAACTCTTCTACACATTCTTTCTCATTCAAAAGCAGAAAACTGCTTCCTCAGCATGTTCAAAGCTAGGTCTTTTGCGGACACTGCGCGTTGGTTGCTAATTTCCACAGTTTTCTAAATATTCAAGTTTTTCAGCACAATAAAGTAGCTGGAAAAACATAGAACCTCTTTGCCAGCCACCATTCTTGCGAGATCCAAGTGTTTGCCATTATTGATTTAAACTACAGAACCCCACCCCACCCCACCCCCACCTCACTTTCCCTTTCTTGTCACAGCTAATACCACCAAGCCATCATCTTTCTGGCACAAACAGAACATTTTGTACACACTTGCATATCAAGAAACATCTTACTCATACTGAAAGGAAAATCAGATAACTATTGAGATGAAATGCTACCGTGGAGGTGATCTTCCAATGATCCCAAGGGCATAAATTCATAGACAAGAAGACGCTGGTCACCATCAGCACAGTACCCGATCAAATTCACCAGGTTAGGGTGATGTAGAAGGCTCAACATGAGAACCTCCACCAAAAATTCTCGGTTACCCTGAAGGCCATTCCTATCCAATTGCTTAACAGCAACCACCTGTAGCGGCAAGGTCAAAGTAAACATTAAAAAAATCCAACCATATTCATTACTCACCAAGGCACTATTGGAAGTGTTTATAAGGAGAGTTTCATACGCATCAGAAAAGTTACCACTGAATAGACATCAGAACTCAGAAATTCACTAGCTTCTTACACCTGAGTCGCTAAGCCTATCTGAGTGGACTACAATGGTTTGAAAACTCCAACAGATCTCCATGGAACATATGATGAAATACATTGCAGTAGGTGCTTCAGTGAGATCATATCCAACAATTGTTTCATTCATGCACACAAGAACAAAGAGAATACCGAGTCAAGTAAGACCATCATAAAATAGCTTCCTACGCCTGATTCGCTAAATCTTTCTGAGTGGACCACAATGGTTTGAAAACTCCAACAGATCTCCATCGAACATATGATGAAGTATAGTGCACTAGGTGCTTCAATGAGAGCATATCCAACAATTATTTCATTCGTGCACATAAGATCAAAGAGAATACCAAGTCAAGTAAGACCACCATAAACTAGGGATGCATGTGGACTGACCCTCACTTTGCAATCCCATGTAAATAACCGTTGGTCATGACATTGTACTAACTCACTATGAGGGAGATTGTTCATAACTCAAACATCAAATTACCCGACATTTAGCATCTCCAAAGTTGTCAATATAAGAGCACAAAGAAGAAAATATAAGAAATTAAAGTATAACTGAGCACATCATACAGCTCGGTACTGCAGGTAAATCACCAGATAATTCACCTGACCAGTACTTTCAAGTTGTCCTTTATGTACACGGCCAAATCCCCCTTCTCCTAAGAAACACTCAGACCGGAAATTCTTCGTTGCAGCTGCAAGCTCACGGAAAGTAAATGTCTGAGCAGCGATACCAGGTGCATCCTTAAGGCCAGATAGTTCTCTTTTGACTCCTGTATTGCCTCTCAATCGTGGTCTGTCCACTCCTGCAAACGTAATTTGTCGGGGTCACCCATTAGAGTCACAACTTTACAAATACAT
Source organism: Rhodomyrtus tomentosa (assembly GCA_028455895.1). Taxonomy (NCBI): domain Eukaryota; kingdom Viridiplantae; phylum Streptophyta; class Magnoliopsida; order Myrtales; family Myrtaceae; genus Rhodomyrtus; species Rhodomyrtus tomentosa. Next base: position 10,303,645 of record JAPCWY010000003.1, on the reverse strand, counting down.
TAAATTCATTGACTTCAAGACAAGGATCAAAAGGTACTATCACCACATTTAATTCATTGACTTCAAGACAGAGATCAAAAGGTTCGCTTTTCTGATTTGCAAAATTAAGGGGTACCAAACCGGGAGATGCCAGCAAAAGAACCTGATTCGGCTCAGTCATTTCTCTTACACTAACGATAAGTATAATCCACACGAAGATTGCCTATGTAGCCGTAAGGAGATCTCAGGTGGGTCTCCTTCTTAACAGCAAAGAATCCCAATCTTATAAACAGAAAATCAAACAGACAATGATCCACACAACAGCGACGACAAAACCAGCATTATCATTTTCTTCCTTTAAGTCGCATAGGCAACATCAGACACGCCCAGAACAGATCAAGAAAGCAAATCACCAAAAAATCAACACAAGTGCCAGTTTTTTTTTTCAAATAAAAAAAAAAACAAAATTAGGGGTGTCCGCGGGACTGACCAGAGGCCAATCTGGAAATGTCGGATGAGAGAGGCCCTTGACTCCGATCGTGGCTCTCTTTCTCAGGGTTCAGCTTCACTTCCTCCCTCGAATCGAAACACGAAAAGCAACCCATCCTCTCAAATGAGGGACCTCGAATCGATCCTCACAACAACGACAATAATCTTATCTAGAGAGAGTCCATCCTTGACGACGCCTCACCATCCAGTGTCACCGCAAACACCCAATCAGATTCAGACCCCTCAACACTTGCCTTTACGGTAACCCAAACAAAGAAAACACAGAAAAGGTCCCTCCTTTATCTGATCTAGCAGGTGGGTGCTAGCAGAGAGAAACGGAATGGCTGCACCTTGAACGGAGGCTTTGATTCTTCCCGGTTTCAACTGGCCTCTCCTGTGAGAAAGACGACGTATTTATAACAAGAAGGAATCAACATAACTACTTCTTCCCCTTTGACCACTTCTAATTCCCACTAAGATTTCCTCCCTCTTGAGAGAGATTTTTAATCCTTTTGTTTTTGTTTTTGTTTTTCTTTTTGGCTTTTTTGGCAACGGAGAAACTTCTACTGTTGACCCTTAGTTTACTTAACCAGAATAAAATAGAAAGGACAAGGTATTATTACTCGCATTTACTGGGGTTCTAACTTTCCGCCTACTGTCTGACCGACCAAAAAAAAAAAAAAAGAGATGCGGTTTCGTTCCTACGAAGTTAACGGAGAAGACGCGGTCGTGGTGGTGGCGGGGGGGTAAAATGGGGAATTTTATGGACAAAACGTGTCCGGTGGCGGGAGTGGCGGAGCAGCACGAGCAAAGCCTCGTCTTGCAACCGCCCCCTTTCAGTTTGGCCGAGGATTCTGCGACTTCTTAAGTCTATTAATCATTTAATGTCATTTCAGGTTTTTTTTTTTACCCCTTTCAAATGAATCCTCAAATTCGACCAAAAAAAAAAATTGAATCCTCAAAATAAATGTCAAGTAGCACAAATTCCATGCCACTTGTGAAAGTTTTCACAATTCCGTGAGCTTGTCTTCTTCTTCTTTTAATATGACCAAAAATATTAAAAAATTTAAACATTTTGTATTTTTGTTAATTCAGTCTTTCCGATCAATTTTGACAAGAATTTGCTGACTTGGCGCTATAGGCGCTATCGTTGCCAGATTTCAAAAACATTATAATGCTTCTTCAAGCTTTTATTAGTTTTTTCTCCTTTTGTTTATTTTTTTCTCTTTACTCCAATTTTGTTTTTTGATGGCCAACGAGGGCTGCGCTTGCCTTGTCGAGCTACGGCGAGGTCGCGACACTTGCTCGGGCTTGCGCAAATTTGGACAAGGCCAACGTAGCGAGCGAGGCTCGCCCAAACCATGGCGGCTTTTTCCGCTACTGCGGGTGAGGTAGCCTTGCCTAGATTTGGCCTCATTGGATTCCCCTAAATTGAGGGTTGTGACCTTGCCCCATTCAGTGAGGCATCACAGTACTTGCAGTTCAATGAAAAAAAAAATAAAGAAAATGAAAAAAAAATTAATACAAAATATTTAAAAATTATTAAAAAAATTGACCACATCATCATCAGTCACGCCAAGTTAGCAATTTTCAGCCAAAATTGGCCAAAAGTACCAAGTTGACGTAAATACGAAAGGTTTAAATTGACAAAAGTGCAAAGATTTAAGACATTTTTTTTATTTACGGTTTTCCCTATTAATTTGTTTGAACTTTCTGTGTTTCCGTTCAAAAAGTTTCACATTTTCATGAAAAATTTAGATTAGGTATGTAACTCATAATAACTAATTGCACCTCATTATAGTTTGCTTTTGGATAAATTAATCGTAACTAATATATATTTGATTGATCAAATATATAATGCACATAGGTTCAAAGCCCCGCGCGGTCTACGTTCCAAGGATTTTTAAAATATCAAAATAAAGGGACGGCTCGCTCACCGACTGCCCATCCACGTGCCTCGCACGGTGGAAAGAATACCGTGAGAAATACTGCTAAGCCTCGTTTTTGACTTTAACCCACTAAAAATCAATCTGAGATCTTTCATGTGTCGAAACAATACAGACAAAAACAGAACAGAGGTTCCCAGGAAACTTCTGTGCTCGTGGGAACCTGTGAGCTTTCTCCGTGTTCGGGTCGGAAGAAGTCATCGGATGATGTCATGCGCATGTGCAGAGCCTCAACCAAACATGTTCTGCTTCTTGGTTCTTTCTCTCTCGGAGCTATCGAACGGAGGATCATTCGCGAGATCGAGTGTTATTCAAAACCCCAGAAGAGAATCCTTCGGTTCAGCTGCGTGGCACGTATTCAGTATATACTGTCGTGTTGGAGATCCCAAACCCTAGCCTTCCCCGGGTGCTCCCTTGAGCTTCAGATCCCACTAGTTTATGACCTGGAAGCCATGAGCCGAGGAGCTGCTCCCCAGAAAATCTTTGTGAAGGGGAACGTTCTTGTGTTGTGCCCATCTGGTGTCAGCACGTTGACTTTCAATTCTTCTCGGTTGTTCACTCTTGCTTTCCATTTTCTTTTAGGAAGAATTGCCCAAAAAAGTATTAAAAAAAAATACAAGAAGTGTCAAAATTTATGTTGCAAGGCAACATTGTCCTGAGAGAGGAGTTTTAGAGGCCTTCGCTTTAGTAATAAAGTTTTTTGCCGGCTTATTTAAGTATTGAATCAAAGAAATTAACAACAAACTAATTTTTTTCAAAAAACTTGAATTAAATTTAGAAATAAGCTTAAAAACCTTTTTTTTAAAGAATTATGGCTTGTTGCGGCAAGGGCCGTGCAAGCGGTTTTCCTCTCTTTTTTTTTATAATTTTTTTAAGGATTTTAGTTTATTTTTATTTTTAATGAATTTTTTAAACTTTTGAATTTTTTTATTGCTGATTGGATCCCCAGGCAAGCCACGTAGGATTTCGGCCAAGCAGAACGGAGTTGGCACTTAAGAAATTATTTTTTTAAAAAAGTTGACACTCAAGGAAGCCAAAAAAAAAAAAAAAGCTTTGGCACTAAGTGAGCGTTGCACACAAATTTTGACTTTTCCAGTGTTCTTTTACCCTAAAAAAAGTCTTAAATCTATTATAATTATATCGATTGATTTCTAAACCTTCTACATTTGTGCTCGGCTCTACGAGTTTTTAACAAATTTCACGTCAATATTGGCCAGTCAAAGCTGATTAGATGGATTGAATTGACACAAAAGCAAAAAGTTCATGACTCAATTGGTAAAAAAAAAATTAGGATTGAATTGACACAATTGTATAAATTTAAGAATATTTTTTGTAATTTTTCATTTTAATTTATCAAGAGAAAATCCACCTTGAATAGCTAGGGTGCGTGCATGGCAGTGTTTATGCTCTAGAAATCAACTTAAGCCAAAAGTTGATTTTTTTTGCTTCTTTTTAGCAGAGTTGAAGAAGTAATTCTTTGTTACTTCTTCAAGCGCTTCCAAAATTACTTATAGAGCAAAAAAAATACTCCATAAGTGGAAAAATGTAGTTGAGTTTTATATCCCGAAGTTACTTTACCAAATAAGTTTTTACTCCATAAATCCTTTTAGGGCAAAATTTTTTGTCCAGAACTGTTGCCATGCGCTCCCATGCGAGCTTCTTTTACGTTTCCCACCTTGATTAATATATGTACAATGTAAGTAAGCGAACACCTGATCTTTTCCAAACTATAATGACGAAATTTTTTTAACATAATGGGGCAACGAGAAATTGAAATTATATCTATACACATGTATGTATGGTAACCTACACCGTGTTTCATCGAAACCGCACGAAATGATCAGACTTATATAAATGGGCTCGGATGGAGTTGGTGCACCACCCCTTGATTCGGCTCGTGAGAAGATGGAATTCAATTAGGGGTTGGTGTATCCCTGATTCACCAGTTCCGATTTGGTAGTAGTGTGATTTGACCCTCTACGTGTCTGCCAAGTTTCGTACCATCCTCTGATCGCTTTTGATATATTAACTCTAAGAGAAATTTATCCGATAAATCTTAAATTGATTACAATTTTACCAATTCGGTTCTAAATTTTTTAATTTTATTATGAAGTCATAAACCATTTTATGTGTATGCCGGTCATCCTACGCAACACGATCATTATGGACGCAAATAACTTTTAATAATATTTTATTATTTTTATAATTTTATTTTACATTTATGACCAATGAGGTCGTCTACCCACCATCACCAGCCACTAGCAAGGGCTAGTGACTTCACCCTTGCCGATCGCAAGTGAGGACCTGACATCCTCGCTTGGATATTGGCAAGGGCGGGGAGGCCGTCACCGATGACCAACGAGGGCCTCAACATCCTCGCCCAAGCCAAGCAATGGTCGTCCTTGCCTGTGGTCGGCGGTGGTTGGGCGACGACCACACTGGCCAGAGATGTTAAACAAAAACAGAGAAAAGAAATAAAATGAAAAAAAAGAGAAATTTTGATATTAAAAAAAGTTTAAAAAATTACTAAATATTATCCACGTCAACATTAGCTGTTGTCATGTAGAATGACCAATATCCATGCCGGTGATTTTCAATCAAAATTGACCGAACTAGGAAAATTTGTGAAAAAGGTTTAGGTCTCAACTGATAAAGTTAAAAAAATTTAGGGCTGAATTGGCAAAAATGTAATAGATTTATAATTTTTTTCAACAACTTTCTCTTAATTGGTGTATGAAACGAAGGCTGCATGAAGTGCTGATCCTGCTTTCATGCGCGTACGAAATTCCCTCGCCGATGATTTTGGGAGAACAGATGTCGGAGCTTTCGAAAGCTGACGTTGTTTTTCCTTGTTGACTTGGTATTTTTCCACACGGCCAAACTGTCGGTGTCGTGCTCGAACATCGAAATTGGTTTTATTCAGGTGAAGTCATCGAGGCCGGCTGATTGGATTTTGAACATCACCGCAACCTGTTTGTGAAAATGACAACAGAAGAAGACCCAAACTCACTCTCCAAACACAGGTAGACCACAACTCAGATCCGTGAGAGGGTTTCGCGGTTTCATCGAAGCAATCATCGTTTACAAAACGTCTCAATCCGTGTCGCCCAGCAGGACAAACAAATGCCGCGACTTACGGTTAATAATCATACCATCGCCTTTAATAGAAGGAGACAAGTATTCAGATTGTACGTCATTCGCTCCTTGATTAAAAAGGTCGTTTCTTCTCCTCCTCCTTTTGTTTTTTTTTGGTTGGCAATTCATACAACAAAGTGCTTGATATGGTGCAAAGCATTTCCAACACACTGGGACGTGGGAATGAATGCCAAGTTCCAACTTGCCTGGCCTACTTCATTATACGTGACAACTTGTGGTATGTAATAAGCAAAAACAATTTCGTTTTACTTTTATAAGCAAATCATATCTTACACCGTGTTGATCTGGTGGCCACGATCCAATTTCTGCAAAAAGTTCGACAAAATCAAAGGACAAAAAGAATAGGGGAAATCGGTGGGAAAATAAGTTACAAAATAAAAATAAAAATAAAAGTCATAAACCTCTTATATATATTATGTTAATTTTGTCATAAAATTTCCGATGGTTTGTCAATATAGTCCATCTGAAAATTTTTAATCAAAATTGCTGATTTGGAAGCCAGGCATAGTGCGTGGCGCGGAACGACCAGTGCTGTTGCGGACTAATACTTACAAATATTAATTTATTGATTGTTTTAATTATACTTTCTTTCTTTTCTTTCTATCTTTCTATCTTTTTTTTTTTTACAATTTTGGATCAATGAGGTCACCAGCCAAACCGCTCCTAGATCTAAGCGAGGGCCCAACACCCTAGTCAGTCCACAATGAAAAAAAAATCAAAATATTTTAAAAAAAATTACGGAAATTGTACACGACAACGCCGATTGTCCCACGTAAAATAATCGGTGTCCATGTTAACAACATTTAACCATAATTGATCAGATGGACTATATTGATAATTTATCAAATGATTTAGGATTTAATTAATGCAATTAAAAGGTTTAGGTATGAATTGATACAAGTGTAATAGGTTGAGGATATTTTTTGATAATTTTTTTTTTTAAAAAGGCATTGGCATGTTAATTATAAGAGCCACACCTTCGTCGACCATGGTGATGGGCTCTATTGTTGCATGTCCATGTCTCTTTTCTATATTGTTTTGTTTTTTTATTCCTCTCCGTTTATTGCGTAGAAAACAAATAATTGTGGAATTATTTTCTTAAAAACCGAATACATGTGTCGCTTATAAAAATGAATAAAAGAAAACTATTAGTATTTTCATTGTCCTCCGAGCAAATTGTTGTTAGCGACGAAAATAATTTTTAATAAATACTTTATTTCAAGCGATCATTTTCGTTTTTTGGCCAAACAAACTGAATGTATTTTTCTCACTTTCTGGATGTGAAAAGGATGTATGGATGCTTAATCATAAAGTACCAGATTGTCAAAAATTCGTAGAACCGGGCCAAGCCAAGCTCAGGCAACCCCGAGCCCATAAATCTGTCTGGACACAGCCCGTAACACTAGCATTTCCTTCCCTCGCCGCCCCCACCCTCTCTCTCTTTACGTAACTCACGTGAAGGACAGAGACAGAAAATACTAGGATACTTTACCAATACACTTGGGGAATAGTTTACAATTTGTGAACAATTATTATTCTTATTCCCTAATTGTGAATTCTATATAATCAATAATTTGTCACTAGTAAGGATTACGTAATGAAATAATTATTCAAAATATAAGTATCTAATGATATGTGCCCACTTATGCATGACCGAGTCGATTAAGAGATAGATTATTCTTTGTCAGGTCACTGATTCAAATCTCCCAACTCGCGCTCCGTAACTTAAGTGGGGGTCGCGGCTGGTAGTTGTCGTGCTAGTCACTTAATAAATAGTCGAGGTGCGCGCAAACTGACCCGGACACTTCGGTCATAAAAAAAAAAGATATGCGTTGTTATTATCTACCAATGGTCTAATTACATTTGTAGCTATTATTCAATTATACCGATTAGATCATTTAGTATTTTTTAAAAAATTGATATTAAATTATCAAATTAGTCTTAATGTCTTTAGTTTCCAATAGTAATTGCAGCATAATTCGAAAATATATTATGTAATGATTTTTTTCGAAGGGCTAATAATACCAAAATATCAAACCAATATTATATTCATGCTACATTTACCCAAACTAACATTCGCATCACAAATATCCTCAACTAGTGTACCGGTACCGTATTTACCCCAACCTAACATTCTTGTAAGAAAAACTCCCAAACTGGTATAACAGAGTCAAATTTACCCAACTTAATTTTTGTATCATAAAAATTTCAAAATCACCAAATTCTTACGGCGCGCATGGTAACACTTCCCTGCTAGAAATCAACTTCGGATTGATTTCTCTACTTCTTTTCAAAAGCAAAAGTGGATTTTTCTATTTCTACTACAAATTGACTTTTGATCACAGAAATTCGTTTAATAACGGTTGAAAATTTTTACTTTTGAAATATTATTAATAAAACCTTCGGCGTCGGTGGTCAACGAGTTGACGCTCGGTGACTGTGGTGGTTGATTAGTAGTGGGTGGCAACGGTGACTGGCGGTGGTCGACGATCGGGCGGCGGCTGCGGTTGTCGGGCGATCAACGGCGATCGGCGGCAAGCGATGGTTGCGGCATGGGCGGGCGGGCGGTGGTCGGTGGCGGCGAAGGTTAGCAGAGACCGATATGTTCAAAAAAGTGATTCTTGAGTCGAGAAGTAAAAATCTTTTTACTTTTTAAAGGTGGCCAAAAACCCAACCAGAAGTGGAATATCTAATCAGAAGTAGAGAATCCTACCATAAGTCAATTTTTTTATTAATGCATTTTTACTTTGATGGTGTTTTTACCAAACGGATTTCTCTGCCAGATTAACTTTTGATAGAGAAATCCAGAAGCATAAGTGTTATCTTGCAGCTCGTTAGATCGAGAAATATGTTAACCTTTACTAACTTTTCCCTAAGAGATCCCTCAAGTTTCGAAAATTTGTGAAATCCATAATTCACTATGATACAAAAACGAGTTTGCGGCTCAAAATCACCAAAATCTTATATCAAGAAATGTGCTAAACTTTGCTAACTTTTACCTAAGAAATCCCTCAAGTTTCGAAAATTTGTGAAATCCACACTAGGACACGAAAATGAGTTTGGGGCAAATGTTGTATGGGTGCTCCAGTTTGAGATTATTCGTGACGAAATTAATTCTGGTTAAATGAAGCAGGGGCGTACCAGTTTGAGATTTTGTGTAATATTAATTCATTATAATTTAGGCATTCATAAGGGATAATTGTCCAAAAAGTCCTGAACTTTACTGTGCGGCGGCCAATTTAATAATAAGCTTTCCAATCTAACCATTTCATTCCTAAACAATGTCAATACAGTACATCCGGCTAAATTTGACCGAGATAGCCACAATAGGAATAAATTGGCAAGATATAAAAGTTAACTTCTGACTTGACCCCCGCACAATAGGTTCAGGACATTATGGACAATTCTTGCAGCATTTACAATATATAGTTAATATTCGGTAATTGGAAATTAAAATAGTAATATTGCTAAGTTATGTGCTAATTATGGTGATTAGAACATTAGGATGGCAATGCTGCATCGTTCAAGCAGATGGAACAAATCTCGAGTGCGCTTTTAAGCGAAACCGGCCTTTGCAATCCAAAGGGAATAGGAGGCTTCGTGCTGGGTCTCCACGGCAGACAAGATTCTCCCCCGGTCGTGTCCGAGAATTTTCCTCCCTCTCGATTCTCAGTAGCGGCCCCCTCTTTTTTTCTTTTTTCTTCTTCTTTTTTCTTTCCCTTCTTTATGTATCCTACGGGTTGGATTCTTGCTCTTGGCAATGGCGACGTGTAGAGCAATCGAATACAGATCTCGAGACTGGGAAACCGATCATATCTATGCATCAGTTGACCGATCCTCGAATTTTAAAAGGTGGATTCGGGTTTTAATAGCGTGGAGAGCTCATCCGTTGGAATGCTTTGAAAAAGGAAAATGGCTAAGAGGAAGAAGCCGAGGACGGCTGGTTCGGAAGTCGGGTAGGTTGGATTGATCCCTAGGAGACACAAAACAGAATGGTGTGTGTTCCGCCCTTCCCTAATCCTCCAAAAGACGAGGACTAAGTCATGGTAGTGACGACAAGATTAAAAGTTCACTTAGCTGAGATCAAACCAATCATGTGTCAATATTCCACGGTAATGAAATTGACAACAAGTTTTTAATACAAATATAAGCTTCATATAATAATACATACATATATATATATGTGTGTGTGTGTGTGTTTGTACTTAATAATTTTCTTTTGTAATCGGTTGTATATTAAATTGAAAGGATGCATCTTATCATACATGTCTAGCAATACTCTATGAGAAAAACGCCGTCGCCTGCAAAAACTACTCCGAGAACACCACCTAAACCGGGACGGCTCGGGACACGGACGTGCGAACAACGTAGGCCGCAGAAACCGACGTGGCGGCCACCAACACGGAAACATGAAGCTGGATCTTCCCATACGGGTCAACGGCCGAGCTCATTGACTGCCACGTGGCCCACTCCCCAACATTAACTCTCCTGCCGATTCCCGGTAACGAAACGAGAAATACAAAGAAAGCCCCTCTCTCTCTCTTGTAGTTGTTGCTGTTGCTGCTTCTTGCTCCTCCTCTTCTTCCTCCCCCTCCCTCCAAAAATAGAACTCCTCCCACGTCCCCACCCATGCAAGAACTGCGCCAAAATCACGAAAGGATTTCATTAACGTTTCGCACATTTCGTGCCGTTGGTGGTGATTCCGATATGATACCTGCGTAGTCTCTCCTCCATTTTCCTCTTCCTTCGCCTGACAAATCCCCATCCCCATCGCCAATCCACATCCATGGAGAAATCGACAGCTCCTGAAAACGACAGCGACGAGATCAAGGATGCCGTGGCATCTCCCCATCCTCCGACGAGCCCTCAAGTCTTTCAAGAACCGCCCGAGGCCGAAGAGAACGAGGCGGTGGAGGACTCTAATGCCCAAGAGCCCGATTTGACCCTCCCCCAGGTCTGGGAAGAGATCGATGCGTTCCTCGGACGTAACTCCGACAGTGGGGAACTGAAGTCGGCGTCGGATCCCGTTGAGATCCCAAGAGCGATCGAGTTGCTTTCCAAGAATGTCGAGTCCATGATCGATAAGTACGCGTTGGACGCAGGCGGGTCCAAGTTTGGCCATGACCCTGAGGAGGACTCATGCTTCTTCGGCTCGGTTGGTCGGCTCTCCAAGCTCGCGGATAAGATTGGGGATTTAAAGCCGACCGCTGAGGATTCGAATGTACTGTGTTTTTCTTCTCTGAACAGGTCCAGTTCCGTGCTTCAGCGGGCGATGTCATTTTTGGAGGAGGAGTTTCGTGCCATCCTCGACGAGGACTCCAAGGCTGGAAGAGACGATTCGGATCCGAAATCTGCCAAGACGAGGCACTCTTCCTCGTTCAATAATTGCTGCGGTCACGAATCGGATCGGTGTAACCTTCCCGAGCCCGAGCCCCCCTCCACGGAGGAGGAGTTCCCGCAATTTACGACCGAAACGATCTCTGTCATGAACAAGATTGCAGACGCGATGATCTCCGCAGGCTACGAGACTGAGTGTTGCGTGCTGTGGATAATGATGAGGCGTAGGGCATTCAAGTCAGCATTGAGCAAGCGAGGGTTTGACGTCCTCAGCATCGACGACGTCCAGCGGATGCAGTGGGATTCCCTGGAAAGAGAGATCGCCACGTGGATCGCCGCTGTCAAGCGATTCTTCACCATCCTCATGCCGGGCGAGGGCGCCCTCAGCTGGTCAGTGTTCTCGGGTCAGCCAGAGATTGCGCAGGACCTGTTCGTGAACCTCGCTCGCTCCGTCTCCATCCAGCTCCTTAACTTTGCGGAGGCCATCGTGCTGACGCAACGGTCCGCAGAGAAGCTGTTCAGGTTTCTCGACATGTACGAGACACTGCAAGACCTGGTCGCGGCGGTCGATGGGTCTAAGCACTGCTCAGATGATCCCAAGAAGAAGGAGGTCAGGGCGGAGATGGTGGCGGTGAAGGGAAGGATCGGGGAGGCGGCGGTGAGCATATTCTGCCAGCTGGAGAGCTCGATCAAGAGCGACAGCAGCAAGGTCCCCGTCCCGAGTGGTGCCGTGCATCCCCTCACTCGGTACACGATGAATTACCTCGAGTACGCCTGCGAGTACAAGGACACCCTGGAGCAGGTGTTTCAGCAACACCACGACAAGGCCGTCGTCGAGACCTCCAACGGCGAACCCATGGAAGATACGGACTCCTTGGGGATGAAAGCGTCGCCGTTCTCTGTGCAGTTGATGACGGTGATGGACCTCCTGGACAAGAATCTGGATATGAAGTCGAAGCTGTACAAGGACCCGTCGCTGCGGTATATATTCCTGATGAACAATGGAAGGTATATCGTGCAGAAGATTAAGGGGTCGAGCAAGATACATGAGCTGATGGGGGACACGTGGTGCCGGAGGAGGTCGACGGACTTGAGGCAGTACCACAAGAACTACCAGCGCGAGACATGGTACCGGCTGCTGCAGTGCCTGAACCACGAGGGCCTGCAGGTGAATGGGAAGGTGTCGAAGCCGGTGCTCAAGGAGCGGTTCAAGAGCTTCAACGCCATGTTCGACGACATACACAAGACGCAGAGCACATGGGTAGTGAACGACGAGCAACTGCAGTCCGAGCTTAGGGTTTCAATCTCTGCAGTTGTCACACCAGCGTACCGGTCGTTCCTCGGCCGGTTCAACCAGCACTTGGACCCAGGGAGGCAGAGCGAAAAGTACATCAAGTATCAGCCCGAAGACATCGAATCTCTCGTCGACGAGTTGTTTGATGGCAATCCGACGTCAATGGGGAGGAGACGGACGTGACTTTCAAATGGTGAGGAGAGTGGCTAGTAACCGCGAGGATGTTGATTCCTATTGTGGAGAGATATCATCATGGGACTTTTTGTTAGATGATTATTGTTTCCCGGCAAGATGACACAGTGCGGATCAGAAGCAATTTTTTGGAACGTTCTTGACAATTATTACTGGGGTTGCTGTGAAAGTTCAATTCGCACTTTGATAATGGTAATGTAACGAGAAGCTGCAAACAAACGTTACGGATCTGACTCTGTTAGTACATTAGCGTTGGGTCATCTTTGTCGGGATCTCTCTCGTCCGGGACAGCATTACAAGGTTAGTAATACACTCCGACGCGACACTTTTGGGGCTCACTTATTCACAGCGTTGGAACCGTATGTGCAAGCCCCCGGCTCTACCCATTGCCCAAGTATAATCTACCCTTGTTTTGATTAGAATGTACATGAAGAAACACTTGCTACAGAACTCAACATAAACCAATATACCTCATCGATCAGATGAACTTGACGCCTTACTCGTGAAATCAATGCATATATGGGAAAACCCACCCTCCTGCGATTTTAAGATCGTTGGAAATCTTTTCATAAGGAAGAGCTAGCTCATACCCATGTCATCGTTGAGTCCGACGAGCTTCTCACCTGTAATCCGTGCTTCGGCGTTCGACTTTGGCATTTAAGCCTTTTACGTCTTCTAGCTGCCTTATCCTATCAAGCAGTTCATCAATCGTCCTAGATGCAGCCCGTGTCAAATGGATGATACGACTAAGCAAAAAACAAAAGATATTTGACTTGTAACACAGGAAAAGCATTTACGGACCGTCAATTCATCCCTACGTTCGTCCTCGACCCATTCTCCCTCGGTCCTTTCTTTCACGAGCATGCCAATTAGCGCTGTTTGCTCCTTGTCTATATCTTTTATCGTTTCTTCTCCTTCTTTAAGCTGTATTGCACCCCAAAAAAAAAAAAATGCAAACTGCCGCTCTTTAAGATTAATCAAGCAGCAGATATATGACTACTTGTATTGAGAAACTAAAAAGAAAGAAGAACAAAAAAGCACATGTATACAAGTAGTGTCCATTGTTGACATCTGCAATCCGTGAGCAAGGCATTTGCAATTCACTGGATGACACTGGAAAGACGCAACTTTTCACGTACTCTTGTTTCAAGTAATTTGCGTCTCTCTCTCTCTCTCCACCTGCAACTGGTGCAGCAAATCGATTGCATCCGATCCCATTCTTTTTTTCAATCTTGCAAGGAACAAACGGTAGATATATGATTTGGAATTGCCAATTAGTAGCGACTTCTAAAGGTGTGAAAAAAGAAGTTCCAAATAACACTTCTTGACCTTTGCCTTAAATTGCAGTTCTCTTGTTTCATCCTGACTAGAATGTCTGTTTGGCAAGCAGAAACATGAGCATCACTGTTTCTGATACCGTCCCGTGGAGTGAACAAGAAACATGAAGAGTAAAAAAGAAACAAGCCTGTAAAAATCTCTACTTGCAAAGAAACAAGACCTCAGCACCAATCTAGCCACACCAGGAAATGTAGTATCACGTCCCGATTTTCAAACCCGCGACATCCCTTACCAAATCGCCACCAGGTCATAAAAAATAGCGTTCCGGGCAACTGATATTGACCTAAGAATATACTGCGCATGTGGAACGTGTACTTGTCCATACAATAAAATCAACATGGGATAGGTAAGAAGAAAAGCCAGACAACCCAACGCTAAAATAAAACTGCTAAGAATAGATGATCTATAAAATTACAGAGCTAACAGCTGAAAAATATAACCCCATACTTCGGGGTGGCCCTCTAGGACTCACAAAAAGATACAGGAATCAGGTAAGGTTAACTCTCATCTATCCCAAAACAGTACCCCCACAAAAGACGTCACCAGTTCCTTGACCACAAAAGAAACCTAACCTTCTACTGGGTAAAAACGACATCCAGATCGGATAACCAATCGAGGAAGCCGGGTCGTTCGGGTCGTCACAGGAACTCTGGCTGGAATGTACAGAGAGGGCTACTGACTGCTCGGACTCAAGCTCCTGCTGCAGATCAGGTGTGGAATCCACCACCTCCCCATCAGGCGTATCAATGTCCATGGGATCCCAGGTGGGGACATTAGGGACCCCCTGAAGAGGTGGTCCTTCAAATCTTCTAAGTGGATCAAAGAGATCCACCCCATCGCGAAGATATCAGGCCTTGAAGAGGTGTGCCACCAGGTGTGGCATCCACTTATCGACCTATATCATCGTAATGTGGCGTTCCCACATCTGGTCCGTACCTGGTACCTGGTGGAGACTGACATCGTGTGATGAGTGGATGGGGGTACCGAATCGCACCGGTCTCTCCATTACTTTGGACTTGAAAAGTTGTCCTACGACGGGTGAGAATTTAATCTCAGTGAATCAAGCCTAATCTCGATTAGAACACTAATTCGTCCAGAATAAACTAAGCACCACAGTAAGCCATAAGATATAAATGCATATATCAATAAAATGAGTCCACCAATTAAACAACCAATTACGACATTACCACCCAGGCGTACATAAGACATCACACAAGTCCATTATTAAATAATGACTCAAGCGACTGGCGTGATAAGGCTACGTCCACTTTACCCTCTCAGAGACGGCTACTACAAGCGGTGTATCCAGTGCACCCGGCACGACACTGCAAGCAGACATTCCTTAAAAAGGAGCTTCGGTCCGTTACAAGTTGCGACCGACATCCAATAATCCCTTAAAACCGTACAACTGGTACGGGGCATAGATTATCGTGCTTTTAACAAGTCGCGAGTTTCCATACAATAGGTACGACACGAGTACCAATGGTACAATGCAAACTTATCAGGCAACGTCATTGATCCTTTAATGACTACACAAATAGCATTCAGCAATCAATTCATTGTTTATCTATGATTAATGCAAAAGTTCATACATAAATGCAACAAACTTGGCCCCAAGGCCCACAAGACTCTCAGTCGAGCATTTCAGCTAGGCAACCAAACCAATCAGACGATTAACGCACTCGCGAGCAATTAATCCAACCCGGCAATTTCGAACTCAATTCGTATTATAATTCTTATTTCTCAGTCGATTTATAATAATCAATCGCTTGCTCGTCTCTCACCTGTCACTCGCTCGCGAACAAACACAATCAATTAATCAATTGATAAATTACCATAAATAGCCACAGACAAATAATTGATCGGCCATTTATCCTAACCATCATTTCTATCTAAATCGATTCCGATCGCTAATTTTTTTTAAATAAATAAATAATTAAAACTAATCCTAAGCGCAATTAGCGCCCTAACCAAGATTTAGGGTCAACTCACAAAGTGAGTTAGCTCGAGCTGCGGCGGCGACGGCGACGGCGGCGGCCGAATTAGGGTTTATCCCGTGGCGATCCAAGCTCAAACTTTGGCAACACGCTAGGGAAGTCTGGCAAGGTCGCCGGAACAGGTAGCCAGAGACGAAGCTCCGGCGAGCGGCGGCCTGAAACAGTGAGGTCAGTAACAAAAATCGGCAAATCGGACTGTTTAGGGGCGTTTCCCTGCGACACGGGCCTAGATAAGGCCGGTCAAGGTTCAGGAGCTCACTCAGGGGTCGGTGAGGGTCGACCAGGACTATGGACGGCGGCGAAAGGCGGTCGGCGGTGGTGAACAGAACCGGCTCTTCTCGGCGCTGAAACAGAGGAGGTGAACGGTGGCGGATTCCGGGCGCCACGCGCCACGGTCGGCCTCGGTGAGTTCCGAGGTGGTAAAGGGAACTTCGGGGAAGTGATCGGCGGTGGCAGTGAGGCACGACAATGGCCGGTTCGGCCGGATCGAAGACCGAACTGAGCCGGATCCAAAACAGGGCACCGGGACTTCGGGGCGGCTTTTCGGCAGCTCCGGCGGCGGACAGCCGGTGGGGCTGGGTCGAGACTGTCGAGGGGAGGGCGGCAGTCAGCTGAGGGGCGGTGGTCGGCGTCGGTGGCGGCCGTGGTGGCCAGAGGAGGCCACTGAGTTCTCGGGTCAACTGACCCGAAAACAGGGTCGAGTTTCCCGAGCCGTTTCCTCGGCCGTTCGACGGCGGCTCGGCGCGGGTCAGGGCGGCGGCAGGGAGTGGTTGAGGGCGGTGGCTGACGGTGGTGAGGTGTGGTGGCCGCTGGAATCGTCAATGGAGGCGGGGGAATGGATTGGCTAAGGGTGTCCACGGCCAAAGAACAAAGAAGAAGAAGACAGAAGGATGACGTGAAGGCAGCATGGGGAAGGGAAAAATTGGTGGGGCCCACAAGACTTTTGTGGCAATTTGTCCTATATGCCCAATTATCACTCTTGTCCTATATGTATAAGTAGGGGCAAAATGGTTATTTGGTGCGCCGAGACTGAAACGAAATTTTGGTATATTGAACGAAGGGTAATTTCGGTAAATTCACTGGCCAAGCTCGGTCGGGGTTAGGCTCGATTGCAAAAACGGCAATTCCAATTCACCGCAGATCAAATTCAAAACCCAATCCGAAATAATCTAAAGTTTAGAATTCGTCCAAAGTTTCGTCTCTTCAGCCCTTATAGTCCAAAATATGTGTCGACTATGATCATATTTTTATAACATATCCATCGACTTCCGGTGATTACAAAATCCGAATTTCCAGGACGTTACATGTAGATACGCGTTAAAACAATGTGATGGCAAATTATTCAAGTAAAAGAAAAGAATAGAGACCACCGTTGTCATACATGATAACTCAACCACAAAAGAAAAAAAAAGCCTCGGAAAACTAGATACTGTCTATGCTTACGAATTTTTAATAATGTGTACATATTTGTAAGCAGCAAGAAGCATCAAGTTTCCTGAATAGGTCAGTATGGAAAGAAGTGCAGCACTGTAAAACTGAGAGTCTACCGTCGTTTGTGAAGCTCTTCCCAGGGGACCAATTTTGAAGTTACATGCCATAGCTTGCTGGCCATGAACATTAGCTGGGCTTGAACTTCTATCCTCACTTGATTCATCCAAATCCATAGATGCCTCCTGCTGCTTTGCATCCAGCTTCAACGTAGAACATGGACTGATTACTCCCTTCCCCTTCCCTACTGACGAGGAACATGATTTACTTTTACTCGAGCCTTCCGTTTGGCAAGAAACTGGTTTCTTTGATGGTCGCCTTGCTGCATAACCAACATGATGGCAATTTGTATTCCTGATAAATGATTTAACACCAATCTGTTCAGAGGTAATTAATTACCTTCTTAGGCCCCAAAAGAGAGGGATTCACAAGATCAAGTTGCAAACACTCGATGTGGATAAAAGACCATGCAAGCCTCAACAAAATAGCCCTAGAACACATCATATACCCAGCAGAAATGTAAGACAAACCGGTAATTTCTCTGCATCACCACCAGACGTGCCTCGAGTCTTGAAAGCACTATTGTGCGCTCTAAGTCTTGTTTGTCACGAGCAGGTTCAATGAAGTTCGCCTCCAATACACCTGTAATGGAAAGAAACAAATGGAGAGCAAGGTTGGAAAACCACTCCTTCCAAGAGCTATAAATCAAAGACCGGTTACACCGAATCAATCATGAAGTTATTGCCATACGAAATCAAGAGCATCCATCTAATTCAAACCCCCACCCAAAGAAAGTTTAATCAATCTAATACTTTCAGGGGAAGAATCTTACCTATAATCCCTCGGCCGTCGCTTCCAGTAGCATTCCAAACCCTCCAGAAGGGCTGCAAATAGGACAGGGACATGACTAAAAGAACTCCAGATAACAGAAAACAAGCACAGGAAAACTTAACAATATGAATCTGCCCTTCATTGCATTTCCTCTCTCAATGACTCAAAAGAGAGTAGTCGATTGCCAATGTCATGCATGAGTGTTTCAAGAGTTAAGGAACAGAGAGCAAGGAGGAAATTGCGAAATTCGATAAAATAAGATGCGTTAGGAATCAGGAACTGTAGAACCTACAACATCAAGTACATTATAAAAGACACATAACCAGCATCCAACAAAACCTTCATTAATTAAAAATTTAAGAAGAATTGTCAATATACCATTTCTCTTCAAAACACTTTATATTTAAAATACAGTAAAACACTTTCAAAACTAAATCATATATCAAGCATCTAAAAAATGAACTGCTCAGACTCATAAGTGCATTTATTCGAACAAAAATTTGATATGAATCCAGACACTCAATTTCTCATCTTCGATAATCACTTTATATTATGTACAATGAAACAAAAGG
Source organism: Rhodomyrtus tomentosa (assembly GCA_028455895.1). Lineage (NCBI taxonomy): Eukaryota > Viridiplantae > Streptophyta > Magnoliopsida > Myrtales > Myrtaceae > Rhodomyrtus > Rhodomyrtus tomentosa. The sequence goes on along the minus strand of JAPCWY010000003.1, from coordinate 10,285,026 downwards.
AATACTCTTCAACGGAATTTTAGGACGAACCTTAACAAGTCTATTCTTATGGTAAACATTGAAACCTTGAACATCAATGTGAAAGGAAGCATCCTTCACAAACCCAATGGTCACATTGGCAACCATCTGTTTACAAATAAAACATGTTAAGTTGATCCCAAATTAAAGCCATCTGGCAGGTCAAAGCAAATGATGCATTACAGTTGAATCGTTGGACGCACTCTCGGCAACATTTAAAGGCTTGTATGTTATCTTCTGGCTCAGCATCATGTCATTCACCAGGTTGTGATGTTTAACATCTTTCCCACGCAAAATAATGCTGAAATCGGGTGGCAGCCTGAGATAGAGGATTGATGCATAACTCTGGCAATATGAAAAGGGAAACATAAGTAATGACATCATACAAATTTAACGTCCGAATATCAATTCAATGCGTGCCGCTCTGCTGGCGTTGTGCCAGATTCACAGATTTTTGTCGAGCTACGTAAATAGAAAATGACAGACATTGCAGATAACAGCCAGTCCAGACAGCACTTTAAAAGTGCAAAAATAAAAGTCGAGTAGACGCAACACAGTGAGCTAGAACATGCACTTGTGTGTCCACTGTCCATCCGTACAGACGACACAAATATTAGTAGAAACAGAACTAGACCAAATGCTCAGCAGATATACTAATTGTCAGGATGTCTTCGCGGTAAAAAAGAAAACCCTGTTGATGCACATAGTAGAATATTTCTCATCTCCGAAGAGCTGAAGTAATTCTATAGAAGAAGACAGATCAGTCAACCAATGGATCGAGTAAGCTTCATGGACATCACCGGTAAGGTGGTACCAGCATGCAAGAACACTTGACAGAAAAACATTCTTTTTCAAGAAAAGAGAACTGACATTTTTTTTCACAAAACAGAAGTGAGAACACGATTAGATCCTCCATTAAAAAAAACTTACTGATACTAATGCATATATCTTAAAAAATAACAGCGTTCTAACTGAGCACGTGACATGTACCCTCAACGAATGTCGATAAGTCAGAAAATGTCTCGAGTTCAGAAACCGTTTAGCCGTCTTTATTTTCTTCTCTTCCCGATGTACTCCCCTGATTTGAATATCCTGCATAATCACATGTGAAATTCATCAACTTCAGAACTCACCAAGCAGTATTTCACCTTTCTATGTAAGGGTTAAAGTTAAACTTGTAAGAAAGTAAAGGTGCTTAAGGCATACATGGGGATCAGTATCAAAATTGAGTTCCAGCTTTCCGTCATCATCTTCCTAGAGATTATATGTCATTATTCGTGTTACCTTGATTTCGTAACAATTTGAACTGCAGGCAATAGCATGAGTAAGTAATAGAGATCTATAACCAATTCCTGCCAGCAAGCGATCTTCCATGAAACTCTTTTTAAACATAATGCCGGGGAAAAACCTGGTCTTCCTAGTGAAAAATTTATTATATAAATTTAAATTGACGTCAAAACCAAATTCAAACACAATAAGAAAATCAATCAAATCAGAATGACGTCGAAAGAATAGGAAGACCAGGAAGAGCAGGAGGAATATGGGATGTGACAGAAATTGTCCTTTTTTTGTCAAAGATAATACACGTCAGAAAATGCCAATCATTTGTGAATTGGAAGCAATGTGTGAGGTACAACAATAAGAATGACAATCAGTGAGAAATCCATTCAACAAATTACCTGCTGAAGAAGTTCTTCCTCACTTTCGAATGGCGACCAATGCAAAATGGTTCCAAAGTTTCTATTCCAATCATCCGTAGAAGATCCAATTATCTTACTCCATTCGTGTCCCTTTTTCTTGTAATCAACCTTACAATTTCCAATGACACACAAGTCATGAGAAAGATTATGGAAATTGCTCAACAATGTTAAACGGACTTGTAGTTTATAGGATAAACACAAGGCATCTTTTCCTGTTTCAACCAACCAATATCATCTCACAAGCGATCAAGACTTACAATTTTTTGCACAACCGGGAGTTCAAAATTACCACACTTCATACGCATACTGAAGAGAAAGTATTATTACTAGCAATCTGCAGTGATACACCTAAGATTGCTTATGCCACTAAGAAGATAACAACAGGATGTAGGGCTATGACATCTGTCAACAGCTGTCTATCATACTGTGTGAACATCTGGACCCTGCAATCAGGAGAACATCTTAAACAGTCTCATTTTGTCGAAATTTGAGTTTCCTTGAGTATGCAACATACAACTATAAACAGATAATATCCTTACCCAAAAAAATTATAAACAGATAATAGAGGATGAAACACATTAATTTGAGCAAAAGTGGACGGACCCGTTGATGAAAAAAATCTGTGCAAACACATCCAATCCTTGACAAGGGCTTTTGCATCCCAACAGAAACCAGTAAAGACAAATGGAAAAACTGGGATAGGAGAAAACGCCTCTTTGGTTTATGGAAATAGACTAGTACCCACATTAAACTTTTGGTGGCATGAGAGTTTTTTTTACTGACGACAGTTTTTGATAGACCTTATTGACGGTATATGTACAGACTAATCAGTTAAATGGGTTGGCTCTCTCATGGTGCCATTTTGCTATTAAAAATTGCTGGTGAAAAGAGTTGAGGGAAAGATCAAAGATTAATTTGGCATGAAAGTTTAATATACTTGCAATAGGAACAATTATATCTTCCTTCCCAGATGCCCTTAGAAATGTGTAGGACAACATTCCAACACTTTGTGATGCGCTGAAAGGAATAATATGTTCTCTGCTAGTCTTCAGTTAATAGCGGAAATAATTCATTTTTTTTTGGGAATTCCCATTTAACCAAACATATAGTAGAGCTTTTAATGGCAGTCAATCAGCAAGAGAGGAAAAACAAGCCCTGAAATTAAGTTTCCCTGCTAATTATATGATAAATACCTCATTCCTCCTAATTTCCCACTCCGTGAGAATACAATCAATCACATCTGCTCCCAGCCTCATGGTAATCGTCTTGAACCCATTTCCATCTATAAGGAAAGAAGGAAAGAGGCAGGTACATAAGAATAAAAACCTTATTTAACTGTTGTCCTGCTGAAGACGGAAACAGGTAAATGGAATACAATCTTTTGCCACAAACAAAACGAAATGAAAGCAGAGTTCACATTGACCAATCGTTTTTGCAGCTTTGCTTTTGGCAGAATATCCAAGAGACATGCACTGCCTCATTTTGTCAGGAGTCATCCCTCCTCCATTATCTGCAGTTAATGAGTCAGCAAATGCATTCGTTACTACCAGGGTAAATACATCATGATTGATTCTCCAACACTGCCATCATGAAAGAATTAATAACATGAAATCATCTGTTCTCTAAGATCATCAGATGGTAAGGCATCAAAAACATAATACACAATGCTGGCTCTTGCACGCAAATGAAGGTTATGCTGGAAAACTCTATCACAGGCCTATTTTCAGGGAGCTGTGACGCATGAATGGCGAAACAAATCACACATATCATAGCATGTGTCGTTGAGTGAGTATGTGGGCGCTCTTGCGCATGCGTGAGAGAGAGAGAGAGAGAGAGAGAGAGAGAGGAGGGAGGGGGAGGGAAAGGGGAGAGGAGTACCTTCAATCACCAAGACCAAGGAGTTCTTCCTTTTATTTTCTAACAAATCAATGTGAACATAAGTGGCTCCATTGCAAACCTACAATTATCATAACAAGGAAATGTCCTTCATGAACAGCCGCACAGATTTACAGGATTTACATTGTTACCTCATCTAGAGCGTTGTCAAGAAGCTCCGCAAAAGCTGCAAATCAAAATTCTAGAAAGTAAGATTACTCCTTATCCACGAAACCGACTCTTTCTCGTGCAGATATGGCAAACAAACAAACAAGTTCTAGAGGACTAAAACTCCAGCGTCTAGCTAATCAGAGAAGGGTACCTCCTAGAGCCCATTTATGGCTGGTTGCATTAGAATGGAGAAACTTGAGATGGACTCTGACACGATCCATGCCAACTGGAGCGCAAAATTATAACAGAGACGAAGACAGATTGGTCAGCTAGACATGCAAGTACAGTCGACATGCGCCAAATAATTTGCTTATAAGAAATCAAACTCAAGACCTATAGCTGTCGACATCGACATACTATAATTGTTATACACCCCCCGTTTTACATTTTGTAGCTTAACAAGGAAGAAAAAGAAGCTGAAAATCGAGAAAAATGTAAGAAATTGAAACTTATTTTTCCACGGTGCATCCATAAAACTAGGACAACAATGTTGACGTATCATTCATATCATATCATATAGACAGAGAGGCATGGGATCTCGCTCTTTGATGAGCGGCCAGGAGAGAAGAGAGATGAGAGCTCCTAATTTAAAGTTGAACCTCGCTTTTCTCTCTATTTGGTTTGTGCGTCTAATCCTGACAAATAAGGCACGGTTTACAAGAAAATACAGGACAACAAATCGCGTCTAAAAGTATTTCTATCGGCGTAGGAAGGAGATACATCAACATCAACATCAACAACACATTTATCCCAAACTAATTGGGATCGGCGGTCGATGAACCCCAAAGAATCATAAAAATAAAAATAAAAATAAAAATTATAATAATATAAATAAAAGCAGAATTAAGAAAGGGAAAATAGATAAATGGATAAAAATAAATAAGTATATATATATATATATCTATTTATCTATCTATACACTAGCCCTCCACAACACTAATAGCATTTCTCCACTCCGTCCTAAGACAAACCGTACGCCAATCTATTTCTCACTTCATTAAATCTTATTTTACTGCTTTCCCCCAAGTAAGTTTTGGCCGACCTCTTGCTTTTTTCGTGTTATGCTCTCGATAGCAAACATCTGTTCGTACCGGTGCGTTTAAGGGCCTTCGGAGTATATGCCCAAACCATCTCAATCTATGATCTCTCACCTTTTTCGCCACCGATTTTACTTCAACTTTTCGTTGAATCTCTTCATTATATATCTTATCCATTCTTGTATGAACACACATCCACCTTAACATCCTCATTTTCGCTACTCCCATTTTATGCTCATGTTTCCTTTGTACTGGCCAATATTCAGCTCCGTATAACATGGCAGGTCTAACTGCTGCTTTATAAAATTTTCCTTTTAACCTAAGAGGAATTTTGCGTTCACACAAAAATCCCGATGCACTGCGCCATTTCATCCAACCTGCTCTGATTCTATGGCTTACATCCTCATCAATCTCTCACACCTTTTGCAATATTGATCCCAGATATCTAAATATATCTTTCTTGGGGTAACTCCTGTCCGAGTATATTTACAGCTTCTTGATCCTTTTTTCCTGCCATGTCAAACTCACACTTCAAGTATTCCGTCTTATTTCGACTTAGGGTAAATCCTTTAGACTCTAACGTGCTTCTCCATACTTTTAACTTAGCGTTAACTCCAGCCCTAGTCTCATCAATAAGCACGATATCATCCGCAAATAGCATACACCACGGCATCTCATCTTGAATATCTTTTGTTAGCTCATCCGTAACTAGGGTAAAAAGGTAAGGGCTCAAAGCAGAACCTTGGTGTAAGCCTACTGTATTGAAAAATAATTTAATGTGCCATTACAAGCCTTCACACATATAGCAGCACCGTCATGCATGTCCTTGATTGCCTCGACATACTTTGAAAGTATTTTTTTTTCTCAAGAATCTACCACAAAATCTTTCTTGGAATCATATCATACGCATTCTCGAGATCAATAAACACCATATGAAGGTACTTCTTTCTTTCTCGATATCTCTCCATCAATTGTCATATTAAGAAAATAGCCTCCATGGTAGATCTTCCTAGCATAAATCCAAATTGATTGACAGAAACTTTGGTCTTTATTCTCAAACGATACTCAATAACTTTCTCCCACAACTTCATTGTATGGCTCATAAGCTTGATGCCTATATAGTTAGAACAATTCTGGATATCCCCTTGTTCTTGTATATAGGCACAAGTATATTCTTACTCCATTCATCAGGCATTTTATTAATATGGAGTATCTTGTTAAAAAGATTAGTCAACCACCCTATTGCTACATACCCTAAGCATCTCCACACTCTAATAGAAATACCATCGGGTCCCAAGACTTTACCAGTCTTCATCTTTTTTAATGCCTCCATAACTTTCTGTGCTTTAACTCTACGCATAAACCTTCTATTTGAATCATCAGAAGTATCTTCCAGATCCACCTCACCTCTATCACTCCCCCCATTAAAAAGTTTGTTAAAATAACTCATCCATCTACCCTTTACGTCTTCATCTCTTATCAAGAGTGTTTGATTTTCATCCTTGATACATCTAACCTGCGTCATGTCTTTACTTTTCTTGTCTCTTGACTTTGAAAGTCTGTAGATGACTTTTTCTCCTTCTTTGCTCCCAAGTTTGTTGTACATATCGGTGAAAACATTGCCTATGGCCTCTCATACAGTTTTATTGGTATTTTTTCTCGCCAATCTAAACTTTTACAAATTCTCTTCATTAGGACATTTATGTAGGCATCTGAAACACTCCTTCTTCTGCTTAATTGCCTCCTACACCTCTTCATTTCGTCACCAAGTTTCCTTTGTTTGATGTACATTCCCTTTACTTTCCCCTAACACCCCTTTTGACACTGTCTAGATGCAATTAGACATCTCTTTTCACATCATATTTACTTCGCCCTTCAATCGCCACGGTACTTCCTGTAGCATTCTTTCCTTGAATTCTGTTTGTTTCTACTCATGTAACTTCCATCATCTTCCTCTGAGATGCTGCGCACTTATCTTAATCTTCTATATTTTGTTATACCGAACTTTTAAGACCATCAATTTATATTGTGTAACTACACATACGAAGCTCTATCCTCTCTTCTATCAAGAAAGAAATCAATTTGATTATAATTTTGACCGTTGCGAAAATTGATCGGATGTAATTCTCTTTTTCTAAAAAAGTTGTTTGCCAACATCAAATCATATGCTAATGGCACACTCAAATGTCTTCGTCAGCCTCATTTCGACATAGACGGAAATCTGTCATGGATACACTTCGGCGCAGGAAGGAGATAGTGCTGTCTAAAATCATTTCGACACAGACCAAACTAGTCATGGATACACTTCGACAGAGAGTGGACAATGCCAAAATTAAAATCTGTTCATGGAAGCACTAGCAGATAATTGCGGGAAGTGGGAAGCAAGGAAGACACGATGAGTACCATCGCGAGACGCAAGAACGTCGCGATTGTTTTCCCACTCGTAATCCCCAGACTTCCAGAACTGCCTGCGGATGGCACGAGCCTGAACTGTCCGGTGACCGTCGACAACCTCCACGGGCGAGCACGGCGGCAGCGGAGCGAGGAAATTGACGGGAACCGCGACGTGGACGACTTCCTTGTCAAGCTTCGGTTTCTTCAACGCCGAGTCATGGTCTATCTCCTTCAGGCTCCTCGTCTTTTGGGGCTTCGAAGCGCTCGCGCCAGCGCCAGCGCCAGCGCCAGTGCGAAGCGCCGTGGCTCGAATACACTGGCCGTCGTCGGAGGCACCGTCGCTGCATCCACTGTCTTCGTCCTCGTCGCCGCCGTCGCCGCTGATGTAAGTCGGCGTGATGATGGGCAGTCGGTCGTTCTGCGTCTGTACGAACCCGTCAGGCTCTCGCTTGACAATGGAGTCCATTGCAGAAAGCAAGTGTTGTCCAATGCCGTCTACGTAACCGCTTTTAGGGCTGCGAGATTTGCTCAAGAAGCGGAGAGAGAGAGAGACGGGATTCAGGAAGGAAGAGAGAGAAGTGGCGCGACGGTGGTTGATTTTCCGTATAGGTTTTTTTTTTTCCTTTTTTTTTCTATTTTTGACGCGAAAATCGTGAATTTTTTAAAGGGTGGAAGGTAGATTGGGAAAAACAAAGATAAATACACGAAAGTTGTAAAGGCATATGTATAATCTATGTTCGGAATTACTTACATTTTTTTAAAAATTATTTTAAAATATTACGATTCTCGACTTTAATATCGTACTAATCATGTAAGTTTTCATTTATTTCGCGAAAAATGAGTAATATAAAAAATATCAGTTTATTACTTAGCCAATAAAAAATACGTTTTATCTTTTTAATCGTCCTATCCACAATAGACCGTGATTGTGAAGAAAAAATTATTCATTTCCAAGAATCCGACTAATAAAGTTTCTTATCCAAACATTTAAGGCAAATCGCAAGAAATGTCGATATAAATTACTATCGTCTCAATTTTGGAAGTACATTTATGCCCTCCATCCCTTTCAAAGACCGCTCATCGAGAGTCGAGAAGATTGATGATGAATCCCGTGTTACCAAAAAAAAAAAAGACCGCCTTAATGTGAATTTCAAAACAAATTTAAGATTGCACATCCATGGGAGAGATTTTTCGAGCTCTATTGAAATTCGACAGTTTTATTCGACTAAATCGAAATCACGTAATAATCGTTATCATTTCGAATATTTAAGGAAATTTAATAACATTCGACGCGGTTGTATTATGTGGACGGGAAAATCACATGTCCGCGCACGAAAAATCAAATGAGAGATTTTGAATGGGTGATTGGTGAGAAAGAAGAGAGTTTTGAACGTGTAAAGGACTAGAAAGGCTCGAGGAAAGGAATCTAAAGGAAGTAAGGCGTGAAAGATAGATTTAAAGCATTTCGTCGAAGATTCTCTTACCTCTATTGTTTATTGAAAAAGGGTACATTACTTGAACGCCGGTTGAGTTTTGGCAAAAATACTCAAACACCTCGTTGTTTAGAAATCTGAGGAAAATTATAATAAAAAAAAATCATAAACACATTTCAATTGTGCTAATTTAGTCGTAAACTTATTGCGATTGTGCGAATTGAGTCATAAATCTTTTACATTTATGCTAATTAAGTCAATCCAACCAATTTTAATAGAAAATCGCTCACACGGGACAGTTGGCGGTGACATGATTTTTTTATAATATTTTAAAACATTAAAAAAATTATCACAAAACTTTTTTAAATAAATTACCATTGTGGAAAATATTTTTAAAATGTTTTAAAAATAGTACGTCAATATCGGCCATGCCACGTCAGCAATTTTCAGTAAAAATTAATCAAATAGACTAAATTACATAAATACAAAAGGTTTACGGCTCAACTTGCTTAAAAAATAAAAAATAAAACGAGGATGCCATTTGCTTTGGCAATCTTCTCTGCTCACGACCCCTTCTGACGGGCGTCGCTACCCTTGGCCACATGGGCGAAACGGTCTACAATCCACTATCGTGGTGGAGCGTTACTGCCTTTCACTTCGGTACGAATCTTAGAAATTCCTTAAACTGCTCCATTTAAGGCTGATTCAAACTTCAAAATCCCTTACATGTAAAACATTTAGAGTGCATTCTCCCATTACTTACCGGGAAGAAAAAATATATGTTTGACAATTGGAAGGTGGTGATCTATGTTACATGAACACGAGACACGGCTCGCGACACGACACGACGCGACACGATACGTCCACATAACAGTTCTTAAAATATGAAAAATTCTGACATGCTGAGATACGTTATATATTATATGTATATTTTTATATATATACAATTTCAGAATCATAAAAGTTTAATTATTACCAATCGCAGTATCTATAGATTCGAGAAAAATGAAAAAACAAAGGTCGCCAATCGGAATATTTAGAAATTAGGTCAAAAAATGAATTTTTTTCATTGTTTTTATTATCCAGAGCAAAAAAAAAAAAAATTAAGGAACAGTCGTGTCCAGCTGTCATATCCGACACAGCAAAAAAATATTTTAAAAGAACGCGTAACAGAGGTGGCAATAGAGAAGGTGGGCTCCACATCCCATCTTGGTTGGCTACAACGGGACAGCGAGCAGTAGATTGTCGCCCTTTACGATGGGCGCGAGCGGAGATGATCACAGGGTGGGCCCCGATCGGGCTGGGGCCGAAGATCGAGCCCTAATGTTAGCCCAAGTCTGCCCATTTTAGAGAGTTTATATAGGAATTTTCGGATAATTCCCGCCCCAAATATGTGCGGATTGGCCTTTCGTCATATAACAACCTCGCCCAAACGCAACCAAACAATAATAATAGACACGGGGGAAATTCTCCTTTCAAAATTGAAGTTGTAAAACTATAAGTAAAGGTTCGATCTTTGACAGGGAGGTTTGATTTAACCAGAAAGAATTTCGAATCGTCCGATCTCGACCCGACCAGGAGACATCACATGAAGTTGGCATCCAACAGAAGATCGTAACAAATCTCACTCGTCTTTTGTGCTGCGTCGATCCTTGCTCACACGTTTCGGAGAAAAGGCCCACCGAAATCACATCATACTTGCCCAACATCCATCGTCACACGCGTACAAGTTGGAGCCTATCTTTGGACTTAGAAGAAAGCTAATATCAATGACTGAATTTGGTAGTTAGGATAGAATTCAGGATGTGATGTATTTTTATTCTATTTGGTGTTTGGTGCCTGCTCAAGACTGAATAAAGTCGGATACAAGAGAGATGCAACCAGGATAAAATTATCACATAGGGAGGTGGGGGTAAAGGTTGATAGAATTTCTAGATTATTTTTTAATGCCCATTATATAAAATTATTACTATCAATGAACGAAGTTCTTAAATTAATAAATTTAAATAATATTAGAATTCCAATATAAATAAATTAAACTAACAAAAAGTTAGTTTTATGTATATATTATTACATGTTTTAATTATTACTATCGATTACGTACACTGGTTTGTGAAGACAGGCTAATGACCATCCGCTTCGTAGTCCCGTCGCCATCGGACGGCTCACAAGTCACATACCTGCAAATCACGACTTCCATGGTTTATGAAAACAGCCTAATGGAAAAAAAAAAAAAACAAAGAAAAATTGTGAGAGGCCTACGAAAAACAGCCCAGATTTTTATTTTCAATGCCGCGACGTACGACAAAACTTATCGTGACAAATTTTTGCTTTTATTATTTAATAGCTATATTATAAGCTATCGTGTATTTGGGTTATGGAAGCACGCATATCATCGGGTCAATTCATATTGCATTAAGGTAAATCAAACACATATATATATATATATATATATATATATATATTGTAACCGAGGTTTCCCACCTGCAATCGACTATTCCTCAGGGTGATGGGAGTATGAGCGCCAATGTTATCGGTTAAGTACTCCAAAACGCGGTCGGGGAGATTCGAACTTGGGACATCATCAGTTTAACTGTCTACGGCTCAGGAAAAATCAAACATAGTTTACTCCACATATAACTACATAAAATATTAGACTATCGTTACATCCACGGATCTTCTGGACGCGGCACTGATCATTGGTGACGTATTAGTTCACGAAGAAATCCGACCAGCACATCAACGCGATGATCCGCATGTGGAAAAAATTTTATCCACCGAGTCCAAGAACGATCCTACAATATTTGGTCTGGCGAGTTAGTCTGTGTGCGTTTGTTTCGTATGGCCATGCAAAGCTCTTTCGTACTCTTAAGACGAGTTCTTCGATACTCTAAGACGGGCTCCTATGGCACCTCTCCAATTAGAAGTGCTCATGTTCACGTGGGCTTAAGAACGAGTAATCTGTTCGTATATCTTCATTCGTTTTGCGAAGAAACTAAGAGATTAAAAAAGTGACTTTTCCTAAAAACGATCAACTGAAATAGGCAATCAAAAGAATATATTCTTACTATCGAAAATAGTTCCTGTGTACACATTTTTGTAGATGATGAAAATAATTTTCGCTCATTCATTTTTGTAAGCTATAGATCCATGGATGCCGATCGCTCGTGGATGATCCTATTAAATTTGTTAATAAATCAAAAGCTTCCGACATTAAACAAGCTTATTGCCAATGACTTGTGTAAGCACCGTCTACCCATGAAACTGTCTTTTGTAAAAGCGGCAAGTTTACGTCGCTTCAAAATAATCCCACCTATCAATTAATACCTGCTCGGCTAATAATATTTTACCATTTCTCGTCTTGGAGCCAAGTCTAACGCGGCCCAAGAAAATTTCTTTTGTTGATCGTTGTCCTTTTCAAGATGATCATTTGATTTTGATGAAGAAAATTTTGTCCGCGTGCGGCCATCGTCGTGTCAGTGATTTGATAGGATTTCTCCGTGAAGCTACCGTTTTTGTTTCGCGAAAAATGATCAATTTAAAAAATATCTTTTTAGAGATGATTATTTGAATGATTTTAACAACCGATGAAAATAATTCAGACATAATTTGTTCTGGATAATGAAAGTAATTTTTATTAACTAATTATTTCGTTCTTTTTTACATAAATATTTTTAAACTATTTATCTTCCACAAAATAAAATGAAGTTTAAACGGCCTTGTCTCCCGTAATTTGTCGTGAGCATTAGAAAAGAACCGAGGATTTTTTTTTTGGGGGGGGGGGGTTTTGGCGTGGCGTCGGGGTTGAATCGGTTCAAGCGGGGAACGTATGTCACATCACAAACAATCATCCATTTCAATGTCTCATCTCATATGTCTTATAGCAGGAAGTTTACGTACGTGGCTTCAAGTAATAGATTTTTCGTTTATTTTGCTAAAAATATATAATTTAAAAAGAAAAAAAAATAATTTAAAACAATCTACCAATGAAAAAGATTTATTATGGACAATAATTAATATTTACAACATTTATGTAAAAAATTAATATAAAAAAGTTTATTTTGAGGTTCGGAGTCATTCATTTTTTGCCGAAACAAATGCATCGAAGCTAACTTGCTTGACCAAACATCTTAGGATCGCTCTTGATTTTGGTGGGGAAGATTTTCTCCGCATGGCGGATCGGGTTGATGCGTTTGGTCATATTTCTTATCTAACTAATACATCAACGGTGATAAGGGGAGGATTTTTTTAATTTCTGAGGCAAATTAGTGGATTATAAGTTCCTTTCTAGTAGTGGTAGTAGTAAAAATGGCATAAGAATGCATGACCAGAAAAGCTATAACTTGTAAGGGACATCAATAAAAAAATAGAAAGTGCAATTTAAGATATTTATGAAAAATTATAACTTGGCTCAAAGACCCAATACCCTAACCCAGATGCTTAACCCCACTTCTGTCTCTCGGGACTACAAGCTCTCGTAGAAAGAGGAGTGCTATATATATAGCAATTAAATATTAAATCGTATATTTATATAACAGCTTAAGCTTTCAAAATGATTGACATTGGTCCACAAAATCTCATACGATATAAAAGCAGAAAGTCTTGAGTTTAAATCATGCCATACTAAGTATGTGAATAAAGTGTTATAGTAATTAAATATTAAATCACGTCTTCATAGCAAGCCAAATTCTAGGAATTGGAGGATGAGTTAATATCTTAAACTTTAGAATAGTTGGTAATGATTCCCACGAACTCTCACAATAAGGCTTGTTGGAGACAAATTCGAGGAATTGGAGGATGAATCATTCCAGCCGCCTAGTCCATGGCCACCGGGGAGGGGGAAGAGAAAAAAATACCCTTGATCAAGCCCTTTTTTGAAATAATAAGAATACCTCAAGTCCTTATTTGAAATGTTTCCAATATATTATTATATTCACTAATCGCGGCAATCATTTTCGCTCATCCATTTTTTCGCGTACTCATGGGATGAACAGATCACTATCGACCACCATCGGTTGGACTTGTCGATATCGACCGCCAAGACCTTTTCCGCCATTTCTCTAAATTCAACGCCACGATTAAATTAATCAGGTATTTCAAAAAAATGCCCAAATTCAACATGCAAAAACGCCACTTGGTGTCAGGAAGTATCAAAGTCATATCTCGGGCTCAATTTGCTTGGTCAAACGGGGTTCCCCTTTGGGTTATATTGCCTGATTATAGCTTTTAAATTCGGACTTTTTTTTTTTGGTGGGCCAGAAAAAAAATTCAAATGACGCTTACATATTTTTTCCCCCCTTGAAAGTGCCAATGCCGTTGTATCTGGGTCAGGTCGATCTGCTAGATAAGCAATCGTCATGGCCAACTTCCACAAATGAGAAAGATCTGATCTGCAATTCTCAGATGGGTTTTTTGGCCATCGCGTTTTCCCCCTTATCTTGAAGAAAGTCACCTTACGGGAAACTTTGCACCAAGTTCGTCACCTTATATCGTTAGTCCGACCCGTCAGGTGGGTCGGATTGAGTTTGAGTCCCATAAAATCGACTCGTTTGATATGTTTTGTTTTGATTCATTTCCATACGATACAAATCTAGTGGCACATGCCCCACTCGATTCATACTACTAAAGTGCTTTCGTATTTATTCCAATTTGGAAATGCGGACTAAGCGAGCGATAGATTCATGAGGGCGAGAGAAAGTTGTAGAGGTGAGTTTGGTTTAAATAAGTTATGAATCAATTTAACACCCTTATTATTTTGGGCTTTGCCATTCTCAATTAATTTATGTCTCATTTACTGAGTATAACTAATCCATATAACAACTCGATCCATCAAATATAGGTTAAGAAATGGGTCTATAAATCGATTTTGACAGGTCTCGTATAGATAAGATGATATGTGGGGCCATATGACATAAATATGATGTTATTTGCACTTGATAATATGAAAAACAGAACAAGTTTCTCGCATGAACATAAGTAAAATTAAATTATGCGTTCATTAATAACTTAAACTTTTAGAACATTTGGATGTGATCATAAAAATTTCACAAAGTATTAGAGAGGATGTCCCGGGTTTAAATATTTTCAAGCTTCTCGTTTGCCTCGCTTATTATATGTTTCTTGCACATTCGCTAAACTTGCAAAACATACTCAGTTCTTTTAAGATCTGTTTGTTTCGCGAAGACGTGGTACTTTTGATTTTTTTTTTCAAGAAGTCATTTTTCAGGAAAAAGGATAATGTTTTCTGGTATTTAGTCGAGATCTGAAAATGAACTGGAAAATATTTTTTTGGAAAGGAAAATATAATTCAATTTTTCACATCATCGTTTGACAAGAAATTGATGTTGGGAATGTCGACCATCTTATATAATACGGTCGACTCTAACATAAATAATTTTTTAAAATTGATAAAGCAAAACAAAAATTTTATTTTTATTTGTTGCTTTGTCTTTTCCTCCTTGCCCATTGTGATCGGCTGATAAAGAAAGGAAAAAAGAAAAAAAAATTAAAAACAAAAGGAATGTGCATTGAGGAAAGATGAGGGAAAATGATTTCCTCTTTTCAAAAAACAAATTTATTTTCCCTACTCTTGAAGGTGTTTTTTCCATCCTTGACTAATTTATTTTATGTGAATCAAAGCACCGGAAAATTCGAAAAAATAATTTTTTTGAAAGTCATTTATGCTGAAAAGAATGAAGCCTTAGAGTAGAATTAATAACAGTCATAAAACCGCGCGCTGTATCATTTTAGCGTAAATACAATTCAATTCTTCACTAATTTTGTATCCTTTCATTAATCAGTTTAACAATACAACATGTCAACCTCATTTATACCTAAAAGCACCATTAGAAATATCATAGTCCCACAAAGTAGCAATAAGGTTCAACTATTATATACGACATTAACGTGGAGCACTGTGTTTTAATGGAAAAATGCCACATATAGTTTCTGAATTTTAGCACAATATGCAATGTGATCCATTAACTTTTAGTCTGTTCAATATAGACCCGGAACTTTAGCCTAGTTAATGTGCAATTTAGTCACTAAACTTTTGACTTGTTCAATTTAGTTCTTAAACTTTTAATATATGTTCAATTTAGTCTTTAGACCATATGAAAATATTCATTATTGTCCATGATCTTAAATTAATGGAAGTACTACATTAAATAAACTAAAAGTTCAAGGACCATATTGAACATTAGGTTAAAGTTCAATGACCATATTTAACAAATTTAAAATTCGAGGACCAAAATACACGTTATATCAAAGTTTATGGCCATTTATATCATTATCCCTCTTTTAATTAATGGCCATATTTTAATTTGAATTTTTCTTACTTATACTACAATTGACGCCAACTCATGATAGCACACTTCTTGTAACGATGCCCTGCCGTTCATGCATTTACAAGAAAAATAACGATATGTACTCGTATGTATCCTTGGGGCATATAATTTTTGTCCCGTGTATAATTATTACATTTGCGAGCAGGCTCAAGTTAGAGCCAAAATGCGATTTAATTTGCAATTGACATTTCATTCCTTTATCTTAGTGTCCCCGCAAAAAAATTATCCATGAAGTACAAACCGAGTAAATTACGAAAAAATTCATACACCAATTATAATTGTGACAATTCAGTCTTAAGTTTTTTTTTTTTTGCTGATTCAATTCTAAACCTTTTGCAATTATGTCAGTTAGTCCATCCGATAAACTTTAGCCTATCAGTGCTGACGTGGACACCGGCTGTCCGACAACATAATGTTTTAATATTTTAATATTTTTATTTTCTTTTATTTTCTTTTATTTTTTATTCCCTCTTCTTCTTCCCTTAGCGAGGCTCATCAGTCGTCGTCTCTGGTTGATCCTTGGCCAGAGTAAGAAGAAGAAGGAGGAAAAAGAAAGAAAAAGAAAATACAAAACTAAAAAAAAATTCAAAAATATATTAAAATATTATATCGTCGGACGTCCAGAGTCCACGTTAGTGTCGACCAGCCAAAATTGGCCGGATTGATTGAATTATTACAATTGTAAAAGATTTCGGATTGAATTGGCAAAAAAAAATTAGGACTAAATTGACATAATTGCAATCAATTAGGACTTTTTGATAATTTTCCCGAATAAAACCCATCATTGGTGAGGTCCTTCATGATATCATGGCACGAAGAGGTAAAGGTTGAACTACGTGCTCAATTTGAAATTGCATATTTATTTATTTATTTATGAATGACCGAGGTGTCCGGATCAGCTTACGCGCACCTCGACTATTCTTCGAGGAAGTAGCACAACAACCACTAGCCGCGACCGAAATTACATATTTATGTTCCTTTTATTTTGTAAAAAAACGACCCATAAAATAATTTTCTAAAAACTCAAAAACAGTTGCTCGTATCACTTGAAAGCGATAATAAAATTGTTGTTGACAATTAATGCATTTTTTGCCGACTAATTTTGAGGATGATACCGACAATTATTCTTAAGAAAATATTTTCAGAAGCCCGATTTTGCCGGAAGAGCATGGTTTTGCTAGACCAGGGACGGTCATTAATAATTGGAACACACGTAATACATTGCGTATGCTAATTCCAATAAATGTTTTGGTTATGTGCCTTGAGTGTATGCAGTTGATTGCATACACACACACACACACACATACATACATATATAAATTGTTTATGTGTGGGCCAAGGTGAGATAAGATTGCATGTGATTGATGATTCGTTGTAATGTTATGCCTAATCACGTGATAATTAAAGTGTGGCGTGAGTTACAAGCTATTGATCTATCATCGATATTTTTTACGTGGTTAGGTTGTTTTGAGCGAGTCAGTGTCCTACTCGGACTTAAGCGTTGACTCACGGAGATTGTATATCTCATTCCATTATTGGTAATCATTTTTCATGTCCTTACCAGTGAAGAGCTGAAAGCGGTGGGGTTATTTTTCGAGAAATAAATGGAGTGTAAGGGGAGGTATCTATGGTTTGTAGTTCCATACTTGGAAATAGAAGGAGGAGACATGCCGGGCTTGAAGTTCAGAATCCGAATCATCGAATTGGTTTTTGTTGAGATACCGACGCGAATCAAAAAGACGAGCGCCACCTGGAAATACATGGCAAAAAATAATAATAAATAAAATTCTATGTGCTTAGGCCATAGACCGTGACCGGACGTAGTGGAAGGATCCAATAATTAATTGATACGCGGGAAAGGCAATCACGTTTTAATGACTTTTTCTAGTGGGAAATAATTACGTGGTAAATTTTGATTAAAAATGGGTGAATAATTGAGGTCTGCCATCGTGTATGTGGGCCCCTCACTCCTTGAACGGGAATCGCAACAGGGGAACTCCACTTCCATGCTAAATTTTGTGGTTGACTTGGCCACTTTGTTAATGACATAATTGCAACGTTTGCTGTCCACCGACCGACGGAGCCAATGGGTTGCCATCTTTGTGACCCACCGGCTCCGTGGCAGCTTCCACGTCTTGACTACGACACTCAAACGTGCAAGTGAAATTATAATATTACTCGTCAAGTGAATTTTAAGATTGGAACTGATCAAATTAAAATATTTAGAACTGAATTAGCATCAATACGGTAGATTTATGACTTTCTCAATGCTTTTTCCGTTGTATTTAGCAACATCACCTAGAGGAAGGGTGAATAAGTGAGTTCGAATAATTTTGAAACTTAATGCGGAATTTAAACAATTCAAAATGGAGTTCGAATAAGTTCGGTAGCAAATTCAAAACTAGACATGCATGGATCAAAACATAATAAATAGAGTTTAGAGTAAAATAGAATTGCACGCAAAGTTTATAGTGATTTCGTTTAGATAAGCCTACGTCCACTTTCTCATGTTTATTGACTGGATTTCACTAGATGAATCGTTGAAATGTCACAAGAGATGTCACACTTTTTTACTCTTACAAAACCTCTCAACTCGCGAGAAAAAAATATAAAAAGCTAAACAACTCAAGCACTTTGGAATTGTAAGTTATGATCTTCTCTTATGGGTCACTCTGGATCTTTCATTTTTATTCGTTCACCCCCAAACTAACCGTTGGGTAGGTCTTTAAAGGATGCTCTTCAATCGCTGATTGAACACCATCGATCTTGATCGAACGAGATTGTATCTTGAAAGATTTAGTAGCAATCGGAGCATAGTCTGAACCCTTCAAATTCGGTTGCCCATGCAACTAAATCCTTAAATTCCATAAGTAGAGTTTATTCAAATATCCAACATATCTTGTTCCATGGAAGGTAATAGCCAATCGAAGATATTCTCCCAATATGATTGGAAATTAATTCTGTCAATCAAATATTACAGACTTTCATGAACAACACAGTTAAAATGAAAACCTGTCATACGTGGATCTTCAACATTGTAGAGTCTGAACGTAATTCAAAACCAATATTCTAAAGAAGAGTCTCTTTGAATCTGATCAGACTAAAATAATAACTTCAAGCTTTAATTAAATCGTTGTTGATGTTTCATACAACTTTTCTCTAGATTGAATCTTCAAAGGTGATATCTCACTTCGTTTGAATGATAAGATTCAGCTTACTCAAAAGTAAAGTGATGACTTTATCTTGAGTTTGAACCGGAATAATATAAGTTTTTATTCACATGTTATACTTGCAATAAAGTAATCAGGTGATTTAATCACATTCTTTCTACAAAATGATAATTTTTGTCGGAATCAAAAACATCAAGAGGAATGTTTTTTTTCTCAACATTCCCTCTCCCCCTCCTCTACGTCCGGTGATATAAAGGTTTGCTCCATCATTCCCTCTCTCCCTCCCCTGTGATTGGTGATAAAAGGGATTGTTCCATCGTTCGCGAGATCATAAGTATTGGGTGGTATTGAGTCTCTTTCAACCTAAAAGTTAGCTCAAAGGTTGAGACTTTTCCTCATATTTATAAACCGACCACCAACATTTTTCACAATCGATGTGGGACAACCTTAATAATCTCTTCCTCACACATCGGGCTATGGGTCGGAGGCCGTGATAACCCGTATCTCTCTCATGCGACTGTTGGATCTAGACTTGTTGGAAACCTAGGCTCTTCACACATCGAGCCATGGGCCAGAGACCACAACAATCCTATCTCTCCCGTGCGACTATTGGATCCAGACATGTTGGTAACATAGGCTCTCATGCCAGTGTTGGATGATCTTGGGCTTCTCTAAACCAAAAAACTAGCTCAAAAGTTGATATTTTCCCTCATACTTATAAACCGATCACCAGCCCATTTCACAATCGATGTTGGACAACTCCAGCAATAAATTCGAGTCCCATCGTGGATCAAACTCCAGCCCGCTCACCGCCTTGTATGTTAGGGAAACCCCCTGGCTTTTGGTGCTGGTGTACTCGGAATCTACGGCTAGAGAGGCCGTGAGATCATAAGAGGTTGTTGTGCCGGTCCCCTCGCCCCATGGATTGTTAAATAATCTTGAATTTGTGTGCGCGAAGCGAGAGACAAATGAATTCACGCCACCCATTCGCAAAATCCCACCTCAAAACCTAAGCTGCGAATCTTACTTTTGTAATGATGGCACGTCAAATATGTTGGAGTTGACGAATACTTCGGGGACCCTTGTTTCTCACATCGGGTATGTCCACGTGAGATTAGAAAAATTAAAGTGTTATCCGACAACATGTGACTCATGCGCGCAGGATGTGGGAATTCGAAGGTAGCGCCTCCGACACAAGTGTCCTACTGCCCGGTCAACGGGCAAGACTTCTACTGTCCGGTCAGCGGATGACTGCCCCGCTCGCCGGTGAACGGGAGGGGGTTTGCCCCCGAAACCTCAACGGGTTTGGGTTTTAGTTTAAATCGGTATGTTTGTTATGGGATTAAAGAGTTTCAAACATATTTAGGTTTTGAGCTCGTTTGGGTCATATATATTTTGCTCGTTTTTTGCTGATTATTGCAACGATTTGAGTGGCTGCAAATCGACAATTGTAGTGAAATCTATTTGCAGTACGTAATCCTATTCTGGAGTGAACCTGAATAATCTCGTCCGTCATTCAATTTTTCTTAATTCTCTGTATGATCATATGATTCGGTTACGATAAATAAATTCAAAATATTGAATACAGCTCCTGAATTATCAAGTCACGTGGTGGACGCTAGAACAAACGAAGTGGAACCGAGCTCCCAGGTTCTTACCGGTCAGCAGCCAGTCAATGCCAATCATCATTTCGCTAAAGACAACATCACCAACCAAATATGAGGAGGGAAAATTAAAAAAGAGAAGGCAAAAAAAAGAAAAAGAAGAAGGACTCTAATGGCGGGCGTTAGCTAATCTAACCAGAGACCCATAATTGCCGCTCCGACTTGGAATACTTCTCGCTGACCAAAGCAAAACTTGGTCTCCCGTCCGCGGGGTCTTCTCGGTACGCAGCAACTGGCCTCTTCCCGTCCTTGTTAGGATCGCCAGGAAAGTCCTCGTGCACTTGGGACATAGGGACAAAAATGCAAAAAGAACGCGAGGCTTCACTACGTCAACGAGTTTAAATTTTTTTCCCCCTTTTAACATCGCTCATCAAGCGTGTTGAGCTTAAGAATAATCGAGCTTCCGAGGTGCTCATCATACCCATCATAGAAAAGAGAAAAGAGGGGGAGAAATAAAAGAAAGCCAGGGTTTCTCCAATTGATTATTTCTCATTGGGTGGTTCCACGAGCATCTCCGGAGCACTTGTTGATTAAAAAAACAAAAGAGGAATTAAATAAGAAGGTGGGAGGGTTTATCTTCGTAGCGTTGACAAGTGGATAATCTTTTTCAAAGAATAGGGTTTTGTACGCTACCCCTTTTTGGCCCTATATGGATAATCTTTCCATATGAAAGCTGCGTTGTTGGGCATGCCGTGCTTTCTTTTCCCCCCCAATTAAAACCGCCAAACTTTTCTCAGTCAGATCACATCTCGTGAGGGTTCCCATCGATCCCTTTTTAATTCCCTCGCTCGCTCTCTCGTTCTTCCCCAATCCGTCAGCCTGTGTTTGTTCTTGAAGCTCTTTGGGAAACCAACCAAAAAAAAAATATAATGGCGTCCTTATCGACTTGAATCCTCGTCCCGGTCGAGAACTCATCTGCACTCTCTCGGTTTCTTGAATCCCGTATCGTCCCTCTTCCTTTTTCTCGGATCCTCTCTTGCATGTTTCGGATCTTGAGGTTGTCTTAACCAGGGGGAAGAACCATGAGTAACCCGACGTTGCCGAGAGTGAAGGCCATGTTCCATCTGGTCTACGACCGAGGGTAATTCGACCACCCAAGCTTTTTTCTATTTTTGGCTCTCTTTTCGCCCGAAAGTTTCCTTGTTTTCGTGCTCTTTTCGAGGGACCACACTGCAGAAAAAATAAAATAAAAAAGCATTTGTCGATTTCGCGGCAAAGAGAGAGGAAGAGATGGAAGCCGACAAGGGAAAAGCGAAGAAGGGTCTGATAAGCAAGACGTGGGAGCGGTGCAAATCCATCGGCCGCGGTGGCGGCGGCGGCTACAAGGCCGCCTCCCCGGGTCGCCTCACGAGGAAGACCAAGTCGTGGGACGGGTCCGGCGCTGGGGAGGCCGCGGCGGCGGCGGCCGCGGAGTGTGGCCTCAGGAGCAGGCGGCGGGTGGCTCCGGAGGGGTCCTTCTCGGTGTACGTGGGGCCCGGGAAGCAGAAGTTCGTGATCAAGACCGAGTACGTCAACCACCCGCTCTTCAAGGCCCTCCTCGACGAGGCCGAGGCCGAGTACGGGTACAGCAGCGGAGGTCCCATCGAGCTCCCCTGTGACGTGGCGGTCTTCTACCGGGTGCTGATGGAGATAGACTCCGACGACGAGGGCGAGGGCGGGGGCCGCACAGGCGGACTCGGCGCGAAGCGGCGGGTCGGGTGCGGATTCACCCAAGGCTACGGCGCGTACCGGCTGCTCAGCCCTTCCAGGATGATTACCATAAATCAGTTCTAGAGCATACTAATGCTTTCCCCGTGTTCCGTACACATGTAGGAATGTGATAGGAGTGTAATAACTTGGTGTATCTTTGGTTTTAGTGCTTGTTTTAGAGATCCGAAGAAGTGCCCTCGAATCTGACTTGGTCGTTGCGGGATGTTATGTAAGAGAGAGAATACAATACCTAGTGAGTAGTGGCAGTAGTGGATGATGTACGTGGCTGCTTGAGCACATAAGATCCTAGCCGTGCGTTTGTACATATCTAGGGACCAGGCCTACTATGGATTTCATTATGTATGACCTGTGATCATACGTGTGGGTTGTGGAATTACGACGGCTTATCCTAAATTCATGTCCCCAGAACTGAATCTGTACAATAGTCTCTTTTTAATTACGATAGGCGCACGTAGAGGTCAAAGCGCTCGTTGGGTTCAGGGATAAGCAACTTGCGGTGTTAATAGTCAACTAGTTAAACAGCCTCGGGGGACCATTGCAATCAAGACGAGGAAGTGAGGACCAGCCCTGTTTGGCTATAACCTCCACAAGACGTACCTTTTGCGAATGAAAATGCAACTAGGGTTCATGGCCGTACCTGGCTTATGAAAAAAGGAACATTGCTTGCGGACTAAATTGACAATGTGACGGCTACGCTCGACAAATGAAAATGCGTCGGAACACCTGTCCTCGTCTCACAGTAATATTATACCATCTCTTGGTGTTTTACACCAAAAAATTGGTCAGCTCTTGGTAATCGACGGATAATTAAGTTTGATCAATTAGTTAGAGGCTGGTCAAAAACATATGACGAAAGCCATACGGTAATCGACAACCGTGTGCCGTGGACATCAACAACTACACGATAATCGCGCGCTCAAGCTCCTCCAACAATCCTATGGGTTTTCCTCCCCTTTCTGTGAAGCTGCCGCCCGATCCTCCTCCGATAGCCACATTCCCGGGGGTTCTCTCCCTCCCCCTCTCCCTTTCCCTACCTCTCTATCTCCTCATCTTCAAGAATTCTTCGTTGATTTTGCAGACGATGCTGTCGAATTCCTCCACAGATGTGAAGAGTTTTTGTCTTGTGAGCTCAGAAATTCGACGGGCGAGCGCCTAAAAAAATCTGTTCTTCCGAATCTGCTCGCTCACTCCGATTTTTGTGCTTGCTCCATGTACTCGTACATTTTGCAAGTCCACTAGGCTCATCTGTTGATGCTGTCAACAGTCGGCTTTTTTGAAATTGTTTTTGTAATTAATTGGTATCTATTTTGTATGTCTTCTCTCTCAATCTTACTCCGATCTATAAACATATTGGGATTTACAAGACGATTTTTTTGTGCTCTATTGGCGTAATTGTTGTTGTCTCTATATAATGATAGTGTTGGGGACTTTGAAGCGTATCGTGTTTTGGTAAAGCCGTAATTATTGGAAAGTAAAATCTAGACGAGTGCTCATTGATGATGTTGATGCAAGATTCGGTTATCGGTCGCCGATTATGCTTTGATGCTATGACGAGTTCTTCTTTATGGAATGAAGGAGCCTGTACAAGCTGTACCAAGCCGATTTATCTTTTAGATTTACTTGCTTTTTGTTGGATTTGTGTCTTTATCTTGAAGTTGTGCACCTCTTTTTGAAATGAAACGAAAATTTTTCTTCCGGCAAAAAAATAAGAACAACTATATTTATCATGAAGATATGTACCTCCTTTTCAAATGAAGGTGAAAATTTTCCTTCCGACAAGAAAACAAACAACTACATGATATAATCATCGACTACTATGTAATATCGATATCAACGAGAAGTAAGTGATGTTCAATAAGTACCATGGCTAATCGACAGAACCTACGGGTGATTAGCCATTTTTAAAATTTGTGTAAGTGTTGGATACAAAAACGGAGAACACCTTGGTCAAAGACGTCGAATGGAGGGGCCAATGCTGAGTGACGGTTGAGCATCCCGATGACTTTGGAAGTTGTAAAGCTCTCGTAGATAAATATTTGCCAGCTTATAAAATAGCATGCCGAGAATTGCAATATGTCACAATAGTGTGAAGTTGTGAGCCAAAAGTTGAAGAAAACCTGACGATGGCAGAAGCAGAGGGAGCGAACGGAGAAGTTCGCGAATCAAAAAAACGATAAGGCAGAGAGAGGAGACTGTCCAAGAAGAATCAAAATGGATTGAGGCCCGACCTATTCATTAAATGCGTTGAAACTGGGTTTATATCCGACCCACCAAAACCCATCTGTTTTTTTTTTTTTTGGATAACCGAAGTTTATCAATTACAATGAATTTTTTCTCAAGGTGGTGGGATATGAGTACCAACGCCACCAATTAAGTTACTCAAGACGCGGCCGAATAAATTTGAACCTACGACCTCATCATTTTAAACCAAAACTCATATGTTTCAGGCTTTTAATTTCAAAACCCATCATTACCCGTACTTTAGCTTTCAGGCCTATTTAAATAAATATAAATAAGAATATGGATTTGTGACCCATTTCGACGGTCCCAACTTGCTTGTATCCCCGGACGTGGAAGGATAATCACGTTGACGAAAAAAGGTTGCCCAAACGGTACAACACAAGAGGGGACAACGAATTCTCTCTCGACCAATTGCCCGAACAACTCCAAAGAAAAAAGATTAGCAATCGATAAGGTGGCCTCGCACGGTAGTTAGCGATGCTAAACGTCACAATCGAAAAAACCAATCAATAAAAGAATCGAAAAGCTGTCGATTTCTCCGGCACAATTTCCCCTCGTGAGGGACGTTATTAGCAATTCCACGAAGATGTCAGGGGTGGACCAAACGCCTTTGGCTCCCATGCGCGTCATTCACTGCGCATGCTTATGGCAACTTGTCCATGTTAAAAAGTCCAATCCAAAAATTTAAGTTGTTAGATGGAAGAATACCACATGAATATAAATAGCATGCAATACTCATTCACAAGTGATGTAGGACAACAACAACAACTTCAACGGTCTCAATCCCTCCAAACCTTAGATCACTCGTCCTCGTATCCTATCCCTAAGATCGGGTTGAAAATTTTGGCCTTTTGAGTTTGAAAAAAGGGCCATGCGAAAGGGCAACCTCGGTGCCCTTTTTACTAGGGACACACGCACACCATCCATAAATGGTGCACGAACTTACGGGATGGAGGCACGTCTCTTTCGTCGATTTTGACCTGGGACGGGGACCTGAAGTGATGCGAGATCAAGACCGGCCCATCGCGGACGCATGGTTACCCGGCGGAAGAAAAGCCAACTTCCTCGCGGTTCAAATATACGGGAAGTCGATTTGCCAAATCCCTCACGTCGTTTCGTTTTCCGAACCCCCTCGATCTTTGTCCCGCGTCTGCTTTCCTTGCATCCTCGGTATTGTGGTGCCAGAGTTCCGCGGATGATCGAACGTCGGATCGGAACCACGTGTACTTTGATGCTGTCGCACTTCGTTGTCTTTTTCCGACGTGATGAATTAATTATTCGACACCAGAGTAAATTTTTATCAAGCAACAACGACTAGATGAGTACGCATCTAGCGAAAGCCGGCACTGGACCGCTGAGCTCGACTCGAGAGAGACGCGATTACTGAATTTTTGCCATTTCGCTCGGCAAAATGAGAAACTGGGTTAATTTGGGGATTAAAATATCTATTTTACGGACGATTCTTTTAGAATAATAATAAGATCAGAAATAAAACAAATGGAAACATTATAAAAAAAAAGTCATAAATTTATTGCAATTATGCTAATCCGATTTTTTTTTGGTCAATTTAGTCCGAAACCTTTTGCAATTGTGCCAATTCGGTCATATTTCTTTTTTTTTTCCCAGTTCAGTCAATTTCGCCGTTGGGCACTGATAGTGATAATTTTTAACAATATTTTTATATTTTGAATTTTTTTTACTTTTTTTTCCTCTCTTTTTTTATCCCTATTGCAACTATTGCCAGCGAGCTTCGACGAGGATTTTGTGGCCCCCGATCGGCCTTGCCTAGCGTGGGCGAGGCCATGGCAACCGCAGGTGTGGCTTGTTCGACCAGGTTTGGGGGACGCCGTGGTTGCCTTCGCCCTTGACCCGCGAGGCCTCGCCCATGGCCACGTTTTGCGAAGGGTTTCATGAGGGCTTCGTGTCGCCAAGGGTTTCATGTCGTTGAGTGGAGCTCGAACTTTTTATTGAAGCACAAAGAGGCTTCGGGGTTTGTGTTTTTGCCAGTGGTGGGGTTTCGTGAGGAGTGTTGCGGGCAGAGCCGGTTGGGGGCCGTGAATCCCTCACCGGCTATAGCAGCAGTAGGGATGAAAAAACAAGAAACATGAAAAAAAAAACTAAAAAAAGTAGAAATATCGTATCGTATATTATTAAAAATTATTCATATCGGTACCGGCTCGTAAATTGAACTGAATTGACATAATTACAAAAGGTTTAAGACTTAAATGACAAAAAATAGTTACTTAAGATTGAATTAACATAATTGCAATACATTTAAGACTTTTGGGGTAATTTTCCCTAAAACAAGCCACGCCCCAAATTATGAAATGGGCAAACCTGGTTCCATAGTAAAGGGAAAAAAAATTAAGGAAGTTATAAAGAATTTGTAGTTTTCTTGTATTTAAATGTAAATTATTTTATTTGTTTTGGTCCATCCGATGGGGAGGGTGGTGAAAGGCTTCTTCCCGTGGGGTTGGCGTAAGCATGGACATGGAGTCCTCCTAGTTCGGCAGGTTCATCCACTCCAAGATGCTTCCGGAGCGGCCACTTGACAAGTTCGACTCCAAAGATTTGATTTCTTTTCCATGTTGGGACACACCATGTACCATGTCATAGAACAGCGTGAGCACGAAGTCTTCTTTGGAGAAAATTGGGATAACACAAGTACCATGTCATAGAATAGCACGAGCACGAAGTCTTCTCCGGAGAAAATATTGCCCCATTTACGGGTTGTTTGGACCACATCCAGCTGCACCGTTGATTACGCAGGTTGTTAAGAGAGCGCAGCGAAAGTCTTATACTTTTATTTAGGGAAGATCATCAAGAGGGAGCTCAAGTCCGAACTCGCCAACATATCCAATTTAACCCGTTTTCGCTCAAAAGCTTAAACTAATGAGTTATGAGCCAACTTGGATATATTAATTGCTCAATACCAAATTAATTATCTAATGTGAGACTTTTTTAACACAACTCACACGTGCATCCTAACACATGCCTCATTAATGGATCCGTACACAATATGATTTAGATGGCATTGGACCGCATGGACTGTATCATGTACAATAGCTCACGATCGCCTTCTGGTCCATAAAATTTCACGCGTGTGCGCATGTAAGGGATTTTTTTTTTGTTTTATCCATGTTGCGTATGATTTTACAAGGGATTCTATAGCTGCTCAAGCCCACCTTCATTGTGATGGAGACCATTTTCTGAATTATTAGGCCCCTTTGACATATGCATACTTTCGAATCATGAAATACGTATATTTTCGAGCCATTGAGACGAAGGATTTTACCTTTTCCATGTGTTTGCGACTAGGAACGTTTGATTTTGTATTCGCCTCAAACTTGCTCTTCTTGTAACCGGAGGTTGTGCATGTGTGGAGCTAGTCAATCTTTTGTTCCTTGTGAACCGGTTCGATTCTAAATGTGGTTGCAATTGTTCTGTTTTGTTTTACTTGCGCCGACCTTATGTCAGTGTTTCTCCTTACACAGATTGGATCGATTTTTAACAACTCCTGATAACAAAAGGAAGAAAATGAGATTCTGTCGGAAAGCAAGTTTAGGGAATTTGGGTTGAATATGCTTGACGGTCGGTTAAGTTCATCAAACACATGTCTATATGCTTTCAAAAAACGAGTTACCCTTTTGAAATTGGGCTCATTAAATGGGGGTCGCAACCCATTTTGTACACCTTTTTTTAAAAATTTATTGATAAGCATTTCAATTTATATATTTTTATATATTTTATTTTATTTACTATTTTTTATTGTTTAAATTTCCTTTTTTTTATTTGAT
Organism: Rhodomyrtus tomentosa; assembly: GCA_028455895.1. Taxonomy (NCBI): domain Eukaryota; kingdom Viridiplantae; phylum Streptophyta; class Magnoliopsida; order Myrtales; family Myrtaceae; genus Rhodomyrtus; species Rhodomyrtus tomentosa. Next base: position 10,256,470 of record JAPCWY010000003.1, on the reverse strand, counting down.
GTGAAGTTTATATTTAGGTAACATATACATGTGAAGAGCTTAAAATAAGTTAAAAATGAATTGCATGAGTAAACAAATCGGACCGCCCGAACCGAAAACCTCTTAAACCGGATCGGACTAATGGTCCGATTCTAGGTTCTAGACGGATTCAATCCGGTTCTCAGTTCTTAATATTAGAACCGGTGGCTGGACGATCTGATTCCCAATTCCAGAGATATAGTACCAAATCGGTTGGGTCAATTTTTTTTTTTTAAGTAACCGTAATGTTTATTCTTTAGGGTTTGATGAGATGAAGCTGACACAAGCATCAAAATTGGCATTCACTTGTGAATATGGGATTTACTAATTGGAGACTCAAAAATATATTTTGAATATCTGTGTCCCCTCATTCCCCCTTCTTTTTCCTCTGCCACAGCTCGTTCGAGGCAAGATGTGGCCCCGCGAAACCCTCACTTTGGGTTGTGGGATCTGGGGAGGGCTTGCCAAGGCTGGTGGACTATCTATTTCTCTTTCACATTTTGTCATGCAGAATTTTGTCGTGATATTGGTTCCTTGGAATCGGACCAACGGTCTAGCCCGGTTCTCGATTCTCAAGGTGGCCGATCCGGTCCCCACTTATGGAAAATGGATACCAGTATCACAAGCCCAGTTTTCGGTTCTTAAGGAGAATCGGACCGGACCGAGAACCGATCAACTCTAATGAGTTGTATAGGTTTTTCTATAATATTAGTGTGTTTTTGTAATATAAGTCAATATGGATTGGGTTTGGTCGGGTATGGGTCAGAGTTGTGGATCGGGTTGGGTATGAGTCAGTAAATACGAATTAGACGAGTCAATATGGGTTGAACCACATTCGACTTAATCCATCCGTTTGACACTTTTGGTAATGACATATAAATTTCATGTATGTGCATGTGCAATTATGTGCGGTGAATTAACTATTCGTCTATAAATGTGTGCACACGTATTTTCGGAAAAGATGTATACTCATCAGAGATCTAAACAAGTGACCTTGGATTTATGAACCAGAAACTCTTGCGTCCCAATTAACTGCGCCGACTCCGAGGTGTTACCTTGTCCTTTTCTTTTTCAACCGTCTCGACGACGTCGGTTGATTCTCGCTTCCTTTGTGTTTTTCACTATTTTGGAAGCCGCTGAAGCTGGAAGCAATTCCTAGTGCTGGACTTGCTTTAATGATCAGAATCAGGCAGCCCAAGCCCGCTAAAGGAAATAATCTTATTTTTACTTTTTGTTTTACTTATTTTATCGGATTTTGCTTTTAAATTTCATTGGCTTCGCAAAAATGAGTAATTTGAAGAATATTTTCATAAATATGTATCGTTTAAAATAATTAGTCAATAAAAAATTTATTATTATCGACGGTAATTTGTATCTAAATATATACGTTGATAATTTTCAATTATTCATTTTATAAGTGATATAAGTGATCATTTTTCAATAAAGTACCTTCAAATAGCTCATCTTTTGCGAAGCAAATGGATTCTTAATATTTGGCCCAAATTGCAATTTTAGGCAAGGTGGTTATTAGTTATCATTTCGGCAAACGCAAAGGGGAATTTTTGATTGTTGGGATTCGATTTAATCCAATTCTCTAATATGTCTAGGGACTGCCGCATCAGAATTTTAGTGAGGATACGCGCAGATCATAGTTGCCTCGATTGTCCGTTATCATAACATCACTCGAGAACTTACATTATGAAAAATGGAAACTATAGAAGACACATCACAGCATATGGTAAAATGCTGGCCCATGTAAATATCTATGTATGTGGCAGACTCGCAATAGACAACAAACGTGTCAGGGTTCGATTACTTGATGGCTTTCGATAAGCTATATAGGTGAAAATGTCACGTACGGTTCCAGAATAGCGATGGGAAAAGTTATGCCATCATCGACTAGTATTATCTACCGATTCTAAGCACAATCGACACAGTTGACATGTGGTGATTAAAAACAGCAACTTTCAAGCTTCAAATTCAAGAATCGAAGAGGATTTATTTGAAAAGGGCATCGTGATCGGGACCGACATGCGCAAAAATTAAGGTCCGTGGATTATTAAGTGGATGATACGCTTATTAATAAGGTCCTTTTATTGGATAATAGAGCTAATCATGGACTTAACGATCCGCCAGGTCGCTTTAATCTTGTCCGGGAAAAGTTGGGTCCAAGGCTAACGTGGATTCGTCTCTCGGCAAGGGCCTATAAAAGCTGGCCAACCCAACCCAAACAACGCAAATGTATCCTCTTGTCTGGGCCCAATCCGAGGCCCAAACCGGATCCTAGGATGCGTCTGATGGTCACTGATGTGTCCGCTGGGATTAGTTCCTCCGCTTAAAGATCGAGCGGGCGCCTGTGTGCGTTGAGGATGATACCTTGGCGAGAATTTCAAGCCATGGTTTGGGATGGCGATCTACGGATGCCATGGCTCCAACGTGATACTGAAATTGACGGGTTTGAATAGAGTAAATCGAGTTCAGGAATTTTCAAGCGATCGAAATCTTTTTATGGATGAGGTTGGAGATTTCAGATTTCACTCGGTAACGCGGTTCGAATGTGATACTGAAATTGATAGGCTTGAATTTGAGAAAGCGATGTTCAGATCAATTTCATGTCATCTTGCGAGAACCGGGTAAATGAAGTGTATTATTATTATTTTTTTGGGTAAAAAAGGAAGCATATTTTTTTCTTGGGGGTAAAAAAGGAAGCATATTTGTTCGCGGGTAATTAGCAGGTCACGATTATTGGCCGTGAAAATTTTTTTGGGTCAAAATGCTAAATGTAAATTCTGCAGAATATAAATTAATAAAAAACAAGAGAAGGTCGTTTCAGAATTATTAAAAGTCGAAGAAGCATTCATTATTGTTATGATTAGGCAAAACAACGGAGAAGGAAGGGGGGGAAAAATTGAAGAAAAAGGGAAAATCCAAATCCAAAACAGACTCGAATTCGATCAGTTGTTTGGCTGTTGTGACCACCCAAACCCTGACCCAATTTTCCTCCCGAAACCTCTCTCTCTCTCTCTCCCTCCCTCCCTCGCGCACACACACGCACACTCTCTCTCTCCCTCTCTATGCAAGTGTTTCCTCCTCTGCACCAACCCCTACTTCCCTCTCGAAACCCTAGAGTCCTCTCCATCAATCTCCTCTCCTCAAGCTAGCCAAACGCTCCATCTCCCTCCTCCCTCCCTCTCCGCGTCTCCGTCTCCTTGCTCCGCCGTGTGTCCGTGCAAGCTACGCGTCGCCCGCCGTCGCTGGCCTCTCCAGCATCTCCCCGATCTCGCGCGCTCCCTTCCCCCCCTCGCCGATTCGTCCGCGGTTCGATGGCTGAAGGCAAGTTCGATCTGCCCGACGATCTGCTGTCCTCGAAGCCGGCTGATCGCTCCTTCCCTCCTCCCAAAAGTACTTCGCCTCTATTCTCTTACCTTACGCTTTCTTTCTCGTTTGTTGTCCTCGTATCTCGTTGATCTTCGTGTGGCCGTGTCGAATCTGCATTCTTCTCCTTGTTTTGATTGGGCGATTCGGGATGGCTTTGTTGAGCTGTGCCTAATGCGAGTGGCCTAGGGTTATCATCCGGAAGCATCGAAATAGTGTGGCTGACGCGTTTGAACTGTTTTATGTGAGGTCAACTTTTGTCGGATTGGGGTTTCGCACGATATCAGCTATTTTGTATTGCATCTACCCATTGTCGCTTATGTTTAGGCTCACAAAATCGGGCATTTGCTTCGTTCTTGCCTTTATCACTTTCGAGTTTCTGAAGTGGCTTTATCATATGCTTTTCCCCTTTTACGATTGTGTTTGTTTTAGATTAGTATGGTTAATTTTTTTGGGAGGAGGAGGAAATACGAATACATCTCTCTCCACTCATAATGGCAGCGTAATGTTTTGCTTGTCCTGCATCTGATGAATCACGTCACTTTTGGAAATTTAGATTTTGATTACTATTTTGAACTACTTTAGTTTCATATTTAATATATATATATATATTTCTTTTTATCAAGTTCATGTTTAAACTTTTAGTCACCTGGCGTCTGGTTTCTTTGCCGTGGTTTTTTACCCTATGCCGTGCATCGATCTTTACCTGTTTTCCCTCCTTAAGTACAGTGAAGCGTCATTTGTTTTTCCAGTGCAAAATCTCATTCTGGGGATGGACTATTTGCTGAACTAGCTTGCGTTTGTTTGGGTTTTTGTGCTTTATGTCTTTTTGCTCTTCTCCTGATACATTTGGGTGTGTGTTTAGCATTGTTTTTCCCAGCTCGTGCCTTTTGATCATGCTTTTGACTGAGGATTTAATAAGCCCAAGTAGTTCCAGCGACACACCTGTTCGTGGCAGTATCAAATTTTTCCTGGCGACAACACATATATTTTTTCCAGAATATATGGGGATTTTGATAGATCAAATGCTTGATTGGTACATCGGATACTGCTAAAGCTATTGAAATGATTGGCTGTGTTGGATTAACTATGAGATGACCATATCACAGATTTATGTTCACCAACAAAGAGATTTTTCATGAAAAACGAACTAGACTGTTACGTATACATATTTCAACGATATGAGGTGGCTCCAAGCCTTGAATTTGTGAGCTTCCTAGTTCGGGGCTGTCCTGCTAGAGGAATGCCATGAGAACTTTGCCGAGCAATTTACCATGTCAACTCTGATTTCCCCTATCGTCTGACCCAAAAAATAAAAAAAAACTGATTTCCCCTATTACAATCGTGCTGCATCCTTAATAAGAAGTTTCTTCCTTCATGATAAGCTAATTGTCCGTTCACTGGGTGTACTGTAGGCAGACAAGTTTCAAGCTCGCCTTTCTCAAGTTTTGTATGGTCGTTTACTATCTTTCTCTGCGCGTGCTCTTACCTTTATCTTAGGGTCGTAGATGCATGTGTCTTGTTAATAACTTTCATGTTGAATGCTTGAAATGCTGTTGATAAGTCGGGTAACATTGATGGATTTGGAGGTGCTAATATGTGCTTATTGTATCTAGTGGAAGCTCTGGGAGGACAGTTTGAGGAAAAGGTGCTCATGGGGCAAAATGATGAGTCAAAAGGTACTTTTTGCAATCTAATGCTGTAGTTTGAATGTTTGGTTCTTGTGGAGCAATGGAGAAAATTGCAGTCTTGCAGCAGAATAGCTTGTGTATATGGCTGCTTTATTTCTCTTTTGAGACTCATTAAAGTAGAACTTATTACAGCAGTTAATCTGGTTGAGTTGTTTAATTGCAGATCAAGCGGCATCAGAGAGCAGCATACCTTTGTCCCCTCAATGGCTCTATGCCAAACCAACCGAGACTAAGATGGTACTTTCAGTCCTCTTAATGGCCATAGATACTGAGGTTTTTCATCTGGATAGATCTGTTTTCTCAGAAGATAGTTTTACGGTGTATCCTTGGGGTTCATCGACCGCTGACCCATGCTAGTTTGGGATAAATGTGTTGTTGATGTTGAAGATAGTTTTATGGAATAGAATTGTAGAAAGGGCCTTGATTGAAAAGTTGGCTCTAATTTTGGCACTTGAGGTTGTGCTACTTATAGAAATACTTCATAATAAATGTGACAGATTTTGTGACATTTTTCATGGTATGAGTCGGATGTTGAGACTGTAAGATATTCGTTGAGGTGTTTATGGAGAGAGGAATTCTTTTTGGACCTCTTTATTGTAGATGAATATCTGAACTACTAGTGATTTTGGATAGGGGATGTGTTCTTTCCCTCCTTGGTATTCTTTCTTAAAATAGAATATGTTAATAGTGAAAATGTTGAATTGTCGATTTGCTGCAACTTTAATACCAGGGTGAGTAAATGATGTGCAAATATTGTTCCTGATGTATAGCTCTAATTTCGGTTTTTAAAGCAACCTAAATCCCCAGGCATAGAAAGGGCTCTAGCAACAATTGAAAAATTGAAGCTGGTGTATAGCGATCCCAACTAGGACTTTCTATTCAGTCATGTACCTTTGTGAGACACAGTGTCGTTGCATGTTGACCATCATTAGACTGAATTTCTTTTAGAGACTTTGCTGTACTTCCCTCATGATTTTTGGCTGGTCTGCAGTTTTTTGGCTGCTTCTCATTGGTTGTTTTCTTAGGTCTTGTGACTCTTTTCACTGTAGGACTCATTTTTATTTCTCTTAAGCTATCCTGCTCTCCTGTAGATTCTTTAAGACTATTGAGATTGCAGGTTCTGGAATATTTTTTATGAAGTATCAACGTTTATTTGCCACTTACCTGTTCTTCTCAATGTATCAGGAAATGCGAGCTCCAACTTCAGCATCGGTTGGAAATTCGGGCGATCCCACTCAAAAGGAGAACTGGCGTTTGGAAGGGACTGAGGACAAAAAAGACTGGAGGAGAGCTGCCACTGACAATGAAAGCGGCCGTCGCTGGCGTGAAGAGGAAAGGGAAACTAGCCTACTTGGCGGTAGGAGAGACCGCAGGAAACCAGATCGTCGTGTTGACAATGTTCCGGTTAGGGAAACTAATGAAAGTAGAACATTGGCTGCCAGTGATAAGTGGAGTGATGGTAATGCTCGCACAGCTGGGCATGAAGCGCGACGTGATAGCAAGTGGTCTTCAAGGTGGGGTCCTGAGGACAAGGATAAAGAATCTCGCAATGAAAAGAGGGCAGATGCTGAGAAGGAGGATGGTCACGTTGACAATTCACCACTTTTGGGCGGCAATCGTGGAGCTCCTGAGCGTGAATCTGAGTCCCGTGATAAGTGGAGGCCACGCCATAGAATGGAAGTTCATCCCAGTGGTTCGACTCCCTACCGTGCTGCTCCTGGATTTGGAAATGAGAGAGGAAGGGTGGAGGGTTCACATATGGGGTTTACTGTTGGACGAGGAAGGTCCAGTATGATGGGAAGATCTTCGAGTGCCATCGGTGCTGCTGCCCATTCTGACAAGAGTGAGAGCGTCCCTGGAAAACCAATTGTCTTAACTGATTCTTTTTGCTACCCAAGGGCAAAGCTTCTTGACATTTATCGTAAGCAAAAAGTCGAACAATCCTTTGCTTCCATGCCGGATGACATGGAAGAAGTTGCCCACATATCTCAAACTAACGTTGCTGAACCTCTAGCTTTTGTAACCCCTGATGCTGACGAGGAGGTAATAATGAATACACAATTTTTACCTTCTTAGTCTTCTTTGTCTATTTGTTTTCTGCCAGAAGTTTTATTTATTTGATTGAGGTTGATCTCCCAATATTCGTGTTTTTCCTTCAAAAAATTAGGCTGTCCTTGGTGATATATGGAGGGGGAAGGTCACTGGCAGTGGAGCAGTGTATAATTCATTTAGGAAAGGCAGATCAACAGAAAATGTTACTGGTATTTAACTCAGTAACTATGCTTCTCTTTGTGTGCTAATTTATATGTCACTGAATCTTCTGCCGATTTTCATTTTTCAGGTCTTGGTGATGTTGAATCTGCTGACGAGGGGAAACAGGGCATTCTCTCCTCGGTACCCACTGAAGAGAATGGCGATACCTTCCAAGAACTTTTGGGAAGCGATAACTCTCGAGCTGATGATAACACTGCTACATGGAATAGTGGTTCTCAAAGGATTGCACTGGGGGGTAAATGACTTTCGTCCTCCTGTTTCTGTCGGTTTTTGATATGTCCTGCAGTGCAGGGGCGTAATCATTCGATATGTTTCGCTAGTCAGCTTGAACTTATTAATATCATCTTATGGTGCAGAGGACGTTAAAAACCAAGTAGCGGAGCAGAAGATTGCTGTTGAAATTATTCATCATGGGGAGTCTGTTGATAATGGTACCCGAGGATCGAATGAAATAGATGGTCCTTACTTTGCCACTTCCCAGACAAATATTGCCAATAGTGGGACGGGGACACTATCTGCTTTTACCGATCAATCTCAATTTCAAGAAATTGGTGTCAGATCGAAGCTTCCTAATGACTCAACTTCACTGTTTGGATTGACCCCTCCACTCCAACACCAGGGTGGAAACATCCATCATTTTAGTTCTAATGAGGCAAGAGAGTCAGAGAGAAGTATTTCTGCGGAGGAGCTTAGTTTATACTACCTTGATCCTCAAGGGGAGATACAAGGACCTTTTCTTGGGTCGGACATCATTTCATGGTTTGAACAGGGGTTTTTTGGCACTGACTTACCAGTCCGCCTGGCAGATGCTCCTGAAGGAAAACCTTTTCAAGAATTGGGTGAAGTGATGCCGCATCTTAAAGAGGGCATCCATTCCATTGCCACTGGTGCTGATCAGATTTTGAAATTAGATGAAGCTAGTGCTTTAGGTGGTAAGTTGGAGACTGGTGTGCCTGCTGCTGCTCCTGCTGGTAAAGTTGATGAGTTATACCTGATGGAAAATCGGTCGTTACCAGAGATTAGGAGTATGTCTGCTCAGAATGTCCAACGCATAGTATCTGAATCTGGTGTCCCACATCTGTCCCATTTGGAGACGGGGTTTAACGATTTTGCTGCCCATGATGAAGGTGAGTTCTTATGAGTGCCAGCTTCGCTTTTGCTTGTACTGTTTCTCATTTGGCTGTGATTTATTATCTTGATAAGTGTGCTGGCAGTCACTAGTTGTGGGAAAGAATAGCAATGATCCCTATTCTTATCTTACTGTTTCTTTGCAGAAATTGTTTTCCCAGGAAGACCAGGAAGTAGTGGCCATCCTATTGGAAGATCTACTGGAAACATCCACGATGCTTCTCTGAAACCTCTGAGCCACTCTTCTGTTCAAGCTGAGTTGAAAGCATCCAGCATGCAAAACCAAAATGATAACATGATGCATCCTTTTGGTTTACTTTGGTCTGAGATTGAAGCCACTAATGCAAAGCATACCTCTGCAGCCAACTTGCCTTCTGCCATGGGAAGGGGTCCTCAATTCGGAGGCATTTCCGACCCAGCCCTCATTGCCGATAATTGGCCTGATTCATACAGAAGGAATGCAGTTTTTGACTACCCCAACTTGTATCAGGAAACCGTGGCTTCTCGAAACTTTCCACGCATGGAACAGGAATCAAACCGTCTTGATCTATCGGAGCAACTATTGTCAAGGCAACTTCAGCATCACCATCTCCAACAGCAAAACCTGTTACCTTTTCATGCAAATTCTGGCCATTCCATTTTGGAACAAATGGCTGGTGAACAAATGGCACACCAGCAGCAGTTGGCCGCCCATGCTGTACCAGAAATGGAACATTTAATGGCACTACAGCTCCAACAGCAGCGACAGCATCAGCTTCAACGGCAGTTGCAGCAGCAGCAGCAGCAGTTTCAGCATCAACAAAAACTCATGCAGGAGCAACAGCAGTCTCAAGTGCAACAAGTCCTACTTGAACAAATTCTGAGAAACCGAATGCATGATCCTGGCCTTGCACAGTCACCTGTTGATCCTCTGAGAGGCAACAATGCTCTTGATCGGGCTATATTGGAACAGCAGCTTCTCAGTGAGCTGAAACAACGCTCTCATCATCCTGCCAGACATATTGATCCATCACTTGAGCAGATAACCGAGGCAAAATTCGCTCGTATGCCACAAGAGCTTCAAGAGTTGCTCATAGCTCGTGCTCAGCGTGGACAACTTCAGCCTTTGGACCATCAGATACTGCAAGAGCAACTTCAAGCTAGGCAGTTCCCAATGGGAATGGGGCTACCTCCCAATTTGGAAGAAAGGCGCCTTGGGTCTGGCTGGCCAGTTGATGAAACTGATCAGTTCCTTAGGATGCACAGTAGTCACCGAGCTTACTCATCAGGGTTTAGCCCATTAGATTTCTATCAGCAACAACAGGGGCCATCCAGCGAAGACCAGCTGAGCTTCTTCGACCGGAATCCTTCACTACAGGAGCGTATGAGACAAGGTTCTTATGAACCTAGCGGGCCGCCTTTTGACCGTTCAATTTCTTTACCAACTGGAAATGCTGGAGTCGGTCTGGATGTCCTAAATGCTATGACTCGTGTTCATGGTTTGGACATGCAAGAGTCTAGCACAAGAACAAAATCTGCTGCTCAAGCAAAGTTTGCTTCGGAATTGCATCCTCGAGGTGCCACCCGCTCTTTACTTCCTAACCAATTTCATACTTCTCAGCTGGATGCAATGGATGGTCACTGGTCTGAGAATAATGGGCAGCTTGCGAATGACTGGATGGAATCTCGAATTCAGCAATTGCATATTGGTGGTGAACGCCAAAAAAGGGAACAATTTGGTAAAATTACTTCTGAGGACCCAAGTTCATGGATGTCAGATGGACAAGATGATGACAAGTCAAAGCAGCTTCTGATGGATTTGCTTCATCAGAAATCTGGTCATCAACCCACCCAGTATGCAGATGTTAGTGAGGGAGTACCGGGGGAGAGAAGGCCTATATCTGGCTTTTACTCTAGTACAAACACTCTGGATCGTCAATTTAATATGCTTCAGGACAGAGAAGCTGGTTTAAGTAACTCGTTTCCTGTAGGTTCCTATGGATCAAATTCCTCTGATCGTGCCAGCAGTTTTGAAAACAGAGATGAGTTGCCCTTCAGAATGGATTCTGGGGCATTGGCTGCTGCAGATCCATTCTTGTCAGGTGTTCACGGATCTGGGATGGGTTTTCACGCTAATCCAAGCAGGAACAACAGTATTTCAGCTCATACGAAGGAGCTTGCGGAGGCAGAGGGGAGGAAGGGTGTATCAAAAAGTGAGAGCAAATTAAAGGGCTCGCTCTTTGAGATTCAAGAAGCCACGGCTGAACAAACATTATTGTCTGCTACAGATCATGGTGGAGTACCTATCAATTCCTTTAGCAGGCATGCTTCACTTGGTGCTTCTGCAGGTACTTTAGCTTTTATGTTCTTGTTAGTTTTTATTATGGCTATGTCCAATTTTTATTGGTAAATATGTTTTGAATATTTTATAGGTGAAAATAGAGTCTTCTACGACGAAGGAATTGGAAACCAGTATCCTGAACATATAAGCAAGGATCAGTAAGTATCCCTTCATGCATTGCCTAAAGAATGGAGGAGCAGCATAGTTGTGGTGTTTGTCTCGGTTAATTGTCAAATATGGCATATGGCAGCAGGCAATTGCTGCTGAACCTGAAATTGCTAGCTTGATAGCCAAGATGCTCCTGTTGTTTTGGATTCACTTCTTGTCTACTCATGTAAAATTGAGGGTTCCTTTGTTGCAAATGATATTCAGAAAACTGAAAGCTGGTGTTATAATTAGAGTTATTCTATCATTTGCTAGACTCTTGCAATTACTCATATTAGTCATAGGCTGTGTGGCATATGACTCGGTTTTAGAGAGTTATATGGCCATGCTTTTGTTAGTTTTGGGTAATGCAGGTTACTCTGGGGTTATTTTACTGGTCATTGATTTGGTTGCATTGTTGATATATGTTTTTGATCATGTCGACTCTAAATCTCACAATGGATCTTGCTTCCCTCCTAAACTCTAAACGCTGGTTATCTCCCAGAACAAAGTTTCTATGAGGTCACTAATGGCTGATGACCGTCGATCCATGGTTATCCTTCTTTCTTCTTCTTTGGGTCTCTGGTATGGCAGTTCATTCTTCTTTGTATGTCTTGAATTAATTACTCATACATGTTTGACAATGGTTTTTGACAGTGCGCGAGTCATTTTGTCCAAAAGTCAAGACAATATGGTGCTCAGAGGGCCATCCCAGGATGGACCGTCAGAGCTTGTGTCCGATCCTCTTGCGAGGCTCAAAAGTGCTTTTCCTGGTGTCCCTGATGGTAAGTTTGATGTTGTTTTCTGCTTGTCCCCTTTGGAGTTGTTGATCAGTCAAGGGCTGATGGTCGTGTTTTATTTGGGTGAGATTTTGTTTCACTGCGTTGATTCCTATTTGGCTGCGGGGTAAATTTTCATTAAGTCTATGGTTTTACAGGTTCGAGACAAGACCAAGGAGGTAATCCAACAAAGCAAGGTGTCGAGGACAGTGCGGCTGGCAAGAAAGATATGCGGTTCAGGCGTACTTCATCTTGCAATGATGCAGATGTGTCAGAAGCGTCGTTCATCGACATGCTAAAAAGCACAAAGAAGACTGCACTGCAAGAGCCCCATTCGGCAGCGGGAGTTTCAGAATCATTAGAAGGAATTCAAGCTGGACGAAGTGGAAAGAAGAAAGGGAAGAAAGGGAAGCAAATCGATCCCGCCCTTTTGGGTTTCAAAGTCACCAGCAATCGCATCATGATGGGCGAAATTCAACGTGTAGATGATTGAAGCCCCTTTGTAAACTTTTATACATGGTGTACAGAGATTAGGAGCTTGTATAGATTTAGACATGTTCAGTAGTGTGCAGTGTATAGTGTTCATCTGTCCACAGAAAATTTTCACTCTTCTTTGGTCATCGACAGCGAGATATATCGAAAATCGGCTTCTAACAATGTATGAAATCGTACCAATTGAGTATGTCAAGTGAGATTCCACCTGGCGAGTGACGACGGGGTCTCTTTTGCTCTGTTTTGTTTTGTTCTTTGCTTCATTCCGCGACATTTGCTTCGGATTAGTGGGAGTGAATTCAGTATGCTGAACAGCTGCATTTTATTTTTCAGGACGACAACAATTTGCTGAACTTGATCTCTGAAACAGTCTCAAGTAATGAGTTGTTGAATTTCTCCTGTCAACGGTTGGCCCCTTTTACTGGTTATGGTGGATGGTTAGTAGGACAGAGCATAATTGAGCAAACCATCTATCATCGACGTACTGTAATGCCAGTCGCATTTCAAAGAGACTTAAAATAATTATAGTTACAAGACCAACCAACTTCAAAACATAAAGTTTGTCATTGCATAACCATCCTAGAGAAGCAAATTAAACGGTGGCGGCACCACAGCAGTGATCCACCAACAGTCACCAGACAACATCAGCCCACTCGTGGGAGTGGGACACTATGCCCTTTTAACACTCCTCTCAGCACCACGAAATCCTAGCTAATTTGGGAAGTTGGATCACAACACCTAGCCATTCTATCTGCGCCTCTTGTCCGAAATTCTCATCTCGCCTTTCAGTAATGGCACTGAAATTTTTGTTGTACGACACTCTCATAAACCCAATTCTTAGAGCCAGCAATTTGGGAAGAGCTTCCTGACAGTTCTGCCCGTGAGCCATTCCAGCTCAGAAGATGCAATAGGCACTTGTTCAGCAATGAGAGAGACTGCATCTTTGGCGCCTTTATAACCACATGCTGGGACTACAAATGGGAAGTCACTACAAAAAGGAAAACAAGAAAAAGAAATAGAGAAAATCACACAAAAGCCAAGTGAATTTGATTTTCTCTTTGGTGCGTTCTAAATATCCTCTCCACACGTGTTCTTTTGTTCAAAAAGTGAAGCTGACAAAACTTACCTTCCCCACATTATTCGGTTCGCACCAAAGTGGGCAATAAGTTTTGAAAGAAGGCCAGATAAATCGAGATATGGAAATGGCATTCTCGACACTCTGAAAAGAGCACTGAGTTTTACGTACACCTGTTCAGTAAAAAGATCATGTCAACAAGAACCTGCAGCTGATGCGTTAATAAGAGATAGAAATCCACTGTGAAAGAGGGTCTAAAGAGGCAGGGTTGTCCAAGCGAAAAATACAAGACGACGTGGCTCAGACTTATTCATGAGTAACATTCATGGCAGCAGCCAAGTAAAAAGTCATATTAATAGAAACGGAGAAGAAACTGAACGCCTGTCCAGAGCACCGATACCTGAGGGTATCTGGACAATCTTAGAAGCTCAGAGAAGGTGCGACTATCCTCATCGTTTCTGAACAAGATAAATAAGTGCATCAAAGTTTGCTGAACAACTAAGGAATTGAATGACATCTTGATGACAGTACAATTAAATCACTCACACTGGCGGCTTGCAGAAAGCTAAATGATCAAGTAAAACCACCGTTGAAGGAAATTCTTTGCATAGCTCCTCGATTTCTGAAATATGCAGATTGAGGCCCTGGGTAATTACAGAAATGTGAGCTCATGGTATTTCGATAAAATGAGTGAGAATTCGAATGAATACTCAAGACGCGATTTAAGGTCTTTGAGATATATTGATCTTGCGTATAACAAGACATAAACATCGGTTTACGCCATAAAACCGACAACTTCATCAAGAATCACATAGCAGACAAAAATGTCCGCATAATTGAAAAGGAGGATGCCATACTTTCATGCACATGAAGCCCACAGGTACCCCAAGCTCTCCTGCTTTAGAGAACAATGCCTTTCCAACTTCATTAGTCATCTGCCAACATCAACATGTATGTTAGAGACATCACAGAACTCCGAGAAGTTCACTCTTCTTTATACTAAATCCTCGTTGCGTCTAATAGAGGTTTGAAGGATCAAGATTCAGACTTTGCCAGAATCTAGGACATCTTGCAAGACTTCTCCCATTTAGGATGTCTGTCATAGAAAGCTTTTACACTGATGGAATCTTCCCTCCCATTCATTAACATATGCAAAATTGTGTTTTGTTTCTGTATAATTGAAGCCACCTTTAAAGCCAGAATACACGGTCCTTGGCAACCAGTTCATAGCGCAAGAAGTACAAAATATGCAGAAATTTCTTTCTTTGGGCTTCCTCCTAAAAGTCAGTGGAACTATCTGCTGGAGATGTCTAATACTGCATGCACTAAATCTGAATCAGCAAAGAAAATCATCTCAAAGCACTTGTGCAGATAGTTCGGACTGAAATCAACACCTTTTGACCGGAAGGCCACAGATATGGGTTGAAACGAACAGCTCTAAAACCATCCTGTCACTATAACAGAACAATATCAGAGATTACCCTAATTCATCAAGAACGTTTAAATGATGACAACTGCAATGTTCAGACCTTCAAAACAAGCTGCTCCAACTTCTCAATCCCACTTCCATCTTCTGCAGGATTGGCAAGGCAACAACCAGCGAATTTAGTTGGATACCTTTTTAACACACTGTCCAAGTACGAGCTTGTATGAGGAAAATACAAACTGAAAAGGAAAGTAATTAAGAAGAGCATACTCCAGTCGACCATGAGTTACCATACTTTACAAGGTACACAGTAATTGAATCAGTGACTTCCACTTTGATGGAAGAGAAAAAGTGAAGCTAAATTCTTGAAGACTATTGATCTATTATTTGGCTGTGATTCTTCACTCTCCATATTGAGAAGTGCAGCAATTTCAGCCACACCCAAGTGGTATCCAACTTGGGCCTGGACTAGTGCATGAAGTCTTAGATAATTCTAGTTTCTGCTATGAAGAATTCTCACAGACCTCGTCACTAAAGAGTGGTCGAACTTGTGATTAATAGGTTGCACAATGAGAGCACCATCCACGCCCGCTTCATCCATACACTGCATAAATAGAACAACATGAACAGCCAAACCTCACTAAGAACGGCTTTCTAACCAAAGATTGTACCTTTTCGTTCATCCACTTGGTTCATTATCTTATCTGCAGATGATGCTTCTGTACTCATCCATCTTTGCACAAATTAATACTATATCTACATTCCACGTTAAGCAGATTACCTCCTCTACTTCTCTGTGACAATAATCTCGACCCCATAACGAGAACCCTTCACGCATGTTCATTTTTTGAGGGCCATAACACATAAAATACCTAAAGAAAGGAAAATAGCTGCATATTTCCCGAGTAAAAAGACACTTCCTGTTACATTGCTCTCGTCTTCGGCTCAACTAATTTAAAATGAATAGAGTAAAAGTACACCTATCTCAAATTGGGTCTGCTCCGCCTTTTATCTCAAGTATGTCACATTCTTAACCACCATAAGACATACCTGGAGAAGAAAATCAACATCTCCCGGTAAAGTCGGTTCTTGCCCAGGAAAGTAAGGATATTTATCTTCAGCCTACACTAAGCCAAAAAAAAAAAAAAAGGCAGAAAAGAAGAAGAAATTACACAAACATAACAAACACAACTACAGACCACAAATGCAATAATCTCTTCCTCAACTTTCGTAGTTACCCCTCCAATCTAACTAAGATAGAAAATCCATCCTCCTCGTTTCTGCATTTCTGGCAAGACCAAAACAAGCACACACAGAAAGTGGGATTTTCGTAAACTTTTCGGGAAGCGGGTCGATGATTACCTCCGCAGGAGAAGCCCAAACGTGCAGGTGCGAATCGATCACCTTGGTGGAGAACGATGCTCTGCCCTCGGTCCCGCCTGTGGCCATTTTAGCTGCAGAAGGTTTCAACGGGGATTTCTGATGCACTGTCGTGACGACGGGTAAGGAGGTGTGGGGATAGATTGAGAGGAAAGACCTCACTGTCCCTGCCATTTTTAAAGGTGTGGAGCGTATGGGCAAATCCATGGGATCGCCTATGGAGAAGCATGGAAGCCAACTCGTGCGGATGTCAGCCGTCCGATCAGAAGAAGATGACAGATGCACGTCGTCTGATCGTTTTCAAAAACGAACCTTAGTTTGTTTTGGGATATTTACATAAATGACCCATGAACTTTAGCAGAATATATTTAATATCTAAATTTTTAATTTATTTAATTTAATCTCTAAATTTTGGCAGAATATGTAATTTGATCTCTAAACTTTTTAATTGTTCAATTTAGTTCCTAAATTTTTAGTGCATGTTCAATTTAATCCATAAATTATAAGAAAATATTCAATATAGTACTTATGTTAATTTAAGATTAGAGATAACGTTAAATATTTTCATATAATTCAGGTATTAAATTAAATATTTACTAAAAATTTAGGGACTGAATTGAATAATTAAAAAATTTAGAGATCAAATTGCACATTCTGTCAAAATTCAAGAATTAAATTAAATAAATTAAAAATTCAGGAATCATATTGCACATTCTGTCAAAGTTTAGGGATTATTTGTGTTATTTTGACTTTATTTTGTCTAGAATAAGAAAGAAGAAAAAAAAAATTACTTTCTCACCGTCGTTAACAATAATTTTCAAGACTTTCTAAAATTACAAAAAAACAAAATTATAGGTAAATCTAAGCATCAATATGGGAAAACCAATTAAAAATACAAAAACATATTGCGCTTTTGTAAATCCCAATCTTAAATTTGTCAGTTTTGTTTATGTGGCAAAAAAAAAATGAAAGTATTTGGCCAATTTTTGCTGGAAAATCGCTAATGTGGACACCAGCCGTGGACGGCCAATACTGACGTTGATAATTTTTAATAATATTTTTTCAATTTTTTTTATAATTTTCTTTTAGTTTTCTTTCTTTTTTTCTCTTTCTTCCTTCGCCGGGCCTCGGCCATGTTTAGCTACTAATTCAATGAAGGCATCATGGCACTCTCACTCTAAGCCTTGGTTAGAAATCATCGACATGGACATTGACCGTCTTATGTGGCTTGGTCAGTACTGACGTATACAATTTTTAAAAGTATCTTAAATTTTTTTTATTTTATTTGTTGATTTATGTATTTTCTTTTTATTTTTTCCCTTCCTCTGTCAGTCACTAGGCCTCGATTATGGCCGGCGACTAGCTAAAGGCAACTATTGGCGAGGGATGACCTGGCTAGCCTCATTGTAAGCTTTAGGCGAGGTTGACCCTCGTCGACCTTGGGCAAGACTTCCTCGCAAGGTCTAGTGAGTTGAGGGTGTGGCAGCCCTCACCCAAGCCCTGGCCAACCCTAGTGAGGGCGAGCGAAGGCTTCACAACCTCTGTAAGTTGTTGGTGAGCCCGCCACGACGGTGAAGAGAAAAAGAAAAAGAGCAACAATAAATTGATAAAAAGTTAAAAAGAAATAAAATAAAATTAAAATATCTAAGTCAACAACAATGTAACACGTAGTATGATCGACGCTGACTAGGCTACGACGCTAATTATTTCTAGCAAAAATTAATACGAATGACTACATGGGTAATTCATTAAAAATTATATTGGTAATTCGTTAAAAGTTTAATGTCATAACTAATGGGCAAGATCCAATGCTCACTATAATTCAAATCCAGCGGTTGTCGCTCACATTTTATAGCGTATCTTGCCACACAGAATGCTTATCTTCATCGTCGAGGAGCCGTTTTTGGAGAGCGAAGTTTGCAGAAGGAAACAGATTGAGCTGATTAAGTTACAGAGACAGGACAGCTTCGCTTATAATTGCTTATGAGGAGGACTGAATGAAGAAGCCACTACGAGTAATTGGTGATTTCTGGTTCAGTATGGAAGCTCAATACATCGCCAACGCTTAACCTCGTTCGCGTTGTACACTGGGAAAAGATCGACAAACGTGCAAAAAATTACATGGTACAGATGATCAACAACCCCTCAAATTCAATCAAGAAGCCACACGGAACATCAAACCGAAACCAACTACCGATAGACCGCTCACCGCCCCACTCTGCAGAAGAACACCCCATTAGGGATCGCTAGGTCCAGCAATACACACCTCAAGTCTTCAAAAGAGATTATGCAGGGGAGTCTCCAAGGGTCAAGCTAGAACCTGATCATACTCACCTTGATGACCTAGATAATCTACCAGAAAGCACAGTTAGCCGGTACATCGTTCCCAGTTCAACCTCAAATGGGATGAAAAGTAGGAACTTTCCAGCGAACCATCTTTTCATTCTTGCCACAAGACTCTTTTTCAACCTCAGGGAATCGTTCCGATTTGTGTATTATTAGTCCTCAAGAAATTGCAAGTTGTGCCCTCAAGATCTCTTGACCAGAGTTACTTATGACCCAGAAGAACAGGGCAATTCCTTCTATTCCCCGGATTCTTGTGAACCGTCCCCTTCGTCATCTGGGGTTTGTTGCTGCTGGTGATGACCCACCGAGACCGTCTCGCCCCCTCCGCTCTGCCCCATCTGCTGGAAAATCTGGCTCAGCGATGACTGAGAATTCAAGACCCCACCATGGCCATCCTGGGAGAGCCCCAGCTCCAAGCCCGGAATCCTCTGGTTGGACCCACTCAAGAAAGTGGGGAAGCTGATCAGCCCCACATTCATGTTCGGGAACTCGACCCCTTGAAACCCAAACTTGGACACGTAATTCGAGCTCTCGGCCCCCATGCTCGCCGCCACAGCCGCAGACTGATCCGGGTAATGAACGAACCCTGGCCTGATACTGCTCACTGAGGGCCAGACCCCGCTGGCGACAACCTGCGATCTACTGAAGTTCCCATTCGAAATTGCCAAATTGGCCCTGCCTCCGAACCCAATAAGCGGCCCTACACCCCCCAACCCTTCCATCTTGGCCGAAACAGAGCTGCCCTGTTCCGAAACAGAGGAGCCTGCTGCTGTGAGGGCCGAGGCGGGGACCGTCCCGGTCCCAGTGGCTGCAACGATCGACGGCTCGGCTTGCTGCAAGAGCCACTGGATAGTCTCTCCATCGGTCTTGTGACCCAATTCTCTGGTCAATTGGAAAATCCTAGCCGCACACAGAGCAGGCATCCTGATTCTCCTTCCTCTGCCATCGACCTTCTTGTGCCTGTCCTTGTTGGAGCTTCTCTTGGGCGCCAACTGCTTCTTCGAGTCGTCCTTGCTCGCAATCACAATCTGGAAGTCTTTGATCTCAGAAGGGTTCTTTTCTTTCGGGTGTTGCTGCTGATTTGAGCCATTGGACTCCATGAGAGTGATGAAGCAGAGAGAGAGGAGAGAGGGGATAGAGAGAGGAGGGTGAATGAATGGGGCCAAACAAAGACGACCTTCTTCCAAATAGAAAACCCTAGATATTTCCTATGACTTTTCGGTGCAATTTGTGAACTGAGAGAGCTACTGTTTGGAATCGGAACCCCAAAAAAACAAAAAATTCAATCTTTTTTCCTTTCAAGTTTAAAGTCACCCCACCCCACCACTTCACTCCACTATCTCTCTCTTCTTTCCTGTTACCGATCCATCTCTCTGTCGTTTGACCTTTTACCGCCACACCAGATTCCAAACCATTGACTTACCCCTGCTCACCAGGAGATTTTGTCAAAGTTTCACTTTGTTGATATGGTCTAAATGTGAAATGGAGAACAAAGAGAACCCTTTTTAGCTGGTCTATAATCCCATCCAATACGATGGATGAGCGCGGCAATGAGTACGAAAGAATCACAACACAGAAAATTGGAGGAGTTGGAAGATGCTGCTTTCAAGAATTATTGCAGACACCATTAACTGATGACAACCATGAGCTTCTGCAGACTTTTCCGCACCAAGCGATTTGAGGAGAAAGCATTATTTCTTCATCTCTTTCGGCATTTTCACACTAGCAAATATCTGATGTTTCTGGCCTCAAGGGCAGCGAAAAAGGGGTCTTACGTTTTGACAGTGTCCCCCCCCCCCCTCCTCGTTTTTAGTATCTTTTTTTACCTCGTTGTTACAATTGGAGGGCTGGACGTTGAAATTTCAAGCAACCATGCGTCAAATTGTGACTGGGGGAATCGGACAAAAGTGGGTTTGTCAGTGCATTTATATCCCCTTCTCCAGACATGATTGTACGAGTCGGTTGCTTGTTTCTCTTCCTGTGTGTCTTAGTAAATGGGGGATGCTCCGTGCTGAAAACAGAGAGAATCGCCCAAAAGCATCCTCTCTCTCTCTCTCCTTCCGACAGGTAACGAAGGGTGAGAAGTAATCACTTCTCTCTCTCTGTCTCTCGTGTATGAATGTCTAATTTGAACCTCAATTACTCCGGCTAGATGGATCTGTTTCCTTACCAACTTTTAGCTTGAGCATTAATTCTGGCCCGAAATTTTTTTTTTCCTTTTTAAAAAGTATCAGCTTTATGTCTCAATTCTAGTCTCAATAATTTTTGTCTCATAAAAAAATATTAACTTTAACAGGCGTTCCAATTTTAGATTAGATTTTCTTTTGGTGTCGCGGCAGAAAACATAAACTTTTTTAGTTGGCATTCAAACTGGTCCTGCCATGCTTTCATCAAGTATCGGCCAAGCGCACATGAAATTCTTAATGTCATTGGATGAAAACTTGACGAGGCCTTGATTTGGGCATCCGTTCAAAGTTGACGCTTTTTTCATGAGACAACAAATGGCCAAAGTCGAGACATGACTTAAATTTGGTGATTCTTCACGACACAAAAAAGAAGAAGAAGAATAAGTTTAAGCTAGGATTGAGACCAAAAAAAAAAAAGAAGCTAGAATCGAGGCATGAGTTGAAGTATGCGATTTTTTGTGACAAAAAAGATCCGATCAGAACCGAATCTCGAGCTAAAATTGCTATTTAAAAAAAAAGGGGGGGAATAGGGCCCTTATTTGATTTAGAGGCCTTATAGATAATAAGCACGAATCCTTTGGTTGCTTCTCGATTTCCAAATATCAAAATTCAGCCCGTGCTGAACTATGATATCTAGAAATCGAGGAGCAGAAGAAATCGATCTTTTTATCGGATGGGATCTGATAGCAATCTCTACACCATTCGATCGACCACCATAATTATAAATGTTTTCTCTTTCCACCCATGTTTTGTAGTTCCGTTACTAGATTGATAGAAATGGGATTATCTTTTGATAAAATTTGGCTTGATGGAGACGTGGCGTTATCCCTTTGTGCTAAACTTTTCTTTTGTACGGGAAAATTCATCGTAGGTCAACAAAGTTCAAGTCCGCTAATAACTCACAGCCTGCGTTTGGTCGTTTGGATTTTTAATCAGGATAGGATTGGATATGATAGGATATGAAATCTAGGGATTTTGTCATATCCTATTTTGTATTTGATGAATCGCAGTAATAGAGCCGGATATGTCCATATCCTATCATATTTATTGTTTGGTATGTACAATATATCAATAGAAAATGAATTTGAAAAAGCACAAGCGAAAAATATAAGAATATCTTGTAATTCACTGCTGAATCTAGTAAAATTTTGCCTTTTTCGCGACATTCGTTAAACCTCAATATGAAACACAAGGTTATGGATAAGAAATAGATTTGACCCTCTTTCTGCTTTTCTTAAACTTTTTATGTGAACCAGAAAGCTAAGAAGTAGATTAAGTTTCAACTATCTCGTTATTTTCGTAAATTTTTTATAATAAACTATGAAGTTACAGAGCAATCATGAAACTTCCACATGAACTAGAGTTAGAGAGACGGAGACAAAGATGCTATTTTTTAAAAAATTTCATTACTCATTCTCTTCAAGAATTAGAGAAATCATTTTCAAGTTTGAATATATTTACTTAAATCTAGTTTCTTCTACTTCATTTTTATTATTTTTTAATTATAAATATATTATTATTATTATTTTGACTCCCTTCCATCATTTCTTAATAGAATTTTTCATTAAATAATGAATTGTACAATTATACTTAAAATATTTAATGATATAGATACTAAGTGTGCGTGTACATATACAAACTATATATTATTTATTTTTATTTCTAACTTTAGAATTCAAATTTATTTAAAAATAATTACTATTTTAGTTTTATTATATAAGAAATTTGTTATTCAGAAAAATAATTTTTATACCATAAACAAAATAAATCCTATCCAACTTTATCCTACCTCCCCCCATAACAATTATATTCATGCTATATCCCCCTTATATCATGCTATGTCCTATCCTGAGTAGGAACCAAACATAAGATATGATAAATTTTATCCTATCTTGACTTATATCCTGACTGACAAACGTAGTCCGATTAATTTTAGAGTAAATAACATAGATAAATTCAGTTGAATGTCACATGTAAACATATGATAGTGATATATCACTCTAGTTTACAAGTAGTGCATCAAAGAAAACCTCCTCCTTTTCAAGAACTCATGGTCTTTAGTCCTTGCATCATGTCAAGACTACCTTTTCTTTTTTGAAAAAAATGATTATACACTATTGTATTTCGTGGGTGATGAGAAATCTCCTAACTTGCCAAATCAACTATACCAATGTGACGGTTCATTTTATTGTATCACATGTTCACAAGGCAACCTCATTGTCTCTTTCGACTTTCCTTTGGACATTTGGGATAAAAATGCTCCCTTGTAGGAAATCAAATTATTTGGTTGACCCGCCCCCCCTCCCCCCCCCCCCCCCAGAGCGCATAGTCCTTTGTTACCCGTGATTGCGAATTACACATCACAGTTCAAAACATATGATGTGGGGGAGCATTGAGCTTCCCTTCTTCTTGATGATCAACGTGATCAAATCTCCAATCTCGTCCCATTCCTTAATTACCGTTCTCATCATGTAATGTAAAGAGCTTTTGCGCTTGAGCCCACCAAATCCTCCTAAGTTTCTAACAAGTAAACAACCACCATCCATTGATCAAGAATTCATTGCTTTCTGAGCAGCCAATTAGAATCTTGACGACTTCCAATTCATTGCTTTCTGAGCAGCCAATTGGAAATATCATTTGGGATTTTGCTTCTCGGAATTCGTCGGACCAAAGATCCGGGCGATGTCTTGTAATGATGCGTAGGGTGGAACATATGCATCAATTACTCAACACAGAGGCTTTCCATAGGTTCTGTGTCACGCTCAACTCGGAACCGGTTCGTGGGGTCCCGGTCCCCACTCCCGTCCTATCAATTATCGTTCATTAGCTTTTGACATGTCACCCTATTTCCACCTATAAAGGTTCTATTTTTGCCTATGATGTCGACGACAAGAAAAATATTTAGCTTTTTCGCACGTCGTCTGGGAACGTTCGCCTAGAAAAATGGAACTCCACCCCTATTCTATCCTCTTCTCTAGTTCCACTGCATGATTGCACGAGGACACGACTTTCGCGGGTAATCCAAAATTAAGGGTAATGGGTAGATGAGTACAAGGAACAAAAATTATTTTTTGTTTTTTTTCCGATCTAGATGTGCGGCGCTGTCAACAATCTGTCCAGGGCATTGATCTGTCCTTCGCTCTGAGGTTAGATTACCTTCTCGCATTACGATGATGAAAGGAAAAGGAGAAGGAATCACCTGGTGCAAGTGAACATGTTTAAATGGGATTGTTAATACTGAATTTGCTCAAATGTTTTTTTTTTTTCCTCTTTTGTTGCATTAAGAGCGTCGTAGTGCACCAGATCTGTGCATCAGGATTCATCTTGCTCGCGAGAAAGCGAAGAAGATGAAGTTAGTGGAAGAGGGATTGGACACTAGCCAAAGGGATCTGTCTTCTCATATTGGTTCATGGCGATGTTGTCCGATTTGGGAAATCTCAACAGCTCGTTTAGACCCGAACCGACCAAATGAGGGGGAAAAAGAAGAAGACAAAAGTGAAAGAGAAACATACTTTGCCAGTTTGCCTCACCGTGACTGAATCTGAATAAGAAGAACACGAGAAGATCCAAAATAATTGTTTGATCAGCAAAGACAAGAAAGCAAAGCGATCCCAAAGACCCCTTTTCCTTCGAGGCAAGACGCGGAAGCGTTAGGTACACAAAATGAGAACTTTGAGTCGATGTGGAGATGGGCTGGAGATCGATGGCGGGACGTGCACGGTACAGCTGCCGGCGATGACTGGGATGACGAGAACAGGCGCGGCATCGTAAACTAGTACCTGGGCTTTAGGTAATGTTTGATGTGCATCCACATGATCTTCCGCTTTTGTTCTTGGTAAAAAAAAGAAAGAAAACTGAAGAAGTTTCTGATCCGCTCTGGTTGAATTCGTGAATCATCAGAATTGACATTACTCAAAAATCCGGAACAAGTACACCTGCATTTATTTAACTTTCGTATGGTGTGCACTTAAAAGTGAATTAACTTTCAAAGCGTGCACTTGAGTGCCTAATCTGAGCAAAAACGTTCACCTGAGTGCCAATTTCGGTCAAAATCGTTCAACTAAGTGTTATTTCGTCGAAAAAAAGGTGACGTGGAATTTTTATTATTATTTTATTCATTTTCTGATTGCCACGTGGGATTTTTTTTACATTTTTTTAATAATTTCTGATTTTTTTTATTTTTATTCAAATTTCAGAAAAACAAAAAGCAAAAAAATAATAATGAAAAATTTTTAAAAAAAACCTAGGATTTCTCTGTTGTCCGGCGAGGGTCGCCTTCAGTGTTTCTCTTTTTTTTTTTTTTTAAAGAAAAATTCATTAATTTTATCTTTTTTTTTTCCTTTTTTGTTTTTATGAAATTTTAAAAACTATAAAAAAATGTAACAAGGGTTGCCTCGGGTGTTTCTCTTTTTTTAAAAGAAAAATTCATTGATTTTATTTTTTTTGCCTTTTTTATTTTTATGAAAATTTAGAAACTATAAAAAAAATGTAAAAACAATGCCACGTGTAAATTAAATATTTAAAAAAAATCAATTCGCTGGCGCCACGTTAGTATTTTTGACAGCCACCTCATCTTTTCCGGCGTCCACGTTAGCGAGTGGTATTTAAGTGAATAATTTTTTAAATTTTAGGCACTCAAGTGTATATTTTGAAGGTTAGGGCATTTAAGTGCACGCCGTACTAAAATTAAGGCACTCCGGACGTAATTTTCCCCAAAAATCCCGAACCCAAAGATGTAGTGAGCTTCCTGACAAACCGGGATCAAAATGAAGTACACTTTCTCGATCCCGTCTGCGGACATTGATTCATTCTTCCTCTTCCTTTTAGATTTTGCTATTTCATTCGTAAGACTCGACACAATGCCCCCCTGCCTGAAGAAGAGAACTCCGAGAAACCAAAGCAGCGAGGCAAAAGAAACAAATTTGTAACCAATTACCTGCTAAGATTTACCTAGTCGAGTTACCCATTACCAAATTCCATCCATTCAAGGAGAAATTCACTTGTGGAGGCTATACATCCCATTTCTTCCAGAAATTCAAAGAGAAAACCAGGATCCCACGAGACAAACCCTGAAATGCTCATGTTTTGTGGCCTTCCAGATTTGTAAGAATAAAAGGATGAGAACAAATGGGAGTAGAGCCCTGAAACATTTTCACCACTGGTGACAGACGTCGATCCTGCTCTCCGTTGTGTCCTAAGAGCTTGCTTCTACCTAATGATACCAGGTTCCTCACCGGCGCACCTGGACATTACCCTATTAATCCACTTCAGAAGTGAAAGAGAATAACCGAGATTAGGTATATGGAGCTTTCCACTGTCGGAGCCACGATCTGACCCAAATGAGTTTACTGCTCCATCCCGAGGTCACCCCAACGGACTTTGTATCTTGCTGCAAGATAGTGGGCCCCAACTGGGCCCCGGCTTCCATAAGGGTAGTACTCAGGGATCATCTTCTTCTCCTCAAGTTCTTTCAACACTGGCGTGAAGAGCGACCAAGCAGCATCAAGTTCGTCACTGCGGATGAACAACCTTCTTTCTCCTTCGATAGCATCGAGTAAAAGCCTCTCATATGCATCTGGGATCTCCTTTGAATATCTGTAAAGCACCAGAATAATCATTCCCTTTTTTCTGTGCAAATGATAGCAGAATGTGGTGCAAGTGCTCACCAATTACAAAGCCAATAAAGTGCCTAAAAACACAGAAGCAATTAAGAACGTTACCTCGCTGCATAGTGCAGATTTAGATTACTCCGGTCCAATCTCATCCCCAAACCAGGGACCTTGTTATTGATCTTCAAATAAATAGCCTCATCTGGCTGAACTCTAATAACCAGCTCATTTGTGGCTTGATCGAGATCTGTCCCTATGTTTCGATTATAGAGATTACCCGGCACATGTCTGAACTGCACCCTTATCTCGGCCCTGTGTTAAAAGGAAAGAGCACAAAAACAAGGCAAATTCATGCTACTCTTCGCGAAATAATTGAAACCAAGGAGTAAAACCTGTTCATGACATCTCAAAACCACATTTACCTCTTATTATGCAATGCCTTTCCAGCTTTCATCAGGAAAGGCACACCATCCCATCTCGCATTATCTATGAAAAGCGCAGCTGCAGCAAAAGTTGGTGTTAGGCTGTCTTTAGGCACGGTCTTGTCATCTGTATAAGCTGGGTAGGTGATCCCTCCTTTAGTGTGGCTCTTGTATTGCCCTACAACCACATCTTCAAGACTCAGTGGCCTCATAGAACGCAACACTTTGACCTGTTATATACCCGAAACAATCAGTTCAACAAACTATCCAAAAACACAAAAGCAAAATTAGGTTTCCGTTTAAGCACCTTTTCATTCCTGATATCCTCAGCATCCAAACTTACAGGAGTTTCCATTGCAAAGAGTGCAAGTATTTGGAGCAGGTGATTTTGCATGATATCTCTTATAATCCCGTAGTGGTCAAAGTACCTGAAACATGAAGCAGCACTTAAGCAAACCTTAAGGTTAAGCAGTAGATTGACTAAAAGCTCACAGACAAAGAAACATACCCTCCACGTCCTTCTGTGCCAAAATCTTCTGAAAATATCAATTGGACATTCCTTATATACTGCCTTGACCATAAAGGTTCGAAAATGAGATTCGAAAAGCGCAGAACGGATAAATTTTCCACAAGCTCCTTCCCCAGATAGTGGTCAATCCTGTAAGAAGCACTCTCAGAGTTAGCTCAGACTCAATATTACCAATCTTAGGATTAGCATCATAGTTGATGAAAGCAGTACCTGAAAATCTGGTCCTCCTCTAAGAACTGCTTAAGAGCTTTGGTCAAAGCAGCTGATGATTCTGAATCCCGACCAAAGGGTTTCTCAACAATGACCCTAGTCCAGCCATCGCCAGATGAAGCTGACAAACTTGCGCACCTTACAGCTTCAATGAAAATATTTGGCGGAATTGAAAGATAGAAGAGGCGATTAGAGACTCTTCCCCCCTATATACAGACCGTTCGTAATTGTCCCATGAAATAGAAAAAGATAATCAGTGAAACAAACAAAAACTCTCCTCAGCTTATGTGAGGCATGCACTAAATTACTCAACCAAATCACACAAACAGAAAGCTCAAACTTTATAGAATTGAGTTTGAATTTGAACTTAACTACAATGAGTAAACCAATGATTCGATTATTTTAGATCAAGCTGCCATAACCTGCTTTCTAATAAACACAAAATTATGAGAAACCATGGGTAATTTGAACAAAATTTGTGTTTAGAGCTTGCAATTGGTCACCCCACTCGCATGAATATAACCTTGCTAGGGAGTTGCATTTTTGTCACAGAAATTCTCCAGAAACAAAATCTGGTCTAAAACAAGATGACGCCTCCTCTAAAAATGATATGCTCTGACTTATTAAAGCGATGCCACATGTTGATTCTGTAACATGAGTTTAGACATATAAACTAGACTTCCAAGAAGTATTCGGTTTTCTAGCAATCTATGAGGGATTGGAAACCTGAGCCATTGATTGGACAAAATACATAATTTATCAGACAGGACCCTCTGCAATAAACATGCCACTCATGTCATGTGGTCCGGTCTCATTTGACCTCATTCATAAGCCATTTGTGCTTCATTTTTGGGAATCTACAATAACCCGATCTGACATGACAACAACATGACACAGAAAAACAAATTGCCAGACCCACTTTCCCTTGCATATATGCATGAAGATGTTGTGAATTACTAGCAAAGTCAAAGCTCAAGTATATTACTAAGATTACCTCGTGCTCCTTCAGCTTTTTGTCTAGTTGCGCAAAGTTTTCTTGAGAATCATATTGACCAGAATGATAGAAGCATCTTTTGAGGAATTGGTCCATCTTTTCACCACAGTTCTCCCTGAGAGACAAAAAGAATTTATTTGCTTGATCCAATGTCCAAAAAGTAAAGTGACAGCTTCCAAGAGAGTCAAGCATCTCGTAATGTGCCAAAATCCGCAAAAGCGAGATGGTTGTTTTAAACCGCACAGAATGAAAAGATAAGAACTAGTTCACCTCTTATCAATCCGGCACGTGAGTGTCCTGCTAATCATGTTTCTGAGTTCTTCATCGGTCATCTTAGTCCGAGCATAACCAAAGATAGTGAAGTGCTGCAAACATAAAACCATCATCACACAGCTTGCTTGGTCTACGCATCCACAAGAACAAATCACAGCATAAGATTTTTATTTTCATATGATTAAACAACCATACTTCCCATAGCTCCATACCTCAGGGAGACAATCTTCATAGTACAGCGCAAAAAGTGCAGGAAAAATCTTCTTCTTGGCAAGGTCACCAGAGGCCCCAACAACAGTGATACTGACAGTGAAGCCATTGTCATTCAAGAATGCAGCTGCATCTTTACTTTCTTCAGATGATGTAGCTGAGCCCAACCCCTCTGTTAATTTCTTAAAAGGAGTCTCATTTTTTACCGGTGCTGGAGCTACTGCACCTAAATGAAATGATCAAACAAGTAAAGAACACAGGAAGAGAAGTCCAACAATTCACACTCATCAGCATCACAAAAAGTTTTACCATTTCTTTAAAGAGTGAGAGAATGCCCACCATAAAAGAAGGTTTGTTCAGTCACGATGTTCAATCCATTTCTTTTTTCTATGTCCTGGAACAGAGAAGAGATCAGCCCAACAGGGCCAGCTGAACAAAGACTTCCAGATTAACTTGTACAAATACCATCAATTATCTTGCCACTTGATCAGATATCAAGCTAAGCGTTCTTAAACGGACCGCATAGTTTCCAAGAAATCATTGGTAAACGATTGAGAGAGTCCCAAAAAATCTACACAACCACCCACCACCTCCAATCCTGATAAATTAATTCGATTCAACACCAACACCAACACCAACATCAGAAATTAAAAGGACATCGTTCTGTGATTGGCAGCCATATAAACAGGAGATAACTTAATGAGTTGGGTCAATTCCAAAACCAAGCTGAAAAAATGACCAACAATCTGATGCAATTGCGGCCAATATTATGCAAAATGATAATCTGAAAATGGACCAAAGATGAAGATGACG
This sequence comes from Rhodomyrtus tomentosa, assembly GCA_028455895.1. Taxonomy (NCBI): domain Eukaryota; kingdom Viridiplantae; phylum Streptophyta; class Magnoliopsida; order Myrtales; family Myrtaceae; genus Rhodomyrtus; species Rhodomyrtus tomentosa. Next base: position 10,226,776 of record JAPCWY010000003.1, on the reverse strand, counting down.
AACCATCTTGCATGTGGACGGCGCTTGTGGAGCATTTCCCGTGGTACCGACAAGAAACCTTAGCCGAACAAAACCGCTTCGGAATCGAAGACAGCGTTATCCGATGATGTTGTCCATGTATCGACGACGGCGGTGGCGCGTGGGAAGACGAGGAAGAGGAGGAGGAGGACGGCGACAATGGAGTTGCGTAGGAGCGACAACTCGTCGAAGAAAGCGTCGCCATCCAATCGAACTTTCTTGGAAAAGCAACAAAAAAGAAAGAAAATCGGAGCTTTCTTTGTTGTATTGCCGAAGTAAAAATCCCACCAAACAGCAAGCGCCTCTCGTCCCTTCGATCGACGGTGCACAACAGCGAAAAATGGTTCCTGGTCGTTGGGAGACGACGAGCGAAATGAAAGAGTTTATGAAGACGTAAGAATGCGTTCGATGAAGAAGAGGAGAAGCTTCGGAGATGCCGAGGGGCGAGTCCCTTGAGATCTCCGAAAGGTCGGTTTTGTCTTTGCAACAAGGGATCACCCCTCAAATTCTCATTTTCTCCTGCGTAGAAAGAAGACAAGTGGTGCTTTTTGTCTAAATTTTATTTGCTTTTCTTTTTGGTCAGATTATTTGCAATTTTTTTTTTAATCCAATTCTATCGTATTCTATTCTGTTTTATAAGTCACGCTCTTTATATGCCATGTACCCATTTGCGAAATTTACTTCATGCTAAGGCGTTCTCAACCCACTCCTCTCGAAAGTGGGGATTCGACCACCCCCCACCTTCATGTTTCTAAAGTAAAACAATGACTATCGTGATTCATTACTTGCTGAATTACTTATATCATAATGACGGAGATTATGTGTTGATTATTAATCAATTTGGTTAACAAATCTTTTCCTTACCCACCAAACCTAAAGCCAATGTACCTCGTGGACTAGACCCTATGAAACTTTCCACATGATGCACGCCTAATCGACGAGGGCTGCGAAACAAGTAGTAAAGACGTGTGGGGTAGACACTTGACATCACAAATTGAAAAGAGCCATTGTCCAAGAGCCTATTAACATCGATCATATTCAATAGATCGGACCGAATTAAAATTTTATTCAATTATAAGCACGATTATGGCGCGGCAACACGAATTGCCAGCCCTCTGATATTAGCGAAATTGTTGAGTCACGTGGATCTTATTTGGCCATGTTTATTTGTCCTATTGTTTTATTTTTAGTAAAAATGGTCAGTTGTTTTGTGTCCTTGCTATTAGGAGTTTTTTTGAGGAGTTAGTGAATGCACTTTCGTTATTTCATGCTATTAACCGTTTGGGTATTAGCTCTTTAAAAAGAGCATCCGTTGTGAGAATTTGTTCAAGAAGAAGGGAATAAACGTACTTCATTGCATGTTGTTAGTATCCTTTTGTAACAGAAAATCACTGCATTTAGTATCATAACTTGTAAGCACAACCGCGCATTATGTGGGTTCATCCCATATTACTCAAGCTGCTAATCCCGTACCATGTGGAAAAAGCAACTAATTAATGTTTTTTTTTGGGGGGGGGGGGGGGGGGTCGGAAATTGATTAATGTTGCAAATGTGTGCTTTGTGGCGGGATTTGGCCTAACTCTCTCTAGTCAAGTGACAATGCCTAAAGAGAACTCGCGTGAATCAAGCATTTCTTTTTTTTTTTTAACGACATAAATAGTCTCTAAATTTTGACCTGATATGCAATGTGCAATACAATCCTTAAACTTGTAATTTGTTTAATATCGTCCTTGAACTTTAGTCCAACATGTAATATAGTCCCTGAATTTTTTATTTGTCCAATATGATCATGAACTTTTGGTACATGTTCAGTTTAATCCTTGAACTATATGAATGTATTTAATGTTATCCCTAATCTCGACTTAATGAAAGGAAAATATGGACTAGTTTCATATATATCAGGGACTATATTGAAAATACACTAAAAGTTCATGAACTACACTGAGCGAATCAAAAGTTTAGAGAACACATTGTATGTTAGGCTAAAATTTATTAACCGTATTGAATAAATTATAAGTTCAAAGATAATATTGTATATTAGACTAAAGTCCATTGATCATTTGTGCCATTTTCCCTTATTGTCCAAAACCTTTGGCATTGATCAGGAGAACGCTGGGAAAATAACGTCACGATGTCGATCACATGTCCAAGGAAAATGTCGTTCACCAACGTCCATGCTCGCGAGATGATCTACTAAAGGGAACCGTGTAAATCCCAAGGTAAAAATGTTTCACTTGCGCCCCCAGACGGCTTCGTAATCAAAACTCTTTCTTGCTCGCTTCGCACTGATCCACCGGAGCAACAGGCAGCAGGCGTGCGACCGGCACCGGAGACATCCGAAACCCCGGCAACTTCTTTAGATGCCTGGGTAAAGCAAATGCACTGTCGTACTAAGGTCGATTTACAAGATCGATATGGTAGGCGGCTCGGTAGATTGTAAGCAAAATATTTACGTAAGGTGGATCGAATCGAATTGAATGATTGGCGACAATTTATCGCGTGTCGAATTCACATATTTCCAAAATGGTCCTCAACGCTTTTCCCTTCTTTTTCCTTCAACTTGTGCAGCAACTCCACAGGCTAACTCTTCGGAGCTAAGGAAGGAATATCAACCATCCTAGCACCAACGTCAAAGGGTCAACAAAACTTCAATAACAATAATAAAAAATTCGGAGACCTAAGTTATTGCGTCATTGTGGAATGATAATATAATGTAAATTAATCCTGGACAACTAGATGTAAACTTGAAATGTGACGGTAAAACTCAAAAGGAAAAATTGGCAAATTTCTATTTTTGTACCTTATATGCAGGAATTTGTTCCATCAGTTTTTTTTCTTTCATTTGAATTAAAAATTCAGCCCTTGTTAATTAGATGGGAAAATTATCAAAAAAGCTTAAAATATTTTAATTATGCAAATTGAGTCCTAAATATTTTCATACTTTTTAAATTGAGTCAATCCAATCAATTTTTAGAAATCGTAGATGTAGACGCCGGGTGTCTATGCCGACATCTTTAGTAATATCTTTATATATTTTTGAATTTTTATAATATATTTTTCTTTCTTCTTTTCTTTATGTTTTCTTTTTGGACTGAGGGTTAGGACAACCTCGCTTGATTTGGGTGATGCGACCTTGCCTAGACTTGGCGAGGGCCGTGGTACCCTCGCCTAGCCCAGATCTAACGAGGGTCGCCTTACCCTCGTCTAGCACCGACGAGGGTCGGTTGATGACCCTTCCCAGTCCTCAATCAAAAAAAAAAAACGTAAATAAATGTAAAAGAAAAATAAAAAAAAAAGCTAAAAGAGTTACAACATATTATTAAATTAATGTTATGTCTATGTTAGAACTGGCCATGACAAGTAGGATAATTGGCATTCATGTTAGCGACTTTCAACCAAAATTAACTGAATGAACTCAATTGACATAATGTGAAAAGCTTTATGTCTGAATTTGTACAATTAAAAGGTTTAAGACTGAAATGAAGCAAACATAACACGTTGAAGACTTTTTCTTTTTCTTTTTTGTAATTGTTTCTAATTAGATCCAAGACTTTGTTCTCATCAACTTGAAAACTCTTAGCGCTAATAATAATTGCAGAGGCAAAATGGGCGCAATCCTGGGACATAACTTTTTAAACGGGTGACTTTTCTTTTGTAGCTTATACGTAGGAATTTGTTCCATCAACTTCACAATTAAACCCATATCTAATATTTCAAAAATAGAATTCTAGTATACATACAATTCCGGATTCATTACATGCGGAAGAATTATAGATTCGCTAGGACTAGACAAACGCTGAAATGACCATGGACTGTGAATTACTGGACAAAGCTCGCACGTGAGCATGCCACTTGTCCTATAACGTTCATGTGTTAGTCCCAAAGGCAAAGTGCCAAAGTCATGCCCTAACGAACGCACATTAGAGATCTAGCTTCAAGCCACCTTTGTTTGTTAACCCTGGCAATGAATTCTTCGACTCTCTTCTTCAATTCCTCAGCAGGAATCCCATCCTCCTCTTGCACACTTCTCTCATCCTTTTCTTCATCATCGTCATCTTCTTCTTGTTCTGGTTCAGCCTCTTGTTTGTCGTCATCGTCGTCACCCGACTCCTTCTCGCTCTCCTCTTCCTCTTCTTCTTCATCTTCTCTCACCTCATCTCCGGTCAGTCCCTCGCCCTCCGATGCCTTCGGACTTTCGCTTTCTGGGCAAGTGGAGAGCATCTTCCTGGTCCGGCTCCTCTCGACATACTCTTCGTAGATCTCGTCGAGCAACGTAGCCGACGAGTGCAGGCCTCCGAGCTTCGACTCTCCGAGGAGGAAGGCGACGATGGCATTCACCACCAAGAACAGACACTTCGGACTGAGGAGTGAAGTCCCGACATGCGGGAGGGTGACGAGCATGAAATGCTCGATGGAGGGCAACCAGAAGGGGTAGGAACAGAAGAGACTGCATGTCAGTGCAGTCAAAAGGTAAGGGATGAAACTAGAAAGAAGGCGATGGCGATTCTTGAGCTCGTGATTCTTCAGGGCAGCTCGAAGCCGCAGTGCTTCAATGGGTTCCATCTTTCTTGAAGCCTCAAAGAAAAGATCCTCGATCAGGTTAATGAGCAAAGGCTTGATGAGTGAGATTTCACATCTGACTGAACATAGAAAGCAGTGACAGAAGGTGGTCTTTTATAGTGAGGTAAAAGGGGGGAAGTTCTGGGAAAGATTCTGTGAATAATGTTGCTCTCAACTTTAAGATTGTTGTGTTTTTGCTCCATTTTTCTTCTCGTTTTCTTTCTTGGGAGAGAGTCGCTTTTGGAAAAGTGAATGGGCAGATTAACAATGTGCTTATTTTGGGTGCCTTTGTTTGGCCTCCTCCCTGTGTCCACGCACTATACCCCTTGATGGTTTTCAAGTTTGCGGCTAGTTTAGACACAATTTCTTATTCATTCATTCATCTCTTGCTAGACATGCTTTTTCGACCATAGGGACATCTTTTGCTATCCCCCCATGCTATAGGTATTTATTAAGACCCGGTCCATAAAAGGTATAATTTCATGTGATGTTACAGACTGTAAATGGACATTTAGATGGCAACTATACTCGGATACCTAAGAAAACGTTCCGTCACATCACTTGATATACCAAATTTTTAAACCGGCATTTGTATGTATCGCTTTTCTCTTTCTATTAATAAGTAGGCTCATGAAGAATTTTTTGGGAAATTACCAAAAAAATCATAAATCTATTGTAATTATGTCAATTCATTTTTATTTTTTTAATAATTCAGTCTTAAAACTTTTGCAATTGTGCTAATTTAATCCCTTCAGCAAATTTTGACAGATCGGCGCTGACGTGAATGTCGGCCTGCCGGCGAACTAATATTTTAATATTATTTTGATTTTTTTGTGATTTTTTATTTCTTTGTTTTCTTTAACCTTTCCCTTCCCTCTTTTTCAGAGGGATGGTCGGCCTCTTCCAGATTTGGGCTAGCCAGGCGAGGCAAGCCTCGTTCGGCCACTGTGAGGCTTAGCCTCGCCTAGCCACGGCAAGGCCGAGGCGGCCATCCTCAACAGGGTCCGGTAAGGTGAGTCTTGTCTAGTGATGACGAGGCTCAACCTTGCCCCGATTTGCGCTGGCAAGTGAGCCTCACCCAGCCACCGCGAGGTCGAGGTGACCGTCCTTTGGCTGGTCGTCGAGTTCTGACAACGGGATGGAGGAAGAACATGGGAGGGAGGAAGAAGAGGGGAGGGGAGGAAGAAAAGAAAAGAAACATAAAATAAATTAAAAAAATATATTAGGTCGGTCGGTGTCCACGTGAGCGTTAGCTAGCCAAAGTTTGTTGACTGGACTAAATTGACATAATTACAAAAGGTTTAGGACAAAATCAAAATGAAAAAATATTTAGAACTGAATTGACACAATTGCAATAGATTTAAAATTTTTTTGGTTAATATTTCCAGGATTTTTTCTTTTTCTTCACTACTAGGAACAAACAATTTGTTGGTTGCATACAAAGAAACGGAAAAATTTGACGGAAGCTAATGAAGGATTAATGTGTCACGCACGCATCAATTTGAGGTTCTTAATAACCAGAAATTAGTTTGGGGTGAATTTATAAACAATATACTAGTTTTAGATTTTTCATGATATTAATATAATATTTTAATGTACAAAGCAAGCATATGTGGGTTTTGCTCGCTTTATTTAGGGAGAATTACCAAAAAAATTCTTAAACCTATTGTAATTGTGTCGATGAAATTCTATAAAAAAAAATTCGGCAATTAAGTCCTAAACCTTTTGCAATTATGTCAATTCAGTCTACTTTATTGGGCGATGATGACGTAAATAATATTTAATAATATTTTATTATTATTATTATTATTTTCAAAACCTATTGCTATTGTGACCGATGAGCTACTGGTAGTTGCGGGCGAGGGTAGCCTCACCGGCTGTGGGCGAAGACGTCTTCACTTGCAGCTGGCGAGGCCATGGTTGGCGGTGCCATGGTGAGGCTGCCCTTGCGCAGATTTGGCAAGGGCACCTTGCCCGCGTCCACTAGGCACAACAATAGCAAGTTTTGGAAAAAAAAAAGAAACATAAAAAAAAGAAAAAAAGAAAATACATTAACATATTATTAACAATTATTCATGTTAGTGCAGATGATGTCAGTGCTAACCAGCAAAATGAACTGAATCGGCACAGTTGCAAAAGGTTTAAGATTTAACTAATCAAAAAAAAATTTGATTAACTTGACACAATTATAATAAATTTAAGAACTTTTTTTTTATTAGAATTTTCCTAGTTTATTTATTGAGAAGCGGGGCGCGAAAGGAAGCTCCGGGACATGAAAGTTTTTTTCTGTTGATTTTCGGAGGTGCGATGCCTTTTGTGCTATTTTTGTTGGTAGCACGTTTTGAAAGGAGAGCAAAAGAACTGCCTTTGCACCCAAATTCCGTCCACAAAAACATCCTAATTTCCTCCCTAATTTCCTCCCGTTTCTACATTATAGTTTGAATCTTACATTACATAATTCCTCGGAAAGCTTCCTTTCGGCTAGGCATATTCCTCAAAAAGGTTAAATTAGACCACCGAGGCGTCCTAGAAAAAGTACATTTCTCTAAAAGTATCCTCATTCTTTTCTTTTTTTCTAAAAACAATCAGCTAAAAAAAAAAAATGAATGGAACGTAAATAAATGCTTCCATCATTGACGGAAATGTTGTAGTATAAATGGTTATTGATAATAGGAATTTATTCATGTGGCCTAATTTTTCTTTGCGATAGAAACGATCATCTTTAGAAAAATGTATTTTAGATCATTTGATGCTCCGTGAAATAAGCGCGCAAATTCAAGGGGTAGTTGCAGTCCGGTTGACTCGTATTTTCCTTTACTGGAAAAAAAAAAAGGGGCAAGCTTTCTATGCCGACGTCAAGCATTAACAGGAGAAGATATTTCGGTTTGTAACTTCTTATAAATTGAAACGTTTTCACAATAATCATGTGTTTAATGAGGCTTTCACAAAGCAAGATCTGTAAAGTGAAGGAAGAAGGGAGTTTTGGGAGGCACTCAGGTTTTTTTACTTGCCTTTTTTTTTCTCTCTCCAGTTCTTTTTTTCTGGGGAGTCACTTTGCATGGTAGTGCAGAGCGGGTTGTAAAGGTGGTCCACTAGGCAATCAAAGCATGCAAACTTTGTTGGATTTCTAATATTAGTTCTTGTCAAGTATTTTACATGACAATTTGGGGTTGGATCTCAGATCAAAGTTGACAGTGTCCTGAAACTTGCCTTGATTCTTGTGGTGCTGCCCCTGTTTGATCATATGAGCTTGAACGTGCAATGTATCGGCGTTCTTGCTTTTGCAGAAACCGACGGACAATCCCAAAAGATTCCATACTAAAAAGTCCACTACAGTCGCCACTAATGGCCAGAATCATACACGGGGGAGAGTAATGTATGAAGCTTCACAGGAAGGACCCCTAAAGCATGGTGCAGGGAAAACAAAAGACTTTCCCAAATGTCCTGCATCACAACTCGATGATAATTGAGACAGGTTTCAACTGAGGGCAAAGCTGCTTTACATTTTTTTTTCCCCTCTCCTCCAAGTATAGGGCATAATAGGTTGATACCCATTAGAGATCCTAATTTTGCAGTTTTTCCTGAATTGAGAGGATTCCGTGGGCTAGTCGGTCGACTTTTGAGCAAGCTTTTGGATGGCGGAAATGAGCATCTCGAAGTACATGAACCCTGTTTGCCACAGCGAATGCATTTTGGGAAATCACTCGAGTTTTACCCCCCACAAAAGGCAAATGTTGTGAGCCGGGCAAGGAGACATTGGTATCTGATGAATTACAGCCAGAAATTTATGAAAATGTGAGAGTGCAGCGTTCCAAACATGTAAATTCCATGAAATGCCAGATCTTCCTCAAATTGTAACAGGCAATAAAGAAAACCATGTAAAAAGTCTAAGACTCAGGCCAATGTGTCAATTTTACTAGTTTGTTTATCTCCTCTGATCTTCTGCAAAAGTTCAAGCAAAATTCTCGAAAATATCAGATTTTACACTGCTTGAAATCATGAGATTGTGGAATGAAGGCCCCAAGCAGACGTACAACGGATGGCAGACTGGCGCAAACAAAACTTCATCACTGATGAACTAAATCCAGCATTCTGACAAACAAACCAAAAAAAAAGACACAGAACTAACTCCAGTATAGTATACAAAAAAGCACCATTCTCGCTTGAATTGAATAGTGCCGGGACAGTATTAGTCCCCACAATGAACTCAACCACAAGAAGAACAGCCGGTAAAAACATCGAGATTACTACAGGTCACTCGACTGCAGGTACAAAACCTGCAATGCGACTAATTCTCGATGAAATTGACGAAGAAAACAGATGGCTACGACTAAAAAACGAATCCACGACATCTAAGGAAGAATCTGGAGAACCAGATTGCCGGCCATCCTCTATGGAGGAAAAGAATGAACTATTTTCTATTTCTAATTCTACGGCACAAAACTGCATGGAGGGTGGCTTCTTCAAAGTACTACAGCAACTTTCTCTGGAGATACAAGGGAAGCAGGATAAGCAATAAGGGGCTCGTAGTGGTCAGCTCCAGCGCCACACCACCCTGCATGTTAAAATCATTCGTAAGGCAATGTTAAATCCAGAGTTCACAATGCCAGACCAACTTGCTAAAAGACAGCAATTTTCACTTCTTCTTTGTTTCATTTTGTTTCTTTTTGGTTTTCTGGGAAGCAGGCAGAACGCCAAGTTCATTTACCTGTTCCTTTCATGAAAAGGAATAAAGGAGGACCCATTATTTGACTTCGTGGACGATGAGGTAGGAAGAAAACACAGTTCTCTTCATCGACCATTGCGTCAGATCCATGGGCTTGCACCTGAAAATGACAACATCATAGCTCGTTAAAGAATGATCACTCAGAACTCTTCTAGTTTAGCAAGTAGGGGGGGGGGATTTAAGAGAGCATAGTAAATATATATATCAAGGAGCAAGGAAAGAAAATAAGAAGGAAAAAACAAGATATTTTAAGAGCTTAAAAGTGTCGTAAGCTATGAAGCAAAGAGAACAGCTATCACCAAAACATATTATGAAGCAACCCTAAGATATTTCACTGCAAACAGTAATGTAGACCTGCTGTTAATTAATAGAGGATTCACAAACTCCAAAGTCACTAAAAGGACAAAAGATTCATAAGGATTATCACTAGGGCCAGAAAATTATGTTCTAAACACAGCCCGCACAAACAGTGTAGAGCAGTAAAGACAAAACGTCCAATCTTGTCTGCTTAGGCTGTGATTGCTAATCATTCAAATCAGTGACAGTTATCTGCCAACCGTTCCCACCTAAGGGCTATCTAGAAATTGTTTCACCGGCAGGACATAAGGAACCCATAGACCAGGAGTTGCAGCAGCTCCAGTTGGTCAGACGTGAGAGAGTAAAGCCAGGGTTAAGTCCAACGATAATCCAGCCAAGTCCTGGATAACTCGGAATAAAGTTGAGGAGTTCATTGATTTCCAAGGACAGCCAATGCTTATGTAGTGTGCTCTCAGCTCCAATAAGCCCTGTGTGGTCTCCTTGACATCCCAAGAGTTTGAGAAAGAAAGATCCTTGAAAAGTCCTTTCTCCCAAGGGACCAAGAGTTTGAGAAAGAAAGATCCTTGAAAAGTCCTTTCTCCCAAGGGTGGTTGTAGCATTGAAATATGCGAGATAACAGTTTAAGTGCTAATCGAATAAAAATTTTAGCTAATTTTCCAGGCTAATCTACCCTGGAAGTAGACCGCCTACACCATGATAACGGCATTACTTCACAAATCGTGAGCATAGCCAAAGTCTGGCAAGATACAAACAAAAATCAAGATCACAGGACCGCCAGATATTTAAAGAAGAAAAGGAACACCCCAATCAAAATTCATTATGAAAAAGAGGGAGAATTTTACACTTACCACAAAAATCTCTCGGTTGAGCTCTGTTGCAAGGCATTCAATTGCAATGTCATCCCCAAACGCTGCAGCATGACCTTCTCTATTCTCATCTACAGACAATAAACCCTCCTGAGTGTACTGCAAAGTGATGATATCATATTCATCGTCAGATGAACCCGAGATTGACATGTATTTGGCCCAACTTGAGCCATCATTCACGGGAATGCATCTCTCTTTGTAAATAGATTCCGCCGCCATTTCTCTTCAATAAGAAAACAGGAATGCATCAAGAATAGTAAAACCAACATTCAATTGAAACTATAAAACCCAGTTTCAAGAACGCAACTTTTGTTTCTTTAACCTCATTGCATTCAATGTCACTATAATGCATTGTATCGCATTCAATTCCAATTGTACATTCTTCGAGTTTTAAGAAAGCAAATTCAGTCGGTCATAACTTGCCAAACAGAAATCTGGGTAACATCGCAAATAGAATTGAAAATCAACCGAACCAGTTCACTCGTTTAGTTCGATTTTTTACTCCTGCACGTAATAACAAGAAAACGAAAGGTACTGAAAGCCATGCCCTCGAAGAATATTTCGTAATGACCAAAGTCCCAGACGTTAATTTCTGGCTCAAAACCCTAGCTTGACTCCAGTAAAGGTGAAAGAAAATCAATGACTCCACAAACTTTCTTGTTTTTCTCAGTTCTTATCTTATCCAACCAAATCCAAAGCTTTAGACCCAAAAAAGAAAAATGAAAACAACCCAAAGCTGGCAGACAACAAATCCAATGAACCAAATCTTGACAAACTACGACCAACGAAACCCACGAAAAGAATTCATCATTTTATGGTGAAAAACACGTATATGGCTACCTCTGCATCCCAAGCTGAAGCAGTTCCTCAATGGCCGAATCAAGAGCCACCCTGTCCTCTTTCTTTGCCAATAGCTTCACCTCCTGAACCACATGAACCCCCCATCCGCTCTTCAGATCCGGCGAGTACATGTGCCGAATCGCGGTCTCTACCACCTCTTTCTCCTCCCCAGGCGCCGATCTGAGGTCCTCCAAGAACCGCCCCACCACGCGCCGCCTCAGATCCCGCGCGTCTCCCCCACGCGCCGCCAGGCCTCCCGTCGTCGCCCTCATCGACGCCGTGAATAGGCAATTTCCGTCGGCCGACACCTCCCCGCCGTGAGATAAATAGAAGACCACCGGCGGCGAGTCTTTATCCTGCGGGTGCCGCCAAAGGACGCCCTTGGAGCGAAGGCGCTGGAGGCGGCGCCTCTGCTGGTCCTCGAGGCCCGGCACGTCGTCCCAGGAGGCCGTGATCTGGTGGTGGTCGGGGAGATCGACGACCGGGACGGAATCGAGCGATTCCTCGTTGACTTCTCTCCAAGGCACGATGGCCATCGAAGTTGGGGATGGGAATGTCTCCGCCACCGCCGTCGAATCGCACAGCAGCTTCCCCATTTAAGATTAAAGATCTTTCTACCCTCTGCGTTTTTTTTTTTTTGTATAAAGTTCTGCTGTTATTTTCCTCGCTTCTTGTTCTTCAATGGAGGCGTTGCAGACGCACAGAGAGAGAGAGTGAGAGAGAAGCGTTAACGGATAGATTGGCAACGCGGGAGAGAAATGGGACACGTGTGCCAAATCTGGGGCTCTTTTTAGAGGGCAGCACGACCCAGAGAAGGTTGTCGCTAACGTGAGCTGGTGGACCACTGAGCACAATCCTCGACCAGTTGTTTTTCTCCAAAAAAAAAACATTCAAATGGAATTATTTTATTCTGCTGCTAGACGTTATTAGTTGGCAAATGGCATATTCTTTTTGAATATTTTTTTTGGGGGGGGGCCGCTGGCACGAGGAACCAATAGAAAAGTGACACGCAAGCATTTTCTTGGGGCGCTCACATTTGACTAATCAAAAAATTGGTCTGAAAAAGCCGAAACCCCCCACGGCGGCAGCGGCTCTGGAGCGAGCGCCTTCGAAGTGCCGAGTGCCGGCGCGCCATCCCCGACAGGAGCTTCGCTTCGGCGCTCGGCTCTCGGCTCTCGGCTCTCGGCTCGAGCTTAACGGTCAAATGATGACGTGGCTGGGCCCCATTGGTTCGAATCCTTTTTTGGCTGGCATCTCCATCCATTCATGCGCGAGGAGTGTGTTATATGCGGAAAATGGGAAGAAACGGGAATGCTTTTGGATTTTTCTTTCTAATTTTCGGAATCTCTCCAAAGAGGCAAACGAGAAGATGTGGATGCCACGTTAAAATTGCGAGATGAATAGACTCAAATTTTCGTTTTGACTTGTTAGACTCGGATGTGGATAGTAATGAGAAATGATTTCCTGGAATATTATCACAGACAGTACAATCTCAACGATAGATCATACACGATCACAGCGTGTTTTGCGAAATCATGCGATTAGAAATCCCTCAGTATTGTTAAACTATCTCGCTAGCAGATTCCTTTATTAATAACCTCACATGTCATATTAAAAAAAGGACAATTAATAGAAAGTTAATATTATGTGATTATCACATCTTACTCTCAAGTAGTACAAAAAATATATTGTAAATCGTAAAAGTTGAGTATGGAGAAAATTATCATAAAAAATCTTAAACATATTGCCATAGTGCCAATTTGATCCTAAACTCCGACAAAAAAAAAAATCGATCCTAAACCTTTTTTTTTTCTTTTTGCCAATTTAGTCCTAAATATATATTAAATTTATTCAAATTCAGTCCATTCGACCAACTTTGGCAAAAAAAATTTCAAATCTATTGCACTTGTACAAATTCAGTATTGTGTTTTATAACTTAATCAATTTAGTCCTTCTAGCCAGTTTTGTCGGAAATTACTTTTGTGCACGCAGTTTATTCGACATGTCACAACTAACACTCATATGGCTAATTCTTATCTTTTAAAATTCTTTTAATTTTATTTTTTTTTATTTCTTTCCTTTCTTCTATTTTCCTTTTTCCTCATCCAATTGGTCGGCCTCGGCAATAGCCAGCGAGGTCGATGGTCACCGTATCCCTGTGGGGTGGCCTCACCAAGCCCACTCCACCTCGCTCCTCGTCAGATTGGAAGAGGGCGAACCTTATCTGAGGCTGGCGAGGGCAACACTTCAGTTAGGGCGACCTTCACGGGAGGTCGGTGAGGTTGGCATTTGGTAGTGGTCGGCAATACTCGGCGACCGACCGAGGAAGAAGGAAAAAGAAAGAAAGAAAGAAAGAAAAGACAATAGAGATAAATAAATTATGAAAATTATTCATGTCAGCATTGATTATGTTATGTAGGCCGGTTAGTGTCCATGTCAGAAATGCAACTTTTAAAATAATTTCCCAAATAATTTTCATATGGCGATGGCAACACTAGCTTCTTAAAAAAAATTGTCACCACTGCTTTTTAAACCTCAACCATGAAAAGAAACCAAAGCTCACTCTAACAGAGTTTTACGGTGTTCTTTCCATGCCAACCACGATAATAATAACTTACAGTCGCCATATCAACGACATTCCAAAAAGGGTGTGTTGTTTCAAAAAATTAAATAATTTAAAAACTTATTTTCCTAAAAACAATTATTTGTCTCGCCTATATAATCAATGAAAAAATATTTTCATATTTCTTTAGGTGTCCTCAAAACCTTATTAAGTTAAAGGTAGCAATTGGCTAGAATTGTCTGTTTCCAGACGAAATTGAGCATAATTTTGTTTCTCGAGAAGAGACGGAATGTTTAAGTTTTGGACTGATTGATGGCTGATAGATGAACCTATCTCATGCGATGCCTCAGTTAATCTCTCTCGCCATCTGCGAAAATGTTTAGACATAAACTGATATCGAAAATGAAATCTTTTTAATCGATTAATTATTTCAAGCGACGCTAGCGATCGTTTTTTCAGAAAAAGTACTTGAAAATCATTCAGTTTTCACGAAATAAACGGAAACCGTAGTCTCCGTTTTATTATTATTTTTATTTTTATTTTTACCGTCGGGACTCCTCTTTTGCGTCCCTTTCTAATTATTCAGGATGTCTGGGCCGAATGCCACACAGGGGACGACCGTGCGGGATTGGTATTGTCGTTGGCTCAACGTTCAGTGACGTATTTGTTGAAATGTAGGAGGGACTGTCAATCCGGGTCGGCGTTTGCGACAACAACTACGCCCATAAGGAATCAGGGCTGCAGCGACGAAATACGAGGTTTGTCGCCGGCAATGATCCACTCTATGACAAGAAAACATCAGCTCCGTCGCAAAGGAAGAAACAAGAACAGACGTTTGGCCCCCGGAAAACTGGTTTCCGGTCGTGCATTTGGTTGAGCAATAACGACGAATTTTTTCTTCTTCTTCTTCGCCTTTTGGATAAGGACTGGAAACTCACCAAGACAAAGACAGAACTGAAATTCCGTAGCCATTGCTCCAGCCATGGGGATGTAAATATTCAACTTCGTCCCCGTCAGAGCAGAGACCAAATCAGTTTTTATGGCGACGGAAGTGAGATTCTCATCCTGAGGTGGACACACGACCAAATACGACACAAACTAATACCCGCCTTGTCATTGGCAAACGAATAGTAGGTCTATCGAAAGGGTGGGTCGGGTTTGCGTCACGATCACCTCATATTGATAAAAAAAAATCCAGAGAACAATTTGAAATGTAAAATCTGGAAATTCTTTCTGGTCATCAAAACATAAAGGCATGGATTGCACAAGAAGCTCTTTCGGTTAGCGACTCAGAGGACGTAGGACTTCTTAGTCAAGCGCAATTGCCGACAGCATGCTCCTACGCCTTACCTTAAGAAGGAAAAGGGCGGGTTGGGGGGATATGAAGCGTGGAAAAGATTGCCATAAATGTATGATGAACAAGAAACCTTAACTGTTAGAGCGGCGGCAAAATTCTTGGTTAATCAACGTGAGTGAACTGTGATTAGATGAGTGAGTGAACTGTGCCTAGATGAACTCCCTCTCTATGTACTACGGTAATGATTCATCTATCATTAGGACCGATACAGTTGATGATGAAAGGAACAGGTAAATGATTTGTCGATTTTCATTTCGATGCTACATATAAATAAGTTCCAACAAAAACATCATGTTTCTCAAATAGAGATGTTGACGATGATATGATTTATCTGCTGAAAATGTGTTATACTTCAATCTTGTTTTCATCTCAGTCTGTTAACATAAATAAATTCTGGGAAACATATAAATTTTCTGAAAAAGAAGATATTGGTGATGAAATAATTAATTGCCGGCCCATTCTAGAGTACGTAGTCGAACACGTTGCGGTTCGAACAGACGAGCTGGCACAAGAGGAGGAGAGAATATGGGGGGCTCACTCGCATGGAGTTCGGATCGCCTCACAAATTCTTCCAGGTGGGAGGACAAGGAAGGTGGCAATCAGCGAATTGGAATCGTATGACCTTCGCAAGGAAGGTTAGGCGTAACCTTCTGTGAATCTCGGCCATCCGTTCGCATTGGACAGATGGGATTCGGCCACGTCATCTGAAGAAGATTTGGCCCAAATTTAGGCTCCATTTCCCTTAAAAAAATACTTTTTCATTTTCAAACCTTCCATTTTCGGATATTCTCTCCTCTCGCGGCCTCGATTCCTCTCAGACAAAAACGTTGTCTTCTCTACTTGCTCTCTCCCGCTTTGGGTGGCCTGAAATCCCCCAAAAACTCTGGCGTTCTTTCGGAATCGCTTGACGCTCCTCTGTCCGTCGCCTTCCCTCGACGTCGGCTTCCTCTCAGTTTCCCCTCTCGCTCGCATAGCCTCAAGGTCGCCAACTCTCGGCGTCATCTCTGGGAACCACTTGACGCTCCTCTGTCTTCCCCAAACCTGCCTCGCTACTGTCGTCCTCGCCTCCCCTCGATGCGATAGGGCTCTCTACTTCGACGCCGCTGCCTTCCTCTCAGCTTCCCCTCTCACTCGCGTCGCCTCCGCTTGCCTCGACTTCTGTGGTAAAATCTCTTATTTGTGAGTAAACTTCTTCCACTTGTGTCAGCTTGCCCTCTCGCTCGCGTCGCCTCCACAGGCTTCTTCACTAATTCCTCACCTTTTCTGTCTGCTTATAAACTTATAATCACTTGTATAAGGGAAGCATTTGTATGGGTCAGTTATGCCCGACCACTGTTTAGTCGGAAAGGTCGAGGCTTTTCGGCAAGCCAAGCAAAAAAAAAAAAACAATGGCGTTGTTTTTCTCATCCTCCTCCCTGTTGATTGCATAACCTGCCTGTCTTATTACTTTCTCGGCGCCGATCTCTACACGAAGAGTTTGTGGCAGATGATTTTAAGGTCTGATCAGGGCCATGTCCTCTTTTGGTGACAAGGACAATGAGCGATCTACTAAATTGTTCACCTTCTCAGGCAAAGGTGGTTTCGGGAAGACAACGTCGACTATTTTGCTGCTCAGGTGAACATGGACGCTCTCCTTTTCTGGTCTCTATTCGGTTCTTGGTTCCAGTGGAGTATTTGATTTTGGGGGAAAATGTAATTGGTGATGGTTGAGCCGAGATGGACTTTGTCTATTTGTTAATTTATTTTCGGGCTTGCTAATCTGAGGTTGTGCTCTTGAAGGAGATAAATGCCTCAATGCAAGGCTGTAATTTTCCTGATTGTTCCCTTGTTGTAAGATACTTCTTTAATGGCAAAAGCAAAGTGGACCAAATCAATGATTCATTTTTGCATACTTGCTAGAAAAATCAGTTTTTGTTAATTCAGGTGGATAACTTTTTTTGTTTTGACAGTCGTATGATGATGTCAAACTATGAAAATATTTTTTGTTTGATCGCTATTCGTATACCATTCTCCTTCCTCCACCTACCTTGTTACAGGAAGAGGGTGGTTTTGATTATTGTGAAGCTTGGTTAACTATGGTCTTCGTCATTATATTCTTGCCTTGATACTGATGCTCTGTGGATACTTAGGTAATGTACCTTGGTAGATAATTTGAAAGCATGCACACTCAACACCTTTACTCCAGCTCCTATTAAAAGGCTCACATACCAGTCTCATAAGGTTCCAACTTGCATGTAAGTATAGTTTCTTAGTTATGGGGCTTTCCATCCCAAGATTGAGCGTGCGATGTTGACCTTTGATGTTAAAATTGCATATCCAAACCTTCATGGTGGAATAAATTTACATCAGCGATAATTTGTCCTTTAAGCATGTGCTCATTCACTATCCTATCTCCATTTGTGATAGTCTGACCATGGAATGTTTCATTTAGCTATGTTTTTAAATGTTAAACTAGTGTTCCATGTTTGGGGCATTTATTCAACAGTTCACGTGTCTCATGTCGAGTTGCAAGAACGAGTTGTAAGACATTCTCGAAACTAACAGCAGTATCAACATCCATCTCTATGTTGATTTTCTATACCTAATGTGGATATCAAGTGGTCCATGTCTGTGTTATGCTTATTTTTCTCTCTTTGTAATTAGCATTAATTTCTAGGAATGTTATCTTGATGATTATCAATGATGATAGGAGAACTGAAAAGTTTTATACATTTCTACTTGTTGTCCATGTTCTATAGTCCTCTGCATGATGAAAGTGATTTCCACAGGTCTTGGGTAGAAAATGAAGCAAGGAAAAGCCAAGCTCGTGCTAAGATGTTAGAGGAGCTTGGAAGAAGGTAGAGATGGGATAGATGGTTAAGCGTGATAAAGTAGTGTACAGAGGGTGGCCACTTCAAGTGCTTCTAGCTTAGCAGCTACAATTGCAAACTTTCGATTTACTTTTCATGTATTACACATTTCGTCTAGAGCCAGATGTGGTTATAGGATGTCATTTTCTTCGTTTATTAGGACAAAGAAGATTGATTTTGCTCTCTTTATTCCCCCCAAGTCCCTACCAGACACCGTATGTCCCTCTCCCAAACTGTCTAAAAAGAAATCCTTTTGAATATTTGGCATCGAGATTCGAGATTCTTAATCATTTTCTTATCGTATGCTTCAACCAATTTTCTTACTGTCTATAGAAGCCCTTCTTACGAACTCCCTTATTTACAATTACATATCGTTTACTAATCAGTGGCAAGAGAAGAAAGGATGTTTTGTGTTGCTAAACGCTGTGGATGATGAGCTATGGAGATCTTCTCGTAGTAGTTTCCTGACTTGCTTCTAGTATCTAGACTTGAAAGACAATTGCCTGATTTCACCCCTTTTTCTTAAGGTTGGAAACCCTGATTTTACTCTTCAGTTAGTAGTGTTTTAGCCCTTCTCAAGCAAAGCTGATGATTCAATTGAATTCATTCTAAAAGACAAAAATGTTTTTTAAGGACCGAGCTCCATTAGTGTCATTTAAAGGGTTTATTCAGAAGGTCTTATCAGCCCCTGGATATGTTTGATGATTTTAGTAAATCCAATCAGTTTTGGCCCACCATCGGTTGTAGATAAAGCAACATCTGGAGTTTACACATCTTTGACAATCATTCAAACAAGAAAGTAAATGTCGAGGTAGAGAAGAAACTCAGTGTCCTGTTGATGAAAGTCTTGTTTAAGAAATGGAACATAGAGACCTCATAGCAAGTGCTGTCAAAAATTTCAATTATCAATACATTTTTAAAAAATGATTGCTATTAGTGCTGTTACAAGTCTAATAAAAGAATGACCAGCTTTAAACTACTCAAGGGGACACCAAAAGAGAGAAAAGTCGGTTGCATCCCCATCGCATGGTGATGACGAGGCTTCGATCCACAAATTTGGCACCTTCTACTTTCCCTTGAAAATCTGGAGGCAGAAGAAATCGACATTATTGCATCCCAATCTGCTGGGGAAGCAAATGAAATGCACAGAATGAAAGTAAATGGCATTGGTGCAAATGTCTCTTTAATTCTTTCCATCAACTCTCCGATGGCATTTGGTGAAGCAAATACCAGAAGCACTAGATACAAGAGCACCGGCTTGGATTGTGCTACCCCAACAGCACAATGCAAAGTCCACAGAGGCAGGATTTTGGAGGTCCACCACAAGAAAGCATCTAAATTCACCCGGGTCAGAGAAGACAGAAGTTCCTCTCTGCATCACCTATGATAACTATCTTGGTGGCTGTAAAAAAATCACGGGGCATGCAGGGCACAAAAGAATATATTAGTAATTTAATACCACTAACATTTTCTCCAGTGCATCCCATATTCTTGCATGTCACCGTTAAGAGTGGACTTGCCCCCAGTTAAATTCATAGCTTCATCTATTAAGGTTAAAACTGAAGGACCTGCCAATCTTCACATATCAGTCTTCTTAGTAATGATTCGCAAGTATTTTAAGTACAACCTATGTAGCTGAATAACTGGACTGAGAGAGAGAGAGAGAGAGATAGAGAGAGATAGAGAGAGACAGAGAGCCAAAGACAGAGACAGAGGGAGGGAAGCTCTTCTGACCTCGTTTTAATGAGTGCACCAATCACCCTTAGGTTTCCTTTGTGCCGATACCATCATATACTATCATGTCAAATGTTTGTCTTTGTTTTCCTTGAGGTTCATTCTACAAGAACCTGACATATCTTTCAAGTTCTAATGCTGAAAAAGTGGAGTCCATCCCAAAAAGCACCCCAAGCTCTTCTCCCACCACCTACTACATATAGGAGAAGGCGGCATAAAAAATGGATTCAAAAAGAGATAATAAAGTCCCTACCCCTTCAAGAACACCATTTGTCATATTAAGGCAGGAATGCTTCCTAAAGCCGCTTGAAAGGTTGGAGAAGCATCTGTCAGCTCGTCAAAGATATTTCAGTCATAGGAAGTTACACAATCAAGCCACTGTCAATATAAAAGCATAAATAGGCCAAAAGACATACATTTGTAGTATCAAATCGAACAACTGAGAGGTTGCCTTTACATCTAATAGGAGAAGTTCCAATCTTACAATTCAAAAGATACTCAGCAGTAGTGTTCGGTGAATGTATCACCAAGCATGTATGAAGCCTTACCATCGTCATGAGCTTCGGTATCAAAGTAGGAGCATAATGACGAAGACCATAGTTAACCAAGCTTCGCAATAATCAAAACCACCCCCTCATAAAAAGGTAGGTGAAGTAAGGAGAATGGTATACGAATAGCGATCAAGCAAAAAACATTTTCACACTCTGACATCATCATACGACTGTCAAAATAAGAAAATTTATCCACTTGAATTAACAAGAACTGATTTTTCTAGCAAGTATGCAAAAATGAAATCATTGATTTGGTCCATTTTGCTTTTGCCATCTGAGAAGTATCTTACGACAAGGGAACAATCAGGAAAATTACAACCTTGCATTGGGGCATTTATCTCATTCAAGAGCACAACCTCAGATTAGCAAACCCGAAAACAAATTAACAAACAGATAAAGTCCATCTAGGCTTAATCATCATCGATTACATTTTCCCCCAAAACCAAATACTCCACTGGAACCAAGAACCGGACAGATACCAGAAAAGGAGAGCGCCCATGTTTATCTGAGCAACAAAATAGCCGACGTGATCTTCCTGGAACCAACTTTGCCCGAGAAGGTGACCAATTTAGTAGATCGCTCCTTGTCCTTGTCACCGGAAGAGGACACGGCCCTAATTAGACCTCGAAATCGTCTGCCACAAACTCTTCGTGTAGAGATCGGCGCCGAGAAAGTAATAGGACAAGCAGGTTCTGCAATCAAAAGGGAGGAGGATGAGAAAAACAAAGCCATTCTTTTTTTTTTAGGCTCGGCTTGCCTAAAAGCCTCGACCTTTCTGGCTAAACAGTGGTCGGGCATAACTGACCCATACAAACGCTTCCCTTATACAAGTTATTATAAGTTTATAAGCAGATAGAAAAGGTGAGGAATCAGTGAAGAAGCTTACTCACAAATCAGTAAAGAAGCCTGTGGAGGCGACGCGAGCGAGAGGGCAAGCTGATACAAGCAAAAGAAGCTTATCCACAAATAAGAGATTTTACCACAAAAGTCAAGGCGAGCGGAGGCGACGCGAGCGTGAGGAGAGCTGAGAGGAAGGCGGTGGCGTCGAAGTGGAGAGCCTCGTCGTGTCAAGGGGGGGTGAGATCGACAGTTATCACCATGCGATGGGGACCTTGAGGCGACGCGAGCGAGAGGGGAAGCTGAGAGGAAGACGACGTCAAGGGAAGGCGACGGACAGAGGAGCGTCAAGCGATTCCGAGAGAATGCCAGAGTTTTTGGGGGATTTCAGGCCACCCAAAGCGAGAGAGAGCGAGTAGAGGAGACAACGTTTTTGTTTGGCAGAAATCGAGGCTGCGAGATAAGAGAGAATTCGAAAATGGAAGGTTTGAAAATGAAAAATGAATTTTTTTTTTTTTAGAAAAATGGTGTCTAAATTTGGATCAAATATTCTTCGGTGTTCGAATCCCATTCGTCCGATGTGAACGGGACGGCTGAGATTCACGGAATTTTACACCTAAACTTCCTTATAAAGTTCAGACGATTTCGATCCGCAATCAGCGGACTGCCACGTGGTACAGAGTACACGTGTCCCGTGCTCCGGGCAACACGACCGAGCGACAACAGTGCAGAGTCATCCGCTTCCTATTACCCAGCACTCTCTCTCTCTCTCTCTCTCCCCCTCCCTGGCGATGGTTCGCTCTTCTTCTTGTTCGTCTTCTCACTCCACTCGGACGGAACTTCGCCTTTTTGCTTTTTGGATCGCTTTCTCGCGACACCGAATCTGAGTAAGCCTTGGTTCTTTTTTCGTTTTCCTTTTTCCTTTTGGTTCGGACGCGTCGTTTTCCTCGACGATGGGGCAAGAATTGTCTGGTTAATTCGCTTAAAAGTTCCAATAGTTTCCCGGAATATGTTACTGCGCTCCCGGATTTCTAGATGGTGAAACCTAGCGACGTCGAGAACTTCGACCCTCGATCGCTCTTGAGTAGCTTTGATTACATGCGAATGTGGGTTCTTTCTTAACTCTGCAGCTGCCTGTCCGGTTGTATTCTGCAAGTTTTTGGTCATGCGGCATAGTTTTCTTGGTGTACGGTCGGTGAATTGTCGTGGCTGATCTGTTTCCTGAGCGTATTTTTACTCCTAAGCTAACACTGGAAGAGCAATTCTAAGGCCGCGTAAATGGACATGAACCTTTGTATTAGTCAGAATCCCATAACGGGCTTTCGGATGGGGGTGTGATGCTTGTACAAGATTCTTGGTATGGTATGTACTAATCTAGTTTGGATCTCGGTGGATAAAAAGGATAGCTTGCTTGTTTGCTGAATTTTGCTCCTTGCCTTCGTGTTCTTGCATTGTCTGCAAAAATTGATTATGACCGCCTTTCCTGGTTTTTATCTTTTTGCTGGACTTTGCAGTGTAAGCGTCGTCTCTGAACTTCAAAACTCAATCCAAGGTAGTTATAAGGGGAACAATAATGTCAGGAGCAACCTTGGGTGTGGCTCCCGGTGCGGAGCTTGACCAAACCGTCCTCTCCGCAGCCATGAAGCCAGCCAAGAAGGCCGTAAACCAGCAATCCCTCATTGGCGGAGTGATGGGCTCGTTGCGCGTGATTGAGCTCCAGCTCGTGGCCTTCATAATGGTGTTCTCCGCGAGCGGCCTCGTCCCCCTTCTCGACCTCATTTTCCCTGCCTTTGCATCAGTGTATCTCATCGCCCTCTCGAAGCTGGCCTTCCCGTCTCACGGTAATGCCGCCAAAGCTTCAGCGGAGATCTTCCAGGGTAGCAGGCTGTTCAGGCTATATGTTGTGGTGGGGACTACAGTCGGATTGTTTCTGCCGCTGGCTTACGTGCTGGGCGGCTTCGCAAGGGGTGATGACCACGCGGTGCGGTCGGCGACTCCTCACCTGTTCTTGCTTTCATGTCAGATATTGACTGAGAACTTGATAAGTGGGCTGTCGCTTTTTTCGCCGCCTGTGAGGGCATTGGTGCCGTTGCTCTATACTGTGAGGCGGATATTCGTGATCATCGATTGGATGACTGATGTGTGGTTTAATAAGACTCTGCAGGCAAATGCACCCCTCAAGGTAAAGACTGGGAAACCACATCCTGCCTTATCTACGCCTATTCCCTCAAAGTGATTACTCAATCTTGCGTACTCTGCGAAAGGGTTTCTGTGTCAAACATTTGTTACTTCTACTATGCACAATCTTAGGAAAAATTTTCATGTAAAGTCCTTGGAAAGGTGTGCAATTTCATCTTGTTGGAAAAGATTTCTCAACAAGTCCAGGGTGTTGTTGAACAATTTGATGTTTGCGCATACTGTATTGTGTTTGCATGGATTGTGAACAGATACTTTGTTCATATGATTAGTTACATGACTAAGCAAGAGCACTAGCTATTTAATACTCATTGGAACTTTTAAGTGAAGATTTGAAGATTGTTAGTGATCCTGCGCTCTTTTTCATTGTCAATCATGTTTAGAACCATATGACTCGTTATGGAACTACTTCTGCTGTTGAGCATACCTATTAATCACATGGTTATTTTTCAATTTTGTGGTCCAGGATGTGGTGTGGTTCTGGTTTGGGAGGAGTTTGGCAGCGGTCAATCTGCTATACTTCTCGGTCAACTTGTTCGGGTTCTTGATTCCCCGGTTCCTTCCGCAGGCGTTTGAGAGATATTTCAGGGAACGAGACGAGATTCACGGAAAGATGGCAGAGGACAAGCCTCGCGTAACTGCGGCTGCAAACAAATCCCAGCGATCAGATAAGAAATCTGATTGACGCTGACCTTTCTCTTCACGCTGGCCTATGTTTATCACAGTTCTTTTTTCTCTTTATGGACTAGGGAAAATCTACTTCTTTTCTCCTTCTCACTGGAATATGTTGCTGCTCTCTTACCTCCCGGTCGCGTGTCTTTAGGTTTTTCTTATAATCAATACGGCATCTGTATTGCGGAAATTGGCGAGAATGGTTTTTGTTTTACGTGACTGATCATGATCTTCAGATAAGAAACTGACTCCGGATTCAATGTCGTGCATACTATGCTAGTGAAAATGAGACGTTTTGAATTTGGCAAAGATGAATAGACTAATTTGGCTACGTTAACGTCTTGCGGAACTCGTGTACTCAGAATGTCATGTTTGAGATTCTGAGGAGGCTTTCGAGGGCCGGGAACCGAGAACTAAACTGGCCAGTCCTCGAACGGACAAAGTGGGAATTGCTATTCGATGTAAAGGCAAATGAGCTGGACTAATGCCTCAGGAAAAAGTTGTGAAACCTAGCAACAGAAAACCTCTTCTCTTATCAGGTAAAAAACCTTTGGAACATATGTATGGCCAATGTCCTCAACCCCTCACTCAGGTGGTGAGCTTTTGGCAAGTTGGTGACCATGCATGCAGTCGGTCGAAACGAACGAACGGACGAGGACGACACCGCAGACGTTAGGATTGCCCGATGATTGGTCACCTCCAATAATCAAACACCCTGCAGTGGATTCTGTGGAAGAAAGTCACAACGACATGGTGGGTCATCACCGTCCACAAAGGCGACCCACCTTCTTGGCAGCATCTGTTTGCCGCCGCCTCCCTGTTTTGTATGGCGGGTAATCCTCCAACAGGAGGGAAGAGAGAGAAGGAAACCGACCTTATTTTAATGGAGGACCAGGTGGTGATGGTATGGCGACGAGGGAGGTGGCAGACTGGTGCCCATGCTCATGCGTACTAGGAATAACAGCGTATAATAGTGTGTAGCAAGGAAGAAAATGGGCGAAAAAGCTCACTGCATCGGCTCGCTAGGCATGTGAACAAACACGACCCTGCATTTTCAGGAAGAAAGGAACAAAACGATGTGGTTGGGTCATAGTGAATGTGTTTCACGGACAATCTATGTAGTAATAAGATCCGTGAGTCTTATTTGGCTGCTTTAGGAGCAACTATTCATGGTCATTGCGGAAAAATCCTTCAGGGTCTTCGGGTAACGTAACGCAGGGCCATGGAAATGGGCCAATGGCGGATTGATACCAACAGGGTGTGCTACGTGCCCGAAAGATGACAATCACGAGTCCAGAATAATGTCATAAGACCCAGAGGATCCACAGTGCTACTACAAACACAGGTGAAGAAGTTTCGTGTTTCACTCCTGGAGCTGTGATCAAATCATCAAAGAAAGAGTAGCGTGTCATTCACCTGTCGAATTCAGTTCGGATTGTGGATTCGACGAGAGCTGTTGGCTGAAACATGAATGACCGACGAGGGTCCTCTTCCTCTTTCCTATGCGCTCGCTCGCTCTCTCTCACAGTAGGACCAAGCAATCATTGCACTACTGATTGGCAATCTCTCTCCCAGTCGGATTCTACAGAAAAATACGCGAGATGGATTCACATGACGACACTTGTATTCATATTCTGCAACAGCACTAAAGTTGCCCGATAAACAACAGGCACCCACCTTGAGGGGAAGGCCTAATTATGGAGGGAGCTGCAGCAGGGCCAAAATGGAATTGAAACGTGTTCAGACATCGACAGGATGGTTTTACGATGAGCTCGAACGCAATCCTCTTCGTGTTGGACGGCCACATGATCATCCTGTGGTAACGAATGTCCAGGATGACTCGAGCACAATAGGAACTTGATGATCCCACAGGCAAAAGAGCCCCGGTGGTGGGGCTCGAAGGTCTTCTAACATGAAAAACGTTTGTGGGACAGGAGTGCTCAAGCCGGCTTCACCCCGTAACTCCAAATCAATCCAGTTACCAGGGCAGAACTCTGTGATCAAAATTAGCTGGAGCAGTTCCTAGCGGCCCAACGCTAGATCAATCTGGCGGAAAGAATACCGCAAAATGCACGTGAGTCTGTGAATCTGTGCCGCCGGCCAAGACGCCAGGATGGGTTGGCTTCATATCCAGAATGTGTCGCACCCATTTCAGGCAACTTTTACAGCATACAACTGTCGATGAAATCTTGAAACCATCTAATCAGTAATTAAAGTAGCAATTGCAAAGCTGCACGACGGGATTAGGTACCACAAAGTCAAATTTAATGTGGCCTACCTTCACATGAAGGGCCTACCCAAGAGGCTGGGGATTTCCAAATTTGATTTCCTTAACAAAGAAAAGATTTTTCTTCTCTTGTCCAGTTCATTTTAACCGTCTTTCTCAACAGAGGCTTCGCTGTCGTCCCCACAATGAAGGCCTTTTCACCAAATACATGGCGGTCTTGTATGAATATAAATACCGACCTGAACAAGTCGTCGTATATAGCTGGTCGATCAACTGACACTGGTTCGCAACTAAACAACTATCACTGCCCGCTTGCAAAACGTTTGATCTCTTGTACATGATGAGGAAGATGATGCTATAGCACCAAAAAGTGATTGAAGTGATTATTGATACCAAACAAACACATGGGGAACAAAAGATGTAAGGTAAAATAACCTGCAACAACAGCACATCACCATGACTATGTATTGATGGCTTTACACATAATCGTGTGCTCGAGACATGCTGCACTCGTCCATCCATTTATTTTCAGGATTCTGTCTTGACAATAAGAACAGGCAACACCTGCTTGGAACCTTCTTCGTGTCCTCTTTCAAGCCATCTTTATCTCATATCACAAGAACAATCTCGATAAATCTTGTTTCTAACTCGACTCTTAAGAATAGGTCCTCTTCCATCGAGTCCCCAAACAACAAAGGAGATCAAAACAGACACAGATTGCTGCAACAAGATGAAGGTAAATGTGTATTCTGCTTTATGTAAGAGTATTGGAACGTTCTCGGTCTTCCAATGTAATTATTCTGTCTCAATGCTGCAGTTACTCGGTTGGATGCATCGAAAGTTCCGCCAAACTGGGGGCGAGCCACTCAAGGACTTGGGTATCGGTAAGCTCCTTGCAGAATTCATCTGCTGTTAGCTCCCTCAATCTCTTCATCAAACAAACGAGGGTTGACGATGTGTCATCAATGACTAGTTAATTTACTTCCAACGATCTAAAAGCAGCATTTAACGCACGTCTGAATCATTATAAGTTCCACATTAGCTTTTGCGCAGGACTGTTAACAATCTATAGGAGGCAATCATTTGTTGTTAAAGACATGAGATGCTACCTCGGAAAACAGATTTTCAGCATTCCTACAAAGACAGTCTCATTCAGCAGCTGGTACTTGGCTGTGTCACAGCGCAAAACACATGCAACGTGTGGTTTAGTTCAGCGACACTAACAATGACATCTAATTCATAAGAGCAAGGATCAAGTTCATAACATAGTACTCACAAGCCCAAATTGAACTTTTGTGCACCAGGAAACCCATGCAGTTGCCTTTATGGGAAGCGATCAATCGATGATCAGGAGTACTACCAACACACAAATTATGGCACCAAACCTGCCAGACATGCCCAGCAAGAGAACCGACTCCGAAAATCATTTGCTAGCTTGGAGGCGGCAAGAGCAGAATACGAAATCCGTCAAGAGGAAGAATTGCTAGCCAATGAGCCCCAGCTCTTCCCTGGCTTTCTTGCAATAGGCACCCTTGGTTCAGACACTCCCTTGTCCGATCCTTCAACACCGACATTTGCCAACTCAGTCGATTACCTAACCGAGAAAGAAACTGAAATGACAGAGAATGAACTGAGGTTGATCAATGATGAGCTAGAGAAGGTGCTGGTAGCCGAAGCCAAGGAAGAAAGCGGCAATGACTCGTCGGGAAGATCCAGTCTAGTCAGCACTGGAAGAAGCAGCCACTGTAGCACCATCACCCTCAGTGGAAAGCCAATTTTAGAAGGCCAAGAGACCAACAGTGGGAGCACAAATACGGTCTATCCCCTCCAAGGATATCTTTTCGGGTCGGCCATTGAATTGTCGGAAACGACAGCAGCGGTGAAGAAGGAACACAGGACATCGCTCGGAGAGCTGTTTCAGAGGAGCAAACTGACAGAGGATGGATATGAGTCAAAACCCGAGAGGGAGGAGAGGCATACAGCGATGCACCTTATGAAAAAGAAGCTGAAGAAAAAAATGCTCCTTCCTTGTGGGAGCTCCACTGCAACTGCTGGCATGAATGCTGACTCAACTTCAGCGGAGACAAAATTCCAAAAGGTACATCGACAAAATTTCCTAAACAAGCAAACCTTTCGTTCGTATTTTCATTGTCGCTCTATAGGCGAGGTTAAAATATGCAAGTCTTGGGCTACTCCCTAACATGAACTGTCGCTTGAAATGGCATTTTGATCCCAGCAAACTTATTCAGACTTTCTTTTTCTTGAACTGATGTGTGTACAATTCAACCGGCCACCCCAACATCGACACAGAGGCAAGGCAAAGGGGTGATCACCGGTCCACCGGTCCAGGCTATAAACCCTGGAACGGGACTAAAATCAGCCCCAGTTGGTACTTGGAACCAGCTATTACCGTCCGATTCCCAGTTCCCAGTTCAGAGCGCAGAGCCGGACCGCCGGAGATAAATTTTCCGTTTACTCTTGCTTGTTGCCGCCTCTGGTTCCTTGCGTGTCCTGCTAAGGAATTTTACGGCTGCTTCATCGTGCCTAGACGACGAAGTTACAAAAATCTTTGGCTAAACAAAGAAAGTTACGATGGCGTAAAACAAGGGCTAAGAAATTATGAGAATTTGCCAAAAAGATGTTTATTTGTGAGAGACATAAGTTGATGGGTGGGGCTCATAATTTTCTGCTCTGTTTAGTGAATAAAACATTGTTTATTAATGGCGGAATATTAAAGCATTGAGATCATGTTGGTCATCGGTCATCATCAGCTTTCAATACAGGTGAATATTTTAAAGGGCTTTGAAACCAACCCCACCCCCCTCTCTAAAGAAAAAAAAGGGGCCACTTCCGATAGATCTTGGGACCAGAGCGGACTTACGGGTTCGGTCCGATTCCAAAAACGAGTAACTGATGCTAATAGGATAGGTTACAAGTTTTAGATCTATAATCTATTCACTCGCGTCGCTTCAACCTTTGACGTGGATGATTGAATTGTATCTTAGAACATTATTGTCATAGAACTCCCGGAAAACTTTTGTGCTTCACTTATAACTCGATGCGTGGCGTGTAGATTCTTCAGATGTTCCACAGAAAGGTTCACCCGGAGAGTTCCGCCTCGACCAAAAAGACAGAGAAGCGGCAGCAGAGAGAGAGCAAGAAGAAGACAACCCAGGAAAGCAAGAAGGAAAACGGAGGTCAGGAGCTTCTTCAGAACAAGCCACCCCAGTTCAAACTCGCCGGGAGCGAGTCAAATGGGAACAGGGAGTGCTGGATCAAGACGGACGCGGACTGTAAGTAATTGCAATTTTTTTTTCCCCCTCATTTCCAAGACCCGTGACGTGACTCGTTACGTGCTCAAAACGAACACGTGCCAAAAGGTTACGACCATGGAGACAATTCGCAATCGTGTAGGAAATTTCTCATCGGTATTCCTGAATGAGATACCTACTTGCGGAGTTCGTGGTAAATCCATTCGAACCAAAGTAAAAAACGCAAGAAAACGTCCTCAACCAGTTGTTCTCATTTGAAACTTTGTCCATGAAATTTCAGCAAGAACAACTTCTAGGCGGAAAACAAGTTTACAAAGATCATTTTTAGGTTTCCCTTTTTCTGAGCTATAAAATGGGGCCATTGCAGATCTGGTGCTGGAGCTGTAGAAGCCGAAGAAGGGAGCCAAAGCAGCGGAGGCGATCCTCCATAAGTAGTATGTGCTTTTCTCATGTCTTTGATATTTTTCATTTTCATCAATGGCGAACTGTTGCATTTGGTATGAGCGACATTTGTATGGAGTTAAATAAAAGAGGCTTTCCCTCTTAAAGATCCGCTACTTTTTTAGTTGTTTGACATGGTGTTCAACGACCTTGTGGTTCGATACTGGATACATATCGGGACCACTGTCGTAATGTATGTTGGAATATGATTAATTTCCGGTGAGCTTATTCTTACACGGACTATCTTGCTAGAACCTCACATTAACTATCACGTTTACAGTATTTGAAAGCGCTGAATCACTCGTGTCAAGGGCAAATGTTGCCAGCCTGCAAAGAGAGTTGCGATAGGCGACTCACATTCAGAAACCCAGTGAAACGTCAGAAGGCACACTTCTTGATGTATATGATTTTTGACATTCGACATCATTTTTTGATCCCAAAAAAAAAAAATCGACATCACTAATTGATAATCAAGCATATAAATTATTTTGATAAACAAGAACACTAGTGTGAAAATCAGAGAATGTCAAGGACGATAAGAACAGGTCCCAAGAACATCGAGTAACACCCAGCCAAAGCCACTTAGCAAGCACTGTCCATGAAATTTACCAACAATTCCTGGACCATTCCTCTATCTGGCATCTTTCCTGCTGCACCATAAATAGGAGCCTTCCCTCCACTTATGGGACCTGGGTTTTGTTTAACCTGGGGAAGGAAAACGATCAAAACAAGTGACTATGATGAGTCTGCACATCGCCGATATGGAGTGCAATTACCCGTATCGAGTACCAAGCCTCGAGTACAAGAAGAGTACTCCCAGATAACTGATTCATGTCTAATTGATAACCTTAAAACAAGTGAAGATGGCATAGCTTTATTTAGCAACTTACAGTGTTGACGGATTCCTTCAAATCCTTGAGGAAATCTTCAACCACCGGTACATGTTGAAGGGTCACACATATATGTAAGCTGATTTGAGACACACAGAAGGAAGAAACGGTCAGGCATTATGTAGGTCATATATATTCTGAAAAATATTTCATGCCGCTTGTCAATGGAGCAGCTTAACCCATAATTGACAACTGTAATATAAACTAAACAAATAGCAACAGCAAGAGATCCTCCAGTAAGATTGTTTTTTTAAATCTTGATATCATAAAAGAAATATGCAAGAAAACAATGTCTACTCTTCTCTCGGAAGTTGGAGGCGGCCCCGACAGTGAATCAACACTCGAAAAGAATATGCATTGCATTCCAAACATTCCCTCGCATAAAAGAAATTCCCACCTGTTGGGTCTCTGCAATGCATTCAAGTGCCAGCCTTTGGATGACATGATATCATTAACTTCGAATATGTCAATAACATTAGAACCAAAAGCTACAATTGTCATGTCAGGTCTGCCGATGATGAAAATCTCTGAAATTTCCTTTATTCTGCAAAAGAAGTCGATAGATATTTTTCAGTCACTGAAAATTTGTAAGATTTAAACTATATTGTAATGGACAGCCAACATACCCCCTTTCAATCTTCTTCGACACCTCCATGATCTCTTTTGTGTTTTCTAGATAACCTATAAAATGCAATGAAACATAACCAACCAACAGTGAAGATTTGAAGAGTACAAAACTAGCGAGAAAAGGAACAAGAAGCAATAGGGAACTTTGTGAGGCATTCTAGGTTGGAACCAGTTTAATTTTTACCTTCCTCCCCTAGAGACATCATTGCCGCCCAAGCACCAGCAATTAAGGCCCCTGGTCTGCTCCCTGCCATGGTTGGAGAGACATATAGACCTCCAGACCACTCCGTCACTGCACCATCAATTTGGAAATGAACAAACTAGACAAGAAGAATAATAATTAGTTCATGCACATGCTTCAAAAGAACTATGAATTTGAGGGATAAAGAGAACGTGTTGTTGCCTCGAGTATCATTTATACCGGCTTCACGAGAAAAGATTTTTAGCATCTAAAAGAAGTACACAACAATCTCTTGGTACGAGTATCAACTACAGAAATTAGTTATACTTCTGATCTATCCAATAACTACATCCACAGGTTAAAAGAATCAATTTTGGAAATTACCATTCAGAACACCCTATCCTCTCTCCTTTCTCCACCTACACATTTCATAACCCCTCGCAATTCAACATGCAACAAACCAAAGATCAAACTCCCTCCAAAATTACTAAGCTAAAGCAAGTAACAAGCAGAAATACAAACAGAGAAATGATATTTACAAGCGTTCGCATATAGAGAGAATAAACTCACCAGCAACAAATTGATGCTGTTGGAGAATGAAAGCCAAAAAATCCGTCATGGCAGGTCCCCACATACATAGATAACCATAAAGCTAGATCAGAATAATATCCTTAAAAGTGGGAAAATAATATGATCATGCAACCCAAGCAACAATTGAATAATGCACCAGCCATCAAGAATCTCCTACAGAAACAAAAGGGACACTAAAAGCAGTAGTAAGTAACTTTGCTAGCAACAAATTGAAAATGAAGACTAGAAATGGCGCATAGTAACAAATCTGAACATGTTGAATTTTATTTTTATTGTTTATCATATTCACTCACTCTTCAAATACTGGGAAGAAATTGATAGCAACACCTGGAGCTACTACAAGAGAACTATACGACCATATCCTAGAAAAGTCCATCAAACCAGCAGCACATTAAACACTATATGAACCCCAAGGGAATATCATCTTTCAGAGAAAAGAACCACATAGGCACAGTATGTACATGTGGTGCCATAATTTCTCAAATAAGCAATCTATCAAAAGAGATGCACAAACACGTAAAATATTTAAATTAAAGAAATGGTTCAAAAATATTTTTCTCCAAAAGTTTAAGCTATTAGAAAACGGGTCCAGAATACATATTAGGCTTACTTCGTGATTCCCTCCATATAAGTCTGACCTATTCATGAAACAAATTTTGTAAACAGTAGCCACACCAAACAACTAAATAGAGGCAAGGATGCAAGCAAGAAATGAGGCAAAACCCACTAAGTGAGAGTGTCAAAATTTGAACTGTTGATTCGCACTCTAGCACCACATCAAAAGTTTTAGCTGTTAGGGCCAGGCCCATGATGTACATAAAGCACACTTTTTGCGAATCAGATGGTCATAGGGTGAAACAAAGCACAAGGGCTGCATGCTCAACCTAACCACAGCAGTGTACTCAATAAACAGGTGACAGCAAATTTCATCAGATAAATCATTCACGAAATACTTCTCAACTAGCCTCTCTTTGAATGTGATTTTTCTTTTTGCACAAATGCACACATAAAACATGCCCACAAACTAAGCTTTAGATTGCCCCAGCAAGGGAAAAGTTTGCTAAAAGCAGGGGCAACATAAGTGGGTTACCTTCCTGATGTCATGATTTCTGTATAGAACAATGCTAGTTCCTTTTGGGGCCAAACCATATTTGTGCACATCTACTGATATCGATGTTACCCCTTCAACAGAAAAATCAAAGGGAGGAACTGGATACCTGCAATTTGGGGGAACAAAGACAAGAAAATACTTGTATTAGTTGCAAAAATTATATACCTACTTACCATATGTACATGAAAAATCTATCAAAAAGACAGGACTTCACTAAAGAGTGTCTCGAAAGTCCAAATATCACGTTATATCTAAATGAGTCTCTCTTCCTTCTGAATGGTTACTAGTTGAAGATGAAGGCTATGTTGGATTGAACAAAATGGGGAGGCACTGAAACTTGAGTGCATAAATAATGAAAAAAATTCAATTTTTTAGAGGAGTAAAAATTAAAATTATAGGCACTTTCCTCGCTTTTTCCTCCCTCTAATGTGTTCTGAACATAGCATAAAGAATCTGAGTCATTTATACTTGAGCAAAATCATGACTATGACAATAAAGCACATAAATCCTTTTGATTGACCATCGTCACTCGTCAGCAAGCAACTTTCTAATATCTTCCGGTGGTAGTTGCAAGAAGGGGAAAATTGCCGATTATATAGCAGTTGCTGTCAGAATAAAACCAAGTTACCCGAGTTTACGAGCAAAAGGTAATACAAAGCCACCAAGACAAAGGTCAACATGGAGACATATGTTGCAGCTAGAAGCGAGTTCACCAAGCTCCTACACGAAATAATGCCAGAGAACCTCTTTAGAGACAAATATAAGCATAGCATTCAACTGGCACTGTCAGGTCAAAGGCCTTTTTGACTGTTAACGTAAATGCAGGAATTGCACATACCTCAATGGGATCAATGATGCCATGAGGAAACCCGGGTGAAGATCCAACAATCTAATAATCATTACACGATAATAACCATTAAAAAAGGGTAGCCACTAGAACTGCATCAGTTCTTTCTATTAACAACAACAAAGATGGCATAAAGAGAAGTCAATGACAAGCAAAGGCAATATATAAACTTTTTTTGGGTCAAAGAACACAAGAAAACTGAAATTAACACAAGAAAGAGCAGAGAAAGTTGACCTTCCAGTGCCTACCAAGATGGTGTTTCTGTTAATGTGTCGTTTAATTGCTTTTACATCCGCTCGGAATTCTTTATTCACTGGAACACGCCACAGTTTGATGTTGAAATACTGAGCAGCCTTGTCATATGCTGAGTGAGCAGATTCCGGTATTATCCTAAAGTTAGATGGAATTGTGCAAACCTTTGCATATTAAGTTCTAAGACATAAACAATAAACTTTCCAGGAGGTAAAAGAAACAGAGAATTATCTCACATACATTTCAGGTGATGTAATTCCCTTCTTAGCTCTCATATAATCACGTGAAGTTTTTACCGCCAATAATATACTCTCAGTTCCCCCGGATGTCATGTTTCCACATATTTGTCCTCCCGAAACTTTTTCTTTACTTCCCAGTAAAGCAGCAGTCATGGCAACAACCTCCGCCTCAAATCGAACCACACTCTGGAAGACATCTAAGTGCAACGGGTTTGTGTGTGCAAACCTGACAAGAATTCAAAATGAGAGTCCGGGAAGAGAGAGGATACTGGACACTCCATAAAAGGCTGAGCATCATGATCTTATTTTTTAAATTATGCACCTTAATCCCAAAATTGACCAGAAGAGACATGCTTCAATCAAAAATTAACTACTAGTTTTCATTATCCGAAAACAAAATCTCTGAAACAACAATTTCTCAGCATCCAACAAAGAAGGGCCACTCAATGCTTTAAACGGATATCACAAAGGTAATAGATTTAACTGATGTCTTTTCAGAGGAAGATGTTCAAATGGATGATAACGTGTAGTGAAATTAGGCAAGAAGCACCAAAATAAGACAATAAAGTTTACTTAGACTTTGGGTTATTCGCATGTATATCAGATGTTCCACCAAAATTGAAGCAACTTTAGCAGCTAAAGAAATAAATTATGGGCACTAGCATCTTCAGAAGTAAGATAAGTGCAAAAGAGCCATGTTTAATATACTAACATAGAACAAGCCTCATTTATCAGTGAAAAATGCCCCTCGCATTCGCTTCCCCTGATATATCTGCCGAAAAACAAGTTGACTATCTCAGGATATTTTGATCAAAAGCATTTTAGATAAACATGCAAGTATCTCTAAATGATAAACATACACTGTACCCGAGCATTTGCCTTGCCAAACCACATCATTCTTTTTTTCTTCCTTCATTATGTCTATTACACCATTTCCCACACCAGATCTTGGCAACTCAGATCTCCAGCCTTTTCTTTTGGATTGACCACCTGACTGTAACTTGTCCACCACCTGCAAATTCAAGCACTACTAAGCTAGCAGAATTAATGGTGTAAATCATACGACAACCAAAACACAGATTCTTCTTAGATAAGCCTGGATCATGCTTGTTCGGTACAGCTCAGCAAGAAGATATATCAGCAGATGTATGCATTAGCAGAATGTGAACAAGGCATGCTGACCCAAGAACATGCTTTTCTTGTTTTCTATTTGGGTCTCTCATTTTTTTTCCCCGCTTTCTACGAAGGGTGAGGGGAGGGGTTAGAATCCTTAGATTTGGACACATAAAATTGTCGACTTCACCCAATGTACATGATAGAAAAATATTAAATGCAATTCACCAAAAGCATATCGTCCCCAATTGCCTCCCCTCAGGCCAAAAGAAAATCAGCTAAAACATTTCCATCAAGCTCAATTCTTGTCATGTTTCCTCAGACAATACACTAGATTCGAATAAATTAAAGACTCCTGTACTTCAGCTCTGAAGCATTTATTATAGGTGCACCATCCACACAGTGACACTGAGCCTCAGTCCTCTCGATTCCAGCTCTATATACAAAAATATAACAGCAAGGAACTTATGCAATCAGTCTATGCAGACGTCGAAAGACATCAAACATTAAACCTAAAAAGTACACTCCGAAGAACCGCAAACATCATCACTCATACTCCTACTTAGCATTCAAAGTGGATGTAGTGTTTTTAACCGTTAATTGTAGGGGACCAAAAGGATGCAATTGTAATCCGCCACGGTCTGGCAGTACCAATTGGCCAATGTCAATGACATGAACAAGGCCCCGTGCAATCACTACTTTTTGTCTGTCGCTAGAAGGCTGCTCTGGCCACAGCAGTCAGCAGAGGCGCAATAAAGCAACAACTTCGCATTACAATCTCATAAACTAGTTGGATATGCCAGGGAAAGATATTTAGAGACGAGGAAACTCTTATCCATCGATTTTCTACTAGTCAATCAGAAAAACCAAATCACATCAGACGACTATTCTATTCATTCCTCCAATCCCCTGGATGGATGACTAGACATACAACTCTGGCCCTATAATCTTCTGTTCCATGTATTCACTGCCCGTCTAGCGACCAGCAATCAGTTCTCAGAAATCGACAGATTAAATGCTTGCACTAAATCGAAAAAAGTCACCTTCTGCTTCTCTGCATCTATATAACTCTTCACGGCAGGTACCAACCTGCACTCAAATCAAAAAAACAAAATGAATCGAAGCTCGAAGCAACGCGCTGCAACATAAAGCGTAGAGTCCACGCGACTGAGTACGCAATCCTTGGATTCCGAAGAAGAAGCGAGCGGAGATGCCGTACTTGATGCAGCTCATGAAGAAGCCTATCGAAGCCGCCTTGAGTCCTCTCTCGTGCAAAATGCCGACGAACCATCGGACCGCGCGGGCGGCGAGGACAGCGAGGAGGGGGGCGGCGAGCAGCGCGATGGGCTCGTACTGGGACAGGAAGGAGTTCGCGGAAGCTCTCAGACAGAGAACAAAGGACGCCATGACAGACGAAGCAGAAGAAGATGAAGATGAAGATGAAGAAGATGAGGCTGGCGATGAATCGATCGTCGTCGTAGTCGAGACAGAAGACGACGAGACGTTGAAGAAGAGCAGTTTGCAGATGTTGCTTTTGATGCTCTAAAGCAGCCCACGCTAATGGCTTCTTATTTAATTACGACACGGCCGAGCAATCCCGATCGCGTACCGTCTAATTCGGAGCGCGACAGTTGCCTTGTCGTTTTTAGGCAGGACCGATTGCTTGCTTCGCGAGGTTTTGGCCAAAACTGCAGACAGGTTTCTTTCTTTTAATCCTCGTCTTTTTGCCTTCTCCCCGATGAAGCCGTGTAAGTTTCGTAAATTATGATGAGTCGCGATGACTGATTAATGGCTATTAAGGACCGATGAAAATGGAATCAGTACAATAAAGGAGAGATTTTCAGATATTTATGAAATTACGCACCACCTTATCTAAATCAATCGTATTTTATTTCATAATTATTATGGAAAATACCAAAAAAGGGCTTGAACATCTTTGATATTCTCAAAAAAGGGCCTGAACTAAAATTTGTCTCAAAGAAATACTCAAATTGCGTTTTTCGTTTCAAAAAAGGGCTTGATGAAAGGGCATTTTAGTCTTTTTAATGTTTTAATTTCATTTTTCTTTGGCTTCCCCCCTCCTCAACGTCAGCCTCCTCCTTCTCCTCCTGGTACTCCTCCTCCAAGCGCAAGCCGTCCGTGCTCACTGTCGCCACCTCCTCACCCGCCTCCAGATTGGCACCCCCGAGTCCAATACCTCCGCCCTTGACTCCAAGCCGGCGAGAGTTTTGGTGTCTCCGTCGAGACAGCACAAGGGCGACGTGGCCACGATCACATCCATGGTCGAGGTGTCTTCTGCTTCCACCACGCTGGAGATCGAGCCGTCACAGTCGCTGCTGAAGGCCTTTCTCGACTGCGCACGGGTCAAAGAGTCCGACCAGGAGCTGGCCTCCAAAAAGCTGAGGGAATCAGCATCCAAGCGTGGAAATCTGGCAGAGAGAGTGACGTTCTACTTCTCTTAGGCACTTTACTATCGACTCTCGTTGGAAGGTAGTCCAATCACGTCATCAACATCGCCAGAAGAGTTCACACTCTCGTACAGGACCCTTAACGAAGTTCGCCCCCTTGACCGCGAACCAAGCAATCCTTGAAGCCGCCGATAAGGCCAGAAGATCCATATCGTCGACTTCGGGATAGTCCAGGGAGTCCAGTGGGCGGCTCTCTTACAAGCCGTCGCCGCCCGCTCTACCAAAAAGCCCGACCGAATCTGGATCTCGAGCATCTCCTCGCCCTCGCCCTCGCCCTCGCCCTCGCGTGCGCGCCCCGCGTTGTCGAAGTCCGCCGTCAATTTCTTCAACCTGAGCGCGGCTATCGCTATCTTTCCTTATATAATGAAGGCAATGACGAATGGGAGGTTCCTGAGCTTGAGGCACAGAGCGCTGACCAACCCGTTCAAGTCAAGGACGTCAATGGTGTTCTTCGGGGTGCCGCCGCTCGACGCGTTAATCACTCCCCAGAAAGAGATGCTCGATGCTCGAAGGCCCCGCCTCTACAAGCCCTTCACCTGGGCCGAGTACAAGAAAGCCGTCTACTCTCTCAGGCTCGGGGAGACGCGTCTCGACTTCTTTAAAGCCTGCAAAGAAGAAGGCATCAACTAGCGAGCAGGCGAAGAAGAAGAGGAAGAAGAAGGAGGAGATGGTTGTGTATTTTTACCTTCTGTTCTTTTGTTGTTGGGTCCGTCGTGTTGGGAGGAGGCTAACGTTGAGAAGGCGGAGGGGGAGGGAAATCCAAAGAAAAAGGAAAACGGAAAAAAAAAAACGAAAATGCAAACAGAAAAACAAAAAAAATGAAAATGAAATTAAAACATTAAAAAGATGAAAATGCCCTTTAATCAAGCCCTTCTTTGAAACAAAAAATTACGGTTCGAGCCCTTCTTTGAGACAAAGTTTAATTCAGGGCTTTCTTTGAGAAAATCAAAGCAATTTAGGCCCTTCTTTGGTATTTTCCCTAATTATTACGAAAGGAAAACTTCAAACGAGAGAATATAAAGGGGTGTTTGAAGGCGTGAATTATATTCTGAAAAATAGAATTACGTGATTATTAACATTTTAATTCAAACTCCAAATATACGAAACACTTTATCTCTTTCCTCAGTTTGCTCGAATACATGTTCATCGTTCTTCTTACGACAAGAGCGTACCATGAAGATTAGGACAAAATTGGAAGGGTTTATATTGGGCTTACTTTATAAAAATTTTATAAAGAAAGTTTTAGATTTCTTGAAGAAAAAAAATATTCTCGAGACTCTCCTCTTAATGAATAATGAATGAGATTAATCATTTCAAAAATTTGAGCAACGTGCCATTGATATCAATAAAAAGGAAACGGAATTAGGTTTTGGCATGATATTCAATTTTAATGTCAAAATAACTCAAATTCCAAAACCCATAATTATTATTATTATTATTTTGGTCAGACAAAACCTGTAATTGTTTATAATGCAATATCTTTTTTTTTTCCGGCGAAACTCGAAATCATTTCTAATTTTCTATTTTTTTTTAATTGGTTTCCCGATTTAGATGTCTGGAAGTGGGACAGGGATGAAAGTGGGCACACGTTGGACCATGAAATGGATCATTACCTAAACGTTTTATAATTTAAGGAGCCCAATGGGTTGAAGTCGAAGAGTGTGTTCAGGCCTGGGAAAAGAGCTTTGCACGAGTCTTCCCAGAGCGCCAATTAGATCAAGAGAAACATCGAAATCCTTGAAAGGAGCCGGTATTCCCTGCCCCCGGTACATGTGAGCTTGAATCGCGTGCATCGTCAAATCAGATGACTCCCGCAGCAGATCGCTTGACCCCACGATGCATGTGAACGGGGACGGATCTACGAGTAGGGGTGTGCAACCGAATCGGGTAAAACTGAGAATCAGACTGGCCCGCTCGAAAAATCAATCCGATTTCCGCTTCCGACGTGAACAGGTTCGGTTCCCAATTCCAAATTTTTGGAACCGACTTGGGCAGGCCCTGCTTTTGATTTCAAGTGAAAACCCACCAGAGAACCGGATTAGTTTTGTAACCGGTTTTCAACTACACTAAAAACACAAAGTTGAATCTAACTCTGCCGCGCCTCATTTGTTTCTTCTTCTTTCTTTATCGCTTCTCTCTCTAAATTTTGGAGCAATATTTTTGTGGACAAATGGAGAATGAAGTTTAAAATTTTATTTTGATGAACGAGGAACAGAGTTTCATAATTTATGTTTTATGCTGCATGTTCGAACTTTTTATTGTTTATAAATGTACTTGATACGTGTTTGAACTTTTCATTTTTTATAGCTACACATGACCACATGTTTGGCTAATAGGTATTTATGCTGATCATCTTTTATTTTAAGTAATTTTGTTGCTCGTGGTTTTTTTTAATGAAATAAGAAAAGGAAAAAAAAAATAGGTTCTTAGATATAGCCTAAAATCGAATAAAAAAATAAGGTAGATTTTAGAACAGATTCCAGAAAAATAGTCCAAGTTTCGGTTTTAAAAATTGAGAATCATTTATAACAGGGTAGGCCTGCTCTCAGTGCGAGAAAAGTCTGGAAAAGCTAACCATGCCGCACAACCAATGTGCGTGGCCTAGCTTCGTGGGGGCACTACCTACTAATTGGACTATCAACCAGCCCAGTGTACTTAGGGCCATCTTATGTTCTGAGGCCCAACTCCGCTGAACATTTGGTTCTCTTACTTTATAAACTGTGCATATGCTTGACAAAAAAAAAAGTCTGGAAAAGCTTGTTTCTTTATTTGGTTCGAGGCTGATAAAAATATAAAATAAGGCTGCGTTTGGTAACGTTTCTGTTCTCGGGAACATATTTGGAACGAAACTATTATTTTGTATTTCTGTTCCCGATTATGATTTTTGGGAACAGAAACGCGTTTGGTAAGTTAGAAAAAACATTTTTCTCATTAAAAAGGAGGATTGACGGTGGCGGCGAGGGGCACAAGAGGGCGGGAGGTGGCGGCAAGCGATCGATCGACCGCTGGGTGATGGTGGCGAGGCGGTGGAGGACGGTGGCGGTGGCTTGCACGAAATTGTTCCAAAATCCAGATGGTATTTTTTTTTGTCCAAAAGTGTTTCTTTTTTAAAAAATATTTGCCAAAGCACTTTTGAAATATTTTTTTTACCATACGCATTTCTGTTAATACTTTTGAAATAAAAATACTTTTCAAGGAGTATTACCAAACGCAGTCTAAAGTCTCGAAAATTTGAAAAAACTAGACCAAGGCCTCCTAGCCCGCCACTTGTCCAGACATTTTGTTGTGGCTGACTCTCTCCCTTCTCGCTGGAGTAGGAGTGGGCCCAAATATTTTAGTTCCATAGCGTATAATAGAACATTTATACCAAGGCCGTTAGTAATCACGTGGTCGATTCGATGGAAATCGACGTAATTAATGGTTGAGATGATATTGGTTTACATGTTTTATAGACCATCCAATAACTCTTCCAATAACACATTGTGACACGCGTGCCATGCACGCACTCTCTCTCTCTGGCTACGTTTGATCGTCCGGATTTCTAGGCGGGATATGACTGAATATGATAAGATAAAAAGTCTAGGGATCAAAGATTTGATCATATCCCATCTCTTGTTTGGTGAGCTACGAATTTAAATTCGAATATATTTATATCATATACTATCAATTGTTTGGTAGAAATCAAATATCAATATAATAATTCTTGATTTTTATCATTCGAAGGCTCTTGTTCATAGTCAACACAGCGGATTTCAGTGGCTCATCGAGTCAGGGTTTGAGGGGACACCCATCGATCAAACTCTTTGTCTATGTCTTGAAATATTTGTCGGAGAAAAGAGCACGTGCAACTTTCTGATAGTCGCCATATTGCCAACCTTGCACAATCTTCTTAACAAGCTCATTCAGCATATCAAAAGTCTCTAGCACTTTCAGCTTTCTCAAGTGTTCAACTCTTGATGGAAGCTTCACTAGTAACTTTCAACGATGTATCATGAACTTTTCAAGACATTGCATTGCTCCCTTCTCCACTTCTATGCACTTGAGTTCGTCGAAATGATCAAGACCCAGGGTCATTAGCTTCTTAAAGGCATTTATTTAAAGCACAATGAGCTTACTTCATAAGCCTGAAGCAACTCGAGACGCACAAGATTGAGCATATTTTGGAGAGACGGCAGAGGGTCATCTTTGGGCGACTGCACCTCAGCTGCAATTTCATCAGGCAACTAAGGAAGGGTGGCCGGTGTGGTAATGCCCTCAAGCATCCTCTCAAGTAGATTCTATGCAAGAATGGAGATGGACTAGAGAGATATTATAGATCAATAATCTCACCATAATCAACAAATGCTAATTATATTGCTTGAAACCTTCTATATATCGGAGCTTTTGAATGGATTGCAAAGTCCCCCGAACTTCAATGTTGGTTCGGTTTAAATGGCGTCGTGTTGCTTGATATTCACGCTTAGTACTATCGATCAACGCATTTGTCTATGGCTTAAAATATTTGCTAGAAAATTTACCTGCCACCGCAGCAGAGGTGGCTCCCCTAACCAGGGCGGCGATGCCCCCAACCGAAGCGAAGACCCGCCACCGCAGAGGCAGCTGGATGTGGCAAAGAGGCGAACGAAGCTTGGCAAAGAAGGAGTGATTTAAGTAATGGATAAAAGAAATCCCATCAGCTATATCTCATCCCCTCTATATGATTATTTTATCCCCTTGTATCCCCCTTATATCCTATTCTAAACAATTACCAAACATAGATATGAAAAAATATATCATATCCTGAGTTTTATCTGGTCAACCAAACGCAGCATTTGGATTTAGCCAACAAAGAAAAATTCTAAAGGTAGGATCGGAATTTGCCAATTATTTGGAGGCGAACTAGTACAACAATACATCTGTCATGGCCTCGCATTTTTTTCATAACTAGCGAGGAAGCATGACACGTACGAAATATTACAGAATCGCTCTTTTCCTTTCACAACGTAGCAT
The DNA here is from genome assembly GCA_028455895.1 of Rhodomyrtus tomentosa. Classification (NCBI taxonomy): domain Eukaryota; kingdom Viridiplantae; phylum Streptophyta; class Magnoliopsida; order Myrtales; family Myrtaceae; genus Rhodomyrtus; species Rhodomyrtus tomentosa. Next base: position 10,183,441 of record JAPCWY010000003.1, on the reverse strand, counting down.
ACCCTTCTTTCGTGGCCTGTGAATAAGCAGAAACGCAAGCACGAAAAGAAACGTAGCCATGGCCCAATTTGAACGAGCCCTGCACGCGATAGAAGGGAAGGTGGAGCCAAAATTGTACACGACACTGCCCAAGCCACTAGAGAAATCTAGCCCTTCCATCGTGCTGACCTCGTAAATGGGTTGGGTCCAATAATTCCTATTGAAAAGCCCGTTTTTCAATACATGTGCTGCGATATGATTTGAATTTTCTCCTCATAATCATATGATAAGACTGGCCAACATAGCTTGGGTGAGTCATTTTATGCTGCAGGCTTCGGTTCACTGTCTTCGACACGTTGCTACAAGGAAAAACACCCAGGTCGACAAAGATTAACCTTGGTCAATTAGATTTCCCAGAGGTGGAAAAAAAAAAATGCTTTTGGTCCACCTAAGAGTTTGAGCCATTGGCAACAAACCCTAAGCCATTGTCGCGTAAAACTTAAGCTATAAAATTTATATTCTGTCGCCATCGATCCAATCAAAAGTGGGACAATTTCGAACTTATGGCGACACAATTTGGGTCTGAGCCCATTTTCGCTGGTAGAGCTTAACGCAATGGGCTAATATATAGAAATAGCAATTCAGGTTGCTGCTTTTCATTGTCAGTATCTGTCCAAACCAAGAACATTCTGAAAATCAACGAAACGTATTCATCACCCGTGTCCTACAAAATTATTTTGGTCGCTTTTCCAGCTGCTTATCAAACCAAAAGCAACACACATCACGCGCCAAGGAAAAACTTCAAAGCTTCTAGTGCTTGCGAAGATAATTCAACTCCCCGATCAGGAAAGCCTTGTGCAACGTATGCTCGAAAGTCATCTCTTATGGACCCTATTTCCACGTCTCTTGGAGGCTAAGAACTTCGACCGACTGGCCGACCCGAGAGGGGGGTGCAATATTTAGGTTCCGCCCGGCCGACCTACTCTCGGAAAACTTTGTAGCATTATCTAATCAAAAGCACATAAAGTTAGGTCATACGTTGTTGTTAATTTATTAGTCCAAGCCATGACAGAAACACGGGATTGGCAATTTCTCATGCTTTGGTGCACCATGACATTTATTAACTAGACCAACTACCTGCGGCATTAAAGACGCTCTTTTTCACCGAACCCTCTCGTGGGGATAATTCAAAACAAGCTCTTTCATGTCTTCACTTTTAGTATCTTTTTATTTTGCAAAAAATAAATTATTTAAAAAATATTTTCCTAGATACTATGGCTCATATTTCTTACAAAAAATCAACGAATAAAAAATATTTAAATATAAATTATTATGGGTGATTTTTTATTAATTAATTATTTCAAGCGAAATAATTAATTTTTTTTAGAAAATATATTTTGAGTTATTTATTTTTCGTGAACCCAACGACCGGACATTGATGTGTCTAACTTCAAAGCATGAAAGCGACGTTAGACGAATCAAGACAAGACGATTAGGTGATAAGACGAGTTTGGTTCATTGAAGATAGATGACAAATCGAGAGGCTGCTGAGGAGGGATGGATGTTGGGGGGGGGGGGGGGGGGGGGGGGGGGTTCGGGACGGGGGTGCTGACGTGTGGAGTGACGTTCGCGGGTCGCGACTCGTGCACCATGACTTGGACTGTATGCCGTGTTAGTAGTTGCAAAAATCCATTTTAATAGGTCAATACTCTGCTTGTTTTGAATTTTGACTTTCCAAAAGAATTGTAAAAGTGACTGGCATAACTGATTCTTCTTCTTTTTCGATCATTAGATAAAAATATCGAAGCGTTTGGACATCGATCGCTCGGAAAATTATACGCCAATTGGACGTGCAATGCAAATACGAATCACTCCGCGAGATTGAATATTGAAATGCTTTCACGTAATGTCTTCGCAAAAGCTACATTTTGCGCAAAGAGGGAGCCCTTGAACTTCCCGCATGGTATCACCGTGAATGGTGTTCATGGTACGAATTATGTCTCGCGACAAATATGAGACGGCTCTAGGTTTGATAGTTTGAAAAAGATGTATTGCCTACACTCTGTCTTGCTCTAGATCCCAGAATGTTTTGTTGGTCACTGGCCAATTTTTCGTTTGACTGTCTAAGTGATGCAATCAATGTGTATATATATATATATATATATATATATATATATATATATATATATATATATATATATGACTACTTTTTCTCGAAACAAATAATTGCTTTCAAATATAAGAATAAGCGCATTGGAAGCCTTAAAACTTTTCATGAAAGCACGATTGAATTCTAAAACTTTCGAAAAGTGCAATCAAATCCTACAAATTGTCACGACATTTTGGCCTCGCTCCTCGTGTTTTAGCCACGTCAGGGCCATGAAGAATAAAAATTAGGAAGGAACTAGGAAGTTAAAAAGACAAAGATAAACTTCTTGTACTTTTTGCAGGAAAAGTATACTTTTAGTGCCAAAAGTTCGTATGTACGGAGATCACTTCGATGTTAAAAATTTCAATCGGATCACTTAAGTGTCGAGTTGGATGATCACTTTGGTTCCTCCAGTGAAAATTTGCGGAGAAAATTAATGCATGGCTTTTTTAATTAAAATTTTAATGTAAAATTACATTTTAAAAAATAGAAGTCCATGTGGAAAATAAATTAAAATAAATCAAATTTAAATTCAAGATTCAACTAAAACCTAAATTTGTTTAAAACAAAAACTTTATTCAAAATAAATTAAAAATAAGATTTAAAAATTCACATTTAAAAAAAAATTGGTAGAGGGAAAGGACCAGCGGCGAGGGATGTCACAAGCCCTCGCTACCATTGCCCCACCTTCGCCAGCAATCACTTTTAAAATATGTTTTTGATTAATATCAATCTCAAATAAGCAAAAAAAAAAAAATCTATCTAATAGAATCAGAGTCAAATTTGATGGTTTCCAAGTAACTAATGTGAAAGGAAACCAAAGATGATGTTGTTTTGCCACGTGGCTCAACCACAAAATTCCATCCTACCCAACCTTATCAACAATGCAGGAATCGAAACTCCAATAACTCATCCTAAGCGCGGATCTCTACCGTGCGAGCCTACTTAGAGGTAGCCATCTGAAGATGATGTCGAGTTTATCTTCTCTATAATCACTCTTCAAGTTGAGTGAACATTCTTCCCTTCATCTTAGTGAATATCTCGAATTTTAATTTATCAAGTTCAAACGAAGTAGTTTAAGAAGTTACGCGAGTCCAATCCTACCCAACCTTTACCCATTAAACCTATATCTAGGACGTCTGAACCAAGGCCCCGTAGCCACCGTGCGTATCCGACAAAACAGTTCAAATTTCTGGTATGGGCGTTTAAATGGCAAGGGTCGAGTCTTCAAACCCTAATGCGACATCCGAAAGGCGGATTCAACACCGCACGCGGAGTCGGTTCGCCGTCGAAAGCAAGTCTTTGAACGTCCTGGGAGTGACGCCAGCCACGGTGTAATCCCTCCTTGGAATCGTCCGCATCTGCCCGAAAGGCGAGCTCCCGCGTGCCATTCGACGAAAGAAACCAGAGGAACGTCCTTGAGCATGACTCGGAAGAAGGGGAAAAAAAAAAAAAGTACGACTGGGGAGAAAACCAGCGATGGTCTTATCATCAGATTGGTCAAAATGAGGAAGATCAGGATAAATGGTTCCGTCCGTCCGCGAGTTACGGTCAAAGAGAGAGGATCATGAACGGCGGCTGGCGTGCCATGTATTCATTTATATTCGTTCCACGTGACTTGGATTCGATTCAAAACCCACCCCCGGGAATCAAAGGTTCACGAGAGTTTAGCTGTACTTCGCTTTATAGAGAACTTTTTAGTTATATCCATGCTGATATGGCACTCTGCTGCATGTTCTGAGAGGGTCGGCGAATTATTTTTAAGCTCCACCGCCACCGGAGAAGGGAGAATATTGTGCCCCGAAAACGTATCGATCGGCTTGTATGTCCGTGCGATCTTCTCTGGCATCGGATTAGGTAGTGCCCGAGAGCCAGTTTTCACACACCTTGACCAGTCCACAACGATGTAATGGATCCACACCCCACGCGGTCCCGTCTGCATTCGGAATTTTGCTCTTGGACTACATCATTTGATGTCCCGCTAATTAAGTCCAAATTGCCTGAACACTCACCAGTTAAGCAACCCCAACATATATTATTTTATTTTTCTCCCCTAATTTTCACATCAACCCGTGAGGAGAAAGATTTTACGTCCATGCGCCATGTTATTTTGCATTGAGATCGAAACGTCTTACAATTGTGCATCGCCTTGTGATCTTTTTGTCTTTAAAATTTTGAATAATGTGTCGAGGACAACAACGGCACCCACAAAAAAAAAAAAATCTAATTAGCTCGGTTACTATTACAATGAGAATGTACGCCCACGTCGCGGTCCTTTCACGTTTGAATTGACAATAATGTAGGGGAATGTCATGTGTTGTTGCATTGGTGAGAAGACAAAATAGGGATCAAAGTTCCATTTTCTCCGTTCTCACCAGCATGCCACGCGAATCATTTTTTTTTTCCATATCGGCAATAATCGACACTTTGCTTGCAAAAGTGAAATTACCGGGTAGAAATTACGTAGGCTGGAGATGGTAACTTCAGCCAGCAGTCAGGATCGAAAGGACAGAGAGTTTCTCTAAAATTTAGAGGATGGGCTCACAATCAAATTCCTCACCTATAATCAAAAAATCGGGTTCCGGCACGTGCACGTGCTCGTGCTCGGGAACGGTTGTATTCACCGTGACCGTGATCTCGATTTACTTAGAGACGCAATATTACAATCACAATGCTAATGACGGATCCATATATGTGGCCTTGTTCTTGGGACTTTGGAGGGAAAAAAAAGTTTGGGCTTTACTTGCATAACAGAGAGGAAGAACATGTTGTGGGCCACGTATTGTCGAAACAGTGGACACCAAGATAAATTTAATTAATTTTTTTTACGACTCGGGATAGATTTTTAAACTCGCGGTGGATTAAGGATGATCACATAATTAATTTGCAGAAAAAAAAATATTATGCATCTTGCCGTAGCATGCTAAGATCGATGCATGATGAGCTGAACATGCATGCCGCGACGAGGCACGAGGGATCCGTTCCTGTCGTCCAGCGCGATTCAAACTTGGACTGCTCGACTAGTCAACACAGGCATGCGCGCCATATTCTACGTCATTAACTTCAACGGTGCATCGGTTCTGATTACCAGGTAGCGACTATTGTTTTATCAATCAGCGGTTAATTTAATGTTCCGTTCATGGTTTGTATGAAACTCAGTGTTTGGTTAATGGGAAGCATATGGCCCTTACGAGTCTATTTACTCGGGATATTACTTCGTGTTATGGATATCGAGATAAAAAGATTGTGCTTGAGGGTAGAGTTGGTGTTAAGATTGGCGCACAATCGCACCAAAATAAAACAAGCCATAAAGAGAAAATTGAGACATCGGATTTTATCGTGGTTCACACTTAAATTTGTTGGGTGGTCTTGGGTCTATCTCAACCCAAAAGCTAGCTCAAAGGTTGATACTTTTTCTTGAGTCTATCTTAACCTAAAAGCTAGCTCAAAGGTTGAGACTTTCCCTCACACTTATCTACTGACCACAAGTCCCTTTCACAATCGATGTGGGACAACTCCAACAATCTTCACCTCACACATCTGGTCATGGATCGGAGGGAGCGATAACCCACCTCACACATCTGGTCATGGATCGGAGGGAGCGATAACCCGTATGAGTGACTGTTGGGTCCAACCTTGTTGGTGACCTGAGCTCTAATACTAGTGTTGGGTGGTCTTGGGTATATCTCAACTCAAAAGCTAGCTCAAAGATTGAGATTTTACCTCACAGTTATCTACTGACCACCAGCACCTTCCACAACCGATGAGAGACGACCCCAACAAAATTGGGATTACGTACAGCAGAGGATTCTACAATAATAAATTTTAGACTTCAATCATAAAAGTCCGCTGGTGTACAAGGGGCGCTACTCTCTTGAGACATTCGCCCGCTCAGCGTGGAGTGAGACCCACGTGCTTTCCTCGTCGCAGATGAACTGTTAGAAAGTTGAACTATTAAAAAGTTCAACCCAAAAATTTAAGCTATTAGGTGGAGGGAAACCATTTGAATATAAAAATCATATAGAAAATATTCTTAAGCGATATGAGACAACACACAACTTCAACACCCCCTCTCACATGCAAGCCGGATTATGAATGATGTGGGACAACGCATAACTTCAACACCCCCTCTCAGAGGTGCGTTAGATAGATTCGGTCATGACTCAATATAATATCGGTTGATTTACGGTGTTGTGTCAACGGAGGGAATACTAGATTTTCAGTTCATAACTAGAGGCCAAGTGTTCAAAACCCAATAATTGCGTGCGAGTCACACAAAGAAGTCGATTGAGCAATGCTATGTTCCTCGGTAGAGTCTTGTGGTCGTATCCGAGATTCTTGATGGTGATGAGGTTTCATTGCACGTAAAAGAGCGCTCAATTTAGCGAATCTTTCCAAAACGCGTGAATATGCGCGTAAGATACGTCTCTTGGATAAGCTTCGTGACTAGGTGATCTTCGTAATAGAAGAGACATTTGGATATAAGGTCTCCTATAGATGTTGTATTCATGCTTGTTCGAAATGCGACCCTGTTGTACATCAATTACGCATTTCCGATTGATCACAATTGGGGGAAAAAAAATAAGAGAAAACTTTCTTCTCTTGAGTAAGTTAAGTGAAAAAAAAATGAAATTTTAAACAGATGTTTTTTTAATCATTGATAGAAATAATATTCATCTGCCCTCTGTATGACTTTCGGGAAGCAGAATAAGTTCGATGAAAGTGGTCTTGCTGAGGTTGTAGTAGGTTGTTCCCCTTCTTTGTGGTTATCAAAATCCAAAAACCTCTCGAAAAAAAAAAAACACTGAAATTTTACTGTTAATTTTTGTTAAAATTTGGCGCACAATCATAACTAAATAAAACGTAAAAGCGACAAAAAAAAATCGAGACGCAAAAAATTATCTCGTTTCACACTTAAATTAAAGCTATGTTCGATAAATTATTCCATTATAATTGAGACCATGATAAATAGATAATATATAGCGGTAGCTATGCATGAACCCTTATGGTTTCTTGTCGAAAAATAGTAACATCCGCACCCCCAACAAGTTTTCGATGGCATTTGAAATCCTTCGAGACACTACGTGGCTCATGAGGAATAGCCTTGCGTTTTACGACCTGCTGGAGGTGCGAGTTGGAAAACCATTTCATGGGATATGGAGGCTAGAGCTATCCACTACGTGATGCACAAGTGTACGTGAAAGGTCTGTCGCAGCTTATATAATTCAATCCAAACGTGTCGTGTCCGTCGTCATCTCCACGAGCCTAACATTGAAAAAAGCGAGCGCACTCCTTCCACGAGTCGCAATCTATGGAAAAGAAAGACAAGACAATTGCACTGTGCACTTTACAAAGTTTGGTATAAAACCAACCAAATGAGCTTAGGATTCGCAGTTTTATGTCCTGCCATTCAAAGATCAACTTCTTAACGTGCAATCATGAAGTCCCTGCAGCATTTCCCCCTCTGATCGTAACTTGTACTGTTTATGTAACAGAGGAATCCGCTTTCTGTCCATGTTTATGCTGGGGAAATTCTCTGCTTCTTTTTCCGACAAAAAAAAAAAAAGTTTAACTCCGTGCATGGCAATCACCTGGACCGGTCCAATGAATGAACTAAGTCGAATTCAATTCAGATCGAAAATAGCCTAATCCAAATAAACCCATTTGACTTGTTTTGACATTTAGACATGCAACACAAGTCTAAAGACACACATGCATGACCCGATTCATATTGCTAAAAAAAATTTCGTATTTAACACGATATAGGAAAACTTATACTGAGAGGTGAGAGTGCGGAATGACTCAACGCGAGATCAAGTAATAGTAATGGGGAGTGAAGAGAGTACGGTGGAGGTGGATTGGGTCTAAGTAATTTATAAACCCATTTATGACCCATTTAACATATGTATCGTATTTAACACGTTTATGACTCATTTATGGAATATAACTATCTCGTATAACAAATTAGCCCACCATTTATAGGTTAATAGATGAGTTTATGACCCATTTCAATAGGTCTACTATTACATTTTGTTCGTGAAACTTACTCAGTTTGTCGACGGTATCCAACCTCTTACGCAACCCCCTATTTTCCTTTATTCTCAATTCTTCAAATCTATGTTCTTAGATCACTGACTCGATCTAGTTCCGCCTTTAAGTATACTTCCTAGAACCTTCAACTAATTTAGTGTACCAAAATGAGAAAGTTACATTGATTTATGTACTATTTGCTGGCGATATTCGGAATGGATTGTCATATCATGCATCTATTTACAAGAGCGATAGAAGTATGAAATGGTGCAAGCTCTGAATTATGAACAGGCGAGTGAGTTATGTATACTTACCCGTCTAGATATACAATTCCATACAACCTCTTTTAGCATAGATATTCAAGATATATTCTCGTTATAATGTAGTTTCTCCGTACTCCCATCTTTATTCTTACAGTAATAAGTTGCCACCTAACGTGTCGTTTACGACTTCTAGCGTAGGGTGAAAAGTGAAGAAAAGAGCTTGTTAGACGCTTAGCCGTCGCTATTGTAGCAGCCAGTAGCCCACCCCCACCCCTTTTTCCTTTTTGCTCGTTCCCAACCACATAAAATCCCTCCCCCGACGTATTTCACTTCCTCTTCCTTCTTTCTTCTTCTCCTCCTCCTCCTCCATCCATGAACACGCATTGCGACCAGCCTCTCTCTTCTTCTCTCTCTTTCATGGAGAACTTGAGCTACTCTTCTTCTTCACTCCTTCCATGCCCGTCTTCGCCGCCGCTGTCTTCTTCGTCTCCGTCCTTGTTTTCGTTGAACCCCAGTCTGACTGGTTCGAGCGCTTACAGCACCGGGTTTGAAGGCCACGGCAATAACGACATCGAGGGAGGCGGTTATCTGGGGCTGGTCATGTCGAACCCGTCGTCGTCATCGGATCGCCACCACGTGCCGGAAGCGCCGGCGGTGGACGAGAACGACGCCGATAAGGCCGAGAACGCCGTCAAGAAGAAGGGAGGGAAGAAGGTGAGGAAGCCCAAGTACGCTTTCCAGACGAGGAGCCAAGTGGACATACTCGACGACGGCTACCGGTGGAGGAAATATGGTCAAAAGGCCGTGAAGAACAATAAATTCCCGCGGTGAGTTAGTCGATTGAGGTCATTATTTTCTAAGTTCTTCCTGCTAACCAATATCCTTTTGAGAAAACATAAGAGCTAGCACATATTTTAACACGGACCGAATCGGACGATCTTCCTGCACCGGCACCATTTCCGAAAACAAACGTTCAAATCTTTAAACAAGGCCGCGCTATATATTTTGAACAACTTGTTGCTTGTCACTCTCTCTCTCTCTCTCTAGGTCAACATACAAAATATCCTCTTAATCATCATCGAATTGTATTTGTTCAGCCTCCTTCTAGATGCTGGAAACGTTGAACGAGAAAGATTAGGTTAAGACTTCCATTGCGAGGACAAACTAGCATTTACCCACGATCACCGTAACCATCAGATCCCTAGAATTCGATTAGGTTAATTTGGCACACGACTGGTCTTGCGATATGGTTACCCTCTCTGATCAGCGGAATCAAGAAGAGTAATCCGTTCTTACCCTGATCGGTACCGCGAGTTACTTTTAAAACTTAGGCTTTGTATAACTTGGCCCTTAGGTTTCATCGTAGCTCAATACAGTCGCAGGATCGAAATAGAAGAGAGAGAGAGAAGTGAAGAGAGTAGAGTTGTTTGGTAGCTGTCAATTCTATCTTCACAGCAAAGGAATCATTTACAAGAGCTAAATTTGGCATATTTGGTCCCGTTAGAAACCGAAAATCAAAGGGTTTTGTTCGCGTGTTGCCGCCGCCGCCGCCGTGATTATTGATATGATTTCAATTTTATGTAATTTAGAATGCTTAATTTGGAACTGGAACCCTTTTCATAACATTGAATTGGAATTGAAGTGTACAGAAAACACCTATATTGAGTTTGATATCGTTGCACTAGTTGAAGCAAACATGAAACCGACAATTTACAGTGTAGAAAACCCTTCGTGTCTAAGCGATGTCATGCAACTTAAGTTCCCAGAATAATGTCCGAAACCGTGCGTCGCGGTGACCCGTGTTCGGCTTCACTAATCCGAAGGTCCGGCGAGTCGTGAAGCATACGTTCATGGTAGAATTAATTCTTTCGGGCTTGACTCCAAAGAAAGGCGATAGATACAGTTGGATATTTCATATCCTCATAGTCAGCCTAACCAGAATAAAAGTTAATCTATAGATAAAACCAGTATGTGCATCGGATTTCCACTTCCGCAGCATTAAGGTTGGTTTGAATATTGGCTTGGCTTCTTCTCTTATAGTCCACGGGAACCTTCTACGACTGACCCAAAAGTTTGAACGGGCTTCACGATCATATTGACACGAAGTTTCCTAATCTCACCTTCTAGGATAATCAAGTTTCCTATTCACACCTTCTAGGATAATCCCAGATATGATCACGAGCCCAGGACCTTTCCAACGAAGAAGCAAGACCTTTGCCATTTGCATGCTTGTGTATTAATGCGTAGCTTATTATCCGTTTATCTTCTGTCTTAACATTCGTGAGCGGCGCGACGCGCGCATGCAGGAGCTACTACCGTTGCACGCACCGAGGCTGCAACGTGAAGAAGCAAGTCCAGCGGCTGACCAAAGACGAAGGCGTGGTGGTGACGACGTACGAAGGAATGCATTCCCATGCGATCGAGAAGTCCACGGAGAACTTCGAGCACATTTTGAGCCAATTGCAGATTTATAGCTCCTCCCTTTAGATTAGAACGCGAACGCCGTTGTCTCCGATGCATTTTGGCATCATGAGACATCGAAATAGTAGTTACTATACATGTTGTATATTTAGAAAAAAGGTTAATCTATCACTCACCTCGTTTCGAACTACGCACTGTCTAAAGAAGATAATGCACCCAGCAGGTTTCTTTTATTTACAACATGAATTACTCTTGATTAGCCCTCTGTTACACTGACCCAGCAGGTTACTTTTATCATATTAGCTCCATTTTTTTTTATAAGCAATGGATCTGATTCATTATCACGAGTAACAGTCACGAGAGGAACACCTTATTCGGCAAAACAGAAGAAGGAAAGGAGGGACTTAAAAAAGAGATATTCACAGTCATCATATTTTGACGCAGCGTTCAGCAAAAAAAATAAATAAATTTTGTTTTGATAGGAAAATCATGAATTCAATATCAAAAAATATATTCTGTCTGCTCAGACATCATAAAACACATTTTATATTAGGTGTTAGACTTAACTCTACTAGGATTTCGGATACAAAACTCAAAATTACAATATTGCCACTAATAATAAAATTTAATCCAAAAAATACTAACAAATTGAAAAATATATCTAAACGATGCCAGATCACCGAAATCCATCGCAATCCATCGCAGTTCATAGCCAATAGGCGATGAGTACTGCCATTTCACTTCAATCGATAGAATCTAAGCTCAATCCGATGTCGTCGCCCGAGTACGCCGATTTTAGTCGCACCATCTTTTCGCTTTCCGATTGAATTTTCGCCGATTCAATCGGTCCAAAAACGCATTACTAATAGATTCTGCATCACATTTAACTATCTCATGACCAGCCACCACATTCGACTCGCGCGGCTGCGCCTCGTCCGGGAAAGGGACCGTGTTCATGGCGACGAGAAAAATCTGGCCCGGATGTCCTCAGTGACTGGCTTCTACATGCCGGCGGGTGCATTAATAGCCTGAATCAGAGCAAGAGAATGGTTCTCGAGACGAACCGATTTTCGCCACCCCTACGAGTCGCCAGCGAAAGGGAATTTCCCTTCCGCTTGCGAAACCGAACCCGCGAATACGAGTCGTCGTCCAACACAATGCAGGGTCTCCACGCTCAAATTCCTGGCCGCCGCAGCAACTCTAAGCGTCCTTTCAGATTAATGGCACCCTCGAGGACGATAACTGCCCATTCGGATTTTTTCCCCCCTTCAAGGAAACGACTGTTACTTTCGAATCACGGGCAAGTTTTGGTGCGGGCATAAATATTTTCAAGAAATTGTTAGCATTACGGTACTATCAGCTATTTTTTATCGCGCGATATCCTTTATGCAAAATACTATGTGAACGTATAGTTGAGAGTGTACCGTCACCATCGTGAAGAAAATATTTTTCATGCTTTTATGGGTCCAATTGTCCAAACCATCTTCGCACGCTTACTGAGTTTACTCTAACTGGACATGTCAAAGGTAAAGAAAAACTTCTATTGGGTGCACCCGGCCCAATCAAGAAGGGACATGTGTCCCCTCTTCTCCATTAGTCTCTCTCTCATGTCACTAGTTGACAGATGTACCCTCCTGATTGGGTAGGGTGCACTGCACCTAGTCGACTCAAAATTTTTTCCTAGGCTCATTGGGTTAAGTTAGGGCTGCCCCCAACCTGAATTTAAAGGCTCATTCGTTGCGAAACTTGCCGTCAATCCGATGCCTAATTAAGAATGGTAGAGAGGATAGACCGCTGACAAGGTCGAGTTTCCATAGAAGAGAAGAGACGGGTGCTCTTGACTTTGTAGAAAGATCTTACGTGAACTAAAGATCGGGTTGGACCGTCCTCACGGGTAAAAAATGTGGGCCCAATACTATCAAGGGGCCATTTCCCCGGACCCATGCACATAGGTGTGCGCTGATTTCCACGTGGATTAAGTTTCGAATTTTGATCAGCACATGTTACGATGGTAAATGATTATGAAAAGAAAGAAATTAAAAAATAATCACTTGAATTAATTAGTTAACGAAAAATATTTTCATTATCGATAACTATTTATATCTAAATATTTTAACAAACGATCAATATATTATCCAAAATGATTATTTTTAAAAAAATATTTTTCGAATCATTTATTTTCCAAGAAATCAATTTTCTCATTTTTCAATGTTAATGAGTCAACAAAAAATCAATGCTTAAAGTTAAAAAAATTTTGATTAGACATGGAAGCTTGCACCACAAGCTTTGCATTTTGGCACGAGAACCCCAACGCTCATACCCGAACCCTTGACAGTGGGGCCGAGACTAGAGGTCAGGGCTAAGTCTATTGTGGTCCATCGAGGTCAAGCTCGAGTCCATTGAGCCAGGCCTAGGATCATAATGCTCAGGACTTCGGTGCTTGGCCCAAGACCAGGCCCATCAAGAACAGGCTAGGGACTTTAGTGCTCGCGCCCAGGACCACTCATATGCCCTTGCTGGGGTCCCTAGAGGTCGGGCCCAAAATGTCGGGCTAGTAACATCGAGCTTGAGCTCGAGCCCTCGGCACCTATTGTCCACGGCTCGCCCTCCCCCCAATGCCCATGCTAGGGTCTCTAGCTCTTTAGCCCAAAACACTCATGCTTGTGCTCGGGGACCTCTGGCATCCGGGCTCAGAACCTCAACAACCGTGTTTGGGCATAGGCACTGGGATGTCGAGCTTGGCCTCCATGGATTTCTGGTCATGGCATTGAGGTTCTAAGCCTAGCCTCTATGGAATTGGGGTTGGCGTTCCAGGCATGAGCATTAATACTGGGGCTCCAAGTCTAGGCTTGATGGATTTGGGCACAGGCGTCGGGGATCCGGGCACCTATGTCCCGATCTTAAGCGTCGGGTCCCAATCCTAAGGGGCCAAAATCCGGGTTTTGAGGCCCAATCTTGATGGACCCGAGCCTTTCCTTTGTGGACCAAAGCTGGGGTGTCAAGGACTATTTATTGGACTCGGCTTCTTTGGACCCAAGATTAGTGCAGATCTCAATGTCCGTTCAGGGTGACCGCAATCCATATGTATGCGGCATGCCTATCTGGGAAACAACAGAAAATACTTGTCACTTTTGCTGGTTCGTGAATTTTGTGGAACCTATTGGCCCTTCTGCTGGTATCGTCCCAGCCCATAAAAATCGCAAACGGGCATATTCTGAGTCCGTGTGATGGCAGGATTCGTAAATCAAGCGGAATCGAGGGCCATTCATCTGGGAAATCGTGCATAGGGTTTCTTTCTCCAAGCAAGAAGCTGAACGCAAGCTCGGAGTTCCCGGTCTCTCACTGGAGCGACCCGCGACCCGCGAGGGCGACGACAACAAACGAAGAACCTGTCAACCCTCCCTCTTCCTCCCTCGCCGCAATTCCGACACCGACTCGTGCTCTCTGCTTATCCGAAGATGGTCTTGCTGCTCTGACAGTGCACTCGCCTCCACCAATCGACTCGACTGCGATTCTGTCTATTTGATCGCCGGCGATGGCCCTCCCTCTGGGGAAGCTCGCTATTCTCGTCGGGGCAGGTTAGTTCACGAACCGCTCTCTCAATCGGTCTTGATTCCCGCGATTTCGTGCTGCGGTAGTTGGGAACTTGGCGACTCGAGTTTGGTGCTATGCGGTTGCTTGGTGTTTTGTCCTGACTGGCGAGAGAATGACCGTGAAATGCGTTTTACATGACTGTTCGAGTAGTTCCCGTTGAAATACTTACGGGCCAGTTTGTCGGGGGAAATCATGGTTCATGTTATGCAATTTAGAAGGCCTCGGTGTTCTGGTGAGGTGATGTTTTAGGGATATGATGACCACGGAGATCTTGTGGAATAAGGGGCCTAACTTTGGCTTGGTTGGTTGCATATTTGATGAGATGTGATGACCATGGTTACAGAGGTTAAGGATTGCTGCGGGCTGTTGAGTTTGGCTTAGCAATGCTTGAAGTAACTTGTGTCAGTTTGCACAGATATATCACTTAGCTGTCTGACTTATCGACAACTGTAATGGTGAAGATCCTTCTCCTAAGTTTAATGCATTCGGGGACATTGTTCAATTTCTAACTTCACTGGCAATGCCTTGTTCATTTGAAACTAGTAGAAAGGATAAATAGTTTGAAGGAATCCCTCTTATCATGAAGAAACCTACGCCTTTCAGGATCCTGATAATTTACCTGAGCAGAATGCTTCCTGGAGTATATGGATAACACAGGAGCCCATTGCAGTGACAGTTTGAGAGTTTATCTCGCTTCATCATTTGTTATCCAAGAGTGGATATGATGCTAAACGCGATAAATATTATATTGGCATGACTTCTGTTTGTTTGGTAAATAACTCAAATTCTGCGCATTAGATGAAGTTTGTGATGTTTAAGTGCTTAGTGAGCACAGAAGAATATCTAGTTAATCTTGAGTTGGAAGCTATGGGAACCAGATTAGTTACTAGGAATTTTTGGCCTCCAAGGAAAGAAGAGGACAAAACCTCAGCTACACAAGGCATGAGTTTCTCACTATATCAGCTTCCTCGGGTGTTTGTATATCAACTGATGCAGTGTATATGGTTACAGTATATGATGTCTCTTTTAGTTTTAATTCCTCTTGCCTCGGAGACCTCCTGTTGTATGCGGTTCAAACAATTTTTGTTGGACACTTTATGCTGTGGATTTTTAATGGTGCTAGTTGTTTGATGTTTACCTTGATATTTCAATTGAAAGTCTCAATGGAGTGTGTTGCTGATGGATGAAAGTTGTCTTATGTCATCTAGGTGTTGTTGGGTCCATTCTTGCAAAGGAAGGTCGCATGCCAAATGTTTCAGACGTTTTCTCTGGTGCTTTTAAGGTATGCATATTGGTTGGAATTTTATGAGTATGGTGATTCTTGTTACCCTGTCACGAGGTGAATGCCTTATCTATCTGATTAAGTTATCCAGTATGATGGCACATGGAGGGAAAAGGGTTTCGGACTGAAGTACCTGTAGCAAATATATTTTTGATGTTGGTTACCTTGTCACGAGGTGAATGCCTTATCTATCTGATTAAGTTATCCAGTATGATGGCACATGGAGGGAAAAGGGTTTCAGACTGAAGTACCTGTAGCAAATATATTTTTGATGTTGCAATGGTCATTCTGGAATCATTTTCTGGTATAATGAATCATTAAAGTTTCTTTATACTGCAGGAAACTGGTAATATATCTGCCATAGTGAGAAATGTGATTTAATTGAATTTTTTGCTTCATTTTCATTTGGAAGTTATCGTGTTGATAGCTTTTCTTACAGTGGAGTAATTGTGACAGGTGCTGAAGGGAATCAGGAAAGATGAGTCCACATCATCTGTTAAAAAGCCACGAAATGACACCTTGATGGCTCAGGTTTACATGTGGCCTTTGCTTTTGTTTGAGCATCGACTTCATTTATCTGTTTTCCTGATACTGAGCTATTTTTCTCATGTCTACATATGGCAATAGTTTTGGGAAAAAGAAATATAAGGGTTTGCTGATCTTTTTTAACACAACTAGTTAAAGGAGGTGGTGCAAAGAAAATGCTAGATAGCATGACTCTTTCATGGACATTAAAGTTTTGCTTCCTCGTGGATTTGCACCAAACTGCTGTCATATAAAAGCTAGCTGTAATAAATGTAATCAAGTGATTTTGCAAAGTGGGAACATTTGATGTCTTACTGTTCAACTGGACGCTAAACATATTGGTTTTAGGTATTTGAGAGATTATTGCTGTACGTATGAAAATATGTCTGTAAATATTATTATTGGGGCCATCTTTGAGTGATACTATTCTCTGAAGTGGAGGTACACTAAAACTGTATTTGTCTCTTTGGCCAATGTATAAATATATCCATTTGGTATTTAATTAGATCGCCACGTTTTTGTCTCTATTTTTGCTGAAAGGCGTGTGAAAATGGGTGGAAGCATTTTGTTACGGTTGTGAAAAGGGAAATAAGACAGTTTTAAGGAATTTAGATCTTATTTTTGTCTTTTCCCTTAAATGTGTCCAAGTGTGTGGGGACTTTGTTTTGCCTGTCTGTTTGATTGGTGTAGGGTCTTGAAAATTCAGCACTAGTCGGATTTTTATTGACAAAAATTTGCTTATCGTATGCATCTGGCAGGTTAACAGCCTCAGGCAGGAACTTCAGATATTGGCGACAAGTAGGCCAGTTACAATTGTAACTGCTTCTGGAACAGGTTTTAGTGTTAGACAATCTATTTGCCACAATAGCCAATCTATACGTGCAATGTCAACTCCCTGTTTGTGTGTGTTTGGTGGCTACTACTATAGCATAAGATTTGTCACGTAAAAATAACCCAGATTGTATCTTCTGCTGATTAGTAAATCTTTTTAAGCTGCAAATATGTATATTCAATGGTCAAGAGACTGCTTATGGCATTATACTTATGAAATCACTGAGCTAGTATCTTCTATGTAAAAGAGTGCCTTTCGCTACCTATATTAATAGTATCAAATGTCCTTGTTCATGCCTTTCCTTACCCATGATCCATCACAAAAATCAGGGAAAGATTAAGGAAGTGTGGACTTTATTTTTGTATGCGTTCTAAGTGATGTTATTTTTAGCAGGCCATTTATGAATAGCAGCTTTTGTTGACTTATTTGTTTGTTTTACAACTTTTATGGGGTTTTGACTTGTGTCCACTTTATGCAGGCGCCAGCAGATACGGTATTGTAATAGTGGTTGTTGTGGTGGGATATGGATATGTTTGGTGGAAGGTTAGCCTTTGCATTTAACAGCCAATTTTTTTACCTTCTCTCTTGTAGGCTGATGCATACTCTAAAATTCTATACAGGGGTGGAAACTTCCTGATCTGATGTTTGCTACAAGGCGAAGTTTATCAGATGCCTGCACATCTATTGCTAAACAGCTTGAGAATGTTTATTCATCGATATCGGTATTATACTCATTCCGTGACAGCTTAATGGTGTCCTTCAATCTCGCTACATGTACCTATAAAATTTTTGGAGGCCATGCTGCATGTTCACATAAAGCTCTGGGCTGTCGAAATGGTTTTAATTTTTTTTCAGTGCTATGCATTGTTGATTGTTGATAAAACCAAACTCTCTGCTTCAGTTTGTGTTCATGTTGTACATATTTTTACAGTTTGTAGTTAAGAATAGCAAATGAACTTTTCAGTACTTCCATTTGGAGCACTTGAAAAATTGCTTTAAAAAACAATTCTTCTATTTGGAGTAATTTCTCTTTCCATCAAGTTATTTGAATATCGATTGATGACATTTATTTGGTCTGATTCATATGTGATGTATGAATGAATATACTAGTCATGCGTGATAAAGGAAATGAAAGATTCCTGTCATTGAGAATCTGATAAGGAGCAGCCAATATGTGAGCACCTTACGTGAGAAAATGGTTATAATCATTTGGAGAATTTTACTTCTGGCAGTTGTTTTAATCCAGAATAAAGACACCAATAGATTTTCGGTTAGTCATTAGTAGTTAGCATGAATGATGCTTATCTTAAAGAAATTTCCTGCTTTCTTTCTAACTATAGATTTTGGTTAGGTAGGTGGAGTGATAGGAAAATATACGTGTTTTGGGACCGTCTGAAGGAGAATGAAATTGGGAATCATTGGACTACTTAAATTTATGAGATAGTTCTTCATAGCGTAGACATTTTCTCACATATTCTGATTGTAACTTTCCTCCTGCACCTCTAAAAGATGATGGTTGTTTGGAAATAGTGGAATTAATTTTTGCTGATCCTGATCTTATTCAGGCTACCAAGCGCCATTTATCTTCAAGAATTGATAGCTTGGATTGCAATTTGGATGAGTTTGCCCAGCTTACTGCTGCTACAAAGGACACGGTATGTCTAATCTTATGTGGTGGCCAAACCACAATCATTAAGCTTGAGGATGCACTATTTGGTTGCTGAAAGAAACTTCTACTAAATAGTCATACTGTTTTCCATAAATCAGTGTATGTAGTACTTGATTTGACTGCTAGCTAGTGGTGTCATTTTTAATGCTTTGGGTCCTTAATGTTTTAGTTTGGAACTCATAATCTCGTGCCTTCATCAGCAGAAGAAAATGAGAGAGAGAGAGAGAGAGGTGGTGGGTGGGAGGGAGAGAGAGGGAGTGAGAGAAGTAGGACAGAGAGAGGGAGTGAGAGAAGTAGACACACATAGAGGGAGTGAGAGAGACCGAGAGAAGCTAGACAAAGAGAAGGAGGGAGTGAGAGAAGCCGCTATTATTATCTCTTTTCTTGGTGAATTCCACTTCATTAGCTTTTGTACAAGATTACACAACAAACTTCACTGACTTATCACGGCCGTATTTGGAACTACTAAACTGCTTATCCAACTTTTGCAACCACCATAGTTATCAAGGCGTCGCTTAGGCGACAAGGCGACCTCGGATGCCCAAGGCGTCCTGTCGCCTTGCTGGTTCTCCTCAAGGTGGGCGCCTTGGTTGTCTAGGCGTCCACAAGGTGACGCCTTAGGCGCCTTGGACGCCTAGGCGACGCCTTGGGCGCCTTGAACATGCGGTCAACGAAAAGCACTCGCTCCCAGGGCGAACATGAGCAAACTTAATTTGACTTCAGGAAAGGCCCAGCCCAACAAGCAAACACCTCTCCCAAGGACCCAAACAGGCCCACCCCAACCAAGTTCTCCATCAGCCACAACCAATTTATAGAACTTTTTCTATGAGCTTCTTTTGCTAGTGGCCGATGTGGGACTCTTAGTTGGGCATACACAGAGTCTACCTCTCTTCTTGTACGATTCGTTGTTTGGGTGCTCGTGGGCTGGTCGCTTCCCCTACCCCTTGTCATCTTTCTCCAACTTTTCTCTTTCTCTCTCTTCTTTCGTGTATTAGGAGAGGAGAAGGGAGGAGGTGGGAGGAGAGTCTTTTGCTTTGCTTATTGCTTTTGCCCTAATCTCGATTACCTACTCCATTTTATGATTATTATGTCTTAAATATATTTGATAGTTGTTTATTTTTAATAATCTGTCATTTATATATTTGCTCTGTTGAATTATGAATATAAGTTTTGAAGTACAAATATAAAATATACAATTATACATATATATATTTAAAAATTTAGCTACATTGTTGTCTTATCGCCTTGCGGACGACTAGCGGTGCCTAATCGCCTAGGCGTTTTAGAGGCCTTTGCTCGCCTTGTCGCCTTAACAACTATGGCAACCACTCATCCAGCTCAACATTGATCTTCCTACTCAGCTTCCCTACTGAAATATATGCCATAGTTCAGTAATGACTTTTAATGTTCAGGTATCCAATATAAGTTCTGAAATGGAGGTGATTAATGCGAATGTTACTAGTGTTCGGAGTGCAGTAGAGAATCTGGTAAATAATCTCACGGGAGCTCTTTCTTTTTCTTTTTGCTTAATCAGTTTTTTTTTTTTATCTGGCTCATTCCATCTTTGTGCTCTCATGTCTCAGGAATCAAAGATTGGTAGAATTGAAGGCAAACAGGTAATTGCAGTTGCTAGTCCTTTGATTTTTTTTTACTGCACTGCAACTTTTCTGGTGTTAGATTGTAATCCCTATGGTGGATCATCTGGTGCACAGGACTCTACGAACGTTGGAGTACTGGAGTTGTGTGCCTTCGCCTCGAGTTTGAGTAATGGAAGAAGTTCAGATCGCGGTCAGGTAAGTGCTTAAGCTCCTTCCTTTCTCTGCACTTTGGCAATTTTCTGTAAGTTTTTGTTTAGTTTTTTTCCCAAAAGTAGACATTTCTGAGGTTGTACGCTTTGTAATTAATTCTCTGGTGTGACTCAGCTTGTAGATCTCTCATAGGTTGCTTTAGTGGGCAAAAAATAAGTTCTTGTCGAATTTTGTTAATAGCTTCAATTTTACCTGCCAAATTGAATGCAGTTAGTTTTACATTTTGGTATATTGTGGGTGGAATGATATTTCTTATTTAGAACGTTCCCCAAGAATCCTATTAGGATGAACCTAGAATACGCACTACTTTTGACATCCTAAAATCATCTGCTCAAAGCTTGGTTGTCTCTGTCTAGCTGTTAGTAGCTTAATCAGCTTGTGTTCTCTAAATTTGTAGGCTTCACTGACCACTTCAACTAGAGCTGTTCTTGAGCCAGCCCCTGCTTCACCTGCTTCCACTGTAAGACATTATTGTGCAGCTTGCATATGTGCTTTCTGTTTTCGCCCCTGCCTTTTCTCATTGGATCTCACTTGTTCAATGGCAGATCAATTCATTGCCTCCATCACCATCTAATTCCAATGGACCTCGTCCGGTTGGTTAACTTGCCATTAGCGGTAGCTAATAGTAGATAATTAAGTGGTCAACCAATGAATATCTCTACGCTGGTCTACATTTTGTTGAATCTTTGAAAATCTCTATTTTCCGCTGAAGTATCTTCATCGGATGGCTGCTTGGTTTATGGTGGTCTGTGGATTCTAGTCGTGGTAGAGGAGAGAGATTAATGATGTTGCAAGTTCTATAGATGTCAGTGCCTAGATTTTAAGATGTGCCTCCGGAACCCATCTCAATCTGATTTGAATTCTTCTTCTTCTTCTTCTTCTTTCAGGTTTTCCGGCCCCTGCAGGGTGTTGTCTCTGCCTCTGGCATCATGGTGACTTTGCCATCACTTATTCATCTTGATTTTTATTTTTCACTTATTGCTTAGTTGAGACTCAATATTGCCGATCATTGTGCTTTTTAGGAGAGTCTAGGAGATTCAGAAGTTGCCTCGAGAACCCCCGAGGTTTCGAATGGCAACCAAGTTCCTGAAGACGCGAGCGCCAACAAGACTTCAAGTTATGGTATAATTGGAAGGAAGATCCCAGGAATAAATGCTTCCTTTCTCACAAGAACACACAGCTTAACAAATTCGGTTCTTCGGCAAGTGCGGTCTAGTACCCAAGAATCATAACATTTCTCAGGATTGAACATGAAGAATTCCTTGTGCGGCCACATACTTGCCTCGTTGAGCAGCCGTCTAGTCGCATGAGTGGCCAGAAGCTGCACGACTAAATAGGTCTTCCCCACACTAAATTTATCGAAAGATGGACTGGGACCGAATTTTTGTAGACATCTATGGTTACTAAAATGGTTACTTAGGTCATTTTTGGCGTGTATATTTCTGGTTATAGCCTTACAGGTCTCTGTCCAGTTGGAAGTTGGACGAAAAAGAAGAAAGTAAAAAATAAAACTGTCCTTAGTCTTTGGATTATCATTGCCTGGCTTTTCCGCCACGTTTGCTGTGCTTTTAATATATTTACAGTTCTACGTGCAATTGAACATGTCCGTGATCTATCATGCAAAGAACCCGGAATTATTCTTTCGATAGTACACGGACCTTGAGATTTGAAAGAGAAGTGTATACAACTGATTTCACTGAAGCTCCCCATCCATGTTTCCGCCACATCTTTCTCTAATGATGCCTCAGAACTCGTCATGATGGTCGGCGCAGGGTGTTCGTTAGATTGGCTGAATTTCGTTAAATCATTTTATAGAAGTTCATTGATATCTTTTTTTTTTTTTTTACAAAGGAAATCGAGCCAGCCGCTTTACACCCAGCTTTGGAGGAACGATGGAAGATTCTATTCATAGAGTTTAATTACTGCAAAAAAAAATCTAATATGTCATAAAAATATATTCAACCCGCATATCAACTCCGTTTATTTTTTAAAAAATGAACGATATAGGAATTATTTTTTGAAAATATCATTTGTATCGCTTGAAATAATTAATTAATAAAAATATATTTATTATCGATAATACTTTATACTTAAATATTTTTTTTGCACGTGATTCAAGCCACAATATTTAGGATTTAACACACACAGAAATTACCTCCGCAAGAGAAACTATTTTGCAGGTCCAGTACAGCAGTGAACTGCATCGTGAAACTTTCCCGCCTTTTTTTTGGCCATCTCAGTTGCCTTTTTCGGTTTTACGCACTCAGAATCAGAAACGCCAAACACCGTGCTTTCCGCGTTCCAATTTGGAGCCTTTTTCCCTCTAGGAGATCGCCTTCTGCTCCAGGTTCTTCCTCGATCTCTCGTTGTTTTCTGCAGATTCCTGATCAAGAATGCGGCGTAGCTCGGCTCTGTAAACTGGTAACCAATCGATCGATTCGTTCTCAGATGGAAAAGAAAGCTGATTTTTCTGTCGGTGCTCCGCTTGTTGCCGCGCGCGATCTCTCTCTCGTTTTCTCTCGTGGAGTTGGAAGCATGAGGGGAATCGCGATTATCCGACCAGGTATAGACGTTCCTCAGTTGTTGCTCTTTCTTGAGTTGGAGTTCTCTGGCTATGATCTTCGCATTCCTACCTTTTTGACTTAAACTATTGATGTCGCGTGAATTCGAGGTCTGAGGCCCCATTCCTAGAACTGAAATCACTTGGCCTTGTCCGTCTGTTTTTCAGACCCAATTCAGTGATTAACGTGATGTCTCTCGGAAGAGTTGCTCGTAGATTCTGATCTCCCAAGCGAGCTTCGGATCTTGCCAGAGTATTTGCAGATGTCGCATTCTCCTGGTTTACAATTTGTTTGCGTCTTTTTCCTGGATCAACGTCCTTTATTAAGAGGAAAGCACCATCACCATTATAAGACGAGGTGCTTTCGATTGAGATATACGTTCTAACATATCAACATTGGCCAGCTTGATAGAGGCTCTGCACTGGAACCAACATTTTCTAAGTTGAAGTCGATTGAATAAAATGAGGTTGCATTCTACACATAATGCTGAAATTGGCTGTAATATAGCTGTGAAATTTTGAGTGCGGTCGCCATGGACGAGGCGAAACCTTTTCCGTTCACAGTTGCTCCTATTTTCTTAATAAACAAACGATATATAACTTGCGCCAGGTCAGTTTCATCTTTTATCAAATTACACAGGAGCATACTGCATACATAGGCCAGTGAAAGAGTTATGCTTCCTGTTAGTGCATGCTTTTCTTTTTCTGAGGTATTTCCTTATATCTTCTCACCATCTTTTCCCTGATCTGTGAAAATAAGGCTTATGTGATTAATCAACGGTTCGCCTCGCATCATGGATATGCGACTCATTTTCCTTCCTATTATGGCATAAATAACAAACTTTGGAGAGAGTAAACATGTTCGTTGTTTCAGTTCTCCCTCCCAGAATGCTGGGACCAAAGGTCAGGCTATTGAACACAATGAAAATCTAATCTTAGCCTCTGCTAATATTTTGTTTAATCAAGTCTAGAATCTAGACTATGTGCAGGGATTCTATGGCACCTTGGAAGTTTAGAATGCTTTATACAGCAGAGTATCCTGTCTTAACATATGTCTGCTCACATATGCAAAAGCTCAGACCTGTTTCTACTGGCTTGGTCCATAATTTGGATATGCTTGGTATCAAACGGGTCTTCCACTGCACTAAAGCTAAAGGTCTTATAGTGAGTTAGGCATCTGGAATCCAGATTCTGGATACAGTCGATTTGGGCTAATTTACCTCCATAAATCCTCTGCATTGTTATTTCACTGTCCCCAGCCAACAGGATGATCTGCCCTCATGTGGCTGGAATTCATCTAGGGTGGGTCGATTTGCACCTTTGCCCACTAATTAAAACCAGGTCATATCTAAGCTTGATTTGTCTTGGGAATCGGAATACGGTTAAACAAGGTTTCTAAATATGGGCTTGGTCAGGTGAACTCACGGTAATGTAAGTTCAATTGTTTCGGGTAACCGGTCAAAAGTTTATTTGTGCCAAACTAACCAAAAGTAAAGTAGATCTAAATTTCAGTTATCATTATCTTTCAAAAGGAAAATAAATTTTCACTTGGTCTTAGAATAGAGTGGAAGAAAACTATTAGCATTGTGGAGGAACAAAATTCTTATGTTCCTGACAGTCTTTTTTAGTCCTTTTTTCCTATATATATAATTTTTTTTTCTTTTTCCCCTCATTCAGTTTTGTTTTTAGTTCATTTATTTTTGACTTCATCGACCGTCGACACCAACTAGTTTGGGATAAAGGTGATGTTGATATTGAAGTGGATTTAGTTAATTCATCTATTTTGTGGTATAACTTTCAATGAAGAGTAAAATAAATAACTAATTTATAGTCAATTTTATTTGATCATGGTAAATTATCTCATTTTTACAAAACAATTTAAACAAATAAAGAATTTTCAATAGTAAACCTTTTTTTTTTTGCAACCGGCAGTAAACCTTATTCATGTAAATCATATTTGTTCTTATTTAACTTTTTCATTTTAATTAAAAATAATTTAAACAATCATTTTCATTTACCTTACAGAAAATTGGTTTGCTAAGCATAAGCAGCTTTGACTGAGAACAATGGGCAACCTGTTTAGCAGATTAAAAAATGGATGGTGCAGATTGGTTGAAATATCTTGTATCGTCGAGTGATCTAATTGGATCACTTGACCATTAAAGCCCCCTCCAAGTTGATGCTTTCTCAGGTCTGAACTTACCTTTTACGGAATAGAATGTTAGAAAACATCTGTTCTCTGAGTAAATTTGTAGTAATGTGACTGAGATTGACGGGACTATTAGACAGCTGAATGTGACCTTTATATGGGAGTAAGTGAAGTGAATGAAGCTAGGGACCCCATGAATTTTTTTACTAGGTGTTGTAGCATTTGAACGCCAACTTTTCCTTTTCCCCTCGGTGTAATGTTTGCCTGAATTCAACTCCACTCTGAAAACCGCTAAGTGTGCATCTTCGTTTTTGACATATTTATGGATGTAAGAGGTCCCAATTTGTCTATTGTGCAAGAGCAAGCAGTGTTTCTGTTGAATAACATTGTGTGCGTGTTACCGATCGTTGGAAAAGCGGCCAACAATTAAGAATGAGCCATTGGTCGTTCAGCTTCCAGTTAAAGTTGATTCCTCGGTATTATGTTAAGTGTAAGTCAGATATGAGATGTGTAGAATCAAGAGTGAGAAAATTCTAGTACAGGAAGCTCCTTTGCCTGACTATAATGATTGGGCCATCTCTTAAGTTAGCAACCTTTTTCTTCTGGGGTTCGGGTTAGTGCAGTTGGATCAGTTGGACTGACAAGGTGCATTCCAATGATTGCAATTTAGTAAACCTTCGTTTACGTCCAGCTTCTCTGTCTCTGTTCTCACATACTGGAACTGCTCAACGAGGGACAAAAAGCTGGGGTCTCAGGTACATTAGAAGATGAGAGGACTTGGTTTATGGACCGCATTTTTGGGATTAAAGCTTGTCCATGCTCGTTGGGAGCATATAAAACTGTTGATAATAATAATGATTCGTACTGGAAAAATCTGCAGTCTCTTTGTGCCGTTTCTTAACCGTGCCCACAAAGTGCCACTACGGCGCTTAAGCTGCCTAAGTTGGGTGTCGCCGTGATGTTATGTTACGCATTGAAAGTTGAAACTTTATTCCTCGGTGAAATCAATTCATTATGCTAAAGGTTTCAGACGTGCAGACTATGAATTCTTTAGCTTTTGCCGCAACTTTTTGAACGCATTATCAGATGAGCACTCCTTAGTCTTGGGCATGAAATCATTATCGTGCACATGGGCCTCATTAAAAAGTACGTCGTGATGTTTTCTTTTTTGGGTTTCTGTTTAGATAAATTATACACGAGAGCATTCGTGTAGCTGTACCATTCGAAATTTTTATAGTAGGAAAAGATTGAAGATTCTGTGTAGGATTCTGGGAATTTCTTGTCTGAGGCTTTTTGGCGGATGTTCTGGTGGGCGACTATACATGTTCTTCTATGTCAAATTTGGATTCTTTGAGGTTTAATTCTGGAAAGTAGCCAACTTAAAAAGAAATCCCTTTTTAGAGTTCCAAGGATCTTGACAAAGCAGACCCAACTACAGGCAACAGCTTGGCCTAATGCCTATTTTTTTTTCCTTATATAGAATGGTTATTGAACTCCTCTTGGGTTTTGGTAGAGTTCTCTTCTTTATTAATCTAGATTAGAGCCCGAGAATTCCCATGGCTGAGCCAGCCCTTTTCCCATCTCATCTTTTGCGGTTCCCCTAGACCTTGCGAACTTTCTCGACCATTGGACCGGGAGGAGTCTATTTGACAAGGCTTGGTTATGAACCCATATAAACTATAAATAATGTCGCAATTGATTCTTAAACTTTGACTCAATGTGCAATATGAATCATAAATCGTAAATTTATTCAATATGGTCCCTGAACTTTGCCATAATATTTAATGTGGTTTCTGAACTTTTGATTTGTTCAATATAGTCTCAGGGCTTTTGGCATAAGTTTTAATGCAATTCTTGAACTATTCTTCCATTAATTTAAGATTAGGGACAACAATGAGCATTTTCAAATGGTCCACGAACTACATTGAATAAGTTAAAAACTCAGGGACCATATTATACAATTGGACTAAATTTTAATGGCTATATTGAATAAATTAAAAGTTCATGAATCATATTCCACATTAAACCAAAGTCCAAAGACTATTTATGTCATTTTTCCTAGTAATTATTTTACAGCAACACAAAAAAGTGTTAATTATTTACGTGAAAGCTCCGATCGGCAATGTCA
The DNA here is from genome assembly GCA_028455895.1 of Rhodomyrtus tomentosa. Lineage (NCBI taxonomy): Eukaryota > Viridiplantae > Streptophyta > Magnoliopsida > Myrtales > Myrtaceae > Rhodomyrtus > Rhodomyrtus tomentosa. The sequence continues at coordinate 10,156,052 of JAPCWY010000003.1, read as the reverse complement.
AGATTTGGATTTACACATCTTGAGAATCGGAAGTGACTGCTGTCATTACTAATTGCTCTTAGGCACTCAAGGAATAATGACGAAGTCTAGTGAATCAACTTTAACTCCACTAATTCTATTATAAATTTATCTATTGTTTTACGATTGGAATGAATGGCGATTCAATTAATGATAAAATTGTCCGAAAAGTTATATATTTATTGCACTTTGATCAATTTAATCTTAAATCATTTGACATTTTGTCAATTGAGTCAATCCGACTAATTTTGACAGGAATTCGCTGACTTGGATACAGGTGGTGCCACATAGGATAATGACGCTGAAATGGACAAATTTATAAGTACTTTGAAAAATTTATTTTTTTATTTTTTTTATTTTTCTTTCTTTTGTTCTTTTTTTTCCTATCATGTCCAGTAAGGGTGGCTGATCGACCCTTGTATATCATGGTCGAGTCAGCTAGTAGGCAATGGTGGGTTGGTCCGCCCTTTTCGGGCTTGGGGGAAAAAAGATATTTTCTTTGAAAAAAACTCCAAGCTTTTTTCAGAAATTATTTAAATTGTCCGGTCAACGTTATCTGTGTCACGTAGGATGTATGACATCCATATTAGCGAATTTCGATTAAAATTGATCAAATAGACTGAGTTAGTAAATTGTCAAAATGTTTATGGTTCAATTGGATGGCACAATTTGATTATTATTCTTTTTTAAGTATCCTAAAAATTGAAAAGTTTGGGATTCAATCGATAAAGTGTCAAAAGGTTTAGTATTCAAACGACAAATTTTTTTAAAAAAATTATAACTCAATTGGCCAAAATATAATAAGTTTATGATTATTTGGGCAATTTTCCACTCGGTACCTGCACGAAGGTATAATGTAAGTAAAAGCTCTGGAGAGACTAGTTGCCTGTCCACTGTGCAAGGCAACCTAGTCGTCCACTTCAGCAAAAGGAGTTCGCATGCAGGAAAGGCAGTGCCTCTAAGACGGAACTCGTTGATTATTAGTTTTCGATACAAGTTGCATCGTGCAACTTGAGGCGATATTACATCATCAGCCCCCATTGATATCAAATGTCTTTGTCCTTTTTTCCTTCTCTGTCGACCCATTTTTCACGAAGAATGTCCAGAATTTTGCAAAACGCGCGCTTTAACTAATTGTAAAACATCTTATTTCCATCAAACGATTTCAAGATCATGGTACATGGCCTGCACACCCCACGATGAATAACTAATTCTCCAGTGAAGACGTAAGAAGTGAAGTGACATCCAATTGCGTTTTGGTTGGAGGGGACCGAACTGGTGCTCGAGTACTCAACACCCCCTTCTGCCTGCCGACTCCTTTACCTTACCTTACCTAATCAACTCTAATTTAATAAAAGCCTAGTCTACTGAGATAGATCAAAAGCAGTACCTAGGAGTCTGCAAAAGCTAATGCCTCGCTGGACCATTACCCAAGTTTCCATTTTTGTTGGCCTAAGCAATTTGCATATCGCCCCCATGATGATATGCTCCAAGATAAGCAATAATGCTGCCTTGGCTTATTTTAATTGCTAGTTCAGAGCCATCGACCCTTGTGGTACCAATGTGTGTTCTCTCTCTCTTTCTCTCTCTCTCTCTCATGGGGTTTGGAAATCTATGGCTCCATCCTTACCATGACGAAGCTCGAAGCCGCCCCCACCTACGATATTGAAAAACCAGAGGACGAGGACGAGGAGACAAGTCCAAAGTGACCAAGTTTGGAAAACGGCAAAGTTAGAAGGCGACCCCTTTTTGCTTAATATGGGAAATGATGGTTACGACTCTCGAAATGATTTTTTTTTTTTGTGGGGGGGGGGGGGGGGGGGGCGGCTCGTGCTCTTGTGGTGAAAGTTGAGAACGAACGTTTCGTGCTACCATCAAACTTTTTGTGGTGGATTGGAAGGGGAGCAAAAAGATGATGCATATAACTCCACGACACATCTCGTAGTGGCCATGCAATTCCCACTTCGTTGCCCTGTGCGCCTGGGGATTACATTCTGCAGTTCCTCTTTCTTTTGCCCCTCTCTGGCGTGACCCCATCCAAAAGGTTGGAGAGAGATATTGATAAGGCTTTGTTTTTTCCTCTCTTGCTTGATTGAATTTTTTTTAAAACATTTTAAAACTCGGGTATGAATGGTTAAGCCATTCAACATGCATTTGAGCTCCACCTCGAGATTCAATTAGTGTTTTGACCGATAAAGAACTTGTGAAGAAGAAAACGTCGTATTCTCTTTCAGCCGAAGAGAAATTAGATGTAGTTTCGAACGCGACGCGATGATCGTGGTGAATGGCTTTAAAGTGGCGGCCTTGAGCACACCAATCCAGAAAAGAGGGGAAAAAGAAGAAGTGAAGGTGGGTACCGAACACTCCTATCATCTCCTTGAATCCTAAGAGAGTTTTTGGAACGCCCCATGCCCTTGACTACTTTGGATCCCCACCGGGCAGGCCTTGTCTTGAAATCTTGAACACCACAATTCAATCTCCCCGTCAGGACTGAAAGTGTGGTCATGTCTGGCCGAGGAAGTGGGAATTGATGGGTTGGTTGGTTGTTCTCATTTAAGATGGTTGGTGTTGCTACGGAATTTTGGGAAAAGCAGGAAGTATTTTCGTGAATCGTGAGGAGGGTTTTCGTTGGTATTTCACCTCCTTGTCAAAATAACTGTCAAATCAAATGCAAACAAACAAACAACATCGTACGTACGTCGCTGCTTGATTAGTCTGATACGAAAGATTGACAGCGTATTTATTGTAAAAAGTACTTCGACCGACATGGTCGTTCTCTTGGTCTTGGGTCAAGTTTTCAAGTAGAGACGTCCACTTCAAATTTAGGAACGTGCGAAATAGAAAAATATCTTACTCGTACTTGCTTTTTACTTTCAACTTATTGTATTCCTTTTTTATTTTTATTTTTAAATTGGACTCTTATTAGTTCCCAGACACTTGGGGCTTCTCAAAATGCATACGAATGGACAGACAATGTTATCTATAATAATACCGAGATTTCCGTTCTCATATTATGTAAAACCAGAATTTTTTTTTTCATTTTGGCAAAAGGGTTTCGAAAAAAAAATTCAGATAACAATATTTCAAATTAGGACGGATCTTTTTATGTCAAAAAATAATTTGATCGAAGGGCATTTTCGTCTTTTTACTTTTTTTCCCCTCTTTTTCTAGTTTTCACTTTTCCTTTCATTTTCTTTTCCTTTTCCTTTTTCTTTTTCCTCTCCCCTCGCCCAACACCCCATATATGGCAAGTCTTGCTATTCTAGAGCTCCGGACGATTGTCAATGTTTCAAATTATCCTGATTCAGTTCCTGTGTTGTTGAGCGCGAGAAGGTATCGAAACAGGATTGTCCCCATTTGCTCTTCTAAGGCCCTTCTGGCTCGAGCAAGAAAACCCTAATCATGGCCCTTATGAGGCAGATGCTCGAGTCCAGCGCTGAGAATGTTACGATTTCTTGGGATTACCTCATATCGTCCTTTGTCGTTGTGTGTGAGATGTCAGATTGGTCGAGGGCCGCCCAGGTAGGGCTACCCTCATCCGATGTTGGCCCTGGTGAGGGCCACCCTTGCCCTAGCCTGAGTAGGCAATGGTTGCACGAGGATGAAAAAAAAAAGGAAATAAAGAAATAAAGGAAAAAGTTATGAAAAAGTAAAAGACAAAAAAACCTTCGGCAAGTCTCTCCTTTGAGACGATTCGAGCACTTCAAATTTTTATTTGAGAAAATAATGGCACTTCAGATCTTTATTTGAAATTTTCAAATACATGTTGGAAACGAAGACTTGGAAAATGAAGGGGCTTTATAACATTGGAGCATATATTCTTCAAGACTCGGAAAAGTGGAAAAAGGTTATATATATTATATATATTTGGTGCCGTGCCATGGAGTAAAAAATTTACCACTTCCCCTCTTAGAATAAGACCTTCTAAAACCCCGACCGTCTCTGCTAAGAAACTCGGTCCTAAAATGGGTTTTGCTTTCGGGGATTCATCAAGACTTTATAGGGTCGAGGAGAGGACCATACTTGGTTCAACTAAATTTAGATTTCTGTGGGACTTCATCTTCTATAAAAGTTTGACTGAAATGAATTCTTGGAAATGAAAGAAGTTGTTCAATAAGAAGAGAGAAATTGTTTTAAAGGAGGAGGAGGAAGAATAAGACGACGACGACGACGAAGTCGGACCACAACACGGATCTCTCTATCTCCCTCACAATGGAGCCCAGCAAGGAAGGAAGAAGATGGAGGAATGTGAAATAACACAAAGGAACTCCATTGTTAATACTCTCTCTCTCTCTCTCTCTCTCAGCTCAGCGTACTTTTATCTTTCCTCTCGAACACAAAACTTGAAAAGTGGAAAGCAACTACACCCTGTCCCTTTCCCTGCCACTCGTTTCTCGGGTCTTTTGTTATTATTATTTTTTCATCTCCCTCCCCCATCCCCCCCCCCTCCCCCCTCCCTCTGGATTGGTTTTTCAATGCTTCTCTTTCTTCAATGCTTGTGAGGTGAGACTTGACTACCAGCTCAAAAAGGAAGCGGAGGCTCGCAGCCTTCTCTTGTTTCTTGACCCCTTTCGCTCCGATTTCCCTCTCTCTCTCTCTCTCTCTATCTATCTCTCTGTGTCTGAGGCTGACGCGCGCGCGCGCACTGTCTCACCCAATTTGGGACACATTATCCATTTCTCTGTTGCGCCTCTCAATAGTTTCCACAATAGAAATCTCTCCCTCTCTGTGCAAACCGTTGTTGGATTTGGAACCACTCATGGCTGTGAAATGAAGGTCATCTTCTTCTTTCACTTTCTTGAATTTAATTCTATCGTTCACGCCCTCATGTATGTTAGCCTCTAAGTTTACTGCTTATAATCGATCCTCAGCTCGCAGTCTCTCTTGACTTTTGAAGTTTTTCCTTGCAGTTAGACAGGTTGCAGGTGACCAAGATTATGTCTTTGCAGTTCTCGGGACGTTGATTGTGGGAATTCCTCAGGTGCCCGCGATTCCACCTTTCTTTTGCCGCATAGCTGTCCTACGATTTTTATTTTTTATTTTAGCTTGGTCCCATGTCAGTGCACAATTGAGCATGTAGTGCTCCTCTCCATGCTTGAGTTAAATTTCAGTCGTTTGAAGAGAATGCACGCAGTTATGGAAGTCTGATTTCGACATTAGCACGGTTATTGTCGATATTGGAGTTAGTGTGCTGATAATCATTGTGAATTTTTGTAAAGTTAACCTTTTCCTGGAGCCAGTAATTTTGACATGATTATAAGACTGTCCAAGCGTAAGACGCCCCCATTGTGTGTTTCTTAAATAGTAATGTTTGTGAGAATCAAGATTTTATGTTCTAGGAAGTGGCTGGGGTAGATTCTTGAGTAGACCCACCATCTGCTTCTGGAACTTTTTCTTTGGTCTGAAATTTCTCGAGGATGGATGCATCTGATAAAGACTGTTGAATCTTTAGACTCCACAAGCTCAACAGTTTTGCCTGCATCTGGCTGAAAAATTTATGTATGATATACACATGATTGTTTATGAGTAGCAAATGTCGTAGTACACATCTGATGTGTGAAAAGCAAATTTTAACATCTTACTTACTGATATGAGAGGAACAGTTTCTCTGTTGCCTTATCCTTCTTTCTTATGTGAGCATAATATGGAGGTAAAAAATGTTCACTGCTAAGTAGACTCGTAGCTTTTGGTTTGGTTACTTGGGCTGAAGCACATCATAATCCATGGATGATAGGATGAGACGGAGCTCTAGTAAGGGGAAGAAAAAAGTAGGAACAAAGAAGGAAATTTTATGGGCTACAACCTCACAGCTCCTTGGAGTTGGGACTAAACTGAAGCCGAGGAAGGATTTTACTGGATTGGTTAAGTTTTAGGGTCAGTGCTCCTTGGGGCTAGCTAACAGAGGGAGGGGAGGATTGCCTTGTGGATTCGAAGCTCAGGAGTCGAGGAGTTTGGAGGAGAAGCCTCAGGAGAAGCAGGACAATCCTGCAGCTTCTTTGATGGATTCGTCATCAAATGGATCGTTAAAGCGGGCTCGAGCTCCTGGTTTTGGTAGCCAAGTTGCTTCTTGCTTGGTCGATGGATGTGATTCGGACCTTAGTAAGTGCAGAGACTATCATCGGCGGCACAAAGTGTGTGAGCTACACTCGAAAACCCCTAAGGTTATCATTAGGGGTCAGGAACAGCGGTTCTGCCAGCAGTGCAGCAGGTGAGGATTAATGGGTGCCTAAGGAATGCACTTGATTCCTAGTTAGCTAATTGACTGCCTTTCTTTTAGCATAGCTTGTGAAATGGCAAATTTTCTTCATTCAACCTGCACTGGTCACTCTAATCATCTGTATTGATCTTGTTTCCTTCATTATACGACGTGTTCCATCATCCCCTGGTATTGCACCTTCAGCTTTACTATCTAGTATTCTAAGTGGAATGGCATGATTGACCTAAAAATCAGACATTGACATGCCTTTTGTTTCACATTTGAACTGAACTCAAACTGGGGACCTGTTCAGGATGTATAAATGGTTTGAATGGCTATTACGCTTTTAATTAGGAAACCAATATGCATCATGCATTTTGAGTCGACTTCTTGAAACTATCTTTGCGTTACTTCCTTTGTTGGGCCTTCTGTAATGCATCATGCCTGTTTTATTTCAAATGAGTGCATATATCTTTTACTCGACATATATCACACTTACCCTTAAAAGCCATAACCATGTATACGAAGTGTGCGCTACAATAAAAGAACCTCCTACGTGTTGAACTCTTTTGGACAGGTTTCATTCATTATCGGAGTTCGATGATGTGAAACGAAGCTGCAGAAAACGTCTTGATGGTCATAATAGGCGTCGGAGGAAGCCTCAGCCCGACCCCTTGTCCCTGACTGCTGGCCGGTTCCTCCCCAGTCACCAAGGTTCAAAGTCCTTAACCATGATCCACAACTTCTCTTTTCACCCCAATTATAAATGACAGGATCTTTCTCCATCTTTTTTTAGCATTTCTCAGCTTTATAAACTTTAAAACTAATGCACGTGCGCATTCCGGTGTTATACTCCTTTTCCAGGTGCCAGATTTTCATCTTTCAGTGGTCCGCAGATGTTTCCAGCTAGTGCTTTGGCAAGCTGCTCTTGGCCTGGAGTTGTCAAAGTAGAGGATGACACCACTTCTTACAATACGCCTCAGCTCATTAACTTCAATGACCGAAACCTCTTGTTCCCCGGATCAATTTCATCTCACTGCAAAGGGCAAATACAATTTCCCCTCTTGCAAGGAACCAGTGCCACACTCCTCGGAGCTTCACTATGTAAGCCTGCCCCCGACCCCAATTCCGCTACCGGAACTGGTGGTAATGGTAACAATGCTAGATCCTTTTCCAGTGGTTTAAACAGAGTTTTCGCCTCCGAGCGTGCTCTCTCTCTTCTGTCATCACCTCCAGCCGAGACTTCTGAGAAGGGTTTAAGCCGCATGATGCAGCTCGTCCCATCCACCTCTGCTCAATCATTGACCACTGACTTGCACTACAGTAGATTAAGACCTGGCAAGCCTGCGAGTCCTGGTTTGGATTCTGAGAGCACTGGCAATGTCGAACTCCATTACCATGGGATATTCCAATCTGAGCACGCCGGACTCTCCGCAAATGGACCGCACCAGACTCCCTCATTCTCTTGGGATTAGTATTTGCGCCTTTACTATAATAATCTTGTGGAGTTCCTTGCAGACATAATAACCTAAGTTTTATGAGGTACATTAAATGTTCTTGTATATAGAATTTGAACCCCGATAATCTTGGGGTTCTATTCGCTCCCATCGTTAGCTGAAAGTATCCTCTTGGACAGTGTACTCTCTACTGCTTTCGTATGTACGAGGTATCTAAATTGGACATGCCTGTGTGTTTGGATTGAGTTGCTTTTGGTTCTAGGACCCTGGACAATTTGAGTATGTGCCTTCCCGCATTGCCTTCTAGAAGTGGCATTTGGAGAATGTTCTTTAAGGTGCTTGGCTAAACGTTAGTTGAAAAGTATTCGTAAGGCACTTTTGATTGCAAACTTACTGTTATATGCGGTTAGTGGGGAATGGAATTAGTCTGCTAGTCCATTTTTCTGCCCGGAAACTGTTGTGAATGATGAAAGTGTTTGGGGGTATTATCATATTGGTTGTGAGAGGGGCTGGTGGTCGGTTGATAAATGTAAGGGAAAGCCTCAATCTTTAAGCTAGCTTTTGGATTGAGAGTCTCAAGACCACCTAACATTGGTATCAGAATTCAGGTTACCAATAAGTCTGGACCCAATAGTCTCTCGGTAAATATAAGGGTTGTCGCTCCTTCTGACCCATGGCCCAATGTGTGAGGGGGAGATTGTTGGGGTTGTTCGCACATCCCTTATGGAAGGGGCTGGTGGTCGATTGATAAGTGTGAGAGAAAGTCCAACCTTTGAGCTAGCTTTTGGGTTGAGAGAGACCAAGAACACCCAACAGAAATGAACGAAACAGAAAGTGTATACGACTGTGTTGCTAATACGATGTGATAAGATCAATATTTACCTTGGACTATATTGAACTTGAATCAATGGAAGGATTATATTGAACATCTTTCTGTAGTTGAGGGATTAAGTCGAACATGTTACAAAAGTTCATGGATCAATTAAAAGTTCAATGACCACATTGCGCATTGAGTTAAAATTTAGGAACCAACGCAAGGAACGAAATTGAACCAGATGATTCGAATTTAGACTCTTCTAATTATCAAAATTGAAAAGCCGGAGATTTTTTGTGTCCGTGCGGCTCGAATTATTGATTTTTCGTCATTGTTATTCAATAGATTCTCTTCGCATACGTAAATCTCACGTAATCCTTGGGCCGAATCACCTAACCTTTCCTTATAAGTTTAGGCACTTATCCTTGAGATTCGGACAGTCCTTTTTTGAATGGACGGTCCAAATCTCATGTTTTTATGAGTCAATTTTTGAATTTTTTATATTTATTTTTGTTAATAATAATCTTAGCCGTATATTCGTAACACAGACGGTTCGGATTTCAAGTGCAGGGCCTAACCTTCTGAAGAAAGTTTAGACGGTCCCTAGCTCGGACAACAAATTGGTTAGTTCCGTTAAAATTGATCAGTCGTCAGGGGACTTGCGGGAAATTGGGCTCGAGAATGGAATTGATTGTTCATGCACATTCATTTCGCTCTTCCATCGTGCCCGCGATCACCTTGGCGACCTACAAAACGAAGTACGACATGCTCTTTGACGATTTTCGTCTACACAAGGGAAGGGATTAAGCCAAATTGATCAAAAGATTCGATACAAGCTGCCCCTCGAGAAGCGTGATTGCGGGCTCGAGTCCCCCGTCCAAGGCGCCTTTCCCCCTAAGCCACCCTTAAGCTAAGCGCGCCGTGTGTAGATAATTACCCGATCGCGGCGAGTGAGCCCGGAGAGATCGAACGTCATCAGAAAAAGGCGAAACGATCCCGCAGAACAAGCTTGGGCAGGGGTGCCGTCTCAAGCACGGCGGTGCAGATCGACGGTGGCCTGGACCCTAAAGCACGAGTGCTTAGGCTTGAAAGTGTGAACGGTTTTTCGGACATTTCGCCTTTTGCTTTGTAGCCTCTTTCTTTTGTCTGTTCTCGTCAGATTCAATCGTAAGTCACGTGAACAATGGTTCAATACTAGGGGTGAGCGGTTCCAAATTTTTCAGGTTCCAGATAAGTTTTACTTAGAACTTAGAACCTATACTTGGGTACAGGTTCCTCATTTTTCAAAACCTGAAATCTACCCTGTATTTTTTGGAACTTGAAACCTACCCTACCATAGGTTTCGGATCCGATTCCAGGGTAACTTAGAACCTACCGAGCCGCGAGAAAAGTTTTTTTTTTTTTTTTAGTATGAATATGCAAGTTCAAATGTGAAGCAATAACTTTTTACACTGTAACACCCTTTATTATCTGTCATCTTCATCTGTTGGTGTTGATCGCATCCTATGGACTTGAAAGAGCCTAACTAAGATTATTTCTCACATAGAATTCCTTTTCTTGCATGTTATCGCAATATAGTGGTTTACATAAATCAAAATCTGATCATTAATCATTTCAATGAATCGTAAGGAAAACAGCTATAGTAAATAGAAGTAGATAATTAACTATTAACAATGCACAATTGAGGAAAGTTTAAATATTGATATAGAAATTAAGATTTTTATTTTATAACATATACGGTTCCGGTTCCGGTTCCGGATAGGTTCCATAGAGGAATCGAGAACCGGAACCGCCGGTTCCTCAAAATGAGGAACTGAGAACCGGACCCGGATACATTGAAACTGGGAACTGAACTGAAACCACGGTTCGGTTCTCTGGTTCCCGGGTAGAACCGGGAACCATGCTCACCCCTATGGAGGACCACTATAACTAGAATGTAGAACACAATAAAGGATTTGTGCACGTGATTTTGAATTTATTGTTCTTGACATGAGATGGCGCACGATCCAAGGCTTAAGTGCGTCTCTTTTATTTCTCTGTGTCTCATTGGCTCATGAGACCGCCTCTTATAATTCGCGTTAAGTAACTGCTATAAGGTTATCCGTAGATCAAAGGCCGGGCTTCACTTGGTCCGCACTAACTACTCTCGTATCAGACTAATTAAGAATCTTTATATCGTGCCTTATTACACCAACCTTAACCCACATCAGTAAAAATCTTACACCAATGGCCGCCAATATCCCGTCTGGCGTCCGGACATATTTTATCCTCCGATTGACGGAAGAAAATTTCTTCCGATCATGGGCTCGATTCGCAGATTATAAGTGGTGGATATCACCACCACTGGGCCATCTAGGTTTTTATGCGATTGTCAAAGCATTAAAAATTCGTCGTAGTCCATATCGTGATTTAACATTTCCGAAGGCATGAGACAATCTGATGCTAACACGTCCAAGCACAAAAGGGCAATTTGAATTGAAAAAAGAAAAAAGAAAAAAAGAAAAAAGAAAAAAAAAACATAAATTGACATTTGAAAATGGATTATTTGGTTCAAGATATTAATGCCCTTGGGCGAACCCTCGTTCTGATGCCTATCCAAACAGAGTTCAGACAATTCAACCCTTTAGGTTCGGCATCCTCAAATCCTTGAGATTGTAGGGACTAGGAGAACAAGGTTTATCCTAGTTCAACATTAAATTAAGAATACATCCAGTAAAAAATTCTAATATACCTTTTAATCATAAGAGAAAAAGATTATACAAGATAATAGTTTTTCACCGGGCTCAAACTATAAAAGTCCTATGCCGTCCAGGGAGCGCTGCCCTCTTAACACTCCCTCCGGAGTGCGACCCTCATTTCTTCTTTTTTTTTTTTTTCTGTGGACGGGGAATACGAACCACACCAACACGGTACATTATATTCAAGTAAAAAAGATTCATATTCATATTTGACATATGCATACTATAGGGTACGTTTCAAGTAAAAATACATATAGTGTCAGCGTAGTTCCAAGCCGGTTTCAAGGTTAATAAAGTCGGTTCTCGGTTCCGAAATTGAAGAAACGGACTTGATAGGGTACATTTTAGGTTTGAAACACATTCATTTTGGAACCGATCACTCTTATTGTCACGAACATTCTAACCAAACATTCACGTTCAGGTACTTTGAATCCTGGTTTCCCTATCAAATGATATCCACCGCCAGGCTCTGGCAATCGGATTAGGTCTATTGCTCTTGATAAGATCGGAAAGACAAACACATTCGGTTCAGATCACTGTAATAATCGCCAAAATGCTACACCTCACTTTTGCCGGAAGTTCTCGACGTTATCTTCTAATCGATCTCGGGGGTTGAAAGTGTCCGAATGGAGGAATGATCAACGGCCGACCCATGTTAAGGAAGGATATTCTTTTTTCCTTCCTCTAGATTTCCTTCGCACTCCCACTAATCAATCATTAACCACCTTTTTTTTTCCCTTAAGTATATTGTGCGAGGAACGAACACCTTCACTTACAATACTCTCAGCAAAAATGGAAACAGCAAACAACAAGAGAAGAGGCTGCCTGAAGAACAAGCTAGTCAAGCTGATCTCCCGACTCGCCGATTGGCTTCCGCCAGCTCATGGCGGAGGTATCCAGGTGAAGCCGAAACCATCTCCTGCCCGAGATGGCCCGGCCTAACACTGCTCGATGGCTCGATCGGAGCAGCATGTTGGACATCATGTCAACGCCGCCGGTTTGGATTGGGTCCGTCACGAAAGTCGATCTCGTTGTCGGATCGAGCACTGGGTATGCGCGGCAGAGTTCTTGTCATGGCGACAATGAGGATGCGGACTTGAAGGCTGCAAGCTACATTTTCAATGTCCGGTCGAACGTGTTGGTCCCGATCAAGCTTATCATCCAAAAACGCTCTGAAGAGACGATGATCTCTTCATGGCGTTTCGCCTTATCACATGTTTTAAGTTTGCATTTTCCTAATTTTGCTCTAAGAGAGTCTAGAGATGCTTCTTGCTTCACGCATGATGGGGATCCTCCGATCCTCAAGGTTTACAAATCTCGTAGTCAAGAAAGATAGTATTCTAGGATCAGTTTCGATTTTTCCATAGTTAATTTAGCGGGTGCTTTTGCCATGAGTTTAACAAATGATAAATTAACTACAAAATAAATAAATAAAAAAGCACATTGCTTTTGCCATGAGTTTGACATTACCATTGTAATTTTAGGGGTGACATTGATCAAATCGGGCATTCCAAACCAAAATAGACAGCCTGATTTGATCCATATCACATCTTTCAAATTTTTAAAAATTCTCGCCCATATTTCCCTCTCCTCCGTTTTCAAGAGGTGATATGGATCAAATCAGGCCGTTCATTTTGATTTGGACGGCCCGATTTAATCAATGTCATCCCTAATATTAAATTGGCAATGTTAGAGGATCTATTTTCGAAGAAGACCAAGTGATCCTCATAGCATTGCGATCGATCTAACTCTACTCTAGTGGCCTCCAACAGGCACAAAAGAGATTCATGCGCATCAGCCTGATAATGACAACCACCATTTTGTGGGAAAATTTAATCAAAGAGTTCTAAATCTATTTATTTTTGTCGATTTATTTCGAAATTCATCATAAGCTTTTTTTATATCTATCTAAAAAAAAATTCAGTCTATCTAGTAAAAATTCAGCCTATCCTGCATCGCACCCCAATTGGAGGCCGCATGTAAAACAAAATAAATAAATAAAAATCCGAACCCAGTACGTGCCCCCGTAGTCGGAAAACTTGGAACAAATTCACTTATTCGCAACAACACGAGACGTGCCAAGAACGCCGATCTCCGTCCATTCGAGGGCGGTCGGAACTGACCGGGAATCCAAGATTTCATACCGTCGTGCCGAGTGGGATGTCGACGCACCGGAAAACAAAAAGAAATGCTCGGATCATGATTAGGAATGAATTTTCCATTTTTCTCATCTCTCGAGCGGTTCCCACCGGCTTTGCTAAAGCAAAAGGAGAGAATTGAGTTCCCCCACATGGTGGTAGGGTCGGTCGATTTATAGAGAGTAGGCCTCGGGCCTAGCTAGGGGTGGTGCCATTACTTCCGATGAACAAGAAAACAAGAACGAAGAGAGTGAGATAAAGACATTGGATTAAAGCATGACAGAACCACTTGAACCGCCACCTGGGACACTGTTCGCATGATGTAGGAAATTCCGCAATTTTACCGTTCGGTCCCTTCTTTTTTAAGTATTCCCCTTTTTTGAGCCCTCAAGTGAAAGTTACCAAAAAATTGTGGCCCAATTGCTGAGTTTTACATTCTGTCGAAACCCCTTTAATTCTCCACCTAACGAGCTAATCATAACATGGCATGAACTTTTGCTGCGCTTCCCAAAAGATATTTTGGATCGATCCAATGGACATAACAGTCGACTTGCCCGACGCGTCGTCGTTTTGATTGGAAATTAATTGGTCCAACTCCAGCTCGAGTACATTCATAATAAAGAGATGAAAATGACGCGCAATCGATCTTTTTAGAGTTATCGGCCCGATTTGTAATTGTATAAACTATGTTGATGACATCAGCGCTAAAAAAAAAAAAAAGGAACGGTAGTAACAGCTGGTCCTAAAAAGATCTTTTTTTGGCATTGTGAAAATTGGATAGTTTCGATCTATATGATTATTGGGTCCTCCTAAAAAGATCCGTTAAATTCTTCTTCTTTTTTGACCAAAAAAAAATCTATTGAATTCACGAGTTAATGTTTCTCTGAAAGTTGCAATAACTTCTATATACACCTCGCTATCAAAAAAAGCGGAACTCAAAATCTTAAAATCCTAAACTCAGAAACCTAATTAAAGAGAGGGGCCCTCTATTTGGGCCTACTAGGCCCAAAATTGATCAAGCCCAACATGTCGAGCCCGATATTCTCTTTCCCCATCCGACCAGCAAAGACGTTACGTCCATGGACATGGAAAAAACCATGCACCAGAGAGTCCACCTTCGCATGCTTAAATTAGCCATAACCGTCGTCCTCGCACGCTATCTTAAGCGCGATTTGTCTAACCTCAAATGAGAACCCGGCAAAAGCCGCAAAAGTCTTGCGGCGGTCTCCGGCTGTGGAAATTTCCAAGCGCTCGAGAGATGCCGGGTGCTCGTCCTGAAGTGGATAATCAACACGTCTTTGCTCCTTAACCCCACATCAGATCCATTCGTTGCCATTTTTATCCGCGAGTAATTACGAGGATTACGTGGAGAGATCGGGAAAAAAAAAAGGTTGGGGGGGGGGGGGGTTGTCTTGTCGCGTCAGTTTGCTTTGGGCGGGCGGGGACACGCTAAACTAAAGAAAGAGGTGAGGATGGTTTCCGGAGATTAAGGTTGCTGCATGAGTGATTTAGGGCTTGTTTTTTTTTTTTTTTACCACCTGTTTGTGTTCTGATATGGACGGCGGAATAGAGCCAGGGGAGCAAGCGGGGCCCCCCTTTCATGGCGATTTCACCATGGTTATCTCTTACGTCACCTGATTGAGAATCTAAATCCGTAAAAAAAAAAAAAAGAACACCAAAAACCTTAAATTATTATACCACCAACTTATCCTGAACTTTTTTTTTAACACCAAAAATCCAAATTTTACACCAGTATAACACATTTCTTTTGAAACTTTTTTTTTTCGTGACACCAAAAATCTAAAACTGTATACTCGTGTGACACATTTAATTCACTATATGTTTTTTTTTGCGGCATCAAGAAATCCAAATTTATTTTTCGGTAAAAGCGTCACGGGCTAAAAACATTTAAATAAATTTGTCACATGACTACAAGTTTCGATTTTTAGTGTCGTAAGAAAGAGTTTTGTGCAAATGTGTCATGCAGATAGAAGTTTGGATTTTTTTTTTGTGACGCTTAAATAATTAGACAAATATTTCACAGTGGGCGTAGTTTAAAATTTTTAATGGCTTTTTCCCTTTAGATTTTATCAGAATCAGTTAAAACGGGTTTAATCCTCGTATACTTCGTTTGTATTAAAGTTGATGTACAAAGCCACAGCGCATATCGCATATCGCATATCGATAATTTTTATGTGCATTTATTTAAATGCTCGATTAGAGTTTGTCACATACTTTGTCCTGCAAACGAACTTGGTAAATTATATCGAGTAATTATAGCACGTCCCGCCAGTATAATGGGAATTAATTTTATACAAGCCGCCTCATACACCGTTGATTTGAGAGGAGGCAGCTGTGATCCTAAAATCAACGGCGAACGATGCCACGCGTGTAATATATTCTTCTTTATGTTAGCATAATAGAGCGATGAATGAAGGCACGTAATTGGAAAATGAGACCTTGAACAATCTTAGAAATTCTACATTAGTATTTATTCTATCAGCTTGAAAATTTTTATGCCGTTTCTGCAAAGCAAAACGCAGTTTATTTTGGCGTTGGATCGACGAAAACGATCGGTTCCGAAATTTCTCTACGTGACTTTAGGAAACCCCAAGCCACTTAATGAAAAGTTGCTTCTGTGAATTAATCAACTCTGCGTATCCATCGTTGCTACCGAAGGCAAGTTGAACCCCGCCGCTGCGATCGAATTTTTCCGATCGAATTTTGGCGACGAAAGAAGCGCAGAGACCGAAAACTTCCGTGGTTTCTTCATTCGAAATAATTGCACGATCCCAATACGACACACGACGGTGCATCAGTAAGTCGCCTCGCACGTCGTTTTATTTTCGTCCCCAAAAAAAAAAAGGTGAAAAATCTCACGGGCAAAGGAGGACCAATGGGAGAGGAGAATATGGGGGGGGGGGGGGGGGGGGGTGGGGGTTGGGGGACGGTGGGGGAAAGTACATTAGCGATTGGACAAATGGATGGACAATTGAGTGGGGGCGAGGGTAAAAAACTCTCTCTCTCTCTCTCTCCATCTCTACGAGGAACGAGCGAAAAGACTTCCTTAAAAGAGGAGTTTGCCCGAAATGGAAATTGGCCCGCGTGTTGTTGCAGGCGATGCTGACGGTGCCTATCCTAAAACGGCAACTCCCTCTGACCCACTACAGCTACTGGTGGGCCCCCCCTCCCAAGGGCAAAAAAAAAAAAACACCTTTCATCGTCAACCATTGAATGCTGCGCGCTAAAACCATCTCGCTTTTCCTCCTCCCCATCCTCGTCACCCCCCCGTCATCCCCGCTTCTTTCTGGTCCCCTCCCCCTCTCCCCCCCCCCCCCCCCACATCTAATAAAAAACACCATTCTATTTCTATTGACGAGCTGTGAATTTGAACCATCGGAAAACTCCGAGCTTTAAAAAGTTACTGATCGAATCCAAGCTCCCAAGGGGGAGCAGTTAGAAAAGCCGATACCACGTATTGGCTTTTCGGAAAGGTCCTTGCGTCTAATTCCCGAGTAATTTTTATCGGACACGAAAAGATGTCAGGTTAAATAGGACCTGTCGGAGTTCTTATGTGTTTTTAACGAATTTGAGCGCAAAGGGCTTCTGAATCATTTCACCGAACATAACCAAAAATTAAAAATTAAAAAAATCAGCTTTATCGGACATTAAAATCCCAGCACCATTACCTTACCAAAAAAAAAAAAAAAAATCCCAGCACCATCTTTACCAAGAAAAAAAAAAACCCAGTACCTTACCTCTGTAACTTTATGTATATTCAAAACGAATCAAACATTAGTTTCATGCCGCAATTAAACCGTGCCCCGGTCAATAATTCCCCCGTCCACATCCTCCCACTTGCCAAGTCCCTCTCGCGCTTTGGACCACTACAACCCACGACACGCGCCCACGCGTGCCCCACTGCTCCGCCACTCGGCTCTTTTTTACTTTGAGGAGGAACCCATGTGTCGACTTTGTCTTGGCGCATTTGATGTTGCCCTAATCGGTCCCCCCACCGTCGTTGGTCTCCATGAAAATCTCCTCCTCGGTGTTCTTATTACCGGATCCCCTAACATTGATGAAATCGGGCAGATCAAATCAAAATGGACGGGCTGATTTAATAACCTCTTCAAAATTCTAAAAAAATTCCCACTAAATTTTTCCCTCTCATTTTCAAGATGCCACTATTTTAATTTGGATGGTCCGATTTGATCAATATCATCCCTAATCCATTTTCCTTGATTACCAGTTCGCTTTTTCCCTTCTTTCGCTTTATACTAGAGCACCTCGAGAAATCTTTCGTGTGTTGAGAAGATGATTCGGTGAGCGAGAGTCGTCGAACACTGTTCTCTTGAGCGTGCACCCATGTCGGGGCCTACAAACCCGAGGCTCCTTGCGCGAGGAGAGCCAATCTAGCAGAGGTGGTAAAATGGATTTATCACTCATGTTTTAACTCAAATTAAAAAGGGTGAGTCATAAATGAATTGTCTTAAATTTTACAAACAAGCTTAAGTTAACTACTTAACGGGTCTCAAAATAAATTGGAAATATGTCATAAATAGGTTGCCTAACTATCTCAAGTGAGTAAAAAAAGATTTTCTGAATCTAATTCCTTAATTTTTTTTTCTTTTATCTTTTTCTTTCTTTTCTTTTCTTTTGCAAAATCCGTGAGCGCCGTGACCCTTGCACAAACCAGGCCCTTGCCAGATTTCGTAAAAAAAAAAAAACAAAAAACAAAAATAAGAAAAGAAAAAACTTATAGAAATTATCCACAACGTTTTAATAATATATATTTTTTCAAAAGTTAAAAGAAATGAGTTTTCCTAAATTGTATTGCGGAAAAAATTTCAAAAAAAGTGTCACAAGTCTTCTCGTTTTTTTTAAATAATGACCCGAAATTGACTTTGTTTTAAATAATAGCTTGAAGTAGACATGGCCACGGGCCGATTTGGGCCCGGAATCGGCCCGTTGAACAGGCCAACCGATTTCGAATTGGAACCGGACCAGTCCCTCACGGGCCAATTTCGATTTTGTGAAAATTCGAGACCGGCTATTAGCTGTGGAGCCCAACCCGACGGATCTTTCTAATGGAAACCCCTCTTTTTTTTATTAAGCAGTTAGTCTAATTATACCCTGTCCTATCTATAAATACCCTTCCTCCCTTTCATTTTTCCTCACGAGTTTTCTCAGTTCTCTCAAATTCTATCAATCCCGGCTAAATTCTCTGAATCGATTTCTAATTAATTTTCTCAAAAAATGGCAAGTGGAAGATAGATACTTGAAAGAGCCTGATGGGAAAATTTAATTATCCTCATCATGGATATGATCCTTGTAATTATGCATGTTGGGTAGACAACGATGATAATGTCAACGTTGTTCCCAATCCCAATTTCGAGCACATACCAACACAAAAAAATCTTCATTCTTGTGCCAGTATCGAAGAATCGTTGACAGCAAATGAGCCGGAATGGCAGGTCGAGGAGGGTACATCCAATTTATGGCAACACTTCGATAAGGTACATATAGTCGGAGAAAAGTATAGATAAATTGTAAATATTGTACCAAATTATACAATTTTAAGACGGGAGACGGCCATGGAACATATCGTTGACATTTGATGCAAAAATATCCAATTCAAGTGGGGATCGACACCAACCAATAATAAATTTTCGAGTACGCCAATCCTAACACTCATCCTATATTTCACTTCACCGATCAACTTTATAAAGAAATATTAGCTGAATATGTTGCCATTGAACATTTATCGTTTACTACTAGTAAAAAATTTTGGTATGAATTATTTGAGAGACATTGCTTGTACTCCCCAAGCAAAATCTGTTTCGAGAACTTCTATTAAACGCGAACTTTTTAAGGTTTATAAAAAAATAAAAAAAAGGCTTTGACAAACTTTTTTTTTTATGGATTTCAATAGACGTGTGCATATAGGTAGCGATATTTGAATTGATCATTGATAAATTCATTTTTATATGGGTATCGCATGTCATTGGATAGGTGACGATTTGAACATTTAAAAAAGAGTTATTGCATTTCGAGTATTTGATGAGAGGCATACGTCCAATAATATTTATAGAATAACTAGGCAAGTTTTAGAGGAATATAATTTGATTAGTAATTTTTTTTCAATTGATTTTGATAATGCCGAGACAAATACCGCTTCCATTCCCGAATTAGAAAGAATTTGTAAATCCTCTTTTGGCGGATAATTTTTTCACATTAGATATGTTTTTCATATTTTAAATTTATGTGTACAAGATGGTTCACGAACTCTTGAGGCTTTTCTCGCCCAAATAAAGAGAGCAACTAAAATTTTATGGACCTATCCTTGTGAAAGAATGGAGCAGATTTTGTAAAAAAAATGGAAAAAAGAAAAAATATTTCCAAAAGATGTTCTGACTTGTTAGAATTCTACCTATGAGTTGCTTCATCAATCTTTTAATTACAAAGATTTATTATATATATTTATTTTGAATAATATTCTTGAAATTAGTTTACCCCCGCAATATTGAGATGTTTGCAAAAAGAGAGAGGATTTTTTGGAAGTTTTTAATGTTACTATTTATACTTTATCTGGTATTTATTATCCTGCTATGCATTTATTTTTAATAGAGTGTGTTAATATTGCTGGTGTTTTTTGTGATTATGAAAATGATGCTAAATTAGGTCATGGAAATATGAGAAAAATAGCCAAATTATTATTTGAACATTCCTTTTGTTTATTTGGTTGCTATTTTATCCGCATACTACATTAAATGATTTATATAATTATCTTAGCGTTTATTATTATGATTGTTTACATTTGAATGAAGATATAGATATTAAAACTATAAAAGTAGATATTAAAGATGCTATAGTAGTATTATATAGCGAATTTTGTAGTAGATATGGTTGAGGTGCCAGTGGATCTTCCCAACCAAGTGCCTCACAAAGCGAGCAGGGTGGTAGAGTTGGTAGAAGGAACGATCTTCTCATGAGTAGGAAAAAAAGACAAAATGAGCAATATGTAATATTTACGAATTAAAAAATTATTTAACCATTTATTTTGAGTTTCGTGATTCTGAAAATGACGCAGATTTCAAAATTATAAAGTGGTAGAAGAGTCATTCAATCGATTACCGAGTTATTGCTCTCATCGTAAGACGAATGTTAATAAACTCTTCTTCAACAGTTGCAGTTGAACAAACATTTAGAGCTGAAGGATTAATTTTGGATGCTCGCCTCAAGATTAAATCCGGATGCTGTTAAGACTCAAGCATGTGTCGATGACTGGACAAATGCTAGATTTCGAAAACAAAAGCTAAATCGAGACGAAGAATTCTTCAATGATGACTGGACAAACGCGTAGGACTATTTATGACTGACCTAAACCTGACTTCACGCACTCCTTGACAAGCACAATTTGTCCACCCGGGGGTGCAATTATTCCGGGACCGAACGAAAGTGAAATTCAGTCCCGGTTCTTGCTCAAGTCATCACACGTTTTGGTCACGTCGCCCGGACTTAAGAAAGCATGCCGCTTCATTTGAAAATCGACCTCGTCGCCGCCCAAACGACGTGAAGGCACCATTAGTGTGGAAGTCGACGTCGTAGAGAGCATCCATATGACGAGGTGAATTGCAAAGACTATGGCGGATTGACACCTGCTGTGTCTGTGCGAAACTCTCAATTTGTACTTTTTGTTGTCTAAATTTCGATTATAGTCCACGGGGTGACGTGAACCTAAGTGCATGTGTGTTACACGTCATTTCAATCTATACCGCACATCATTCACGTATGACTAGTCTAATCTATAAAATAAATTCTCAATAAAGGACGAAAATCATCTGAAAGATTTCTTTCAATATGGATTAACTTTCCATATAAGTGATTCAAAATATCATTATGTGGGGCATGGATATTATCTTTTTCCTCACGAGAGAATGAAGATTTTTCTCCCACAGGGTCTCCGCGTCCTATCCATTTAATATACAGGGACGGTCATGCTTATATGTTCCTTATTTTAACGAGTCGATGCCCACACGCCCTGCACCTTAATTGTCATACAAATGTTTTTCTTCCGTAGGAAATACCCCCTGAAGTTTTACATGCCAGAGTTCAGACGAAATAATTTTAGGACTTGCTCAGGTTTGAAAGAGTTTTTTCATACCTGTATATATAGATTCACTTGCCATATAAGTGATTCACAATATCATTATTTGGGGGTGGAGAGTATATTCTAATGCTCATCACGGGCAAGGATTCATCACGTGATCTGCCGGGGAACCTTCGGGGCCTTTACCGCGGCCGACCGCCCTTGCCCAACTCGTGGTCGGGTGCTGTCTTTCACGCACAATCTCCCCTCATCGGTCCTAGGTCCTCGCTCGCTTGTCCAGGCTTCCTTGTGGAATCTTGCTCTTGAGTTGCACCTCGTTGGTACGCCTGAGTATAAAAGAGAAGGTCTACTTATTACTAAATAATGGCATATGAACTAAGTAATAAACTTTTCACCATGACACTAATAAATACATGCTTTCATTAATATATACAGGTATTGAGTATGTGTTGCACGTCTGTGCCGATGAGCTATTGAGATCCTCTCAAAAAAAGAAGTGTGTGGTTCTTTCACGGTGGAGGCAGTAGGGGTGAACATGATGGAATTGGGCCGACTCGGATCGCAAATTGCCAGGACGGACGGGTTCTGTCTGGTTCGGTTTTGAAGATTGGGATCGATCCCTAATTTTTCAAGGTGGAACCGATATTCAGGCAGTCCGATTTTCAGTTTTATTCGGACTAACAATTTTTTAGTTTTTATTTTTGAAATACACAACTTAATTCTGTCCACACAAAAAAAAAACTAATATTATAGAAAACTACGAGCAGATTTGCCTGTTGAGGAGTACCGTGGGCAATAACTGAGTAGAATCCTCAAGGAAAGTCTTCCAGATTCAAGAGGATCTTTCTCACAATTGTCTTGCCCAGGACAAAAAGTAATCCTTCATCCATCCTCTCTTCGATTATTTTTTTTCCCTTTTACTAAACAAGTTAAAGCGCGGGATTTAATTTTCCTTTACTTTTTTATTTTCATTTTACCAAATTTATCGAATGGACCGAGAATTAGACCGGACTGGTGATCCGATTCTAGAGACCTTCGGTCCAACCCTTGGCTCTAAGAATTGAGAACTAGGATCACCGATCCGGTTTTCGATTCCGGATGTAACCGGATCAATCACGAACATGCTGATCCCTGTGAGGAAGTGGGCGGCGCACGAAAAATTGCAGAGAGCACCTTATCAGCATCGGAGTACGAAATCGAAATGTTCTTACACATGGTGCACAGGAAGTAGTATTCACTTTTGACTCCACAAAAGGTCACATGAAGCACACGGGGCATTGCCGAACATCTTATGCCCATCGAATCGAAACCACACTTTGGTTCTTCTTCTTCTTCTTTACCTTTCCTTGTTTTTAATTCGATTGGAACACGCGACACGACGACCCGATTCATCTTCTTTGAGTTCTGGTCACGTGATTTTCCTGCAACACGAAAATAATGGCTTCAGCGAGAGGAGGCGGGAAAGAGGGTCTCTTCCCACTTCTCCGTTCGACACGTGGCTCCTTCTTTGTACCTTGCCCCCCTGCTCATCTTCCTTGGTTTTTTTTTTTTCGCTTTTCGTCTCATGTCCGATGATAGATCACAACCGTCCACGCATTCACGCATCCCTCCCGTCTTCTCCACCGCCCGATCGACAAGCCACCCTAAGAGGAACCAAGAGCCCCCCTGGTGCACGTACGGCCATTGTACGTATAGCTTTTTGCATACCCCAACTTACACCCAAAAGAGAAAAAGAAAAAGAAAAATTTGGCTAAATGAGTCGTCAAGGGGTGGAATTTCTTCTTAACTACGCGTGTGAATCAAAACGTTGGAACATTAGAAATAAATTCTTCGTTCAGAAATGGAGTGCTCGATCTGATGATATCAACATCTTGGATCATCAAGGGTGAATAATTTTATACGGGGGTGAAAAGCATCCGATTTGGTCAGAGACACTTGTTTAGGGAAGTGTATATAAGTGGGTAGGAGGCAGAGAGAGGTTGGAAAACCAAGAGAGGGTTCCATTTTTAACAAGAAAACAATCGTGGGGTTGCTTCTTTTTTCGTTCTTCGTTCTCCCCTGCGTTTTTAGAGAGAGAGAGGGGGGGGGGGGGGGGGGTGGTGGGGGAGAATGGGAAGAGGGAGGGTGGAGCTGAAGAGGATCGAGAACAAGATCAACAGGCAAGTGACGTTCGCGAAGAGGAGGAATGGGCTCCTCAAGAAAGCCTACGAGCTCTCCGTGCTTTGCGACGCCGAGGTTGCTCTCATCATCTTCTCCCATAGAGGAAAGCTGTACGAGTTCTGCAGTAGCTCAAGGTATACGACCAACCGAAAACAAAAACCAAAACAAAAACCCGCCCCTTTTATATTCTTATCGTGTTTTAATCGAACCAGCGTCACTTGACCCATCGAAGATGCTAAGGTTGTTTCCCCGTCGTGGTTTGGTTTCTGTTCTTCGGCTTAAGTGGGTTTTCGGAGAAGGTGGAAGTTGACCTTTCCTGGTGCTCAGGCCCGACCCTTGCCGTTTTCGTGAATGTCTTGGCGTTTTTGGCAGTTTGGGTGTTGCTGTATTGTTAGATCTGCAACTGGAAAACCATGAAAAGAAGCAGATACGCAGACACGCCGGGTTTCTCCTCTCCTCTTTTTTCGTTTTACTTTGTCTCCAAGTCTTGCTTTTTTTTTTTCCCTTCTTCTTCTTCTTTCCCTTTCCTGAAATTGCTCTCTCGACCTAAAGCCGTTGCTTCGTCAATTTACTGTGCCGTTTGGTTCCCAATGTCTGAAACTTTCCATGTGTTGTCTCGAGTTCTTTCCTGCGTCAACATGGTCCGATCTGAGCAACCAGATGCTAATCAAGATTTTCCCCTCTCTCTCTCTCTCTCTCTCTCTCTCTCTTCAGCTAGTCCCATCGATTGGTTAATTCACTGATGGTGTCGTCACTTTTAGTCTTCTTGTTAAAAAGAGAGATGGTGTTTTCTCTTTGGTTCCCTTCATCATCATGTCGAGTTTTCATTTGAACGTAATCCCACCAGTAGCACTCTCCCTTTTGCGAGCTGTCAATTTGAGACTTGTGAATCATTTTCCGATGATGCGAGACGCGTCGGTGTTCATTTTTTTTTTTTTTTTTGCCTGTGAAACACGGAAATTTAAGGAACATGAATTCGCGTATTTGTAGGAGAACTTGGGTTCCCTTCTTTCTCTCATGTCTTGTTTCTGCGAATCAAGTGTAGTGGAACTTTGTTTTATTAGGGTTCGCTCATCTTCCCAAAGTTGGCGTGAGGTCTAGGGTTTTCTTCAGGCTTCAGATTTGCCTCTCTCTCTCTCTCTCTCTAACAATAAAGAATTACAGTTCCTCTGCAATTCAATAGACAATCAGACCACTCTTGAGGTCCCACTTGATGGAGAATCGTCTATTAACCTCGAGACCTTCTACTTTCCTCCTGCAAATTAGTCAATGCAAATCAAATCGCTCAATTTTCAGGAGCATGTCATGTACATCTTGTACTTTTTTAACTCCTTGAAAAAATGGCCTTCGCCAGTTCAGGCAGGAGAAATGGCGCACGATACGATCATTATACCCTGACAAGGACTTGATTTTGACAAGCTAAGTTCTGATCGAGACCTCGTTGAAAAAATGAGAAGTAAAAAAGTCACATGCTGCATATCAGATGTGTTGGACTTTTGTTTTCAGAGGGAAAAACCCTGATTATTTCCGTTTCCAATTTATTGACCGAGCTCTACTTTTAGTAAGGCAGTACGATGATACAATCGTGTTGGGTGAAAAAAAATAAAAAAAATCATATGATAGTGAAGCAAGGATGAATTTAGGTACTAATAAGCTAAGGATACGGTCGATTCTACAGAAGTATTTGTTTATACAGTATCGTGTCCACGTTGTAAAAGCAACTTGAGGATAGCAAGTTTATATTATCTTGGCCGTTTGAAATGATCATATGAAGTTCCAAAAAGAGATTTTTCTTTCTCTTGGCAGAACAATATTGTGAAAGGAGCATCAATCTATCTGCCAAGGAAACAAATTGGCACCAATTATGCGGTTTCTCTTCGGTTGTATTATCTAAATTATAGTATAAACTATATACTATTGGCTTAGTATTCATGTTATAGCTTTAGTTTAGGTAGCCCATCTTTTAGGTCGATTTCTTTTCTTCCGTCTTACAAGTTTTCTCCTTGGGGTTGGGGTATGTGGCTGTTGGAATTTGAAACTGAGAGCTCCAAAGTCTCGGGCCACTTTGTTTAACAAGATTTTGGTGCGTAAATTGAATGTGAATTTACAATCCTCTCATTGCTTCTTCAGTCTAGAATTGGGGAAAGGAAAACGTTCGACATGACATCTTGATCTTGTTGCGCTCCGGCCATATGTTACTATGAACTTGTTATCTCTTGCAGTATTTCACTTGACAGACCATGCATTTTGCCTGCTTTTATACACTGTGTACATCTTACTAATTTCACACTGGTACTGCACTACACATGCTCGCATTTCTGCTTTAGGTCGGTATCGTTGTCTCGTACAAGTTAATTCAGGGGTCGACATGCGTATAGCACTGGCGATTAACGCATGATCTAGTATGTGCATGCTCATATATCTTGAAGATAGGAAAGCTACGATAAGTTTACACCTACTCACCGCAAATCAAATGGTTAAGTCTTCAGGCAACCAATTGTTAAAACTTCTTGTAACTACATATGAAAACATGGCTTTGTTACAAGATCCTTCATATTATTGTTCCATTCCGTGAGGAGGATTTCGTGCCGTTTTAATGTCCAATAGGAGGCTTTTGATTGCAATTAAATTTCTTTACCTTTTTGTCAATCAAGGTGATAGTTGCACTTTCTGTTCCTGACTTATTGATCTTCGTATCAAAAGCAGCATGCTCAAAACCTTGGAGAGGTATCAGAAATGCAACTATGGAGCACCAGAGCCTAGCATCTCTACCCGTGAAGCACAACTGGTAATGAACACCAAGATCCCATCTTTAGGTTGTTGTTTTCGTCCTTCCTGCAATCCTAGGGTATCGGGACCGATATTTATCTTCTCAGTAAATTATGTGGCTGTATGTACATGTGACCAAGTTTGATTGGTTCCGCAAACTACAGGTTACAAAACGAGTCGGCGAGCTCCATTTATTACCGAGAGCAAACAAATTTTAGTAAACCTCATTTAGTACATGTGCAGCAATTTTTCATATTCCTCCTATTTTGCTAAGCTTTTTATCATCCTTTTCAACTTCTTACCATTGCAATTAGTATGCATCTGAAGATGGAACTCTGCGAATTTGGTGCTTTGGATTGCTATGCCACATATAGTTTCTGACTGACTGATGCAGAAGCCCTGGTTTTATAGAACCTCCATCTCGACTTCTTTTTCCTTTTGTTATCCCTAAGTTCCTGAGACATTCCAATCTAACTGAAATACGTATAACAATGAAAACCCGCCCCTTAAAATGAAAAAGAAGGAGACAAGGAAGTAATATAGGTGAATGTAGTACGGTTTATGCATTCAATTTTGCTGCGTCCCTTTTGGTTTTTTTGTTAGTGCCTTATAAGTTAGTCTTCTTCCTTCTTTTTTTTTTTTTTCCAGTCGGCTATGCTCTCGGCTGTAAGTAACGCCAGTCCCATTTTTTGTGCTTTCACGTTCTGTTCTGGTACTCTATAAAGACTTTGTTTGAATTATTACCACGTTAGTGATGCATGTGATGGTAAGTTTGATTCAACTCCTAATTAGTCTTCTGAAAGAGAGATCTATAGCACTCATTTTGCGCAAAAGAATCTGAATGAAATAGCATTAACGACACGAATGCAACCAAGTACCTTCTTCCAGGCGCTCGTGTCGGATTTCAATCAAACGTGAAATGCATGCTGAATTACTAGAAAGAAAGTGTTGCTGCATGAAGGATTTATTTCAATTCAAGCAAACTTGCGCACGGAGTGCTGTCTTGCTAGTGAGGACTGACAATTCAGTGTTGTGCTTGCTTGTATGATGGCCTTTCGATCTATAATCCAAGTTTCTTTGCTTGCAATGCAATTATTTAGGAGTTAAGCAGTCAGCAGGAATATCTGAAACTTAAAGCACGCTATGAAGCCCTACAGCGGACGCAAAGGTATTCTGTAGCGGATCCTTCTTCAAAACCTGCCATTGTACACACGCATTAACACACTGAATTTGCTGACGATCGATTCTGCATTGTCTTTTTTATTTTGTCCGCCTGCTAGGAATCTTCTTGGGGAAGAATTAGGCCCTCTGAGCAGCAAAGAACTGGAGTCTCTTGAAAGGCAGCTCGATTCATCCTTGAAGCAGATTCGATCCACCCGTGTACGCACTGAACAGTTTCTCTTATCCTTTCTACGCAAAGCTTTGTGTTTAATGATCTATTCAAATGTCCTAGATTAAGAGTCTGCACTTTATTAAAAAGAGTTCAGCAATCTCCAAAAGAAAACCAGCAATTAATAGGAAAGAACTTGCGGCTTTTCAAGCGGATACTCTCTCTTGAGGTTGGATGTAATCGGGCAGGACTCAAAACGCCTGTCCAAGGACGCGTGTGCGTGCTTCGATCTTGAGGCATTTGTCGGAGTTTGCTGTTATGTGGCTAGAAGATAATAAGGCTTGATATCTATCATGCAGTTTACTGCTACAATAAAAGTTGTGGATGAATACACTTTCTAAGTGACTTTGTCCTTTGGTTTTAACAGACACAGTATATGCTGGACCAGCTCACTGATCTTCAACGCAAGGTATAATAAAATTGGCTCTTCTTCATCTACTCTAGTCATCCGATAGTTACAATTGAGGCCTCGTACATGTGCAGGAGCAGCACCTGAACGAAGCGAATCGGACCTTGAAGCAGCGGGTGAGAATGATTACACCAACCTGATTAGACAGAATGATAGACATGCTAAGCATAGTTTCCTTTGATTACAAATTAGCCTTTTGTTCTCGTCGTCATTAAATGCAATATCTATAACATCGCAAGGCCTGTCATGTTTACCATGTTCGCGCGAGAATCATATAGAGTAGAGCTCAGTGGCAGCTAAAACCAACGCGCGAAGTTAAACGTGGTCGAAAGGAAGAACATAAGTGTCAGTGTATGAGCAGGTGATCATGAGCTGATGCCTTTGGCTTGTGCAGCTAATGGAAGGGTACCAAGCAACTGCACTGCAAATGAACCAGGGCGCTGCGGAGGAAATGGTTTATGGCGGTCGGCACTTGGCTCCACCACATCATGGACATGGTGATGCCTTCTTTCATCCCCTAGACTGTGAACCCACCTTGCAAATTGGGTAAGCCTCTCTCTCTCTCTCTCTCTCTGATACCATCATGTGGTGTTGAGTCGACAGCAATACCACCAACTTCTTGAGTTTCACTTTGCCCCTAATTGAGTTTGAATTCTGTCGCTGCAGATACCCACCAGATCCTTCTGCATCCGTTGTCACAGCTGGTCCAAGTTCAAGTAGCTACATGCCGGGATGGTTGCCATGATGGCGGAAGCTCGTTTTGCTTATATATATATATAAGCGTCCTCAATTTGTGTTTCCTAATGAAAAAGAACATTATGCGACGATAAAGTTATGCAATTATGGCGGCGAAGTTCGGGAATACTAAGAAATAATTAATCCATAGTGTGATTCTGTGTGTGTGTTCACGAATTTATCGTCGCCCTTATGAATTCGTTTTGGTCCATAATGCGAGTTTTCGACCGTGACGAATATGGGGTTCCTACGAATTTCCCCTTCCGCTGAGGTTCGGTTTCATTACAGGTGGTGGTGCATCTTTCGCTATAATATGTATCATTGCTGAGAACTCGAAGTCGGCCGTCGTCGGTCGTCTTACCGACGACTACAAATAGAAATTCTTCAAAGGCCCAAATTCCAATCCCCGACAGCCATGTTTTTTCCGAAAATGGGCCGGGCCTATTACGGTGTTTTCTTAATTCTTTCGGGGCCCATGTTGTCTCTACCTGATTCGCTGCGAGGATTTTTTTTTTCAAGATTGCGACTCCGATTATATTGACCCCTTTTAATATTTCAGGATCATTATTTAGCAAATGGGGTCTCTGGTCTTTTCACGTGAGGTATACAGGCAATATGCCCAATAAAAACGTGGCCAATTAAGAACGATCGAGAATGCCTGTCGGACTTCCGACGCATCATGCGTTTGCCACAGCCACAGGTTCCCCCTGGACTTTCACTTTCAGGCCTCCCAAAGGACACCCTTAACGAGGACCTTCTGGTTTCCTCGGATATAATATTACAAGGCACATGGGGGCGGTTCTTACATCGGGTTTTAATGGAAACAGGCGGGGTCTTTTATGATGGGTAATCTAACATATTTCCTTTTGAGACGATGCTATCGAAAATCTCGAAATTAATTTTCGTGTCACGAGAAATTCTCGAACTAGAACATTCTTGTCGTAGTTTGCCCTAAATTAGCTTTCGTTCCACAAACAATCTTAAATGTTAAGAAATGTATTGATTGACTTGTCGAGATAAGTAATGTTTTGGGGGGCACAAAAAGAAAAATTATTTGCCGCGACAATTGATGCCTCCACCCTCTCCATCTCTCTGCTTAATCGCGATGTTGATGTAGATGTACTTTAATAATGATAGAGTCGCAAAATAAATGTTTTATAAATATTCTTGACGTGAATTACCTTTGATCCAAGAACAGTTTATTAAGCGAAAAACATGACATTTTTTGAAAATATTTTTCTGAAAAATGACAATATTTTACGATGTTTAATTAAGACCTAAAAATGAACTGAATTTTATTTTTCATTTGGCAAGGAAAACCTAATTTGATTTATCGCATCGTTATTTGGCCAGAACCAAAAATTGACGACACGGATGCCGTCCATTTTACTCAACATGGTTGTTGCTAACATTGTTGTAATGTGGCCTAAATGGACCTGAAATAGGGCTCCAGAGTCTTAGGCCCGACCTTGATAGACCCAGGCCCGTGCACTAAGAACTTGGTCTTGCTGCTAAAGGTCCGAGAACGAGCATTGGAGTTCATGCGCTCAAGTCCAAAATTTCTGGTCTAAGCCCAGAAACTGATTTTCGATTTTTCAGAAATGAAACGATTTTCGTGAATTTAACTTTTGATAGGAAAATATTTTTGGTAGAGTCATTTTCTTAAGCGATTCAAACGCCAGAAAATAAAAAAAATACTTTCTACGAAAATGAACGGTTCAAAATATCTTTCTGGAAATAATAGTTTGCATCACTTAAAAAAATATGGTCCGAGAAGATACTCTAATACAAATTGTTGTCGATAATAAAAATTATAATCTATTGATTAATTATTTCAAGCAAAATAAAATCATTTTAGAAAATTATTTATAAAATTACTCATTTTTCACGAAACAAAACAAGGCCTAATATTTCGAAGATGAGCTGTCTTGACGATTGTTATTGAAAAGAAAAAAGAAGTCAAATATGTAAGAAGATTATTTCCCACATAGTAAATAGTAGGTCAATCCCTTCAAGTTTTACATCTGCAAAAGACAAAAGTCCACAAAAAGGTACTTCTTCAAATATCGAGGAACGGATTTAGTGATATAAATGTAGAGGTGACATTAAATCTGAGCCGTCCGATTCAAAATGAATGGTCCAGATCAATCAACAGTTTTTTTAGTGGGAAATAATGTGGACTGATCTAGACCGTTCCTTTTGAAATGGATGGCTCGGATCGACTATGGTAGGAAATGGTTGAAAATTTTCAATGTTAAGAAATCCATATCCCAAGTATCGTGGGTGAATATTGGCGAAAGGATAGGCATCGAGTCTTTTTTCATTGCAATCATAGCCAAACGGTAGAAATAATACATGATAGTAGGAATCGAGCACCACCCTATACGTGAGCGTCCTCCCTACGCGGAAAAGAGAGAGAGAGAAAGCCCTCGACAGGATATTCTAATTGAGAACAATTTAAATTTTGGCTAAAAAGCCTTCATCGATCCAACCAAAAAACCTCATCGATCCCTCGGCATAAGCAAGGTTAATCCGATTAAAGGAAGCAATGACTAAGGGTGAGCATAGTTTTAGAATATAATTTGAAATCAGGAAACGGACCCATGTAAAACTTGCCTGGTTTCAGGTTGAAAAGCTATGCAAGGTAGGTTTTTCGCACTCCAAAAATTCAGAAGCCTGCAACTTGTAATGTAATAATTTTTTTACGTTTCTCTTGGGATATGTATTTGTGCAATCTTATGTGCAGGTTACACATTCGATCAAGAGGAAAAAAAACTTATAATATCGTAGCTGCTCATGGTTATTTCGCAACTAATAGTAGCCATTGAATGTGATAATTCACTATAATTGTTCAAAAAATTTGTAGTAAGTTGGATTGTAGCAGCAAACATCAATTATCAAAAATGATAATTCGCTGCATAATGTTGAAACTAAGAGTACAGATGGAACATGAATCTGTGACGGAGTAGATTACGCAGAGGTTGCACCACAAACTGCTCGCCCTCTAGCGATTGGGACAACCCTAATTGCCACCCGAAATGCAAAGCTCCTGTAGGCGATTTCGCAAGGCGGCTGTTATCCCAACCAACGACGGATAAGACTCTCTACCAATAAAGGAGCCTTGGTCTGCTCAGGTAAAAAGGAGTCTGGATTTCCTACCATTGAAAATTTTCTACAAATTCCTACCATGATCGATCTGGACCGTCCACTTCAAAATAAATGGTTCATATCAATCCATATCATTTTCCACTAAAAAACTATTGATTGATCTGGACTATCCATTTTGAATTGGACGGCGCAGATTTAATGACACCTCTACATTTATGTCACTAAATACTTTCCGGTAAAAAGGGGCAAACGACCAAAGTAATCGTGGGGAGCTGGCAACCGGCAGGACACATGCGGGGCAAACACGTGTCCCCTTGGGACCCACGGACCTTTTACCGATCGATTCGAATTTGGAAGTCCTTTCTTTGACCAACTTTTATATCGGATTAAATCGAAAGATGGTAAAAATACATAAATGCGTGGGCGGAAGGAGCCGAACGGTTGCATCTTTTGATATTCCCCAAAATCAAATAATTTTTTTTTGGGGGGGGGATTAGAGGGACGCAGATTGCGAGTGTTTCATCTCCCTCTTATCATCTAACCTCGCTGTTGGGCTAGGGCAAAGAACGGGGAGGGAGAGCGTGTGAGTGAGTGACCTCAATTCGATTTCTCACTCTTTCTCTCTGGCGTGCGCGCGGTGGGATTCGATCGTGGGGTGAGAAATGGGGAGGAGAAAGGTGGCGATGAAGCGAAACTAGGACAACAGCAGCCGGCAGTTTACCTTCTCAAAGCGGCGTAACGGGCTGATCAAGAAGGCGCAGGAGCTCTCCATCCTTTTGCGACGTCGAGGTCGCCCTCCTCATCTTCTCCAGTCGCGGCAAGCCGTACGTATTTTGCAGCGGCGACAGGTGCGCCCCCCTCTCCCTCTCCCTCTCAAGTAGTAATTTTTAGAAAGTCGGAAGATGTTTTTTGTCGAGATGTTCTCGGCTTCTTTTCCGCATTCGGGACTGTGGTTTCTTTCCTTTTATGGAAGTTTTCCGCTTATTTTGGCTTTGGCTCTTCCCCGTTAATCAATTGGGCGTCCTTTTTTACAGGGGATTTATCCATTATTTCGTTCGTTGCACTCTGGTTTTTGCACGATGCACAACGTGATTTGGTGGTTTGATTATATATAAGGCTCAATCCAGACTCTCTTTTTCTTTGACCGTCATCTCGAGAAGGTTGTCCGACACCACCACCACCCAAAAAAAAAAATTCTCAAGATTGCTGGATGATGTCAGAGGATATTATTAATCTTATTGGATTGCATGTTTTGTGTTGAACACCTGTTGCTGGCTCGTGCATCCTCGTCCTCGTTCATTGTCTTTTGCGTGGGGACGCTGCTCAGAGTCGTCCTTTCTGCCCCGACATTTGAGCTCGAACTTGTCAGCTTGACCTTGGCGCCGATGGGATGCATCGACTGAGTGGTGGTTCATTCACGTTGGTACGCGTCTTGTAGATGAACACGCATTTTAGAGTTTCCACGGAACATCAACGATCGTACTCTGTCTTAGGCACTTTCGTGCGAACATTACCCCTTTGTCAAAAAATCCACAGGCCCTCTCGAGGCTTCTGTTCATTCTCTCCGTCTAAAGCTCATGAGCACTCTCAAATGTAGTTGTGAACAATCTCTTCCATTCTGTCCGGACGCATCGGACACAGGAACAGAAAAGCCCAACCACCGCTGTCTTAATAGAAATCTTCCTCAGGGTCAACATAATGAACTGGTTGCTTTGAATCTAAAGCCGCCATCTAAAAGCCTAACTAACTGGCATTTACTTTTCACTTTCGTCGAGGAAAAAAAACACGCCTTTAGCTCTAGCTCTCTCACACTCTAAAAGTCTTCTTACGTGCCTGTAAACACAAACTTGAGAAAGTCATTCACCATGCTTATCCAAGCATTCGGTGTCGTCTTTTGTTACCTAACTACCTTTCCCCTTCATAGAGGTAATTTGTTATTTCATGTATTTTTGTTTTTAGACAAATTGATCCTCAGATATTAGATGGAATTGGCTTAGAAAAAGAAAAAGAAATAAGGAACGACTGCGCTGGTTGTATTCCTTCCATCCTTTTCTAGACGGAAATTTTCTTACTCGTGCAAAGGAACAATTTCTTGGCAACTTAGACAACATATAACGATTTTTGTCTTGCATATCACTAGAAAGATCGGGATCTACAAACAAGGCTTTGTAAAGCTTTCCTCTGGCGCCTCTACATCACCAGGAAAGTCAAAAGGGAAGGCATACCAACCCCCAGACATGAAAAATCGGCTTTCAAGGTCTCGTCGCTTTGGTGAATCACTTGAGCCTGGATACATTTTCAGTGCCGATAGTAGCACACTGTGTGGGACAGAGTAAAAGGCCCTTCTGACCTACTAGGAGTCGTTCGGCATATGCCATTTAACCGATCTGTTACTCATCACGGGCTTTTCGAAGATGTACTTTTTGGGTTTCATTCTGAAAAGGGTGGATCGAAGTATTTTTCTATACCCCATAATTTTTCAATAGTTAGATCTGGGGAGGGATTGTGTGTGGGAATTAGCAAGGAGGTCATGACAATGAGACTAGAATAAAAACACAAGCCTATGTTTTTGGGACTCAAACATCCTAGCTTGAGAGTATTTTAAACTTGTATAATTGTATAAAATAGTTTCACTTACTGTATTAGCTAAAGCTTTTGTCCTTTCTACTCTAGGTACTGCTTTGAAGAATTATTCAGTCAGTCTAGGTATCTGAGGACAACATCAAGGTATGACATAGGTCGAGGGGATGGATACATTCATAGATTTTAAAGGTCGAGGGGATGGATACTTTCTAGCATGGTTATGACAATTTTTCGGGTTATATCAACAATAATTGTCAATTCTTTAGGCTTGCCAAAACTACAATTTGGGCCACAACTTAAATGACAATTTTTTTCTTAGGTTTTAAAGGTCGGCAATTTATGTACCCTTTTGAGGCATTTTCTTTTAGGGGGCATGAAAAACGAAGAACTTGTTATTGTTTTGTAAATTGAGCATTGATAAATTGGATATTCAAAAGTCTTTTGTAACATGCGAAATTATTTGGGTGCTAGGATAAATTTTCTCTATGCTTGTGCTTGAAGAAACTATGACTTGCGCCTCAAGTTAAGATAAGCGGAGTCATTCTTAGATTTTAAAGGTGAGTTGTAGTGTGTAACCATTTGAGGCATTTTAAAGGGGAAAGAAAACCAAATAACTTGAGGATGTCATTTTGCTTAGATTAAATATCATTATGTATATATTGTGCTGCATGGTTAGAAACAATTATTATAGGTAGCCAGTATTTGTCAATGCTTGTGCTTGAAGAAGCTATGATTTGCGCCTCAAATTAATAGAGGTTAAAATTCTAGTATAACATTGATGACTTCGTAAGCTCTACCACATCAACCTTTCAAGTGTTAGAAAGCAAAGCATATGGCATCTTTTAGTTGTGCTTTCGAGGCAATGGTTAAATATACATAGTCATGTTGAGACTCCAGAGAAAAACAAGGATTTTTGAAAGGTGAAAGAACTAGGAAACTGTCTTAGTGATGCGACCATAGCTAGTGTTTGAAATGAGCGCGTAATCACCTTTATCCGATTCTCATATGGGTCCATGTGAGAATCGGATTAACATGCATATAAATTTGGCCTTTTTACCAATATAAAAGTTGAAAGATTAGTGGCAAACCTCGAAAGAGTGGGGAATAAATCATTTGAAATCTTTTCACAAGTGTAGCTCTCGAACTAATTGGGCTCCCTCCTTTCTACTACTAGGCTTCTCTTGATATTAGCAAGCAACTAGAGGTTTTTCTTCTTGTCGGAAATGTAGCAACATTTCTTCTTGGCATCTGTCAATGTTGGCTGAGAAAATTGTTACTGGTCAAAACTTACTTGGTTGAGGATGAGACTGTGCAACACCATATGAGTTGAGTGTTAAGATGTACATGTGAATTGTGTTAAAAAAATCATGTATTGGAGAATGGAAGTGGTGTAGAGCAGTTAATATATCCATATTAACACATAATTCATTAGCTTAAGCTTTTGAGTAAAGATAAGTTTGATTGGATATATTAATGGGTAAGGACTCGTACTCCCTCGGGCTCTATCTTGGTGATCTCCCCGGGCGAATGTATCGAATTTCTGCTGTGCACTCCCATTAAATGGTATTAAAGCCGATGGTTGGTTGAGCCAGTGATCTCCCTGGGAAAATGTATCGAATTTTTGTTGTGCACTCCCATCAAATGGTATCAGATGCGATGGTTGGTTGAGCCGATAGTTGGTTGGGTACATAAACTAAGAGGGAGTGGATCTAACATTGAGCTCACACTTGGGGAGATTGCTAGTATGCACATGTGATTGAGTTGTGTTAAGAAAAAAAATCTCATGTAAAAATATCGAAGTGGTGTAGAGCAGCCAATATAACCATGTTGGCTCATAACACATTAGTTTAAGCTTTTGAGTGAATGTATGTTTGACTAGAAATATTAACGGGCTTGGACTTGGGCTCCCACCTAATGATCTCACTGGGCGAATGTATCGAATTTATGTTGTATACTCTCATCACCGAGAACATCTAGCCATCCTTTTCGAAATGGATTTTTCCTATGAATAATATGGCGAATCACATCCCTTACCTAAACGTTCTATGGCTACTTCAATTTGGGATCCAGCATCTTGAGCAAGGTTCAGCACAACAACTAGTTGTATCCTACCATGGCCATCATCATGATGATGACATCGATTGCTGATCAAATTGTGCATGGCCAGCCTTGCCTTCAGATCTCTATTGATGATAATCATCCAATGGCTAGAAGCCTAGCACAAAGACCATGACTCTACTCCCACAAACCTAAGAGCGATAAAAAAAACTTTGCGATTCGACTGCAGTGGGAAGGTTCGAGTTTGAAGAACATATATGAATTGGACTTTTAAATAGTGCTTGTCGGTTGCAGCAATTGAAAGGTACATGTTGGGATTCCATATATTAAATATAAAGCTTTTAGGATTTCTCGTGATTTTTCTTGCCCAAATTCCATGAATTCATGATCATGTCTTGACAAAATCTTGAAGAATAACGCAAAATTTCAATGTATTAAACATGTCGCAAGTTTTTCCAAATTTTCCTCTAAAGCTAGCTTTCAAGCTATTTTTTCTCTAGCTTTGTTAAGCAAGCTTTGGGCCAAAGCCAGTGCGAAGGATTATCACATGCTACCAATTTTCAGTATGTATCTAATGTAAACTTGCACTACCCAATTCTCAATTTGAGTTCTCTAGGTGACATTATGATGATCTTGTAATTCTCTTAAAAAAATCTTAAGAGAACAACTAAGACTCGAAATTTACGCAAAGCAAGATGATTAGTGAACTTCATTGCGTGGTCACACACATTTAATATACGTTGAAATGTAATGCCGAGTCAAGTTTAGGTATAGCTAAAATGAACTAGCCCACAACCAAAATGAATTCTTGAGGGAAACACCATGAATTTATTAGCTTTACCATGGAGAATTTAGATTGTTTTGACACATTATGTAGCTTTTTCATCGTGTTCATTTCCGCTTTCTTCAATTCCTCAACCACAAGTTTCCCGATAGGTATTGAGTTGGGTGGCTCAACCCGAAAAAAAAACATAATATATCCATAATTTTGTTCGGTTCAATATGTTGCAATCCATTGCTAAATTATATAACACATTATGATAACAAGAGTGGATATAAATTTAAATTTCTCATCGTTAATAACATTAATTGGTTATGTTTTGATAACTATTATAAAGAGTTTATGGTTGATCCCATTTTTATCATTAGTAGATGAAAAGGCCAATTTCCATCATTAGTACATGAATGTTGGTGTGTCATTTTAGTAGCATAAGGTATCACTTATTCCATAATTGGATCTAACACGACAACGAAATTGATTGATGCTTACTTCAGATAGAGGCCATGAATTTTATGGGGTTAATACCACGAAAAATCTCAAACTAGCATACTTACGATAAATTTACCCCAAACTATTTTTTTGATCACAAAAACATCAAATCAGTACATTTGTGACATGTTTACTCCAAACTGGTACACGTGATAGATTTACTCTTCATTAGTTTTTATTAAATGTAAGCGTCAAATTTCTGAGTTAAATAGCACGTGGCAGTTCATGGATATACAATTTTGGGGTTTTTATCTTCTGTTTGTTACAAGTGTATCAATTTTGTATTTTTCGTGGTATTTACCGAATTTAACGGAGGGTAAATTTATCAGGAGTATCAATTTAGGGTTTTTTATGGTAAAAAATTCAGTTATGGTAAAAAATTCAGTTTATGGTAAATTTATCACATATGTGCAAGTGTATGATTATTCATGGTAAAAAAGTAATTGGGGATAAAATTGTCATAGGTGTACCAGTTTGAAGTTTTTTGTGGTAAAAAAAATAATTTTGGGTAAATTGATCGGGGATCTACCAATTTGGGATTTTTCGTGGCATTAATCATTTTCTACAAACTGGTATGAGCAAGTTACCTAGTTGTACACTTTGACCTTAGTTTGAACCATCTATCAATAAAAGTCTGACCCAACATTCTATGCTATTGCTTTTTTCCAACAGTCAATCTTGAGCCTAAAACGTCTAAACGTTACATATCTATCCAATTCACGTGTAGCCCATGTAAACCCAACTATTATCGACATTGACACTATATATTAAGTCTCCCATGTCCTTCATGAGTGGGTTGAATCAGAGTTTGTCCAGAGCACTCGCAAAGCTAATCAGGGGGTTCAATGACTCTCTCTAGCACGATAGCCCTTGATGTACATTGATTGTACCGTCGACTAACACTACAAGATTATATGACCATTTTCATCGTTTCTAACAAGCAATTGGGATGTTGTGCGCTTGAGTCAGATGGTACACTCCTTGTGGTCCGTGCATGTCCTTTGATTGGGCCAAAAATGTAGACGGTGACAACAAGGCACAATGGAGAGCATAAAGAACGTGCCTTGATTCGAAGACAGATTCGTTTGATACTCATAATGTATAGATAATTTGATTTGAAGACTAATAAGAGTGGCAAGATGATTACGTGATGTGTGGTGCATGTTCATTTGAGCTGGCTTATGCTGCTGTTCTTAATAGCGACTAACTATATGTGCTCTTGAGTAGTTGTGTGGAAATAAGATTTCTGTCCATTTTATTATCTTATTGACCATGTAGTTTGTCCAACATGTTATTATATGCCTATTTTATTGCTTCAACAAGTTCAGCATATTTATTAGAAGTTCGTACGTGTATAATTTCTCCAACATGTTATGTTAATGTCATTGCTTGAACATGTTTATCATGCAATCAGAATACAAGGTTCGTTATTGAGTGACGCTATCCAACTATGGGACAGATAATATACCTTCACCTATTTTAGTTTTCTAGCATACTCTAATGTTTGATTAATCGTTGTTAATGTCTATGAAATACTGACTTGATTCTTTCTTACAATCAATTTTATTACAATTTTCTCTTTGTTTAGTCATGTGACGTGCAACACATTTGAACAATTATTCGAATGGAGGCGACTATGAAATACGAGACCATACGACACAAGTGGGTCTTGTGTGAAATGTGAATCTTTTTGCGAGTAACTATGTCGGAGTGGACAAAGTGCAATGACAATTGCAACTTGGATGAGACTCGAGACTTACGTTACTGTGCACTTATAGTGCAAAATCTAATGAGTTTCCTGATACTGTAATATGTTCTAAATATTTATTCTGACCGTTAAATGGTCACGTATGTTGGAGTCCTAACTTTTATGAATTTAGAATTATGCTTATCAAGTCTTTTAGCCAAATTGAGCATGTAGTAGTCTATATGAGGATTGTTCAATAATGATGGCATCAAATACCAAAGGACTCTTCTTTATCAAGTCTTTTAGCCAAATTGAATCACGTGACCAAAGGATTCGTCACGTGATTCACGTAACAATCGTAATTTACCGATTTCTTACATTTGACTTTGCTTGGAGTCACCTACTTGAAACAAATATCTTCATTCATGTTTAACATGTGCTATGCTGAAGCAAAATGATTTCTCAAATCTCCATTGAACTACATATAACAAGACAACATAATTAATAGAAAGTTTCCAGTCAAGTACTAGAACCATCCATCCATCCGTAGCCCAAAGAACACGTAATCCCCCTCTTGATATGGCAAGTCTGTTGCCCAGTAAAAGAACTTCACCAAATAGGTAAAATCATATGATCCTGAAAAGATGTCCAATAAGATGTCCAATCATAGGTCATCTAGATAAATACATAAGGAAAAATTAGATTTCTTCCAAGTATTGTAGGTCGAGATTCTCCAACGAGTTTTAATGTGGGTTGAGTAAGTCTAGCTCCGAAAGAGAATTTGTGATGCAAGAGGAGCGAGTGTTGTATTAAGTGTCACAAATAAATACATGCCAACCAACTTGAGCAGGAGGATGGTAGCAAATACACTTTAACAATTATCATTGCTATATAATGTAAATCATCCCTATAATGATTGAATTGACATTAAGTAAGAAGTATGTGCATTGATAGCCAATGAAGAATGGATGAGGCGGTGTGATATTGCATCGCTTATTTTATATTGGCACGTCATTTGCTATGTTCGTATAGCAAAGTGGATATTGAAATTCACTCAAAGCATACCTACATGGTATTGAATATATGGTTGCCACTATCGACAAAGGCTCTAGTAACAGGGAGTCTCTTCCATTTTGATAGAGGCTTGGATCTATGATGATATTACTTTCTTATAGAGTACTCTAAACCTTTCCTAACTAATATTAGCTAATATTGGTAAGTATGAGTAATGTCTAACACAATCTTTATTTATCTATGTATAACTTGACCCACGAGACGAATCTTTCTAATTCTATGAAAAAAATAAAATTGAACAATCCTAATTTTGATCTTCTGTTAATTTTAGTTTGATGTTTCATATGGCTATGAAGTGGAAATTTATCAAAAGTGACTAAACAAGTAGGTTGACATGTCTTCACGAAAAGTGCACGTAGATGTGTTGATGGATAGCACAATTCTGCTGAATTTAGGTTGGATATGGCGTCAAATAACACAATTTTGATGAATTTAAGTTGGGTATGTGTTGAAGTATTGTCCCACATCACTTTGATCACAGGTTATAAAAGCTCTTTATATTCATGTGGTTTCCCTCCATCTATTAGGTTAAGTTTTTGAGTTTGTTTTTTCTAACATGGTATCAAGACCAGTGTTATCCCTTTCGCAAATATTAGTTGTCAAAATTCGATGAGAATGTGCGTAGTCGAAATTCTATGTGTCGCTTGTAATCCAGATTTGCACGTGAGAGGAGGTTGAAATATTGTCCCACATCGCTTGACGGTAGGTCCTAAATACTCTTTATATTCATGTATTCTCCCTCCACCTCTTAACTTGAGCTTTAGAATTGTACTTTCTAATAGTATGGTATTGACAAATAATTTTCTCGACCCTTCCTAATTGTTGATTTGACCTTGCCTCTTTTCTCCTTTCCTCATATTAATATTTGTCTCTTTTGTCCGCACCCGCGTTTTGGTTAAGTACACTGAGCTCATGGGCTTGCAACCTCACCTAATAGTTCATATAGTTGCAGCTTTCCTTTTTCACTTTCTTTTTGAGTAGCACTTCTAGATCAATTTGCGAGGTTGAAAATATCGGAATCAATATGTAAACTCCTAGAATGTGTCTTGCCAGTTGCCACATCTCAACTTTCCAGACTCAAATGCAGTAACAATTAAACATACTAACGATATAAAGTTAGGAGTTCGATCATTTTTTCCTTCTACGTGCGAATGAACATCATTCATGTGCTTCCTTACCGAAAAAAAAAAACATCATTCATGTGCTTTACTTTTGCTTTCTATGACGAAGTCCAAAACAATATGGTACTAGATGTTTTATGAGCCCATCAAGTTGGCCATATCATGTTTATTTTATATTTTGACTCGAGTATATCCACAAAGAACCTATTCTTAATTTGATTTTTTCAGGAACTCATTCCTTGTTTTTGCTTATTTTTTCCATGATTTGCTTATGAGAGGTGTTAAGAATGACGCATCTCCAAAAATATTAGTAAAAAGCTACTTAAGGCCAATAAGAGTCGGACACTAATTTTTGTAAGAGTACAAGGTATTCTGGTCTTTCACAAACTAATCTTATCAAAAAGACATGTAAATTGCCCCATCCAATCCTACTTTTCAAAAGTGAAGAGGAACTCATACTCTTGGTAAGGCTCCATCCATGGGGTGGTGCGTCTCTTAAGGTTCATTTGTGTGGGACATGGCATGATTGGAACAAGGCTGTGGCTTATCCAAATTAAGCTATTGATCCTTTGGTTATAAGCTAGACATCATTCGGAACTAGGACTGTATGATTATGCTTCCCACTAATTGAAACACCGAACCTGTTAGTCTATGTGACCAGTTAAACGGAAAACCACTTTAAGATTCTATGTTATCAATAAGTTGAATTAAGCATAACCAATAAAGTCGGATACAGTGGTTCAACTTATAATCGAGATCTATTGTTTAACGGATACCTTTGGTATAGGGATTTAATTCTCCTTTGATTGTTTCTTGGCTTATAATTGTTTGCTTGACCAATCTTTGCATTCCACCACTCAATAGATTTCTTACAGAAGTGTTTGTGATCTAGAAGGCAATCTTTTTTGGTACTTACTGAGGATTATGGTTAAAAAAATTACCCCGGAAAATGATCTAGAAGTACTTGTGCTAATCTTCTAGTCAAAATCTTATGCTTAATCAAAAGGTCGTGAAAAACTGGACTTTTTGTTCTAGATCAGGTTTTGGGTTTTATTTTCTAGCAGAAGTGTCTCATCACTCGCCTTAAACACAAATGATGTCATTTAAAAGAATGTGTGTTGGTTTTTTATTCGCATGTGAAACTTCATATGCAGGCTCTTAAACAAGTAAAACATCTTTGGGTTATATAATGTGGAGTGATCTTGCTTATAAGAGGAACTGGTAACATTGGCTTTGCTGCAACCTTGATGCCAGAGCAACTTGTTTGCTTTCCATTTTTAAAACTGTGTGACAACGGTTGATCTTCCTGGGCAGCTCCGAGATTCTGGCTAGAATATTGTCATGTGACAATTTCATTTATATGTGGGGGATCTATCTCATTGAGTTTTAAAGTCTTGTCAATACTAATGTTTCTGAATTTTTGGCTGGCAGAAGGGCTAGGGTTTACTAATTTTGGGTTCGAGTGCGATTCTTATGCTTTTGTTCAGTTTATACCAACCTTACGATTTTTATAAACTAAAAGATGATCAACACCATATAAATGTAATCTATTATATTGGAATGGTTGACTCCACGTATCACGCCCTTAGAATTCAACAAAAATCTAAAAATAAAGAGAAATTGAGATGCAAGGTTTATCCCGATTCACCCTTAAATTAGCCTACGTCCAATAGAGGATTACATTATAATTAGCATCACACCTCTCTATTGCAATTCTCAATTACAAGAGAAATATATTATATATAATAGTAGTTATTTATGGGTCTAAGACCAAATTACCAATAAAGTACGTGTTTTCCTGTCGATCGGAAATATGAACCACACCTCAACGGGAACCGCCTTCAAAGGTGATAAGGGCATATCCTTCTTCTATTTTTGTTCTTATGTATGGTTGGCTAGGTATGGTTTCGTCAAATATCTCCCCTGCTGGTCCTTGGGTAACATGTTGGAGATATTAACTGTTTTTCCATAATATTCACTCATGCCTATATTTAGATTTTCCTGCATATGGATGTTGCCTTTCTATTCCTGCCTTCCAGTAAACTAATTACTCCGTCATTGGCATCATTTATGACTGTTGTTCCTCCCTTTTCTGACCTTCTTTGAGACTGTGTCACAGATTGGTGTAGCCTCAATTCTGGCTCTAATCTAGTGATCTTCAGTCTTGATATTTATTGTACTAAATGCACTGAATCCTCGCCCTGGTTCAGCCTGGCTGAGATCCTTCAGCGTTACCGGAATCATTCTGAAGAAGCAGAGGGCCCCAAAGATGCTAACAAGGTAAATGCTAATTTTGTGCATAGTGCTTCATATTAAAGCATTACTTCATTCGGATCTGAGGAAAAAGCAAATATAGCCAACGCCAAGGATCAGTCGGATTTAAATCCCATCGAAGATCTTCAT
Organism: Rhodomyrtus tomentosa; assembly: GCA_028455895.1. Taxonomy (NCBI): domain Eukaryota; kingdom Viridiplantae; phylum Streptophyta; class Magnoliopsida; order Myrtales; family Myrtaceae; genus Rhodomyrtus; species Rhodomyrtus tomentosa. The sequence goes on along the minus strand of JAPCWY010000003.1, from coordinate 10,111,814 downwards.
TTAAATTCTATCTGGCTAAGCTTCTTCTTGGACAGATGCTAAATCACAATCTAAGTCCCATTTGTCTAAATTGGATCTTGTCAGTAGCCTGACTCACAAAATGGTTTGGTGAGTGTTTTCTGGTCTGTTCAATACTTAATTGATTGATTCTTTGAAGGACTCAATGTTTAATACGTAATGGTGCAGTGGAGCATCTAACTCATTTTCTTCATTTTTCATAAGCAGTGGGTATATTAAAGCAAGCCACTGAGCTTTTGGTGGGATATTTTTTAATTTATAATACAGTGTTAGCTTCAAAGCTCCCTATGTGCGATGTGTGGAATGTGAAGTTATATCATTGGCTGTCATGCGACTTGTGTTGCGCGTTTCATACAGGTGCCACTTATGGAAAAATGAATGTCGGATATCATATGATATCAGATTAGACGTGCCATTGAATCAGTTACAGTATGTATGTAATCACGATGCTCGTTGACTAAAGTTGTGTAGCTTTGCATGCATATTTTTCCCTACACTTGCAGTTTATCACTATCCATCTTCTTGGGCATCACTAGTATTGTAGGTGCAAAATCCACTCCTTAATGACTGTTTTTGCCTAGGGATGCCCGTCTACAGAATCAAGCCTGCAATCACCCTCGCAGCTGCTTCAGTTAGTTCAAAGGCAATATACTTTGGCTTCTCCAACATCAGCTCATTTGGCATATGATTAAGCCTGTTTACCATCCTTTCCTCCGATGTGTTGCAGATATGTGGAGGGGCCAGATGATGACAATGTCAGTGTGACCGATCTTGTGCAATTGGAAGAACAACTCGATGCTGCTATATTGTGCAGACTCGACATATAAAGGTGCCGTCTCTGATTTTCCTCAGCAAGTGAATGTTTAATCCCTCTTCTCTGAGGCGCAATAATTTTGAATTCTATGAATTACAATACCGGTGCTGTTGAGATTGTCCTTGGGCCCATAAATATGTGCTTTGTATGCTGATCTGATCTATCTAACTACTGGCAATTACAGTTCGTCTGAGTAAGGGTGTAAATATGGATGCTAACTGCAGTTGCCATGAAATTTTTCTCTCTCCATTGTTTTTTTCTTGCTGGATCGTTAATCTATCACCACTTTAAGATGAACCTAATTTAGACTTTCAGCTCTTCTTCCCGGTTTGCAATTTTGTCCCTGCATAATCTTAAGATGTATCTTCGTTGGCATTCACTTTCTCCCTCCCTGAATGGTGACATCTTGTTAGCAACATAGGACCCACTCCCACATCAATATGCCAGTCTACCATTGCGCTCACTTTGTGCCACATTTCCAGGGTAGATCACCGGATATTTACACGGTTCTCTAAAATTGTAATGGAGGTCTGCAGTATAATGGCACTAACACCAGGCATGGAGTTTCTCCAAACTCAGTTAATTAGCTAAAGATTGCCTTGACTTCCAGTCGCGTTCTTTGGGATTGATAAACCTTTTTTGATCGTTTTGACTATAGACTTGTGGCTCCGCACCATCGTAGCTCAGCACCAATCAATTTCAATAATCCCCGAAGATTTCATTGAATTTTTCTAGTATGCTTGTTCCTACCCTCAAATTTTACTTCCGTTGTATGAGAGAATCACGATTTTTTAGTATATCTCCTTTGTAATGAGTTTCTCCACAGTGGCCATGAACGGTTGCTGCTCGAGTGGCAGAATAAGGCTTGGCCGATCTTTTGCTGTAGACTTTTAGCTATATCCAGTTGTTTGTGCGACTTACGCACTATTCTTGCATGAAATAACCTGTTTCTTATCAGTAAACCTTCTTGCAGATTCAGCTGATGATGGGTTCTGTCATGACACTCCAGGATGAGGTATGCAATCTCAACTCTTCCTTCCATTCTTTTAATTAGCTCCTTCTGCATTTGGTGAGCATAACTATTTGTATGTCTCGATTCTTCAAAATGCCACTAGAAGGTTTGTAGTTTATAAGGTTTGGTAGGACCACTTGTCAACTGCTTTAAAAGTTTAAGCTGTTAGAAGAAGGGTTGATTTAATATTCATATAGTTCAACACTCCCCCTCTTGTTTAGTCTGATCTTTTTACCTAGTACTAAGCGTGGAAGACCCATTGCTTTGATACCATGATAAGATTTGGTGGTACCACTTGTTAACTAATTTAAAAGCTTAAGTTGTTAAAAAAAATCGTAATTTAATATTTATATATTTCAACACTAGTCTTGTGAATATAGTTTCTGCGGATGCCAAACCATGCTATCTCACCGAAGGACAAAGGGGAGGGACTAGGTGGCAACAAGTGGACTTCCTATCCCCACTGTGTGAATTTAACGTGTCAAGACGACTACCGAGGCTGCCACATCCACCACGGTGTCTTTCTCCTCACTTTCATAGATCTGTCTGTTTATCTCTCTTCCCATTCTCCCCAAACACCCACCCCCTCCCCCACCCCCCCCCCCCCTCCTTCTCTCTTTTATCATCTTTCACGTGTTAGGGAAGCCGCTGAGAATTGGGTGGGGATAGATGCCTGCAATGCTCAAGATGGAGTGACATTTGCAGAATTGGTCAGTGAAAGCATCGAGGGAGGGGTGATTGGGTTGGTGGGTTATAGAGAACGGGGCTGAGCCATCTGACAAAAGACAGGACAAAGATTGAGTATGGTGTATTTACCATGCGAGATATTTCCTTACACGTACTGGTTTAGGTCGGTAACCAATGACGATGCTGCCTGGTTACAAACTAATCAAGTCTTAGGAGGAGTTACTATCCGTTCTTGCTGTAAGCAGAAAATGTCTGTGTTAAATATGTCTCGAGTTTAAATCGTCCGCGAATATATATTTTGGTTTAAATATTCAATATTTGACCGAAACAATTGTGGCATGTTTTGGACGAGTTTTAATTGCAGATTTGATATCTGCATTAGAAGACAAAAGATGTGACTCAAATATTATATATTATTTGAGTAGATATTTGACCCAAGAAAGGAAACAAAAGAGTAAGGTTTTTTTTTCTTGTCTGCATCCTGCAATAGCCGCGAGGTATATAGAGATCCAAAAAGAGAAGACTTGGTAGACTCTCTTCTTTGCTCGTTCCAAGACACAGCCGCACGAAAAGAAGAGGAGCAGTATGGTCAAGATTTACGCTTCGTTCGTGAGTTTATTTCAGTTTTATTTTATATTCAATTGAGAGTTGTCTGTTTATAAACACTGGGTTTGGGTATAATCTAGATGCGGGAAACACGAGCGTATTGAGCGATTGTAAATCCGATTCTCTGATTATAGTGAATTGTTCTTGCTAGCTCTCCCCGTGGATATAGGTACCGACATTCGGACCGAACCACGTTATATCTGGTGTTCTTTATTGTTCATTGTTATTATTTCTGGACTTTTGCGTTGACGTATTTGCAAGATTCTGATAGTTTCCCGTTAGAATTACAACAATTGATATCAGAGCCAGGTTAGATTTATGGATTATGATTTGAGGCTTTTACTTGTCTGATTATTATCTGAAAATTCTGTTGTTGAAATTATGTCTGGGGTGAAAGCTGAAATTGAGAAATTTAACGGATGAACAATTTTGGGTTGTGGAGCCTCAAGATGGAGGCGTTATTGACAACTCAAGATTTGGAAGAAGCATTGGAGGGCAAGGCTAAGTTGCCCGAATCGATGAAAGATGCTGATAAAGATGTATTGATTAGGAAGGCTAGGAGTGTAATCTTGTTGAATTTATCGGATGAAGTGCTGATAGAGGCGGGCGAAGAAAATGATACCGCAGCATTGTAGGCAAAACTTCAGTCGCTCTATGTAAAGAAGGGTTTGAACAATCGCTTGTGCATATTAAAGAAGATGTTCCAGTTCAAATATACTAAAGGTACGTCTATCAGAACCCACCTAGACGAATTTAATAAACTCATGATGGATCTGAAGAACGTCGGTAAGACTCTTGAAGATGAAGAGCAGGGCATGATGTTATTGGCTTCTTTACCAGAGTCATGGGAGCATTTTACCGATTATCTATTGTAGGGGTGTACTACGATTACCTCAGAAGAGGTAAAGTCCGCCTTGTTTTCTAAAGAGTGGCAACGAAAGTTGCGAGATGACAGTCTGGCGCAGGATGTAGCGCATGGACTAGTGATTCGAGGTAGAGAGCAATATGGTGGTCCAGCAGCAGCAGAGGTAAAAACAGGTCTAAATCACGCCATAGAAAATCCAACGGACGCGTGAAGTGCTTTCAATGTCACGAGGAGGGGCACATCAGGAGAGATTATCCTAAGCTGAGAAACAAAGGTGATAAGTAGAAGGCCACAGTCAGTGTGGCGAACATTGCTAAGGAGAGCACTAGTGATGCAGAGGTTGTTTTGTGTGTGACTATAGGTTCGTCAGGAGACGAATGGGTGCTAGATTCGGGGTGTTCTTATCATATGACTCCTCATAGGTGCTGGTTTAGTACTTACTAGACTACAGATGGTGGTAGAGTTCTATTGGGAAATAATGCAGCTTGCAAGGTTATTGGGATAGGGACAATTCGGATTCAGATGCATGATGGTGTGGTTCGCACATTGACAGACGTGAGGCATGTACCGGAGCTCAAGAAGAACCTTATTTCTTTAGGGACACTCGATGATATCGGGTGTAAGTACACCGCTGAAGGTGGAATACTGAAGATTTCTCGAGGTGCCATGACAGTGATGAAAGGGAAGAAAGTGAGTTCTCTCTATCATCTACTATGAGAGACCGTGACAGGAGCCGCTGCAGTTTCATCAGATGAGTCAGATTCTGATTTAACTCGTTTATGGCATATGTGTTTAGGGCACATGAGCGAGACAGGTATTGACAATGCTGAGTGATAAGGGGTTGTTAAAGGGTCAGAAAACAAGTAAGTTAGACTTATGTGAGCATTGTATCTTTGAAAAGCAACGCATGATTAAGTTTACTACAGGTATTCATTCGACCAAGCAACTGGTTGAGTATATTCATTCAGATGTCTGGGGCCCATCTCCGGTTCTTTCGAAAGGAGGTGCCCGTTATATGCTCACATTTATCAACGATTATTCAAGGAAAGTATGTGTATACTTTCTAAAGCACAAATCTGATGTGTTTGATCGGTTCAAGAAATTTAAGGCATTGATTGAGAAGCAATCAGATAAACAAATCAAGTGCCTAAGAATCGATAACGGCATGGAGTTCTGTGGTAAAGATTTTACCGAGTTCTGCAAAAGAGAAGGTATTGTTAGACACCGCACAGTACCTGGGACACCACAGCAGAATGGCGTGGCAGAACGGAAGAATAGAACTTTACCTGAGCGGGCTCGGAGCATGTTATCGCATGCTGGAATAGGCAAGAAATTTTGGGCAGAAGCAGTGAACATGGCGTGTTACCTGATTAATCGATCTCCATCATCTGCTATTGAGTGGAAGACTCTAGAGGAAGTATGGTCTGGAAAAACTGTTGATTACTCCGGATTACGAGTATTTGGATGTCCTGTGTAAGCTCATACTAATGATGGTAAGCTTGAGCAGAGGTCAAAAGAGTGCATATTTCTGGGTTATGCACATTGGGTGAAAGGCTACCGGCTGTGGTGCACTGATCCCAGATCACTCGATTTTATAATCAGCAGAGATGTAATTTTCGATGAGACTGCAATACTTCGACAGAGGAGTCCTGAGACACTACCAGTAGAGCAGATAGATCATGGTGTCAGTAGTGAGGTGGAGCTTCAGGTGGAGATTTCGGAGACCTCAGAGGTAACAGATATTATGATTGCAGATGAGGCCGCAGTTCCTGAAGATGGTGATAGTCAACAACCAGTACAGTCACAGCATACTCTAGTTGAGGGTAGACAACGGAGGCAAATAAAACCACCAGTACGTTATGGTTATACAGATATTGCTTATGCTTTGACTGTAGGTGACGAGGTGGAGATAGATGAGCCTTCGTCTTATTTTGAAGCGATGGCTAGTTCTGAGTCGTCGCAGTGGTTAGGGTTTATGAGTGAAGAGATGGAATCACTCCATCGAAATCAGACATGGGAGCTAGTTAAAGTACCCAAGAGTCAGAAGATTGTTGGAAGCAAATGGGTTTACAAACGGAAAGAAGGCATTCTCGGTGTCGAGGCAGCGAGGTATAAGGCGAGACTTGTGGCGAAAGGGTTTACACAGCGGGAGGGCATTGACTATAATGAAGTATTTTCTCCTGTAGTAAGGCATACTTCTATTCGTATTTTACTTGCCTTAGTTGCTGCACAGGATCTCGAGTTGGAGCAGCTTGATGTAAAGACGGCTTTTCTTCATGGTAAGTTGAAGGAGCAGATTTACATGAGGCAACCAGAGGGATTTGTTATTCCGGGTAAGGAAGATCATGTTTGCTTATTAAAGAAATCTTTGTATAGGCTGAAACAGTCTCCTAGGCAGTGGTATAAGCGCTTTGATGCTTTCATGACTTATCAAGACTATTCTAAGAGTCAGATGGATAGCTGTGTTTATTTTAGGAGACTGGATGATGAGTTTTTGATATATCTATTGCTATATGTTGATGATATATTGATAGCAGCTAAGAATATGTCTGATATTGATGCGCTGAAAAGGCAGTTAAGTGCTAAGTTTAAGATGAAAGATTTAGGTGCTGCAAAGAAAATATTGGGAATGGAGATTTTGCGTGACAGGAATGCAAGATTATTATGTCCGTCTCAAAAGAAATTTATTGAGAAGATTGTAGCACGTTTTAATATGCAGTCAGCGAAGTCTGTGAGTACACCATTAGCGAATCACTTTAAACTTTCAGTTAAATTATCACCGCAGACTGAGGAGGAGAAGGAACATATGTCCCGTGTTTCATATTCTAGTGCAATGGGTAGTATTATGTATGTTATGGTATGCACTAGACCTGATATTTCATAAGCTGTCAGTGTAGTTAGTCGTCATATGAAACGTCCTGGTAAAGCTCATCGGGAAGCTGTGAAATGGATCCTCAGATATTTGAAGGGGACAGCAGACGTTAGCATAGTGTACCGAAGGGACAGTAATGGATGTGAAACCACTGATTTTGTGAATTCTGATCATGCAGGTGACTTGGATGAATGCAGGTCTTTAGCAGGGTACTTATTTACGCTTGCAGGTGGTGTAGTTAGTTGGAAGGCATCCCTACAGGACCACGTGGCCTTGTCGTCGACTGAGGCGGAGTACATGGCACTGACCTTTGTAGTGAAAGAGGCGATATGGTTACAGAGTTTGCTCTTGGACTTTGGGTTTGATCAGAAAAGTGTTGATATATACTGTGACAACCAAGGTGCGATATTTCTGGCGTATAATCCGATTTATCACGAGCGGACGAAACATATCAATATTAGGTACCACTTCATCCGAGATATTTTAGCGAAAGGTAAGGTTGTTGTGAGAAAGATAACTACAGCAGAGAACCCATCGGACATGATGACTAAGTCTGTTACTTTGGCAAAGCTCAAGTTTTGCTTGAACACTATTGGCGTCTGTGGAGAGTGATCGCCTTTCAAGGCGATGTGAAAGCAACATGGATGATGAGCACTATGAGTTGACTTTCAAACATCGAGTCAAGGTGAAAAATTGTTAAATATATCTCGAGTTTAAATCGTCCGCGAATATATATTTTGGTTTAAATATTCGATATTTGACCGAAACAATTGTGGCATGTTTTGGACGAGTTTTAATTGCAGATTTGATATCTGCATTAGAAGACAAAAGATATAACTCAAATATTATATATTATTTGGGTAGATATTTGGTCCAAGAAAGTAAATAAAAGAGTAAGGGTTTTTTTCTTGTCTGCATCCTGCAATAGCCGCGAGTATATAGAGATTCAAAAAGAGAAGACTTGATAGACTCTCTTCTTTGCTCGTTCCAAGACACAGCCGCACGAAAAGAAGAGGAGCAGTACGGTCAAAATTTACGCTTCGTTCGTGAGTTTATTTCAGTTTTATTTTATATTCAATTGAGAGTTGTCTGTTTACAAATACTGGGTTTGGGTATAATCTAGGTGCGGGAAACACGAGCGTATTGAGCGATTGTAAATATGATTCTCTGATTATAGTGAATTGTTCTTGCTGGCTCTCCCCGTGGATGTAGGTACCGACATTCGGATCGGACTACGTTATATTTGGTGTTATTTATTGTTCATCGTTATTATTTCTGGACTTTTGCGTTGACGTATTTGTAAGATCTTGACAGTTTCCGCGTTAGAATTACAACAGTCTGAATATGCAGACCACCCAGAAAAAGGCTTCTATCCTTATCCTGTGAAGTTCAGGAGAAAATTTTCCCGCTTTAATGCATCCCAAGGAAGTTCTGATCAGATCATCTGCTGCTGTATTTCTCGTCCAGTGCCTATCGTCACTTCTCTTAGAGAAGTTTACATGTCCTTATGGGTTGTCCACTTTCCAGAGAACAACGCTAAACTCCATTACTGGGAATTCTTCCTGCTCTGACAAAGAGTTCGAGATATGCTAGGTCATTCTCCTCTTGCCCAGATTACTTCAATTTCAAACCAATATTGGAGGATCCACTTTTTGAATGCCGCAAAAGATTAACTGCGTATTGCAGTAGACAGCGGCTTGTTTCTCTGCCGAGGGAGACATGTCGATAATCTAATCGATCCGACTTCAGAGTTGGAAGTTAGATTGGGGCTTAGTTCTCGTGTGGGAAATGTTATTGGGTTAGTACGTGTAGTATGTCCCGCTAACAAGTCTAACCAGTACCCCAGGATTATTTCCATGAGAAAAGTCAAGAGTACACACCACTCAAAAAGAAAACGGAAACGTGCAGAGGACAGAGCATCATATGATATAGAGTTATAATCATCAGCTTCCACAAGGTGAACAAAACAACTTGAGGAATGACGGTGTTAACCTGTCAAGTAGTTCGGTCCGATGTTTGAAGCGTCACCTGAAGTCTGCCGGGGCACAGCTTTGAAGGAATGTGGGATTCTGACTCTGCAAACGGTATAGACAAAGAAAGTGCTCTTGTCAATAAAACTTGATAAGATTTTAAAATTGGTGCAACATTTCATACAACAGAGAAGAATAAATCAAGATGTTAGAGACTTCAGATGTATCGAGTTTGACGCATTGGTGTTCTACAGGAAAGGTTGCTGAGAGAAGAGAACGAACTACTGGAGAGGGAGGTGTGATTTTCAACTTTTCTGTTCAAGATATTACTTTTTGGCAAAATTGTGTAGGTGTTAATGATATACGTGCAATACAATGTGCAGAAAGCTTCCATGACGGCGAATGACGAACCCTCGAATGAGGCAGCAATAAGATACCACGGGCTACAGGACAACCAGTCTGTTGACCAATCTCAACAAGCTACTCTCAATTTACTCCAATAAATAAATAAGGGGAGGAGACGGCAATGTCCGACTTCAAGAACCACGAAGCTGATTGCAACTGCAGCACACTTCATGGTTCGACCAAGTGAAACTCCGCCGACAACCTCGCCCAGATAAAAAAACACACGAGGTTGCCTGCCATTTGATTTTCTGTTATATTGTCAGTCTCTATTCTCTAAGATGGGAGAGGATTTGCTACTCAGTAATTTCAAATGTGGATCTCTAGAGTGGTGGTGACAAGTGATCCTCTTCCTAACCACCAAGAGTTGCATGGGTCATTTTTATTCTTTTTTCTGATCCAGAGAGAGGATGTGCCAAAGCCGGTGGTGTTACGTCTAATAAAAGTTACTTCTCACTGAAGTTCACTAGGAGGCGTTGTTTCCCACAATCTAAAGAGAGTTGGGTCTCTCTTTAGTTTTGTAAATAACAGAGTCTGAATTAACTTTTGGGTGATTTCATAAGAGTAAAACATTCTCTAGGTCACTGTTGCCATCTAGAAGACAGACATAATGAATAAAACCGGCGCCTACAGTCAGTCGGAATACCCGGTTCGCGGTTGGTTTGTAGAACGAAAAAAGGAAAAATAAAAATTTCCATGGGATGGATCGGCGCTCGATAAGTGCAATTGTTTTGTTCAGATCCTTTGGTTCCAGCCATTTCTTGTTGTATGAGTTTTTCTCTAAAAGCCGTAGATTACAGTCGATCTTAATGAATGATCCACCGACTCTGCCAACTTACTCCACCAACCTCAGGTGGACACTTATGCTTACATGATTGCAGACACCGAGCAATCCATGCATATGCCTGCCTAACTCAAGAAGAAGAAGAAGAGAAATCATCCACCAAAGTGATTGTAAGGGGGGATCTAAATCTAGTTATTGCTCACACAAAACAACCGTGACCATGCAAACAAAGCACCAAAAAGAGAGAGTGTCGACAGAAACAGGAGGTCATGCAACTGAGAAAAACAAAGTGAAGGCGGCGTAAGAACATAGGGGGAATCGAATGCCCGTACCTCGTTCGACCAAAAGCTGCGTTCGAGAACACGATCGATCCCCACGGTGGGCTCTCCGCGCAACAAGCCAGGAACCATCAAAACCGACGAATCCCGAAGCTCCCGATCAGACAGAGAGACAAATACATTATTATAGGACGTGGAGAGATGGAACTCATCGCAAAACGGAACACAAACTCTCGACTCGGTCGATGGTCGCGACGTGCGCTTGAAATAATGGGAGCGAGCAAAGAGAGAGAGAGAGAAGGGGGGCGGGGGGGGGGGAGAGAGAGAAGTTGCTTCGATCGACGGTTTCTTTTCATCGGACTTTTTTTTATAGATTGGGAATTCCCGCCTTACGTCTGGACCCGTCCCACGTTGCCGCGTCTCTTTGCAGTTCGAGAGCAGCACTCTCCTACGACTGCCACTGGTTCTGTCTGAGGAGACTTTTTGGGTTTCCTTGTTGTACTTCCTCTTTCGCCTCCACTTAGGAGGAAATCCCTACCATTTGGGTTTTCTCTCATTTATCTCCTCCCCACACGTCTAACGTACCCCCGTCGCAGTCTTTATCATTTGAGTTTACTTAAACGAATGTGTCAAATTATAATTAATAATCTAAATTCTAATCTTATAATCTGAGCCCTAATTTTACAAACTGAGCCATTCGTCTGACGTGCTCCCACGTGAAAGGAGCACGTGGATGAAGAGGCGGTTTCGATTTTAGATTTGTAGAGAGACGAGAGAGAAAGATGGACAGCCGGCGCCTCTTGAATCTCCTTAACACAAAACGGGCATGCCCCCATGCAAGGACGGAGGAAAACCTCCTCTCTCCCACTGGGCTATCTACTGCTTGGTGAGAGGCTGAGAGCCATCGATGATGTTCTCACAACACACCAAGCAACTTTTTTTTTTAAGGGATTCGGACTTACGAATGTGATGCGATTAAATTATTCAAATTGGTCAAGGAAACCAAAATAAATAAATAAATAAATACAATGTAAGTTCATTTTTAGGAGGAGGGTGTTTAGAAAAAAATCTCTTCTTTTGTTTGTTCCAAGAAAAAGATTGATTCTTAAGTAAGATAGCAAGAGATTTTTTTTTTTTTCCGCAAAGAAGTAACTCTATTCATCACTACCTACAGAAATCAAACTCTATATATGGTTCATTATTTCTAATAAATAAGAAACTGTCTTGTTTTGAACATGAATAAAGTATCACGCAAAACACAAGATGGTGACTATTATTTGTATTTTGAAAATTTCTTTTTCTAATTAAATAGATCTGATAAATAATGAGGCGAGTTCTAAACCTATGGCATTTTTTCCGTTTTAATCCTAAAACTTTCAATTTTGACAATTGAGTCATAAACCTTTTCACATTTGTCAATCAAGTCCATCCGGCCAATTTTGACTGATAATTACCAATATGGAAGCCTTCCGTGACATAAACAATCCTTAATAACATTTTAAATATTTTTTGGATTGTTATTTCTTTTTTAAAATTTTTTTTTCTTTTTCTTTTTTTCCTTTGATTTTTTTTTCTAGCTAGCGAGGTGATTTGCAACCCTAGTTGGCATGAAGGCCCTGCGCGAGGCCACCGTGGCCTCTCCAACAGCAGGTGAGGGCATGAAGGCACTCGCCAAATCTAGGCGCAAGCCGCCTCCTCATGGTCGGCAGGGCCACGAAGGCCCTTGCCGTATTTTGCGACTAGCGAGGCTACAAAGGTCCCAATACAAAAAAAAAAAAAAAACTTCAACTTTAACATTTGTGATAATTATATTCAAAATTTTGTTGTCTCATAAAAAACATCAAACTCTTACTTTTGTCTCAATTCTACCCAAAATTTTTACTTTTGTCCCAATTTTACCGACTTAGTACCAAAAAAATCATCAACTTTTATTTTTATCCCAATTCTACCCAAAACTTTTACTTTTATCCTAATTTTACCGGCTTGTACCAAAAAAACCATCAACTTTTATTTTTATCCTAATTTTACCAACCTCAACTTTTACTTTTGCCCACATTCTATTCAAAACTTTTATTTTAGTCCCAATTTTACTGGCCTAGTACTAAAAAAATCCCGAACTTTTACTTTTATCCTAATTTTACCATCGTTAACCTTCCGTCTATAATCATCTTAAGTTAATCTTAAGTGATATTGTCATGTCATTAATGAATTATAGCTCGGCAAATATGACATGAAAAAATTTCAAAATTCTCTTCTATTTTTTGCTACCCCTGTGTATTGTTGAGAGAAATATAGTCACTAAAAATGGCTCATTTCGTATTCTTTTCGGCACTCAATAGCCCAAAGAACAGCTAAACATGGAGATATTCTGACTAATTTTTTAAAATCCCGTCGTTTCTGAAATATATTGTTTCTAAATTTCGAAAATTCAATGATAATTCGGCAAGAAATTCGAGTCACTTAGGATTAACTAACAGTTATTATGAAAAAATGTTGACATTGGTAGAATTGGGATATGAGTAAAATTTGAAGGTTTTTTTGGTATTAGGCTAGTAAAATCGGGACAAATTAAAATTTTTAGGAAGAAATGGGATAAAATTTAAAGTTGAGGGTTTTTTTGGTAATAGTTCGGTAAAATTGGGACAAAAGTAAAAGTTGGGGGTTTTTTATGAGATAATTTTTTTGATATAATTGACATAAATGCTAAAATTAGAGTTTTTTTGGGTATAAGGTCGGCTACAAAGCCCTCGCCTAGGGCCATCGTGGCTTCGTTGGGCGTGGTTGAGGGCGAAGGCTTAAAGGACCTAGCCAGATCTAGGGGACTACCGATGCCTTGTCCTCAGCTTGCTATGGTTGTTGGAGACCTTCAGCGATAATAATAATAATAAAAAGCCCAAAAGCAAAATCAAAGAAAAAAAGAAAATGATAAATTTATTAAAATATTAAAATATTATTAAAATTCATCTATGACAGTGTTGGCTATGCCATATGAGACATTTGGCATCCACGTTAGTACTTTCGTGCCAAAATTGATTAAATGGCCTCAATTGACAAAATTAAAAGAGTTAGTATTGAATTGAAAAAATGCACTAGATTTTGGAATTTTTAGATAATTTTTCCTTATAAGTGCCGATGGAGCTTCTCAGACACCGAATGCTTCTTTTCCAGGTGTTAGCGATTCACTCATTCTTAACTTTTTAATTGTCATTTTACAAAAAAAAAAAAGAAGAAGAAGAAGAAAGGATGTGCATCTAGAAGTTCTACAACTTATCATGAATATGTAATGTATCAGATTCAGTGGTTGAAAAACCAACTAAGTTTTATTTCTTTAAAAATCATGATATCAACATGTTTGCCGTCAATTGGCATCAGGAATTTCCGGCCAAAATTGATTGGATAATCTCAACTGATAAAATTAAAAGGCTTGGTATTGAATTGAAAAACGTGCAATGGATTTTGGACTTTTTAAACAATTTTCTCCTTAAAAATGCGAATGGAGCTTGTCAGCTATTATCTTATTCTTAACCTTTTGTTTGTAATTTCATAACAACAAAAAAAAAAGATGCGCACAGGAAGTCCTACAATTTGTTATGAATGTACAATGTACTCAGCTTTAATGGTTAAAAGAGCAAATGAGTTTTGTTTCTTTTAAAACCACGATACCAACATGTTTCTCATCAATTGGCGTCAGGAATTTCCAATCAAAATTGATTTGATGGTCTCAATTGACAAAATTAAAAGGCTTCGTATTGAATTGAAAATTAGGTTTTGAACTTTTAGACAATTTTCCCCTTATAAATGCAGACATAGCTTCTCAGACACCGAATGCTTCTTTTCTAGGTGTCAGCAATTCACTTATTATTAACCTTTTAATTGTCATTTCACCCAAAAAAAAAAAACATGTGCACTGGAAGTCCTACAATTCGTCATGAATGTGCAATGTACTCAACTTTAGAGATTGAAAGAGTGACTGAGTTTTGTTTCTTTGAAAACCACAATATCAACATGTTTCTTATCAATTGGCATCAGAAATTTTTTTATCAAAATTGATTGGATGGTCTCAATTGACAAAATAAAATGGTTAGTGTTAAATTGAAAAACATACAATAAGTTTTGGACTTTTACACAATTCTCCCCTTGTAATTGTGGACGAAGCTTCTTAGGCACCGAATGCTTCTTTTTCAGGTGTCAGTGATTCACTTATTCTTAACTTTTTAATTGTCATTTCACAAAAAACAATTAATAAGAAGATGTGCGTCAGAAGTCCTACAACTTGTCATGAATGTGTAATTAAATCCTAAAACTTTTAAAATGTACGATCTTGTCCTAAAACTTATCAAGTTAGTGCAACCGAGCCATTCCGTCTGGTTTAAAGCCAAACGTCAACAAAAGTAAGGATTTTTCTCAGGCGGATTAGCTGAATTACGGGACCTCATCCGACACTCCTTTAATTTTTAGGAAGGTATGCCACTATTCTCTATCTTAGGGTACCTGTCATTGCATTTAGACTCAATAAGGTTGATTGCAATGCTCTAGTGAAGACCATAAATACTAGAGCTCGTTCATGGTCTCAGGGTTTCCTATCTTTTGCTGGTCGTTTACAACTCATTAAGTCAGTCCTACATGTCATACATGTGTTTTGGGCTAGTGTGTTCACTCTTTTGATGGTTGTTTTGTTACAAATTGAGTTGATCCTCAAACAGTTTCTCTAGAAAGGACCGGACTTGGATGTTGGTGGTGCCAAAGTCCCTGCACCAAGGTTTTTCTCCCCAAGGAAGAAGGTGGTTTGAGGATTCGCAGAGTTTTTTTATTGCAATCGGGGGGCCATGCTCAAGCACATTCGGATTTTACTCACGGACAAGGAGTCTTTGTGGTGTAAGTGGATACACTCTGCGTTTCTGAAGAATAAGAACTTCTGGGTTGTTACTAAGCCGATTTTTTGCTCTTGGGCGTGGAAGGAAATCCTTAATCTTCGACCGAAATTCTATTCGCTATTTCATTGACGGATTGAGGATGGTTGCTTGGCTTCTTTCTGGTTAGATGTTTGGCACACTAAAGCACCATTATATAAGCTATTTACAGATAGGGACATCTACTGTTCTGGCATCCTGAGAAATGCCTGACTTAGGGATTTATTCTCCTCAGTTTGGCAACTATCAGGTGTGCTGGACACCATTACATTCTAGTCGGATGTTGCCCCAAACTTTATTGAGGAGAGGTGTAACCATTTGATTTGGTAGGGATACCCCACGGGAGACTTCTCTACGACATTAGCTTGAGACATTATCAGAGATAGGAAACAATTAGTCCCTTGGCATTCTTTTGTCTAGGATTGCAGTAATGTCCTGAGGCATGATTTTCTCTTGTGGTTTATCACTCTCAACCGTCTCCCAACACAGGTTATGTTACTCAATTATCGCAGAATCTCAAATGGTGTCTATGCTTTTTGTCGGTGTAGACCGGACCCTATGGATCACCTATTTTTGGTTTCTCTACTATGGGCTCCTTGGCACTCTTCTGGGCTTCCAAATGCAACCTCACTTGGCATAATTGTACATGGCAAAATAACTTTCAATGGGCCATACAACATATTGGAGGTCAGAATTTTCTTCAATGCATTGCACAATTTTTCTTTCGGGGCACTTTGCCATATTATTTGGACGGAGCGGAATCACATCCTATTCAGAAATAGGACTCTAAATGTGTGGGCCCTTCTTAAGCATCTCATCAAGCATGTGAGAGATAAAGGCATTATCTTTGATCACATGGAAGACAACTCCTGCAATAGGAGAGTGCAAACTAATTAGGGTATTTCACCTTATATTTTTTTTAGGACTCTCCTACGGCTTCCTAGTTTTTTTGTGTGTATTAGGTTCTTTTGGGCTGCTAGTTTGGCCTCGTTTTATATTGTTGTATTTAGTGCACCGGTTTTTGGTTGTATCTTGCTTAGCCAAGGACTCTGCTACTGCTTCCTAGTCTCTTTGTGTTTGTTATATTCTTTTTGGCTGCTATTTTGTTCCCTTTTTCGTTGTTGTATTTAGTGTACCGGTTCTTGATTATATCTCGCTTAGCCGCAACACCTTGTCATCAATTCAGATACACCCATATGTCGTAATGGGTACAGGATTTTTGTGTTCAGGTACCTTTTTCTACTTTGCGTCGTGAAAAGTCAATGTGCTACTTAATGTACCAAAAAAACATGTTTCCCATCAATTGGCGCCAAGAATTTCCGGCCAAAATTGATTAGATGATCTCCATTGACAAAATTAAAAGGCTTGATATTGGATTGAAAAACGTGCAATGAATTTTGGACTCTTTAGATAATTTTCTCCTTATAAATGCAACTGGAGCTTCTCGAGCATTGATCACTTCTTTTCCAAGTGTTAGCTATTCTCTTATTCTTAATCTTTTGTTTGTAATTTGACAACAACAACACCAAAAAGATGTGCATTGGAAGTCCTACAATTTGTCATGACTGTGCAATGTACTCAGCTTCAATGGTTGAAAGAGCAACCGAGTTTTGTTTCTGTGAAAACCACGATATCAACATGTTTCTCATCAATTGGCGTTAGGAATTTCTGACCAAAATTAATTGGATGGTCTCAATTGACAAAATTAAAAGGCTTAGTATTGAATTAAAAAACGTGCAATAGGTTTTGCCTTTTATACAATTTTCCCCTTATAAATATGAATGGAGCTTCTTAGGCACCGGATGCTTCTTTTTCCAGATGTCAACGACTCACTTATTCTTAACCTTTTAATTGTCATTTCACAAAAAAAAAACAAAAAAAAAACATGCATTAGAAGTCTTACAACTTATCATGAATGTGCAATTAAATCCTAAAAGTTTTAAAATATATAATATAGTCATAAAACTTATCAAGTTAGTGCAATCGAGCCATTCCTCTAATTCTATCCATTAGACTAACGAAAAAGATGGCGTGAATTGTTTTACATTTTTTTCTCTCCTACCTGGCTGACCTAGCTAAAGCATGATACATATGGCCAAAGCGGTCTCATTTTAGCCTAAATCATAATTTTTCTTAGCAAAACCTTAAAAAAGAAAATCAAAACATTAAAAAAAAAAAAGCCAAAGGCGGCCCTAGGCCCTTTGCACTACCACCCCCGTCGCCGGAAAGGCTCGGTAGGGTTCGCTGGGTTGTCGAGAATGCCCGACGACCCCACCGTCCACATGACAGGGTCGTTGGCTCTCGGCCAGACTGCACCGAGCCCCCGCTAGCCTTGCCAACAACGAATGACTATATTGTACTAATTTGACAAAATTTCGAAACTCGATTGTATTTTTCTTTATAAGTTTTATGACTCAATTACAATTTCATAACAAGTTTTAAAGTTTTCACTTAGAAAACAGGACCCAAAAAAAAAAAAAAATTGTCTGCCGGTCTGAGTCAAGTATTCATTTGGCCCTACTTCTCGCCTCGCTCACTGAGTCGGGCACGGTGTCGTTCTCATCTCGCATTGAACGGTTGGAGCATGGATATCTGTTCGGTTGAAAGCCGGGTCTCGTGTTGGACCCTGGACTGTCGACCTACCAATTTCCATCACGTGCCTTACTTACCCAATTATTTGAATTTATCCGGTGGGACCCGCTTCATTCAATAATTGCTCCATCTGGGCTCGCCGTTTGTCCTCCTCAAATGCAATTCACATGAGTCCATCTTCCAAAGAAAAAAAAAAAAAAGTACATCCATATATAATTTTTATATGATGCATGTGACATTCTGATTTGTGAAAATGATGTGTCCAAGTTTCCATAGTCACCTTCTATTGACCAATTGATGTTTTTTTTTCTTAATTCCACCGATATCTTTGTCCTTTAATGCCTAATCGATCTCTTACCAAAGAGAGAAAAAAAAAACTAATCGAAATCCTCACGCGACATAGTTCCGATCCTCACTCGACGCAAGTCGGCTTTTGAAGTCGCATTGTTCGTTCGATCAACAAGTTTTGGTTTTTTCGATTTGAATGTTTGAGTTGCGTCGCAGATGTTCTTTGATTGTATTAAACTCGAGGGGAAGAAAGAGGGATCAAGTTATTATGCATGTGTTAAACACCATGCGCTCGTGTCCGTTTGTTTTCTGGGCCGATAAGGTCTTATCAACTTCATTTGAAAGACTTTTATTATAAAATTTTAAAAAAAAAGGAGTTGGAATTCCTACTGACAAAAAAAAAATGGTTTTCCTTTTCATGAGTTGATAGGTATCCTGAGCGCTCCTGGCAATACTTCTGCTCTAATGAAAAATGATTCGAAAATTGAAAAATGAATTTACATAGTCAAAGAAATTTTTATTTCAGAAATTGCGTTACTAAACGGATTTTTACTTCGAAATCACTTATGAAGTAGAAACTCTAATTCAAAAGCATTGTAGTGCGCCCTTGGAAACTGCAAAATCAATTCCAAGAGGGTTCTAGGAATCCACAAAGAAGGCTTCAAACTTTGAAAACTTTGTTCTCAAGTGGGCCATAGACAATGAATTGATTATATATATATATATATATATCTAATCAATTATCTTGCGAAACGTGTGATCTATAAAATTTCTTATAAAAATGCTTAATTAGTGTTATACGTGTTGAAGAAGTTATTATTGCCCCGTGTCGGTTGCAAATGGGCCACGTACGCTTTTTATACTCGTGTGATCGTACTTCACCTATTAGTTTAAGCTTTTTGGTTGGACTTTCGAATCTGGTATCAGGGCAATATCTCTCTCTGCATCCATCTCTATCTCTAAATCTAATGACACGAACGCTCGTTAACAACACAACACCATTTTGCAGGTTGAGTAATTAGTAATTACTCTACCCATCCAAAAATTTGCTCGCCCTTAATTAGCTATTTCTCGAGTTGGAGCTAGACGTATAAGGAAG
This sequence comes from Rhodomyrtus tomentosa, assembly GCA_028455895.1. Lineage (NCBI taxonomy): Eukaryota > Viridiplantae > Streptophyta > Magnoliopsida > Myrtales > Myrtaceae > Rhodomyrtus > Rhodomyrtus tomentosa. Next base: position 10,092,617 of record JAPCWY010000003.1, on the reverse strand, counting down.
TCAAATTATTCGCTAGCTGCTCGAGTTTAACTAGTAGATTACTCAGACTCAGCTTGCGTCTTCTGGAGTTCAAGCAACCTAATTGTTTTGGACAAAAAGTGACTTAACTGCTTCGAGCTTAGTCAAGCAATTGGATTTCTGTCAAATAGATGAGTTTTCTCACCTCTTAATTACTTTTCAATCAAATCCTCTCGCCCAATCTTTGCATGATTTATCTGATGTGGCAATGAGTCATCGCGGGCCGCTTCGTTCAATGGTTATGGTATAACCTGACTGAAAATACTCAGAACAAGGCCATTTTCGCTCAAATAAACGAGGTCTTGCTCGGTTGCACGATTAAGGGTGCGTTTGGTCCGTCTTTCGAGAAATGCATATGAATTTGGGCGAAAGAGTGTTTATATATATATATATATATATATAGAAGACAAATACCGTTTGGCAGAGTGTAATTTAAAAATATATTGAAAAAACAACTTTGACTTAAATTCTGTATGGAAAAAAAAACTACACTTGTAAATTACTCATGCTGGTACTTAAAAAGGGGGGGGAAAAAAACATCAAACCATTGCTAGCCGGTCAGATCTAGCACCAGCCAATCTCGCCGCGCCTGAAGTTGCGCGACCCGGGCTACGTCCCGGGCTACTGTAACTTGGAGAGCTTAGAGGGGGTAAGTCTGGTGGAAAAATTAGGCTTGCAATTGGATAAGTTACTTGGTAGAAATGACTTGATTGACCTTACTTTCCAAGTATTTTAAGCTAAGTAGCATGACACGCGGACACGACACGTCATTTATCAAAAATAATAATAATAATAAATCGACACCTCAAGGACACATTGTGTTGAATATATAATTTTAAATATAAATAAATAAAGCCAAAACAAGAAATCGATGAAATCAACAATTTATTGATTTTGTCATCATTTATATTTTGAATCATAAGCCTATAATTGATTTCACGATGGTAAGGAGGAAGAGAGAGGTAAACATGAAGGATTTTTAAAAAGCTAAAGATAACACTTTGAGATTTATTTATTAAAGAAAACAGTCCAACATTGATTGCTTAATGATAATAATAAATGGGATGTCTTTTTAAAATGTGAATAAATTGACATTGAAGCTTATTTCAAATTAAATTTTTAGTGAAAAGTACCACTATTATAATTGAGCTCTTTTAAGTGTCATCCTAAGTCGATTTGTATGTCAGAGCATACTCAAGCGTTGACTAAACTTTTAAATATTATGATACGTTGACAACATTTAGAATTTTCGACAAGCGTGACTGTGTGTCGAAGCGTGTCAGACGCGTGTCGGTATCGGACCCTGTGTCGATACCTTCGTATCAGGGCTACATAGCTTTTAAGTTCTAAGACTAAATTGATTCCCTTAAATTGTTTGGAAACTAGAATGAGTTCCATGCGCTGCATTGTTCTCTAATCCTTTTACGCGGGACGTGCAATCCACGCGTGGCCGTGGCCCAGCCCCAAGGCGCAGAAATTCTCATTGATTGCTCGCTTACGCATCCGCGTACGGCTAAAAGGCGCTAAAATTCCTCTCCCCATCCCCTCCTCCGTCCATCAATCCTGTTCAGACTCCGACTGCTCTGCTATCCTCTCCTCTCCTCCACCATCTAGAAGCAATGAACAGCTCGAAGCCATCGCGAAGCTCTCTTCTCTAATCGGATTCGCTCCGCCGGTCACCGAGAATACTGCTTCTGCGCTTTGATTTGGCTCCGCAAACGGAGATACGATGAGAAGACGGCGACGACCGGACCAGTTGTCCAGCACCCTCGACGAGCTCTCCGCCCTCGCTCTGGGCCTCCTCCGATCGCCTCCGACGCCGGCCCCTTTCTCCGGCGAGCCTCCGCCGCCAATCACGGGGGCGAGGAGGCCGCCGGCGGCGCAGATGACGCCCGCGGGGTTCGCGTCGTTGATGCTGGGGCTCTCGCTCGCTCTGATGCTGTGCGGATCGGTGACGTTCTTCATTGGGTTCGTGTTAATGCCCTGGGTGCTCGGGCTGATGATGGTCCTGTACGTGGCGGGGATCGTGTCCGCTCTCTCCGTCTTGGGGCGATCCGTCCTTTGTTACGCCACGGCTTCGCCGACCTCGCGAAAGGACATTACTTGTAAGAGCTTGATTGCACTGCATACTGTTTGTCGTTCCTGATCAAGTTCTTGACCGACGGATCAGAGTGTGTTGTTATCGGATGTATTATTGGTGGTTCGCTTTGCTCAAATCGGTTCTATCCGTTCGTTCGCTTCTGTGCTTTGCTTGGTATTCTCTGTGTTGGTATTAGTATTGTGGAGCAGGGTGAAGGAGAGAGCTCTTTGCTGAACTCTGGTGCTTGCTAATAGCGGATTTACAATGATCCCGAGATACACTAGATTTGTTGTTTTTTAAGTGATATCTGGAGCTAGTTTGGTCATCATGGTTCTGTAAATGCTCAATTGTCTTCAATGTATATATCTGCAGTCGGCCATTGAATTAGGCGTGAAATGCATACTTAAATCTGTTCTTTAGGGCCACATTTTGTCCCTTATTTTGTATTCGAATTCGTGCATGTAGAACTGAAATCCCTAATGTTCGGCATGAAGTACCCTGGTGCATATAGAACTGAGTATTCTCCTAAATCCTCTCGTTCTATATTAGAATTGGAAGTGGACAAAAAAAGAAAGAGAAAATTACGTTTCTTACATGGAGCCTTGTGTTGGACCAATATCTTGATGCAAAAATGTTTGTCACTGGAAAAAAACAGACGCCCAAGTTTTTCGAGTTGGGAACCTGACGTAATGACATTTGCAGAACAAAGGTTTAATCGGGCTTGTAGTTAATCGCGTTGTTGACGTTTTCAAGTGCCCTAATTGGTGGAAGCAGCTCTAATTGCACGTTTCTTTCAGAAGAAGAATCATTTGAATGTACTCTACAATTATTGGTAGATCAATCTAACCTGAGTCTGCAATATGGAGCCAATTTCTGAGTGGTCTGGATGAGTTTGTTTTTTGTCTTGAACTAGTATTTTTTAAAACAAACTATAAGTGCTCTGAGACAGAGAAATATGATATGCCGTTATCTTTTCCACTTATTGCAAAATTGTAGTTGATTAGTTTTCTTTTTGTCCATGATTTCATTGCTATGTTATTCTCAACAAAACGAATGATGACCTTAAGCGAGGCTTCATCGTCACTATGTTCTGCTTTTGGCTTTGGTTGGAGTGATTAGTCACTGGAGTCCTCTATCTTCATCGTGTTTTATTTAACCACAGCTTGCATCATCTAATGAATACTCACCTGCTCTTGAAAGATTGTTAATTAAGACATCTTTTCCTCGAAATGTCTGTTGATGTAGCATGGAAGCTGCTGTGAAAAGGACCCCAATTTATAAAGAAGAGAGGACCAGTAAGCCATGGTCACCGAAGATGATTAGTGCTGCGTGATTATTTGGCGGTGCTGCTGCTGCTGCTGCTGCTGCTGAAACAACAAATGGGAAGTATAAAAAAGTTTCTTGTTGTGAGTACCAAAGTCAGAATGGATGGAAAGAGGTTAGAGATGATATGTAAATACGGTTTATTGTGTTGGCTGTTAACTGGAACGATATCTTATTGAAATACCTCGAAGGTAGTTTATCAATATGAGAAATCTCACTTTCAGAAAGCCCTTTCTGAGTTTCCTCTATCTCATCACCATCGTTGTTACTTCTCTGCTTCTGTTCTCTTCGTTATGATTCGAGCCCTTAAAAATTTACTTGACTGGCTGGAATTTTGTTGGTTGTAAAAGGGTGGTGGTTCTTTGGCAGATACCATGAGAAACCCTTTTTGTTCAAGGTTACAGTCCTCCATTGTTGCTCACATATGGAGGATCAATGGTTTCTGTCAAAGCTTCTTCCAGCTAAACGTTGATGTGACACAAAGGAAAGGGAGGTTGTCGTGGAAAGAAATTTAATAATTGATGTTGCAAACTTTATTTTAATTTTGATGTATGGGGTTGGATATGTGTGTGTGGGAGGATAAAGATGATGGCGTGTACTCGTCATTTGCGTGTCCTACTTGGGTGTGGACCTGCACGGTGGTTGCTTTGGTTTCTTTCCTGAAACTCCGGGGAAGGTCCATGCCCTTGCTTGTACCTTTGACCAAGTGGTGACCGCAACCTTTGGACTTTGCCGGTCCTATCTGTATGCGTGTAGTAGGCCTGTGTGTATCCGTCCGATCAGAGCTCAATCTTTGTCATCAACATGTGGTGGTGTCGATCAATTTGAGGTTGACACAGTTCGATTCATAGAGGAAGATGATCGGCACGTGATCGCTAAATAAGTTCCCATCGCTAATAATGGAGTTTAGGAAACGGCCTTCGTAATCAAAGTTCGGTACAGTTGGATTAAGTAAGTTTGTGCGTTTATAAATCCGAAAGGGACTTAGTCCCACATGGCAATCTTTTATTGATGGAATCAAGAAAGAAAGAAGGTTCCATTTCAACAATTTTTCTTTTAATTTGAAAGGGATTGTCTTCGGATCGATGGGCGTTCACATGAATCGTTGAGGCGTTCACACGGGCACAAAACTATCATGTTCTGTCGTGCTTGTTGCTGCTACAATTATGGACTGGAAAGTAAATGAACAGCAGAGTGAGCCAGAAGCTTTGCTTTCAATTCTTGCCGACTTCTCTTAGGTAAATGAAGGTGTTCTTTTAAGGGGATCCCTTAGGTCTTGATAGAGTTCGATCGAATTGATGTTCCATTGATAAAAGCTAGCTTGCGACGAATAACATGATACTGGGAGATTAAGGTTCAGGAGCAGCGGTGCTCTTGCTTCTAAGTTGGAACATGAAACGGGGGTGTCGAGTCATCTATCTCACTATCATCAGCAATGCAGCCTAAGAACCCAGACGACCGAAACTTTGTTTTTGATTTTGTGGAACACTGAAACCGTCGGTTGATAAACTGTGCATACCGCCCAAGTTGAAGAGTGCAGGTATGAATTTTGGTTTGGAGAATAACATGTTTTGTAACATGCTCAAAAACATCTGAGGGATGGTATGAATTAACAAGTTTTGTACAGTATTTAACAAGAGCATACTGAAGGTATTTTATCAGTGTTCTTTGAGATTATTTGTTGATGATAAGCACAGACTCCAGCACCTGACGGAACTGAACTCATATACATCAATCAATAATACATCCTGCGTCGGAATTACCAGCAAAGAACGAGAATAACAAAGTCATTAGAACCCAATCAAACCACTCGTATCCCGAAGCGTCGAATCAAACATAATGTGAACAGCGGCATCATATGGTCACTCTACTCTAGAAGTAGGACTCATTAACTTGTCTGGCTGGATCATAAAGCAGCAAGTACCACAAGGGATGGGAGATGAATGGCTATCCGGTGTAGATGTGGACACCGATAGCAATGAGAAATATGGTGATGAGGCCGAAAAAGATGACGGTGTGGACTAGTATAGACAACCCGCTCGTTTGCATGTTCCCGAACTCGACAACACGGTTTCTCCCAGGTAGTTGGAACAGCAAGCCCGGGCTCAACAGCACGAACAGCACCACCGCTATCACCACCGGTCCCCAATCCGCCATTTGTTTCTCTCCTCCCCGTTCCGGCTTCTTGGTTCACTCAGTGATTGTGCTCTAGGTCTATCTTGTACCATGTAAAGGAGAAAGGAATATGAATCGAATAAATCAGCGCATTGCAGGATAAATACAGAGATTCCCAGGAGCAGCAAGGACAGGGAATAGCATCGGGTGGGGAATTTGATCTCATGGTCGGTGATTGATTGACACTTTTTTTGGGAGTTTCTCCATGAGGGGATAAGAGGACGTGGCGGGAGGTCATTGCACCTTTAGGGGGACACTGATTTGCTTTTCCATTGCGAAGAAACAATTGATGTTGAGTATGAAATGTGGAGACGTGATCTTCTGACATCCTGAGACTTCCTGATGGTTCTGATCACGGCAAGTTGCTTGTTAACTGTCGTTTGATGGATCGATGTTCTGCGCTGATCTTTTGCCCATGGGGTTTTTGGTTTTGGTTTTGATGATGATGATGACACGCGATCAGCTTCAGACACGTACGTCAAAAGTCTGGAAGGCTGAGGTTTACTTAACGTTGAGGATAATGCTTGCTTGCGATAATAAACAGGATTGTGGTTGGGATCACAATGAAATGATGTTTGATGGAGGAGTGCCCAACACTTGCGTTTTCCAAATTAAATTATTCTTCACTTTACCAGAGAGAGAGAGAGAGAGAGAGAGAGAGAGAGAGCCTTTTTTCGAGTTTACGGTTTGTAATCCCCAAGCATGTTCAATGATTGATGATTGTAACTATGTTATGCTCGCAATGCCCTATTGTGGCTATGTTTTGATGCTAGTCTCTGTTACATTGGACTCGCAGTTTTGCGAATTTTTCCCGTGTGGACACGTGTACGAGACGTCCGGACACCTCCGGACTCTTCTCGGACACGAGGTCAACACGTGTCCGGGTCCGGACTCCGGTCAACGCAACGGACACGGCATTATAACAGACCAAAAAAAAGGCATTTATAGAAAAGAATTTTGACATGATATATTTTATGAGGGATTTTTCTGTTTACTCATTGCCGCATAATATTTTAAATATAATCAATTTTTTTATTTTTTTTATTTTTATAATGACCATGCCCTGTTCACCAGAAATCTGCAAAATCATCCCCTACGTAAATCCAAGATCTTCCTCCAATATATAAAGTCTCCACGTACAGAAATTTTGACTCACCCAGAAAGAAGCAGAGATCGTCTCCAGTAATGGTAAAGATTTGGGCTTCTTGAACTTGAAAATGGCCCAACATCAAAGAGGGAAGTCGAGGATCTCAGGCACTCGGAATGAGACCGTGACTTGACAGAGCAAGAATTGCCGGGCAAGGAAAGCAAGAGGGGAGTTTCCGAAATGGTTCCCGTTTCGATGTTCGAGTTTTTGATTGCCGAAGAAGCGATTGTTTGCGATCGGGAGTGGGAGAAAGAGAGGCAGAAGACAGGTGTGCCGACTCCATGTTTCGATCTGTTTCTGCAGGTGATTCTTATCATAGCCTCTGTTCGGTTAGTAGGTTGTTTTGTTGACTGTCATCTTTGTTCATACGCTGAGTTTTGTACGCAACAGACACGTGAGGGACACGCGATCTTCGCACGGCATATTTTGTGAGACCTTTCTAATAGGAGACTAATAATAGTTGCATCATCACGATGTTATTAACTTATTATTATTGAAATCATAAAAATAATAATTTATCGTATATATATAAAAATATGCATATAACTTATAATTTGTCCCAACGTGTCCGAATTCTTTATTTTTTTTTTTTAGAACTGACGTGTCAGTGTATCGTATCGTGTCGTGTCGCGAGTCAGTATACTGCGTCCGTGTAACATAGATGCTAGTACCACAGCCCAACAATCATACATAGGTGGGCCATGACAAATGCGACGGGCCAGGGGTGAACCGGGCACTCATGAATAACTTGACCCAACCGGGCATCATCCAAGGTGGCCGAGCGTGTGGCCAGGCACAACCTCTAGTGTTCTGGAAAACTTCAAGATCGCCGTAAGGGTGGCCAGGTAATGATCAGACCCTATCTGGAAGATCCTACAAAATAAGAAAAGTGAAGACCCAAAAGGACAATTTATGTAAGACATATTTTAAAAACCCAAAAATTTGAAATACAAGGTAAGGACAAAGGGGGAGAGGGGGAGAGGGAGGGGAGACAAGGATTGGAAGACAACGGGACCTTCACTTGTATGTATGGGGAATGGATTTCCTATCATGAATGTAAGAGTGCCATTAAATTTGAGCCGTTCAATTCAAAATGAACGGCCTAGATCAATCCACGATGATTTTTTAGTGAGAAATGATGCGGACTGATCTGAACCGTTCATTTTGAATTGGACGATCCAAATTCATCATGACACACCTACCATTATGGCAGGAAATTATAAAGGGGTGATACTCTCATCTATAACACACTATTCAGAATACAAATTCGCGCTTCCTCTCTCTCTCTCTCTCTCTCTCTCTCTCTCTCTCTCTCTCTCTCTCTCTCTCTCTCTCTCTCTCTCTCTCTAACATTGTCTCGCGCAAGTGTGAGAACCGACTGACTTGGGAAGGTTTTCCTACGAGCGCACATGAGAACGCAGGATACAACCGATCTGTGACACTCTCGTACATGTTATGTTGTTCTAGTTTAATGGGAATCCATATTGCTCCTGAGAAATCGGAAATTTTGAAACAGTGTCGAGGCCCATAAAGATAAGGCAGGGGAGAAGTAGGGCTGTCAAATAGGCCCGACCTAGACGAGTCCGCTCGGCCCCGCCCGACCCTGGCAGAAAATTTTTTGCATTTTAGGGCCGGCTCGGGCCAACTAGCGCCAAACTTTTTTAAATAGCCATTTTTTCTTTTAAATTTAATTTATTTCTATACTTTCTTTTCATATTTTTTTCATTTGATGGTTTGTTAATTGATTTTGATTCTATAAAATTAAAAAAAGAAAGAAAAAAACAATTCTGCCTGAATCCGACCCGACCCGATTCAGGCCTGCCCAAGCATATTACTGCTCAGTTCGGACCGGCCTGACCCGGCCCATTGACACCCCTAGGGAGAAGATAAGGCCTTAACCAAGATTGCACATAAGACCGACACTGTCATATGCATTGTCCATTGAGAACCTGTCCCTGGTGAAAATGGAATTTTAGGGCGTGCATGATAACACTTCTCGGGCGAGAAGTGCTTCTAGTAGGGAAATGGATTTTTCAGCTTTTGCTTTGAAGTAAAAGTTGAATTTTCAGCTTCTACTTCAAAAATTGATTTCTGATAGAGAATCAGAATTGCATTTGACAAGGATCCAAAAAGAAAATGTTCGAAACATTATTAAAAAAATGTTCGATGGTGGCGACCGGCAGCAGCAGGCGACGGCCTGCCATGGGCGGCAGCCAGAGGCGATCGGCAGCAGTCGTCGGCCGGGAGCGGCGGCGGCGGCCGACCCCGCGAGAATGAATTCTCGAACGGAGAAGTCAAAAATTTTTACTTCTCAAAATCAGCCAAATATCTTGCCATAAGTAGAAAATACTACCATAAGTCAACTTTTTTACCAACGTCTTTCTACGTCAGATTGGGGTTTACCAAATCCATTTCCCTGCCAGAATGAATTCTAATAGGGAAATGGAAAAAAAAAAACACGTTACCATGCAGCACATTATATTAAGAGGAGGCAAAATCCGTAATTTTCTTTTTTTTTAACGTGTAGGGCAAAATATGTAAATCGAACTTGAAATCTAGAAAAGAAAACGTCGAATGCACATAGGAGAAACATTCGCACGAGAATATTTTAGTCAAGTACATGTGAAGACTAGAAATGGTTCCACCATAAAGAAATGCAAGTGAAAGAGGGGTCATGCTTGAATCTGGTAAATGATTGTCCACCTCGTGAAAATCGTAGTTTCTCAGTTCAGTTCTCCTGTTCGCGTGGAGTTCTTAGTTCAAGAACCGTGCGCACGTAAGCGAAGGCGAGCTAACGGAGTCGAGTCGAGTCGCGTTGCGATCCCAGACCAAGCAGCTCTTCAAATTGACAAGAGGTTTCTTGAGCCCGCAGAATCTGAAGCGATGGCCTCTTTCATTTTGCTTGGACATCACATATTCTGTGGGAACATGAAGCTAAAGAAGCTGCCAGCAGCAATCAGCCTTGGGGTTACGCCCCGCTTAGCAAGCATCGCAGCCCAAGTTATTCTCTTCACGTGCCAAAACATGCCCTATGAATCAGAAAGTGACTTGCCTCCGAAACCTTCTCTTTTTGGAAAATTGTCAGGTCTCTCTCTCTCTATAAGTACGTCGAACATCCAATACAACCTGTGCAAAACGAAAAAAAAATACAAGATTAGCTTCTCGTTGGTCTAGTTATTTCGAAGAAGTGTTTGATTGAGCAGAAAGTGATCGCTTAGAAAGATGGAGAATTGGGGCCCGGTTTTCGTGTCGGTGCTGCTGTTCGTGATCTTGACGCCGGGGTTGCTGTTCCAGGTCCCTGGAAAGCAGAGATGCGTGGAGTTTGGCAACTTCCACACGAGCGGCGCGTCGATCATGGTTCATTCCCTCCTCTACTTCAGCCTCGTCTGCGTCTTCTTGCTCGCCGTCAAAGTTCAATTGTACCTGGGTTGAGTCGGTTCAGATCGGCGCCAGTTGATAATAAGCTAAGCCTAAGCTAAGCTGTGTCATATTTTGGCATTTGGCTGTCGACTTTGAGGGATCCTGTCCCGTTTTTGCTTCCTTCTAGTTTGTGATATGTGCTCTATTGTCTGCTCACATTTTCAGCGTTTGTTTTTTTCCTTTCCCTATATATATTGGTGTTATGGTTTGCCCAAGAGGGAGTATTTCAAATCTGGTGCGCGATGATACTGCACAAACAGTGTATTCCAAAGACTGATTTCTTTACTTTATGTTTATCAGCAGGGTTGGTATTGACACATCATTTCTGATCAATATTTTTCAATATATTATTGAAGAATTCATGAAAAAAAATCATGAAAAATTGTAAAACAATTTTAGTAGCCTTGGCCAAGCCTAAGAAATCATTTTCGGCCAAAAAATATTTTTTTCATATTTTTTGCATTTTTTTAGTATTTTTGAAAAATAAGAAAATGCGTGAAAAATAAAGAAAAATAGCGTTTGAGGTAAAAAAAAAAAAAACATAGGGCTAATTCCCTAAAAAAGCACCAACTTTAGCACTAAAGACGATTATGACCCGAACTTTTTTTGTCTCATAAAAAAGCACCAACTTTAGGTCCAATGACGATTCTAGCCCAAACATTTTTTTTATTCCATGATAAAGCACAAACTTTAACTCGAGTCTCAAATTCGGCTCCTCTTAATTTAGAACTATTAGTTGTCCAACTTGGCAACTTCATGTTATCAATAAATCTACATGGCTTGCAGATATAAATTTAAGGCATCGTCTTCTTAGCACGTAATTTGAAGTTGTTCATTTACTTGACCTCTGGCATAACTAGAAGGACGATAATTAACATATCCATCGTCTCCTTCACTGCACCCGCAAGCACCAGCTATCTAACTAAGATCCGAAACTGCGCATTACTATCCATGGAGAGATGCCATGGACGAGATACGCCAAGCTCACAATTAAAGCCTTCTTTTTTTTTAACAAGCACATCCCTACTTCACTCTCCCTGAAGAGTATGAACAACTTCATATTCCGTGCCAATAATACGATAAATAGTATCTTAAATCCATGTCAACAAATCACGTGGATTTATTGATGACGTGAAATTGTCATGTTGGATTACTAGTGGTTCCAAATTAAGAGGGCTGAATATGGGACTTAAGTTAAAATTTGTGCCTTTTCATGTGATGAAAAAAAGTTTGGGCCGGAATTGTCATTGGGTCTAAAGTTGATACTATTTTATGAGCTAAAAAAATTTTATGATAGAATCATCATTAGACCTAAAGTTAGTGATTTTTTAGGGAATTAGCCCAAAATATATATATATATATATATATAGTCAATATTTTTATTTTAATTCCCTTTTCATTTTGACTTCATAAAAAATCAAAATTCAAGTTCAATTTTGAGTGTTACTTTGTTACTCCTAGAGTTGAACTTGGTAAAAAAATGTCATTTGAGTCTTTTAATTGATAATTTTTACATTTTTAGAATCTTGACATTCAATTTGATGGCCTTGCATTGCAATTTAGTCCAATTATTCGCCGAAATTGTGATTGCACAAATTAGGCAAAATTGCATACTTTTATTGCAATTTAGTCCTTGAATTTTGCTAAAAGTGAAATTACTTCTAATTTAGGGATTACCATACAAAGGTAAGACCTCTTCCTTACGTTTTTCACCTTATCAAATCAATTGTCATGGTTATTTTCGTTCAATTTGACCATTAAGGGCTTCAACAGGGAAATTTCATTTTCGGACCTTAAGTCAAATGTAGGATTTTTATGCAATTCCTTATAAACTGTTTGAGGAAAAAGGCTTTTCCTAATAAAATTGATGCCCTCGATTCCAATTTTGTGATTTGATTTGACAAATTGCAAAGAATTAAAAGTCGATTTCAAGAAATTAAATCGACCGGGTTTGCCGGGTCGAACAAAATCCGACCCAGCGACTCGGTCTAACAGTGTATGCATCTTCTTCCTCTCACTCGTGCCATTTTTACATGTTCAAAGGATAAATTTCAATCGCAAAATTAGCAGAGCCAGAGTCTATTGGTTCAAACAGGTAAAAGAAAATGATGCGTCTTTTACCAAGAAAAAACACAATGGCAAAGAAGAATTGAGTCTTCAAGCAACTGTTGCAGCAGAGAATCAAGAAAAGCTCGTGGACATCAAGATCATCGAGGCAGATGATATGATATCCATGACATGCCCCTGAAGAAGAGCAAATCGAGAGAAAACTTAAAGAAACAAGTACTAGCTTCATCAAGTAGTTATGAGAAGTAACTGTATAAGATGTTAAAAGAGAAAGATGAAATGCATAAGCAAAAGGACAAGGAGCTCAAGGTCAAAGAAAGAGAGCACGAGAAGCTCCGACATGAGCTCAAGAAATTGCAAAAGTTTAAGAAGTATTACCCAGAGAAAAAAATCCTAAGGCGTAAGGATCATTGGAAGAGGATAGAGAAAAAGTCCTGCGAGAAGAAGGATCAAGATACTCATACCAAAGCACTTCAGATGGAGTTGAATAAATTGAAGGGTGAAATAAAAACCCTCAATGAGAGGTTTGATCACATGAATTGCAATCTCAAAACTCTTGCAACTACGAAGACTGCAAGGAAAGAAAAAGTGGCCGACGTGAAAGTTCGAATGCCATTAACGAATTTCGAGCTTCGCAAAGCTTATTCAGAAATTGCAGTCATAGAAGCAATTGAAGAAAATTGATATCAAATGTTATAGAGTGAAGAGTATTATGTGTTGTGGGGGAGCGTTGGAGTTCAACACTTAATGTGAACATGTGATAAAATCTTGGTCGAAAAGTCAAAATTGATTTTGCTTTGGACAGTTCTTTCTCCGTACCAAAGTCGGCAACGTGAGATGCAAGTGGACAATTTTTAGCATGATGAATTGCGGCACATCTCTGTTTACACTATGGCGGCAATTACTTGGCCAACATGGGACTTTTTGGCTTGAAGACAACGTTGCAGCACCTTTTATGTTTTGAAGTCGGCAGAAACAATTCATGTTCACATTGCAGTCGGCAATTTAGGAGGCTTATTGGCGGTCGAAATTTAGTATAAGTAGGAGTGTTTGTTTATTTTCTGTGGTATGCCAAAGTGTGTGTGGGGAGTTTAGAATTAGCGGGAGTTTTAAGGCATCGTAGCCTTGGTATTTTGTGCGTTATGCCATAGAAGAGCCTCATATATTAGAGAGAAAATAGGCATCGTACCTTATGTGTGGTATTAGCATATATCGAGAGAGCATAGAGAATAAGAGAGAGAGAGAAAGTTGTGGTTTTGTATTAAATAAGTTTAGCAAAGCTTGTGTTTTGTTTGTAAAGCATTGGCAAGGTTATTTTGAATATTATTGTCATATTTACATATTTGAAAATTCTCTCGCATTGAAACCACTAAATTTTCGCAAAAATCTCTTCTGGTCTCTACAATTGATATCATAGCAATGTTGCGCACTCTACACGACGATGGATGCATCGAACGTGAACGAGTTGCCGACGGTTGTGGACGTCGGCGTTGGCTGACGACGATCGAAGTGGCAAACGATGAGCGTTTGGAGCTCACTGTGATGGCCATGGAGGAAGTGTCGTGGAGAAGAAAGAAGTTCAAGAGGACTAAATAATAATAAAAATTCAAGGCAAGGATAGATGAAGACAAAAGATAAAAAAATAATAATAAGGTAGGACAAAGAAAAATGGAAATCAAAGAATAAAAGAAGCTTCGGTCATGGTGAAGTCTGTGTCTGGTTCTAAAGTAGACCTATCAAAATGGGTTCACAATCCATCTAATAACCCAATAACATCTAAATGGGTCATAAATTGATCAGTATAATTTTTGTATCCCAGCATATGGGTTTGAGAAACAAAGAGACCAAAACAAGTGGGTTGTGAGTGGGCCTATCATGGACCCATTTACTGCATCACTCCTCGCACGACCGTCATCTTCTTCCTCGATTCTTCCTCATCTTCTCCTTCCTCTTCCTCGAGATGTCTTCATGCTGCAACTAAATCATCTCTCCTTTTCTCTCTTTAAAACTTGGTACTGTGTTCTGCAAATTTTTAATGTCAAATCCCTTCGCGCCTTCGCCACACCTGCTGATCGCCATGGGGCCGATGGTGGTGACGGCGGTGGCGCCCACCTCCCTGTCCTGAGTTTGCATTCCGCGCGCCACGGCGCCTTTCCAAGTGTCGCACGGTTGCGTGTTTGCAAGCAGCCAAGGCAGGGCGGTGGGAGATCACCAGGGGATTTCGTGCCGTACAGCGGAGTTGCAGGGGATCCGACGAGGCGAGGCCACAGGTCCAAAATCAAGTCAATGGGAGGGCGGTTCTCAAAGGGCTTTCATTGAGCAAGTTTTCAAAAGGAAGCAGTGGCAGTGGGCCTGGTTTTGATAAAATAAATAGGGAACTTTATATGATATTTATTGATCTCGAAAATACGTATGATAGGGCTCTAAAAAATATTTTGTGGTGGATTCTTCAGAAGAAAAAAAATACCTTCAAAGTATGTAAAGGTAATCAATGATATGTATAACGGTGTCACTACATGTGTGAAGGCTTATAATAACGCATCAAGTTATTTTCCGATTATAGTAGGCTTATATCAAGGTTATGCTTTGATTCATTATCTTTTATCATGGTTATGGATGAACTAACAAAATATATCTACGATGAGGTATCGTGGTGTATATTATTTGCAGACGATATTATGCTTATTGATGAGATCAAAGTTGGGATTAACGCTAAATTAGAATTATGGAGAAGTATGTTGGAATCTAAAGGATTTATGTTAAGTCGAAGTAAGGTTAAATACTTGAAGTGTGAGTTCGATACAGTAGGAAGATGAGATCAAGAAGCCGTAAATATGCTCAGACAGGAGGAACCTAAGAAAGATACTTTTAGGTATCTATTATGAATATTGCAAAAGAATGGAGAGATTGATGAGAATGTAAGTCATACAATCAAAGTAGGTTGGATGAATAGCGTGGTGCATCAGAATTTTTGTATGATCGCAAAATTACTCCTTGGTTAACAGGAAAATTGTATAAGAAAAATTTTATAAAACAGCAGTAAAACCTGTCTTGCTATATGGAGTTGAATGTTGACCAGCACAGAGCCGATATGATTATAAAATGGGAGTAACGATAATGAGGATGTTAAGATGAATGTGTGGTTATACAATGACGAATAAGATAATGAATGAAAATATTCAACAAAAAGTTAGAGTAGAACTGGATCCGATGAGAACAAAAGTTTGCTACCGAGAGCATAACACGAAGAAAGGAAAAGGTCGGCCGAAACTTACTTGGGAAAAAGTAATAAAATAATATTTAATAGAGTGAAAAATAAATTGGCGTACGATTTATGTTGGGATGGAGTAAAAAAAGGGCTATTAGTATTATGGATGGGCAAAATTGTCATTTTCATGACTGTCCTTTTTAGTCATTTTCACACACACACACACACACACACACACACACACACACACACACAC
Source organism: Rhodomyrtus tomentosa (assembly GCA_028455895.1). Taxonomy (NCBI): domain Eukaryota; kingdom Viridiplantae; phylum Streptophyta; class Magnoliopsida; order Myrtales; family Myrtaceae; genus Rhodomyrtus; species Rhodomyrtus tomentosa. The sequence goes on along the minus strand of JAPCWY010000003.1, from coordinate 10,076,923 downwards.
ACACACACACACACACACACACACACACACACACACACACACACACACACACACACACACACACACACACACACACACACACACACACACACACACACACACACACATATATATATATATATATATATATATATTCTCGATTGATTTTATTTTTATTTTATGAATCTTTAAGGTTTATCGATCGTTAATACCAATTAGTTTGGGATAAAAGTGTTGTTGATATTGATATTGATGGTACGATGTTGTGAACGTCATGGGATAAAACTATAGGGGTGTTATGAATCCGTAGTGTTCAATAGATCATTTTATTTTTATTTATTTATTTTTATATATTTATCTTTTTTTTCTCGATCGGCCTTGCTTTTATTTTATTTATTTTTTGGGTTTCATCAACCGCCGAACCCAACTAGTTTGGAATAAAATTATTGTTGATGTTGATGTTAATTATGTTGAAAGCAGCTAAGTGTTCACTGTTTGAGAACATCCCTAGAATATCGTTTAAAACTAAATTCCGCAAAAGGGATATGCAATCATATCTTCTGCATCCAAAAACCAAGTACTTCACAAGTCGAGCATATTGATTCTTTTTCGACCTGAAAAAAAAAAGGGTTAATTCTTCACATTTACATCTTGCTTTCTATTTTCTTCGGAATTTAGGACCCTTTTTAACTTGAAGATTGATTTTCCGCCAAAATTTTAAGAAAAGAAAATAATTATTGGAATATGGCACGGTCAATCTCCATGTTTCTCGAACTCCATTTAGTGATTTTTTTTTTCTTCTTTTTCCATTGTTTTTCATCCCACGTAGCAAAATTTCAATCTCGAAACGGGCCCACGCGTCACTTCATCTACGGATTTGCTGGCTACGCCTTTTGCCTTATCGAGGGAGACTGAAAGGAAGGAACGATCGTAACCGCAGAAGGAGGCGAGGGGATTATCGTCGTCCATCAGCGACACATGGAAACAAATCCAAACCCTGATCTCGAACTGGTTCGCGTCGCGATCCAGCGGCTTCTCGAGGATAAGGAGGAGGAGGAGGAGGAGCGAAAGAGGAAGCGAACACCACAAGCCTCCGGCGATCTTGTCTCTTTCGAACACGAGGTTGGCGACGGCGACGGCGACGGCGACGGCGACGGCAACGAAGACCACCTCCTCCTCTCGAAACTGCTCTCTCAGGTAGAATCAATCAATCCCAGCTCGATGTATGTCCAAACTTGTCCTTTATGCCTTTAGATAAGTCGGTTCCATTGCCCCTGCCGCCCCAAAAAAATTTTAAAAAATAACCGTAACCCAAGTCGAATTTCATTTGCTTTCCTGGCAAATACGTCAGGACTGACTAATAACTGGCATACTTTTCGCTGAGGAAGTGATTAGCGAGAGCTTGGTCGTTTATGCTGAACTTGTGCTTAAATTTGATTTCTCTATCGAGTCTAGGAAACCTAGGAACTGGATCCATGAAGCGAACTACGTTTGATCTTCAGTTTTGAACTTCTCTGCCTTGTCTCTAGAGCAGGTGGAATCATTGAAGGCGAGTCGCGCGATCAAGAAACCTGAGGCATCGGCCGATACAGGGGTTGCGGTCGCCGAGGTCAAGGCAAAGAGCAATGCCACGGTCGGGTTGGCTGAACTTAAAGCCGAGGAGGAAAAGGAAGGCAGCGAAACGGACGTCACGCCAGAGGAGATAGCGAGAGAGCTAAAGGAGGTGAAGAGGCAGAACGCGGTGACGCACTGGCTTCTCTCCGCCATGATCGTGCTCACCCTCGCTTGGCAACTCTCCGAGGTGTCCCTCATTCTGAAGGTGAGAGAAGGCCTGAGCCATCCGTTCAGGTCCATCGGGAGCACGATCACCAACTTCTTCAAAGGCCCAGCCGCTAAAGGCCGGGATGATGCAGACAAGGACGCCGACCGGAGGCAGAGCGAGACGATGGGAATCCCTCCCCTCCAAATGCCGGAGCTTCCGCATTTTGATGTGCCTGATCTGATTCCAAACGGAGAAAATCATTCCCCTGCAAGTGCCTGAACCAAAGGGTTATCTGGAAAATGTTCCCTTCATGTTGTTTGAGGTTGCTATGCTTCAACTCTGTTTGAGGTTTGCTATGCTTGATCAGCGTCTTAGTACGAAAGCCAGCAAGCCGGCCACCTGCAAATTGATCAAAAGTCTACCTGTCGTTTGTGACCACTTTTAGCAGACGAGCTTGAATTCATTTAGATATGCTTGAACTTTAAACCCACTGAGATTGTGGGGACCATCTTGCATTTGACTTCAAGGAGAACAAACCAGTCAAGAAATCATGCCGTCTGACCACTCGACAATCGCACGTTTGCTTGCGGCAAAGGAAATAATGGAAATACAATTCAGGCCAGACTCCAAAACATGATGCGGACTTTATCTATTTCAATGCGTCGCACACAACCAAGCCACTGTCTACGAGAAAACTTACAGACCATCTGGCAGCAATAAACGGAAGAGAGAACAAGCTCGCAAGGCCGGCACGCCCAAAGTCGGATAATTTCGTAACGTGCATCTCAAAACTTCAAAGCTCGACCTGACCAAACTTTGGCCAAAAGAAAAATGGTGAAGAGATTCTATCAAACTCATAGTACAGGAATAAACAGAGGACCTAATTTCGCTTCAACCAATCACCATGACCAAATCCATGTTCTTCAAGAGAGAGAAGCCGGATGCTAAACGCAACCGTCCAAACAAAAAAACCCCAGATGCATTTAAAATTCAAGCACCAGACGGTAACAAGAATACGGTTCAAATAGTCCTCACATCCCAGCAACAAATCCTTATTGTGGACAGGAAGCCCATCTTGTGTTCATGCATAGTTCAGTCGGAAGATATCATTCAACACATAAAAGCTTCCTTGGGGCGTTGGCATCAAATGGAACATCTGAAAATAGAAGGCACGCAGAGAATGAGGTCAAGAAATAGTTGACCGCAAGGAACAAGGACTGATATCATACAGCAACCTGAGGCATTGTTTGCAAGCAATCATAAGAGAATTACTGGTCAAAGACTACAACAAACAACACTAAATGGATGATACCGCAATAGCAACCGATTACAACAACCACGGTCAATCAGCAGATGCCAACTCTAAAGAGCCAAGAAGAAGGCCACCCACCATCAACATCCAACAGTATTTTCAATTCCATCAAAATACTTGTAGACAACAGCAAATGAAAGCTAGACTCTTGAGGATCACAGGTACTCATATTAGTAGTCAGGCGCTGAATGCAGCACCAGAATCTCAATCAACTGCTAATAAGCAGGCAGAATCCCCAAGCAAGCAGGAACACTCAACAAAGCAATTTAGGATCCCCCTGTGATTCTGAGAGTGCAGTGGTTCACAGTGTTTTGACTAGAGCATCTTGAATAAATGAAACATTCGCTATTATTGGTCTGTTAAAGTATCGTGTAAGCCTTTTGTGGCATTGAATTTATCGGACCTTTCCTTTTTTTTTCTCCTGAAAATAACTGGCCATCAACAATTGTTTATTACCGTGTGGTTGAACGATCTATACAGGTGTCTATGCATGTTGTCATGGAGAAGCAGATGTACATTTCGTAAATCAGCACAACATCCGAAAGAGAACCTACACAGGGTCTTCATTCTTCATCCAACATGATGATTGGAAGCAAACCCAATAAATTAACCAAGTATCACAGCTGTGTTATCAGCACGCAATATCAAAGAGTCAAGCAGCAAAATAAGGATGGCCATAAAATCTTGCCCAAGCCGCAGCCCCCATCATCGTGCTCAGACATAGAAGAAACTTTTTGGCATTGAGGCCATAATCCATAGTAGCTTCCAGCAGTCAACATAGCCTCCACTGAGTCTTTAATCAAGTAGTTAAAGAGAGAGAACGAATTTCGCAGAATGTCGTATGGCCTCACATTTATCCAAGCTGTTGTCCTTCAATGTCATCAGCAACACAGGACTAGCTTCATTCAGAAACATCTAACAGCCCAGCTCATATCAGTGCCACGGAGAAAGGCGATTGGGAAAAATAGTCCTAATGGATAATGGGCAAATCCGAGAAATCTAGCACCATTTCCCCAACAAAAGTTTAGAACATCCTCCACCACAAGAATCATAGGAAGAGCAAAGAGGTACTCATCGATCAATCATAACCAAGCACATGAACTAAACTGCGTCAATCAATTAACCTATCGAAAGACCCAAAACGAGGAATTGCACTCCCAGCGGATCCGCTGATATGAACTCCACTCCAGCAGTCAGTAGTCACCAAACAACAAAACCTTCATCCCCTTGATATCCACAGACGCAGTTAGACAAACACAGGTTCAGCCATAACCACAGCTCCACTAGATCAGTACCCACGCACACGCAAATCAATCAACAAAGGACAACATTCCAGGCAAGTGTTCCAACTCCCGAATTAACCCTACCAAACACCAGATTAAGAAACTCAAAAGAAGCAGCGGGGTTCCCGAAGGCAAAACAGAGAAGAACGGAGAGGCTCGCCTGGCTGAACTTGAGGGCGTGCTGCTCGCCGGGGAGCTGGAGGTTGCCGCCGACGAAGACGAGCATGCCTCCGGCGGGGCCGGATGGCTGGCAATCGACGGTGGTGATGCTGTGCTGGCAATGCTGGAAGGGGAGGGAGGTGAGCTTGGAGACGATGCTCTGCGACCCTTGGATCTTCTGACCCTCGAAGGTCAACATGGATCCTTCCTGGTACAGATTCAACAAAGCCCCCCGATTCCCATCGAACGCCGTGTAGTAGTGCTCCACGAACGCCTTGGCCACCGCGTCTGGATCCATCGGTCTCCTTCCTCCCTCCGTCGCACTTGATCCCGCCCCTCTCGAGTTCCACGCGATGCAGAGAGCGCAAAGAAATGGGAGGGGCGATATTTGAATGGAGAGCGTGCGAACGGTGGGGCTGGGCGGGGGTCTTTCATTTGCAAGCGAGCGTTGATCTTGCGCGCCGATTCGTAGCTTGCCCGAATCTCGGTTCGTACATTGTCGTAATTCACAAGCCCCCGCGCCCGCGGCTTGCATACCGACATTTATGTTGCTTCGCTAGTTCAAAAAATAATAAATAATAAATAAATAATCAAAAGATATAAAAATATTATTTAAAAGGTCCACATCAATAAGGAAAAATGCTTATGACTCAATCCATAAAATTAAAAGATTTGGCAAAAATGTAATAAATTCTTGAATTTTTGGACAATTTTCCACAAACATTGATGCTTAATCAACCGGCAGTAACCCCCGCATCGCCCAAAACCACGACTGACCACCACTCAGATGCCGTTCATGCCCTGCCTCTCCGTCCTCACACGAAATTTCCTTCGATTCTGCCTCTGATTTATGTGTACAGCGTACTTGCTTACACCAAATGCTGCCTCTGATTACATCAAATTGGTTCCAACAACTTTGCTAAAACTAAAAGGACAAAATGCTGTCGAAGAGAGATAATTGTACTATTATTATACATCAATTATCGACTCAACCCTTTACATGGTTCCAACAAAATTTGATTGGGGGTAAAAAAAAAAAAAAAAACATGAATGTGAATGCTGATGTTCTTTATTCTGAGTAATATACATGGAATGCTCTGTCGCTAGGGGAATGCAGTCTAACCAAACCTTACGGCTACGAACTCTAAAAGCTAAAATGCATGTACACTGTGCTAGTCTACAGATATACATCTATGTCAGAGAAATTCTTGCACCATTTCTAAGCAGCCATGGATCTAGAGTTCGATTGGCGAACTTCAGATTTCATGATTGCCAACCATGATCTTGCAAACGGCTTAGATCAGCTGTACAGAAAATAATTGAAGTGGTTTCGAATTCGCCACTCCTACGGCAATCAATGAAAACTCAACTCCAGCGGGTGGCCTTAGCTTTCTTTATATACACGCTCCCGTAGAAAGACACACCTGGGAAATCCAAGAATGCGCAAGAAATCAACATAAGGGGTTTGAAGAAAATGCATGTGGTTTCGCATGGGAATATGTATCAGCAAATTTGGATTGCATCCATCAGAAGGGAAAACCAAACTGCTCTACAAGCAAGAAGAATCATGAAACGTGTAGCTAAGGAGAGGCTAGAGAAAACTCACTCTTGATAAAGAATTTCAAAGTTCACCGGAAAGCTGCCAAAGTGCCAAGACCAAGACCAAGCTCACCAAAAACAATTAGCCTTCTATGGTGGTCTCTCTACAAGTTTCGATTTGATGATGACTGGAAGAAGCGCGAAACTTCCCTAAAAAGTTGTTCCGCTTCAAATGGTTTTGAAACATATCCATCCATTCCATACTTTGTGCATTCTTCATGAGTAGCGTGAATCACATCTGCAGTCATGGCCAAGATTGGTAGGCGGAAATTTGAGATATTTTCACGTGGCTCTGAGGTTGACTCTCCCAGTAGGAATTCCTCACTCAGAGTTTGTTCCATCCGTCGAATTCTCCTTGTAGCTTCAAATCTGAACAAAGGAATTATAGAATCATTAGATGCACTTACTTGTGATCACCACCTAGTTGACATAGAAAAGGGCATCCGAATCCAATGCATCAGACACATACAAAACTCTGAATTGATGAGTATATACGTTTCATGCAAAAAATAAAATTAAAAAAATAAGTGCTTGAGCAGGAAAAAGCCATACCCATCCATTCCGGGCATCTGGATATCCATGAAGCAAGCATCAAAATCATGCAGTGTTTTGAGTAAAGCAATGGCTTTTTCCCCACTGTCTGTACAAACTACATCAGCTCCATACTTCTTCAAAGCTCCCTCGGCGACTCTGAGGTTTACTTTGTTGTCATCCACGACTAGGATTTTTCTGCCACGGAGAAGGCTGCGGAGAGAGAGACTTGGGGACTCCCCATTAGAGCAACTTATTCGGTTTCCGACTCCCATGACTCGCTGTAAAGACGCAGCCAGCATACTGGCCCTTAGAGGCTTCATAATCACAAATGGACCAGTAGCATCTGCAGTTGCAGCACTCATCCTACTAGAGCTGATAGAATTAGATAGAAGAAACAGCCGTGGAGATACCTGTGGTTTCATGTCCCTCAATTTATTTAAAAAGACAGCCGACAAATCAGAGTCCTTGTCCCAAATTTCCCATTCCAAGAGCACAATATCTGTTCTGGCATTCCCACTTTGTATGGCGTGGAGGCACTGGTTCAAGTCTGCGAATACTTCAACATGAATACCGAGCCTCTGGATATGATACTTAGATACATTGGCACGGACAGATCTTGTGTCAACCACCAGTGCTTTCATACCATGAAACTCTGAGGTACCAGAGTCACCTCGTCCTTTAACTTGCTGGCTCTTGCACTCTTTGGAGATGGAACAGCCATCACCGAAAACTGCAGTAAAGGTAAAGGTGGATCCCAACTGGGGTATGCTTACAAATCCAATCTCCCCATTCATGAGGCCAACCAGACATTTGCTTATGCTTAGCCCAATACCAGTGCCTCCATGTGTTCGAGAAATTGATGGGCGCACTTGCATGAAAGGAGTGAAAACACGGGATTGAGCCTCTGGAGGAATACCTATCCCCGTATCCTCCACTGAAACAATGAGATTGATCGGGTTAGAAAAGGATGTTGGCACTGGAGACACAGACCCTTCCTGGCTGAATATCCTAAATTTTGCCCAGCTGAGTCGTCTGTCTGGTACTGGGAAGCCGCTCAATGTACTCCTTGTTGATTCCGTCTCAGCATCAGTTGAGCTCATCACCTCATCAACAAGATGGACAGTGACCAAGATATGTCCTTTCTCTGTGAACTAAGGTGAACATATAGTCTGTTAAGTCATGTTTTTCAAAGAGAGAGTCTGGTAGTCATATTTCAATTAGCAAGGTTAACCAACAAAACATTTTAAAACACATCAATGTTTTGAAGAGAAGCACAATTTCCATGAATAGATATCGGAACAAGTTGATCAAAATTTGAGCTGCAAAATATTATTCGCCTTTGACTTCTATATTTGCTTGCCATTCAAGAACGTCTGGAAAAGGGTCTTGTAAATGAGTTTCTAAGTGCACTATGAACCAACTATTAACTGAAAGTTTATATTTACAAGACACCGAAGATGACTAGAATGTGATAAAAGTCACACATCATGGGAAAATTAAACGTGATAAACTCTCTTATGAAATATGCAAAGCACATTTGCTGCAGCTTGACGAGACTATACCCTTGATACAACAAGCAGTAACTTAGCAAAATCCTCGAAAGAAACCCTTGCCATGGTCCCCCACAGATTTGATGCATGATGAAGAGGAAAAAAGCCTATAGGTGAGCCTGTGTGGCTGGATTTACGAATCTTCCATTCAAAAGGCATATTCCTTTTTGAAAATGCTTCCTCAATTTGTTGATGATTTCAAGAGCAGCGACCATTCTAGTTTCTATGTTAGCATTGGTCACAGGCAAATTTGAGACTACCCATGAAATATAATGGCAGCTGAGATTTAAAAACAAAGTTCTCAGAAAATGTGTGAACCACACTTAAACAATCGGCTTACTTTAATCGAATTCCCCATAAGATTTGTGATGATTTGCCGAAATCTCCCTGGATCACCAATCAAAATCTCCGGAACATGTTCAGAAATGAAAACTGCTAGCTGCAGATTTGAAGGGGTGGAAATTTTATCAGATAATGACTCAAGTGAATAAGCAGTACCATGTTTCGGCCCAAAAAAAAAAAAAAAAAGGCACCATGTGAAAAAGACCATCAATACCTCCACTCCTTTTTCTTGATATTTGCCTGAGAAGAGGGACAAGACATCATCCAATATGGCCCTTAGATCAAACTGCACAGCCTCAATCTCAATCTTACCGGATTCAATCTTCGCTTGGTCCAAGACCTCATTTATAAGTGAAACCAAAGCTTTTCCACTTTCCTGTGCAGTTCTAACATAATCTTGTTGAGTTTCATCAAGATCTGTGTCCATCAACATATGCAACATTCCTGCCATACAAACATTGTCAAGTTTTGATGGGATGTGAAGGTCTCTGCTTATTTTATATACATTCCTACATGCGCCTAGCAAAATTTAAAGAAACACTTTGTCCACACACTCACCTAGAACTCCATTCATCGGGGTTCTGATCTCATGCGAAACAGTAGCAAGAAACTATAAAGGTAAAACAAAATCCGTTACTGCATTGCTCAGTATATTTTAAATCAATAAATAATCGACAAAAACGTGAATTACCTGTGACTTTGCCACATCAGCTGCCTCTGCTCGCTTTTTAAGTTTCATCATCTTATGGCAGTCATCTTCCACTTTGGCAATTCGATTCACTGTTGCTTGGAAGATATGCCCAACAAGCAACGCAATCACAAGAATGCCGAACGACGTAGTTATTGCAAGCCATGGCAATGGCGCTTTTTCTTTGAATCTGTTCGCATTACAAAGTCAGCCGTGCAAGTTTAAATCAAAGGTATCGCTCATTCCCACAAATAATGTAGCTATCCTTTTGCAGAATTTAGAAACAATTGTGGCTTTCACAGATGCTATGATGAACGCCGAAACTTCCATTTCGGTGACTCAGAGAACTTTCACTCATTTACAGTAAAGGCCTCTAGCCAGCTAAACCAATTTCCAACTGTCCAAGTGACGCATGGACCACACATCAAAAAAAGGGGCTAGGCCGGCCATGAGAAGACTTAAAGCACTATGTACTTGTCTAACACCTTGGCTTACTTCTTAGACCACATAGTCAAAAAACAAGCGCTGCTCAAGTTAGATAAACAACATAAGTATCTGCCAGGAAAGAGAGCAATTACCTACAGCGCATCTCATGCTTCCTGAACGGATCCCCAAAATTAAGAGTACTGACATGCTCTAGAGAATCTTCCGATACATCTGAACCATACATGCTGATTGGATGTGACCAATTGGTGGTGTCATATACATTCACGACAATAGTCTGTTTGCTCGCGAGCTGTTGAAGCAACTTCTCTACAAGCGATTCAATATGGAAGACTCCGCCAAGATACCTGCTTTAGAGAACTGTAAACGTTAGAAAGCCACGATATCTGAAGCTGTCGTCACTCAATTTATGCGTGCCTGCATAGCAAGAAGGAGAACATTACCCGTCAGTTGCCTCAATTCGCTCCTCAGGAGTGGCATTTGGCGGGAGATCCTTATTGTATACGGCAAAGGTCAATATAACTCCAAGGCTGTTTGTTTTAAGTAACCTAAATGGAGCAGTCAGGACCCCTTTTCCAGAAGCTCGTGCACGTAAAACATTTTCACGGTCTTCCTAGTTGATGGAAATTACGAGCAAATATCAAAGCCCATAAGCAAAATGTTATCAAACAAAAGGTGGGCGGAGATATTGTAAAATGCTAGATTAAAGATCACAACAACTCAAAACGAAAAGCCAATTATGACGAAGCATGAGGGAAAAAAAATGTATGAGGAACACGGAATAAGTAGGTTTCAGTATTAGCATGCCACTAAAGCAGGAATCTGCCAACATACAATTGAAAGGAAATTCACCTTTCCAGACAGCATATCAAGAGAAACAATATGTGAAATGGTATCTTGTGCAAAGATGACTGGCGCATATTCTTCCTGAACTACGGACAGTTCCAGCCCTTCAAGTTCAGAGTCATCCTTGCGAACTGGGGCTTTTTCCAGAGTATCCATCCTCTTAATTTTCCAACCTTGTGCCTTCTCAAACTCTTCCCTGTCAGAATGGAGCACTCTAACCGCATATGCAACGAAACTTGTGAGAGGCCTCTCAAAAGCAGTTCTTTCCGTGTACCTCGCAAAGGTCCTCTGCCAATCACAAACTATTAGCTTTTGCTGCTGATCACCAATTAAGTAACATAGAATCGGCCATTATTTCAAGATCAGATTCACTGAGACAGAAATTAATTTCTAAAATTCAGTACATGATGATAAAGCATTTGGCCATATTAGCTTCCCAAGTAGAATTCCAAAAAGTGAAATTTCCCGAATATGACATCCTATCAAGTCTGCTAAATTCACAAATATCGGTGCAAACCAAGAATCTATATGAAGTTAGCCTTCCTAAGTGCAACTTGATAAGCTTGAAGTGCTCAGAAAACAAGATTTACCTGATCGATAGCAGAAGGCTCCTTGCCATGATGGAAAGTGGAGATCAGAATGGACATGGCTTGGACATGGTTCATGCTGACATTAAACTGGTCCTGCAACATTCGAGCTCTTTCATCGCACATGCTTCCGAGGGTCTCTCTCCTCTTCTCCGCGGCCTGCGCGCTCATGTACCACAAGATCCATAGAGAAAAGATGACCCAACCGATGACCCATGTGTACAAAAGCTTTCTCCACCAAGTCTTCCTAAATCTCTTAGACCCAGCTTGCTGGTTGCTATGGCCGTGGCGGATCTTGTAAATGTTGCCCAATACCTTCTCCAACCAATTCAGTGACATTTTGCCTCCATCGCCAACGAAACCAGCCTTGGTCATTTCACCATCAAAAACTAACCAATTCTTGGAAATTGAGGACACAACCCAGCAACATAGCACCCATAGTAGATGCCCCACCTTCAGACCGAAACCGAGTACATGGAGCAAACTCATCCACGACGGGGACTCAACCCAGCTCAGCAACAAGTACTTAAAAGGGCGAAATCAGAACAGTGACGTGACCAGATTAGTCAAGAAAAAAGGAAGAGAAGAAGGGTACTTCTAGCCAAAAACACACCCACAACTCAAGAAATGCAAGATGAAGCACCAAACCCAAAAGGAAAGACCACAAAATCACCAACCCAGAAAGAGAAATGGATCAGAAGGACCCCGAATTCTTGATTCCTAAGTCCAGCAGAGTCTGATTCTGCCCCGTTAAATGCCAAGTAAAACCCCGGAGCCCGAGATGGGCTGTTAAATGGTAACGAGAAAAACCAATCTAGTTATTCTAACCAGAAACTGAAACAAGCCCTCCCCACGAGGAATCTCTTTCCCGGAAATCCAGTTGGGGAGCAGCTCTAATAACCAAAAATCAAGCGGGAACGACCCACCAGATGGGTATATTGACTCTCTTGAAGTGAAAAATTACTCTCAACAGAACCAAACAGTCAAGGACTCAAAAAGAACATAGCTAGAAACAACTACGGAGACATAAGTCAGCCAAGAAGAAAGTACTGAGGGACGACGTCGAGGCAAGAGGAGGAGGAAAGAAAGAAAGAAAGAAGAAGAATCTGCGAAAGCAAGAACAGAAGAATATGATGTTCCCTGGTTAGCACAAGGCCATTATCTCTTCCTGTAGGAACATCCCAAGAACCAAACTCTTACGTTTTAAAAATTTCCCAGTAAATCAAAATTGCATTTTGTTTATTACATAAATGGAATTTTGCTTAATACCCAAAAGGGATAGAAAGTAGGATGGCCCATAAAAATCACCGTTAAAAAGCTTTGGGCACGCATGACAACGCCACTTTAGAAATTAATTTTTTAGTAATTTTTTTTATTTCTAAAAAGAAATTAATTTTTTTGAAATTTTTAAAATTAAAAATAACTTTTGTTACTTGAAAATAAACATCATCAAATGTTGCTCCAAAAACTTCGATTAAAAAAAACATGTGACACCAAAATTACTTACGAAGCAAAAAATACTCTAAAAGTAAAAATATAAAAGATAAAACTTATATTTCTAAATAGATTTTTGCTTAGCGAAAATTTTACTTGAAAATATTCTTTTTTCAAAACATTCTCTTTATAATAATGAACACGATAATCTCGTTACTTGCTCGAGCATTATTATTTACCTCAAAAAAAAAAGTCAATGAATTTAATAAATTAATTTTGCGAATTGACATAATTCGCGCTGCATATTTTAGAAAATAAGAAAGACAAAGATAGAGAAATTAAAAAAAAAAAAAAAAAAAAAAAAAAAAAAAAAAAGGAGCCTTCGCTTGTGTTCACATCACTCTCTATCCACAGGAGTCGTGCAGGTTCTACACGCTAGCTCGTCCCATTCGCATTTTCGCCCCCCCAACTCCCCTCGAGTTTGTTTGTGTGGTGCGGCTGTACTTCTCGCGGACAGAAGTACCCTCGCACGGGGCCACAAATTTCGGGGACTGCCACGTGCCGACTTGCCCAAATGGCATCAGATGCCGCTGCCTCCGGGCCATACTATATGATTGTTGACGAGAAATAACTTTTGGAAAACGCGATTGCTAACTATACAAAATTGCTAATTCTATATCTTCTTCACTTGACACCTCGACAAACAGTGTGTATTAAAAATCTCTGTCACCTTGGGGATGAAGCTTCGGGATTGAGCTTGGAATCCAAAAGTCAGTCCTCCCTGAAAATTGGCGTCAAACCTTGTGTTGTTGGCAACAGCACACGTGCTTTAGTTCCAGGGTTGTCACCGCTTCATTCTCTGTATCAAAAAAAGGGATAGAAATGTGTTTGGTACAATCCTAAAAATTCCATTTCCAAGCCTTTTTTTTTCAATTTAGTTATTAAAAAAATGTCGGTGGAGGCGATGGGGATGACGAGATAATACGGCGGCGAACTCGTGATTATAAGGACAAAAAAAGAAAAATGAAACAAAATGAATAAATTAATCGAGTGGTTTGATTAGGATAAAAAAAATGAGGAAAAACGGAGGGGATGAACACGATTGGAACCTCTCGAGGTGTTATATTGCTTCTAGCTGTTCATGAGGGAATCTAATGCACTGTTCTCAAACGGGGGGTGCAAAAAGCGGATTAACTATACATTGATTTGAAATTCTTATTATTTTTTTTAAAATGGTTTTAACATGGTGTCCCTCCCTCCAATAATTAGTGAGAGTTAATCTTGGGTGCTGAAGATGCTAAATAACGTCGACTAATGGCGTGCATGACAAAACTTCTCAAGCGAGAAGTGATTCTGGCAAAAAAATTAATTTTTTAATTTTTGCTTTGAAATAGAAGTTGAATTTTCAACTTCTACTTCAAAAGTTGATTTTTGATAGAGAAATACTTTTGACAATGATCAAAAAAGAAAATATTCGAAATATTATTAAAAAATATTTGATGGTGGCGATCGGCGACGACGATCGGCGGTCGGCAGCCGCAGCCCATCGCCGATCAAAAGTAAAAAATTTTTACTTCTCAAAATCGACCAAAAATCCTATCATAAGTCAATTACCAAACGGCTTTATACTTCAGGTTGGATTTTACCAAACACATTTCCCTACCAGAATGACTTCTAGCAGAGAAATGAAAAAAAAATAATTGTTACCATGCACCACCTAACTAGCTGTAGCCCCACTTTGGATGGACATATCGGGAGAAGGAAAAAGTACATTTTCAGATGGGTTCGGTTGAGCATGTTAAAATGACAAAGTTGCGATTATGCATCGGTAACTCTTGACGCGACTCAAGTCCGCACGGCCCCCAAATAAAAATAAACTTAGGTTTTGACCGCAAAGGGGCGGGGTGGGCATGCCTTGCACATGAAACGTCGGTGACACCACAAAATCATTCAGAAGATCAACTGCCGCGTGAATAAGATGAGCAGATATCGAAACCAATTTGACAATCTAGGGACAGAATATATGAAATTAACAGCCACCGACGATTATCCTTAATAGTCGAAAACGAATCTTTTGTAAAAGATCCACGGATCAATAACACTTGTCAATTTACTATGAGTTTTGCTTTTTACTATTCCGTTGAATTTACCTTTATCATTCAATTTACTTTTAGTTCGCATAGTTATTTCTTGTTCAAAATCGTCACAAGAACCCGATTAAACATCAGAGCAGATTCTCTAAACTTTAATCGAAAGATCTTTCATTGCGGATATTTCCATCGAGGTAATGTCGCGTCGTGCCAATATCTGGCACAACGACATAAAGTGCAAGCCCTAATTTAAGGTGTTGCGTTCTGATGTAAATCTCTCAGTTATGTTATTTGCGATCGTCAGGAAGATGAAAGAGAAAAAAAAAAGGAAAAATAAAAAGGATGAGAACTCCTCTAATTTCGAGGAAAATAAAAGAAGATTCGTCAAATTCCTGGTCTCTAGACACGACAAAGCTGTCATGCACCAACCCCGTCGTCGTCGAGATGAACATATATATATTTAATCTCGATCTATTCAAACGCATCGTCGACTTATTTAAGATCAAATCGAAATGCTCACGACCATATTCATCGTGCCAGATAGCCCACGAAATTCCCGAAATTAGAACGATCGGTCAGATGATGCCCTCACCTCAAAGAGAGCAGTGGCAACTGGGCGTAAATAAGTTGGCGGAACAGTGGCAGAAGTTGAAAGGGGGGGTGGGGGAATGTTTTTTCTCCTCCGTTTTTTTTTTTTTTTTTGTGTGAAGCGAAAAAGGGGCTTTTTGGTGAAGAAGTGATTAGGCCAATCGGCGAATTCAGTGCGAACTTCCCTACTTTTGTCATGTTGCGACAGCTACGTCCGACGTCAGCGCACCGGTTCTCGGCCCTCCCGCCCAATGAGGGACGCCCTTTAGTTTTGCTTACGTGTCGCCCCGGGAGCTGGTCTCCACCCAGTAACACATCAATTCTTGATTTGTTACCACTTACCATCCACGCACACGCACGCACAATCGAATCGTTCGGCTTGTATCGTATGTGATTCAGACTCCCAGCTTAATTTAGCCTAGTTATTCAAATCGAGCTGCCTCGAGTTCGGGAAATGTTTCATAAACTCGATCCCAAACTCGACTCGATACTATCGACCCCCGCCATTGTCCCTTAAGTCAGACCTATTACGAGTTCAAATTAAGCCCCAAACACGGAATTTCCAAATTAAAAAAGGGGAAAAAAAAACTCTTAAAATGGGATGTGCCCAAGTTTTATAGTTAGAAACGTTGAATTTGGACACCTGTTGATTGAAATTTTTTGTAAATTTTGGAGACCATATCAGCTCAATTAATTGATCTTTCCGACAAAAACAATCTACTTTGGGAAGTCAACAATCAACTGGTGGCCGCGTAACGCTGTTCCAAGTTACTTCCACCAGAGTTTGGGCTTTACACCTTGCATAGCACAGATGAAATTACCTTGAAAGCATGCATCTGTTTGTGAATAAAACGTTAATTTAGCTAGTTGTAAATAGTCGGTAAAATCTATTGATGCTCGTTTTCACAAGCGCAGTATAATCAAAGAAAGGGCTTACATTCAAAGTCCCCTCGTCGCCACTGCACGATGAAAAGGACTAGAGGGAAATTAGATCGGCCCGACGTGTTTAGGCGATGCTTTCGCCGTATTCATTAAACCGCCAAACGAAGAAAATTCACATGGCTTGACACGATACACTTCTCGTAAACTGTATTCGATGCTTTGAAAATCTGGAAGTAAAAAAAAAAAAAACGCATTTGACAAGTGTTCCGCTGACAGAATCCTGACCCGAAATCTCAATGTATCCGTTTCATAGTATTAGATTCATCAAGTAAGATGTCCGATCTCACTTGGGACGAGAGGTGGTGTGATCCGTCCTCGCGCTTACAGCAGCCAGGGGCTCGGGAAGTCAATTCTCGACAAGTGTCCAACTTTGCAACACCGCAATTCGAGAATAGAAACTCCCCATTAATCAAATGATTAAGAGGCTCGTGGGGGATTGAAGTGGTTGCAGTTTGGTGGCTTAAACCTCAAGCCCTTTTTTTTTTTTTTGCCCAGATAGCGGCGTTTTTCTTTGACACGTACGCCCCAAATATATAATAAGGTTTTTGGAGAAGGAAACACACTTTCCTCCACCTTAATTTTTTTTCCAAAAAAGAAAAAAAGAAAAAGACAAAGGGCATAATTTATATCATATTATTCCGAGGGATCTTGGTTTTTTTTTTTTTTTTGACACGACCAAAAGGTCCAAAACCTATTGAATGCAATTCCTGCACGACCACTTGCGAAAACTATGTACCATTCACTGCGCGGTATGAAACCGATAGTGCCTCGGATTTTGTCTCATGTGCGTGTGGTGAACGATGTGTGCTGTAATGACAACGACAATTGCCCATCGCACCGTACTAGCCACCCTTACGGGTCCTTGTATTCCGAAATAAAAGAACATAAAAACTTGAATTTACCGCCAAAATCGACTACAACTGCTGTTATAACCGAGAAGGAGGACAAGTTCGAGCCCCTAGATACGTACAGTCGGGCCTATCTTTACTAAAAAAACGTACCGCAAATGAGATATTGGCTCGATACGGTCCACACCACATTGATTCTCTGACTTGTGATTTTGCTAATACGACTCACGCATTTCAGTTTTCAATACATTGATTGACCTCCATCTCAACCCAGCTAAAAAAAAACTCCTTTTTTCTGGTCGATGAAATATGGACAGATAATCCAAATTTCCTATGTGTATTTTAATAGAAGCATCTGGATTTAAATAGAACAATTTCCCCCACAAAATGAAATCACTCGTATTTTTTCTTATTATTCACGCCTAAACCGTGTTAATCAAAAACGGCGAGGTAAATTGCTAGTCTTGCTCCACCTAATCTTCAAGCAAAAAGATTAAAAAAAAAAGATCAAATCGGACATGGACTCGAAATTCTTTATATATATATAAATGAAAAACACACTGTAAGCAAGCATCGGAGATAATTAATCCCCCCCTTAATCACGGCCAACCGGAAAAAGGAAAGGTGGGCTGACGAAGCGGTGACGGGCAAAGAAGGGAATAAAGCTCTAAAGCGTTCACGGCAGCATCTCATCATTCCCCGCCGCCTTTCTCTTTAATTGTCTCCGCTAATTAACGTTTAACTCAAACATCTCGTGCTTTTCGTTTTAATCTCTGTTTTGTTCTTGCAAGCCACCGCGACGTTGTCGCCGGCTGCCGCCGAAGCCCGAAGGAGTTCCACACGGCGCCCGGTTATCCGTCGATGGTCATGAGCGCCCGGAGGCACTTGGTCCACAGGAAATCGGAACGTGAATTGGGCAATGCAATAAAGGTAGGACGAGCTCTCAAATCGCAATGCTTTGCTAATTAGGTGGTGGGCCGGTAGTCCCGTCCACGCATACGACAGCGATATTCACGTGGCGAAGAATTAAATGAGTAAAACATGTATATGAAAGATCGATTTTACCAAATAGTCTAACCACCTAACCAAGTTATTATTAGGTTGGGGAGGGGGCCACTCTGAGGATCTTCTTGCTTTTTTAAAAAACATGTATATGGTGGAATGGAGTGGAGAGCTACATGGCGACTATGACGGCATTGGATTAAACGATTGAACAATAGTCAATAATGCATGCACTGCAGAGCTACATGGCGAACATGGTAACCGGAAAATGGAATTGACTAGATCCATGGATCGCAGTTCGGTCGAAAATAGGCCATCCGTGAAAGACTTGGGCAAGTTTCTTGTACGGAATTGGGTCCGTGATAGAATTCGGCGCACGACCGCAATGGAATAGAATGTAAAAAGGTGAGAAAGAGAAATCAAGGTACAATATTTATTTCGGTTCGCCCTTAAACTCTGACTACATCCAGCAATAAAGGATTCCGCTGTGATTAACACACCTCCGTGTTTTCATCATTCAATTGAAAGCTAAAAAGAGTATATGCTGCTATTCATGGGCCCAAACCTAAATTACTAGTAAAATACATGCTTAAATCATGAAAGTCCTTTAGAAGGACCCCGTGTTTTTCTGTCGACGAGGAGTATGAACCGCATCCCAACAGTCTTGTGGATCTAGTCCACCACACCATTCGTTTTCTCGGTCCCACCTTGGCCCCACAATAAGAGACTCACAACATGGATGCCCACGATGGGTCCCCTCTGGTGGATCCAAGTCTAAGCAAGACCGATATAAAGATTAGGGGTGTGCATGGTCCAAGCTAGTCCGATCCTGCTATGGAACCGGGGACTCAATCGATAGTCTCGGTCCCCAAATTTTTGAGACCAAGGACCGACGGTTCGATCCGATCCTAATGGGACCGCTAACACGAACTGCTTATTGAAATTAACCTTTGAAATACATGCATGGCTAATGAGGAGTGAGCGGAGAGGCAAAGGCAAGAGGAGCGAGAGCCGAGCAGAGTTGCGTTGCGAAGACGAGATGTGAGCGTCTACCGAGAGAAGTGAGTGATGGCTGTTGATCATAAGATGAAGATAGTCAAACACGTGTTTAGCGAGAGGAGTAAGTATCGAATGTCGATCAAAAGATGAAAATGGAGAAATTAGGTTTAGGTTAACTATTTATTAAAAAAATTCTAATTTTTCTCGTTATATATAATATTTATATATATTCCGGGTGGTTCGGTCTGGTTCTATTCACCATAGAACCGGGGACTGGATTGCCTGATCATCAATATCATTTTTTGGGACCGAGGATCGAACAGCTCCCCTCAAAGAGCGGATCAATCCGTGCGGTTCGGTCCAATTCAGTTGGCACGTACTGAGACGAGAGATGTACAAGGAATTACAAGTCGGCATCCGAAATTCTTCAACAAAAAAAAATAGGCGAGATCTTTCCGCCTAATCCTCGTTCGCTCGACGCGGCCGCACGACTTCATTTAGTGCCATCCGAACAATCCCGTGAGGGCGTGAACCGGGGGCAATTGGTCGCTTACTTAAAAGGTTCCATGGCTTTTGAGTTGGTAGAATTTTTCCCTCCTTGTTGGGTGGTCCACGACCTCCTCCCGCTTTTGTTCTTATTTCCTTTTGGCTGCTGAAGTTGTCATGACTCATGTGGCCATCATTAAGAATCTCGTCGTCGTGGGATGGGAGAATTATGCTTTTCGTGCGCTCGCACGGCCGGATGGAGCCATCGAATTCGAGGCGGTACGTGGGAGTTCGCTTGTAAAACAAATTCGGAGGTACCTTGCTCAAACATGAAATAAGTGGGAGTGCGTGTGGGCCAACGTACGAGTGTGGGAGTCACCTGTTGTGTCTCGCTCAATACACTCTGCTTCACTTCTTTCCCCTTTGAGAGGTCCCGGGATGGTTATCTCGTGTTCTCGTTCTCGACTTTGTTGTTGTATGCTGCAGGGCTTTTGTCAATAACAATAGGCAACGTCGCGGGGCAAATAATTCCTTAAAAAGGAAAGTAACTCAACGTCTCAAAGTTCGACTCTATTCTTCTTTGCGATCACGATTTTTCCCAACACCCATAACATGCACGAGAGTGCACGTTGGGTTGATCGGGATGCTTGTTGCGGGCTACGGCATTGTCATCATGACGTTCCGACGTCTCGAGTCATTCATATTCAACGTGGCTCAAAATCCTCAAGAAACTTCGTACTAAGGGTGTGCAAAGGAACCAAGAACCACCCAGATCGCTCGAAATCGGATTAGATTGGCCCGAAATCGTCACAGTTTGAGATTTCAAGTGTGGAACCGTCCATTCGGACTGGAATGGTAATATGTAATATGTATTATTTAGTGAAATTTTTTAAAAAATGAAAAATCTTAATCCCTAATTCGAAACTCGCTCATCTCTTCTTAAACTCTCACTTTTACGTTGATCTCCCCGTCTCCGTATCTCTACTCACGGTCTCGACTCCCACTGACTCACGATTGCGCCTCCGGCCGTTCATCGCCTCTCTCTCTCTCTCTTTCTCTCGATCTCGATTGCCTCCATTTGCTTGATGATACCGTCTCCATGGACCCACCCATGAACCGGACTGAACCGACGGTTTGGTTCCTAGGTGGACCCATGAAGCTAACGGGAGGTTCTCGATTTTAGGGTGAGGACCGCCCACTCGGACCGTACTCACTAGCAACCCCAACCTCGCAACACGTCGTGTTTCCTCTACGGTAATGGATTCCGCCCCCGTCACACCGTGAACGAGACTGCTCGAAATATTTTTTCGGCACGGTCCAACCGTGATCGATCGAGTCCTGCCCAAGACTTGTTTGTGTCATTTTTTTTTTTTATATTATTCATTCACTATTCATTTTTGGTGGTGCCTGATCCAAGTCTCACACGTGCATACGGCATCACGCGCCCCATGCTTCTCATTTAAACCTGGTAAATGAAGAAGGGGTCTCGTTCCCACAAGGGCCACAGCACCACACGTGCTAGGCTCACGCGTTGAACCCGCCCCCGAGTCCAATTTTCGATTGTTTTTTTTTTTCTTTTTTGGTTTTCCCAAACAATCGGCAATTCGCGAAGAGCCCCGCCAGATCAAGATACAAGTAAAGGGAAATAGGGTCCACGCAGATGGTCGCATTCTGGAGGCCAGCAAATCGTTTTGTTTCAATCATTGTTGCTTCAATCGAAAGAAGTGGAAGCTTTTACACACACACACACACATATATATATATATATAGTTAAGAATAAAGTTTATAGGCATAAAATATATCTCCACAAACTTTTGAATCGGTGAAAGAGGCCGTAAACTGTTCAACAGGGCTTCCTTTTTCTTTTTACCTCTTGGAAGAACGTTTTACAAACTGAACAGAACCAAATATTTCTTCGCGATCTGCCTTGCTTTGAATTAACTTTAGATTTATATTCCATGCAAAATCCATATACGGGCGGGCTTTAGTTTCTTGGTGAAACCGACATCATCCCTAAGCTGTGTTTTAGCAATTTTTGGATTCGTGAAATCATCCGAGAAACAAAAAGAACAAGAAAGAAAGAAAGGAAAATGATCCATCGGAACCAAATTAAGGGGAATTGGTTTTGGTATCGAGTAGAGAGCGTCGAATGCCGGAAGTCGGAAACCTGGTCGGATCCCTCCTTTTCCTGCTGGTACAAGACCAATACGAAACGGAAGGACCCGGGTCATCTTTTTGGCACGACCTCATCATCATGGTGGCAAAAAACCGGTTCTATCTCCGCTCAAAAGCCATGGACATCCCCGAAAAAACCCGCAGCTATTGCTTCGCGTGGAGTCACTTTAAAAGGATTTTGCTGCGGTCTCTCCCCATCGCATCGCCCGTTGCTGTCCGAAAATAATTCCGCTCGGTCGGTCTTGCATGATTTGTGGGGACGGACGAGGACGCTCCCAAATAATTGAAAGGGCCACGGGTTTTTTGGCATTAGACCTTCCTTCACCGACTTTGCTCCAGCTGTTTTACATTAAACCAACCCCCCCCCCCCCCCCCCCCCCTCCTCCCCCCGGAACCCTTTCTCTCTCTTTTTCCAAGGCAGAACCTGGGTTATTTGATGAGCAATCACAGCCGGGTCGGGTAGGCCCAGAGGCATGCCATTTGGAATGATTGCGAAGCAAAGAAGATGAAGCTCTCTCTCTCTGCAGCTCACGTGCACCCGATTGAAAAAGAAGAAGGTTTAAGAATCTGCCTTCCCGTT
Organism: Rhodomyrtus tomentosa; assembly: GCA_028455895.1. Classification (NCBI taxonomy): domain Eukaryota; kingdom Viridiplantae; phylum Streptophyta; class Magnoliopsida; order Myrtales; family Myrtaceae; genus Rhodomyrtus; species Rhodomyrtus tomentosa. The sequence goes on along the minus strand of JAPCWY010000003.1, from coordinate 10,054,694 downwards.
GCTCCGAGACTTCCTTTTACAAAGAGACAAGCTCCCCATCGGCATTGGAGTTTCTTGTCACATGGAAAAACATATGGTATGCAATGTTCGGGTATGGTTCATGCTCCCCAGCACGTGGGTCTTGCTCCACGCTGAGGGAGCAGGAAAGCCACCCCATCAGAGGTCTCAAGGAAGCAACGCCCTCTGGACACCAGCGAGCTAAGCACGTAATTTTTTATTAGTAGCTTGATCTTGGACTCATGAATAACTAATTATATATATATATATATATATATATATTCTTTTTCGCTTGTGATGCTAATTATAGTGGAATACTCTACTGTACATAACCCTAATTTAAAGGTGAATCAAAATAAAATTTCGTGTTTCAATTTTATCTTTCTCGCTCGTTTTACTTCACTGTGATTGTGCATCAATCCTAACATGCCAAAGGGTAATGTTTGTATTAGAAATGCCGCCACCTGGACATCAATTTGCGGTCGGTGTCTGGGTGGCATGGTAAGGGGTTTTTATCCGCCTCTTTCAAGGGTTGAAGACATGTCGAATTCCGTGCGCATTTTGCTTTCAATGGTTTCGAAACGTCTTTCCATGCATTCATGATGTCGCGGACCACTCGTGGACACAGAAAACGCACATGCGAATTACTTATAAGACCGATCGCTTATGGAAATGAAAGTTAGTTCACAGAGAGGGTTCTTGATTTCGGGTTTGTGCTGACATGTAGGTTGCATTTTAATTTGCGAAAAATGAGTGATTTTAAAAATATTTTTTTTATAAAAAAAAATCCCTCAATTTGCTTACAAAAATGAATGAATGAAAAATATTTCATCATCTATGCAAATGTTTGGACACGGATTGTTGTTGGCGATGAAAATATTTCTCCATTAACAAATTAATGCCAACGACATATGCAATCGTTTTGAGGATTATTTTTTCAAATCATTTATTTTTATGAAACAAATGGACCTAATAACCAACCATGCAAAAAATGTACAAACATACATCCACACAAATGTATGTATTGTCTTTATTTTCATTTTAGTTTTGAGTTTATGGGTTGTTTAGGCTTTACTGTTGACACTGTGACTTGGAGCCCATTCAAGAGTCCAAGCCTGAACCGGCCCAGATTCGAAGGCCCATCAGCCTTTGTCAAAGCCCGAACAGGAATCACTTCAGCTTCAGCGTACCATCGGAGGAGCTGATTTTCAAGGGAAAAACACTTTTTATTCCTAGAATAAAAATCAGACTGATATCAAAACGCCCATATACTTAGGGCATATCTAGTAACCATTATGGTTCTCTAGTTCGTTTTCCTGAAAGAAAGAAAAAAAAAGACGAGAATGCTATTTGATAACTTAACTGATTCTGATTTTATTTCTAAAAACAGTTTTGAAGCAAAAACAATAACAAAAAAAAATAGATTCTGAAAAAAAGGAACCACTTTTAAAAATCATAAAATATAATAAAGTCTCACATCTCAATTTTTCCTCGACCTAAAATAGAATGGGTTCTAATTTTCAAAGAAATATATGTAAGATAAAAACAATTCAAAAATTCCTAAAAATAGAAGAAATTTAGATTAGGCTAACTTTGATAATCACAAATATAGGCTTGGACTTCCTAGATTTTATTCTTTTTCACAAAAATCATAAACACCTTTGAAATTAAACCTAAATCATATTTCTCAAAGTCCTTAGGGCTTCATTAGGGTTTTATGATGCAATTTTGAATCTCTAAAATTCATTCGATGAACAAAATTTAAAAAAAAAAGGTCATTTTAATCAGAATCACTTTTTGAGATCGAAATGGTTACCATATAGTCTCTAAATAGTAAGGCAAAATTTGACTCTATTTATACCGTGTACTGAAATATCTAGTCACGCTATATTATTTTGATTTAACGGATCAACTTTATATAACCTTAAAAGCGAAAATACTATGAAAAAAAATATAAATCATACTCATCATGATATGAATTCTCTGAGTCTCATAAAATTTCAAAATTCATCTCTCATTCGACATAATTTTAATAAAGTAAAAAGGACGAAACGAAAAATCCGACGAGTAACAATGCTATTTTGGACTGTTGTGTGAACTGTGAAAACATCCTCTCTAATTTTCTCTCTCGATTGCCCAAGGCGGAAGTGGGGCAATAAATTAGGCTCCTTCGAGTTTGGTATTTACGGATCTTGCCATTTACGAAGATCAGAAGTTAAAAAAGAAAAAAGAAAAAGAAAAAACAATCCACTCTTATTATCTATTTCAGCTCAGCGGTCTTTCTATTGACGGAAAATATACCATATAAAATTTCTTAGAATTTATTAATCTTGCAATCCAAATCGTCCGTGTTATGAATGGATGATCCAGATTATAACTAATAAAAAAATATATAAAAAATTTAAAAATTAATCTTTAAAAATCGAAAATCTAGGCCGTCCGTAAAAAAATAAATAGTTCTAGATGCAAGGTGGGTAACATTTGTTAAAGTTTAGACGATGCGAATTCGCTGTTTACGTCCCGCGTAGCCGGTCACCGTGCTCCACGTGTCCCCACAGTCGTCTTTGCCCAAATCCCATTCATAACGCTTCAAGGCGGTAAACGAGCGCGAGACGGACTCTAGAGGTTTCGCTCGAGCTAATTTAAAGCCGCGGAAGCAAACGACTCCCGAGCACGTATGATTCCTCAACAAAATAGGCAGAGAGGCCGATCTCTCCGTGGAAGATCTTCACGTTCAATTCGTCTAGCGGTTCTCGAGCTTCTATCAGATTACCGCAATCGGATCTCTCTACAATCATGGTAAATCAACATCTCTCTCTGTGTTTTTTTTTTTTCGGTTCTTTTCTTTTCATTGGTTTCTGTAATCATATTGGTTTTGATCTGCTAATTTGGGCAATTTCTAATTGTTTCTTTTGGGGGCGCAATCTGGAAATAAGTTGCTTTGCTGATGTACTGTGATTTTGCTTTTGCGATTATCATGCCAAAGGTTTTGGTCTTGTAGTTTCAAGGCACGATCGATCGATCGATCGATGCCTTCTTAGATTTAATGTCTTCTGAGTTAGTTAGAAAGGTTTGAGGCTTCGGCTAAATGCCGGCTGTATCAGCTTCGACGGGTAGCCAAACGACAGTTGCATGTAGGGCGATGAGGAAATCGATTGAGTTTTGGGTTTGGTTCGTTACGGTGACCTTAACGGATAAATGATGTGAATCTTGGTAATGCGGGTTCTTCTAGTGGTTAGAAAATATGGTCGATAGCTCCTGATAGATCCATGAAAAGGGATGCGTGTTCACAAGGTCGCCATTCTTTTGCGGTGGTGAATTTGAATTCCGAGGATTGATATGCTTGTGCAGACGACATCTAGGCGTTTCGCGGATAGGAAGGTGGATAGGTTTGAGAAGAACATCACAAAGCGAGGAACTGTTCCTGAGACAACCACCAGGAAGGGGAAGGATTACCCTGTGGGACCTATCTTGCTTGGGTTCTTCGTTTTTGTGGTCATTGGCTCGTGTAAGTTCCTTTTGATGTTCTGTTTATGAAAGCATTTGATCCTCATTTACTTTGTAAATCTGACGAGAAATTGAGATAAGAGGAATGTGTGCATAGGCATGATCATCTGCATGTTTTTGCTTTTCACTTCGGTTCGTTGCTGAGAGAGAATCATCTGCGTGTTTTCACTTCCATTCATTATTGAGAGAGAGAGAGAGAGAGAGAGAGAGAGAGAGAGAGAGAGAGAGAGAGAGAGAGAGGTGTTTGGTCTCATACTTGAACACAATGTACATCTAGGTTAGAGGTGTTCGTTCTCATCATGCACATCAAGGTTTAGATCTTCTGTTCTCAAAGTTGGACTCTTGGCGAGCGATGTGGTTTTAGGCATATTAATGATTTTCTATATTGGCATGAACGCTCTAGATTGTCGTTTAGGCGCCAACGCTGCTTTTGTCTGGTCAACTAGTTTTCACAGGCTGAGCTGATGATGTTTGGGAAAAATGGAATGAACTGCTCTTCTTCCCTTTCACACTGTTAGCTGACTGTTTGGTGAATCATATCTGTTTCTTAGTTATTGATCGCCCTGTCTAAACAAAGCCGAACTTTTTGCATGCACTGGTTGCAGTTCATGATTCTTTTGTACGCCTTGATTGTACATGGTTGTCTAGTTTCTTTCTTTAAATGCTGCATGGTTTTTGATTCTTTTGTTGTGAAACAGCTCTATTTCAAATTATCCGGACAGCAACAACTGGGGGCATGGCATAAGAGCAAATTTTAAGGAAGACCGTTGGATGACTTTTTGACAGTTTTGTCACGTTGTGTGATTTGTGTTCTCTCGTAGTTTGTAGGGAAGTGATTTTGCATGTACTTGAACAGTTGCTTTCAGAAACCCATAAATAAGCCGATTAATATACATCCAGCTGTTTTGATGGTTCTCTCTGTCTCAGTTCTCATTGTGCTAGATCTTCAATAAGTAGAAATTCTTGGTGAAGTTTTGTAATGACATGAAGGTGCATCGATGGCAATCAGCCATAACCTTCTTGGAACGGAGGTTCTCATGGAAGTTCTCGACTTACCACTCGGAATGTTGGAAGTTGAAGATTGAAATGATCTGGGACATGATAATAAAAACCTGAATTATGTCGAATAAGTGAAGACGAAAGATTGCTGTGCAGCCATGCATACGCGTTGAGACTTTTCACTAAGAGTTAGATCGAATGTATTTAGGAGTAATTCGGATAATTGTGGAGAGTTCTGTGTCTTTTTGGCTGAAAGAGACTAAATCCGGAAGTTTGTCGTGAATGTATTCTCTCCTCCTTGTAGAAGATATGTTATTGGGAACAACTTTGCATAATTGTTTTCTTAACCACAACATTCACAACAAACTTCAGGCCAAAAAGACATAACTCTTGGCAGCTATCCACATTTCTTATAAGTGCATCCAATCTACTCTGAGTGAAAAGTCTCTACGCATGCGCATAATTGAATATCTATCTTCAGTCTTCACTTATGCTTCACAATAATTCAGGTTGTGATTCCCTCCTTTCAGAAGAGGGGTTCTGGGGAGGAACTTTGCATCAATGTTTGCTTAACCGTCAAATTGCCTGGATTGTTGTCGTTGAAAGAGAAATCAGTCAGGAAGCTTGACTGTCTTTGGACACAAATTGTACTCATCTCTCAGGTTTGATGTTCTTTAGAAGCTTGAAAAGCATCGTAGGACCCTCATTTCTAAGACTCGCATTGTCATGCCATGAGAATAGATTCTGACGAGTTTATAGGTGCTCTATCATATTCCGAGGATGAGGTGCATTAGCAAGAGTTTTAGAAACTAGTACGGAGGTTGCAATCTAGGACAAAGTTTGGTTGGACGAGGAGCGGCAGCGACTGTGCTGAGGTTAATGCGCTTGTGCGAGTGACCCTCATCAGGAATGCTGCTTTGCCAGCCACCTCAATCCTTCCTAAATAGAATATTAACAGGCCCTTCTTCTCCATCACCATTTCATTCTGTTCTTTTCGGTTGTCTTTGGATGTTGCCGGCTCAAATGGCCCTTCATTCACATTGGAGGTGAAGTTGGGAAGAATAAACAGAACTTTTTCTTAGCCTCTGTCCTCGTTTTTCCACGGCACGACCATCGCGACTCATGAATCTTTTTCCTGCAACCAGAAAAGCATAGTTCAGCGGATCTGGAAAGTTGTCCGAGTCAGTTCTGAGTTAGGATGTTGTTCAGGTAAGTGTAGAACCTGCTTTGGTTACAATCCATTACTCCCTCGTGAGCGAACAACTTTGTGCCAACCAGTGCGTCATGCCAAACTCGCGTTTCTCGTTCCCTTATAAATAACTCAGATCACTGCTCCCTACCCAATGGGCACATCCGCCATGGGCACCCACATCAAGAGTGCGGCGCACGGTGAAGAGCACGTCTTCAGGAGCCGTCACCCAGCAGTCCCTATCCCGAACTCCACCCTTCCGGATTTCGTTCTCCACGACGCCGAGCTGTATGCCGACAAGGTGGCGTTTGTGGACTCCTTGTCAGGGCGATCCTACACTTATGCCGAGGTGGCTAGGGACACCAGGAGGTTCGCTAGAGCGTTAAGGTCGCTTGGCCTGAGGAAGGGGAGGGTGGTGACAGTGGTGCTGCCCAATGTCGCCGAGTACGGAATCGTCGCTCTCGGCATAATGGCTGCTGGCGGTGTGTTCTCGGGTGCCAACCCGACGATGCATGCTTCGGAAATTAAGAAGCAGGTGGAGGCTGCCGATGCCAAGCTGATTGTGACGGATGGACTGAATTACGAAAAGGTAAACCTTTCTTGTCGAACGCTAAAGTATATACTGATGAACAAGGCGTACACTAGACACATTGATCAAGCAAATATTTGTACAGTGTTGCGCTTTCCCCAGTTTTGCAGCCAATGTGCCATTGTTGTTTCCCGCTTGAAATGAACTTGTTTCTGTGCACTTCCTTCATAGAAAGAGAATATATACTTCGTCTAGGCTCCATTCACTCTGACCTAACAGGTAAAAAGCTTTGGCCTTCCCGTCATCATGCTGGGCGGAGACCAAATCGATACGGCCACCAACTGGGACGATTTGCTTAAAGCGGGAGACCGGGCAAGCATTGGTGCAGTCGAAGAGGATGTCGATCCCAACGATCTGTGCGCCCTCCCTTTCTCTTCGGGCACCACGGGGATCTCCAAAGGCGTGATGCTGACTCACCGGAACTTGGTGGCTAACCTGTGCTCCACGCTCTTCAGCGTTCCGCCCGAAATGGTCGGTCACGTCACCATACTCGGCCTGATCCCGTTCTTCCACATATACGGCATCACTGGAATCTGCTGTGCCAGCCTCAAGAATAAGGGGAAGGTCGTGGTCATGAATCGGTTCGATCTCCGGGGCTTCCTCAATGCTCTCATCGCCCACGAAGTCAATTTCGCGCCGATTGTGCCTCCGATCATATTGTCTCTGGTAAGGGACCCAATAGTAGATGAGTTCGACCTCAGCAAGCTCAAGCTCAGCGCCATAATGACGGCGGCGGCCCCACTAGCGCCGGAGATTCTCTCTGCCTTCGAGAATAAGTTCCCGGGAGTCCAGGTTCAAGAGGTGAGTGCCGATCGCCGGCTATACAAGCTGAAGACTTGATCAGTTTGTGTGGCTATTCTCCATTAGATGAAATAGATATAAGGTCCGCAATCGGCTTTCCTTCTCATTCATACTGCGCATAAGTTTAAATCTTTTCTTTGTTTTCTCGCCTCCAGGCATATGGGCTAACCGAGCACAGCTGCATAACGCTCACCCACGGCGACCCGAGAGAAGATCACGGCATCGCGAAGAAAAATTCGGTGGGGTTCGTCCTCCCGAATTTGGAAATCAAGTTCATCGATCCGGAGAACGGCCGATCTCTGCCTAAGAACACGCCTGGGGAATTATGCGTCCGAAGCCAATGCGTGATGCGAGGTACGATCTGATTAATTTCTCAGAACACACGGACAACGTTAGCTCAACATTCATGCCAGGCATCTGAGCAAACGAGGTTCTCAGGTTACTACAAGAACGAGGAAGAGACATCGAGGACCATTGACAAGGACGGGTGGCTCCACACCGGTGATGTAGGGTACATCGATGGCGACGGAGATGTTTTCATCGTCGATCGCATCAAGGAACTGATCAAGTATAAGGGTTTCCAAGTAAGACCCCTGTTCAACCTGGCCGACGCCATATATACCAAAGTTTACAGTTGGAGCGGGTCCCACGCCAGTAGGAAAGATTCACAACTGCCATTAACATTCTTCGATTAGGAAAAAGCGTTAACGATGCCGTGTTTACAGGTCGCTCCGGCCGAGCTAGAGGCGATTCTCCTTACTCATTACTCCGTGGACGACGCGGCGGTGGTTCCGTAAGTACAAAGCCTGTCGCCTTGGTTCTCATTCCTGTCATTAGCCGTTGAGAAGGCCTGGCCTGAACAATTTCCATGTCCAGGCTCCCCGACGAGGAGGCGGGAGAGATCCCGGCGGCGTGCGTCGTGCTGAACCCCGGCGCCAAGGAGAGCGAGGACGACATAATCGACTACGTGGCCGCCAACGTCGCGGGCTACAAGAGGGTGAGGGCGGTGCAGTTCGTGGACGGCATCCCGAAATCTCCCTCGGGGAAGATCCTGAGGAGGCTCCTGAGGGACAAGATGATGCAGCATATGAAGATGAAGATCAAGACAAGGGCGGCAGCAGCAGCAGCAGCAGCATCCATACTCTGAAAACGACTCGTCCTTCCATTTGCCGAACTCCTGTCGTTTACCCTGTCATCCAAGAATCTCCGCCCTTCACTTTTTTTTTCCTTTTTTTCCCAATTATGGCAATATCAAAAGCAAATTCCTACTCCTTTTCCAAAAAAAAAAATTAATTAAAAAAAAGGAATCAAATTCCTGTTCTCTCCGACCCCAAACTTTTGAGGAGCCGTTCGGCGGGAATCATACATCTTTAGCGAGAGGAGCTTTGCTTATTAATCACAAGCAAAGAGATCAGTAAAACTAATCGCACGACTGCCGACACGTGCCATCATCAATTAAAGGTGGTGGCCCGTCTTATCTTATGTTAATCTAAGCCTGTTTGCCAACCTCATTCCACGGGGGACTTGCCATTTTAATATTAAAGCATGTTGAGGTCGATTTCTCCCAACAAACCAACCAATATATATATACTGACATTCTTTAATAAAACGAGTGAGCCCCACTAACTTTCACTCTAAAGTAGAGAGTGATTAGTGAATTCTTCGCGTCTCGATCGCCGACCACCCCCCCCCCCCCCCCCCCCACAACTTTCTTTATCTCGCCCTTAATTCTTGATCCCTACGAAGAGTCCAAAGTTGCTCCTGACAGTAACATGACTCGCCCGAAGGATCTCCTTCCGTCAAAAAGCAGAATCTCAATGCGTTGTTGCAGCGCCAAATTCCTAATTCCATCACGATTTTCTTCCTCTTCATCACGTAATTGCCCTCGCGTTCCCGAATTCTTGATTCCGGATTAAAAAATTGTGCGCGAAAGGATCTCGTAACCGCCGGTTTCGAGACGTTCTTCTCTTAGCTTAATTTTACCTTCCTCGTCTTGACATGAATACCGAATATGACGTTAAAATTCAGGATGGTTCCAAAATTTCAATTTCTTCTTGTCTTTTTTTTTTTTTTTTGCCTTTTTTCTTGTACCTCGGGTATATATTGTAAGACTAGAATTGAGATCGAAGTCCGGTTCATGCGTTGAATGAAAATCCAACGCGCGCGCCTCTTCCGCGGAATATGTTAAGAGACTTTTTGAAAATTTACATTCTCGATCGTTCGAAATGAAGATCCTCCAAAGTTCTCAGTTAACCCCGCGGTCGAAATCTCAAACATTGTTTCTGCATGTGAATGGGACAAGGGGGAGAAAAAGAAAAGAAAAAAAACAGAAACGGAACATTGGACCCGAGTCGACTCAGTCCGAGTCGTCCCGGGGAAAAAGAATAAAAGAGAAGAGAGCGACTCAATCAGGTTAGGAAAAAGAAAAGAAAAGAAAAGTAAAAAAAAAACACAAAGCGTCCAAAAACTGCAAGGCTGTCTCCAGTGGAGCTGCGAGAGAGAGAGAGAGAGAGCGCAGCGTGTGAAGTGCCATGATTTTTTTTTTTTCATTCTCTCTGCTCCCGCAGTCCTAAAAGCTGAGACTGACTGAGTCTCTCTCTCTCTCTCTCGCGTTCAGCTTTTCCTTCATTTGGACAAGCACTCGCCGCGTGAACCTGAAGGCTTTCCCCTCCGGTAAGATCCCCTCTCCCGCAAAAGATCTTTCCCGATCTGTTTCTTCTCGGGATTGAGGAGCGACGGACGGCCAGCAGCTCCGGCTTGGCCGCGATTTCTGTCTTCTTCTTCTATTTTTTTCCGCCTCTTTTTTTCCACTTTAGTTAGGAGAAATAAATCTATGGAGAGTGAGAGAGAGTAATCATGAACGAGGTTGATAAATCTGGCGAAGCGTCCGAGTTAGATGGAAACATCGGCGAGCCGCGTGAGCGAGAGCGAGTTCGGATTTGGTGTTCAGAGGGGGGAAAAAAAGTAGCTGTTCGCTTTTTTCTTTTCTTTTTCTTTCGCCTTTCCGTTTTCCATCTTATCATTTCTGAGCTGCGAAAACGGCAGCGTTTGCTCTAGTGGAAAGATCCCTTCTTGGAATCTGCAAAACAAACAAACGAAAAAAGCAGAAGAGGAAGAAGAAGAAGAAGTCGCGGAGAAAAGGATCGCTGTGCTTGTCTTCTTCTTCTGTTTTTGTCTATTGATTTTGTGTGATCAAAATCGTGCGGTAGAGTCGTGCTAGTGATGTTTCGAGAGCATGGACGAGTGGAAGGATCTGTTTCCGGTTCGGTGTTGTTGGTTTGTTGCGTCAATCTTTTGACGGAGAAACGTTAGGTAAATACGAGGGGAGTTGTGTTCGGTCTTCGCCGAGGAATCAAATGCTGTTTTACCACTCGGAGAGATGGGATTGCTCTTTGCTGTTGTGGTTAGGGGTTGACCATCTTTCCTTGTTTGTCTTTCCGGTTGATTGAGAAATTCTGGGATGACCGGTTCGTGTTTCTTTCCGTTAGATGTCTGTGATGGTCGTCAGCGTTTCTCCAATTGAGACTTTGATTCTTTATAGGTGCGTCGTTGGCAGCAGCTGCGATTCCCGAATCGGGTTGAAGAATAAGCATCTTGCACCTTCGATGTGGTTATGGCTAACCATGTTCTGATGTTATAAACATCTGCTTCGGTGCTTCCCGTGTGTTTGACCATTTTTTAGTACCTTTGATATGCTGTTTTCCTGCAAATACATGAATTTTTGCTTGGTTTCCTCTTCTTCTTCTTCTTCTTCTTCTATTTTTCCACGAAAGAGATGGTTAATTATGTATAGGCTAATGGATGCAGATCTGGCGCCCGTTGCTATTCCATCCATCAATAGGAGGTTACACTGAAAAAAGTTGATGAGCGTGATTTCACTGATGGAGTGGAATGCAAAACCTCCTTTGCAGTGGGAATGGGAAAATCTCATGATGTTCAATTCTAAAGCAACTGAAACCTCTAAACCACTGCGAGCAACTGATTGGGATATTGAGGCAGAGGAACTGATTGACCCGGGATCCTTATTTCTGTATGAGAATGGTGGTGGCAGCAGCAGTTGTACCAGCATTGATCCGGGTTACACTTCTGTGTCTAAGAGCTCGAAATCAGCTTCTGTCAATTCTTCATCTACAGAAGAATTGAAAGTCTCGAAACTCTCTGTGGAGGCACATGAAGGTTTTTCTCTGCAAAGTAGCAAGAAAGATTTGGTAGTGAATGAATTTTCTGGAATGTCACCAGCACTCGAGTCTTCGGTCTGCTCTGGTGAGCCATTGCTCAGTCTAAAGCTCGGAAAAAGAATATATTTTGAACATACTGTTGACAAGGACCATGTGAAGACCCCAGACCTTCCTTTGGTCGTGAAATCACCTGATACTCCAGCAAAGAGAAACAAATCCAACTGTCAGGGTACTCTCCAACGCTGCCAAGTTGCAGGCTGTAACCTTGACCTCTCTTCAGCTAAAGATTACCACCGCAAGCATAGAGTTTGTGAGAGCCACTCTAAATTCTCTAAGGTCATTGTCAATGGTGTAGAGCGTCGGTTTTGTCAGCAATGCAGCAGGTAAATCTTCTATGGTCTTCGGATAGCGAGTAAAAGACAATAAAAATTGATTGATTTTTCTTTTTCTTACGCCTCTGTAGCAATCACTTGTATTTTGTCCTAAGTGCAGAAGCAGCTATAGCACAACGTATGAATGTATCGACTCTATCAATAACAAGAAGAAAGTAGTAATTCAGTATCAAATGGTTTGTGCTTAACTGACTACTTATTTCTAACCTCAAGGTTTCATGGGCTATCTGAATTTGATGACAAGAAGCGCAGCTGTCGCAAGCGGCTCTCTGATCACAATGCTAGACGTCGCAAGCCCCAGCCAGATGTGGCCCAGTTGAATCCAGCTAGACTGTCTGCACTTTTTTATGGTACTGCAATACGTGCTTTGGGTGCTTCTGTTGTGTTGTCATTTCGACCTGTCTGCTATAATCAGAATCTTATTATCCTTCAGATAACATTATTGTCCAAATGGTTGAGTACGTTGTTTTGACTCTGTTGTATGACCAGTGACCATGTTAAAATATTTCCGTGTTTTAAGGGGCATGGCCTTTTCGGGAAAGCTTTCTAAGCCGTCACTTGTATTGCTCTTATTTCTGTCAACATAACATAGAAACTGCATTCTTTTTGAATCAAAACTTTTGACTCTGTCTTATGATCTTTGACTTTGTTTCAGATTTCATTCCCTGTGCTTGTTGGCCCTTTTTTTAAAGGAAAATTTCTGAAGCATCACTTCTGCTACTGTTTATTTTCTTGAGTAGATGCCAAATTCATACGGTAACTCTCTGGTGTTGCTATTGGTTTGGAGTATATGATTGAGGTATTAACTATGACGAGCTTACCGAGTGCGGCGGAAGCTAACCTGAGAATGTTGTTACAGTGGTCCCCTTATCTTTATAGTATAATAGATACTGCTCACTTTGGATACTTACTGCATCCCTGTAGTGGAAAGCTCTAAGCTGCTTGAACTTGAGTTTGATTGGCCCCAGATGTGGGACTTCAGATCAGTAGTTAATAGTGCTACTTCCAATCTAACAGGATAGAAGTCTACGAATTTTTTAACTACAACTCATTTTGATGAAGATATCGAAATGAAACCTGGATTGCGATATTAGTTGATATTGGCACTGATTTCAATTGGATGTTGAAGATTTAATCTATCGTCTATTTTTCTATCTCCGAGACTGATATGCTGTGCAGAAGGACCCGGTGTCCCTTTCTCATCTTATGTAGTCCGCATGATCTTCTTTTGATCGAGCTTGCATCAATAAGATGGCAAGTGCTAGATAAATTGGGTAGAGTCAAACGCATCCAAGCACCTTTGTCTTCAATGCCAGATGCCATGCACAAGGTTACATTGGTTTTGTTCCTTGCTTAAACATGACATGCTATCCGTCCAAATTTATCCAGGTCGGCTGCAGCAGTTGAATCCAGTCTTGAGCAGAGGTCCAGCAGTCCACACCAGGTCTGCTGATAGTTTGAAATGGGCTGATACACAGGCTACTAAGCTCATGGAGAAAGGTCCGAAGCTTCCAATTGTCGGAGGTGTTGGTGAGTGTATCACTATCCCAAGCAATGTGATATCGGATATCCTCAAGTCCACTGGATTGGGGATAGGTCGTAATGAACTTCTATTATTAAAAGGCATGCCAGTCAAAACTATCAGTGGAGGCATGATTTGCTATATTTTTGGGCTTTGTAACTAAGCTAGGTAGATTTTATTTTGTAAATTAGAGGTGATCTGGCTGAATACACTATAAATAGATTTTCCTAACTATGTTCCTTATTTGACATTAATGTGGTCTATTAATGGAAAGAGATCACTATTCCTCAGATCATTTGGATTTGCTCTGCATTTGCACTTAAACCTTACACATTCTCAGCAGATTTATGATATTGACTCGACAGAACTTGCAAAGCTTGCTCTGGCAACTTGTTTCTACTCAAAGCTTTTTTGTCAGTATCTTTATATTAGAGTTCTGTTAACTTTCAGATAGCGTTTTTAAATTTGTTTTTGCCATGAAGCCGCTTAGATGATTGAGGAGCTTCACATTCTCTCTGTTTGATATGGGACTGCACAGATTAATGCATGCACGATCTCAAAGTTGCGTGAAAAGTCATGAGTGCTACTTAGATATGGTTTTGAATCTGACAGTCGTACTAAAATTATGCGAGTAGTTGTGTTTCCTTCCCCATATTTATGACCGAACTTGTTATTTTTGACAGGTTTAGGGGAATCTCTGGCATCTCCCAATTTGGATGCATCGCAAAGCATTCAACGTGCTCTCTCTCTTCTGTCAACTGATTCCCATGATCCAATCAGACAAAAATCCATGTCACATGAGCATTATGTTCATGCAAATAACAATTGCATGAGCGCGGATCAGCCAGCGATGTATGCCTTTGACCAAAGCTCAAGGCTGGCTTCATCTGGATACTGGCAAGCTGAACAGCGGCCGAAGCAATCCCAAACGAACATCTTGAATCCTCGCAACGGGAGTAGCATCATCAACTTTGGCGGCAACGGTGTGCAAGAATGCCTGTTCTCTGAGGCACGGCATGAATTTAGCTTCGATTCTGTCCAACTGAACTGACTACATATGGGCGTTTGAAACCGCATTTTCAGGTGAGCCAAAGGCAGTCACGTGCAGATTTACGTCCTGTGGGGACAATGCTGGGGCATTGCTGATCTAGGGTGTGCTATATTTGCAGGTAATTGTAGCATGCGGTCATCTTTCTTGTGCTGGGGCTGCCATCCAGCTCCATTTTCTCAGGTCAGACTTGGTGATGGGGTGAAGAATATATACTTGGGAAGCTCCTTCGGCTATCAAGCGACCTAAATGCACGGATTCCATGAAACCTCATGTAGAAAAGGGGGAAAAAAAAAAACGTGACTGACATGTCTGGCACTCTCGTTGTTTGCTAATGTTGGAACCTGGCTATGCACTTTTTGCTTGGAAAAGACTAATCTTGTCATGATTGTGCTTGCGGTTGGTAGTCTTAATTGTATATTCTTTTAGCTTTATTTGTTTCGTGAAAACTCAAATCATCTGAAAATTTGTTTTAAAAAAAATTGATCTCTTATGGCGTTTCACGTGATTAGCCAACGGAAAATACTAATTATGAATGACGAAAATAATTTTTCATCTATTTAATTTTTTAAACGATATAAGAGATCGCTTTTAAGAATGTACTTTTTAATATATTTATTTTTAGCAAAATAAATGAAGCTTAATATGGTGAGGGCATGGATGGTGGAAGGAAAGCATAATGAGTGATGCCTGATGGCGATGCATGGCAGATTGCACCAATGCTGACGTAGGCAATATTGGCATCTCTCTGGGCTATATGACTTCCAAGAGGATCCGGCTGCTCTGCCTTTAGAGCAAAGGAGCATGGACATCCCCACCGCCCCTTCCCTTTTTTTTAGGGGGGAAATGTTTTTGGACGGTGGGGATACGTCTGCCATACATTCGATCCAGAGGCCTTCCAAGAGAGATCTCAGCAAACTCGCAAGCACTCTTCAACCATTTCTAATGGCCGGCTTCTTTTTACTCGTCATTTTCTTAGCCTTTTCTTGTGGCCGTGACGAGACGGGCGTTGCAGAACAGGCATCATTGAATGATTACGAGCGTATGCTTGTCAGTTGTCAGATGCCCTCTCGTGGTTTCATTCTTCCTAAATTCCAAAATCCAAGTTCGCGGTTGGGAGCAACCTCTGCTTCTTTTCTTTTCTTTTTTCCTTTTTTTGGGACTAGCCAGTTTTGTTGGTATCCTATGGACGCCCCCTTTTCAGCTCATACCTGCCTTCCCTGTCTAGCCAGTTTTTTTGCATGTAAGGATCACCTGCCATACATGACCATGTCACCTGCCTTCATGGCGGGTGATCCGGATCAGTTCTTGTTGGTATCCTATGGTTACCCCTTTTCGGCTCATAAATGAAGGCCATTCCCGAGTTCCGAACAGGGGGAGACACTGGCCTGCTGTCTTCTTGTCTGCCGCAAACTCAGGTCGCTCACCATCCAGGTCAGACTGGAGCAACAATCTCTAAGAACAGATTAACCCTCTTCGTCAACAGTGGGATCATCGACCCGTGGGCGAACCCCAAACCTCTGGTGTGGGTCATTATATTTGGAACGCCACTCGCATGAAGAAAAATTCATTACAGATACAAGGAACTTACCATCAATTTTATTCTAATTAACCCACCTTTATTATATCGTTCAAGAAAATAATTTTTCAATTATTTTGTCCTTTCAGGACGAATCCCTGACCCGAGAATTACACCTAGGGCAACCACTTTTGCCACGTTCCGAATCAACTTGACACAGCCCCGTTAGGACTAAAACACGAGCAGATTCTACCACATTACTTAATCCCGACGTTCATGACCAGACCACAATGTGCTTAGCAATGTCAGCATCACCAGTCTTAAGAGCCATCACTCTGATGCTTAATTGAGCATAGCAGCAATAAATCAATCAATCTTACAAGGACGGAATTTAGACAAACTTGGATCAAAATAGCCTGCATGTCTTCACCAACGATTTAATACCAGGCGGTCTATGACACGACACTGAAGGTGCAGCAACGATACACTAGTTTGGCAAAACCCAAAGCAGGTCCTTTCCAGCCAAGTTTTTTACGAAAACAATTGAGGCAACTTCAAATTGTACTGTTCATATGCTTTTGGAGATTTCAAATGCTTGCTCATAAGTCCAAATGTCTGTTTCTTCAAAATCTAAAAGCCAAGCTAAAAGGCAGATTAAAGGATGCTTTGCATTCTCTTATTTAAAAAAGGAGGTTTCAATCTAATAAACAAAGGAATGTCGTAATCAGTCTCATTAGATATAACCACTAGCCTCGATTACAGTTGAGTGATTGCAATCCACCAAGCTAAAAGCCATGGTAGAGAGTTAAATGCTTAAAGCAGAAAAACTCAAATTGTAAACAAGACAAATAAAAACACTCAGTTCACACATGCATGCAGGTCAGCCACTTGATTTGAAAGAAACCAACCAAAAGTACAGCTCAAAACCCTAATGAGAAAATTGCAGAAAGTCGCAGATCCATAGCACAGTGAACCCAATGCATATGTTATAGTAGATTGCATTATTCCGCGAAATAGAATTGACCTTTGTTGCAAGAATACCGTTCAGGATCCCTCTGCCATTTACCATATGAGAAAGAAAACAATCGAAGCTGAAGCAACGCAAAAGCAAAAAGCACCACTACACCCAGAGCATAGCCTCAAACTCCAAGACCCCTCTTGCAGCATGTGTCACTATGCTCACAAAAGCAAGAAACTTTTCACACGTCAAACACAAGAATTATACCATTGGCAGTTGGCCCCGAATATTTCACGACTAAACCTTGAAAAGGTCGTGATAGCCTAGTATTGATGCACGGATGCAGCACAAACCACTTCCTAACAGAAATTATCAACAACAGCACACTCCACTGCCAAAAAGGCGATTTCAATGTCATAATAGCTAGAGACAAATGACTTCACCATAATTCGAAACTCAAATTCCAGGCTTTCAACAAATACGTCACCGCATGAGTAATAACTGAACCAAGGAAGAGAAGTAACACCCTACCCCACTGACAAAGACCGAGTGTACATTGGCATTATTGCACCAACGGGAAGAGAGAACTTAGTTGCAAGAGTATAATGACCTACGACAACTGGAACCAACCTCAAATACTAACTGGCCGGCACCTTATTCATCAAACGGATCCACAAAGACAAAACATACCATTACAATGACCTGCACACTTCATGGGAAGGATGAGAAACTTGAAAACAACTGGAACACAAGGACAACAAGACTGACTTTGAGACAACCATACTGGGCAATGCTGGACGACAACTCTGGACCTTCTCAACCCTCATGTATGTCCTAGTACTCACTGGAAAAGTAGATAACTGCTTATCAATAAGTGCAAAAAAGAATTGATCCATTCAATAAAAAAAGTGAAAGAGAGCTTATGCAGGGGAACCAGGCCAAGGGTGGCAATTAGCCCTCCAAAAGAATTTACCAACACGATGTGGAATTGGGAGTAGGAAACAAAAAGAATAATAGTCTGCGCGCTTTAAGTATGTACATAAAACGGTGGCTGAAAAAAATAACAATGATTTCAAACAACAAATGCACACATATCAAGTGTACATAACAAACCTGTTCATTTTCATCCTTGTCCTGGGAAGGGGACTTTTCAGGTTCAGCAGGCTTTTCAGCCCCACAGTTTTGTCTATTACATTTTGTTCTGAATGGATAATTTATGTTTCCACATTGCTCACACTTCCAGCTTCCGTCTGGCATTTTTTGTTCTGCAGTATGTTATGCATTAGTACCAAAAAATCGGTAAAAGCACGTGCATTTGCTAATAAAATGACTTACTTGAACTTTTATCAGACTTCGAAACCTGCAATATGGGTAGGAAAGAGATCAACAAAACATAAACAAATCACGAGTACCATATTTTATTTTATCCAAATTGAATCAAGAGGAAATTATAATGAGACGAGCAATAGTAAAACTCAACTGACAAATTTAAATTCAGCTATATTACACCTTGATGAGAGAAAATGTAGCACAGACCTGAGATCCAGGCTTTGTAGTATTGCACTTCCTCATGTTGCAAACTGGTCTAAAGGAAAAGTTGACATTTCCACATTTCGGGCAAGTCCAATCATCATCTCGCATTGCATCTACAATGATTTAAGCCATAATTATTTTCTGCCAGATGTGAATCCCGGAAACCCTTTCGTGCTTGATCTGGTTTCAAATAACAAACCATCACCTTTTCTATGAGTTTTATCATCTGGATACAACCCTGGCCTTGGTCCCTGCGTGAAGATAAAAAAAAATAGAATTTGAATAAAATGGTCAGGTTTAACACCTGCAGTAGGATGTGAATAAACTGCACGATAACTTATCTCTCAGTATCATGCAAAATTTCATACATACCATACCACTAGGTGCCATGGGCAACCGTAAACCGTATCGATCCATCATAGGGGCCATACCATACATCCCTAAGGAAAGCAAAAACTTCAGAATATAAGAGGGGGGCAATGACAATGTATACATTTTCATGCATCCAACCAGACATACAAGGTGCATATGATAAACCGCAAAAGACAAGAATTGTTTATGCTTCAAGGTGTGTCTTTACATGTACTCTTATATAACACCAAACTCTGCAAATACAATATATTCAACTAATAATAAAGGAATAGATATTAAAGGAGCCAGAACAATCAATTGAGAAATGTCATGTTAAATGTAAGATGAAAATTGTAGAATGACAAAAACACAAATGGCATACTCATGATTCAAATTCACATTTTCAAGTAGGAACCTTGATTATTATGATGACCACACTGAAACAGAACATACCATTTCCCATTATGGGTCCAGTTGAATATGGTGCTGGTCCAGACAGGTGTAGTGATCTGTAAGGGCTGCCAGGAGAAAGACGGCTGCCATAATTGTACGGATAAGCAGAGCCCCCAGGAAAAGGGACCTCATATGGAGAAATGGAGGGACCATGGAAAATAGAAGAACCATAAGGTGGCACACCCATAAACATAGAGGAAGGAGACCCAGGACCCATGTATGGCGATGCGGAGGAAAAGCCCTGAGGTGTTTGCATCGGCTTCATGGCAAATTTCTGCATGGGACAAATAGAAATTACATTTAGAAAAGTGAAACCTACACCAACCACGCGACAAGTGATATAAAAGTGTGACAAATGATGCACCTACAGTCACCAGGGAAAGACATGCAGTAGCTAAAGAGCCTCCAGAGCAACTCCTTGACAAAATTTTCTTTTTACTAACTTTTCTTGATTAACTTTTCTAAATTGTTCAAGGAAGATAGAGCAGCTAGAAGGATACTTCATGTTAGAACACTAAGCCTCACAATTGCATGTTAATTTGGTTTCTGCAATTGGAGAAAGCTTTTGGAATATTGTCATGCAATAAGCAAGAGTAATAGAGTTCACTAAATCGTCATTATTCCTTTGCTATACAATATGACTTGCTCGAGGCTTCTTCTCGAAACAACAATCCTCTCAGAATTCTAGACAAACAGAATTACAGTTGAGTTGTGTAGACATATTCCAGGTTCTCTTTTAATTGAATCTTAATTACCATCATCCCAGTAGTTTTCATATGACTGATTGTTAATACATTTCTTAGATTTTGCTACAAGTACATTAGAGCCAGAAATTAAAACCTTTTGAGTCAAAATATAGAACAAAGTATGAAGAATTTAGGAGTCCACTCGCCTAGCCATTATGCATTCTTCACAAGTAATGTCAAACTTGAGCGAGATAATCCAATTCCTCTAACAAACTAGTGCCAGGTAAACCTATTTTGATACTTATCTATCAAAGTAATTTCTAAAATACCAAAGCTCATGCATCCATGGACAAGAACACTACTGTATGTCCAACTGCAAATGATGAAGCAAAAGGTGGCATCAAACATGTCACCAGAATTCTGCAAGTTGTTGACAGCACATTTCACCTTCTAGTGAGAAAACTTCTTTCTTTCGAAGGCTTCCACATTTTGTGGTTTCCAGAGAACTTCGAATGTAAGCAGCTATATGTCACGTACTTAGCCATACACATTCCTCAGTTCTATAGGTCTATTGCTATTACTTCCATACTTTCTCAAAACATTCATACATGAACTCTGACGTCATTTTAGAGGGTTACTCATATGAACCCAAATCAAAACATAGGACGTGCAGGATATAACAAAAGTCAGAAAAAGAACACATCTCTTGTCCTCAACTGTCTGATAACAATCTCAAGAGAGCTACAATCAGGCAAACTGACAGGATATTAGTGTTGCAACTCATGCAAAGCACTTGAGCGGTAACTTTATTTGCAAATATTAGTCAAACAGTCTCCAAACATAAGCATGCAAGTGACTAAAACAATCAATATCGAGAAGCTATTTCAACTAGCCATACGTCTATTAATGACGATCGGTGCTAATATATATGGCAAAACAAAGTGAGTGATAATTAGTAGCGGCAGAATAAATGCCAAACACAACGGTTGCATACCTAAACGAGTGCCAAGCCAAAGCAAGAGGCCTTTAAATCAATTTGGCAAGCACATTTGTATGGGTATCACGTATCAGGAGGAATATAAATTTTCTCACCGAATTATGCTCCGCTGGCCTCGGTTGAGTGCAATTTCGCATGTTGCACGTTGTTCTGAACGAAAAGTTAACATTTCCACAACTTGGGCAAGTCCAGTCATCTTCCCTGCGGCTACCTACAACCAAAAAATGCTTGTTTTCATGTATGTACACCAATAACTTCCAGCTAGCTAGAAGAAACCCATTACAGAATATTGAGCAAACAAAAATTAGGCTGACATGGATCGGAAAGAACCAACTTCAAGAAGACAAGGCCAACACTAGACAACATCCCCTTTGTGCACTGAATACTAGACTATAAGACTTAAACTATTAGAGAATGTGATTGAAACAAGCCGGAGCTCCTATCAGTAAAATATGAAGTATAACAATCATCCCAAGAAACGCCCGCCACTAATCCGCCAGCGTTATTTTAACACGGAACACTAATTTCCGCCATCTGTCCACAAGCCCTGCACAGTACCAATACAGACGACGAAACGAAGAACGAGACCGCAACATTAGGAATTCAATCGCATCGCAATAATTCCCCTGACTAGCAAAAAGTAACAACAGCAGCGACAAACCAACGCGAAAAAAAGAGAGAGAGCGAAATCAAGTACCGTCGGTCCTGGCACGCTTGACGGCTGAAGAATTCCGGTTATCCACCTGCGCAGTACCCAATTTTATCCACAGAATCAGTAGAAAACCTAAATTTCGAAATCGAATGCGGAGAAAGGAAAATGAGCCACAAATTAACGCGTTCGACCGTCGAATGGATCTGATGACGGGGCTTGATAGGATCTTAAAACTGACAGGATTAAGGGGAAACTACCTGAGACATGGCGATTGCTGGATACAGAGAATCGGATATGGAGATGGAGATGGAGAGAGAGAGAGAGAGAGAGAGAGTCGCTGGTGCTGTCGCCCTCTTTGCTCCGTTGTTTGCCCTAGCAGAGAGTTAAAAAGCGCGCAAAGACAACCGCGTTGTGAGGATATGCAATTTTGCTCAAATAAATTTTTTAAATTTTTTTTTTGTCATCGACCAAACAAAAAGAAATCCATTTTTATTATCGACCCAAAAGAAAACTACTTTTCTTTTGGGGCAAAAGTCACAAAAATTCTAAATTATGCCAACTTTGACACATTTATTTCATATTTTTTTAGTGACACTAAAAATCCTAAACTTAAATCTATGTGACGCATTGACCCCAAATTTGTACCGGTGTGATATATTTATCCCAAAAAAAAATCTGTGGCATCAAAAACTCTAAATTTGCATCTGTTCGACACATTTACCTCAATTTTTAGGGTAAATGTGTCATATGGCTATAAGTTTCGGGTTTTGGGGGGTAAATATGTTGCATGAATAAAAATTTGAGAATTTTGGCGTCATACAAAAAAAAATTGGAGTAAATGTGTAACATCCCTCTCCCTAGTCCCACATTGCTTAGGGTGACTGTGTCCGAAGGGGGATATTGTAACATTCGTAGAGGAGGCTGCATCGAAGGGTGACTATGACCCTTCTGAAGTTGTGTCCGAAAGAGGGAGATTGTAACATCTACAGAGGAGGCCGCGCCAGCGAGTGACTGTGACCCGTCCGAAGTTGTGTCCGAAAGGGGGGGAGATTGTAACATCCGCAGATGAGGCTGCGCCGATGGGTGACTGGAGGTTGCGCTGGCGGGTGACTGTGTCCGAATGGGGGAGATCGTGACATCTGCAGAGGGTGACTATGTTTGAAGGGGGGGAGATTGTAACATCCGCAGAGGAGGCTACGCCGGCCGGTGACTATGACCCGTCCGAAGTTGTGTCCGAAGGGGGGAGATTGTAATATTCGCAGAGGAGGTTGCGCCGGGGGTGACTGTAACTCAAAAGCGGGCGAGGCATAGGCACAACGGGGACGTTGCGTCCGAAGAGAGGGAGATTGTAACATTCGCAAAAGAGGCTGCACTGGCAGGTGACTGTGACCAGTCCAAAGTTGTGGTTATGTTCGAAGGGGGGAGATTGTAACATTCGCAAAGGAGGCTGCACCGGCGGGTAACTATGACCAGTCCGAAGTTGTGTCTGAAAGGGGGGAGATTGTTACATCTGCAGAGGAGACTGTGACGGTGGGTGACTGTGACCCAAAAGCGGGCTAGCTAGCGGGTGATTGTAACCTAAAAGCGGGCAAGACATGGGCACAATGGGGACGTTGTGTCCGAAGTTGTGTCTGCGGGCGAGGCATGGGCACAACGGGGACATTGTGTTCGAAGGGAGGAGATTGTAACATCCGGGCACAACTGGGACGTTGTGTTCGAAGGGGAGAGATTGTAACATACTTCCCCCTAGTCCCCCATTGCTTAGGGGGGAGTCTTGAGGCTAGCTTATAAGGCTTGGGGCCCCTAGACTTGCATGAGGCCTTTTTCAGGCCGAGTCTCGGAAAGTTATAAAATGTGACAACTCGCGGGTTGCAAAGCACAAAGCAGATAATATCGTGCAAGTGGGACCCCGGTCGTTATAAAATGTGTCACAGGAGTACAAGTTTTGAGTTTTTAGTGTCTCCCAAAAAAGTTTAAAGCAAATGTGTCATAGTATGCATAGTTTAGAGTTTTTAGTGGCTTTTTTCCTTTATTTTTTTTACTACTAGAGAGTTGTTTTTATTTCTTTTTTGGGATGGGTTAAATTAAAATTATTTTTAACTTTTTTTGGTAGAAAATTTATTCTAAAATTTAGAAGAGAATCTTTATTTGCGTTTCGGAATTATTATATCCATCCAAAAATCAGGATTAAACATTATATGGGCGATCAAATTTTGTTAAAAAAATTAAGCGTGGGGATTAAAGTTGAACGAGGACAAATAGCACTGATTTGCTTATTCCACGTCGGTCGTCGGAGCCAAGTGCCCATCTTCGGTTCTTGGTCATATTTTCCGATCAAAGTTCATTACATAACAGTATTTGAATGGACATCAAACTAACGGTATAAAATAAATAATGATTAATAAAAAATTATTATAGGAAAAATTACTATAAGATCTGTATTTTAATAATTTGTGGTTCGCGAGACACCATTATTCTCGCAATCGTCCAAAAAATAGTACGCTGGCAAAATCATTTCTCGATTGAAAAGCAAGAATTTATCTTTAAATCTAAACGAATGTCGGTATTATGAACATCAAATTTGTCGCTAGATAAATTACGAAGAATCAAAACTGAAAAAAAAAATGGCAATGATATATGGATCGATTTTTTGTAATTTCCTCTAAAGTAATTGCCAGAAGAATTGTACCCATTTTCCGAGGAATTAAACCTAAACCACCAGGAATAATTCCGATTATTCAACTCGAATCTAACAAAATATTTTGGTTCATAAACCATTTTCGTGGCTATTTTTACCCGACTACGACCGATATTAGCCTTCGACCCAAAAAAAAAAAAACCGATATTAGCATGGCAGTAGGAAAGGAATTTCCTCTCCAAAAAGCATAACAAAGCTCAATAACACCAAACTCACAAAGGCGAAGCATGCTAAAACCAAGTACAAAGTGACGTGGAGAGATTGCCCCAACTCAGCAGGAAGAGCAATGACAAGGAATCCCAAACTTCGCTACATTTAAGAAAGTCCAGGCCGCCATCGATGTACCTCCACCGCATCACGGACCGCTCAAAGCTCGAACCAACGGGGAAACGAGGTAAGGAGCATGGTCCCGACAACAATTGCCGAGGCGCTCAGGCATCGGTGCACGGTCCCGCTGGAGCTGTCGCCGGCTGTTTGGGCTGATGGCAGGGTTCCCTTTCCTGCGGTTGCAGGAGTGGCCGTGGACGAAGAAGTGTTGGGCGAAGAAGCGTTGGCGAAGATGGCGTAGTCCGGAGAGGATGGAGGTATGCCCAGAAGCTCTGCAGATGTGGAGAGATGAAACTTCCTGAGTTGAATTAGAGAATAATATTGAGCGTTACCATCGTCGGAATTTCATCTTCCTAAAGTTTTCCTCAGACTCAGATTCATGCACGGGTTTGGACGGAGTCCAATCAGCTGCCGAGCTTAAAAGTTTACTACTCAAAACTCGGCCATCCATCCAACCACATCGAATTCTTGGATAAAAATGACAACGTTTGGACCAGCTTCTATTTTACCAGTTATGAGTTATTACATTTTAAAATTCCCGTGGCTTCCACGCTTTGACAATTTTTTTTTTAAAGTAAAATTGTTCAAGGCATAAACCAATTCGATTTTTTTTTGATCAATTTAGCCCTAAACCTTTTCAAATTTTACCAATTGAATTCATCCAAATAATTTTTTACGAGAATCGCTAACGTGAACGCCAACTGCATTACATGGTACGACCGACAATGAAATGTAATTTATTAAAAATAAGTTGATATTTAGTGAATCTGTCTACTTATTTATTCCTTTATTTTTTTTCCCTGCATGACGGCAGGCCCTTGCTGACCACTGGATGAGAGCGGCCGACCGGCGCTGACGTACAATTCATTAATAATAATATGGTGTTTAGTCAATTTATCTATTTACTTATTATTTTCCTTTATTTTGTTTTTTTTCTCTTAATGTCGCCAAGCCCTTACGGGCCAATGGACGAGGGCCGTGACGCCATTGCAGAAAAAAGAAAAGAAAAGAAAAAATATTAAGAAAAATTAAAAAGAATTCAAAAAATATTAAGATATTATTAATAATTGTCCACGATTATAATCTATGTCATTGTACAAATACCGATACACATGTTCATGTACAATTTCGCTGTTGTTTTCACCAGACTTAATTTCTTTTCTTTTGGCTTTTAAACATTGAGGGAAAACTCGTAAGTAAAAAGGCTTAATTTTGAAGAAGTATAAACTTTTCAGCTTCCCAAACAATATTGGGACATTAAGACGATGCGGTTATTTTGTGCAAGAAGTTCACCTAATTAATAAGCAAGGCAATATTATAAAGGTCATACAATAACCAAATTTCGATATACAAAAAAGAGTCACGGCATCTCTTGCATCCCCCATCAAACTAACCTAGCTCGGGAAAAAACGTGTCTATTCATGGAAGATAAAAAATTATTTAGGGAAAAAGTTTATGTGGCAGTGTATAACGGTACCATCGTTTATTTCTGATCGTGAATCGACGGACCGTTATCGCGTATGTTGTATAAAATATTTATTAATTAAAAAATCGTCATATCTGAAATAATAACAGGATTTCAATTGTGACGCCAACGAGAGTGATTATTTAACTAGGCAACTCTATGCTTACGTCATCTTTTCTTTTCTTTTTCCCCAACACGTCTCATAAAGTTCGTGAGCAGTTTAGGTGACTGGCTACGAGCAATAACTCTCTATCTCTCTTTTCAAGAACAAAACGAAAGAAAGAAAGAAGATGCCAAGAGTGTAGGTGCATGCAGTCTGTATTCAGTTAAGAACATGCACTGAGCTCACTTAATCAAAGTGAAATGTCAGCAATTGTTACGTTCGTCGCACGATCATCGACTTTGGAGGGCAAACAAAACCACACAAAACCAGGCATGAGAGAGAGAGAGAGAGTTACTGGGGCAGTCGCTGATGCTGGAGTTCTTGAGGTTGCAGGCGGAGGGGAGCTGGAGGAGGCGGGACTCCTGGATGTTCATGCTCTTGATCATCGGGCTGCTCCCGTTGTGGATCTGCTCGATGAAGAAGCAGAGGCACGCCGGGTCGCTCTCCCTTATCTCCCCCACCGCCGCGCAGCACTGCTTCGGCGCCGTCGCCTCCTTCCCCTGCACGAAGTCGAGGCACGACGTCACCTTGTCGAAATCCCCCATGCAGTGCTGCGGCCCCGCCGCGGCGGCTCCTCGGAGCATGAGCGAGGCCGACGAGGACACGAGCGCGAGGGTGATCAGCAGGAAGGAACTGGGTGCCATGGCGTTGCGAAGAGCGAAACCGGGGGGATTGGAGACCGCGAGGATGAGCGCGAGAGAGCGAGAAAGAGGGCGTGTGCGCATGCGAGGGATGAAAGAATTGCTTGTAAAGAGCGGGGGATGGGACGGGATGTGGTGGGGGCATTAATGAGAGTTTGTTGAAGCTGGGAATCGAACTGAGGCCGCCCGATCAAGCGTGTGGGGCCCCGGCGATGATCCGACGGCTGCGGATGAGAGTAGAGAGATGGTACGGCGCAACGTGTTCATATATATTGCCGTCCCGTCTGTTTTGTAGCGACATTTTCACATGCAGAGAAAGGTGGTTCGTCGCTCCGCAATCTGCATGTAGTCTCTCGAAAGGAGTTGCGATTGAGCAGAGCTTTCTAGTAACTGTTTTCGACATCCAATCTAAGGTAACTTCACATGGATTGAGGGCGATATTTATGCCATAAATAACCCCAAGTAGACTCTTTCACTGAGGTTGCGAAATTGTTCTCGTTCGATGTGCACTGGAATACAGCGTGCGAAGCTCGCTCGACATGCTCCGGTGAAATAGCAAATATTGCCAAAGGGATGACCTCTCCCCGGTTGACGCTATGATGACGCGTTAGGGATGTCCGGATTAGAATTTAGATGGTTGCTGACCTTCTTCTTTTTTCGCCCTTTTGCCGCGGATATTTGATCATTCAAATCGGACGTGACGACATGACCAAAACGATAGAAACAACAGCATGTTTGTGGGGGGAGGAGGGCATTAAATGTAGCCTTTAAGCGTGGCAGTTGGGCCGCTATTTAGTGCCAAATGGGTTTTTGGTCATTCGATGTGGTCGGTCGTGCTCTGTGCAGACTGCCGGGAGCAGTAATCAGGGGAGCCGGTGGAGCTTTTAAATGAGGGTTTGAGCTGTAGTCTGCCTGCCCACCTGGACAATTTCCCCGTTCGATCTCGTCCAATTCTGTGCTTCCATCTTCGAGTTTTTTTTGCATCTTTTTCAACTTTCCTCCTAGTTTTCTACCGCGATTACTCTGTCATATAAAACCAAACTAACGATCTCGTGTTTTGAATTGATGCAGCGACCGTCATTCATTCATTTTTTTTTTCTAACATGTTAGTAGTCAGGAGACAAATTTGAAACAAAACCAATCAGTTCTGTTAAAAAATTATTCTCAAAAAACAGAATTGCCACCCAATAAGCCCTAACTTCTAACTCGAGATTTGATGACACGGTCTGAAAGCTTGCACAGAGCGAGCTTGGATGGCTGGGCCACTGCTCATGATGACTGGACCATGTGTCGCCACGCAATAAAAGCTTTGCTTTGGGAATCCCGACCCGTACCGCAATTTATTACCCACCAAAATTATTGGTGCGGTTTGGTGGAGAAAAAAATTAACAGCGACGGTGCGTCTGAGCCAACGGCAGTTACGGCCCCGTCCCTCGTTCGTTCGTCATCGAGGCTTTCTTCGACTCGACGGAAGCCCATCTGCTGCTGATCTTCGAACGAGACCAACGGCAACTTCTTGCGTTTTTCGAGGCTCGACTCGTTGCTAAATACGGAGATCTCGCGCAAGCAAAAGGGCAATTTGTGTCGCGGATTTTGCTTTCGTGTCGGGCGGGAGCTGCTCGACGTGTCCTCCGTCATTTGCAGGAATGCGAGAGCAATCGGGTTGAGATTCATGACGCCTGATGTTCATGCGAAATTTCTGGATCCAGTCTTTGGCACGTAAACCTTTCCCCCTCTTCTTGAACATGTAGAAAGCAATTGGACGGAGGAAATCGAATAAGCAGCTGCGTCCACCTGGAAAATACTTCGTTTTTTTTTTTTTTTTAAGTCCGAGTTGATCCGAACCGTTTGACTCGAAAATAATGATAAGCCTTCCCGATCCTTACTCGTGAAACCCAACATGCCCATCGTGTGTTGCTGTTGTTTTTTTTTTTTTTCGTTTCATTTTTTTCACTTGCCCTCATGGAAAGACGCAGTTTTAACTTAATTTATGAGCACCATGGTTTTTCTAAACGTTCAACTTGTCCACTCACTGACAGTTAGAAACAATCTAGCAGAGCTTTCAAACACGAGGACGAACCATCCACGACCCAAATGTGTTGATACACTCCTTAGTACGTGAATGGCGACGTCTGAATGATGAGAAGGTGCGTTCGCAGAAGAGACCTTTAGACATGGAACGTCGAGACCGACCGTTGCATCTAAGACATATAAGATTCAGTTAAATCTTCGTCTCCGTCCGTCCATTCGTTGGAGCAAAAATTATCAGTGAGAAAAATCTTGCGGCTGGACCATGTCAAGTTAGTGCGGGTGAAGGCAAAACCGAAACTGAGGCCCATGGGCTGGTTCGACTATTGAGCCGCGCGCTGATGTTGCGAAAGAAAATAAGTCCCACATCGAAGCGCAGCAGGCAAGTTGAAGAGTTATTAAGGAGTCGGGAAGGGCCATGAGGTCACGACCTTACTTAACAGGATCTCTTCTATAGGCTCGTACCTCTGCATCCTTGGCATTAAAGGAGACAGGAACCTTGGTCCGGTGGATGAACCGTGGTCGCATGATCGGAGCGTGATTAACGGCTCTTGTGGGTTTCCGAATCTGCCCGTACCGTAGAGGATCGTTCCAGGCAACACACAAATTGCTTGAGATGGTCATGCGGCTGTCTGACGGACCCAATCTTTTATTTCGTTGTTTTTTTTATTTGTTCTATGGTTAAACTCTTGAAATTCCCATTCAAGTTTGTCTTCTTTTTTCCTTCTTTTTTTTTTTTAAATTTGTTCTTCCATTTTTGGGTCGAGAAAACGGTTCATAATTTGTTCAAGGTCCGGACCTTAATATGGTTATTTGTGGGGTTTCGTTTTTATCATTCTCTTTCCCGAGTTCTAGTTTAAACTCTTGTTAGAAAAACTCCCATTCAAGTCTTTGCACTACGCCTATCATTTTTTTTTATCGCTTTATGAACCATTGTTGTTTTGTTGAATTTGAAAGTTTTATGTAGGTTTCAATTCCAACGCTTAGTCCAATTAAGTCCATAACGTCTACTAATTTCGCCGTATTCCTTTTTACCTATCTATGTCAAAATTCTGCATTTACTTGAATTAAATACTGATTTTTTTTTCTATTAAAAACCCGTAGGTCCAATACAAATGTGATTTTTTGGATGGAATTTGTGGGGCTTTTTTTTTCATTTCTTTTTATAGCAAAATGCGAGAGATCGCCTTTTGGTTTACTAGAAGCAAAGTAAGATTTTATAGCAAATTATCAAAACCGAATACCCAAATTTTGAATTTGGGTTATTTTGCATCGATTTTTGTCTAAATCTATTAAATTTCTTTATTATTTGCAATGGTTCTTTACTTAGGGGTTGGAATATCTCTATTCATTATATTTTCATTTATGAGCTATTTGAAATAAATAAAGTGAGTAGAGTGACGGCTATTGATATTTTTTTCACATCGCCTACGGCTTATTTATTCTTGTTTACTCTATCGTAATGAGATGGACTTTACTTGGACTAAGAATAGACCAATTATTATATTTTGGATGGAAATTTCCCATGCACATTTCTCTCTTAACCAATTTTTGACATCTTTTTTCCATCTAGTGATAAAAAAATAAAGGAATAGAATATTCTACGTCCATGACTTCTTTCAAATATCAAACAAGAGAATGAACCATATATCTTTACTATATGCTCCATATGATAATTAGGTTCGTTGATGGAAATTTCCTTTACACATTTCTCTCGTAACCTATTTTTTTAAGTTCTTTTGTTTCCATCTAATGATAGAAAAGGAATAGAATATACTACATTTATGACTTCTCTCAAATATCAAACAAGAGAATGAAGCATCGCATTCATCTTTAAGATATGCTCCATATGGTAACTAGGTTCGTCAATTATAGTCAACAAACCATATAAACCAAAGGTACATCGGTTAAGGATTTATTACTGTCTTATCCCACGTTGTTTACCCATTGTTATTCAACACTCTTATAATAATAATAATAAAAAAATTACATCCAAACATTTTCTTGCCTAAATCTATTTTGAATTTGATAAATACATTGCTTATGAATCACTTGTTCATGTATGCCTTATGAATCCACCTGTTGTTGATTGAAAATTGAAAATTCATATACAAAAGAAGCGCTTACTTAATTATAGAATCGATTTCGCAATTTATATTTTTTATGTGATAATTGTGTGGAGCGTTGTCCGACAAATTGTTTGCGGCCCGAATGAGTCAAACGGCGATTTTATCCAGATTTTAACTTCATTAATACACAAAATATGAAATATAAAAATGAAGTTCTTCGAGTATTTATGTAATTTTTGTGGGGGTAAAAAAAAAGAGAGGCCGTGCTGACCCCTCGTTTACTTTGCACCAGCAGTCAAATTTCACAGCGAAGTCTCGAACGACCTCTTCCTCACCAGCAGGCACGTGATCCTCGACGGCTGCACGTGCACGCTCTCGAGCGTGCACACCACGAAGTCTGGCCGGTGGAGCGCGAGCGCCAGGTGGTGGTCATCGCCGAACGCCATCGCCGACGCGTCCAGCAGCACGTGCCAAGAGTTCCGGTGGGCCTCCGATATCCAGTGCATCGAGTACCTCGTCCCGTCCACCGCCGCCGGGTACGCGAACAGCCCCTTCGGCACGTGCTTGCACTTCTTCCTGAAGTACTGGCTCAGCTGCGACCCCTTGATCCGGAGGTCCAGCCACGTCTCCGGTGCCGGCACCGTTTTCGCCTCCTTCGCCGCCGCGAAGTCCCTGATCCGGTCGTCCTCCTCGCCGACGATCGTCAGGTAGTAGCTCCCTCGGACGAAGGGATAGCTCTCCCCGATCATCACCATCGCGTCCCTGTAGCTCGGCGCGAAGAGGACGAGGTAGGCGTCTTCCGTTAGTCCGCAGTGCTTGAGCGCTCTGTTTCGAGCTTGGATCTCGGGGATGGAGATGAAGTCCGCTTGCGGCGACGACTTCTTCGTGAGGATGTCCAGGAGCCTGGACTGTTCGAGCTGAGTCCGATCGAGATCGGAGAGGCTGCGACTGAAGGAGGGCGAAGCAGAGGAGGAATCCCTCCTCGGCGACCTGCGCTTGTCGTCGGAGCCCGCGACGGCGTCGCAGTCGTCAGCGACGGAGAGACTGTCCATGTCGAGGGCGTGAGGCTCGACGAGGCCGTTTGAGTACTGGGGATATTTGGTGAAGATGTACTGTTCGACGTATTGCATTTCGCTTGGAGTGATGGGGCCTGACCATCTCAGGTCGAGCCCTCGCAGAGTGGATATGGCTTCGGCGACCAGGTGAGCTGGAATCACACTGTTTACTTTCTGTTTTTTTTTTTAAATAATTTTTTTGAAGATCACCATGGAAATGGAAAACAATTTAGGAGACAGAGTTCGGTTTAAGTATAGATGACGAAGGAAGGATTAAGAAAAGCTTACCTTAAAAACCATGCTGGTCGGTCTGCTATTGCTGCTTTGACTTGACGGCCTTGTTGGCGATGCCTCAAGCTCACCATCTACACTGACCTGATTAAGAGCACAAGAAAGTTTTTGGTTGAATCCCTGTTCAAGAAACGATCAAGAAATCTACCGAAAAGATGAAAGGCAGGAGTTTTGAGAGTGTGAGAGAGAGGGGTTACCTTCAAATCTCCATTAAGGACAACGTTTTCTTCACCATTTCTTCCCATGATTCTCCTAGCTTGTTAAGGGAAAAGAAAAGAAAAGTAGAGATTTCGGGATTTACGTTCTCTGCGTTGATAAGAATTTAGTGCAGAAGAAGAAGAAGAAGAAGAAGAAGAGAGAGAGAAAGAGAGAGAGAGAGAGAGAGAGAGAGAGAGAGAGAGAGGCGTGCAAGAGGAAAGATGCCAAGTCTAAATGAGCCAAAGATGGTATGAATGTGAAAGTCGAAAGTGGCAATGGGCAGTGATTATGGCAATGGCGATGACATTATAAAATCATGAACGAGACAAGTGACAAGGAGATAAGCGCCGACGGTGACGAAAGTTATGTCCCACATCAAGGAAGATTGAACTCTAAACACTACCTTAGATCATATGATTGCACGCCATTTCGATTATTAATCCCCTTCTCTCCAATGTTCCTCCCCCCACCCCTCGTTGCCCACTTAGCTCAGGAATTTAAAGTTCACGACCGAGATGAGGACGGTTTAAATGGTTCTGGTTCATTGCTTTGGGAGCGTTTATACTTCTGCTCTCTTCTGGGTAGTCGCGAAGTGCTCAAATCCATGCATGCGAGTGCTGTTGGTCCAAAACTCAGCAGCTGTGAAAAGTGCAAAGTTAGGACGATTTAATATCCAATTGGCGTTCGATTAAAGAATGCATGGGGTCCTCCTGAAGAGTGACGGCGACTGGTTGAACAATTGAGGGCGTTGAGGGATGTTTGAAGGCCCCATTAGCGAGGCACCCGTTCTACAACGAAAGCTAGTGGGGTAAAAGGAAAATTGGCATCTCTCTGGACTCGACAAGGACGAGTCTTGGGGACGATCCGTGACCCATTGGACCTTTTATTATATTAATTGCAGCGCTTATTGCTAGAAGTCAATCATGCCTTGATTACCTCTCTTGGAAAATCGTATTCTAATGCGCGGAACGGACAGGCGCTCGTAGAAGATGCAAGCTTCATTGGTTGGAGCCGAGCCAATAGCTATTTGACTCTGTTCCATCGGCAGGTGGCATTTGACAGTGAGGAACGATTGGTTAAACAGTAAAAACTCGACTTGTTCGGACAGCAAGAAGTCAAACTTTGACGAAAGGTGGTTTGCTGGAAAGACGAGCCTTTTCTTGCTCAAGCTTCACCAAGTTTCAGCAGGACCAGACGGTTGACCGACGGAATCACAGCTAGAAAGAATCAAAATACTCCTGGGATGTTAAAATCTGAGGTCAAACAGCTGGAGGAATATCTGACTAAACCACCAACAAAACCGAGGAACCGAGCAACCGAAGGCATCAGATGCTTGATAAGTAAAACGACTCTAAGTTAGCCTCAAATACGGAGTTCGCGCAAGTTCTGTTCTTGGGATCATTGCCTTCCTCCGGTAACCAAACATGTACACCAACTCATCGCGCGCCCAACAAACGGCCCACCTGACTTCCTTGACACTAGTGAACAGGTAGAGTCTGGGGGCAGCTTCTGCGTACTGGGTTTGCAAAATTCAGTCTCGTCGCCCGAATCCTTCGACTCGTTTGATTGGTGCTAAACGAGATTCAAGAACGTGCTTCAGCATAAGCTTGAGAGGGGTGCGCCGATGGAGGCAAATTCTGAACGTCGGCTGTCACAATCAGCCCGCCGTGGAAAGTGGTTGGTCCGCGTCACTGGGACTGGTCGTGCAAAATTCGGTCAAAGGTGCCGACGATCGACAACGACTGATATGGTTTCTTAATACTTGGACCTTTATTGCCAAGGCATCTTTGCAGCATTTTCCAACTACTAAACCCTCGCCACCCCCACCCCCCCCCCCCCCCCCCCCCCCAAAAAAAAAATAAATAAATATATATATAAAATAAAAATAAAAAACATAAATAACTTCACTACCATATTTAATTTGAATTCTCAGGAAAACAGAAGCAGCGTATTCATGTCCTCTCTTTCTTCTAGTCGAAGTTTTCCCCCATCCAGCCCTGTTAAATTTACTAGCTCTCTTCCCCTTCCATGGCTTTGGTTTTACTGTGAAGCAAGCAGTAACCTCGTGCCTTCGGGTCCGTAGGAGGTTAACCAAGGGTAAACTGACTGAACCTTCCTTTTTATTGAAGAGGAGGAAGGGGCTAACCAGAGTTAGAACTTCTCACCAACCTCGATTTCCTTAAGAACTTGATTTCACAATGCCAGCCTATGACACGGCCGCATGCTAACAATGCCAGCATAATAAGTAAGTAGGATCTTAGGAGGTATCAAGCAAAACGAATTCCAACATCACAGCGCACAGAAACTAGGACTTACTTGCCACATTTTCATGCAGGCAATAATTTATCTAGTCGATGATGTCGCCAGAATGGTTGGTCGCATAAGTTTTCGAAATCATCTCACAAACCACATTCTTTCTTTAGATCCTTCTTGCGTCAACATTACCGAACCATTCATGCCGAATGTAGCAAACTCAAATTCACATCATCAGTAACTCCAAATGATGCTGACGACAGTCTCTCCAATAGTATGCAGTCATGTAAGGGACGAAATAGTCCTTCCAAATAAACTGAAGTTGCATGCAATTGGCGTAGTCTGAATCAATCTGAAATACCACTACAAGATGATAGGGCAAAAATGGACCAATTAATTAGACTGGGTAAAAAAATCAAGGATTAAAAATCTACACTCAGCCTGAAAGCATAACAGCACTATACACATGGAGATTACAAGAAGTACTTCATCCGCTCATCTCTTCTCATTGCATTATATACTGCTTGAACCTGTGAAGCCATAAAAAAAAAACTTCATGTTCAGTCATTGAGTCACTTGCATTCAACTGCCAAACATTATACTACCAAATAAAGAGAAGGCCTCTTCTAGTCTAAGGCAAGGAAATCGTATGCCTAGGCAAAGTTGTGAACTGACTATCATGCTCTAAAGATAGCCATTAAGCTTCATCTAAGTTTGTAAAAGCCCTCAAAATTTGCTGAGGTTACAACTACCAATGCTGATCACATCCTCTCGAAGACACTGCTATTCAACCCAAACAGAATGCTTCTTACATATGCATGACTCACCCATTTAAATAATGGACCTCTTATCTAATCAATATAATAGCAATATGGGTTCTACTTTAATAGTGGCCACAGTATGACAGCAGCATAATGCTGCCTGGGTAGCAAACTCGTGGCTGTGCACCTCGTATAATTGCAACATGAAGTCTCTGATCTTGACACTAAAATATAATAATAGCCACAGTGTGATGGCATTATAGTGCTACCAGGGCTTCGTAATTGTGGCTGTGCACCTTATCTGGGCTCCTACTCAAACATCCATGCCTAGTCTAATTTCAATTGAAAATAGTTTTCATCAGAGAGAGAGAGAGAGAGAGAGAGAGACCTGCTCACTTGAAACGACATGAATGGGTCCTATATTTACAGACACATATTTGCCCCTTGATGAAGACTTTTGCCTCACATGGCCCTGTTGCAGAGCACAACCATAGACGTTTAGTTTATCATGTTGAATTATAATTTCTTGGGAAGATAAACTACATATGCTTATAAATAGATCATCAATGAATGAGCAAATGAAATTCAAAGCTACATCAATAGTGCCGTCCCAGACCCAAGGCCTGGACCAAAAAAAGCAATATTAAAATCAGAAAATACCGAGGTCGATAACAAGCAGCAATTGCTTGCTTGATCTCCCATCGTGACTTTATATGAACTAAAGTAAACAAAAGACCTCACGGGCCCTCGAACATCGGCCGTATTGACAATGAGGTTTGTTATAAGCCAAAAAACTTTGGCCTCTTTTTTGGCCCTCCAAAGATAGGCCAATGACCTTCAAGCATAGTTCTAGCTTCATCTTCGAGCATATTTAATAACTCAAGATGGCAAAAACACATTCCACCTCAAGTTTTAGCAACCCTCTCCGTCTCTTTCTCTCCTCTCTTTCTCCAAATGTCTTACTCACAAATTCAACATTACAATTTTAACTAGGCTAATTTGTTACCCTTTCCTTATACAATTATGAACACATCAATCAGAATTATATTTTCAACATTTTAATGTTTACTCTAAAATATCTGCATATTGAAATACTTGTGCGTAAATTATACTTACGCTTATAAAAATAATGTACTTTGGTTTTAAAATACTTAATCATGGAAGAACAAGCGCTTAAAACAAGTTATCTTATTATGGTCGGAGAAAGATATTTTTTGCTTATCGTAGGAGAGTAGCAGTATCCCCCTCCAACCCCAGCCCAAAAGAAAACAATGATAATTATAACTATAACAATGCATGCATCCATCTCTTGTCTAAACATGGCTGATCTTCCATGCAAACTAACCGCGGTATGATATCTTGTGAATTGTTGATATCATCAACACTTTCATCGAGACTTAATTTCATGGTAAATTGTTCACCTAACAATAGAGCTATTGCAGCAGACAGATATTGTATGCAGGAATCACGGCTCCTTGAGCTACTGATGATGCCAGATGATTCCAAGTATCAGCCGACATGTGCTTCTTTAAGATATGTTCACCGAATACTTGCAAAGAGAAAGTCAAAAACTAAGTGACTCTTTTCTCACTTTGGCCTACAACTCTCTCCACGACCACTCCCTTCTCTTGAACCTATCCTCCAGGAACACGTCCGCTGCCCGGAGTATGTCTTTGGGATCTTCCACCTCTCTCTATTCCCTCCGACCTTACAAGCTCCCTTGCTCTTTCCAACAAAAGGTTGTAATCTTGTTCGAGCTTGCCCGCTTCCCTTATCACCCTCTAATTGTCTCTTTGGTCTGCTCGGTCCTTCTCTTGGACCTCAAGTTCGTTCCAGATCTGGTCCTGGGTCATTTCTGGATTTGCCCCAGAAGTCCAAGGCCGGTCTTGGTTTTCAGTAAAAGGGATAAAGGGGACCCCCAGTCTGGGGCAGGCGGTCGATTGAACCCTCCGCTCATTCCCCCTGACGCGGGTGGAAAAAATTGATTCACAGCCCATCCCAATTTATCCATTAACAACCACCCTGAAATGGCGATTTTCGAAAGTGTATGTTGCTCTTAAGGACCATTCTTCATCATTATGATGGAAACAGGCCCTGCAGCATTTTGCAGGACAGAATTCTCTTTATAACTTACAATCACAGCAACAGAATAGCTTGTGCATCTCTGCACTACACCAGAATATCCTGAAAGAAGCTATGCCAAGTCTTCGTTTGCACTGCGTCATAATTTCATCTGACCAGTGCATTCACAGATCCATTCCAATTATCAGTTATATGTCAAGCAAGTTTACTATGACATAAATCCACCTTATATTGAGACTGACTGCTGAATATGGGCAAAAACACTGGACCAGTAAAATTTATCGTGAATGCGACTAACAGGCAACACAATCCTGCCACTCTCTTCCTCAAACTAGATTTTCCCTAGAACTAAATAAAGGTTGAACCCACATTTTCATCCAAATAAGTACCGAGTTATTAATCTACTTTGCAGAAATTCAAGTGAGGAA
Organism: Rhodomyrtus tomentosa; assembly: GCA_028455895.1. Taxonomy (NCBI): domain Eukaryota; kingdom Viridiplantae; phylum Streptophyta; class Magnoliopsida; order Myrtales; family Myrtaceae; genus Rhodomyrtus; species Rhodomyrtus tomentosa. Next base: position 10,016,864 of record JAPCWY010000003.1, on the reverse strand, counting down.
GGAATTACATAAGATGAACCTCTTCATTGCAAGAGAGTTAATACTTGTGCTAGTAGACATGAGTATTTTGTTTTATAGGACTGTTCCAATACACCTACCAAGATTTTGCCACATCAGTTTTGATCATCAGGTATAATTCCTTTTTTTCTCCTATTACTTGTGCCAATTGTGCAATTGAGTCCTTTCATTTCTATGATCTGTGCAATCGAGCCTTGTCATTATTAACATACTTAAGCATGCTGACGTGGCGGCTAACACAGCAAGTACAGATATATAAAAAAAGAGAAAATGAATGAAGAAGTCAAATAACCAAAATAAACTACAGGAAAAAAAAATGTGAAAGAGAAGGAGGTTGCAGCCCCAACACTGGCAACGGACAGCACCACCAACCCAGCTCAGCCCTGGCAAGCCCTCACCAAGGTCACACAACTCAAATTGAGGGTTTCGCGCGGCCACATCTTGCCTCAGACGAGCTGTGGCAGACCCCGGGGGAGGGGGACCGGCAAGTATATTATCCAAAATCTACATTTGAGTATCAAATTAATAAAATCACTCTGGCATATTCATTTTTCACAACATTCCTATTTGCTCAATGGCCTCTGAAGCTACGAGTCCAGGTGACTCATGGTCTCATTGCAGCCAATAATCTGAAAAAAATTGAAAGATAATTTGTTTTTCAAGCAAAAGTCTCGTGAGATTTGGCCATGTGATACCCTTGCTTGGGTTGTGTGACCTCTGAAAGAGGTTGCTGGGTTTGAGCAGGGGTAGTGGTCTGGACTGTCACTGGTGACGACTTCCCCGGCCACCTCCTTCCCTCCGTCAAATCTCTCTCTCTCTCAGATTTTTTCCCTCGAATTTTCTATTTATCTTGATATTTAAAATTCACTATCCATTTTCTCTTTCTGTAAATGTTTAAACTTGCCACATCAGCGTGATTATGTATTTTATAGTGAAAAGACTCAATTGCACTAATCATACAATTCAAAGGACACGGCTGATTAAATTAAAAGCTAAATGACTTGATTGCACAATCTGTAGAAGTGATAGGACCCATATCTCTTTGTAATTAACTATTTCTTGATCTGAATGGTCAGAAAGAACATGCTCCCAAAAAATTACATGAGGCTTCTAATCCCATACAACATATTAAAAACTTCCCCAGTTCAAACTACATGAAAATATAACTTTGCAGAAAACTAAAATACTTCTTCACAGAAGAACTACCAATTCTGATGTTTGTGTCAACTTAATCTCATCAATATCCTTAATCTCATTGTAAATTCCAATTCTTGGGAAATAAGGGGTACCTTGGGAATTGGCTGTTGGATGACAGATTCAACAGCAACAATCATAGCATGCACAAAATCATCACCACCAGTTCCAATGGCGGTAAACCCTCTAACTGTTGGGTAAGTGTTGACCTGTTAAGCAGGATACTGCCATTAGCTTCATATCTGAGTAGATGCTCTTTTAGATTCGCATTTCTTCTTATGGTTAGGTATTTGCAGTTTGCACCATACATGCAGTGCCCCAGTTGTAAGAATAAATTTTTGCTCTAGAAAAGGTATGAATCATCCTCACTCAATTGCTTCTAATGTCCTATGTGTGTGATCAGAAGAATTATTTCAAACTGCTTAATCTGCCAAAAAATTAATAGTTCAAAATTCACATGTGATTATTTATAATTCACCAGAATAGATTAATTCCGACACTGCAGAATGAACTGCTCTGGAACACTAAAGATGCCAAAATGACCATAGCTATTTGCATTCAACAGTTACATTCGAGGAAATGAAGGTCACTACCTTCTTGTCCAAAGCAAGCCATTCGTTGGACGAATCATCACTTACTGTGCCGCCAATAACCACATTTGTTGTTTGCCCTACTCTCCCTTCCGCCTTTGAAACCTCTGAAATAAATGCTGCAACTATTATAAAATGCTACGATCACACAGAATAAATGTAAAATTACCAACATAGTTATGATAAGAACACCCACTCAACAATGAATTTAAGTAGAAGAAAAGAGTAGGCCTCTGAATTTTCATGACAGCATATTAAACAAGTACGCCGCCCCTCATCCAATTCATGTTTTTTGCATATAGTGTATCACGCATGACTATGTCTTTCTAATCCGAAAACCAGAAAATGAGAATACAAAATGTTTAACGCTGGACAGAAAACACTGATCACCGATGCCAGTGCCCCTCCTAATGTCCAATCCTTCTACAACGACAGGAATTTCTAGAAGCCGATTAGATAAATTCCTTCGAATCACATCAATATCGAGCTTCGCCACGCAAATCGGAGCCAGGAGCTAAACCGTAACCTCAAACGCAATCTGAAATCTCACCATCCCCGACCTTAACGGGCGAAAAGCGTACCTGAAATGGCCTTGAGAACAGCTTCCTGAGGCGGACCTTGTTCTTGATCGTCCTCCCAGTTCCCAGACGAGGACGGCGAACCGTTACTGGTGGAGCAATTCAGCACCTGGCTTCGCCTGGCGGAGTGGAAACCCGGAGCCCTGCGAGGCCCGTAACCGCAACCCATCTTGCGGCGCGGAGGAGACGACAAAGCGCCGGCGAGGGAGAGAGAGAAGGAGGCGGGAGCCGCGAGCGAAGGCTTCCATGGCTCGGTCAGGAACACGCAGCGCAACATGGTCCTACATGCCATTACTTCGTGCGATTCTGTCTGCGGCTTCGATTCTTCTGGTTTCTGGGTTTTGGGTGTCGGGCGCGGAGAACTCTTGTCCGACACGTTTCGGAAGAAGGGGATTTTTCTCGGCTTCGCAATTCGGTCAGGGACGACGCCTCGATCCCTCCCCTGAGCACAGGCTCCCGCTACGAAATTTACGCGGACGATTATACCCCTTTCGCTAACCGCCTCATTTTTTCCTTTTTTTTTTTAAAACTATCTTTTTAGTTCTTAATATTCTTATTAATTAAAAAAATAATTAATACCAGTAACGATTAGCTATGTTCCAAGAATAATACGTCCTTGAAACAAACGTATTAATCGAAATAAACAATCATTGTATTTTCAACACAAAGGTTGAATTTTAATGTCTTATTTCCAAATAGTTAATTTAGGATATTTGTTATGAAATCCTCATAATTTTAATGATCGGGCCAGGATAAATTGAAATGAATTAAATAAAAAATATAAAAAAACAAAAACAAAATTGTGGAGAGTGGGATTTGAACCCACGCCCTTTCGGACCAGAACCTTAATCTGGCGCCTTAGACCAACTCGGCCATCTCCACATTAGCGGTCCAGATTTCACTATACATATATTTAAAAAATATACAAATACACAACTTTCCTAATCCTTTGTCCCAAAGAAAAGGAAAAAAAAGATTCCGTGATGCAACCGAACTCTTATCATCTTCGCAATGCTTCCACGATACTGAGACGTTTCGGAATAGGATTCACTTTGAGGTTGTCTTTTACGTTATGTACACTTGTAATCCATTGTGCCATGGTTTCTATTTTGTCCTTATATCTCCTCTTTAAAGTAACTAGTTTTCTTTGATATATCCCGAATTTTGACGCGACTAATCCTTACAATGTTTGACTTGATCAATTTATATGATTGACTGGAATAAGACTGAATTCATAAAGCGTTAGACATAAAATTTACGATTACTCCACGAGAGAGAGAGAGAGGGGCCGTGCAATTCAAGGAGAGCTTTGCAGTGTATTTGTAAGTCAGCGATTCAGTAAAAAGTGACTAGCTAACAAAATTGGCGGAGAATCAAATTACTAATCGACAGCGCGGAGTCCGTGAAGTTCAAGTGGGACCAGCAAGTGGCAACTCTTCCGAGTCCCGAATCAAATCGAGACATTTTGCGAAAATATCTACAAGTTACGCGGGCTGGTGATTTGGGCCCAACATGTATGGGCTTTCACGTTGGGCCACCGGCCTTCAAAGCCCATTCCATCCTCTTCCCCGGGATTCAGTGACCTTATCATCACCCCCCCTCCCTTCCCGAAACTCATACGAATAGACGTGGGACGTTATCAATTTTTCTTCCCCTCTTTCTTTCCCCCCCCCCGGAATAAAAGACGTGGAAGTCATGGGCTGGATCACGATCTCCATCAAGATGTTAGCTCCCAGACAAAAAATAAAATAAAATAAAAATTCAGACATAAGATATTGCAGCCAAAACCCCCCACTCCCATCTGGACCGTCCGTCCACCACCGGCGCTCTTCGCAACAAATCAGCGGCCCCATTTAAATAAGTAAAAATCGAGTATTCATTTAAATTGTGAAAAAAAAATTATTTAAAAATACCTTTAAAAATGTTAATTATTGGTATCGCTTAAAAAAATTAAATGGATGATAAATAAATTTATTGCTTATGAAAGTATTTGCATGTAAAATCATTATCGATTATTAAATTTTAAATTTATATTGATTAATTATTTTAAACGATATATACATAATTATTCATAAGAAAAGTGTGCGTGTGTGTTTTTTTTTAATTATTTATTTTTGGGGAGGAGCGAAACGGAGGCGGAAAATCTAGAGAGATCCGTCCGGCGCTTGCAAGCAAAAGGGCAAATCACCGCCCAGCCCACTCCAGAACATCTTCGTACCGAAATGAAAAATAGGGAAGAAAAACACATTGCACCGTAAGCCACCAAACGCTTTCACGCCTACGTGTGTGACCTCGCAACCACGTTTATTTTCTGTCCCCCTTACAAATTCTTATTTTATTCATTCGAGCCGCCCGAAAAGAAAATTGAAAAATCCGTGCTTCCCCTCTCCTCGGGTCTCTTCCACCTCTCCTTCCCTCCCTGCCCTCCCCGATTCTCACCAAACACCACCGCCGTCCTGAGCCGGAGAATCCCCGTCGGGAAATGGGTCCGATCGTCCTGACTCAGCTGGCGACGGGCCTGAGCGTGTTGGCCGGGGCGGTCCTCGTCAAGTCGGTCATGGACCAGAAGCCCATGGCCGGCCCCTTCCAGCGGTGCCCCACCTGCAACGGCACGGGACGGGTCGCCTGCATGTGCTCCCGGTGGTCGGACGGCGACGTCGGGTGCCGGACCTGCGCCGGTTCGGGCCGGATGGCGTGCAACAGCTGCGGGGGCACGGGCACGGGTCGGCCCCTACCGGTCCAGCTCTCGGTGAGGCGTCCCAACCCTCCTCCCCCGTCTTAACCGGGCCGTGGGCGGCTTCTGTGTAAACTCTTATATTTCCGGTCATATGTAGCAGTTCTGAGAGTAACCCTGGTCTCTAATACATTTGTTTTTTTTCCCTTGTCTCTCTCTCTCGATTTCCTTTGGGAGATTAAGTTATGTAATGTAAATTGGGAAGATACTTGGATGTAATGAACGAACGAGAATACTGCAAATTCAGATTCTTATACTACGACGACGACGACGACATAACCTTAGTAACTAGCCAGGATTTGTTAAACAGAGGTTCGACACATACAGTGACCCCCGGTTTCCTTACAGTTTCAGATAAATGTCGTCAATAGTGTGGCCAATTCACAGTAGCTTCAGTGCTTAAAGAATGAGAGGCAAAATTACGTGCACTGTGATTCAGATTGACGGTGCTTGTGGAATTAATTATGAAGAAAGGAAGAATACGAAGGCTTATGGTGCCGCCCCGTTGCGTGGTATATCCCAGAACCGGCGACAAAACAAGAGGTTCTGTCCAATTTGTCGACTTCTCCCAGGTCCCGGTTAAGGCTCGCTCAGTCGACGCTGCATTGATTGCACGAGGTCTTACTTCCGACAGTGCTGCTTCTCGGGCAAGAGCTCTAGCATGCATCTGTCCCAACATTTACCTAAACTCCGCGCGCGCCTATTAGGTGAATATAGCTCCATCTCACGTGCGGGGAGTCTAATTGAGGGAATCGGGAGCAATATTAGATGCCCGTAAATCGGATTCCTGGGATGACCGATCGTGCGAGTGTGAGTCTAATTGGGGCCTCTTGCAGCGGTTTTGCGGAATCAATTGCCGTAGCAACTAGCAAGCGAGTGGTGGATACGGGAGTTGCGATTGGCAAACATAGGAGGGTGGAGTGGGTTCACGGTTGTGGCAGCGATGGCGGCAGACTGGCAAATGTCGCCCGAATTGGTGTATTGATTCACCAAACCGGAAAAGTTATGAACCATCAAGAGAGCAGCTCCCGCATTTGGAAGTACCTTTTCTTCGAAAGAAAGCCATTTGCAATCGCATTGCTTATGAGCAAATGCATCGCATATATTTAAGCTATCCAGGTTGTACTGAGCTCGAGAGAGAGAAATGTGAACCTGGGAAGTGGAACGCAGACCCTCTTGGGTTCTACCCAATACAAAAAGAAATGTGATCCTGATTTCTTTCATTTCTTTCATCTTCGGAAAGAAGACTCCGACTAATCACATCTAACAATGGCCGCTGCCGTTGACTGCTGTCGGATCTAATTTCCAGCCAACTTTCCGGGTTCCCTATTGGGGTTCAAAGGGGATTGACCCCCTTTCCAATGTCATGAACTTTGGCAAGAATCAACTGAGAAGGAGTACAGAGGGGTGATAAAGCTATGAGCATCCTCTCTAACCCTAGCAGAACATTAAGCAAGTTTTTTTCCATGATCTTACCGACTGAGGTGTAAGGTACGAAAACTTTCTTCCAACGTTTAGAATTTCTGAATCCTTTGTTGCGCGAGAGAATTTGTGTATCAAAAGTACATGTTTGAATGTATTAGGAACCGTGGGTGATTCTATCACTTTAACCTCTTCCAGTAAGTTTCTCAATTCCTCATTGGGATAACAACATGCAAAAGTCTAGATTCATTAACTGCACTTTAGCTACTTGTGATTAACTTTTGCGGCGAGTTAATATAGGAAACATAAGCTATATTTACGTATAACGCATTACCTAACAGTCAATGGAAAGACAATCGGAGCAACGAGAACATGTAGAGAAAAGACGAGAGAACTGTCCGGACTTGAACCAAAGACCCATGCTCTGAATCTCTTAATGGGAGCTCCGGAATTCTAATGCTATGTTGATCGGAATAATGTGGCTTGCTAAGTGATCGTAAAATTCACACAGTAAGTAACTGGAGAGGGACAAATTCGACGAAACGGACGGTATAGCAGATCAATTTGTCACGTAGAAATAAGCAATTCATCTCAACGAAACAGGCTAACCCAGGCTAACCCATTTTGTTTCTTTTTTCTGCACGGTGTATGAAATGCCCGGTTATTTGCGAGCTTATTATATTTTTCTGCTTACTAGTTACTATAGAGCAAAGTGTACCACCATGCATGGAGAGTCATCGCTACTACCCAACCATCAATGTCAAGCCCTAACTTCAATCAAAGAGGTATTTGTACATTGCACAACCGTTCTATAGGCTAGACAAGGAGAGCCAATACAAGTTCTCTTTTCCAATTACACAAATCTTCCTTTGCATAATCACACCTCTCTCTCTCTGTCACCCTTGTTCCTTTGCAAAAGGATTTCCAATTCAATCTCGATTTGTTCTCGCTCTCGAGTTCTTCCTTACTTGGGTGTGAAAGCCTGCAATAACCCACCACGTGAAGTATCATAACATGTAGTGCTTCAAACGATTTAGTCTTAAGTATGGATGGGGGTGTAGCTTATCTTACAGCGAAAACTGTAGCATGACCCGGATCGGCGAGGTGAGCAAACAGGTTATCAATCGGGCCGGTGCCGGTGTAGATGTGTTGGAACCAAGCGCCCATGACAGCCAACATGGCCAGCCTCCCGTTCTTGATCTCCTTGGTCCTCAACTCCTTGACCTTCTCGGGCGAGCCGGAGCCCCACCCTAGCGGGTCAAACCAAAGCCCACCGGGGTACCCGACGTCGGTGCCAGTGAGCTTGTTGTTGGGGAAGATGGGGTCGGTGTTGACGCACCCAGGCTTGATGATGTCGGCCCATCTCCTGCCCTCGGCCCAGCCGATGAAAATGAGCTCGACGACGAAGAGGGTGGTGGTGTCGGTGAAGTACTCTTGCTCCCCGGCGGTGTACCACGAAGGAGTGTTGAGGATGCCGATCTTCGTGAGGAACTCGGGGATGAAAATGCCGGCGGCTCCGAGCATTGCCCATCTGCAGTGGACCAGCTCCGCTTGTTGGTTCCATCTCAAGCTCTCGGGATCAGAGGCTGTCGTTATCAGATCCATTTAGACACGATTCTCTTTGTCAAAATTGGAAAACTTTGACGAGGTTAGCACAAAGTATACTAAGATATTAAGTTTATGGACGACCTAGGAGCGTTATAGACGCAGTTGTGAAGGCACTTGATCCTACTAAAAGTTCCAATAATTGCTTAAGCAACCTAATTTCTCTAAGGATCTTTCTACATGAACTGTCAATGGAAAATTTTGGTTTCACTGCAAGATAGTCAATTACATCCAAACATGAACGCATGCCTATAGATCGACACGTCTCCTTCGACTTACCCAGGCCAAGAGGATCGAAGCCGAAGTCTCCCGGGAGGCTGCCCAGAGAGTGATTCAAAAGCAGCAAATCAGACTTCTTGTTAAAAGTTAGGTTGTAAACACAAACAGTGACCATAAATTTAAGCACGGTCGAGGAGCGAACCTGCCGTCGAGCCACGGAGGAGGAACGCTTCCTGGGAACCAGAGAGGTCTATCGGGATCCGCTGCTGCACAAACGGTGGCCAACCTTCCTGCGGCTGCAGCCGGCGCAGTGTGCTTGCTCACGCGCAGCTTTTTGCCGGTCAGGAATGAAGATCCATTCTTTTGGCCACTGAATCACGTGCAAGCAATGGTCGTTCATCAGAAACTCCCAAGATAAATACTAGGATTTCAACATTTCGAGCTCTCCAAAACAATCATTTCCGACCACTTCATCATCCTAGACATGCCTACACTATCATCTGTTGTTCCATGAACCTAAAATCGCTCTATCTTCGACATCTAATTCAGTCCCCACCATCTGGTCTCCCATGATGCTCATCGCCTTACGATTGATTACACGCATATGGGATCATAACGAGCGTATACTTTACATGATCTTATGAGAGCTCAAGTTAAAAGTGAAGAAGGGCTTGCCTCGGAGAGGAGATGGCCACAGCTGCAATGGCTGAGGAAGCGCACACCGAAGCCATTCTCTTCGAATAACTCGCGAGAGGTGGAGATGGGAACAGGGCGTGTGTGAAAATCCGAGGACGTAGGAACCCAAGTTATTGTGCGCATGGGCTTATCTTAAAGGATAGGAGGGGCGGCCTCCGATTGGCTGCTTCATCGCCACGGGGGCCTGCAGAATCTATTACGAGTCCCCCTCCAACTGCCACGTGGAAGCTGCCGAGTGATTCCCTTCCTTGAATATCTGGGAGTTAGCGGTTCACGTTGGCGGATGGGGCGGCCAATCAGGATGTTCCGCCTGACCCCTTGGTCGGATATCTCGGCAAGTTGATGAGTTTCTAGTGAGCAGATGAGGAGCAAAGTTAAGAAGAAACAATTACGATGCAACTGCTTGTACCTTGGCTGGCTGGAGCAGGAAGTCACATGAAAATCCCCTGTGGAATGCTGTAAAGGTAGCTACATTACCAAGGGAGACGGTGCGTCGCGATTTTGATAGGATAAATCGAAAGGTCGCACAAAATATATGAAATAATGTGTGTTAGAGAGCTTGGCTGGATACAAAACGATGAAAGAAGATACGAGAAAGTTGAAAATAAGGATTTGATTGGGCTTTCGTTGTTCCCGCGGAAATAAATTATTTGGCGAACGTTTTTCTCGATTGCATCGCGCACGAAAATGGACAAATGAAGAAGATTTCCATCACCCACAGAAATTCGGAAATATAATTTGCGGTCAATGATGAAAACATTTCTCCATAACTAATTATTTCAATTGACACGAGTCAATCGTTTCAAGAGTTTAAACTCATTTATTTTCATAGAAACAAACCGTGCGACCGAGAGAGAGGTTAGACATTGGCTGCTTCTTCGCTTAATCTCAGGCCGGTAATCATGACATTAGCCCAGAGTAACGGTTGGGCCCATTTTGAACTGGGTTGGGGACTCGGACGACTTCTTGTTGGGCCATCGGAATGACGAGGATGGCGTTGCCCACGTAATTGCTCTAAACTCACACAACTCCCCACGCAGAAACAGCATATTTTTCCGTTGAGAGTCAAACCGGATGTTTCAGCCAAGCAAAACAAACAAAAAAGAAGGAGAAAACCACGACGCTTCCGATGACTGTCGGCTTACAACGCAACACGTTATTCCCTTCTTAATCACCCAACCAGAATACTCTTCGGCGCGTTTTTCACGAAAAGTCCGTAGGTTGCGCCCGCCATTCAAAACAAGGGATGATCCCTTTCACCTTGGCCTCCTTTGACGGTGTCGGAATTAACCGGTAAAGCATTGGGGCTCCAGCCGAACGACAGTAATCCCACGACGTCGTCCTTATCTTCGTGCAAGGGGTCCAGGAAATCATCACCGAGAGAAGCCATTGCTTTCGAGTGGATAAACGAGACCCACCACCACCACCATCTCTCTCTCTCTCTCTCTCTCTCTCTCTCTCTCTATCGATCTATCTCGATCCAACAAGCAAGGAATCTAAGACATGTAGAATCAGATCCTTACCAGGTGGAGTAGGAGGAGAGCTAATCATTTCTCGCTCACTCAATTTTACTTTTGCGAAAGCCACCGCATGGATAAGACATTGAGTTTGGTAAGTTCGCATTTGCTGTCTAGACTTTCTCTTGAATCTATAAAGCTCAAGTGCCATGCTCCACATACGCTTTAGTATAAGCCGTTCCAGATTCCGTTTAGGCTATCTATCTGAGACTTGAAACCTAATCGAAATCGGTTTTTTCAATTTTTTTTTCCAACCTGAAACCTACTCTGATTACCCTGCAATTGATAATCGTCCAATTTATTTTTTACCTTATTTTTTTAGTTGAGCAAAATAAAAATGAAATGCAAAAACAAAAAATGACAATTACCCATTTGTCAATAGCGACTTTCAATTAAAAAAAAAACAAGCATGTAAAATAAAATAAACAATAGATATTTTGCTTCAGATTCTAACAACTTGACATCAATAGAAACACAGGCATGATTAATCACTTGATAATAGCTTTATATTAAAACTAATATTAATTAAACTAACATAATTAGAAAAAAAAGCCTCACCACATATATTCATTCAACTTCAACTCTTAAACTCTACTTAATGATGATAATCTTAATGTCATAATAATCTATATATTGGGAAAAAAATAAGAGATTAAATAAAATATTCACTCTTTAGAATTATATTTTTAGGGTTTCGTAGGTTTCCAATTGTCGGTTCCCAATTCGGTTCTCGGTTAGGTTTGCCCAGGAACCAAAAAAATCAAATTGCATAGTACAAGTTCCTAAAAGTATGAAAACGGTAACCGGATTGGGTTTCACTAGAACCTACAACTAAATCGGTTCCCATCAATCCAGTTCCCCGATTTCCTTTTCTATTATGAAACCATGCTCACTTTTTAATCTCCGACACCAACTTTTCAATCTGATAACAAAATGTTGGTTTGCATTGTATACTAACGTAATGATTAATGTAGTTTCGTCTTTTCTAAACCGCAACGATCCATTTAGTTGACAGCAGGAGTACCGTGACAGCACTTTCCTAAGGCAAATTTATAGAAGATAAGAGGGACAACTTTCTCCATGTAAGGATGATTTGAATGCCCTTTCATTATCATGAGATGAAAAGAGAGATACGATTTCCAGTTTGAGGGTACTTCCAGTAATTTCCTTTTTCTGCCCGAGATCAAAGCACATGAGTAACTTTTCGAGCCGGTCGAGTCCGCAAAGAATACCATTAAGCGATCCAGTCGACATCCATCGAGTAACGGGCTTTCGTCACGGGTCAAAACTAAACTTGCACTATGGAGCCGATAGCATTAGATGTCGCATTTGTGCTCACAGTGATATCATAAGTACCAGCAAATTGAGAGAAAGTCGTAAAACCTAACGTAAGACTAGCATCTGAGGAGCTACTACAAATGTGAGGAATGATTGTGAATCGCAATGATGCTGCTACGCATTTAGAACCCCCTTTTCACAAAATGCTTCCCCCATTTTCAACTCCTAGTCCTAGTCCTCCCCTTTGCTTGGTCAACAAGTGAAGACCAAGAATCGGCATCATTGCCAAGTGCTCGGCCTGCTTCGTTGGGTTAAAAAGCAGCGAACAAGCGCGCACAGACGAACCATGTGAAGATCTCTAATGAACCTGAAAAGCACCTTGAGACTTGAATAATCCTGCATCATTTAGCCCTGTGTCTGTAGATTACTATATCGCGAGCTTTCACTTGCAAACATAACCAGCACAATGATCGCGTCTGTCGCCGGTAATCACCGTGTCGCATTCGCTGGTGACAATTTCACGTGCTTTGTGGCCCTCGTGTGCCCTAAAGGGATTCCGTTCGTATGACCGTGTTGGAATGAATCTGAGTGGTCGATGGAGTCCTCACTATGTGACCGAGGGATGACCATGTCTGGCGGTTCTGAAGATGGAAGCAGGAAAAGGGACTTTGTCCTTGGACTTTTGAGGGCTAGGGACATCACGATGACGTTAGCCTGACGATTGCAGTATTATAGAGGAAACGAGAAGGGAGTCGACTAGGCCCAAGACATACCTGGGCCGAAAATAACCGAAATCTGAAAATTAGTGGCTATCAAAGTGAGCAAAATGAGGAAGTGTATTGGCATACCGATGTTAAGCCAGCGAGACAAGTGATGTTACTATCACATAAGTTACTTGCCCTCGAATAACAACCTGAAGAGTTAATTTGTGTTGAGTTATAGAAGCCGCGTTATCGAAACTTTGTGAAAACTTCACGTGAACATGCATGTGAATACCACTTTTGCTTCGTTCGAACGGTTAAGACAATAGGTAAGAGTGACTTAGTGTATCTTCGATTTCAGTAGCAAATGCAAGTGTAGTTAATTACCGATGGACGTGGTTTTTTCTTTTCCATCTATTCCTTACGCATGTAGCATCGACTGAACTACACTATTCTTTACACGATCCACAAGAAGTGTCTATAGTCCTCTCCCTCATCGACCATGTATGAGTGGACGTGGACTCGGCATTTGCACTTTAGGGTCCTTTCCGATGGTCATGTCTTGTCGAAGTTTCCAGCAAGATAATTACTCCAACCTCCTTTTTACTAAATATAGAAAGCGTGAGCCAATGAAACTAACTTAACCCGTAAGCTATAACTATCGACACAAAACATGGACAATGCTCCAGAATCCGAAGCCCACGAGTCTTTAACCTATCCTATTCCGTGTGGAAAGCAAAACCATCAGACGCCGCCTCGGACGTTAAAACATAGTTTTCTACAAACCATGTGGTGATGGTGATGGTGATGATGATGCATGTCCATTGCTTGCTACCCATTGCCCAAAAACTCTGTTATAAATGCTGACTCTTTCAACTGCTCCAAGTTGCAGATGCATCAGCATGTCAGTCGTTTTGGAGCGAGACCCTCGTCATCATTGCATGCTTTGGTCTGCATCTTTCTCGACCCTATCCATCCACCTCGCCCTTCTTACATCATTGCGAATCGTCGTTATCCACATCAGAACCCTTCCTTTGCTTGTACATGGAGATGAAAGCTGTGCGAACTGCGAAGAGAGAGATGATCAACTTCTCCTTCCCAAAAAAGGTTCAAAATTACGGCGATGGGCTGCTTAGGGAATGTGAGATTATTTGATGGTCATCGCAAACAAAACCAGGGGAGGAAGCAACGTTTGACCGAGGCACGCGTGAGATGAGGGGTAGATGAAACGGAGCTCTCAATTGCATGACGCACTTGTAAGAAAAATGGTGGTTGATTCACTCGGGGCTTGTCGCCTGAGTATACTAACGATCAATTCGTTGATACGTGCGTGATTCAACTAGCTCCACATATACATACACCGCCCATATATCTTTACATGTGTCTTCAACGTTGATATTTCTATGCTTTTTGTTTGTATGTGAGATATGTGTGGTCTTTATATTGCTGGGGGGAATATGATCAGATCTGTCCCAAACACTTATTAATTTTGCTAACTGAGTCCTAACTTTTTACGCGAAAATTTAACGCAAGCCTCCTCGTCAAGTTTTGCCGAAAATCAATGACGTTGTATGTCCATGTCTTTGATGTCACGTCATTGGTTTTCGGTAAAGATTAAGCGAAATGACTATAGTAAAACTTCGCGTAAAGATTTAAGATTCAATTAATAAAATTGAAAATTATAGAATTACGATAGATTTTAGTGCTAATTGAACAATTTTCCTATTCTACGGGGCCTGATTTGAAAAGGGGGCGGTCAACTTTGAAGACTAATCATCTTTCTTGAAAAGTGTTCTCTCATTGAATCATGTCATGCTTTGCAGTTTGGACACTTCTCAACATCCATCTACCTAAACAATAATTAATCATCATTATTTGAACATCAACATGGTCATTCCTATCTCCTGTTTTGGATAACTCTTGTTTTGATTCTTGAGCCATTCGGGACCCTAACAAGATTTATGCTCACTCACTTTATCTTTCTATTCAAGAACTTGTGCGGCTCTATCTTGACATTTCGACGTAAAGGAATCAAGAGAAGTTCCGTTACAAGATCGAAGAGTCTCGATCCGTGTGATCTCTACGTCAAAAGCCCTTGGTCAATAATAACATCAAGCAAAATACTTATCTGACAATATCGTTAGAGACGATATATTCTTAACTGTAGATGTACATATTATTATCACCCGTTTTTCATAAAACATCAGCTGTAGATATACACACTATTATCACATATTTTTGTATAAAATATTCATTGATTGATAGATCGTGAAATCAAAATAATTCACGATACTGTCATGCTAGCATTTTCCTAATATCAATTCATGAGGTAGAAAGATTTGATTACAAACGAAAGTCTAAAATGTGATCATTCACTTTTTAAAGATCTTGGAAGAGACTAACTAACTTAGTCAAGAAACTTCATCAGGATGCGTACAATCATCTATGATGCAATATGATATGAAATACCTAATCGGGACAATGCGAGAAATACACCAAACTGCAACACGTCCCGTGTTATGCGACGGGATTAGCAAGATACAAGAAAGTGACTCCTAAGCGTGGACACTACTTTCTACCCAATTTTTTGTTTTGTTTTTGTCGACATTACTAGCGAGATAAAGCGATCTCTCTCTCTCCCTCTAGAGTATGAATGGCTCAACATGGTCTAAACTTGATGGCAGCACCTAGAGGTTGAAAGTGCTTATAGATAAGCTTGAAGAGCAATTACCTTCGACGAACTCGCGAAAAGACGTTGGTTAAACTTCACTTACCATGCACGAAAAGGCTGTCTCAAGGCCGCCGGGAAAGAAGCAACCCTAAGCCCAATCCCTCAGCTCGCTAGCTTCTCACGTTACGACAAAATAAACGGATCATTTTATTTCCTCTCAATAAATAACTAGTGGATCTTTTCAAGGTTCCGATGTCGGATAAATACGATTTGGTGCGAGGGTTGACGTCTCCAGCTCTATCCCGTAATTCACGCCACTTCGCTAAACCACACAACCATGAAAAAAAAAAAACCCCTTCAACGAGAATATGTCGATGGGACCCCTTTTTGTCTTGCGTTCCATGTTTGGCCTGACATTTGTTTCGCACACGAAAAAATTCAAATAAATACAACCACGGGCGGAGCGAGAATGAATCGTGACATCATCGTTATAAGTCGATCGAATATCCATATTAACAGTGACCGAGGTGGGTTGCATAAAATACTGTATGTGAAAGAAGTCGAAATTGAAAGATCAAATCAGCCGAACTAGAAAATCACCAGATGGAGGGTGGAACTGTTGGGATTTTTGCATGGGCACCCAAACCCAAACCCTAATCTGCCGAGAAAAATATTGACCGACGGCTGACTTCGGTCCACGTATTGTGGGGGAGGGAAGTTTGAAACGTGTCCTTTCTCACGAGCCAGAGACGACGACGTGTCTTGGCAATCACTCAAAGGCTGGGACCACTGCTTCCTAATCACTAAGATTTTGCGCGACGCCCGAAGAGAACTATAAATAAAATTAAGTGGGATAGACGGAATTGGACACGTGTTTAGCACGTTAATCCCGTGGAATTTAAAGTTTTTGTAGTTTGTAGGCAGCACAGTTCTCACGAGTCCCCATTGCACACATGCTTCGAGAAGACGGCTAAGGAATGAGAATTGATACATTCCTACGCTAAACCCTAGTTTCAGCTGCCATTAATGTGCACACGCGCACTCAAAATACCTTGAGAAAATTACAATCCGACTCTAAGTTTCCAGACACTCGGTTGGGGCACCGACGGCAACGAATCACGATTCCGCGACTATTTGAGTGAATTATTTTCGTTCTTTTAAACTGATTTCGACGGCGTTTAAATACTAGCGAACGAAGATTTTCCAATCTTAATTCTCGTTCTATCCGGGCGTTGGTAGTCGGCTACTATGAAGACAATAGCTGAGGTTACTTGATTAGCAAAGTGAGGGATCTTAACTAGTGATATTTTATGTATTGGTGAGTTGTGTTAGAGAATAAGTCTCAAATCAAAGAAGTAATGTGACATGAAACGGTTAATATATCTTAGTTGGTCAATTATATATTGATTTAAATTTTTAAATGAATGTGGATCTGACTAGATATGTTGACAAAGTCGGATTTAGACTATCTCTTGGCAATCTCTTGAATGAAAGTATTGAGATTTTCCTAACAAAAAAAAAAAAAGTACTGAGATTTCGTTAGGCTCTTCCTAACAAATGAATATCGAGTCATATGGTTGATTGGTGGAAAGACTCTCCACCTGATAAATCCCAGTTGCGATCTTCCCGGGCGAGGTATTAAATTTTTACCGCGCACCCCGACAATGAGGTACCAATCGGAAAGGATAGCGCTTCCAGTTCAAAGGAGGGTCTTCTTAACTACTAGATTAGGAATGGTGAGTCAATGACACGAAGGGAACAGAAAAGCATGAAGAACGAGACAAGAGTTGTTAGGGAAGATGGCGCGTCGTGCTATAGGCGAACACGGTGGTTAATATAGCACGAAGGCTTTCTTGTATTGTTAATCCCGTGATACTATAGTTGATGGGATTTATCGCAACCGAATCAGATGATCACACAGAAAATCAAGAAAAATTAAATGACACATGAGATTACCCAGATTTACCCTAGAATAGAGATACGTCCTGCAAAGATATTTCATTATGATCGTCGGTTTACAGCCACTCTACTCATTACAATAATCGGCAAAAAATGAACAAAATATATATGCCCTGAACAGGCTCAAAACCTAAACCTGACCGGGTAGCGGGACACCCGTGTTCAGAGCGCTGCCCCCGAACCCCTGCATATCGTGCACATGAGTCACATGTCGTTGGATAACATTTTGGTTTCCCTAAGCTCACATAGGCGTATCCGATGTGAGAAACAATAGTCCCCGAAGTATTCGCCAACTCCAACAATAATTGGAGGTATCCAGTGACCACGCTCTTGCGTCAAACGTGACGTGCATGCAATTGGCCGGTTCCACATCAGTTAAACCCTCGTCGTTAATGTTCCTCGGAGGGAGTTTGAGCTAATAACTTATCGCGAAAACTCATGTGGCCGTCCATCGCAGATGAATGAATGTCAAACTTAATCGCGTGCATCCTTCGGTTCTAAAAGATTAAAACTTTTAAAGATAATAACCGTGCACTCGATTCCAAATTGGTGTCGAAACCAAGTTTCAAACCTCACTACTCAGTCGGCTTTGTTTCGCGCGGTGTCGCGCGCGGGCCGAGTGTTCCTCACAGGGTTTCCCTTCATATTGCGAGGTAAAGTCGTGCATGCGGGAGAAGGGAACAGGTTAGTTCATCCTCGTCAATAGTCACAAGAGTACCTCGTGAAGGTTGTCATGTGCGAAAAGCTAGACATGGTGGGGATCGGGACCTAACGCAAAGTCTGATTTCTGTCGTGCATCAGTTGAAGCGTTCCTTCCCTAGATATTAGTATCATCCCCCTTGCAACGTAAGCGATGGGGCCGATTCAAGCAATAACACATCTCTAGGAAGCGCCCAAAAAAAAAAAAAAAAAAAAAACCTCGTTCAGCCAGTCTCTCCCGAGAGAGAATTGGTCTGATCAAATACGCAGTGCCCGGAAAAATTAAAAATGATCCCCAAACACGCAAAGTGAAGCCAGGAAGAAGCTATTTTGGCTTCCTTCTTACTCAACTCGTGCATGCTAAGCTTCGACGCTCGTCGCTTCACTTTGCACTGGTCACGTGGGCTGACCATCCAAACAGACACGGCGAATGCTGCGTCAAGCAACATCCTCTGCGTCGAATTCAATTAGTCAAGTCGGTCGCAATGCACGCGTGGTTCACGTGTTTAAGGTACAAAGAAATGAAGAATTCGAATGGAGACCGGTCCGCTAATGTTATCTGCCTCTCTAGCTTAGGGACGAGGTCGTCGCAGCCACATGTCAGTTAACTCGTTTAAGCTGTTGGACACATAGTTAGTAAATTACCATGTAAGGCGTGTACATTGCGTTACGGGTCCTAAGTCGAAATTAAAAAATCTTAGTACCTTTTATGCTTTTGAAAAACATGGAAATATCATTGTCCAACCTGCTTTTCTTATACTTTCCGGAACATGTACGCTACTGTCTCTAATCCAATATGAGATTAATAGCATGTTATGTGGGTCATATAAAAAATAAATGATAACTCATTAAAATTTGTTATGGGATACACTCTTTTAAGAATTTGTGGTCCAAGACATGCTCACAAGGCGCAACAAAAAAGGTTCCACCCGTCATTTCTTCACTTGCCATGGCGGTCTATCTAAACCCAAGCGCAAAGCCGAATTAGGCCCTCTGGAGCTCTCCACGAGCGTGTGAAAACAGGGAAATTCCCCAACAATCGGCACTAATCAGATGAAATTTTTGAAGAGAATCGGCCGCCACAAACACCAAGGGCCGAAACGGCCGACCCGCAGGGAGCGACGTGGCGGGGCGTGGTGCTCCACCCCTCTCACTCGACACCGTAGGAGACAAGCGCACGGCAACAACAAATTCACGAGTTAGAAAGCCCCGATCGCGAGCTCCACGGCTTCGTTCGTGTTTCGACGCGTTGATGTTGTATTCACTTCGTTTCGTGCCGTAGTTGGACGGAAGATAGTGCGGAGCTGCGAGGTGAACGCGACACCCACCAACCTAATTCCGGAAAAGCAGGAAATTACTCCGACTCTTTTTGTCCTTGTTCCCTCGGAAAGTGACGGGAATTGGCAAAGTCTGGTGTTTTTCCTAGGTCTATGTCTGCGGTGAATGAAATTGTCCAGCTCTGTCTCTTGCGTACGTCGTGCGTAGGGAATTGGATTATTGGAATTGCGTGGCACGCCATGTGAGTAGGGGATTAGCTGCTGCGTTTGGGTTGAAACCGATCGTGGTGCGAAAAAGATTGGACGCGACTTCTTTGTTCCTTTACCAATGGCTGAGAATTGGTCCGGGTGCGGATCACGGTACTGTGCAACATTGAAGAACTCCATAATTATGTGACTATAGTCAATCGTCTGTGAGATTGCCGGTTTGTTTCGGGGCAAAAAAATAATTATTATTAATTCGAAAATGTGGTGGAGTCCAATGCCTCGAGAATTTGTGGCGCTGACGCCGACACTATTAGAATTTTTATTTTATTTTTTTCCCTTTTCTTTTTGGCGGTTGCCAGCCACGGGTTCACTTGCGATATCTAGTGAGGTCGACTCTCGCTGCACAATGGCAAAAAGGGAAAATGAAGAAAACGAAATATATATATATATATATATATATAGTCACTGAGACGGCTAACGTTCACGTCATCAATTTTCTGACTAAATTGGTGAGACGGACTGAATTAGCAACTATGTAAATAAGTTTTGATTAAATTGATCAAATTGAAAGGTTTACGTCGTGAATTGATACAAACATAATATATTTATGACTTTTTTTATACTTTTCCGTGGTTATCAAATTATGGTTGTTCACGCATCTCTTTCGACACAACTGTGAACGAGAATCTCTCCTCCTCCCCCTCTCTATAATTGAAAGAACATGGACACGAAAATGCAGACATATCTATCTCATCGTCACCAAGTCGGTAGTTGAGTCAACACTACATGTGACTCGATCATCAGTAGACCACTCGCGCCAACAGTTTACTTTTTCCCAATAGGCAACAGTGTGATGGGCTCATCAGGACGTACACACAAATCTCCGTTCGAAGCTGAAGTTGATAGCTTAATCCTGAATTTTTTTTCTTTTTTTTTCTTCTGCTTATTCTTATTTTTTTTTATTTATGATCGTGGTGTCCTGACCAGTTTGCGCACACCTCGACTATTCATCAGGAGGACTAACACAACAACCACCAGCCGCGAACTTTACTTAAATCACGGAATGCGAGTTGGAAGATTTGAAACAAGATATGATAAGGGATAGTACATCTCTTAACTAATTCGGCCATGCGTGAGTATGTATATTCTTGCTCTCTCTTTTTTTTTTTTTTTGGTAAGGATATATTTTTGCTTTTGTCTTCACTAAAGTTGATATTCTATGTTAGTTACATGTCTTGAGAAACATATCTTTGACACCAGAGAGTCATCATAGTTTATTGCCTTTTAAAAGGAGGGCAACCTAACCGAAATGAGCAGCCAATCCGACAGAACTTAGGTCCCTTTCCTGTCATGAAATAATTTCATGCGCGGGATCGCTTGATTCGATCATGGGTCCGACGTGTGCTTTGCTTTGGTGTACGTTCAATGTTGCTTTGTTTTGAGGATCGAGATGAAGATGCATTGGTTGGATCCTACTCACCGCCTACCATTCACGACCGTTTCTGTTCATAGCTAGGATCTTTTCGTACAGCCAAAGCAATCGGTGTCTCGAATCCTTCCCGAACCTTACGATCTCAACGTGGTTGCGGAATAATATGAGCCGCAATATTTTCGCGGATCTTAGCGCCGGGGATGGGTATGTGTAATTAGACTTTAGATTGCAACAACGAGAAAGTATACCTTAGATTGAATCACTATATAGTTTATTGGAGAAATGTATAGTTTATTGGAGCTAATTTAGTCGTAAACATTTTGCATCTGTGTCAATTGAGTCTATCCAATTAATTTTGATCGAAAATCACTGATATGAACGTCGGTCGTCTCACGTGGCATAGCCATGAAGATGATGATTTTTTTTTTTTACGTTTTTTAAACAAAATTCTTTTTTTTCTCTATCTTTTTTGTTCTTTTTTTTATTATTGAGAGTCGGCGAGGGCTCGCAGACCCTCTCTATGGTTGACAAAGGCCACGACACCCTCGCTATATCTAGCCAAGCGACGGCCTCGCGAGGGCTAGGCGAGGGCAGCAATGCAATTTTTCAAAGTACCTCCAGAGGTACTTTGGGCTAAATGTCTTTGAATAACATTTGAAATGTAATTATATCTCCCCAAAGTGAGCCAAAAAATGAAGCAAACATCACTTGCATTTGGCCAAGGGATTTTATAACCTCATTACTCATTCCCAATGCTGAACCAAACAGGCCTAAGAAACTTCTAAATCATTATAATCCATATAGGTACTGCGAGACAGAGGATATTTTCTGTTATTCTCTTTGGCCTAATACCTAAAAATAACTCTAACTTTTGCATATGTCCAAATTATATCTAATTTTTTATCTCATAAAAAAACTCATAACTTTTCCTATTGTCCCAATTCTAGTGGCCTAATACCCAAAAAAGACACCGACTTTAATATCTATCTTAACTATATCTAAAAAAAAATTGTCCAATAAAAAAAAACCCCACTCTTAACTTTGTCTCAATTCCACCACCGACAACCTTCCGTTATCATCGTAAGTTAATTCTACGTGGCTTGAATTTTCTCGCTGGAACTTACCGATAAATCTTAAAAATTCAAAAACAGTAAGTTTCACGGACGACGAGATTAGAGATCGTTCGTTTAAATAATCAAATCTCCACGTCTAGCTATTTCTTGGGCTGTTGAGTGTCGAGAAGAATCTGAGATGCGCCGTCTTGAGCAGCTTTGCATCTCCAATCAATGTGTAGGAGAAGCAGACAACAGAAAAAAAAAGTTTGATTTTTTTTTTCATATCAGCTTTGGTAAGGTACACTGTATTAACGGCGCGGAAAAGCCACGTGGAATTAACTTACGGTAATTATAGACGGAAGTCTTAATGACTATAGACTTAGGACAAAAGTAGAATTAATTAATTTTTTTTACGAGACAAAAAGAATTTGGAGATAATTGGAACCGTTGTTAAAACTATTCAATTTTTTTTTTTTTTTAAGAATTGGGCTTCTCCTTCTTGCAAGGAAAATTTGATCTGATGGTGGGAGGCTACTCGGAATCTTCGAACCGAATCCGAAACGGGAACACGCGTCGGATAGCGGGACAGAGGTTGGAAAACTAACCAAACATTGTAACGAGAAAAGGAAAAAGGGGTTGCCGCATTTATCATGTATCGTGCGCCAAAAGTTTTTTTTTTATATATTTTTCTCTCTATATGATCACGACATTTGTCTGTGCATTGATGAAAAAGGAAATATTAAATTCGAAACAGCAAGAGAAATATTCACCGAGGCCCGAAAATATTCTTTCTAGATATTTTCAAAGAGGATGGGAAAAGGTCCACGAAAACGAATGTGGAGCAATATGGCATCGGCTGTACAACTTTTTTGACTTGTATTGCATGCGACGGTCCACCACCCCCCGCCCCCTCCGAATCTATTTAAGGTTTCGGTTTTCCTCCTCTTGGTCTTAACTATGGGACGCAGCTGCCTAATTTTGGCATATCAAAAGTCAAGTTTGCCACCCGACTTGGTCATCCTCATCATAGAATAGGCGTTAGTGTTGGATTATTTAGCTCCTAAAATTTGCATGACCCGACGGAAAACCCAACTGGCGTTCGTCGAGTACTTCGCCCACCGGGTGCTGGCCAAGGGGAGGCATTGTCCTCCCAATGCGTATTGCGGACACGGAACCTCTTGGATCGAAAAATATAAATCGAGACAATCGAATCATATTTTTTTTTTCTCTCTGACCCTTTGTTCGAGTTCGGTACGCGTTGCCCTCACGCTGCGGTGAAACGCGGTAGCATTTTTCAAGCGATCAATTAATTTCGTTTGATAGCTTGGCCTACCAAAGGTAGAGGTTGAATTATCATAACTCCGCCTTATTCTTGCTCCAATTTCAAGCCGCAGAAAAATAAACAGATAAATAAGCTACTATTTATTAAGAATTGCTTCTTCTTCTTCTTTTCTAGGAAATTATTAATTAATGTTATAATATAACACGAGATAATAGCCATTAAAATAATTTTTAAGTGAAGATGGTCGTTGCCATGATTGCATCTAGATGGAGAAGTTGGATACTAACTTCTCGAAGAAGAAGAATAATTTTGCCCCCAGATAATTCATTCACGCCCGTTCATGGCCTCCCTCTAATCTCACGGCACGAGCAAAATACCCTCGAAGCGTTCAAACTAGAAGAATTTAAAAATACAATTTGGTACCTTACAATGTTCATGACAGCAATTTTTGGAGAAGAATTTTTGGTCAAGAGGTGTTTCTCAGACAGAAATCCTTTTGATCAAATATCATTTTTTGGTGCCGCTTAAAGGAGTAAAAAAAGTTAATTTTTTTTGTAAAAAGAAAAAATCAAACTTCGCTGAAAAATAAAAGTAAAAAAATCAATTTATGATTAGAAATTGATTTTTTAAAGTAACAGTATTGCTACGCGCGCAATTAAAAGATGGCCAAAAGGCAAAATTCTAGTTTAATGAGAAAAACCAAATTAAGCTAATAGGATCCCATCAGAAAAGGAAACTAAAAATGCATCGGACGGTTGCATGTGCGGCGCTCTTCCCAAAATGGACCCCACCCCCACACCCGCGGGGGGACCCACGGAGGAAGAGGGAGGGGAGAGAGATATGGTGTCCTCTTCGCTTTTCCGCAAGAACAGGCTGGCGACTGGCGAGACAAGTGGGACTCGGAGGACATGACATGTGGTGGTCGACATCGGTTCTCGAGATCCACGTCATCCTCCCCGAAACTTATCCCCTTCTTGGTGACCGTAAATATTTTCGACAAAACGCACGCTCGTTCACAAGGCAATTTAATTAAATGACAGTAGAAGCAAATTTCTTGCCAATTTTCATTCCTGATGGTTGAGGCAAATTCTAAATAAGGATATGAGGTAGCCTTAACCTTTAATAATAGCTTGAGCTTAATCATGTCATTAAAGAAAAAAGGGGCTGACTTCACTAGATTGTTAAGAACATTTTTATATATTTAAAGTAAAAAAAGAGTGAATAAAACTCAAAAACGAAAACACAAGCAAAAAAAAAAAAGTTTCCCGCTTAAGGCTACCGCCCCATTACCGATGGGGCGGTGGCAATGGTTAATGGGATTGCCGCGACTCTTGCCAGAATCGAGAGAAGGTTGCGGGTCAGGCCGAAGGTTGTTCCGTTGCTGAGGCACTGCCGACCATTGCCATCGCCTCACTGATGATGGCCTATGGCTAGCCCTCTCTGTTGCACCCTTTTTTTTTTTTATCTAATTCTTAATATAGTTTAACGAGAATTTGGGATAAAATTATCTCCGAATGAAAATGTCCTCTTTTTGGGCGAAAATGTCTTTAACCGGACGGAATATTTGGCAGGCCAACAAGGTTAGACCATCGTTTGAAACGGCCATTGACACTTTAGGATTTTATTTAAATTATGAATTATTATTTTTCATGGAAAAAAAGTGTTCTTGAATCAACATATCTTCACTTGTCCATCAACAGAGAAAATCGGCTGAAATAGTGCCGCCAAAACTAATCCAAATCGGTGAAGATTTGTTTGTTCCACCTACCCCATTAATACGAGATTGTCATGTGACGCGTTTTGTATGGCAGCACTGAACTTATTGTGACCATTCTTCTCGCGAACTCTTACACATAAGATAGATGGCCGGACGCGCGACGGATAAATTTTACGAGTAATTGCCTAATTGGATCGATCCCTATCCAATTAGAGATGTGCATAGTCCGGGCCGATCCGATCCTAACATGAACCCGGGGACCAGATCAATAGTCCCAATCCCCATATTTTTAAGACCACGGATAAGACTAGGACTGGTGATCCGGGGCGGTCACGTTCCAGGCTCAATAAGAGCATTAACTCCAACTACTTATAAAAATTCAGCCCTTAAAAATTACAATACAATATTAATTTATAATTTATAATCAACCTACGACGGCAAGATAATCACGTAAATGCTAAGGATACTCAACGTGTGTTCGATCCGGCCTTGAAGGATTCACGTGATCTTTTATATTCGTAATCGACGCCCGCATATAACCCGCTGAACTTAGGTGGACGATAGAACCGAACTCGAATTTTATTTATTTCTTTTTTACTTTTGGTTAAAAAAAAATAAATTTCTCAAATCTGCATAATGACTATAGTTCCTACCCTCATACATGTATGTGCTTATTTTTCGCACACGTGCCCATCATAAAGAACAGATCTTATCATCAATCAAGATCTGATTTTATCTTAAAGTAATACCAAAATTGAAATTGCCAAATAATATGCACAATGACACCACTAAACTCAAGAGTCGTAAGATGAGATTTATGGGTTTCTCAAAATGTTAAAAAATAGTTATAGATTTATTAAAAACAAAAACATTGGCGGTCCGGTCCCAAATCATGGAATAGGGTACCGGACCGCCAACGTCAAGGACTGGATCAACCCAGCTGGTCCAGGCCGGCCTTGGGCCTGTCCAGGCCGGTCTAGTCCAGTTTGCACACCGCTGCATCCAATAACGAGAGGGCAACTTATTTCTCACATTAGCGGTGGATCTACACGTAACAATGTCATTATTGTGCAATAGAATCATCTTTCCGATCAACCGTTTTTTAATAATCTATAGATATTGATAAAAAAAAAAAAGGTCCTATTATTGAGAGGTTCATAACAAAAAAAAAGAAAAAAAAAAAAGACACAAGTCCCTTGAACGGATCTGGTCCGAGCATTTGGCCGGCAGGAAAACTAAAACTTTAGCGCTTAACGAGATCAAATCACGTTGGATAAACTTAAGCAAAATCGATTTTCAAATTGTTCAATGAAACGAGGTAAACTTAATTCGTTCATTAGAAGGAAATCAGCGGGGTAATTATTATAGAGTATTTCAACGACAGGGGCGGACGAAAGATTAGCTAACAACGACGAACGGGCCGAAATGGAAAGGCGGATCTGGGTCAATTCCGTTTGACCCGAGCAACAGCAAGTGGAGGGCAGCTTCGTAATATCGAGCGACCACTGTTTGCGTTGACCAGTGGCAAGATCGTTAATTCAGCACGACTCCCATTTTTTTTATTTGAAAAAGAAAACGAAAAAAGAAAATTAAAAACAGCAAATTAGGGACCCATTTGTTTTTCTTGGTGTTGGTACCGCTTGCCTCCTAATATATAAAGTCCCTCTCGTCTTTTCACTCTCTCCTCGGCTCCGCAGAGAAAGTGCACGCAAAACTCAGAGAGAGAGAGAGAGAGAGGCATGAGAACGAGAAGAGGAGCTTGGTATTCCCCACCCGATGCATGTTCGGGGGGCAACGCGACGGCGACGGCGGCGGCGGCGATTAAGAGGACACGGGACGTCGCAGGAGACCAGGCGGCGTGTTGCCGGAAACGGCGGAGTCTGTCTAGCGGAGGATGTGATTCGTTCGACGCGTTGCCCGATGACCTCTTGATCTGTATCTTCTCCAAGCTCGGCGCGTCTGCTTCGTCCCCTTCGGATCTCATCCGCGCCTCGCTAACGTAAGCCAATCTCTCGTTTCTCCGTTGACGGGTTCGGTTTCTTTCTTTTTTGACAACATCGTTTGATAGCCGGAGGAATAACGTCAAATTTTCCCTGTGGGAAACAGATGTAGAAGATTTAATTCATTAGCCGTCCATTCGCTTGTTTTGTCGAAAGCTTCGTCCAAGTGCCTTGCCATCGGGGCTAAGAACTGGTGCGACTCGGCTCATCGGTTTTTGAAGCTATGCGCCGATTCCGGAAACATGGAGGCCTGTTACATTCTCGGCATGGTGAGCAAATCTCAAAGCCTCACAAAACCCAAAATTGGAAGAAGATAAGATGATTTAATTCAGAATATGTGTGTGTATACATGTGTATATTCATGTATCTTTCTGTTTTATCAAAAGAAAATTCCGAAATGAGCATTTCGAGGAAATTGTAATCTGAGCTTTCTTGTTTCTCTTTTCAAACAGATTCGGTTCTACTGCTTACTGAACCGAGGGAGCGGAGCTTCTCTCATGGCAAAAGCCGCGATTAACTGCCACGCGCCGGCGCTGTACTCTCTGGCCGTAATCCAGTTCAACGGCAGCGGCGGCTCCAAGAACGACAAGGACCTCCGAGCCGGCGTCGCTCTCTGCGCGCGAGCCGCCTTCTTGGGCCACGTCGACGCACTCCGTGAGCTCGGCCACTGCCTCCAGGACGGCTACGGCGTCCGGCAGAACATCGCCGAGGGTCGGCGGTTCCTCGTCCAGGCGAACGCGCGCGAGCTAGCCGCGGTGCTCTCGGCGGCTCTTCCCACGCGCTCCTTGCTCGCGTGGAGCCACCCACACCCCGACTCCGACGCGCGCGGTGCGGTCGTCGCGGGCTGCTCATTGCTCAGCGACTTCGGGTGCTCCGTGCCGGCTCCGGAGGTGCACCCGGCCAACAGGTTCCTGTCCGACTGGTTCGCGGCTCGTGGCGCGGGCGGCGGCTCCGCCGGAGATGGCGGCCTGAGACTCTGCTCGCACGCCGGGTGCGGGAGGGCGGAGACGAGGAGGCACGAGTTCCGGAGGTGCTCGGTGTGCGGGGTCGTGAACTACTGCTCGCGCGCCTGCCAGGCACTGGACTGGAAGCTGCGCCACAAATCCGAGTGCGCCCCGCAGGAGCCTTGGATCAACGACGGCGACGGAGATAATGACGGAGTTGGTGCGGGTAACGGTGATGTCATGGCCGTAAGTTGACGGCGGTTGCTGCTCTCTTTTTTCTTCGTTTTTTTCCCCTAAAAATTCTCCCTTTTTCGGGATTATGGGGGCTAGATTTTAGCCCTTTTTTTTTTTTGGGGGGGGGGGGGGGGGTGGTGGCGGTAACGGAAAACTGAGAAAATGAGGGCAATTTTGGGGGGGAAAAGAAAGGAAGCGGCATGAATTTTTGTTACGGCGGGTTGCGAGGAACGACCGACTTTTCAGTCTTCTTCGTGTAGCATATACTTCGGTTCGGTGGGCATCAAAGAGTAACCGGTTTTTTTCTCCCCGCTTTTGTTTTTTGTTTTTTAAATCCTTTCTCTTTTTATATTATAGAGAAATATCTTGGGCCAAAATCAGAAATTTAATTTCTGATGAAAATATCTCAAAGCTGATTGTTGTTTATGCTGGGGTTATGTTTTAATATAATCAGACGTGCGAAAAAATGCTGGAGTAAAGGCCAAAAACAGAGTCGTGGGATAGTGGTGGCTCTGCAGTGTTCTGCATCTGGCATCGTGAGCATCTCTGCAAACTGCCTCTCGTCATACCTCTCCTTTCTTTTTTTATTTTTAAAAAGATTTCGTTTGACTAAATCTATCGATTGTGCAGTTTTGTACGTTATAATGTGTGGGGGACGAGAACAGAGTAGGTCAGAGGTAGCAAGAGATGGGCGTGAACGACATGAGTGTGGCCAAAACCAACCATTGTCTCCTCTCATTGATCGCTGAGAATGTGTCCTAGCGTCCCTTTTGGTGAAAGATTGGAAAGGATCGGAAGGCTTTTCCTTTTTTGCAATGGGTGAAAGTAAAAAAGATGACAATGGCAGTAGCTTCTGGTTCTTGCAGAGAAGAGGAGGCCGATAGCTCTGCGCGCTTGGGGACAAGGGGAGAAAAAAAGATGGGAAAGGGTTGGCAGAATTGAGAATCCTAGGCGGAATACAGTAATGGCATCATGTTGTTCCCCCCGAGTTCCCCGCTTTGTGGCTTTTTTACTTTTTTTGGGGCGCTTTTTTACGTGTGGTGGGGAGTGAGGCGGAGGAGGAGGGACTCTGGTGAATATTTTCAAAGTTTTGGGGGGGGGGGGGGGGGGGGGGGGGTTTGTTTTTCCCCTGTTTTGGATTTTGACCCATCAGAGAGAGAGAAGGCGCAAAGGAAATCCAGGATTTGCCCGTGTTCTGTGCGGTGGTCCTTCAAAAGAAATTTCGTTTTTGGATTTTGATGGTGCGATTCTAGAAGACCTTTCAATAAGTGGGAAGAGAAGTGAATTTCATTAATGTTTGTTTTTGTCTAGATGATGGGAAAGCTATGTTGGTTGTGGATGAGTAGAAGGCAGGGTAGTTTAGTGGGAGAAGATTGGCACGTGGTGCAAGTGGGAGGAAAGTGTCTTTTAGGGCAATGGTCGATACACAAACAACATATGAGTGGAAAAGGGCATCTCATACGGGTGGCCATTGGCATTGCACCTCTTTATCTCCCCCCCTCCTTTAAAAAAAAAAAAAAAAGAAACCTTTAGGCACATTTTTTTTCGTGGCAGCTTGCGCTTTCGACGCTCGTAGTAGATCGCAAATCGACGAGTAGGAGCCCTCCAAGTGGAAGTGATTAGAGACGAATCGGTCCACGAGCTTTTAACCTCGGACTAGGTGATCGAAAAGCCAGGCGAAAGACCAGATCATCGTCTTCTTCCCTTAAAATTTTAAGAATCTTTCGGGAAAAACCTATATGATGTCATCGATTATTGTTGATTCTCTCATAACAGACTTTAAAAGGGTCCGTTACGGATCGGGGGTTCCAAAATGGATCCTCCTATCGTTGGGCTGGATTTGCGGTGACCTTTTTGATTCCTTAGATCATATCATACAGAGTTAATCAATCACCCACCTTATTAATCTGGACTTTTTGTTTTATATTCAAATTGAATTTACCGTCACTGTGGGGTTTCACTTTCAAGTCAAAACTCAAGGACCGCAATCGAATTTGTCGGTACAGTCCAAAAGGGGAGGGATACAAAAAAAAAAATTGCAGGGCGTGGTGCATACTACAGAGGGACTGGTACAACAGAGGAGGTTTCCTTCTGGTACCCATCAAGAAACCAACCAAACCCCCCGGTTGTACAGCCGCGTAAAGACACGCCTTCGAATGATTCCGATTACGATTATTTTTTCCAAGCATTGGACGGATCCGAGACGAAACGAAAGAACCCCCACCCCCCCAAACCAAAAAAAAAAAAAAGAGTGAGGAATCAATCCGTCGGTCCGAATTATTATTTCTTCTTCTTCTTCGGGGTCTGGAGAGGTTGATGGGACACAACACGTCCCACCCAACCACCCACCACCGCGAGCTCGTCACTCCTCCTCGGGTTTTCTGAGACTACTGCGGAAGAGAAAGAAACGCCATTAAATCACGACCGTCTTTTTCTTAAATGGGGGGGTGAAGATTTCTTTCTTGTTCGAGTATCTTAGGTCTGATCTACACGTACAAGGATCGCAGAAGCGACAGCAGCAGCAGAAGCGACAGCAACTCATATTCTCACGTCAAACACACGCATTTGTCTTGAAAGACAAAAAAAAAGAAAAGGAAAAAGATATGGGATATTGGGACCTGCCCACGCCAAAGTTGGAATCCAATCAATCTCAGCTTGGAAGCGATCGAGAAATTAGAAGGGACAAAAAGATTTCCTTGGGAATCTCGATTTCGAAAATAAACAAAAAAAAAGTTTTTTAACAAATGTTCGGGTTGGTGGAAAACGGAGATGGGAAACGGTGCGGTGCTTTGGAAAAGGGGGCCAACTCACTGCGCGAATTATTGGAATACGAGTTTGGCTTCGGGTTTTGGTACGTTCGGGTCAATAAGAACGTAAAAACCATAGTGGTTGCGCTGCATTTATTGGAAGTCGCTCGTTGCCCACCACCTAAAGCAACGAAATGTCTTCAGTTCGCTCATCCTTACATTTAAAATGGGGGGAGGGGTGGGGATTGTGTCTTGAGAAAGTTCTTCTCGATCTTCCCTTGAAAGTCATTAGAATTCCCGCTTTGACCTCGCGGCACATCGAAATCGTTTTCATGTATGCCGACTTAGCCAATCGCAAGCCTAAAAGAACGTTGCGTTTCCAAATTAACGGAAGGTCATTGTTTGCATTATATCATCTTCGGGATACGGATGATCGGTGGATTGGAAGGTATCGTTAAGTAATGGTCGACGAGCGTTTCGCAAGGCGCTGTCGTTAACAAGACCATTTTTTCGTTATTTTTTGTGCAAACGTTTAGGAACTTAATTAGGCTCAGGTCGTATAGAAAGTTAATTGGGCTCAGGCCCAAGTAGGAAGCCCAAGATGTGTCTTTCCTTCTACTTTGGGCTCAGGCCCAAGTAGAAAGTCACCATCTTGTGTTCTCTCCAAAAAAAGATGAGCAGCCTTCACTTTGCTGGGGCGGGCGAAGATTACAGCGGTTGGCGTCGTCTGACTGAGTTTCAATCCTCGAGCTGGTAAGTTCTCTTCCCGGGAGTTCTGCTATCAGATGTCTGTAATTCTTTCGTTCGGATCGATTTCGATTCTGGTTTGGGTCTCTTCCTCGAAACGCCTAGGCTAGGGTTCTTTCTTTTGTTACGATTGGAATTACTTCGACCAATTAGATTGCATTTCGCGATGAATGAATAGAAAGAGTATACAAACCGAATCTCGTTTCGGCAATGCAATTGCGAATTCGCTCAGCGTGTTGCCTGATCTTAGTCGTTGATGCTCGTTCGATTGTGGTGTCAATCGGTCGGTCACTCGTTGTTCAACGAGTCAATCCAGTGCTTTGGTTGGCTTTTCAAGCAGACTTCTCTGATTGAAATTGATTTGTTAGTTTGAATTCCCGTGATCAGAGAAAAGAAAATGAAGTTCATTATGGAGTTTGCGGAGAACTTGGTTCTGAGGTTGATGGAGGACCCAAAGGAGAGAGACAGGAAGTTCAGAGAGCACGTGTACGCGGTGAAAGACAGGTGCAAAAAGACCAAGGAGATGTGGAGCTACCCACTTCGTCCTTACGGGTTTTGGACGTTCGATCGGCACAATGTGCAGCTCGCTTGGGATGCTCAGATCAGCCAGGTGCCGGGGCGTAGGGATCCGTATGACGATCTCCTCCAGCAGACATATGAGCCACCCAAGTGAATCACAGGTTTGTTTCTCAGAGTACTGTAAAATTGATGCTTCAGTTTCGTCGCTTTTGGAAGGTCCTGGAGTGTGGTCAAGTTATATACGGGTCATCCATTTATACTATTTGGAGGATGTTTTTTTAGTCTGCACAGGTTGTAGTTGTGATAGCCAGCCCTTGCTGGATGGGAAATTTTCATGTGAACTGTATTTTTGAGATGGCGTTTTGTATAGAGATCCAGCTACGGGACACACTGGCCCTAATCATGAAATGAAACTTCATGTCTATTGAATTTCTGACCTACTATGTTATGCGTGAAGCTCTATGTCAGAAGCGATGCTGAGCTCCACCCGCGGTTGCTGGGTTCTTGGTGCAATTTTTAATAATTAAATGTGATTCAGTGTATCTTTGTTTCGTCTCCCGAACTAAACATTTCGAATATCGTCCGTCCTCTCTCTCTTAATCTGAAATCTCTGCATTAACCACTTAGAAAAATGAAATGAAGTAACTAATGATAAAAGCACAATAGAGTTATTCCATATAAACACCACGAGGCTCGTTTTCTCATGAGATGATGAATTATGCCTTCTGCAACTCTGTGGTAGCTAGCGTAAAACTCTACCTAAAGCTTATCGTCATCCCAAGCTCTTTTTATATTGCCGATCTGCATTTATGGCGATGAAGTATTCTTTATGTTCCTTCTTGATTGTTAGGTTCCACTTTTACTAGATTTGACATGAATCCTATGAGCTTATATATGGTCTTGCGAGTCTTTCTTAAGCAAATTCCGCACTTTTTAAGCCATACTTCTTTCGTTTGGCTTTATTCCCCTGAACTCCTGTGGGAGATCTAGTAGTTCAGATAAAGGACAATAGAAAAGTATTGCGTTGTGATAGTTGTACATTATGGTATTCTTTTATCCATTGAATGTCGCTGACATAGTTGCACTGGTACAGGTGACAGAGAATTTGTCAACCTTATGGTTCAGACTCTCCCTATTGAGAAGAGTATGACGCATGCCGACGCTTTACTTGTTTGGGTTTTTGTGATAAACATCTAGACAATTGTAACTATCCGAGGTTCTGGATGGTTTCAAATAAGCGTCTTCAAGATTGGACCTGGTGGATCATACATCTGGCTCTTCTTTCAGATGTTCATACATTTTGGCTTATGTAAACCGTAATTATCTCACTGTTATTTCTTTTTAAGGATCTGAGCTTAATGTTTGTTGCCTACCTTGGCTTTCATAATTGTGCACTGCCATTTGGTACATTGATGCATGCTTGTTCATCAACATGTTATAGCAATGTTGGGGATGCTTTTTACTTGCCCTTTTTATGAACTACCCCTTGTTTTTGGCCAGTAGCGTAAAACTCCACCTAATGAAGCTTAGAACTAGAAATAGCCCCTCTTGTAATGAGCAGCACCAGTGCATGCACTCTAATGAAGCTTAGAACTAGAAATAGCCTCTCTTCTAGTGAGTATTATCTGTGAAGCACTTCAGTGAATTCTCCCTGGTCGGTCTAGTTGATAATGTTCTTGGTGATGCAAATCCTTGTGTAGAGTTTGCGTATTCCTTACTGTTGAAACTTTGTTAGGTGTGCACTAATGTTCCGAGGGTAATTGAAGTCCTTAGTGCCTGCTGGATTCTCAATATGTTCCTGGATCTGTTACTGTCATTCCGTATTTGAACAGTTTTTTCAAATCAACAAACATTGATCCCGCGATGTTTTCAGGCTATAGTATTTAAGGCATCAGCTTTCAGGATTACTAAAGCAGTAAAGGAGTCAACATGCTAGGCCTAGGCAGGTCTTTAGAACCGCTTCATACTGAAAATACATCTTGCGCACGCCAGTTTGCTGTAGAAGATTGATGATTGTCAATTTTATATCTATAAGAGAGAGACCTTGCACATTCCATTTGCCACGAAAGAATAATAGTCAATTCCATTATCAAGGATTTCTTCTCCTCCAATTCATGCCGTGGGCCGAATGCAAATTTTTTTTTTTTTTGGGACAATAACAATGTCTAAGTCCAGGAATAGGCGAAATCATAAGAGCAGGAGCGAATGAGGTATTCAATCGAGTGGAGAGTTCACAGACAACAGCATCACAATTACGAAGGTCCTCAAGAGTGCTTGAGACTTCTGGCGCTTGCGGTGCGTCAACCATATTTATGCCTCGGAAGCAGCAAGAAAAAACTCAATCATTTGAATATAAAGGGGTCACGAATCCATACTGTGCTCATTTTTCTAGAATGCTTATCCCGAGTGGATCCGTTGTATGCGACAATCTCCATGTCATCATCAGCTATCTTAATTTTCTTGTTTCCAATATTTGTCTGACTAGTCGCAACCTCGAAACACCAGAATAAAGTTTCAAGTGAGTCTATGCATAAATGCACATGCAGACACTTTTAATAGTCTTGAAGATATAGTTTTGAGCAAGATTGAAACATTAAGCATTCTTTGGCTACTGAACGAGGAACTCAAAACTTGAAAGCAGCAAAAGAGGCATACCGTTACATCATCACAGTAGAGGAGCTTCCTCAACGTGGTGTGCTGAAGTACAAACATTTCCCGTTTTTGTTATTTGTCATTCTAAGAAGAGATGGACCAACAAGACAACGAATCCTTAGCCTCCGGAGTCATGGTTTGCCTCTTCTTCAGGCATCCTGTCCAAAGTTCTCATCGACTGAACAGGAGGACTGTCCCGCCTTACAAGCAGAACTCCTAAAAAGGGAATGCTGACTTTAAGCACGAGTCAAAGTTGTGGAATGCAGTCTCCTTCGGTCTGTTCTTTGGGTGCTTGTGGGGATGATGAAGCTGTGGGCACGCACACCCGACATTGACTGGTTTGATCAGGTAGAGTGGGTGAGTGGGAGGAGGCTAAGAACTTTCTCTGTACTCTCTTCTCTTGCACACAATTCTTTCTGTTCTGCACAAGACGGAGAAAAATGGTGTTTCAGAGTAGATCTTTCCTTTTCAACTGGATCAGTTTCGTCTCCGATTCAGGACTTTCTTCTAATGGTAGTTTCCTGTGCCGCGGACTTCATTTTGGGTAAGGACGTCCGCATTTTTGTTTTTCCATTGGAGAGGACAAGACTGACCAAGAAACGCCCCCCTCTGTAATAATACCCTCTTGACTTGCATCACTATTTAAGGGAATTGTGGAGGATCGAAAAAAAAGACAGCGGAACTAAATCGCAACCTCGGCTGCGGATTCATGGGACATGGGTTCTAAGTCCTGATGGATGAGCACGGTTTCGTTAAGGAACCCAAAGGGCTCTTGGCACGGTGAAAAGACGACCAAAAACTATACGGACCCGATCGAATTAATCGCGTCCTGACCAACAAATGTTAGCACCAGCAAAACAAGTGAATTTTCCCCCCTAGCATAAAAGCACTTGCAAAAGCAGAGCATGCTGCTGGGATTCAATTTTTGGCTGATGCTATACAGTGCAGAGCAGGCTTCTGGCCCAATGCTTAGGAACCAACACAAACCACCCAAACTAGGAATGAGGCTTTTTACCTATAATGAGCTAATCCTCCATGCTCGGCTGAAGGATCAAAAGGGATGAAGGAAACTTTTCAATCAATCTCTGGATTGGTGGCGTATAAACATAAACATCATCTACACTCATACATCGTCAAATATGCACATACGTGATATCGATAATGTAGCCCATCGCTTAGGGGTACTTTAAAGAAAAGAAAATCTTTCAACCATAAATGAAGGAAAATAGAAACCCAGAACAAATGCTAGAAACTTCATGGGTACGCACTCCCGAGCCTGGAGACAATCTCAGCTGAATTCCCACGTTATGCCCTTCCCGACAAATTAATTGCGCTTCTTAACCCGAAGAAATGAATAAAATGAACCAATAGCGAGCAAGATTACAATATGGATTTCATTGTCTTTTATGGTAAGCACTTCCAAGAAGATTTTGACATTCTGAGGATTGGAAGGAGGGAGTAGATAAGCAGGATAAAGTCAATTGAGTTTATCTCGGGCCAGTCGATCAGCCTCCCCTACAAATGCTATCCATACAAAACTCCATTCACCGGAGAGTTTCACGGAGAAAAACATTGAACTCTGGAAAGCCTATAATGACTCCTAACCTGTCCCACAAGAGCATGCACAAACAAACCACATATTTACTCTGCACATTAGAGGTGAGTAATCAATCTCCACTCGCGCAACCCCCGCAACCGCAATGGACGCATTCTATCACCTTCTCCTCCCTCAAATGCTTGGGCACTCGACACACGCATGTGGTAGCGAAATTGTGATCTCGAGGCTGGATGCACTGTAAGCAGCAGAGCCGCTCATAACCAGGCTGACAGCAAATAAAGAACATGAAATTAAAAGTCAAACACAGAAAATTGAGCTATTGACGTCAGAATAATGCACATCATGTCAGATACACTCAAATTACAGAAACTCCCAAAGAAAGAGAAGAGGATGCCATATTTTTCTGTTTCAAAAAAAAAAAAAAAGGAGATGGAACAATGTTTAAATCCAGAATGCTTCTTTCACCATGGAATACAATTGAAACATTTCCCAAATGAGCAGAAATCAAATCGCCATAGAGAGCAAGCCAGGAACGAAAGATTACAAAATAAAGGTTCTGATATTTAGTTGAAAATTCCATCTATCTCGCATTCACCTCTTTCTTTCATGACAATGTTTTCCCAATCAAATCATCTCCAGGCACATCAAACTCATCGCCTATAACTACTAATTTATCAAGTCAAAGATGTCATCAGTTTATAAACATATCAATCACGTCCTCTACAATCACCAAATGCATGCAACAAAAGATTTGAAAAAAGAGAATGTTCAACAAATGAATACAGAATTCAAACCAAACAATCACGAGCAGAAAACACCAACCACATCAGCATGGGATGAAACAAGACCGACCTTCTTCCATTTAGCAATTAGGTTTTTATCCGCATAACCTTGGTCCAAGCAGAACTCGTACAATTCTTTTGAGATTTCTTTCCTTCGATAATACGTATCATATATGTGTCGGCTTTTTTGATGAGCAATCTTGAAAGTAGGCCACAGAGCCTCACATTTTCTCTTTCCATCATGAGGATCATTTTCAGCTGCCATAACACATAAATCAACATAAAGATATCGACTTAACAAGAAACCATATAAGACTACCATCAAGGAGAGAAGAAATGAAGATCACACCATCAAAAAACTTTTGCAAAAGAAATTATCATCATTCTCTGTCGTGACTTAAAATCATCAACCTTCTCTTACAAGAAATAAAAAGGAGACCAAGAGAAACAAAGAACAACAAACCTTCTCTCATCTTTGCTTGTAATTCACGAAATGTAGGTTCTATCAGTTCCCATCCTTCTGGGTATTTGACACGGTTGGTCTTCACTTTGGGCATACTTACACCTGCATCAAATGCAAAAGTAAAAGAGCAGTGGATTCATCCTCTCAACTTCCCAGGAACTTCCCCATATCAGTCCCCTATGTAGGAAAAACTGAATTCATTCCACATTCTTTCCACCATGTACTGAATGAAAAGACCTTAGTGAGGGTGGGATGGTGGTGATTTGGGTGGTGATTAATGCAATAACACAGAACATGGAGTGTTGCTGTGCTAACTAACAATTTCCTCAAAAATGTTCTTCAACATGCCTATTTTCGAAATACTGATGAGAATTGTCGTCTTCCGGGGAGATTTTCTGAAAGCATTCGTACTAAAACATTTCAGAAACAGCAAGGACAATGATTGCAGCACAAAGACTGACCAGAGAGTTAAAGTGGATATGTTTACAAGGGTGTGATCGGTTCCAGGTTGGGTGGATGGTACCCAAACTGGAACCGGGAGCCACCCACGAAGGGCCGGTTCAACAAATTGGGAACCGCGAACGACCCACGAAGAACTCCATAATGAACTTCATTTCTTTTCTCCGATCACATGAGTATAAACTGACAAATCAATTAACCCTATCTTCGAGTGCAACTGAGTTCAATCAGGGAAGTTTGCGTGAAAAGCCAACCAAAGCACCTGATTGACTCGTTGAACAAGAGTGAGCGACCGATCGACACCACAATCGAACGAGTATCAACGACTAAGGTCGAGCAACACGCTGAGCGAATTCGCAATTACATTGCCGAAACGAGATTCGGTTTGTGTACTCTTTCTATTCGTTCATCGCGAAATGTAATCTAACTGGTCGACGTAATTCCAATCGTACCAAAAGAAAGGACCCTAGCCGAGGCGTTTCACAGAAGAGACCCAAGGCAGAATCGAAATCGATCCGAACAAGAGAATTACAGACACTCGATAGCAATTCCCGGGAAGAGAACTACCAGCTCGCGGATTGAAACTCAGACAGACGACGCCACCCGCTGTAATCTTCGCCTTTCCTGGCAAATTGAAGGTTGGTCATCTTTTTGAGGAGAACACGAGATGGTAACTTTCTAATTGGGCCTGAGCCCAAATTAGAATAGATAGACATAGATTGGGCTTCCTAGTTGGGCCTGAGCACAAATTAGAATAGAGAGCCCAATTAAGTTCCTATACGGCCTGAGCCCAATTAATTTTCTATACGAGAACACCAAAAATAACGAAAATGGTCTTGTTATCGATGGCGCCTCGAGTCTGGGCACCACGCTAGATGAACTAAAAGAAGGTAAGACTTTGCGCTGCTACTTTAACCACTTAAACTACAAATACAAAATAAGAAAATTGCCGAATTAAGGTTGTTAAGCGTGGCATGTGGCAACAATGAGGAAGGGGTATTTACCCTCACCTAAAAAGGTGGTTTGATGTGAAGATAACTGAGCGGAAGTATTTA
Source organism: Rhodomyrtus tomentosa (assembly GCA_028455895.1). Lineage (NCBI taxonomy): Eukaryota > Viridiplantae > Streptophyta > Magnoliopsida > Myrtales > Myrtaceae > Rhodomyrtus > Rhodomyrtus tomentosa. The sequence goes on along the minus strand of JAPCWY010000003.1, from coordinate 9,977,853 downwards.
TTTTACTATGTTTTCAAAATTGGATAATTGACCCAGAAAGTCCTATGTCAAATGTACGGCGGCTAATTCATTCTTATGCTTTTCAATTTAGGTAGTGCGTGCTTATTGTTGTCCCAAGCTCTTTTTATATTGCACATCTGCATTATGGTCTGGCGGAGTCTTCTTGAGCAAAGTTCGCATTCTTGAAGCCATAGTTCTTTCTTTTAGCTTTATTCCCCTGTAACTCCTATAGGGGGTTTATTATAGTAGTTCAGATGAGGACAATAGAAAAGTATTGACAGGTGAGTTGTGTTAGGACGTACAGGTGAGGAAGTTGTGTTAAAGAGTTAAAGAAATTTAATATTAGATAATCGAAGTGATATATAGTAGTTAATATATCTACATTGGCACATAACTCATCAGTTTAAACTTTTGAGTAAAGATGAGTTTGATTGAATATGTTAACGGATTGGAACACGAGCTCCCTCTTGGCGATTTCCTCAGGTTAAGGTATCGATCTTTTATTGCGCACTCCCATCAAATGGTATCAGAGCTAATAGTTGATGTCTTGTGCGATTACTGAGTTGGCTTATTCATCTTGAGATAAATTGATGCAAAAAGGATACCTGGATTAAGAAATGGTGGACGTGACTTAAACCTAACACTGAGCTCACATGTGAGAGGGAGATGAGTTGGGCTATTCAACCTGAGATAAATTAATGTAGAAAGATAGTTGAATTAAGAGTGAGTAGACTGGACCTAAACCTACCACTAAGCTCACACATAAAAGAGAGATTGTTAGGATCCACGTGAAGTTGAAAGTTAAATTGATGCAAAAGGATACTTGAATTAAGAGGGAGTGGATGAACCTAAACCTAGCACTGAGTTCACACATAAGAGGGAGATTGTTAGGATGCACGTGAAGTTGAAAGTTGACGTAGAAGGATATGCACGTGTGAGTGAGTTGTGTTAAAAAGTTAAAAAATCACACATCAGAGAATTGGAGTGGTGTAGAGTAGGATATGCACGTGTGAGAATGCACGTGTGAGTAAATTGTGTTAAAGAGTTAAAGAAATCACACATCGAAGAATCAGAGTGGTGTAAAGCAGTTAATATATCTACATTGGCTCATAGCTGAAAGTCATTAATATATTTATATTATCCCATAAATCATTAGCTTAAACTTTGAGTAAAAATGGATTTAACTGGATATGTTAATAGCCTCGAACATATGTTCTCTCTTGGGGATTAAAGATGGATTTAACTGGATATGTTAATAGCCTCGAACATATGTTCTCTCTTGGGGATTAAAGATGGATTTGACTGGATATGTTAACAGTCTCAAACATAGTCTCACTCTTGGGGGTCCCTCCAGTTTAAGGTATCAGGTTTGTACTGGGCATTCCCATCAAGTTGCACATTTTAGCTTTAGTTTTTCCATGAGACGTTGCTGATATAGAGTAGTGTGACCGAGAAGTTGTCAAGTGGAGGGTACGGATTCTCCTTATTGAGATGAGTCTGAAGCATGCTCACGCTTTACTTTTTTGGGTTTGTGTGATAGACGTGTAACTGTAGACAATTGTATTTTTTTTTTATCAATAGACAATTGTATTTATATGAGATGTTTTGGATGGTTTCATATAAGAGTTCAAGATTGGACCTCCTGGACCATACCTCTGGCTCTTATTTCGGATGTTCGTACTTTTTTGCTAATGTAAGCCGTAATTATCTCACTGTTATTTCTTTTTAAGGTTATGAACTTAATGTCTGTTGCCTAACTCGGCTTTCATGATTGTGCACTGGCATTTGGTGCATTGGTGCATGCTTGTTCATCAGCAATTACCAAAATTACTTTCTCGTACGTGAATTCAAACGTGTTGGAATAAATGTCGGGGATGCTTTTTACTTGCGCGTGCTATGAACCGCCCCTTGTCTTTGGCCAGTATGAAGTACCTTTTTAACGGCGCTTTTCTCTTATGTTTTTTCACCCCTAAGGCTTTGAGTGTGTTTATTTATGCATCCATGTGAAAGCATATAGCCACTGCCTACTTCTGACCTTGGCCACCTCTGGTTTTTATCTATAGTTGAGAAGACATGTATAGACATATCGAATGACTCTGCACACTTGGGTGTGATTTCATGTACACATACTGATAGCTGTTGGCCCTGTATCACCAGTCCAATGCGCTCTAATGAGGCTTAGAACTAGAAATAGCCACTCTAGTGGTGAGTTCTATCAGTGAAGCACTTCAGAGAATTCTCCCTGTTCGGTCTAGTTGATAAGATTCTTGCTGATGCCAATCCTTGTTGAGAGTTTCTTTTTTTGGGGTCCAAAATTGTTGAGAGTTTGCGTATTCCTTACTGTTGAAATTTTGTTAGGTGTACACTTATTTATGGAGGATAATTGAAGTCCTTAGTAACTGCTAGATTTTCAATATGCTCCTGGATCTGTTGCTGCAGATCCCGCAATATGTTGAGGCTAGTATTTAAAGCATCAGCCTTTAGGATTACTAAAGCAGTAAAAGAGTCAACATGCTAGGCCTGGGCAGGTCTTTAGAACCGCTTCATGCTGAAAATATATCTTCCACATACCAGTTTGCTGTAGAAGATTACTAATTGTCAATTTCACATCTACCAAACACTTCACCTAGTTGCAATTTGCCATAGAAGAATAACATTGTCAATTCCATTATCAAAGATTTCACCTTCTTCAATTTATACTGATGGGCCGAATGCGGGTTCTTTTTTTGTTGTTTTGTTGGACAATAAAAATGACCGAGTCCAGAAGCATATGAAATCTTAACGGGCAGTAATGAATAAAGTTTTGAATGGACTGGAGAGTTCCCAGAAAATAGCATCACAGTGACGAAGGTCCTCAGAGGGCTTGTGACTTCTGGCGCTTTGAGGACTGAAGGATCGGGTCCTTCACCTGCAGAAGAAAAACATGGATTGCCTTTGTAATTAGGAAAATACAACCATGTTTACGCTCCGGGAGCAGCAGGAGAACTGCATAATTCGACTATAAAAGGGTCGTGATTTATACTGTGCTCGTTTTTCTTGATTGCTTATCCTGAGTGGATCCATGGTATGCAATAGTGTCCATGTCGTCAGCATTTGTTGTAGGTCCATTTGTTCTGCCGTTTTGATTTCCTGGAATAAAGCTCTCTCGAGAGGCCACCGACTGGCAGAGAGAGAGAGAGAGAGAGAGAGAGAGAGAGAATCATATATGTTAGCATTGTCATCCTTATTAATGTTATATGTCCACATGCGATTGTTAAATGCAAGAAAGAAACAGAAATGAAAAGATCGATCACCATTCACCTTGGCCCTGCTTGTGGGAGTGTTCTCGTTCTCCTTTATCCCAGAAATAGTCTGCTCACTCTGGACGGAACTGTTCAAATTCAAGTTAGATCTGATCTTCATGCGCGTGAGATCTGATCCAATGGAGTGTAGTATGCCACAGGTGGACATGTCCGGGTGGCTGTTCCCTGATGTATCAAGACCTTGCTTTGTGAAACGAAAAAAAAGGAAAAAGAAAAGAAAAGAGAGTATCATTGATGGCCAAATCACTCCTCTGTGAGGATATTTTCTTACCCTTAGTCATGAGTTCTCGATGGTGGAGGCTACTGGACTGCTCATGAGCATCCACATCCTGTTGAATTCAAAAGAGCTTGATAAGTATAGAACAATATCATGCAAGCATGTGAAATACGGAAATCAGACACAGCAAAGCTAAAGACTTTAGTCTTGCCATTGCGTCATTCTCCAAGGCTTTCTTGGCTTCATTTAGCTTCTTCTCAGTCAGATCAGAATGGATAACACGCTTGCCTATGTCATTGGAGGATCAGGAGCTGATAAGATTGAGAACTTCACCAAGAAAAATAAGAGTACGCCCAAAAAATTAGCATATTGCAGCATACCTAGCCGGCGATTGCCTTTGGCTTCGACCATGCCCTCACGGACCATCCTATCAATGAGTTTCCGGATGGTAGCCTGATTAGCTTCTCCATTGAGCTTATCCTGAAGCTTCGTAACCGTTACATACTTCATTGGCAGAGCATGACACAAAACCTGTATGTGTGACATTCAAGTTGCACTTAACTCATCTGCAGTGATATCTCAAATACTTCTGCAACCAGAAGCCTAGAAAAAGAAAATTCATAGGGCACTTGACAATCAACAATGTGCAGGACTGAAGTGAAGTTTAGCATCAAATTTTCTTTCTTGAAAACCTGCTTTACGTATAAGTTTTGAACGATGAGTATACATTTTGAAGGAATGGAATAGCTGAGGTTCCATGAATTTTGTCCCAACGCAACCCACAGAAGCTCACTTTCTGGTCATTTGACTGGAAGGAAATTCATTATCTAGTTTCCTAGAGGAAAAAATATAAAAATGTAGATACTCAGGTAAGGGTAACCAGAATAATCTCCAAATTCATTTTATGCCTCTACACACAGAAAGGATGCTTTGAATTATGAGCAACAACATCATGATATTGTTCTGTCTAGTGTAATTTCCCCAGTGCATAAAAACACATCCATCGTTCGGTTGGAGATTCATATATCAAGCCATCCTTTGAATGAAACCAGAAAGGAACGCAATCAAGCATACTCGTATGGAAGTACAAAAGATGAACTGAATCATAAAGATGAGAAGGTATGCAAGCCAAATAGAGCATAAAACAGTGCTCAGATTTTTCAACAGCTTTACTCAAAGAAATACAGTGAAGGATCAGCGCAAGAACCTTCATGTACATATGCTCATCAACCAAGAGAGCTTTGTCACCTGCTGGAACTACCTGACCATTCCCTTCCAGTTTCACCTCAGGAAAATCAAAGTCAGATGTCTGAAGAGTTAACAACAGAGCAAAAGATTAGCCCAAAATGCAAAAAGGAAAAGAATGAAATATTTAAAAGAAGTTGATGACCTACGATAGATAGAGTTGACAATGGGAAAAAGAAGGGAAATTTAGCGAGCTAAGACATTCATCTTACAACCTTAAGCTTGTTTACAATGTAGGTGTCCTTTGCAGTTTTTGATATAACACCTTCCTTATCAAGTTTGCCCATTATCTCTGAATATAATCAAGACGGGTGAATCCATAAATCAGAAAAATCATATGGACCTCTCTCTTAAAATTTATGGGGATGAAAGCCTCCATTACCTTCGATCAAGACCTGCAATATCAATAATATACACAAATGTTATCCGGATAGAAAGTAACTTGAAAAATTAGGCGCCGTAACCAAAAAAAAAAAACGAATATTGTAAAGTCCTTACCAATGAGATGTCTGGGAAACTTGAAAGGATATCTGTTAGTCTGAGGATTCTAAGGTGATGAGAATTAATCCAGTCCTTGACCCGGGCCAATTGCTGTTCATCTTCCACAGGATCCTGAGTGCCATCTGTATTATGCAGTATTAATTAGCTATCCGTAGTCTTTAAATGTCCATAACTTTCTGTAGCTGAAAAATGTAGTCAAACTTTACACCATTTTGTTTTCAATTGACCATATTAATAATAATCTGGTGTACTGAAAAAGAAAACGCACTCCCGTGCATCAGGGAAATTAAGCTTATTTGCTTTGTAATGATGGTACCTTCATTGACAAAGCCATTATCATCAACTTGGTGTTTCTCTGCAAAGACCAACTATTTGTTACTTTCAAAGAGACAGATGCTCAAAACATAGAATGGCAGCCTACAAAATACTTTGAATAACATGAAGAGGAAGTTCGTGCAAGTACCAATTCGCGCAACAATGTACTGGTCATCTGCCGAATGGTTAACCTGAAAGAACACAAGATAAATATTATCATTCTACAGCACTAGAATACTTTAAAAGCTTTAAATGCAGGGAAACAGGGACTTCGTGTGTGGCCTCTTCACCTCACTGTCAGATTCAGAATAATCATCCCTTTGCATAGAATCACCTCCCAAGCTCACTTCATCGTCTTGATTGTCACCATTCTCATCCCCACAAGGATCAAGCACACTCTTTACCTGAAACATCATAGTTGCCAGACTGTTCATCAAACATGCAGTGAGAAAAATCATGAGCATTCAGGTTCTGTACTCATGATCTCTTACCTTAAGAGCCAGTATGAGATGCTTGCTATTTACATGGCCAACCTCCATCTTCAGAGGATTCTTCATCCACTGATTATGGGCTTCTTCTTCACTACAGCATCTAAAGAATGGAGGCTCGTAATCTGCAGGCTGCAAAATGATATCGTGCTATCATAAGTTTCTCGTTTCCAATATTTGTCTGACTAGTCACAATCTCGAAACACCAGAATAAAATTTCAAGTTCGTCTTTGCATACATGAATCTGCAGAGACTTTAGACTGAAAAATGCAAAAGCTAATCACTGCAGTATTAGTGCGAGCACACAGCCTGTAGCAGACACTTTATTTGTGTTCAACCTTTTAATAGTGTTGAAGACAACTTTTGAGCAAGATAGAACTTGAAAGCAGCAAGAGAGGCATACCGTTACATCATCATAGTAGAGGAGCTTCATCAATATGGTACGCTGAAACACAACATTACCCATTTCTGTCATTTGTCGTTCTAAGAAGAGATGAGCAAAACAAGACAATGAATTCTTAGCCTCCAGAGTTGTGTTTTACCTCTTCAGGCATCCTGTCCAGAGTTCTCATCAACTGAACAAGAGTACGGACCATCTTACAAGCAGAACTCCTGAAAATTAAAGAGTTCCATTTCAAATTAAGCCCTCTATTTTGTTAGATGCTATGAAGTTTGACAAATGTTAATATGACTTCTGAACAAGTTACCTCATCTGATTGGGAGTAATCTCTGCCCCTGAATTACACTTGAAAGTACCCTCCTTTTTGTTCCCCGTGCGACTGATATTCATAGAGACCTCTTGGCTATCTGAACTGGAATAACTGAATGAAACTGCACGAAAAAACACCATAGGGCCTCAAACAAAAACTCCAAAGTTGTCCTTACAGCTAAATGCACGATATGACTCGTTTCCACGTTACACACACACCCACACCCACACATTCTGGTTCTGCATGTTGAACTGTATTATCCAAGGCATCAAAAAAGTGTAAATGAGATCGACCGAATTTAATATCTTAGAAACAAATAATGGATCATTCGGAAGATTACATGCATATTGCTCTATCATAGGCCCTTCAACTGATTCACATATGCAAAAGAGAAGTGTCTTCAGATACTTCTTTTGCAGTGCATCATATACACCTGTGGCATAATCATCACATAACAAAATAAGGGTTAGAAAAGAAAACAAACGGAGGTCAGAACTTCTTAAACTAATTGAGGAAGGAACAAGATTGTCATACCTTTTTCCATCCAATCAATCATTCTGCGGGACTCAGCATCCATTGGCATTAGCTTTTTAATCTTCATCTCTGTAAAACAGACCATCTATTGAAAAGACACGCCCAGTAGGTAGTAACCAGGATGAAATCAGACCAAAACAAACTCACCTAAGGCAGGAACAGACTTATCGCTGAAATACTTCTCAGGAAAAAGGCCTCTGATGTAGCTGATATTAAAAATAGCAATGCGTAGCAGGTTCCTTGTCTATTTCATGATGAGAGATGGCAACAGTCATTATATAGGATCATGTACTTATATTTACACTAACTTATTCTCCAAAACTCTCAAAAAATAGAAGTGGTCTAAAGTTAGCTGGATGCAATATCCTTTTTCTCCTTCCGACGCTAGTATATATTGTTGAAATATATAAATATTAAATCACGCATTCTTCTAATAGCTTAAGCTTTTAGAGCAGTCGATTGTGGTCTTGTCAAATATTATATGGTATCAGAGCATGAGGTCCTGAGTTCAAATACTTCCAGGCCCCTATTTGTCTCCCCAGTAAATTTGTCCAGGCCCATATTTGTCTCTTCAATAAATTTGTCCACGCTTAGTACTAGGCAAAAAACTAGACTAAGCATGAGAAGTAGTGTTAAAATATATAAATATTAAACCACGCCTTCTTCTGATAGCTTAAGGTTTTAGAGCAGTTGGTAAGTGGTGTTATCAAAATCTTACATATATGAAGCTATAACAATCACAAAATGTGAGCAACAATTCAGAGAAAATAATGCACATACGGTAAAATAATTACTGATAGTCAGACTATCGTCATCTGGATTCAGAACAGATATAGGAAACAACAGAGACAAAGCGAACGATACATTAACCATGCAATCTTAAGGAAAGTGAGAATATCGTCATTTTGGATTCCTACACGATGTTCCTGTGGTTCAACTAAAACAATTGACAGCTCATTACAAATAATGGCCGGATTGGCAGACAATAATTTTCTAAAGCACACTCAACCGCCATCGGTATCGCATTCAACTGAACAGCGGCGACATCCACGTAGTCTATCTTCATAGCGGCAAGATCCGAAGTTAAAATGAAGATCTAAAGACATAAGAGAAAACAAAGAGTATCTCTCCGTCGTGACCATAACTCGCCGTGCACAAAAAGTTAGGTCGCGATTGAAACCGAAAAGGAGCTAGTAAAAAAACAAGTGTGTCTTCAGTAAAAACGCAGGAAAACTCTGATCGCGATTCAAGTAGAAGAGCTAGCTAGTTACCAGAAGAAGCGAGTCCTGCTCGTTGATCTCCGCCTCCTTCAGCTTCTGCGCGACAACCTACACGAAACGATCGAGCAGGAAAACGTGAGGATCGAGCTCGTGTCGAGTGAAGAAACAACTAAAAAGGCTAGCTAAGATCGTTCAGCAGATTCGGACTTCTGAACTCACCATGACTCTCGAGCTTCGACAGAGAAACTTGGAAATCGAGCGAGCGAGAGAGAGGGCGCGCGACGCGATAGACGATGGTTCTGAAAGGTTTCAGAGTAGAAAAGAGTGAGTGGCGGGAGAGCTAAAGCTTTTGGACAGGACTATGTACGCGATTGGAGTGATTGCTTAACCGTGGTCAGCTCAGGTTTACCGTGGTTAATTGGGCAGAAGTAAAACGGGGACTGCATGAGCCGTGCATGTATTCAGATCGAAAAATATTCAAATGGAAGCGATCGTAGTTTGTTGGGTTTTGTTGTTTAATTACGAACTTGCCAGGTAACCGTTTTGGGATCGTTTCGTGATTATCAAAATCAGCTTTTAACAAATATTTCTAAAATTGAATGTCGATGTTACGATTTGTCTTGCGCATTTCTTCGGCCAGAACAATCGAGATTCAACGATGGCCCCCCTTCATCTATTGTATACGAGAGATATCATTAGCAAAATCAATGTCGCGCTCTTATCTTGTTTAAATAGGCATCGGTGTGTCGCAACTTGTGTACGGTACTTCACTTCCGATAAATCGTCCTACATAGCTTTTTTTTTATTTTTTATTGATTTTTTCGTCACAGTAGATTTTTTAATCATTATTTTGTATTATTTTTCTTTTTCTTTTTTCTTTAAATTTTTATTTTCTCATATTTTTATATTGCCGACAAGGGCCACCGACAGCCCAGTGGCCACAAATCCGTCACTGAGGGGCAAAGGCTGTTGCACCATCACCTGCGGTCGATGAGGCATGGGTGACCACTAGCCATGGCACGATGGCCCTCACCTGGTCTGGGCGGCGCCCAGTGAGGCCGTAAAGGCCCTCACCCATGACCGTCATAGCTCCATTAGCCGAAGGCAAGACGGCCCTTGCCCCTCGACAACAAATTCGTGGTTGGCGACAATGTCAAAAATCAGAAAAAAAACAAAATATATGAAAAAATAAAGAAATTCCAAAAAATATTTAAGTTTTTTTAAAAAAATCATGTCGTCAATGCTACATTAGACTTTCCGGTGTTCATGCAAGATTTCCGGCAATACAAATCGGCACTCAAGCAATCGATTTTAAAAGTTGTTACACTCAAGTGAGCGAAAAAAAAAATACGACTAAGCGTCATACACAAGTTTTGACACTTGTGATATATTTACTACCTCATTTAAAGAATTCTATATTTAACGCTTGCCTTTCCGTGTTGCATTTTGCTAAAAGATGAGGTGAAGCTTCACCTTTAGGTTCAGAGCCGTTGGCTCGAATTTTAACTTTATAAAACACCAAATTTTCAAAAAGATAATAGCCGAAAACCTACGAAATCAGAATGGGAGGAGAAAAAGGAAATCCCACGGGTTGGATTAGTAGTGGGTCCACGAGACAACTCCTACTTTAAATGGAAGTTGTTTTCGACTTTCGTTTTTTCTTTCCGGGTAATTTTGGCCACATTTATGATGTGGACGTAGTTGGTTTATTTTTATTTTATTTTTTTGTAATTTTTTCTGAATTTTTCGTATTTTTTAGTTTTTTTATTTTTATTTTCTTTTTTGTATTGCTCTTCTTAAGACAGGCAAGGATCACTAGCCACAGGCAAGGGCCAAGAAGTCCTCACAGTGCTAGCCACGCAAAACCCTCGTGAATCCGCCAACGCTTTGAGGAATAAGAATAATAAAAACATGAAGAAAACTAATAATTACAAAAATAAATAAAAAAATTTAAAGGAATTATAAAAATTATCTACGTCAGTATCAGTTATGCCAAGTGGGACCATCAACGTTCATGTTGTCGATTTCCAGTCAAAATTAGTTGGAGTAACTGAATTGATAAATCGTCAAAAGTTTAATACTAAAATGATTAAATTAAAAAAATTCCGAACTAAACTATCCAACGTGCAATAGATATAGGGATTTTGGATAATTACAAATTTACAATAGATCTAGTCACTGCTTCTTCTTCTTCAATCCAAGTGAGAAGAAAAATACTCTGGCGTAATAGTATTCTGAGGCAACATTTGGCTCTATGAATGATTCTGGCGACTACAAATATTTGGGTGCTCGTCACTTTGAAGACTTGTGAATCAGCAAGAGAAGGGGAAACGAGTACTTTCATAAAAAAAAGAAGAAGAGAGATTGAACAATCCATGCTCGCGTAATATCTTGAGTTTATTCAACCAATTCACGATCAGGATCGATCCAATCGAGCTCTACCGTTCTATTTTTGTAATGTAAACATGGGTTGCGACCCCCGCGCGGGGGTTGCATAGTCAACAACGGCCACGAGGAAGCCGTTCAAGAGGGCGACGGACAGAACGGCAAACTCGGGGCATTGCGGAGAGCGTCGTAGGTAGGGGTTAGGGGGTGGAGGCCGGAGCAACTTGACCCGGCGCAGTACCTTAAAAGATTTTGGATCCCATCCTATTCTTTCCCGGTTCGAATATGGTCAACATGTCGTAGCCTTCCTTCGTTAATCATAATGAATCAGAATGGGCCTGCTTGTCGGCCCACTTAATTATCCTTTAGTTGGGCCTCTAGCTTCGTTTTTACTCCATTTTCCGCTGGCCCCTACACATCGGTCGATTGATCGCTTGGTAAAAAAACTCAAATTTTCCCGCAAAATCGAGCTGCATGTAACTGCACCCGACTCCACCGACCTAAACCATCATTACGGATCACCACCATCAGAGAGAGCTTGGTCCAAAGTTTGATCCCTCCTATAAAACCGCCCTCTGGCTATCGAATTCGCCTAGCCAGTCCTCTCTAGGAGCTTCGCCACCGGAGGATCGCCGGTTACACGCAGTTTTGCTTCCGTAGCACTCTGAAATTCTTGTTCCGAATGTAAGTATCTCGTTCGAAAGCTTCAGCGAGCTCTCAAACTGTCATTGCTGATGCTATCTTTGACGTTTATGTTGGTGCGCAGCAGGTGAGGTTCCGTCAATTGTCCACCGATGCCAGAACCAGAGGATGGTGGCGATCATCAGCCCCCGCTTCAGGAAACCATGAAAATCAAGGTCGGTCGGTCTGTCTGTCTTTCTACCAGTTTCGAATTCAGTGAAGACTTTGAGTTTTTCGTTTGTCCTGGCTGGATAAAGACGAGGAATTATGTTATTATGGCGGGTAGTATACATTTGCAGTTAATTGACAGTGGGAGAGTAGGAGCAACTGAAGGAGTTTTCGAGGGAGAGGCTCGTTGAATGCGGTTGGATAGATGAGATGGGATGTCTTTGCAGGTAGCATGGGCGTTCGGAGTGCATCCTCTCCGATCGATCGCTGTTCATTGATTATGTATGTTTGATACGAGGACTGAGTACATCAGTTTGTTGTGACGTGCATTAAGTTTGTTGTCCACTTCATCAAGCCACGACGTAAGAGTTCGCATCTTGGTTTGCTTCTGTGCTTCTTATTTCTTGATCGCTGAGTACATCCAGTGCCAGTGGAGTAATATGTGTATTCCCTTGGCACGTGAAATGCCGAATGTTGACCTTTAAGAGCCTTGAGACTTGAATAAATCTTCAAATCCATCAGTCCTGCATGTTTAAAGTCATGCATTCTTGTGTCTTTATGAGGCTTCTGCTCCTGATTCTGTCGAGTCCAAGCTGTTGCGGCGCATCGGATCTTTTATTGAATCAACTTCTCGCTGATTCATTAGTAAGTCCTGCAGCTTGGTAATCTACTACTCAAGGATGTTATTGGACGTGTGCATGCAGATTGTTACCGCACACAATGGTTTTCTGTTTTCAGCATGAAGCCAAGTCCGACTCACCGAGCAAACCCTTCTATGGGAGGGAGTTTGGAGGCACGACGATACGCCACGCAGATCCCAAGCAGCAATTTGGTACTGCACTTGGGTCAGGACATGGAATGGGAATAGCACATCAGCAGCAGAAGGGTTTATTGAGGTCCAATATCTGGTTTTGCCCTTGCACTCACGTCAGGTACCTTGTGAACTCTCTTGCTCTTCGAATCTGGACGTGGAAGCCTGCTTTTTAGGGCGCTGATGTTATGCTGTCATGGCTGCGAGAGCCAGTTCAGTTCAAGATGAATAGGATGTCATTTATGTAACCTAAAACTTACATACTGATCACGATCCGTTGCCCTGGGGTCAGGGGATCCTGCTCCCCTACACGGCTACACCCTTGGATCTTCCCCTCCTATAAAAGGGGAAGATCCAAGGGCCGTAATTATCGGGATCCCCTGCCTTTAGGGCGAGGGATCCGGATCCCATACCATACATTAAAAGTAAGTATTTGTCAAAGGACAGTTGACCCTCTCATACGAGAGAGAGAGAGGAGGGGGGGGGGGGGGGGGGAACGAAGTTGGTTGATTAGAAAAGGAAAATAGTAAAGGGTAAAAAGAAGCAAAAGAATGATAACTAGATGAGGCAATTTAACAAAAGTATGAACAAAGTAAATAAATTCAGTCCGAAACTGTGAAAGTTTTTTCTTTTTTTGTCAATAAAACTACGGAAGTCAACTAAAGAGACAATGAGTATTTTGGGAGGCCAAGTGCATAATTTGACAATAGTACTTGAGAGAATATTACAGAACTTGATTTCAGATCAAGTAACATTAATTGAAATCAGATTTGAAAATCTCCATCTATACTCGGAGGCTCGAATTCTTTTTTTTATTGATTTAAAATTGTTCCAACTAAATTGAATGAGCCTAAAAGAAAATAAAAAGGATTAATACCGCAAAAAACTCAAAACTGGTACGCCTATGATAATTTTATCCTAAATTATTTTTGACCACAGAAAATCCCAAATCGGTATACTTGTGACAAATTTACCAAAAATTATTTTTTTAACCATAAAAAACCCTATGTTGGTATGACTGTAATAAATTTACTACAAATTAATTTTTTACCATAAAAAAATTCTTAAACTGGTACACATATGACAAATTTATCATTTATTAATTTTCGTTAAATTGATTTAATATCACGAAAAATATAAATTGATACATCTATAGCAAACCCAGGGTAATGCGTAAATTCGACAATAGCCACATGTCATCTGACTTAATAATTTGACGGTAAAATTTAACGAAAACTAACAGAGTGTAAATTTGTCATGGCTGACCAGTTTAGGATAAATTTGTCACAGCCATATCAATTTGAAATTTTTTATGGTCAAAAAAATAATTTATGATAAAATTATCATAAATGTACCTATTTGTGATTTTTTATTATATTAACCCATAAAATAAAGCTCTAAAACCGCGAACGAGGGAAACCGAAACCCAACTGATCACTTCCCGCCATTTTTAATCCCTCGCTCATCCCCCTCTCCTCTCTCTCTCTCTCTCCACATTTCGAGCTCGACAATGGCCGAAGAAGACACGACTTCAACGATCCGGTCTGATTTCCCGGCCGGCCGCGTTAAGAAGATCATGAAGCTCGACAGAGACATTAACAAGGTGAACTCGGAGGCGCTACTTCTGGTCACCTGCTCCACGCAACTCTTCCTGGAGTTCCTCGCCGAGAGATCTGCTCAAATCGCTGCCGAGAAGAAGCGAAAGACCGTGAAGCTGGACCAGATGAGGATCGCCATCAAGCGGCACCGACCGACCAGCGATTTTTTGCTGGACTCCCTTCCTGCACCGGCTCAGTCTGCTAATGGCGAACCAGCCAATAAGGTCCGGTCTCGGTCAGTCGCTGAGAAGCCGGTTCCGGCCGGGACGCGGAGGATTGATGATTTCTTTGGCAAGCCCGTGAGTGAAGTTTCTTAATTGGGGCAATTTTATTCTTAAAGCACTGCGTTGAATTGATGATTCTGGATGCTGCCATGGCTAAATTGGAGGAAGTAGGTTTTGTCGATTGTTCTCGCTCCTTCTACAGGAAGATTAATTTTTCCTGGGTCAGATTGTCATTAATCCAACGAGTAAGTTACATTTGTATATTGGATACTCTGTTTCGGTTCATTATGCGAAGTGACCGTGGCCCTGAATTTTTGGGGCTTTTGGTGACTTGGCCAGGCCGACGGTTCCCTTATTTGCTCACAACCCCATTCACATTTTTTGAGGTGACTGTTTTCCTTTTTGCTGAATCTCTTGATCTGTGACGCGGGGGACTGTTCAGCACGTGAAGAGAGGTAGTGGAGAACTCATACAAATCACGGACGTGAACGCCTAAATCTGTTTCCAAATTTTGCAGTGACTTTCGGATTTTCATCGAGTTTAACCCTACTCAATCGTCTTGAGTTGTTTCAAAATGGTTAAACATGGATCCTCCTCATTTCTGAAGCTGCATTGCATTGCCTCTTTGTTGGGTGTTTGTTGCAGTAGCCATCACAGGGTCAGAAATGCTGCGTGCAATTCTTTTAGCCACTGATCTCTCAGTGGGATATATTGTTTATGCTGTTTAGCTTCTTAAGCACTTTTGGAGGCGAAGATGGACTAGATTTTAGGTGCATCATGAACTCATTCTTGTAGAATTAGTTTATGTATTTATTATTATTATTTTACCATGGAGTTGTCCGGGCCTGCTTGCGCGCATCTCGATTATTCCTTGGGATAACTAGCATGACAACCACCAGCCACGACTCCCACTTAAGTCACGGAGCGCGAGTTGGGAGATTTGAACCAGGGACCTAACAAGGTATATTACATCTCTTAACTCGGCCATGCGTGGGTGGGTTAGTTTAAGTAATTTTTTTTTTTTGGGTAAGGTTAGTTTATGTAATTTTTGTGCATGTTAAAGTGGGAAATGAAAGAGAGAAGGATTTCATCTGTTGAAGCTTTGGGTAAAGCCATACAAGGAGTGCATATAATTAAATATACAAATATCTTAAACAGACACTATGGACCAAAAAAATAAAAATAAAGCAAACTCAACATCAACTCAAGATCTTTTGCACTTCCTGCTAAAGTCATTCACACATGGACATTCGGCCCGTTCTGAACATGTTTTATCTGAACTCCACCTGAAAATCCCCGACTGTGACCATTCAAGGGGATAAAGGGCCTGAACAAGTAGATACTACTGAAGCTGTTTCATCTCTAAAATGCGAAGAAAGGTAAGGCTGTGATAGCTTCTTTTGACCCGGTCTTTCTTTCTGTTCTTTTATGAAGGATATTCCTTGAGTTGATGAACTGATACTTTTTGGTTCTAATTGTTGGATAGTTGTTGAGAACCTTCTGTGCACTGGGCTAGCATGGCCAAAACTGCCAATCAAGCTTCTGCTTGACACGCGCCTACTGCTGGTGCCTGGCCTGGATCCAATTGAGTTCTCTTGCTCAACTATCACCTTGGTCTGTAGGCGTTGTACCTTTTTCTTTTCCAGCAAGAGAAACTGTACGTATATAGAGTCGGTAATAGTTTGAAGGCTACTGTTTGAAGGATTGTGACATATGTGTGTATAGCATCTCATTAGTGGATCTAAGGGGCCTTTCTGAAAGTAATTAAAAGTTCAACTATCCATGACTTGAAAATGTAAAAACTATGAATCTGTAGAAAACTAGGAAAGAATGGCAGAGTCAATTGATACGAACCTTTTGCTTTTGGTTCTCGGCTTCCTTTTCCTGTCTTAATGTGTTATACTCTTCCAACATTGCCAGAAGGGGTACCTAGACAATCAGGAGTTTTCATTTCTGTAAACCCTCTTTTTGCTGATTATTATCAACTTGATAATCTTGAATGTGGTTTCATAACTGTGCTCTAACAAGGCATATAGTTCTTAGCCTTTTAGATTATGAAGCTTGCCACTGCCTAACTTACGTGAGAATCTTTTTTACTGATGGTTCTGGTCAAAGCCAACTGCACCATACTAGCTTTTAAGAAATCCTATCTTGTGCAGTTATAATGCAATATTGCGTGAGATCAGTGAATGTGATTATGCTTTGAGAGAGTGGAAAACGTTTATAACTCAATAATGTCACAGATCGTCAGAATTATATGTTACCTCATCATACAAGAAAACTTTCTTCCTTTCTTCTTCCCAACTTTGAGTTGTAGTAATCAGCATGTCCAGCAGAGCTGCAAGAAATCACCGGTACATAACTGAAGTGGACTATTTTTTACACACATCCTTTCACATTGATCTTGAGAAAGCTCATTCTAAATATCTGGCCACTCTATTCTTGTGTGATCTTTTCTTTTATTACTTGATATGTGTGTGTCGCTCCTGACTTATAGATTGTCATTACAGTATTCATGAGCTGAAAGTATGCTACAAGTGTCACCACTCTGAATTATTTGTGTTTGCTTGATGCTTGTTTTAATTACACTATCTCAACCTAACACTGTTGCTGATGTTAAAATTAGTCATTTACCATGTTAAAGAAACTTAAGAGGGGTTTCTACGTGTTTAGTCATTATTCTATATTTTTTATGGCTTACATTTTAAGTAAAACTATCAAACTATGTTATTACCTGGAATCTTATTAACTGTAACTCGAGCACGTTCAGCGCGCTTTAGGTTCTTGTAAGCTCCTCTACTGACTGAATATCGATTCTCATCCTGAAAGACAAAAGAACGGTATCCAGAAAAGATTAGGTAACAAATGGTCTGCCTTAATAAATAAAGTCAACTCTCTGTCTGAAACCAACCCTATTGTATTCTTCCAACCAGCGCTCTTCATCCCTCGCTGAAATCCATTTTTCCACCTTCTCCATTATAATATTTCTACTTGAAGCTTCTTCTTCTGCTCTTGCTATCTGTTCGTCCATGCCCATGAGGAGATCGGCATGATCGATGTTTCCTTTTTGGCATTCAAAGTCAGTCTGTGGTTCAGTTGTGCATTTAAACAGTATGAACAAAGATGATGTGATCAGATAAACTTGCTCTTACCAGAGTTTATAAGGTTTAGTATGTTATCTATCTCAGATCTCGAAGGAACCTCCATGTGTGATCTCTTGCATATTCCTTCCAGCTCATTTTGCTTTTTGAGAAACAATTCTCTCATCTTGCTAGCTTTCAATTGATCCAGCCTCTTGACTTCAGCTTCAGCCTACAAATAGTATCAACCGTCAGTACATTATAGATCATGGGTTCTCGAGTGATTAACATTGCATTACAACCTGTTGGATTATGTTTAGGGTGAGGCTTCCAGGACCTGACACTTCTGCTGGTGTGACTGATATCATATACGTAACATGGGAAGACAGCTGCCGATCTTCATAAGGTGTGTCCATAAGATTCCACAAGTTCGTTAATGCTTTAGCAAGGTGGTTTAGCTGCGAGAACAAGTTAAATTTATCTCAAGAGTTGTTCACTGCAACTATATATATCTGCCACATAAGGGCAGTTAAGCAGAAAATTTCACTTGAAATATATTCTAG
Source organism: Rhodomyrtus tomentosa (assembly GCA_028455895.1). NCBI lineage: Eukaryota > Viridiplantae > Streptophyta > Magnoliopsida > Myrtales > Myrtaceae > Rhodomyrtus > Rhodomyrtus tomentosa. Next base: position 9,959,811 of record JAPCWY010000003.1, on the reverse strand, counting down.
CATGGTGACACAAGCACTCTACACCTTCTCAAACCGCTTTTGCTTTTCTTCCTCCAGAGACTTCACAGTGCTGTCAAGTTTTTCTAAGATGGCGTCACTTATGTTCTTTGATATCCCACACAATTCGTTCAAGGTTGGATGAACCTTTGTGATGATCATAGAGAAATCCATTCCCAGAGTTGCAGAGAGTTTGCGGATGGTGTCTATATATTTGTCCACTCTCTGTAACCTGTCATTCTGCGAGGAAAAAATAGATTTTAGATCCGATTTTGCCTAGAGATCGTTTAATTATATATTGTGTCTGGTACCTTCTCACTATGAAGCCTCTGAAGTTCATTCTGATGCTCTTCGAGTTTCTTCAGTGAGAGGTCACTCTCATTTATGATTACATTCGATGACAAGTCTTCGTACTCAGATTGACCTGCTATTTCTGCAGAAATTTTCTGGATCTGACCTTGCACGGCTCTGAACTGTTTCAGACGCACTTCTTTCCTCAACTGCATGTCCCTCAAAGCTGGGGTAATTGAATCTAGCTGCACCTTTAGTGTGCCCGCCATCTTTTCTGGCTGTTTATAAAAGGGAGGAAAAAGAAACCGCATTATAAATCTTGCCTAGTATATGTCAGCTCAATCTAGCGGAGAATTCTTAACTTAATAAATACTATATTCTTGCTGCGGTTATTTTTAGATTCTTCAGCAAACTTCTTTTTCGTTTCATTTTTGAGTGTATTGACAATTTTTTGCCCTCATTTCTAATAAACAACGTGGCATTAGATGAGCCAATACAAAATGTCATATCTGTTTGGTTCAGATATGACATTTCATGAATGATTAGTAGTGGTTCATGTTAAGATAAAATCTGCAGCACTTTAGTGTTTCTAGTTTTATGGTTGAAGTACCCGTTCAGGTAGAGAACGTTCTCCGAGGGATAAAAGGAGATGGGTGACTTCTGCTTCAGCTTCTGCCAATTGCTGATGCAAGCGAGTCCTTGAAATATTTGCACTGTCGACTTTTCTTCTGTAAACCTCGAGGCATTCCTGCTCCAAGTCTAGCAGAACCTTCTCCCTTGTGAACTGATCTTCTCCAACTTCATCCCATATTATCTGCTCAATTGTCCATGCACTTTATTACAACAGAAGTGGTAAAGAAGTTAAACTTATCGTCCATAATTTATGAGAATAATATCAGACCTGAAGTTCTTGGAGTAGATATCCACATGAAGATTCAAGCAATGCGGAGCTTCGTGTACCAAGGGGTGTTTGAATTGAACCCATGGATAGTTTTCTCCCAACTGTGAGTTTACTTACCTTGGACTAATAGAAGGTAGTGGGCAATGACAATGGTGGTAGTGCGTGGGGGGAACTTTGTGCTGGTGATCCGCATGTGAAGTACTCAGACAGAATGATTGCTAGGATCTATTGGGTGAGAGTTTTGCTTGAAAGACAAGGTTGGCAGAAGTTGGTGATGTCGAGGCTTTTGGTTCAAGAATCAACTGGTTCTGCTACTGATCTCTTTTCTTTTGGTGTACTTGGCTTTTTTTTTTTTTAGCCTCTCCTGTAATGCCTACTTTGCAAAGGGTAGGACGCGCGTCCCTGTCTCATTTTTATTCATAAGTTGGAACTTCTCATTCATGGGTTTTAAGCTAGAGCATCATATCATATTCTAAGGTGGTCGGTTGGATTTGAATAGGGAATTCAACTCCATCACCAAGCAATCTTCAAACCTGGAAATTAGCTTAGCAGCAAGCACACGGTTTAATAGTTCTTATGGATGGACTAATGTCTATGGTCAATTAGAATTAGGGAAGGCTAATTTCATCCGTCCGATGTTGCTGGTTTGCTAGATAGTCTTTGATGTTCCTGTTCGAATCCAACTTAAAAACACAATCAAGAATCGAGCCCTTGTTCTTCGTTCCCCACCCCCCCCCCCCCCCCCCCCCTTCTAAATCAGGATTGGAATGCTGAATAACATTCTTTCTTCTTAAAGCGGTCAGATAATTTCAGGACAGCGTGGAACTAGAAGCTTCCAAGTAAAGGACCACTTTAGAGATGGATGCTAGAATGAGGCGGAAATAAGCAACCGATGCTCGAAAGTCTAATATAATCCGAATAACCACGTCAATATAATAGAAGGGTGAGCTGTTGTATAAAGAGACTGGTCATCTGTATGCAGGACGTCCAAGCGCAAACATCACTTTCTCGTACTTGAGACGCACCTCTCGTTTTTTTATGATCAACGCCCATAAGGGCACGTTGATATTTGCCTTGTTTTTTTTTATATAATTTTTTTTTATGTGTCAATTCAGCCTGGATCGATTATCAGTGTAGCTGATCTTATTTTGGTTTAGTTGTATTGCAATACACTCCATTCAATATGATTAAAATTGAAGTAAGAAATTTGAAACTTGGATAGTCGAATAACGAAATAACCGAGTTCATTCATGTGGGATCATAACACATCTAGAAAACTACCATTGCTTGTCGAGAATTATCAATCACGGATTGTAAAAAGCATGATTTCTCACTCGTGGGATTGTGGATTCTTGAGTTGGCATGCATTGTGGGTTCATATGTATTTGAGTTCCTGGGTTAGGAGCCACCTAACGCAATGGTTCCCTTTGGGACATTTCTTAACTACGTCATGTCTATCTCCTAGTCCTTAGGTATGGTTTTGTTGTGTAGTCATAGCAAGACCGGTATCGTTAGGCCTCGATGTTATTTGTCATCTTCGACAACTCATCACACCTCGTCAGCCTATTGAATACTATTGAGAGACAGTTATGAGGAGAAAAAGGAAAATATAAGTTCGTTTGGGGAAAAAGAGAAGGGTCAATGAGATCCTTATTCTCCTTTTCCACCTAAACACTTCCATAATGCAGATTTAAGATTCCCCGCGTGTAGATGGGGACTGATCAACGTATTATTTTTGCCTTTCCACATTGACATCATGCAAGCACAAAAGTAATTAATTAAATATTTTGAATAAATATTTTCCTAAAAATTATTGTCTATATCGCTTGTAAAAATAAATAAACAAAAATATTTTCAACAATCCTCGAAAACGTATAGACATATAATTTTAATCGATAATTGAAATATTTTTAATCAACTAATCGTTTCGAGCGTTATAAGCTATTCTTTTCGTGAAAAGATTTTTCAAATCATTCATTTTATGTAAAACAAACAAAGCTTAAATAACAACATATTTTCTGCGCGTAAAATTCGAGGTTTTTTTTTTTCCTTGTGATGGTATTTTCGAAGCAATGAAAAAGAAAAAAATTTATGTGAGCCAGTTGCCACCAACACATTAAACTCACCCAATAAGAGGTGCTAATTTTGTGTAAGAGCCAGAAGCATGTTCGTAATTAATTGGAAGAGTTGGTAGTTACAAGTTAATTAAATAAATGTTCGTGACTAACCCAAATGAAGTCAGTAATTTCATTAGTAATTTGAACTCCACAAATAAATGTGAATAAGTTATTGGAATAGTTGGCTGTTTTGAAACGAGTTCGTGATTTTTTTTCATATGAGTTAGAGCCTAATACAAACGGTTCGATTGTAAGATTAAGGCCTAACCTTCTAAGGAAAGGTTAGACGACCTCTTCCTAACTAACTTAACAATTTGTAAGCTCCCAAAGGGCTGAATAGATGTGGTAACCAAATGGACTCAAGTACGAGTTGGTATTCTTTTACGGATGCTTCCCGCTAGCTTAAATATGATGATATGGTAAATTATTAAAGTAGGTGGTGATTTCGAATCAATTACATAAAGCCGGTAATTCAATCGAATAGAGTTTTTTTTGTTTCGTTGGTTGGAATCGAATAGAGTTAGAAGCCTAAAATTAAATGGTAATGTAAACTTCCAAAGAGTTGGTAAATCACTCAAATTAATAGATTTTCATATGAATTAATGTTTCGTCAAAATGTCCGCAAAGAAAGATGTTTCGCCGAAGGTGTAGATCTTCGATTTTGATGTTTAATTGGGTTTTTTTGGCGATTCTAGATTGGAAGTAGCTATGCGATATAAAGATAATATAACGATTTATATAAATTCAATGGAAAAGTAAAGCAGATAATGCAAATTGCAGAGTAAAATTGATCAGCTTTATTGATTATAGATTCTTTACAAAGACTCGTCTCCGACTATTTATAATCGAGTACAGAAGGCAACCGTCGGTAGTGGTTACTTTTATACATTCTATCCCTAAATTCTCGAGCAGGCTTCGGTGACAACTCATCTTATCCACTAGACGGTCGAACTTCCGACTTATTTGCTCCGCTTGATCTCTGGCATCGCACACCGATCTCATGGTATCACCGACGTCCCCTCTGTTCGGGTGTCAGCCACGCCACGACATGTTATTGGTCGCCGACTGATGCTGCATACTCTAAGGCTTTCAATGTCGCGAATCACGATGTTCTTATGGGCTTTCTAACTTTCCAAAGCCCTAGCCAGTTTTAGGTGTGAACAATTAGTAACTTTAATGCGAAGGTAATTGTGACACATAACTATCGATAAGTTCTTTCAGCAATTTGTTGTTTTTAAGACAATAAGAAACAATTGATTGGTGGGTAAACGCAGATACGAGCGGTGTTTCCCAGACAAGCCAGTTACTTTAATACAATGGCAAGCTATCTAAGTAAATATTGATTAATAGCTGGTTATTCAAAACAATCAAATAACTATAGCTACTCCCACAAAAGTATTGGCAACTTAAAAACATGTCACAGAGCCTAAATATATGTGGGTACTTCCATTGAAATTATCAGTAAAATGTTAAGATGCATGCTGGTGAAAAGTTTAGTTAACGACGGTTTTGAGGTTTACCGACGTTTTCAAGAAATTACCGACACGAAACAGGTATTCTGCATTTTCATTCATGGAAACGCTACGAATTTGATCTGTATACTTGAAAATTTTGTCATCGTCTATTAAATATTAACAGATCTCAAGTCAAGTGTCATCAGAACTTTTATAGCTTAAGATACTTTATAATGCCATATGAAATTGATTTCACCTTTTATTTATGCCTGCTGGCCTTAAGAATCTATTTTGACGTCAGCAATAGGATTTCCTCTTGTTCCTTACCTAACCATCAATGAATGTATCAAGTCAACAACACATGTTATTAAAATATAGAATCGGAGAATTTTTGCAAATCAAGGAACTTTTCTTTAATGTAAAATGGAGAATCTACTCGACAACAGGCTCATTTGTACAATTATGACAATTTTTTTTTTAATTCGCGATCTGCAAATGCAATGCCGTTTTTTGGGTTCGATGTGCGGTTTTTTTTTTCCCCACTTGAGATAATAATAATCATGATAAGACGTCTCGAAATTAGAATTTCAATATTCAGCATAAGGGAGACCCATATGCCATTGCCAAGAATAAGACTGAATAGTGTCAACTAATATTTGAAATTATCGTATGCGATTTATCTGGATTTGAAGCTGTGCTTTTTAAAATGTAATATTTTGGACAAAAAATAAAAAAAAAAATGAAATGCTTTTCTTTTGTGAATGAAATGTTATTTTGATTTTTTTTTTTTAAAAAAAGCCGTCAACCAACGTTGGGTTTTGGTCTTGAAGCAAAGCCTTTAGGGTTCATTGAAAAAAAATGAAGAAAACAGATTTCAAGTATCTGAAGGGCATTCTGCAAGCCCAACAAAGGTACTATTGGGCTGCAAAAAGAGGTCCGCGTGGGGGGAGATCCTGGACTAAAGTCCCACACCGATTGCTTCAGCAAGACTCCACAGTTTATATACAACCTTCCTCCGCCACGCGCCTTGCAAACCTTTCATGTTTTTTGGGTGCTTGCATCGACACAACTCTCGCGTTCTGGTGTCGGCCTTCACCCCTTGTTTTTGCTTGCATCGAAAGGGTCACGTTCCAGTTCCGGCGCCGGTGTTGGTCTTTAGCAGGTTGTTATTGTTTGTTTAGACGGCTATGAACGAGGCTCATGCTGCAGTGTCGGTCCTTGGTCTTCTCAGAATATGAGTGGGATCAGCTTGGCTTAAATTATTGGACGCATCAGTCATCACACTTTGTTTCTCATGTCAACAGATTCTTACTGCTAAGGCACAGAAAGGAGGGGCTGTTCTTACAGCACAGTTGAGCCCCATGGCCTCAAGATCTGCTAACTTCGCGTGTTCGTATTCCGACAGTCGTAAACTTTGACAGTTCATAAAGTCGATAGCTTATTCCAATACCCGATTTGACAAAGATATGCAGGTCGAACAAGGATTAAAAGAGTACAGGTCGAGTGGGACTACAAATGAACTTGTTCATCGAATTAGACTGCTTCAGCCAAGTTTTTTATTAGCTAGAGTTTCTGTTTTCATTGGTCTCTGTGTTGAACGGATGAAAGGAGAAGTTTTGCGGAAGCATACGGAAATGTTTCACATCTTCACCAGGCGATGTTCATAAGTAACACAAAGACAGCCAAACTCGAGGAAACTATCCCATCGCGCAGCTTTCCCCCAAGTCCGACTGACTGGAATAATTTGACATTGGCGATCACAGGACCGCAGGCAACAACGTCTCGCGTTCGGGACTTGTTGAAGCTCATGAAACCAATCGGAGTCAGGCTCGACTCCGCCCTGAACAAGATGGAAAAGTTCGCAGACGTGCCAGTTCCATTGCCCCTCATGGTGAAGTTCCGTATCGATGATCCTGCTTGCACATGCAGGACTAGGTTGCTGAGACACAGAGTCCTTGGCATCGCCCATCGCGAAATCCAAGTTATAGCTCGATCCCTTGGTGAGGGCTAGCGTGGCCGCAATGCCGGGGGGAGCGGCGGAGATGATCTCGATGGCAGCTTCGCCTTCGGGCACGGCGTAGCGCCTGGAGTCGATGCACTCGACGGTTCCTATCACGAGCTACTGCTGGAGGAGACTCTTAACCGTTCTTGATCTGGCTCTTCTTGGAGCAGAATTCCCTGGTTGGAGTTGCCGAGGAATGCGGGACCAACTTCAAATCCGTTGTTCGACAGCATGTTACTGTTTTATGTGTGCAATAAAAGGATGATCGCAGAAAATTGAATTATGCTCATAATGCAACATAGGGCGGCATTAATCGCAATCGTTCTCCGAGAAAGATCTAATCTCTCCTCTGTTCTTTCTGATTCAGAACATGATCCAGCAGCAGTTGGTTGGACCCTCCATCTTTATATTATGACCTTCAAAATCATCAAATAATACTATCAGTTGACTCATCACTTCAGTCGCACGTCTCACTCTGCTGGTCTCTAAGCTTTTGTAAAACCACAAGGTCAGGATCATTCCATGTTCACTCTACAATATAACATCCTGGCAAAATTCAATGCAACTCCTCGGTCCTTACCCCAATACCGCTCACCGATTTTCTTGATGATGAAGTTGTCCACAACTGCTCCGCGAACCATGCTCGAATTCGCACTCTCCATAGGAGCGCTCTTTATCTCGAGGTTAACAGCCTCGCCAGCACCGAACCAGATCCCCAAGTAGAAGGCATGGCTCTCCCATATTTGCATTCCGGTAGCGTCCTTCGAAGTCAAAACACCTTCGACCTGTTAGACGCCAACGCGGACACACTGACCGACGTGAAATTGTGCAAACACTCTTCATTCCAGAAAGCACGAGTGAAGGTAAGAGCATAGTCCATGGTCTCTCCATCGCCTCTGAACGTCTGGTTGATATTACCCCCTCGACCAGGCAAAATTCCGTGGCGGTTGTCGGGCAAGGAGACGTTGAGGCCGGATGTCACGTAATAAATGATGCCACCGTAGGACCAGCTTGGTATGTTACTGGACTCCTTCAAGAGGACCAGAGTGGTGACGCTGGAGCAGCGATGCCGGTCGGGGGAGATTCGAAGTTCGAGTTCTGAAGTAGATCTTTGGAGAAAGATACGTCAGAAAGAGTGTGGTTGCTTTGTTAAACCGTTTTGACCTTTGACTGAAGAGAGAGAAAAAGGTTGTTCTTGCTTCATTGACGAGCAAGCTAGTGCATTTTATAAATTCTCAAGTTTCAACTGAAAGGTGGTTTCCTAGCAGTGCATGATAAGCTACGTGAGCTTATCTTCTGTTGACGGAGATCATGCTGGTCAAACATCAGAAGCATTAGGTTCAAGCTCTTCTTGTATTGGTATTATGGATTAGGTTCAAACCCATCTTCCTGATTAATCACTGCCCTTGCTAAGTACCATTTTTTGCGAAATGGTGCATAGCAACCTTTGCAGGAGAGAATGAGGACGCAAATGAAAATGATGTGGTTGACAGCGCAATAGCAAATCTATAAACCAGATAAAAGATCATATCTACAGGCTGAATGAAATGGAATTGAACATGACAATTCAGCGACAATCGCATGATCATCGCACGGGACATTTCATGGTAATGCCAAGCAGGATGGTAGAGAATTTATCTCCAATCCTCTGATGCGAGATGTACATTTTCCGTCGAGTGAAAACAGAGGCAGAACTGTTGCCAAAAAAGAAGCAGCAGCGAAACCAGATGCTTCAGCCTTCTTCCACGAGTAAGTTCAAAGTCATTAAAAGAGATGGTTTCAGCAGTATAATCACACTATAAGAAGTCTGTCTTGGGTGAAAATACAGAGCTCGTGGAATTCAACTCAACCTGAACTTACTGCCTTTCCTTGAAATTGCCTAGAACAGAAGGCTATATGAAGGCATATCTTCAATTCGGAAGACATCTTCCATGAGAAGTTCTCTCTCCAGCTGCGCTCGAGTAGACTTCAGAACATCCTGCTTGTTTTATAAAACCAATTACATTCCCTTCTAAAAAGGTGGACCAGTTACCAAGAAAGAGATTAAAATCAGCTTCCATTTCTCATGATAATGTCTCGTTTCCGTCAGTATAGCTCAATGAAAGTATCTTTCAATTCCAAGAAAGAAAATAGTTGCTCACATTGAACTCCATGTATGTCGCGTTTCTTTCCAGCCATTGTTTGTCCATAATCATGAAAGCCACGCAATATAGCACATCAAACGCCCACTGATTCTCTGCAAACAGATTAAAAGGAACTAGGTATCAGTTGAGCTCAATTACCAGCAGCCAGTCCAGACTACAGAATAAAAAGGGCCCCCATAAGGTCAAGTGAAAGACACTCCCTTAGATGACCTTAGAAAACCAGATAATGAAGGACATGATGTATATGTATAAGCTGTGCATTGTTGATTACTGAATAAGCAATGGTACCCACATAACTCCTCAGTAGAAGATACTGACTCTGCAACCACATATTTTCAGCAAAGCAATCGAATTTGTTGACCATGCCAACCATAGAATCATAACCCCGCATATTTTGGAAAGAAGATGAATTATTGTTCTATTACCTGACAACATCTGCAGAAACACTCCTCTAACAAATGTCCTTGGTTTTGCTGCAAATAGATGAGCGGCCCAGGTTCAGTGAACCTAGATACCAAAAAGTTAACTAGTGATACAACATTGTAAAGGTCAGCTTGGAATTTGGTCCCCAAAGATCATTTAACAGTGCATTACTCACTTGGGAAGATGGTCAATCACACTTCAAAAACTTGCTTAACATCGAATGAAAAAATCTACAGAATCACTGGTTTGACCCTTACATGCATCTAGATCAAGCATTTGCATGATCATGAATGTAATATTCACACCAGCAACAGCAAATGGGTACTCCCACACTGCTCGCTTTCCTCCTTGCTTTTCCAGCAGATGTTGGAAAGATATCTGCAACATACAAAATGTAAGCTACTAAAGCTTCATTAGATGTAATATACAACCGGCAGGTTAAGTGTAACGTCCTAGTGTTGGAAAGTTCAGTCCTCAACTAATTCATCATAACTGGGGCATAATTATTTCAGACTAGTCCCCATCACTGAGAAGAAAAAAAATGCAGCCATTACAAGTAGATAAGATATCCATGTGCAGATTGAATATGCCTCCACAAAAAAGACAGGAAAGAAATCTCACCGAAAATGTCTTCGCAAAGAAGAGCAGGTTCTCTAAAGAAATGAATCCAGCCCCCCTGATGTTCAGAAAATGGCACTGATTAGAAGTAAACAAGATAAAGAAAATGTTAAAGAACATCAAATCACAAGATATGGAACAGCATGGACTATAAACCTGAAGTCAGTGGATGGATCCTTCCCTTGCCACCCCATTTTTTTCCATTGATCAGATATTAAGCCTTGTAGTTCCTCATCGGGATATGAAGCAGACCAGAGAGCTCTCAAAGCCTCCTATTTCTTGTAAAAGTAACTAAATTAATAACTAAAAATGAAAAGGAATCAAATGTGGTGTTTCACATCATATTTCACGTCTTTGTGTTCATCTGTGGAGAGATATTTTCTTAGATGAACTTGGCACATATCAAACTTGCACGCTTTCATTTGACAGTGACTTTAGATTGCATGTTTGGCAACATCATATACCTGGTGATCTCGCCTAGATGCATCAAAGAATACTTTCATACGACACTTCAATCTTTTAAGCCTTTCCTCCTACAAGTCAACAAGATAGCATATAGTACATACATGAGTTTGAATGAGGGAGAACTCCCAAGGACAAGAAAAAATATGAAAATCCACAGCACTTTTAAGGAAATATTAAGGGCCAGTGAAGTTAAAGCATATACATGACCAATAAGTACAGAAGCAGATTCCGTATTTTTCATGAAGGTGAGCAAGAAGGTCTGCGGATCTAATACATGAAGAAAAATAACTTAACTTCTTTTCTTTTTATGTTGCGTGACAAGCAGCATTATCTTCAAAACTTCCAGGAAATAGGTTAAAAAAAATAAAGAAAGGATGATATTCTCCCCAAACATTAGATTTTGAGAATAAAGCTGATCAAACATAGTTCAAAAATAATAATTTCTGCTGGGAAAGCAGTTGCAGAAAGTATAAGCCAGGGTAGATAAAATGTAACAACTGCCGTCAATAATGAAAGCCTCCTTATTGACAGCCTTTAGGACCAGTGATCCATAGAGCCACCTCAATATAGTAGTTTTGAGACAAATGACATAGAAATGGAGGAAATTACAACTACCTAACCTGCCAGAGAGGGGAAAAATTGCAAATATGTTTAAAGCAGCAGTCTTGGAGTTAACTGAAGAAAACTGCCTTCAGGCTGGTCAGTCTTTAGCGGCAGCTACTTGCCTGTATGGGTGTCAAGTGAAAACAAATGCGTTCGTATGTTCCCTTTCGCTTAAAGCAAACACATGTGAGGCCTTTCCCAATCCAAGTAGGTGCTCCACAAGTTGCATTGTCTGCAAAAAAGCTAATCAATCTAACATTCTAATCCCTATATAGGCTGCTCAATATGCAAAGCATTGTGGAACTACTAGTTACACTCATTAAAACAAGAAAAATAATAACTAGTAAGCACACACTCTCAACGGCTCAAAGAAATTCTACCACTGAAGTTACCACCAGAAATTGGAGGCAGCCCACAGACCTTAAAAGACAAGCTATGAATGAAAGAGAAAAATGTAATTCATGTAAATCTGCTCTCAGAAGAAAATCAACTGCACGGGAGCTAATCTAAAGGTCCTTATTCTATGCATGCCTCAATGTTGAGAGTTTTAAAGGTTTTCTTTCAATTTCCTTAGACATTGGCTTCATTGGTGATGTCGTAGCTTTGCCACAATTTCGATGCCATTGCATTGTCAGTTTGCCGTATTGTACTATCTTGATCCTGACCCATATAAATGCACAGAAAACAGAGGATTGCACAATACGAATTAGGAATGTGGGACAGCAATATAACCGCCTGGGAATCATGATATGTCCATGTGAGCAGTTGATCATTGAGATCACATTGCACAGGCTATTGACTTAAGTAGCCATCATTCTTTGAAGGAACAAGTCTCCGATGAGGCTTCTGGCAGACACTATTGTGATGTTTAACTACTATAGATTACATCTAACACCAAGCAGGCAAGGGGCACCCATCGGCCCCCGCCCTGCCAGCCCCCCCTTGGATTCATCACTGCCTTCTCACAGCTATCGTCCCTCAAATGTGAACCTACTTGAACAGACAAGACTGCATAGGAAACCAACTGAAATTGAATCTGCCAAGAAACAACTAAGACATTAAATTAGAGTTTCTAGGACCCACATAGGAATTCCTTGATAGAGATAACTCCAACTCATTAATATCGACAAAAGTAGAGTAGAATAAAGTATATCTTTTGGGTGCCCATATTTGGCGAGCAGTGAAAGAACCAACCCAAATGGAGGACCCGGTTTCAATGAGATGGGACCCTTAGAGAAGCAAATTGTTTCTGGTGAGACTTTTTCATCTACAGTTGCGAGTATGATCAAGCATTGAATTTTTAATTTAAAGACCCAAGTCCTTTTCTTTCCAACAGAGCAAGTCAGCGACCCAATTCCCACCAAATCCGGCAACTCTCCTTCTCTCTGTCTGTGCTTTTGTGGAATCAATCGACTACTAATCACTAATTAGCAGATGTCTGATTGTGACCTCAAGGAACACGGTTAAGTTCACCTAACACGCGAGATTAGTGGGGTGATTATACTTTCCATCCTCTATGGAAACGTGTTTCTTTCTACCTTTCAAGCTCGTTTTGAAAAGGCAAAAAAAAAAACTAAAACTTTGATCGGATATAGAAGAAACAGGATGCCTCTCAAAAACTATCCTCTTTACATACCCAGATGCTTGAATTCAGAAACAGGAAAGGAAGGAGGAGGGGGCTGATTTGTTAATCAAAACGAGACTCAAACTGAAAGCAATTAATCACCGAAACGGACACGACCCGCATTGGCAGCGATCAAAAACAATGACTTGGTCCGACGCCTCGTGCTTAAAAAAACGCATGTCACCCGCTTTCATAGGCATTCTTTCCAGAAAACAGAGCAGCGAACATGGGAAAAAAAGAAAAGAAGAACGAAAAAACTCAGCGCGCAAAGAAGCGAGAGTCTGCATCGAGAGAATAAAAAACCGTCGAAATCTGTCGAGGAATCAAAAAGAAGCATCGCATTCGCATTGTGTGCATGGAGAGAGAGAGAGAGAAACCTGAAGGAGCAAGGCCTTGAGAACATCTAGAGATTGAGGAGGAGGAGGAGGAAGGAGCTGAGGCCGAGAGGGTGCGAACAGCGGAGTAATTTTGCTGAGTCTTGACGAGGCTCATCGATCCAGAACTAGAAACGCGTCCAAGCCTCAAGAGATACGACTTCGTTTCCCGATCAGATGCCTGGACGTTGTTCCACTTCCTTCTTGCGCAATCGAGTCGAGACGATCTACATGTAGATGACGAAGATGCTCGGAGAGAGAGAGAGAGACGTTTCTTGGTCCTGGTTCGAGCGAGATTAGCAAGACCGAGAGTGACGAACAGAGACAGAGACAGCGAGAGATGATACGACTAGTAACCCTTAAAATCTTATTTGGTTAGTCGTAATTGAATAATATTACGTGTCTTGGACGTGCATGGCGACGGCAATTGTGCGGGGCGAAGTGACGCGATCGTGGGATCTCCGCAGTCCAATGAAACGACAGAATCTCATGGACAAGCTTATCAGAAATCACAGTGCAAGCCAATCTCTCTATTCCTTTATGTTCAAATTGCATCGCAAGTGGTTTAGTAATAGCCTAACCGCGTTGAATCGGATCGAACCGAATTTTGGTCGGATCAGAAATGATCCGTTCCAAATATACTAATTCAATCTGTTTCATTACAATGTAAATTTAGTCATCATGCCTAACCTAATTCATGCTCGATCCGAACTGAAGTGAGAGGGCGAAGTAAACGAGTAAACGCCGATGTCAATTAAAAGCGGGAGAGAAGGAAGAGAAAGTTATAGAGATGAATTAGATCTAAATAAGTTGTAAACCTTTTTACAATCCATTCAACACCAATATTATGTTTTCATCCATTTATGATTCATTTTTTTGAATATAATTAACTCGTGTAGCAACTTAACTTATCATCTATGGCTTAAGAAATAAGTTTATAACTCATTTTGATTGGTTTAGTTTCATCTCGCATCTTCTCTATCAAAGATATTTTGGATATCTTCTAGAGATATATGGCATATTTTCTCTGATATTCTATATTTATTTTGATTATGCATATCTCATTTGATTTCTTAAATAATCATATAATATAGCCTATTTATTTATGGGCTCTCAATGTAACCTTTTCCATATATTGGAATATACAAAAAGTCTCCATTTCTCAATTTGGTATCAGATTATTAAAAAAAAATCATTCTATTATTCCATTTTATCATTTTTCAACATGCACCTGTGCATCATTGAAGCAAAATAAATTCATCCAGTCTTTCGACAATATAGGCTGCGGCACTCTGTTACTATTTCGCAAGCCCGCTGCATCATCCGCTTGTTGTTTCCCTCCGATTCTTGACCTTTCTCGCATAATTTCGAGAAGTCGACACCACCACCAGAATCGACAACCTCATATGAACTAGATCTGGTAGACGGTCGCCTCACACAATGCCCCACTGCGGATTTACCAAGCCTAATGCCGCATTGCTTGTAGGATTGAGGGAAGATGCTATATATGTTTTAGATAGCGAGAGATGATGTTAAAGATATTTTAGATATCATCAAGAGATATAAATGATATTTTCTCTTATGTTGTATAGGTATTTCAATTATGCATGTCTAATTTGATTCCTTAGATAGTCATTTAATATAACCTATAAGATATATTTAAGAATTAAGTTGAACACGTTCTATGGAAGCGTATTGGTCAAATTTAAAATTGAGGAACCACATTGCACATTAGGTTAAAATTTATTGATCACATTGGCCAAATTAAAAGTTTATAAACTATATATATTTAACAAAAATTCAGAAATTATCTTGAGCACCAATTCATCTTAATATCTGGTTCAGATATCTGGCTTGGCGATTCTCGTCCCACCCAGACGGAACTGTCAAAAACCGCGTCGATTCGCTTTCCACCGTCGGTACTAAAAGCAAAGCCTTTTTCCCATGTGCGTAGTCCCGGCTGCAACGACGAACGGAAGGTGGCCCTCACGCGGCCCAATAAAGAGCGTGGCGGGGAGGTGGGAAATCGGTGGTTCCTGGGATTTTTGCTATTAAAAAAAAAAAAACTTCCAGCGAAAAGACAAAGCAAGAGCTTTTGTTAGCTGAATCCCATCACCGTCCTGTCGTTCATCGTTATCCATAGGACCACCCAACCCAACCTTTTGAGCATTAGATTTTGATTTGACCGCCACGTGGCTTTTAAATTGCAGACGCTGGCTGAAAGGTACCGATGCTGGCGCTGAATTACATTACGTTATATCTTACTTCTCCAAAAACAGAAAAGGTCGAGGCAAAACAGGCCAGCAAGAATCATGACTGTCGCCCCACGCTGCATCCAAATACAAAAAGACCGAGCGGTGAGCAGTGTGCTTTGACCGGCCACAGGGCTATTCTATTCTATTATATTCTTTGCAGGGGATTTAATATGTAAAGTACGACAAAATCCCAATAAATAAATAAATAAATTGAGTACGATGAATACGTTTGCTCCTATTGGGGCATCCTCCTCTTTGACTTGAGTCAAAATGGGAAGACCGTGGCGTGGCGGCAATGTGGATCCAGTGGAATACGGGCCTGTTCCCAAAATTTGGACATGGACAGTATGTTTATGTGGTCGATCGTTCAAGGGCTTTAGAGTTCGGGCTTGTGTTTTGTGTGCCCATTAGGTCTGAGTCAACTTCATGGGTCTTCTTGGGTTCCAATTATTTCGCTGATTGAGGAGTGAGATTCCTCATAGAAAAAGAAAGCAGGGCATATGGCACACTTCTCTTTGTTCCCTTGAAACATTTGCTCCGAGTTCAAAGGGTGAATGTGCCGCCCAAGGATTGCGTGCTGACGATGGGTCAAGCAGCAGGAAATCAAACGCAAGGTTTTCGCAGTATCTCTGATCACCGCATTCAATAGGGTCTTGGGCTATGAAGTACAGAGCCCTAGCAAGAAACATTGGATTTAGAAACATAACCCACACAATTCATGGCTGATACTGGAGATCACAGATCACTTGAGTTCAATTTGGGAAATCTCGGGTACAATGCTAGTCCTTCAGGTGATCCCACACAGGTGCAACAACATGATGTATTCGCAATGAACAAAAGAATGGGCAATCGTTTCTTCTGCAGAATAATACAAATCCCAATTACACTTGCACATGCTCTGCAGCTAAAGATGCATAAAGAGCTAAAAAGATAAAAGGCCAATCCCGATAGACACTGTACATGCGCAGAGAGCCTCCACAGGGGCATTTCCACTATCAAAAAAACCCAATCCCGCAAAGGATCGCTCATGGAACTACTATCGAGATTCTTCGAAACAAGCAGAAGTTGCCACAAAAATCTCAGTGAAAGACTAGAAGATTGGGAAGGAAAGAAACGAGATCCAATTAACAGATCACTGATCAGTATAAAAGGCCGCTGAATCCGGTTGGCAAAATCTCTGCACCTTGTAGATTCTTGTAAGGGCGCTGCTATAATGATAGAGAATCTAGATTTACAGTATCTTAACAGCAAGCTCCTCCCTGTCATCTCCTTTGCCCCCACCAGTCTGGAATTTTTAACCTCCGGTTTCTATGTACAGCAAGTTTGACCACGGGAAGTTTGTGCTTTATCTCTCTCCATAGCATGTCCACGGCATCTTCCTTCTGCGGGGGATAATGGAATTCATAGTGATGGGAAATTGTTCTAAGCTGCTTCCACATTTCTATCCATCTCTCTTTTGGGAACAGACGCAGTTGATCAACCATGTAACCCGGTGTAAGTGCCTCCTCGACTGAGAAGAAAATCGAGAACCGGGAGTAGTCAATTTCATCCTCATATGGGAGCTCAATCTGATCACTAACGATGACAGGAACACAGTGGCTGACAATGGCATCAAAAAGCCGGCATGATGATGGAGTATCTCCAGCTGGATGCAGACAGAACTTCGATGAACGCATTCCTTGAGTGGACTGGATAAAAAGGAGAGAAAGAATAAGTATTGTCCATTATTAGCATCGTTGCTGCTAGCAGATGTCAGTGGAAATCCACTGGACAAATAAAGAGCTTTCTGCTGGTCTGAGTACTTTGTAATTGTTGTTAGAGCATCAATTACAACCAGGCAATTCAGAGTTGCATCCAAATGCGAGCTAGCACATTGTTATAATTCATATACATCCACCTTTGGGTCATAGATGACGCTGAAAACAGATTCGGACAACATGAATCACCTTAACTTTCTATGCATTAAAATTTTACATTTAGACATTATATTCTCAAGAAGATATCTGTAATCCACTAATAGGTAAGCATAGCTCATACTAAATTCTTATGTTTGATATGAAATAAGGTATACTTCTGACAGGACTTTTCAGACTTTAATACTTACAGATAAATTTAAAAACAACCAGCCAAGTAAGGTGCTACTTTAAAATTATTTTCTTTCTTCCCTGCTGCCTAGCAGCGCCACTCAATGACCAAAACAAGTATCACAGATTAGATTCGTCAATCATGCTTCATTTACTTATAAGTTCTCCACAGGTCTACTATTTCGAAAGATTGTTCGAAATAGGACTTTTAGTCCTGCTAATCTCAACTTCAGAATATAACACTGAGCAACCATAAGCAAACGTACCAGGAATTTCTACAACAGAAAAGGCCAAAGAAATTCATTTGTAGCATTTTAAAAGCCTTCTATTGCCATAAACTTCTAAGGGACTGGTGGACACGACTTTTATGAAATTCTATTTCACTTTTACTACAAATAAATCCCTGGGCAGGTATTGAGCTTGCACGGGTATAAAGGAATAAACTAAACACAGAAAAGCAAGAGCATACTCTTGGAACTTGATTATCAAAGAAATATAGGTAAAAAGCTGCACACTCAATGCAATGCAAACCAGATTGTTACTAGTCTTCTTCCTTGAATCTTATTTAGCAAATGCGCAAAATCCTTGACCACAGCCACGAGATTCTTAAAAATGGCTCTGAAGAACCGTGAAAATAAAGTGATCCATATGACCATCATCATAACCAGTTAAATATTTTTCTGTAACTGTCTATGAACGTCCAAATCGCTCCATATGCTATATATGAGATCTTACTAAACATATAGGTTGAATGACTGAGAAAAGGGCAACTCTACCTACCATTTTAATGCTTTCAACAGTTGCAATACTGCGCTCGTAATGAACGTCGTCATAACCGGCTAATATTTTTGCCAATTTAGCACGAACAATCCCCTCCTGCATGGTGATAGGCATAGTGATTGAAAAATATGGTGTCATATACTACTCAGATTTCAATTTTCGAAGATAAACCACACTGCAGGGCCAGGCTGGCTTACATCTTTCCTGACTGTCCTCCCACGGAAGAATAGAAGCAGGGGGCGCAACCCATATGGGTCAACAGTATCATCATCTAGAAATGACTCCACAACATGTACATATGGAGCCACCACGTCTTTGTTCAAATTTGACATGGATTTAGAGTAGCGACCAAAATCTGCAACAATAAGAATAGATGCGTTCACCTGTTCCCGAAGAAATCTGAAAGCATTTGGGTGTGTCATAGGAATTACATGGTCTCTGCCTCCAGATCTCTGCCAATATTTGGATTGCCGCAAGAACTCCATAAGGTCAATCTGAAATCAGAAGAAACAATATTCAACTGTAACAAAGATACAGTTGTTCACAAGGAAAAAGCCCATCAGAAATTACCTTTTGAATGGATCATTAAGTCCCGTTTATTAATAAGCTAGAATGATCCCATATGACAGTTAAGCAATTTAACAGAGGCTTCAAAAATTTAACCGATTTGTCTAACTATGGTAGTGAAGGCTCAATGAAGATGTCTTGAAACCAATCGTAATACAATCAAAGGAAACCAATGGACTGGAATTTATCCTCCATGTCAAAGCGAGTGTAAAAAAGAATAGGATTGACTAACACCCAAAATCAATCCAGCCTCTAAATAAAACCACCATTAACACTCCTTTCTGATACCAAAAAGTAACTTGACAACAAACTGAGTTGTTTAAACTAAAGAAGTGAATACTTGAAAAAGGAGAATTCATATGGACCTCAAAATCTCGTGAGGATTCATTAGAACCTGAAGGGTCCCCATATTTAGAGTTCTCCCGAGTCTGACTATCCTATAGGTGTATAGCCAGAAGTCACACGCAAGGAGATAATGTTATTGGGGGCAAAAAAAAAAAACAAAGAAACAGAAGTTCCCCAGTTCATTAGATCAGCGCCTGCCATAAATATGCACTTCAAAAGCTTTCTCAAAGCATCCAACTTTTAACAGGTTAATATCTCATCTTGAAATGCTTTCATGAGAAATTATCTCACAGCAAACATTTCCAAAATAAGGGCCAGTTCTTTCTTTCGTGGAAAGTGAAAGCAATTGGATATCCTAACTTCACGAATACTAGTTTTAGTTGTTGACAAGCGCTAAAAAAGAATCAGGCAAAGAGCAAGAGGATGTGAAGATATACAACATTAGCACCGTAGTAGATGCCAACACAGCGGCGATAAAATATTCGAATAAGCACTTGACAAGTTCAAAGAGAGCAACATCGACACAATGTGCCTAAACATTACTGCTAATCCAAAAGACAGATGACTGGGAACCATAGTCGACCGACACTCTCGCCCTCTCCACAACATATTGTCGGTTCTTAGATTCTTGGGAACAGAATATTAACGAACAACATGGAAGCGGAGATGTAGTTTAGTTCTCCAGGAAAGATAAAAAAACCTACTCAATTACCTGCAGCTTGCGATCAACCTCGGTCTCCGGATCCGTCATGTTGTGGCCGTGCGTGTTGAAGCTCAACGAAGAGAAGAACGGCACAAAGAAAACGTCAGCCGATTCCGGATCCAAGACTCTAACCGCCTCCCTCCCGCCGCCGCCGTCGCCGTCGTAGACGAGCGAGGCCATCATCCAGTACTCCACGCTGTGTTGCTTCTTCAATCCGGTGTTGCGCGGCCACGGGGGGAAGTTCCCCGCCGTCACCAGCGATTCGTCGGTGCTGTGGCGGTGTAGCATGCCCACGTGGAACCTCCGAGGGAGATCGTACATGTAGACCCGGAGGGGCGAGCCCGCATTCGCCCGTGGCGAGGCCGCGCCCGGAGGAGATCGCAGCAGAGGGAAGAAATAGGATCGGACGTCGACGGAGCCGATGATGATAGAGTACGTGATGAGAAGGAGGAGGAAGCCCAGACCGAGAGAGAGACCGATGGATTTGCCATACATTTTGCCAAGATCCACTCGTCGCGAACTCGTCGAGATTCTCTCTCTCTCTCTCCCCCTCCTGCTTTGCGTTTCTCTGCGGATTTGGTAGCTAGGTTGCAGAGAGAAGGAGAAGGGGAGAGAGAGTATCGGTTGGTTGTGTATTAAGCGAAGTGTGATTCGAGCAATTTTGTCGTGATTAATTGCGATCAAAGTAAAGCCAACCAATCGCTGCTAATGATCTGAATTTTGGAAAGTAATTACACCTATTTCTAACGTGAAACCCAAAGTAGCATCAACGAAATTGTCTATTATTTACTGTGGTCAATTTCTCGATGCTGATATAAAATGTTATTGACTGGTGACTAGGCACGTGTGTCGTGAATCACAACGGACCGTCTCCATTATCAAGGAAAATGTTCGACCCACTCGTTTGATTTCACGAACAAGGAATCCTACCCATTTTAAGCAACGCGGAGCAAGATTCCCTTCCATTGTTTGGATGACAATTTTTCTTAACCTCATTGGAAATAAATTATCGGTGATTCACGGCGATGAGCCAGTTATCAACATCGGTGGATAGCAACTGATGGCGGGTGACTAGCGGTGAATATCGGAGGTGGACCTAGGTTCTGATTTTTGTGTTAATAAAAGAGATAAATGTATTCGGGATACTAAATTTTATTGTGAAAATCCAATGTAATTTCCCTTGAGAAAGTACAAGAAAAAATCGTATCGATATTTTGTTTGACAATTTGAATAACACAATGGCTTGATTTTACCAATTTGATTGTATTTTCTTCGCGATTTTAATCTCAATTTCAATCTCCTGTGAGTTTTAGAATTTACGGTGCACTAGTAATCCCTTATAAACACATGGGAGTTGAATCATGATGCGAATGAAATATATTTAGGTAATCCAATTTCACATATTTTGAGGAATGTTATTCCAAGTGGAATCTAAATTTCCAATCTCGACGCAAACGAAATATATCTGATTCTAGAATATAAATTTGTTTCGCCGGCCGGCGGCGGCGGCCGACGACCCGCGACAAGGAGCTAGGCGCGACCGGTGGGGTTCGATTTCTATTTCTCGAAGAATTTTTTTTTCCATTTCTGTTTCAAATCTATTTTTTGAATAACTTTTTGTTCCAAAAATAATTTATTTGAAATGTGTTACTAAACGCATTTATGTTTGAAACCTATTCCAGAAATAGGTTCTAGAGATATATTTATGCTCCATAGACTATTTCTGGATGATTTTCATGTGCAACCTAAATATGTGAGTTGTACGCACAAGTTGGCCAGCATACTTAACCCTTATTTGAGTCTAAATTAAGGTTCACTATAAATCATCTTTTGAAAATACGATCCGACAATTAAAAAAAAGTCACACATTTATATCTTCAAGTCCTCAAATGTTTATTGAATATCGAAGGCATCGGGTTGAAGATCTTGAGATTATAATTCAAAAGTTTCTAGAGGAATAGGAGAAGATGATCTAATTTTTTTATTTCGTTTTCTTTTATACTGCATTTGTTTTGCGAAAAATGAGTCACTTCTGAAATTTTTTTTCCATAAAGTCAATTTTCGAAGAAAATGCTATATTTTTCAGTGTTTAGTTGAACTATGAAAAAGACTAGGAAAATATTTTCTGTTGTTTGGTATGGAAAATTATATTATATTTTCCTCTAAGAACTTCATTCTATAATTTTTTTTCCTTTTTTTTCTCTTCATTAATTTTTTTTTTGGAAATTCAATTTTTTAATTATTTTTTCCTTTTCTCTCGTTTTTTTTTTATTTATATTTTTCTCTTTTTTCAATTACTATTTTTTGCCGATTGCGGATGATGGGTAGTGATCGGCCGCAGGCTAGGTCTTAAGCAAGGACGACGATGCTTGGTTGGGCCTTGTGCGAGGTCGATTACGATTCGCTTGGCCTTGATCGGGGTCGACGAGTTCCTCACGTGATGTCGGCGAAGCCTAGCCTAGCCTTGATCAAGGCAAGTGATGGTTCGCCTAGCCTTGATCGAGGCCGATGACTAGCCAAAGGAGAAGAGGGGATACTAGTATCAACATCAACATTATCAACAACACCTTTATCCCAAATTAGTTTGGATCGGCAGTTGATAAACCCCAAATAATCATAAAAATAAAAGTAGAATCAAGTGAGGGAAAATAGATAAATGTGTAAAAATAAATAAGTAAATATATATATATATATATATATATTTATCTATCTATTTATACACTAACTCTCCACAACACTAATAGCATTCCTCCACTCCGTCCTAATATAAATCGTATGTCAATTTATTTCCCACTCCATTAAATATTATTTTACTGGTTTCCCTCAATTAAGTTTCAGCTGACCTCTGGCTTTCTTCGTGTCATACTTTCGATAGCAAATTTCTGTTCGTACCGGTGCATCTAAGGATCTTCGGAGTATATGCCCAAACCTTCTCAATCTATGCTCTCTCATCTTTTCCGTCATCGGTTCTACTATAACATTTCATCGAATCTCTTCATTCCTTATCTTATCCATCCTTATATGACCACACATACATCTTAACATCTGCATTTCCGCTACTCTCATTTTATGCTCACGTTTCATTTGTGTTAGCCAACATTCAGCTCCATATAACATGGCAGGTCTGATTGCTGTTCTATAAAATTTTCCTTTTAATCTAAGAGGAATTCTGCGATCACACAAAAATCTCGATGCACTGCGCCATTTCATCCAACCTGCTATGATTTTATGACTTACATCATCATCAATATCTCCCTCCCAGATATCTAAATATATCTTTCTTGAGTACCTCATGTCCGAACATATTTACGGCTTCTTGATTCTCACCTCCTGCCGTGTCAAATTCACACTTCGAGTATTTCGTCTTACTTCGATTTAGCGTAAATACTTTAGACTTTAACGTGCTTCTCCATACTTCTAACTTAGCGTTAACCTTAGCCTTGATCTCATCAATAAGCACAATATCATCTACAAATAGTATACACCACGGCACCTCATCTTAAATATATTTTGTAAGCTCATCCATAACTAGGGCAAAAAGGTAAGAACTCAAAGTAGAACCTTGGTGTAAGTCTACTGTGATTGAAAAATAACTTGATGTGCCATTACAAAACTTCATACATATAGTAGTATCGTCATACACGTCCTTGATTATCTCGACATACTTTGAAGATACTTTTTTCTTCTCAAGAATCCACCACAAAACCTTTCTTGGAACCCTATCATACGCATTCTCGAGATAAATAAACACTATATAAAGATCTTTCTTTCTTTCTCAATATCTCTCAATCAATTATCGTATCATGAAAATAGCCTCCATGGTAGATCTTCTTGGCATAAATCCAAATTGATTGACAT
Organism: Rhodomyrtus tomentosa; assembly: GCA_028455895.1. NCBI lineage: Eukaryota > Viridiplantae > Streptophyta > Magnoliopsida > Myrtales > Myrtaceae > Rhodomyrtus > Rhodomyrtus tomentosa. The sequence continues at coordinate 9,936,206 of JAPCWY010000003.1, read as the reverse complement.
AAACCTTGATTTTTATTTTCAAACGATGCTCAATAACTCTCTCCCACAGTTTCATTGTATAGCTCATAAGCTTGATGCCTCTATAGTTAGAACAATTCTGAATATCCCCTTTGTTCTTGTACATAAGCACAATTATACTCTTCCTCTATTCATCAGGCATTTTATTAGTATGGATGATATTGTTAAAAAGACTAGTTGATCAACTTATTGCTACATTTCCTAAGCATCTCCAACTTCAATAGGGATACCATCGGGTCCCAAGGCTTTACTAGTCTTCACATTTTTTAATGCCTCCCTAACTTCTCATGCTTTAACTCTATGTACAAATCTTATGTTTGAATCATTAGAAGCATCTTTCAAATCCACCTCACTTCTATTGCTCTCCCTATTAAAAAGTTTGTTAGAATAGCTCATCTACCAGCCATTAACGTCTTCATTTCTTATCAAGAGTGTTTGATTTTCATCCTTAATACATCTAACCTGTGCCAAGTCTTTACTTTTTTTGTCCCTTGACTTTGCAAGTTTATAGATGTTTTTTTCTCCTTCTTTGCTCCTAAGTTTGTTATACATATCGGTGAAAACCTTGTCTCTGGCCTTTCGCAAGCTTTCTTGGCACTTTTTCTCGTCAATTTAAATTTTTGCAAATTCTCTTCATTAGGACATTTATGTAGGTATCTGAAACACTCTTTCTTCTGCTTAATTACCTCCTGCACTTCTTCATTCCACCACTACGTTTCTTTTATTTGATGTCCATTTCCTCTACGTTTCCCTAACACCCTTTTTTTTTACTGTTTGGATGCAGTTAGACATCTCCTTCCACATCATATTTACTTCGCATTTCAGTCGCCACGGTACTTCCTGTAGCATTCTTTCCTTGAATTATATTTGTTTCTCTTCATGTAATTTCCATCATCTTACTCTGGGGTGCTGGGCACTTCTCTTCATCTTCTGTACTTTGTTATGCCGAATTTCTAAGACCACCAACTTATGTTGTATAACTACACATTTACCGATGTATACCTTACAATCTACATACGAGGCTCTATCTTCTTTTATAGCAAGGAAGAAATCAATCTGGCTACAATTTGACCATTGCGAAAAGTGATCGGATATGACTCTCTTTTTCTAAAAAAGGTATTTGCCAACATCAAATCATAAGCTAATGCTACACTCAAGATATCTTCGCTAGTCTCATTTCTAACCTCATATCCAAAACTTCTATGGACTCTATCAAAACCTCCACTACTCTGACCGACATGTTCATTTAGATTTACTCCTATGAATACATTCTTCTCGTGTGGCATCTGCCTTAAAATCTCTTCCAGATCTTTCCAAAATCTACTTTTTTCGGACACTTACAGTCCAACTTGAGGGGCACACACACTAAGTATATTCAGAATCAAATCCCCCACTACTAGCTAAAAAATAAAAAGAAAATAACTAAAAAATAAATTTTATTTGAAAAAAAAGAAATATTTTTTTTGAAATATTAAAAAATAAAAAAATTAAAATTAAAATAAAATTAATTAAAAAGTAAAAATATATGAAAAAGAGGAGGAAGGAAAAGTGAAGAAAATGTTTTCCTCTTTCTTTAAAGGAGGTTTTTTCATGGGGGGAATATATATATATATATATATATATATATATATTTGGAACTAGCATTTTTTTTTGCCCCAAATGCAGGGAAATACCAAAAAATTATTTTTCACGAAACAAACAGAATTAAAGCATAGCAGTACCATTTTTATATTCATATACTATGAGTATTTTTCTTTTCTAGTTTTACAAAAACTTATATTCTTCTCCCAAAGGCAACTATTTTTTGTTATGCCACTATTAACTTGAATAGTTTTTTCCATTTACTTTATCTTGATAAAATTATTGGTGAGTTTCACAGGTGCATCGTGTGTTGATATTCAAATTAAATGCTTAATCACTAATCAATCAACTTTTAAAGTTCCATTTATTTCATGAAAAATAAATAATTATATATATAGAAATAATAACTTATGTCGCTTAAAAACTAAATAAACTATAAAATATTTTTATTAATCATGAAATATTTAGACATAAATCGTTATAGAAAATAAAAATATTTTTTATTAATTAATTATATCAAGAGATATAAATGATTAATTTTTTTTTGGTCCTTACAAAAAAATGATTAATTTTTGTGAAAATATCAAAAAATGGTCTCAAGTGCACTTGTATTCTCAAATAAGGATCCAAACTGAAACTTGTTTTAAAGAATGGCCCGAATTGCAATGTTTGCTTCAAAGAAGGGTTCGGCTAGGGTTACTTTTGTCTTTTTATATATTTAAATTGTTTTCTTTTTGCTTTCTTTTTTCTTTTTTTTCTTTTCTTGCTTCATACTGTTCTTTTCCTATCGGTTGCCTTACTCTGCCCACTCTACCCTCCCGTAACCCATCCTCGCTGCCTACCTTGCCACCGCCGTCAGCAGCAATCGCCGCAGCCCCTTCCTCCAGTAGCACTCCCTCACGAACATATCCTCTATGTAGAACCCCGACTTTGCCGGGAACGTTGAGTAGTTCGAAATGAACAGGACAAACCCCGCCACCACGGCGCCGCCGCCCTTGGCCTCGGACGCGAAGATTAAGATCCTCGATGGGGAGGTCGAGGCTGATCGTGTGGACGATTGGGGCAAATGCGGGCACGTCGATAGGGTTTTGCGGCGAAGGAAATGGGTCGAAGGGAAGGTGGGAGACCTTAAAGAGGAGGACAATGAAGGACTGGAAGAGAGGGGAGCTGAAGAGGGTGGTTGAGAGAGAGGCCTCAGTTGCGGTGCAGTGGCCTGCGAGGCGCTCGAAGACTTCTATATTGTGAATCATTTTGTGGATGTGAGGGACGTTGGAGGGCGCAACGAGGTGGATGCGGGCAAAGAGCATGTAGCGTGAGGAATTAGGAGAGAGCTCCGGCATCTCGGGGACCTCAGAAGGCAGTAGAGGCGGTGTGGTTCTAGGTGTCAAGGGTTTCGTAGGCCAAGTTCGCTGTGGTCGATTTTGCGCCCTAAGACGAGGAGAAGTCGTCGACAGGGAGTAGTAGTGGGATCGGAATCATTTGACCTTCGCAAGTAAGGTTAGGCATAACATTCCATGAATCCCAGCCGTTCGTTCGCATCAGACGAATGTGATTCGGCCACGTCAACTGAAGAAGATTTGGCCCAAATTTAGGCGCCATTTCCCTAAAAAATAAAAAATTCTTTTTTCATTTTCAAATCTCCCATTTTCGGATACTCTCTCCTCTCGCGGCCTCGATTCCTCCCAGACAAAAACGTTGTCTCCTCTGCTCGCTCTTTCCCGTTCTGGGTTGCCTGAAATCCCCCAAAAAATCTGGCATTCTCTCGAAATCGCTTGACACTCCTCTGTCCGTCGCTTTCCCTCTACGTCGGCTTCCTCTCAGCTTCCCCTCTCGCTCGCGTCGCCTCAAGGTCGCTAACTCTTGGCGTCATCTCTTGGAATCGCTCGATGTTCGCCTCAAGGTCCCCATCGCATGGTGATGACTATCGGCCTCGCCTCCCCTCGACGCGACAGGGCTCTTCACTTCAACGCCACCACCTTCCTCTCAGCTCCCCTCTTGCTCGCATCGCCTCCATTTGCCTTAACTTCTGTGGTAAAATCTCTTATTTGTGGGTAAGTTTCTTTCGCTTGTGTCAGCTTGCCTCTTGCTCACGTCGCCTCCACAGGCTTCTTCACTAATTCTTTACTTTTTCTGTCTGCTTATAAACTTATAATCACTTGTATAAGGGAAGCGTTTGTATGGGTCAGTTTTGCCCGGCCACTATTTAGCTGGAAAAGTCGAGGCTTTTCGGCAAGCCGAGTTAAAAAAAAAAACAATGGCATTATTTTTCTCATCCTCCTCCCTTTTGATTGCAGAACTTGCCTGTCCTATTACTTTCTCGGTGTCGATCTAAACCCGAAGAGTTTGTGGCAGACGATTTCGAGTTTTTATCAGGGTCGTGTCCTCTTCCGATGACAAGGAAAAGGAGCGATCTACTAAATTGGTCACCTTCTCGGGCAAAGGTGGTTCCGGGAAGACCGTGTCGGCTATTTTGATGCTCAGGTAAACATGGGCGCTTTTCTTTTCTGGTCTCTGTCCGGTTCTTGGTTCCAATGGAGTCTTTGGTTTTGGGGGAAAATTTAATTGGTGATGGTTGAGCCTAGATGGACTTTGTTTGTTTGTTAATTTGTTTTCGGGCTTGCTAATCTGAGATTGTGCTCTTGAAGGAGATAAATTCCCCAATCAAGGTTGTAATTTTCCTGATTGTTCCCTTATCGTAAGATACTTCTATGATGGCAAAAGCAAAGTGGACCAAATCAATGATTTCATTTTTGCATACTTGCTAGAAAAATCAGTTCTTGTTAATTCAGGCGAATAACTTTTCTTGTTTTGATAGTCGTATGATGATGTCAAAGTTTGAAAATATTTTTTGTTTGATCTCTATTTACATACCATTCTCCTTCCTCCACCTACCTTTTTACGAGGGGGTGGTTTTGATTATTGATAAGCTTGGCTAACTATGGTTTTCGTCATTATACTCCTGCCTTGATACTGATGCTCTTGACGATAGCAAGGCTTCATACATGCTTGGTGATACATTCACTGGACACTACTACTGAGTATCTTTTGAATTGTAAGATTAGAACTTCTCTTATTAGATGCAAAGACAACCTCTCAACTGTTCGATTTGATACTACAAATGTATGTCTTTTGGCCTATTTATGCTTTTATATTGACAGTGGCTTGAATGTGTAACTTCCTATGACTAAAATATCTTTGACGAGCTGACAGATGCTTCTCCAACCTTTCAAGCGGCTTCAGGAAGCATTCCTGCCTTAATATGACAAATGGTGTTCTTGAAGGGGTAGGGACTTGATTATCTCTTTTTGAACCCATTTTTTATGTCGCCTTCTCCTAAATGTAGTAGGTGGTGGGAGAAGAGCTTGGGGTGCTTCTTGGGATGGACTCATTTTTTCAGCATCAGAACTTGAAAGATATGTCAGGTTCTTGTAGAATGAACCTCAAGGAAAACAAAGACAAACATTTGACATGATAGTATATGATGGTATCGGCACAGAGGAAACCTAAGGGTGATTGGCACACTTAGTAAAACGAGGTTAGAATAGCTTCCCTCCCTCTCTCTCTCTCTCTCTCTCTCTCAGTCCAGTTATTTAGCTACATAGGTTGTACTTAAAATACTTGTGAATCATTACTGAGAAGACTGATTTGTGAAGATTGGCAGGTCCTTCAGTTTTAAGCTTAATAGATGAAGCTATGAATTTAATTGGGAGCAAGTCCACTCTAACGGTAACATGCAAGAACATGGGATGCTAGAGGTACTAAATTACTAATATATTCTTTTGTGCCCCGTATGCCCAGTGATTTTTTTATGGCCACCAAGATAGTTATTACAGGTGATGTAGAGAGGAAATTCTATCTTCTCTAACCTGGGTGAATTTAGATGCTTTCTTGTGGTGGACCCCCAAAACCCTGTCTTTATGGACTTTGCATTGTGCTATTGGGGTAACACAATCTAAGTCGGTGCTCTTGTATCTAGTGCTTTTGGTATTTGATTCTCCAAATGCCGTCAGAGAGTCGATGGAAAGAATTCAAGAGACATTTGCACCAATGCCATCTACTTTCATTCTGTGCATTTCATTTGCTTCCCCAGCAGATTGGGATGCAATAATGTCGATTTCTTCTGCCTCCAGATTTTCAAGGGAAAATAGGAGGTGCCAAATTTGTGGATCGAAGCCTCGTCATCACCATGCGATGGGGATGCAACTTACTTTTCTCTCTTTTGGTGTCCCCTTGAGTAGTTTAAAGCTGGCCATTCTTTTATCAGACTTGTAACTGCACTAATAACAATCATTTTTGGAAAATGCATTGATAATTGAAATTTTTGACAGCACTTGCTTTGAGGTCTCTATGTTCCATTTCTTAAACAAGACTTTCATCAACATGAGACTGAGTTTCTTCTCTACCTCGACATTTACTTTCTTGTTTGAATGATCGTCAAAGATGTATAAACTCCACATGTTGCTTTATTTATAGCCGATGGTGGACCAAAACTGATTGGATTTACTAAAATCATCAGACATATCCGGGGGCTGATAGTACCCTCTAAATAAACCCTTTAAATGACAATAATGGAACTCAGTCATTAAAAAACATTTTTATCTTTTAGAATAGATTCAATTGAATCACCAGCTTTGCTTGAGAAGGGCTAAAACACTACTAACTGAAGAGTTAAACTAGGGTTTCCAACCTTAAGAAAAATGGGTGAAATCAGGCAATTGCCTTTCAGGTCAAGATACGGGAAGCAAGTCAGGAAACTACTATGAGAAGAACTCCGTAGCTCATCATCCACAGCGTTTGGCAACACAAAACATCATTTCTTCTCTTGCCACTGATTAGTAAACAATATGTAATTGTAAATAAGGGAGTTCGTAAGAAGGGCTTTTATAGACAGTAAGAAAATTGACTGAAGCATATGATAAGAAAATGACTAAGAATCTTGAATTTTGGTGCCAAATATTTAAAAGAATTTCTTTTTAGACAGTTTTGGAGAGGGACGTACGGTGTCTGGTGGGGACTTGGGGGAAGAAAGAGAGCAAAATCAATGTTCTTTGTCCCAATGAATGAAGAAAATGACATCATATAACCACATCTGGCTCTAGACGGAATGTGTAATACATGAAAATTAAATCGGAAGTTTGCAATTGTAGCTGCTAAGCTAGAAGCACTTGAAGTGGCGACCCCCCATACACTACTTTATCACGCTTGGCCATCTATCCCATCTTCACCTTCTTCCAAGCTCTTCTAGCACCTTAGCACGAGCATGGCTTTTCCTTGCTTCATCTTCTACCCAAGACCTGTGGAAATCACTTTCATCATGCAAATGACTATAGAACATGGACAATAAGTAGAAATGTATAAGACTTTTCAGTTCTCCCATCATCATTGATAATCATCAGGATAACAATCCTAGAAACTAACGCTAATTACAAAGAGAGAAAAATAAGCATAACACAGGCATGGACCACTTGATATCCACATTAGGTATAGAAAATCAACATAGACATGGATGTTGATACTGCTGTCAGTTTCAAGAATGTCTTACAACTCGTTCTTGCAACTCGACATGAGACACGTAAACTGCTGAATAAATGCCCCAAACATGGAACATTGGTCGAACGTTTAAAAACATAGATAAATGAAACATTCCATGGCCAGACTGTCACAAATGGAGATGGGATAGTGAATGAGCACATGCTTAAAGGACAAATTGTCGCCGATGGAAATTTATTCCGCTGTGAAGGTTTGGATATGCAATTTTAACATCAAAGGTCAACATCGCATGCTCAATCTTGGGATGGAAAGCCCCATAACTAAGAAACTATATTTACACGCAAGTTGGAACCTTATGAGACTGGTATGTGAGCCTTTTAATAGGAGCTGGAGTAAAGGCGTTGAGTGTGCATGCTTTCAAATTATCCACCAAGGTACATTACCTAAGTATCCACAGAGCATCAATATCGAGGCAGGAGTATAATGACGAAGACGACAGTTAACCAAGCTTCGTAATAATCAAAACCGCCCTCTCTTTGTAATAAGGTAGGTGGAGGAAGGAGAATGGTATACGGACAACGATCAAGCAAAAAATATTTTCACAATCTGACATCATCATACGACTGTCAAATAAGAAAAGTTATCCACTTGAATTAACAAGAACTGATTTTTCTAGCTTTGGTCCACTTTGCTTTTGCCATCAGAGAAGTATCTTACAACAAGGGAACAATCAGGAAAATTACAACCTTGCATTGGGGCATTTATCTCCTTCAAGAGCACAACCTCAGATTAGCAAGCCCGAAAATAAGTTAACAAACAGACAAAGTCCATCTAGTCTCAACCATCACCAATTACATTTTTTCCCCAAAACCAAAGACTCCACTGGAACCAAGAACCGGACAGAGACCAGAAATGGAGAGCGCCCATGTTTACCTGAGCAACAAAATAGTCGACGCGGTTTTCTTGGAACCACCTTCGCCCAAGAAGGTGAACAATTTAGTAGATCGCTTCTTTTCCTTGTCACCGGAAGAGGACACGGCCCTGATCAGACCTTGAAATCGTCTACCACAAACTCTTCGTGTAGAGATCAGCAAAGAGAAAGTAATAGGATAGACAGGTTCTGCAATCAAAAGGGAGGAGGATGAGAAAAACAATGCTATTATTTTTTTTTGGCTAGGCTTGCCGAAAAGCCTCGACCTTTTCGGCTAAACAGTGGCCGAGCATAACTGACCCATACAAACGCTTCCCTTATACAAGTGATTATAAGTTTATAAGCGGACAGAAAAGGTGAGGAATCAGTGAAGAAGCCTGTGGAGGCGACGCGAGCGAGAGGGCTAGCTGACACGAGCGGAATAAATTTACCAAAAAATAAGAGATTTTACCACAGAAGTTGAGGTGAGCGAAAGTTACGCGAGCGAGAGGGGAAGCTGAGAGGAAGGCGGCGGCGGCGAAGTAGAGAGCCCTGTCGCGCCGAGGAGAGGCGAGGCCGACAGTCGCGAGGCTGGTTTGGGGAAGACAGAGGAGCGTCAAGTGGTTCCTAGAGATGACGCCGTGAGTTAGCAACCTTGAGGCGACGTGAGCGAGAGGGGAAGCTGAGAGGAAGCCGGCGTCGAGGGAAGGCGACAGACAAAGGAGCGTCAAGCGATTTCGAGAGAACGCCAGAGTTTTTGGGGGATTTCAAGCGACCCAGAGTGGGAGAGAGCGAGCAGAGGAGACAACATTTTTGTTTGGGAGGAATCGAGGTCGCGAGAGGAGAGAGTATCTGAAAATGGGAGGTTTGAAAATGAAAAAGGATTTTTTTTTAGGGAAATGACACCTAAATTTGGACTAAATCTTTTTCAGGTGACGTGGCCGAATCCCATCAGTCCGATGCGAATGGACGGCTAGGATTCACGGAAGATTATGCCTAAACTTCCTTGTGAAGGTCAAACGATTCCGATCCATAGTAGTGATGAAGGTCTTGTCGCTCAGCCCATGTATGCCGGTCATGAGGTAAATAACAGAAGGAAGCAAGAAAGAGAAAAAAGAAAAAAAGAAAACAATCTCACAATATAAAAATATAAAAGTAGCCCTGGTCAGGCCTTTTTTGAAGCAAAAAATATAATTTAAGCCCGAACAAATTTCAGTTTGGGTAATATAAGTGCACTTGGGGGCCTTTTCTTGACATTTTCCCTTCATTTTTTAAAGATAATATTAAAATTATTATTTCTTGACGACCTAAATATAAATTTTCTTGAAAAAAAAAAGGAAAAATGACACAGTCGATGCGGAGGATGTCACGTGGCATTACGCTTTCGCACTCTTTCCCGACAGACCCCCCAGCATATATACCAGAAACCTCGACCGACCCCACCATCTCTGCTCTTTAGTTTTGAACTTCCAATACTTTTCGTTAAGTCCCGAGAAAGCCATTGATCCTCCAATCGAACACGCACGTTCAACCTAAGACGCGAGCCGAGCACACACCGAACGCAAGCACGCGCAGCCGATCGCGTCTCTCGCGAAGAGGGAACCTTCTCCGCAGAGCTGAGGAGGCGAAGCAATAGAAAAAAGCATGGCGTGGAGGTTTTGGAGTTCCCGAGACGCTTCCGGCTTCGAGCTGCTCTTCTCTCTGGCGGTCATGTACGGCCTCATGTCGATCCTCGTGTACCACAGGGTCCAAATGAAGTTCGTCGACCCGCTCGGGGTTGACGCACCGCCCGATCGGTTCTCCGAGGCTCGAGCCGTCGAGCACGTCCGCGTGCTGGCGCAGGACATCGGCGGCCGTCAGGTGAGTCAGCTAATCGTACTTCGATGCTCTTCTCTTGGCGCGGGTGTTTAGTTTTGACTTTGAATGTGTTTTCATGCCATAATATCTGGAACTAGAATTTTTCTGCCGAGTTGATTAGACTTTGGGTAGGTGAAATAGAGCATGGCTAACAGAGGATTCGGCATTTGGTTAATTCGGGCAAAAATTTTCCACCAGTCGGAAATTCATGCTCCGTTGAGTAAGAGAAAGCAGAAGTTGCCGTGGAATAGCGTAATCGCTGTATTTTCGGTTTGTTTAGCTTAATGCAGCGTTTCAATCTGTTGCTGATAGGAAGGAACTCCTGGATTACGAGAAGCTGCTCGATATATCAAATTGCAGTTGGAGACGTTTAAAAAGCGAGCGGGGCCTAAGTTAAAGTAATGTGTTCCATCTATACCTTGAAATCTGATTGAATTTGCAATTTCTTTTCTGGAGTTCCTCTTTTTGGAAGGTATTAGACTTTCTATTTATGATCTTCGAAGTTGTTAAATTCTACAAACTTGCTATTTCTGCCAAAATATTCTAACAAACTGTTACAGAGTCGAGATTGAGGAGTCAACTGTTGCCGGATCATTCAACATGATGTTTTTGGGCCACAGCATTTCGTTTGGGTACAGAAACCACACAAATGTTGTTGCCAGGTAACTTTCCCATTACAATGTCTGAAATATGACCGTAAGATTGTCGCTTCTCCCCCTCCCAAATTTAAAGATTAAATCACCGAATTTAGTGATGCATGGAGCTCCTTACATGAGGGCTCCTTCATCCCTCTCTTTATTGATTTTTGTGAAAGATCTGAAGCATGGAGCTCCTTGTATGAATGCTTCTTCGTCCCTTTCTTTATAAATTATGTGAAAGATCTGAAAGGCCATGTGAAAAATAAGAACTTGTGGTTTGCCTTTTTAGTTTTGCTTTGGAGGTTGGCTTTTGTATAGAAAATGCTTGGATGGAGATGATTTTCATCTTTAATAGCCCTGAAAATATGTCGTGTCGAGGTAACAAACTGGTTTATGCCTTGTCTTTCTTGTGAGGCCTCCAATGCTAATAATGCAATGGTTGATGGAGCAATGAGAGGCCAAGCTTCCGATATCCAATCATGCTTGCGTATCAGGAGATATCACTTTAAGCTGAATTTTGATCTAATGGCAGGATATCATCCATAGATTCACAGGACACTGATCCATCCCTTCTAGTCAATGGGCATTTTGATAGCCCACTTGGTTCTCCCGGTGCTGGTGACTGTGGTTCATGTGTTGGTATGTAGAAATCCCATTGAGTTCTTGTCAAGTGTCTCGATATATTTTCCTTTATCATGATGATCCAAGCAACCAAAGAAAGGTTGGTGGCGTAAAAGTATACATTTAGCCAATCCTTCTGGGTAAAAGTCTTGATTTTGTTGCTCATCGTATTAGTTTTACATTTCTCTTTGCGGTATCAGTACTTTAGTTGGGATTTTTGGATTGTTAACCTGGATGAACATTTTCTGCATCATATAGGTTTCTTACTCTTATTGCAGCATCGATGCTGGAACTAGCGAGACTTATTGTGGATGCTGACTGGTTGCCTCCTCGGCCCATCATTTTTCTTTTTAATGGTGCAGAAGAACTTTTTATGCTGGTAAGTGGTAGTTATATATCTCCATCAATGAATTCTCAACCTGGTAGTCTAATTGATTTATATTTACATTCTTATTTTGACATCAAAAGTTTGAATAAAACTATTTCGCTTTAAAATTTGAACTGCTTGCGAACAAATAGAAGGTGCTTTTGCTTGCTAAAATGACCGTTACAAAAATGTTGTTAAATAGAATCACCTTAAACTTTGTATGTGCTGAACGTATTCGGCTAATGAAGCTATTTGCTTATCATTTCCAGGGTTCACATGGCTTCATGACAACACACAGATGGCGTGATTCAATTGGAGCTTTTATAAATGTGGAAGCATCTGGAACTGGAGGACCTGGTATTTGAAAAGTGCAGGGGTCTTTTAACTATTTTATTATAGCGTATCACTCAACTGAGATGTAAATATAATACTTATACAGGGAAATGATAAAAGGAGAAAATCCATATCCATTTAGTCTCTTTCCAAGTGTCTTATTCTCACTGTTCCAACAGGATGACATCTATCTCCTCATTCTCATGCACAGTTGTCCATTTTACAAAGCATTAATTATAGAGATAAAGATAGTGGTAATGTTCTGAGGAATTTTGCTTCAATTTGAGTCATTAATTGCAGGTTGTGATACCTTGTCAGAAATTAAATAATAAAATGGCAATTCTCCTCGTGCTCAACTGCTTTTCTGGTGATATTGCATCCCTGACGATCTTTTATTTTTCAATGCTCTCGACAGATTTGGTCTGCCAATCTGGACCCGGTTCTTGGCCTTCTCTTGTTTATGCTGAATCAGCGATATATCCCATGGCACATAGTGCTGCTCAGGTTCTTTATTTTCTTTTTCTATAATTGGTTTACTTACGTATATATAATTTACAAGTATTTGTAAAGAGAAGCATGCAATTTATACATATGAGTTGGGTTAGATCTTCAGGTTGTGAAATTTATGAGAAATACGTGTATCATATATGAGAAGTCAGAAGATTACGAGGTTATGCTAGTATAAGGATTAGTTATGGGCTGGTACTCTCTTTTGAATGTCTTTCAGGCCAAACTTTTTTTGCTTCCTCTGTTCCTCCCTCCCCCCTCCCCTCTCTCTCTTTCTTAGTGGTTATGTTTTCTTAATATGCTGCGAGGTCTTGCAGCCGGTCTCACTTTTGAATTATCTCTTCGGATGCAGGATGTTTTTCCTGTAATCCCTGGTGACACAGATTACCGAATATTTTCTCAAGATTATGGCAACATTCCTGGCTTGGATATTATCTTTCTCCTTGGTGGTTATTTTTATCATACCTCATATGACACTGTGGACAGACTATTGTATGCCTTAAATCTGCTATTTTGGTACTGATATGTATGGTCTTAGAAATCACATAATTTTGACCTTTTTGTTTCGTCCCTCATAAATCCAAACTTTTTAAAACAGACCTGGAAGTGTCCAAGCACGTGGAGACAATTTGTTCAGCTTAGTCAAGGCCTTCACAACTTCCTCTATGTTGAGGAATTCTCATGAAAGAGAACTTTTTGGATCTACTGGCTCGGATGAGCAGGCTGTGTTCTTTGATTATTTATCATGGATTTTGGTATGACATTTTTAGATATGTCAATGAGTATCTTGATAGTTGATTATACGAATAAAATCACTAGTATTGTGGATTTTTCAGATTTATTATTCTAGAAGGGTGGCTGTGGTGCTCCATTGTGTTCCGGTTGGCATCTTCTTCATCATGCCTTTCCTTTTGCATTTACTAAACTCTGGCTCTCGTTCTTGGTTTGCAATTCTCCGTGACTTTGTGAAAGGTGAAGAATGATTGCTGCCCATTTTCTGTTATAACACATTTTCATGTTATGCAGTTTCATAGTCTTTGTCGTGACTATTTGCTCAAGTACCTGGGCTGCAGCAAGTTTTACTAACGCCTTTTGCTCTCTCTAGGGACTATGCTTCATTCTGCTGGTATCATACTGGGGGTTCTTTTTCCCGTTGTCTTCTCTATACTGAGGTTGCTCTTCTCAAGTTATGCAATGAATTGGTGAGTTCTCATCATTTGATTTCACATATCATCTTAGCAGATGGCAACCGTGAAAACTTGATAGGAATAGCCTTCCGCTTTTCCTTTTTGCTTTCTGTCGAGAGAAAGTAGATGGGGTGCGGATTGGTGAGGGGACACTATGGCATGTGTTCATGTTAACATAGGCAATTGCAGGCTATGCATGACGTGCTGCCAAATGCAGGTTTGCTACCCCATATTTGGCCTTCATAATGTTCATCCCCAGCTCTGTCGTTGGTCTTTTGGTCCCAAGAATTGTTTGGAGCAACTTTCCCATCTCTCAAGAGATCTCAAATTTTAAATTATCGAAGGAGGTAAAATCTACTCTGAATAATTGTTGTCGAAGCTCTGTTTCTTATTGACTGTATGGGACTGAGGTCTGCCTGCTTCGTTATACTTTATAATGCCATGATAGGAAGAGTCATCATGATAATGAAAGCAGGTTTTTTTGGACTCTTCAGTGACACTACTGAGTACATGACTGAAATACGCATGCAGGCGCTCTTTGATGAAGCAAGTTTTTGGGGAGCATTTGGTTTCTATTCTTTTGTAACGTTGGTAAGTCACATGATTCAAAATATATGACTTCCTTTTGTTGAGAGGTGTATATGAGCTAAATGTGAATTTGAGATATGTTCACTTATTCTACTGGTAAACTTGCTAAAGCAACTTTGGTAACTGCAGGCCTACCTTTTAGCTGGGCTGAATGGGGGATTCGTAACTTTTATGTTGTCCTCTGCAATGCTTCTTTCTTGGATATCCTTCAGCTTAGCAATTCGGTCAAGCAGTCGACATTCACTATGGTAGTGTTTGAAAAAGTTCAACTATGGCTTGCTTCTATAAACTATTTCATGGACAGCGCTTTGAATGTATTTAGGCTGTAGCTAGTTGCTAAGCATATTTGATGCTTGCCCCTTGTGAGTCTTCCGCCAAGGGACTCCTAAACTTCTTCAAGGAAAAGAACTACTCCTGCTTGGAACTCATGATGAGCTTTCAGTGAGCTTTCAAGAAAACCTAGAAATGGTGTTTTCCTTCGGCACTAATTGCTGAGTACTCGTAAAAATGTTGTCAGCTTTGATGGTTGATAATTGACAGCTTCGTACAACTTTAGTGATAATTTGGAACCTTGGCAGTGACAGAAGGAGTGAAAGGGAACTTCAGTGATAATTTTCTCTCAGGATTTTCAACAAATATTTTGAGTATTGGCAGTAAGATATGATGGTTTCTATACGGTTTCATCTAGAGTAGTTGATTATTTTTACATGCCATGAATTGGCTGTCCCTTCTGAAAATAGCTATTTCTCATGATTCTTCTCTGGCATTTGTTACTTTTTAATCTTCCTCATGATAATTTAATTTTTGTGAGTATGATAAGGAAGTACGATCTGATGGGAGTGACTTCTTTCAGGTCGACTGCTGCTTTTGTGATACCTCTAATTCCATGCCTTACGTACTCTGTCTATTTTGGCGGGTTTCTTATCCAGTTTTTAATTGAGAAGATGGGTATGATGGGCTCTGTTCCTCCTCCCTATGGCAAGTTTTCTGGACCTGTATCTTTTCTGAAGACCTTGATTGACATATGCAATGTGAGGTGTTCAGTAATTGGCATTCTAGGACTACAATGGTAGTAATGCGCATCATACTTGGCAGCAACTGATGACGTGTCACCTTGTCTTGTATCTTAAGTGCATGCAACTGATATGCCAAAGAGAGATCCAGTTTGGAACAATATCGACCTCTCTTTTGTCAACTATTCTTCCTCTTTAAGTGCAGCAACTACGGTCTTGTGATTATTGTCTCAGTTGTCTACACTGTCTGTTCTGTGTTCTTAAATTTTAGCCAAATTGTAAGAGCTTTCTTTTTATAAATGTATCAAAGATGATATAAATTGATGTGAGATTTTCTTGATGGCAATATACTACATCATACCTGCAAGTTTGGCTTCAGTTCCAGTCCCATTCTTCAGTGCCTACATCAAAGCCAAAATGGGTTTGTCACCTCGAAAGAAGACCAAATACCCATTTTGTTATCTGAAAATGGCATGCCCTTGTGCTTCAAGTGATTGTTGCGTTCTCCTGCTAGAAACCACGTTATTAATTTCTGGCATATTCGTATTTTTGCTTTTTTTGGAGGACATTTATGTACTCTTATGATGCTCCTGGTGCACAATTCACGGTTGCAACTTTGCTGTTGATGCAAGAAGTTCCCCTGCAAATGTTCATGAAAATGAGATGATGCAGTCATTGTTATATCTTTGTACTGATATTGCTTATAGTTTTGGTGAAAATGGTTTTCTAACATAAACAATGGTTGAAACTTCGCAGAATTCATTACTTGAGCAAGGAAAGTTCAAGGAAAAAGGCCTGATGCCATCAAGTACTTTTTTGCAGGGTTCTTCGTGCCTGATATTGTAGTGGCTGCAGTGACTGGACTTGCAACTGGGTGGTGTGTGGGCCCTCTGATACCTATCTGTGGTCGTTGGTTAGCCAAGTCTTCTATCTTGCAGTTCCTGGTGCATCTTACAGTACTCACCATGGCAGTTTCTTCCCAGCTTTTCCCATACAGCAGAGATGCTCCTAAGAGGGTTGTTTTCCAGCATACCTTCGTCACTGCTGGTAGCGAAGCAACTGAACTCAAAATTGGAAGAATTACTTTCAGAAGTTCATCCATAATTCCAGCCTTCTTGATTATATCATAGTCTAGTTGAATTGTGGAACCTTATTTAAGATGGAAAGCAGTATGGGATGACATCTTACAGCACTTCACATTTCCATTTGATAGGTGGAAATCAAGTTCTCAACTCCAGTTATGATTTAGGCGTAGTGGATTCCAATCCTTTGCCTTTTCTTTTCAAATATGCGCCTGAAGTGGCAAAAGAAATGCACATCAGCCCAGATTTTTCTTTTGATGCTGCAAATTTGTCTCACAGAGAGAACTGGATGGTATGTAACCATAACCGAGGAGTCAAATGGCTGTCAAACTGACTTATTTACTCATGAATCCTAATTGGTTTTCATAAAGGGAAATGTTACTCAGACCTTTCCTGTATATTGATGCACATTGGAGGATCAAATTGGTCCCATTCAGCTTCGTCTACTAGCCTATTGGAGAAGTTTGATGTATGTTTGTAAAGTAGTTTCGTGTGGATCATATGATGCAAACTGCCTAGCCAACATTTTGACCTTGTGTAATTGTTGAGGATGAATCAATCTTGGCTGATACAAAATTAAAATGAGGTTTTAGAAGAATCGATCCATACTCTAAAGTAAAGTGCAAAGAAATAATTCTTTTTGTAAGTCACGAAGTCTACATATTGATATTGTAATGCATACTCGAGCCAAATTTCTGTTTCATCTGAATTTTGTATTTCACAGAAAACTGAGGATTTTTCCTCCTCTCTCTTGCAGGGGATTTTCCCAGTATCATTTTTGTTTTCACGAAGCTTAAAGGTTCCTGCACAAAGTGAAGACATTCTCAAGCACCATCGAGCTTTCCCTCATCTATCTGCATGCAAGTCACAGAGCAATGGCGATAGTTTCCGTAGAATCTACTTGGAATTTTCCTTGGGGTAAGTAGAACGAACCGTGCTATAGTTGATCTATTGATGAATGGAGATTTACACATCCTTAAACCCCATGACTCATTATCTCCGATTTCAGATTGAAATACAAGCAACTGTGAACAGTATTTATGAATCCGTAGCCTCATAGGTCATCATGACAAGCATAAATTGGCAGGACTTCAATTCAGTGGGAAAGAAAGGCGGGTTTTATCAATTTGCTTATATGTTGCTCGTTGGAGCATCAGATCTGTTTACTTTAGTGAAACCTCTTGCTTCCCGAACTCTAATTAAGCTCTGCAGTGCTAAAAGCGTTTTATTTTTTTGGTGGGGGGGCCTCCATTTTAGCTCTCTGAATGAGGTGTGGGTTGCAGTGCTCAACATAACCGGTCCTCTGTCTAGCTGGTCATTTGCAGGAGAGGCTCTTCCAGGTTAAGTGAAGAGCACTTCAATTCCTTCAATTTGGCTAGATTCTATTTTCTCTTACACTCAGTTGCATTGCTACAGCTCCTGAAGCCGCCGATGGTGGTCCTCCGTCGTACATATGCAGACTGAGCGGCTATAGTAATGAAAGTTGGACTTTCTGGCTAGAGGTAATGTTGCTGCATTTGACTTGAACGTTCGGGTAGAAATCAAATTCGTTGTGCGAATTCGAAGCTCACCATGCAATGTCCATGCATTTGGATCCTCAGTTGTTCATATCATTCTCTTGTTATGTCATTTGTCCCCTCGACGTAAATTTGATTTCTCTTATCATTTCTGGAACGCGAAAATTGTCTGCATCAGTTGCACTCGCTTTCCCTTATGCTACACTCTACAGTGCGATCCATGTGGATGTGACTTCAGTTGCTATTTGTGATTCTCGCATCACGACACGTTCATCGTTTACTTTTTTGCTGTAATTTTGCAGGCTAGCAGTTCCGAGGATTTAAGAGTTGATGTCAATGTGGTAGACCAACATTTGGTCGATGCAGCTGCAAAGTTGAAGAGCGTTTTTCCTGACTGGGTGGATGTCATCGCGTATTCGAACTTCATGTCCACTTACATTTTCTAGTCTCATTCATGCAAAGTATATTTCTCCTTTCCAGGACTTCCGATGGTGAACTAGCTGTTGAATAAAAGGGGTTTACATTGGTGTTGCCAAGTGTCATCATTTGTTAGTATGGGTGGGTCAAGTTGGGTTTGGGTCTGATCATAGATGATCCGATTCAAATTGACTCACATTACCTGTTTATGATCCATTTATTGCAATGCAAATTTCTCGCTTGGTCTTTACATTTGGGAAATGGAAAGAATCGGAAGCAAGACATGCAAATTTCTCACTTGGTCTTTTACACTTGGGAAATGGAAAGAATACGAAGCAAGACTAGCGAATCATATGCACACATCACGATTAGAGTGAGGCAAACAAATATGCATTCGATTTCAGAAAGAAGTCTTTTGAATAAGTATATGATCTCACCCAATCTTTTTCACGAACACTTGGTATTCCATTCAAACACAAAGCATGGAAGCATTATTGAACTACTAATTGCGACCTATATAAATTTATGTTTCGTTTGTTTTACGAAAAATATTTTTTCGAAGAACATTTTCCCCAATTTATGGTATTTGAGGGGTGAAAATGAGTGGTCAATGGATAATTTTTCCGGTCAACAGAAAAAATCTTCTAAAATTAATTCCTCGTTTGGAGGAGAGGAAAAGATTCTCCTCATATTTTTCTTCCTCTTTTCTTTCACACTTATTTTCTTTAAAATTATTATTTTTTGTAATATATATTTTTAAAATTTTGAATTTTAATTTATTTTTAAAATTATTTTAGTTTATTTTAATTTTCTTTTTTCTCCTTTTTCCCTCCTTCCTCTGCCTCCTTCCTTGGCCGATGGAGGACGTCAACAACGACGGCCGGCTAGTGAGGTGAGCTCGAGGTTCAGGAATGCGAACCTCGACGTTGCTGGCCTCGAGGGAGGCCAAGTTCACCAGATCTGGTTCGACCGGGCTCTACCTCAAGTGAGCGAGGCATGTGCCGTTTTGATTTTCAGTCAATTTCAGACTCATTAATGAGAAGTAAGTCTAGAGATGTATTTTAGTCGTATCTTGCTCGAATCTGATCAATTCAAGTAGGCTGACCAAAAGGGAAAGGCTAACGCGAGACAAGGTACGTGGACATAGGAAACACAGATAAGAAATGACGCTTTGACCATAAAGATTGTTGAAGAGATATTTAGAACCACGAAAATGTCGATCTAAGAATGATTATTGAATGCCTTGCGAGTGTCATACGACTGGAGCGCGGATGATGTCGATTAACCAACGTGTGATTTGCAAAATTTTCCTAAATCGGACTGTGACGATCGAGATCATATGGACTAGTGATAGACTCTGACAATTACATGACAACCAAAGTCGCCATGAATTGACGAGCCCTAAACTTGATATGAATTATGGGGTCGATACGCGTAATGTCTGCAAAAGCCGCCTGTCGGTTTGGGATAGACTGGAACTACGTCTGATAGAGAAAATAATCAGAAACGAGTCTTGAAAATTGAAAATGGAGAATAAAAAATTTCAACGTTATATTCGGATTGGCCGTCGCCCTATCGAAAAATATTGGAACGAGAAAAATGACGTTCCGGACGTCGGGGGGTAAAATTACCATTTTACCCCTCGAGCTTAAGCCTTACCTATGCAATGAAAGAAGGGCATTTTGGTCTTTTAAACCACCCCAAGGCCACCAAAAATCTGAAGAAATATTGGCCATTGGATCAAGTTGGAATGACACTTGGACATGTGTCAATAAATGGACTAAAGAGTGATCACGTCCACTATTGGCCACCTACCATTCCACTCTTTTACCTGAGCCTTGAATATAAGACTTTTTCTCTCTCTCTCTCACCTCACTTTGGCCAGCCATAGAACCCCCCATAGCTCACAACCACAGCTTACTCTTCTTCCTTGTTTTCTGCCGTCGCCGACAAGTTTCTGGGGTTGCCGTTTGCCGTCGTCGACGCAGCCCTCTGGCCATCGCCTGGACTCCAGCCGACAGCCTGGACTTCGGCGGACCACCTCCTGCTGACCTCCTCGAACTGGAAGTAAGCCGTTTGGACCACCGAGGAGCCCAGGCCAAGCATTTTCCCCGGGAGTTGACGAAAACTGATCCAATTTGAGGTAGGTGATGTTTCTGACCCCTTAGGAGGCTGAAATGTTGGAATCTTGTGGCTAAATTTTATGAAAATCTATAAGACATGTATATCTATATATGGTAACAAGTTGGGTTTGATTTGATGAAGTTTTGACCCCAAATAAGTCTTGTGAACTTTAGACAGAATCTGTCGGTTACTGACCTTGGAAGATCTGGCAACTTTTAACAGGATTCCGGCGACGACTCGACCTCAAACTCTCGGTGCGACCCTTAGACCCTTAGATAGACATGTTAAGAGGTAGGATAATGATTATATGATGGATTTGGTAGAGACTTAGGGCTGGATATATTCGGTTTACACAGAACCGAACATAGCCCGGTTCTGTTCTGTGCAAACCGAATCTGTGGAGGCTGATGATGGTTGGTTTTGAGCCTCAAATTGGTGATTGAGGCATGCTAAAATGATGATGATTATGTTATGGAGGTTTGTGGTTTATGGATTGGTGAATTGGATGTGGAAATTGACGGATTGGTTGGAATTTTCTAGGTTGTGCGGTGAGATTGGTCTTGGACCATTGAGGGTCGAATCTTTGATGGCTCAAGAAGAGAATTTTTGTGGCATCGAACTCAAGGTAAGGGAATCATAAACTTAGGATATGAAGATTGGACTCGATTGGACTCGATTGGGTGAGTCGAACAAGATTGAGATGATTCCTTGAGGAGCTTAGTGTGATTGGACTTTGTGAATGCTAAGAGAGTATAAATGATTCGAATAATTACATATGCATGTCTCTTGAGTAATTGGTCACATTCGTATGTGTATTGACTCATTTCGCATGCCATGGATGTCTTGTTTATGCATGAGATGTATATGCACGAGATGCTCTGGATCTTGTGTGCATGAATTGTGGTTGTGGTGTGGTGGAGACGAGATAAGACCCTGAGGCGTATGCGACACGGGGTGGAGAAAAGCCTGATGCGATCTAATCGCAGGCATGAGAAAAGAAAACCTGATGCGATCTAATCGCGGGCATGAGAATGAGGTAGGCAGGAAGAAATGGTTGTGGTGAAGTGCCAGGACGAGGCGTGCATGATCATCTGAGTGTAATATGATGTCATAGCTGCATGTCTGTCATCTGTGTATCATCATATTTATTTGTATGTGCCTGTGTGTTTATAAGTTTGGAATTTTGGGGTAAATGACTGTCTGAGTGGACGGTTAACCTAACCTAAGGTTAGGACTTTTTTATTGAGATGTGTATCTAACCCCTTTGGGGACCTTATTTTTACAGATCCTAGGCCTTGACTATGTGGCCTATTCGCTTTGGAGACCATAAGAAAATGACCGTGTATTTTGATGAGTTCCTTGACGGTCAGGGGACCATATAAGTGAGGAAGCGTACGGTGGTGTGGGTTGACGAGGGTAGTTCGAACTGGAAGCCTCATAGGTACGAGGCTTGGTTTAGGAAGGTTGGGGACGAGCCGACTAGGCCGTTGAAGCCCCATGAGGTGCCCAAGGGAGTGATCCCTGATTGGTGCCACCCCGGTAGGGACCAGGATCAGACAAACGGATCGGTAGCTGGTTCTAGGAACGGACCGGAGAGGACCTCGACTTTGGAGTTCACCGAGGATGAGGTTATTGTGCTGGAGGCGACCGAGGAGGATCTCGTGGAGCCATTGCATGAGGAGACCATGGAGGTTGCCATTGAGGTTCGCTCCGAGACGTTCTCAAAGTGTGAGCCGACGGAGGATGCCGAGGACACCGATGATTCCAACAGCTCTTCCTAGGAGATTCTAGTTTGTGGCTTAATCTTTTATGGCGACCCTGACCATGGTTATTTTGGATTTTGTTGATGGTCCATTTTGTATGCTCACCCCGTCACCTCCCTTATTTATGGGATTTTAGTAGCTCTGTACTCGTATGCACAGTCGGTTACTATGTACGACAGTTTCTATGATATCTAGGTTTCACTTAATTTATATTTTTTACGGAGTAGTTGCTTATTACCATTTTCGCAAGCTTGATATATTTGTTATATCTCTCGGCTTAGATTGTGGATCTTGGGACCGCAAGAGATTATATGGTTTGTTTGCAAGGAGTCGCGTGCTCGTGCCCGGGGCGCGAAGCGTGACAAGACAAGCCTTGGCATTGCGAGCTCGAGGGAGGCCCTGCTTTTCTAGATTTGGTTCAGCTGAACTCGGCCTTGAGCGAGCGAGGTTCGCCTTGCCAGATCCGACGAAGGCAAAGCTCGATCTTGTTTAAGGTCGGCGAGGCCGAGGCTCACCGCCCATTGCCATGGCTATGATCGGCTGAGAAAAAATTACTTAAGGGTGAAGGAAAAAAGAAAAAATAAATAAAGAAAGTAATTAATAAAATAAAATAAAATAACTAAAAATAAAAATATTTTTTATTTGAAAAAATAAATAATAATTAAAAAATCAAATTAGTTAATAACCTTTTTTTTTTAAGGAAAATCAACTCCTTGACAAAAGATGAGAATCGTTTTTCATGTCATTATTAAGTATTAGCTAAACATCGGAAAATATCGTTATTTTCTTGAAAAATGACTTTTCGAAAATCATTTTTTGAAAACATCACATTTTTCATGAGACAAGCGAAGGCTTAGTGACATTCTAATTCGTACGCGATTTTTACTTATATAAAATGGGCGTGTCAAGTCAAAAATAGTATCATTTATATTGACTCATTTTCATGCAATACAAATTTAGCGATTTATACCCGACCCAACACATATTCGACTTGACTTATATCGATAAAACACATTAATATTTAATCCAATTTTACATTTTTTTTTGTTCTAAAGTTCTATCTTTTTATTTTCATTGATTCGTTTTTTTCTAGGAAATGCCTCATTTCTTTCTCCCTTAGCTGGCAATAGTCGACCACCGACGACCTTAAAACATCCAGCATCGGTAGCTGCAGGAAAATTCAGTGATTGACGAGCGTTGATGCACAATAGGCCGAATTTCACAGAAGAAAAAAATAAAAGAAAAAACGGAATTTTTTTTATGAAATATCAACATATTTAAATATTATAAAATTTATTTATGACTCACTTAAGATACTTAGGTTACCCACTTAAGACTCATTTAAATTTTTTTATAGATCCATTAAGTTGTTAAAGTTACGTTTGGTAACATTTCAATTTCTCTGTTCTTTTGTTCTTTACTTTTGCAGAACAAAAAAAAACCTAAATCTGTTTATGTACGTCAATTAATTTTTCTATTTTTGGCTAAATGGCAATTGACACATAAAATGCGCCCGGTCGCTTCTCGTGGATTTTCATAACCATATTGTGCAAAATCCTGGAATTAATCAATTGTCGGGGAATAGATTTGAAACAGAAACAAGAAATAAAAAAATTTATTTTCTTGTTTCTGGAAACAAAAAAAAAAAAAAACAAAGTCATATGAAAGAAACAAACTCAACGTAACTAGACGTGGCCCGATACCTACATACACCTAAGTCATCGGGTTAAGCCGTAAGGTATCGGGTCGGGTTGGTTTCGGGTCCCTTTTTCCTTCTTTTTTTTTTGGGCGAAAGACCATATATACTTTTGGCAAAAACTAGCCCAAATTGAAACGTTGGAGTAATTGGAGAAGACCTTCGATCCGCAGGAACGAACTGATCAGCAGTTGAAGTGGAAAGTGGTAGCTTGTCAGCGTTTCACCTTGTCACGGGCGCCGATCAAAGCCCATGGAACTTGCGGGCCTCTGTTAAAGAGTGCAAAAGAGGACTGGCCCAATTCAGGATGTTCTACTATGGTTGGGCCTCGGAGAGCCCATGAAAGGCCCATATCAGTAGCCCGGGTCGCTTCACCCTCTCTCTCTAGTCGTCTCTGGTGGTTAGGGTTTCATGTTCCGCTGTCGTCGTTTTTATATAAAGAGCGCCGTCTCGCTGCCTCGTTCTTCTTGCTCGTTCCAAGCGAGTAAAAACCCTACTTCGTCGAGGCGTCACCAGAAGCTGCCATGGTATTCCATCTCCTCCTCCTCCTCTGGTTTCTCTCTCTCTCTCTCTCTGCATGTGTGTTGTCGTGTCTTAGCTGCATTGATCTCACTGCGTTCGATCGCTCGTTGATCTCTTCAGGTGAAGTACTCGAGAGAGCCCGACAATCCCACTAAGTGTACGTGACAATTCCTCATTTGTCGATTTCGCGATTTCTCCGTACTTATATCCTCTGCGATATTCGATACCGATCTCTTGATGTGGGAGTGATCTGTTCAGTTCGGTTAGCTTATTGCAAGCATTGGTAGGATGTTTTGTTTGTTCCTAGGATTGATGTTTGAGATCCGTTGGTCTTGTTTCATTTTTCAGCCTGCAAGGCGAGGGGCTCCGACCTGCGCGTTCATTTCAAGGTACGATGGTTCTCATGTTATTGCTATTTCATCGGTATTTCCAGTAAATAGTCGAAACAATTTAAACGTTCTGTTCATACCATGCACACTCCTTTGTCCGTATCCGTGGTGATTGTCTTGCTTACTGTATGCTTATTCTCTAGTTTCTTTGAGTGAGATTGACTCGAAGGCTGGGAACCATGAAAGATTTACTATTCTATATTTGCATCTATCTGGTCAATTTGGGTGTAAATTTGAACTGTCATTGCTAGAGATAATTTTGATGATCGATGCTATTACCTGCCACGTAGTGTATCTGATCATATTAGCTTTGTTAAGGTGATGTTATGATTTGATGATGACCCACCTGATGAAAAAAGCAGGATCTGTTGCCTGTGTGAATGGATCTCTCGTAGATTTCAGGGAAATCTATACACTGTTATTGGGTGAACCTCTGTTTTATATTGTGTCTGAAGGTTCAAAAAATGGTGTCACATCTTAACCCCTCTCACCTCTTCAATACCTCCTTTCACAGTTTCTTCTGTTTAGGTGTTTATTACCTGCCACGTAGTGTATCTAATCATATTAACTTTGTTAAGGTGGTGTTATGATTTGATGATGACCTACCTGATGAAAAAAGCAGGGATCTGTTGCCTGTGTGAATAGATCTCTCGTAGACTTCAGGGAAATCTATACACTGTTATTGGGTGAACCTCTGTTTTATATTGTGTCTGAAGGTTCAAAAAATGGTGTCACATCTTAACCCCTCTTACCTCTTCAATACCTCCTTTCACAGTTTCTTCTGTTTAGGAATTCTGGATAAGTTGCGTTTTTATGTTTACAGTCCATGAGCATCTTGGATATTTGTTTGAAAATGTGTATCTTGATGCCTCTATCGATGAACTTCTATTTCACGTTGTCTGTTTGGTTATTTTCACATGTACATAAGGTCCCCCAATTCCTATAATTATGTTACCCAAGTGGTCAGCGTAAATTGTTAGGACATATTCCGGAAGACCGAAACTGGTGAAATATGGTTTATCTCAAGATGACATGTTATTATTAGTTTTCATTTCCCTTATTACCTAGAACCCTGAAGAAAAAAGCAGGGCCTCATCGCCTCTTGTGGATGTAGCTCTCGTAAACTTCAGGAAAATCAATTTTATCGTTTTTGGGTGAACCTCTGTATAATGTAACGACAGATGGTTCAGTAAATGATGGAACAATTAGCATTCATATCCTTAAAATTCTTAATTCTTGTCTCTTGACTTCAACTTAGTCTCCTTCGGCCAAGCTTATTGTAATCTTTCTGTCTGTTAGTGAAGCAATGACTTAGAAAGTCTTGGTATTTATCTTAGTTCTCATCTCAATTGCAGAATACCAGAGAAACAGCATTTGCCATAAGGAAGTTGCCTTTGGCTAAGGCCAAGAGGTACTTGGAAGATGTTCTGGCACACAAGCAAGCCATACCATTCAGGCGGTTCTGTGGTGGTGTTGGTCGAACTGCTCAGGCCAAGAACAGGCATTCAAATGGACAAGGACGGTGGCCCGTAAAGTCAGCTCGATTCATACTAGATTTGTTGAAGAATGCTGAGAGTAACGCTGAGGTACTTTCAAACTCTCTATCGCAAGATGCTGGTGATAGTGGTGCTTCATCCTATTCATTACTAACATGGATGCAAATGGTCATCAGGTCAAGGGGTTGGATGTGGACACACTCTTCGTTTCTCACATTCAGGTAAACCAGGCTCAGAAGCAAAGGCGCCGGACCTACCGTGCTCATGGAAGAATCAATCGTAAGTCAACTGTTGATTGTCAGTTTTTTCAATGCTGTTTGTCTTTATTCTGAGTAATGAAAATTAATCGCTTTCCTTTTTCTCCGGAACAGCCTATATGTCGTCTCCCTGCCATATCGAGTTGATTTTGTCTGAGAAGGAAGAACCCGTGAAGAAGGAGGTGTGTCTCATTTATGTACACATAAAGTAGATGAATATTGAGATTATCTCGTAATTACCCAAGTTATCTTTGGTTTAGCTGATGCGTTATCATTTGTTTTTTTTCCAGCCGGAGACCCAGTTGGCCACTAGCAAGTCCAAGAGGTCACAGGCTGTGAGGAGTTCTGCATGAAGTTAAACACCGAATGAACAAGGACACATCCAACAGAGACTCGCGTTCTCTCAGGCCTTCTTTTTGGGAGAGTCGTTTCAGTTTTTCCCCATAGAATGTACTCTGGATTTTTGGGAACAATGTGATTTTTCCGTCAGATGTTATGTTCGACTTTATTTGCAATATTGAGGATAGCGTGCTAGATTTTAATTTCCTCCATCTTTCTAACTCTATAGTCGACTTAAGTACCGTGTTCTAAGTTGTAATTGAAAAGAATTCAGGTTTTTTAAGCATTATTTTAAGTGGAATTATGATTCTGAGCAAAAAGAAGAAGTGGAATTATGCTGCATATGCTAATTTGATTAGCCATTCTCGGTAGGATCCATGGAATAATCCGTTAGTGCTGCTTTTGGTCGTTCGAATTTAGGATCGGGTAGGATTAGATAAGATAGGATAAAAAATTGTGGGATATTATCATATCCTACCAATTGTTTGAAGAAAATACAAGAGTTAGGGTATCTAAAAAGTGGAGGGTAGAATATGAAATTTTGGGATATTATCATATGCTACGGAGGAAATACCTTTCGATGATCGAGTTTACTGTGATGAGACCGAGGGAACTCATTGAGCAAAGGAGAGAACATTATTGTACGCTAGAAATTTTGATGTGAGAGGGGCGTTTGAACGAAAGACAAGAGGTAGGGTATCAAAATAAAAAAAAAAAGCTAGACAAGACAAATACTATTCAAGTCTATCCCATCTCACTCTTTAGTATTTTTTTATCCGATTTATATCCCTTTTATATTTAACTTTTATCTTATCTAAATAGCTACCAAACACAAGATATGACAAAAAATATCCTATTTTGACTTATATACCGACGAACAAGCGCAGCCCAGATATTTTGATTCGGTCTTCTGCATAACAGGGTATTACTGTCCACGTGGAGGACGTAACTTACTATTCTAACGTGTTTGATTTATTGTTATCCATAATGAATTATGGGATGCACTCCCCCCCCCCCCCCCAAAAAAAAAAAAAAAGAGTTATGAGATGGTCTTATGAAGTACTATTGAGCGTGTCGTTTAGGACGGTAAATGCAGTCGGTATACTACGTTTTTATCTTTCACTCAGTTTTTAAGTTTTGTTTTGAGTTACTGTAAAGTCAGAAATCGTTTTCTATGTTTTCCATTGATTTGATAGAACAAAATACATTTAAAAGTTTTGCGCTACCTTTGGTTCAAGTAATCCTTATGCAATTATATTATCAAGAATATGTAAGCTTTGTCACAATTCGCTGGTTATTGGTCAAACAATATCTGTCACGTGGCAAATCATGTTCCTACACTACATCTGTGAGACTAAACGTGACTCCGCGTACACAACAAAATTTTTCTCTGAGTTTGGGCTTTTAACTATTTCTATTGCCCCTAATTAAGAAATTGAATATGGCAAATATTGCAATCTTTGTAACACAAAGTTGATTATTTTTAATGCATCAAAAGATAAAAAAAATTTCCTTATTCAATTTCTTAATTAGGGGCATTAAAATGATGCAATTTTTTTTTCCTTGTCACGCATTAAAATACTTTATTTTTGTCACGAATTACCCATTTTCTTCCTATTTCGATTTTTGTCAAGATACTCGATTTAGTTTTATTTATTTGTTTATTTTTTGCTTTATCGCTTTCTTTCCGCTCAGTAGACATGTTGACTTACTCTGCGAAATCGCGCTATAACAAGAGACTTTGTAGCGTCCGATTCCTTAGTACCCTCTCCATTTTTCAGACAAGAGCCTCCTCAGTGCCGTGTCGATCTTGGTAGCTCACGTCGCACGCCGGTAAGTGTCTCTCTTCCATGCTTCTTCTGTTTTGGGAATTCCCGGTTTTAGGGTTTTGTCCTGTTCCTCAATATCCGTTTGATTTTGTTCCTGATTTTGGTGCCGCCTTGGTTATTGGAATCCGATCGAGATCAAGAAATTCGCCTCTTGTCGCTGTAATTTTTCCTGGAAAGCGTCGGAATTCGGCATTATGCGATAGATCGGACTCTCGTTTATTTCTGTGAAATCGATCGTTTGAACTCAACCTAGCTTTCCAGATCAATTCCCTCGATCGCGATGGTTAGGTTGGAGGGTGGTGATTGACCGTGTGATTAGGTTTGGTAGTCGCTTGTTGTATTCACTCTAATTCGCATCCATTCTCGTGATGTTAGAAATGGATTGGCAAGGGCAAAAGCTCGCGGAGCAGCTGATGCAGATAATGCTCGTGGCATTTGCTGTGGTGGCATTTGCGACTGGTTACACCATTGGGTCTTTTCAGATGATGATCTTGATATATGCAGGTGGTGTCGTTTTGACCACGTTGGTCACCGTCCCAAACTGGCCCTTCTTCAATCGCCATCCGCTCAAGTGGTTGGACCCGATCGAAGCTGAGAAGCATCCCAAACCGCTGTCCCAACAGCCCTCCTCAAGTTCAAAGAAGAAATCTTCTAAGAAGTAGGCCTGTTATAGTAGTTTTTCCAAAGTCTACAGCCTAGAGATTGTTCTTTGAGCTTTGGATGAATGGATTTTGAGAGGACAGATGGCTGAGATTGTTGAGAATTTAGACAATATCTGGAATAGAAAATTTTTGGACTCAACGTTTCCTTTTTGCTTGCTGCTGCTATTGCCAATTTCACTGCTTCATAAGATGCTTGCTTCTTATGGTTGTTTTGAAAGTCTCTTTCCTGTTGATTATATGCGGTAAATTTGTAATATTCATGCCATGACCATGGAAATCAGAATCGTCTGTCTAAGCATGCTAAATGGTGAGATTGGTTTTAGTATGCTTAATCATTGGCTGATTCCACTTTGACCTTGTTTATGGAGAATATATAGAGATGGGTGGACGGACATCTTGATAGTTTGGGTTTTTAACTTCAGTTTACCAGTGATAATTTTTATTAGGAACGTATACTGCATAGGGTTGATGGTAATGGCATAAGGGATTCTTGTAGCCTAGTGCATAGGGATTCTTAGTAGGTTAAGGCTTAGTTGTTGTCCAGACAAGTTATAGAACTCAATTCTACGTTCAGCTTTATTAAAGCAGCCTTTAGTGGAAATTTAGTCCATTTTTCATATCTTTAGGCAATAGTTAGTGGAAATTTAGTCCATTTTTCATATCTTTAGGCAATAGTAATGGTGCTGTTATGCCCATGTTAGTTAGAATCGGGAGTTGGAAATTGAGAAAAGGTAAAAAAATCAAACTTGCTATTTGCTGTTGAATGATTTGGACTTTTATAGGACAAAAGTGTGGAAGTTGATATCTGTGTTTATCGTAATTCGATATCCTATAACCAAAGGATGGCTGTTTTGAGAAAAGTGGCCTTCATTTAGATGTTAACCGAGTCATCTTGTTGGCCCTGATGATTGCTTTGGACACATTGCTGCAAAATTCTTGTTGAAGGGTGGTCATGTGATGCTTAAATCGTGAGATCTTGTCCCTTTAGTATTGCCTTTTATCCAGCAAAATACTCATTTATACAGTTTAAGGTAAGGGTATTTCTTTTGATCCTTGAAGTTACTTGCATCGGAGATGCTAGTGTCATATTTGCTAAATTCTTGAGATGCTTGCAAGTCATCAAGCAATATGTTTTGTCTTGCTATAGTTTGTCGTTGATGTGCCCTAAGGAACGCTGGTTGTTAGGTGGTTGCTTGTCATGTTCTTCAATATATGTTTTGGTGATTTCGAATTTGGTTATCAAGAGACCTAAACAGGTATGAAGTGGTCAGCTGAAGGCATATCCTTAAATCTCCTATAGATCTTTTTTTTTCATGTTTTCTTTCTGTGTGGCTCTTAATTTGATGGTTATTGGTTGAGGTTCATCTGAGGTACTGCGGATGCTTATATGCTTCATCAATACTTTGCCATCCTCGTATGATGTTCAACTGCCTATAGATTCGCTGTCCGAAATTACCATGGCCGGTCGGCTGACTGAAATGCTATTTCGTATAATCAAGTTCGTCATAGATATAAGCTGTGGCTTCTATGGTTGAATGATTAGTTTATTTAGGAAGGACTTTCCGAGCAATTTCTTGAAAAATCGGCATTAAGAAAGCTCTTACCTCTCCCCCATTTGCGCGGCCAACAGCTCTAATCATCCTCATCTCATGAAGAATTATCTGTCATAGATAAATGAATGGAGATAAGAACGTCGGGTCCCTACATTCGAATCTCTATTTGGACCGTGGCTAACTGCAGAGGGCGACCGCCCAATGACTTGGCAATGGGCTCTTTCTGATTTGGTCGTTTTGTTAGTCAAGCGCATCTCCTCAAGAAAATGGAAAAGACTGCTTAATTTTTGTTATGTGGTCAACAGGATTTGGTAGGGTCAACGTGATTACTAAATTCTGGCAGAGAAACAAGCAGTCGGGTGACATAACGAGTGTGTACAACATCTGCATCAAACGTAGAGCTTCAATATCCCCTTAGTAGATATTATGATTTTCAATCATAATACCGTAGACAGAACATATATATGCGTATCAAGTGCACTGATTCGTTCCCCGTTGAATCGGTAAAAGTCGATAACGTCGGATCTAATTATAATACTTCCGCTGAATCTTACGATTTTTCATCAGGATTCTTGTTTTTTTGGGGTCTTTTCGCTAAGTTGATATGCAAATTTTGCCGATAAGGGCTCGGGACTCGGTTGCTCCGGGATATCTTTCTTTACTAAAATGAAAAAAACGAAATAAGGAATATGCAGAGACTTTTTTTCATGAAGTCGTCCCTGAAAACACGGATAGATAATGAAGCAACGGCCCGGTTCCATTGGTCAAGGAGCGCCAACTCTATCCAACGAAGTTTAGGAGGAGAGGGGATCTTCTTCTCGCTGACGCGGTTGTTCACTGTCACCTTTATCTTCTCCTTGACTTGCATATCCTTTCTTCCGCCCTCTCTATCCAAGCTCTCGGAAAACCATGTTTAACCACTCCCATCAACTCTCTCTGCTCTTCCAGGATAACGGTCTTCCTGAAGAAAAGCAGCTATATTCATGCTTGTCGTGAATATTTTTACCTTGATTCTGAGTGTCTTTGATGGATATCGTTGGTGGCGTCCATCATCTGTGCTGCTTCACGGATTCCCTCTCTCTGGGTCTCCCATGGCCTTTCTACATCTAGGGATATACACCAAGCTTGCAAGTTTAAGGTGACTTCTTCATTTCATTCCACTTCTCCATCTCTCTGCTCTTCCTGAAGAAAAGCTGCTATATCCATGCTTGTTGTGGACATCTTTTCCTTGATTCTGAATGTCTTTGATGGATGTTTTTTATGGCATCTATCATCTATGCAGTTTCATGGGTTCTCTCTCTCTCTCTCTCTCTCTGTTTGTGCCCTGTTCTAGGATTAGAGCTAAATGGATGAGATCTGAGTGTGCCTTGTCAGGCAGGGTTGGGAAAAGGGCGTTTGAATTTGTCATTTTGTGCCAATTATTTGATACATCTAGGGCGTTTGAATTTTTTTATCTGGTTTGGTCAGTATAAACAACGGGCTAGAGTTGGCTGGACCAGTTCAGATAAGATTTGGCGTTATCATGACTTCCATAGACATGGACAGTCCAGATGAATCTTTCTTTCTTAAAGGGAAGCAAGAAAATGCAGACCTGCATCGGCACGGTCAAAGTTATGTGACATGCGAACTATGTTTTCAGGATGTATATTGTCATGACCTCCTGATGTGTAACTGTCTGCTGCACATTTGAATTTCTCATGCAGGTATTTCCCACCATTTAAGAAACTTTGGAAGTCGCTCGAAATTCAGCGATGTGTACCTCCACTTTGCTCCGGCCAGGGAAAACATCCCTTCTTTCAAGAATAGTCCCTGGCTCACCTTCCGAGCTTCTCGATGAATTCGACAGCCCGATTATACCCGGTTTGCCTGATGATGTGGCGAAAACGTGTCTCGCCCTCGTTCCCTGTCGCGAGTTCCCATCTATGGGCTTGGTTTGCAAAAAGTGGAGGTCATTTCTGGGGAGCAAGGAATTCCTGCTCGAGCGGAAGCGAGGAGGTACTCTTGAAGAATGGGTTTTGATCCTAACCACGGGTGCCGGAAACAAGGAAAGCCACTGGGAGGCCATCGATAGCTTAGGAAACAAGCAACGGCACCTTCCCTCCATGCCGGGTCCGTTGAAGTCCGGTTTTGGTGTGGCAGTTGTTGACGGAAAGCTTTTAATTGTCGGCGGCTATGCAGTGACGGGTCGTTCCGGCACTGTCTCCGCAGAAGTTTACCAATACAACTGTTGTTTGAATAGGTACATTATTTTTCGCGCTTCATGAATTTTTTCAAATTTATGATAAAATCATTCATTCCACGGGGCCTTTGTTCCAAACGATAAGAAGAGATCATTTTTATTTTTTGATGAGAAAATTGTCTAGCGTAATCTATGCATCTAATTTGATTGGCAATCATGGATTCTTGCTTCAAGTCCTCATAGAGCTGTCGTATATTTGCGGAGTGGCGTACTCTCTGTTTCAAACAATTGGCTCTCCGCATGAGAAATAGGCAAATAGCTGCAGCACAGAGTTGACTCCCTCATTGAATTTCTTAATCATTTCCCTTGAAAAATCTCTGGACGGACACGTCGTTGAAAAATCTATCTGCGTTTCCTGAATCATTGAAGGATACCGGAAACAGATAAAAATCTTTTTTTTTGTCCGTGTACCTTAATTACTTTCCTAATCAAGTCCCTCCACTTCCGGTTAAATCCAGCTAAGATGACCGTCGAAGGATACCGGAGCGTGATATGGATGAAAACATTGCCTAAATGGATTATCTACCGTGGGCCGGTCGATACATCGAAAATGGATTATACTTTTGTCAATTTGTCTTCTATGCTCCCGCCAATTAAATATACGTGATGGGTGTCACGTGGGCAATTTAATCCACGTCAGGCTCCGGTGTCCTTTGGTCATATTAACCTGGATTTGATAGGATTTTGTGCCGGAAATGATCCATTGGATATTGAAAGTATGTGACTAGATTAGAAAAGCAATAGAAGCACTGGAGGTAGGAATTTTTCGGACTGAATAGGCGAACTCAAAATCTCCTATAATGATCTATTTAGCTCGGTTTGCCTAACAGAAATGAGTCACTTGTCTATGCAGTTGGAGCAAATTAAGGAATATGAACGAGGCTCGTTGCAGCTTCGCTTGCGCTGAGGTAAATGGAATGGTCTATGCCGTCGGAGGGTACGGAGCCGATGGCAACATCATCGGCAGCGCCGAGGCATACGATCCAAACACGGGCGAGTGGACTCCGATAGAGAGCCTTAGGCTCCCGAGGTGGGGATGCTTCGCCTGCGGCTTCGAGGGCAAGCTCTACCTGATGGGAGGGCGGTCGAGCTTCACTATCGGGAGCGCGAGATCGGTCTGCATCTACGACCCCGAGAAGCGGGCGTGGCGCGAGCTGAAGCACGGGTGCGTCATGGTGACCACCCACGCCGTGCTCGGGACGAGGCTCTTCTGTATGGAGTGGACGACGCAGAAAAAGCTGTCTGTCTTCGACCTGGGAAAGAACTCGTGGGATGCGGTGCTGCTACCGCCTCACCGGAGCTCGGAAGCTGGGTTTCGGCTTGGGACTTTGGACGGGAAGCTCTTGCTGTTCGCAGCTACGGAAGGCGCCGGTTATCGTACCTTGTCCTATGACCCGAATGCCGCTCCCGGTTCAGAATGGCAAGCGTCGAAGATCAATCCATCCGGGTCATGCTTGAATAGTGTAACGATCAAGGCATGAGAGAGTCATTGCCCGTACCTGTATCCTCTCCTGTAAATAGCAGTTCTCTGTGGGATCGGTCGTATGATATTCACGGCGACTTTTCTAAACTGATGTTTTCAAAGATTTCTCAAACGAACACCTTCAACACTTTTATGATTCAAGATATTAATTCTCCATTCAAGAAATCAAGAAAAATAAAAGTAATATGTTCGCCACCAAATTCCAAAAATCCATATCAATGTGCTGTACTCTGAGAAAATTACATACATCTCCATACTCATAACAAGCTCGTTCGATCACGTAGGTTCTACGGTCGATCCATCGATACCAAACAATTCGGAACTTTGGGTTCATGCATGGATGCACATAAAGTTTTTCGAGAACTATTTTACGAGAAAACATTGCATAAGCTTAGGTTTATGAATGATGCATTAGTTGGAATTGATCATGATTTAGATATTGCAGGAAAAATTTGTGCATTTTTTTTTCAGCTGAATCTCGTGTGGAGGCTGACGGATTCCTAAGAACATGATTGATTTTAGTGCGGCGTGTTTATCCTTTGAGCAATCTGAGGGATTGTCTGTTGGTCAGTTAGTATTAGTCAAGCGAGTACATCACGAACGAGCTCACTTTACGATCGATGAACATGGTATAACACAAAATAAATAATAGCGTTTTACCGAAATGTATACTTTATTACCCGAGATACTTTATTTTCATTTTGGAAAATAGAGATTTTAAAAGAAATAAGTCCAATTTTAGTTTGTGCGAATTCGATTTAACTACACATGTACCTGTGAATTGTTGCCCAAAGTAAAATCTCTTAATTTAACGGGAAGGATTTTGACAACAGAAAAGGAAAAGATCTCCTTGTCGTTACGTGGTCGCGTGCGTGGTCTCTCTCTTCGCAAAAAGGTTACGACGTGAAAAAAAACAGTCGAGAAAGTCGCAGCATTCGCCTCCAGGGAGGAGCAATGGCGATGGCACGAGAGACAGAACAGGAGAAAAGCCAGAATCAAACTTAAAAGCAGGACCCGTTTCACGGAGAGAGAGAGTGACCGTGGGGTTTCTGCAATGGAAGACTCTCACTTTCGCTCTGTCAGCAATGGACGGAGTGGCGCCTCTTCTTGGTGGCACGCGGTCAAGCCATTTGCTAATGGAGGAATGGCTCGAGTGCTCCAGACCCTCCTTCACGGGATGATCCTACGTCACCATCCGGCAAAGATCAACCTTGACAAGGTCGACCAGTTTCTTCTTTTGTTTTTGTTTTCTTTTTTTCCCCCCTCCTTCCATTCCTTTCTTTTCGGAAGCAATACCACATGCTGATCCCATCTCGTTTCACTTGAAAATGGTGCAAACACTCTTTTGTCTGTTTCGCTAGTGAAGCGAAATCTGTGCGTGCTGTTGTAGCCACATTTTCGCCATCTGCTGCTTTGCAAAACTGATGTTCTGTTCAAACGCTCTCTCTTCTGTCTCTGGGACGACAGAGTGACACAGACATCGTGGTTTGAGCTTCTGGTTGCATACCGTAACTGGTGGTAGATGCTGTGTATCTTGAAAAGTTGCTGCTGTTCTGATGCGAAAACAACATCTGGAAATCATATGAATGGGGTTGCGGAAATGATGCCAGACCCGCTTGCGTTTTCATCAAAATGGGTATAATAAACTTGTGGTTTAGTGAGGAAGAACCAAAAAAACAATAGAAAGAATTGTTATACTGATGAATGGACAAAGTCATTAACCAAATGCCAAGATGTCGGAGAAAATTTTGGATTTTGTTGAGTCTAGATACTGAGATCTCAGAGGAAGTTTTGTGGTAAATCATGAGTCCTTTCGAGCGGTCCGATGGTCGTGTTAGTTTGCCGAGACTTCATGATTGGGTGGAAGAGAAATGAACTGAATTGTAGTCATCCGCCAATTTTACAGAATGTAGTACAAGCTCGAGCTTTTGGAAAGAATGCTGTATTGCTTACAGTGCTCTCTCGAACGACTCTTAAAACTTTAGCTTTTTGGTTCCATCATTTCCAGCAAACTTACAAAAGTGTATTGACGAGGGACTGAATGCTCACATCTGCATTCACTGTGTGCGTGTGGAGGTGCTGATATCACAGTATGATCCGCCGTGTTTTAATCAAATTTGCTGTTTCTTTCCTTTTGAGGGTAGGGGAGCGAATCTACATAATTTGAAGATGTTGGGTCTCTGTGCTTTCCTTTCGCATGTAGATGATTTATTCTGTGTCAGTTATCTTGTTTGCCATCCAAACTCTCTTCTTAATCTTCATTCTATCCAATGCTGCCCAAATATCACAATGCCTGAAGCAGTGTAACATGAAACTGATGATGAGCAATTGAGCACTTGTTCGGCTACCACCCGATACCGACTGATTATCCTCTTACGTTTTCCTTTTCTCTGGCAGTATGCTATCTTTTTATGCTTAGAGGAAAAAAAATGTAATTTTGTGTGAGAAAGACAATAATAATCGCGAAATCTGCTTATTTTTTCTACCATTCTCTGCCTAAATTTTGAATTCCAAAAGTGCAGGTACCCGGCAGGATGATCCTGGCTTCACTACCTTATGCTGTGATGTTTGGTTTATATGAGTAAGTGCTATGATTCCTTCGGGAAGAACAGAGCGTGCGAAGACTGTCCCTTTGAATGCCATTGAGTTGCTTCAGGAAGCATGTTCTTCTCTTCACGTTCCTCTCTCTAAAAGCAAAGGAGAAAGAGTTTGATTCTGCTTGTTCTTGTGACAGAAAGTTGATTATTTTCCCCTCGCAGTAAATGGACCGTTTCCCTGTAGCCAAGGTGAAATATCAACAGCGAAAACAGAATCATTCGGCTGGTCGAATGATTTAAACAACGGGGGGCAAACATTGAATTTCAAATTGCTAAGTCATCAATTAAGAGACGAATTGCTTAATACTACTGCTGATTGTTGTATGCTGTCGGTACTGCTCGAAACGCGATCACTCGGAGAAAGATAGCCTTTTCACTCTCACGTGCACTGCCCGTCATTTTGTGCCTCCTGTAGCTCGAGTCTCGGTTCACCAATGCATGGTGTCTGGTATGTTTCTGAAGCGAGACTGATCGTCTCTGGGCTGTAAGTCGTGTACTGCTTGCATCAATTCCACTAAGAGAATGACAAATAGAGGAAAAATAACTTAAACATTGCATATGTTGCGGACTAATGGATTCGTTTTCCGAGTACTAATCAAGTTTCGAATCACGTTCTGCATCGACATAATGCTGTACTCTTGCGGAACACTCAGCTCAATGCAACTATCAAGAGCAAGCGGATCTTCTACTTGACTTGTT
The DNA here is from genome assembly GCA_028455895.1 of Rhodomyrtus tomentosa. NCBI lineage: Eukaryota > Viridiplantae > Streptophyta > Magnoliopsida > Myrtales > Myrtaceae > Rhodomyrtus > Rhodomyrtus tomentosa. The sequence continues at coordinate 9,898,432 of JAPCWY010000003.1, read as the reverse complement.
TATGACCTTACTACCACCGATCTCAGCTCGCGTTTTCCGTTTTGTTTAAACAGGACTCTCAGGAGAAAAGCCATATCTGCCAATGGAGGAGAGCCTTTGCCTTTCTATCAGGAAGCAGCTTGTGGGATACTTGCGGCAACATCCGCATCATTACTCTTCATTCCGAGGTTTGAAATAGAAAAACTTATTATGGCTGATGCGGACTTACCGGCTGCGCAACGCGTGAATCATAAAAGTGCCGGTCATGTGATCCCTTGTATTGTTGCGAAAAAGGGAATGTCAGGGCTGTGGAAGAGTCGATATTGGGTGACATTGTGCACGTTTCATTTCGCGACCTTCCTCCTGTCATATAACCAATCGTTCTGTTATCTTAAGGATTCCGTTTGCTTCGACGAATCATGTGCACACTTAGGTAAGTCTACTTCAGGTCTCTTGTTTAGTCATTTTCATCTTCACAGTCTCCTCAGTTTTCTGCTGAACGACAGCGGTAGCACTAGTCGAATTTATGACATCGATCGATTCGTGCTTATTTGCATGTAATTCAGCAGATGTTTGATTTATGTATCTTGCTCTTTAACCCGCACGACTCTCAGGGGCTTCTGTGGTTTCTGGTCTCGCAACCCCGATCTGCTGCACTCCGTTCAGAAATTTCGTTGGTTTCATGCAATTCATCAAATCCCAGGCAGGTCAGAGGCCTCATCCCAATAGCTCCATCGATTGTGCCTTAAACATGCTGAACTTCGGAGGACATTTCAAATACTTCACCGGTCTCTCTGGTTACCTATTGGCTTGTTCACCTTTCCTTATGGCACGGTTTGTTCTGTCGATCACGGTTCCAACAGTTCTTCCGTCGAGATTATTTCCGCTTTCGATTTACTAACTTCTGCAGAAAGCACTCGTGCAGACCATATCCATCTTTCGAGACAAGCTCCAGGAAATGGAGGAGCTCATGGTAATTCTGCCAACTCCCACGCCCAGTTTTGGCTCCTCCGCCTGCATACTTGATCGACTGCTCTGTTTAACTGATACTAGTTGGAACTCCGACAATTGTTGCCAGATTTCTTTATTTCCAGGACAGGGCCTTTTCGATCTGCATCTTGCTGCAGTAAATTAGGTGTGATCGAGCTTGATGTCGCTCCTTTATCGTTCGATTTAGTCGCCCTACATAGGACAATAACATTTGAGATATCACATGCAACTAGGCCTAACGCGAGGGAGTTCAACGATGCAAGTGATTTCATTCTGGCTGTCTGCGCGATACCAGGCAACAGCAACATGCACATGACATTGCAATGAACGAGGGTACTCAGTTGCTGCACTCCTGGTATACTTGTGTCTTCAAATACTACCCATATGCAAAATAGATGATTTTTCACAGCAAAGCAAATTTATGTCCAGTTGGCGGAAATACCCGACGAAAACTGGAATAGGAATTTGATCAAACACTCTTGAGCATTTGGGAACAACATAGAACACCCTCGTTAAACATCGTCCGCTCAACCGCAATTGCCAAATAATCGCATTTCAAGCAGAGGAGAATCGGGACAACAAGCGAACAGCTCAAGCGAGAAATCGACCTGAAACATGGAATAAGATGCAATGCCACCGAGAAAGCAAAGGAGAGCGAGTTCTAACGACTCCGCGACGGAAAATGACAGGCGATCTCTTCTCTCTCTGATATGACGAAAGCAGGAGGAGGAGAGTTGACGACGACGGCGATGATGGAGAGAGAGAGAGAACCGAAGAGAGATTCGGGAAGACAATGATGAAGTTTATCGAAGAGGGATTGAGGAAGAAAAGTGTTGTCAGTCCTAAATGCCCTTTAAGGTTAATTTCGCTACCGGTCGCTTGATCTCCGCGCGGGGTGGTGAAGGCGATGGAAGAGGAAGTGGCGAACAGCAGCTTCTTTTGGGGGAGGGAACCCCGGTTGGAGCTTGGCATAGCGGCGAAAGGATCACCCAAAAAAAAAGAAAAAAGTTAAAAGAAGAAAACAGAAAAAGGAAAAAATGAAAAAAAAAAACAAAAAAGATGAAAACACCGGCCTTTTTTTTTTAAGGAATAAGGAGAAAGAGTATCTTCATTTAAAACAAAATCTATTTCAGCTCTTATTCGCAAAACCAAGGCACGTGTCTTATTTAGAATTTTCCTTAAAATTAATCAAACCATAAATAAAAATACAGAGCATCGAAATATTTAAAGATATAAATAAAAATTTAAAAAGGAAAAAAATTAAAAGGCACAAGGAGAGCTATTTTGCAGTCACATGAGAAAAGGAAGGGCATCGAGCATTTGAGCTGCGAAAAGAGAACTCCACATCAACAATGGCGCTCTTGACCTAACAAACCCTCGCCTTCTTCACCCCTGTTGGTGCTTTTCGACTCCGTTCGTCGCAATGTTCGGATCCTCCTCACCCTTCGGTACTCCGTCCTCCACGCCGGCATTCGGCTCTGGGTTCGGGACCTCTGCTTTCTCGACTCCGTTCTCTTCCCAAGCTCAGCAACAGCAGCAACAGCAGACGCCGTCGTTCCAGCAACCGGCGTCCGCCGGCTTCGGCTTCCAGTCTCCGTTCGCGACGCCGCAGCCAGCCGCGACTCCTTTCGGCGGTGGCCAGTTGACGACTCAGATGGCTCCCGTGGCTCCTCTTCCTTTCTCGCTCGCCGATCGGGACATTCAAGTAATCTCTTGTTCTGTGGCTTGAAACGAATTCACATTTGTTTTTAACTCTAATCTCGAGCTTTTTTGCTCTGGTTTTTTGTTGATTGTTCTCGATATGTTTTGGTCGATGTTAGGCTATCGTTGATGCGTACAAGGAAGAGCCTGGGAACCCCAAGTATGCTTTTAAGGTTAGTTTTCAGTTGTTTCAAGTTGTCTCAGACTGTGTGACTCTGATGCCTTCATTTTGTAGCTAGTAATTCGTTTGAGCTAGGTTTCAGAGGTGATTGTAGTGCCGTTTGTGGTTTAAGTTGTTGAAGTTTGCGAACGACAACATTTTCGTGGAGCCATTTTAGCGTGATTACTTAGCAGTTGGGTAGAGGAGTTGTCTAATACTGTGAAACTTTGCAGCATTTGTTGTTCAGCGTCACTGATCCGCAATATAGAGTGAAGCCTGCCGGTGTATCAGATGTGAGCTTCTTCTTCTTCTTTTCTCTTTAAATGGATGAAAGCGTGTGAAATGAAACCACCTAGCACCTTAATTTCTAAGTCGGAAGTATAGTTTGTGATGCCAGATCATGTGGGCAGAGGCTATGGGGAAGTTGGAGGGTATGGAGAGTACTGACCGGGAGCGCCTGTGGCCTCAGCTTGTCCAGGGCTTCAAGGATCTTTCGAATCGCCTCAAGGTACTTAACTCGGTTAACACCACGATGCATTTCAGTATTGAGATTTATCTGCTCACAAAAAGAGAAGTGCCTAGGCTGCATGATCTCCCATGGATGAGGTAGTTTCCTGCGAAAATGCACTGTTGGAGGCTTGAATCTCGTAGTTATTCAGGGATTGATTTGATTTAATTTTAGAGGATAACTAAGAGGAGCTATGCTGTAGCACTGCCATTTAGATTAATAATGAATGATCAAGAGCTTAGTCATTGATGATTGGGAGGATGCCATGGTGTTTACCCGTTTTAGTACCAGGTGTAGAAAGGTAGATTGGTCCTCCAAGAGAGTGGCCCGGCATAGATCAATTTATTCGGTTAATCATATTGGATCTGATTCGGAAGATCGTAGGGAGTTTGTTCAAAGTATTGTTTGACCTAAAATTTGCGGTCATAAATGAATGCTATGTTTGTGTATCGCTTCTTTGGGCTTCTCTAATATTTTGTTCAACCAAACAGAGTGTCTGAAATGTCAGATGACTGAGTTGGGTAATGCATTAGCTCTCTGGAGTTAATTGTGGAAGTTAAACTTGTGTTTCATAGTGGAAGGGAACTTTCTGATGAAAGTGAACACGTCAAAGAAGGTTTCTTAGTATCGATTGGGCTTGGGGCATGAAATTTGGGGTTATTGTGTAGTTGCTTTGGTGTCGATTTTCTGATTGGTTTGCCTATCCTCTCAATTTACGCAGATATACGGGAGCCTTAATTTTCCAGTTATGCATATACTTATTGCAACTAATGTTGTTAGACATGACAATGCATGGTATATTGGTGATGCAGCTCCAAGATGAAGTCATTCATTCAGATGCAGAGAGACTGAAAATGACGCAGAGTAATGTGAAGATGGTATAGTTCCACTAACTTTCTATCTTTGTGCAACATATATTCTGGAATCTGCTCTCACGTGCATTTCATTTGCAGCTTCAGAGACATTTTCAAGCTGACACGCTTCCCTGGATCCAGAGAATGAGACTGAAAGAGCAAGGCCTTCAAAGACGGCTTTTGAGGGTATATTTGTCTGATTAACCTCATTGTCATTGTGTCTAGCAGGAATAATCCAGGAAATGAATACAGGATTTTAGTTATTCCATTGCAAAACTACTCCACTCTCAGTCTGATAGAGGATATTTTTCTCATGAAAATTGTTGAAGACAAACATCTATGGTTTTCTTAGTTGCTTTCATTCAGTTTTGTGTGTCTTACTTAGACGTTGGAGCATGGTGGATCGGTCTTGTTAACTTTTGCTTACTTTGGTCGCTTCTGAGTTTGTGTGGTTCTCCTTTGTGTGCCTAAGGTAATGAGAATAGTGGAAGCAATGGAGAGTAAAGGATATCGATTGCCTTTAGTAAAAGGGGAAGCTGAGTTGGCAGAGAAGCTGGCTGCAATCACTAGACAGGTTCATGTTTGGTGCACTTTTTCTTGCCCTCAACCCCCTGGGATTTCACCTATTTCTCTTTTGGGACTTCAATTGGGTGATCTTACTTATGTTTGAATGATACCAAATGCAGCTGAAAGGATCTGGAGCAGAACTTTCGAGGAGGGTCCAGAACTTGCTGATGATATCTCGAGTTCAAGCAAATGGCATTGGGGCAACTGGTTCTGTATATCTCCCAGGATCAACCAAAATACATGACCAGAGCCTTGCTGACTTGCAGGAGGTAAGTCTTTGTGGGACCAGATGATTAAGTTTGTTGATATGTTCCTTTATGATTTTTATAGAGCTCGACATCAACATCAACATCAACATCAACAGCACCTTTGTCCCAAACTAGTTGGAATTGGCGGTCGATGAACCCTAAAGAATCATAAAAATAAAAGCAGAATCAAAAGAGGGAAAATAAATAAATATGTAAAAATAAATAAGTATATATATATATATATCTATCTATACATTATCCCTCCATAACACTAATAGCCTTCCTCCACTCCGTCCTAAGACAAATTGTACGCCAATCTATTTCTCACTCCATTAAATCTTCTTTTACTATTTTCTTCCAGGTAAGTTTCGGTTGACCTCTTGCTTTCTTCGTGTTATGCTCTCGATAACAAACATCTGTTCGTACCGGTGCGTCTAAGGGCCTTCGAAGTATATGCCCAAACTATCTCAATCTATGCTCTCTTATCTTTTCCGCCACCAGTTCTACTCCAATTTTTTGTCGAATCTCTTCATTCTTTATCTTATCCTTGTATGACCACACATCCATCTTAACATCCTCATTTTCGCTACTCCCATTTTATGCTCATGTTTCCTTTGTGCTAACCAACATTTAACTCCGTATAACATAGCAGATCGGATTGCTATTTTATAAAATTTTCCTTTTAACTTAAGAGAAATTTTGCAATCACACAAAAATCCTGATGCATTGTGCCATTTCATCCAACCTGCTCTGATTCTATGGCTTACATCCTTATCAATTTTTCCCTCCTTTTGCAATATTGATCCTAGATATCTAAATGTATTTTTCTTGGGTATCTCTTGTCCGAGCATATTTACGGCTTCTTGATCCTCTTCCTGCCGTGTCAAACTCACACTTCAAGTATTCCGTCTTACTTTGACTTAGCGTAAATCCTTTAGCCTCTAACGTGTTTCTCCATACTTCTAACTTATCGTTAACCCTAGCCCTAGTCTTATTAATAAACACGATATCGTCTGCAAATAGCATATATCACGGCACCTCATCTTGAATATCTTTTGTTAACTCATCCATAATTGGGGCAAAAAGGTAAGGGCTCAAAGCAAAACCTTGATGTAAGCTTGCTGTGATTGGAAAATAACTTGATGTGCCATTATAAGCCTTCACACAAGTAGTAGTACTGTCATACATGTCCTTGATTGCCTCGACATACTTTGAAGTTACTTTTTTCTTCTCAAGAATTCACTACGAAACCTTTCTTGGAACCCTATCATACGTCTTCTCGAGATTAATAAACACCATATGGAGGTACTTCTTTCTTTCTTGATATCTCTCCATCAATTGTCGTATTAAGAAAATAACCTCCATGGTAGATATTCTTGGCATAAATCCAAATTGATTGACAGAAACCTCGATCTCTATTTTCAAACGATGCTTAATAACTCTCTCCAACAGCTTCATTGTATGGCTCATAAGCTTGATGCCTCTATAGTTAGAACAATTTTGGATATCCCCCTTGTTCTTGTATACAGGCACAAGTATACTCTTCCTCCATTCATCAGGCATCTTATTAGTACGGAGGGTCTTGTTAAAAAGACTAGTCAACCAATCTATTTCTACATCCCCTAAGCATCTCCACACTTCAATAGGAATACCATCGGTCCCAAGGCTTTATTAGTCTTCATCTTTTTTAATGACTCCTTAACTTTCCGTGCTTTAACTCTACGCACAAACCTTCTATTTGAATCATCGGAAGTATCTTCCAGATCCACCTCACCTCTATCGCTCTCTCCATTAAAAAGTTTGTTAAAATAACTCATCCATCTGCCCTTGACGTCTTCATATCTTATCAAGAATGTTTGATTTTCATACTTGATACATCTAACCTGCGTCAAGTCTTTACTTTTCTTGTCTCTTAACTTTGAAAGTCTATAGATGCATTTTTCTCCTTCTTTGCTCCCAAGTTTGTTGTGCATATTGGTGAAAACCTTGCTTCTGTCCTCTCGTACAGCTTTCTTGGTACTTTTTCTCGCCAATTTAAACTTTTGCAAATTCTCTTCATAAGGACATTTATGTAGGCATCTAAAACACTCATTTTTCTGCTTAATTGCCTCCTGCACCTCTTTATTCCACCACCAGGTTTCCTTTGTTTGATATCCATTCCCTCTACTTTTTCCTAATACCCCTTTTGCCACTGTCTGGATGCGATTAGACATCTCCTTCCACATCATATTTACTTCGTACTCCAGTCGCCACGGTCTTTCCTGTAGCATTCTTTCCTTGAATTCTGTCTGTTTTTCCTCATGTAACTTCCACCATCCTTGGATATCCCTTTTGTTCTTGTATATAGGCACAAGTATACTCTTCCTCCATTCATCAGACATCTTATTAGTACGGAGTATCTTGTTAAAAAGACTAGTCAACCAATCTATTTCTACATCCCCTAAGCATCTCCACACTTCGATAGGAATATCATCGGTCCCAAGGCTTTATTAGTCTTCATCTTTTTTAATGCCTCCTTAACTTTCCGTACTTTAACTCTACGCACAAACCTTTTATTTGAATCATCAGAAGTATCTTCCAGATCCACCTCACCTCTATTGCTCTCTCCATTAAAAAGTTTGTTAAAATAACTCATTCATCTGCCCTTGACGTCTTCATCTCTTATCAAGAGTGTTTGATTTTCATACTTGATACATCTAATCTGCTTCAAGTCTTTACTTTTCTTGTCTCTTAACTTTATAAGTCTATAGATGTCTTTTTCTCCTTCTTTGCTCCCCAGTTTGTTGTGTATATCGGTGAAAACCTTGCCTTTGTTCTCTCGTACAGCTTTCTTGGTACTTTTTATCGCCAATTTAAACTTTTGCAAATTCTCTTCATTAGGACATTTATGTAGGCATCTAAAACACTCATTCTTCTACTTAATTGCCTCCTGCACCTCTTCATTCCACCACCAGGTTTCCTTTATTTGATATCCATTCCCTCTAGTTTTCCCTAACACCCATTTTGCCACTGTCTGGATGCAGTTAGACATCTCCTTTCACGTCATATTTACTTCGTCCTCCAGTCGCCACGGTACTTCCTGTAGCATTTTTTCCTTGAATTCTGTCTGTTTCTCCTCATGTAACTTCCAACATCTTACACTGGGGTGCTGCGCACTTCTCTTCATCTTCTGTATTTTGTTATATCGAACTTCTAAGACCACCAACTTATGTTGTGTAACTACACATTCACCAGGGTATACCTTACAATCTACATAGGAAACTCTATCCTCTTTTTTGGCAAAAAAGAAATCAATCTGGCTACAATTTTGACCGCTGCGAAAAGTGATCAGATGTGATTCTCTTTTCCTAAAAAAATTGTTTGTCAACATCAAATCATAAGCTAATGCCACACTCAAGATGTCTTCGCCAGCCTCATTTCTAGTCCCATATCCAAAATCTCCACTACTCTGAGCGATATGTCCATTTAGATCTACTCCTATGAATACCTTCTCCTTGTGTGGTATCTTCCTTAGAATCTCTTCCAGCTCTTCCCAAAATCTGCTCTTCTCGGACGCTTGCAGTCCAAATTGAGGGGCATACACACTAAGGATATTCAGAATCAAATTCCCCACTATTAGGTTAACTAAAATAATCCCATCTCCTTTTTTTTAACATCAACAACTATATCCTTGAAATTTTTATCGATCAGAATCCCAAATCCATTTATGCTCTTTGTTGTGCCCGTATATCATAGTTTGAATCCGGTGCTATCTACTTCCTTATCCTTCTCTCCTTTCTATTTAGTCTCTTATAGGCAATCAATATTCACTTTTCTTTTAGTAAAAGTATCTGTCAATTTACCCGTTAAGGTTCCTACATTCCAACTCTCCAATCTAATCCTTACCCCCCTGGGTTTTTCTTGTCCCCCACACTCACCCACGGACTCATTTATCACCACATCCGGGCACCAATGTGGCGCATCAGTCTGGGAACGATGGCCCAAGGCTAGCTTCCTTACCCCTTGCACTCGCCTATCTTGGTGCAAAAACCCTTGCTTATTTTTCGCTATACCCGGGTGCCGATGCAACGTGTCGCTAAGAAGGATACGCTCTAACGAAATATCAATAGGGTTCATTTCAAAAGGTAGCTTTTTTTTTTTTATAATCGGCTCGCTACGCCTGACGTAACTCTCCTTCTTTACCTGGCTTGGGACATGCTATGTATACTATATAGGCGGAGTTATGTTTCTTATATGGCGAAGCATAGCAAAACAGCAATATAGAATCCAACTGCAAAGGAACCTCTTTAGTTTGTCCATCTGCATTTTCAAATTTAAACACGAGAGTAACAGTGACTCCTTTTTGAGATAGGTCTTGCAACAACAGACTGAGGCGATTGCGAAGCTTGGGAACATATTGAAGAGAGATATCAGGGACATGGATATCATAATGGCTGAGGAGACCGAGATGGCAGAAGACACTAGCTGAAAAGCTGAAACGGCCCATGTTTTCCTATTTTTAACTAACGAATTTTGACTTAGAGGTCTCAAGTCGTTGGGCTTCGATCGTATTAAAACTGTGGAACCCAACCGTTCCAGTAATCTCAGGATTTTTGTGCCGGCCAATTTTCTCAGTTCATCGGGAAGGTTCTGCGGCATCTTTTTGTATTTTTCTCATCATATTTGTAAAATCACTGGATTGGCAGAACTTTTCCATTTTTCTTTTTCCCCGGAAGCAGCTCTGGATTTGCAAGTTTTCATCCTGGCCATATAGGTAAGTCAACTGCAATGAGCTTTGGATTTCTTGTAAGAAATCACCAGAACAAGCATCCAACGAACAAAAACATTAGCCTGACTATAAGTTCCCAACTGCTGAGGCAGCGTCTATGATCATTTGAACGATGATGGTCCCAATAAGACCACATATGATCTGTTCAACGTCACGTATAATGCTTCCTGCAGACGGAGCCTTCTGCATTTCCTTTCTCATTCCCCATAATCGTCACTGGCTGTGCAATTGTGTATCAGCAAGTCACTAGATTTCCTCTAACCTTCCAAACATCATCGAGGAATTGGGAAGTTCATCAGGGTTTGGGGAGATATCATGCAGTGGGGAAGGCTGCAGCAACGCTACTTTAACTTTGGCTGTAAGTTTCCGACATGATCAGCAGTATGAGCGATGTCCAACCAGTAAAGAGGCGAGCACCCTTTCCATTGCCCTTCGTTTGATCATACTGTTCCCATAGAAATCCAGTCTGACGGTAGTTGCGGACTATGTTTCTGCAACAGGCAAATAAAGTTCATTCCAGGAGTCCCAAGAGATGTAGATGATAAGCTGAGTCCTAAGAGACATAGATGATAGGCTGGGGCGAAAATGAGCAAATATATGCACCTAATCAAGTTGCCCCTCAACTCATCGTAAACGACTTTGGCCCTGTCTCTGTATGGTCCATCCTCTGCAAAACTTAAGAAAAGATTAGGGCAACTATTCTCAATTAAAGACATTGAGAATGTCCAAAGGGGAAAGAGTTGTACCAGTGTAGTGGTGAAGTGCAGAAAGAATCAAGTAATTCATGTTCATCCATATTGGACCCCTCCAGTATGGAGGGTCATGCTCTGTATTGCGCTTCATGTATAAGGTACTGTTACATCCAATGCAGATAGCCTTTCATTAGCGATATTTGAAGCTGCGTACCTTACAGATAACTAATAGTAAATGTGAATAGATCAGAAACTTTACAGTTACAGAAGACCATGCACATTCTAACCTTGTTCTGGCGAGAGACCGAAGTCCATAGTCTGTCCATAAGACACTCTTGTTTGAGATATGATCAAGCTGCTTTTCCAAAATCCACGAGTCCTACAATAACTAGTAGGTATGAGAAATGCATCACCACCGAAATTTCTAAAGGGATTGTAATGCGACCTACTAAAGACATGTCCACTAATTTGGAACTGTAAAGGCAGAAATTTGGGGAAATATAACCCACGAAGTGTATACTCCAAAGAAACTTACAGTTGGAATTATCCTCCTCATGAATGGGAAAAGGCTGACATAACCAACATGAGGAACCAGTCTCAGCTTTGGTCTTTCCAATACTTCTCGAACAAGCTCTCGAGTTGCATGATTGCTTCCAACCGATACTTCTTTCCACCTCAAACGGACCTGGAATGATGACAATCTTTTCAATACAGAGTAAATTTCAATGACGACGGTTAATTTTTTCCAGTGACGTCTAGATGTTTTGACGCAAACCAATGGAATAGATGAGAGGAACATTGGCATGTGGGAAGGGCTTACTGAGGATTATAGCGAGAAAAACGTGAGAAGAACCTGGGATCTAGATTTTTCGAAGGATAATGGCCAACTGTCTACATATTGTCTGCAAATCCTAATACTATCTATCCAGTAAAAGTAGGTTCAGTTCTCATTATCAGCAAATAGAACTATGTACTTCGATTCTCAGAGTAGCAGATTATTGTAGATTTCATTAGCTACCAACCATATGAGTTAGGATGACGATGTACCTTTACTTACATCCAGCTATTTATGAAATGATAACACATCTTGGGATGACTATGTCAATCTATTAGACAGTAGAGCTGGACAAGGGAGGAATTTTCACACCCGTGCAGCCCATCAATCTGTACACAAGTACCGCAATATCTTCCAACCACGTTGATATGTGGTCAACAATCACCATTGATGGAGGGACAGTGCAGTCAAAAAAGCGTGAAATTAATGTGAATGTTCTGCCGTATTGTGTTACCACAGATTTGTCTGCAACATCACTATCGCGCATGCAACAGATTGAATATATCCCTAAATACAACAAAGAGAAGAAATCGTGCTTGCTAGTTTCCTGGGTCAGAATGAAATTGGGGCATACCTTTTCTGTATGATTCCCAAAGTCATAGTAAGCTCCATCTGCAGCATCAAAGTGCATCTGGGAAAGTTTAACAGCATATGTAAAAGCAGCTTAACACCACAACGGTATTTTAGAAGCAAGCACATATGCACAATGACAAATTCTTAAAAAAGGAGCTGTAGACAAAAAAATAAATGAGAGACCTTTAGCAGATAATTGGTCATTTAATGAATGCAAAGAGAGAAGAAACACTTCAGAACAACGCAACGTCTTACTGAAACCAAACAACCTCTATAAGAAGGATCTATCCATGGGATAACAGTGGCCGTACTTTTAGTTCTGCACTCCTATTTAACGTAGAATATCTTCTTCCTATCAATGCCCAAGCCACTTTGCCTCATCTAGTCAACTGCCTTTCTGCATTATTGACATATCCTTCAACCTTTGCAAGCCATTCTTATATCTTCATTCCTCCCATTCCTTCCAGCTCAGTCAATCACTGCTCTCCGGTTACCCTTTCTACTCAGCCCACAGTTTGCACCTCTTCAGCATTTTCCATGCATCAGATTAGTTTGCTTTGGCATTCCAAGGGCATAACCAAACCAAGTCGCATTCCCCATTGTTGGAATCAGCATCACTGATCTCAATGGTCTAATGTAGGTAATAAAACTAACAAGGGTGTAGCAATTAGGCTTTGATTGCTTGGCTCCAATCATAAAGCCACCATTTATTCTTATTGTGCTATCCATCTATAGGCAGAGACATATATAAATTATAAACCATACTAACAATACATCCCTACTTATATTATCACATGAGGAAACGTTCTAGAAGAAAAAAAGAATTGCAATTTTGTTAGAATGCCTAACCCAAAAACTTAAAATAATAAGTGAAGGAAGTCCACATGAATGTAGACAGTGCTTAGGACATGTTGTCAAGCGATGTGAGATAATATTTCAGCGCCCCCCCCCCCCCCCCCCTCCCGTGCTCCTCCTCCTTCCTCCCTCCCCACGTGCAAACTGGATTACGAGCGACACAAGAAATTGTGACTACCTAACTAGTTTGGGATAAAGGTAATGTCGATGTTGATATTGTTGATGCACATTCATGTGGAATTTTGACCATTAGAAAGTCCAACCAAAAGTTTAAGTTGATAGGTAGAGGGAGTCCGCATGAATGTAGAGAGTATTTAGGACTTGTTTTCAAGCAATGTCAGATAATATTACAACAAATTTACTTCAATTTAACTGATCAGCATATTTGACCCCAAAAAAAAAAACCTGATCAGCATAAGCATTCCAATTTCCCATTATTAACATAAACACCATAACCACCACAAAAGCCACATTGCCAGAACCATACCCACAATCTCTATTGACAACCTGGCAACGCTTTCTGCATCACTGCAGATACATCATAGATGATGGCATCGGAAAGTTATCATCCAAATAGCCATGATTTAGAAACAAGCAGAGCTGCCATAACGGACACTCTGCTTGGGTTGGCAGGTCAATCTTACTCCCATCTCTTGGACAACAAGTACAAAATCATCTTGTTGTTGCTTTTATGTCAAGGATTGCAAAATAAGGTCATCGCAGTAAAATCGTAAAAGAGGAGGGAAAGATAGAATGTGGTAATAGACGTCATTAGCACGAAGCAGTTCACATGTATTGCAGCTTTGAAAGACAAGAAAGATGCATATCTCAACTTAAAGATATATACAAACTATCAAGCTCTAAGATTAAATGGAAAAGAAGGCCTTGGGCCAGAGAAAAAAGAAAGAAAATGCTGCCTCCACACACCAGTTAAAAAAAAATCCAATATTTCATAACACTACCATCAGCTAACTGTGCGACAACAGTTGAAAAGGACTTTTACATCCAAAAAATTACTAAATCTCCAAAAATAACTATGGATTCTACAGTAATGATGTCTGACCTGATTAAGATGGTCAAAATCTGCAAGTAGCTTAGCTGTTGCACTGTACTCCTGCATTGTTTGACTTAGATGATCAAAATAAGGTACATGAACATTTCAATTTCCTAATAAATGTATGCTATTCACCTTTGTGGTTTTGTCTTCCGTTCCCAAATGATTTCTAATTGAATGCATGCAATCTGCAGCAAGAAGTATCCAGCACCTTAGATCTAAGTGGCGTTCATCTTCACTAGGATGTGAGGCTCGTGGATAGTCATCCAATCCTGAGGACAGCGTCTGCAGATGCAAAAGCATTGTCAAATTACAATACTATTGTATCTCAAGAAACTACCTAACAGTCCTACATGGCAGTGAAAAGTTTCTCTTAAAGGCAGCAAATGGGGGGGTATGCATGACCATGGTATGCGCATTTATTTGAATAATCTTTTTTAAGACATTCTAGTCCGCACATCAGTCATAACCCTGGTAGCAATACACCAAAATATAACGGCAGACTCTAAGCACACTCTAAGGCTTCTTTAAATACGAAATATAGAAGGGGAGGACCTTTGGATTGAGCTCACGGAGGGTTGCGCTATCCCGCCCATGCCAATAATAGCTTCCCTTCTCCTTTCCTACATATGAGGAATCCACGTCAACTCTAAATAAATTGCACTAGGTAACAGCACATTCAAGTCTCGATTAATGCAAAAGTCTACTGCTTATCATCTTTTCTCTAACACTTGCCCAAGCATGAGCGCCTCACATTAAGAAAAATGGTGTCCCATCAATTTCTGTCTGCATTGAAGATGACAGTTGGAAAAAAGAATCAATTTGCTAAGAAGGAAAAGCTTGCAAAAAAAGGTTTATGCTACATATGCCTGGAAATGCAAAAAGTCTCTCCCATGCTGGCCGGCATAATAGGCATCGCTATTCCAAGTATGTCGATCGCAAGCGGGTATCCACAATACCTGACTGAGTTGTATTGAACCACTGAAACCAGGCATCAAGACGACCAGATGCAGATTCTAGGAAGGAAGAGATCTCGTTGCTTTCTGCTGCATTGAACTTTTTCGCTTTCACGTTATCAATTAAATCTGGAAAAGAAGAAGCTCATATGACCAAATTAAGAATCTACATACCAGAGAAGTATCGTCAAAAGGAGCGCACAGAGATCACACACACACACACACACAGAGACAGCCCTTTTACAGCTTGTGGTACACCAACGATTTCCTCATTTGCCCCGAGGGGATGGAGCGAAAGAGAAGGAGGAGGAGGGGTGTGTGTGTGTGCGTGTGGGGGGGGGGGGGGTTTGGCGGGAGGGAGGAGCATTTGTGGTGGTGTGTGGTAAGGAGCCTTGCCTCATTACTTACCTCTGGGCAAGAGGTGTATCTAACCCACCTTCACTTGTCATATTTGCATTTGAAAGAATTTGAGCTAAGTGGCACTAAACTCACAGGAGCCAGTGACAGAATATGATTTTATAGCAACAAAATGAGTTCATATATCTGCATGAGCCTAGATAACAAAATATCAAAGACAAAAATACTGACTCGGCTGACACAATGACGAATACTTCATTTATAAGTTTTTCTGGTATGGAGGAGTATTAGTCATCTCTAATATGATTCAACAACATACATCAACATCAACAACACCTTTATCAACAACATCTAATATGATTCAATCTGTCCGTAGAAATCTGTAGAACAAAATGCATCTGATAAAAAGCTTACCACGCAAAACTAGAAACAATGTTGGTGGATTCCCATTACTTGGATGCTGTGGAACAAATTCCTCAGGGACTTTACTGTAATACAAGGCAATATGCATTCACTTATTTCAAAAGAAACAACACTACAGCCTTCACAGTGCACATGTTCGATTAAGTTCTTACCTAAGAGCTTCAGCTCCCAATATCTGTTCACGGGGAATCCAGCCATCAATGTTCATTAAGTCCAACCAGTGGCCAAGAATATCCAAAGAAATCCGAATATCCCACCGCCTGCATCCAAATTTGTGTTAGTCAATCTGCCAATCAAGCAGATTACTACTTCCGTGCTAGTAGGCAGATTGTTTTAACTGCATGGATGAGTGCAACTGACCAGATCAGCAGCTGATGGAAACCTTCATCCCACAAAAAGCCCCTAGGAAAGAATGGTCGGCTCGGGACAGCGGAGAAAAGCTCAGCTGGCCAATAGGACAGATAGTCATGATGTCTTTGAAGCTGCAAGAACATAATAACTACTATATAACTCTGCAGAATATCCTCATAGTAATCACCACACATTAATATCCTCACAAGAAGCACTGAATATAGGGGGTATTTACACACAACGGAAAAGTCAGGGGCTGATAAAGAAAATTCCTATGCATTTCAGTAAGCTATTCTATATGTAATTAGCATCAGACCATCCCATTTTATGGTTGATTAGTTTAACAGATAAAACAAGATAGCATGTGATCAAAAGCTTCTCCATACAAACGTATAAAAAAAAAAAAAAGAAAGAAAGAAAGAAAGAAAGAGCTTCTCCATAGATTGAGGTACCGGAACTCCTAGTTATCATGAAATGATCTTGCAAATAACTATGCAAAATCTACACCATCATCCCTAAAATGGCCATTGCACAGATGTTTGATGTTCAGACATCAAAGGTTCAAGTTCAACCGTATTAGAGAGAATACAACTCAACTTCTATTCATGTACAAAAGATATAAATATACCAATAATTAAGATGACAATTCTACCACAAACATAGACAATGGCACTATCAATGTGCATTTATTTCCCACCACAGTCCCTTGTTGAAAGTGCAGCACCAGTTTGCACAAGTTTTTATGTTCAAATTTAAGAACTCGCATCAAAGGACAGGTCCATCGTCACTACTCCCTTGAAGCAAGATCCAGTTCCCTCCTTTAGGTTTTACAAACTGTCCACATGGACACTGTCCATGTGGAGATGGTTTGCTTTTAACTGTGCAGCCTAGGATCTTTACAATGTGCACAATAAATAAAGAGCTATAAATCATATAGTAGCTAATAAATGCATCAACACATGAATAGAGTTACATCGACATAATTACAGCACAATCCCACTACAAGGGCTTAGTCTAACTTACATTAGTAGCTGCAGGGACAGATATTTTGGACTGGCCATAGAAATAGCCAATGCCTCCCAACAAGTTGCCAACAGCAGCCTTTCCAACTATTATGGATTCCGTGTCAAGCTGAAAAGAAAATGCTGTTCAACTTAAAACAACCAACTGGCATATCAACTGAAACTTTAGCGCAACTTAAAAAATCAAATGGCTCATTTCCAAAATGCAAACCAACTTATAATGCACGCCGACTTGTTTATAATTTTTAAGCTGACAACAAAGATCTCGAGCCTTGACAATTAGGAAAGGTAAAATTTTATATCAATTCAAGAAGCTATGAAGAAAGATAAAGCTTGGCAATTGTGAGAAAGCCACAGATTAAATAAAAAAGTTACAAAACATTTTGACACATTTCCCACACCTTAAATGGATAACCAGCAATGCATCCTTTCCAATGCAGCATATTCAATCAGATGGTGAACTGGTTAGGATTACGAATGACATCTTAAGCATGGTACCTTGTCAGCCACGTTAAAGGTCTTCTCAAATTTGTTGTCGAACTCCCTTTGCTTTTCCTTCAAGCGGCTCGTCAATGATTCACCTAAATAGCAAGTAGTCAAAATCGAAAGGTAACAAAGTTTTGAACAGAAACACTTCACATAAAAAAGTGTCTCACTCAAGTGAGACAAACCAATACGTTTAGTTGCAAGTTATGCCAATTCCACCCACTTCATTTAAGTAAATAACTTTTTATCGGCTTGAGTTGACCAACAACAACCTAACCTTGTACTGGGAGGAAATGGGGGTTGCTTTCTAGAGAAAAGTAAAATCCATAATAATCTAATAACCAATATGTTTGAGAAAAACACTACCCACAAAAGCCCATTTTCCCTCAGTATCTACCGATGCATATCAGCTACCTAGATTCAAGAAATTACTTTTGCCCTTAAATTAAATACCCAGAACATTCAATTGTGATAGAAATGCCAAATTACCAGAATGATTTGTTATAGAACCGCAACAAAAGAGTATATTATGTACGAGAAAAATAGAGATTAAAGCACTTTTATAACATAAAACCAACAAGGAAAACTAGTGACCAGATCAACCTAAATAGGATGCACCTGTAAGACTGCTGACACGTTCTTTAGCCCTTGACCTTTCAGAACCAACTCCAGTTACAAAAGCAATATCCATTTTAACAGGAATCCTTGCAGAAATCTTGGTATAAAAGGACGTATACAATGAGAAGCCAGATCAAAATATATGTATGGAAAAAGTATCCTCCTGCGTTAGCAAGATCATGTTTACTATTACCATGATGGCATACCTGGAAAACTAACACATTTGAAGAATGATGTATTGAGTCAGACAATTGCAGTCCTCCATATTTTCTTGCCTAATAGAACATAATCACATAAGCAAATAGAACATAGCCACTAAGTTACAAAACCTTAACAAAACAGAACATACATTTTTTTTCTGTTACTTAAAAACTAGCAAAAATATCTAAATAAGAAATCAATAACCTACTTGTGCCCCAAGATTTTCTTGAACAAGATCAGATAAATTATGCATATGAGGTGTCCTAAAGCCCGAATAGTGCATTTCAACACCATCCTGCAAAAGAGACAATTGGCTAAAAATTAATATGTCAGTGAGAAAGGAAGCATGATCAACTTACATCAGTGATAAATATAACAACTGCAGACAGTATAAAAAACTGATTCAGAATGAAGGTACTATTTACTAGAGCAAAAGCACGGGAAAGGATGTTTTTGTTAGAAAACAAGCCAAGTGACTCAATTGACAAAGGCATGTTAAATTCTTTAAGAGTAGATGGTAATGGGACATAATATATTCCTCTTAAGGAGCTTGCAAATAACAGTCTACAGAATTTTCCGCAACACACCATTAATACAATAGGCGTCAATTGAACTGCACCATGCACATCATTTTAACATGGTTGTACAAGCAAACATCAAAAGGAGAAGGCAATTCAGGGCACTAACAAGCAAGCAAACATATGAAGCTGCCAATCGTTACGATGTCAGTTAGTACCACAAAACTTCTGGGAAAGGTCATAGAAGTTCTCACAGAAGGTTATTGAGTGGATGTCTACCCATTTACTAACAATCTCTTGTAATTCATGAAGAAAGAAGAATATGTGTCAACATAAAGCATTTATTTACAGGCACAAATCATTCAATTTTTTT
The DNA here is from genome assembly GCA_028455895.1 of Rhodomyrtus tomentosa. NCBI lineage: Eukaryota > Viridiplantae > Streptophyta > Magnoliopsida > Myrtales > Myrtaceae > Rhodomyrtus > Rhodomyrtus tomentosa. The sequence continues at coordinate 9,879,343 of JAPCWY010000003.1, read as the reverse complement.
TTTTGGTCAACAAAAAGAGCCTCCCATAAAAAGTAAAAGCCGCAAAGATGTTAGCATCTGAGTCGAATTAGGACATTACCATTGATTTCAAATGCAGCTGCCAATCTTCAATATCCGACCTCGTACCTGACGCCAAGAGAGTGTGTTCACGATTTTTAAAGGCATCTTTGCTCATGTCTAGAATATTTCCATCTTCATCTGCCAAATAGAAAAAGAGATGCGAGTTTTTCCGCATTTCTTCACCTGCAGTAGACCTGTGAACAGACAAAATTTACGAATTCATGGAACAAAGATTAGATGGAAGAGAAAAGATGAATTCTCTTTGTTTGGCCCAACCAGACTGCTCATCCGTGACAAGCCAACATGCTGCCATTGAAAAACTAAAGAGTAACTCAATTGACTTAGGCTAATTTTCTTCAAGATTCAGGAGTCATACAATAATGCAGCCTTTTAAGGAACTGCTAAATCATATGCTCCACTAAAGTAATGAACATGTTAGGAAAATTTAAAGCAACAAACTTAACAAAGAGAAGCTTTAGAAGACTAGGATAGAATCTGCAAAGCACCGTGACCACTATTTCCACTGTGGAAATTAAGTCGTTTTCTATCACTCCCCTCAAACCACCTCCTCCATTCAAATCAACAGATTACAAGACAGTATCCACATGCATTATGTTTCATATGTTGATACAGAGGAATGTGAATGATAAGGTAACACGGAAAATCATGACAAGAGTAGCATACATGGACTATAAGTAGACATCACATGACAAACTTTCATGGTGAATCACATCAACTAGAGTTTATGCATTTAAAATTATGTGCATTTAATAAAGTATGCATAGAATGATAAAAGTGCATGCAAATCTCAGGTGGATGATGAGGTTTTTACTTTGGGCTTTGCACCTCAACTCGTACTGCCCAGTCTCCCCCATAACCACTTCCAGCTTCTTTGGATTTGAAGAAACTTGTTGCCAATACCATACCATGATCAACCAACACCTGATGCCCAAAATCACGGCCATTATGGCTGGTCCATCCATAAGAGCTCAGTCCATCACTATCTTGGCAGACATGGCGTAAGGAGTACCTCCCATCCTTTACACCAATCCACATTAAGCCAGCTAGCAGAGAACGTGGCGCTCTGCCAAAAGAACAAGTTAATTATGACAAGGCTATCTTTGGCACAAAAATCATGAATATCTTAACTGAATAGTACGAAGAAATAACTTAACCAACTATTTCATCCTTGAAGCAGGGAAAATTCACAAAGCAGGCATATACACGTTTCTTGTGCGAACTTACTATAAGTCCACATAAAATGTGGTAGTCCAAATCAGGACCCCTCAAAATGAGGGCGAATGGCCAAACCAATTTATTGATGAAATTTCATTATTGGGGATAAAAGAGATGCGAGGGTGAATCAACGGAGAAAAAAAATGACCGCCCGCTACTCCCAGTGGCATTGTGAATTTTAAGATGAAATATGAGAGATAGCACATAATACTTCAAAAATTCATGAAAATGTTTTCCCAGCTTTTGACCACCTTATGCAAAAAGAACATGCAGGAACAGTGCATTTGTGGCTATAGCTTTTACCCAATCCTCTCTCCTTTTACAAACAGTAGCTAAGATAGTAAAGGATCACCTCGCTCGAATTCCAAGATAAATATGAGGCCTGTATGTGCCCCAGTACATGCTCTCTCTGTGCTCCCCTTGAAACTGCCAAAATCAAAACCAACGGAATCTCAAAAGCTAGAATCATAAGCGCACATCCACAATACGTTCAGTCGGCAGGCCCGGCAACAATATACACAAAAGCATATCGATTAAAACCGTCGTAACCTGAGGAAGGTCCATGATCTTCGGAGCTGGGAACGGCGTCACGACCCTCGGCCGCTTCGCTTCCTCGGCCGGCTTAACCAGGTGGTTGACCATGAAAAATATGATGAGAAACGCGACGGCGCTGAAGCCGAGCACGTATTTGAGGTTAACGTTGAGGATTCTGATGAAACCGTCGCTTTTGCTTCTACCTCTGTGGCGCCTCAACTGAGGTCTCGCGCTCTGCGAAGGATCGCCATCGCCGAAATCAGCTGCGGACTTGGTCCTGCTCCGGGCAGTTCGTCGTCCACCTCCGGTCATGACTGAATTGACGGAGTTGCTGATTCCCTCAGATTTTCTGCAAGATTGATAAATGAGAGCGAGCCATTGAGCGATCGAGGCTCGATAGACCTGTAACAGAGAGAGATGACGATAGGTGATGAATTTAGGAGTTTGTTTCGTGAGTTTTGTCCTCAGTCAAGTCAATATGAGGCTGGCTTGCCATAGTCAATCTGAAACTGGAACTGGAAGTTGGAACTCCAGAGCGAGCAAGCGAGAGCGAGAGAGAGAGAGAGAAGCAGAGTGCACTGGCGTAGACAATGCATACGAAAGAGAAGGCCCAAAGAGATCCGGATGACATTGGGCCTCGGCCCGAATGTCGACATAGACCGTATGACAGTTGTATAAATGGCCCGGCCTGGACTCAAAGAAGGTCCAGATCAGCCCATTAAATCCGACCCATTTGCTTTATTGCATCGTAGGCCTAGAATGTAGCGTACAACTATACAAGTAGATTAGTTTGAAGGGAAAATGGCACAAATATTCCCTTAATTGTTGTTTATGTGCAATTACATTTGTAAATTTTAATTCAGTGTTGCAATTTTGTCCCTCAACTTTAAATTTATTTAACGTATTATTGAATTTCATTATATGTTCTAATGCCTAAACTATATGGAAATGTTCAAGTTATCTTTCCATTAATTCAATTGAATTGAATAGTGATTTAGCTTCCAATCCGTAAGTTTGAGTGGTTGAAAAAAAAATTAAAACATATCAAATTAGAAGCCAATTAGCAGATATCATTGGCTTGAATCAATGAAATGATAATATTGAATATTGTTATATAGTTTAGAGACTAGATTGAATTTTTACCAAAATTCAAAGACCGCGTTGAATAAACTGAAAGTTTAAAATGACATATTGGGTATAAATACAAGGACTTTTATTTAATTATCGCTAGCTCGAAAGATCAAATGAATTGGTTTGATTGTATTGAGTAATGTGTGAATATTATTCCTAGTGATGAACATAGAAGTATAACAATATGCACGAGTAAAGAAAAAAAAAAGTCAGATTTTGAACTTCATTTATTTCGAGAAAAATATGACATTTTTTAAAAATATTTTTTGAAAAATTAATTTCCAGGAAAATGATAATGTTTTTCTGGTATTTAACTGAGACCTAAAAATGAATTGAAAAATATTTTACGTCATTTGATAAGGAAAATCTAAATTGATTTTCTACGTTATCATTTGGCTAAAAATTGCCAACATGATGTATATCGTTCTGTGTGGTATAATCGGTGCTAACATTGATATTTATATAATTTTTCGAAATGAAATTTAATTTTTAATTTTTTTTTCTTCCTTCACCACTACAAGTGAGCTTGAGGCACGCTGGCAACATCGGTTGTTGTTGATTCCAGTAATCGTCCCTCGTCATTCTACGCTCGATATAGAAGCTTAAATAAGTAGCAAACAACCAAGGGACCAATGAGAATTTGGAACGAACGGAGAATAAATCCAAGAGAGAGAAGAGGGGAGGAAATATTAGGTGCTCTTGGAGTGCCGACTCATCTCTTCTTAAGAAGACATTGACCAAAAAAATATCTCAAGAAAACCACTCAAGATTCGACACGTGGCAAAATGCGGGCCCACCATTAGCAAAATTTCAAAATCCTCACGATCCTTCGTCTGCTTCGCTCTCATTACGGCCTTTCCTCCTTTTTCTCTCTGCCTCTTTCCCATGACTGCTCTACACGGCCTAAATCTTCTTGTCCATCCCATCCCGAGGAGAGATCTACTCTGTCTGTCTGTCTCTCTCTCTCTCTAAGTCCAACCAAGAGCAGAGCACACCAAGACCATCGTTATCAAAGTTCGCGCATAAGTCTTTGCGGTGTTACCGACGACAGGGAAAAAGCCGACGCTGACGATAAAGTGAAGCGGCAAAAAGTACACTATTCGAGATTGCGGCAATGACACAGCGGGGGAGCTGAAGCTGAGGATGTGCGAGCTCACCAACGTGTTGCCCAAGCACTAGAAGCTTCTCTAACCTAAAGTTGGATCAAAGCTCTTGCTCTTTTAGCTCCCACTTAAAGGGATAAATACACTAAAAGTATCATAACTTTTGTACGGCTTTTAGTTGAGTATCATAACTATTTTTTCGCTAACTTGAGTGTCATAACTTTTAAAAATCGATCACTTGAGCGCCACTTTCGGCAAAAATTATTCACTTAAGTGCGACTTCCAACAAATTATCCTATGTGAATTGTTGTTGTTGTTGTTGTTGTTGTTGTTATTATTATAATGACACGTGATTTTTTTTCAAAAAATTTAAATATTTTTTGGATTTTTACTTATTATCATATTTTGGTTTTTTTAGGTGTTTTTCACCGGCCTAGGGTCACTGACAACCCTCATCAAACACCACCAGATGGCCCGGGGGCGAGGTTGACTCACCCTAGGCTGGCAAGGTTGCGATGGCCATAGATGATGGAGGCCGCGATGGCCATCGCAACCTTGTCAGCCACAAGTGAAGGCACGAAGCCCTCGCCAGATATGGGCAAGGGCTCCCACAGCTGCATCGGCCACGAGCGAGGGGGCCCTCGCCTGACCTCGCGATGTCCATCGCTGCTTCACCAGCCCCGCCCCTGGGCCACCCAGTGGTAGCCGGCGAGTGTCTCCGGTGACCCTCACCGGCCAAATACGCAAAAACAGTAAAGAAAAAAAAATAAAATTTGTAAAATAAAAAAATTATGAAAAATTCCATGTGTACATTAAAATATTCAAAAAAATATTTCATTGTTGTCACGTCAGTTTTCTGGCGTCCATGTAAGTGATAACGCTTAAATGATCGATTTTTAAAAGTTATCGCACTCAAGTGGTTGAAAAAAAAAGTTATGATATTCAAGTGAGCGCGATATAAAAGTTATGGCCATTGCGGTGTATTTACTCCCCACTTAAGTTACTTACTCCCTACTTAAATCCTCCTTCAAGATGACCATGTTTGGGTTGCTATTCTCCCTCTCTCTCTCTTTGAAACTTTAGACTTCAACGTCGACTTTAGCTCTTCCTCTGTCGTCGGTACCACTACAAGAACCTCTATGCGAACTTTGGCAATGATAGTATTGGTGTGCTTTGCTCCTGGTTAGACTTTGAGAGAAAGAGAGAGATGGTGAGCCGTGACATTCCGAATTCCGACCATCTCGAGGCTATTGAATAGAAGTATATCGATCGATATATTTCAGTCATAACTCGCTCAGAGTTGGTCACTTTTGAGTTATTTGACCAAAAGGGAAAGACCGACGCGGAGTTGAGTACGTGGATCTAGGGAATTTGAATGAGAAATGACATTTTGCCCATACTATCTTGGGCAGGCAGAGATTGATCTAAGGACGATCATGAAATGTCTTGCTGACGTTATACGTTGGGACGCGGGTGATTCCTTAACCAATGTGTAATTTGCGAGAATTTCCTAAATCGGATTCCGATGATCAAGATCAAAGAAATGAAAGATAAACCCTCGTAATTACATGACAATCAAAGTCACCACGGCTGAAGAAAAATCCTAAGGTCGATATGCGTAGCGCCTGCAAAAGTTGCCCGTCAGTTTGAGATAAACTAGAATTATAGTCGACGAGAGTTCGACATGAAATTGGCCTCGAGATTTGGGTATTGGACATTGAGGAATTTTAATATTTGAATTGAAATGGACTTCTTCTCATCGAGGGTGGTTTATACTGAAAAAATGAAATTTCAGATAAAAAGTGCCAAATGACGATTTTGCCCCTCAACTTTTTGCCTAGCCTTACGAAGTTTAGGAGGTCATTTTGGTCATTTTTCCTCCTCCATATGCTACCTAAAATTGGATGAGGATGAGTCAAAGGAAGTCAAAGTCAATGAAGCAACCAATGGAACGTTACCAAGTGTCAAGCAATGAGAAGGCTAAGAATTAAATGCTCATTAATTACACATCTTGTCAATTTGACCAAAAATTGCATTATTGGAGTGGAAACCCTCTCTCTCTACCATTTTGGCCGGCCACCATCTCCCACCATCTTCATCTTCTTCATTTTGCTCTCGGCCAAGCAATGTTTCTCACGAATAAAGAAAAATGACTTCACTATTCCGGCCATAACTTCGTCGTTCGACTTCGGATTGAAGTAAAACTATCGCTCTTAAATATTATCGTCTTACCATTCTAAGAAGATACTATGAGTTTAATTTGGCCTAGCCGTTTGTCTTGTCGGTCTGTTTGAGTGGACAAAGGTCAGATTCTGACCCAGTTTTGGAGAGGCTACGTTTTTTGGAGCTTCCGGACTCCAAATGACCTTAAATTTTTGGTGAGATATTAATAACATCTAGTACTTGAATTGGTTGAGCTTTGGTTATAATTTTAGTTGAATTTTGATGGTTGTACTTGGTTCATTTGTGGAGATTTTTACAGAGCATAATATGCCCGTTTGAGGACCGTGGAGGAAATCGGGCTGTTCGAAGGTTTTGAGGTGTTATTTTGCTTCTAAATCTTCGGTGAGCTCCCTTAACATGTAGATTAAGGTTATGGCGAGTTGTTCTTGTGATGGATTGAAGTTTGAAATTGATTTATGGCTTGATTGAGCGGATTGAACCAGAAACCGGTTATGTTTTAAGGGGTACCTGTTCTGGCCGGTTCTGTTGGGGGCTAATTAAAGAGTATTGTGACTTCAAATTGACTCAAAAGATCCCATAAGATGTGATTTGAAGTGTTAATGGAGTGTATGTGAAGTGAATTGAGAATTTGAAATGATTTAAGGACTAGTTGGTGCATAAAACGCCGAGTTACATTCGGCCTTGCATGTTGATGCATGAACCGAATGTATTAAGGGTTCGTGGAAGCATGGTTATGTATTCAATTGAGCGATAAGGCATCCTGAGTTTCCATTTGAATGATTTTGAGGGAATTGGTTTAGTGGAAGAGATACTTCAATGGCTTTTGATCCAAAATTTGTGAACCTTTCTAGGTTGACGAGAAATTCTTGGTGGATTGCATACTTGTTCCATTAAAGAGAGTCACTTGGTGTGAATTTTTGCTACTTGATCAAGATAAGTGTTTCTTAAACCCTTAGTTGAACATTAGGACACTATTAGATAAAGTGATTGAGTGAATTGGTTGCTTGGTGAAGCCTATGGTTTGAATTGTTTGACTGAGTATTAGATTCCATGACTTGAATAGCATAGCGTGATGATTGAACTGTGATATGCTATGCCTTGATGTTATGTTTGGCTAGTGTGCTCCAATTGGCCAAAGAGTTTTGTGAAGTAAATGGTTATTGAGCCTCTGATGAAATAGTTTGGCTATTGAGCCATGTAATCATGAATTGGCAATGATACCTTGTTATGGAATTTGGCTATAGTGCATATATTATTGAATTGACTATAATGGTTGTGTTGTATAAATGGGCTATAGTGCCCTAGCGATCGATGGCCTGTCGTCCCGGAGATCGCATTGGCTATGAGTCTCTAAGATGACAAATGACTGTGAGCTTGTAAAATATCGATTGGCATGTGGCCCCAGTAGTACGAGGACATCGATTGGCATGTGGCCCCACTGATGTCAGATGGCAAGAGTGTCAGAGGAGTATGTGGGTGGATGAGAAAGTGATGGCAGTTGTGTATCGATGCATGTGCTTGTGCTTTAGGCTTGGGACCCTGATGTCGAATGTGGTTGATTGTACTATTTTTCCATGCTTGACTAGTGATATTGCTATTGGTTGATGCCGTATTTGAATCATTGATGCCTTATGCTATTACATTGATGGAAGCATGCATCTGATAGCATGTGCGAGTGTGGTCTTGGGAGACTGGTATTCAGGTCTAAGTTTAAGTTTCACTTGTCGAGATATCTTTATTCCACCCCAATGATGGATTAACTTTTTCAGGTCATTAAAGACGGAAGTACAAGCGAGATGAGGATGAGCTCTCGATGAAGTAATGGAATGAATGGTTTTTTTGTTTTTGTGGCCTTAGGGATTGTAACTGATTTTGAGGATTTATGAGTTAAATTTTGGGTAATTGATTGCGATAACTTCTGAAGAGAATTTTATTAATAAGAGAAGTATACCCCTTTGTCCTGAGTCATCTTGTGGTAATTTGTATGGAGCAACTTAATTACTTTCGTGACCTTGTATTATTTTAGAGCTGTGATTAATTGGCCGAGGGATCTTGGAGATTATCGAAGATCAACAGCCAGGTGAGATATTCGCGTGCTCGTTAGGTTCGGGGCGTGACATCCCTGTTTAAGTGGTATTAGAGCAAGGTCAGCTTGATCCATTATGATTGAGGTTTTGAGTGATAAAGAGTGATGATTTGGGGACAATTAGATAGTGAGACCTTTAGGGTTAAGCATGGATTGCTGAATTTCGAGGACTATAAGCTTGAACTTCTGAGATACACTAATGGTTCTAGTGTCGATTTAATGGATAGTCATGAATGATTTTATAAATAAGGCTCACAAAGAAGTGAGTAGAGATTAAAGAGTCATAAGCCTGGATTTGAGGTGGTTAGAGAATAGCTTATGAATGAAGGGTCAAATGGATTATATGATTGTGATTGTGGTTTGTCAATTACCCAACTTGGGGAATATAAGTTATAAAGAGACAATTGGTACTAGTGTATTCAGGCTTGAATTGCATTGTATCTTGATGGTTTAGTTATCGATTGTTATTGACAGTTTTGGATGATATGGGGTGAGGTGTATACAAGGAAGCAGACAAGGAATATTTGGATTAAAGAACAATTGTGATCAAATGCATATGGTTTTGACTTGAATAGCAACTAGACTTGAGATATATGGTAGAATGTAAGTAATTGATCTGTGAGATGCAATGATCATTGGTGGAATCAAAGATTTTCTATAAGTGAGGCTTAATGTGGGAACGATTATGGTATGACAAGTGGTGAGAACGAACATGTTGTGCATGTGTTTGTGGCTTTGAAACGAAAGCTAATGAGGGTGCATGCATGAACTTATCACTATTGGATTTAATAAACTGTCGTTTGATATGGGACAAGTGGATGGGATACCTATAAACGGTAATGAAGCATGGTATGTGACGTGTGAAATGGGGCTTTTTTCGTAGATGTATGACTTGGGACAACCTGCAACGGCCAGGTCTGATGAGCACAAAAAATGATCGTCGGGACAAAGAGATCCGAACAAGGAGTGACTCTTGGCAGGCTTCTAAGATGACAAGAGCCAGGAATGACCCAAGTCATAACTTGAAAGGAAAAGTCTAGGTATTCAGGTTGAGTCCAATTGTGGTTAAGCCATGTATGGCACGAGATGGATTCCCCAGTGAATGTTTGAAAGTGGCATGGTATGTGAAATGACGCCTGTGAGTGGCATGGTTAAAAGCTTTGCGTTTGGCAGTGGATGCCAGTTGAAAAAAGAAAAACAATGTTGTGATTGGCCTTTTAGGCGTGTTTTGTGATCGGCATCATGTTATTGGCTTGGCCAAGGTCTAATTGAGAGATTAGACGGCATATGGGGTTTATACCCTTTGAATTAATGCCTGTTGAGAATGAGATAACATGTCGTGTTTGTGTTAGAATGGAAGATGCCTTATGCTTAAAGTTTGGGCGATTGACTTATAGAAGCAACGCCTTAAGTATTTGTTGGATATTGATCTAGTTGAGTTTTAGCCTAGTTGAGGCTTGCCTAGTGATGGTTGTTAACTGAGAAATCGCCTTGTTGAGGCTGACATATTGAATAGTCATTGACTGATAAGAATCTGGAATCCTTGGGTAATGAGTAAGTAGTTGAGAGTTGTTTGGGAACCATTGATAGATGATGGTGAAAGATAATGAGATGAGCAGCCTGAGAATGCTAGATTTAGATGACTTAAGTCTTTGATTCCTAGAGGGAATCATAGTGGTTCAAGTGGCATGAGAACCTACTTAGGTTGAATGACCAAAGTATGATTATAGAAGAGCATTGGGCTTGAGTATGTAAGATATGGGAAGACCCAAGAACTGAGATGGATCATGAAATTGAGTAAAGATGAGCGACTGAAATATGAGTACTGGAAGAGAATATGACTCGAATTGTTAATCATGTGAGACCCAAGTGTGATAAGGGGTCGTGAGAACTTTAAATGAAAATGAGAAAAAATGATAGGTAGGCAAGCTCAAGAAGGAGCTGCCATTGTTGCCTAAATCACTGTGGTGACAAATGATGATGCTGATGAGTTAAAAGATGGAAGTCACGAGAAAGGTGACTCTGAGTTAATCCTTTCTAAATTAAATGCGTGGGAAGAACCACGAGAGTTTTAAAAAACTTGTGAAGCTATGAATAAGATTGAGATTGACTGAGTTTGATGGAGGGATGAGATTTGAAATTGTCTTCCTCTAGATTGGAGAGTTTGGTAAGGAAACCTTAGAGGTTTTGGGTACACCGAAGAAAGAAAGTGACCCTGACAGTTTTAGCCTTAAGAGGCTGTTGATAATTGATGAAAGATCACCAGAGGAAGGGTTTCCTCAAAGGCATGATATTTGCCTGGATTACCCATGTTGAGTTGTTCGATGAAAAGTATCCTCTTGGGATTGCTCGAGAGCAAAAGTTGTTTGGATTCTAATAATCTTGAAGGGATCCGAAGACGATCGATCAGTGTGAGACATAGTTATCAATGTCGTTTAAACATATGGTAAAGGTGGTCAAAGACCCTTGAATAAGATGAGTAAATCCCTAAGTGGATTGGAACTTGAGAGCCTTATGGCTAGTTGATATTTTTTTATTCGGAGGAACTGTAATGGATCCTAAAGAAGGGAATGGATGATCGAAAGGGGATTTTCGTTCAAAAATTATGAATATAGAGATTTCCACAGAATGCACCTGTAAGGAAAAGTTGAGGAAAGTCTCGTAGTGAGAGATTGACATGTCGTTCCTTCCGTTGTAGGGAAAGCTGCGGAAAGAGATCTGTCAGTTGCCTAACATTGATGATTTTATGAGATTGGTTGAGCATAAATCTAAACCACTAGAAGTGGTATTGTGTGTGTTGTCGCTCCTAAAGGGTGGGGCGTCGTTCTTAAAGGACGATTGGACCATGAGATGTTTGTTGATGGAAAGAAAGGTGAATGGACTTGATGGTCCTAGTTGCGATTTTAATGAGTAGATGAATAAGCAAAAAGGGGGCTTAGATTGTAATCGCAAGGCGACTTGAGTTAGTTGAATTAAATATCAAAATTATGAATGTATAGAGACCAAGGAAGAACGACCCTTGTCACTTGAAGTGATTGAGTTATGGGAAGGAGAATGTTAAAGTGTGGTGGCATTTGAATCCTGGTGTGAAGGTCTCGTTGTTGGCGCAGACTCCAAGATTGACGTCCTATGAAATGGGAATGACAAGGAAGATTCGAAATAAAAGAATGTCACGAAAGTGTATAATTTCCTTCATAGGGTAAGAGACCCTAACGTGGAAAGAAGAGGATATTCTAATTGCCTTGATGTTAAGGTTGAGCATTTGGACTAACGACGGAAATGCAAAGTTTGAATGATTCCTGAAAGTTAAGTCCGAGAGACTATCCTGTAGATAATGTTGAATTCTAGGGTGATGTCGACGTTTAGTTGAATGGATGAAATTGTGATTAAGTCGCATTGACTGGTTATGAAAACCAGCAGTTAAAATAAGAGCGTTTCCCTAGGGAAGAGTGACAAAAATGAGCAAAGTGCTACAAAGTTCAAGTGGGTACTCATGAGAGTAGAGGGCCATTATTTGAGCTCTCAAGTGAAAAGTATGAGCGACAGTTTGAAAGGTTTTATGCCTGCTAGAAAGAAGTTGACAATAGCCAGATTGAGGATCCAAGGAATAATTGGATGAGTTATTACCGTCTTGAGAGACGATGATCAGACTCGTTTAAGGAGTCGTTGTTGCGACCCTCTCGCGCGATCTCGAGGGCTAACGGGTCGTCCGCTCTTCTCGGACGCGGGTCTCTCCCAAGGCTCGTTACCCAAGCCTCAACGGCGGTATACATGATCGACCTTCTGTGAGGTCTGGTGACGTGTGATATGTGTACATGCCAAGGAGTCGCCACCAATCATTGAAACCCTATCGAATAGTTGGGAGCATTCTATTCAATTCTGCGAAAATCAGAGAAACGGGATTGGGGACTTTGTTACGCCAATTATTAGAGTTGATGCCCTTTCAACACCTAAGTTGAATAATTTATCTAACCCTAGGATTTCATGCAGGTGAGTGAGGTACAAATCTTAAAACTAGGAGTTCCTGTAGATAGAACTGACTATCCTAATAAACACAGTTAATAAAATGAATGCACAAATCAAGAATCTAATACGTGCGGATAAATCACATGAAAGCAACATGACATCCCTAATAAGGCTCTATCAGCCTAGAGAAATGTCAATCAAGGTTCAAGAGTATCTTTTACATGACTTGCCTTTGAGGGGGACAAAATCGTAATTTTGAAGAGTTTTGGGATAATTTGCCCAAGAAGGGAAAATCTGTTATTTAAGACAAAATATGGAGTCAAAAGATGATGTAAATAGGATTATTCACCAAATCAATCATTTTCCTATTTTTCGAGAATTTTCAAAAATTTTCTAGAATTTTTAGGACGATTTACCCTTTGATGGGTAAAATCATCATTTCAGAAAATAATGAAAAGTGAAAATCTCAAACAGAAGGATTGGTCAACCACCAGACTCAAATCCTAATTTTGAACAATTTCCACTACTCAATTGAAATAGGAAAGACGATTTACCCTTTGAGGGGTAAAATTGTCATTTCATAGAAATGGAAGAGATTCGAAAACTCAAGTATAAGAATTGATCGCCTAACCGACCCTAATTCTTATATTGGCATTATCGACCTATCTCGCACACAATGTAGAGACGATTTACCCTTAAAGGGTAATATCGTCAATTCTCAGATGAATAGATCAGACATCCCAAAAATAGGATTGACCAATTTTCTATGGCTAATCCCTAATTTTTAGGAATTTCTGGAATGTCTAGGAATTTTCCATAATTTTCCTACATTTTTTTTGGATTTTCTAACATTTTTTTGAATTTTCTAAGATTTTTTTGATTTTTGATTTTATTTTTTAAAAAATCATTTTTCTAATTTTTTATTAATAAAAAAATGATTCTGACCGGGTCGGATACTAGGCCCAGACTCGAACCCGTGCGTACCAAAAGCCCAAGACGAAGTTGTCCCGTATTTTTTTGTTTCTTTTATTACTCGAATTTAATCCAACGACTCATATTGAACCACGTGCCTACTCCACGGCCTTAGAATTAGATTACTAGAGCCTACGGCTAAGATCAAAAGCCGACTAACTCTCAGCTGTCAGATATGATTACTTAGATCTACGGCCACGGTCAGACGACTCGGCTAATCCTCGACCGTCCAATCAATATATTTATTTTTTATTTTGAAAATTCAATTCATATTAACAGAACTGATCGAATGGCTACCGAGTCAACATGTGGCCTAACCTAAGCCATTGGATCTCCTAACATATTCAAATTAGACTCAAATGGTTGGCTGACGTGGCTGCCACGTGACATGCCGCGTAAAAGCCATGTCAGCAAGTTGACCGCTCTAACCGCCATGTCGTCTTCATCTTCAACCTTACGACTGCCGCTAAACGGACAGCTATGAATCTCCGACAATGATTCGACAGTGAAATCTTAACGAAATCACACAAAACCGGCTCCAATCGACTCGCGATAATCTCTAGTCTAACATATCTAAGAATAAAAAAAATTCATCCGTGAAATCAAGAGCATCATGCAAAATGCCGAGTACGGCCATAGAAGTTCAGTTGCACAATTTACACCAAACCATGGCAATTCAGTCACAAGATAGCTTCAATAGGTTCAGAATACTTACCTTGAGCTCCAATCGAGCTCGCATGACTAGATTGGGCTAGGCAAGATTGAACAATTCTTAGTTTATGACGGAAGGTTTTGAGACTGTTTTTGCGGTGTCAGGCGATGCGGCCGGCGACGATCGAATCCTAGAGCTCCGGGCGAACTTCCAGCAGTCTTCTTTGGCTTCGATTTGGCCAGGAACGGCCTAACCAGCGCATTACAGTCGAGCCCAAGTTCTCAACGATGGGAGTCGGAGAACAAGCCTTCTCTCGCTTTCTCTCTCTCTCTCTCTCTCTCTCTCTCTCTCTCTCTCTCTCGGTTCTGTTCGTCCTGCTTAATAGAATGAAAACCCTCTTCTCTTCTAGAAAGCTGATTAGCCTTTTTTATCTTCGAATTTTTTTTTTGGCGCTGAATCAAGGAACTCCGGTTTGTTCCTATCACGTGTCTCTCATGCGTCATTTGGTCGTCGGACGGTGACGAAATCCGTTGGGTATCTGTTCCAGTCCATCAAGCCTCCTGTCGAGTGTCATTTGGCACGAATTTAACGCGAATTTGCTCTAAGTTTGCATTTGTTGACTTTTACATATTTGCAGGTTTGACTGACTTCACCGGAGCTCGTCCAGCGGCCATTTGTCTTGAGGCTGGTCTTGATTGACAGGCCTTAAGGTGAGGAACAAAATGCCCAACTAATCTCCTTCGATTATGGCCGACTATCCAGTCGATTGCTCGATCAAAATTCGCCTGGGAACTATTCATTCGCACGGAAGTCTTGAGGAAGACAATGACACTGTAGCGGATAGATTCGACCGGTCTGACCGGGCGATTTGACCAGTCAGAACCAGTTCTGACTCTTTTTTTCCAAAATTAACCCTAATTCACGGGAAATTTTCGCAATTAAACCTCAGAATCAAACTTAGAACATGAAAATTGTCTATAAATGTGATTTTGCCTAAAAGTTCATGTCAATTACTATGAAAACCTCAAATTTTCACATAATCGCAAATCAGAAAATTGTGCAATTGAGTGCTCAAACGGTCAAATTGGACCAAACCACCTATGTCAATCGACTTATAATGATAAAATACATTGGATAGTGGCTTCAATTGGCAAAGGTAGTCCTTGAATTGAAAGTAATTTTAATTATGTCCAAATTCATGGACTAAATTGCAATAAAGTATGCAATTTTGCTCAATTCATGCAATTGAACAATTTGTGCAAATAATTGGACTAAATTGCAATGAAGGACAATTAGATTGAATGTCAAGACCCTAAAAATGCCAAAATTACAAATTAAAATACTCAATTGACATTTTTTTTACAAAATTCAATCATATGTGTAACAAAGGAACACATAAAATTGAACTTGAATTTGGATTTTTTACGAGGTTAAAAATACAAGGAAATTAAAAGAAAAATATTGACTATTTTTTCATATTTTTGTGACCTCAAATGTTATTTTTCTTGAATTTTCATCTATGTTCCTATTTTTTGAAAATATTAAAAAATACGAAAAATAAAGAATTTTTGTTCAACAATGGTTCCTTAGGCTTGGCCAAGGCTTCCAAAGTTGATTTTATAAATTTTCAACTTTTTATGAAATTTTTTGTGAATTTTTTAAAAATAAACTGAAAAAGACTGATCGAAAATCAAGTGTCAACAGTCGCAAGGGTATGAACACCTTGAGAATTGTCTCATGAACCCTAAGAGAACGCTCGTTATATGCTAAGTTGAATAATACGAGCCGTGAGTCTGTTAAGGTGAAATTCCTTAGCCAAATAGTTCTGAGGAGTAAAATCCTTGTGGATCCCCGAAAGAAGATGGCAATAGGCTGACTAAGGCCGATGCAAGCTACTGAGGCTTGAGACCTCCTAAGTCCGATGGATTATAATGGTCTGCTACAAACGTCGTGGGAAAATTTCTCAGAGGAACTATTCCATTGGTGAAATGAACTAAGGACGAGATGTAACGCGAATGAATGAACGACCATGAAAAGAGTTTTCAAGAACTTAAGTCAAGTTGATAATTACGCTGGTAATGGCATTTTTGTTTGGAATCAAAAGAGTCGAGAGAATCTTAGTGATGCAATATCGAAAGGAATTTTGGGGCATAACAAGGCGATTTGAAATGGATATTGCTTGTACGTTGTGAAAATAATGCCATATTAATTGGAATGCTTAGAGCATGATTGGAGTTGATTTGCGAATGTCCTCGTGATAAAGTTTGGGAAACATTGTTTAGGTGGAAGAAAATTGCAAATTTATATCTACTCCAAAAGATATCGCTTAGTAGTTTCCCGAGAGGCTTTGATGAGAAGCAACGTCGATGGATGAAATTACTTACGAATACGAAGCGTTGCTCGTGTAAGGAAAGACCTTGCAACTGTGTGAATTACAAGAGTTGAAAATATTGATTGCTTAAAGGGATTGAAGGGAAAACATAACCGTTGCGAGTTGGTGGATTAAATTGGTTGTTGGGGATCTCGAATGTAATTGAAGGAAAAACTATTAAGGACTCAATCATGAGTTTATCTGAGAAATCGAGAAAGCTATGGTTCGATTTGAATAATCAAGGGTAAGCTTATGGAATTTGTACGTCCCCGAAGATACAAAATGACGTTTGAATTGGATGATTATGCCAAATGATAGAGGCACCAAGGAGTATGTCTTCATGATGATTTGATAATGATCGTGAGAGGAAAAGAACATGAAATTAGGGCGACATTTTGAAAAAGCCATTCGACTAGGAATTGCTAAAGCAAGGTTGTGTGACGCAAGTGTTATCATCGGACTAATAGGCAAATTGAACTGAAAATTCGAGTGCTCGAAGGTGTATCATCGACAGATATTATGAATGTCGAAGAGAATAGAGAAAAACAAGTACAGGTTGAGGACTGAGGGAAATAAGTCTCGGCGGAATATGACTTTTGTCCGAAAAGACAAGTGGGAACGTCAAGTAACATGAGGATCTACTTTACAGAATGAGGATGCGATGTGGCGTCTGTACCCCGTGAGCTTGGATAATTGAAAAATGACAAATTTCGAGAACGAAATTTCTTTAAGGGAGGAAGAATTATGACATTCCAAATTCCGACCCTCTCGAGGCTATTGAATGGAATGATATCAATCGGTGTATTTCAGTTATAATTCGCTCAGAGTTGGTCACTCTTGAGTTACCTGACTAAAAGGGAAAGACTGACCCGGGAGTCGAGTACGTGGACTTGGGGAATTTGAATGAGAAAGGGCACTTTGACCAAAAAAAATTATCGAGGGAATATCTTGGGCAAACATAGATCGATCTAAGGACGATCATGGAATGTCTTGCTGTCGTTATACATTGAGACACGGGTGATTTCGTTTAACCAATGTGTAATTTGCGAGAATTTTCTAAATTGGATTCCGATGATCAGGATCGAAAGAACGAGCAATAAATCCTCGCAATTACATGACAATCAAAGATGCCACAACTTGAGAGAAATGCCAAGATCAATACCGTAGCGCCTGTAAAAGTCGCTCGTCAATTTGAGATAAACTAGAATTACAATCGACGAGAGTTCGACATGAAATTGGACCTCGAGATTTGGGGATTGGACATTGAGAAATTTCAATATTTGAATTGAAATGGAGATCTCCTCGTCGAGGGTGGTCTAGATTGAAAAAATAAAATTTTTAACGAAAAGTGTCAAATGACCATTTTGCCCCTCAACCTTTGTGCTTGCCTTACGAAGTTTAGAAGGTCATTTTGGTCATTTCTCCTCCTCTATATGCTATCGAAAATTGGATGAGGATGAGTCAAAGAGAGTCAAAGTCAATGAAGCAACCAATGGAAGGTTGCCAAGTGTCAAGCAATGAGAAGTCCAAGAATTAAATGCCCATTAATTACATCTTATCAAATTGACCAAAAATTACATTATTGGAGTGGAAACCCTCTCTCTCTCTCTACCATTTTGGCTGGCTATCATCTCCCACCATCTCACTCTTCTTCATTTTGCTCTCGGTCGAGTAGTGTTTCTCGCGGACATGGAAAATTGGCTTCACTGTTCCAGCCATAACTTCGTCGTCCGACTTCGGATTGAGGTAAAACCACCTTTATATTAAAGCTTATCGTCTTTCCATTCTAAGAAAGTATTATGAGCTTAATTTGGCCCAGCATTTTATCTCGTAGGTCTGTTTGAGTGGACAAAGGTCAGATTCTGACCCAGTTTTAGAGAGGCTATGTATTTTGGAGCTTCTGGACTCCAAATGACCTCAAATTTTTGGTGAGGTATTAATAACATCTAGTACTTGAATTGATTAAGCTTTGGTTATAATTTTAGTTGAATTTTGATGGTTGTACTTGGTTGATTTGTGGAGATTTTTATAGAGCATAATCTGCCCGTTTGAGGACCGTGGAGGAAACTGGGCTGTTCGAAGTCTTTGAGGTGTTATTTTGCTTCTAAATCATCGTTGAGCTCCCTTAACATGTAGATTAAGGTTATGGCGAGTTGGTCTTGTGATGGATTGAAATTTGAAATTGATTTATGGCTTGATTGAGCGGATTGAACCCGAAACCGGTTATGTTTTAGGAGGTACCTGTTCTGGCCGGTTCTGTTGGGGGCTAATTAAAGAGTGTTGTGACTTCAAATTGACTCAAAAGATCCCATAAGATGTGATTTGAAGTGTTAATGGGGTGTATGTGAAGTGAATTGGAATTTGAAATGATTTAAGGACTAGTTGGTGCATAAAACGTCGAGTTACATTCGACCTTGTATATTGATGCATGAACCGAATGTATTAAGGGTTCGTGGAAGCATGGTTATGCATTCAATTGAGTGATAAGGCATCCTGAGTTGCCATTTGAATGATTTTGAGGGAATTGATTTAGTGATGAGATACTTCAATGGTTTTTGATCCAAAATTGGTGAACCTTTTTAGGTTGACGAGGAATTCTTGGTGGATTGCATACTTGTTCCATTAAAGAGAGTCACTTGGTGTGAATTTTTGCTACTTGATCAAGATAAGTGTTTCTTAAACCTTTACTTGAACATTAGGACACTACTGGATAGAATGGTTGAGTGATTTGATTGCTTGGTGAAGCCTATGGCTTGAATTGCTTGATTGAGTATTGGATTCCATGACTTGAATGTCATAACGTGATGATTGAACTGTGATATGCCTTGATGTTATGTTTGGCTAGTGTGCTCCAATTAGCTAGAGAGCTTTCTAAGGTAAGTGGCTATTGAGCCCCTGATGAAATAGTTTGGCTATTGAGCCATGTATTCATAAATTGAAAAAGATGCATTGTTATGGAATTTGGCTATAGTGCCTATATTATTAAATTGGCTATAATATCTGTGTTACATAAATGGGCTATAGCGCCCTAGCGATCGTTGGCCTGTGGCCCCGGAGATCACGTTAGCTATGTTTCCTGAGATGACAAATGGCTATGAGCCTTTGAAATTTCGATTGGCCTGTGGCCCTAGTGGTACGAGGACATCGATTGACCTATGGCCCCAGTGATGTCAGATGGCAAGAATGCCAGAGGAGTATGTGGATGGATAAGAAAATGGTGACAGTTGTGTATCGATGCATGTGCTTGTGCTTTGAGCTTGGGACCCTGATGTCGAATGCGGTTGATTGTACTGTTTTCCATGTTTGACTAGTGATATTGCTATTGGTTGATGTCGTATTTGAATCATTAATGCCTTATGCCATTGCATTGATGAAAACCCACATCTGATAGCATGTGCAAATGTGGTCTGAGGGGACTAGTGTTCAAGTCTAAATTTAGGTTTCACTTGCTGAGATATATATATCTCACCCTAGTGGGGAATTAACTTTTTCAGGTCCTTAAAGACGGAAGTACAGGTCAGATGAGGATGATCTCTCGATGAAGTAATGGAATGAATGGTTTTATGTTTTTGTAGCCTTAAGGATTGTATCTGATTTTGAGGATTTAAGAGTTGAATTTTGGGTACTTGGCTGCGATAACTTCTGAGGATAATTTTATTAATAAGACAAGTATACCCCTTTGTCTTGAGTCATCTCATGGTAATTTTTATTGAGCAACTTAATTGCTTCCGTGACCTTGTATTATTTTGGAGCTGTGATTAATTGGCCGAGGGATCTTGGGAGATTATCGAAGATCAACGGCCAGATGGGATGTTCGCGTGTTCACCGAGTTCAGAGCGTGACATTAGCAGATATCTCCATGGGATGGGACGTACAAAGAAGATTCAGGTCGCGCAGAGCAGTCATAGGGAAGAGGCAGAGAGAGAAAAGAGGGGAAGTAGTAACGGAGAGCAACGAAGACGGTGGACCGTGAGGATTTTAAAATTTTGTTGGCAGCGGGCCCTTAGTTTGCCACTGTTGAATTTTGAGTGATTTTCCTTAGAGATACGTTGACACTCCAAGAGCACCTAATATTTCCTCGAGACAAGAGAGGAGAGATCTCGCTCAAGCGAACTTCAGGATTGGGCTTACTTAAAACCCTAAGTCGGTGGCTTCTAAGGCGGCTCCTCGATGTTTTGCCCTCATGATTCTCCTTCGATTTCCCGAGCTTGTCGGCTTTGGGCGGCGGCGTCGAGTGACTAGCTTAGGAAGAAGAAAAAAAATTAAACGGAAAATCAATAAATAAATAATAAAAGAAAGGTCAAAGAGTGGACGGAGAAAATATGAGGAAAAATATTTTTCTTTTCAATAAAACAATTTGCCTCACTTTTGAAAATGTTTTTTTCATTGGTAGAAATTGTTTTGTTGACCAGTTTATTTTCTGTAAACCAAATACCAGAAAATCCAAAAAAAATAAAAATTAATTTCTGTGAAATAAATAGAATCTTAGTCAAACTTTTCAATTTTTTTGTAGTTCACAGTCATGACATTGTCTCGCATTATAGTTGTTGAAATCAAGAAACAACATGCGAATTCTGATTGTAATAGCCACTTTTTGTCAACGTGATTATTAGAAAGAGGTTATAAATCTTCCATGAAAATGTTTAGATATAAATTGTTATCGTTATTGATGTTAAAAATATTTTTTAATAAATAATTATTTCAAAAGATTTATTTTTAAGAAAATATTTTTTAAATCATTTATTTTTTGCGAAACAAAATGACGCGTGAAAGCATATAAAAGAGCTCACCACAAAAAAAGAAACAAGGTTTTAGCCACGAAATTTGTGACGAAAAAAAAATTATCGTGAATTCGGCATCGCAAATTTTGCAACGAAAATTTTGATGTTTTGTCGCAAATTTGCCACGAATTTTGCGACGAGCACAATTTTCGTCAATGATTTGCGACGAATGAATTGTTTGTCACAAATTTGCGATGAATAGCTCTTTCATCACAAATTTGCGACGAATAGCTTTTACGTCACAACGTATTTTCATTGCAAATGTGCGACGAACAGCTTTTTCATCGCAAATTGGCAAGGAACAGGTTTTCGTTGTAAATTCGCCATAAATGTATTTTCATCGCAAAATTCATGGCAAATTAGCAATGAAAATTAAATTTTTCGTCGCTAAGATATTTTGGAGTAAAATCGGTGGTAGAAAAGATGAGATAACATAGATTAAAATGGTTTGGGTATATTCTCCGAAAATCCCTTGATGCTCCGATACAAACAGAAGTCTACTATCGAAAGCATAACTAGAAAAAAGAAATAAATAAATTGAAACTTACTTGGGGGAAAGTAATAAAATAAGATTTAATGGAGTGAAAAATAAGTTGGCATACGGTTTGTTTAGGACGGAGTAGATGAAGTATATTAGTATTGTGGAGGGGTAATGTATAGATATATATATATATATATATATACATATTTATTTATTTATTTTTACTTATTTATCTATTTTTTCTCGATTGATTTTGCTTTTATTTTTATGAATATTTGGGTTCACCGACTGCCGAACCCAACTAATTTGGGATAAAGATGTTGATGTTGATGTTCTCATCGCTAAATTAGCAACGAAAGTCGTGATATGTCGCTAATTTTAATCTGTTATTTTTTTATTTTTATTTATGTCATATTAGCAATAAAACACCAATTCGTCGCTAAATTTCTTTTTTTTATTATTCTTAGGGCTAATTTTGCAACGAAAATCAGGTTTTCATCGCTAAATCTTTGTGTACTAGTAAATTTACGACGAAATTTTGTTTTCGTCGCAAATTGCTAAATGGGAGGTTAGTAACAAAAGTCATATTTCATTGCTAATTTTAATCTATTATTTTATTTTTTATTTTTATTTTAACGATGAAATGACAATTCGTCGTTAAATTTCCTATTTATTTTTATTCTTAGGGCTAATTTTGTAATGAAAATTGGATTTTCGTCACTCAATTTCTTATTTATTTTAATTCTTGGGGCTAATTTTGCGACAAAATTTTATTTTCGTTGCAAATTGCTAAATGGGAGGTTAGCAACGAAAGTCATAATTCACCACTAATTTTTTTATTTTTCTTTTAGCAATGAAACACCCATTCGTCATTAAATTATTTTTGTTTTTATTATTAGGCCTAATTTGCGACGAAAATCAGATTTTCGTCTCCAAATTTCTTATTTATTTTAATTCTTAGGTGTAATTTTGCGACGAAAACCAAATTTCCGTCGCTAATTCTTTGCTTACTAGTAAAGTTGCGACGAAATTCTGTTTTTGTCACAAATTGTTAAATGGGAGGTTAGCGACGAAGGTTGTAATTCATGGCAAAATTTGTGACGAATTAAGTTTTCGTTGCAAAAGAAGCCTGTGTAAGTTGCGACAAAATTGTTTTTCTGTTGCAAAATTTGCGACGAATCCATATTCGTGGTAAATTTTGCAAGGAAATTATTTTTTCGTTTCAAAATTTGCAACAAACATATATTCGTAGCAAATTTTGCGACAACATCATGTTTTCATCGCAAAACAAGCCACCGTTTTCGTCGCTAAATCTGCAACGAAATCATGTTTTCGTTGCAAAATTTTGCGATGGAATTTAATTTTCTTCTCTATATTAGCAACGATAAATTTTGGTTGCTAAATTTGCAACAAAGCAGTAATTTCATCGCGAACGTCCCTACTTTCGTCGCAAAGTTGAGACGAATTTATTTTTCGTTGCAAATTTCGTCGCAAATTTCATTTTTCGTGGCTAAATCCGTGTCCATAATTTCGATGAATCCATGATACAAATTGTATCCATGCATAACCGAGGGCAGTTTCCGTGAAACTTTCACGTGGCACATAAGACAAGATACAGTACGAAGCGGCGTCGAATCCTTGTACGAAATCCCTCAATAGCAAAAGATTGTGGAACATTTTTTATATAGTACGTGGAACTTTACGGGAATGGAGGCAAACATGCGAGAACCTCCTGGCTGTCCCGGTTATTTGACTAGAATTTCTTGCAGAAATTAAAGGAGAGAGTCCTCATTTGAAAACAAGGGCGATCTCGGCTATCTGTCCCAAGAGGTGACCGACCGTGTTCTTTTCGACTTACTTAATCAGAAAAAATCGACGATCGATTACGCGCTTAATTTGAACAACGATGTAGTTTGTGTTCGCTTAATTCGAACAACAGTATCGTTTGTGTTGTACGATGCTATCGCGTTAAAGCCGAAAGAATACTCGTCTATTTAGTTAAGAAAAAGAAAGTGACAACCCTTCTTGTCTAGTCTCTTTCATGGAAAATACTGCCAAGACCAATAAGCGTAAAAATTACTCTTCGGGGTTACGCATAATCCCTGAACATGCGCGATCCTTGTTAGATTTTGTTGAACGTAGATGGCCACCTTGAAAGCTTTCTTTCTACTTCTTCCACTTCTATCCCCTTGCCGTCACAGCTTCATCCGCTTGAAGCCAATGGAATAATCGCCAACACCACCAATTGCCCTGTGAAGGAAAGACAAGCCCCATTGAAACGCAAAGCTGGTCTCGACATGCTTCTGGCTGGCTCTCTTCCTGGACCGGCCAGGATTGCTGCGAATGGGTCGGTGTGAGCTGTGACACCGACACAAGTCGTGTTGTGAAGCCTGATCTCATGAAACCCTATTGACACCTAAATTTTGACAAAGGGTTTTCTCGCAAAAAGTACGATAGCTAAAATGACAGAGGCATTCAGTTATCTATCCCAAACATTACAGGTGTTTCTTTGCATTTATGCTCGAACTTTAATTCAAATGCCTTAGGATGACGAAAAACATTCATTTCTCTATCCTATTACTTCATACTTTGCACAGCCCACTTGAGTCTGCAAATTTATTTATTGTACCCCTATTGGTGATCATATGCTCATTCCTAGGTAAAGATAGCATTTTTCGAAGAAGCAGAGCTAGAGATGATCGGATCGATAGACAATTCCTGTGTGAACTCATCTTATATTTTAGATTTTTCATAATTATTTATTGTAATTGTTTGTTGTAATTCCTGGTTCAAATCATAGGATTGAATAAAAGAAGAAGCAAATTCAGCCTAAAAGAAAAAGACCCCCTTTGAAAAAAAATGAGAAAAAGACAAAAGAGAAATGTCGAAAAGCTCTAAAAAAAATCTTTAAAAAAAGAACATTTTCTCAAAAAAAAAATTCTCTCTCGGAAAAAGAGAAAATGGGAGTTGGGAGTAAGAAAAGCAAAGGCTGATCCCACAAAATTCCCGGGCATAAAAAAAGAGAGAGAGAAAAAAAACAAAGTGCCTACCAAAAAGCAAGGCCAATACCCAATCAATCTCTTTTCATTTGTACAATATATTTTAATCTTGAATGTACCATCATGTACGTTGGCTTGTAAACTTTATTGAAATGAGTTTGCATTCTTCTTTGTAAATTCCCCAACGGATCTGGTTGTAAGGAAGATTTGAGAGTATGCACCATCGCTTGATATCCGTTGAAGATTGTTTCAGAAGGCGAAGATTGGCAACAAATCTGCGATGATCACCAACATAAAATCCTTCTCATATATTTTCTGAGTCAAAACGAGCATTTTTCGTTCCTCAGTCCCTCATCATAACCTACGTTACAACCCTTCAAAAGTCTCTCCTGACTAGGGCACTTGAATTAACATAGAGTTGAATGATTTTAAACATCGCTCGAGGAAGTTCGAGCAAGATTATTTTTCTCTCGTTTTTGTAGGGTTCTTGAATTGTAAACATGAAGCAGATGATGAAGAATTTCATTTCATAAACATTGACTCGACTGAAGTCCCGTTTGAAAACCTTTTACCTAACCCTCATTACGGTCCTTATCAAGACCTCCAGATCAGCTTGGTCGTAACAATTGCAAGATTACTCAGACTTTGTCGAAATGCAATGATTGTAAGATAGAGTGAATTCTCTTGAATCTTGCAATCAGGATAGACAGCTTTTCTTAAGAATGAGAGAAAGCCCTTTCAGACTGAAGTCCCAATTCAAATTACATTCGAGGTATTCACAATGTGATAACCTCCCTGAACAGAATTGTTAATACAAACCTGGCAGGAAAATGCATGAATCGCGTCATGAGCGAAACACACACTTTAATCGTCTTTGACAGGAGCTCTAGAAATGCATAATGCGAGATTGACAGAATAATTTTGCATGATTTCATTAATGAATTTCAGCAATTATGTTTGCACATGTTACCGCTGATATTGTTTAACAGGTAGCAATTCATTATGATCGAGTTACCTCTCAAGGTCTCGAAATTCATCCAAAAGCCATTACATGAGCAAGCCTTGTTGGCAATACTGACCAGGTAGCTTTTCAAATCCTCGGGTAAGTATATCTTCAACCTGAACCTTTTCAAGAGAGTGAGTGAAAGTCCTTTCTGACCAAAGTTTCTCATTCTACTTGATCAGAATTGTCAGAAAGGGTTAGACAAACTTTCTTATTGACAAAATTCCCCAGTGAAGCTTTAACCAGTCTTTGAGTGAAGCCTATCACGAGATTCTTCTCAAAGAAGGGCAACTGTCGACACCTGATTTTTAACTAGTATTTTTTAATTTATTTTTAAAAAACTAAAATAAATTCATAAAAAGTTAAAAAATTGTAAAATCAACTTTGGTAGCCTTGGACAAGCCTAAGGAACCATTTTTGAACAAAAAATAATTTTCTTTATTTTTCATATTTTTTAATATTTTCGAAAAATAGAAAAATAGATTAAAAAATTCAAGAAAAATAGCATTTGAGGTCACAAAAATATGAAAAAATATTAAATATTTTTATTTTATTTCCCTTGTATTTTTTACCTCGTAAAAATTTCAAATTCAAGTTCAATTTTATATGTTTCTTTGTTACACTTGTGATTGAATTTGGTAACAAAATGTCAATTGAGTCTTTTAATTTGTAATTTTGACATTTTTAGGGTCTTGACATTCAATCTAATCGTAATTCATTTCAATTTAGTCCAATTATTTGCTCAAATTGTTCAATTACATGAATTGGGCAAAATTGCATACTTTATTGCAATTTAGTCTTAGACTTTGGGCATAATTAAAATTACTTTCAATTCAATGGTTGTCTTTGCTAATTGAAGCCGCTGCTTAATGTATTTCATCATTCTAAGTCGATTGGCATATGTGGTTTGGTCTAATTTGACCGTTTGAGCCCTCAATTGCGTAATTTTTCAATTTGCAATTAAGCAAAAATTTGGGGCTTTCATAGAAATTGATGTGAACTTTTAGGCAAAATTATTTTTTAGATAATATTCATGTCCTAAATTCGATTATTAGGTTCAATTTTTAAAAATTCCACTCGAATTATGATCAATTTTGAAAAAAAAAACACAAGTTAGAACCAGTTCGAACCGGTCAGACTGCCTGGTCAGACCGGTCGAACCGGTTCACTGCAGTGTCATCTTCAACCTCAGGATCTTCGTCCAATTGAACAAAACCAAGTTGAATTTTGACACTAAAATTGGTTTACCAATCGTCGACAATTGAAGGAGCATTGGTGGGCAAATTGTTACCCTCGCCCTTACCTGTCGATTGATGTCGGCATCACCGTTTGACGTCGCCGGAGAAAGGAGTAATTGGTCGATCAAGCTTCGGAGCTGCAAAAAGTCAACAAAAGCAAACACGACTCAAATTCGTGATAAATTCGCGCGAGATTAAACCTGCCGGAGAACCAAACAGAGTTGGACAGAATGCCCATCGTATCCGACGCCGTTTAGGCTCAAAAGCACATGGCCTCACGTGTAATTGAAGCCGATATACACTTCATTGTTCTGCGCCAAATTTTAAGAGTAGTATATAGCCTTTGGGGGGACTTTCAATTGAGGGGTGGTTCATTCTGTTTTTGTAAAACAACATAATCGAGAAAGAGAACAAGAGAGAGAACTTGCTCTCCGACCCTTGTTGTCGAGAGCTTGAGTTCGGCCTGTGGGTGATCGGTGGCGGTGATTCAGGCCAAACCGAGCCGCAATTCCACTTGGAGGAGTTTGCTGAAGCTCTGCAGAGTCAATCGCACTAGCTCGCATCACCTGTGATCTCGAAAAACGGTAAGTCAACATTCAAACTTCATTTCTAACTTTTAATGGCGGATCTTCATTTCGATTTCAATTCTTGCGATTGATATGTGCGAAACATCTCTAAGACGTCACTAAGCATGGCTCTGCATTTTGATTGCATTAAAATCGAGTCAAACCTCGCATTCAAACCTCATCGCCACTGCCGATTCAGTCGAAACTTGTCTAGGTTATCCTAGACCTTACCAGGTCAATCTGACCTGTAGGTAAGTCTTTTGAACTCATTTAGAAGCGATCATGTGAAAGAATTAGTCCAATATGCTCTCCGTTTCTTGATTAGAATAGTCATGGTTGAACTATGTAAAGCTTGATTTGCTTATTTTCCGAAAATGATAGTGTATGATTGTGAGATATGTGATGCGAAATGTTGAGACTAGTAGATTGGCGTTGGTCCTGCTCGATTTCATCAAGATTTCACCGTTAGATCATTGTCGAAGTCTCTCAGCCATCCATCGCAGAAGAAGAATGCTCGAGGAAGAAGATGATGACATGGCGGTCAATCGGTCAATAGCGATGACGTGGCATGCCATGTGGCAGTCACGTCAACTGAGTCATTGGCGTTCGATTTGAATTTGTTAGATGATCGAACGGTCTAGGTAGTATCACGTGTTGGCTTGGTAACCGTTTGATCAGTTTTATAACTGTTAATAAAAATTGAATTTTCAGAAAAATAATAAATCCAATCGAACAATCGAGGATTAGCCGAGTTGTTCGATCTTGTCCGTAAATTTAATTAATCAGATCTGACGGTTGAGAGATATTTAGCTTTTGATATGGGCAGTAGATTTCAGTCAGCTGATCCAGTGATCGTGAAGTAGCCACGTGGTTCAATAGAAATCGTCGAATTAAATCCGAATAATCAGAAAATAAAAAAAAACGATACGACGTCGTTTCAGTGCATAGGCTGCGCGGGTCCGGGTTTGGGCCAGGTGTCCGACCCGGTCCGATTCATTTTTTATTATAAAAATTCAAAAATGATTTTTAAATATTAAAAAAAATTAAAAAATCCTAGAAAATTCTTAAAAAATTGTTAGAAAATCCTAGATAACACAAAAAATGTATGAAAATTGTGGAAAATTCCTAGACATTTCAGAAATTCTCAAAAATTGAGAAATAACTACAGACAACTGGTCAATCATATTTTTGGGATTTCTTATCCATTCTTCTCAAAATTGACGATATTACCCTTTAAGGGTAAATCGCCTCCGCCTTATATTTGAGATAGGTCGAAAATGCCAAGATAATAATTAGGGTCGATTAGGCGATCAATTCTTAAGCTTGGAATTTTCGAATCTCGTTCCTTTTTATGAAATGACGATTCTACCCTTCTAAGGGTAAATCGTCTTTTTTATTCCGATCGAGCAGTGAAAATTGCTCAAAATTAGGATTTGGGTCTGCAGGTCAACCAATCCTTTTGTTTGGGATTTTCACTTCTCATCACTTTTTGAAATAACGGCTTTACCTCTCAAAGGATAAATCGCTTCAAAAATTCCACAAAAATTCGAAAAATTTCTGAAAAATAGGAAATGGATTAGTTTGATAACCAATCCTATTTTCACCATCTTTTGACTCCATGTGTCATCTGAAATAATAAATTTTCCCTTCTTGAGCAAATTATCCCGAAATTCTTCAAAATTATGATTTTGTCCCTCAAGGGCAAATCATGTCAAAAACACTCATGAGTTTTAATTGATATTTCTCTAGTCTAGTAGGGCCTTACTACGGATGTCATGTTGCTTTCATGTGATTTATCCGTATGTTTTGGATCCTTAATTTACGCACTCATTGTATTGACTGTGTTTGCTAAGATAGTCAATCCTATATATATGAACTCCTAGTTTTATTGTTCGTATCTCATTCATCTGGATGAAATCCTAAGATTAGATAAATCATTCAACTTAGGTGCCGAAATGGCATCAATTCTGACAGTTGATGTAACATAGTCTCCGATCTCGTTTATCTGATTTTCACAGAATTGAATAGAATCCTCCCAACTATTCGACAGGGTTTCTGATTGTGCCCTCCACGAAACGATTGATGGAGACTTCTTGGCATATACACTTATCATATGTTACCAGACCGCACAGAAGGTCAATTACGTATACCGCCATTGCGACTTGGGAAACGGGCCTTGGGAGAGGCCCGCGTCCGACTAAACCGGACGACCCATTAGTCCGTCACGAATGATCGGGTCGCGACAGGTGAAAATCGCGAGTATGATAAACTGTTGGATCAGGGGTAGAAAGTACCTGATTCAGTTACCTTAGAGTCCGAAGATGATGGATCAGAGGCCACAATAGCGCAGTGATAGTCCCGAAGATATCCAGGTGGATGGCGTTGTCAAGATGGCCAAGGCGCGGTTTCGGGCTTAGTGGATGATGGTGCTACCATGGGTGCAGGGGGCTGAGAATGGGAGGTTGGTGTAAGCATCGGGGTAGATGTTTCATCAAGGCCGGGTATAGGCATTGGAATTACCTGATTTTATTTGGATGAGGTATGCTCGACAATTTGACGAAAAGAAAAATCTTGTTCATAGAAAATGACGTCGCAACTAATAAAAGTCGTTTGGTTTTGGAGATCATATAGACGATAACTTTTGCGGTTTGTGGGATAACCGATTAGAACAAATCGGCGAGATCAAGGGCTAAATTTATCGGAGTGTAGATGATCGATAGAAGCATAGCATAATGAGCCAAGGACACGAAGATGAGAATATGAAGGTGGTATGCCATAGAGAATTTCATAGGGGGTTTTATTGTGAATGAGAGGACTTGGTAGTCGATTAATGAGATGAGTTGTAGTTAAAACACAGTCCCCCAAAAAATGAAGAGGTATGCCAGAATGAAAACACAAGGCACGAGCAACATTAAGCAAGTGATGATGGTTATGCTCAACAATTCCATTTTGCTGAGGAGTGTGAAGACAACTGCACTGATGGTGAATACCGTGAGCGCAAAAAAACTCTTGTAAGTGAGTGGAAAGGAATTCAGCCCCATTATCAGATTGAACATGTTGGACTATAGTTTGAAATTGAGTTTCAACATAAGCAAAGAAGTGAATTAGAGAATCAACTACATCAGACTTAAATGAAAGCAAAAAAATCCAAGTATAGCGCGTGTAGTCGTCAACAATAGATAAAAAATAATGACATGTCTTATGTGTAAAATGAGAATAAGGTCCCCAAATATCAACATGGATAAGCTCAAAAGGATGTAAAGAAGTAATAGTGCTAGACGGAAAAAACAGACGCATTTGCTTGGACAAATGACAAGCATCACATGGATTTATTTGTTTTTTTGGAATAAAACTTAAAGTTTGCTACAAGGTAGATAAAACTGACTCAGATGGATGTCCTAAGCGGGCGTGCCAAAGATGAGGGGAAGATGTGTCAGTAAAAAGAACGGCAGATCCGATAGGAATCTCTAGGTAATAGAGACCACCGCGCTCATGGCCCCGACCAATGATCTTTTTCGTCAAGAGGTCCTGAAAAAGACAATGAATGGGAAAAAAGTGATTGAGCAGTTTAAAGTTTGAGTAAGCTTAGAGACTGATAATAAGTTATATTTGAAAGACGGAGCACAAAGTACATTCTCAAGAGAGATAGTTGGGGTAAGAAGAACCGAACCGTATGATGTAACGGGGACACCAACACCATTTGGAATTCCAACAGTGGGATGTGGATAAGGATAATGTATTGGGTTTGTAAGGTGAGACGGTTCAAATGTGATGTGGTTCGCGACGCCAGTGTCAATAACCCAAGTATCAAAATTAAATGAATTCAAAGATAAGCCAAGAACATTACTTGAGAGGTTGGCTTTTGGGATGTTTACCTCTTGCGGCAAGTGTATCAGTTGTTTATATTGATCATTTGTAAACGAA
Source organism: Rhodomyrtus tomentosa (assembly GCA_028455895.1). Taxonomy (NCBI): domain Eukaryota; kingdom Viridiplantae; phylum Streptophyta; class Magnoliopsida; order Myrtales; family Myrtaceae; genus Rhodomyrtus; species Rhodomyrtus tomentosa. The sequence continues at coordinate 9,848,056 of JAPCWY010000003.1, read as the reverse complement.
GGAGGTACCGCATCAGAAGTATGGTTGGACTTATTATCAGCTGGTCGAGAAGAGGTAGATTACTGTCCACGGCGCTGCTTTTGATTGGGAGGGAAGCCATGAAGTCGGTAACACACATCTCGTGTATGTCCCAAGATACCACAATGGGCACATCACTCTTGACCACGGGATGTGTTCGTTCGTTTAGCTAAGTTGGTAGATGGAGCGGGAGCACCAATATTTCTAGACGATCCATGAGATGAAGAATTCGTGTATGACGGCGGAGCATGGTTGCCACAATTGCTAAGCAAAGTACTGGTCTATCGAATAGTGGACGGTCTGATTGAATATGGCGATGCGACTCATCTTGAAGAACTAGTGCATATGCAGGTGCAACACTAAGAAATGGATTCATTAGTAAAATCTGACTGATAACATTTGTGTACCTCAAATTGAGACCCATGAGAAATTGAAACAAGCATCGATTCTCTTGTTGTATGGTGATGATAGAATTCACCAAACAAGAGCACCTCGGTAATAGATCCAAATTATTCAATTCATCCCAGCAGCTTTTCAAGTTGTTGTAGTACTTGGTCACGGTATCATCACGTTGAGCAAGGGTACAAATTGTTTGCTCGAGATGAAAAATCCGAGGACCATTTGATAGCAAAAAACGTTCATGGAGATCGACCCAGACGTCAGCAACTGATTCTATATATAGAACCGTTGACACCAAATCTGGATGGATGGAATTAAGTATCCATGATAGAATCATATTGTTCACGCGAATCCAGGATGAATAAGCAGGATCAGTTGTGATTGATTTTTTTATTTATCCAGTAACAAAAACCAACTTATTCTTTGCAAAAAGAGCAATCTCCATAGCACGAGACTAGTTATTGTAATTGTCACCCGTAAGGAGCATACCGACAAGATTAGTTCCAGGATTATCAGAATGATGCATAAAATAAGGGTCGTCTAATCGTTCACGTGCTGGAACAGTGACTGAGGAATTTAGAGTCTCGTTTGCCATGGAAACTATCGTCGTGCGGAGCAAAACCTGTTGAGCCAAGCAGAACGACTAGATGAATAACGGGGTTGCAGAATGAGCATAAACAGCGCCGATGCTGGAGAACCAGCAGGATGATCTCTGAAATTCCGTTGGTGGTTTTGCAGATAATGATTTGCAGGAAACCGCCAGATTTGTGAGGGAGAGAGATGGCCTCCAAGGATCACCGCTCTAACTCCATGTAGAGTTTGGGCAATCGTTATTTACATTGATGAAGTGATTTACAATATATACGCTAGGGTTTAGAGCTAAAATAATACAATGATAATTATGCCCTTCAGTATAAATCTAATCTATCAATAAGAAGAATACAGGCCAATGTGTATGAGCGGCCAAGTAAGTCCCTCCTTGCTTGCTTTGAAGTACTTGACTTACTTGGATCTGAGCCGCAACAGTTTCCAAAGCAATCCCATTCCCAGTTTCATAGGCTCTCTCAAGAGGTTGACCTATCTTAAGTCTCTCCCAAGCGTCATTTGGTGGATTAGTCCCTTCCCATTTAGGGGATCTCTCAAACTTGCAGTATCTTGGCCTCACTGCTGATCCTTATTCCAGTCGAGAGCTCCGAGTTGCGGATTTAAATTGGCTCTCTAGTCTTTCTTCTTTGAACTACCTTAACCTGGGAGGTGTCAATCTCCGGGAGGGATCCGCTCATTGGCCGGAGAAGGTATACATGCTTCCTTCTCTCATGGAGTTGCACTCGGTGGAATGTCAGCTTTCTGAGTTCCCCGAATCTCTGTCTTTTGTGAACTTGACATCGCTTTCGGTTTGGTTCTTGTTCTCTCTTTTAAAAACCTCAACTCTACAATCCCTCGGCAGGTTTTCAACATCACAACCCTTCTTGAGCTCACACTCGGCAGTTCTGAACTCATGGGCTCCATTCCCGCTGTTGCAGAGGGTGTATTGTGCAAACCGCAGAAGATGGACTTGTCCTACAATAACTTGACTGGAAACATAAGAGAGCTTGCAGTGGGCTTGTCTGGATGCAATAATAGCAACTAAGAGAAGCTACATTTGAGTGCCAACGATTTCAACGGTCCATTGCCTGACTCTTTGGGATTGCACAGATATTTAAGAGTTCTTCGGCTCTCTGATAATTCCTTCTGGGGACCGTTCCCGAGTTCCCTAGGATATCTGTCACGATTGGTTGAGCTGAACATGTCCTTCAACAAGATGAATGGTACCATACCAGAGAGCATAGGACAACTGTCGAAACTGACCACTTTGGGAGTATATTCGAATTCTTGGGAAGGTCCTGTCACGAAAACTCGTCTCTGGAATCTAAAAGAGCCGAAAATCCGCCATCTCATCTAATCGGGCTAGTTCACTGAAGTTCGGAACCACTCGTGGCTGGGTCCCAGTTTTCAATCTCAGTTCCATCAGGATTAAGAATTGCCAGTTGGGTCGGGAATTTCCCAATGGCTCAAGAATCAGAAGAAACTGTCAAGCATGACCCTTTCAGGAGCTGCGATTTCAGGTACGGTGACTGATTGGCTGCGGGAACTGTCTCGGCAGCTTTGGACATTAGATCTTTCTGAAAATCGAATAGTGGAAAGCTTCCCATTTTCTTAGATTTCGGATCTCAAGGTATAGTCAACTTAGCTTCCAAACGGTTGGAGGATTCATTTCCACTCTGGTCGAATCTGAATCAACTCTCTTTGTGGAGCAACTTGCTTTCAGGAGCTGTTCCAGCAAATGTCGACCGCCATATGTCGGCCTTGAAGTACCTGGATGTGTTGAACAACTCACTCACCGGGGACCCACCTTCTTCAGTGAGAGACTGAAGAATCTGGTCTATCTTCATTTATCGAACAATGCTCTCTCTGGAGATATTTACGCCGGGTGGACCGTTATGCTGAAGCTGAAGATCTTGGATCTTTCCAAGAATAATTTCTCCAGTTTCATTCTCTGCCAAATGTGCTCGTTACTATCTTCCCTTGAATGGCTAAAGCCGAGCACCAACAATATTTTAGGAGAGTTTCCCTCTTGCTCATTAAAATGCACTCGCCCATACACACTCGATCTAGGGAAAAACAGACTTCACGGGATAATACCGCCGTGGATGGAAGAAAGCCTCAATTCCTTATCCGAATTGATCCTCCAGTCCAATAGTTTCAGCGGAAGAATTCCTGAACAACTGTGCAACTCTGTGAACCTGCATGTCTTGGACCTTGCCAATAACGGCTTATTCGGATCAATTCCCCGATGTCTCGGCAATATGGCAGGGATGAAATCTTCAGGGCCTTACTCTATGTTTCCCCCAGATTTCCGTAGTTTTACTCTGGAAGCATAGAGTTAAACATGAAGGGAATGTCGATGGAATATAGCAAATTGATTCCGCTGGTGAACATGACAGACCTTTCGAGAAATAGCCACTCGGGAGAAACTCCTCCAGGAATATCAAATCTTTCCACCTTGAGGGCACTGATCTTGTCGAACAACCGACTGACGGGAAGCATACCAGGTCGAAACATTTGGAAACTCTCAACCTGTCATTCAACTCCCTTTCGGGCTGAATTCCTCCAGGGATGACTTCCATGACACTGTTGAACAGTTTGAATTTGTCATACAACAACTTGGATGGAGAAATTCCCAGAGGCAACCAGTTCCCCACGTTCAATCCATCCAGCTTTGTGGGAAATCCAGTACTCTGCGGGATTCGGTTGTCTTGAGATTGCTCAACACCATTGGGGTGGGACGTACCAGATCACGATGGCGAAAGCAAAGGAAACGAGGAAGATGATCACAGAGGGGTATGGTTCTACATATGCATAGTACTAGGAGTTCTGGTGGGATTCTGGACTGTTTGCGGTACACTGGCGATAAAAAGGTCCTGGAGACAAGCTTATTTTAGATTCTTTGATAAGGTGAAGAACAAGCTCAATTTGGCCGTCCAGCTGAAAACAGCTCGTTTGCAGAAATTTGCAGAACAGAAGCTGATATTTCACTGAGGACGAGAAAGATAATTAGGTAAAAGAAAGCTTTTGAGTCAAGTCCTGCTTATATTAATGGATATGGTCATTATAAGCTTCGGCTGATACTGCTAGCTTCTGTAAGTCCCCTGCCCTTTGCCCCCTCCTACAATACACAATATAGAGTAAATCATTCTCTCTCATTGTAGAATTTCACCAGATTGACCCGACAGAAATGCCTGTATCAGTCGTGTAAGGCTAAGGACCTCAAACTAGTTTTAGATTTTCAACATTTGCACTCGAACTCCAACTGCAACCAATCTAGCATTTCCTCCACGGAATTTTCGACCTCATGCGGTGACCTACAGGCAGAAGCTACAGAAAGTAAAAATTCTTGCAACCTAAATGCAGCCAAAAATTGTTCATCTTTGGCTTTAAGGGGAAAATCTGCTAGTGCAAAAGGAGTGTCCCCTTATTCCGATTACTGTCCGGGACATCCCCTCCAACAACAAAGTTACATGGATAATACCTCACACGCTCACACACAAGCTTTGCCTCGTTATACAAAAATTTACGTGCAGTAAAGTGGCCGGTAATGCATAGTCACCATCCGACACCAGAAAGTTCTTAGTCATGGTACTTTGGGAAATTTCGTGAGCCATCACTGAAAAAACGCACAGGAGTTTGCCAAGTAGTTACACACCAAGTATCGCTATAGAAGCCCGCCTTATAACAGACTAGATATTTGGAAGCTTTTTACAGTGAAGTCGATCATAGTAATGCTATGCAAGTATGCTATCGACCTGTTGAGGCTTCGGGTTGCTTCCACCACAATAGCTGGGGCTCATCTTCCTCTTTTTCTCCCCAAAACTCAGGTTCCGTACCAAATTCGGCAGGCAGCACTGGGAAGATGGTCCAGATTTCACCTTCGCCATTTTCGAAGATCGGTTCGGGGTTGCCTCGGCACTGTAGGCAGAGTTCCTCCCCAGACTGAACGGGCTTTTCACTGGGGACTCGGTAGCGAATGCGATATCATTTGACTTGGCATTAAACCTTCCCCTCATACTCTGATCTTCATCGACAGCAGCAGCATTGAAACTTTCCTGGAAAAGCTCGATAAGCAGCTTTTTGGGTTCAGCCAGTGGGGGCGGCACGGAATTAAGCGGTCCCTCTGCCTGAAGATTTTTATTCCCCGCCACATTTCCAAAAGAGCTTTTGGGGTGGACCGGAGTGTTGCCGCGAGAAGGGGTTGCATCTATACAAACAAAATGTATTCAGGTCACATAAGTTGTAAGCCTTCTATATCCGACAAAGACATTGCGTGAATCAGCTATAAGAGCAAGCGGTTGCAAGATAAAAGATTACCATCGCAGACGCTGAAATAATCTTCACAGTCAGATTCCCACCAGGCTTGAGATTCAAAAAACATCTCCTCCTTGGTACCTACGTCGGAAAACGTATGATTTAAGCTATCAAGTTTCAATAGCCAGTTAATAACAGCATAACTTCGAGCATCAAGAACCCACAAGCACTGTGGAACTATACTGCGATTTCGATCCAACTGCATTTTAGCACGGGGCAAAGAATCTAAATTACATCTGAACAGAGCAAATTGAGACGGTCATGGTTATAAAATGCACTATGCAAACTCAACTACGAAATCAGAGAAGCCAAAATGTGGCAACGATGTACGTACTTTTGGAAAAAAAAAAGACACTAAACCCTCACACATAAACCTCAAAACTTGTACCCACAGAGGAATTGGCTGCTTCGACCCAATCTCACTATACAGACAGTCACTGCAATGTCGAAACAAGTCACAAAAGGCACGATCCGATCATGAACGCGTCTAAAAAAACGAAAGTTTCAGATATCCATACCGAGCTCGCGGAAGCTCGTCACAGGCGTGGGTTGTGGCTTCGGACCAGCTTCAGCCGCCGAATTCCGAGCTTCGGCGCTCGCTTCCTGAATCGGGACGCCGTCGGTATTGCAGGTCACGGACAGATCGAGCTTCATGGCGGGGTTCTGATTCCTGGGAACAGTGACACAATTACCCATGACGGTCTGTCTCTGCTTATCTCCCCCCCTTATACCTCCTCCATTGCAGCAGAAAGCTCCAGGGCCTGAAGTTCACTGATCCCCTGAAGAGACAGACAGAGAGAGAGAGAGAGAGAGAGAGATGATTTGGATTTTTTTTTTTCCCGGAGGGCAATGATTTGATGGTTTTGGCTTTATGCTTGAAGGAGAAAAAAGCCAGCGCCCACTCAAACTCTTAACAGAAGTTCTGGCGAAGAAGATGATCGGTCTTGAAAGCGAAGTAATGCCTAGGGGCAGGCCTGTGGTCCACGGCCACATTGGTCTCCAAATAATGTTCCAAGAATCGAAATGCACTGCTAAAGTAGTATGTGAAATAATCGCGCGGCGCATTTTGTATTCCAGCAAAAAAAAAAAATCTGTATTTAGTTTCGCGGCTTGGACATATGATGAATCATATTATTAGATGGGATATTTCCATAGCCTGAAAAAGTTACTCAACAATCGTCAGAATAGGCGATCTCGTGCTTAAACCATGGCGACGAGAGAATGTGCATGTCAGGATAAATCATGGTGAGTGTAAATGGGAATTTAGGCTCTTTGAGTGTTTAGCTAGCAAGTGAGCTTGTTCTCTCCAAATGGCATTGAGAAGTAAGGAGAATGTGACAATCTTAAAGTTAACTTCCAGTCCAAAGAAAACGGGGAAGAAAACGGGAAAGAGCGATTGCGTTGTAGTATGAAATGAAATGGGTAAATCTTAGCTTATACCGAAATGGAGAGACAAAAATCAGATTTCTATGCTCTTTATGCACATATGTGCTCTCATCACCCGTTTATTTAAATTGTCGGGTTAAATCTTCCGACACGGTATCAAGTCGGATTCTGCTCTTTTTCGCACATGAGTTTCTCCCGTCAGTCGAATTCCACGTGTCGTGCTTAATGCGATCCACACCTCAGATCCCTTACTGGCGTGTGTTCTTCATGTTGTCGATTCTGTAACCATTATTACATAGGCGTCAACTTCAAATTTTTGGTTGTAGATAAATCGATCTTAGGTTACCACGCATCGATACGAGCTGTGCCTGTGCGGGGTGAGGACGAAAGCCTTTTTCGTTTTTCTTCGTCGTTGTCCGAAAGATGACAAAAAGACGAAACGGTCTGCTCTTTGCTGGTCGTTTCCCATAATAATTGTCGCTACGGCTGCGACCGTACTTGCCTAGGGGATAAATTATAAAAGAAATGTTTATACGGAAGTTGGACTGCGTGGTGCGGGCAAAATATTTTTGATAGGCGTTTTCTTCCGGCCTCCTCAGTCCCCTTCCTCCAAAAAAAGGAAAATAAAATAAAAAGAAAAAAAAAGGGAAGGAATTTTATTGAAATTAGGAAAAAAAAAAAAAGGAATAGATTGTCGTACCCGTCTCTCGATAGAAAGACGAAGAATGCGCACCCTTTGGTTGCACTGGCCTATATGTATACACTCAGAGACGGAAACTCATTGAATGCAAAGCTGATTTCTGGTTCTTAAATTTAGGGCTAGTTTTGCTTAAATGTAAGGAAAAGCAAAAGGTGGTGGATGGACCTTTTTCGAACTTTTTTCCGCCGAAATAGTCGGCATTATTTGGATTTTAGAAAGGTCATTGAATTATTTATGAACTACCGGTACCATGAAATTTTTGGGAGTTTCGAATTATAAAAATATATATCAAAATAGGTGCAGTTGTAAGATTTGGATTTGAATAGTAAATTAAAAGTTAAAATTCATTCGAAAGGAATTCCCATGATTCCTAGTATGGTTCTAATTATAGGTTTTGCCGTTTGGGGCTTTTATTTGGCGTAAATAATCTTCTATGCTGTAAATGTACTTGTATTTCATTAGGAATGATTTAAAAGACGACCCAAAATGAATCTTGTCTCAAATGATGATCTAAATTGGCAAATTAGTCTCAAATAAGGGCTTGAGCTCATCCGTTGCACAAATCTTCATGTCACCTAGGGCATTTTCGTTTTTCGTGCACTTTCTTTTATGTTCTTTTCTCTCTTTTTATTTTTTTATATTTTCTTTCATTTTCGTTTTCTTTCTTCTTCCCTTGATGTTCTCACCCCCAAAGCCTCCCTCTCCGCCTTGTATGGCATCCTCTTCACCCTCTCCATCCTCAATCATGGCTTCTTCCACAAGAGCGCCTCCGACGCACTCATTACTCACTTCAATCGTCTCTTCCTCCTCAACGAAAGCCTGCACGTTGTTGAGACGATGGTGATAAGCAGCTTCAGCCTCAACGCCAAAAAAGAAGGTAAAAGAAAGCGGAGAAAAGAAAACAAAAAGAAAAAGAGAGAAAGAAACTGTAATAAAAAAAAAAGGCTATTGGACGAAAATGCCTCCAGTCATATTATGATTTGGCTACTCGATGATCTTAGGGCCTTATTTGAGACTAAATTTGTTACTTTTAAAAGCCTCTATTGAGACTAATTTTGTCGCTTCAAGCCTTTATTTAAGGTTGATTTCGTCATTTCAGATTCTTATGTCTAATGGAATTCATTTCATGTCATTTTTTTTTTGAAAAATAACTTTATTTTAGGAATTTATTTGGACCTTATCCCAAGAAGCATGGAAGTTCCCAAAATCAAATTAGTACAAGTGTGTGCACAAAATCGAGCGTCCCAAATGAATGCAATTTTCCTTCTCTCCTCTGAGTCACAAAGAGGTGCATGAAAACCATCAATAAATAGAATTTCTGCTATAGGCATATTTTCGAAATAGGTTTGGAACATAAGCTCGTTTGGTAATGTAATTCTATTTTTTTATTTTCAAAATAAAAAGTTGTTCTATAAATAAATTTGAAGGAGAAATAAGAAACAACAATTATCTACTTCTCAGAGAGAAAAAAAAATTTCTACGTCTCATTTTTTTCTCGAACACCCATCGTTGCCGACGGCGGTCGACCGCTTTCCCCCGCCCCTAGCCGGCTGCTGCTCCCCACCACCACCAGCCAGCCGCCGTAGCCCTTTGCTCCCCAGCGATGGCGATTAGCCACCGCATTTTATAGAAGTATAAATTTTCAATTTTTGTGAAACAATTTTCTGTTTTAGTATCATAAATTTCATATGGTCATAATACGCATTTTTTACTCAAAAAATTATTCAGCAATAAAAATAAAAATAAATTATTTTTAATCAAAAATTTTATTCTGAGACAAAATAATTATCATTCACCCCCTTGGAACACAATAACGCGGCGGACCAATCGAGATCGCTCTTGGATTTTGTACGGTCACTCTCTCTGTCTGCTTTGTTTGTCCAACCATCTTTGACTCTTGTCTTGACTCTATCGGGTTCAGAGCAGCCGTGTCGGTCGTCCTACTCGTTCCCCGTCTCTATCTCACATTTATTCCCTTGAATATTCGTCCCTAACTCCAAAAAATAAAATTGGAAAAAAATATGTTGGTCGGAATAAATTGGAAAAATAGATAGGAGGAACTAAAGAAACAGAGGTTCTGATGTCAATAGCGCAACCACTAACCCGGGTACTTAATTGCCTTTTTTATAAAGTTAAATTATCGAAAAACAGAATAAATTGGGATTCTCGGTGGTCTATGTCAAATAAATGACATTAATTATTTATCATAATATTTTACTGAATGAGCATATATAGTAGCTTTTCATATAATGTGCTATGAACTGTTGGATTCGGCTATTCCTTAATGTAGTACACAGTTTTTGTGGCATGTACAGGTAATTATCAAGGTTCAAGGATGTATTTCTTTCAAGGAAAATGAATTATTTGAAAAATGTATTTTGAGAAATTATCGTTTGAATCACATGCAAAAATAAATGAATGAAATATAAAACTCACTCAAACAAACGCACCATAAGGGTTCTTTTTTTTATGTGAAAAATGAATGATTTAGAAAATATTTTTTCAAAAATGATTTGCCAATGTTAATTTGTCGTGGACAATGAAAATATTTTTTTTCAATCATTTTTATAAGCAACACAAGTAATTATTCTTAGAGAAATAATTTTCATACCATATATTTTTCGCGAAACGGAGGCTAACATTCATTAATCAATACGCTAATCCGTCATTGGTCATCTGTTTCCACTCTCGCCGCCACAGCAACTTTGCCATCCCATGCGGCGGTGTCCCCTTCGCAATCACCATCACCATCGTCTCCCAATGACCTCACAAAAGCACCATCAGGCAACTTCCATGAAGTTTCTACCGGGGATAGGAGCGATGCAACTTATGGACACTCCCTTGGAATTGACTACTTTTAAGGTTTTAGTAATCTCAGGACTACGAGACGTGCTTTCCAAATCCCTGATTGTGTAATGCGATATGTGACAATGTCGGATAGACATTGTAAATAAATTATAGTATCATTTATAAGTCAATTTCGTGAATCGACTCAATATCGTTGTCTCTACTCTCTTGGTTTGAGTCGGACAACAGGATGTTCACTTCACCGTCTGGGTCTAAAAGGAAAAATAAAAAAGATGGAAAACCTAAGTCCAGAGGCATGCGTAAGATCATCAGCATTAGCTATCTATTCTACTTGGGCCAAGGAATCCCTCTCGCTTCGAAACCATCTTGATAATTGTTTATCCATTCTCGATTTAACCAAAAGATGAGAAGGAATTTGTTCACGAGCGCCTCACCATTCACTGATTTGCTTATCACATGACACACTAGGAATGACGGTCTTTCTTTATTTAGGTGTTTGATAAGTGACATGGGGAGCAATTGTTAACAAAATCTTGATAAACATTGAGACTCCGTTCTAATAAAGTAGACATGTTATATTTCAACAGTTAGCACGATTCACCGCATGCCACGCTTAAAATTATAAACTTCACATGTTTTCGACGCCATGCTTATCAATTTTCATCGCATCACTGGATACATTTTCTAGTGGACAGACAATTTGTCTTATATTCATCAAAGCGTACAATGGTTGTGGAGCTAGTGATGTGCGGATTCGGACCCCTTCAAGAAGGCCAAGTCGAATTTCATTCATACAAATGTGGTTTTACTAAATAACATGAAATATCCAAATCTCTGGCTCAGCTAATCTGAAAAAGAATTCATGCGAATCGCCATGTCCACAGATATTAACCAAGTCTCTACCTATAAGGCCGTAGAGATTGCGGCAAGGTTTCTCTATTTGAGAAGTTCATGTGGCTCCGAACGAAGGATCAATAAAACAAAGGCTTAGTTATTCGGCCCATTCCTGGTCGAGGCACTTACATATCCGGCAACATGTTTCTCTAGTTTTCCTACAATCTGGCAGCTTAATAGAAGAAAAGCGACCCACATTAATATGTTGCAAGTGGAGTGGGATTCACGAAAAATGAAGACGACGGCTGGGCTGCTGGGCCTCTCGGGTGTTTTCCGCTCTCATTCGTAAACCCCATTCACTTTGTCGCAGCCCTCAATATGCCTCGGAAAAAACATGTCCGCTTGGAGTTGAATTACGCATCTCGAAAAAATACTTCGGTGCGTTTGGAAAGAATTCTGAGATAAGTCATTAGAAAAATATAATGACTTTAATATAAAGGGATTTGATAAAATGCAAAAATTATTTGGTAAGTTGTAATTGAAAAACCCGTTGCAAAGTAATTTTAGGTAAAATAGCGTTTGAAAAAAATTATAATTGTAAATCACTTTTTTTTTCATTTTTGTCCAACAGAAAAATTGAAACCCTTGGCCTACCGGTGAAGGGCACGCGGCCGTCGGCGATCCAGATTTGGCGCCGGCGACCGTCGTTTGAGGTAGCGACGAGGCGGGGCGAGAGACTGCAAACGTTAACACGAAACAATGAAGCGAAGTTCCAACATCCAAGCCTTGTCTTGGCCCCACGCAAGACCCGAACGCTCGAAACCACCACACGACACCACCTCACACCATCAAGGTCGCCAGTTGGTGGCCTCCTGCAGCTTCGTCACTGTTCAGGATGTTCTCCTGCTTCTTCTTCTCTCTCTCTCCTCCCTCTTCCTCCTCTTCTCCACTTTGTTCGCTCTTATCGCCTCCTTCAGCTCCGACATACTCTCCATGTACGCCCTCTTTATCTCCTTTTGCTTCACCATCTCCTTCAAGCTCGTCCCTTTCACGCTCACCCTCGCCACCGATGCCCGCTGCCTCCGCGGATGCTTCCACTTCCGGCCTGACACCCTCCTCGCGATCACCTCGTCGTAGGTCGGCCTCCCGAAGGAGAAAGTCAACGCGGTGGTCAACCTGTTGGGGTCCTCCAGCGAGGGGATTGGGATTCGCGCTTGTAGGTTTTGCCGCCGAAGCCCTCGTCGAGAGAGCGAAAGTCGATCGTGCACGCCATCGACGCCCAGCCTCGGTGAGGTCGCACCTCACCCAGATTTGGCGAGGCACGACCTCGTCCGGCCATGGCGAGGTCTCGCCGTCGCTTGCCCCCCACCCCCCCCCCCCCCCCCCCCCCCCCCCCCCCCCCACACCCCCCGCGCTGCGCCTCGAGGTCCCGCCTCGCCGCGCTGGTTGCGTTCTGGATTTGAAGAGACCATGAACAATGACACCATGAACAGTGACGATTGTATCCCGAGAATGCGGAAAGCCCAAGGTAGCTTCAAGCTGACTTGGGCTTTCAGCCTTCACAAGGCTCACTTTGAGCCGAAGGGGTTTTAAAATTTTTTTAGCCAAACACAACATTTGCCATTTGCATTTCCCGAATGAGCTTTAGGGGTCTAAGGGGCTTTGGGAATGATGTTCCCAAACGCATCCTTCGTCTATCGCCACCGTGCCTAACCATACAACCTTTCATCATCGCACTGAACTAATACCAAGCACGTCCATAATTCAATTCAGTCCAAGCAACCCTCGATTCCCAGAGTAAACTTGCAAAGCGACCAACGCACGTTAATTGATACTTTATAGAAGGAGCTCATGGACTTTTCACTGGAAATATCGTCCATGGAAAAAGAAGGTAATTTCGACAAAAGGGTGCGGCGTTGGCTGCTTCGTGTATGCCCTTAATCCGATACAGCCTCCATTAATAATGATTATCCATGGATGGGTACTATCCACAAAGAAATGACCTAAATTTCAATCAAGAGCACCTCTGGCAGGATGTATATTCACAGTGAAGTGAGACATACTGAAACTTCGATTACTACGATATGGATCATGTTTCTCTACTTGGACGGGGCTTCTAATGGTTTCGTCACAGGCTAAAGCAAATGGTTTGCCTTGCCTATTGCCCGTACGGTTCGCTTTACTTCTAAGCCGGAAATTATTCGATATCAACTGTGTCTTGCTAATTGGTTTTATCAGGTCTCCATTATTTTCTATTTTCTCCCCTACACCAAATTTCTTGCCATCTGCATTGTGCTATTCCCCGAAGCCAATCCTCACACAATAATCTGCAGAACCCCCACTACAAGCTTTATGGCTAGTGATCTTAAGGTCTTTCCTGCAGCTATCCCTCATGAATTTGGGTAACCTTCATCAGATGCTCTTTATTCTTATAATTGGACGAAAACATAAGACGATAGAAAACTCGCCATTTCATTACAGATAGGCGATGACACTGACACCAATCGAGATCATTTACAACGTGCCTTACCCGTGGATTAGCTTTCTCAGGCATAATGAGACTTAAAAAATTCCCCCAGGGTGATGAATGCCCCTCGACGGCAAGCCGCTGATTTTATCTTGTATTTCGTAGTTCTCTTGATATCATAGGGATCAGAAAATAACGTTTCCTCTATAAATTCACCAAACAATTGAGAATACGAAGAATTGACCGAATGAAGAAAAGTGAGAACGAGGACAGAGCAAGAGAAGACAAGAATGCCCTCGCCCCAACCCATTTGCCGAACGCACGAAATTTGTGTATATAAGAAACCTTCAAAAGCAGAAATACAAAATAGAGGAGAAAGGACAAATTACGAGGGGACAAATTGCGAGGTGCTTGTAAATAAGGGGGATACCTATGTAATTTCGTCCAAGCATAGGAAGGATCGCGGTGAGTTTCATTTACAAATACGACAGAAAATGACCGGTTTTGAGAGTGAAATTCCTAGTTTTCCAAGCGCAGGTTGAGATCTGAACCATAGAAATCAGAATTACAGACAAAGTTGTTTCCTAACCAAGTAAGAATTTCACATTCGATCTGGAGGATTGTCTAACCTGGCGAAAACACCAAATCTCCCAGATGAATTACGCATGTTTTTAACACTAGAAATAAAAGAATACACAAGAGGCATCGTGTCCAGACTCAACTGTTACAATCACATAAGGAAAGGATCAACTCCAAACAAGCATTTAAAAACTCATTTACCTATCTGTCTCTATCGTTTGGACGAATTATGCAGTACATGCCAGTATATCCTTGTGGAACATTGAGAACAAACCAAATACAAGAGTACACAATAGCTTTCAGCAAATTAATCAATCAGCTTAATTGGCTTCTTGTATCCTGTGGGATTACCCAGTCCTTTCATAAATTACTGACAACCTCATCACACCATCCACAGGCTATAAAACTTTGAATTCTTCTCAGCAACTCGACACGGAATGCTCAGGCATGGATGCAGCCATAGATGAAAATGAGGCAAGATCAAGGAGTTTTCGCTATGAAGACTACAATGTTAGGAGAGCGTTCTTGAGGAGTTATCCTCTACACTTGGGAGGAGAAGACCAAGGAAATGGCGACGAGACAGTGAACGCAACAGCTCAGAACAACAAGAAGAAGCCAATGAAGAAAATCATACTCTCAGTATTTAGCTGGGGAGGAGGGAGGGGTTTAGTCTTGAGAAGATTCAAGATCAAACTAGCAGTTAACGTTCTTGCTTGTGTCCCTGTTGGCTTCAAGGACCATCCGATCCTGATTTCATCCTAATCCAACCCGCTTTTCTCTTATCATTCAAACATTGACCACCAGCAAACCAGGTACTTGCTACATGAATCACAACGTAAAATTACCCACGACAATAATACAAGAGATCGAACTCCATCTCTCTCTCTCTCTCTCTCTCTCTCTCTCTCAAATCGACACCAAGCTTTCGGCTCTAATTAGATGGCAATCTCTGAAGAGCTGTCATTTATATCTACTATAATGGACTTACATTGCATTTTTTGTTCTAGTTGTGTCAAAAAATAGAAACTAGAACACTCATTTCAAGCACAATGCTGTTAAACTTATAATGGGCGAACTTGATTTAGACAGACTTAAGAACAAGCAAGAAGGAAAGAAACACTCCTTGTTAGTATAAAATCTTAAAAGCATCGTGTTCAGGACCTCGGGCTATAAATCTTCTCATGAAAAGATAGGTAATGTGTGTAAAAGCAAGTGAGCCATATCTAGGACACCATCCAGTTCAAAAAATGCATTAAACTTGCCCCTGCGACAGTGAATGATTGCGAATACCTTAAAACAACGCACTATTACTATTACACAGCATACATAACTGTTAACAAAACATGAAGCTTACAAGCGTGTTGCTCAGAAGAATATTATGGACACGCCCATTGAAAAACATCCGATGGCCACCCAAGGACTCAGACGCTCGCCTATTCCAAAAATTACAGAAAAGATCATCAGCCAAAGAGATGCATTGCAGGCGGAAGAAAGAACAAATCATCCATTTCCTCAGATGATTTCCAGGAATAAATATGCAAGCTCAAATGTGATCTGGCATGCTAAAGAACTTCATGCAGGAGTCAAATAAAGAAATAACACCAAGTTCAACTCATTTCTTCAATTTTACAAGGAAAAGGATCTTGGCGCGGAGTGTCCCATAACATCAAATGACATCCATGTTCTATTTAAGCACCATATGAATGAGGCAGTTCGCTAATTGGATATACAAGATATTGATTGATAGCTTAATGTCATTCCTTAACTATATTGTAGCATGAAGCAAAAATTAAGTATCCAGACTAGGAAAAACTTTAGAGGACACTCAAAGGCCCACAACATTAAATTATGCATGCTGCAACAGGGACAGTGTTGCATACCTATTCTAGCCGCCTTCCAAAAGAAACCACGAAACCTGAAAGGTATACAGCAAGATCATAAGGAACTAGACTAATAAATGTACTATATAGCGGATGAAAGCTATGGTAAAGAGATACCATTAGGCAGGGATCCCAAAGGCAAGACTAATACACCATAAGCTTACCTACTTTGTGTTGTGTTACCGAATTTCCACAAGCCTCATCTCAATACATGCCAAAATGTTTGTTAATTAACAGGTTCAGTATCGGTCATTCAAGGAGATTATAGCCACCCGTTGTCAAACAATGAAATGAATATGTGAACAAGTCAAAGAATTTCAAAAAAATGTATATGTGAGTTGTAACCAGGTTAAAAAGACTATTTAATTTCTCTATGGCCAACCAAAAACTCCCTTAAGAATCTTCTCATGCAAATTTCCAGGATGATGCAGTGAGCATTGACTGATTACGGATGCAGCCCTTCTTCATTCTAACTATTATTTCTTGATTTTCTATGTTCTATGTACATCAATGCCCCAAGATTCGATAGTAAAGGGAAAATTCAGTTCAAGCACCTCAAGCCCAATGATCACCCGTACCGGGAGTGACATTAATGAAGCAAACTGCAAAGAAAAGGAATTTTTTTTTTTTTAACTTCTCTTACAGAGCTAGCAGGTATAGCAGGAAGATGCTTTTCACAAAATCCCATATCACAATGATACTTGCAGCTTTCTAGTGAACTACTTCATATTGCAAAGGCGGAGGTGAACATTTTCCGAAGACAATCAAGACCAGTTTAACAGTTGTTGGTGAATGATTTTAGAGAACATACCCAGTCCTCTGCTCCAGAATGGCCGGAAAGTGCATCTTCACATAAGTACACGTACATATTACCAGCAGTACTACCGTGAGAAATGAATGAAAATTGAAAAGTGCCGACTGGACAAAAGAGCTTCATAAGTATGTTATTACTAATCATGAAATCACAATAACGTATGGTAATCATTCCACAATTCAGAAGCTCGAGTTAACGTTACCATGTCAGTATCACCTGCAGTCTATTTCGCTCTCTCCGTTCTCCTCAATCTGCAGATCACAATATCTTTACATGCTCAAAACCGTTTCACAAGTCCATGATGTCTACCGCGAGGTAAAATGTCACCGGGAATGTACCGAAATCTGAATTCGGGGTTACCGGGAGGCGCGCCCAAGTCGCCGGCGACCTGCGATCTGGATCGGGCGTTCCAAGCGATCGGCGTGAACGAAGACAGAAGGGCAGAAAACCGGACGCCAAATAGCGCCGTCAATCTCGATTAAGCTTGTCGTACACGTCGATTTGCACCTACAACCCTTCTGTTGCCATCAATCGAGAGCTGCGAAGTAGACGGAGGGACAGCAGAGGGGAAGAAAGTGGAGCGCCTCAAAACCTTGATTCGCAGAGCGAGGAAGGAGAAACGTCCTGTGGCTATTGCCTGGGCTTTTGAACTCGGGCTGCTAGAAGGCTAGGCCTGTCATGGGGAAAACGACTTGATGGGCTAGATTTAATGCACTGGATTTTACAAGCCCATTAACTAAAACGCACTTTGTTCGTTTGATGCGCTACTAATTTGAGCAGTGCTCGATTCTACTACCGTTCCATTTCTTTCGCAAAAAATAAAGAAAAATAATAAGAAATTGAAAAATATTATCCTAAAAATAAGCAATTGTGTTGTTTACAAAAATGAATTAGATGATAAATATTTTCATCGACCGTGAAAATATCTCTATATAAATTGGAAGCGATAATGAATTATGTGGATTAATCATTTCAAGTGGTACAGATAATTGTTTTTTTAATTAAAATAATTTATTATCCATAAAAAAATGTATCTCAATTATAATGCAAAATTTTGCGAGCCCAAATAAGCAATATCTCACTCATGGTGATTGACAATGTGTTTAATACATTAATATTTTCATACTTGTAACCGTTTGACACATTAACCTTCTATCAAGGTCGATCTTTCTTTTAGGACGATGTTCTTTTTTGTTTGTTTTTCTTTTTCCATGCAAGTTCTATATAAACATTGTTTGCCTGTAAGGAGATGCATGAATTCCTAACGATAAGATTCAAATGAGCATTAAGGATTTTGAACTGTAGAGGGAAAATGGATTTCCTTGAATTAATTTAGGAAAATGACATAAATGAACCACAAACTTCAGTCAAATATGCATTGTGGTCATTGAGCTTTTAATATATTTAATATAGTCCTTAAACTATATCCTAATGTGCTATAAGATCTATGGACTTTTAATTTATTTAGTGTAGTCTTTTAATTTTTGATACATATTTAATTTAGTTTATGAACCATACGAAAATGTTCGATATCGTTCTTTAATTAATTCAAGTTCAACGATAATATTGAATATTTTTATATAGTATAGAGACTAAACTGAATATGTACAAAAAGTCTACGAATCAAAATGAACAAGTTAAAAGTCTAGAGACAACATTGCACATTAGATAGAAGTTTAATGATTACATCGAACAAATTCAGAATTTATGGACCATATTGTATATTGGGCTAAAGTTCAAGGATTAATTATGTCATTTTTTTTAATTAATTTCTTTAATAGTGAAGTGATTCTCGCATACTTTGAAAAATGGAAAAACTTCTAAATAAGGGTCGGAAGTGCATTTATTTTCTCAAATAAGGGCTTGTAGCGAACCTTATTTAATATGACGACTTGACGTGCCTTTATTGTCTAAAACAATGGCATGAAATGACCATAACTATTTCAAATAAAGGTTTGACCTTTCTGGCCAATTAAGGACATTTTCGTCAAACTACAATTTAAACTAATTTTTAGTTAAACCATACTAACAAAAAAAAGGAAAATACAAGCGGGATGGCTGCTCTCCCGCCTATGACTATCAGCCATCGTCATTGCCCCACCGACATTAGGGCGGCGGCAGCTAGCCCTCTCGACTGCGCGCGCACATGTTTTTTACACTTTTAGTTTCTTTTCTTAATCTTTAGGAAATAGAAATAGAAAAAATAAAATAAAAGTAAGAAAAATTTAAACGAAGAAAATGCCCCTAATCAATCGATGAATTAGATCTTTTTTTTGAGACTCACATGGCCAATTTTGATTCCTACCTCGGTGAACTCAAATTCAAATGGCAGTCACAGTAGTATACGATTGTGCTAATCTCTATTAATTAGATGCTTTTTTTAATCCTCTGTTTACCTCAATTAAGATTATTATTTCATAATTTTAGTTTGGATTGCATTCTTTTTGGTACGTGTCTGTACTCATTTGGAAATTACAATAACTAAAATCTATATTTTAGCACTAGCAAATCCACACGAGCTACGCGTGCTCGAAACTTCAAATAAATAGTAAACTGTTTTATAACCTTAGGCTGTGTTTGATCACCCGGATTTTTAGTCAGAATAGAATTGGATAGGATAGGATATGAAATCCAGGAATTTTACCATATACTATTTTGTGTTTGGTGAATCGCAGTAATAGAGCCGAATATGTTCATGTCATATCATATTCATTATTTGGTATATACGTATGTCAATGTAAAATGAATTTGGGAAAAGCATAAGCAAAAAATATAAAAATATATTGTAATTCACTACTGAATCTAGTAAAAGAAAGAAAATATAAACATTCAAGTTTTGCTGAAAAATTTTGCCTTTTTCGCGATATTCGTTAAACCTCAATATGAAACACAAGGTTATGGACAAGAAAGAGATTTAACTCTCTTTCTGATTTTCTTAAACTTTTGATGTGAACTAAAAAGTTAAGAAGGAGATTAAGTTTCAATTATCTCGCTAGTTTTGTAAAATTTTATAATAAATTATAAAGCTGCAAAGCAATCATGAAACTTCCACATGAACTATAGTTAGAGAGACGGAGACTAAGATGCTATTTTTTTGGAAATTTCATTACTCATTTTCTTTAAGAATTAGAGAAATCATTTTCAAGTTTGAATATATTTACTTAAAATCTAATTTTTTCTACTTTATTATTTTTATTTTTTATTATTAATTTGACTCCCTTCCATAATTTCTTAATAAATTTTTTTGTTAAATAATGAATTGTACTATTACTTAAAATATTTAATGATATAGATACTAAGCGTGCGTGTACATATACAAACTATATATTATAATGAAGAAATAAATTAAATTATAAATATGATTTATAAAAAATAAAAATAAAAAGTATTTTTAATTTTCTTTCTAACATTAGAATTCAAATTTATTTAAAAATAATTACTATTTTAATTTATTATATAAGAATTTTTTTATTCAAAAAAATAATTTTTATACCATAAATAAAATAAATACCATCCACTTTTATCCCATGTCTCCCTATGATAATTATATACAGGTTATATCCCATTATATCATGTTATATCTTAGTAACCAAACGCAATATATGATAAATTTTATCCTATCCTCACTTGTATACTGACTATCAAACGTAGACTAAAGGTATTTCAAATCATTTTTTTTTAATTTAAGAAAATGAATAGATTGCAATACTTTATTTGAAAATTTTCCCATTGGATCAGTAAATAATACTCATCGTACAAGATTTCAAGTGTCCGTTCTATCAAGATTATTCGAGCCGTTGATCACGTGGCTCCCACGTCAAAGTGAGATTCGGTATGAAATTCGGATGATCAACGGGCATAATTGCATATGGACATTGATCAGATGGATCCAGAGAAACAGATTCGAAATTGGGGCCCAACAGATTTTCAATTTCGGAGGCAAATGGAAAGGAGATTTCCTCCGTCGTTCGAGCATCGCGACACCGTCTCACAAAGCCCTCAAGCGAACGAGCTCTTCTCGTCTTGTCGCTTGATCGTAGAAGACGAATGAGCATCGAATTCGATTCTTCCATGGCCAACTT
Organism: Rhodomyrtus tomentosa; assembly: GCA_028455895.1. Taxonomy (NCBI): domain Eukaryota; kingdom Viridiplantae; phylum Streptophyta; class Magnoliopsida; order Myrtales; family Myrtaceae; genus Rhodomyrtus; species Rhodomyrtus tomentosa. The sequence continues at coordinate 9,827,187 of JAPCWY010000003.1, read as the reverse complement.
TTTGCAGCCAAAGCTCACCACCAAAAAGGAAAGGTTCCGATCATTTTGTTCTCCCGTACCAACTTCGCAGAGTCAGCTACCGCAACCAGGGCCACAAGCATTCAATCAACCACAGGTAGAAAAAGTTCTCCATTTTCTTCCTTCCCCTCTCCGAAGGTCGGATTGCTGGCTTTCCTTTTGCGAATACCCTTTGATCGAATGCGGACCGTCCCATTCCGAACGATGCCGAAGCCCGAAAACTTGATTGGTAACCGCCCGGCTCAATTTCGAACGATTCGTACGTGCTGGTTTTGTTCGTTCATTCTTCTGCCGTTTTTGTTGCTGTTTCGGCAAGCATTGAATGCTTGAAGCTGGAAAGAGAGAGAGAGATGCCTCGTTTTGGCATTGTTTGTTTCTCGAACTATCAGAAGATTAGGAATATTTATCTGTTCAAGATTTGAGGGGTTTTTTCGGATTTGGTTTTGGAAGTAATTTGATGCTTTGCTTGATGCATGGGTTGGGCTTATGCTTGCTCGGGATTTCAATCTTCCTTCTACCTTAGTTCATTGAATGTTTCTTTTGTATAACTATCCATAGGTGTTGTTATGGTTTCTAGTTTTTGCTTCTCTTCTGCACCAGTATTTCTGGTCATCAGCATGGATAGCGAGCATGGTCTGTGTGTGTTTTGTGTGTTGATTTTCTTTTGGTTTTTGTGGTAATTTGAGAGATGGCTACCTGGAAAAATGGGAAAATTTGTTCATGTACGAAAGTATGCAAAAAACTGCTGTTGATCTTTAGCCGATTTGGTTTTGCTGTATTCAAGATTGAAAGCTGGGTTGCAAGTGTGAATATGGGCTGAAATACACGTCATGCCTTGCATTTTAACTAAAACCAAGATCATAATGAACTCAATTGACTAGCTTTGAATAAAAAAAGCTCTGTTTTGTTTTGTGTATAAACTGTACCCACTTCATTGCAGTCTCCTGAATCTGTGACGGGCTTTCTGCTTCTTTATGTCGTGACGAGTGTTTGCTCTACAAGTAGTGCAACCCAAATCATTTATCTCCTGCTTCCGCTGCTGTAGAAGTATTTTTTTCAGTGGTTTAGGTGGGGTATGTAAGAGGGACACGTGAGATGAATTAAGATGCTCTCAAAACTTCATGTGAATAGTACCCGTTATCCCCAAGCCAATGTTCTTGATCCACCATGTTGTGCATCTTCAGGACTATACATGTTCTTGCATATGATTTGTGATATGGATATCAGCAACATATGTTTGTTATATTGAGTTTTGAACATCTTCAAAACAACATTTGAGTTTGGAGAAGATTTGACATGCCATGCACTTGTTTGATTGGGACAGACATAGCTGGAGATGGTAGCTGTTTGTTTCGTTCCGTGATTCATGGTGCTTACCTAAGAGCTGGGGAACAACCACCAAGTGAAAGCCATCAAAAACAACGTGCGGACGAGCTCAGAGCTAAGGTAGGATTGCTTCTTTTCTGATTCCATCACATCCTATGATCTTTGCAGCATTTCTCTGGAAATAACTTGATTTTCATCTGCTTCCTAATAATTGTGGCATATTCTGTGCCTTATAAATAAGGCATTACTTAAGCATGGTGCAACTGAGCTTGCCCTTGCAGTAGTGCAGCTATATCTCTTTGCTTCATGAGCCAGAGTTAGTAGCCGAATATCTCCAGAACTTCGCGGATCGCTGATTTGCTTTTCTTGTTAGTTGGCAATTGTGTCATTCTCTACGGAGTATCTTTGTTGTTTCTGTGTAAGTTGAATTTCTTGCAGACTTCTTGATAAGTTATACCATAACTTTCTTAAAGAAAATGCTGATGATCTCGACAGGTTGCTGATGAGTTTGTTAAGAGGAGAACAGAAATTGAACGGTATGTGGTTAAAGATTTTCCCTTTTCGGGCTTGTCTCTATACTCAGAACTTTTCAATTGGGACACATCTATCATGATCCCGATTTTCACTTTCCAACCTCTTCAAAAGTCGGTGGTTAATCATGACCGTTGAGCTGTTTGACTAGAATTTACTCTTCTGCTGGTGGTCCAGTATCGTGGGGTCCTCTCTTGGGAACTAGGATCTGATTCTAGGAACACCCCTGCTCTTAAAAAATCCTGTTTTTTCATAAGTATGATCATCTATCTTCCCACTAATCAAGTGCCGGCATAGGTTTCTGGAAGATGATTTTGACACGTATGTAGCAGAGATGAGACAGCCTCATAAATGGGGAGGAGAGCCTGAATTGCTTATGTGCTCGCACATCCTACAGTGAGTTCCCTTCCCTTAGATTGCATGCATCGCATGTTTGCTGACTTCTTAAGTTTTGTGGTTAGTTTAGAATGTTGTGGAAATAGTTAGATTTCGGGAATGTAATCGATTGGTCTTGGATGGAGGTTTCTCAATTCCGGTTGGTTCATGACTTTCTTATCTGTCATATGATATTTCACTTGTTAGGATGCCCATTACAGTATTCATGAAGGAAAGATTTTCGGGTAGTCTGAAGATCATAGCTGAATATGGCCGAGAGTATGGCACTGAAAACTCCATTAATGTCCTCTACCATAGTTTTGGACACTATGATGCGCTGCTGGCTCCAATTGGCAATGTGCGATCCAAGATGTAAGTAATCTGCTTTTAAGATATTCATCTTTCCAAGCAGTCGTTCTACATTCGTTTAACACGAGAATAAAACGTGTAGATTAATCTATAGGTGTGGTGTTGGGCCAAGCCAATCATAGTTTTAAAATTCAATGGCATTCGCATTTTTTTTCCGTGAGACCAAGTTTGGGTCACACAAATTCTCGAAGTACAATCAATGGGTCCCCCAAAATCTTGAATTGCGTTGGTCTAGTGGACTTTAGCCTACACAATTCAATATTTGCCTGTTTAATGCTCATGATTTTCTTCATGTCAATAATCACATTGTTGGTGATCCAGAAAGTTATCCCGTTAATCTCAACTCTGCAGTTATTTCATTTGGAATTTACATCGTATGGAAAGATTTTGCTTGTTAGTAAAAAAAAAAAAAAAACTTTTAAACCTGAACGAGTTTTTTCACTGATTCCATTGCCAAGTTATTTACAAGCTTTTTTTGCTCTGGCTGTTAGATCGAACAAAAGGATTGGAGGGATTTGCTAGAGCAAGTCATATTGGAAAACTTGAATGATGTCTCCGTGTTTCGCATCTGCAACTGAAGGCTATTTCGCATCCTTGTCGTGTAACTAATAAAATGATCAATCCTATATTCCAATGTCAATTCAAATTTTCATCACACAGAAGGATCTCTAACTTCATTTCCCCGAGTTCGGATTGAAATAGAAGGTGCTTTTGCACTGATGCTTGAGTACCCGTGGCCTCGTCGCACCTCAAGTGGCTGATTGAAGGGGGGGAAAAAAAAGCTAGGACGAGAAATTTTCGTCACATCAGATCAAATCATGTGGAGTCTTGGTTGCTTGAAGTAGAAAAATTGCATGTATTCGAGCCATTGTGAATTCCCGGGAAATAATTGGAGCAGTAGGAGCAGAGTTCTTTTCCTACCATGTTGCTAGGACAGTGAACAACTATTGGTTGCAAGAAATCACCCCCGAAGGTTCCGAAGATTTTGTGGGATCATAGCCAAATGCTCTAAAAGCTTTGGTTTAATATTTATATATTCCAACACTCCCTCTTACACTTAGGATCACAGCCAAACACTCCCTAAGCGTGGACAAATTCATTGGGGAGGAGCTCAGGATCTACTGCTTTGATACCATGTGAGATTTGATGGGATCACTTGCCAATTCCTCTAAAAGTTTAAGCTGTTAGAAGAATGCGTGGTTTAATATTTATATATTTCAACACGACTTAAGGAAGGGATGGCCGTATTGGGCCGTGCCAGCATGCTTGCCGAGTTTGGGCACGTGAAGCCCAAGCCTTTTTTTTTACATTTAGTTAAAAAATTGAAAAATTAAAAACACAATTTTTTTTTTAAATTTTTGTTCATGCATAAATTGTTGCAAAAAAGACATTTTATACATAGAACATTGACGTTTCCATATTGAAGACCGTCTGTTTTCATATCAAAGACACTACATGAGTACGTGAGATATAGAATGTTGACGTTTGCTAATTGAACAAACGGTGAAGTTTGATATCCGACCAAATACAAAATCACGTTACGAAGTTTGTGCCGGCCTCCCGCCAATAATGCATTGACTGCAAGAGAAAAAAATTAGATGGAAAGAAACGAAGAAGCGACTTCTGCTATTGCTAGATGAAGAATTTTCATTCTGTTTTTCACTCAAAATTTGCAATTGCTCCTTCGGATCCTGCTAAATTCCAAGGGGTGGAGCTCGGAGTCTGGATCCTGCTGGATTTCACTCAAAATCTATCAATTTTCTCATGAGGTCGGTAACTTTCAGCTTTGCATACTGCACTGGATGACAAGTCTCTCGATTTATACCGGTTCATTTCCGTGGTCGCAGCAGAATATGCCCTTGAAATTAATCATGGTAAGTTTCAAGTAAGTATGAGATGATAAACGAACATTTCCTGCCTTGGTAAGTAAGTCCCAGGTTTTTATACTGAGCTCGATGGCAAGTTCTTACTTCTGAATCAACACTTGCGAATTTTCCGCACGTTATAAGAGATTAATGCTTTTAAAGTTCAGAGGGTAATTATTCTGTTGTGTTAATAATTGCGCATGCGTGCATACCATTCAGAGTGAAATTAGTAACTTCTCCGAAAGTCTGGTAATTTGGTCGTTGTGATGGCAACATTTGAAATGTGTATAGTGAGGTCGGCGGAAACTTCTCAATTGGATACTTGTTATCATTCATTAATCTCGAAAAGTTATTCGTAAGTTGTGCATTTACTTAGGAAGCGGACATCGATGACTTACAAGAAATCGTTGAATTGCTGATAATTTATCGATTTAGCCGCGTTACCCTTGTTCACATTGAAGTTGATTCAAAATTGATTCTTTGGCCAATTGCTAGAACATAACAGTGAGTGACCAATTATTTTTGCAGTCTAATTTGGAGAAATAGTCAAGGAATAAAGTATGCAATATCGAACTATTGAATACTAATCACGTGCTACTACCTCCATTTGAACTCTTTTATAGTCATTCAGGCAAATATGGGGAGCAAAGTTTGTTTGGTTCAATTATTTAGAGGAAAAAAAGTCGCATTGAATTAAGCCGTGAAGTTTGTTTGATTCAGGCGGTACTCCAATTTGGGTTGTGCAGGTGAAGACCATTCTATGTGTTTCTAAAGTTGGTCGAATATTCCTTGTAGTTCATGTGGATGATATTGTTATAATTGGAGATGATTCTATATGGACTAAAGAGTTGAAGCTGTATCTGCATCAACAATATCATACAAAGGATTTGGGATTTCTTAGATATTTTCTGGGCATCGAAGTGGCACGATCGAAGAAATTGATTTATATTTCACGAGGAAAATATGTTCTGGATTTGCTTATAAAGACACGTATGCGAGGAGTTAAACCATTGGATACACCAATGGAAGTGGGCTCGAAATTGATGGCAGAGGATGGTTAGCTATTAGATGATTCGGAAAGTTATCGAAGACTTGTTGGAAAATTAAATTATCTGACCATCACTCGACTTGATGTTTCCTTTCCGGTGAGTATTGTGAGTCCGTTTAGGTCTTCTCCTCGTACCTCACATGGGGATGCTGTAATTAAAATTTTGAAATATTTGAAGAAAGCTCGAGATCGTGTTTTCATTTATTAGAATCATGGTCACAAAAGGGTAGAACCCTTTTCGGATGTTGATTGGGCAGGATCTCCCAGGGGTAAGCGGAAAAACCACGATCCAACCAAATTGGACCGGACCGTACCCAACCGGTTGATTTTGGTTGGTTTTTGGCAAGTACGGTTCGGTTCTCAGTTTCAATTTTTCAGAACCGGTTTTATCTGTTCGGTTTATGGATTTGAATGCGAACCATCCAATCAGTCCATAAACCGCCCCCTTATATAATCCGAATGTATATTATTTTAAATGAGACTATTCCCTCAAAACCCAACCCAATTCGTAAAAAAAAAAAAAAAAGAGCAGTAGGCCTGAAGACCTAAAAAGACCTAGGCACATGTCTATTCTATTGTATAATTAGGGTATGCTGGTTGGAAGATGAACACATCTCGATGACCTTGACTACTTTGCGCTCGAATTGCATACGTGTATTCTATTTTATGTTCTTGTTGTTGTTGTTGTTTTTTTTTTTGGACCCGTAAACTAGCTTAAATTCTGATCGAATCATAAAACGGTGAAAGTTTGAGATTCACATGAATAAAATATTTTGCTTGCCAAAAAATTAGTGCCGTAAATTTTTAAAACCCAATCCTTTATTTTATTTAGGCGATTTTTTTTTTCTTGCGTGAAGATACATTGTGGCATCAATTTTCTATTAAATCATCCAATGTAACTTCACAGTGCGTTTAGTAACATTAATATTCTTAAGAATAACTTCTATTCAGAAATATTTTTTTTATTTATATTATGTGGTCAAGTTTTTGAGTAGGAGAATGCGTTTGGACACTTGAGATCATTTGAAAGATAAGCATATATTATTTTGTCCTTATGCTTCTTTGGAGCATAATCCTATGGCTGCTTGCGATGGAACAAGGCGAATTTGTTTCCTCGCCTATTTTCTTTTTTTGCTGGGTAGAAACGTAACCGGAATCCAACTGAAAATCGGATCAGACCGATGGTTCGGTTGATTCACGATTCACGGAAGAAGCGGTTGGTTCACTGTTCACATATTGCAAAACTGATTTCTATCAGACGGTTCTCAGTTTTAGGGTAAAATCAACTATCCTGTGAATCGATCACCCCTAGGATCTCCCATAGATAGGAGATCTACATCAGTGTATTGTACCTTTGTAGGAGGAAATCTAGTGTCTTGGGGGAGAAAGAAGCAAAGTGTTGTGGTTAGGTCAAGTACAGAATCAGAATACAAAGTAACGGCTCGAGCTACTTGAGAGCTTAGTCAAGATTTGTCATTTATTAGTCGAACTTGGATTTGAAACCCTACGCCAATAATGTTAAGGTGTGATAATTGAGCAGCTGTCCATATTGCTTCAAATTTAGTATTCTGTGAGCGGCCCAAATATGTCGAAGTTGATTGCCACTTTATTCATGAGAAACTTCACGCTAGAGTTATTTCTACTAGTTATATTAGGTCTGGTAAACAAATGGCTGATATTTTTATCAAATTTCTTGGGAGCAGTAGGATTGAGTATATTTGTAACAAGTTGGGTATGCTTGATATCTATGCTCTAGCTTGATAGGGAGTGCTAAAGGGTAAAAAGGGTATAATGATATTTGAGGATTTTGATATGTATATATACTGTTGGTTTCCATCAATGAAGTAAGATTATTCCGCTAACAATCCTGAAGTGGCACTTTGGTGGCACTCCGGAGCCCTTGCTGGCCAAGGAATTTCTTTTCGTGGGATGTGACCTAATAGAACTAGCTTGGTCTCCAGGAGATTTATCCAGGAGAGTTTGAAGATTTGTCCCAATGTTACCTATGCTTGTGAGCTACTGCCTCACAGATTGAAGGGCTGTACATCAGATTTTCCTTCTGAACCAGGCGGGATCGCAGTTAAGCTGTAAGACATCGCAGGTAGGAGTCCCGAGAGATTGACTACATAAAACAATCTTCCCCTTGCGACATTCTCAAGACTATGTTTGAGTTCGGTCGCTCCGGCGATCTGCAAATGCCATCATATCTGTGTCTGAAGTAGCTTCTCCTTCCAGTACTTACTTGTAACTTATTCTCGTATGGGAGCTGGCAAGCTTGAAAGTCTTTACGCAGGCTTTGAAAGAGATCACTAGGTTGATTGTATGGTGGTCGTTATCCTAATTGCCTGTTAGTGTCTTTAGTTTGTAGAATCGAGAGACCAACCATTTTATTTAATGGAGGCTTGAGCTGTCTCTAGCTTTTAAGATCCTATATCTTTTTCTTCATTTATACATCTTTGCAGCAGAGTCCGCGACTTTTTGCTATTGAACAGAGTTAAATCACCGTAATATCTAGTGTTCTTGGGAGTTTCTTGGCTTGGCACTGATGAATTCTTCATGTAAAGGACAGTACGCGAGCTGTGTAATGAAGATCGTCTTACGTATCAAAATCCTGCAAAGAGTGTGTCGAATGGAAGGCATAAAAACCAATGTGACTGATATTGCCTGCATTCCCACCTCAGAGCTCATGCTTGTTTTCCTTCTCTCAACAGTCAGTCGATATATTTGCCATGGTGAGGGCCATCATTAGTTAGAATTGAAAGATTGCATCTGTTGCTTACCCCATTTAGGCGCCGATTTTGAACCGTGGCTAATGACATTGAACTTTTTCTGTGCTTAGAGCCGGTAGTGAAGCAAAGATTAAGGTTCCTGGCTGGTTTGACTTGCGGGAGGGAAGCGCAGAAAATTTTTTATGGATGCGCATGTCTTTGCTTGAGTTGGCTTTCCTTACCAAGGACTGGGAACGGTCCATCTGAGCTTATACGATGTTATCCAGTTGAATGGCTTGGGCATCTAATTGGACACCAAATACATTGATTTACCTTCGATAATTTTAATGAGGTGTTCCACGAAAAAGGTCTTCTTCAAGTGGGCTTGTGACGATATCTGGTCTACTCCTAGTGGTTATCTGTTGGAAGGCTGTGTGTAAGGTCGGAACCGACCAGTTATTTTAGCACTTCTGCCCAACATGATAAGTTCATCGACTTGGAAATTTGAAAGTTGCGAGCAACAAGACCTCTTAATTAATTTTCATTTCAACTAGAGGATTAACAAATCATAATCGTTGTCCGATTCTCAGACAGTACAAAATAAAATGCCGAAAGTTCAAATTGAATAGGAGGGTCGGCTAAGCGAGCCAACCCTAGGAGTTACCACAAATTATGTCAGCCATATGTCTTGATAGCCATACAGCACTCACCAGCGAGGGTGAGCGTGGCATATTTAGCCAACCGACCCTTTTTAAACCTTTCAAGTCTCCCAAGCACGATATTAAATACCCACACCCATCGCCCTTACACTTGCTGAATCCGATGTGGGACGCGGCCACTCACACGGGCGGCTGTTACTGTCCGTACCACGTGCGTTAATAATCGCAGGCTTCCCTCTGCTCAGCGCAAAAAATACTCCAGAATCGACGCAGTGGGAACGAGCAGCGTCGGTGTTGCCGAAACCTGCGCTGGCTTCTCTCGGGTTCCTCACCAGTATCTGAATCGTCTCTTTGTATTGGCTCACTTGGTGATTGCGAGCCAGATCAAATTCGGGTTTGGTCGCATTGTTGACGCTGTTTTGTTTTCTTTCTTTTGGGTTGCTCCGATTAGGCTCGGTGTCGCTAGCGTTGACCCTGGAGAAATGAAGCTGACTCCGAGAGAGGTCGAGAAGCTGAGCCTTCACCACGCTGGTTTCCTCGCGCAGAAGCGCCTTGCTCGCGGACTCCGGCTTAATTATACCGAATCGGTCGCCCTCGTTGCAGCGCAGGTCCGTAGCTTCTTCAGTCCGTTCTCTTTACAACATATTTGGCAATTGCTTGTGAAAAGAGATAAAGGGTGAGATGTGATGAAGTGCCACCACTCACTGTTGGAAGTTTGATTACAACTGAGCTGGAACGACTCGGAAAGGCTGAATGCAGTTGGAAATGATAGATAATGACTTTTCATGGCCAGAACAAGATTAGTCTTATTGCAGCTTTCCAAGCGTGAATAGGTGTTTTCATAACCATAATGGAAACGGAACTATTTCTTGTAATCGGTTCATATAAATCGGGTGAACCTATCAGAAGCTGCAAAGGAACCTGAACTGGTACCCAGTTGGAATGCCAATCCCGGTCCTGTACTGTTTTTGGAATGCTATAAGTTGCATAGCTTAGTAAAAATCATTGCGGAAGAGGATTAATCTTTCCCTGAATGTGGTCTTCTGCGTAGATTCTGGAGTTTGTTCGAGATGGTGACAAAACTGTTGCAGATTTGATGGACATGGGGAAACAGCTTCTTGGGAGGTATTCTTTTCCTCGTTTGCTATGTGCTTTTTACCCCTTTCTTTTCGATCAACTAAACATTGACTTTGATAAAATTCAGATGCTCTCACCATGTATTACCGGCCTGTGAAAATTCTAAGGTTTAATGAGGAACAACCCTTTTTCTTAAGGGCTACCTTGCTCTACTTTTGACTATATAACTCTCATCAGCTGAGTTTCAGTATTATCTTGTAGTCTTTATATATAGTTATTCATATGTTTCACACTGAAAGGAATCACAAGATGCTTCATATAATTTTTATTTGGTGTTATTTTTTTTACTAGGAGACAAGTTCTTTCGGCTGTTCCACATCTTCTGGAGACTGTGCAGGTGTTAAACTTTACTATATGATGACTATGTTCTCATTTTCTTCTCAGCTCATCAATCAATGGTGAAATAGTTGTTTTAAAGATATCTTAGAAGATAACTAGTGAGTTTTAGATTGTTTTCTCTATCTTTCTCCTAATGAGTGCTTGCTAATGTGACAGATTGAAGGGACCTTTCCTGATGGGACTAAGCTAATCACTGTTCACGATGTGATTTGCAGAGAAGATGGGAATCTTGACCTTGCCTTGCATGGCTCTTTTCTACCTGGTAAGCATGCATCCGAAAAAGTGGAGTCACTTGTCTTCAGCTGCTGAGTAGCATCTCTTGATTGATGGAGCTTCTTTAGGATAAGTTCAGTTCACAACCACTGTGATTTTAGTCTCGAGTAGAGGAGGAGAAGCACTTTAAGCACTGATATTCTTTCTCATAATATTGCCTTTCATGCAAGTAGTTTCTTGACAGTTGAAAGCCTAGAACTGTTCTGTCTTCTCTGTTTTTCTCTATTTCTTACTCATGTAGCTCGCCAGAAGCAATCATTAGCCTTTCAATGCAACTCTTTGATTACTTGACCTGTGAAATGCAACGTAGGTCCATTGTGTCTGAAGAAGAAGAAAAGAGGAGAATGATATGAATGAATTTTCTAACCCTCTAGGTTAGCATGCTCTCATATTTATAATAATGAAGAGGGTACATATTAATACGGTGGGCAATCCTACATATGATGATGAATAATAAAATAACTTATAACACCCCCCTCAAGTTGAGGCATGGATATCGACCATGCCCAGCTTGTTACATATAAAGCGAACCTGTTGCCTAGCTAAAGGTTTAGTAAACACATCTGCTAGCTGATCTCCAGTGCGGATGCGTGAGAGAGTGAAACTACCACGTGTAAGCTCTTGTCGAACAAAATGACAATCAATCTCGATATGCTTTGTTATCTCATGAAAGACGGGATTTGAAGCAATGTGAATTGCTGAATTGCTGAATTACTATCACACCATAACGATGTGGGACCACTCGATCCATATCCAATCTCATTCAGAAATTGTCTAGTCCACATAATCTTTGCAGTAGTTGTAGCAATGGCTCGATACTCTGCCTCAGCACTACTCCTCGCCACAATATCCTGTTTCTTACTCTTTTAGAAAACTAAATTACCACCAACATACAAAGCATATCCAGAGGTAGACCGCCTATCAATAGGGCAACCAGCCCAATCAGCATCAGTATAACACTCCATATGAGCATGACCATGAGCCGCAAAAACAATTTCCTTGCCAGGACTACCTCGAAGATATCTTAAAATCCTCAAAATAGCATCCCAATGTGGTTGTCTAGGTGCTGCCATAAACTGACTAACCACACTAACCAAATATGCAAGATCAGGCCTAGTCATTGTAGTGAGATAGTTTAGTTTACCAACGACACGCTGGTATCTTTCAGGATGTTCAAACAAGTTACCCTAATCAGGAAAAAGTTTTAATCCTGGTTCCATAGGGACTCTGCGAAGCGATATTGCTGCATGTTAAATTCAGTTAAGATATCCATAACATACTTACGCTGTGATAAAGAGATAATTTCTTTCTTCCGGGCCACCTTGATCCCAAGAAAGTGTTTCAAATCGCCGAGGTCCTTCGTCTCAAAGTGAGTATATAAATATCTTTTCAGTTCAGCAATACCATGCTCGTCATCCCCTGTCAAGACAATATCATCTACATATAAAACTAGAAAGATGCACCCAGTAGTAGCACGTCGATAGAATACTACATGATCTTTTTGAGACTGAAGCAAACCAAAACTCTGAACAGCTGAGCTGAATTTATAAAACCATGCTCGAGGAGACTGCTTCAAACCATACAAAGAGCGATGAGGCTTACAGATTTTCCCTCCCTGAGTAGCAAACCATGGGGGCTCCTCCATGTAAACTTCCTCGGCAAGATCACCATGAAGAAAAGCATTCTTGATATCCAACTAATGGAGAGACCAAGAATGCACAGTTGCAAGGGATAAGAAGAGGCGAATAGAGGCCATTTTTGTAACCGGAGAAAATGTCTCAAAGTAATCAAGACCATGAGTTTGAGCATAACCCTTAGCAACCAACCAAGCTTTCAGACGAGCAACAGTTCCATCAGGATTGACTTTCATGGCAAACACCCGATGACAGCCAATAACCTGAGCACCAGAAGGAAGATTAACCAAGGACCAAGTCTAATTGTGTTGGAGGGCGCTCATTTCCTCCTCCATGGCTAAACGCCAACCGGCATGCTGAAGAGCCTCGAAAATCGAAGCAGGTAGAGAAACAACGTCGATATTGTCCACAAAAACCGACAAACTTACTGATAAACCTTTGTAGGAATGTGTATAAAGAGGGCGATCTCTGCAGGCATGGTAGTTCTTACGAAGAGCAATAGGTTGCTTGGTAGTATCAGTTTTAAGTGGGTCAACAACACGAGAGACTATCTCAGTAGGAGGATACTCCACGAGAGAGATTGACACAGTAAGAGAATTGTCAATAGGGGCATTGTCTAGTGAAAATGCTGGAGAGATAACTGGATGAGAGACCGTTGGTGGAGAATAAACAAGGACAGGGTCAGAAGATGTGGATTCGGACAATTGCGGGATTGGATAAGATGAACTAGAGCCACATGCAGAAAAAAAAGGTTGAGACTTTATGAAGGTAACATGACGAGAGGTGAGCATTCTTCCTAAGGTAGGAGAATAGCAACGATAACCCTTTGACACTCGTGAGTAACAAAAAAAAAACATATTTCAGTGCATGAGGATTTAGTTTTGATACACTTGGACGATCATCATGGACAAAACAAGTGCACCCAAACACTTTAGAAAAAAGAGGAAAGGGACTGCATTTAGAAAAGAGGAGCCCATGGGGCGTATTACCTCCAAGAGAAGAAAGAGGCATGCGATTAATGAGATAGCATGCTGTAAGAACAATATCCCCCAAAACTTCTGTGGAACATGCATATGTATAAGAAGAGCACGGGTAGTATCCATAAGATGGCGATTCTTCCGCTCAGCAATACCATTCTGTTGAGGTGTGCGAGCACATGAAAGACAATGACAAATACCATGAGAACGAAGAAATTGATAGAGATGATCCGACATATATTTCCCTCTACAATCAGATTGTAAGGCTTGGATATTATGATGGAGTTGAGCGTAGACAGAAGAATAAAACTCACGAAATACAGAAAATAACTCAACATTTTTTTATTAAGTAAACAAATGACATTCTTGTGAAATCATCGACAAAAAGAACATAGTAATGATAACCAAAGGCTGAAACACTAGGACTTGATCTCTACATATCAGAATGGACCAAGGTAAATGGAGCAGTTGCTCGTTGAGATACACTTAGTGGTAAAGAAACACGACTATGCTTTGCAAGCTGACATGACTCACAATTTATTGTAGACACCGAACGAAAACGATGTAACAATGACTGCAACGTAGACAAAGAGGGATGTCCCAGACAATAGTGAATGTTTAAAACATCAGTCTCTTTCACTAGTGCAGCTGGAATGGAAGTACCATTCAGCTGATAGATCCCACCATTGACGTTTCCCTTACTGATAGTATTCCGCGTCAAGAGATCCTGCAAAACACAATAATCAGGATAGAAAGTAACGGAGCAATTCAAATTCTGTGTGATACGACCAATAGATAACAAATTAAATGGCATGCCTGGAGTATATAAAACAGAAGATAAGGAGATCTCGTTGGAAGGTCTTGCAGCTCCGTGTCCTTGAGCTGTCACGGATGACCCGTTCGCAATAGTAATATGGCGTAACGGAGACGAGGACTTATATGCAGTAAGAATACCTCTATTACCCGTCATGTGAGTACCTGTACCAGAATCAATAATCCAATTAGCGGAAGAAAGAGTTGCACATGCTGAGGTAAAGGAATAATCAGATGATTGCTGTAGTTTCGCAACAGAGGCAGATGTAGTTCCACTCCCTGAGATCTGAAACTCCAAGTATCGAGCATACTCCTCTGGACTCATTGTGATGACTTTTTGATCCATAGGCACAATTTCAGATGTAACATGAGCATGTGTGGTCCGTGAACTACAAACTGCCTGTACAGCTTGTAACTTTCGGCAATAGCTGCGAAGATGTCCAACAATACCACAGTAATTGCAAGTACGAGTCTCCTGACCACGACTAACAATGCTACCACGATCTCCCCCTCTATCACGGTCTCCGCTACCACAGCCACCTCCTCTGTTTATGTATAAAGCAGCAGCCTGTTTACCAACTTCTGAATGGGCAGATCTAACTTCTTCACGACTTTCGGTATGAAGAACACAGCGATGAATTTCTCCAAAAGAAGGCACTCGAGCATCTGAAAGAATTTGTAATCGAACAGTATCAAACTGAGCTCCCACTCCATTAAGATAGCAGGTGACTAGAAATTGATTTCGTTCTTGAAAAGTAGCCCGATTAAATGTAAACGGGACTAACCGATCAAACTCATCAGCAAAGTATTTAAATTCCTCATAATATCCATTTAGAGGCCAACCAGCAAGAGTTGGCTTCAATAACCCACAAACGACATCAAAGAGTCGCAAAAAATCATTCAGAAAGGAGTATAAATCTGCCAAAGTATCCCATAACTCCTTAACAGTATCGATATTACTAATAACAGTCTGAACAGAAATATCCACAGCATTCAACAATCGACTATAAATACGACAATCAATAGTGTACCATTCATCGTAAGTTAGGTCATCCTTGCTCGGAGGAAGCTGGGTAAGATGATGAGATAACCGCTGTCCATGCAAATTCTTAAATACATTCTTCTTCCAATATGTAGACTGTCCCATTTCGACGAGCTTAGATGAAGTAGATATAAAGGTTGGAGCTTGTGATCGACTCATATCAGATCAATCACACCAGATCTATTCATTGCTAATCCAGTCTCACCGGATTTAGCAGCAGCTATTTAAGTGCCTGTATTAATTATGACACTAGATTAATCAGAAAGTCACAAGCTCCACTGTTTCATGGATCTGATTAGATCTAATCAGACCTCGACATGTAAATCAGACCTCGACATGTAAATCAAATCCAAACAGCCTCGGACATGTCCGACCAAGTTGGTCGAGAGCCTTGGGTCGTGGCTGGCCAAGATGGTCGATATCCTTGGGACATGGCCGGCGTGTCCGGCCAATATGGCCGAGAAACCTGGGACGTGGCCGGCCAAGCTGACAGAAATCTCAGAGACGTGGCCGGCCAAGTTGGCCGAGATCCCTGACCGAGAGCCTAGGACGTGTCCGACAAGCTGGCCGAGAGAGTAGATTAGAGAGAGAAGCAAGTGTTAGATGGTGGTTGCGCTGATAGTGGGTGTTGGATGGGGTTTAGGTTGGGGCGATTAGGGTTGACTCTGATACCATGTTTGAAGAAGAAGAAAAGAGGAGAATGATATGAATGAATTGTCTAACCCTTTAGGTTAGCATGCTCTCATATTTATAATAATGAAGAGGGTACATAGTAATACGGTGGGCATTCCCACACATGATGATGAATAATAAAATAACATATAACACATTGTAATTTGTGCTTCATAGCCATGGCATTTCGATATGTTGAAAACTCTGGTTAGCTGAAGCGTAGGAAAAGAAAAATTCATGTTTTTTTTTTTTTTGGATAAAGTAAGTATGTATTGAACTTTTCAAAGCACTAGGTACAAGATTGAAACCGGACACAAAAACTGTGAACCAATAATGGCATCGTTATGTGCCATGATGGGTTCAACGGTGAACCGATTGCAAGATACAAAGCCACAGATGTGCGCGATGAACTAAAAGGCCAAAGATGGCCACAGAACTAGCAAAGAGAAGGCCAAACGTCGGCCCTAAGCAGGAAAGAGGGAGTAGCTGAAATCTATCAACAACGGCCAAAACAGCGGCCAAAGAAATATCTAAACCTAACCTGAATAACCAAATAAAAGCCAGCAAAAGAGGCAACAAAAGCCAGCCGAGGGGTCAGGCAAAGCAAGATAAATCAGCCCTGCAAGTAGGCTGATGATGGCGTGTAAGTCTGGGCAGCACAAATGAGAACGAGGTCAGCAAGTGGCCTACCCAGCAGCCAAGAGAGCACCCATACGCATCCTGTGAAGTCAGTAGCAAACCTGCAGGACCGTTCACAGCAAAAGTGCCGAAAGATCGGCCAAAAGACAGAACAAAACACCGAGTAACCAGGGCAAATAAAGCTGCTGAATATGAGTCGCCCGGGTGAAAAAGAGGGGCCAACACATGACCAAAGTAGAGATAAAGGGAAGGCCAAATAGGCGGCCAATATAGAATTTGAATCCCCTCGGTTAGACAGCTTCCAGACAGCGAAAAGTCCAGCAGCATTGTGGCAGACCAGTAGCGAAAAGTCCAGCAGCATTGTGGCAGACCAGTAGCGAGAGCAGTCCAGCAATCGGCTCCAAAGCAGAAAAGAGATGCGGCCAACAGCAGAAAAATAATGTGTCAACATAAGGCATAAGAGCCTGAAGCATAGATAACCAGCAGATGAAGTCAGACATAAGGTTCCCATGAAATAAAACAATGATTATGCGGCATCATGATGCTCCTCGAATATGGTGGGAAAAAGCCCCAGTTCCTTTGCAGACGCCTTGCGGGGGTGATCACGAATGTGTCCCATAGAGATGGCTTTGTCTTTGACCTTCTTGGTGAGATGCAAGATAATTGCCGGTACAAAGAGAACTTTGTTGGCGGAAAATGATGTCGTTCCTCTCGGTCCAAATAATGTGGCATAAGGCACCAAGAGAAAACCTGGCAATTCTGTGGGAGAAAGATTGGCCACCTATATGCTGCTTCGCCCACCGAATGCGATCATCCCATGAACGATTCCGCCAAGCAAGATTACACTTGGAGGCCCAAATAGAAGCTATATACCCAGTGATCGAACAACCAAAGAAAAGATGATTAACTAAGTTCGTTCTAGATTGAGAAAAGGCACAAGAACCATCATCAATTCTCCGGTACTGGAGTAACAATACCTGAGTAGGTAGTCGATTGTGTGAGGCTAGCCACATAAAGAAGGCATCTCGCGGAGCAAACACACTGTCCCACACAAATGTATGCCAATGTACATCTCGCCCTTTGTGTCTGATGTAGTCCCAAGCCGATGCAACCGTGAAATCCCTAGAATTGTGGCCAATCTAAATGAATTTATCATTCCTAGTTTCCACAAAAGAAGGTGCCGGCTCCACCCAAGGCAACATAGTATCCAATGTGGTAGATGTTGGCTAGTCAGAAAATAAGAAGTCTCGAACAGAGACCTCTTGAGGGATCCTAGAGCAATAGATCTCACCGGCCGTGAAGAGTTTAAAGGGGGCCTTTCTCATGCCATTGGTCAAACCAAAAAGATGTCGAGTGGCTGGTACCAATCCTCCATCTAAACTGTAAGAAGAAATCCTGACGAAGATTCAAGATTTTCTTCCATGCCCAAGAACATAAGGTGGGTCCAGTAGCTACCCAGAAGTTTGTGTTCTTCAGAAAAGTCGAGTAGATCCACTTGCACCATAAGGTTTCTTTATCAGTAAAGAGAATCCAAATATGCTTAATAATCAATGCCTTTTTACAATCCAAGAGCCTACGTATCCCCAGCCAACCGTCTTCTTTGGGGAGACAAATATGTGCCCAGGAAACCCTAGCTCCCCCAACTCCTAAGTTAGGGCCTTTCCACAGGAATTGTCTAAGGATAAGCTCAATCCTATTTAAAACAGACATAGGAAGGGTGAAGACACTAGCCCAATAGACATGAATTGAGTGCAATACTGACTTTACGAGTTGCAATCGTCCAGCATAGGATAAAAACCTTTGAGACCAAGAGCGAGATCTAGAAGTAATGGCATTCACCAAAGCATCACAGTCAGACTTGCCAAGTCTAGAAGCAATGATGGGAACCCCTAGGTATCCGAAAGGAATAGTACCTTCTTGGAAGTCCAGGTAGACCTGAATTTGCTCCTGTAGGATGGTTGAGCCACCTGAGAAAAATATTTCACTCTTCATGGGGTTCGGTCCGAGACCCGACTAGCTGGAGAAAAGGTCTAATCCTTCCTTAAGCAGCTTGATGACAAAAAAAATAAAAAAATTCATGTTTTATTATTTTTTTTTTGGTAAGAAAATTCATGTTTTATTGTTCTCTGCACGTTCTTACAAATGCTAGTGATAAATCCTTCAGTTTTGCTTTATCCATAAACCATTACGACTCAACAAATCCATGCACAAATGGCGTCTTAAGAGTCATTTACTAAAGTAGACTTGTGGTAATATGTAAATGATCAAACCTGTTCTACAGCACCTCCATTGGAGAAATTTTCCCATATTGAAGAAGACAAAGCTCCTGGAGAAGTCATCTTTGGCAATGGGAATGTAGTAATAAATCATGGAAGAAAGGCCGTTATTCTCAGTGTGGCCAACACAGGAGACAGGCCAATTCAGGTTATTTTCTATGCTGTCTGTTTCCTTTTATTTGTCTGTATCACCTTCATACCATGTGTTGGTCAAGAATTTGGCTATTCCACAAATATAGTTGTCTTTTCACCTGATAGGCAAGGCATGGCCACAAATTTTCTGAACATGGACTTGATATGTTCCATTGGAAGAGTTATTTTTTTTCCAGGTTAACCAGCAGTTATGATCTTTCAAGGTTCCTCTAAACTTGTTTTTAAGTCACATGCAATTAATCTTCTAGCTGTATAAGATCTTCTTGACAACTCAAGAGTGGGCATGTTAAGTAATAGACAATCGACACTTTTATTTTATCTGATCTCTTTGAAGTGGATCCTATATGAGACTGTTGTTGTTTTTTTCCATCCCCATGGTCTATTGATATTCTATGGCGGTAGACAGCAAATAATTTTGAAGCTTTTGGGATTATTGGTTCTTAGGTCTCCCAGGAGAGCAGTGACAATGACTCTCATGATCACCAAGCATGTCCCTTGTCCAGTTCTGAATGGATCTTGGGCATTCATTACCATAGTGGCGTATTATAGCATTTCGGATTTTTCTGTGTTTATAAGAAGCTAAATAATCTAAGAGAAAACTGATTTTTTGAGGTGTGAACATAAAACTCACACGCTTCTTTTCCCAGCAAATATAAGATTCATTTATATATATCCTTGTTATAGTATGTACTTTTCTTTGTTTAGTTTATATGCTTTTGCTTTAAATGGACTTATTTATACTATATTTTGGTATTTCATTCCTCATTTCAGGTGGGCAGTCACTATCATTTCATTGAGGCGAATCCATTTCTGGTCTTTGATAGAAAGAAAGCATATGGCATGCGGCTTAATATACCAGCAGGCACTGCTACAAGGTTTGAGGTAGAGTTTTGCTAGAAGATTCTTTAAACGATGTACCAACATGCTCTTAACTATCTTCGCTTCTGTTGATCATATAGTCAAAGGCATGTTACTTTCCCGGAAGTACCTCATGCCATATCACTATGTTAGTCTCAAAAGTATAATACTTGTGACTATTGACTTCTAATATTTGGGTAGAATTGTTCACGTATGATTGAACCGGTAATTCAAGAACCAAGAAAAGGACAGTAGGATAAGTAGTATTTTGGAAGAGGCGTGTTGTCTATTGTCGTCTATGTATGACAAGAATGACTATATTTTTTATGAGGCTTAAAATAGTCAATTATTGAAAATACTGTTTATATTCAACCATACTTGATTCTTTTTTTTAGAGTTCATTCTCTAGTTCGGATTATCCAACACATTCTGCCTACCTTGTTGAGTATTTCTGCAGCCAGGAGAAACTAAAAGTGTGATACTTGTTAGCATCGGAGGCAGGAAGGTAATCAGAGGAGGAAATGGCTTCGCTGATGGCCCTGTTGATGATGCCACATGCTCAGCAGCAGTGGAAACTCTGTCCTCCAGAGGAATCAGAAATCCAGAAGAATTAGGCGCCAGGTTTGGCGAATTCCAGAATAACATCTTTAGAATCCTTCCTCTATCGAAAGAATTTGCAGTGACCGGTTTAACTTCATCGTAGTAATAACTAACACAAGGAATGGTTTGCAGTGCAGGTATTGCAGGAGAATCCTTGACTTTCACAAAAGTTATGTCTCATGAGGCATATGCTAACATGTATGGGCCCACAACTGGTGACAAGATACGGTTGGGTGACACGAACTTATATGCTGAAATTGAAAGAGATTGTGCTACCTATGGTGATGAATGTGTGTTCGGTGGTGGAAAAGTCATAAGAGATGGAATGGGCCAGACATGTGGATATAAACCGGCTGATTCTCTGGATACTGTTATAACAAATGCTGTGATCATTGACTATACCGGGATTTTTAAGTCGGACATTGGCATTAAAGAAGGTATAATTTTTGCCCTCGGAAAAGCAGGCAACCCTGATACGATGGATGGTGTATCTCCAAACATGGTTGTCGGGGTAAAGACTTTACAGTATGGTGCCTACTTGTTTTAATGATATTTCTCCTGTACCTTTAATACTTTATTTGTTAACCGTAGGCAAATACCGAGGTTATAGCTGGAGAAGGGATGATTATAACAGCAGGAGCCATAGACTGCCACGTTCATTTCATATGCCCTCAATTGGCATATGAAGCAATTTCAAGTGGTGAGATTTTGTTTCATGTTGCAATTCATTCAGCTTAGAGTAACTGCAGCTTGTGTTCATATTATATGAAGTGTTATACAGTGTCACAGATAACAGCTCACGAGACATTGGGTTTTATGGATCTAAATCTATCAAATTATCTCTGTTCATATTGTTTGAAATATTATACAATTTATAGGACCTTCATCCTTTCTCATATTGAGAAGAAACCATCAGGCGCCACCACATTTCACTCTTTTCAACTTATTGATCAGCCAAATAGATTAAACATGATTCTCTCGCTGATGCCGCGTCATTTGTAGGGATTACAACATTAATTGGAGGTGGAACTGGACCTGCTGATGGTACTCGTGCAACAACATGCACACCAGCACCATCACAAATGAAATTGATGCTGCAGTCAACTGATGATTTGCCCCTAAATTTTGGTTTCACTGGAAAAGTATGGTTAACTTTCATGTACCCTGCTCAGTTTATATTGTGGAACGACAGCTACAGAATTTCTCTCTATTCAACATCATCAACAATACCTTTATCCCAAACTAGTTGGGGTCGGCGTCGATGAACCCCAAAGAATCATAAAAATAAAAGCAGAATCAAGGGAGGGAAAAGAGATAAATATGAAAAAACAAATAAGTATATATATGTATTTATTTATCTATCTATACACTATCCCTCCACAACACTAATAGCCTTCCTCCACTCCGTCCTAAAACAAACCGTACGCCAATCTATTTCCCACTCCATTAAATCTTGTTTTACTGCTTTCCTCCAAGTAAGTTTCGGCCGACTTCTTACTTTCTTCGTGTTATGCTCTCAATAGCAAACATCTGTTCGTACGGTGCGTCTAAGGCCTTTGAAGGATATGCCCAAACCATCTCAATCTATGCTCTCTCATCTTTTCCGCCATCGATTTTACTCCAACTTTTCGTCGAATCTCTTCATTCCTTATCTTATCTATCCTTGTATGACCACACATCCACCTTAACATCTTTATTTCCGCTACTCCCATTTTATGCTCATGTTTCCTTTGTGCTGGCCAACATTCAGCTTCGTATAACATGGCAGGTCTGACTGCTGTTTTATAAAATTTTCCTTTTAACCTAAGAGGAATTTTGCGATCACACAAATCCCGATGCACTGCACTATTTCATCCAACCTGCTCTGATTCTATGGCTTACATCCTCATTAATCTCCCTCCTTTTGCAATATTGATCCCAGATATCTAAATGTATCTTTCTTGGGTACCTCCTGTCCGAGCATATTTATGGTTTCTTGATCCTCTCTTCCTGCCGTGTCAAACTTACACTTCAAGTATTCCGTCTTACTTCGACTTAGCGTAAATCCTTTAGACTCTAACGTGCTTCTCCATACTTCTAACTGAGTGTTAACCCCAGCCCTGGTCTCATCAATAAGCACTATATCGTCTGCAAATAGCATACACCACGGCACCTCATCTTGAATATCTTTTGTTAGCTCATCCATAACCAGGGCAAAAAGGTAAGGGCTCAAAGCAGAACCTTGATGTAAGCCTACTGTGATTGGAAAATAACTTGATGTGCCATTACAAGCCTTCACACATGTAGTAGCACCGTCATACATGTCCTTGATTGCCTCGACATACTTTGAAGGTACTTTTTTCTTCTCAAGAATCCACCATAAAGTATTTCTTGGAACCCTATCATACGCCTTCTCAAGATCAATAAACACTATATGGAGGTCCTTCTTTCTTTATCGATATCTCTCCATCAATTGTCGTATGAAGAAAATAGCCTCTATGGTAGATCTTCCTAGCATAAATCCAAATTTATTGACAGAAACCTTAATCTCTATTCTCAAACGATGCTCAATAACTCTCTCCCACAGTTTCATTGTATGGCTCATAAGCTTGATGCCTCTATAGTTAGAACAATTCTGGATATCCCCCTTGTTCTTTTATGTAGGCACAAGTATACTCTTTCTCCATTCATCAGGCATCTTATTATTATGGAGGATTTTGTTAAAAAGACTAGTCAACCAACTTATTGCTACATCGCCTAAGCACCTCCACACTTTAATAGGAATACCATCGAGTCATTTTTTTTAATGTCTCCCTAACTTCCCGTGCTTTAACTCTACGCACAAGCCTTCTATTTGAATCATCAAAAGTATCTTCCAGATCCACAACACCTCTATCGCTCTCCCCATTAAAAAGTTTGTTAAAATAACTCATCTATCTGCCCTTGACGTCTTCATCTCTTATCAAGAGTGTTTGATTTTCATTCTTGATACATCTAACCTGCGTCAAGTCTTTACTTTTCTTGTCTCTTGACTTTGCAAGTCTATAGATGTCTTTTTCTCCTTTTTTGCTCCTAAGTTTGTTGTACATATCGGTGAAAACCTTGCCTCTGGCCTCTCGTACAGCTTTATTGGTACTTTTTCTCGCCAATCTAAACTTTTGCAAATTCTCTTCATTATGACATTTATAGGCATCTGAAACACTCCTTCTGCTTAATTGCCTCCTGCAACTCTTTATTCCACCACCAGATTTCCTTTGTTTGATGTCCATTCCCTCTACTTTTCCCTGACACCCCTTTTGTCACTGTCTGGATGCAGTTAGACATCTCCTTCCACATCATATTTACTTCGCCCTTCAGTCGCCACGGTCCTTCCTGTAGCATTCTTTCCTTGAATTCTATTTGTTTTTCCTCATGTAACTTCCACCATCTTACTCTGGGGTGCTGCGCACTTCTCTTCATCTTCTGTATTTTGTTATACCGAACTTTTAAGACCACCAACTTATGTTGTGTAACTACACATTCACCAGGGTATACCTTACAATCTACATACGAAGCTCTATCCTCTCTTCTGGCAAGAAAGAAATCAATCTGACTACAATTTTGACCGCTGCGAAAAGTGATCAGATGTGATTCTCTTTTTCTAAAAAAGGTATTTGCCAACATCAAATCATAAGCTAATGCTACACTCAAGATGTTTTCGCCAGCCTCATTTCTAATCCCATATCCAAAACCTCCTTGAACTCTGTCAAAACTTTTACTACTTTGACCGACATGTCCATTTAGATCTCCTCCTATGAATACCTTCTCCTCGTGTGGTATCCGCTTTAAAATCTCTTCCAGCTCTTCCCAAAATATGCTCTTCTTGGACGCTTGCAGTCCAACTTGAGGGGCATACACACTAAGGATATTAAGAATCAAATCCCCCACTACTAGCTTAACTAAAATAATCCTATCTCCTATTCTTTTAAGATCAATAACTCTATCTTTGAAATTTTTATTGATCAGAATCCCAACTCCATTTATGCTCTTTGTTGTGCCTGTATACCATAGCTTGAATCCGGTGCTATCCAATTCCTTAGCCTTCTCTCCTTTCCATTAAGTCTCCTGTAGGCAAGCAATATTCACTTTTCTTTTAGCAAAAGTATCTGTCAATTTTCGCAATTTTTCCGTTAAGGTTCCTACATTCCAACTTCCCAATCTAATCCCTACCCTCTGGGCTTTTCTTGCCCCCCACACTCGCCACGGAAGTGTGATGACCCTTGCTCATTTATCACCACATCCGGGCACCGATGTGGCGCATTACTCTGGGAATGATGGCCCAAGGCTAGCTTTCTTACCCCTTGCACCCACCTATCTTAGTGCAAAAACCCTTGCTCATTTTTCGTTACACCCGGGCGCCGATGCAACGCGTCGTTAAGAAGGGTACGCTCCAACGAAATATCATTAGGGTCCATCTCATAAAGGTAGCTCTTTTTTTTATAATCGGCTCGCTACGCCTGATGTAACCCTCCTCCTTTACTTGGCTTGGGACAGGCTATGTAGACTACATAGGCGGAGTTGACAGAATTTCTCTCTATTGTGAAACATAAATTAATAGCTAAAAGAAAATTCTTATGACTCTCTCTCTCTCTCTCTCTGGGCGGGCATGTGTCCTTATTTGCCCATGTTCCTGGGTGCATATGTAATTATTCCTTCACTTTCTCAGGGTAACACCTCAAGACCTCAGGAGCTGCATGAAATAATTAAGGCTGGAGCAATGGGGCTGAAGCTGCATGAGGACTGGGGAACTACCCCTGCTGCTATAGATAATTGTTTGGCTGTTGGCGATGAGCATGATATCCAGGTCAGTGTGGGCGTGAGCTTCTTAGATCAGATGATGGGTCTTGCCCCGAGCTGTGTGTGTAAGTCTTCATTATATATCTGACTTCAATTGCCGTCTTTCTTTACTTTCGATGGGAATGGCAGGTTAATATTCACACGGATACATTAAACGAATCTGGATTTGTGGAACATACTATTGCGGCTTTTAAAGGAAGAACTATCCATACTTATCACAGGTATGAGAAAAGTTTCATCAACTGCTTTATACTGGCATCCATAGGCATGCTGTGTGAAGAAGTCTGGCAGACATCTGCTTTTGTTCTTACCACCTTAATTTAACACGTGGTGCAAGTATGACGTGTCAAAACAAATCAAGTGTTACATTTATTTACCTATCATGCTTCCTTGTGATGTTGCAAGCACAAAAGTTACTTGTGATTATTAAAAGCCTCTTGCTTTAGCATTTCATTTAGTTTCGTCTCAGCCAGGTGCCTTGCAGGCTATGTTCTATTTGATGGCTTTCAATTTGTAGTGTTATGTTGCTTATTTGCTTGTTGATTTGAATGTGCTGGAGGTCCAGCTGTTTTTGGCAAGTTAAAAGATCTCATGGAATATTAGTAAGTGAAAACATCTTCTGTTGTTTATTGGGACTAGATTCTTCATTCTGCCTTTTCCTTGCTATTGATGCTGAGAAGTAAGCTTACTCTTTTTATTCCGTTCGATAGTGAAGGTGCCGGGGGTGGTCATGCTCCAGATATCATCAAAGTATGTGGGGTTAAGAATGTTCTGCCTTCATCAACAAACCCTACCCGGCCTTTTACTTCCAATACCATTGACGAACATCTGGATATGTTGGTATGCATGTGCAAAATGGAATTTCCTTTGTACTGTTGTGCAACCTTTAATTTCATTTAGATTTGAATGCATGCAGATGGTCTGTCATCACCTTGATAAGGATATTCCAGAAGATGTAGCTTTTGCTGAATCAAGAATAAGGGCAGAAACTATAGCTTCAGAAGATATATTGCATGACATGGGAGCAATCAGCATAATATCTTCTGATTCACAGGCTATGGGTCGTATAGGAGAGGTGCCAGGCTTCTTTTCCCTGCTCTCAGTTTATGACCGATTTTATCTGATGGCATAGGATTGCCTGCTTTGTTTACAGACAAATTTTCGCTTTCCATCTGCATTTCCCTTGCAAATCTTCTGATTATCATCCATTTGTGAATGTTCATTTGCTTGAGAGTGTCCATACATGGGCTGTCTAGCTGATTCTTATTAGAACTGGCTGCATGTAGTAGCAACACTAAGCTCATTAACTGAAGCTTTTGCTGACTCTACTCCTGATTTCTAGGGTCAACCAAAATGTCTGCAAATCGCATGCTGTGTGCTTATCTGCTTAAGTTGCTTTATATTTTGATGAGTACCCCATGAAGGTCTTCTTTGACACAAACATGATCACGTACTGGCAGATATTTTGTGTGTATGATCCTTGCCTTAGCAATCTATAATGGTTTTGCTAGGTGTATGACCATTATTATCTGTTTTGAATATTAGGGATAGTCAATGGAATGATGTCTGTCCTCAAAGTCTGTCCAACTTATTAATTGTGCTTTTAACTTTCCTTCTTGTTCATTTTCAAATATTTTTCCTCTTCAAAAAGAAGTTTAGTAATGCACTGTCCTCTCACACAACCTTTTCCTTCACCAGGTCATTTGCAGAACCTGGCAAACAGCCCATAAGATGAAGTCACAAAGGGGGTCAATTGAACCTAATGGACTGGAAAGCGATAACCTTCGGATCAGGAGATACATTGCAAAGTACACTATAAATCCAGCCATAGTTAATGGCATTTCTCATTTGGTTGGATCAGTTGAGGTATAATCTTCTCCCGACTTTTACATTTATTAAAAGTCTGAACCAGCTATATGTAAACATGCCACTGATAGGTCTGTTACTATATTTATTTTACGCGTTGTCCAATTCCAGTATCCAACACTAGCATATGACACAAATGGAGAATGTAAAGTGGTCCCTTCATTCACACCAAAAAAAACAAAAAAAAAAGTGGTCCCTTCAATTTTTTTCATTTATATAGTACTGAGCTTTCCTCGATCAGAGAAATATTGCTCCTTATTTCTTTTCTTTTTTTAATTATATGTGGTAATTGTTTATTTTCGTTCCCATTTCATCATGGTTTGTGCAATTGCCTCTAATGTCAGTTGGAGACAAGCTTATATCGACATTTCCATTATTTTTCTGGGCCAGCAATAATAATTTAGAGCCAGCCGCTTCTTTCAAATCCTTTTAACTCCATTGCAGGTTGGAAAATTGGCTGATTTGGTTTTATGGAAGCCTTCCTTCTTTGGGGCAAAGCCTGAAATGGTGGTTAAAGGTGGTACAATTGCATGGGCAAATATGGGTGATCCAAATGCAAGCATTCCGACTCCCGAGCCTGTATTTATGCGGCCCATGTTTGGAGGTTTTGGCAAGGCTGGAAGTGCAAATTCTATTGCCTTCGTGAGCAAGGCATGGCTCTCTCTCTCTCTCTCTCTCTCTCTCTCTCTCTCTCTCTCTGTGCGTTTCTTCTTTTCGTTAAAGCTATCCGATTTTAAACAGGCGGCTGCAAATGCTGACGTAAAGGCCCTATACGGACTCGAGAAGAAGGTGGAAGCTGTTAGGAATGTCAGGAAGCTGACTAAACTGGATATGAAGCTGAATGATGCGCTTCCAAGTATCACCGTGGATCCGGAGACTTACACAGTGACCGCCAATGGTGAGGTCCTCACATGTGCTGCAGCCACTACAGTTCCCCTGTCTCGGAACTACTTCCTCTTTTAGGGATGTACCAGTCTCTCTCCTCTTCTCAAGGAAAAGAAAGAAACGAAAACCTAAGGCATAGAATCGGTGTCCCACAAGCAATAATGAAATCTTGAATTTGGAAATGGCCTGCTAGGTCACAAGAAACTAAGAAAGTATTGGTCTGATTTAGGGGTGTCACAAAAGCCCGAGCCAGGTGGGCCGGCCTGGCCAAACGCCCGGATGTTTTTTAACATCCGTATTTTTTCTTTAATTTAATTTCAAAAAAAGGAAAAAAAAACAAAAAGAAAAAATAATTTGGCCCGGCGCGGGCTGACCCGAACTCGGTACGGTTCACATTGGGCTGGCTTGGGCCGGGCCGAGGCTTGGCCTATTGACACCCTTAGTCTGATTGGTCTGTTCCATTGACCTACTGTGAGAATTTCCAGATTATGAAAGCAAATCTATGAAACCGTTGTTCTTCAAAGCCAAGCAACTTTGTGGAGCGAAACTGTTGAATAAGAGATCTCCTAGGTTCGTTCTTGGCATGGAAAGTTCAATACTGTGTTGATCGAGATGGTAACTGCTGATCTTTGGATGATATAATCAAATAATACATTACTCCAGTTTTTGGAGTTCATTCTGCTTTGTTGGGAGTTTGTGCAACTTCTCTACTGGCTCACTCAAACTCAGAAACAGTAATGCACTGAGAACCACGTTGTCATGTGAATTGTGAAACACTCAAAAGCAGCAAACAAGACAGAGCACTCTCCTTTCACGACTATGGTAGCATTTGGATAGCTTGAGGTCACTTTTTGGCCATTTACTTGTATCGACCCAAGGAGCTCTGGTCCGACAATTTTTTGTCATATGAATAGATGAACGAGGGCCGCTGGTTACCCCTACGGCACTGAAGGAAACTAAAAATGGAAAGCTACGCGTCGGTGAGCTTCAAAGTTCATATTTTACTAGCACCTCCCAGCAACGCGAACTTGCTCAGCGCCCTCCTCAAAACTTTACCAGCTGCATTTTTAGGTATGGAATCGATGAACATGATGCGTCGGATTTTCTTGTAGGGGGCGACCTGCACCCGGGTTTGTCCCAGAGTAAACAAAACATCGACAACTTCTCATCGGAGATGACCTGAACTCCGGCTTGCCACACCAATTAGAGAACGATCAAGAGACGGTGAAAAGACAGAAAGACGTAGTACCATTTTCGCAACAAATGCCTTAATGCTCGGCTCATCCACAGCTCTTCCCGGTCGCCTCACAATAAAGGCCATGGGTATTTGACCGGCTTCTTCATCGGGATACCTGCCCAAAATCAGTGGTAGATGTGACGTATTCTGTACTTAAGAGTTTCGGTTTTTCTGAGAAGAGCAGCTCATGGGTGACGGGGGTCGGAGCACATACGGGGCGACAGCGGCATCTGCCACATCCGGATGCGATTGAAGAACATGCTCCAGCTCGCCCGGTGCCACCTGATTGAACAAAAATTAAATTCAACCTAAATAAACCTTTCGAAGCACGCTTTTACTAAATCATTTCTCGAACGTAACTGTCTTAACGTGGTCTTTGACATCTTAAAGTACTTCGAAGACCCAGAATCATGTGAAAGGAATAGTTTTGATTTACCGGATTGCTTAGGCTCTTCCCATCACAATCTGTCGAGAGTTATTTCGCACAAAAAGCAACCCGAAAATTGAGGAAAAAAAATCCAGGTAAACGACACTAAATTACCTGGTAACCTTTGTATTTGATGATATCCTTTATCCGGTCCACGAAAAAGAGGAAGCCTTGTCCATCAATGTAACAGAGATCGCCGGTTCTCAACCACCCCTCCGTGTCCACAATCGCCCTGGTGGCTTGTTCATCTCCAACATAACCTAATTGAACCGGAGCGTCCAAGGCAAGACATAGGAGCTTTTAGTTGGTGTGCATTATTCATGGGAGTTTCCAGTTAAAGTTTGGTAGCAATCTTGAGTGCAGTGTTGTTGTTACGTGTTTACCCGTCATAATGGAAGCTCCTCTGACCCAGAGTTCGCCGACTTTGCAAGGCGGCAAGAATGCTCCGGCATCGGGGTCGACGATCTTAGCTTCACAGTTGGGCACGAGCTTTCCGGTCGCGCCAACTACTGCGGATTCCTTCGGACCAACTGTCGCAAAGGCTCGTCCCGTTGATTCGGTTAGCCCATATCCCTTTGCATAAATTTCGTGAATCAGCAACTCGCTACAGAGTTAATCACCTGTCCGATCCAATGGCTTCTTCTTCTTTTTTACAGAAAAAAGAAAGCGTTGGGCGCAGGAATCTAAATCGCAAGCAATTATTGCAAGTTTTTCGGTGTTGCGTTTATGTTAAACTTAGTATGAGAGCAAGCGACAAGAGTGACTTATCCATAGAAAGAAGGGAAAACGAGGCATGCAGTCCATGAATCGATGCAATGCGCAACGTTGTTCCAGAATTATTGATAAGTGTTCAATCAAATATCTAGATTATATGAAATTATTCAATACTGTTATTTCATTAATTATTTACTTAACGGAATTTACTAATATAACTTCCCATCAATTTAGTTTTAAATAATGGACAGAAAAAAGTCACATGTCCACTCAAGATTTTCATTTCAAATCACAAACAATAATTCATAGTTTTAAATAATGATAGACGGGTTAATATCTGAATTTTTTTCCTCTTCTAAAGTAGATGCATAAAATCCAACTCAACAAATTCATTATATATATCATCCAATAATATTTGATTCAAATGACTTCATTAAATATTTATTAATAGTTCAAAAATCACATCAAATAAATTAAAAAAATATAGGTAATATTTTACGAAGTGCCAAAATTTATGGATAATTCATGTCACTTTTCTAAAAAGAACATAAGGAACGAAGAGAAAATGTCCAATAATTGCAAAGTCTGTTCGTAAAGATAAAGACTGAAATTTTATGAAGAATTTAAAAGAATGTCCAATAATTTTCTTTTATCGCGCTTTCAAAATTTTAAATTTAATTTTCAACATTTCAAAAACATCCATCTTTCCGGCACCCCCCTCAAAATAAAAATAAAAAAGAAAACCTCCACCTTCTTCGTCCTACGCGCTTTATAATAGTGAGTTATCAAAGAGCACTATTGACCTCTCGGGCCATGGGATGCTCACCTGAGCCAACTGCACATAAGGGAAGCGATCCTTAAACCTCGCGACGACCGCCGCAGGAAGTGAAGCGCCGCCGCAAACGACCACCTCGAGCGAGCTGAGATCCTGCCTCTCCATCACGCTCCCGCCCTTCACCATTGCAATGACAACCGGCGGGGCCACAGCCATGTGGCTGACCCTGAACCGCTCGATGGCTCTTCCCATCTCCTTCATACGAAACCTCCCCATGCACAACAGCGTCTCCCCCATCGCCACCGACCGTACGCAGTAGGTGAACCCAAACACGTGGAAGTACGGCACCGTGCACAGTGCGACAGCCGGGGAGGCCCTCGCCGCTCTCACCGCGTAGGATCCAGCCACCATCGACGTCAAGTTCCGGTGGGTCAGCGCCACAGCTTTCACTTTCCCCGTCGTCGTCCCCGACGAGTACAAGATCGCCGCCGTGTCCGATTGCGAGACATCACTTTGTTCGGGATCGCCGGTTGGAACCACCACCCGCGTCAGGGACTCGAACTGCGGAGAATCGATTAGAACCGTTCCGAGCGGGGGGGAAGGGACTTTGCCGGCGGTTGTGGACGTAGCGAACGCGATCGAAGGTCTCGAGAGCTGGATTAAGTGGAGAATCTCAGGAGCAGTGCTGGTAGGATTGCAGGGAGAGACCGCGACGCCGATGGAGAACAGAGATAGGTAGAGGATCGGAATGTCGAGCGAATTTGGGGAGATGATTAGGGCACAATCGCCTCTGGAGAGGCCATGGCGGGAGCGCAGGGAGGAGGCCAGAGACCTGACTCGGCGGATGAGCTCCGGGTACGAGACGCGGCGGGAAGTGGCGACGTCCACGAGAGCGGCGGCGGTCGCCGGCGGAGGATGGGAGGCGAGGTGAGAGAAGATGTAATCAGTGACAGAGAGTGGCGCGGACGGCGGAGGAAGCGGAGCAAGAGGTCTGAGGCTGTGGTAAGTCCCAGTTTTTGAGCAGAACCCAGAGTCCGGATCAATGGAAGAAGTGGAGGTAGTGTTCTGGGTCGCCATTTGAAGGGTTGAAGTGTGAAGGAATTAGATTGAATGGTGGGATGTTGTTCCGCCCAGATGCAGAGAGGAATGATCTGTTTGTTTATGAATGGAAGTGGAGCACGACTGGTTGAAGACGATGAGCCCTTGCCGTTTGCCTTATTACCTTGCTGTTCTTTATTCGGATTAGCTCCATGACGGTGATTGAAAACGCTTGAATATCGTCAATAATTATTACCACAACGGATTTTGACCATCTAATTCAAAATTACCGATTCGGATCGATCCACGTTATTTTTTACTAAAAAATTACGAATTTATTTGGACAGTTCATTTTAAATTAGACGGTTCAAATTCAACGGTACCTATATATTTATGGTAATAAATCCTTTTCCTGAATACCGATATCTTACGGATGGTACCGGAATTGGATCCCCTAGCACAAAACAGGGATGACATGGCGATATTTGGGCAATCTATTTTAAAATGGACGGTCATAGATGATTCGGATTGATCCACGTCACTTTTTAAATTTCTTTTTAAAAAAAAATTGACTTGGATCAATTCGAGCTTTTTATTTTTTATTTGGACGATCCGAATCAATCATGTATCCTCGCATTGCCGAGCAATATCCAATCTTCCTTGTTTAATTCATTTTAATAATGTGTCATGAAGGTGGATCCCTGTGTTTTAGTTATGATTTTTCCGTGGTACATTGAAAGTTGGAAGAATTAGACCGGTCTTTTGTTCCTGATTATTAGTAAAGAGTGTGCAAGTGAAATAAAAGTAAATTGGTGTTTTTGCTTCGGGACGATTGATATCGTGCTGAGTTCCCTTGCATTGGCAGAGCCCCTACATGGTAACATTTCTGATCAACTTTTAAATAAAAATTGATTTCTCCATTTCTCTTCAAAATCAAAAGTTAATTTTTTTTATTTTACTCCATATTGACTTCTGATCAATGAAATTCGTTTGGTAACGGTTGAAAATTTTTATTTTTGAAATATTATTAACAAAATATTTGGCAACTGGCTGGTGGCTGGCAGCGACGATGGTCGGCCGAGGCTCGTGCGACCAAAGAAGTAATTCTGGAGCCGAGAAGTAAAAATTTTTAATTTCTGAAAGTTGACAAAAAATCCAATCATACGTAAAAAATCTTATTAGAAGCCAATTTTTTTACCAAACGCATTTTTGCTTCGGAATTGATTTTACCAAATTGGATTGAATTATGACAGGGAAATGAAAAAAATTGGAGTGATTTCACGCGCACCCTGAGTTGCCTGGGAACCTGCCTGTTACGCTTGGAGCAGAAATTAGAATACTTCAGAGTTTCCAGAGGAGTTTGGTAGGATACTCGAGCGAGAGGAACTTATTTGGTAAATGAGATCGCAAGAGCAGAAGAGTGATTATTTTAAAAGAGATTCTGTGGGTGTTGGGTTGCAGAGGATGAAACATACCCAAACCTCATTCGATCGATCTCACTCTCGAGATTTGCTACGAAACTACAACTGTGGGAAGACAATTGGGCTGAAGAGAGAA
The DNA here is from genome assembly GCA_028455895.1 of Rhodomyrtus tomentosa. NCBI lineage: Eukaryota > Viridiplantae > Streptophyta > Magnoliopsida > Myrtales > Myrtaceae > Rhodomyrtus > Rhodomyrtus tomentosa. The sequence continues at coordinate 9,793,561 of JAPCWY010000003.1, read as the reverse complement.
GTCGGTCCAAACTATTTCCCGGACCTTTTTAGATACGGAGATTTGCACCTAAAGATACATAAACATTTCGGGGAACCAATAGCGCATTTGGGACAGGAACAAGATTGCTTATGCAAAAGCACATGGCTATGCAACCCAGTCCCCCCTCCTCAATGCAGATGCAGACTTGGACGTGAATTTGGAATTTTAAATGATGAGTTTTAGACTTGACGTACATCTTATGATAATCTTCTTGAAAAGGAGCCAAATAGAGAGTAGCTGTACCGGATTGAGGATAAAATGACCAATGTTCATGTGATCTGTTTTTTTTTTTTCATATGGCAAGTTTGCATTCTTGGTGTTCTCCTGACAAGGGGGGTGCGGTCCGGATGTTTCTTGCTCTTGGCGCTATGACAAATGAAATACCTGTCCCTGTCCATGTGCTGACTTTATTCATGCAACATCTATTGTTCTGACCTTGGATTCCTCCGATTGTGCTGGCAACTTCTAATCTAAATCTTTGCGAAATGGAATGAGAACAATGCCTACCCCTGTTTTGCAGGCCCCGGCTCCCTTAATGGATAAGTTTGCCGATTGGGCTCAGATATGTAACGGCAGAGCTACAGGAAACAAGCGTAGCAGGAGCAACCAGTCCTTTCAAGTAGCTTGGCAGGCTCCAAAAACTGGTTGCGAAATTTGAACGCGGATGAATTAGTGTTATAAAGCTCTGGATTAGTCGGGAAAGGAGGCCTAACCAGAGAGATGTGGAAGAGAATTAATACGTGGATTTGCCAGGAACTTGGGTGAATCCCCAGCTTCTGCTGCAGATCTCTGGGAATCACGAAAGGTGCGGAGTCGGGGTGTAGCATACCAGAAATCGAACAAGAAGCAAAAGCCATTATTACTTCACCTTTTTTCTGCCTCCTAAATTTTTAATGCTTCTAAATCCTCTCTTTGATATTTTAATGGTAGCAAGCTGCTATCGAGGCGATACCAGCCTCTTCAGGGAATCAAAACCAAATGTGCAGATACGTTGGCGAAGATGGGAAGATGTCAGGAGGAACGTTTTCTCTGGAGCTCAAGCTGTCCCTGAGGAGCTTCTGTCCTTCGGTTTATTTAGATAGGCTAAGTTCTCCAGGACTGCTTTAGCTTCTGATGCTTCCAGTTCTCTTGACCGTAGCTTTATTTAAACCTCTTTGCTTGTTACGTTTAGGGGTATTAATGCAATGCTGTGTTTACTCAAACACTTCATTGCTGATCTTTGTTGCTTCTTTAGGGAAAATGAAAGGGATTGCTTCGATAGATTTGTCGATTTGTTGCCAACTTCTGCTGAAATTTGGTTTCTTAAGAAGCAGTCGAAAACACTTGGGCTCATTTGGGGTTGTACAAGACCCAGACGAATTTTGGGGTCCCATTGAATGGACTTGGGCTGGAAAAAGTCGCATGATCTTTCTCATTTCACCAGGGTGGGGAACGCCACAAAAGTGCACCGACGACCCCGTAGTACAGGCAGACAGTGCTGATGTTGTTTTGGAGTACTGGTGGTCCATGTTGTCAAAGAAGGGGGCCGCCATTTGCATGCATGCTTCAAAAGGTCGGGTGGATCATATATATGAGAAGGGGACTTTCTCGTCTGCTGCAGGAGTCTCGAGTGCCGTAGTTGTTCAGCTATTCCCTGCTTGAGAAAATCATCCTAATTCGTAGGACCAGAACCGGAAGCGACGGGCGCTTCGCAGGTCAAATGAAACATCAGCCGTTGACTTTCTTCTTGCTTGGTTCGAAAAAGGATGTCCTTTTTCGGACCATTTTCCGGGTCATGGTTTGATTTGATAACTCTCTTGGACAGGGAAATCAGCGGTCACTAACCAAAGCCACGTGTCTTGTCCGTGGTGGGATAGCGTTTTGCGTCTGCGAGAACAGAAGGGACGGCGGCAACGAAGCTTCGTAAGCGATGTACAGAAGATCTATCTTGGAGAAAGGGGCAACAAAACCAGTGTTTCTGCCGTGCTGTGGATGGAACAAATATTACTATGGGCAATCTGCTGATTGATCTCGATTTCAATTTCACTGATGAGATGACGGGCAATTTGCTTAAAACTTGGTCGTGAGAATAGTTATCGAACCAAGGTGTAGGAATCGATTCGGAAACCAGGAAATTGTCGTCTTTAATGAAATAATGATATATTTATCCGTAATTAGATTTGATCCTATGACTAGTCAATTTTTCCGAAGGTGATAAGTGGAGTCTTAAATATACGCGCACGAATCACATGAAAATCAGATTTAAAGAGCCTTTGACTAGACTTGTGGTCGGCCGCTCCTTTCCGGTTTCTTTCTTTTGTTTCCGGCAGGAACATGAGTTGACGATCAGCTACAGATTTGTTAATTAATTAATCTAACCAAAGTACATCCTCAGCATCTGTCATTGCGTGCAACATCCTGGCCCTGTTGCTCCCATATCTCTGTCCCGCAAAATTCTTCCCTCCTTGGCCACGACACTAGGGAAATCGGATCGCTTTTCGGTCGGTCGATCGATAGATCATAAATCGTCAATCTACGCGGGCCTCAAGAAGAGACCCTCACGATTAATGGTTGAAATGATATTGACATGTATGATCCATTGACTATGCAATAACTACTCTAAATATATAGTCTCCGAAGCATTTGCAAAGATGACAGGCATTAAAGAACATTTGTGCCATTGTTTCCACGTTCGAGTAATAGCTTTTTGCGGCACGCATCATCTTCAACTTGCACTCGCAGCATCTCCGCCGCGCAGGATAAAGTTGTCGGACTAAAATATTACGCGATTCATTTGCCTTGAGTATGGATTTAAATTAAAGTTCCGTTTGTTTCACGAAAATATTATCCTAAAAATGACCATTTATATCGGTTACAAAAATAAACAACTGTGCATGAAAATATTTATGCATAAATTGTTATCTATAACAAGGAAAACACCTCAAAATGTTTTTTCCAAAAATATTCATATTTGGACATTCATATAAGATCCCATGATTAGCCGTGAATGCATCCTAATTTTCCTCTGTGGTCACTCAATTCATTTGGATTCAAAGGGCAAAAGAAGAGTATATGCTCGCCACGTGTCTAGATAAAGAGCAGGAGGCCGTCCCACCATCGGGACTCAAAAGATCCACGCATTTTAGATAATTAATTAATAGATTATTTTAGTAATTAATCAATTTAGTGAACCCACCGCGCGCGAGCGGAATTTGTCTCTTTCTTCAAACGTTTTTGCGGGTGTGAATCGTCTGATTCACTCCAGTTCGTCATAAAAGCTGGTGGTACGTTCTGGATCCGCTCCCCGTCAATAAATAAAGTACCCCGGAAGATCCTCTGCATCGCGGCGCACCAACGAAGTCCGACTCTCCCCGTCGATCGTACGGTCGGTGTCGCGCCACCTCCTCATCCATCGTTAGAGATGGCCGTTGGCGCTCAGAGACGAGACGACGGCGATCGACGGACGAGAACGTGTTGAAACCCGCATCCCGACGCCACCCGGTCATAATTCTTTCCTACTGTTGCTCTTTTTTAGTCTGGCGATCCGATTGATTGCTTTGCCTGAAATTTGATGACTCTGCGGTGACACTTCGTTGAAGAAGGGAGGGCAAAAGTGTAGTAGCCCACGGCATTGCCCAGATTCTAGCTCGATTTCCAACCCCGAATCAGCTTCTTCGCCGGCGCCAGTTGGACGAAATTGCCGTCTCCGGGCTCTGCTTTCATGGCGGATACTCATGCAGCAGCGGCGGAAGAGCCGCCCGCGCAGGAGCCTCTTCTGGTGCAGGACCAGAGTCGCGGCAATCACCGACCGCCGCGACGTCGCGAGGAGGAGGACGTGGACCCGCACCTCGATCAGACGCTCGACAAGCTGGAGATGTTCCTCTCTTTCCTAGGCTTCAACCAGTCGACAGTGCTCAGAACCCTGCTGTCGTGGACTGCGTTCGTACTGATCGGAGTGGTGTTGCCGGTGATCGTGCTCGAGCTCTCCGATTGCTCGGACTGCGAGCAGTACCAGATCAGGAACTTCGAGCTAGATATAGTCGCGTCGCAGGCGTGTCTCGCCGCGGTCTCGTTGCTTTGCCTTTCGCACAATCTTCGCAAGTATGGAATAAGGAAGTTCCTATTCGTGGATCGCTATAATGGCCAGATGTCCAGGTTCCGAGACGAGTATATCAAGCAGATTAAGGTCAGTGGATTCTGGTCTTTTGCGATTAGTGTGCTTAGTGAAATCGCTGCGCCGAGTTATATCAATTGAATGAACTTGCTTTGATTGCCTTGGAATTGTTTCTTATTTGTTTGTTGAAGGATTGGCCTGTGTGGTTCTCAACTTGAATCTTTACTATTGGGTGCGCATGGACTAATTTTGTGAGAACGCATCGATTCTTTGAATGTGCTTCAAACTTCCATGTGTGAGTCTCAACTAAATCTATGCATGGAAAAATAGCTATGTTAATTAGCCTTTCGGATTGAATTCTCTAGCAGCGGATGACAATGACATGTCTCCTAGTAAAATTATGCCTGTAGTTCTAGGAATTTGATGGATGAACGAAGACTGCAGGATTGATTGCTGCTAGGATTTTAATGTCTTTGCTGCCTTTGAACAAACTCACAGTCACATAGGAAAAGCTAGTCTTAGGCTCTTAGCCAGCCAGCACGCAACTATTAGAATTATTATCTTTTAATTATAAGCTCTGCTGTATCTTACTTTCTGGAATGCCCTCTCAGAAGCCTCCGAACTAACCACTAATGCCATATGGTCAGTCCTTGATTACTAATGAGGCCATACAACAATCTCTTTTTTCTTAATAGCAATGATGGGGAGTCCGAAAGCACTTAGTCTTAGAGACAATGGCATCATGGTAATTACCGCTAGGGAGAGGGCAAATTGTTATCATGTCACATTCCGGAACACATTCGACGTGCCATTTTCGGGAGTACAATGAGTTTCTTATTTTTGAAGTTCGTAGGACTTCTTTATGATCACTCAAGAATTTGTTTACTCCAAAATTTGCGCAGGGTTCTCTACGGTTGCTTGTTATATGGTCACTTCCTTGTTTCGTTTTGAAGACTGTGCGTGAAGTGGTCCGTCTTGTATATATACACCGTGAATCATGGTGGCTGTCAGTTTATATTTTATTCTCGTTGGTTATATCCTGGACTTACGTCAGTACAATCTCTCTATCAGCCAGCACTTTGTTTCATTTGGTCTGCAATCTGCAAGTTATTCACTTTGATGATTACGGGAAGCTCTTGGAAAGAGAGACTGATGTTTTGGTTTTCATTGAAGAGCACATTCGTCTACGGTACTATCTCTCCAAGATAAGCCATAGGTTCAGAATTTTCCTCCTCCTAGAATTCTTGGTGGTCACGGCAAGCCAGTTTATAACTCTGTTCCAAATAACGGGATACAGTGGACTCGTTACTGTCATTAATGGTGGTGATTTTGCTGTGAGTCATATGCCACTTCATTTTCCGTAGTTCTAACTTGTTTTATTGTTACTTCCTTTCAACTTAAGAGTTCCCTCTTGGGCTTTGCAGAAAGGGATCTTTGCCAATGCATTCCTCTTTACTGCACCTCTTGAGAGCTCAATTTTATTGATTAATTTCTTTCCTCGATTTATCTTCAACTTTGCAGGTCTCTACCATTGTCCAAGTTGTTGGGATTAGTCTGTGCTTGCATGCTGCTACAAGGATCTCACATAGGGCCCAAGGCATTGCTTCAATTGCAAGCAAATGGCATGCATTGATGACATGTGGCTCTACAGGTTCAACATCTTTAGGAGGTTCAGGTCATGTAGGAAGCACGGAGCCCGTGAATGCATTTAGTTCAATACATATAGATTACTCTGAAAGTGACCTGGAATCTTTGGAATATGTCGGAATGCCAACCAGCACACAACTTGCTACTTATATGCCAACTTATCACAAGAGACAGGCTTTGGGTATGGAGCTAATCATTTTGAACATTGATTTGGCTCACTGGTTTGCTCTCAGTTTTTTGCACGTTCAGTGAATCTTGTATTGAAAAGAATCTTTTCATGAAGGGTGATGCATCAAAATATTCCCCTTAGATCTGAAATTTGATCTTGCCAAGTGAACTATGCCTACTGCAGAGTTCAGATACATTCTGCAGTAAACACTGATGAGCTAAAGATGCATTTGTATGCCATCTTGTTTTGAATTTAGGTCTCATTTTGTGCAACGATCATTTAATGGTCCTAAGCATGGAAATTGCTTATTATTTTTGCATGACATGATTTTCCAACATGGGGAGCCTCTTATAATGAGCAAATTTGGAGAGGTGACATGGAAAGTATGTCTTGGATAAAGTACTTCTTGTATTGACGTTGCTTTGCGTGTTCCTCCCGCCTGCGAAGTTCTACATCATAGATCCCATTTGAGGTTGTCTTTTCTTTTTTGATGTCCATAGTTGGTGACTTTGATTGTCATTTGTTGATCCATGGTTCTTTTGTTTCCTATGACTGAATTATGTGTTCATTCGAGGTTGTCTTTTCTTTTTTGATGTCCATAGTTGGTGACTTTGATTGTCATTTGTTGATCCATGGTTCTTTTGTTTCCTATGACTGAATTATGTGTTCATTCGTCCCACCTGGACCAGCTTACCAGTTACCGTTTTGTGACTGAAATCTTCAAAGTCTGCTGTTCAACTGTAATCTACAGGGATCTCGGACTCTTTTCCTTCTTTTGACTGTGCTGTTTGATTTTACAGATTTCCATTCGTTGTTTTATTCATCTTAACTATATAGTCAGAGCATGAGCTGGCAAAATTTCTCTTTTATTGTCTGTTCTCTTTCCAGGAGCACTTCGTGAAGCTCAGTTGTGTGCATGTTCATCTCTCTATATATTCCCACATCCTCATACATGCATATGCCAGGAGCTTCTTAAACGACATCTCTGATTGTAATTTTAATTATTTGACTTGTAAAATTGTAGCCTTGTCACTCATACAAATGATCCGTCTTGTTCTACAGTAATGTACCTGCAGACCAACCCCGGGGGAATCACACTTTATGGATGGACAGTTGATAGGGCTCTCATCAATACAATCTTCTTTATCGAGCTTTCATTGGTAACTTGGGTGCTCGGGAAAACTATAGTTTTCTCTTCCAGTTAGCTCTTCTGACTGCTTAACTTGGATTCATTTGCCTGCAACGAGTATAAAGCACTAGTCAAGCCATCGAGACAGGCTGAATTTCAGTGATTCGGTGAAGCATCCTTATCCAGATCAGAAAAGTATTCAATGCCAGTGACAATCATGCGGCCACTTTTGCTGCAGTGCGAACTGCTTTCATTCAGAATTTTCTGGCTGACTTTCTTGACGATCATGGCTTTGTTCATACAAACTTGCGAGGCTAGCAAATTGCTTGAGTTTCCTCAAGAGGACCTCTCCGTCGATCTTATGACGTCCATGAATCCTGATGTCTCCATGCCAGGTTCTGACCGCTGCCTCTCTACTTCCGCAAAACCTCAGTTTTTTCACCGTCTATTATCCTCTGCTCGACTAAATGATGTTATAGGTGCGGCTAGATGAGTTAAATAAATTGCACTCTTAGCACAAAGAACGTTATTATCTACTTTGTTAACTGCCCCTTTAGCTGTGAGGCAAATTTGTTGTAGTCCACATTGAAAGCCGCAGATTTTTATTTTGCATAGTTCTAATTCAGCTGCTCAACCTTGTTCACATTTAGAGTTAATTTCTGTAAAATGCCGTTCGCGATGAGTGGATGGCCAACACACGTATAAACTGCTTCTTTCCCATCCAAAAGAGCTCTTCCTGTATCTTATTTATAGCCTTTTCTTATGCCATGTTAGTTACGGACTTCTGTTTTTTGATCGAAATACTAGTTTTGGAATTGAAAACTTAATAACGTTGCTTCCTTTTCTTTTTCCCTTTTTGTTTTGGTCGAAAACCTTTGGGTTACCTGGTGAACGACTTGCATATTGGGCATCGAATGAATCTCCAAATCTCTAAACGGAGGTCACAATGGTCTTTAGAAGAAGCTCATCGTCCTCTCCGCGTCATGGAGACAGTCTGAGAACACATGGCATGTAATTCGTCTACGGTTGGTGATGAATCTACACATAAATCTCCTGTTTTGCTATTTCGCTCGTCACCGCCTGTGCTCTGTTGCCCCCCCCCCCCCCCCCCCCCCCTTTTTTTTTGGACGGGAATGCAGCTTGCCACCGCAACCTGGTCGACATCAATAGTGGAATTTGTTTTCGTACAGATTTATGTAGTCATCAATGTTGGGGAGAGTGCTAGATGTGGAACAGAACAGACCCATCATGTATCGACATTTTCAAATCATAGGACCTTCGTGTGAATCTTCTGAACCCCATTTTAAATGTTTGGGAAGACAGGGTTCTGGTATGCATAGATCTTCCAAAAGACTCGTACCGAATCGAGCACAGCGACTTTCAAATGATCGTACTATTTACTCCGTATAGTTTTATCCAACTTGCTAAGGTGGTATAATTCGGTCTCTTTAAAAGTCTCTTACACGGTCGATTTTCTAGGTAGATATTGCCGCTCCATATGACACTAAAACTACCACGGAGGGTTAGAGGGAGGAGCGTAACAAATTAAGCATGCTTCCGAGACTCGAAGCAATTCAAGTAGATGAAGTTTCTCGATGGTGAAATGAGAAGTTAAAACATTTTGTAGGATGATTCCGTGACTATGATGTTTTTAGATTTTTATAACACCTGTTAGCGCCCAATGGCGATGCCTAATTGAACCATAATCTGCACCATGCGTGATCATTCGCCGTTACTTATATGCCCCATCATTGTACAAAGATCCGCGCAAGCATTACTCCTGCTTCGGGTGACGTTTGAAAGATAATCCTTTCAAGAAACGTTTTAATGTCCTCGACCATGAGCAGAGCGAATGAATCAGATATCATAGTCGCCGAACGGACTCTTCAGTCCCTTCCTCAATTGCATCATTTTTTTTTCCGGCTATTGCATGGCCATCTTATTTGTAACCCTAGCTTCCCATCCGATACAAGGCATGGCTCTTAAACCGGAGCACATCATGGATCAACATTAACAGAAGACAAAACAAAAAACACTCAGCCGTAAACCTGCTTTGAAGCCTCCATCATCTAAGATTTCTCTTCTGCGAGTGTCTGGCCGGTTAGATTGCAACTCAATCCAGGCTTCAAGACGCCAATTTCTTGCCTCTGTATTTACCCACGATTGATAGCTCCCTAAAGGCACCAGAGAAAAAGAGACAGAAGTACCAAAAAACCAAAAGACCAAAAGAGGGAAAAATTGTATAGCCGTGATAATTTTTTCTTTTCTGGCCTGAAGCAAGATAGTTAAATGTAAATACTCCCTCACATCAACCACTGCTCATAGCTGCACATACACTTCTCAACTCGCAAATGGTTCGGCCAAGACTCAAGAAAACAAGAGAAAATCGCATCCTACTAAGCTCGATGAATGCAGTTAACAGCGACCTAAATTTTGTCTATTTGCTTTTCATGCAATTCAATAGATTCAACAAGCTGCACCATTTTTCATAGATTCAATGAAACTCTTGTCTAGGAGACGAATGTTTCATATTTTCTGAGGCCTGCCAATTCTCTATATTCACTTAAAGGTCGAAGAGCTTTACATAAATAAAGCCAAATAAAAGGTGATAAGTCCCACGACACTGCGAATTTCTTGCTTAGAGCCAAGCCAAAAGGACTGGATCGATCACAACCATATAGATGGTGTGGGTTCACCATGGGCTCCACATATAGGTCCCACATGAAAAACCACTAAGCACCCCATCCACGGACTTGAGTCTAAGCAAGAATATTGCCCCATCATAATAGAACTTCCAAGTTTCTCCTAACCAAGTTCTTTCCACAGGAAATGTCATGAAAAATTGAGGGAGCAGAAAAAAAATTCACGATGAAATGCTCCATCTAAAATAGAGCCAGGTTTGTAACAATAGAAGAGATAAGGTCGAACCAGCAAGGTAACAGAGCCTGATCCTTCATCCACCATTTTTGAGCCTGCATACAGTTTTGTCCAAATTCCACATGGCAAGACGAAAAAAGAGGGTTACGGACACGAACCCACAAACACTTGAGGCATCATGACTCTTTAAAAGTTAGCATTAAGGCACTTGCCACAATGTTGCAACTGCTAGCTTGCAAATAGCTACGCATGTCTCAAAAAGGAATTTGTTGTCGATAATTTACTCCACTAGACAATAAAATAGGGAAGCTGCAATTAGTGAAAGATAAATTTCAAGACTTTATTCATGTCTTCAAGAAGCATGAAGCATCTATCAACTTCTGCTACACAAATAACCAAGAAAATTTTGTCCAACAAAAGCATGGCGCAAATGGATAATGTTTCCCTTTAGTAATGACACATATTCCTGACAGAAGCTAAAATGAGATCTCATACCCAGCAACATTCTGATTCATAACGAACTGCAATATATCAACATCAAATAACCAAGATCTAATTTAACCAAACTGGATATGATACTGTCAATATGGTGAAGTGAAAACTAAGAGTTATATGGTACCTCTGATGAGCCTGAACGAACAACTAATGGAAGTTCTATAATCCAAATTGAAGGTAAACTCCACAACCTGCTTGCAACTTGAATACTGCAGGTGACAGCCGCAGACAAACGTCAAAAAAATTTCAAAAACTACAGAAATCTCGACACCATCACATGCCATCAGCACAATAAGGACATTTCTAGGGCTTCCCATTTCACAAAATAAGCCACGTAGTTACAATATTTTGGATCCAAGCCAATGGGGCAAGAATTACACGTCCTTCTCAAAAAGCTGCAAACGCAATAAGCATTGACAGGCAGGAGATATCTCATTAGTAAGCCACTAATAACCTGCCAGCAGCCAGCTTTATAGAGACAATCAATGAACTCCTTATATCCGCATATCTCAGGAGGCAATCGAGTTAAATTTCAATCTTCGCCACTAAAAAGAGCTAGAAGTCAAAAAGGCCAACTTAATAAAGCAGAAAAGTTTCTTGAAGGGTATCAAAAACATTACATAGCTCTTGCTGATTTCGTTTTCTCTACTTACGTCAGGTCTCAAGTTGTGACCAAACTAACGAAAACAGTAGCGAATGGGGAAATTTGCTCCCTTCTAATTTGGTTCTCTCTTTTCCAGCTTTTCCAGTTCAAATGGTCAAAATAGCTATTTGCTTCAAAGGGCTTAAATCTTCAATGTCTATTGCGATAAACATGACCGAACATGAATCATAGCGAAATTGCCAAATCATGGTGATTATTTGGTTAAAGCTGCCAGCAGAAATTTCTTGTAAAATGTATAGGTAACTTCTCAACCAGCTACAAACTATACCATCTTCGTAAAAAACGGTATTCCCAAGTTTTAATCTTTGTTTTCTCAGACTCACTGCCATGTACACAATGCTGAAGGCAGACATGTTTTCAAATGCCATGGCAAAGAAAAGAATAGGACAAGAAAATGGTCTTGAACATTATCAAACAGCACATGAAATCTCTCATGTTGATCCATTATCCCACCATATCACACAAATAGATATTGTCCCGAAAGAGACGAAACGATTGAGACATGGACCCTCAAATCTAGAATTGGTAGTTTACCTTCCAAAAATATAGGTTACTCGTTACTTTGATATTCTTCCTGTATGTAAAGAAAAGAACGTCCTTCAACTTCAGACCACCGTCTCTTGCAAACAAAGCGGCAATATCAAAAAGATAGAAAAGATGGATAGCAATTTAGTTCTTGTAATAGCCAAAAAAATCCAAACCAAAAGAAAAATAGTTACAGAGTACAGTCAATGCTATTTTACATACAAAAGTTCAACTGAAATTTTTCCTTGATAAGTAAAATAAAAAGGCCATCATGCCACACCTTGCGATGCAAGCAGGGTCGCAGACGCATATCTATTGGTGATCAAAGCCGATGAACAAAGTAAACCACCGAGAAATTTGGCTTTACTAATGGAGACCAAGAACAACTTCTCCACCCAAGCATGCTGCCTGCTAAAAAATAACATGAATGATCTCCAGATAAATATGTTCCCAACTCCCGTCAATGCAACTCTCACCTCGACCATGTCCATTTTGTGCATAAAGACTGCAGCATGAGGATTACAGGCTATCGTATTCATTTAGCCAAACAAACCTCCACCCCCAAGCTCGCCTTGCAGTAATTCTTTCCTGCGTTGCTCTTCTAAAGGATCTGGACTCTTCATAACTCTTCGCATGCGCCTAACCACAAATGCAGAATGCAACCAAAAGAAGTACATAAGTGGGACAACAAACTGAGAATGCTGTCACTTACCAAAAAGACAACTGGAATAGGTACAAAACTTCGGAAACGGCCCAAACACTTTCCCCAAATAACTAAGTATCAAGCTAGGATAAGTTACCTGTCTTGAGCATGTTGCGCAGGAAAAGTAGGCATAAAATCTTTGGACTTCGGAAGAGGGACTTCATGGAACCACTCATGATTAAGGGCAGCCTCTGCAGTTATTCGCTGCTTAACGATAAAAGACCAAGTAAGTCATCCGACAAATACAACACGAGCACAACACCACATGTAGATCTAAACTTACCTTTTCAGGGTCATAAGTAAGAAGCTTATTCAACAAGTCAAAACCAGAATCTGAAAGTACTGGAGATCCTGTGAAAGATGTTGGTGGAAATTTCTTCCGCAACAAGTTGTACCTGAAAGCAACACAACATTTGTTAATCAATAAACATGAAATATGCTCTGGAACTGAAGTTGTCCCCATGAAGGCCAGAAACCCAGACCAGAATCACCCAAAGCTGGAAGCCTGGGACAAATGGCATCAAGAATGTAAAAATCTGGATGCCAAGTAAACTCAAGCAGTTTATACATGGAAAAAGTATACTTACTGGTGCTTAACAAAGTTGACCTTGACACCAGGAAGCTTGGAGAAACCTGGCCAGATAGTCTCGTTTGGGGTTCCAAGAGTTCTAAATATCTGCAGATAGGATTCCAAGTAACCAAATCAAAATCCATTGAAGCGCTGGAGCAGTAGCAATGGTACAAAAGCAAAAATAAGTAGATTGAGGCATTTTACCTTGTCAAGTTGATCAAATTCAGTTTTCCCATTAAAGAGTGGCTCCTTGGATAACATTTCAGCCATGATACAGCCCAGGGACCACATGTCAATGGCAGTTGAGTACTGTTTTGCCCCCAACAGGAGTTCAGGTGCCCTGCAGAACAAATACTAAAGCGTGACAAACAATCCATAGCATAGATTACTGGAATAGGAAGAGCTGCACAAAGCGATATCTCATCACAACTAAGGAAAAGCACACAAAAGAGCTAACAACAACATGCAATAAGATGTCAAATGCCAGCATCGGGAATCAAACAAAGAGAGACAGATACTGTTTAGCTTACCTGTACCAAAGAGTAACCACCAAGTGAGTGTAAGGCTTTAATGGGCTCCCATACTGCCGGGCCAATCCAAAATCGCAAATCTTCAACTCACCTCGATTATTAAGAAGCAAATTTGATGTTTTAAGGTCCCGATGAAGCACCCAGTTGTCATGAAGATATTTCACACCTTCTAATAGCTGCAACATTAGACATTTGACTTCGCTCTGACTAAAAGGCTGTTTCATTGTCTCCATCAGCCCTTTAAGATCGTGCTCCATGTATTCCATCACCATAAAAATGCTGTCAAGATTGCTCCCCACCACAACTTCTTTCACATCCACAATTGACGGGTGATGAAAAGCTAGCAGAATATTTATTTCCCTCAGAGAAGTCAAAGGAAAACCTTCCCTTTCCTTTTCCATCTTTACCTTCTTCAGTGCCACAATTTCTCCAGTTTTCTTGTCCCTAGCTCTGTAGACTACACCATAAGTCCCTTCATCTATCTTATTAAGCCTCTCAAACTCATCAACACTTCGACAACCCTGCAGCATATTTACACTTCTTTGAGGCAGACCAGCAGGTTCTGGCGTTCCTCGAGAATCATCATCACTCTCTGAATTAGTGTCAGACATATCATTGATCACATCATCATGACGGTTCTTTTCATCAACATCCATGTAATCATTTTTATCCAAGTCATGGTCAGAATAGCGATTATCACTGGATGACCCAGCAGCAGCACCTCGCCCATCAGGTTCAGAAGATCTGCCTCTGAGTCCATCTGAACCATCTTTCTTAAGCTTCCCCAGCTCAGGACTGACCGATTTGCCACGCCCTCTGATTCCTGATGATTCCAACAGCGGTGTCTTCTTTCTTCTCTTAGGCAAATCTTCATCCTCCACTATTTCACCCTCATCAACTGGAGAGCTATCTCCAGCTGCCCACCTAGAAGATGATATGTTACGCAATGGCACGTAATCTTCATCTTCTAAATATGTTGCCTCCTGATCATTACCCCAAGGATAACCATTTGAAGGTAAAGCAAATGCTGAAGACAGTCCTAACGGAGAGTCAGCCCCAGATTCGCCACTTAAATTAACATTTTCCGTAACCGGTGAAGAAGACCGTGGTTCTTGACCTAAATCACTTTTAACTGAAGAGATCTGCACGACCCCGTTGTGCGTATTCGGGATCTCACGGTATGATTTAGGAAGTGGAGGTGGAGGAGGAAGGGCAGTAACTGTGGTGGACACCCTTCTTTTCACTGCCCTACTTGATTCATCATCATCTCTATCCCATATTATGGGTGAGAATTTCCTCTTCTTCTCCACTACTGGGGAGTGGGTCCCATTCTCTGCCGTCTTAAAAACCTCTATGTTCTTAACCTGTGTGTCAGACTCTATGGCATCGTCAGACCCACTTTCACTGGACAATTCACCTGGCTCTCTATCCATGGTCCTAACTGAAATACCACGATGCCTAGACCCACCTGCACCTGCACCTGCACCTCCACTACTCCCAGAGTCACTTCTGCTCGAAGAGGAGTGGTGTGCGCCATTTGCCACTTCCCTCTCCTTAACATCCTTCTGCCTAACCCTAGCGCTATCTCTAGCATTACGACTTCGGACTCGCTCCCCATCGTGGTTACTGCTCCCACTCCGGTCATATTCCTCCTTAGAATAACCCAAATCACGATTTGACACATACACGTTAGACTCACGGTCCCTCAACTCATTGTCACGATAACCTCCATGCCTCCCAGCCGCCATATAGTGTATTCACAAATACACGCTCAATCTAAAAAACCCCAACAGAACTGCAACTCTACTCAAAGAAACAGAAAAACAAACCAGTCTTTTTAAATTTTCCACTGAACAACAACAACAAAAAAGAAATCCCAATCCTAAATGCGAGCACCCCCTAATCGGAATAACCAGAATCCCAAACCCAATTCAACAGTTGAATGACAACAAAGCAACGCCAATTTATGTACCCTGGTAAGGAAGCACGAAATTCAGCTGCAAATCGATGACTGAGATGCCGAGATTCGACACTGAACCCTAAGGGACATCGAAACGCCCCAAAACGTCACGCCTGGAAAAAATTCGGGTCCCTCGATCGCCGGCGGGGAGGAGAACAGTGGACAGAGAAAAGCTGTTGAAGGGCTTACCGACGATGAAGAGAGAATGGCTATGAG
Source organism: Rhodomyrtus tomentosa (assembly GCA_028455895.1). Lineage (NCBI taxonomy): Eukaryota > Viridiplantae > Streptophyta > Magnoliopsida > Myrtales > Myrtaceae > Rhodomyrtus > Rhodomyrtus tomentosa. Next base: position 9,777,961 of record JAPCWY010000003.1, on the reverse strand, counting down.
AGAGAAGATGGGGGCGCGTCGCTGCTCTGCGAGAGCGAGAAAGGCCTCGATCGAGAGAGTAGCGAGTAGGAGAGAGAAAGATTGATTGGCCGCGGCGCATTTTATATGGGCTGATGATGGGCCTCTTGTGTGCGGTTCGATTGTCGAAAGAAGATTCCAAGGCATATTGCTGTTGACCGCGTTGACTTGAAATAAGCATGTAGAAATTGGAGAGAATGTGTGATGACGATAGTTCAACCTTCACGGAGGTGCACTCACGGAGATTTATTTTGAGTCCCTCCAAGCACATTTGCACCTAGGGTTGGAAACTGAGAAGACTACGACCTCTCGAAATAACGTCCGATAAATTCTTTCGAATCGATATGAAACCTCGTATTAGAAATACCATAATTAAAATCGGAGATATTGGGTTTTCAAATCTGATTCGCATCATGTTAAAGAAAGCGGTCGGAAAAAGCGGGAAATAAATCATGGCGGGTAAAGTGGGTGTTGAAAATGATAGGATGAGCAAATGTGGTTTCATTTATGGGTCTGAGAGTAATCGGAAATAATATAAATTTCACAAAAAGATTATTTTATTTTTATTTTTTGCTTTTTGGTTTGAAATAGATAGTGACCTTGAAAGTAATTATCAAGGGAACCAATGTAGTTGACATGATAATTTATTGGGCTTGATTCAATTATTGAGAGAGTTCACAAATTTAAAATAAACGTGAAAAAAAAATATTAGAGCACCATGTAGACAGAAATTGTTACATGCGACCAATTATATCGTGTCAAGTTAGCTAGTAATTTGCTTTACGTATTCCCTACAACTAAAGAGAATATTACAATTTCAGTCTACCATTTAAGAAAGTACGAGAGGAGGATGATATCCTTGTAATGCTCCCTACGAATCTAAGCCAAAAGTATGGACTTGATGAAATATTCTCTTACTCAAGGGCGAAAGTTTACTTCCCACGTAAGTATTTTTATTCCCTCTCAATTTCATGCCCGTCCCAGCAAATCAATTTTGAGGCTCCATTTATTTGGCCGAAAATGGATAATTAGAAAAATATTTTAAAAACGATTGCTTGTATTGCTAAAAATTATTAGTTAATGAAAATTATTTTTTTAAAAACTATTTATTTTTTACGAAATAAACGGAGTCTTAATTCTTCGCCTTGAAAAATCATTCTCTTAATCAATTCTCTCCTCGCCCTGCAAAAGTTTTCTCCACCTCCCACCTTCATCATCTAAACATGCCGTAAATAAACAAAATTCATTAAAATATTCAAGCCAAATAAATGCTTAAATTATTTATTGTGAATCGATTTCCATTCTCACCGTTAAAATACTAAATCGGCATATCGAATTGAATTTACAATAAAGTACGGCGATCCTATTATCACATAAGAATCTGCTAGCTTGACAATTGATAATACTGTAAGTTAATTCAAACCACACGATCTCTCAATAATTGAGTGATTTATGCAAAACACGCGAAAATGGTATTTGGATCTATAGCTGAGATTGTAGCGTTCTTGATAGTATTGTAAGGGAATCATTTCCCTATCACATATCAATCAACATGCAAAATGCTTCCACAAGACAAACGTCTCGAAAAATCACCATTACTCTAATCTTGAATCCATGAAGTTTTGCATAACTTAATTAGACGTGCAAATAACAACTTCTCCTTCGGATAAAAAAAATGTCATGATGTAGTTACATTACTAAAGCTCTACCGCCAAAAGGAAGGAAGCTTGAGCGAGAAGGAATAGGGCAAATGGCCGGTCCTCCTTATGTAGTCCGCCCTTTCCGACGTCCTCACGGCTTTTTCGTTCAGTTCAGCCTCCGCATTCGCGCGCTTCTCTTCTGCTACTCTCCTCGTGGAAGCAAGTTTGTTCGCTAATTTCTCCTGCGCGTGAGCTTTCAATCTCTCGGCCTTGACCTGGAGACGGAGCAAAAGGAATTAGAAATGCTGTTGTAGAGACGCATGCCCTGTTTCGTAGAGTATCTGCAAAATGTGTGATAAACTACAAAGTTCGTACATCTTCAAACACCTGAATTAAGGATCTAAAGATTCAAAACGAGCCATCTAACCATGCTGCTTCAAGTCATGAATTTTCGAAGATACGCATGGAAATTGATACATGAAACCTATTGACTCTTCCCTTTTCCTGCACTTGCTTTTGCTATCCTCCCTAAAATCATGGAAGAAGAATCTACTGTTCGCTCGCAGAATAATATTCGAGCAAGTAGCACGAATTCAAGCTACCCAAAGCCCTCGCAGAATCACTACTTGCTGAACAGGAGAGAGTTCTACTGTGCATGGTGAACCGAGTAACAAAGGGCGGGAACAGAAGTATGGTGAAGTTCAAAGGTTGTGTCATTGAGCATTTCTAATGCGCAGAGCAGACAAAAAAAGACAAGCCCTTTATGCGGATCAGAAGCTGCGAAAGAAACCATGACAAAGGAGGCACGCGCAAATGCCATGTTTTCTTCAGCACTTTCCTCGGACTACAGCTAAGTGAAGTATTCCTGTAAGTCCTCATGAGTTGGAACTGACAACGGTAAGAGCCACTCGACATAGTAGTGTTCCCACTACACTCACGGGATGATCTCCAGCAGTCCACCAGAACAGGACTACTATTAGATTCATCAAGCGCGCAAACCGCAAAATCAGCATATTTCTAGCATCAATCTCTCGACGAATTGTAGGGAGGATAGCTATTCAGTATCACTGGCGGAAGAACAATCTGTCAATGTGGATAATCAGAACAGGGAAAGGAGGGTACCTCCATCTTTTTCATCTGCATTTCGGCTTTCCTTTTTTCATGATTTTCCCAGGCTTGTATCTTTACCTCCTCGCGCTTATACCTACGGGCCAAAACAGGAATGATACGAAAAATTAATGGTCTTTTTGATTGCCGAGTCCAGCAATGCCTGAGACAATAGTGAGACACTGCTCAATCCTCAACTAGAAAAGCATTAGGACATTTTCATGTCTAAAACTACAGTTAGCTAGTGCCAATGCCAAACCGGGGGTCTCTGACTAGAATCACCTGGCCATGTACTTGGTGCGCTCCGCCTCGTCCCAAGCCATTGCTCGTGATTCCAGAGGACTCAACTTCTTTGCATGGTTTGAACTCATGTTCCCACTCAGCTCACAGGCGTGCGCGCCTTCCATACAGGCACCGATCATGGACGCACCAGAAGAAGCGACCCCGCCTCTGCCTTCCATCAACGCAACCCCATGTTGACACCTGACAGGAGTAGAAGATCCCGAATTGATGGGGCTTCGAGCGGCGGGAGTCCTGGCTCTGATTGGGGTAGCGGTCCTGGATGGCTCCTGGCTTGCGATCGGAGTCATATCAGTCCCCATGTCCCTCACGCACACAGATCGTACGGCTGGGATGCAATTCTGCGCTGGCTTATTGATCCGCCAGACGGACTCATCACACTCCACCTTCTTCGTCTGCACTTCACATTCACCTGCCATTGCATGTTCCATGCCTCCATTTTGCTCCAACTCGCATTCATCCTCACCGCTTGAATATTCCTGCTCTGGCGGGACCGGGGCAATCAATCTCCGGTCGTCTGCGTTGGAGTTTCTCGGTTCGGTTTTCGATTGGCTCTTGTCTCCTCCCACTCTTGAAATCCCGACCAGCCATTTCTGCGCATCATCCCATTTGGACGGGGTCGGTTTGCCTAGAGCGGTCCGATGATGATGGGAAGCTCGACTGGTTCCATTTGCCCGATGAAACTCAAAGCCGATGAAACTACCACTCGAGATCTCCTGCGTTGGTCCCTGACTGTAGCAGATCTTATCTTCTACAGGAGATTTCATTGTCCCTGAATCTCTCCCTCCCCCCAGACTCTCTCTCTCTCTCTCTCTCTCTCTAGATCATATGTCTACTTATAGCTATGAGTTATATCCAGCTTGGATCCTTCACATTTGTCATGCTGGTCAAGCTCAGATCTGCAATGAAGGAGCTTGTAACAAAGATTCATTAATCCTTCTGCACCCGGAAAACCAGAACAATTCACATTTCTTGGTAGGCCCAAGAGATAGGCCTCGCATTTAAGCATGACACGACTAACTTCAATGAATCATCAGGGAAAAGATGAAGAAAGGACTTCAAAGAGAAGGGGGCAGAATCTGAAGCATCTTGTCAAGAGGATAAATTGAGAAAGCAGGCAAACTTGCCTCTTGCAAGCTGCTTAAGCAGAAACTGCCAAAAACCGAAAAAAATCAGGTAAGCATCAATGAGCAAGAAACCCCCCCCAACCCACACAACAAGATATGAAGTTTCCATGGCTGCTGGAAGGGACCCACTTCAGATTTATCCTCCAGAAAAAGGGGAAAAAAAGAAGAAGAAGAAAGCAAATATCTTCAAGTTTCGAAATTCTCCATCACCCACCAATCATCCAATTGCTAGAGAGAGAGAGAGAGAGAGAGGGGTTTTGGTACCTGCTTAAATCACGATGAGGATACAGATCTTCAAACGAAGAGCAAACAAGTGGCTTCAGAGAAGCGGAAATGGCAGATTCTTTGGGGGACTTGCTGAGCTATAGGGGACGATGAAGTTGAGATCCACTGCACAGTGAACAATACTATTAAAAGTAATTGCACCCACACATGCTCGCATTTGCATGGTTCCTAATGCGTGGCAGAACCAAACGGACAAAAGCGCTTGGCCGTAGCAGAAGAAAATGGAAAAGAAGGAGATGATAATCCCTTACTAAAAATATTGTATTTACCTCGGAAACTGCGGAGTTTAATAATGCTGGGATTTATGCCATGTACAGGTAACATGCAGCTCACTGCCAAGTTCTGCAAAAAAAATTTCACTCGTATTTTAACGGAATCTGAGGTAGCTCTCTCTCTCTCTCTCTCTCTCTCTCTCTCTCTCTCTCTCTCTCTCTCTCTGCTGTGCTCTGCTCCCCAGAGGCCGGAGAGTGGGTTTCATCTCACTGAAACGGGTCGTTTGTCCTTTTTTTTGTTTATAACGGTAACCGGTTAAAAGGGTACGCATTCCGAACTTCCTTTTACGATATCCAAGTCGGTGAAGCATCGATAATTTCCAAGAACCGTAATAAGTTCCATAAGAACACACACGAGTTCGTGCAGTTAATTCGCAAAGACCGTCTGATCATATCCCGTCGAATCAAGCCAATGGAGTCGGTTGTCCTCGCGTCATTGACGGGGTGAGCACCCCCGTTTTATTTTTATTTTGGTCGAAGATGAGCACCCCATTCGTAAGTATGGAATCGCGTAAGCTGATGATCGGGGGGAATTCACGTAATGCAATGATCGCGTGGAAAGGAGATTGCGCTCCTGGAGCGCCCAATAATGGCTCGAGGAGGCGAGCGGGGTGGGACCCAGGTTGATGTGGGGATCGGAAGGTTGATGAGGGGCCTCTGAGCCGATCACGTGAACGAGGGCGAGGGTCCATCTAGTTGGTACAAAATGAGGTTTAACTGATGGCCAAGTTTGGACGGTGGTTTCACTTCACTCCTTGGAGTTGGAGGCACAAATGGAGGACCGCCCCTGGATTGAATAGAAATGAAGAAGAAACCTGCTGCGGCAATAAAATCACATGCAGCCGTGCTGGCTCCCTCAGAGCATCAGGACCCACTCGCGTGTGGACCTGTCCCGGGACGAAATCATTCTTGGTCTCGTCCGGTCCATGTCAACAGTACGCTTAAGAAAAAAATAAGAAAGATATGCAAGTATGGCTCTATCACTGAATAATGATTGAACCAACCTGAAGATCCCAATAAATTCCGGGGCCGACTCCTATTTTCACGTGCTCGATTGAAAATTTATTATCACGCGCACTGAACCATTGAAGGCTTCATTTCCGACACCTCTTGTATATTAGATATACCAAGCGTTATCTTTTCCTTGACTAGGGTTCCCTTTCTCAAATTCTCTAAATGTTGCACATGACGCACAGAGTTCCTAGAGACATTTTGCCACCCCCACTAATTTTCCTGGATGAGTTGATCTACAAAATAAGATAGCCCAGTTTAAATATCATTTGCACGGGCAAATTTCACTGTCTACTTATTCCGGTCGTGTAAAGAAGTTTTCGAGCTACAAACTACATTGTAGATATTTTCTCCTTGGCCTGTGAAGAAGGCTGCTGTAGCGAAAACAAAAATAAAGAAGGGAGGGAAAATTTCACACAATGCAGTTGTTACGCTTGTGAGGAGAACAAGAGAAAACAAGAGATGGTGCATCGAAGTCAAGGCTCAGTGATGACACCAGTTTGTAGGAAAAAATATGTTCATTATCACCTATCTGCAAGTATTTGTCACCAAGTCTGAACCAATCAATGGGCCTTACAGGATAACCACAAACAAGAATGAACTCCCGCGATTCTACTTTTATATCAATTTCAGCTACAAGTTACCATGATCAAATGACCAACAGCTGCTGTGACAATCCCAAGCAATCCACCAGCAACAACCTATACGGTTCGTATCCAAATGGTAAACCAACTTTTCCTCAATGTATAACTGATAACAAATGCCCTTGAGGCAAAGATGTGCAGCATAATCATATCCTTCGCAATGTATAAATAGATCAGAAGCAGGTTACCCCCAAAATAGGGAAAAAGATGGTCATTGGAAATTTAATTAAAATGAAACGCATGTATGTGTAGGTATATGTACTAAACATACATGTATATTAGACATGAATAGATGTGGTTGTGAACGAATGAATGAGTGTCGTCTATGTATGTACAGTGGTAACTAGTGAGGTTGTTTAGTTGTGACCTAGGTCACAGGCACAAAATAGCCAGGCTGCATGCAAGGGCCTCTCAGAAATGATATTTTTCTGATCCTATAAGAAAATCAATGTCCCTAGTTCCACAGAACTCATGCTTAAAAAGAGCCAACACCAGTCATATTGTGCAAATGAGCTCCACTTAAGATCATTTAAATACAGGCACTATCTCATATTGATTTTCACAGGCCTTATTTGTACATTTACTAGGACTTCACCACCACCAGGACCTTCAAAATATTCTATAACTACCTTTACATCTAGTAGAACTCCCTACATGGAACGGTCTAATCTCGGTCTAATCTCACCATCTTCTTAGCAGAATATAATCATCCTCTACAACCATTAAATGCTTATAAGTGGGGACCATATGAGGAGAAAGCCTCCCATATATGGCTAATAACTACATGCATTTAATAGACTGTAGAAGTTCGTCAACTGAATCATGAAGAAAAAGTGCTTGCTCTTACCATGACGTGCCAATCTAGGGTGCAAATCTATTGAAACAGGCAATTGAGCAATAAATTACTCAGCTAGACGTGAATTGAAAAACAACTTGATCAAACAATTCATGTCTCACAAAGAAAGAGCATTGTAATATAGATGATGAGATGCCATACAGAAGTTTATCAAAATGCTGTAAAGAGAACCTGAGAAGGAGTATGGCCTAAGAGTTCGCATAATGGCCTGCTCTCAGCCAGAGGATGTTCAGCAGGAAGTCCGTACACGATTTGATTTAAAACCTACATGGAGCCACTGATTGTTGAAAACAGAAGGTTCTACAAACTTTCAAACCCAAACCGAAAGACAGAACTTAAAGGGAGCGGCTGGCCAGTTTGCAAACGAAAACAAAGGAGTAGCAAAGAGCACCTCTGCTTGACGACCAGCATGCAGTCTTACACCAGTTGCATCATACATCACCTGCAACCAGATTTCTACATTAGAGAGAAAAGCACGATACAACATGCTCAATCATGCCTCACGAAAAAAACATGCAAAGTATCTTGTCCTATTATTAGGTGATAAAAAAAGGCTGAGCCATACGATGCACGCTAAGATTAGCGCAATTGCAAACGGTGATCCTCCCAAGCCATCTTGAAATCCAGTGGCCACAGCTAGGGCAGTGACAGTTGCGGAGTGAGATGATGGCATTCCGCCTGATGCAACAAGTTGCTTGAGATCCAGTCGTCTTTCTTTATACCTGTGCATCTACCAAAGCTTAAGACTCAGAAATTAGGTTATACTACTCATCCACACAAATTAACAGTAATCTAAAAACTCATATTTCAAACTAGAGATTTTCAAGAAATCAAACAAACCGCAATAAACCAAAAGTAAAAACGACTTTAGAAAATGCTCTGCATGCTCCTCTGAAGAATATAGCTACATTCCCAACACAAGTCTTCACCAGAAACAAAATTGAATTTCATCCTCTCAGTGAATCAGTATCATTCTTTTTTTATGGAGGAGAGAGACATCCAATCAAACTGTGGAGTGATTGGTTACAATTTTTCTTTTAAACCTCGCAGAGTCAACGGAATCAATTCAATCAATTATCCAAACTTAAAACCATTTCATCCAGACGGCAAATCCCATCTCATTACAAGTACGGTAGGACTCAACCAATGAATTGCGCAGTTTGGGGCAAAAAGCAGAGAAAGCAGAGAGGATCCAAATGAACAAGAAACCTTGTAAGATAAATGCTTGCAATGCGACACAGCTGCGTGGTGACCAAAAAGCGAACTATCCCTGGAGGTGACATCGCGAGAAATATTCCCACGGTGCAATTACTCTGTGCTTTTATTGATTGTCCTTCTCTCTTTCTCGAGCTCACAAGTGATCCAAAGACGTGAATAAACAAACAAGAAGGAAAGCGTCCTAAGGAGAGCAATCAATGAGGGGGGGTTTATCATCAAGCACGTGAGATGCTAAAAATAATTATTTCAAAGAGAATCAACATCAGATACTAATCCCGGACGCAACGTCAGGCGTCGGCATTCTAAGTACATCTCAATGTTAATTGTTAAGTCTTGTGGCAACCATTCATGCTGTTAAAACAATTCACGAGAAGTACAACGCAACAAAAAGTTCCAACCACGTTGCTCAGAGGATTTTAAAGAGAATCAACATCTAGATACAAAATCCAAGTACAAACGAAATCATTACAAATGAGGAGAAAGCGAGCGAAAATACCAGGAGAAGAAGAACTTAGTGAACTGAGAGATCGCGAACGCGACGAGAGCGGAAGCGAGGGGATAATTCATGAGGATCGACGATGAAGAAGACATCGGCGAGACGGAGGCGGAGGCCGAGACGGCGGCGAGGGCGGCGGAGGAGGAGGACGATGAGGCAGCGGCTTGGACCTATGACCTCGTCCACATCGCGGCCTCCGGCGAAAGTTTCCGTGTCGAACAAGAAAAATGGGTCCTTGGCGCTCGAGAGGAGCGCGGCCAGGCGGTAGATAGGCACGTCGCTGTTATGTGGTGGTTGCTTTCTTTTTCTGGTCTCGAGAAGCGTAGAGGAAAAAGGCATCGATTAATTCCGTTTCGAGGAATATTTCCAACGAAAATTATTGCACGCACATATACATGTCCATTTAAAACCGGGAGACCGAAACCATCCCGGAATCGACCCGTTGATCGGTCCCACGGTTTCAAACCGGACTTGAACTTCACAAGCCGGTTTCGATTCCGAACCGCCACATAAATAATAATAATAATAATAATAACATATTTTTATTTATAATATTTTTTATTACATAAAAAATAATGTTCCATAAAAAATAATATTTTTTCAAATTTTATTATAATTTATAATTTGATTAATGATTAAAATTTATAATTAATAAATTATTTATTTTATTATTTTAAAAATAAAATTAAAAGTTCGGAACGGACTCGGAACTGGTTTCAAATCGGAACCGGTCCCTTAAGAGCTAGTTTCGGTTCCCCTTTTGGTGTAACCGGCGGTTCCGTGAAACCGGCCTAGTCTACATGCACCATCCGCATCTGAACTGTGCGTCGGCCATGGAAGACTCACGTGATCATGAACTAATGTATCAACTGCATCCAATACTCGCTCGATATTATTATGACCCTGTTTTTTATTTATTTAGTTGAGTAGGATTAAATATATTCTCTATTATTGCGGACATAAAATCAGAGCCTCAATTTTTATTTATGCTGCCCATTTTTTTCCGTTTAAGTCAAATTATTATATATTATCACCGTAAAGTCAAGCCATATAGCATCACTAATAAAATGAATACAATTCATACACAATCTATAACAAGTTTATTTATTTTGCGGGGCATGAAGACATATGCAATATCATTAAGAAAGAATATAACCTCAATAGGAAAGAAAAGATGGGGACAAAATGGGATGGTGTTCAAGCAATGGTGTTCTATTGAGGGCGACTAGGGCGGCCCTCGCCCAGATCGATGAACGAAATGCTAGCCAAGGTGACCCTTGCTCGAGGCTAAACCCAGATCGACGAGGGCGACCCTCACCCGACGCCGGTGAGGCTAGCTCTTGCCCAAATCATCAAGGGTCCCCTCGTTCGAGGCTAACGAGGGCCGCCTCAGCAATATCTTTGGTAAGTAGACGACAAGGAAACTGAACGACAAAACAAAACTCATCAAAGTCGTGCGACGAGGATGCCGACGACGACGGTGGAGCTAGATAGTAGAGCATTCTTCCCGGAGGCTTAGTTTTTATTTTTTGGGGGGTCGAGGGAACAAATTGAGAACCTTCCTTGAGCCTTCTTGCAATATTGATTTTGTTTTTCAAAAGTGATCATGGAACAAAGAATTAACTTTTTTCTATTGTTATTTCTCTTCTAATCGTGTTCTCGATAACAAAATCAAAGAATTCGAAAAACATAATTATTTACGTTATCAAAAATTTTCTCATTTTTATTTTATTTCGAGAACAGAAACATAAAATCAGAAACATTGCTAAACACGCGCTTAGGCAACTCCAGCCAACAACAAACGTGTTGCCCCCTAAAATAACTAGCCCAACGTAATTTCTCGAGTTTTTCTTCCCAATGGCCTTTTTTCGGTGCATCGCACGGTCGAAAGTACGAGATTCCGGGGTTTCATGAAAAAAAAAGCCATGGCATGATCTCAATTTTCAAAAATGGGAAAAAAAAATTTCCATGGAACTAATTGATATTCCACCTCAATAACATCATTTCGAAAATTCAACTATAAAAGAAAAAGGAAATCCCTCTAGTCCACAGGTCTTTCCATTCTTGTCGCACTCTTAACAAAGAAAAATCATGAAGTTCACCCAAAAGAAGAAATGAAATAACAAATTACGGTTTTGCTTCTCTTTTAATTCTAGGATAATAAATTTTATGTCGTTAATATTAAAATGCACGTATGAGTTGTATTAGAGAATTCCCAGATTGGAGAATTATTGTGGTGTTGAGCAGTTAATATATTCAAGTTGACCCATAACTCATTGGTTTAAGTTTTCGATTGAAATTAGGTCCAACTGGATATATCGACGGGCTTGGGCCTAGCCTCTCTCTTGGTGATTTTCTGACGTGAAATGTATCGGACATTCACTGCTCCCAATAAATAGTATCAGGGCCGATGGTTGATTAGTGGGACTCCATCTCAAGAAATAATCTAATAACCAACGCAGTTTCCGGGCCGGTGGATGTATTGACGGGCTCGAACCTAGGCTTCCTCTTGGTAATCTCCCTAGGTGAAAAGTATCGAACTTCTACTGCGTGCTCCCAACAGTTAGTAAACACATTTTTTTCTCAGAAACTCATCCAAAAACAGAAATAGAAAAATTTATTTCTAACCAAAAATCAATTTCTAGAACGGAAATGTTATCATGCGCGTCGTAAGACTACATACAAGGGGGGAAACTAATTAAGAGCACGGTCAAGTAAAATTTTTCCATTTGGTCATTGGTTAGCACCATCGTTAACTAATGGTATTAAGTACTTGCTTCCCAAATGTCCTACCCTTTTGGATTAGAAATGCTCGAGTTTCCATTGTGGGTGGCTATCTATAGCATTAAAACGAGATAATTATTAAAAAAAAAGTCATAAACCTATAGCAATTGTGCCAATTCATAAGGAAATTACCAAAAAAACCCTAAACATATTACAATTATATCAATTCAACCATGAACCTATTTTTTCAAATTCAGTCATAAACCTTATGTAATTGTGTCAATTCAGTCCATTCAGCAAATTTTGACCAGCCGACGCTAACATGGACGTCAGCCGATCGATGACCTAATAATTTTAATTTTTAAAATTTTTAAATTTTAATATGTTTTTAAAATAAGTTGTTATTTTATTTTATTTTACTCCTCTCCTCTTCTTCCTCCACTCCAATCATCTTCTTCCTCCGCTCTGGTGATCGATCGGAGGACGGCCAACGAGCCTCACTGGCCTTACTACAGCCCAGCGAGGTTGACATTGCCGTAGTTGGAGGATGTCGAGCCTCGCAGCGGTCAAGCGGGGCTCGCTCGCCAGCCTAAATCTAACAATGTGAGCGTGCTTCAGAGTTGGGAAGCTAGAGAAGCTCCTGGTGCAGACGATGGTCAGATACCAAGTGCAAATACGACGACAAGCTGGAGAATTCCCTTTGGTAAGGACACAGATCATCAAGACCCTATGCAATTCGGTTGTTTCCTTATCTTAGAGAAGTGCTAGTGGTGTTGGGGTTGTCCCATGTCCAAAAGTACTTGGGTCCCGCTGCATGCTAAGCTGGCGAGGGTTCGGAAGAGCTGCCCCGGTGAGAGTTTGAAGGGGGCAGCGCCCCCTGGACACCAAAGAACTCTTATGATTTAAGCTCGTAAATTTTCATTAGTAGTTTGAATTTGGACTCATGAGTAGCTACTGATATATACACTCTTATTTATCTGTAATTTAGTGATGTAACGAAAGATGTGAGGTACTGATATAGTGAAATCATTTGCTAGATGCAGCCCTAATTTAAGGGTGAAGCAGGATAAATCTCATGTCTCAATTTATTTTTCTCTCGTCTTTTATTTTGATGCGATTATGTGCCGATCCTAACAAGTAAGATCTCGATCGACATTTGTCAATAGGCCGACGAGTTCCCACTCAACGTCCATCTATACATCACTCTCTCATCGGCCATCTCAAGCCTCGCCAGGTCGGGTGAGGCTCGGTCTCGCCCAAATCTAGGCTGGCAAGGCTTGACCTCGCTCCTATCTAGGCTGAGGTAGCACTAAAACCTATAAAATGCCCAACCAGTTCAACTGAGCTTGCGACCTGGGACAAAAAGTGAATGGCTAGAGCGAGAACGGAAGCTGAAGCAGCAACCATAGATGCCGAGTCAAGCTCGAATTTCAAGCAAAATGCCCAATCAGTTCAACTCAGCACGCGACCTAAGACGAGAAGTGAATGGCTAGAGCGAGAACAAAAGTTGAAGCGACAACCATAGATGTCGAGTCAAGCTCGAATTTCAAGTGAATTGGCGAAGAGAGTCTCACCGTATGTTCTTTGCTCCGTTGCCAAACGAAGGAAGAAGGTGTTTGAAGTGAAGGAAGAAGATGGGAGGAGGAAAAAAGAAAACAAAAAAAAAGTAAAAGAAAAAATTATATATTAAAAAATACTAAAATATTATATCACCGGCCATTTGACGTCCACATCGCAGCGTCGATCGGCCAACATTCATCAAATAGACTGAATTAACACAATCATATAATGATCAAGACTGAATCGTCAAAAAAGTATTCAAAAATTATTTTAAAAAGGCATAAAAAAGTTATTCAAAAATTATCACGTCAATATCAACCAGTCAAATGAACTGAATTAACACAATTACAAAAACTTATGACTCAATCAGCCAAAAAAATTAAAACATAATTAAAACAATTACAATATATTTATAATTTTTTTTGTTAATTTTCTCCATTGAAATTGCAAGGGGCCAACTTAAGATTGATTCTGATTTTATTTTTATAATTCTTTGGATTCATCGATCGCCAACCCCAACTAATTTAGGATAAAAATATTGTTGATGTTAATGTTGAAATTGCAAGTAACCACCTTATCTATCATTGAAGAGAGAAATCACTACACAATCTTTTAACCCCAAAAAAAAAAATTATTTCGTTTCATGGATCTCACGAGGTCCACATTGGAGTGATGAGGCCATCCTCTAGTAGGACGGCCATAAGAGGCTAACGATAACCAGGATGAGTAATAGGAGTACATGAAAATTGGGTTAAATGACTTCATCGGTCACGGCATAGGTAGGTTACCTTACGTAACCGATTAGGTACGGGTCCTTTATCGTGCTATGCTAAACGTTTCCATGGAGACCAAAGTTACGGTTGTTAAGCGATTTCTGACTCTAAAAGGCAAGGATGAGGATCGGTCCAGACTCCAGATCCATCCCCAGTGCAAAGTGATCAGAAGAGCATTAGTCGTCATTGCAGTGGAAGTATACCTCTTAGATACAATAAATAACTCCTCAGAATCATCTATCCCATTAGCAAATCATGCCATTAGCATCTTTTTAGCTCCACCCATAAGGTAGATGGAGGCAAGCTTGTATATATGATCCTTCTGTGGTGCCAAATAGAGAAGAGACGACAAAGAGGTGTAGTTCCTCGTCTTGCCAGATGTTTATCCTAAGTATCATCAATCAATGGATTGCAGCGAAAGGCAAATTCAAGAGGCTCATTTGGCAAACTTCCTTCCCTGCTTTTCTCCTCGCCTTCCTTGACGAGCACACATCCTTTTACCTGCAAGACGCGAGCTGACAAAACTCATGCTGCTCGGTGATTCGCGACTTGATTATGTACTCCACAAGCCCCTGATCTTCTCCGTTATATTGATCGATAGTATGCATTTGCAACACCAAACTAAGCCTTATCCCTCTAGAGAAATCGGCTGCCACTACGTGGAATCGGCTAAATTGATCAAGCCATCAAGAGGTAAATGAACCCTACATGTGTTCCACTTTCTTGGTCCTTGGAATAGTGGAAAAACGTTAACTGGAGCAATAGATTGTGAACCATCCTGAGACAAAATGCAGTTTAAACACATTTTTCTCCACAAGTGTAATTCCCGTCGGAAAGAATCACATAGCAACCTTGTCATGATGGAGGCACGGACTCTCATGGCTCGACTTTGAAAGAGCAGCGGATGAATTAATGTGCACTTGCCTGAAATGATCACTCGCTAGCCAACCAGGTGATTGTAACATGGAAAAAAATCAACTGGTTTTGAAAATATTCGCTACCACGTCGAAGACCTGAAAGCCTAGAAGCGATTTGCTCCACCTCCCACTCTTGGAAGACAAAGTTTCACCGACTTTCTTCCAAGTCAGGCACAGTGACTGCTGGGTGATCCTTTGAGTCGGATAAACAGAGTACAACATCCATTATCCATTCAAGGTCTTCTTCCTGGCATTATAACTCCCACAAGCTTTTACCAAGCAAGTTTCTTCCCACAAATCTCCAGGATAAAGCAAGCTAATGCCAGAAGGGAAGGTTAGTAACAGGAGGAGATAGTCAACCGACCATGAGTGCACTTACATGGCTGCAACCTCATAGCCAGAAGTATTGTTAATTCCAGTCTACGCAAATCCAAGAGTGCCATTGTCAAGTTTCAGATTGTCAAACCAAAGCCTGCAAAGAAAAGCATTAGTCTGGCACTAAGACATTTTTTTTCCAAATGAGAATTCACTGAACCAACAGTACTTGTCTTTTCTTTTCCTTTTTGCTTGAACAAGGGTACCCAAACTGATACCGCTTGGGCAGTTTATTTACCTGAAAAACACCCTCCAGTATGGTTATCGCAGATAAAATATACCTATCTATAAATGACTAGATGGTGTCTTTTCCGACAAAATTCATAAGTTCTGCCTTCGCAGCTTCCATCACAACTTGGAAATCCACCTTCATATACCTTCCCCTGATTTTAAGAAATAAAACTTCGGCTCATCAGCATGTTCCTTTAAGAAGCACGTGACATCAATGAGAGTCGTGAATAAAGAGGATGATGATGTAACTTCATCAGAACGGGTAAAAATCGAAATCAATTAACGATTACCGACATTGATGGGCATATTAAATTGAAAATTGCAAACTAACAAACGAAGAGTATAATAATTTGTCAGCTGCTAAGTGGTGTCATCACTCGATTCATTTTTTATGATTAAACAGATCACTCAGTTAAAATAATTGAAAATTAAACTCAAATTAGAAAAGTGAACAAGATTTTGTCAGACGCTAAGTTGTGTCAAATCACTTGATCCTTTGTTCATGATGACCACGTCAGCCAAGTCATAAATCTCACAGGCTTGAAGTTATCAAACAATGACATCAAGAAAAAAAATTGCTCCCAAATAATTCTGATTCTTTGAAAGACATTTCCACAGGAACCTGACATCAAGGAGGATATCAAATTGGATTTCTTCATCCAAATCATCCTCCAAACAGTATTAACATGGTCTCAATCAGATGATCCACTGAAAACAATCAACAAAGAAAGTGGACTGGATACCAGAAATGAGTTCTGCCCCAGATCATAGATGGGTAGGCTGGGCTTGAAATGCCATGCAATATTCTTGCGACAGCTCTTGGTGTGAACTTTGCCTGTGAATTACTTTGTAGGAAAACCTAGAACAATAATAAAAGCCTAAGCATTTGGAAAGCACGAAAATCCTTATAATCAAAATCCAAAATTCCACATACCTTAATATCTGCTCTCAAAAAACTGCTGCCGATATCAACGGTAGTTCTGTCAGTGGAAGGAGATATCCTGATTTTAATTCACAAGCTCATGATGGAATCAAATATTTCGAAAAAATCTCAATATAGATTTTTTTTCCTTAAATCGAGTGCTTAGGTCATTATGTATGTCGGATTAGACAGCAAACATTGCATTACCTGCTTTGAGTCATCTTAGAAGGGATATCACAGTGATAATCTTTGTCAAAGTAATCCATAATCTTCCCCTGCAAGCACCATGTGTGTTGGGTACCGGAACAACCATTGGTCCTCTTGCATGTATTCAACGCAAAGACGGCAGCACCATTCATGGCATCCAGTTTATGAACCTAATTTGGTCCAACATCAAAGGTTGTTAATAATTCAGTGGCTCTGGTGCATTTAATATAACTAAGAACCTAGCAAAAATACCTTACAACTTTCGACATTGGATAACCATTTTGTCACGTTTGCTGAGAGGGAGCAAATATCTTCAGGAACATCCACTACCATGTAACAATAAGCTGAATCCTTCATTTCATATGTAATTTCTCCTTTTAGCTGACAAACATTCCAAAGAATATTAGATAAAGTCAAGGATTCCTATTAACTTTAAAGATAGAACCAATGGCTGGACATCTCATAAACCAATGTGCAGGCTACAGTCTCTACTACAATGCAACCAACACTGAGGCATAGTGCTGTGGGAAGGTAAACGAATAAATGCTCCAAAATCCAAACTAGTGATCAATTTGATATGTCAAAGTATACACAAAGTGACCATCAGACAGCACAAACTTGTAGTTGGGTGGAACAATTTCCTTTCAACTACTGAATGCAAAGACAACAAAGATCGCAATCTAGTAACATTTATCTCCAAGTAGACAGTTTGAAGAGCAGAAGCTGACCGGGACATCCAAAGGAAGACCACACTCACCCCTCTCTACGTGGAATTAAATGTCAGCATGTTACCAACAAATATTCGGTCAGTTTCAAGTCAGGCAAACATTAGCCCTTAGACCCCATCCATCCATCTCTCATAGGGTCAAATAAGGAGGTGAGCATAGCCAGTGTTTACCAGCGAAAGAAATTAATTCAGGACAAGTATAAGCAGAACATGAACAATATTTACCGAGGATTAACAGACTATCACTATTGATCCATCTAATGTTGACCCAACAAATCAATTCAGCAGCATAGCATATTTCAAGATGGTCATATATCCAAAGTAAGGATTCTACTCAATCTGCAAGGGAAAAGACCTCTGTGGTAAAAGGCTGCCAAATGACGTTAGAATGAAAGCAAGTAAGTAAACAGAGTCTTTCGATTTTTGGCAACAAACCTTTAGATTCTGTAGCTGATTAGTTAGTTCCGCTGTTGTGACGCCAATGCTATTTGCCACAGTAGGTATGTCGAACACATATTGCCCTTGTCTTACTTCTGACCTTCAAATGTCGAAAGAAGCTGATTGTGAACAGTTGGGCTTAAAATATTTCCACAGTACAGTGAATCTAGTAGGAAATACATGAATAAAGGACCACCTGTGCATCAGATTTATGATCTTACTTACTTTTTCAAAATTGCAGCAACTACAATATCCTTGCCAGCGAGCAACACAGGTTGTGTCTACACAAGGACAAATTATAACCATCTCAATAGCCCGTACAATAAGGTTAGTATTTCCATATCAAGACAAATGCAAAATCTGTAATGTTAAAGGAAGCCGTAACAGGTTGTGCTATTAACTACATTTGCATATCAGTAATTAAATGGGCCATGAAACAAACACACTTGTTCAGTCGATTTATGCTATTGGATTGTTCTATCTTCACTTAGTTCTGTACAGTAATAAGAGGCAGCGGACTTGGACAATCAGATGAACAGATAACCTATTTTTTTCTCTTATATACATTGACCAACTCCAACAAAAAGTCGATGCAATTCAAAAAATAAGAGAAGTAGTAGGATATGCCCTCAAGCTCATAAAAGGCATACCTGCTTCTGAGGTAATCAACAGTTAAGAAGATATATCTGCATCTACCCGATGGAAGTTCAGAAGATATATCTATATGTACCTGATGGAAGTTCAAAGTGCAAGTTACATTTAATTGTGGAAGCAACTGCAAGTATTGGACTTCACCCAATTCCAAATGCGTTAAAATTGTGAGCATTACCTGCCAACATTGAAAATTTAGAATAGAGACCGCAGATCTCCTAATACAGAGAAAGGCTGGATAATCTCAGAGGCACTTGAATTTTCGGAGATCACTAGAACCAAGAACAGCATTCGACATAGAGTCTAATAAATATATAATATCTAGGTCAGCATAGTGAAGTTAGTTGGCTACATTTGGTTTCTCTTTTGCCTCTTGAGCACGTGAACTGCTTGCTAATAATAGCAAGAACAAATTCAACTGGTCCTCTGAATGTGAAAATCAGTTGAGAATACAGAAAAAAATTTAAGCTATGGCAACACCATTAACAGCATTAGGGACACAAAGCAACATCAAAATAGCATAGTACTCTGCCCCAAAGTAACAATATAAGATTTAGTATGGAAAAAATTAGCATTGTTCTTTAGTACATCCGAGCTTCTGCTGTTTTCAGAAAGTTCTCTAACAAAAATATTATCCATAGCAGTGAAATTGCAAGGCAGGTACCTCTTCTTTCATATCAAACCGTCGAGATGCCGATTCTTTCACGATTGAACAGCTTTGGCCATGTGAAGTTGTGCCATTGTTGAAAACTTGGCAAAGGAATTTATCCACTGCATACTCATCTACTCCATCACTGAGATAGTGGAAATCCAATATGCAAGTCAGCCCGAGATGTTTCATGTCCCTCAATAAAAGTGAAGCAGACGTTAGGATTGTAAATTTTTTAACCTGTGAGCAAGACTGCGGAGCTTGAAGTATGTCATATCATCGTAGAAGAGATGGCAATAAGACAACCTCCCATCTCGTCCAGCACGGCCAATCTCCTACAACACTCTAAGCTCATCATTCATGGGAACCTATCGTAATGAAAATCTTGAAAAGAAGAAATAAAAAGAGAGGTTAACCTGTACATATTCTTCCAAGCTGTTGGGAAGGCTGTAATGCATTATCTGAAGGAGGTACATATGAGTGACGTCAGGAACCAAAGAAATCTTTATGAGACACAAAGAAAGATAGCTAATGGATATCTAAGATGAATATGATTGTAATAGCATGACTACAGAACATGGTACGAGCTATTGATATCCATTCCAGTTCCTTCAGAATTTTTCCGAGATGCATGACTAAATAAGTCTAAGCATGGGTCGAGATTTATTTATTTTCTTTCCAGTTCCTTGAGAATTTTTCTGATGAAGCTCAAAAAAAGTTAAAGCACAAAACTCCAAAACTCGGCATCAGTTGATGTTGGCTACAAGCGTGCGATGGCTGCTTGGGTTCATTGTGTTCATTGAATCACTTAAATGCCACAGGTTGGGCTGTTCCATCCATGCATTAATAGTCTACCATGCCACTGAATTGATCCATAACTATTCATGTAACGACACGGACCACTTCATGTTGCAGGTCAAAGTGAGCAATAAGTTTTCTTCTTACCGCTCCAATGTCCCTTTTATCGAGTCCCATGCCAAATGCCACCGTTGCAACAATCTTCATACAAGAAACCAAATTATTGCTTAAAAATTCTACAGCCCACAACAACAATATAGCATTTATAGTAACCAAGAACAACGAGATGTAAGATGATTGTTGATGCACAGAGGACTGGGTTATAAAACTACCACTCTAATCTTGTTGCAACAGAACAACTCTTGTATACGGGTTCGGTCCTTTGTAGGGATCCCACTGTGATAACTCTATTTAACAATTACAAACAACTATGATAGATTAGAACTTGAATTAACTGACGGTGAAATCAGAAGTAAAGGCGAAAGACACTTATGTATAATAAAGAACACCAACCTTTGCAGAGATATTGTTGTCACGTAAATATCTGCTTATTAGATCTGTCTCAGACTGCAATGTCAATAAGCACGTCTCACTGTTCTATTGAAGATCTTGATAGTGTATGAATCCAATCATAGGTAGCATATATTACAAAGTACAAAATCATGGAAACAAGATGTCCAAACGACTACTTGGACCCAAAGGACTGTTTGTGCTTCACAGCTACTAAATAAGATGTAGAATAAATGCATCGGAAACCAGGGGCTAAAATAGAGAAGTGCGCATCTGTGTAACTGAAAATGTATAAAATTTTCCATCCTCTTATGAAGAATTTAGTAGATAATCATAAGACTTGAGACTGAACCTGAAACTTGCAGTACACAATGATGCTCCGAACTTCTGAATAGGGAGACGACCTTAATAGCATCAGTAGGTCTTTCATCCTTCGTATACAAATTTTGACTATCAAGTTCAATGGATTAAGCAATCGAGAGTGATAAAGCCGGTCAAGAAAACACATATGGAGAAGGAAAATCACCTGTTGTGACTCAAGGAGATGAATAACTGCAGGTTATCCCTTAATGGGACCTTCTGGATGAGATTGGAAGAGGGAATTTCTAATGCGCCCATTACTGCGTCCAAAGTTGTTGAAGTGGCTGTTGCTGTCATTGCAAGAATACAATCAACACGGAGCTTAATGCGAAACAGAGAAGCCCTGAGTCTGGTATATGAAGGCCGAAAATTGTGTGACCTGTGCAAAGATTTAATAGCAGATTAATAGTTTTTCAAGTTTCACTTTTACACAAGAGAGAGCCATTAGAGATTAAAGGAAGGGAATGAGTGGCTTCCTGGTCTCAGAATGAGAAACTAGTTTCTCTGTGACTTACCATTCAGATAGGCAGTGAGCTTCATCAATCACCACGAGTGACACTAGTTGATCAGCAGAAAATATTCCCATAAAGTCCTCGTTCAGGAACCTTTCTGGAGAAACAAAAAGCACCTGAAGAGCATCGTTTTAAGTTTCAGCTCTTAAAAATAGGGAAAACCAAGAATCTTAATGACGCTGAAAGGGAGTATAGACGAAGTTCAGAGCATATACATGGTATGATAAATTTAAAGATAAAAATCTCTATCAATACAAGTGCAGATGCAGGTAAGTGACCTGCATAATGATGTAATGTGCACCTTTGAGAGAAAATAGATTGCCAAAACCTTGTCCAGAATACCAAAATTTTAATGACTATTCGACAAGCAACCTGAATAAGATTTTTAACGTGTTCACCTTAATGCTACCTTCTTGGAGCAGCCTCAGTGTCTCTGATGCCTCGTGCCACGTCTGAAACAAAGAAAACAATCACTCAAATCCGAGAAGCATAGGATGGAAAACCGAGACAAATCACAACCAACCACTTGCCTGACTGCTACACAAAAGACCACCGTTAATCATTGGAGGCAACTGTTTTAGCTGATCAATCATCAAAGCCACTAAAGGGCTCACTACCAGGGTAATCCCAGGTAAGATCATGGAAGGTATCTGATAACACAAGGATTTGCCGGCACCAGTTGGCAAAACCAGCATAGTAGATTTCCCCGCAAGAACCATTCTGATGGCCTCCAATTGTCTGTCACGGAACAAATCATGACCATAGACCAATTTCAACAGCTTCACCAAATTCACATCTGAAGCGTCATTTCTAACAGCCGAAAGAGCCGCCTCAATCACTTCGCTGTGAAACTTCCTACTCTCACTCTCCTGCCTTATCTTTTGTTTCGTGGAATCTGTGACCAATCCTTCTTCCTCGAAAACCCCTTCCATTTGAGCCTCAATTTCAGCCCCAAATTTCCCCTTTCTTCTTTTCGGGAATCGTTTAAAACCCGAGGAGCGGCTATTCTTCCTCGCACTTTTGCTAAGGAATTTGCGCCGGTAGCTGTTGTGGTTCATGTTAAGCCTAACAAAATTGCCTTCTCCGCCACTCTTTCGCAGCTTTGTTGGAGGAAGAGGCACATTAGCTCTAATCAAATTCAGGTTCTTCCTCGCAGTTTTCCCTGAACTTGTGGATTTGACAGCTGATCCATCTCTCTCTGTAGTTTCACTCTTGATCTCCGATTTCAATCCGGCTAAATCAGATTCCTCATTATCGAAGTTGAGAGAAGGTCTTTGAAGTTTGGAAAACGAAGCGGATTTGGAGAAGTGGCCAGCTGGGAGAATCTGGAAGGAAGCGACGACGGCGACGTTTTCCGGTGGATCGAACGGACGGCGGACATGGAAAGGCGCGGTGGAAAGAGGAAATGGTGTTGACATCGGGGTCAGATCTTGCGAGGTAAGGTTTGGGGCGCTCGGAAGACGGTGGTTTGGGGGCTTTGGAGCGGCGGTTCTGGCGGAGGAGCGGGAAGAGGAGGCTGTTCTAGCCCTTGGTTTGGGCGGCGGCGGCGGCGGCGGCGGCGGCGGCAGAATGTGGTCCCGTGGAGGAGTGGCAGAGACGTGAGAGCCGTCCGAATCGGAGTCGGAGTCGGAGTCCATGGGAGATTTGAAGAGAGAGTGAGCGAGCGTACAAGTGAGGGAGAGAGGAACGAGCCAAGGTGAGCGAAGACTCTTCGCCGAAGAGGCAGAAGATGGAACCTGGAACGAATTGGTACATCCATGGTTTCTTCGATTTCCCGCCAAAAAGTCTTTACACGTGTGAAAATCATAAACTCTACTTTTGAACTTTTGATTTATCCGTACCCAAATTTTTTTTTTATTTATATTGTAGTTTTGCACAATTTACGTTTCGAAATTTTTTAAACCTTAAACATTTGAATTTTTTCAAATAATCCAAATATTGATATACAAAATTACAAATGAAAAATCGTATATAAAAGTTTGCGGCGCTCAAAATAGATTCATCTATCCCGTTTAAATAAAATCTCAACTCTCACTTGTTTGCACGCTTTTTCAAGTTACGTTCATGTCCATAAACTAATGAGATGGTCAAAATTAGTCGAGCTGATGCACTCCCAAACTTAACTCAACTCAACTCACGTTGTAAGTATAGTGCTTGAAAATTGACTTGAGTTCAGTCATTTATTAAAATTGATATTCGAGCTCGACTTGACTTGGTTACATGTAAATATCCAACACATAATCAAATATATGCAAAAAAGGGAATGAGGATAACCAATCTTTATATTTGTCTAGTAATTTGATCAATCAATGTGCGAGTGGTATGCGTTAACTAAAATGCGAGCCTTTCAAAATGTCAAATCATATTTTTGGGGAGATATGACTTGTATCTTACATAATTTACACCGGTGGCCATCGATGATCAATTTTTCAAACTATAGTTATTCGTTTTATATGATACACAACTCTAAATTTTTTTTTATTTTCTTAATCGAATTAAATCCGACTGTGCACAAAGATCCGAAGAATTGCCATTTAAAATAAAGAAATAGTTTTTTCATCTTTCACTCTTTGATTCGAAAGATATACACGTTAAAGGACATTCCAGCTAGCATCACACTTCCGACGAAAATGAAATAGCATTCGTCTCGATTTATTTCTTTCAATAGATTCCACGTAACATTACGTTGTATACACTTTTGTCTGTTTTGCTCTTCATTTTTCCCATAGTTAATTTATGCTAATGTCTTACATTTTAATCGCATCTATAAAACATGACGACGCATCGCAAAACTTCGAAAATATTCCCCGCCGGTGGGACCTCTTAACGCACATTGCTCCCCATGCGATGTTTGGGCGCAAGCTTGGTAACGAAAACGTAACAAAAAAACCACCCAAATTGATACATTTTATCAAACTTTGTGATTAGACCCCGTTTGGTTCAGCATTGCAGATCAGCATTTGGGTTCTAAAATTTCATGGCCAAATGTAAATGTTGTTTGGTTCAATATTTTGATTATTTGGGCCAATTGCACTTGCATCTCAAATGATTTCTAAAGTCCCTCAGTACCTGGGTTGAGTGACTTTTGCGAAATGTAACTATTTTTTTTTTAACTTTTTCATATTCGTCCTCGCCGCCCTGCCACTCGCCACACCCCATCGGTCGCCGCGACCAACGATCGTCGTCACCGCCAGTAGCCGGTGGCCGCCGGTCGCAAGTCGCCTTTGGTCGCCGCCGCCTCCACCACTTTCGATCGCCGATTGCTAGTCGATGGCGACCGGTCGCTTGTTTTTTTTAAGTAAAAATACTTTGCAAAGTTCATTTTTCATCAAACGGTATTTACGTTAATGTTACTTTCAATATATTTTTTAAATACATTTTATCAACACAATTTGCATTTTACAAAATTCCTTTAGTCCAAAAGTATTTATATTTTATCAAAGTTTCTTGGTCAAATGCTGAACAAAAAATACTTTAAATCAAAAATTAAAAATTTCAGAACTTCCCACTTGATTTGTTTCGAAACGGAGCTTTAGAGTGAATTTTATCTCAGATAACCCTCGCATTAAATACATGTCTTAAGCAACCCAGTTCAATTAGAAAGGTAAAACTTGAGTTTGATTAGAGATTCCAACAAAAAATTCGACCCCTCCCCTATCCCGCCGCCTCCCCCTCCCCGAAGGGAGAGTCAAAGTGTGCATCGTCCCGCCAAATATCTTGACCGGCAATGAGCTAGGATTTATTTGAGTTGAGATAGACGTGTAAAATGCAGGGCGAGTTGAGATAGGAGTCCGCTTTGGGAGCCCAACTTGTCGGGAAATATTTTAAATAAGAGCTCAAAGTAATCTCATTTTTTCCAATAAATATATGAAATGAAGAAATATATAAAATGATTTCATTTTCTTAAAAGAAGAAGAAGAAGAAGTATGAAATGAATATTGTTTTAAATAAACATCTGAAATGACCATGAAATCTAAAAAAAGAACATGATCTCAAAGTCATTTTATCTGATTTTTTTTCCTTTTTTGCTTTAAGGAAAACCTCACACACAAGCAGGAGGGGCAACCTCTCGCCTGTGCTGACGCCCCACCGATCCTCGTCCAAATTCGAAAGAGGGTTGAGCCCTCTCTCGCTTTTGGTGAGGGCCTGCTGGCCATCACCTCTGATTGAAGGGGTTGCCAGCAATCGACCTTCGCTGCTCCTCTCCCCTCTAGCAATGAGACGGCGTCCATAGCCCTTTCGCATGCGTGTGTGGGGCGTATATGGCCAACCAAATCGTGAACTCGAAGTTGACCCGCTGATCGAGTCCACGGTTTTGAACCGGAATCGAAGCCAGCCTTCAAAAGCTGGTTCCGATTTCATATTTTGTCGGAATCGGATTTTATTATATTATAATTTATAAAATTAAAAGTTAGGAATCTAATTTTATTACATTATAATTTATAAAAATATATTATAATAATAATTCAAAGCCCATCCCTCTCCTATTTTTTTTTCAAATTCTATTATAATGTATAATTTGATTATAATTGATAATTAATAATTTAATAATTTTATTTTATTATTTTTTAAAATAAAGTTAAAAGTTCGAAAGTAGCATAGAATCGGCCACGTCACTATGGGGTTTCTTTTTCTTTTTATTAAAAAAAGGAAAAGAAATAAATAAATAAATAAAATCAAAAAGGGCAAATAACAAGAATGCCTTAAGGCCGGATCCTTTCTTAAGATTTAAAGGGTTTTCTTGATATTTTTCATAAATCAATCGCGATTGTTAGGGAAAATGCCAAAAAAGGGCCCCAAGTGTATTTTTTTTTCTCAATTAAGGGTCCAAATAGTAATTTGTGTCAAAGAAGGGTCTAGGGTGCATTTTTTGTTTCAAAAAAAGGTATGCATGAAGGTATTTCCGTCTTTTAACTTTTTTTTGCAATTCGATTTTTTTTAATGCTCTTATTTTCTTTTTATTTTTAACTTTCCTTCTTTTCCTTTGTAAACCTCCCCTCCCTATCCCCAGCCACTCGATGCCCTCCCTTTGTGGCCGTCACGAAACCAGGTCTCAAAGATATTCACGCCATCCAGCTCTAGCGCGAACCTCGGTGCACTCCTTTGAATGCTCGCCGACAGGAGCGGCGGCTTCGCTTCGTGTCTCTTGGTTGCGTTATCAGTGGCGTGCTCGTCCCTCAGAGTGCTCCGTCGGTTCAGACAAGAGACAGAGGCGAAGTTGGACCCCACGACGTGGCCTAGGAACTCCGCGACAAGCGGTTGAAGGAGCTGAACGTCGAATTCATTTGGGTCTTCTCCGAATCTGAGAAAAAATTTCGAATTTCCAAGAGAGGAGAGAACTTGATCGAGTGGAATGGACGATGATGGATGATTGCTAAGGAGAGATTTTAGAGAGGTGTGGATGTATTTATAGGAGCGGCGGGGGCTTTGGGAAAGAGCGGAAGAGACGCCACCGCTTGCTCCGTCGCCGCCCCCGACACCTTGAACACCTTATGCAGCACCGACTCCAGGCACGCCGCCTCCCCACACAGCGCCGCGTCCCCGCTTAGCACTGCCCCCCCTTCCTTTACGGACGACGCCACCTCAAGTAGCTTCAACACCTTCTCCGTCGCCGGGACGATCGAACTCGGTGCGAAGAGCAGCCGCGCGAGCCGCCCGGTTGACCGGAGTGCCACTAGCCTGGTCTTCACGCGGTTTGAGATCAATATCCGGATGAGGCACGAGAGGTTCACTTCGAGCATGGCGAGATCGGTCTCCGGAGCGACTAAGTTCAGCAGCCGAAGGAGGAGTTGCTCGCACTCCGCCATCGCAAGCTTCGTCTCGGCGTCACTGGCAGCCGATTCGAGGATTCCGACCACCGCAATCTTAGACTCCAATTTTCCCTGTTTTATCACCATGAAAATCGAATTCAGGCATCTTCAACCGCTCTTGGCGACTACGCTCACGAAGCTCTCGCGGTCTTCGACCCTACTCGACACCATTCCTTGAACCCCAACCACAGCCTTGAGCAAGCTGCGTGCGCATGATAAGCAGAGGAGGGCATCTGGATGCGGGAGGGGAGGAGAACAAAGATAAAAAGGAGAAAGTTAAAAAAGAAAAGAGGAAAAAAAAGTATAAAAAAAAAACAAGTAAAAGACAGAAATGCCCCTCAACAGACTTTTTTGAAACCAAAAATGCACTCTAGCCCTTCTTCGAAATAAGTTACTACTTGGGCCTGAGAAAATAATTTTTTTTTTTGGTCAAAAGAAAAGAAGTTCACTTGAGGCCTTTTTTTTTTTTGGCATTTTGCCCGATTGTTATTACCGGCTACACTTGTCGTCTTTCCTTCTCTGTTCTGCACAGTGCATACCGACTTCGCTCGACGGTCAGGCGAGGCAAAGCAGTCCACTGTTTCCGAACGCATCGGCGAAGCCTCGCAGTCTCGAAAAGGTGCAGCGACCTCATGTGGCCGGCTCTTCTACGCTCGCGGCTCGTGCCATCGTCCTCTCTCGCTCTGCATCAGCAGTGGAGGCTAGGGTTTCCCTGCTCGAGCCGCGCTTGCTCCGCCGCCGCCGCCGCAGACGGCGTTGATCAGTGGTCTATACTCGATCTGCATGAGGTGGAGAAGGTGCTCAGCGACGTGAGGGCGGACGACGTGAAGGTGATCCGGGGTCGCAAGGATCGCGACTGGGCCGATTACATCGTGCTAGCCACCGGCAGGTCCTCCTGGCACGTGAAGAACATCGCTCAAGCCCTTCTTTACAAGGCATGTCCATCGCTCTTAATCGATTCTCTTTCGAGTTTTGATTCGCCTTTCGATCTCTAAGAACAGTTTCCTATAGGATTTGTTGGCTGTTTGGCAGTAGTCTGATTTCTATTCCATTAAGCAATCTTCGTGCTCAGCTATTTTTGAGAAAATTGATCATGTCGAGCGCAAAACTACAGTTCTATACACTATATGTTCGACTATCAAGGAAGATGAACATTTCCATAGTGTGCTATCGAGTTGGAAATATCTGCGATCCCGCTCAGAAATAATTATTCATGAGAAGTAAATTGTACATTGCTAACCATTTGGAAGCCTATCCAAAGAAGCATTATGTGCTGAGATGTTTTTGGCCAATGCAGGCTAAACAAAAGCAAAAAGGAGCTCCAAGACTGATGCTACCGAGCGTGTCATGGTCAACATCAATTGGGGGGAAATCTTCGGCAAAAAATGAAGAAAAGGAAGGAAAGTGGGTCGTTGTCGACTCTGGTGTGTACTTTGATTGATGACAATTCGTGCCGTGACTCTGGCTGACATTTCTTTTTATTATTTTTCTCGTCTCAGCAGACTCCTCTTGGATACCTGTATTACTCCGCTTGCTTTCTGTCTGTCAAAAGTGGATATCTCATGTGTGTTTTGCATTGAGGCTGAGAATTTATCATAAATGGAGATTGTTGTATTGGTTGTGTTCATGTGTGATTATGTTTATAACGGTCTTGTTTTCCTATAGGTAAAGTAGTTGTTCATGCTCTTGATGAAGAAGCTAGAGCTTATTATGACTTGGATGGTCTCTTGTTGACTGACACCCACCAAGAGGATTCGATTCAGGTTCGCTTTGAGGTCTGAGATCAAGTCTTACTGTTCAAATCTTGTGCTTTATTATTGATGTGGACAGATCATTCATTAAGTGAAAATAATGTTTGCCAAGATAGGTCTATTGTGTGTGCATGCGGCATATACTTCTTTATTCCTTCTATTCTCTTGATGTCTGCAAATCCAACATGCACAGTTGGTGAAGTCTTGGAGAATCTCAGCTGAAACTGTAGAATGGCGAATAAGTGAGATACTAGGAATACCCTGTAATCTCGTCTACATGGTCGCGGGGTTGATAAAGATACCTATCTTCTTAGATGACTTTAGGAAGTGTGGGTGTCTCCTTATATGACTTTAGGATGTCTAGATATCTCCTTCTTAGTTGCTGTGGCTTTTTTCTCCATAAAAGTCTCATCGAGTTTCGTCCATCAAAAAACATGTGGAATTTAGGCAACTTATTGACTTTTAACTTCTGACTGGTTGAATTGGGAGATGATATTATCTCCCTTCATTGTGTTAGAGGATATTCGGGAAAGGGGTTCTCCAAATCCATGTTAAGAACTCTGTTCCAAGTGTGTTTAAAGGGGTGATGTTCAAAAGCGAAGTTGTCTGCTTTTATTAAATATTGTTTGGCACTTTGCCATATTAAACAACTCGCACTTAGAACTTGCGTATGTTTGGTAAACTCATCCTCTGTAGAAGTTATGTTGGATGTCAAAATTTATCTGTTAAACATATCTAACTTCATTAATTACCACATCTCATTGGTATTCAGGATTTGGGAAAAGCCTTTGTAAAGATTCGTCCCAAGAACAACTCGAAACGGCGAACTCAAAAAGGTGCATGAAGAACTGCCTTGTTTGCTAGTTACTTCGCCATTTGCCTCTGTGCAGTTGAAGATCATGATCTTGCTGTTTCTCAAGCTAGAACCTTGTTGAAGATGCAGAGAATTCAAATGACATGACCGTGCGAGGTCTTATTTGTTCTCTTAGAACGAAGGAGTCCAACTTCTTTAACTAAGCTTGCTCCACTAGAGAGAATAGTTCTAGATATGGTTGAACAAACCTGACCTAAATTGCATAGGCGGATCAGTAAATTTCGTTTTTTGGTGAGTTTGATTGGAAACCTGCCAATATGCAGTCCGGATTCTCGAATTTCTTAGCTGACTATAAACTTGACATCCGAGTCCTTTTTTTTTTCACGGAAGTAGGATGTTACTTGAAAGGTTATTTCCAACAGAATTCTTTCGAAATGTTTATTGTTTGACTGTTAGTTTTAGATGGGTTGAACTTGATGTTATTTTTCAACGTTATTGCAAAATCTTAGAATTTGTTGACAAATTTACCGTGGCTTGGCGATTAGCATGATAATATCTGCTTCAGGTTTTGTTTGATTGTTGGGCGGATGTTAAATGGTGGCGGGAAGAGTCTTAAGTAGTGTAAAAAGATAATTATAATTTTAATTGTAATTGATAGCGAAAATATCCTCTCTTTCCTTTGTTTTTCAGTGAGAGTTTGTTTGTCACTGACGTTATTTTTGCATCTGTTATTTATTTTTTCGTAATCATATATTTTTTGTCTGTTGGTAATTGTAATTGCAGCACATAATAAAAATTCATTTTGTATAGAAAAGGAAGAAGGAAAAAGGAAAAAAATTCACTAAAACCACTCCAAAACGACACCCGTTTCCGAAACTTGTCCCAGACCTAATGTCGTTTTCAGATGTCTCCTAAGCTTTAATCGCTCGTTAACCCTTCGATGTATTGCTCGTTTCTTGAATTTTTCTTCGTAGTTGACTTTGATCTAAAATATCCTCTAATATGATCAACATTATTTAAAAAACCCTTTGAAAAGAATGGCCGATTGACACGTGCAATTGTGCCTTTCTTAGGGCCATTTTGCTCCAAACTCACCTTAAGCCTTGTATAGTAAACTGAAATTAAAAAGAAAATAAAAAAACCTCAATAAGCCTTATAGCGCGCGTATTACTGGAATACTCGAAAACGTTTGACGTGGTTGGCTTCAATTAACGAAATTTTTATTACAGCTTCTCTTCTCATATCTGCCGTGATTCTTCCGTCTCTAATTTTTCAATTATTGCTCAAGAAAATCCTAATTTTTTTTCTTGATTATGAAGCTGCGACAAATTTTTAAGATTTCTGATGTGCGCGCAGGGGGAGATATGAACTAAAATGCTTCAAGAAGTTTGGTGTACCATTACGAGTTAGGTTGTGCATGACAATACTTCACTCTCTAGAAGCGATTTTTGGCCAGAATTTGATTTATCTATTTCTCCTTAAAAATAAAATTTGATTTTTTTTTTATTTCTGGTCTAAACTGATTTCTGATTAGAGAAATTCGTTTGGTAACGATTGTAAATTGAAACATATTAACGAAATCTTCAGAGTCGGTGATCGGGCGGTGGGCGATGACGACGATGGCCGGCGGCAGTGGCGGGGGCGGGGGCGATCAACGGCGGTGGAGAACGGGTGGCGGTTGGTGGGTATTAATAATATTTTTATCAAACGAATTTATTTGTTAAATTGATCAGAAATAAAAAAAAATCAGAGGTGTTATCGAGCCAAAATGATCAAGCTGAGGGGTATTTTCGAGAATTTTGGGAAAGCTGGCTCGATTTGTGGAGGATTTTTGGAATTTCAAAAAAACTGCAGGAAAGCACGACTTTGCTTTAAAGTCGCATAAATGTGACAGCAAACGCGCTCTTCGTTTCCATCGCCCTCACTAACGAACAGTACGCCGGAAACTCCCAAAGCAGCGCAATCTCTCGCTCTCTCTCTCTCTCTTCCTATAGCAGTGCTCAGCACTTTTCGCATTTCTGGCTTCGCTTTTCGCCGCGCGTCCTCCTCCTTCCTCTTCCATTCTCGCCCTCCGGAGACTCGCCGGATCTCTAATGGCCGCTTCGGCGTCCAACATCGTCGCCTTCGGATCATCAGGAGTTTACGCCGAGCCGAGGCTCTCCTTCTCGCGGCAGCTGTCTCCGCTCGTCGGCGGCGTCGGATCTCGTCGGCTCCGGACTTTTCCAGGTCTTCAATGCGAGTGGCGAAGCTCGTCTGCTGCTCCTGGTAATGTTCGATCATGCTCTTTCGACTGCGGTGGTGTTCGTGCGTATGTGCAGTTTCGGTGCGCTGCTTTTGATGGCGTTGCTTAAGCCTAAGTTTTCGTCATCCGCTCTGATTGATTGCTTTTTACTGGTACCTAAAGGAAACAGCTGAAGTAAAATAAGCTGTCGCAGGACAGGTGATTAGCTTCGCGCTTACATAAAAGGAATTTCAGGGGGCGATTAGAAGTTTGGATCGATGTTGTCAGATTATTCTTTTAATGCATTTGCAAAAGAATGTGCTGCTGCTGCTAATGCAAGAAGTTATGGTTCATATAATGCTTGTTGTGGGTTAATTGGAATTTTGGCAATAATGCCCTACGGTGCTTTTTGGTTTTGAGATTTTCTCACTGAAGCAAAGGATCGGATATTCTTTGGTTGCAACTCGCGAGTAGATTGAGATAGTTTAGGAGAAAATTATATAACTTGCAAGTCAATGAGTGAGCTAATGACTTGTTTTCATAGTGCAAACTAGGAAAACTTTGAGGGTCATTGTGGAACTGGACAAGTTTGCTGGATGGAAATAAGATCTGGCGCGTCGAGAAGAGTGCTACAGGAAGGCTGCTTGATTTAAGTAAATTAACTTAAATCATTGGCACTCATTATGCTGTGATTCTCTGACAAATTGAAGATTTATGTTTCTATCCAACTAATAGGTACTTTGGCTAGGTCCCTCTTTTAGTTAGGTGTAATGTCTGCTTTTGGATGGAGTTGTTAATAGTGGATGATGAAAGGGGTCAGCTGCACCAAGTAAGCAAACTGAGGACTTGATTTCACAAATCAAGTAAATCAGAGGGCTTGCTAAAAGAAATGTCTGAGGACCCAATTGCAATAATCAAACGTGTTAGGGGACCAAAAGTGAACTTAATCCTTGAGTTTTTGGATATTGATCTCAAATTTTTGCTTATTTGCTTAGTATCTGGTAGGGAGTCTCTACCTCAATCCATAATTTGCAACAGAATTAAGCCACTGTGGATACAAAAATAGTTGTTTTGAGATACTTTCTGAAATTTATTAGTATAGAGGCTTGCTAAAAGAAATGTCTGAAGACCCAACATAGGATCTTTTTTAATTGACTCTTTTATTACATTGTGATATTTTCCAGCGTTCCGTCCAATCCTCTATCCATTACCCCTTTCCCGTCTTTGACTTCAAGCAATAACCAGCCCGCTGCTCTAATAGGTGGGTTTGAGCCACGGGTCCCTTTTCAGGGAGAGTTAATGCTTGTTGGGTAGTTTGGTTTGACATTGCTTTACACCCAAAAACCCTGGTGAATCAGCTGATAGAATAATCTTTCCACACAATGGGATTGGTGTCCCCCCTTATTCACCTCTCTCTAGAAAGTCCTATTACAGAAAAAAGTAATAAATAGAAATGAATAACGAAATATTGGATGGTACTGGATTCAAAGGATTAGTGCATCGTTCAAGGCAACATAAGAACATTCCTTTGAAAACCAAAAAGAAGATTTTTTTCGAGGGGTGGGGGGGGGGGAATCAGAGATATTTTGATACGTCATTATTCTGATCCTTTGTAGGAATTACCCGTAATAACGAACTTGCTCCTTTTGCTACTCAACCTACGGGGTATTAGCAACCGTTTTCAGCTGTTGTTCCCCTCCCAAGGGCAGGTCGTGGAGGTGGAAGGCCCACGGGCCGTGTTAGGTACTATACGAAGTATTTTGAAATACGGGAAAGAAATACCATTCGGGTAATATTTCCAAAGGAGTTGCGAATGGATCTATTTTCCATTCATATACGAATAATAGCGATGGAGATTTATAAATTGCAATAATCAGACGAGTTAGGGGACCAAAGTGAACTTAATCCTTGAGTTTTTGGATATTGATCTCAACTTTTCGCTTATTTGCTTATTATCTGGTAGGAAGTGTCTACCTCAATCTATAATTTGCAACAGAATTAATCCACTGTGGATAAAAAATAATTGTTTGAGATACTTTTTGAAATTTATTAGAATAGCCTGTTTGTTTGGCTTTGATAAATTGGTATAAGATAAGGAGGATGGAAGATTTGTGTGTTATGAGAAAAGACAAAGAAACAAGCAATACCTCCTAAGGTCCACTAACAACATATGTTGGAACAGCATCAGGTAGATGGTGCGTGTACCCCTACCATTTGCATAGTTGTAGTGAGGCCTTTTTGAGTTTTTGTAGGAGAAATGGCTGGTTTTTGCTGGAGAGCAGATTTGATTAGTGTAAAGGTTTATGCAGGTGTCAGAGCTCCAGTTGCCACTGTTGAAAAAGCAAGCAATGCAGAAGCACAAAATGTAGATTCCCCTGTAGTAGTTGTGACTGGAGCATCTCGAGGTATCGGCAGAGCAATTGCTCTTTCATTGGGAAAAGCAGGCTGCAAGGTTCAGAAATGCTTTCACTTCTTATCTGTCTTTATCTTTCTTTTGCCTATCATTCCCATTGCCTATTATCATTCTGAATGGTCTTCTTGTACTCAACCTATTGCAGGTACTGGTCAATTACGCTAGGTCATCACAGGAGGCTGAGGAAGTTTCAAAGGAGGTAAATCTGTGCCTACTGATTATTGTTCTGGTGGTTTTGATTTTGTGGACTGTTCCTGATAGTTCATGGAACATCAAAACGCAAGCCACTGTCATCTTTTTGGTTCTGAAGGCAATATTAATCCGCCTTTAACTTGCATTTGCATTTGTAGATAGAGGCATGTGGTGGTCAGGCTCTTACTTTTGGAGGAGATGTTTCAAAAGAAGCTGATGTGGAAGCTATGATCAAAACCGTTAGTCAAATTTCTCATTTTGTTTCTTCTTTGGTTTTCTTTTGGTGTGGTGGGTGCTATCTTTGCTTAGTTTTGATGCTATTGTTAGGACTTCTTATGCTGCATTGTTGTTTCATGTGCAGGCTGTTGATGCATGGGGAACGATAGATGTTTTAATAAACAATGCAGGTGACTGATAGCTACCAATGTGGAATTATTAACCTTTATGTTACTTGCTATGTGCGGTCTTACAATGCACATGCATCATGTTTTCAGGAATTACTCGGGATTGCTTGTTAATGAGAATGAAGAGATCTCAGTGGCAAGATGTTATCGATCTTAATCTTACTGGTGTATTCCTTTGCACTCAGGTATGTGTTCCAATTTTTCTTTTTATATCAGAGTAAAAAAATTGATGATTCCTCTGATACAGAACCGAGAACCTGTACTGTATGCAGGCGGCGGCTAAAATCATGATGAAGAAGAAAAAGGTGACATGGCATTCCCATCTTTGAATTCTTTGTTATGCTGAGATTTAGCACATTAATTTTGCTTAATTTCTATGACCCAGTGTTTAATTACAGTAAAGTTGACATGCTTCAATGTGGTTATATTTAACCAATCCCATTTACAAATCTGTTTTGCAGGGAAGGATAGTCAACATAGCATCAGTTGTTGGTCTGGTTGGTAATGTTGGGCAGGCCAACTACAGTGCTGCTAAAGCAGGGGTTATTGGTCTAACAAAAAGTGTTGCTAAAGAATATGCTAGTAGAAACATAAATGTCAGTTTTCCATCTTGTTTACCATATTTAACTACTTTCATTGGGCAGTTCTGTTTGCATCTAATAGGAAATGTTCTAGGTTAATGCTGTTGCTCCAGGATTCATTGCATCTGATATGACTGCGAAACTTGGGGACGATGTGGAGAAGAAAATCTTGGAGACAATTCCTTTAGGTGAGATATGCAAAGAGACTGTCTGTTGTGTAAGGTCGACACATTTATTTGTTTAGGCATTTCCTTTAGGTGAGACAATTAGATAGGCTTCATAATAAGTGGCTCTGATTTGCTTTCGAGTCATTCCAGCTGCCTGCTGATTACTGCTGTAAAAAGGACCTGCTTACTTTTCTCAGCTTAATACAGTAGCTCATCGTACTGGTTAAGGCCTTCAGGAGTTCAACAAAGATGATGAACTCTTCATTCATCGTCTTCCAATCATTAATAAAAAAAACGTCATGCTAATGAATACAAGAATCTGAGGAATTGAGATAACGTGTCGAGATATTTAAGGCTGATAGTGATCATGTCTGTTGCATATGCAGGGAGGTACGGTCAGCCAGAAGAAGTAGCTGGACTTGTGGAATTCCTTGCCATCAATCCTGCAGCCAGTTACATCACTGGACAGGTAAAGCCTAATATTTGCGTGCTTTTCTTAGGTGCAAGTTTTAAGTGTATTTATGGCTTGTTGTAGGAAGCTGAACGTGCATATTCTGTATTGGCTTCAAATTTTTGGGTTGGGTGTGACGGTGTTTGATATTTAATATCTCATAGGAGTGCCTGATCTAATGCTATGTCATCGCTGTCATCTCTCATTTACATTTATGCACAAAAGTTCTGAGCTAGATATTTACTTTTCCCCCCAATTTGCAGGTGTTCACAATCGATGGAGGAATGGTAATGTAGATCAGTGAGATTGCCTTTCAATGTAGTCCTAACAAATCTTCGAGTTAAAGAATGCCTCAATGGTGCAATGAGAATTTGCCATGCTGCAAACTAACAGCAGCTTCAGTTAGTTTTGGTGATTAGGACAAAGACAATAAAAGGAATAACACAGTGCCCTTTAAAATAGCAGAGAAGAGTGTCACCGAGACAAGAGTTGGCTAGACAACAACACATTTCAGGGTGGAATCGCTCGGAAGCATGGCTAAAGTGGAGCTTTGCTAATTGCTATGTTTTTCCTGTTCTCAGTTTTTTTTTTAAATGTTATTCGTTTTCACATCCAAATAGAATATTATTTTGCACGGATCTGAAACATCGTTTTATTAAATTCCAGTTGACTTTTGTTAATTCCGTTGCCTCCTTGGCTTGTGCTTCCTTCATAATGAGACCCAGTTCATCATGGGAACACGGGCCAAAATCATTGACGATAATGAGATCACTGCTTCGAACCTTTTCGCACTATAGTCTGGTCGAATGATTGTTTAAGAGAGTTTTACTGCAGGCCAACCGTACAGGCTAGTGAAGTGTTCGTTTCCACACGGTTTGGTTACCCAAGTCTTTGATCATGTTGACTAGGGAATTTTTATCGTTCTTTGGGTACCCAAATAGGGGGGGGGGGGGGGGGGGGTGGAGAGAAAGACAAACGGGGACTTGCCCGGCATGCAGATCCTCTGTGCCTTCATCTTCCAAGGAGTTCCTTTTCTCTCCCCCAAAAAATCAGTAATTTCAAACTGACGAATCAAGACACGAGGGGACAGGATCCTTTCTCATCCTTTTATATGGATCACTTGCTTATCAGACCAAACCATGCATTGCCAGATGTGTAAAGACTAATGAAGTCATCTTTACGAAAACGAAGTAAGCCAAACATTTGGATTGCTTAGGAAACAAAATTGCCGTCTCTCAGGCTGGAGAAATCGAAAGTGTTTATTCGCATGCAGACAAACGAATGTGTTTAATATTGTATAAAGGTCGAGGGTCTCTTGTTCGCGCTAAAGTCCTGATTCCCAATATCGATCGTTGGTGGCCAGAAATTAAAAAAGGAAAAAGGGAAGCAAAGTTGAACTTGTGTAGGAAAAATTGGGTGTTAAAAAAATAATGGTTTGGGTGGGCCAGACCAAGATTACTGGAGGTTTGATGTAACCTAGGCCTAGGATGAGTGCACCATGAGAATATCCAATGAGGGCCTAAGGAATATATCGTATCAAAGAGTCTAACTAATGACGTGCATCGCCGCCCGTTTGTGGCCAGCAAGCGAAGGGGGCTCTCAACCTCTGGGAAACCCTTTCTTCCCCCTCCACGCCACGACAACTGGGGATGAAAATTGGGACTCCCAATGCGGAGGCCACACGAGATTTACCCGATAAGTAAATTTTCATTCGTGGCCGCAAAATGGCTATTGGCTAAAACTTTCTTCTTCTTTTGTAAGATTTAACTCAACATATTGAAGCATAGTCACGCCAAATGGTTTGTCCATCGGGTGATCTTAAAGGATTTCTTTCGTAGGCTCAGTTTTTACTTTATACCAATTGCGTGCGCTGAAGTCATCGGAGTGGGTAAATCCGCGAGTCCCAACTTAGGGCCCAAGAATACCCCGAAGAGCGAGTAAAACGAGTGAAAACCGAATAAGACGAAAAGTATCACGCCGTCCCCAAAAATCCGATTCCCCAAATTCCGATCGCAACGTTGTCATGCGGCAACGACGAAACCACCTTCAATCCTTCGACCTTCCTTCCTTCAGACACAGCCGAAACGCGAAACTTCCACGCCAACACCAAAATCATAATCTCTAGCCACAAAACACTCCCCCAGCGTCGAGTCCAACTTCCCATTCCATTCCATTTCTTCGGCTCTTGTTCCTCCTCCTCCTCCCACTTCTCCTTCTCAGGTCAACGCCTGCAAAACCCACGGGAACTCTCTCTCTCTCTCTCGTGTCATGGAATTATTAGCAGCAATTTCCCCATGGGCGACGCTCCAGACCTTCTTCCTCGCATTCCTCCTGGTCTACCTCTTTAGCTACTTCCTTCTCTTCGGCCGCTGGGGTCCGCGGGGCCGCTCCTTCGCCTCCAGCTGCTTCACCTCCCTCGTGCACGGCACGCCGGCCGCGGTCACAGCCGCGATCGCCACCCGCGGCTCCCCGCCATGGCAGCGGGCAGCCTACTCCTCCCCGAACACGCCCCTCCATGACACCGTCCTCGAGTTCAGCATCGCCTACTTCCTCATGGACCTCATCCATTACCTCGTCTTCTTCCCCAACGACGTTCTCTTCATCGTCCACCACCTCGTCACCCTCTTCGTCCTCCTCACCTGCCGCTATGTCGTCGCCCATGGCGCCCACGCGATCCTCCTCCTCCTCATCCTCGCCGAGGTTACCAGCCCCTGCCAGAACACCTGGAGCCTCGCCAAGACCCGGAAAGCCGAGGCACCCGTCGCCAGGCGGTTCTTCCGCTTCATATCCCCGATCTTCTTCGCCTTCTACACTGTAGTGCGGGGCGTGGTCGCGCCAGCCTACGTGTGTGATCTGGTCATGTACTATTCAATGGAGGATGTGGAGGATTCGATACCCAAGTGGGCTTGGGTGTCTTGGGTTGTGATCATGGGCAGCGGGATTTTGGTGAGCTTGCTCTGGATCCTGAATAACTGGAAAACCTGGTTCCGGGATCAGTGGAGCTTCGATGCGCAGAAAAAGGATGGGTAAGAAGGCTGGGAGTCTTGATTTCTTCTGAGTACAAACGAGATTGAATGGGGTTTCGGATAGGATTAATTGGAAATCAAGAAGTGTACATGTACACAACGCGTCAGGATTGTCGTTAATGCTGTAATTACTCAGTTTCTCCAATTGAATTTTACAAGAATTAGACACAGGGTTAGTCACAAATTGGTCTGTGGATTGCGAATTTCTTTTTAAGACTGTTCTTTGGTGTTTTAGTAAGTCGTACCGAAGGGCGGCTGTACATGTTTAAGCAGCATTTCTCTCGTGTTTGCAATTGATTAGTTCAATGATTTCTACGTTTTGCAAAGTAGGGTTGAATTGAGATCTCTGCTATGATCCAGTTACTGATATTCTCATCTGATTTAATTCAAGTAATTACCCAAATTAGAATGACAAGCACAAGCAGAGGCATGGAAGAGTTAAAAACGAACTTGCAGTAATCATCAGGAAATAAAAGAAACTTGCTGTTAAAAGCTACATAAGATTAGTATCATCTCTGACATGGGAACGAACCTGGTATGTCTATGCCAACCTCCATCCAATTGCTCTATCCCTCTTCTTCTGCTCTAGCGCTGGGTTCCGTATCTACCGCACAAGTTCGAGGAGTTCAGAAAGCCCATGCTCACCGGAAGGGGGTATTTCAAGCCATAAATTTACCATGCTTACACCTGCAGCTTCCTCTTACATGATCTTGGAGTTGTGTTAAAAGCAACAGTTCTCCTGATGAGAAGATTAAATCCCGATGATAGAGGCACTTGCATTGTCGGGAGTTCCTCGGTAATTGAGCTCCACAAATGTTCCTCCACCTTCGCCTTTTGCTAATCTTCCCGGATTTATGCAAATGCACTTTGCCTGCGGTTCTCCTTCAATCCTTCCATCCAGAGACACCACCTAAGAGCATTAACCTTATCATTTTTACTTCTAAAAAATGGATACATGTAAAATGATATTCATCTCTTATAGAATATCAACACTGAAATTTGAAAGGAACAGCTTGTTGAGATCTTCGAGTGAGAAACGGAATATGCGAGGATAGGTCACCTTAACAAAGTACTTCATGTCCGAAGGAAGGATGAGGACATTTGGAAGCAAAGAGAAATGAACAGCTTCTGGAGCAAGTGAAAGATCCAAAGGAATGCCTTCTGCTGGTGGAAATAGAGGATAGAAGCTGCCCAAAAGATAATCACAAGTTATTGATATGCACAATCAACCTAAAGTCTAGGAAAGCTTCGGAGAAAACTGCTCTCTTTTCATTTGGTACCTGCGCTGACTAAGAATATGGTATGCCAGTCTACTCATTCGATCGCTTGGTATGCCATCTTTTGGATTTCGTGACATCTCCTCTCCGCTGAGCTGTTTCAGGATGTCCACAGTGCAACACCCTACTTTGACCTAAAATTTCAAATTGTTAAGGTACAGCCTCTGGTACTTATCAGAGCGTCTAAAACCCACAGATGCAGGCATAATCTTGCCATCATTAACGGTTCAGCATTCACCTCATTTGCTTCGAAAGTCCCTGGATTTGTAAGGCTGGTGATCTGGGATAAAAACCAATTTGCGTGAGAGAATGAACAGAAATTGTCAAGAATAGATCCTCATATGGTCGTACCATAAATGAGCTTCTGAAAATGTACCTGATGCTTGATACCCAAAGGCGAAATATCAAAGCCAGGCTGCAAAAACAGGGACGGGTAATTTAGAAGAGAAACAAACAAAGAAGAAAAACTATAGCCAATCAACACTTCAGTATGCGGATAATCACCTGAGGGAAAACAAAGTCATGGTTGGCATCCCGTATGGATGGCACAAGAACTACACGGGCAGCATCACCCAGATACTCCACGTAATCCTGCAACTGAAGGATGAAATGCCAAGGTGAGATAAAAAGAAACAATGAACATTCAAGCTCCATCAGTCCTTTTGCTGAGTAAGTACCTTTCCTACGATTTCGTGGTGAAATATGTCATCAAAGGTCATGTCGATACTTCCTCTCCTAACCTTGGGGTGTTCCGCATCAACAAATGGCCCAAGCTGAAATAAATCTAGCTCAATTAAAACATGATTTTTCCTATCCTTTTTCCCTATTGAAGTGGAATATTTTACACATCAACAGGTAACTCACCAGTACAAGCAACTGAGGCATCTTTCTTCTTGCATATGCAAGCAGCTCAGTCAGAGGCTCAAAGAACAAATTGTCTGTCGTAGTAAAAGGACCTGCTGCAATAATCTGTTCAAAAACATAAGCATCATTGATTAGCTATAAAATTAAACAGCACTCTTTGCCTGCCAAGCATATCCATTGTTAAGAAGTTTATGTGACTCTAACAACTCGAAAGTTCAACTCGTGAAAGTGATCTTTCAGAATTTTCCATGTCGGATGAAGGAAGCTGAAATCTAGCAGAAACAAGTGCCCTTCCTTCAATGAACAAAAAGGGTTGGCTTGAAGGACAAGTGAGAGTGGTAACCCCTGCAAGCCAAATGCTTGTTCAATCCTGTTGAACAGTATTTCAGAGGAATTGCCTAAAACAGCACATTCTTCCTTTGCTTTGCACAGTGGAAAGCTTTGACCATGATTGCATGACACACCGATAGACTAGAAATTCCACGAGTGATGGCTCATCATTATGGATGACAATGCCAAAAGGTATAATCACCATTTGCAATGTGAAAGGAGATGGTTTTTGCGTTTCTGCCTCCTTCCCATTTGAAGGAGTTGACCAGAGTATTACCAAAAGGCTACCCATGACAAGGAAACTATGCACGGAAGAAGTTTCTCCTAAAACCAAAATAGCTGTCCAAGGTAAGTTTTTAAGCACCTAAGCTAGCAAGATGAGCCAATTCCCTTGTTCTTTTAGTAACAATCATAGCGAGTTCAACACTGCTTTGATAGAAGATGGCATGTGCATGAATTAAAAAGCAGAATCACTTGTTTTTTCTTCCCAATGTGCTTGGATAGATGTGTCCGAGGTCATAATGCAATTTTAAGTACACCAGAACCATATCCATATCCTTTATGAGATTCATATACTCAAGTTCTGCCTTTATATTTTCTAGCTCATATCTAACTTGGTCTCCAGTCCCTTTATTATGGCCTCACTTCTACCAGAAAGCCCATATAGTCTTGCTAGAGAAAATTGCATGAAACGTGCTATCAAATCCAATCTATGCCGCTCTTATCTTTCCAATTTAACATTTAAGTCGAAGATTTCAGACTTTCTAATTGCATGATTACAAGTCATTACAAGTGATTATTTTCTTCGTTTCACCATGTAGTCCAAAGCGCTAGGACTGTGGATATGGTAGTGCTTCAGGTGGAGAAATAAAATGCACAACAAAGGAGATAAAACAAATACAAGCAGAAGAAATGTCAAATGACAGCAGATGATCAAGATACACACACACACACACACATATACATATATATATAGATATTACTGCCAATATACGCACCACAGAGAGTTGGGATGAAGGAGCTGGACCAGTGGATGCGATTTCCTGTTCCAGAGCTTGCTTCTTTGCCGGAGGAGGAACCACATCAGCCAAAGCATTCACAGGGACAGATTCTATTATTTTCGATGCAATTAGACAGTGTCCGCTAGGATTGTCACCTTCAACTCCTACTATCTGTTAAAATTGAGGAGGTCCTTGATTTATTCAATGCATACACACTGAAATAGCATTGATTACATCTATACACTCCTTCTTTCCTGCCTACCTGGCCTGGGAAAATGGAAAACTGGCTCAATCTCTGTAAGTCCAGGCGGACACATTGCCCGCTGGAGTGCTCAACGCTGTCACGGATATTCAGCAAGAAACAACAATTCATTATGATACCAAAGAGATCACTCAAAGCAGACTTAAACCAATGGAAGAGCATCATAACTGGATTAGGAATGCCCTACATCTTACAGCCCCTTATGACCATGAGCTTAACAGATCTGAAATAAACTACTTCTCTAATTATTCTTTTATTGTAGAAAGGCAGCATATATTATCTTCCTGTCAGACTACTGATAAGATACTGCTTTAGATAAATAGGATAATTCAACTGTAATACCTGCTTTGCAACAGGATGGACTTATCATTCAAGTGCCCTTCTCCGTCGCAACAGATCATGCCAACAGAAAATATGCTTTTCTGAGATCAGAGAATACTATCAATGCATTGTGAAAAGGAGAGAAAGAA
The DNA here is from genome assembly GCA_028455895.1 of Rhodomyrtus tomentosa. Lineage (NCBI taxonomy): Eukaryota > Viridiplantae > Streptophyta > Magnoliopsida > Myrtales > Myrtaceae > Rhodomyrtus > Rhodomyrtus tomentosa. Next base: position 9,734,599 of record JAPCWY010000003.1, on the reverse strand, counting down.
ATCGAGAGAGGGGCAGTAATAGCCTTTATCAACATTTATATGGGCTAAAAACATCAGTAGTTCACATCAACTATGAACCGATAAATATGGACCATTTTTGTCTTATGAATATAAATGGAAAGAGGGGAAGTTTTCTGGGGAGCCAAATCACCTGTGAAGCAAGAGTTGGGTCTACTGGTTCCTCGTAGAGGCCAGAAGCAACAAGAGCACTTTCATGTCTTTTAATGCGGTTTTCAAGTGCGTTAAACTGCATCACAAGAATGGAAATGGTCAGTTCTATAGAATGAAGGAGATTCGGGAGTGGTTTCATGCCATGAAAAATATTACTAACTCTGTCTTCAGTTCTATCATACATAAATCTGCAACCAGGTTCTGGCTTTGTTCCATTAATTGCCAAGGAACATGTCTTGTGAGGTTGTACTTTCTGGATAAAATCATCCTCCGAACTCTCAACATCATGTTCCATTTGCCCATTCTCTCCCCCCAACTGCTGATTAAGGCTGAATCTCACAACAAACTTTTCTTTTCGTTGCCCAAAAGGCGTGATTAGTGTTGATGCTTTCCCAGAAGAATAAGCCTTCCCACTTGTTTGATGCATTGGATCAGACCGCTCTGGAGAGAGATTGGATCTATGCGTCGGAGTGCCGATGTCATCTTCTTTTGAATATTCATCTTCATTATTCAAAATCCTGCATGTAAGGAATGTCACAAGTAAATTTGCAAATCAGAGAAAATATTTTGACAACAAGAGTACTAGATAAGAGTGCAGGGAGCAGCATCAAGCCAAAAAAATGCAATCAACTGAAATTAGCTGAGTCCAATTTCTCTGATCCTCCTCTGACGAGAAATGAGATGCTGACCCTATACCACCAAAGCCCTTTTACTACAGAAACCCAAAATGAAATCAGTCTCAATATTCCCCAGGAACTCCCAGTCTCAAAGATTTCCCTCATGCCATTACTTCAACATAAGATATTGACATTGCTCACAAAAGGTCGTCATCAATGAGTCACCGGAAAAAATATAACAAAAAGCCTAAACAAAGCTCACATGTCCACGTCTTTACTCGAGTAAACATGCAAATTCGGCTCCTCCTTGATAACTGCCTCTTTGACCTCATTTTGCAGGTGAAGCAAAAACCCGTCCATTTCAGCATTTTGCACTGTCGATTCGTTCAGTTGCCTGCCATCCACAATCAGTATTCAGTAAGATACAGCATGCTCCCCAAGATATTGTAACACTCGAGCTGATAACCATCGCTAAGATGACGGGTCAATTGAGCCAACTAAGCTGGAGCTGGAGAAAACGAGCGCACGCTTTACTAGCTCTCTATCTGGGGGTTAAAAGAGGGGGGGGGGGGGGGGGGGGGGAGGGAAGGAAGGAAAACCACAAGCCAAACCGCTTCATTCGCTAGGTCCGTTTAATTACAGGTGACAGAGGAAGCGATGGAATTGACAAGAGTATACCTGTTAAGGTAGTAAACCTCCCAGCTCGAGACAAGATCGGACGGACTCCGCTTGTAATTGATGCAGAACGTGAGGCCTGATAAAGCGAGATCGAATCTGTCAGCGCCGGATTTTGAACTCAGGTCTCGAATAGATCGCAGAAGTAAAGGCGTCAGTCGGAAGTCAAAAAGCCTTACATTTGTGGAGTACCTCCTCTTCTTCTGCTTCGTCGAGCATGAAGCCGCTCTCGTTGAACTTCGATTTGATTTCCTCCTCCATCGCCCTCTCTCTGTCTCTCTCTCGCAGTTTCTCTCTCTAGGGTTTACGAGGAGATTTGGCGGGAAAGGAGTTGCGGGAGGGGGCGAGATGAGGGAGCGTCTGATCGCAATTCCCATTATGTCCTCGGAAGAGAGAGACGTTGTCCTTTAGACGTAGCTTAGGAACAAAAAAGGCAAAAAGAAAATGGCGTCGCCCGGACTCGAACCGGAGACCTTCAGTGTGTTAGACTGACGTGATAACCAACTACACCACGACACCCCCTTCTGTTTTCTCTACCAGAATTCCAATTTTCTAACTTGAGCTGCTTGTTTCTAGCTCAACTACAAAAATTCGTGCTTCAAGCCTGGAAAAGGAGGAAAGGGAAAATGAGGATCCCTCTCCACCATAAGGATATCCAATAGACATGTATTTCATCGTGATCTAGGACATCGAATCTCAATTCTAATTATATCTCGATATTAATTATGTCTCGTTTGACGTCTTCTCCTTAAGTATGTGCGGCGGACATTTTTCCTCTTGTTATCTACACCGATCATATCATGTGTTTTTTTTTGGGGGGGTCGGAACCATATTATGTGTTGACTAGTTATCTTGTTAATTGGAATAGAAATGAATTTAAGATATTCTGCCATCTTAGTATGCGTGTCATAAAGAGGAGGAGTCAAGTACAATATCGGGTTATCGGTCGTAAAATAATTGTTTCCATTGAGAGGTGTTGTTTATTTGAACACCGCGTGATATTCAAAAGTAGTAAACAACAAAGCAAAATAAACTATGTGGATAATTTGGTAAGTCACGATAAAGCTCCTGACGAAGCACAACAATATCAAACTCAAGCACAATTTTTTTCAGTTGAATCCCTTCGACACCAAATCAAGACGGACCCAACCGACATTGTCTCCGGCTTGCGGTGGACATAACTTTGAGTGAATTATATCTACATTGCTCTTGATAGTTCCATCATAGCAAGTGGTGCACTTGAATTTGCCAAAGGCATCCAAAGACGCATTAGCAATCTCCGTCATGCTCCGATACTATTGTCATTACCTAAATTTTATCCATTTGATACTCTCGAGTTGTTTTCAACTGTCATGTCAGTCGGATTTGGCATTGGAGGGACTTGATTGGGAAATTTATGACAGGAGAGAAGGACTTAAATTTGAAAGATCGAAAGTGGGGGATGGAAAGTATAATTCACCTTAATTTTAAGAAAACAGATTTGAATAATTCTTCTTCTTTTTTTCCCTGCGCCCTAATTCAGTAGAATCAAGTGCATCTCAACCGTTCGTTTCGCGAGCGTGGTGGGAAAAAGATCCGTTGAAGGAGCACTTTGAAAAGAGGGAAGGAACCAGACAAACAGAGAAGTAGCCGTTACACTCTCCCTGCAGAATATCTCATTCGTTCCTTTTGAATGATTACGCTCCGAGCCCTAAATAAAAGAACAAGAGCAAATCCGCCCAAATATCTCCCCGCAAATTGGCCATTTCGCAGTCCCTCCTTAATTCTTACTCGCTCGCCCTTCGCCTTCGTCCGCTCGCGCTCTTTCCACCCCAGATTCGGTCATCTCCCCCCGCCCCTTGGAATCTGCTGCCGCGCTGTCCGGTTGGTGGCGTGTTCAATTCTGTCCGCGGATTTTTGCCGAAACCGGCCCGACTCGAACCGGACAGGGACGAACTCATTTAGCATGGCTTCCAAAACCGTCGCCAAGGACATCATCACTCTGCGCGGCTCCGCGGCAATCGTCTGCGAGTTCTTCGGTTCGTCGCTGTCCTCGGTTTCAATTTCGAGATCCATTCATGGTTTTTTTTTTTTGGCTGACACATTTTTACTGATCTCGTGGGTTCGCATCTGGTTCTTTGTTTTCAGGTTATGCTGCGAACAGGTAAGACAATGGACTCTGGCGGTGTACTTGTATCTGATCCGTTTTGCTCTGTAGACCGAGAATTGAGTAAGAAAAAAACATTTTGGGGTTTGACTTGTCAGTATTCTATATAATCGCGGGGTGTACCCGGAGGAGAGTTTCGCCAAGGTGAAGAAGTATGGGCTTCCTATGCTGCTTACTCAGGATGAAGGTGTCAAGTCCTTCATTGCCAACTTAAATGCTCAGCTTTCGGGTAAGAAAAGATTTTTTACTTTTGCAACTTTAATAGTTCCCCATTGCTGTTCTGCTTGCTTCTGTAGACAATGCAGAGTTAGGGAATGTGTAAAGATTTGACTTTTGCACTCACTGGGCAGCGAAAAGAGGAGTGGCTGGACTGTGAGTTTTTGGTTGGTTTGGCCTCGGGGCTTGATTTGTTCTGTTAATAAGGCGTATTCTACGTGTTAAAGTCACCAGCCAAACACAACAAAAGGAGAACTGTTTAATTTTACTTGAAATGATGTTTGCTACAATTTTCTGATGAGTCTGGATGTCAAATTTTTGCTCAAAAGAATGGTTGGAAGCCGGTAAACTGCAGAGGGTTGTTCTTGTTTTAATGAGCAAGGCCACTGGTGAGGTGTTAGAGAGGTGGAACTTCAGCATCGAGACTGATGGCGTGGTCGTCGAGAAGGGGTAACTTAAATCAAGTTAGCTTTCTGCTTTTTTCTTTGTTTACCTTTCGGGTTGTTGTCCCTGAGCACGCGGCGTTGTTATGCTTTGATTACAGAGTGTCGCGAGAAAAGAGTGACAAGGAGATCATGAGGGAGATTCAAGCAATTATGCGACAGATTGCTTCGAGCATCACTTACTTGCCGTGCCTTGATGAAACCTGTAAGAAGGAGATTACTCTGGCGAACATTTTGGTAATATAGTTCACATGCTCCTGGGCTTGCTTGATTTAGAAATTTTCTTCCTCGTCTTCGTAGGTGTATTTGATGTGTTAGCATACACTGATAAGGACGTGGCAGTCCCGTTCACGTGGATCGAGAGCGACCCTAAGTTGATTGCCAATCCACAGATGGTTAAGTTGCATTCATTTGACACAAAGGTAAGTTGGACATGGACTTCTGTTCCTTTTTGCTCTTTTCAAGGTGATGTTATGACCCTTCAGCAACTAGCTATTTTCGTTGGTTCTTCAGCCCTTTGTGATGTCGTGTCTTTCTGATGTTATGCAGATACACAAGGTGGACACACTCGTATCATACAAGAACGACGAATGGGATGAGCAGTAATTTCGTATCATACACAAGGTGGACACGCTCATATCATACAAGAACGATGAATGGGATGGGCAGTAATTTCTCTAGTGTCCTAAACTGGATATTGTGAATCTTTTATTCACATTTTGTACGATTTGAAATGGAATGACCCCGAGAAACTGTGTCCTAAGTCACCTGCTAATTCTGTCATTTTTGTTAATGCATCCCGAGAAATGTGGCAATTGAACCCTCTTTGTTTGTCCTTTTGACCGGATTACGGCATTCCTGTTCATTGTCAAAAAGAGAATTCACAAAGGGTACAAAGATGTTTATTTCTCTCTGCGTTTCCAATTATATCAACAGCATTTCGGTAATCAAGCAGTTTCTCATGTGCATAACAACAATCCGGACAACGCATGAATCAAGACAAGAAGATCGGAAGTACCAAGTCGCCTCTTTCAAAGATAAAAAAGAAGTGGATATACATTTTTTAAATGCCTCATAGAAGTGGATATATACAGTGCTAAATTGAATAAACATCTCGTGCCAAAACGTCACAGTACAACTCCATCATGGACATAATCCATAACCAAACCACCCCCACCCCCACCCCCAAAAAAACCCCCTTCTCTTCTCTTTTGGGAGGCCTCATGTCACCCCACGGTATATTCCACCTGGTCGTAGATCGTCCATATTATCAATGTTTCTGTACCCATCAAGCTCCCTCAAACATGTCCACCCTCTTCGGGCAAGAAAATCACGATAATCATCTTCCGTGTAGAAAATCTTATCTTCTGGATGGACTGAAATGTGCCCTGACTCATCGTAAAGGCACACTTTTATTGCCAGTCCTGAAAATATAGATCTATGCGTAAGCAGTCCATGTAGCGTAGTGTAGTGACTTAAAAAGATGGTGGTGCGCCTCAGGACAAAGCAATTTCGTAATTTGTGCGGCCATCCCATTCCTTACCTTCATCAAGCTGGAGAATGTAATTTCCCAAAGGCATATCTCTGTCAAGACTCCGTATTATCTGGTCTTCATCCTCCAACCAAAATGCACGTTTGGTTCTCAATCTAAAAGCAGATTTGATAGCCTCTTTAATGGAATCGGCAGTGCCATCAATACCAACCCTCCTGGTATAGTCTCCCCACTTGACTGAGATGACCCTTCCACCATATGATTGACTCTCACCTGTTGAACCACAGAAAGGGAAAGGACATATCATCAATAAAATGTTGCTGACTCTGAAACATTATCAAGTCAAGGTGTTGGGGGTGGCTTTTAGGTGTTCGGCACATATGTGAGGTGCAAAGCAAAGATCTTCAACAGGTAGCATTTGAAATTGGGAACTCATTCATATGCTTGGGCAGAAGTCCTCAAAGAAGATAACAATCATTTTATATATTACAGTAGATAAACCAACCATTTCCAGGGGTTTCCCTCCAATTCCAAGGTGGAACTCCATTAGCTGCGACTGCTTCAGCTGTAGTTATGGCCAGGGGATGCCCATCATGATCCAAACGTCTTTCAAGGTTGAGAGTCGGCCTACCACTTGCTGCACAGTGCACACCAAGAAACTTAAATGCCATAGGACCATCTATTTAAATAAACTGAGTGATCATAATTTGAACCGACAGGTTGAACAGTAAAAATTAAAAATGGTAAATCCGCACAAGCAGAAGTTCTAACTGACTTTGGATGGAATGCTTCACCAAACATTGATTGAACAGCAAAAAAAAAAAAGAAAGATAAAAGCAAAGATGAAGAGGTCACCCAGAGAAGGAGACATGCATTCTGACCTTATTAGGGATAACTAAAGATGCAAAAGGTCCACTTGTAATTTGTGCCTCAATAGAAGTCAAGACCAGTCAATAGCCATAAAAATAAATTGAAGTTTCCATCCATTCCTGTGCTGAAAATATGAGGTTATGATTTCCATCTTTAGCAGGGACAGAAATGACATTTTCTAAGGTCAGATGTGTTTCCCATCAACTCATTTGTCTATGAATAGAATCTAAGCACCATGCCCAAAAATCAAAAAGTGAAGCCTTTTTCAGACAAAATTTCGAAGTACAATTTTTTAATCAGCAGATAAAGCAATTCCTATGGTTTCCCATCAACAGATTCAGGCACTTGGCCTAACATGGCATTGATCTAAGAAAATATCTTTGCACTGCAGGTCCTAATTTTTACAGGAGAGGACACAGTAACATCAGGACATTGCTTCACTCTTGAAATCCAATCCATTATCTCAAATACCCAGAGCTAAGTTTTCTTGTTCAGTTTTCTGTTAGCATTTTGATAAACAGGAATGCAATATTATGCTCTCTGACTTGATATATTAGGTGTCATGGTGATAATTCTCATTCTTTTTTTAAGTACGATCTGCCTACACAAATTTAAGAAAACAGACACCCCTTCATATTGTCTTCCATTATCAGTCGCAAGAGCTGCCTGATTCTTCTGTTAATCTTGTAATCAGAATTGGCCAACTTCATATCATATGAAAATGAAGGGAACTCCATGTGACAGGACATGAGAATGACTAGTGAAGAGTGGATGCTCAGCTGCACAATTGGAGAATATCCAAACCAAGAACCCTTATGGCCATGAAGCAAAAAAGTTATGCACTGAATCATGCAGAACTGAAAATAAATAAACCATTATTCATTTCAGTCTAAGTGTTTTATCTGTGTACTAAATTGAAAACCAAGTTTTCTCACCTTCTACAGGTCCGAAAGTCATCCCAGCATCCTCAATACCTGCAAACATAAGTATAATCCAAAATTAATGCACAGAAAGTGCAAAAGAAATCCCTCCTTACTTGGTAATCCCAAAGCAATAGGACAAATAAATGGTAAAGTCCCTAGCAGCCTATCCAAGTAAATGAGAAAAAGATAGCAAGATTAAACAAGGTTCCTTAAATGAAGTTGAGTTCCAGTTCTAAGGGCAATAGTAAAATTCATTTCTTTAAAAGGTTGTATCCATTCAAATAAGGGTGGGGTGAGCAAGAGAATGAGCCATAAATTCACGAACCCCACAAGAATCAAAGTAAATATACTGTTGATCCAGCCTGTCTTCTATACGGAACCTCCGAAAGGTCGCATGATGAACTTAGATTCTACTGGTTTTCTAAAGCAAGGGAACGACAAAACCCAAAGAGATAAAAGAAAAATGGCGAATACATGCCTCAAGCTCTACATGAACAAGTGGACTTAAGAAACTCAAGGGTAATTACAATAAGTGGGTAATTTTGTTTAAGATCGTAAAGGTTCAGAATAGATAGCAAACCAATTTCAGAGGTACATCGACCAGTTGCATGCCCTCAATCAGATATCGAATGAATAGACTTTTCAGCCCCCAAGGATAACTCCTTCTAAGATTATTTCCAACTGTAAAATATTGATTGAAATTTCTCCTGACATTGCACTTACCAAGGCAATATCCCCGTGGAACCGAAAAGTGGTCCTTGATCGGTTCGCAGACACACAATTCAGTGGAATGGCAAGGAGGTCCTCATCTCTTTCATCATGCATTTGGTCACTTAGATAAAGAGAAATGAATAATAGCCGCAATAAGAAGTTCTGAATTCTCATGTTTATCAACGAACACAATCCGATATGAGGTAAATTAATACAAGGACCACTAAATATGGCTTTAGAATAGCCATGCTTTGGAGATAAAAATGTATGAAAAGCTCTTTATCAACACTACTGACAACCCAAATTATTTCCCCTTTTTCCTTCATACTAGAAGAACACTGTACTATTAACAATTGCATTTCATATTTTTTTATGACTGTACATAACTTCATCTTTTCATAAATTGGCATGTGCCTCAAAGTACTAGTTCTAGAAAAAAAGAAGATAAATTAAAGTATTGTCTTTCATCGAATTTGTCTCTTCTATAAGGAAGAAACCCTGGCATCACGACGTATGGATGATTATATGTACGATAAATCCTCACTCGTAAATTGACACGACCAGTTTCAAGGTAGAGACATGCAGTGATCTAGGTTTAGACTACTTGTTTCTTAAATATTTCTTATCCAACTTCGATTCGTCTCACAAAATACAATTTCTGCATTGTATTATCGAGCTCATAGAAGAAACAGATTCAATACCAAACCAAAATGTCATCAGGTTTTATTTACCCTTGTAAATACAGGGAATAGCCAATGAAACGAAGCAGTGAAGTAAACATAAAGGAGTGAGCGATTGGATGTGGATTTGCGGTTATACAAATATTGGTGATGGCTGCACATCATGAAGTCAACATTGTTCACTAGGTACATGAAGAATGTATTGAGTAAAACGAAGTGTTATGCGCATGCAATGCAATTATAGGAAAGAACGAAATTAACTCTTCAAAAGCTATGGCGACCTTCACCACCATAAGGAACGGAAAGAAACCAGCTAGACTAGTTAAAAAAGATGGAATGCATCCCCTCAATAGAAGCTAGCCAACTCTTCAATTTAGGTCCCACATACAAACACTCGTCCCCAGCAGGACAACTATTGTCACTAGAAATTTCGCACTTCAAACTTGACTCCAGAAGTACTCAATAACTTCTTGAGAAATGCTGTACCGTGCACATGAAAGACAAATCCTTATTGTAGCAGTCACAAAAATCACATTGAGGACTGCGAGAATTAGTCTTCTGTACTAAATAACCAACCAACACCGTCATTCACCACCTGTTAATGAACTTGTTATAGAAGAAGAAGTTTGCTCTTCAGTAGTTTCGTGATGACTACAAACTTTCTGCCGACGCCCCGTAGTTCTAACTCTGAAGGCCAACACTTCACGAAAAATCTTTTCACGCTAAAGAAACGCCATGACAGAGCATAGCTATATTGCAATTTCTATCTGACAGGAGGAAAGAGAAAACACAAGCTTAGGGAGCTTGACTTTTGATCGCAACAATTTAGCTTCTAAATGACAAACACCGCCAACACAGCACATACGCCCAAATAATTCTTCCCAATTCGACTTAGTTAACGAAATGTAAATCAGTATATTCATACTTGCCTTTGTCAGAGAACTGCATGTAGGAATCGACCTTCAAAGCCGAGGCCGCCGGACTCTTATACTGACCATTCTTGCTCCTCTCCCTCAGAATCTCCTCAATTTCCTTGTAATACGACATCTTGGCCGACCCTCTATCCTGGTACTTGGCCTTCTTGAACTCCTTGAGCAAGTTCCTCCACTTGTCCGTGCACATGGTCGGGGAACGATCAAACCCTTTCTCCCTCATCTTGGACGATATCTGCTCCCAAAGGTGCTTGTTCGACTTGGAGGTGTTGAACAGCGAGTCCATCTCGCGGCGGAGCACGATGAGGCAACGGGTCTCGTCCTGGACCCAAGTCTCGGCGCGCTTCTTCGGGGCCTTGACCTCGAGGTCCTCGCCGCTGCTCTCGCCGAGGATCATCTGGTGGTGCGACTGGGGCGGCGGCGGCGGCTGGGGCTGGCGCGGGTGGTGAGGCGGTATGTCGCCGTTGGAGGAGACAACCTCGATGATCATGTCGCGAGGAGTGGGCTCCTCCTTGTAGAAATCGATCGGGCGAGGCTTCTCGGACAAGTACATGGCGGAAGGATAAGGGATTCTGCCAGGGAACGCCGACGGTGGTGGTTAGGGTTCAGAGAGGGAGGAGCCGCGGCGGTGATGGTTGAAGCGGCGAAGGAACCATTGCCGGGGATCGAATGAAACTGAGCCGGAGAAGCAGCAAGGAGTGGAGTGGAACAGAGTAGCTCAGCTCATTGCAGTTTCTTCTTCCGTTGGCCTTTCGAGAGTCGATCTCGAGAGAGAGAGAGAGAGAGAGAGAGAGGAGTGCGTGAAGAGAAAGCTTTTTTGGGAGCATTGAACAGTGAAAACCGAATCCCTGATTAGTGAGCAGTTAAATCAGTGATTAGTGGCAGCAAGAGAAAACATTTACAACTCGGTTAAGTGCTCTAATTAACAGAAGATCATCTCAACGGCCGGGGAGAATCCCTCCGAGAGGGAACAAGGAACATCTATGTAGGCTTTAAATGCTATGTAAAAATTTAGATTATTGAGTCAAAATAATGTTACATTTCAATTTTTTTCAAATCCTCAAGAGTCAAAGTCCATAAAAACAAGCATCAATTCTTAAATAGTGTTCATTACTGGTTACATCGTTCTCATAAAATTTAAATTCATAACTTAGATTAATATTTTCATGTTCCCACAAAATTTAAATTGAAAAGTTGGTCAGAATTTCTGCACGATTATAACTATAACAATAATCAATGTGTCATTCTCTGTGCTAGTTGAAAAGAAATTAGATGCGCAATTTGCATGTGTATGAATTCACACAAGCCTCTTTGGTGCTTACGGCTAGGGGTGGGCAAAAAAATCATAAATCATTCAAACTGAACCGGACCGTATCTAATCGACTGATTTTGAATGAAAACCGAAGGATTCATATATGTTATTTTACATGTATATGATTATGAGCAGAGCATCATCAATCCATTTGTTGAACTCTCTTTCAAGGGGAATTCTTGAGACAACTGAGTCCGAATGATATGTTGTTGAGTGGGAGGGGAAGGGAAAAGTAATGCCTTTTGTTATTATTCTTGTTGTTGTCTGTTGTTAATGACATGATGCCATCCGTAATCCATATTCTACTCATCTTGTTTTGGTGTTTAACTACTGTTCTCGGGTCTATATTGCAAGCACTATGATAATGTGTTTGTTGCAAAACCAAAAGACACTTTCACGCATTGTCTGCCTCAGGTTGATGTACTTAATTCATTCGTGAATAATTCCTCATCTCTTCACTTTCACATTTTTCTTTTTTCATTTTTTGCTCAGTATAAACATAACCAAAATCCAACCGAAAATCGAATCAAACCGATAATTCGGTTGATTCACGATTCATAGAAAAAGCGGTTAGTTCATGATTCGCGTTTTGCAAAATCAATTTTTAATGGATGGTTATTGATTTTAGGATGGAAGCCATCCAAGTGCTAATTATAAGGAGTGAAATTCCTTCATGCCCTAGCCTTCAAGCAGTGAAGTTTGTTCCCCAAAAAAAGGCAAAAGTTCACACTCCAATTCAAAAGAGCTTGAAAATGGCTCCTTTACTTTCCATTGCCATGCCAAGCTCTCTCATCCGGGGCTATATCAAGCATGAGATGGATACACTTCACTCGAGAAGACTCATCATCGGGTGAGACCGAAGCCCAATTCATACTACAATCATCGGATAATGTCCACCCAGACGCAGAAATTCATCCGATCCGTCAAAGGCAGAATTTTTTTATTTTATTTTTTTGTGGTCAAAAGCAGATCTATGCAACGCTTTTTTCTGCAGTCAATGATAATCTACGCAGTTCGCACAGCCTGCAGAATTTTGCTAAAAAGCCTAAAAAGACTACTTAAGCATTTGAAAAGCGAATCTACATCCTAGCTATAAATCAACCCGCATCACCCGTTTCCTTCTCTAGCTACCAAGAATAAACCAAATCAAGGTAATAAATTCCCCCCTCAATGGGTTTTGAACTGTTTACCATAACCCTAGGCTGCCAGTCGGTTGTGCAGGCACTGGCAGTTGATGATGCATGTCGACAAATAACGATCCAAAATAAAAGGAGCACTTCGCACGTGAAAAAAATTCTGAGGACTGGAATATCCAAAAACAGGCTGACTAATGGAAAAGAAAATATTGAGCAAAGACCATAACGGCGTTAGGCCGTCTGCATAAATTCTTTCTCAAGGAAGGATCTGCAAGTCCTAGCGATTTTAAATCAATCGAAAACAATGCATTAGCTATGGGAAATTTGTGATCCGCAAACAGACGAAAAGAGAAAATCTGAACCGGAAATAGATGGATAGCTGTTGACAAAATTTGTGAAACCCGCCATCAATTCCTTGACTTCTTCCTCGATGATTTAGAAGGCTTGGGTTTCTCTGCAACTGAGCTTTGTGAGGCCCCTTTGGAGCTGCTTGCTTGGTTTGGTGTTGAATTAGGAATACTTGAATTGGCACCACTAGCGCCAGCTTCATGTTTTTCTCTGACTACTGCCCCCTGTGAGCCTCTTACTTGAGCAGCTCTCTTATCCTTCCTCTTTGGCCTATAACTCGATCTCTCCCTCTTAGGAAGCCACCTTTCTGGATCTGGTGGAGGACCTGGATTTGCTGGGTCAAAACCTTTGGGGTATCTAGGCTTTCTCTTCCTCTTTTTTTTGGTTTTCTCTTTGCTCTTACTCTCCTCATGTGCTTCAGCAAGTCCACGACGAAGAGAGCTTTCATCTTGTTTTGCACCAGAAGTCTTCTCTAAACTCTCCACATTAATGCCCTTCAATCCAGGCAATGGTTTTAACTTCTTTTCATAAGCTTCAGCTTTGCCAATATCTACCCGTGCAACCGTGGTTATGAGCCCAGCCATTGCCTCTATGCTCCCATGGCTTTTCACAAGTTCCTCGTAAAGACGTGCAGCTTCCTCTTGCCTGCCATGCCTGAGCATGAAGGAAGCTGCCTCTGGCATTATAGAAGAGAGCTTGTTGTCATCAGTCATGGCATTTGACCACCATTGGATCGCCGAGTTAAGAATCGCAGCTGCGCCGTCAATATCACCTGCACGCTCTTTCAATGCAACAAGGGTAGCAACAGTGGCAGGCATGTGCTGGATGTCGGGTATCTTGTTCAATGATTCTGCTGCTACAAGAGGGTGGCCAGCTGCAGCGGCAACCTGTGCTCTTGCCAGAAGAACAGTCTTGGACTTATCAGGGAACTTCTCTGCATATTGCCCCAATACTTCCTCAGCTTTGCCAGCCTTGTTCTCTCTCACCAACACAGCAGCTTGAAGCAATGTTGGTGCCACACTGTTAGGAAACATGTTGGGCAGACAAGCAACAAGCTCTCGAGCCTGAGTATTTGAAAAAGAACAAAGTTAGTTCGTAAGCAAAAGAATACTTGTTGGCAGACTTAGCCCATTATCTACACAAATAAAAAAAATGCACACTTGGCGTAGAAGCACAAAAGAAAATGTGGGGTTCGACCTGATCCATCTTATTTGCATGGAGGAGCAAAAGCACCCGATTAGTGTATATTGCCTCCCTTTGCTTTCGCAAAAGTTTCAATTCCACTGTGTGAGAAAGCTGGAAGTTCTGGGCATTTTTCTCCTTTAGACGGTCAATTTTTCTCAGGCTATCAGAGACATCTTTTGGTCCTTTCAGAGCAATGAGGTTGTTCACTGCCACAGCAAGCGACGGTTCATCTGACAAATTCCGAGTAATGATGCCAGTGTAAGCTTCAATGGCCTCTTGTCTGCGTCCAAAGATCTAAGAAAATAAAAAAGTTGTATCATTTCATAAGCTACATGCCAAAGAGATATTTATAATAAATGATTGCAGCCCTCCTCCACAACGGCACAAGCATTAAATAATTTTCAAATACCTGCTGAACATAAGCCAACTGGACAGCGATAGGAGCTAATTCAATTTCCACCTCATCAGCATCTAAGTTTTCTTCCAGAAGAGATTCCTGACCAATTCTGACAAGATCTCAAATACATCAGCATTCAGCATTCTAATTTTCCTATTCACTTCAGAAGAAAGGGCAAATAGAGCCTGAAGAAGTACAAAACGTGGATGAGATGTGAAATCCAATCAAAAGAAAAGTTGAAGGAGTGAAAGAAGCATGCCCCTGTACGCCAACACCACCAATGCATTACAGACCAAATCCTCATGTTTTGGCCAAAGTCAAACAAGAAGCTATCTTAGTTCATTACTTTAAAACACCAATCTACCGTAAAACTGGGGAGAATGGTGCAAATGCACATCAAGGTTCATGTACTGCATTCCTAAAAGCACATATAGATAAACGAGAAAGAAGCAAATTGAAAATTAGAGTCTTGTTCGTCGCTTCTGAATATTGTGAACTTAACAAACACATACTAAATAATCACAATGCTCCAATTAATCCACTCCATGTTGGTTTAAAGGGAAAATTCTAGGCCAGGTGGTAAAAATTTTCCCCATTAGCAATATGACATGCTAGAAATTCAGTGAAAACAAAGTACGCAGTGCTCAAGGCATGTATTCCGCAGATAAACCCTTGCTTCATTGATTTGGCAAACAGAAAATAAAACGTAATGCACCTTTTAAGAGATCAAACAGAAAATTCCTGTCAAAGAGTTCTAATGTCTGGATAAAAGGTACAATTATGTGAATTGACATGGGTTACCCAAGACCAATTAATAAGAAACCGTTAGTGAATGCATGCAAAAAATCAGGACTTCATAAACACCCGTAAAATTACACTATCAGGGCCAATAAAGTGACAAACCTGTGAACATAAGTGCAATGAATCAGTAACGTATATTACCTACGAGCTGATAACAAGAGTTGTTCAGCATCCGAATACTTTTCTCTTTCAATTAAAGAACAAGCAGTGTTGTATGCCAACTCAAAGCTGCTAGTTGCTTTGACCCTGAGTGCATCCAATGTTCCTTGCACTTCTGACGCTCTTCCAGCTGCAACCAAACTGGCAATAGCATTTATCTCAAGTGATTCCACGTTAGATTTCTGTAGCTTTTGATAAATATCTGCACAAGCTTCCATTTTGCCTTGACGGTACAGAATCTGAGACTCCAAGAGCATGCTAGAAGTACTTCTCTCTGTGTTCTTGAGAGAGACCAAAGCTTCATCTAGTTTGTTTTGTCTGTATAAGCAGTACGCCTATTTAGAGCCAACAAAGGAAGAAGGACATTAATAAAGAGACAGCTAAACTGTTCTTCTTTCTCAACATGCAACAGATTCAATTATGCATTTGGTAAGCTCGAGATTAAACTAAAACAGACATGGGTCAAAAAGCAAGAAAACATGTAATGAGCAAAAATTCTTTCATAATCTTCAAATAACCAATTACACTGAGTAATTAAGATATGTACAAGCACGGTGAATCATTCACGGCCACTGCCACAGTCAAACAAGTGCAAGGTTTTTGCTCTCTTTTTTTTGCAACTTATAAAGTGCAAGGGTTGGGCGCCTTATTACCTTCTTCCACTAGAGGACATCACTGGTTGCTCGCTAGTAAATATTCTTCAGGGACCAAAACTCCACTATCCTATGACTTCGTAAGATAATACTTCAAATCAACATGTACAGGTTCCATAAGAATCACCTAGCTCATCTGCATGCTGAGTTACATTATCCCACTCTTGGAGTCAAATGTTTCGACTAGAGCCACGAAGTTGCAGCATTCAAATTCATTTCCAGTGACACTCAATTCGCAATTATGCTATTTCGGGAGCATCGTGCACTCCACCTCGACGAGAATTCAGAAAAATCAATCAAAACGACGGCATGGCAACGCATGAAATTCCGAAAACCTTTCAAATGAACACTAAACCTGCGGAAAAGGGCAACGAACCGCAACACCAGCACAACATGTTTCGATAATTTAAGCACTTGCCTTGTGAAAACTGAAGTCGATTGGAAGGTTCCTAGCGGATTGAATGGTGGTCAGAGCCTCCTCGATGCTGTCGTTCTTTATCAGAGCCACCACTTTGCATCTAATCGCGTCTTCATCCCCAGAAACGATTCCCAGCACTGTTTTAAAAAAAAAAGAACAACATCGAATGGAGGTCAATAAGGACGATGGACGCTATCGAACGCGACGGTACACGGCCGGGGAGGAATTGGAACCTTGATCTGCGACCTTGACGGCTTGTTTGTACTCAGATCGTTGGATGTGCCTGTTGAGAGACGCGAACAGATCTTCGATGGGCGGCGGCGGCTGCGACGGCGACGGGGAGGGTTTCGGCTTGTCCTTGGGTTTCGGAGCCATTGATTCCCCGTATTGCGACGGACGCTGGCCTTTTCCGGCGAAGCCAAGAGGGTCGAGAGACGATCAACGAGCCAGAACTCGAGCTTCACAGTGGTGATTGAGAGCCTGTTTGAGAGGTTTTTGTATCAACTTCGTCGTCGTCGTCGTCGGTTTTGACCACTTTCTTCTGGTTCGGATACGAAGCGCGCGGTGGCAAAGCCCAGACGGTTCCGGTTCAGCCCATGGCCTTTTCCTGTTTTTGAGGCCCCGCCGAGTTTCCTTGATTAATGAAGGTAGAAAGCATTTTATAATTTCAAGAGTTGAATTCGAATGACGAATCGGGCCGTACTTGACCCGTCCGGGACCCAAGCCGTACCCAACCTAAAATGGGCTCCACTCTCCAGCCTTAGCAATTTTTCTACTTGCATTGTTGCCTCCGGAAAAATGGGCAATTCTGTAAATCGGCTCGCCAAAGCTAGGGGAGCTCGGGGGTCTGGTGCAGACGAGGTTGTGAAGCTAGTAATTAGTAACGGTGGTGACTGGTGAGTCTATGCTCAGGAGACTCTCGCTAAAATTATGAATATAACTATGAATAGAAATCGATGTTAATTTCTCTCCATGTGATTATTAAAAACTGTACAAGTAATAATCCACCGCACTTGTTTGTTTGGTTTTTTTTTTTGGGGGGGGCATTTTAGGAAGTCAAAGGAAAACAAGACTGCCCATAAGTTGTAAGTCTGAGGGACGCTGACTCTTCTTGAAATACAATAGCCATGGCACATGTAAGTTCGGTTCTTTGGAGTGCCACCGTAGATCGGCGACAAGGGTAGCAATGATGGCAACGCCCGTCAGTTGACATCAAATAAGAGGGAGAAAGATCACGAATCACGATCAATAGAATCGAAGAGGGAGAGGGAAGAGACTAGCGGATATCGAACATGAACCCAAACCTCTTTTCTTAACTTTGATGTTTGATTAGGGGCTAAAGTACAGCGCAAATGCCAAAACTCGTATACGACTATTCATTTTAGTGTCAAAACTTTCAAAACGTTCAATTTAATGCTAAGTTTTTTTTTAATCGTTCATTTTAGTGCTAAGTCTGATGTGGAGCATGCATGGCTTGCCGAAAGTCTACGTGGCTCTTTTTCGTCAAAAATGAGTTGCCATGTGGCTTGTCGGAGGTCGACTCAACAAATGAAGATGAAACAACGTCGGTCGAGGTAAATTCGTCCAAATGTAAACTCTAAAATTCCCAATTGAACCTCCAAATTGAAAAACCTAACCCGGCTCTCGATTGACTCCATTTTTTGCCCCAAAATTAACAGCTAATTCGAAATGTAGGGAAGTAGCTTTGGTAGCAACTCAAATTTGTTTTGACCGATTGAAGAAGATGGTGGGTTTTTATTGTTATTGTGGGTTGCCAAGTCCAAGAAGAACATAATGGACTCAATTGAATCAGGGGAGAAGATTCTGTGGATGCGGTAGGTATAGAGAGGGGTCGAAGTATAAATGCTTCAAATGGGTTGATAAAAAAAAAAATTATCTGATCTAGCCACAGAGGTGATATTGAAGCTTTTTGAAATAGGGCTTGAACCTCTACCTACACTTGTGGATGAACTGGACGATGTTGATTCAAGGGAAATTGAGATGAAAGCTGTAATATCTCTGGCCAATCAATTAAAAAAGCAAGTATCAACGACGCGAAGACAAAGAAAGCTTCATCGAGCATTAATTGTATTTATGTTATGTTGTGTTGACCTATTTAATGGTTAAGCGCAATGTGTATCGTGAGAGATTATCTAAGTCTTCCGTATGTGAACATCAGTTGGATATGTACTTATATTATATAATGTATTTTGTTGTCATATGATGGGTGAGTTATGTATGGACAAAGAGGATACTATTTTCTTGGAATTGGAAATTGAAGCATCAAATTGTGGCCCATCACCGCCGTCGCTGAAAATTTGTTAATAATATATCAAAAGTATAAATTTTCAACCGTTACCAAACGAATTTTTCTAACTCAGCCTATGTAGTTTACATAGCATGTCCCAAGCCAGGTAAAGGAGGACGGTTACGTCAGGCGTAGCGAACCGGTTATAAAAAAAAAAGAGCTATCTTTATGAGATTAATCCTATTGATATTTCATTGGAGCATACCCTTCTTAGCGACGCGTTGCATCGGTGCCCGGGTGTAGCGAAAAATGAGCAAAGGTCTTTGCACCAAGATAGGTGGGTGGAGTATGTAAGGAAGCTAGCCTTGGGCCATCATTCCCAGAGTGATGCGCCACATCGGTGCCAAGATGTGGTGACAAATTAGCAAGTGTCCTCACACTTCCGTGGGCGAGTTGGGGGGCAAGAAAAGCCTAGGGGGTAAGGATTAAATTGAGGAGTTGGAATGTAGGAACCTTAACGGGTAAATTGAGGGAATTGATAGATGCTTTTGCTAGAAGAAAAGTAAATATTGCTTGATACAAGAGACTAAATGGAAAGGAGAGAAGGTTAAGAAAGTGGATGACACCAGATTCAAGCTATAGTATACAAGCACAACAAAGAGTATAAATGGAATTGAGATTCTGATCGATAAAAAATTCAAGGATAGAGTTGTTGATGTTAAAAGAATATGAGATAGGATTATTTTAGTTAAGCTAGTAGTGGGGGATTTGATTATGAATATCCTTAGTGTGTATGCTCATCAAGTTGGACTGCAAGAGTCCAAGAAGAGTAGCTTTTGGGAAGAGCTGTAAGAGATTTTAAGACGGATACCATATGAGCAGAATGTATTCATAGGAGGAGATCTAAATGAACATGTCGGTTAGAGTAGTGAAGGTTTTGACAGAGTTCATGGATGTTTTGGATATAGGATTAGAAATCTGGAAGACATCTTGAGTGTGGCATTAGCTTATAATTTGACGTTGGCAAATACCTTTTTTAGAAAAAGAGAATCACATCTCATCACTTTTCGTAGCGGTCAAAATTGTAGCCAGATCGATTTCTTTTTTGCTAGAAGAGAGGATAGAGCTTCGTATGTAGATTGTAAGGTATACCATAATGAATGTATAGTTACACAACATAAGTTGGTGGTCTTAGAAGTTCGGTATAACAAAGTACAGAAGATGAAGAGAAGTGCGCAGCACCCTAGAGTAAGATGGGAGAAGTTACACGAGGAGAAACAAACATAATTCAAGGAAAAAATGTTATAGGAAAGACCGTGGCGACTGGAGGGCGAAGTAAATATGATGTGAAAGGAGATGTTTAACTGCATCCAGATAGTGACAAAAGGGGTGTTAGGGAAAAGTAGAGGGAATGTACATCAAACAAAAGAAACCTGGTGGTGGAATGAAGAGGTGTAAGATGCAATTAAGCAGAAGAAAGAGTGTTTCAGATGCCTACATAAATGTCCTAATGAAGAGAATTTGCAAAATTTTAGATTGGCGAGAAAAAATACAAAGAAAGTTGTACGAGAGGCCATAGGCAAGGTTTTCACCGATATGTACAATAAATTTGGGAGCAAAGAAGAATAAAAAGGCATCTATAGGCTTGCAAAGTCAAAAGATAAGAAAAGTAAAGACTTGACATAGGTTAGATGTATCAAGAAGGAAAATCCAACACTCTTGATAAGAGATGAAGACGTCAGGGGCAAGTGAATGAGTTATTTTAATAAACTTTTTAATGGGAAGAGCGATAGAAATGAGATGGATTTGGAAGATGCTTCTAATGATTCAAATAGAATGTTTGTGCGTAGAGTTAAAGCACGGGAATTTAGGGAGGCATTAAAAAAGATGAAAACTAGTAAGGCCTTGGAACCCAATAGTATTCCTATTGAAGTGTGGAGATGTTTAGAGTATGTAGCAATAAGTTGGTTGACTAGTCTTTTTAACAAGATACTCCATACTAATAAGATGCTTGATGAATGGAGGAAGAGTATACTTGTGCCTATATACAAAAAAAAAGGATATCCAGAATTGTTCTAATTATAAAGGTATCAAGCTTATGAGCCAGACAATAAAGCTGTGGGAGAAAGTTATTGAGCATCATTTGAGAATAGAGACTAAAGTTTCTGTCAATCAATTTGGATTTATGTTAGGAAGATCTACCATGGAAGCTATTTTTTAATCCGATAATTAATGGAGAAATATCGAGAAAGAAATAGGGATCTCCATATGGTGTTTATTGATCTCGAGAAGGCGTATGATAGGGTTCCAAGAAAGGTTTTGTGGTGTTTTCTTGAGAAGAAAAATGTACATTAAAAGCATGTCGAGGCAATTAAGGATATGTATGGCGGTGCTACTACATGTGTGAAGGCTTGTAATGGCATATCAATTTATTTTCCAATCACGGTAGGCTTATACAAAGGTTCTACTTTGAGCCCTTACTTTTTTGCCATGGTTATAAACAAACTAACAAAAGATATTCAAGATGAGGTGTCGTGGTGTATGCTATTTGCAGATGATATCGTACTTATTGATGAGACCATGGTTGGGGTTAACGCTAAATTAGAAGTATGGAGAAGCACATGAGAGTCTAAATGGTTTACGCTAAGTCGAAATAAGACGGAATACTTGAAGTGTGAGTTTGACACGGTAGAAAGAGGGGATCAAGAAGCCGTAAATATACTTAGACAGGAGGTACCTGAGAAAGATACATTTAGATATCTGGGATCAATATTGCAAAAGGAGGGAGAGATTGATAAGGATGTAGCCATAGAATCAGAGTAGGTTGGATGAAATAGCGCAGTGCATCAAGATTTTTGTGTGACTGCAAAATTTCTCTTAAGTTAAAGGGAAAATTTTATAGAACAGCAATCAGACCTGCCATGTTATACGGAGCTGAATGTTGGCCAGCACAAAAGAAACATGAGCATAAAATGGGAGTAACGGAAATGGGGATATTAAGATGGATGTGTGGTCATACAATGATGGATAAGATAAGGAATGAAGAGATTTGACGAAAGGTTGGAGTAGAACCGGTGGCGGAAAAGATGAGAGAGCATAGATTGAGATGGTTTGGGTATATACTTCGAAGGCCCTTAGACGTACCGGTACGAACAGAAGTTTGCTATCAAGAGCATAACACGAAGAAAGCAAGAGGTCAGCCGAAACCTACTTGGGGGAAAGCAGTAAAACAAGATTTAATGGAGTGTGGAATAGATTGGCGTACGGTTTGTCTTAAAACGGAGTGAAGGAAGCCTATTAGTGTTGTGGATGGGTAGTGTATATATATATTTACTTATTTATTTTTACACATTTATCTATTTTTCCTCCATTGATTTTGCTTTTATTTTTATGATTATTTGGAGTTTATCGACCGCCGACCCCAACTAGCTTGAGATAAAGTTGTCGTTGATGTTGATGTTGACCAAATGAATTTCTCTGATCAGAAGTCAATCTTGAGTAGAAGTAGAAAAAATAAATTCTATTTTTGAGAAGAAATAGAGAAATCAAATTCTAATAAGAAGTTGATTTTTACTTGAAAAATGCTACAACGCGCGCTCTAAATGCCCAATGCCTAAAATGAACCAATTCCAAACTTAGAGTGTGAATGGTTGGCCTGATCCAGATCATCATACATTAAGGTTTTATGTCAGGGGTACCATAACTCAAATCAGGCCATCCAAATAAAAATGGACAGTTTGATTTGAGAGATGGTTAAGATTCGATATTTTCCAAACCCAAAAAAAATTGCCGCCAAACTTTTTTTTTTCCCTCCCTCTCAATAAATGAAGTGGCCCATTGTTAGCAGTTCAAATTAAAATAGACGGTATGATTTGTGTTGCGTCCCGAACCTGGCGAGTGCGCGAATATCCCTGTCCATGCCATTCATTTAAGAATACTCCAGTATCCAATGGCCAACACCATGTAGAAATACACATGCAGAAGCGATGCCTTCTTCAATTATATAAATACAACTATACCCGATGACTTAGGACAGATACATCAAAATCAACAACCAATACACGTAGGTTCAACTTTTAACCCTCCAATAAGATATACAATCCTAATATCACAAAAGACAATTATACTATAAACACAACTGTCTGTTATCCCTTTAAATGCCACTCCATGGCAAACTTGTGCTCCTCCGCCTGGAACCTGAAAAAATGAAGCTCCCGCTGGGGTGAGATATAAATTTCAGTAAAGTGGGTCCTAACTCTAAGTTAGGTTGACAGTCCACTCAGGCAATCGCGTCACTCGACAAATCCAAATATGAACACATAGGCATAACAATCACAGCTCAATAAGCGACAACACACAGAAGACATGCATGCATTTATGACCTCGTGCCACACTCATGTGCACATGTATACTCGGCCTGCCTCTTCACCATATCCATCAACCTCTGCTTGCCTCATTCTCTAGCCTGCGAACTAGTCGCCTCAGGCTCTGCCGACATAAAGGCATCAGACCGGCATTTTCGGTGACCCGCGTAAACGCATCAGGTCCCGATTCATTTGTAAGCAAGGTTTATGAGCTCGTACTCTATCCCGCGATTAGATCGCATTAGGACTATGACTATCTTAACCCCGCGACTTCGTCGCATCAGGGCGCCATCTAATCATACTTCACCCCGCGACCTTGTCGCATCAAGGTCTCAACCTTCCGCCACGTATCTCACATGCCTCAGGGCCATGTTATGCCATGCTCATATCACAACACATCATATGCTTTGATTTTTCATCCACTCTCACACTCACTAGCAGGCGTACATTCAAATGCGTTTCATAATTTTTGTGGCATGCAATTCAATTCAAATGATATACAGGCATGGCAAATAACTCATGAATACGATATTACTTATAATCAATCCTATATCATCTTAGTATATCACTAAGCTACCCACTTGAATAAATTCTCATAAATCGTTCTAATCGGCCCTCGACTTACCCAATCGAGTCCAATCCCCCTAGACTCGGTTTAGGAATTTCCTTACCTTGAATTTGGTAACCTAATTTACTCCTCTTAAGCCTCTAAAATTTTGGTCCCTAATGATCCAAAACCAAACTCAATGTGCAACCTAATCAAATCCAACCAATTACATTAATTTCTAATCCAATTCAACCATCCATGAACCCCAAACCTCTATAGCATTATCCTCATCATTAAAATATGCTTTAATCATCAATTTGGAGCTCAATTCAACAACCACAGCCCTCTAAGGTTCGGCTATGCACAGAATCAAACCGGTTCCTCACGGTTCTGTGCATGCCATGAGTGCCGTGAGCTACCAGTCTCAATTCAACTCTAAATCCATCATTTAAATACTATACCACATCTTAACATGATTATCTAAGGGTCCAAGAGGCTCACCGAACATTTGAGCTTGATTGGTTGCTGGAAACCCTTTGAAGTCGCCGGATTCTTCTTTGGTCAGTACCGACAGTTTTCTGCTCCAATTTCACAATATCAGTTCGAGCTTAAAACTTTATCAATTCAATCCCTAATTTTTAGCACAGATTCATCTACATCTCTACTGAGTCTCCATAAAATTTGAGCCCAAAATTCCAAGTTTTCGACCGGTTAAAGGGGTAAGAACCGGACCTCCCTCAGGTGGGTTCCGATTCCGCCGGCTTTTGGGAAAACTTCTGCCCAGAACACCTTGGTGCTCCAAACGCCTCAATTCTTGTTGGAGGAGTTTGGCAAGACATGGAGCTTTGTTGTGGTGGTCGGTCGGTAGCAGATGGTGGTCGAAAGTGGCCCTTGTGGGCACCGAACAGAGGCTCCAGAACCGGTCGCCGGTTCCTCCAAGTCAAATTTCTAGCAGTTTCTAAGCGAAATGTACAAGGTCGGTTCGTGGTCAAAAGCTTATCAAATTAAGCCCAACTTTTTATCACAAATTTCTACATGTCTCAGCTTGATCTTCACAAAATTTGAGCCAAAGATTCCAACATTTTGACTATCAAAGGGACTGAGAACTGAACCTACCTCAGTTTGGAGCAGTTTCCGTCAATTATCGGGAGAATCCTTGCTCCGGATTCCTCGGTGCTCCAAATGCTTCGATTCTTGTTGGAGAATGTCAGAAAGACATAGATCTTTGTTGCTGTGGCTGTCCGAAAGTCAAAGAGTGGCCGGAGGTGGCCATGGTGGCCAGCGAACAAGAGGCCAAAAACTGTCTCCGACGAGCAGAAGACGAAGGAAGAAGAAGATGAAAATGGCGTGAGTTTCTTGGGGGTCTGGCCGAATGGGGTTGAGGGGAGAGAGTGGAGAGAGAGAGTTGTTTATCCGTCAATTTGGTCAAAAGCTTTGATTTCTAGGTGGGCAATTAGTGGACAAGACTAGTCTTTAGAGCATACATTGACACTTGGCATTTTGCTTTTCCAAAGAGATCCAATGGTCACTTTTTGTTCTTGAATTTTTGGCAGCCAAGGTGAGCATAATGTCCAATTTGCCATTCTTCAATTATAAGAGCAATGCTCTAAACTTTAGGGGCAAAATGGTCATTTTACCTCCGACATTCCGAACGTCGTTTTTCTTGTTCCGGAAATCTTCGATAGGGCGACAACCAATCCAAATAACGTTGAAATTCTTGATTTTTCATTTCAAATCTTTCAAGGCTCTTTTCTGATAGTTTTCTCTATTAGACGTGGTTCCAGCCTATTCCAAACCGACGGGCAGTTTTCGCAGACATTACGCGTATCGACCTTGTAATGCATATCATGTTTAGGGCTCGTCAATTTGTGGCGGCTTTGGTTGTTATGTAATTGTGAGGGTCTATCACTAGCCATTAAGGTCTCGATCTTCACTGTCCGATTTAGGAAAATTTTGCAAATCATACGTTGGTTAAACGACATCAACCGGGCTCCAATCGTATGACATTCGCAAGGCATACCTTAATCGTTCTTGGATTGGACTTTTTGTGGCTCTAAATATCCCCTCGACAATCATTATGATCAAAGTGCCATTTCCTATCTGAGTTCCCTAAGTACACGTACCTCGTCTCGCGTTAACCTTTCCCTTTTGGTCAGTCTACTCGAATTGATCAGGTTCGAGCGGGATACGACTGCAATACATCTCAAGATACGCACTTCTCATAAATGAGCCTGAAATTGACTGGAAATCAAAATGTCACAATTTGAATTTATGATAAACATGTCACCGAAATGCTAATGTCAGAAGATTCAAATCCATGGTTGGCCAAAGGGTTTTATACATCGAGAGTTATAATGTGCGGCGATATAACGATAAGGCGAACTAAGAGCGATGAAATCTTAAATTTTCCTTTTGTCAGAATATATATTGAATGAAATATTTAGTATAAGAAGCAAAATTAAAAGTTATCAATAGGGAAAGTCGAAAAAGAAGGCAATAATTAAGTTTGAAAGAAAAGGGCAAATGAGACAAAAATCGAATCGGGCCTCGCAATCAGTGGCCGGCCGCGAGTCGCAGTTCCTCCCGAAATCCGGACACTCGCTTTTATTTTCTATTTTCTTTTTCTGGAAAAAAGGCAAAACAAATTAATCATCCGCGATGTCCTTTTTTTTTTTTGGGCCTTTTCCTTTTTGTAACTGTTTAAAAGGTCAAATCTCCCTTTCTTCCCTCTGAAAGACCAAAAGTTTCCCTCGCAGGTGGCGTTTGGTGAGCAAGAGAACGGAACGGCCCGGAATCATGGAAAGCCAGGGAAACCGAGAGAAAATGAACAAACCGAAGCGAGAGAATCAGCTCCTGGCCTTCACCGGAGCTGCTGCTGTCCTCGCTCTCGCCCTCAACCTCGCCGTCTCCGCCGTCAGAGCGCACACAAGGAATCGGAGGAGGAAAGGTACTGCGCCTGTCGGCAAAAGCTTCAATTCATGCGTATCGGCCTTCGTTCCTGCACTCGTAGAACCTTTCACGTGGTGGATTTTGTACTTTTTCGATTCTACAGTTGCATTTGTGCTCGTGTGGAAGTTGATTTTGTTTTGCGTTTCGTCGTCACTTCGCTAGATCTTCGTGGTTCGAATGTACGAGTTGGCCTCTCCGCTCGGGAAATATCGAAATTAGCGGACCGGATAGTCGCCAGGTCGAAGGAGGTCCACGATTTGGTCGCTTCGGTGCCTCTTGACAAGGCATGGTTATGCAATGAACTGTCGTCATTTCACTTTGCTTTGCACGGCTTTGTTCCCGATTTTGCTTCAATGGCTATTCGCCTTAACAGATATGTAAATGTGCAGGTTAGTTACACGAATGTTGTGTTGCCGCTAGCCGAATTAGAGGCGGAAGAGTTTCCGCTTGTGCAGTCTTGTATATTCCCAAAGATGGTTTCGGTGTCAGATGACGTGCGCAAAGCTAGCGCTCAAGCAGAGTGTAGGATTGATGCACACAAGTTGAGTTGCAGGTCAGTTACTCCTATTAATTTGTGGCATTTTTTATCTGCTTTGATTACTGTCCTCTTTCTTAATTAAGAACCATAAAACACCTGGTCACATACCTATGGAGAGAGTCATATGACATGCAATCACAAGAATTTTTACGAATGGGTTTAGTGATTCGGTTTAACACCTTTCTGGAAGTGACAGTGATTGAATCCCTGTTTTGTCAATTTGATTATTAGGAATACCCGAACCTATCCGACATGTAATTTGGTAATAGAACAATTAGGAAATTAAACATTTAGTATCATTAAAGGTAGTCCCTGTAGATGCTTCATGTCTTCAGGAGATTTAGTTAAAAAAATCATTGGGTTTGTGTTGCCCCCCAATGGACCTTGGAAACAGCTATGGTTTCAACATTATTCTGCATCACTTGAATATTTGTAAGTTGATCCTTGGTCCCTGCTGCCCAAGCCTCTCAGTCTCCGTGAAGATGTGTATCGTGTCGTGAAAGCTCTTTTGACGAGGGGAGATTGGATGAATCCTGAAGCGTCTTGCTATCTACAGTTCCTGGTACGGAAATATCTGCCATCTATAGTTCATTTGCATTAACATCTCCACAATTTGATGCTTCAAATGTTGCACGATCTTCTTAGAGCGTATTTGAGCTGTATCAACTGTTACGTCCAAAATATTAATTGTTTTTCCTATCAGTGACAGGTAAGAGACTTCGAGCGGAATGGATTGAATCTTGCTACAGCTAAAAGAGAGGAAGTGCAGCGCTTGAAATCTCAAATTGATGACCTAAGCTACCAATATATTCGAAACCTTAATGATGATTGCAGTTATCTTCTATTCTGTGAGAGTGAGCTACATGGATTGCCACCTGAGTTCCTTAAGGTTAGTATTGTTGTTCTTTCCCAGCTAATGGGCTTATAACAATTAGACATCACAGTGATGGCCACCACTGAGTCTTAAAGACCTAAGGCTCAGTTGCTTCATAAATTCCATTTTGGTGGTGCTGTTTGGCTTCATCATAGCACATGGGTTAAGCTTTTTCCATTTTTAATGAAAGATGTACTCGAACTTTTGTAACTGCCTTGACCTTGCTTCTCACATTTATCACATAAATCATCCCAACCGAAAATTTCAAGCGGGTATATATTGGTTTTTATTTCTGTTGCTGGTGGTTGGAATTGCGGTCACATTCTGTTTCGTACATCTTATTTCTTCTTGTTTGTGCTGGATATGTTCCTTTGTAGCATTTAGACAAAGTTCAGAATGATAAATACAAGGTTTCTCTTAGAAGTTCGAATGTTGCAGCAGTGCTGGATCTCTGCAAGGTATTATCTTCTGGATTTGTAGAGTAATTTATTTGGCATCTCTTCTAAATGCTGTTATTCATTGACCATTTCATTGATCTATGTTAGAGTTTCCTTGCTTGAAATCTGGCATTCTAGGTACCTGAGGCAATTTCAGATAAGAATGTTATCTGAAGATCCCTAGATGCCCCGGTACGAACATAAGTTTGCTATCGAGAGCATAACACAAAGAAAGAAAGAGGTCGGCTAAAACTTATTTGGAGAAAATTAGTAAAACAAGATTTAAGGGAGTGAGAAATAAATTGGTGTACGGTTTGTCTTAGGACGGAGTGGAAGAGGCCTGTTAGTATTGTTGAGGGGTAGTGTGTGTATATATTTATTTTTGTTTATTTATTTTCACATATTTATCTTTTTTTCCTCGATTTATTTTGCTTTTATTTTTATGAATCTCTGGGTTTCATTGACCGCCGACCCCAACTAGTTTGGGATAAAGGTGTTGTTGATGTTGTTATTTATTTATTTTTACGTATTTATCTCTTTTTCCTCGATTGATTTTGCTTTTCTTTTTATGAATCTTTGGGATTCATCGACCGCCGATCCGACTAGTTTGGGATAAATGTGTTGTTGATGTTGTTGTTGAATATTCTCTTTGCTTGAATTATAATGCTCTTTGAAGAAGCTTTGAGTCAATTATAGCTGAGATGGAGGCGTGACTGGCATTTTCTAGACTAAGAGACATAGAATATCATGCAGATTATGCAGCATATGTTGTTTCGTTATTAGATGAGACCTTTGACGTCTTTAACCTCATAAAGAATTAACTAAAAGTGCTCAAAAGGGTAACAACTCATTTAATTTGGCAGAGATGACATATGTGGCACAATTGGCTCCTTAAACTTGATGTGGAGTGTTAGGACAGCTGGTTCTCTGACAATTTTTATGTCATCGCAAACTTGTGGTGATTATTTGACAAATGCATGCGTTTTCTGTTTAGAAAGATGTCTGCATGATGGGGACAGGATCTACTTTTTAATGGTAAATGATAGCGGTTTGAACTGTTCTTGCTGATCGATGCTGCCACAATGAGCTTGTTAGATGCGCTTCTTCTTACACTTCCTCAAGCATATCCTTTGTTTGTAGCAGCTGAGCATTGTTTGTTCCACTGTGGCTGGACAAATTATCTAGTACACAAATTTTCTGGAGAACAGAGATCCTGTTATTTGTTTTTTTTTTTTTTTTTTTGGTAAGGTGAGATCCTGTTATTTGTTATCCACTGAAAACTCTAAAAATTTTATACATGGTGACTCATAAATAAGACAACTGCCTTGAGATCTTTGCAATTGAGTGTCTAAAAAACACTCATGCCCAATAAGCACTGGCATCTGGAAAAATCTAATAGTAGATGGTAACTGTACCATGCAGTGAAACAACCTAAATAAAAATGACTTTGCCCTTGTAACTTCCAGATATTTAATAATTTTCTGAGTTACAACTAAAAGCATTAGCGTCTAAACATCTGCAGTTGGCCCCATCATTGAGCTGTTTATCTTCGGGGGTATCCCTCTTTGTTTACTGACATGAACCGCTTGTTGATCTCTGATGGAGTTTCTAACTTACGTGTATGGTTCCATCTATTTCCAGAGTTAACATTTTATTGTGAAGGTAGGGGCAACGAGGAGGACAGTAGCAACAGCATATGGAAAGAGATGCGGGGAAATCAATCTGTCTATTCTAGAAAATTTGGTACATTCTGCATCCTTGTATTTGTGTCATCAGCATTAAATATGTATATTGGATGTAGAAAATCATCTCGATTTGTTAATGAGCAAACTACGAACAGAAGTTTGCTATCGAGAGCATAAAACGAAGAAAGAAAGAGGTCGGCCGAAACTTACTTGGGGGAAAGTTGTAAAACGAGATTTAAAGGAGTGAGAAATATATTGGCTTACGGTTTGTCTTAGGACGGAGTGGAAGAAGGCTATTAGTATTGTGGAGGGGGAGTGTGTGTGTATATTTATCTTTGTTTATTTATTTTATATACTTTTACATGTTTATCTCTTTTCCTTCGATTGATTTTGTTTTTATTTTTATGAATCTTTGGGGTTTGTCGACCGCTGACCCCAACTAGTTTGGGATAAAGGTGTTGTTGATGTTGAAATATTTATTTATTCTGTGTACAATGGTTACAGCATTCGTCAAACAATCATAACTCAACATGACATTGGGATTGAGAGGATTCCTTTTCAATCCCCACCACTTTGTTGACAATTTTTCTAATCATTCACTGTATCCTCATAAGCTCAGTATATTGAGATGATGTTGGCTGCATAATTTTCCCATTGGATTCAAAGGCTTTGTCATGGACAAGACATCAACAAGCATGAGTTGATCTATTCATTATCTTATTGACACTTTTGAGAACTATCATACAATCTGTATATTCTCATCAGCTGAGTTGATCTATTCAAAGTTTCTCCTTTATAAACTGTGGAAGCATAGACTCACTTTACATTCTCTCTCTCTCTCTCTCTCTCTCTCTCTCCCCTTTTCCTTTTGATGGATGTATTTCCAATGCAAGAATGAAACATCAAGGCCAAGAGCTGGCAGTAGGACAGTTCAGTACTGTTGCGGCATAATTGCTGGAAAAGTGCGCACTAAGTCATGGAAACTTTGTTTAGTCTCCTAACTTTTTTCCTTAATGAAGTTCCTCATCGGTAAATTAGTGAGTTTCATATTCTGGATTCCTTTTACATCATATATTCAAGCCTGCACATTGTGGAATTAGCATGAGTTTTTAGCAAAGGTCTTAATTTTCCTTGAATCTGCATTATTGAGGTCTTACGGTTGGGACTTTTGGCATGTAAAGTTGACTTATATGTCCTTGTGATGCAGGTCCAGCTTCGACATAAATTAGCTAAATTACTTGGCTACTCAAATTATGCAGAATATGCTCTTGACTGCAGAATGGCGAGAAAACCATCAAAGGTGTGTGTGTGTGATTTGTCACTTAAAAGGTGTCATGCTATTGTATTTGTTCTTCTCTGCTGAATTGTTTTTTGCTGATTAGTTTTGTTAAGACTTGTGGAGAGTCGAGATGTTGGTAACTTCTTGGTACAAAAATGGTTATGATTTCAGTACGTAAATGGTGAAATTATGTCAGTATGTCATTCATCTATTGTTTGGCGAATATTATCCCCTGCAATCAAGGGCATTATGTAGATGCCTTTGAATGACTATATAGCTGGAGATCACACATTAAAATGCATAATTTGTGTTTCTGCCGTCACTGGATCCTTTTCTGTAGATTTTCTGGTAGATCAGACTATTTTTTTCTTTTTCTGATAACAAATGAAGTGGCTTCCTGCACTCCAGGGAAGAGCTAAAAGACATTTACCTACCTGTGAAAGGATGTTCCAGATGCCCATATTTTTGCTTTGTTGGGCTGAGCATTGCCACTAGACCTTCTTACATACGCTTATGAGATAAATCTCGAGGATAGGGTGTGGTGATCACCATTTTTTGCATTCCATTCATATGGAACGTATCTGTGTGACGTTGTTCTTACTATTATGTGGAGTCTGTACATTTATCAAAGGTGGATGTGTGACATTTCTAAAGTAGAATGACCATACCTGCAGCTCTCCATTCAAATCTTTATTAATAATGTTTTTGCTATATGGATTATGCAACAGGTTTTTGAGTTCTTAGAGGACGTCTCTGCCAGTTTGACAAACATGGCTGATAGGGAACTGACAGTATTGAAGGACTTGAAGGTGCAAATATGCTCTGTTCATTTAGGGTGGATGGTAATATTTTTTAATTGTAGCGTCTTATGGTGCTTTGTTTTGGTTTCAGAGAAAAGAGGAAGGAGATGTCCCTTTTGGAATCGAGGATATGTTGTATTACATAAAGACATTTCAAGAGCAGCACTTTGAGCTAGATTTTGGAGCCATTAAGCAATATTTTCCCGTCAAATTAGTTCTGTCAGGCGTCTTTAAAGTTTTCCAAGACCTTTTTGGTAACTTCGATTGGGTCTTTGTCTTTTATTTGTCCTTATATACAGTGAGGTTTATACTCCCATGCATTTGCTTGACAGGTTTGAGATTTCAAGAAATTGCGGATCCTGAGGTCTGGCATTGTGATGTTCGATTATTTTCAGTTATTGACTTAAGTTCCGGTGATCTCCTGGGGTATTTCTACCTTGATATGTATAAAAGGTTTGTGCTTGATCTATAAGCTTTACGTTAATGTTAATTCTTTGTTTACTTGAATTTTGAATTTCTTTGCAGAGAAGGAAAGTACGGTCACACATGTGTGGTTGCCCTGCAGAACAGATCGTTATCTTTTAATAATGTTGCCCAGGTGCTTAACCCATGACAAGACTCCTCTTTGCCATTTCAAATATATTTTTTTTTTCTGGAGAATGCTTTTATTTGAGGTGGTATGTCGTGCGCTATACTTGGTGGAAAATTGTTTTTGCTTTAGTTCCAACCAAATTATGCCCTCAAGCATATTTTTGATCTCCAAGCATGGCCATCAAATGAAATTCTGTCAGCTTATTAGGATTTTAGAAAGAGTATATAATTGATAACAAATTACGAACATCTGCTTGGTTTCACTCATTAATATGTTGATAAATGAAATAATTCCAATGTTTGTTTCATTTTGGTGATTTTTTTACTGCGAACAGCCCGAAAGTTGCCTTTCTGCTGAAATAATTTATATGATCTGGCTTTTGTTGTGGTAGATACCAGTGGCATTGCTGATAACTCAATTCCCAAAGGATATCGGCACTCATCCTGGTCTTCTACGATTCTCTGACGTGGTCAACTTTTTCCATGAGTTTGGGCATCTGGTATGTTGAAGCATCTGAGATGCCTCTGTTTGGTAATTTACTAATGTATCACTTGCATGCCCTCTAGATTTAGTTAACCCAATAGCATTTCACTCTAGGGGACAATGTCTTCATCTTCTTCTATATTTCGCAAGGTAGCGCACAATAATATTGACTTCTAAGAGTGTGCCGAGGACATTGTGACGAGCAGTGGGAAATCATTGTCAAGCTTCCATTTCGAACTCAACTAGTATTTTTCCTTTTTGGTGAATATCAAATGATGAAAACGCTTTAAACCAGAAATACTTCCATACGTAAGAACGAAGTGAATTGTAAAGCTGCTGATCTTTCTTTCATTCCTTTCGTTTAAACTTTATTTCTTCCCTATAGGTGTCATAATTTAAGAAATTGATTTTGCCAAAGGAATACTGGTAAGGCTGGCTTTAATTCTATTTTGTGGCATTTGGTTTCAGATGCAGCATATCTGCAACAGGGCATCATTTGCCAGATTCTCGGGGCTGCGTGTTAGTCCGGATTTTGAGGAGATCCCTGCTCAAGTGTTTGAAAATTGGTAAGTTAGGGATGATGCTGTCCCATGTTCGGATGACTCGGGCTTCTAACATTTCAAAACCTTTCAGGTGTTATGAAAGCATCTGCTTAGAGTTGATATCTGGCTTCCATCAGGTGAGTTAGTCACATGGTTGCACAGACATTGTCTTCAGATCCATTTGATGCAAAGCGTAAATGTTGTGTATTTTACTCTTCTTATTTGAAGGATTTGACAAAGCCAGTCAATGACGAAATGTGCCGATCACTAAAAAGATGGCGATACAGTTTTTCAGCACTTAAATTGAAGCAAGAAATTCTTTATAGTGAGTGTTCTGTTCCTCATACTTTTAATGTACAATTCAGGCCTGTCAGATGGAACTGTTTGGTGGCTTGCCCTATTACTCATACATATTCAATAGAAATAAAAGTGAACGCTGATTACTAAGATCGCTTAAGGTAGTATTGGTTTTCTTTTCCTCCACCAGTGGATTTTGGGCAGGATGATGCTCAATAGCTGTATAAAAAATTTTGATTGAATATTCCTCTTGGACTAATTGAAATTTTTTCTATCAATAGACAGTATAAAAAGAAAATCCTTCGGCTTAATATTGGCTAATGGAAATTAGGCGTGTCAATGGGCCGGGTCGGGTCGGGTCTCAGCCCGACCTGAGCTGGCTTGAAATGAGCAGTACCATGCTCGGGCCAGCCCGAACCGGGCCGGGCCGAATAATTGTTTTGTTTGCTTTTTTTTTTAATCAAAATCAATTAACAAACCCATCAAATGAAAAAATATAAAAAGAAAATATAAAAATAAATTAAATTTAAAAGAAAACACGGGTATTAAAAAAAGTTTGGCACCGGGGCGGCCCAACCCGAGTACCAGACCCGGCTTGAAAAGGCCCAAAAATGCAAGAAAATTTTCGGGCCGGGCCGTCCGGCTTGGGTACATTTGACACCCCTAATGGAAATTGTGTCCAGAAATGTTTCCTTCCCTCTTCCAATTGGCTCTAGTAGCCTCCTTGGGTTTTTGTTCTCCCGAAAACATCTGCAAATATTTTTTTAGAGTTTGCCTTACCTGTCTGCTGCTTCATGTTTGAATCTGGATCACCTTCATTACATTGAAATGTGCAACGCCTTTAAAGAAGATATTCAATTGGAATCATGTGAATGCTTTCGTAGGGACAATCATGATATCCCATATCAATTGCATGAGTAACATTTCTTTCTCACGCTTGTTTGCATGTCAGGCCTTTTCGATCAGATTATACATTCTGCTGATGACATCGATATTGTTGAGCTATATAAACATCTCCATCCAAAGGTAGCTAAGCTGAATCGTGGATGTAGTTGTGGAGATGTGTCTAAAGAAATTGGTGTTATAGTTTTCTTTACTATTTCAGGTGATGCTGGGATTGCCGATTTTGGAAGGAACAAATCCAGCAACCTGTTTTCCACGCTGTGCAATTGGTTACGAAGCAGCTTGTTACAGTAGAATCTGGAGTGAGGTTGGCGTTACTTTTGACGTCTGAAGAAAATTGATGGAATTTCTTATTCTGATAAGATATCCATTATCTTTTCTACTAGCTCTTCGTTTTCCCAGCTGCTTACACATGCATTCAACCTGAGCATCATAATGACCTAAAAATGCTCCAAAGATGGTTTATCTGTAATGGCCTTTTCCTCAGTATTGATGCTAACACTTCAATTGACAGGTATTTGCCACCGATATTTTTCTCTCGAAGTTCAGGGATGATATTTTCAACCAAAATATGGGAATGGTGTTTAGGAATAAGGTAAAACAATCTACCTATAACATAAGTAGGTCATGTTGGAAAGCATCAGATGAAACATTTGTTTGTGATTTTCAATTAGATTATCTGAATATATTCCCTCAGCAGAGAACATTGCTCACTGATGATTTCTCAAAGTAGAGGTTCCTTTTGCTTTATGTGTACTTTTCTCTGGCATCTAGATATATATCGTATGTGCTTTTAATCAAGTGTAGTCTGTTTTTGGTATCTTATTCCACCTGGCTGCGACACCTGGTTCCTTGAAATTTGAATGAGCATGACGATATGATTAACTCAGTGCCTATGGAGTACTCTGAAGTCTGAAGTTTTTCATTTTTGTTCCACGGTTAAATCATCTCATAATTTTCTTTTCAGGTATTAGCTCCTGGAGGAGCAAAGGATCCTATTGAAGTTATATCTGATTTTGTCGGAAGAGAACCCTCCATTCAGGCTTTTGTCGATGTCAGAGCAGAACATGGTTTGTGATGAACAGATGCATCTCTCCTTTCGCTCTTCTACTTGAAGAATGCACATAATTTGCCTTTTGGGTTCCCTCCTAGTTTCAAGTGGTTTAAAGACCTTAAATCCATGAGACCTTTTTTCCTTGGGAACGCTAGAAAAATACCTAAAAGAAAGAGGTTACGTGCTTATGCATCAACCCTAGTCTCGAATTACTTCAAATTCACATTAGTCATTGGTTCCATTCCGCTCGTTATCAGAGATGCTTTTCTCATGTCATCCGATTCTTTCCTGAATGAGAAGTCTTCTTTCTGCAATATTTATTAGAGAATATTGTAATCGCACGTGACTTCCGTTTGTCTATAGGACTTATGGCTTTGTTTTGATGCTACGGAAATTGTCGAAGACGTTCTTGTTGCTGTTAATTTTTGCATGAATCGCGTGGATTCAGGTATTTATCAGATCGGTACCAAACACGTGATTGATTGTCATGATCAGAGAGCTGGCATGTCTTTTTCTAGATCGACGTACATCCTTCGGTTCAGTTATCAGAATCCGGAAGCAATGCCTTTTATGCTTCTGAGCCCAGGCAAAAACGGTTTCTATTTTTCCCGTGATGTGAGCCTGCTTCTTTAGTTTTCCCCAGCAGATCTCACGATATGATAGTATGCATTTCCAAAAGGGAAAGTGGGGTTCTGCCAAATATCTGCCCTCACTCCTGTTCTCAATGTCAATAGCTTTTATTACAAAACGGGACCACCTGATTACTGACGCATGTGGTTCCTTGCATGTGGCGGAACAATTCCGGGTTTTCAATTCTGAAGCCTCTGTCTTGCTAGTCTAGCTTGATGGCAACTTTGAAAATTGAATGAAAACCATAATTCCTCACGAATGAAAAATCAGTACTTGATCATCGGCGTTTCTTGTCCCTTTGCCAGGGACGCACGAGTCAATTCGCCGTTGTCTGATCTAGGAGGTTACCTTGGATCGACTTGATTGCATGGATGTGCACCGTCTTGATGTGTGGATAGGCCAAGGCAGGGTCAATAATACTTGGGAAGGTTTTTGAGTCGCTCATTTTCGCTACGATTAGTTAGCAGCAAATCAACGCAATGGAGATTACTTAAATGATTTCATATGTCATGACCTGGCGAGATACTCAAGCTTGGGCTTTTTAAGGAAGGGATCAGAAATTAAGGATCTTAGGATGGTGCTTTAGGACATTAATTGACTACTCGTTCTTAACGAAAAGGAATTTGCGAGTTCTCGAGAGAATTTTGTTTTTGTTTTTGTGGGGGTGGGATTTTGAAGGAGTGGTCAATTCACGAACCTATTAAATTTCAAACTCGTGGTGATTAAGCAAAGTTAGTTTACCCTACAGGTTTCGTAAACTTGGAAGTACCTTTCACTTATACGTAGCCTGCGATCACAAACGATACTATAATGGTGGTGGAGGCCATTACCTGAAATTGTTGAAATCTGTCTAAGGCGGGCAAATGTCGTGCCCTTATTCATCTCTGATAAAGCACATCCACCGAAGGGGCCACGCATCTTCATTTCAATTCAAACACGGACCGACGGCGAAAAGGGTTTCCACTATCGCCCCCCACGGTTTCTATGTTTCCTCTGTAGTTCCACGTACTTCGAAAGCACCAGTCAATCGTCCGTCCCTTCTTCGATACACGTCTCGTAAGTTAACAGTCGAATGCTCTATTTGTTTTACGATACAAATAATTATCTATAGAAATATATTTTTAAAATTAATTATTTTTTGCGAAATAAAATAAACTGTCCCGAGGCGCAAATTAGGAGTAATATCAATTAAGAGATAATTTTATGGATTTTAGAATAAACACGCGCGCGCGCTCTCTCTTTCTCTCGCTCGCTCGTGGACTCTCAGAAGTTGCCACTTCCTTTTTGACTCCGTGTGATTTTATCGTTGTCGTTAAAGGAGGCTCTCGCTGTTTCGGTCGCTCGGTTCGCTCTCCACTCGGGTTCGACTTTCAAAAGCGAGGAGTGAGACGCGAAACATCTCCGTCTCTTCCTCCTCCTGTTCCTGCTCCTGCTGCTGCTGCTGCTTCTTCTTCTTCTTCTCCTCCTCCTCTCCGAAGGAAGTCTCAGGAGTAGCTCCCGTAAGCGCCGAGAAGTTTCTCCGATTTCCCCATTGATGCTCTGCTGCTCCGCCGCTTTTGGCTTTCGGTCGGGCGAGTTGGCTTCTCCAACTATCGCTCGGTTGATTTCCATAACAGTCTGCGGGGGTTTTATTTATTTTCTTCTTTTTTCAGTGCTGATTCGTGCCTGGCTTGCGTGCTTCGTGTTTTCCAGATCGCACCAGATCTCGTCGCCACTCGCTGAAGCTCGGTTTCGCGACTGATCGGGGCGATTCGGAGGGCAATTGCTGCTTGAAGAAATCGGTTTCGAGATTAATCATCTGGTTTGTCGTTCTCGTAGATTTTTGGGGCTGTTTCGGGGTTTGACTTGATTTAGGTTTGGCGTTACTTGCGGTTCGGGTCGCAGAGAGGCTGTCGAGGGGTCTTCTTAGTGATAAGAAGGGTTCTCCGACACTCCAGACATTTTGATGCCGCAAAATGTAAGGTCTCTTTGATGCAAACTCTGATTGATGCCATGCTTCTATGGTTTACTTGTCAATTTTTACCCTGTATAAGTGTCTCTGCTTGTGGGAGATCAATCCGTGCAATAAGGTTTGCTTGTCATTTGTTTTGACAGGATTCATGCATCTGGAGCTATTCTTGATAGATAACTCGAGGTTCTCGCTTCTTAGTATAGTGGCTTAGATTCTGGACATTGCCCGCCTGGAGTTATTTTGGTTTCCCTGTGCTTTGCATTCGAGATATGATCAAGCAGATACTGGGGAGACTTCCACGGAAGCCGTCCAAGTCCGAAAGCCGTGACCATGGAGGCTCGGTCGCCTCGTCTATGAAGTCTAGTGGGGGTTCGAGGAGTGGCGATCTTGCGAGTCATAGACTGGATAGCTCGAGCAATGCGTCTCTTCCAGGTCCTACTTCTGGTTCAAATTTGGGAAATGGTCATGGGCGTAAGCCTGCCCAATTTGTGAATTCAAAGTATGATAATGTGACCCCTGCTTCTTATGAAGCGTTGCCTGGTTTTAGAGACGTACCGAACTCTGAGAAGCAGAATTTGTTGATTAGAAAGTTAAAAATGTGTTGTGTTTTGTTTGACTTTAATGATCCCACGAAGAATTTAAAAGAGAAGGACATTAAACGGCAGACACTGCTCGAGCTTGTTGATTACATCACTTCTGCAAATGGAAAGTTCACTGAAGCTGTAATGCAAGAGATCATAAAAATGGTATCATTGAACTTGTTTAGGCCGTTCACCCCTCAACCTCGGGAGAACAAGGTATTTGAATCTTTTGACTTGGAAGAGGAAGAGCCCTTGATGGACCCTGCATGGCCTCATTTGCAAATTGTATATGAATTTTTTCTGAGGTTTGTTGCATCACCTGAAACTGATGCAAAGTTGGCTAAGAGATATGTTGATCACTCTTTTGTGTTGAAGCTGCTAGATCTCTTTGATTCTGAGGATCCTAGAGAAAGAGAATATTTGAAAACAATTCTGCATCGAATATATGGAAAGTTTATGGTACATCGACCGTTTATCAGAAAAGCTATCAACAACATCTTCTTTCGTTTCATCTTTGAAACAGAGAAGCATAATGGGATTGCCGAACTTTTAGAAGTTTTGGGCAGCATAATCAATGGGTTTGCTCTCCCATTGAAAGAAGAACACAAACTATTCCTTGTTAGGGCTCTTATTCCTTTGCACAAACCTAAATGCTTGCCAATGTACCATCAGCAATTGTCTTATTGCATCACGCAGTTTGTGGAGAAAGACTGCAAACTCGTGGACACTATAGTTAGGGGTCTGCTTAAGTATTGGCCTGTGACAAATAGCTCAAAGGAGGTCATGTTTTTAAGTGAACTGGAAGAAATACTGGAAGCAACCCAGCCACCTGAATTCCAGAGATGTATGGTGCCTCTTTTCAGGCAAATTGCGCGATGCTTGAGCAGCTCACACTTTCAGGTAGTGCAAAACCATTCTCTCTCTCTCTCTCTCTCTCTCTCTCTTTCTCTCTGTGTCATGTTTATAATGATAAACTGCTGCATGTTGAGATCGTATGATAGAAAATGAAGCTGAATCATGAAATTCTGTTTGGGATTTTCGGCGGACATATAGTGGTACCGGTATGTTTGGTTTTTCACAATATTGGTTTGGACATGCCCATAGCACTGCCTTCTAACTTCTGCTTATGACTCCTTTAGGCAATTACACTATATTTACATGTATCAGAACTAGTGGTAGTAGTGACATGAATTTGTGATCTTTTTAACTTCCATTGTCTGTTCAGTTTCTCTTTGCACTCAGTATCTGGTGAATTCATGATATTGAGGACGATGAGTTATGAAGTAATGTTTCTCCTTCCTTCGTTAGAAGAATAACTGAAATCTGAAAGTGATGTGATAAACTGGATGAAATTGCGATTACTTAAATTTAATTATTGGACTGGTGAAGATCGGATCTAAGCTTTTCTGGTAACTTTCTGATTGGGCTTCCCTTCACAAGCCTTTTCATTGTTGATGGGATTGTGTCTTTTTCAAACAATTTGTTGTAGCAATTTATCAGGTGAAGCAAAAGAATCAATATTGGCACTAAGGATATTTCCAAGAGTGGGGTTGCTCGTTACAATATTCCTTATGGTTTTGCTTCCAATTTGAGCTCTCTGGTATCGTTCCAAAATCTGATTCAATGGAGAAAATGTGCACACCTAAGATGCTGAATGCACTGAAAATGATGGAAGCATTAGGTGTTAATGTACTGGATGGTGATCACTGGTGCGATGGATGACCAGTTGAGGTGGTGGAAATAAGCATTTGTGATCAGTAGTTCCCTAAGCAGTCACTGAGATGGATTTGGTGGCATTTAGACACTGATTCCATGATAGTGAATTAGGATGGGGCCATGATACTATCTGTGTCAGTGGTGGATCTGCAAGCCCCTTCCTAGAGGGGTAAGATCTAGATGTTGTAATTTGTTCAGAGAACATATCTAGGTAAGCATGCTGCAGAACAATTTTTAAACAGGGGAGTATCTCTGGAACTGGCCTTTTATGACCAAAATCCTTGTAACTAAATGTTGCATTCTTTAATTGTAACATTTAAGTAGATGGGCTATCATTATTCCCCTCATTTCAAGAAAATCACAGGATTTGCGGGTGAAAGAACTTTTTGAGTTTTCACTTTACGTCAGAAGCCAGACTCATGAAAAGTAAATCACGTGTCTTAAAGTACCCGAATCTTACCATAGAGTCTTTGTTCATTCCTCTAAATATAGATTTTGTAAGAATATTGAGCCCATTTAAGAACAAAAATACTCCTTTTCCCGTGGATGTTTTCCTTTGTATGTAAGGCTGCAAAAACCTTGCAGTCCTTGATGGTTACCTGAAGGCGATTTTCTAGGACTTGAAGCTAAGAGTTTTCTTTGGATAGCCCTTTGTTTTCTTGGCCCAGTGAATATCGCTTGTTCTGGTGTTTATCATTCCTTATAAATGGGCTGGTGTTAATTGATCTATGGCTGATGCTATGTTAAGGTTGGTGTCTACAATTAAATCCATTTTCTTATCTTTAATCTAGGGAATAAATGCTGCGAAATGGTGACTTGAATATGTAAGTGTTGATGATGTGTGGGTGTATGCAATAGCAAATTTATTTGCTAGAAGGATGAATGTGCTCACTACCCTAGACCTAGGGATTCATGTAAGTCCATGCGAGAAAGCGTCTCTGATATATCTACCGTGCTCATGCATGGAGCACCATTCTTTTCTGAGAACATACGCGAGCAATAAATCAGTTTGTTTGGTAGTTTAATTCTTCGATTTTCTCGGGTCTAGAGTGCTGTGATGTGCCTTCTGCATGATTATGGTGCATTTAAATTTACGGTTTTCATTCTTTATACATGTAATTTCCCTACTATGGCAAGTTTAGGTAAACGGTTGCTCCTTTCAGGTGGCAGAAAGGGCTTTGTACTTGTGGAATAATGATCATATTGAGAACTTAATAAGACAAAATCGAAGCATTATACTGCCAATAGTGTTCCCTGCTATGGAGAGAAATTGTCGTAATCACTGGAACCAGGTTGTCCAGAGCTTGACCCTTAATGTCCGGAAAATATTCTCTGATGTTGATCCAGAGCTATTTGAGGAGTGCTTGCAGAAGTTCCAGGAGGATGAAGAAAAAGCTGAGGATATGAAGAAGAAACATGAAGCAACATGGAAACAGATGGAAGACATTGCTGCAACAAAAGCTGCGACTAATGAAGCAGTACTTGTGCCTCATGTTTTACCCAGCCAATTTTCAACTCAGCAATATCAAATGGGTATGTGATCAAAAGTTCCAATTTCTTTTGGATCTGTGGGCACCATAATATGGTCAATGTGCTTAGAGATTGCTGTTGGGGATTGTTGGATTGTCTTTTGGGCCTTCAGTAGAAGGCGTGCCCTGATGGTCAAGAATGTTGGAGAGATGAAATGAGTGAGCCAGACGTCGGAATTTTATCAGAAGAGTTGGTCACCATTCGAGATGGAGAAATGAGAGGTAGTTGCTAAGAGTAAACTTGTGAGGAGGGTGAAGCGGGGAATGATGAATTGTGCCATGTATGAGAAGCTGCTATTTAACTTCATTATGGAAGTCGATGTATGATAGTATTCTTTTTTTTCCCCTCCTAAAATTAAATTCTTAAATTCTCTGTTGGCATGACTTCTGGTTGTATAGATTCTGATAATCTGGAGAGTTTTTGATACGAGATGTGATGGATAGTTTCTTGACATGCTCCTTTATATATATATATATCTTCTCTCTGTCTCTCTCACCAGACGTCTATTATAGGCATCACTCTCCCTTTGAAGGGATTTTTTGAAAATTTCTCTTTTTCTCAGTCGGGACATATCTTGATAATCACTTGTCTCTGAGCTTCCGGAGTTTGAGAGATCTGCCGATTTTTCTGATTGTTTTAAGTGCAGAGAGGTTAGTCCTGTAAGATTAAACGCGGACACAGGTTGATCCCTCTCCTTGGAAACTTTCTGGGTCAGCGGTCGCCGGTCAACTATATCCGAGATGTGAAACCCAAGTTTTATGGAATAGTTTAATAGTTACTCAGGTCCATTTTCATGCG
The DNA here is from genome assembly GCA_028455895.1 of Rhodomyrtus tomentosa. Lineage (NCBI taxonomy): Eukaryota > Viridiplantae > Streptophyta > Magnoliopsida > Myrtales > Myrtaceae > Rhodomyrtus > Rhodomyrtus tomentosa. The sequence continues at coordinate 9,691,516 of JAPCWY010000003.1, read as the reverse complement.
GGATTTCTGCTTTGTATTAGAAAGTTGGGTTCGGAGGTAGGGGACAAAATAAAATCCTGGCCAAGACAAGTCTGCCGCGCTCCTGGACCAATGCCAAGAAAAACATTGTGAACATGATCTGTTTCTCTAGTGTATACTAGAGGTTGCGCTTGGTAGTTTTATATAATTGTTTTGGGGAATTGCCTCGGCCAGCAGTCCCTCTGGTATCTCAGATTACTGCAATTTTTCATACGAGGGTCGTGAGTTCCAAGGCTCCAGGTACATGAGGGTTTGCTTCATTGAGAGGCCAGTCATATTATGTGAAAGATCTCTTGACATCTGAGGTGGAATGAGTCGATGTTCGTTAATCAGACACAGTACTCAGATGCTCCTTTTGAACTTTTGGTAATGGACAAGGTAATGCCGAATTGGGCCATTTAATATCGAACAAGGTCATCGCTAAACGGGAGAAGATCCGTGTGGTCCCTTCCTTCATAGTTTATCTTAACTGAGTTCAGAAATGCTGCTACAGCTCTGAAGTCCGGGCATGGTCTTGGTTTGCAGAACAATGACTCAATGAGTTATTGCCATGTTGGCCTAGCGCAGAGCTGAGGATGTAGCTAGATTCTTAGAAGAAAATTCCTTCAAGTTACTCGCCATTGTTTAGATTGAAGACCATGCAACAGATAGAACGGACGAACCCTGGATAATTATAAAAAAAGTCATAAACCTATTAAAATTGTGCTAATTCAATCCTAATGTTTTTTTTTTGACCGGTCGAGTCCTAAATCTTTTATAATTGTGTCAATTCAGTTCACTTTATCGGCCGTCACTGACGTGAATACTTTTTAATAATATATGTATTTTTATTTTTTATTCTCTCTCTTCTAATTTGGGCAAGGGCCTCGAAGCCCCCATCGGTCGCCTCGCCATGGCCCATTTTTGGGTTCATAAGGTGAGGCCTCCTTGCTAGGGCCTCCTCGACTGGGGGCGGGGGCGGCAGAAGTTTGGTCTCAAATTCCTGAAAAATTAAATTTTTATGATTATATCGGTAATAATCCAGAAAATGGGGATTATTTAGAGTGGGTATAGTTGATATACCAAGTAATCGCTGCAAACCACGAGATATTATTATGGCGAAGGATGAGCGGATGATTCTTCATTTTTTAATGAGTCCTAACGATTAGCTATTTCCTATTCTAGGTTGTACATAAATGTGCGGAAGAATCGACATATCGATAAAGAAATTTGATTTAATTATTCTTAAAAATGGATTTATACTTTTGAATTTTAATAAAAAAACTCTTTATTTATGGTTATTTTATATGGTAATCAAAATAAAGATAATAACGAACAGAGGGTGGACATTTAACATTCTTCCTTTCGGGAAGAGAGGATTAGGAAAATCTTATTGATTGCAACTTTCTCTCGAGAAAATGGCCATGAGATTTTTGTCGACAGGTACTTCATTGGATGAGAACCAACTATAACTTTCATTATACTGTGCTCTCCAAAGAGCAACTCTTTTCAAAATCTCAAAGGGGGCTGAATTGGAATTCCATTCTAACTAAGGATTCTTATGGTTATGGAGGATCCAACTGCAGGAGAACCAGGAACGGAGAGCCCATCTCGGATTTGAACTAGAGACCTCGCTCGTGAATTAAACCATCGCACCAACGGTCTAACCAATTGGAAGAGAAACCCATCGCAAAAAATAACTAAAAAAGAGAATATCGTTTGGGAATGCTTAGTCGAAAGGGATATTTTTATGATAAACAAATCCATTTTGCAAGTTCATTATTACGGGTAGTTCCTACAAAGGATCAGACTAATGACGCATGCAATACTAATCTAAATTGGGGTTATCCGCTAAGAATTGCGGTAGAGCAATTTATGAATGTCTTCGTGGTGGACTTAAATCTTGTAGGATTGTCAAGAAATTTTTTGATTTCTTTTGGAAGAATATGATTCTTCATCTCCTTCTCACGTTCCATGAATAGTGGGGAATATTCTAAAAAAAATATGAAATTGTCAGCAAAATTGTTTCTTTTTTTCTTTTCAAAAAATCCGAAGAATTCTACTCACGTTATATATTATATAGGTCATCGATTCAGCTATCTCCAGTTATATCTTCCAAATCATTTACATTAACAATCCATCCTTCTCCTTCGAAAGGAGATTTTAGCAAATAACCAAATATAACACTTGGGCTAAGGAGGGTACAATAGGGATTGCTCTGAATTTGGAATCAAATAATGTTGGTGTTGTATTAATGGATGACGATTTGATGATGCAAGAGGGTTCTATGGACAACAAGGATGGAATATATGTTGGGTGGTTAGTACATCATATCTTTTGAGATAAAGAAGGACGTGAACTTTTTGTAAGTCGTATGCCTACATTTCTGAAATATTCCCAATTATTTTGGTAGACGTAGAGGGAATCGTTTGAGCCGATGTTCTTTTTCGAAGGGTGCTGTTGCCCGCGGCCAGTGAAGCCACAACGAGGAGCCCTTGCCCGCGGCCACCATAGGCTGGTCGGGGGTTGCGAAGCCCTTGTCCAGTGGTTAGCAGCTTCAGTGACCCTCATTGAAGCTTGCTAGCCATAGTAGCAGTAATTAAGGAAAAAAGAATTAAAAAAATAAGGAAAAAAAATAAAAGTAAAAAAGTAAAAAAAGTAAAGGGTGAATACTATAAAAAACCTTAAATCGATACACTTGAAATAAATTTACCAAAACTATTTTTTTTACGAAGAAAAACCCCAAACTGGTACACCTGTGATAAATTTACCCAAAACTATTTTTTTGACTACAAAAAATTTCACATTAGTACATTTGTGACAAATTTACACTAAATTAATTATTTTTATCACGAAAACCCTAAACTGGTATATCTGTGGCAAATTTACTCTCAGTTAAATTGGATTAATGTCATGAAAAATCCCAAATTGACACACATGTGACAAATATAGGGTTAAAATCCCAAATTGATACATCGTGAACTACACGTGTCATCTGATTCAACAGTTTGATTGTTAGATTCAACGAAAACTAGCGTAGGGTGAATTTGTCACAGATGTACTAGTTTGGGATAAATTTGTCGCAAGTGTACTAAAGTTTTTCATGGTCAAAAAAATAATTTGGGGTAAATTTATCACAAGTGTATCAGTTTAGAGTTTTTCGTGGTATTATCCCAAAAGTAAAATACGTCAGTGTCGGTCGGCAAAGTGGGCTAAATTGATACAATTACAAAATGTTTATGAACTAAATTTCTTCTTCTTTGAGTCCCCAGCCTTCATTATCTGTTACCGGCTTACATTTATATCTTTCGATTCCGCGATAAATTTACTGGCTCTCATATAAGTGGGCAAAAAGCTTGAAATAGCTAGAAATGGAGAAGTCTTTTTCGCAATTTTCTAATGCCAGTAACTATGCAGAGATGATATAGTAATAAGGGGAAACAACAAACCACCAACCTGCTGGGATTTTTGCGAGAACCAACCGTGACCCCTTCTTCCCTCCCAAAACCTTGAGAAAAAAGTGCGTAGCAGATAGCTGAAAATTTAAGATTATGTATTGTCAAATAAAGGCGGGAGGATAATTAAAAAAAATAATAAGCCCGTGAAATAGTATCTACAGGACTGCAAATGTAACTGCTTAGTAACAGGGCAAACCTATATGAACCAGTAGCAAAATGAAGTCCATCTCCACTTAGGCAGCAGTCAAATTTATCGAATATGGAATCATTGTCATACAAATCAGACAGCTGTTGAAAATATATTCAATGGTTAGCGACCTTAATGTAGAAATGACACAAAAAAAGGTCAAAAAACAGAATTCTTATCCACGGTATCTACAAAGAGGTCTCCTCATATACGTGGACAAGGAGATCAATCGTGTTGGAAATTTGAACCGTTGAAGTGGAAAGACAAGGAAAAGCAGCAATGATAGAAGATGCAAACCTATGATATAAAGATTGATGCCAGAATGTTTGACGACAACTTAATGCAAGAATTCTCAATCAACTCGATAGCCAGCCTGTACCTCCTTCTAAGATGCATAGGACCCTACTTCCAAAGGCGACCTAGTCAATAGTACCCATATCATGTATGATGTCTAATAACATGGGAAGAATGAGAATGTGGCTTTGAAACAGACAAGTACTGTTCAAATCTAGCGGTTGGAAAGATGAAAGGAAATACTCATGCTGTGCTAGAATAGCTGCCAATACAGACTATAGTCCTATAGAGAGAATTGAGCTGGCCGACAGGTTACTAAGAGCTTCAGCTTGCACATCAATTATATTAGGATTCTAGTTCTGCATTGACCATGTGACTTGCCACCAATGAACTATTCACTCATACTAAACTTATTGTCCATAATATCAACAAGGCCATAGTATCAAATTTGACCAGAGCATGATTTCTCGGGAATCCAAATATGTAAAAGTCCATATAGGTACAATTGAAGATCTTTATGACTTTAACTAAGGAAGCTACAAATAAAATAAAAAAGGAAGATTAATCTCCTTACTCTGTTACTGATAAGTGAAGACAATAACTCTATGTTGAAAATTTAAAGGGACAAATACATAACAACTGCCATGTGCGAAGATAGCTATCAAACATATCACGATGAACAGGTCTTACGAGATTGACCATCATGCAATATGTGCTTACCCTTGGGCAAAGATGCTCATGAACTTTGAATGTTGCAACTGGTTTGGAACCCATATGCAAATCCCAAAGCTATTTGAACATGTTCAGAAAGCAATAGAAAGAGAAAAACAATAGTCAAATCAATATAATTTCAAGGTTAAAATACCACAGAATAAAAGCAAGATAATGAAGCACACAGAAAGTGGCCTTAGCCATGAGGTTTCAGTAGTCAATGTTCTTAAACAGACTTCTCATTCCTTCAAATAAAGCATAAAGCATCAGTTAAATACTCAAGGAAATTATCTTTTGTTCACTGAACTCCAATAGGCACATATGACCCTGTTTTAAGTTCTAACCCTGCCCAACATTTCCACCTCTATGTCAAGGAACTGGGGATTTTTTTTCTAATGGTTTTCTGTAATAAGAGTCAATGGAGCGTGTTTGTACTGCAAGCCAAGAAAGTAAAATGTTCTTAACTCTAACCCTACATTTTAGCATTCCCTTAATGGACATGTGGCTTCTCAAATGTGCACAACTTGCGATAATAAAGCGGAAGAACCAGATCAGAAGCACTCTGTTCTGCTTTAAAGAGATCAAATAACGATTATGGATCACATAGAATCCTTCAATAATCTATAGAGACCTTTTATTGTCAGCAATACTTCAACTAAGGGAAGAAAGATATTTTAGAGAAGCGCCATTAATTGAGATAATGATTTAATTAAATCCCAAAGGACAGATATATAATTGACTAATAGATTTGATTATTTTAATTTTCCCTTATCATTGAAAAGAGGAAAGAAACCAACCCTGCAATTTCCCCTCTCCTTGTGCATGTGTTTGCATTGATTCTTTTTTCTCATCTTCTTTTTTTGGCTGTTCAGGGATGTTACAATAGCTCAAGCAAAATAAACCCATGAAAATTACCTTACCTTTAAGTTTAAGTAATCACGACTCATAAGGTACCGGCCATCAGCTGCAAATTTTATGTCTGAGATTGATGCAATGATCTCAGTGAAAAAAGATTTAGAACCACGCTGTTCTCCATCCTGTAAGCTGTATATTTAAGCTTTTGATGCCAGGTATCGCAACAAGAACATGTGCAGATGACAAGAAAACTTACGATATAAATGCACAATGGACCTCAAAAATCAAACAACATAGTTGGCCAACACTCACATCCTTGCGCTATGATCACATAAGGCTGATTGCCGCATATCAACTAAACGGATAAAACCTCTTGAACTGCTGTAAGCGAGCAGATTACAGTGAACCGGATGGAACTGAGCTGAAGTTATGACCTCTGCACAAGAGATGCAAGCGCTCACGAAGTAACAACAAAACGAAAGCGGGGCAGCATCACAGTACAGTAAGGGTTATTGTTAAGTCAAGCATTCAGTCCGCAACAGGCAGAAGTAAAGAATTGTCGGCGAGCAAGGCAATGAAATTACCAGTCAAATCCTCCATATTCGTTGGTTTCATGTCGACTATATTGAAACATTGACTGCTGATCTCCATGTTCCACAAATTAATTCTAAGGTCATCAGCAGAAACAAAGGTCTCACCATCACTGAGGAGAGATTATAAAAAAAAGAAATTGTTAAATGTAAGTTTGATTGCTTGCCTTCCACAATTCTAACAAGAAAAGCAAGTTTTAAGGAAACTTTGAGCAATGTGACCTTCACCTCCTAGTAATAAAATGGAGTAAATGACTAGAGATGCACGCACTTAAGGACTTGTCATGTGCTGAAGGAGTAGGTACGGAGAAGATCTCTTCATTGTTAAATCCTTTATGGAACAGCCAGTTGGAAAGCCATGCTCTACAACTAAATATCACGCAGCAAGTTCTAATGTGACCTAAAATAGTTATTCAACTGACAGAACAAAATAACCATCATCACCTGTTATTTGAAACTGAGTTTATGTTGAAATCATGAGCACGAGCGTAAATCTTTCGACATCTTGCAAGAGCATCATCGCTATTATCGGCAATCTAGTTTTGCATCAACACATGTTATTATCCCGTCACTTGAATAATAAGGTTGGGAAAAGCAATAAATCTACACTAGTACATACCCCTGGAAGTTCGTGCGGAGGCAACTTTTGCTGAGCTATTTTCTCTGTCAATTCAGCATGATAGCCATGGTCAAAATTAATATTCTCTTGATCGCTCAAGTAACTTCTTTCTGCCAATACTGCATTCTCTGGACAAATATATGGATTGAGATGCTTTTCTCTCACTTTCTTCATCTTACGTTCCTTTACCTGGCTTGAAAAATAACAAAACAGAACAAATTGGACAGCTAAAAGCATGCATCTAACCTCGAATAGGAGAACAATCGAATGAAACTACAACAAGGGGTAAGAAAAGGTAGCCAAGAAGGCTTTAAAAAATTATAATTATCAACAATTATAGATGCAAGTGCAGATACCCTCAAGCAACAAATATTAAATGTCTATCTAGCCACTGCCTATTTCCTCACATCTTTCCTTATTGATATGCTATAATCCGACGACCATGCTTATGGAGTTACAACAATCTCTTGAAACAGGTAGACGAAACACTCGATCATTGAAAAATTTATAAGAACATAAGGAGAGGAAAAGCATATGACAGTGACTGCTAAGTTCCAAAACCTTGTCAGAAAGAACCGAAAGAATGATTCCCTGTTGGTCTGATAAGTAATTTTTACAGATTTTTCAATGATCAAGTATTTCGTCTATCTGTTTCAAGAGATTGTTGTAACTCCATAACGTACTGTAACTCCATAAGTATGTTGTCCGATTAAAGTATATCAATAAGATGTAATCGTTTTTTTTTTCTTTACTTTTCCCTAGCCATTAACTAAATCATTTCCCCTCTTTTGAATTCATCCCATCCAAACGTACTAAATGAATTGAGTACATACTTAGAGTATCAGATTTAAATGTCATGTGAATTTCAAGATATTAAGAACATATCTCAAGAATTTGAAGAATGGAACATGGAAGGCCTTGCTGACCAGGTATAACCATATCTTCCAGAGTTTAACTGTCTTGTCATTGGTTGAAAGCATGAAAAGGGATCCATTGGGCATTGGACACCATTTAACTTTATTGATTTTTTCTTCAATTTGAAATGCTTAGGGGATGTAGCAATAAGTTGGTTGACTAGTATTTTTAACAAGATTCTTCATACTAATAAGATGCCTGATGAATGGAGGAAGTGTATACTTGTGCCTATATACAAGAACAAGGGAGATATCCAGAATTGTTCTAATTATAGAGGCATTAAGCTTATGAGCCATACAATGAAACTGTGGGAGAGAGTTATTGAGCATCGTTTGAGAATAGAGATCAAGATTTCTGTCGATCAATTTGGATTTATGCCAGGAATATCTACCATGGAGGCTATTTTCTTAATACGACAATTGATGGAAAGATATTGAGAAAGAAAGAAGGACCTCCATATGGTGTTTATTGATCTCGAGAAGGCGTATGATAGGGTTTCAAAAAAAGTTTTGTGGTGGATTCTTGAGAAAAAAAAGTACCTTCAAAGTATGTCGAGGCAATCAAAGATATATATAACGGTGCTACTACATGTGTGAAGCCTTGTAATGGCACATTAAGTTATTTTCCGATCACAGTAGGCTTACACCAAGGTTCTACTTTGAGCCCTTACCTTTTTGCCCTGATTATGAATGAGCTAACAAAATATATTCAAGATGAGGTGCCGTGGTGTATGCTATTTGTAGACGATATCGTGCTTATTGATGAGACCTGGGCTGGGGTTAACGCTAAGTTAAAAGTATGGAGAAGTGCGTTGGAGTCTAAAGGATTTACGCTAAGTCGAAGTAAGATGGCATACTTGAAGTGTGAGTTTGACACGCAGGAATAGGGGATCAAGAAGCCGTAAATATGCTCGGACAAGAGGTACCCAAAAAAGATACATTTAGATATCTGGGATCAATATTGCAAAAGGAGAGAGAGATTGATGAGGATGTAAGCCATAGAATCAGAGCAAGTTGGATGAAATGGCGTAGTGCATCGGGATTTTTGTGTGATCGCAAAATTTCTCTTAGGTTAAAAAGAAAATTTTATAAAACAGCAGTCAGACCTACCATGTTATATGGAGCTGAATGTTGGCCAACACAAAGGAAACATGAGCATAAAATGGGAGTAGCGGAAATGAGGATGTTAAGGTGTATGTGTGGTCATACAAGGATGGATAAGATAAGGAATGAAGAGATTTGACGAAAAGTTAGAGTAGAACCGGTGGCGGAAAAGATGAGATAGCATAGAGTGAGATGGTTTGGGCATATTCTCCGAAGACTCTTAGATGCACCAGTACGAACAGAAGTTTGCTATCGAGAGCATAACACGAAAAAAGTAAGAGGTCGGTCGAAATTTATTTGGGAGAAAGCAGTAAAATAAGATTTAATGGAGTGAGAAATAAATTGGCGTACGGTTTGTCTTAGGAAGGAGTGGAGGGAGGCTATTAATAGTGTATATATATATATATATATATATATATATATATATACTTATTTATTTTTACACATTTATCTATTTTCCCTCCCTTGATTCTGCTTTTATTTTTATGATTTTTTTGAGGTTTATCGACCGCCGACCCAACTAGTTTGGAATAAAGTTGTTGTTGATGTTGATGTTGATTTTATCTTCAATTTCCAGGCTCTTCAAATAATCGAACTAAAGAGGAGGGGAAAAAAAAGACTTCAGAACTGCAGTAGATCTTCAAATAGTGCACAAATAAGAATTATCCAACCCTCGAGAATGAAGAGTCAGCCCCACCTCAGGCTCGTCACTCGGGATGCCAGGCGAAGCCAAAATCCAACCGCTCCAACTGACTCCGAAGAGGGCGCTGATTCGAAGCATTGAGTAATCTATTAATCAAGCAGTAAAAAGGTGAGGAAGGATCGCGGCAATTCAAAGAGAGGACGCATCGCTCACATCTTTTCCGTCCTTTCTCTTGGAGATGATGACACGGCCACCACGGTCGCCGACAGCAAGGTGATCCCCGGTCTTATCGAACTCAACCGAAGATATGACGTCATCTGAAAGAACGTCCAGAAACCGACAGCATAAAAATTCCTATTCCGTCGCAAGTGATATCAACTATCAAACGTATAAGGTTAGAGCCTTTTGATTCCTCGGATTCCGTCGGCCAGAACTCCAAGATCCCTGACGCAGTACGGAAAACCTGCTTACACGAGCTAAAGTAATCGAACCGCACAAGATCGATTTCCATTTTTCCCCACGCGATACTCACAAGACGGAGCGTCGTCGGACAACTCTCGACGACTCAAAAAGACGAAACAACCCAAAGGAAGCGAACTCACCGCCGGGAACTTCCTCTCCGGGAGACCGCTCGCCGAAAACCTGGGAGAGATCCCACTCCAAAGGCGCGTCCGAGCCGACGGTACTCGGAGGACTCATGATCGCTCGCCGCGCCCGGTACGTTGGAGCTCGGCTCGCCGCTTCAAGTGGAAGTAGAAGTCAACATTTTCCAAGCTCACGATCATGCATGCCAATTTCGGGCTCGCCTAGATTCTCTGTTGGCCAGAGCCGGGCATGCTATAGGGTTTCTTCCAACGGTGTACCTAGGGGTGTCAATGGATCGAGTCTCGGCTAAGCCCGAGCCGGCCCGAACTGAATAGTACCATGTTTCGGCCGGTCCGGACTCGGACTGAATTGTTTTTATTTTTATTTTTTTGAATCAAAATCAATTAACAAACCATTAAATGAAAAAATATAAAAATAAAGTATAAAAATAAATTAAATTTTTTAAAAAAGGGTATTTTAAAAAGTTTGGCGCTGGGCCGGCCCAAGTACTAGACCCGATCCGAAAAGACTCGAAAATACAAGAAAATTTTAGGGCCGGGCCAGCCTGTCCGGCGCGGACTCATTTGATAACCCTTAGTGTACCATGTTCATGAGGGTTTGGATGACCGACCGATGTTCAATCTATACTATGGAAATGGCCTGTATTAATAATTATGATTTTATGTATGGATAATTTCTAAATATCTTGTTCATTCGCAACAAAATATTTTCTTCGTGCGGCAGTAAAAAAATATGCGCTTTTTTGGAGAGAGATAATATTTCACGTATCAAGTCACAAGTATCCAACATATTTAATGATTTTTCACAAAATGGTGACGAAAGTTCTCACTTATGCAAAGAAGCAATAACTTGAAAACAATTCAAAAAAAAAATTGAATTTGAAAGATGATAACATTGATATTACAAAGGCAAACATACTATATATAGAGATATGACTCCTTTAGGTGATAGAATCACTAAAGGTAACATTATCAAAATCATATCTAAGCTAACCTAAGAGAATTCAAATTAAATTTTACAAATAATTGAAATATTCAAGATTTCCTAAATCAGAAAACTGCCTGAAAAGTGGTCTAAACGGCTCCGAAATGCTAAAATCAATTGTATCACACAACAAAGCAGTGACTTTGAATTAGACGGCCGTTTCGCTTCAACCGGCCGAATTTGAGCACGATTCGAGATCATTTACCTCGAATTATTGAAATTTCCTCGATTTTCACCTATCATGATTTTCAAGATAATTAAGTGCCAACTGTTCTACATCACTTATACAAGTATTTCCATTTTGCAATTCGATCCTATCCGATCCATTTGTTCATAGAGCTATTTACTTGATCATAGATATTTTTGGAACATCTCTAATAGAGGGGCAAATAGTCAATTTTGAAAAAGCTTATTCTCAATCACCAAAGGTATATGAAATGAATAGAATTGTTTGTGCATGAAATATAATGAAATAGTGTCCCTTTGAAGTTACTTATGAAATGAGGAAGAGTGATCTCAATTGCAATTGAGAGATCACTCGGGTGACCAAGATAGTGGTAAGAATATAACTGTATATGTTTTTATAGTTGTAGGTACAACACTGAATTAGGTATCAGTGGATCTATCAATGACAGACGCAGATATATGGCAATCACGTAAACCTTCCGGTAAATCATGTAGATACAAGATTATATGAGGAATTTACAATGAAAGCTTCCAGTGTGCACGCTATGGAGTAATGGAGCAGTACTTCCAAGCTAAAGGAGTAGCCAATGGTGCTCTATGCGTAGTTAGTACGGCCATGTAGTGGACTGGTAATGTACTCTTGTGGTGGCTTGGCAGAAGTGATGATAGGGGTGGTGAACCTATCACTACTTGGGAAATGTTCGTCGCGGAATTTTGACGACCGTACTATCCTGCCGATGCAGAAAAGGAGGCGAGATGAACTTCGTCACCTTGAGCAAAAGGGAAGAGCCCGAGAGTATGCGAAGAAGTTCTTAGAGTTACTATTGCAAATCTCTTCAATGAATGATACGGAGGCCTACTTCCAATCCATGATAAATGTGCAAGCATCTGTTAAATCTAGGTGAAATGAGCGAACGTTAGTTTATTAGGCACGTAAGTTGGGGATAAGTCATGTCAACTTGAGTTCAGGAATGCTACTACAGCTCTGAAGTAGGGGACATGGGTCTGGTATACAGGAAAATGAGTTGTGGACATGTTGGTCTAGTGCAGAGCTGAGAGTAGAGGTAAATATACATCCATGGAGAGTATAGTCTAGATTATAAGCTAATAAATCGTCTGAAATTTGCAGCTACATTAACATCTTGCATAACATGGCTCTAGATCTACATGCAGACAGATGTTCTACGATGATTTATACTATAAACACCCCAAGTCAGTGGAAGCAGCCACTGCTTCAACAAGAGTAGGACTTTTAGATCTCGACCCACTGAAAGGTTTGGCTCTCAAAGCGGCTAATCCGGCTGAATCAAACTCGAACCTCTTTGTAACTATCTTCTCTTTCTTTATCAAATTGTTTGGCAGAGGGACGCGGAGATCTCTAGGTTGGAAATATTGTGGTTGTGTCTAGATACGGAGCCACCATCTCACTTGCACCTCGAGAAGTGGCCGCCAATAAGGAAAGTCGAAGGTGTCTGCAATTTTGTGAGAGATACAGACACCAATGCCTATCGCGCCACAGTCAAACAGTTTCAGCAGAATGGCGGTGACAAGGGCATTTCGACATTTTATGTTATATGGATCCAACGGAAGAAGCTACTGTACTACTTTCAGTTCCGGGTTTGCAAGGAGTTTGGCGAGTCGAGCATTAGCACGAGCTCTCACGAAGACTGCTCCTCGGCCGAGGTCAATGGCGTGCTCATCTCCCTTGATCCGACCAGCCAGTGGGTAAAAGCAGCTGAGACATTCTGATAGTGAAGTCTTCAGCTTCTCATTGATGTTCACGTGATCGAAATCTCGGTCTGGTACAGGGGCAGAATAGAATAACACAATAGGGTCATATAATGGAGGAGCAAGCTGATCTAAAAGAGAGAACCTGTAGGTCCGGACTCGACTAGGAGCCGCCGAGGACGGTTTGATTGTCTCCTTCGAAATCACCCGAATCTTCCTTTTTGGATTGCTAGAACCTTGCAATTGGGGCTGTGGGTTAAGGAGCTGATATGCTGATATGGGCAATAAGAACGTCTTTGGTTTGTGAAAACTCTGCTGTCTTCATTCACATAGAGTTCAGTGAAAGTTATTTTTTTATTTTTCTAAAGTGGCATGCCTAAATTGAACCCCATTAGGTCGCTCTCCGTCACATTTCATCCAAGTTCTAGAAAGCCTAAGTAGGAATTTGGTGGTTTAAGCTCAAGTGGGGAGAGAGAATATTTGCTTACCAAACAATGGGGAGGGAGCTGGGGGCAGGCTAGAGGTTTGAAAAACTGAGTAAGAACTAAAAGAAAAGATTGGAACGATTAAATTCAAGAAATGGTTGATCTACTCTTTTAAAGTTAGATGTAGCATGACCACTGTGGCAACAAGCACTGTAGGTCAGATTGGTCACCATTTTATCGTTCCATGCCCGAAAATACTGATTTTATTTTTTTTTAGGTTGATAAATTTCACTAAGTGTTGACAAGTGCCCAAATTGTTGATTAAAAAAAATGACGGGCGACTTCTTTTCCACCTCTCTTTTATAATTTCCAAATTACATATTTTGGTATTAGCTTGTCGACTTTTATTAGCATTAACATATTAACTCTTCGGATTTTTTTAATCTCTTATATGAAAATACGAACCTAAGTTAAAGCAACTTACCAATTAGTTTTAGATCATCGAATCTCATTTGAGTCATTAACCACTTTCTATTCTTTAATTTACGAAATTTTTCAATGAGATTTTGAATTTATTAATTTTTTTTTTCATTTGGTCAATTGTCGCGAAACAACAGGTGAAAAAAAATCTGCGTTACTAGCTGTTCCAATTAAACATTCTTAACTACAGACAAAGTAAAATTTCATATAATCGCTCTTTTACGATCATACCATCAACACGGGAGTGCCAGGAAGTAACTTTTGGTAAGTGGATGACACGTCGTTGTTGATGTTTAGAGCAAGAGAGAAATAACGACGTAGTGTTTATGGTGGCTCAACCCAAGCTAGGGTTGTATAAGATGTATTTATATGAGTAACTAATTACAATAAGGATATAGATAAACACAATTACAGAAATATCTCAATATACATATAATTACATATTAATACTTCCCCTCAATCTGAAGTAAGTGTAACAACTGAGAGATTGGATCTCAATATCGCGTGACGCAAACTAGGTAACCCCTTTGTAAATATGTCTGCGACTTGATCCGCAATAGGCACATAGCGAACTCGTACATCACCGGAAGCAACCCTCTCTCGAACAAAGTGAAAATCCAACTCAATGTGTTTGGTGCGAGCATGAAATACATGATTGAGAGCAAGATATGTGGCAGATATGTTGTCACAATAAACAATGAGAGGAGTAGAAAGTGAGACTTCAAGCTCACGTAATAAATGTCGAATCCAAATGATCTCAGCAACGCAATGAGCAACAACACGATACTCAGCCTCTGCACTAGAATGAGCCATATTAGGTTGCTTTTTAGCACTCCATGAAACAAGATTGGTGCCCATAAATACACAAAAAACCTGACGTAGAACGGCGAGTATCAGAGCACCCAGCCTAGTCTGCATCCGCATAGTGGGAGAACACCGCTCAAGAAGTAATCCATGATTGGATGTGCCAATTAAATACCGATATATACGCTTGACACCCTGTAGATGAGATAATCTAGGTTGATACATAAATTGGCTAACCAAGCTCAAAACAAAATTAATATCAAGTCTAGTCATGGACACATACTGCAAAGCACCAACCATTTGTCGATAGAGCGTTGAGGAAGCAAGAAGCTCACCATCATCAACAGACAACAGAGTTTTCGATGCCACGGGAGTAGAAACAGGCTTTACCTTGGCAAGGTCAAATTTGCGCAAAAGACTATCAACATACTTAGCTTGAGATGAAAGCGTACTGGTAGATCGGTAATGAGCTTCGATGCCAAGAAAATAAAGAAGTGGTCAAAGATCCTTCATAGCAAATTCTTGTGAGAGTCAAGTAATTAAAGACCGTAATAAATGAGGAGTATCACCATGACAATGATATCATCAACATACAGTAGAAGATATAGACGACCCCGAGAAGAAGCATAGACAAATAACGAAGGATCGGCCTTACTAGCCATGAAACCCAATGATAATAAAAAAAACTCCTGAATCGAAGAAACCATGCACGTGGAACTTGCTTTAAACCATAAATGGCTTTTTGGAGACGGCACACGTGATTGGGATATTCGGCATTAGAGAAACCGGGAGATTGGCGCATGTAAACTTCCTCACAAAGAATGCCCTGCAAGCAGGCGTTCTTGATATCAAGTTGATGAACGTCCCATCCTAATGAAATATCAATAGAGAGAACAACCCGAATTGTAGCGGGTTTAACGACCGAGCTAAAAGTCTCATCATAATCCAATCCTGTTTGTTGTTTAAATCCTTGTGCAGCTAGACAAGCTTTGAAGAGTTCAATAGTTCCATCAGATTTTTCCTTAATCTTAAAAATCCATTTACAACCAACTAAATTCTTTGAAGGGTCAGGTGGTACAAGATCCCATGTGTGATTAGTGACCAATGCATTAAATTCATCTGCCATGGCCGCTTTCCAACGTGGGTTAAGAATAGCCTTAGAATAGTAAGTCGGTGTCTCTTTATGAAAAGAATTAGAAAGGTTAAAAATTTTCCTTGATTTAGAAATGTCAGATTTAGCATGAGTTTGCATAGGATGAGTGGGAAGAGAGGATACAGAAGTGGATGAACAAGGTGGAGATGTAGAGAGAATTTGTGAATCCGATGTAGAAGAAATTTGGTTAGAAGCTAAGTTAGATTGTGACACATTGAGTGGGTTCAACAGGAGATGCGGTGGAGGTGAAAAAGAATTAGAATCAGATTGGGTAGATTGAGAAGTGGAGAGAGATATATTAAGAGGTTGGCTCCGAGTATTCGAGAGAGGCGGAGGAGGAGATTGATACTCAAAAGAGGTAGAAGGAAGAATTGGTTGATTAGAGGAAATAATAAAGGAATGAATTGAATTGAAAGAATTATTTATTGAACTAAGAGTCGAAGGACTTTGTGAAAAGGGAAAATTCTCCTCATCAAACCGAACATGACGACTTGACAGATCAAGTCAACGATAACCTTTGTGATTTGACACATATCTAAGAAATTCACATAGCATAGAAAAAGGTGCAAGTTTATGGGAGACATGAGATAGAAGAAAAGGATAACAAGCACAACCAAAAACTCGAAAGAACGAAAAATCAAACTTAAGCCCAAATAGGCAATGAAAATGGGAAATATCGGATAAGACAGAAGCAGGAAGCCGATTAATAGTGTAAACAACAGTGAGAAGAACATCAACCCAATACGAGGGAGGCATATGAGCATGGATTAATAAGGTTCAACACATTTCAACTAAATGTTTGATTTTGCATTATGATAGACTATTTTGAGATGGAGTATCTGGACAAGGAATGCGTTGAAGTATACCATTTTCACGTAAATATGTTTTGAACCAAAAACTGGTATATTCACCCCCCATCAGTTTGTAGGATTTTTATTTTTGCATTGCACAGATTTTCGATGAAACAACAAAAGCGATGAAAATGAGTAGGCACTTCAGATTTATTTTTCATCGAAAAAATCCAAGTGAATCGAGAGTAGTCATCAACGAAAAACACAAAATACTTAAGACCAGAATTTGATAAAATGAGACTCGTCCATACATCATAATGAATTACAACTAAAGTAAAAGAAGTACGATGATTAACAGACTCAAAAGGCAATCGATGATATTTGCCCACAAGACAAGACTCACTTGATATCAACCTAGAACTAGAATTGCAAACACGAGTGAGTGAAGCAGAAGAAGCTACGATAGGTTGCGAGTGAGAGGACACCAAGGAATTGGAAATCGGATAACGACCATGAGAAGAATCAGTTTGGAGGAGAACTTCTCGGTTCGTTTGTCCTTCAAAGAAAAGGATGAACCATTAAAATCAATAGTGCAAAAATTTTTACGGCAAAGTTAAGTAACTGAGAGAAGATCACGAGAAAGTTTAGGGACGTGATATACAGGTGATAACAACAAAGATCGAGAATCAATATGCTAAAAAGTTTTGCCGACTTGCTTAATAGGCAATAAACGACCATCACCAACGGAAACTTTTGTCGAATCATAAAAGGGTTTAGGATTTTACCAGTGTCACTAGTTATGTGTGCCGACGCTCCACTGTCAAGATACCACGTTGGATCAGAGGTCTCACCAACTGAGAGAACTGAGAAGGAATCCAATACATCCGTTGTTGTGAAGGCATGATTAAATCTTTGCTAACATTGCAGCACAGTGTACCTAACCCCATTGCATATCTGACAAGAAAGATGAGGCCTAGATCCAAGAATGCCTCCTTGAGTGGATGGAGGAACATAGAGCTCTACTAGAGGAAGGCGAGAATCGTTCAGCATAGGGGACCGAGAATGAATGTGAATTAAATCGATCATTCGAGGCTCGCCAAACCGATTGATCACGCGAGAACGGTCCTCCCTATCCTCGACCAGATCTTCGGTCCCTAAAATTATGTCCACCACGGCTCCCTCGAAACGGTGGATTAGGTGAAGTGGATTGTCCAATCAAAGCGTGATGAATATCAGATGAAGATGAGCTAGTGGATTTTCGGAGAAATCATTCTTCTTGTATGAGTAGACGTGACCGCAGATCATTAAAGGAAAGAACAGTAGGACCATTGGTGACCATTATGACAAAAGGATCATACTCTGATGGGAGCCCATTACGGGCTTGAATCACAAAATTCTTATCAGAGACGGATCAATTTATTGCGGTGAGAGAATTCACAATTGATTTCAAATGCTGAAGATAAACAGACATTGACTGATCTGGTTTCTTGACGGCGTTCTGAAAATCAAGCTTCAATCCAATTGCTTTGGTCATGCATCGATCAGTAAAGCGTTGCCCTAGAGCAAGCCAAATCTCTCGAGATGTTCGAAGATCATGAAGTTCACAAAAAATCTCAACTGTGAGGGTTGAATTAATCAAACTGCGAACACATTGATCCGTCTTGACCCACATTGAATAAGAAGGATTGGCCACCACGGTACCATTATGATCATTGATAAGTCTTTGCGGACATAGAAAAGATCCATCCACATATCCCAATAGATCGTTGCAGATTAGGATCGATTTAAACTGAGATTTCCACAAAAGATAATTATCTGCATCAAGTTTGATGGAGATGAGATTAGTGATATTGGGAAGAAGAAAAGATGACGAGGTTGATTGCATGCTAGTAATTGGAGCAGCAGCAAAGATCGGAGCAGTAGGAAAAAGAGAAGAAGAGGCGAAGGGGAGCGGTATATTATTGAGAGATGATGGGAAATTAGGATTAGCAGAAAAAGAAGATGATGACCAAAGAGATGGTAGAGAAGAAGAAAAATTTGTAGATGTACCGAACATTGTTGAGGCGGTAACTGGAGCAAAGGAAGTGTTGATTTGAGACGAAGTTGTCGAAGAACGTCGTGCGTTTTCCTGCTTTGATACCATGTTAAATAAGACAGAGTGTTTATGGTGGCTCAACCCAAATTAGGGTTGTATGAGATGTATTTATATGAGCAACTAATTACAATAAGGAAACAAATAAACACAATTACAGAAATACCCCAATATACATATAATTACACATCAATAGTCGTAGGGACTATGTACTTGATGCTGGTAAATTCGTTTGATGGATCAATCTCTAGCACCATAATTATTCAGATCTCACATAAGTGCGAAACCTCTACATCATTCACTCCAAAAAGTGTTATTTTCCTGAAGAAATCACAAATTCCATGAACTCCTCGTCACTTTCCAAAGCAGCCATGTCTTCAACCCTCAAGCTTATATATGCCTCCACGCCATCACCGGACTTGGTGTCCATAAAGACCACGAGGTTCCGGAAAGTTAGGGCTGGTGACCCGATCCATGTCGGGTTGCCCCAGCCGAAATCGGACTCGTACACTGGGAACCGGCACAAGCTGGTGAAGTTCATGGTTAACAGCTCTCCTTTGAGGTACACCTCGGCACTCCGCTTGATGAAGTTCAGGTGCTCGTCCCCTTCCCGGAGATTCTCCATGTACCCCTTGTCGATTCTGCCCACCGTCTCTCTTATTTTGGCCACGAGCCCATAGCACTCCTCCCGTGAGTCCATGGGCAAGAAAGTCATTGCCACCCGGTAGAAGTTCCCAAAGGAATGGGGCGGTAACGGAGGGTCGAACCTGGTCCGCAAGTTCACCGCGTGAAGGACGACGCATGTCTTGCTACGTTCAGAATAGACCCCGGTAGACCGAGCAAAGCGGTTCCAGATGAACGTCGATAAAGCCTCGACGCGCGAAGGGGGTCGATTTTGGACCAGGTCCATTTCTTTGGAATACCTAGCTTTTAGTGTCTCTATCTTATCGGTTTTGAAAATGAATCTCTTGGAAACTATGTTGTCACTGGTAATCCCTATGCTCGGTTCGTAACCGGATATGTTCTTGGGCGGGAACAGCTCGGCGGAGGCGAATTGAGGAGGCGTTAAGATCTCTTCTCCACGACAGACGGCGGCCCACATTTTGACGAAAGTGACCAACGATAGCGCATCCGAAATTTTGTGTGACATGCATATTCCTACGGCGATCCCACCACAATCGAATCTATTAAACTGGACACCTAGGGTTGTTTCGTCTATGGCATCAAGAGCGAAAGGAACCAACTTCGTTAGCTCTCTCGGGTCCGGATTCTGAGTAACTTCGGAAACTCGGCACTTGACGATGGCTTCGGAGTAGGGCACTCCCTCCTCGTCACATTCGACTGAGACGTTGCCTTTGAGGCGGCCCGCCAAAGGGTAGAAATGCGTGAGGATGCAAGATAAGGAGGCTTTGAGCTTGCTGGATATGCCATCTATGTTGAACTGATCACCTTCATTTTGAGGTGTGTAGAAGAGGACAAGGGGGTTATAGACCGGCGGGGAGATTTGATCGAGGAACGAGAGCCGGTAGTGGCGGAGGTGGTCCGGGGTCGGAGAAGACGGTTTGACGGTCTCTCTGGAGGTTATTTCGACTGTAATCTCCATCCTCTCTCCTCTACGACAGCAACAAGAGCTTACGCTAAAACTCTTTGTTCTTTCAGGTTGTTTATCGTAGGCTGTTGGGGAATTGCTCTTGAGTTTGTGCGTCTATATAACAGCCACAGGACAAATCTTGCAAGAAAACAATGTCTGGAAAGACGGGCCAGTTGTTACGGAGAGAAGGTGTTTGCTGCTCTCTCATCAATCTAAATTCGATCAATTCCGTGAAAGGATTCAAACCCAAAGTTACTCGACTCTTCAAGTAATGTTTTTTTGTTTTTTTTTTTAATGCTCCTAAAAAAAAAGTAATGTTTTTTCAGCCAATTGGTTATATATTATGCCAAAACTTATCCCTACTAGCTGCACGCATCCACCAACCTGCACTTTTTTATTTGGAGTTTGTCTAAGAAAAAACTAATCTCAGTGTCAAGCCACCAACACAAGAAAATCGTCCAAAAAGTTCTAAACTCATTATTGTCAATTTAGTTCTAAACTTTTTAGTTTTGCCATTTAAGTCCTAAATATTTTTACGTTTTTTCAGTCCTAGACCAGGCGAGGGCTCGCGGTCCTCCACTGAGGTTAGTGACCTTCATCGACCATCGACGAGACCCAGAAATAGCCAAGGGAGGGAAAAAGAAAAAGCATAAAGTAAAAAATGAAAAGAAAAGAGAGGAAAAATAAAATAAAAATTCAAAAAATATTAAACATTATTAAATATCATCTACGTCAGCGTTGGCTATGCAACATAAGATAGTCGGCATCTACATCATCGATTTTAAGCAAAATTGGTTGGATGGATTGAATTGACAAAATTTAAAAAGTTTAGGACTCCATTGGCAAAAATCCAATATAATTATAGAAATTTTTGGATAACTTTTCCCCCTAATACGCCACGGGAAGACGTTTCGCGAGCATTCGAGAACATCATTGACCATTTTTCATAGAGTTTGGAAAGAAATAAAAACGTTTTCGTGAAAAGTTGTTTGCTAATATTAAATAATTTGCTTGATCTCATCGGATCATTGAGAGACAACCTAAAAGTGGGCCATTCTCTCTTCGGACGTGCCGTTGAGAGGATTGCAGATTATTACCTAAAACCAGAAGACATGATTAGTCAACATTGATGTATCTTAGAAGATTAGTTTGTGTCTAATTGCACCTTATCATCTGATTAAGACATGGGTTTTCAAGCCGATAACAAGTGTCTTCCATTTCGACCGTCCTCGTCTGTCGTGTAAGCTTGAGTAAAAATCTGCTCTCCCACAAGAAAAGAAAACGATACGAAACAAGATCGATCTTGTGAATCAGTAGAAGCTTGCGCGGTTAACATTTCTTTTTTCGCCCCATGAAGATGTTAAATATACTCGGTGTCGTTCTTCAACAAAATATAAGGATTCGGAAGTTGCCATAGTTTGAGTTGAAACTCTGATGCAGAGAAAAACATAGTTCGAAATAATTCTAAAGAAATTCAGAAATTTAATTGAATGATAACGTGAATATTACAAAGGTGTACGCCCTTATATATAGATATGACTCCAAATAATCTATAGAAAACCTAAAATGAAATATTGAGATAAAATCTAATTAGAATTTAAATAAAATATTGCAAATGTCTAATCTAATCTATATAGTAAGTTTCCTAAAATCGAAAAACACCTAACGCAAACTGATCACGTCAGTTGTCTTACATTATTCTACTCTTCTTCAGACTGACTCGACCTCGAGTTTTTATTGTTTGGATTCGCTTCCTCCTGCACTTTCAGTGTCTCCTCCTCTTCTTTTCCCCATCCGGACTCTTTTCTGGAACTTCAATAATCCAATGAATTGTCGATATTTGCTCAAGTCAAAAAACCATCACCAAAGCATCTAACGTCCCATGATCTTGGCCTCCATCACTGTCCTCAGGATCCCCTGGAAGAAAAGTATCAAAGTCTTGCTGAGCAGACAAACTGCTTTTCTCATTCTTATCCACCGCTTTAGGATTTTGGCTCTCTGCAACTGAGGCCTGCATCATCTTCTCCTCCTCTTCTTGAATCGGGAAGTTCTGGAACAACCCCTTGACGAAGTCCCGCAGGTCATCAGTGACGCCAAGCTTTTCGAAGTCCTCCTCCACCACCGGAGCGGCATTGCCGGAGGGACCCGAGTCCTGCGGGGCGATGGAGTCAGCAATGGACTTGATCTGGTCGGCCTCCTCCGCACTTCCATCGCCACCGTCACCACCCAAATCTTCTTCCCATTCAGCTGCGAAATGGCGCATCACCGGGCCATCTACATCCTGTCTTACAATTTTTGATTCCTTTGGCGTCTTGCTTCCGTTATCTGCATCCACCATAATACATGATTTAACAAGCTCAACATACTTACGAATAACCAAAGCATCCGATTTCTCCGTTACTTTAGTTGCCTCTGAAGGTGAATGTAGTCTGCATGGTGTATAAGATTCCTCAGAAATACCAAAGGGAAAAGCATCAGTTGCCATTGGCTTTTCCTCGAATACGATGAAATCCCAGTGCATTCGCGCCACCACTTAGGAAACATCGACAATGGCGACTCATTGCCCTTCGTGGACACTTGTTCATAGTCGGGTGGAAGGAATTGTACCTTCAATATTTGTTTCATCCGATTCCACGTTCGAATGGGAGCTTTTACTTATCAGCGTTGAGTTAGTTACGTCTACTCTTACCAGGCTAAGGCGCTCGCCATCAACTTGTTCGCCACGAGTTTTACTTGGCATTCCTCATCGATCTCCATGGCATCGAAGAACTTCTCAACATCCTAGAGCCAATCCAGAAAGTCTTCGATATCCAAATTGCCATTGAAGGTAGGGAGATCAACTTCCAATCGATATTGTTCAAGATATCGTCAGTATTCCCTATGTCGACGGCCTCCACGAATAGGCACATACAGAAAATATTCTTCTTCAAAATTATCGACATAGGCTTGTCGCCTTTGTGGGTGATGTTGGTGATTTGCCCAACGATTCATAACTACTTTGGGATCTCGAGCGATAGGAATTCGCTCGGCTGAAAGCACACCAAGTGTGGGATTTGTGGACCAACGTTGGATGGCATCAAGACTTCTTGAAACCTACCATTGGTTAGAACCACGAATTGGTTCAACTCAGCCCGTGTATACGGCTGGAAGCACACCAAGTGTGGGGTTTGTGGACAAACGCTGGATGGCATCAAGACTTCTTGAAATCCACGATTGGTTAGACCCACGAATTGGTTGAACGCAGCCCGTGTATAGGCTCGTTTTCACGCCATTCAGCTATGGGGAGATTGACATTCACGTTATTAGTTATTGTCACAGGATAAACCTGCACTGATACCAAGTGACGTAGAGAAAATCGATAGTTCGAGACAATTCCAAAGGAATTCAGAAATTTGATTGAATGATAACGTGAATGTTACAAATGTGATGTCCTTATATATAGATAGGATACCAAATTTCTTAAAAATAACCTAAAGATAACTTAAAACGAAATATTACAATCAAATCTAATCAGAATTTAAATAAAATATTGTAAATACCTAATCTAATCTAACATATATCGTAAATTTTCTAGAATCAAAAAACGCCTAACGCAAATTGATGACGTCAATTGTCCTACATCAAAGTCTAACCTATAAGTTCTTATGGTACAACACTTAGGGGTGAGGATGGTTCGAGGGTAGAATCGGGAACTGGAGAACCGGACCAATAGGAACTGATCCGGTTCCACGGTATACATGATAGATTTCATGTTCTAAAAATTAGGAAACTTATTCCAGTGGGCTGGAACCTGGAACGAACCTTTGTAACTTTCTCATTCTATGTTTTTGCTATATACTGCGGTATTTCATGGCATTCAGTGATAAGTGTGTTGTCTAGAACCTCTAGTATGAATTTTCATTTCTAGCAACATTTATATCTGAGACTTTTACTTTGTTATTATTATATATTTTCAATGGATTGTAGCAACTAATTGTGGTTATTAAAAGTGATGATTCACCACAATCATTTTATTAAGAATGCAGATAGAATCTGAGAAGATCCTAGAACCGCTGAGGCGCTCATCGGTAAGAACAATATACCCAGCTTCTACTTCTTTGACCGAATGAAATAGAAAACAATGTGGTTAAAGAGGAGGATTATGTGCAACTCATTGAGTTACTAGCACGTTTATAAAAGTGAGAACAAACTAATGAAAGTCATTAACATGAATCAGCATTTAATTATGCATTTGAAAGATTAATGCTGACACATTGAAAATTACCAATTTTTTAGCTCATGGATCTTTAAAATCTTCGTAAAATAATAATAATAATAAAAGCCGGTGAGATCGCATTTTGCTTTCCTTCAAGTACGTCCCTTATCGAACTTTTTGTATGAATGCCAATTGAGTCGCCACGTGAACGTATAATTTGCAAAAAAAAATGAAATTTTAATCTGTGACTGGTGATTTTCATTAGGCAACGGCTTTTTTCATCATCTCCTAGTAATTTAAATGACAATTGCTTAATAAGTTTCTGGACCAGTCCGTGGATTACGGACTGGTGAGGTCATCCATTTGTTTAAGCAATGCAGCATACCCCGAATTTTACGAACCGGTCTTGAATACATTGAACGCGAAAATTAAAAATTAAAAAGCAAAAAAAAGAAAAAGAAAAAGAAAATAAGATCTTTCTTCCGGAATTAATAAGTAAGTTCTTTGCAGGTGGGTTGGACTAGCCTCACCGATGTCGCGCTCCGCGTCGCCTTGCCAAGCTTGGCTAGATTCGGCGAGGCGACGCCGAGCTCAAGGCCGAGCTTGAGGTCACCTGACCAGATCCAATGAGGCGAATGTCGACCGTGCTTCAGCTCCTCGGCCAGATCCGACAAGGCAAGGCCGACGTTGAGGTCTAGCCTTGCGTTGCCTGATCTGACCAAGCGCGACTGAGCTCGAGGTAGGCGAGCCCTCTCCTCAACGGCCACGAGAGCGCTGGAGCTTCGCCTGTGGCTGACGACCGGCGGAGGAAGAAACAAAAGAAAAAAAAAGGAGAAAATATTGAAAAATCTAAAATATAAAAATATTAAGAATAAAAAAGTTTAAATATATAAAATTATTTAAAAAATTCAAAATTTTCCTTATCGAATAGCGAAAAATAGTTTCCACTTTATTTTCAAGTTTAAGCTAAGCACGGAAAAATAACATCATTTTTTCCTTGAAAAACGAATTCTTGAAAATAATTTTCAAGAAATGTCACATTTTCTGCGAAACAAATAGAACCGAGGATAGCGAACTCTTTCTCAAGCATTGTTTTGTAAATTGGCACTTGAGATAAGAACTTGCAAGGGATTACTTTCCGGTTTCCACTCATTTTGATGCAAATTAGGATTTTTATTCCTCATTCAATACCATTACCATACCCCAGAAAAAGAAGATAAAACATTAGCTTTGACATGTCTTTTTATCTTCTTTTTTAAGTGTTCCCTCGATTGATTTCTAATACTCTCTCAATGTTACGACAACGTGGTCGGTTACATACGAAGTCCTCCCACACCGTATAACAACGACAATTAGAACTTATCGAACTGTTGTCGAGTCCATGCATCTTAAGTACACACGAGCTAAAAAATTCTCCCTCTATTTTGTAGGGGGGGTAAAAAAATTACGCGCCGACCCGACCCGAAAATTCACCCTAATTTTCAAGCCTTTTCGGTACCGTTTGGTAACCGGGTCGAGCCGGCCCGGTTCTAGCTCTTCTTTTTTCGCCAACGTTTTCTTTTTAATTTAATTTAATTTATTTTTTTATATTCTTTCATTTGATGACATGTCAAGTAATTTTGATTCAAAAAAAAAAAAAACGAGCCGGGTCGGGCTAGGTACTGTTCAGTTTCGAATCGGACCGAGGCCTGAACCGTTGAAATCCCTGCTATTTTGTTCAACCTAGGAATATCTATGTGAAATGGGACATAATTTAGCGGATAAGTCATCCTGACACAATTGAAAATAGTGTATCCCGATGCAACACCCCGAGTACGGGCGGTATCTATAAATACAGATGATCGTTCCACTTGTATTAATTGGGTTTTTATAGATGGCTCGCGTGGGCCGTGGGACGTCCATTTGGGCTAAATAGCCCATTACCCATGAGAATTACTGCCAATGGCACTCGTCACTTGTGAACGTAGTAAAAGAACCTAGGGCGTTCTTCTTCTGAAATAACTGCTTCAGGCGTTCTTTCTTCGGAGAAAAGAACAGTGAAGAATAGAGAGGGCGTTTCTTCCTTCCCCTCTCTCCCGGAACGTAATAAAGGGGGCGAACTCTCTCGCGCTGCAACGGGAACATCTAATTCGTGAAACCGAGGTGCATTCATCTCGTAACCTACTTCTCCTATCGGTGATTCAAGTATGATTTTCGTATAATCCGCTAGGTTCGTATATGGGAACGCGTTTCCTCCGGTATTAATCCAAGCGAAGACACCAAGAAGAACTCGGCAACGCAAAGCCCACAGGGAGTTCGGTCAACATTGAAAGCAGACTCTCAGGGCGAGCGGGACCTCGGCAATTTTAGCGGCACCCGGTAGTTTCCTTCCAAAAGTCCTTTTCCAATGAACGAGTACTTTGACCAAAATACCAATTACTTTTGGACCCGATCCACAGCCGACAAAAAGAATGAACATTTTCTCGATCGATTTGGCGGGCGGGAAAAAATAAATACAAGTGGCGGGTTGACTTGACCCGCTTTTGGAGGGGCGGGTCCAAAAGTAGGACTTAGCCAAATGCTGCCGCCGATCGACTGCTCGCTTGACTAGCGCTTAATTACCTGGGACTGTCCACCATTCGCGAGTTTTTCTCAAAAGGGTTGAGACAGAAATGCATGATGTGCGTTGTGCATGCGTTGCCCTAGATATTATTACTGTAACGAGTGCTTCGTAACAGTGGGGAGTAGACTGGAATCGATCGCGGTTTGGAGATTTTCTTCCCGAACGTCTCATGATCTGCAAATTTGGAGCGCCCGACGGCTCTAGTGGACGCTAAGAATGAATGGCGTTAGATAGATCAAGACCCCAATACACGTATGTGATCTCGCGGACTCTAGATGACCGGTGGTATCGCTATTTAATCAGTTTTTTGTACCCTAATTAGATTTCCTAGTGATGGGTTGATTCCGTACCTGTTAATTTTGGGAGCAAGTCCATTTATGCTATGGCTTTTCGAATGTTCTCATATCGACAACAAGGAGTACAATCTTTACCCAAAAAAAAAAAGACAACAAAGAGTTCAAGAGAGATAAGTTCCACGTAATCTGATCATAAGATGTTACGTACAGTTATCTCGCTCTGGAACCGGCAATTCTTGAAAGCCGAATAGAGGCCTCGTTTGGTTAAACATTTAGAAGGGGTTTTTCGAAACACTACTACTCGTATTTTGGAATACCCCTTTAGCAGAAATGCCATTACATTTTTCCAAAGTACTTTCCCTCGAAGCCGAACCGAACCCCTAGAGTCGATTACGTAGCTCAACTTCCTCCACGGAATCAATTCAGACCAGTGCTTTCCTTCCCTCGTTTGGTACGTCGCGGGGACATTACGACATGAGGAAGCACCTAGAAAAAAAGGGGAAAAGGAAAGCAGCGGTAGCAAAGCTTTCAATTCGGTAATCATGATTCCAGGGGAATCGATCGTTCACACAACTAGGACGACGGCTCAAAAAACACACGTTATTGTGCACTAAAGCGTCCCGCGGCCTAATCTTAAACACGGCGTAGGAAAAGGAGTTTCCAAAGATGAGTAGACATAATAGACAAGCACTTGGGCTTGGGGTGCTCTTGTCGAAGCGATTATTGGATGCATCCACGAAATATCATTGTCATATGCAGTGTCAAGATCAGACTCGACGTTGTTCCTGCCGATCCTCATAGCGTGTAGCGATTCTCTTTTACCTTGTCTGTTTTTTTTTTTTTTTTTTTACTGTTTCCAAGGTTCCCATTCATGCGCCGGCCGCGGCAACCTTGAAAAAAAGAAAAAAAAATTATCTAAGAAGTCTTATATATATTGCACATTTATCAAATAGTTCTATTCTTTTTTTTTTAATTTTAACAATTGAGTCCTAAACATCTTCACGTTTTACCAATTGAATCCATGCGAGTCATTTTTGGCTGGAAATCTTCGACGTGAACTTGGGCAGTCTACGTGGCTGTTGAGGGTTGCCTGGCCCTCACTGGCCACCAGATGCAGGCAAGGGGTGCGACCCCCCGGCAACGAGTGAGGGCCGGACGACTCTCGTCTGCCTAGACGAGGACTTTGTGGGCTAGGGGGTGAGGTCGTCCTCACTCACGATGGCCTTACCTAGCCCTTGCCAGCCACGTAGTGCAGTCAAATCCATGGTTTCCATGAAAATTGATCCGATAGACTCAATGGAAATAAAATAAAAATGATTAGGACTCAATTTGCAAAACTAAAAGATTTGGAGCTGAACTGATATAAGTACAAGAATTTGAGGATATTTGTGGACGATTTTCCATATTTGCTATTGGTCTGACAGTTAGCAAGAGAGCTAGACGGTTGAAGTCCTCGAATTACGCATTTATGAGATTACTTGTGTAAAATGCTCTCTTGAGGAAGATGGTAGTCTGACAGCCTGACGGCACTGTTAGTTATTTCTGACCATACGATCTTTCAATTAATGAGTGATTTATGCAAAATGGTGTATGAATCTACGGTTGAGATTGCACTATCTCTGACAGTATTGTCAGGAAATCATTTTCATTTTCTTTATTCCCGCTATATATGCTTCGATTCTCCACAAATATGTACCTGAAGAACACGCAAAAGAAGTGGAAAGTGGGTTATATTACATAATTTAGCATCTGCTCTTCAGTCCTTTGGTTTTTCGATCTCGATCGCTTCCTCTCCCCTTCATTTCCTTTTGGCTTTTGACTATGCATGTACCATACTTATGACTATTTAATCTCTTGCTTAAGAAGGAAAAGTAACAGTTGACTGGGTCAATCTCTCTCATTTTGGTTGATTTTCGGACATTTGATTAGGTTAAGTCATAAGTGAACGGAGAATGGCAGAAATATTTAGGCAAGGTTAAGTTATAAAAACTGCGACAAGACTTGTGACAAGATTATTATTGAATAGGATATTCGTGATCTATTTCAAATTAGACATCATATTCGAGCCGTAATAAAACTAGTTCGATAAAAGCATTTTTTTTTAAAAAAATTGACATATATGTGAAAATATGTCAAAGTCATGTCATTTTTTAATAGATTTTATTTGTAAACTTGGGTTCGCATTCGTGACCTATTGTCCAGCGTGTCAAGAATTTTTGTCACTTGTAACTCAAGTGTTTATCTAAATATCTTGGTAATTACTTTAAGTGAAAGTATTCCTGCAGTTGGTACATATTGTCACGTGAAAATTATAAAAAAAAATCATAAATCTATTATAATTGTGTTAATTCACACTTAAACCTTTTTATTGTCTATTTAATTCTAAACTTTTTATATTTATATCAATTCAGTCTATTCGATGCCGACGTGAATTTTTTTGTAATGATATTATAAATTATATATATATATATATATATATATATATATTAATTTTTGAACCCTATGACTGCCGAGGGCCACCGGCAAAAGACAAGTGCCGGGAGTAGAACAATCGAACTGTAGTTATAGATTAGGCTTTGAAAAATCTTGTGGACCTAAAGATCAACATCCTTATGCCACCACTTTTTTCAGCAGTTCCTCATAATTCGCCGACGCAGTAGGTCGAATCGTCTTTTTTCTCGAGCAAACCCACGGCCTGAATCTTAAAGATATAACGCACCATGTATTAACTGACGAGGAAGATGAGGTCTAAAATGCAAGTCAATTCTGAGTAACAGTGTCATTTTCGATGATTACTAGATGTCGGGGGCAACCAGTCAAATCGTCACCAGAAT
The DNA here is from genome assembly GCA_028455895.1 of Rhodomyrtus tomentosa. Taxonomy (NCBI): domain Eukaryota; kingdom Viridiplantae; phylum Streptophyta; class Magnoliopsida; order Myrtales; family Myrtaceae; genus Rhodomyrtus; species Rhodomyrtus tomentosa. The sequence continues at coordinate 9,661,377 of JAPCWY010000003.1, read as the reverse complement.
TCCTTGAAGAATGGTAAAGTTATTATAATTATTTCAATTCAATTATAATTATTTTTTTTTACGTTAATTCAATTTTAAATTTTTTTTATATTTACGTGACTTTAGTTTTTTCGTTAACTTTGACTAGTCGCTTCTGACGTGAATAATTTTTAATAATAATTTTTTCCTTTTGTCTTTTTATTTTTGTTTTTTCTTCTTCTTCTTATGTCCAGTCGCCAAATGGGCAATCGGCCAAAGCCAGAGATGACCACTCTCTTCTCCTGAAAGGCAAGACCTCGCATTTTTTTTTTTATGTTGATAGTTGGTCGGCTTTTTCCATTCCATTCCTTCTACCTCAGATTCATTGAGGACCACTCTCTTCTCCTGCAATTTGACGAACTCCTTCCAAGATATTTATGCTTTCTTTAAAACTTCATTAGTCAGCCATGGCAGTGCAGCTCACCAAAGATCTGGCGAGTTCGGGCCTCGCTATCTCCGACAAGCTCTCCCTACGACGGTAGCGAGGCCGACCACGCCCTCGCCGGCGACCGACCGGAGAAATGAAGGGAGAGGAAAGAAAAAATGAAGAAAAAAATAATAAAATATTATTAAAAATTTTCACGTCATTCTGCCGATCAAGACGAGAATAACTAAATTAGCATAAATACAAAAGTTTTAAGATTGAATTAGCATAAAAAATTATTTAGAATTAAATTAGCATAATTATAATATGTTTAGAATTTTTTTTTTTTTTGATAATTTTCTCATTTCATGGGTGTAAAGTAGTGTGGACGTCTTACAGACTTTCGTGGTACGTATAACGTGTCTTCAATGAGATTCTAGAATAGCAATAAATAAGTCCAATCAACCATCACCTCTTTTGTACTCTTCAATTGGTACATATAAGGGCGTCTCGGAATTGAATGGCGCACATCTTTCTAGAATCCAATATTCTATGATAATATGTCGTGCTCACCCCGGTTGCACAGATGTTTGATAGGTTTGGACGTGTCTTCCCCTCATCTCGATATTAATAATGTCCGAGCACCAGAGAGAAAATCGTTTAGCAGTTTGCGACAGACTATTAGCTTATATGAACTTCCAAACAAACCCTTCCCGAGAAAATCTAGCTACTTGTTTATTTGGACGACATGGAACCCCAAAACGATGTTGATGCATAAGTGTGATTCAAATGACTTGAAAACTAACCAAGAAGGCCTAATACATGCAATCTTAAATATTTTAATTTTTCTAATTGAATCATAAATAGTTTTATGGAAAAAATTATTCGAAAATTTCTAAACATATTGTGCTTGTGCAATCCAGTCATAAACATTTTAATTATGCCAATTCAGTTCTAAACTTTTTGATAATTTGTCAATTCAATAATAAATCTTTAAATTAGGCTTAAGTACATACAAATGCCAAAACTTGTGTATGACGCTCAATTTAGTGCCAAAATTTTCAAAATGATCATTTAAGTGTCAATTTTTTTAAAAAATAATCATTTCAGTGCCAAAACTTTCAAAACGATAACTTAAGTGTCATTTTTTTTAAAAGGTCACTTAAGTGTCATTTAAAAAAAAAACCACTCACTTCGTTGCCAACTTGGTGAGCCACGTCAGTATAAATATTAATAAAAAATAGGCTCGTCTGATTTCCGGCAAGCTACATCAGCTCAAATCGGTGTTGGCATTAAATTGATCATTTTTTAAAAAAATTTGATACTTACGTGATCATTTTAAAAAAAAGTTGGCACTTAAGTGATCGTTTTGAAAGTTTTGGTACTAAAGTGAGCGCCGTGCACAAATTTTGGCACTTGTAGTATGCTTTAGCCCTTTAAATTATGTCAATTTAGTCCTAAAAATTTTAATAATTTATCAAATTAGTCCTGAACCTTTTAACGAATTTTCAATTTAAATTTTTTATTAATTACTCAAATAATAAGTTTATGGCTAAAATGGAAAATTTTCAAAATATTTAGGACGATATTGACACAATTAAAAGATTTAGGATCGAATTGGCACTCTTTCCTTTCGTATTTTTCTTCCACTTCGGCAACCTTATCTAAAAATGTTCGAAAATGTCTGGGCAAATATCCAATGCCTTGAATATAGTCGTCAGGACCAAATTGACACAATTAAAAAGTTCATAACTGAATTGACAAGTTGTCAAAAGGTTTATGACCTTTTTGGTAAATTTTTTTTATTTTTACATTTTGCCAATTGAGGTCATCTGACCAATTTTAAATGAAAATTAATAACATGAATGTAATCAGTTTTGCGTAGCATGACCGACTCTGCATGGACAATTTAGAATAATATCTTTGTAGTTTTCGAAGTTCTTTTTAATTTTTTAATTTGTTTCTTTGTTTCTTACAACTACCATTGCCTGCCATAGGTGTCAGGCCCTCACTTAGCTCTTGGCAAGGGACGCTACTCCCTCGCCTAGTCTGGGTGTGGGCCGCGATGCTCTCGTTGGCCATAGGCAAGGGCTACGAGTCGCTCGCGTACTCACCTTTGGCCGATGAGGGTGTTGCGGCCCTTGCCTAGTCTGAGGGAAGGCGTTAGCCCTCGCTGCCCTCACTTGTGGCCAACCCTCGCCAACCACAATTTGAATAAGAAGAAGGACAAATCAAACATCGAAAATCAAAATAATATAATATTATCTTTAAAAATTATCTATAACAGCGTCGGCCGTGCCACATAGGATATTCGATATCCACGTCAGTGATTTCTAGCTAAAATTGACTGGATGTACTCAACTGGTTAGACATAAAAGGTTTAGGACTCAATTGACAATATTAAAAAGTTTATGACCGAATTGGCAAAAATACAATAAATTCAAGACTTTTTGGACAATTATCCTGACCACGGTCATGGTAACTAGACATGATAACGTGGCATTTCGATTCTTTTCATTGTGATAGTTGTGCAATCTTGTATAAGTCCTTTATTTAATGTAAGCGAAGTTTCACCATCTAACCGGACGCATGTAGAGATTATCATCGCTCCGTGGAAAGCACGATCTGGTGAAAACAGCTAATAAACATGCGTAAATCAGGGGGCACTCTATTGAAACTAGGGTTAAGTTTATAATAACCTGCGAAAGGGGGTCAAAGGAATGGCTCTTTACCAACTTTCGGTGTTCTCCAGGTTTGCTTGCACATGATATTAAATTATTTACTGCATGCACCGGGTCGCCCCGACAATAACAATTTGACTCGGCGAGTCATGTTTTTCAAACCGGTCATTTTCTTGGCTGATTTATATGTCCGACAAGCAAGCATGAATGGTAGAGCCGCCCGGCTTCTCTAGAAGATCCAAAGTTTTCATCATCTTCTAGAGCATGTGTAGAGGCACGCAATTGGATACTCAACTAACCCATTTAGGCTCCTGAGCTATTTTACGACTAGCTCTCACGTCGCATGACCCGTCATGTTGGAGTAATTAAATATTGTCCCAATTATCCACACATTCATATAATAATTTAAATTTTTAGAACGATTGACAGAGAGCTCATCTATTTATTTTTCACGCTTGGTACTAAGCAAAAGATCAGACTAAACATAAAGGAGAATGTTAGAGCAATTAAATATCAAAATTACGCATTCATCCAATAACTTGAAATTTTAGAATAATTATCATTGATCTCGCAAAATCTTACATAGCATCCGAGTATAAAGCCCCCCTATTTACCTTTCTCAATGAAATATTTCTGCAATTAACACTAGGCAAAAGACTAGACTAAATGTGAAGGTAAATGTTAGAGTAAATTAAATATTAAAATCACGTATTCATCTAAACGCTTAAATTTTTAGAGTATTTAACTGTGATTTCATAAAATCTGACACGTTATTATCGGCTGATATTATATTTAAGACGCTAAATATTTGCATGCGGAAGTACATGAATTAAGATTGCAAGCGCGAAGAGCTTTACCGTGGTGTCGACTGTCGAGCAGGACGCGCTTATTAATATCCGTTGACTCCATGCGACGTCACTTTCTAAACACCATAATGACCAGGAGCTCCAGCCATCGTCCAAATCTTCAGATATGGATCACATGCCATGAAACCAGAAACCACATGGTTTTGAGTGTGGGACACATACAATTATTCCAAACCTTTCGACGGATTATTCAAAAAAATATTCAAACCTATTATAATTACGATAATTCAATCCTATTTTTTTTTTACTAATTGAATTCCTAGCCTGTGCGTGTTTGTGCAAATTCAGTCAACTTTCATAGGCTAATATTGATGTGGTAATTTTAAAAAAATAATAAATATTTAAATAATTTCCTTTTTTTTCCTATTGATGACTAGCCGGGGCTCGGAGGAGAAGAAGGAGGAGCAAAAAAAAGAAACAAAATAAATATAAAAAAAAAAAGAAAAAGGAAAAATATTAATGTAGCATTAGAAATGCCATGCGGGCAACTACATGTGTCAGGATCAACCGGCTAAAGTTGGCTAGATGGACCGAATTTGCACAGACGCATAAGGTTAAGGTTCGATTGACACAATTACAATAGATCTTATATTTTTGGGGTTTTTTTTTCCCTTTGATCTCGCGCACTTAACCCGCGAGGAAATTTTTGGGTACATGGAAAAGGATTATAAATACTCCTTTTCTTGTGATCATGGTCACAAAAATAGCAAATTATAGACTCAATTCGCCCGTACCTAATCGAGACAAAAGAACTCCACGTTATACTTTGAATTCATAACACTCAGCACCTGTCGCGTACACGCTTGATTTCAAGACCTTACAAAGGTATCATGTAAACTTTCCCTTTTCATTCAAATTCATCAGATCTACAATTGCATTTGAAGCTTTATTATTTGCGCACACACCAAAAGACTTCACATAAAAAAAGCCAAAAAAGAAAAAAGACCTAGGAGAAACAACGTCCGTATTCAACATTCATAGTAAGGTCACCGCTTGCAGCTTCGCCAACTAAAACGCGCCGCTTTGGACGCTCACGGAAGGCGAGACGAGCGCCAGCAACTCCTTATCCTGCTCGAACTTGGCCATGTCGTCCTCCTTGAGGTTGACCCAGGCCTCGATCCCGTCGCCGGACTTGGTGTCCATGAAGACGACCAGGTTCTTGAAAGTGAGGCTCGCCGACCCGACCCAGGCAGGCTTTCCCCAACCAAAGTCCGCCTCGTACATCGGAAACCGGCACAGGCTTGTGAAGCTGAAAGACAGCACCTCCCCTTGCGATATCCTTGACGACCGCTCTTTCAGCGACTTCAGGTGGCCCTCCCCGTCCCGGAGCTTCCTAACGTAGTCCCCGTTCACCTGCTTGATTGCGTCCCTCACCTGTGCAGTGGCCGATTGAGAATTTTTGGCTTGAGAAATGCTAAATATGTTTCACTGACATATGAATTGTACCATGGTTATTCGATTCTTTTTCATCTAGTACTGTTTAAATATGACATTTTATAATAATGCCAGGTTTACTAAGGACTGATCTAGCAAAAATAGCTTATTTTAAGGTATTGGGGTCAAGCTGCAAATCGACCTGCAAATGGGTAAGTTATTTTCAACAACCAAATGATCCGAAACCTTAATTGGTAAATCAACTGCACAGATCGGTCATGCTAAACCTAATTGTTGTCTTTTGTAAACCATTCCTAATATAAAGTCAGGAGAGCCGTTGGGCCCCTCAGTCTACCGGTGCTCATCACCTGATCAACTATCTTGTAGCCTCCGCCGGTACCGGCGTCCACAGTGGGCACCGTGATCGCCAACCTACTGATGTTGCCGAAGTGGCGCTCTGACATCGGCGGCTCTGTCCTCGTCCGGAGATTCACTGCATGGAGCACAGTGTAGATCTTGTCCCCTCTGGCTTCGATTGGCTGTGTGCTCGCCATGTAGCGGCTCCAGAGAAAGGACGACAGGGCCTCGACACGTGTCGGGCGACGGCGCGGGTGGTCTGTGGCAGCTGCGACGTTGTTCAGGTCAGCGAACTGCTCGCGGAGCGAGGCGATGGTGTCAGCGTCAAAGACGAAGCGCCTGGTGGAGATGTTGTCCTTGACGATACCAGAGGACGTCTGGAAGCCGGAGAGGTTGATCGGAGGGAAGAGCTCAGAGGAGTTGAAGCAGGGATCGGTGATGCCAGGGTCACCACGGGCGGCGGCGGCCCAGGCGTTGAGGAAGGTGAAGAAGGAGAGGGCGTCGGCGACCTTGTGGGAGATCAATAGGCTAAGGGCTACGCCACCACACTCGAAGAAGTTGAGCTGTGTCAAGAACGTAAACATCGTAAGTGGGTGAAGATGCTGCATGTTCAGATAGTAAAGGATATAAAGATGCATGTAAGTTCGGATATGAAAATCCATGTTATAAAAAACTAACGTAGTCTTTGAATTTCCATAAATTTATTTGTGTTTGGTTTTTTAAGCTTGACGAGAATACAGATCCTAACCTGGACAGCCACAGCCAAGTCCTGCACATCGTCCAGCTCACTGGGAAAGAACCTGTTCATCACCCGAGGGACCGGGTTCTCGAGAATATCCGAGAGCTCACACCTGACCCGAGCCTCCACGTACAAAGCTCCCTCGTCGTTGCAGTCGACGTAGGTATTGTCTCTGACCCGACCCCCGAGAGGGTAGAACTTGGTTAGGGCCACGGCCAGAGACCGCCTGATGCGGCTACGTTTCTCATCGAGCGATGCGCCGTCGTCCCTCGGGAAGAAGAGGACCAAGGGCATGAACACGGGGACTTGTATCTGGTCGAGGAAGGAGAGCTTGTAACGGCGGAGATGGTCTGGGGTCGGAGAAGTGGGCTTGATGGTGTCTCTGGAGATGACTTCGACTTGGACCTCGGCCATGGTCATCGCTTTCTTCTTCGTGGTTTCGAGCTGCTGGAGAGTGTGTATTGATGTGCCGAGCGAGAGCTTAAGCTTGAGGAAGAAAGACGATATGGTGCAGTATAACTTACAACCAGCCTCTCGCAATAAAGGCGGGATTTATATAGAAGGTGGGATGATGGACAAAAGTCAAGGGGGGAAGGCAGGGTTTTACTCTTCGGGTTTCATACTTTGTGAATTATTCCCATATATTCTCATTTCTCAGCAATATATAAACTAATTCGACATAAATGAAAGCTAATTAGAGAAATAAATTCTCTGTTTATTTCGCAAAGAATGAATGATACAAAAAATATTTTCTTAAAAATGATCGTTTGTATCACTTGAAATAATTAGTCGATGGAAAATATTTTCATTATTAACGACAACTTATGTCTAAATATTTTCATAAGCAATGAAATTATTTTTCGAGATGAAAATTTTTGGAGCCTTGGTCCAAATACTTGTTATAGTTTGTTACCGCGTTGGTTTGAACTTTCGTTCTTTTCATCTCTCATCTTCCTTCTTTTTCCGTTGATTTTATTTGTTTACTTATCTACCTTTATACACTCGGGGGTTGGGGGCTACGCGAGATGAGCAGGCAGGGAATGCTCACGTGGCTCAATGTGAATGGCAGGGAGACTTTTTGCAGGATCGGGTTTTGAATAGTTGACCAAATCAACTGTGAATAAAGTTGCCAGCTGGGAAAAACGACAATGATAGGGAAATCCACGACAGGGGGTCGGGGATCAGAAGAAAGCAACGTGGTAAAACTTCATAAAATGTAATTACCCCGCTACATGAGACAGACAGCAAATGAATGTCTTATAAAGATATAAAATATCCTGTGGAATATCGCTTTATTTAGACTTTAATAAATGTCCCATTGTACTTTCTAGATTGTCGATCACAACATAGTTGACGTAGAAACGATATTAGGGGTAATCAATAGGATCAAAGAAGATTATTTCGTGAAAAATTATTGGACCAAAACACCGTGGGAGTTATTGGATATAATTAGAGGCTTGAAAATTTTGAGAGTGCTTGATTGACTCGAGCGCACTTGTATCGTTTGATCTATAGTGAAATTTGTTGCTGCTGTTCTCATAGAGTTAAGTTACTCGATCGAATCACGTAATTTGGTGTCTAATATATTTTCTTATCCAATTTATTTTTTTCGTCTTATCAATTGTTTCCGCAACAAGTAACCATGTCAGAGACAATTTTATGGATGGGGCATTTTGTGGTCATGCCACATGGGTCGAGCAACAATGATCGTATTGTCATGTCGTTGATTCAGTGGCCAAAAGGGTTATATCGAAATTTCGTGCGGAAGTTTAATCCTACGTTAACAAAAATTGACAGATCTAATACCGAATTGATATGATTAGATTTCGGGGCTGATTTCGTAGTTCTCCCTTTCTTATTAGAACTCTTCTTTTGTGCTTATGGTCGGCTAAATGATACGACACATTCGATGTCATAAAGCACCTTGGAGGACTACTAACATGAAATAGGCACATGTGTGCTCTCATATTAGTTTGCTAATAAATAATGGTCCACGCTTTTTTTACTCACTTTAGGTACCACACTTCCTGAATTAGTATTTTGACAACAATATTAATTGTGAATCTCATTTTTAGCGTATCATTCTCATTAACATATTATTAAATTCTAACGTGCGTCATATTCTATGTTTACTTTTTTTCTTTTTCTTCCTTATCTCTCTTATCTCGTTTTGCGTGTTCATGTTTAATTTCTCGTTGCCTTCTTCACGTTCGTCTTCCACTGCGCCTCCGACCCCAAGGCTCTATTGGCAGTGTTGTTTGCTCGCTTCTCCATCTCGCCGCTCTTTGTTGCCTCGACCCGTCATCATCGAGACCTCTTGACCATCGTTTACTCCGCTGCGAAGGGGCACAATATCGACGAGGCGCAGCTTGACCCCGTCTGAAAGATTTTGAATACGAAGATCCAACCACATGATGAACTTAAAGAACTTGAGAGAGAGAGAGAGAGAGAGAGAGAGAGATGAGAAAGAAGCGGCCAATCCGACGATTCTATCAAGGTGAAAACACCGCCCCTTCATAGCAGAATAAACGATAATCTAAAAGTCTCATTGACGGCGGGATGAGGCAGCTAGTGGGGAAGTGAGCGAATGGCGCAACCAATGGAGCCTTTGGATCAGAGGCGCATTGGAGGTGGTACACAACCAACACCCAAAGAGAGAGAAGAGAGAGAAAGGGAAGGGAAAAAAAAGGTAAACGCAAAATGGGGCTCATGTTTGAATTTAATAATATGCTAATGGAAATTATATGCTAAAAGGTGGGATTTGCAAGGGATATTGTTGTCAAAACACTAAGGGGGTGCATGATAAAGTTTCAGAAATATAGTTTCTGTTCCAAACATAAGAAACCCGTTTGATACTACAATTCTATTTTTATATTTATGAAACAAAAAGTTGTTCCAGAAATAAATTTGAAGGAGGAATGAGAAACGATAATTTTCTATTTCTTCAATAAACAAAAATAGAAATCTCACTTTTTCTCAAATATCCTCCATCACCGACCACCACCCATCGCCTCCCTCCAGCCATCCCTTGCCAGCCCCTATCGGCCGCCGCCGCCATTGTTGGCCGTTGCATTTTCTAAACGTAAAAATTTTTCAACTGTTGTCAAATAAATTTTTATTCTAGGATTAGAAATTTTATGTTGTTATCAAATACATTTTTTTTGCTCAAAAATTCATTTAGAAATAAAAATTTTAAAAAATTATTTTTAATGAGAAATTTATTTGTTGAACGAAATGACTATCATTCACCCCCTAATTCAGGAAGTGTGATAGCTAAGAAGTGAGTGGAAAAATCGCGATGCTAAATAATTTATGAAAACTTATATGATGAGACTTGACATATGTCGGTATTTATTGAATGGGCGCATATGTCAACCGTCTTTATCTTCTTTGGGATGGATTGTCTACTTCTTGGAAAAGAAGAAAGGAGTCTAGCCAGCTTACCTAATTTCATTTAAAGGAATGCAGTTGCAGCGCTAACCAAACAAGAATTCAAAACCTTAATTAGATCACATAATTATGAAAAAAGTTTTTTTAATTGTGTTGGATATTGTATTAGGTAAATGGGATATCTTCTATTTTCCCCACGTGCGGGATTAATTAGCCAAGTTTTCTTCCAATATTATTAGTAATGCACCGGCTTATGTATAGCAGCATCATATGCACCACCTCATTAAAGTTCATATTTGGCAAGTTTTCATTGCGATATATGGTGTCGTCCTTGTGTTTTATATACATACAATCTAGTCTAGTCAATCATAAAATTTCAGCAGGCAGATTGCAGCACAGAACACCAATTTTCGCCTCTTGAATTGAACTGAAAAAACAAAACCACATAGGATTGCTTAAGTGATGAGTGTGTTTTGCTTTCTCTCAGGACTTAAGTTTGAATCATCCAAGACACAGATATATACATATATATATATATATATATATATATATATATATATATATATTTAATATTATCCGGGATGAGTTGTATAGAAGACCGTCATTCCCAATGAAAATTAGTTGAATCCTCGACGTGCTCCGCCCACCTAGTTATAATAATGATAATAATAATAATAATAATAAACCAATCATAATTTCCAAGCTAGACATCAACTAGGCATCAATAATCCGACCAAAAAAAAAAAAAAAGATAACTAGGCATCAATAAACTTGGCTCCTCATTAACGAGCCCAATTGATTAAAATTTTATTCTTTACGATTTCTACACAGAATTCATTTGTCCTCATCAATGAGGCAAAATGAGTTATGAAATCTAAAATTTATTTAATTACTACTCCTCATTAAAAAAAAAACTTTTAATTAGCTAGAGTCAAATATAAATTTCCAATCACGTACTTTCTTCCCGTGCATTTAAGATAGGCAGGTGTTGCCACTTGGTTAAAGATTATGAAAGAGTATCAACATTCGTTTTCAAAGGATTTGGGCATATGAACATGCTAAGCCATGATTAAATTTAGTTGATAGAAAGACCATCACATGCAATGAAGAGCGACTTCCTTGTCATCATCATCGCTTAACAACTTCCGCCAATATTATGTCGGTTAACTCTTCGCAATTCGGATCACTTAACTTAAGCCTTCAAAACCGTACGGCTCCCTCCTTCGCGATACATATTTTATCCCCCATCGAATTCTTTCTCATGATCAAAGCCTATCAAGCAATGCCAATCTAAAGTCATGTGGTACCATAAGTTTAGCCCTAGGAGGACAAGAAAAGGGGTTCAAACGTATCAACCCTAAATTCGGAGACGATGAGTTTTCGATAGGTGACGCATCGGATATCGTTGACATCATGAAAAGGCCCGGACGGCGATAGCAACACCATTAGAATAAAGTCTACGTAATAATAAATCAATATGAGACCGACCCAGAAGCATATCGTCCGTTCAATTTGGGGAGTTTGGCGCGAGCCTTTGCGCTTCTTCTCTTCTCTTTATTGTGTAGAACGAGCTAGAGAGCTGCGTCGGCGTTCTGGTCCACCAGCTTGCTCCTCCTCCTCCTTCTTCTTCCTTCATACCGCATCTTGTCAGTGGCTTCGACACGTTTTCACATTCAAGTTGCGCGGCAAAATCCAAGGGACGGGGAATCGTTGACCCCTTGGCTATACACTGCGATGGGATTTTGCTTGGCTGTTTACCACCAAATCCAAATCCAAATGTCGCGCCCGGCCGTCGAGGATGTCCAAAATTCAGCAATAGGTGCTCGTATTTTCACATCTTTTGTCGTGTCCTAAAATTAATACGCTGGATAATAAGGATCCGGATCCCCTGCCCCCGACGGCAGGGATCGCAGGGGATCTCCTGCCCTAGGACAGGGGATCCATGTCCGCTGAAAGAAGAGAAAAAAAGTCATGGAATAACGAGACAAAATATGAGTGTTTTTTTTCTTTCTCTTTTTGTTTTTTGGGTTCTTTTTAAGTGTGCATGACATCCGTCTACATCGTAGATATTAAAGGATTGTTCGAGGCAGTTGAGTTCACTTGGGTTCCCGACCTTCCTTGTGTGCATGAGACCGTAGTTCCGAATTAGTCGTTCGATGGACCCCCAATGATTAAAGAGCAGTGCGACTTTCACTCTTTTTTTTTGGTTCAGAAGTGCGACTTGTACTTTTCAATCAATATGTATGCACATTTCGGTCATACGTGTCATAGAAGTGTTAGGATTATTCCACATCGAATGTGAAAGGAATTAGTGATCGGTTTATAAGTATGAAATGAAACCTCATCTTTTAAACTAGTTTTTGGGATGAAAAAAGTTCAAGATCACCAAACATTGATACCATATATTGTTGGGGCTTCAACCCAATGCTTGATGTATAAGAGAGATATTATTGAGGTTGTCCCTACATCCCCTGTGAAAGGGACTAGTGGTTGAGTTATAAGTGTAACATCATCCTTTAAGCTAGCTTATGAGACGATAGGTTTCATTATATTAGCAAGAGTGAGGGTAATATGCTCTCAGCATCGCCTTTTTTGATTAAATGGATTGAAAGTGGTTTCTTTCCAAATCCATTAGAACCCAATGCGCATTTATTTTATCTAACTCACACTCCTACCTATTTCCAAATTCTCAGACAACCCATATATCACGAGTTGAAATACGGGCCCATGATCCATTTTGTCACTTCTGACTAAGTTTAGCTCACATACCACATGTGAATTATGATTAACTGTCGTTATATTGAACATGATGAATGATCTGGATAGGTAGTCTATATCTCTAAGCTGAGCTCTTTTTTATTAAAGAATCTCTTTCTAGTTGCTCTGGAGAATCAGGAGGTCCTCTAGAAGAAATGTGGAGTTCTGCTTCTGCCGGCAAACATGCTGTAGAGTGGTGGCGTATAATATCCGACGCTATCGAAAGGATAATGGTAACCCCCCATTAACTACTTCATTTATGGCATGGTAATCGAAATACACATCCTGCCCAAACAACACTTGTAACTTGTCATCCTCTTGCCTAGAGGGCAATGATATTGATCTCCGCGGAATATGTCTAGAGTTGAGCAAAAGTAGCTCCGATACTGATTGAATACCAATGTTGAGCGGTGTGAAGAGGTTTGGAAGATTGGTTGAGAGACTCCTAGCGCGGATGAACGCAAACTGTTTATTTAATGTCCGTTTACATGGCGTAATATCACTTTCAAAACCCATCGGATGTGAAGATGTCACACGGTCATTCTATATATTTTCCAGTTCCGCTCCGTTTCAGGAAAATCTACAGTTGCATTCCCAGCTATATCACTGCGTTCGCACACACCAAAATTCGAGTGAAAAGCCAAAAAGAAAAAAACCCCAGGAGAAAAAACAACGACCGTACTCATAATGAAGTCTCTATAGACTTAAATAAAGTCACCTTTATTCTCTCTTTTGAAATAGATAGACCGACCTTCGGTACATGTACATCTGATATTTATCTTTTGTGAATCAATCTTTAGAATCCTTTTATTTCGCGAAAAATAAATGATTTAAAAAAATATTTTCGTAAAAATGATTACTTATGTCACTTGAAATAATTAATCAAGAAAAAATGTTTTCATTGTCGACATTAATTTTTGTCTAAATATTTTCGCGGACAGTGAAAATATTTTGATTCGAATTCATTTTCGTAACTGACAAAAGCAATCTTTTTAGGAAAATACTTTCTAATCTATTTGTCCTTTGTAAAACAAATAAAGCCTTGGTATTATAATAGGGAGCCATCGGCCCCCATCAGTCCGACAGCGCTCGTCACCTGATGGGCTATCTTGTAGCCTCCGTCAGTGTCTACATCCTCAATCGGCAGCGTAATCGCTAGCCTACTAATGTTGCCAAAGTGGTGCACCGATGGCTGGCGGCGGCTCCGCCATCGTCTGGAGATTCTCGGCGTCTTGCACAGCGTATAGCTTGTCCCCTCTGTCGTCGATGGGCTGCGTGCTGGCCATGTACGGAGGACTCCGTAAGCTTCTAGGAATAAGACATTCCGAAACAGCAACTCTTCTGCAACGATCTTGCTTAGGTTGCAAGTGTGGTCGATGTATCTTTAGAAAATTAGAATGAAAGATTCTTCTACGTTTCTTCGTATTAATCTATTTATCCATATGCTAGATTCTTGTCATTACCTTTCTTCATATTTTGTTAGGTGAATAACATAAGATAAGTAGATTTACAAGTTAAGATTGCTTTATTTGATATCATCTCATGTGGCATCCAAGCCCGCAACCTGCTTACTAACCTCGCGCTCTGTTTTGATCTTTTAGTATGCAGAGTATACTTGGCGTACGTGGAAGACTCGCCAAAAATAATCAGTCGACCATACGAGCACAAGCGCGTGTCAATCATACAACGGGCACGCCTGCCTAATAGGGTACGGCCTTAATAAGTTTCACCAACCAAATAAAACACTGTCACAATCAGTTATGAGATCGTTCAGTAAGTAGGCTCAACAACTTGTAATAATGAGTACATTCTGCTAGGTTTTTCTCCTTCAATGGTAGAAGATTTTTCCTAGCAAGAGTTTCAAGCCATTTCTCGCTAAGATGACTAAGCCTCATATGCCATAAGTCAATTGAGTAGTCTTCCACTGCATTTACCTCTCGTTGCATCAAATTTGCTTGCATGGTATAGAAACTACATGTCTTCTTGCCTTTTGCCACCACCATAGATCTTGTAGTCAATTTCCATTTGCCATCATAGAAGGAATTACAATAACCATCATCGTCTAAGGCATCTGTAGAGATTAAGTAAAGTCGAATATTTGGAACATGTCTCACATTTTTCAGAAGCAAAGTGCATCCCACATCAGTCTCCAGATAAATATCTCTCATGCCGATAACCTTGGAGACACTATTGTTTCCTATCCTAACACAACCGAAATTACTGCTGCGATAGGATGTAAAGAAGTCATGCCGTGAGGTGACATGATAAGAGCTGCAGAATCGACAACCCAGTTAGAATCTTGACATGTGAGATTTACATAACCATCATCACAAATGAACACAATATCATCGTTGGCTGCAGCTGTTGTTGTGGGCTAATTTTTTTCTTTCTTTTTATCTCTATTTCTATCATGGAATTTATCTCTCTTCGGTCCCCAACACTCATTGGCATAATGTCCCATCTTGCCACAATTGTAAAACTTCGCACTCCTTCTCGGCCTTGACTTTGATCTTTCTCTTGACTTGCCCCTGTCATTACTTTGAAACTTTCTTGATTGACTTCTTCCTCTATGTTGTACGACAAGTACGTCCGATTTAAAAGCATAATTCAAGTATTTTCTCCTTGTTTCTTCATTAAACAAGTTTTCTTTAACCATGCTCATGGAAAGCACACCATAAGGAGCGAAATTATTTAACGTCACAACCAAAGTGTCCCAACTATCGGGAAGAGTACCAAGCAATAAACAAGATTGCAATTCATCACCAAGGACAATCTCAAGATTTGTCAATTGATTTACAATATCTTGAAATTCACTCAAGTGCTCTGTCATGCTACTCCCCTCCTTGTATCTTAAGTTCACAAGTCTTTTCACTAGAAGATTTTTATTTTGTGGAGTTCTCCTTTCATGGAGATATTGCAATTTCTTCCACAAAGTGTTCGCCTTCATTTCTTAAGCAACATGATGAAAAACACTGCCATCAATCTATTGTCGAATAAACCCAACCGTCTTCCGATTCATTCGCTCCCACTCTTTATCGTCCGTGTCTCCTTTAACTTCATTACCTTTGACTGGATCAAACAAATCTTCGCGATATAACACATCTTCCATTTGAGGCTTCCACATAGAGTAATTCGAGGCATTTAACTTAAACATAGTGCCACTCGTATTCTCCATCTAATACTAGAATTTCAACTTTAGCTCTAATACCACTTTGTTGGAGAAAAACGGGCAGCACTTCGGCACAAATATAGCTGATCCAGGATCAAACACTAACTCCCGAAACTACTCTGATTCAATTCAGTATCAATCAGCAAATATATCCAGCAAAAATAACCTCGCAGCAACGAATATAACAGAGTAATAATAAAGAGATATAACATCAAGATTTATGTGGAAAACTCGAATCGGAAAAAATCACGGACGACCCAAAAATTTCACTAATCACTAAGAATAGCAAAATATGCAAATTGTTTCTCTCTAGTCATATACTAGAGGCTCAACATCAACATCACATGAACTTTCCTCACCACAAAGGTGAAATAATATAAAAGGATGCTAGAAAATCTTAACCGTAATAGGAGAGTCCGAGACAAATCTCAACTGACGAAACCGATTAACTCGTAGAGATTGATCTCATGAACAATATATCGAAATTTAAGCCATATCCGCCGACGTTTGGATTCTGAATTGGGATTGCGAAGTTGCGTACCTTTTATTCTCTGTTCGCGCCGCACGCTCACGCTCTCTCCTGTTTTTTCGCTCACGGCCACTTTTTCTTCTCTCTCCTGTTATCTCCTTTTTAACCACAAAGCAAAGACATATAAATAAAATAAAGGCAGTCAACCCTTTCGTTTCCTTTTTTTTTTTATCTTTTATTTTCTCTCTTTTTTTATTAAAAAAAGCAAATAAAATAAAATAAAAACGCTGGGCACACAAAAGAGGCGTACCAGCTAACACTGAGCTCCCTATCATCATCCATATTCTGGGTCTCGCCGTCCCTGTCGAACTCGTGAGGTTGCGATAGGACGTGTCCACCCCTCTTAAGCCAAGACGGTACACAAGAATGGATCATCTCATGACGAATCCGTATATGAATGTTATTGCGCGGTCGAACTTTGTTCTTGCATCAATTCTCTTACAGCAGCAAGTGCCTGTAGGATTCCATATGCACGAGGGGTCATTACTTGTGGTCTCATCAGCTGTCCTTGAGGATCCAGTTGGTCTCACCATCTTGCTTTTTGCTTGGTCTTCTGTACAATTAATCACTAATTTTTAACACTTTTTTTCAAAAATAAAAAATAAAAAATGGGACCACAAGGCACAAAGCAACTATTGCAAAATAGGACATTAGAGTTTCATAATATTTCTGACCACACATCAGGAGATATAACACGCAAAATCTTCTTTGACTAAGTCCAGGAACTCATTTTCCCAAATGGCTAATGATCTCGACAGTTTACGAGACTTCTGTATATGAATTATTAATTATTTAAAAGTCACCGGATCGCATGATTGCAAAATATTCTCCTCAAATAAGGAAAAACAAAAAAAAAATTGCAAAGTTGAATTCGGACGAAGGCGATGGCAACTTTCTGGGAATTTTAGATGAATTTTTGGCTTAAAACAATCATTGTTGTTTAATTTGTTTTTTTATCATCCATCACCGGTCAATTCTTGTAGGCATTGAAAAACAGATAATAACTGAATTTAAGCTGTTAGAAAAATACGTATTTTGATATTTAAGTATTTTAGCACTAGCTTCCCGTTTCGATAGGTTAGACTTTGGACGGATAAATGAGTTTAAAAGCTATTAAAAGAAGATTGATCACTTTCTCTTATGCGTAAAATGAACTTTGACCTAAGGCTAATCATACAAATATGTAATAAGGGAGGCAAATAGGAACCGAAAAATATTCAAACTCATGACATTCTCAATTCAAGTACATTATCATTCTCTATGCACTGCTTTTCTCGTGTCACGCATGCGTTGGAGATAAGAACGTTCCTATTAAATATAATTAAACCATCCTTAAGGCACCCGTTAAAAAGACCCCTTGTCTAATTAAAACTATTTTTTTCTCTTTTTCTTTTGTTGCTAAGAGTTCATATAGGAAAAATTATCTAAAAAGTCCTAAATCTATTACAATTATGTTGATTCAGTTCTATATCTTTTTTTTTGCCGATTCAGTTCTAAACATTTTGCAATTCTTTCATTTCAGTCCATCCAATGAATTTTAGCACGGACAGCAACTGAATATTTAATTTTCTCGTTCATACAAGCGATCACGCAAAAGATTGTTGCATGATTTCTTTCTATATTATATGGCTAGAGGAATTGTTAAAGAAGACATTCTTGTCCATCTGGAAATTTCCCGACTGATGAATACTACGTAAACGCAAGGCGACATATAAGAAGTTGGTGACATTGAATTTTTGTTCCTTTTTTTTTTTTTAAACTCAACGAAATTCAATGCCCATGACCATGAAATTGCACTGAAATTGATCGGATAATATTAGATGTGCACCGTTAGTTCCTCATGAAGGGAGAGGGCGTATCTTTTTGACGGAATGCCGAAAGCCGGGATCGACAAAATTAAGGTGGTGCTGGCGGTTGCTATGGCGGCAGCGGCGGCCACGGCTTATTAACCCCTTAAACTCTTGCATCACTCCGCGTCCCACAAGATAATAAAACATCTAATAACCATTTAGGCCATCTGATTTCGAGCTACAAATCGGCCCTCACGCCCGTTGTTACTTTGTCAACAATTACGTATAGAACATAGACAGACTGCCATAAGTACTCGACCCGACAGGTATAGTACTCGACCCGACCAGTATGCATAATCACCCGAAAGGTTTATAGACTGCCCATTATCCAATTTTTGACGACCCCTCGACGGTAACATATAAATGGTTTTTTTTTTTTATTTAACTCGGTTATTCTCTCTTCGCTGCTCTCTAAGAATTCAACATGTTCATCTTTAAGCTCGAATTCTCTCCTTGTAAACTTCTCTCGTTTTAAGTGCTGACTTAAGCATTGCAGGAGCAATCCAAGTGAAGAACTCGGGCGCCTTGACCCGATTGTTGTGGAGCATGCTGATTTCCGGCGTGCTTGCTTCATTGAAAACTTCATGATAGCTGAAAATATTTTTCAAGGAAAATGGTTAATCATTCATTTGTTTGATAGATTGGGGAAAATGATTTTCTTCTTAATATAAGGGGAAGTTGTTTTTTCTCAATATAACCTTGTTGTTTTCAGTTCATATATATATATATTCCATATATCGAGTAGTTTTCCATCATCCAAATACTTAAAATTAGGAAAACAATTTCCCAGAAACAATCCTCCTTCAATTAATGCAAGCCCAACTCGTGATCCACGGTTCTAGCTTCACCACATTTAATTAATGTAATGTTTTGGATTTATCAAACCCGGCATTTCTTCACGGCACAAAAGTACTAATCCGCTTTGTCGGTAGAAATACTAAACTTTCGCGTCCATCTGACAGCTCGAGCTTTTGGTAATAATTGGCGGCGGTTTACGCTCAAGGAACGTATTTGCAAATTGGAAGGTCGTTTCTAATTCTAGCAAGCAAAAATTTCGCGGTTGCTGCCGGAAATCCGCTCTCAATAATCTAATCATGTAAATGGCAAGCAGAGGCTTCTCTTAGGAGGACAAGGACTCCGAAGTTGAATTTTTTTTCGGAGGAAGGTGATGGAGATTAACGAGATCGATGTCATTCCTATAATTTTGTTGAAAATTAAGCCGCCGTCGTCGTCGTCGTGACTTTCTTGAAGATCTTCGTCTTTTTTATAATTGTCATTTCTTAGTATTGATTTCGTTTGCCTTTCCTCTTGTCCCTTTCCATTCAACGAGGATTACTTTTACTTCACGCTCAAGCCTACGACTTATCGTGATTCAGTTGATTCCCGCACGTATTTGAGAAACGTCCTTCATCACTTTCTCAAATCTCAATTTGTCCAACCTCTTAACTCAAAATTCACACTTAATTAACGCATGTCGAGCACTCTAGCTTTCGCAACGCCTTTTTTTTTTTTTTTTTTGGGGGGGGGGGGGGGGGGGGGGGGAGGGCGGTGGACGGACCCCGGAAGCCCAATTATTCCGCACTCATTCAAATAATTCAATCCATGGAGATAATCGGACCTGCCTGCCATCGGTTTCATGTATGAATCTAACGAGAAGCATATGCTATGTCTATATAAACTCTTTCGAATGGCAAGTAGTACTGATCGAGAAAGCAAGACGCAGAAATTATGGTATGGAGTCGTAACTCGTCCACCTGATTCCACGGATTTAGAGTTTTAATGTCCAGGATCCATCACGGTAATCGGATAAACTGATAAATAGGAAATAGCACGGTCGATTTTCTCAAGGTAGATATTACAAATTGCCAATTAACCAATTCGTGGGTTCCATGAGAATTAATAATAACTAAAAACCGTAAATTTTTTCATCTATATTACTTGTTTCTCAAACTAATTTCTTGGGAAACCTGTGCCATATACTTGGTGGGCTACATCAAATGTTTTGTGCAACCGATCGTGTGATTTTTTTTTTTTTCCGAGGTGTCCATGAACGGGTGGGCTGAGATGATCGTATCGTGGCCTGACAGTGATAGGCCCAACCCAAGATCGGACAGATTAGGCCCAAATCCCCTCATTAGTGGATTGAATATTGAATTCTGCATATTTCTCATGGCGCATGATGCGTTTGCTTTGCCAAAAAATAAACGAATTGTATAGACTGAAATGAGTAGTCAATTAAAAAATTGATACCATTATTAATAACAATTTATGTCTAAATATTTTGTAAATAATAAATATATTTTCGTTTATTGATTCTGGTAAGCCACACTAGCGATCGTCTTTATAAAAAATATATTTTCGAATCATTTGTTTTTTACGAAACAAACGAAACCCAAGTTGACCATCACAAGGCCGGATTTGTCTACGTAACTACGTCTGCATTATGTCGCGACGTACTCATTTTGATCCTACCTTTGAGGATACTCATGAATATTACTGCATGATATCTGAACATTTCGATTTCATCAATAGGCAACCCATGAGATTAGTTTTGATCAATTTTCGTTCACGGGCACGTTGCATTAATTTAGTCTACACATAGCCAAGGGATTTTAATTTTGATGCAAATACATTAATATTGAATTGCTTGATGACTTTGCTTTTCTTCGCAGTAAGATTTTTAAAGCACAAAAGCATATTACACAATTGTTTTATAATCTAATATGTCAAGGACACAAGTGATTGCATTCTATTAATTCCTTCAAAGTCATCCTAATCAAAAAAGGCTCAGTATGATTATCTAAAACGGAAAATCAACATAAGATGAAGTCGCCCGCACAACAAGACCATCAAATCTCCAATTGCCACTAAAAAAGATCACATTTTTATATAACAGCATAGCTTCATCACCGGAATGATATGATTGCATGGCAAAAAGAAAGGCATCCGAAGAAGGCAGGGACATCATGGTGAAAAGGGTCACGCACGATTGTGTCCATGATGTCGAAGAGCAAAATGGGTCGCCTTCGGTTCGCGTGGGACGGGCTCGGGGGAGCAAAAAAAGTCGACTTGCAGTTGTTGCTGAAGGTGGAAGCCATTCTTGTGGAGCATCTTGGAGCGAGAGCGAGAGGGAAAGGGACGGAAAACGGTCTCGACGAAATAGCCATTGCCCAAGACACGTCATTCGGCTACGTTGCACTTTATCTTATCGTATTTCTGTTCCATCGGCGATCAAATCGGGTTCGCGTTGGAGGGTTGCGGATTGGGAAGGTGATCAACTAGGTCGGCCATAGCTTGTATCTTCCGGCCACTCCACCAGCAAGAGCGAATCAGTTCGGACAAGCTTTTTCCTGAGCAAAACCCCAAAAATCCAAACTGCTCGACAGACTGACAGACTGTAAGGTTGAACTTGAACCGGACCATGAAACATATTATGGCCATAATAATGACAAGCCATAAAACCGTAAAAAAAATTATGAAATGGATATATTCGTATTATCTTTATGAAATTAATTTTTATATCATAAAAACTCTAATACCAGAATAATCATGAACATTTACCCCAAATTAATTTTTGGGTCGCAGAAAATTCTAATTTGATATGCCACATTTGCCCCAAACTGATATACCCATATCACTTTTATCTCAAAATTTGGTAAATATAATTTTTTTAGGGTAAATGTGGCACCGGTGTAGACATCTGAAATTTTCTGTAAAATAAAAATTAATTTGTGATAAATGTAGCACATGTGCACTAATTTGAGAGTAAATATGAAACGGGTATACCAAAAAATAGTAGGAGATAAAAGTGATATAGATACACGAATGGCTTTTTTTTGTTATTGATTATCATTTTAATGATAATAATATAATTACGATAATATTTTAGCCAATAAGTGCAACCTATTGTATTTCTTGCTTCATATCCTCCAAATTAAAAATCTTGAAGGAATTGACTAACTGTAACAACTGAGTTAGACATGACACATCCGTCAAACGAAGGTAGTAATACTAGTTCCCGCTCGTAGATGTGGATTTGGAGTTAGGTACTGAGCAATAATTACCAATGTAAATCAAATGGCATTAATATCATTAAAGATCATAAACCTATATATATATCATCAGAAAAGTTCGGTTTCCTTGCAAATGCTCCTAGGAATCTCCAGTTGTACGATAAGTGCAACACGGTCAGATCTTCAAGTCCAGAGACGTTTTTTTTCCAGTTGTACGATAAGTGCAAACTCCAACTTAGCCAATTCAAGCGAGTGAACTAACAATACAAAGATTTCGTACCGTGAGTTCTTACCCGACTATTTAAAATCACTAATAGTGGCAAGTCGAGCTGCAGTGTTGTAGCACGGTGGTGTTGTGGCAAATCGAGTTCGATGGGCACGCCATGGAAGAGCTTTTACCGGGACCCATATCAAGGAGTAATGGTTTGCAGGTGAAGAGAGCGTAAAGTTTATAACATTGGAGCAAGAGCAAAACGAGGGAAGATCGTATCGGGTTGAATGAAATTTTGGAAGGTGGGTCAACAGAAATTGATGAATACTGTCTTAGAGAATGGAGACGAAGAAAGGAATTTACCTGTTCAGATTTAGAGAAAACGCGCGGTTTAGAGGCCTTGGATTTGTCGCATAATTCTCTATCAGGTCAGATACCGGAAAATGTCTCTGGACTTGGAGATCTAACCGTGTTGCAATTTCCGTACAACTGCTTTATATATATCTAAGCAACAGGGATGCTGGAGATTCCTAGGAGCATTTTCTAGGAAACCGAACTTGTGTGTGGAGCCGTCAACTGGAGTCTGTGGCCGGGGTAGTGTGCCGGTCGAGCCTGGTGAGACATTTCAGGAAGAGATGGTTGACGGACCGATTTCCCTATCGGTGTTGCCATCACTTTCTACTTCAGTAGCGTACCTCTATTTTGTTCGGCTCGCGCTAGAAGTTACATTCTCGAAACCAAGCTTTAACATAGTCTAAGAGAGCAAACCTCACAGTGCATACTCTTTACTGCTTTAAGGACAAATCAGCCTGAGTTTTCTCCTCAGAACTCTTCGCTCAAAATGTTACTGTTCAACTAGAGTATATGCTTATGGTATCTCACTCATTGAATACCAGTGGTTTGGATACCAAAACTCCTAATTCGGTCAAAGTAGAGTAAGCATTTGATGGCTTTTGCTTAGGCTGCTGAATTTGAACTGGATTAGGGGTACGATAGCTTCTTCTAGTCTGCTGCTGGACTCTCTCTGTATCCTCTCCTCTCATTTAGAGTTTTATCTCAGTCGAAAATTGTCTAATTGATGATTCGAATGCCTGTGCAGCACTGCCTTGATGGCTAAACGTGGTATGGTTGCTAATTAATTCGGATATATGATGTCCAGGATAGTTCATTTAACCATCTCCAGTTACAAGTGAAGAGGCCACACCAACACTGTTAGTTTTTGAGTATTTTCAATCCTAAGGTGGGAACTCTTCTCCTAAACGCAAGAGTAAGTACAAGATTCTTCAGTTTGATAAAAAGTAAATTGAAGTAACATTCAAGATCCTGTGAATTGGTAAGTGGCTATTATAAAATCCAACAGGTTCTAGATTTTAAGGCAACACCAACAACCTAGACACACAGATATACCTATGCCGGCATTTACACATGTGCGTACAAAGACAAACACAAGCATACTCGTGTGGGCATGCGCTCATGCACATGCCGTCCGTGCACATTCGGAGAGAGTCAAGAAAGATTGAAAATGTCAATGATTTTAATGAAATATTCACAGTTAGCTATCGCTTCAATATAGAACAGGATAACCAGAGTTAGGAGTATACATATATCTATGCTATTATCAACAGAAATATGCCGCCGCAGGAAGATTATTCTTTAATCTTCTCCCACATGGCCCTGTTAATCTTTAGTCTTCTACTACATGGCACCGTTGTTCTAGATGTAGCTGTCCTAAAAAGGAACGTGTTTGCCAAACCCAAGATCCTCGAATAAATTGTACATTAAAGACGTAAAGAATAGTCATTAGAACGAGCCGCCATTGTCAATCACTCTATCGGAATTAAACTGACAAACCAAATCTGGAGAATAGCTCCATCCACCAAAAGCAACTAACCTGATCAAGCATATCTGCAAAAATATCCTGTATACTTGGAGGTCCTCGGCAACGAGATAATTGTTGTTCCAGTAACATAATTCTTTTATATTGCTGCCGCAAGATTCGTTCTCCTTAACTCCGAAGGTGCTGAAGGCTATAGGCACACCCAGTTGAGAAGCAAGAGTACTCGAACTATGGCTTTGTATGCCATGTGCAGAAATATGGCTGTACAACGGAAGAGGGTGAGTAATGGCAGAAAAATCGTCGCTTGCAGCTGCAACTTTATGAAGAATTGAGTGTCTGTAATCATTCATCGGTGAGGTGAACCCAATGGATGACGCAGGAGCATCGGACAGACATTCAGCCGGTACAGCCACTTGTTGTTGAACACTATATTTCTGGAGAACTAGATTTGGGTGGTGTAACTGCGCAAATGGTTGTGACTGTAGCAGCGCGTTACCACTTGGGAACTCAACAAGATTAGGCATCCTCATGCTGCAACCTGTGATGCTCATAGCTTATGGTGGATATTGAGATGAAGCAGCGTGTTGAGATGAAGAAGCATTGTTTTGGGTATCGCCGCATCCAACTAATGATGATGACGGTAGAGTGGAACGAGTGAGATTAGGGAAGCTAGGGCCATTTGTTAGAGAAGAATGTACACTTGGATGCTCCGAGGCTTCACCTATCTTGTTGGTGTTCCTGCGGTACTTCTGCATTATCAACAAGTTTGAGCCAATAAGCGTTTATACTCATATGTTTTTCCCAATTTGCTCTAGATCTTTCTGAATGAGGTTGAATTATGGACTCTAACCTAAAGGTGGCTGGAGACATGTTGCCTAGTGAGATGAGGAAAACTCGTCATTTTCCTCATAATTTGCAGTATCTTCTTGGGTTTAGCATCTGCATTGTCGATCATATTGTACATACATCAGTCAAGTCAGTAATTACCTAACTTAGAAAAGGAAACAGGTTCATGAACACGTCTCGTACTATCGTCTCCAAGATTATCGACGGCCATGATAAACATCTGGTTGAGCTCGAGTGTCCAAACAATGCGAGGTTTCTTCGCCCCGCTTTTAGTCTGGCCTTAATCATCTTCATCTTGACTTCTTCTTTTCAAGCTTTTGGAATTCTCTTCCACATAATTTGCCTAAGGATGTGTATTGTTAGATGACGAAGTGGTCAAAGGGTGCGGCATCCCCAACTCTTTAGTAGAATTGTTCCTCGACGATGGGTTGCTCCGAAGAACATGTAGCCATAGAATCTTGAGAGTGGTGATTTGAATTGGCTTCACCAGAAAATCGCATGCCCTGCTTTTGTACTTTTCATCATCGCTTGAAAACACTAGCAAATTTAGACAAAAACGTGGGTACGTCAATCACGTTACATCCCACAAAATATATGATTACGGCTTATATTAATTGGCAGATAAAAACTCATTAACTACATGCAAGGTTATGTCCATGTTAGCGAACTCGACGATAAGGTGAAGTCCATCCATCTCAGGCATGTGAACATCTGCCAAGACGATATCGAAACCATCCATACTCTCTCGAACCAATGCCAACACCTCCTCTCCTCACTGGCACTTGGTCACTGCAAAAATACATATTACGTATCACATATGCAGATCCTTGACTATGTTCACAAAGCTCATCCCAGAATCAAACTTGGCGACTTGAGCGTCGACCCCAGATCAAGGAAGCACGAAACTTTTTTCTTTTTTTCCGACTACTTTGATTACAATAGCGAGTATTCTCTATTCTTCAATTTAGTGGCGATGAGTAATTATACGTTTTGTCGCAAACGCAAAGCTGAAGTTAGAAAAGAGAAAACGGGAAGCAGTGCATTGCGGTTACCTTGGTACGAACAATCTCGAAGCATCTTCTCCAGAAGGTGGAGGCGTGGGACATTGTTGTCAACCACAAGAACCCTTAAAGCCTTCGGTAATTGATCATCATGCTCACTCGAAACAATACTATTCTCGTAGTACACTTACATCGCACTGTTTTTCTTCGACTGACTCTCTCCGTTCCTCTTGCAACGTCACTCTCTGTCTCGGCTTTACTGCTTTGGGTGATGAAAGGAAGTCTGGAATAGGGGTGAGACATAACCTTCACACTAATCAAGACATTTAAACCATGGCAAGCCTTGACCGCAGGAAGGATCAAGCAAGGCACATGCGGCAGGGAACGCGGTGATTCGAATCGGGAAACAACCAGTAAGAGTAATTGGCATGAGAGAGAATCGACAATCCCCTCGGAAGATCTTGCATTTACCCAAGTCAAGTGCTTCCGGTTTTCATCAATGGTCAAAAAAAGGGGAAACTTGGAGTTTGAAGCAACACGAGGATAAGCTATGGTCCATGAATATTCGTTTCCTAATTTATTTTATTTTCTTGAAATTAAAGTGGGTTTTGTTTTAAAAAAAAAAGGGCTATATGACATTTGATTTTTGTTTTTTCTCAGAATATGGTAATATGATGAAAAGTGAAATAATATTTAATTAGTTAATATCACAAAAAATTCTAAGATTGTACATTCGTACCGCATTTTATTCCCAACTAATTTTCTTTTATACAAAAAATGTTTAACTAGTATAATCGTGCTATATTTTTAGTGTCACAAAAAAATCTCAAACTAGTACACCCCTCACGTATTTACCCTAAATTAGTCTTGTTGTTACAAAAAGTCCCAAATAATTTGTGTTAAATGCTGCACGAGTGTAGCGCTTTGAGATTTTTAATACAAAGGAGACTAATTCGGAATAAATGTGACACAAACGTGCTAAATTGAGATTTTCAATCACATGAAAATTAATTTGAAGTAAATGTGGCACATATATAACGGTTTGCGATTTTTAATAGTATTAACCCTATCTAACTTACTTGCAATAATTACTGCTCAGAACTTAACTTCAAATCCACGTCTACAAGGGGGACGCTATTGCAACATTACTTCCTTTGCTCGACAGATGTTCAAATCTAATTTAGTTGTTCAGTCAACAATTCCATCAAGATTCTAAATTCGGAGGATCTGAAGCGATAAATATAGTTGTTGCACTTATTGGCCAGAACATTGTTATAATTATATTATTACTGTCATTGCCATGAGAATTAATAATAACTAAAAACCGCAAATTTTTTCATCTATATTACTTGTTTCTCAAACTAATTTCTTGGGAAACCCGTGCCACATTTACCTTAAATTGGTACACCCATGCCACATTTATCCTGCACTAGGTTTACGCCACACAAAAAAGTTATAAATTGGTACACCCGCACCACATGTACTCTAAAAAGAAAAAACTAAATTTATCAAATTAATTTGAGATAAATGTGACATGAGGTTCAACTATGATATTATTGAGGCTGTCGGGATTGGTCTCTCTAGTAAATCTACTCCACGGGGAAATTCCATCTGGACTATTTGGGCCGGAAGGCTTGGAGTACCGGAACATGTCCAATATATTACAAATTGCCAATTAACCAATTCGTGGGTTCCAAATTCTACTTGGTGGGCTACATATGTTTTGTGCAACCGATCATGTGATTTTTTTTTTTTCCGAGGTGTCCATGAATGGATGGGCTGAGATGATCGTATCGTGGCTTGACAGCGATAGGCCCAACCCAAGATCGGACTGATTAGGCCGAAATCCCCTCATTAGTGGATTGAATTTTGAATTCTGCATATTTCTCATGGCGCATGATGCGTTTGCTTTGCCAAAAATAAATGAATTGTATAGACTGAAATGAGTAGTCAATTTAAAAAAAATTATACCATTATTAATAACAATTTATATCTAAATATTTCGTAAATAATAAATATATTTTTGTTTATTCATTCTGGTAAGCCACACGAGCGATCTTCTTTATGAAAAATATTTTTTCGAATCATTGCTTTTTCGCGAAACAAACGAAACCCAAGTTGACCATCACAACGCCACGTAAAGCCGATGTCGACAACAATTCGTTATGATGCCGGATTTGTCCACGTAACTACGTTTGCATTATGTCGCGACATACTCATTTCAATCCTACCTTTGAGGACACTCATGAATATTACTGCATGATATCTGAACATTTCGGTTTCACCAATAGACAACCCATGAGATTACTTTTGATAATTTTCATTCACGGGCACGTGGCATTAATGTAGTCTACACATAGCCAAGGGATTTTAATTTTGATGCAAATACATTAATTTTCGTACCCTTTTTTTTTTTGTTAATTGATTTACTCTTAAGGTTTCTTCCTTAGTTTTTCATCATTAACTAGTTTGAAACTCATTCTCGTGTCGAATGTAATGCTTACCTCTACTTATTACTTTCGCTTCAATAACGAACGCAAGACGGTGCCTCGATACTTCAATCGTAAAGACACGTTAATTTGATGATTTGAAACCGAAGTCTTGAAGACCCCGTTTAAAATATGCTTTAAATCTAATTGGTTTTCTTAGGGCAAACTGACACAAATAGTATTTAAACTATGACAAAATGTACAGTGTGCTCCCTGAACTTTTAATTTGTTCAATTTAGTCCCTGAATTTTGTCAGAATGCCATAAACTAGAATTAACAAAAGGACCATATTGAACATTTTCCTATAATTCAAGGACTAAATTGAATATTTACTAAAAGTTCAGGGATTAAATTGAACAAGTCAAAAGTTTAAAGATTAGATTGCCCATTTTGTCAAAGTTCAAGCATCATTTATGTAAATTTCCCCTTTCTTAGTAATACAAGGAATTTGTCAATTACGAAAACACCCCCAATTTACGGGAGAAAAAAAAAAGCAATGCAGGGACGATGGCGGAAGATTCTTAAAGATTGGGGGAAGAAATTGAATTCTCCAAAGCATTTGTTGGGAAAAGGTAGAAAACGAACGTTCATATGACATCTTAAAAGTATTGCCCTCTGGCATTTTGTTTTGCCCCGAACTTTTGACGGCAAGTATGGAAAATGACGAAATAGTGACGCCATGTTTTCGTAGGCTTCTAGTCTCTGTCGCCAAGGATGCCCACGATAAAAGTTATATTTCTCTATTTTTTATTTTTTTTATTTTGAGTAACATATTTGGAATATAAATCATTTTTCTGTTTTCGAGATGAATTTGGGCTCAAAAATGGATTTGAAACAAAAATAATAAATATAAATTTTCTACCTTCTATTTCTTGAATAAAAACTTAATTAAAAATTATTTTCATTACTCACTCCATCTCTCTTGTCTGCAGGTCTCCCTTTCTTTTGAGTTCCTGTAGCTAGTTGCTCGCGGCCAGTTGCATTGGCGACTGAAGTCTCTTTTGTGTCCCTACTGCCATTCGCCATCCACTGGTGGCCTCTCTCACGTCCCTATCACCGTTTGCCATCCATCGTCCTCCAGTTGCCTCTCTCGCGTCCTTATTGCTAGCCAACTTTGGATGAGAGATAGCCAATCGCCCACATCAGTCGCTTCCGCTCACCCTTTGTTGTTCGCCATCCACTGATTGGCCTCTACCGATTGTCGATTGAGGCCCATAGTGTGTGACTGTAAAAATTTTATATTATTATCAAACGATTATAAGAGTGCGTTTTTTTCAAGAAAAGTGATTTTCGGGAATTCACTTTTCGAAAAGTGATTTCTCAAAAATCATTTTTCCTGAAAATGATTTGTTTTCCTTTATTTAGTAATATATTATCGAAAATATTTTTCGATGTTTGGTTTCCATTTATAAAATGATTTCAATCTCATAAATCTTGCGTAAAAAAAATCATTTTATTAACATCACATGTTTGCATTATTTTTATGTTATATTATTATTTATTAATTCTTAATTATTTATTTTATTCTCCTTTTCTTTTTACCTCCGCCATGTCACCATCACCTTCCCCTCTCTCTCTCTCTCTCTCTCTGCCGCGCGACCAGACCTCCCTCGAGACTATTCATCATCTTCCTCCTCCATCTCCTTCTTCTTTTCTTTTTTGGGCAGCCCTTCCCCGACGTCGGCTCCCCTTCACATCGCCACGACGCCACCAGTCACCCCCTCCATTGCCGTCGTCCAGCTGTGCTAAGGCCGACCCGACCTCCTCCACGATGACAATCCAAAATCCACAGCCCCGACGTATCCGCGTCTGTTCCGTAGCAGCCCGACCCAGCCCCAACCCACCTGCAACTTCCCCCTCCATTCCTCATTGCTCCTCCAGCCACCTCGTCGCTGCCACATCGCCGTTCCGTCGCCACCCACCTACTGCCTCCAGTTGACCCACATCCAGCCGGAAGTCGTGCCGCCTGAGCCACCCACGACCTAGATCCGGCGATCTTGGGCCCGGTTTCCTCTGTCCCCGTTGTCCTGAGATCGAACCCCAGCTCGTCCGCCGTCAACCCCACAGCTGCCTCAGCCCCTCACTAAGCTTGATAGAAAGATGAGAGAATGAGATTTGGGAAAGTATTTTTACGTTTTGAGGATTTCAATTTTTTAATTTACTGAATAAAATTTTTATTGACTTTAAAGTAATTTCTGTTGATCAGATTCAGATTATTTTCTGCGAACCAAACAAAGAGAAGTCCGAAAAATACTTTCCCGAAATGATTTTCTCATAAACAAGCACACCCCAGTAACAACAATTTTGATTTCTGAGCACGCAAAGGTAATGGTTACTATTCACGTCCTAAATCTCCGAAAACACAGAATCCATGTCTCTCTCTCTCTGTCCGCACCCCGACTTCCAATGCGATGACTTGGGTAGGACCCATAACGGAGGCCGCATGGGCTCCACACCAATCTAATGCACGCATCGCCGTCCGATCATATGCTGCTGATGCATGGACAGCCGTGGATAAAAAATAGTCCGGGAAGGACTATTTCTGTCTCCTGCATCGCCAGCGAGGAGCCAAATCATCCCACCACATGTTCTCCCCGTTGTCAATTGTCAGATGTTCCACCCAAAAAAAAAAGAAAAAAGAAGAATTGTGTCACATGCGCGAGCGAACTATCTTTTCCCTCGCTAGCCATCAATCACATCACCCACCAAATTTTCTCTTCTCTGTGATGTGGGAAGAGTAAAAGTTTGAAAGTTAATACATTCCTCAACCGTCAGTCACATATCATTTAACAATTTAATAATAAATTTAACGAAAACGAATAAAAAAATTAAATTTATTAGGGTGTATTAATTCAAAAAAAAAATTGTGATAAAAAAAAGTTAATTGATATCAATTTTTTAAAGTTATTTATTGATTCTAACCCTTTTTTTTTCTTTTTATTATACAATTTCAAACATGTAGTGAATAATTGTTCGAGATAAATAAGCATATGCTCTTAAAAATAGTTTCAAGAGAACCTGTGAATGTAGCAATCTTGACTTAGCCTTCAACAAGGAAAGTGAACATGCTTATCATTTAAGTGGCATCTGCAAATTCGACATGTACCGCACTATTTAATCATAGTGCTAGGGAGAGACGAGTAAAGGGGGCCGCTCACTTAAGCGCTCACAACTCGTTGCAATAGCATAGTTCCGATTTTTCAAACTTCTTAATGGGTTAGAGTACTGGGTAACCCTCTCGAGTTTTTAACAATTTCTTAAGTTTCGTGCGATGGAGCCGGTGTTCATCTTATATCTTTGCTTCGTAGTTAACTTTATTTTTTCCTATCCCTTTCTTTTTTTATGCACGTGTCGGTTCAAAATTAGTTTGACAAGCCTTTTGTGGTTAATGGTATATAGAGAATTCTAATTTATCAACGCAATCATTTCTAATCTACAAAAGTAAAGATTCACGATCTCTTATAATATTTGGTTATTAACCAACGGGACACACCAATTTTATGATTTTCATTTTTGTGGCAGCAGAGGAATTGAAACTCCACGAATAAATAGAATGCTCATTAAAGTATTTCATTACTTGTGAGTATAATACAACGAAAAGCAACATTATTCGAAAGACAAACCCAAAAAAATATTGAAAATCCTAAAATTTGTCATAAAAGTACAATTGAATCATAAAACTAATAAAAAGTACAATCAAATCCTAAAACTTATCAAATTGGTACAATAAAAATCCTTTCATTAACTTTCCCTATTTAGATCAATGGAAAATATTGAAGTGACTTTCTCCATTGTTGAAGAGGACCGATAGAGGTCGCAGGGGACTCAGCAAAAGTCGCAACCCCCGCCGTTTGACTTAAGGCCACCATAGTTGGGTGCAGCCCTCGCCCAAATCTGAGTGGAGGGTTGCGACCCTTGATTTTTGTCGGGGAGGGTTGCTGGCCCTTGCCGAGTCCCCCGGTGATGGGCCATTACCTCTGGGTTTTTTTGTTTTTGTACAAAATAGCTTTTCTGTCTTTTCAATAATGAAGATCGAATCGATCATTCTTTTTTAGTCTTGTGCAACAATGAAGCACCGACACTCGCAAAGGATGTGCATGTCGGATACAGACATGTGTCTGACATGCGGTCAACGCATATTCAAAATTCGACACGCCGGTCAATAATGGGGACACGCCCCCGACACGCGTGTCAAGCGTCTATTTAGAAAGAAAAAAAAACCTAAGTTTGCCAAGCCCTTGACAGCAAGCAATTAGGAAGGGTATTTCCAATACAAAAAAATATTTAACACTACCCTTCAACTTAGCCAAATAGTCAAGAGAAGTAAGCATCCAAGTGTCATCTTTTATCATTTAAAAATCCATCACACTTGCTATCCTCGCTAGACAATCAATGTGAAACTTTTTCTTTCAACTTGTAAATCCTCTAGGTGTCATTCCTAACTTCATAAACGCACTTCACGTTTATCTCTCTTTCTCAAGACCAATGTGAGATTCATGAATCTCCTATTTTTTTCTTATTCTCTTGTCATTTGTTTAGTTTCATGTCATTTTCTCTTCCTAACAAGACGGAGTATATAGCAAAGAAGCCTAGTGAATATGCATGGGCATTGCTCGTGAGTCCGAACCAAAGATCCCTTGATAATTTGTTGTCATTTCCATGTTCATTACTCACCTCTTACTCCTTCATTGGCAAGCACACATGGGCTTATGCTTAATTCAACTTGAACCAAGTAATATGTTTCGAGTGGTTTGGCTCGTTGAACGAGTTTAAGTCTTCACACAGCCAAAAATAGGGGATCCCATATATTAATAAATCCATTCACAAGAGAAAGTAAAAATGTTTAGATCAATTGCTAGTTACATGCCACGACCAAATATAAGCTGAAATTTCTCATTTGTTGGAATTTTTAATCAACCTTATTAGGATTTTAAGGCAAAATAATGATTATTCATTATAAGTTCTCTTTTTATATCAAATTAATTTAATTAAAAGAATCATAAAAATGATAATTTATCCTATATGTATACACACACATAAATTAGTATATAACATTTTTTCGATGTGTCGAATTTTTTTATTTTTAAAAAATAACATATCGATATATTGTGTCATGTCATATTCACGTGCTGACATTGGTGTCGGAGCTACTTAGTTGTGCAGTTGAAGCACCTAAATCGGGCAAAGTACGAACCGGGCGGATGTCTTCGGTTCGGTTTTGAAGGACGGTTTGCGTCGCGACATTTGACATCGCTGGTGAAATCGAGGATGACGAACGGTGAGAAGCTTCTACTCTGACCGCTGTTCTTCGTCTTCTGCATAGGGCTCTCATTTCTCCACACGCCGTTGTGAAATTTGAATTGAACAAGTCTCTTCCTATGTATTCCTTCTCTCTCATAAGGTCCCAACTTCAATCCCAACTCAATCTCTCTCTTCTCTCTCTCTCCCCCCCCCCCCCCTCTGAAAATGCCGACCGCGTTGGTGAAGCTGTACAGCGTCTTCTTCAAGTACCACCTCAAGCACAAGCTCCAAGCCCTCGCTCAATCCTCTCCTCCAAGCCCTGGCGCCGGCGACCAGTTCGGCGTCGCCTCCCGCCTCGACGAGCCCGTCGCCCCCGCGAACCCGTCCTTCGTCGACGGCGCCGCCACCAAGGACATCCACATCGACCCCTCCTCCGCCCTCTCCCTCCGCGTCTTCCTCCCCGACACCGTCCTGACGTCCCCGACCGGCGGCGGGAACCCCGATGGATCCGCTCCGTACGGCGGATACTCCCCTTCGACCGGGGGAGACTGCGTCAGGCTCCCGGTGATGCTGCAGTTCCACGGAGGCGGCTTCGTGAACGGGGGGCACAACTCGGCGGAGAACGACAGGTTTTGCCGGAGGATCGCGAGGGCGTGCGACGTGATTGTGGTGGCGGTCGGGTACAGGCTAGCACCGGAGAGCAAGTACCCGGCGGCGTTCGAGGACGGGGCCAAGGCGTTGAATTGGCTGGCGAAGCAGGCGAATTTGGCGGACTGCAGTCGGTCAATCGGGAAACTAAGGAGGAGTGTCGGGATCGAGGGCCGTGTGTTCGACAGTTTCGGCGTGTCGATGGTCGAGCCGTGGCTCGCCGCTCACGGTGATCCTTCCAGGTGATTAGTTGCTCTCTTGACAAATCGCTCTGAATTTTGGATATGTCAAAGTGATTGATTATGTTTCTTCTTGAAATTGCAATTCTCGATTGACATGGAAATAATTAGTTCGTAGGTACCGAGCAAGTTGGCGCTTGTCTAGGTGCAGGGACAATTGTACCAGAACCGTTCATGGAACTAGACTACATTTCTGCCGATAAAGTTGTATGATGGACATTTCCGTTAGAATTTGGAT
This sequence comes from Rhodomyrtus tomentosa, assembly GCA_028455895.1. NCBI lineage: Eukaryota > Viridiplantae > Streptophyta > Magnoliopsida > Myrtales > Myrtaceae > Rhodomyrtus > Rhodomyrtus tomentosa. The sequence continues at coordinate 9,626,520 of JAPCWY010000003.1, read as the reverse complement.
ACGAGGATTCATAGGTGGATAGGATATGGTCAGAGGGAATGAAGTATTATACTACCGAGCAGTTCGAAACCAAGGAAGTGCTAGAATTAATGAAATGCGGGCTTCCATGGTTGATGCTTGGCGTGATCAGATGACCATGTATTAGAGACTGATTGAGTATGATCTGTGCTTCTGCGAGAAACATCGTGCTTGGTCGTTTCAGAAGAACCTTTGTGAGAGGTCTTCGATTTCTAGCAGTTCATCCAACTCACCAGTTTTGTCTGATAACCGTAACATAAGCTACCTAACATTCTCTAGGACAATACCTCTCTCTGAAATCACTCTTGCTGCAAGCAAATTGTGTTATTACTTCTGCTTTACTTTAGCTACTGTCCAAAATCCGTTTGCAAGTCCTTTTTGCCGTTTTTGATAATAATGTCAGCTAAAGTTGCCCCGATCTTTCTCGAGCAGGTGTGTCCTCCTCGGTGTGAGTTCCGGTGCCAATATCGCAGACTATGTGTGTCAAAAGGCCGTAGAGGAAGGGAAGCTCCTTGACCCTATCAAAGTGGTGGCTCAAGTCCTAATGTATCCCTTCTTTGCCGGGACCACCCCCATGAAATCCGAGGTCAAGCTTGCGAACTCTTACTTCTATGACAAGGCTATACGCAACATGGCGCTAAAGCTCTTACTACCAGACGAGGAGTTCAGCCTTGACCATCCGGCAGCAAACCCTCTAGTCTCGAGAATGGTGCCTTTGAAGTGCATGCCTCCGACCGTGATGGTAGTGGCCGAACACGACATGATGCGGGACCGCGCCATCGCTTACTCTGCAGAGCTGCGGAAGTTCAACGTCGATGCGCCCGTGCTGGACTACAAGGATGCCATTCATGAGTTCGCCACTAAGGATGTGCTGCTTCAGACGCCGCAAGCTCGAGCTTGTGCAGAGGATATAGCGATATGGGTTAAGAAGTACATCTCACTCAGAGGTCTCGAGTTTTCTTACTGAACTGGTTAGGAAAGAAAATTTTGCTAGTTTTGGCAAATCGAAGTGACCGAAGAGAAATTGAGGGAGGTTATCATGGACAGGAAGGCCGATTCAGAGCTGCGAGACTACTTTTGCTTGGTTCAGTATATATGCTCTCCATGAAGAAACACATGGAGATTAGACTCGGACCGTGATGATTGGTGAATTTGCCGTCTCTTCCCTCAAGTGCCGAAGCTTTCCTCAGAAATATGTTTGTTTCCATTCTTTGAAGCGTTTTCCTCCTATTGTATAGTCACCATTAGTTTGTTCATCTGTCCATATTCATCGCCTCGATGTGAAAATGTATCTTATAGGATCTGATCCTATATGAAAATTTCTTTTGCCTTGGTTCTTTCTACTGTCAATGTAATTTGTCTGCCCTGCGTAGATTCGGGAACTTCTATGTTGCATTGCCCAATCCATAACTGGCCAATGCCTTGAGTGTCGATTTGCATTCTCGTTTCTCTGATTCTGGGGTACCAAAATTCCTCTTAAATCTGCACTGGAATTACACTCTCAGCCACTGATTGCATGCAAAATCTCGTTTTTAAGTGAAAGACAAACGGTCCGATTTGACGATTTGAACTGTGTTTTGCTTGCCCCCCACCTGTCCATGTTGTGATGTCCTCCGGAATGTTGTTCCGTTCAGCTTTTCTGCAGCTATTAGTAGACATCCTACCGGGCGTATGAGGTCGAATCGCTCGACTCCTCACCGTAATCTGGCTTGGTCCAACAGGTGTTGGTGAGACTACCTCCAATGGGCTATGTAGCTTATAAGTGGCCGAAGCTTCCACCAAGCCATCGCCCGCTTCTCCTTTGGCGTCCCGTGCCATATCATTCGGAAGGAGAGGAATCACATTTTGTTATGCTATCAGACTGTTTTTTTTTTTTTTTTTGCTAGCCATCAAGAAGCATCTCGAGAAGTTGGTGAAACATAAAGCGCTAATGTTCAAACACGTTGAAGACACCTAATGAAACCGAAGCATGCAAGCTTGCTGGGACATTGATCCTTCCATTTTTATTTAAAGGGAGGGTCGGTCTGGCCTTTTGTTTTTATTTTTGTGATATTTGGCCGTATGTTTGGCCTCTTCTTTGCTTTTCTTTAGGATTCTAGTCCCTTTTTTGGACCCGAGACACCCTTGCACTCTTAGTAACATTCACTACCGTCACCTCGAGTGCAAGACACCCTTGTGGTGTCGGATTTCGCTTTTGTATAGTTGTGTTCTTGGTTAAAGCAATACAAATCCTACATTTACCAAAAAAACAAAAAACAAAAAATAACAGAGGCGTACCCAACATATATAAGAAAAAGGAAAAGACAAGGGAAGCAAAACACGCGCCAGCAGTTGAAGTTTAAGAGCCGTTGCAGTGCAAATCGGGATATCCCCCCATTCATCAACCCGACGTCTAAATCCGTGCGTCCCTCTCAACTGCGAGACGATAGATAAGGAATTAGACGTTGGGCAGACCTTTAATTCCAATTTTAATGGGGCCCCTCAAATCACAATTATGCCCCCACCCAACAACCGAAAATTCCCAATAAAGATGACGTCGTTTCGTTTTGTTGGAGTGGAATTCGTATGATGTCGGAAGCCAAGTATAAAAAGCTCGCACTTGAAACGCCTTCGTCCTCTGCAAATCAACTGAAAATTCTCGATCGACCCCTTACGGAAGGTGCGATTTTTGTGGGGATTATTTCACTTTGCTGAGCACTGAAGAGATCGAAATGGGCGAATCTGCTTGCCTTCGGAGGTCGTTCTCTCATCCTTCTGATGCTTTGCGTGGAGCCGCTCCGGTGAGTTCATTTCGCCGATGAGGTCTTAGTCTTCCTTGTTGTCGGCTCAGTTTGTTCTTTTTACTACGGACAATTTGGTTAAAAGGAGCGCTTTTTCGTTTTTGCTTTTCCCTTTTATGTATTCCAATGGTCGATTGCGCAGCTACCGTTGTTTTACAGTTTTCTTGCCTACTCGGTTTTTCTGAGATTCGTGGAAGAGAAAATGCGTGAGGACGCTCGGTTTTTTCGGACCCTCTGAGAATGTCGAAGATGAAAGTCATCGCCTTTAGGGGGTTTAGTGGCTTAGGTGTGTTTGAATTATCGATTGGGAAACTCCTGCATTTCGTTTACTTCATGTGGATAACTATGACTTTGCCCGTACGTTGACGAGATGACATTTCATTCAAGTGAACTTCTGATTAACTTTACTGAGGAGATGAGAATTTGGAAAATTCCAGGGTGACCCGATTCGCGCGCTCACGGAGTCCGTCTCATTTGGAAGATTTGTGTCGGACTCGTTGGCTTGGGAAAAATGGTCGGCCTTCTCTCACAATCGTTACTTGGAGGAAGTCGAGAAGTTTTCAAAGCCAGGATCTGTCGCGCAGAAGAAGGCTTATTTTGAAGCACATTACAAGAAAAAGGCTGCAACATCACAGGTTGAGGAAGCGGGAGAACCAAACTTTGACGTTCCCAGGCAGGAGGATATCCACGCTCGAGGGGACGAGTCTGCGGGGGAATCGGAATTGGCAAACGCTGACACTGTTGATGCCCATGATTTGTATCAGAAGAAAGATAGCGTTGAACCTACGGTAGCTTCCTCTGGTGATAAAAGTGGAACGAATCCGATCGATGAAAGAAGCAAATTGGAGATGGCAGAGGTTGCAAGTCCTGAGAATGTAAAACATGAGCTTGCTGAGAAGCACTTGTCTCCATCCGAAGGCTGCAGTCTTGTTGATAATCCTGACTGCACTGCAAATAGCATGACGACCCAAAATAAAAATGTGCCAGATAAGGTAACTTTGTTGCTTGGTCCTGCTTTCTCCTTCGATGCGTAGCCTTTCTTCAATTACCGATTCTACCTATTGTTGCTGCAGGTACCTGTTGATCAGCAGATTTTATCTTCATGTGAGAAAAAGCAAGCGCTTTCTTCCTCGAAGTCATCGACACGAAGCAGGGTGCCCAGATTGCCGCCTCCCCATACAAAGGCAACTACGTCTATGCTGCCAAGAGGTCCAAGACATGTAAATAATGCTGTTTTGAACAGTCAGACTCAGACAGTCAGAGGCTTGGTTAAGGAAAATAGATTATCCTCAAAATCTCTCCACATGTCGATCAACTTTGCTTCACTTGGTAGTAGTAGCACTAAATTGAGTTCGCAGTTTCTACAAGTCAGGGAAAACGAAGAGTGCACCGCCTCCCTGAAAATCGAGAAAGATAATTCGGTTGCTCGGAAAGCTCAAACTCAAGTACTGCTTGTCTCTTTTTCTATATGATTTATGTCTTCCCTACTCTCATTTGAAGCACTTGCATTAACACCTGCAGCTGATACCCTTCTAAAATGTCATGATCTTGAGTTTTCTTTTTTGAACATCTGCAGGCATGTTTAAGGAAGTCAGTGTGTTCTGCAGTTATTCCTGCATCACAAGACAGGAGGTACTTTGCCTTTGATGCTTTGACTCTTTCAGTTTTGCTACTAATCTATATTGCATCCTCTGTGTATTTATACTTTTTGAGCCAGGAGTAAGACCCTACTGAACAAGTTAATCTAAGAGCACTAACGACAGATGATGAGTCAATGTCCCTTCAGTGTAAAAGTTTCTTGTGTCAATTAAAAGATGTTTATGTAGGGTTTCTCGCGCATATTTGTTGCGATCCTCCCTATCTGTTAGGTATAAATGAATGCAAATATTCTCAGCCGGACGTCTCTAGTGACTCTAGTTTGCTTAAGCATTTAAATCGCTTGGCACACAAAAACAATATACTAAGTTTTGTTGTGTTTGTAACTGTCACTAACCCTAGTAACGCACAGCAGCTTGAAATGCTCCAGTATAAACGGAAGCAAAGCTCGGCCGACAACTGTGTGCTCGCCTTTTAGCTTCAGGAGTGATGAAAGAGCTGCAAAAAGAAAGGAGGTATATGGATGCCATTAAATCTTCCATCCAGACCTTATAAGTATGCATGATGAGGGTGATTCGTCAAATTCTTCAGCACGGCTGGCGAATTTCTCATTTTAACTTCCGTAGATTATGAACTCTTTCTTGTGTTGCCATTTTTCAGAAGCAGGAAGAGAAGAACACAGTTATGAAGGCAGAAGTGCAGCCACTGCAAACGTACAAGGTACATTTTGCAACCAATCAGCAGTACTGGTTAGGAAGTAATTGCATTGTAGGTTCACAGATTCTTTAGGAAGTAAAAAGAACCGCGTCGGTTGAACTAGTTTCATCATGGCTCAAATGTCACGCCTTGTTAAGCAGGCTGCCATTCAGATGAATTCCATAAGCTTGGCCTACTTAGTTTCCTTGCCTCATCGAGTTTGCATTTACTGTTAGCTCGGGGAAAACCAGAGCAAGTTATCAGGAAACTACAGAGCAAAGTTCCTCATAAAGATGATCAGTCATGCTATTTTTCCTCATTCAAGCACTAGTAATAACTTCTAGTGGTCTGCAAGGAGTGGCTTTTACTTCAAACTTCACCATCTGGCCACTTTATTTTAATCACTCAGACTACCCTCTGAGACTTGATTCTGGTTGGGTTTTTGCTGAAATGTCGTCCATGATGCAAAACGGGTTACCGAAAGAGTCTGATCTTCTCGATATCAAATTTTTCTATTTACATTGCCTAGGTGAAGAAGAGTAAGATGATTAAATTTGAAAGTTGTTTTGCTATTTTTCGGAGTTGATTGGCTTGTTGAATTTACTGCAGTGCACTAAACCACGACCTTCAAAACTCGAAAGTCAGCCAACTCCTGACAAATGCCGAAACACAAGATCTCGGCCTTCTCAACGTATCAAGATCAATGCTGAGAGCTCCAACCATGTCAACCGTAAACTTAGCCATAGTACCAACAATTATCAGACATTTTTACCACAGAAGAACGTGCAAGAAAATGCTTCTCCAAATATCCAGGTGTGAGCAGGTGAAACGGGAATTACTCAAAAACTGCATTCTTATGGCGGTCAACACAGGTGATTAAAACCTCCCACGAAATTATGCACAGTGAAAAAATCTTAAGTCTTATGTGAAGGATCTATAGCATGTACTATTGTAGATTTTGCTACTTGTCATGAGGCTAGTTTCAGCTTCATAGAAAGGTGTTTTTTGTTCGGCTATTATGAATAAAAGAAGTCTTCTTTCCTACAGAACTTGGTGGAAATAAAAGGAAGAGAAAAGGAAAAACAGAACACCGGTAACACCTAATGTCTTCTCATGAACTTGTTCCTTGTCCTCGATTTCGCTTCTTTCCTGGCTGAATGTACAAATTGTCCCGCAATAAGTCTAGCAAAAGGAAAACCGAGACCTCGTGCCAATATGAGCAAACAGTTAGTCCCTGAAACTAATGAAGGATGCTTGTCAAGAACTTTTCAGCAAAGGTTAATTCAGAAGAATGGACAGTTGGGAAAGTAAGAATTTAGCAAGTAATCATCGAGGTATCTAAATGCATCAGGCAATCCTCCAAGAGGTGAATGAAGCCAGGATTACTCAACCAATATCTTTCAGGAGAAATCAAGCATTACTTTCCGTCTAAACTCCTCACCCTTCATCTAATGGCTCGAGCTCTTAATCCGATGACGGAGGCAAGAATATTCTCATTCAACACACAAAGTTTCTAGAAATATGTGTGTACTATAAAAACAAAGGAATACGACGAAAGTGAATCTAACTCACTGCAAAAGAACATAATGCTTCATTGCAATAGAGTTGGCACAGGAAAGACGATTAATTTTCAAGTGAATCATAAATTATGTCCCATGAATATTGAGCAGAAGACTGGATGCTAAAGGCCCTTTTATTGGGACCATAAACATCAACCAACCTCCCAGAGCTTGACATTTTGCATTCTAGTACCCAGGTCCAAAATAGCTGGGCTGAATCCAAGACATGCCCTGTTTCTGTACTATATATATACATCACTCATCTAGCTCCCATTCCTGCAGAAGCTTAAGAATTGCTTCCGCAATGAGAGGAGACAACACAGGACTAATATGGATGCACCTGATTTTCACTCAAATTTCCAAGATAGTGTTGGCAATTGGGAATGAACTTGTCTATGCACAGCTACTCCGCTTCTGCTTGAGCTTCCAGGTTCATGTATGTACCTCGGCGTCACTACTAATGGAAGGCCAGCAACACTGTACCTAGAATTTACAGTCAAACTCTTCAGTCCTGCTCACTATTAGATCATCATGTAATCGAAAACAAGGACATGGGTCTCAGGCGTCATGTAAGGAAGGCTCTCAATGTAAAGGCAAAAACTTCTTAGGTTCTCCTTCGCCAGAGTAACTGCATCAACTACGTCGTTGCCGCTTGTGAGGACCCATAAATCTCTCGAGCCAACTCTCTTAAGGCTGTCACGACAAAAGGGGCAGGACCGAGATCGGCCATTCCTGACGTTCAAATGCATCATACCAAAAAAAAAAAGAGAGGAAAACTGTTAACACATTTCGCCCTAACAGCATAAACACTACTGATTAGGGCAAAAGTACAGGCCTTTTCAAACAGAAAAGGCGTCCCTATAAAGTGCAGGAATTGACTGACTTGAATTACGAAGTTCTGTAGTCAAAATAAACATTAACATCCCCTTTACCAGTCACGAAAGCAGTTGATGCACATGGAGTGGCCGCAGCTCGGTAGTACCATCTTATCATAACCGTCCATGCATATGCCACATTCATCCTCCTCCTCAACATCTTTATCGCCAAGCCTCCTCTTGTGTTCCACCCGCATTCTGCTCAAAGTATCTACTGCTTGGCTACTTTTATTATTGTTATCTTCGATAAGGAAAAACTGGGCTTCCAATTGCCTCAACATGGGATATATAACGGCTGCATAAAGTTTCTAATCAACTTACATATAGTAGCGTGTAGGATTCAGCGTAGAAAACAGCACACCTTGGGTAAACTTGCAAAAGAGAAAACAGGCGCATACCGTAAAATTCCCTCAGAGAGGCTTTTCTTTCTTTTGAAGACATTGTGGGCATGCCATCAACGTATACCTGATATATTACGATCTGAACAAGGCCTAAATAACTAGGGATGGAATCCGTACAATGGCAATCCATCCATTCAATCAGAAACAATAAGAATGGTGCAAAAGGACTGTATGACAATCTCATCTGAATGCTGTCGCCGCAATAATCTCTTGGTAAACCAGCTGCCCTGTAAAATAGGAAAGGGTGATAGTTTGAAGTGCCAATGACAGCATAAACTAGTAATGTTTTGAGTGTAAGATGTCAGAAATTTAAGGAAATGGAAAGAAAGAGGGAAAAAAATCAGCTATAAGAATTTCAGGAAGCCAAATTGAGTGAACAATCCTGGTAATGGATTGACATAACGAAAAGTTGAACACAGAATGAGCAAAATCCCTAAACACAGGTATTGCAAGAACAAAATTGGACGGCAACACATCCTACAACGCAAGTTGAATTTACTCCCATGTGCAACGAAAATGATGATGAAGAATCAGGAACAGTTGAGTATTGCAGCCTAATATTCCTCTTTGTTTAATCTATTTCAAACGAGAAGTTTCCCGTTGTAAGTGACCCAATTCCTGCTCAGTGGTGTTCTCTTGCAAACACGAATTGCCAATGCTCAAGCTGAACAACCTCCAAGAAAACAGTGCCTATTAATCACCCATTTGTGAACAACAAGCTCCATGGAAGAAACCCCAGAAGAGAGAAACCAAAAAATTGTCACAGAACCAGTTCATAAACTCTTAGAGCTACAGTTCATCATCCATACGGGCTCTACTACAGAACACGATCGTTGTAACAATTACCAACCAAAAATCTTGATTAGGGGCGGCTTACAGGCTATTGGCATGCTGTATATCAGCTTCAAGAGCTTTGATGGATTCTCTGAAGGAGGACGTGCCAGGCTGCTTCTGCCACATTGTTTGATATCAGCAAACAAGGAGAGGGAGAGATGAGGCAAGAGATCGGTCCTTTTTGGGTTCCTTCCCTTGCTCTTTCCGGGTGTTTTGGAAGGATTCTCCTTTTGGTTTCTGCAGAGGAGAATTCTGGGGAAAGAAAATGGGAAGTGACGATGGTGAGTGCTGAAAAGAGGAAGGAGAGAGAGACAGAGAGAGAGAAGTTTGCTTAGTGCTTAAACATTTGCAGACCAAGAAGGAAAGAAAGGGATTACTTCACTTTCTCACGAATCTTCTGATCTTATCCCTTTGCCTTTCTTTATAGACAAGTCCCGACATTGAATATGAGCCGTCATTCGCCTCCAAATTATGACTCTAAAAGCAAGCTAACTTCAGTCTAGAAATTACAATGGGATGACTGAATTTTCAGAAAAGGAAATATACTATGAGGGTCATTGAGGACAGACATTAATGAGTGACAGATCGTCTCACCTGCCAATTATGCACGAACCCGGCTTGAAGTCAAGAACGTAACTTCGCCTCCCACGAGCCAGAGAAATTATTTGTCAGCAACGGTCGAAATCACTGCAATAACCATTTTCTTTCCCCCACAGGGGGGGGGGGGGGGGGGGGGGGGGGGGGGGGGGGTGGTGTGTGTGTGGGGCGGTGCTTTTCGATGTGCACGTAGTCCGTTAATCAAACGAAAGAATCGACCTTGCGAATTATAGTTTCGATCTTTATTTGTAAAGAGACTGATGCTAGATACGCTTTCTTACTTAATGCAATCTAAGCGTCCCTGTTATGGACCATGGGTCGTTTTGACTTATACATAAACATTTTCATTTTGTCGTCGAATGAGACTCGCACCAGCCAAAGTTTCTTCTTAACTTCATTGCCCCGGTATAATGGATAGTGATTCGCCGGAGATCGCAACTTATCAGAACCGCCGATCTCGTTGGTCTCGTGATATTCAGCTGCTGCAATTGCATCTGAGGTGTGTGGTTTCGGAGTTCGGATGGGAGATTACTCATGTGCTGAAATCCAAAACATTCCAAGAGTAAAGAGCCCTAACGAAGCTGGAGGTGCACACAGACATGGAATGGGGACCATCTGATCCTGGGTACGTCATTTCGAAAGGGATTTAGCAAGTGGAGTGAAGTGCCTTTTCATTCATGGAGCATTAAAAAGCTGCACACAGCCAGAACAAACCAAATTGATATCTGTGATGGCTAAAAAGCAAAGCAAAGGAAAGCAAAGCAAAGCTGATCATGAAATACTTTTCCGAGCAATAATTTAGTCGTCTTGCTTTCCAGTACACGCTTTTGCATGGCATGGCCAGGTCACTCTTTCCCATCAAGCTTTGTTTTGTTTTTGTTTTTGTTTTTTTTTAAATACAATTAATTTCACTGCCCATTTGCGATTCTTATTCTATGAATTTCTCTTTTGCCACCCTAATTTTTTTTCATGTTTATAAAATACTGCAGAAGATAATTAGAGGAACCATCTGTACTTGGTTGCACCCCCATGTCCTCCTCCTGTGTGCTAAACATTGAATGATACCAGCCGTGAGCTTATCCATCCCATATCCTGTGAGGACTATCATGTTGTAAATGGAATTCAAAGAAGAAACTTGTATGGGATGTGACAATCCTTTCGGAGATTTTCCCGTTCTTAATTTGGTTGGCCTCTTGACAATATGTTATTTTAACCCTAACGGGGTCTCAAAGGAAAAACACATTGTGCCCTACTACTTTTTTTTGGAAGCGTACAAAATCTTCACACTTTTTTTATGGACAAAAAATCTTCTCACTTTCAAAGATATGATGAAATGGTCAAAAAGCAGGAGGCTTTCAGATTAATTGTTGTGGGGTGCATGTAGCAGACTGTCAGATCACGTTGACCCACCACCTCAAATTTCTCGGACGGACATCAGAAATCTGAAATGATCATAGCACTACCTGTTCATGATTTTTTCTCTGAAGAGTCAAGGCAACAGTGTTGTAATCTCACTGCTAAAGGGAAAAAAAAAATTTAGTCTTCTGCTAAACGTATTGATCTTTGGTTCATGGAATTGCGATCTCAATCAAGCCAAAGGAGAAAAAAAGGTTGAATTTGAAAGCTGTATTCCCTTGGAAAAGAAAAAGGAGATTCCAAAATGAAAGCTAAAGATGGAACCGTGATGAGTGAGCATATTACAGAGCTCATCACTCCCATAAAGCAAAAGCCTAAAGTGGAAAACGAAGAAGAAACGGCAAAAGGAGGACAGTGATGTTGAAGTTGAACTGAGCACTACCAACCCACGCTTTGTTGATTCTTCCAATGCCAGAAATCCTCAGGACAGGCAGAGCGTCCAACGATCCCAAAATCATTTAAAGTTTCAAGTTCTCTTTGTTTCTCAATGGGTTCCGTTTCTCAAATCTTTCTCATATTCCTGGCGCTCGCAGTACCGTGTGCTCTGTGCCAAGTTACTGGTAAAACCTCCATCTTCGAGTTTGTTTTTGTTCTCGTATCACAGGAACATGTTTTTCACCGAAAGTTGGTTCCTTTGGCTCACTGAGTTGAAGAAATTCGCCCTTTTTTGCACATGCAGAGTTCGTCAGCATAGACTGTGGAGGAGCAGGCAACTACACAGACCCGACAACTGGGCTCAGATGGATCTCGGACACGAGTCTCATGAGCTATGGCGAGTCTTCGGCGGTACAGAATTCCAATGGGAGCTCGGTGCAGTATCAGACACGCAGAGACTTCCCAATAGACGAGAAGAAGTACTGTTACACCCTCCGAACCGAAGAGAGGAGAAGATATATCGTCCGCACGACATTCTTGTACGGCAATCTTGAAACCGAAGCGACGTACCCCAAGTTCGAGCTCTACTTGGACGCGACCAAGTGGACGACCGTGACCATCTTCGACGCTTCCCGAGTTTATGTGAATGAGATGATCATACGAGCACCCTCTGAATCCGTTGATGTGTGCCTTTGCTGTGTGACGACTGGGGCTCCATTCATTTCCACTTTGGAGCTCAGGCCATTGAATCTCTCGATGTACGCCACTGCTTTTGAGGATGAATTCTTCTTGGAGGTGGCGGCGAGGGTCAACTTCGGGGCTCTGACACAGGAGGCTTTAAGGTAAAAGGCTCTTGTCCGAAAAGGTTTTCTTTTATCCGCGGTAGATGTTTAGCTGAATCCAGCAGCAATTTTGAATTTTGTGAATCTCACAATTGATAGAGTAAGCGTAAATAGTGATGAATATGACGAGGGCTAATTCGCTTCTAGTTTTCTCTAGGTACCCGGATGATCCTTATGATAGAATTTGGGACTCAGACCTTGCAAAGAGGCAAAATTTTCTGGTTGGCGTAGCCTCTGGCACAGAGAGAATCAACACGTCGCAAATTATAGATGTTAATACTAGAGAATACCCGCCCGTTAAAGTCATGCAAACAGCTGTTGTTGGCACGAAAGGGTTGCTTACCTACAGGCTGAACCTGGAAGGCTTTCCAGCTAATGCCCGTGCTTATGCATACTTCGCGGAAATCGAAGACTTAGGGCCAAACGAGAGTCGGAAGTTCACATTGAAGGAGCCTGCCTTGGGTGAATACAACAACGCTGTGGTGAACATTGTTGAGAATGCCAATGGTAGCTTCCGACTTTACGAACCAAGCTACATGAACGTGTCTTTGAATTTCATTCTATCATTCGCCTTTCAAAAGACGTCAGATTCTACCAAAGGACCACTTCTGAATGCCATTGAAATTAGCAGATATGCACGGATTGCTTCAAGGACGGATAGGCAAGATTGTGAGTTCACTGATTCTTTATCTTTAATAGTGACAATTAGGTCTTGTTACTCAATAGCTGAAGCCTTTAGTGTGGCATGACTTGTTGATTAAGAATTTGGCATGAACAGTGACAGTGGTCGATGCCCTTCACTCTATGCCCAGTGAAAATGTTTTCACAGATCAAGGTGATCCATGCCTTCCCGTTGCTTGGGAGTGGATGAATTGCAGTTCAACGACACCACCAAGGGTCACAAAAATGTGAGCTCCTCATGTTGTTGGTCATCTATGCAACTCTTCATTTGGTTCCACTGTATTTTCTGACTTTAGTACCTCATCATCTTTGCCTTTTGTCTCATGATGTGGAGTATTATATGAGCTTGTCCCTAAGTAATACCTACTGATTGTGCTAGTCAGACTATAGGAATTTTTCAACATATTTAGGATCTTCAAGAGAGAGAAAAGAGAAAATAGTCAAAGGGTATATCTTTACGCAATAACTTGATATAGTCGTGCATTGATGGCTTTATTTACAGAATATGAGAGGCACTGACAATATCAATGATATTGAAAGTTCTGGACGATGTCGTGGCTGAGAAGGCAGATCCAACTAGTGTTATATTGAACTATTACCGCTCATAATCTAAAGAGTGTTCTTTATACAGTACCTCAATAGACATGCCCAAATGGCTGGGCCCAGGCTCGAGATCAGGCTTAACTTTGCTCAATTAGTGCGGCTATTTCCATAAAATTGCCTATTCCTTTTCGGGTATGAACAGGCAGGCAGAAGGCAAACTCAGGCCCTGCTCACTCATTTGCTCCCAGGACCTAATCCGCGAGGAAGTCTAGTACCCTCTATTTTAAAATTGTCAATGTTTCATAGCTAATACGATGCACTGGCCTGTTGTGCAGAGTCCTGTCGGGAAGGGGCATAAAGGGCATGATCCCCCCTGAGCTTAATAATTTGGTGCAGTTGACGGAATTGTAAGTGCATTAACAATTGCAAAAATCTTACTTCTCATTTTGAATACCCAGTTTTCTTCAATTCCTTACTCCCTATATATCAGATGGCTGGATGGAAATTCATTTTCCGGCAAACTCCCTGATATGAGCAGCCTCACCAATTTACAGATTGTGTAAGCTATTTTTTCATGATCTCAAGATTTTTAAGCTCATGTCCGTTATTTGTACCTGTATGACCTGAGTGATGCTTCTTTTTATGTCTGAAACAACCATTTCCTGCTTTCTTTTGGTGAACTTGCAGGCATTTGGAGAACAACCAGTTGACTGGTCCCTTGCCTTCTTACCTTGGTACTTTGCCAAGTTTAATCGAACTGTACGTGGCAACTAGCCGCTCTTCGCTATTTGTTTATGACCTTTGGCTTAGATGTGATAGAGGTGAAATTTTAGATTCTATGAATCATGTAGTAATAATATGATTCTACATTTCAGGAATATAGAAAACAACTCTTTCACTGGTGAAATACCTCCAGCACTGTTAAGTGCAAAAATTAAATTCAGGTGAGTAGTCTTCTTCTTTTGGCAGTGCTGACAACAAAAGTTCGTCACGAAAATATTTCACTTGTGACTTCTTTGGTACAAAGCACGAATTCTTCCTGTTCCCTTGCTCAAAAAAGGAACCTGAAGTATGTGATTAGAAACTCTTAGATCGCATTGCATGTTGCTAGCTTTTGGTGTTCAGTCATAGCAGATGATGCAACTCTATGTGCACATGGATCTACGTCCATACAGTGCATCAATGCGTTCATTAGATTAATATCCTCAAAAGACGCAAGCAATTCGAATCAGTTTAATCTTGTAAATGGCAAACCAATTTGAAATATCGTCGAAGACACAAGTAACGGGAATTTCTATAGGCTTGTAAATGGCTATCCAATTTAAATAATAACGCCAGAATAAGCTCTTGATAGATTTGTTGATGTGATTGGAGCACATATCACATACAAGGAGCACCATTTCATGCACAATTGCTAACTTTTCTGCAATACCATATGCATATATACATCAGTGGAAGCTATGAAAAATGCAAAAGTATCTGAAATTGTCTTATGGCTATGTGGTATTGCAGATATGGGGGAAACATTGGATTGCACGGACACTCAAGGAAAAAGATGCGGTTCAGGTGGATACTTGGAGCTTCAATTGGAATACTTGCAGTTTTGATATTGTTGCTTCTAGGCAGTGTGCTACTCTTGCATAATCTTCGGAGAAGGAAGTCCGGCCAGAAAAGCAATGACAAAGGTGTTCGCATCAATAGTTTCATTAACTGCATTTCACATTGATTTGATTGGGTTTGTGTTCCTTAAATATTTGCCTTGTGTCACTCAGGTGATTCCTTGCGTACTAGCACCAAGACTTCAACTGCATATACAGTTGTCCGAGATGGCCACTTAAGGGAAGAAGGCTCACACTATATGACGCTTTCTGATTTGGAATCAGCTACTGATGGGTTTTCAAAGAAAATAGGTGGAGGTAGCTTCGGATCAGTGTACTATGGAAGAATGAAAGATGGGAAAGAGGTGGCTGTAAAGATCATGGCTGAAATATCTAACGATGGGCACCAGCAATTTGTGACTGAGGTACTTACACTTTAAGCCTTTTGAGACGTACTGTTGCTGTGAACACGTGGTTAACCTTCACTTGTTAGATGTGTTGTGGGAAGCATTAATTTGTAGTTGAGGAACTAATGTGCCATGTATTAATGTAATAAGTGTTCATCAATTTCGCTTGAATCCATCATTTAAACCAGCCAGTTAAAAGTGTAAACCTAGGACAAGCAGAAAGCGCAATTTCTTTTTCTCATGGAAAAAGAGATCTTGACTGTCAGGCAGTCGGGTTCTTGTAGAAGAGGCTATTGTCAAACTTGCCAAAGCTCGGCTCAATTTCAGAATGACTGGTACAGTACATAATAACAGGGCACTGTTGATCTGGTTGAGAACAGCAATCAGCAACATTCTCTTGCTTTCAGTGTCTTATTTGATATTCTCTCTCCCACTTTCTGGTTGTGTAAACTTGCAGTCGTAGGGTTTCAAACCTGATCTCATTCCCACCTGTAACTTGCGCTTACCTGATATAATAGACTATGCACAGTGGTTCCACACGATCATGGTGTACAGCTGTGTCCTTAGAAAGCTACAGCTCATGGAATGTATTCATTGTTGGTTTTGAGGTGACCAACATGAGGAAGAAACTGTATTACAGACTTCCCTGGTTTGTTGTAATTGGTCAGGCTAGAAGTCTTGCCTGAGAATTTGTTTATCTCCACCATTGGCTGAAGGATCCTCAGTGGAAGAGTGACATTGTGAAAGCTTTTGAGTGGCTTTTCACAAGCCTATCTTACTGCATCACTGGTTTTCAAGAAATGAGAATGTTGCACATATAGTCACTAACCAGTGTACTGGGCTGCAGGTTGCACTGTTGTCCAGAATCCATCATAGGAATTTAGTTCCTTTAGTTGGGTACTGCGAAGAAGAGCATCAGCGCATCTTAGTATATGAGTACATGCACAATGGGACCTTGCGCGATTACATACATGGTTTGATCTCATCAAATGTTCTTTTTGTTTTTCCTGCTTTCCTCAAATCTGAGAGTTGGATAAGAGGCAGTTTAATGATTGATTTTTTTAGCAGATTCTGTTAAGCAAAAGCAGCTGAACTGGCTTACACGTCTCAGTATAGCAGAAGATGCAGCGAAAGGTTTGAATTGCGAACTAATCTTCTTGTTCACATGCAATGCAGTTTTTCAATGAATTGTTTTCAGTGCAACAGCGTAAAAGGCTCATTACGTGTATGCAGGTCTTGATTACTTGCATACGGGATGTAACCCAAGCATCATTCATCGAGATGTGAAGACGAGTAACATTCTGCTAGACATGCACATGAGAGCAAAAGTATCGGATTTTGGGCTTTCAAGGCAAGCTGAGGAGGATTTGACCCATGTATCCAGTGTAGCGCGGGGAACTGTAGGGTATCTGGATCCAGAGTAAGCCATACATAAGCATGTGCTAACAACCTGTCTGTCATAATTGTTCTCCCGGACACAATCAGATAGCTTGATATTTTGTCCCACAGGTATTATGGAAACCAACAATTGACAGAGAAGAGCGATGTGTACAGTTTTGGAGTTGTCCTTTTGGAACTGATCTCTGGAAGAAAGCCCGTGTCGCCAGAAGATTATGATTCTGACTGGAACATTGTCCATTGGGTATGAGATTTAGTGCTTTCATTATTTCACTTGCTAAAGCTTTAGACATTGTTATTTAAAACTGCTGGGATTACCTTCTTCTGGATTCTTCCCTAAGACACTAAGAACAAAGAATACATGCTGCAAAATGAGAGATAAGAGGCCAATGAAAGATTCAAAATTCACGCAATATATATATATATATATATATATAGAGAGAGAGAGAGAGAGAGAGAGAGAGAGAACTTGGTTGGTACAAGACGGTTGCTGGGGCGTCGTATTTGGTCGAGAGAAGCATGGCTTTCAACCTGTGTCGTTACGTACAATAAATGTGATCTGAAGGTGAAGAATATGGTGATCTTTGTATGTTCACAAGGCACGTAAAATTATTGTCCTCAATGTGCGGTCTGTCTTAAACATGAACGACATCTAGGTCTGAAAATAAGCAAATGCTTGTTTGGACAATCGTATCCATGTTGCTTACTCTCCTTTTGCAGGCAAGATCATTGATTCGCAAAGGGGACGTGATGAGCATAGTCGATCCGATACTGACAGGGAGCTTCAAGATCGAGTCGGTGTGGAGAGTGGCGGAAGTCGCTCTCCAATGTGTCGAACAGCATGGAGTTTCTCGTCCTCGGATGCAGGAGATCATATTGGCGATACAAGATGCTATCAAGATCGAGAAAGACGCGGAGAGCCGCCTGAAACTGTCTCCTGGCAGTTCGAAAGCTCAATCCTCTCGCAAGACCTTGCTGACCAGCTTTCTGGAAATTGAAAGCCCCGACTTGTCGAATGGTTGCACAGTCCCATCCGCCAGATGATGGTGAGCGAGAAATACTCTCTGGAAATTGTCCGAGCAGCTTCTGTTAGTTTACATCCCGATGATCTGATATGGGTAGTGTAGAGAAGTTTTGAGATTCGTCTTACAACTCTCTGTAATGATTTTGACACAACTTTGTAAAGGGAAACAGTCAGAAGGGGTAAGAGAACAGCCACAACGGTAAAGTACCAAGCATGACATATTTCCTTAGAAAGATGCGAGTAGAACGTAGTGTCTTATCACTTCGCTACAGTATGTCAGCAGGTCGATTGTATATTCATTTTTCCCAAAAATATGACAAATTTTGAAATAAAAAAAGAGAGATTAGAGTCTTCTAATATCTTTAAGCAGTGTTCATCTTTTTGTATTTGTTACACTTTCCTGATTGAAAAGTTTCGGTGATAATTTTGGAGTCCATATGAACGATGATGTTATGAAAATCATGTTCTTTTTTTTTTTAATGATAAATCCCAATCATAGTGCCCATAATTGTGCTTGTGAATACGAACATATTTCAGAAATGCGGTATAATCGCCAGGCTGACCACCCTCTTTCATTTCGATATAATCCTTCAGGTCTATCCGTGTTCAATTTAATCCATTCCTGTGGTGGAGTATCTCAAACAACCATAATTAGAGAAGTACGTGATCTACTTTTGGCCAAACTGATGGTTGATGAAATTATGATTTATTTCGTGTGTGATTGAATTACCCATATCAGATGGAAAGGAAAAACAAATTAAAAAAAAAAACGACTTAATTGGCCATCGCCAAAAAAGCCATGTGCTTGCACCAACGATGGTGCCCAAATCACATTTGGGGGTCGAATCTCCCCATGTCAGCCAGGTTGGCTTTTTGAAGAATTCTACTTGTAACTTCTTGAACTTTTGGTTTTTCCGTGTCGTGCGGCTCTCATAATTTAATCCTTATCTAATTGTAATAGAATAAAGTTTTCAAACGTGTTCATACCGACACACACGGTCAGACTGCACTGCAGTAGTCGAAATCATTTGATTTCGGCCGAGCAAAAGAGATGTCTTTCTGACAAAATCGAAGCTCCGAGAGCCGCAAAAAAATTGCGCCCGTCTCAAGAGCGAGGCTTGGCAGATTCTGTGTCGAAGCCCGCGGCGTGTTTTGGCTTTCGCTAGTTCAAAGATCGCTACGGGCCTGATGCTTTGAAGGCTGTTCTCGCTCGTCAGCCATGCCTTTGCTCACTCTTGATGCTTGCTGGGCTCAAGCTGGCGATGCCTCTCCGACTCGCTTTATTGGCGCTTCAGTCTTCAAGGGTCAGTTGTTTGGCATGGGTGGTCGCATTTTCTGTAATTTGAGACATTTGTTGTCGATTTTGTGGACGCGAAGATACGAAGAGCTCAGAATTCTGTCCCTTGTTTTCCTGGGTTCGGTGATTTCACTGTCAGGATCGAGTTTTTGAATACCATGTATTGAAATGATCGGTGACTACTGCTTGTTTGTGGAAATTGGCCAAAAAAAAGTGATGATTTTTGCTTGGATTATACTTGCAAGTTGTGGAAGTTATTATGAAACGAATCCGTTTTTGAGTGGCAGAGATTGCTTCATCGTGTGTAACTTGCTGACATCAGGGACTATCTCGTGCATCGTCCCCAAAAACGATTTTTATCCAGGGATGAATCGAAAAAGAAATCTTTATTGGTTCTATTGTTTTGATTGGAGCTTTAGCTATTAGACTTCTTTCATGGTTTCACCTCGATAATTCAGGCTCGCTTCATAATGCAAACTTTAAGCTAATTGTGTTAAATACCAATTTAGTGGACATGTTGGTGGTCAGGCCTTAACATGCTGTAAAATGTGAACATGGCTCTGAATCCATATTTATGGGTTGTTCTTGTGTCTGCTGACATCGTATGCTTACGAGAGGCTGATGTTGATTGTATGGTGCATGTGTAAGGTGAGGAGTTTATTGGCCTCGATGATGCAGTGAACTATTTCCATGCCACCCGGTGCAGTGTAAGAATTGCTAATTGTTCCTTTATATGAAGTCATAAGGCAATATGGTTTTGATTTCAATCGACTAATATGATTTTGCATTCTTCTGCAGGCGTGCAGAGTAAGCACAAGTCGTGCTTTAGTTCGATGCTCTGCAAAGAGATCAAGAAGATATAGAAGACCACAGAAAATTGTTGATCTTGATCTGCAAGTTGACCAGAGTTCATCCAAGACAAGTGTTGCTGATAGATCTTCTTCAACAGTTGAAGATGCTCCGAGTGCTGATGTTTCCTCCAACAATTCTTCTGTGAATTCTACCACGTCCATTTGCTCCAGGGGTACTGTCTTTCAGGCGTGTGCAGTTACTTCTGGCTTTATGGTTGCTCTTGGTGCTGTAATTAGAGAGGTGGGTCCTGCTGTCAAGTTCACATTGGATGTTAGGAAACACTCATTTTCATCGTGATGCGAGACAAATTGCAACCTGCTTTTCTCTTCTTTACATTTCTTACTCAAATTGCCTTCATTAAGTGGTAACATTTCATCCTTACTGGAGGGAACTTTTAGTTATTTTTCTTTCTGCTTTACACCTGTCAGATTCTAAATCTCGACCCAAAACTTGCAGGCATCTCATGTTGCCTTCATGGAAGGGTTGCCAGTAATTGACTGCACGAAGGAAATATCATGTATGGAATCCCAGTTGGTTTTTGCTAACAGTGAGGGTGGTTGTTGCGCAATACCATTTCGAGATCTCTCCTGCATATTTATGCTCGGATAACATACTTAAGCCAAGTAGAGCCAGACTGATGATAACCATATGAATGACGCCTTCTCAATAGCATAAATAGTACAACTAAGTCATAACAATTCCCAAAAGTTTCTTATAAATGGTTGGCTAGTGGTATGGTTTTATAGTATGAAACAATGAAGCCAGAAATTTGATTATTGTTCTCCTTTGTTTGATACCTCTTTTAAAGCGTACTCTTAGACTGACAGCCAATAAAATGGGTAGACATCCGGGGGTTTGCATATTTAAGTGAGTTGGATCCTGCATGCTTGCAGTGGCAGCTTACTTAGTCAAATTGCTCCCTTTTCTTCAATGGCTCATTTTACAGAAGTGTGGATAACAGTAACGAAATTGAATTTGTATTTCATTGTAGAATAGCCGGTTGCTAGTTGAAAGTTTGCTTTTACATTTCTTGTTAAACTAGATGCTAAGTATCCTGAATGCAATCTTTTTCCCCCTTAAATTTGATCAATGAAGATGTTAAACCATACACTTTCCATTGCGTCCGGTCACTTACTCTTGATGACTACTGGGCTTGATTAATAAAACGTGCTTAAGAAGATCATTCTTTCCCCTTGCTTACAGTTGGTTTTGAGACATGGCATCTTGAGTTGATTACAGGATTGGTTATTCTGATATCATCTTGTCGGTACCTACTATTGAGGACTTGGCCAGACTTTGCAGAGTCTAGTGAAGCAGCCAATCGACAGGTACCATGTACCTCACCTCCTTTTATCTTGTGGTCTTTTCGTGCATTAATGATTGAGTTTTCCTGACGCATAAATATTTCAAGAGTACATAGATGGTAGGAGGAGTACTTTTGTGGCCTGTTCTTTGGAAAACCACTTTTCATTTCAACCTTGTGCCACGTCTCTTAGGTATTTGTGAACTCACAAGCTGTTCGACCTTTTTACTCAGTATAGACTTTGTTTGAACTTGCAGGTTCTTACCTCACTTGAACCTGTGGATTATTTGGTAGTTTCATTTCTCCCTGGAATCAGTGAGGTAATACACAAATCGTGTGTCTTGATTCTCTATTTGTCCTTCAGTTTATCATGTCAATAATCATGCTTCATGCTTCTGTATCCTCTTATTATCAAATGTATGTATTCAGGAACTTCTTTTCCGTGGTGCATTGCTCCCACTGTCCGGAAACAACTGGAACAGCGTCCTGCTTGTTGCTGCCTTATTTGGGATCCTACATTTGGGCAGCGGGCGAAAGTATTCCTTTGTAATTTGGTATGTGTAATATGAGCAATGTCCTTTTCCCATTAATTTTCAGATCGTCCCCACATCATGGCCAGCTGTAACCCTGTTTGTGATCCTGGCAACCAAAAATATGCATTCATCGTTGAGCTTTCTGCGACCAATGTGATGTCCATAAGAAAACTGGGAGATTGGCTAGACGGATTGTGTTTAACTCAAGGTCTTTTTTAGGTCTCTTTGAATTGCCACCTTTGTGTTACAGTTAACCATGGAGACTAACAAAAGGCTGTTTCAAGCTTTTACAGGGTAGATCGAGAGGAGGAAGAAATTTTTCTGCACAAGTTTTGGCCAAAATAATTAAGAAAGAGGGGGGGGGGGGGGGAATAAATGTTGTACGTTACCATTGAAAAGCAGATTAGAATATTCCTCTGGAGCGAAGTTAGTTTGCATGCGAGTACCAGAAGTGCCGAGTCTCACAGGACGGTAGTATATGGAGCATTTCTCAAGTTTATCTGCTTATGTTTGGTTTGCAAACTTGTTTCAGGGCAAGCTTTGTCGGATTGATGTACGGTTCTGCAACAATAATCTCTTCGAGCGTTGTCGTGCCGATGCTTTCTCATTCACTGAACAATCTGGTTGGAGGGATGATATGGCGCTACTCAAAGTCAGGGTCGTCGGAGTAAGATGAATCCCCTGCAGTTTTTGTGGTTCTCTATATGAACTGTGTAAATATCTACAAGAGATGGCCGTAGGGCGGACGCACAATGTTTTTTTTTTTTTTTTTCCACGTATGACTTTTGGATCCTGCCTATACATCATTGATCTAGTTGGGAGTATCTTGTTTCTCCTTGTTCTGTATTGTTTCCTTTACTACTCCCGTGAAAAATGAGACCGGTGACGAGCGCGCACGTGCGATCTATGCTTTGCTATGCGCAAATTTTACCGGTTTGGTTGTCTTGCTGTTTCTACATACCAGTCTTGTACTTCAGATTCATGCCCATAGTGTTTGACACCTTTATACAGAAATCGCGCATTCGCTTTTCGACCACCTCTTTTTCGCTCGAAATGAATCACCTTGATTTGTTCAGCAGTATTAGCAGACAGAGAAAAGAGTCAGTTTATCTCATCTGTGCTACAAACATTTGTGTGAAAAGGGAAACAGGGATTTTTCACATTGCCTTTTGACGCTAGCTTGTCTTCTCCTTTTTATTTGGTTAATCTGTTTGGATTGACTTTAACTTTTACTTTTACTTTCACTGTTGATTTTCATTTAGCGTGTACAAATGTCACCATGAAAAATAATCAATAATTGTTCACAATTTATCATCACGTTTTGGAGGGAAAATGATGTGTTTGGAATTGGAGCAAAGGCATGAAACCAGCATGCCCTCCCCTTAAATGTGACATTTCTGACAAATAGAGCTTATATCATCTTTCATTTTCTCAAGTATGTGTTTGTTTCGGGGAAAAATGAATAGTTTGAAAAATATTTTCTTAATACTGACTGTTTGTGCTGCTTAAACGAATGTAAAGTGTTTTTATTGTCCACAAAAATATTTAGATATTAACTGTTGTCATAATGAAGAGTATCTTTTATTAATTAATAATTCCAAGTGATCGATATATTTAGACATTAACTATTGTCATAATGAAGAATATTTTTTATTAATTAATAGTTTCAAGCGAATAAATGATCATTTTAAAAATATTTTTAAAAATTTTATTTATTTTTAGCAAAACGAAGGAAGCTTGATATTGAGCACCCTATAATCCCAAATGAACGGGAGAACATGAAATGAAGCTAACTATGTGACTTTTGCATTATATCTCCGCTCTTGCTAGCCACGGTCGAGTGCTAATGAGGGTGACCCACACCCAATCCTCTTGAGGCATCGTTGGTGGGCTGCCATCGCTTGGTAAAGAGAAACAGAAAAAAGAAAAAAAAAAGGAGGGGGGAATTTAAAAATATAGAGGACGGAAATATCCTTGATCGATCGGAACGTCAGGTATTTCTTTTTAGGCTGACGTTGTCTCCTTTGTTTAAAATGAGATTCATTTCAAGTTTTTATTATGAAAAAAAAAAGAGGCATTTTAGATATTTAGTTTAAATAAAATTCATTCCAAATAAATGCACATGCTTTATGCCCTCATTTGAAATTTTTGTAAATTTCATTAGTCCATAATTCCATTGCCTTGCCGCGTCGATTGGTTTTAATTTTCCGTACACCCTGCGTTTGTTGATTTCCCTTTTTTTTTTCTTTTTTCCCAAATTTTTCTGCCTCTCCCTTTTTCCTGATATCCATTTTCGACGAAAACGACGAGGCCAATAAAGAGAGCCCCGCGTAGGAGACGAGTGCAGGTCGCGGGCAACGCGATATCTCCCCGCTTTTGCCTTTATATCAAACTCTCTCTGGCCCCCGATGTCGATCATGTCACCTGATTCGGTCGGTTCGATTCCGTTCACATTCGCTTTTACCCGTTCGGTACTCGATTCGCCTAGGAATCTCAAGCCATGTCTTCGGTAAGGACATTCACTTTTTTTTTATTCACGCGCGCGCGCGTCGTCATTTGATCTGAAAACGATTTGGGTGCTGCGACTTCTTCGATTCCGTAAGCGTCTTTGGATTTCGGGGTGTTGCTGGGGCGGACATGTCCGTTGATGTTAGGATTGCAAATTGGGTTTCGTAATGTGGCTCGTTTTACCGTCAATTTCTGAGATTGTGATGGAATTACTGTGTGTGATGAAGCGACATCGCTCCAGCTTGATTGGTTTGAGTTCAGAGTGAAAATGCCGCTCTTTGCGCGTTTAACCATGGCGTTCTCTTGTCTGGCTAGCTTCAAGCCCTGGCGACTTGTTTCGGAGGCACCGGGAAGATCTGGGTGTTAAATCAATTGAGTTATTTCTTCAATTCAGCTAAATTCTGATGTTTTGATGCACACATTGGAATCGCAGATGCGTAAAATATATGATTCTCTTGATCTCATCAGTTTCCCTACCGCATTATGCAAGTAAAAATGTTTTCCTCACCGTGCTCTTCTGTTGAAAAAGCTGTTTCTTTTCTTCCAAGAAACCCCTGATGAATTATTGTAATGCGCAAAGGCGGAGTGTTGATCTTCTCTGTGTTATGCGCAGAAGGAGGAGGGACGGGCATTACCAAAATTTGGGGAGTGGGACGTGAATGATCCGGCCTCAGCCGCTGG
This sequence comes from Rhodomyrtus tomentosa, assembly GCA_028455895.1. Lineage (NCBI taxonomy): Eukaryota > Viridiplantae > Streptophyta > Magnoliopsida > Myrtales > Myrtaceae > Rhodomyrtus > Rhodomyrtus tomentosa. The sequence continues at coordinate 9,601,706 of JAPCWY010000003.1, read as the reverse complement.
ATTCACTGTCATATTCAACAAGGCTAGAGAAGAGAAGAAGGCGGGAGGACCAGCTGAGGGCGTGATGTCGCAGAGGAAGTACGAAGGCTCTCGTAAAGAAAAAGACAAACACAAATACTCCATTAAGGTATGGACTTGAATTCTTATTCCTCTTTGCTTTCGTTTGGTGAAAATACTTAGGTGCAGAATTGTCAAATTTTGACACCTGCAATTCCGGATTTGAATGCAGAGGAAGTGGTTTTGCTGCGGTTGAATTGGACTTTTTGCAAAGGCTAAGGTTAGCCAACAATAAGGATACAGTATAAGCAAGTGGTAGGTGACTGGCCATAGGTAGTCATTCATCTCAAACTAAGTGATGATTGGTTAACATTAGTTTTCTCTCTACAGCCTTTTCCTTTCTTCTTTGAGTTATATCTTTTTTTCTTCTTTTTCTTTTTTTCGGGGAGTTATATCTTTTAGTGAGGAGACACATGTATAGATTGGTGACGGATATACTTAATGATAATCAAGTAGAGCATATTTGTGGAATTGGAGGTGATTTTGAGATCCAATTCTGGGAATGGCATTGCGTCCTGTCGCGCTGGGACTATTGATCACACAAACCTTCTACCTCGGAAAAAATCCAGAGCGTGTCACGTGCTTCTTGTTCTATTTCTCTGGGATAACTATAATCTGATCACATCGACATATAGTAGCATCCCTCTATTGATGAAGAAATAAGAACAATGCATCAAACGAATGCTGTGGCTATCTTTCTCGCCCTTTCTGTTCAGTTGTGCACGATCACATACCCTGGCCTGAATGTTTACTTTTCAATCATGGCATACTCCATTTCCATTCCGAAGGAAGTTCCGGTTGTGCTGGAGCAGAAGCGTTGTAATACCTCGAGTGCCTAGGAGCATTATGCACTAGTCTTAAACTATTGTAGCAATTGATTCTGCGTGAAGAGTTCATCTGAATCTGCCCAGTCGTACTCTGGAATGCTTTTGATTCTGAACCGCATAGATATCGGGTATTAACTCCATTTGTATCCTTGAATGTCTGTGCTGGTGTGAAAGTGGCATTAGGATATCTCTACTTGTGTTTTCTGCAATCGGTGTCTGGTTCAATTGTGATGAAGGCTAGTGCAAGTGGCAATAATTTACTGGGGACGGCAGATATTGCTCTTTGTACAACTCGTTGCTTTTGATAAAGTGGTGCTTCTCGGGGCCTAATGGAAAGAGAAAAAAAAAAATTTCCCCAAAACACGACAGGATGAAAAGGTAATGCCATGGTGCTGTCACTAGCAGAACCTTCAGCGGAGGAAACGATTCAATTTATCTCGCGAAAAAACGAATGATATGAAAAATTATTTTTCAAAAATTGATATCGTTGCTCATGAAAATTACATGGATGCAAAATATTTTAGTTGTCTATGAAAGTGTTTGGACTTAAGCATAACGAAAATATTTTTTATTTAATAATTATTTCAAGTGGTATAAGCGATTTTTTATAATAAAAAAATAATTTTGAAATAATTTTTTTTTTGCGAAATAAACGAATCCTGAAGGGCTGAGAATGGTAGGGGACGGACGGAGTAGTAGAGTTTAGATTGTTTGTCTTAATCTGTTTTTAAAGGCAAAAGAGTCTCTTTTGTTAACAACAACATTTGGATGGTCTTGAGGAGAGCGGCTTATCTTGGAAACGAGATGAATTAAACAAATCAGTTGAAGGCAAAAACAGTTGTTGTTTTTTTATTTTTTTTCCCGGTAAAATCGTAGGAAAAAACAAAAGTGAATTGTTTAATTGAAATAAGCACGAGGAAACTCATCGCAAGTTTTGCTTTTGTCTCCACTTGACGTACTATAAACATCCATTAGTACTTCAACTAGAACACAGAATAACAAAAAGGTTTTGTACGTAGTCGTGTCATCCATGCCTCGCCTCGGCTCTGCCGTCTCGGGAAAAGCCCCGGTTTTCCGCGACACGACACTTCACAAGGAACACACGAGAAACGTACCCGTTTTGGAATTAAACGGAGATGAAAGGCACCGGGTTGCGCTTGGACAATCAGAAGGCCGTCGTCGTTGCCATGGTTGATGGGCGAGCGAGAAGACTTCTTCCCCTGCCCTCGCCCAAATTCTTCATTTGGCTTCTCAGTGGTCAGATTTTCTATTACCCATCCCAATCCGAACAAAGATATTAGAATTTCCGACCCGACAAGTTGAAACCGCATCGTTATACGGAAGCGCACGGGATTGGACATTGGCACTCGACAGGAATAAAGTTTCTTGTTGCATCTGCATCCTTGGAGGCTCACGCTCTCGCCCGTCTTCATTGATCAGTAACGCAAGTAGTTTAATTGCAGTGGTTTGTAGCTCATCTACTTCACCCACCATCTCACTCTCTCTCTCTCTCACAGCAGTCAATGCAATCCCATCCCATCCGTCTCCCACCCTCTCAATCTGCACTCGTTTGGCTAACCCTAACACCTTCCCCTGTTTTCTTGCCGTCGTTCTCTCTTGGTCCAACCTTACTCAACATCACCGAAACGCTCGAGAATTCCCCACGCTTGGCATATATATCCCTCAGCCACATCTAAGTTTTCTCCATTAGCCCCTAGATCCGCTCTCTCTTACTCTGAGCTTCGACAAATGGAGCTCTGTTTCTTGGATAAGCTAAAGAGCCAGCCTTCATGGGTCATCTTGCTCTTCACTCTCGGTTCAATCTCGATTTTCAAGTTCTTCCTCGTTTTTCTCAACTGGGTCTACGTCAACTTCCTCAGGCCCGTCAAGAATCTGAAGAAGTACGGCTCGTGGGCGCTCATCACCGGCCCCACGGACGGCATCGGCATGGGATTCGCTTTCCAGATTGCTCGGAAGGGGATTAATCTGGTCCTTGTCGGCCGGAACCCCGATAAGTTGAGGGAAGTCTCCGACGCGATCCTGGCCAAGTACGGGAAGGTGCAGATCAAGACGGTGGTCGTCGATTTCGCCGGGGACCTAGACGCGGGCGTCGGGAGGATCAGCGAGACGATCGAGGGGTTGGACGTGGGGATCCTGATCAACAATGTTGGCATGTCATATCCGTACGCGAGGTTCTTCCATGAGTTGGACGAGGAGCTGCTGAAAAACTTGATTAAGGTCAATGTGGAAGGGACCACCAAGGTCACTCAGGCTGTTTTGGCTGGGATGATCAAGAGGAAGAAGGGAGCTATTGTCAATATTGGATCGGGGGCTGCGATTGTGATCCCTTCGGATCCACTCTACGCAGTTTATGCTGCCACGAAGGCGTAAGTTGTTCATCTCTGATGATTTGTTGTGATTGGAATAGAAATTGCTGAGTAATGGCGGAAAGATGAAAGAAAAGTTGGTAGAATCGGATACTTGGGTTCTCTTCTGATGCTGAGATGGAGTTTTTCTTTGTTTTTGGTTCAACTTCAGGTACATTGATCAGTTCTCGAGGTGTCTCTACGTTGAATATAGGAAGAGCGGCATCGATGTGCAATGTCAGGTGTGATTACTGATATTTTCATTAAGTTCTGCTTACCTTATGTTTTTTGTGTTCTTTTCTCTTCTTTCTAGATGTATAAAAATGGAATTGGTTGGGTGGTGATTCTTAGATATTTATCTTAACTTCTAGCTGCGAATGAATAGGATTGAGTTATGTAGCTTTTGTAGTTTGTTCAATGTCTCACCTTTATGAGTAAGCTCCATAAACATGTAAGTACCCTTTTGAGAATTTGCTTTTTGATGCTGTCATTGTGTTCTTATTCGCGTAATCAACGCATGGGTAGGTGGCCATCCAGAAGGCTGACACAGGTTCATGATGTTATTCACGTTTCCGGTAAAGAACATGCTATAGGCTTGGTGTAAGAAGAGAAAAAAAGAAAAGATGCTATTGCTGTAGTCTGGTAGGATTGCCATGGTGAATAAATCTCTTCGATTATGACCTTTGTTTGTTTAGAGCACATATTGGCTGTCTGTCCACAGTTTCGACAACTTCGCACTATAGTTTGATGGGTTATGGCAAATGATGTGCCTACTGGATGTAATTGCATTGGGTTCTGTTGAATATGTGATGACTACAGGGACCGCTACCTTGTTAAAGCTTTTCAATCTTCTAGTGCCTCTTTCTGTTGAACTGCATAGCTTAATGCTGTCCTAGTTGTCTCCATTGCGGTTAAACTCTCTAGGTTGCCAAATCTGTTGCAAAGGAATATTGAATCTGACTCGCTCGTGGGTTCTACTTGATCAAGAAATCAAACTTGTCATGGTGTGGTGTTGTGGCACATCGAAACCTCTCCATCATTGACATGTATTAAGATTGCTGATAAATTCGTGGATGTCTTAAACTTGAATTTTTGCACAGTGGTTTAAATCTGTGAACTGTTTGACACATCTGGGTAGAGCATGAGGATCTCTACGTGTTGTCAAAGAGAAATCCTAAGAATCTACAACAGTTTGCTGGAATTATTAAAGTGACCCATTGTTAAGAAGCATTAACATCGACAGTTTGGAGTCGTTTTCCATTATTTGTCTTTTGCGAGCACATCCCTATATCTGACTCAGGGGGGCAGGTTGTTGGAACTCTTACGACAAATGTTAGAGGTCATCACTGGTGTCTTTGAGAGTTCATCTTGACAGATTTGAACTCTCGGTTGCGTCATGCTCGTGTGCCGGATTATCTGGTGCTCTGCAATTACCATCCTCTACTTTCGCACGCAGGTTCCACTGTATGTGGCCACCAAGATGGCGTCAATCAGGCGGTCATCTTTCTTCGTGCCGTCCCCTGAAGGCTATGCTCGGGCAGCTCTGCGGTGGATTGGCTATGAACCTCGATGCACACCCTACTGGCCCCATTCCCTCCTCTGGGGTCTTGCTCACTCATTACCGGAGTCCGTTATCGATTCGTGGCGGCTGCGATTTTGCCTCGCCATTAGGAAGAGGGGTCAGCTCAAGGACTCGAGGAAGAAGGAATAGTATGGGAATCCCTGGACTCCATGGCGCGCGTGCAGTTCTGAGCGGAGCTCTGTGCTTGTTCTTTCTGCGAGATTTTCTTCTTTTCATAGTGCGTTCTCTTCGAAATTCATGCTTTAGATGCTTGTTTTGTGTTGGCGCGCTTTGATGGTTTAAAGTAGCCAAATACATTATTCTTAACTTTATATCTTATCATTTACATCTCTTTATAGACTAACAAAGATCAAAGATGAAAACAGTGTGTCGGGAAAAGTTTGTCAGCAACACTACTTACATTTTTAGTTAGGATTTGATTCAACATTAACAACACATTTATTCCAAACTAGTTGGGATTGGCGGAATATGTAACACGGATTTAGTAGGCAAGCAGCAATTTGGGCTATTCATATGTGGATACATCTAAGCGGTTGTTTGGCCGCCGCTAATTTAACAGCTATTAATATCTACACAATAGCTCGAGGCCACGCTGCCAAGTGGAGGGAGGCCTCCTATACACGAGCGCACAACTCCCTATCTTATTCACTAATTCCCAAATTGCTCTTAACTAAATGTCACGATCGGCAGTCAGCCCTGATGATTCCACTCAAATTACCATGCCCCCAAGCTTGTCAAGTAAACGAATTTTTAACAAGCGCCAGTTTTGACATAGAACTTGAACAAACTTCAAGATGGAAAGAGATCCACAATCACCATGAGAAAGTGATTGCGCGTCTAACATTCTTCTAAGTTCATAATAATAGATCCTATCGATGATTAGAGACGGTTATCGGTCGCTGGCCGCCAGGCCGCAGGTCGGGACTAGCAAGAGCCAACCTCACCAGATCCAAGTGAGCTCGAGCCTTACCCGAGGCCATCAAGGCTCGAGGTCGATCCTTACCCGTGGCTGATTGCAGGCCATCATTGTGGCCATAAAAATAAAGAAAATAAAAGAAAAGATCTACCTCATTGGGACATGTCACCTAAGACAATCGTCATCAACTTAAGCAATTTCTAACTAAATCGACTGAATGAGATTTTCCTTACAAGACAACGGAAAATATTTTTAGGTCCTTTTTTAGGTTACAGTCAATTAGCGAACGGTATGATTATTTTCCTGAAAAATAACTTCCCTAAAGAATATTTTTCAGTATATCTTGACTTTTAAATCCGCAGTCACGTATTTTTTAGGGAAGCCATTTGAAGTTCAAGAGAAACATTTCTCATAATACCACAGAAAGCTTATTTTATTCTAGCCAAAGTGTCCAAAAATACTATATTACTTTTCATCAGTCGACTCGAAGCGTCATCCGATGATTAATTCCGGCTAAAATGGAAAACTACACAACTCATCAAATGTGGTTGGGACCGCCATTTTTAGTGGTCTGAAACTCCGCGGTTCGCGGCAAGGGTGAAAACCCTACTTTAAAACCCTGTCGAGCGAGAGGGAGAGAGGCTTAGGCCAGGCCCGGGATCCGTGGATGTCGTCACCATCAACATCAACGTAGACCTCGACATCATCATCTCCAAGTGATTTTGTCGAGTGAGTCGCTCGCCGATGGAGGGTCCGATTCCGAGCGCGGTTTTCATCGACACGAGCCTTGGTACTCATCTGGCGATGCTCATCTCCGACACCGACACTGTTTCCGACCTCAAAAGTAAAGCGGACTCTCTTCTTTCTTTGTACTTGCTGTTTGCATTTGCGCGGTGTCTGTCGTGTTTGCTTATGTTTGATGGGTTGCGGGGGGTTGATTTTGGAGTGACGCGGAATTGTGGGGACTCGCTGATCGAACCTGATGGGTTTGTAGATGGAGGAGGTTGGATTGCCTCTCAGTGAGTGATGTCGCATCGCGATGCTTTCTTTGTGCCCCATTTTGTGAGTCGATTGACTGTGTGAGGGAGGTCGTGAGAGTGTTTCTGGTTCTTCTTTGGTAGCATTGCCGCACTATCTATTGGGCCGTTCTCATTTTCACTTCGACGACTCGCGCGTGACGGATAAGTCTGTGTGTCTGTGCTTTACAAGGCCTTTGATGTGAGAATCTTCAACCGATTTGGAAATAAGTTTGGATGAGCTTTTTTCAATTGTTTTAAGGGAAGATAGTGGTAAAGCTCTCCTTTTCTTATTTGAGATGGCAGGCTTTGAATACTTGAGATGTTCAACTTTTGAACTGTCTTCACTGAATTGTATTTGAAATGGGAGAACTTGTGACTGACCAAATGCTGTAGGATGCATGAAATGATCAGTTTCTGCTGCCAGACTTTGTCAGAGCAGGTGTATAATTGGCCATTGAGGCTTCGATTGAGCTGCTTTATTTTGGGAGGGGACAGTGGGCGTGTTTTGCTAACTCGAGTCTTTTGTCGAGCTAGGTCCTCTCTGCAAATATAGGCAGGAAGACATCTTTCTTTGAGTACATCAAACTTGTTGTTTGCATGCTTCTTCTTCTTGTTTCCACCTTCATCACATTTTCTTGCAGTCTCAATCAATTTGCATTATCTTGGTTCACAAATATTGTAGTTCTGGCTGTACAAGTGAGTTCAGACAATCATCTTGTGCAATTTGTAAATGGTTTTCCTGACAAGGTTCATCATTTTCCAATTTCTTTTTCAAGTAATGCTTGGTTCATTTCGACTCCTAATTAAAATAAGTGCTGGTATAGTTTCAATCAGTGAATGACAGCTAATTGCCCGAATTCACAGAGAAAATAAAGGTTGAACACAAAGCATGCTTCCCAACCTTGGGGGAGATACATGTTAACGCTGTAAAGGTATGTGCACGAAGGATGGACCATGGCCTTTGGTTTTTATTTTAGTTTTCTTCCATTAAAAGTTTACAAGCTTTCATTAATCTGACAGGTTAAGCGCAAAGGAGACTTTTATCATTTAGCTGATTCCATGCATGTGAGAAGTGCATTCAATGGGGTTAAAAAGAATTGGTTTGTTTCAGTTGATGCGTCCATTTTGAGTGTCTGTTCTGATGGACGAAACAGGCTCAACCCTAGCTCCAGCGACCAACCTTTTCTCCTTGCAATCACTAGTAAACCTTCCGGTGATCAACTTGATACTACACCTGATGACCAGCCTGAAACTGTTCCCAAAAGGCTGTCCAGGTTTGAGGTTTCCGCAACACCAAAGGCCAGTAGCTACCAAAATGTTGACAAGGTTGCTCCTGTCGTTGCTTCAGAAAATTTGGGGTTTGACCAAAATGAAGGTGTTAGTCGTTCAAGCGTAAATAGAATGACCCCTCTGCCCTCTCTAGGGATGAATCAGAACAATGAAATTTCTACATATAATGCATTATCTACCGAACCTTTGGACATTTGTGACTCATTCACGACTGGTCCAAGAAATAAGAAGAGTAAAAAAAATGAGAAAAAGTCAAAGGTGTGCAATCCAGAAGATTTGAGTCACTCTTCTCCTCGGAAAGCCATCAGGAATGAGATGGAAGTGCAGAAGGAAAGTTTGGTCTTTGATCACAATGATCTCATTGGAGAACCTGAAAACATTTTGGCTCCCGATCAAAGCATTCAAAGCCCAAAATCTTCTGAACCTCAACAGGCCTCTTTTAAAGAGAAGCTTGTAGAACCTGTTCAAGAAAAGGGCAAGAGTATACTTTCTCAACCGGGTTAATAGAGTTGCTGCCTTTCTACATAATTATTCAGCAATTTAAATATCAGTCAAGTTAAATTCATGATAGTCCATTTTGTCACAACTTGCTATTTCATCTTGTAGATATTGAGATGCATGATGTCAATTCCCATAACCAGTATAGTGGAGATAGTGCAGGAGATGGTGTCCACTCTTGTCCACTTGTAGTCAGAGAGCCAGACAGCTCGAAAAGAGGTATTAAGCATTCCATGGCTGAGTACTTTTTAGCTTAATGATGGGTTTTCTGGTATTAAGTTGGTTATGCACAGAATTTGGCCAGAACAAAGTCACTGGGGGCATTGAGAAGGCTATTGTCACTGGTGAATCAGTAGCTGCTTCTAAAACTGAGGAACTCAAAGCATCACCCAAGAAAAGAAAGAAGTCTAAAAGATTAAAGGAGTTGGATGGGGAAAAGCGCATCAATTCATTTACCAAGCACATTGAAAGCTCTTTACTTGGAAGATCGTTGGCCGACCTTCAACAAGCTTCTGAAGGTGATGAATCCCGAAATAAACTTGAGAACCAAGAAAACTTCTTGTCTCAAGCGAGTGGAGGAGGAACAGTGGTGATGGGCCTGATGGCTGCTGCAGAGCCTCTCGATATGCATCGGACTAAGGTGGAATCTTCTCAACAAGTTATTGAGAAGAATATGGATATTGAGAGCACTGAAGAGAAGACAAAGAAGAAAAGCAAGAAATCCCGAAGATCAACTGTGGAGAATCTGCCCGGTGTGGAGATGAAAGATCCAAACTTGGATGTTAATGATCCAATATCGACGAGCGCAACTGGGAATGAGACTACAAACAGTCACAGGAGGCCCATGAAAGGTATTGTTCTTAATCCCAAGAAAATTGCCAATGTTGCCATCGATCCTGTGTGCACCCTTTCTAATTCCGTGAATTCCTCTCTTCTCTAGCTTCATCACATGCATCCGAAGGAAATAGCGGAGGCGATCCTCCTCAATCGACTGAGAATGTGGATCTCCCTAGTAATGACCATCTAGATAAAGGAGAAAACTTGTCTGAAGTTAGGGGAGGAGAAACAATAGTGAAGATTGCTGCTCCAGGGCATCTTGATGTGCGTAGGAGTAAGGCGGAATCCTCACATCAAATCATCGAGAAAGAAGTGAAAACTGATAGCATTGGAGAGAAGACAAAGAAGAAAAGAAAGAAATCACGAAGGTCAACTGGGGGGAATCTAACCCTTGTGGAGATGAAAGATCCAAACTCCGATGCTTTTGAACTAACACCGATGAGGACAACTTTGAATGACACTACTAATGAGCATGCCAGTTATAAGAAGGCCATGAGAGGTACTAATGTTAACCCGAACAAGTGTGGCCCTTGTTGTTGTTGATCATGCAAACACTCTTTTCTAATTCAGTGAATTCTTCTCTCTTCTCCAGCTCCATTACATACATCTGAAGGAAATATCGAGGGCGGCCCTGCTCAATCAATCAGTAATGTGGATCTCCTTAGTTGTGACCATCTAGATAAAGGAGAAACTGACTTGTCTCAAGCAAGGGGAGCAGAAACGGTAGTGAGGACTGTAGAGCCTCTTGATGTGCACGGAACAAATGCGGAATCCTCACAACAAATTATTGAGAAAGAATTGAACTTCGATTGTACTGAAGAGAAGACAAAGAAGAAAAAAGGGAAATCACAAAGATCAACTGGGGAGAATCCACCCCGTGTGGAGATGAAAGATCCAAACTCTGATGCTTTTGAACCAACAACGATGACTACCACTCTAATTGACACAAGTTATGAGCATAGCAAGTACATGAAGCCCATGAAAGGTATTGATGTTAAAAATGAGAAAGTTGCCCTTGTTGGTGTCGATCCTGTGTATGTTCTTTCTAATTCAGAGAATCCTTCTCTCTTCTACAGCTCCATCACATACATCTGAATGCAACAAGGAGGGTGGCCCTCCTCCATCAATCACCAAGGTGGATCTCCCAAGTGGTGAGCGTCCAGATAATGGAGAAAACAACTTGTCTCAAGCCAGGGGAGGAGAAATGATAGTTAGGGCTGCTACGGTAGAGCCTCTTGATGTGCATGGAACTAAGGCGGAATCCTCAGAAAAAATCATTGAGAAGGTAAACTTTGAAAATGCTGAAGAGAAAAAGACAAAGAAGAAAAGAAAGAAATCAGGAAGATCAACTGTGGAGAATTTACCCAGTGTAGAAATGGAAGATCCACAGTCCAACACTATCGATCCACTACCCTTTCGTGTGGCCGTGGATAAGACTGCTGATGGGCATACCAGTTACCTGAAGCCCATGGAAGGTATTTAATTTGTTTCCTGGGAAAATTGTCGTGGTTGCTGCTTTTCCTCTTTACATTTTCTAAATCAGGGAATATTCTTTCCCCTCCAGCTCCATCACATTCATCTGAAGGAAATAATGAGGATGACCCCGCTCAATCAATTGTGAATGTGGATCTTCCTAGTGGTGACCATCTAGCTGAAGGAGAAAACAACCTGTCTCAAACAAGGGGAGGAGAAACAATGGCGAGGTCTGGTGCTGTAGAGCCTCTTGATGTGTACGGGACTAAGGCAGAATCCTTAGGAAAAATCATTGACAAAGAAATGAACATTGAAAGCATTGAAGAGAATGCACATAAGAAAAGAAAAAAATCCCGAAGATCAACTGTGGAGAATCTACCCATTGTAAATAAGGAAGATCCATGCTCTGATGCCAATGATCCACTACCCATTAGTGCGACTGTGAATGAGACTGATAATGGGCGTACCAATTACATGAAGGCCGTGAAAGGTATTAGTTTGAATCAGGAGAAAATTGTCTTTGTTGCTTATCATCTTTACCGTTCATCTAATCGCAGGAATCCTCTTTTTTCCTCCAGCTCCATCACATACAATTGAAGGAAATAGTGAGGACAACCCTCCTCAATCGATTAGGGATGTGGATCTACTCCCTAATGGTGACCATCTAGACAGAGCGAACAATCATTCGAAGGCGGTCAATGAAAGGGACGCGATCAATTTCAGTGATTATTTTGCACCAAGGCAACTCCAGCAAGAAGCCCTGGCTCCTGACAATTCTGTTGTTGACGGAGGGACAAAAGAAAATGGAGCATCTAAAAAGGTCAAAGGCAAAAGAAGAAAGAAAGCTGATGCAACTGTTGATGGCAGCTCCTCTTGGTTGCAGTGTTCAGTTATGTCAAATGGACCACAAGATGGACAAAAATCTCCTACCGGTAACTCCTATTCCATCCAAATTCAAGAATTGCTAACTAACGACAAGAATGGGAAGGAGCCTCCTGTAGGTCCTGGAAGCACAGGCCTCACTTTGTTGTCTTCAAAATCGGATAAGTTTAAGATTATAGCTGAAGAAGCTCCAGGGGCCAAAGTCATTGTGGCTACACCTAATCTAGAGAAAGACAGTGAAACATCAGCTGCATCAGGTTCTGACATGAAACGAACCAAGATTGTTAAAACAGGCAACAAGAGACGCTCAGAAGTTGACCGCTATCGTCTGGCTGTCAGGAAATCTTCTCACCAGCATACTGGGGAAGTTGTTGGTACCTCTGAAAGGAAGAAAAGCTTGTTAGCAACATCAGTCGCAATTTTCAAGGATGAAAGCAGCAGGAGTTCTGCAGAAGCTGAGGGAATTGAGGGTTCTGATGCTAGCACCAGGACACCATCAGATACATTGTTATCTGACTACTCGGATGGCGACAGTAATGCAAATCTGAACTCACCTAGGGATGGTATACTCCTAATGTTTTTTGCCCCGGGAATTTGTTGTGCCTCCCATGTTAAATGAAATCTTCTAGCTGATGAGTTCCATTTATTGTAATCTCACTTTGGCTGACCACTATCTGGAACTAGTAAAAGCTAATGTCTTTCCTTTTGTGAAATTTGCCCCAGGGAACCTTTCCAGAAAAGATGACAATGGGAGTAGCATGAAGAAATCACAGTAAGTGTATGCAATTGATCCGTGTCATGACCTTTCTTGCTTTTAGAAGAAGAGATCGAAAACATACGCAACTTTGTATAGATAGCTTGCTGTTTCAAATTGTCCTTGTGGATGCTTTAAATATGTTTTGCATTTTGTTATTGTGTGATTTCACAGTTTTATATGTTCAATGTATGGCGAGCATGTGCTTAGATTCTTCTTCCATCTCATTAGTGTATGGCAAGTAGTGTATGGCAAGTAATGGCACTGAACAAGATCACACCTCCCTATTCCCCGATATGGCTTCCTTACAGCATGCTCTTGCTCTTCTTGCAATAGGTCCTCAGACAGAAAGGATCTAACCCTCGACAAGATCCTCAGGAGTTCAAGCAGGTACAAGAAGGCCAAGCTAGCTGCTTCTCAATCGCAGCTTGAAGACTCTGAAAGCCAACCAATTGAATTTGTGCCTGATAGTCAAGCCATCTCATAGTTAGGTATGTGAAACACAATAGGTATAGAAGGAAGACCTCGAGGAGGTCAATTTGGAGGATCACCCTGCATTATGACCTCCTCAAATTTTGGCATTTGTGTTTTTTATTGAGCTTGTTTTCACACCCTATTCTCTATTTTCTGCTACTTCTCAATGTTCCAGAAGTTAGCTTAAAATGCATTTTGCTAGGAAAGAGGGGTTCTCATAGTCAACAACGCTCTGTCCAATTTTGCGTGGTTCAGCCAGTGGTTCAAGAAATTTTCCTCCGGTGATTAATCACCGCCCATGCAGTCCCCATTTTCCGGAATTCGGGATGGATGACTGATTAACGGAGTTTGATAAATTTGAAGTCTGTAGCGTATCAAAGTTCTGGTGGTTGCTTCTGATTATGTTGTTGTGTCTTAACAGGGTTGATCAACTTATATCTCCATGTGGTTGTTGTCTTTATAATTTTCTAAGGTTTATTATATGGTATTACATATGAGATCTTCCATAGAATAATACCTCCTCAACTAGGATCTTCCAAGGAGTCCATGGACATAGGATCTGCGTCGTGTTACGCTCGTTCCACTTCCATTCCTTCTGGTTTCGATTTCAGTCTTGGCTAGCCAAACTGACTCACCAGCAACCGAGCAATAGAGACGGGGTCATTGTTTATGGGATAACGGCATTAATCTGCACTTTATGTTACATCAAACCACCTTCCTTGTAAATTAAGAGAATTTCATCTCTGCGTCGACTTCGTTTCTTTGTGATCTAAACATCGCAAGACGCTCTGAATTTCGGCGACCCTTTAACTTTCGCCTCTTCGTCGACCTAGTTGAGCGGAAATTTCCATCTTGGAGTCGCTCTACTAGACTCTCTGTTACGTTCACAGGCCAAAGATGCAAACTTGACGTAAGATCGCACTCTGTCATTGCCGGAGAGCATGAGAAAGTGAGGATGAGAAGAGACGTCTAGGGGAGAAAGCATTGTACATAGCAGTGTCAATGGCCATATTTTTTACATCTTCCGGAACATGAACCGCGACCAAGATTCTAAAAAATGAGACAAGAAAATTCCATTGACGGAAAGTGCAGGTACATGTCAATATATATAATATATTTATATGAGTGCCGCCACACTTCCTCAAAAACCCAAGTCTTTACTAACTTCATTTTGTCTTTTTCACTGAGATCTCATCCTGTTGATCTGGTTCAAAGCCGGTTGCAAGATATTGTAAAGCACCCACAAGATGGCCGGAGCCACCACAAACAGCAAGAGCTGCCCTCTGTTGTCGCTTCCCGAGGCCTCGGCGATCGCCGCCAGCTCGGCGGCCGACGCATCCTGGGCCGGCCCGAGGCCGTACCCGACGAGCCCGCCAAGCCCGAGCCCGAGCCCGATGATCACCCCCTTGGAGCTCCGCATCCGGTTGATCTGGTTCAGCGCCGGTTGGAGGATGTTGAAGAGGACCCAAGCGATGGCCGGGATGATGGGCAGCAGCAGCGCGAGCCCGCGGTTGTCGCCCTCGGCCAGCTCGGCGATCTGCTGGGCCGCGAAGGCCGGGTCGGTGTGGCCGAGCGTGGAGAAGACGGCCCCGGCGATGGCGGAGCCCACCAGGGTTTGGACGGGCTTGGAGGAGGCGGAGAGGAGGCCGGCGGGGAGGTTGAGGAAGGTGGGCCTGTTGAGTGACGGCTTTGCCGGGTTGAGCTTGGGCTGGGAGGAGGAGCTGGTGGCCAAGCACTTGGCATTGAGAATGGCAATGGTGGAGAAAGTCGCCGCCATTGGTGGAGGTTGCTTTGAGCTTTGAGCTTGAGCTGAAGATATCTCTCTATCTCTTCAGACTTCCGGTGGTGCGGAACTGAGGGAGTTGATGGTGATGAGATTTGGGAAGTTAAAAAAAACAGAAAATGAGTGGTTGCCAAGTGAGACATGAAGTTGGCCAATGGGATCGTCCCTTTTGGGATTCGAGGCTTATCCGGAGACTCTGAACGGACGGGCTTCCAGCCTTACACTGGATTTTATGGAGGGCCCGCTTGGGTGTTTTTTCCCCCCCTCTTATCCCTTTCCTCCACGCGTCATCATATGATGATCATCACGATTCACAGGTCTCTCAAAAGGTTCTACTGCCTCGTACCGTGTTTTCTCCTTGGAACGTCCATGGAGTTCCCTACCATATTAAGAGTGTGAGTCTTGCTTGGACTTTGGACATCATCATTCGTTATCCGGACAGATGTTGTGATGCTACCAAGTTTAGTCACTTAAAATCCGTGATGCTAACTGCGATAGCGAGGCGTTAAGGTACGGCAAGCGAGATCAGCCACTTTGTTGCCGTTTTCGCTGGCCTATGATGCGCGAGACCAGGCACGAATTGATAGCCAAGTCGCTCGTCGCAATCAATGAATGGGTGCAAGTGCAGAGCGACTAGTGATGCCGCCCACTGTGGTTGATCCATGGAGTGGTGAAACTATAATTAGTGGACGGACTTGATGACCCCCCGCCACCCCCCCCCCCCCCCAAAAAAAAAAGCCTCCCATCAAACTAGGAGGGGGGAGGGTCATAAATGAGCCGACCAGAATAGATTCGTTTAACCTGTTTACGACTCATTTATTAAAATGCAAACCTAATGACTTGTGCTCAACCCGACTCATACCCAATACATGCAACACTCATATTCCTAAAATACTTCTATATGTAATCCAATCTAAGAATGCTCGTACCTAAACTGAGGCGAGAGCATGGGGTGAATAAATGTGAGACTAAGAGTGATGGCGAGAGAGAATAAAAAGAAAGTTGAAGAGGTGAGTTGGGTCCAAATCAGTTGTAAATTCATCTATGATCACTTAACTGAATCCATTTAAGACCCCTTAATGGAATATAATTGACTTGTATAACAACTCAGCCCGTCATATATGATTTTAAAAAAAAATGTATTCATGTCCCATTTTGACACGTCCCCGTGCTATGGGCCGATTGGGGACCAGCTTCTTTATCACTTGCAGGCCCATTAGCTCTTCCCCGAATAAGATGGTTCCAACAAAGGAGAGGCCCATGGCCCAAACTCAAGAAGAGCTCGATAAACCAATAGGCCGGTCGGGCCGGAACTAGTTTCTCGAGAACTTGATTTGTTTGACATCTTATGAAACTTCGTTTATTCAAATCTAAAATAGAACTTAGAAAAGCATTTAAAACATAAATTAAATAAAGGCCATCGCAAATTTCGTCCGAAAGAGGCAGAAAGCATAGAATAAGTAATGTATGTACTGTGATTAATTTTCTTTCTTTCTTTTTTTTCTTAAGACTATTAAAAGGATTTATGTTATTTCAGATTCGTTGTCGTGTTGGATATTAAAGCTCGTCTATTCAATTTACCATAGAAATTAGAAAAGAGTTTAAAACAAGAATCAAATAAAAACCATCGCAAATTTCGTGTGAGAGAAGCAGAATCATAAAATAAACATGTAATGTGATTAATTTTTTTATTTTTTTTGTTCCTTAAGAATATTAAAAGGATGGTCGGTAACGAGTCATGTTACTTTAAATTCGATGTTATGTTGGATATTAAAACGGAATCAAAGTTGTGCGAAGTGCTATTTTCATAAGTTCGAAGAATACATGCTTAAAAAGTGGAGCACCTCAAAATTTATCGAGCGCTTTGCCATTATCGTAATCTGGCCACGTATTTCTGAAAGATGCTACGCCCCATTTTTTCAGGGCTTTTTTTTTTTTTCAAAATATGGTTAAAAAAATTTATCAATTTAAGTGAATTTTTAAAAAGTTTTCAGGTTTAGGGCATTTACGCCTTTACATGCGCGCCTCTATGTTAGTCTTATTTTTTACTTATTTTTTCTTTTTTTTTAGCCACACATCCATTATAAGTAAAAAGTTTTTTTTCTCTTTTAATGAATAAAACGTTTTTTTTTTCCTCACAAACTAATGACGATTGGCACAACACACGCAACAGCAACAACACACGACGGCGACGACACTCAGACGATTCCGAAACGTAGCGGTGGCATGGGGCTCGCAGGCTTGTAGCACACAAGACTCGTTGGGCGGTGGGTCGGCGGAGTGCAGCGTGGCACAGCAGCGCAATTGGGGATTGCAAGTTTGCAAAATTATTAATAATTTATTTAAAATTTATTAAGACATAATTAATTAAATTAATTAATAATTAAATTTGTTTAGTGTAAATAATTTAATATTTAATTTGATTTTTTTAACATATATTTGAAAAAAAAAGCTCTCCTTTTTTCCCTCTCCATTTGGCCGGCCAACCTCCATAGCTGCTCCACTCAAGTTCTTGTCACAGCGGTGCCGTGTTGTCGTGCCGCCCCTTCGTTCGACCACTTGAGCTAATTGCCAACTTGCTAACCATCCTCGTCGACGCCAGCCAATCGTGAATCATTCGATCCTTTAAGTCATGGGCCATGTTGACCCCGAGATTCGCAGACTCGCAATCCCCAACCGTGCTACCGTGCCATGTTGTCCTCTGCCGACCCACCACCCGAGGACCTCCCTGTGCGTAGCAAAGCCGCAAGCCCCATGCCGTCGCGGGGTCGGGAAATTGCCGCCGTGTCGTCGTCTTCGTCAATTGTCATTAGTTTTTTTTTTTTTTTGGATACCGTCATTAGCTTGTGAGGCAAAAAAAAAAACGTTTTATTTATAAAAGGAAAAAATGTTTTATTTGTAATGGATGTGCGCCTGAAAATGAAAAAAAAAGTAAAAAAAAAAAATAAGACCAGCATGTGCGCCTGTGACAAAGGCGCACATGCCCTAAACCCGTAAAATTTTTTAAACTTCAATTAAATTGGTACTTTGACGGTTTGACCCCAAAAAAAATTAAATTGGTACTTTTTTTTTTACCATATTTTGGGAAAAAAAAAGGAACCCATTTTTTAAGCTACAATTTCCTCATTTCATATCTCAAATATTTTCGAAATGATTAGCATGCACTGCGCTTAATCGATTTGAAAAAGACAAATGAATTTGAAACCCACAAAAATGGAAAAGAGCAAAAAAAAAAAAAAAAAAAGTTTTGTGGATTCCACTATATTTAAAAAAGAAAAAAAGAAAATAAAGCTTTCCTACCCATGAACTTGGAGCCATTACCACCAGCATCTTCCACTTCGCCACCTCCTCGCTACGACAACACTCGCACTAAAGAAATGCCCCAAAACCCTCTCTTCACCTAAAACCGCTCTCTCTCTCTTCGCCATCACCGACCTTCGGTCCCCAACCATGTCCCATTCTCTCTCCGTCGCCGCGTCGAACCCCGCCCTCTCCCCCTTCCCTCGCTCCTCCGCCTCTGCCTCCTCCTCCGCCGCCGCCGCCTCGAGCCCTCTCCTCCGCCGCTCGCTCTTCGGCGCTCTCTCGTCTCCCCAGCCGCCTCCGTTCCTTCGCGGCACGCGCTGCGTCGCTCGCCTAGGGTTCAATCCCGACCCCGAGAGCGCGGAGGTTTTCGTCAGGGAGCTCTTCGGCAGGGTCGAGGGCTTGCTCTACACGATCGCCGATGCTGCCGTCTCGTCCTCCTCCGATGCCGTCACGGGCACCACGGTCGCCAAGCAGGACGGCGATTGGCTCTCCGGTATCTCCAATTACATGGAGAGCGTTCTCAAGGTGTGCAGAATCGACCTTTGGAGCTCATTTCAGCAGATTGTGGTCTTTTGCTACTGTTCCTTTTCATAGCGATTAGGCTGTGATTGGTTGGCCGATGTTGAAACTCTTGCCGGAAGGCGGAGTTCCTGTTGAAGCGTTGTTTTGAGGATGGTGAATTGTGGAAGCATGAATGACTGGATATGTATTGTTGACTGATGAATCGTACGAATTGAACATGAACAACTTAGGCTGCTAATCTTGTGGTTTTTTATGATTTTTGGGCACAAGATTAAGAAGGAAGCAAGAGTGAGATTGAAGTCTCTTTACTTTGGAATGTCTAACGTTAGTCTTGAATGACATCTCTTCCCCCGACAGTTCTCTTGTCCGGTCCCTAGCTTATCTGCAGCTGTACTCTGAAAGTATTCGCTCGGGAATTGCTATGCGCAAGTTGCCCCAGTTATGATCATTAAGTTGGAAGAATCTATCTCTAGATCATTCTATGTCGGCCCATGCAAGAAACTTCCACGGATAATGCCTTGCTGAACTAAATGTCTCTGTCAGACTATATAGGTGTTGCATAATTTTATGCAACTTGTTTAAGTTGTGTGCTGTATGATTTTTTTTTTTTTATACATTGCCAATGATTGCTTATGGCTAGTTTAAATATTTGTCTCATATGTCTCAATTTCAGGTCCTAAAGGATGGGCTTTCTACTTTGCATGTACCATATGCATATGGATTTGCAATTATTCTCCTGACGGTGCTTGTCAAGGCTGCTACATTTCCATTGACAAAGAAACAGGTTTGCTTTTATTTAACTAGTGAGTGGTTAGAGGAAAAATATTTGCATGTTGTGTCCCTTGTCCCGCAACTGCAGCATCTTGCGGTTCCTATCACATCATTGGTTTTTTAGCCCATATGTGGTTGGACTGTAGATACCTCTGCCACATCTATTTGTGGCAAATTTTTTTTTTTTGGTACAGCACAGTAAATGAGTATTTGAAATTGTTTCATCAGGTAGAATCAGCTATGGCAATGCGCTCTCTGCAACCACAGATAAAAGCTATTCAGGAACGATATGCGGGTGATCAGGTGGGAGTTTTATTCTTCTTTCATCCCTCTTTCATGGTTCCCTCAGAGCTATGGCCTGTTATTTATGTATTATATCTATAATTGACGTTTATTTTTCAATATCTACCTACAGGAGAGAATTCAACTTGAAACTGCTCGATTGTATAAACTAGCTGGAATAAATCCACTTGCAGGTGAATTACTAGAGCAACACTGGTAACCTGTTCTAAAGAGATGGTAGATCTTTCATGCTGGTCGTCTGTCATAGTTTGTTATTTGAAGAAATAAAGATTATGGCTCTCTTTAGCTTCAGATAGATTACTCTTGCTATATGATATCGATCTTAGTTATTACTGGACCTAATAAGGAGTAAGTTTAAGTTTAGCAAGGGAGGCGGATTTATTTAGTTTATTCATCTTTCATCTGTTATATGCTTTGTCATTTCAATGTTTTTCATATTTCTCCAAGGTTGCTTGCCCACACTTGCCACTATACCAGTGTGGATTGGGCTATATAGGGCTCTTTCAAACGTGGCTGATGAGGTAAGGGTGCTATTTATTTAAGGTGAATTGGGCAGTTGCTTTTGTCTTCTGTTTAACTGATGGCATACTCCATTGAATAATAAGGGACTTCTTACAGAAGGTTTCTTCTGGATACCTTCCTTGGCTGGACCAACGACAATTGCAGCTCGACAAAACGGAAGTGGCATCTCTTGGCTTTTTCCCTTTGTAGTAAGTGAATGTGCATCTTACATAGCGACCTTGTCCTTTATGACTAATTACTTTTTCCTCTTTATGACTAATTACTAGAAAACTTGTATATGTATAGTTCAGTTTTGACAGTATTTCTGTAGGAACTTTACAATTCAGCTGCAGAAATTATGCTGACTAGCATGCTATGAGGAAACTGGAAGCTGCATCATGTTCTTGTCCATGCCTTAAATTCTTGCAGTTATGCTCTAGATTTAGGTGCTGCCACATCTTACATGAATTGGATATATTTATGTGTTTACTGCTTAAATTTCATTTCAGGATGGTCGTCCACCCCTTGGATGGTCAGATACACTGGCATACCTTGTCTTGCCTGTATTGCTGGTTTTTACTCAGTACATGTCTGTCCAAATCATGCAGTCATCTCAGGTTGGTCATTTAATTGGTCACTTCATTCGATATGAGTTGATATGTGAAGCATAATTGCACAAGACATTTTCTTCTTTCATTCATTATTCTTGTATGGAGAGAATAATACGAAGAAAGCAAGAGGTCGGCCGAAACTTACTTGGGAGAAAGCAGTAAAACAAGATTTAATGGAGTGGGAAATAGATTGACGTATGGTTTGTCTTAGGACGGAGTGGAGGAAGGTTATTAGTGTTGTGGAGGGGTAGTGTGTGTGTGTGTGTATCTTTGTTTATTTATTGTTACACATTTATTTCTTTTTCCTCGATTGATTCTGCTTTTATTTTTATTATTATTTGGGGTTCATCGACCGTCGACCCCAACTAGTTTGGGGTAAAGGTGTTGTTGATGTTGATGTTGATGTATTCATTATCCTTGTATGCTTTCATGAAAAGCTCTCCTTATGTTGACATGGATGATACACGTGCCTGCTAGACCATTGATCACATAATTCAGCAAACCAATATGTCGATGTTGCATGGATCGGTGAGGGTTTAAGTCTACGTCCAAGGATATAGTGCATCATGAAATGTAACAAAGCAAGATGTCCTTGCTGCATGGATTGGGGAAGTTCTATATCTCAGACGTGAATCTTCCCCCCCCCCCCCCCCTCTATCTTCTCTCTCTCTGGAATGCTGACAGTCAGGCATCACTTTCATCAGCACACACTATCTTGATTCATATATCGCTGGGTGTGGACTTTTCTGCATGTCTTCAATAGTCTTTGTCTTGTCTTGCTTTTCTGTGCAGTCTTTTTGCATTTGCTCTGGTGCACTAAATCTGCCTGTTATTCCTATATGCATAATAAATTGGAGCTGATGACCATGTGTCCAGTAAGAATTTAGGACTGGCTCTGGGAATATATTATAAAGTAGTCTGTTGGCTATGTTTTGACAGTTGGCAAATGTGATTTAACATGACAATGGGATTGACTCTTTTTTTATGATTGTCAGAGCAATGATCCAAGCATGAAGAGTTCCCAAGCAATAACAAAATTCCTACCTCTAATGATTGGATATTTTTCCCTTTCTGTTCCCTCTGGCCTAAGCCTTTATTGGTGAGTGCTTTGTGATGATCTTCTGAGTTGTGATTATAATCAGTCTTCTCTCGAAGCCTGTTTCCTTGCTATAATGTTCCGTATTGCTTTCTATGACTTTATTCCACCAAGGATCGCTTTTTTTTTTTTTTTCATGTGCATTAATTTGCAGGCTGACAAACAACATATTGAGCACCGCGCAACAAGTATGGCTTCAAAAGTTAGGTGGTGCTGAAAATCCGCTCAAACAATTCGGCAACAACACAATTAAACTAGATGAAACTCGAAATCAGAAGAGTGCATCTGAGTTTATCCCTACCAAGAAGGTTGAAGAAAAGAAAAAATTGACTGTCGAAGGACCCCGCCCTGGTGAAAGGTTGCAGTTTTTGGTTTCCGTGGGGCTTACTGCTCATTAATGAATATACTGGAGTCAATTATAGATTGCCTGACTTTCTATTTGTTTACTCTTCGCCAGGTTCAAGCAAATAAAGGAGCAAGAGGAGAGGAGGCGGCGGGAGAGAGAACAGCAAAAGAAAGACACAACAGCGGCTGTTAAGGAAATTTCAGTGGCAGATGAAAGGCATGAAAGAGAAACTAGCGTGTCGGAGGTAAATTATGAGACTAGACCACCATTGGTGGATAAGAGCACTGAAGAACTTCAGCAGGCGAATGGTACTTATCATTCATCAAATGGTGGAACAGTCGTCAATGGCAACCTTTCGAGTCCTGAACCGCAGGAAGATGAGAATGCATCACCTGCTAGGTCAGATAAAGGTGCTGTTGTCACAAATAATGATGTTGAAAGGAGTGGTAACTAGAATGTAGACGAGAACATGGCGAAGGTAATGATACCTTAAATTGTAGAAATGTTCATCCTTTTACTCATTTCCGACATGCTGTTTGAATGACCTACATGGGCGATTTGATTATATGACTGAACATGGTCTAAATTACATGTAGCAGTCAAAACATCCAACTGAGTTGCATAAGTTCCTCAATGACACAGAGACAACAGGAAAAGAGGAGTCAAGGAAAAGAAGACATGTAGCGGTAGATGTATCGACTCTTCCTTGAGGACACAGACATAAAGAGAGAGGAGCCTGTGTGAAGGCGAAGAAGCCATGTAGCAGCTAGTAATACCATCGAGTCCAGGAGACTGGGATACTCTTGTCTTGGACTGATGAGGAAAAAACTGAAACCCCTTGACGTAGGATACTGGCTCGAAGATGACACCTGGTTAATTGCACTTGTGACAGCCTCTTCTGTGAAGTTCTCATTAACATATTTGGTCCTTGTGCAAGATATAACAGGAGCCTGAATGAAAGATATGCCATGTGTGATGCCGACACCAAAGAGACTGTTCCTTCCTTCTCTGGCCTGAAGATTAATTAGGGCCAATTCAGTTATGTTTTCATGTTCAGTGTACTTTCCCAAGTGAGGGTACACCCTTCGTGTTCCTTGTACAAAAGCAGGATCTGACCGGTATGTATTCTAACTTAATAAGAACTGAGGCCCGAAGTTTTGAGCTCATGGAACGAAATTTATGAAATGAAGGCAAATGATTTGAAAAATATTTTTTTAGAAAATGATTGCTTTTTATCTGTTACAAAAATAATTTGAAAGAAAAATACTTTTGCCGTTCACAAAAATATTAGGTATAATTTTTTATTGATTACTTTTCTTAAGCAATTGGAGGTAATTATTTTTAAGAAAGTATTTTTGAAATTATTTATTTTTCGCGAGATGAATGAAGTCTTGAGTAAATATTAAATGACATTCGGTGGGTATCATTGTGGTCCAAGTCTTGTGCCTTGGGAGTTCTTTCCTTAACAATGTCCCTTGGACTAAAAACAGTTTAAAATGATCGCCCGTCTCTTAATCAAAGCCCATGTTCCGTCTTTTAGCAGAAATGGTTCGTCTTCTTCTCCAAGGCATGCAGAATAACGTTGACCTGCCAACCGTACAAAATCTCTGTTCTAAATGCTTGTTTCAGCAGAAAACCGCGCAATGTTTGGTCGTCCCGTTTCTTTTCTTGATTTTTTTTTTTTTTTTTAAAGTTGTAAGTGCAGTGCCTTGGCGTGTACGTAGTGTGTCATCTCAATCCTTGGAAAAGGAATTTTCCGAAAACGTGATCATATGAAAACGGGAATAGAGAAAAGTGGCATATTCCAACCCTCTTTCTTCTTCCCAATCAATTCGCTTTTTGTCGAAGCCTCTTTTTTTTGTTTTCCCAACAAAGAAAGCTCGATCGCCGCCATTCTATTCCTCTCCAAAACACACGAGACGGGGTAAAGGAAGCCTCCTCGCATCGAGGATGCTTCCAAGGATTGAAGTGCCGGAGTTCGTAAGCGCGCAGAATTAAGTTTTATTTCCCTCAGATGAATATTAGAAAGAATGTGGCCGCATGTGTCTTTTGTCTTAGGACCATGAGGCAGCAATGTGCAGATAGATGCCAGCCAGCGCCACACAGATGCGATAACGTAAGGATGCGTGTAGTTTAAACTTAAAGACATTTACCAGTTGAAGTTGTCTTCCTTCATTTTCGGTGCATCTCGGAAATAATAACAACAACAACAACGTTACTTGCTGTGTTATCCATACGCGCTGCAATGGAGTTGGCTTGTCCCCATGGACGTGACAACCCTTGAAGAAAGCTCGATCGGCTGATCAAAGCCCTTACCTCTTCGTAATGGTTTGAGGATATATTCCGACTTGAGTCTTACGTTGCTCATTCAGCCTTATATTTGACTTTATGGCGTACACCCCATTGTCTTCATATGTGGAAAACTTTCTTATTCCTGTTAACGACAAGCAGAAATTTTTCTTGGGCTAGTAATCATGCAAGCACAAGCAAGGAGAAATAGCGAGCAGAGTTCTCGTGGAAGTACCGCAACGAAAAAATTGATCTTTTTTTTTCTCTTCCAATCTTGGTAAATTTTCTATTAAAAAGTCCAATCCAAAAGCTTGAACCGACAGCCGAATTGAGACCACGTGAATATAAAGAACATTTAGGAACGACGCGGGATAATACTTTACCATCCCGACCGCATGTCTTATGATTTCCAATTTTCAATATCTTACGATGCAAACCCCTGTTGGAGGAGGGCTATAGAAAGCGAATCCACAATAGACAAGAGACTCGTACACGGCCGTTTGAGGGTCGACTTCATAAGTGATTTCTTAATCCGTTCCCGTGGTCGATCGCAGCATCAACCCTAATAATCCATTTCCGTTGTCCTAATACAAATCTTAATCATTGACGAGGAAAGGAAACTCGGGCAATGGCCCCACCCGCAAGTGCCCTTTCAGTTTCGCGATCCAAAAAACGAGTCTAGACCTGGGCACTTCGTATCTTAATGTTTCTGCTCGAAGAGAAAGCCAAAATGGCAGAAAGATCCGCCGCTAAAAAAAGAAAAGAAAAAGAAAAGAAAAGAAAAGACAACCCCTTGATTAAGCTGCTGGTCATATAAGCAAAGACATAATTGCCTGGTGCCTCACGCTAATTACAGCATCCTAAGCTCATCAGCATGCCTAATGATTGAGCTGGACAATGGCCAATATCTGGTCATGCTTCTTGTTTTTCACCCAAAAATCTCAATTACCCGGCTTAATACCTTCCCTTAAACGGCTTATTAAGTGGAGCTCCTGCTCTTCCACAATGATTTTGTCTTCTTTATCTTTTTGGGTTAAGGAAGCAAATGGCCCCTGGACTTTTCCCGATCTGCAATGTGGTCCTCAAACTTTCGACTTGTTCAATGTAGTCCACGCACTTTAGCCCAATGTGCAATGCCATTCTTGGACTTTTAATTTGTTTCATGCGGTCTCTGAAACTTTTATAAATGTTCAAACTAATTCCCATAAGAAAATAACCAACCTCATCTTCTTATTAATTTGAGCTCGGGAACGACATTGTACATTTTCATATGGTCTAGAGACATTTTCATATGGTCGAGAGACTAGTTTCTAACATGAACCAAAAAGTCCAAGGACCGTATCGAGCAAATTAAAAGTTCAAGGATCGAATCGCACATCGAATTACAATTCAAGAACTGTTTTTGCCGTTTTTCCTATCTTTTTTAACCCGAGGGGCGGCATCAATGAAAGTGTCTTGCCTGTTTCGACATTTGCTTCCTTTCTGAGGAACACACGGTTTTGCCCGAGCACGACTGTCGAGCGAAGAAGAATTCAGAGAGTCGATCGATCATGAGTTTCGATACCTACCCTTTTTCTCGGACAGAAGATCAGGGCCAGATTGTCTAACTGGCGACTGGTGCAGGGCAGGGCAGGACAGGGCATGGCACGATGAGATGATTGTGTGTTCTTTAGACGAGACCGTGTTGTTTCCTCGGCCGATGGCAATCGACCTGATATAGCATGTGAAGAGTTTTTCTCATTAAGGAAACAAAATCATCTGAGTGGTCCATAGCAAGATTTTGCACGCCCGGCTTCGACACGGAAAAATGGCAAGTGGTCTCGAGTTCGATCTCCGTATAAAATACTCCGCTATGTAACCGACTCCAGACGACGGGAAAAGTATATATATATATATATATATATATATATATATATATATATATATATATATATATATATATATATATATATAAAGATGTCCTAAATTTATTACATTAATGTCAATTCAGTCATAATTTTTTATATGTATATAAGGGTGAGCATTGTTCTAGTGTAGAACCTGGAGAACCGGACCGGTGGAAGCTGATCGATTCTAGATTTCAAGGTATAGAGGGTAGATTCTAAGTTCTAAAATTTAAAGAACCTATTTTAACAAGTGGATTCTCGGTTCGAGGTAGGCAAAACCTGGAACCGGAACCTGGAGTAAATTTTTATATTTTTTCTAAGCATATGTCTTCACGTCACCCTGAGACATTTCATAATGTCCGATGATGAGTGCATAATTTAAAACCACTTTATATCAATGATACTTTTAATTTGTCATAATTTTCGTGTGTCTAAACAGGAGTTGTGGTTAGTAGATTTTAACAGCAAATGAAAGTCATCAAATATAATTAGTCACTATAATCGTTCAAAAGATTTAAAATTGAATTGGTATTATTGCAAAAAGTTCGAGATTAAATTGACACTCGGACTTAATTTGTACTGATACAAAAGGTTTAAGGCTTTTTTGACACTTTACCCGCATCACTTATCGAATTGTGAAATCGAGCAACTTATTTTCTCCCATCGAAGGTGAAGGTTGACGGTACTAAATACGTACCTTTTCGACGGGTCCGGTTGCCCGGAAAGAAATCGAGCAGCATGCCAAGAACCTCCGGTTAAAACTTACTAGTTCCAAGTGCAACTGTAGTTGTCTAACTGTGTCAAGAGTGTCTGAGAAACAATCAGCTGAAGAGGGATTGCATCGAATTGAATGTGGAGGCATTCATTTCCTTGGAGGATTAGTGCCCCTGGATTTGCTAATTATGTTCAATGGGCAGAGATTGATGAAAGCATGTTTTGTCTAGTGGTAATCATATGTTCGATTTCGTGCTATTCCCCGGAATCATAGGATTACCAAGTACATTTTTGTTTGATTTTTTTTTTCAAAAATGGGTATTATCCGAGGAATTATTATCAAATTTTCGGAGTTTTTTACTTTAATTGTCGGTGCGGGCATTTTTGTAAATGGGCATTATCTGAGTGTATCCGTTTCGCGAAAAATGAACAATTTATAAGTGACTTTACAAAAAAAAAATGTTAGAGAAAATCAAGAATTTCATTTTGAAAACACTGTTGGTTTTATGTATCTTTTCAAAATTGCGTGTAAATCTTCCTTTGATTGTGCGTAGCTTGATTCTATTGAAAACTCTGTAAATAATTGATCTACTTTCATTATGTGCGGTACGAAAATTTATACAATTGACGTTCCCGCATTATTTTTTTTTTGTTCCCCTTCAATCTTAATTCGCACTCGGCATTTTCCAAACAGCCATTCACCCTGTTCCGGTCGCGTCACCTGTTGAAGCGGCTTTTCTTTCGATGATGCCAGCCGTGTTGCTCCTTTTTTATCGAATACGAACTATTTAGATATCTAAGTTCAGTTCACCATATTACTTTAGAAATCTATCTTCGTTTATTCTTCTTTGCCTAGCCTCACAAAATTATTATTCATTGATCAAAGTCACCAAAGTTGTATTCAAGGATGAACGGGGGAAGGAAGCGAGGGGGTAATAAGGCTGGAGCATAAACATATATATATATATATATATATATATATATATATATATATATATATATATATATAAAGAGACGAGACGCTCGGCTCGGCATCCAAGTGAGAGAGAGAGACACCTCATCGCTTTAGAAAAACGTTTCGTTAGACACACCCACAACGAAGACTTCACCTCTCTTCTCTCTCTCTCTCTCTCCATCGTCATCTTTCTCATCACACACGAGTAAAAAGGCTATCGATTGTTCATTCATTCATTCATTCCTCGAATTCAATCGGAGGGACGAACAGAATCGCAAATCCTCTCTTCTCCCGAATTCGACTGAAACCGCGAGACGCTACTGATCCTTGCTCTCCCTATCCTCTGTTTTCTTTTTTCTCTCTCTCTCTCTCTCTCTTCATTTTTCCCACTTTTTTTTTCCCCGTCAAATTTGGAGCGAGGACCTTGAATTCACTCCCAGCTGATCAGATGCGAACGTGGCCTCTGTGGACGAATCGTTGTCGTAATTCCCGATCTTGAAATTGCTCCGGTTCTGTCTCTATGTGAGAATTGTTTCCTGCAGATGATCCACTCATTCAACACGTATAGATGTTTTTTTTTTCCCTCTTCGTCTCTGTTTTTGGCCGATGTAACCTCTTCGCTGTTTTGGCTTGCATGATCGAGTCTTCTTTTTCGTTTTCGTTGATCGGATAAATAATCATGATCTGGGTTTGCGGAAAGATCGGATTTTTGGTTCATCTGTTCGTGCATATCTTCTCTGAGTCCTGAGTCTGAGCTGGTTTTCGGGATGCAAAATTTGGTTTTCTTTTGATGAAATTTTATGTTTTGTTTCTTTTGATGGTTCTTGATTTTGTGGTTCCTGGGATTCGGTTGAGATTGCGTGCGCAGGAGTTTGTGTTTTTTTTCCCCAGCTGACATGAGAATCTTTTCCATCTGGGGTTGTTTAAGACAATAGAATATCCTTAGAATGGAAGATTAGCATTCTTTCTTCCCAAGTTTTCGTCTTTTGGTGTGCCGAAATTTTCCTCCTCTTCTTTCGGCCAGGATATGTTCATTGTTTTGCCACTGGAGTCTATTTTGCTTCGTCAGCATTTTTTTTATACTGCTCCTTTGTTGGATGTTTGTGGAAGTTCCCCTTTCAACCAAGCATGATCTACTCTTCATTGAGATCGAGGTCATTCGTGTGCTTCATGAGTTGTGCAGTTTGTTCGACTCTTTGTGTGTTTTTTCATGTCCAATCTCTGCTGATTTGGTGATCTCTTGCTGTGTTAGTTTCAGCTGTCTTGATTGTCGTTTGGTCAGCCCTCTCATGGAAGTGGATATAGCATTTCCACTTAATTTTTTCTTGAACATTGATTAGCTCTCATGATTTGAAGTTTTACAATGTCGTGCTCTGTTTGTAGGTTTCAAACTTGAAGGTTGTTGATACGTATACCGAGGTAGCTGTTGTTGCCGAAATTCTGTCCTGTATAAGTGTATCCTTCTTCTGGGAAATCTCCTGTCAAGAGGGTGCTGACATATGCACATTGCTTTTTGAATGCTCCAGCATTTTGAAAATCTCTACGTCCACAAAGCTTGGCACTGCCTCATTTTAGCAGTGCCCATGGATGCCACCGCGAGTAAAAGCCAAGCTATACAGTACCATGAGATATCTGACCAGCCAGTGGCTGCAATTGTGGCATCTCCTATTCGGACATTTCAACGCCAGACACGGCATTGCTTTGGGGACACTATCCCTGGAGAATTCCCATTGGCTGCTAGTCCGTCTATCGTTCTTCACGTTCTTACTTCATGTAGTTTCACTCCACAAGATCTCGCCAAGTTAGAGGCAAGTCGTCCTTGTTCTCTTCATTATTCATGCGGACGTGACTTGAGATGCTAGAATTGGTGTTGCTGCTTGATGATTTTATTGTACGTTTTGCAGGCAACCTGCTCCTTCTTCAGGCAACCCGCAAATTTCCATCCTGACCAAGAATTGTCAGTGACAGAGGTTGCTGCTCTGGACATGTGTCAGAAGAGAGCTATCTTTAAGCCAATGACACCTGAAGAGCGCCAAGATTTAAAGCGAAAATGCGGGGGTTCCTGGAAACTAGTACTTGGTTTCTTGCTTGCTGGGGAGATATGCTGCAGGAGGGAGAAGTCGCAGGCCATAGCTGGGCCTGGTCATAGTATTGCTGTAACGTCTGAAGGAGCAGTGTACACGTTTGGCTCGAACATAAATGGGCAATTGGGACATGGCACCACCGAAGAGGAATCACGGCCTCGGCTAATCAGGTTAACGACTTAACAGTCACTGTTGCTCTGCAAGAAAAATGAAAGAGAAATTGGGTGTGTGAAAAGTTAATGGAAGCTCGTGTGTTACAGATCCCTTCAAGGCGTCCGAATAATCCAGGCAGCTGCTGGAGCAGGCAGGACAATGCTGATTAGCGACGCGGGTCAGGTTTATGCCTTTGGGAAGGACTCATTCGGGGAAGCGGAATGGGGGGGTCAAGGATCTAATCTTGTCACAACACCACAGCTAGTCGAATCGTTGAAAGGCATCTTCGTGGTTCAAGCTGCAATTGGAAATTTCTTCACGGCCGTGTTATCTAGAGAAGGCAGGATTTACACATTCTGTTGGGGAACTGATGGTAAACTTGGACATCACACTGAGCCAAATGATGTGGAGCCCCGCCCTTTATTGGGTGCTCTGGAGAATGTACCAGTGGTGCAAATAGCCGCGGGATATTGCTACCTTCTTGCGCTGGCTTTTGAGCCTAGTGGCATGTGAGTTTTCCATCAAGTATTTTCTAGGTCTCTATTGTGACCGATCAATAGAAATACTCCACCGCTCCACCTTTGCAGCTCCTTCATGCCTTGGACTCTTCATCAGCATCTTAAATTTAGATGTAGCTCGCATTGCGTGAGCCATCAAAGTAGAAAGTATGGAAGATGCTACCGATCCAAGTTCCTGGCTAATAATGGAAAATTTGACCATACTGAATAGGCTTACACTTGCTTCCACTTGAACCTTGTTCCCCCAAACTACTTCGATTTGAACATGGTTTGACTTGGGATACTACATTCCTGATGGTACCAAGTACACCCAGATCCTAATGTTTGCCGCCTCCAAGCACCGCCATGCTGATTGTTTTTGCGATCTTTCCTTAATGATCTCTGAGCCATGCAGCTTTTGCTTTTTTTTTTTTTTTTTAAACTGAACATTTCAGGTCAGTGTACTCCGTTGGGTGTGGCTTGGGCGGAAAGCTTGGACACGGTGCAAAGACTGACGAGAAGTACCCTCGCTTGGTCGAACAGTTTCGGCGTTTGAATGTTCAACCGATGGTGGTTGCAGCTGGAGCTTGGCATGCCGCTGTGGTTGGGCGGGATGGACGGGTCTGCACCTGGGGATGGGGCCGTTATGGTTGCTTGGGACACGGCGACGAAGAGTGCGAATTGGCCCCTAAGGTCGTGGAATCACTGAACAATGTCAAGGCCGTCCATGTTGCAACGGGGGATTATACAACATTTGTGGTGTCTGAAGCGGGCGAAGTTTACTCATTTGGCTGCGGAGAATCTGCTAGCCTTGGACACGTTGCCATCGTCGATGGACAGGTCTGGTCTCTCACTTCACCATATTCCTTGGTGTTTTCAGATGACTGCTTGTCGTTTCATTTCAGCTTCTCCTTTTTCTCGTCAAAAAATTGCAAGCAAAAATGCCCATGACCATGAACTTAACAGCACACGCATTCGAGTTTTGGGCGGACATTCCCCTTTAACATTGACCTTGAGGTGGTGTTGCATTGCAGGGAAATCGGCACACGAACGTGTTGAGCCCGGCGCTGGTGGCTTCGCTGAAGCAGGTCAACGAGAGGATTGTACAGATTAGCCTCACTAACTCTATTTACTGGAACGCGCACACATTTGCGCTCACCGAATCGGGAAAGCTCTACGCATTCGGGGCAGGAGACAAGGGGCAACTGGGCATAGGCCCCATCGCCAACCAGACCGAAAAGCAAAATCCCGAGCGGGTCGAGGTCGACCTAAGTTAAAAGAAACGAACTGATATTTCCAGTTGACATTCTTTAGCACCATTTGTGCATATCTTCCTGATGTACATAGGGGTCCTTTCCTTTAGTCTTTTAATTAGGGGTAGGTGGGGACTATGCAAATACTGACTTGATTTTATTGGGACGAAGTTAAAAAAAAAAAAAAGTTGGGACTGATGTTTTAGGTGTCTGTGACTGTCTCCAATTGTGAATACTTCAGTTGGATGCAAGATCTGTCAAGTTTCATTCAAATGGGGATTGATGAATTTGATCTAATGTCAGCTTCATACCTTCACCAAAGTATTCACTGGGATCCAAAATCTCAAAAGACTTGAGATGGTGAGCAGAGCAGGGTGTCCCCTCCCCTCAGACGTGAGCTGTGATTTTGGCCCAGAGCTTCACGTGGGACTGTTGCTAAAAGGGGCAGCAAGGATGAACGGCCCCCACCGTTTTTTTGGTGATTAGGGCAAGTTGGGTACGGACACCAAGAGAGGCAAATGCAAAAGCTCGCTCTTATGTTCTTGCAAAAGGGGGTCAAAAACTAAGGATTAAAACCCATCATAGCTTCGTTTTCGTGGTGTTCTGTTTGGGTCAATATTAAATTTTAGCAAAGCTACCCCCCTTCCTGCGGCTAAGTCAATAATCCCATCTTCAAGAAATTCGAAGCGAATTCAAGACCGTACTGGGAAACACTTTGATTTCGACGTTGTTACCGCGTGTTCATAGTTCATAGCTACGTAGCCCATAGTGGAAAACCAACGACGGAAAGAATACGGATAGGAGGAAGAAAATTGGTAAAAACTTAGAAGGGACCCTCAATCCGGCATAATTCCTTAAAAAGCCGCTCATTTTTTTGTCCAAAATAAAATTCTCAACTTTAAATCCAGTTATGATCCAAAAAAAAAATTAAGTCCAATTCGAACTCTTTTCTGTCTAATTTAAAAAAAAAAAAAACTTTAGATACAATCTCAAATTTATACCTAAAAGAGAAATATTAGTAATCTTTATTATAGTCTCCAATCTATCTTCATTAGCCCTCTACTCAAAATTTACGATTAGTCATCTCTAATTTTCATATCATAAAAAAGTTTTATTTTTTGGAGATAATTTTTCATGTCATTTAGCTAATAATGATTCAACTCCGCTTGTGTAGTCTACATAGCTTGTCCCAAGCTAGGTAAAGGAGGAGGATTACGTCAAGCGTAGCAAATCAATTATAAAAAAAAAAAGCTACCTTTATGAGATGAACCCTATTGATATTTTATTCGAGTGTACTCTTCTTAGCGACGCGTTGCATCAGTGCCCGAGTGTAGCGAAAAATGAATAAGGGTATTTGCACCAAGATAAGTGGGTGCAAGGGGTAAGGAAGTTAGCCTTGAGCCATCATTTCTAGAGTGATGCGCCACATCGGTGCCCGGATGTAGTGATAAATGAGCAAGGATCCTCATACTTTCATGAGCGAGTGGGGGAGCAAGAAAAGCTCAGGAGGTAGGGATTAGATTGGGGAGTTGGAATATATGAACCTTAACTGGTAAATTGAAAGAATTAACGGATACTTTTGTTAGAAGAAAAGTGAATATTGCTTACATGTAAGAGACTAAATAAAAAGGAGAGAAGGCTAAGGAAATGGATGGCACTGAATTCAAGCTATGATATATAGGTACAACAAAGAGTATAAATGGATTTGGGATTCTGATCGATAAAAATTTCAAGAATAGAGTTGTTGATATTAAAAGAATATGAGAGGATTATTTTAGTTAAGCTAGTAGTGGGGGATTTGATTCTGAATATCCTTAATGTGTATGCCCCTCAAGTTGGACTGCAAAAGTTCGAAAAAAGTAGATTTTGGAAAGATTTAGAAGAGATTTTAAGGCGGATACCACACGAGGAAAATGTATTCGTAGGAGAAGATATAAATAAATATGTCGGACAGAGTAGTGGAGGTTTTAGATATGGGACTAGAAATGAGGCTGGCGAAGACATCTTGAGTGTGGCATTAGCTTATGATTTGATGTTGGCAAACACCTTTTTTAGGAAAAGAGAATCACATTTGATCACTTTTCGCAGCGGTCAAAATTGTAGCCAAATTGATTTATTTCTTGTCAGAAGAGATGATAGAGTTTCGTATGTAGATTGTAAGGTATACCCTGATGAATGTGTAGTTACACAACATAAGTTGGTGGTCTTAGAAGTTCGGTATAACAAAGTACAGAAGATGAAAATAAGCTCGCAGCACCTCAGAATAAGATGGTGAAAGTTACATGAGGAGAAACAAATAGAATTCAAGGAAAAAATACTACAGGAAGGACCATGGCGACTAGAGGTCGAAGTAAATATGATGTGAAAGGAGATGTCTAACTGCATTTAGACAGTGGCAAAAGGGGTGTTAGGAAAAAGTAGAGAGAATGGATAACAATCAAAGGAAACTTAGTGGTGGAATGAAGAGGTGCATGAGGTAATTAAGCAGAAGAAGGAGTGTTTCAGATGCCTACATAAATGTCTTAATGAAGAGAATTTGTAAAAGTTTAGATTGGCGAGAAAAAGTGCCAAGAAAGCTGTACGAGAGGCCAGAGGTAAGGTTTTCATCGATATGTACAATAAATTTGAGAGCAAAGAAGGAGAAAAAGGCGTCTATAAACTTGCAAAATCAAGATACAAGAAAAGTAAAGGCTTGACACAAGTTAGATGTATTAAGTATGAAAATCAAACACGCTTGGTAAGATATGAACACGTCAAGGACAGGTGGATGAGTTATTTTAACAAACTTTTTAATGGGGAGAGCGATATAAATGAGGTGGATTTGGAAGATGCTTCTGATTATTCAAATAAAAGGTTTGTGCGTAGAGTTAAAGCACGGGAAGTTAGGGAGACATTAAAAAAGATGAAGATTAGTAAAGCTTTGGGACCCGATGGTATTCCTATTGAAGTGTGAAGAT
The DNA here is from genome assembly GCA_028455895.1 of Rhodomyrtus tomentosa. Taxonomy (NCBI): domain Eukaryota; kingdom Viridiplantae; phylum Streptophyta; class Magnoliopsida; order Myrtales; family Myrtaceae; genus Rhodomyrtus; species Rhodomyrtus tomentosa. Next base: position 9,566,707 of record JAPCWY010000003.1, on the reverse strand, counting down.
ACTTAGGGGATGTAGTAATAAGTTGGTTGACTAATCTTTTTAACAAGATCCTCCATGCTAATAAGATGCCTGATAAATGAAAGAAAAGTATACTTATGCCTATATACAAAAACAAGGGGAATATCCAAAATTGTTTTAACTATAGAGGTATCAAGCTTATGAGCCATACAATGAAACTGTGGGAGAAAGTTATTAAGCATCGTTTGAGAATAGAGACCAAAGTTTTTATCAATCAATTTGGATTTATGCTAGGAAGATCTACCATGAAGACTATTTTCTTAATATGACAATTGATTGAGAGATATCGAGAAAGAAAGAAAGACCTCCATATGGTGTTTATTGATCTCGAGAATGCGTATGATAGGGTTCCAAGAAAGGTTTTGTTGTGGATTCTTGAGAAAAAAAAATATCTTCAAAGTATGTCGAGGCAATCAAAGACATGTATGACGGTGCTACTACATGTGTGAAGGCTTGTAATGGCACATCAAGTTATTTTCCAATCACAGTAGGCTTACACCAAGGTTCTGCTTTAAGCTCTTACCTTTTTGCCCTGGTTATGGATGAGCTAACAAAAGATATTCAAGATGGGGTGCTGTGGTGTATGCTATTTGCATACGATATCATGCTTATTGATGAGACTATGGCTGGAGTTAGCGTTAAGTTAGAAATATGGAGAAGCACATTAGAGTTTAAAGAATTTACGCTAAGTCGAAGTAAGACGAAATATTTGAAGTGTGAGTTTGACACGGCAGGAAGAGGGGATCAAGAAGCCGTAAATATGCTCGGACAGGAGGTACCCAAGAAAGATACATTTAGATATCTGGGATCCATATTAAAAAGGAGAGATAGATTGATGAGAATGTAAACCATAAAATCAGAGCATGTTGGATAAAATGGCACAATGCATCGGGATTTTTGTGTGATCGCAAAATTCATCTTAGGTTAAAAAGGAAATTTTATAGAACATCAGTCAAATCTGCCATGTTATACAGAGCTGAATGTTAGCCAGCACAAAAGAAATATGAGCATAAAATGGGAGTAGCGGAAATGAGGATGTTAAGGTGAATGTGTGGTTATACAAAGATGGATAAAATAAAGAATAAAGAAATTCAACGAAAAGTTGGAGTAGAACCAATGCCAGAAAAGATGAAAGAACATAGATTGAGATGGTTTGGGCATATACTCCGAAGGCCCTTAGATGCACCGGTACGATCAGAAGTTTGATATCGAGAGCATAACACGAAGCAAGTAAGAGGTCGGTCGAAACTTACTCAGCGGAAAGCAGTAAAACAAGATTTAATGGAGTGGGAAATAGATTAACATACGGTTTGTCTTAGGACGAAGTGGAAGAAGTATATTAGTTTTGTAAAGAGTTAGTGTATAGATAGATATATATATACTTATTTATTTTTACACATTTATCTCTTTTCCTTCCCTTGATTCTGCTTTTATTTTTATGATTCTTTGAGATTCATCGAATGCCGAGCTCAACTAATTTAGGATAAAAGTGTTGTTAATTTAGCTAATAATGATTCATTATCAAAATGAAGAATACCACTTTAAGATGTTGAACACTGGACAGGATAAATTTGAGAATAGATTGAAAAGGCGATCATGTTTTTTAGGGAAAAAAATGAAATGTTCCAAACAAATTTGAGACTAAATCTAAAGTTTAGAGAATCATTGACAATCTAAAAAGTTTATAAAGTAAATTTTGAATTGCACCTGGCTGAAAACTTGAGGTATTTTTGAGACAAAAAAAAATTCAAGATAGAATTTAAAGTATATTAGGGATTTTTTAGGGAATTAAGCCTTCAATCTCCACAAAAAAACAATTCATCCGTTTTTCCGAGCCACTTTTATTTTCCCCATTTTCCTCGTCACTCCAACCGAGAAGAAAACAGCATCCGCCGTCCAGGGTCCTTCGACAAGGATTGCCTCCGATAAGCAGGTACAGGGCGGAATCATTACTAAAGCAGTCTACTTCAACCTTCTCATGTCTCTCCGACCAAAAAAATAAAAATTGTCTTAATCCATGGCTGGCTGGATCACATTCCCCCACCACAAACAAATATTTCAGAAGGTGCAATCATTTCTAACAAAGGATCGACCAGAAAGGAAAAATGCATGGTGGCAAAATAATCCACTACCCAGGAAACGGACCAAAACATACGTATGTCCAATTAAACCCAGATGAAAACTTGCAAACCATCAGCAATCAATGACAAAAAGTGCAGCGTCCGCAATGACACTCCACACATCACGGGAAGCCAAGAACAGTGAACTCCATCTTGGGAATGGATGTACCCTAGCATCAGTAGTCAGATGGGGAAATGACATCGTCAATTTTCAGAATCATTTTGACCACTTGTGTTGCCAGCAAGATCTGCTGTTGCTTCCCAATCAAAGTCTCAAAGACAAATTGCTCGCGCATGTCATTGGTTCCAACGTCATTGCAATCTATTCCGCTGAATGGATTGTTCTCCTACATTTCCACATCCAGATAGAGTTAGCGGGAAGTGTACACAAAAGCAGAAGCAGTAAAAAGAACAAATTGAAGGAGGGGAAAAAAACCACCCCTCACGTTACATTACCTTGATTTGTTGAGATTTAACAGCAGATAGCGTCTCGATAGGTTGTAGACCACTATTCTCAGCTAGCGCCATGGGGATTGCATCCAAGGCATCAGCAAATCCTCTGATAGCATACTGTGAATATTGGAAAAAAAAAGGAAAAAATTTAGATGGCAGTGGTTCAATTGAATGAAAATGAGTGGATGAAGTCAAAGGGAACACACCTGTTCAACGCCGGGATATCTATCCGCAGCTGCCTCGACGGCAATTGAGCATGAGATTTCAGCCGAACCACCACCATACACAATATAATTATTGCGTATGAGATTCCTAGCCACACAAAGTGCATCATGCATGCTGCGCTTGGTCTCTTCAATCATCATCTTGTTACCTAATGCAAAGCATGTTCATGATTAGGCATCCACAGACTCCTCTTCCAGTTTCTATTTCTTACCTCATCAAATTGCCTGGCAACTTTCAGCGAAAAGGAATAAATATTGCCATCGCAAATCAACACAAACCATTGCCAAAAATTTAAAAGAAGGTCGTGCGGTTCAATATTTATTTGAACAATTGGACAAAAGAATACTATGTACCTCCTCGAATGAAAATGGTGACAGCCCTTGAATTTGCACAATGCTCAATGTACAGCATCCGATCCTTTGTAGTACCAAAGGATTTTTCTCGCACCAATCCAGCCTAAATAAATAAACAATACGATCATAACAATTGGTTCAGAAAAAAACAATAATAGGGAAGTAAGGGATCTAGCACTGGAATAGAAAGGTCAAATGGAATCAAACCAGTTTGCTACATACTAAGAAGAAATTAGGTGACACAATTGTCCTGTCAACAAGATCAGCAGGAATACGATCTTTCCAGTGACCATCGTTAGCATCAATTGTGTAGCACCTATCCACCAGTCCTCATATTCCTCTAAAATTCGAGTTCGTCGACCCAACAGTAATAATGAATATAAGTTGGACACAAATAGTGATGCATACAAGCTAGGCTTCTTCAGAATTTGAGAAGGCAGGAACAAAGATTTAAAATGTACCTTTCCAAGCTTCTCTGGAGTCAATTCTTGGAATCTTGGCACAATTCTTCCGCCTACCAATACAACAAAGCCATAAGACTATTAATGCAGTGGGACCCAAGGCGAGAGAAAAGTGACATCTATCAAGCAAAGGAGAAACATGGTAAAAAAGATAGATAACTGCAAACCTGTGGCTATGGCTATGAGCTCTAACTCTACACCTCCAACCCAGCGGACAGCAGGTAAGTTCCTATGCATTAAAAGGTGATTTGCTTCATCATCAAATCCCCACTGACAGATGACCAAGGTTGCACCCACATCCTATATATCAGAAGAAAATTAATACACAAGGGATTATAAAAAAAGGTTCAAATTCGACTTCTACATTAATTTAACCAAGCTAGAATATCTGCATTTCAGATGATAAACCAAAAAGATAAATGCATGGCATAAAAGGTTGAAATCTGCTCTATAAAGTCAACTTATGCCAACCATCAGCACAGACGTAGGTCAGCTAAATATGCTGAATAAACATGGAACGAGGGGTAAATTTAAGAAAAGAAGCGCAAAATCACCTTGCACTTTTGAACCATGTCGTCAAAATACTTCTGCTCTTGCTGACGCAAATTCTGGAACTTTTCAACAGTATCGATGTCCACCTTATGTTTGGTCTTCGGCTTAGGTGGCTCAAATGGACACGTCAGGATGGCAATCTTTGCATCTTCAATTCTCTTGGGCATCTGCGGGTGGCTCATGTCCTTGTCCACAATAATTCCATATATGAGCTCTGTGTCCTCAAGTTTTCCTCCCACTTTTCCTTCCACCTTTATCAAATCTAAATTTACATCTCTCCTCTCTAAATCTGCTACCGCAAGAACTGCCTTAACTGCAATGTCAGCCAAATCACGCTTGCAACGGTTAACACTGCAAAGATGGAAACGGTTAATAGGCAATGTCGTGAACAGAAACAAAATGATGAAGATGATAGTTAACCAGCAGAAAGAGAAGGTCAACATACATTTTCGAAGATAAAGTAGTCATGCAAGTTTGAACAAGAGACTCCGTGTTTGATAATCCAAATTCGAATTTTTGGGCAATACGCTCTAGGTGTTCAACAGCAATTCTTGAAGCCAATTCATATCCCTCTGCAATCCGAATGGGATGGATTCCACGCTCCAATAACTTCTCAGCCTGCTCAAGAAGCGCACCAGCCATGACAACAACACCAGTGGTACCATCACCAATTTCGTAATCTTGACTGCGAGATAATTCAACCATCAGTTTTGCAATTTGGTTGTCAACATCCATCTGCTCTAAAATCGTGGCGCCATCATTTGCTGACAGAATAACAAAGACGGGTGAGTGAAGTTCAGAGCAACCAAACAAAGACAAGCAAATCACATTCAACTTCCACAAGCTCAAGTTATCTCCACCTTAATCTCTCACATGAACTTATAGTTATGGGACTAAACCCAGAAGAGCAATAAAAACCAATATACATGAGTTTCATGTGACTTAGAAGTGCAAATCCAAAGCATCCAAAATGCCAATTTTTTTTAGATAATTTCTAACCGTCTCATGTCGACTTACAGTCATAGGACTAAACCCAGAAGAACAATAAAAACCAACAGACATGAGTTCCATGTGATTTAGAAGAGTAAATCCAAAGCATCTAAAAAGAGAATTTTTTAGATACTTTCTAACGATATGAGGACACTAGTGACTAGAACAGTGACGACTTTACTTTAAAGTTGCAAGACGGCTGCATAGATACGGTGCTCACGTGCTAAAACTTATAAGCAGCTTCTAGCAGCAAAGCATGATTCGTGAAGCACACTTTTGTAGAAGATCACGAAATTAAACTAACTAGGCTCGAACACTGATCTTGAAAGCAAACTAGATTACCTATTAGTCCATGCCCGAGTGTCACCAAACATAACTCAAGTTTAATCAAATGGTATTGACATAACCAACTCCTTTAGCAAATTTTAAATGCCAAAAAGAACCAGAATTTACACATCCATAGGGAAATGTAAGCTCAAGGCACAATATACAATGCGCATCAAGAGGGCTAAAGCCGAAAAAGGTGAAGTAAAAGCTCATCAGAAACACAGGTAGATTCCAGAATAGCAGCTCATTAAAGTCTTTCCATGATTATCCAAGCACCGAGATCCGCAGATCCCCTTACATCGTCATCAACGAACGTCGTCTTGCTAAATCTGGGAAACTCACAGTGTAGTTAGCTTAGTACTTGAAGCACCATCTCACGGAGAGTATTGCAAACGAAACCTACTCTAAAAGCCGTGCCTACTTATTTTAATCCTGTAAGCCCACTAAGAGTACGAAAACCAGCAAGAACAGCAACGATCTAAACCCGAAGAGAGGGGAAAAAAAACAAAAAAAAAAAAGGAGGGCAGGCAAGACTCACTGATGGTGACGTCGCCATCGGGGCTTTGGAGCATCTTGTCCATGCCCTTGGGACCGAGCGAGGTCCGCAGTATGCGAGCGACGGCTTTGCCGGCGGAGATGTTGGCCTTCTGAGCATCGAGGCCTCTCAACCTCGTCTTCTGCTCCTGCTCCTTCAGTATTATGAAGGGCCTCCCGAACTCGTCGAACGCCAACGCCATTTCCTTCTCTCGCTCCCTCAGCTCGAGCTCGCCAACTCTCCGATAGTCGCGCTTGTCCTCCTTCTTCGCGAGGGGAGGATGCGGAGACGGAGATTGGGAGAAATGATGGAATCGGAAGAGTGTAGAAGTGTGGAGAGGGGGAGGGGGAGGGGGAGAGGGAGGAAGTATCGCGCGCAGTGAAAAGGGTTCAACACGCCGTGGAGTCTCTTTCAAGGGCAAAAGCCCTAGCGATGCGAGAGCGATCGCGTCTCCATGAAAATGACGATGGGCTTTGCTTCGTTTGTTCTGTTTGGGCCGTTTCGAATTCAATAGGCCATGAGGCGCGCTCTGTCTCTCTTTCCTCCGATTTTTTTCTTTTCTTTTCCTTTCTTTTCTCTTCACTTTAATCATTTTTAAAAAAGAATTTCTCAAATCATTCATTCTTCGTAAAATAAAAAAAAAAATTTATACATAAAATAAAATATTAAGATGCATTTGTTTCGAAATAAATTTCATGATGCAAGAAAACATTTTTCAAATCTTTTTTATCGGGTTTGCGTATTCATTTTTTTTTATAACTTTGAGCGTGTTATTTTTTATACAGCAAATGATTTTACGTTGGCCGATTATTTTAAACAAACCGAACCCGCGAAATTGCATAATACACTCGGACAAACACACCCTTAGCGTATCAAAACCTTGTGAGCTTAAGTCTCGTTGATAGATGAACATCTGCTCTCCAACGCTTCATGCCTATCCGCAGCCCAATCGAATCTCGACCATCGAGATACGTCAAGACACCCACAGTAGAACTCGGTGAGATGGAATTGGAAGGATCAACGTTTGGTTGTTCGCGAATAAGAACAACCGTCTAGACACATCAGAAGATACAAGTGAAAAAAAAAAAAAAGACATTACTCGAACGGCATGACCTTGATTCAATCGAGCACGATCTCCATCGATCGGGCGTGAGTAATACGAAAATAAAAATACCCGAATATCGATCAATTAACGATAAAATTATTTATCGGAAAAAATGGAGAGGATTGGCCATCCATGGACTAAAATTAGTCCAAGTTAAGAGCCCATGCATGCGATCTCATGATTTTCCTTACAAATCTCCGTGTTGAACGCACACTCGGGGAATCGCGTTCGCCACCCCCACAATCCCCATCCTTAAATTAACCCGTCGCGACCCCCTTCTTATAATGCCCTACGTTGCCATTTTACCTTCAATTTGAAGTAATCTCTCTCTCTCTCCATCTTCCATCACCCAAATAAAAAGCTAAAATAACCTCTTCACAAAATGTCTCGCAGAGTTATGTTCGTCTGCCTCGCTTTGATCGCCGTGCTCGAGTTGGCCTTGGCCTCAGCAGCGGAGCCTGCTACCACCGCCAGCGCCCCGACCACCACCTCCTCCTCGGCATCTGCGCCGATTTCCGATACCTCGATCGGCAACACAGATGGTGGGTCAGGGGATGACAACGGAGACGACGCGCTCGCAGCCCCTATCGGCGGCCCAATGCCCGCAGGAGTGTTTCCTTCGACTTTGGATGCGCCCGCGCCTGGCCCCGGTAGCGGAGGCTCCAGAGTCGGCGTCTCCGCAAGCATTGCGGTCACGGCTGCGATGGGGCATTTCTTCTGAATCAAACCTCGAGCCGGGTCGAGGGAAAAAAAAAAGGGACATGACCATTCTTTCAATTGTGATTTTTCGCCATACCAACCTACGTCTCCGTTCGCGAAATTCGGGCTTCTAGCTCGGAGCAATCAGGGGATACAATAGTATCCGATCGATGTACAATGTAGGTTGTACAATGTAGGTATCCATACGTATCAACTCAGGAGGCGCAACCTCTTTGTTTTTTTTTTATTATTATTATTTTAATGAGAACGACAATCTTGTTAGTAGAAGCAATTAATAATACCCGGAAAAGACTATTGAAAAATGGATCTTCCGGGTTGCCCCCGTTATAACACCGGCGCAATATTCTCAAAATTGCATTAAAGTCGATATTAAAGGGGCCAATCTTGGATCGCCCTAACATGTACATTCCCCGATCTTATAATAAATATGCTAGCACGTTAAGTTTAAACGAATGCTCGGACTTAATGTCGTGCTTGACGCCGTTTTTCAATCACAATTATAGTCGGGCCCCCGTTTAATCCACCATACGAATTTCGACGTCGTCGCGAAGTGAGCTTCTCGTTACGATAGGGGAATTACTTCATTTTGAGTAAACTCGTGCGAATCGGAACGCAAACTCGTTAAGAAATGTGAGCTATCACGTGATGATGAATGAACATGAAATTTCTCATTCGAAAGGAATAAAGGGTCGCGCGCGCGCAGCTTCTCCTTCGATAGGTAAAAAAATCATTGAAAAGATTTAGATATTTAATTGATGGTTCATAGAATAATTCGAAATTCGGGTGCTTATTGAAAATAGAAACAAAAATAATCGAATTGATTTTATGGGATAAACCTAGTTGGGGTTATGGATATTTTCCCTACCGCCCCCTTTAATTAAATTACGAACATGACAATTATTCGTCCTTATTTTTTAACTCAATTTTGCCAGCCATCGATCGGAGGGGAGAAGAAGAAAATATCAATCAGATCATGTTGAAGAAGGATTCGCCACTTCCTCCTGGCGCGTGGAGGGGTCGGGAGACACATCCACGATCCACAGGAGGGCGCCCTCCAACCAACCAAATCCCGCACGTCCACTTCACGCATCGCTTTCGGTTCGGCTGCCTCATCGTTCCTCCTCCTCCCCCAACAACGCCCCAACTCGGAGGGGCGCAAAAGTCATTTCAACGCTCCCCACTATTGACGGGCCACGCGGCCCATCGGGGCCCATGATCTAAAACGCGCAACTCCAAAACGGTCGCATTTCCACGTCTCTCTGCCCCTTCCCGCTCCCACGTTGCCTTGTCTCTCCCCTACGTACAATCATTGCCACTTCGGGGACCCACAAGAATCCGCAAATTTCGAAAAAGAACCCCAAGTGCCATATTTTCTCAAATAATTGAAATTTATTTCTAATAAAATCCTGAAGCACATTTAAGGTGCATATGATAACGGTACGAGGATAGTGTTTTTATTCTAAAGTTGTTAACGAAATAATTTTAGAACAGAAACGCGTCTGATTAAAAAATATTTCGAAATTGCTCTGCATAACACTTTTGTGTTAGCGAATAATTTTGAAAAAAACAACAAAAATTTGATTTTGAATTTTAGAATACTTTTGGAACCATCAACCACCGCTGCTAACGCGGCCACCACCCACCGGCTATCATCGCTGCCGGTCGCCGGTCACCGTCGCCACCGGTCGCCCGCCGCCACAGGTCACGATCACCGCCCGTCGCGATCGGCTTCACCCGTCATGGTCGGTTCCACCCGTCGTAGTCGTCGGCCAGCAGCAGCGAATTTTTTTTTTTTTAACTTTCCAAACGCGTTTCTGTTCCTAAAAAACATAGCTGAAAATAGAAAAAAAAAGTATTTATGTTCAAAAACAATGCCTAAGAACAGAAACGTTCTCATACGCACCCTTACTACTCCAAAAAAGGGCCTAAAGTGTATATTATTTCAAATAAGCCCATGAAGTGACTATATTAATCTAAAAAAAAGGATTAAGTTACTTTAGTTAGGGGCATTTTGATAATTTATCATTTTATTTTATTTTTCCCTTTTTTCTATTTTTAAGATATTTGAAAACAAAAACAAAAATAAAAAAACACAGCCCCATAGTGGTGGGGCGGCGACCGCAAGCGGGAGATCAGTCCTCCCGCCTGTGGCTGCTGCTTCATCATCGACAAGCAAGGGGTCGGAGGGGATTCCAGCCCTCGTCGAGACACCAGCAACCGCAACGGCCATAGTCGCCCCCTTAAGGTGGTGGGGGCAACGATTGTAAGTAGGAGGTTAGTTATCCCGACCGTCTTCTTTGGTTTTTTTTTTTAATTCTATTTTTTGTTGAAATTTAATTTAATAAAAAATAGATTAAACTCATATTTTTACAAAAATTCCCAAGATCGGTAGAAAAATTAGGTCTATCAAACGATCTGGGAGGTCAGGTATTTATTTAAATTAACTATAGCCACTTCAAGCTCTTTTTTGAGACGATGATGACACTTCAAACCTTTATTTAAAATAAATTTCACTTCAGACCCTTATTTGATAAAATGAAGATATTTTGAGCCATTTTTTAAAAAATTTCCCAAGAAGAATGAGGCAAAGTTTTATGTTGTTGATCATGTATTTGTTTTGTTTTTTCTTTTTCAAACAAAAAAGAAACGTACTGCCTTGCTAAAATTATAAATCGTTTAAATTTATAATTATGCTTTATGCGTAAGTTCGATATTTTGTTTCATTAAGTCGTATTGGGGAGAGCAAAAAATAATAAATGAAAGAAGGCGACCCTCAGGAAAACCAGTTTCATGGAATGAATTCGGGAAAAAAAAAAAGGAAGAAGATAAAAGCCATATTACAATTCTGATCTATAAAATCAATTATGATAAGAAATGATTTTTTCTAATTATGCTCCCTAGACAGGTTTTAGAGAATCAAAATTTGTTTGACAACTGCACAAAATTTTTATTCTTTAAATAGAAATGTATTTGGTAATTTCTTAGCATTTCTATTCTCATGAACAATTTATCTTCGCATTTTTTTTTCATTTAGTCAAATAAATATGTATATCACTACAAAATTAACCTATATAACATCTCCAATAAAATGAATACAAATAATTCAAAATTAGTCTATTCATGTTGCAAAGCGTACAAACATATAGGCAATTTGCACTTGAAGTTTTGCGATGAATTTTCACTTAAACACTTCTATATTTAATCAAATGTTATGTTTATTAGAAGTCTTAAAACTCGTCACAAAGGTGCAATCAGATTCTAAAAGTTATTTTGGCAAAAAAAAGTTATAAAACTTATCAAGTTGATATAATTGAGTCATAAAACTTGTAAAAAATACAATTGAATCATAAAACTTATCAAAATTGTGCGATTGAGTATTTCCGTTAACTTCGTCCAATTTTGGTTGACGGAAAATGCTGACGTGCCTTTTTAAAATATTTTTCTCCCTCGTATGTAGTGATGACATGACTAAAATGACGTCGTTTTTGTCCAAATTTAATTTTTAATCTAATTTTTATTTAAATTAACTTAAAATAAGATTTTTTTAAAACTCCACACACAAAGAAAAATACGACACAGCAGAACCAGTGGTGAGGGCTCTGAAGCCAACGTCGCCGTCGCCTCCCCACCGCTGCCAGAAAGGGCCGGTGACGGTGGGGAAGTCGTCGGCTGGGGCACTACTCCCTTGCCAAGCTTACGTTCTGGTCCTTCATCTTCTTCGCCCTTATCTTCATCTTCTTCTTTCGATCCCCATCCTCATCGATCCCCCAAGGCCTCTCCGATGCCAGTGGCCCTAGCCTACAACTTCACCACCATCGCCGTCCCTTTCCAGCGGCAGGGAGGCAGCCGTGACCCCAAGCGCTTCAAACCCTATTCTTCTTCATTCTTTATTTTTTTTAGCTTATTTTATAAGTTATATTAAATAAAATTTATATTAAAAATCAGTTTCGGACCAAAATAACACCATTTTAGCCACGTCATCGCCACGTGGAAGACAGAAAATATTTTTAAAAAGGCACGTCATCATTTTTCGTCAACCAAAGTTGGATGGAGTTAAGGGAAGAACGTAATTGTATCAATGTGAAAAGTTTTAGGATTCAATTACAATTTTTACAAGTTTTAGGAATCGATTGCAACAAATTGATAAGTATTAGGACTCGATTGCATTTTTTTATAAGTTTTAGGTCTCAATTACACTTTCGTGATAAATTTTAAGATTTCTAGTGAACATATACCTTTAACTAAACTCATACTTGACTCTACCCATATTACTTAAACACTTTATATTTAATCAAATCATGGCGTATTTATTTCTTATAATTTGTTAATAATTCAATGCAAATATGGATAACTTTTCAATTTTTTTTTCAAGAAGTTAGTTTTTATTTTTTACAAAATCTTTATTTGTTTTTATAAAATAATATTTTAAGCAATTATTTATAACTTGAATCATTTTATTATTACAAATATTATTTTATTACTAACAAATATTTTCTCCTAAAAATAATTATTTTATTTTATTTTTATTTTCTATGTTTTCCCTTTTTCTCCTGTGGTCGCCGATGAACAATGGCGAGTGGCGGCGAATGGAACAAAGCGAGAGCTTGATCTTTTTTCTCAATACTAATTGTGGAACAAAGAATCAACTTTTTTTTTTAAAATTCTTGTTTCTACTCTAAACGTGTTCGGACTATAATCAAAAAATTTTATGATCAAAATCATTTACGTTGCCGAACAGGTTTCTTATCTTTTTTGTTATGAAAATATAATCAGAGAATCAAATTTGTTGCCAAACATGTCATTAGAGTACATTTCAAGCCACCGGATAGGATTCGTTGTGGTTTTTAGTATACTAAATCATCGTTGATAATTTTCAAAATCGAATATTTTCCCTGTTGATTATATTTTAGAAATATCTTGAAAGAACTTGTGAATGAGATTCACAATAAAATTATTCAACGAGACGTGGCTGATTTGTGATAATAATCTATGATGCCGAGTTGTCGCGTGAGAGTTGTTATTGGTTCTGATAACATGCATTATGATATTTTACAAATCGTATGCTTTCTTGTTAAATGCGTTTAATAAGTGTCTTGAAATCACTTCACAACGAGATTAATAAGGGTAAGCATGGGTCTAAAATGAAATAGAAAATCGGACCAAACCGGCTCCCCATTCATGGGTGAGAACCAAATAGGAAAATAGGAACCAGAGAATTTAGAATCAACGAATACATAAATTCTCTTTCTACTCTTGCTAACAATAACAAACACTATATGTCTTTTTAGATATAAGCTGTCTTAACAAAAGGTAAATAGAGTTTAGGCGTAGAAATGGAATGACTATATGTAGCGAGGTCTATAATAATTATGTTAGCTTAATTAACACCAATTTTAATTTAAAACTATAATTAAATGATTGATTGCCTTTGTTGTTTCTTTTGATTTCATGATATTAGAATTCATAACAAATTTTCATGGACGATTAATGACTGAAGTTCTTAGGTTTTATGCTACGATTTATGATTTTTTTTATCATATCTTTTATTTTACGTGTTCATCTTTTGCGAGTTGCTATTGAAAAATGAGGGAATTTTTTTTTTACTGTGTTTCCTTTCTTTACGCTTATCTAAAAATACAATAAAAGAAGGAAGAAAAAAATGGAAAAAAATTGAGAAATTGATTGGTTTCCAAGTGGATATCGAAACCAATACTCAAATTAATTAATGGGTAAATTTTGGATTCCAAGATATGTGTGCTAGGTTCAGGTTATAACGAAGAATCGATGTGATGATGATTTGTGATGTTAATTTATTATAAGATGTTTTTTGATTTTTGACCGACACGCATGATAATATTATGAAAGTCAAATAATTCCTCATTATACACATTCAATGAGTATTTCAAAAATGCTCATTAACAAGATTCAGTTAAAAGTATTATTAAGTGAGAGGTGACTATTGTGATAAAGACAGGTGTGATGTAAACTTATTGCCGAAAAATCGCTATCGATTAGATAAGATAAAAGTGAAGGAATAGCGATCATGTTAGGCCATACGGAGTTCATCGCAATGTTCAAAAGGTGATTTTTTTTCTAAGGGTGTTTGGATTTTGATGATATGCATTCGATGAAATTGTCCACGGCACGCGTTTGCACCGGCTCCTATATTTTAATTTCTATTGGATCAACAGATTTTAATTCTTTTTAACTAAAAACATTTGAAAGTTTCACACAATATAAATGCGAAGTTGCTTAATATTTTGTTAGGCAATAGAATTAACACAGGAAATTTGCCACGTTAAATTTTTATATTTTAGCTTAGCCCTTTTATATAAAGAAAAACATCTATAATATTTTCAAATTTTCAGCAAAACAGTACTCCTTTTTTTATCCAATTACTTAGCCGTTAAAGAAAAAAGGCAAATCAACCCCCCCCCCCCCCCCCCAAGGAAGAAGACGACGCCATTAACGCACCTTTAATGCTTCCCTCACCATTCGCAGAGCCTTCCTCTTTCTCTCTCTACTCCATTGCGAAACTCAGTGACTTTCTCTTTCTGCCTGTGTATTAATTAAGATCTGCGAGCCTAGCGTAAGCTCTTTATAGCTCCCCCCCAACCCGATTCACTGTCTCTTCCTCTCCCACAGCAACCCCCCATCTCTCTCTCTCTCTCTCTCTCTCTCTTTCCATTTCGATCTTTATGTCATTTTCGAGATTCCCGGCCTCAACTCGCCCTTTCGAGCTCCGATCGGGTCCTGCATTGCCCAAATCCCGGCTCGAACCGTATCGCCCACTCTCGGCGATCGGATCCTCGGCCGATCCAACTCGGTGAGGAGGCCCCGCGGACTGGGCTTTGGTGGTCGCAGGATGAACCCGCTGTGCTGCATTGCTCCGGTCTCGATCGATCGCGACCGGTCCAGCCCCGGCCAGTGCCAGGTCGGATCCGATTCGGTCGTGAAGCCGGTTAATCCGAGCTCGATGCCGAGCTTCTCGCCGCAGGTCTCGTCCGTCGGCGCGGAATTCGATAAGTCGTCGGGAGCTGCTGGTGCTGATGATCACGTCTCCGAAGCTAGGGATTCGAAGGTGTTCGGCGGAAACGGTGGGGTTAACGGCAGTGTGGTCGGGGTTCTGTTCAAGTGGGTGAACTACGGGAAGGGGTGGAGGCCGAGGTGGTTTTTGCTCGAGGACGGAGTGTTGTCCTATTACAAGGTTCACGGGCCGGATAAGGTTGTGATGAGCCCGACCAGAGACAAGAGCGTTCGGGTGATCGGAGAGGAGTCGTGGAAGTACATGAGGAAGGCCGGTTGGAGGAGCAGTAACGGGACTGTCGGTGTTGGGTCTTTGAGTTTGAGGAAGTGCAAGCCATTCGGCGAAGTGCATTTGAAGGTATGTGTGTGTCTGTGTGTCTGTTCCTTTTGTCTTTTCTTGGTCATATGCGTGGATGGTGGTTTTTCCGGTCCGATGCGAGATGTTAAGAGCCTGCCAGTTGTGGAAATATGTTTTGGGAAATAGAGGAAATTGAGCTTCAAGGTGACGTTCTTAGTGGGGGCGTCTCTTCGCTCGTGATCTTCCTGCCTCTTTTCCTTTGCCAAAAAATATATTTTCCCTTTTTTTTTTTTAATTCAGAAATGTTTACGTTGTTTAGGGCGAGGGCGCATATTTCTGTTCTGGGTCGACAAGTGTTGACGATTTCTTTTTTCGTTATACCCTTTGGTATGTCCCTAAATTTCCAGTCTCCTGGTAACTACAACCTTTATGACTTGAGATTTCAAGGAACTGTGGGTAATGCCGGTGTTGATGTACTGAAATAAGCATTTGGGGTTAAAGATCTAATTAGCAAATACTGGTCGTTTTAACTAGAACAGGTCGCTAATGCATTATCCTATGCCAAGAAGAAACGGACGCAAAAAAAAGAGCTTTTGTAGGTTTTATCTTTGACAAATTTGGCAAGTCACCACGTGAATATGACTGACTGCGGTAAAATTCCTGGAATGCGTCATACCTCACTCAGGATTTACCTGTTACCATAGCCTGTGACACGACTGCCAAAGGAGGAGCTTAAGTCTCTCGAGGAGACTAGTAGTGAAACGGCCACGACTGTTGCTACCTGATCATGTTATTGGAATGAACTGAAAATCGACGAGGATCTTGAATTACGTTTCTATTGTCGCTATTATTTAGTCACAAATTGGAACACTTTTTTGCTCTTAGACGATTATTTGTCCTGTTTTGTAAAAGTTTTGGTCCGGGCATCCCCATGACCACACTCCACACTTCCCCCCATGTGACATTCCTGCAGGCATGTTTGAGATGTTTTTTTTTTAAGCCTTATCTATCAATACCTTTTCATTGGTCGATTTTAACTCCTATTCCACAGGTTTCATCCGTTCGTGCTAGTCGGTCAGATGACAAAAGACTCTCTATATTTACGGGGACGAAAACTCTTCACTTGCGCTGTGCGACTAGGGACGACAGAGCTGCATGGATTGAGGCACTTGGAGCAGCAAAAGATCTTTTTCCTAGAGTTTTAACGAGCAGCAATTTTGTACCTTCTGATGAAGTCATTGTCTCAACTGAGAAGCTTCGATCGCGACTATTGCAGGAAGGGTTAGCAGAGGTGGTCATCGAAGACTGCGAGTCAATCATGCTATCTGAACTCTCTGAGCTGCAAAACCAGCTAAATTCCCTCCAC
Organism: Rhodomyrtus tomentosa; assembly: GCA_028455895.1. Classification (NCBI taxonomy): domain Eukaryota; kingdom Viridiplantae; phylum Streptophyta; class Magnoliopsida; order Myrtales; family Myrtaceae; genus Rhodomyrtus; species Rhodomyrtus tomentosa. Next base: position 9,550,158 of record JAPCWY010000003.1, on the reverse strand, counting down.
CGGAAACATTTGATATTGTTAGACACGCTGAGACGCCTGGAGGTACTGAATTTATTTTGTAGATACTGTGATCTGCCACAGAGAAGAATGTAGTAGCAAACCAATATCAACAGAACCAACATCAACAACTTCAGATCCTTTGGTTTTGTTGGTGTTACTAATGTGACTCGTCACGTGAATGATGCCTGTGATCATCAATGGGGTCTTGACTCTTGAGTTTAAGCCATTTGTTGAGTGAGCCACAACTATGATTTCTTAGTTGATTTGACAAGAAGAGCCGATTTTCCATTTAGAGGTTGTTTGAGAGGTCACTGGTGATAGCATGAGAACCAGACAACCTATTTTTCCGTGGGGTTTATTTTTCTCTTAAGCGTTTTGATCTAGCCATTCGAGTGAGTATTACGGTGTGTGAGATTGGGTGTACTTGGCTTTGGATTGAGTATGAGAGTTGCTCTTGTTATCTCCTTGGTTCTGAAAAATTTCATGCCATCCCACGGGGGTAAGACAAAGTCACAAAGACTGAACCATATGAAGTACGTGCAATTTTGTTCTTTCGTTTTTCTATTTCTAACATACGGATACTTGATGGGATGTGCAAGGTATGATGGTTATGAAACATGTATTAGACATTCCTGCCATCCTTGCTACACTCTGCATGATGATGCTTCCATAAGCATCATCGTTGGTCATGAAATGTTTTGAACTCGGAATTAGGATTTCAGATATCTTTTTGGTTCATCTCATATTAAATGAATTGACTTGCATACTCGAATATACGATGCTATGATGAGGCAATATACATATTTATGAGGCAGCAGTATTTGGAGAATAGGTTGAGTGATGGACTCATTGAAGCAAAGATTCGAGCATCTCGGTGGATGCCTTATAAATAGGAGATGACATATACCGTGCTTATTCCTTCTGCAGTTCTGGAAAGCTGTTATCTTTTATTCTTGATTTCCTGTGGAAGACTAAGGCGTAATTTCTGGCCATGATAAACTTGTCATCATTGTTACTCCGGGAAAAAAAAAATGTACCTTGTGTTAACGGTACAAATTTAACTGTCTATACTTTATATGCATCTCATGATGTAAAATTGCTGCCTTGAGTATTGTACTCACTTCACGCTATCCTGTTTCTGAAGGCTGAGAAGATAGAGCTAGAGACAACTGTCGTGGATGAAACAAAGGAGCGTGATTCATTTTGTGGACAAGGGAATAGAAGATTCAGCGGTTAGTGTTATGCTTGATATGCATTTTGCTTATTTACCTCTAGCTATGTGCCAACTGTGTTTCAGTGGGGCATGAAACTGTTCATAATGGAACTGTTCAACTGTTACTGTATGTCCTTGATAGATAATTGGATAAAGGTAGGAATATCATTCATGTTGTCAGAAGAAATTTAAATATGGTTGAGTTCGTCATTCCTCACGATCATAATCTCAGTCTGACGAAGTAGGTATTCTCAAGTTGTATGTATAGCTGGCCTTTGTCTCGTTTTACTGATCATGCTTTTAAAACTTACAGATTTCTACTCAGTCATGTCAGAGGGATCTGGAAGTGAATCTGATGCAGATATTGAAAGCCGGGATGGAGTGGATGCCCAGACAGATGAAGAAGATAACATCTTTTTTGACACAAAAGATTTTTTGTCTTCTGAAGCTTTAAGGAGTGTTTCTTACCGCAGTAAAGAAAACATGGACAGTTCATGTATAGCTGACAAAGATTGTTTCTTTTCGGATCGTGTGAGTGTCATTGACAAAGAGATTAAGGCACTTGAGTATCCATATGTTGAAAGGAGGGATGATTTACCTGAACCAAAGGAGAAGGAGAAGCCTGTTGGTCTATGGTCAATTATCAAGGACAATATCGGAAAGGATCTATCTGGGGTTTGTCTCCCTGTTTATTTTAATGAACCTCTCTCCTCGTTGCAGAAGTGCTTTGAAGATTTCGAATACTCTTACTTGGTTGATCATTCACTGGAATGGGGAAAGCAGGTCAGGTCTTCCACTTTGTTTTGTTCTGAAAGATGACCTGCTCATTCTATTTTCTCTAACTATTGGATTAGATATTTAACTGAACTAAATATAGGGTTGAGTAGCCTTACTTTTGTAGTGACTAATTAATTTAGCATACCTACTTAGACATAACTTTTCATTGGAACTTGCATGACAAGACAATCCTTTGTTCTTAATGCATATGATTGCATAAGTTGGCAGTATTTTTGAACAAATCACTCCAAAAGATCTCTTCATGAGCCATTTGGACTTAAACTGGCTTTGGTTTTGCCTATTAGCTGACTTGGCCCCTCCTTAATTTGGCTGCAAGTGAGGACCCGAATAATGTTCTGTGAAGTCAACCTGTATGAAGATAATGCTTGCTTGGCTGAAGATTCAGAACTTAGGAGCATTATCTCCTGAGCCTCTTAAACCTTTTTCTTCTCTAAACTAGGAGAGAAGAATCTAAGAATTATTTAGGGAAAGATGCTTCTGCTGAATAGATTTGGCTCTTTTATGCATACATTCACAATTTTGACAAAATTGATGTCATTCTATTTATCATCTTCGCCAGTAAATTCACTAACCTATGTAATCCAGTTCTGATCAATTGCTCATTCAAGGTTTTGCTTTTGCCATCCTTATTTCGGGTTTCATTTCAAGCTGCATGGATTAGTTGGCTATATTGATGATACAAGAAAAAGGATTTGATGAACAGGCTCTTTCAAGTTTCTTCTTAAAAGTGCTTTAAGACGCTCATTCTCTTGATATTGATAGATTTTAGCCAATAATACAGCTGAATCATGCTCAATATTGTTGCATGGTGGATATCCCTTTTTTGCAAGTATGCTGCATGCAAAATTTGTTCACACATTTCTGTCACGAATGCGTAACATAAGTTTGTGCAGTAAGAGTGGTAATTCTGTGTACATTATTAAATATAACATAACAATTGAATATTAGAGAGTGATTCATTTGACGGTTATTGCTTACAATCGGATTTATCTGATGCAGGGTAATGACTTGATGAGAATCCTAAATGTAGCTGCTTTTGCTGTATCAGGCTATGCATCAACAGAAGGAAGGCAGTGCAAACCATTCAATCCTCTCCTTGGAGAGACCTATGAAGCTGACTATCCAGACAAAGGACTCCGCTTTTTCTCTGAGAAGGTAAGGCTTCATCTTCTGTGAAGTTATGATCAAAATGAAAGCTTGCTCTAAGTATCATCTCATATGGATCTTTTCTTACCTTGGCCAAGAAAACAAAAACTATCATCTCACCTGTATAAATGGAGTTACTGCCACTACCTTCCTTTTTGTTTGAACAATGACCGTACATAGATATGCACTCTTGCTTGAAGAATTTCCCAGCCTAGTTATCTGATGAGAAGATCAAATTTAGGTGAGTCACCACCCAACAATTGTTGCTTGTCACTGTGAAGGAAGAGGCTGGAAATTTTGGGCAGATTCCAATCTCAAGGGCAAGTTTTGGGGGCGTTCCATTCAGCTTGATCCTGTGGGTATCCTCACCCTGCAGTTTGAGGATGGTGAGACGTTTCACTGGAGCAAGGTCACAACGTCCATTTACAACATCATACTTGGTAAAATCTATTGTGACCACTATGGGACAATGCGCATTAGGGGCAGCGGCAACTATTCCTGCAAGCTCAAGTTCAAGGAGCAGTCCATCATAGACCGAAATCCCCACCAGGTGTGCATAGATCTGCTCAAGTCATTTTGCCTTATGCCAGTGGCTTGACCGTGAAACTTGGATTTACCACATTGCTGCACTAGATGATGATTTATGGCACTAGTCTTGTCTCCCTTCAAGTATGAGTTACCGTGCTTTGTTAGACAAAAAAAACAGTATTATTTGTTGGAGTTGGATAAAACAAAGCAGTGTTTTCAAAGAAACTGTGTATGCTTTCATGTAGCATATATGCACCCATACTGTTTTGCTTTCGCTATTGAGAAGACATGGTTCCAGTGAACTGCCCTTGAAAGCACACTTCTCAATCTCATCTGACACGGCTGTTGGGAAAAATGTTCCTGCATAAACTATCTTAAGGAAATGAACATACTTTATTTTTACCTGCTTTTTGCTTGCATGAAGAATATGTAAAGATCCAGTATAGCATTTGAGTTTGCTTTACGGTGTGAAACCACCACTGATCAAATCTAAAACGATTCTGCTGTGATTCAGGTTCATGGGTTTGTGCAAGATAATAAAACTGGGGAGAAGGTGGCCATGTTGTTTGGAAAGTGGGATGAGGCACTTTACTATGTGCTGGGGGATCCAACGACAAAACCTAAGGGGTATGATCCAATGGCAGAAGCGGTTTTATTATGGGAAAGAGACAAGTATCTCACCAAGACAAGGTACAATTTGTCTCCGTTTGCGATATCTCTAAATGAGCTCACACCAGGCTTACGAGAGAAACTGCCCCCAACTGATTCGAGGTTGAGACCTGATCAGAGACACTTAGAAAATGGGGAGTATGAGTTGGCAAATGCCGAAAAGTTTAGACTAGAACATGTACAGAGACAGGTAATATCCACAACTTCCTTCTCTTTTTTTCCTTCCTAGTCTTAAATCTTGAAGGAAATGTGTTAAGACTCACATAGGTGAAGAATCACACTTTTCCTATTGCTCAGACCGTTTGAGACAATTGCCTTCTTCTTTTTTTTTTTTTTTGGTAAGGATCGCCTTCTTTTTTAATTGCTAGAGACTTGAGAGTCTTGATTCAATAACACGGAGTGCTAAATCTGCAAAAGATAATTTCAAGAGAAACAAAAGTTTTAAGTCCAACTTCAACCTAAGCAGCATTGTATATACATAACTATCTCTTACAGTTGACTATTTTTGTGACAAGCGTCTCAAAGAAGTGGGTAGATATTGCATAATGTTTATTTTCCTAATATGTGCAGCATATTGTAATTTTTCTATATTTTCAAGGAATTCAACTAGAAATACTGAGGGCATGCTTATAGCTTACTCTCCACATGTTCCCTATCGTGTAGGCAAGAAAGTTACAGGAGGGAGGTTGGCAACCACGATGGTTTGGGAAGGATGACGACGGATGTTATCGCTACACCGGTGGGTATTGGGAAGCTCGAGAGCAGACAAACTGGGATGGAATACCCGACATATTCGGCCAAAATTGTGATGCTTCACCCGGCACCGCGGAAGGATAAATGTCTCCTGGTTTTGTCTGAACATAGGCATGCACATTTACCCTATCCTCCTCTTTGCCTTTTCCTCTTTTATCATCTACTCCTTCTCTCTATCATTCTGGACGATGAATGTGCTTGAATTTGGAGAAGGTAGTTTTTGTTTTTTGATTAGGAGAAAGCCGGATAGGGTTCCCTTCAGTTTTTGCACAGGATAGTTTATCACGGAGATATGTGTAGGAAAGCGCCTCCTACATCCTTTCATTTGTTAATGACACAGCCTTTTGGGCTTTGCAATTAGAGCTCTGCAGTCTTTTCATGTTTGGATTTTTGTTTTTTCATGGTTGAAAAGTCACGAAGATTGAGGCGGAGATGTTATGCTATTTTGATCAACTCATTTGTCACGAAGATCTTTTGCTTTGCGGCAGCTGACCGTGTCGTTTTGGAGAGAAAAGGCAATTGGAATGGATGAGGTAAGTTTTGCCTTTCTTAGGAAAACTTCGGACAACTATTTGACCGCCCGTTCCTCGGTAAAATCTAGTTCCAAACAAGGGTTTTTCAATCTGGTCAGCTAATTTATTCGACTGATCACATGATGAAACCCATTTATTTGGGTGCCGTTGTTTTAAGGGAAATCGACATCTTGAAATATATTTTCTTTAAAATAATGACCAACGAAAAAATTATTTTCATCGTTATCCAACATTTTTCATTGACAAACCGTTTTTATTTTATACAAATGATGATATTCAAGAAACGATAATGTAAATTGTTTACTTTCTGATTTGTCAAGATCCCATGAAAGGTAAAACCTACATCGGTCGAAGGCCATTTTCCAAGACTATTGGCTTTGCTGATCACGGAGCTTGCAAATCGCCATCACGTCCATGCTGAATTCAAGGGAGACAGTGTTACAACAGTCTAAGTCAATTCTAATCGAGATACCGTTACATCAGTTGTTACATTAGGCGCCCCACAAACCCCCCCCCCCCCCCCCATTTTTTTGCAGCATGAGGTACAAAACTGCAGCAATCATGACGTTTACGATCTGGAGTGCCTGTGGGCTGTGGGTTGACTCGTTGAGGCCTCGATCCTTATTCAAGAACGGACACGCGAGAGAACTATGCTAATCGCTCCTGGAGACAAGATGCGGCCACTGCACTACACCATAATGTCCTGACACGGTAGCACACATTACTTACAGGACCCAAGACCCCACCGAGGGATGAATGATAGGATGTCACCGTCCCTCTTGAATCTCCAGACGAATGTATCAAAATTTGTTTTTCATTCAGTCTTGACTATCAAAAGACTATCAGCATTCCCCCACAATCCCTGTAAGGATGTGACAAAAGACAATTTGATTCTCTCATCCTTGAACATAGCGTACGCTGCAGATGAAGAGATCTAAGGACCAATGCTCATTACTGATCTTCTGTCCTGGAGCCTCGTCTCACCAAACTTCAAGCATGCAAAGGTACGGACATTCTAGAGGCAAATAAATAGGGGAATGTGCATCCCAAATGCTCGGTTATGGGAAATCAACAGATCTTTCAAGAGATTTAAGTCCCTACAAGACGGAGCACACATGGTTGAATGCATTTGATATGTTACCATGGTAAACATGAGAATCGCCAAATACTAGGGGTGTATGCCTGTAAACCCAAGATAGGAGTTCAATCTTTCAGGTACACAGAGATTTGTTTCTTCAGAATGACGAAAGCATCAAATTGATTGATTAACCAACCATTTCATCAAACTAGAAACAAACTGATTTCTTGGTATGGTACCGACACCAAATCACCATGGCTGACAATCTAAGAGATACGACAAGAAGCGGCTAATCTTATTTTATGCGAGTGAAATGAGTAAAGTAAGAGATACATTGGACGTGGATTTTCACCTCCAAAAGAATGGGATATCTACATTCAAGTACAGAGGGAAATTATACAGAAATGAACAACTATGCCTAAAAAATCAGCCTGAATGGATAACAGCTATCACTCAAACATCAGCCTGCCAAAAGGACATGAGTCATGATAGAAACCAGGAACACCTATAACTAAGCCTTATGCAATCCCATGAACCCCCACAGCTTCATAGAATCATAATTACATAGACTATGAGGATAGGAAGCAATGATATATTTGCAATGGCTATTAGGAAGCAATGAGATATTTGCAATGGTTATTCTTGACCTGAAGCTGCTCTATCACTGTAAGTTTTCTCAAGTAAAGTTGGTTAAACAGCACAAGGTAAATGAGAACATAAGTTTGTCATGCTGACAACGAGGCCATAATTACTTAGACAGGTCCCCCAAAGAAGAAATCTCAGCAAAAAACACACAGCTTCATTCTGGGCCTCTCTTTTTTTATATCAAGAGCACATCCTGACCAAGCACTGGGGACAGTAACATAAAGATTTGGCTAACATAAGGATGACCAACCATCGCCAAGAAATCATCCACAAGGGTGCAACAAAACCATCTCTCATTCAAGAACACTAAACTTATTAAAGATGCATTAGATAAAGAAAATGAGTACAATGCTAACTCCAGGCAGGAGAGTAGTCGACGATCAAATTCATGCATCTAAGACCAGAAATCGTATCAGAGCACGGAAATTCAGAGAAGCAATGATCCATCACGGGTTCACAAACAGAAAATCTTTCCAAGAAACCAATTACGAGAGTGGATCTTTTTCTCTCGCCTGCTGCTGCAGAAGTTCTTCCCGGACCCTCCTTATCTCTTCTTCCTTCTCCATCCTCTCTTTCTGCATAAACATATATACTCACTGCCAATCTCAAAGCAAAAGAAAAGGCAAAGAATAAAATATCTCTGAACCAGCCAAAGGACACATGTTTCACTAACAATCAATCAGCTTGTCAAGAGGTAAAGAGCGCCATTTTCCATAAAAGCCAGTTATTGAAGCATACGATGGCTATACTCCCCACCCTTCCTCCACCCCCCCCACCCCCCAAAAAAAAAAAAAAACAAGATCATAGCAATTGGGATTAACTGGGGAATGTAATCTCCTCAAGGCTCAAACAGCTACTTTCAAACAAACGCATCACAAATCGAGGTTTCCCCAATCGAATCCCCCGGACTTCAAGCGAAGCCAAGCGCAACCTCGCGCCCAAACCTAAAGCACAACTCGGACAACGAGCACGGGTTTTCAACTGCAAATAGCGTTCTAATTGTCTGGGAAAATCGAATGACTCGAAATGCCCAATCGTGAACAGAGAGAGAGAGAGAGAGAGAGAGAGAGAGAGAGAGGAGAGAGAGAGACCTTCTCGTCTTGGTGGAGAGCGATCCAGACATGGACTTTGTCCATGGACTGCCAGAAGATGAAGGCACCAAGAGACATGCCGAAGAATGTGGCCACTTTCACCATCTTCTTCTTCTTCAATCGATTGTCTGCAAATGTTCACCGAGCGAGCGATTCACGTTTCGACGGGAGTGGTCACGTCTTCACGGGCAAAAGGAGATCCCAATGCCAAAACGATATCGTATTTTTCCCAATCTAAACGACACCGTTCGAACACAAATTTTTTCTTTTCATATTTCTCTTTTAGGATAATAACACAAATAGTCCATAAACTTTGATCAATATACAATATAATCCCTGAAATTTTAATTTGAATAATATGATCCCTGAACTTTAACTCAATATGTAATGTGGTTTCTGAAATTTTAATATGATCAATATGATTTCTAAACTTTTGGAACATGTTCAACTTAATCCCTAAATTAGAATCAATGGGAAGACTATATTGAACATCTTTCTATAACTTAGCTACTAAGTTAAAAATGTTTCAAAAGTTTAGGGATCATATTGGTCAAATTAAAGTTCAAGTATTATATTGCATATTGAGTCAAAATTCATGGACCATATTAGCTAAATTAAAAATTCAAGGACTACACTGCACATTAATTCAAAATTTGGGGATCATTTGTGTCATTTTGTCTTCTAATTTTTTTATATATCAATTTTTTTCTCATTAAAATTCATTTATATGCAAAGCCTCCATTTCATGTGCACAATATTCCACCACTATGCTGCTGCGAATATTGGGTGCGACCCTTATTTTGATCAATCAATTTAGTTTTAGCTAGAATTCTTAATCTCTTATTCCCTTTTGTTTTTGGTCGAACTTAATCTCTTATTCAAAGAGGATTATTTTCAAGAAATTTCTAAAAGCGGGATGAAATACATTTTTATTCCATTGTACATTTTTTGAAGCCGTAACTGAGATATTATTCTGTTCTGTAATCTCCGTGCAGCACTTTGCTTCGTCTTTGTAATCGCCATGTGGCAAGGCGCTGAGCATAATTTTTTGCATGTGGCTCAAATTCAATTACCAAACAGTGACTCATTGATTTATCTGTCTTCAAATTTTTACCATTTATAACAAACTTTTGAAAGAGCTAAAATGCATCCTCCAATTTTCATCTCTTTCAATTTTTTTTTCCTCCTGTTGATTTCCATTTCGAGAAGAATTTAAAAAATGGACATCTTTTTTTTGGGTCGAGGGACAAAATATTTTGAAAAGTATAATCGTTGTCCTTTGGAAAATGAAACAAATAGAGTAAAAATATACGTTACATCGATATACATAATTTCATTTAGTCAAATTAAAAATCAAGTTATAGTACTAGGTTGAAGATAATGGCGTCCCATGATGACAACTACAACATACAAACCAAAGCAAACACATCTTGATTTTTGTCATGACTCGATCATTGCTAAACCTTACTCAATCCGTGCAGCATCGATACATGATGAATTTCTCCATGAGCCGCCCGCACTCGGCGCACACCACCTGCTCGGGGATCATCCCGGTGGTGCTCGGCAGGATCAGCCGGTTACAGTGGTGCGGCGTCTGCAGGCCCTGGAGGCGGTCGTTCAGCGCAGGCAAGAACCCCCTCTGGCCTATCCGGTCCTTCCAGGACTCGTAGTCCCCCAGGGCTGCCAGGATCACGTCTCCCTTGGCCTTGGCCGAGTCGGTGCCCTGGCAGATCACGGCCCACCCCTGGTCGCTCCCGTCGAAGCTGAGCATATTCATGATCTCCTGCATTATCGGGTCGGCGTCCACGCTCTTGTCCTGCTGCACCTTGGAGTGCCACATGCTCTCCAGCCTCATCCAGAAGAACCAGATCAGAGTGATGTCTGGCAGGGCGTGGCTCCGATTCTCGGACAAGATCATGGCACTGTTCTTCCTGACCTTCTCCCTCGGGTTGCTCTTCCCCACGTACAGCATCTCGAGCGGGATCTGCGCTGCTTGGGCTACCGCACGCGCCGTGCTCGTGAACCTGCGGATCCACTCGATGTCCTCTCCTCCGTAGAGGCATACGTACTTCCCTGCCCCTATCTGCGCCAGCAGGGATCACATAGTTTCTCAGATTTGGTTGGAGCGAGGTCGAGAGAGATTAAAGCAGTCGAAAGAGCGGTCTTACCCAGTCGTATATCATCGGCTCTATAGGACCGGTGAGCAGTTCGATCCGCCACTTCTCTTCCTTCCAGAGAGCCTTCTCCCTATCACTGGTGAATGGGTAAGCCACGCTCCCCCATATCCACATCATGTGGATCGCATTCGGGTTGGTGACCCGGCCCTGCGGGTCAAGAACCACGAGCATTGCCTTCTTGTTGAACTTCCACACCTCCTTGATGTACTTGATGACCGCGGGATCGATCAGCATAGGGTCGACCACTGAGTACCAGGTCATCATTCCTTGTAGAGTCTCGAACTGCTTCTGTTTCTCTGAATTCCACGGGGTCGACCTACCTACGACTGGGATCCACACTATCTCGTACTGGCTCTCCATCCTTGTCGGGGTTTGCTTGGCCTCTTGGTGCATCTGCTCAAGGACTAAAAGTTCTTCGTGCGGTAGGTCGATGTCGGAGATCAATAACAGCACATTTCTCCTCCTCAGCACATCGAGGCCAACCTGTTTTGTGGTAGATAAATCATCGTGAGCCGGTCTAAGAATGTAGTGGACATACTAAAAAGGAAGAGATCAGGGGAAACAGACCCTTCTCTTAGTAGAGCCATCCAAGAGCGGAAGCTGATCGTCTTTTGCATAGATTAAAGCCTGAAGAATTTTCATGTTGTCAATGTGGGGAGTTGCAAATAGGTGCACAAGCTTCTCAAATGCTTCCAAGTGCTTTTTCTCATCTGCATTGGATCAATGTCATTTTCAGAAGTAAAAAGATAAGAGTGTGATTGCCGATTGGCGTGTCGTACAATGTCTAATCTCTAGTTAGGAAAAGTCAACAGGGCTTACTGATGAGTTGATCGCAAAGGTCGAGTTGCTTCGTGAGGTGAGTGTAGATGCTGTTGATTTTATGGGCCAAACTCGATAGTTCCCAAGCTTCTGCTGTGGATGTTGCGTACCTAAGACGAGTAAAACTTGTGATGATAAGGTCTTGGACGCTGATCGCGACTGTACTCGCCGGAAAATGGTTCATGTTTATATTCTCTCATCAAATTGTAAAGTTGTTTACAACAAGAAAACGAGGAGCAAACTTGCGACAAGCATAAGAAAACATACTCATGGCCCATGCCGATGAGGTTGGTAATTTGTGAAGCGCAGGCCACAATGCTCCGGATGAGCCAGTAAGCTGCCGTAGGAATATGAGTGGTAGCGGTCAGAAGTTCAGGTGCATCGGGGCTAATGTACTGAGGCGGGAGCTGCTTGAACTCGATGATGCACTTGGTCAAATCCACCGTAGCTTTGATGAGGCCGGTAGGTTCTTCGAACCTTGTCTTTAAAGTATCCCCGTGCTCTAGTGTCTCGGGTAATTGTTTGAGGGTAGCGACCGCTTTGGCGAGGTGGTTGGTAGGATAGAGCTGGGCCAGCATCCAAAACTCACCGTAGTTCATGGCGAAAGCCGCCAGGGAGAGCACCACCTTGGCATCCCACGTGTAGTTTGTGAGAATGTTGAATATGCTAACAGTCGTTCCGTGAGCATCGCCACCGCCAATACACTTGCAGGCCATCTGTTGTGCAAAGAAAGTTTCAATTTCGTATATCAGCATATTTGGCACATTAGGTTGGCCAGAATGAAGCAATCATGAAAGTAGGATTCAGTATAGCACGAAGCGGAAGGAGTTCGTGATATTAAGGTGCACACTTAGACAGACCTCACAGGAGATTTTGTTTATGGTGTGTGACAAGAGTTCAAGCGTCTCTCGGAGGTCTATGTCGTCTAGTATGTCCAGTTGCGGTTGCGTTGCCTGCTTATCGATTATTAGTTTAAATCAGCTATAAATCATGAAAATCATCTCAGCTGGAAGCTCATAAAGAGGTAGAACTACATTCCTCATTTGGGCCAGGGGCGTGGATGATGGGCTTGGCGTGCTGGAATATCTCCTCAATGACGCGAAGGAGATGCCTGCTCTCGACCTCCCGTCCATCTGGGGCGTGAGTGGACTGAATTTGCTTCAACATTACGTTGTCGTCAGAGGATGAGAACATGAGGCGCTCGGCGCGGCGCTGCGCCCTTTTTGACACGACCGCCATGGCTGTTAAGAGGCGGGTTTTTTTTTTCGGAGAGCAGATGGCAATGGCGGTTATGTATTCCGGTTCGGCTTGCTTATGTCTGTATGTCTGGTTGTCTGGTATGACACTTGAACTTTTATAGTACAATTCAGCCAAGGAATAAAGGTAATTTCCTAGGCTACCTTGCTTCTGAAGGGGAAAAACTCCAAGGCACTGGCCCAAGTTTAGGACAAGCACTTTGGCGATGTGGGTCCTGAAAGCGGCAATTGCGTTTGAACTTTTGAACTGACAGTGAACCGGCAGAGAAAAAAAGATGCCAGATTTATGAAATTTAGGTTTCGCTTTTATTGTTGTATTCAAGCGGTACATTCTTTCACATGACGACTCAGAAATCCATACTTCATTCAGTTTCCGCCGGTCGAACTCGGAAAATTCTATGTACTTGTCAATACCCAGTCTTTGCATCACTTATCTGACCAAAGTGTCAAACATTATCTTAGGAGCCCTTGCTCCTCAAACTTCCAAATCAGAGCCAAAATGAAGAGTTGCTCATCTTGGTTTTCTTGATACAGTGTAATTTTGACAAGGTATTGAACACCCTTTTGTCCGGAGGATCGACACTGTAGTTAATTAACAACTTACGCTGGCGAATCCTTGTTTTAGCTTGAACCGGTGCCGGCATTAGATGCTCAGACTGTCTGCGAGAGCAACCATATTGCCTTGCTTGTGCACGTTGCCATTCGAAATTGATCAAAGCTGATAAGAACCTCTCACAGATGCTTTACCAATCAAAATCGACGAGTTCATCGAATCCAGCGGACATCCATGAGCAAGAACACCAACAAAGTTGAATATTCTATTTCTCTCGCATCATGAGGACGCAGAACTGTATGTATCTGGCGACAGTGCTGATCCAGAATTCGTCACAGCACACTAAAATGCTTAAACTTTGCTAATTCTTCAGACGCCAATCTGCTTCTCCCGTGAACTCGGCCGCCCAGTTGACGACAGGCAGGAGGCTTGTTAATGTCTAAACCGTGAAGCCTGGTCATGATGGGGGTTGGGATTAACATGAGCATGGTTATTGCTTGGTGCTCTGTTGTGGATTTCTAATTCTTATGCGATCTTTGGGGATGACCGTTGAAGAAAGTTGTTTGGAATACGCACTCTTGTAGTTCTTTGCCATAATTTCATGCCATTGAAGGATTTCTTCGCTATGAATTTGTGTATTCTTTGTCTGAATTCCAACTTCTTGTTGGAATTGTTATTGATAAAAGATTGATTATTTTATTTCGGAGATCAAAACATGTACTTATAGGCTCTGGGTTAAGCATAGTACAATTACATATCTAGCCTCAACTTACTAATATTATAAAGTATTAAACCCAACACTCCTCCTCAAATTGGAGCGTACATATCAAACATGCCTAACTTATGACAAATATATGAAATTCGTCCATGTCGAAGAGGTTTCGTGAAAATGTTTGCTAGTTGCTTTTTAGAATGTGTGTGCACCAATCGTATGTCCCCACAATTCACTTTTTTCCGAACGAAAGGACAATCCACCTCTACGTGCTTCGTTCGCTCGTGAACACTTGATTGCTTGCAACATGAATATTAGACCGATTATCACAATAAAGAATAGATGATTCGGTCATACGCAGTCCAATCTCAACTAACAATATACGAATCCATTGAAGTTAATTTGTAACATTAGTCAAAGCACGATACTCAGCCTTTGCACTAGATCGAGAAATCACAGGTTGCTGCTTATTTTTCCATGATATAAGACTACCACTAAGGAAGACACCGTATCCCGAAGTAGATCAATGATCTATTGGGCAATCGACCCAATCTACATCAGAACATTCTATTACCTCTAAAAACTCAGGGTCATAATAACCAGCTATACGAAGATAACCCTGATTATGGAACACAAGTCCTTGACCCGACACTTCCTTCAAATACCGAATAATTTGTAGAGCGGCTTGCTAATAAGTAGTACGAGAATAGCTCATAAATTGACTCATCACATTAACAACAAATGAAATATCTAGACGAGTAATGGTAAGATAATTCAACTTATCTATTAGTCGATGATACTTCTCTGGATCATGAAGAAGTTCTATGTGTTCATTACCAAGTCTCACTCCAAGGTCTATAGGCGTGTCACTAGGCTTAGCAACATGTAAGCCAAACCCCTTAAGAATGTCAAGATTATACTTTCACTGGGAGAGAGTAATACTGCCATTAGCGTGGGCAACTTCGATGCCAAGAAAATATCGAAGACGACCGAAGTCTTCAGTGTTAAACTCATTCTGTAGAAACTACTGGACTCGTTGTATACCTTGAACATCACTTCCCGCGGCAATGATATCATCAATATAGATAACAAGAATTATACACCCTTTTGAGGATGACATACTAAGTACTGAGTAATCCGCACTGCATTGATGTATGCCAAAAGTGATAACTGCATTATGAAGCAGCCAAAACATGCACAAGGAGATTGCTTAAATCCATAAAGAGCTTTTTGCAATCGACATACCTTCTTCCTCTAAGTAACAAACCCAGGTGATTGCTCCATATATACTTTCTTGTGAATATTCTCATGAAGGAATACATTCTTGATATCAAGTTAATGAAGAGTACACTAAAACCGAGCAGTCAAGTAAATAACGATGCAGACAGAAGAAATTTTGTCCACAGGAGAAAAATTCTCATCATAGTAAATACCATAAATTTGAGTATAGCCTTTTGTCGCAAGACGCGCTTTCTCAACTAAACCATCTAGATGATATTTGACAACAAATACCCAGCAATAACCCACCAATTATTTATTAGCCGGCAACGAAATCGGCTTTCAAGTTTTTATTATGATGTAATGCAGCCATCTTTTCCTCCATAGCATGAGCCCAGCTTGGATGAGCTAAAGCCTCCTCACATTACTCGGCATAGACACAGACGCAAGGGATGACACAAAGAAAGGTATATGAGGGCTTAAGTTATGATAAGAAATAAAATGAGAAAGATGTTACCGAGATCGAGTACAATCAGTAATAGGAGAACCGACAAGAGACAGTTAAAAGCCTATATCGAAGGTAGTGGGGGTGGGACACTTGTTGGTGGAGAGGTACAGCTTTAAACAGGTCGAGGACCATGTGTGTAAACCTAAAGAAGAATGGGTGCTGGCGATCCTAGATCCATTGGAGCATCATTAGAAGGAACAAACAATGGCTCCGACTGAGACAAATGTGCGGATGGTGGCAGAAGATCCATGGTTAATGGTGTCTGAGGATGACCATCACAAAAAAAAAATGCTTGATTCTCGAAAAAAGTCACATCAACAAAAATATACTCATAACGATTAGTAGGGCTATAACATACATACCCCTTTTGAGTACACGAATATATTTTTAAGCACAAGATGACCTCTGTCAAACCCACAGGACAATGAATGAACAAAACAAACACATCCAAAAATATGAGGACGAGCAGACCACAAAGGACGATCAAGATTAAGAAGAGCATAATGGATAGCTCCTTTCAGCACGGAGACGGAAGACGATTAACAAGATGACATGCTGTAAGAAGAGTATAGCTCTAGAAGGACTTAGACATATGAGTGTGAAAAAGTAGATAGCGTGCAGACATCCAATAAATGACGGTTCTTACGTTCATTAACTCCATTTTGTTGCAGAGTATAAGCACAAGAGCTCTGATATAAAATACCATGAGACTCGAGAAATGGAGTGAAGATAGAAGAAAAATATTCACGAGCATGGTATGTATGCAAACACTTAACACAATAATCATACTTAGTACATACTTCATTATAAAAAATGGCAAAAAAAGAAAAAGAAAAACTACAGTATGATCTTTTTAATGAATATAACCTAGTTGTATGAGTAAATCGTCAATGAAAGTAACGTAATAACGAACACCAAGAGAAGACTCTCGACTAGGACCCCACACATCAGGGTGAACTAATTTAAATGGTTGCAAAGCACGATTCGAAACACAAGGGAAAAAAGACACACAATGGTGTTTACCCAACTAACGGGTTCAATTAAATTGAAAACTTGAACTAGACATAAAAGAAAAGCGTCATAGTACGTTTGCTTATGGTTGACCAAGACGACAATGTAGCCAATAAGAATCATCCACAACTTTATTCTGAATTGTTGTAACGACAACAATAATCTCAGGAACTAGGATGTATAATCCACCAACCTCACTCCCACCACCTATTCGGCATCCATTTTTTCAATCTTGAAGAGCACACGAAGACAGAGAAAATAGAATATCGTAGTCAAGATCATGAGTAATAGAACTGACATATAATAGATTATAAGGGAAGTGTGAAATATGATAAACAAATGGTAAGTAGACAAAGGAACTCAATTATACACAATCTATACCACTTACTTTGGATTGATAACATCTGCTAAGGTAATCGATGTAGAAAGAATAGACGAGGTGGATGTGGGAAGGCGAGAATCACCAGTCATATGATGGGTGACACCTGAATTAATAATTCAATGATGAGAAGCAACTGTACTGGACAATAAACAGGTAGGGTATGTTGTACTAAAGTAGTAGTAAGACCATAGATAACACCACTCGTACTCTGCAGTGCTCTGACCTACTCATCATATCCTACACGAGTCAAGTTTACTATAGCCTGTCCAGAAGAGGATTCACTTGAAGGAGTCCAAGGTCAATATCAATAGAGGCATGTAAACCCTATAGTTCAGGATAAAGGTCATTGCAATAATTGATAGTATACCCAGAAAGTTGGCAATGAGTACAAAAGCAATTCCCTCGACTACCATCTCGAACTCTTCTAGAAGCATTGTTACTATCACCATGAACAATACCTTGGCTTTGAAAATCACGGCCACGATCACGAAAAGAACTGTTAGAATTTCATTGTCCAAGATCATTAATAGGACCACGGCTACGGCCACGAGTCCTTTGACCTCCATAAACCGCCATAGCACTACTATATGACATTGTTGAAGTCTTGGGACTAGAAGTTTAACAAGCAACCCAAGAATATACCTCTTTAATGGAAGAGAGAGTGCTTTGAGAGGTAATATATTGTCGAAGAGCATTGCGATCTGGACCAAGACCTTTAAGAAAGAGTATGGTCATCATGTCTGCTTTGCGTTTTTGTATTTGAGTAACCGTGGTAGCGCAGTGAAAAATAAGATTTGGGACGCAGATACAAAAACGCAAAATGAGCATAAAATTCTGCCAACTAAGTATCACCAATTTTGGTTTCAAATAAAACATTCCACGTATCACAAACTTGACTTACATTATTCTTTTTATAATATAGTAAAGCATACTTCGTCCGTACCTAGCGAATTGTCGCACAATCCATGGAAAGATGGCGGACAACTTCAGTCATACTTCCCCATAAAAGTGTAGACAAAGTAGCATCAACGAACTTCCATTCTTCTAGACCGGTTGAATCTTTAGATGGTTCTTCTTCAAACCAGATGGATAACTAACATAAATAAAAATCAAAAAGGGCCATTGACCAAGAAAAATAATTGGTACCATCTAACTTGACCAAGTTATTATGAAAATATGTCATACTATGATAGGGACCAAAAGATCTCGAACTTGAAGGAGCACTGGGGAACCAACCTTGAAACAATATATGGAGAACTTGATAAATTAGTAGACATCTATATAAAGCACTAATCAAGAGGAAAAGTCACGTCAAAGTATCACTAGGGACTTGACTCGCATGTAATTAAGTACCACACGTACCACCTACCAATGAAGACAACAAATTCAACTCCACAAATCACTTCCAAACTTTCAGTAATCACACATCTCACTCCAAATTCCAAAAGGGTGTGGGTTCAAATTCCACTCTCCAAATTCACACTATGGTAATTCAGCCACACTAAATTTAGCCACTCAAATTCAGCCACACCAAACTCATAACACTATTCACACAATTCAGAGCACCATTAAGCTCTTCGTAATATCATATAACAACATTAATAGCAATCTATTACCAAACTCCTAAAATAACCCAGATGATAGTAGTTGTGAGAAACCACAACACTTTGTAATCCCACCTTTACTTAAAAAATCACTTCCGAAGTTTCATTAATCACACATCTCACTCCAAATTCTGAAAGGGTGTGAGTTCAAATTCCACTCTCCAAATGCACACCATACTAATTCAGCCACACCAAATTTAACCACTTCAAACTCAAAACACTATTCACACAATTCAGAGCACCATTAAGCTCTTCGTAATATCATATAACAACATTAATAGCAACCGACTACCAGACTCCTAAAATAACCCACATAATAGTAGTCGTGAAGAAACCACAACACTTTGTAATCCCACTTTTACTTTAAAAAAATAGCCTGCATAACATTATAATAGCACATAACAATCAAGTCTTAGAAATCGACTACCATTCGCGAAGAACTACCACATGATGACACTAATTTATTGGCTCTCAGGGCTAGATAGCCTCCGATGGCACAAAAACTAGACTCGCCAGCCTAGGAAACAACATATATAGGGTTGTTGGGACCTAGAGGATGTCGGGCGGCGTCAAATCTGGGGTCGCCGGCCCTGGACGACGTCGGCCTAAGGTTGCCTGACGACCCTGAGTGACGCCTACCGAGGTCTGATTTGGAGTCGCCTGGTCCGGGCGACCTGAGATCTAGGCTCATCGGCGAGATTTACCGTGATTGGCGACAACGGTCAGACGTGATGGCTGGTAGTTGTCGATGGTGAGTGTAAATTCTAGAGTTTAGGCTTTAATTTGCTCTGATATCATGTTATTGATAGAATAGTGATTATTTTATTTCTGATATTAAAACAAGTATTTACAGGGTTAGAGATAAGGCTAGTACAATAACATATCTAGTCCAAACTTGCTAATATTTTTTTTTAAAGTAATAAACCCAACAGGAATCTCACCAAAATCTTAAAGAACAGAGCAACAACATATACAAGGACGCCACTAGCGCCATCTCCCCACACGAGGAGTTTCACTAAAACGGCCACCAAGTACATTTTTGGATGATGCGCCGAATCTTAGTGGCACTATTGGAAGAAACTTAACGAGGGCCAGATTTGGGCATCGATTGAAAATTGGTAAATTTTTTTTTTACTGGACAAGGAAAAAGCTCGTGCTAGAATTGCGCGCGCTTTTAAAGAGAATTGGGGCCATTTAAAGCAAATCTTTCTAAAAGCTGCTCAACTGCTAGGTAACTCCTTGCGCAGATGATTGGTGACATCTGAACTATACAGTCGTTTCACCTCAAACATAAGAGCAGGATGTTTTGCACTCTGTGGTCATTCATACACTAGGAAACTTTTCATGGGGCGCTTGCACTTTGCACAGAACAGAATCTTCTCCGCCAACCCTACCTCAAAGGGAACGGTATCTGAGTGGCTGCATGGACCGTCGAGAGCAGCCGGCTCAAGAGCCATTCTAATGGCATTCAGGAGTCCCCACTTCCCCGCATTCTGGCCCCATTCTGGAAACTTATCCAGGCACTCCAGGAGTCTGTTTCCTTGAAGCCTTATCGTGTCTGCAGACGACCCTTTCCCGAAGATCGCCCAGCCCTCGTCCTTCTCATCGAACTCAAGCAGTGCTGAGACCTCTTGCAATGTTTGATCAGTGTTGACCGTCTTTCCTAGTCTGAGCTTCGACTTTCTCATGCTCTCCAACCGAAGCCAGAAGAATCGGATTCTTGTCTGGGAGAGGTGTCGGTGGGTGTTGGCTGGGATGTGCATCATTTGAGCACGGTGGCTCCTCTTACCCATGTATACAAGCTCGAGTTGCACACCTTCACTGATGATCTCCATCTTGGAGTGAAATTCCTTGATCCATCCCAAGTCGTTGCTCCCATAAATGCAAACATGTTTACCTTGCTCGATCTGAAACGAATGTCGTCTTAGTAGCAGTTTTCTGTCTATTTAGACAAGGATAGAAATGAACTCTACAAGAAGCAATCGGTACCGGACATAACGAGGAGAGTGTTAGGAGTATCACATACCCGATAGGTCAAAAGCTGATCAATTCCATCAAGCATTAGTTGTAGTCCCCAGTTCTCTGCTTCCCAAAGCTCTTCTTCTCTAGAAGATGAAAATGGATATGCCTTGACACCCCAGATCCTCAACATATCAATAGCATTTAAATTTGTTATTGCCCCATCAGCGTCCATCACTACCATTATTGGCTCTTCTTTATAGTTCCACGATTGCTTTATAAAATTAACCATTGCCAGACTAAGCAAGTGTGGCCGCCGAAGCGAATACCATGGCATGCAGTTAGATAAATAATCAAAGCGTCTATCTTCAGAATCTGTCCACGTACAGGAATTTGAAATGGGTACCCACACAATGTCATATTTTCCTTCTAAAGTCTTGTTCTGAGGGAGATTATATGCTTGGTGAACTAGCAAGAGCCACTCCTCTGGTGATGGG
The DNA here is from genome assembly GCA_028455895.1 of Rhodomyrtus tomentosa. Classification (NCBI taxonomy): domain Eukaryota; kingdom Viridiplantae; phylum Streptophyta; class Magnoliopsida; order Myrtales; family Myrtaceae; genus Rhodomyrtus; species Rhodomyrtus tomentosa. The sequence goes on along the minus strand of JAPCWY010000003.1, from coordinate 9,529,008 downwards.
AACTCTGGTTTAGAGATAAGAAACATAACCACCTTGGCTGTAAGTTCTGAAATTCCAACCTGCCAATAGAACAAATGAGGGTAGATTTGATTGAGTTATTTCGGAGGTCAAAGAGAACGACAATTCTGTTTGGATTTGTGACTAAGTTGCAAAAGCGAGAAGGCTAATACCTTTGCTCGTGAACATTTTTGCTTCAGAGGAAATTTATCCTTCAATGAAAATAACGTGGTAAGCACCTCTTGATTGTCTCTACGAGTCTCCCGAAAGAGACTGACCAGCTTCTGTTCCACCTTTTCCTCTGCAAGTTTAGGGAGAGGCTTAAGGGTATTGTTCTAACCTGCATAGACACTATTGTCCTAATATGCTTAGACCAATCACATAGGTCGGTATATATGTGAAAGCGCCTGTATACAGAGAAACATCTGTGGTATTATTTGAAGCCCAAAAGTATTCAGGTAGTTCTATATAACCACTCTGCGAGTCTACAAAATGTCAAAAACTACCTAGTCGGTGGATCAACCCATCCACAAGCCTCTTGAGGTGACTGTATATGTTGGTCAATGTATAGGCCAAACTTGAAAGCTCCCACATTGCAAATGCTGATGAGTTCATACACCTGAAATATGATTTCATACGTCAGCATAAAAACATGTATTATTCATCATATTTGCAATCTATCCTACACTTGAATGTCATCTAAAGTGCTACTTGCCATACTAATCTAGCTGCCCTCATTCATGATTAAGCATAACCTCATAAATTATACTTACGGACTCATAACTTATAAAGTATATAGCAGAATCCTGAATTGGATTTTGAAATTCTTAAACCAATAGAGGTTGTTGGAGCAAAGAACATGCACTTTCCCTGGCTTTATGGTCATCAAATCGTTCATGTGAGAATAGCTTGTCAAGGAGCTTCTGACGATCCAAAAGGTTGTTAAACAAATATTGGACTTGATAGTCTCGATGGCCTCCTTATCTGGGTTTAGATGTGAAATTGAAAGATTCGTAAACTTAAAGATGCATTTCGCCATATCCAACATCTTCATAACCAACGAGCTTAGAGCTTTAAGTCGACGCTTGAACGCCTTTGAGTTGGGTTGTAGCTGCTTGAGGATTGCGACTGATTTTGCCAATGGGTTACAAGGTGAGAGTTGAATGACAAGGCAAATTTCAGCATAGCTCATACTGACAGCTGCCAGCACCAAAGCCACTTTTGCATCCCAGGCATAATAACACAGCAGATCGAACATATGTAGTGTCCTTGAATACATATTTTTTTGACTTGAGCACAGGCAAAGCATCTGCAGGCATAGCAAAGCACCTGATATGAGTGTCTATGCTTGTGAATTGCAGAGAGAGAGAGAGAGAGAGAGAGAGAGAGAGAGAGAGCCTCAGATGAAATTCTGTGGATGATGACTCCAGGTGGTTCTTGTAACCCAACTACTCCAGCTTGCCTGATATCATCTTCTCTCTTGATATCACACTGTAGAAGAGATATAGAAAGCTATAACAAGGAAGAAGTAATCCTGGGAATTCGTGAGAACACAACACAAATTAAAGCTATGTCTGCTTCATCGCAAGTTCTTTTGTAGCCGGTAATTCATTTGTCTTCTGTCCCTGAGGAAAGAAGTCTACGACTCTACATCATGAAGTTACAAATTTCGTCCCTCCTATAAAATAAGAATCCACAAAATGCTAATATGTTTGTTTTGACATATGATGGTTTCACTGAATACAGCAAGTAATGGCCAGGTAACGATATTGCTCACCGCTATTCCCAAAGAAGTGGCACAACACATCGCATCCTCTATTGCTTGAAGTAGTAGCTCAGAGTCAAGATGTCGGCCATCTGGATCATGGGCGAGCAGCAGCTTCCTGACCAGCATATCTTCTTCCAAGGATAAACCAGAAGTTGGTAGGAACTGATCAATTCCTAACCGGCTCATGGCGTAAGAGGCTCAAATTATAGGTGAAGAGTGAGACATTCTATTAATCTATTGTAACGGGCAGGGCTTTGTAGTTTAATCCAATAATTCAGAAGCTTTCTGGTAAAAAATGCTTGCTCTTATAGTGTCTAGCACAAGTTTCCGGTGCTTTACATCAAGCTAGGCTTATTTTGACACGATTCGGCTTCCAAATCAAACAAATCTTTCCTCTTTCAACTGCAAGATGATGGAATAGGGCCGGCTTTTATAAAGTGTAGACAAAGAAAAGGGCGAGGTTCGTGAGTTATTCCACCCAAAGTGGCCTGTTCTGCACTTTCTTGTGGCTCACCCAAGCCCAAGCAGAACAACGCTTGAACTGTATCTTTATCTTTTTGGCTGGAATAACCTGTATCTTTAATTTGTTAATCTTGAGGAGCGTAAAAGAAATGGGGAATCTTTCCTTTTGTGGAGCTGAAGCTGTATTTGGATTCAAGGATTCAACCCTTTAAATTCTGTTAACAGAGAGCATGCTTGAAGTGCTTCCGGCATCAGGAATAGACAAATACCATATTAAATGCCAGTGTTTAGGAAGTAGACACAAATTGAATTTCCTCCCTTCATTGATCCTCGTACTGTACAGTAGACGATCACAAGAAAAGAATAAATTCCAACGTGCCCAAGTTAAAGGTCATGGCATCTCTCGATACCGCTTTAATGAATTCTTTCTTCTGCCTTACAATTTACATGCACCGTCACTTTAATCCGACACGTAGTCTGTTGACAACTTGAACCAAGCCATTCACGACTTCGGCTGGTTATGATTTCTTCAAAAGCTGAGAAAACTCTCTAGGCCTTTTCTAGGCAAGTCCAAGATCGAATCGAGCAAATCGAAGGTTCTGGTGGCGCTTAAACTCCTCGTGCTCTCAACAAGCTTGAACCACTGGCTAGAAGGGTCACATGCGTTATCTCTGCTGAAGCACTTGCAAGAACTTGTGACAACGACGTTATTGGAGTCCACATCTAAGCACACGCTATCGCCATTGCTGGTATTAGATGAGAGATGCATCTTTGACTCCGAAACAATATCCCATCTCGAGTTAGAACCGGCACATGTTATACCGAGCTTCGCTGGCTTTCCCGCCTTGACTGCTTGTATGCAGAAGTACGACGCCTTCAGGGACAAAATCTTCTGAGGTGTATAGTTCCAGGCTTCCGACTCTGTGCAGGGACCCAGCTTCAACGGCTCAAACAGAGATTTCCTCAAAACGCAGAGACCCGTAGCCGGATGGAAGATCACCTTATATGGAGAGGTTTCCGATAACCCTGGCCCTGCGTGCAGAACACAATATCACTAGCCCTTTTCTCACTCGTGATGAAATTCAGGATCTGTTAATAAATTGGCATACATATGCACAGGAAGCGACGTCATGTAATTGATCAAATCCACAACTAGGCCAAACATGTATGCCATGTATGAGTAATCCTCCAAGTGCTTATCAACCTAGACGCCCGGACCATAAACTTAAGAACAATGACGGACACCAGATTAGATCCATCAGATGTTCTTACACAAGTAACCGTGCTTACTGGTGAGACACTGGAAACGACAAGATTCATAGTTACATCTGAACATAAGAGGCCCCCATTACGTTTCTTATTGATTAATTCTAAGATCTCTTAAACTATTTTCCCGGCAATTGTGCACATACAAACAGAGAAAGCACGCTATTATCCAAGATAATACCTTTGAAAGGTGCTTGAAGAGCTCGGAACCTCTGCAACAAGCTCGGATTCCTGACCTCGCCCCAATTCCAATCCAAAGCCCCGTAAGACTCGTTCATCCCGACCACTCCTTCCCTCAGGTAATAACTCCCGACCAGCGTCCACATCGCCCAGTCAAAGTCCAGATCGGCGGCGACCCCGGCGAAGCAGTTCAGGTACCTATTGTCGTTCGCGTTCGTACCTCTCTGGTCGACGCCGAACTCGCTTACGAAGAGAGGCCACCGCTGTAGGAGGAAGAAGGAGAGCCTGTTGAGGTTGCCGACGACCTGGCCACACACGCGGTTGGGGTTTCCGGAAGCCCAGGCGGAGCCATCGGTGAAGGCGTACCAGTGGAGCTCGAAGACGAGCTTGCCGGAGAACGAGAGGTTGACGGGGTGGTTGAGGTTGAGGAAGGAGAGATCCTTGTCGTAGCTAAGGCCGGAGAGGATAACAAGCACGTCCGGGTTCGATGCGTGGACGGCCTCCGCTCCTCTCTGCATGTACCTGCAAGGTCGGGGATGGTGGTGAAGGCGGCGACGGTGGCAGACGCCGGAAACACAAGCGGAAAGGAGGGAAGGGAAGGGCGGGGGGAAGAGAAGCAATTTCCTTCCTAAATTCGGCAATAAAAAAAAAGTATTTTCAAACTTTAATAAATTATACAAAATATATTATCCGAATGTTCAAATTATTATTATTTTTTTTTATCAAAGGCTAGAAAAATTCCATGAAATATTCTTATTTTCTCAAATAAAGTCATAAAATACTCTTATTATTTCAAAGAAAGCCCGATCGAAATGCATTTTCGTACTTTATTCTTTAAAATTTCTTTCATTTTCTTTCTTTTTTTGTCATGTCCCTCTCCTCTAACTGTTAATGCCGTTGGAGAGGGCTACAGTTGCAGTCAATAACAATAATCTCGAGCTCGATCGAGAGCAGGGAGGTGCACGCCACCTCTTAATCTCCCCTCATCTTCTTCTTCGCAATGCCTCATCTCCTATAACCCCTCCTCCTTCTCGATCTCAAGTTCATTGTCGAGCGAGTGGAGGTTAGAGCCTCACTCGACAAAGATTTGGACATAGGTCGAGTTTGGGCACAGGATCATTACTCTCAATGGCTGCCTTGATGATTGGGACGCCGTCGACGGGTTCGAGTTCGCAATTGCTCCTTGCTCCCAATCTTGACGCTGATAAGGAGATTCTAGCCACGCAAGAATGACCCTCGCTAGATCAGGCTAGGATCCTCTCTCTCGCCTAAAGTCGGCGATGGTCAAGGTAGGAAAAAGAAAAAAGAAAATAAAAAAAATATTTAAGAAGTAAATGACGAAAATGCTCTTCGGATAGTCCATCTTTGAAATAATGATGGCACTTTAATTTCTTATTTGAAACATGCCAACTTCAGGCCCTTATATTAGAAACAAGTACACTTGAGGCTCCCCACATGGATATAAGAAATTGATATTTAAAACAAGTAATCAAAATCACTTTATTACGGAATATTTCATTATATATATTATTTAGGAAAGCAAAATATGAAAAAAAGTTGTGTAAAGGTACTTGAAAAGATAAAATACTATTTCAAGGTTTGAATATTTTTTAGCAAGAGTTTAACGGGACAAAAAAGGATTTGAATCTCAGCCTTTTAACGTGTAATAGACAAAGTAGAATTATTAATTTACTTATTTGTCCATGGATCTAATATTTGTAAAATTAGTAATCAAGGATGTATGAGAAAGAATATATATATATATATATATATATATATATATATATTATTTTCTTCAGGGTAAGAAAAAGGGCAATACCTGAATATTACACTGTTATTCTTCTAATAAAGACTTAATTTAATCTGATACTAAGATGTAATTGAAGTATCCAGTACGTGAAATATGCCAATCAATCCGCACATGAGAATCATTACGGGCGATTTAGACCTGATTGGAAATATATTAAGAATTGCGAAAGAAGAACATGACCAAACTTGAGAGAGGGTTGATAAAAATTGCATAAAAGCGTAGTTATTTTCTTGGAGATTTGTCTTTCTTTTGGGGCGACCATCGATTTGTTGCGATCTAAGACGGATTAAAATCGAATTTGTGAGCGAGCGAAGGCTCTTACCTGTGCCAATCCTTGACATTCTGCCGGGGTCCCCGTGGCTCGTTCCTCAAGCTCATGCCGACGACATTTCCGACCCCGTTGAAGAGCGTCGCCATCCTGCTAAGGCCGTCGATCCAGAGGTCAGGATCGAAGTATCGGTCCCCGAAGAAGCCGTTCCCGTCGTCGTAACCGCAGCACCACCCCGGCTTGCTTACATGGTTGTCGAGGACGACCATCACGTCGTGGTCTCCGAGGCTCGAAACCACCGCCTGCAAGCAAAAGCATCATCCCCACCTGCTCGCTTCGTCGAACGTTTTAGTAGACGCGGTAGTTTTTTGTGGTTATCGTCAGACAAATCGGACTCATTTTGGATAAGAATCTCCCAAGAACACGACACAAGGTCGGATGTTTCTCCTCGGTCGCATCTTATTTGGTCCATTTTTGCATTTCACTGTTTATTTAAGCGACAACAATAGTTATTTTGCCTAAAAAAGTATCAAATTAATATATTTGTGATAATTTAGTACAAATTAATATATTTGTGATAATTTAGTACAAATTAATATTTTATAATAAAAAATCTCAACTGAGATAAATTTATCATAAAATAATTTTTTGATCATAAAAAATTTAAATTATTTATATAATTGATAAATAGAGGGTACAAATCTAAAAATAATGTAATTTAATTCAGTGGTAAAATTTAAGGGAGGTAAATATACGTATATTTAAAGGTAAAAAATTAAATTTAAAATAAATTTATAATTGAGTGTATTAATGTACAGTTATTCGTGATGTATCCCCTCCAATAATCAGCCACCGATATCGCTGATCATGACCCAGTAAAGAAAACGAACAAGCAATGTTTCTCATCACCCAGATCTCTGTTTCTTCGTTTTCGTCTTCGATTCCGCAACACTTGTCGTTTCAATCCCAGGACACATGGAACAACGTGACGGAAACGAAGATGCTTCGAAGTTTCTGAGTTCCCAGAGTGGGATTACCTGATAAGCTTCGATCAGCGAGAGATCAATGATCTCCGGGTTCTTGGCCTGTATCCCGGCGATGGAATCGGCGAGGCCGAGGCGCTGGAACGACTGCCGCACCGTGAGCGAGGCCAGGGAGTCGTTGGTGGCCAGGAAGAGCGGCCACGTCAGGCGGACGCAGTTGAACCCCAGGGACGCAATCCGGGCGGAGATGGCGCCGAGGGGCTGCATGCTCAGCCCCTCCGCCACCACCGCCTCCAGATGGGACACCCAGTTGGCGCACGCCAACTTCACGCGCTGCCCCGTCTCGTCCACGATCCACCGCGAGCTGGTGGACAGCGGCAGGGCTGCGGCGGAGGAGGTGGAGGAGAGGGAAAACAATAGCGTGAGGAGACCGGAGAGGGTGATGTTTCTTCTTCTTCTTCCCACCACCATGATGACTTTCTTGTGGAGTGAATGCGGTGCGGGGGAGAAGGAGGAGACCCCAACGATTGATTTTATATGGGAAGGAAGACTCGGTCATTTTTGTTACTTTGAGAGTGCGAAATGGACATCGTAGCCAAGTCATCACCGGACTCTAGGGTGAGCATGATAACTCTTACCATAGTAAATTTTGCTTCAGAAGTATTTCGGAGTCAGAAATTATCGTAACTTCTGAATAGAAATCTATTTGATACTTATGAAGTGAAATTATTTTTCTCCCAATTTGAGAGTAAAAAGATAATTTCTCCAACTCAAAAAGTAACCCTCTAACAAAAAAAATAATAATAATCAAGAATTGCTTCTTGTCTCGCTCTGTTTTCAATGCGCCCTCTCCCTCTTTTCGATCATTCACACCTCCTCCGATGACCATTGTCGGCTGCCGCCCATCACTAATCTCCATCGACCGTTGCCCACCACTGCCACCCGCCGACCACTCTCAATAGCCAACCACCACCCACCGTTGACCTTCGCTGGCCGCCGCGCATTGCCACCACAGACCCGTCGACCTTCGCCAGCCACAACCGTCGCCAATCGCCAACCGTCAACCTTCACCGGCCACGCCATCGCCAATTGCTACCAACCATTGACCACCGTGGCAGCTAGGCTGCCGAGGAGTCACTATCTCTAGCTGCTAGAATAAAAAATAAAAAATATATTTTTTTATTTTTATTCATGGATACATGAGATCTGATCATTATCAATAAAGATAACCAAAACATCTTCTGAACTAGGGAGGTTAAGAAAGAAATTTAAAAAGTTAAAAATGAAGTAGAAAATTTTCGGCCGCTGATAATAATTTTTCATAGAAATTTGTGTTAATAATGTTTCAGAAGTTGAATTTTTTAACCTTTATCAAACGAATTTCACTGATCAGAAATAACTTCTAGAGTAAAATAAAAAAATTAACTTCTAGCAAAAAAATTGATTTTTGAAGCAGAACTGTTATCTTAACACGCCCTAAATAATTTATAATTTGGCTCATAAGATTCTCATGTACTGACTACTGAGTGACTAAATCTATTAAGCCTTTATTTACTCACCAAGTCTTACGATTTAGATTGCAAGATTTAGAGGAACAATCTTACGTGTCATCACATCAACATAAGCTCCGTCGCCTGCCCTTATCCAAATATGTCGTCAAGTAATGATTTTTTAACAGTCGTCTTGAACAAGTGATGGGTTATATTTTCCACAGTTTATGAGTTTAGAATTTTTAGTATCACAAAAAAAAAAAGGTTTTGGGTTTTCATATCACGATGCATATAGTTTTCAGGTTTTCTTATGACATTAGAATTTTTTTGGAGCGTTAATATTACGGTGGACTTGATTTAGACTCTAGATTATTTCGTGATATTGACTTCTTAAACTATTGATCCGTGTTTCCCATGGTAGGAGATTGTGATTCGAGAAGAAAGCGTTAACTATAGTTTATTGGGTAGTCTTGGACTTCTTTCATTATAAAAGTTAGCTCAAACCAACCACCAATTCCTTCCATAATGAATGTGATAATCCCGATGATATTCCCTTCACATATCGAGCCCTAGGACGCAGACGCAACAATCGATATCTCTTCAATGTGATTGTTGAGTTTAGATTTGTTGGTAACTTGAGTTTTGATACCAGTGTTGGGCAGTCTTTAGCCTCTCGGACTTCTACTGTGCACTCCCAACACAATTTTTCATTTGTGTTTTGATGACAAATCTCTCGCTTACAAAGTTCGGAAAGTTTCGACTAGGGTTTCTTGCCTTGCCCAACCAAAGAAAGTGTCTTTACTTGACATTTGACGCATTACCTAAACTCAAAAACTCATCAAAAACCATGGATGAATTCATCTAAGTACTAACAAAGTCACAAACCTCCAAGACTCCGAAGTGGAAAAATTGTGGGAGGTGCTACTTTGCCACACGCAAGGCTAAACCATGAATTATATATAGCTGTCCTTAGATACACGGCAAAGCATGGATGTGCACCATTGTCCATGCTTTGAGCCCCTTTTTAGGGACTTTTGCTGACTTGAAAGGCAATGCACGCCGTATTTATTTGCTTCCAAGCAGGTTTTGTTTTGCTTTGTTTCGTATTTTTGGATTAATACCACTAAAAACTCTAAATTGATACATACGTGACAATTTTACCTCAAATTATTATTTTTTATCATAAAAAATCATAAACTGATACACCCGTGACAATTTTACCCCAAACTGGTACAACTATGATAAATTTACCATTTCTTAGTTTTTTTTAAATTTTACTATCGAATTGATGAATTAGATGACACGTGGCGATTGTTGGGTATACACATTACCGAATATTTACTACTGGTGCGTCAATTTAAAAATTTTCATGGTATTAACTTAATTTAACAAAAACTAACCATGGATAAATTTATCATATGTGTACCAGTTTGAGATTTTTTATGGTACAAAAATTAGTTTTGGGTAAATTTATCATAATTTTACCAATTTAAGGCTTTTGGTAGTCAAAAAAATAGTTTGGAGTAAATTTATCACAAGTGTACCAGTTTGGATTTTTGGTGGTAAAAAAAAAAATAGTTTGGGGTAAATTTGTTACAAGTGTACCAGTTTGGATTTTTCGCGGTATTAACCTTTTCTTTTTTGGTTTGGAACTGATTGAGGATCCATGTTTTTGGTAGAAAATAAATAATTTAAAAAACATTTTCTAAAAAATGACCATTTGTAACGTAAAATATTTTCATTGACTTGTTATTTTAAGTGGTGCAATAAATTAGTTTTAGGAAAATACTCTTCAAATAATTCATTTCCTACTAGACAAATGAAGCCTTAGGGTGCTTTTGTTTTGTGAAAAAACAGTAATATGAATATTAGTTTTCAAAAAATAATTGTTTATATTGCTTATAAAAATAAATGAATGGAAAACCCTTTCATCGCTTGCGAAAATATTTAGGCATAGATTCCAATCGATGATGAAAATATTTTTTATTGACTATAATTTTTCTAAACTATACAAGCAATCATTTTTTGAAAAATATTTTTTAAGTCAACTATTTTTTGGAAAACAAAAGCACCCTTAATGATGAGTCTGCTTTCTAAGGTGTGCGTGACAATATTTTTGGAGCAAAAATTCGCTTGCTAATCCAACTTCCGAAGTGAAAATCCATTTAGTTGCGCAAGTTTTTATTTTTATTTTTAATTCTGGCGCAAAGAAGTAGTTTTTAGAGCCGCTAAAAGAAGTAAAAAAAAATACATCTCTCCAAAAGAAAAAAATAAACTTCTACTCAGAAGCTGAAATAGAAAAATAAAATACTAGCCATAAGTTGATTTTTAGAACAGAGATGTTGCCATGGGCACCCTAATAATTTTTACCTTTTTTATTTCTTCAAATAACAAGGTATATGTACTCCTACTTATCTATTCGACACGAAACCAGAGTCAAATCGCGATATATCCGCACACACATGGCTGGATTATTATGTATAGAAGGAAAATTAGTAGGTATGTATCATCGATGACATATACCAAAGGAGAGAAAAACATTATAAGTACCAAAAATTGTGTACGACACTCATTTTGATGCCAAAAGTTTTATTCAGATTACTTAAGTATCATTAAAAAAAATAACCATTTCAATGCTAACCTCAATATACTTTGTAGGAAATGAGAGCTTGCCAGAGATCCAATCAGTAATAAAAAAAGCTAAAAATTGTAAAATAAAAATAAAAAATAAAACTTTATTAGTTAAAAAATAAAAAAAAATTTAAAAATTCCATAAAAGTACACGTCTAATAGAAGTCCTAAAACTCGTCACAAAAGCAAAATTGAGTCCTAAAATTTAATAAAATGTAATGAAGTTCTAAAATTTGTCAAATTGATGCAATCGAGTCCTTGCGTTAGCTCCGTCTATTTGGACAAATGAAAAATGTTGACAAATTTGCAATATTTTCTCTTTCCTCTTGATAATGATGTGGCTAAGATGATATTGTTTTGGTTCATATATGATTTTCAATAAAAAATTTTATTTTAAAAAAGCAAAGTTAACCATTTTTTAAAAAAATAATTTTGAAAAATAAGATTAAAATTAACAAAAAATCTAAAAATAATCTAAAAAAAACCACCAACGGTGGATACCAGGCGGCTAGGGCCGTTGCTTTTATTTATTTATTTAAATATTGAAGCTTATTTTGAAATTTCTAATTTTTCTATTTTTTAATTTCTAAGCTTATTTTTTTTATTTTAAATAAAATTTGCATTCCAATTTTTTCACCTTGTTCTTAATATATTTTCATTTTTTAAAAGTTTAGATGTCCACGTGGACTTAATTTTTTTTAAAATGTCATTTTATATTAAAATTTTAAGGAAAAAAGCCACCAAAGGTTCTGTTTGGTAACCATTCTGATTATCTAATTCTTATCTCAAAACAGTAAAAAAATGATAATGTTGTTTGGTAATGTAAATAATTCTGATTCTGATTTCATTCCCAGAATCAGTTTTAGAGAATCAAAATCAGCTTTAGAGTAAAATTCAGAAGCAAACAAAAAAAGGTTCCAAAAATAAAATCACTTTTGAAAACAATGAAATAAGATAAATCTCATATTTCTCACTTTTCCCTTTTAGTTTTCTTGCCGCTTTTCACTCTACCTAATAAAAATAAAATAAAATAGAAAATGGTAAACATAAAATTTTTAAAAATTTAAAAATTATAAAAAATCTCAAAAAATTTAAAAAGCATATATTTTGTTTTTTTTTTGGTAAGGAAAAGCATATATTTTGTTAGTTTGACCTTTTTTTTGATAAATTTGGGTCTAAATTTTATAGATTTTACTCTCCTACAAAAAATATTATAAAAGATGAGGGCATCCAACATCTTTCTATGTATTTAGACAACACATCATTTAAAGAAAAATGAGTCCTTAATTTAGGAAAAGAACATGTCCATGCTTCATCAAACTTTAAACACAATATATTAAATTTTATGTTTCATTCATGACATGCTAAAATATAATGTATTTCAAATTATTTTATGTGCATTGAAAATTTGTCTTCAATTTAGGTAAAAAATTTATAAATTAACTACATAGTTATATGACTTAAATGAAAAAATAGGAAAAGAAACAGTTTTTTGAAATATAAAATTTATGCAGTTATCAAACAAGTTATGATTTTCTAAAACTCATCCAGAAACATAATAAAAAAATCATTTTAATTAGAATCATTTTTCAGGATCAAGATCAAAATCAGAATCACAGAATGGGAATGATTACCATGCAGACCCTAAACTATGCTTGCCATGACATGTTTACCCTAATTTTTCGTGACAAAAAAATCCTAAATTTTTATCGATGTGACACATTTATCTCAAACTTATACCGGTGCGACATATTTACTTCAAACTCTTTTGTGACACTAAAAACCCTAAATTTGTATCCCCGTGGCACATTTATCTCAATATCTAGGATAAACGTGTCATGCGTATATAAGTTTGGGATTTTTTGTGTTGCAAAAAGATAAATTGGGATAAATATATCACATTGACATAAGTTTGAGATTTTTTGTATCGTAAAAACATGTTCGGGTTAAATGTGTCACACTGGTATAAGTTTAGAGTTTTTGGTGTTATAAAAAAAAAGCTTAAGGCAAATGTGTCATAGTGGGCATAGTTTAGAATTTTTGATGGTGTTTTTTCAAATTTTAATTTTAAATGCCACGTATTAATTTTGATCGAAATATTTCGCTGGAGGCACTTAAGCGATCACTTCTTTTTCGATCTGATACTTAAGTGATCCGACGAAAGTTTTGGATAATTCTAAAGTTATTCTTCCCAAATGAAAGAAAGTCACTTAAGAAGTTGAATATTGAGAAGAGAGAAAAGATGATTTTTTTTAAGAAACGAGCGAGTGTCTAAAGGATAAAGAAAGGCAAATTTTGGGAAAAAAAAAACGGAGTGTTTTGGTTTAGATAAATAGATATTTGAAAATGAAACAATTGTAAAGCATCTTAAATTATGTTTACTAATGCCCCAACCCAAACTTTCTCGTGTCCCCAAAAAAAATCTCCAAACTCGTACTAGAAATCCAAAAATATTCATTGACTCGGTTTCGTCCGAGAGTTTAAAAATCCGACATTGTGGCTAGTGTAGACAACACCAGACAAGTTGTGTTTACGTGTACCTGGAAAATTCCACCAAAAATATTCCTTCAGGACTTGTTTAGGAAATTTGCACAAGTTTGAGAAATTTTGGTGATCCAAGGAAATTTTTGAATTATTGATGACATTTTGGGATAAGTTTAAGCTTCTTGATGGAATTTTTCAGATTTACATTAGTTTCATTTGCGAGTCGCTATTTATGCAAGTCGACAAGTCGGATTTTTAACTCTGTTATTAACGACACTAGAAGCGATCAGTTCCCGATCCATTCCGATCCCACCTCGAAATTGAGAACTGGATCGAAGGGACCGACTTTTAGTTTTCAGAACCAGGGACTGGTCCAATGAAATTGGTAGCATGTGTTTAAAACACATATTCACATTTCAAATATGTAGACGTAACTTAATAATTTAAGAGTTTAAATAATGTATTCAAAATTTTCTAAGAAATAAAATTAAAACTAAAAAAATTTGTCAGGTCCGGTCCAGTCCAGATGATTTGGATGGGCGATTTCACCCTTAGAATTGGGAATTGGACTGATTGATTTCATAAAAATGGAATCGGAAATTGGACCGCCTGAAATCGGATCAAATTGGCCGGTTCTTTTTGGTCACCCTGAACATAACTGTGATGGAAGGCATTTTATTTCTACACAAAGTGTTTTTTTTTTTTTGGATCAAACTACACAAAGTTTGAATACTGGTAGTTAACATATTTTATGATTTTTTTTTTGGTATTTCTTCTATTCAAAATCATCCATGGCACCTATGCTGCATGTCTATTATGATTTCTCCATATTCTTTTTCCCGTTATTTTCCCTCTCTTCCATTCTCTCTGCGTGCAAGCGTAGCGTCGCCAAGCCGCGGCGTCTTCTGATCCACGGATCAAAAGAACTCGACGAATCCACATTCTCGTCGAAGCACATCGCCGGCGGCCCGTCACCAGAACCGAGTGACGACCGTAGAAGTAGCCATTAAAGAAGCGAAGTTTCGAACCCTAACGACGTGCTTTTTTACACTCCGTACTTCCCTTTTTTTTTTTCTTTCAATGCTAGCCACCGGCTTATTTGGCCTATCGGCGGCTGCAAAGCTCGACGTTTGAGCTCGAATTTTGACGAGACCTCGGTCGCGATCACGGAATTCGGAGCGTTGCGCGTCAGCCGGTGGGGTCTATTGAGGTTCCGGCTAATGTAAGTTCAGTTCAAGTCGATCTCTTTTGCTCTGTAATCGCGTCGTCTGTCCATTACGAGCTGAATTCAGCATGGCAAGTTCAACTCAATATGCTCTGTTATTTAGTTCGAGTGCTGTACTGTGTGTACGTGTGGTACAGGGGGGCGTTTAAATTAGAGCTTCGGTGCCCACAAAAAGTCCATGGACTTGCCGCCGATCCCGATCCAGATTGGAATCTCGACAGTCTTTTGTCGGAGCTCGATGCCTTGGAAAAGAAGCTTAATGCTTCTTCGGTTATTCCTGTGCCTTTTACCAAGAACCAGTCACGGTTTGTATCATTCTCGCTGCCTTTGCAATTTCAGTTTCTTTTGTGACATCGTTTGTCCTATTCAAGAAACCCGGTTTCATCTCTAAGTTGAGAAGGATTGTTCGAACATGTTTGCTTGTCGTCGCTAATATTAGGAGGATTTTCCTATAGGAAGATGGCGAAGGGGAGACCGAGTACATTTATAATGCGGGTATCTGATGACGAGATAGATGAGTTGGATGACCGTGACGAGGAGGCGGACACTGCTGGTTTAGTGACCAGGAAAAAATTCAATTTCAATAATCTATACATGAGGTATGATTGTGCAGCACTTCATGGTTTAATCTTGTCTATAGACATACTCTACTGGTTCTAAATTTATATGGCGACGACAGTGATGAGAGTGATGATGAGTCAGCTCTGGAAGTGCAATCATACTTGATGGATGAAGGGAACTCAGAGGAAGCTGCTTTATTTGAGCTCATACACGAATATCAGCTTGAAGTCAAGGTGATATGGCGGTTTGATGTTGTTTTTCCTCTTTCAGTGCTATGTGTCACAATTCTATGAGTTATAATACCTGCTGTACTCAGTTCACTCTTTGGGCCTGTAACCTATTTTTAATAAGAGAGTTAGTCATGGTTGGGATAAAGGTGTTGTTGATGATGTTGATGTTGAGTTAGCCATGGTTATTGACATGGACAAGAGGCACTTTATTCTGTTCCTTTTAGCATTTTCCTGCGCATGTCTGAAAGTACTAGTTGGCTTGATTAACAGGATGATATTAGGAACCAAATCTCAGCACTAGAGACAGATTTGATTACCGGAAGTGAAAAGTCGATATCGGCGCTTGTCCGAGTTGAAAAATACAGAGATGCAAGACGAGATATGGACAAGAAAATCGATACTCAATATCAGCGCAAACTGTAAGTTCTCATGATTTCCTATCTCTCCGCATTTGATTCCATTTTGCTGAAACTGTTCTCTAGTTTTTGTTCATTTATCATGTTGAAGATGATTGGCTTTTTGGATGTTGACTGTATCTGTATGTTAAAGTATATGACATATCCACAATTGCAGCGCAGAAGCCCTTGATAATCACTTGACAACTATCCAACGGGATCATGAATTGAAATCACAGATTGAAGAAAAGAAAATCAAAAGTGATGCTGCTTATGAAGAGGCTAGAAGAAAGGAAAAGGCACTTTATGAAGAAAAGCTTCGCCAAGAAAAAGCCAAATTAGAAGCAGAGGTCTGTTTCCTAGGCCTTCCTGGTGTTGGATATGTGTGACTAGGTCTTAGCGTAGTAGCACTTGCAAATCCCGCTAGTATTTTCAGCATAAGTATCTAGGTGCCAGACTTTTTTCCTCTACTTCGTTAGGATTTTTTACAATGACTATAAATTATTTTGTTGATGAGAATCCCCAATCCAATATGAGAGTAGTGCACCTAGACTGATCCATTACTTTCTTCGTCATCCCGCCTTGTACGAAGTTTTGTTTTAGCCAAAATGAGCCTGTAATCCGGAGCCGATGTTTCTGCTCCAAAACATTGATCTTGAATTAGCTTGCATCAAATTTTGACATACTTTATATGAAACCATGCGTCGACTGATCTACAGGATCTTAGCGGTCTAATCCTCTTCTAGAACATGTTTTATGTACTATTGCTGTTTGTCCATGGGGGAATTTTCCTGTGTCGATACAGGCTAAGTTAAGAGAGGAGGCAGAAAGAGCTGCTGCTTTGGAGGCTGAGAGGAAAGCAAAAGAAACTGCAGATAAATTGGCTGCTGAAGCCTCAGAGAGACTGGCTCGCGCAGTGGCCCAACAGGAAGCAGTAGGACTACGTATTGATGGAAGTCTGACAAATTCGAGTTCTCTTTCTGAGAAAATCCAGTCAAATCAAACAAAGAAGTCAGAATCAGCTAGTACGTGCAATTTATTATATTGCGGAAATTGCTCTTTGGTTTTTAGCAGTATGATCTATCATGCCCTGTGGTGCGTGAAATTTATAATTAGATTGTTCTTGCTTAAGTCTTTACAACTCATTGGTCCTTGAGTTCTTTTGGAAAGTTCTCAAGGATATTATGACCTTATAAAGTGAACTTTGATTTTGTCCTTGAAATCTGGAAAACATACTAGCAAAACCACAAGGTGTACACTTGCTCCCATGATTACTACCACATTCCGTATTCTTGATGTTAGTGCCTATGATTTTAAGTCAAGTCTAGAATACGTTCTGCTTTTTTGCGATTAGAATCATTTATGTTCCGTTTGCCACTTTTATTTTGACCTTCTAGCTCACTTTCATCGGTAAAATTATTCTTCCACTTTACTCCTACAGTGCTACTACATGTGTGAAGGTTTGTAATGGCACATTAAGTTATTTTCCAATCACAGTAGGCTTACACCAAGGTTCTGCTTTGAGCCCTCACCTTTTTGTCCTGATTATGGATGAGCTAACAAAATATATTCAAGATGAGGTGCCGTGGTGTATGCTATTTGCAGACGATATTGTGCTTATTGATGAGACCAGGGCTGGGGTTAACGCTAAGTTAGAAGTATGGAGAAGCACGTTAGAGTCTAAAGAATTTACGCTAAGTTGAAGTAAGACGGAATATTTGAAGTGTGAGTTTGACACAGTAAGAAGAGGGGATCAAGAAGTCGTAAATATGCTCGGACAGGAGGTACGCAAGAAAGATACATTTAGATATCTAGGATCAATATTGCAAAAGGAGGGAGAGATTGATGAGGATGTAAGCCATAGAATCAGAGCAGGTTGGATGAAATGGCGTAGTGCATCAAGATTTTTGTGTGATAGCAAAATTCCTCTTAGGTTAAAAGGAAAATTTTATAGAACAGCAGTCAGACCTACCATGTTATATGGAGTTGAATGTTGGCCAGCACAAAGGAAACATGAGCATAAAATGGGAGTAGCGGAAATGAGGATGTTAAGGTGGATGTGTGGTCATAGAAGGATGGATAAGATAAGGAATGGAGAGATTCGACGAAAAGTTGGAGTAGAACCAGTGGCGGAAAAGATGAGAGAGCATAGATTGAGATGGTTTGGGTATATCCTTCGAAGGCCCTTAGATGCACCGGTACGAACAGAAGTTTGCTATCGAGAGCATAACACGAAGAAAGCAAGAGGTCCGCCGAAACTTACTTGGGGGAAAGCAGTAAAACAAGATTTAATGGAGTAGGAAATAGATTGGCGTACGGTTTGTGTTAGGACGGAGTGAAGGAAGGCTATTAGATAGATAGATAGATAGATAGATAAATAGATATATATTTACTTATTTATTTTTACACATTTATCTCTTTTCCCTCTCTTGATTCTGCTTTTATTTTTATGATTCTTTGGGGTTCATCGACCGCCAATCCCAACTAGTTTGGGATAAATGTGTTGTTGATGTTGATGTTGTTTACTCCTTTTTAGCTGAAAATTATGAATTCTGTTCTGCACTGTTATCATTATATATTATCTACTTTTCATCTAAAGCATCAAATTTGGGCTTATAGGTATCTTATGTTTTTCAATTCTTGTTAAACTATGTGAACTTGCAGATTGTTAGCTTCAAACTTGTAATTTAAAGGCATTCTAGTACTTGATTGTTAGTACAGCTCCCTCTCTCATTTGTGGGTCATAATGGCCTTTACTCAGTGTGGTTAGTGATTTTGACCTTAGTGCAGATTAAGTAGCCATTCAACCAGATACTTCTGCTATTATACTTGATCAACGTGGGAACTCCATCTATCCATTTAAATACTTATAATTCTCAGAGGAATTGTGGTGTTATTGTCGATTTAATGTGGTCTAATATTTAGTCACTTCAACCATGCATATTATTTCTCTATGCTACAGTTATTCATCTACCCCTTGGACTTCGCATTCTGATCCTTCGTCTTAATTAGCCAATATAATGATAGGTGATGTGGTGAAGGCTGCAAAAAGTGCCCTCATTGTAGAGCAGGTAAGACTACAGAAGTTCAAAGAGATTGATGAGCAGAACCGGGCAATGCAATTAAACTTGAATAAGGTAAGGTCTCCAGGCGTATGTAAGGAACTTTTAAATTTGTTGCACTTACGAAGGAGTACTTGAAAAGGAAGTATCTCCTGGACGTTCGTATTGTAGTTCCTCCTGCAATAATGGTATATAAATATGGCGGTACACGTCTTATTGTAGGATATAAAGTATTCCCAAATTTAATGTTCAAAGCTGAAGGTTGACGCTTAGAGTGTCCTCTCAATTGTAGTTTGATTTTCATTATACTTTGTTCATTTGATTAAAAAGCATATGAATTATTATTACTATGATATTGTTTTTTTTTTTTTTTGGCATTTGAAGTAGGATTTCAGCAGCAATGAGAGGCATGTAGCTAGGTTGATCAGACAGATTCGGGGGACAAAGGACAATGTCAGGTATGGAAGGTGTTTCTAGCAGTCACATAGATGTTAATGGTAAATTGATGATCACAGATTTTTCATTTGCGCATTTTAAGTAAATCTTATTTTGCTTTTCTCTGTTTTCTTATTCGTTTTGTGTGGATCCATTCACAGTAGACATCTAAGTACATCAATTAAGTACCTGGGAGGTAGACGTCAAACTGATGATTGCACTTAATCGTGTCAAAGTTTTTGGAAGGAATGGTCCAAATAACTCAGTACAGATGCCAAGCTTGATCTTGTCCTATTTCCCGAGGTTCTTGATATTATAATATATGCAAAAGATCTAGTGTGGCACCCGAATTTGCCACGTCTTGATGCAATTAGTATTTCTCAGTGTATGGGACGCTAGAGTCAACTGGCGTTGAAGCAAGAGCAAAGGGGTGCAGGGTCTCTTTTGGGTTTCTACAGTGTGCAAGCTTTCAACCTTAGTACTTTCTTGACCCTCTATTATAAGGGTCCCCTGTAATATGCTAATCTTGTGTTCACTCATCTCCATTGCATGTTCTCCCATGTCGCTTGACTATATATTTTGAACTGCATCACTGTTATTATTTTGTGCAGATCCAAAGTAAGTGAACTAGTAAAGATATTCAGCAATCCTGCTTGTCCTCAGTCTATTAGCATTGCGGCATTTGCGAGAAAGGTATGCCCTATTTTTACCCTGGGAACATGTTAATGCCCGGAACCCTGATTCTTGTTATGATATATGCCCGCTATGGGACGCATCTTGGACACTTACATATCTATGTATACATATTACTGAACACAAGTTTTACTGCCAAGTGGTACCAAGGTTGGAATTATATATGTCTAAAGGAAGGATAATTATAGAACTTACAAACTCAAAACTTCCAAAATACTGTTTGATCTTCATTATACTTTGTTGATGATTAAGGTGTGCCAATTTTAGTCACATATCTCTTAAGCTATCGAGAGCATGTTTTCCGAAGTCTCTTAGATGCACTGGTACGGACAGAAGTTTGATATCAAGAGTATGACATGAAGAAAGCAAGAGGTTGGCCGAAACTTACTTATGGAAAGCCGTAAAACAAGATTTAATAGAGTGAGAAATAGATTGGCGTACGGTTTGTCTTAGGACGAAGTGGAGGAAGGCTATTAGTATTGTGTATGGGTAGTGTATAGATAGACAGGTAGATAGAAATATATATTTATATTTATTTATTTATTTTTACACATTTATCTCTTTTCCTTCGATTGATTTTGCTTTTATTTTTATAATTCTTTGGGGTTCATCGACCGCTGACCCTAGCTAGTTTGGGACAAAGGTGTTATTGATGTTGATCTCTTAAGCTGTATTTGGTCGTCCAGATTTCAAGTCAGGATAAGACTAGATATGATAGTATAAAAAATCAAAGGGTTTTGTCATATCATATCTATTTTCGATGAGCTGTGGATTTAAAATCGGATAAACAGAGGCAAGGCGTGACTGAAAACGACACTGTTTTGCTGAAACATAGTAATGCTTTAGAAATTATTCGTGATGAGTTTTGATCATTGAGTCATTGTTGAATATAGGCTTGTGCCATATGAATTTGGGCAAAAATCGACGAAGCCGACCTGTAGAACCAGGGGTCTTGATTTGGAGTCGAATTGAATGATCGGTTGGCGTTGCGCGTTGTCTTGTCGAGTGAGTAAACAAGTGTACAACAATTGAATTATCAACCTCACAAGTCGAAGATACACTCATGTAGGTCATCCAAGAGAGTTATCTTGATAGTTGATGATCAAAATTGAGTTCTTCATAATAAGTCGGGACCCTTTTCGAATGTTGGAAATGTTCAGGCAATTAAAGAATGAGGGACGTGATTTCATATTACACCAAACAACTGATTAAAGAACGAGATTGTGAAGATACCTGGACCCCACCTAGCGTTGCCAGAGGTGACCACACTTGATGGTTGCCGCCACCGGCGAGCCCCTCCCCCCTGCGACCAAAGAGATGGCTCGACTTGGCGGAGGGGCGGCCTGGCACGGAGGAGAATCGATGGTTGTGGGAAAAATCTGGTTCTTCTCGTGTCTACTCTCTTGAGAAATCTTATTTGGGGTCTATTCTATCCCCTCACCTAGAAATTTTTCATCCAAGCTATGTCCCTCTATATCCTGCTTTATTCAATCGTGAATAGATGCCAAACACAGGACATGATAAGATATCCTATTCTGGCTTTTGTCCACACAGCCTTGCAGGATAGTGAGTTAATAAATCCAGCGATGACAATGGCATTTGCGATATGCTTCCTAGAATCAGAAATATAGGGTCTGTGACCAATGTTTAGCTCTTGTACCCTTGCTCTTCTAATTCTGTCCGTCCTAGTTGACCAAAAGTTTTTAAGATATTAATTTGACGAAGAGAGATTGCAAAGATATCAAAGTACTTTGATAAATAAGACAATGTTCATTGCAGTAAGTCTTATGGACATCAAGGAAGAAGGCATCTTGTAAAGTGAGAGAGTGAGATATCAATTATTAGTCTTGTGTTTTTATCTGTGTTGAAGTTGTTGTTGTTGTCGTTCCACATCGCTTGTGAATGAGTGTTGTACGCTCTTTATATTCATGTAGTCTCCCTTTATCTAATAGCTTAAGCTTTTAGGCTGGACTTTCTAACATGGTGTCAGAGCCAGTTGTTATTCCTTTCCACGTATGTGGGCCCACTCCCATTAGTTAATTTTCACGTGCAGATTGCTTGCACGTGAGAGGGGTGTTGAAATTGTTGTCATCGTCCCACATCGCTTGTGAATGAGTGTTGTATGCTCTTTATATTTATGTAGTCTCCTTCCATCTAATAGCTTAAGCTTTTAGGTTGGACTTTCTAACAATCTGAAACACGAGTTACTTGGTTTGTGCACGGCAATTATGCACAGTTGCATATTTCTAAATTAAACACTTACACTCCTCTATATTATCAATGCTTTGCATAAGTAAAAATGAAATGAGGTCCTTGTCTTGCCTATCTCATATTGCCTATTAATTCATGATCATGCTGCTGCTTACAAAGATAGACAGCGACCATAACCTTAAGAAATTTGGCATGCTGCAGGTTGTCTCCCATTGTGAAAGCCCTGATAATGCTGCATTCGCATGTGCCCATGTCATTGTGATGGTTACATCAAAGGTAACTAAATGGTGTCATAAGCATTGTTATTTTTTCTAGTTTCCCTTTTTATTCAACTTCTGCTACACTGAATATCTTATGCCAGTCCTTCATTCCAGCTTCAAATCCCATTTTAAAGCCGTTTTTATTCTAGTCGAGTCTAGTAGATTTCAGTGGACAGTCTTTGTTAGGGACCACTTGTCTGTTGAGAAGAACTGACGTATATTAGCCTCTTAATCAGGTCTCAGATGATTCAAAGCTTTTAAGAATTAACTCCAAGTTCTCTTCGACTAGAGTTTAAGTCAAAATGTAGTTTTGCTTTTGTTGTGGAATCTGCTTGAAACAAGTTATGTGGTCCTCAAACTGGCCGAAAGAAGTATTTATAGACTGATTATGTATGGGTTTGCAAAATTGAGTAGGTCCATAAGTTGATCTGATTTCTTAGACTGAAATTGATATGACTGATGAATGCTATCCACAACATCCAGTTAAGATTTTTGGTGGAAAAACTTTCAAGATTTAAGTACTTGCCAATCATTGTAGTTCCTATAAGGATTCTGATTGTTGTAAATGTTTTTTTCTGTTCTCACCGCATAATGAACATATACTCATCCATGGGTAGCTCAGTTGATTAGGGCGCACTTGAGATTGTGTGGTTAGGCGCACTAGTCTCAGGTTTGATTTTCCAGATGGGCACCTGTGATTTAAGTGGAGGGCCATGGCGGCGGGTTGCTGTGCGAGTCTCTCCCAAGGAATAGTCGAGGTGCGCGCAAGCTGGCCCGGACACCTTAGTTATCAACCAAAAAAAAAAAAAAAAGAGAACAGAGATTTTAGTCTCCATAGCTAATTAGTGTGTAGTACTTCGCGAGGTTTATGACTTTGTAATCTCTACATGATTCTATTTTACACATTTTGTTCGATCGATTAGTGTTTGTTTTGTTTTTTTTTGTTTTTTCCAGTTTTGCATTTAATTCTTTTACTAGAAGTGTATACAATTGGTTATCCTAATGACAATTGTGGGAAGATGTTAATTTTGCATTTAGCTACTAATATAGGAAAAAGAACGTTTGCATTTTGCTATTGGCTTTCTTCTCTTTATAGCAGGTGACATTTGGAATTTGAGATGGATGACTTGCTTTAGTATCTGATGCGTTTTATATGTTAAATTCGAAATTGCTTTTATCAGTATAGTTTTAACTAAACATATTCCTTTCAGATGCCTCACATAATGGATGTTCTTCTTGCGGAGTTCCACATGGCTTGCATATTTACAGTCCCAAAGTATATAATCTACTCGAAGGTATGGGCTTATTTACAGTCCATACAGCCTTCTATGTTGAAATTTTCCCACTGCATATGTGAATTTTGAATAATTCCTGCTGGTTCAGACTGCATTTGAATCAAAAGAGGCATACTACAAAGCTCTTGGATTCCGAGAAGACAATGGGAAACCAGAAAATATTAAAGATTACTTGAAACGGCTGGAATCTTACATGAGACTCTATGGAGCACTTGTGCAGGTTTGCTGTTGTATTTCTTTCATTTTAAATGTTGATGCATGGAGTAGTAAACTGAAGTAATGAACATTCTCTGATGATAAAAGTGTGAACTAAAATGTAATATGAAATGAGTTCTAACCTTGTGATTTGATGGCTTGGGTTAGAGGAATTCATTTCTTTTGCTAATGTGGTGGATTGGACTTCCATTTGTTGTTGCTTCGAGTGATAAAAGTATTTGTAATTGGCTACTTGGAATTATTGAAGGCTCAGTGGTAAACTCATCCAAGCAGTCGGTAAACTTCTTAAGTTTTCTACTGTAAAGATTTAACCCATAGTTAGTAAAGCACTAGTAAAATATGGGATCGATATCCCCAAATGTCTTGAAGGATTTTCTTCTCGGCAACTCGATGTCCACTTCTTCTGCTGACTTGCAAGCTCTAATCCAGCAATCATGGTGTTTAAACATTGAGTCCGTCATTACATGTCTCTGTTTATGTACGCTGAATTATTAGTTCCCGAACTCTCTGTTTTGCCTTCATTTCCATCTCTGTTCTCATCTCCATCAATATGCACAAGGCTCAAGAAGTTTTGCTGCTGTCATTTCCGACCATTTCTTTAGAAAAGCGTATAACTTGCCATGCCGTCACATATATCATTTTCATCTCTGTTCACATCTCCATCAATATGCATGAGGCTCAAGAAGTTTTGCTGCTGTCATTTCCAACCATATCTTTAGAAAAGCGTATAACTTGCCATGCCGTCACATATATCATTTTCCTGCTGAGCATTGGGAATTTCATCAATTGTCCGCTCAATAAGTTGGACCCTTCCAGTTATTAATCTCAATACCATTTCAGGAAGCTGATTGATAACATTTGTTTTGGCAGACAGAACCTCCGAATTTTCAAAATGTTCATGGCCTCAAAGAAGGATGGGCATGGCTTGCTCGTTTCTTAAACACACTTCCTGCCAATATCTACACAGCTGTTGCCTTGAATGCCTTCTTGCAGGTAGCTTGCTTGAAAAGATTCCAAGTTTTAAGTTGATCGTTTGGAATTGATTAACTCTTTACAATTGCTGTAAATACCGTTTTCCTTATGGCAATGTGAAGAAAACTAATTCCTTGTTTTGGTAGATTGTAAATTCAAGTAGTTTTAAAGGAACTTTCTTCTCTTTTAGGAATAGACAATCTTCTCATTTAGGCTAGTGCCATCATTTCCTACCTGTAATTGTTCTTGTGGAAAACACTGAAAACATGCCTCACTTTTCACCGACTCACCATTAAGATTTCTATACCATAAATACCGAATAAATACCTGATTTTTACATTTAAAGACCACTTTGCATCTTCACATGAATTATCCTTGTATCCCTACTTACAAAAATGCCATTTTCTTTCAAAAATACCCATCTCCAAATCCTAAATTGTCATGTCCACTGGAAACACTTGAATCCAAGTAAAATCTTAAACCACCCAAAATTAAGCAAGATGCTTAAATTAGGTTTGCAAGGAGGGGCAGTTTGTCTTTTAATGTGAGAATTTGTTTAATGGCATGTGAATGGTATTTGCGGAAATAGAGATATGTAAGTGTTCATTAGGTCAAAGGCGAGGTATTTTAGCTTTTGGTACTTTCACCTGTTCTCTTGTGGGCTTTGTCCAGATTTCAGAAGATGCAGTGGAAATAGCTAAAGAACTATCTTGTTGTACTTTTGTAATCTACAGCGAACCTACTTTCAAGAGCTTGTCTCATGGAATATGTTTTAAACAGGACAGTGAAGCAAACACATTTTGAACTTTTTTCTTCACCAAAAGGATAACTGTTTTTAATTCTAAATGCTGTACTATTTTCTATTCTTGTAGATGGCGGGCTTCGCCCTTTTTAGAAGATACCGTCGTCAGTTCAAGAAGATGCTGAATGTCATCTCTGAAGATTATTTGGGTGCATTAAAAGCACGAGGGAACTCTGAGTTGACACCAATTATTACCGAAATTCAGTCATACATAGAAGACGACAAGTTCCTTAAGGAACCAGAAGGATGGGCCCTGCAGGATTCTTTGCTCTCCAGTGTTATGGTGCCTGAGTCTAATTATGCATATAACCAATCAAATGGATACTACTACTGACAACTTCGGAGAAATCACAACAATATAATCTACGAAATTTTGGCAGCGAACAATTTTTATTCATGAGCTTCAAATCAATTGACTTTACTGCCTCACACTCGCGGGAGATCCTACTTTAGAATTGTATATTGTTGATGGCTACTCGGTTTTTGTCCGGATTAATATTCTGTTGCATCATCCTGTTTGGATGAGGTTTGAGTTAGTGTATTTGGTCCCCATTTGACTGCTCTTTGCATCCGTGGATATTTTGAGTCAAGTCATCTCTTCTCATTGCTCGGCACGATTGTATTGGGCATTGCATTTCCATGCAATGGGTGCATCAGCTCAAATGCATCTTGGACTGTTCAATTTATTGGGTTCCGCTTGCTTTACACGTGATATTAACCGGATTCGATGATTCAAGTAGATATGGAGGACCGGGTTAGCATAATAACTTTTCCATTGCACAGGTGAGGGTCCAGATATTGCGATTGATTACTCTGTCTTCCCTCTTAATATTACAGAACATTTTTCTGAAGTAACAGCATGAAACAGATCAGAGGCAAGGAGTGAGGGCAATCCCTTTACTCACAACTTAAAAAGTCAACTATATAGAGCAGTACTTTGCTGAGATCAACTTGTAATATTGACAGTGGATGTAAAATGGCAAAGTCTGGTCAATAAAGCTTAATTCTGACTTGGATGGTGCTCTGGCATATTGGGCATGACTGCAGATTCTCCCCACAGTCACAGCAGGTCTGTCAAATGGAAGAAGAAAATGGGGAAATTATATTGAAGATGACTGTGTCATCCTGCTCGGAGGATCTTACAGAGCGCAAAAGGAGACCAACAAGATGAACTTTCATACCAGGTGGCCGCACCCGAAGGCCATGTCCTTTGAGTTGCTCATACATATGGGACAATCCTGAGCAAATCCACAAGAGTAAAATGGAAAAATTGGAAGAATTCAGTAATCGAATTTTCAATCGATTGAAGCGAGGTAATGATGAATCTCATGAAGTATACAGGATTTGTTTCTCGCTTCGTGATTTGACAGATGAGCCGAGAAAACTGATAATTCTATTAGCTTACTTGAACGAGCTCACCCAGAAAGAATTTCCCTGAAGACATTACACAGCATACCTGATTGTCATAAGCTGAGACTGATGATGGGGCTCTGCCGAATGTTGGGGAGCATTCGTCGCGATAAGGAGTTTCCTTTTGCTGAAAATTTCTTGATTGGTAAGGTCTTGAGCCGCTGCTGTGAGAAGGCGGAGGAAGAGGAATTCTCTCTGGGGAAATTCCCTTGTGTTGACTGTCCCATCAACTCAGGAAACAAGATTTTCAGTGGGGGTTCGGACTCTTGAACACAGTAAAAGAGATGACCGAACAGTGCATATATCATCGAGAGCATAGAGCATAATTCTTACCCCAATATGCCGAGCTCGATAGTTGCCTTATACTGAGAAGGAACTTCCATTAAAGCCGCGAGAGCAAATTCCGCCTGTTTTCTAGACGCATCCACATTCTTGGACATGATCTCGGTGAAGTTGACAAACTGGCAAGACCAAAGAAAGAAGTTTGTCCGCTAAGCATGTAGAACAATGTTATGGCCATCCATCGTGTTAGACCAGTGGCCGATGTACCTGGAAATTGTCAAATGCTCGCGCGGGAATGTTATCATCGAATTCCTGCATTAGGTCCCATGGCCCATCTCCGACCCCCACTAGAACAATAGACAGAGGGTATTCGCTGAAATCGAGTTCGCATATGTCAGGTCACGAGGACGGGGGAAGAAATGTAAATGAGAATGTGAAAAGGCTGGTTGAAGTGATTTGGGAGGAATACCTAGCTCTCACGATTGCATCAACTGTCTTTTGCTCTTGCGGACTGAGCTGGCCATACTGAGTATCAACACTTCTCGTCACCTGCGTCAGTTGCCACATATTGGGATGAAAAGGAGATATTCGATACGAAGTAACCGATAACCACAACACCAAACTAAATTCTCCCATTATAAGGAGATGATCTTGTGTCCCAGCACCAAAACTTGGGAAAACTCAAAGAAAAAGTCCATAAAAGAGGAGGGAACTTTTCATTCCTGAAAGAATGATAGGATCTGGTGAAAAAGCCGCCACTTAGCTTTGATTGTTTAGTCTATGAAGAACATGATTTTTACCTGTCCATCAGCGATAATTAACAGGACATGGTACTGGCCGCCGCTTTGCTCTACAATCGTCATTGCCATCTCAATTATGGGTGCAAAGGATGTCGGTCCTGCAATGGTTAAAAGAAAATTGAAAAACGTATCACCAGATCACCCTGCAGAAGCAGAAACCCCCACGGTTTGATAAATTAAACAGAAGCAGCACCTGCAAGGCGGAGGCAGGGAACGACCTCTTTGTATCGCATCAAAACTTCCTCAAATCCATTGCAGAATCTGTTGTCTGGATAAAAACTGAAAATATCCTGGTCGTGCGTCGATGCTGCAGAATTTTCAGCATTAGTTTCATCTTCAACGGATTCATTTACATAAGACACTGATCGCCATAAGGAACTAATGTACCATCTCCGAATCCAAAACAGGGAATTAGGTTATCCTCATCGAATGCGGATAAAGTCTTTCCAATGATTGTTATCGCTTGCTCATAAGGATTCTGACCATGGTCAATGTCATGCAGGCTTCTCCGATTGAATGACCTCGTGCCTGATTTTCGAAACAATCTCCGGAAAGTTAATCACATGACTTATGAAATGGACCAAGGCATTAAGAAACCGTACCTGTCCACTCGTTGCTCTTTGTGAAATCAATCCCGACGATGAGATTAGAAGACTCTAAACCGGCTTGGGCAAGAGCGGTAGTGACCTGAGCTAGTTAGACCATCATGATCTTATTCATTGACAACATTCGAAAGATCTGAAGCATTGTGTTATCGTTTCAGTCTAAATTTCGAACTTTGTATCAGTCATCTTTGAACATCTTCCTAAAGCAAGCCAAAATTGTAGTTTAAGCATCTTCAGACTATACGATTCAAACATATCATTTTTTGAGGAGCCATCACAGGTGACATGGATTGAGACACACTAAGAGATAGACAAGATCTGCGCCCGAGCTAATTACCTCATGCAAAGAACGATAATTATCGGCTATCCTCGAATATTTCGTGTTTACTATCTTCCGACGCTGTCGGGTCTGCGCTTGCGAAGGCTGTGTAGCATAATTGTACGAAGGAGAAGGCATGCAGTGATGATGAAGGCACGTTTGGTGCGGATCCTGCATAGTATCACCTCCATACTCACTCCAAGAACTCGATGGATTCCAAGCATACCCACCATTTGTATATGGTCTCCTCCTGCTCGTCCTCTTTGACAGTATGCCCCCCATCACCTGCAACTTTTCGAAGAAGAACAAATCGATGTAACTTTAACCCAAGTAGGACCAGCCTAAGGGATAAAGAAAAGACTAATATGACAGGATTTTAGTATTTATTTGTTATTTTCTGCCAGAACATAAGAGATTGAAGCATGATCATATCCGAATATAGATGGGTATGGGCCCAGAATTCAGCAGCATCTGTTGCAGAGGAGGGAAAATAGCATTCGTTTTTCCCTCAAGAACAGAACTCAAAAGATTTGCAAGAACAAACAAAACCTGCGACGACTGCGTGAGCTCTCGGGTCTGAGGACTGCAACAAGCTTAAAATGCAGACAGGCTTTGGAGAGATGGACAACGTTAAAGAGGAAGAAATCACAGACACTTTAATTAATGTTTATGTAATTTGACGTGTGAGGATGAGCAAGATTAGAAAAAGTAGGCACGTAATCTGGCAAGAGAAGAAAGCGAACCGGAGAGGTCAGGTCCGTCAACTAAAACGATTCATCATTTCTGGTGGATCCATCTTGACGGGAGTGAGAGTTGGTAAAGAGTCAGCGTCTGCCAATCATTTTTTTAATCCATAATTTGACTGGTAACGCCTACTCTGCTCTTGAAGATAAACCCCAGTTGTCACTTTACTGTTGCATAAAGCGTGACACAGACGCCATAAACTGTTGGGGGTGTGATTTATGCTTCCCGTCCACACTGGAGAACACGGGTCCTGCGGCTGCGAGGTTTCGCTATCTTCCGACCGCTAACTGGTCCGCAGTTGTGAAGGTTGTGTCGCGTGGTCGAACGACGGGAAGGCATGCTGCGGTGATGCAGATGTTTGTGGTGCGGATCCTGCGTAGTACTGCTTCCATGCGAACTCGAAGAACTCAGACGAAGTTGATTGAAGCATACCCACCATTTGAATATGGCCTCCTCCCGCTCGTCCTCTCTGGCAATATGCCTCCCACGCTCCCATCATCTGCGAACTTTTAAAAAAGAAAGAGAAATAAAATCTAACTTCTATCCAAGAAGCCCCACGCCAAGGTTACATGATCTCTTTCCCAGACTAAGGTATAAAAAAAAAATACCACAAAAAATTCTAAATTAGTACAACTGCGATAATTTTACTTTAAATACTTTTTTGACCACAAAAAACTTCAAACTAATTCACTTTTGATAAATTTATTCTCAATTAATTTTTCATTAAATTTTATCATTAAACTACTGAATTAGATGACATGGTACTTTACGAGTGTTCAGCTTGGTGTTTTTACCCTCTGTTTGCCACAAATGTACCAATTTATGATTTTTTTAATGATATGAACTCAATTTAACGGAAACTAATAGAAGTGAAGTTATCGTAGGTGTACCAATTTTGAGTTTCTCGTGGTAAAAAATATTAGTTTGAAATAAATTTATCACGGATATATCTGTTTGAGATTTTTGGTGGTCAAATATTAGTTTGGGGTAAATTTGTCACAAACATATCATTTTGGGATTTTTTTATGTTATTAATCCGAAATTTTTTTTTGAACAAGTTTATGTTTTCTGTAATTGATTTTTTTTTTTGCCAGAACAAGAGAGACTGAATCATGATCATATTTGAGAATTGCAACTATTCCCACAAAGACAAGTGACATGGGCCGGGAGTTTCGTGACCCTCGAGTGATGTGGGAGATTGAACGACGGGTGTCGTGGGATCCTTCTACACTTAAAATCCTTAAAACGATACCTGTTGATGCAAAAACATAACTTATGAGCGATACAGATGGTAAAGAAGCGACTGGTTTAGGGGGTTGTGTTAGATTAGTTTTGTACTATGAGTTATATGATTAAACATAATACATTCCTTAAGAGCTCTGAAGGCGGGATTGGCCTCCCGTGTAGAAACTGGTAGGGAGCCGAAACCACTCTCCTGCTGAGACCATGATAGGCTGAAACCAGTCATAGTATTAAAGATAGTATGTCATCGTTCGATACAAAGGACGTCCGAGTTAAGCTGGGCGTGGTATGACTCGATACGGTAAAGATATTCGCTTGAGTGTTTTATGGGATAACTAAAAAAAAGGGATGGTTTAGCTTTGCACGATACGCTGGGTGCCCCACGCGCTATTCCGTGGCCCATAAAATTGTAAGCCCATGACAAATGGCATCAAAGCAGGAATCCCTCTAGTAAGTGTGTTGAATTGGGAGAAACCTGTGGTCTACCCGATCCTATGAGTGCATACAGTGAATCGCCGAAGCCAACATAAAAACCAAAAAAAGAAAAGGCTCGGACAATATGTAGCTCTCGACTTGCTTCTAGGATGTCAATGGGGGCATAAGGGGAAAGTGACTCCACACTGAAATGGGAAAGCGTTCTTGAACAGAAATATGTGAATCTCAAGATAAGTCCACTACCATGTTTTAAAACAAGGAAAAACTCTCCGCTGGTTAGCTAAAACAAAAGGAAGAAGGGAAGAAAATAGCTTAGGGTGACTCACCCGAATGGCCTTCTCAGACCAGACCGAAAACATATGGAAGAAAATAGCCTAGGATGACGACCTGAATGACCTTCCAAACAAAAGACAAAAGGGAGAAAATAGGGTGACGACCCGAACGGCCTCCCAAAAACCAAAAATAGTGGAACAAAGAAGAAACAAGCTAACCGATGTTGAGGGGAGAAAGTTTTGTTGGGCGAGTGCAGCGCCTCCGATAGAGAAAAGGCACAAGGAAAGGAAGCGACGGAACCCACAAAGAGGGCGTTGCAGAAATGAGTGAGGGAAATTGACACGGGCCGGGAGTTTTGTGATACTTGAACGATGTGGGGGATCAAACGACGAGTGTCATGGGATCCTTTTACATTTGAAATCCTTGAATTGATACTTGTTAATGCTAAAACATAACTCATAAGCGATATAGAAGGTAAAAAAGCAATTGGGTCAGGAGGTTGTGTAAGATTGATTTTGTACCAGGAGTTCTAGGATTAAACAGAATACATTCCTTAGGAGCTCTGGAGGTGAGGTTGACCTCCTGTGTATAAATTGGTCAGGCACTGATGAGGCCCTCCTGATGAGGCCATGGCAAACTGAAACCGGTTGTAGTGTTAAAGATAATATGTCATTACTCGATACAAGAGATGTTCGAGTTGAGTTGAGCGTGGTATGACTCGATACGGTAAAGATATTTGTTTGAGTGTTCTATGGGATAACTAAAGAAAAAGGCTGGCTTGGCTTTGCACAACATGCTGGGCACCCCACGAGTTATTCCGTTGCCAAAAAAACTATGAGCCCTTGAGAGAAGCCTCATAGATTAAAATAATATAATATTAAAATGAATCCAACAATAGATTACGTGGTTGGTTTGGTGTAACCTACTATAAAAGATTTCGTAATATTTTGCACCACCGTTCCTCACGAAGTGATTTCTCTATCTTATAAAACAATTAATAAATCTTACCACAAAATTTAATCGGTAAACATATAAATCCTTGTTCACGAAGAAAGACCTAATTTGGGTGTAATCTAACAAACTTGGGAACAGGCGCTCTCTTCAACAATGGTGCAAGCAAAACTATCTGAACCTTTGCAGACTCAAATATGTAAGATTCGGCTTTCAACTTTCATGCTTACATACGTTTAAATTTGCGGGCTCAAATTTGAGACATATTTAACGACTATTTTTCTCCAAAGGGATTGTTCGCTAGTGATTTGTGGAGTCATGTAACATGAGAAAGAGATCGTCTAACCTTCCCCTAGAAGGTTAGGCCTTAACATTGCAATCCAGATCGTTCGTGTTATGAATGGATGACCCAGATTATAACTAACAAAAAAAAATATATGAAAACTTCAAAAAATTGTCTCTTAAAAATCGGAGATTTGGACGGAGATTTGGGCTGTCCGTCCAAAAATGGATAGCTCAGATTGCAAGATTAGGTGCCTAACCTTTTGGGGAAGGTTAGATGATCCGGATTCAGTAACATAGTCTTTTCTGGCAAAAAAAGAAAAGTAACATCTATCTAGAAATCAAGGGTGTGGACATTTATTATCTCATTGGAAGAGACTTCCTGATTTTTGGCAGGCCAGGGGCTATAAGAACGGGCTCTAAACATAAATATCGACTTAGCATTTATGACTAAAACTATATATTTCATAGAGGGTAATGTGATGTCTTCCCTTCCCACTTTGTTGGTAAAAAGGCCGGATTACTGGTCCCAATCGAAGCAAAAGTGAGAAGAGAGGGAGACATGACAGACAAAAAAGAAAAATCTAAGTTAATTTGGAGTTTGGTTCTTAAAAGGCACGAGGTCGCCTTAAATTACCTGACCATTTGTCCCCCATAAAGTTTGAGAGATTTATACACTTGAAATATTTTTTACCCTCCAATGCAATACAACTAATATGCAACGTTAGTAAATCCGTTCGAAAAGTAAATCCGACACATCTTTCACACCAGCCACATCACTCGGAAGAATATTAGGATATTGTCATGTCACATATTCAGCATCGAGGAGCTGACACTTAAGTGATAATTTTCTTTTAAAAAAAGTGGCAATTAAGTGATCATAGACAAAGCTTTACCACCAAAGTGAGCAGAGAGTTATGACACTTCCAGTGTCTTTTTCCCTATTTAGTTTGAAATTACATATGCTTTGGAAGATTATTTCAAGATGCTTCAGATGAATCAAAGCTAGATTTCTAACAACAGTAACAAATTTTAAGGGGCATTAAAGCTTTTCCCCGGAAATAGTCCGACCAAAAAAATAATTGATGTTAAATTAACACGTGCAACAAGACTTTTAAATCTCAAAGTAATTTGCACACAGCGGATACAAGTACAATTTGTTAGTCCACAATAGATTGGCACGACTGATAATTTGAATAAAAAGCATTATTAAGTTATGCCGTGTCGTAGAAAGAAAAGAGAATTCTCACTATATAGTTACAATGCGCAAATTACTCGAATGGGTCTTCTTATTAATTGCCGAGGAAGCAATGTACTATTTATGTGGAGATGTTGTCTTCTATAACGTAGTACCCCATACAACGTTGAGACGCTTGATCATAATTAAGTACAAAATGTCGTGAAATATGATGTTTTTCTCTTAACATGATTTTGTCATATATCGATCTTATAAGATGATTTAATTGGCAGCAAAGTGAGAGGCACTTTTTTGAATACGGCCAAGCCAGCCCCTTCCTCCATGCTCACATCTCCCTCCGTCATTTCCTTTGGCAATTCCCAGTCGAAGGAGTGCAAGACGTTGGCGAGCGCTAGCTCGACCGCCGCCATCCCCATTGAAATCCCGGGGCATACTCTCCTCCCTGCCCCGAATGGTAACAGCTCAAAATGATTCCCCTTGTAATCGATCGGACTGTCCTCGAACCTCTCCGGCACGAACTCCTCAGGGTCAACCCACACGCCCGGGTCCCGCCCGATGCCCCGTACGTTGACATGGACACGGGTCTTCGGGTCGACATCGTAGCCGAACAGCTTGAAGTGGCCCATTGTTTCCCTCGGGATGAGTAGTACCCCCGGAGGATGTAACCTTATTGCCTCCTTGAGTACTGACTTGAGATATTTGAGCCTGTGAAGGTCGTCTTCCACGACCCGTTCTTTGTTTCCAACACAACTCCGGATCTCCTCTCGAGCTTTTCGCATCACCCGCGGGTTCCTGGCGAGCTCGGCCATTGTCCATTCCATGAAAACTGCACCGGTGTCCACTCCACCTAGGAATATATATATCCTGAGAGTGACCATGAATGTAATGATTCTCAAAAAAGAAATTTGCGTCAGTTTCTTCAGGGATACCATTTTTGTCCGAGAAGGAGGACGGAGTATACATTTAAGAAGTTCTTAAATTAAATCCCGCAACATAAAGAACTTTCAAGTTTGCCTCTCAATTGTGTATGTGGTCTGCAGTAGGTAACATGTAAGAGATTGTATGACGTACCATCAAGATAGCCTTGATGTTATCTTCCTTGACGCGAACCCCTGCGAGCTCAGTCTGATCCCTCTCCATCTTCAGCAGCAAATCGACAATGTCCTCTTCCTCGTTGCTCTTTGTCGTGTTCCGATGCTCTTCGATCACCTTCTGATAGAAATTGTCCAACTGGCGAAAGCTCTTCTCCAACCTCGAATGGAGCCCTGTAAACCTGTCCACAATCCAGCCGAATCGAGGGAAAAAATCCGATGCCGAGAAGCTTCCCAACATCGCCACTGCCTCATGAATCATATCCACGAAACTTCCGTCGTTGAACTCCAGTGGAAAGGCCTTCCCAAATGCGACCCTGCATGTAAGGTGCGCGAACAAGTCAGATTTACTTGTTGGCGATTCTTGCTTCGCTCTCAGGCTAGACACGCTTTGGTTCAAATCTTCCATGAGCTTAATCGAGTTTTCCTAGTTGGAGCATTAACCTTGAATCAAGTTAGAACTTGATAATAGCTAATAATTCCGGTAGCTCGTAAGCATAATCGAGTCTAATCAAGTATAGTCAAGCTTGAACCAAGAAAACATGGCCGAGTTGAGCTCAAGTTCAAAGAAACAGGCCCACTATATGCTCAAATTACAACTCCCAAGTAGTAACTTAGTTGCGGAACGCAATTCGCCTCATCAACTACATCACTAGGGCAACCTACCTGCAAGTGATGCTAGCCGTCAAAGCCATGAACTTCTCTCTCATACCGACCAAAGTTCCGCCCTCTGCTGACTTCGCGATTGACTCGATCATTGCACCCACCTCCTCTTCCCTGACGTACTGAAATGACTGAACTCGCTTGGCGCTAAGCAGCTTGAGCAGGCACAGCTTCCTCAGCTCCCTCCAATAGTCGCTGTACTCAGCGAAGGCGACGTCCAGGTGGTCATAGGAAAGGCGTCCTGCGCCGAGTAGCCGCGGGCGGCTGCAACAGTCGAGGTCGTGGGTCTTGAGGACCTCCCTGGCAGCCCCCGGGGAGGAGATGATGACTGTGGGTACGCAGCCAAGGTGGATGAGCATGACGGGACCATGCTGCCGAGAGAGTTCCCACAGAGACTGGTGAGGCAAGTGGCCGAGCTGGTGGAGGTTGCCAATGATGGGGAGAGGCGGAGGCCCCGAAGGGAGGTTCTTCTTCCACTGCTTCGTCGTAGTAATCGTAGTCATCGTGGAGGTTTTGTTTTTGTCGTGGAAGCTTTTCACTAGGAGGAGGAGGAGGAGGAGGAGGAGGAGAAGGAAAAGAGAGAACCATGTGAAGAGGGTGTGAAGAGCCATTGTTGGGATGGTTACGCGCCCTGAAAAGTACTTCCAATTTGAGTTCGTTTAGGATGGTTAAGCAGTGTGACGGGTGAGAGTGAAGATCAATATCAAATGGATCATGAAGAATCTGTTGATGTAATTCATACGAAATTGGCGAAAGTTGCACTTAACAATAGTCTATCCTAGCCTCCTAGGCTACTAATTGATAGTATGGTTGCACTGACATGGCGTTGACGAAAAAAATAAAGGGAAAGTTATCCAAACATAAATCTTAAATACATTGCAATTGTGCCAACTTAGTTATGAACCTCTATTTTTATTTTTAATTTTTCTAATTGAGTTCTAAATAGTTTGGGATAAAAGTATTGTTGATGTTGATGTGTGTTGAGTTCTAAATCTATTGAATTTATTCTAATTTAGTCCATTTAGCCGGCTGATACTGACATAGACAATTTAATATTTCCTTTTTTTTCCATGTTGTGGCCGGCAAGGATCGCCGGAGCCCGCGACCATTGCGTTCGCAGGCGAAGATAGCCTTGCCCATGGCTGGAGAGGCCATGGCCGCCTTTGCTCACTCCGGAAAAGTCCTAGTGAGGCTCACCCAGTCTAGGCGAGGCTCGATGATCTCCAATGACCCTCATCAGCCACAATAGGAAGAAAAAAAGAAAGAAAGAAAAAAGTAAAGAAAAGGAAAAATAATATTAAAAATAATCCACATTAGTATCGGCCGGTCAAACGGAATGAAATGGTGCAACTATAAGTTTATGATTCAATTGAAAAAAATATTTAGAATTAAATTGACACAATTGCGATAGGTTTATGACTTTTTTTTTTGTCAAAAAATATATAGTGATCCTCAATTAGAATCTACCCCTTCATCCAATCGATTGAAGTTGTTCAACATTATCGGCTAGCATGGGTCCTTGGAAAAAGGGGTATTCGATTGACATGTCAAATTCGTTAACAGGAAAAACTACCTAAAAACATCTATGATCTTCACATTTTGTTGAGAATAATTCAATAAAGCACACTGCTATGATCACAAAAATCTATCAAATGATGGAAGGAGAAATTGATTTAAGACACCATATTTCTCAGCTTGATTTTTTGAGTTCACGCTCGACTGAATAAGTGAATAGTTTCATTCAAACCTTGAATCAAACTCAAATAATTTTGAGAACAAGCTACAAATCATAAATATGTGACTTTGATCTCTTCGTGAATTTATATATGTAAATGCATACACAACAGTTAACTACTCGACTAAGATAAAGGACAAGGTGGTAATGAAAAGAAATAAAATAAGGTTAATGAACATATGGATTGAGACTAGAACTATCAAATGGGTAGGTCGAGTCGGATTTGAATCAAGTCGAATATGGTCTGACTCATATTGATCATGCATAACCTGTTTTGATCCATATTTAATAACTAATACCCTACTCGACCCGCAACCGACCCATACTAGATCCGACTCATTTTGACCCATATTATTAAAGACATTAATATTCTAGGAAAACCTATACAACTCATTTAAACTATTGTAAACATATATCTTACCTAGATAAAAACTTCACATCAAATAAAAAAATATAATAATTAGTAAATAAAATAAAAAAGATATTACTAAAATACTTTTATGCAATAAAAACTTAGTGACAATTTTTTATTATTTTTTATTTTTTATTCAATATATTTTTAAAGTTTTTAATTTGCTTTTATTTTTTCTTTCATTTTTCTCCAGTGACCGGTGGATGGCAATGGGTAGCGGCGATTGGAGATCAGCAGCAGCATGTGGCCATTGAAATTTGTATTTTTTTTTATTTTCAGACAAAAAAATAAATTTCCTTTCTTTTACTTATAAAAATATAAAATATAAAATAAACAATATTAACTAATGAAGTTGAGTCGTTAGGCCCATTTATTACTTGTGGAAGGCGTAGGTCACACCCATGGATAAAAAATGGGTCCCACATTTAAATTCAATTGGACCCATTTTTAGTGGTCCTCTAAAAACAAACGACCCCACATAAAACCAATTTATACAAAATATGACTAAAAAATGATTAATGAACCCATATTAAGTTAAGACTACCTTAGGAGATTAAGGAAGTCATTTCTTTTCCACAAACAAGCAAAAATCAGCTCACACATTACAATCTCCTTATTATACTTGATACATGATATAACCCCGACTGATCAAACATGATCTCGACTAGTGAAGTAATCAGAAAGGTTTGCACTTGAATTGACTCGCAAAAGATAAAGATGCATAAAGTTTCAACCAAAACGAAATGGGTTTTTCAATATTTAATTTGAAGCTACTATTCGAACTACTCAATTGGATTAAACGGTAAACCCACCAAAAAAATTTCGCATGAATTAAGAGATGGCCATGGACTCAAGTCGCACAAGGAGGTTCACTTGATTTCACTCTCTTAAACATCCCAATCCATTTTTTTTTTTTTGGTTTCGGATTAAAAAAGAACACTTCATACGAGATTATAGTGAAGATCCTAATTCACCGACATAATCCTATGTCAATTCAAAACTATTTCTCATGATTCACGAGGATTCATGATACATCAAAGGGTGGAAGGGCCATTCCACCTTGCACGCCAACGAAACAAACACAGTGCAAGTGCAAGTGCAATTGCGCGTCATCTGCCCTAGCAGTAACAGGGACGAAAACTAAAGTAAGACAGATGTCATGGAGATTATCACTGTTATTGGCATATTTGTGATGCTTTTGTGCTAAATTCAAAATCGCCCTGCTTTTTTTTTTAAGTATCACCAATCGTCTTTGTGCCATTCCAGCACAGATTCGCTGCCATGGATTTGACGCTGTCAAAAAAATAACTGTAGTGGATCTTGTTGCAAGACAAAAGCGAGTTGGATTTGGCAGGGATTTGTGAAATTCTTTTACATATTTTAGACCAGAGCTGCCTACCCTTGGCGGTGCTACTGTTAGCATTACTAACGGCGTACATGACAATATTTCTCTGCGAGAAATTAGAAATTGATTTCTCTACTTCTCCTCAAAATTAAAT
This sequence comes from Rhodomyrtus tomentosa, assembly GCA_028455895.1. Classification (NCBI taxonomy): domain Eukaryota; kingdom Viridiplantae; phylum Streptophyta; class Magnoliopsida; order Myrtales; family Myrtaceae; genus Rhodomyrtus; species Rhodomyrtus tomentosa. The sequence continues at coordinate 9,489,371 of JAPCWY010000003.1, read as the reverse complement.
TTTAATTTTTCTATTTCTCCTCCAAATCGATTTATGATTAGAGAAATTCATTTGGTAATGATTGAAAATTTTTACTTTTGAAACATTATTAACAAAATCTTCGGCGGTGCTAGTCTGTTGCGTTAACATGAGCTGTAAATTAGAATAATTTTAGGAATTTGTAATATTTACTTCTTAATTTATCCCATATTTATTTTATCTCTTAACAAGGAAGAGTCATAGGGTTTAGGTTTTATGCTGTGTGTGTGTATGAAGTCTTATAAATTGAAATGTTAATGAAGAAATTCTCCCTATATTCACGTGTGTTTCCTTAGGCTGGCCACGGTTGTCGACGGTAGGTGGGTGGCGGTAGAGCTCGGTGGCAGAGGATGGCGGCAGTGGCGGTGGTCGGACGACGGTGGCGATGGGAGGGCGGGCAAATTGCAGCGGGGAGGGGCGGGCAGGTGGCAGTAGGCGGCGGTAGCGGTCGATGAAGGTGAGTGTCATGTGGCCGATTTCATCGATACACCGATCTATTGTGTTGAATCTGATCGATGAAATTTCGACCCAGACCAGACTCGCCGCAACTTGTGTATCTGCTGCCCATAACGCCACAACTAGAATTGTCGCTGCTTTGACCGATGGCAGATCTAACTTTTACCGGAGGAGGAGCTCCCCAGAATCACATTTGACGTCGAGATTGACTCAGATCCTCACCCAAAATCAGACTCAAAATCCGACACCGCACGACGATTTATCCACTTCACAAATTGCAATCAAACTAGATGAAACCAATTATGGTTTATGGTTCCAAGTGGTGGAGATGTATATCGCTGGCAAATACAAATTGGGATACATTAATGAAGACCATCCAGAGCCTTTACCTATAGACCCTAAATTTCGGAAGTTGAAAATCGAAGACTCGACAGTGAAAGGATGGTTGATCAATTTTATGGATCCGACGTTGATCGGTTATTTTATCCGATTCCAATCGCAAAAACGGTATGGGATTCGATGGCTACCACATTTTTTGACGGCATCGATGCTTCGTAGTTGTATGATTTGAAGCACCGAGTTGCTCGGCTGAAACAAGCAGGAGGACCTATCGAAAAGTTCTACAATGACCTTCAAGGACTTTGGCGAGAAATTGATTTTCACCGCCCTAATCACATGTCGTGTGCTGTTGATATTGAGCATTACAACATAGTTGTTCAAGAAGATCGTGTTTACACCTTTCATGATGGTCTTGATGATCGCCTTGACAATGTTAGGGCTGATGTGCTATAGATGCAACCGTTTCCTACCGTGGAACAAGCTTATGCACGGGTACTACGAGAGGATGTACGTCAAGCTGTGATGCTGACCACTATAGATGCCTCTTCTTTTGCTGCTGCAATGATATCTCATGAGGGGATGATAGGGCCACGGGTTCTTGATGGCATCCTGGAACCAAGAACTTTACAGTTGACATCTTTAGGGGGCATGTTCAATACAAGTTCCAAGCAAAGGTCACAACCAACTGGGGGATGTACACATTGTGGGAATCCAAAACATACCAAGGATATTTGTTTTAAGTTACATGGGTACCCCAATTGGTGGAAAGATTTACAGGCCAAGAAAAAAACTGAGTCCACAGTAAGTAGGGGTAAAGGACATGCATTGTTAGCTATTGGGGACTCGACTCTCTCACTAGTTTCATAGGTAGATTCCATTGGTACATGTGTCTCAACTCTTGAAGGTAATTACGGGTGTACTTTTATCAATACTGATTAGGGTGGGGGCAGTGGGTGGATTATTGACTCAGGCGCTACCGATCATATGACACCTATTCTTGATGACTTCATTCGCCACACTACTCTGCGACGACGAAGTATCTATAATGTTAATGGCCATAGCTATCCAATGACAGGGGCTGGAAGTGTTGCTCTCACGCCTTCCCTCTCTTTAAATCATACTTTGCTTGTGTTCTCATTATCTAATCGATTATTATCTATTGGACAAGTTACTGGGGAGTTGAATTGCTGTGTTATCATGTTTTTGTTTATTTCAGGATATCCTCACGAAGGAGATTATTGGACGTAGTACTCAGAGAGAGGGGCTATACTATGTGGATGATTTCACCACTGGCAGAGTTCATCATACCGAGGGTCAGACTACAAGTAGGGAGAAAGAAATATGGTTATGACACCATCGATTAGGACATCCTACATTTGGGTATTTGAAGTACTTATATCCTGAGTTGTTTAAGGGTCTATCAAATTCTGTATTCCAATGTGAGACATGCATCTTAGCAAAGAGTCATAGTGTTCCTTTTCCAGTGAGTTTTAATAAAAGCACAACACCTTTTGCGTTAATTCATTTTGATGTGTGGGGTGCTTCACCGATTACCACTCTTTCGGAAATTTGGTGGTTTGTGACATTTGTGGATGATTGCACACGTATGACGTGGCTGTATTTGATGAAGCACAAGAATGAAGTCTTTACCGTATTTCAGAGATTCCATCGCATGGTTGAAACACAATTTGGAGCACAAATTAGTATCCTTCGTACAGACAATGTGGGTGAATATGTAAATCAATATCTCACGAACATGATATTATTCATGAAACATCGTGTGTTTAGACTCCCCAGCAGAATGGGGTTGTAGAAAGAAAGAACCACAATATTCTAGAGACAACACGGGCTTTATTGGGAGGTGGACATGTTCCTACTCGATTTTGGGATGTCGCTGTTTTTACTGCAGTCCACTTGATGAATCAGATACCCTCTAGCGTGCTAAACTTCAAGACCCCGCTGCAAGTCCTTTCAAAACACGTTTCCTTTCAAAACACGTTTCTCTTCCTTCTGTATTGATGCTTTCTCCTAAAGTGTTCGGGTGTGTAGCTTATGTTCATCTTCATAAGAACCAAAGGACCAAGCTGGATCCTTGTGCTATTCGATGTGTTTTTCTTGGCTATGGTATTCATCAGAAGGGCTATCATTGCTGTAACCCGGCCACTAAGAAGATCCATGTCACCATGGATGTCACATTTCTTGAGTGTAAATTTTTCTTTCCTAACACCAATTGTCCTTTTCAGGGAGAGATAATGGAGAAAGGGAACATTGAGGGGAGAGTGGTGGTATTATGGCTAGGACGGTGTTTAACTCGCTGCATGCCTAACAAATGTTGCAAGGGATGAACATCCGGCCTTAATAGGAGTTGCAAGGAATGAATATTCGGCCTCAATAGAAGATGACCAACAACTAATATCGATACAGAATGCTTCTAAATAGTCTCAAGAACAACTCTCTCTCTCTCTCTCTCTCTCTCTCTCTCTCTCTCTCTCCTGACGTCCCCTCTTTAGCACACGACTATTCTCCTGAGGATACTCCTGAGGTAAGTTCTCCTACTACAACTAATTCCTTTGATGATTCTGATGTGGTTGTTAGATATAAATTACCTGGCAGGCACAATCGTGGCAAGCCCCCTAATCGATATTCACCAGACGTGGAAGAACGAAGATCAATATATCCTATTGCAGATTGCGCCTTAACAAAAAGATTATCTGAATCTTTGAAGGCATTTGTATTAAATGTCTCTACAACTCAAGTTTCTACTGGGGTGCAAGAAGCTCTGAGGGATCCCAAGTGGGTTTAGGCAATGAAAGAAGAGATGGAAGCGCTGCAGAAAAAACAAGACTTGGAGTCTTGTCGAGTTGCCAAAGGAAGCGATAATAGTGGGGTGTAAATGAGTATTTTCTATTAAATACTAAACAAATGGTTCTATTGAGAGATACAAGGCGCGGTTGTTAGCGAATGGATATACTCAAGTTTATGGTATAGACTGCCAAGAAACATTTCTCTTGTTGCGAAGCTTAATACTGTGAGAGTATTGTTATCTCTCACAGCAAACTTGGACTGGCCGTTGCATCAGTTTGATGTGAAGAATGCATTTCTTCGTGGGGATTTAGAGGAATAAATCTATATGGAAGTTCCACCTGGGTATAGTTGTGTCATTCAGCCAAATATGGTGTGCAAATTGGAACGATCATTATATGGGTTAAAGTAATCATCCTGTGCTTGGTTTCGTCGCTTCAGTTTAGCAATGAGAAAATATGGGTATTCTCAAAGTAACTCAGACTACACTTTGTTCCTGAAGCGATTTGAAGGTAAGGTAACGACCTTAATTATATATGTGGATGATATGATTATCACAGAAGATGACCTTAAAGATATTTCAAGACTCCAAGAAAAGCTAGCAGAAGAGTTCGAGATGAAGAACCTAGGAGGGTTGAAGTATTTTTTAGGCATTGAAGTGGCCAGATCAAAGGGAGGTATTTTTTTGTCACAAAAAAAGTATGTATTGGACTTGTAGTCGAAGTTGGAATGTAAGCCCACTGATACCCTTATAGTTCAGAATTCGGATCAAGTTCCAAATCAATAAAGACAGCTATCAAAGGTTAGTAGGCAGACTCATTTATTTGTCACACACTCATCCTGATTTTGCCTATGCTGTAAGTGTTGTGAGTCAATTGATGCATGCTCCGAGTGAGAATCATATGAATGCCGTGACTCGAATTCTGCGTTACTTGAAGTCATCTCCTAGAAAAAGTTTGTTCTTTGCAAAGAATGGTCATCTTGAGATGGAGGGGTTTACAGATGCCAACTGGGTAGACAATATCTCGGACAGGAGGTTTACGTCTAGGTATTTCACATTTGTGGGGGAAAGCTTGGTTAGATGGAGGTACAAAAAGCAGAAGGTAGTAGCCTTGTCCAGTGCCGAGGTAAAATTTAAAGGGGTGACTAAAGGGTTACGTGAGCTACTATGACTCAAGAGGTTGATGACGGAACTTGGCTTTCTGCCGGAATCTGAGATGAGGTTGTTCTGTGACAATAAGGCAACAATTGACATTTCTCACAATCTGGTACCACATGATCGAACCAAACATATAGAAGTTGACAAATATTTTGTAAAACAAAATTTAGATGCCAAAGTGATTCGGTTTCCCTTTGTTAGGTCTGAAGATCAACTGACATACATACTTACTAAGGCAATATCGAGTAGGGTCTGTCACAACTCACTTGTCAAGTTGGGTATCAAAGATATCTTTTCACCCACTTGAGGGGGAGTGTTAACATGAGCTGCAAATTGGAGCAATTTTAGAAATTTGTAATATTTTTTTTTCTTATTTTGTCCTATGTTTATTTTATCTCCTGATAATGAAGAGTCCTAAGGTTTAGGTTTTATGCTATGTATATATACAAAGTCTTGTAAATTGAAAGGTTAATGAAGAAATTCTCCCTACATTCACGTGTGTTTCTTCAGGATGACGGCGGTCGTCGGCGGTAGGCGGGAGATGGCAGAGGACGGCGGTGATGGCAGTGGTCAGACGACAATGGCGACGAGAGGGTGGGCAAACTGCAGCGGCGAGGGGTGGGCAGGTGACGGCGACGGTCAGTGAAGGTGAATGTGGTCCAATAAGTTATTCTGAAATTGAGAAATTAAATTTTTTTACATCTCAAAATTTGGAAAAATCCTATCAAAAGTGAAAAATCATACTAGGAGTGAAATATTCTACTAGAAGTCAATTTTTTTAACAAATGGATTTTTACTTTAGAAGTGTTTTTACCTAATGGATTTCTTTGCCTGATTGACTTCCGGAAAAGAAATTGACTTTTCAAAGTGTTGTCATGCAGGCCTAAATGACCATGGCATAATGGTCGCAACTTTTAGGTAACCCATTGTTGCGATTGCCTATGTAGCACGAACACGACATAATAATGCACGACGCAGCACACCGATATGTAATTTTTGAAAGAACAAAAAAAATTTCATACATTGGGACACGTTGTATTTTTACTATATGTTTTTATATATACATGATAAATACTTATTATTATGATTTCACAAATAAAAATAATAAAAAAGAGCCCTAAATACTTTTATGATTCCACATATAAGACCGAAATTAAACCCAGGTTCAAGCTCAGACTTAGGTTCGGTTGTAGACTCTGAGCAGATAAGAATGATCACTCCTTTCTCTCTCCTCTTTTACAAGAACCCATCCTCTCTCTCCTCTTCGTTGAGTCTTCTTTGGCCCCGTTTTATTTAGCATTTGAAATGAGTATTGAGGCTCTAAAGTCCCGTAACCAAATATACATGGTGTTTGACTACTTTTTTAATTAACTTCGGGGAGATGCAATTGTATCTCAAATGTTCTCTAAAAGCTTTTAGCCCAAAGAGGTACTTTGGAAAGTTGTATTTACGGAATGCAACTAATCGTTTTCTTTGAAGTTTGTACTACCGCCACCGATCACCGCCGCCATCAATCTTCGAAACTGACCACCACCGCCGCTGACTACATCGACGATTGCAGCTGCCGACCGTCGTTGCCACCCCCCATTAGTCGCTCGCCGCCGCCGACAACCATCGATTATCGCCACCACCGCCCTTCATAGCCACCACCGATAATCGTTGCCATCGACAGCCGCTGCTCGCTGTCCACTGCCACTGACCATCACAACTGGGCCCTCGCTGACCCCTTATTACTGTCGTTGCTGACCATTGCCTGTAGACCATTTCCGCTCGCCGCCTCCCTCGACCATCGTCGCCACCGCGGACCGCCTCCCATCGACGAGCCGCCATCGATCGCCGTCCGTTGAAGCAACTGTTTGTCGCTGCTGACCGCCCCCGCTGACGTCACTGTCCGCCACTACTGACTATTGCCCTCGCCGATAGCTGCCCGTCGACTGCCATATATATATTTTCAAAAAGTGAAAATACTTTATGAAGTGTATTTTTCATCAAACAACATTTGCGTTAAATTTTTCTTTTCAATGTGTTTTTAAAATTCACCTTACCAAATACTACTTGCATTTTGAAAAAGACAATTAGCCTAAAGATATTTGTATTTTCTCAAAGTTATTTGGATAAGTGCTGAAATCCGTCGAGCTTAGACATAAATTGGGGTTGTTTTATTTTTTTTTTGGTTTTTTTTTTGCGGGGGGAGGGGAGTTACATGCAGCATCACAACGCATGACGCGACTTGTTTCGTTTCCGCCACTTGTTTCCATAAACGTTGCACGTAATTTTTCCAAAGTTGATGAATGATAATAACGAATAGTAAGAATTCTAATTTGCTTTACCATACATTCACACAACCATAAGTTTTCATATACGATATTTAGGGTGCATTTGGTTCAACATTTTAAAAACTCCATTGAAATCCCAAAGCCCTTGGAGAAAATTTGAGGTGTTTGGCAACCATTCCAAAGGGACTATGGCGGTGAAAGTTGGCCTGAAAAATTTAGAGACGTGATGATTTTCGGTTGACGATCATTTCGTCATGCAACGATTTCATGCTATGCCTTTACTGGCAATAGAGTGAGAGGCAATTTCTTAAATACGGCCAAACCAGCCCCTTCCTCCATGCTCACGTCTTCCTTCGTCATTCCCTTTGGCAATTCCCAGTCGAAGGAGTGCAAGACGTGGGCGAGCGGTAGCTCCACCGCCGCCATCCCCATCGAAATCCCGGGGCATACTCTCCTCCCTGCCCCGAATGGTAACAACTCAAAATGATTCCCCTTGTAGTCGATCGGATTGTCCTCGACCCGCTCCGGCACAAACTCCTCAGGGTCCTCCCACACGCCCGGATCCTGACCGATGCCCCACACATTGACATGGACACGGGTCTTCGGGTCGACATCGTAGCCGAACAGCTTGAAGTGGCCCATTGTTTCCCTCGGGATGAGTAACACCCCCGGAGGATGTAACCTCATTGCCTCCTTGAGTACTAACTTGAGATATTTGAGCCCGTCAAGGTCGTTTTCCACGACCTGTTCTTTGTTTCCAACACAACTCCGGATCTCCTCTTGAGCTTTTCGCATCGCCCGCGGGTTCCTGGCGAGCTCTGCCATTGTCCAGTCCATGAAAACTGCACGGGTGTCCACTCCAGCAAGGAATATATCCTGAGAGTGACCAATGAATGTCAGGATTCTCAAAAAAAAAAAAAAAAACAAAATTTAAATCAGTTTCTTCAGCGATACCATTTTTGTCCGAGAATGAGGACGGAGTATACATTTAGGAAGTTCTTAAATTAAATCCTGCAACATAAACAACTATCAAGTTTGCTTCTCAATTGTGTATGCGGTCTGCAGTAGGTAACATGTAAGAGGTTGTATGATGTACCATCAAGATTGCCTTGATGTTATCTTCCTTGAGGCGAAACCCTGCGAGCTCAGTCTGATCCCTCTCCATCTTCAGCAGCAAATCGACAATGTCCTCCTCTTCCTCGTTGCTCTTTGTCGTGTTCCGATGCTCTTCGATCACCTTCTGATAGAAATTGTCCAACTGGCGAAAGCTCTTCTCCAACCTCGAATGGAGCCCTGTGAACCTGTCCACAATCCAGCCGAATCGAGGGAAAAATTCCGATGCCGAGAAGCTTCCCAACATCGCCATTGCCTTGCGAATCATATCCCCGAAACTTCCGTCAAACTCTGACGGCAACGCCTTCCCAAATGTGACCCTGCATATAAGGTGTGCGAACAAGTCAGAGTTACTTGTCGGCGATTCTTGCTTGGCTCTCAGGCTAGACAAGCTCTGGTTCAAATCTTCCCCGAGTTTCAGTCGAGTTCTCCTAGTTGGAGATTGACTCGAAACAAGTTTGAACTTGATAATAGCTTGTTGGAAATTATGATCCATTTTCTTTTCTGACATGAAATCCTCTAGTCCAATCTAGACTATTTTAGCAGACGTGAGCAACAAGATGCCAAAATAAAATATTGTTTTGTCTACAATTGTGGAGAATGGTGGCTTCAAATTGAAGAATACGTGGACAACATTCATTAAGTCAAAGAAATCAGCTATCAAGAGAAGACTACAATCCTCTAAGGCGGTTGTACTATGTCGGTGGACTTGTACCATTCGTGTCGTGTAAGGGGCGTGTGTCGGGAGCATAAAATAGAAGACCATGATCATATCATGTAGCTCTTCCATCAAAACCTCCTCCAACTGTTGTAATTTCATTTTTTTTATCCAGTGAAACTGTCCTTTATCCCATGTGCCTTGCCGATATTTCTCAAATTATCCAACGCTTGTCCATTTCTCTAGATCAATTAGACCTTACACATGTACTCCCATGTAAAAGAAGAGCCTTGATGAGCTAGCTATATTTGTAAGTACTTTTATTTCTTAATTTTATATTAATTTATTTTGCTAGTCTTCTTGCTATTATTTCTTCTATATTTCATACCAAACACACACACTTGCACACACGCTTCCACAAAATATTCCAACATAGCTAAATAATTCGGAGGGTTCGTGAGCGTAATCGAGACTAATCAAGTGTGGTCAAGCTCGAACCAAGAAAACATGGTAAATTTGAGCTCAAGTTCAAAGAAACAAGCTCGATATATGCCCAAATTACAACTCACAAGCAGTAACTTAATCGCGGAAAGCAATTCTACACCACTAGGGCCGACCTGCAAGTGATGCTAACTGTCAAAGCCATGAACTTCTCTCTCATATCGACTTAAGTTCGGTCCTCTGCTGACTTCGCCATTGACTCCATCATTGGCCCCACCTCCTCTTCCCTGACGTACCGGAAGGACTGAACTCGCTTGGCGCTAAGCAGCTTGAGCAGGCACAGCTTCCTCAGCTCCCTCCAATAATCACCGTACTCGGTGAAGGCCATGTCGAGGTGGTCGTAAGAAAGGTGTCCTGTGCCGAGTAGCTGCGGGCGGCTGCAACAGTCGAGGTCGTGGGTCTTGAGGACCTCCTTGGCAGCGCTCGGGGAGGAGATGATGACTGTTGGTACGCTGCCGAGGCGGATGAGCATGACGGCGCCATACTGCCGAGAGAGTTCCCACAGAGACTGGCGAGGTAAGTGGCCGAGCTGGTGGAGGTTGCCAATGATGGGGAGAGGCGGAGGCCCGAGAGGAAGGTTCTTATTATCTGAAGAAGAAGAAAAGAGGAGAATGATATGAATGAATTGTCTAAACCTTAGCATGCTCTCATATTTATAATAATAAAGAGGGTACATAGTAATACGATGATCATTCTCACACATGATGAATAATAAAATAACTTATAACATCTTCCCTCAAGTTGAGGCATAGATATCGACCATACCCAACTTGTTACATATAAAGAGAACCCGTTGCCCAGCTAAAGGTTTAGTAAACACATTTGCTAGCTTATCTCCAGTGCGGATGTGTGAGAGAGTGAGACTACCACGCGTAAGTTCTTGTCGAACAAAATGACAATCAATCTCGATATGCTTTGTTCTATCATGAAAGACGGGATTTGAAGTAATGTGAATTGCTGAACTACTATCACACCATAATGATGTGGGACCACTCAATCCATATCCAATCTCATTCAGAAAATGTCTTGTCCACATAATCTCTACAGTAGCTGTAACAATGGCTTGATACTCTGCTTCAGCACTACTTCTCCCCGCAATATCCTGTTTCTTACTCTTCCAAGAAACTAAATTACCACCAATATACAAAACATATTCAGAGATAGACCACCTATTAATAGGGCAACTAGCCCAATCAACATCAACATCAGTATAACACTCCATGCAATCATGACTATGAGCCGCAAAAACAATTCCCTTGCCAAGACTACCTCGACGATATCTTAAAATCCTGAAAACAACATCCCAATGTGGTTGTCTAGGTGCTGCCATAAACTGACTAACCACACTAACCGAAAATGCAAGATCAGGCCTAGTCATCATAGTGAGATAGTTTAGTTTACCAACGATACACTGGTATCTTTCAGGATGTTCAAACAAGTTACCTTGATCAGGAAGAAACTTTAATCTTGGTTTCATAGGGGACTCTGCGGAGTGAGATTGCTGAATGTTAACTTTAGTTAAGATATCTATAACATACTTAGGCTGTGATAAAGAGATACTTTCTTTTTTCCGGGCCACCTCGATCCCAAGAAAGTATCTCAAATCACTGAGGTCCTTCGTCTCAAAGTGAGTATACAAATATCTTTTTAGTTCAACAATACCATGCTCGTCATCCTCTGTGAAGACAATATCATCCACATATAAAACTAGAAAGATACATCCAGTAGTAGCACGTCGATAGAATACTGCACAATCCTTTTGAGACTGAAGCAAACCAAAACTCCAAACAACTGAGGTGAATTTATCAAACCATGCTCGAGGAGACTGCTTCAAACCATACAAAGAACGACGAAGCTTACAGATTTTCGCTCTCTGAGTAGCAAACCCTGGGGGCTGCTCCATGTAAACATCCTCGGCAAGATCACCATGAAGGAAAGTATTCTTGATATCCAATTGATGGAGAGATCAAGAATGCACAGTTGCAAGGAATAAGAAGAGGTGAATAGAGGCCATTTTTGTAACTGGAGAAAATGTCTCAAAGTAATCAAGACCATGAGTTTGGGCATAATCCTTAACAATCAATCGAGCTATCAGATCAGCAACCGTTCCATCAGGATTGACCTTCACGGCAAACACCCGACGACAACCAATAACCTGAGCATCGGAAGGAAGACTAACCAAGGACCAAGTCTGATTGCGTTAGAGGGCGTTCATTTCCTCCTCCATGGCTAAACGCCAATCGGCATTCTGAAGAGCCTCGGAAACCGAAGAAGGTAGAGAAACAACATCGATATTGGCCACAAAAGCCGACAAACTTACTGATAAACCTTTGTAGGAATGTGTATAAAGAGGGCGACCTCTGTAGGCACGGTAGTTCTTACGAAAATCAATAGGTTGCTCGGTAGTATCAATCTTAAGTGAGTTAGCAACACGAGAGACTATCTCAGCAGGATGATCCTCCACGGAAGAGACTGGCATAGAAAGAGAATTGTCAATGGGAGCATTCTCTAGTGAAGATGCCGGAGAGATAACTGGATGAGAGACCGTTGGTGGAGAATAAACAAGGACAATGTCATAAGATTTGGATTCAGACAATTGCGGGATTGGATAAAATGAACTAGAGCCACATGCAGAAAAGAAAGGTTGAGACTCTATAAAGGTAACATGACGAGATGTGAGCATTCTTCCTAAGGTAGGAGAATAACAACGATAACCCTTTGACACTCGTGAGTAATCAAGAAAAACACGTTTCAGTGCACGAGGATCTAGTTTTGATACACTTGGGCGATCATCATGGACAAAATAAGTATACCCAAATATTTTAGGAGAAAGAGGAAATGGACAACGTTTAGGAAAGAGGAGCCCATGGGGCATATTGCCTCCAAGAGAAGAAAGATGTATGTGATTAATGAGATAGCATGCTGTAAGAACAACATCCCCCAAAACTTCTGTGGAACATGCATATGTATAAGAAGAGCACGAACAGTATCCATAAGATGACGATTCTTCCGCTCAGCAACACCATTCTGTTGAGGTGTGTGAACACATGAAAGATGATGTGAATACCATGAGAATGAAGAAATTGATGGAGATGATTCGACATATATTTTCCTCCACGATCAAATTGTAAGGCTTGGATATTATGATGAAATTAAGTGTAGACAGAAGAATAAAACTCACAAAATACAAAAAATAACTCAGAACGTTCTTTTATTAAGTAAATAAATGGCATTATTGTGAAATCATTGACAAAGAGAACATAGTAGCGATAACCAAAGGCTGAAACAATAGGACTAGGTCCCCATACATCAGAATGGACCAAGGCAAATGGAGCAGTTGCTCGTTGAGATGCACTTAGTGGTAAAGAAACACGACTATGCTTTGCAAGCTGACAAAACTCACAGTTTATTGTAGACACTGAACGAAAACGAGAAAACAATGACTGCAATATAGATAAAGATGGATATCCTAGACGGTAGTGAATGTCTAAACATCAGTCTCTTTCACTAGTCCAGTTGGAATGGAAGTACCATCCAGCTGATAGATCCCAACATTGACGCTTCCCTTATTGATAGTCTTCCGTGTCAAGAGATCCTGCAAAACACAACAATCAGGATAGAAAGTAACGAAGCAATTCAAATCCCGTGTGATACGACCAACGGATAACAAATTAAATGGCATGCCAGGAGTATATAAAACATAAGATAAGGAGATCTCGTTGGAAGGTTGTGCAGCTCTGCGTCCTTGAACTGTCACAGATGACCCGTTTGCAATAGTATTATGGCGTAACGGAGATGATGACTTATATGCAATAAGAATACTTCTATTACCCATCATGTGAGCACCTGCACCAGAATCAATAATTCAATTAGCGGAAGGAAGAGCTGCACATACTGAAATAAAGGAATAATCAGATGACTATTGTAGTTTCGCAACAGAGGCAGATGTAGTCTACTCCATAAGGTCTGAAACTCCAAGTATCGAGCATACTACTTTGGACTCATTGTGACAACTTTTTAGTCTATAGGCACAATTTCAGATGCAACATGAGCAGGTGTGATCCGTGAATCAAAAGCTGCTTGTACAGCTTGTAACTTTCTACAATAACTGCGAAGATGTCCAACAATACCATAGTAATTGCAAGTACGAGCCTCCCGATCACGACCTCCCTCTTGGTCACGACCTCTGCTACCACGACCACCTCTTCTGTTTATATATAGAGTAGCAGTCTGTTCACCAATTTCTGAAGGGACAGATCTAACTTCCTCATGATTTTCGGTACGAAGAACATGGCGATGAACTTCTCTAAGAGAAGGTACTCGAGCATTCGAAAAAATTTATGATCAAACAATATCAAACTGAGCTCCCACTCCATTAAGATAACAGGTGACCAGAAATTGATTTCGTTGTTCTTGAAAAGTAGCCTGATTAGATGTAAACGAGACTAACTGATCAAACTCATCAACAAAGGATTTAAATTCATCATAATATCCATTCAGAGGCCGACCAGCAGGAGCTGGCTTCAATAACCCACAAATGACATCGTAGAGTCGCGAAAAATCATTTAGAGATGAGTATCAATCGGTCAAAGCATCCCATAACTCCTTAACAATATCAATAGTACTAATAACAGTCTGAACATAAATATCCATAGCATTCAACAATTGACTATAATACGACAATCAACAGTGTACCATTCATCATAAATTGGGTTATCCTTGCTCGGAGGAAACTATGTAAGATGATGAGATAGCTGCTGTCCGTGCAAATTTTTAAAGACATTCTTCTTCCAAATTGTGTACGTAGATTGTCCCGTCAAAATACGTTCGACGAGCTTAGATGAAGTAGATATAAATGTCGGAGCTTGTGGTCGCATCATATCAGATTCAGTCACACCAGATTTATTCATGGCTAATCCAGTCTCACCGGATTTAACAGTAACTATTTGAGTGTCTATATTACTCATGACGAATACTTAATCTAAACACTAGATTAATTAGAAAGTCACAAGCTCCACCGTTTCATGGATCTGATTAAATTTAATCAAACCCTGACATGTAAATCAAATCTGAACAGCCTGGGACTTGTCTGGCCAAGATGGCCGAGAGCCTTGAGACGTGGCCGACCAAGATGGCCAAGAGACCTGGGACGTGGCTGGCCAAGTTGGCCAAAATCCTAGGGATGTGGCCGGCCAAGTTGGCCGAGATCCCTGGCCGAGAGCCTAGGACGTTACCGACAAGATGACCAAGAGAGTAGATTAGAGAGAGAAACAAGTGCTAGATGGTGGTTACGTTGATAATGGGTGTTGGATAGGATTTAGGTTGGGGCGACTAGGGGTTGGTTTTGATACCATGTCTGAAGAAGAAGAAAAGAGGAGAATGATATGAATGAATTGTCTAACCCTCTAAGTTAGCATGCTCTCATATTTATAATAATGAAGAGGGTATATAGTAATACGATGGGCATTCCCACACATGATGATGAATAATAAAATGACTTATAACACTTCTTTCGCTGTTTCGTCATCGAAGTCGTAGTCTTCATGGCGGTTTTGCTTTTGTCGTGGAAGCTTTTCATTAGGAGCAAGAGGAGGAGGAGAGAAAGGAAAAGAGAAAACCATGTGAAGAGGGTGTGAAGAGCCATTGTTGGGATGGTTACGTGCTGTGAAAGTACTTACAATTTGAGTTCGTTTGGGCTAAGGGAAAAGTAAAAAAAAAATAAATTTATTGTAATTGTGCCAACTGAGTTATGAACCTTTTTTTTGTCGATTGAATTCTAAATCCATTAAATTTTACCTAATTCAATCCATTTGGCTGGTCGATGCTCATGTAGACATTTAATATTTCCTTTTCTTTTTTCCTTATTGTGGTTGGCGAGGGTCGCCGAAGCTTGTGGCCATTGGTCAAGACCATTGCATCTACAGGCGAAGGTAGTCTTGCCCGTGGTTGGCGAGGCCATGACTGCCTTTGCTTGCTGTCGACGAAGCCCTAGTGAGCCTCACCCAGTCAAGGCGGGGTTAGGGAGGGCCGATGATCTCTAGTGACTCTCATCGGCCACAGCTCCCCATCCACAATAGGAAGAAAAAAAGAAAGAAAGAGAAAGAAAGAAAAAACAAAAAAATATTATTAACAATATTCCACCCTAGTGCCGGCCGATTGTCACAACTAAAAATAGGATTTTTCAATTTTAGGTTAATGATTCAAATGATTATCTAGCAAAAGAATTTTTTTTTATATTTTGAAGTCGCCACTAATTATTTTTTGGTAGATCGATTAGGAACATAATTTCGACAATAAAAGAGCCTTAAGTTTGAGACTTGGTTATGTTAATTTTTTAAAGGTTAATACCATGAAAAATCTCAAACTGGTACACATGTGACATTTGCCCCAAATTATTTTTTTGACGACAAAAAATTTTCAAATTGATACACTTGTGACAAATTACCTCAAACTATTTTTTTCACCACAAAAAATTCTTAAACTGGTATACTTGTGATAAATTTACCCTCCATTAAATTCAGTTAATACAACGAAAAATTTCAAATTAATATATCCGTGACATTCTGATTTTTCCTATCATTTCAAGGCTCATTAATGAGAAAGTATCTAACGATGTATTTCAGTCGTATATCGCTCTGATCCAATCAATCATGAGTTGACTGATCAAAATAGAAAGGCTAATACGAGACAGAGTACGTGGGCCCAGGGAATTCAAATAGGAAATGACACTTTGACCATAAAGATTATCGAGGGGACATTTAGAACTATAAAAGGCTGATCTAAGAATAATTAAGGAATGCATTGCTAGTGTTATATGATTGGAGCATGGGTGATGTCGCTAAATCAATGTATCATTTGTAAAATTTTCATAAATCGAACAGTGACGATCGAATACCGTCGGAACTAGTGATAGACCCTCACAATTATATGACAACAAAAGTCGTCATGAATTGACGAGCCCTAATTGTGATATGAATCACAGGGTCGATATGCGTAGCGTATGCAAAAGCCGCCCGTCAGTTTGAGATAGGTTGAAACCATATTTGATAGAGAAATGATTCAGGAATAAGTCTCGAAATTAGAAAATGGAGAATTAAGAATTTCAACATTACAATTAGATTGACCGGCACCTTATCGAAGAAATTTGAAATCAGAAAAACGACTTTCCCGACGTTGGGGTTAAAATTACCATTTTGCCCCTCAAGCCTTGGTCTTACATTTACAATTGGACGAGGGTATTTTGATCATTAACACACCCCCATAACTGCCGAAAATTTAAAGAAATTGAGAGCCATTGGATGAACATTGATTGACACATGGACAAGTGTCAAAAGATTAGATAATGATGTAGATGTAAATACTTTTAACCTATCATTCAATCAAGTTGACCAAACCAATGAAGTATAAACCTTTCTCTCTCTCTCTCTCTCTCTTTGGCCGAACACCCCCTCATTCTGCCCATCTTTTTCTTCTTCTTCACGCTAGGAAGCTGCACCGCTCGACTGGTTCTGTTGTCGCCATTTGCCACTTCTGATCGTCACCTCCGGCCACTGCCTGGACCCGAGCCGACCACCGGCCCCTTCCTCATCCTCTTGAGATAGGCTGGAATCACATCTGATAGAGAAATGATTCAGAAACGAGTCTCGAAATTAGAAAATGGAGAATCGAGAATTCCATCATTACAATTGGATTGGCTGTCGCCTTATCGAAGAAATTTAGAATCAAAAAAATGACGTTCCGGACGTTGGGGGTAAAATTACCATTTTACCCCTTAAGCCTTAGTCTTACATTTACAATTGGACGAGGATATTTTGGTCATTAACACACCCCCATAGCTGCCGAAAATTTGAAGAAATTGAGAGCCATTGGATGAACATTGATTGACACATAGACAAGTGTCAAAGGATTAGACAATGATGTAGATGTAAACACTTTTAACCTAACATTTAACCAAGTTGACTAAGCTAATGAAGTATAAACCTCTCTCTCTCTCTCTCTCTCTCTCTCTCTCCTTGGCTAAACACCCCCTCATTCTGCCCATCTTCTTCTTCACGCCCAGAAGCTGCACCGCTCGATCGGCTCTGCCGCCGCCGTTCGCCACTTCCGATCGCCACCTCCGGTCACTGCCTTGACCCGAGCTGACTACCAGCCCCTTCCTTATCCTCTTGCCGACATTATCCAAGTAGAAGAAAGTCATTTGACCACCTGAGGACCTCTGGCCGGCCAATCTCCCGGAAGTCGACGGAAACCATTGCAGCTGGAGGTAAGCCACTGTTTAGGCTTCATAGAACCCCGAAACCTTTGAATTTTTTGACCAAATTTTTTGAAAATCTAGGGGACTTGTAGATTGAGCCGTGGTAAAAAGTTTGGAGGAATTTGATGAATTTTTGACCCCAAATGAGTCTTGTGTTTGAAGGATAAAAACTGACCGTTGGAGGAATTGAAGGAACCGACGCTGTTCAAGGACTTTTCGGCGTCGCCTTGGCTTCAAATTGTCGGTGAGGCTTCTCAATCCTTAGAACTACATGTTAACAAGTAGATTAGTGAATAACTTGATGATTTAAGTTAGTTTAAAGGCTGAATAGTTGGGATATGCACATAATCGAAAATGCCCTGTATCGGTTCTGTGCATACCGAATATGTGGGAGGCTGTTGGTGATTGAATGGAGCTCCAAATTCATTGTTGATAAGTATGAGGATGTTAATTGATATGCCCATGAGGTGTATGTTTAGTGAGGTAATGAATTGAGCAAGAAAAATTGACGAATTGGATGAATTTCCTTAGGTTGTGCGATTGACTTGTCCTTAGGCTATTTGGACCGAATTCTTGGAGCATTTGTGAAGAGATTTGTATTGAATTAAGCTTGAGGTAAGGAATTTCTCAACCTTGGCTAGGAGGATTGGACTCAATTGGGTGAATTGAGCGTGAATTGGATTGATTTCTAGAAGTTTATGTCGAGATCGTTCATTGTGTGTCCTTGAGAGGTGTAGACGACTTGCATGCTTGACAATGCTTGTGTCATGAAATGAATGTCGCTTTTGACTATTGAATTTGATTGCCTCACATGCCATAGGTGTGTTGTTCGTGCATGAGTTTGCACTTGCTTATATGTTATGAAATAAAATGAACTTATGGCATGTCTGAGAAATGTGTTACACCTTGAGGCGTATGAGACGCGGGGTTGTGTAGATGGATGCTTTGAGGCGCTGAGGCGCGGGGTTTGAATTGAATGACACTCTGAGGCGTACGAGACACGGGGTTGTGATGGCCATGGTCCTGATGCGTTGAAACGCGGTACGAAGTTTGAGATGTGTCGACATAGGCTTGGAGTGAAATTGAAAACCTGATGCATTTACGTGGGTTTGTCAATTAGATGGTCTGAGGCGTATTTACGTGGATCGAGCCTGATGCGTTCTAAACACGAGCGTGATAATGAGGAGGCATGGAAGGGTGGGAGGTGTAATCTGGCTTGACAATGTGTGTTTAATTCTGATGATGTGTATGGTGCCATGATTGCATGCTTGACACTCGTTGTATCCGCATGTTATTCAATGACTGCTGAATGCCTCATGAGACTATTGTACATAATTTTTGTGTTTGCATTTGCTTGAGTGTACGGTCAGCCTAACCTAGGGTTTGGACCTACCTTACTAAGATGTAAATCTCACCCTGTCGTGGGACCCCATTTTTAGATCTTAGACCGTGATCATGTGGCCAATTCGTTTTGGAGACCCGAAAGAGATGTCGGTATATTTTGATGAGTTCTGGACGGACAAGGGACTGTGTATGTTAGGAAATGTACCGTAGTCTGGGTTGACGAGGGTGACAGCAGCTGGAAGCCTCATAGATATGAGGTCTAGTTCAGAAAGGTAGGGGATATTTCTACAGGACCACTGAAGCCCACTAAGGTACTCCATGGGGTAATCCCTAACTGGTGTCATTCCGCTCGGGATTCAGTGGAGGCAGAGAGGTCAGTAGCTGGCTTGAGGAACGTTCCTGAGAGGATCCTGACCTTGGAGGACACTGACGAGGTCATCGAGATCGAGGCTACCGAGGATGATCAGGTTGAGCCGTCAGCTGAGGGGACAATGGAGGACACCATGGAGGTTTACTCGGAGACCTTCTCAGAGTACGAGCCCACTAAAGTGGCTGAGGAGGAGACTGACGACTCTAGTAGCTCGATCTAGGAGTTTCTATTTTTCTGGCTTGATACTATGATGGTGACCTCGATGCTTGTTATCTTTTAGGAGATGCGATGATCATTTTTTTTGTACTAGTCCTGTCACCCTTGCCGATCAGTATGTTTAGCTTGCCCTAGTTCATCTATGAACATTGATGAAGTTTATGTATCTATTGGTACTTTCGCTACCCAGGACCCTTTTTATTATTGTACGGAGGAGTTTGTATATCATTGTTTCCGCGTGCTGTTTATGCGTTATATCTCTCGATCTATGTAAGTCTTGGGACCTCGAGAGAGAGTTTGTGCTTATAAGGAGTCGTGCGCTTATCCCCGGGGCACGGGACGTGGCATCCCTGTTTGCTTGGGATCATAGCAAGGTCAGCTCGATCCAAAGTTGATTGAGGATTGGAGTACTAAGGAGGATTAAGTTGGGACAGGGATGAGTAGCGACACCTTAGGAGACTTACAAGAATAAGGCACGAGATGCATGTCATATGATTTGGCGCATGTGATTGGCATTTGGTCTTGACAGGATTATGATGATTATTGAGAATGAAGTTCCATGTTTAGTGTCGGAAGTCATTTCTAGAGTTTGGCCTATTAAGTGAATGAGCATGGTTAGTCTTGGTGAATCGTTGGAGTGGACGGAATTGAGGAATAGCCATTAACTGCTTGTTGAAGCGTCTGTGGAATTTATCGTGTGGAAGGTCGTTATATTGTGACTGTTTCTATTAAGGCATAGTTTGGTAACTCTGGACTTGGTTGGATGAATAAGTTATTAACTTCGTGACGAAATTGTGGTGGTCCAAGCTCAGTATAAGCACATAAGAATGAGTAATCCGTCTAGGAGACCTGAAAGGCCTAGGGGCGGAGCCTCTAGTTCGAGGCCACTGGTAGCGAAAGACCCGAAAATGGACGGAGTACTGAGGACGCTTGAAAAAATTGGCGATCTCATCGACAGACAGACCCAAGATAGAGATGCTGCCACAGCCCAAGCGGTAGGAGCTGCAATAGCTGTCGTCAATGCCAATAATAGCAATAATGGGGGCAATGAAAATAATGGTGATCACGACCAGGGCAATGAGATAGTGAATGCCCAAGAAGAAATTATTGTGGTCAGGCAGATGGGCCAACTGGTCGAGCAATTTATTAAGCTGAAGCTGACGCAGTTTGACAGGATTGGAGACCCCAAACTAACACCAAGATGGATCGAGAAATTGGAGAAGACCTTTAGAGTCTTGAGATGCATCGATGAGGAGAAGGTGCTATTGACGGTGTACCAACTGAAGGTAACGTAAATGACTAATGGGCTGCCATCAAGGATGGAGTTTTTCCAGAAGGAATGACTTTGACCAGGAATGCCTCTACCACGACATTCAATGACAAGTATTTCTCGGAGACAACTTGGGAAAGGAAGCAAGTGGAGTTCTTACAGTTGCGTCAGAATCAGCTGACCGTAGATTAGTATGAAGCTGAATTCTCTAGGCTGTCAAGGTACGCACCCGGATTAGTAAGGATTGCCTAGAGAAGGCGCGGAGATTTAGGAATGGACTGAGGCCTGAGCTTCGCAGCCAGATGATAGCCCTGAATCTGTGAACCTACAAGGAAATCTACGAATAGGGACAAATGATTGAGAAGGACCTAAAGGGGAGGAATGTTGCATCTGGATCGCGATTTAATTCGTTCAGAGACAATTGCCAGATTGGTGAGAGACTAATAACTGGCAATATGGGCTTTGTCCCTCCGATAAGAAAGAATATTGTGAAACCGTCGAACTCCATGTACTGGAGCTGTTGCCTCTATGGCACAAGGCACGGTAATGGATCTTGCTCGGCAAGAACGAGAGCGTGCTTCAAGTGTGGTCAGATGGGCCATCAGATGAGGACTTGCCCGAATCAAGCCCCAATGAATAGACCTCAAGGGCAGTGACCACAAGCTGGACCGTCGGTTGCCACTTCCCAAGTTGATCAAAATCGACTCCCAGTTCAGGGGAGAGTTTATGCAGTAGCTCGTAGGGAGGAAGAAGAAACGTAGGCGTGGTCACAAGTACGGTTTATTTGTGCGACCAAGCTGCGTATGCTTTGTTTGATCCTAGCGCAACACACTTGTTTGTATTTGCTCGGTTTGCTGATTTGGTTGATATGAAGTTAGGACCATTGAGTGTGATTCTGCTTGTTGCCACCCCGTTGAAAGATAATGTACTGATTTCGTTGGGCTGTACGAATTATAGAATCGTAATTGGTGGTGGTAAGGAGAGTATCGATTTAGTTGTGCTGCCTATATATGACTTCGATGTGGTCATAGGAATGGACTGGTTGGGTAAACATGGGGCAGTAATGGATTGTAGTAGTGGGATAATTTGTTTCTACCCAAAAGACCGCACTAGTTTCGAATTTGTGAGAAGTCGAGGAGGGACCTCGATTCCTTTAGTCTCGTCCCTTGAAGTGACAAAGTTGATGTCTGAAGGTTGTCAGACATACTTAGTCGCAGTCATGGACACGACTGCTGAGGAGCCTAAACTAGAGAGTATCCCGGTAGTGCGTGAGTTTCCTGACATATTTCCTCAAGAGTTACCGAGATTGCCACCATAATGGAAAATATAATTTGTGATTGAGTTAGCTTTCGGGATGGAGCCAAAATCGAAGGCACCCTATAGGATGTCCTTATCAGAACTGAAGGAGTTAAAGGTATAAATGCAGGAATTGCTGGATAAAGGATTTATTCGACCGAGTGCTTCACTATGGGGAGCGCTGATGTTATTTGTGAGGAAAAAAGGATGGGTCCTTGCGTCTATGCATCGACTATAGACAGTTGAACCAAGTCACAGTGAAGAATAAGTATTCACTGCCGAGAATTGATGACCTATTTGATCAATTGCAAGGAACTGCAGTTTTCTCTAAGATTGACCTGAGAACCGGGTATCAACAGTTGAGAATCATGAAGGAAGACATACCTAAAACTGCTTTTAAGATAAGGTATGGTCACTACGAATTCACTGTGATGCCTTTTGGATTGACCAATGCTCCAGCCGCATTTATGGATTTGATGCATCGGGTGTTCAGGGAATTCTTAGATAGATTTGTCGACGATATCCTGATTTACTCAAGGAGTAACGAAGAACAAGAAGAGCATCTGAGGATTATTTTGCAGACCCTGAGGGAATACTCGCTTTACGCTAAGTTTAGCAAATGCGAGTTCTGATTGAATAAAGTGGCATTTCTTGACCATGTGGTATCTGGAGAAGGAATTGCGGTGGTTCCTGTAAAGATCGAAGCTGTAATGAACTAGCCTAGACCTACTAAGGTCACGAAAGTCCAAAGTTTCTTAGGATTGGTCGGGTATTATAGACGTTTTGTGGAGAAATTTTCATCCATAGCCATTCCACTAACGAGATTGACTAAAAAAGAGACTAAGTTCGAGTGGACGGATAAGTGTGAAAGGAGTTTCCAAGAGCTCAAGCATCGGTTGACAACCGCACTGGTGTTGACGATTCCATCAGGACTTGGAGGCTTTTAGATATATAGCGATGCTTCGCTAAAGGGACTAGGCTGTGTGCTAATGCAATATGGAACAGTGGTTGCCTACGCGTCCCGACAGTTGAGACTGCACGAGATGAATTATCCAACTCACGATTTGGAATTAGCATCAATCATCTTTGCTCTGAAGATTTGGAGACATTATTTGTGTGGCGAGAAGTTCTAGATTTACACTGACCACCAGAGCCTGAAATATTTATTTTCCTAGAAGAAACTGAATATGAGGCAGTGTCGATGGATGGAGCTGCTTAAAGATTATGATTGTGACAAACTGTATCACCCTGGGAAGGCAACCAGATTCGCGGATGTGATCAGTCGGAAGTCGAGTATCGCTTGTCTACTGGTGAAAGGGTGGTCGTTATTGGAAAATTTAAGGGATTTTGAGTTTAGATTGGAAGTCCGTCAGTTATCCAGTTTGATAGACACACTGAGAATAGAACCTGAGCTCTAGGAAAGGATAAAAGCCTTGCAACATACGGACTAGGAAATTCAGAAAATCCTGAAAATGGACGCGAAAAAAGGAAACCAGAGTTCCAAGTATTAGAGGATGGAATTCTGAAATTTTGAGGGCGTCTATGCCTGTTAAAGGATGAAGAGCTTAGAGAAAGGATTTTAGCAGAGGCTCATATGAGCAATTATAGTATCCACCCAGGAAGCACGAAGTTATATCAGAACTTGTGTCAGCATTATAGGTGGAACGGAATGAAAGTGGATGTGGTGAAATATGTGGCAAAGTGCTTGACAAGCCAGCTGGTGAAGGCACAATACCGTAAGCCCGGTGGATCGTTACAGCCGTTAGAGATTCCTAAATTGAAATGGTAGCACGTAATAGTGGATTTCGTGATGGGACTCCCAAGGAGTTAGAGAGGCCATGATTCTATTTTGGTAGTCATGGACAGGTTGACCAAGTCTGCACACTTCTTTCCTGTGCGAAAGAATTTCGTGATGGATAGATATGCCGAGTTGTACATTAGGCAGATAGTAGGACTACACGGAGTACCCGTGACAATTCATCGGACAGAGAACTCAAGTTCACAGCGAATGTCTGGAAAAGTCTTCAAGATGCCATGGGAACTCGATTACAGTTTAGTACGGTATACCATCCACAAACGGATGCACAATTGGAGAAGACGATTTAGACGCTCGAGGATATGTTACGAGCGTCTGTGATAGACTTCAAAGGTAGATGAGAGGATCGGCTACATTTGGTAGAATTTGCTTATAATAACAGCTATCAGTAGAGTATTCAAATGGCACCGTTTCAAGCACTTTATAGAAGGGCTTGCAGAACATCGATTTGTTGGGACGAGGTTGGAGAAAGAACCATTACAAGCCCAGAGTTGATAGAGCAATCAGTAGAGGCAGTGAAAATAATTCAGGATAGACTAAAGACAGCACAAAGTCGTTACAAGAGTTATGCGGATAAACGACGTAAGCCTTTGGAGTTTCAAGTAAGTAATCATGTTTTTCTTTAGGTGTCGCCAATGAGGGGATTATCTCGATTTGGAAAGAAAGGAAAACTGAGCCCAAGGTACGTAGGTCCATTTAAGATTCTGGAGCGGATTGAGACCTTAGCCTACAGACTTGCCTTACCGCCTAATCCATCTCAAGTGCACAACGTCTTCCACGTATCAATGCTACGGAAGTACTAACCGGACCCGACGCATGTGCTGGACCACGAGGTTATAGAAATGGATGACATACTATCCTACGTGGAGAAGCCAATTAGGATTGAGGATCGAAAGGAGCAAATTCTGAGCAATAAAACGATTCAATTGGTCAAAGTTGTCTGGGAGCACCATGGAACTGAAGGCGCCACGTGGGAAAGTGAGGAAACAATGAGGCGTCAATACCCACATTTGTTTGAGTAACTAGGTTTATTGTAAATTTCGGGGACAAAATTTTTGTAAGGGGGAAGAGTTGTGATATTTTGATTTTTCCTATTATTTCAAGACCCATTAATGAGAAAATATCTAACGATGTATTTCAGTCGTATCTCGCTTGTATCTGATCAATCTTGAGTTGACTGACCAAAAGGGGAAGGCTAACACGAGACATGGTACGTGGACTTAGAGAATTCGAATAGGAAATGACACTTTGATCATAAGGATTGTCTAGTGGACATTTAGAGCCATAAAAGGCCGATCTAAGAACGATTAAGGAATGCATTGCTAACGTTATATGATTAGAGACGCACACGCCATCACCCAATCATTGTCTTCGTCTCCTGCTTCTCTTATTAGCATCTTGTCGTAGGTCATTAATAGGGACCAGAAAATGATTAAGGCTGCTTTGAAAAAAATTTAAAAAATTTAACCGGTTCGGTCCGAGCGGTTCAGTCCGGTCCTATGTCCCTGGGCTGGGAATTGGACCAGACCCCTCTAGAACTAAGAATCGGACACCGGTCTCGGTCTCGGTCCGGTCCAGGTGATCTGGTTTGAGTGGTTTGAAGCTTGTATTGATCCCTCTATGATATTCAAACTTAAGTTGTTGTTCAGATGGAGTACGTTATTGCTTCTGAAGGTTTATTCATCTGAAGCTTTATATGATATATTGGAAGGACTTTATCAAGGCTCAGTGTCACGGTTCAGATGATCTATTTAGTTTCTGTTGATCTTTACTTTAGAAGATTGCTTTTGAATATTGTTTCGATTCTACAATACATATCTGACAATTTCTGAAGACCCACGTTAGGCAAGTTTCTGATAATAACGGTATCTTTTATGGAAGTTTGTATTATTTGATTAACAAAGATATTTCCTCAATCAGATCAGAAGGAAATATTCGATTGGATATTACCTTCGAAGAATATGGTCTGCTTTGATTAACTTTATTTTTGGAAACTGAAGATTTAGTTGTATGGGCGATTGAATCTAAAGTTTTCAAACTCTACTCTAATAAATATCATATTTTCTCAGATACAGTCTCGTTCAATCACTATTAATGACATCTAATATAAAATTAAAGAGCGATCCTTTGAAGGTCTATCCAACGGCTAGTTTGGAAGCAAAGGAATATTATGATAACCAGTAGAAGAGAGTCGAGAACATAAAATTTCAAAGTGTCTGAGTTGTTCAGATTCACATTCTTATTTCAGAAAGTTCGTAAGTTCTTTGTGAGGTGTTGTAAGTGCGACTCGGTATCATCTCTTGTAACCTCCATTGATTCATTCTAGTGGAATCCATTTAATCGGTTGTCATAATGGGAGAGTGGACATAAGCCTAACAAGCCTAACCACTATAAAATTAGCGTGCAATTCTCTTGTCTCTAAAGTCTTTCTGTTGTGCTTAGATTACTTGCACGTTGATTCGCTGTTCTCGTTCTCGTTATTAATTGAACTTGTTTAATTTCACTTTGGAAAAAAAATTCCTATTCACCCTCCTTAAGGTGGAAAGAGATCGTCTATCATTTCCTTAGAAGGATGAGTCCAAAACTTGCAATCCGGACCGTTCGTGTTATGAATAGATGTCCTAAAAATATATAAAAAAATTCAAAAAATTACCCCATAAAAATTGAAGATCTGGGCCATCCGTCCAAAAATGGACGGCCCGGATTGCAAAGTTTGATGCTTAACCTTTTGAGGAAAGGTTAGACGATCCGGATCCCCTTAAGGTGATATTGCTAGAAACAACAATAATAACAAGTAGTAAGAGTTCCAACTTGCTCTATGATACATTCACACAACCATAAGGTTTTGTATACGATGTTTGAGTGTGTGGAAATAAAATCTCCTTTTTACGTTCGGTTCAGCATTTTAAAAGCCCCACTGAGACCCTAAAGCCCTTGGAGAAAATTTGAGTTGTTTGGCAACCATTCCCAAGGGATTTTGGCTGTGAAAGCTAGCCTTGAAAATTTAACGATCATTTCGTCAGGCAATGAGTGTTGATACCTAAATTTTGATTTTTCATTGAACTATTCATTTAATTACGAAATGAGAATTAGTCGTAGTTCTCACAAAAAATATATATAATTTTTCATACATTGCATATTTAATTTCAGTCATTACAATAGATGAGTCAATTGGGTTTAATTCGACAGGTAGCTAAACTACACTTACTTTAGAATTTACGATTGGGCCACATAGAGATTGCCTAATTTTAATGAGCCAATGGGATTCAATTTCAAGTTCATTTTCAATCCATTTGAGCAAAATATTGAGGCTTTCGACCAAATGCCTTTTTTTTATAAAAAAAAATAATAAGCCCTAATTGGGTCCGAAAATTCACAGATGAGTCCATCATTAGCAATAAAACTTTCGGACACGGCAGGGACTAGTTATCTTCAAACTTTGCATGGGTTCTCACTTTAAGATTAAAATTAGAGCAACCCATCTTTGTTATGTTAGGCCTTTAATTAATGTTCATTTAATTAATAAAGGCTCAAAACATTATCCCAAGCCCACGAGAGAATGTGGAGTTCGGCCATTATCTTCACTATCAGTAGCCGAATTCGTTAGTTCCATATTGAGAAAGAGACTCTTCCAAAATTTTCGAAAAAAAAAAAAATCCAAGAACTCTTATCTGGTTAAATTTTAAATGGATGTGGAATCTACTGAATCTAATGGCTGACGTTGAGTGCTATTTCAACTAGGATTGCGAATCCGACGGTTATACACAACTCTTGCCCATATTAGGATTTTACTCGTCATTGTTGTTTTTGGATCCCTTTGAGTGCGTATGATTTGCAATTCAAGCTATTTAATTGGTAAAGGGACAGAATTTTGGGCAAACAGAATGGATTTTTTTCGGCATGCATATACCTCAGCGACCGAATTTGTATGTGCAATGGGGAATAATTTTTGCCTTGAGCTTCGTGCTTGTTTGATCATCTTGCCTTGTAGCTATTTGATGTGCCGTGGACGTGCTCTGTGATCTTAAGGATTATCTTTGGTGAATGTTTTTGGGAGGAGAAAATCATCTCCATGTTTGATTGGATTTATTTTGTGATTGTTGTCACGACATTGGATCGTTCGTGATAATGCTTGAACATGTTGGATAAGATTTACATTTGTTATGGATAATCTTTTAACCTTGTTCTCTAATTCAGCATGTGGATTAGTTGAATGTTTTTATCTCATGGTTTGGTTGCTTTATCTCTTCATTTTGTCCACGTTGGAGATAAGATTTGCGTTCGTCAAGTATTTATCCGCACTTTTTGAGAATTATCTATAACAACTTTTCCAATATTAAAGATAATTCCTCAAATTCAAATCGGATAAGATTTTTGAAGAGGAAAGGTGGATCCCAATGCATATTTTTTATCACCCCTTTCTAAGTACTCGAAAATTCAAATACGATTTGACTCTTTTCATTTTATTTTGTCGTGGTTGATTATTTTGATTTTTTATAAAATTTGCACAATCTTAAACAATCTTGCCCATAACACATTCCCCAATTGTGCCTTGCTCCTTCGGGAAAAATTAAAGGCAACATACAACTTCGATCTCGAAATAAGATCATGCCAGTACGTATGAATTAGATATCAAATTCTCAATCTTGAGGGACGGATTGCTAATTCCTAAATAGAATTCAAGGTTTGCCTTATGTATATAGGGACGACGGTTATTTTATAAAATATTCACTTGCTAACTCTAATCTCGGGGATGTTGGGAATAAAATCGAATTTTCGAATTTAAAGGTGTTTTATGGGCAATATTGTTTATTTTTGTTCAAATTTTCTTTATTTTCATGTTTAGATAAATCCCTAAAAATCCCTAAAAAATCCATACATTTCTTAAGTTACATTATGATTCTTTTGACTTTAGGATAGATTTTTACTCTACTTTTTCATAAATTCGAAAATTTAAAAAAAATATACTAAAAGTATCACTCACATTGTATATTTGCCACGTCATTATACCATGTCATGCATATTATACCACGTCATGCATATTTGCCACGTCATTATACCACGCCATGCATATTTGCCACGTCATTAAATCTCGCATGTCGTGTAGTTAGTTGCATTAACATTGCATTTAATAAAAGAAAACCAAAAAAAAAATGCAAGTCATCAAACAAAGTATTTTTCATGAAAATTAGGTACAGAATTTTTAAATTAATGTAACCGAGTCCCCAAACTCAATTTCTCTGGTTCATAAAGATAAAATAGTACTTCCGCTATTTTATATAGGTTTCTAATCGAACTACCATAAATGATTAATGGTGGCTTCAATTGAACATTTTTTCATAAATTAATTGAAGTTGTGATTTGGTAATTAGTGACAGCTCCAATTCTACATTTTTTCATAAATTAATCGAAGCTGCAATTTGGAAAAACTTGGAAGTATCTGTGTTAGGTGACCTAATAATTCATTAGCCTAAATTTTTTAGGTCGCGACAACAAGTTCATGCTATGCCTACACTGGCAATAGAGTGAGAGGCACTTTCTTGAATAGGGCCAAGCCAGCCCTTTCCTCCATACTCACATCTCCCCGTCATTCACTTTGCAATTCCCAGTCGAAGGAATGCAAGGCGTTGGCGAGCGCTAGCTCGACCGCCACCATCCCCATCGAAATCCCAGGGCATACTCTCCTCCCTACCCCGAATGGCCACAGCTCGAAATGATTCCCCTTGTAGTCGATTGGACTGTCCTCGAACCTCTCCGGCACGAACTCCTCAGGGTCCTCCCACACGCCTGGGTCCCGCCCGATGCCCCACACGTTGACAAGGACACGCGTCTTCGGGTCGACATCGTAGCCGAACAGTTCGAAGTGGCCCATTGTTTCCCTTGGGATGAGTACCCCCGGAGGATGTAACCTCATTGCCTCCTTGAGTGCTAACTTGAGATATTTGAGCCCATGAAGGTCGTCTTCCACGACCCGTTCTTTGTTTCCAACACAACTCCGGATCTCCTCTTGAGCATTTCGCATCGCCCGCGGGTTCCTGGCGAGCTCGGCCATTGTCCTTCCATGAAAAATGCACCGGTGTCCACTCCAGCAAGGAATATATCCTGAGAGTGACCATGGATGTCATGATTCTCACAAAAGAAATTTACGTCAGTTTCTTCAGGGATACCATTTTTGTCCGACAAGAGGACGTAGTATACATTTAAGAAGTTCTTGAATTAAATCCTGCAACATAAAGAACTTTCAAGTTTGCTTCTCAATTTTGTATGTGGTCTGCAGTAGGTAACACGTAAGAGATCGCACGATGTACCATCAATATGGCCTTGATGTTATCTTCCTTGAACCGAACCCCTGCGAGCTCAGTCTGATCCCTCTCCATCGTCAGCAGCAAATCGACAATATCCTCCTCTTCCTTGTTGCTCTTTCTCGTGTTCCGATGCTCTTCGATCACATTCTGATAGAAATTGTCCAACTGGCGAAAGCTCTTTCTCCAACCTCGAATGGAGCCCTGTGAGCCTGTCCACAATCCAGCCAAATCAAGGGAAAAAATTCGATGCGGTAAGCTTAGGAATTTTTCTTGCCCAAAAATATAAAGTGATCCTCAATTAGAATCTGCCCCTTCATCCAAATCGATTGAAGTTGTCTCAACATTATTGGCTAGCATGGGTTCTTGAGAAAAAGGGTATTTGGTCGACACGTTAAATTCTTCAACAGGAAAACTACCTAAAAACATCTATGATCTTCACATTTTGTTGAGAATATTCCAATAAAGAACATTGCTATGATCTCAAAAATCTATTAAATAATGGACGGAGAAAATGATTTAAAAGAGACATCATATTTCCCAGCTTGATTTTTTGAGTTCAAGCTTGACTGAATAAGTCATTAGTTTCTCTCGAACCTCGAATCAAACTCAAATAATTTTGAGAACAGACTACAAATGATAAATTTCTTATTTTGATCTCTCCGTGAATTTATACATGTAAATGCATACACAACAGTTAACTGCTCGACTAAGATAAAGGACAAGGTGGTAATGAAAAGAAACAAAAGTCCCAATGCAAGGTTAATGTAACATATTAGTGCGCTGCATAAAGTTTCAACCAAAACAAAATGATTTTTCCAAAATTTAATTTGTGGCTACTATTCGAATTACTCAATTGGATTAAACGGTAAACCCACCAAAAAAATTTCGCATGAATTAAGAGATGGACATGGACTCAAGTCGCACAAGGAGCTTCACTTGATTTCACTCTCTTACACATCCCAATCCATATATATATATATATTGGTTTCGGATTAAAAAAACACTTCATACGAGATTATAGTGAAGATCCTAATTCGCCGACATAATCCTATGTCAATTCAAAACTATTTCTCATGTTTCACGAGGAATTATGATACATCAAAGGGTGGAAAGGCCATTCCACCTTGCACACCAACGAAACAAACACAGTGCAAATGCAAGTGCAATTGCGCATCATCTGCCCTAGCAGTAACAGGGACGAAAACTAAAGTAAGATAGATGTAATAGAGATTATCTGACGCAGCGTCTAGCGATAAAGAACGAGAAAATCCTTATTTAGAGAGAAAATTCGAAAATTCAATATTGATAATAATGTTCTAATCATCTCCGGTCTAAGAACCCTATGACACCCTTTTATAAGGTGCTAACCTAATTCTAACCCTAGTAGGATTCTAAATAGAAAAATTCCAAAATTACAATATACCGATAAAAATGCCAAAAAATAAATGTCACGTAATATCACGTATATCGCAATTTTATCTATATTGCGTAAACCCCAACTTTATCTTCATCATTTGTAGATCGCATCCTTATCCACATCATTCACCTCTGCTAGGAAAAAGATTCGTTTTCGAATTCGTCTTCATTGATATCAATCTCCTTTTCGATAGGATCGGATAACTTATTGGACCCTTTTATCATAAGGAAAATTAGTGTCACTTGCATTCTTGTCAATACCATAACACTGGAAGTGGAAAGCTCCGAAATTCGTGGTATCTTCCTCAAGAATAAAAGAATAAGGCCTAGCACTCTTGATCTTCCCTGACAAATCCCAGAGTTCCACCAGTCCAAAATTAGGACTATAGCACCCAAATTTGAGCAATCTTTGTTCTTCCCTCTACATATCATCCACTCTATACCGCCTCTTGCAGCGTTGATAAAACTCCCACAAGTCTTCTATGTCTTGACTGGGATCAATCTGTGCACCGTCCTTCTTGGCAAGTTCTTGCTTACTAATAGACATTAAGCCAGTCTTGAACAAACCCTAAAAGTCAGAGATAAATTCATTCACACCCAATATACCCAACGTCAAATTATACGATTTCGATCTCAGTGCCTCGCTATGCCTCCTCGAAACACAATCGAAAAACTTACCCGCAGCTTGGCCAGCATTGTTAGGGTCCTCCAACATAATAGCTGCAGATTTGTGCGCATCTTTCAGAGAAGCCTTCAACGGAGGTATAGGGGGAAACATGACCACAAGACCAATTTCATAGGTAACATGCACAACATCTAGCTGATTAATTTCTTTGATGACATCAGGCATTTTAGTGTGCATGGCAACACTTTTGCTTTAGAAATACCACTACCAGAATCAAAAGTTGATTTTTCAACTTCTCCATTAAAAAGGTATTTGATAAAATTTCTACTTCTCAAATTTTTATTTTTAAAACATTATTAACAAAATCTTCGGCGGTGGTTGTCGATAGAGACCGGCGTCAGCGGCACCAGTGAACAGCAGGAGGCCGGTGATCTGCAGCGGCGACCGTCGGCGACCGGCGGTTGGCGATTGATGGCGGGCGGCAGCAGTGGAACCTGCGACCAGCGGCGGAGCCCGAGACCAGCGATGGCGCTCTACGGTAGCGGTGGCGATCGACGGAGCCCAAGATCTACGATGGTGCCTGGCTGCAGCGGCGGCGACTGGCGGCCCCCGGCAATTGGCGGCCGGCGGCGGTGACTGACGACCAGCGGTCGGGGGACGCTGACAGGTGGATGTTGGTCAGCGAAAATTAGTATAGTTGAAGAAGCGATTTTTAAAACTGAGAAGTTACAATTTTTAACTTCTCAAAGTTTACCAAAAATCCAACCAGAAGTAGAAATCTCTTCCGGAAGTGGAAAATCTCAATAATTTTACCAGTATTTCAGCTTCAGAAGCACTTCTGGAGTGTTTTTACCAAACAGATTTTCTGAAGTAGATAATTAAGCTTTTGAAGTGTTACCATGCGCGCTAGCTCCTGGACCAAGCGAAACCGCAAGGCTGGGCATCTGATTGTACCAGGCGGACCGCACCACGAGCTTCCTATAGGAATCCATATCCTCCTCCTTCACAATCCCAAACGTCACCAAGTGCTGCAAGAAATTGTGCACATTGGGCGTCTTCACGTTCGACAATTGCTGAAGTTCCGGACTTTGCAATCGTTTCTGAATTCTTCTTACCGATGCCACTCCTCACCGCATTCGGATCGTGCTTGTCCCTGGGTATTCCCGTCTTCTACAGCCATATCACTCAACATGTCCTAAAAGGCTGCATCTTTTTTTTTTTTCTCGATGTTGTCGATCAGCCAAGCTTTACTGACCACAGTTATGTCTCTTTCCATTGCTTCCACAATTTTTGTTGAGCCGCCATGCTTAGTGACTACGCAGCGTTCAGCGACGGTTAGCGAATCTGCAATTGTGGGTGTGGCCATGAACAGCTTCGCAACCTGCTTTCTTTTGTCCTTCAAGAGCATCAATGTATACCTCACTCCATCCTTCACGAGAGTATATTGATTGCTCCTCCCGACTACTGAGCATCTACATCAAATTGCCACAGCCTCCCAAACAACACGTGGCATATGTCCATGCCTACCACATCACAATATAGGTCATCATGATATTTACCAATGGAGGATGAAATTTTGCATCGTTTAGTCACCTGAATACTTTATGCTCTAGATTTAATCCATGGATTAGGATGTTTCTCCACAGGCATGCCTAGTTTCTTCACTGCCTAATTTCCAATGATACTCTCTATGCTTCCACTATCAATAATACAGCAAAGATCTTTTCTAGAATGGTGCACCTGATTCGGAATAACTGATGGCGCTGCGAATCATCTTCCTGTTTTGGACCAACATCATCCTGTGTACCACACAATTTAATTCATCCCCTTCTTCTGAACTCTCTAAAAACATAAGGTTATTCTGCCTACGGACAAGAACAAGCCTATCGACAGGGTCATCGCGTCATATGTACCCGTCTTCTGTCATTCGGCCGATTCTGGTTCACATCAACACCGAGACCTTCAAATCGATCTATCAATTCTTCAAATCGCTACTCGATGCGATGAAGTCCTAGATAAATTCATTAATCTATGTGTTCCATTAAACGCTGCTCTGTCGTCCCCAAAGATAGGGACTCCAGTCTCCTGACCACCGCCACTCGCCATAGGCTCTGATATTATCTGACACAGCGTTCAGCGATAAAGAACAAACAAATCCTTACTAAGAAAGAAAACTCGAAAATTCAGTATTGATAATAATATTCTAATCATCTCCGGTCTAAGAACCCTAAGACATTGTTTTATAAAGTGCTAACCCTAATCCTAACCATACTAGAATTCTAAATAGCAAAATTCCAAAATTACAATATACCAATAAAAATGCCAAAAAATAAAGATTACGTAATATTACGCAATATTACGTAAATCGTAACTTTATCTATATTGCGGAAATTTTAACTTTATTTACATCATTTATAGATCACATTCTTATCTGTGTCATTATATTATTAACATATTTGTGATGCTTTTGTGCCAAATTCAAAATCGTCCTGCTTTATTTAAAAGTAATCACCAATTGTCTTTGTGCTATTCCAGCACGGATTCGCTGACATAGATTTGACGCTGTCAAAAAGAAATTGTAGTGGATCTTGTTTCTAGGCGAAAACGAGTTGGATTTGGTAGGGATTTGTGAATTCTTTTACATATTTTAGATCGGAGATGTGTACCCTAGGCAGTGCTGCTGCGGTATTAAGCGACCATTGCATAATGGTCGCACCTCTCACGTAGCCCTGTTGCCGCGGTTGCGGTGCTACAACTGACACGACATAATAAGGCATAGCAATACTAATTTCCAAAAGAATAAAAAAAAATTCATACATTGAGACACGTTGTATTTTGAGTATATGCTTTTATATACACATGATAAATAATTATTTATTATGATTTCACAAATAAAAATTATAAAAAAGAGCCCTAAACACTTTTATGATTCTACGTATAAGACCGAAATTAAACCCAAATTCAGGCTCAGACTTAGGTTCGGTTGTAGACTCTGAGCAGGTAAGAACGATCACTCCTTTCTCTCTCCTCTTTTGCAAGAACCCATTCTCTCTCTCCTCATTGGTGAGTCTTCTGCGGCCCTATTTGATTTAGCATTTGAAATGAGCATTGAGGCTCTAAAATCTCTTTACCAAATGCAAATGATATTTGTCTACTTTTTGTAACTCACTTCAGGGAGATGCAATTGCATCTCAAATTCTCTCTAAAAACTTTTAGCCCAGAGTACCTCTAGAGGTACTCTGGGAAGTTGCATTTGCGAATTGCAACTAATTGTTTTCTTTGAAGTTTGTATTACTGCTACAGACCACCACCGCTCACCGACCACCGTCGCCATCAATCTCCACCACTAACTGGCACTGACGACCCCCGTTGCCATCTACAACAGTCGACGATTGCCACTGCCGACCACCACTGTCACCCCCCCACCGGCCGCCCTTCGTAGTTGACAACCATTGACAGCCGCTATCACCTCCCATCATAGCCAACATCGATAACTGCGGCCATCGGCAGCTAGTACTCGCCAACCACTGCCGCCAGCCTCCGCAATTGGGTGCTCGCCAACCCCCAACCATTGTCGTTGTTGACCATCGCCTATCAACCATTGTTGCCTATTGCCTCCCTCGACCATCGTCGCCACCGCGGATTGCCTCCCGTCGACTAGCTGTTCCCAATCGCCGCCTACCGACGTAACCATCTGTCGCTACCGACCGCTGCCAATCGCCCCTGCCGACACAATAGTCAGCCGTTGCCCGCTGCCACTATTGTCAGCTACTGCACGCTGACTGCCGCCATCCACCGTCGACCGTCGTATATATATATTTTTTCAAAAAGTGTAAATACTTTAGAAATTATATTTTTCACCAAACAATATTTATGTCAAATTTTTCTTTTCAATGTGTTTATTAAGTCTACTTTATCAAATACAAATTGCATTTTGAAAAATGCGTTTACCCTAAAGATATTTACAATTTTTTCGAAGTATCTTGGCTCTCTTGTCTAAATCTGCTGAGCTTAGATATAAATTGGGGGGGGGGGGGGGTGGGGGGGGGGGGGGGAAGGGACTAAAAGAGCAACTGGTTTCTTCATGCCTCATCTCCACTGCCAATCCTGTGTCGGTTTTGTCCCCATGCAGCATGGCAACGCATGACGCGACTTGTTTCGTTTCCGCCACATGTTTCCATACACATTGCACGTAATTTTTCTAGAGCTGATGAATCATAATAACGACTAGTAAGAATTCTAATTCGCTTTACCATACATTCACACAACCATAATTTTTCATATACGATATTTAGGGTGCATTTGGTACAACATTTTAAAAGCTTCATTGAGACCACATAGCCCTTGGAGGAAATTTGAGGTGTTTGGCAACAATTCCCAAGGGACTTTGGAGGTGAAAGTTGGCCTGAAAAATTTAGAGATATGATGATTTTCTGTTAACGATCATTTCGTCATGCAACGATTTCATGCTATGCCTTCACTGGCAATAGAGTGAGAGACACTTTTTTAAATACGGCCAAACCAGCCCCTTCCTCCGTGCTCACATCTTCCTCTGTCATTCCCTTTGGCAATTCCCAGTCGAAGGAGGGCAAGACGTTGGCGAGCGCTAGCTCGACCGCCGCCATCCCCATCGAAATCCCAGGGCATACTCTCCTCCCTGCCCCGAATGGTCACAACTCAAAATGATTCCCCTTGTAGTCGATCGGACTGTCCTCGAACCTCTCCGGCACGAACTCCTCAGGGTCCTCCCACACGTCCGGGTCCCGCCCGATGCCCCACACGTTGACATGGACACGGGTCTTCGGGTCGACATCATAGCCGAACAGCTTGAAGTGGCCCATTGTTTCCCTTGGGATGAGTAGTACGCCCCGGAGGATGTAACCTCATTGCCTCCTTGAGTACTAACTTGAGATATTTGATCCCGTCAAGGTATTTTTCCACGATCTGTTCTTTGTTTCCAACAAAACTCCGGATCTCGTCTCGAGCTTTTCACATCGCCCGCGGGTTCTTGGCGAGCTCCGCAATTGTCCAGTCCATAAAAACTGCAGCGGTGTCCACTCCAGCAAGGTGATAGGAATCGTGTCTAAATTTCAGAAAAATAACACAAGCAAACAATACGCACTAGCAGAATATAATAATAAAAGAACAGAATCAGAAGAACACATTAGAGAATTTGTTATCGAAGTTCACCCAAACCTGGGCTACGTCTCTGTACAGAGGTACTCTACAAAACCACTTGCCTTCGAGAAAAGTAGGAATACAACCGACGATCTTCTCACAAGATTGAAGGAAAAAGAAAACGAGAACTCTCAAAAATGCCATCACGATCTCTCTTTTTCTTTTTCTTTTTCTCTATTTTCTACTTTGCGTATTCTATCTGCTCTTGCGCTTTCTATCTGCTCTTCTATCTATTCTCGTCTTTTGACGGCTATAACCTATATATCCCTAATATATAAGGTGCATCTTTTTTTAACCTAGAAGAAAAAGAAAAAGACAAAAATAAATCTTAATGATATCTTTTGATATATTTTGGCTTCATGCCAACAATCTCCCACTTAAAGACAAATATATCTGATACACCAAGCAACTTTGCATCCATCCTCTTTAAAAACTAGCCGCTAGAACTTGTGCCTCTGCGATACTCCTCATCAATTAACATGAAGTAATACCAATAGTAGTACCACAAAAAGTATGCTTCTCTCTGTCTACTACCTTGATAAACATGTCAGCTGGATTCTTTGAGCCATCAATCTTTTATGGCTTTAACTCGTTATCTTTCAATGCTGATTTGATGAAGTGATAACGTTTCTTGATATGTCTAGTTCTTGAGTGATAAGCTACATTCTTTGCTAAGTGCACTTCACTTTGACTATCACTTCACAATATGCTCACTGGCTGCTTTTGATGTAGCTCCTCTAGATAATCTTGTAACCACTTGATTTCCTTAGAGGCTTCCGTGATCGCCACGTACTCTGCTTTTGTCATCGATAAAGCCACTATTTTCTGTAGTTGAGATACCCAACTCACTACTGTACTTGCAACTGTAAAGACATATCCAGTGGTACTCTTACCACTATCTCGATCACCTGAGTGATCTGCATCTATATAACCCTGTAATTCTAGAGATGTACCTCCATAACAAAGAGAGTAATTTGATGTACCCGCTAGATATCTCAATATCCATTTTACTGCATTCCAATGCTCTTTGCTTGAGTTCTGCAAATATCGACTCACAGCTCTCACTGCCTGTGCAACGTCTGGTCTTGTGCTTACCATAACATACATCAAACTTCCAACTGTTGACGCACACGGCACTGCCGCCATCTCATCCTTCAAAGCTTGAGTACTTGGACATATATCCTTGAAAAGTTTGAAGTGGCCCGCTAGAGGAGTCGCGATCGGTTGTGCCTCATCCATGTTGAATCGTTTCAACACTTTGTTCACATAGTTTTCTTGCGACAACCATAATTTCTTATTTTTCCTGTCTCTGATGATTTTCATGCCTAAAATTTTCTTGGCCTCTCCCAAGTCTTTCATAGCAAACTACGCTGCTAACATCTTCTTTACTTCTGCAATTCTCTTCATATTAGAACTAGCCACTAGCATGTCATCAAACATATAAAGAGAGATATACAATATCACCATCGCTATACTTTCGAAAATAAACACAATGATCAGCCTCACAGTGTGCAAATCCTTTTTCTTCCATAAAATCATCAAATTTTAAATACCATTGTCGCGGAACTTGCTTCAAGCCATACAAGCTTTTCTTCGAGTGACATACCATGTGTTCTTTACCTTTGACTTCAAAACCTCTAGGTTGCACCATGTATAACTCTTCAACTAAATCATCATGTAAAAATGCCGTTTTTACATCTAACTGCTCTAGATGAAGATCCTTCATTGCAACTATACTAAGCAAAACTCTGACTGATGTCATCTTCACTACTGGTGAAAATATCTCAGAGTAGTCGATCCATTATTTTTGAGAAAATCCCTTTACTACAAGTCTTGCCTTGTATCTGATACTACCATTAGCTTCATTTTTTATCCTGTACACATACTTGTTTAACAAAACTTTTTTATCTGTGGGCAACTTGGTCAACTCCCAAGTTTTGTTCTAAATTAACGAGCTCATCTTATCTTTCATAGCATGCTCCCACTGCATGTGAGACGTGTCTTTCTTTGCCTCATCATAAGTGTCCGGCTCTCCTGAATTTGCATATAAGACATGGTTCTGAACAATATTACTTGAATGATAAAAAATTACCTTTGGCTTTCTCATGAGTGTAAATCTCCTCAAAATAAGTAATTCAGGGTTACTAACTTGTTCCATATCACCGCGTTCCTCTTGAACTGCTTGCTCATTAGTAATATGTTCATATCGAACCTTCTCTTCAGGTGCACTTTGATCTGTTAGAATTATCTTCATAGTAATTGTGTCCAGCTCAACATATTCTGGTTCTACTACCGTCTTATGTTCTATCTAACGATCCTTGTACATCTTTTCTTCATGGAATACCAAATTCCGACTGCGAATGACTTTGTTATTCTCATAATTCCAAAGCCTATATCCATATTCATCGCCGCTATATCCAATAAATACACACTTTTGGGACTTAGCATCAAGCTTTTTTCTATCCTCTCTGTTAATCAAAGCATATGCAATACAACTAAAAACTTTTAGATATGAATAATTTACCTTTTTACCTGACCATTGCTCTTGCGGTACTCCTCCATCCAGCGCACTAGATGGACTCATGTTAATCAAATATGCAACTGCATCAACTGTAGCAGCCCATAAGTATAACGAGAGATCAGCATGTAGTCTCATGCATCTTGCACGCTCCAAAATAGTCCTATTCATCGTCTTAGCTACATCATTCTCTTGAGAGGTTCTAGGAATAGTCTTTATCCCATGTATTCCTTCTCGGCTCAAATATTCTGTAAATTCATTGCTTGTGTACTCTCCACCATTATCAGATTTTAGAGCTTTGATCTGATATCCTATTTCTTTTTCTACCATAGTTTTCCACATTTTGAAAATTCCAAATGCTTCTGATTTTTCTTTGAGAGCATATACCCAAGGTTCATCACTTACCACATTAACTCCTTAATTCTCATCTCGCTGCTTCTTTTTGTAGGCTTTACACTGAAATCTATAATGACCCGCCTGGTGACAAAACCAACACTCATCTTTTCTATCCTCTCTCTTCCCCCCGATTGTGACCTACCATGCCTGCTGAATTTTTCTCTATTTTTACTTCATCCGCGGTTCTCAACTGCTAGTGCCGTTGAAGATGCATATGCCGAAAATTTATCTCCACTTGAGACTTTTCATCGCATCTCTTCATCCATGATACTGCTCACAGCATCATCCAGAGTCAAATCATCATTCATGGTGCTCGAAATTCCTTGCACCACGGTGTTGTAGCTTTCTGAAAGGGAGCATAGAAATAACAGAGCTTGTAACTTCATATCCAGATTTATGCCTGCGAATTCTAATTGACCTGTAACATGCGTGGCACTATTAATATGCTCTGCAACAGAACCTCTGTTAGATAATTTCATATTAACCAACTTCTTTAGCAAAAATATCTGATTCGATGTGGATGATTTCTCATAAATATTCATTAGAATATCCATGGCTTCTTTTACAGTTTTTGTTTTCGTGATGTGATATCCTATCTTTTTCGTCAAACCTAGACGAATCGTACCTAACACCTTTTGATCAATAATTTTTCATCCCGATTCTGCTTTCGGATCTACTTCCGCGAGTTCAGGTTTCCAACCTTTAAGTGGTGAATAGAGATCTTTCTGATAAAGATAGTCCTCTATTTGGAGTTTCCACCATCCGAAATCCTGTCCATCAAACTTATTGATCCTAATTTTATCTTCTGCCATACCGTTTGCTTTCAATCGAACGTCATCAAAAAACTCTCGATTTTCTCAATTAACCAACCTAGGCTCTAATACCAGTTGATAGGAATCGTGCCCTAATTCCAGAAAAATAACCCAAGCAAACAATACACATTAGCAGAATATAACAATAAAAGAACATAATTAGAAGAATACACTAGAGAATTTGTTATCAAAGTTCACCCAAACCTAGATTACATCTCTGCGCAGAGGCACTCTGCGAATTCACTAGTCTTCGAGAAAAATAGGAATACAACTGATGATCTTCTCACAAGATCGAAGGAAAAAGAAAACGAGAACTCTCAAGAATGCTGTCACGGCCTCTCTCTTTTTCTTTTTTTCTCTATTCGCTACTTTGCGTATTTTATCTACTCTTGCACTTTCTATCTGCTCTCATCTTCTGATGCCTACAATCTATATATCCCCAATATGTAAGGTGTATCTTTTTTTAACGTAGAAGAAAAAGAAAAAGAAAAAGACAAAGACAATTTTTTTTTTAATGATATCTTTTGCTATATTTTGGCTTCACGCCGACAATGATGTGCACGTGTGAGTTATGTTAGAAGAGTCTCACATTAGGGAATTAATGTGGTGTTGAGCACTTAATATATCAAAGTTGGTCCATAACTCATTAGTTTAAGATTTTGAGTAAGATGCGTTTGACTTGATATGTTAACGGGCTCGGACATGGGCTCCCTCTTAGTGATCTCCTCGAAAGAAGGTCTCGAACTTCTGCTGCGCAGTCCCATCAAATGGTATCAGAGCCGATGGTGTTTGTCCCCCATGCGGTTACGAAACGGGCCTAAAGGTAGACTTCATGGTTATGAAGTTGGACTATTCAACTTGAGATAAGTTGATGCTGAAGGATACCTGAATTAAGGGGGAGCAAACCTAATACTGGAGCTCACACGTGAGGGAGAGATTGTTAGGATGTGCACATGTGAGTTATGTTAGAAGAGTTCCACATTAGAGAATTAATATGATGTTGAGCACTTAATATATCCAAGTTGGCCTATAACTTATTATCTTAAGCTTTTGAGTTAAGGTGGGTTTGACTGGATATGTTAAAGTACTCAGAAATGGGCTCCCTCTTGGCGATCTCCCTGAAAGAAGGTATCGGACTTCTGCCGCACACTCTCATCACAAGGAATATATCCTAAGAGTGACC
This sequence comes from Rhodomyrtus tomentosa, assembly GCA_028455895.1. Taxonomy (NCBI): domain Eukaryota; kingdom Viridiplantae; phylum Streptophyta; class Magnoliopsida; order Myrtales; family Myrtaceae; genus Rhodomyrtus; species Rhodomyrtus tomentosa. The sequence goes on along the minus strand of JAPCWY010000003.1, from coordinate 9,447,050 downwards.
ATGAAGTCATAATTCTCGAAAAATAAATTTACACTAGTTTCTTCAACGATACCATTTTTTTTCGAGAAGGCGGGCGGAGTATACATTTGGAAGTTCTTAAATTAAATCCCGCAACATAAAGAACTTTCAAGTTTGCTTCTCAATTGTGTATGTGGTCTACAGTAGGTAACATGTAGGAGATTGTATGATGTACCATCAAGATAGCCTTGATGTTGTCTTCCTTGAGGCGAACCCCCGCGAGCTTTGTCTGATCCCTCTCCATCTTCAGCAGCAAGTCGACAATGTCCTCCTCTTCCTTGTTGCTCTTTCTCGTGTTCCGATGCTCTTCGATCACCTTCTGATAGAAATTGTCCAACTGGCAAAAGCTCTTCTCCAACCTCGAATGGAGCCCTGGGAAGCTGTCCACATTCCAGCCGAATCGAGGGAAAAAAATCCGATGCCGAGAAGCTTCCCAACATCGCCATTGCCTCACGAATCATATCCCCAAAACTTCGGTCGTTGAACTCCAACGGAAACACCTTCCCAAATGCGACCCTGCATGTAAGGTGTGCGAACAAGTCAAGCTAAATAATTCGAGTAGCTCCTAAGCATAATCGAGACTAATCAAGTATAGTCAAGCTCCAACCAAGAAAACATGGTAAAGTTGAGCTCAAGTTCAAAGAACCAAGCTCGATATATGCTCAAATTACAACTCACGAGCAGTAACTTAGTCGCGGAAAGCAATTCTACACCACTAGGACCTACCTGCAAGTGAAGCTAACTGTCAAAGCCAGGAACTTCTCTCTCATTTCGATGAAAGTTCGGCCCTTTGCTGACTTGGCGATTGACTCCATCATTGCACCCACCTTCTCTTCCCTGGCGTACCGGAAGGACTGAACTCGCTTGACGCTAAGCAGCATGAGCCAGCACAGCTTTCTCAGCTCTCTCCAATAATCGCCGTACTTGGTGAAGGCCATGTCGAGGTGGTCGTAGGAAAGGCGTCCTGTGTTGAGTAGCCGCGGGCTGCTGCAACAGTCGAGGTCGTGGGTCTTGAGGACCTCCTTGGCAGTGCCCGGGGAGGAGATGATGAATGTTGGTACGCAGCCGAGGCGGATGAGCATGACGGGGCCATACTGCCGAGAGAGTTCCCACAGAGACTGGTGAGGTAAGTGGCCGAGCTGCCGGAGGTTGCCAATGATGGGGAGAGTGTTGGCTGGGTCCGCCTCATTGATGGGACCCAGTGTTTTTTATTTTTTGTTATTTTATTTGTTTATAAAAAAGAAACAAAAGAAAAAAAAAAAGTAAAAGAAGAGATGGCTGTCTTTATTCTTTGTGCTTTGTGCGTCTAACCTAGATAGAAGAGAGCGAGAAGTGAGCCGAGAGATTTTAATCAGGGGATACTCTTGGTGAACGCAAGGATAAGGAAATAGGCGCAATTTTACAATCCCGATTTGAATTACTTGACGGATTTTGCTCAAATTTCAGTATATTGTTCGTGATATCAAGCTCTACGAATTAATCGGTTTCGTTTATTGAGATTTGTCTCCGACTCTCCTATTGCGATTAGGGTTTTCTAGCCCCATTTTGTATTATTCCAATTTTGTGCTGAGGAAAGCTCATGTGATGTTGATGTTGAGCCTTTAGTGCGTGACTAGAGAGAAACACTTTTTATATTCTGCTATTCTTGATGATTAGTGAAATTTTTGGGTCGTCCGTGATTTTTTCTGATTCGGAATTTCCATGTAAATCTTGGTGTTACATCTATTTATCATTTCACTATTATATTTGCATATTGCGGGGTTATTTTTCTGCTGGATATAGTTGTTGGTTGATCCTGCATGGAATTGGAGTATTGTCGGGAACTAGTGTTTGATCCTGGATTGGCTTTGTTTGTGCCAAGGTGCTACCCGTTTTTTCCCAACAAAGTGATATTAGAGCTTGAGTTGAGATTCTAGTAGTAGATGGAGAATACGAGTGACACTATGTTTAAGTTAAATGCCTCGAATTACTCTATATGGAAACTTTGGATGGAAGACGTGTTATATTGCAAAGATTTGTTAGATCCGGTCGAAGGTGATGTAGCCAAAGGAGATAAGGAAGATAAAGAGTAAGAACGAATAAATCTGAAAACGATTGGGTTTATCCAACAATGGATTGATGATAGTGTGTTTCATCATGTTGCTCAAGAAACAAAGACGAATACTTTGTGGAAGAAATTGCAAAATCTCTATGAGAGGATAACTCCACAAAATAAGGCTTTTCTAGTTAAACGACTTGTCAATTTGAGATACAAGGAGGGAAGTAGTATGTCAGAGCATTTGAGTGAATTTCAAGATGTTGTAAACCAATTGACAAATCTTGAGATTGACCTTGGTGATGAATTGCAATCATGTTTATTGCTTGGTATTCTTCATGATAGTTGGGACACCTTGGTTGTAGCATTAAATAATTTGGCTTCTTATGGCGTGCTTTCCATTAGCATGGTTAAAGAAAGCTTGTTTAATGAAGAAATAAGGAGAAAATGCTTGAATTATGCTTCTAAATCGGAGGCAATTTTCGTACAACACAGAGGAAGAAGTCAGTCAAGAAAGTTTCAAAGTAATAACAGGGGCAAGTCAAGAGAAAGATCAAAGTCAAGATCGAAGAGGAGTGTGAAGTGTTACAATTGTGGCAAGATGGAACATTATGCCAATGAGGGTTGGGGATCGAAGAGAGATAAATTCCATAATAGAAATGGAGATAAAAAGAAAGAAGAAAATCTACCTACAACGGTAGTTGCAGCCGTCGGTGATATTGTGTTCATTTGTGATGATCGTTAAGTAAATCTCACATGTCAATATTCTAGTTGAGTTGTCGATTCTGCAGCTTCTTATCATGTCACCTCACAGCGTGATTTCTTTACATCCTATCGCAACGGTGATTTTGGTTGTGTTAAGATGGGAAACAGTGGTGTCTCCAAGGTTATCAGCATTGGAGATGTTTATCTGGAGACCGATATAGGATGCACTTTGCTTTTGAAAAATGTAAGACATGTTCTAGATATTCTACTTCACTTGATCTCTACATGTTCCTTAGATGATGATGGTTATTACAACTCATTCTATGATGGCAAATGGAGATTGACTAAAGGCTCTATGGTGGTGGCAAAAGGCAAGAAGACATGTAGTCTCTATAACATGCAAGCAAATTTGGTGCGGCAAGAGGTAAATGCAGTGGAAGACTCCTCAGTTGACTTATGGCATATGAGGCTTGGTCATCTTAGCGAGAAAGGGCTTGAAACTCTTGCTAGGAGAAATCTTCTACCATTGAAGGAGAAAACTCTAATAGAGTGTGCTCATTGCCTCACGGGTAAGTAACATCAATTCTCATTTCATAGTTCCTCTCCACACACAAAACCTGATGTACTTGATTTAGTTCACACGGATGTCTGTTGCATGGATGCTATAATACTTGGTATTGCATTGCATTTTGTGACATTTATTGATGATTGCTCTAGAAAAGTGTAGGCTTTTGCTTTGAAGTCAAAAGATCAAGTGCTTACGGCCTTCAAATAATTTCGTATTAGTGTTGAAAGGGAAACAAGGGAAAAGCTTAAATGTGTTCGAACTGACAATGGTGGAGAGTATAGAGGGCCATTTGAGTATTATTACAAGGATTATGATATCAAGCTTGAGAAGACTATTTTGAAAACACCACAACATAATGGAGTAGCGAAGAGAATGAACTAGACAATTAATGATCGGATTCGGTATATACTATCTCATGTGAAATTGCCTAAGCCATTATGGGGAGAAGCGATGAGAATGACAGTTGACTTGATAAATCTTTCTCCATCAGTTCCTCTTAAAGGGGATGTTCCGTAAAGAATTTGGAGTGGGAAAGATGTCTCCTACAATTATCTGAGAGTGTTTGGTTGTCAGGCATTTGTACATGTTCCAAGAGATAAGCGTCCAAGCTTGATAACAGGTCTAAACAATGTATCTTCTTGGGTTATGAACATGAAGAGTTTGGCTACAGGTTATGGGATCCAGCTACAAAAAAAGTCATTAGAAGTCGAGATGTGGTGTTCTTTGAGCATCAGACCATTGAAGACATAGACAAGCCAGAGAAGCCAAAGAATGCAGCTCAACACAATGTTAGTTTCAACCCAAATCCTCCTAACGTATTGGGAGAAAATCACGGGAGAGAAGTGCAAAGAAATTATGAAGAAAATGAAGCCTCACATAATGTTAATTCTTCAGCTAAGACATGTGAAATAGTTGATACAGAACAATCAGTTGAGCAAGAGCAACCAATTGAGCTAGTTGAGCCAAAACAAGCAGTCTAACATGAAGTTAGAAGATCAGAAAGAGAGTGTAGACCTTCACAAAGATAACAACCACATGAGTATATGTTACTTGCTGATGTAGGAGAGCCTGAAACTTATGAAGGGGCTATGTCATGTGATCAAAAGAATAAGTGGCATGAAGCTATGCAAGATGAGGTTAAGTCTTTGCATGAGAACTATACATTTGAGTTGGTGAAGTTGCCTTAGGGCAAGAGAACACTCATAAATAAATTATCGTATAAGTTAAAGACGGAAGAAAGTGGATTGAAGCCACGATACAAGGCCAGGCTTGTTGTGAAGGGCTTTCGTCAGAAGAAGGGAATCGACTTTGAAGAGATTTTTTCACCGGTTGTGAAAATGCTTTCTATTAGAGTTGTTCTTGGGTTGGCTACCAGTTTGGATTTAGAAATTGAACAGCTTGATGTAAAGACAACATTTCTTCATGGAGATTTAGAAGAATATATATATATATATATATATATATATATATATATGTAGCAACCAGAGGGTTTTAAAGTTAAAGGCAAGGAACATCTTGTATGTAGACTAAGAAAGAGCCTATACGGTCTCAAGCAAGCGCCAAGACAATGGTACTTGAAATTTGATTCATTCTTGGAAGCTCATGGATATGGTAAGATCATATCTAATTCTCGTGTATTTATGAAAAGATTCTCATATTATGATTTTATTATCCTCCTGCTCTATGTGGATGATATATTGATAGTTGGGCATGATGCTAAAAAAATCAAGAGATTGAAAAATGAGTTGAGTAAGCCTTTTGCGATGAAGGATCTAGGGCCGACTAAACAAATTCTTGGCATGAGAATCACTCATGATAGGAAGAATAGAAAACTATGGCTATCTCAAGAGAAGTATATTGAAAAGGTGCTTAAAAGATTCAATATGAGCACATGTAAACCGGTAAGTACTCCACTTGGTGGTCACTTTAAGTTAAGTAGCAATGAATGTCCTTCGAGTGAGAAAGAGAAGGAAGAGATGATGAAAGTTCCTTATGCATCTGCCGTAGGTAGTTTGATGTATGCCATGGTGTGTACTAGACCAAATATTGCTAATGCATTTGGGGTTGTGAGTATGTTTGTCTCAAATCCAGGCAAAGAGCATTGGAACGCTGTAAAATGGATTTTTCGGTATCTTAGAGGCACTTCTAGATTCTGCTTGTGTTATGGAAGTGAAAATCCTGAGTCAAGTGGCTATTCAGGTTCTGATTATGCCGGAGATGGTGATTCCCAAAAGTCTACATCGTGTTATATGATGACCTTTGCAGGAGGAGCAGTTTCATGGAAATCAAGATTATAAAAATGTATTGATTTGTCTACAACTGAAGTGGAGTATATAGCTATCACTAAAGGAGGCAAGGAACTCTTGTGCATGCAGAGATTCTTGCAAGATTTAGGTTTGAATTAAGAAAAGTTCGTTCTATTTTGTGATAACATGAGTGCTATCTATCTTAGCAAGAATCCAGTGTTGCATTTAAGATCGAAGCATATTGATGTGAAGTATCATTGGGTTCGAGAGAAGTTAGAAGAGAAGTCTTTTCTTCTTGAAAAGATCCGTACTGACGGCAATGGATCCGACATGATGACTAAAGTCTTGCCCATGATGAAACTTGACTCTTGAAGAAGCAAAGCAGGCATGATGAAAGAAACAAAAGACAAAAAAAAAAGGAAAAGAAGAGATGGCTGCCTTTATTCTTTGTGCTTTATGCGTCTCTCTTCAGTGAGCCGAGAGATTAAAAATAGGGGATGCTCTCGGTGAACGCAAGGAGAAGAAGACGGGTGCAACTTTACGGTCCCGATTCAAAAGCCAAACATTGACGGATTTGACTTAAATTTCAGTATATTATTCGTGAGATCAAGCTCTACGAGTTGATCAATTTAATTCGTTGAGATTTGTCTCCGACTCTCCTATTACAGTTATGATTTTCTAGCTTTCTTTTGTATTATTCCACCTTTGTGGTGAGAAAAGCTCATGTGATGTTGATATTGATTTTGAGCCTTTAGTGTATGACTAAAGAGAAACACTTTGTATATTCTGCTATTTTTGGTGTTTAGTGAAATTTTTGGGTCGTCTGTGGTTTTTCCCGATTTGGATTTTCCACGTAAATCTTGGTATTATATTCCTTTATTATTTCACTATTATATTTGCATATTGCAGGGTCATTTTTCTGCTGGATATAGTTGTTGGTTGATCCTGCATTAAATTGGAGTATGTCGAGAGCTAGATTTTGATCCTGGATTTGCTTTGCTTGTGCTGGTGCTGCCCGTTTTTCCCCAACAGAGAGGCAGAGGCCTCGGAGGGAGGTTCTTCTTCCGCTGCTTCGTCATCGAAGTCGTAGTCTTCGTGGCGGTTTTGTTTTTGTCATGGAAGCCTTTCCCTAAGAGGAAGAGGAGGAGGAGGAGGAGGAGAGGAAGGAAAAGAGAAAACCACGTAAAGATGGTGTGAAGAGCCATTGTTGGGATGGTCACATGCTGTGAAAGTACTTACAATTTGAGTTCACTTGGGATGGTTAAGTAGTATGAGGGGGTGAGAGTGAACAATCAATATCAGATGGATCTTGAAGAATCTTTTGATGTAGTTCATACGAAATTGGCGAAAGTAACACTTAAACAATAGTATTTCCTAGGCTACTAATTGATAGTATGATTTATTTTGGCCAAAATTGATAGTATGACAGCACTGACATGACTTTGATTAAAAAATAAAGGGAAAGTTACAAAAAAAATTGAATATATTGTAATTGTGCTAACTCAGTTATGAACTTTTTTTTTTGTTGATTGAATTCTAAATCTATTAAATTTATCGTAATCCAGTCTATTTGACTAGCCGATGCTCATGTGAATAATTTAATATTTCCTTTTCTTTTTTTCCTATTGTGGCCGGCAAGGGTTGTCAGATCCCGCAGCCATTGGTCAAGACCATTGCGTCCGCAAGCGAAGGCAGCCTTGGCCGCGGTTGGCGAGGCCATGGTCGCCTTTGTTTGCGGCCGACGAAGCCCTAGTGAGGCTCACCCAGTCTAGGCGAGGTCGAGGAGGGCTGATGATCTCCAACAACCTTCATCGGCCACATCTTGCCAGCCACAGTAGTACGAAAAAAGAAAGAACGGGAAAGAAAAAAAAAGAACAAAATCTATTTTTAAAAATAGTCACCCAAGCGCCGGCTAATTGTCACAACCTAAAAATAGAAATTTTCAATTTTAGGTTAATGGATTATCAAATTAATTAATTTAGTTAATCAACTTAGCTGGAACTCTCTCAATTTATAACAGATCATGAATTATAGTTTAAATGATTATCTAGCAAAATAAATTTTTTATTTTTCGAAGCCGCCATTAATCATTTTTTGGTAGGTTAATTAGGAACATAATTTCTACAAAAAGAAAAAAGAGTCTCAAGTTTGGGACTTGGTTAAGTTAATTTTTTAAAGGGTTAACACCACGAAAAATCCCAAACTAGTACACATGTGAAATTTATTCCAATTTATTTTTTGATCCCAAACTAGTACATTTATGACAAATTTGCCTCAAACTAATTTTTTTTATAACCAAGATGTCCGGGCCAGTTTGCGCGCACCTCAACTATTCCTCGGGGGAGACTAGCACAACAACCCACGGCCATGGCCCCTCACTTAAATCACAGGTGCTGATTTGGGGAACGGAACTCAGGACCAATGCGTCTAACCATATAATCCCAAGTACGCTCTAACCAACTGAGCTACCCATGAGTGAGTGCCTCAAACTATTTTTTTTACCATTAAAAATCATAAATTATTATACATGTGATAAATTTACTCTAAAGTAATTTTTTTACCACAAAAAGCCCAAATTTGTACCTCTATGACAAATTTACCCTTCATTAAATTCAGTTAATATTATGAAAATTTTCAAATTAATATATTTGGGACAAACAGAGAGTAAAAACCTTAAATTAGTACACCCATGAATTGTTGCATGCCATTTAACTCAGCAATTTGATGGTTAAATTTAATAAAAATTAAATAAGAGTAAATTTATCATAGATATACTAGTTTGGGGTGAATTTATCATAAGTGTGTCAGCATGGAGTTTTTTGGGATCAAAAAATAATTTGGGTGAATTTTTCACATGTGTATTAGTTTTAGATTTTTTGTGGTATTAACATTTTTTTAAAAAATTAATGCTCTTTTAGTACGAGTGTCATGAAAAATATTCAATTTGTCAATTTTGATAAATTTTGACTTATAATTTGGATGTGCATTTTTTTTTTTTATTTTTTTATGATTTTTTTTTTGAAATTATTAATGAAAAATGGATGAATTGGTTCAAGATTGACTTATAATTTTTGGATTTAAATTTCATTAATTTCCAAAATTTCAAGAAAATCTTTTTATCCTATGTCTATATCTTTTAAAAATTGGAATGAATCCGAAATATTTTATTTATTGAATGTAATCCATAAAATAGGATTTTCTAAAAATTTTAAGAAGTAATTGTTGAGAAGCCATATCTTCCTAGTCTTTTTTCTTCTGAGATTTTGTGACATAAAATTTGAAGATGAGGCATGAAATATTTTTTTATTTCTTTTTTCTCTAATTTTTGACTTTTTTTTCTATTTTTGATTTTTATGGGTGAATTTAAATTAAAATTGCAAATCTTTTAATAAAAATATAATTACCACTATTTCATTAGAATTTCGATCTAAAGGCTAATAGATCGATTTTGAAATTTGAAATATCCACTATGAAAATAATTATATCTAAAACCTGATAGATAGACTTCTTTTCACATGTGTGGTCGCAGATTAGGAAATTTGCCTAATTGATTACATTTTTAAATATATTTGGTATTTCAAGTGTCACGCCTCGCGCCCCATCGCGAGCACGCAATCATCCCTGCAAGCAAAACCACAACAATCTCTCGGCGGTCCCAAGGATCCACTTATATATAAAGGAAGATCGAGAGATGAAATAATTTACATTAAGCACACGGAAGCGTTTCCCAACAACTCCCCGTACCACATGAATATATATATATATACATATATCCCAAGACTAAGCAGGACTGGATAGCATCAAAAGGTCGTACATCAACATCAACTGGTCACATCTACTACAGACCGCTATACACCAAGGCGACGGGTAAACATGTCAAAAGATGTCCACAAAATCCACTAGGAAAAGGGGATCAGGTCGCCAGTCAAAAAGTCAGATCATCATCTGAAGTCGCCTAGGAAGAACTGTTGGAATCTCCGGTGTCCTCGCTCTCCTCTAACGGCTCATACTCGGAGAAAGTCTCTGATGGAACCTCCACAGAGTCTTCCATGGTCGCTTCCTGCGACTGCTCAGCCCGGTCTCCCTCCACAGTCTCCTCTTGGTCCAGCTCGGATGGATCTCTCTCGGACGGCTCCACCACGATGACCTCATCCTCTGGCGGTGGCACGGGAAACTCAGCTGCCGGCGTCCGCTCCGGGCCGTTCCTCGAACCAACCACTGAGCCCTCGAAAAACTCCTGGTCTGCTATCGTCTGACACCAAGGAGGTATGACACCCTCTGGAACCTCATGGGGCTTCAGCAGCCCGACCTTCCTATCCCCGTCCTGTCTAAATCAAACCTCAAACCGATGAGGCTTCCAGTCAGGTTCGTCCTCATCTACCCAAATTACTGTACATTTCCTTATGTATATATTACCCTGCCTATCGGGGAACTCATCGTAATACGCCGTCATCTCTTGCGAGTCCCCGAATCTGATAGGCCACATTGCTATTGCCTAGGATCTGTAAAGTAGAATTTCCCCAAAAGGGGTGAGATACACATCTCAGTAAGAAAAACCTAACCCTAGGTTAGGTTGATCGTCCACTCAGGTAGTCAAGTCACTCAACCTATCCAACTCATGAACTCAGGTGGACATGACAGTCATAATTCAATAAACGATAATGCATAGAGGACAGGCATGCATTTATATTCTCATGTCACACACAGTTGCACGTATATGCTCGGCTTGTCACTTCACCACACCAATCAACCTCTGTCTGCCTCATTCTCTAGCCCGAGATTAGATCGCATCAGGCTCGGCCCGCGTAAATGCATCAGGCCCCGGTTCAATTTCCAGGCAGAGTCTATGAGCTCGTGTTCTGTCCCGCGATTATATCACATCAGGACTGTGGCTACCTCAACCCCGTGACTCCGTCGCATCAGGGCGCCACCTTTTCATAATCCACCCCGCGACCTCGTCGCATCAGGGTCTCAACCTCCGCCCCGCGTCTCATACGCCTCAGGGCCATGCCATGCAATGTCACAATCATGTCTCATGCCACATTATATCAATTAACTTGATTTTTAAAAATCAAATTTCATAACCAATGGCCAATGCGCATGATAATATGTTTAATAAATTTCGTGGCATGCAATTCAATTCAAATAGTACTCAGGCACTCAGACCATTCACACATAGGCTAGGTCAAACAATCATTCTATAATGTCCAAGGGCGCATCAAGCTATTACATGCGAGGATTTTCTCATAAATCGTTCCGTTCGGCCCTCGACTTATCCAATCGAGTCCAATTCCCCTAGCCTCGGTTTAGGAAATTCCTTACCTCCGCTTAATAACGCAAATTACTTCTCCTTGTACCTCCTAAGGTTCGGCCAACTCAAGTCCAAGGTCAATCCGTCGCGCAACCTAGGATAATCAATCGATTTTGTCAAATTTCAAGTTCAATCCCTCCATTCATCCATCCAAATCATCCATTAGATACTCCTCATCATCACAACACATCGTACACACCAAATTACAACACAATCCCAGCCTGTTCAGCCCTCCACAGAACTGGTTTGGCCCAACATTGAACCGGTTCCATTCGGTTCTGTTCATGCAGGGTCCAACCGGCCTTAATCTATCTCAAATCCATCAAATATACACCATTCTACCTCTTATAATGTCTACCTAAGAGTTTGGAAGTCTCACCGTGAGTTTCAAGTCGCGCGGTTGCCGGAAAGTGGTCAGAAGTCGCCGGAGCACTCACACACAGAATACCGGCAGATTCTGAGCATAATGTACAAGGGTTGTTCATGGTCAAAAACTTATCAAATAAATCCCAAATTTTTACCACAGAACCATCTATATGTATACTTGATCTCCACAAAATTTGAGCCAAAAATTCCAAGTTTTAGGCTGTCTAAAGGGTTCAGAACCGAACCTACCTCAAACTGGAACAGATTCCGTCGACCTGTGGGAGAAAGCTTGCTCCGAATTCCTCAGAGCTCCAAATGACCTGATTCCAGTTGGAGGACGTCGGAAAGACATGGGGCTATGTCTGGGTAGTCTTCCGGCAGCAGGGGACGGTCGGAGGTGGCGTTCGTACGGACCGAATGGCGGCGTCCGGCGGGATCGGGTGGAGTAGAAACTAGAGAAGAAGAAGAAGAAGAAGCTTGGTCTGGTCTTTGGGGGAACAAAAATGGCCGAATGGAGGGTTTGAGGAGAGAGAGAGAGCTGTTTATTATCCCAAAAAAATTAAATTAATTGAGGTGATTGGTAGGTGGGCATTAATTGGTGAAATGATCTACTACCCTTGGATGCTTGACACTTGTCCATTGTTCTTCTCAAGGGCATCCAATGGCCATCAATTGCTCTTCAATTTGCAGCAGCTTGGGGATGGAGAAATGTCCATTTTTCCCTTCCTTCAATTATAAAGACAAAGTCCTAAACTTGAGGGGCATTTTGGTCTTTTTACCTCCGATGTTCGGAACGTCGTTTTTCTCGTTTCTGACTTCTTCGATAGGGCGACGGCCAATCCAATTGACGTTGGAATTCTTGATTTTCCTTTTTCAAACTTTTCAGGACTCAATTCTGATCGTTCCTTCTACCGGGCGTGATTCCAGCCTATTCCGAACCGACGGGCGGCTTCTGCAGACTATACGCGTATCAACCCCGTGATTCTCATCACGTTTAGAGCTCGTCAATTCATGGCGGCCTTAGTTGTTATGTAATCGCGAGGGCTTATCTCTAATCCCTGTGGTCTCGATCGTCACAGTCCGATTTAGGATAATTTTGCAAATCGTACGTTGGTTAAGCGGCATCACCCGCGCTCCAACCGCACGACGCTCGCATGGTAATCCTTAATCGTTCTTAGATCGGCCTTTTTGCGGTCCTAAATATCCTCTCGACAATCCTTATGGTCAAAGCGCCATTTCCTATTCGAGTCGCCTAGGTTCACGTATCTCGTCTTGCGTTAGCCTTTTCCCTTTGGTCAGTCTGCTCAAATTGATCAGATTTGAGTGAAATACAACTGAAATACATCGCTTGATATAAATAAAATTCTCATTACAGAGTCTGAATTTGATTGAAAATCAGAATGTCACACAAGTATCTTCATAAAGATTAGATTTCAAAATATTCCCCTTACGATAAATTCTTTTCAAATTAAATCCAAGATATATTGCAAGATATGTTCCACATTTTCGATTTCCAAAAATTAATGTGCAATCTTCCAACTCGAGCAATCAAATATTTTGAACTTGCTAAAAAACACAATTCAAATAATCATTTTTGCAATCAAATCTTGAGAATATACGAGATTCGATTTTTGAAGTGCAATCTTTCAAATTAGGCAATTTTCGATATCTAAATCTTGCAACATGATTTTTTGAATGGGGATCGTTCACCGAGAAGAAAAGTGAGGGAAGGTGCTCTTTTGTTTTGTTTTTTTTCTTCTAGTGGTGGACTTGCCCCCCCCCCCCCCCCCCCCACCTTTTTTTTTGTCCTGATCTCTCACTCCAAGCTTTTTCTTTCTCAATCGTGTCGGACCTTTCTCTGCTTTGGCCGAAAAATTAGAAAGATATGAACCACCTTGTTTTGTTTGGACCAAATACAAAAAGTATGCTCTATTTTTTCTTTTATTTTTCTCTAGACTAAGCTAGGGTTTCATGAATTTTGTCTAATTACGGAATAGTCCCTCAACTTTCCGACGATCGCAATTTAATCCTTTAGAGAGAAAATTCAATTAAGTCCATATTGAATCGGTTAGCCTGTTGAGCGAAAATTTCTATAGACTAAGCTAGGATGCATGACAAAATTTCTGTTCGAAAAAAAGTTTCTAGAACATAAATAATTTTTTGTATTTATATTTCAGAATGAGTTTCTAGGCAAAATAAATGCGTTTGATAATGGCAAAAAAATTTTATTTTTGAAATATAAATTTGTTTGACCGGCGAAGGTGACGGAGACGGGGGGTGACCAGCAGCCTACCGACGATCGGTGGCGGCTGGATGGCGACCGGCGGCGGCTATCCTGCGACCTTTGGCGGTCGTCGGCGACCTTCGACAGTGGCAGTCCGGCGACCACCGATAGGGGCCGGCCCAGCGACCTCCGGACACCAGCTGCCCAGCTACCTCCAGACACTGGCCGACGATTGATGATGGCCATCTGGCAACCTCCGGCGATCGACGGCAGTCATCCGGCAACCTCTAGCGACCATCGGCGACCTCCGGTGGCCGGTCGGCTATCGGCGGTTGCCGTCCGACGACTTTCAATGATCAGCGGCGGCTGTCAAGTGACTGGGGGCGATCAAAGGCGACCTCCAGTGACCTCCAGCGGTCGGCAAGGGTGGCAGGGGACGGTCGGCGGTCAAAGAGGTGTCACCGGTGGCGGCCGTCGTCGACGAAGATTTCTATTTCTATTTCTCGAAGAAGTAATTTGTTTCTTGTTCTCATTTCTGCTTCAAATCTATTTCTGTTTCTCAAAATTATTCCAGAAATAGGTTCTTGCATTTACATTACCAAACGAATTTCTATTCTAAATCTATTAAAAAAATAGAAAACTCATCCAGAAACAGTTTCTTGATGGTTATCATGCACCCTGGCAATCCTGTGGTCTCACCTATTTGCTTGACTAGGCATTTTTCTTTTACTAAGCTTTAATTAAAGACTTTTTAAAATTAATTAACTTTAACGAGCTGAATAAAGTCAAAGATAAGCCCTTAAGTTCCTGCTCAATCCATTTGTTAATTTCAGTTCATTTTCCCATAGCCAGTCCAATGCAATGCAAGTAGATGAATGAATGCTAAAATAAAAAAAAAAGATGAATTAATTATTTTTTGTAGAAATTAAAATTAATTCCTGATTTTTATGCAAAATAAAATGATTAAAAAGATTAGTGAAAATTTAGGTATCAACAACAGTCAAATGGACCGAAATGTTACAATTACGAATTTAAGTTGTTTCAACATTATTGGCTAGCATGGTCCTTGAGTCCTTGACGTTTCACTGAAATTAATTTGGGGTTTGGATCTCAAAAGGCATGAAGTTTCTTTAAATTACCTGACTATCAGCAGCTTGTCCCCTCTAAAGTTTGAGCGATTTAAATTCTTGCAATATTTTTACCCTCCAGTGTAATACAACTAATATGCAGTGTTAGTAAATCCGTTCAAAAAGTAAATCCGACACATCTTTCACACTAACCACAACACTCGGAAGAATATTAGGATATTGTCATGTCAGATATTTAGCGTCGAGGAGCTGATACTTAAGTGATAATTTTCTTTTTTTTAAAAAGTGGTAATTAAGTGATCCTAGAAAATTTTTTATCACTGCTGAGAGTTACGACACTTTCAATGTTTTTTTCCCATTTAGTTTGAAAGTACCTATATGTTGGAAGATTATTTAAAGATGCTTCAGATGAATCAAAGCTAGAATTCTATTCTACTCCAGGACGACACAACATTAACAGATTTTGAGGGGCATTAAAGCTGTTCACTGGAAATATTCCTACCAAAAAAATAGTTGATGTTAAATTAAAACGTGCAACAAGACTTTTAAATCTCAAAGTAATTTGCACACAGTGGATACAAGTACAATTTGTTAGTCCACAATAGATTGGCACGACCGATAATTTGAATAAAAATCATTATTAAATTATGCTGTGTCGCAGGAAAAAAAAAAGAGAATTCTCACTATATTGTTATAATGCGCAAATTGATCAAATGGGACTTTTTATTAATTGCCGAGGAAGCATTCTACTAAATATTGTTGTTGGCTACGTTCGTATAACAGAATTGCGATTGGAAAAACTAACCTGTAGCTAATGTGAAATGAACAGGCAGAATGTTGATCAGAGCCCAACGAAATGTCGTTGCGTTCTTAAGATAAATGTGCCTCCTCAATCTGTACTCGAGGACTTTGGACAATTGTCTCTCAGGATAGAACGGATTGCGTTTCCCTGAAACGGTACTTCTTCAAATGACTCCGGCGAACTTAACTTCACAGAATTGCCGCACAGAATGAATGAGAAGAAAAACCGAGAATGAAAGTTATAAAATCGTGAGGGATGGTTTCGGTTAAAAATCAATAGTCACGATTGATGACCATTTATGTTAGGAAGAAACAGAGGCCACGAAGAATCACGAAACTTCAATTCTAACGGTGGGTTTTTTTTTGTTTTTTCAAATCGAACGACTCCTTACGAACAATTTATATTTGTTCGTTATTCCTTGAACATTCATACTTGTTCAAGTGCAAATGTTCAAGAGTTTCCAGTTGAACCTATTCGAACATGTGTTTGTTCGGCATAAATTGAAAACCAAGTGTCTGTTCGACAAAAATAAAAGATTGATGGGAAAAATAATATAATAAAAATGAAACACCAAGAAGCCTAGGCCCGGGCCCGAACCGAACCGAATCGACCGGCGGGCGGGTGGCGGCGGCACACGCGTGTGGTCCGTCCTAACTTTGCATAGGTTATCTCCCTTTCACAAAAGTGTGGTGCCCTTGGGGCCCAAATCCATTTGTGAGGTTCCACTTAATAAACCGATCTCTCATCTATCTCTTGTCCTATGTGGGACTCCCACACTCTCATTCACCTTTAAAGGGAAAAAATCCCCAACAATTCCCTTCATGAATGAGATATCCAGACATCATAACTCATCGTGTATGCATGAAATGCAATGTGCGATTATTCCATGAGAGAACGCTGCATCAGGATAAATAGTCTTAAGTCTTTGAACTTTCCCTAGTGAGAACTATCGAACTTGCTCGGTCAATCAGTAGTCCTGATGTCTTTGAACTGTCGACCTTTAGTGTAAGTCTAGACAATAGAAAACACACAACTATCTCTCGAACAAAGTTAGTTCTCATCGTTGTGTTCGTTTTGGCCGTGAACACCGTCCGGTCTCATGAGTGCTCTAGAGAATTCGACCTTTTCAATTCTCACGGAAGCGGCCATCACTACACTCACATCGGTGATTTCTGAATGTGCTATATATACATACTTAATTCAGAATCATTAAAAGCTTTTGCTTAATCTTACATGTCATTACAGTTGTCATTCGGGAATGAGTAAGAATTTACAGTACTCTATACTGTCTTCATAACTTGGTTGTCCCTTTTAACCTAGATCTTAGGATCTCCAATTAACTAGGTAGGGTTTCCGCTATGATGACTTATTTATAGGCCTTAAACTCATTCCCCTTGATGTTGTCACAACCATCTATTTAGTTAAGTCTTTTTTTAATGGATACACAATATTATCCTTTGACTTCACATAGTTAATTGTGATAATCTCACTAGAGAGAAGTTGTCTTGCGGTATCGTGTCTTCGACGGATATGTCGAGACTTACTGTTATACATGACATTCCTTACTCTTCCTATTGCCGCTTGACTATCACAATGAATACATACAGCTGGCACTGGTTTAGGCCAATTAGGAATGTCTTCCAAGAAATTTCGAAGCCATTATGCTTCTTTACCGGGTTTATCCAGAGCAATAAATTCTAATTCTATAGTAGATCTTGCTATACAAGTCTATTTGGTTGATTTCTAAGATACTGCTCCCCCACCAAGTGTGAACACATGCCCACTTGTCGATTTTGTGTCTTTTATGCCGGTTATCCAATTTGCATCACAGTATCCTTTAAGTACCGTTGGATATTCTGTGTAATGAAAGCATAGTCTTGAGTATGCTTCAAGTAGCCCAATACACATTTCATAGTTTTCAAATGATTTTCATTTGGATTAATTCTAAAATGACTTAACTTGTTTACCGCACAAGCTATGTCTGGCCTAGTACAGTTCATAACATACATTAAACTGCCTAGTATACTAGCATACTTATTTTGAGCATTGCTTTCACCAGTATTTTTTTAGAAATGTAAATTAACATCTATTAGGGTATTTACTGATGCGATGCCTAGATTTTTGCATTTTTCAAGAATCTTCTCAATATAATGAGATTGAGATAGAAACAACCCTTCAGATATTTTACGGATTTTAATTCCTAAAATAACATCCGCAACCCCCATGTCTTTCATATCAAATTTGCTTGTGAGCATGTTTGTGGTTGCTTTAACAACCTCACTATTGCTGCCCAATATAAGCATATCATCTACATACAAGCATAAAATGACAAAGCTATTATGAGTATTCTTAACATATACACATTTGTCATACTCATTAATCTTGAAACCATTCGACAACATGACTTGATCGAATTTAGCGTACCATTGTTTTGGTGCTTGTTTCAAGCCGTAGAGTGACTTGATAAGCCAACAAACTTTCTTCTCTTCTCTTGGAACAATGAATCCTTCAGGTTGCTCTAAATATATTTCTTCTTCCAAATCCTCATTTAGGAATGTTGTTTTGACATCCATTTGATGGATTTCAAGTCCATACAACGCTGCTATAGCAATTAACATCCGTATAGATGTAATTCTCGCGACAGGTGAATAAGTATCAAAATAATCAAGACCTTCTCGTTGCCTGTAACCTTTTACTACCAACCGAGCCTTATACTTATCAATAGTACCATCTGCTTTCACTTTCCTCTTAAATATCCACTTACATTGTAGTGGCTTATTACCAGGAGGAAGATCAACCAATTCCTAAGTATGGTTGGACAAGATGGATTCAACTTTACTATTGATAGCTTCTTTCCAAAGCGAGGCTTCTGGAGATGTCACAGCTTCCTTAAATGTCCGAGATTCATTCTCTAACAAATATGTTAGAAAATCAGGTCCAAAAGATGTAGAAGTACTTTGTCTTTTACTATGTCTAGGTTCATCCTCCATTGGATCACTTCTAGATGTAGTATCTCGAGGCCTCTTATCATTATCAATTGGCTTATATACTATGTTATACGGAAATATATTTTCAAAGAACGAAGCTGTGACGTCCTGGAAATTCAACCCTTGTAAGTGCCGGGAGTCGATTTAATGATATGAATGTATATTCATAGTCGACGCCATTTTGGACTATAAGGACTGAAAAGACGAAAATTTGGACGAATTCCGAACTTTAGATTATTTCGAATTGAGTTTCGAAATTAATCCGTGGCGATTTTTAAATTGCCGTTTTTGCAAACGAGCTTAACCCTGATCGAACTTGACCAGTGAAATTGCCGAAATTACCCATCGATCAGTACACCAAAAATTTCGTTTCAGTCCCGGCGCGCCAAAATTACCATTTTGCCCCTCCCAATAATTCACTCACATAAGACAAAAAAATTAAATTTTTGGCCCAAAGTCAAGGTGGGCCCCACCTGCCCTCTGTCCAACGTTGCCTCTCTCTGCCGCCTCCTTCTTCTTCTTCCTGCTGCTTCTTCTTCTCTTCTTCTTCTCTTCTTTTTCTTTCTTTTATTTCTTCTTGCCGAGAGCCCCTTTGCCGACCGATTCCTCCTCCTTCCGTCGCCATTTTTTTCGCGACCACCACACCCCCACCGGCAGCCACCGTCCCCAGCCACTCGCCGCCGTCGCCTGGACCCCGGCCGAGCCGCCGCCCCCGCCGTTTCGCCGAAGGAAACTCGCGGCCGGGCCTGCCCTGTTTTCGGGTCAGAGGACCCGAGAACTCCGCGGCCTCCTCTGGCCGCCACGGCCGCCACCGACGCCGACCACCACCACCCAGCTAACCCCCGACCTCCCCTCGACCGATCCCACCCCTCATCGCCGACCGTCAGCCGCCGGAACCGCCGGAATCCGGCCCGAAAGTCTCGGTGCTCTGTTTTTGAACCCGGGTTGTTCCGATCTTCGTTTCGGCCGCCACCGTCGCCGCCGTACCACACCGCCGCCGCCAGACGACTCCCCTGAGTCTCCTCTACCGCCACCCAGCTCAGCTCCGCCGGTCGCCGCGCGTGGCCGTCGGAAACCGCCGCCGACCGAGAGCCCTATTTCGGCTCGAAAACAGGACAGCCACTGATCGCGGCTGTCCGCCGTCGCCGGCCGCCTTCCGCCGCCGTCCACCTGTCCCGGCCGACTCCCACCGACCCCTAGGTGAGCCCCCGACCCTTGGCCGGCCTTGTCCCGGCCCGTGTCGCCGGAAAACGGCCAAAACAGTGAGGTTGCCGATTGAATATTCTGAGTTGTTTACTGTTGTAGGCCGCCGGCCGCCGCTCGCCGGAGCTCCGCCGCCGGCCACCTGTTCCGGCGACCTCGCCGGACTCCTACGGGGTGTCGCCGAAGTTTGAGCTCGATTCGCCGCGCGATAAACCTTAGTTTTATCGCCGCCGCCGCCGCCGCCGCCGTCGCCGTCGCCGATCGAGCTAACTCAAATAGTGAGTTGACTCTAAACCTTGGTTAGGGCGCTAATTGCGCTTAGTATTAGTCTGTTTTATTTATTTAGTTAATTAATTAATTAATTATTATTTATTTATTTATTTAAAAAAAATATTTCGATCGGGACCGGTTTAGATAGAAACCATGGTTAGGATACATGGTCGATCAATTAATTATCTGTGGCTATTTGTGGTAATTTAGCAATTAATTGATTGCTATAGTTTGACTGAGGATTAAGATTTCTATTATGAATTGAGCTTGAAATCGTCGGGTTCAGTTGATTATTTGAGAATGAGTAAATTGCTTGATTGGTTTGTCTGTCTGGCTGATATGCTCCATTGGGAATCTTGTGGGCCTTGGGGCCGAGTTGATTGTATTTCTTGTGGATTTTGGTGTTAATCCAAGATAATCAATGAATTGATTACCGAGTGCAATTTGTGTGGTCATTAAAAGGGTCAATGACGCTACCTGGCAAGTTCGCTTTGTACTGTGGGTATTTGTACCGTACTGATTGTATGGAAATTTGCGACTTGTCAGAAGCACGATAATCCATGCCCCGTGCCAGTCGTACGGTTTTAAGGGATTATCGGATGCCGGTCGCAGCTTGTGAAGGACCGAAGCTCCTTTTTAAGGAATGCCTACTCGCAGTGCCGTGCCGGGTGCACTGGATACACTGCTTGTAGTAGCCGTCGCTGAGAGGGTAAAGTGGACGTAGCCTGGTTTTGCCAGAAGAGTGCGGGATCGCACTATTGATGTATTTATCACGCCAGTCGCGTGGGTCATTGATTAATAATGAACTTGTGTATGCCTGAGTGGTTGTACTTCTGTTGGTGGTAGATTTGTCAGACTTGTTATGATTGATATATTTATATATATATATATATATATATATATATATATATATCTGTTGTTATCTTGTGATCTTTTTGTGGCACTTAGGATGTTCTGGGCGAATCATTGTCCTAACCGAGATTAGGCTTGATTCACTGAGATTCATTTCTCACCCCGTCGCGGGACAATTGTTTTTCAGGTCCGAAGTAATGGAAAGACCGGTGCAGTTCGGCACCCCCACTGACTCATCACTTGATATCAGTCTCCATCCGGTACCAGGTACGGACCAGATGTGGGAGCGTCACATCACGACGATATGGGTTGATGAAGGGATGCCACATCTGGTGGCACATCTCTTTAAAGCCTGGTATCTTCGTGATGGGATGGATCTCTTCGGTCCGCTTCGAGGATTTGAGGGGCCACCTCTAAGGGGGTCCCTAATATCCCCGCTTGGGACCCGATGGATATTGATACACCTGATGGGGAAGTGATGGACCCCGCGCCTGATATGGAGCTCGATCTCGAGCCTGAGCAATCGGTAGCCCCCTCTGTGCGTTCTAGCCAGAGTTCTTGTGATGACCCAAATGACCCGGCTCCCCCGTTTGATTATTACGACACGGATGTCGAGTCTTCCCAGTAGTGGGTTAGGGCCTTTTTGTAGTCAGGGAACTGTGGTTATTTTTGTGGGGGATACTGTTTTGGGATAGATGAGAGTTAACCTTACCTGACTCCTGTATCTTTTTGTGAGTCCTAGAGGGCCACCCCGAAGCATGGGGTTGTATTTATCAGTTGATGGCTCTATAAGGTTATGAATCATCTATTCTCATCAGCCTTTTGTATTTTGAAATCTGGCTTTATTTTCTATCTATCCCATGTGATTTTATTGAATGGAAGATGGTACGTTCCGCTTGCGCAATATAAGCTTAGGTCGATAGCAATTGCCTGGGACGCTATCTATTATGACCTGGTGGCGATTTGGCAAGGGATGTCGCGGGCTCGAGAGTCGGGACGTGACAGAAGCATCTTTTGATTCAATAATCATATTAACATGCATATCTAGGATCTCAGACTTGTGAACAAGAAATCGATATGCATTAATATTTAGAGTGTATCTAATAAAAACATAATCAACGGTTTTTGGTTCTATCTTAACTTTCTTAAGTTTAGGAACATCAAAATTTGCTAAACACCCCACACTTTGAGATAATTCAAGTTAGGCACCTTTCCACTTCTTATAGGGAGTTTGTTGTATTCTTTTATGGGGTACTCTATTTAAAATAAAGTTTGATGTTAAAATAGCTTCCCCCATAAATTCTGTGGCAAACTAGAACTATTCAATAATGCATTCACAGTTTCCTTTAAAGACCGATTTTTCCTTTCCGCCACACCATTTGATTATGGCGTATAAGGAGCAGTGATTTGGTGAATAATATCAAACTCAGAACAAATTGGCCCTTGAGACCTCTAGATTCTTGCCAACTTTCTTTTTAGAAAGTCTATTGTCTTCCTTTATCCTCAACAGAACAATCAAGTCTTCAAGTGACAATTTCTTTCTCTTGTATTTGAGATAATTATTGAAATCTCTCCAAGAAGGCGGCAATTTTTCAATGAAGGAAGCCACTTGAAATGACTTAGAGTCATTCCTTCAGCATGAATATTATGCATAATCACTTGAAGTTCTTGAATCTGACTTAAGATGGTTTTTGAGTCAACCATCTTGAAGTCCAGAAATTTGCCAACAATGAATTTCTTCAATCCGACATCTTCAGTTTTATATTTCTTGTCCAGACTGTCCCACAACTCTTTAGTCATTTTCAGCGGACTATAGACATTATAAAGGGTATTGTCCAGACCATTGAGGACATAGTCGCGACACAGGAAGTCAGAATGCTTCCGTGCGTCCACAGTAGCAACCTTTTCTTTGTTTGTCTCTCCAACATCCAATTTTGGACTATCCTCATTGAGGAATCTTGCCAAGTTCAAGGTCGTGAGATAGAACAACATCTTTTGTTGCCTTCTCTTGAAATCAGAGCCATTGAACTTTTCTGGCTTTTCACCATGATTCAGAATAGGACTAATCGAAGTTGAAGTCGAAGCCGTTTTTGTAGCAAAATTAGGATTTTTTTTCTTTAAAAAAATTATCAGAATAGCAAAGATGTGATATGTGAAATAGAATATTGTGGAACTTCAAATGAATGCATCAATTCTGTTTCAATGCTACAAAATACTTACAACGAAAATAGCACACGAACTAAGCACGAGAAACGTCAACAATAGTAATAATTTGTCTTAAGATTGTTGTTGGCTAAGTTTTATAATAGAATTGCAGTTGGAAAAACTAACCAGTAGCCAATGTGAAATGAATAGGCAGAATGTTGATTTGAGCCCAACGAAATGTCATTATGTCCTTAAGACAAATTTGCCTCCTTAATCTGTATCCGAGGACTTTGGACAATAGTCTCCCAAGATAGAACGGATCGCATTCCCCTAAAGCGATACTTCTTCAAAAGACTCCGGTGAGCTTAA
Source organism: Rhodomyrtus tomentosa (assembly GCA_028455895.1). Classification (NCBI taxonomy): domain Eukaryota; kingdom Viridiplantae; phylum Streptophyta; class Magnoliopsida; order Myrtales; family Myrtaceae; genus Rhodomyrtus; species Rhodomyrtus tomentosa. Next base: position 9,423,861 of record JAPCWY010000003.1, on the reverse strand, counting down.
CTTCGCAGAATTGTCACACATAATGAATGAGAGGAAAAATCGAGAATGCAAGTTATAAAATCATGTGGGATGGTTTCGGTTAAAAAACAATAGTCACGATCGATGACTATTTATGTTAGGAAGAAATAGAGGCCACGAAGAGTCACAAAGCTTCAATAATGACGATGGTTTTTTTTTTTTCAAAGTTCAAGAGTTTCTAGTCGAACACCCATTTGTGAGGTTCCACTTAATAAACTCATATCCCATTTATTTCTTATCATTTGTGGGACTCCCACAACCCCACACTCTCATTCACCTTTAAAGGATAAAATCCCCAACATATACGTGGACATGTTGTCTTCCATAACATAGTACCATACAACGTTGAGACGCTTGATCATAATTTAGTACAAAATGTCAGGAAATATGATGTTTTTCTCTTAACATGATTTTGTCAAATATCGACCTTATAAGATGATTTAATTGGCAGCAAAGTGAGAGGCACTTTTTTGAATACGGCGAAGCCGGCCCCTTCCTCCATGCTCACATCTCCCTCCGTCATTTCCTTTGGCAATTCCCAGTCGAAGGAGTGCAAGACGTTGGCGAGCGTTAGCTCGACGGCCGCCATCCCCATCAAAATCCCGGGGCATACTCTCCTCCCTGCCCCGAATGGTAACAGCTCAAAATGATTCCCCTTGTAATCGATCGGACTGTCCTCGAACCTCTCCGGCACGAACTCCTCAGGGTCAACCCACACGCCCGGGTCCCGCCCGATGCCCCATACGTTGACATGGACACGGGTCTTCGGGTCGACATCGTAGCCGAACAGCTTGAAGTGGCCCATTGTTTCCCTCGGGATGAGTAGTACCCCCGGAGGATGTAACCTTATTGCCTCCTTGAGTACTGACTTGAGATATTTGAGCCTGTGAAGGTCGTCTTCCACGACCCGTTCTTTGTTTCCAACACAACTCCGGATCTCCTCTCGAGCTTTTCGCATCACCCGCGGGTTCCTGGCGAGCTCGGCCATTGTCCATTCCATGAGAACTGCACCGGTGTCCACTCCAGCAAGGAATATATCCTGAGAGTCCCAATGAATGTCAAGATTCTCAAAAAAGAAATTTAGGTCAGTTTCTTCAGGGATACCATTTTTGTCCGAGAAGGAGGACGGAGTATACATTTAAGAAGTTCTTAAATTAAATCCCGCAACATAAAGAACTTTCAAGTTTGCTTCTCAATTGTGTGTGTGGTCTGCAGTAGGTAACATGTAAGAGATTGTATGATGTACCATCAAGATAGCCTTGATGTTATCTTCCTTGAGGCGAACCCCTGCGAGCTCAGTCTGATCCCTCTCCATCTTCAGCAGCAAATCGACGATGTCCTCCTCTTCCTCGTTGCTTTTTCTCGAGCTCCGATGCTCTTCGATCACCTTCTGACAGAAATTGTCCAACTGGCGAAAACTCTTCTCCAACCTCGAATGGAGCCCTGTGAACCTGTCCACAATCTTGCCGAATAGAGGGAAAAAATCCGATGCCGAGAAGCTTCCCAACACCGTCATTGCCTCGCGAATCATATCCCCCAAACTTCCGTCGTTGAACTCCAACGGAAACGCCTTCCCAGATGCGACCCTGCATGTAAGGTGTGCGAACAAGTCAGAGTTACTTGTTGGCGATTCTTGCTAGGCTCTCAGGCTAGACAAGCTCTGGTACAAATCTTTCCTGAGGTTCAGTCGAGTTTTCCTAGTTGGAGCATTGACTCGAAACAAGTTTGAACTTGATAATAGCTAAATAATTCGGGTGGCTTAAGCATAATCGAGACTAATCAAATATAGTCAAGCTCGAACCAAGAAAACATGGTAAAGTTGAGCTCAAGTTCGAAGAACCAAACTCAATATATGCTCAAATTACTGCTCACAAGTAGTAACTTCGTCGCGGAAGGCAATTCTACACCAGGACCTACCTCCAAGTGATCCTAACTGTCAAAGCCAGGAACTTCTCTCTCATATCGACTAAAGTTCCGCCCTCTGCTGACTTCGCGATTGACTCCATCATTGTACCCACCTCCTCTTCCCTGACGTATCGGAAGGACTGAACTCGCTTGGCGCTAAGCAGCTTGAGCAGGCACAGCTTCCGCAGCTCCCTCCAATAGTCGCTGTACTCGGTGAAGGCGACGTCCAGGTGGTCATAGGAGAGGCGTCCTATGCCGAGTAGCTGGGGGCGGCTGCAACAGTTGAGATCGTGGGCCTTGAGGACCTCCCTGGCAGCGGCAGGGGAGGAGATGATGACTGTGGGTACGCAGCCGAGGCGGATGAGCATGACGGGGCCATACCGCCTGGAGAGTTCCCACAGGGACTGGTGAGGCAAGTGGCTGAGCAGGTGGAGGTTGCCTATGATGGGGAGAGGCGGAGGCCCCGGAGGGAAGTTCTTCTTCTGCTGCTTCACCGTCGTAGTTGTAGTCTTCGTGACGATTATGTTTTTGTCGTGGAACCTTTTCACTAAGAGGAGGAGGAGGAGGAGAGGAAGGAAAAGAGAAAACCATGTGAAGAGGATGTGAAGAGCCATCGTTGGGATGGTTATGTGTTTTGTGAAAGTACATGCAATTTGAGTTCGTTTCGGATGGTTAAGTAGTGTGAGGGTTGAGAGTAAAGATCAATATCAAATGGATCCTGAAGAATTTGTTGATGTAATTCATACGAAATTGGCGAAAACTGCACTTAACAATAGTCTTTCCTAGGCTACTAATTGATAGTATGATTGCACTGACATGACATTGATGCAAAAATAAAGGGAAAGTTATAAAAAAATCATAAATATATTGCGATTATGCCAACTCGGTTATTAACTCTTTTTTTTTTTTCAATTGAGTTCTAAATCTATTAAATTTATCCTAATGCAGTCTATTTGGCTGATCGATATTGACATGGATAATTTAATATTTGCTTTTTTCTTCTATTGTGGCTGGCGAGAGTCACTGGACTCCCCAGCCATTGGTCAAGACCATTGCATCTGTAGGCGAAGGTAGCCTTGCCAGTGGCTAGCGAGGCCATGGCCGCCTTTGCTCGCTGTCAAAGAAGACCTAGCGAGGCTGGCCTTGTCTAGGTGAGGGCAGGTTGTGACATTCTGATTTTCAATCAACTTCAGGCTCTGTAATGAGAAGTTTATTTATATCAAGTGATGTATTTCGGTTGTATTCCGCTCAAATCTGATCAATTGAGTAGACTGACCAAAGGGAAAAGGCTAACGCAAGACGAGATACGTGGACCTAAGTGACTCGAATAGGAAATGGCGCTTTGACCATAAGGATTATCGAGGGGATATTTAGGATCGCAAAAAGGCCGATCTAAGAATGATTAGGGATTACCATGAGAGTGTCGTACGATTGGAGCGTGGGTCATGCCGCTTAACCAACGTACGATTTGCAAAATTATCCTAAATCGGACTGTGACGATCGAGTCCATAGGGACTAGCGATAAGCCCTTGCAATTACATGACAACCAAGGCCGCCATAAATTGACGAGCTTTAAACGTGATGAGAATCACGGGGTTGATACGCGTATAGTCTGCAAAAGCCGCCCGTCGGTTCGGAATAGGCTGAAATCACGTTTGGTAGAAAGAACGATCAGAATTGAGTCCTGAAAAGTTTGAAAAAGTAAAATCAAGAATTTCAACGTCAATTGGATTGGCCATCGCCCTATCGAAGAAGTCAGAATCGAGAAAAACGAAGTTCCGAACGTCAGAGGTAAAAAGACCATAATGCCCTTCAAGCTTAAGAATTTGTCTTTATAATTGAAGGAAGTACAAAATGAACATTTCTCCTCCCCCAAGCTGCTGAAAATTGAAGAGCAATTGATGGCCATTGGATGCCCTTGAGAAAAATAATGGACAAGTGTCAAGCATCAAAGGGTAGTAGATCATTTCACCAATTAATGCCCACCTACCAATCACCTCAATTAATTTAAATTTTTGGGATAATAACCAGCTCTCTCTCTCTCTCTCCTCAAATTCGGCCAAAAATTGCAGAGCACCACCATTTCCCTTTCTTCTTCTTCTTCTTCTCCAGTTTCTGCTTCACCCGACCCCGCCGGACGCCGCCGTTCGGTCCGTACGACTGCCACCTTCGACTGTCCCCTACTGCCGGCCAACTACCCAGACATAGCCCCACGTCTTGCCGACGTCCTCCAACTTGAATCAGGTCATTTGGAGCTTTGAGGAATTCGAGGCAAGCATTCTCCCACAGGTCGATGGATTCTGTTCCAGTTTGAGGTAGGTTCGGTTATGAACCCTTTAGACAGCCGAAAACTTGAAATCTTTGGTTCAAATTTTGTGGAGATCAAGTAGACATATAGATGGTTCTGTGGTAAAAATTGAGGATTTATTTGATAAGTTTTTGACCATGAACTACCCTTGTACATTATGCCAAGAATCTGCCGGTATTCCGTGTTTGAGTGATCCGGCGACTTTCGACAACTTTCCGGCAACCACGCGACTTGAAACTCACGGTGAGACATCCAAACTCTTAGGTAGACATTATAAGAGGTAGAATGGTGTATATTTGATGGATTTGAGATAGATTAAGGCCGGTTGGATCCGGCATGAACAGAACTGAATGGAACCGGTTCAATGCCGGGCCAAACCGGTTCTGTGGATGGCTGAATAGGCTGGATTTGTGTTGTAATTTGGTGTGTATGATGTGTTGTGATGATGAGGAGTATCTAATGGATGATTTGGATGGATGAATGGAGGGATTGAACTTGAAATTTGACAAAATCGATTGATTATCCTAGGTTGCGCGACGGATTGACCTTGGACTTGAGTTGGCCGAACCTTAGGAGGTGCAAGGAGGAGTAATTTGCGTTATTAAGCGAAGGTAAGGAATTTCCTAAACCAAGGCTAGGGGGATTGGACTCGATTGAGTAAGTCGAGGGCCGAACGAAACGATTTATGAGAAAATCCTCGCATGTAATAGCTTGATGCATCCTTGGACGTTATAGAATGATTGTTTGACCTAGCCTATGCTTGAATTGTCTGAGTGCCTGATTACCATTTGAATTGAATTGCTTGCCACGAAATTTATTAAACATATTATCATGCGCATTGGCCATTGATTATGAAATTTGATTTTTTTTTTAAAAAAATCAAGTTAATTGATATGATGTGGCATGAGACATGATTGTGGCATTGCATGGCATGGCCTTGAGACGTATGAGACGCGGGGCGGAGGTTGAGACCCTGATGCGACGATGTCGCGGGGTGGATTATGAAAAGGTAGCGCCCTGATGCGACGGAGTCGCGGGGTTGAGATAGCCATAGTCCTGATGCGATATAATCGCGAGACAGAATACGAGCTCATAGACTCTGCTTGGAAATTGAACCGGGGCCTGATGCGTTTACGCGGGCCGAGCCTGATGCGATCTAATCGCGGGCCAGAGAATGAGGCAGGCTGAGGTTGATTGATGTGGTGAAGTGATAGGTCAAGCATATATGTGCATTTGTGTGTGACATGAGAATATAAATATATGCCTGTACTCTATGCATTATTGTTTATTGAATTATGACTGTCATGTCCACGTGAGTTCATGAGTTGGATAAGTTGAGTGACTTGACTGTCGAGTGGACGGTCAACCTGACCTAGGGTTAGGTTTTTCTTACTGAGATATGTATTTCACCCCTTTTGGGGAAACCTTACCTTACAGATTCTAGGCAGTAACAATGTGGCCTATCAGATTCGGGGACCCGCAGGAGATGACGGCGTATTACGATAAGTTCCTCGATAGGTAGGGAAATATATACGTAAGGAAATGTACAGTAGTATGGATAGACGAAGGGAAGCCGAACTGGAAGCCTCATCGGTTCGAGGCATGGTTTAGACGGGACGAGATAGGAAAGTTGGGCCACTGAAGCCCCATGAGGTTCCGAAGGGTGTCATACCTCCTTGGTGTCAGACGATAGCGGACCAGGAGGCGACCATGGATGGAGACCCAGCTGAGCTGTCGCAGGAGACGACTATGGAGGACTTTGTGGAGATTCCGTCGAAGACTTTCTCTGAGTATGAGCCGTCGGAGGAGACTGAGGACACCGGGGATTCCAGTAGTTCTTCCTAGACGACTCCGGATGGTGACCTGACTTTTGACTGGCAACCTGACCCCCTTCTCTAGTGGATTTTGTGGACACCTTTTGACATGTTTACTCGTCGCCTTGCTGTATAGCGGTCTGTAGTAGATGTGACCAGTTGATGTTGATGTATGACTTTATGATGCTATCCAGTCCTGCTTAGTCTTGGGATATATATATATATATATATATATATATATATATATATATATATATATATATATATATATATATTGTTCGGGGAGTTTTTGGGAAACGCTTCCATGTGCTTAATGTAAATTATTTCATCTCTCGATCTTCCTTTATATATAAGTGGATCCTTGGGACCGCCGAAAGATTATTGTTGTTTTGCTTACAGGGATGATAGCGTGCTCGCGATGAGACGTGGGGCGTGACACAGGTGATCTCCAACGAACCTCATCGGCCATAGCTCGCCAGCCACAGTAGGATGAAAAAAGAAAGAGAAGAAAAAGAACAAAGAAAAAATATTATTAAAAATAATCCACCTTAGCACTGTCCGATTGTCACAACCTAAAAATAGGATTTTAAATTAATTAATTAGGTTAATTAACTTAGATGGAACTCTCTCCATTTCTACCCGATCATGAATTATTGTTCAAATGATTATCTAGGAAAAGATTTTTTATTTTCGAAGCCGCCACCAATAATTTTTTGGTAGATCGATTATAAACCAACATTCTACAAACCAAAGTTTTAAGTTTGGGACTTGGTTACATTAAATTTTTACATTAATGCCCTTTTAGTATAAGTTTCATGAAAAATATTCAATTTGGCAATTGTGATGAATTTTGACTTAAAGTTTGGATATGCAAATTTTTTTAGTTTTCTTTTTATGATTTTTTTAGTTTTCGAAATTAAAAATTAATGAAAAAAGAGGATGAATTGGTTGAAGATTGACTTATAATATTTGGATCGAACTTTCATTAATTTCCAAAATTTTAAGAAAATCTTTTTACCCTACATCTTTTGAAAATCGGAATGGATCCGAAAGATTTTATTTATCGAATGTAATCCATAAGATAGGATTTCTAGAAAATCCTATCTTTCTAAAATGTTAAGATGTGCTTTTTAAGAAATCATATCTTCCTAATCTCTTTTTTTTATGAGATTTTGTGACATGAAATTTAAAGATGAGGCATGAAAGATTTTTTATTTGTTTCTTTTTTTGAATTTTCTAACTTTTTTTTGGTAATTTATTTTTATTTTTATGGGTGAATTTAAATTCAGGTTGCAAATCTTTTAATGAAAAGATAATTACCGATATTTTTTTCTAGTTAATTTTTTATCTAAAGCATGATAGATCAATTCTGAAATTTGAAATACCCACTATGAAAATAATTCTATATAAAGCTTGATAGATATACTTATTTTCACATGTGCGATTACATATTAGAAAAATTTCCTAATCGATTATGTTTTTAAGTATTTTTTGTATTTTGAGTATATTCATAAAGATTAGATTTCAAAATATTTGCATTACGATACATTCTTTCGAAATTAAGTCGAAGATATATTGCAAGATATGTTTTGAATTTTCGGTTTCCAAAAATTAATGTGCAATCTTCCAACTCAAGTAATCAAATATATTTTGAACTTGCAATGCAATTTTCTAAATAAGGCAGTTCAAATAATCATTTTTGCAAAATATTGAGAATATTTGAGATTCGATTTTTGAAGTGCAATCTTCCAAATTAGGCAATTTTCAGTATCTAAATCTTGCAACATGATTTTTTCGAGATATGCAATCCGATCAATAATTCATGCAAAATAAGCAAGTGTATGTTCTAAAGTTCAGATTAGGAGATTTACCTAATATCACAAGATTGTGCTTTCCAAATTCAGTGAATGTAACTCTCTCTTTCTCTGTGTGTATTTGTATGGGGATAGTTCTCCAGTGAAAACAAAGACAGTCTTGTTTTGTTTTTCTTTTCTCTAGTGGTTGACCCGCAAAAGACAAAAGATTTTTTTTTTCCTTCTCTCTCCCTCCGTGCCTTTTCTCAATCGTGTCAAACCTTTCTTGAAAAAATATTGAGTGGGCCGGGGCCAGTACTCTCGTGATTGATATATGAGAGTGACATTGAGAGAGAGAGACAGAGGAGAGAGACAGATAGAGAGGGGAGAGAGAAGGGGGCGAGAGGACATGTGTCTTCTCGTGATTGACTGGAGCGCAAGAACACATGTTGGCCCCACCCTACCCAATACCTTCTCAACTTTCTCTGCTTTGGTCGAAAATTAAAAGAAAGACACCTTGTCTTGTGATGGACCAAATACAAAAGTCTGCCCTCTTTTTTTCTATCTTTTTTTTTTTTCACCAGACTAAACTAGGATTTCATGAATTTGTCTAATTACGGAATAGTCCCACAACTTTGGATCATTGCAATTCAATCCTTCCCAACACCACTTAGGCATTTTTTAATTAATTAAGCCTTAATTAAATACTTTTTAAATTAATTAACTTTAACAAATTGAATTAAGCCCAAGATAAGCCCTTACATTTTGGCTCAATGCATTTGTTAATTTCGATTCATTTTCCAATAGCCAGTCCAATGCAATGCAAGTAGATGAATGAATACTAAAATAAAAAAAATGAATTACTTATTTTTTTTATAGAAACTAAAATTAATTCCTGATTTTTATGTAAAATAAAATGACTAAAACGATTAACAAAAATTCAAGTATTAACAACGCTTGAATGGACTAAAATGGAATAATTACGAGTTTAGGATTCAATTGAAAAAAATATTTAGAACTGAATTGGCATAATCGCGATAAGTTTATGATTTTTTTTTATAATTTTGCCCAAAAATAGATAGTAATCCGCAATTACAATGTACCTCTTCATCCAATCGATTCAAGTTGTTTCAATATTATTGGCTAACGTGGCCCTTGACGTTTCACGTGCAAATCGCTTGGTCACATTCCATCCAGGGTCCACCCATGTGTTTTTACTGTTGCCTCCGTCTTCAAGTGAGTGAAAGTTACAAAAGGTGGCGGCATTTCCACGTATTGTCTTGTGTTGTCCATGAATTGATTGGCTCATGAAGATGGAGTCCACATGCCGTTTTGTTGTTGCGAAAAAGCGTTGAAAAATTATTAAACTTATTACCTTAATCAATTCAATTTTATTTTTTTATGTCAATTCAGTCTTAAACGTTTAATATTGATATTAATTTATTCCTAACCTTTTTATTGATGTCAATTCAACCCTAAAGATTAATTTAGTATTAAATATTATGTATTTATGCTAATTGAGTCAATTCGATTAATTTAGATTGAAAATTATTAGTGCGAACATCAATTGTCCTACGTGGTACGGTTTGAGCTAACGTTGATATTTTTTAAAATATTTTTTTTGATATTTTAAATAATTGTTAATAATATTTTTTTAAAAACCAAAAAAATGATTTAAAATTATAGAATAATATTAAAAAATATCCAAATCAACATTGTCGTACCACGTAGGATAGCCAATGTCCAAGTTAGCCATTTTAGATTAAAATTAGTCGGATAAACTCAATTAGAATAAATATAAACGATTTATAACTAAATTGGTACCAATGCAAATAGTTTAGGAATGAATTAGCATCAACAAAAGGTTTGTGACTTAATTGGCACAAATAAAAAAAGTTTGGGACCGAATGGCCCCAAAAAAAGTTTAGGACGAAATTGACACTAGTGCAATAAGTTTAGGATTTTTTTGACACTTCTATAAAGTCCGTTACATAGGCTAAGCAAGTTATATATCCGTTCTCGGAAAAATGCCTTTTTATTAATGATAAAGTTTTAAGTCATTTAACATTTTATCAATTAAATTCATTTAGTTAATTTTGGTCGAAAAGAGCTAACGTACGCCAACTGGCTTACGTGATAGTCTAGAGACGTCAAATGGTTGGGTCGGGTCAAATATGGTTCGATCCATATTGACATATCTAACCTGTTTTGACCCATATTTAACAACTCATACCCGACCCGACTCACAACTAACTCATACCCGACCCGACCCGACCCGATCCATTTTGACCCATATTACCAAATTACAATAATGTTTTAAGAAAATAATATTACTAAAATACTTGCATAAAATAAAAAAATCTAGCGAAATTTTTTAAGCGATTGGGACTGGGACAAATGATCGTGACCGGCAACCATGGATGACAACTGGGGCAGGGCCCAAGCGAACCTCGAATCAAACTCAAATAATTTTGAGAACGGGCTACAAATCATAAATTTGTTACTTTGATCTCTCCGGGAATTTATACATGTAAATGCATACACAACAGTTAACTGCTCAACTAAGATAAATGACAAGGTGCTAACGAAAAGAAACAAAGTCCTTATGCAAGGTTAATGTAACGTATGCATATTAGTGCGCTGCATAAAGTTTTAATCAAAACAAAATGATTTTTCCAAAATTTAATTTGTTGCTACAATTCGAACTGCTCAAATTGGATTAAACGGTAAACCCACCAAAAAAATTTCGCATGAATTAAGAGATGGACATGGACTCAAGTCGCACAAGGAGCTTCACTTGATTTCACTCTCTTACACATCCCAATCCTTTTTCATTTTTTATTTTGGTTTCGGATTAAAAAAGAAAACTTCATACGAGATTATAGTGAAGATCCTTATTCACCGACACACTCCTACCTCAATTCAAAACTATTTCTCATGATTCACGAGGAATCATGATACATCAAAGGGTGGAAAGGCCATTCCACCTTGCACACCAACCAAACACAGTGCATATTTGTGATGCTTTTGTGCCAAATTCAAAATCGTCCTGCTTTTTTTTAAAGTATCACCGATCGTATTTGCGCCATTCCAGCACGGATTCGCAGACATATATTTGACTCTGTCAAAAAGAAATTGTAGTGGATCTTGTTTGAAGATGAAAACGAGTTGGATTTGGCAGGGATTTGTGAATTCTTTTACATATTTTAGACCAGAGCTGCGTACCCCGAGCGGAGCTGCTGTTTAGGCGGTATTAAGCGACCATTGCATAATGGTCGCACCTCTCAGGTAAACCTCTTGCCGCGGTTGCCATGCTACAACCGACACGACATAATACGGCACAGCACGGCACACTAATACAAATTCCTGATAGAATAAAAAAAATTCATACATTGGGACACATTGTATTTTGAGTATATGTTTTTATATGTACATGATAAATAATTATTTTTATGATTTCGCAAATAAAAAATTAAAAAAAAGAGAGCCCTAAACTATTTTTATGATTCCACGGAAAAGAGCTAAATTAAACCCAGGTTCAAGCTCAGATTAGGTTCGGTTTTAAACTCTGTGGCTGCATTTGGTAATCAGGATAAAAATAAGGACAACATTTGGCTTCTGCTTAGGACTGGATAAAAAGGGATATAAGGAGGATATAGTCTTGATATGATTATCCCATGGGAGAAGTAGGATAAGGGTGGATATGATTTCTTATGTTCTTGATATAAAAATTATTTTTTAATAACAAAATTCTTGAAATAATAAAATTAAAATGATAATTAATTTTGAGTTTTAATATTAATGCTAGCATAAAAATATTTTTTTTTTAAAATATACCTATTTGTATTTATAAATTTGAGTTTCTCTCTACTTTATAACATATGTTTTGTGCATAAACACTCACTTCATATCCATATCATTATGTATTTTTAGTACACTAGTATAGTTTATTATTTAATAAAATATTTATTAATAAATGATGGAACGGATTAAAAAAATGAAAATATATATAAATAAAAAAATAAGTAAATAAAAATGAAGTAGAAAAACCATATTTTAAATTGTCACGCCCCGCGCCCCATCGCGAGCACGCAATCATCCCTGCAAGTAAAACAACAACAATCTCTCGGCGGTCTCAAGGACCCACCTCATATAAAAAGAAAGGTCGATAGATAAAATAAATTACATTAAGCACACCGAAGCGGTTCCCAATGTCTCCTGTACAATATGTATATACACATACAGACTAAGTAGGACATGGATAGCATCAAGAAAACCGTACATCATCACCTACAGACCGATAATTACTAAATCTGCTAAACAACAGGGGCGACGGGTAAGCATGCTAAAAAGATATCCACAAAATCCACCAGGGAAGGGGGGGCCAGGTCGCCAGTCAAAAAGTCAGGCCATCATCCGGAGTCGCCCAGGAAGAACTGCTGGAATCTCCGGTGTCCTCGCTCTCCTCTGACGGCTCGTACTCGGAGAAAGTCTCTGATGGAACCTCCACAGAGTCCTCCATGGTCGCTTCCTGCGGCTACTCAGCCTGGTCTCCCTCCATGGTCGCTTCCTGGTCCGGCTTGGATGGATCTCTCTCGGACGGCTCCACCACGATGACCTCATCCTCTAGCGGTGGCACGGAAAACTGAGCTGTCGGCGTTCGCTTCGGGCCGTTCCTCGACCCAACCACTGAACCCTCCGAAAACTCTTGATCCGAAGTCGTCTGACACCATGGAGGCATAACACCCTCCGGAACCTCGTGAGGCCTCAATGGCCCGACCTTCCTATCCTCGTCCTGTTTAAACCAATCCTCAAACCGATGAGGCTTCCAGTCTGGTTTGCCCTCATCTACCCAAATTACTGTACATTTCCTTAAGTATATATTTCCCTACCTATCGGGGAACTCATCGTAATACGCCGTCATCTCATGCGGGTCCCCGAACCTGATAGGTCACATAGCTAATCACTAGGATTTGTAAAGTAAAATTTCCCCAAAAGGGGTGAAATACACATCTCAGTAAGAAAAACCTAACCTTAGGTGAGGTTGACCGTCCACTCAGGCAGTCAAGTCACTCAACCTATCCAACACATGTAATCATGCAGGTATGACATTCATAATTCAATAAACAATAATGCATAGAGGACAGACATGCATTTATATTCTCATGTTACACACAGTTGCACGTATATGTTCGGCCTGTCACTTTACCACATCAATTAACTTTAACAAATTGAATTAAGCCCAAGATAAACCCTTACATTTTGGCTCAATGCATTTGTTAATTACGATTCATTTTGCGATAGCCGGTCCAATGCAATGCAAGTAGATGAATGATTACTAAAATAAAAAAAATGAATTACTTATTTTTTTTTATAGAAACTAAAATTAATTCCTGATTTTTATGTAAAATAAAATGACTAAAAAGATTAACGAAAATTTAAATATTAACAACGCTTGAATGGACTGAAATGGAATAATTACGAGTTTAGGATTCAATTGAAAAAAATATTTAGAACTGAATTGGCATAATCACGATAAGTTTATGATTTTTTTTTATAATTTTGCCCAAAAATAGATAGCGATCGGCAATTACAATGTACCTCTTCATCCAATCGATTCAAGTTGTTTCAATATTATTGGCTGACGTGGCCCTTGACGTTTCACGTGCAAATCGCTTGGTCACATTCCATCCAGGGTCCACCCATGTGTTTTTACTGTTGCCTCCGTCTTCAAGTGAGTGAAAGTTACTAAAGGTGGCGGCATTTCCACGTATTGTCTTGTCTTGTCCATGAAATGATTGGCTCATGAAGATGGAGTCCACATGCCGTTTTGTTGTTGCGAAAAAGCGTTGAAAAATTATTAAACTTATTACCTTAATCAATTCAATTTTATTTTTTTATATCAATTCAGTCTTAAACGTTTAATATTGATATTAATTTATTCCTAACCTTTTTATTGATGTCAATTCAACCCTAAAGATTAATTTAGTATTAAATATTATGTATTTATGCTAATTGAGTCAATTCGATTAATTTAGATTGAAAATTATTAGTGCGAACATCAATTGTCCTACGCGGTACGGTTTGAGTTAACGTTGATATTTTTTAAAATATTTTTTTTGATATTTTAAATAATTGTTAATAATATTTTTTTAAAAACCAAAAAAATGATTTAAAATTATAGAATAATATTAAAAAATATCCAAATCAACATTGCCGTACCATTTAGGATAGCCAATGTCCAAGTTAGCCATTTTAGATTAAAATTAGTCGGATAAACTCAATTAGAATAAATATAAAAGATTTATAACTAAATTGGCACCAATGCAAATAGTTTAGGAATGAATTAGCATCAACAAAAGGTTTGTGACTTAATTGGCACAAATAAAAAAGGTTTGGGACCGAATGGCCCCAAAAAAAGTTTAGGACGAAATTAACACTAGTGCAATAAGTTCAGGATTTTTTTGACACTTCTATAAAGTCCGATACATAGGCTAAGCAAGTTATATATCCGTTCTCGGAAAAATGCCTTTTTATTAATGATAAAGTTTTAAGTCATTTAACATTTTATCAATTAAATTCATTTAGTTAATTTTGGTCGAAAAGAGCTAACGTACGCCAACTGGCTTACGTGATAGTCTAGAGACGTCAAATGGTTGGGTCGGGTCAAATATGGTTCGATCCATATTGATCCATATTGACATATCTAACCTGTTTTGACCCATATTTAACAACTCATACCCGACCCGACTCACAACTAACTCATACCCGACCCGACCCATTTTGACCCATATTACCAAATTACAATAATGTTTTAAGAAAATAATATTACTAAAATACTTGCATAAAATAAAAAAATCTAGCGAAATTTTTTAAGCAATTGGGACTGGGACAAATGATCGTGACCGGCAACCATGGCTGACAACTGGGGCAGGGCCCAAGCGAACCTCGAATCAAACTCAAATAATTTTGAGAACGGGCTACAAATCATAAATTTGTTACTTTGATCTCTCCGGGAATTTATACATGTAAATGCATACACAACAGTTAAGTGCTCAACTAAGATAAATGACAAGGTGCTAACGAAAAGAAACAAAGTCCTTATGCAAGGTTAATGTAACGTATGCATATTAGTGCGCTGCATAAAGTTTTAATCAAAACAAAATGATTTTTCCAAAATTTAATTTGTTGCTACAATTCGAACTGCTCAAATTGGATTAAACGGTAAACCCACCAAAAAAATTTCGCATGAATTAAGAGATGGACATGGACTCAAGTCGCACAAGGAGCTTCACTTGATTTCACTCTCTTACACATCCCAATCCTTTTTCATTTTTTATTTTGGTTTCGGATTAAAAAAGAAAACTTCATACGAGATTATAGTGAAGATCCTTATTCACCGACACACTCCTACCTCAATTCAAAACTATTTCTCATGATTCACGAGGAATCATGATACATCAAAGGGTGGAAAGGCCATTCCACCTTGCACACCAACCAAACACAGTGCATATTTGTGATGCTTTTGTGCCAAATTCAAAATCGTCCTGCTTTTTTTTAAAGTATCACCGATCGTCTTTGCGCCATTCCAGCACGGATTCGCAGACATATATTTGACTCTGTCAAAAAGAAATTGTAGTGGATCTTGTTTGAAGATGAAAACGAGTTGGATTTGGCAGGGATTTGTGAATTCTTTTACATATTTTAGACCAGAGCTGCGTACCCCGAGCGGAGCTGCTGTTTAGGCGGTATTAAGCGACCATTGCATAATGGTCGCACCTCTCAGGTAAACCTCTTGCCGCGGTTGCCATGCTACAACCGACACGACATAATACGGCACAGCACGGCACACCAATACTAATTCCTGATAGAATAAAAAAAATTCATACATTGGGACACATTGTATTTTGAGTATATGTTTTTATATGTACATGATAAATAATTATTTTTATGATTTCGCAAATAAAAAATTAAAAAAAAGAGAGCCCTAAACTATTTTTATGATTCCACGGAAAAGAGCTAAATTAAACCCAGGTTCAAGCTCAGATTAGGTTCGGTTTTAAACTTTGTGGCTGCATTTGGTAATCAGGATAAAAGTAAGGACAACATTTGGCTTCTGCTTAGAACTGGATAAAAAGGGATATAAGGAGGATATAGTCTTGATATGATTATCCCATGGGAGAAGTGGGATAAGGGTGGATATGAATTCTTATGTTCTTGATATAAAAATTATTTTTTAATAACAAAATTCTTGAAATAATAAAATTAAAATGATAATTAATTTTGAGTTTTAATATTAATGCTAGCATAAAAATAATTTTTTTTAAAATATACCTATTTGTATTTATAAATTTGAGTTTCTTTCTACTTTATAATATATGTTTTGTGCATAAACACTCACATCATATCCATATCATTATGTATTTTCAGTACACTAGTATAGTTTATTATTTAATAAAATCTTTATTAATAAATGATGGAACGGATTAAAAAAATGAAAATATATATAAATAAAAAAATAAGTAAATAAAAATGAAGTAGAAAAATCATATTTTAAATTGTCACGCCCCGCGCCCCATCGCGAGCACGCAATCATCCCTGCAAGTAAAACAACAACAATCTCTCAGCGGTCTCAAGGACCCACCTCATATAATAAGAAAGGTCGAGAGATAAAATAAATTACATTAAGCACACCGAAGCGGTTCCCAATGTCTCCTGTACAATATGTATATACACATACAGACTAAGTAGGACATGGATAGCATCAAGAAAGCCGTACATCATCACCTACAGACCGATAATTACTAAATCCGCTAAACATCAGGGGCGATGGGTAAGCATGCTAAAAAGGTATCCACAAAATCCACCAGGGAAGGGGGGGCCAGGTCGCTAGTCAAAAAGTCAGGTCATCATCCGGAGTCGCCCAGGAAGAACTGCTGGAATCTCCGGTGTCCTCGCTCTCCTCTGACGGCTCGTACTCGGAGAAAGTCTCTGATGGAACCTCCACAAAGTTCCCCATGGTCGCTTCCTGCGGCTACTCAGCCTGGTCTCCCTCCACGGTCGCCTCCTGGTCCGGCTCGGATGGATCTCTCTCGGACGGCTCCACCACGATGACCTTATTCTCTGGCGGTGGCACGGAAAACTCTGCTGTCGGTGTCCGCTTCGGGCTGTTCCTCGATCCAACCACTGAACCCTCCGGAAACTCTTGATCCGAAGTCGTCTGACACTATGGAGGTATAACACCCTCCGGAACCTCGTGAGGCCTCAATGGCCCGACCTTCCTATCCTCGTCATGTTTAAACCAACCCTCAAACCGATGAGGCTTCCAGTCTGGTTTGCCCTCATCTACCCAAATTACTGTACATTTCCTTAAGTATATATTTCCCTACCTATCAGGGAACTCATCGTAATACGCCGTCATCTCATGCGGGTCCCCGAACCTGATAGGCCACAAAGCTAATCACTAGGATCTGTAAAGTAAAATTTCCCCAAAAGGGGGGAAATACACATCTCAGTAAGAAAAACTTTACCTTAGGTGAGGTTGACCGTCCACTCAGGCAGTCAAGTCACTCAACCTATCCAACACATGTAATCATGCAGGTATGACATTCATAATTCAATAAACAATAATGCATAGAGGACATACATGCATTTATATTCTCATGTTACACACAGTTGCACGTATATGCTCGGCCTGTCACTTTATCACATCAATTAACTTTAACAAATTGAATTAAGCCCAAGATAAGCCCTTACATTTTGGCTCAATGCATTTGTTAATTTCGATTCATTTTCCGATAGCCAGTCCAATGCAATACAAGTAGATGAATGAATACTAAAATAAAAAAAATGAATTACTTATTTTTTTTTATAGAAACTAAAATTAATTCCTGATTTTTATGTAAAATAAAATGACTAAAAAGATTAACGAAAATTTAAGTATTAACAACGCTTGGATGGACTGAAATGGAATAATTACGAGTTTAGGATTCAATTAAAAAAAATATTTAGAACTGAATTGGCTTAATCGCGATAAGTTTATGATTTTTTTTTTTTTATAATTTTGCCCAAAAATTGATAGCGATCGGCAATTACAATGTACCTCTTCATCCAATCGATTCAAGTTGTTTCAATATTATTGGCTAACGTGGCCCTTGACGTTTCACGTGCAAATCGCTTGGACACATTCCATCCAGGGTCACCCATGTGTTTTTACTGTTGCCTCCGTCTTCAAGTGAGTGAAAGTTACTAAAGGTGGCGGCATTTCCACGTATTGTCTTGTCTTGTCCATGAATTGATTGGCTCATGAAGATGGAGTCCACATGCCGTTTTGTTGTTGCGAAAAATCGTTGAAAAATTATTAAACTTATTACCTTAATCAATTCAATTTTATTTTTTTATGTCAATTCAGTCTTAAACGTTTTACATTGATATTAATTTATTCCTAAACTTTTTATTGATGTCAATTCAACCCTAAAGATTAATTTATTCTTAAATATTATGTATTTATGCTAATTGAGTCAATTCGATTAATTTAGATTGAAAATTATTAGTGCGAACATCAATTATCTTACGTGGTACGATTTGAGCTTACGTTGATATTTTTTAATTTATTTTTTTGATATTTTAAATAAGTGTTAATAATATTTTTTTTAAAAACCAAAAAAATGATTTAAAATTATAGAATAATATTAAAAAATATCCAAATCAACATTGTCGTACCACGTAGAATAGCCAATGTCCAAGTTAGCCATTTTAGATCAAAATTAGGCAGATTAACTCAATTAGCATAAATATAAAAGATTTATAACTAAATTGGCACCAATGCAAATAGTTTAGGAATGAATTAACATCAACAAAAGGTTTATGACTTAATTGGCACCAATAAAAAAAGTTTAGGATCGAATTGGCACAAAAAAAAGTTTAGGACGAAATTGACACTAGTGCAATAGGTTTAAGACTTTTTTGACACTTCTATAAAGTCCGATACATAGGCTAAGCAAGTTATATATCCGTTCTCGGAAAAATGCCTTTTTATTAATGATAAAGTTCTAAGTCATTTTACATTTTATCAATTAAATTCATTTAGTTAATTTTGGTCGAAAAGAGCTAACGTACGCCAACTGGCTTACGTGATAATCTAGAGGCGTCAAATGGCTGGGTCGGGTCAAATATGGTCCGATCCATATTGACATATCTAACCCGTTTTGACCCATATTTAACAACTCATACCCGACCCGACTCACAACTAACTCATACCCGACCCGACCCATTTTGACCCATATTACCAAATTACAATAATGTTTTAAGAAAATAATATTACTAAAATACTTGCATAAAATAAAAAAATCTAGCGAAATTTTTTAAGCGATTGGGACTGGGACAAATGATCGTGACCGGCAACCATGGCTGACAACTGGGGCAGGGCCCAAGCGAACCTCGAATCAAACTCAAATAATTTTGAGAACAGGCTACAAATCATAAATTTGTTACTTTGATCTCTCCGGGAATTTATACATGTAAATGCATACACAACAATTAACTGCTCAACTAAGATAAATAACAAGGTGGTAACGAAAAGAAACAAAGTCCTTATGCAAGGTTAATGTAACGTATGCATATTAGTGCGCCCCATCGCGAGCACGCAATCATCCCTGCAAGTAAAACAACAACAAGCTCTCCGCGGTCTCATGGATCCACCTCATATAAAAAGAAAGGTCGAGAGATAAAATAAATTACATTAAGCACATCGAAGCGGTTCCCAATGTCTCTCGTACAATATGTATATACACATACAGACTAAGTAGGACATGGATAGCATCAAGAAAGCCGTACATCATCACCTACAGACCGATAATTACTAAATCCGCTAAACATCAGGGGCGACGGGTAAGCATGCCAAAAAGGTATCCACGAAATCCACCAGGGAAGGGGGGGCCAGGTCGCCAGTCAAAAAGTCAGGTCATCATCCGGAGTCGCCCAGGAAGAACTGCTGGAATCTCCGGTGTCCTCGCTCTCCTCTGACGGCTCGTACTCGGAGAAAGTCTCTGATGGAACCTCCATAGAGTCCTCCTTGGTCGCTTCCTGCGACTACTCAGCCTGGTCTCCCTCCACGATCGCCTCCTGGTCCGGCTCGGATGGATCTCTCTCGGACGGCTCCACCACGATGACCTCATCCTCTAGCGGTGGCACGGAAAACTCAGCTGTCGCCGTCCGCTCCGGGCCGTTCCTCGACCCAACCACTGAACCCTCCGGAAACTCTTGATGCAAAGTCGTCTGACACTATGGAGGTATAACACCCTCCGGAACCTCGTGAGGCTTCAACGGCCCGACCTTCCTATCCTCGTCTTGTTTAAACCAAGCCTCAAACCGATGAGGCTTCCAGTCTGGTTTGCCCTCATCTGCCCAAATTACTGTACATTTCCTTAAGTATATATTTCCCTACCTATCGGGGAACTCATCGTAATACGCCATCATCTCATGCAGGTCCTCGAACCTGATAGGCCACATAGCTACTCACTAGGATCTGTAGAGTAAAATTTTCCTAAAAAGGGTGAGATACACATCTCAGTAAGAAAAACCTAACCCTAAGTGAGGTTGACCGTCCACTCGGGCAGTCAAGTCACTTAACCTATCCAACACATGTACTCATGCAAGTATGACATTCGTAATTCAATAAACAATAATGCATAGAGAACATGCATGCATTTATATTCTAATGTCACACACAGTTGCACGTATATGCTTGGCCTGTCACTTTACCACATCAATTAACTTTAACAAATTGAATTAAGCCCAAGATAAGCCCTTACATTTTGGCTCAATGCATTTGTTAATTTCGATTCATTTTCCGATAGCCAGTCCAATGCAATGCAAGTAGATGAATGAATACTAAAATAAAAAAAAATGTATTACTTATTTTTTTTATAGAAACTAAAATTAATTCCTGATTTTTATGTAAAATAAAATGACTAAAAAGATTAACGAAAATTTAAGTATTAACAACGCTTGAATGGACTGAAATGGAATAATTACGAGTTTAGGATTCAATTGAAAAAAATATTTAGAACTAAATTGGCATAATCGCAATAAGTTTATGAATTTTTTTTTTTTATAGTTTTGCCCAAAAATAGATAGTGATCCGCAATTACATTGTACCTCTTCATCCAATCGATTCAAGTTGTTTCAATATTATTGGCTAACGTGGCCCTTGACGTTTCACGTGCAAATCGCTTGGACACATTCCATCCAGGGTCCACCCATGTGTTTTTACTGTTGCCTCCGTCTTCAAGTGAGTGAAAGTTACTAAAGGTGGCGGCATTTCCACGTATTGTCTTGTCTTGTCCATGAATTGATTGGCTCATGAAGATGGAGTCCACATGCCGTTTTGTTGTTGCGAAAAAGCGTTGAAAAATTATTAAACTTATTAACTTAATGACAATTCAATTTTATTTTTTTACGTCAATTCAGTATTAAACGTTTTACGTTGATATTAATTTATTTCTAAACTTTTTATTGATGTCAATTCAACTCTAAAAATTAATTTAGTCTTAAATATTATGTATTTATGCTAATTGAGTCAATTCGATTAATTTAGATTGAAAATTATTAGTGCGAACATCAATTGTCCTACGTGGTATGGTTTGAGATAACGTTGATATTTTTTAAATTTTTTTTTGATATTTTAAATAATTGTTAATAATATTTTTTTAAAAACCAAAAAAATGATTTAAAATTATAGAATAATATTAAAAAATTTCCAAATCAACATTGTCGTACCACGTAAGATAGCCAATGTCCCAAGTTAGCCATTTTAGATTAAAATTAGTCAGATTAATTCAATTAGCATAAATATAAAAGATTTATAACTAAATTGGCACCAATGCAAATAGTTTAGGAATGAATTAGCATCAACAAAAGGCTTATTACTTAATTGGCACCAATAAAAAAAGTTTGGGACCGAATGGCACCAAAAAAAGTTTAGGACGAAATTGACACTAGTGCAATAGGTTTAGGATTTTTTTGACACTTCTATAAAGTCCGATACATAGGCTAAGCAAGTTATATATCCGTTCTCGGAAAAATGCCTTTTTATTAATGATAAAGTTCTAAGTCATTTTACATTTTATCAATTAAATTCATTTAGTTAATTTTGGTCGAAAAGAGCTAACGTACGCCAACTGACTTACGTGATAATCCAGAGGCGTCAAATGGCTGGGTCGGGTCAAATATGGTCCGATCCATATTGACATATCTAACCCGTTTTGACCCATATTTAACAACTCATACCCGATCCGACTCACAACTAACTCATACCCGACCTGACCTGACCCATTTTGACCCATATTATCAAATTACAATAATGTTTTAAGAAAATAATATTACTAAAATACTTGCATAAAATAAAAAAAAATCTAGCGAAATTTTTTAAGCGATTGGGACTGGGACAAATGATCGTGACCGGCAACCATGGCTGACAATTGGGGCAGGGCCCAAGCGAACCTCGAATCAAACTCAAATAATTTTGAGAACGGGCTACAAATCATAAATTTGTTACTTTGATCTCTCCGGGAATTTATACGTGTAAATGCATACACAACAGTTAACTGCTCAACTAAGATAAATAACAAGGTGGTAACGAAAAGAAACAAAGTCCTTATGCAAGGTTAATGTAACGTATGCATATTAGTGCGCTGCATAAAGTTTTAACCAAAACAAAATGATTTTTCCAAAATTTAATTTGTTGCTACAATTCGAACTACTCAAATTGGATTAAACGGTAAACCCACCAAGAAAATTTCGCATGAATTAAGAGATGGACATGGACTCAAGTCGCACAAGGAACTTCACTTGATTTCACTCTCTTACACATCCCAATGCTTTTTTTTTTTTTTTTTGGTTTCGGATTAAAAAAGAAAACTTCATACGAGATTATAGTGAAGATCCTAATTCACCGACACACTCCTGTCTCAATTCAAAACTATTTCTCATGATTCACGAGGAATCAGATACATCAAAGGGTGGAAAGGCCATTCCACCTTGCACACCAACCAAACACAGTGCATATTTGTGATGCTTTTGTGCCAAATTCAAAATCGTCCTGCTTTTTTTTAAAGTATCACCAATCGTCTTTGCGCCATTCCAGCACGGATTCGCAGACATATATTTGACTCTGTCAAATAGAAATTGTAGTGGATCTTGTTTGAAGATGACAACGAGTTGGATTTGGCAGGGATTTGTGAATTCTTTTACATATTTTAGACTAGAGCTGCGTACCCCAGGCGGAGTTGCTGTTTAGGCAGTATTAAGCGACCATTGCATAATGGTCGCACCTCTTAGGTAAACCTCTTGCCGCGGTTGCCATGCTACAACCGACATGACATAATACGGCACAACACGGCACACCAATACTAATTCCTGATAGAATAAAAAAAATTCATACATTAGTAATTATTTTTATGATTTTGCAAATAAAAAATTTTAAAAAAAAGAGAGCCCTAAACTATTTTTATGATTCCACGGAAAAGAGCTAATTAAACCCAGGTTCAAGCTCAGATTAGGTTCGGTTTTAAACTCTGTGGCTGCATTTGGTAATCAGGATAAAAATAAGGACAACATTTGGCTTCTGCTTAGGACTGGATAAAAAGGGATATAAGGAGGATATAGTCTTGATATGATTATCCCATGGGAGAAGTGGGATAAGGGTGGATATGATTTCTTATGTTCTTGATGTAAAAACTATTTTTTTAATAACAAAATTCTTGAAATAATAAATTTAAAATGATAATTAATTTTGAGTTTTAATATTAATGCTATCATAAAAATAATTTATTTTAAAATATGCCTATTTGTATTTATAAATTTGAGTTTCTTTCTACTTTATAATATATGTTTTGTGCATAAACACACACTTCATATCCATATCATTATGCATTTTTAGTACACTAGTATAGTTTATTATTTAATAAAATCTTTATTAATTAATGATGGAACGGATTAAAAAAATGAAAATATATATAAATAAAAAAATAAGTAAATAAAAATGAAGTAGAAAAACCATATTTTAAATTGTCACGCCCCGCGCCCCATCGCGAGCACGCAATCATCCCTGCAAGTAAAACAACAACAATCTCTCGGCGGTCTCAAGGATCCACCTCATATAAAAAGAAAGGCCGAGAGATAAAATAAATTACATTAAGCACACCGAAGCGGTTCCCAATGTCTCCCGTACAATATGTATATACACATACAGACTAAGTAGGACATGGATAGCATCAAGAAAGCCGTACATCATCACCTACAGACCGATAATTACTAAATCCGCTAAACATCAGGGGCGACGGGTAAGCATGCCAAAAAGGTGTCCACAAAATCCACAAGGGAAGGTGGGACCAGGTCGCCAGTCAAAAAGTCATGTCATCATCCGGAGTCGCCCAGGAAGAACTGCTGGAATCTCCGGTGTCCTCGCTCTCCTCTGATGGCTCGTACTCGGAGAAAGTCTCTGATGGAACCTCCACAGAGTCCTCCATGGTCGCTTCCTGCGACTATTCAGCCTGGTCTCCCTCCACGATCGCCTCCTAGTTCGGCTCGGATGGATCTCTCTTGGACGGCTCCACCACGATGACCTCATCCTCTGGCGGCGGCACGGAAAACTCAGCTGTCGGCGTCCGCTTCGGGCCGTTCCTCGACCCAACCACTGAACCCTCCGGAAACTCTTGATGCGAAGTCCTCTAACACCATGGAGGTATAACACCCTCCGGAATCTCGTGAGGTTTCAACGGCCCGACCTTTCTATCCTCGTCCTGTTTAAACCAAGCCTCAAATCGATGAGGCTTCCAGTCTGGTTTGCACTCATCTGCCCAAATTACTGTACATTTCCTTAAGTATATATTTCCCTACCTATCGGGGAACTCATCGTAATACGCCGTCATCTCATGCAGGTCCCCGAACCTGATAGGCCACATAGCTACTCACTAGGATCTGCAAAGTAAAATTTCCCCAAAAGGGGTGAGATACACATCTCAGTAAGAAAAACCTAACCCTAGGTGAGGTTGACCGTCCACTCAGGCAGTCAAGTCACTCAACTTATCCAACACATGTACTCATGCTGGTATGACATTCATAATTCAATAAACAATAATGCATAGTGGACAGGCATGCATTTATATTTTCATGTCACACACAGTTGCACGTATATGTTCGGCTTATCACTTTACCACATCAATCAACCTCTGCCTGCCCTCATTCTCTGGCCCGCGATTAGATCGTATCAGGCTCGGCCTGCGTAAACGCATCAGGCCCCGGTTCAATTTCTAGGCAGGGTCTATGAGCTAGTATTCTGTCTTGCGATTATATCGCATCAGGACTGTGGCTGTCTCACCGCGACTTCGTCGGATCAGGGCGCCACCTACCCATCATCCATCCCGCGACCTCGTCGGCTCAAGGTCTCAATCTCCCGCCCTGCGTCTCACACGCCTCAGGGCCATGCCATGTCATGCTACAATCAGGATTCATGCCATGATCTTCTAACATTCACACACTCAATGTCAATTACATTTCAAGTAGCATTCATAATCCCATGGCATACCAAGCAATTCAATTATTATCCAAACGTGACACGCGATTTCAATACAAGTCAAGGCACACATAAACTCTTTAATTAATCCTAAAACATACTAAGGCTCATTACTTTAGAATGTGTCCATTAATCGATCAATTTCCCCACTCGACTTACCCAATCGAGTCCAATCCCTCTAGTCTTGGCTTAGGAAATTCCTTACCTCCGCTTAACAACATAATTTTTCCTTCCTCGAGTCTCCTATGGTTCGGCCAATCCAAGTCCCGAAGACGACTTGTCTCGCAACCTAGTTTAACCAATCGATTTGTCAAAATCCCAAGTCTAATTCCTCAATTCATCCATCCAAATCACTCATAACATACTCCTCATCATCTTAACACATCATACACACCAAATTACAACATAATCACAGCCTAATCATCCCTCCACAGAACTGGTTTGGCCCGGCATTGAACCGGTTCCATTCGGTTCTATTCATGCGGGGTCCAACCTGCCTTAATCTATCTCAAATCCATCAAACATACACTATTCTACCTCTTATAATGTCTACCTAAGATTTTGGAAGTCTCACCGTGAGTTTCAAGTCGCGTGGTTGCCTAAAAATCGTCGGAAGTTGCTGGATCACTCAAACACAGAATACCGGCAGATTCTAGGCATAATGTACAAGGGTGGTTCATGGTAAAAAACTTATCAAATAAATCCCCAATTTTTACCACAGAACCATCTATATGTCTACTTGATCTCCACAAAATTCAACCCAAAGTTTCCAAGTTTTCGGCTGTCTAAAGGGTTCAGAACTGAACCTACCTCAAACTGGAACATAATCCGTCGACCTGTGGGAGAATGCTTACCCCGAATTCCTCAGACCTCCAAATGACCTGATTCAAGTTGGAGGACGTCGGCAAGACGTGGGGCTACGTCTGGGTGGTCAGAAGGAAGCATGGGACGGTCGGAGGAGGCGGTCATACCGACTGAACGGCGGCATCCGGCGGGGTCGGGTGAAGTAGAAACTGGAGAAGATGAAGAAGAAAGGGAAATGGTGGTGTTCTACAATTTTTTTGGCCAAATGGGGGGTTTTGAGGAGAGAGAGAGCTGGTTGTTCCCCCAAAATTTTAATTAATTGAAGTGATTGGTAGGTGGGCATTAAATGAAGAGTTGATCTTCCACCCTTGGATTCGTGACACTTGGCAATTATTCTTCCCAAGGGCATCCAATGGCCATCAATTACTCTTCAATTTTCAGCAGCTTGGGGGGGGGGGGAGAAATGTCCATTTTTTACTTCCTTCAATTATAAAGACAAAGTCCTAAGCTTGAGGGGCATTATGGTCTTTTTACCTCTGATGTTCGGAACGCTGTTTTTCTCGATTCTGACTTCTTCGATAGGGCGACGACCAATCCTATTGACGTTGGAATTCTTGATTTTTCTTTTTCCAAATTTTCAGGACTCGTTTATGATCGTTTCTTCTATCAGACGTGATTTCAGCCTATCCCGAATTGACGGACGACTTTTGCAAACTATATGCGTATCGACCCTGTGATCCTCATCACATTTATGGCTCGTCAATTCATGGTGACTTTGGTTGTCATGTAATTGTGAGGGTTTATCACTAGTCCTTAAGGTCTCGATCGTCACAGTCCGATTTAAGATAATTTTGCAAATCGTACGTTGGTTAAGCGGGGTCACGCGCGCTCCAATCGTACGACGCTCGCATGGTAATCCTTGATCGTTCTTAAATCGGACTTTTGGTGGTTCTAAATATTCTCTCGACAATCCTTATAGTCAAAGCGTTATTTCCTATCTGAATCGCCTAGGTCCACGTACCTCGTCTCCCTTTAGCCTTTCTCCTTTGATCAGTCTACTCAAATTGATCAGATTTGAGCGGAATACAACTGAAATACATCGCTTGATATATATAAACTTCTCATTATAGAGTCTGAAGTTGATTGGGAAATCAGAATGTCAAATAAATGAACAAATTCGAACTTGAAAATAATTTTTCTAATTCTTGAACAATGTCGAACAATAAAATTTCTGAAAAAAAAAGCATAGAAATCTTCATTTCCTTATCTTATGTATCTATGATTCATGTTGAAATTCCAGTATTTGTTGTAGTTTTTTAGTTCACATCAAAACTTTATGAAAACGGTGAGAGTGAAAAAAAAATTCTTGAAGTAGGCTCTTGGTTCACGTCTAAAGTTTACAAAAGTAGAAAGAGAGTCAAAATTCATTATACTCCGTAGTTTTATGGTTCATATTGAAGTTTAACCAAAGTAAAGAGAGAGAAAAAAAATTATAATTGCAAATGTGAATGATCATATTTTCCCTCTCTTACTAGAGTTGGGAGTGAAATATAATAGATTTTTATATTCTTCATTTGTGCATTTTTTGGTTCGTTTATAATGATATGTGCAAATGCCAAAAAATGAACATCATAGGATATGCATATATTCGACTTTATTATTACAATTCACCAAACAATGGATAGGATATGGCTAAATCCCTGAATTTCATGTCATATCCTATTCAGTCCTATCATGGTTAGAAATCCATACTACCAAACGAAGCCTAAGAGCAGATAAAGAACGATTACTGTCATGCCCCGCGCCTCATCGCGAGCACGCAATCATCCCTGCAAACAAAACAACAATAATCTCTCGGCAGTCCCAAGGATCCACTTATATATAAAGGAATATCGAGAGATGGAATAATTTACATTAAGCACACGGAAGCGTTTCCCAGCAACTCCCCGTACAATATATATATATATATATATATATATATATATATATATATCCCAAGACTAAGCAGGACTGGATAACATCATAAAGTCGTACATCAACATCAACTGGTCACATCTACTACAGACCGCTATACAGCAAGGCGACGAGTAAACATGTCAAAAGGTGTCCACAAAATCCACTAGGGAAGGGGGGTCAGGTTGCCAGTCAAAAAGTCAGGTCATCATCCGGAGTCGCCTAGGAAGAACTGCTGGAATCTCCGGTGTCCTCACTCTCCTCTGATGGCTCGTACTCGGAGAAAGTCTCTGACGGAACCTCCACAGAGTCTTCCATGGTCGCTTCCTACGACTGATCAGCCTGGTCTCCCTCCACAGTCGCCTTTTGGTCCGGTTCGGATGGATCTCTCTCGGACGGCTCCACCACGATGACCTCATTCTCTGGCGATGGCACGGGAAACACAGCTGTCGGAGTCCGCTCCGGACCGTTCCTCGAACCAACCACTAAGCCCTTGGGAAACTCTTGGTCTGCTTTCGTCTAACACCAGGGAGGTATGACACCCTCTGGAACCTCATGGGGCTTCAGCGGCCCGACCTTCCTATCCCCGTCCTGTCTAAACCAAGCCTCAAACCGATGAGGCTTCCAGTCAGGTTTGCCCTCATCTACCCAAACTACTGTACATTTCCTTATGTATATATTTCCCTGCCTATTGGGGAACTCATCGTAGTACGCCGTCATCTCCTGCGGGTCCCCGAACTTGATAGGCCACATAGCTACTGCCTAGAATCTATAAAGTAAATTTTCCCAAAAGGGTGAGATACACATCTCAGTAAGAAAAACCTAACCTTAGGTGAGGTTGACCGTCCACTCAGGCAGTCAAGTCACTCAACCTATCCAACTCATAGGCTCATGCAGGTATGACATTCATAATTCAATAAACAATAATGCATAGAGGACAGACATGCATTTATATACTCATGTCACACACAGTTGCACGTATATGCTCGGCCTGTCACTTCACCACATCAATCAACCTCTGCTTGCCTCATTCTCTAGCCCGCGATTAGATCGCATTATGCTCGGCCCACGTAAACGCATCAGGCCCCGGTTCAATTTCCAAGCAGAGTCTATGAGCTCGAATTCTGTCCCGCGATTATATCACATCAGGACTGTGGCTATCTCAACCCCATGACTCCGTCGCATTAGGGCGCCACCTTTTCATAATCCACCCTGCGACCTCGTCGCATCAGGGTCTCAACCTCCGCCCCGCGTCTCATACACCTCCGGGCCATGCCATGCAAAGCCACAATCATGTCTCATGCCACATCATATCAATTAACTTGATTTTAAAAAAAAATCAAATTTCATAACCAATGGCCAATGCGCATGATAATATGTTTAATAAATTTCGTGGCATGCAATTCAATTCAAATAGTACTCAGGCACTTAGACAATTCACACATAGGCTAGGTCAAACAATCATTCTATAACGTCCAAGGGCGCATCAAGCTATTACATGCTAGGGTTTTCTCATAAATCGTTCCGTTCGGCCCTCGACTTACCCAATCGAGTCCAATCCCCCTAGCCTCGATTTAGGAAATTCCTTACCTCCGCTTAACAAAGCAAATTTCCCCTCCTTGAGTCTCCTATGGTTCAGCCAATCCAAATCCCAAAGCTGACTTGTCGCGCAACCTAGTTTAACCAATCGATTTGTCAAAATTCCAAGTCTAATTCCTCAATTCATCCATCCAAATCACTCATAACATACTCCTCATCATCTTAACATATCATAAACACCAAATTACAACATAATCCCAGCCTATCCAGCCCTCCACAAAATCGGTTTGGCCCGGCATTGAACCAGTTCCATTCGGTTCTATTCATGTCGGGTCCAACCGGCCTTAATCTATCTCAAATCCATCAAACACACACCATTCTACCTCTTATAATGTCTACCTAAGAGTTTGGAAGTCTCACTGTGAGTTTCAAGTCGCGTGGTTGCCGGAAAGTCGTCGGAAGTTGCCGGAGCACTCAAACACAGAATACCGGCAGATTCTGGGCATAATGTACAAGGGTGGTTCATGGTAAAAAACTTATCAAATAAATCCTAAATTTTTACCACAGAACCATCTATATGTCTACTTGATCTCCACAAAATTTGAACCAAATATTCCAAGTTTTCGGCTGTCTAAAGGGTTCAGAACTGAACCTACCTCAAATTGGGATAGATTCCGTCGACCTGTGGGAGAATGCTTTCCCCGAATTCCTCAGGGCTCCAAATGACCTGATTCAAGTTGGAGGACGTCGGCAAGACGTAGGGCTACATCTGGGTGATCGGCCGGAAGCAGGGGACGGCTGGAGGTGGCGGTCGTACGGACCGAACGGCGACGTCCGGCGGGGTCGGCGAAAACAAAAACTGGAGAAGAAGAAGAAAAAGCTTGGTCTGGTCTTTGGGGGAGCAAAAATGGCCAAATGGTAGAGTGAGAGGGAGCAGAAAGAGAGCTTATTATCCCAAAAAAAATTGATTAATTGAAGTGATTGGTAGGTGGGCATTTAATGTGAGTTGATCTACCACCCTTGGATGCTTGACACTTGTATATTACTTTAACCAAGAAGATCCAATAGCCATCTCTTTATCCTTCAATTTTCGGCAGCCAAGGGGGAGGGAAATTTCCATTTTTCCCTTCCTTCAATTATAAAGACAAGGTCCTAAGCTTGAGGGGCATTATGGTCATTTTACCCCCGACGTTCGGAACGTCGTTTTTCTCTATTCTGACTCCTTTGATAGGGCGACGACCAATCCAATTGACGTTGGAATTCTTGATTTTCCTTTTTCAAACTTTTCAGAACTCAATTCTGATCGTTCCTTCTACCAGACGTGATTCTAGCCTATTCCGAATTGACAGGAGGCTTCTGCAGACTATACGCGTATTGACCCCGTGATTCTCATCACGTTTAGAGCTCGTCAATTCATGGCGGCCTTGGTTGTCATGTAATTGCGAGGGCTTATCGCTAGTCCCTGTGGTCTCGATCGTCACAATCCGATTTAGGATAATTTTGCAAATCGTACGTTGGTTAAGCGGCATCACCCGCGCTCCAATCGTACGACGCTCGCATGGTAATCCTTAATCGTTCTTAGATCGACCTTTTTGCGGTCCTAAATATCCCCTCGACAATCCTTATGGTCAAAGCGTCATTTCCTATTCGAGTCGTCTAGGTCCACGTATCTCGTCTTGCATTAGCCTTTCTCCTTTGGTCAGGCTACTCAAATTGATCAAATTTGAGCGGAATACAACTGAAATACATCGCTTGATATAAACAAACTTCTCATTATAGAGTCTGAAGCTGATTGAAAATCAGAATGTCACAATCACTCCTTTCTCTCTCCTCTTCTTCTACAAGAACTCATTCTTCCTCTCTCCTCTCTTCGGTGAGTCCTCTACACTTGGTCATAAAAAAACTTTTTGTAATTGCAAATGTGAATGATCATATTTTCTCCCTCTTACTAGAGTTGGGAATGAATTATGAGAGATTTTTAAATTCTTTGTTTGTGCATTTTCAAGTGTGTTTACATCGATATGTACAAATATCAAAAAATGAACATCATAGGATATGCACATATCTGACTTCATTACTGCAATTCACCAAATAGTGGATCGAATATAACCAAATTCCCGGATTTTACATGTTACATTATTCAATCATATCATAGCTAGAAATTCAAGCAACTAAACGCAGGTTAATAGCAAATAAGAATGACCACTCCTTTCTCTCTCCTCTTCATAAGAACCCATCTGATAAGCTTAAATATAAATGGAGGGGGATGGGGGATGAGACTGAAAGAGCAACCGGTTTGGTTTATGCATGCCTCGTCTCCACCGCCATTCCTGCGTCGATTTTATCCTCATGGAGCATGGCAATGCATGACGCGACATGTTTCGTTTCCGCCACATGTTTCCATATACACAGGACACGGCCACGTTGAAGACATGGGGATGGGGGCAGGCAGCAGCCTGCAACACTTCAAAACAGTTATTATATTTTTATTATTTATTATTTTTCTTTCTTTGTTTATTTATAAAAAATTTAAAAAATATAACCTAATATACTTGAGTTGAGGATGCCCTTTTACAAGTGCGTGCTTGGGAAGCTGCTGGGTATATAGGTCGAAAACGAGTTAGATTAATATCCATATTTGAATGAGCTTTAAGCCTAATTCTATATTTGATATCACCCAAGTGAATAAAAGTGAGTTAAACAAGTCAATGGCTATATATATATCGAAAATGTTCAATGACCCATATTAACACATTTAATATATTCTTTCAAAAAGGTGCATGCATTAAAATATTGGAAACTACCTTTAATAATATAATTATTAAGAAAATTGAAAAACTGGCGTTATACAAAAGAAAAGTTGTTTTTTTGGGCTCCCCTAGACCCATTTTTTTTTTTGGCTCCCCGGGACCCCTATCAATTGTGCCAAAAAAAAAAAGACCCCTATCAATAGCACGGGATAAGTACACTAGAAGTACATTAATTTTTGTACGGTGTTCACTTGAATGCATAACTTTCAAAATATTCACTTAAGTGATATAAATTTTAAAAAGTGTTCACTTGAGTGCCACGGATGACGTGGCAGCCGGAAATGATGGCATGGCCGCCACCGGCGAATATTTTTTTAATATTGATTTTGGTTACTTATCCACCATAGTTTGGCTCTAGTTCTAGTTCAACCTCAGCTCCTCGATCATGTTTCACTTTTGATGATATTCCGTATCGAAAATGGCCAGATCGCCTCCAAGAATTTCATGCTTGGATGCTAGCAAGGAATCTGACTGAACACAATACATATGAAGTACTATTGGAATTTACTACAAAATTCACGGGCTCCTTGAAAGATTGGTGGAAAGCAGCTTCATCCCAAGACCAACTCTCATTCCAGACTATGTCATTCGATTAGGTCATTCGGATTGTTCATGTCTACTTCATTGGTCAGCCTGACAATGAGAGAGAGCTTAAGAGGAAAGAGTTCTTTGAAATAAGTGTTGCTCAACACTTCGAAAAGATCTTAATCATCATTTTAGGGAAATGATCAAGTTGTTTTATCATCTTGGTGCTAATATCAACTTGAAGCCTATTTTCTTGGCTTCCATTCCCAAATAAATTGGTGATGCCGTTGAAAAGATTTTGCACACCAACAACTGAACGTTAGAAGAAGCTACGTTTGGAGAAATTCAACAAGAAGTTCATGTGGCTATTGAAGATATGTGTCGTAAAAGGGAATTGTTTCAATCTTATTTGAAACAGAATCATCATCTGGACAAAGTTTGTTGCCGTCCAGATCTCAAAATCAAGTGCTCAAAAGATTGCAATGATCCATCTTGTTCAGGTCATAAGAAGAAGCGTCATTTCAAGAAACTTTCATTTGGCAAATACAAGCATTGAAAAGGCAAATGAAAGTTTTTGAAGAAAAAAGGACGACACTCCAGGTCTGGGAAAAAGAAGTCAAATAGATGTTATATCTGCAACAAAAAGGGGCATTATGCAAAGAAGCGTCCCCAGGCGAAACGACAGGGCAATTATATGATCCAGAAAATTTCTCAGAGCACTGCCATTTCTCTCAGTGATGAAGACATTGAGTCAATCTTCTCAATTGAATAAGAACCATCACCTGATACTCTTTGTGCCATTTAAGCATATTCCTCCGATTCTGATGAATCCCCAAGTGACATATTTGCTTTCTTTCCCACTGAAATTTCCAATCTATTCCATCTCAAGACCTCAGTCCTCCACTCTCCATGTATTCCTGCTTATATATCCATTTCTAAGTCTATAACACATATCCAAGTTATAGCACTCGTTGACACTGGTGTTGCTGCATCTATCATGGATGTAAAAATCCTTCCAGAAGAATTTTGGACGCCTTACACCATATATTTCACTTCTGCTTTTGGAGATACTTTCGCAACCAAAATTTGCAGCAAGCCAGTCACACTCCAAATTTTTCCTTAATGTTCTATTACCACAAAAATTCTTGGTTGTCACTCACATGATAAAGATCTCATCATTGGTTGGGATATCCTTTCCTAATTACCCCAGCTTAAGATTGTCCTAGATGATTTGAAATTTGAAGATCAATTCAAAGAGTTTGTGGACATCCAGCACCTCTTTATCATACAACTAGAAACCCTTGATTCTATCACTCAATCGTTGTCATCTTGTTGTGCCGACTCCCACTTTCAGTTTTCTCAAATACGTTCTCATCTCCTTTGAAAAAATTCTGACTTTTTTGTTTGATTTCCATTCAAAAAGAATGAAGATGTCAATCTCACAAAGGCTAGTCATTCTGGCATGAATCCTAATCATCTTAGTCTTGCCTAGAAAGAATGTGATGAACTTATTGCCCAGGGACTTATTGAACCATCAAACTCACAATGGGCTTGTGAAACTTTCTATGTCAACAAGAGAGCAAAGCAAAATCGAGGAAAACTCAGACTTGTTATCAATTACCATCCCCTGAATAAATTTCTCCAAGATGATAGTTTCCTCTCCCTCACAAGAATTCCATTTTCTCTAGCCTTGCTCAAGCAAAGATTTATTCTAAATTTGATCTGAAAGCTGGATTCTGACAATTAGGAATTCATTCTGATGATTGCCCTAAAACAGGATTCTGTATTCCTAATCAATACTTCCGTTAGATATTCACTCTCAAAATTGCACCTTCTCTTTTTCAAAAAGCAATATGCAGAATTTTTCTGCCCTTTTGGCCAATGCTTAGATCTACATAGATGACATCTTGCTGTATAGCCCTGATGAAGATTCTCGTTGCCAACTGCTCAAACAATTTGCTGAGATTGTTCAGTAGAATGGTATTGTGCTTTCTCAGAAAAAGATGGTTATTGCTCAAAATGAGATTGAATTCCTTGGTATGCATCTTAAGGAAGGGACATATTGCCCTGGACCTCATCTTGTTGATGCACTTCAAAAATACCCAGATGAAAATCTCATCATTAAGGAAGTTCAATCCTTCTTAGGAGTTGTAAATTATCTACGAGATTTTGTCCCAAAAATATCAAAGGCTCTTCACCCTCTCCAGAAGATGCTCGAGCAGAATGCACCACCTTAGGGACCCAAGCAGACCAAAGCCATTGCTTATCTGAAGAAAATTTTGCAACATCTTCCACCACTGCAGATTCCATCCACAGGGAAAAAGATATTACAGACTGATAACAGTGACAATTATTGGGTTGTTGTTCTTCTTGAAGAAGTTAATGGTAAGCGTCAAACCTGTGCTTACAAAAGTGGACGATTTTCACAAGAAGAAATGCATTATCATTCCACTTTCAAAGAAATCATTGTAGTCAAATATGACATCAAAAAATTTGAATTCCACCTCATTGGCCATCACTTTCTTTTTGAGATGGACATGTCATCCTTTCCACAGATGCTTAAGTTTAAACAAAAGCAAATCTCTCATCTTCAACTTCTGCGATGGGCAGAATGGTTTTCAAAATACTTTTTTGATACCAAATACATTCCTGGAAAGAAAAATGTCTTTGCTGATTTTCTATCCAGGCCCAAAGAACTTTTTGCTTCTATCAACATGTATATTCGCAAAAATCTTTTGCATCCTGGCACTTTTCAAGCCATGACCATGCGAGAAAATCAATGGAATTCCCACAAATATCCCCCAGAAGTATCGCAACAGATTGAACAAAATGTCTTGTTTCATAATATGACATTCCACATCTAGAATTACCAACATAAGATTTTCAGAGAACATGGTGGTTTAATGTTGAATCCAAGAGGCCTTGATCCGGACTATCCGTTTATTCGGCTGTTGCAGCGGTCTCTTGATTATGAGTTTCTTGAAGAACTCAAATGGTTTTTTTGGTACTTGTTCAATTTGTATACAGTTGC
Source organism: Rhodomyrtus tomentosa (assembly GCA_028455895.1). Lineage (NCBI taxonomy): Eukaryota > Viridiplantae > Streptophyta > Magnoliopsida > Myrtales > Myrtaceae > Rhodomyrtus > Rhodomyrtus tomentosa. Next base: position 9,387,786 of record JAPCWY010000003.1, on the reverse strand, counting down.
TATTATCAAAGTTTTATCTGATGCATTAATGAGAAACTTCTCCAACTAAAAGCCTCTTACTGAAATGCTTACATGGTTTCAATCATTACAAGCATGGCATCACATTTTTGTAGAACAAAGGCGCGTTGGAAGACCTAAACCAGAAAGGCACATTATTTTCATTTTCAGTAGACCATGGTACTATCTCGGACCAACTGGAGATCATCGAACAAATGTAACACCTTTAGGAACTACAACATTCAAACCCAATCTCCAAGGACAAAAAGCTCATGTTTATCGTACACTACCCAAGTCCATGCTTCAGAACCAATATGAACTTCGAGAACTTCAAAGATTTCTGTTCCATGAAAATAAAGTCATTCCTCCTGAGATTTGGCCTTATCACTCCACTAATCTCTCATGGGACAGAACCAAAGTTCATCCTTTATCACTTGAAGCCCTTGAAGAGTATAGAAGAAATCAACCGGATTCTTCTATGGATGCTAATGATCCATGGGGAGGACCTTTGTCTCAAGATTCATATGACTATGGATTTTCGCAGCCAAGTTTGCCCCCACAGGATATTCCGTCAAGTTCCACAGACGTGCCGTCAAGCTCCAATTATTGTAGCATTCCTCATGATCTAGAAGCTGATGCTATGATAGCGGCCTATGAAAAAGAAAGACTCGAGAGGCTCTGGCGAGCCTATGAAAGAGAAAAAGACGAACCTGATAGCTCAGACTCGGACGATGCAAATTATCATCCTGATCCAAACCGTCGGTGGGCCTGATTGACAATCACTTTGTCCTTGTCGGTCACATGTGTGCAATGTGTTTGTGATTGAAATAATTAGCTACAATTACCTTGTCGGTACCTTTGTAGCTTTATGTCTGTTTGTGGATCTAAGAATCCAATGCCAATAGTGTATGTTGCTTGCCTATAAAAAGCTCTTGGGTGTAACGAGTGAAGGCAGAACACCTTCAACTATAAATAAAATGAGTGTTTTCCTTATGTGTTTCTAAACTTCTCCTTTTCTCTCGAAGCATGCTTCCTCTATTTAAATTCCTTTTGTTAACACAATAATGCGATATGGTTTAGTATGCTTTTCACTAGCCACTTTGGTGGAACTTGTGAATCAAAAAATTCTTAGATCATTAAGGTTGAGCTTCAAGAGTAAGCCTGATATGCTACGAGGCAGTCCCTTAATCGGCGTGGTTGCCATTTTATGGGATAGCATACCTGTATCCGGGCTTGAGCATGTCTCCGCTTCCTTATTGATTTTATTTATATTTTTTAATATTTTCTGTAATTCTTTTATTTTTAATTCACATTAGAAAAAAAGGCCAAACAAATTAATGAAAAATTCATTAAAAAAAGGAGAAACTCTACGGTTTCTCGGTGGTGGCCGGGCCAGGGTCTAGGATCGACTCGCCCTGGGCCGGCTAGGCGCCGACGGTCGCCGGCCGATCGCCACCGGCCACCGGCCACACCTAGAAAAGGATTTCTCTCTTTTTTAAAAAAAAAATTCATTATTTTTCATATTTTTCTGATTTTGATAAAAAAAAATTAGAAACTATTAAAAAATGTGAAGAAAATGCATTTTAGCTTTTTCGGCAAAGATAACACTCAACGATTTTGGCTGGAATTGGCACTTACTTGAACGTTTTTGCTCCGATGTAGCACTTAAGTAAACGTTTTGAAAGTTATGACACTTAAGTGAACACCATATAAAAGTTATGGCACTTCTAAATGTACTTATCCTCAATAACATGTAATTTTTCCAAAGCTAATGAATCATAATAACGAAAAGTAAGAATTCTAATTTGCTCTACCATACATTCACACAGCCATAAGGTTTCATATATGATATTTAGGGTGCGTTTGGTTCAGCATTTTAAAAGCCCCATGAGATCCCAAAGCCTCTGGAGAAAATTTGAGCCGTTGGGCAACCATCCCTAGGGGACTTTGGAGGTGAAAATTGGCGAAAAGACAGAAAGATAAAATACCGACTTTTTGATGATGCTACGTAACTTTGAATGAATTTGCGAAATTTTTACATTATAGTTATTTTTTCAATTTGATGATGCACCGACTGTAATCACTTTTATGGGTCATGAATTTCATCCTTTCATGTTCTCATGGCAGCTGGCGAATATTGCCAGTGATGATTTTCATTTAACGATAATTTCGTCATCGTTGGTTTCATGCGATGCCTTTACCGAAAACAGAGTGAGACGCACTTTCTTCAACATAGCTATGCCAACCCCCTTCTTCCATGCTTACAACTCCCTTTGCCAATCGAAGGACTGTAGGACATTGGTTGGCGAGAGCCAGCTCGATCATCACCATGGCCATCGACATCCTGGTCGTCTTCGCCACCAGTGGCAATAGCTCAAAGTGATTCCCCTTGTAATCGATCGGGATGTCCTCGAACCTCTCAGGCACAACTCCTCTAAGGGCTGCCATAGGCTCGGGTCCCGCCCGATGCCCCACATGTTCACCTGGACACGGCTCCTCGGGTCGACAACGTAGCCAAACAGCTTGAAGTAGCGGATCGTTTCCCTCGGAAGGAGTAGTATGCTAGGATGATGGAGCTTCATTGCTTCTTTGAGTACTAACTTATGATATTTGTGTTGGAAAATTTCGTCGGAAATTGGATGAACAATGGAATCATACTTTGAGGCGTGTAATCACTCTCTTTAAGGATTTATTTGCCTCACAACATTATTAATGATTTCTGATAAATATCCTCCAGGATACAACAAAGCCTCAATGAGAATAATAGATAGCAATTCTGATATTTCTCCAAGATCTCTCTAGGAAATAATTAGAAATGAGACTGTATTTCTCTTATGTTCAAAGAATGAAAATTGAGAGAAAAAGTAAAGATAAATCTGAAAATGAACAGAACACTAGAATATATAATGAGAATGAATACACCTTTTCGAGTCTGAAAGTTAGTTAATTCTCATGCAACTTTTCGTGTTCAAATAGTTTATTCAATCATACATTTTCATGTATGAATCGGTGATTATTTTCGAAGAGACCAAACATTTGAAAGGTTTTAAGAGTGCTTTAGAAAATAACTATTGATTGAATAGACGCAAACTTTCAAAGATCGTCAGAATTCTTCGTGAACAATCGCACTGTTTCACTAGAAAATAATGGTAATTGCTGATTTCTGCCAAATTTAGTCCACGTGCGTACTCACATCCTTTCGATATGGGACAATACACCTCTTAGTTTGTTTTTACAAACAAACTACCAACAATCCCCCACTTTGTTTATAAAAATAAAATTACAAAGCAAAAATTCTTAAAAAATTACAGCCAACATTTTCATGAGACTAATATGCATACATCAAGGTCTCTTTCGAGTTAAACGTTTATTTAGTGCAAGTATCTCAAAATTCTATCAAAGTTACAAGTAGCTTGGCTTTAAACTTGTTACTCTATGTAATATAATCGGACATACTGCACATATGTTAACCTCTTGTTTTAGTGAGAAGTTCATATTTATTCAGCACTACTATGGCCTTGTGCTTGTACCTGTTTCATGAGATCTCTAGAAAGCAACCCTAATTTTCATAAGAAGCGGCACCACTTCTAAGCCCATATAGACGAAGTATTATCACGTGTTTCCGTTACTAATAAACACGTTATTAAATCATATTATACTTCATTAAGAGTATAACTCAACCTCTAAACATATCAGGCGATACTGACTTCTCATGTTCGAGCTAGTGTCGGCATCAAACAATCACTACTAGTAACTTATTTTTACTCATTAAACCTTGTAACTAGTGATGTGCTAGTATCAGGTCGAGTTACTATTACTGGTGATTTTAAGTAAAGGGCTTCGACCCATTTTCTTATAAAGTCACCTTTATCACATCTCTTGGTAAAGCCTTTCTAAATATATCAACCAAATTTTTGCTTGACCTCAAATAGACAATTGTTATGGTATCTTTTTGAATAAATTGTCTCACGCACTTGTGCCTTAGGCTAATAAGTCTAGACATTTCATTATAAGTGCCAGTATGATATTTTGTCAAAGTGGCCTGATTGTCACAATTAACAAAGATAGGAAGCATATGACTAGGCAATAATTTAATGTCTAACAGTAAATTTCTAATCCTCTCGACCTTTTTTTTTTAATTGCCGCTAAAGCAATGAATTTTCATTCTATCGTTTAGTGAGTTATGCATGTTTATTTCTTACTAACCCAAGATACAACACATTCACCCAATATAAAAATTCATCCAGAACTAGAATGTTTTTCTCTCACAATAGAAATCCAAAAACATTGGTGTATCCTTCTAATACATCCGGATAATTATTATAGAACAATCACAAATCTTTTAGTTCTCTTAATTAAAATTCTGTGACGACATTACAATGTTCTATATTTGGATTACTACTATATCTACTCAACCGACACATGAAAAATATAATCTCAAGTCTAGTACAATGAATCGCATACATTCAAGATCTTATAGCACTCACATATTTAAGTTGTGTTATTGCTTTACTAAAATTATAATTTAACTTCATACTCGAATCAAATGGAGTACTCATTTCTCTGAAATCAAGATGCATAAATTTATTTAACATCTTTTCAATGTAATCATTTTGACTTAAAGAGTAACCCCCATTATGGTTTTTTTAAAACTTCAATTCATAAGATAGTATCTACATTACCAAAATATTTCATATTCAATATGAAAGATAGGTACTTCTCAATCACAATGATTCAAGTAATATTAGTTCCAAAGATAAACAAGCCATCAATCAAAAACTTTTACTAACCTTCGAATGAGAATTATCTCTCTTTGTTTTCGAGACTTTCCACTATTTTCCTTTTTTTTTAGATAGCAAATTAAGAGTACGAAGATACCATGGACTAATCCATGTCTATAATTAAGTACTAAAAGCTGTCTTTTAGTGAATATCAAGAAACACATAAGCTTTACTATTTTTCACTGTATCCAAGCAATACACTTTTGATAACTCTAAAATTAAATTCCATCCTTCAAAGGATGAGTACTCTGTAGAATGCCAAACACCCCCACACTTTAAGATAAGAAAACTTTGGTTTTCTACATTTCCAATATATAGAGAAAATGTTATTTTAATAATATGCTTAGCAAGCATGAGAGCACATATAATTATGTATAGTAGTCATTGACTCAGTCTACATCTTACACATATCATTAATATCCATTCCTGTTGTCGGGGAGTGTAAGCGCTTGCGCCACAGTTCGGCGGCCTCCGGCGACCGTCGACCATTCAAAATTCTCGTCTCAATGAGCCTTATCCGATTATGTATTCAAAACTAAAATTCACCGAACAAAAGCACACAAAATAGGCCTAAATAGAAGCATTCTCTGGTGATCGTCGCGCGCCGCCATCGTCGGGGCACATGTAGCCACGTGTGGTGGTTTTTGGCGTCCCTTGAATGCATGCGACCACTCATTGTTCTCATATCAACAAAACGAATCTGAATATGCAATCAAATACAATTATTATTAGACAAAACTAAATTCGTTGAAATTTCAAAAACCCCTTCTCCAAATGTTCGTTATTAAATAACAACAATAGCATAAATAAATTTTAATCACTCTTTTAGCAATAAATGGGAAGTTCATCATTGACCAAGTATCAAAGCGAAACCTACCGTCCGAAATGACCTTGGATTTGTCTTTGATTTTATTTAGGTTTGTCTGATTGTTGTGTCCACTTCGTTACGAAAACTCGGCATCGGTCCCATGATTCTAATCACCGCTCTCTCTTCCACAGTGGAGTTGCTACAAGAAATTCGCTTTTTCTTTGCCACTGCACACATATATTAGCCAGGTGAAAACTATCGCTCATATCAAGCAGAGCATGCCCACTTTCTTCTTGCGAAATCTTCTAATTTGCCGTCACCAGCAACACTCAGTAAACCATCGTCATCTCTAATTCATGGAGTTCCATAATCAAATTCCGACTCCATTATTGCATAAATAAAACCTTAAAATTGTTGGAAAATTTCGTTGGAAATGGAATGAACAATAGAATCAGACTTTGAGGCGTGTAATCACTCTCTTTAAGGATTTATTTGCTCCCCAACATTGCTAATAATTTCTGGTAAATATCTCCAAGATACAACAAAGTCTCAACGAGAATATCAAATAACAATTCTGATATTTCTCTAGGATCTCTCTTGGAAATAATTGGAAACAAAGACTGCATTCTCTTGTGTTCAAAGAGTGAAAAATGAGAGAAAAAGTGAAGATAAATATGAAAATGAATAGAAAACTAGAATATATAATGAGAACGAACACACCTTTTCGCGTCCGAAAAGTAGTTAATTGTCATGTAACTCTTTGTGTTCAAACAGTTTATTCAATCATACCTTTTCATGTATGAATCGGTAGTTATTTTCGAATAGACACAAACATTCGAAAGGTTGTAAGAGTGCCTTAGAAAATAACCATTGATTGAATAGACGCAACTTTTCAAAGGTCGTCAGAATTTTTTGTGAACAGTCGCATTATTTCACTAGAAAATAATGGTAATTATTGATTCGTGCCAAATTTAGTTCACATGCGCACTCGCATCCTTTCGATGTGGGACAAGACACCTCTTAGTTTGTTTCTACAAACAAACTAGCAACAATTTGAGCTTGGTGAGTTCGTGTTCTGCGACACATTTCTTATTTCCAATGCAAGTTCCGATTTCCTCGCGAGCTTGTCGCATTGCCCTTGGCCTTGGGTTCCTGGCGAGCTCCGCCATTATCCAATCTATGACAAGTTCACCGTTGTTCGCTTCAGCTAGGAATATATCCTTAGAGTGACCATGAAGTCATGATTCACAAAAATGACATGGACATCAATTTTTTCTGTGATACCATTTGTATGGGAGGAAAAAGGATTTCGAGGTTGCTTCTCAATCGTGTATATGGTTGAGGGATAAGTGTACTGGAAACCCTAAAACTTGTCCCAAAAGTTCAATTGAGTGCTAAAATTTGTCAATTTCGTGCAATCGAGTACTACAAGCTTTTAAAAAATGCAATTAAGTCTTATATCTTGTCGGCAAAGTGCAACTGAGTCCTAAAACTTTTAAAAAGTGCAATCACCAAAAGGACTTGATTTCACCAATTTGATAAGTTTTAAGACTTGATTTTGCACTTTTTGAAAGTTCTAAAGCTCAATTACATTTTTTGACAAGTTTTAGGACTTAATTGCACTTATAAAAAAATTTAGGACTCAATTGCACTTTGGTAAGTTTTAAGACTTGATCTTGCACTTTTTGAAAGTTCTAAAGCTCAATTAGATTTTTTGACAAGTTTTAGGACTTAATTGCACTTATAAACAAATTTAGGACTCAATTGCACTTTGGTAATAAGTTTTAGAATTGCCACCCCACTTATCCCTATGAAATACACTGTGTAGTATATAGTGATTGTATGATGTGAAGATGGCCTTGATGTTATCTTCCTCGAGCCGAACACCCCCGGGCCGCGACCTCAGTCTGATCCCTCTCCATCTTCAGCAGCATATCGACAACGTTCTCCTCTTCCTCCTTGCTCTTATTCGCGCCCCGGTGCTCTTCGATCACCTTCTAATAGAAAACGTCTAGATTGCGAAAGTTCTTCTCCAACCTCGAATGGAGTGCTGTGAACTTGTCCATAATCCAGCCGAACCGAGGGGCAACCGAGAAGCTTCCCACCATCGCCATTGCCTCGTAAATCATATCCCGGGACCTTCCGTCGCTGAACTCCATCCGCGGAAAGGCCTTCCCAAATGCGACCCTGCATGTAAGGTGAGCAAACGAGTCATAGGTTCTTGTGACCGATTCATGCTTGGCTCCCGGGCTAGACAAACTTTGGCTGCATAGACTTGAATCAAATTTGAACTTGATTAATGCTAAACAATTCGGTAGCTCATAAGACCGATCGAACCTACCTAATCGAGTATAGTCGACTTCAAACTAGAACTCATGGTCAAGTTGAGCTCGAGTTTAAAGAAACAGGCTCAATATATTGTCAAACCTTGGAGAATTCCAGTAGTAAGAAAAAGTGGCAAAATGGTTTAAAAACTCAGTTTTTAACTCATATTTAGTGGGTTGAATTATATTTGAGTTGGTTAAAATTTTAAAGACAAATTGTAATGGCTTCAAAGTAGCAAAGCCCAACTTGATATGGGTTTACAACATACCAATTTTCACAACCCCCCCCCCCCAAAAAATACCAATTTTCAATTCGTATGTCACATTTAGGCTCTGTTTGTTTCATAAAAAAATGAATTATTCCTCGAGACATTACAAATTTCATCGTTTCTCCATCGTAGCACAATCATTTCTAAATTAGAAAGTTTTATTCTTCTTCTATAAGTGATGACCATCTATTTAAGTTATGTTTGGATCATCCAAGATATCACTCTAGAAAATAACTCATTTTCATATAAAAGATTAAAATAACTTGATTTTCATATTTCTCGCACCAAGGAAAACAAAAATAGATGCGTTCTAGTAGTTTGATTTGTCAAAACTTTTAGTAATTTCTTAGTAGGTGATTTTCTCATATTTAAGGGGGAAATTTGCGAAAAATTGGTTGGGGCTGGGTCGGGTCTTTTGTAGACTGCTAAAATTATATTACACACAACATGGATTAATATTATTAAATCATTCAATTTGGGACTTACCCATTTTGACTCACCCAAATTCAATGCGAACCACATATTTTTGACATAATAATAACTTTGGTGTTGCATCACAACACTTCGATTTCTGAATTTCTCTGTCATGGTAAAATAACTTTCAAAGTAGAAAGACGTTTGTTAAAAAAATTGATGTAACATTCAGTGATGGAGGTGTTGGGTGGTCTTAGGCCTCTCTCATCCCAAAAGTTAGCTCAAAAAATAAGGTTTTCTCTCATACTTATAAATCGATCACTAACCCTTTTCCACAATCGATGTTAGACAGCCTCAACAATATCCTCTTTACACATTGGGCCATGGTTCGGAGGTCGCGACAGCCCGTATCTCTCCCTTGCTATTGTTAGATCTAGACTTATTGGTATTATGTACTATGATACTAGTGTTGGATGGTTTTGGGCATATCTTATCTCATAAGTTAGCTCAAAAGTTGAGGCTTTCTGTCACACTTATAAACTGATTACCAGCTCCATTCACAACCGATGTGGAACAACCCCAACAATCTTCTTCTCATAGATCGGGTCATGGGCCAGAGGCCGCGACAGCCCGTATCTCTCCCGTGTGACCGTTGGATCCAAAATTATTGATAACCTCGGCTCTGATACTAGTCTTGGGTGGTCTTGGGCTTATCTCATCCAAAAGCTAACTGAAAGGTTGAGACTTTCCCTCACACTTATAAACTGACCACCAGGCCCTTTCACAATTGATATGGCCAAACCCAAGACTACCCAAGACTGGTATCAAAACCCAGTTTACCAATAAGTCTAAACCCAACAGTCACATGAGAAAGATATGGGTTGTCGCGACCTCCGATCCATGGCCCGATGTGTGAGGGGAAGATTACTGGGGTTGTCTCATATCGATTGTGGAAGGGGTTAGTGGTCGATTTATAAGTGTGCGGGAAACCTCAATCTTTAAGCTAACTTTTGGGATGAGAGAAGTCCATGACCATCCAACAAAAGGCCTTGAAGGGAGGTTCTACTTGTAGAAGTTCCTCACTGAGAAGAGGAGGAGGAGGAGGAGAGGAAGGAAAGGAGAAAGCCATGTGAAAAGAAAGTGAAGAGCCATTGTCGGCATGGTCATGTGCAGTGAGAATTTCTATAATGATGAGCTAGTTTGGCAAGGTTAAGTCGTGTTAAATACAAAATGGTTGCCGAAGAATATGACTCTTTTACTCCGTTTGTTTTGCGAAAAATAAATGATATGAAAAATATTTTCCGAAAAGATGATTATTTGAAATAATTAATTAATAAAAAATATTTTCATTACCGACGACAATTTAGGTCTAAATATTTTCATGAATAATAAAAATATTTTGCGTTTTCACTTTTCATAATATATATTACTATTTTCAAAACAAAGGGAACTTTAATCTTGATATGAAGACAAAAATAATATGCCCTTGATAATACGATACCCCAAGGCAAGTTGTATCGTCGGAATGCAATAATTGACGAAATCGTACTAATTTTGTTTGTCTTGACCAGGTGGAAAGTAAGCCTCAAGGCCCAACCTTCTTAAAATGTGAAGCCGGAATATATCAAAGCTAGCCACTAGTATGTATAAGTTTTTCTTGCCATGACTACGCAAGGCCGGCCTCTCTAGAGGCGGGCAAGGGCCAGCTTCGCTGTCCTTGCTTCTAGCCGGTCGGCGGGCTTGTCAGCTAGTTGGAGTAAAAAGAAGAAGAGAAAAAAGATAAAGGAAAAATAAGATAACAATAAAAAAATTTGAAAAGTACCGGAATATTATTAAAATTTGGCCATGCCAATGATTTTCTAACAAAATTAGCTATAAAGAATGAATTAGAAGAAATACAAAATATTTAGGACTAAATAGACAAAAAAAAAATCTTAAGACTGTATTGGCACAATTGCAATAGATTTTAGATTTTTTGGTATTTTTATTTTCGATGTGATACTAACACGTGCAACTAAAAGGTTTTCATCGTACAAAGTGATTTGAATACATGGACTATAAAAGCAATTTGTTAACACACAAATGACTCTGCTGAACTGATAATCTCGTCTCTTCTATAGTGTTACAATTCCGAAATTCCTTAAAAGGGTCTGCTTATTGATTGTAGTACAATAAACATTCTCGACAATATGTATCGGAAATGAGATTTATGCTACGAAACTGTAATGCGCAACATTCAGACATCTTATCATAATTAACATCGTGTTTATATGTTTTCGTTTAACGATTATTTTGTCATGCATCGATTTCAGGCGATGGCTTAACCGGCAACATAATGAGAGGCACTTTCTTGAATTCGGTCTGGCCAGCTCCTTCCTCCATACTCACGTCTTTCTCTGTCACGCCCTCCGGTAATTTCCAATCGAAGGAGTGCAAGACATTTGCGAGCGCCAGCTCGACCACCGCCATCCCTGGGCATATTCTCCGCCCTGCCCCCAAACGTCAACAATTCAAAATGATTTCCCTTATAGTGATCGGCTTTCGCGGCGATGGGAGAGCAGCATGGATAATGAGCACTATAAGTTGACTTTCAAATATTGAGCTAATGTGAAGAATTATTAAATATGTCTCGAGTTTAAATTGTTTACGGATATAAATCGGTTATTTAATTTGATTTAAAGAAATATTGGATATATCCAAGATTTGACCGGTTGATCGATTTACCTAATTACGGGCGCCAAGTTACTGCAGAGTATATCTTGTATATGATAGCCACTACAAAACATAAAATGATTTTAATTTAATATATATATTATATTTTCTTGTGGGGCCCAAGGGTTTTTCTTTTCTCTTGGTCATGAAGAATAGAGACAGGGGCTGTTTTTTTTTGTCTCTGCAATTCATCTGCTGCACCCGCACGAAGAAAAAAGGAATTCTTCTTTGGGCAGGAAGAGAGAAAAAGAGAAGGAGCCGCGACGTTGGTCCTTCGTCCGTACGAGAAGAATTCCGAATACAAGATTTGGCGTTCGTGAGTTTAGTTTTAATTTTATACTCAATTGAGAGTTATTTATTTCTAAATACTGGGTTTGAGTATAATTTAGGTGCGGAAAACACGAGCGTATTGAGCGATTGTAAATTCGATTCTCCGATTATAGTGAATTGTTCTTGCTGGCTCTCCTTGTGAATGTAGTTATCGACATTCAGACCGAACCACGTTATATCTGATGTGCTTTATTATTCATCGTTATTATTTCTGAGCTTTTGCGTTGACGTATTTACAAAATTAGTTTCCGCGTTTGTACTAGAACAATAATCGATTGGACTGACCTCAAACCTCTCGGGCACAAACTACTCTGGGCTCTCCCACAAGTTCGGGTCCCGACCGATGCCCCACACGTTGACCTGGATACGGGTCTTCGGGTCGACATCGTAGCCGAACAGCTTGAAGTGACCCATGGTTTCCCTCGGGACGAGCAGTACATTCGGAGGGTGTAGCCTCATGGCCTCCTTGAGTAATAATTTGAGATATTTGAGCCTGTGGAGGTCGTCTTCCTCGACCCACTTCTTGTTTCCGATGCAACTCCGGATCTCTTCTCGAGCTTTTCGCATCGCCCTTGGGTTCCTGGCAAGCTCTGCCATTGTCCAGTCCATGACAAGTGCACCAGTGTCCACTCCAGCAAGAAATATATCCTGAGAGACCGACTATTCATTCGAGTTTGTTTCTCAACAGTGCATATGATCTAGGTCTATTTGGGGAAATGTGTAAGAGACTGTATGATGTACCATCAAGATGGCCTTGATGTTATCTTCCTGGAGCCGAACTGCCGAAAACTCCGTCTGATCCCTCTCCATCTTCAGCAGCAAATCAACAATGTCCTCTTCCTCGTTCCTCTTATTCGTGTTCCGATGCTCATCGATCACCTTCTGATAGAAAAAGTCCAGATTGCGAAAGCTCTTCTCCAACTTCGAATGAAACCCCGTGAACCTGTCCAGTATCCAGCCGAATCGAGGGAAAGCATCAGATGCTGAGAAGCTTCCCAACATTGCCATTGCCTCGCGAATCATATTCATGAACGTTCCGTCGTTGAACTCCATCCACGGGAACGCCGTCCCAAATGCGACCCTGCATGTAAGGTGTGCAAACAAGTCAAACTTACTCGCGGGCCATTCTTGCTCGGCTCTCAGGCTAGACAAGATTTGGTTCGAATTTTCTCCGAGTTTCAGTCGAGTTTTCCTAGTTGGAAAATTGACTTGAATCAAGTTATGAACTTGATGATAGCTAAATAATTCGGATAGCTCGTAAGCCTAATCGAGTCTATTCAAGTTGAGCTCAAGTTCAAAGAACCAGGCTCAATATATGCTCAACCTCAAACCCCGAAGAATTGAGGTCACTACACCACTAGGCCCTACCTGCAAGTGGTGCTAACCGTCAAAGCCATGAACTTCTCTCTCATATCGACCAAAATTCCGCTCTCTGCTAACTGCGCGATTGACTCGATCATTGAACCCACCTCCTCTTCCCTGATGTACCGGAAGGCCGAACTCGCTTGGCGCTAAGAAGCTTGAGCAAACATCTCCCTCCATTAATCACCATACTCGGTGAAGGCGATGTCAAGGTGGTCATAGGAGAGGCGTCCTGTGCCATGTAGCCGCGGGCGGCTGCAACAGTCAAGGTCGTGGGTCTTGAGGACCTCCCTGGCAGCGCTGGGGGAGGAGATGATGACTGTTGGTACGCAGCCGAGACGGATGAGCATGACGGGGCCATACAGCCTGGAGAGTTCCCACAGATACTGGTGCGGCAAGTCGCCGAGCTGGTGAAGGTTGGCTATGATGGGGAGTGGTGGAGGCCCCGGAGGGAGGTTCTTCTTCCACTGCTTCGTTGTCGTAGTCATAGACTTCGGGGCCGTTTTGTCTTTTTTGTGGAAGCTTTTCACTAGGAGGAGGAGGAGAGGAAGGGAAAGAGATGACCATGTGAAGAGGATGTGAAGAGCCATTGTTGGGATGGCTATGTGCTGTCAAAATACTGACAATTTGAGTTCATTTGGGGTGTTTAAGTAGCACGAGGGTGATATTGAAAATCAATGTAAAGTGGATGATGAAGAAATTGTTATTGAAATTGATACGAAATTGGCTAAAGTTACACTTAATATTACTCGTCCTAAGGCTACTGATTAGATAGTATGACTGCATTGACAAGATGTTGATGCAAAAAAAAAGGGAGGGGGGGCGGGGGGGGGGGGGGGGGGGGGGGGGGGGGGGTGATATTGATCCTTAATTGGGATCCACCTCTTCATTCAACCGATTGAAGTTGGTTAAATGTAAGAAAAATGCTAACCGGACAGTTTGATAACACTGTTAGTTATTTCTGACAACACGACCTCCCAATCAACGAGTACTTTATGCAAAACATGAGGTGATGGTGTGTGAGTTTATAGTTAAGATTGTATCATATCTGGCAATCCTATCAGGGAAGCATTTTCCTCCACATAATTTGTTAGCATGGGTCCTTGAGAAAAATGGTAATTGAATGATATGTTAATTTTTCAATTAGAAAAACTACCTAAAAACATCTATGATCTCCAAATTTTGTTGAGAAATAAAGCAGATTGCTATGATAACAAGAAATTGTCGAATAATGGACAAAGAAAATGATTTGGAAGAGTCAACATATTTCCCAGCTCAAATTTTCAACTCTAGCTCGAATGATGTTGGAATACATGAATATTAAATCATGTATTCTTCTAATAGTTTAAGCTTTTAGAGTGGTTGGTTGTGGTCCCACAAAATATTTCATGGTATCAGAGTAAGAAGTCCAGAGTTCAAATCAACTGAATCACTCAATAGTTTCATTTGAAACTTGAATCAAACTCAAATAGTTTTGATACAAATTATAAATTTGTAATTTTTATCTATTTACTCATATTCGCGGGTTTATACACGTTAATGCATATACAAAAGTGTAACTTCTCGACTAAGATAAAAGGACAAGGTGATAATGAAATGAAAGAGAGTCTTAATTTAAGGTTAATGAACATATGGTTTAAGAATACCTTAGGAGATTAAGGAAAGTCATTTATTTTTCACAAAGAAAAAACCACTTACTATTCTCGATACCTGATTTAAGCTCGACTGATTAAACTTGATATTGACTCGTGAAGTAATCAGAGGGTTTGTACATAAATTGAATTATAAATGGTAAAAAGCTTTTGAAATTTTAATTTTCAGCTATTATGCAAACAACACAAACTGGATTGAACCCTCCAAAAAAAATTTATATGAACAAAGATAGGAAAAATTAATAAAAAAGTTCTGAAACTATTATAATTATACCAATTCAATGTTGATTTTATTTTTATTTTTTTGCTAATTGAGTCCTAAACCTTTTGCATTTTGGCCAATTCGGTCCATTTGATCGATCGACGCTGAAGTGAATTTTTTTGTATAATATTTCAACATTTTTTGAAATTTTCCAAAATTTTTTCTTTTCTTCCATTTTTTTCCTCTTTCTCCACTGTGGTTGGCAAGGGTTGTCGGAGCTCGTTGACCCCAGTGGAGGAAGCGAATAATACGAAAAAAGGAAAAAAATGAGAAAGGAACATTAAAGTATTTTAAAAAATAAATATTATTAAAATCATCTACGTTAGCTCCGGCAACGTCACTTCAGCATTAGCCAATCAATGAACTAAATTGACACAAATTAAAAAAATTTATGACTTAATTAAAAAAATAATTATAAGATTGAATTGCCACCATTACAATAGATTTGTACTCAAATTGACTTATGAAAAGGCAAAAAACATGGTCCATTGCATAAAGTTTCAACTAAAGCAAAGTGACCTTTTAAACCTTCCAAAAAAATTCACATGAATTAAGATAGTGAGTCAAGTCACTCAAAGAGTTTCACACGCTATTTTAGGGAAAAGTGTTAGAAAAAAAGTAGTAAACCTATTACATTTATGTCAATTCGATCCTAAATCTTTAATTTGTGTCAATATAGTTTCAAATCTTTTACAAGTGACAATTTAGTTATAAACCTTTTATTGGTACAAATTTAGTCATTAATATTTTGCATTGGTGCCAATTCAGTCTTAAATCTTTTGCATTTCAGTTAATTAAGTCAGTTTGATCAGTTTTAACCTAAATTTGCTAACGTAGACGCCGATTGTCATAAGTGGCATGATTAGCAATGACGTGAATATTTTTAGGTGCAATTTTAATATTTTTAAATATTTTTTAAAGATTGAGAAAAAAAAGAAAAAAACTAAAATGTTTATTTAAAATTATTAAAATATTTTAAAAAATCAACATCGGTGCCAGCCATGCCTTGTATGACAATCGACTTCCATGTCAACAAATTTTCATCTAAAATTGACCGAATTGACTCAATTAATAGAAATGCAAAAGATTTAGGACTAAATTGGTATTGATGCAAAATGTTTAGGACTGATTTGACATATTTAGAGTTGAATTGGCATCAATATAATAGGTTTATGATTTTTTTTTAACACTTTTCCCTACTCTTTTGCGACACTTCCCAAAAGATTTTTCATATTTCTTTTGGATCAAAAGAGAACACATCACACGAGATTAACGTGGAAATCCTTATTCACCCACGTAACGACAGTCCAATTCAAAGCTATTCCGCATGATTCATGAGGAATCATGATCCCATTGAAGGGTGCAAAGCCCATTCCACCGTGCACGCCAACCAAACAAACACAGTGCAAGTGAGCGTCATGTACACTAACAGGGAGGAAAACTAAGGAAGATGGATGCCGTGGGGATTATCAGGCTGTTACGATAACGTTATCATCGTACTATTTTGTTTGTTCGAAATGGTTTTGATACATTTTAAAAAGTGTCGCCGATCGTCATTGTGCCATTCCGAGGACGATTTGCTGACACGGACTTGTTGACGTTGTTAAAATAATGGTAAAGTGGATCTTTCTTAAGACAGACGGATTGGATTTGATAGAGATTTGTGAACTTTCTTTCCAGATTTGAGGCCACCGTCACGGTGCCCGGCGGTCACCGTCTTGCAATTGAGATTACATTGAGATGGCAGGACTCCCACGGTGGCAGCGGTCCTGCAACCACCGAATCCCTGTGTCTCACGCTGCAACCACATTTTCTCGACGGCCAAACTCATTGCTCCGGCGGCCAAGTTCAGCCAAAGGAATAGTGATGACACACTTTAAGGTTACAAGGACCAATTTAAACAGATAAAAAAACATAGAGGGACGGTTTTGATTACGTGGTGAGTGACCCTTATGATAATGCCTAGAGGGAGTTGCTAATGATGATCGGCTTTCTCGCCCCTTTTTTTCAAGAAGATAAAAGAAACCATTTTCTATATTGATAATATCTTGTCTAGACAAAAGGCAAATCACTAGAATTATAGAAATTTAACTTTTGACGATGAAGTCATTAAGCAAATTAAAAAACATGCGTTGTACACACACACACACACAAAAAGTTTTTTTTTTTTTGGCTCCCCAAGATCCATATCAATTAATAATAGTTATTTTAATATGCTAAGTAACTTTGAATGCATTCGCTAATTTTTACATGATTGTTACTTTTTTAAGGATTAATATCACGAAAAATCCTAAATTGATACACTTGTGATAAATCAACGCTATTTTTTATCACAAAAAACCTCAAATTGGAATAGTTGTGCAAAGTTACCCAAAATTATTTTTTCGACCACCAAAATTTTTAAATTGGTACATTTGTGATAAATTTACCCCAAACTAATTATTTTGACTATCAAAAATCATGAACTGGTACACATATGACAAATAGAGGGTAAAACTCTTCCCAAACTTGTACATTCGACAATTGTCATGTATCATCCGACTCAATAATTTGACGATAAAATTAATGAAAACTAACAGGTGGTGAATTCATTACAAGTATGCTAGTTTGGGATAATTTTGTCAAATGTGTACTATTTTATGATTTTTAGTGGTCAAAAAAATAATTTAGATAAATTTGTTATAAGTGTACTAGTTTGCGATTTTTTGTGGCATTAATCTTTTTTTTTAGTTTGATGATGTACAGCTTGTTATGATTCGGTGCACAATCAAATCCAAATAAAACGTAAAGCGAGAAAGATAAATTGAGACATGAGATTTTATCTTGATTCACCCTTAAACTATATGTCCTGTAAAAGATTTCCTTTCGTTATATCATTTAATTACAAACGAAAAAGAGTATATATAATAATAGTTATTCATAAGTCCAAGCCCAACTCACTAATGAAAAATTATGAATTTTTCTATTGTTAGAGAATATGAACTACACCCAAACACGATCTGTGATCAATTCTACGGGCCATGAATTTTATCCTTTAAAATTCTCATGGCAACCGGGGAATATTGCTAAGACTCGGCGGTCCACAAGACCGGATCCCCACGACAGGATAAATTGATGGGTAATGATGAGTCAAGATTAGGACAAGTATGCACGTAACCTGGCAAGAGAAGTGAGTTAGAGTTAGTAAAGAGTCAGGATCTCCACGTATCGTCTTATCCATAAATTGACTATCTATGCCCATAGGCGTGTCAACTGTCAATGATCTTCGAATTTCCATGCTACCCGATTCGGACCACAAAAGACGTGTGCGGAATCACCCGATGCAAGTAAAAGACTTTTGACTCTCAATGTAAGTTGCACACTTGGGATACAAATACAATTTGTTAACCCACAAGTGACTCGATCAACAGATGATCTGTCTTCAACAGTCACAGTACAGAAATACGCTAGAGCATTGTACCGCACAACTTTAGGACGTTCGATCATATAAAATACTTTTAGAGATATGATGGTTTCAGTTTAGCGACCATTTCGTCATGCATCGATTTCATGCTATGCCTTTACTGGCAAAAGAGTGAGAGGCACTTTCTTGAACACGGCTATGCCGGCCCCTTCTTCCATACTTACATCTCCCTCCGTCATTCCGTCTGGCAATTCCCAATGGAAGGAGTGCAAGACATTGGCAAGTGTCAGCTCGATCGTTGCCATCGCCATCGACATCCCAGGGCATTGCCTCCGCCCAGCCCCGAATGGCAGCAGCTCGAAATGACTCCCTTTGTAATCAATCGGACTATCCTCAAACCTCTCGGGCACAAACTCCTCCGGTCGCTCCCACAGGTTCGGGTCCCGTCCGATGCCCCACACATTCACCAGGACACGACTCCTAGGGTAGACGTCGTAGCCAAATAGCTTGAAATGGCCCATTGTTTCCCTCGGAAGGAGTAGTACACCAGGAGGGTGTAGCCTCATTGCTTCTTTGAGTACTAGCTTGAGATATTTGAGCCCGCGGAGGTCATCTTCTTCGACACATTTCTTGTTTCCAACGCAACTCTGGATCTCCTCACGTGCTTTTCGCATCACCCTCGGGTTCCTAGCGAGCTCGGCCATTGTCCAGTCCATGATAAGTGCACTGGTGTTCACTCCAGCTAGGAATATATCCTAAGAGGGACCATGAAGTTATGATTCACTAAGAAGACGTGCATCAATTTTTCCCGTGATACCATAATATACGAGAAAGAGGACGGAGTATTCATATAAGAAGAACATAAAAGAACCTTCAAGTTTGCTTCTCAATCGTGTATAGGATCTACACTAGGTATTAAGTAAGAGATTGTATGATGTACCGTCAAGATGGCCTTGATGTTATCTTTTACGAGCCGAACCCCCGCGAGCTCAGTCTGGTCCCTCTCCATCTTCAGCAGCAAATCGACAATGTCCTCCACCTCCTCATCGCTCTTGTTCGCATCCCGATGCTCTTCGATCACCTTCTGATAGAAAACGTCCAGATTGTGAAAGCTCTTCTCCAACCTCGAATGGAGCCCCGTGAACCTGTCCACGATCCAACCGAACCGAGGGGAAAAATCAGATGCCGAGTAGCTACCCAACATCGCCATTGCCTCGTGAATCATATCCATAAACCTTCCGTCGTTGAGCTCCATCCACGGAGACGCCTTCCCAAATGCGACCCTGCATGTGAGGTGAGCAAACAAGTCAGAGTTTCTTGTGAGCGATTCATGCTTGGCTCTCTGGCTAGACAAGCTTTGGTTTGGAGCATTGACTTGAATCAAGTTTGAACTTGATAATTAATAAATAATTCAATAGCTCGTAATCCTGATCGAATCTAATCGTGTATAGCCAAGTTCGAACGTAGGACTCATGATCAAGTTGAGCTCGAGTTTAATATTGCCAAATCTCGAAGAATTCGAGCAGCAACTAAAGATGGCAAAATGGGTTAAAGGCTTACTTTTTAACTCATATTTAGTGGGTTCAACTATTAGATGGATCTTCCTTTTTTTTTTTTTTTTTTTGGTTGTAGTTAAATCTTTCAGTTATTTCGATAAGAATTGGTTATCCTTAGTTCTGAAGAGGGATCGCCTAAACTTTCATTAGAAGTTTAGGTCATACCCTTCAAATCCGGGCGGTCCATGTTATGAATGGACGGCCCAGATTATTACTAACAAAAATATATATAAAACAATTCAAAAAATTGCTCTCTAAAAACAGGAGATCTGGATCGTTCGTGTTATGAAAGACGGCCCGGATCCCAAGAATTAGCGTCTAACCTTCTGACGAAAGTTTAGACGATCCTTAGGTTTTTTCTTTTTATTATTATAACCAAGGTGTCCGGGCCAGCTTGCGCGCATCTCGACTATTCCTTGGGGTAGACTAGCATAGCAACCCACCGCCATTACCCCTCACTTAAATCACAAGGGCTCATTTAGGGAATCGAACATGGGACCAGTGCACCTAATCACACAATCCTTAATTCTGTCTCAACAAATTCTATGTTTGCAAAAGAGACTTTGATGTCTTTCCACAGCACCGCACGTCTCTTTATTAGTTCTTACTTTTGGGGTCAATCAAAATTTGGAAAAAATCTAAATAAAAACTTGAACTGCTCCCATTTTTTCAAATAAATGCCTGAAGTAGATCTTGCTAATGGCCTAACCTTACCGCCAAAAATTTTGATCGATCAAGATATTTTGTGGGTCAATTAAAATTTGAAAAAATTCTAAATAAGGAGGGCATGAAATGCCATCATTTTCTCAAATAAGAGCCTGAAGTGGATCTTATTAAGAGCCTAACCATACTGGTCGACCAAATACTCTGGTCAATCAACGTATTTTTGTCCAAATTTTTTTTAAACCTAAACGTTAGTTAATAAAAATTAAAATAAAAAGAAAATTTTGAAAAAAGAAGAAAAAGAAGAAGAAGAAGAACATATAGGCTGGAGGGCGTGCCGCCACCCCATTGTTGGTGGGGTGGGTTCACTGTGCCCCGGCGTTGGCGACCCTCGCAAAAAATCGAGGCGAACATGGCTTGAGTTAAGATAAATTTATGTATCGAGGTAATCACTTTTCCGTATTTTAAGTAAAGATCATGGGACCATGTAAAAAGCCATTGAATGAATGCAAAACAGATTCAACAAATTTTAATACATAAATAAATAAATAAATAAATAAGCATGTGTATACAATTTATATATAGGAGAAATGGTCATGACGAAGTCAATTATTATTAGAAAAATATTTTTCAAAACATTCATTTTCTACAAAATAAATGAAGTCTAATCTTGAAATATGGATTGAAAAATGCTTGTTGTAAACCCATAAGACTCATATCTAGTTGGGTTTTGCTACTCTAAACCAATAAAAACTTGTTTTTAAAAATTTTAAAAGAAAATTTCAAATAAAGACTTGAAATAGGGCCTAAAGGGGACTTGTTTTAAATAAAGACTTGAAATACCCTCGTTGCCTTAAATAAGGCCTAAAGTGAACATTATTTTAAATAAATACCTGAATAATCATGTCAGTATCAAAAAAATGCTTGACATCACCGGCTAATCAAGGGCATTTCTTCCTTTATCTTTTTTATATTTTTCTTTTTTAATATTTAAACCCAAAAAAGAAAAAGAAAAAACCAGGCCATTTGCCTATGGCCCTGCCCTATTGCCAGTGTGGCGGCAGAGGTGGTCGATAGAATTGGTTTTAGCTTATTAAATTTGCTATATGTGTATCAGTTTAGAAATTTTTGTGAGAAAGAAATAATTTTGGATAAATTGATGATATGTATATTTTCGTGGTGTTAACCTTCGAAAAAATCATAAATGTCATCGCTAAAATCAATTTGGGCTAATCCTATAAGCAACAAATGGAATTTCCTTTCTTTATCCCTCGAGTTATTAACTGACGAATTTCATCATTTCCAATTTTCCACGATTGAAGTTCTCCTTCCTAGCACGAACATTTCTTAAATAGAAAGTTTTCTTTTTCTTATGGGAGTGAAGGCCGTCTATTCAAGTTATGTTTAGATCATCCAAAATATCACTTCAAAAATAGCTAATCCTCAACTACGCCATTATTACCGGCAAATGAAGCTACCCGTCAAAGCCATGAACTTCTCGCTCATATTAACCGGAGTTCCGCTCTCTGCCGACTGTGCGATCAACTCTATCATCGACCCCACCTCCTCTTCCCTGATGTGCCGGAAGGACTGGACTCGCCGGGGGCCAAACAGCTCCAGCACACACAGCTTCCTCAGTTCCCTCCAGTAGTCGCCGTACTCGACAAAGGCCATGTCGAGGCGGTAGTAGGAGAGGCGTTCCATGCCGAGCATCCGCGGGCGGCTGCAACAATCGAGGTCGTGGGTCTTGAGGACCTCCCTGGCGGCTTCGGGGGACGAGACCACGATGGTGGGGATGCCGCCGAGGCGGATGAGCATAACGGGGCCGTACTGCCTGGAAAGTCCCCAGAGAGACTGGTGAGGCAAGTGGCCGAGCTGGTGAAGGTTGCCTATGATGGGGAGTGATGGAGGCCCTGGAGGGAGGTTCTTCTTCTTGTTGTTGTTGAAGTTTTTCACCGAGAAGAAGAGTAGGAGGAGGAGAGGAAGAGAAAGAGCAAGCCATTGGCAGAGCATGTGAAGAGCCATTGTACTTGTTGAGAATATTTGGAAATGTTTCGAGTTAGTTTGGCGTGGTTAAGTCGTGTCAAATACAAAAATGGCTGCAGGGGAATCTTGACTCTTAAACGCGATACGAAGAAAAAAAATGGACGGCCTCAATATTTATGTTCGGTGGTTATTTTATTTTTAGTTCACTTAAGTGCTAGTTATTTCAGTATCAACTCTAGTAAATATACTCTGGTGGTTGTCATCGGAAAGCATACATGATGTCTAGGTGACTCGCTGGATTATCCTAGTCAACAAAAAAAAATTAAATATCAATAAAAAAAATCCACGTAATATGTATAAAAAGAAAAAAACAAACTAAAAAATTGAAAATAAGCTTAAAAAAAAATCACTACCGTGGATCGGTAAACATGTGGCATCTACCTAGCGAGGTCTTCGAGAGGATCGCTGGGATCAGTGACCCCGCTGGCCACTCCCCCACCCATCGTCTACCACTGCCAGGGATGGTGGGTGGCGGCAAGGGCAAATGCAAGCTTTTTTGTTATTTTATTTTTTAAGTTATTTTTCTGTTTACTTTTAATTTTTTTAATAAAAAAACTAACTTAATTTTTAGTTTAAAAGTTCATGTGGCATCCACATAGACTGAATTTTAAAATAAAAATTGCCACGTGGACGCCACATGGACAAGAAAATTTTTAAAAAATAATTCACATAAAATTAAGAAATTTAATAAAAAAAAATTGCCACGTGTATTTTTTGGACGGAATTGACATTTAGTTATCATTTTTTGTCGAAATTGTCACTTAATTGATCATTTTTCCTCATATTTGATACTTAAAATGTTAACATTAAAATGGGCACCATATATAAATATTAACACTCTAGGTATTCTTTTTGCGGTAAAAAATGGTATGCTAGGACAAACATGGACACTCTGGGTGTTCTTTTGCGGACAAAAATGGTAAGCTAGAACAAACAGCCCAGGATGAAAACAAGTTGAATCGTCTATCGATAAGCAAATAATTGGCGATGATAGTGCTGGACCGTATTAATGTCCTTTGTCGTCACCAGGTGGAAAATTAAGACCGACACCGACAGACATGGACCATTGGTCAATTAGATTCGAGTATACATACTCGGTTTGATATTCGTGGAGAGAGGGAAATGGTAAATAATTACGTACCGTTTCAGGTGAAAGTCACGCTTGAGTTTTGCTTAATCTCCCCTCATGCTCCTAGTTATTAGGAACAAGAATTAAATTAACGTAAGTGCAAGAATCCATGATAAATTAATTTCGTATCTAGATAACCTTATAAAAACATTTAGACTTGATGTAGCAGAAACATCAAATTGATACAACTCTGAATGAGGTTCTACTTTTACTATTCTAGAGTTCATCAGATACAGTGATAGTTATACACGCCAAAAAGGTAAAAAAATAATAATAAATTTTCTTTAGATTAATTGGAGGTCACTCGAGTTGACTTACATAAGATAAAGATGAATTGGTTTGCTACATAAAGTTTCAACTAAAGCAAAGTGAATTTTCAAAATTCAATTGCAGCTACTATTCGAACTACTCAAATTGGATTCAATCCTCCAAAAATATTTCCTGAAAACTAATAAAAAAAATTGAATAATGAAGGTGAGTGAAAGGTGTCTCACAAACGGCTAGAGTGTGGTTTTTTAGCTCATGATGAGATCGACAATTTTTTGATGTTGGCAGGTAAGGTGTTGCATGGTAACACTATTTTTTTTTCTCATTTCCTTGCCAAAAGTCATTCTGGCAGAGAAATGCGTTTGGTAAAATCAAATCTGAAGTAGAAAGTCGTTTGGTAAAAAAATTGACTTATGGTAGGATTTTCTACTTCTGACAAGATTTTTGGCAGATTTTGAGAAGTAAAAATACTTCTCTAATCGAGAAGTCATTCTTGCGGCCGGCCGCCACCACCGTTGGCGATCGCTGCCATTGAACATTTTTTTAATAACGTTTCGAACATTTTCTTAGTTTATCCTTATCAACCGCATTCTTCTATCAGAAATCAACTTTTGAAGTAGAAGTTGAAAATTTAACTTCTACTTCAAAGCAAAAGCTGAAAAATCCATTTTCCTGTTAGAAGTACTTCTCGCCCGAGAATTGTTATCATGCACACCCTAAATTATACTTGCATTGAGACTAAAGTGAAATTTCGCCGAGGTTGAATCTACTTTTTTTATTTCCCTTTCCTCCTTTCTTTATTATACTTCTACTTATTATATAGTATCAAATTCTATTTTATCTTTAAAAAAAAAGGAGGGAGAGGGACTATCTTTCTTCTCCTAAGTCATTCCACTCTACCATTAAATAATCTATAATAATTCGCAAATCGAGATCAGCTAATTGTTCTCGGATAGCACTCGCTCTAATAGAAATTTCTCAATTTCGAAATATATCAAAGCCTTGAGTAGTAAAAAAAAAAAAGTGGGATGCTATATTTTTAGGATTAGATTTCATATTCGAATAATAACCCTTGTAATCGTAAGAAAGTAGGTTTTTTAGCTATGGATTTAGCAAAAGAAATATTGAGATAGGATCCCATGGGATTTCTCCCCTTCAAAATGGGACGTGAATGTTTAATTTCGTCGGGGTCAAGTAGTCACACCAAAAAAAAAGAAAGGGTTTTCGCTCTCAAATTCGGACATCAAGCGACGTCGCCGTCGGCCAATCACGTTCTCTTCTCCTATCCTTTTCCATTTTCGCTCGATAGCACATTGCCGGATTGGCCTCTTGTCCTATCTTTGCACGATCAACACGTTGCTGGGCTCGTCCCACGTCCACCGAATGGCGTTTGTCCTGCAGCCTCTAGCGATGATCAGCTGTTCTTCATGACAAAACAAAGGGAAAGGACGCCCGAGTGTTCGAGAACCCAGACGAAACCTTTCGTTTCGCCTTGACAGGTAAGCTCTGCATTCCACTTGCCAGCATTCAATCTCCCTCCGCTTTCGTAATCCAAAGCACCCATCTTGTTATTCCATCGCCGAAACAATCTCCTTTTGGACAATCACATTGATTCGTGGGGTCGCTTGATCACGTAAATTGAGTGGAATTCTTGGTTCGGAGGACAGAAACTAGACTCCATACGCGTGATCGGGTGTTTGTGTCAATGAAATAATGTACTGTGTGTCAATAAGAATCAATTATATTCGGAAAATATTCGTGGAGGGAAATGGTAATAATTATGTACCACTCCAGGTGAAAGTTTGTAAGTTACGCTTCAGATTTGCTTAAGCTCCCCTCACACTCCTAGTCAGAAGAAACAAGATTTAGATTAATGTAGGTACAATTACCCATAGATAAATTAATATCATCTCTAGATATCCTTACAGAAACACTAAAAGACTTAAAATAGCGGAAACATCAAACCCAAACAACTCTAAATGAGGTTCTACTAATGGAACTACGGTGATATTTATAAACACCAAAAACGGTATAAAAAAAAGTTAATATAAAAAATAATTTATTTATTTTTCAAATTTTAATTGGAGGGTTTGTACTCGAGCGGAATTATATAAAAATAAGATGAATTGGTCAGTTATATAAAGTTTCAACTAAAGCAATCCGAACCGAATCGTTGACACCCTTATCTCGAGAAGCTTCGCTTGATAACACTCTTTCAGATACTTCCCAATAGATATCCCATTATTCATTTCAGTCATAAGAGAGTACTTCGCAAGAGATTAACGTGGAAATCCTGATCCACCACACAATCCTAGTTCAAAGCTATTCCTTGTGTGTTTCGTGAGGAATCATGATACCATCAAATAGCGAAAAGATTAGGGCAAGTACGCATGTATAACCTGACAAGAGAATCATAGAGGTCTGGTTTAGGGAACTAAAAATGCTTGGACACATTCCATTCAACGAAATAACTGCAGCTACCATTCAGACCACTCAAATTGGACCTGTTAGGATGCATGTGTGAGTTGTGTTAAAAAAGTTCCACATCGAAGAATTGATGCGGTACTGAGCAGTTAATATACTTAAATTGATCCATAACTCATTGATTTAAATTTTTGAATGAAATTGAGTCCAACTGGATATATTGATGGATTCGGACTTGGATTTATGTCGCGCGTTCCCAATAGATCCCTCCAAATTGTTTTCTAAAAACTCGAATTGAACCGAGCTGCTGACACATCTAACTCAAGAAACTTCACTGGATTCCACTCTTTCACGACACTTCCTATTAGATAATCCCATTACTCATTTCAATCAGAAGAGAATACTTTGTACAAGGTTAACGTGGATATCCTATTCCACCACACAATTCAAAGCCATTCCTTACGTGTTTCATGAGGAATCAGGTTCAGTGAACAGAAAACACATGGACCAAATTCCATCCGTACTTTTTGCTGTCGCCTCCACCTTGAAATGATTAATGGTTAGTAGAAAGTGGCGGCATCTCCGCGTATTGTCTTGTCCTGTCCATGAATTGATTTTATATGCCTGCTACGCCATGAGGACGGACCCCAGATGGCCTTTGGTTGTTGCATAAAGTATGATGCGGACGCTACAAGTTATATATCCGAACTCTACCTTTTCATTATATCAATACAGTTCTACGTCATTTTACATTTTATCAATTAAATTTATACGGTTAATTTTGATCGAAAATAGCTGACGTGACACAAATCGACTTACATAGCACAATTGACCTTGACATGGATTTTTGTTATGATATTTTAATATTTATTTATTTATTTTTAATTATTTCTTCTTCTTT
Organism: Rhodomyrtus tomentosa; assembly: GCA_028455895.1. Lineage (NCBI taxonomy): Eukaryota > Viridiplantae > Streptophyta > Magnoliopsida > Myrtales > Myrtaceae > Rhodomyrtus > Rhodomyrtus tomentosa. The sequence goes on along the minus strand of JAPCWY010000003.1, from coordinate 9,360,486 downwards.
TTTTGGCCTTTTCTGTTTTCATTCTTTACTTTTTATTTTTTTCTACCTTTTTCCCTTTTTTATTTGTATTGTTCCCTCCACCAGCATCATCGAACCTCATTCATGGTCGATGGAGGCAATAGGGAATGAAGAAAAAAAAGTGGAAAAAAAAAGGTGAAAAGGAGAACATAAGAAAACGAGAAAAATGGGACAACAGAATATAAATTATAATTAAGAATTGTTCAGCTCCACATTGGCTATGTCATAAGACAGTTTGCGTCCACATCAGCAATTTACAGACAAAATTGATAAAATTAAAATGTTTAAAACTGAATTGATAAAAGTGTAACGGATTTAGAATTTCGCAAAAAATGAAAAAAATAATTACCAAAAAAAAAATCAATTAAAAATGTGACGATTCAATCCTAAATCTTTTTTTAGACCCCTAAATTTTTTGTATTTGAGTTAATTCAACCATCCGGCTAACTTTGATTGGCCAACGCTGATGTTGCAATCTTAAATAATACTATAATACTTTATACCCAATTTATTTATTTATTTTTCATTTTTAATTAATTTTCCTTACTTTCTTTTCTTTTTAAATTCTTTTATTCTCCTTCTTCTTGGCTAGAGACGAGGGACGATGAGGGCGAGGTTGGCCTCACCTTGCCACAATGAGTCGAGCCTCGCTGGCCCTCGTCTTTGGGTCATCGATTGGCTAGAAAAAAAAGGAGAATAAAAAAAAAAGAGAATACAAAATTGATTCGAAAATATATTAATATATAATTAAAAATTATTCACATCAGCGTCATCCAATCAAAGTTGATCAAATGAACTGTATTGGCACAAATATAAAATATTTAGTACTCTACTGATAAAAATTAAAAAAAATCTAATTGAATTAGCACAATTGTAATAGCTTTACGCTTTTTTTATTATTATTTTTTTGCAAGAGTGCCATAAGTTTAAAATTTTTTTGACAATTTTTCAACTATTTTATTTGCTTCTTTTCTGAATTAATCCACTTTACTTTACTTACTTAATAGCATGCGATCATTTCTTCTGCATCGAGCTGATTTATGATACTATCGGAGTGAAACAAGTGGCCTAAAGAAAGCAAATCAAGACTTTTATGGTCATTATCCCTACTGTAATTATTTTCTCTTGCATATGACTTGATTCATTCCTGCCCCCACGATCATCTAAAAGCCTATCAGGAGACCCTCTTTGTCTGATTTTCTTGCCCTGGTGATCATTCCTTGCCCTTGTCGAAACGGGTCATTACAAGACCTCACCAAGTCATACGTCTACAAAGTTGAGTTCTTTACAACACGTCACATACCATGTCTTATGGTTTATCAAATCCGACAAAATAATGATATGTTCATTCGTGCACGTTTCTCAAGTTTCATTTTAATGCAATACACGCAAGCAACGCATGATTATTCTTACTACTCACCACACATCACTCACTTCTACGTCAGTCCTTATCTTAACGGACTAATCTATTACCACGAGCGACCAAATCATCAGTAAGGATTCAATAGCCTAGATCACTTTGCAAACCTCATGTCTAATTGTTGACAATCCAAGATCATGATCATATAATCCAACTAGCCATTCTCCCATAAGCATATCACTAAACCTCAAGCACACTCACCAGCTCAAATCCATGCTTAAAACTGCCTGATTTTCCGTTCGCCTTCTTACGAATCTTAATCATTTTACCACTCAAGGCCATTAATGAAAGTCGATAACTAAAACCATTAATATACAACACAAGTTCAAACTTATATTTCAGTACATATCCATAACACTAGTCTATCTTTTCCTCGCAACCGCCTCCAACCAACTTACATCGGGAACATCCTACTGTAGACAACACATTATTCCTTAGCGAGGTCAGTGCAGGTTGTCCTGCGGAGCATTCCCTCGCGGTTGTCCTTCTTGCGACAACGACGTTTGAACTCCCATTTGTCTTTACGGACAATCCCTCACTTGGTGTCGATAATGACCACACCCAAAGCAAGCACCCATCTTAAAAGGGCATGGGGCTATTCCATGCCTATGCTTGCAGAATTGGCACTCTCAAATGGGGTTGTATGTTGGCTTCCCTACAACATTCCTTCGTTTGGGCGGAATAGGGTACTTCCCTTCAGACATCAGCCTCTTCCCAAAATGATAGTTATTCCTACTAGAGGGCACAAACCGCGATCTAGATGTAGTTGCCCTTTCAGTCATGTTCCGCTCTACAAGCTGGGTCCTCTCATACAGCTCATCATAATCCTTCAAATTTAGCAGCACCAGCAGATCCTTCAACTCAGGCTCCAGCCCATCTCTGAACCTCCCTGCATTATGCATAGGATCTTCTACTATTCTTGGGGCATACCTCGACTACTCAGCAAACTTCGTCTCATACTGATCCACAAGCATCTAGTTCTGATGCAGACACATAAACTCAACCATTTTTTATCTCTGACACAGTCAGAAAAGTAATTGTCGTTAAAAGCTTCCACGAAGACATTCTACACCGGAACCGTACCTTCTAGAAAGATCCTTCCTCGAGAGGCTTCCTACCAGGTGCTAGCGTTACCCTGCAGTTGGTAAACAACTAGTGCTACCTTATCTTCCTCCGAACACCTCAACAAAGTGAAAACCTTCTCTAAATCCTTAATCTACAAGGTGGCAGCCTCCGGATCTCCAACTCCTAAAAACTTAGGTGGCTTAAACTTAAGAAACTGCTCCACCAACTTATATATCGCTTGGCCACCATTCCCATTTCTAGCCAATGGGTCTTCATTCGGAGTGGCGGCAGCAAGAGTGATAGCAGCTTGGTTCCTCACTTGCTGCCCAACTATGTCTCCCAAAGCTTTCAACTCCTGTAGAATCCCATCTACTCTGCGATCTTCTTGAGCTGCTCTTCCTCTAGGAACCCTCGCATGACAGTTGCTCATTTTGCATGTAGCTTAAGGAACTATGCTCATCTTAAAGCAACACATAATGAGAACTGAAACATACAGATTTAAAACTCATGTAACACGCACATGCACGGGATTTTTAATCCCACTAACTATCCCAAAAACCTAACTCTCCTTATCACTCCAGGCCATGACCAGGCGGTTCAGGTTGACCTTGATTTGATACCACCTTGGGATGATATGTCACGCCCCGATCCCCGGACACATAACAACCCTATCGAATTGCCTCAGATCATAAAAGGATGACATCTCAAGCACGCCATCAACCTATTCATTTTTATCTTTTTATTAAGCGCATGTCGAATGTGCTACTTCCTTAGACAATAGTTAACCGACATTAGGATAGATTAGCAGGTACTCAAATTAATCAACATCAGCAAAAAAATCACTTTTATTTATTTATCTGGTTAACCCTGAGAAGTACGTGTACACAAGTCCAACCTCAGGGCCACTACTAGCAATCAACAAAAAGTATTAAATCGAGATTGGGGTTAACACTACTCCAAACTACTCAAAGAGGGAGGTCAACGTCCATGTCCTCTACAGAGCGAGTTTTCCATAATTAAGGTCCAAAAAAATGATTAATAAAAATGGGTGAGATATAAAATCTCTGCGAGTCAACGCCTAAATCCAAGAAGGCCGTTGATTCACTCAGGGCAATCTAAGCATGCAAGGTAATTATCGATAACAAACCAATAGCATGCGACCATCGCCACGCTTTAACTACCCCAGGATTAGGTACATTCCAACAGCCAATCATCAATCACATGCAATCTTACCCCTGCCTTGGTCCACATGTTATACAAAACGTATCATGGCAATCAATTGCACATAAATCAAGGCACTCAATGAAAACACTCATCACAACTTTCATGGACAATGCATCACACATGTTGTGGTTATTAATGGCCACTCAGCCCCAGCACATTAGACAAATGATGCTCTTCCGGCATAACCCAGCTTCGTCCCATTCCTTCTGTGACGAGAGCCAATAATCCCTTTGGTACCCCTGGGCCGAATATATTAGGCATTCTTGTGGGGAACGTCAGTCCACAACTTGTCGCGGTCGACAACCGACTAACTTGGCAACACGAACTGTCGTGCAACCGATAAGCCGTATAATTCCCCGTTACCCCTGTGGGCCGTGATGGACATATCAAGTATTGTCCTCTAATACCCCATGTGACGGTAACTATCATGTGACCATACAAGTATGCCAGAGAACCGGCCAATTTATAATTTTGCATTATATTTCAATGGACACACAGTCATGCTCAAAACTCGACTCAAGGTCATTTTTCATGCTCAAAATACAATAAGTAATTCACACATGGTCACATGCATAAACTTTATCCACTAGATTTTGCATATTAAACAAGGTGATTATTCGTCTCAATTATAAAATTCTCGGCGATCAAGACACACAACAGCCATCAGTCATCAAACAATCACCCAATAGTAATTCAATAATCACTCAAAAATAATCAAATAATTATTATTTATTTATTTCAACCCCGGTTAATTAATCAAATTATAATTAATTATTTTAATTAATTATCCCAATCTTAATCATTCATCCCTTCTCAATTAAATTACCGAACTCAATTAGCACCATAATAATTAACTAATTCAATTCCAGTTAATTAATATGACCATGACTAATTAAAATAATCGCGTTTATCTAAAAGTAAATATAGTTAATCTAATCTAATTGTGATTGATATAAAGCAACCATGATTAGACTAAAGTAACTACAGTTACTGTGACCCAATTAAGGTTAATTTAACCTAGCCATAATCACTGATCTAATCCGACCTCGGTTAACTAAGCTAGTCTCACGACCCCCCAAAAAAAAAAACTAGTCCGTCATTAATGTTAACTAATATAATCCGTAAACACAATTAACTTCATAATTAGAGTTTAGGGTGAACTCACAATCTAAACAATGGTTCAGTGATGACTCGAGCGACAATGATGACAACGGCTCAGGTGACAACGATGACGGCAACAACAGCGGCGGCAACAAAGCTTGTGGAACGGTAACGGCTCGGTTTGGCGCGGCACGACTCGAGTCCGTAGAGCATGAGGGTTTCAGTCTGTTGGTTCGTGTCGCGATCGCGGTTTGGCAGTAGCAGCTCAGGGTTCTCGATTCCCGATGACTTGTGGGTCAACGACGGGGTGGGGGTTCGGCTTTGGGACCCTCAGGTTGGCACAACATCAATTCTTGTCGGCAGTTGAGTTGGTGGCCGACAACGACGAGGCGTAAGGCGGACGGAAGATCAGCGGGTTAGGGTTTTCGGGCTCGGATATGGCGGGCCTCGGGGCTGTGGAACTTGAGGGCTTCGGATCTCAGGGGCTTGCGAAGCTGGCCGAGCTCGGTGGGGGGGGTGATAGCACCGACCGGTGGCTGGTGAAAGCGGGGGGCGACGGGGATGGACAGCTGGTTGTGGTGCAACTGGACAGAAGGGCTGTCGTGTCGTGGGTTACGAGGTTGGGGGCTTAAGTCCTGCGGCTCCTCGGCTGGTCTCGGCGATAGTAACTCGCAACAACCCTGTAAACGGCTAGTGAGGGTACGACTGTGGTTGGCGGCAGCGACTGGCATGGCGGCAACTGGCATGACGGCGACTGGCGCGGCGACAACTAGCGCGACGGCGACTGGCGCGGCGGCGACGGAGCAGTGGCATGGCGGGGTGGTCATTGGCTGGAAAAGGGGTCGTCGCGAGAGTACAGAGAAGAATTTTGGGGGGGGGGAGGGTGGTGTCGTCGCTCGGTAACAGAGAAGAGGGGGGGAGAGGAGGGGAAAAAAAACTAAAAGAAGAGATAGAGAATGGGTGGGGAGATTAGAGGTGTCAAATGGGTGGGTCAGGTCGTGTTTGGGTCGGATTGGGTCGAATATGGTCCGACCCATATTGACTTCTCTTGCCTAATTCAAATTCGGTCCAAGTGGTTCAAGACCAAGTCCACCGCGCAACCTATGAAATTCCAACCAATCGTCAACTTCTCTTGCCCAATTCACCCATCCATTAACCACCAACCTTAATGACATGACCGTCAACATTCTAGCATGTCTCAATAATGAATTTGAGACTCAAATCCAACCCATAACAGCCTCCACAGAACCGATTTGCACAGAATCGAACCGGGCTATTTTCGGTTCTGTGTATATCGAGATTATCCAACCCTTAAACTACCTTAAATTCATCATTTATTCACTAATCTGCTTGCTAACATGTAAATCTAAGGGTTTGGGAAGCTCACCGAAGATTTGGGGCAGAGTCGTCGCCGAAAACACCTTGAATATCACCGGTTTCCCTTAGTCCTCCAACCGACAGTTTCTGTCCATCAAAGGCGACACCATTTCATCATCAAACCTCCATCAAATTCAGCCCAAATTTTTACCACAACTCAGTATATGAGTCTCCTAGATCTCCACAAAATTTGGCCGAAAGATTCAAACGTTAAGAGGTCTTACGGAGTCCTAACAACAGCTTACCTCCTGTGTGATGGTTTTCGTCGACTTTTGGGAGAATGGCTAGCCAGAGCTCTTCGGTGAGTTAAACGACTCGCTTCCAATTCGAGGATGTCGGCAAGAGGTCGGGCAAGGTGTGGATGGTTGGCTGCCCATAGAGATCGCCGGAGAGGGTCATCGGCGGCAGCGAACCAGCGAAGCAGAATCGGTTGGGCAAGCAGCAGAAAGAGAGGAAGAAGAAGATGAAGCTCTCGGTGGTAATAGGGGTGAATGGCCGGCCAAGAGGGAGAGAGAGAGGCTATATTCAACTTCAAAAGTCAATGAGTTGAATGGTAGTTGGGAAAAAGTGGACATGACCACTCATTGCCTAATCTATTGACACATGTCCCAAGTGTCATTTAAGCAAATCCAATGGCCAAGATTCATCCAACTTTTCGGCAGCCTTGGGGTGTATAAAAAACCAAAATGCCCTTGTCCAATTATATAAATAAGGCTAGGTCTTGAGGGGCAAAATGATAATTTTACCCCCGATGTTTGGAACGTCGTTTTTCTCATTCCAATATTCTTCGGTAAGGCGACGGCCAATCCAAATATGACGTTGGAATTCTTGATTCTCTATTTTCAATTTTCAAGACTTGTTTTTGATCGTTTTCTCTATCAGACGTTGTCCCAGCCTATCCCGAACCGACGGACGGCTTTTGCAGACGTTACGCGTATCGACCCTGTGATTCATATCACATTTAGGGCTCGTTAATTCATGGCGATTTTGGTTATCATGTAATTGTGAAGGCCTATCACTAGTTCCGATGGTCTCGATCGTCACTGTCCGATTTAGGAAAATTTACAAATTATACGTTGGTTCAGCGGCATTACCCGCGCTCCAATCGTATAACGCTAGCAATGCATTCTTTAATCGTTCTTAGATCGGCCCTTTGCGGTCCTAAATGTCCCCTCGACAATCTTTATGGTCAAAGCACCATTTCCTATCCTAGTTCCCTAGGTCCACGTACCTTGTCTCGCATTAGCCTTTCCCTTTTAGTAAGTCAACTCAAATTGATCAGATTTGAGAGAGATATGACTAAAACACATCGCTAAATACACTTCTCATTAATGAGTCTGAAAATGACCGAGAAATCAGAATGTCACAACTCTTCCCCCTTACAAAAATTTCGTCCCCGAAATTTACATCAAACTTAATTACTCAAATAAATGGGGGTGTTGTCGCCTCATCGTCTCTTCGTTTTCCCACGTGGCGCCTTCGGCTCCAGGGTGCTCCCACACAACCTTGACCAATGGAATCGTCTTATTCCTTAGAGTTTGCTCCTTCTGGTCTTCAATCCTGATCGGCTTCTCCACGTAGGATACCCGATCATCTACTTCTATGGCCTCATAGTCCAGCACATATGTCGGGTCTGGTTCGTATTTCCACAGTATTGACACGTGGAAGACATTATGTACCTGTGATAAATTTGGCGGCAAGGCATGCCTGTAGGCCAAGATCCTAATCCGCTCCAGTATTTCAAATGGACCTACGTACCTTGGGCTCAGTTTTCCTTTCTTTCCAAATCGCGATAATCCCCTCATCGACGACACCTTGAGGAAGACATGATCGCCTACTTGAAACTCCAAAGGCTTACGTTGCTTATCCGCATAACTCTTCTGACGACTCTGTGCCGTTCTCAGTCTATCCCGAATTACCTTTACCGCTTCCACATATTGCTCTACCAACTCTGGGCTTGTGATACTTCTTTCTCTGACCTCATCCCAGCAAATTAAGGTTCTGCAAGCCCTTCCATAAAGTACTTCAAATGGTGCCATTTGGATGCTTTGCTGGTAGCTATTATTGTACGCAAACTTCACCAAATGCAGCTGATCTTCTCGTCCACCTTTAAAATCTATGACGTATGCTCGCAACATGTCCTCAAGCGTCTGAATCGTCATCTCCGACTGTCCGTCCGTCTGTGGATGGTATGCCGTGCTAAACTGCAGCCGGGTTCCCATAGTGTCTTGCAGGCTTTTCCAAAAGTTTGCTGTGAACTTGAGATCTCTATCTGAGCTAATTGTTACAAGCATTCCATGTAACCTCACTATTTGTCTCATGTACAACTCAGCGTATCTATCCATTGCGAAATCCTTTCGCACAGAATGAAGTGGGCGAACTTGGTTAATCTGTCCACGACTACCCATTTAGAGTCGTAACCTCTTTGGTTCCTTGGGAGTCCTATCACAAAATCCATAGTAATATGCTCCCACTTCCATTTCGGTATTTTTAGTGGCTGTAATAATCTTCCAAGCTTACAGTGCTGCGCTTTCACTTGCTGGCATGTCAAGCATTTTGCCACATACTTCGCTACATCCACCTTCATCCCGTTCAACCAGTAGTGCTGGCGTAGGTTCTGATACATCTTCGTACTTCCCGGGTGGATGCTATAATTGCTCCTATGAGCCTCCGATAAAATCTTTTCCCTGAGTCCTTTGTCCTTTGGCACTCATAGACGTCCTCGGAACTTCAAGATTCCGTCCTCCGACACCTGGAACTCTGGCTTTCTCTTTGTCACGTCCATCTCCAGAATTTTCTGAATTTCTGTGTTCGTAGACTGTAAGGTCTTTATTCCTTCCTGGACCTCAGGTTTTACCCTCAATGTAGCCATCAAACTGGACAACTGGTAGACTTCTAGTCTGAACTGAGAATCTCTCAAATCCTCGATTATCGACCAACCTTTTACTAACAAACAGGCGATGCTCGACTTCCGACTCAGCGCATCTGCGACTCTGTTTGCCTTCCCAGGGTGATACAATATATCACAATCATAATCCTTGAGCAGCTCCATCCACCGACGCTGCCTATATTCAGCTCTTTTTGGGAGAACAGATTCTTTAAGCTCTAGTCGTCGGTATAAATCTGGAACTTCTCGCCGCACATATAATGTCTCCAGATATTTAGAGCAAAAATGATCGCTGCTAACTCCAGATCATGCGTTAGGTAGTTCATTTCGTGCGGTCTCAGCTGTCAGGACGTGTATGCCACTATTCTTCCATACTGCATTAGCACGTAGTCCAGTCCTTTCAGCGAGGTATCGCTGTATATCTCATAGCCCCATGGTCCTGATGGAATCGTCAACACCGGTGCAGTCGTCAACCAATGTTTGAGTTCTTGGAAACTCTTTTCGCACTTATCTGTCCATTCAAACCTTGTTTCTTTCTTTGTCAGCCTTGTCAATGGGATGGCTATAGATGAAAACTTCTCCTCAAAACGCCTGTAATACCCTATCAATCCCAAGAAACTTCTGACTTCAGTGACCGTAGAAGGCCTAGGCCAATTGGTTACCGCTTCGATCTTCGCAGGATCCACTGCGATTCCTTCTCCAGATACCACATGACCAAGAAATGCTACCTTATTCAACCAGAACTCGCATTTGCTCAACTTAGCGTATAACGAGTGTTCCTTCAAGGTCTACAAGACAATCCTTAGGTGCTCCTCATGTTCTACGTCACTCCTCGAGTAAATCAGGATATCTTCAATAAAGACTATGACGAATCTATCTAGGAATTCCTTAAATACTCGATGCATCAAGTCCATGAATGCGGCTGGAGCATTGGTCAATCCAAAAGGCATCACTGTGAACTCATAATGACCATACCTCGTCCTAAAAGCAGTCTTAGGTATGTCTTCCTTCTTGATCCTCAACTGGTGATACTCAGTCCTCAAGTCAATCTTTGAAAATATCGCCACTCCTTGCAACTGATCAAACAGGTCATTGATTCTCGGCAGTGGGTACTTATTCTTCACTGTTACTTGGTTCAGCTGTCGATAGTCGATGCATAGACGCAAAGACCCATCATTCTTCCTTACGAATAACACCAGCGCTCCCCACGGCGAAGCACTCGGTCGGATAAATCCTTTATTCAGCAGTTTCTGCATCTGCACCTTTAACTCCTTCAATTCTGATAGGGATATCCTATGAGGTGCCTTCGAGATCGGCTCCGTTCTGGGAGCTAACTCGATCACAAATTCTATCTCTCGCTCTGGTGGTAACCCTGGCAACTCTTGGGGAAATTTCAGGGAACTCACGCACTACCGGGATACTCTAGTTTTGGCTCCACGGCAGTCATGTCCATCACCGCGACTAGGTACGCCTGCACTCTTCAAACATCAACTTTGTCACTTTAAGAGATGAGACTAAGGGAGTCGAGATCTCTCCTCGATTTCCCGCGAATTCAAAACTAGGGCGTCCTTCCAGGTAGAAACGAATTATCCTACTACCACAATCTACCACTGCCCTATGTTTACCCAACCAATCCATCCTTATGATCACGTCAAAATCTTACATGGGCAATATAGCTAGATCAATACTCACCTTACTCCATCCAATCACGATTTCACAGTCAGCATAGCCCAATAAAACCAATATATTATCCTTTAACGGAGTGGCAACATGCAGAATTATATTCAATGATTTTAACTTCATACATACCAAATCAGCAAACTGAGCAGACACAAATGAATGCGTGGCACTAGTGTCAAACAATGCATATGCAGCTTGGTCACACAAGTAACCTGTACCTGTGACCACGCCTGGCATTTTCTCCGCCTCTCTACGGGCTACTGTATATACTCTACCCTAAGCTAGGGGGTTGATTCTGATCAATTTGGGGAGTGACAGTCGACGATCCAGCCTATGGTCGCTGTCCTTGAGGTCGATTCGCCGGAGCTTGATTCAGGCACGCCCTCATCTGGTGGCCCATCTGACCACACTTAAAGCAAGCTCCAGTCCTTATCGAGCATGGCCCATTTTCATGCCTTCTACCATAGAGACGATAGCTCCAATTCATAGGATTTGGCGGCTTCACAATGTTTTTCCTTACTGGAGGTACAAAACGCCTATTGCCTGCCATCGGTCTCTTGCCCATCTGGCGGTTGTCTCGAAATGGGGTAAACCGCGATCCAGATGTGGCATTCCTTTCCTTCAAGTCCTTTTCAATCATCTGGCCCCGCTCATATATTTCCTTATAAGTCCTCAAGTTTAGGGCTATCATTTGATTGGGGAGCTCAGGCCTCAATCCGTCCCGAAATCTCCATGCCTTCTCCTGGGGATCCTATACTGATTGAGGTGCGTATCTTGATAGTCTAGAGAACTCGACCTCATACTGGTCCACCGTCAGCTGATTCTGACGCAGCTGTAAGAATTCCACCTACTTCCTTTCCCTGGCCGTCTCTGAGAAATACTTGTCATTGATTGCCGTCGTAAAGGCATTTCAAGTCAAGGCCGTTCCTTTAGGGAAAACTCTATTCTTGGTGGCAGCCCACCAATCATTTGCAGTACCTTCCAGCTAGTACATTGCCAACAACACTTTCTCCTCGTCCGTGCACCTAAGGACTCCAAAGGCTTTCTCTAGTTTTTCAATCCATCGGGGTGTTAGTTTGGGGTCTCCAGTCCCGTCGAACTGGGTCAGCTTCAGTTTTATGAACTGCTCAACTAGTTGGTCCATCTGTCTGGCCACGACGATTTCCTTTTGGGCATTCGCTGCCTTATTGCCCTGGTCGTGCTCACCATGGTTTCCATTACCCTCGTTGTTACCGTTGTTGGCGTTAACGGCAGCTATGGCGGCTCCTATCACCTGCGCTATGGCAGCATCCCGATCCTGGGTCTGTCTGTCAATGAGGTCGCCAATCCTCTCTAGCGCCCTCAGCACGCCATCCATCCTTGGGTCTTTTACTACAACCGGCCTCGAGCTAGAGGCTCCGCCTCTAGGCCTTCCAGATCTCCTAGATGGGTTGTTCATCCTTATATTCTTTTATTGATCCCGATCCACCACAAGTTCAGCAATGAGTTAGTACTCACTCATTCATCCAAGTCCAGAGCTACCATCTATGCCTTAACAGAAACAGTTATAACACAACAGTCCTCCACACAACAACTCCAAAGACATTTCAACAAGTAGCCCATGGCCATTTCTCAATTCCGTTCACTCCAACGGTTCACTAAAACAGGCCATACTCATTCACTTAACAAGCCAAAATCCAGAAATGACTTTCCACACTAAGTAGGGAACTTAATTCTTATACATTACCATAACCCTGCCAAAGCCAAATGCCAACCATAAGTGCCAAGTCACATGCTATATACCCCATGCCTTATCCTAGCCAATCTCCTAAGGTCTCGCTACCCGTCCTTGTCCCAACTTAATCCTCCTTATTACTCCAGTCCTCAATCAACTTTGGATCGAGCTGAACTTGCTCTGATACCAAATCAAACGGGGAGGTCACGCCCCACGCCTCGGGCACGAGCATGCGACTCCCTGCAAGCAAACCAAAATATCTCTCGCGGTCCCAAGATCCACACATAAGTCGAGAGACATACTATATACAAAGCACGCGAAAGCGACGGTACAATAACTTCTCCGTGCAAACATAAAGTGGGATTTGGATAGTGAGAATACTACCATACATAATATCTGAAAGTTTATACATGAGCATAGCAACTAGATCCGCTAGACAAGGGGTGACGGGGTAAGTACACAAAGAGGATCCATCCTCGACATCCAACAAGAACTAGGGTCAGGATCGCCGTCAAAAGATCAACTAGCAAGCCGGGAGCTCCTAAGACGAGCTGCTGGAGTCATCAATCTCCCTTGCCTCCTCCGTCGGCACGTCTTCTGAAAAGGTTTCCGAGCGAATCTCTATGGTATCCTCCATGGTCTCCTCAGCAGACGGCTTCACCGGGTCATCCTCTGTAGCCTCGACCACTATGACATCCTCCTCAGTATCCTCCAGGGTCGGGGTCCTCTCAGGTCCATTTCTCGAGCCAGCAACTAATCCCTCAGCCAGCTCTAAATCCTGGATGGGATGACACCAACTAGGGACAACTTCCTGGGGCACCTCAGTGGGCTTCAGCAGCCCTATAGAAACATCTTCAACCTTTCAGAACCAGACCTCATACCTATGAGGCTTCCACCTACTCCCACCCTCGTCTACCCATACTATTGTACACTTTCTGACATAAATGGTTCCCTGCCCATCAGGGAACTCATCAAAATAGGCAGACATCTCTTTGGGGTCTCCAAATCTGATAGGCCACATCCTTAGGACCTATGATCTGTAAAAAGGGGGTTCCACAACGGATGAGATTCACATCTCAGTAAGGTGGATCCTAACCCTAGGTTAGGTCGATAGTCCACTCAGGCAGTCATAAATACTAGCATTTCACATAAATAAACATGCGACATTCAATTATCGATACAACACATAGATGTCAGGCATGCAATCATGGCATCATAACACATCAAGATGATCATGCATAAATCGCCATGCCACATCACCATTTCCACCCTTCAGACTGCCTCATTCTCATGCTCGAGTTTAGAATGCCTCAGGCTCGGTCCACATAAACGCATCAGACCGTCATTCACAACCCGCGCAAACGTATCAGATTTTAATGTTACTCCAGGCCAGTGTCGACATATCACAACCCCGTCCCGCGTTTCAACGTATCAGGACTATGGCCTTCTCAACCCCGCGTCTCATACGCATCAGGGTGCCATACAACTCCAACCCCGCGCCTCAGCGCCTCAGGGTATTTCTCACACTACCCCCCATCTCACACGCATCACGGTCTTACCATGTCAAGCTCATGCCATGATTCCCATTCAATCTACACACATAATGCTATGTGCAACTCAAGCATAATTCATATGCTCATGGCATGCAAGACAGTCAAATCGACATTCAGACATAGTAGACAATCTAGGCACAAGCATTTGCACACATTCAAGCCTTATATACCATTCTAGGACACACAAAGAATAATCTCATTGAAGTTACTCAAAATCAATCATAGCTTCACTCGACTCACCCAATTGAATCCAATCTTCCTATCATAGGTTTATGGATGTCTTTTGTGGGGGTACTGTTTTGGAATAGATAAGAGTTAACCTTACCTGATTCCTATATTTTTTTGTGAGTCCTAGAGGGCCGCCCCAAATCATGGGGTTGTATTTACCAGCTGTTGGCTCTGTAAGGTTATAGATCATCTATTCTCATCAGTTTTATGTTTGGTTGTGATTATTTGGCTTATCTGCTTATCTATCCCATGTTGATTTTATTGTAGGGAAGATTGCACGTCCCGCATGCGTAGTACATTTTTAGGTTGATAGCGGTTGCTTGGGACACTATCTTTTATGACCTGATGGTGATTTGGCAAGGGACGTCGCGGGTTCGAGAATCAAGACGAAATAGTGACCGGCGGAGACCGGCGATCGGCGACGGCGGGCAATCGACGGCAGGCGACTCGCGGGGATGAGTGAGAAAGAAAGAGCAAATTGTTTCAAGTTTTTGTTACCGAAATAAAAAAGTAACTTTTTTTAACTTCTCATTTCTCATCTAAACCTATTTCTTAGCCAAAAATCTTGCCCGAAAATTTTAAAAAAAATACATTACGTTATCAAACACGTTTCTCTTTCAAACTTATTTGGTGGAACAAAAAAACTAAAAAACTGAGTAACAGAATGACATTTATGGGCGCCTTAAGTCTATTTATGACAAAATTTCAAAGCTAGATCCAAAAAAGGTCATCTTAGAAATAAGAAAAAGAAGAATTATTATTCACGGGTTAAAGCCGAAGTATAATGGTATTGTTTCGGCTATTCGTGGATGGGTAACCCAACCGACTTACACCGAGTTAGAAAATATCTTGGCTAACCAAGAGACTTTAGATAATTAAATGTCTAAGGTCTGGATTAAGGGAGATGAGAGTTCTCTCTTTAGTGGTAGAAGAGGTTCAAGGGCCAGAGGAGAATCGGCGCTGACGATAGAGATGGCAAGTTGAGGACAAGTCATGTCGAATGGCAAAAGTAATCGGCTCGTGGAGAATCGAAAAAGCGATCAAGACAGACGAGCTCTCGACTAGGGAGAGCATGGCAGAATCACGACAAAGATGGCAATGACAAAAGATGCAATGGATGATGTTACGTCTGTGGCAAGGAAAGTCATTTTGCCAACGATTGTCGAGCAAAGAGAGTTGAAGGAAATGTTGCAACATCGAAGAAGAATGGTAGAGACAAGAAATGGGATTTCCAAGTGTCAGTTGCTATACAGGTGCAAGACGAGCTCGTTGCTTCTTCCACTGCTGAGTTAAACAATTTGGTGGCTTTAATCGCTCTAAGCGATAAGTCGATTAATTATGATATCGACTGGATTACTGATTTAGGATGTTCGAATAATATAACTGGAGATCAAGGCAATTTATCGAATATGCTTGATTATGCCAAGAGGACGTATTGTTATTACTGCAGACAACTCGAGGTTGTCGATTACTTATATAGACGAAACGGTGATAACTTTTGGATTCAATGCACAACAGGTCGAATTGAAAGATGTGTACCTCGTGCCGGGAATGAAGAATAATTTGTTTTCTGTGTCACAGCTCATAGACTTAGGTAATTATGTTGTATTTGGCCCATGAGATGTTAAGGTATATCGAAGTGTAAAACTCACTAGTCGACCAATCATGGAGGGGCGTCAACTAGAGTCCATTTACGTGATGTCTGCTCAAACAGCATACGTAAACAAAACTCAAAGAAATGATACACCTAATTTGTGGCATGTGTGATTTGGGCATGTAAGTTATCACAAGTTGAAAGTGATGATGCATAAAAGCATGCCGAACGTTCTTTCCCAATTACAAGTTCAAGAAGATGTGGTTTGTACCGGATGTCAATGCAGAAAGGCACATTAGCTTCCATATGAGGAATCGACATTTAAAGCTTTTATGCCTCTCGAGCTCATTCATTCTAATGTGTTTGGTCCAGTAAAACAATCATCTATCGACGGATAAAAGTACATTATCATATTCATCGACGACTTTTTCAGGTATGTCTAGGTTGATTTTATGTAGGAAAAATCAGAGGCTTTTACCAGATTTAAGGAGTTCAAAGAAAGAGTCAAAAGTGAAGTAGGCAAGAAAAGTTTATATCTTTGTATTAATAATGGGGGAGAGTATACTTTGTATGACTTTGCAAAGTATTTGCAAGAGTGCAAGATACGTCAACAATTTACTTGTCTGTATATGCCACAACAAAATGGAGTCGTCAAAAGAAAGAATCGGCATTTGGAGGAGACATGTAGAAGCGTGCTACGTGCAAAGAATGTTCTTCCTAAATTTTGGACTGAGTGTATGAAGACAACAACGTATGTGAATAATAGACTATCTCAAGCACAACTTGGCCTCACTTCACCATAGGAAAAGTTGTGGAATCGCAAGCCTGTCATAAGTCATTTTAGAATTTTCAGTTGTGTATGCTATGTAGTTGTGCCATATCATCTTCACAGCAAATTTGACAAAAAGGCAGTTCGCTGCATATTTGTGTGCTACAATGGTCAATGGAAAGGGTGGAAGTGTGGCGATCCTTACAATAGGGAGGTGTTATATTTCCATAAATGTGGTGTTCGATGAACTATCATCATGGTGGTCACTCCAAGCTATCGAATCGCCAAATTCACGGCATATAAAAGAAGAGTTTCAAGAAAGGCTGAAAGAATTCAACGAGAATTAGCCGATTGAAGAGGATGTCGAAGCATAGTCACCAGAATCAAAGAGTTCATCTAGTGTGCATCCAAGATCAACAAAAGAACTTCGGCCAAGTCAGGTAGAAGAACTCGAAGACGAGGAGCCTCAACGTCAGAAGTCGTCGAGGCAAAGGAAACCAAACTCCAAGTATGACAATGCGGCATTAACCGAAGATGTTGGTGTATCAACATATGAAGAAGCCTCAAAGGGTGCAGAATGCAGGAAGGCCATGGAAGAAGAAATCCTCGCGCTGAAGAAAAATGAGACGTGGGGCTTGGTGCCGAAACCTAAAGAGGTATGTCATATATCTTGCAAATGGGTATAGAAAAATATAAAGCACGTCTAGTGGCTTGAGGATTTTCCCAGAAATATGGTGTTGATTATGAAGAAACCTTTAGCCTGGTGGCAAAGATAACTACAATTCGAGCTCTGTCAGCACTTGCAGTAAGCAAATCATGGAATCTATGGCAGATAGACATGAATAATTCCTTCTTACATGAAGAACTTAATCAATATATATACATGAAGCAGTTGAATGGTTTCAAGAGCATTCAAAATATGTTTGCAATCTAAGAAAGCACTTTATGGCTTAAAGCAAGCTCCGAGAGCGTGGTATCGCAAGAGTGCAGAATTCTTGTTGGAAAGTGGTTATTTTGTAGCTTTAGCAGACTCAAGCTTGTTCGTGAATATAAAAGATGAAAAGATTACAGTAGTGTTAATCTATGTGGATGACCTTATCATTACTAGAGATGATGAAGACGAGATATGTCGAACCAGAGCCAACCTCCTTGTATGGTTTCTGATGAAGACGCTTGGAGAACTGAATATGGGACTTGAAGTTGATTAGATAAAGGAAGGACTTTTCCTATGACAACATAAGTATGCTTGAGATCTCTTGGAAAAATTCAGTATACTTGATTGCAAACCTATATCTACTCCGTTGGATGGGAATGTAAAGCTATATGCTGATGAAGATCGAGAGCTAGGAGATTCCATGTACAAGTAACTGGTAGGTAGTCAAATTTACCTTATCATAACTTGGTCTGACATCGCTTGTGGGAGTAGTAAGCAGATTCATGGAGAAATCATGGAAGCTACACTTGGATGCAGCTAAGGCATCTTAAGGTATGTAAAGAAGACATTTGATTTTGAGCTTCTATGTAAGAAAGCATCATCAGGTGAGCTAGTTGGACATTGCGATGCCGACTTTGCTGGAGATCGATACACATGTCGATGAACTACTGGATACTCATTTAATCTCGGGTCAGCAACAGTATCCTGGTGCAATAAGAGATAGCCGACTGTGTCACTGTCTACAACAGAAGCCAAATATAGAGCAGTAGTAATGACAGCTCAAGAGAGTACGTGGCTACTGCAATTATTAGAAGATCTTCATCAATCGATAGATTATTCGACAACATTATACTGTGATATTCTATCCGTTATAAGCTTAGCAGAGAATCCAATTTTCCATGTGAGGATTAAGCATGTGGAAGTGCACTATCATTTTCTACGAGAGAAGGTATTACAGGGCAAGATCAAGATGGAGTATACCAAGATAGGTGATCAAGTTGTTGATATCTTCACCAAAGGTCTTGCAACTGCAAACTTGAAGAGTTCCAAACTCAGCTTTGTGTGGTCGCAAGGCCTGTTCTTAGAGATTGTAGTCGAAGGGGGGTATTGAAGAAATCACCACCTATCTCTAGATTCTTCTTTAATTGCAACTCTTCGTATTTTGATGGATGTCGATAGACTTTTTTTACAATTTGTGCAAAGATTGTCTTAGGAAACTATGTGGCGGTGCACAAAAATTTTTATAATATTTTATTTTAATATTCAATTGTGGACTTTATTAATTATTATTGTAATTGTTAATTAATCTAATAAAAAAGCTATATTTAGTTTCCTATTTAGTCTAATATGGTGCTAAATAGTGCGGGCCGAGATAAACCTTATATTTAATGAGGGGATAGGTTTCAATATTTATAAATAGAGATCAAGTTTCTCCTCTAAACCCTGATGTCCACATAACCTCACATCAAGAGTCGTCAGAAGCGATACGTGAAAGGTTGTCTAATTGAATCCAGTGATAAAAGGGGTTCATAGAGAAGAAGCTCTTGGGAATTGAATCGTTGCAATTCCCCATCAAGAATGATGGATCCGAAATAAGGTGCATTAATTCTTTAACTATATGAATTAGTGATTCGAGTATCTATACGTGTGAATCTTGAGTCGCTGCATACGGATTAAATTCGCAACTTACATGAGGTATGAAAGCCTGCGCGTATTAGATCACAAATCGCGTTCTTGGTGTTTTTTAAAATTTTATTTTTGTCGAAGTAAAAAAAATTATATATTCGAAAAGGGCTCAACGAGACGAGCAAAATCGTATCAAGATCGTCATACGCCGGACACGCCGCTGTCCATTAGGCATGTAACAACAACGCGCCTCACGCGCCGACCAGGCTCGCACGTGCACAGCACGTACAGGGCTGACGTCATTTAGCCGAGTGTAGACTCGACCCGACCCAACCCAACCCAACCCATGACCTAACCCAAATCAGTTGACCATTGACTCGGACCGTCTGGTTGGATCGATCATTAACCGATTCAACCTGACCGTCTCAACCTGGTTCGTGAAGTATGATCAAGGAGCGGTTGGACCGGTTGAGCCTGTCGAACTGGTTTCAGAACTAGCTGAGGATCAAAATACATGCTCAGCACGTGTCCATGGCCGGGAGTTCAAATCTAGCATTCCATCGGAGAAAAAAATGGAGGCAGATCATGACTCATGAAAGGACACATTTTGTTGTTTTGTGAGGCAATTGAATGCCCTTTACCGTTCGAATAAGCACCTAAAAAAATCAGTGGTTTCAACATGCCCCTACCCATGACAACACAAATTTGTGCGCACGCTCGAGAATTCGTACAAAGACCGGACTTTTGGAGACAATTTGTGCAAAGATTGTCTTAGGAAACTATGTGGTGGTGCACAAAAAATGTTATAATATTTTATTTTAATATTCAATTGTTGACTTTATTAATTATTATTGTAATTGTTAATTGATCTAATAAAAAAAGCTATATTCAGTTTCCTATTTAGTCTAATATGGTACTAAATAGTGTGGGCCGAGATAAACCTTATATTTAATGAGGGGATAGGTTTCAATATTTATAAATAGAGCTCAAGTCTCTCCTCTAAACCATTATGTCCACATAACCTCACATCAAGAGTCGTCAGAAGCGATACGTGAAAGGCCGTCTCATTGAAACCAGTGATAAAGGGGTTTATAGAGGAGAAGCTCTCGGGAATCGAATCATTGCAATTCCCCATCAAGAACGATGGATCTGAAATAAGGTTTGTTAATTCTTTAACTATATGAATTAGTGATTCGTGTATCTATACGTGTGAATCTTAAGTCGCTGCATACGGATTAAATTCGCAGCTTACATGAGGTATCAAAGCCTACGCGTATTAGATCACAAATCGCGTTCTTGGTGTTTTTTAAAATTTAATTTTTGTCAAAGTAAAAAAAAATTATATATTCAGAAAGGGCTCAACGAGACGAGCAAAACCGTATCAAGATCGTCGTACGTCGGACACGTCGCTATCCATTAGGCACGTAACAACAACGCGCCTCACACGCCGACCAAGCTCGCACGTGCACAGCACGTGCAGGGCTGACATCATTTAGCCGAGTGTAGACTCGACCCGACTCAACCTAACCCATGACCTGACCCGAATCAGTTGACCATTGACTCGGACCGTCTGGTTGGATCAATCATTAACCAATTTGACCTGACCGTCTCAACCTGGTTCGTGAAGTACAATCAAAGAGCGGTTGGACCGGTTGAGCCTGTCAAACTGGTTTCAGAACTAGCTGAGGATCAAAATACATGCTCAGCACGTGTCAGCGCGTGGACCTCATGCGTTGAAGCTTCAGGCGGCACATGAGGGAACGTGACATGTCTGATGGAGGTGTTCCAGGTACCGACGTGCTCGTATGCTCATGCTCTACAAGGTGATATAGTTATTTTACATGTTTGGTACTTTTATGGATGAAAAAAACCTATGAAACTCTAAATTCATGTATAATTTGGCGTATTGTTTGGAGTATTTTTTGGTATTTCTATATGGATTCGTGAAATAAAGGTACAAGCTTACATATAAGTACTACATACAATTATTTGGAGCATGATTTATTAATTATATGTCCATGAATTGACATGAATTGTTGAGGTATCGATGAAAATTAGCAAGGTGTGTAATTTTGAGGATGATTGTCCCAAATTTTTGAAATTACATGCATACGGTAAATGTAAAATATAAAGTAATATCCAAATTTCAGGTAAATTTAATTGGGTTGTGACAACCAAATTGACATACTTGGTTGAGTTTAATAAAAAACAGGTTACAAAATATTGGGATGTCTCATATTTTAATGCATACGTATACTCCCAAAGGAGGTAAGTACGTATTGTTGCATGGAGTGTTACATGTACAACATATAGTTGAGAATTGATTGTCCAAGTGCTTTCATATGCCTAAGGGTGGCGATTAACGAAGATTAAAATAAATTCTCATGGCCGCTGTGATGTATGGAGTATATAACTGCATGTCATGTTTTCTACCCAAAGGTGATTATGTGATGATGTATGTATCTCCCAAGGTAAAATTTCACATTATGCTAATTGAAAATATTGATTATTTTTTAGTCAACTTTTCTGTGAATGGAAACTCCATAACTATTGAGATTCCTATTGGTAGTAATTTGAAGAAGTGGAGAGATGATTTTCCATTTGGTATGAAACTAGAGGATGTTCATATTGCTCTTAATGAAGATAGGCCGACAGCTCTTACTGATGATAATATAGATGCCCAAAATGCACATTTAGCTGCTTAGGAAAAAAGCAATAGGATTTGCTTACTGTCAATGAAGTGATCCATACAAGAACATCTTAGAAGTGATTTTACTGCTGACATCACTGTTAGGCAAATGATGAAAGTCTTGGTGGCTAGAAATCGTGATTATCCTAATGCTCAAGTTGGGACACATATGTCAGGATTATGCAATTTGAAGTATGATGGTTCTACTGGTGTTTGGGACTAAGTCCTAGGGATGGTAGATCTGCAATCAAAACTCAAGGCGCTTGATGGTCCAATTCCTAATGCTTGTGTTATACATCTTGCGCTCAATTCTCTTCCACCTGAGTTTGGTATTATCCAAACACGATATAATACCGCTGATCAATCATGGACAATCAATGACTTGATTGCAAGGGTGGTGTTAAAGGAAACTAAGTTGAAAAAAGGTAAAGCGTATAATGCTTTGTATGATGCTTCCAGTTCTGGTGTTAAGAAGGGTAAAAGGCATAGAAATTGTGCTCATAAAGGAGCTCAATCATCTATTGGTCTGTCTGACAACTTGGGTCCAAAGAAATCGACCTTTTAAAAGGAAGGTAATTCTGGTAGGGATGGTCTCTACTTCTTTTGTAAGAAGGGAGAGAAATACTGTGCTAAATATAAGAATTGGTTATCTAAGCGTGAGCCTAAAGATAATGGTCCTTTGGCGTTGGTTTGTGAATCTCATCTATCAAAAGCCTCATCTTGCTCTTGGTGAGTGGATAGCGGTGCAACTAATCATGTTGCGTTTACCATATAGGGATTCATAAACCGAAAAAAGCCAATTAAGGAAGAATCAAAGCTCACCGTAGGAAACAACAATAGAGATAACGTCAATTTCGTGGGAGATGTCATTTTAATTATAGATTCTGATTTTAATTTGATGTTAAGAAATACGTTTTATGTACCTTTTTGTAGATGGAATTTAATTTCCGTATCAAGTTTGGATATGTGTAGTTACTCTTTTGAGATTTCAAACAATGCAATTTCTATTTCTTTTCATTTCAAATAAAATTGGGTATTGCACTATGTCAAATGGATTGAACATATTATGTTCGTCTCCCAATGATATATAGGTCGTTTATATAGCTGAAAAGGTTGTTTCCAAAAGACCTCTACCTAAGGAATAGTCATACGCAATATGGCACAAACGTCTTGGTCACATCTATAAAGAAAGAGTGAAAAGACTGATAAAGGCTAACATACTACCCACTCTTAAAAGTGATCTAGACACATGCGTAAACCGCTATAGAGATAAGATGACCAAAATAAAGAAAAAAAATGCAGTCCGTAGTTCTCACTTGCTAGAGATTATCCATACATATATAAGTGGACTTATAGAGCAATATTGTATATAAATTTTTATTTCATCACACTTATAGATGACTATTCCCAATATGATTTTCTGTACTTAATTAAGGAAAAGTCTAAATCTCTTGATAAGTTCAAGATTTTCCAAACTAAAATCGAGAAAAAGGCTTAGAAAGTTCATACAAATTGTCAGATCTAACCGTGATGGTGAGCACTATGGCCGACATGGCGATGCTGGACGGCTTGAAAGGCCATTCATCAAGTACTTAGAGGATTCTGGAATTATGGCTCAGTTTACTATGCCCGGTAATCCTAAACAGAACGGTATGGCTGAAAGGCGTAATCGTACTTTTATGGATATGGTGAGGAGTGTGATTAGCAGATCTAATTTACTTGATTTTTTATGGGGTAAGGTTTGGAAAATGACGTTTAACATACTAAATCGAGTTCCTACTAAATCTACGCCACTTACTCCTTTCGAATTATGGACTGGACGAAATACTAGCTTGAATCATCTGAAGGTTTGGGAATGCCCTGTAGAAGTAAAATTGTATAATCCAACTTTGAGTAAGTTGGACTCCAAAACCACTCGTTATTTTGTGTCTTATTCAGATCATTTAAAGGGATATCGATTTTATTATCCTAATTGAGGAACGAGAATTGTGGATTTACATACGGCAAAGTTCCTAGACCTTGATGTAGTAGAAAAGGTGATTGCTCACAAACTATTGAGGATAACAGTACGATAAGTACTTCTATGTCATTTTCTCTACCTTTATAGGCAGTTGTGGAAGTCTCTATACCATAGATTGAACCTGTTGAGGCTCAGGAACCTATTACTAAAGCAATTCCAGATGAAGTTGCTCAAGCCTCTTAGGAACAGAATGAGGCAGAAGATGCTCTTCTAGGAAATCTGTTAGGCACAAACGATCAGCTATACCACCAGACTATATAGCCTATCTAGGAGAACAAGATTATTATATCGGTTATGTTGCCGATCCGGTAACTTATGCATAAGTCGTTTCTTGTCTTGAATCTGATTTATGGCTAGATGCAATGAAAGATGAGATGTTGTCTGTGAAACAAAATGTTGTTTGAGAGCTTGTTGAATTACTTGAAGGTTATAAACATGTTGGTTGTAAATGGGTTTTTAAGACCAAGAAAGACTCCACATGAAAGATTGAAAAATTTAAAACTAGACTAATAGCTAAGGGATTTTCTTAGGGAGAATGAATAGATTATGAGGAAACATTTTCTCTAGTATCTTCTAAAGACTCTTTTAGAGTAATCATGGCTTTAGTAGCTTATTTTGATGTGGAGCTTCATCATGTGGATGTTAAAGCTTCTTTTCTGAATGGAGATCTCGATGAACAAGTTTACATGGTGCAAATAGAAGGTTTTGCAGCAAATGATACAGGTAATCTGGTTTATAGATTGAAAAAGTCCATATATGGTTTGAAGCAAGATTCTAGACAATGGTACTTGAAGTTTCATAGTATTGTTACTTCTTTTAATTTTGTTGAGAACAAGCTAGATCAATATATATATACTACAAGGTCAGTGGGAGAAAATTTATTTATCTCGTACTTTATGTTGATGACATCTTGCTTGTTAGAAGCAATATTGAGTTAATGCATGAGACAAAAGAATGATGTCATAGAATTTTGATATGAATGATCATGGTGAAGTGTCTTTTATCCTTGGTATTGAGATCCATAGGGATCGTTCTGTATATTGGGCTTATCTCAAAGGTCTTATATTGATCGTATTTTGAAGAGATTCAATATGCAAGAGTGTAAACCAGGGATTGCTCCAATCTGCAAAGGTGATAAATTGAGTTTTTCACAATGCTCTCATTCAGATATTGAGAAAGCATGGATGAAGAATGTATCTTATGCTAGTCCACTTAGTAGTATCATGTATACTCAAGTTTGTGCTAGGCCAAACATTACTTTTGCACTAGGACTTTTAGGCAGGTATCAGTCAAATCCAGGACATGATCACTGGATTACTACCAAGAAGCTTTTAAGGTACTTAAAAAGGACTAGATACTATATGCTGATTTACATATGTGTTCAGAACTTGCAGCTAGTTGGGTATTCATATTCAGATTATACTAGTTGTCAAGATGACAAAAAGTCGACAACAGGGTATATCCTTATGATGTCAGGTGGTACAATATCATGAAAAAGTGAGAAACGGCAAATGGTATCAGCTTCTACATGCAAGCGGAGTTTATAGCATACTTCACAGCTGTTACTCAGGCTATTTAGCTTTAGAATCTCATTAGGGAGACCGTGTTTGATTTTGTTGATAGACCTATACAGTTGTATTGTGACAATAACTCTGCAGTATTGTTCATTAACGACAACAGAAGTCTCAAGGGCTTTAAACATATGGAGGTCAGGTTTTTTATCATAAAAGAATTCGTGCAAAATGGTGACGTTGCGGTAGAGCATATTACTATAAATGCTATGATTGCTTATCCATTGAGTAAAGGTATACGCCCTTATGTATTTGAACGACATGTCATTAATATGGGCTTAGAAGCATCCTAGGATGCCATTGTTTAGTAGAAGCTTTCTAGTTTTTACTCTAATAAAGTTTACAGTATCATGTTACTTTGTAACGGCTTTGATATGTATTGACTATTTACATTCTTTGAAGCGTTTATGAATATGATATTGTTATTGAATGCATATCTGTTGAAAATTTCAAGAAATTGCGCAAATCTTGAGTGATGGTTGTGGCATTTATTTTAACCAAAAGTATATGGCTTGTTACACATAAAGTATAGTTAATTGTAAATGTAAAACATATATAGGTTCGTTGGAACCATGAGGACATTCTATTGTGACATATCAAGTTTCATGACACATAAAATAAGAGAATGGTGACTGATAAGGAGGATAACGTTTAAGGTGTCTCTATTATTTGAGATGTTATTCGCTTGCCACACTACCATATTAAATTCATATCAGTAAAGTTAAGAACATTTGTGACCATAGATGGCTCTGTGTCTTTTGATGTTGTTACTGACATGATTCAATGCTTAAGATTTTATGGGATCGAATTGGCTATTGGGAATTATCTCTAGACCAATATAAACATGCGCATATATAGTACAGATTCAATTAATTTAGCCCAAGTGGAAGAATGTTATAATAATCAATTGTGGAGTTTATTAATTGTTATTTTAATTATTAATTGATCTAATAAAAAAAGATATATTCAGTTTCCTATTTAGTCTAATATGGTGTTGGATAGTGTGAGCCGAGATAAACCTTAATTTTAATGAGAGTATATGTTTCAATCTCTATAAATAGAGTTCAAGTATCTCCTCAAAACCATCATGTCTACATAACCTCACATCAAGAATCGTCAGAACAGATACTTGAGAAGCCGTCTCATTGAAGCCAGTGATAAAAGAGATTCACAGAGAAGAAGTTTTTGGGCATCAGATCGTCGTAATTCCGCATCAAAAATAATGGATCCCCTTACCTCAAGCTTAATGTCACAAATTCCCTCCTCAAGCACCTCTTCAAATTCAGTCCAAGTGGTTCAAGACCAAGTCCACCGCGCAACCCATGAAATTCCAATCAATCGTCAACTTCTTTTGCCCGATTCACCCATCAATTAACCACCAACCTTAATGACATGACCCTCAACATTCTAGCATGTCTCAATAATGAATTTGAGACTCAAATCCAACCCATAACAGCCTCCACAGAATCGGTTTGCACAGAACCGAACCGGGCTATTTTCGGTTCTGTGTATATCGAGATTATCCAGCCCTTAAACTACCTTAAATTCATCATTTATTTACTAATCTACTTGCTAACATGTAAATCTAAGGGTTTGGGAAGCTCACCGAAGATTTGGGGCCGAGTCGTCGCCGAAAACACCTTGAATATCACCAGTTTCCCTTAGTCCTCCAATCGGCAGTTTCTATCCATCAAAGGCGACACCATTTCATCATCAAACCTCCATCAAATTCAGCCCAAATTTTTACCACAACTCAGTATATGAGTCTCCTAGATCTCCACAAAATTTGGCCAAAAGATTCAAACGTTAAGAGGTCCTACGGAGTCCTAACAGCAGCTTACCTACAGCTGCGACGATTTTCACCGACTTCCAGGAGAATGGCTGGCCGAAGCTCTTCGGTGAGTCAAACGACTCGCTTTCACTTCGAGGATGTTGGCAAGAGATCGGGCAAGGTGTGGATGGTCGGCTCGCTGGCTAGAGATCGCCGGAGAGGGTCGTTGGCAGCAGCGAACCGACGGAGCAGAATCGGTCGGGCGAGCAGCAGAAAGAGAGGAAGAAGAAGATGAAGCTCTCGGTGGTAATGGGGGTGAATGGCCGGCCAAGAGGGAGAGAGAGAAGCTATATTCAAAAGTCAATGAGTTGAATGATAGTTAGGGAAAAGTGGACATGACCACTCATTGCCTAATCTATTGACACATGTCCCAAGTGTCATTCAAGCAAATCCAATGGCCAAGATTCATCCAACTTTTCGGCAGCCTTGGGGTGGATAAAAGACCAAAATGCCCTCATCCAATTATATAAATAAGGCTAGGTCTTGAGGGGCAAAATAGTAATTTTACCCCCGACGTCCGGAACGTCGTTTTTCTCATTCCAATATTCTTCGGTAAGGCGACAGCCAATCCAAATATGATGTTGAAATTTTTTATTCTCTATTTTTAATTTTCAAGACTCAATTCTGATTGTTTTCTCTATCAGACGTGGTCCCAGCCTATCCCGAACCGACGGGCAGCTTTTGCAGACGTTACGCGTATCGACCCTATGATTCATATCACATTTAGTGCTCGTCAATTCATGGCGACTTTGGTTGTCATGTAATTGTGAGGGTCTATCACTAGTTCCGATAGTCTCGATCGTTACTATCCGATTTAGGAAAATTTGCAAATTATACGTTGGTTCAGCGGCATCACCCGAGCTCCAATCGTATAACGCTAGCAATGCATTCTTTAATCGTTCTTAGATCAGCCCTTTGCAGTCCTAAATGTCCCATTGACAATCCTTATGGTCAAAGCGTCATTTCCTATTCGAGTTCCCTAGGTCCACGTATCTTGTCTCGCGTTAGCCTTTCCCTTTTAGTCAGTCAACTCAAATTAATCAGATTTGAGCGAGATATGACTAAAACACATCGCTAGATACACTTCTCATTAATGAATCTAAAAATAACTGGGAAATCAGAATGTCATAGAGACCGAGGACGGGTACGGGACCGACTACTGGGGACTGG
Source organism: Rhodomyrtus tomentosa (assembly GCA_028455895.1). Lineage (NCBI taxonomy): Eukaryota > Viridiplantae > Streptophyta > Magnoliopsida > Myrtales > Myrtaceae > Rhodomyrtus > Rhodomyrtus tomentosa. The sequence continues at coordinate 9,332,015 of JAPCWY010000003.1, read as the reverse complement.
GGCCAAGAATGGGGACCGGGGCCGAAGACAAGGGTCGAGATCGGGGCTGGGGTGTCACGACTCGAACTTCCATTCCTCCTTCTTAGATACCGCTTGTAGCAGCTCGACTCTTATACTTCGGCTCCATTAATTACCTTAACGAGTGCGTGTCATTTACCTAAAAAAATTGTCAACGATAATAGAATGACATAAAATCTCAACAAGTAGAATTCTAAACCACCGACTAATTCCCCCAATGATAAGTCCATGCATCGGTAATTCAACGAGACATCGAATTGTAAGGCTTTCCAATTGCAAAGTTGACTTGAAAGAAACACACTCTTTAGGTTGAAATCGATTACATGTGATTTGCCATAATTCATGACTATGAACAACAAAAATGAGATGCATATCAATCGGCACTATTGTGCCTTGACAGTGGTAATCATGTAATTGCATTGTGTCTCGTGCTGCCTCCAAGACCGGCCTAGATCATATAGCAAGGCTACCAATCACACAGCAAGGTCTTCCCATATCTCTGTGGGGCATCAATTCGAGCACAAAGCTCAATTCCATGAACCGAAATCGACTCAGATTCAAGATATGCAAGACCATGCTCATGCACATGATTCACGAATAATGCGTGTCTTAAATACTGCCTTTGTCGTGTTCTATAATAACGAATTTATCATTCATGTATTCACAATACACTTTATTAAACTACCCTAAAGCTCTCAGTCCATTCGACCTTACTATGTCATAATCTCTCACAATGATATTCCCAAAAACATGTCATGGGTCTAGAAATCAACCAACTACTAGAGAGCAAACATGGTAGTACCATAGCATGACTTAAATTCTACTCCGTATTTCCTTTGCGACCTAAATTCCTATCACCCAATCGCAAAACATGGCCCAACGTACCCTTTTTAACTTATAATTCCACCAACTTCAGAACCAAACTTCAAATAATTCCAACAAGGTCAATAGGGCAATATCGTCACCCAGAGCCAATGTATCCTTCCTCTTGATTGAATTGTCTCACCCTTGATCTTAAGGTTCCTTTTTCTTCCTCTTTCTACAATCTGTCACCCAAAATTCACTTTCTCGACACTTTAAAAGTCCCGCTAGCTGAATTCTATAACATGCACTAAGTTCACAGTTGATTATGCCCCTCCTTCACCTCGGCTCCTCTGCATCCGAACCACCCAGCGTCGCCTTTACGGCGATTCAACTACTAATTTGATTTACCCGTTACCTCAACTAAATATGCGTATGAACAGTTTCCACTGAAAATCACCACAACTCTCCGTCATTACACTCTAGCTGCTAAATGTAGTTAATATGTAACGGACTCCATTAGTTTAGCAATATTTTGTAGTTAATATTGTAATGCCTGTAGTTAATATTAGTCCATTAATATAGCAATATTTTGTAGTTAATATTGTAACGTCTATATTTAATATTGTAACGGACTAATTTTGAATTAGTCTATTAATGTATTTATATTCTGTAATTAATATTGTAACCAACAATCCAAAATACTTTGAGTTAGTCTTTGTAGAAAAACTCTATAAATACAAACGCTATCCTAGTGTCAAGGATAAGCGAAATTCATTCTCAAACCTTGAGTATATTTCTTACATGGTATCAGACGATCGGTCGGATCCTTGAAAAACACCGACATATTTATTCTTTCTTTACTGTTTGTCCACCCCTCCTACTCACAATGTCATCTTCCACCTCTATTCCGGCTGTGCAACATCACCTTAACCTCAAACTTTCCGGTGATACCTTTTTATTGTGGAAAACTCATTTGTTTCTATTGCTTCATAGCCAGTCCTTAATGAGATACCTTGACGGCACCACTATCTGTCCCAATCCAACCATCACCCCTACGGATTCCACTATTGCAGCACCAAACCCTACATATGATGAATGGATTCGAAAAGACCGACTTGTTTTTAGTTGGATGATATCTTCTCTTTCACCTGATGTCCTACCATACGTGGTTGGATTAGCTATTTCTGCTGATGTCTAGAAGGCTCTACAAACTGCCTTCGGATCTCTATTGCATACAAGCATTCTTCAACTTCATATGCAACTCTAGAATACATCTAAAGGTGACAAATCTGTCTCAACTTATCTCCGCGAGGTAAAGTACATTTCAGATCAATTAGCCGCTGCTAATCGCCCTCTAGGGAATGAAGAATTAAATGCCATTGTCTTCCGTAATCTTAGCTCTGATTTTTCTGACATTGTTGTTGTCTTAGCTACAAAACCTGATCCTATAAAATTCCCTAAACTCTATCAATTGCTCCTCAATCACGAGCTTCGAATGAAGTCTTCCACAGTGCCTATAGAGGCAACTGCTATCACTTGTACCCCTCCATCATCCATCCATCTTATTCCACCACAACCGAGTTTCAATTTTCAACCTTCTATCACTCAAAATTCTCAATATCGTGGACAAGGCAACTAGCCCAATTATGGGAACCCAGAAAATCGATCTAAATACAGAAAAGATCGATGCCAAATTTGTCAGAAATATAATCATACGGCTGTAAGATGCTAGTTCAGGTATTCGCAGTCTAACAATAGTACTATTTAGCCTATTGCTAATATGGCTGGAATTCTTCCTTCCCCATCACAGCAAGACTGGTTTCTGGATACTACAGTTACTCACCATGTGACACCTAACATTGCCAATCTGCAAATCTTTGCACCACATATGTGACATTCTGATTTTTAGTCAATTTCAGACTCATTAATGAGAAGTTTATATATATCAAACGATGTGTTTTAGTCATATTTCGCTCAAATCTGATCAATTTGAGTAAGCTGACCAAAAGAGAAAGGCTAACACGAAACGAGGTACGTGGACCTAGGCGACACGGATAGGAAATGGCGCTATGACCATAAGAATTGTCGAGGATATATGTAGAACCACCAAGAGGCCAATCTAAGAACGATTAAGGATTGCCTTGCGAGTGTCATACGATTGGAGCGCGGGTGATGTCGCTTAACCAACGTATGATTTGTAAATTTTTCCTAAATCGGACAATGAAGATTGAGACCATAGGAACTAGCGATAAACCCTCACAATTACATGACAACCAAAGCTGTCATGAATTGACGAGCCCTAAACGTGATTTGAGTCACGGGGTCGATAAGCGTAATGTCTGCAAAAGCCGTCCATCGGTTCGGAATAGGCTGGAACCACGTCTGATGGAGGAAACCATCAGAAACGAGTCTTGAAAGATTTGAAATGGAAAATCAAGAATTCTAATGTTATTTGGATTGGCCGTCGCCCTATTAAAGAATTCTAGAACGAGAAACACGACGTTCTGAACGTCGGGGGTAAAATTACCCTTTTGCCCCTCAAGCTTAGAACCTTACCCAAGCATTTGAAGAAGGGCATTATGGTCATTGAATCATCCCCATAGCTGCCGAATTCAAGGGTGAAGGATGGCCATTGGATCACCTTGGAAAAGACAAATGGCCAAGTATCAAGAGATAGGGAAAGGAGTGGTCATATCAACTTTTGGCCACCTAACATTCAACCAACTGACCAAGGCTTTGTATATAGCCCTTTTCTCTCCCTCTCCACTCCATTTAGATGACCACACTTGAGGAAACCACTGAAAATCCACTACTTCTTCTTCCTCCAATCTGCCGATCGCCGACCGCCACCGAGCCTCCCTATTCGGCCGTTTCAATGCCACCTTTCGACCAACATTCGATCGCCAGCCGTCCATACCAGTGTAGATCCACATCTTACCGACATTTTCAAATAATAATCAAGCCATTTGGAGCACCGAGGAGTCTCGAGCAAGCATATGCCCGAGAGCCCACTCCTACTTGAGGTAGGTCTGGTTCCTAGTCCTTTTGAAGGCCGAAATCTTAGAATTTTGGAGTCAAATTTTTTGAAGATCTAGTAGACATGTGTAGGAATCTGTGATAAAAATTGGGACTCAATTTGATGAAGTTTTGATGATGAACCGGTCTTGTAAATATTGGACAGAATCTGCCGGGAAAACTAACCTAGGAGGATCCGGCGATTTCAACGGGATTCCGGCGACCAATTGGCTTCAAACTCACTATGAGCCTCCCAAACCCTTAGGTAAACATGTTAAGAGGTAGGATGAGGATTAGATGTTGGATTTGGAGTAGGATTAGGATCGGTTGAGCCCGATTTGCACAGAACCGAGAGAGACCGGTCCGGTTCTATGCAAGGAGGGCAAAATCGAATCTGTTGAGGGCTGAGGATGGCGATTTTGAGTTGAAAATTGATGTCTAACACATGATGAGATGATGAGGGTTATGTTATGGATGATTGGGGTTAATGGATTGAGGAATTAGATGTGAAAAATTGACGAATTCGTTGAATATTCTAGATGCGTAGTGAATTAACCCTTGAGTTGGTTTGGCCGAGACTTCTAGGCTTGCAAGAAAGAGTTATTGTGATATTAAATGCAAGGTAAGGAAATTCCTAAACTTAGTATAGGGAGATTTGACTCAATTGGGTGAGTCGGGGGTTGAAATTGGTTGATTTATGGGGATTTTCCAAAGGGATAGTTCTTGGTATGCCCTGAGTGGCAATAGAAGGATTATGTATGTAATTATTTATGCTTGAATTATCCATCATGTATGTATGTCATTTGATTGCCTTGAATGCCATGAGTTTTCGAACTGTGCATGACTTGCATCTGTTGTTGATTTATGAAATTGAATTAAAATCATGGCATGAGCATGGCATGGCGAGGCCCTAAGGCGTATGAGACGCGGGGTGGAAGGTGGATACCCTGATGCGACGAGATCGCGTGGTGGAGTTGACGTTGTGTGGCGCCCTAATGCGACAAGATCGCGGGGTTGAGATGGCCACGGTCCTGATGCGAATTATTCCCAGGACGGTGATATGAGATGATGTGATTGGCCTGGATATTCATCGGAACCTGATGCATTTACATAGGTTGCCGATGACTCTCTAATGCGTTTACGCGGACCGAGCCTGATGCGACGAGACCACGGGCTAGAGATTGAGGCAGGCAGAGATTGGTGGATGTGGAGAAGTGACAGGACGGGTGTGCATGATCATCTGAGTATGACATGAGGTTGTCATTGCATGTCTGTCATCTGTATGTTGTTGTTTCATTGATTTGTGCCTGATATGCTTGTGTGTTTATGAGTTGGGATGATTGGAATGTACGACTACCTGATTGGACGGTCGACCTGACCTAGGGTTAGGGTTCTTTTACTAAGATGAGTATCTCACCCCTTTGGGGACCCTTTTTTTTACAGATCCTAGACCTTAGAGATGTGGCCTATATGTTTTGGGGACCCCAAAGAAATGACGGCATATTTTGATGAGTTCCCGAATAGTCCGGGGAACGTTTATGTGAGAAAGTGTACGATCGTATATCTCGATGAAGGTAGCCCTGATTGGAAGCCTAATAGGTTCAAGACATGGTTTAAGAGAGCTGGGGACGAGCAGATTGGGCCACTGAAGCCTCATGAGGTACCCAGGGAGTTATCCCCGCTTGGTGCCAGACTGCTGGGGAGCAGGAGTTGCCAAAGGGGTCTGTAGTCGACTCTAGGAACGGGCCGGAAAAGACCCCGACGCTGGACTTCACCGTCTTGGAGGCCGAGGTGATAGTCTTGGAGGCGACCGAGGAGGACCTGGCGGAGCCGTCGCGCAAAGAGACCATGGAGGATTCTATTGAGGTCCCGTCCGAGACGTTCTCCGAGTATGAGCCAACCGACAACGCAGAGGATTCCGAGGACTCCCACAGCTCATCCTAAGAGATATGGTTTATTAGCTCGATCTTTCATAGGCAACCCGATCCCGTCCTTTGGGATGTCATGAGGGACTCTTTTGTATACTACCTCGTCGCCAAGGTTATTAGCGGATTGTCGTAGTTGGAGTTGTATGAACTGTTAATTATGATGTATGACAAATATTATGCTATCCAGGTCCTACTTAACTAATATTTTGTACGAGGATTATTTAAGTATCGCTTCCGCATGCTTATGTTTATATATTATCTCTCGAGTTGTAAGTCCGGATCTTGGGATCGCGAGAGATTGTATGGTTTGTTTGCAGGGATGTTCGCAAGCTCGACGAGTTCGGGGCGTGACATCCCCGTCCGAAGTGGTATCAAAGCAAGGTTAGCTCGAACCAAAGTTGGTTGAGGACTGGAGTAATAAGGAGGATTAAGTTGGGACAAAGACAGATAGCAAGACCTTAGGAGATTGGTTAAGTTAAGGCATGGGGTGTATAGCTTGTGACCTAGTACTTAAGGCTGACACTGGACTCTGGTAGGGTTGTGATAATGCTTAAGGATCAAGTTCTCTACTTAGGATTGAAGGTCATTTCTGGACCTTGGTTTGCTGGAGGAATAAAAGTGATTGGCTTTAGTGAATCACTAGAGTGAATGGAACTGAGAAATGGCCATGGGCTATTGGTTGAATGTCTCTAGAGTTTCTGGTGTAGAGTACTGTTAGATTGTAATTGTTTCTGTTGAGGAGTAGTTAGTAGTTTTGGATTGAATGATTGAGTAAGTTACTAACTCCTCGCTGAACTTGTGGTGGATCAGGTTTAGTAGCAAGAGACAAAGATAAGTAACCCACTTAAAAGGGCTGGAAGACCAAGAGGCGTAGCTTCTAGCTCGAGGCCTCCTGTCATTGAAGATCCAAGAATGGATGGCGTGCTAAGAGCACTAGAAAGAATTGGCGACATAATCGATAGGCAAGTTCAGGATCAAGATGCTGCCATAGCCTAGGCAGTAGAAGCTACCATAGCTGCCGTCAACGCCAACAACGACAATAATGGTGGCAACGGAAGCCAGAATGAACAAGGCCAGGGCAATGAGATTGTGAATGCCCAAGACGAGATTGTCGTGGCCAGACAGATGGGCCAGCTAGTTGAGCAATTTATGAAGCTGAAATTGACACAGTTTGACTAGATTGGAGATCCTAAGCTAGCGCCCAGATGGATCGAGAAGCTAGAGAAAGCCTTCGAAATACTGAGGTGTACTGATGAAGAGAAGGTATTGTTAGCTGTGTACCAACTGGAGGGTATAACGAATGACTAGTGGGCTGCCACCAAGCATGGCGTCTTCCCTAAAGGAACGGCTATGAACTGGAATGTTTTCAAGATGGCGTTTAACGACAAGTACTTTTCTGAAATGGCCAGGGAAACGAAGCAGGTGGAGTTCCTGTAGTTACGCCAGAACCAGATGACAATAGATCAGTATGAGGCTGAATTCGCGAGGCTTTCGAGGTATGCACCTCGATTTGTGGAGGACCCTCTGGAGAAAGCAAGAAGGTTTAGAGATGGTCTGAGGCCCGAGCTCCGTAGTCTGATGATCTCTTTGAATTTGAGGACGTATAAGGAAATATACGAGCGGGCCAAATGATTGAAAGAGACTTCAAGGAGAGGAACATCGCCACTGGATTGCGATTCACGTCTTTCAGAGATAACCGCTAGATGGGCAAAGAGGCTGATGGCGGGTAATAGGCGCTTTGTGCCTCCAGTGCGGAAGAATATCGTGAAGCCGCCGAACCCTACGAACTGGAACTGCAGACTTTGTGGCAAGAGGTATGGAAATGGACCGTGCCCCGTGAGGACTGGGCTTGCTTTAAATGTGGTCAGCTGGGCCATCAGATGAGGGTGTGTCCAAACCAAGCTCCAGCAAGTCGACCGCAAAGACAGAGGCCACAAGCGGGATCGTCGACTGTAGCGCCTCAAATTGAGCAGAGCAAACCACCGGCACAGGGTAGAGTGTATGCAGTAACCCGCAGAGAGGCGGAGGAAGTACCAGGAGTGGTCACAGGTACGGTCTACTTGTGCAATCACGCTGCATACGCATTATTTGACCCTGGTGCCACGCATTCATTCGTGTCTGCACAGTTTGCTGATTTGGTGGGCATGAACTTGAAACCGTTGGAACCTTACCAAAAAGAAAAAAACTTGAAATCGTTGAATGTAATCTTGCATGTTGCCACACCGTTAAAGGATAATGTAATGGTTTCAATGGGTAGTGCTAGTTGTGAGATTGTGATTGGGGGGAGTAAAGAGAGCATTGACTTGGCGGTATTACCTATGTATGACTTTGGCGTAACAATAGGAATGGATTGGTTAGGTAAGCAAGGGCAGTGGTAGATTGTGGTAGTAGAACAATCCGATTTTATCCAAGAGGACGTCCTAGCTTTGAGTTGGTGGAAAGTCGAGGAGGAATCTCGATTCCCTTAATTTCGTCCTTGGAAATGACTAAGTTAATGTCTGAAGGGTGTCAGGCATACTTAGTGGCAGTGATGGACACGACCACCAAAGAGCCAAAGTTAGAAAATGTCTAGGTAATACGTGAGTTCCCTGATGTATTTCCCCAAGAGTTACCAGGACTACCACTAGAGCGGGAAATAGAGTTTGTAATTGAGTTAGCCCCTGGAACGGAGCCGATTTCGAAAGCACCTTACAGGATGTCCCTGTCAGAACTGAAGGAGTTAAAGGTGTTGATACAGGAACTACTGGACAAAGGATTTATCCGATCAAGCGCTTCACCGTGGGGAGCACCGGTGTTATTCGTAAGGACGAAGGACGGGTCTTTGCGATTATGCATTGACTATCGGCAACTAAACCAAGTGACAGTAAAGAACAAGTACCCGCTGCCAAGGATTGATGATCTTTTTGATCAGTTGCAAGGAGCAGCAGTGTTTTCAAAGATTGACTTGAGGACTGGGTATCGCCAGCTGAGAATCAAGAAGGAAGACATACCTAAGACTGCTTTCAGGACAAGGTATGGTCATTTTGAGTTTACGGTGATGCCATTCGGATTGACCAACGCTCCAGCTGCTTTTATGGACCTGATGCATAGAGTATTTAAGGAATTTATGGACAGATTCGTCATAGTCTTCATTGACGATATCTTGATTTACTCGAAGAGCGATGCAGAACATGAGGAGCACTTGAGAATTGTACTACAGACACTGAGAGAGCATGCGCTCTATGCGAAGTTGAGCAAGTGTGAGTTTTGGCTGAACAAGGTAGCATTCCTTGGTCATGTAGTGTCTGGTGAAGGAATCGCAGTGGATCCTGCGAAGATCGAAGCTGTGACGAATTGGCCGAAGCCTACTATAGTCACGGAGGTCAGAAGTTTCTTGGGGTTGGCAGGATACTATAGACGTTTTGTGGAGAAATTCTCATCTATAGTCATCCCATTGACGCGGTTGACGAAAAAGGAAACAAGGTTTGAATGGATTGATAAATGTGAGAAGAGTTTCCAAGAGCTTAAGTATAGATTGACGACCGCACCAGTGCTGACCATTCCGTCGGGACTAGGGGTTACGAGATTTACAACGATGCTTCGCTGAAAGGACTAAGCTGTGTACTGATGTAGCACGGAAGAGTAGTAGCCTATGCATCCAGACAATTGAGGCCACATGAGATGAATTACCCGACTCATGACCTAGAGTTAGCGGCAATTATATTTGCCTTGAAAATTTGGAGACACTACCTTTGCGGCTAGAAGTTTCAGATATATACCGACCACCAAAGCTTAAAGTACCTATTTTCTCAGAAGGAGCTGAACATGTGGCAACGTAGGTGGATGGAGCTGCTCAAGGACTATGATTGTGAGATATTATATCACCCTAGGAAAGCAAACAGAGTAGCAGATGCGCTGAGTCAGAAGTCAAGCATCGCATGTCTGCCGGTGAAAGGTTGGTCGATGATTGAGGATTTGAGAGACTCCGAGTTCAGATTAGAAGTTGATCAGTTGTCTAGCTTGATAGCTACGCTGAGGGTGGAACCTGAGGTCCAAGAAGAAATAAAGACCTTACATTCTGCGGACCCGGAGATTCAGAAGATCCTTCAGATAGATGCGATGAAGAGAAAACCAAAATTTCAAGTGTTAGAGGATGGAATCCTGAAGTTTCGAGGACGATTGTGTGTACCAAAGGATGAAGGACTTAGGGAAAGAATCTTGTCAGAGGCTCATAGGAGCAACTATAGTGTCCACTCTGGAAGTATAAAGATGTACCAGAATTTGCGACAACATTATTGGTGGAACGGAATGAAGGTGGACATAGCAAAATATGTGGCTAAATGTTTGACATGCCATCAAGTGAAAGCACAACACTATAAGCCTAGAGGACTGTTACAGCCACTAGAGATTCCGGAATGGAAGTGGGAGCACATAACTATGAATTTTGTGATAGGACTTCCGAGGAGCCAGAGAGGTCACGACTCTATATGGGTAGTCGTGGACCGATTGACCAAGTTCTCCCACTTCATTCCTATGCGAAAGGATTTCGCTATGGATAGGTATGCAAAGTTGTACATGAGACAGATAATGAGGTTGCACGAAGTGCTAGTGACGATTACATCCGATCGAGATCCTAAGTTCACGGCGAACTTTTGAAAAAGTCTGCAAGAAGCCATGGGAACCCGACTGCAGTTTAGTACGGCATATCATCCACAAATAGATGGACAGTCAGAAAGGACAATTCAGACCCTCGAGGACATGTTGAGAGCATGCGTCATCGATTTCAAGGGTGGATGGGAAGAGCAGTTACACCTGGTAGAGTTCGCCTATAAAATAGCTACCAGCAGAGTATCCAGATGGCACCATTCGAGGCACTTTATGGACGAGCCTGTAGAATCTCGATTTGCTGAGATGAAGTTGGAGAAAGGAGTATCACAGACCCAGAATTGGTAGAGCAATCGATGGAAGCAGTGAAAATAATACGGGATAGACTGAGGACGGCACAGAGTCGTCAGAAGAGCTATGCAGATAAGCGGCGCAAGCCCTTGGAATTTCAAGTGGCGATCACGTTTTCCTCAAGGTGTCACCAATGAGAGGATTATCACGATTATGAAAGAAAGGGAAGCTAAGCCCAAGATATGTAGGCCCATTTGAGATATTGGAGCGGATTGGAACCTTAGCCTACCGGCTTGCCTTGCCACTCAATCTATCCTAGGTGCATAATGTGTTCCATGTATCGATGCTACGAAAGTATAAACCAGACCCGACACATGTGCTGGATTACGAAGCAATAGAAGTGGACGATAGAGTGTCATACGTGGAGAAGCCAACAAGGATCGAGAACCGGAAGGAGCAAATCCTTAGAAATAAGAAGATCCTACTGGTCAAGGTAGTATGGGAGCACCATGGAACTGAAGGTGCCACGTAGGAGAACGAAGAGAGATGAGGCGACAGCACCCCTATTTATTTGAGTAATTAAGTGTAATGTAAATTTCGAGGACGAAATTTTTGTAAAGGGGAAAGAGTTGTGACATTCTGATTTCCAATCAATTTCAGACTCATTAATGAGAAGTTTATATATATCAAGCGATGTGTTTCAATCATATTTCGCTCAAATCTGATCAATTTGAGTAGGCTGACCAAAAGGAAAAGGCTAACGCGAGACGAGATACGTGGACCTAGGCGACTTGGATAAAAAATGGCGCTTTGACCATAAGGATTGTTGAGAGTATATTTAGAACCACCAAGAGGCCAATCTAAGAACGATTAAGGATTGCCATGCGAGTGTCATAAGATTGGAGTGCGGGTGATGCCGCTTAACCAACGTATGATTTACAAATTTTTCCTAAATCGGATAGTGAAGATTGAGACCATAGGGACTAGCGATAAACCCTCACAATTACATGACAGCCAAAGCCGCCATGAATTGACGAGCCCTAAATGTGATTTGAATCACGGGGTCGATACGCGTAATGTCTGCAAAAGTCGTCCGTCGGTTCGGGATAGACTGGAACTATGTCTAATAGAGAAAACCATCAGAAACGAGTCTTGAAAGATTTGAAATGGAAAATCAAGAATTCCAACATTATTCGGATTTGTCGTCACCCCATCAAAGAATTCTAGAACTAGAAAAATGACGTTCCGAACGTCGGGGGTAAAATTATCCTTTTGCCCCTCAAGCTTAGAACTTTACCCAAGAATTTGAAGAAGGGCATTATGGTCATTAAACCCTCCCCATAGCTACCGAATTCATGGATGAAGGATGGCCATTAGATCACCTTGGAAAAGACAAATGGCCAAGTGTCAAGAGATGGGGCAAGGAGTGGTCATATCAACTTTTGGCCACCTAACATTCAACCAATTGACCAAGGCTTTGCATATAGCCTTTTTCTCTCTCTCTCCACTCCATTTGGCCGGCCACACTTGAGGAAACCACCGAAAATCCACTTCTTCTTCTTCCTCCAATCTGCCGATCACCGACCGCCACCAACCCTCCCTGTTTGGCTGTTCCGATGCCACTTTTCGGCCAACATCCGATAGCCGGCTGACCACATCAGCGTAGATCCACGTCTTGCCGACATCCTCGAATAAGAATCAAGCCATTTGGAGCACCGAGGAGTCCATAGTAAGCATCTTCCCGAGAGCCGACAGATTCCGCTCCAACCTGAGGTAGGTCTGGTTCCTAGTCCTTTTGAAGGCTGAAATCTTAGAATTTTGGAGTCAAATTTGGTGAAGATCTAGTAGACATTTGTAGGAATTTGTGATAAAAATTGGGGCTCAATTTCATGAAGTTTTGACGATGAACCGGTCTTGTAAATATTGGACAGAATCTGCCGGGAAAACTAACCTAGGAGGATCCGGCGATTTCAACGGGATTTCGGCGACCAATTGGCTTCAAACTCATGGTGATCCTCCCAAACCCTTAGGTAAACATGTTAAGAGGTAGGATGAGGATTAGATGTTGGATTTGGAGTAGGATTAGGATCGGTTGTGCCCAATTTGCACAGAACCGAGAGAGACCAGTCCGGTTCTGTGCAAGGTCGGGCAAAATCGAATCTGTTGAGGGCTGAGGATGGTGATTTTGAGTTGCAAATTGATGTTTAAGACATGATGAGATGATGAGGGTTATGTTATGGATGATTGGGGTTAATGGATTGAGGAATTGGATATGAAAAATTGACGGATTCATTGAATATTCTAGGTGCGCGGTGAATTCAGCCTTGAGTTGGTTTGGCCGAGACTTCAAGGCTTGCAAGAAGGAGTTATTGTGATATTAAACGCAAGGTAAGGGAATTCATAAATTTAGGATGGGGAGTTTGGACTCAATTGGGTGAGTCGGGGGTTGAAATTGGTTGATTTATGGGGATTTTCTAAAGGGATAGTTCTTGGTATGCCCTGAGTGGCTATAGAAGGATTATGTACGTAATTGTTTATGCTTGAATTATCCGCCATGTATGTGTGTCATTTGATTGCCTTGCATGCCATGAGTTTTCGAACCGTGCATGACTTGCACCTGTTGTTGATTTGTGAAATTGAATTAAAATCATGGCATGAGCATGACATGGCGAGGCCCTGAGGCTTATGAGACGCAGAGCGGGAGGTGGACACCCTGATGCGACGAGATAGCGGGGTGGAGTTGATGATGTGTGGCGCCCTAATGCGACAAGATTGCGGGGTTGAGATGGCCACGGTCCTGATGCGAATAATTCGCAGGACGGTGATATGAGGTGATGTGATTGGCATGGAGATTCATCGGAACCTGATGCATTTACGCGGGTTGCCAATGACGGTCTGATGTGTTTACGCGGACCGAGCCTGATGCGAAGAGATCGCAGGCTAGAGATTGAGGCAGGCGGAGATTGGTGGATGTGGTGAAGTGACAGGATAGGTGTGCATGATCATTTGAGTGTGACATGAGGTTGTCATTGCATACCTGTCATCTGTATGTTGTTGTTTCATTAATTTGTGCCTGATATGCCTGTGTGTTTATGAGTTGGGATGATTAGGATGTACGACTACCTGTGTGAACGGTCAACCTGACCTAGGGTTAGGGTTCTTTTACTGAGATGAGTATCTCACCCCTTTGAGGACCCTTTTTTTTACAAATCCTAGGACTTAGAGATGTGGCCTATAGGTTTTGGGGACCCCAAAGAAATGACGGTGTATTTTGATGAGTTCCCGGATGGTCAGGGGAACGTTTATGTGAGAAAGTGTACGTTCGTATAGGTCGATGAGGGTAGCCTTAATTGGAAGCCTCATAGGTTCGAGGCATGGTTTAAGAGAGCTGGAGACTAGCAGATTGGGCCTCTGAAGCCTCATGAGATACCCCAGGGAGTTATCCTTGCTTGGTGCCAGATTGCTGGGGAGCAGGAATTGCCAGAGGGGTCTGTAGTCGGCTCTAGGAACGGGCCGAAGAAGACCCCGACGCTGGACTTCATCGTTGAGGAGGACGAGGTCATAGTCTTGGAGGAGACCGAGGAGGACCTGGTGGAGCCGTCGCGCGAGGAGACCATAGGGGATTCCATCGATGTCCCGTCCGAGACGTTCTCCGAGTATGAGCCAACCGAGGACGCAAACGATTCCGAGGACTCCAGCAGCTCATCCTAGGAGATATGGTTTATTAGTTCAATCTTTTAGAGGCGACCCGATCCCATCCTTTTGGATGTCATGAGGGACTCTTTTGCGTACTACCTTGTCGCCCAGGTTATTAACGAATTGTAGTAGTTGGAGTTATATGAACTGTTGTTTATGATGTATGACAAATATTATGCTATCCAGGTCTCACTTAACTAATATTCTGTACAGGGATTATTTAAGTATCGCTTCCGCATGCTTATGTTTATATATTATCTCTCAACTTGTGAGTCTGGATCTTGGGACCGCGAGAGATTGTATGGTTTGTTTGCAGGGATGTTCGCAAGCTCGACGGGTTCGGGGCGTGACAACATAATGGGAACGAATCTTTTCGTGTAGGTAATGGAGCAGGTTTAGACATTGTTAATGTCGGTTCTTCCACTCTTAAAGCCCCTATCAACAAGTCTTTCAATTTCTCTAATATCCTTCATGTCCCTACCATTACACGTAATTTGCTTTCTGTTCACAATTTTACGCATGATAATAATTGTTTCTTTGAGTTTCATCCATTTCACTTTATTGTGAAAGATTTACAGACCAAAGTACCGCTGCTCCAGGGTTCTCTTAAGGATGGACTATACCGGCTGTCGGGTCTTTATGCCTTATCTTCATCCGCCAACACCATCTCACTTGATTCTTCCACCATTGCCACTACTTGGCATGCCCGAATGGGCAATCCCCAACAAAGCAAAGTTAACTCATTGATTCATTCAAACAATTTGCCATGTTCTACATTTGCTTTCAATAATTGTGCTTCTTGTTTGTTAGGCAAATCTCATAAAACATCCCTACCCCTAGTCATGGCATTAGTAAAGCACCTCTTGATTTAATATTCATTGATGTATAGGGACCTGCTCCGATTGATTCTATTTCTAGTTATAAGTATTTTGTCATATTTGTTGATGATTTTTCCAAATATACTTGGTACTATCCTATTCGAAATCGGTCTATGGTCCCTTCAATTTTCAAAAACTTCAAGACTATGGTTGAGAAACAATTTGAAAAATCCATCAAAGCTGTACAGTCTAATTGCGGTGGGGAATACAGAACCCTAAAGAATTTTTTTTCATACAATGGAATTCTCCATTATGTAGGTTGTCCACACACTCACGAGTAGAATGGAGCTGCTAAGCAAAAAATTCGTCATATTGTTGATACCGGTCTTACATTATTGGCTCATGCATCTCTTCCTCTTAAGTATTGGCCTTATGCTTTTGAAACTACTATTTATCTTACTAACAGATTTCCAACACCACTTTTAAACAATATCTCACCTTTTCAAACACTTTTTAATCAAAAATTGGATTACAAGTTTTTGAAAATATTGGTTGTGCTATTTTTCCTTTATTAAGGCCATACAATTCACATAAATTTTCACTCTGTTCTACTCAATGTGTGTTCTTAGGATATTGCCCATTGCACGTCTGTTACTATTGTTAAGATTACAAAACTGGACGCATGTACATTGCAGGACATGCTAATTTTATTGAAAATTCTTTTCCTTTCGTCACACTTGGTTCACATCTTTCAAAAACACTATCGCCATCACATCCTTGGCTGAAGATCTCCACGGCTAGTGTGTCCACCCACGCGAACCATGGTGTTAATGGTAATATCCTATCTTCTGCCCCATCATCTAGCATTGCTCCACCCACTTTTGAAGAACCATCACCGACATTATCAAGTGCTAATACTGGTTCAACATCTAACACGTTGATTTATAGTCTGTCTAATGCTGGTACAGATTCTAATGAGAATATTTCAGACGCCTCCTTGCAGTAGGCTAGTGTGATACCTCAACAACTAATTTGTCAAGCACAAAGAACCCATCTAATGCGGCTGCGTCAAAATCCAAAGCCCAACAGTAAATATCCATTACCAGAAGTGAACTTGACTGAAATGAGTTCTAAAGAAGAGTCATGATGCTTCACCGAAGCTAATAAACATGAAAAATGAAGGGAGGCAATGTTTCAAGAATTTAATGCTTTATTACGTAATGGAAAATGGGTTTTGGTTCCACCTAATCTCAAAGCAAATGTCGTGGGCTCCAAATGGATTTATAGAGTCAAGACACGTGCAGACGGTTCAATAGACTGATACAAAGCCTGTCTAGTTGCCAAAGGCTATAATCAGCAAGAGGGTATTGACTATATAGAAACGTTTAGTCCAATCGTTAAAGCAACTACAATCCATACAATTATTTCATTGGCGGTGACAAAGAATTGGAAACTTCGACAATTGGATGTTAGAAATGCATTTTTAAATGGTAACTTGACTAAAGAAGTCTACATGGCCTAACCTCAAGGCTTCATTGACGAAGAAAAGCCAAACCATTTATGCAAGCTACAAAAATCGTTATACGGATTGAATCAAGCACTGTGCGCTTGGTTTCATCAAATGAGCATCTTTTTAGAAACATTGGGATTTATCGGATCAAAAATCGATACCTCCTTCTTCATACTACATCGGTCCAATTTCTCCATTTACATGCTCATCTATGTTGATGACATTGTTATTACAGGATCAAACTCGGCATATATTCAAGACACCATCGAATGCTTGAACAAGGAGTTCTCCACACGAGACTTGGGTGACCTTAATTATTTTCTAGGAATTGAGGTACTTAAACATCCATCTGGGCTCCTCTTGTCACAACAAAAATATGTCACAGGTCTCCTCCATGAACCAGAATGGATGATGTTAAACCGATTCACATACCTATGGCTACAAATATCAATTTAATCAATCAAGGTAAGCCACTTGAGGATGCCAGTTTATACAGGAGCACTGTAGGAGCTCTTCAATATGCCACCCTCACTCGGCCAGAATCTCCTATGCAGTAAATAAAGTCTGTCAGTTCTTGAAAGAACCAACAGAAGATCATTGGAGTGCGGTGAAACGCATTCTACACTACTTAAAGGAACCATTTCACGTGGACTGCTCATCAGTTCTCAATCTTCCACAGAACTCCATACATACAGTGATGCAGACTGGGCAAGTTGCCCCATTGACATATGTTCAACAGGAGGTTATGCAATTTTTATGGGCCAAAATATGATTTCTTGGTTAGCCAAAAAGCAACATACAATTGCACGTTCATCAACTGAATCCGAGTATCGTGCATTGGCAAATGTCACAGCAAAAGTGGTATGGCTACAATCATTGTTACAAGAATTGGGTATCTCTAAATCAAAACATCCTATTCTTTGGTGCGACAACCTAGGAGCAACATATCTTACCGTGAATCCACTTTTCCATGCTAGAACAAAGCATATTGAGATTGATTTTTACTTTGTCCGCCATTTAGTGTCACGACACAAACTTGAGGTTCGCTTCGTATCCACATGTGACAAAATAGCAAATATCTTCACCAAGCCTCTTACACGGTGTCGTCATGATCTGCTCAAATCCAAGTTGAAGATCATCCAAAAGACCACCTTCAACTTGCGAGGGCCTGTTAAGGAATGTGGTTAATATGCAGCAGACTCCATTAGTGTAGCAATATTCTGTAGTTAATATTGTAACGTATGTAGTTAATATTAGTCCATTAATATAGCAATATTCTTTAGTCAATATTGTAACATCTATATTTAATATTGTAACGGACTAATTTTGAATTAGTCCATTAACATATTTTTATTCTGTAATTAATATTGTAACGAACAATTCAAAATACTTTGAATTAGTCTATGTAGAAAAACTCTATAAATACAAACGATATCCTAGTGTTAAGGATAAGCGAAATTCATTCTCAAACCGTGAGTATATTTCTTACAGCTGCAATCAAATTCGGCGACTCTCAGTCACCTCGCTCACCAACAGGACCCATATCGGAAGAGCTAGTAAATGGGTTAGAAATCACTTGCCTTGGACATCATCGCAGCCGAGCTTGTGTATGCCGGTTGTCAAGAAGCCGTCGGAAGCCTGGGTGGTCAAAGGCGCTAAACGGCGGAGGAGGAGAGCTTCGCGGCAACGTACCTCCAAGGAAGTCTATGAACCGCAGTAGCGAGTATTTCTGTTGACACCTAAATTTTGATTTTTAGGAAATTCATTTATTTCACAAAATGAGAGTTAATTATAATTCTCACAAAAATAAATTCGCATGCATTACATGTTTTATTTGTTTGTCATGCATCGGCAGCTAGTCGAAGGCGAATCAATTGAACTTAACAGGCGGCGGAACTAAAATCAATTTAGGAATTTTCAATCATGAAAGGGGGAATTGCCGAAAATTATAATGGCCTCAATTAAAATTCCATTCGGTCCATTTTAATTTTTTGAGAAACAAGGCATTTAATTAATTATCCGCTTACTTAATTAAAGCCTAATCATGCCTTAAATTCGTGCGAATAAGCCTGTTTATAAAGGAATTTTCGACCAGAAGCCCTATCCCTCATGGTGGCCGAATTCTGTGATATCCTAACCTGATAGGATTACTCGAAATGCAGAATTTTGATCCTGCGGTTGATATCTCGTCTGAAATTTTTAGAGTCAACGGCTAGGATTGAATCTTGGAGTATAACCCTAATATTCACTAAATATACTTTATCATGGCTTAGGGTTAAAAGGGGGACGACATAATTTCTGCACACTCTCTCATATTCTCTCTCACGCCTCTCTCTCTCTATCTCTCTATCTATCTCTCTCTCTCTCTCTCTCTTGCCATCCAGAAGTCATTGCTCGAGAGTCGCTGATCCATCCAACGTCGTAGTCGCTGCTCCATCCCACCATTGCCGTTGCTGCTAACCACTGCTTCCACTTGCTGCCGCCGCTTGATCTTCACTGTTGTAACAGGCTACCTTCATAGTTGTTTTCATACAGATTTCCTTTGCAGGTTGAAGGACGTTTTTCCGACAAGTTTCAGATCAAAAGAAAGTTGTTTTAGGCAAACACTCGGGTGCAGAATTTTCAATCCAAATAAGGTAAAATCCTTCGGCTTTTTGATTGGAAATCCATGCTAACTTGCAACTAGAATTCAAATAAATTGAATCTTTTCCATCAAGTTCGTGCTAGAACAAAAAATCAATCAATGGCATGTAGAAATTTTCTAATCTTGATTAGATTCATTGTTGGGAATGGATTTTTTTTTCTTAATGGCATGAGTTTCTTGTCACGTTTGCATGAACATACAAAGGTCGATTCGTATGTTAGATAATTTTTTTATGATGAATTTTTGAATGTTCTGACATTGTTCTACATGACGTCGACGTTAAGCGAAGTGCAAGCTCTTTTTTTTTTCGAAATTCAAGATAACGGCTTTCTTTATCAGAATCGTCGGAACTTAAATTTTGTAAGGAAAATCTCGGATATGGCTAATATGACCTATCATCGTAGAGGTTTGATTTGCTGTCTCTGAAAAAATAAATTTTTTAATTCAAGATCTGGAATTTTTTGGGAAAATTCCAAAAGAATAGGATATTTGTGATCTTGCGAGAATGTTAATTGGTGGATTGATTGATTGATCGACTAATGCCATATCCAAAAAAATTTCTAAAAAATTAGTAAGATATGGTTTCCTATAAATCATGCATGATTGATTTTTTTTTAGGAAGATAAGGTCTCCTAGAAACCTTATATCATCAAGCATCTTCGATTAGGCATGTCTGATTGATTGATATTAAAAAAAATCGAAAATGCATAAAAAAATTACCAAAAAATTTTACCATTGGCACTGCATATTACATAATTGCACGTCATTTCGCCACGTCATATTGCCATGTAATTCTCACACGTCATTCATGCATAAATGTCACGTCATCTCGTCATGTCATTCTTACACGTCATCCATGCATAAATGCCATGTCATTTTTACACGTCATCCATGCATAAATTCCATGTCATTTTTTTTACGCCATATGTCATATAGTTAGGTTGCATTAGAATCACATTTAATAAAAGAGAAAATTTTAAAAAAAATCAAGTCACATAAACCAATCAAAAGACCTTTGCATGAAATTGGTACCGAAAGGGCATTAGTTTTGATTAACTAGTGTAATTAAGTCCCCGAATCCACAATCTCTTATTCGGAGAAGTAAAATGGTTCTCCCACCGTTTTACTTAGGTTTCTAATCAACCTACCAATAATGATTAGTGGTGACTCCAGTTTATAAATCATTTCAGTAAAATTTAAGTTGCGATTTGGTAGGGCTTGGGAGAGTCCATATTAGGTTAGTTAATTTAATTGACCTAATAATCTATTAGCCTGATTAATTTTTTTTTAGGTCGCTATAGCTTGGCGACTTCGCTGGGGAGTTGAAACTTTTAATTTGTTCAAAAATTGTAATGGGTGAATAGATTTTTCTAGTCAATTTTTGGAAATCGAGCTCAAATTTCAAAATTTCTTAATTCACCTCTAATTTTCAAAAAAAAATTAAAAAAAATTGTGGACTTAGGCCATGGATTTCATGTTATATGTCTTGGTTGATGACTTAAGTTTGTTTCTGACCATTAGATAGAATTTTTTGGACCGAAAAACTTCGTTTTTATTATGCGAAATTCGCCGAAAAATTGGAAAATGTGCTCAGAATGGACCCAAAACTGGTGGGCCAAAGGAAAACGGCCTTCTGATCAACTTTCGCGGCCTTTAGCTGCGATGCATGATGGATTTTCGCGATCCGGGGTCATCTTGTTGGGTTTTGGGTCCGTTTTTGAATTTTCGACGGATTTTTTCTTAGTTTCGATTGTTTATGTGCTTGCTTTAGAGTTCTTTGATTGATTGAATCTCATCATTAAGGTTTTAAATGTTCTTGCATACTTGGAGTGATAAGAGGTGGAATGTTTGCTAAGTTTTTCTTGCAGACTGGAGTAGGAATGCATGTTTCGAGGGATTATATTAAAGAACTGTCTTGATATAAACTCATGTGCTTGTCTCTACTATCTTTGCATCCACACTTAACACACACAACTCGACATTAGATCTAAATGGCAAGGCTTAGGATGGTATTTTATTAGGGACACTCTAGCCATCACCGCCTGGCCTGAGTCTCCGTCTTCAAGTCCCGTACTCTTTCAAATTGGTGCCATGATTCATCACCCCTGTCATTCGCCATGTGATACGGGTCGATACTTGGCTGAGCCGGATGTTTACGGGGGACCCTGATACAATCACAAACTAGGGTGGTTCAATTTGGATATTCTTGGGGCTCCACTTTTGTTAAGCCTTACTAATTAGAAAGCGAGCCTCAAGTCGCATTTGCATGCGCATGTTTATGTGTTTGTTCAT
Organism: Rhodomyrtus tomentosa; assembly: GCA_028455895.1. NCBI lineage: Eukaryota > Viridiplantae > Streptophyta > Magnoliopsida > Myrtales > Myrtaceae > Rhodomyrtus > Rhodomyrtus tomentosa. The sequence goes on along the minus strand of JAPCWY010000003.1, from coordinate 9,310,415 downwards.
TTCACTTGTCTAAAGGCAGTATTCTCTTCAACCCTTTACTCATGCTTTCCTGTTTACTTACCTTTTCGGGTCGGTCCATGGCAATTTTGTTAGTGGTCTACCCTAATAACCAATTAAGATTGACACTCTAACATTAGTTGTGAATTAGGTTGTGTTGGAAAATCGACTTTCACTATACTTAGGTAGTCATAATATCTTGCTAGAGACCGCTTATGACTTGTGAGCCAAAAGAGTTTTGGGCATACTACTAATGTCTAGTGAACCTACAGGGTCGCACATAATAGCGAACTGATTTCTTATTTTCTCTGCCCCTTGATCTACTTAAGAAGTAGAGCTTTATTTATTATCCTATTACGAATATCTACGTAATTGTGTGCGTTATAAGATAACAATTAAACGCACGATTAAGTGGATGGCTTAGAGGACGTCGTGGGCCCAGACCATTATGTCGTGGGGTTCAAACAGTGAAGTGTAGGGTTACGAGTAATAACCGTAGAGACGCCTCAAACCGGTCGTCTTTATTTTTATTCCCGAAGGAGAAAAATAGAGAATAGTTATCTGTTCAGGCGATTGGCAGAGACACTCCAAGATCTGAAAACTAGCACTTGGATCGTTGGAGAACTCAATTCGTGTGTGTGGATACCAGTAGAGGCGCAACACTTGGGGCGTTAATCCAGACACAACTGACCGTCAATTCGAAGCCGACCGTAAAAGATACGTCTTGAAACCTATTTTGATTTTGATATACACATGAATCTCGTTTAGGATTTCATTCCGTTGCGCTTTATGATTCTAAGAAACCCTTCAGTGGTATCAGAGTTGCTTATGTTATATCGAAATAGAATGGAAAACTCTAATTGTCGATGCATATGATGTATGCCTAGAGTGATTCTTAATTAGGGTTAGATAATTATAAATACGAATCGATATGATCAATTCGAGAAATCTCACATTGAAACAAACTTGAATTGTTGTAATGATTTTAATTAATGTAATTGATCTAGAGGCGTTCTGTTAAGAAAATTGAATTAGGAATTCTGTTTAGAGTTCTAAGAAAGAACAAAGCATGAACGACCTGAGGGACGATTTAGTTGAAATCGTTCATCCTAGAAAGGGTGGTCGGTATAAGGGGACAGATACATTTTAGTTAAAACAGAATTAAGAATTTTGTCTAGGATTCGGGGGCGCTGCCCCCGAGCCCCAGCGAGACCACCGCAAGGGGCTCTACCCCTTGACCCCGTGAGGGGCGCTGCCCCTTCTAACCCCGCAAGGGGGCACCTTGACCCCTGTTTGGATTGTTCATTCCCAGTATAATTGTTATGCCTTTATTGTTATAAGATATTATGTTTATAACATGCATACATTCATCACTGTATGAAAACACTGTGAAAGTCCCTGATAAAATTAAGTAATAAAACGATGTCTTTCCAATCATACATCTATCAATGCTTGAATCGTCAAAAGATGGGTCTGTCAAAGCAGGGTATTTTTAACTATTTGAGTAAGGTAGAATGGATAATGGTTATCCATATGTCAAGATTGGTTTACTTAACGAGGCTATCAAAACCGTTTTGGGCCTTGAGGTACAGGGTTAGGGGATAAGACATAAGATGTCAACCCCAACAACTAAAAGTTGTATTTGATATAATTGACAAAGAGTTGTCTACCTAAATAATTGAGTCTTGAGCAGTAAGCCAAAGTTTACTCGAGTCTTGGTGAAATATAGATCTTGGTCCACTATACTGATAGGGAAACATTTTATAAAAGTACAGTAGAAGTTGATTATAAAATGTATTAATGAACAATTCACTTTGCATATTTATTGTAGATATGTCAAATACCTCTGCATCAAGCTTTTCACTGCGTTCTATCATTGAGAAGGACAAATTGAACAGTTCAAACTTTTTGGACTGGTATAGAAACTTGAGAATTGTTTTCAAGTAGGAGAAAAGGGATTATGTCCTGAAGAAACCACTCCCTTAGAAGGCACCTGCTTCCAATGCTCCCCATGCTGAAAGAAATGCTTACCAGAAGCATAAAGATGATGCGTTGGATGCATCTTGTTTAATGCTAGATACCATGAACTCATACCTTTAGAAACAGTTTAAGAACATAGATGCTTATGATATGATCATGAACCTAAAAAATTTGTTTCAGGAGTAGGCACGCACTGAAAGGTACCAGACGGTAAAGGCCTTAATTGAGTGCAAGCTAGCAAATGGGAACTCAGTTAACCCACATGTCATAAAGATGATAGGTCATATTGAAAACATGGAGCGAATGGGCTCTCCCATTAGTCAAAAGTTGGCTACTGACATTATTCTTCAGTCACTGCCTCATGATTATGACACGTTTGTTATGAACTATAACATGCATAATCTGAATAAGACTTTGACTGAATTCATGGGATACTCAAAACTGCTGTGCAGAATATCAAGAAAGACCCTACCCCTAATGTTATCATGGTTCAAAAGGGGAAAGGTTTTAAGAAGCCAGGCATGGTAAGGGCAAAGGTACTAAGCCTAAACCTAAACCCAAGACCAAGACAGGTACGACTGTTGATGTTGTCTGTTCCATTGTGGTAACAAGGGACACTGGAAGAGGAATTATAAGAAATATTTGGAGGATCTGAAGAAGAAGGGAAGTGAGACTTCCACTTCAGGTATTTATGTTATAGAAGTAAATGTTACTACTGGTTCTACTTCATGGGTATTAGATACCAGTTGTGATACTCGCATTTGTATGAATGTGCAGGGACTGAAACAAAGTAAAACACTAGCAAAAGGTGAAGTGGAACTACTCGTTGGAAATGGAGCAAGAGTTGCTGCATTAGCTGTAGGAACATATGATGTAGCTTTACCTTCTGGCATGGTTTTAGAATTGAATAATTGCTACTATATACCTGCTATACGCAGGAATATTATTTCTGTTTCTTGTTTGGACAATGAAGGTTTCTGTTTTGCTATAAAGAACAACAGTTGTTCATTTTATCTTAATGGATTATTTTATGGTGGCGCCCATATTGTGGATGAAATATATGTTCTAAATTTTGATGTGTCAATTTATAATATAAATACAAAAAGGTTTAAATATAATGATTTGAATCTGACCTACCTATGGCATTATCGATTAGGCCACATAAACGAGAAAAGAATTTACAAGCTCCATATCGATGGACTATTAAATTCATTTGATTTTGAATCATATGATATGATACGTGTAAATCTTATTTAGTTGGCAAAATGACAAAAGCTTCTTTTACTAATCAAAGTGAGAGAGCAAAAGAATTGTTGGGCATTATACATACTGATGTGTATGGACCACTAAGTTCTACAGCTAGAGGAGGTTATCAGTACTTCATTACATTTACTGATGATTTCAATAGATATGGATATATTTATTTGATGAAACATAAATCTGAGTCCTTTGAAAAGTTCAAGGAATTTCAGAATGAAGTACAAAATCAACTTGGCAAGAATATCAAAGCTCTTCGATCTAATCGAGGAGGAGAATATCTAAGCCAAGAGTTCAATGACCATCTTAAGGAGTGTGGAATCGTTTCACAGCTCACTCCTCCTGGAACACCACAATGGAATGGTGTCTTTGAAAGGAGAAATCGAACTCTGTTAGACATGGTTCGATCAATAATGAGTCATTCAGATCTTCCATTATCTTTTTGGGGTTATGCATTTGAGACGGCAACGTTCACACTAAATAGAAGTCCATCAAAAGCTGTAGAGAAAACACCATATGAGATGTGGACAGAAAAAGTTCCTAATATGTATTTCTAAAAATTTGGGGCTACGAAACTTATGTAAAACGTTTACTTTCTGATAAGCTTGGGCCTAAATCTGATAAATGATTCTTTGTGGGATATCCTAAGGAAACGAAAGGATATTATTTTTACAACCGATCAGAGAACAAAGTGTTTGTTGCTCGAAATGTTGTCTTTTTAGAGAAAGAGTTTTTTAATAAAGGAACCAATGGAAGTAAGGTAAACCTCGAAGAAGTTATTGTGCCACAAGAGAGTGTTCCAATTCACAAGTAACCTCAATTAGATCTACGAAGAGTCGTAGAGTCTACTCTAGTGGCACCTATAGTTCGTAGGTCTGAAAGAACACATCATGAGCCTATGAGATATAGCTTTCATGTCAGAAAACATAGTCATTTATTGTTAATAAAAAATGGCGAACCTACGACCTATACGAAAGCTATGGTGGGCCCAGACTCCAATAAATGGTTTCAAGCCATGAAATCTGAAATAGACTCAATGTATCAAAATAAAGTTTTGATCCACCCGAAGGTGTCAAACCTATAAGGTGCAAGTGGGTTATCAAGAAGAAAACTGATATAGATGGAAATGTTCACATCCATAAAGCACGGCTGGTAGCTAAATGTTTCAAACAAACTCATGGTATTGACTAAGACGACACTTTTTCACCAGTGGCCATGCTCAAGTCCATTCGGATTATCCTAGCATTTGTCGCATATTATGACTATGAGATATGGCAAACAGATGTAAAGACAGCTTTTCTTAATGGAAAACTAGAGGAGGATGTGTATATGACACAACCTGAAAGCTTTACATCACCGGACAACGTTGGGAAGATATGCAAGCTTCAACATTCTATCTATGGATTGAAGTAGGCATCACGGAGCTGGAATATTCGTTTCAATGAAACTGTCAAAGAGTTTGGCTTCATCAGAAACAAAAAAGAAGCTTGTGTATACAAGAAATCTAGTGGAAGCGCAATTGTGTTTCTAGTGTTGTATGTGGATGACATATTGCTCATTGGAAACGACATTCCTATGCTTCAGTCAGTTAAGACATGGCTAGAAAAATATTTCTCCATGAAGGACATGGGAGAGGCAAACTATATCTTGGGGATCAAGATCTATAGAGATAGGTCAAAAAGACTTATTGGACTGAGTCAGAGTACATACATTGACAAAGTCATCAATAGGTTTAATATGCAAGATTCCAAGAAAGGTTTTCTCCTAATGTCACATGGCATAAGTCTTAGCAAGACTCAGTGTCCTTCAACACAAGATGAGCAAGACCGCATGAGTAAGATTCCTTATGCATCAGCCATAGGATTCATCATGTATGCCATGTTGTGCACTCGTCCTGATGTTTCTTATGCATTGAGCATGACAAGCAAATACCAGTCATATTCAGAAGAAGCTCACTGGATAACTGTTAAAAATATCTTTAAGTACTTGAGAAGCACTAAGGATTTATTCTTAGTCTATAGAGGTGAGGAACAGATCACTGTCAGGGTTTGTCTTTTGCGTGAATGGTGGAGCGGTGTGCTAGAAGAGTTCTAAGCAAAACATTATTGCAGATTCTACGACAAAAGCCGAGTATATTGCTGCTTCAGAAGCATCAAAGGAAGCTGCATGGATTCGAAAGTTCATAGAAGAATTGGGAATCAGTCTTATTGGTTCGAATCCAGTGGACCTCTATTGTGACAACAATGAGGCCATAGCTTTGGCTAAAGAGCTTAGGTCATACCAAAAGACTAAACACATACTCAGGAAGTATCATCTCATTCGAAAATTCATTGAAAGAGGCGACATCAAAATGTGTAAAGTTGCAACAGAGTTAAATGTAGCTGATCCGTTGACGAAGGCTCTTCCACGACCTAAGCATGAGCGTCATTGTAACGCTTTAGAACTTAGACACATTAGCGATTGGTCTTGACGTGAGTGGGAGTATATGTAATATACATTTTCATTGTTCATTAATAAAACATATATTATATTTGATTTCGATTTAATTTGAATATATGATTGAATGCGAAATCTTTAATCCCTGAATATTGAATGCCCTTAATAGAAGATCAAATACATGATTTGATCGTGAAACTCTATTAATAGAATGGATATTGATATTTTAAATGTCCCTAGTCAATTATCATTGTGCATTGGGACGCCAATGGTGTTTGAGACTAGTATGTGAGTCAAACGATGACTAAGTTTCACGGGTCATGAATATAGAGATATAATATTGATCACATAAAATACATGTTGGAGAACATTGTATTGGATAGACTCGCTATGAGAATATTGTAGGATTGTTATATGATGTCACCAGTGTTTCTCATCACAGCTATAAAATATGGTCCTTTGACTTGAGTCTACCACGATTTCCTAGACGTGGATTGACATGTTTTAACATTACTAAACGACAACCGTAACTGGTGATTATAAAGGTAATGGCTAGGCATGTCATGAATCGTCCTGAGGGATGTGAGTAGACAATATGGGATTTATCTCTCTCATATAATGAGAGTATGATATTATGGCCTCCCGTAGAGTTGAGACTGTGAAATGCATGGCCATGCTCAAGTGAGTTGAAGAGTCAACTAATTGGTTTGACAATCTAACTGCGGTATCGAAAAAATGAGTTTGAGCTATATAAGGATGACACTTGTCATGCCTTATGCTTAACTCAATATCAAATGACAAAGGGATTTAGTTTGTATAATTGGCTGTAGCGCAATTGGAGATTGTTAGTGGTCTGCCCTAAGAACCAGTTAAGATTGATACTTTAACATTAGTTGTGAATTAGGTTGTGTTGGAAAATCGACTTTCACAATACTTAGGTAATCATAATATCTTGCTAGAAACCGCTTATGATTTGTGGGCCAAAAAGAGTTTTGGACTCACTGCTAATGTCTAGTGAACCTACAGGATCGCACATAATAGCGAACTGATTTCTTATTTTCTCTGCCCCTTGATCTACTTAAGAAGTAGAGCTTTATTTATTATCTTATTACAAATATCTATGTAATCGTGCGTGTTATAAGATAACGATTAAATGCATGATTAAGTGGACGGTTTAGAGGACGTCGTGAGCCCAGGCCGTTATGTCGTAGGGCCCAAACCGTGAAGTGTAGGGTTACGAGAAATAACCCTAGAGACGCCTTAAACCGGTCGTCTTTATTTTTATATCCCGAAGGAGAAAAATAGAGAACAGTTCTCTATTCAGGCAATTGACAGAGACACTCTAAAATCTGAAAGCTAGCACTTGAATCGTTAGAGAACACAGTTCATGTGTGTGGATACGGGTAGAGGCGCAACACTTGGGGCTCTAATCCAGATACAACTGACCGTCAATTCGAAGCCGATCGCAAAAGGTACATCTTGAAACCTACTTTAATTTCGATATACACATAGATCCTGTTTAGGGTTTTGTTTCGCTGCGCTTTATGATTCTAGGAAACCCTTCAAATTTTTAGGTGAATCATAATCTCGAGCTGTAGATTATGGGGATGATTCGAGTCATAACTCCAGCAAAAGATCAACTAAAGCAGTGGTGGAGCGATCTGAATGAAGATGATCGAGAGATAGTCAGATTCCGTATTGGCCGAATGCTGCCCTTGATTCATATCCGTATGCGGTTTGGTTTCATTCACGCATTGGTGCAGTTCTGGAGTCCACAGGCTATTACCTTCATATTTGGTAAGCACGAGCTAACTCCAACCCTAGAAGAGTCTAGTGTTCTCATTGGAAAGTCACTGGACTCGGGTTTAGTCACTCCGCCAATTGGCGAAGATCCTGTCTTTATTTTGTCTGAATACTTGAACGTCAATCGAGATGAGATGGAAAAAATTTTAAAAGGGAGCCGCGGGAGTTGTCCCCTTTGATTCCTAGAAACATATTTTGGAAAAGCTCCATGTGTATATGATAAGGCTAAAATCTTTATCATGTTATTCTTTGGCTCAATCATTTTCCCACATAAGGAGAAAGCTATAGACCCCATGATAGCATATTTTGCAAGACAGGTCAATAATGGAAAGAATTTTGTTAATGCTATCCTGGCTGAAACATTCATCTCGCTTACCAGGTTTAAAACCAATCAGGATAAAACACTTAGAGCTTTACTGGAAATTCTCCAAGTTTGGTTTCTTTCTCATTTTTCTGAATTTGAAAAATACCTAAAAATACCGAAAATTTTAGAACTCGAACATCCTTTCTTAAAATTTAAGAATGAACAAGACTGTGTTCCCGAGTATCATTATTCCCGACTGCTAGTCTTGTTAGCAACCCGAGTCCTGTGACTTTCTTATGGCATGCTCTTTGGTTCAAAGTGAAGGAAGCTAGAATCATGGGACGAGATGAGGCACTTGTCCCTCTTCTGGGAATCTCTGGCATCACAGAGTACTATCCATTCAGAGTTGTTCGGCAATACGGCATGATACAGTCGATCCCTCCAAAGTCTAAGGGTGTAGAGATTCACATACATTTGGACTTGAAGGACCAGAAGTACGAGGAACACGCCGCCCTTGCTCATGCCATGTGGGAGCATTGTTGGCCAACCAGGCTAATTTTTCCCAAGGGATCCTCTCAAGGAATGTCAAGACGTACCATGCCACAATCAGTTATATCGAGGGACATGTCATCCCGAAAGAATGGCTCCTAAGGATACCTCAAGTGGCTATTCAAGATACCAAACGTTTCGAGATCAATCGCCTCATGCGGACACTCGCCAAATCTAAGAAAGAAGCCTAGAGGAATGAGGATAAGTACAAGAAGCTCAAAGCTCAAGTTGTCCCCCAGAAGTCTACAGCTCAAGATAGCTAGAGTCTTTATTTTCTAGTTTCTGTTCATTGTTTCTTTTGAATATTGTTCTGGTTGTTATTATTTCTAAGCTGATGCTTTGTACGACCCGATTTTTTAGAGCTTTATCTAGTCACATTTGAATTTTGGCGTCTAAATGAAAAAATGTTCAGAACATCTGGGGATATCATCTTAAAAATAAGAGAATAATTCGTGGTGCTTTCCATTTATTGGACGAATTTTCATCAAGGACAATGTAGGTGGGAATTTCAGCAGTTGACTCACACTTGCTTTGTTTTGCAGATTACCATTTCTAAATGATATCCTTTCTTGGACCACGCAAAACAAAAGTTGTAGATTGATGTTTACACTAGTAATCTACAAAATTCCAGACCTTAATTCACACTTTAAGGGGGCCTTCATTCGTTCAACGAGAACCGAACAAAACAGTCTTCTGGGCATAATTTTTTCGAAAGAAATATTAAACTGTACTAATCAGTCCACTTTTAGTTTTAAGTTTGAACATCAAAATTGTTCATCATTGAGTCCTAGATCATCTCGTAAAATTTGGGAATTTTTTTTCAACGTACGAATTATGAAGAATTTTATTGTGAAGGTCGATAGGATTGAAAAATTGTCTGATTCAGATTTTTGCTTTGTTTATTGAGTCTAGAGAGTTGTCATGGGCTGGCCCACTATTCTCACTCACTTTACTAATCTTTTTGTGGTCTTTCTTTGAAGGTAATTTATCACGGGTCATCCACACATCACCAGGTCAGTCGCAAAGAAAATGTCTGACAAAACTGAAATGAACGTTGGATCCAAGAGGCCCTCTAGGAGCATATAGACGCCATGAACAATAGAATAGACAACATGGTCTCTCAAATGGCAAACAAGGTGCTGGCGAGTCTCATGACTAGGATGCAGTTGCCTAACCAGACATCTCAAACTCCAGCGCCTCCTCCACCTCCGGCAGTTGATGGTCCAGGCAAGAACTAAGAGCAGTTTTGTCACTGGAGGACATGTTCATCCCAGGTTCTAGTATGAATGCTCCGCCGGCAGCTCCAGTTAACCAAGCCAGCCCTGTGGCCCCAAAGAAGACTTAAGATGCAGCTAAGCTGATGGCTCAAATAGAGCAACAAATGGAGCAAAAGATGGAGTTGAAGATGGAACAAAAGATGGAAGAAAGACTCCAAGAGATTCATGGAACACACAGCATCCCTCATGTCGACTTTTCTGCCTTCACAAAAGTTGATGTGCCAGAGAAGTTTAAAGTGCCTGATTTTGAGAAATACGACGGCACGTCCAACCCTATGCAACATGTTCAGATGCACCAGACGAGAATGAGCAGCTACACTAACAATGACCCTTTACTGGTTCAGACTTTTCAGGCCAATCTGAAGGATGCAGCCATGCGATGGTATACTGACTATAAGGTATATAGCATGGAGAATTGGAAATAAGTGGCAACTGCTTTTATTTCAACATAGACGTCCTCGTCCCTAGAGAGGACCTGGAACAAGCCGAGATGAAGAAAAGCGAGGCGATTAAGCAGTACACTACCAGGTGGAGAAACATCGCGTCCCAACTCAAGCCCATTCCCCTAAAGAAGGAACTCATGAAGCTGTTTGTCTCTACTTTTCCACAGACTATGCGAACACGAGTCCTTGGCACCTCTACAATATCATTTGCTCACCTCATAGCACTAGCAGAGGAAGTGGAAGGTGGCATGAAGAACAGCCGGTACGGAGATGCTAGCACGCCCGCAAAATGATTCAGAATAAAGAAGGACAAGGACGTCGCTCCTCAGATCAACATGACAAGTTCCGCATCGGCTATTCAAGTTCCCGTCAAGCAGCAAGGGAATTTTGGCGAACAGAAGCAAAGGAGAAATCCACGCCCACCCCAACAATACACACCTTTGCTTGGAACGCTTTCTCAAGTTCTGGCTATCCTCCGCAAGAAAGACCTGTTGGCAACTGAACCTTTGAGGACAAATTATACGTCGTATGCAGGTTATGACCCGTCCAAGAAATGCGATTACCGTCGCGGTGAGGTTGGCCACGACACAGATAATTGCTTTGTGCTTAAAAATCACATCCAAGACCTGCTCGAGTCAAAGGCGTTTTTGTTCCAAAGTAACGCCTAGCCAAATGTCCAAAATAATCCATTGCCCGACCATTTTGGCAAAGTCAACGCCGTATTTGATTACAATATCCAACCGGTAGAAGGGTTTAATGTCCGGTTAGCAGATGTTCTTGATGCTCTGGTTAGAGTAGGATATTACCGGACTGGAGAGCTACTGTCGTTGGATGAGTTGAAGAAGACAATTTCGACCCTTATGAAGAATGGGTTGATGGTTAAAGTCAATCAGCTGAGACAATTGCCACTACTTCTCAAATCATCATTAATTAGGACCAGGAGCTTGATGCCTTGACCATGACTCAATCTAAGCATTTTTCAGAACTTGGAATAGCCGAAGCCGATATAGCGAGTCTGGTTAAAGTCGACTTGGATTTAGCTGACATGCCACCCCTTGAAGATGCATCGGATGATGAATTAGGGATTGACGTACCTGAAGCTCTGGTGATCAGCTCGCCTCAACCGTTTCCTTACGAAAACGATAAGGCTATCTCTTGGTCATATGATCTGGCCTTGGTGACAAGATCCGGGCCTGCGTACAATGAAGACCAACCAACCAAGCAGGTTGCAGAAAAGGATGCAAAGAAGTTTTTAGCTGTAATCAAGACGAGCGAGTACAATATCGTCGATCAGCTACGGAAGTTGCCGGCTCAAGTTTCTTTACTCGAGCTCTTGCAGTCATCTGAAAAACATAGGAAATCCCTCATGAAGGTGCCGGGGCAAGTGCACGTCCCGGAAGATATCGACCAAGACAAACTGGAGAATTTTATCGGAACCATGCTTCTGAAGGATCAGGTCGGATTTGCTGATGATGAGATTCTTGCTGATGGGCGTGGCCACAACAAATCCCTACATATAACGGTAAAGCACAAGCAAACTCTAGTAACGCGGGTGCTCGTTGATAATGGGTCGGCACTGAACGTCTGCCCTTTAGCCACTCTGAATCGGCAAGGAGTAGATTTGGCCAGGATGCAGGCTGCCAAGACCTCAGTCAGAGCTTTTGATGGTGTGAAGAAAGATGTCATGGAACAGATCAATCTAGACATCCTGATTGGGCCTTCCGTGTTCGATGTGCTGTTCCAGGTGTTAGATATTTCATTAGCTTTTAACCTCCTACTTGGTCGCCCGTGGATTCACAATGCGGGAGCTGTGCCATCAAGTCTTCATCAGAAGATCAAATTCGTCGTTGAGGAAAAGCTAGTGATCATTCATGGTGAAGAGGATCATACGATCTTCAATGAAACGATTATTCCCTACATTAAGCCAGCTCAAAATGAAGAAAACTTGTATCATACTTTTGAACTGGTACAGACTATTCATGCATCACCAGAAAGTCCTCTAGTCATTCCTAAGGTATCTGACGCTTCTATCATGGTGGCCAGAGTAATGGTTAGCAATGGTTTCGAACCTGGCACAGGTCTAGGCCGACATGGTCAGGGGATCCGTACCCCAATTAAACTTAATGGATAATCCCATATAGCTGGTTTGGGACACCGAGGACGTGGCCGGTCTAGACATAGTGGGCAATACGGAAGGAGCCGTGGAAGATCCAAAATTAGTCCTTTACCGCCCCCACTCTACACAACTTTCCGATCAGCTAGTGTGGTCAGTGGATATCATGAGTTAACCCGATTCGAAGATGACCTAGGGATTGTATTCCCAAATTCTCCACATGGCCAAGATGTTTTGGCTGAGCCGATGACGCTGGATGAGGATACATCTGACGATGGACTCCTTGATCTCGCTGGTTATTTTGATGACCTCACCATTGGAGCCATATTTGAGGATCCTGTACAGATCTGAGGATCCTGTACAGGTTGATAAGGTGCTAGAGAAAGACCTTTGCACGGCGTCCGAATCTTTAAGTCTGTTTGTCGATGCAATAGTCGAAGATCCAATTAACATTTTTTTGAGATTTTGCATTCCCTTGCGTGGGATCTTTCCAGCTTTCTTTAATTTTTCCATACCGCATTAGGATTTTGAATTCATGTCGCATGTTAGGATTTCATTTTAATTCAATGTGGCACTCAATAAGATGTAACACATTGATTTTCATATCAATAAAATTACAGATATTTTTCATTAAATTTTGGAACCTTGATGAAGCATCCCAAACCAACCCGATGACGATAACCAACGAGTGAACAATCTGTCATCCAAGGCAAGTACTAAGGGTTGGGCTCCCTCAAGAGTTTCTCGTCCCACGATCTTCAAACAAAAAAAAATTAAAAAAATGAAAAAAAAAAACACATTAGTTTTCAAAGGAAATTACAAAGCATGCATGATTAAATCATGTTTGTTTCTCTGACTTCGCCATTTTTTGTTTCAGGGGCAAATATGAGGAGGGTGATCCATTGGATTCCAGAGTGTATGACTTAGACGAATTCACTCCCGATTATGAGAAAATACGTCAAGAGTTTGAACAGCAAGAGATGATTAAGCCTCTGACTGGCAATGAGGCTACATCAATCAACTTGGGCGATAAAGAAAATCCAAGAGAGGTGAAAAGCAGGGCAAACTTGTCCACTGAAATGGCGGAACGTCTTACCAAGCTCCTGCAGGATTACCAGGATATCTTCGCCTAGTCCTATGCAGATATGCCCGATCTTGATCGATCAATTGTTGAGCATTGCTTACAGACCGATCCCTCATTCAAGCCAGTAGTGCAAGGATCACGAATGGCTAAGCCTGAACTAGCAAAGAAATCAGGGAAGAAGCATGAAGCTCCTTGGGATTTATTGAGGCTACCCAATATTCTGACTGGGTTGCTAACATTGTTCTGGTACTAAAGAAAGACGGTCGAGTTGAGTCTGTATCGACTACCGTGATCTAAATAAAGCTAGTCCTAAGAATGATTTCTCACTCTCACACATTGATGTGCTTGTAGACAGCACGGCAGGATTCAAAATGTTTTCGTTCATGGATGGTTTCTCAGGCTATAATCAAATCCTAATGAACATGGATGATAAACTGAAGACTACATTCATCACTCCGTGGGGGATGTTCCATTATAAGGTGATGCCTCTCGGTCTCAGAAACGCTAGGGTAACTTATCAACGGGCCATGGTTACTTTATTCCATAACATGATGCACAATGAGATCGAAGTCTATGTCGATGACATGATCGCAAAAACAAGACGTAGAGAAGATCATATTGAAACCCTGATAAAGCTGTTCGATAGACTCCGGAAGTTCAAGTTACGGCTTAATCCCGCCAAATGTGTTTTCGGCGCCAACTTGGACAAATTGCTCGATTCATTGTCAGCAACAAGGGTATTGAGATAGACTCATCTAAGGTGAAAGCTATATGTGAGCTCAAGCCGCCAAAGACGATAAAAGAAGTTCGAAGCCTCGTGGGCAGGTTGAATTATATTGCCCGATTCATTTCTCAGCTATCTAAGACTACTAAGCCTTTCTTCAAGTTGTTAAAGAAGAATACACTGGTCGAATGGAATGACGATTGTGATGAAGCCTTTGAGAAAATAAAACAACATCTCATGAATCCGCCAGTGCTTGTTCTGCCAGTGCCGAGGCACCCTTTGATCCTTTATCTCACGATCCATAGTGAATCCTTGGGAGTTATGCTACCACAGATAAGACAAGACGATGGGAAGGAACGCGCCATTTATTATTTGAGCAAGAAGTTCACAGCTTCCGAGATGAATTACTCTCAAGCTGAGAAGACATGTACGGCTCTAGTTTGGGTGCTGCACAGGTTGCGACAATACACTTTACATTATCAAATTTTCTTGGTGATAGAATGCGATCCCATCAAGTATCTCCTAAATCAACCTGCCCTGATTGGCAAGCTTGCTAAATGGCATATCCTCATTTCTGAGTTCGATGTGCAGTATTTGTCTCAAAAGTCGGTAAAAGGATGAGTCATAGCCGATGTCCTGGCCGAAAATCCGAGGCAAGATGAAGATCCATATCAACCCGAAGATAGAGTCATGGCGGAGGAAGATTATTTCTGGATCATGTATTTTGATGGAGCTGTGAATTTATCCGGATCAGGTATAGAAGCAGTCCTAATATCTCTAGGCGGTCGACATTATCTTTTGGCAGCAAAGTTAATATTTTCATATACTAACTTCTGGGCCTACAGGCCGCAATTGAAATGGGTGTAACCCGGCTTAAAGTATTTGGAGACTCGGCCTTAATCATCCTCCAGACAGTTGGAAAGTGGAAAACAAGAGACGCTAAGTTGATACCTTATCATGAATATCTGGATCAGTTGGTGGAGGGATTTGATGATATTTCGTTCGAGTATTTATCCAGAACTCACAATCAATTCGCTGATGCATTGGCTACTCTGTCTTCAATGTTGCAAGTCACCAATGGGCTTGAGGTTGAGCCATTGAAGATTGAGGTACTGAGAAAACCAGCATATTGTATAACCATAACCGATGAACCTGATGGCAAGCCTTGGTGCCACGATAGTAAGACTTACATTCAGGAGCAAAAGTTTCCTGAACAAAGTTCGGTGTCTGATCAAAGGTACATAAGGAAGATGGCCTCGAAGTTTTTCTAAGCGAAGAGAGTCTCTATAAAAGATCCTTTGATTCAGTTCTTCTGAGATGCATTAACTCTACTGAAGTTGTCCATCTGATGATAGAAGTACATGAAGGAATTTACGGTCCACATATTAATGGCCACATGCTCGCCAAGAAGATTATGAGGTTAGGCTATTACTGGCTCACTTTGGAAAGTGACTGCGTCCAACATGTTCATAGCTGTCACAAATGTCAAATTCATGGTGACAAGATCAACGTTCCTTCGAACAAGCTACATCAGTTATCTGAGCCATGGCCTTTCTCTATGTGGGGGATTGATGTGATTGGTCCAATCAACCCCAAAGCATCAAATGGGCATCATTTCATTCTAATCGCCGTTGATTATTTTTCCAAATGGATTGAAGCAACATCGTATCTGGCAGTCACGGCACGAAATGTGGTGAAATTTATTAGCGAGACATCATCGCTCGATATGGTTCACCCAAAGTCATAATCACTGATAATGGCTTAAATCTGAACAACAAGATGGTTGATGATTTATTCACAAAATTCAAGATCAAGCATCTGAACTCTTCCCCGTACCGTCCTTAGATAAATGGTGCAGTGGAGGCGGCCAACAAAAACATCAAGAAGATCCTTGCCAAGACTGCTAAGAATTATCGCGATAGGCACGAGAGGTTGCCTTTTACACTTATAGCATATCAGACTTCGATCCGAACTTCTACCGGGGCAACCCTGTATTCCCTTGTGTATAGAATGGAAACAGTGTTATCTTTTGAAGTAGAAATCCCTTCTTTACGTATATTATCTCAAGTCAAGCTGACTGAAGCCGACTGGATCCAACAGAGGATGGACCAGTTGAACTTGATCGATGAAAAGCGGCTTAAAGCTTTATGCCACGGCTAGTACTACCAGCAGAGGGTTGCTAAATCCTTTGACAAGAAAGTTAGGCCTCGGCATTTTCAAGTAGGAGACCTTATTCTGCAAAAATTGTTGCCTGTTGTTTCGCTTTCGGAGGGAAAGTTTGCTCCGAACTATAGCGGTCCATACGTGGTGAAGAAGGTACTCCCAAGAGGTGCTTTAATCCTTACAAAGATGGATGGACGTGTTTTCACTAATCCTGTCAACTCTGATGCTGTAAAGAAGTATTATACTTGATTTGCTTCGACATCTTGTGATCAAGCTAATATTCATCTGATGTTCATTTCACGTACTGTTTGTCTACTTCTTGTTTTCATTATTAATTTTCATTGTGAGATAATTTCACTTAGGAAATCTCTATGATCTTTTTGAATTGATCATTTTAAATGAGGAATGTCAGGACGACAAAAGGCAAGCCATTTCCATGCACATCCTATATCACAATCCCTAGAGAGCAATGTGAGAATTTTCATGCTTACAAGGTAAAAGGTTATCTCGCGAAAAGTATGACGGTCAAAATGATATGAGGCATTCATTTCATCTATCCCAAACACCACAAGTTGCCCATTGGTAAACCCTTTTTAGACGGTGGTTTCATTTCACAACCCTGTCAGGAACAACCCCACATCAGGGCAAAATTCAGATATTCAAAGGATGAGTTGAATTTTCTTGCTTTCACTTGCATCAATTTTTGAGTATGTTTGTTGCAAGCGGATTTTATGTTAGCTCAAGTGCTTTGGACATGACGAAGTGCATTTCATTCTTACACCCATATACACTAATCCTTTGCTAAGCCAATTTGAGCGATGGATTTACTTCTCTAAACCCAATTGTTGATCATCTTGAGCAAGAAATCATTTCAAACTATATAAAAAAACGAACAAAATGTCTTGGGGCGGGCCGAAACTTGAAAGATCGGCTTGCGCAATAAGCAGACAATTCAGATAAGACACTTCCTTCCTAAAAAGAAAAAAGAAAAAAGGTCGTCGTGCAAAAAGAGAAAAAGAAAAGATGACGAAGCTTACCATGCAAAAGAAGGGGGGCAAAATCATCCACTCCCATTAAGAAAAGGGAGAAAAGAAAAAGCTCTCTCGAAGAAACTCCAAAAGGAACGAAGGTCTCACCTGAGTGGGTTCCTCAAAGAAAGATCATTGCTGAAGCATAAAGTGACAGAGACGGATGATCACTAATTCGCTCATACAACCCATTGTTAAAAATAAGCCTTTCATTTCCAAGCCTGCCCTGAACCTACATTACAACCCTCACCAAAAGTCTCTTCAGATTAAGGCACTTAGGTTAATACAGAGTTTCAAATGCTTAAGAATGTCGCTTGAGGAAGTGCGAGCAAGATCATTTTATCTCATTTCGCATGATTCTTGACTTGTAAGCCCAATGTAGCTGATGAAGATTTCATTTTATGACTTAAATGATTCAATTAGAGTCTCATTTGAAAGCCTTTGACCTGGCCCTCATTACAGTCCCATTGAAAGACCTCATGGATTGATATGGTCATATTAATTCCGAGAATACCCAGACCCTTGTCAGGCTTGATGATCACAGCTCTGAGCGTTTTTCTTACCCGCATTAATGGGCGGGTCTTAAAAGCCTTTTTCGTGAAAAAGAGTGAAAAGTCCTTTCTGATTGAAATTCCTCATTCAATTTGATTAATTTTGTCAGAAAGATCATATAGACTTTTTTATTGACAAATTCCCCAATGGAGCTTTATAATGCAAGCAAAAGCTCATGAACTTTTTTTAGCATATGACGTCGCATTTACATTGAGTTTATGCATGTCATCATTTTTTGAGAGATTGGACAAGTATGATGCAGTCAGTCTACCCATCATTCATTCGTCGCTCAGAAAATCCAGGTAAGTTTTCTGAACCACTTTAAAATCGACTTTAGTTGTACCCTTTGTGGTCGCACTGATAATTATTCAGACATCACACCATTTTGTATTCATACTGATCCAATTCATATAAAACATTATCTCTTGTCTTGATATGATGAGACCTGCTTGAGAAGGTCGCGAGAGGTCGTTTTACCTACTCATGGTGACCCATTGAGGAGGTCCCAAGAGACAACTCTCGTCTTGATACGGTGAGACCTGCTTGAGAAGGTCGCGAGAAATTATTTTACCGACTCATGTTGACCCGTTGAGGAGGTCCCAAAAGACAACTCTCGTCTTGATACTATGAGACCTATTTGAGAAAGTCACGAGAGATTATTTTACCGACTCATACTGACCCGTTGAGGAGGTCGCAAGAGACACCTTACCGACTCATGCTGACCCATTAAGGAGGTCGCAAGAGACATTTTACCGCCTCAAGTTTCCCGTTGAGGAGGTCCCAAGAGACATCTCTCATCTTGATACGGTGAGACCTTTGTAAGAAGGTCGCGAGAGATTATCCTTACCGACTCATGGTGACCCGTTGAGGTGGTCCCCAAGAGATAAATGGCTAGTTCGAACCATAACTCGAGCACATTTTCAAACCCTATACATATCTTGCGTTGTCCTACATCAAAGGAAAATCTTTGATCACGGATAAGGCCCCCAAAACCTAAGATCCACGTGTGATCTTGGTTTCTTTTTTGATTTCACAATGTACGTGCTCTCGTGATTTCCAAAAAAAAAATGGCCAGCTCGAACCATAACTCGAGCACATTTTCAAACTCTACACAGATCTTGCACCGTTTCGCGTCAGAAAGTGTCACATCCCGAACCCGTCAGGCACGCAAAATCCCGCCTGGGCTGTCTTGTCTCAGTGATACCCAGGATCCGTCAGCCAACCATTTAAAAACTTCTAAATGATACAAACATACTGAAGCGATAAAACTTATCCATTCAGTTCAATCTTAAGATGACTCAGGACATAGGGTACGCCTTCTTATAAACACCGACTACAGGTTCAGATGATACAACTCTAACTTCAAGCTAACATGAAATCTCTAAATTCACCAAAGTATAAATCCATTTCATATAATTACTTCTTCAAACACCGACCATTGGCAAGCTCAGATTTCCATCGCCTGGGACCTGAAAAAGTTAATCTCACGACGGGGTGAGATGTACATCTCAGTAAGGTGGGTCCTAACCCTAGGTTAGGCTGACGTCCACTCAAACAATTACAATCACAAACAATTCATACAAAATCCCAAGAGGCATTCAACTATCACGAAATAACACATGAATAACAAGCATGCACTCCAGGTATCTTATCACGTCATTTAGTCCAAGCATGCATAAACAAGCCATGTTACGCCTTCCACCCTTTCCTGCCTCTTCACTTTCATGCTCGCGTTTAGAACGCCTCAGGCTCGGTCCGCGTAAACGCATCAAACCGTCTCATTGACAAACTCGCGTAAGCGCATCAGGTTTTCAATGTCACTCCAGGCTTGTGTCGTCACATCACAACTTCATCTCGCATTTCAACGCATCAGGACTATGGCCTTCTCAACCTCGCGTCTCATACGCCTCAGGGTGCCATTCAATTCAAACCCCGCGCCTCAGCAACTCAAGGCATTCAGCCACACAACCCCGCGTCTCATACGCCTCAAGGTGTCACAACATCTCAGACATCCCATAAATTTTAGTTCATTTCATAACACACGTTCGATTGCAAGCTCATGCGACGAACGACACATCCATGACATGCGAGATAATTACATTTGACATACAAATACAACAACCAATTCATGACACAAGCATCATCAATCAATCAAGCCCTCAATAGCTTTCTAGGACATATATTGGGCAACCACATAACAACTTCCAAAAACCGATCGATTCGTATCCAAAAATCACCCAATCGAGTCCAATCTTCCTATCAAAGGTTTAGAATCCCCTTACCTCAAGCTTAATGCAATACAATTCTTATCCCAAGCACCTCAAGGGTTCGGTCCAAATAGTCCAAGGACAACTCAACCGCGCAACCTAATGAAATTCATCCAATCATCAATTTTTCATGCTCAAATCGCCAATCCATGGGACATGAAACTTATTGACACATTCATCAACATCCTAGCATGTCTCAATGATGAATTTGAGACTCAATTCCAACACCCATGGTCCCCAACAGAACCGGTATGCATAGAACCTAAACGGGCATTTTTGGTTCTGTGTATATCCCAACTAATCAGCCCTTAAACTACCTCAAATCCTCAATTTATTCACTAATCTACTTTCTAACATGTAGTTCTAAGGGTTGGGGAGCCTCACCAAAAATTTGGAGCCAAGGCGACGCCGGGAAGTCCTTGAATGGCGCTGGTTCCTTCGGGTCCTCCAACCGTCAGTTTTTGCCCTTCAAATACAAGACCCATTTGGGGTCAAAACTCCATCAAATTCCTCCAAAAATTTTACCGCAGCTCATCCAACTTTAATACTATAAGTGTAGAAGACCTCACCGAAGATTTGCAGTGATTTGAAGTCCGGAAGACCCCGGAACAGGTCTTTTCCCAAAGCCGGTCAGAATCTGACCTCGCCTAACCTTTGTCCACTCAAATCGAGCTACGGGAAGATCTACATGGTCAAATTGAGCTTATAATATGTCTATGAAAATATAAGACAATAAGCTTTCATTTGGCGGTATTTTTACCTCGATCCAGTATCGAACGAAGAAGATATGATCGGAAAAGTGGGACGGTCGGAACTGGTCGACTAGGAGCTCTCGGATTCAAAACTGACCAGCCTGACCTTTTCTCCTTCAAATGGCTCTACGGGACAAACGGCTAGGTAGATTTGGACCCATAATACCTTGTTGGAACAGCAAGACAAAAAACTTTCCAATGGTAGGTGATACGCCTTAATCCGATGATGGACGAATAAGTTATGGCCAATTTAGTGAAGCAGTCGGTACAGGGCAGCGAGCTGGTCGGGCTCCCAGCCAAAAGAAAAGGAAAAAGAAGATGAGGAAAGTGAGAGAGAGGGAATGGTTGATCCATTGGAGAGAGAAGAAAGGGAGATTAGTCTATAGTCCACCTTGGTCAAATGCTTGAATGGTAGGTGAAATAGTATCTTTCATTAATGCTAATCACTCCAACATTGACACTTGTCCTCATGCAAATAATATCTTGATATCCAATTACTAAATTACCCTCCAATTTTCGGCCATCAAGGGGGGTTGACAAAAGACCAAAATGCCCTCATTCAATTCTTAAGGCAAGCGTAATCTTTCAAGGGCAAAATGGTAATTTTGCACTTCCCATCTTAAGCTTCACTTTTTCAATTTAAATTACCTTCGATGTTGCGATGTCTAATTCCTTTGAAATGTTACAATTCTTCATTGTCTGATATCAAATTTCGCGATTCCATTCACTGTCAATAGCCTCGAGGAGGGTCGGAATACGGAATGTCATAGAAAGAAACTTCTGGCAACAGATGGGCTCGTACCTTAGTATCCTGGCGTCTTTGTTGGAAGCTCGGAAATTAAGGGAATCATCAGGATACGAGGTATTTGGTAAAACATGTATTTTCATATGCGATCCATGTGCATGTTCCTCTAAAACGGTGAAAAGGGAAATCTTAGCACATGTTATTTATAGCCCTGCATTTCATGTATTGTTTCACTTGCATCAGGAAATGGGATTTTAAAAAAAAAAACTTTGGCAAAAAAACAAGTTCATCATTTGTATTTTGCGGAATTTAGGTTTCAATTTCAGTCTTTGAGCAAACCCAGTCTTTGAGCGAACCCTCTATGAGTTTCCACTCAAAGAGGGACAGCTGTTGACACCTAAATTTTGATTTTTAGGAAATTCATTTATTTCACAAAATGAGAGTTAATTATAATTCTCACAAAAATAAATTCACATGCATTACATATTTTATTTGTCTGTCATGCATCGGCAGTCAGTCGAAGGCGAATCAATTGAACTTAACAGGCGGCGGAACTAAAATCAATTTGGGAATTTTCAATCATGAAAGGGGGAATTGTCGAAAATTATAATGGCCTCAATTTAAAATTCCATTCGATCTATTTAAATTTTTTGAGAAACAAGGCTTTTAATTAATTATCCGCTTAATTAATTAAAGCCTAATCATGCCTTAAATTCACGCGAATAAGCCCGTTTATAAAGGAATTTTCGGCCAGAAGCCCTTTCCCTCATGGTGGTCGAATTCTATGATATCCTAGCTTGATAGGATTACTGAAAAATAAGAAATTTTGATCCTGCGATTGATATCTCGTCTGAAATTTTTAGAGTCGACGGCTAGGATTGAATCTTGGAGTATAACCCTAACATTCAATAAATATACTTTATCATGACTTAGGGTTAAAAGGGGACGACATAATTTCTGCACACTCTCTCATATTCTCTCTCACGCCAGTCTCTCTCTCTTGCCATCCAAAGATCGTTGCTCGAGAGTCGCTGATCCATCCAACGTCGTGGTCGCTGCTCCATCCCACCGTTACCGTTGCTGCTAACCGCCGAACCACCGCTTCCACTTGCTTCCGCCGCTCAATCTTCGCTGCTATAAAAGGCGGCCTTCGTAGTTGTTTTCATGCGGATTTCCTTTGCAAGTTGAAGGACGTTATTCCGGCGAGTTTCGGATCAAAAGGAGGCTGTTGCAGGCAAACACTCGGGTGTAGAATTTTCAGTCCGAAAAAGGTAAAATCCTTCGGCTTTTTGATTGGAAATCCATGCCAACTTGCAACTGGAATTCAAATAAATTGAATCTTTTCCATCGAGTTCGTGCTAGAACCGAAAATCAATCAATGGCATGTAGAAATTTTCTAATCTTGATTAGATTCCTTGTTGGGAATGGATTTTTTTTTCCTTGATGGCATGAGTTTCTTTTCACGTTTGCATGAACATATAGAGGTCGATTCGCTTGTTAGATAATTTTTTATGATGAATTTTTTAATGTTTTGGCATTGTTATGCGTGACGTCGACATTAAGCGAAGTGCATACTCTTTTTTTTCGAAATTCAAAATAACGGTTTTTTTTTATCAGAATCGTCGGAACTTAAATTTTGTTAGGAAAATCTCAGATATGGCTAATCTGACCTATCACCGTTTAGGTCCGATTTACTCTCTCTGAAAAAATCAATTTTTTAATTCAAGATTTGAAATTTTTGGGAAAATTCGAAAAAATAGGATATTTGTGATCTTACGAGAATGTTTGTCATGCCCCGCGCCCCGGGCACAGGCGCGCGACTTCCTGCGAGTAAACTCTCGAGCGTTCCAAGATTCACATATTTTGAGAGTTGCATAAAAATCAATCGTTCGCATGCAGAAGCGATAACATAAATTCCTCCGTACAAACATTACCGAGGACTTGGATAGCAAAAACACCATAATTAAATTAATACATAACCTCTCACGAGTTCTTACAAAAGCGCTGGTAGACTAATCTCGCTAGTCGGTAGGGGTGACAGGACCAGCTCAAAAGACAACCAGTAACATTTCCAAAGAAACGGACCAGCGAGGCCATCAGCAAAATAATAGTCCAGAAAACGGAAACCCCTAGGTCGAGCTGTTGGAGTCGTCAGTCTCCTTAGCATCCTCGGTAGTTTGTACTCTGAGAAAGTCTTCAAGCGTACCTCTACTTATCCTCCATCGTCTTGTCTACTGACTGCTCCACCAGATCATCCTCGGAGGCTTCCATCTCAATGACCTCGTCGGTGTCTTCTAGGGTTGAGGTCCTCTCGAGAATGTTCCTCGCACCATCTACTGACCCATCGACCTCCACAGAATCCCGAGTGAGATGACACCAACTAAGGATTACCCCACGAGGTACCTCGGTAGACTTCAGTAGTCCAGTAGTAACCTCCCCTACCCTCCGAAACCAAGCCTTGAACCTATGAGGCTTCCAGCTCTTTCCACCCTCATCGACCCAGACTACAGTACACTGGGTCCCTGTCCGTTCGGGAACTCCTCAAAATACACGGACATCTCCTTCGGGTCACCTAGTTTGATCGGCAAC
This sequence comes from Rhodomyrtus tomentosa, assembly GCA_028455895.1. Taxonomy (NCBI): domain Eukaryota; kingdom Viridiplantae; phylum Streptophyta; class Magnoliopsida; order Myrtales; family Myrtaceae; genus Rhodomyrtus; species Rhodomyrtus tomentosa. The sequence continues at coordinate 9,286,352 of JAPCWY010000003.1, read as the reverse complement.
ATTCTCACGGTCTAGGATCTGAAAATGTGGTCCCGCAAGGGGGTGAGATTCACATTTCAGTAAGACAGGTCCTAACCTTAGGTTAGGCTGACCGTACACTCTGGTGAATGTAATCAAGAACAAGATGCACAAACAACCACATGAGCATTCAGCAGTCACTAAATAACATATGGACATAGACGAGCGTCAAGCACACAATCATAGCATCATATCTCATCATTCGAATCAAGCACGCATTACCAACTCAAGTCACACCTTCCACCTTTTCAGGCCTCCAATGATTTTCGCCCGCGTTTAGAACGTCTCAGGCTCGATCCGTGTAATTACGCCTCAGACCATCCCATTAACAAACCCGCATAAACACATCAGGTTTTCAATTTCATTCCAAGCCTATGTCGACACATATCAAGTTCCGTCTCGCGTCTCAATGCATCAGGGCACAATTCAACACAACCCCGCGTCTCAACGCCTTAGGGTATCAATCCATACGACCCTGCATCTCAACACATCAGGGTATCACAGGTTGTCAAACATTCCAGATATTATTTCAATTTAAACTTCGTGATCGAGTACAAGTTCATGCATCGAGCTAGATATGGCATGCAAGGCAATCAATCTCATTACTCACAAGAGGCAATAAATTCATGGCACAAGCATTCAACAAGCGTTCAAGCCATCGACATCTCACAAAGATGCACATTGGACAATCACCCCATAGTTCACGAGAATCAACCTAATTCACACTCAATTTACTCAATCGAGTCCAATCCTCCTAGCCAAGGTTTAAAAACCCCTTACCTTGTGGTAAAATCAACACAAATCTCTTTCCAAGCACTTCAACAATTCGGCCCATGCAATCCTCAAACAGGGCAGCCTCGCACCTATTGGAATTTAATCCAATTCATCAATTTTTCTTGCTCAATTCACCAATTCATGAAGCATAAACCTCAACGACATATTCATCGACATCCTGATACGTCTCAATGATGAATTTAGAGTTCGACGACACCCCTAAATAGTCCCCTATGGCTCGGTTTGAGCAGAACGAAACAAGGCAATTCGATTCTGTGTTCAATTCCACCAATCAGCCCATAAATCATCCTAAATTTTCAATTTATCCACTAATCTACTTGCTAACATGTAGTTCTAGGAGTTAGGAAGCCTCACCAAAAATTTGAGGTCAAGGCGACGCCAAATGGTCCACGAACGGTGCCGGTTCCTCCAAGTCTACTGCCAGTCAGATTCTATCTATCAAAGGCGACACCATTTCATCATCAAATCTCCATCAAATTCAGCCCAAATTTTTACCACAACTCAGTATACATGTACCCTTTATGTCCACAAAATTTGGCCAAAAGATTCAAACGATTAGAGGTCCTACGGAGTCCAAACAGCAACTTACCTCTAGCTGCGATGGTTTCCGTCGACTTTCGAGAAAGTGGTTGGCCGGAGCTCCTCAGTGGGTCAAATGCCGAGCTACCACTTGGAGGTGGTCGGCAAGAGGTTAAGAAAGACGTTGGTGGTCGGCTCGAGCTCAGGTGGCGGTCGAGAGTGGCGGTCAACGGCGACGATAGAGGCAGGCAGTATTGGTCGGGTGGGAGCTGCTCTCAACGTGAAGAAGAAGAAGAAAATAAGAAGAATATGGCAGAGGGAGATGGTGTTCAGCTGAGGGAGTGAGAGAGAGAGATGTATACACCAAGTGGAGAGTCAACCAAGGTGGAATGGTAGGTTAAAAGTGTGTCATTAAATGCCAAAGCCTAATCTAATGACACTTGTCCACTAGTCAATCAAAGACTCATCCAAGGGCTATCATTTTTCTTAATTTCGGCAGCCATGGGGGTATTGCAATTGACCAAAATGCCCTTATCCAATTATAAATGGAAGGCCAAGACTTGAGGGGCAAAATGGTAATTTTACCCTCGACGTCCGGAACGTCGTTTTTCTGATTCAAACTTCTTCGATGAGACAATGTTCAATCCAATTATAATGTTGAAATTCTTGAGTCTCCATTTTCTGATTTCGAGACTCGTCTCTGAATTATTTCTCTGTCGGATGTGATTTCAGCCTATCCCGAACTGACGGGTGGCTTTTGCAGACGTTACGCGTATCGACTCTGTGATTCATATCACACTTAGGGCTCGTCAATTCATGGTGGCTTCTGTTGTCATGTAATTGCGAGGGTCTAATACTAGTTTCGACGGTCTTGATCGTCAACGTTCGATTTAGGAAAATTTTGTAAATTATACATTGGTTAAGCGGCATCACCCGCGCTCCAATCGTATAACGCTAGCAATGCATTTATTAATCTTTCTTAGATCGGCCTTTTATGGTTCTAAATGTCCCCTCGACAATCCATATGGTCAAAGTGTCATTTCCTATTTGAATTCCCTAGATCCACTTACCTTGTCTCGCATTAGCCTTTCCCTTTTGGTCAGTTAACTCGAGATTGATCAGATTCGAGCGAGATACGACTGAAACACATCGCTAAATATATTATCATTAATAAGTCTCGAAATGACAGGAAAATAAGAATGTCACAATATTGATTGGTGGATTGATTGATTGATCGACTTTTGCCATATCCAGAAAATTTCTAAAAAATTAGTAAGATATGATTTCCTATAAATCATGTCTGATTGATTTTTTTTTTAGGAAGATAAGGTCTCCTAGAAACCTTATCTCATCAAGCATCTTCGATTAGGCATGTCTGATTAATTGATTAATTTAAAAAAAATTCAAAAATGCATAAAAAATTTACCAAAAAAATTTTACCATTGGCACTGCATATTACATAATTGCACGTCATTTCGCCACGTCATCTTGCCATGTCATTCTCACACGTCATTCATGCATAAATGCCACGTCCTCTCGCCATGTCATTCTTACACGTCATCCATGCATAAATGCCACGTCATCTCGCCATGTCATTTTTACACGTCATGAATGTCATGTCATTTTTTTTACGTCATTGCACACCATATGTCATATAGTTAGGTTGCATTAGCATCACATTTAATAAAAGAGAAAATTTAAAAACAAATCAAGTCACATAAACCAATCAAAAGACCTTTGCATGAAATTGGTACCGAAAGGGCATTAGTTTTGATTAACTAGTATAATTAAGTCCTCGAATTTTACAATTTCTTATTCGTAGAAGTAAAATGGCTCTTATGCCGTTTTACTTAGGTTTCTAATCAATCTACCAATAATGATTAGTGGCGACTCCAGTTTATAAATCATTTCAGTGAAATTTAAGTTGCGATTTGGTAGGACTTGGGAGAGTCCGTATTAGGTTAGTTAATTTAATTAACCTAATAATCCATTAGCCTAATTAATTTTTTTTTAGGTCGCGACACCTTCCTCTACACAACTTGAAGCTGCACGTGGCTTTAAAGTCAAGTGTGAAGTGGGCATGTGTGGAAAATCTAATGGGTAGACAAGATTGGCTGCATGATCTACATTGGTTGGCTGGAAATAGAAATAAAAAGAAAGATAGTTGTCCAAGGGAAGTTGGGTTGGCCCTACAAGGCCCGAAAATGAAAAGTCGACTATGGGGGCGTTACACAAGGCTAGGGATCGAGGCCAAGGGTTGGGGACCGGGGCCGAGGGCAAGGGCCAACGACCGAGAGCGGCGACCGGAGCTAGGGACCGGCTCTGTCCCTGTGATATTCTAATTTTCGATCAACTTCAGACTTTGTAATGAGAGGTTTATTTATATCACGCGATGTATTTCAATTGTATTCCACTCAAATCTGATCAATTTGAGTAGCCTGACCAAAGGGGAAAGGCTAATGCAAGACGAGATACGTGGACCTAGGTGACCCGAATAGGAAATGGCGCTTTGACCATAAGGATTGTCGAGGGGATATTTAGGACCGCAAAAAAGCCGATCTAAGAACGATTAAAGATTACCATGAGAGCGTCGTACGATTGAAGCGCGGGTGATGCCGCTTAACCAACGTACGATTTGCAAAATTATCCTAAATCGGACTGTAACGATCGAGACCACAAGGACTAGCGATAAGCCCTCGTAGTTACATGATAACCAAGGCCGCCATGAATTGACGAGCTCTAAACGTGATGACAATCACGGGGTCGATACGCGTATAGTCTGCAGAAGCCGCCCGTCAGTTTGAAATAGGTTGGAATCACATCTGGTAGAAGGAACGATCAGAATTGAGTCTTGAAAAGTTTGAAAAAGGAAAATCAAGAATTTCAACATCAATTGGATTGGCCGTCGCCCTATCGAAGAAGTCAGAATCGAGAAAAATGACGTTCCGAACGTCGGGGGTAAAATGATAGCAGACCAGGAGTTTCCTAAGGGCTTAGTAGTTGGTTCGAGGAACAGCATGGAGCGGACGCCGACAGCTGAGTTTCCCGTACCACCGCCAGAGGATGAGGTCATTGTGGTGGAGCCGTCCGAGAGAAATCCATCCGAGCCGGACCAGGAGGCGACCGTGGAGGGAGACCAAGCTGAGCAGTCGCAGGTAGCGACCATGGAAGACTCTGTGGAGGTTCCGTCAAAGACTTTCTCCGAGTACGAGCCGTCAGAGAGAGCAAGGCCATCGAAAATTTCAGCAGTTCTTCCTAAGCGACTCCGAATGATGACCTGACTTTTTGACTGGCGACCTGACCCCCCCTTCCCTAGTGGATTTTATGGACACCTTTTGACATGTTTACCCGTCGCTTTGCTATATAGCGATCTGTAGTAGATGTGACCAGTTGATGTTGATGTACAACTTTATGATGCTATCCAGTCCTGCTTAGTCTTGGGATATATATATTTTGTACGAGGAGTCGCTGGGAAACGCTTCCGTGTGCTTAATGTAAATTATTTCATCTCTCGATCTTCCTTTATATATAAGTGGATCATTGAGACCGCCGAGAGATTATTGTTATTTTTCTTGCAGGGATGATTGCGTGCTCGCGATGAGGCGCGGGGTGTGATATCCCCACTTATTTTGGTATCAGAGTAAGGTCAGCTCGATACGAAGTTGGTTAAGGATTAGAGTAATAAGGAGGACTACATAGGACAAGGACGGATAGCTAGACCTTATGAAACTAGTCAGGGTAAGGCAGGAGATGCCTAGTTGTGACTTGGCACCTATGGATGGTTTTTGATCTTGGTAAGGTTTTGACAGGGCATAGAGGATTGAGTTCTTTGCTTAGGATTGAAGGTCGTTTCTGGACCTTGACCGGCTTGATGCTTGAAAGTGATTAGTTTTAGTGAATCACTAGAATGAATGGATTTGAGTAACGGCCATGAGCCATTGGTTGGGACATTTATGGAATTGATGTTGACGTATGAAGTACTGTTGTTGTGTAATTGTTTTGTTATGGAGTAGTTAGTAACCCTGGATTGGATGATTGAGTAAGTTGCTAACCTGTTACTGAACTTGTTATGGACCAGGTTCGTTAGTAAGTGACAGAGATAAGTAAACCATCCAGAAGACCTGGAAGACCAAGAAGCGGAGCCTCTAGCTCGAGGCCGCTCGCAGCTGAAGATCCAAGAGTAGATGGTCTACTGAGGGCAATAGAGGGACTCAGGGACATCATAGAGAGGCAGGCCCAGGATCGGGACTCTGCCATAGCCCAGGCAATGGGAGCTGCCCTAGCAGCCACGAATACCAACACTGGCAACGCGGGTGGAAGTGGAAGTCAGGGCGAGCCGAACCAGAGCAATGAAACGATGAACCCTCAAGAGGAAATCATAGTGGCCAGGCAAATGGGCCAACTGGTGGAACAATTTATGAAGTTGAAGCCGACGCAGTTTGACGGGATTGGAGATCTCAAGCTAACACCCAGATGGATGGAGAAGCTGGAAAAGGCTTTCGGGGTACTAAGATGCACTGATGAGGAGAAGATGTTGCTAGCCGTATATCAGCTAGAGGGTACGGGAAATGACTGGTGGGCTGCCACCAAGGATGGAGTCTTCCCTGAAGGTACGGCCCTAAACTGGAACACTTTTAAGAGGGCGTTCAATGACAAGTACTTTTCAGAAACGGCCAGGGAAAGGAAACAAATCGAGCTCCTGCAGTTGTGACAGAACTAGCTATCGATAGATCAATATGAAGCTGAGTTCTCAAGGCTTTCGAGGTATGCGCCTCGATCGGTGGAGGATCCTTTAGAGAAGGCACGGAGATTCAGGGATGGTTTGAGGCCCGAACTCCGCAGCCAGATGATAGCCTTGAATTTGAGAACCCACAGGGAGATATACGAGCGAGGTCAGATGATTGAGCGAAACTTGAGGGAAAGAAACATCGCAACTGGATCGTAGTTCCTGTCATTTAGAGACCATCGTCAAATGGGCAGGAGACAGATGGAAGGTAACAGACGTTTCATGCCACCTGCAAGGAGGAATATCGTGAAACCGCCAAACTCGACGAACTGGAGCTGCAGGCTATGTGGCAAAAGGCATGGGAATGGACCATGCCCTATGAGGATTGGAGCCTGTTTCAAGTGTGGTCGGCTGGGCCACCAAATGAGGACATGTCCAAACCAAGCACCGGCCAGTCGACCACAAGGACCGAGGCCGCAAGCAGGACCGTCGACTGCAACACCCCGGATAGAACCGAATAGACCACCAGCTCAAGGCAGAGTGTATACTGTAGCGTGCAACAAGGCAGAAGATGCGCCCGGAGTGGTCACAGGTACGGTTTACTTGTGCAACCAGACTGCTTATGCATTATTAGACCCGGGTGCCACGCATTCTTTTGTATCTGCACAGTTTGCTGAGTTAGTAGGCATGAGATTGGAACCATTAAGCATGGCATTGCATGTAGCCACCCCATTGAAGGATAATGTCTTGGTTTCATTAGGGTGTGCGGGATGTGAGATTATGGTTGGAGGAAGTAAGAAGAGTATCGACCTAGCTGTATTGCCTATGTTTGATTTTGACATGATTATAGGAATAGATTGGCTGAGTACACAAGGAGCGGTAGTAGACTGTAGCAATAAAACGATTCGATTTTACCCGAAAGATCACCCTAGTTATGCATTGGTAGGAAGCCGTGGAGGAGTCTCAATTCCCTTGGTTTCATCTTTGGAAGTAACTAAGTTGATATCTGAAGGATGTCGGGCATACTTAGTAGCCGTGATAGATACGACTGTCGAGGAACCTAAGTTCGAGAACATTCCTGTGATGCGGGAGTTTCCGGATGTGTTTCCCCATGAATTGTCGGGATTGCCACCGGAGCGGGAAATAGAGTTTGTGATTGAATTAGCTCTTGGAACGGAGCCGATTTCGAAAGCACCGTACAGGATGTCCCTGTCAGAATTAAAGGAGTTAAAAGTGTAAATGCAAGAGTTGCTGGACAAAGGATTCATCCGACCAAGTGCTTCGCCGTGGGGAGCACCGGTGCTGTTCGAAAAGAAGAAAGATGGATCCTTGCGACTATGCATTGATTACCGACAACTGAATCAGGTGACGGTGAAGAACAAGTATCCACTGTCGAGGATTGACGATCTTTTTGATCAATTACAAGGAGCAGTAGTGTTCTCGAAGATTGACTTGAGGACGAGGTATCACCAGCTGAGGATCAAAAAGGAAGACATACCGAAGATTGCATTCAGGACGAGTTATGGACATTACGAGTTTACAGTAATGTCGTTCGTATTGACTAACGCCCCAGCTGCATTTATAGATCTAATGCATCGAGTATACAAAGAGTTTCTGGACAGGTTCGTCATAATTTTCATTGACGACATCTTAATCTACTCGAGGAGCGACGTAGAGCAAGAAGAACATTTAATAATTGTATTGAGGACCTTGAGGGAACATTCGCTATATGCGAAGCTAAGTAAATGTGAATTTTGGCTAGACAGGGTAGCATTTCTAGGTCATATTGTGTCTGGTGAAGGGATTGCAGTGGACCCTGCAAAGATAGAGGCTGTAACCAATTGGCCGAGGCCTACTACGGTCACGGAGGTCAGAAGCTTCTTAGGACTAGCAGGATATTATAGGCGATTCATGGAAAAGTTCTCATCCATAGTCGTCCCACTGACGCGGTTGACGAAGAAGGAAACGAAGTTCGAATGGACTGATGGGTGTGAACAGAGTTTCCAAGAGCTCAAACATAGATTGACGACCGCGCCAGTACTGACCATTCCGTCGGGACCAGAAGGATATGAGATCTACAGCGACGCTTCGCTGAAAGGATTGGGTTGTGTATTGATGCAGCACGGCCGGGTAGTAGCTTATGCATCCAAGCAGTTGACGCCGCACGAAATGAATTACCCGACCCACGACTTGGAGTTAGCGGCGATTGTGTTTGCCTTGAAGATTTGGAGGCATTATCTTTGTGGCGAGATGTTTCAGATATATACAGACCACCAGGATTTGAAGTATTTATTTTCCCAAAAAGAGTTGAACCTAAGGCAGCGCAGGTGGTGGAGCTGTTGAAAGATTATGATTGCGAGATATTATATCATCCTGGGAAAGCAAAGAGAGTGGCAGATGCATTAAGTCGAAAGTCGAGTATTGCATGTCTGCTGGTGAGAAGTTGGTCGGCGATAGAGGATCTGAGAGATTCTGAATTTAGATTGGAGGTTAATCAGCTATCCAGTTTGATAGCGACTTTGAGGGTGGAACCTGAGGTCCAAGAAGGGATTAAGGCATTACAGTCTACGGACCCAGAGATTCAGAAAGTTATCGAAATGGAAGCAACGAAGAGGAAGCCAGAGTTCCAAGTGTCTGAGGATGGACTTTTGAGATTTCGAGGACGATTATGTGTACCAAAGGATGAAGGGCTCCGAGAAAGAATCTTGTTAGAGGCTCATAGGAGCAATTACAGTGTCCACACTGGAAGTACAAAGATGTTTCAAAACTTAAGACAATATTATTGGCGGAACGGAATGAAGGTAGACGTGGCAAGATATGTGGCTAAGTGTTTGACTTGCCAGCAAGTAAAGGCGCAGCACTGTAAGCCTGGAGGATTGCTACAGCCACTGGAGATTCCGGAATGGAAGTGGAAGCACATAACTATGGATTTTGTAATGGGACTTCTGAGGAGCCAAAAAGGTCACGACTCTATCTGGGTAGTCGTGGATCGATTGACCAAGTCTGCCCACTTCATTCTCGTGCGAAAGGACTTCGCCATGGATAAGTACGCAGAATTGTACATGAGGCACATAGTAAGATTACACGGAGTGCCAGTAACGATCACCTCAGATAGGGATCCGAAGTTCACGGCAAATTTTTGGAAGAGTTTGCAAGGAGCAATGGGGACGCGACTACAGTTCAGTACTGCGTACCACCCACAGACTGATGGACAGTCAGAAAGGACCATCCAGACGCTCGAGGACATGTTGAGAGCGTGTGTCATAGATTTCAAAGGCGGATGGGAAGAGCAGTTACACCTGGTAGAGTTTGCGTACAATAATAGCTACCGGCAGAGTACACAGATGGCACCGTTTGAGGCACTCTATGGCAGAGCATGCCGGACACCAATATGTTGGGATGAAGTAGGAGAAAGGAGTATCACAGTCCCCGAGTTAGTAGAGCAATCGATAGAAGCAGTGAAAATCATCTGGGACAGGTTGAGGACGGCGCAGAGTCGCCAGAAGAGCTATGAAGACAAGCGACGCAAGCCTTTGGAGTTTCAGGTGGGCGATCATGTCTTCCTCAAGGTGTCGCCAATGAGAGGACTCTCACGATTCGAAAGGAAAGGAAAGCTGAGCCCAAGATACGTAGGCCCTTTCGAGATATTGGAGAGAATTGGAACCCTGGCCTGCTGGCTTGAGTTACCGCCAAGTCTATCCCAGGTACATAATGTATTCCATGTGTCGATGCTAAGAAAGTATGAGCCTGACCCGACACATGTGCTGGACTATGAAGCCATAGAAGTGGACGACAGAGTATCCTATATAGAGAAGCCGATAAGGATCGAGGACCGGAGGGAGCAGATCCTCAGGAATAAGAAGATCCCACTAGTCAAAGTAATATGGGAGCACCACGGAACGGAAGGAGCCACGTGGGAGAATGAAGAGACGATGAGGCGACAGCATCCCCATTTATTTGAGTAGTCGAGTGTAACGTAAATTTCGAGGACGAAATTTTTGTTAGGGGGGAAGAGTTGTGAAATTCTGATTTTCAATCAACTTCAGACTCTGTAATGAGAAGTTTATTTATATCATGCGATGTATTTCGGTTGTATTTCGCTCAAATCTGATCAATTTGAGTAGCCTGACCAAAGGGGAAAGGTTAACGCAAGATGAGATACGTGGACCTAGGCGACTCGAATAGGAAATGGCGCTTTGACCATAAGGATTGTCGAGGGGATATTTAGGACTGCAAAAAGGCCGATCTAAGAACGATTAAGGATTACCATGCGAGCGTCGTACGATTGGAGCGCGGGTGATGCCGCTTAACCAACGTACGATTTGCAAAATTATCCTAAATCGGACTGTGACGATCAAGACCACAGAGACTAGCGATAAGCCCTCGCAATTACATGACAACCAAGGCCTCCATGAATTGACGAGATCTAAACGTGATGAGAATCACGGGGTCGATACGCGTATAGTCTGCAGAAGCCGCCCGTCAGTTCGGAATAGGCTAGAATCACGTTTGGTAGAAGAAACGATCAGAATTGAGTCTTGAAAAGTTTGAAAAAGGAAAATCAAGAATTCCAACGTCAATTAGATTGGCCGTCGCCCTATCGAAGAAGTCAGAATCGAGAAAAACGACATTCCGAACGTCAGGGGTAAAATAACCATAATGCCCCTCAAGCTTAGGACTTTGTCTTTATAATTGAAGGAAGGGCAAAATGGACATTTCTCTCCCCCTTGGCTGCCAAAAATTGAAGGACAAAGGGATGGCCATTGGATCTTCATGGTTAAAGTAATATACAAGTGTCAAGCATCTAAGGGTGGTAGATCAACTCACATTAAATGCCCACCTACCAATCACTTCAAATTAATCAATTTTTTTGGGGATAATAAGCTCTCTTTTTGCTCCCTCTCACTCTACCATTCGGCCATTTTTGCTCCCCCAAAGAACAGACCAAGCTTCTTCTTCTTCTTCTCCAGTTTCTGTTTTTGCTGACCCCGCCGGACGTCGCCATTCGGTACGTACGACCGCCACCTCCGGCTGTTCCCTACTTCCAACCGACCACCCAGACGTAGCCCCATGTCTTGCCGACGTCCTCCAACTTGAATCAGGTCATTTAGTGCTTTGAAGAATTCGAGGCAAGCATTCTCCCACAGATCGACAGAATATGTTCCAGTTTGAGGTAGGTTCGGTTTTGAACCCTTTAGACAGCCGAAAACTTAGAATATTTGGCTCAAATTTTGTGGAGATCAAGTAGACATATAGATGGTTCTATGGTAAAAATTTGGGATTTATTTGATAGTTTTTTTACCATGAACCACCCTTGTACATTATGCCTAGAATCTGCCGGTATTCTGTGTTTGAGTGATCCGGCGACTTCCGATGACTTTCCGGCAACCACGCTACTTGAAACTCACGGTGACTCGAACTCTTGGATAGATGTTATAAGAGGTAGAATGGTGTATATTTGATGGATTTGAGATAGATTAAGGCCGGTTGGACCCGACATGAGCAGAACCGAATGGAACCGGTTCAATGTCGGGCCAAACCGGTTCTGTGGAGGGCTAAATAGGCTGGGATTATGTTGTAATTTGGTGTGTATGATGTGTTAAGATGATGAGGAGTATGTTATGAGTGATTTGGATGGATGAATTGAGGAATTAGACTTGGAATTTTGACAAATCGATTGGTTAAACTAGGTTGCGCGACAAGTCAGCTTTGGGACTTGGATTGGCCGAACCATTGGAGACTCAAGGAGAGGAAAATTTGCGTTGTTAAGCGGAGGTAAGAAATTTCCTAAACTGAGGCTAGGGGGATTGGACTCGATTAGGTAAGTCGAGGGCCGAACGGAACGATTTATGAGAAAATCCTCGCATGTAATAGCTTGATGCGTTCTTGGACGTTATAGAATGATTGTTTGACCTAGCCTATGTGTGAATTGTCTGAGTGCCTGAGTACTATTTGAATTGAATTGCATGCCACGAAATTTATTAAACATATTATTATGCGCATTGGCCATTGGTTATGAAATTTGATTTTTTTTAAAAATCAAGTTAATTGATATGATGTGACATGAGACATGATTGTGGCATTACATGGCATGGCCCTGAGGCGTATGAGACACGGGGCGGAGGTTGAGACCCTGATGCGACGAAGTCGCGGGGTGGATTATGAAAAGGTGGCGCCCTGATGCGATAGAGTCGCGAGGTTGAGATAACCACAATCCTGATGCGATATAATTGCGCGACAGAATACGAGCTTATAGACTTTGCCTGAAAATTGAACTGGGGCCTGATGCGTTTACACGGGCCGAGCCTGATGCGATCTAATCGCGGGCTAGAGAATGAGGCAGGCAGAGGTTGATTGATGTGGTGAAGTGACAGGCCGAGCATATACGTGCAACTGTATGTGACATGAGAATATAAATGCATGCATGTCCTCTATGTATTATTGTTTATTGAATTATAAATGTCATACCTGCATGACCCTATGAGTTGGATAGGTTGAGTGACTGACTGCCTGAGTGGACGGTCAACCTGACCTAAGGTTAGGTTTTTCTTATTGAGATGTGTATCTCACCCCTTTTGGGAAAATTTTACTTTACAGATCCTAGGCAGTAGCTATGTGGCCTATCAGGTTCGGGGACCCGTAGGAGATGACGGCGTATTACGATGAGTTTTCCGATAGGCAGGGAAATATATACATAAGGAAATGTACAGTAGTTTGGGTAGATGAGGGCAAACCTGACTGGAAGCCTCATCGGTTTGAGGCTTGGTTTAGACAAGACGGGGATAGGAAGGTCAGGCCGCTGAAGCCCCATAAGGTTCCAGAGGGTGTCATACCTCCTTGGTGTCAGACGATAGCAGACCAGGAGTTTCCCAAGGGCTCAGTGGTTGGTTCGAGGAACGGCCCGGAGCGGACACCGACAGCTGAGTTTTCCGTACCACCGCCAGAGGATGAGGTCATCGTGGTGGAGCCGTCCGAGAGAGATCCATCCGAGCCGGACCAGGAGGCGACCGTGGAGGGAGACCAGGCTGAGTAGTCGCAGGAAGCGACCATGGAAGACTCTGTGGAGGTTTCGTCAGAGACTTTCTCCGAGTACGAGCCGTCAGAGGAGAGCGAGGACACCGGAAATTCCAGCAGTTTTTCCTAGGCGACTCCGGATGATGACCTGACTTTTTGACTGGCGACCTGACCCCCCCTTCCCTAGTGGATTTTGTGGACACCTTTTGACATGTTTACCCATCGCCTTACTGTATAGCGATCTGTAGATAATGTGACCAGTTGATGTTGATGTATGACTTTATGATGCGATCCAGTCCTGCTTAGTCTTTGTTCTGGGAGTCGCTGGGAAACGCTTCCGTGTGCTCAATGTAAATTATTTCATCTCTCGATCTTTCTTTATATATAAGTGGATCTTTGGGACCGCCGAGAGATTATTGTTGTTTTGCTTGCAGGGATGATTACGTGCAAGCGATGAGGCGAGGGGGGTGACAGTCCCGGTCGCCGGCTCGGTCCTAGTCCCGATTGTCGACCCTGGTTCCGTCCCCAGCACGATCGCGATCCTGTTACCCGACCCGGTCACAGTCCCCGCTCCCAATCCGAGTCCCCTACCCTGGTCCCGATCCTGGCCCCACGCCGGTCCCCAGCCCCTATCCTGATCCCCGTCCCGATCTCATTCCCTGATCCCCAGCCCTGGTCCTGATCCCCGACCCTTGTCCCGATCTCGCTCCCCGGGCCTTGTCCCCAGCCTCGGTCCCCAACCCCGTTCGCCAGCCTCGGCCCTAATCGCAAGCCCCGACCCCGGCCTCTATCCTGATCGCCGACCCTGGTCCCGAACAAGGACTGGTGCCAAGGCGGGGCTTGGGACCGGTGACCGTGACCTTGTGCAACTTATGGAAGGAAGCCCTTATGGGTTTAAGTGTGGATCAATTGTTGACCCATTTAATTTTACTTCAACATGTTTGACCCATTTTTAGTGAGTCTTTAAAAATTAATGATCCATGTTTGACCTATTTTATACAAAATATGGGTCAAATATGGGTCTATAACCCAAATTGACAGCTCTAAGGGAGAGTGACGCGATTTTTTTTTTTTGTGGGGTTTGTTGTGTTGGTGATAGAACATAGTATGCGTTTGGGAGTGGCTTTCCCAAGGGGATTCGGAAAGCCCCTCAGGCTAAAGCTGAGGTGTTTGGCAAATTTTTTACAAGGTTATTTGGGTCGAAGTGAGACTTCACAAGGCTGAAAGCCCAAGGCAGCTTGAAGGTTGTCTTGGTATTTCAGCATTCTCGACAAGCCATACGGTACTGTTCAAATAAAAAATATTCTTTCGAAATTGCCCTCATTTATTTTTTTTATTTTTTGATTTTGGCCTTGTCTGTCACTGTTCATCGTCTTCCACAGGGTAGCCGATGTTGTCGTGCAACCAGCGATCGTCACCTGGGTTAGCATGACCACCGCGAGGGGCCATGCGACCCAGGTGAGGGTCGCCTGAGGTCGCGCGACCCCCGTGAAACCCAAGCGAGACGGCCCTCGTCGGTGATCAGATCTGGGTCGCCGGCGAAGATTTGAGTCGCCCCGAAACATCCACGAAGAAAGAAGACATGGCCTTCGCAGCCCTCGTCGGGGATAAAAAATGGGCGTCCGTTTTTGGACGTACCTGCGACTTGTTGTGGTTGTCCTATGTATGTTGTGCGGCTTCGCTTTTGTGATTCGAATTGTTTCTTTCTTTTCATTTCCCAACATGGGGGGCGTCTTCTTCACCATTTTCTGTAGAACTCCACGCCACTCTCTCTCTCTCTAGGTTCATTTTCTCTCTCTAAAAAAGCTCGGCCGAATTTAATTTCTCTATCGAGTCGTTATCGCCCCCGTTCAATCCACGCCTGCAAACCCTAGGAGTTCGTTCGCCGCCTTTTTCATCGTTTGCGAGGTGTCTTGGGGAATTCGATTCCAAGGCTGTAAGTTTTGATTCGGCCGCGCGGAGTCAAATTTGGGTTTGTCGCGACCCTGGGTCGCTCGATCCCAAGCGGCCCTTGTTGGTGGTCGACAAGGGATGCCTGAGGTCGTTCAACCTTAGACGACGGCCGTCGGCGTCAAATTTGAGTCGCTAGCAGCCACCTACCTTCGCTAACTCTAGCGAAGTTTTCAAGTTTTCTTTAATAAAAGGTGAAAAAAGTGCATTGCAAATTTAATATTTCCAAACGCTATTTTATCCAAAACCGCTTTGCGATGGATTTTTAAGTTACAACTTACCAAATAGTATTTGCATTTGATCAAATCCTTTTAATTTAAAGTCATTTGCATTTTTCCAATGACTTCCCCCAAAAGCCTTTCCAAACGCAGCCATAAAGGGTGAGGAGCCCACAAATATCAAATCATCGATTAACACGTTTGTCTCATATAGATAATATTTGAGGGTGTTCCGGTAATTTGATAAATGGATATCGATTAATCATTGGACTCATTTGACATAGGATAAATTTGATATTTTCACAATTAGGGCTCAGTCAGCATTAGGTTTGGACGTGAAAATTTTCGGTACTAACAGTTCGACTACCCGAGCTTGACTTTCTCTGACCAACGTCCCATAATTATCCAATTATTGTCCCTTAAATCCTCAAAGACCCAATTCTTATAATCCAGACTGGAATTCATAATCTAAATTCATCGAATATAGTTATCCTACAGAAGTTGAAATTTCAAGACGTCACATAAAGTTCAATTGCAAGGTCTGAGACTGAGAAAACATTTGATTACGAAGAACTTTGTAAGCTTGCTTGTGTGTTTTTAGCATTTACTTATAAGAACTGAACATGATGTCCATAAAAAATTTCGATGTTGGGAGTAACACGGGCAACTAAAAGACTTTTTAACTTACGAAGTGATTTGCATACATGGGATACAGATGCAATGTGTTAGTGCGCTAAGTGACTGCTAAACTGAAAATCTATCTCTCCGTCTCCTTTATGGCCACAATTCCCAAATTCCTCAAAAGGGTCTGCTTATTAATTGCAGTATAGTCATCATCCTCGACTCTGTCTCGATAACTAAGATTCGTGCTACAAAATTCTAACGCATAACATTCAAACACTTGATTTTAATTAACATCACGAATGATGTTTTCGTTTAAAGACGATTTTGTCATGCATCAGTTTCAGGCGACGGCTTAATCGGCAATAGTGTAAGAGGCACTTTCTTGAATACGGTCAAGCCAGCCCCTTCTTCCATGCTCACGCCTTCTGTCATCCCTTCCGGTAATTTCCAGTCGAAGGAGTGCAAGACATTGGCGAGCGCCAGCTCGACCACGGCTATTCCCATCGAAATCCCCGGGCACCCCCTCCGCCCCGCCCCGAACGTCAACAGCTCAAAATGATTCCCCTTGTAATCGATCGGACTGTCCTCAAACCTCTCGGGCACAAATTCCTCCGGGCTCTCCCACAGGCTCGGATCCCGCCCGATGCCCCACACGTTGACCTGGATGCGGGTCTTCGGCTCGATATCGTAGCCGAATAGCTTGAAGTGGCCCATTGTTTCCCTCGGGATAAGTAGCACACTTGGAGGGTGTAGCCTCATTGCCTCCTTGAGTACCAATTTGAGATATTTTAGGCCGTGGAGGTCGTCTTCCTCGACCAATTTCTTATTTCCGATGCAACTCCGGATCTCCTCTCGAGCTTTTCGCATCACCCTCGGGTTCCTGACGAGCTCCGCCATTGTCCAATCCATGACTAGGGCACCGGTGTCCACTCCAGCTAGAAATATATCCTGAGAGACCGAGTATCCATTTTAGAAGTTCTTGAATTGTAATCCTGCCCTTTATTAGACATTCAAGTTAGTTTCTCAACAGTGTATATGATCTAGATCTACTTGGGGAATATGTAAGAGATTGTATGATTAACCATCAAGATAGCCTTGATGTTATCTTCCCTGAGCCGAACTGTCGCGAGCTCAGTCTGGTCCATCTCCATCTTCAGCAGCAAATCGACAATGTCCTCCTCTTCCTCATTGCTCTTATTCGCATTCCGATGCTCGTCGATCACCTTCTGATAGAAAACGTCCAGATTGCGAAAGCTCTTCTCCAACCTCGAGTGCAGCCCCGTGAACCTGTCCACTATCCAGCCGAATCGAGGGAAAAAATCGGATGCCGAGAAGCTTCCCAGCATCGCCATTGCTTCGTGAATCATATGCAATAAGCTTACCTCGTCGGATTCCGTCCCCCGAAACGCCTTCCCAAACGCGACCCTGCATGTAAGATTGTAAGGTGCGCAAACAAGTCGAGTTCGTGCTTGTCACTCGGGCTCGACAAGCTTTGGTTCAATTCTTTTCTGAGTTTTTCAGATTTCCTAGTTGGATTATTGGCTTGAATCAAGTCTGAACTTGGCAACCGTTAAATAACTTGGGTAACCCGTAAGCTCGGTGGAGTCTGATCAAGCAGACTCAAATTCGAACCTAGAAAACATGGTCAAGCGGAACTGAAGTTTTAAAAAACCGGGTTCATTAATTGACCTACATTGTGAAATCTCGAAGAATTGAGTTCAGTTCAAGTAGCAACTAGGTCGACCGGACTCAGGCTCGACTCATCAACTGCATCAGCAGACCCTACCTGCAAGTGATGTCAGCCGTCAGAGCCATGAACTTCTGGCTCATATTGACCGGAGTTCCGCTCTCTGCCGACCTCGCGATCGACTCGATCATAAAACCCACCTCCTCTTCCCTGACATGTCGGAAGGACAGGGACTGCTTGGCGCTAAACAGCTCGTGCACGCACAGCTTCCTCAGCTCCCTCCAGTAATCGCCATACTCGACGAAGGCGATGTCAAGGTAGTCGTAGGAGAGGCGCCCAGTGCCGAGCAGCCGAGGGCGGCTGCAGCAGTTGAGGTCGTGTGTCTTGAGGACCTCCCTGGCGGCGCCCGGGGAGGAGACGACGACGGTGGGGACCCCGCCGAGGTGGACGAGCATGACGGGGCCATACCGCCTGGACAGTTTCCACAGGGACTGGTGAGGCAAGTGGCCGAGCTGGTGGAGGTTGCCTATGACGGGGAGCGGTGGAGGCACCGGAGGGAGGTTCAGGTTCTTCTTTTTGCTGCTGAAGTTTTTCGCCGCGAGGAGGAGGAGGAGGAGGAGGAGGGGAGGAAGGGAAAGAGAAGCGAGCCACGTGAAGAGGGAGGGAAGAGCCATTGTTGAGACGGTGATGCACAGTGAGAGCACTCACGCTCAGTGCTCAGTATAAAATGGATGCTGGAGAATTTTATAAAGAAGGATGCCTGAAGAATCAATGGCCAAAATTGACATGAATACCTTCGTGATCACTTAGGGATGACTTGTCTCCATTATCCAGGCAGATCCAGCTGGGGGAGGGGGGAAGCCCTTTTGGTAGTTCAAATTTGACGCATCTTCCTTTAGGCTGCTAAGTTCGATGTACGATTTGCATTGACAAATACTTGTTGTTGCAATGCGGGCCCGAGCATTTAATTTCGCTTTCCCACCGACGGGTCCCACGAGCAGACAGAGAAACCAAGATGGAATTTTCACAAGTTGAACTTACAGCCGAATGAAATGATGTTTTCTAATTGGGATAATATCGCAAATAATTTATGCACATCTGTCTGATGTGCGACGCCATCCTTAACTTTTAATTTATACAAACTATTGCCTGAGCTTTGGGTACACCTCCAATTTTATCCCTGGAATATAAGGAAAAAAAAGTATAAAAATTTCAAAATGTTAATAAAATACTACTAAGAAATGTATGCGTAAGCGCCAATCCTGTCACGCAGGACGCTCGACGTCCACGTCATCGGTTTTCCAATTAAAATTGACTGGATTAACTGAATTAGAACGAATGCAAAAAAAAAAAAAAAAGTTTAGGACTAAATTGGCATAATTACAATAGGTTATGACTTTTTTTTGGTAATAATCACAATTACATCTAGAGGTGAGCAAAAGAACCAGATCGAACTCTTAGTTCTAATCAATTGAAATCGATGAATATCTACTCGGTTTCCAGTTCCATGTATACATATACATAAGTTTGTGTTTCAAAAACTTAATTAGAAGCAATGTAGTGATAGAACCTTGGAATAAGGGAAAGAAAACGTGAGGAAAGCAGAGAATCAAGATCAAAACATAAATTATTCATCCCATGCCACGTCTCGAATGAATTCAAGGACATATTCGAGAAATCATACCTAGGTTCTAATGAATTCAAGGACATATTCGAGAAATCATACCTAGGTTCTGTCCCCCTCCTTCTCCAACTCCTCATTCTTCAATCCAAGATCAAAACATAAACAACTTGCTGCACGTGATTTGTGATTTGCGGTGCCAGGCATCGCGATCAGCAATAGGAACACGTGATTCATGATACTTGGCATACTCCGAGGGTAAAGAGCAAGGCCCTTCGAACTCAGGATTTATTGCTCCGTTCGTACAATTTCGTTAACACAGTACCTCATTGGTTGGAACGTAACGTCACCAAAGAGAAAGAAGTACATCCTATGTGATTTTGCTTGTTGTTTCTACTTTGAATTTGGCAAATGATCTTTTCGCCTTTCTTTCCCTCATTTTTTGCCTTTTACTTAAAAGTCTGATTCAATGGACCCACCCAATAACCTGTGTTCCGATTCCCGGATGGGTCCACAAATCAGCGTGGCAGTTCCCGATTCTCTATTTGTGGTCCTATGGAGTCAGCCCTTCGTGGGTGGTTCCCGATTCTACACAAAAAGGGGCGAAATCTCATTAAGATTGTCCTTTAATTCTTCCGTCAAAATGATCCATGTGCATTTCAAAACGTACCGCCGCATTGCATAACTGCATATCCTTAGCGTCGTCGGGCCACCATCACACAACGGATGCACCACTTGGGTGACCCCCTTTCAATAGCGACCACCATCGCAGCGGTTGCCTGAAATTTCCACATGTGCCTCCGTTTTTCTTTGCGTGGCTATCGGATTCAAGACCACCGACAACAAGGCAGGCACTCCGACGGGCGACACATCACGAAGGTGGTCATCCCTGAGCGGAAAACCTTGTGTGGAGAAACTTCATGGCTGCCGGCATCTTTGTAGGGTTGCAGTAATTAATGGACTCGCAAACCATGGGAAGTTCGGATCGCAAGTAGCGTAGAGCAGCCATGGCCCGAATTAACCGTCCCGTGGAGAGCGTGACTTTTGTGATGCTGCTCAGAAGGAGTTAAGGTCGTATCTCGTCACCCTTTTTACAATAACTCGAAAGTAATTTTCTAGTTTGGTTTTAAAAAAAAAAAAAGGGGGGGGAGGGGGGGGGGGGTGGGGGGGTACATATGATCGACTCCATTTCAGACTTTTTGTTAGATGAAGAGTGATGAAATGATCTGGGCCCCCAAAATTTGAACGTCGACCGTGGGCTTGGGCCTAGAAAACAGAACCCAACATCTTCTTGTAAAGCCCATTAATTGACTCCCATGCCCCAGACGGTATACAATACGTTTACAGCTTCCCAAAGAGAAAAGTCATGAACCTCAAAACCTTGTCCGACAACATCATTTGGAGGGTCGTGTCACAAGACAAAGGAAAGACAAAAAGGGTTAACGTCACCATCCAAGAGCGTCCAATTCTGATTAGCCAAAGATTAGTCCACACGACTTAGAATTATCGTGGCTAAAGTCCAAAGCCATTACTTTCGTCGATAGAGATGCACCTCAATTTGGTCCAATCTAGCGGGCGGAATTCCTATGTACAAAAGTCGTGACTATGAGTACACACCTTCGATCGATCGATGTTGATCCACGCCACAGCTAAAAAGAAAAATGAATTATTGCGAGCTTTGGTTCATCACGGGAATTATCTTTGGGTGGACCAATCTACACATGTATGGTCTATGGCTTATGGACCACATATCTAACAACTGCTTTTTTTGCTTCCTTAAGTCCTCTGAACGCCCACGTATACATGGAAGGTGGTGCGAGGACTTTTCCACTTATTGCTACTTATTTTGTGCATTCATTACTATGTGTACTAAATAATGTTCGGCCGCATACACACTGAGAATCGATCCCTAGACATGTATTTTCGTGCACGGAAGTCTTACATGTCACAAACCTCTGAATTAACTCGGTTGAGGTGTTGTTCGTTTTGACTCATTCCATGTCGAGAGCTTTTCAGCTGTTCCCTAAGAAATCATTCATCCATGTAGTGCTCTCACCTGAGCATGCTTAATATTGAAGTTTCGATATTAAACATTATCGTTACGTCAAAGGTCACCTCTTCTGTGAGTTCATTCCAATTTTACAGCTATGTCACGAAGAGCACTCTCTCCCTAATCAGTGTGCCATCCGATCATTCCCTCCCCCTCCCCCTCCCCCTGTATCCATATTATAAGCCTATTAAAAGCTGTTCCTCATCCAGATTTTTTGGTCCCAACGAACATTTGCCCTCCCTCGTAAGATCAAGTCATTACGCTGTATCCCATGATAGAATATCACAAGAGGAGTCTAAATGACTGAACTAGACATAACAACTCGTCCTTTTAAAAGTCTTGCTATCTAACCTAATAAGTCTTCCCGTTAATTTTGAGTACGCAGTCCTATGGTTGAATAATCTTTTGGTTGTATTCTCTAATTTATCATATATTGGTCAGAGCACTTCATTTTGCGTCTGTTTTTGTCATATGGCATAGTTTTATCATGTGGCTGAAAATCAACTAACAAACATCAGTGTATGAATTTCGAAAAACGAGTGAACACAAAGTATCTGGATAAAAAAAAAAAATCATCGAATGGATAAATCCACTTAGCTTAAGACAAAACAACGTTATATTATCATTAATTAATAACAAACTATCGCTAACTTTAATTATGTACGCATTTGTCATGCAATTTCTATTACGGCGATGCCGACGTTTATCATGACCTTACAGAGACTCTTTTTAACCATTTAATTTGCAAGTTCCTGGCGACGTCTCCCTGTATTTCACGACCTCACGAATCTGGTCGGGGGCAAATGGCGTGGGAAATGGCACCTCCTATGCTTTCCACAATCTCGACCAGTGTTCCCATCACCGACTCGGTGCCCTGTCCTCGAATATGCATTGCCCCCGTGGGGCATGGCATGTCGTAGCGAGCAAAGTTTCCCGCAAACGAAATCTACCAAAAACAGCTAATAGCTGCGTCCATGTGAATGGATACACATCAAGAGCACCCATTAAAACAGAGGGAGGGGGGGTGTTGTCCAAATCGATGTCGATGTATCCATTCCGTTCGACTAAGATCAGCTCAGTTGGGCCAGAAAACAAACACCTTGCGGGTTCGACCCTACAAGGACCAATTTCGTGAGATGATGGTGTCTTACCGTCGACGCCGAGCAAGCAAATAGCAGCAAAGCTTTCGAGTGCCGGGTCGACCCGTAGCATGAATCCAAACTTCCGTCTTCATCCGATGACGCAACTTCCCAGCATTATTCTACTTAGCGTCTGAAGAATGCTGCGAGGAGAGTATGCTGGAGACTCTGTTTTTTTCTATTTTTTATTTTTTTTCCCCTTTCGTTTTTTCTTGTTTCCTTCGCCGCCCACCTTCTTTGACCCGCCCTCATTATTCTACTAATCATCCTCCAAGGAGCAGTGCTCAATTATAATGAGGGGTGAAAATTTATATTGTTTTTCTTTCCGGTAATTATTGGAGTTATGGAGCGGGAAACGGGTTAAAAACGCGAAAGGACGGTTCAAACCGAGGCGGATGCGAAAATTCAAGAACGTTAAGGGCACGTTAGGGAAAATTATGATGCTAAATAATTTGAGCCAAACCCCCTCGGGGAAGGTTAAGCCCTTTCTTGGCTTCGATCCCGATGGTGCGCCCGTCAAAGACGAAACCACCCGTTTCACCGCAAAAGGAAAGAGATGCCGTCCGGAGAGGCGATTGCAAAGTAATTTCGATACATCCTCAAAGCAGCATCGGACCGAACCTTGTATAAATCCGTGTATCTGCTCCGAAATATCGTTTCATCATCCGTATCTTTATTCCCTCCCTTTTTTTTTATTATTCTTTTCTCTCTCTCTCTTTTTTGACCTTTTTTCCCGCACCAAATAAGGACTCATAGCTAGGTGCTACGACGTGATCGGCATTCGATTCCCACTGTCATATTTATTTATTTTTTCACTCAATTGCGAATCGATAGGACCACACGTATTCCTTATCCTATTTTATCCTATCTTATTCGGATTTCTTGGGGGGTGTATGGTGCGGTTTGAAATTTGACTGGAAACCGGTAAAATCCCCAACCCCCCTCCATCTGTCAAAAGTCTCAACTTCGGCTGGTCCAAAATGGAGGACAGACAAGACAACCTCCCTCCAGTCCCACTTCAGTAGGTTTGAAGTTTGAACGCTCTAACCCGCACCCCATTATTGTCCGAAAGTGACGTCTTCCTCTCTTTCCGTTCAAACTTCAAACCCCAAAATAAGAAAAACGGAAAATTTAAAGTAAAAATAAAAATAAATGAAATAAAATAACGATGTTCAAAAAGAAAAGAAAAAGAAAAGAGCAGTCCAAGTCCAACAAGGCTATCGGTCCTCGGTCATGACCCGCTTGCTTCTACCCAGTTGTTTAGGCCACCAAACGTTTGTTCGCCTAGAAAGATTTATCATAATATTAACGGGTCGATGAATTATTTTCCATTTTCTGAATTGTTTTTTTTTTTTTTTCAGGATTGTTGACGAATGGGTGGGATTCAACAATAACATTGCTCTCCCCAAGTGGATTGTCCGAGAGCGAGTTTTGCATGGAATGAGAGAGATCCCTCCGCGGCTTCATTTAGAATTTATCCGCCTAACACTGGAATAATGACACCGCAATTGCCATGACTTCTGCCACGGCACTCGTTCACTTGGCCGCCGTAATTTGTTTTTTTTTGTTTCATAATAACCTTTTAAAAATGTTCATTCATAGAGCCAGAAACCTAATGTGACATAGCACTTGCATTGGACGTGAGTGATCGATGAAAAGGTTCTATGGCACTATTTATGCGTTTGAGCATTTTCCGGAGAAAACTTATAATTAATAAACATAATTATTGCTTCCCTTCTTTCTTTCTTTCTTTTTTTTTTTTGGCTGTGAAAAATAGGAAAGAAGACCACCGCGAGTGAAATTTATCTCACGTGCGACTTGGTTGGTGTGTTGAGGTTCGCTATTACTGTTGATGCCCTGGTCCGAACGGGGTCTCCAACCGCGAGCCCCGTTCATCCCGTGACCGAGGCATTTCCTCCTCTCTCCCTCAAATTAATATTTACTTTTTCTTTTTCCCCCCGCGATGAAAGTTAAAATGACCAAAAAAAAATTAGAGAATCCCGAGATTTTAAATGACCTCACAAGACTCGACATGCATGCCATGCATGGCACGCATCCTATGACCATCCCATGGCGACGTGGCACTTTGACCCATTCCTCCCTTTCCCTTCCCTTCCCTTCCCTTCCTTCTCCTCCGTCTCTCATTAGCTTCAACGAAACTCTTGTCTCTCTATCTCTCTCTCTCCCTCTCTCTTCTTTGCGCCTGCGGTACGCGTAGCATTCAGCAACAGCACAGCTGCTTCGCTTCCCTCGCCTTCTTTTTCCACAACCAGACGCCAAAGATTCTTCCTTCCCCTGTTTCGTGTAAGTCCACATTCAACAAACTCGACTCTATGAATTTGACCCGTTATTCTCTCCTGCGCTTTTTTTGAATTCCCTTTTGCTCTTGGTCTCCAATCTCTCTTTACGCCATCTCGTCTGGGGTTTTAGTTTTACTCGGTCATACATTCGTGTTTGATTTTTCTTCGTCTTCCTTCTTGCTATTGCTCTACGGGGTTCTGCAGAGAGAGATTAGTTAAGCAGTTCCCCTCCTAGAGAGAGAAACAGTCAAGGGTTTTAGGTGGTGAAAACGGCTGATACTTTGAAGGAAAAGAAAAAAAGAGTTAAGAATTTTGCTTTCGACGTCAGGCTATTTTAATCTGATCGGGACACCAACTTGCCTTTTTCAATGCTCCTTCCGGGAACAATCCTTTTTTGTGTGTGCTCGCTATTTGCGCGAGTTTGGTGATTTCTGCCTGAGATGTTAAGGGAGGAAGATAGAGACCGCCCTGCCGGTGCCACCCGGAAAACTTACTTGCGCTCCGTTTCGTGGACCGACCGATCGCCATTCAAGCCGAACCCGAGGCCCCAGCCGAATAACAAGGCGCGCTCCTGTTTACCGCCTCTTCAGCCCCTCTCTATTTCTCGCCGGAATGTCGAGGAGTGGCCTAGAGCCGGTTCCGATGACCTCGGCGTTTGGCCTAACCCTCAAACCCCGAGGGGACCAACGACGAAGCAGCTCGATAATTGCAATTCAGATGCTCCGGCCAGGGAATTTCAGTTCAAGAGGGACAAGCTCGCTTTTTTCAATAAGGAGTGTTCGAGGATAGCTGATCACATTTACTTGGGCAGTGATGCCGTAGCTCAGAACCGGGAATTGTTGAGGCAGAATGGGATTACGCATGTACTCAACTGCGTGGGCTTCGTTTCTCCCGAGTATTTCAAGAGCGACCTTGTGTACAAGACGCTTTGGTTGCAAGATAGCCCATCAGAAGATATAACGAGCATTCTTTATGATGTATTTGATTACTTTGAGGATGTTAGGGAACAGGGAGGGCGAGTTCTTGTGCATTGTTGCCAGGGCGTGTCTCGCTCGACCTCTCTGGTCATTGCCTATCTCATGTGGAGGGAGGGCCAGAGCTTTGAGGACGCGTTTCAATATGTGAAGGCAGCAAGAGGGGTGACAAACCCTAATATGGGGTTTGCTTGCCAACTTTTGCAGTGCCAGAAGCGGGTGCATGCGGTGCCTTCAAGCACAACTCCTGTGCTGAGGATGTATCGGATGGCCCCACACTCACCTTATGATCCTCTTCATCTTGTACCAAAGATGTTGAGCAATCCCAGTGCAGAGAGACTTGACTCTCGTGGAGCATTCATCGTCCACATTCCTTCTTCCATATATATTTGGATTGGGAAAGGTTGCAATACCGTGATGCTAAATAAAGCGAAGGAGGCTGCTGGTCAGGTTATCCGCTACGAAAGGGCGCAGGGTCCAATTGTGAGCATTAAAGAAGGCGAAGAGCCTTTTGAGTTTTGGAATTCTCTTGGCAATAGACAGCTATTCTCAGATGAATATGAAAGTGCCGAAGAAGAAACTTTATCGAGCAAACATGATACGAGTAACACGAGTACCAGGGTTGGTGAAAGAAAAGTTGGTGCATATGATTCGGATTTTGAGATATTTCACAAAGCACTTGCTGGAGGAGTGGTTCCACCCTTTTCCCTATCAAATACCAGTTCAGAAACGTGCCTTCCTGCAAGAGAAAACGGGTGGGATAGGCTTCGGCAGAAGTTTGCTAGTGGCATGATGAAAGACTTTGTTACAGCATCCAAAGGGAGATGCGATTCTTCTCCATATAATGACATTGTCACTGGCATGGCAGATGAAGGATCAGAAAACCATGATTCACTAACTGATCCTCCTTCACCATCGACCCCATCAACCTATCCATGTGGTTCACCAGATTCCTTTAGTTATTTTCTCAAGGGCGGCTCAGATATGACAAGGGATGACTATAACGAGGAGGTCGAAAGTGTCACTTGCACTGATCCTTTTTCGTCACCAATCCCAACACCTTGCAGTTCGCCAGATTCTTTCTCTGGTGTTCCTGTCAGCCCTATCATCAGCTCCAAGTCCCCTGCACCATCACCTTCAACATCTGATTATGCTAGTTCCTTTACCTTTTCACCCTCTTCCTCTAATTGGTCTGACTTGTCGTGCTTTTCTTCCCAGCAACCTTCACCTTCCGGTTTGGAACAATCAGATCCTTTTTCTGTTAAGCGTGTTCCTTTGCTGATTAGTTCTTGTTTACCTTCTAAAGAGACTCCACCTTCGCCTAGAGAACCCTGTTCTGCTTCTCATTCCTTGAGGGCCACAGATGCTTCTTTGCCTTGTAAAGTGGTCCCTTCATCTATAGCTGAGCGCAGAGGAAGTGATCCTCCTCCTAGAATGATGTTGGCCTCAGTAGACAGACCACCTCGTGTTCACCGAAATTTGGTGAGGTCATGGTCGTTTTCTTTAAATGACAGCCTTATGGAGGAGAGCGAATGCAGTCAAGCAGATACTGAAGGCCCTGAAGGATATACAGAAGTGCTCATGTCAGATGCTGACTCCATGAAGACTGGCATGGAGTTGGAAAATGGAGTTGAAGCGATGGTTGACAGGGAATTCCCTGCATAGGTATCTCTCTCTCTCTCTCTCTCTCTCTCCTGTGCCTTTGTGAGTATGTATCTTGCCATGTTGTTCATGACTTGAAAATTAAATTAAGGAAAGATCTTATGCGATTGACATATATGGGTCTCCCAATATCTTAGCTTGCGCTAATGATAAGAATTTAATGTTTTAGGTTCTCTGGCCTCATGGTTGCTTTGGCCATAAGAGACTGATTTGGTGTCTTGAATTGTTAGTAACTGGAAATGAATCAAGAGGAGAATTTAGCCTTTTTGGTTGCTAACTTGCTTTGGCCAAGGATCACAAGATGGATTTGGAATATTTCCTTTCACGTGCTTGTCTGCTTGGTTCAAAGATGAACAAAGTGGCCTGCTCATGTTTACAAATTGGTATACCAGTTGATGGATATGCCGTTGTGATGATTTTGAGGCAGTAAAGGTGTGCATCTTGTCTGATCTTGAAGCAAGGCCGGGTATTGGGCATATAATCCACTAGTGATGTTGAGTATGACGCCAATTAAATCCTATCTAAAGAAAGTGAGGATAATGTTACTTCTTTTCAGACAGATATATGTCTGTACGTTATTAGGACAGTTATCAGTAGCCATTAGGAAGAAAATTCTCTGTACTTGAGTATTTAGCAGGGTGCGGCTAAGGAAAGTTGTGGCGCAGGTAAAATTGTTCCTTGTCTGGGTCCTAGCGAGTGCAAATTCTGAAGTTACATTAGTTTGATGACATCGAAGTATTAATTGAAGTCGAGAAATGTTTCCATGTTGATACATGTAGACAAGATGCTGGACTTTATTTCTCTGCTGTTTTGTCCCGGTACTTGCTTGAATTTGAGCTGACCCATGACTAGCAGAGAAAAATGGCAGTTTCATAATATAAAACATATTTCGAATTCCACACTCGTTACACTGAAATATATGGTTGGCCAAGAAAAGAAAAGCTACTGATTAGTGGATGGAAAAGATAGTTTTTTGGGCATTAGTAATATGATTAGTAGATTTTTGTCATTCTATCTGTCTCTCTCCCCCTGCGTGGGTATCGCTGGCATGTGCTGGAATTTTGTTTTGATCGATAACATATTATTAGATGCCAGATCTTAACATCCAAAGACTTACGATATTTGCAGGAGGGGTACGAGTATCTAAGGTTGAGCAGTTCGTGATGTTCTGCTGTTGCACAGTGCGAAACTGATCCTTCAGGTCAAATGCATTTTGCCTAGATGCTGAAAGACCGGTGATGCCAGAGTTTAAATTACGCAATGCACTTACAGATGGTGAGGGACGAACCCAGCATCTTTTATCAGCAGAACAGATCCCGCGACCAAGATCGATGTATTCATGACCATTGCGGACTCGGATATGCGATCGCCTGGATCTGTTGGAAGTAATGTCTTGAGACTCTGAGAGCATCTTTTGGCATCCCAGGCAGTGCAAGTGATGCTGCTTGTGCGATGATTTGGGAAGGAGGGACGGAAGCTGTTAATATACAAAGTCATGTATATAAAACAAGCCTGCTGTACACTTATAAGTAGAGGTAAATAGCGTCATGTAACTGAGCAATTGAGGATCAATCGATTGAGTTTCGAATCAAATAAAGCCATTTAAGAGCGCTTTTTCCTTCTACATTCTGTGTATATCAAGGTTCACGGAGTATCTTGCGCCGAAGTTGCTGCCATTTCTTTTGAGTTGAGCTTCGGGTCATGTTGCAAATGCCTGGGACTGGTGTTTTGGTGTGAACTGAGAAATGCTTTACTTCTCGAACCATAGTTGACAGATGGTTTTTGTAAGCGGGGGGATCAATCGGGTCGCTCCAGCCGGTGCGTTTTGATTGGCTATCTATCCAAGTTTTGTCCATCTATGTTTTGGATTCGAATAGCACATCTGGCACTATCGATTTGCAGTCTACCTTGGATGGCATTTGCATTTTGCTCGTAAGTAAATCACGTTCTTACTGAAACTGAAAACCAATATAATCAAATCTACTTGAGGGAGAGAGAGAGAGAGAGACGACTCGACTTTAGGACAAGCATGATTCTATCTTTCGCCTGGATTTGTCGGCACTCTTTTGTTCAACTAACAGGCTAGAAACCTAACATTAAACATTTTGAAGCAAAAGCAAAAGCCAAACCCTAGTGTTCAGAGTAATGCAGCACTGCAGCACTTCCATTACAAAATAGAGGATCAGGAAGCAATTTATCTGAGATTTGAGACACAATTACAATTTGACGTGTCCCAAGAATTAAGAACAAACAAAGCTTCTGTTTTGGAAAATTCACAAATTTCAATGATCCTCGCCATGTGTCATGCAGAAGACAGATTATCTACAACTTGATGTGCCTTAAGAATTAAGAAGAACAAAAGCATCGGTTTTGGAGATTCACAAATTTTCAAAGAACCCCCTCCATGTCTCGTGTAAGAAATACCGCAGCATTCTGCAAGCGAAGATGCATATCTTGCTTCCACTCCTTCATCGTAGCGTCAAAGACTAGCCGAGCATCAAAAACTTGAGAGGCCGACTAAATCTCAGGAAGTGGGTCACCATAGCCCCTAAGGCGTATCAATAAACGCGAGAATTTACTCGGTTGCTGCTACTGCTTATCATGGCTGGAGTTATTACACGTCCCCCCGTTTGCTTCCAATGCTGTGTTTGCTGATGGCAAAATTCATCACAGTCGATTCAAATCCTCACATAGCGAAGAAACTCAAGATTGCAAATAGTCCACACATAACCACGACAATAAGACGCGTGCATATCAAGCAACAGATCAGACTATCCATCAAATGAACATTTCATTGATGACGATATTCTAACAGAAATGTTCTTTCACAGAATTCTTTAATGGAAGAGATCTACATGCAATGAAACTGTGAAAATTGAGTCCTCATGTGTCGTAACAAACTGCTGCATAGCACTCCTATAGACCCCTGCAATAACACAATCAGCAGCAGTTAGCGAGCACCGTAAAATGCAGACATGAGATTGGCAAACATGTGAAGACAATGGAGACCCACGAATCAGACAGATGAGAAAAAGCCTTTGTGGATAGGGTGGTAGAAACAAACAACGCCACGAGATAAACTACATAACGAAAAGAAACAGAATAGTGAGGGAATAAAAACAATCCTCAGCTCGGACAGCACAGTCCTTTCTCCAATCCTTTTGGTGGTAGCATCATCATACTTGGCTTAAAATCTGAGTGAGCAGGACCATTGTGGAAGAACATATGCAATAGATTCTTTTGATGGATTGAATGTTTGCTGAAGTGAGTAAAGACAAGAAGCTGCTCATTTGTTCGACCTAATATTAATCACCTTCAGCCCTTTCAGAATCTCACAACTGATGTACTAAGTGAGAACTTCATGCCCAAAGAACAGTTTTGGCAAAGTGCCCAAAAACCGCACGTAACAGCACTTGCCAAAAAGGCAGCAGCCAACTCGACTATAAGCATATCAAACTAGTGAAAATCATGAACTGAAGGTGTTATCCAGGTTTTGACTTTCAGTCAGCTACATATGATCGACAACAGTACCTTTCCTCACCGTGCTGTTAAATTTTGGGGACGAATTAAGTCATTTTTTCCGATAAAGTCAATAAAATGCTATCATGCCTAGTGAAAATCCTTTCCACTAGCAAGTAAGCAATGTAATTTGCGTTTTACACAAGAGCCGTTGACGAGATCAAACTTGAAAATTCGGAAGAAAGGTCAATCAGAGCGTTTTGTCAAGCTGCAAATTGGGCGAGATTAAAGGCCGGTGAAGCAGCCAAGTGATTTCACGTCGGTTCTAGGTTCTCAAACAAGCACTTCCTCTCTCTATGTGAATCTTCTCCGGCGGTCATTTTTTACCAGTGAGCTAAAGCACAATCAGCTCGGACTTCTTCAACCAAATCTGCAACATCATTTCATGTAAAGTCGACAAAAAACAACGTATTGGTGTATAAGCATCGCAACAGCATCCCGAGATTTGAGTGATTAGACTATTCAAATTGATCCCTAAGCACTTCCAGGGCAAAAGCGTCGCAAACGAACGATTTCGATCGCCCCATCTCCCCCCATCCCTAAAGTTGTTCGATTCAAAGGGAACAGAGCAAAGATTACAAAATCGAGCACGTCATCGATCGCCACAAAAAGAAGAAGAAAATTTACCTGACTTTCTTGATGAGGATAGCCTTGAGCTTGCGAGCGAGGTCCTGGGACCGAAGCTTTCGCTCGAGGTTCTTCCGGGCCAGGACGCGCTTCTCCGAGTTCTTGAGGTGGTGCGTCTGCTCCCGCTTGATCAGGCGCTCGATCCCGCTCGACTGCATGGTGCGCTGCATGAAGCCGAGGGCCTGCTCGAGGTTGCCATTGAGGACCTTCACTCGGATCCCCCGCAACTGCTGGTGGTTGATAACGCGGCGGCGGCTCAGTGACTCGGGGGCGGAGCAAGCCCAGCTCGGTCGCTGCAGGATGATTGATGCTCGTTTCGCGAGATGGTTCATTTCTCTAGGGTTTTGCCTGTTTCCGTGTCCTGACTCCAATTTGGGTGAAATTTCTGGGGACTGCACTGAAGTGACGCGCGTGCGACTAAAATGAAGTGTCACGCGTGGGTCTGTGAGCGATTTTCAATTCCATCTCGCTATCGCGTTCAACACCATAAAAAAAAAAAAAAAAAAATACAGTGAAGTCGGCCAAGAATTTTTTTTCATTAAATTACCCAAAACCCCATGAACTTTACGTGTGTTACACGTTTGCTTTTAAGCTTTCTTACACGATACCTTCAACTTTGATTTTGTTGTTATTGTTATCTCTCCTTCGTAAATGGCTCCCAAATTTTAATTCATGCGATATAATTTTTAAATTTTTAAATTTAATCAATATAATTCCTAAATTTTAATTTAATATGCAATGCACTCTATAAACTATTAATTTATCTAATATGATCTCGAAATTTTTGGAATATATTCAGTTTAGTCTTTGAATTATAGGAATATATTCAATGTAAGTCCTTATATAATTCAAGTTTAGGGACTATTTTGGATGTTTTCTTATAATTCAAGAACTAGGTTGACGTTCCAAAATTTCGAGGACTTTATTGAACAAATTGAAAGTCCAAAGACCACATTACACTTTAGGCTAAAGTTCATGGACCATATTGATAAAATTAAAAGTTCATGAATCACATTGCACAATGGACCAAAGTTCATTAATTATTTGTGCCATTTTCCTTTATCTTGTCTATCGACATCTATAATACATATGACTTTACAGCTATGAAAATCGTTTTCGTCTCATTTTTCTAGACGAAGTTTATATTGTCTACCTTAATTAATGTATAAAATAATACATATTTAATTGGAGAAAATGATATTAACTAGAGTACTAGCAATAGAAAAATGAATACCAATTATACCATTTGAAAATTAAAATTTGTTGGAATTCGATAAATATCTATACTTGAATAGAACTAAATCTGATATTTAAAAAAAAAAAAGAAGAATGAAAGCTTATTAACAATATAAAAAAAAAAGGGCCTAGACAACTATAACTCAAATGACAAGAGATAGGTGTTCGGGATGCAAATTTGAAGGGTCAATTATTGTAAAAACTTGCTGGTTAATTATAATATTTAAAAAGAGCTATAGAAGGAAATGGGAAAAATTACTAAAAACAGTCGGAATTTTTTTTATAATTATGCTAATTCGGTCCTAACCCTTTTGCAATGTGCTAATTTAGTTCATCCAGCCAATTTTGATTAGAGACATGACATTTTAATATTTCTTTTTGAATTTTTTTTATTTTTTCTTATCTTTTTCTTTCTTTCTTTTTTCTTCCCTCCTCCTCCTCCTGTTCTTCTTATGGCCAAAGATGACAGTAACCTCGTCGTCCTCGGGCAAAGCTCGGCCTCGCTAGTCATTGGCAAGGGCGAGCCTCTACTTGGCTGGATAAGGTCATCCTCGTCAACCCAAATCTGGCAAGGTCGACCTTGCCCGGTGGCGGCGAGGCTCGCCCTCGCCAGTGGCCTGCAAGGGCGAGCTTCACCTGAGGTCAGTGAGATGAACCTCATCGGAAATTGGTTTTGGCCATTTACTTGCTAAAGGAGGAAGAAGAAGATGAGGGAAGGAAAAAAGAAAAAAAATATTACGTGACTAGATGAATTGAATTGGCACAGTTGCAAAAAGGTTTAGCACTGAATTCACACACCAAAAAAAAAGTTTAACATTGAATTGGTACAAAATGCAATAAGTTTTAAGACTTTTTTGATAATTTCCTTAAAGGAAATGGTATCCTCAATTAATAAAAGGAAATGATTAACGGGAATCCAAATTGATATTTTCAAGTGTTTTAATGATCAATCAAATTATTCTACATCAATTAACAAATGTAAAAGCACACCCCATTTTTATAATTCGAGAATTTGTTATTGAGGCCTTTTACCATCATACTTGATCATGTTTCTTTTTTCTTAAGATATCTCATTAGTTCTATTAGGCTACGTTTGACAGTCAGGATATAAGTCAGGATAAATTTATCCTAAATTGTATTTGGTTCCTACTCAGGATAGGAAATTGAAGGATATAATGAGGATATAGCTTGGATATAATTATCCTAGGGGGGAGGTAGGATAAAGGTGGATAGGATTTCTTTTGTTTATGGTATAAAAACTTCTTATATAATAAAATTAAAATATTAATTATTTTTGAATAAATTTGAATTCTAAAGTTAGAAATAAAAATAAAAATAAAAATAAAAATAATTTTTATTTTTACTTTTATTTTTTAAATCATTTTTATAATTTGATTTCTTTCTTCATTATAATATATAGTTTATATATGTACACGCACACTTAGTATCTATATCATTAAATATTTTAAGTATAATAGTACAATTCATTATTTAATGAAAAATTCTATTAAGAAATGATGGAAGGGAGTCAAAATAATAATAAAATATTTATAATTAAAAAATAATAAAAATGAAGTAGAAGAAACTAGATTTTAAGTAAATATATTCAAACTTGAAAATGATTTCTCTAATTCTTGAAGAGAATGAGTAACGAAATTTCTAAAAAAAATAGCATCTTTGTCTCCGTCTCTCTAATTCTAGTTCATGATAAAGTTTCATGATTGCTTTGTAACTTTATAGTTTATTATAAAAATTTACGAAAATAGCGAGATAGTTGAGACTTACTCTCCTTCTTAGATTTCTGGTTCACATAAAAAGTTTATGAAAAGCAGAAAAAGAGTCAAATATCTTTCTCATCCATAACCTTGTGTTTCATATTAAGGTTTAACTAATAT
Organism: Rhodomyrtus tomentosa; assembly: GCA_028455895.1. NCBI lineage: Eukaryota > Viridiplantae > Streptophyta > Magnoliopsida > Myrtales > Myrtaceae > Rhodomyrtus > Rhodomyrtus tomentosa. Next base: position 9,251,778 of record JAPCWY010000003.1, on the reverse strand, counting down.
CGCGAAAAAGTCAAAATTTTTCAGCAAAAGTTGAATGTTTATATTTTTTTTCTTTTACTAGATTCAGCAGTGAATTACAATAGATTCTTATATTTTTTGCTTGTGCTTTTTTTAATTCATTTTACATTAATATATAGTATATATCAAACAATAAATATGATATAATATGAATATATCCGACTCTATTATTGCGATTCACCAAACACAGGATAGGATATGACAAAATCCCTGGATTTCATATCCTATCCTATCCTGACTTAAAATACGGGCGACCAAACGCAGCCTTAATGTATTCACCACTAAGGGTGTCAATGGGCCAAGTGGCTCAGCCCGAGCTCGAATTATATATGCTCCAACTTTTCAGGCTAAGCCAGGTCGATTTTTTTTTAATCAAAATCACTTGACAAGCCCGTCAAATGAAAGAATATAAAAAAATTAAAAATTAAAAAGAAAAAAAAAACGGAGAAGGTGGTGAATTTGCTTGCAATGATACACCGAAATTTACATACACACAATATAGAGACTAGGGCTTTTTGGGCTAAGCTAGGGCTTTTTGTCTTCTTCTTTTCTTTTTTCAATAGGTTTGTTTTGTAGGCTAGTCTTCTTTCGGCAGAATTTGAAACCAAATAAGTTTCAGCAAAAACCACCTGAAACTAGCTCGATTGGTCCAGTTTCGATGCTTAACCCTACCTAGGCTTGTCAAAATGGGTCTAAACCCATTTATAAACTCAATTATCTTTAAATGGATCATTAATGAGTCACTTTTATTTCTTTTAGCAGCCATAAATTGGTTTTACAACAAGAAAGCAAAAATAGATGAGCCTTAATGGGTTTGGAATAAACCCATTACGACCCATTTAATTCAATCTCTTATTCTTTCCTCAATAGCCAGGGACCGGGCTGGGACTGGGGCCAGGGATCGAAATCAGGGTCAGGCCCAAGGAACAAGGCCGAAATCAGGGCCGAGGTCGAGGACCAAGATCGGGGCTGAGGACCTGGACCAGAGCCAGGGCCTGGTGTAGGATTGGGATCGGGACCGGGACCGTGGCCGGGCTAAGGTTAGGGCCGAAGTCTAGGGTCGGGGCCAGGGCCAGGACCAGGGACCAGGGCTGAGGCCGGAAGGTGGCCAGGACCGTGCTAAGGGTCGGGAGGTGGTCGGGGCCGTGCTGGGGGCCGGGGACTAGGGGTTGGGGCCTGGTGCAAGATCAAGATCGAGACCGGAGCCAAGGCCGAGGACCGAGGCCTGGGCTTGGGCCGGGCTAGGGCCTGGGCCTGGGCCGGGCTAGGGCCAGGGCAGAGGCGGGGGCTTGAGCTGGGGTCAAGAGGTGGCCGGGACCGTGCCGAGAGCCTGGAGGTGGCCGGGACCGTGCCGGGGGCGGGAGACTAGGGCAGGGGCCTGGTGCGGGATCGAGACCGAGGTCAAGGCCTAGGCCTAGGCTAGGAGGTGGCCAGGACTAAACTCAGGCGAGGGACCAGGGCCGGGTACTGAAGCCGGGAGTTAGGGTCGGGGCCTGGCCGAGTATCAAGATCAGGCCGGGTATCGACGCCGGGGCCCGGGACCAAGGACTAGTGGCCGGGACCGAGGACCAATGCCGTGGTAGGGGTCGGGGACTGGGGCCGAAGTCAGGGCTGGGGTAAGGGCCAGGATCGCGATCGAGGTCGGGGCTGGGATAGGGGTCGAGGACTCGGACTGGGACCGGGGACTGAGGCAAGGATCGGGACCGGGGCAGGGTCCCAGGGTGGGACCGGTGGCATGAATCGGGGCCGGGTATGGGGTGAACCATATCTAATAAAAATATTGATTTGTATTTAATGAAAATATTTCAGCAATACAAATTTATTAAAAATCAAAGATTAAATTAAATATAGAAATGTTTTCTTAAATGGGTTAGTTTGGGTATGAGTCGGGTATGGGTTGGGTTGGGTTGGGTTGGGTATGGGTATGGGTCAATAAATTTGTGTTGTGCATAAATGGGTCGATTAGGGTCCCTACCATAACTTGTGAATTTTCTCCAAACTTTTAATAGCCAAGTCTTCTTTTGATGGAATATAGCAACTTTTGGCATGCATTACCTCTAAAATTTTTAAAATAAGTTTTCAAGTTGTCCAAAGAAAATCCAATATCAATCATTTGTTTTATCACTCACTTAGGGAGTTATTAAACTCCAACATACAAAAAGCATATTTTTTGCTACACCTCACAAAAAAATAAAAACAATGAAAGTAGAGTTTCAAATTGTCTTTTCTTTCCTCAATTAAAACATCACAAATAAATTTCAAAAATAAGGGATATGTTCACTAGAAGTCTTAAAACTTATTACTAAAATGCAATTGAGTTCGAAATCTTGTCAAATTGATACAACCGAGTCTTCCATTAACTCCATCTAACTTGATTAACAAAAATAATTTTTAATATCATTTTTATTTATATTTATTTAAATCATAAGCTAAAAATTAATTGTAAAAAGTGCAACTAATTCCTAAAATGTTTAAAAAAATCCACGCATTGGTGTTGTGTCCTCTCTTGCTTTGAGGATTAGAAAAAGAGAGATACACCTTACTTAAAAGGGAAAACAAGAGAGAGGGAGATGTCAAGAAGTTACCTTGTCCATGCTAAGGAGAAGCAGAGACCATAAGGGTTGGTCGAACGATTCAACGAGTTAGAAATGTTGCCCGTTTCGTTTAGCTTGACACTCACACACCAACAACCGATCCTTCTCCTTAGAGAGAATCCCAGGACTCGACCCTTTTTTTTTTCCCTTTTGGTCCTAATCAAATGTTGTGGTTAACATTGTTGACATCCGATTTTTAGATTAGTCTTTTTCAGTTTATTTTTAAAAAATTCATGAAAAATTCATAAAAAGTTAAAAATTTGCAAAATCAACTTTGGTGGCCTTGTTCAAGCTCAATGAACCATTTTGACCAAAAAATAATTTTTCATATATTTTTTAGTATTTTTAGAAAATAAAAAAATACTCAAAAATTCAAGAAAAATAGCATTTAAGATCAAAAAAATATAGAAAAATAGTCAATATTTTTATTTTAATTCCCTTATATTTTTTTACCTCATAAAAAGTCCAAATTAAAGTTCAATTTTATGTGTTCGTTTGTTACACGTATGATTGAATTTGGTAAAAAAAATATCAATTGAGTCTTTTAATTTATAATTTTGGTAATTTTAGGGTCTTGGCATTCAATCTAATTGTCCTTCATTGTAATTTAGCCCAATTATTTGCATAAATTGCTCAATTACATGAATTGGGCAAAATTGCATATTTAATTGTAATTTAGTCCTTGAATTTGGGCATAATTGAAATTACTTTCAATTCAAGAGCTGACTTCACAAATTGAAGCCACTGCCCAATGTTTTTCATCATTCCGAGTCGATTTGCATAGGTGGTTTGGTCCAATTTGACCGTTTGAGCCTTCAATTTCATAATTTTTCGAATTACAGTTAAGGACAAATTTAGAGCTTTTGTAGAAATTGACATGAACTTTTAGGCAAAATCACATTTTTAGACAATATTCATGTCCTAAGTTTGATTCTGATATTTAATTGTAAAAATTCCCCACCAATTTGGGTTAAGTTTGAAAATTTTAAGTCGGAACCGGTTTGGACCAGTCATACCTGTCGAACTGGTTCACTACAGTGCATCTTCTTCCTCCCGTCCGTGCCATTTCTGCAGTTCGAAAAGGTGAATTTTGAACGAAAAATTGAAGGATCGATTGGCTTAAATTCGTAAAATTGATCGATGGGTTTTATTAACCATGAAGCCTTCCGTCGATTGAGACTGGTCCTACGATCTGGTCTATTGGAGCTGCGCCAACGAAGGTCAAATGTCCACCAGCCATTTTCGAGCCAAACGCAAGACCAAATGCAGGTCAAATTTGAATGAAATTAGAGTCACCGGGTGACCAAAATTGATGGCCAATCCATCTCGGACTTTCACTGGTGTCCGGTGACCATTTCGCACGTGATTGCACGTGCGAATGGTCATCGCCAAGTATCCCTCACACGGCCGATTTTGGAAGAGAAGATATAACCGAAATTGAGGTATTTTTTGGGGGAGATCGGTTCATTTTGTTTCGGGAGAAGAACAGAATTGAGAGAGAGAGAGAGAGAGAGAGAGAGAGAGAGAAATCAAGAGAGAGAACTCGCTCTCTGGCCCCGGCCATCGAGAGCTTGAGCTCGACCTGCAAGTGATCAGCGACAACGATTTAGGCTGAATCGAGTTGCAATTCCACTTTGAAAAGCTTCCTCTAGCTCTACAGAGTCGATCGCACCTAGCTACGCCGCTTGAAATCACGAGAACAGGTGAAATGAGCTTCGAGCTCTTTACTATGCATCAATGGCGATTCGCTTATCTCACGCTCATTCTTACATTTAGTGTGTGCGTTTTGTTCCCCAAGCATCACTGATCATCATCGCATCTGCGTTTTGCATTGACTTTGCTTGAATATGTCAAATCGAGTCTCTAAACTCAACCTCCATTGCCAATCACTGTTCAATGTCGCCTAGCCAAATCTAGGCCGTGCGAGCTCAATCGGAGCTACAGGTAAGTGTTCTAAACCTCTTATGATGCTTCTGTATTGATGAATTAGTCTGATACACCATGAATCGCATGTTTAGAACAGTTATACTCGTACTGGTTCGAACCTGCTTGTACTTGATTCCATGGATGGAATGTTTCGATTCTTTGATATGTGAAACTAGAGGTTTAGGCGAGTGGAACGACGTTGGTTTTATATTAATCAGCTTAGGTTTAGTCGTCCATCGGCGCCGGAGAAATCTTGGTCGTCCATTCCGTCGGGGTCGAGAGGTTGAAGACGAAGCTAACGCAGTAGAGTCAACAAGTCAAAGGCCTAGGTGGTAGAATGTGATTGGTCCACGTGGATGTTAAGTCAGCTCGATCGTTAGTTTGTTAGGCTGAGTCAGTTTTGATCGGACGATCTAGATTAATCAAGTCCTATTTTTTGTGGCCGTCCGATTAGAAATTAGGAATATTCGAAAATGATTTTTAAATCGAAAATTCAAAACAGTTCGAAAACGATGTCGTTTAGGTTAGTAGTTGAGCGACGTCGTTTAGATTAGTAAGGATGAATGGTCTAGATCGAGTCTTATCTTTTAATCGTGGCAGTATGTTTAAGTAATCAGATCTGACGGTCGAGGAATAGTCGGTTTTTGATTTGAGCCGTAGGTTTTAGCCAACCAATCCTAAGATCGTGAAGTAGCCATGTGGTTCAATAGGAGCCATTGGATTAAATCCGAATAAACCGAAAAATAAAAAATGCGGAAAGGCATCGTTTCGGTGCGGGGGTCGCACGGGTCTAGGTCTGGGCTGGGTATCCGACTAGAGTGGGTCAGTTTGACCCGGTCTGAATAATTTTTTAATAAAAAAATTTAGAATTTTTTTAAATAATAAAAAAATTGAAAAAAATTCTAGAAAATCCTAAAAAAATGTTAGAAAATTCTAGAAAATCCAAAAAAAAAATATAGGAAAATTGTGAAAAATTTCAAAGCATTCCAGAAATTCCCAAAAATTGAGGATTGACCACAGATAAATGGTCAATCATATTTTTAAGATTTCTTATCTATTCATATGAAAATTGATGATATTACCCTTTAGGGGTAAATCGCCCCTACTTGGTATATGAGATAGGTCGAGAAGGCCAAGGTAAGAATTAGGGTCAGCTAGGCGATTATTTCTTATGCTTGGATTCTCGAATCTTGTCATTTTTTCTAAAATGACGATTCTACCATTCTAAGGGTAAATTGTCTTTCTTATTCCGATCGAGCCGTGAAAATTACTCAAAATTAGGATTTGGGTCTAATGATTGACCAATACTTCTGTTTGAGATTTTCACCTCTCATCACTTTCTGTAATGATAATTTTACCCCTTATAGGGTAAATCGCTTCTAAAATTCTAGAAAAATTCAGAAAATTCCCGAAAAATAGGAAATAGATTAGTTTGGTGACTAATCATCTTTCCACAATCTTTTGAGTTTATATTTTTTCTGAAATAACAAATTTGTCCTTGTAGGGAAAATTGTCCCAAAATTACGATTTTGCCCCTCATGGAAAAATTATGTCAAAAATACTCCTGAACCTTGATTGACATTTCTCTAGTTTAATAGGGCTTCACTAGGGATGCCACGTTGTGTTCATGTGATTTATCGGTACGTTTTGGATCCTTGATTTGCGCATCTATTTTTTATCGATCGTGAATGCTAGGGTAGTCACTCCTATTTACATGAACTCCTAGTTTTAGCGTTCGCACCTTACTCATCTGCATGAAATCTTAGGTTAGACAAATCATTCAACTTAAGTGCCGAAAGGGCGTCAACTCTAACAGTTGGCGTAACAAAGTCCCAAATCTCATTTTTCTAATTTCCACATAATTGAATAGAATGCTCTCAACTATTTGATAGGGTTTCCAATCGTGCCTTTCACAAAACGATTGGTGGCGACTTCTTAGTATGCACACATTTCACAAGTTACCAGACTACACCGAAGGTCGACCACGTATACCGCCGTTGCGACTTGAGTAACGAGCCTTGGGAGAGGCACGCTTCCGACTAAAGGGGACGGCCCATTAACCTGCCATGATCTTGAAAGGAGTTCGTCGAGATCCGGGTTGCGACAGACATGAAAGATCTCGGCCAAAACTTTCATACTTTCTTTCTCTTGAATTGTATTTAACATGATATTGTTTTAGCCATTTCATTGTGAACCCGTCGAATCATGTGTGCTAATGTGGCTAAATTGCCGTGTAACTCGATACATGGAGCTGATGTGGAGTTAAAAGCTGGTGCAAATGCGATACTAGATCTATCAAAATGAGTCATAAATCCATTTATCGACTCATATATAACAGGCTGACTTGTTGTATGTGTTAGTTATATTCAATTACTATGTAATTAATGGGTTTAGACATAATAAGTGTTAAGGGGTTACCTATACGACTCTTTCTTCATTCGCTCTTGTCCTCCATAGATATTGTGCTCAGTCACACTGCATTCTTTCCTTGATTTAGATATGAGTTTTCTATAATATATTAAATATGAAAGTATTTTAGAAATGAGTCATAAAATGAATAATGAGCTTATTTGGATTGAATTATTTATGACCTGACCAACTCGTTTGACCGCGAGCACTCATTGCCAGCAGGAGAAAGGCTTTGCAACTCCTCCAGCAGTTTAACCATTCAACCAAACCCGGTTTCTCGGTTGAAATTAACCTTTCATGTTCAAATTTACAACGTTTGCATTACAATTGGGAACAATGAGTATGTTTACGACAATTTAGATCGGGATATTTAAGAGAAAATCGATTTAAAATCTAACTTAGCGACGCAGTTGAGGGGGATAACGGAGGGATTTTTGTAAATAGGAGACGACTCAATTATACCAACTTGAAAAACGACAGTCTTCAATTTCCATTGTTGTTCAACGAGCTCTTCTTTTATGTTTTCTTAAGTTGATTCTTTAATTTTCTTGTTAATTGATGGGGTTAATACCGCGAAAAATTCCCAACTGGTACACTTGTGACAAATTAATCCTAAACTATTTTTTTTTAACCACAAAAAACCTTAAACTGTTATATTTGTGACAAATTTATTCAAAACTATTTTTTTTTACGACAAAAAATCCTAAAATATTACAACTGCGATAAATTTACCCCAAATTAATTTTTTTACCATAAAAAATATCAAATTGGTACGCATATGATAAATTTATCCTCTGTAAGTTTTCGTTAAATTGAGTTAATACCATGAAAAATTTTAAATTGACGCATAAGTAGCAAATATAGGGTAACGTGTATACCCGACAATTATCACGTGTCATCCAATTTGGCAATTCGACGGTAAAATTTAAGAAAAACTAACGAATAGTAAATTTATCACAACTGTACCAGTTCGGGGTAAATTTATCACAAGTCAGTTTAGGATTTTTCATGATCAAAAAAATAATTTGAGGTAAAATTTTCACAGGTGTACCAATTTGAGATTTTTGATGGTATTAACCCCGATAGATAAGATCTTCTTCTTTTTTCTTTCGAAATAAGGTGCATCATTCGAAGAATTGACCTCTTTTTTTTTTTTGGATAAAAACCACCAAAAACCTTAAATAATATAAATTGTGATATATTTACCTTAAAATTTTCTTTGATACAGAAAATTCCAAACTTATATTTGTTCGACACATCTACCATCTGTCGAAGTTCTATCTACATATATAGACGCGGGAAAGTTACGTTAGTGAAATAAAAACGACATTGTTTGCTTTGAAAAATAATCTGATAAATGTGTCCCGGTACAAGTTTGAAATAATTATGTCACAATGATTATAATTTATGATTTATGATGTCATAATGTTTTTTTTGCTAGTGTTTTTTTTTAAATTTAAGTAGGATGAATTTGTGATCCGAACCTTTTGGAAATGGAAAGGTTGGAAGGCAGATTCGCATTTATTATTGTTTACTATTTGTTTATTTTTCGTCCCCGTGTCGTTCGTACTAAAAAGGCAAAAATAAAAAACGAAAAAGAAATCAATTGCGTCCCGTCGCGATTCGCACCGCCATCAGGTCAGGCGACTCTGCCAGGAAACCCTTGGTCTCTCAATCCGATATTCTCATGTTCTCGGAGCTCCGGCTCCATTGACGGAGCCCCAGCTCGGTTCGCCAATATTACAAACCCATCGCCGCCGAAACGATAGCAACATCTCTCCCTCTCCCTTCTCCGATTCCCCCCGATTCGACCCCTCTCCAAATCGATCTCCAGATCTCGAACTGTAAGAATGTCCAAACCCTGGGGCAACATCGGCGCCTGGGCCGCCGACTCCGAGCAAGCCGAGGCCGAGGAGCGCGAGGCCGCCGCCGCAGCAGCCGCAGCGGCCCCCGCCAGGGCCGAGCCTCAGAACTTCCCCAGCCTCAGGGAGTCCGTCAGCGCCAAGCCCAAGAAGAAGAAGATGTCGCTGAATGAGTTCTATTCCGCAGGTTCCGGCAGTTCCAGCGCCGCGGGCGGAGGCGGTTACAAGGGCTTGACTCCTGACGAAATGTTGCGCCTGCCCACGGGCCCGAAGGAGCGCTCTGCGGAGGAGATGCAGTACGGCCGGCTCGGGGGTGGGTTCTCTTCCTATGGGAGGTCTGGCCCGACGCCGAACCGGACGCGCGACCGCGAAGAGGGGGATACTTCCTGGGGCGGCGGCGGCGGCGGTCGGAGATCCTACGGTGGCTTCGAGGATGATCATCGTGGCCCTCCGCCTTCGAGGGTTTCGGAATTTGATCAGCCATCTCGTGCTGATGAGGTTGATAACTGGGCAATGGGGAAAAAACCTCTGCCTTCCCTTGATTCCACAAGGCAAACCAGGTACGATTCTCTTGGAGGTGGCTCTAGGGCTGACGACGTTGATAATTGGGCATTGGGGAAGAAGCCGCAACCACCAGCTCCTTCAAGATCCTTCGGCTCGGGGTTCCGTGATACTGGGATGGAGTCTGACCGCTGGAACAGAGGTGGTGGAGGAGGACTTACCACAGAGCGCCCGAGGTTGGTGTTGGATCCGCGTAAGGGTGATTCGGTGGGAAATGAAGTGGTGAAAACTACTAGGGCGAGTCCATTTGGTGCAGCCCGGCCACGAGAGGAAATCTTGGCCGAGAAGGGTTTGGATTACAGGAAGCTGGAATCAGAAATTGAAGCCAAGAAGACAAGCAGACCCACAAGTGCACAGTCAAGCAGGCCATCGAGTGCGCAGTCGAGCCGGTCTGAGAGTCAAGGGCTGCAGGGTACTGAGATCGTGGCCAGGCCAAGGCCAAAAGTTAATCCGTTTGGAGAGGCCAAGCCTAGGGAAGTGTTGCTAGAGGAGAAAGGGAAGGACTGGCGCAAAATTGATTTTGAGTTGGAGCATCGCCGCGTTGATAGGTTTGTCAAACCAATCCTCATCATCTGATGCTATATTGTCGTTGAATGCAATTCGCTAATAGTATCGTTCACTAAGAAAACTTTCTGTCTGGAATTCTTGATTGCAAATCACGGTTTACGTCCTTTGTTAATTGATAACTCCTCAGCGGAGGTACTAGGAGGTGCAGCAGACTAGTGGATGTGATTGATGATTTACTGTTCATCCGTCCCTTCAACATCTGATGCTTGAAGTCGACAGCATTGGGTTGGTCTTGAGTCTTCTGATGGCGCTTTAGAATTTTTGTGATATGTGGTGGACATAATAGTGTCCTGATTGCATGAACCTGCGAAGAGAGAAATCTTAAAGATTGTTGGACTTTATATCATGATTTTAATTTGGAAAAGTAATGTAGAAGCGTACCTAGCTAGTGACTTGGAAAAGCTATTGAGAGTAAAGCACTCTGCTACTTGCAAGTTGGCCGCATGATTTGGTTGTTTTCTGCCTCATCGCTTTGTTGCCGTTTCTGGATGGAGGGGAAGTGGACAAGGTTGGTCCATCTCCCGCAAGAGACCTTGTGAGAATTAATCCATTGGGCTCTCTTTTCAAGAGGCATCAATGTTTGATCTTATTAGAGTCAAAATCTCAGTTGCTAAAAAAAGAAAACATCGCTGTTTGACAACCAAATTATGTGGAATTCAAGGAAAGACTTATTTTGCAGCTAGTTGGGATAAGTTTCATTAAGATAGAATGCTGAATATTATATAGAGTTTAATGTGTGGGTTTCCAGAATATAACATTTGCTTCCGGAAGAAGTATATGCATTGTTATAAGTACCCAACAAATAATGCTCCTGCCCTGAAGATGGAGTTTTTTAGCTTTCCTTGATCTCTTGATCTTGAGGTCCTTTTTGCACTATTTTTCTTTTCAAGCATTCATGTTGCTAAATGACGGATGAGCACCAAATTCTGTCAGAGCCAGCATAATGGGGAGAGAAGAGGGTCTTGTGCCTTGCTAGAGGCTCTTTTAGGTTACAAAGGTGATCTAATGAATGTAAAATATTTTAAGATGCCCTTGATTGCGATTGTTGTGAATTCTATGCCTGGATAGGCAGACACGCTTTTTATTTATCAATGTTAACAATGAGAGAACAACTTGTGAATTTTCCCTGTCCTTTACTTACGTTGTCTGTTTCTTGCTTAACTGTGGCAATAGAGACTTCACTGCTTTGTAGTCACAGTGATTGATAGTACTGTAAAGAAAATCAAATGAAAGTAGAAGTGGTCATTGTTTTGATTTATGGGGAGTGGTATTGTAACCATTCTGGTTCTCGTTTGTGCAAAAACTAGCTCCATTTCTATAATAAATGGTAGAGCATTATTTTGTGTTGTGAGCATCTAAACTAACCAGACATTTCTATCCAGTAGCGCTTAATATTTAGTGAATATGATAGATTCTGTCAATGTGGCTTGTTTCATGATAATGTTCTGCCATAAGGCCTTTCATGTGCTCATCCTAAACTTCCTTTAACTTGCTCTCTTCTGGTGTCTTGTTGGTACTTTGGTTATCCTTCACATTGGGAAATGAAACCATATGAAGACCCTATTTTGCGAATCGAGCAATTTTCTCATGGACAATAGTTTAAATTTTCTTAAAAATCTTACATTCCCGACAACAGTTAGACAGTATATGGTTGCCTTTATACATGCCTTTTAGGTGTAGTTTTGGCAACCGTCCATGGCCATGCTGATACTTTTAGTTACCAGTGCTGATCCTTTTTTAAGGTTTATACAAATGGATACCATTGTTATCTAATTCAAGTGAGGTGTTTAGGCCTCAGACAGAGCAGGAAAAGATGCTGAAGGGGGAGATAGAGAACTTGAAGAAAGAAAGGGAGGAGAAACTTGCTCATAAAGCAAACAATGAACATTCCCAAGGATCTGAAGGAGACCAGCCGAGTTTGAGTGATGTGATATCACTGAAGGAAAGGGAACTGGAAGCTTTGACCTGTGATTTGGATGATAAACTTCGATTTGGGCAGAGATCTGTTGAGAGGCCTGGTTCTGGTTATGGCAGGTCCGGTAGCTTTTCTGATAGGCCACCTTCACGGGCTGGGTCAATTGATGAGTCTCGTAGTATGGATTACAATGATCGTCCCCCATCCCGTGGCATGGGAGATGCATGGTCCAGGGGTGGGAACGAGAGAAGACCATTTCAAGGTGGCAGGGATAGAGGATTTTTGGCCAGTAGAGACTCCAACAGGTAAAGAATGCATCTTATTGTCACTTATGCTCTACTGTTACTATCTAGGAAATTTGTTAATAGCTCCGCACTCTTCCCCTGGAAACTCCCCAGAATTCAGGCTTCAAAATTTAAGACCTGATTAGTACCATGGAAAAAGATTGGCAATATCCTTAAAGAAATTATGTACTTTTTGTTTGACCAAGGTGGGTACTTTAGAGAGTTGATCTGATTTGTAGTGTTCAGATTCAATGTGATTTCAGTGTTGATGTGATGAAATATAAGGTAGTGTCGAACATATCCATTTTTTTTTTTGGTTGGAACAAACATATCCAATTAACTGTACGGTTTTTTGAGCTTCACCTTCCATGATGTAATCCAAGTCTTATTTTTTATGCCCTGGTGGATTCACTGATGCTGGGAGTGTAACTTTGAGCTAATCTTCTCTCTCTTTCTTCCAAGTGATTGTTTGCTGTGCCTTTGTCCGAAAGGATGCGTCGAATAGTTTTTGAAACTTAATTGAGAGTATCCTACCCCTCTTCCCCACTCTCTTGTTGTTTATTTACGTAATTTAATGTGCTAAAGGTGCACGGAATTTTTATTTGAGCTGTTGCTCTTTATGCTATGTTGATTTACAAGAATGCTATGTATGTTCATCTAGCTTGGTATCAGAAGTCAAGAAAAATCTGAAGTGCTTATAACCCGATGCTCTTACGTGCCAGGTCGAGATCGAGGGAGAGATGGTGAACAGCTGTTGCACTTACTGGGTTTCTCGACTTTTGACAACTTGAAGCAGATACTGTTTTGCTGCTTTGCTTTTTTCGCATTGATATCTGTCTGTTATTAACTTTTGTCTGGTTACTAGAAAAGAAATTGTTTAATGCTGCGGAAGACAGATGCATTTTTTGGGATTCTAATTCTCATTTTTGTCTGTGTTGAGGACACTGTATTCTCTGGTAAATGAAGTCTGTGGAAGTCTATTACGTGACCAATTTTTACACAGTAGTCTGATTTAGCTTGCCGAGGGACTGGCTATTTATATTCGACGATCCTTTCATTGCTGAACATTTCCTTTGTCATGTTTTGAAATACGGGTTTTTGTTGTGCCGCTCCTGTCAGGTTGTCACTCTCACAGGAGATAATAGAACTTTGTTGTTGCCAACAACATATTTGTGTTTGAATATAGTGAGTGATTCGACGGGACATTGGTATTAGTATTACTATGCTATCGGGCATGGGTGAAAAGTCACCGAGTGGAAAATGCAAATGCCAGCGAATTCCTGTCGGGTTTATTGTCCTCCTGATTTCAGGAAGGGAAGAAATAACAGTCACCATCTTGCGGCAGGAGATGAACCTTTTTTTTTTTTTTTTTTTGGGGGGGGGGGGGGGGGGGGGGGGGGGTGGTGGGGCGTGGGGGCAGGAGATGAACTTGGTGAGGCTTTCCTAGTCGCGAGAGTCTAGATGACTTCACAGATTTTCGGTTCAATCGTAGGACGGTAGTTAGGAAACTCTCTGCCAATTTTAGTTTTTGTGTTCCTTGTCCAGGTAAAACCATCACTGGGGGGTAAATGAGTTTAGAGCTATTTGCTTGAAAGACTAGAGGTGAGCATGGGTCAGGTTGGTAGATTTCGGACCTAGAACCTGAAATCCATGTTATTATAACTGGTTCTAAATTTTTGAAAATTGAAATTTGCTACCCTGAAGTCCATCTTGTTATAAATCGGTTTCAAATTTTTGAAACCTGAAATTTACTCTATTTGTTTTGAAATCTGTTTTAGAACTTATCCTATTTTTTCGATCTGGTTCTAGGGTTTACTTGGGAACCTCTTTTTTTTTTCCCGGTAAAATGATGAGTAGCAATAAAATGATTCAAAGTAAATTATGAATAATACAACTCACTATTCGTCAAAAACAATAACCCCTAATACGAGCAATATAGAAAATACAATTCATAAAAAATGGGGCGACGGAGACTAGAATTTTTTTTAATGGTTGCTAAAAATCGATTTCAAAATTAGTTCGGTTCCTAAACAGTTGGAATTGAGAATCAGCCCGATTTCAACCAGTTCCCAAAATTTAAAATTTATCTCCCAGACCAATTTGAATGAGAATTGATTCTATTTTTCGAGTGGTCCAATTCGAGTTTCAAGTAAATCCGATTCGATTGCACACCTCTATGAAAGACGACCCAAGTGGTGCATCGAGAAGATGGTTCAATGGACCAACATTGATTAAGGGGGCATCTTACCTCGCGAAGTGTATTTATAAACCAAGTATTTTTAGAAGTGAACGCTAGCTATTTAGATCAGCAAAACGCGTTAATGTTATCAAAATCACTAAGCGATGATGCAAATGTTTTTAATCTAGAAATTTTAGTAAGGATAAATCTAGAACCATGATAAATCCTATAAGGACATTGATTAACGGACTGATTGAAATGTTGGCCCTTGGCCAATTGAGATCATCCTCTTTGTGGGTTGGTCTTTCGGGCGTGAATTTTGAAGGTTCCTTTTGCAGTTGTCCTTCAGGTAAGGAAACAACCAGTGACATTGGGGACGTGGGAAGGGAATTTTACTCAGAACTCACAAAAGGGAAAAAGATGGGAAAAAACCGACTTAACTGAGATCGAACCCAGAATCTCTGGTTCCGTAGACCAGCACCTTATCCATTAGGCCATGGAGTCTCGCTTTCAATCTTCAACGACAGCTCGAAATCTAATCGGATAAAGTAAAAATTGAATGGTCTTCTTACTCCAAAAATCAACCAGCTTCTTCAGATGCCCAAAAGTAAGTTGGATCACTTCCATCCTCGAGTAAGTTAATTCCTCCTCCTGTCCTCCAGCCCCGAAAGTGGGACTCTGGATAACGTCTGAAACGCCTACCGCGAGGGCAGGAACTGGAAGAGCCATCAATCTCTGCGACCGTCACCTGTTCGTTTCTGCAAGGCCTGCCAATCACGTGGATGGGGATGAGCCATAAAGCTGATCACGAAGAACGCCCAAAGATGGGATGGGAGTTTACCTCATCCCAGAACCGGTTTCTCGAAGACGGTGAAGATTTGTTTGCTTTTTAGGTCGTTCTTGAAAAGAGAGATGAGATTTTGCTTGATTTTGGACAATCTTGTCGGTGGTGCTTCTGCTTCTGCTTCTGCTTCTGCCGCCCAAAGAACCGCACTGCAGTGTAACAAAAGACATTAGTCCGATCGAGTTAAGATACTAACTAAATGTCTTTGCTTGGTTGTCCTGAAACGGGCTCTTGGGGGTTCGAAGGAAATTGATCGTCGTGATCTGGAATTGCCAAACGCATGCACATACTTTTGATCCTATCGTTCCTTGCAAGATAGATATAAATGTCGTAAGGACCACGGATAATGAAGACACCGATCAGGATTAGAGGAAGCCTGATCTGATTAACATAATCACCACCACCCCCCCCCCCCCCCTCCCCTTTACAATGAAAGATTCCAAATAAAGGAGAATCCCTTCTGATGTAAATTGCCACCATAAGCTTGCTGATCCCCATAGTTAAGTCCCAACTTCATAAAAAGGCAACATGGTCACCAAAAATTATCCGCACTCCAGCTTCTTCGCCACAAGTTCTTATCCCAATGACGTCAGGATAATTAACATCCTCGTCCAAAACGATGCAATCATTGCCATGAAATCGACAAAAAAGAGCAGCACGTGAACGATTTGATCGATCCTCCCCTCCCGCCGTTATATAAAGTAGTAGCCTTATCGCTCTCCCATCCAATTCAAACACTACGCTCCTTTCACTTTCGAGAGAATCACAGCCTTTTTTCCTCCCTTCTCTGCCTTTCTTGGTTCAGGTCTCGCCGGTCCTCGCCATGGAGGCCAAGCATTTGTTTGGCTTCTTCGCCGTGTGGGTGTCGTGCGGTTTGGCCGGGGGTGCGGCATCGGCTGGGGCCTCCTCGTGCGATTTCCCGGCGATATTCAACTTTGGCGACTCCAACTCCGACACCGGCGGCCTCTCTGCTGTTTTTGGCCAGGCGCCCCCGCCTCACGGGGAAACTTACTTCCGTAGCCCCGCCGGGCGGTACTGCGACGGCCGCCTCGTGGTCGACTTTATCGGTACCGATCTCTCTCGACGCCTCTCTCGTGATGTTCTCTTTCGCTCTGCTCAAATGGTACGCATTTATGACGGAACAAGGAAAAGTCAATGAGATTATCAGTGCCAGAGTGGTTCAAGCTCATCACGTAACATCATTTGCAGAGTGATTAAGATTCAACGAGGGGTCGATGACGTTGATTCATTGTCCTTTTACAACGTGTATAATACTATGTGATTACACCGAACAAAGCCATGGAGTCCAATTTTCTCGTAGTACAGGCCATAATAAATAGAGCATAGCCAAGAAAACTTTAGCAGAAAGCGACGTCGGCTGTGCAGAAAAAATCAATCAAGCACTCGTGGGAACAAAGTTGATGAGCACACAAGCATGTGCGAGCGAAGTAGATGCACGAAATCCACCGACGAATGCTTTCTTCCGTCCGGCGTGAATCCGAAGTTTCTATTGGTCCCCCATGGTCACAGAAAGTGACTTGCGGACATCGATGTCATTGGGATGGGTGCAGGGCACTTCAATGGTGGGCCTGAGGAAATTATTTGCGTAGATCCTTGCAATTTTCGGACGGGATTCAGTTGTTTTTTTCCTTCTTTATAGGTTGGACGAAGTTTCATGACCATATGGGTTTCTCAATCAGCTAACTTTTAAAGCGTGTTTGATTCAGCATTGAATTGATTTATCCAGAAGGAATGAAAGTTGTTTGTGTGTGTGTCATTTCAGCTCAAAGCTTTGGATTGCCCTATCTAAGCGCGTACCTGGACTCGGTCGGGTCGAACTTCAGTCATGGAGCCAACTTCGCGACCGCTGGCTCGACCATTAGGCCCCAGAACTCGACTCTCCGTCAGTCGGGGTTCAGTCCCATCTCTCTGGACGTTCAGTTCAACGAGTTCTACGAGTTCCGCCGCCGATCTCAAGTTGCCCGCAGCCGAGGTATGAGAATCTCAATCTCCAGGAATTTCATGTCCTAAAACAGGACCGAATAATCTGAATAAGAGTCGAACGGCTCATGACTAGCGCCACACATTAGCATTTTTTTTACACTGCTAAATGATCCCGTCACTGAGTTTTATTTCCCGAGTATAAGGTGGGGTCTATGAGAAGCTGTTGCCTAAGGAAGAAGTTTTCTCTCGGGCGCTGTACACATTCGACATCGGCCAGAACGACCTCACGGCCGGTTATTTCATGAACATGTCCACGAGCGAAGTAAAAGCATACATACCTGATGTGCTCGAACAATTCAAGAACGTTGTCAAGGTCAGTGTATTAGATGCACCTCGTGATTCATTTGAGTGCGAGTTTTCTGATTACTAAATGTACCGGACGGTACAGTACATATATGGCGAAGGAGGGAGGTACTTTTGGATACACAACACGGGCCCGGTTGGCTGCCTCCCATACGTGATGGAGCGGATCCCGATCTTGGCGTCGCAAGTCGACGGCGCGGGCTGCGCGTCCCCATTCAATGAAGTGGCTCAGGATTTCAACCTCGGATTGAAGAAAGTCGTGACCCAATTGAGGAAGGAACTGCCGTTAGCTGCCATCACTTATACGGACGTTTACGCGGTCAAATACGCCTTGATCAGCCAGCCGAAGAAGTACGGTAAGTATCAATTAACGCCCAAATCATCTGGTATGGACTGATTCTGATCGGTGGCTAATGTCTGTCATCAAATTGCAGGGTTGAAGCAGCCTTTGAGAGCGTGCTGCGGCCATGGAGGGAAGTACAACTACAATATCCACATGGGCTGCGGCGGGAGGATCACAGTGCGCGGGAAGGAGGTGTTGGTGGGAAAATCCTGTGAAGACCCATCAGTTTATGTGAACTGGGATGGTGTCCATTACACTGAAGCAGCCAACAAACAGATCTTTGATCACATCGTGGGTGGTTCATTTTCTGATCCACCTGTTCCTTTGAACAAGGCTTGTCATAGGCTTCCCTCTCACTGAGTCCAGACTTTGAATCGACTTCTCCTTGCTTGATTCTCTCTGCTTGCCCCCTGTTGATCTTTTTGTGTCTTAGCTGCTCAATTCGCAAATTTGAATGGGGATCAGATTTTGTTGTCTCTCTCTTTCCCTTTTCTGTCAATGACTGACTGCAAGTTTCGTGTGAGTTAGGAACTAGAAAGCACACAAATCATTAGTTGCCACAGCACATTAGGCGCTACGTTAGGATACCATGTTCTCACGGATCTTTCGTTGTGAGAAAAGTTCCGAGGGCAATGTTAGACATAGTAAAGTCTTTTCGGTGGGACGCGTCTGTTAAGTAATTCGATAAGAAAGCGTGAAATCGAGATTGTTTTTACCACCAGGTTGGTCCTCTACCTGGAGAGGAGAACTAGACCAGAAAAAGGTTCCGATGAGATTCTAGGATGGACTAAATATCTTCAAAATCTCAGCAGTTGGGATTCAGCCCCATCTCTCTCGACGTTGTCAAAAAGAAACAATCATTCATCCATTAGTTCTTGTTATGTCCTGGAACTTATGTCCTTGCCCTAGTAGCATTTGTAACCAACACGGTGCCGATGTGTTCACTCATAATCATGTAAACGAGGCTTTGGGATATAGGAGATGTCTTTGAGAAGCTGTTGCCCCAGGAAGAGGTCTTCTCTGAGGCTCTGTATACCTTTGATGGTGGCCAGAGTAACCTCACTCGCGGCTGGGTACTTCATGAACATGTCTACCTCGGAAGCGAGAACGTACATTCCCGATGTCCGAGGGCAGTTCAAGAACTCACGTCAATGGATAGATGACATGGTTGTGATTCTCCTCTTCCTTATCACAACTACCTGGTATGTGCAGTTCGTCTACAGCCAAGGAGACAGGTTCTTTCGGATACACAACACAGCCTGGTCGGTTGCCTCCTAGCACGTGATGGAGCGGGTGCCTATCCTGGCATCACAAGTTGACCCCGTCGGCTGCGCATTCCCTTTCAACGAAGTGGCTCAGGATTTCAATTGCGGGCTGAAGAAAGGCTGTGATCAGGTACGCCGACGCCTGCTTGGTGAAATACTCCCTGATCAGCCGTCCTGGCAAAAAATACGGTTAGTGCACTCCCGGAGTGGTATTACAGAAATTCTCAAGATGTTATAGTGACAGAGGATTAGATGGGACTACAAGAATCTAGGATAAATCCATCTCCCGTCACAGGCGAGGGCTTTTCGGGCCGAGGACGATCTCAATCACTAATCGAAAATCATTGAATTTCGAGCATCGTCTTCAATCACAAGCCTATTAATACTGAAAAATCAAACTGCAAGCTCAAGACTTTTATCTTTCCTTCCATCACAATCACATACAAGCAGGGCACGACAATCGGGCGACCCTTCAAATCTGTGCTTCGCAGGGCACCTCGTTTTCAGGCGCATGTTTCGCAAAGATGATGTTCTAACTATCTTTCGCACCAAAACATGATCCAGTCATTGACACGGATAGCCAGCGTTACATCGGCGACCATTGCTATGCCGCCGGAGAACTGGTCAGAAACGGTTACGACACGATTGATATGGATACCATCGTCCGTCTTTTCTGAGTTATGCCTTTTAATTCATAATGTGAATGTGGAATAAATTTGTCACACGGACACTTAGACGTTCATGGACGGCATTCATATTAAACAGTAGTCGTTGAAAGAATCACTTTTAAAATTACCATTTCATTCTGACCCAGAAAGTAAAATATTACCACGTCATCTTATATAAGTGCTCTTCCTTTGACTCGGATGCGCGGTGCACGCACTCTGAGCAAATGGAGGCTAACTCGAAAGACCTGCCCTTCTCGGGCCTGCGAACCGCCGTGGCGGTGCTGGCGCTGCTGCTCTGTCGATCTTCGGCGTGTTCGGCTCCTGCGGTGGCGGCATGCTATTTCCCATCCATCTTCAACTTCGGGGACTCGAACTCCGACACGGGCGGGCTGTCGGCAGCGTTTGGGCAGGCCCCCCCACCGAACGGAGAGACCTACTTCCACAGGCCGTCCGGGCGGTACTGCGACGGCCGCTTGCTCATCGATTTCATCTGTACGATCTTCTGACTTTTCTTGGAATGGATCTTGAGTTTCCATGACTCCGTCGTATTGATCTTGCGGGACCAAGATGTTCGCAGATCCGAGGTTTTCTCGACAGTTAGATGGCCATTGTTCAAATTATTTTTGAATTTGAATCTGGGTTTCACGGTCCAACCTTAGCAGATTTTCAAAGATAGCATGCTTTGTCGTTTCTGATACGTAGGATCTGTCCGCGTGCAATGGGGCCGATATATGCGACGACAACACTTAGTCAACTTCTTCTTCTTCTTCTTCTTTTTTTTATAAAAAAATATAGTAAATTGATAGCATAAAAGCTCTATTAATATTTAATACGTACATACTGTGTATATACTGTATGAGATGTTGCATTCTTTTCTATTATTATTATTATTATTATTTTGGAACGTAAGATCCTTTTTAAGCAAAATCAAACGTGCTGTAAAGTGCTCGTAACGCGACCTAGAGTCTTTGTTAAGCCTTCTTCTATTTTATTTTAAGGATAATATGATGAAAAACCTCAAATCGATTCAACTTTAACAAATTTTTCATAAATGATTTTTTTTCATCGTGAAAAATCTCAAAATCGGCACAATAAATATATCCCAAATTGATACATTTGTGACAAATGTATCATACGTTTATTTTTTGTTAAATTTTATTATTAAATTGTTAAATTGGATGACACGTGAAAGTTCACAGGTGGCCAATTTAAGATTTTTACCCTCTGTTTATCACAAATGTATCACTAGGGATTTTTCGTGATATTAGCTGATTTAACGAAAGCTAAATTTGCCACATATATATATCAGTTTAGTATTAGTTTGAAGTAAATTTATCGGTGTATCAGTTTGGGATTTTTTTATGGCAAAAGAAAATAGTTGGAGGCAAATTTATCACATGTGTACCAGTTTGAGTTTATTGTTATCAGAAAAATAGTTTGTGGTAAAATTTGTCACAGACGTACCAGTTTGAGGTTTTTTTTGTGGTCAAAAATGAAATTTGGAGTAAATTTGTTACAAATGTATCAGTTTGAAAATTTTTGTAACATTTTTTCACGATAATATGAATATTTTATGGCCAATTTAATACATTAATGAGTTTTAACCAGCTCGAGCATAGAAGAACCGAGCACCTGCACATACCTCCTGGAAAATTCATGGGCTATGCGTGATTCTGTGAACTACATATATATATATTTTTTTTTTTGGGTGGCAGCGGAGGATTTGAGATTGCCTCACCTGAGTGCATATTTGGACTCCGTCGGTTCAAATTTCAGTCACGGAGCCAATTTCGCTACGGCCGGATCAACGATCAGACCTCAGAACATGACCCTGTCCCAGAGCGGATACAGTCCGATCGCGTTAAATGTTCAGCTCGTCGAGTTCTCCGACTTCATCATGAGGTCGCAATATTTTCTGTCTCAAGGTACCGATTCTCGACCGCGGACTGCATAAACCTGGCAATCGAATTGCTTCTCATCACCAATGTCATCTTCTGATGCTGATGCGGGTGTTCTTGTTTTGATGTGCCGTGCCTTCCGTTAACGAAAAGGAGGGGCGTTCGCGAGATTATTGCCGCGAGAAGACTACTTCTCCAGGGCTTTGTACACGTTCGACATCGGCCAGAACGATCTCACGGCTGGATTGAAGCAGAACATGACGGTGGATCAGATAAAGGCATACATTCCTGATGTGATGACTCAGTTCTCAGATGCAATAAAGGTGGTGCCATTTTATCTAATCTGGTTCTTGTTGATATTCCGCGTTAGATTCTAGATCATTTCTCAAGTATGTCGATGAGTGGAAAAAAAATTATGTGAAAACAGAAAGTATATGCTGAAGGAGGAAGGTCATTTTGGATACACAACACGGGTCCGTTGGGATGTCTGATCTACATCATGGACCGGTTTCATCTCGAAGCGCCGGAAGACGAACATGGCTGCTTGAGACCTTTCAACGAGTTGGCTCAGTACTTCAACACCAGGTTGAAGGAAGCAGTGGATTCACTCAGGACAGAACTTCCTCTAGCAGCAGTAACATATGTCGATGTGTACTCTGTGAAGTACAATCTCATCTCTCAAGCACACAAACATGGTAATTACCTGAACACCTTCTCATTCTTTTTTTGTCTTTTCCTAAGTGCATTGCTGTAAAATCTTATGAACTTACTGGTTTAGCAATAGATTTAGGTAAACACAAAGTGATGGAATACAATCGATTTCTTCTGCTCAATCATCGGAGGTTGTATCAATGGCTCTTGGCCTGTGGATGATGTTTCTGCTAATCTGCAGGATTTCAGCAACCTTTCAAAGCCTGCTGCGGTCACGGTGGGAAGTACAACTACAACAACAGTAGGAGGTGTGGATTCAAGATTACAGATGAAGGCAAAGAGATCGTAATAGCAAAGTCGTGCGAGGATCCGTCGGTCCGGGTCAGCTGGGATGGAATACATTTCACCGAAGCAGCAAACAGATGGATTTTTGAGCAAATAGCCGGCGGCTCGTACTCCGAACCGCCAATTCCTCTGAACCTGACATGCCGTAGGATGAATCACCGAGACCAATGCATGGTCTGAGCCCTCGTTTTCGGATGCAGAGAAGCCATTTCTTTAGAGGTAAGGATCAAGAACTGAACCGATGACACTCCCTACTATGCGGACGAGACAGGCTAGTCCGGTTTGTGATCTACTTATGATGGGCCGCTAGTGGTCTGATTTCTTTTGCTTGCAGCTGCTTCTATTCTTTAGTCTACAACCTCAGAACTTGGTGTGTACAACATCTTAAAGTTTGCTAAAAGATTTTAACCAATCCTAAGATATGGTTCCTGGGGTGTTTACCTTCATCAACTTTACACATCTATTAAGTTCCATTTGGACCTGGTGAGGCGGCGTGACACCCATATGAGACCCACCATTTTCAATGGTCTAAATGCAGTTCGACATATGTATCAACCCCCATCGAATAACTCTTCCGGCGCCACCTAAAAACAAGTTTTGAATCAAACACCAGTCTAGTCTTCCCTCGAGAATCCATTCTTGAGAATAGTTATGGTGATCTGGATCATTATTACAGACCGTACCGAGCCTAATTTCCTCGGCTATTCAGTCCGTTAAGGATCACTCTAGTACGATTAGCTTTCAACCTGTCACGAAGAGCAACATCAACTCTCGGACCAATTTGTGCACAGATGGCCGACCCCATTTTCAGAAATCTTCCCGGATGATAATGGTCTCATCCCATAATTCATAGCACCAACACCCCCAACGACTTTTCCTCCGTCGACTAATTCAGGTTAAGGATTAAATTATTAAAGGGTCGGTCTCGACCCTCAATCTGTTTGTTGTTGGAAGCTTCACCGACGTCAAAGTCTACGCCATGAGCCGCCCCCCAATTTGTGGCTTTTTCCGCCATTGACTAATGACTTCTTTTTGTTTGGCGTTTCTTCTTTTCTTCTTTTTCTTTTTCTTTTTTCATTAAGGATTTTATCGTTAAATGTCTCGAGAAATTTTTTTTGAACATATTACGATTTTTAATACATTTGTTAACCCTGTAGATTCACGATTAAAATCCTGAAAATCGAATATTTTCTCATTAAACATGTTTCAAAAGTGCCCGACTTTTTATTTTGTAATTTTATCTAGGTGATAAATTTTGAAAATTCGAACATGGTTTATTTGATAAACGGACTTACCAAAAATTTCAAATATTGCACTATTTCTCTTTCCATTTATTACTTGTATAATTTCTTGGCATTGTGTCAATAATTTTTTTTCCCCGTTGACTAGAGTATTTATTAGTAAAATAAAAAAGTAGGTGGGCATGGGGCTGTGCACTTTTTACTAGTGATTTGTTGAGAAAACATCTTGATTGATTTTGAAACTGACAAAATAATCTATGGTGCTTATAGAATCTAATAAATTCGTAAACATATTGGTTGTGCAGGCGATGTCCTGACTATATCGTGACTCTAAAAGTTCTTACAAGAATAATATCAAACAATTAGGCATCTAAATTGCATATCATATTCGGATCTTGCGATGAGAATGATTCTATTTCTAAAAAAAAAAAAAAACCCACCTCCCAGCGTAACGTTCAGATTCAGACGTAGCTCACTAAGTAACTGACTCGGACTCATATTCAAGTTTAATCGGGCAATATCATATGTTCACAAAGAAAATTCAAACGCAGAACGAATCGTTTATGACAGCCATTAATCGGATTGGGTTTCTCGTTAAAGAACCAAGGATGGTTAATGCCGAGTCTCAAAGATGATCTTGCGATGCAAATTCTTCTTTCTCTTAACCGCATTCGATGGTCCATCGAACGCACGAGAAACTGATTCTTTTCAGACTCCAGCTCGGTTCTCAACTTAATAGTTTAAGTTCCGTATTATTTTATCAAGTTCTTTACGATCACCTGTTGAATCCCCCTCTCCTATTGTCCATTCTCAGTTAAAAGCATCTTTTTATTTGGAGAAATTAGAACATACAATGTCAATTCAAGATCAAGTCTAGTTAATTCTATAATTTTACGTGCTATATTTAACTTCACTGTCATATCTTTATCATAATTTCGTGAAAGAAAACTTTATTTATTTATTTATTTGGTCATGGGAAGAAAACTTTAGTTGGAAGACTGGAAATTTGACAAGAAAGAATAAAGGGTAGGAAGCTCATTCTGGATACCCAACACTGGCCCGTTGGGGCGTTCGCTCTTCATTCATCATGGACCAGTATCATCTCGAAGCTTTGAGACCTTTCAATGAGTTAGGTCAGCACTTCGACACCATACCGAAGGAAGCCATGGATTCACTCGGGACAGAACTTCCTCTGGCGGCAACAACATATGTTGTTGCGTACTCCGTTCAAGTATAATCTCATCACTCAAGCACATAAACATGGTAATTGACTCAATAACCTTCTCATCTTTTCTCCGAGATTCCATAATATTTCCTGAACAGGTCATCTCATAGGTGTATCGCTAGAATCATATGAAGTTGTTTTGGCGCATATTTAGGTAGAAGAGAAGATCAAAAGTGATGGATTACCATGGCTTTCTTCCACCATGTCATCAGAAGTCGAAATTTCAACAACCCTTGGGCCTGTGATCATGTCTTTTTTGCTCATTTGCAGGATTTTGGCAATCTTTCATAGCCTGCTGCTGTTGTCACGGTGGGAAGTACAACTTCAACAACAGCAGGAGATGTGGATTCAAAACTACAGTAGAAGGAGAGTAGATTGTAATAGCAAAGTTGTGCAAAGATCCATCGGCCCGGGTCAGCTGGGATGGAATACATTTCACAGAAGCAGCTAACAGATGGATATTTTAGCAGATGGTTGATGGCGCATCCCCCTGCTGATTCCTCTGAGCATGGCTTGTCATAGAATAGATCACTGAGACAAATTCATCCCCTGAAAACTTCCCCCCTCGTCAATTAAATTTCATTTTCAAATGCAGGGAAGCAGTTTCTTTTCAAGAATTGAACTCCTTTCGCATACCAAAGACAAGGCTGTATTTCTCTTGCCTCATGTTGATCAAAGTCACAAGTATTCCAAGTTTTTATGTTATAATCAAATATACAAGGTCGTTAATCTACAACATTGTGGGAAACTCTCATGCTGGGTTTCCCTCAACATTCCATGGTGGACAACTAAGCTAAGAACCTCAAGGTTTAGAGCTGTACTATCCATTTGGAACGAAAAGAAAGGGAGAATTATGCAGTGTGTACAACTCCCAGAAAGGAACATCCGGATACTTGTGACTGAAGGAAAACTCTCAGTGACCAAAATGGCTATATTACTTCGTCACGTCTAAATTGAGTCAAATCTACGACCATCACAGTGACATCATCCAGGCTACCCCTGCTGATAGCAAGATTGGCAAGCTCCTTACAAGCAGCTGCAAGACCAACAAAAGAGAATCCCTTGTTACAGTTGCCATTGTTCTCTCGACTACTTAGGCATTCAGTTTTCGTGTTTACTCTCTTAACCAGGGATACTCTTCTCGACTTCAATGGTGGGCTGTTGATTTCGCCGAAGAACTCATTTTCACTATCTTTCCAGCTTTCAAGAGGGCTTTTGTGGCTTGGTGATTGCTTAATTTTCTTCCATTGCTTGAGCAGCAAGATCCTCCGCAGTTTTGAGGAGGGGCTCACATTAACACATCCGAACTCATCATTTTCATCCTTATAAAGATCTTTCGATGACAATGTTGCCTTATCAGCCACCCATGAACGTCTTACGACGTTGACAGCTTCTTGGTTGCCAACCTAAGGCAAAAGGTAGATTATGAGAAACTCAACAAAACAACGTCAACATCATCTTTATCATAAACTAGT
Organism: Rhodomyrtus tomentosa; assembly: GCA_028455895.1. Lineage (NCBI taxonomy): Eukaryota > Viridiplantae > Streptophyta > Magnoliopsida > Myrtales > Myrtaceae > Rhodomyrtus > Rhodomyrtus tomentosa. Next base: position 9,225,201 of record JAPCWY010000003.1, on the reverse strand, counting down.
TGGAGTTGGTGGTTGATGAACCCAAAAATAAATAAAATAGAAGCAAGTCCGACTAAGGAAAAAAAAATAATTATATAAAAATAAAAAATATATATGGAAAAAAGGACTAAAAAGGATAGTTAGGAACACAGGAATGTTGCCGATCCACAATGCTAATAGCTTTCATCCACTCCATCTTAAGATAAACCGTACGCTAATATATTTTTCACTCATTAAATTTTATTTTACTACTTTCCCCCAAATAAATTTTAGCCAACCTCTTCCTTTCTTCATGTCATGCTCTTGGTAACATACTTCTATTCTTGTCGGATCATCGGGAGATTTTCGAAGAATGTGCCCAAATCATCTCAACCTATGTTCTCTCATCTTTTCTGCCACCGGTATCTCTCCAACTTTTCGTCAAATATCTTTATTTTTTATCTTATACATCCTCGTATAACCACACATGCACCTTAACATCCTTATTTCCACTACTCTCATTTTATGCTTATGTAGCCTAACATCCTCATTTCCGCTATTCTCATTTTATGCTCATGTTGCCTCTATGCTGGCCAAAATTTAGCTTCATATAGCATTGCAGGCCTTACTGCGGTTTTATAGAATTTTTCTTTTAGCCTAAGAGGAATTTTACGATCACATAAAAATCTTAATGCATTGCGCCATTTTATCCAATTGGCTCTAACTCTATGGCTTACATTCTCATCAATCTCTCCCCCTTTTGCAATATTGATCCTAGATATCTGGAAGTATCGTTTTTTGGTGCCTCCTGTCCAAGTATATTCACGAATTCTTGATTCTCCTCTTGCCGTGTCGAACTCACACTTCATGTATTCGGTCTTACTTCGACTTAAAATAAATCCTTTAGACTTCAACGTACTTCTTCATAATTCTAATTTAACATCAATCCCAACATTGATATCATCAATAAGCACAATATCATTTGCAAAAAGCATAAACCACGGCACCTCCTCTTGGATATCTTTTGTTAGCTTATCCACAATTAGGGCAAAAAGGTAAGGATTCAAAAGCAAATCCTTGGTGTACACCTGTTGTGATTGGAAAATAACTTGATGTGTCATTACAAGCCTTCACACATATAGTAATACCATCATATATATCCTTAATCGCATCTACATACTTTGAAGTTGTTTTTTTATTCTCAAGAACCCACCACCGAACCTTTCTTGGAACCCTATCATACGCCTTCTCAAAATCAATAAACACTATATGAAGTTCCTTCTTATTTTCTCGATATTTCTTCATCAATTGTCGTATCAATAAGATATCCTCCATGATAGATATTCTCGGCATAAGTCTAAATTGATTTACAGAGACCTTGGTCACTATTATCAAACGATGCTCAATAAATCTCTCCCAACTTCATTGTATGACTCATAAGTTTAATGCCTCTATAGTTAGAATAGTTCTGTATATTCTCCTTGTTCTTGTAGATACGCACAAACATACTCTTTCTCCATCCATCAAGCACAAAATATACAATTAAAAAGTCACAAAATGTACAATTAAATAATGACCTAAAGCAGTGAATTGCTTATTTTCTTATGCTCACCTCTTCCCACAATCCATCGGATGCCAAGACTAGAAATTCCATATCTGCGGTCATATGAAGAACTCTTGTGTCAGGTTCAGCCATCACCCACTGCTTCAAATGAGCATCGCCGATGCTTCTTGAAACAGAGAGTATCCCGTGCACTCTCCAGGACCCTCTGTGCATCTCCACAAATCCTCCCTAAATTGCAAGATGAGAGATTACCCCATTGAAATCATTAAAAATAAAAATAAAAATTGTGAAAATTTTAACTTTCAGGAGTATGATTGGAGAGAAAAGCGTACCATATCCTCTATTCTTTGCTTTTCATCCTCTTCATCTGCTCTGTGATCCTTTGTGAGAGCTTCAGCCACTCCTCCTCTACAGAGAACAGCCCTGCAATCTCCCAAGTTCGAAATAGCAATTTCCTGGCATTGTATTAAGGCAGTAACGCAGCAGGCACCGCTGCTTAAACCCTGCAAAAAGTTATTAACGGGATGGTCAGGCACTGCATTTGAGTATAGCAAGTTGAATGTTATAACAAGCATATGTGCTTGGCATTCTCTCTGTTCAGTCTTGAGCTATTCAATATGATGTAAAAAAACTTGGCCAGATATAGAGGTTTTGAAGAATGGATGAATAGTCCATTTTGACTAGCAAAGAATGATTTTAGATTAGAATAGTGATGATAAGGATGAAAACGAAAATGAAGAATTGAAGTTGGTATATTAGGATGAAATTTGTTCATTGCTGCAATCTACAGAACGTAAGAAGCAAGTTTGATGAAACACGGCAAAATGACTAAAGAACGAGAATGAATGAGTGTACTGCATTTTTTTTATACCAGTCACACCACTCGATTTGCCAGAAGCAGGAAATAATCAATAATTCTATCTGAGGGATCTTTAAGTAAAACTAACTCTTCCAGGAAAATTCGAACTTTGGCACCCGTGAAATCTTCACACAGGCTATCTAAAATTCAAATCCTGGCGGCCATTACTCGTGACAAACATCATCTGTTTTACTTCCCCCACCAAGTTACGCATAACAAATTGAAGCAACCGCCTTCATGAAATGCGCTTCAGGTTCATCACCAGTTCTCCCAAATGGATTGAAGCATAGAAGAAAACCCATAAGATAAAGCACTCAAGTTCTCGAGAACTCATGGAAGCCGAACCATCTCTCGTGGATGAGAATTAGATAGATCTGAAGAAGCTAACTGTTCTCATTTGTAAATCATCTTCTCCACAATTCACTAATCACCAAATTCAGACTTCATTCAACAAGCTAATGTCCACCGCTAGACTGAACAGGTCAAAAGCTGAGGAATTTGTTCTCATTATGCAAGAAACTGCCTAAACTAATCATTCCAGCACATAGCTCAAAATTACCTGTGTCATAAATTCCTGGTCTGTTTTCAAGTACCCAGCTTTAATAGCTGCTTCTTTGTCTGAACACGTCTCGGCATTCACCATCATTTCAAGGATGTTCTCGTGCAAGTGCTCCGCAACATATTCTACAGCCTTTCTGCCCCCATGCCCGTCATACACACCGAAGAAACCCTGCACATTAATTATTCCCGGAAACCAGCAAACGGTTAAAAAAACCGAAACTTTCGGAGAAATACTCGCATAAACCTCACTGAAAAAGTCCTCACTTTACTTGAGTTCCCATCTAAGGAAGAGGCGATCTTGTAAGCGTCCTCCATGAACTTCTTCTTGCCTTTGAACGACACGACAGCGACTCCAGGCTCGCCAAAGCAGACGTCGTTGTCTCGGTAAGCGAGGTCCCGGGACCTGAGCTCCTCGGGTTGGAGCTGTCGCAGGACGTTTGGGATCTCCAGCTTCGACGGTCTCTTTCGCTTGGCGGAGGAAGAGGAGAGAACTGGGACGCCGGTTGAAGATGAAGATGGGGTGCTAGCCATTGTGTTTTCGGAGAGACACTGTGAAGGCGTGAGGGGGCTCAACGGCTAGAACAGAGTGAGAAACTGTGAATGAGGAAAGAAAGCAGATGCAGAGAGAGATGGCTACGGCATGCGAGCCGTTGGGAGCTTGGAATCAGAGGTCAATGCGTCGAACAGATTTTTGGGCTTGGGCTTGGGCTTGGCCAGTCTCTGGAGGGAAAATTTACAAAATTCAAGCGGATGCAGAGAGAGAGAGAGAGAGAGAGAAGTGTGCCGTGATCTAAACTTTCGGGCATGTTTGTTTTTTGGTTTTGAGAAAAATGATTTCCTTCTTGTCAGAAAAGAAAATCATTTTCCTCAATACAAATCTGGTGTTTTCAATTCATGAAAAATGATTTTTGTAGATCGACCAATTTTTCGTCATCTAAACACCAAGGTCGAAAAACAATTCCTCTAAAGCATTTTTAAAAGAGGGAAAATCGTCTTCCCTCCGATATGAACTTGCTGTATTTAACCCATCAAAAACGTTTCCCGTCGTCCAAATATCGAAAAGTAGGAAAATATTTTTCCTGAATTAATCGTCCCCCACACAATCAGATGAAACAAAAATATTAAATATGTAGATATTGTATGTGCATTTAGGAGTCAACAATTGAATATTTGAAAGCTTTCAGAGTTCCGGATTTAAAAAAGAAAAATCAAAATTGCACGGGTTATAAATTTTAGATTAAAGAAAAAACCAAAATCAATTTTAGACACGCCCTTTTGTTAAACAGACTTAAATAAACAGGTCTTTGGATTTTATAGGACTCCATTAATGAGTACCTGGATATTGGATAGTATTTTTATTAAAAACAATTGTAATGGAAACTGTACGATTTTTTTGAATTAGTTTACTTGACAAATGCGTTAGACACATCTCTTGACAACGTTTTCAAAAGGCTCAATTGACAAAGGAAATGTCGCATTTTCAAATTATTGTCCTCGTACTTTGCGAAATCAATATTTTTAAGAGGAGTATAATTTTTTGGTATATTGACTTTTGTTGTTATATGGACAATCAATGCTGCCTTCCACCGACACTCGTGAACAATATTGATAACAAGTTTACAAGCAAACAAGAAAAAAAAAATACCATATTGAAAATAACATATACTCTTTACTTCGTTACATACTAACGGTCTAGATAGCTATTATTAATACTCAATTTAGACTAACGTAATCAAAAAGCAAATATCATTTTTTTATATAAATATATAATTTTGTGGGAATACTTTTCGCGCCTAATCTCCATCACTGAATGCAAGAAATGCAACATTTATTGTTAATGATTTATCTCGTTATGTTTGAAGTTGTAGCAATTGTACTCCGAAGTTTCCTTTGGTTGTATTGCGAATATGAATGAAATGTTACTTTGGAACTAAATGTCCAAATTCAATAGGCCAAGAGGCCCAAGATCGGTCCCTATGATTGGGATTGCAATTGCTTTGACCCTAGTTAGATAGTGTTGGAGTATTGAATAGACCCAAAAATTAAATGTGTACATGTACAATTAGATAAATACATAAATGCAAACCTAAGTATTTACAATGGAAACTACCTGCTACAAGTTTAAAAAATAAAAACATTTTTGATCCATTCAAATCGTGATTTTTTTAAAAATTTGACCCCCCACAAAAAAAAAGGTGTTAAAAGAGTTTTAATTTTGTGGTAAAATAATTTAAAGAGTGTTGCGGTGATCACTAATTCACTATGAAATTTTATCCTGGTGAAATAATTTGAATTTTGAAGAGTGTTAAAATTACCAGAACATCCAGGGAGACTGGACCGGTGCTGGTCCCTTGGCAAAGGGAGAAATTAAGAGACCGAATTGTTACCTGGTTCTCGGCCACGCAAACTTTACGACAGGCCGACACATGAGAGAATATTTATATAATACAGTTATGGTGGATAAAACTTAAACACGAATCTAAAAAAAGTAACTGTATTTTCTACCGTAAAAAATTTACTATCAAGATCGATTTGGATCGTTCAATTTAAAATGGATAGTTTAAATCAGTTCACATCATTTCCTATTAAAAAACTGTGAATTGATTTGAGTCGTCCATTTTGAATTGGACGGTCTAGATTTAATGTAACTCATACATTTATGGTAGTTAATCTATTGCCCTAAAAAGAATGGATTATTTTCGTATGAATTTCGCTTAACTGACCATCTCCAAATGTCAGAAGGTGGGATGGTCAGATTATAGCCACGTAATGATTTGTGAAAGCTGGATCAGTTAATGATTCAGTTTCAGCATTATGACTCACCATTCTTTGTTTTTTTCACCTCCCCCCCGTCTTTTTTCTTTTTTTTTTTTTTACTTTTAGCCAAAATTAAAATTAAAAGACGAAACTGTAACAAATTGATTTTGTGGCTCGGTATAATCTCAAGTATAAACTCACGTATCAGCGTATTTTGTATAAAATACTCATTAATTGAGAGATCGTATGACCATTTTATTTGTAACTTTTAAAATTAATTTGATTTGCAATCAAGAGAGAATCGAGTATTTTCAATCATTGATGGTACCTGTTATAATTTTGGGTTACAATAAAAACACAAAAGGAAAAAAAGGAGAGTCAAGATACTGAAATCGGATTAGCTGATGGGGTTTTCACAAATTTCGTTTGTGATCATTGACCGTCCCAGACTTTCTTTTTCGGTACCAATCGTCGTATTTAAGCATTTTCTTTGGACTATTTTTGAGACTACGAATTCTTGCATCTTCAAGAAATTACCCTCCTGCCATTTTTTATTTTTTATTTTTGGGTTCAAACTGTTTGAAGGACCGGTGTGAACGAGGATCAGTCGAGCGGTCGAAGAGAGTCGAAACCCTAGAAAAATTAAAACTTGAAGTTTCTCTTTTCAGTCTTCTCTCCAGATTGGTAATGTTCCTTTGAGCGGAAGGGAATCTGGGGACTAATGTCCAAACCAAAGGACCATACTACTGATTCCGCAAAGGGGGAATTAAAAATGGGAAGAAAGGAATGACAGGATCGGCTCAGAAACTGTAAAGTGGGGTACTGGAGCGGAGATTGGTGCGCACGAACTCAAACAAGTGGTGGGCATCCTCAAACCGAACATGATAACATAGGGAAGTGACGTTGCTGTCCCCCCCCCCCCTCGCGTTGCCTCGCCAGCCATAAGATCCCCTCCGTTCAACCGTGTGCAGAGACCAACCACACCAGGAAAAGTCGACTCCACCTAACCCTACGGCTCATTAATTCCAACCTCTAATCATGAGATTGAGAAATTAATTTCCATTCCATTAACGATGATCTCGGATTCGGCCATTAATAGTCGTGTCATTTTTTTTTTTGCCTTCCGGGGGCGTTTGCGAGATCGTATGCGCAAGCAATCGAAGCGCGCGATCGCATTGCCCAAGGAACGAGATAAAAAACAGCGTTATCGTCGCACGATACGCCAACATGTTCAGGTGAGTCGCCGAACCGATTAGCAGGTCTTATTCTTTCTCGTGCTCCTTGCCCAAAGCCACGTCCCAAGATCTATCGATTAGACAAGCAACATCATCGCCCTTGAGCATCTGTTCATTCTTTGGCCCGGTGACAAGGATATCAAACCTCGAGGCACCTGAAGTTAGACGTGGCCGGTTCCACAAAACCGACCCTTAAGGGACCGGTTCCAGTTCCGGTTCCGGTTAGGATTTCGAACTTTTAATTTTATTTTTAAAATAATAAAATAAATAAATCATAAATTATAAATTATAATCATTAATCAAATTATATATTGTAATAAAATTTGAAAAACAAAAAACATTATTTTTTATGAAACATTATTTTTTGTGTAATAAAAATATTATAAATTATAAATAAATTATTATTATTTATGTGGCGGTTCGGAACCGGCCCGTGAAAGCTGGTTCTAGTTTTGGTTCTAAACCACGGGCCTGGTCAACTGGCTGGTCTCGGGCCCACGATTTCAAATGGCCATGTCTAGATGAAGTGTGAGACCTATGGGCGAGAGTTACTATGTGACGCACTGAATTTAGCTCGTTAAGGTATTATCTGCTTTTTCCCGTTTCATATTGAGCCTCATGATTTTTTCCGTGGGCGTACAAGTGGGCACCTTCCTTTGAGGTTACCGATTCTTGGGATGCTTCTATTTGAGCATGCTTAACTTTGGAGTTCCAAAGCTAAGTATTGTTGTTATGTCAAAAAGCGCATTCTAGTTAATTTTAGCTTTCATTTTAAGAATCGTTCTCCCCCTGTTCAGTGTGCATTTCGATTCACTCCTATCCCTCTTCGTAATTTTAGAAGCCTAACAGGAGTTGCTCTTTGTTCAGGCCCTCTAGTGACCATTCTCCACCCTCATTGAACTGTATCGTTGCATACAAAGCGAAAAAAAGGGTCATCAAAAATAAAATTCAAGTACATGAGATCCTAGTTAAGTTTAAGCAAGCTATTAAGCTTCGGATTTTTCAAAATCAACCACAATCGAAAAAATTATCCTTAAAATCCTAAAATTTCACTTATGTCAATTCAGTTACAAGACTTTTAATTTTTTTTCAATTGAATCATAAATATTTTCATGTTTTTTCAATTGAGTTTATATGGTCAATTTTTTTTTCGAAAATCACTGACATAAACGCTGACTATCCTATATGACACAATCCATATTGACAAATATAGTTCTTAATAATATTTTTGAACTTTCTATTTACTTTTTTTTCTTTTCATTCGTTCTCTTTCTTTACTTTTTCCTTTCCTTTTTGGTTTTTTTTTCTTTTTGCCTTTTTCCTTTTGCCGCCCACCGTCAATCGTCGCCGATGTTGCCAACCTCAAGAGAGGGACACCTGGGCATGGGCTGGCGGCGGGAAAATGGGAAAAAGAAAAACAGTAAAGAAGGAAAATAGAAGAGAAGAGAAGAAAATTCAAATAAAGAAAATGTTAAAAAAAATTCACGTCAGTAATTTTTGACCGAAATTTGCCAGATGAACTAAGTTTACAAAAAGGTAAAAATGTTTGGGACTCTTTGGCAAAATTAAAATATTTATGATTGAATTAACAAGAATGCAATAAGTTCAGTACTTTTTTGGATAATTTTCCTGGGATAATCTGGAACAACCCGTAGGTCGCATGTTTAACTTGGACCCGATTACATGTAACCCTTGAATATTCGTCGTGTCAAAGATAAAAGACCAACTAGTCTTGCCAACTTTAACGGAAACTTCAAATGCTTAGGATAGTTCCACCTACAATGACGCAACTAATCAAGGGGTATATCCTTACTGCTTTCCTTGTTTCCGCAGTTTTCTCCGTCCGCCTCTTTGACTTTGTATCGTGACGCGTCGGAAGCTTCCCCGACGTTGAGGTCTACGCCAGCCAGTAGCCGCCGGAGGCTTTCCGGGCATTGACTTCTCCCCGTTTGTCTTCCTCGTCGTTCGTTTTTATTCATCCGTCTTTTCTTTCGCCGGTTACACACGTGCGCACTCATCTTCTTGTTTCCATTTCGATTTCGACATTCCCGATCGATGTCCTCGACGGTATCAACCGAAGACGAAACGAAGTGTAAAAAACCGAAGTACGAGACGGAGTGTGTCCCCTATAGACACCGTTCGAGCATGCATCCGTATCATCCCACGTGGACGTGTAACATTTTTGGCTTTACTCTAGGGGTGGTGAGCGGTTATAGGATCCGGTTCTTGTTCCTCCTAAAATCTAGAACCCAAAACCTATTGTCATAACCGAATTTGAATTTTCAAGTTTTGGAGGCTGAAATTTACCCACTTTGTCATCGATAAATGATTGCATTGCAGTGAATTATCACATCTTTGCTTTTACAATCTACCGACCACAATTCTTAGACACACAAAGAATCTGAAGCATTCAAGTCATTGACATTGTCGGAAATGAAACTTTGGACTAATAGTTTCATATTACACGCTTATGATTGGACGTCATAGAATCATACAAAGACATAAAAACGTGAAAAAAAAACATAGAAATTTGTTTTAGGTTCTAGATTTGGTTCGGAAGCAGCTCGTGTGAACCGTTTTCCTAATTTTTGGAATCTATAACCTACTTTATGTATACTAAAATCTGAAATCATGCTCACTCCTATTTTGTTGGGGAATCAGCCAAATAATACCTAACAAGGTAATTTTACAAAATTACACACACATAACGCACGTGCAACTTTAGCAGCGACATGAAAGTAAAACGATCTTTCTGACAAATTTGCTCTTGTCGGTCGCTTCTTCAGGCAAGTGCATCTTCTATATTCAGCAACTAATTCAATTTCTCAATTTAAATCTTTGATTGAATAACTGTATTCCATTCCCTTCACTATAGTATACATAAATCTCCATTTCTCGTTTTTCGTATTAATTTTGTTTTTGTTTTTTTTCCCTGTTAGCATCCGGAATCGTCATGAAAGTCAAGAAATCACATCTAATTAAATGCCATGTTTTTACGCGGTGGCCTAAAGATGATACGAAATCAAAAATAGATAATTTGCCAGAATAATCAATTGATTTTAAAGATGACAATTCTCGAAAGATTCAGATAGCGTTGCTTTTTAATCCTTTCGACTTTTCAAACTCGTCCGTACAAAATTGAAGCCGATCGACGGAGCCGATTCTGATCGTGACTTATCTTTATCAAAGCTCGATTTTAAAGTACCATCGAATGGAGGTAAGTAATTTCAGAAAAGAACATTGGTAAATACAATTAGGTAAAATCAAGACTCACAAATATTTGGATATTCTTCCTAATCACAATTTGAAATCAATTAATGCCGAAATACTAAAAGTCGTACGAAGCAAGGCTCTGCGACGAACATTCCGAGCATAAATATTCACACAAAACGATACACCATCTCCCTCTGTCTCTCCGTCTCTCTCTCTCTAAGGCTATTTTTCTTTTGACCCATACAAGACATTCGTCTTCCTTAATTCACACGAATCTCGTTGTCAATCATCGCCGAGACGACATCCTCGTCGATCCTCGTCGCCCTTTTCGTCACGCCATTTTCGCTTTGGTCGAAGCGCCTTTTGAGCAGGGACTCGGTTCTCTTTGAGTGGCTAGATTCTCGTGATTCGCTGCTTCTATTTGATTCTCGCGGTTCGTCAGACCGACCGCGCTTTTCGTTCCTCTCCACTGCGGGCTTCGCGTGTTTTCCAGGTGCGTTCCATTCCCCGAGCCTCCTTCCTTTTTGCCGCTATGCGACCGCGAGCGATTGAGCTCCTTGAGCTGAGGAGGCTTAGCGTTTTCCGTCGGAGGTTTTGATCGGGCGTGGCGGCTGCAAGGACGGCGGAGTGAGTTTAGAGTTTCCCTTGCGTTTTGACGAGGAAACGAACTGTTGGGACATCGTCCTGGGCGATTCGGTTGATTGTTAGCTGAGCACGGAATTAGTCGAGTACTCATTTTTTGCGAATCGAGCTTGCGTTTGGCTGTTCGTAGTTGTTTATGCTTTTTTCGCGATAGATTTCGAGAAAACGTGTCGTCGTTCGGTCCGGTACGGTACGGATGCTTTTCATCCAAAGGTGGAGCCGAGGCACATATTTTTGATTCCATTGGTTTTCTCAGACCAAGCGGAATTGTCCGTGATTTAGAATGGATACTAGGCATTTTAGGACCACCACGCCAAAATATTATTCTTTTTTTTTTATCAATCAAAACATTGTTCTAATGATCTTATTCTTGAGGTGGATTGTATTTGTAGTCCTTTTTCTATTTTTTTTTTCGTGGTGGCTGAGAGGACATTTGAGTGTCACTTGGTCTAAGAGAAGCTGGTCAAGAAAGGAACCCATAGCAAGCCCTTCCTAGCAAGATCTTGCATGATGATTATAGACATATGGCGTCTACACCGAATGTGAAGTTCGAAACCAAGAGCTCTTTCGTTGTCGTCCAGTTCATGAGAGCAGGGAGTGATAGATGGAGGTTGAGTTGTGAACCCTTCTGTTTAGGTGAGGCATAACTTGCTAGCAATATCTTGTGTGTTGCTTGTAAGAGTCCGTGCCTCTGATGGTGTGCATTCCTTAACTTTTTAGTGGACGCGCTTGATTAGCTGAATAAATCCAACTGAAGCTACAACTTACACTTCCTTATGCTCTCCATCTAATTGTCCAGTGACAGTGGAATTTATAAGTGTTCTTAAAGTAGTTTTGCTGTTTACTATATCTTCGGGCTACTTTCCAGGTCCGCTGCACTTTCATCGGGCTCTTTTCAACTAAAATGGAGAACAGGGGACTCAAAAGTCATTGAAACAGATGCAGAGCATCCTGTGCTTTCCATATTGTAAACAGGCGCTGAGAAGATTGTTGAGGAAATGGGAAATCATACACGCGGGTGGGAACTACTGATGGCTTGTATTACCATGTAGCTGTTCACTGTTTCTGAGAGAATAGTGTTCAAGTGCTATGCGCTGCTGAATTTTATCTTTCTGAATCACTTGTCTTTTGATTGTTGCAGTGCTGGGTGTAAAAAGTCAAATGACACCATGAGGCTGATAATAACAACATTTTTTGGAGTGGCTTTTGGTTTCTTCATTGGGTTGTCTTTTCCTACATTGTCTCTAATTAAGGTATCCTATCTGTTTCTCTTGATTCTCTTCTTCATTTTCATCCTTGCACCATTTGCACTCTCTCCCTCTTTTCTAAATCTTTTGGGTATTTCTCTCCAAAACTTGGTAGTTTAATCTTCCAACCAGCCTTCAGACTGCTGTCGATGTCATGTATTCGGAAGACCCAAAAACAGGGCTCTCAACCCAAACAATTCTAAATTTGTCTGGTGAGAAGGGTTATAATAGCAGCTCAGATCAAGCTCAAAATGGTACATCTAAGGTAAAAGCTCCTTAATTTTAGCTCAATGCTTTAGCCTCTCTGGAAATGAGGAAGGCACGTGATTGAAAATCTATGCGTATTGCATGTGCTCGTTCTTGGTTGATGCTTGAGTGTGGATGACCATCCGGAATAGAAAGGGATATATAATATCAGACTTCATGGCTCTAATCATTGAAAACCTTTCTGCTCTTTCCAGCACATGTAAATATCATTGGAATTTTCATCAATTATAATTGCATCATGGTTCTGCTTTGGCTGTAAACAAAAGAAAATATGAGTCCCCTAGAAGCACTTACGTCCTCTGATGGTAACTGCATACTTTGTTTGATAACAAACAATTCATTCATCACTGCTTTATCTCGATAGGTACTCCCTAATCTTTCTTATTACTCAGAATTGGTAAATGTCATCATGATTTTGTTACAGATTTGGGTCCCTTCAAATCCCAGAGGTGCAGAGAGATTGCCACCGGGAATTATCATGGCAGAGTCAGATTTTTATCTGCGCAGACTTTGGGGCAAGCCAAGTGAGGTGCTTCTCTGTCTGTGAACTGAATTGCATGTAATCAGCAACTCTTTAAGTTTTCCCAGATGTCTAATTGACATGTCATCTTCAGGACTTAACCATTAAACCGAGGTACCTAGTGACCTTCACCGTTGGTTATAATCAGCGGTTGAATATTGATGCTGCCGTTAAGAAGGTATTCTCTCACTCTGCAAGTTTTTGCTCACGTGCCTAGCATTTATTTCTATCACATGCATTGCTAAAGGTGTTCCTCTCACAGTTTTCAGAGAACTTTACCATTCTCTTGTTCCACTACGATGGAAGAACAACTGAATGGGATGAATATGAATGGTCCAAGAGGGCCATACACGTGAATGTTAGGAAGCAGACAAAGTGGTAAAGAACTGCTAGCGTAGTGTGCAGTATATTTCCTGAACTTTCTTGGGTCTTAGATTTCACTCTCTCTCCTCAGGTGGTATGCCAAGCGTTTCTTGCATCCTGACATTGTGGCACCTTATGACTACATTTTCATATGGGATGAGGACTTAGGGGTTGAGCATTTTAATGCAGAAGAGTATGTGAGAGATGTACATAACTCTCTACTAGTATTTACATTAGTCATAATTGAAACTCATCGAGTTTTGTGTGGTACCATGCCAGATATATAAAATTGGTGAGAAAGCATGGCTTGGAGATCTCGCAGCCAGGTCTGGAGCCTAACAAAGGCTTAACATGGCAGATGACTAAAAGAAGAGGTGATCGTGAAGTTCACAAGTGAGAATGACGCCACCCTTGCTTTTGCTAAAACTTGCAGTCTTCGATTAGTAAGTTAATAGATGGTACTTGCTTTCGTTTTCCAGAGAAACAGAGGAGAAACCTGGCTGGTGTACTAGTCCCAGTCTGCCTCCGTGTGCAGCGTAGGAACTTTGAGCCTTGTTAATATCTCCTTTTCTTGAGATGCTCCTTATCATCTTGTCACTGCTAAGTATTGATGGAAATGGATCCCAACAGAACTTTGTATTTGACATTTCCAGGTTTGTTGAGATAATGGCTCCAGTTTTCTCGCGAGATGCTTGGCGCTGTGTGTGGCACATGCTTCAGGTCATCCCGAGCATATTCATCCTTTGTGTACCCTCTGTCTTTTATTTCAACTTTGTCTTTTCCGTCTTTAATTTTGAAGTGTGGGGATTTGCAGAATGACCTGGTCCATGGATGGGGTCTCGATTTTGCTCTCCGGAAATGTGTAGAGGTGTGTGACCTGCATTTTGATTCCATTTGCTTATTAGTAATTGGCATTTGTCTGCTTTTTCATGTCTGATTGTGCTGTGTTCCTGAAATATTAAATGAAACAGCCAGCACACCAGAAGATAGGAGTAGTAGATGCTCAGTGGGTTGTTCATCAAACAATCCCCTCGCTAGGGAACCAGGTAGATGGACGATACTCGTCATTTCATTCTGTTGTCATGAAAAGTAATGACCATCCGGCAATGGTTTATCTTATCAACATCTCTTTTGGTTGACAATCCTGCAGGGAGAAGTGCAAGGTGGGAAGCCATCATGGCAAGGGGTATGTAGGAGTGTCGAATACAAGTGGAACTTGCTATGCACGCGCCATGAAAAAAATTACACACCTCTCTTCCCCTAGAGCTATTAAGTCTTTGAAACATCGATTTCTTCGGAAGCTTGCTTATTATTCATGGACTGTGTTTTGGCATTTGACAGGTCAGAGAGAGGTGTAGGAGGGAGTGGGGCATGTTTCAGAGACGGATGGATGATGCGGAAAAGGCCTATTTTAGGTCGATCGGAGTCGATCCTTCGCAGATGAAATCTCACTAGGGATTTGAATGGCAGAAGTGGATTCCTGCAAGACCATACTTATGGTGATTGACTGGAGTATAGCATATAGTTCTGTATATCCCATCAATTAGCCGCAGCAGCGGTATTGATTCACCAATGATAGCATGTTTCTTGCTATCAGTTGAGAAATTGCTCCAGTTCCTTAAGAGTTAAGTTGGATTAGTGCCAATTTTCAGTGCCTGCGAGTCTTGGACGCAGAATTATTATGAGTCTCGACCTTAAAGCGCGCCTTTTTGATCCTTTGGCGAGTCAACTCCGTCGTTGGAGGTTCCTAACCCGTTGTTTGTGCTACATCGGGAGGGGCAATAAGCTAATTATGCTACTATTTATGCGATGTATTTTTCGAAAAATTTAAAGATTTTGAAAAATATTTTCCTGGAAAATGAGCGAACGCTCGTATATTTTGCAATATCTAATGAATCGGGTAAAACATGTGTCATTTCAAATTGTCAAAAAAAAAAAAAAAAGCCCAACTGAAAAATGGGTTTTTAATGGGTCTGTATTTTAGTCCATTATCAATTTTGACTCCGATAACTTACTGATTCAGAAAAGTAAATTGAAAAAAAAAAAGAGATATGTGCACTAAAATTTTTAAAATTTATTATTAAATTGCTATTGAGTCATAAAATTTTTCGATAAGTACAATTAAATTTAAAAACTTATCAAATTAGTGTAATCGAGTAATTCCGTTAATTATGTCTAAGTCGGCTAACGGAAAATGCAATTAAGTTTAACCCTTGCCAAATATCTTCATCATCAACATGACCTTGGATTTGGGCCGATCGGTGTAGGCTATGGCCACAGTTGGGGTCGGGGACTGGGGCGGTGGGACTGGAGGGAGAAGCGGTGAGAGGTCGAAGGAGAACGCAAGAGGCCATCTGGGACCTGGCGCTTGCTCTGGAGCTTATCGGTCTCAGACAGAAAGGCCTCCTCAATGCGCTTCTCCTCCCTCTCCACGTGCACGTCCATGTGTCGCATCGCTACCTTGTCGTTCAACCTTGGTATCCACTCCACTCCCCATGTTTTGAGTCTTGGAGATCTCCGGCTTCCGCGGCTGCCTCGACGTCTTCTTCCTGGGGTGCAAGCGGCCCGGCGGCGGCGATTCACGAGGTGGCGCATAGTTGGGCGGGGGGTACTTTTGGGAAGTGGGGTTTCCGGTTAAAATCATCTCCTTCTAAAGCTCGAATCGAAGTCTTATTGGGCGGGGCTTTGTATTGTGTCAGTTACAGATCGATAAAACTATGTTACATGAAAATTGAGTCAATTACGTGCAAATTCATTATGCGAGCCACTCGAAACTCGACACGTCCCATCCATTTGAGAGGTTTATATTACTCTGCCGGTGGAGCTTGAGAGTCCAGCAAGATTACAATCGCAGGTCATTGTTGAGGACCTGACAAGAAACTTCTGAATGGAAATGCTAGAAAGAGATGTTCCCCCTTTCATGGCTTTTGCTGATCCCATTAGTTGAGTTCAGATGCCCCGAGTTTGGTTGCCCGCAGCTACTAATCTCTCGTTGATCGCGACTTGGGATATTTCGAGAAGTTGAGTAACGACAACAGTGGTCAAACGATACGATTGACTCCACGTGTCCGTCCCTTGACGGTGTCACCCCCACTTCTCCCCCTACCAAGTTGCGGGTCCTCATTGGTCCCCCGGCCGTCCCGACACGTGGCCACCGTCTAGCCGGCTCAAAATCTACACGCCCACGCTACACGTGTCCGCCACTTGTGACCCCGATGTCATGCCAATGGCCCCGGCGGCCAAACGGGACTCGGCGTTAAGAAGAGCCTCGACCCGAGGCCCCGGCCTCTCTCGGGCAAGCGTCGACCTCCCTCGCTCGCTCTATGCGGAGGTCTAGTCTCTCCTGCGAGCTCTCCCAGAGAAGAGAGAAGCAAGCGAGAAAAAGCCCAGAACAAACAGAACCAAAAAAAAAAAAAAAAGGATCAAATGGGTCTGTCCAACTACCCAGGTCCTACCGAGGGTTTGCTCGCAATGCTGGTAATGGGCATTGTCTTCGTAGTGGCCATGCTGTTCAACACAGCCACGCCTCCGGTTCCTGAAGACGGCAGAGACTCCAGCCCTGCCGAGGAGAGAAGCAGTGCCTCCTCCGCGATCCGTGTCAGGCGGTTCGAGCAGCGGTGTCATCATAGCGGTGGCGGCGGCAGGAGGGCGGCAGCGGAGGAGTGCTGCGTGTGTTTGAGCAGATTCGAGGACGAGGAGGAAGTGAGCGAGGTGGCGAGGTGCAAGCATGTCTTCCACAAGGACTGCCTGGAGAGGTGGTTCCAGAACGACCGGTCCAACACTTGTCCCCTTTGTCGCTCCCTTTGCTAGCTTAAACCGAATCCTCGAAGCATATTAACCAGGCTTAGTGTCACGACATATTCTGCTCCGCATCTCTTCATATCTTTTAGGCGCAGACGGAGGATTCCTAGACAGAGAGTGTGTTCTGAATCTGCCATCATGAGCGTGGTTGGTGGCTTGATGTGGTCAAATGTAACACCAAGAGCATACACCAAAAATAAAGCAGATGAAGAGGATTTAGAGACAGGATCATTCGTGTATTTGGAATGGTTTCCGGGATTCGAGCTTCGGCTCTGTAGAAGGCGGAAGCTCGCAGGCCCGGACGCCGAGCTAATCTTTGCGCGCGTCCGGTGCATCTAAGAATTTTTCGACCCTCTCTGCGAGTAAAATGAATGGTCCTCATCGGACTTCCTAAGTGCCGCTCGTCTATGCCAGGACCAATGCATTCTGTTCGTCTGCGTTGGGGGGACATCAAGTTTAAGGTCTGAAACGAACAGTCCGAAACTCGGTTTCCGACAATACTTACTCCAGGGCTTACTAGGTTGTTTGGATCTTACTGGGCCGGGCCAAAGTTTCGGGCTCGAATACGGAAACCCGGAAGTAGCACAGACGGGAGAGATTACACATTTTGGGTGAAAGAGAAAAAGAAAAAGAAAAAAAGATGTGAATGATTAACATATTGAAAGATGTTTGATCTTTGGATGTGTTGTGTGATTTTGCATGCATTCAAATTTCGAAAGGGCTTTCATATCGACAGACAGATCGATAGATAGATAAGGGAGTCTGGGAGATAATGGGAGGAGGCAAAAAAAAGGAATTACTAACAATGTGCATCCTCTCAAATATTTGAAATTCCAAAAAATTACTATGTGTGTTTGTTTCGCGATCAATGATTTCGGAAAAAATTCCCCACGAAACAATTATTCATACTGGAAAAATAATCAATGGCAAATATTTACATTATCAATGGTAATTTATGCGTAAGCGACCGTTTTTTAAAAAATGTGTTTCTTTTGAAATTGCCGATCATTTTTGCAAGAAAAAATGCATCCCATTTGTTTCGGGAAAAACAAATGACTTGAGAAAGATTTTCCTAAAAAATTATTGGTCATTATCAAGAATAATATGTGCCTAACTATTTCAATAGTTGATTAAAATACATTTCTTTCGCAAGCAACCATTTTCAACCAAAAAAAAAAAAAATTCTTCAAATCGTCAATTCTCGCTAAACACAGGTGCCCGACAGGTTAAGAAACTTCATGTGAAATGAAGATCTAATACATTGACCATTGGCTCGAAATATCCCGAACTATATCGATATTTTTCCGATTTTGGGATTCTTATTTTGCTGTTACATGAAACTGTTGAAAATATGTCTCAAGTATAAGCCCGAAGCGAAAATTTGATATATCTTGATAGAACTTGGATTGTATTTGGATAGGATTTGTTTTGAATATATTGAAAATCTATCCTCGATGAAATAGTGTGATAGCTGTTCAGTAATCCTGAGTCGAGATATTCTATATTGTTGGTCAAGCAAAATAAAAAAATATCAAGTCGTGGAAATCAGTTCTCTTGCTGCACACGTTGGAGAGTAGGCCAAAGAAGAGTCAAAAAGGAAATTCCAACTAGAACTCTTTTTTTGGGGGGGGGGGGTTCAAAAACTAGAACTTGTTGACTAAATATGTTATGATGCATGCAATTTCTTTTTCAATCACGTTATCAAAGAAGTCCCAATAATCACATGTATGCTCGTGAGTTTGCGAAAGATTTGCAGAGAAAATATCAAGATCTTGAAGCGCAGTCTCTGTACGAGTGTTTGTGATTCGGAAGTGATATAAAGTAAAGCTAAACAGAAGAATCAAAATTGACAAACGAGGAACAATCTCTGTTCACTCAAAATGATATCAATCGCTATAATGTTAATAATCAATAATCTATAATAATCTCTTCTAAGAACCATAAACACCCATATATATAGTGTTAACCCTAAAAAATGCAATATTACAAAGATATTACGTAATACTACGGAGATTACTAACTTTATTTGCATCATTTTCCCCTGTTAGGAAAAAGATTAGTCCTCGAACCTGCTTCGTCTTCATTGATACAAATTTTCTCATATTAAAAAAGATTTGTCTTCAATTCTTGTTGTGCCTTTTCATCTCCAAATAGACTTTGCGAAATTTGCCACAACCAAGAAGGAACTAAATTCTAAAAAACATCCGGAATGACTTCTCTAACGAATCAAATAATACATCAGTTTTAGCCCCAATAAGTTTTCTGAAAACTCATCTTCAAGCTTATACCTTGCGGCACATACGATAGAGTCTGGGTGAAGATCGTCGTTTTTTCCTGCAAAAACATGCACCTCAATGCCCGAAGAATCATGAAATTTACCGAATGAATCCTTGGAGATCACACGGAACATAGCCGAAAGTATTTGAACCTTCTGTAACCACTGACGAAATACTAATGAGATCATCAACTTCCAAAACAAGTGACAACTCTTTCTCTTTTTCACAAATAGTTGAACAATCAGTTTGAATACTATTTGAGGAGAACGTTGTTGGAGGTCCCACGTAATAGTTAGCCTGATATATGAGATATTCAAAGCGAAAACAACTGTCTGATTCACACCATCCACTTTCATGTGATTGGCATAATAACCTGCGCCTTGACCAGCCAAAGAAACATCCACCTCACAATTTGAAGCCAAGCCAGAGGAAGCATGTTCATCCATGTCTTCACCAGTGTCAGAATTCAGCTCAAATTACCCATCATTGGATGAAGCCTCTGATGCGTCACTCCATGATTGACCTTTTCCAGGTGAAGATGCACCGGGGCTTGAGGTTCTCATTCCTCCTACTGCAACAAACTCATCACCACCAAAATCGTCACTTTCAGGAACAAAATTACCTCGATCCTCAAGGCTTCCTGGAACATCGGCTTTCTGCACATCTTCATGAACCAAATCAGTCTATCTCCTCGAACGCGTCCACCTCCCACGCCAGTATCTGCGTTGTCACCTGGGGGACATCACTGGGAGCAACCTCGCCGCCCTTCATCGACACGAAGGTTTCTATCATTGCACCTGGATCCACATTCTCTTGTTCTCTATCGGATTCATCGTAGACTGAAAGTCAATCTTGATCAAAGGCTGAATCTTGATAAAAAAATCGAATCTTCGTCTAATTCTGGATATTCATCAAATATTGGATCTTTGTCGAAGATTGTATCTTTGTCGAAGATTGTATCTTGAAGCTCAAGAATCTAGGTCGTCATTTTGACATCATGAAAAGTGGAATGCTTTCTGGGTCATACTCCTCAATTCCATCCCTGGTTCAAAACCCCGACAGGTTTGTTGTCCTCTTCATCATCGGATAGATTTAGAAATTCCGCTCCTTTTTCAGATTGAGTGTTAAGCCCTGCATCTGCAAGATGTCACTCCAAATGTTGATTTTGTCTTCGTTGCTCTTCAACTTCTATGTTTCGTAGGTCTCTCAGACGCAACTGTTCATCTGCATCAAGAATGACTCCACATCCCCGACCTCCACGTGCATGTTGTCTTTGGCCACTTCGATTTTGTTCATCCATTGATTTCAAGCAACCTGTGCTCTGATACCAAATGATGCCAAAGTGATATAGAGCAAAGCTAAACAGATAAATTGAAACCGATAAATGAGAAACCATCTTTGTTAACTCAAAATGATATCAATTGCTATAATGTCAATAATAAATAAATAATCAATCATTGATAATAATATATTCTAAGAACCATAAACACCCTTATATATGGTGCTAACCGTAGAAAATGCAATATTACGAAAATATCACTAAAATCACGAAATTACTTAAAATCTTAAAATTATACAATATTATGATATATTACGAAGATATTACGTAATATTACGGAGATTGCCAACTTTATTTGCATCAGCTTGGTGTGCCAAGAAGCGTAGAGGGAACCCGTGAATTACATTCATGAAATTAGTGTTTTAGCCAATCAAATCTTGTCATTAGATTTGTGTAATTTTCTTTGTTAGATTGAGAGATTATTTCGCTATAAATTAGGGGCTAAATATTATGCAAGTTATTGGATATAATTGGGGCTTTGGAAACACTGAGAGTGTTTGTGTAACTTGAGTGTAATTTGTAACATTTGTGTATCGCTTGATCTATAATGAAATTTTATTGTAGCTCTCTTTGTGGATGTAGGTTTCTACGATCGAACCACGTACATCTGATATCCGATTTATTTTCTTGTTTTGTCTATTTATTATTTGATCGCTTGGTTCCTTGCAACAATTGGTATCAGAACTAGGTTTGCTTGAATTGAAGCGAATCGATGGCAATAAAAGAAGCTAAAGTAAAAATCGATAAATTTGAAAGAAAGGATTTTGATTTCTAGAAGATGCAGATTGAAAATTATTTGTGTTAAATGAAACTAAATGTACCTTTGTCTGGGGAGAAGCTAGATACGATGAAGCAAGTCGATTAGGAATTGTTGGATAGGCGAGTGGTGAGTGTTATTCTGCTGACGTTAGCTTGTAACGTCGCGTTTAATATCATCACAGAGAAGACCATTGCGGGCTTGATGAAAGCCTTATCGGACATGTACGAAAAACTCTCCGCGATCAACAAGGTCTATTTGATGCGACGTCTATTTAACTTGAAGATGATCGAATGTGCGTCAGTTGCTAATCATATCAATGAATTCAATGTGATCTTAGTCAATTGAGTTCAATTGATATCGACTTTGAAGATGAGGCATGTACTTTTATTCTATTATCCTCATCATCTGATAGTTGAAACACCACTGTTACTATTGTTAGTAATTCCTCTGGATCAATAAATTTAACTTTTGATGGGATTTGAGATTTAATTCTAAATGAGGACATCCGTAGAAGAGAATTTAGCGAATCTGTATCTGTTGCTTTAGTAATTAAATATAGAGAAAGAGCAAGTACTCGTGTTAGCAGAAATCGTATGAACATAAATAGATGCAATCAATCAAAGGCTGGTGGCACTGTCTGTTGGAACTGTGGTAAGATGGAACATCTTAGAATGAATTGCTTTAAGCTGAAAAATGAAACGAGTAAGGGAATTAGAGTTGAATCTGCGGATTATACTGCAGTTGTAGCTGAAAATTCTAATAATGTTGATAGTGTCTTGTTTGTTACTGAGGATTCATCATTTGATGGATGAATTATAGATCTAGTTGTTCTTTTCATACTCCACCAAACAGGAAGTGGTTTGCTACTTATTAGTACACAGATAATAGTAAAGTGCAGTTGAGAAATAACGCTGAATGCAATGTTGTGAATGTTGGTGATGTTAAAATCAGAATGAATGATAGTATTGTGAGAACATTAATTGAAGTAAGACACGTTCCAGATTTGAAAAAGAACTTAATTTACTTTAGTTCCATAGATTTAGTTGGATGTAGGTATTCTTCATAGGGTAGAATTCTGAAGATTATTCGAGGTGCCTTGATGATAATGAAAAGAATCAAGCATGGCAGCCTATATGAGCTTCAAGGTGAAACAATGATAGAGTTTACTACATAGACGTCGAATGCATCTGTTGGAGATTTAGAATTATGGCATATGCGTTTGGGGTACATTAGCGAGAGAAGCCTAAAGGTTCTAAGTGAAAAGAATTTATTGTGTGGTTATGTCATTAATGAACTGAATGTATGCAGGTGCTATAATTTAGATCAAAAGTAGAAAGTGTAGTTTAGTGTGACTGTCAGAGAAACACTAAAATTATAAACTTACTTCACTTGAATGTTCACATGCTGTCGTGATTTCCTTCTAGGAAGAGTGTCAGATATATGCTAATAGTTGTGGATGACTACTCGAGGAAGACCTGGGTGTTTGTGCTTAGGCACAAGTTTGATGCTATTGTTAGGATTAGGCAGTTGAGAGCTTTGATCGAAAAGAAGAATGGTAAAAAGATCAAGCAGATGCAGATTGACGAAAGCATGGAGTTTTGCTAGAAGCTGTTAAATAAATTCTGCATGAATGAAGGCATAATGAGACACCGCATTAGTGCCAATGAACCATATGTTGCAGAATTAATGAGCAGAACATTACTAGAGGCAACAAAAAAATAAAATAAAATTGATCTCTAATGTTGGTATGGCTAGAAGATTTCTAGCGAATGCGCTTAGTACGACGAGCTACCTGGTGCATAGATCCCCATCGACTGCAATTGGATGTCGGACTCCCGAAGAAATGTGGTAAGATAATGTTGCTGATTATTCTATTATTAGAATATTTTGTTACTCATGTTATATTCAAGTTAGTGATGGTAAGTTTGATGGAAGGGCAAGGAAGTGCATGTTCCTAGGCTATGCACAAGGTGAGCTTGGTTATTGATTGTGGTGTCCGGAATTAAATTCACCTGCTATCAACAGAGAAGCTACATTTGATGAGTTTGCAGTACTTTAGGCTATGAGTGATTATAGTGATGTTAATATGGATCTGGACGATGTTCAGGTTGAGTTGGAGTTGCAACTAGAAACTCCTGAGGCAGTGGATACTAGCGTCATAATCGAACAGATGGTGCTTGTAGCGAGGTGGAACCTGTAAAGCCAATGGTTGCTGTAACTGCTAATTTTGACAAGGTATGTATTCGGTCTCCTGATATATATGGATGCAACGGTGGTTTTGCTTTATCTATGATTAAGGAGCTTATATATGAAACCTTGTGAAATAGTTAAAGGTACATGTTCAGTTGGTATTCTGATGAGGTCCACGGTTATAACGAAGTTCAAGCGTGGCTTGGACTTGGATGAAGTCTGTTGCGATTGAGCCCATCGGGCTGTTGGGAGAGTAGTAGCGATGGTGTTCGGATATTAGCGAAACAATGGTGACATGCCTCAAACATCGAGACAAGGTGAAGATTGTTGAAAATATGTATCGAGTTTAAGCTTGAAGCGAAAATTTGATATATCTAGAAAGAAGTTGGATTCTATTTGGATAAGATTTGTTTGAATATGTTGGAAATCTATCCTCGATGAAATAGTGTAATATCTGTTCAGTAATTCTGAGTCGAGATATTCTATATTACTGGTCATGCAAAATCAGAAAATGTCAAGTCGTGGAAATTAGTTCCCTTGTTGCACGTGTCGGAGAATCGGCCAAAGAAGAGTAAAAAAGGAAAGTCCAACTAGGACTTGTTGACTGAATATATTATGATGCATGCAATTTCCTTCTCAACACGTTATCCAAGAAGTCTCAATGATCATATATATGCTCGTGAGTTTGGGAAAGATTCGCAAAGAAAATATCAAAATCTTGAAGCGCCGTCTCTGTACGAGTGCTTGGTGTGCCAAAAAGCATAGAGGTAACCCGTGAATTACATTCATGAAATTAGTATTTTAGCTTATCAAATCTTATGATTAGATTTGTGTAATTTTCTTTGCAAATTTGAGAGATTATTTCCCTAGAAATTAGGGGCTAGACACTGTATGAGTTATTAGATGTAATTGAGACTTGGGAAACACTGAGAGTGTTTGTATAATTTGAGTGTGATTTATAATATCTATATATCGTTTGATCTATAATATAATTTCATTACTGCTCTCCTCGTAAACATAGATTTCTGTGATCGAATCACGTACATCTAGTATCTTATTTATTTTCTTGTTCTGTCTATTTATTGTTCGATTGATTGGTTCCGCGCAACAGAAACATCGGAATCAATTGAAACTGGCAAATGTTGTTGTTAGAAACTCTAGATTTTCGAGTAAATGATTATTGCTTTCCTTAGCAAAACTGCATGAGTTACTCGTTTTCCAGCTCACGTATTTGGCTTCTGCTGACACGCTCCATCTCAAAAGCCATCGATCTCGCCATCTGCATCATTCACCTTCACTCGAAAGAGATGGGAACCCAAGACAGAGTTGACCAGTGGAAATGGCGATCGTTAAAGGCGGTGTTGGCCGCTGGAAGTGGCGGCACAGCCATTGGCCATGGTTGCTGGAACGAAGGAAGGAAGAGAAGGGTACTTTCCCCTCCCCACCCCCCCCCCCCCCCCCCCCCCCCCCCCACCCCAACCACCCTTTCTGGTTTGTGTGAGTATCAGGACACACGGCTATATAGGATCGGTAGGCCCACATAGTGTTGCATCGGCTCAGACATACCTAACTTTTTGCTGCAAGTAAGTATAATGGGATCTTGTGGTTACGCCAAATCCAGTTGTAGGTTAACTGGCCGAAACCCTAATGGAAAAAAAGAAAGAAAGAAATAAGTTCCGGGTTATCCAGCCAGTATGATCCAAGTTCTAACATACTGGTTCTCAGACATTCAATCTCATGGATGTTCAAAACATGGAAAAGCCATCTTAAACGTGTTTTTTTTCGTCAAGCACCAATCGCGAAGATGAGCCTTTAAGTCGATAACATCCCTTCAAGAGGAAGTCATTATTGCCTATTAGAATATTTATAATAAAATGGATGTTTAATTGAATTCCTGGCGTGTTTTTTTTTTCAGTGAAAGAATTTTTCGCAAGTTAATTTTCTGCAAAGTTCACACTTTTGGTTTGCTAAAAATGAATCGCCAACAGAAAACCCATTTATGGTTAATGTAAAAAAAAATGCACGCTTAAAAATTAGGAAAATGAAATTACCTAACCTGAAAAGTGGAAAACTTTTTCCTAGAAACTAGTTTTTCGAAAAGCATTTTCCTCGGTCATGAAATTTTCTCTGAAGCAAACACACCCGTTTGTCAGAACAAGCTTGCCGATAGAACGAGATTCTGACTCTCCAAACCGTTTGAGTTGGACAAATGCACCGTCCTCGTCTCGTCTTCACTTCATCTTCGGTCCATCCACTATAACCCCCTCCTAATCAATCGAATCATATTCCAACAAAGATGGGAATCGAAGGACCATCATAAACCGACCTTGTTCTAGCCATAGTCAAACGACATGACAAGTGTCCATAAAGACGTGGGTTCCTCGAATCCAATCCAACTTTCCACTTTCGTGTAAGCTTTTATGAGGGGATAGAGAGGGGGGATTAGGCTAAATCTCACCCTAAAAAGCCATGAAATGCATGGTTCCTGGTCGTCATCTTCATTTAATGCCTAGTTCTAAGATGGCTGGTCCCTTTGCGAGCTGGATTTGATAGGCCTAGCTCGATGGTTAATTGTTTCTCTTTACCGCAATGCGGATAATACATGCGATGATGATTCAGTATATTAATATTTCCGCCAGGAGTTAGGTTTTACCGACAACGATAGCACACTTGAATTGAATCATTCTGCTTCATTATCCCCCCCCATATTTCATCTTGAGAACTTACAGATCTTTAGTTATATGGACTCTTTTTCCTGAAGAAAATATCAAAAAAACAAAAAACAAAAAACTAAACCTAGTGCATTGGTACCAACTTAATTTTAAACCTTTTGATTGGACCAATTTAGTCATAAACTTTTTTGTATTGATACCAAGTTAATCCATCCGACCAATTTAAATAGAAAATCGCTGATGTGAACGACAACTATCCCAAGGAGCATTGTCGATGCTGATGTGGACATTTTGTATAATTTTCTGATATTTTTTTATTTTTTTTTTGTTTTTCCCTTCTTTTTTTCTTTCCCATTTCTTTTCACATGTGGCCGGTTGTCCACAGGCCATGACCGGCGAGGGTTAGTCTCCCCGGTCCATGTCTGGGCAAGTGCCGACGAGGCCAATGCCTGGTGAGCCTCGCCAGGGTCGAGGTCTGCATCGCGTCGGGGAGGCCGACCCTCGCCCGGGCAAGGCCACCCTGGTAGGGGTGAGGTTAGCCTCTCCGACCATTGCCTGTCGTTGGCCGACCACCAGAAAAAAGGAGAGGAAAAGATAAAGCAATAGAAAATAGAAAAAAAATCCAAAAAATGTTTAAAATGTCCAAATCAACGCTAGCGATGCCATGTAGGACGACTCATATCCACATTAGCTATTTCCAACCTCAATTGGCCAAATGGATTGGATTAGTATTAATAAAAAAATATTTATGACTAAATTGGTCTCATTGAAATGTTTGGGACTGAATTAAAACTAGTACAATAAGTTTAGGAATTTTTTTTTATATTTTTCCCCGTTTCTTGCATAGCATCTTCTCTCGCCGGAGGAGCCTCGAATTTGGAGATTTTAGTCGAAAAAGAATTTAGAGTCAATGCACTGGCTGCCTCAAGATTCCTCGAGACCCTCTTGAACATTGACATTGTATAATCCCAAAGTAAGAGCTAGAAAAGTTAAATTTGAAATGTTTTTACCTTGTTATAAGCCTAAATCGAGAAGGGCTCAAGAAAAGTGTAAAAAAAAAAAAGGCTCAATTAGCGAAAGCTAAGCCCGTTTCAACAGCAAGTTCCAGAATATCGACTTAATCAACCTATCTATTACCTTAAATTGTATTATCTGGACAGGGGTTGCTGTGGCTGTACGACGTGGCAACGTAACCCCAGTCGATGGGACACAACGTATGCATTAACAACTTTCAATTCCTGTAAAATCGACGTGTTTCGTTCTCAAGAAAACCTCTCATCTTGCGACAAGCACTGAGCATACCTAACTAGCGAAAACAAAAGGGTTTGTGTGCTGGAGCAGACAGCGGAAGTTATAAACCTTTGAAAACTTTTGATTAATCATATTCATTTTACTGCTCGGGCTCCGTTTTATTTCGCCAGAAAAGAATAATTTAAATTTTTTTTTCTAAAAAATGATCGGTTGTTTTTTTTTTGGTAAGAAAAAAAATGATCGGTTATATTGCCCGCAAAAATGAATAAACGAAAAATATTTTCATTAGTCATAAATTGTTGTCGATAATGAAAACATTTTTCATTGACTAAAATTTCAAGCGATATAAACAATCATTTTTAGAAAAATATTTTATAAAGTATCCATTTTTTGTGAAATAAACGTAGCATTAGTATTAAAAGAATTTTCTGGCTTATGCCTATTGTCCCTTGGCATAGAAAATACTCCATTTTTATAGCAACATCGCATATGGAAAAATTAGATCCGCCAGATGTACTAATCAATTGATGTGGTGTGCATCTGTAACACATGCATTATCCATAAATACACCCAAAATTGATCGGTATTGCCTGTGTAAATCAATATTATCCGAATAACATTGCTAATGTAAGAATTATTCAAAATCATTTATGCATGATTATGTTTACATTTGATTAAGGATCTCTTGCATACGCCATGTGCGACTTGCTCAAGAAATAGATTAATCTTTGTACAGAGAATTATTTTGTTATTGACTTTTAAAATGGTTTTCGCACAAATGTTGGAGAAAATTGAGTTATGAGAACACAAAGGATTTTCCTTATAAAGAAAAAGAAGATAAAATAAATAGATAATTGTAGTCTAATATATTATATATAATGTTTTTATGTGTCTATTTTACATTAGAATTGGATACATGAATATGTCTTCTAATTCCTCAGGTCATATGAGGAGAAAACTATGTATACAAAAAAGTAATAGGTTTTTTTTCCTAGGCGGAGTTCTAATTAGGAAAAGTGTCAAAAAAGTTCTAAACCTTTTGCTTTGCTATCAATATAGTCCTCAACGTTTTATTGATATCAATTTAGTCCTAAATTTTTTGTATTTGTGCCAATTCAGTCCTAAATATTTTATATTTTTATGAATTGGTCAATTCAGCCATTTTTGGTTGAAAATCGTTGGCACGGACGTCAATTGTTCTATGTGGCGCGATTAACGCTAACATGGATATTTTTTAATATTTTTTGATATTTTAAATAATTTAAAAAAACAAAAAAAAATACTTAAACTTTTGGGAAAGAGATCGCCTGCCCTTTTCTTAGAAGGGCAGGTCTTGCCCTTGGAATCCGTGACATCCGTGTTATGAATGTATGATCCGGATCATTACTAAAACAAAAATTAAAAAGTTGCTCCCTAAAAATAGGAGAATTGGGCTGTTCGTCCAAAAACAGACGTCCCGGATCCCAAGGGTAGGTGACTACTCTTCTAAGGAAAGGACAGACTATCTGAATCCAAAATTTTGTCTATCAAATCATTTTTCAAATATTATCTTTTTAAAATATTTTTTCGCACTAATGTCGAGAAATTTTTTTAAATATTATTATATTTTATATAATACATCTATCTCAATAACCCACTGATCAAATCATTGCATTTGATGTTCGATCGCGAAGAGAAGGAAGAGATCTTTGCAAAGTGAGTTTTCTGATTCGAAAAATGTCCAAACCTATTTAAATATTTTTTCTCTTCTATATTTGCTCGAACAAATGCCCAACCTAAGTGAATTGTTTATTACTTTGCAGTTCTCTCAAGTGATTAAAGAAATATATGCTCTAGATCCGTGAACAAAAAACTATACGTACATAAATATTGTGTAAGCAAAGATAAAAGAAAGTACTCCCCTAAGGAATAGTCGAGGTGCGCGCAAGTTGGCCCGGACACCTTGGTTATAAAAAAAAAAAATAAAGACAAGTTTGAGAAAATTTAGCATTTATTCAATTGGTTTTAAATGTGTTGTTTCAGTTCGAGACTATATAGTTAGCTAGATAAATTGAGATGTGTTGTGTTGTTGAAAATTTCGCAAGGTTCTAGTACGAAAATTTCCCTCTCTTATAAAGGTAAATTGCTAATTGCTTGAAATTTAAGTATTATTCAAATCAGAGACATAATGAAAGGAAATGACTAGAACTTCACTATTAATTTATTCACTTTGTAAAAAGTGAAACTTCTTTTCTGTTATGGTCGATGAAATCAGCAACAGATAGCTATTAACCTGCTTTGGGTTATATCACAAGGCCTTTAAAAGCCAATAACATCTGGATTAACTATGTAGTTCATCTATTTGTTAATGTTTGAGACGGGGAAAAAAAAAAAGACAAGTTGAAGCAGTTTTTGTTTAAACCTAGTACTTCTTTCTTACCGGGCGGAGATAGAAGCAAATTAAGAGCGTCCGTTCGATACTTCAGGGGAGAACATTCTTCATTCTCGAAGACGTGTTTATAAATAAAGACGGAATCCGGGAGAAACCGAAAATCGGACAAAACATAGATTCTTCGACTTCTTTTGGGAATCATCATGAAAAATAAAATAAAATAAAAAGCTGTCTTGAAAGGAAGAGAAGACGTGTAGGCAAGATTCTGCATCGATCGTCGTACTTTATAGGGAAAAAAACCTCCTTGAAACAGAAAGTGAATAAGCTACATACCTGGTTCGAGAAAAGAAACCCTGATTGCCCATGTCAACGCATGCACTTGGCTCCGACAAAACACTCTCAGAGAGAGAGAGAGAGAGAGAGACAGAGACAGAGACAGAGAGAGGGAGGAACGGAGGGAGGGAGGGAGGGAGGCAGAAAATCTGATCCTTAAATAAAAAGTTTCTAGCAGGGGACATAGAAACATGCTGTGAAATGATCTCTAAGAAGGCAAGCTTGTTTGCATACAACGTCAATAGCACTCTTATCGTCCTGAAATTACTCTCACTAACATTATTCATGGAATCATCTTCATCACCTTGGCCGCTAAGCATTCTCAACCGTAGCTGCTACGAAGCTGCTCATCGCAACTTCGGGGCACTGGAATAGGTCCTCGAACATGGAGTACTGGTCCTGCATCGTCTGCAATCCGCTCTCTGGCCACTCGCCCCAGAGCGCCATGGCCTGTGGTCCGGCGGCAGCGAGTATGTCGAAGCTCTCCAGCTGCTCCAAGCTCGTTGTCGAGTCGGATGCATACTCGCTGCCGACCACAGAGCACTCCACTGAAGCAGCAGGCTCTTCGTTGGTGGTAGAGGAGCAAGCCTGCTGGCTTTTCGGCAGCGGCGACGAGGGTTTTGGGAAGAACCGCTCGATGACTTCCTCCAGCAGTCCTGAGTTACTCGACGAGTACTCCTGAGGAAATAGTTTCTCCACCTCATGCTTGTGATCATCGTTTGACGCCATGGTCGAGATGCTCGCGCTGACAGAGCTCTTCACGGGGCAGATTTGATGGTCTTCGGCAAGGTGGAGGTTCATGGAGGAAGAAGAAGAAGAACAAGGATTGCCAGTGGAGGGACTTAACAAAGACCCTCCGGAGAAGGTGATGGGAGTAGACGTGGTCAAAGTCTGCAGGTTTGGGAAATGGCCGTAAGGTGAGTAAAGAGAAGCGGTGGTGGCGCTCGAGGAAGAGTTGAGGAAATCTCGGAGGAGGAGCATGTCAAGCGCGGAGGAGCTGGCGGCCACACTCCTCTGAGAAGCTGCCGAGTTAAAGTCGCCGGTTGAAAAGGCAGATTGCCAGCTGGAGCGGCTCCCTATTGGGAAGCCGCGGAAAGTCTGGCTCGGGGCCGACTGCTTGGAGAAGTTGCAAAAGTGGTGGTGGGTGGAGTGAGGGAGCGGGGAAGGAGAGTTCGCGTACACGAAGTTGGTGCGGGCCTTGATCCCTCGCATCGCACGGGCGGCGCAGTCATAGGCGCAGGCCGCCTCCTCCGCTGTGTCGAAGGTGCCCAGCCACCGCCGCTCCTTCGACTGTGGGTCCCTTATCTCTGCAGCGTAACGGCCCCATGGGCGACGCCTCACGCCGCGGTACCTCGTGGCGCCGCCAGAGGGGACCCCGTCCCTCAGAGCCCTCTTGTTTGGATTGGCGGCGGCGGTGGAGGTGGCGGTGGCCGAGGGTTTCTTCGGTTGGTTGGGGAAGGCAGTCTCGGTGGGGTTGTTTTCGGTGTTTTGAGTGGCCCCGTTGAGTCTCCTAATTGCGTCTTCCATGTTTTTAATACGGTGAAGAGAAGAGAGAGACACGGAGAGATGGTGGGTGTGGTGTGGTTGTGATCACTAGGGGTTGATGCAGACTCTTGGGAAGCTTTGATGTTGAGGACTACTTTAGGGTTTGGTGGCTAGAAGTTGCGAGGGAGAGGCGTATTTATAGAGAAGAGGGTCTCCCTTTCGGGACAACACTTACGTGGAGAGTATAAATATCACAATTCATGAGTCCTTTTTTATTCATTTTCTTGCACAAAATGTAAGTATTAGTTAGCAGATGAAGTTCAAATACTTACAGACATTTTCCAGCATTACAAATAAAACTAATAATGCGAGAAGATGGAGATAGGAAATCTCCGCGTCGTAGCCAATATTATATTAGCCTGGGAAAGTCATTTTTGTATTGGGAAACTGTACATCTAGCGATCTTACGTACATTAACCATAATAATATGGATAACATTTGACTTGTTTTGAAACGTCTGTAGTTATGCTTCATCTAACTGCGATATATTGTTATTAAGAATGATATTTTGAGAAGCCTTCCTGCCAAGTATTTGCCCCTAGTGGCACCGATCAACCATTGAAGTTCATCATCCCATCCCCCTAAAGAACGCCGAATTTGATGTTGTGCCAAGGTACCGCATCATATACTTCCAGTCCAGATGCATTAATTATGTATTCCAAACAGGTCATACAAAAATTGCACTAGTTATTGACTGAAGGCTTGCATTGTGATGCGATTTCTAATGTTGGAAGCCCGTC
The DNA here is from genome assembly GCA_028455895.1 of Rhodomyrtus tomentosa. Classification (NCBI taxonomy): domain Eukaryota; kingdom Viridiplantae; phylum Streptophyta; class Magnoliopsida; order Myrtales; family Myrtaceae; genus Rhodomyrtus; species Rhodomyrtus tomentosa. The sequence goes on along the minus strand of JAPCWY010000003.1, from coordinate 9,192,737 downwards.
TCTGCAAAGAAGCCAGCCGATAATATTATGTTCGCCGATACCATCAGCCCAAATTAGGTTATGTCACTCCACATTCAGTCCCTCTTGTCCAAGTTTATCATAAATCTCTTTTTAACAGTACTTGGAGCTTGATATTACCAAAATTAGAGCAGGTCTAAACTTAAGAAGACATCATCAACTCAAGGCCATATTGCCCTTGATGTCAAGCTACATAATTAGAGCGCCCTTGCATTTAGTAATGCGAACCCAAACACTTCATAGGGAAGAGGATGGATAATTGATGATGTTCACAGCATACGGCCTAACAATACTTCCTTCCATGATTTTAGATCGAACAACCCAGTCCTCCCTTCTTTTTATGTATGCAAACTACTCGCCAAACCAACTTTGTGGGTTCTATATATTTCTATATTACCTGTCCTTAAAATTTGTTTGATATTCTTCTTAACCTCGTAGAAATTTGCTTTGGAAGTAGAAACAAGCGCATCCAACAAGCGCAGATGAAAATTTGGACCGATTTTGCCCTACTGGAGAGTCATGCATAGTTTATATGTTTCATGCCCCATCCTTTCATCCTATTAAAGATTTTCTCAGTTAGAATCTTGCAATCAGCGTGCGCTAGCCTTTTAGTAACAAGTAGGAGTGAGCATGGCTCCAGGGTGGAAACGAGAATTGGACCTGTGGGAACCCGTCCAATTATAGGTTTTAGGATATGCACGGTATGCTACATGTTAGAATTAGGAACAGGTTCCGGTGGTTTCGTTCCAAGCTCCACTTGGAACATGGAATTAGTTTCTGTATTTTTCTTGTTCTACTTCCTCGTGCGATCATACGGTATTTTATGGCATCTGATAAAAAGTGTGTAATCTGGAACCACTAGTATAAGCTTTATTTTTCAGCGATATCCATGAATGGGACATTTGCTTTTTTAATGTATCATATTTTGAGCGTGTTTAAATATATGTTGTGGTCAGTGGATCGTAGAATTAAATGGTGGTTATTAGAGGTATTGATTCATCATAATCGTTCAATTAAAACTACAGGTGAAATGCAAGGTAAGTTCCAGATTTCAAAAATTAGAGAACCGACTCCAATGATTAGGTTTCAGGTTCTAAGTGAAACCTAGATCCACCTTAGAACTGCTCACCCCTAGTAACAAGGGAGCATCGAGATATTTGATAGGGAGGGTAACTATGTAGAAAGGCGTGTAATCCAGTATGAGGAGCTTTTCATCATCGGTCAATTTAGAGAAAAAGATTTGAAGTGCAATCTTGCGACAAAATCATCCATTGCATCTATAAGGCAAAGAATGGAGTTTACATCCACATGAACAAAGAGGAACCAATCATAGGAGAAGCATAAGTGTGCCCGCGCGTGTGTATATATTGTGTTTTACAAAGTGAATGGAACTTGAAGGAAGAAGCAGCAACTATCGCTTTGGTAATTCTTTTAAGAATTTCCATAAACAGGACAAAAATATATGGAGAAAGTGGATCACCTTGTCATGGCCCATTAGTGCTATCAAAATAGCCAACTTGTTCACTGTTAAGTGTTGAAACAGGTGCTAAAAAGCAAACATAGAATTCAAAGATTTACAAAGTTCGATCAAGTTGATCTACGTCCACGGGAGAGTCAAAATAAAATTCCACTATAATCAACGAGAGCACTGATTACAGAAGTCGATTTTATCGACTAAAAAAAAAACACACGGCTCACAAGTATCTCACGTACCGAAAAACCTGGATATAACAAAATAAACCATAGTCGCAGCATAAATAGAGCCCAACTCTCCGCGTCACGAACCAAATCTCAATTTTTTCTTCATTTTTGGGCGGCACAAAAAGAATACGTCGGGTTGGGTGATGAACCAGATCGAGTGCATAAAATTCAAGACATATTTAATAGCAAGTTAACTAAGAACCTCGATGTACCGATGCGCTGATTTATTACATCAACAAAGGAATCAGTATGTTATAGCTTTAAGAACCTCCTCAGGTACTGCTTTTTACCATGTTAAAAGCTTTCTCATGAGATCAATTTTCATTGCCACACGTTTACATTTACCGCCCTTGTGGTAGCTGTGCAAGAGCTCTTGACGCGATAGTGCATTTTATGAGATATATCGATCCCAAGATGAAAGCGATTTGGCTGAGGGTGACAACCAAGGGGAGAACACTGACTTATTCATTTTGCAAGTAGCTTTGGTGGGACCCTTTGGATGAAGTAAGGCTTAATACAATTCGACTGCGCAATTTGCTTTACGTCCATAGTGAAGATCAGTAAAGTTGTAGTTTTCGAACCCCTTGTATTATATAAAAAGAAGAAGAAGAAGAATGCAAAGTTAGGATATGAGAACGATGCAGTGTCCAATCGGACTATTAGCAATATATTTAGAAGCGTAAATGGACAGAAAAAGACGGCATTCCAGACCAAAGACAGAAATCATAGGCACCAATTCTAAGTACGAGGCAAACGAGGGTTTAGACACGACATTCAACACATACGGTGAGGTATGAACTACCGCAACCTATAGATAAAGCTTATAGAAGGAAGGGTAATTTTGATAATAGAATCTGACATTTAGTGTCCTATTGGATATCAAAATACTAATTTTTTACAGAGACATGACGCGGCTTCACGCTGCTTGAAGATCCCCCGATCTCCTTAAGAAAGAGCGACGGTTTCATGAATCACGCACTTGCTACAAACTACATAATTTCACACGACAAAAGAAGAGCAGATAAATTAATTATTGTTGCATGATAAACGTACTTCGAGTCCAAGGGTGGTCTTATCACGTACGATACAACATATTATTAACCCTAGATGAGGCATACATACGCTGAATGACATATCATTAGTCCTATCTAGATATCAATATTTAAAAGCTACCCTAGCGAAATTGAAGAAAATCAACACAATCAAAATTTATTCAATGTATACGATTATTTTGTTGCAAAAATTTCCCTAGATTGACCAAAAGAAAAGAAAAAGAAAAAGAAAAAGAAAAAGCAGAGAGCCTGTGGAATGACAAGATGGAATTTATTAGGCGCGCTAAAATCATCACGCCAATGCATCTCTACCCTTGGATGCATTTTTATGCAACAGATTTGTTGTCTTTTCTAGATCCGACGGTTGACATTCATCAAGGACAATGCTCCTTATTTGTTGAACGATGATAACTACAGTCAAACAGTGATTTGGCTGCAGCACCAGGATCAACGGTCATCAGTGGTGAGAGAAGAAAAGAAATTCGAAAAAAATATATATTAAAATATCATTAGAAATTATCAAATTCTGCGTCGAAATTACCATGTCAATGATTTCTAGCCAAAATTACACAAATACAAAAAGTTTAGAGTTCAATTTACCAAAAAAAAATTATGATTGAATTGACATAACTTAATAAGTTTAAGAATTTTTTTTTAAGTAAGTTTCCCCTTATAAACGCTAGCTCTTGAATTCCCTCAGAATTTGGCAATTTCTGTTCCTCTGAAGGGTTTGGTTGATTGATCCAGTACCTGTACAGATGCATACCGTCCCATGGAATAACAACGTTTTCCATATGTTATATTTCAATTCAAACAAGAACGGCATCAGAAGAAGAACGCAGAAAAGAAGATAACTATGGAACTCATCTGGTCTTCGATGTGTTAAATAGGGTCCATTACGGCATGCAAAATAATTGGGTAGATGTCATTTATGACACCAACTTGACATATCCTAAGCTTCAGTCATCAGTTTAACCTATGGAAATGATTTCAGACAACATTATGTCGATGGAAACATGTTGGCAAATGAGATAGGCAAGAGCAATAACAGCTCGCGTTTCGACTTGGCTCTCGTGCCCGTTCAACCTAGTTGGATTTTTTTGAATAATTTTCCCATATAATGATTTGAAAAGGGGGAATCTTCGGATATCCAAAAAGTAATAACCTAAAAATTCATTCACATTCATTTTTTGCAAGTGTAAACCGCAGAAAGTATCAAAAAAGTCGTAAATTAATTGCATTGATATCAATTCAATCCTAAACCTTTTAATTGAATCAATTTAATTTTAAATATTTTCACATTAGCACTAATTAGTCCATCCAGCCAATTTAAGCTAAAAATTGGATCGATTTAATACAGACCATGACTTATGGTCTTGCCGAGCTATGCTTGGGTCAAGACGGGCCTTGCCGACTCTAACCGGCCATGACTTACGGTTGGTCTAGGGAGCATTCATTGGTAGAAAGATAAGGAAAAGGAAAAGAAAAAAAATTATAAATTATAAAAAAAATATTCACATCAACTTCGGTCGTGTCACATAAGACTTTCGGCATCCACTTACGCGATTTTCCGCCTAAATTGTCCGAATTGATATCAATGTGAAAATATTTATGATTAAATTTACCTAATTAAACAAATTCACGACTCAATTAGAATTTTTTTTTTTGTACTTTTTCTCCACGAAAACTCTTTTTGGTTACTTTATAAACACTATCATGCAAGACAAAATTCAAAAACAGTGTGGACCATTCGTCGAGATTGAGGGGGTGGTCCACGTCCATCTACTGCGTCGCAAATCAAATCTACCTTGTTATTAAGAGTCAGGCAGTATTTTCGGGCAAGACCACAGTAATATATTATGAACCGTAAAAGGGGAAAAAAAAAACAAACAAGTAAGGCCAGAAATAATAACATATGATAATAAAGCTATTTCTCTCTCTCTCTCTCTCTCTCTCTCTCTCTCTCAGATCATTATCACTTCTGAATGACAACACTGGCGGCTGTCAGAAGTTGTTCCTCCGTGCCTCGGTAATCACATTATTTGGAAATTAAGCCGCATATTCTAATGTTACTTTACAAAAATCGATTCATTAGATTTTCCGTAATATGGTCATGACCAATTTACTGAATTTCATTCGACTCCGAATAATAAACAACAAAAGAACCTATTGTATGATCTATCACACTAGCTCCATGACTCAAATTCGATGAAACCCTAACGTATCTTTAGGATTGAAACTTAACCATGTCTCTTAAACATACTCTCTCTCTCTCTCTCTCTCTATACATCTGTAGGAATAGTGGCGGTTACTGTCATTAGGGTTTTGGGAGGAAATTAAATTTAGGTCACGTGGAGTTGTCGGGAGGGGAGGAGGGATAGAGGTGTCGATTAGGGTTTGGGATGATGATGATGATGGTGGTGGTGGATAGATGGAGACGTCTAAAACTAAAAGGGTTGGGTTGCACCCCCTTGGTCAGAAAAAAGGTCGGGGACTTGTCTCCTAAATCTCCCCCAACAAATAATTGATATACAACGACTAATCAATATCTCCCAGTCCTTTTCTTTTTCACTTTTCTTTTTTTTTTACCTCGTCCCAATATAGTTTTCACTTCAGCTCCCAATGTCTCTTGCAATCGTACCGAGGATATGCTGCCAAAGATAGTAGGTCTGCCAAAAAGGTCCGGATCATCGTCTCGATGCATACCACAGGCAAACTTTTCAATAGCTCGTATTGTGATGTGTAACTACAACATATCTTCTGTGGAGAGATTTTCTAATTACCAACATTTTGGTGGGGGCGGCGGTAATGATCTCTCCAATCTTGACCCTGTATAGGATCCTTACGAAACTTCTCAAAGAAAGTCGCTATCGGTAATCGCTCATCCTCGCCCCTGTCTACCTACTAAATAAAACACTTTAAGCGTACTTGCTTTTGAAGTATTCGCGACTCTCAGACACCGCTTAAAGAGATATTATTTCATTACAGCTTTTCCGAAGTGATTTCAACTATGAAATGGATGCTGTAATTTCAATAAGGCACTTGGCAAGCACCTCACGGACGCATGTGCTTTAAACCTTTATGTGTCTCGCCCAAATTTTTCTGCTTGTTTTAAAACAAGTACCATCAGACTTACGCGTCATAAGCTTCACGCTTAAACCATATTACAACACAATTTTCATTCGGTCGCAGTCAAGCCATATCATAGCATAATTATCGTTCAATCACAATCAAATCAAACGAGCACTCCCAGCGCATTGATACCTAGATGGGAGGGACTAAAGCAATAGTAAATTAGACAACCGCAAAACCATCTTTTTCTTCCAACAAAGAACGTCCGACCATACCTTTATACTATGGGTAAGATAAGGTGGTTTAAGATTTAATTCTGTACTAAGAGGGTCCTTAAATGAGTTTATTTGATTCGGCATTTAAAAAGGATCTGTTAACACATGTAACGTGTCAATTCGTTCCCTAGATCTAAAGGCCGAAATGCACTATTCGTATGCTATTTCAAGGTGAGAAATTCCAGGGAGTGTAGGAGAGATCATCCTTTCATGTAATCGCCAACTTTGAAACCTACCATGAATTTTCTTTCTTTTCGCTAACGTGGTTGCGCGGTTACTTCTAATTAAAAGATAAATATTTGCCCTTACCTCTCAAATTTAAGACCTTGATTTGTGTCGAAAAGAAGGAAAAAGCTGTCGAGACTCTTTCCATACCTACCTTTAAAGTTCTTATTAAGAGATTGTTTGTCAATCTCGCAATAACAACAGACACATCCCAGTCAAACGTACATGGAAATCACAAGCAAGAAAAATTAGGTCAAATCTTGTACTTTGAAATCAATTCCAATTTAGTGTCTTCACCTTTTTTAATTTGATGATATGGGTTCCAATTCATTTTACAAAAATTACACGAAAATATCGATATCGCACCTACAACGTACTCCGCCTATTTGAAGAATAACTATAAAAAATGACAGTCTTTTTTATTAAATGGTCTTAGTGCATTTCGGCCTTTAGATCTAGGGAACGAGGCATTCCCATGCATCCAAATGACTGACATGCATTGAAGCATTGCTCCCGGAACTCTAATAAAGATCAATGGTACAGCTCTTCATGATTTTAAGGACTCTTATGTAAAGTCTCGCGTACTTACTCTTCGAGGCCCATTTGAATAGATTAGAGCCATGATCTCTTTCATTCAGCGTCGTTATTATGTTGTACATGCAAATAAAACGCGATCGAGTCTCTTCAACTGAACTCGAATGTATCTAAGCATCCAAACCTCACGTGTTTTCATCGCTGCACTCACGTGACAGGAATCGGCAATCGGCAATCCAAGAAACATTGGCGAAGATAGTAACTAGACTGTTATAAAATCTTGTGGGGTTTATGAGCTGTTAAAAATTCCAAGATGCTACAGGCAAATCACCTCACCCTACGCTCCGCACCAGCAATATCTAGAAAATGCATCTAGAACAAACTCGGTCCTCTGGAAAATAAAGGAAAGGAAAGGGAAAACCGAAGAAATAGGGTACCTTTAACACTTCCAATCAGAAAGGAAGAACAAATCGCAAGTCCGAAGCTTATTAAGAAATTGCAAAACGAACTTTCGGGAGTTACCTGACCAACGGTTCAAGATTTTACCATTCTGTTTATTAAGGAGCTGAAATAAATGTACCAAAGCCATCTTATCTTCTAGCTAGCTTTGGTCCCCTGATCTTTAGCTTGGCCCACGAAAGCCGAAGGCGCATAATAAATGGATATCACCGCGTTAATAAGCCAAGATAGTGTAAATCCGAGAAACCCTACTTCAAAAATAGCGATGACACCAAACGTATATACAAACACGTGTTCATGTTGTTAGGCGTCTGTTGGGAGATTCTCAAACGATCTCTAGGACGATGCAGCCTCATTACGTACACTGGAGACATGTTTTCTTGCGCGAGAGCTCCGACGACGACATTTTTCCGTCGACGCCTACCCAACAAATTCAATGCGCAAAATATTTTTGGCATGCATGTCTGTTGATTGCGTGTGTACACACGTACGGGAACTTATAACAATTGTCAGTTTTGTACGTCAAGTTTTCATATCCTAGCAGTCAAAGAGAAGACAAGTTGAGACTAGAGAGAGATAGAGAGAGAATCTCACATTAAAGGCCAATCTGCGATTGCTTGTCTTCACTTTGCTCGATCTTCCCATTTTTCAGAACCATATTTTTGTATCTTCGAATTGAAACCATTGTCACAGTGAATTCGTGACGTGCTTTGCCTTATGGAGGAGCAAGTTCACTGCCTTGTGTGCCTGTCCATTTGAAGGCACTCCGTATAACCCTATGTCCATATTTCCTCAGATGTGTAATAAATACGCAGGCTGTCTTATTTGCAGGAGTGGTTATTGCAGTTGTGCTGAATCCATGCATGCAAGACACAATTTTTTTCCTACTCAAGGAAAAAAGAAGAAGAAGTAGCATTCAGTTCTTTTCTTTTGAAAGAAGATACGCCTCTTTAATGCGGTACCCCGCTTGCTTTTTCCTCAAACCCCGGACACTAGCGGGAGCAAATACTCTGATAGTAGTATGTAATTTGATCACTGCCTCTAGGGTACGCCCATGACAACATTTTCGTCTCGCTGGGAATAAATAGATGCAACGAGCAGCTCGAAATATGGACGATTCTTAGGCGAAGGGCAGAAAGCCATGAGAGAAGAGGAAACCAAGAAAGTACGGGAAGAAAAACGTCACAGTAATTGGCGTCGTCTGGCCATCGGTGCGAGTTCAATGGAGAAAACAGGGAGCAAGGATTCACTAAGATCAAATTGGAGTAATATGAAGAGATGGAAGAACTCTCAGAAAACCCTAGCGCCCCAAACACTGCGAACTTAGTAGCGTTCCTAGTTTCATGTTAATCTTCATCTACAATTTTATCCAAAAGGGTAAATTAGAGAAGTAAAGACAAAGAACATTCAAATTAAATTGGGAACCCGAGTAGACATGGGATTCTCTGAGTTCCCTCGAGCACGGCTTACTCGGCAGAAATTGTCTCCCATCATTTATAGCTGTGAACGTAATAATCAGCAGCTAGTTAAAGTTCAGGCAGAGGTCATATAGTAAATGTTACATGTAATATAAGGACAAAATCTTCGTCCAACCTAGTTCGAGGAAGCTCCGTCAGCCACATCTAGAATTGGTATGTTACAAATTACGGATATGGCTCGCATGCAAATTCGATCAAAATTAAACGCGGAAAATGTCCACAAACTTGTAATCCACAGGTCTAGGGTAAAGGTTGAAGGAAAACCGTGGCCAGTGTGTTTCTCTTTTTTTTATTTTTCAACCACTAAAAGGCAAAAGAAGAGGAAACCAAAAGTTGTGTTTACATGGATTTCGGCTCGAACTTTGGACCCAATTCCACTAGGGATCAGATCAAAATTGAAACCGAAGAAAGATTAAAGATGCGTACGGGTTCGGTCATGAAAAGAATGAATACGTCTAAGAGCTTGTCTTTCCACCGTGCAATCCAATATGAATATCGTGGTTTCTTGGATATGTGATTTCTTTTGGTCTTATGATATTAGTCCCCCAATAATATATTATTCGATAGTTCTTCCTCATGGAGCTCTAAGATTGGGTTTTGCTACCGTAAAAGTCTTTGTGCGACAGTGAGAGTAATAACATCTTGTGAGCCATAAAATTCTTGAAGAAGCAAAGTCCACGATAATTTTTAATAATTTGATACTTATTTTTTTAACTCAACTGTTAATCTCATAGTAGATTAAGGAAAGTCAAATGATCACTGCTATTTTAATCGTTAGCCAAAAGGGGGGGAAAACTAGATTGACTTACATATATATATATATATATATATATATATATCAATGGACAACATAATTAATCATTTCTCCCTAAATGTCTCCTCTACAAAAACGAGACGTCTCTCTCATAATTCCTCAAACCACGACCCCTCTCTCTCTCTCTCACACCCACACAGTTAATTTCTCTCACTTGATACAAACTAAAGGCGTAGAAAATGGCGACCACATGGAGAGAAAAATTAGGGCTTGTATGCGACAAATCTAACTGGAGTTCGCAGCCCACACAATAGCAAAGAAAATTGGCCTTTGTCGTTACAGTCGTGAACCACTTCTCCTGCTCTTGCTCGTCATCGCAAACTATATAAGATGATTTGCTCCAATTTGAAGAATTGTGAGTTCTGTTAGGATTCTTCAAGAAGGAAGACGAATTTTTTGGCTCGAATTTCTTTAAACTTGGTTAGAATTCTTCAGTAAGATGTGTAAACGATATATATATATATATATGTCTTCTCAATTGCCGACTTCATCATACTGGTGAGCCACGTTGGATGATATGTTTCTAATGAATACTACATCGAACTTCCCGGCAAGGCAAGTCGCCGATATCACTTAAATGGTTGTAAAAAAAAAAAATTGGCACTCAAAACAGTTAAAAAAAAACCATGAAACTCAAGCGCCATCCGAAAGTTTCAACGCTTCCAGGGTTCTTATCCCGCACAGGTTCGGGACCCCAAATACATGTCACCGCACCAGACACCGTGGGCTTTCTATGCTGCTTCATCTTACATCACTATGAAGTAACGTGTGCATGCTCCCAGTCGCTTCCACACCTCTATCGACATTAAATGATTGGCTCTTGTGACGTCGGTCTGCACCAGCACCAGACCCACTAAGATCCCCCACACGATGCTCTTCTAAGTTCTAACTCCACCATGCATCACCACTGCGTAAGTTGCTGCTCGTTGCTGCACAGTGACGCTTGCAATTGTCGTTTTGTAGGGCTGGTGTTGTCGGCCGTATTTGCGCAGGATGTTGTTTTCGTGTCTAGGTACATGTTCGCGTCACCACAGACGTCTGGCTCTGCGCTGCTGACTCGCACTGATGATCTCTGCGAGTCATGAATATCCATAACCTTCGTTGCCCCCCCCCCCCCCCCCCCCCCCCCCGGGGCCCAAAAAAAAATTCCTTTTCTTTTTACGGTCCTTTCCCACGTTAAAGTTCTGATTATTATAGTTTTATGTCGAGAGATTCTGTTATAGTTCAATTGATCGGTCCGAGACGACTCCAATGGCTTTTGGGGTACGTGCTTTGTAATGCTTCAGGTCCGACGTGAACGGGAAGTGATGACTGGAGTGAGATGACCCGAAATATGATCGATTCTTGTCAGATTTCTATGACGGTGAAACGGGCAATAATGAACTGAAAATAATGATTTTGATATGTGAGAGAGAGAGAAAATTAGAATTGACTTACAAAGGACTTTTTGACATAACGACGGTATTAAAGCATACACATGTGGAATCACTCTCAAGATGGATGACCTCGCACAGATTATTCTAAATGGAGGTTTCATAGCTTAGAATTTCAGAAGATTATCCTTATCCACTTGGTCATTGTCATGTCATTCTTTGTATACTTCTTATGAATGATCTAATGATATAACCTTTGTGCTTTTTGTTAAAAATGGGGTAAATTTGAGGCAAGAAAACGGTTGGGACGAGGCAAATTACCTTAATTGGATTGAGGTATTTGGGGCACCTCCGATTTGGAAACAAAACCTAGACAATTTGAGACCAATTTTTCCAAGCGGGCAAAGGATCCTTTCTATTTAAGTAAACTTGAACGAGACAGCTCCAATCACCTTTAGTAATAAATGCATAGATTGTGTTTTTTTTTTTTTTGGTCAGATGCATAGATTGTGTTTGGTTGTATGAATTTTTGTGGGATAAGATAAAGGCTGGATGGATTAATAATAATGTTTCTAATATCTTATGCGGTGTTTAATGGATGTCTAGATGTAATATGAATACAGACACTCCGAAATCGAGTCTCAATCGTCTTGCTCGTTCTTGGTCTGTTTCAAGTCTCGACTTGATCTTCTTAGTTCTTCCTTCTTAGACTAGCCAAAGACAATTGGCTCTGTTTCTCTATCACTCTCTCACGGTTTTACGGCGCGCGTGACAATACTTTCACTCTAGAAATTAACTTCTGATCAAAAGTTAATTTTTCTATTTTTGTTTTTGAGCATAAGTTAATTTTCTACTTCTAGAGATAAGTAATTTTTTTTTTTACTTCGTCAAGTGGCTCCAAAACTATTTCTAGAATAAAAAAAAATTTCAGAAGTAGAAAAATAAAGTTGCGTAAACAAATAGATTTCTGCTCTTGAAATTGAGTTACCGAACGGATTTCTGCTCTATAAGTGTTATTGTTAAAATATATAAATATTAAACCATGCATTCTTTTAACAGCTTAAGTTTTTAGAGTAGTTGGCAGGTCCCACTAAATCTAACATGGTATTAGAGCAGAATGTACTCAGTTCAAACCTTTCCAAGCCCCTATTTGCCTCCCCAATAGTGTTGGGTGATTTTGGACTTCTTTCAACCCAAAAACTAGCTCAAAATTGAGATTTTTTTTACACTTATAAATCGACCACTAACCCCTTCCACAACCGATGTGGGATAACCTCAACAATCTTTCCTCACACATCGGGCCTTGGGTCGGAGGGAAGCGACAATCCGTATCTCTCCGGTATGACTATTGGATCCAGACTTGTTGACAATCTGGACTCTGATACTATGTTAGAAAGTCCAACTCAAAAGTTTTAACTCTTAGAATAAGGCGTGAATACTAGAGATGTGCAAATCGGATCGGACCGGCCTAGGACGGGCTCAGATCGGCCGGGTTGGTCCGGTCCTTGAGGTTGGCGATTCGATCCCCAATCCCAAAAAAGGGGATCAATGACTGGGCGATCCGGTCCCCGGTTCCATGATTTGGAACTGGACCAGCCCGGCTCGGACCGGATAGCCAATATTTTTTTAAAAAAATTAACCTACATCTAGAGTTAACCTATGTTTAACATTCTGAGAAACTCATGAATCTCATCTCACATCTCTTAAGTTTAGTGGTGTCATTGTAAATATTATTTAGCAATTTGGATTTTGGTATTCTTTTGGGATAAAATCAGGTCTTAATTGATGATAAGATATGTTCCTTATGATGGGCACGTGCACAAAGAATAAGCACGTACGTGCATGAGGACAGAAACTCAAGTCATTATGCAGATTTGAGAAATCTATTTTTTTTTACAACCAAAAATAAAAACGAAATAAATAAAATCCGAGTTCGATTCCATCGCCTACTTAAGTTCAACGGGTCACATGCGAGCGTCGATTACAAGCATAAAAGTTCACGTGAAACTTTCAAGGCCGGATCGAACACACGTTGGGTGCCTCTAGCATTTACGTGGCTGTTTTGCCGTAGTAAGTTGATTATAAATTGTAAATTAACATTGAATTGTAATTTCTAATGGCTAGATTTTTATAAGTAATTAGAGTTAGCGATCCTACTGGGCTCGGATCGAGATTAGCTCGGACCACCGATCCTGGTCTGATCCATCGTCTCGAAAAGATGAGGACCGGGACTATTGGTCTAGTCTCCGGTTCCATACTAGGATTGGACCGACCCGGACCATACACACCCCTAGTGGATACTAGTGTTAGGTGATCTTAAGCTTCTCTCAACCCAAAAGTTAGCTCAAAGATTGAGATTTTCCCTCGCACTTATAAACCGACCACTAGCTCCTTCTACAATCGATGTGGTACAACTCCAACAATCTCTTCCCCTCACACATCGGACCTTGGGTCAAAGGGAGCGACAACCCATATCTCTCCGTATAACTATTGGGTTCAAACTTTTTGGTAACCCGGACTCTGATACCATATTAGAAAGTCTAACTCAAAAACTTAAGCTGTTAGAAGAATATATGGTTAATATTTATATATTCCAACAGTTATAATGCGCAACCTTCACTTTCGTTCTGCTCTACTCTAACCAGGGCAATGTTTCTCAGCAAAGGCAGTCACAGTTAAGGCTATTACCTACAACACAGAGGCTATGATTGACGCGAAGGTCAAGGCCTAGCCTCGGGCAACCTCCAATGTAGGCTACGGCGTCAATGGGATTTTTTATTTTTTTTATTTTTTTAATCCTTATTCTATTTGAGTTTACTACACCTTTAGGTAGGGCTTTTTTATCCGAATTATTTATTCAAGTCATATTTGGAGATATTCGAAATTTACATTATCCTAAACGCTTGATAGGATATTAGGCATTCTATCCGGAGTTATATACGGTTCACCATATGTAGCAATTTTTTTCTATCCTATATCTAACTCGCATTTCTCTAAATTTTGTTTTACCTCTTTTAAGAACGTGGAAGTTGAACTCAGCACCTGTGATACTAGCGTCCTCACCATACAGTCTCATTACCAGCAGGACTGTATGCCTATTGACACCATATGTAACCTTAGCCTTTACGAGAAATTATCATAAAAACTTAGAACCCCTAATGCCTCCTCCCCTTGTCTCTCCCTCTTCCCCCTTTGCCAGTGCCTCATCTTCACTTTCGCGTCAATCAACTACTCGCCATGCGAACGATTGCTTAAGGCCGGTAGGGGAAAACGATTGTTTAAATAAACAGCGGTAGAAAATGTCTCATTGGGTCAATTTTCACACTTTCACCAGTGATTGTAAGCTAGGTGCCCTTAAATGACAAGAGGGGGAGAAGCTCTAGCGGAAGCATCCAATCAACTGGGAATCCCACCTTTCAGAATCTACATCTGCTCCTGCTGGAGTGAATAATGTATCTACTACCTGTGTTAGCAAACAAACACAAATACTATAAATAAGAAAAGCCTAGGTGTCCATGCCACCAAGCAACTCCTGAAAGAAAAACAAGAGCTTCTCCGACAAACCAATTCGGTAAGTTACGTGTCCAGTGCACGAAGAACTACCTTCGATCCCCCAAACTGACTTACTCATGACAACCTTCTGGCCGCCCAACAATCTATAATGCAAGTCACTACTCCCACTGGAATAGAGAAGAGTGATCAACGCTAATGTAAGATGTATAAAGACTCTATCGATTTTTTTTTTATTACGAGGTGTCCGGGCCAGCTTACGCGCACCTCGACTATTCCTTGAGAAAGATTAGCACAGCAACCCACAGCCATAATCCCCCACTCAAATCACAGATGCTCATTTGAAAAATCAAACCTGAGATCAGTGCGCCTAACCACACAATCGTAAATACGCCCTAACCAACTGAGCTACTCATGAATGGGTAGACTCTATCGATTATTCACTTCCCTTGAAGTCGATAACTGGGAGTAGTCCACTAATTTCTAATCCGATCTATTACATCGATGGGATTTTTTTATATTTTTTTTAATCCTTATTTAATTTGAGTTTACTACACCTTTAGGTGGGGCTTTTTTATCAGAATTATTTATTCAAGCATATTTGGAGATATTCGTAATTATGTTATCCTAAACACTGGATAGGATATTAGGTATTCTATCCGGAATTATATCCGGTTCACCATACATAACCGTTTTCTTAATCTGTCATATCTCTAACTCATATTTCTCTAACTTTTGCTTTACCTCTTTACAGAGTGCGACAATCGAACTCGGCATCCATGATACCATGTCCCCACCATCCAATCCTATTACCAGCAAGACTATGCTATATGCATATTGGTATCACATGTAACCTTAGCCTTTACGAGAAATTATCATGAAAACTTAAAAACCATAACGCCTCCCCCCTTGTCTCTCCCCTTCCCCCTTTGTCATTGCCTTATCTTCGCCTTCGCGTCAACCGCCTACTTGCCATCATTAGCTCTTATTTTTAGGTGGCCCATTGCTACACCACCGCTAATGCCCGTGGCTCATCACCGTCCACATGCCCTATCTTTCTCTACACCAATACAGTGGTCCCTATTCGGGGGCAGTAAATACTCCCTCCCATCGACAAAAAAGTACGTAGGTATCACTCTGCAAAGTACATTAATATGTAATATTACTTCATTCGAAAGAAAGTTGTCACACAAGTGATTAGTACATAATTTTTTTACCACAGCAATGAGTGCAAAAAAGTTGAATCGTGGACAACTGTATTAGGTTTGAAGAAGCATGTGAATTATTTATCAAGTGAGAGAATATTGAGGTGTGGTTCGCACTCTCCATCGACAGGAAAGCACGAGGGTCCATGAATTACTACTACTATATAATACCTTTTTCTCTTATAAGTAAGGGATGCAACTAAAGGTGTAAGGTGCTAATTATAGTCGATTTCTCTGTTAAATATAGCCCCATTTAAAGGGTGAACCACGATAAAAATTTTGTGTCTCAATTTGTCCTTCTTGCTTTTATGCTTTACTTCATTGTAATTGTGCGCCGAACCCTAATAGTCCGAACTATCACAGTCAATCTAGTTCTAAATCTTTTAATTATCCAAAAAATCCTAAACCTAAAGTATGGTAACCAATTTAGTCATAAGCCTCTTGATTGTGCTAAAATTAATCTTAAAGCTTTTAATGATTTGTCAATTTAATCTTAAATATTTCTATGATTTGCCAATTTAGTTCCTTAGGTCAATTTTGACCGAAAATCACTTACATAAATAATTATTTTTATTTTATTTCCTTTCTATTTTTTCCAACTATTGATTGGCGAGGTCATCGATCAACACTTGTCGGCCACTGGCGAGGGACTATGATCTCACCAGCCCAGAGTTGAAAAAAAGAATAAATTAAATTAAATTAAAAAATGTCTACGTTAGCAACAGTTATGCCATATAAAATGGTGAGCACTGGACTATCACATTAACGATTTTCGATCAAAATTAGCATGAATGATTAAGTGGAATATCGTAAGAAGGTTTAGAATAAATTGATGCAGTTAAAAGATTTAGTACTAAATTAGTACAATTGAAATGCTTAGGATCTCCAACCAAAAAATATTTAGGACCGAATTGACCATTGCACAATAGATTTACACATCAATAATTCAATGTCATGAAAAATTTCACACGTTCGGAATTATAAATAAAAAATCAATGTGTGAGCGCTCCAAAGTTTAGATTAAACAAATTATAAAAACCAAAAAACATTATTTAGACAAGCTCAAAAAGAGAAAAGACAAGCTTATCATGTCGTGTAAAAAGTACACCGGTAAATTTCATTTAAAAATCCACATGAAATTTTATCATCTATCATAAACATTTTCTTCTCACTTATTCTCTCTCACTTTCCAAGCAAATCATTCTAATGCTGCATATTTCCTTCACCTCCTTTCTCATTAACTCCACCTTTCTGCAAAGATTTGTTGGCACTCCCAGTAATTTGTCTCTAAAAACAGATATATTTAAATTGCGCATGATAACATTTTTTATAGTAAATTTCTACTTCAAAAGTGTTTTTGGAGCAGAAAGCCATTTGGCAAAAAAAAATTTATTTCTGAAAGAAAATTTTCACTTTTGGAGTGAATTTTCACTTCTGAAGTTGTTTTCAAGTTAAAAAAATAACTTCTCTAACTCAATAAGTACTTCTCGCCTCATCCCATTTTCATTACTCCATCATCCTCTTTTCAATCATACCCACCTCCGCTGACCTCCGCCGCCTCCGAACGCCGTCCATCACCAATCTCCACCAGCCACTGCCCATGACCAATGCTAACCGTCGACCATCGCCTGCCCCCATCGACTATAGACCTCCTCCAGCCGCCTCCCGTCGGTCGCCCTCGGTAAGCAATGACCACCAACCTCCGTCGGCCGTCGCTCATCACCACCCGCGACCGTCACCAACTATCAACCGCCGCCGTCGCCGACCTCCATCGAACACCTTCCATCGCTTCCCGCGACCGTCACCAATCACTAACCTGCCACCACCTCCAACCGTCTGCCGCTATAGCCACCAATCGTCGTTGCGTGTAGCCAACTATCAAACACCACGCCGGCCGTCGTCACCGCCGCCGCCGTTAAGTCGCCATCTCCGGCAAGTAAAATATATATATAATAATAATAATAAATCATTTTAAAAGAAATTTAAACTTTTTAAAAATGAAGTATAAATTTTTTTGGCCTCCGATAATAATTTTTCATAAAAGATTTATTATTAATAATGTTTTAGAAATAATAAATTTTAACCGTTAACAAATAAATTTTTATTATAAAAAATAACATCTCATTAAAAATAATTTTTAAAATAAAAGTGTTATGATGCGTGACCTAAAAACTGCACATCCTTAATCGATGGAGAGAGGCTAGAGGACTCAGCTTTTACTTAAAAAGGGACGATTCTCGCCTTCCTATGTGCACAGATAATGATAAAGCACATTTAACTGTTAACTCCCAGTTCTTGCTCCATTTCTCTTCTTTTGATGATCAAGAACAGCGTTTCCAGAGTTCAGATGTATCCCTGAATGATTTGTCTCCTCTCGCTCCCGCTTTGACATGTGAAAACCCTAGAAAAGAAAAAGCCTGCCCAACGCGATAGATCAAACTTATGTCCTCTCTTCTCCGGTATTGATCAGCGCATGCACCCTGTAATGGAGCCAAGAGAGAAACGAAACCCTAGGTACGCAGGCCTGCATGCCAAGTCAACCCACCATGCGAGTTTAAATTTCTTCTTTCCTGTGTTGTCTTGTCAACTCATGAAATTCTTTTCGGGATGCGCTCCTGCAACCCAGTCTTCGAGAGATCTTCTCGTCTCAGTTTGATCGAACTTAAAGTTGGGGAAGAACAGTTTGCGGCAACTGTTCAGGAGCGCTGGGAAACTGTGTATGTTTAGGTTGGACCCAAATCTCAACGGGGAGATATTCAAGGCAAGGCCTTCATTCCTTTTCCCACTTAATTGTATTCTTCGGCTCATGTTCATGGACCAGAGATGAATCACTTTTCACTGGAGCTTATCAGTATCTGATCTGATGAGCTGGGAATTCATGTCCTGAAAAAGGGTTTGTGTGTTGTAAAATCACATAATTGCGGATTATGAAGGCAATGTAATAGCTTGGGCTTCTTTTCAAGGATATCATAAATTCCCATCAACCTCGCAGCAGAAAAAAAAAAAAAAAAAGAACCAGAAGACAACATCTCACGAATGGAAAGGTAGATCCAGATTTTTGTCTCCTGTGCGGTTTTCATTAGATTCTATTTCTCTGTTTTTCTTTCAAAATTATTCAATAATACCGAATCGTACTCAAGATGGAAAAAGAAATTTGAAAAATTCCTAAATATTTTGCGTTGACAACAATTTAATCTTAAAACTTTTAATGATGTCAATTTAGTCTTAAATCTTTTGGCATAAAGCTAATTTAGTCCTTCAGACTAATTTAATTAGGAAAAAGCCTACGCGGATACTCAATGGCCGTCCTACATGGGCGAATTGGCGCTGACGTGGTCACGGGATAACAAAACGATGTCATTTTAATCAATTACAAGAAAAGAAAAAAAAAAGACCCTAGAACCTTCAAACGGAGTTGCACACATTCTCTTGCCTTTTTCCTACTAGCGAACACGAACTGATGAGGGAAGGACCTTAGCCCCTATCATCCCAAACCGATTCAAACACAACTCAAATCAAAGGATTTTGCTCAATCCGACGGTCGCCCGATGGTCGCCCTTCAATTGATTCTGATAAGTACAAAAGCTCTGGGACTTGCTATCAACAGTTGAGTGTGATTTCATTTGGTCGATCTAATAAATCGAGGGAATTTTTTTTGTATTATAATAAAAAGAGCATTTCAATATCATCTACTAGAGACAATTGGGATATTTTCTAAAGATATTTAGGATACTCCTGTATCTCTCGTGTTTATACATGTATTTTTTAAATTCTCTATATCCTCAATTGTGCATGTCATGACTGATCGCACTGGACTTGATTATTTTATGTAATTATATAATAAACTTTATAGATATGCTCGCGCACTTCTCATAGATACATCCACTATAATCCACGATTTTTATCTCACACATTTGTATTCTCGTATTCCTTTGTCATCTTCTTGTTCAGTAACTTCTAATATCCTATCTCTTCTCTTAGGTGATGCATGACAACACTACTTTTTTTTTTCATTTCCCTGCCAGAAATCGATATGGCAGGAAAATGTGTTTGATAAAATCCTATGCGAAATAGAAATGCGTTTAGTAAAAAATTTGACTTATGGTAGGATTTTCTACTTTTGACAAGATTTTTTGTAAGCTTGGAGAAGTAAAAAATTTCCATTTCTTCGGTCCAAAAGCGATTCTCGCGGTGGCCGCCGCCAACTGCCGCCTCTGGTCGTTGGCCGCCGTCCTCGATCGCCCGCCGACCGCCACCCCCGCAGTCGCCAGTCGCCAGTCGCTGGCCGCCGCTTGCCGCCACCATCGAACATTTTTTTAATAATGTTTCTATCAGAAATCAACTTTTGAAACAAAATCAGAAAATTCAACTTCTATTCAAAAGCAAAAACTGAAAAATCAACTTCTCTACCAGAAGTCATTCTCAGCCTAGAAGTGTTCTCATGCGCACCCATAATGTCGTTTTTTAGTCTTGTCTTTCGCAGAGTATTTATGATTTTTAAGAGAACAAGGATTTAAGTTCAAGTTCTCGCCGGCCTTATTAGATATTTGCATGTTTTCCTCTTAAGATACGAGGAGTGTTAAAATATTTAAATGTCAAAATCACATTTTCATTTAATAACTTAATCTCAAAAACCGTCAACGGAGTTACAAAATCTTTTAATCACCGGATGTGAACCCACTCCACGGGTTTATCATTCAAAATGAAGTATGAAAAATTCAAGTATATTTCGGAGCAATTAATAAGTATAACTTGTGTTAATGAATCATTCCATAATTAAAGTCATACACATAAATAGACCATTTATTTTGGAGCAATGAAAAAGTATTAAAAAATTCAATTTAAATGATCTATCATCATTTCATATTTCGACAAGGTAATTTCCATAGACTTATGACCCAAAAAAATCCGTTGACACTTTTGTTTGCAAATAGTTTAATATAGAAAATATGGAGGGGAAAAAAAGCATAACAAATGCGCCTTGGTGGACCATTTTTACGTGGAGAATGCAACAAAATTGAATGTTTGCTTCCTGAGAGGTTATTAGCTATATAAGAGTCCTACGTTCCATCAAGGGATGTGATTTTTTTTTTTTTAGGTATACTATACGCTTATATATTTATACAGAAAAAATGTAATTGAGTCATGAGTAAAACAATAACGAAGGTTGAATTGTCCTTCTCTTTCTTATTTTTGCTGGAATCACGACCAACTGTTCTGTTAGATAAATACATGACTTAATATCTAACAATTTTATCATTCGATCAGGCACTCTTAGTTTGGCCTTTTTTCGTGTTTTGTTAGATAAATATAATTTTATTATCTTCTGTCAGGCACTCTTAGTGTGGTCTTTTTGCCTAGTACCAAGCGTGAAATGTGTAATTGGAGAGGTATAAGGGTCTGAAAAGATTTGAACTCATAACCTCGTGCTCTAATACTATATGAGACTTTGTGAGATCATTGTCAATTATTTTATAAGTTTAAGCCATTAGATAAAAATGCAATTTAATATTTAACTATTATGTTAATTGTCATTTCATTTTCTAAGGAATTTAATACTACTAAATCATAAAAGGCGATGATCTCAATGCAATCAAAATATGCAAAATATGATTTTATTTTCTCATATAACATAGGATATATGAACTTTTGACTCCAATATTCTCTATGACTGCCCACAAACTATCTTATTCACATTAAAGAGCAAGGCCCCAAATTGTGCCCAAGTTTACCCTAAGGGGAAGGTAATATAATCCGAAATCGAAAGATTTAACAAGTTAAGTATAATCATTCTTAACTTAGAGTCCGCTTAGAATAGCCGCAATTAGATTGCAATGTACGAAGGGGCAAGACCTAGAAGTATGTCGCAAAGTGTAGTAACTCGTGTACTGCAACATCCTGAATCTGAGTAGATAAGCACAGGGAGCACACTTTTGTCATAGGACATTCCAAAGTCGCCGCATCGATCGGCCGGTTAATATTTCGTTATGTTATTCAATTAAGTAAGATTCGTCACTCAAAATATTTGTTCAACGACTTACCCTCCGTAGACTAATCGAGTCCTTACATCTTATCAAGATAGTATTATTCCTCGCGTTAGATAAACTCTTCGGAGTGAAGATTGATATCTCAAACGAGAGAGGCTCGAATAAGATGCGAATCTCGGAGGAAACGAAGCAGGGGAAAGTGTGGATGAGTGGACAGGGACAGATGATGATTTTCCTTGTGGTCTGCTGTGGAGAAACTTATGTCGGTTACGCATCTCGCATGTAGACATGTCGGCTGCAAGAACGGGGATTCAACACTGCGAACGATCTTTGCCTCCCAATAATAATGATAAGCGGCTGGTGATACGAAGATGGCTCTACTTGTCGCATTTCTACGTGGCTACTCGCACCATTTCTCATAAATTATCAGTTGGATTGCTTCTGCTGCACGACTGCGGATTTTGGCGGTCCTCGCGCCTCTAAGTTAGGAGGCTGCTTTGCTTTTGTGCTCTCCTACGTACCTTATACTCCACCATAACTTTCCAATTACGCACCTCGCCCCGGACTGTAGAATATGCATACAACAAAGTCCAATCGATTCGCTGGAAATAGAGGAAATCTCGCAAAATTTTGCACTAGTCCTCAAAATGCAGGTGACGGCCAGATCAATTTTGGCCGAAAATAGCCGACGTGGATGCCGGTCGTCCTACATAATACGACCGTCATAATGGTCAAAAGATTCAGCGTGGCCTCGCTAGCCTGGCGAGGCTTGATCTCATCAGATCTAGCAAGGGGCGAGCCTCATAGGTAGTTTCCTTTGGTTTGTTGTTAGCCATTGTCGAAGCCTGGCAACTAACGAGGAGGAAGAAGAAGAAGAACAACAACAAGAAAAAGATACAATGAAAAAAAATTAATAAAAAAATCAAAAAAATAAGTCTGCAAAACTTCAGGTCGCGCTATGTAGGACATGCAACATCCACAAAAGTGATTTCCAGTAGGATTCGGCGAGATGGGCTACATTGGCAAACCATAAAACGGTTTTAGGACTGAATTGACATAGTGATTGACATAGTTGAAAGTTTTAGGGCTAAATTGGCACAAGTGCAATAAGTTTATTACTGTTTTTGGTAATATGCGCTATTTCTTGGGAGGTTTCACTAGTAAGATGGGAAAATTTTCCAAAAAGTTCATCCAGTCCTAAATCCTTTAATTTTATCAATTGAATTCTAAATTTGTTCACGTTTGGTCGATTGAGCTTGTATCATCAATTTTGAAAATTTCGACTGATGGGGCCCAAAAGCATGTCGTCATCGCCAAAAGATAGTTTGCAGATTAGGAGTTGTGTCTTTATAGGGCGGATAGGGATTGGGATTTATGGGCAGATTTATTGGGTTTGTAGCCATTTTGTGTAACCGTCAATTTTGAGTTTGGTGCTCCTCTTTGCAAAGTCCCCTCCAATCAATTTTAAGAATGATTTATTTTATTTTATTTTTACAAGTTTAAATTTATGTTTACTTTTTTGCCATTTGCATTGCTAGGTTAGGTCATAAACTTTCAATCCGGATCGTCCGTGTTATGAATGAATGACCTAGATTATAGCTCACAAAAATATATATATAATTCAAAAAATTATCCCCTAAAAATCGGAGATCTTGGTCGTCCTTCCAAAAATAGACTGCCCGGATTGCAAGGTGAGGTACCTAAACTTCTAAGAAAAAGTTAGGCGATCTGGATTCCAAGCCTAAACCTTAGAATATTTGAATTTCTTGCTAGTTACTGTCGAAATCAAAGAACACCTTTGGCGACCTTTGGCAATTCACTTATCGAAAATGTCCATTCATTCATCTCGAGCGGTCTTTTGTTGGGAAATTTTCGACGAAACAAATGCACGGCAATCTATTCAATTCATAAGCGGACATGTATATGCAATTTTACTACACAAAATCTAAGAATCCTCCCGTTGCGTAGTATCCCTCAACTTTTCTTTTTGTTACAAAGTTAACCCTGCGGTTAGATTTTCCGATAGCATGTGCAATGCGCATATCTTAACGGGAGAATTTCTTTCTCTTTAAAGGAAGTTTTTATTTTTATTTTTCACATATGATTGCTGCTGAGGAATGAATTCGCTCCAATCGGAACATTTCCCTTCAAATTGCTGAATTTCATTGTCGTGATGTTGTCGTTTCACAATGGAGTTTGGTTGTTTGTCTGTGCGGACTTCGGACCTGTTTTGATGGAATTCCACGTTTGGTGGTGTGGTATATTATGGGCTTGTTCTGCTGGGGTTTACACACATCAAATTTGGCAAAGAGCCCTTGATTGGGCATCTTCAAGGCACTTGCAGGGCCCATAGAGCTGGCTGGTACGACCTAAACATTTGTTGCCGTTGCCGGATCCGACCGATCTTTTCACGGTCCTCTGCCTATAGGGCACAACAGAAGACGTCCATTGTTTTCCCTTTATTCTCTCCTCGTTACAGCTGTCAACCGCCTGCGTAGCTTCTTGCTCGACGATCCATCGTAAGAGAAACCTGCCATCAAAATTTGGTTTCTTCCTTCTTCGTGACATGTAAAGAACACCCATGAGCTTCGAGGGCATTGAGAAAAGCGAACGTATGTTCCTTTTCACTTGGGTCCCTTGTGAGGTCCGTAACTGCATTTTTTTAAAGTACTTGACAAGACCTGAGTCGCTGTCCTCCCTCGGGTTCTAGCGATGCCGCCGAGTTCTTCGCATTCCAAAACTCTCGATCTGCTCCCCAACGAGACCCTCGCACTCCCAAGGACGACGAAAATAAGCCGCCAACAGTACTGTTAATATGACTTGCAAAAATCTGTGATTTTACTCTGCAGCCATATGAACTAAAATGAGTCGCGTCGCCGGTACATGGCTACGGTCTAATTTGACTTGGCACAAACCTCAGCATGAAGAAAGATACGAAACGACACAATCAAAACCAACAAGATGACGAGATGGAAAGAGAGACTGCTCAAGGGCTCCAAAAGATTGAGAGGAGCCTCCTTTGTTGGGCCGCTCAATATATATATATATAAGAAGAGAAGGAAGATTAGTCTACTCATGAACTGCTCAAACTTGTCCATGCAGATGGTATCGGTGCTTTCAGCAATCCCAACGGAAAATTTAGGCAAGCCCCCAAAAATAACAAAATCTCGCATCAACATGTTACAGCGTTATAAGGTAAGCCAATGCGCACATGTCCTCTAATTTGAACTAAAGGTAGATAAAACCACCAAGTACTATTCTTTAGCAACTGTACATGCCACTGGGACACGCTATAAAGGATAAGAGCTCACATCCATATTAAAGCTGTTGATCCAAGTATGGGTCCCTTGGAGCCTTCCCACCACCCAAATATCCGGCCACGCTTTGCGACACACCCGAAACAAGCCCGCTCAGCAGCGAACCGCCCCACGCAAGCCATCCAGCCTGAGCCTGTGGCTGGCTTGCTTGACGAATGCGTCTGAGCTGTTCCTCCGCCAGTATGTCCTCCCACCTCTTCCTCATGAATTCCCTCACAGCTTCCGCTCCTTTATTCGCAATCTCCAGAGGTGGGACCACCAGAGGATTCTCGTCCAAGTTTAGCTTGACGAGGTTCTCAAGCCTGTAAAACGAATCGGGAAGAGCTCGGATTTGGTTGTTGCTGAGATCAAGCTCCCTCAAGTTGGTAAGATCACCAATTGTATCCGGAAGTTCAGTCAAGTCATTGAAATTGCTGCTCAGGTTCAGGACCTCAAGATAGGCCAATCTTCCAATAGCATGTGGCAGGCCTCGGAGCTCATTAAAATGGGCATCAAGATATCGCAAAGATTTCATCTCGCAGATTGACTGTGGAAGCATACAGAGCTTGTTCAAGGAAATTGACAGCTTCTCCAGATTAGTTAGCCCATATCCGATATTTGTCGGCAAACAGGTAAGGTTGTTGAAACTGGCATCAAGCTCCTTCAGTGAGCTGCCACGGATTAAGGACTGAATTTTAGCTAAAAGTATACTTAATCGAGCGCAATCACGCTGTTGAAACAAATGCGGAAAAGCAAACACAGAACACAAGAATTTACGTGGTTCGATCAAGGTTATCTATGTTCACGGGCGAGGCAAAACAAAGATTCTACTATAATCAAAGAGAGCATTGATTACAGAAATCGGTCTTGCAGACTAAAAACAAATCACACAGCTCACAAAACTCTCATACACCAAAAAACCTCGATATCACAAAATAAACCCTAGCCGCAGCATAAATAGAGCCCAACTCTCCGCGTCACGAACCAAATCTCAATTTTTTCTCCACTTTTGGGCAGCACAAAAAGAATATGTCGGGTCGGGTGATGAACCAGACCGAGTGCATAAAATTCAAGACATATTTAACACACGCAATACAATTCATATGGCCGATCCCAGGTGGAATAAGGCTTGGTTCGCTGTTGGTGTTGGACAAAGAAAAAGCAGTTTCACCAAAGAAAAATATAGAGTACCTGCACCAAGCAATGCTTTCAGGAAGGGCCTTCAACTTGTTTCCTGAGACATTGAGAACCCTTAAGTTCACAAGCAAACCAATGGAATCTGGCAGAGATTCTAATAGGTTCGAAGAGACGTCGAGCCGCTCAAGACTCTTTAGTCCTCCTATAGAATCGGGAATAACCTGCGTCCCTCGAGCGAAAAGCCAAACCATTAGGAGACTATACAACAAGATGCTGAAACAGGCATATGATCATTCAACTCATTAGGCACCACATAGAATTAAGTACGGCAACAAAGATGTATAGTTTCAATTTGCACGCTAGGGGTATCTGCGAAAATTTTAGAACGACTAGCTACTTAATATCCGGTTACAAAACGCTCGACACTGCCGCCGGTTGCACTTCCAGCATTTTGGCTAATTTTACAAAACCAACGCGCCTCTCATTGAGTCTCATCTGACCACCATTTAGAGCAGGATGACTAGCCCACACTAATCCAACGCATTCTTCCATCTTGGAAACTCACTACTTCCTGTTGCTTTTGCAAAATTGATCTTGACCCCATACGGAATTACCAACCCAAGAGCAGTCTAGAAATTCACAACACAAGATTTGAGAGTATGAGAGAACCGCTTTTGCTCAAACTCGTCCATAGTTTCCTATCAAGCAGTCAATGCTCCTGTAAGGAGAGATGCACTGATAGCTGATCACGCTAATGGCTCATAATCAACAAGTTGCTTGACTCGTGGCATTTTTCCAAGACAAATCAATCCGTGCTAGCATATGATTAGATGGGGAAAAGGGGAAAAAAAATCAGTGGGACTGACCTCAAGCAGATTGTGAGACAGGTCGAGCACAAGCAAACCACTGATCTTCCCAAAGGCCTCGGGCACAAACCTGAGCTGCCTCCCACGCAGCTCAACTCTCTCCACAGCCCTGTTCTCCTCCAGCTCCCTCAAAACCCTAACCACCTGCTCATCGACTGCTCCAACTTCTTCCTCGACGAGGCGCCCATAGACCTCCACCAGCTTCTCCTCCACGTCCCTCAGCTGCCTCTCGTACTCCTCATGCATCTCCTCCAACCTCATCACCGCCTTGTATATCCCGATCTCGCTCTTATTCGCCTCGGCGGCTCCGTCGCCCGCTTCGAGCTGCGCGATCTTCGCGCGAGCCGCCGCCACGGCCGACGGGTCGGGCCGCGGCCCGAGGGCGTGGAGGAGGGCGCGGGTCTGGAGGATGTTGGCGGGGACGGACTGGGCGAGGGAAGACGCGACCTTTGGGTTGGCCAAGGCAGGCATTTGGTCGAGCAGGTTTCGGGAGACGTCGGGCGGGAGGTAAGGGTGAGAGTTGGGATCGATTTGGTAGAGAGCGAAGGCGAGGAGCGGGTAGCTTGTCGGGTCTAGATCCATGGATTCGTGGGTTTGGGGTTCGACTGCGGAATTCAAGCAGAGAGGGGGAAGGATTTATAAAGGAAACACGGTACACTGTGAAGGAAAGACTAGAGAGTTCGACAGAAGGAGCGAGAAAAGAAAACCGTGTGCGATGTTTGATCTTGTTACCGCTTAGGTGCGAATCATCGAAACCAGGTGAATTGGTTTTCGAAGAGGACGATGTGAAAAGATCGATCCGATCTCGAAGCGAAATGATTTTATTATTATTATTATTATTATTATTTCTGCATCTGTCGTTGATGATGTCCGCGACGGGGACAGGAACTTGAAGAAATACATATTTTACTTCGCGGTTGCTGGTTCGGACAATGTAAAAGTCTACGAGCTTCCAGAAACGAGAGAGGAGGGCTGAGACTGAAAGGTGGGAGACAACTGGGCGAACTGGGAAGCGAATTTGTGGAATTTATCTTTTCTTGCTGACTCGCGAGCAGGTTCATCGAAGAAGCAGAGGCTCGAGAAAAATACTTATATTTAGGGATGTGCATGATTTCAATATAAAACTTGAAATCTAAATAATCAAATCAATGGAGATCGATCAGTTTCGAATTTCAGGATATGGATGTTAAGTTTGTACCTATTTACGGATAGATTTCAAGTTCTAAATAGGTAAAATTTGAAATTTGAAGCAAATCTTTTATATGTTTTCGTGTCATCTAAATGTATTCCATAATATTCGATGATGTGTGTGGAATACGGAATCAAGTTATCATTGAGATTTTTTCTTTTTTAATGTTGATTGTCGAAATATGAATTATGGTCAGTGAATTTTAGCAGAAAACAATGGTCATTAAATGCGATTATCAATTACAATCGTTCAACTAAGAATACATGTAAAACCTAAAACTGATTCTCAAAATTTATTACAGAGTATATAATGTAGGTTTCAAGTTCAAAAAATAAAGAAACTGTATACACAGGTAGATTTCAAGTTTCAGATGAAACTTATAGAGAACTTGAAATCATTCACCACTACTTGTATCATCCGTCATCACACTCCCCTGCAATTTTTGACATTGTGCAAGGAAGACAACAACAATCAAACTGGTCGCCAGCATAGTCTCTCCCCACTGTACAGGAGTCCCCACTCCCTCTCATGATACTAGATGCGTTTGATTTGGCCTTTGCGATAAATCTTTGATAACAATAAGGGATTTTTTAGATTAAAAGAGTTTTTTATAGTGTTTGGTTGTTGTAATTTAAAAGTGCATTGAAAAATAATTTCAATTTAAATGGTATTTGGAAAATTCGCAATTTGTAAAGGAAGTTTGCTAATTTTTTTTTTTTTTTATAAAAAAGAAACTCAATGCCGACGAAGGGCTTGGCGGCAGGCCGGTGGCTGGTGAGCCGGATCTGACATCCACAATCCTATCCTGAGTTCCCGCGACTCAAGTCAACCGTCTTATGGAGACGAACTATAGCAAGGGTGGAGGCCGGATCTTCACTTAGGGTTTGGGTTCATGCGAGGTAAAGATCGTTCCGAAATTGTAACAATTTATCCTCTCATTGAGCTAAAGGTTTTTGGAAATATAATTGCACCGCTCCAATGCTTTCAATATATACATATATTTACCAAGGACCTTTGAAATGATTTTAGTTGGCAAACCCAGACGCATCCAAAGAAGACGGACGTTTCACATCACTATCAAGGTCGGATCCAGGATCCACCAATTGCTGACGCTTTTCCACAACCGTCCGCCGTACCCATTGTTCTGCCTAATTGGTGCGGATAAAGATATGACCCAAGAAAGAAAAACGTTTTGGGTTGGGATGAGAACTAAAACTCTGGACTGCACCGTGGCCGGTATTCAGCTCTTGGGCGGATCCTAGAGAATTCGACCCGTATTGTCTTAAATAAGAAATTTCATCTGCTAAACAAACTTAGCTCTTGTGACGACGGAATCCACCGAAGTTGCAAGATTTGAACCATCGCAGACCCTTATCTGCTATTTTATTTTTATTATATATTTTTTACTTTATGGCGCATGAGTTCCAATCTTCTCCACTATGAGCTTTCTAATCATGATGAATCTTTGAATTGTTTTTGGTCTAGTAGGTTCCTCCTAGCACGCTCTGTTCATGGACACAGACCAGTGCTCTGTTCTGTGGGAGCCATGACACGGCTGGCCGCATCCTTATCCAATGCTCAAGGTGTCCGTCCGGTCCTTTTCTTTCAATTGGCCGTGGGGGCCACGTCTTAAAATAATAATATAAGAAATTACATTAATTTTAAACTTTTTAAAATTCGGTCGCAGATAAGTTCGATCGCGGTTATGAAAAAATTTAAAAAAGAAAATCAAGGCCTTACGAAGGGAAGAAAAACAAAAGAAAAGAAGAGGGAAAGAGATCAACATCGCACGTGGTAGGGCCGAACAACCTTAAAACCACTTTAATCTTTACTGTACTTCCCTTCCCTTCCCCCAAAATCACTTTTCCTTGAAGGCCTTTCGCTTCACAAAACTTCGAATTGTTATGGCATATCATCGTATCTCTCCAAAACTATTAGACATCGCTAAGAATCTTTTCCTCCTGAATGCTCCATGAGTGGAGCGCCTGTCTTTGATCTCCAATGCTTCCAGGAACTTAGGATTTCCCTCCCTTTCTTATCTTTTTTCTGTCTTTCCTTCC
The DNA here is from genome assembly GCA_028455895.1 of Rhodomyrtus tomentosa. Taxonomy (NCBI): domain Eukaryota; kingdom Viridiplantae; phylum Streptophyta; class Magnoliopsida; order Myrtales; family Myrtaceae; genus Rhodomyrtus; species Rhodomyrtus tomentosa. The sequence continues at coordinate 9,162,486 of JAPCWY010000003.1, read as the reverse complement.
TTACTTCCTTCCTATTTTGGTAGTTCATTGCCCTTGTATTGAGTGTTCGGGACCTGCACCTCCATATCTCTCTATATAACCAGCTGGAATGAAGAATCTTTCTGGTCTTGCTCCAACATCAGTCGTTTTCGGCTGTCAAAGGCCCTCTTGGCTAAATGGTCCCCCCACCCCAAGTGCGCGCTCCCAATTCAAAATTGTCGATTGCTTTCGACTATAACTGCATGCTTGTTTGAATACGGAACAGCCACTGGTTTCTCCCATTGCACTCCGGCCCATCACCGGCGATTTAAGTCAAATCTGTCCAAACAAACGCAAATCAACCCACATCATCTTTCGTTCACTTCCATATCATAGTCAAGGAAAAGAAAAAATATATATATTGAAGCATCTTTTAGTGGGCATAAACTGGAAGGAGCAGAGTGTCGTGGGGTTAGAAACTCAAATGATGCCATGTTGCTTCAAATATCATGTTCTCTGTGGGGGAAGACAGAAAACGCAAGCCAATTATTTATTGGATTCAGCGATATTTTGTGGAGGTTGGCCGGAGACGGATATTTGGGTGTTTCAGTGACTGATGACTCAGCTGAATCAATCACCAAGCTCTAAGTACGATTTTCCCCACTTTCTTTCTAGATATGGTGTTTGCTGCTCTCTCGTGGATGTGTACCTTGAAGGAAAAAAGTTGACTATGGGGAGTGGATGATCCATTAGGTGCAGCTCACTTAAAACTTCTTTCGCTTTCATCCTGCCACCCATCCCATACCCCACCCTCTCCAGAGGCAGATTCTCCCAAAGTACAGTTCAAATCATTTACATGCAATTCCAAGGAAGAGAAAAAGAAAAGGGAAATAAAAAAGCAATCCCAGTTTCTCTTTCGGCTAGATAAACGAAGCTCATAATTTTGAGTTATAATCGTAAAGAGGCCTATTGGACAGCAAACCTAATACATAATATCAAGTTATAATCATAGAGAGGCCTATTGGACAGCAAACCTCTCTTACCCAAATCATTCTTAAAGAAAGGCTCAAATCGCAAAGAGAGACCTTATTAGATTGTAAGACTCTACTCAAACATTCTTAGAGAAAGGTTCCAATCACGACAAAAACTCCAGGAACCTTATGTAACAGGAATGATATTCCTACTTCGCTAACATCTAAGGCGAGCAAAGATGCAGAAATGCAAGTTCATAGTCAAGATCTAAATTACCAATTAACAGCAACGGTTCTCCTCTATGAAACAGACCATAGGAATTATATATAAAAAAAAACACACACAAACTCACCTTCAATTTCAACCAGTTTGCTGAAGACTGTTTCCTCATCTTTAGCTTCTCCAATCCACATGATTGGAAAATGTATTCTAACATGCAGAACCATCAAACGCAATAGGAACCTATGGAAGGGAAACATGCAAACCAGAACAATATCAAAGAAAGAGATTAAAAATCAGTCAACAATGATATTATAAGCGAGCTATTGATAAACAACTCGACAAAGTAAACGTGTCGCTCTTCTACAATCAATTTCATAGATGCCTGTATGTTACAGGAGGGAAGAGGACGAACAAACGCAGAGGAAGTACACAAAGCCAAGCAAAAGCCATTTCAATGGAGAACGAACGAAATTTGTCAGCTAATATATCCAATCGGCTAAAACCAACAGGCTTTGCAACTGGTTCTTGCAAATAGACTGATGGAGAGATTGCAGGTTAACAGTGGACATTGAAACCCTATCATGGATTGGGAACAGAAGCTTTTGCTTTGTGCAGTTTAAGTAACGGGCAATGAGTTGATTCACATCCCCACAAAGATAAGCAAAACTCACCATCATAGACATATGTTCTTGTCCGACCAATACGAATTTGGACTGCAAAATATTCATTGATTGGGCATGGATCACAAATAATCGATCCATAAATGATTTTTACAGTCCTCCCTCCCATTACACGATCACATATATATATATATATATATGTCGCACTTGCTTCTTTCTTTCCCAATATGTATAACGGCATAATCAAAGTATTTCTTCTTTAAGCCAAAGGCATATATAAGAGTTCTGATCTGCAGATGGAGCTTTGGGGATGTTATTGCCAGTGGTTGCCATTGTGGATGAGATGGACAGGTCCAGGGTTTCCATAAGCATAGTGTCCCTGGTGGTGACTCATCATCATCATCATCATCATCATCCTATTGTTCCCTGCAGACTTTTCCTTGCAGAGAGGGAACCCAACCGGCTTCGTCTTTTCCATGTACTGGTGCATGCAATTTGAGAACCTCGGAGTCAATCCGACGGTCCCAGTGGTGGTAGACAGCGAAGTTAAGGATGATGTTCTTGACGAGGAGGCTAGCGAAGGAGGAGGAGATATTTTTTTGCCAGACTTGGGCAGGAAAAGGAAGGCCCTGATCTTTAAAGACAACGGGGGCGAGCGGTCGTACTCCTCGACGAGGTTCACAAGGTCCTCGTCGGAGGTGATTGAGATCAGAGCATCGAGATCCTCCGTCGGAAGCTGACACCGGAGCGACACGGCAGTACCGCACAGTTCCCCCATCTTCAACATCAGTTCTGTTGACCAAAATAACCTCATTCTAAATCACATCCTTTCATTTTATCGGAAACGCGTTTGCAAAATCCGAATTTCGAGGAATGGACACACAATTTCGCAGGAATCAAAACCCTAATTAGTATCGCTACCACAATCCGCCAGAATCAAAATCCAAAACACAAAGACAATGGAAGATGTATCCAGAGACACAACGACATACTCTATTGGCACTGTTCATGGAAACACGAAACTCATTTGATATGAAGCAACAACCCAACGAATCGAGAATGGACGCGACACACAGGATCGGGCATAAATTCAAGAAAAGGAAAGTAAAACAATAACTGGAGTGAACGAGGAACAGTAACAGAACTAACCGGAGAAGGAGATGGAGCGATCGACAGCGAGGACGCGGGTCTCGCCACCGACGTAACGGAGCTTGCCGTCGGGATGGCGGGGGAGGATCTTGCCGCCGTAGCTGCAGAGGAACTTGATGGCGGCGGGGGCGGGACGGGGTTTGAGGGCGTCGAAGGGAGGTCCGACCATGATTTCTGGGTGGTGGGATGAGAGAGGAACGGGGTCCAGATGGACGGAGACAAACAAGGAGGAGGAGAAGCGAGCGAGAGTTGAAGATGCTGTTGCGTCTTCAAGCCTAGGTATGGTTCGATTCTGCCTTTATTTATAGAGGCCAGGTTACACTTCAGAGGGTGGTTAAAGGCCAAAATTTTAGAAAAATGAAAACAGAGAAGAAGAAGATACTGAAGCAGTGGGGCCCTCTTCCTTCTTTTCCTTTTCTTTTTTCTTTTTTGTTTTGTAATGATGGGTTCGGTCAGAAGGTGGGGTCGGTCAGGTCATTCCGCATTCCCGTATTCCCCGGGTTATCCGGACCCGCCCCGTTTTGCTTCTCTTTTTGCCTTTTCCTTTTCCTTTTTCTAGGAAGCGAATTTCTCTTTTTCTTTGCTCAACAAATTTGAATATGAGTTAAACTTTGGGTTAATACTGCAGAAAATCTCAAACTGGTATACTTATAATAAATTTATTTTAAATTATTTTATGATCACAAAAAATCTCAAATTGATACAATTAAGTCAATTTTACCACAAACCAGTACATATGTGATAAATTTACTCTCCGTTAGTTTTCGTTAAATCTAACCGTTAAAGTGCTAAGTTTACGGTAAGTGGTAATTGATTAGTGTACCGATTTAAAATTTTTTACCCTATATTTGCTACATGTGTGTTAATTTAAAATTTTTCGTAATATTAACACAATTTAATATATGGTAAATTTATCACAAGTACACCAGTTTGGGGTTTTTCGTGATCAAAAAAATTAATTTAGGATAAATTTGTAACATTTGTACCAATTTAAGGTTTTTGGTAGTAAAAAATAATTATTTGGGGTAAATTTATCACAATTTTACTAGTTTAGGGTTTTTCGTGGTCAAAAAATAATTTAAGGTAAATTTATCACATATATATCATTTTGGGATTTTTCATGGTATTAACCCTTAAATTTTTACATCGTATTTTATTGAACTGAGCTTGGCAGCGAACACATTCTAGCTTTTTCTTAACCCAAACTATTCTAAATAAACTCCTACATGATATTTTTTTCATAAATATTTGGAATGTGAATCATTTATAATTTTTAATAGGAAATTTATTCCTTTATATCTTAGAAAACGTGCATACAAAAAATTTCGTATCACAAGATGTCGAATGTTTCATATCAGATCGAATGTGTGTGCTAACTAATACACGTTGTTACGGATGGGATTGAATCCGGTCCGTTGTTGTGGCGTGCTTTTTGACCGCGTTGCACCGGAGAAGAGAGATTTTGGCATTGCGCACGCTTAAAGTCGCAATGTCGATAAGTCGGGGATTGTGTGTTTTAAAGAGTAAAGTATAATCTCCGATGCCGTAGTGAAATAAAATAATTTCCTCCGATTCTTTTCATTCCATATCGAAAAGGACGATTCAAGAGCCTTGACGGCACAATTGCCGACGGAACAGACCGGACTCCGGCTCTTCTTTGAACATGATTCGAGGTTCTCAACGCCTTAATGTCCCCTGATGGCTCGATCCACTGGATCCCAACGATGCGTTCTTGGGTTGCTACTGATGAGCCGAGCGGAGGAGAGGACCTTCTGTTCGATCCCAGGTCGAAGATGGATGTGGTCTTAAACGACAGGAAACCCGGCAGCCAGACGGAACGTCTCGACAGCAATCGCGCGAACTCTAATGCCTTTGCGGGACTCCTATTTAGACGAGCTTTACCCGCCTCTCTTTTCGAAACTTCCCAAATCAATTACTTAAGAGCATCATATGGAGTTGGCCAAGCGACGCGAGCCGGCGGCACCAAATCTCGACCCGGGGGCACAAAGCCAGGATCTTTTGTACGGCGAGCGGATCAACCATGCAATTTGCGTTCGCTATGCTAGACGTGGCCGGTTCCGATTCCACCAAAAGGGAGAACCGGCAGTTCCGGGCCGGTTTGCGGTTCCGGTTCCGGTATCCGGTTCCGGCTCCGAATTTTTAATTTTATTTTTTAAATAATAAATTAAATAAATTATAAATTATAAATTATAAATTATAATCATTAATCAAATTGTACGTCGTAATAAAATTTTTAAAAAAAATATTTTTTGTGGAACATTATTTTTTGTATACTAAAAAAATATTATAAATTATAAATAAATCATTATTATTATTTTTTAAATGGCGGTTCAGAACCGGCCCGTGAAGTCCGGTTCCGGTTCCGGTTCCGATTCCAATTTGAAACAGCGAGTTCGGATTCCGGGCCTAAAGTTTCAAATGGCCATGTCTACACTACGCGAGCACAAAAAGATAAAATTAAATCCCCCAATTCTTTCTTTCTTCTTTTATTCCCTTCTAATTTTTCGTGCTTCGTTTCGAAGATTTCGAATGTCTTTCACACGAATCGGATTCAACTGACTCCATACACGCGTTACCTTCTGTGAACGGAGTCGCCTTAAGCTTGAAACCAGAATAATGTCCTCCTCCCCCGGTAAGAAAATTTGCTTCAAAATAGGTTTTTCCGACAGAATATCATTTTAGTTTGGCCAAAGAGAAAAAGGGATATCCTCACCGAGCGGCTCTATGTTGCCCAGACCAGACATTTCGTTATGTCCGTCGGCAAATCGAAAGGAGTTAATGCCATCAAAAACGTTAAATTATACTTATTGTGACATCAATATCTTGAATTTCTTTTAATGTCATCAAAATTCTCACAAAATGCTCACCGCGACATTAACATTTACAGAGTTAGGGATTTTGGCGATACCAAAAAAAAAAGAAATATTAATGTTTTTTCGAACAATTTTTTTTTTATGTAATTGAAACTGACAATCAGAACCTTCCATTTATTATTATTATTATTATTCGCGGAGCGAAATTCTTCATGAATTCGGGCAATTGTAAAATGTCGCGCCATCCACAGAGTTTTTATATGGCTAAGATGTGCCCCACGTTTTCATGCGTCATTTCCGTGCACGATTAAGAATATATGACACATACATTGCGAAACCACATCTGTGACCGACTTGAAAAGTTGTAATTGGAAGAAGGTAAAAAAAAAAAAAAGACGGCGTTACTGCAGGATTACTGCTTTCTCTTGGCTAGAAATCGTTCTTCTAGATAAAATGTCGATACGTGGCATGGGGAAATCGTATTAATCCCATTTGTTCCGTAGAATATAAATTATTTTCTTGAAATGTAATTTCCAGATTATACATTTTTCTCGCGAAAAAAGTGCATCCAAAATCGGTGGCTGCCTTTTGAAGTAAGCACACATCTCCAGTAGGTCAAATTCATGGATTTTGACTCGTGTGAATATTTCTCGATGAAAAGAAGAGGATCGTTCTCATCAAATTATAGTCACAAAAAAAATAATTTAAAAGAAAATAAAAATAAAAAGAAGGCGATAGACCCCATTTTGTCGTTTCGATTTATAAAATATCCTTTCTCGAGACAGCTTGCCATTAATTAATCTATATTAATATGACCACTCCTAGACAATAAACAAAACGACTTTCAAGTTTCAACGTCCTTTCCGACCAAAAAAAAAATGTTTCGACGTCCTAAATAATCTTAATAAGAAGACAAAGAGAGAGATTGGGATGAGAATGCTTGCACAGCCATAGACGCACTGTTAAGCCGAAACTAGGGCTAGAAGAGTATGTATAAAATATTAATGGACGACACCGATGCACGTCCTCGTATTGATCCTATGACCTTATTTGAAGTTATGTTCCGACCTGCTCTCGCCCTTTCGGATTCGATCGACAAGAGAAATTCACGATCGCAACGAAGGACGACGCTCATTTCGAGAAGGGCTAGAGTCGTCCTCCCAAGACTATTAATATCAATCGACACTGGCAAAGGCAAAGATCGATCGGGGATGAAGAATGTGTGTCGGTTGAATTTACAATCGAGATTTTCCTTGATATTTTCTTTGGCGATTACTAAGAGCTCCTTGAGATAAGATCAATCCCAGTCGAGGGGATATTTTTTAATGAACGGGGGGACGTCGTCGTATTCCGTGATGATGGGCCCCATGCCTTCCTTCCTTCCTTCCTTGCTGGCTCGCTAGTCCATTACAACATGGCCTTTTTATTTTGTTTTTGGGTTCTTCGCTGCGACGCTCCCCAGTTCCACTCTTTATCGATCTGCTTTAAAAAAAAATTAAAATTAAAAAAAAAAAGTGGGCTTTGTCTTTTTAGGGAAAAAGGAATTTGTGGTAATATTCAAATTCAATCCAACTTTATCTCCTTATCCGTTTGACGTGAGCAGGAAGGAATCATTTGCTTCCATTGGTCCCTCGGCGCACATCATGGAACCCTCCACACGTAATTCGGGGTAGGGCCACCCCCGCGAGACGGCGTAGTCGCTTTTGTCACTTGAGTTCCTTCCTGATCCCCCAAAATAAATAAATAAATAAATAAATTTTGAGGTTTCAAATCGTCTCGTCAATGTCATGTCGTTTGGCCAATTGCAAATTCTGCGGGAACTTAGATCGTGCCGGAGAGGTAAAAGACCCCTTGCTAACGCGTGAAGATGCGGGGGAGTGCCGTATCAAATTTTTTGCCCCTTGAGTTTTGAAAACTTACGATTAGCATCCCAGGTTGTGAGTAAAGGTATGGTCCCTAACTTATGAATTTCTCGTTCTCCTTATAGTTTCGCTCCTCCCGCCATTTCAAGTCCACTGCCCCTCCCATCGCGCTGTTGCCTTGCCGCCCACTGATAGCCACCGCCCCAATTGAACCGTAACCCGACGCGAGCTCCGTTGGTGTGGAGCTCGACTCTACGGATCTGTCAACCTCCATTGGTGCGTACCTCAAGTCCAATCTCCCGAGCTCCACTAAGATCTGACAAATATTTAGACTTATGTATGATTTTCTCAATCCGCCCTAGATCCATCACGCTTGGCTCAACGCCGACTATTCCCGAGAAGAGGGATACATAGAGGGTCGAGAGAGAGAGAGAGAGAGCTCAAATAGGATCGGGAAAAATGTCAAAAAAGTCATAAATTTATTACATTAGTGCCAATTCAGTTATAAATCTTTTGTATTTGTGTCAATTCAAACATAAACCTTTTATTAGTGACAATTCCATCATAAACATTTTTATATTAGTGTCAATTTAGTCAGAAGAATTTTGCATTTGTAGCAATTGAGTCAATTCTATCAATTTCGACTGAAAATCATTGGCGCGAACATCAATTGTCCTACGTTGCATGGCTTGCGCTAACGTGGGTATTTTTTAATTTTTATATTATTTTAAATAATTTTAAAAATATTTTTAAAAAGTAAAAAATACTTAAAAATTATTTAAAATTATATAATAATATTAAAAAATATACGAGTCAGCGTTTATCATGCCAAGTAGGACAATCGATGTCCACATCTGTCATTTTTGTTCAAAATTAGTCGGATTAACTCAATTAGCATAAATACAAAAGATTTAGGACTGAATTGGCACCAATGCAAAAGATTTAGGGCTGAATTAACACCAATAAAAGGTTTGGGACTTAATTGGCATCAATACAAAATGTTTAAGACTGAATTGACACAAAAAAAGTTTAAGACTAAATTGGCAATAGTACAATAAGTTTAAGACTTTTTTTTACACTCTTCCCGTCGACGTCAGTGGCGACGCAGAGTCGGTTGTGAATGTCGGTACAGCATGGTCACTAGTGGGATCCCACGGTGAAGAGAGAAAAAGGGGAGAAAGAAAGAGGGAGGATAGGGGAATGTTCTACGGTTAGGATAACTTCGAGGGTAAATTGGTCTTTTTGGATTCGAGAATTTTGTTTGGAGATGCAGATTGTAGGTTTTCAGAGCTATAGTTCAGAAAGTTATAGTCCCACGTTTAACGCCCTTATGGTATACAATTGTACGATAAATTATTGGTTATCATGCCGCTGGATATTAGGGAAGGCAATTGGGTAGGCTAGCTGAGGAAGTTGATTCTCCATCCCTGTCCCACTATTATGAGAGGAGCGTCGTTCTCGCCCCATATCCTACGAGAGACACTTTTTTAAGTTTTATGTATGGCCTCCTCGACCTTAACGGGTACAATGACTTTCCAATCTCATTATTGATTTCAAACTTAAAAATCTTAAATTACATTATTCAACAAACACTCTTTTTATTCAACAATCTCTAGGACAAATTTGCAAGTTGAATGAATCGTTTACGGGCAAAAACAACATGAACTTGGAATTCTCGATTTTATTTAGCATGAAGTTTAGTTTGAAATTTTCGACCACGATATCGGAATAAATCATTGGAATTGTTCATGTTTGTATTGGATATTGTATTACCAATGTAAAACAACCGATATAAAGAAACAACACTTTGCAAACATAAGAACGCAAGTTGGAGTGATGCACACTTCATGGTTCAAGCCAACCTCGCCCCGCATGTGGGGGCAAGAAAATTCACCCTATCCCCGCCTCATAATCCAGAGATCGCGAGATGTTTAAAAATAGCCGTCTCCATTTTGCACATTGTTTATCCGCATCAAGTCTTAGCCGCCGTCTTTAAATTTTTATTTATTTATTTATTCTAACATCATATATAGAATTATGACAACGAAAACACGTGAAAATTAACAAGAGCTTCCCGAAACTACGATGTAAATAAAGCTGACTGGGAAGCGGCGTTGTCCGTAGGAGGTAGGAATGTTACCGAAACGTAAATGATATGTCCAAATCCTAGAGCCGTGCCTTTTGTTCCTTTTTTTGCTCAATCCGGTGCGCCCACGTTCGGACGTGCCGTTTTTTTTGGGGAATCGGAAATGCGGTTACGATCCCGACCTCACAAAGGAATTGTTTACACGTGGCGACGTACCCACTTTGCCACTTGTAGCGAGGGCTAAGGGAAGGCCCTCGCCATCGAACACGCAACCCGCCAAGTTGGACGTCGGGTCTAGCCAGGGTCCGCTGTCTGTCCGTTTGCTGAACGTGCGGGCGCAGCCGCCAAGTGGCCTGGGAAATGCGTGTGCTATCTTGATTGTCGACGTGCCGGTGCCGATCATTTTGACCCAAACATTGAACGATTTTCACTTCTTACATTCACAACGAGACACGAGACCGCGAGGCCATCTTTTACGAGAATGACGCGAGGGAGAAAAGTCGAACAGCCCATGTGGTGGCGATGCAAAGGGCGTGAAACAAAAGTACCTAAAATTTCGGCACGAGGGACATGTGTGGCGCTGGTCAAATTGAGGCTAAGTGACATTTTGTTAGAAATAAAATAAAATTTATTTTGCATTCTTAACTTAAAGAATAAACAAACTTGATGAGCAAGGCAACTTGGAGAACAAGCCAACTTGTTGAGGAAGTCAACTTAGATAACAAGCAAAATGATGAACTTTGACAAGAAGAAATGCAAAAGATTCTTCAAGAATCAACTTAGAAGTTCTCCTATAAATATGTGGCATGATAATTAATTTTTTTAAGCCTTAGCATAAAGAAATAAAGTGGGAGAGAAAGTTGTGAGTTTGTGTTTCTTTCTCTGTGTGAAGCCTTCACAAGGCTAGTTTGAATATTACTCTCGCATTTATATACTTGAATTTTTTCCCACCTCAAATCCTCCAAACTTTCGCAAAATCCCTTTTGGTTCCTACAATTGGTATCAAAGCCAGCAGGTTACTAAGTATCGTGTCGGAGCCTAGACGGTCAAGAATCCAAGCACGAAGATCGAGAACCTAGAGCGGACTATTGAGGATCGTGAAAACGAAGCTAGCTATGGCATCCACAAGCTCTGTTCAGTTGCAACTTCCAAAGTTGAATGGGAGGAATTTCAACAATTGATCTGTCCAGATAAAGGTTCTATTCAAATCGCAGGATTTGTGGAACCTGATGGAGAATGGCTACGCCGAAGTAGCTAACGTTGAAGAATTCAATGCTTTGAAGAAGGAAGACAATGATTTGTTGGTCGAGTCCCGAAAGAAAAATCAGAAAGTATTATATGCGATCTTTCAAGCCGTGGAAAGACAATATTTGAAAAAATATCGTGCGCGGATATGGCAAAAGCGGCATGGGATATTCTGCAGAAATCCTACAAAGGCGATGATCGTGTGAAGCGAGTTTGACTTCAAACACTTCGAGGTGATTTTGAGTCTTTACGCATGAATGACTCTGAATCTATTTCGTCGTATTTTGAAAGTGTGCAAACCATCGTTAACCAATTAAGGATTAATGGTGAGGAACTCCAAGATGAACGAGTCGTAAAAAAAAATTTGAGGCCTTTGACTAAAAAATTTGACTACGCCGTTGTGGCGATTGAGGAAGGCCAAGATATATCAACCATGACGTTGGGGCAGTTGATGAGTTCATTATACTCGCATGAGCAAAGAATGAATCAAAAATCTGTCAATTCATATCCGGAGCAAGCTTTGTAAAGCAGGGTCGCTCACTCAACTCGAGGAGGACATCATGTTGTTCGAGTCCGTGGAGGTGGACGAGATCGAGGTAGAAATTCAAATTCCACAGTAAGAAATAAAACACATGACAAATTAAAAGTCAAGTATTTTAAGTGCAACAAATTCAGACATTACAAATCCGAATGTCGAGCAAACATGATGCATGAGCAGTCAGAACATGTGTACGCCGTTGATGCTAAAGAAAACATCCTATTGGCATGCAAATGAATGACTCAAATACCGGTGATGCCAATATTTAGTATCTCGATACTAGGTGTAGCAATCACATGTGCGGTCGAAAGGAGCTATTCTCGCAGATGGATGAAACGGTTCGCAGTGAAGTCAGCTTCAGGAATAAATCAAATGTTCTCGTGATGGGCAAAGGTAACATTGATATCAAATCCAAAGATAGTACTAATGTTACTATTGCAGACATTTTCTTTGTGCTAGGACTTTTCTGGAATTTGCTTAGTATTGAGTAACTTTCAGAAAAAGACCACAAAATTCATATTCAAAATGGAGTTTGCACTATTAGAGGTGCAAATAATAAGTTGATCACATCGGTGAATATGACAAAGAACCGGATGTTCCCTTTATCTCTCCAGACGAAATATTTATTGAGTTTTCAAGCCATGGCGAATGATAACAGGTAGCTGTGGCATCTTCGCTTTGGCCATCTAAATTTTCGTGGAATCAAGCTATTGGTCCAGAAAAAGATGGTGACTGGGATGCCTTTGATCGATAGTCCAGATAGTCCATGTGAAGGATGTCTCGTCGAAAAACAACATCGAGAATCCTTTCCAGTTGGAAAAGCTATAAGAGCCAAGCAGCCTTTGGAGCTTGTGCATACAAATATTTATGGCCCAATTGAGGTAGAATCAATTCGATAAAAAAAGGTATGCATTAGTTTTTGTAGACGATTTTACTAGAAAGACATGGATATACTTCTTAAGAGAAAAAGCTGAAACTTTAAATAAATTCAAGGAATTTAAAGTCTATGCTGAGAAACGTAACGGTTTTAATCTAAAGACTTAGAGATTAGATAGAGGTGGAGAATTTACTTCCAATGAATTTGACAAATATTGTAAAATTCATGGAATAAAGCGCCAGTTGACTACTAGCTATACTCCTCAGCAAAATGGTATAGTAGAAAGAAAAAATATAACTATTTTTGAAATGGCAAGAAGTATGCTCGAGGCTAAATGTTTGCTAAAGAAGTTTTGGGCAAAAGTCGTTACTTGTCATGTATTTGTCCTTAACAGGTGTCCAACGAGGAGTGTTTTTGGAAGAACTCCAGAAGAGGCTTGTACCGGTAACAAGCCAGATGTTTCGTTCCTGCGAGTATTTGGGTGTGTTGCATATCTCCATATACCAAATGAACGAAGAAAAAAGTTGGACGATAAAAGTCAGAAGTGCATTTTTATTGGTTACAGTGAGATGACCGAGGGTTATAGGCTGTATAATCCAGTCACAGAGAAGGTGATTATCGGTAGGAATGTTCAAATTTTTGAATGTGAAGCTTGGGACTGGAATCAGAAGGGTGATCCTAAAAACATCACCATTAAAGATGAACCAACTGTGGGAGAGCCAGAAGAATCTTCAACTGAAGTTTCATCATTTTCACTTGGCAGCTCATCTTCTTTACCAACAACGGTTTCAGAACCATTGGTTCAACGTTCGCAACGACTGCGATAGACTTCATTAAAATTTAGGAATTATGTGGTCACAAGAGATGATGATAATGACAATGACGCGTTCATTGCTGAAACAATGGCAAATTTTTGTTTATTTGCTGAATGTGACCCAATTTTCTAGGATTGTGCAGCTACAGATGAGAAGTAGATCCAAACAATGGATGAAGAAATCCACTCCATAAAAGAATGACACATGGGAGCTAACTTCTTTACCACATGGTAAGAAGTCTATTAGTGTCAAATGCGTGTACAAGACAAAGTACAAGCCCGATGGTCAGGTGGTCCATTACAAAGCCAGACAGGTTGTGAAAGTCTATAAGCAAAAGCCATGTCTTGATTATTTTGAAGTATTTGCAACAGTGGCTCGAATGGATACCATTCGAATGACTTTAGCACTTGCAACTCAGAACCATTGGAAGATTCATCAAATGGATGTGAAATCTGCATTTTTCAATGGTTTTCTTGATAATGAAGTCTATGTGGAGTAACCACAAGGTTGTGTGAAGAAAGGGCATGCAAATCAAGTTTATAGGCTGAAGAAATCATTATGGGCTAAAACAGGCACCTCGAGCTTGGTACACGATGATTGATACATATATGTTGAAGCATGATTTTCAAAAGTATTCATATGAACATACACTGTATATCAAGTCAAATACTAACAGTGATCTCATCATTATATGCCTTTGTGTAGATGACTTGATATTTACATGAAACTGTGAAAAAATGTTTGTTGAATTCAAGGAGACCATGACGAGTCAGTTTGAGATGACAGACTTGGGATTGATGTTATATTTTCTAGGCCTTGAAGTGAAATAGACAAATGATGGCGTATTTGTTTCGTTACAAAAATATGCTAATGATATTTTGAAGCGAGTCAATATGGAATCGCTCAAATCAATTCGGACTCCCGTAGCAGAACGGTTGGAGCTGAAGAAATAAGGAACCGATGAGCTAGTAAATCCCACTTATTTTAAAAGTATTGTTCTCAGTTTAAAGTATTTAACATCTACAAGGCTGAATATTATGCGTGGTGTGAGAATTATTAGTCAATTTATGGAAAAGCAGTACCAATCACATATGCAGGCAGCAAAGAGAATTTTACGGTATGTCAGTGGAACTCGAGATTATGGAATTTTATACTCTTACACTGACGACTTCAATTTAGTGGGATACACAAATAGTGATTGGGCAAGTGATATTGAAACGAGAAACAATACTTCCGGATATGCATTTTTTCTAGGATTATGAGTTATTTCTTGGTCCTCGAAAAAGCAACAAGTTATTACACTCTTGACAGCTGAAGCAGAATACATAGCAGTAGTTTCGGTAGCATGCCAAGGGATATGGCTTTGTAGGATGCTCAGCAAACTGAAGCATGAGCAGAAAGGTCCTACCATATGATGTGCGATAACAAGTCGGCAATCGCATTAATCAAGAATCCTATTTTTCATGGAAGAAGTAAACATATCGACATCAAGTATCACTATATCCGTGAGCTAGTCAAAGATGGTAAGATTGAACTTGATTTTTGTAGGTCTGAAGACCAGATTGCAAATATTCCAACAAAACCTTTGAAGACGGATTCGTTCGAGAAATTGAAAACGATGCTTGGTGTTATGGATTTCCAAAATTAATTTTAAGGTAGGCTGTTAGAAATAAAATAAAATCGATTTTGTATTATTAACTTGGAGAAGAAGCAAACTTGATGAACAAAATAACTTGGAGAATAAGTCAACTTGTGGAAGAAGCCAACTTGAAGAACAAGCAAAAGGATGAACTTGGACAAGAAGAAATGCAGAAGATTCTTCAAAAATCAACTTAAAAATTTTCCTATAAATATGTGGCATGGTAATCAATTTTTTTAAGCCTTAGCATATAGAGATAGAGTGGGAGATAAAATTGTGAGTTTGTGTTTATTTCTTTGTGTGAAGCCTTCGCAAAGTTAATTTGAATACTACACTCTCATTTATATACTTGAATTTTTTTCACCTCAAATTCTTCAAACTTTTGCAAAATACCTTCTGATTCCTACACATTTGTGATGTCAACTGTCAAATAGGGTAAATACCTTATAATATTATGGAGGTTGCTGTAAGGAATTTCTCCAGTTGCTTCGTTGACCCGAAAGTTTGAAAGCACGGGATTGGTAATCTAGACATCCAAATATCAGCATTGCAGATTACTTGGTCAAATTACCCAAAAAAAAAAAAATCAACTTATTGTAACTTTTTAAAATTAAGCATAGACTTTCTTTTTCTTTATTCTTAGACTTCATAGGACTAGGTAATCTTGAGGCAGAACATAGCTATCCTCGGACTCGATAAAGTCTCAAGGGAACTCGTAAATCCTTCTCTTGCCTTAAAATAATCAAGTACTTACTCTCTTTTCTAAACAACGTTACTTTAGTCTTTCGGTGGATGCTTTCTTGCCAACGTGCCTTTTCTTTTTTTGTTTTTAGACCGGATCTCTCATAGGCCAAACTACAAAATGTTAAATTCTAAATCCTTTTTTTTTGCCAATTTAATTATAAACCTTCTTGTATTTGTGCCACTTTAGTATATCCAATCAATTTTGGCCGGTCACGTTCAGATCGGTTGAGGCTCAACCTCTCCCTCGATAAACGAGGTCGTGCCTTGCCAGTGGCGAGTGAGGCTCGCCCTCACCAGTGGCAAGCAAGAGCAAACTTTGCGAAGAGCCAGCCAGGCTGGCCGATTGACAAAGTCCGGTGATCATCTAAAGGGAAAAAAAAAGAAAGAGAAAGAAAAAAAATTAAAGAAAAAAAAAATTGAAAAAATATGAAATATTATTAAAAATTTTCAAGTCAACGGTTTATAGTTAAAATTACTTGAATGGACTAAATTGGCAAAAACAATTTAGAACCGGATGAATACAATGACAATAGATTCATAATTTTCTCAGTAATTCTCCCTGGATTACATACATATCTCCTTTTGAAATTTAAGTAGTATATTATTATTTTTTTATACTTTTAACGGCTTAGATGTAAATAATGTTTGCGAACGATGCATTGGGAGGGTTATATGATTGCGGGACAATGGGAAATGGCAAGAGGAGGGACACCTGGGGCCGGCTCTGCGTTCTTGCCAGGATACAGGAATGGGAGGGAGAGACTGAAAGCTTGAAGGGCTCTCGATCGTGCCATTTTTGTTGAATTATGGTTCCTCCTTTCTATCTTTAAAAAAAATAAAAAATTAGGGTTTCACCGTAGCCATGGATTCCAATCATCTCGTCGTACGCGTGCGCATACTATCGCGAGGCTCTTCCGATAGATATCGTGTCTGTGTCCCGAGGACCTTCTCTTCTTTTTGAAATGTATGCAAATCTTCCCGTCCATCCGCAACTGGTGATGAGCTTCATCAAGTTGCTCAGGACAAGAAGCGCCGTGATTCGGACACGAAGGGCGTCGTTTCTCAAACCGAGCGTCCGATCCCACGTCGCCCCCATTTGAAATGGAGTGTTTTTTTTTTTTTCCCCTTTTCCACATGGAGGGTTCGATCCTTGACCACCCGCTTGGGTAGAATACACTCTCGGCGATTCCGGACATAAGGAGGGGCCAGAAGGACCATGCTCTCCTGAGTCCCTGCCCATGGGAAAACGGAACATGAGGTGGTCCTCCTCCCCCCGCTCAGACAGGCTTTAGAATCTTCCGACTCTATGGACCTTGAAAGACAAGATGAAGTCCGACATAAAAAAACAAAAAAGTCGAAAAAAGTGGAGTCCATACAATGAAGATGACCAAGATTAATGCAATGTAGGTAGATAAACAAAAGAAAAATAATAATTGCCTTCTACAAGGGCGAGAGCTCTTGTGGAGGAGCATGATGGGCGGTTCAGTAAAAGTAAAAATCACACATTTTACGCTCTGTTTGCTTGGAAGCAATGTCAGTGGGTGTCCGAATTTAAGAGTGTGCTGGTAAGAACAAAACTCTCATAGCCCAAGGTCATTTTTATAATTACTCAGAATGACAGTATCTCTGGACCGTCCGTCACTGCAGGTTTCATGTCAAATTAAGCAGAGTTCAAATCTCGCGCGGGTATCTCACTACGAGACTTCTAATTGAGAAGACTTTGAATAGCCAAACCTACTTAATTGTGCTGCGATGCAACACTGTTGTGTCAACGCGTTCATCCGAAGTCAGCTTTAGCTAATGGTCTAAGTTTTACTAACTCTTCGACGAATTAAAGCAACAAAAACTAGGACACGTCTTACTTTAGCAGTAGTCAAGTAGACTCTACTTACGTTGAAGATGCTCAGCAAAAGAGCCGAAAACTTGGAAAACATGAAAGGCCGGCACTCTGAAAAAAATCAAAAGAATAAAATGAAAAGGAGGAAATGATATCATAGGTTTTTTCACGGGCACCACGCAAAAGTTCAAGTCCGAACCTATCAACACATGTAGTTGAATCCACTTTTGCTATAAAAAAAATAATCAAGTCAACGAGTTATGAGTCAATTATGATATATGAACTACTGTACACTATGTTGATCACTTTTTTTTTAAACCTAATTCACTAGTGCATCTCGAAACTCCTCATGTTTGAAGCGAAGAGAACTTGGTGCAACCCGTGGAATGGATGGAAGGGAGTAGGTTTGATGTTCGCTCGTGGAATAACTTGATCCCTTCGTTTTGTTCATCACCAGTTGGAGGATGATATGCTAAATACGCTGCTACTGCAAAGATTCATAGGACGGCCAGGGCAATTTGTGCGGGCTTTTTTTCAATTTAATATTTTTTAAAATATATATTTATAAAATTAGTCACTATTGAAACATATTTACGATTTTGGGTCTCGTGCGACGTTTGGATTTGCGTGCGAGACCCGCGCGCTGATGGACCGAGGGCGCAATGGCCACATGCCGTTGGGCCGAGCGCGCGACGGTCGCGAGCCGTTGGGCCCAACGTGCGGCCGTCGTGCTGGTAGGGCCAACGCGCGGTCGTCGCGCTAGGCTCCTCCGACGCGCCACACGCACTGCCGACCCGCCCCATTAATTTAGTATAATTAATATGTAAATTATTAAATGAAAATATGCATAACATTATGATAAAATACGACATACCCAGAGTTAAAATATCATCTAGTCATGAAAGTTTATAATGATAGATAGCAATCCTCGGCCCGAATTACACTAACATGCACTAATGATGTTGTCTTCCTACATGACCTCCTGTTTCGCAATTAGGTGCTCTCCGTCGATGGGCTGGTTTGGTGTCGTAACGATGAGAACGAGCATCTGGAGGAGTAGGACGTGTAGATGACGAAGGCATATGTTGTGATGGCTCATGAATCTGTAATGGAACCATATCATCAAAGTCCAAAAATATGCCACGCCAAGACTGTGCATAGCCTACTGTAGGATGGACTTGAAATTGAGGATAGAAATCAGATCCCCATTAAGTCGGAGAAGTAGTGGGCGTATGTTGCTCTTGATTGTCACCATACTGAAAAGTAAAACCCCCATGAGATGGGCCAGCAAACTAGGCGAACTCTTTATTGAAATTTGTTTGGGCAAACCCTGGAGTGAACTCTGAGCTGAAATCTGATGTATGATATTCCACGGGATATGGGACAACATTATCACTTGGATAAACTCAAGTGGTCCTCCGGGTCAGCTGAACAGTCATAGGCGGGTCATTATCTTGTAGCCCACCTGGTGTTGTTGTAGTTGCTGGTTGGGGTGGTGGCATCATTGTTATCTGTCTCTCCTCGTGTTGTGCATATAACGTTGCTCTAAGTATCCGTTGTACTTCTCTCCAAGCCTGACGAGATGGATTAACAATGTTCAAAATATGTACGGCACTGTTCGACGCCATTACTTTGGTAATGATATAAAAAATCATAAAAATTTTTAAATGTCAATAACTTATGTTAATAAAAAAAAGTAACGATTTAAGTTGAAAGTGTTTACACTAACCGATGAACCCATTCCGGCTCTCGGAACGGAAATCCACCTCCATGTATGTCTACGGAATCACTCCATATATGCTGAATGAAAGTGAAGTGGCTCCTCTTCATGAGCTTCTTGGACTTTATATATTTCACGATCGTCCCATATGTCGATGAGCTGTCTGTGCGTGGCTACCCAATCCCTCCCAACTAGCCTTAACTCAATATCATGTAAGGCCGTATGATCCCTAGAAGCTATCGGTATTGGTTGATGCATAGAAAATTGTCGTAGTACTCGATCTGGATAATGTCACTCAACTATCCAATAGCATGTGAGTGGGGCGCGAACCGTCCAAATGTGCTGTCCCTGCCGGCAGTAATTTGTAATTGCTGCATAATATCATTGGTGTAGAGCAACCAAGTAATTTGTTATCGCAATAAAACATATCAAATTAAATGAAGAATTAATATAAAAGTTAACATTATAATAAACTCGTTTGTTGCTATTATTACTTACATCTTCAAATGACATTTTATTAAGTAAGTAGCGCAAATGTAGTAAAGTATGTGTGGGCACCTTTGTTGTATGACGTGCCCCACTCCATCTGTAGGGAAAAATGAGATCTTCATATATTATCCGTACTAGAAAGAATTAATGAATCACTAACTAAAAAAATATTAGTTTACATACCAGCTACCAAGAGGTCTATCTAGAAAAGGATTACGGTTCCTCATGGATGGGAAGATACATCTGAAACGCTCCCACGCCCAAATTTGCAAAACATGTAGGGCACCCTCGATTTGCTTTGTGTTTAGATCAGTTGCACAACAAAGTTCTCAATACAGCCACGCAAGGGTTGCTGAACCCCAACTATACTGGGTAGGGTCGTTAAGGTTCTCCAATAATGGAAAAAATAGCAAACTAATCTTGGAGGATGACTTGTCAGCAAAAATATATCCTTCAAGCAACCTGAGAATGAATGCTCTAGTAGGCTGTTGCACGGTGACTTTATTGGCATCGTCTGGAATATGAGTAAAGTTGGCTTTCAGCCAGCCTAACCTCAACTACGTGCCACGTAGATTGTCTGGACGAGCACCCAGTAGCTCGCCACAAAAAGCGCCCTAATTCCTATTAGTAAGGCTGGTAACTGCATGTCCATCAATGGAAAGTTTAGTCAAAACCGAAATATCATGCAGTATGATCGTGCATTCGCCATCCAACATATGAAAGGTGTGGGTCTCCGGCCTCCGCCGCTCGACCAGTGCAGTAATCGAATGCCAATCCAATTGGAAAATCCCATCATATAAACCTGATAAAAGCCCGAAGCTCACAGATATGAGACTATGCACGGATCAACTTCAGGTACGTGTATCATCGCTTTCCGACACATGAGCACTTGATCATGATGACCCTGTGAAATGTGTTATTAGGAATTTTGATACGCATTATTAGGAATTTTGATAATGATGTTACAAGTGACAGATCAACTGCTAAATTAGTCAATTACCTTAGCGTTCCATATAGCCCGCGATCTATGTCTATCTTGTCGTGTAAATAGCGAATCATCCACAAGTCTCGGTTGAATGTATGTCACCCTTTCATCCATATCTACAAATACATTACAGAAGGCCCCAACAAATATCTCACATTTGTTAATTATAACACTACAAGAAATTGAAATGCATCATGTGCGCATAGCACGGATGAACAGAGTGAATAAATATCGCGAAATTTGTCATATTCTATCATGAAAAAAAATGAGGCGATTAATGTTACACATAATTCAAAAAGGAAATGAATCAATATTGCATAATTGTCATATTATAACATTACAATAAATCAAAATATCTATTTTACACAATTCACACAACTGTGATCTATTGTCGACCAGATCTCCCCGCACAAGTTTTTCTATTGTGCCCTGAATTTTCACAGTTGCTGCAATGGTTACGCGCATTACTACTGCTCGCCGCCTTCCAGTCCATCTCATTACATATTTGTGATGTACGTGGCCTTTTTTTCTTTCTAATACACCTTGGGTCCGGTACTAATGGCAGGTTGTCGGGTCCAGACTAGTAGTCAAGATGCCCTAACGGGTAAAACATGTATTGATTGCATTGAAGGGTTTTATTCAATAAGTAGCATTCATCTACGAACCCATGGTAATCAACTCCATGTGCTTGACAAGCTGCAATTACGTGGGGACATGAGATTTTAATCTCTTTAAATTTTCCACATGTACAAGTTCGCTCGGCTAGGCACATTATCTGTTTCTGACCCCATGATCCTTTGTTTCTATTCCTCTGCGGTACCTCTAACATGTCAATAATACGAACAATAATACTATAAAAAATGTAAATAAATTATTCATATATGAATAATAAATAAATTGACGCCAAAACAATAGTGCCTAGAAAGAAATACAAAAAAAAATAAAAATATGCGAAACCATGTTTGTGTGATCTAGGAGCAGAGACTTTTCGCAACCACAACAAAAACATCGTTCAACTACAGTGTTCCACTCTTGTAGGTTGCAAAATCGTAATTTATCGAACAAATTGAAAAATAATTAATATATCGTAATTTACCTCAAATTGTTAACGGAGAGCACTCACGGAGTGAGAAGGTCGATTGATTTTGCTTTTATATGAAACCATGCAAAGCACAAAATTCATAAATTAATTGAAACATTATAAAAATATTATCGAACGGACAATACATATAACACGAGCGTTGAAATAATACCTTGTGAGAGAGAACCAAGGCGAGGAAAAATAAATTGTCACGAGATAACAGAAGAGGAAGCGAACTATATCGAGAACAAAAGAAGAGGCAAAAATGAGAAGAAGAATGCAATCCAGACGAAAATGTAAACATTCAGTTATATGACCTAATAACCAGATGTTGGGCGCAATTTGCGCCTGTGAAGGTCTATGCCCTTAATGCTATACCTCAGCCTGCAGAGCCTAAAAAAAATCAAGGCATAGCCTTTTTAGGCTTTACCGGGCACAATTTGTGCCCGTGGGCTTAAAGGCTCTGCCTGACGCAAAGCTGGGCAGAGTGCGATTGTGCATGGGCTAGCGCGTGACCCTCGCGTGTTGGGCCCACTGTCGTGCGGGTCTCGTGCGCAAATTCAATCGTTGCGTGAAACCCAAAATCATAAATATGTTTCAATAATGGCTAATTTTATAAATATTTTTTAAAATATTAAATATGTTTTAAAAAAAACAAGTTTTTAAATATGTTTTTAAAAAATAAATATGTTTTAAAAAAAAACCCAAGTTGTTCTGTCTGAAAAACAGACCCCCTATATTCTTTGGCAACGTGCCTTGTCTTTTCCATTTATCTTTTGTTTTAGGCATGTGTCAGATCGATCTGCCCAATTTCCACACTTTCCGCACATTTTCTAGGAGTAGGTTGAGGAATCGGGTGCTTTAGGCACCTCTTCCATTTTTGTTGCGATGGTACTTTGATTCTTCTTCTTCTTCAAATAGGGGACTTTAACCTCATCACTAGGGATTTCAGTCTAGTCATCGTCAAGAAAAAGAATGCTATTTTGTGTGGCAACTACACGTAGATCTTACATGCAAATTCGATTGAAATGTCTATCACATTTAACAGCGCGATCGATCACTCGGTGCATAAAAATCCTCTATCTTCTATAAATCATACAATGAGAAAGCTCTTCCCCGTCCGTTCGTCATACGAAAATAAAAGTATTCGAGATTAGATTCGAGTGCCAAAATAAATCTGGAAAGTAGGAATTTGATACCCCCAGCAGCAGAAGCAGGCGCAAATTCCCAGGGCATTTATGACATTCAGCCACACACTGGATCGGCAATACGCACGTGGTATTGCTGAAGACATCCATCTTAACCATCTCAGGAGGCCGAGGATGACTTTTAGGATATGGGCTTAGGATGTTCTGGGCCTGTGCGGAACAACCTTTTCTCGTTGTTCCAGCCCAAAAGGATTGAGCTGTCCGAACTATCAACATACTACTGTCTAGGAGTGAGCAAATCGGACCGCTCAAACCGGACCGGATTTGACTAATTTTTAAATACAAAAAAGATCTATCGAAGTGGACATTTCATAAAGTTCTGGCCCCTAATCTACAACAAGAGAATGCAATGACTTTTCAGGGTAAAACAAGCAATTAGAGATTAGATGGACAAATGAGTCTAACCAAACTTTTCTACTTCACATACTTGTTATATATTTGATTGCTTCAAAATGAGATGAAACACTACCTTCTAGAACTACGGCAGAGTCAGTGAGTGATGGAAAAATAGACATCTCAAGTGGAATATGTTTCCGTCATACTCTCAAATTTTTTTAATTATTTCCTCACCATTGGTAGTACCGGGAATATGTTTCCATCATATTCTTAAATGAAATTTAATTGCATTTTTGATTCTTTGAAACCGAATCGGAACAGGACCGGACCGATGGTTCGGTCCGGTTCGATTCCCAGTCCTCAGGGTGGCCGGTCAGGTCCACTGTTTCGAAAAATGAGAACCGAGATCATTGATCCGGTTCCTGATTTTTAAAGGGAATCGGACCTGATCGAGAACCGCTCACCCCTACTACTACCCTCTCTCGATCGAAATCGTTTACATGTTGGCATATTCGCAAGAGAAGGGCCAAAGCAAAGAAAAAGATCGGCCACTCCAAAAGGGATGGAATCAATCTCATTATCCGAATGGGGATATGTTGCCCAATTTTTTTTTTTCCCCGTCACTGAATATTCTTGAATATTTTCCAACTTTTTCTGTGGGTCTAAGATTCAAAGTGGCCCTCCACGCAACCACAACCACCACTCCCTCCTATCAGTTTCCCCAAAAGCTAACTGCCAAACTGTTTGAGAAAATTCCTCCTCCCTCCAAAGTTATGCCAACATCTCCATCTCCATCTCCTTCTCTCCTCCACCACCACCGCCTGCTCTTCTCTCTCTTCTCCTCCACCTCCCATGGCCGAGAACTCACCTGAATAGCCCCTCTCCGGCCAGCCACCGCCACATTCCCTTCTCTCTCTCTCTCTCTCCCCCCAAAAGCAATGACTACTTCTTATTGCCTGTCTTCCACAAGAAACGCCATCACGCCCTCCCGCTTGCATCTCCCCAAGTATCGCCCGCCTTCGCTCCCCAACGAGCAAAGCTTTCCAAAGAAAGAAGCTTTACTCCTAAAACCCCACTTGCTTCGCCTGCGAAACCTCCGTCCGGCCCACCCATTTGCCAGCATATCCTCCTTTGCTGATGCTGAAGGCGAGGAGGAGATATTTGATCAAGGAATCATCAGGCTCGTCGAACGCGAGAGAGCCGGCCCTTCCTCCTCGGACATCGCCCGCCACGGCGATGGCAACAGCGACGGTTCGCCCGGGATGGCACAGGCCTTTGGCATATCCTCCAGAACGGCACTGGCAATCTCAATATGCATCGCTTTCGCGGCGCTGCTGCTGCCCCTCGCCATGAGGACGCTGGGCCAAGGGATGGCTATGAAAACTCGGGTGCTGTCCCACGCGACGTTGCTGTTCGGGTTCTACATGGCATGGAACATCGGGGCGAACGACGTGGCCAACGCGATGGGGACGTCGGTGGGGTCGGGGGCGCTGACGCTGCCACAGGCGGTGCTGACAGCGGCCGTGCTGGAGTTCTCGGGGGCACTGCTGATGGGGACGCACGTGACCAGCACCATGCAGAAGGGCATCCTCGTCGCCAACGTCTTCAAGGGCAAGGAAACTCTGCTCTTCGCCGGCCTGCTCTCTTCTTTGGCCGCTGCCGGTACTTGGTTGCAGGTTCGTCATTTGTTGTCGCCACTCTTACGTCTTCCAGGTGTCGATGGGTATTAAAAGTGAGACAAGTAAGGATCTTTAATAGGGAAAAGCACTGTGCTGCTCTGCACATAAATGAATCAATTCTTGTCTGAATTTTGCTTATCCATGATGCCTCGGGTGTCCAGACACTAGCCAAAGGGAGTTACTTACAACAAAAATCCCAAGATATCTCGAAAAATTTTCCAGATTCCAGAGAATCTCCAATTCTGAAGCCTCCTTTTAACTTGTAAATTAGCGAGATTGCGTTATAATCCGACCTGAGACGCATTAAGAACAAGAGACTGAGTACGGAACCTTCCAAAAAAAATGTGATTTCGTGAGGGGAAAGCAGAGCAACTTGAATTAAATCCTGAAGAGAGGTACGTTCGTGTTTGATTTGGGAGTCGATGATCAGGTGATGCAAACGATGTTCTGTCGCACTGCATGCCGATCTACTCTCGACTTTCATGGCCTAGTCCATTCATCTTGGATATGAACACTTCAGGGTGATTATTCACTGCTGACATTAAGTTTCATAATTTGAACCTTACGTACCTGGAACCTCTCCGGACAGGAAAACGATCTCTCTGAAGTAGTTGGTCCGAGTAAGCCTATGGAATCACACATTTTTTATTTTGTACATCCTGAAAAGACTGACCATCTTTGAACCAGGTTGCATCGTACTATGGTTGGCCAGTGTCGACCACACACTGCATAGTCGGCTCGATGGTTGGATTCGGCCTCGTCTATGGAGGAGTCAGCGCCGTCTTCTGGAGCTCGCTTGTGAGGGTCACATCGTCGTGGGTTATCTCGCCGCTAATGGGCGCATTGGTCTCATTTCTCGTGTACAAATGCATCAGGAGGGTAAGAATAAAGCTCTTGGTATGAAGCCTTCAAGCTCGCAGTGAGAAAAGAATGGCGAAAACAAGTCATAAATGGAATGAGCCAAGAGTAGCTTATAAGGCTACCGTTTAGATATAACTGAGTGTGAAGTGAATCGAAGACTGAATTTTGGAGAACGTGGCCTCATTGACATCGCCCCTGTTTCATGCAGTTTGTATACAGTGCTCCGAATCCAGGACAAGCGGCCGCAGCCGCCGCTCCCATTGCTGTTTTCCTCGGTGTGACAGGAATCTCCTTTGCGGCGTTCCCGCTCAGCAAGAGTCTTCCTTTGGCCCTAGCCCAGGCCTTGGCCTGCGGCACAGCCGGGGCCTTCCTCGTGAACCGCATGATCCGTAAGCAGCTCGGCCACCTCCTCGATGAAGCCGATTTGTCCCAGCCAAAGCCGGAGGAATCCATCCTCAACAGAGATGTCGGGTTTCTGTCCAACATCGCGGGCCCGAAAGGTGCTCAGCTGGAAATAGTGTACGGGGTCTTTGGGTACATGCAGGTTCTCTCGGCTTGCTTCATGTCATTTGCGCACGGAGGAAATGACGTCTCCAATGCGATCGGCCCTCTGGCAGGTGCGTTGTCCATCCTCCAGGGCGGTGCTATTGGCACCGATATAGTTATTCCCATTGACGTCCTTGCTTGGGGAGGCTTCGGCATTGTGGCAGGCCTTACGATGTGGGGGTACAGAGTGATTGCAACCATAGGGAAGAAGATAACAGAGCTCACGCCCACTCGAGGATTCGCGGCCGAGTTCGCGGCTGCTTCAGTGGTCCTGTTCGCCTCGAAGCTGGGCCTCCCTATCTCGGCCACGCACACGCTCGTTGGTGCGGTGATGGGAGTGGGTTTTGCGAGGGGGCTGAACAGCGTTAGAGCCGAAACCGTCAAGGAGATTGTGGCTTCTTGGGCCGTGACGATTCCCGTAGGCGCAGTCGTCTCCGTCTTCTATACGTGGATATTGACAAAGCTATTGTCATACATTTTGTGAGTGTACATTAACAGATTGACAGATACACAGCTTCCTCAAAATTATCAATGTAGATAATTATCGCATTGCTGTCTTCTGGTCTGCCTACTAGATTTGCTCCATCGGTATGAAGCTAAAAACGGTTGAATCAGGTTCTTTACTGGTTCCAAATGATTTTATCTGGAACTGAAGCAGTCTTTTTTTTCTCCCTGCTGAATGAATCACAATCAAATTGGAAAACGACAACAGCAAAGACGTCTAAGATTGAAAGGAAAAGGCTGATAAAATTGGGAAAAATCAAAATGGTTCAGTCGTAGACCGACTGAAACATGGTGCTTTGATATGCACTAACAGAAGAACATGGACCGGATAAAATGATGATTTAAACCTTATGGTTTGAGCGGAAGGGTGCAGATGGGGAAAAGATTATACTTTCAGCTACTAAAGCAGCAGGGCTTTTTGGCCTTACAGATCGATAGATGAACAAGGAAAAAAACATACAATTAGCTGCGCTCAAGTGCAGATACTTGCATCTCCATATCACTCTAACATGCTGTTAGATGTTTCAGAGAAACAACAAAACAGAGATATAGAGGCGCACATGTGAAACGGATGATTTGTTGTCCACCAAATTGAGACTGTCATGATCATTTAATGTAGAATAAAGGAAAAAACTGCTCTTATCAGATATCTCTGAGAAGTACAGCATATGCGATTGCAGTATGTAAAGGTCAACAACCATGGAATCCGGGAGCCATGAAAAGAATAGAGAATCATGGAGAGAGCTCTTGTACAGAGGATAGGCTTGGCTCCCATGTCATCGAACGCAACGTTCTCGCCCTTGGGATAGGGGGTACAAAAGGCTGCTTCTTTATGCCCCTCTTTCTCGTCGGGCATTTTGACCACCTGTCCTTTGAGGTGTAAAATTCTTTCGCCGAGCAAATGAGTTCCTCGATGGGTTCTTCGCCTGGCTTGACTTTGGTTTTCACATCCAACTTTGTCTCCTCAGCAGCAGCTTGTTCCGCTTTCATTTTCTCTTGATACTTGCGCTTCAGCTTGATTGCAGTGGTGGATGGAACTATGAAGTACTTCCTGCCAGGTACTAAATCTTCCTCCGGACTCAATATGGATTCATGTGGCTTCCTGAAAACTTCCGGGAGTGCGACGCACATGCCAGGATATTTCTCCATCACGTGGGATGCAGGAATCACATCTTGGTACAGCTCGATTCGCCCACCTGCATGGATTATTCTCACAGAGACATCATTCAATGGTGAGTCCAGAGAAAGATCTCCGAATTTTAAGCTTATTTCCAGTGAGAAGGAAGCTCCGGCAGCGACCCTTTTCGGTGGCGAGGGGGGCTCCTTGGGGGAGACTAGCGCCAGCAAATTAACGCAGCTCTTCATCATAGCTGATTACTATGGGGTAATTGGTTGTGCATCAGAACTACTTAAACCGTGATATAGCATCGCATTGTGTTGTTCCCGATTCCTCTTAATGGCATCTGTCTTCTGGCATTTCCCTTGGCCAGATCTGTCTGTTTTAACATTTTCAAAAAAGTTGCAGCGATGAAACCAATGCTTACCTCCATCATAATCATGGATGTCTTCCTCGTGAAAACCGAAGCGTGAACGCAAGAGACGGATAGGAAAAGCACCAACAAGGTCTTACTGTTTACTTGCTAATTGATTTTCATGCCAGCTCAGCATACACCTCCTAGTGCCAATATCATACTCCCAAAGTCCAGATAACACCTGACGTTCCAGCTTCTTCCTTCTTCCACTAATCCAATTGTTGTGAAGGATAAAACAACCCTTTTTCAAACAGGCCTCTCTGACATTTCTTTCCTCCCAAAGTCCTCCATATGCACCATTTGGAAATAAATTTCTGTCCAGAAAATGAACGGTCAGATTTGTCTCGGGTTCCAAGCATGCATTATCGCCCAAGCGATTGGATCCCCCTAGCCCACATAACGTGTCGTAGAAACTCGGCTGCTCCGAAAGGCCCGAATTAGCAGCGTGCTTTACCACCTTCTCCAAAGCAGCGATTGTTGAAACATCAGCATGAGCAAAATAAAAGCCAGAGTTCAAGCGCCTGGGCATATTAATAGGTCCTGGAGAAAATACAGATATTGGAAGGACAAATATTAGTAGTAGTCTCGCCAACTAAAACCATGATCTTCTGCACAAGTAGAAGAACGATAACATGAACATCTTGTGGTCCTTTTGTTCTCTTTTATTTGATCCATAACAATCTATTATTATTTTGAAATGATTTGGGAAAAATTACAAAACCTCGGGCAGTGAGTGGAAACACAAGCCTTGGACATAATACCTGTTGTGTTAAACTCATCAGACTGCGCGACGAGAACAGCCGGACCAAATGACGAGACCAGTGGCAACGGATCCTTGAACCAATAGACGTCAACATCACTAAGGAGTACACTATATCCTAGCTTGAGTATCTCCAAAACTATTCTGGACTTCACTTTGGTCACCCTTTGGAAGCATTTTGTCCCGAAGTGGCAGTCATCAAAGCTTGTATCTTTTGGAGCTGATGAATCCCTGAAAACTGGAAGCCCCTAGCAGTAAAAAGGAGTAAATGATATTCAGATAGCAAGCACAAATTCGTGCAATGAAAAATATAAAGTGGCAACAAATCTCAGGCGATAGAAAACATCCAATCATCCATGTCCCTTCAATCAAATGACTGAACAATCTTGATCTCTAGCCATCCTTATTTAAAGTAATGGAGTGTAAAAATTTGAAACTTTAATTTTGTAAGGACTATTGAGTAGACTCACGCACAAAGGAACAGGTATCAACTTCATGAGGGACTCGGTGTTAACATTGATTTGCTATATAATGGTTCATTCCACCTTACAAATCACCCATAAATTCCTGCTTTGGTATGCAATGGCAGCGAGATTTAATAATGACTATTATGACCATAGAAGGGAAAAAAGGTAATGAAGATGAGTTGCAAGGGCACAGGAAGGGAGAAAAACTGGAGCTGTCATACTTGTAAGACAGAAAATTTGTAAGTTTCTTCGTCAAGAGCACAGACAATGAAATTTGTCATGTTGAGGCCCCGCATTCTGCAAGCCCAACTCATCAACATGTCCTTATAACTAAATC
This sequence comes from Rhodomyrtus tomentosa, assembly GCA_028455895.1. Classification (NCBI taxonomy): domain Eukaryota; kingdom Viridiplantae; phylum Streptophyta; class Magnoliopsida; order Myrtales; family Myrtaceae; genus Rhodomyrtus; species Rhodomyrtus tomentosa. The sequence goes on along the minus strand of JAPCWY010000003.1, from coordinate 9,132,583 downwards.
CAGCAACACCGAGCACAATTGTCCTATTCTTGTCTGCACTGATTGAGAGGAGTGACTCCAGAGTGAATGGATAATCCAATCTCACCAATGGCTTCAACTGATTTTTTAGGGACCAATTGAATGCACCATGTGATGAATTAACATCCTTAGCACAGGCTGCTAACTTCTTCTTTACCCAAAAATGCAAGATCCTCCTTTCAAACAAGGCAAATGCTTCTACATTCCCAAACATGCGGACAATATTGTCAGACATGTCAGCAAATAGATATGTGCCATTGCATCTCAGTAGTTTCACCAGACCGGAATGCTTAGCTTCATGGAAAAGTGATGCTCCATAGAGTGCCCCTAGAAGAGAATTGCCAGCATATTCCCAACTTCTTTCCGCAATGTTTGGATTACCAGAACACCCCACACACTTATTAGACGGAGGTGCAGGACCAGTCACATAGAAACTTGAAATACTCCAACTAGCATCAAGCACAAGCCTCATTTCAGATGATGCAGCCTCATTAATGACCCAATGGTTGTGTATTCCCTTCCCATACAAGAAAGGGGGAAGTATTCCAGTATGCAAGGGCAAATCCCTTCTGTTCCATGCCATGATCATTCTTCCCTCATTGTCATTGGGTTGCGAATTCTGAGTGATAATCTCCTGCAACTAATGAAATAGAGCATAATCTCAGTCTAGGTGTCTCACATGAGCAGCGTGAGCCAGCAACTTCCAATCTAAGTTAATCTTCGTCATACCTCCTTCAATTTCACCCGCCTGTCATCCTCCCTCAGCCAATGTTTTCCATCTTTGTCCAAGTAAAAAGGGAAACTTGAGAGGTTACGCGGGGAAGCAAAAAGGAACCAGTCACGATCAAGTTCATGGACAAAATTCAGTGCCGAAACAAAGTTGGCAAGTAGGATGGTTTCGGGATGGACAAAGGCACATATGTCAGATGTGACTTCCTGCGACCTTGCCACCATGGAGTGAAAGAATGGGGTACCGAGGAACCTAGAAAGATACAAAGACATATCAGGCTACCTAAAAGTGCAATAAGTAATCTCTTTAAGGCCCATTCGAGTATGCTCGTATTTGTCATCTTCTACCTTTTATTCACAATGCCGAAAGTCCCATGATCAGAAGGCAGGTCATAGGAAGTGTGCAAGATGTAGATTCAGGAACCAACCACATAACGCTCGCTTCTTAATTGAAAATTTTACACATTCTTCAATTACAGAGAAAAAGTACATTACACTGGAGGGTGATCATTGTGCCACTACGAAATCTTTAGAAGAAATAGGCCCATGATGACATTTCATCTGTCCTCTAATTAAGCACGACAAACAGTGCGGAGATTCCAGATACAAATAACAGCCAATCAGATCAGCTAACACAACCCTATTAGCAGAAAATGACAGGAAAAGCAGTCGACGCTACACATGTTAAATTCATCAGTTAATGCATATCTAGAAGCTGAAAAAGCCAGCAGAAGCAGTCATTCGAACACAAGATAAAGTGATAAACCATCAACCGCGGAAAAACAAAGCCACACTCACGTGAAGTCGATACTGGGCTCGACCAGTACACGCGGCCCAAGTTCAGCAGCGAAGGAGACGACGGACTCGTGTCGGCTGAACAGCACCACCGTGATCCGCGAGGGCAGCCCGAGCCACGAACGGATCGCGACGCTCTGCGCAGCCCCGACCGAGCCAGCAAAGGGTTCGGGCGCGGCGAATATGGCAATGCTCGGCTCGATCTTACGAGAGAACCCCTTGCGATCGAGCAATGGGTTCTTGATTCGATCCTTCCCCGACGGCAACTTGTGAGTGGCGTAAAGGGAGAGGGCAATGAGCATCAACCCAGATAGCCAAATCGACCAGAGACCCGCTTCCGCTGCCTGATCGAATCAAGAAACGTATTAGCACAAAAAAAGGAAGAAAAAGAAGAAGGGAAGAAGCTGATAAAAATCTCGAGAGAAGGGACCTTCGACTTCATCCTCGTCGAATGGCAGAGAAAACGAGGAGCGGGAGCTGCGCTGGGTTTCGGTTTCATTGACACTCGACTGGATGTGCGTGAAGGAAAGGAAGGGAGGAAGTGGAACTTTAACTGAAACAAGCAAAAGACAAACCAAGGAAACATAAAAAAAGAACGAACGCGGAATTAGGACATCTCCCGCTTCCTCCGGTTGCGCCATGCCAACTCGCCTCGGGAGGAAGGAAGACGCCGACGAGGGCGAGCCGAGCCGAGCCGAGCCGAGCTCTTGATTTCGAGGTTGTCCACCGAAGATGGAGACCGGGGTCACAGTCAATGTCAAGAATGTTGAACTTCAAACCTCGTCAAGAGTATCATTGGAGAAGAAGATTTATCTTCTTACGTATAAATAGATTCCCATCTATTAATATGTATTGAATTAATTTTCAACATAAAGAGTTATTAATCACGGTGAAAATTCTTGCATTCATTTCGAATGTCACTAAAATCATGACAAAGAAAAGCCATGCATACGCATTATGCATATCTTGTATTTTGAAAAATATAGCATTGACACCAATTCAACCATAATTTTTTTTTAATTTGACTAATTTAATCCTAAACATTACACATTTATATCAATTTAGCCAACCAATCAATTTTGATTGAAAATCGATAGCATGGATATGTTGGCTATCCTACGTGACTTGTAGATAAATTTAAGTTTTTGTTAATTTTTTTGAACTTTTCGTTTTATTTTTTTCCATCTTTTTTCTTCTTTTCTTTCATTCCTTTCTTTCCCAACTGTGGGCTGATCGAAATCGAGGGCCACAACACTATCGCACAGACAAGCTAGGGTTGGAAAAAAATAAAGAAATTTGGAAAAAAATTATCTAAAAATAAAGAAAAATATCAAGAATTTATAACATTATCCATGTCAATGTTGATCATGTCATGTAAGATAGCTTGCATTCATATCAATGATTTTCTACCAAAATTGATGGGATGGACTAGTTGGCATAAATGCAAAAAAGGTATAAAAATGATATCGTACTAGTGCAATAGATTTATAACTTTTTTTTTTGTACTTTTTTCATTTTTATTTGGATGGCTTTTGTTTTGGCTTTCGGTCACTCCCGTGGCTCTCATGCTTTGATTTTATTAATTTTGAAACATTATGTTATGTAATAATATTTTTACACGGTTGGATGCAAATCTTGGTAATTTTTTATCTTTTAATTTTTAAGGAAAAGCAATAAAATGTGTGGCGTTTGATTAAGCAAACTCATAGGTTTGTTTGCTTACGCGCATAAATTTATTTATTTATTTTTTATAATCAAGGTGTCCGGGCCAACTTGTGCGCATCACTACTATTTTTCGGGGAAGACTAGTACAGTAACCCACCTTCATGCCCTTTTACTTAAATCACATGTGCTCAGCTGGGTAATCGAATCTGAGACTAGTGCGCCTAAATACACAATCTCAAGTGCGCTCTAATCAACTGAGCTACCTATGGGTGGGCACATACGCGTATAAATAATTTTGCGAGAATTTACTTTATTACTTACCTTGGGAGAAATATGTGTAAATTTAAGGATTGACACACCTTTAAGGATTGACACACCTTTCGCGGTAAACACAGGAGTACATCAATGCAGCTAGACAAACTCTCCATGGTTAATTCAACCTGATCCTTAAAAAAAAAAAAAAAAGGTGGAAAACATGTATGCATTGAAAGTACATTATGACTGCACACGGCACAACAGTACGTGATTGGCAAGTAATCAGCCACTACAAAAAATCATGCATTTTGCTACGAATTTTGCCAGGCAAGCAAAAATCGTAGCTAACTCTGCGTCGCAATGTTTGCGACGGAAATTTGACTGTTCGAAAATAAATTCGTCGCAAATCGGCGACGAACAACAATGCGTTGCAAATTTGTGAAATTCGTCGCAAATTTCACAAATTTGCGACGAACCTTCCACCGTCATTTCACAAATTTGTGACGAACCTTCCACCGTCGCAAATCTGCGACGAAGTTTATCCGTCGCCAATTTGCAAAGAATAACAATAATAAGCATCGCAAATTTGCGACGAAAAACAATGCGTCGCAAATTTGCGACGCATATAAATATTCATCGCAATTGCGACGAAAGTTAATTAGTTGCAAATTTGCGACGAAAACACTTGTCGCGAATTTGCGAAGAAATGCGCAAATTCACGATGAAAGTTGAGACGAAATTTTTTTCGCCGCAAATTGACGACAAATTTTTTCATCGCAAATGTCTAGTAATTTTTTCCATCGCTAAATTTATGACACACGATTAGCCACGACATTTTTTTCATCACAATTGTCACAAACTTCGATTTTCGTCACTAATTAGCGACCTACGTAAGAAATTTTTTTATTCTTTAGCGGCGAATTTTGCGGCGATTTTTTTTTAAATCTTCTATAGCAATGAATTTTGCGACAATGGGGCCCATGACGCTTTTGAAATTTATGATGGTATGATAAAATAATTTCTTTTAATTTTTAATTTTAAATCTAATTAAAAGCAAAATTAATTTATAAAATTTATGGTTACCATTAATTAAGCAAGTAATAATATCTAAATATTATAATAATATGAAAATAAAATACATTCATATGTTTCGGTACATTTCCAGATAAATATACATTCTCACTGTTTTAGAGCTGAACTACCGAATAAGTGAGAACCCACAGCTAAAACTGTGCACCTTAAACTCCATATATCAGCTGCCAACCGCTTCTGTTCTTTAGACCGATGCCAACTGCCAACGAGCCCGTGTACCTGCATCAACAAGGAACGGGTAATCAATGTCAGGCCATATCATCTAGCCTGCAACAAGAAACTGCAACATTCGTGGAAGAAAAAGAAACATGAGCCTCTAGATCACCTAGTCCAATACTAAGGAGCTTCACCGAAAATAATACCCACTGATAGAACTAAGGATGAAACTGCAGCAACCTAGTTGGCTCATCATCCTAACTAGAGTCAAAACCAATCTAGTGAAACAAGTAGACTGATGGGCGACCTCAAGCAACAAGGTGAACGAAAAAAAAACTGATTCTAAAAAAGTCAAAACCTGCTAAACAATCTGGAGCACCTTCAGGGACTTTCCGGCACATAATGAATCAAAGTAAACAAGACATTAATTACAAGAAAGCATTTTATCCCCAAAAGATTTAAAGGCAATAGAATACAGTAGGCTAACACAAGTTTAATGATAAGGCAGCAACAACCATCTATAACTATTATTGGCTAAGGTTTTTCTCTGCTACTGCATCATTTGCCTTTCCACATTTTTCCAAGAAATTTCCAATGAGTGATGTAAAATTGCATATAGGTGCTAGTGAAATTAAACATGGATCTGTCTCTCCAAAGTTAAAAAAATGCAAGCATATTTCAGGAATAAATGCATATGGTTTCTTATATGTAGAATTAGTAGAAGGCCATGCAACAGAGAAACCTGCCATCAATCAAGTGATCAGTCTACCTATGATACAAGTAAATAATCAGAATTTTTCCCAATTTCATCCGGCATATACATGGGATTTAGGTGCAAATGGTTAATCTGTACCATGGTCGAACATGAAGGGTAGATCCATATAGATGCTTCACTAGCACCCCAATTCCTTTTAAGTTTTTTATACTCCATTCAGCAAGCTTATCGCACTGAATAGATATCATTATTTCCAATTTCCACCCATGATCATAAGAACTACTCCAGAGAACGTACTGCCCAGGCTTCATGTAGAATAGCTTTGAGAGATTAAGGTGACTGAAAATTCAGAAAGAAGGAAATGTAATTGAAAAATCTCAAGTTCCATACCATATAAATCATAAGCCCCCTTAAGTGCCTCGAAATTCTTGTATGTGTAGCCAACAAAACTGAGGTCCTTAGGTGTCAACATCATCTGCTATAGCCAACAGAGTAACATAAGGTGGCAACTCACACGTAGTGATGGCAAATTTGGAAACCAAAAGCAAGAGACCATGGGCAAGTCAACAGCATCATTTAGTGGGAGTGAAGAGGTAAAACAGCAAGTAGACTAGCAGATGACCTCCTATTCAAACTTGCTGGAACTGCATTCACCAAAAATAACCCGAGTTTTATAAGCTGTGTGATTTACTCTGTGAACAATGTCAATCTGGAGCACCTTCAGGGACTTCCTGCCTTACCTTTTGAGATTTTCTTTTGGTTGAAACCTCTTCTGGTTCTATTTCATATTTCAGCTTCTGCTTATCGGCACCAAAATAAAACGTAAAGCAGAGATCCAAAGATAAATACCTGTGGACGACATTCTGGTCATGAAGATACTTCAAACCATTTAGAATTTGCCTAGTGTATGCAGAGACTTGGGAATCTCTCAAGTTATATTTGTGAAAAAAGTTTGCAAGTTAACCTTTGGTCATGAGCTCAAGAAATATGTAAAGCTTCTTATCATCCTGGAAGAGAATGAAAGTGGGTTTCCATATAGCAGAAAAAAAACAAGAAGTGTCTTCTAGCTCAGAAGCATTTGGTCTGAAGGTAAACCAACACGAATTGCCCTGGTTTGAAACCGTATGGTATCTATCAAAAGGTTACACTGGATGGAGTGCGCTAGCAGTAACAACTCTAAGCATGTGTCGAAAGAAGTCTTGAAAAACAACATGAACTGAACGTTCTTTCACTTTCAATTGCATCCAACATCAGAGAAATTTGTACAGTGGGACAGTCCAAAACTTACACGACGGCGGCGGTTCATGAAAAGAGATTGTCAAACAAATTATGTATTAGGAGAAGGTATGATGCATCCTCAATCAGCTATTCATGCTCATTATTCACAGATCCAATATTAATTGCAATAGACTGGACAATGTAACTCTTGCTTATCCCTTCGATCAGCACGTTTGAGAAGCAACTAACGCTTCTCTTCCCGGGTAAACAAACAAATTCCCACTTCAATTCAATAGGGAATAAAAGATAACGAAGAGTGAGTTACCTTTCTTTCTTCGTGTCATCATAGACACTGTCGTAATCAAAGACCGAGGGATCTTCCCCCAACGCCTTTCTGTGTTGTTCCTCAATCTAGTCAGATAACCAGGCAATAATTGTCTCCGCGAATCAGATACACATAAAGATGGTAACCACACGTGTCAAACAAAATATCTCTGGCCTATTTTGCTACAATGAGCATTCTGAATTTCAGAGTCAAGAAATAGGGAAGTCAGCAATATAGACTCAGTTGTGCCTATGGTCAAACAGGGATGGTAAAACTACAACCTTTTTTGTCTTCATGTCAGGACTAGGGCACGCGAAGCTCACTTCTCTCAGAGCTCTGTCCTTGCTAGACTAGGGCGCAATCTCACTCTCGACGCTGTCGTCGTCACAGAAGCCAGCCAGAGGGGGGAGGGGCGGCCGGGTCGGTTGCTTCTTCTGTTGCGACCGCGGCACCCTAAGCTGCAAACCATACTTCTTCATCCCTTTTGGGCGTCAGCGCGTCCGAATCCGATGGCGACGAAATTGGAGATGACTCACCAAGGTCGGGACAGCCACTGCCGACGTACACGAGAGGAGGAGGCGGAGAAGAAGCAAAAGCGGAAGTGGAAGCAGAGAGAGAATCTACTCCTTGTAACTGGATCTGGATTTATTATCATTAAAAATTTTCTACCATTTACTATCATGATCGATTTGGGCCGTCCAATTCAAAATGAACGATCCAGATCAATCTACATCATTTTTCATTAAAAAATTATTAATTGAATTGATCCGTTTATTTTGAATTGGACGGCCTAAATTTAATAACATCTCTAAATTTATGTCACTAAATCCTTTCCCTTGCCATTGACTGGGGAAAGCTTGGTCGCAGGATCGGGGAATTCTGAAGAGGAAGATGCTGCGCTTGGAGAGGTGGAATCCCTAGACGGCATCGGAGATCTCGTCGTTCAGGAGGATCAAGAATCAGCCGCGCCGAGAGGGGCTACGTCTTGGTCTTGGCGTGGCCAGGGAACGTCACGAGCAGACGGATCGGAATCGAAGGACGTCGAACTGCGTGTCAAGGCGTCGTGCGATGAGTTCGAGGAGGTCCTCGGGCATCTGGCTCATCACCTTCCTCATTGAAAAAAGGAGAGAGATTAATTGGAGGGAAGCGGGAGGAAAGCGAGACGGGGGATGCAAAGGAGAGAGTAGAGGACGGGGATCTGGATCCCCACCATAAATGTAGGGGATCAGAATATTTTCGGCCAAGTAGGGGGAAGATCTAATGGGAGCCCGAGGTCAAATGTTTCCGAGGGGAAATAAAGCGCGCGGCCATTGTTTTCGAGGAAATTTTTTTTCAATGTGATGCCACTTTAGCGACGACAATACTTCGTCGCTAAAAACTATTTTTTTATATTCTATATGATATAGTCACCACATTATATGCTATTTTCACATATTTTTCAATTTCTTAATTTTTTAATTTTTTATTTATTCTATTTATTATTAACTATTTTGTTGCTATTTTATTTTTGAAAAAACTAAATTTCAAAAGTATTCGAATTTGGAATTCTATTCTATTCAAAATTTCGTCGCTAAATAAGTAACGAAAAGAAAGATTCTTTGCTAAAAGCTAAATTAGCGACGAAAGCTTTTTATGCATCTCTTGATTATTACAACATATGAATGGCAGTCTTTTTTTCGACCAAAAAATATTTAAAAGAGAAATGGCAGAAATACTTTGTTTTGTCACTTCTTAAACTTATTATGGATAGAGTGAGAGCCGAATTCAAGATGATATATATTGTGAGAACTTGCATCATATCTTAATTTGAAAAGTGACAACTGATTGGTGGAACAGTGATAGATGTAGAAACTAAAGGAAGTCTGTAACACGGTTGAAACTGAGGAACATAACATTTCGACTTTACGAGACCCATGTGGAGCAGTGATAGACGTATATCCAATTGAAATTCGCGACGTACGTTATAGTTGTTGCCATTATTACTATGATTATTAATATTGGTATTATCATTATTGTTGTTGTTGTTGTTGTTATTATTATTATTATTATTATTATTATTATTATTATATCTTGCCGCTAAATTTTATTGTTATTATCAATATTATTGTTGTTGTTGTTGTTATTATTATTATTATTATTATTATTATTATTTATCTATATGTTTTTATTTTTTCTTTTTATGCGATAAGTGTCGTGGTTAGCTTTGTCGCCAGCTAGCAACTATACGAGTAAAATTGTTGCAATTTCCTCGTCAGTTGATAAAATTAGTGAAGAAAACATGTTGGTGGATTTTAGCGACGCAAAAGGAATTCATCGCTAAATATATTCTATCTAATATAATTTCAATTTCTTAATGTAGCAACGAAACGTATTGTCGTCACTAATTTAATTTAAATTAAAAATAATTAATGACGAAAAACATAATTCGTCGCTAAATTGATGAAAGTTAAAATAAAAAGAAAAAATTAGCAATGAAAAATATATTTGTGACATTCCGAATTCCGACCCTTCTCGAGGCTATGGAATGGAAATGTATCGATCGATGTGTTTCGATTATGACTCACTCAGAGTTGGCCACTCTTGAGTTAACTGACCGAAAAGGAAAGACTACCACGAAGTCGGGTACGTGGACTTGGGGAATTCAAATAATAAATGACGCTTTGACCATAAGGATTGTCGATAGAATGTTTTGGGCCAGCAGAGTTCGTTTTAGGAATGAGCATGGAATGCCTTGCTAGTGTTATACGTTGGGACGCGGGTGATTCCGCCTAACCCATGTGTAATTTGCAAGAATTTCCTAAATCGGATTTCAATGATCAGGACCATAGGAACGAACGATAAACCCTCACAATCACATAACAACTAAAGTCGCCAAGGCTTGAGAAAACCTAAAGTCGATAAGCGTAGCGCCTGCAAAAATCGTTCGTCAGCTTGAGATAAACTGAAATTACAGTCCACGATAGCTCGACACGAAATGAGACCTCTGAATCGGGTATCGGACAATAAGGAATTCCAACATTTAAAATGAATTAGACGTCATCTCGAGGGTAATTTAAGTTGGAAAAATGAAGTTTTAAATGGAAAGTGCGAAATGAGCATTTTACCCCTCAAGGATTAGCTTTGTATTAAAAAGAGAATGAGGGCAATTTAGTCAATTTTCAATCCCTTAGGGCTGTCGAAATTGAGAGGACAAATTGGTCATTTGAGGTCTTGATATTATTGATATAGGTAAGTGTCAAGTCGGGAGTGATTGGCATTAAATAAGAAACTTTTAACCTATCATTCAAGCTTGTTGACCGAGAGGGATTAAAGACTAAATCCTCTCTTCCTCTCATTTTGGTCGATACTTTCTCTTTCCTTCCTCTCTTCCTTTTCCTTTTCATCTTCTTAGCCGTAGAAGATCTCACCCACCTCGCTGCCCTGCTCCAACCAGTCCACTATTCTGGCCATAACTTTATTGTCCGCTATCAAATTAAGGTAAAACCATCGCCATTTGAAAGCTTATTGTTTTGTGGTTCTAAGGACATTTCATAGGCTCAATTTGGCCTAGTTGTTTGTCCCGTAGATCTATTTGAGTGGACAAAGATCAGGACCGGTTAGATTCTCGTCCAGTTGAGAGAAGATCTTCGTTTGCCTACTTCAAGGCTTCATTGGCCTCAAATTTTTGGTGAGATTTTCTAGATTCATAGTACTAGAGTTGGTTGAGCTACGATTGAAATTTTAGTTGAGTTAAAGATAGGTTTTCATGACTGATTTGAGGTGATTCCTCGGAGGCAGATTCCGATCGCCTGCGCGCCGAAGGGAACCGAGCAGATTGAAGGTCCTTAAGGCGTTATCTCGCTTCTAAACTCTCGGTGAGCTTTCTAGACATGTGAATTAAGGTTATTGCAAGTTGGTTTAGTAATAAATTGAAGTTTACAGTTAAATTAAGGGCTGTTGGATGTGTTTTTGTGAGGACCGGTCTTGCCCTCGATTTTTGCAAATCAAACATATTGAGGGATTGTGGAGGTGTCGCCTTATTATAAAATCATCGTTAAGACATCCTAGAACGTTAACCGATATGTTATCGAAGTATTGGCGCGATGAAATTGAGAAATGATTGAGTTTCGATGTGATTTTTCCTAGGCGCGACGTGGGTGCCCTGTTCGGCCGTGGGCTTACTGATCTATGAGGTTCGTTTGAGTAAAGATTGCTGGCTCGATTAAAGGCAAGTGACCCTTAAACTTTTATTAGGACGTTAGGACATTACTGGAGGAGTTTGGTTGATGAATTGGTGATTTTTTTGTGTTCAAATTGATGAGGGCCGAATAGGATGGTGGTGGATTGAGCCATGTGCGTTTGTTATGATGTGAGATTGTAATTTTTATGGTTGAATTATTGAGGTGTGTATTTGATTGGCATGTGCCTTTGAGCGGCCGTATGACATTTAGGCGTTTGAGTAGCGAATGAGCTGAATTAATGCTTGAAATGGCAATGGAACTAATGAATTGATTAATTGCCATGAAGTGCGGGATTATGCTTTGCTCTGTATGTATGTTGGCTATGACAATGTCCCTTGTGATATGACTTGGCTATTGAGCCTTGTAAATTGAAATGACTATAGTGCCTATGTGATTTAATTGGCTATAATACCTATGTGATCGAATTGGCTATGATGCCCCAGCGATCGAATTAGTTATGATGCCCCAAGGATTGCATGGCTATAGTGCCCTAATGCAAATAATATGGCCAGAGTACCCCTGAAAATATATCGCGGCTTATATGCCTTTGGCGATGAGTTATTATGATATCACTATGATGAGTTTGAAATGATGAATTTATTTTATGCTAGTGCATGAAGCTTGGGTCTCATAGGGTGTGTTACGATTGACTAAGTCTTATTGTGTTAATGATCTTGGGACATTTGATGTTTGATGGCCATGTGTTAATGCTTGATGAGTTTCTGCCTTTTTGCTACATCGTATGCTTTGGGAGGACTAATGGCCTAGTTTAGGTTTATGGAGAGCTTGCTGAGATTTATATTTCACTCCGTTGGGGATTAACATTTTTCAGGTCCCAGGCGATGAAATACCAAGTTTACCAAGGATTGGTATACATGAAAGAAGAAATTGTAGAGAAATGGATTTACCCTTTTGCGGTTTTATGAATTTCATGTTGTATTAAAGATAGAATCGTAATCTCTGATTTGAAATGAGAGTTCATGAGAAGACGTACCCTTTGTCCCGAGTCTTCTCGTGTTGAATTTGTATGGAGCTGTTTTATCGCTTCTGAGTGTTTGTATCATTTTGAGAGTTATGATATTATTGATGTAAGGATCTTGGGAGATTACCGACATATGAACGTCCTAAGGAGATGTTCGCGGGCTTGACAGGTTTGGGGCGTGACATCCACGTTTGTTTGGTATCGGAGCAAGGTCAGCTCAATCCAATGTGATTGAGATCTGGAGTGATAAGTAGTGATGACTTGGGAATGATTAGATAGTGAGACCCTTAGGATTAAGCATGGACTGCTGAATCTTGGGAATTATAGGCTTGCACTTGTGTGGTATTCTAATGGTTCTAGTGTCGATTTTAATGGATGCTCTTGAGTGATGTTGTGATTGAGGTTCAAGTGGAAGCAAGCAGAAATTAAGGAGACATAACCATGGATTTTGAGGTAGTAATTATGCTAGAGGCTAGTAGAGAATTGCTTATGAATGAGGAGTCAATTGGATTATATAATTGTGATTGTGGCTTGTCGATGACCCAAGATGAGATATATGATGAATATAGACAATTGATCTATGAGATGCAATAGTCGTGGAATTAGAAGCCTTTTATGGATAAGAATTGATATGGAGACGGATGTGAAGTGACAAGTGGCGAGGACAAACATGATGTGCATGTGTTTGTGGCATTAAAATGAAAGTCATGATGGTGTATGCATAAGCTTATCACTATTAGACTTAATATATTGTCGCTTAGTATAGGACAAGTTGATGGAATACATATAAATCATAATGAAGCATGTTATGGGACGTGTGGAATGACTCTCTTCGTAGATGTATGGTTTGGGACAACTTGCAACGACCAGGTCTGATGAGGGCGAGGAATGATTGCCGGGATAGAGAGGTCCGGACAAGGAGCGGCTCCCGATAGGCTTCTAAGATAGCAAGCAAGCAGGAATGACCCAAATCATAACTTGAAAGGGAGAGTCTAGGTATCGGGTTGAGTCCAATTGTGGTTAAGAGATATATGGCACAAGATTCATTCTTAAGTGAATGTTTGAAGTGGCATCACATTTGTAATAACGTCTATGATTGGCATGATTAAAAGCTTTGTGCTTGGCAGTGGATGCCGTTTGAAAAGAGAATATTGATGTTTGTGATTGGCCTATTAGGCGTGTTTTGTAGTTGGCATCACGTGATTGTATGGCCAAGGTCTAACTGAGAGATTAGACGACGTGTGGGGTCTATACCTCGTTGAATTGATGTCTTTTGGAATTGAGAGCCTATCGTACTTGTGATTGAGTGACAGATGCCCTTATACTTAAAGTATGAGCAATAGACTCATATAAATGATGCCTTGAGTACTTGCTTGGTGTTGACCTAGTTGAGTTTGGCCTATTTGAGGCTTATCTAATAATGGACGATTGGTTGAGAAATTGCCTAGTTGAGACTAGCTTGTTGAGTGGATGCTGATTAAAAGTGATTTGGAATCTTTAGATAATGGGCAATTAGTTAAGAGTTGCCTCGGAACCACCGGGCGATGGTTTGCTGGTAATAGATGATGAGGTGAGCAGCCCGAGATTGCTAGACTTGAGTAGATTGAAGTCTTTGATTCTTGGAGGAAATCATAGTGATTCAAGTGACACGAGAACCTAATAAAGTTGAACGACCAAAGTACGGTTGTTAGATGAGCACTTGGCTCGAGTATACAAGATATGAGAAGATCCAAGAACTAAGATGGATCATGAGAATTGAGTAAAGATGAACGACTGGAGCATAAGTACTGGAAAAGAATATGGCCCGATTTGTTAATCGTGCGAGACCCAAGTGTAATAAAGAGTATGTGAACTTTAAATGGAAATGAGAAAATTTGATGGGTAGGCAAGCTCGAGGAGTAGCTGCCATTGTTGCCTAAGTCACTGTGATGACAGGTATTAGTGCCGATGAATTAAGTGATGAAAGTTACGAGAAAGTTGATTCTAAAATTACTCATTTCATAACTGAAAATGTGGGAAAAACCACGAGAGTTTTAAATAGCTTGTGAGATAGACCACGAGGTTGAGGTCAACTAAGGTTCGATGGAGAAGTGAATTTGAAACTGCCTTCTTATAAATTGAAGGTTTTGCGAGAAAACCTAAGAGGTTTTAGGTACACTTAAGAAAGAAAGTAACCCTAACAGTTACTAGTCTTAAGAGGCTGTTGATGATTGGTGAGATGTCACCAAAGAAAGAGTTTTCCTTGAAGCCGTAGTTACTAATTGGATTGCCTTGTCGAATTGATTGATGAGAGGTACCTTTCTGATGCTGTTTGAAAACAAAGGTTGCTTGAACTCCGATAACTTTGCGAGGACCTGAGGAAGGTTGATCGATTTGAGACAGAGTTCTCAAGGTTCCCTAAGTGTATTAAGGGTGGTCAATGACCCTTTGAATGAGACGTAAAGTCCTTGAGTGAATCGAGGTTACAAATATCTTAATTCCTCTTGATATCCATCTATAGACAATTAAGAAAATCAGGATGGTTAGTTCGAGGAATGGTTAACCGGATAGGCAGATGCCAAGAGTCAAATCATAACAGTTTGTGAGTCGAGTTTCCCCAATAACAAAAGTAGTCATAGAAAACAGAAAGCATTGTCAATGATATTAGTTGACAGCAAAGAAAACATGCTTTGGAGCACCCTTACTCCACCGAAGACAAAAATAAAACCAACATATGTCTAACAGATACCAGAATGGTTCAACTTCTTATCAGCATTCAACATTCTGCCATAGCACACATAATTGTAGTCCAGGGCACTATCACTGTAGTTGCAAGTGTGCCAGTATTCACCAACAGAAAATAATGGCTTTGCACCAATCAATTTTTTCGGACTTTGCTAACACATGAACAAAAAAATAAACTTGCCTAATGAGTATCAGGAGCAGAAGGCAAAAAAACTTGCCTAATGAGTATGCTCATCATCATCGTGCCACTCATCATTATTGTGCCCATCGCTTGATTGAATAGCAGGAGGATGTACAGGAGGAACCTGTAGAGGAACCTGATTCCTATTCAGGTTAAGGTGTTGGAAGATGAATGCATTTTGAGCCTCAAGAGCTTGATATCGCTCTTTCATCTCTCTCATTTCTACATCCCTCTGCGACAGCTGTGATTCATAATCATCTTTGATCGCTCTCATTTCCATACTATTATGCGCACGTAACTCTTTGATTTCCATGTCCTTTTGTACAAGTAGCTCCTGCAATTGGCTCATTCCTCTGTTTACTTACTCCTCAAATCTCCTCCTGGAAGCCGGTGAATTCGAGGATGAAGTTGCACCAGCCATTGGCGTGTCTACTCTTGACAAGGGGCCCATTCCATATATTTTTCCTTTGTTGGCTTCACGTGATGCCTCCATCCATATCGCCATACTGTCAACAGATGGCTCAGATCCAACAGCACCATCACCGCCATCGCCACCATCAACATCGATAGTACGAGCTAACCAAAGCTCCTCATACTTGTCCTGCATTAACGATGTAGATGAAAATAGAATAACTTCGTATACATAGTCGCCATAAATATTAAAAGCATTGATGGATTTTATTCTGGCTTCCATGCAGTTCAAATATTCTCTTATGCACCTTAACAGCTTTTGCTCGATCGGAACACCATGTCTTATCTTTCTTTTGAAACGTGTGCTCGAACATAGCTATATATGTAGGCTCGAACCCCATTTCATCTGCCTGCAAAACATAAACAAAATTCAGTAATTAAATTAACTTTAACTTACAACATATTTAACACACTTACCATTCTCTTCCTATGCTCAGTGATGTTGACGGAACCCCCGACATATGTGGCCGATCCTTCCCCAGAATTGAAAGTTCTATTCTTCTGATTTTGCTCGCTTCTTTACTTGCTCTCTTCAGTCCCCACATTCTGTTCATTTTATCCCAATCCTCATTTGAAATGTAATGCGGCTTTTTTTTTCACTTTTTTTGGCTTTATTCACGGTATCTCTCAGGTGGCCGCCAACCTTTTTATCAAAAACTTGCCTAACTTCATTCTCTTCAATTTCGTTCCACTTGAACTTCCACCATAATCATAGAAAAACAACTTACTATATTTACATTGAACTTAGTTTGTCCGCGAACAGAAGGACAAAACTTACCTTAAACTCTTTCCACCACAACTTCTTCACTGCATCTGGAGTGCTTCTATAAATGATACACGCCCCTTCCAATGGTTATTAACAATTTGATTAAGTTGCCTCACCACATGGGTAGCCCCCCATGAATCTGCAAATAGGTTAGAACGATGATAATGAACCAGTGAAATGAAAAAGATGTAAGTAAATAAATATCGACCATTTCCAACATGGATAAATCTCCACACGTGAAATCCAAATTTAGAGATGGCCCTAAATATTACTTATAAAAAATCACTTATGAATCTCCATATGGGCGTATTATCTCTCGCCTATCTTCTTTGCCTGTTGTGTCCCTCGAATCATTTGAAGAAGGTGAAACCGAAGAAGAAGCTAGAAGCGAAGGAGATGAAGCTGGAGACGAAGCTGGATTTCCAGCTGGCATGTGTCCAACTCGTCCCCCTAAATGCTCTCAAGGGTTAGATGACGAGCCCACGTAATCCATCAATTTGTAGTCGTGGAGGGTTAGATGACGGGGACGGAGAAGGGGAAAAGGAAGGCTCTCGAGGGTTAGATGATGAGAAAGGGCGTATGTGCCAACGTGGTCCACCAATTTGTAGTTGTGGAGGGTTAGACGCCGGTGATGGGGAAGGGGAAAAGGAAGGCGAAGAGGAAGGAGAAGGGACCGGTCTTCTTTCTGAAACGTGTCCCTTGCCTCGACCTTGCTGCTGACAAGTAGGTAAGTTAGACAAACAGGAAAAAAAATATAAACGTGTATTAAGAAAACATAATGACATACATAAAGAAACTTACCATTTTGTTTCGGAGAGTAGATAAAGCTGAAAAAAATTATAACTGCAGTTTCGCTCCAAGCGAGTATATTAATCAGTATATGTAATTGCAAGAACAAGTTAACAATAATGTTCAGACCACAGAATGTATCCAAACCCAATTCGCCTTGATGGAGATGGAAAATTCTTCAGTAGGTCAAACTCAGATGGCCAACAGAACCTGGACAACCAAAAAAGGGCAATGCTGCAAGGTAAACAATATTGTCAAAACAAAACAAGATAGACCAGGAAAATCAGCTCCAATCTCCAATTCAATCAGACTAAATTTATGTTACAAATCATCGTTCGTCGACATCAACCGTTCTCCAACTACCCTTCCACACCAAATCGAACTTCAAAGTTATCAAACATCAAAGAGAACCAATTTTCCTCAACCAAGCATCACCAAAACCCTCAATTCTCGCAAGCAATACTCTGTCCCAAAACTTTCCTCATCTGCAATTCAAGCACTTGCAAAAAGAATTTGAATTCAGCAACAAAGAAAAAAAGCTCTAACTTCTTCCTCCTCTTCCTTTTTTCCTCCTTTCTTGTTCCAAAGCATCACAAACCAACACAGCCAATGTCAAAATTCCCCAAATGGCATTATTACACTAACAGCATAAAGTGAAAGGAGAAGGCTATTACTTGTCTTTCAAAAGCGGGATAACATCGCCAGAAATTCAATACCCTAACAGCATAAATAAACAGAGGATGACATTAATATCATAGAGGCAAATATTCAGTCAGAATTCCATATGGTAAGCAAATGCATCACGACATGGAAGATTTTCTGTTCAAAGCTTGACATCCCAGTCATTCCAGAAGTTCTTGATAAGCATGATCTTGGGTAATACCATATAGAATCTTAACAAAAAAAAAGGCATTCCTCTCCCTAAGAAGCACAAAGCAGTAGAACAGGGGCGATTTCGATTAGAAAAAAGGACTCACCAGAGAGGATGACATCTTCCGTGTTAACAGAATTACGCCCAACATGGTGAGCAAAACGCTCGAGGTCACGAGACAACCGCAACAGTCATAAGTTAGTGACACTAAGGAGGGTCGAAGAAAGACTAGCTCCAATGATGAACGTTCAGCCAAAATCTTGAACCAAACCTTAAAATCGAATTCGTGATAAATTGAACACAAACGAGAGGGAGAAAACCTTACCTCCACCACTTGCGCAGAGAGCGAGCGAAGAGAGACACAGAGCTGCTCTCCTAATCTTTTGATGACAAGCGAACAATCAAGCTTTGGAGAGGAGCGAAGAGAGAGCGCTTCGCAGACGAGACCTTGACTACGCAGGGAGAGAGACGGGCCAGACGAGCGAAGCAGACGAGCGAATAGAGAGAGAGAGAGAGAGAGAGGAAACATAGAGAGGCAGGGCTAAAAAGAGAAACGACTTCTGGTGAGGGGAAGGAATTTTTTTTTTTAACTTCTCGAAGGCTTCTCAAAACCAGCAAGTCAATTGCGACAAAAAAAAAGGTTTGCCATGTAATAATCAACGACAATAATTGATAATAACAATAGTCATAATAATAGTAATAACGAGAATACTAATAATATACGTCGCAATAATATTAGTAATTACCGACAACACTTGATGATTTCTTAATTCCATTGCGTCAATATCTCAATAACACCGACAACACTTTATTCTCAAGTCATCACAGTGTTGAATCAATGACCCTAAGCATGCCAATTGTCGTTCTCCATTGCGCCAATATCTCAATAACACCGGCAACACTTTATTCTCAAGTCGTCACAGTGTTGAATCAATGACCCTAAGCATGCCAATTGTCGTTCTGGCAAGGCCAGTCATCCAAAATCTCAATTCACCAAAACTACCCAATTTGAGCCCCACATAACCAGGTTCAGTCTCACGAAAACTGTACTTTTCTACTAATTTTCTGAGAAAAAAAATTGTAGGATCTTAAACTTCAAGATCTTACGGACACATGGGCGAAAATGGAGCTCAATTTAGATATTGGACAACTTAGAACAACCCAATTCAAAATCTGTGTGCGTTATGGGCAGATTGGACGGTATATCACGTTTTTCACCTCAAATAGCCCCTAATTCATCTTTAAACTTCCATTCACCACAAAATCAACATGCCATAACCTCAATCTACATGTTTAGGAAGCTCACCAAGAGTTTCGGAGCAAAAACATCTCTTTTGGTCCTTTGATCAGCCTGTTTCCTTCCGGCGGGTAAACGGTCAGAATCTGTCCAGTTTTAATCATCCACAATCGGTCATGAAAACACCTTAAATCTCTAATAAAATTATCATTTCTGCTCAGTGGACTCAAGTACTAGATGTTATAGAGATTCCATAAAAAGAATAGTCATTTAAAATTTCTAAGAGGATGTACGGTGGCCTTATCCCAGCTCGCGTGGATTTCGTCCAGTTTTGGTCTCGGGCTCACACAAGTAAAAATACTTAACCAAATGACAAAATTTCACTTGGAGCTTGTCAAAAACACATAGATCTTACCTCTAGTGGTTAGCGTTCCTCAAATGGACGCCGGAAAGTGGCGTTCGAGCTCACTGAACACGGCGGTAGAATCTGGTCGAGCGAGCATAATAGGCTAGGGAGGAAATTGAGAGGAAAATGAAGGAAATGGAGGAAGGGGGAAGGGAGTGCACAACCAAAACAGCAATTAGGGAGGATGTCCACAATTATTGAGGTAAAAAAGTCAAGATGGATTAGGTGGGGCAATTAATTCTAAATTAACCTAAGGGTGACACTTGTCCTTTTGCCAATAATTGTGCCAATTACCATTGACTTCCTTTGACTTCCTCTATGCACATTTTCGGCAGCCTCATGTGGAGGGTTAGATGAATATTTTGCCATTCCAACTTTCTTAAGGCAAAGGTATAAGGTTGAGGGGCAAAACAATCATTTGCCACTTTTCGTCCGAAGCTTCATTTTTTTCTCATTTTGAATGACCATTAGCGAGACGACGTCAAATACTTTTCTAATTTTGAAATTCTTTATTTTCAATTGTCAATTTGAGCTTCCATTTCATATCTCGAGCCTCGAGGGATGGAAATTCAGAATGTCTCACCTTGAACTTTGGCAAAATGTGCAATTTAATCCTTAAACTTTTGACTTGTTCAATTTAGTCCCTGAACTTTTAGTAAATGTTCAATTTAGTCTCTAGACTATATGAAAATGTTCAATGTTATCCTTGACGTTTAAATTAACAAAAGGACTATATTGAACATTTCCTATAATTCAGGGACTAGTTTGAACATGTACTAAAAGTTTAAGGACTAAATTGAACAAATCAAAAGTTTATAAATCAAATTGCACATTCTGACAAAATTCAGGGACTAAATATAATAAATTAAAAGTTCAGGGACCATATTGCATATTCTGCCAAAGTTCATGGATCATTTATGTAATTATCCCTTTATTTATTGTGGTAATTTAGCGACGAACGTATAATTTCGTTGCTAATTAGCAACAAATGGCGATTGTGGTCGCTAAATTGAAAGGGAAGAATTTGTGAGACAAGTTCTTTCGTAGGAAACATTTTTTCTTTTTTATTTTTATTTCTGCCAAATTAGCGACGAAAATTATTATTCATCGCTAATTTTACCAGTTGTTTACTGATTATAGTAATTTAGCGACGAAAGACCATTTTCGTCTCTAATTAGCGACAAATAGTGATTTTCGTCGCTAAATTGCAAGGGAGGAATTTGCGATGGCAAGTACTTTCGTTGCTAAATTTTTTTCTTTTTTATTTTTATTTCTATCAAATTACGACGAAAATGATTATTTGTCACAAATTTTAATAATTTTTTATTATTACTGTAATTTAGCGACGAAAGTCTATTTTCATCGCTTATTAGCGACAAACGACGATTTTCGTTGCTAAACTGCAAGGGAAGATTTTGCGACGACAAGTACTTTCGTCACTGAATTTTTTTCTTTTTTATTTTTATTTCTACCAAATTAACGATGAAAATGATTATTCATCACTAATTTTAATAATTGTTTATTTATTACAATAATTTAGCAACAAAAGTCCATTTTCATTGCTAATTAGCGACAAATGGTGATTTTCGTCGCTAAATTGCAAGGGAAGATTTTGTGACAACAAGTGCTTTCATCGCAATTTTTTTTAATCTTTTTTATCTTTATTTCTGTCAAAATAGCGACGAAAGTGATGATTCGTCGCTAATTTCAATAAATATTTATTTATTATGGTAATTTAGCGATGAAAGTCCATTTTCGTCGCTAATTAGCGACAAACGGCGATTTACGTTGCTAAATTGCAGGGGAAGAATTTGTGACGACAAGTGCTTTCGTCACTAATTTTTTTTCTTTTTTTATTTTTTTTTCTGTCAAATTAGCGACGACAATGGTTATTCATCGCTAATTTTAATAATTACTTATTTATTATGGTAATTTAGCCACGAAAGTCCATTTTTGTTGCTAATTAGTGACTAACGGCGATTTTCGTCGCTAAATTGCAAGGGAAGAATTTGTGACGACAATTGCTTTCGTCGCTAAATTTTTTTCTTTTTTATTTTTATTTTTGTCGAATTAGCGAAGAAAATTATTATTCGTCGCTAATTTTAATAGTTATTTATTCATTATGGTAATTTAGCGACGAAAGACCATTTTCGTCGCTAATTAGCGACTAATGACTATTTTTGTCGCTAAATTGCAAGGGAAGAATTTGCGACGACAAGTACTTTTGTTGCAATTTTTTTTTATAACAAAGGCGTTCGGATGTCCGGGCCAGCAATCAACTATTCCTCGAGAGAAACTAGCACAACAACCCCCCGCCATGAGCCCCATTTTAAATCACAAGTGCTCATTTGAGGAATCGATCCTCAGATCAGTGCACCTAACCACACAATCCCAAGTACGCCCTAACCAACTGAGCAACCCATGGATGAGTAATTTGTTTCTTTTTTTTAATCTTTATTTCTGTTAAAATAACGACGAAATTGATGATTCGTCGCTAATTTCAATAAATTTTTATTTATTATGGTAATTTAGCAATGAAAATCAAACTTCATCGCTAATTTTTTTTAAAAAATTATTTATTATAGAAATTTAGCGACAAAAAAGTTATTTCGTTGCTAAATTTTCTGAAAAAATAAATTAATTGTCAATATTTTGCTAAAATTTTGCAATGAAAATAGGATTTCGTCGCAAAACTCGGCATTATAATTTAAATAAAAATGAAAAATTTAGCGACGAAAAGTGGATTTCGTCGCAAAATAAGCTAACATAATGTAAATAAAATTGAAAATTTTAGTTAATTTGCGACGAAATCAACTTTGTATCGCAAATTTCGTGACAAATTTGCCACCGAAAGGTTTTTTGTCGCTAAATTCGTGGCTAATTAGCTACGAAACATCTTTCACCACTAATTTCGCAGCTAATTAGCCACGACAAATTTGTTCGACACTAAATTCGTGGCTAATTAGCGATGAAAATATTTGGTCTCTTTTTTAGTCACTAATTAGTTACAAATTTATTTCGTCGCAAATAGCAAAAATTCATTTTTCCCTCGCTATTATCATCGCAAATTAGCGATGAATGTTTTTCTTAGCAAAATTTCGTAGTTAAATTCGTCTGTTTTTTTTTTTGTAGTGAATGAACCTATTAACCGCTAAGTTTATATACAAAATAGATATCCAATATTCTATAAGGATGTGACTGTTGCCCTCTAGTTATGCACCGACTCAAGGGCATGCATGGCAATGTTTTAGGAATCAACTTCTGGTCAAAAATTGATTATTATTCTTCTTTTACTTCTGAGTAGAAGTTGATTTTTCCACTTCTTGGGAGAAATATATTTTTTTGGCAAGTGGCTTTCACTATATATAGCTTTCAGAAGTAGAAAAATAAAATTGTATAGCCAAACAGATTTCTGCTCCATAAATTGAATTACCAAACAAATTTATGCTCCAGGAGCACTTGAATTCTACTCCAAAAATATAGGCATACGTGCCCTAAAAATAAAATACCCTCCAATCTCTTCTCTTTCCTTTCACTACATCTTTTTTTTAATCATCTTAAATATATTTAACAAAAAAATAATTTAAAAAACTATCAAATATGTCACCACAGGTCCCCACACAATCGTAACTGTTATTGTCTCTGCACAACAAGCCACGGACGTGGAAACATGATCACCTCTTCCACCTGTGTCGCGGCTAAGCTCGTCCCCACTCAGGTCCGTAACCTGAATCACCTCTTTATTTCCTCATCGACTCTTTCTCTAGCTCCTCTTCTCAAACTAACCTCCTCTCATTCTCCTCTATATGTGAGCATGAACATGATGTTGATTGTGACGATGGAGCTCAAAATCACTTTCAACACTTTATGCCATGCATAACAAGAGAACAACTGAGCTAAGACACGGTGGAGGGCAAAGAAAAGTAAAAACCCAGATCAAGGGAGATGGTTAGGGTATACAAAATGAAGGGAACGGATCTCGATACAATATGTATACATACGCAATTGATTAAACTGAATTACATGCTCTAGATAAAACTTCAATCACCGATCGACGAAGTATATCACGTAAAACGAACATACCTCAATAGCCATAGATTAAGAGCCCTAATCGCAGGTGAGATGACGATTTGGATCCACATATCGATCATCCGTTGAGAAAGTTTTTCCAAAGAGTTTTTTTAGAGAGTTTTTCTTACACAAAAAAGGAACAACATATGTTCTGGAGAAGAGAAAATGTTATCTTCTTTCTCTCTTTCTTTTAGAATAGGAAACAAATCATATTAATTGCGATCAATTATCGCAACTAAAGTAATATGGCAATTTAACCCTTAATGGGCAAAAATTTTCAACATCTTCCACTCGTCCACAAAGGGTTAAATGTCTCTCTTTCTCTTTTCACTGCTAAGTTCTTATGGACAAATAATCTGTGTGACCAACATACTATAAGAGCTTGTTACCATATATCCGTTGGGAGTATACAACAGCTTAAAATGGTCACATAACTTCAGAGTAGATCTAGTATGTAGTACACTAGATCAATCGGTCACATTTACATTACATCTCTATTGATCTCTTTGAGTACTCACATACAATTACATTGTATTCGCAATCATGATTAAACTCAAAATAATCATAATTGGCTGACCTATGAATACAAAGATATAATGTGACATCAAAATAAATCGATCTTCTTCTTATCTTAAACCTCTCCATCTCATTTTAGTTCGCTTTTCTAGAAATATTCAAATAGATCAAATCAATCTCATGATCATTGGTAACACTCTAAGATAGCAAACACTGAATAGACATTTCAAGAATAAGTCAAAGTCGTGGAGCACTAAGTTAAGGAACTCGTATCCTCAAGAGTCTTACACGACTATAGAGTTGAGATCAATACTCTTGCCAACTCTTTTCAACCATCTCATGCATACGTAATATGAAGTACTTATTATGGTATTCTCTCCTTTCCCATGGAGCGTGTGCCTTTCCACTTAATATTGCACAGATGATAGTTCAGACATACTCAATGTCTAACTTAAGTTTACAAATCTACGCTTACTAAAGAATCCATCAAAACTCACATTTAGTATTAAAGACAGATAAAGTGAAATACGTAATTATTTCACTTTTGGACATGACTTATTATGACCTCATCTTAACACTTTTGTTAAGGCGATATCAAAATTTCAAGCTTAACCTTTCAATTATCACATATATAATAAGCTTGAAATCGTATCATCTCTATTTGTCACACAACAAACAGAGGCGATTACTCGTCTGAGTGAGCTAATCTTTCACCTATCCAACATACTTTCTCATTATAATGCACTAAGCATTATTATGCATAAATGTCATGCAAACTCATAGACATCAATAATAATAACAAATATCATTAATTGTAAACTTTGAGAAATGTAAATATCCAGTACTCCCACTTCTACGCTCTTCTAGAGGTTTCAATAGAGGGAACTAATCTCTTTGTCAACACATGACCAAGGAAGACATCTTTAGGAATTGACTTCGTCATAGAATCAGCTATCATTCTGTGCGTAGATATATACTGTATGTTCACATCTTTTCGTACAACCATGTCTTTCACAAAATTATATTTCGTGACTATATGTTTGGTCTTGCAATGGATCCTGTGACATTTCAAATTTTCCGCTCCCTCGAGGCTTGAGATATGAAATAAAATCTCAAAATTGGAAAATGAAAAATAAAGATTTCAACGTTCTAATCGAATTAGACGTCGCCTCATCAAAGGTAATTTGAATAAAAAAAAACGACGTTCTGGACATCGAGGGTAAAATTACAATTTTGCCTCTCAAGCCTTGGCCTTGCATTTATAATTGGATAAGGACATTTTGGTCAATCACAATACCTTATAGACTGCCGAAAATCAAGAAAAATGAGGGCCATTGGATGAGCCTTGATTGACATGAGGACAAGTGTCAATGGATTAGGCTTTGACATTGATTGAATCACTTTTTAACCTACCATTCTAAGCATTTGACCAATTAGAAGATTGAAAGAAAGCCTCTCACTCTCTCTCTCCCTCATTTTGCTCCGCCAAACCCTCTCCCCCTCACCTTTCTCTCAATTTTATCTCTTTTCTCTCTCGCCAGAACACTATCCAATCCCATCGCTGGCTACTGTTTAGGCTATAACTTCCTCGTTCGTCATCGAATTAAGGCGTGCCACCTACCATTAGAAAACTTATCGTCTTGCAGTTCCAACAAGGTATTATGGGTTCAAATCCACCCAGCCATTTGTCCCGTAAAGCCATTTGAAGGAACAAAGATCAGGCTGGTCAATTTTGAATTCGAGAGCTCCCAGC
Source organism: Rhodomyrtus tomentosa (assembly GCA_028455895.1). Classification (NCBI taxonomy): domain Eukaryota; kingdom Viridiplantae; phylum Streptophyta; class Magnoliopsida; order Myrtales; family Myrtaceae; genus Rhodomyrtus; species Rhodomyrtus tomentosa. The sequence continues at coordinate 9,106,628 of JAPCWY010000003.1, read as the reverse complement.
CGACCAATCCCCGACCGTTCCACTATTTCGGCCATATCTTCTTCATCCGATAACGGATCGAGGTAAAATCACCGCCAAATGAAAAATTATTGTCTTATCTTTCCATATACATATTATAAGCTCAATTTGACCCGGTAGATCTTCCCATAACTCGATTTGAGTGGACAAAGGCCCATACGAGGCAGAATTTGACCGAGTTGGGGGAATGTCTTCGTTTGGCCACTTCAAGACTTCAAATTGCTTCAAATTTTTGGTGAGGTCTTCTACACATATAGTATTAAAGTTGGATGAGCTGTGGTTGCAAATTTAGTTGAGTTAAGATGGGTTTTCATGGCTGATTTGAGGCGGTTTTTCTGAGGTAGAATTTGACAGCATGTACACCGAGAGGAATCGGGCTGATCGAAAGTCTTTAAGGTGTTATTTTGCTTCCAAATCTTCGGTGAAACTTCCTAACTCCTAAAACAACATGTTAGCAAGTTGATTTTATGGCAAATCAAGGTTTATAGTTGAATTATGAACTAATTAAGGAGGTAGAGGGCAGAACCGAATTCTGCCCTGTTTCGATTTAGATGAACCGAGCCTTTTGAGGGCTGTGGAAGGTGTAGCCATGCTTTAAATTCATCATTAAGATATACAAGAATGTTAATTGAGATGTTAATGAGGTGAATGCTCCGTGAATTGGTGATTAGACTAGAAAAATTGATCGTTTGACGAACTTTAGACTAGGTCGCACGGTTGCTCTGTTTTGGGATCAAGGGAATCGAATCTTTGGAGGAGTCTTGGAGGGAATTTTATGGATTAAATTGAAAAGTAAGTGACTCTTAAACCTTTGCTAGGAAGTTAGGACACTGCTGGATGCGTTTGGATGATATATTGATGAATTTGGGAGTCTATTGCATTGATTGTTCATGATCGACTAAGATAATGGAGTTGTGAGTCGTGTGTACTCTTGATGATGAGAAATTATAACTCTCATGGCTAAATTATTATTGTGTGCATTCGACTGACATGGATGCCGGTATAGCTATGTGATATTTGGCCTTGAATGGCGACTATTTGAGAAATATGAATGAGTTGACAAGAGAATTGAAAACCTGATGCGTATAACGCAGGTTTGTTAATTTGATAGTCTGAGGCGTAATGACGCGGACTGAGCCTGAACCGTATTGATGCGGGCATAGCTACTGAAAAGAGAATTAAAAAACCTAATGCGTTTAATACGAGTTTGTCAATTTGATGGTCTAAGGCATAATGACGCGGATCGAGCTTGAGGCGTATTGACGCGGGTATAGCTACTGAAAAGAGAATTGAAAACCTGATGCGTTTAACGCGGGTTTGTCAATTTGATGGTCTGAGGCGTAATGACGCGGACCAAGCCTAAGGCATATTGACGCGGGCATAGCTACTGAAAAGAGAATTGAAAACCTGATGCGTTTAACGCGGGTTTGTCAATTTGATGGTCTGAAGCGTAATGACGCGAACCGAGCCTGAGGCGTATTGACGTGGGTATAGCTATTGAAAAGAGAATTGATATCTTGATGCGTCAGAACGTGGGATAGTCTTGATACGTGTCGACACAAGTATCGAAATGGCCTTTGAAACCTGATGCGTCAGAACGCGGGTTGCCAATCGAGACGTTGATTAGCTTGAGGCGTATTGACACGGGTTTGGCCATTGAGATTAAATTTGTGATTAGTCTGATGCTTATTGACGCGGGCTTGGCCATTGAAATTGAAAATTGTGATGATATGATCGTCCTGGAGTCGTGATTGCGTTATGCCAGACGTATCAAAGTGCCTCGATGTTTCATTGTCATGTGTTGTTTTTGAATCCCGGTCTGTTGTTTTATTGCATAATCTAGGATGACTAATGGCCTGGTCTAGGTTTAGGATGAACTTGCTGAGATTTATATCTCACCCCGTCGTGGGATTAACTTTTTCAAGTCCCAGGCGATGGAAATCTGAGCTTGTCAATGATCGGTATTTGAAGAAGTAATTATAGGAAATGGATTTACACTTTTGTGACTTTAAGGATTTCATGTTACCTCGAAGTTAGAGTTGTACCCTCTGAACTTGTAGTCGATATTTATAACAAGACATACCCTATGTCTTAAGTTATCTTAAGTCTGAATTGTACGGAGAAGTTTCATCGCTTCTATATGTTTGTATCTTTTAAAAGTTGTAAATTGTTGGCCGACGGATCCTAGGTACCATCGAGACAAGAGGCCCTGGTGGGATTTTGCGTGCCTGACAGGTTCGAGACGTGACATCCCCGTTTAAGTGGTATCAGAGCAAGGTCAGCTCGATCCAATGTGATTGAGACTTGGAGTGATAAGGAGCGATGACTTGAGGACAATTAGGTAGTGAGACCTTGAGGGATAAGCATGAATTGCTGACTCTTGAAGACTATAGACTTGAACTTATGTAGTATTCTAATGGTCCTAATGCCAATTTAAGGGATGATCTTGAGTGATTTTATGAATAAGGCTCACAAGGAAGTGAATAGAAATTGATAAGTCATAAGATTGGATTTGAGGTTGCTAGAGAATAACTTATGAATGAAGGGTCGATTGGGTTATATGATTGTGATTGTGGTTTGTCAATGACCCAACTTGGGGAGTATGAGTTATAAAAAGACAGTTGGTATTGGTGGATTCATGCTTGAATTGCGCGATATCTTGGTGGTTTAGCTATCAATTGCCATTGTCAGCCTTGGATGAAATGAGGTGAGGTGTATACAAGGTATATTGGATTAAAGGCCAGTTGTGATCGAATGCTTATGGATTTGATTTAGTTAGTGACTCCACTTGAAGTATATAGTTGAATATAGGCAATTGATCGGTGGAATTAGAACTCTTCAATGGATAGGAATTGATCTAAAGGCAATTTTGATATGACAAATGGTGAGTACAATCATGCTGTGCATGCGTTTGTGGCTTTGAAACAAAAGTTGATGAGGGTACATGCATGAACTTATCACTGTTGGACTTAATAAACTGTCGCTTAGTATGTGACAAGTTGATGGGATACCTATAAACTGTAATGAAACATGGTATGAGACATGTGAAACGGGGCTTTCTCCGTAGATATATGACTTGGGACAACCTGCAACGGCCAGGTCTGATGAGGGCGGGGAGTGATCGCCGGGAGAGAGAGATCCGGACAAGAAGCGGCTCCTGACAGGCTTCTAAGATGGCAAGGGGCAGGAATAACCCAAGTTATAACTTGAAAGGAGAAGTCTAGGTATCAGGTTGAGTCCAATTATGGTTAAGAGATGTATGGCACAAGATTGATCCTCGAAGAAGATGTTCAAAGGTGGCATGACATGTGAAATGATGCATGTGATTGGCATAATTAAAAGCTTCGTGCTTGGTGGTGGATGCCGTTTGAAAAAAAAAATTGATGTTTATGATTGGCTATTGAGAATGAGAAAGCATGTCGTGTTTGTGGCAGAGTGGTAGATGCCTTAGACTTATAGCATGATCGATTGACTCATTGAATTGATGCCTTGAGTGCTTGTTTGATAGTTGCCGAGCTAAGGCTTGCTTAGTAGTTGACTGTTAATTGAGAAATTGCCTAGTTGAAGCCAGTTTGATATGTGGTTGCAGCTTAAGGATGATTTAGAATCCTCAGATAATTAGCAATTAGTTGAGAATTGCATAGGGACCACTGGATGGTTGTTTGATGGTGATAGATGATGAGATGAACAGTCTGAGACTGCCAGACTTGAGTAGATGACTTAAGTATTTGATTTCTAGAGGGAATTATAGTGGTTCGAGTGCCATAAGAACCTAACGAGGTTGAACGACAAGAGAATGGTCACTAGAAGAGCATTGGCTTGAGTATGCAAGATATGAGATGACTCTAGAACTGAAGGGAGTTGTGAGAATTAAGTAAAGATGAGTAACCAGAATATGAGTACTAGAAAGCGTTTGGCTCGAGCTTGTGGACTGTACTAGACCTAAGAGTTGAAAGGGTCATGTGAACTTTAAATAAAAATGAGAAAGTGGATGGGTAGACAGACTCGAGAAAGAGCTGTCATTATACCCAAGTCGCTAAGACGATTGAAGCTAGTGTTGATGAGTTTAATGATAGAGGTCACGAGAGAGGTGACTCTAAGTTAATCCTTTCTAAATTGAATGCGTGGGAAGAACCACGAGAGTTTTGAAAAACTTGTGAAGCCATGTATAAGGTTGAGATTGACCAAGTTTGAAGGAGGGATGAGATTTGAAGTTGTCTTCCTCTGGATTGGGGATCTTGGTAAGGAAACCTTAGAGATTTTGGGTACGCTAAGGAAAGAAAGTGACCCTGGCAGATTGTAGCCTTAAGAGGCTGCTGATAATTGGTGAAAGGTCACCAGAGGAAGGGTTTCCTCGAAGGCATGATATCTGCCTGGACTGCCTTTATTGAATTGTTTAATGGAAGTATTTTCCCTGAATTGCTTGAGAACAAAGGTTGTTTTGATCTTGATACTTTTGCAAAGATCATAGGGTGATCGACTAGTGTGAGACAAAGTTCTTAAGATCGTTTAAGCATATAGTAAAGGTGGCCACGGACCCTTGAATAAGATAAGTAAATCTCTGAGTGGATTGGAGTTTGAAAGCCTTATGGCTAGTTGGTCTTCCTAATTTTGAGGAATGGTAATGGGACTCAGTAAAAGAAGAGAACTCCTGCTCATGGATTACGAGCAAAGAGAAGTTCATTTTGAAACATGAAACATACTTGCGAGAGATGGTTGTTACCTTGTCGCCAGTCTCGTAATAAGAGACTGACATGTCGTTCCTTCCGTCGTTGGAAAAGTTGAGGAAAGAAATCTGTCAGTTGTCTGACATTGATGATTTTATGAGATTGATTGAGCATAAATCTAGACCACTAGAAGTGGTATTATGTGTTATTGCTCCTAAAGGGTAGGGCGTCACTCTTAAAGGACGATTGGACCATAAGATGGTCATTGATGAAAATATAATTGAATGGACTGGATAGTCCTGGCTGTTCGTAATTCTAGTGAATGATTGAGGAAGCGAAAAGAGCGCTTAGAAAGTAATTGCATAGTAAATTGAGGTAATCTAATCGAGTTTTCGATACGTGAATTGGTGAAAACCAAGGACGAACAGATATTGCCACTTGAGGTGACTGAATTATGGGAAGAAGAATGTCGAGTATGGTGGCATCTACGTTCTGGAGCAAAACACCACCGTTGGCGTAAGCTCCAAGATCGACGTCCTATGGAATAGGAAGTACATGGTGGATTTGAAATAAGAGAATGTCACTGAAATGTATAGCTTCCTTCACATGGTAAGAGACCCTAGTGTGGAATAAAGAGAAAATCCTATCTGTCTTGATATTAAGATGGAGCGTCTAGATTGAGAAAGACGACGCAGAACTTGAACGATTGCTGTAAGGGAAGTTAAGTTCGAGAGACTGTCTTGTAAATGATGTTGAATTTCAAGATAATGTTGACGTTCAGTGGGACAAACATAATTGAGATAAGGTCGCATTAGCTAATTGTGAAACCAAGAGGTCAAGGCACTAATGTTTCCTGAGAAAAGAGTGACAAAAATGAACAGAATGTTGTGTAGTTCAAGCGGGGACTTATGAGAGTAGAGGGCCAAGGTTTGAACTCTTAAGTGAAAAGTGCGAATAACAGTTTGAATATTCGACACATGGTAGCAAGAAATGGATAAAAGTCAGACTGAGTATCCAAGGAACAAAGGGATTGATTGTTACTGTCTTTAGAGACGATGAATAAACTCATTTAAGGAGCCATGAGAAACATGAATAAATTTCAAGAGTATCCTATGGACTCTAAGGAGATGCTCGTTGTGTGCTGCTAGTCGTGAAAAGCACGAGTTGCGGGTCTGATGATGTAAGATTCCTCAGTTGTAAGATTTCTGAGAAATGAAATCCTTGTGGAGCCCTTGAGGAATAGAATAAGTGATGAATCGACTAAGATTGACGTGAGTTGCGAAAATTGAAAGTTTCCTGGAATTAGTGAATTGTTATGGATGAATCGGGGGAAGATTTCCCACAAAAGCAATTTCATGGATAAATGAATACGAAAAGAGTTTCGAGAACTTAAGTCAAGTTGATGACTACGCCGACAATAGTGTTCCTATTTGGAATTAAAAAGTCGAGTGAATCATAATGACGTGACGCAGAAAGGAAATTTGAGGCGCAGCAAGGCAAACTGAAGTGGGCTATGCGATACATCGTGATAGTAAAGCCGTATGAGTTGGAACGTCTAATGCATGGTTGGAGTTGGCTTGCAAATGTTCTTGAGATGAAGTTGAAAAACACGACTCGCATGGAGAGGTTCAAGTTTACAAGAACCATAAGAATTTGAGGTATGTCTAGAAAAATTGAATGGGGAACAACGTGTGTGAAGGAGATTGCTTAAAGACTAAGGATAAAATATCCTATATCGCCTAGAAAAGGGTGATTTAAAAAATAGATGCATATAAGTGAAAATTGAGCATCGTGCATTTGGCGGATAAAGGATGGGCTTTGCTCAAGGAAATAAGAAATCAAACTCCTAAATTGGAAGGTTGTCAATTGACTAGTTTGATAACTACCTGAAGCATCAAGCTTGAAGTTAGAAAAGAATTGAGATGCTGCAATGAACAGACCCTGACATTTGAGGGGGTTATGGAAATGGATAGAACATGGAGGAAATCTAGATTTTTGGATACCTGGGAAAGAAACCTCAAAGTTGAGGGTAGAAACCTTAAAGTCCCATGGACGAGAGTACGAGTCCAATATTGAAAAGGAACTTAAAGAAATGACCTCATCAGAAATTCAAAGAGAGGACTATGGTGTCCCTTGGGATGACATAAAGGTGTGCCAGACTTGCATTGGTATTATCGATGGAATGGACTGAAAGTTTGGTTAGTCAAACATGAGGTCAAGTATTAAACGTGCCATCAAGAAAAAGGCATGCCCTTGGCAGGATTGATACGCCGAATGGTATGGGCATTAAAGAGTACATTCTGGCGAGGGTTTAGTAATAATGGTGATGGACAAATGGAAGAGATGAGGTGAACGCTCAACGATGAACTGCTGACAGATGTTACGAATATCGAAAGAGAATGGAGAGAAGCAAATCAGATTGAGGACTGAAGGAGACAAGTCCTAAGGAAAGATGGCTTTGGTCGGGAAGGACAAGTAAGATCGTCAAGTCATGAAAAGAATTATTTGGAAGAATGAGGATGCGATGAGACGCCGATACGCCAAAGGACTGGATGGTTAGAAGGTTGTAAATTTCAAGAACGAAATTTCTTTAAGGGGGAAGAGTTGTGATATTCCGAATTTTTCGCCCCCTCGAGGCTTGAGATATAAAACGAAATCTCAAAATTAAAAAATAGAAAATAAAGATTTCAACGTTCTAATCGAATTAGATGTCACCTCATTAAAGGTAATTCGAATTAGAAAAACGATGTTTCGGACGTCGAGGGTAAAATTACCATTTTGCCCCTCAAGTCTTGGCCTTGCATTTATAATTGGATATGGGCATTTTGGTCAATCACAATACCCTATAGGCTGCCGAAAATCAAGAAAAATGAGGACCATTGGATGAGCCTTGATTGACATGAGGACAAGTGTCAAAGGATTAGGCTTTGACATTGATTGAATCACCTTTTAACCTACCATTCTAAGCCTTTGACCAATTGAAAGATTGAAAGAAAGCCTCTCAATCTCTCTCTCTCCCTCATTTTGCTCGGCCAAACCCTATCCCCATCACCTTTCTCTCATTTTCCTCTCTTTTCTCTCTCGCCAGAACACTGCCCAGTCTGGTCATCGGTCACTGTTTTGGCCATAACTTCTTCGTCCGTCATCGGATTAAGGCATGCCACCTACCATTAGAAAGTTTATCATCTTTCCGTTCCAACAAGGTATTATGGGTCCAAATCCACCCAGCCGTTTGAAGGAGTAAAGATCAGGCTGGTTAGTTTTGAATCCGAGAGTTCCCAATCGACCAGTCCCGACCATCCCACTATTCTGGCCATATCTTCTTCGTCCGATACTGGATCGAGGTAAAACCACCTCCAAATGAAATCTTATTGTCTTATCTTTCTATAGACATATTATAAGCTCAATTTGACCTAGTAGATCTTCTCATAGCTCGATTTGAGTGGACAAAGTTCAGACGAGGCAGATTCTGACCGAGTTGGGGGAATGTCTTCGTTTGGCCACTTCAAGACTTCAAATTGTTTAAATTTTCGGTGAAGTCTTCTGCACTTATAGTATTAAAGTTGGATGAGCTGTGGTTACAATTTTAGTTTAGTTAAGATGCGTTTTCATGGCTGATTTAGGGTGATTTTTCTAGGGCAGAATCTGACTACATGTACACCGAGTGGAACCGAGCTGATCGGAAGTCCTTGAGGTGTTATTTTGCTTCCAAATTTTCGACGAGGCTTCCTAACTCCTGGAACAACATGTTAGAAAGTTAATTTTGTGGTAAATCAAGATTTATAGTTAAATTATGGACTAATTAAGGAGGTAGAGGGCATAACCGAATTCTACCCTGTTTCGGTTTAGATGAACCGAGCCCTTTGAGGGCTGTGGAAGGTGTAGCCATGCTTTAAATTCATCGTTAAGACATACAAGAATGTTAATTGAGATGTTAATGAGGTGTATGCTCCGTGAATTGGTAATTGGACTAGAAAAATTGATCGTTTGACGAACTTTGGACTAGGTCACACGGCTACCCTGTTTTGGGATCAAGGGAACCGAATCTTTAGAGGAGTTTTGGAGGAAATTTTACGGATTAAATTGAAAAGTAAGTGACTCCTAAACCTTTGCTAGGAAGTGAGGATACTACTGGATGCGTTTGGATGATATATTGATGAATTTGGGAGTCTATTGCATTGATTGTTCATGATCGACTAAGATAATGGAGATGTGAGTCGTGTGTACTCCTGATGATGTGAAATTATAACTCTCATGGCTAAATTGTTGTTGTGTGCATTCGACTGACATGGATGCTGGTATGGCTATGTGATATTTGGTCTTGAATGGCGACTGTTTGAGAAATATGAATGAGTTGGCAAGAGAATTGAAAACTTGATGCGTTTAACGCGGGTTTGTCAATTTGATGGTTTGAGGCGTAATGACGCGGACCGAGCCTGAGGCATATTGGCATGGGCATAGCTACTTAAAAGAGAATTGAAAACCTGATGCGTTTAAAGCGGATTTGTCAATTTTGATGGTTTGAGGTGTAATGACGCGGACCGAGCCTGAGGCGTATTGACGTAGGCATTGCTACTGAAAAGAGAATTGAAAACCTGATGCGTTTAACGCGGGTTTGTTAATTTGATGGTCTGAGACGTAATGATGCGGACCGAGCCTGAGGCATATTGGCGCGGGCATAGCTACTGAAAAGAGTATTGAAAACCTGATGCGTTTAACACGGGTTTGTCAATTTGATGGTCTGAGGCGCAATGACACGGACTGAGCCTGAGGCGTATTGACACGAGCATAGCTACTTAAAAGAGAATTGAAAACCTGATGCGTTTAACGCGGGTTTGTCAATTTGATGGTCTGAGGTGTAATGACGCGGACCGAGCCTGAGGCGTATTGATACGAGCATAGGTATTGAAAAGAGAATTGATATCCTGATGCGTCAGAACGGGGGATAGTTTTGATACGTGTCAACACAAGTATCGAAATGGCCTTTGGAACCTGATGCATCAGAACGCGAGTTGTCAATCGAGACATTGATTAGCCTGAGACGTATTGACGCAGGCTTGGCCATTGGAATTGAAATTTGTGATGATATGATCGTCATGGAGTTGTGATTGCGTTATGCCATACGTATCGAGGTGTCTTGATGTTTCATTGTCATGTGTTGTTTTTGAATCCTGGTCTGTTGTTTTATTGCATAATCTGGGAGGACTAATGGCCTGGTCTAGGTTTTGGATGAACTTGTTGAGATTTATGTCTCACCCCGTCGTGGAATTAACTTTTTCAGGTCCCAGGCGATGTAAATCTGAGCTTGCCAATGATCGGTATTTGAAGAAGTAATTATAGGTAATGGATTTACACTTTTGTGACTTTAAGGATTTCATATTACCTTAAAGTTAGAGTTATACCCTCTAAACCTATAGTCGGTATTTATAACAAGACATACCCTATGTCCTGAGTCATCTTAAGTCTGAATTGTATGGAGAAGTTTCATCGCTTCCGTATGTTTGTATCTTTTAAAAGTTGTAAATTGTTGGCCGACGGATCTGGGTATCACCGAGACAAGACTGCCCTGGTGGGATTTTGCGTGCCTGACATGTTCGGGGCGTGACAAATCCTTAGTGTAAGATATTTTGTTGGGCTATCACAATTAACTAATAATTGAACCCATAACATTCTCAACAACACCTCACTAACCCAAACATCTTTCAAGCTAAACACTCTCTCATATGCTACTGATAGCACCACAAGATCAATTTACATCGTGGATAAGGCTATACATGTTTGCTTTTTACTACTCAAAGATATTGTGTCATTGCATAGTAAGAATGCAAGCCCAGAGGTAGATTTTGTCACGCCCCGCGCCCCATCGCGAGTACGCAATCATCCCTGCAAGCAAAAGTACAACAATCTCTCGGCGATCCCAAGGATCCACTTATATATAAAGGAAGATCGGGAGATGAAATAATTTACATTAAGCACACGGAAGCGTTTCCCAACAACTCCCCGTACAATATAAATATATATATCCCAAGACTAAGCAGGACTGGATAGTATCAAAAGGTCGTACATCAACATCAACTGGTCACATCTACTACAGACCGCTATACACCAAGGCGACGGGTAAACATGTCAAAAGATGTCCATAAAATCCACTAGGGAAAGGAGATCAGGTCGCCAGTCAAAAGTCAGGTCATCATCCGAAGTCGCCTAGGAAGAACTGCTGGAATCTCCGGTGTCATCGCTCTCCTCTAATGGCTCGTACTCGGAGAAAGTCTCTGATGGAACCTCCCCAGAGTCTTCCATGGTCGCTTCCTGCGACTGCTCAGCCTGGTCTCCCTCCACGGTCGCCTCCTGGTCCAGCTCGGATGGATCTCTCTCGGACGGCTCCACCACGATGACCTCGTCCTCTGACGGTGGCACAGGAAACTCAGTTGTCGACGTCCGCTCCGGGCCATTCCTCGAACCAACCACTGAGCCCTCGGGAAACTCCTGGTCTTCTATCGTCTAACACCAAGGAGGTATGACACCCTCTGGAACCTCATGGGGCTTCAGCGGCCCGACCTTCCTATCCTCGTCCTGTCTAAACCAAGCCTCAAACCGATGAGGCTTCTAGTCAGGTTTGCCCTCATCTACCAAAACTACTGTACATTTCCTTATATATGTATTACCCTGCCTATCGGGGAACTCATCATAATACGCCGTCATCTCCTGCGGGTCCCCGAATCTGATAGGTCACATTGCTATTGCCTAGGATCTGTAAAGTAAAATTTCTCCAAAATGGGTGAGATACACATCTCAGTAAGAAAAACCTAACCCTAGGTCAGGTTAACCGTCCACTCAGGCAGTCAAGTCACTCAACCTATCCAACTCATGAACTCACGCGGACATGACAGTCATAATTCAATAAACAATAATGCATAGAGGACAGGCATGCATTTATATTCTCATGTCACACACAGTTGCACGTATATGCTCGGCCTGTCACTCCACCACACCAATCAACCTCTGTCTGCCTCATTCTCTAGCTCGCGATTAGATCGCATCAGGCTCGGCCCGCGTAAACGCATCAGGCCCCGGTTCAATTTGCAGGCAGAGTCTATGAGCTCGTATTCTGTCCCGCGATTATATTGCATCAGGACTATGGCTATCTCAACCCCGTGACTCCGTCGCATCAGTGCGCCACCTTTTCATAATCCACCCCGCGACCTCGTCGCATCAGGGTCTCAACCCCCGCCCCGCGTCTCATACGCCTCAGGGCCATGCCATGCAATGTCACAATCATGTCTCATGCCACATCATATCAATTAACTTGATTTTTAAAAATCAAATTTCATAACCAATGGCCAATGCGCATGATAATATGTTTAATAAATTTCGTGGCATGCAATTCAATTCAAATAGTACTCAGGCACTCAGACCATTCCCACATAGGCTAGGTCAAACAATTATTCTATAATGTCCAAGGGCGCATCAAGCTATTACATGCGAGGATTTTCTCATAAATCGTTCCGTTCGGCCCTCGACTTACCCAATCGAGTCCAATCCCCCTAGCCTCGGTTTAGGAAATTCCTTACCTTCGCTTAATAACGCAAATTACTCCTCCTTCCACCTCCTAAGGTTCGGCCAACTCAAGTCCAAGGTCAATCCGTCGCGCAACCTAGGATAATCAATCGATTTTGTCAAATTTCAAGTTCAATCCCTCCATTCATCCATCCAAATCATCCATTAGATACTCCTCATCATCACAACACATCATACATACCAAATTACAACACAATCCCAACCTATTCAGCCCTCCACAGAACTGGTTTGGCCCAGCATTGAATCGGTTCCATTCGGTTCTGTTCATGCCGGGTCCAACCGGCCTTAATCTATCTCAAATCCATCAAATATACACCATTCTACCTCTTATAATGTCTACCTAAGAGTTCGGAAGTCTCACCGTGAGTTTCAAGTCCCGTGGTTGCCGGAAAGTCGTCGGAAGTCGCCGAAGCACTCACACACAGAATACCGGCAGATTCTGGGTATAATGTACAAGGGTGGTTCATGGTCAAAAAATTATCAAATAAATCCCAAATTTTTACCACAGAACCATATTTATTTCTACTTGATCTCCACAAAATTTGAGCCAAATATTCCAAGTTTTCGGCTGTCTAAAGGGTTCAGAACCGAACCTACCTCAAACTGGAACAGATTCCGTCGACCTGTGGAAGAATGCTTGCCCCGAATTCCTCAGAGCTCCAAATGACCTGATTCCAGTTGGAGGACGTCGAAAAGACATGGGGCTACGTCTGGGTAGTCGGCCGGTAGCAGGGGACGGCCGGAGGTGGCGGTCGTACGGACCGAACGGCGGTGTCCGATGGGGTCGGGTGAAGCAGAAACTGGAGAAGAAGAAGAAGCTTGGTCTGGTCTTTGGGGGAACAAAAATGGCCGAATGGGGGGTTTGAGGAGAGAGAGAGAGTTGTTTATTATCCCAAAAAAATTTAAATTAATTGAGGTGATTGGTAGGTGAGCATTAATTGGTGAAATGATCTACTACCCTTGGATGCTTGACACTTGTCCATTGTTCTTCTCAAGGGCATCCAATGGCCATCAATTGCTCTTCAATTTGCAGTAGCTTGGGGGAGGAGAAATGTCCATTTTGCCCTTTCTTCAATTATAAAGACAAAGTCCTAAGCTTGAGGGGCATTATGGTCTTTTTACCTCCGATGTTCGAAACGTCGATTTTCTCGTTTCTGACTTCTTCGATAGGGCGACGGCCAATCCAATTGACGTTGGAATTCTTGATTTTCCTTTTTCAAACTTTTTAGGACTCAATTCTGATCGTTCCTTCTACCAGACGTGATTCCAGCCTATTCCGAACCGACGGGCGGCTTCTGCAGACTATACGCGTATCGACCCCGTGATTCTCATCACGTTTAGAGCTCGTCAATTCATGGCAGTCTTGATTGTCATGTAATCGCGAGGGCTTATCGCTAGTCCCTGTGGTCTCGATCGTCACAGTCCGATTTATGATAATTTTGCAAATCGTACGTTGGTTAAGCGGCATCACTCGCGCTCCAACCGCACGACGCTCGCATGGTAATCCTTAATCGTTCTTAGATCGGCCTTTTTGCTGTCCTAAATATCTCCTCGACAATCCTTATGGTCAAAGCGTCATTTCCTATTCGAGTCGCCTAGGTCCACGTATCTCGTCTTGCGTTAGCCTTTCCCCTTTGGTCAGTCTACTCAAATTGATCAGATTTGAGTGGAATACAACTGAAATACATCGGTTGATATAAATAAACTTCTCATTACAGAGTCTGAAGTTGATTGAAAATCAGAATGTCACAACTCTTCCCCCCATACAAAAATTTCGTCCTCGAAATTTGCATTACACTCGACTTTCATCACCATCGTTATGAAAGTTCAAACTGAATCAAGTTTAACCAAAACTAACACGGAAACTAAATTCCATCAAGGTTTTGGAGCATATAACACAATATGTAGAACAAGGTGTGATCACCGCGCATATTCAATTGGCAGCCAATCCCTTTAACTTTCATGCATGAATTGTTTCCCACATTTATCAAATTTGCTCCATGTCGAACTTGTTGAAATTTCACGAATGCCTTTCTATCTTTCACTACATGGTCTGTGGCCCGTAAGTCTATTCACAAAAGATAAGATTCAGTTACAAAAACTGACTTAGAGACTTAAGTAACGCTTTTAAGTGTACAAAGCTCCTTTTTTTTTAACTTCTTTGATTCACCACAGTCATGAGCAAAGTGACACTTATTGCTACATTTAAAATATTTTACCTTCGACATATTTTTCTTGAAAGAACATTTTTCTTTCCAATGTCGGTTAAACTTCAATTTCTATCCCGGCAAATCTGTTTCTTTAACTGTTCCATCTTGGCGCTTGGACCTGGAGCATGACGCTCCATTTGAACTAAAACCAGCACTCTAGTTCAAGAAGACGCATAGCATCCTCAAAAGTCTTTGCTTTTTATTATGGATTTTCATATGTACATAGCTATGAGATAAAAAAATAGATTACTGCTTATACTTATTGCTCATCAGTAAAAAATGACCTGCATCTTACAGTTCACTTATCATGTTTGATATACGCCACAAAAGTCATTTCATATTCTGCCCACAAGGCATCATATAGATATCAAAACGTATAGTGATCTGTCTCAACATGGTAACCGATGTCTAACCAAATTTAACTTTAATGCCCTTCGCTTGACTTTGGCATTTTCATAAATGCTTGAACTCATGCATAAAATCATTTTTCATGCTACTCAGCAATATAATGCGAGCAATAAAGATCATTCTTTTCCATGCAGCAAATGTCGGCTGTGCAATATTTTCATCTTTAGGTTCTTTCATAACTAGGTTAAGAGTTTCAAATGCTTATTGTTCTCCATAGCACAAATTGGGTTATCATATTCTAGTTTTCATAATTTTCGCTATCTAATTTCTCTTTTGTTTCGCTAAGTTACGATATTCTAAAATACTATAGCCATTGTATCTGAACACGGAGTTCTATAGACATGTACTTGCAAACTATTGATGTCTGATATTTACGCATCTATTTTACACTAATTAATTACATTAATGAATAATTTCACATGAGGTTTCAGATTCGAAAGTTCACTATGTTCTCAATCATCGACTAAAATCCTCATTAGAAATTACCATTAATATAATTATTTATGTAAAATTGAGTTCACTGAATTTACTAAAACTTTATAGAACTCCCTACTCAAAATAAATATCATAAATCAAACAATGATCTCCTCATCTTGTAATCATAAAATTGTATGGCATGATTTGAGCTAATATACAAATAATTCACTCATCGAATTATACTTTAATTATGGAAAACAAGATGTAAATGGCAAATATACTAAACTCTACATGCTATCAACAAAAAATGCTCTACACAATCTCTATGTAACTATCCACATGTAAGACATTCTGTATTTTTCAAAAAGAGAAACACATATAAAAAATACTTGAAAAAAGCCCCAAAATACATATATCTTGAATTTCAAATGTATTTTGAAAACTTTATATTCATCCAACATGTCCAAATAAGACAATTTCGAGACAAACGCATTAGCACCTCACATGCCCCTAATGGAGCTAAAACGTGCCAGTCGAATTTTTTACTTTGACTAGTCAACGGGGTCAAAATGCAATTTCCCAAAGCTCGAGAACCGAATTACAATTTCTAGAAAAAGTATGGACTAAATTGCAACTTCTAAAAAAAATTGGGGCAAAAATGAAATTTCTCAGAAAAAAAAATTAGGGACTGAATTGTAGTTTTTTTAAGTTTATGGAGCAAATTGTAATTTTCGAAAAATCGATTTGACTAGTCGATGGTCAAGAATTGACCAGGTTGACAGTTCGGGTTTTGGACAGAGTCGGAACTGAACTGAACCGTGTTTGGAATATCCTGAACTGGATCTAAGATAGGGTAAATCAATTCTAGGATAGAGATAAATCACGTTTGGGATAGAGCTAAAACAGGTCTGGTGCACGCGTATGTGACGCGCACATGAGGCGTGTGAATACCACATGCACTACGCCCTGCCAGCGCGTCTCGGCATGTGCGTCTTCGTCTGGTCTCCTCCAGTGGCGAGCTACGCTCTGATACCAATGAAGGGAACGGATCCCGATACAATACATACACATACGCAACGAATTAAACTGAATTACATGCCATTTATCAAATTTGAATCATTGATCAATGAAGTAAGTCACGTAAAACGAATATGCCTCAACAGCCACAAATTAAGAGCCCTAATCGACAATGGGATGACGATCCAAATCCACATATCGTTCATCTGTCGAAAGAGTTTTTCTAGAGAGCTCTTCTTACACTCAAAAGGGACGTAAATTTTGAAAAAGAAAAGACGTTATCTTCTCTCTTTCTTTCTTCTTTCTTTCTTTTAGAATAGGAAACAAATCATATTAAATACAATCAATAATCGCAATTACAGTAATAAGACAATTTAGCTCTTATGGGCGTAAATTTCTAATACAAAAGAATCGGGAACTACACCGAACTGAATTGAACCGACTGGTTCTAAATTGTTCCCATGAGGACCAATCATCGTCTAGATTCCACACGTGGAATCACCTATTTGGATCGGTAGCTCTCTTCTTAGTAAAAGAAAGAAACTCTACCTTTGCTCATCATTCCCTTCGGGATGCCTCACCTCTACCCTCCATCTCCACGTGCACAATACACTCTCTCTCTCAAAAAAGAAAGAAACCTTAGCCCTATGAACTTCGCCTCATCTAGCCTCACCGTAAATCGAACCGTCGAGTCTCAGCCTTACTGGCTGGTGAGTTCGCGAGTTTCTAGCTCTTTGTTCTAATTTGAGCTGTCTACTTGAGCTGTTTAATTTGGTTCAATCAATGATAAATTTTTTTCGTACTTCTCATTGCTGCTTCTTGCTTTGGTCGATTAATTTGTTGTGCCTTGAATTAAGATCAGTCCTCATCGCATTGGTCATATCACTTGTATTTCAAAAATCAATGCATCAAAATTTCTATGAAGTAGACCGACTCCAAATCGAAAATCGAATTGAAACGGTGATTCGATTTTTGGGTAGATCCATAGAATCAACGGGTGGTTTTTAACTCCTATTTTGTGAAATCGGTCTTTAGTTGGCGGTCCTCTATATCACTAAGTAAACATTGGGGGGAGAGAGAAATTATTATTCTCAACTTTTAAATCGAAAAATTAAACGGTCCAATTTTCGTCCGCCAAGGATAATTCGGGTGACGTGTCGCATGCAGTTAAACTAATTAATCTCGCTTCTTCGCAACGAAGCAGAAAAACTGTCCACGGCAATGCAAGCACCCCACGAACCGTCAGATCTGATAAATCTCATGAGGGACCCACCATCAACGGTTCAGATTCTTTCATTACACATACGATTCTCGTAACGGCTCCTCGTTCCTGGCACGGCTCTCGCCCGCAGAACGCCACGTTTTGCGTCGTTCCTAGACTCTACTACCCTCCCCGAAATTGAAATCGTCTCTCATCTTCCAAGTCACCGGAAGGGCAGTCTTGTATTTCCACCCCGACTGCATAAAATATCTCCTTTTTCTTCTTCTTCACTCGCTCCGTCTGCTCCTGCGACTTACCATATCTCACTTCTCTCTCTCTGGTCACAGCCCCATGGCCACGGTGCTCGGCAACATAGCTCTGTTGTTCGACCTGAACTCGCCTAGAGCTTCGATTCCCGATCGCAAGTCGCGTCCCTCGCTGCTCGACGTCGTCTCCATCTTGACCAAGAGGGAGCCGCAGTTCACCTCCTACTACGCCGCCCCGGGTTCCAAGAGCTTCGAGGTGGATGGGGACGCCCGGAGCCACCGGGCCGTGGTGGCTCGTGGCAAGGCTAATTCGAAGGTGAACGGGGTCGATTTCGACGCGGGGTCCAGCGACGAGGACAGCAACGGGAACGGCAACGGCAACGGGAGCAACGGGTACGACGAAGACGAGGAGGAGTTCGACTGGGAGAAGGAAATGAGGAGGCGAGTGAAGGAGATGGAAGAGATGAAGGAGCTGGAGAGGAAGGCGGAGGAGTTGCAGACCCGGGCGGAGGAGGAGGGTGGAGAGGGCGAGGTTGGGGAGGAGACAGAGGAGGAGAAGAAGATGAGAGTCAGAAAAGAGCTTGAAAAGGTTAGATTAGATCGTTTACAAGTAATTTTGATTTAAGCTATTACTGCTGATCACGAAGCCTGACGTTTGTTTATTACTTTGTTGCAAAATCAGAAGGCCAGGTTGCTTTTGCTTCTTGCTATTACTTTACGCACACGTTTGCTGGCTTGATCAAGTTGGAGACGACTGTCTCGCTGCTTGAGGATTTTCCATTCTTTGTGTGATTGTCTGATGCTGACCATACTTTTAGTTTCGAAGAAGATAAAGATAAGAACTGACGCTCTCTCGAATATACCTTCGGTGGATGGTTCAGAAGTTTGTTGTCTATTTAGCATGCATGATGATTTAGGAATCGAATTGTGTTTGCACGTTTATGTCTATGCAATGAGCTCTATGTGGTAATGACCAATGATATGGTTGCTTGCTCTCTGGTTGGAGGTCAGGTGGCTAAAGAGCAGGCGGAGCGAAGGGCCACCGCCCAGCTGATGTTTGAATTGGGTCAAAAAGCTTACGGAAGAGGAATGTATGGAAGGGCGATTGAGTTCCTAGAGGGCGCACTTACAATCATTCCTAGGCTAACATTGTTTGGCGGTGAGGTTGGTTTAATACCCTAGAGTCTGCATGTCCTGGTGTTGTTTTCCTGAGACGTCGCGGCACTACATCCTTTATACCATGTGGATGGGAACTGATATAGATGTTTGTTCATTTTTGGCCTCCAGATTCAGATATGGCTCGCAATGGCATATGAGGCTAATAATCGTCATGCAGATTGTATTGCACTTTACCAACAGCTGGAGAAGAAGCATCCTAGTGCTAGCATTCGACGTCAAGCTGCGGAGCTCAAGTATATCCTCCAAGCACCTAAGTTGAAAATTTCACAGGAGGAGATGGTTACCATTCCACTTATAGGATCCAGCTATGACAGGTAAATTTTCATCTCTTCACATCATCGCATTAGCTTGAGTTTCAGCCAATTGTTCCTTCTACTTGCAATTTCAGACCTTACTGTCTCAAATGAGGTGCGCCTAACGACAATCGGAATGCAAATTACTCTTTACATGTTACTAGAGATAAAAAAATAGGCATCACAGCTTCGGTTGCACCTTTTTCATGGAACGACTTTGTGCTGGGTCAATTTGAGCTTTAGATGACCGAGGAGCAACTGCATTTGCTCCTGGTTCCGCACTGATGCGTACAGTGCACAAATTGGACTCGGATGGATGTGTGGCTAATTTAACCAACCTAAAATGTACAGAGTGGACGGATAAATAAGTTGCAGAGATCAGATGAGGTGCTTAAAAAGTAAATAAATTGCATGAAGGAATTGCTTTACAAAGTACGACTACCCAAAGTGAATTTCTAGATATGTAAACATAAGTTGGAAGTAAGTAAACTTGAAGGAACTGAAAATTCAAGTAGCAACTAGAAATCCAAAGGACATCATTGGAGGAAATCAGAACCTACATGAGCTACAAAATGGAAATTCAACGGTACAAGAACCTAAGATGGAACACATCACTGAAATCTAACATTTCAGAAAATGTAGAGGTAAAAAATAAGTGCTTGATCCTTACCCAAAAAAAAAAAAATAAGTGCTTGATTATCTCGATGTCTGTGTGTGTTCCCTCTTCTGTTTTGAGTATTCTTTTGATACCATTCTCCTGCTGATTCGATTTTCCTTGTGATAAGCATTCCTGCGATTTTGTCATCTTGTGTATCTTTATCTCAGTTGCTCCTATCATTTTGAAAAACCTCCAGCGTGTGCTTTTAACTCCTAATAAGTTCCTCCTTTCTGTCTTCTCTTGTGCATTTGACAAAGTCTTCCACTGGCTTGGTGTTTTTTATTTCTCCAACTGCCAGATGACTACTTCCCACTTTCTCCAACCTCACAACCCATTTTACTTTTGACTTCATTTAACCAACTTCCACTGGTTTTGGCCGCAAAAAAATAAAATAAAAATAAAATAAATAAATAATAAAATAAAAATAAAAGTTGGCATCAACGCAAAAATTCCAGTGAAGGATTTTGTCATTAGTTGTTTTGTACTGTCGGTTGCTAGCCCAAACTATGATAATTTGGACTTAGCCATCTTTACCTTTACCCATTTCACAAAATTAATTTGTGTGAGAGAGCCTTCTACCTTGTAAGTTTTTGTTTATTCTAGCCAACTCTATTGGTAATATCGAAGAGTAGACTCAGAGGCTGATGCTCAACTCTCTGAAAAGCACCCGAGAGCCTCATCATCAAGTCTTTCCCTTGATTTTATTTAGAATTCTCTTGAAAACCTTGAGGAAATCTTCTTTGGCTAGAATAATCATTTCCTCATGTGAGGCTGTACTTTGTATAAGCTTTCTGCTAGAAGACGCTGTAGCTTTCTCTTATTTATGTACACTGTAATGGGGTGTCTGCAGTTACTGTATATAATGCCTTACCTGATGGCTCTTATGTTGGCTTAACCTGCACCATATCTGAATGAATTAATTGAGATATCTGATCGAGGATGCTTGAGCTCACAGCTTTAGACAGGACAGAGAAATCAAGCTGAGCAAGCAAATGTTGGGCTGACTGGTGCAGTGGAGACCCTAAGTGTATCATGCCCTAATTTGCAACTTAATACTGTCATGCCTTTATCATGTTGTTTTGGACGGGATTTGCATTTTGCTTGTGTTGATTCTTATAACATTGATGAAAACGAATTGATTGTTCGAAGTTCTGTATCTCCTGCTTTTTGGTGATATAATACCCTGAATTTGTAAGTGAAATAGAATTGGGAATTGCTTATGCTGGCGGTGTGGCTATTGCAGTTATGCAGCAACTTGGAGTGATAAGTACAAAGATAAGGATCAAAACACAAGTTATCCCACAACCAACCAACTTCCTTCATCCAGAGATTTTCTGGGGGACTTTCTGGTCTGGCGGCCTCCAGTCGGACTTGAGAAAAATAGGGCTTTCTGGGTAGCTTTGACCGTGTGGTTGGGCTTGGTTGGAGCTGCTATAGTCCTTCAGAGATGAAGCAGTGGGATTAGCTCTCTAGTTGCACGAATACATGTTATCCCTGTGGGTCTTGATATGTATTTATCCAATTGTTTTGTGCTCAAGCGGTGTCAAATCTCACGTGGTATAGAGTTTCCAGTTCGTGAAGAACTGTTTCCTTCACATCGGAATGCAATTCTTGAATTTGTTATCGATTGGCGCCTCAAAATTATTGGGCGATTGGCGCGTTGAAATTATTGGGGCGATACCAGATGCTGTCCGATGTTGTAAAGCTTATGTTGTATTGTATTGCCCAAAAGGTGAGTGCTTTATTTCTCTTCACTTCTCTCCGTGCTGTCAGACAGCTTTTTACCCCGGCAAAATTGGGTCGATGATTCGATTCTTGGCCTGTCTGCAGGGTTAGCATCCAGGTAGATCTTGTGTTCGTATATACATTGTCGTAGGTGCTATTGCCAGTTCGAAGTTTGCTGATTTATGAACGAAGTCCGGACTCTGGAGTTCCGGTAATTGTCATTTTGTGTGCGCTTTTTCTTGTCAAATGGTAAATTGCTTTTATAGCAACGCCATCATGTGAAATGGAGATTACCACATGGACGCAATTGACACACGGTTGTCATAAAATCAACACTTTGTATGTCGATAAAAATTCGTAAATTCAGTTTATGCACGAGTCAATTAGGTCATTGTAGTTGGGTTCAAATTGATTCATTTATTTCGTTTATGATTTATTTATTGCAATTCAAATTAGTGATCCGTACAACACTAAATTCATATTTCTAAAATATTTTTATATTTAATCTAATTTAGAAAAATTCATACCTCAATTGAGGTGAGTGTGGAATAAGTTAGCGTAGATTGGGTGAGAGCAAGAGAAAATGAAAAAAGTGATAGAAATGGATTGATTGTAAATTTATTTACAACTCATTTGATACTTATGTAATATTTTCCGATTGAAAAAAGGAAAAATACATATCAAGTTCAGTTATATTTATAACAAAATTGTATAACAACTCAATGCGCGCACATTTTAATAAATGATTTGTAAGTCATTTTAAGTCTTTGACAGGACAGAATCAATAAAGAAATCTCCATCTAAGGGGATGCTGAATATTCTGCAGAAGCAACTGCAAAGCTGAAAAAAATTAGGGTTAATATCATTGGAAATCCCAAACTGATACAACTGTAATAAATTTATCAAAAATTAATTTTTTGACTATAAAAAAATTTAAATTGATACACTTGTGATAATTTTATCCTAAACTGATACACCTGTTACAAATTCAATTCCGTTTGTTTTTGTTAAATTCAATTGTCAAATTACTAAGTTGGTGACACGCGACGATTGGCAAGAATATCAATTTGGAATTTTCTCTCTGTTTGTCGTAGGTTTATCATTTCGAGATTTTTTGTGATATTAAATCAATTTAACAGAGTTTAAATTTATCGCATTGTTTGAGGTATTTCGTGATAAAAAAAATTAATTTATGGTAAATTTATCACACACACACATATATGTATCAATTTAGGGTTTTTGGTAGTCGAAAAAATAATTTTAGGTAAATTTGTCATAGATGTAATAGTTTGGTGTTTTTCGTGATAAAAAAATAATTTGAAGTAAATTTGTGATAAATTTATTTGTTTAAGATTTTTTTAAAAAGGACTGGAAAACGATTGGACAAAATTAACCAGCCCATTGTGATCTTGGCCCAATGACAGATCGAGAATCCCTCAAAACCCTAGAGGACAAAACGGTCAAGCAAACGAAACCCCATCCCTATAAGAACCCACCAAACCCTAGTCTCGTTCTCTTCTCTTCTCAGAGTCTCGGCCGCACTTCCCCCGAATCCTAGGGCCGAGAGAGAACTCCCTCACCGCCTACCCGAAATGACGACTCGCTTCAAGAAGAACCGCAAGAAGCGTGGCCACGTCAGCGCCGGCCACGGTCGCATCGGCAAGCACCGCAAGCATCCCGGAGGCCGCGGTAACGCAGGAGGCATGCACCACCACCGCATCCTCTTCGACAAGTACCATCCTGGGTACTTCGGCAAGGTCGGCATGCGGTACTTCCACAAGCTCCGCAACAAGTTCTACTGCCCGATTGTCAACGTTGAGAAGCTCTGGTCACTGGTCCCCCAGGACGCGAAGGACAAGGCCTCCGGCGCCGCCGCCTCCCCGGTGGTGGACGTCACCCAGTTCGGGTTCTTCAAGGTCCTCGGGAAGGGCGTCCTGCCGGAGAAGCAGCCCATCGTGGTGAAGGCCAAGCTGGTGTCGAAGATCGCCGAGAAGAAGATTAAGGAGGCCGGCGGCGCCGTCGTGCTCACCGCTTAGGGGCCATTCGGTAGCTTTAGGGTATCCGTTTTCGGTTATATACAATTGATGCGCTTTTCATTGTGATTTTGACGTTCGGTTGTAATTGGATCTGGATCTGTTTACTTTATGTAGCTCAATGTCTGGGTAATTCTCTATGCTTGCTCATGTGCTTATAGTGATACGTTTGGTTTGCTGGGGATGATTTCGCTTTCCGTGGTTTGGTTTTATGCATTCTGGGTAGCTGACTGTGATATTGATGGTGGTCATCTGAAAACTGTTAGTGTCTGGTGTGTCTACGCTTCACTTACTGGTTGGTGAGGAATTATATCCCACATGACTCGTTCCCTTGAAGCAATAGAATCTGTGTCGCTTCTCGTGATAATCGTCTCCCTCAGCCCTCTTCACTGGCTCTGGGAGCGCTAGGGCGATTATATTTAACACATTGTTTATGGGTTGCTTTTGCCCCGTATGCATGACTGTTTAGTTGTTTTGAGAGCCGAAGCTTACTGGAATGTGGATGATGAGCCACATTATGGTATGCGGATTATGATTGTGACATCTATATGTTTATGCCAGGGGAATTGATTCCTCTGTATGATATTTGTATCTGCTTATGGGCGCACACACAATAATGATAATGGATAGCAAATAGCTGGGGATGGAAATCTGATGTTTAACCATTGGTTGAAGCCTGCTTTTCCTGCAGCTTTGCTCTCTATCAAGTCTTGGGTTGCCTTACGATTCTGCAAGTTTTATCTTATCATGCTGAGTAAGGAGTTAGGGCCCTTTCTGTTAGTTTTTCGGGTGCTGGATCATCTTATTGTAAGAACTCCCCCATCCATACCACACCTTCAGAGGTTCCAATGCAGAGTTGGTTTGGCTGCTTTTAAGTCTCTTCACACCAGTTGGAAAATATGTATATATACACACACTGTGGTGAAGATATTAGGAGCTAGCATCTTATCACTGTCAACATCGGAATTATTATGTTCTTGCCAAAACAGCTCTTTGGAAACTAAATTATGCTAAAATATGCTTCTTAGGTAGTTTCTCGGAATTGCAATCTCTGCCGTTATGATCTAATGGTCAACATATGAAATTGCCGAATGAAGTGCATTGGTTTTTCGACCCCGAAAAAATGCATTGATTTATAGTGTTGCTTGCCTCAGCATTTGCTTGGGAATTTATTTTTCGTGCCCAAGTACTTGTCTTTGTCAAATTCATGTCGCTGATTGCAGTTTGTTGCCACTCTTATATCTGTTGAGCCAAGATGTCCCGTGTCCAACACTAGGTCCGGCATTGTGATGGTAGGAACTGGAGGGACTAATTGGTCTTTCGTGTATTTTCCTGTTTCAAAAGGAAGATATCTCCCTACATGATGCTCCTTTTCTTTCAAATCCAAAGTTGTGGTTTGTTCTGATTAACTTCGGATGTTGTTTCCTTAACCATAGCTCCTTGCAGCACTGGGCCAAGTTGCCAGTAGGGAGGGGAACTATGCTTTACTAAAATCGCAGGCAGACATGGATTTCTAGTTTCTACGAGGATGCAAAGTTCGAGTTGTAGGTTTCTTGTATAAAAAATGTCTGGACCAAATTCTGAAATTCCTCTTGCCGCCCTGACTTTTGCCGAAATATTGAGCATGGTGTAGAGAAAATGTCCCCCGTTTGAGAACCTTTAAGTTGGAAAGAAGTTTACACGACAAATTATTTGAGTCTGTGGCGTGTTTGATCATCCTTTTTCATTTCCACTTTGGCCTCTACAAGTTCTTTTAGCAATTCCAAGAACATCATCCTGTAGCGTGCACCGCTCATATAGAGCAGGCGAAGTGTACCAAGTGCCGGTATAAGCTCATAATGCAATTTCCCCGTCTATCTCTGGCCAATTTAGGATTGTTCATTGATCTTCCTTTCAGTATTTTGACTTGAAAACATCTCCCAGCGGCAAACTGGTTCGTTTTGATATGCCGCTGACCTTTCATTGCTTTCTTCGGTGTCCTGGCCCTGAATTTGGCACCGACTGATCCGGTTTTTCAAATGCATGAAACATTTACCGGATTGTCGATCAGTACGTCCGGTTATGGGTTATGAGTTATGAGTTCTTCGACAGTGCTTCATTGGCAGTTGGGAGTTACTCTGGCACAAGAATGATTCTAGCCAGTTTTGGAAGCTCGATTCATCTCTTCCTTCAGGCCACGTCCAGCTACTTCTTATGCAAAAGCAAAGTACCGATGGCGGAATCGCACGGATGGCTCATATATACTTTTGCTGCTCTTTCTTATTTCTTTCTTTTGGCTTGGCCATGGGGAACAACACTATTGCTGTTGTAGGAGGTGCAGATTAATTGGTGGAGAGTCAGGGACTTGGTAGTCGGAGTCAGGGACTTGGAAGTCGGAGTTAACCTGAGTGTTGGGCAAGAGCGGGGAAGTGACAGGGCGACGTTGTTCCGTTTCTCCTGTTCTCAAGCATCAGAACTAAATTACAAAACAATAGAAGACCGGGTGGGCAAGCGTTCGTACGCGCGTTCTAGTGCAGTTATACTCCTGTTCTCCAGTAAAGGACGTTCACATTTTCATATGATTTCAGACAAGAAGAGCTGGCAGTCAAAATTGAGGATGATTGATCAACCAAGATTTTCAAATGCTAACGAGATGAAAAAAAACATTAAAATGGCTTGTTAAATACTGCAATTGACTCGATATAACTAAATGACTTGTGTGACTGAGGTTTCTCTCGGAATTAGGGGGCCAATTAGATCTCCAGTGGCCATCGGAATTTGTTGAACAGCAAATGAATCAGGCGACAAAGGCTCGCATCTCATGAGTTGCCTCGTCAAGTCGCGACTCGCTACGGTGAGGGTCATCTTCTCCAAAATTCTCTCATTCCCGGTAAATTACTGGGTTCCGTTTTATTTCTCTAAGTCAGTCTCTGCGAGCTGCTGCTCTTCTGAAGGACCTCCCCATCTTCTTATTCTTTCTTCGGCAACAGAAGCCTGAAATCGCGGAGTCGGCGGTGAGCTTTTTCAACCTATTCCTAAAGCGTTCTTATCTTTGAACATAACAGAGGCATTAAGAAGACGTTTGACCTCTTTGTTCCAGTTCGTCCTGGAAACCATGAATATGAGCACACATGTTTGCACTAGTGTTCCCGTCAGCATTCCGCACCAGATCCCCTGCGTTTCAATGATATCATTTAGTGATCAGTTCGGACTATCTTGCATTGCCTTTTGGTTCATCAAATCGGTGGCAAAACTACCGCGAAGAGTAGAACTCTTACTTCCAAGATTATTTGATCACGAAAGGAAACTTACCTTGGCACCCCAGCCCAGCTTGAAACCAAAGATCAGACCCAGGGGAACTCCAAACAGATAATAGCAGGCAATGTTCACGTATGCGACCACGGCTTGCCATCCAGCTCCGACAGCCACGCCTGTTAAGAGGAGTAGGACCCTTGCACGTCTAACATTTCTCTGATTGGCAAAGCAATAGCTAAAATGACGAAAGCTAGACTGGAAAACCTACCGGAGAGCACAGGTTGGACGTTATTAATGACGATGCACAAGGCCAGCACTGGCGTGAGCTCCTTGACCAGTTCCTGGACGGACGAGTCACTCGAGAATAGGGACGGATATAAGTTCTGAGTGGCAAGCAAGATCGCAGACAAGACCAGACCGATCGTGAACGAGGAGATCACGGCCACTATGAGCGAGAACTTTGCTGTTCTTGGATGAGCCGCTCCGAGTTCATTCGACACCCTCACACTGCGTTCGCCAAGCAACCATTTCAGATGCAGAGAGAGATTTTTCCAGTTTGGCCTATAATTGTAGTACCAACCTTATGGCAGCATTCATTCCAAGTGCCTCCATGAGTGCCCACCCCAGTATGTTCATGCTGCAACAGCAGATACAGTGCATCAAATCAAACATCAGAACCAAGAATCGAACTGCACCCTCAATCACATTAACCTTATCCATATCAAGTTTTAACACAGTTACCAACTGAAAACCAAAAATTGTGTACTCCAGTTACCAATTAGAAACGTCCCCGTCTTTAAAAAAATGCGACATTATCGTTCTCCTTTGAATGAACCAGCAGCAGTAAATGACGACAAAGAAGAAAAGATGAAAGTTGATATTTCGTCTGAAGAATGATTAGGTTGTTTGGTGCTTTAAGGAAAACGTTGGAGACGAAAGACAGACAACTACTGATGATCAAACCTTTCCTATACCAATCGATCGAACCTGCAAGAAAGGCGAACGGTGCACATCCTAGAAACAAGTTGGGACTTGTCAGCAGATGAAAACTTCTCGTGCTCAGCTTGTGATGTCACATAAGCTGTTTAGGTCATCAGTGCAAATCGGACGACGAGAACGCCATCTTCTCACGTTCCACGTTGATTCAATCTCTCTTTCTCTCCCGTCGAAGAGGTGGACGGTTCGAGATTAAATCACTCAGATATCTGGCGCTATACATATTCGAGGACGCTCTCCTCTTGTGCTAATTTAGCCAATCCCTACTGTAAACCGCAACTAAATTCTCAGGGGACTAATCAGGGCAAAACGCATGAAACCTCAAACGCATCTAAAGAACTTTTGTGGCCGTAGTCAACTTGGTCACTTTTGTTCATGAGCATTGCTGTCATGGGGCCCAACAAAAAAAAAATAAAAACCCCATAAATTTTAGTATCCGTCTCTATTATATTCAAAACTTTTTTGTTATCTCATAAAATATTATCAAATTTTACTTTTGTCCCACTTTTACTACTTAATATAAAAAAAATATTAACTTTTGTACCTATCTCAATTATATTTAAAAATTTCCCGTCTCATAAAAAATCCTAAACTTTTACTTTTGTCTCAATTCTAACACCTTTAGCCTTTCATGGCCGTTAATTAATACTTCGTGTTATTTTCAAGTCATCAATGCATTGTTGGAAGATACAGAGTCAACCAAGACAATACGTTTCGGATTCTCCCCGGCACTCAACATCCCAAAAAATGGCTAGACGTTGAGTTTTGATTATTTTCTTGTCGAACTTACTAATGAGTTATTCAAACACTCTTGTATTTTCTCAAAGCCATTAGGCGGCATTTGGTTGTTTGGATTTTTAGTCATGATAGAATTGGATAGAATATGATATGAAATTCAGGAATTTTGTTATATCCTCTCAATTATCTGGTGAATCACAGTGATAAAGCCGGATATATTTATGTCATATCATATTCATTGTTTGATATTTACATATATCAATGTAAATGAACCTGAAAATGTACAAAGGGAGAGACTATGAGAATCCCTCATAATTTACTGCCACCTCTAGTTATAGAGAAAAAAAGATTATCGTTCACATTTGCAATTATAATAAATTTTGCCTCTCTCGCTACTTGTGTTTCAACATGAAATACTAAACTACAGAAGAGAATGAGTTTTGACTTTCTTTATACTTTCATAGACTTTTGATGTTACCTAGAAACCTTCGAAGGAGAAAAAGTTTCGACTCTCTTAACATTTTCATAGGGTCTTGACGTGAAATAAAAAATTACAAAACAGTGATGAAACTTTAACATGAACCAGAGATACAGAGAAAAAGGAGATTGAGGTTTCTAAGTTTATCTTTTAGGAATTTCGCTGCCCACATTCCTCGAGAAGTAAACACCGGTTTCAAGTTCAATTTGTTCACTTATTATAATTCGGGTTCTTCTACTTCAATTTTATTTACTTATTTTTTTCATTTTTTATCTATATATTTTTTTATTATTTTTATTATGTTTCATCATTTCTTAATAAAAAATTATTAATTAATAAACTATACTACTATACCTAAAATATGTAATGAAGTGTGTGTGCATGAACAAACAATATATTATAAAGTAGAAAGAAATTTAAAATTTTAAAATTCATATAGGAATTAATAATTTTTTATTTTTAAATTTTGATTTTAATAGTAGAATTCAAATATAATTCACGTTTAACTGTTATTTTAATTTGATTATTTAAGAAGTTTGTCACTCAAGGAAAAAAAAAATAACTTTTATACCGTGAACACAACAAATCCTATCCTCCTTTATCCCACTTCTTTATTGGATAATTTTATCCAAGTTATATCCCCTTTATATTTCACTCTAGCCTGTTCTCGCTCTATCTTGTCCTGTGTGAAAGCCAAATACGGGATGACATAAATTTTATTCTACCTTGATTTTATTTCAATTACCAAATGCAGCGCAGCGTTAAGGTCAAAGCACTTTACGTTCCAACAAAAGAGATGGAAAGGAAGATGGTGAGGGGGGAGGGGGGGGGGGGTGTTTGACCACATGCCACGTGTCACTCAATAAAAGAAATAGTGCATCGCTGAGGTGGAAAATCAGGACTACATGTTGGCAAAGTTAGTCAAATGTATGCATGCGCTTCTGAATCATCAGTAATATCTCGAAAAGAACAAAGTAAAGAGAGAATTAATGTCACATGTCCCAAACTCAATTTTGTTTTTCCTATTTATTGCATTTCCCAACTGATGTGACCTTCTTTTCTTCTCAAGAATTGAATAAAAGGAGAGAAGAGTTCACCAGATCGACAAGGCATCCACCGAAATCTCCGCATTCTTCAAGTAACCCGCGAAGAGAATGAGCGCCATGAAATACCAAAACTCCAAGCTGGGGCAAAAAAAGAAAAAAGGCAGGTGAAATTGAATTGTCGGGATATTAACTACAGAAATCCGACCCTCGGCTCTCCTTAGGTGCTGCTTCGAGCCTGGGGAATTCAGTTTCGACGGCACCGCCTCATAAATGCCATTAACTCCACCCAAATTGTAATCACATGATTAAGACAGACATAATAAAAGATGAGGGGGGTAATCTCTAGGTAAAAGCATCTTAATCATGTGAAACTCAATTTCAGTTCAGGGGTCAGGGTCCACAGTATCAAGCTGGTAGATCTTTGGATACCCGGATCCCCTGCCAATGAATTTCCATGGCAGGGGATCCGCACCAAGGAAATTTCCTTGGCACGCGATCCTGAGCATGTTTGAAGGGAGGGGAGCGGGAGAAGAACAAGTAGGTTTGACACGACTTTTCATGGTCTCGACCACGAGCCGAGAAAATAGTCTTCACCGTTCTATAAACCACGACCCTCGTGGCTAAAATGCTGCGGATGTTAAAAGACGATTTCGTAGCGACAGAAGATCGTGAAAGAGATATTAAGCGAAGCTCGTTGTTACCAGAGCATGACGGCCGAAGCGATGGACAGCCTCACGAACCCCCATAGGCTCTCGAACGCCTTCCATGAGAACCCCGTCCACGCCCTCCCGCACCTCCCGCTGAATATGTACGCCAGCTGGGCCGCCACAATCACCACCCACGACGCGTCCAGCACGACGGCTGCCCCGACCAGCCCCCACCCGAGCTTCAGCATCAGCAGCCCGCTGAACGCGGTGTGGAGCACCAGCACCACCCCCGCGATGACTGCCATCACCATGATCTTGCTCTGCGCCTGCAGGAACTTGGCGATCGGGAAGTTCATCGCGTACATGAACAGCTGTGGGATCATCCAGATCGCAAACTCCCCCGCCGCCTCCGATATCGCCGCCGTCTGCCCGATCAGCCGCAGGAGCTTCGCCGAGAAGATGTACAGGAAGCACAGCGCGACGGCGGTGGTGTTGAGGATCACCCACGACCGCTGCAAGTAAATGCCCAGCATGTCGAGCTGCCCCGCCCCGTAAGCCTGCCCGCACAGTGTCTCCAGCGCGCTTCCCATCCCGAGCTGCCACATTCATTGCAAGCAAATTCATTTTCTCGGATTCGCCACGCGAACTCGAACCGACAGTAGGACTAAGCTGTATGTGTGGATTCTCGAAATCTGATTATAAAAAGATTTCATTTATCTTCGGCTTCTCCACTACACTTCCCAACTCTCCATTTGTGACCAAGAAATTGTGAATAGACTGTTAGAATTAAAAAAGAAAATTGCCCGCAGAACTGAGATATGGGCGTGTGCGCTATAGTCACGTCAAATACACGAACACGTGAACGCATATACATATATCTACTTTTATACCATGACACCGAAGGAGAAGCCAGCGATGACGGAGTTCTCAACGGAGACAGCGGCGAGGTCGAGGGTGCCGACGTGGCCGGCAAAGACCTGGGTGATGGCGCCGAGGGAGTACCGGCAGATGGAGGTGAAGATGGCGGGGCCGGCAAGGAACCATAGCTTCTTGGACTCCTTGGCGAACTCCCGGAGGAAGTCGCGGGGACCCTTGATGGGGGGGATGTCGTCGGCGTGCGGCGCAAAGGTGAAGGCATCCTTGATAGTGGTGGAGAGCGGCGGGTTCGCGACAATCGTCTGCTGGTGTTGGCCATGGCGGCCGCCGCCTCCTCCCCCGACGTCATGATTGGCTCGGTCAGCCTTCTCGGCGGGCGAGAGGAGTGGTTGCTTACCGTTCTCCATGACTTAGCAGCAACGACAGTAGCAATCTCAGTCTTGTTGTTGCAGCTGCCGAGAGAGAGAGAGAGAGATTACTAGTGTGTAAGGAGCGGGGAGTGGAGAAGAGATTGGTATGGCACACTTACACGTGATACACGGAACTATATAATACTATTATGGGAAAATGCAAAAAAAGGCCCCAACATTTACTTTGTCAAATCAGGCCCAAAACTTAAAATTATTTTAAAGAAGGGCCTCAACTGCCCTTTTTGTTTTTTCAAAAAAGTCTCAAGAAAAAGTCACTTTCGTATTTTAATATTTTAATTTTCTTTTTCTTTTTCCCTTTCCTGTTTACATTTTCTTTTCTTTTTTCCATTTTTCTTCCCTCCTCCTCCTTCTCCTCCTCCGGCTAGGCGGCCTCCACCTCGACCCACCCCCTCCTCGGCCCACGATGACGGCGTCCTCATCCCCAAGATCGACCGCTCCGTCTTCAACGAATCCACCGGCAGCCGCAACCAGACCTTCTCCCGCCTCCACCTCGCCCCCCGCGGCCTCCTCCTCCTCTTCCTCCTCCGCCCTTTCTCGCCAAAAGCAGCCGCCGCCTCACGACCAGCTTGACGAGGACAGCTCCATCATCTCGCTCCTCCAACGTCGCTTTGCAAAGGAGGCCCTCTCGAACGATCCAGCCTCCATGGCTGGTCCCCCCATTATGGACTCTGCTCGGGACGACGACACTGACCTAATTCAAGTTCCGATCGAATATGACGAATGCCTTGCCGATTACTCTAAAATTGTGGTGTAGAGCATGCCGATTGAGGTCGTGGATCTCGGGCCAATGAAATGGAAGCGAGGCCGACCAAGAAAATTCAAGAACACAGCGATTCTGGAGGAGGGAGATGATGCCTCCGTGTTGTTCGAGAATGGCGGCGAGAAGGCGAAGGGACGGCGACTGAGACGATGTCGAAGCTGAAGAGAAAAAGAAGAAAGGCGGGCAAAAAACACTCCGCCCCACTCGCAACGGCAAATGGCTTCCATGACCATGACAGCCTCGTTCCTCGTCGGCTACAGTCGGCAAGCTACCCTCGACCAAGGCCTTGAGAGGTCTCATCCTAGCCAAGGCGGCCTCGAGAGCCACCGAGGCCGAGAAGGCGAGCCTCGAATTCAATGCCGCCAAGGAAGAGAGCAACAACGGGAGAAGAGACTTGGTTTTCGCCACTGCCGCCGCCGCAGCCGCCTGCTATATCACAAGGGCCGCCATCGCGGAGGAGAAGGGGGAGGGTGTGCGTGGAGGTCGCTGTTGAGGCGGTGGAGGAGGAGAGAGAGGGAAAGAAAAAAAGGAGAGAGGAATGAAAAAATAAAAGGAAATATGAATAGAAAAGAACAAAAATGAAAAATGAAATTAAAACATTGAAAGACGGTAATGCCCTTCTATTAGGCCTTTTTTTTAAACAAAAAAAATAATCGAGACCCTTTTTTTGAAACAATTTTGAATTTAGGCCCTTATTTGAGAAATTAAACACAGTTGGCCTTTTTTTTTTGGCATTTTCCCTACTATTATTACTACTGATGGTAGAAAGTATGGTCCGTCCAAGTTAGATGTTTGTGGTTTGTAAAAAGAAACTATTAAATTATAACAAAAGGGAGAAATTATGATGTCAATATCTCGGTCTTAAACGGATTATGAACCTAAAAAAATCTCAATTTTTTAGGCCTGATCTTAATTCTACCGTAAAATTTTCTTTTATCCTTATAAAATGTCCTAATCTTATGTCCCGTCCCAATTTTACCATGTAACTTAATCTATCTAATAAAAAAATCACCACATTTTACTTGAGTCCTAAATCTGCCCTCGGTTAACCAATCAATCCAAAATCTTCTGTTGACAACTGAGATATGGAAAATCTCAAAAGCTAGTCGTTTGGACGTCCCCAGGCTAGTGGCTTGAGTGTAATCTCTCCGACTTTGAGAAATGGAAGAGTATCAAGATTGAATATTGAGTGCAAAATTGAATATCCCCATGCAAAATGGAAGGAGAACCCTATTAAGAGTAAGAGCAGTTGAAGAAAATCAATCCTAATTGCTCTGGTTTATACTCAAATTTTAGATTCAAGTATACGTCGTTTGGGCTGGCATGGAAATTCATCTCCAAAAGACGTCTTATTGGATCTGAAATTTGGGGAAAAACTAGAATAAAAAGGGGGATTTTGAATGGCGGATTATCGGGGCAAATATGTGACTTAAGTAACAGTTAGTGATTGTTATGAGGAAAAAAAAAGGTTTATGGTAGAATTACGATCAAATCTAAAGTTAAAGGTTCTTATGAGATAAAATCAAAATTGGAGTTAAAGTTGGAGATTTTTTTTTCTGGCTATTATGCTAGTTTGCGCAACCAAACATGTAGCAGCATGAGAAAGGCGATCTACTGCGAAACCCTAATCCACCACTTCTTGCATTCACCGACACCACCGCATCCTCATCCTTATTCCTTGGATCCCACTACAATATTAAGTTAACAAACATAGTACTGATCACCGCATGGGATATTTGAAAATTTCGGCTTGAATAATCCGTGTGGAAACACGAGTTGCCCCATCCGCGTATTTGAACACTGAACATGCTACTTCCGTATCGAGCGTGTAACTGCTCAACCATTTCTTTTGGGCTATATTTGGTAATCAAGATAAAATTTAGGATAGAATAAAGTTCATCATATCTTGTGTTTAATGCCTACTCAAAACGGGATAAAATCGAATATAAGAAGAATATAATCTGGATAAGATTACCCCTAGAGTAGGTGGACAATCTTTAAAACAAGTATTGTATTGCGATAACTTAGATATTAAAGAATACAGATTGTTTTGTCAATTTTAAAATGAATTAAGGATTTTTCTCAACAGAATGATTCAAGATAAAGGCAAGATATGGGTTCAGAGTACTTGGAGGAAAATCCCTCTCGAGCTCAAATTCTTAGAAAAATCAGGTCAAAGGCATTAGCCTCTCCCTTGTGGAAGGCAATCATGGATAGCGTAGGTAACTTTGAATCAGAAAATCACCCTTGAATTCCCATTGTCTCAACTCTTGTTTTGCCTTCTTTTATTGATCCAGGCCCTCTTTCAAAGCAAAGAAAGATAAAAAGCCTCTTTATCCCAGAGAAAAATAGCTCCTGTGCCTCCTTTCATCCACAAACATGTCCTCTTGCCCAAATTTTGTAGAGATAGAGCCCACGGAGTATTATCTCGTTTGCTTGCAACTTTTGGTCTCCGAAGAAATGGTGAATCAATTTAAAAGTCGTAGATACTAATCAAAGCATACGAAAGGATGAGACGCGAAAAAAAAAAAATTTGTATGTACTAATCTAAGCATTGCAAATTGGTAGAAAAGCAGCTGTCTAGAGAGTTGCTTAAAAATGAGTTTTGCAATAACTTTTGAGTAACTAAATTTGTCAAGGTAATCTCGAGTGTGTTGTTCTACACTAGTAAAGGTATATGATTGCGGAATGCTCGGTATTGGCTAGCAATTTCATAACATATAGTTTGTAGGTTATTGCCGGGAAGAATCAGTTGCCCCTCCAGTATATGTGTCGAAAAGGAGAAACAATCGACAGCGAGAGCAGCATACTGAGATCTTTAAAGTAAAAAAAAAAAAAAAAAATCACAAGATGATCGAGCTAGTTTCACTAATATGGAACTTCTTGTTAAAGCATTCCACATCATTTGCCCATGAGAGCCCCACCTATTAATTTAAGCTTTTGGGTAAGACATTATATCATGGTATCGGACTTCAGTTTGGCCCCGTTCGTCGAATTTTGCGTGTGTGTCGTTGTAAATTAATGTAGATTCTGGGCGATATTTGTTGGCGACACTATAGATCAACGACCAATATGTTTAAGCTCTTGTGCCTATACATGGTAGAATAGACATGACCAAAATGGCCCGTGGACCCGAAACCGGCCCATGGACCGAACCGGAACCAGCTCATTGACCGGGCCCTCAATTTCGAACCCGAACCAGCTCGGCCCTTGGTTCCACAATTTTCGGAACCGACGGTTCCGGGTTGATTCTTCACTGTAAATTTTTTTAATATATGTATATATATAATGGGGGAAAGAGCCCAACGGCTCTTTCCCGAAGGCCCCGAAGGGGCCCATTGCGACGGCCCCCTCTCCCCACTTTTTTTCTCTACAAATTATATTATACCCCTCTCCTTCTATAAATATCCCTTCCCCCTTTAATTTTTCTCACAATTCGTCTCAAATTCTGTCAATTTTCTCGATCCGTTCAATTCTCTCAATCTCATCCTAATTCTTTGAATCGATTTTTCAATCAATTTTCTCAAAAAATGGCAAATGAAAGCAAAAATACTGAAAAGAACTCGATGAAAGAATCTAATTATCCTCATCATGAGTAAGATACTCGTGACTATGCATGTTGGGTAGATAACGATGATAACATCGACTTTATTCCCAATTCTAACGTTGAGCACGTCCCAATGCAAGAAAGTCTTCGTTCTTTTACTGGTGTGGAAGAAACGTCGATATCAAAGGAGCTAGAACGGAAGGCCCGAGAGGTACATCCAACTTATGATAACACTTCAACAATGTATATGAAAGCAGAGGTAAGTTTAAGATAAGCTGTAAATATTGACCGAAATAATACAATTTTTCTAAAGGAGACAGCTACGGAATATTCCGTCGGCATCTAATGAAAAAACATCCCACGCAAGTAGAGATTGACATTAGCCAACAACAAATTTTCAGGTACGCCAATCCTAACATTCATTCTTTGTTCCGTTACACTACTGCACTTTATAAACAAACATTAGCTGAATGTGTTTCCCTTGAACATACTCCATTTACTACTGGCGAAATTTTAAATTTGAAATTTTTGGTAAATACTGCATTGGTTCCCCAAGCACCATCTGTTCCAAATAACTATTCTTAGATGTGAACTTTTGAAGGTTCATAAAAAAATTTAAAAAAATCTTTGACAAATTTTTTTACAGATTTCAATGGACATGTGTATATGGGTAGTGATATTTGAACTGATCATTGGCAAATTCATTCTCATATGGATTTCACATATCATTAGATAGGTGACGATTGGATCATTCAAAAAAGACTTCTTGCATTTCGAGTTTTTTATGAAAGGCATATGGCCAATAATATTTATGGAATAATTAGGCAAGTTTTACAAGAGTATAATTTAATTTTTTTCAATTGGTTTTGATAATATCACGGCAAATACAGCTTTCATTCTCGATTTAGAAAAAATGTGTAAACCATCTTTTGGGGGATAATTGTTTCTCATTAGATATGCTTGCCTTGTTTTAAATTTATATGTACAAGATGGTTTATAAATTATTAAGGATTGCCTCGCCCCAATAAAAAAACAATTAAATTTTTATGGATCCGTCCAACTTATGAAAGTATGGGGAAAATTTTGTAAACAAAATGGAAGAACTGCAAAAAAAAAAAATTCCAAGAGATATTCCGACTCGTTGAAATTTTACCTACGAGTTGTTTCGTTAATCTTTTGATTATAAAGATTTATTATGTACGTTTATTTCGAATAATGTTTCCGAAATTACTTTACTCTGGCAAGATAGGGACATTTGCAATTTTTTTTAGATTTTTTAGATTTTTTTTAATGATGCTACTAATATTTTATCTGGTGTTTATTCTCCTACTACGCATTTATTTTTAATAGTGTGTTAATATTATTATTATTTTTAATGATTATGAAAAAAATATTCAATTAGCTCCGACTATATTATTAATGCGAGAAAAATAATTGCATTATTATTTTAGAATTCCTTTTGTTTATTTGATTGGTATTGTTTTCGATTCATGTACTAAATTAGATGATTTATTGGATTATTTGAATGATTATTATTATGCTTGTTTACATTTAAATAAAGTAATAGATATTTCAATTATACAAGGAGAGATTAAAGACATTATAGTAGTATTTTATACTGAATTTTGTAGTAGATATGATTTAAATAATAGTGGATCTTCCTAATCTAGTGCCTTACAAAGCGATACATGTGGTTCACTTAGTAGAGGTTACAAGATGCTTATAAGTAGGCAAAAAACATAACATAGATTTCACAATTCTAGAGTGGTGGAAGAGACATTCAACTCAATTCCCAGATCTCGCCTTTATCGCAAGATAGATATTAGTAATCTCTTCTTCAACAATTACAGTTGAACAAACATTTAGCGCTAGAGGATTAATTTTGGACGTTCGCCATTCAAGATTAAGTCCGGAAGTTGTGAAGGCTCAAGTTTGTGTCAATGATTGGACAAAAGCTAGATTTCGACAACAAGAGTTAGATCGAGAACATGAATTTTCAGTGAGGATTGTGGAGATACCATCGCCACGGGTATCATAACAGGTAGTGACAATTGACGATGAGATAAGTTGGGGTTATCAAAAATAAAATAATTACATGAGCTTTGATTCTATTCCAAAGAAGATATGTAGGTGCTTAGTGATAATTTATTAAGTTCAATCTCATTCCTCCTCTTTCCCCCTCCCCCAAATTTTACTTTAATGTACAATTAGATTATAATTTATAATTGATAATTTATTATTTTAAAAATTAATTTTTTTTAAAAAAAGTAATCGGAACCGGGATCGACCCCTTCAAGGGCCAGTTCCGGTTTCACCTTTTTCACGAACCGGAAGCGCTAGTTCTTGAACCGAAACAGGCGGTTCTCGGCTTGTGGACACGTCGCTAGACTCCTCTTCAAGTGGGTGAAGTATTTCTTATGCAAAAGCAAATGATCAATATCGGAATCGCACAAATGGATCATACATACTTTTGTTGTTCTTTCTTTCCCTTTCTTTTGGCTTGCTGTTGGAGGAGGTGGAAAGTAATTGGTAAGGGTCAGGGGCTTAGTAGTTAAAGTTAGTGAGTGTTGCTATGGGGCAAGAACAGGGAAGTGAGAGGGGGGGCTGTATTCTATTTCCCCTGTTCTGAAAAATAAGAGCTTAATCAATACGACATCTGTTGAAAAATATGATGTATTTGGATGAGTGAATGAATGAGGAATTGTTTTTCAAAGAACACCCCTTGAGTTGGAAGTGGGAATTGACAAAGCACTAGTCCCACATTGGAAAGGATGAAAGTCTTGAAGTGCTTTATATGTGGTTACACTCCCTTGAGTGGTAACTACTATAATAAAATTATTATGCCTCGCGCACGAGCAGGGGGTGCAAATCCCAGACCCCGATGGAGACCCGACAATTTGAAACATGGGCGCAAGCGCACGAACTGCGTACGCGAATGCAGGACCGAAAAGTGGACCTCGCGACAAGCCCATTTTTGCCTTCTGTATTAATTTTTCTCAACTCAAATCGTTACAATGTATTAACTAAGTAACGGCTATTTTAATTATGCGATTACAGAATCAAATATATAACGACTTTAAACTGCAGAGTTATTTAGCCGTTATTCATTATTTCCGCAATGCCCTACTGAGCCTATAAATAGATGATTCTCATTCTGTTTGATAGATCAAAAAATCTACAGCCTCAAAGAAAAACTCATATTCCTTTTTTCAAACGTCTGCATCTGCATTGTTTTCAATAGTGTTTACGTTGAGTTGAAGTTCGTAGAAATCTTTGGAGTGTTGTGGTTGTCTCTATCGCTGCCTAACCGTTGTATCCAGGGAGATAAACGTTCACGAAAACCTTAGAGCACGTACTGGAAGGGACGAATTTGTTTTAAGGAAACTGTGTCGTACATAGGCCTCGGTATTTCTATCAATTTTGTTCATTTTAATACTGTTGTGTTTCTGATCGGTTTTTGTGTTTTTGAAGGTGCTTCTGACTGGTTCATATTCAGTGCTTCTAAGCTGCTTCTGACTTGCTTCTGACTTACTTTTGAGCTGCTTCTAACATGCTTCTAAGCTGCTTCTGACCTGCTTCTAAAGGCTCAGATTCTGTGCTTCTGTCAACTTAGTGTTTTTATGTTTGAGGCACTTTGCTCATATTTACTATTGACATTCGAATTTTAAGTATAAGTATCTTTCAATTTTATAAACAGTATTGTTATTTTAACACTGTTTGCTCAACAATCTTAAAACAAATTCGCTTTGGATTCGATATTTACAATTCGAACAACTACTGGAAAAGAAGTTGTTGATGTGTCTGCTGATGACTCTGCTGTCCAACAGCCCGGATCATCCTCTGTTTATGTTGCAGCTTCTTTCCACTATAGTGAGAAACCTGAAAAGTTCAACGGATCGAATTTTAAAAGGTGACAGTAAAAGATGTTGTTTTATTTAACAACTTTGAAACTTGCGCGATTCTTGACCGAAGAACCTCCTAAGGTATCCGATGGAGAAACGGATAAGCAAGCCTTCAATGCGGTTGAGGCTTGGGAACATTCTAACTTCTTATGTAGGAATTATGTCATGAATGGATTACATGACTTATTGTACAATGTTTATTGTGCAATAAAGACGGCAAAGGAGTTATGGAAATTCTTAGACTGGAAATATAAAACAGAGGATGTCGGAGCAAAGAAATTTGTTGTCGGTAGATTCCTTGATTAAGATGGTGGATTCTAAGGCTGTAATCAGTCAAGTGCAAGAAATTCAGGTGATCCTGCATGAAATTCAAGCTGAATGAATGAATTTGAGCGAAACCTTCCAAGTAGCTGTGATTATTAAGAAGCTACCTCTTGGGTGGAAGGATTTCAAGAACTACCTCAAGCACAAGCGAAATGAAATGAACTTGGAGAAGTTGATTGTTAGATTTCGAATCGAATAAGACAACAAAAGCTCTTAACGCAAAGGGTTCAATCCTACTACAGCTAAGGCAAATATTGTGGAGCACAAGCATGGCCACAAGAATAAGAAGGTCGCCAAACCAAAGTTTGGACCAAAAGTAGGAGTTTCCAAGAACAAGTTTCAAGGAAAATGCTTCAACTATGGCAGATTAGGCCATAGATCTGTGGATTGTAAACTTCCAAAGAGGAAGAATTTTGAGACAAATATGGTGAATGACTTGACAAAAGACATGTCAAATAAAAACCTCTCTGCAATTATTTCTGGAGTGAACTTAGTTGGGTCCAATCCGAAGGAATGGTGGATTGACACTTGGGCAACTAGGCACATATGCTCTAATAAGTACATGTTTACAACTTTCGAGTCAATCAATGGGGAGAAAGTGTTTATGGGAAATTCTGCCTCTTCTGCTGTTGAAGGCTAAGGGAAGGTATTTTTGAAGATGACTTCTGGAAAAGAGCTGACTCTGAACAATGTCTTATATGTGCCAGAAATCAGAAAGAACCTGGTCTCCTGATCTTTGTTGAACAAGCATGGATTTCGCATGGAGTTCGAGTCAGATAAAGTTATTTTGTCTAAGTCTGGAATGTATGTGGGGAGGGGATATGTATCTGATGGGCTTTTTAAACTCAATGCCATGACAATTATCAATAAAGATAATAAGTCTTTCTTTTATTTGCTCGTGTCTTCAAATTTATGGCATAGTAGACTCAGACATGTTAATTATGATACATTGTGCAGATTAATTAACTTGGAACATATATGCTCATTTTCAATTGATTCAAAACACAAATGTGGAATTTGTGTTGAGACGAAATTAACGAAATCATCGTTTCAATCAATTGATAGAAGCACCGTACCCCTTGAATTAATTCATAGTGATGTTTGTGATTTGAAATTCATACAAACAAGAGGTGGTAAATAAATATTTTATTACATTTATCGATGATAGCACTAAATACTGCTATGTGTATTTGCTTAAAAGCAAAAATGAAGTCTTAGAGAAATTTGTTCTCTATAAGAATGAAGTTGAAAATCAATTTGATAAGAAATCAAAAGATTAAGAAGTGATAGAGGCGGTGAGTATGAAGTACCATTTGGTGAATTATGTGCTCAACATAGAATTATACATGAAGTAATTGCGCCCTATTTAACTCAATCAAATGGTGTTGTTGAACGTAAAAATCGCACATTGAAAGAAATGATGAATACGATGTTACTAAGTTCAGGCTTACCTCAAAATATGTGGGGTGAAGCAATTTTGTCAAGCAATTACCTTTTAAATAAGGTACCTCGAAAGAAAGAGGATAAAACCCCTTATGAGCTATGGAAAGGTAGGAAATCATCCTACAAATGCTTGCGTATGTGGGGGTGTCTTGCAAAAGTGATTATTCCAACACCAAAGAAAACTAAGATAGGTCTTAAAACGATGGACTGCATCATTATAGGCTATGCACGTAACAATAATGCATATCGATTTCTTGTGCATAAATCTAAAATTCCAGATATACACAAGAATACGTTCATGGAATCAAGGAATGCTTCATTCCTTGAAAATGTATTTCCTTATAAGTCCAATTATGGATCAAGTTTGTCCAAACGAACGAATAAAATTGCGAATGATGAAACTCATGATTCAAATCATGAACTGAGACGCAACAAAAGAGCGAGAGTGAAAAAATCATTTGGAAATGATTTTCTAACTTATTTGTTAGAAAAAGAACCACTGAATTATACAGAAGCTATAAATTCATCTGAGGGACCTCTATGAAAGGAGGCAATAAAAAGTGAAGTTGATTCTATTATGCTGAATCATACTTGGGAGCTAGTGGATCTTCCTTCTGGTTGTAAACCTTTAGGATCCAAATGGATCTTTAAAAGGAAGATGAAAGCAGATGGCTTCATTGATAAGTATAAAGCCAGACTTGTAATCAAAGGATACAGACAACAAGAGAGCTTAGATTACTTTGATACTTATTCTCTTGTGACGAGTGTAAACTCCAATAGGATGATACTTGCAA
Organism: Rhodomyrtus tomentosa; assembly: GCA_028455895.1. Classification (NCBI taxonomy): domain Eukaryota; kingdom Viridiplantae; phylum Streptophyta; class Magnoliopsida; order Myrtales; family Myrtaceae; genus Rhodomyrtus; species Rhodomyrtus tomentosa. Next base: position 9,063,742 of record JAPCWY010000003.1, on the reverse strand, counting down.
TTGCAGCATTGCGAAATCTTGAAGTACATCAAATGGATATAAAAAAATCTTTCATAAATGATGATTTGGATGAAGAAATCTATATAGAACAACCTGAAGGTTTTATAGTTCCAGGACAAGAAAGAAAAGTCTGTAAATTGGTAAAATCATTGTATGGACTAAAACAAGCGCCAAAGCAGTGAGATGAAAAGTTTGACAATGCAATGATTACCAATGGTTTTAAAATCAATGAATGTGATAAATGTGCCTACATTAAAGAGACAGAGAATGGGTATGTCATTCTATGTCTGTATGTGGATGACATACTCATTGTTGGTAGTGATGACAGAATAGTCAAATCTATCAAGAATATGTTGAATTCAAGATTTGATATGAAAAATATGGGACTTGCTGATGTGATTTTAGGAATTAAATTCACAAGAACGTTCGAAGGTTTAATTTTAAACCAGTTACACTATGTGAACAAGATTCTTGGAAAATTCAATATGAATGATTCTGGTATTGCTAGAACACCATTAGACAATAGTCTCCATCTATCCAAGAATTGAGGAGAGGGTATTTCTCAAGTAGAGTACTCTAGAATTATAGGGAGTCTAATGTACTTAATAAGTTGTATTAGATCAGATATTGCCTATACGATTAGTAGATTGAGTAGATATACAAGCAATCCGAGTGTTGACCATTGAAAAGCAATAGTAAGAGTACTCGAGTACCTACGATATACTCGGAATTATGGCTTGCACTATATCAGGTATCCATCTGTTCTAGAAGGATATAGTGTTGCGAACTGGATATCTGATATAAAAGACTTAAAATCTACTAGTGGATATATATTCACACTGGTAGGTGCTGTTGTATCTTGAAAATCCCGTAAACAAACTGTTAAAGTCAGATCCACAATGGAATCTGAATTTATAGCTTTGGATAAATGTGGTGAAGAGACCGAATGGCTACGCCATTTCTTAGAGGATATTCCAAAATGGGAAAAACTTGTACCACCAATCTGTATACATTGTGATAGTCATTCACCGATTGGAAGAGCACAAAATAACATGTATAATAGGTAGTCTAGACATATACGTCGTAGATATAATACCATTAGATAACTACTCTCAATTAGAATTATCTCTATTGACTACGTAAAGTTAAATGATAATATTGTGAATTCGCTAACCAAATGGTTAAATAGAGATTTAGTTGAAAAATCAACAATAGGAATGGGACTGCAGCCCATTCCTGAAAGTTAATATAAAGAAAAACTCAACCTATCTGACTGGAGATCCCAAGATTTAGGTTCAAAAGGACAACCTAATTATATGAACTTAATGATATCACTGTGAGGGTCTATCCCTCAAACCATTCCTATAAAATATCAGTAATTTGATATTCCCAATTATTGTGGGGGTTTATCAGGAAAAAGGATAGCAAATTTTGCTTTAATGATTCTTAAGTGGAGTAAACCAATTACTCAAGATTAATTAATCACCTATGTGAGAGAGAAGTGGGGCCGCTTCAAAGGAGGATTATTGAGGGCTAAATTCTTTAGAAACTCTCGTAAAACTAGGAAGATGTTCATGGCCGAAACGAACATACTCATGAGAACTGAACAAATGTTTCGATGAATTCGGTGTGAAGTGTATGGGTCATTTACTAAGAAAATAGGATAGTTCAAGGACATCATATCTACTGGACAACTGGTAAATTAAATATACTTTCATAAGGAAATGTTCAAAAGGCGACACCTACCTATCATATGCAAGTTTCATTTGTTGAACACTATCACAGAGTCAAAACCAAAATAATTTTCATTTATGTGGGAGATTGTTGAAAAATATGATGTATTTTGATGTGTGAGTGAATGAGAAATTATTTATCAAAAAACACCCCTTGAGTTGGAAGTAGGAATCGATAAAGCACTAGTCTCACATTAGAAAGGAGGAAGGCCTTGAAGTGTTTTATATGTGCTTACACTTCCTTGAGTGGTAATTATTATAATACAAGTACTATGCCTCGCGCACGCGCAGGGGGGGTGCAAATCCCAGACCCCAATGGTGACCCGACAAATTGAAACTTGGGCGAGAGCGCACGACCTGTGTACGCGAATGTAGGACCGGAAAGTGGGCCTCGCGACAAGCCCATTTTTGCCTTATGTATTAATTTTTCCCAACTCAAGCCGTTACAATATATTAACTAAGTAACGGTTATTTTAATTATGCGGTTACAGAATTAAATATATAACGACTTTAAACAACAGAATTATTTAGCTGTTATTCATTATTTCCGCAATGCCCCACTGAATCTATAAATAGGTGGATTATCATTCCATTTGATAGATCGAAAAATCTACAGCCTCAAAGAAAAACTCATCTTCCTCTTTTCAAACGTCTACATCTGCACTGTTTTCGATAGTGTTTACATTGAGTTCAAGTTTGCCGAAAGCTTTGGAGTGCTGTGTTTGCTTCTATCACTGCTTAACCGTTGTTTCCTGGGAGACAAACGTTCACGAAAACCTCAGAGCACGTACTGGAGGGGACGAATCTGTTTTAAGGAAACTGTGTCGTACATAGGCATCGGTATTTCTATCAATTTCGTTCCTTTTAATACTGTTGTGTTTCTGATATATTTTTGTGCTTTTGAAGGTTCTTCTGACGGGTTCAGATTCACTCCTTCTGACTGGTTCAGATTCATTGCCTCTGAAGGTGCTTCTGACGGGTTCAGATTTACTACTTCTGACGGGTTCAGATATAGTGCTTCTGAAGATGCTTCTGACCTTCTTCTGAGCTGCTTCTGGGCTACTTTTGACTTGATTCTAACCTGCTTCCGAGCTGCTTTTGACTTGCTTCTGACCTGCTTCTGAAGTCTCAGATTTTGTGCTTCTGCCAACTTAGTGTTTTTATGTTTGAGGCACTTTGCTCATATTTACTATTAACATTCGAATTTTAAGTATAAGTATCTTCCAATTTTATAAAATAGTATTGTTATTTTAACACTGTTTGCCCAACAACATCTTCACCATGTTATTCTTCCCGTTATTATACGCTGCCGACGTAATTTTGCATAAACTTAGGTACGCTTAATAATGATGTTACGTACGCGCTTTAGTATAGTTGCTTCTGTTCTCGTGTGATGACATTTGCATTTTCATATGATTCTGGCTTCTCTGGGGCTTCGCATGACGTTGCGAATCGACTTTCTGGACAGAGTATAGACAAGAGGAATTGGAATCTAAATTGAGGATGATTTGTGTGAAATGTCTTGTTAAAACCTTGCATAAACCAAGGTTTTCAATCGCCAGCAAGATGTAAAAACATAAAATGTCTTGTTAAAACATTGCAATTGACTCGGTAGAACTGAATGACTTGTGTGACTGAGGTTTCTCTCGGAATTAGGGGGCCAATTAGATCTCCAGTGGCCATCGGAATTTGTTGAACAGTAAATGAATCAGGCGCCGAAGGCTTGCGTCTCATGAGTTGCCTCGTCAAGTTGCGACTGGCTACCGTGAGGGTCATCTTCGCCAAAATTCTTTCATTCCCAGTGTATTACTGGGTTTTTATTTCTCTAAGTCGTTCTCTGCGAGCTGCTGCTCTTCTGAAGGACCTCCCCATCTTCTTATTCTTTCTTCGGCAATAGAAGCCTGAAAGCGCGGAGACGGCGGTGAGCTTTTTCAACCTATTCCTGAAGCATTCATATCTTTGAACATAACAGAGGCATTAAGAAGACGTTTTACCTCTTTGTTCCAGTTCGTCCTGGAAACCATGAAGATGAGCACACATGTTTGCACTACTGTTCCCGTGAGCATTCCGCACCAGATCCCCTGCGTTCAATGATATCACTTAGTGATCAGTCCGGACTATCTTGCATTGCCTTTTGGTTCATCAAATCGGTGGCAAAACTACTGCAAAGAGTAGAACTCTTACTTCCAAGATGATTGATCACGAAAGGAAACTTACCTTGACACCCCAGCCCAGCTTGTAGCCAAAGATCAGACCCAGGGGAACTCCAAACAGATAATAGCAGGCAATGTTCACATATGCGACCACGGCTTGCCATCCAGCTCCGACGGCCACGCCTGTTAAGAGGAGTAGGACCGTTGTACATTTAAAATTTCTCTAATCGGGAAAGCGATAGCTAAAGAGACGAAACAAAGATCCGAATATCCACCGGAGAGCACTGGTTGAACGTTATTGATGACAATGCACAAGGCCAACACTGGCGTGAGCTCCTTGACCAGTTGCTGGACGGACGAGTCGCTCGAGAATAGGGACGGGTATAAGTCCTGAGTAGCGAGCAAGATGGCCGATAATACCAGACCGATCAAGAATGAGGAGATCACGGCCACTGTGAGCGAGAACTTTGCTGTTCTTGGATGAGCCGCTCCGAGTTCATTCGACACCCTCACACTGCGATGACCAAGAAACCATGTCAGATGCAGAGAGATTTTTCCGGCCGGCCTATCATTCTAGTACCAACCTTATGGCAGCATTCATTCCAAGAGCCGCCATGAGTGTCCACCCTAGTATGTTCATGCTGCAACAACAGATACAGTGCATCAAATCAAACATCAGAACCAAGAGTCAAACTGCACCTCAATCACATTAATCTTATCAAAATTATGTTTTAACAGAGTAACCAAATAGGAAAATCCGGGTCGTGCATGTGGGTCCTATATCGGCTAGTAACTTACGACAAATCCCCATCCTTGAAAAAAAAAATTACGACTTTACGGTTCTCCTTTGATTGAACCATCAACAGAAGAAGACAGACGATACACGACAAAGAAGAAAAGATAAGAGTTGATATTTCATCTGAACAGTGATTAGGTTGTTTCGTGCTTGCAAGGAAAACGTTAGAGAAGAAAGACAGACAACTAATGATCATCAATCCTTAACCTGTCCAAGGACAAGAAAATGTCATACTTTCAGTTTAATGTTGATTCAATCTCTCTCTCTCTCTCTCTCTCTCTCTCTCTCTCTCTCTCTCTCTCTCTCTGTCAAACTGGTAGGTGGACTGTTCAAGATTAAATCACTTAGATGTCTGGTGCTTGTTGGGCTTACTTAGCCAATCTCTACTGTAAAGCGCAACTAAATTCTCTGAGGACTAATCAGTTAAAAACGCATGAAAACTTAAATGCATCTAAAGAAGTTCTTAAACTTGCATCTTCAATGAAAACCTTGTCGAATTTGGGACCTGATTCATCAGTTCTATAAGCAAAGCGTGGGTCACATTGATATCGCTCGTGGGTAGCTGCAGTGAACCGAACAGTCACCGCAATTCCAGGTTTGACGTTGGTGTCCATAACGTTGGTCTAATGGGGTTCTTGCAGGAAACGACACAGATCTCGCTTTTCAATCATCAGTAATATCAAAAGCAGTTTTTTTTTTTTTTTTGAAAAGAACAAAGACTGCTAAAAAAAACAGGTTAATTAAAGAGGCCGCACAGACATTGAAGCGGCATGTCCCAACTAAAATTTTTCTGTCTACTTCATTTCTCAGCTGATTTGAATAGGGGAAGATGAAAATCGAATAGGTGAAGGGGAAAAGCTTTACCAGATAGACAAGGCATCCACCGAAATCTCCGCATTCTTCAAGTAACCCGCAAATAGAATAAGCGCCGTGAAATACCACAACTCCAAGCTTCGGCAAGAACAAAAAAAAGAAAAGGCACGTGAAATTCAAACTTCAGGGTCGTCTTCTCTCGTCAAAGTCCACACTATTAAGCTTATCTCGCTTGTCGTGCCTAGGACTGGTAGAGTTTGAAGGAAGGAGGAGAGGAAAGCAAGTTTTGACACGTCTTTCATGGTCGCAACCATTAGTCTTCACTCTTCTGTAAACCACGACCCTCATGGCTAATGCTACGGATGTTAAAGACGATTTCGCGGTGACACAGATGTGAAAGAGATGTTAAGTGAAGCTCGTTACCAGAGCATGACGGCCGAAGCGATGGAAAGCCTCACGAACCCCCACAGGTTCTCGAATGCCTTCCATGAGAACCCCGTCCACGCCCTCCCGCACGTCCCGCTGAATATGTACACGAGCTGGGCCACCACGATGACCACCCACGACGCGTCCAGCACGATAGCGGCCCCGACCAGCCCCCACCCGAGCTTCAGCATCAGCAGCCAGCTGAACGCGGTGTGGAGCACCAGCACCACCCCCGCGATGACCGCCATTGCAATGATCTTGCTCTGCGACTGCAGGAACTTGGCGATTGGGAAGTTCATCGCGTACATGAACAGCTGCGGGATCATCCAGATCGCAAACTCGCCCGCCGCCTCCGAGATCGCCTCTGTCTGCCCGATCAGCCGCAGGAGCTTCCCCGCGAAGATGTACAGGAAGCACAGTGCAACGGCGGTCGTGTTGAGGATCACCCACGACCGCTGCATGTAAATGCCCAGCATGTCGAGCTGCCCCGCCCCGTAAGCCTGCCCGCACAGCGTCTCCAGCGCGCTTCCCATCCCGAGCTGCCAGATTCGTTGCCAGCAAATTCATTATCCCGTATTCGGCCCGTAACGCGAACTAAAACGGACGGTCGGACTAAGCAACATGTGTGGATTCCCGAAAATGACATACAAAAAACTGATTTATACTCTGCTTCTCTGGTGCACTTCCCAATTACAACAAACACATGATTAATGCGCAAAATCAAATTCATTATCCCTTCGGCACGTGAACTGGGATGTGTACTAATGATCACGTCAGTTACGGAAACACGCTAAGGCATATATATGCTTTCATACCATGACACCGAGGGAGAAGCCCGCGATGACGGAGTTCTCGACGGAGACCGCAGCGAGGTCAAGGGTGCCGACGTGGCCGGCGAAGACCTGGGTGACGGCACCAAGGGAGTACCGGCAGAGGTAGGTGAAGATGATGGGCCCGGCAAGGAACCACAGCTTCTTGGACTCCTTGGCAAACTCCCGGATGAAGTCGCGGGGCCCCTTGATCAGGGGGATGTCGTCGGCGTGCGGTGTGAAGGTGAAGGCATCGGTGGTTGAGAGCGGCAGGTTGGCATCGATCACCTGCCGGTCTCGGGCATGGTTGCCACCGCCTCCCCCGACGTCTTGATCGGTTTGGTCCGCCTTTGCGGTGGGCGAGAGGAGCGGCTGCTGACTGTTCTCCATGATTCAGCAGCAACAACAATAGCAATCTGTGTTGTTGCCGCTGCCGAGAGAGAGAGAGAGATTATTACTATATAAGACTGTGCAGGAGCCTGCATTATCATAACCACTAGGTTTCGGCTAATATGAAAGTATGACGTCACGATCTTTTAATTAATAAATATTTTATGCAAAACATATTGTGTTATTGTGTAAATTTACGACCAGAAATAATTTTGTAAGGTTTTCCGTAATATTATTAGTATAAATATAATAATAACACGATTAATACGGTGTGACTATCAAACATATAGATTATAGCAATATTGGTATGTTATTTCTTCTGTTAAAGAAGTTTGGTATTGGGGGACAATAGATTATAATCATTTTTAATGGGAAAATTACTAAAAATTCGTAAATCTATTGTAATTTTCTCAATTCAGTCATAAACATTTTTTTTTAGTTTAGTCCAAACCTTTTGCAATTATGTCAATTTAGTTTACCTAATCAAATTTGGCTGGCCGATGATGATGTGAATGTCGGCCAGCGCCGTCCATCCTACAACATAATATTTTAAATATTTTTATTTTTTATTTTCTTTTTAAAAAATTCATTTTTGTATCAATTTTTTTTTTATCTTACCTCTACATCTTCTTCCTTTGCAGCAAGGGCTTTGGAGCTTTGCAACTTAACCTTGTCCTAGAATGTGCACCACGAACGGCTTGGAAAAATACCAATGTCATGAATGTGAAATCCATCTCGCCATAGGCCGGGCGAGGCTCGCGTCACCAGCCTAAATTTGGCGAGGCTCGACCTCGCCAGATCTAAGTTGGCGAGGTTCGGCCCTAGCGAGGTGAGGTGAGCCTTGCCTAGCCATGTGACAAGACCCCGCGACGACGGGGTTCGCCCTTGTCAGTGGTTGGGGACACGAGCTTGTTTGAGTTCTTAAGTTCTTGAGGGAGATGGTGGTGAAAAGGACGACGGGATAGAGGAAAGCAGACAAAAAGGTCAGAGAAAGAACATGAAGAGGGAAAGAGGGAAAAAAAGAAATAAAATAATAAAATAATAAAGTTCCAAAAATATTAAACTAATATGCCCGGTGCCGGCCGACGTCCAAGTCAACGTCGGCCAGTCAAATTTGGCCGGACGGACTGATTTGACATAATTACAAAAGATTTAGGATTAAATCGATAAAAAAAAGTTTGTGACTGAATTGACACAATTACAATAGGATTAGGAATTTTTTGGTAATTTTTCCGTTATTATTATATGTATGCACAGTGGATGGGAATTTTATATGGGAGTTAGGTCGATCCAAGTTGGGGTTTTCAATCTGTAAAAAGAAAACATTAAAGTACAACAGAAGGGAAAAATTTGCCGGTAATGTTCAGGTACATGCAAATCGGTCCTAAAAGGCTTAATACACTAAAAAAACTCCTATGTTTAGATTCAGTCATGTTTCTACCATATAGTTTTTTATCCCATAAAAAAAAAAACACCAAATTTAGGTCTACTCCTAATTCTACCGTTTGTCTCATTCTTAGGTCTCGAATCTGCTTCTGTTAACCATCCTCAAAATTTTTCGCTGACTCTCAAACCTGAGCTGTTTGATAGTGCCAAGCGGAGTGTTTCGAGTGCTAGCTCTCCGACTGCAAGACATGAAAGGCTCTCATATCTCAAGCGAGAAGAAAGGAAGGCTGTCTTAAGAGTAAGAACAATTAAAGAAAGTTAACCTTAATTGCTCTAATTTTTCCCCGAATTTCATATCCAAGAAGACGCCTTTTGAACCAATGACATGTTCTTGGATCTGAAATTTGGGGAAAAATTATAGTAATGACATAAGGGAAAATTTGAATAGAGGGTAAACGAGGCATATATGAAATTTAAGTAGAAATTAATAATTTTTTATGAGAGAAATATATATATATATATATATATATATGGGAGAATTACAATTAGACCAAAAATTGGAGGTTTTTTATGAGACAAATTATGGTAAAATCGGGATTGGAACTAAAGTTGGACATTTTTTAAGATATTACACCATCTTATGAATAATTCTCCCAATCACATTTGATCATCTCATCAGTCAATTTGTGCAACAAACCGTGTGCCGGCATGAGCAAGGTGCTATACTGCGAAACCCTAATACACATCTTACTGCATTCACCGACAACACCCCCAAATTCCGCATCCTCATCCTGTGAGATCATGCCATGATAACATGTGCCGATCACCGCTGGTGATATTCAAACATTTCAGCGTGACTAATCCCTTTGGATACACACGAGTTGCTCAGTCCATGTGTTCGAACACTAAACATGCCACTTCGTATCGAATGTGTAACCACTCGACCATCTCTTTTAGGTTACGTTTGATAGTCAAGATACAATTCAAGACATGATAATGTTTATCATAGCGTGTATTCAATGCCTGGTTAGGACATGAAAAAGTCAGATATAAGAGGAATATAAACCGAATAAAATCTATCTGAAGGTGTAGATGAGATAAAGTTGGATATGATTTCTAATATCCGTAATATAAAAGTTAATTTTCTCGAATAACAATTTTGTTCAATCAACCGAATTAAAGTAATATTTGAATTCAAATATAAAACTTAAAATATCAAAAAATATTCATTTTTATTTTGGTTAATACCATGAATATCCCAAACCGGTACACTTATAATAAATTTACCCCAAATTAGGTCTTTTTTACACAAAAAAAAATCTCAAGCCGATACAGTTTCGTTAGTTTTCATTAAATTTTATTGTCAAAATGCTGAATTGGATGACATAAGGTGGTTGTGGGCGCATCAGTTTGGGATTTTTACTTTCTATTTGTCCAATATGTATCGATTTGGGATTTTTTTATGGTATTAAATCGATCTAGCGAGAACTAACGAATGGTAAATTTGTCACAGATGTACTATTTTTGCTTTTCAAAAAAGTAGTTTGAAATAAATTTATCACCAGTGTATCAATTTGAGGTTCTTGAGGGTCAAATAAATACTTTGGGATAAATTTATTATAAATGTACTAGTTTGAGGTTCTTGATAGTCAAATAAATAGTTTGAAGTAAATTTATCACACGTGTATTAATTTGAAGTTTTTGATGGTCATAAATACTTTTAGGGTAAATTTCTCACGTGTCTATCAATTTGAGGTTGTTCATGGTTTAATCCTTTTATTTATTCGTGTTTTTATTTATATATTCAAAATTCTTTCTATCTTGTAATATACATGAAATATTTACACGCACGCGCGCGCATATATATATATATATATATATTGCATTTATGTTTATTACATATTTTAGGTATTTTAGTATTTTAGGTATGTTAGTATAGTATATCTTTTTTTTAATAATGTTTTATTAGAGAATGATGGAAATGAAAAAAAGAAAGAGAGAGAGAGAGAGAGAGAGAGAGAGAGAGAGAGAGAGAGAGAAAGCAAACAAAAATGAAATAGGCAAGAGCATCGTGAGAGATTCTTACCATCTCCGTTTGTGCACTTTTTAGGTTCATTTACACTGATATGTTATTTATATCAAATAATGGACATGATATGATGTAAAGATATCCAGTTTTATTATGGTGATTCACCAGGCAGTGATAAAATATAACAAAATTCACGAATTTAATATCATATGCTATCCAATTGTATACTAGAAATCTAGATTACTAAACATAACCTAGGGTTATGAGATTGAGATTTATGATCTACTTAGTACCAAGACAAATGAGAAGTTTGCTATCATGTTTTGAATTTTGCTAAAGAGTGCCAAAGCAACTAAGTGATTTTTTTATTTTATTTTTTTGCACTTTGCAATGTACCGATTATTTCCATATCATATACAATCAATTCTTTCAAAAGTGCAATTTTTCAAATTAAGTATGCTTCAACAATGTCTTGAGGCACTCATTTACCCTTTGGCTGCGTTTGACTGTCAGGATAAAAAGTAGGATAAGATATAAGTTATTATATCATATATTTTAGTACTCCAATTGTTAGGAGAAAAGAAATTAAAATTCCTCATATAAATTTTGTCATTTTAAAGTGATGCAAATTTAAAACATCGCTATTTCCTTTCCCTCCACTTCTTAAGGTTGTCGGTAATGCTGTTATAGTCTATGAAGGATCTTCCAACCACTTGAAGCTTAGACTTTGTCAAGGTCAAATTACAATTTAATTCTAGCAACTGATCGACTCCTCAACTTAAACATATGACTAGAAAAAGGACAATGAGCGTCCTTCAACTCGTCCGAAAGAGCATCTTCTTACCTGGGAGAAAATTGTTAAGAAAGTCACAAATCTTAGTCTGTCAATTGAGTTCATCTAGTTGATTTTGGTCGGAAATCACTCGCGTGAACATCGGTCGTTTTACGTAACACAATCGATGTTGACGTAAATTTTTTAATAATATTAATTGTTAAAATAATACCTTTAAAATTTTTCAATTTTCTTTTCTTTACTTTTTTTTCCTTACCGTGGCCAAAGAAGGTCGTCAGACCCTCGCCAGCCATATTAAGAAAGAAAGAAAAGAGAAAAAGAGAAAAAATAAAGGAAAAATAAATAATAAATAGTAAATTATTATGTAGTTAAAAAAATTATCTATGTCAGTACTAGCCGTACCATGCAGGACGGCTAGCATTTCATGTCAACACCTTCTGGACTTTAACCGGAAAAATCACGACAATGTATAGGACTCAATTGACAAAATTTTTGACAAAACAAAATTGATAAAATTTTAAAAAAAAGTTTAGAACTTAATTAACAAAAGCGCGGTAGGTTCAGAACTATTTTGGACAATTTTTTCTTTTTGGTTGTGTGGCAAAATCTTGGCAAGGATGTTTCATGCACTCGTTTTGTTCATTCACTGGGCTTTCTTTTCCTCCCACAAGCACATCGATGAAATGGTGGTGACGGGGTCGTTCGGAATGAATGAATAATAATTACGATTCGAATTAAACATTTTAGTGGCGGGTGTGGAGCTTAATCAAGTTGGCATCGCTCACGTTTTCTGAATAAGAAAACTTCGGATCTTTTGCCAATTCCTACCAAATGTGAAATATGCAGCGTCTTGAAAAAAGATGGCACGAACGGATTTTGCGTGCCATTTTCCATACGAAATGCTGGGAAGTGGTGAATGCCCGAGGCCGAGGAGTCCAAAATTGTACGACACTAATGTAACACAGGCGGAGTTGCCCCCATCTCGTCGGTCCGACTTTCATAGTACTCATCTCAAAGTCAGATATAAGATTCAATTGGACCGGTCCATTTTTTTTTATTTTTTTGTTAAACGTAATCCTAAAAGTAATATTTAAAAGTAATATTTAGGATTGAATCTTTATTTCGTAGCTATTTTTGGATTCTGACCGTCTAAACTTTTCTCAAAATTTTACACATTTAATTTTACAATCTAGACCATCTATTTTTGAATGTATGGATCAGATCTTCGATTTTTAGAGTATAATATTTTGAATTTTTTTATATATTTTTTATTAGTTATAATTTGGGGCATCTATTCATAACACGAATGGCCCAGATTATAATGTTATGACCTAAACTTTTAAAGAAATTTTAGACGATTTATTTTCCCCATTTTTGTTCCTTATCGCCTAAACTTTATTCAGAAATTTGTGCACCTAACCTTACAATCTGTACTGTATATTTTTAAATAGATAGTCCAAGTTTTTTTATTTTTAAGATTCAATTATTTGAATTTTTTATATATATTTTTATTAATTATAATTTAATATATATTTATAACACGAACCAAACAGATTCTAACGTCATGGCCTCGTCTCCTATGGCATACATGTATGATTTATTTCCATTTTGTTTTCCCCTGCCTCCCTCGGTCTCTCTCACGGCTCTCTGAAGTGCCAGAGAAGAACCCTAGTAGCCCGATTGCCTCAGCCTTCGCCTCTCGAGCGTGCGCCTCTCGCTGGACTCCTCCGGCCTCGCTCAGTCCCTTTCGCTCGACGGCTCCCGCTTGCGGTCTCGGCTCGAGTCTGGACTCTCTTTCTCTCTCTGTTTTTGGCGGATCGTGTTCGCAATCGAATCTCGTCAAGGTCTGGATTTCTTACCTGCCAGAATGTCAATCGAATCCGGGAAGATTGCAGATGGTCTACTGTTTTCCAGATGTCATATGCTTGTGCTGGACAGCCGGTTTTGTAAATGTTTACTTCTGGATTTCTTACCTGCAATCGCTGTTGACCTTGCAATCATTCGGCTGGTGAAAGGAAAGTAATCTTCTTTATTGTGTTCATATGCTTGATCGTGGTTTTGTCGTTGCTTAGCAAACCCCAGATTCTTAACCTCGTTTTCAAAGTCTTAAATTCGATGGTACTACGATTATGGGTGTGAATGAATTGCTCCTTTTGGTTCTTTTCCATTTGGGACGGGGAAAGGGAAAACAGGAGTGGACAATAGGATCCCATTGCCTTTTTAACCGGTTCCATTGTCAGTTTGGCGTCCAGCTACTGATAGAGGTGCTTTTTGTTAGATCAACTCCGGAATTCAGAATAGAATGTGAGGAAAGCTAGAGTTCGTGAGCGGCGAGCGGCACAAAATGATGTTGTGGATGATAGTGGTTAATGTCTTACCTTGTCGAGCAAACTTGTTTCAAATGCTCCATACTAGATTTCATGGATTATTCAAAAATGTTTAGAAGGAGAACAGAGTCGAGTTAAGCGAGAAACTAGATTTGATTGAGGTAAGAACAAACTCTTGGATTCCTCTGTCAAGCCAAGAGTTGAAGTAGTGAGTGTTGCTCTTGGGCTAGGACAGGGAAGAGGGGGGGACTGTGTTCTGTTTCCCCTGTTTTGAAGAATAAGAACTTAATTGCAAAACAATGGAATACGGCATCTTCATCGCGTTATTCTTCCCGTATTTGAGTGGGCAAGTAATACGTAATTTTGCATGAACTTATGTACTCTTAATGAGGACTGTACGCATGATTTAGTACAGTTACTTCCGTTCTCGGGTAAATGACATTTGTATTTTCATATGATTCTGGCTTCTCCGGGCTTCCCTTGACGTTGTGAATCGACCTTCTGGACAAAGTGTAGACAAGAAGAATCGGTGTCTAACATTGAGAATGATTGATTAACCAAGATTTTGCCAGCGAGATGAAAAAAACATGAAAATGGCTTGTTAAATACTGCAATTGACTCGGTATAACTAAATGACTCGTGTGACTGAGGTTCTCTCGCAATTAGGGGGCCAATTAGATCACCAATGGCCATTGGAATTTGTTGAACGCCAAATGAATCCGGCTCGCATCTCATGAGTCGCCTGCCTCGTCAAGTTGCCACTTGCTACAGTGAGGGTCATCTTCGCCAAAATTCTTTCATTCTTGGTGAGTTATTGGATTCTGCTTTATTTCTCCAGGTCGTTCTGTGCGACTTGCTGATCTTCCGAAGGACCTCCCCATCTTCTTATTCTTTCTTCAGCAATAGAAGCCTGAAAGTCGCAGAGACGGCAATGAGCTCTTTTTTCCACCTTTAACTGAAGCATTAATATCTTTGGACAAACAGAGGCATTAAGAAGACTTTTCACCTCTTTGTTCCAGTTCGTCCTGGAAACCATGAAGATGAGCACACATGTTTGCACTACTGTTCCCGTCAGCATTCCGCACCAGATCCCCTGTGTTTCAATGATATCATTTAGTGATCAGTTTGGACTATCTTGCACTGCTTTTGGTTTATCAAATCGTTCGTAAAACTACTGCAAAGTGTGGAACTTTTTGCTTCCAAGATGATCGAGCACGAAAGGAAACTTACCTTGACACCCCAGCCTAGCTTATAACCGAAGACCAGACCCAGGGGAACTCCGAACAGATAATAGCAAGCAATGTTCACATATGCAACCGCCGCTTGCCATCCAGCTCCGACGGCCACGCCTGTTAAGATGAGCAGGACCGTTGCACATTTAACTTTTTTCTAATCCGGAAATTGATAGCTAAAACATGTGAAAGGAAGATTGGAAAATCTACCGGAGAGCACTGGTTGGACGTTATTGATGACGATGCAAAAGGCCAGCACTGGCGTGAGCTCCTTGACCAGTTCCTGGACGGATGAGTCACTCGAGAATAGGGCCGGATATAAGTCCTGAGTGGCGAGCAAGATTGCCGATAAGACCAGACCAACCATGAATGAGGAGATAACGGCCACTATGAGCGAGAACTTTGCTGTTCTTGGATGGGCCGCTCCGAGTTCATTCGACACCCTCACACTGCGTTGACCAAGAAACCATTTCAGATGCAGAAAGAGATTTTTCCAGTTTGGCCTATAATTATAGAACCAACCTTATAGCAGCATTCATTCCAAGAGCCTCCATGAGTGTCCACCCCAGTATGTTCATGCTGCAACAACAGATCCCGTGCATAGAATCAAACGTCAGAACCAAGAATCGAACTGCACCCACTAATCACATTGATTAACACAGTTACCAACGTTAAACCGAGAAATGTGTACGACAGTTACCAAATAGAAACGTCCTTGTCATGTCCGTGGATCATAAATTGACTAGTAACAAATCTCCGTCTTAAAAAAAAAAATGCAACGTCACCGTTCTCCTTTAATTTAACCAGCAACAGAAAGAAGACGTTTAATACACGACAAAGAAGAAAATAAGTCGATATTTCAGCTGAACAATGATAGGTTGTAAGAAAAACATTCGAGAAGAAGGACGGACAACTAATGATGATCATTGATCAAGCCTTACCTACCGATCGAACCTACAAGTAAAGAGAACAGTGCACGTCCTAGAACCAAGTTGGAACTCTTCAGCAGGTTAAAACCATCCCATCACTAGTAAACCCAGTTCTATAAACTAAGCGTGGGTCACGTTGATATCGCTTGTTGGTATCGAAAAGGGCTGGAGTGAACCAAACACTGACCGCCGTTCGAGGTTTGACAATGGTGTCCACTGTCCACGAAGTTAGTCAAATGTTGTCCTCTTGGGGACGCCAGATTGTCAGAAGAAGCCAGTGACCTCGCTTCTCAACGATCAGTAATGTTATTCAGTAATGTTAAAAGCAGCTTCTTTTCTTAAAAAGAACAAAGAAATTAGAAAAATGCCGCTAAAGAATTAGGTGGGCCGCATAGAGAGATTGGTTCGAAATTGAAGCCACATGTCCCAACTCAAAATCTTCTATCTATTGCATTTCTCAACTGATGTGGCTTTTTTTTTTTTTTTGGTAAGGAAACAACTGATGTGGCTTTTTTCTTCTCAAGAATTGAATAAAAGGAGAGAAGAGTTCACCAGATCGACAAGGCATCCACCGAAATCTCCGCATTCTTCAAGTAACCCGCGAAGAGAATAAGTGCCATGAAATACCAAACCTCCAAGCTGCCACAAGAAAGAAAAGAAAAGAAAAGAAAAGGCACGTGAAATTCAATTGTGGGAATTTTAACTATAAAAATCCGACCATCGGCTCTCATGGACGCTGATTCCGATTGCCGGAATTGCAATTTCGAAGGTGCCGCCTCATAAATGCTGCATTAACTCCACTCAAAATCTAATCATATGATGAAGACATACATAATAAAAGGTCGAGGGGGCAATCTCTCTGCCTGTCCTCTTTCATTTTTCTATCTTTTCCCATTATTTTAAGGTAAAAGCATCTTGAAATATATTACATGAGCAAGCGAGAGAATCATCTATTCATCATGCACGCCTAAATAGCTCTGAAAAATCATGCATTAACTTGTCTGTCGAAAAGCACAAAATGCGGGGTTCAGTCCCCGAAAGCGAAGAGCAGAAACTCCACACTGTCAAAGCTTTTCTCGCTTGTCCTGCTCGAGGACTGGTAGAGCTTGAAGGAGGAGGAGGAGAAGAAAGCAAGTTTTGACACGTCTTTCGTCGGACAGCACAGATTCTACAACCCCAACCATCAGTCTTCATTGTTCTTTTTTTTTTTTTTTTTTTGGTCGGTGTCTTCACTGTACTTTAAACCACGAAAGAAGGTGTGGTTTTGCACAACTTGGAGTGGACATTAAATGGCATCTGTAGCTTATTCTCTAGCTAGTTACCAACCATAACCCTAATGGCTAATGACAGAGATCGTGAAAGATGTCAAGCGAAGCTCGTTGTTACCAGAGCATGACGGCCGAAGCCAGGGATAGCCTCACGAACCCCCACAGGTTCTCAAACGCCTTCCATGAGAACCCCGTCCACGCCCTCCCGCACGTCCCGCTGAATATGTACACCAGCTGAGCCACCACGACGGCCACCCACGAAGCGTCCAGCACGATGGCTGCCCCGACCAGCCCCCACCCGAGCTTCAGCATCAGCAGCCAGCTGAACACGGTGTGGAGAACCAGCACCACCGCCGCGATGACCGCCATCACCATGATCTTGCTCTGCGCCTGCAGGAACTTGGCGATCGGGAAGTTCATCGCGTACATGAACAGCTGCGGGATCATCCACACCGCAAACTGCCCCGCTGCCTCCGATATCGCCGCCGTCTGCCCGATCAGCCGCAAGATCTTCCCTGCGAAGATGTACAGGAAGCACAGCACTACGGCGGTCGTGTTGAGGATCACCCACGACCGCTGCATGTATATGCCCAACATGTCGAGCTGCCCCGCCCCGTAAGCTTGCCCGCACAGCGTCTCCAGCGCGCTTCCCATCCCGAGCTGCCAGAATCATTGCCAAGCAAATTCATTATCCTGAATTCCACACATGAACGCAAACTGACAATAGGACTAAGCTATATGTGAGGATTCCCTAGATTTACAAACGCTCGAGATTAATGAGCAAAATCAATCGATGAATCAGCTCTCGACGTGAACAACGTAGCAGGATTCCTGTCTGTGCTATTCGACATCGATTGACGATTCGTAATTCGGAATACTCAATGTTAGCTCCATTTCAAACATGATGAATATGCTATGAGAAATAAAAAATTGCCCGCTGAACTGAGATAGCCACGTCAGATTCAGGAACAGGTGAACGCATGTATATGCGGACATACCATGACACCGAAGGAGAAGCCAGCGATGACGGAGTTCTCCACGGAGACAGCAGCGAGGTCGAGGGTGCCGACTTGGCCGGCGAGGACCTGGGTGACGGCGCCGAGGGAGTACTGGCAGATGGAGGTGAAGATGGCGGGGCCGGCGAGGAACCAAAGCTTCTTCGACTCCCTGGCGAACTCCCGGAGGAAGTCGCGGGGCCCCTTGATGGGGGGGATGTCGTCGGCGTGCGGCATGAAGGCGAAGGCGTCGTTGACGGTGGTCGAGAGCGGCAGGTTGGCGACGATGGTCTGCTGGTCGCGGGCGTGGTCGCCATGATCTGCTCGGCCCGCCGAGAGGAGAGGCTGCTTACCATTCTCCATGACTCAGCAGCAGCAGCAACAGTAGCAACCTTATCGTTGTTGCTGCGGCTGCCGAGAGGTGGTGATGGGAGAGCGTTTGAGAGGGATTTGACAATTGATCCAAATCCGTTGGAGAGAGGTTTATATATAAGGACGGTGGAGGAGAGGTTTCTTCTGCACGATATTGGGGACGATACAATTTTTATTATTACTAGTTTATATATGTGTATGTGCACAGTTGAAACAAAATTTTAGATGGGAGATTAGGACGGTCCAAGTTGGACTTTTTTGCATCAGCTTGGAATGAGAATAGTCCTCCTTCCCTCCTTACCTCTTTCTCTCTTTATATATGGAGAGATAGCCGGCGTCGTTTAGGGACATGCATATCGGTCCTATAGAGTTGTGTTCCCCTCACGCTTGATCGCCTCCCTAGTCGGTTTCCGCAACCTAACATGTTGCCGCATGAGCAAGGCGCTCTAAACCCAAATCCACCTCTTCTTTTTCATTCACCCAAACAACGCCCCGAAATCCCGCATGCTCCATCATCGCTTCGCACCTCGCCACTAACAACTAAGGAATCAACGGCCGCACTGCCTGCTCATCGCCGCACGAGATGTTCGGAACATTTCCGGCCCGTTTGTTCCTCATGGGTACACAACAAGTTGCCCCCGTCCATGTGCTTGAACATGGAGCGTAGCCGCGCAGCCGTCTCTTTTTAGGATTATGTGAAGTAGTATCTATTTAGTATGATGCGCTGATCATTCTCGTGTTGGCTGTTGTCACCGCTGTAGGAAATGCAAAATTTTCAAATTAAGTGTTCATGACCCATCGTTTCGAGAGAAGAAATTAAAATTTCTCACGTACATGCTCTTCCCGTCAAGAGATGAGAATTTAAGACACGGCTCTTCCCTTGCCATCCCTCCTCAAGGTTGTCGATGATGCGGTTGGAATCAACGGAGGGTCTTCCAACCACATGAAGCTTTAGCATTTATCGAGGTCATACTAAATGTAGCTGTAGCGGCCGATTAATTCCTCAATTCAAGCAAGACGTCTTAGAAAAAGGACGTGGCGTTCTGTTGAACTCGTACAAAAAGAGCATGCGGTGCCATCACGGCTGGATCCGACGTTGGTTCATTGAGAGTAAAACCTGACGAAGACGCGAATCATGCTCTTTTGGCAAGGGACGATGCTCCACGTGAGCTGCGGGTGGATCTGGACAACGTGGTGATGATACATAGGGGACTCTGCTTGGTTCATAATTTAATGCTCGAGCCCATTCCCATCTTTTTTCACACGATACGTCCATTTTTCCAATTTTTGAGATGTCCCAAAAAGGCATTTCCATTCATACAACTGTTGTTAATCTAAATAGTGCCCATAAGGGCAATATGACAGAGAAATAAGCGCACAACCCTATACGCATGCATTGGCAAGCCGTCTGGGTGTTGCAACAACAATCTCGCACCTATTACGGAGTGTTCAAATTGAGCCACTACTACTTAGTTCAATCGCAAATAAACGGATCAGTGTGGAAACAACCTTACATGTAAATGTTATCTCACCTTATACATGACTTAATTAATTCAAAACGGTGGAAAACCTTTTAATGTAAAAATCTTACTGCCAAAGTAGCAAGACTTTTGAAAAAAAAAAAAATATCTTGTCAATGAATTTGTCTCGATGGTTCAAAAGTAAATCTTGCTGGCAAATTAGGGCGATCAAACTTTCATCGCGACTGGAGCATAACTTTTTGGATTGACTGTTGTCGCTTTTCCAAGACAATTTTGGTATTTCCTTCAAATTATGCACAAGTCATGCAGTCACATATGAAGGACATCGCCAACCCCTCATCTGTGAACAACTTGTTATTAAGTAGACCACATCCTTCTTCCGTTTGGGGCTCGAGATGGATTAAAATGAGTATGCGGGGCTTCTAAAGGTAACCCCGGATTCACTAGCGTAGGAGGATTATTCGGAAATGAAAGGGGCGATTTAGCTTTGAGGTTTTGCCTCTGTCCTTATAGTAAGTTCATCGTTGCGAGCTGACCTTTGGGCATTGTAGTTGGGATTTTACTTCGCCAAGCAACATGGTTTTCACAAGCTCATCATTGAGATAGGCTCGAAAGTTATCAAAGAACTTATCAATGAAGAGACCATTTTGGATAACACTAGACGTCTTCGTCTTGACCTTGTTTTGGAGCCGAATGAATTCAACTTCTCAGGCCAGATCCCGTGGGGTTTGGTCTTATGATCCCCACCTCATACGCTATCTTGTCTTCTTCTTTTTTCCTTTTTTTTCCCGTCGCAAAATTGTGCTCATTTTTGCCCTATGATAATGCAATCTTTAGCAACTTGTTTTGAAGAATACTTTGACAAATTTGAGAGTAGTTAGAGTTGAACACCAATAATTTTAACAGACTTTCGACACAAACTTCTAATATACTCGAAATAAATCTTGGACTTATGTTTAGAAGATTAAAAAAAAAAAGTCTCCTCTTGAATCTCGTATGTTTTTTTTTTTAAATGTTTCTTGTATGACATATGACTTAATTTGTGAGGCTGCTTTATGCAACTATGGTGATATGGTATTGGTCATTGGTAATTGTCTGGTGCTAATTTTTTGTTGTTTTTAACATCGGCTATCCTTTTTGCATTGAGACGCAATTAAAATGGTTCTTCTATTTTTGTTCAGTGGCAAAATTTAAGTGTGAATTGCATATCGAGGATCTTGCATATGTATTCATGCTCCACGAAATAAATAGACTAATTATGGATTATGCATGATCTGTATTTATTTTATTAGTGATGCTATATAGGTCGACTTTACTGTAACAAGACGTAATTATTTGACTTAAATGAAAATAAAAATTGAGAAGAGAAAGTATCCCCGAAAATAGAAATTTTGTGCAGTTATCAAAGGTACTTTTTGTTTCGGGAATAAAAATTTTGTGCAGTTATTAAACGCGATCTGATTCCTTAAAACTCGTTCAGAGAACATGATTGATTTTATGGGTTAGAAGTTAGAACGCACCCTGAAGCGCCAGTGGCCCTAGGGGCCCTTCACAACAAGTCTATCAAAGCGTCAGAGGTTCATAAACGCGTCTGGCGTCTACTTGTAAAAGAATCACTCACTATCGTCGCAGACGAATTCGAATTCGTGACGTCGTGGACAAGAATATCAATCGGGTACCACCAACCAGTGACGGGACTCGGCTCTAGAGTAGTTGGGGCAAGTGCACCCCCTCATTTCTCAATAAACATAGAAATTAAGTTGAGATTTTCAAGTTAACGCTAAATTACTCTTGCCTTAAAAAATCCCTCGCCCACAACTAAGTCAAAAGTAATTATTTGATATATATATATATATATATATATATATATATATATATATTTTACGCCAGCTTAAATCGGAGTTGGCACTGAAGTGATTGTTTTTAAAAGAAGTTGACACTTAAGTGATCGAAGTTATAAAAACATAGCACTAAAGTGATCAATTTAAAAGTTTTGACACTAAAGTGAGCGTCGCACACAACTTATGACATTTAAAATGTAATTAAACCAACGAGTAACGGTAGGGATATTAAGACCTTTTACTAAAACATGTGTACTAAGGGAATGAGTAGAACTGGGTCGGGTCCGCCCATAAAGCGACCGACGTATATGTAATCTTTGCTAAATAGCATAGCGACAAATTTGAGTAAACCACACATCTTTTAGCATTCCTCTTGAGAAAGTAGGACCGAGAAAATTGTTGCAAATAGACACAGCAATTGACTCAAATTCTTCTTCCGTGAGAAAAGAAGGAAAAAGAGATAATAATTTGGCCTTTGTAGACTTTACAAAATTGGAGAGTGACCCATTGGGGAGCTTACAGCCGCTTCAATCGTGATACCTCAATTGTCCGCACGTTGGTTGCACCCGGAAATTAAGTAAGAGTGCCGCTCTGTCTGTTTCGCTAAAGATAAATAATTTAGAAAGTATTTTTCTAAAAATGAATGTTTTAATCGCTTATAAAAATAAATAAATAAATAAATATTTTCATTATCCACAAAATATTTAGATATAAATTATTATCGATGATGAAAACGCTTTCATTAGCTAGTTATCTCAGAGGATACGATCAATCAAATTACTCTTCTTCTTCTTCTTCTTTCAGGAAGCAAGGGCGGGCTGAATCTTGCTTTTTCTTCTTCTCTTTGTTACCCACACCCCCAAAAGTTTCAGGTTTGTTAGGGAAGATGGTCCCGTGGCTAAAAAAAAGAAAGACAGAGATGCCCAGCTAGTAGAGCTGCTTCAACGCTACTCCAAAAAGCACAAACAATGTTAAAAGTCCGAAATAAAGTTGGTGGAGATTCTTGCTCCACTGTATATATTGTATCGGCAGTTCTCCTCACCAGTCACTACCACGACACACCCCAACTTTTTCGATTCCAAATCCGAGAAGCATAGATGGGAAAAAAAAAAAAACAAAAGCATCTCCACGGGCAACCCTCTGACCCTATTTACGAGATAAATCTACTTGCCAAGTATAATGATCATGGGGAATGCGTAGGATGCTTTCAGCACTAACACTTATTGTTGGTTGTCCCACATCGGTTATGGAAGGGGCTGATGAATAATTTATAAGTGTGAGGAAAAATTTCAACTTTTAAACTAGATTTTGAATTGAGGTAGGCCAAAGATCACCTAAAACTAATATCAGAGCCCGGATTACCAACAAGTCTGGACTTGACAATCACATGAGAGAGATACGAGTTATCGCTCCTTCCGATCCATGACCCGATGTGTGAGAGTAAGATTGTTGGGATTGTACCACATCGGTTGTGGAACGGACTGGTGGTCGGAATGTAAATTGGTGTAGAAGGATACTTAAATTAAGAAGCAAACCTAACACCGGATCTCACACGTAAAGGGAAGATTGTTAGGATGCATATGTGAGTTATGTTATAACAGTCCCACATGGGATAATTAATGTGGTGTGGAGCAGTTGATATATATAAGTTATATATCCAAGTTGGCTAATAACTCATTGGCTTAACCTCTTGAATAAAGGTGGGTTGGCTTAACCTCTTGAATAAAGGTGGGTTCAACTAGATATATTGAATGGCTCGATCCCAGGTTGGCGCACAGAAAAATGATGAACCAAGAAAGTGGTAGTGCTTGAAGAAAGTCCCAAGCTGAGATTGTGGAGATAGTTTCACAAGGTACGCTAATATAGTCTAATTCTGATTCGGAGCAATAGGACTTGGTTAATGAAGTCGTGAATGCAAATTCAGATGAAGGTCTAGACACACATAGCATGTTGGCTCTTAGGAATAGGACTTGTTAATGAAGTCGTGAATGCAAATTCAGATGAAGACCTAGACACACATAGCATGTTAGCTCTTAGGAGATCGACACGGGAATGACAGGTACCACTTCGATACTCACTTAATGTAGTGAGTACTTTTCATGCTTTGAACATTACCGGAGATGATCATATTTCTGTAAAGATGCGAGATCCATGGATGATGCAAATCAGTGGGAGCTCGTAGTGATAGATGAGATGCAGTCGCTTGATCATAATGAGACATGAAGCCTATGTAAATTGCCTAAGGATAGAAAAGTAATTGGGTGCAAATGAATATTCAAGTGAAAGATGAAACCGGATGAGACCGTAGAGAATTACAAGGTTAGGCTCACGAGATTTTCTCCCTCATGGTAAAATTGACATTGGTACGATTTGTTCTATTTATAGCAGCTGCATACGATCTTGAGGTGGAACAGATGGATGTAAAGATAGCATTCCTTCACGGGGACTTTGAGGATGAGATTTATATGAGGCAACTAGAAGGTTTTGAAGTAAAAGGAAAAGATAATCTGGTATGCAAATTGAAAAAAGTCTTTATATGGGCTGAAGTAGTCACCGAAGATGTGGTATCAGAAGTTTGACACGTACATGCTCTTGCTTGATTTTGTGCTTTCAAATTCTGATCACTGTGTTTACATGAAGAGAACGAGCGATCAGTTTGTCATCCTCACGCTATACGTGGATGATATGCTGTTGATTGGAAATAACATGAAGATGTTAAAATTTGTTGGCCAAGAAATTCGAAATGAAAGATTTGGGGTCTGCAAATTTTATTTTGGGCATACAGATTAAGAGAAACCATGAGAAACGAAAGTTGTGGCTAGGACAGGAGAAATACATCAAAGAGATGTTGAAGAAATTCAACATGATGGACTACAAGCCTGTTGGTACCCCTATATCTTTAGGGACCAAACTATCTGCGAAATAGTATCCTAAAACGGATGAGGAAACGGAGGAGATGGCCTGAGTTCCATACGCGAGTATAGTGGGTAGCTTGATGTATGCAATGATGTGCACGCGTCCGAATATATCCCAAGAAATGAGAGTCTTGAGTCGTATATGTCTAACCCAAGTATAAACTACTGGTATCAGAGCCTAAGTTACAAACAAGTTTGGACCTGATAGTCACACGGGAGAGATACGGGTGTCGCTCCCTCCGAATCATGGCTCAATGTGTGAGGGGGAGGTTGTTGGGTTGTCCCACATCAGTTATGGAAGAGACTGGTGGTCGGTTTATAAGTATGAGGGAAAGCCTCAACGTTTGACCTAATTTTTGGGTTAAGATAGGCTCAAGACCATCCAACATTGATATCAGAGCCTAAGAAGTCTGGACCCGACAGTCACATGGAAGAGATACGAGTTGTCCCTTTGACCCATGGCTCGATGTGTGAGGAGGAGATTATTGAGGTTGTCTCACATCGGTTGTGGAAGGGGCTAGTGGTTGGTATATAAGTGTGAGGGAAATACTTAACCTTTAACCTAACTTTTGGGTTGAGATAAACTCAAGACCACCCAACACTTCCCCTCACAAAAATAGAGGAAATTACCAAAAAAATCTTAAATCTATTTCGATCCTAATTTTTTTTTTTGTCAATGAGTCATAAACTTTTTGCATTTATGCCAATTCTCGTTGGAAAGAATTAACATGAACGACGGCTGTCTTACATGACATGGTTAGCGCAAATGTGAACAAACTTTTAATTTTAAATATTTTTTTGAATTTTTTGTTTGCTTGATCTTTCTATTTTTATCCTTTCCTTCTTTATTCCTCCTGCCAATCGCCAAAGTCTGGCGATCGACCAGAGGTAAGGGCCTGCAAGGTCGATCTTGCGGGTCTCTAGCAAAGCTTGCCTCTATCAGCCAGTGGCAAGGTCGAGGCTAACCTAGCTAGATGAAGAAGGAAGGGAAGGAAAAAAAGGAGATGAAATAAAAAAATCAAAAACATTATTAAAATTGTTCGCATCAGGGCTGGCCGTGCTACATTGCATGGTCGGCATCCACGTCAATAATTTTTAGTCAAAATTTATCTTATGGAATTAGCACAAATGTAAAAATTTTAGAACTCAATTGACTAAAAAGAAAAATTTGGGATTGAATTGGTACAATTTCAATAGGTTTAGCACTAGTAAATCTCCAAGGCGAATTTTGACACAATTTCCCCTTTATGCTTGGAATGCTCCCTAAATTGGATCCATAGATGGCTCGACCACTCACAGCCATTTTGCAATTGAAACATTGTTAAAACTCATATTAGGGACGGACAGTGATCCACTTCCCATCTCCAAAATGACCACGCACATTGCAACTAGCGATTCTGGACCATGGGTGTTTCGAGGATTGTAACATTTTTTTCACCAGGGTGGTTGGGCAGATTAAAGTCGCCCTACGACGGCAAGCCTAGACATGATCCCGGGTCGTTATTCGTGCGATACAACTAGGTTGGCTCGAGGAGGGGTAGAGTCCTGCCCGCGCATCCATCGAAAGCTAGAAAGGCTAATGCTTAATGACTATTTATGTTGTCTGCTGTTTACCGAAGGCGAAGAAGAATGGAAGGTGTTGACGTCGGAAGGCCTAATCGTATATTTCGCGAAATTGGCAAGAGAAACGTACTCTCTTTTCTCTTCATATCGCGATCGCAGGCATCCTCACTGTAGACGCAACATCATTGGACCACCAGTTCTGAGGTCCACATTAGCTTTACTCGGGGGCCGATTTAGACTTCAGGAAATTGATGTTGGTCTTGGATAAATAAGCCCCGAGAAGTTCTTAACCTAAACTTGGAGCTTATTACAAGGATCACAAGTCAAAAATGGAGATGTCAGCTACAATTTTCGTTGGAGCAGGGTTCGTTTTCGGACGGAAAAATCCAATTTGGCATCTTTGCCTCCATGACGGACATGAAGGACGTTGCTGACAAGTGAGGTCATGGCGGACGTTGCTGACAAGTGGCAAGGCTGGCGAGAACCGTACACTTGTTTTACTGGATGCGCACGTACACTCTCCACATTGGTTTTTTCCCCCTATTTTTCAACAGCGGAGGTGGCGTCGAGGGCTATCATTAGACGTGATCAAACAAAATCTTGGGCTCGGAACCAATTCGTTGATCCGTTCGTTGATCGGATCCACAGTTCCATACCACCATTTAAAAAAAAAAAAAAAAAGAACACATGAGTGGCAGGGGGGTTCAAAGTAGACTATTTTCATTTTATCTATTTGTATTGATCAAATAAATTATATGAAGAATATGTTTTTAGGTTGAACCGGCGGAACTGGAACCAAAATTGGAACCGAAACAGCCTCTTCATGGTCCGATTTTGATTCCAAATTTTTTAGAAATTGAAATTGGCAGTTTCATGGGACCAGCCATGTCTAGCTATGATGGCTTGGCCTGAATCCGGATTAGGACGTCGTACTCTCAGGTTGCAATGTAAGGTGACAGGTAAGTAGCATTTAATAGGCAAGTCAGTCTCCCCGTATATATTGTCGGATGGAAGGACCAACTCGAACAAGAAATTAATAGAATTTAGGGAGCCCAAGTGCTCAGAAAAACAATAATAATGTGAGAGATTTCATTGAACGGTTTTCCATAATACGAGGACCAACGATGTCTCAATTCCAAAGAAAGTTAGGTGTCCTCGTCTCTTTGCTAGAGATTCGGATCATCTTCTAGAAGATGATAATTGGGTGCATCGATGCATCGTTTGTCGATCGGTTCTAAAGGTCAACACTTAAGAAGCTCATAGACTCGGGTGCCGCTAAATTCATGTCACAATGGGAAAATCAATCCATGCAGGAATCCACACAGATACAAACGTGCATCGGACAATGGGCCAGATTGCAAATATCGATTAATTTAAAAGAAAAAAACTGAGCTTAATCGTCGGAAATAGTTAGGTATAAATTATTAGCAGAAAAATAAAAATAATACAAAAAATAAGAAATGGAGAATAATTAGACGGGGCAAAAGATGCCACTAGTCGCCCCTATGCTCCTTTACACAATCGAGACAATAAAAAGAAAAAGACGGCTGAGTGAACGAATGTCCAATGTGGCATAAACTCACCTTTTGCCAGGACCTATTATGATTAAATATATAATCAGGAACCAGCCAAAGGGCTACTATGATTAAGATATAGTCTGCGATTTGCAATTTGCTAGATAACTAGTCTAAGCAAACGGAAAAGATGAGACCGCCAACTTTCTTTCCGAAGAAGTTGCTTAATTAAAAAACGTGCGGAACATTGCGTTTATTTTTAGAGTAATTGACTTTGTCAGGGTAATCTCGAGTCTGTTGTTCCATACGAGTAAAGGTAGATGATTCCGACATACTCGATATAGGCTATTGATTTTATGACATAATGCAGATTGTTGCTGGGAAGAATCAGGTTCCCCACCAATATACGTGTGGAAAAGGAGAAATAATCAATAGTAGCGCACTGACTTTCTACGGGGAGAAAAAAAAAATCATCAAGATAATCGTGTTCATTGATTTGGAGCTTCATGTCAAAGCATCCAACATCGGGAGTCTCACCTATCAATTTAAGCTTTCGGGTAAGATTAATGTAGAATGGTATCAGAGTTTAGCTCCGTCCTGTCCATCGAATTTTACGGGCCATTGTAAATTAATGTAGATTCTGGGGGATATTTGTAGCCTAATGATCTTCGGGGTGATACTAAAAGTTCAAGGGACGGCCAATATATTTAACCTGTTGTGTCGACATGTGGCAGACTCCTATTCAAGTGGGAGAAGAATGAATGTTTGAGTGAGTATTAATTGCTGTAGCAACCATGGCAAGAAAATGCCACGGGGTCGCTCAAATCTCCACCGGTACCTCAATGTGCAACTGGAACCCAACTACATTATGAGCAATGGCGACGGATAAAAAGCAATGTACAAGCTTTCAAGACGAGAACAAAACCCGAGGATGGAAATCGACAGGAGCCAAACGCAACGATACAGCTAGATGAAGCCACGGTCCACCTTCCTCAACCCGAGAGAATAAAATACGTCAATCATTGCTGATGGTACTACGAAAAATCACATCCGCTCGTGTATATATATTGGGAAAAGGTAAGGAAAAGACGAAAGGATGAAGTTTGACTTCTCCTGTTTCAATGATTTGCTGTGTTCAAAGGTGATGGCTGCTCGGTCCGTGCGTCTGTAAAAATAGGTCGCGTAGAAGTGAAAAGGGCTCTTATTCTATTGCGCGAAAGGTCACGAGTCAGGGTCGGTAATTTAAACAAGTCATGTTCACAAGACGATGTCGTCGGTTTTCCAAAACCCTAGAACGGACAAGGCATGATAAGATAAGAACAAGAACAGTGCATGCATAATTATATTATATTGCCGCAGATTGAGATTCTTTACCAGATTTAAAGATGGTTCGGTTTGAGAAGAATTGAGAACGTTGAAGAGGAATGAGATAGAGATGATCATGGCAATCGAGAGAGCCTCCATTTCGCCACGCCGCTCACGGGCAACAAGACAATAAAAGAATGCAGTTAAATCCGCAGAGGGCAAGAGCAAGGGGACAAGCGAAGGCATTACGTACTGATCAATCCGTATGATTAGAACGCCACGAGATCTTTGGCCCTCTCCTGCCTGTTTTCTAACCTCGTCCACCTGCGATCTTCCGGGTGGAGTGCGCATGGATGATTCTCATCCAAATGCAGACAAACCATAAGAACACTTCAGTTGGATGTTCGCGCCTTGTCCTTCTCTCGGAGCCCTCTGGTCTGGTTGATGGAACTGATATTGTTTGGTTTCAAAACTAACTGTCAACTCAGCTGCTGCTCAGTCAGCCAACTTTGTACTTTCCCTAGAATGGTAGCTGACAAGGATTCTAATTTTAGACAGACGAGTCATGTCAAACGTCAGGGGAGAGAGTTCAGCTATGCTTTAACAAATGGGCGTGTCGCTATGGGAGATCTTATCGAAGACTACTGCCCGAGCTGCGACAAGGGGCAGTGACGTGACGTTCTCTCTTCTGCTGCCCATGAACCGCTTTTTCTTTATTGTTGATGTCCAAGTTATATTGGTTTTTTTTTTTTTGGAAAATTCCAAAAAAAGCTCGAAATCCTCTCTTTCTTTCTTTTTTAATAAAGACTCGTCATAAAGTTTATTTTAAATAATAATATAAAGTGACATAATATATTTTAAATAAAGTCATGGTATGATCAGAAAAGGAGATCTACCTAAAAGTCATTATTGTCATTTCGCATTTTTATTTTTATTTTTACCATTTTTCTCTATTTTTTCCTTTTTTTGATTTTAAAAATGAAAAAACAACCACACTGGTGGCAGCAGGCTGCCCCTCCCGCCTATGGCAGCCGACCCACTACTGGTGGGGGTCGACGAGGGCGGAGAAGGTCGACGGGCCTCACCTTGACTAGGACAGGGGTTGCCACCCAAATATGGGAGATGGCCTGACCCTCTCCTTATTTTGGTAAGGGCCAGTTGGTCATCGTTGTGGCACCGGCAATCCCATTGGCCTTCGCCGCCCCCCAACTTAGCAGTGGGGCGACGACCAAAGGCAAGTCGGGATTTTACTTCAAACTTTTATTTGAAACAACGTTCACTTCATACCCTTAATTAAAAAAATAAGAACATATCATGCCTTTATTTGAAACAATATTCACTTAGAGACTTCATTTGAGAAATTAAGATGACTTGGGTTCCTTAAGTCGAATTTTTCCTTCTTTTTTTTGTTCTCTTCCTCGTCTTCCGTTTCTCAATCGACCGATTCCCTCTCTCTTTCTGTCGGCCTGATCATGACGAGTTGGAGAAACGAGATGTGATTAGCTAGACTCCACTTTTATTTGGTAGCTTTTCTAGTGTTGGTTACTGTATCCAAGCCAGCAACTACTAGACGAAGGGAAAGGAATCGAGATGAGCGAACTTTAGTGCTTATTGACTTCATCATCCGATCATTTGATTAGGTGATTACGATCACGGCTCTTGTAAGATCGCGAGGTTGTGCTTTTTCGTGGCTTCTTAAGGACGTGTAGGTCCGTTTCTAAGACGATGAGAATGAGTGCCCCATCGGCCCGAATCCACATCAAACGCGAGAGAAAGGAAGAACACACAATCTCTTCTCGTAGGAAGAAGCAGTGTTCAGACAGCAATCACAATTGAAAGTCAACTCTCGACCGACCCCCGTGTGGAGATGTGACCCGACACTTATTGGGCCAGAACTCTTGCCTTCCGTCACTACTCGTCTGTCGGGTTTTGTGGGCTTTAAGGAACAACCACGTTGAACTACATCGACAAGATGCAAATGCCCAGTCCATTTCCGACCCAAACGAAAGAAGCCTCGTTATATTTGTGTATTGGCTTTTATCTCTGTTTAGGCCAGTTTAATCTGTGTGTGTTTATGGAGTTGTAGAATCTTACCAGCCAAGCAGCATTTGGCCGTAAACAAGTATGGCACATAGATTAACTCCAAATGAGTAACAACCTCTCGAATCATTTTAATTTTTTTTACTTTAAATTTGTCTCCGCCTAAATGTTCCTTCTCGAAATGTCGCCATATGTTAGATGTATCTCCCCGTTCTGGCTCATTTGTTGTCAACATTTCTTCGACACCGATAGGAGGATGAAGACTTTATTGCATTGAGACTTGCTCAATGTTGGGAATAACATTGATATTATCGTCATCGTCTAGCCAGCATGCATACTTACGAGGATCATATCCATGAGGATAATCGGATTCCTCCATTGCCATCGGGCTCTTTCCGATATTTTTGCTTTCACTTGCTATGTTTTGAGAAAATTGAGCCAAAAGCCGATTCAGAGGATTGAGGAAATTGAGCTAGGATTGAGAGAATTGAACGGATTGAGAAAATTGAGACTTGAGCGAATTTGTGAGAAAAAATGAAAGAGGGAAGACCGCTATTTATAGATGGGGAATGGGATGATATAATTACTTTAAAAAAAAAGAGGGTGGGGGGGGGGGCGCTTGGGGAGGGGTACGTTGCATTGTAATGGCTATTCGGGTCGCTGGGGGCCTTGGGTACGAGCCGTTGGGCTCTCCCCCCCCCCCCTCCCCCCTTCTTTTTAAGGCCTAATTTTAGGCAGTTCGGAACCAACGGTTCCGAGCTGGTTCCGAATTTCTACTAAATCGGAATCGGCCCGTAAGGGCTGGATCCATTTTGGTTAGTCCATGGGCCAGTTTCGAGCCCAAACCAGCCCGTGGCCATGTCTAATCCACATAGAATGATAGACAAGACTGTCACATCAACAATAGCGACCAAACTTCGCCGAAAGGATTACATCATAAAATCTTCATATAATATAAGTTTTGGGCGCGATCTCTAACCAAGGGGAATTAATACAAAAAACAATAAACTTATGTTTTTTTTTTCAATTCAGTTTTAAATCTTTTAATTTGGCCAATTTAATTCTAAATCTTTTGATAATTTGTCAATTTGGTCCTTTTAGGCCTCGCTAACGTAAAAGCTAACTATCTAAGTGGCACGACAAGTACCGACATGAAAATTTTTTATAATACTTAAAAAAAAACTTTATATTTGCATAATTTTTATTTTTTTTCTTCTTTTGTTTTGTTTTTTTCTTTCTTTCTCTCCCTTTTTTTCCGTCTAAGCTCGACAAGGGCTGGCTGACTCTTGATGGCCACGATGTGAGGGCCGGGGACCCTCACCAAACTTTGTAGGGTAAAAAATAAAGAAAGAGAAACAAAAAAATAACATAAATTATCTTAATATTTAGGAATTTTTTTTTAAAAAAAATATCTACGTCAGCACCGACCATCCTACATTGTCCACGTCGGCAATTCCCATACAAAACTGCCCAAAATGATTCAATAAGCAAGTCTTCAAAAGATTTATGACTAGATTAGCCAAATTAAATGATTTAAAATTGAATTGACATAAACATAATAAATTTTAGATTCTTTTGATAAGTTTTCCCACTCTAACTTAAACCACACGTCTTTAAAGCTGTGCGAGCGCAAGTGAGCCACGATCAGAGAGCGACTTTAGCAAAAGAAAGATGTTTCCTAGGGAAAGTGTCGCCTTCTCGGAAATTTTCTGCACAATTTCCCGGATCAGACGGAGCAACCCGGTACCACCCATTAATTCACAGTTGATGGCGATGGATGTGGAAATCGCCAACGCAAAGTCCTGAAAGTCCGACCGTCTTGTTATGGCAGTGAATTTCTGCAGGCCTCCACAGCTTTGCGAAGCCAAATTGGCCTGAAATTGACAGCACGTCTTCGTCGACGCAACACTCAGGAGTCATGACAAACTTTTTGTTCTAAAAATTAATTTTTGGCTAGAAATAAATTTTTTTATTTTTATTTCTAAATGATTTTTTCAGTAAAAAAATAAGTTTAATAATGACATAAAATTTTTTATCCTTAAATAATCGACGGAGGAGGCGGGCGGGCGGCGGCTGCCGTTGGCAATAAAGATTTCTATTTTTATGTCTGTGAGAAGTAATTTTTTTTTATTTCTCATTTTTACTTCAAATCTATTTTTGAAACAACTTTTAATTTTAGAAATAGAAAAATAAAAATGCGTTAACAAATAAATTTTTATTTCGGAAATTATTTCCAAAACAGAAATTTAGAAATGAAATGATTTCATGCACCCTTAATTTTTTTTTGTTAGGAGCTGCCCAATCCTTTATCTCTCTCTCAATCTCTGCACATTCAGCGTCAATTTCGACGAAGCATCCACGAGACTGACCCGACCCGACCCGACGTGACATTTGTATATGGTCAATCTCGCACGCGCAATAACTTCAAGACTCGATTGCTCAAGAGCGTATCGGCATTTCCTTTTCTTGCGTCTTTCGTCGTAAAGGCCAAAGTTTGACGTTGGAATTGATGTAGAAGTGTTTCTGTCGTCTGACGCGAGGCTAAAGGTTTATGGACGATGATGCGTATACCATTCATGTCCTTTTCTAACTCCTAAAATGACATTGGTCGTCCGCATGTAGCAATTGTGTCTCCCCTGCAATGATATTGACGCCTACCCCAATTAAAGGTCCGGGCAATTTTCGGTTCGTGCTCACCCCTATGAAAATCAGAGGCAATTCGCGAGAGTACAATGATGGTGTTTTTCGCTAAATTTTTCATTTTTCACTTCCACTTAATCATTTTCAAATGCTTGGCTTTCGACAATTATGTTTCCTTAAGATTTTGCAGGGTTAATGCGTCCTGTTCCAAATATTGGCAATGAACCTGAATTTTGGAACTGGTAATTGAATTGACCCCATTGTGAACCGGCCCAACTGGTTACCCCTGCAATATTTTGAATATATTGTTACTTTTGAAAAATTATTTAAAAAGTTCTAAACCTAATCGGTCCCCTTCTGGGGCGATGACCATAGTGCCCTTGCTTGGGCCTGGCGAGGGACACTGGCCCCTGGCTTGGGGTGTGAGGCCTCGCCTTGGGCCATCAGCCTTTATCGGTCGACCTAGCATTTTTTTGTTCAACCTTTTTTAAAACAAAAAATTAAAATTTTTGTAATCTAATTAAAATATAAAGAAAAGAAAAGAAAAATAAAAATATATTAAAATACCATTAAAAGTTATTCACATCAGTGCCAATAGTGCAACGTATAATAAATGGCATCTAAATCATCAATTTTTAGTCAAAATTAGCTGGATGTCTCAATTGAAAAAAACATGAAAAAGTGCAATAAGTTTGGGAAAATTTTGACTTTTTCTATACCAAAAATCCATGATAATCTCACAATAAAATTCTAATATGAATTTTAGAGTTTGAATAATATTTTAGGTTTCCGTGAAAAAAAAATTTGGCGAGGGCGAACAAATAGGCCGGGAATTTAGTTGGAAGACTCATAGCCAACACCGTCGAAAGCAGAAATCAAACGACAGGATTAGGACGAATGGAAGAAATCGGACATAAGTCCTGAGACGGTACGAGAGAAACTACTGTCCGAGTCTTGACTTCAATAAAGGCTGTTCCTTTTTCTTTTTTTCTTTTTTAGCCTTCTACTTTTCCCATTTTTGATCGCCACGCTTGCGTCTCTGACAATTGGCTCCGCCTATCATCCCACTGATTCCCACACACCTCCCTTTGTCTTCTTCTTTTGAATCGATACAGACGAGAACTCACCCACCACTTTCTATAAATTCACCCTCCTACGCGCCCGATCCGTCCCAGCTTAGAGAACCACCCATTTCTACAGATTTCGTCGCGGAGGCCCACCTTCCCCCTTTCTCTCGAGGCGATCATTTTCCAGGGGAATGTGAAAGGGGAAGAAGGGAAAGAAGAGGGAGCCATCGTGGGTTCTTGCGTGGGGGTGTGTGTGTGTCTGTGCGCGCGCTGACTGAGTGTGTGGTCTGATCGGAGGCATTGCTGTATGTCAGCAGAGTACTACTGCGATAAGTACTGTGGTGGATACGGTGAGGTAGCGAACCCATTGCAATGGCCACAACTCAGGAAAAGGCGGCGCCTTTCTTCGTCGGGATTGCAAAACCGTCGCCCCCGCCGGTCGCAGCGTCCGTGCTCCGGAAGGCCGGCGAAGAAGTGCTGGTCCACGACTGGGCCGTGACCGCGGGCGATCCGGCCGAGGATCTGACCAGTAAGAGAGCTGCCTCCGTCGGTGGTGCTGCCTTGATCCGTCCCGTGGAGCCTCTCCCGGATTCGCCTGCAAAAACTCCAGCTAACAAAGGTTCGCTCACGTGGTTTTCTTTTTTTCTTTTTCTCTGAGCTACGTGTAAGTGTATGTGCAGGTATGTACAAATTTTATTGGGGTATATACGGTGGCGATAATGCTTTGGCTTTATCTCTGATCAATGATTGGGATGTGGAAAAGGAAGTTTGGTAAAGGTTGCTTTTTTTTGTATCCGTGTTCTTCTCCGTCTTGTAGTTCTTGTGACAATATGGCATCCCCGTTGAGACGATTAATTGAGCATCACCCATCGAGCAAACTCTGACTTCCGGGTCCCAAATGTTGAACTATTCTAGTCCGCTTCTTTTAATTTTGTTCTTTTTCGTTTAAATTAGAAATGAATTTCTTGACACCAAGATCCTGAGGTTTCTCGTTTAGGTAATTCGTTTTCCAGGTTTTATCTTTAGAACACAAAAAGTCATCTAATGCGGGTGACTAAGGGTGTTCATTTTCTGTTCTGTCTGATCTATCCTATTGTTGAACACATATTTATCTGGGATCATTCCATCCTGCTAAGCTCAGAACCTGTGTGGAGGGTTCGGCTTTAGTAGTAATCAGATGTGTTTGCTTGGCTTGGATAGGAAACCCAGTCATGGTGAAGCCTCAGACCAGTCACCCCTTGGATCCTTTATCCGCTGCCGAGATCTCGGTGGCAGTGGCCACTGTCAGGGCTGCGGGCGCAACACCGGAGGTACTTAGTTTACATCTTCAATTATTTAGCTAGAAGTTTGTCTCGATGTTTGATCCTTTGCTCGTGTTTTCTCGTGGAAGAGAGATGCTGATCCATTTCTCTATTTTCAGGTGCGAGACAGCATGCGGTTTGTCGAGGTGGTTTTGCTGGAACCGGATAAGCAGGTTGTTGCCCTGGCGGATGCATACTTCTTCCCTCCTTTTCAGCCATCATTGCTTCCCAGAACAAAAGGGGGACCCATGATACCTAGCAAGCTTCCCCCGAGGCAAGCAAGACTCATTGTGTACAACAAGAGATCGAACGAGACGAGCATTTGGATTGTTGAATTGTCTGAGGTTCATGCGGTGACTCGAGGTGGGCATCATAGGGGAAAAGTGATTTCATCCAAAGTTGTTCCAGATGTTCAGCCTCCCATGGTAAAGCTTTAATCCGTTCCTAAGAATGTCTCATACTTAAGACAAATGCTGACTATGCAACAATAGTTTAAGCAGAGAAGATCTGAAGTTTGCATCAATTGGATATATTTAACATTGTTCATAGAGTGCAACAGGTCTTTGGAATTCAGTTTAATTGTAATATGACTGACCACATCAGGTTGACAAACACAAGGTAATAGTGTGTTTATTTGTTGGTCACATGCAAATGCAAGCATGGAATTCTTCCTGAGGTTATTTTCCATGACATATGTTGAGGACTGCCTCACCTGCCGCTGAAGTAGGTGAAAACAAAAGTTAATACACTCTCATCTGCTAATAAACAATGAAGTGCTTTACTGCCAATTATCCAGTGCTCTTTGCTCCTTGTATGAGATATGCAATATTGGTAATTCCTTTGATGAGTACTTGACCTATCCTATTCCAAAACTGAAAATTCTAGGATGCAGAGGAATATGCCGAATGCGAAGCTGTTGTGAAGGAATTCCCTCCGTTTAAGGAGGCAATGAAGAAGAGGGGTATTGAGGATATGGATCTTGTTATGGTGGATCCTTGGTCAGTTCTTCACAGATATTTCACTTACAAATACCAACACCTCCTTGGACAATGCTTTTGATGGTTCTTGCCCTATTTACATTCTTTGTGTGACTTTGCCCAGGTGTGCTGGATATCACAGTGAAGCCGATGCGCCAAACCGCAGACTTGCTAAACCACTTATTTTCTGTAGAACTGAAAGTGACTGTCCTATGGAAAATGGTTATGCACGGCCGGTGGAAGGAATTCATGTGCTTGTCGATATGCAAAATATGGTTGTTATTGAGTTTGAAGACCGTAGACTCATTCCCCTGCCACCAGCTGATCCATTGAGAAATTACACTCCTGGTGAAACCAGAGGTGGAGTTGATCGTAGTGATGTGAAGCCCTTACAAATCATTCAGCCGGAAGGCCCAAGCTTTCGTGTCAATGGCCACTTTGTTCAATGGCAAAAGGTGTTTAAGAATATTTCCTGAAAACTAAATATCAGTTTGGCAATATATATTTGAGACATTGATAATGGTTCACTGTAATATGGTTTTTAGTGGAACTTCAGAATTGGATTCACACCAAGAGAGGGCTTAGTAATACATTCTGTTGCATATGTTGATGGTAATCGAGGCCGGAGACCTGTGGCCCACAGGTTAAGTTTCGTTGAGATGGTAGTGCCTTATGGAGATCCCAATGATCCTCATTACAGAAAGAATGCATTTGATGCTGGAGAAGATGGTCTTGGGAAAAATGCACATTCTCTTAAGAAG
Organism: Rhodomyrtus tomentosa; assembly: GCA_028455895.1. Taxonomy (NCBI): domain Eukaryota; kingdom Viridiplantae; phylum Streptophyta; class Magnoliopsida; order Myrtales; family Myrtaceae; genus Rhodomyrtus; species Rhodomyrtus tomentosa. The sequence continues at coordinate 9,025,886 of JAPCWY010000003.1, read as the reverse complement.
GTAAAGTTTTGATCCTATCTTATATATTAAGCCCATATATTAACTTCTTTTGCTGAATCTATGAAGGACAATGCTGCAGTAAAAGTGACTCTCTCAAATTGAGTTTAATGGTGCAGGGTTGCGACTGTTTGGGCTACATAAAGTACTTTGACGCACATTTTACAAATTTTACTGGAGGTGTAGAAACAATTGAAAACTGTGTTTGCATGCATGAAGAGGATCATGGGATCCTGTGGAAGCATCAAGACTGGAGAACGGGTTTGGCAGAAGTCCGGAGATCCAGAAGGCTAACAGTGTCTTTCATTTGTACTGTGGCTAACTATGAATATGGATTTTTCTGGCACTTCTATCAGGCAAGTTATACTATGGTTGCCACAGAGAACTTACAGCGCTCAGATTATAACAGCTGTGATGATATTGATGTGTTTGTTTCCTTGGATCGCCACTTTCTTTATTTTCAATTACATGGTGTCAAAGGGTGTTTTTCTTTGTTGTTATAGGATGGGAAAATTGAAGCGGAGGTTAAACTTACTGGTATTCTCAGTCTTGGGGCATTGCAGCCTGGAGAAACTCGAAAATATGGCACCACCATTGCACCTGGGCTCTATGCCCCTGTTCATCAACATTTCTTTGTGGCTCGGATGGACATGGCAGTTGATTGTAAGCCTGGTGAAACCTTCAATCAGGTGCTTCTTTCTGTTGATTGTCTGCCTCATTCTTTAGGAATTCTGGACCGTATCACCGTTCTTTGATGGCTCGGAGTGCACTGAATATATTCATTTCCGCCCCTGCATTTTCTGCATCAAATATCGAAGCAAAATCTTCTTTTGATCGTAAATGCATTTCTCTAGGTTGTTGAAGTCAATGTCAAAGTTGAGGAACCTGGTAAAGAGAATGTTCATAATAATGCTTTCTATGCTGAGGAGGAGCTCCTCAGGTCTGAAATGCAAGCTATGCGAGACTGTAATCCTTTATCTGCACGACACTGGATTGTGAGACCTGCCTACCTCTCTCTCTATCTCTCTCTCTCTCAGACGCACACACGCACACATGGACATACAGCTGCCAACGTTTTCTTTTGTTCAGCCATGTTAGTGATGGTATTAGATGTTATCTTCTCATATATGCGTGCGTCTCCCTATATTAATATTATTGCCTGATTCTGTTTCTCCTATTTGGTTATGGCTCAACACTTTTAACAATGTTCTTTTACATAAGTCAGATCAGAAATACAAGAACGGTCAATAGGACGGGGCAGCTTACGGGATACAAGCTATTACCTGGCTCAAATTGCTTACCTTTAGCTGGTTCCGAGGCAAAATTCTTGAGAAGAGCTGCATTCTTAAAGCATAACCTTTGGGTCACGCCTTATGCGCGCAATGAAATGTATCCTGGAGGGGAATTTCCTAATCAAAATCCACGTGTTGGAGAGGGATTGGCTACATGGGTTAAGCAAAATCGATCACTGGAAGAAACGGACATAGTTCTCTGGTTAGTTCTTAGCTTCTTTAGATGCGAACTATTATTACTTGCTTGATTGAGCCCTTTGACATCAGAGTCAGAATCATGGTGGACTTTTCTCGCTGATTGATTCTCATAAGATGAAAATAAACAAAAGTAAACACAACAGCGATTTTGCCGCTAAAAAAATACAGGTAAGCAGTGCGTCTGAGCTCAACCCTTAGCTCTTGTGCATTGATAAATGGGATTGAGACATTTTCTAGACGAACGTGTTAGCTTTGTCAATGTGTTGTTTTAAAATGGATTAGAAATGAGATTTTCTAGTGTGCTAACTGTTATGGATGTCATTTGTAGGTATGTATTTGGCGTGACACACATTCCTAGACTGGAAGACTGGCCTGTCATGCCAGTGGATCACATTGGATTTATGCTCATGGTATGATGAACATTGTGCTGTCATATTTCCAGTCATTCTTGTCGCAAGCACTCATTCATTAATCTCTTGTTTCAAATATACTGATAAGATGATGATTATGGTATGTCGGCATGACTGGGTTATTATGTTTATTGATGAGTACAAATCTTTGGTATTGCTGAATTGCCCATCATATAGAAATTACTACCCATCATACTAAACTGTTTGCGTATTAGGATCATGGTTTCATAGAACTAAACATGCAATTTCGACTTTGCCATAAATGTTTGTTCTGTCAAAGAGCAAAAGCTGCGAACTCATGTAATTCCTTCTTTTTTCCTCTGGGTTTAGCCACACGGATTCTTCAATTGCTCACCGGCGATTGATGTGCCGCCAAACTCATGCGATTCAGAGCTCAAGGACAACGGGATGGTCACAAAATCCATCCAGAATGGACTACTCGCTAAGCTGTGAAAAAGATTTCTTTATTTTTTCTGAAGCTGTGTCATGACTTGGTAGTTGTTATGCAACTAGTCATTTCGACTTCGTGTTTAAGCATTGTGGCTTTTACTCTGTGCAAACACCGTCTGTGTTCGGACTTCTGTTATTAGATTCGTGACACTTATTGAATTGTGAATCATTAATAAGATGACTTTGCCAAAACTCAAGGAAGGTAATGCCTCGGGCTTTACGAAGCTTCACCCTTGGCATAGGCAGGTAATTTGGGGTGTCCTTAGTATTTTTCGCACGTTAATCTCGATATGTAACAACACTAGAGGTTCTTGAGTTTGCTTCAGTATTAAGTCGGGACAAGAGGCCGAGGATGGCTTCCGGTGAAGCAGTTTTCTGCTCTGGCAAGTCATTATAGGGTGCATAAGCACACACGAGCTCTCAGATTAGGAATCCTCTTAGAAGGTTCTTTGGATGTGCGCATTTGGTTTAGGCAAGAAAAGTAATCCAGTGGGAAATGAAAACTAGAGTCAAAACTGTCAACGTCAGATCTTCTTATCGTAAGATCGAGGAAGGAGGGTCGATGGCTGCCGAACGTGGCGCAGAACAGCAACTTTTTGCATCATCCTGGAAGGGTCTTGCATTATTCCCTGAATGAACAAGGCAGAAGACTTTGACTGGGAATGGATCTGCAGAATTTGGTTTGGAATTGTCTGCAATTCCATTATTCTCAACGCGTCAAGATTCAGCATTTGCTCACATGCCTGTCTGGTCTCGTCTACTCCGGGGACGGTCTATTCGAGGACAGTGTTCCACAAAATCGAGACAGCTTCAGTTGTTCTTGGACACTGATTCTCAACGAGAGCTTTGTTATTGTTACTTGGATGATGGTCTCGGTTGGCCCGTACTTGGCGACCGGCTTCATTTCATGACGGTTTCTTTCGAAAGATTCGAAACGCCATCAGACGAGATAAGTGCGCACGAGTTTGATCCCATCGGCAACATGCGATAGCTAACGACGAATGTGCTTTTAGTCTAGTTTACATGACACGATCCTAATGTAAGCTGGGCATTCCTTTAATCTCCTGATGCTGAATGGATGGCTAAAAAAAAGATGGTTCTGCCTTCCGTGCACTCAGTTGATTGTTTCGACTTCCAACTTGACCAGTAGTTGGACCTCAGGTCATCAAAGTAATAAATTTTCATGTTTTTGCGACGAACGTTTTGCTGTTCGTTGTGTGTTTTTTACCTTATTTGCAAATTACATCATAGTCAAAAAAAGGGGGTGCTTTTGACTTTGAGTCTTCCATTTTCGACCCAACTCCCCAACCTTTTTGTTTTGTACCGAGCCACGAGTTTTTAGAATGAACGAAAAATAATCCGGAAGATTATAAAAAAAAATTATGAATTTATTGTAATTGTGTCAATTCATTACTAAATCTTTTGCAATTAATGCAATTCAGTCCATTTGACCAATTTTGACTGGTTACGTGAGCGCCGACCGACAACATAATATTTTTTTATATCTTATTTTGTTACTTTTTGTTTTCTTTTTCGTTTTTCTTCTCTCTTTTTTCCTTCCGTCTTCTTATTCCTCTGGTCAGAGGCAATGGCCAGCGAGCAGACGAAGCGAGCGAGGCTTGCCTCACGGTAGTTGCGCAAGTCCGAGCCTCGCTATCCCAGATCTAATGGGTCTGCTTCCATTTGCTCTTCTTTACCTCTTTGATTACATACAGAGAAGCTTCGAGCTTCTGGATGGGTTTGTGCTGCAAATTGCACAGAGAATTGACAACTCTGCTTCACGGGCACCAGTGAACGACACCCATGTTGACAACATTGTTTCGGCTCTGCAGCACGAGTTCTTTAGGTTGCCGGCCAAGATCCGGTCCGGGCTTGACCCTGAGTCCTCCTTCCATCTTTGACCTCGCCAGATCTGGAGGCTCGCACAGCCACAGCAAGACAAGCGATGGTGAGGCTCGCCAGCCATCGTCTCTAGCCAACGACTGGCAATAAGAAAAAGAAAAGAGAAAAAAAAATAATTTTTTTAATTTTTAAAAAAACATTAAAATATTATGTCGTGAGCCGACACCCATGTCAATGTTACACATTCAGAATTGGTTGAATGTACTTAATTGATATAATTGCAAAAAAGTTTAGGGCTGATTAGCACAATTGTAACAGGTTTAAAACTTTTTTGTTAATTTTTCCCAAGTTATTCTATTTTGGATCTTGATAATGACCATCATGGTACTTGTTGAATAAAATTTATAGAGGGTAAAACAATTTTCAAACAGAAATATATATATATATATATATATATATATGTTATCAAGAGATATAGATCCTTCTTTACTACTTAAGCTTCAAATAAAAGTTGATTTCTTTCATACAAAAATAGACGGATTGCCATCATCGAAAGTACCTGCAAGCTCGCTGATGCGAAACTTACCAAAAATTTCCGGCACGATTTCATTTAGTAATTATCATTTGGGAAATGCTTAACCAAGTCAACTGAATTTGAAGAATCAGCTAACAAAAATCTGAACTGCAATATTTTTTTTTTTGTCGAAAAATGCAACATTCAATATTCAATAGTAAATGCGATATTCAATAGTAAATCTATTACATTACAAAATGTCAAGCTTTTGTAGCCCAATGCAAAATAAATAGATAAAGTGAAGCTATGCTTTAAGGGTGATCAGTTTCAGAATTATGTCATCTGATTCCTCCTTCCTTAGGAACTAGTATTTGGACCGGTTACTCTTGGTTCCAAAATTTTGATAGCGGAAACCGTCCAAAATCAATCGGTTCAATCCAATAAATAGGGTGGTTAACGGGCTAGGTCTCGATTTGGCCCGACCTGGCCCATGCGCGAATTACATATCCCTCAACTATTCGAGTTAGGCCGGGTCCTTTTAAAAAAAAAAAATTAACATCACTTGACAAACCCGTCGAATGAAAGAATATAAAAAATAAAAATTAATTAAATTAAAAAGAAAACGTGGGTGCAAAAAAAAGTTGGAACTGAGCGGCCCAATCCTTACGTGAATAGTACCAACCTCGGCCCAAAAAATCTCAAAATTTAGGTGAATTTTCTAGTTGGACCGGATTGGGTAGGGCCGATGCGGGCTTTTTTGACATGGTTACCAATAAGTAAAACTAATGGGGGCTTTTTTTCAAAAAAATATTTTTTAAAAAAATATTTATCAAATTAGTATTAAAAAAATATTTATCCTATTAGGTGCCGCTTGGCAATTGGGTTGCCGAGAGACATCGACCCAATCGTGAGGCCGTGATTTAATTTTTTATTTTTGATTTCATTTTTTTTTTTGGAAAAAAATCATTGATAGTTATTATAATTATTTATCTTTTGAAGGTTATTTTTTATAAGATAATCATCAATCATTAATTAAAAAATAATTTATATTTATGTAATTATTTAAAATCGCATCAAAAGATTAAAACCACAGTGAAAGATTAAAACTGCAGCAATTGATAAATGAAAAATTGTAGCAAAATAACTAAAAATCGCACGAAAATATGAAAAAGCACAATAAAAAGGTGGAAACAAGTAAAGAAAGGAAAAACTTTGAAAATACATATCTCATCGTTCGGGTGTCCTTTTGGGACGATTTTTTTTTATTTGGCGTAATTTTTCGAGACAAATCCATTGGTAAACTGTCGAAGGCGGTTTGGCTGACCTTTTTCCCAAAAAAAAGGCTATTTTCCTTGTTAATTTTGCATTTTTTTTCTCTTTGATATCACATCTCGATCACGAATGAACGGTCATTTTTCTCTTTTCTCCTTCAATATTTTCATACATGACTTATTATATCTTGTCTTTTGTAGTGAGAAATGGGTTTAGGCAGTTTTTTTATGTCCAAATGGATATCACGTTTTTTAATGAGCGCATAGATTAATTAATCTGTAAATGATATTATTAATTGTGCCGTTTGTCCTTAGTTGTCTTTCGAGTGAAGTGCTTTGGTATTTGTGAGTTCCATTCCTAGCGTGTTTCATCTCTAAATTTATTATTATTTATTTAATTATTATTATTTTCAAAAAATACAAAAAAAAAAAATCGCAGCCCCGCTCGACAATTGAGTTGTCGAGCTAAGCCCAATCGCCTCAATTGGGTGCCGCTCGACGGCCCAATTGCCAAGCGATACCTAATACGGTAATTTTTTAATACTAGTTTGGTAAATATTTAAAAAAAATTAATTTGGAGAGGCCATGGTCAATGGACGACTAAAGTTCATACCGCAAACATAATTTTAGGGAGAGGAACGGAAAGTGGGAACACGCGCGCCCTCATGCGAGTGCCCGAATGCCCCCGCGAAGCACACCAAGTCAACCAGCCGTTTCCGTAACGTAAGTGGACGTTACACCTCGGCCCCAGGACTTCGACTTGACTCGACCCTTTGACTCATCCCTCCATTTTCCACGCGCTCTCGCGAACAAATGACTCAAACGATTAGATAATACGACGGAGTAAAAAACTTCAAAATCATTTCTTCTTACCACACGCGCACGGAGACAGACATCCTCAGCAGAATCCGAATGTCCGATGTATCATCAACCCCGCCCCTAATCTCTCCGATTAACCTCACTTCAATCCACCGAATCCGCCACGCATGGTATTGCTGATCAACGCCTCCGATCTGTTGTCAGTGCCGGCCGCAGTCGCTGAACCGCCGTCGCGAGCTCTTAGGATGGCGGCTCCGCCCGAGGAGAAGCGGATCGAGGAGGAGCTGTCGCACCCAATCATGCTGTCGGAGCGTGTCCGCTCGGCCGTGGATGAGGCCGAGTCGTTCAAGTCCGAGTGCTCCGAGCTGGGCAAGCAGGTCGACCGCCTCTCCCAGATGCTCCGCTCCCTCGTCCGCTTCACCACCTCCGCTCAGTCCCTGTACGACCGCCCCATCCGCCGCGTCGCCGCCGACGTCTCCAGGCACCTGGAGCGAGCCCTAGCCCTGGCTCGCAAGTGCAAGCACCAGAACATCCTCCGCCGCGTCGTCACCATCACCAGCACCGCCGATTTCAGGAAAATCGCGAACCTCCTCGACGCTTCAATCGGGGACCTGAAGTGGCTTCTCAGTGTCTTCGGTTCCGATAAGGGTGGGGGTATTGAGCTCTCGCTGCCTCCGATTGCGAGTAATGACCCGATTCTGTCTTGGGTTTGGTCCTTCATCGCCTCGATTCACATGGGACCCTTGCCTGATCGAATTGAGGCTGCTAATGAGTTGGCTTCGCTCGCGCGGGACAATGACAGGAACAAGACGATCATCGTGGAGGAAGGCGGCGTGCCTCCGCTGCTCAAGCTCCTGAAGGAGACTTCGGTTCCCGATGCTCAAATAGCTGCGGCGACTGCGCTCCAGTACTTGGCCAATGATCAAGGGAGAGTGCAGGCGATTGTCAACGAGCTCGGGGTTCAGACTATTGTTCAAATCCTCGGGGACGCGCCTATGCGCGTGCAGATTCAGGTGGCGAGCTTGGTTGTGAGTATGGCAGCACACTGCACGCTTGCTCGGGAGGATTTCGCTAGAGAGAATGCGATTCGGCCCCTGGTAACACTGTTGTCGTTTGATATGTTTGTGGACGATCCTAAAGCTGGGACGCCTAAGCAGAGTATTCATTCCATTGTCCAGATCAATAAGCAGAGTAAATCTTTAGGGAAACTGAACAGCCATAACTCATATTCGGATGGTAGTAGGTCGGGAAGTCATAAGAAAGACCGGGAGAATGAGAAGCCCGAGGTTAAGATGAAGCTGAAGACGAGCTGCGCTGAGGCATTGTGTATGCTTGCTAGAGGGAGTCTGTTGAATAGTAAGAAGATTACAGAGACAAAGGGGTTGCTTTGTCTGGCAAAGTTGTTAGATGAGCAAGGTGAGTTGCAGTATAACTGCTTGATGACTATTATGGAGATAACAGCCGCCGCGGAGGCTAATGCTGACTTTAGACGCGCAGCTTTTAAGACCAACTCACCTGCTGCAAAATCTGTTGTGGATCAGCTCTTGAAGGTGATGAAGGAGACAGAATCTCCATTTTTGCGAGTTCCTGCAATTAAATCCATTGGCTCGTTGGCTCGGACATTTCCAGCTAGAGAGAGTCGTGTTCTTGTGCCACTAGTAAGTCAACTTAACCACTCGAACCAGGATGTAGCAACTGAAGCTGCAATTTCTCTGGGCAAGTTTGTATGTCCAGATAACTTTCTACATAAGGAGCATGCGAGGGCCATAATCGAGTCTAATGGTGTTCCACCTTTGATGAGACTGCTAAAGGGCAGTGACAGGATGCAATTGCATGGGTTGTATCTACTCTGCTACCTCGCAATAAGTTCTGGCAATAGCGAGGCCCTGGAACAAGCTCGGGTGTTGGCTGCCCTGGAGGGAGCTGATCGTTCAGTCGCTTCCCAACATCCTGATTTGCGAGAACTGATTGTTGATGCCATATATCACCTTAAGATGTTCCATGCGGGTGGTCATCCTCAGAAGCAGTCTTACGTGGTTGGAATATCATATGAATGAGCCACTGGACCCGTTGATTTTCGGGGCTGTTTTACTTGGATCAGCTTTGCTTGTATATGAAGAAAATTCAGGGTATAAGGAAAATGTTCACTGTGAACAATGAATTCTGCAGACAGTAGCGATATGTTTGCCAAAATAGAGATCTTAGTTTGTGTAAACATTCTTTAGCGAATCAGTATAATCCTTCTGTCTACCTTTTTTGGTTGCAGTCCAAGGATGTCATCTCTTCTAACTGGCGTTATGTGGTGCTTCAATGTTTGTGCTCTAAATCATGAGCTAGTGTAATTTTGGACTACGGATATGAGTGCTACTTTTTCGGTGAAATCTTAGATTGCACTTTGTGTTTAGATGGGCAATATGCTACTGTGTGAATACTGTTCCCCTGAAGAGTTAGACTGTGTTGAGCAGTTACTCTTACTTCATCTCCAACTGATTTGAGTATGCATAAGAGATAAATAATCATCAAGGCAACAATTGCGTTGGTTTCTTCTTTATCATTTGAAGTTGCTTTGGCATTGTACTTAAAAATGATGGCTCATTTTTGCTTTTCTTCCTATTCGGCCTTTCCTTTTTATCTCTTACAGTTGGTGGGAATGGGAGCTATTTGGGTCGTTTCATCTTTGGGAGGGTTTTCAACTTTGTGTGTAACGTAGGAATGGTTGGCGATTTTTGGTCCCAATTAACTCTTGTACCGTGGACATCCTGCATTTATCAATCCATGTTGTTGTTGTTGTTGGTGTTGTGTGTCCGTGTGCCTTTTTTTTAAAATTTTTTGGAAAAAAAGAGGGGCTGCAAGGGGTGCTTCTTTAAGAAGTAATCACCTGCCATGATTATGTTCTTTCTTTGGGTTGAAATGCCGTTTGTTCCTGTAGTTGAGCTTGCCGTTTTAGATTTGTTAAGCCAGGCACAAGGCTGTCAAAGAAGATGTGGTGATCGCAGAGCTCAGAAGCATAGCACAAAACTGTGTCCCTGCTTCTCTGAGTTTATTGCGGATAAAGAATCACTTCTTTCCTCCATTTAGGGGAACTCTCTAATAGTGTAATCTGTGGCTTTAAGCAATCTTTTCGGAGCAATTTGACTTGCACCTTGTAATCTGGTATAATCTGTTTAATCAGCTGTTCATTTTGGTTAGAATCGAACTTACTAACGCTGCATTTACATCTATATGAGGTGTCATGTGATGCCCGTTGAACGAAAAAAAAAATTCATTTTGCTGCAGTCACCTGTGTAGCTGGAGAATCTTGGAATATGGAATTGATTTACACGTGATTGCTCTTGTTGGTCTTGTGAATTTTCACGCTTCTTTTGGGATGTGAAACTTGTGGAGAGCATGCATTTTCGAGTTCTTCTATCGTATGTTTCAACATCGCGAGAGGCAGTTGTGCAACAAGTAGACAAGTCACCTCACTTTCGTGCTTCTGTATGCAGGTAAATGGCAATTATATGTTGTCCATACGGAGAGGTCTGACCATCCCATAATCAGAACCTCGTGGTACCTGATTATCTTTCTTGAAGGATCTCATTATATGCATTGTTTCTTGCTATGAATTAGCTTTCCGCCGCTCTGAGGAACGATCTTCTGCTTCTGGTTCCTTTTCCTAGCATGGTCACAGTAGCAACTAGCAATCCATTAGTTAATTACTGCTTGTTAAAAATATTAGCTCGGTACTTCCTGTTGATTACATTGCAATCCTGCCTTTTGCAGCTTCTCTCTCTGCTTACCCTAGAACTCTAGATCTGGATCTCAGGAGAGCCCTCAAAGCCGAAAGGTCTGAAGTTTTGATACAGGAACCGTCAGGTTTGTTACTGTGTCCGATATCTTCTTTGGTTGATCCACCATCAGGCGCCATCTTTCCGCAATTGCTGCGCAAGTGTATACTCTTGCTGCTGCTGCTGCTCATTTCGATTTCTTATATGAATCAGCCGAAAGATAGGGAAAAGAAAACGGGCGGGCTCTCTGTGCCCTGCAGCCTGATTTGGTTGCCGATGGGTGTGTCTGAGGACAGGAACGAGGGAGAAAAAGGACGGGAAGACGAGGATAGAAGATGTAGTCAGTAAAGATTTTACTGAAACTTTACCAAGACTTCCTTAAGACGAGCTCATAGGATCTTGATCCTTCGGACGAGCCCCTAATCTAGTTTTTGTCGGAAATAGTTCCACCTGAAGAGAGGTGAAAAGAGAAGGCCCATCCGGTCGATCCAGGTTCAACCGATGACGCACAATGCGTAAGCACCTTTCAAGAAGAAGTGACAGCTGCCACGCATACCAATCAGGTTCTCTTTCCCAGATCTGCTTAAACTCATGAAAGTATACAAAGCGATGGATAGAACACCGTACGAGAGATGTCGGGAGAAGTACATTAAAACTGTCGTAAGTAAGGTAAGTAACGTATGTTGTTCCTTTTAGTATCAAAACATAATCATTTTAAGTGTCGATATAGGAGGAAAAAAACTACTTAACTGCAAAAAAAAAAAAAAAAGACCTCTTAAATTTCAAATAAAATACATGGCTTTTATATCGAAAGTTATTATCTAAAGTGGCATATTCTTTATAAAATTCTGGCCACGTAGACTTTTAAGATAAAAATTAATAAAAATAAAAAATTTGCTGAAATAACCCCCACCCTTAAAAAAAAAATCAGCTTATTTTTCTTAATTTCAATTTATCTTTTTTGAATTTTTTAGTTAATTTTCTAGCTTAAGTCGAAGTCCACATGTAATTTCAGTAAGCCACATCGGCTCAGATAACAATAAAAAATGAGTCTATATTTTCAAAGAGTCACGTCAGTCTAGTACTTAAGTGAGCGCCTTTAGAAAAAGTTGACATTTAAATCATTGTTTTGAAATTTTTGATATTAAAGCGATTGCTTGATGCACGCAACTTATATTACTTCTAGTCCTACGGTACTTCTAGTGTACTTTAGCGATGTTGATCATCTGTTTAGCATTTAGGATGTCCGTATCATGGCGTTGCGTCTCAGTTCATTAATGTCCTGTTCTTGCGGTGGACCAGTTGTATCAGAGAGAGATTTCAAGTTATGGAGACTCTTTCCTTCAACGCATCGGTACGTCTCTTGCGTCTTGCCTGATGGTTTCCAACTCAACCTGTGGAAATAAGCTGCAATTTCTCCTGGCATCCTTCCCCTCTCTCTCTCTCTCTCTCTCTCTCTCTCTCTCTCTCTCTCGCTTTCGGCCTCAAAGAAATAAACTTTTGTCACTCTCGTCCCAAGTTCTCGTTGTTAAATTCATTGAGGCATAAACAAGAACGTTGTCAAAATTTAATTGAACGGATCAGAAGCATCAGGAAGACGCAAGCGAATTATATAAGCGCGCAAAATTCTTCCGTAAATTTCTCGTAGCAGTAGTGCCGGATCATTACATGAATCGTATAGACGTAGCTAATTCATCAGACATTTCTACTGTGACCAAGCCTAAACATTTCTACCGAATCGTTAACAAGCGCAAAGAGGCTAACGTGACTTATGTCCTCCGTATCTCCAGCACGGGAAATATGCAGGCATTAGTAAGAGAATCAAACGCATCGAAGGGAGTGTCCGAAGTGGCAACGTGCGAGATGCTGTGGACAAGAGATCTCAAAATCAGACTCAAACCGTTGGCGTGTTCTTCCATTCCCAACCTCCATCGCCATATTCATTAATATCATCATCCCTCACCCAACTTGTCCCCATCAATGCAGTCAAAATCGCAAAAATAATCCCATCTTCCCCTTACCCTAATGATAAAAATTCACTAAGGGAAGACCGCCGAATAGGTGCGGAGATTTCCCCCCTTGCGCATGTGGGCCTCCAGTAATGGCAACAAAACAAAAAAGAGATTACAGAAAGGAAGAATTTTTAAGCTGATGAATCAAAAATTAATCTAAAGCGCGACAAGGCTGGCACACTCACCCCCTGCCGAAGCTCCGATATTTCAGAAGCGCCCAACCCTACGTGTTACGATGCCATTGACTCAATGACATCTCCGATCCCAAGAAGTGTTTGTTTAATTTGGGGTGGTTTGGATACAAACTGGGGAGAGATTAGGTGGAACATCTCGCCTTTTGCTTTCATTACCATCGCACATTCTCGCCCCCCTTAATTTAGTGTTAAACTTCTAATTTATTATATGTAACATGTACATAAGAGGGGATGAGTCAATTATTGGTGAGAAACACTCGGCTATGGAAAGGGGCTTATAATAATGGTGGCATGAAAGTGAGCAAAAATGCACATTAAGCTGGTCCACTCAGCAAGAGCATAGGATTCTAATCTCACAAAAGGGCACACAAAAAAAAAAAAAAGGCCACTTTCCACGTGGGTGCTGTACTCTCTTTTTTTTTTTTTTGGCCCTTTGTCCCACTAGCCCATCCATTAGAGGCACGAGAGTCGTAGGTGGGTTAGGCAAGTATGTGTACATGCATGCATGCATGCGGGACATGACCCATATGAATGTGTGTGTGTGTGTGTGTGTGTGTGTGTGTGTGTGTGAGAGAGAGAGAGAGAGAGAGAGAGAGAGAGAGAGAGAGAGAGAGAGAGAGAGAGAGAGAGAGGGAGGGAGAGAGAGGGGAGGGGCCAAAGAAGTCTTGTAAAGGGAAGGGGGTTTTGATGATTATGATGGTTAAGAGAGATTAAAAGGGGTGGTGGGGTTACAGCTTCCAGCGCGGTCATGGTCATGTGGGGCTTTTGTCCCAATCAACATCAGCGATGAACCAGAGCATCCACCTCTCGTCATCCAATCCAATCTTGGGTGACCCCCCCTTGTGAAAAGGATTTGCCTTTGCCCCTCTCCCTTTCGAAAAGGCTTTTGGGCCACATCCACTTTCACGTTCACATTCACATTCCTCTGTTTTGAATTCGATGCTCAAAATTGACTTGTGCCTCTGAACGGAAGGGAAAGGCAACTCTCTCACGCATCATCACCACACAGACAGACAGAGACACAGCATCTGCTGCACAAATACTTCAGGGGGGAGGGAAAAGGAAACAAGAAGCCTATGAGTTGAGTAGTGTTGAAAATATGGATTTGACCCAACATATGTTTTGAGCTCTCTAGGAGTTGAAAACTTTGCCTTTTTGACTTGTTTGAGGCATCAAAACCAAGAAGATCTCTCTGTTTTCCCTCTCTTTTGAAGCCATTAACAGAAGCTTTGCTCTTTCTTTTTGTCCCATTTTTTTTTCCTTGCTGAATGTCCATGTTTTGAGTTGCTTCTAGAAATCCCACTTGTTTGTCAGAGTGGGCGTTTCACGTCGACTTGAACAAAGACAAAGATGGCAGATAGTAGCCGTGCATAATGCAATAAAGCGGTAGTTTACGTCATTCGTCAGCTCTGAGCGGCGAGTATGGAACCAGTTCGAGAACTCTGAGAATGTCCTGTGTACAGAAGACCCAGAATTCTTTGGCCGTCTCAGCTTGCCAAACTTTAGAGAAGCCTAAGTGAACCTGTTCGATTCTTTTTCTTTTTTTCTTTTTTTTTTTTTTGGGGGGGGGGGGGTCAAATAATCTGTTGGAACTTATCAAGCCAAAGATTCAAACACCCAGTGCCAGTGGTCTTCTTCAAAGGAGAAAGAAGGAAACTTGCCTAATCGCGAATTTTATTGAAAGAAAAATGTTCTGTACACATCACTGAGACTACCCCCTAAACAGAGAAGACCATACAAGAGGAGAGGACCCTCATAAAAAAAAAAAACAAGAGAGAGGAAAATAATAGTTAGAGGAAAAGGGAGATAAAATAAGCAGAATCTGGAGTCCGTAATACAGCCTTGTAACCACTACACAAATCTCCCATAAATCATCAGTTAGCCCTCTCGGCTTTGCGCATGAACACGCTCTCCAAATCCGGGGGATTGAAGAACTCCGTCCCCCGGTTGTAGCGGTACTTCGAGGCCGGCTTCCTCTTCCTCGGGGCCGGCGGGCACGTGAATTTAGCCGGGATCCTCGCTTCTTCGCCCGTCGGCGTCGTGGAGAATTCCACCTCCTCCTCGCCGTCCTCCCACTCGCCGCGGCTCTGCGGCGAGCTTGTGTAAATCGGCTTCAGGGGGGACCTGAGCGAGATTCCGGCGATGACCCACGTCGCCTTGCCCTCCATCTCGATCCCTTTGTCGACCTGGTGCCGCTTCTCCTGGAACCCCATGATCATAAATACGCAACTCAGAGAGGAAAACGGGGTAGCAAAGGGGAGAAAGACTTTTTTGAGGGGGAGAATAAAACGCAGGAGGAGAATAAAGGTGGTTAACCAACCTTTTTCTTGTGGGAGGGTGGACGGAGAGAATCGAGAGAGGCCAAGGAAGGAGATGAAAGGAGCTTATAAAAGATGGAATTTCGAAAGATCCGAAGAGAGAGAGAGCTTTAAATGAGGAAGAGCATATGTTCAATGTCTCCCTGTAAATACCAGTGAGATGAGAGAGAGAGACAAGGAAGGAGAGAACCCGAGGGAACTCGTGACATAAGCAGAGAAGAATAAAGAAGACTTTTTTTTTTTTTGTGTGTAATGCGTGTGAAAGAGCGAGGGGGTGCCCGTGAATGTAGCTGACCGGCGGGCAGCAGCAAGAGATTGACTCGGATTTTGGCGCCAAAATCTTTTAGGAGGGGTTGGACGTGGTGGTGGGAATATGGGGATCATCAACAGTCCCCCATTAATATGCCTTGCTTTTTTTAAGCATCCTTATCTCCTTAATTTTATCCCTTACTTTAATCTCCGGGAGAGAGAAAGGGGGCCACAACTCCCTCCGCAAACAAAAAAATTTTAGACGAAAATCTATCATCTGCCACTTCAATTTCACTACGCATCTGAAGAGCGACAACTTTGATGAAGGAATAAGTCATGAGTATCGGACGTCGATATCAGTTTCCAAGAACGACATCTTTTAATATTTGGTTGCGCTAAAGGGTCCTTGGTCGGAGCAATTTCAAATGATACACATCGGCCCGTTTAAGAATAGGTTGAATTAGCTAGCAGCAGCAATGGCAACGGATAATGACGGGGTGCTTGACACAAACACGAGCAAGGTGGAGTTGTAGGCACCTCAAGTTTCAAAAGAGCAGCGTCAACATATGTGTCAAGACACACAACGGGTCTCAACGTTCCGTTATCTTTTCGACAAATTAAAGACATTTTCCTATCAAATGGTTTCTCTTGAACACATCAAGTAATGAGGGTAAATCATTCATCACCCAACTGTCTTTTTCTTTTTGCAATTTGGTAGGCATTGAATTAGCATTTTTTTTCTTTAAATTGAGAAAGACGACGATGTCATTAACCCGACATGACACGTTCAATTTTTGAAGGGTCAAGTAATTCTGCCACGACGATATAAGTCGCGTTAACTAATCTTTTGTCTAAACATCATGCGCTGCCTTTCCTATAGGGAATTCTCCAACTCTTCAATTTGCACTCATTCCTCACCTAAGTGACTTGAACACGGGGGATCAAACCTCACCACATGTGCTCAGCATTTTCCTTATGAGCTGTGATGCTCCTGATAAAGGTGCCAAGCTAAAATTGGAGTTAAATGTCTAGTTTTGTACGTACTGGCCTCGGTTAAATGCTTCCCTGTGCTATTTTGCCACTTGTACTACAAACCTAATCATGATGACTCCGCCTAGCACCGACCAATTACATGCTACTAACGTGGTAGGCACTTTGACAAAAAGACAACCCCTTTGTTCTGACTCTAATCTAATCTACTTCCGGCAACGGGCTTCCATTTTCCATCTTGCCGAGCTTTAACCGGTGCTCAGGGTCGAACCCTTGCTCGTTGTCCCCGTGTCTATCCGAGATCTTCCTCCTCCATCGCTTCAAACCTCTGTAATCGAAAAAGCCCTTCATCGCTCTTCGGATGAAGGGCGACTTTTGTTTTGTTTTTTGTTTTTTTTCCTTCCGAAGGGAAGCGCTTTCTCCACGTGAAGGAAAGCCAATGGCAAAGAGAGACGTGAAAGGGACGGTAAGAAAGTCAAGGGGTAATGCCCCGAAAAGAGATGTTCTCGAGTAAAAGGGGTTTTGCAGGGAAGCTTTTGCTTTGAGTTTACGCTCATGGGACATACGATAAGGTCTCCCTTTGGAACAGGGTAAAGTCCTCTGTTCCTGTAAAAGTCAAAGCATCCAAATCCGCACGATCGATCTCATTGGCTAGAAAAGCCAGATTTTATTCGTGCTTTTAAATGCTAAGTAGCTAAGCGCCCCCCCCCCCCCCAATAAAAAAAAAAAATCCCCTCTTCTCCATGCTTTTTAATAGCTTTTCCCAAGGTAACATTGTCTTGATTGTGAACTCGTAATCACTATTACCAACCCCTTTTGCTCGATTTGATTTAAGTGATAAAAAAGATTTTCCTTTCACGCCCTCCTTTTCATTGGAAACCAAAAGAAAGGAGAAACTGTTTGATGCCAAGATCAACCAAAGATCCGTCAATTTGTATTATAGCTTCGAGATATCAATCACCTGACATGAAAATACTATGAGATTTTATGGAATCACCGTGTTCTAAAAGCTTGAGTTATAAAATGAAGAGCGTGGTTTATTATCTAAATATTCTATCATTTCCCTCATGTCTAGTCCGATCCTTTTTGAAGTCAAGAAATACTTAAACTCATGAAATCCTGATATGATATCTTAGTAAAAAAGCAACAAAAAAAAAAATTCAAGAACGATGTGTTGCAATTCAATTGACTAGTCCGAAGATGGCAGTAAGTACAGTGGGACGATGACATTACCATTAGGTTTGGACATAAATGTTGCTTGTGGATCGCAATAGGCCCACGACAGCATAAAATTTAGAGCTGTCTCGAAGCTCTCTAGTCTTAACTGACTACCGCACCCGCAATAATCAAGGAACTCAGGATGAGGCATGCTGACGCAAAATTGCAGGAGTAAAGCTCAGCAACTTAGCGCGTGAAAGCGATCTCCGTGGCGTCACAGTAGGCCCGTGAAGGACCTGTCATTCCCAGCCGTAGAAGCTGAGGCTAGGGACGTATAGAAAGGAGAAAGCCGTAAAAAATACGGCCTACTTCCCTAGATGGTCTTTGGTCCATGTAGCTACAGCCTGCAGGACACCTCGGAATCGAGCCGACCGGAGAGACAGGAACCCATCTTTGTTATATCACGTGTATTTTGGTTGTTTCTTCAATCACGAAGCTGCGGGTGGTTACGCGGTTCAATGCCCTCGCCGTGTTTAAACTCTTCGTTATGATCTGTTTTATAGTTTAGTTCGCCGTATCATACTGCACAATCGTTACAATGAGACGGCCATGGGTGTCTGGGATTGACTTTGACACGAACTAGAAATTAGACTTTGATGTCAATCCCACAATTAGATTTTCTTTCTGTGATGTTGAAGCTACTTTGCTCTTTTCCCCGTACAGATGAAGCTTATGCTCATCATCAAGCAAGTGCGCACGTTATCGATGTATGTGCGATGAGCAAATGCTGATCCAAAAGCCACAGCCTAGCGAACAAAACTGAAAGAATCAAGATGCAAAAGGCTCGTTGGGTGCATTGGAAAAGAATCAAAACCCACAAGACTTGCGTCTGCAATCGACGAGGGGAATAGGAATCCTGATTACACGCACCGAATTTGCTTTCACAGCTGCATCGCGGTCTTATTGCCGGCAGTTAAAGAGTTCTTTTGCAACAAGGTCCACGAAATGGCAAAGGTCGGTGCGTGTAGCTGTTGGGGGGCAAAGTAGCTTCAATGATCCACGGGGATGAGGAAAACCAAGAGCCTTCATGAAAGAGGTACGTAGCAGTGTGGTCGGCGGAGATGATGCCGGTGCGGCTGATACGGATAGAGAAAAGGCAGCACACGTCGTGATATGTACAGTAGTACTAGAGTCCCGTGGTGATCATGGCAACTGCAGTGGCTCACGCAGGATTCTAGACGAACAGGCAAGCTCGAAAGAGCTATCAAATCTCGGCATGAAGGAGCACTGTTAACAGATCTCATTGCAAGAACTTTCATATAGCATAAGACAGACTATGGAAAATGCGCTAAACACTAGATTAGCCTTTGATCTCCTGGGCCACACACGAGTTGATCCGAGTCATTGCCTGCTGCAACCCTTAAAAGATTGCTTGTGGTTAATTCTGATAAGCTACTCCAATATGGTCAGCTCCCGTTTTTTCCTCTTCTTTTTTCAAGGCATTGGGATCAGCCCGGGCACGCGGAGCAGCTCATCAGACATCACCGCACATTGATAGCGCCCAGATAAGCGGGAGAGAAGACAACCCCGGCTTCATCCTCGTTCCAGTCCAGCTCAGCTTTTTGATTCGGTACAATATCAAGAACGAGAAAGTCAAAGTCAACCCCCCTCACCTTCTCTCTCCGTGTCTCCACGCGGTGTTGGCCTTCCTTCTTTTTTAAAGCTGGTGCTTGGCTTCATCTCTCATCTTCAGTAGCTCCAGATTTGAAGATACCAGCCTCATCAATCTCATCACCGATAATAGTCGTAATTCGGACATGGCGCTGTCGGAAAGAGATATCAAAACCAAGCTAACTGCGACTGTTCTGGCCACTTTCCTGTATCTTTCCTTCTTCGCATTGTCATCGTCTAACCACGCCTCTCCAGGTCGTCAAGGTATGTAACCTCCTTTCTTCATGTCTCCACCCCACAGTTGTTCTAGGAATCATAAAATCCAAACTACTTTTTTTTCACTTTCGACTTTCCTAACTATCGCCGTGACTGACAGGCGAGAGAGGCTCGTCCTTGCGTCCTCTCCGCGACGGAGAGTGCCGGGAGAGATCTCGTACGATGGTTCCTGGATGTGAATTCCTAGTGCACATGCAGGTGCTGGCAAAAGGAGGCACCTAAGGCCCCCACGGGCACCGGTCCGGGGTCGGGCCGGACACTACGTGTTCATTAGTGCCCCGCCACCGCCAAACTCGCTTCCCCCGCCCCAGGCCCCTGCAATAACAAAGCGAGATCCGAGAGCCAAAATGTCCAAATATGCACCTCCTCCTCCGCCACATTGTTGATGTGTAGAGGGAGAGGAGCCACTGCTTCTAGTCTTCTTAGGTGTCATCGCACGTGTGAAAATACTCCCTACTTCCCCCAGGAATTGAAGAGTACGCAAAGCACATTCAATCACATGCGCAAATGTCACTGGTGTTATGAATAGCTTTCCGCACGGTTTGAAGCCTCTGGCTTATTGATTTTATAATAATGTGTTAACTCGGTACATCTATGGAATGTTTAATTTCATTGGAAGCACGAACTAGCCTCTGGCTTATGACATCTAGCCCTGAAAAAATCTCTAGCAAGCAAAACCCAATTAGTCGGGACTAGATGCATCGTTTGCTAAACAAAAACTTCATAAATACACAGTAAATTACGTTGATAACCGACTGAACGAGATGGCACGACATGAATCGCTAACCATACGATGCAACTTATAACAAAGCTAGGAACATATAATTAATATGATCTGATCGAATAATATTGGAAAGGGTGGGTGACTGATGAGTTTACGGCTCCTACTTCTCACAGGTTGAGAAGATAGCTGCCAATCATCAACAATCGGACATTACGTCATTCTCGTTTCCAGTTGCAATTGCAAAGGAATATTAGGATTTGGCCCAAACTATTCGGGCCCAAATACTAAAGGAATTGTTTAGAAACGGCGTCGCTGCGTCTGAAATCCAATGCCCCATAGCAGCTACCAGGAGGGAGCAACCGGAACGAAACTCGTACGCGGACCCCAAGTTTTACCGGAATTGAGTTACAAGGCTTGAGAGCTCTCGCTTCATCTTCCGTTTCGTCCACCATCGTCACGCCTGACTCGCAATTCCTGAGACGGAGAAGAAGAATCTCTTTGGCGCGCTTCTTTCCAGCTATATATATTCCCCACGTATCGAGCTAGCCATGGCCGATCCGGACCTTCGAGCTCAGCGACTGGATGTATAGGGTTTTCTAGACTGTCGGACGCTCAGATCTCCGCGATTCTGGCCTGATCTGATCCGATCCGATCCTGAGCGACGGGGAATGGCCGGAGCGGTGTCGGCACTGTTTCTCCTGGATATCAAGGGGCGCGTCCTGGTGTGGCGCGACTACCGCGGCGATGTCTCCGCCGTCCAGGCCGAGCGCTTCTTCACCAAGCTCATTGAGAAAGAGGTCCGTTCTTTTGATTCGCGTGGTTTTGGTACTGGACTTACGAGTTAAGAGGAGAAATTTGCTTCTCCGCTAAAGCTTAATCGTGGAGGTTTTGCTTCAGTGGGTCAATTCTCTGTGATTTGGAAACGTGTGCTATTTGAATGCGTTGCGGTTGTGTAATATGGAGACAAATGCTTGTGTTTGGGTAGAATATGTTCTTAGTTTGATTGATTTGACCTATGTGAATTCCATCACGACCTTGATTATGTTGCTTTCGCAATGGAAATATGGCTGACTTTTTCTGTAGTTCTGATATCTGGATTGTCATTTCAGGGTGATCCACAGTCTCAGGATCCAGTCGTGTACGATAATGGCGTCACCTATATGTTTATACAGCATAGCAATGTTTACTTGATGGTAGCGGCACGGCAGAACTGCAATGCGGCCAGCCTTCTTTTTTTCCTGCACCGTGTTGTTGATGTAAGAGCTATTGGTAAATTTTTATGTTCACACTAAAAACTTTGGTGGTCTACGCACTTACTAGCAACAATGTCGTGAAAAAAAAAATTAAGTTCTCGTGTGTAATGAGAATTGTGCATGTTGTTGTGCCAGGTATTCAAGCATTATTTTGAGGAACTAGAGGAGGAATCACTTAGAGATAACTTTGTAGTAGTGGTAAGATGCTTTAGACTTTGTTTCTATCGTTTCCCATTCTGTCTTTGGTCCTCTGGATCATTTAGGGCTTATTAATCTTTTTTTCCTGTGTGATTCCAAATATTCAGGTGCTGATGATAATCTGTTGAATCCTCTGCTCTCTTTGTTTCTTTGGCAGTATGAATTACTCGATGAAATGATGGACTTTGGTTACCCTCAGTATACTGAAGCAAAAATTCTAAGTGAGTTCATCAAGACAGATGCTTATAGGATGGAAGTAACTCAAAGACCTCCCATGGCTGTAACAAATGCAGTTTCTTGGCGTAGTGAAGGGATACGTTATAAGAAGAATGAGGTAAGTCCATTTTACTTTTTCCTCCCAAGCTCTTTTCTCTCGTCTATAGTCATCCTTTTCAAGCAACTAGAATGCAATGATTGTGTCTGATTTTGTAGGTATTCTTGGATGTTGTGGAGAGTGTCAATATACTTGTCAATAGCAACGGGCAAATTATCAGATCAGATGTCGTTGGAGCCTTGAAAATGAGAACGTATCTGAGGTTTGTTTCACCAATCCTCACGTAGTCAGTTCGTTTTGAGAAATGGTAGCTTGTAATGCTACATAGACCTGCTAATGTGATCGTTACCACTATTTACACGGAAGTTTACAGAATGAAGATTGCACCAAATTTAATTTTTTCACTCAGGTTTGAAATAGTAAACATAAATGTTGTCCTGAGGGATCGTACTTTGATTAGTCAAAGAACAGCAATTGCTCTCCCATCCTAAATCTACTGAAGATTGATAGTGTTCTGGTGCTGTGCATTCTTTAAACTGTAAAATGCTATTGTCTTTTTCCCCCTTATTAGGAGGAGTCTTAGAACTAGCATTTATTTACCACGCCCATTCTGCTGATGCTTGAAATGTCCGAGGGTTGGTTTTGTGTATTTAAATATGTTAGCTGTTATCAAAGTAAAAAGTTGCTCATTTTTACCATTACTATGTTCAAGATTTACATTACCAGAAGTCTTTCTAATTTGGGACTCGAGTATGATCATGAAGTTTGGTAATGGAAGAAGTTGAGCTTGTCATATCGTCATAAATATGAATTAGCATGCCTTGTGCCCTGTCAGCTTGCTTTTCATCTGATAATGCTCTCTGGTGCGTCTAAGTTTTTCGCAAGGATTTGGGTCTAAATTCCCTTAAAAACTCCAAACTTTGGATCTAGTCCCGATTCTATCCTAACTTCTTTTTGTTCCTGAAAAAATCTTGAAACTTTAAGTCCTGTCCCCCAAACTTTTTTGTCACACAAAAATCCCCAAAATTTAAGTCCAGTCCCAAATCCATCCCAAATTTTGTTGTCTAAATCAAGTTCCAATCTATTTTCAAATCTACTCCCATTGTCCAGTCCCAAATTTGATGTGGCATTTTTACATCGATAACAAATCCTCATTAGCAAGGTGCCATGGAAAATTCTCTAAAATGAAACCATTCTAGGATATGAATCACGTGTCAAATATGAAATCTTTTATGAATTTCACACAAGACTACTTTCAGAGGAAAGAACGGCGTTTGACTTGCTTTGGGAACTCAATTTCCTCCCTCAACGGGTGATTCTGACATCTTCCTTAAACCGTAAAGGGAACCACGCTGTAAAGTAAGGAGCCTCGCCTAACGGACCATACCTGATTAGAGTAAACTAATGGCGATTTTTGGATAGGGGGCTAATGGGGCCAGATTTGGGATTAGAGTAAACTTTGGTGATTTTTCTCTTAAACAAAACAAAAAAAGTTCGAGTTAGATTTGAGACTAGACCTAAAGCTTTGATTTTTTTAGACCAAAAAAAAAAAAAAAAAAGTTCGAGGCAGAATTGAGATTAGACCTGAAGTTTGGGGTTTTTTAGGGAGTTAGGCCCGAGGATTTGGTTGAATGTATTTTGCCAACCAGACCAAATTTGGCTACTGTATTTTGGAACCAACACAACAAATTTAACTGATAATTTTCTGTAACAAGTTGTTGGTTTGGTGAGACACTCTAAATTGAGTTGAAAAAAAGTTTAATAATCTGGCTTCGTCATTTCAGAATAAGAGTGGAAAGCAGAAGGATTTCTGGACAGTAGCTTCACAAATTTATCGCAACTCATAGTGCATTTAAAGGATGACAGTGGCCGCAAGTGAAAATAGGAATCTATCAGTTATATATGCAAGGTTATAGCATTAACATTCTAAGAAACGTCATTAGAAGTTGAAGAAATCTCTTTTTGGAGGGCCTGGAAGTCCGCGTCAAGCTTTCTAATGGGCAAATGAGAGAAAGAGAATGAAGCTCAAGGATGATGACAACAGAGTAGATATTGCATCCTCTTTGACATAGGGGATCTTGAAAACTCGTGAACTTTTATTGCTATCTGGGGATGAAGAACTTGGATTAGTGATTGAAGGAGAGGAACTAAAAAAAAAAAATCTTTTAACTCTACGAAGAGAGGAGCAGTAATAGGAATCTGTTGTTTCTGTTCTATTTGTTTCTGACATATTTTTGTGTGATCTTATAGATTCTTAACTGGATTGATATTTTTTTTTTTACAGTGGCATGCCAGAGTGCAAGCTTGGCCTAAATGATAGAGTATTATTGGAAGCCCAAGGTCGAACAACAAAGGGAAAGGCAATTGATTTGGATGATATAAAATTCCATCAGTACGTTGTCTAACTCCACGAGTTCCTGCATTGCCTGAACTATTTGATTCTTTGTTGTCCATTTACTCAGTTTGATCTTCTTTTTGGATTGAACTCCGTGTTAAATTAGGTGTGTACGCTTGGCTCGCTTCGAAAATGATAGGACAATCTCCTTTATACCACCTGATGGATCTTTCGACCTTATGACATACAGACTCAGTACTCAGGTTTGCTTCAAACTTCGATTTTAGTTGCTTTTCTATTGTTGCATATGTAGTCTTCTGAAAGATGCATTTATTTTTTCTACTTCAGGTAAAGCCACTTATCTGGGTGGAAGCCCAAGTAGAAAGGCATTCAAGAAGTCGTATTGAGATCATGGTAAAAGCTAGGAGCCAGTTCAAGGAGCGCAGGTGACTATTTTCTTTAATGATTATGTTAATTGCTTTTCTTGTTAGTGATTTATCAACATTCTAACTTTTATTTGAAAAACAGTACTGCTACAAACGTTGAAATTGAGTTGCCAGTTCCTGCTGATTCTACAAATCCTAATGTTCGAACTTCAATGGGTTCTGCATCATATGCACCAGAAAATGATGCGCTTGTCTGGAAAATAAAATCCTTTCCGGGTGGCAAGGTATGGCTGTGGATCCTCTCACTTGTGTGGGTTGACTGTCTACACCATTACATTCTAAGAGAATTGTGTTAATTATCTCTTGATTTTCATTTGATTCTCCTTGCAAAACTGAATATGCAGGAATATATGTTGAGAGCTGAGTTCAGTCTACCCAGTATAACAGCTGAAGAAGCAACTCCTGAGAGGAAGGCCCCCATACGTGTGAAATTTGAGATACCATATTTCACTGTCTCTGGCATACAGGTGCCTCTCTCTGTAATGCATATTTTATTGCTCAAATCTTCCGATATATTCATGGTATTGGTCTGGTTTGACTGAACTGTTGGAGAAAGAATGATGTAGTAGAAGGGTAAGATTCAGAAGTAAAAAATGGTTGATGTGGAAATGCCAAATCCTAGATGAAGTCTCTTCGGACTATTTTAGTAAGAAGCAGAAGCTTTGCCATGAGAAGATGGATAAATTTTTGAATACCAAAATGATAAAGTATTACATTGGTCAAAATTAGCTTTTACGTTTATAGTTTCTTAGATGGACGTACTCTGCGGTGAAGCCTTCATTTCAACAAGCAAAGCAGAATCTCAATTCCATTTTATTTCTGATCGTTGATGCTGTTTTAGGTGCGGTACCTGAAGATTATTGAGAAGAGCGGCTACCAAGCTCTTCCCTGGGTCAGATACATTACAATGGCAGGCGAGTATGAACTGAGGCTTATTTGACGGTAGATTTACCAGACATGCCAAAACTGATGGACAATGACAGAAACTTCAGAAAATGTGAGGTTTTGAAGAGTTGTTTTGATGCGGATCATATTGGCTTTCTTGTTTTTCAACGTTTTATAATTATTCTTTTGATTGGGCTTGATTGTCGTCGGTTCCCCAAATATGTAGTACTCACATACTTTTGATAGAATTACCATTTCGATAATGTGAATGAATGTGCTGTCGAGATCTTTCAATTCAGCTTATCTGTGAAGTCGGTCTGCAACATACGCATTGATCTTTGTCTTCCGTGTATTCGCACAATCTGGTTCTTCAGTTTCATATTGTGGATCTGTTCAGTTTTCAGACTCGGTGACTTTGGTTGCAGCCTGTCTGTGAGTGCTGTAATGAACGGTTGGAAAAATCTTAGCCACTGAATTGTCCTCGAAGAATCCAGCATGTTTATTGACCATGCTTTACATAATCGCAGTATGTGGATTGCTGCTATATTTTGTTAAGCTTATGCCTTTGGTGATGCTGTGTTCGATTTAGAGGGAAGATGATGGAATAAGTTTGGTATCTGGTGGCTACCCTTATAATCAAGAATCCCTGAGTTTGTCTTATACCGCGTATGATACAGTTTTCAGTAATGCTTATTTTCTTTTCGTTTCACACGAAAGCAACGATTAAAACACATGTTCAGAACAAATTGCTGTGTTTCAGAAGCGGACCATATAGCTATAGGATGAGTTCAACTTATGTGAAGATCAGATTTGTGGATGGTTAACCGGCCTGGGTAAAAACAGCTGTAGATAGGATTCTTGCAACTTATTTCTACTTGATAGCATCGAGAGAGAGAGAGAGAGAGAGAGAGAGAGAGAGAGAGAGAGCGCCCAGTAAATAGCTGCAAAGATGCAGAAAGAATTTCTGTAGACTTTTGCCAGAAAATCTGCTTGCTTCAAGTAATGTCACAAACTTAATTGTGAGCCTGCCTACAGCTTCTGATTTGCCTACCACTACTAAGATCAAAATGAGGTGCCAAAAATCGGCATCAACTCGGCAGAAACCACATGGAGTTGGAACAAATGCTATGAATACGGCACCAGATTTCCTCACCTAATCATCATCAGCAACAATGTGATTCGGCAATGTCGGTGGAGATTTTCTAAATACATGCTTGCGGCAACGTTGGAAGATGCTATCATAAATGAGATCGAACTGAACCCCAGCTCTTTCACGGTTCACAATGAACAGTATGTGATCAGCTTCCACGATCTTGTAGTACCTGCATTTCACCAATTCGCAACCGTGTATAGCTACCATCTTGCTTTCGACCCAAAAAAAAAAAAAAAAAACTACCATCTCGTTCTACCAAAAAACAAAACAAAAAGCTAACCCATTTCATTTTATGCGTGTTAAGTCTTTTGCTAGGACACCGACTGGCAGGGAAGAAAAACAATTCGGCAGTCAATTTCATTAGAATTCTCTTTATACGTCAAACTTACCATTCTCGACGGAAGGATTTGATTCCACCACTAATAAGTTGACGGGCACCTTACGTTTCAAAATGTTGAAACAGTTCGGAGACCAAAGGATGCTGTTTGGATTGAATCATAGGTCTCAAGGAAGGAGGACAGGATGGCTGATGATGCCGTATCCGACCCATCTGGATCATTCGCTAACCTTAAAGCGATTGTCGTTCATGACGTCTAACGATGCAGCATACTGTTCCTAACGTGGAGGATCGCGCTGAAATGTATCAAAGTGTTTTAACTCAAATCTTTTGGATGAACGGAAAAACTCTCCATGAGCTGACGAGTTTGACCATTTCCTTCACCATAACTGCTTCAAGGGATAGATAGTATGTGGATGCTAACAAAAGCCATTTAAGTTTTCTTGGCAGACAATATATTGATTATCGTAGCCTGTCCTTTTCGATGCTAGGGAAAACTGTCAGCTACACAGGTCCTTGAGCAATTTCCGTAGCTGATGTTTGCATGATGTCCTTTTTTTGCTCGAAACTTCATGATTTTTGTACTTGACAATCCCAAATTCCAAACCGTTGCAAACAGCACAAATTAACTTCATGCCGTTAAAGTTTCGTTCAAATTTCAAGTAGTTTTAAGATTTGGTCATCCTATATGAAGAGATCTTAGCAGAATTGCCACATATGAAATTGATAGAAAAGACATCAACTCTAGTTCATATTTTAGGTGGAAAAGAAAATTTCTCCAAAATCAACCATTAATGAGATGAAGCTCAATTACTCGGGCTTCAGTATAGGACGAACAACAAGGAAGAGGAGGAATAGGTACTAACCAGATGCCCGGTTCCAGGGGCTGGAAATCGGAGTCTGATACGACATAATGACTGGGATGTTCACTCGGAAGGCGTGGGTGAGTCATGGATATAGTGTTCAGCGCTCCATCATTGTCCTGCCAATCTTCATCCCTGTGCAAGAAATTCTCAGACTATGAGATGAATTATAGCTTCTTTCCCTTTTATTCGTGTCCCATATTTTACATTCCGATCAAAGGCATGTTTCTCCTTATTGGCCAAATAGAGAATGAGTATCTTCTTATATACGCAGTGCATAAGAACTTTTGGAATTCCTATAATGCACAAATTCGTCGAATGAGGTTGATGAGCTGATAGAATCTTGTCAAAAGGAATTTTTTTTACGATTATTCAGAAGGAAGCTCTCTGTAAGTTTCCGTGCGTGTACTGATGATGATACATGTACCATTAAATTTTTACCTGTAGCCTTTGTAAGGAGGAGGAACATCTGGCGGATGCCGCCATTGACTCATCTGAAGCACCCTTACGAAAAACAGCGGGTGGATCCCAAATATGCTTGAAGGAACTGTGATGCCGAGAATCTTTCTAGTGCGCTTGGTGGCATAACTGAAATAGAACGTATTAGGGAAAGTATGCAGACGGCTGTTCAATCTCATCGACCCTTGAATCGTGAGGTCCGGGAGAATCCAATCGCCAGAGGCAAAGGGGCCTGTATTTCCAAACATGCAATCCACCAAACCCCAAATCCCTACTTTCTTCCAAGAAAGGCCGAAATGATCAAACCCAAAATTGTAATAGGCTTTCAGCCACGGAATGTCTAGCCAATCGTATACAATCACTCCGAGACGGCAAAGCTGAAGCAGACATACTGCTTTCATTTTCTTCCCATCCTCAGGCCTGAATTATTGAAGCTCATATCAAAATTTCAGCGACAAAAGAAAAAAACACAGAAAAAAAATCTTTCCCGCCAGAGTAGAAGCATTGCCTAGAAATCTACCTAAGCCAGTTGAGCTTACAGAAATTACACTAAGAATCAAACTTGCAGTGTTGACCATGAAATAGACTAAAAGCCAAGAAACTCAAAACCGGAACTTACTTCATTCCGTCTAAATAGGTTCTTGTCGTCCCATTAAATGCCCCTGATAAGGATGTGATACTCAACACCCAGTTCTCAGAAGTGTTCTCGTACCCCTCGAATGCCTGAAATCATCAACCCCAGTCAAATGAAAATGTTGTCAATTGTTGTTCTCCGATGTACTAGAGTATGCTCACTAATTTCGGGAAGATCAAAAGTACCTTATCAGCGAGCATCTGTTGCAAAACTCGAACAACCTGCGCTCCCGCGGAATGCCCCACAAAGTGGATGGGGTGATCTTCATCCCATTCTGGGTAATGCCCTGCAGTGGCAATTGCGTCAATTCAGAAAACTCACATCGATCAACCTTCGGTGAGAAAAAGCCAGCATTTTGTGAACAGAGGGAGCTTTTATTTTTTAGTTTTTTTGGGTCGGAGAACAGGGAACTTCAAGCGAAAGACTTTGCTGGTAATTTTTTCCCTCGGTCTTACTAAACCTTGTTCGTAGATCCGCCCAAACTGCGAGTGCCCACAAGCCATGCTATGTTCCTGGCCATAATCGACTTGCCCGCCTTTCAAATAATAGAACAGTTCTCGAGCCCTGATTTTTCAAAATTGCAGAGACCTCTCAGCATATGCCAGAAAAACCAAGATAAAGTGCTGATATATGACATTAAATTCAATAAATTCACAAACTTTAAGCGCACACCTGTCGTATATACTGGTTAAAGATCCCAAATCAGGCACCAAAACTCTCTCATCCTTCTTCTCTGCCCCCGCAAAATAAGATAAACCTCCCAATCTCTGAAAACCATATCAAAATAAAACAAAAGAAAGTAAGACACACAAAAAAAAAAAAAAAAAACCCAACTTTCAGAGGGGCCCAAAAAAAATGAAAACGAAAGAGGAATTCATTTGAAGGTAACCAATGCTCGAATTATGATAAGATTACCATCACATACATACCCCCTTCCCAAATCCAAAGATTCCATGAACTAACACAATAGGAGGCAAATTATTAACATTGGCGGTCGCCGTCGCGTCGCCGTTTTCGCCAAGATTCGGGTTTGGCTTGAAGAGGCATTCTCGAAATGCCTGAGACAGATCGCCGGCGACGGCTGAGCTGAATATGTAAAACCCATAAAGCAAATGCACCACCGAGCTCACGAACAGCTCCGATAGCTGCAGTCCCAGCACCCCAAATCTTATCATCCTCCACAACCAGAGACGAAGAAGAAAGAGGGGAAAACCAACAGAAGAGGAGAAGGGGCTCTTCTTGGCAAAACGAAGAGGGAGGAAACTTTCAAAACCCGAAAAGAAAGAAGAATCCAGAAGAAGAAGAACGAAAGAAAGCAAAATTCAAACCCTCCTAGTAAGGATCCATCATGAGCTGAGGAAGGGGGTAAAGGAAGGTTTTTTCTTTCGTTTTTTCTTTCCCCCCCACCCCCCCAAGTATGTTTCTTTCTTTGAAGGATCCTGCCTGCGAAAGCGAAATGGAGATTTTAACAACGGATGGTGACTGGGTGCCCGCAATATTATTATTTATAACATTGTTAGTTTCTAGATTTCCGCCATGAAGGCTTTGAATATGGTTTGGCTTTGCCTTGGCTTGTTTTCTTCCTTCACTTCATCTACCGCACAAAAGCCTCAACCAATCGGGAGGCGTGCACTGTCTGCTCAAATTTTCTGTCTCTCGTCCACGCAGAAGCCTACAGAAATTCCTAGGCTGGGGGTGGGGGGAGCCACGTGGCCGCCGCAGGATAATTGTATTAGACGGACGGTGGAGGCCCCACTGGTTGATAATAATAGAGGAAATTATTCAGGATTGTCGTGTTTTCTTTTACCACAAAATTTTGACGAGGAGATAATTATAAGGATAGTTATGTTTATTTGGTTTTTTGTTTCGCTGATTAAGGAAGGGAGAGAGAGAAAGAAGCGCTGGATTGGGCTGGAAAATTCCCCTTATCAGCAGTTTAAAAAAAAGAAAAAACAGTCAACTGACTCCCAACTGCACGTTGCGTCCCCTTTACACGAGCCGCCGTCGTGGTGAGCACGCGTTCTCCATGAGTAGTCCGATACAGGCTTAAAATCCTGTTTAACAGGCAAAAACGGAAAAACAGCCGTGCCTTTTAATCTCGTTTTCTCTCAAACTTTGAGGATGAATTGACAATTTCGTTTTTCTTTTATTTTTTTATTTTTTTATTTTTTTTATTTTTTTATAGCAGGAGTAGCAAGTGATCGTATAAAACAAATTGGAATTTAATCAGCGATCGACAGCGCGTGATTAAAACTTTAATTATGTGTCGGTCCGCATATGCATTATCGTTTCATTCGCGCTTCGTCAACCCACGCTCTGAGCCCCAAAGTTTCGGCGCTTCCTTTTAACATCTTCCCATCCAAAAGCGGCTCGACTCTGTGTTCTGAACAGGAGAGGAGGAGGTCCCGTTGGTGGGATGACAGGGTTATCCTACCCGCCCGCTTTTTTTCTCCCGCCGCCGCCCCCAAATAACTCATCCGGCGCCGAGGAAGAAAACCCTAACGGGAGGCGACGGGGTAAGCGAAGTTTTCACTTCCAAATCGCGGGCACAACCGAGGATGGGAGATAGAAATTGGAGTGAGACGACATGGTGGTAGAGGAGGGCTCCGGGACGGCGGAGGAAGCGCTCGTGAGTTTGGTCGAGGGACCGGAGTGGTGGTCGAGCGAAGCTCTGCTCGAGAGAGCCAACTTGGAGAGAGAGAGAGGAGGAGGCGAAGTCGTGAACTTGGAGAGAGAAACAGAGTCGTTAACTAGGGCGTGAGAGAGATAACGGACGCAGATAACGGGGAGGCCTCCTTTTGCGTTTTTTAAAATTATGACGGGTGGGTCCCGAC
Source organism: Rhodomyrtus tomentosa (assembly GCA_028455895.1). Lineage (NCBI taxonomy): Eukaryota > Viridiplantae > Streptophyta > Magnoliopsida > Myrtales > Myrtaceae > Rhodomyrtus > Rhodomyrtus tomentosa. Next base: position 8,994,063 of record JAPCWY010000003.1, on the reverse strand, counting down.
GTGCCACGTGTCGATCATTGAGTGGTTTTCCATTAATCCAGCGTGGAGTATCTCACTTGCCCAAATTTTTCTCGTGTGAAGCATTTACATTACCTCGTTCGTATCTGAATAACTAGAAGAGAAGCGAATTGGGTAAAGATAAATTTTTCCCAAAAAACCAAAAATAGAAACGAGATTCGTTCTTGTTGTAAATCGGGATCAGTCTCGTGTTGGTTTTAGCTATCTGGCGACTATTACCAAGTGGCCGATACATATCTCTCTCGATCTTATATTTATCCACGTTAAGGACGATCTAGTGACGGACGGTTGTCATTAGACATGGCCATGAGCCGATTTAGGCCCGTGGACTAACCGTAACTGGCCCTTTGATGGGGTCATCCTCCGATTTCAAATCGAAACTGACCCGACCCCTCACAAATTAGTTACGGTTCTGACTTGCCTTATAGTCGTTGGGCCTAAGGCCAAAATAAATACCAAAAAAAAAAAAAAACAACAACAACAACAACAATGCACCCCACTTTTTTTCTCGTAATAACATTATATCCTAAATTTTCTATAAATACCCTTATCCCCTTTCACTTTTTTTTCCCACAATTTCTCTTAAATTCTCTCAATCCTCTTAATCCCGGCTCAATATTTTGAATTGATTTTTCGCTCAATTCTCTAAAAAAAAATGGCAAGTGGAAGCGAATCTAGTGACGGGAGAAAGAGCCTGATGGAATGAGGGAATCCGACTATCCTCAACCTCAACCTCATCAATATGATCCTCGCGAGTTTACATATTGAGTAGACGATGATAATAATATAAACTATATTCCCAACGTTGAGCACGTCTTAGCACAAGAAAGTTTTCATTCTCCTCTTGTGTCGAAGAAATGTCGATAGCAAAGGAGCCCGAATAGCAGGCCCGGGAGGGTACATCTAACTCATGACAATACTTCGACAAGATACATGTAGGCGGAGAAAAGTATAAGATAAGCTGTTTTTTACTAAAGGTGATGGCTATGGAACATACTGTCGGTATCTAACGCACAAACATGCAATGCAAACAGGGATTGACACAAGCCAACAACAAATTTTCGAATACGTAAATCCTAACACTTCTCTTTTATTTCATTACAGTGATCAACTTTATAAAGCAACATTAGATGAATAGGTTGTCATTAAATATTTAGCGATTACTACTAGTGAAAATTTTGGTTTAATTATTTGATAAACACTGCATGTACTCCGCAAGCAAAACCTGTTTCGAGACATACTCTTAAATGCGAACTTTTCAAGGTTTATAAAGAAAAAGGTTTGACAAACTTTTTTACATATTTCAATGGACCCGTGCATATAGATAGCAACATTTGAAGTGATCCTTGGCAAATTCATTCTTATATAATTGTCACATGTCATTGGATAGATAACGATTGGAACATTCAAAAAAGAGTTCTTGCATTTCGATTGTTTAATGATAGGCATACGGCCAATGATATTTATAGAATAATTAGGCAAGTTTTAGAATAATATAATTTCATTAATAAAATTTTTTCAATTGATTTTGATAATGTCACGATAAATACCATTTACATTCCTAAGTTCAAAAATATTTGTAAACTTTCTTTTGGCAGATAATTTTTTCACATTAGATGTGATTGCCATATTTTGAATTTATGTGCACAGGACGTTTTATGAACTCTTGAGGCTTTTCTCACTCTAATAAAAAAAGTAATTAAATTTTTATGGAGTCATCCCCGAGTTATAAAACAATGGATCAGATTTTGTAAACAACATAGAAGAGCACCAAAAAAATTTTCAAAAGATGTTCCAACTCGTTGGAATTCTACCGACAAGTTGCTTAATCAATCTTTTGCTTACAAAAATTTATTATGTACGTTTATTTCAAATAATATTTTCAAAATTAATTTATTGCCGCAAGAGTGGGATATTTAAAAAAAATAGATTTTTTCAAAATTTTTAATGATATTACTTATACATTTTCTAGTGTTTATTATCCTACTATGCATTTATTTTTAATAGAATGTGTTAATATTATTATTTTTTTGTGATTGTGAAAAATATATTGAATTAGCTCCGACTATTATAGCAATACTAGAAAAATGGTTGAATTATTGTTATAGCATTCCTCTTGTTTATTTGGTTGCTATTGTTTTCGATCAACGTACTGAATTAGATGGTTTATATGATTATCTGAAGGATTATTATTATGATTGTTTACATTTGAATGGAAAAGTAGTTATTAGAACTATACAAGGAGAGGCTAAAGACACTATACTAGCATTATATAATGAATTTTGTAGTAGATTTGATTTAGATGATAGTGTATTTTCTCAATCTAGTGACTCACAAAGCGAAGAGGGTGGTAGACTCATCAGATGATATAATTTGCTCATTAGTAGGCAAAAAAGCAAAAAAGGGAGAGCAACGGGTAATATTTGCGAATTAGAAAACTATTTAACCATTGCTTTTGAGTTCCGTGATTCTGCAAATTGTAAAATTCTGGAGTGGTGGAAAAGTCACTCAATCCAATTTTCAATTATTGCTCTCATCGCAAGACAAATATTAGCAACCTCTTCTTCAACAGTTGCAGTTGAACAAACATTTAGTGTTGGAGGATTAATTTTGGACGACCGCCATTCAAGTTTAAATTTAGATGTTGTGGAGGCTCAAGCTTGTATTGATGATTGGACAAATGCTACATTTCGACAAGAAAGAAACGACGAATTATTCAATGATGATGGTAGAGATACTACCGTCACGGGTACCATAACGGGTATCAACGATTGACGATGAGGTAAGTTGAAGTTATCAAAGTACTACATGAGCTTTAATTCTTCTATCCTCAAGAAGATATGTATGCACCTAATTATAACTCATTAAGTTCAAGCTCCTTTCCCCTTCATTTTTCTCCTCAAATTTGATTACAATGTACAATTTCATTATAACTTATAATTAATAATTTTTCATTTTTTATTTCATAATTTGTTATTGTAAGTTTTAATTTAAAAGTTGAAACCAGAATTGTCCGTTGAACCGTGAACCGGCGGTTCCGATTCGTGGCCATGCCTCGCTGTCATTCTCAATAACGGTTGCCGCGGCTAACATTGATTACTCTTGGTGAGGAAAGGCTAGACCTCCACAGAAAAAATGGTCAAAAAGCTCGATTTTGTATAGAAGAGAATGTAACACATCCAGCGCACAGTCGTGCGTTACGTGAATAAGTTGGATAAAAAAGAGAACAAACGGAGATGATTTTTTAAATTTCATTCAGCACCCCCAGGCTCCCTTTCTTTTAAGGGCACTTCGCGTTTCTCCCGGGCCCTCCGTAGTAGAAATAATTCCCCCACGCGTCGTTGTACTCCTTTTGGATGTCGTAGCAATTCGGGTGGTCCGCGACGACCTGGAGATCCGGCGGCGGGGTCAGGTTGTTGTCCCAGTCGACCACCTGCAGGTTGCGAAAGTAGGAGGCCTTGGCGAACCCTTCCTCGGCGAACTGCCCGCTCCCCATCTGGGTCGCGGTGTGAGACCCGGAGGGCGCGGAGTTGACGATCTCCCCGCCAAATTGGACCATGGTCGCGTGGTCCATCAGGTGCGTGAACAGGAACGACGGCCAGTACCCGACCAGAATGCCCGGCCCGAATTCCAGCCACCAATTCCCGTGCTTCGGATCCTACAAAATCAAGTGAAGGCGTCAACGCAGCGCCATCATCAAACTGTGTCTGAATTTGAGGATTGCTTTGTGAAGGGAAAAGTCAAGTTGTGTTGAAGACAGAGAGAGGTGACTTCTAAGCACAAACGCAAAGATAATCAAAGTCAATGATTGTAGTCACGTAATCAGAACAAGGGGCATGCTTCACGCTGAGGCTTGTCCCAATCTGCATCCCTCGATCCAGAGAAGCTTTCGCTTCAAGGCTGCGGAAACATTATGCTACTGCCTTAGCTTTTCCAGCACACGCCACTGCATCATGCTTAAACATTTGATGATGTCCCCTTCCATCATTGTCTTTGATAATCTTCCCGTCTCTTTTTCTCCACCCGCTTTCTATGTTTCTTAATGGGACTGTTAAGATAAAGATTGCTGGTAATGAATTTAAATTGAATTTCTTGATACGTACATACTCAGGGCTGGCTAAAATGCCCATGGTGGTCACCCCATTTCAAAAGCAAAAGGTCCGCTGGAGCTGACTGAGGTTTTCAAGTTGATGGAGCGTGTAGAACGTCACGCGCACAAGCATGCACAGCTGGTGCGAAATTCAAACGAAAAAAGGACACGGGCACACGCACGAATCTAGTTTAATATCTTCCCACGTTTCCCAGACGTATTGCTCGTTGAGTCCGATGCGTACAAATAGAGAGCGATGCAACGAGACAGGAGAACATGAGGTATGCATGGCAAGGATGATACGCATACCTTCCATATCAACAGGCTAATGTCGAATTGGCCGCCGTTGAACGAAGAAGTGGGAGATATAGCAGCTCCGAGTGCAACCCTGCTGTCTGTTTGGACGAAACCCGAACACAGCAGGTTATAGCATCCTGTTGTCTGGTATGCATCAGTCTGGTCGTACCAAGTCAGTTTACATGTATAAATCATCAAACAGGGCAAACATTTATGTCAAATGTCAAAAAATCTGAAAAAAAAAAATTATGTAGAATGTGGGTTTTTTTACTTACGGTCCAATATGTAAAGAACCTTGGGAAGTTGTCCCCGTACAACTCTGGACTAACCTGTCAAATTCCACAAGTTTATATCCGTGTTTCAGTCAGATCAACATATACCCGAGTTAATAGAGTGGAAATTTAGAAAAGAAAAAAAAAGATGAGGACAATTACTAGCTAGCTCGATGTAGAAACGGAGAATAATTTTAAGTCACCTGCCAACCAGCTTCGATGGTGTTGAGATCATCGCCGAACGAGCCGGAGATGACCCAGATCTGGGACAAACTGAATTCGGATTGATTGGCGACTTGAGGTGCCCAAACATTGACGCTCGCTTTTGCTCCATAGTATTGATCTCCGGTCACATACCCGACCGCATGCTGTACAGGTACAATGTTGTGTAGGTGAACCTATCTATGTAGTGGACACTTTTTCTTGTCACTCTACTGTAAATGAAATTTCATTTTTCTAATGAACAAGCCTGATGCGCGTCATCTGATATCCGGGCGAGCATCGTGTTCACTCTACATAGACTAGTCCTTCGCTTCTCATTTCGCTATCTTTCCTGAGATGCAATTTGGTTTTCCCGGCTGAACGTGGTAACCAATCTTTGGCTATAGGAAATGAATGAAATACAGCACTTACCTCATGACCGTCGTAGCTGAGAAAATCTCTTTTGACGCATCTTCCTGCTTTCCTTCCAAACTTTTGCAGAGAGCTAGCTCTTAACATGTCCTCTTCACTCGTTCTCCGGATAGGGATTGTCCCTCCCGGGCATGACTCACCTGTATTCCTCCATAACTGAAAATCCTCCACAAACATCATTCCTGTCAGCTCACGACTTCTCGGTCTCTCGGGCGGATCCTGAGCGAACAATCCAAGAAAGAAAAAATTGAGTCTACTACAGTGGCTGATCATGCAGCTTCGGGGATGAAAATTACCAGTGGCTTCTGTCCTCTCAACAGTGGATGATCAAAAGCCGGCTGTTGATGCAGCAAAACACAATCTATAACTTCACCATGAAGGGTCTGAGACAAGACCAAGAACAAATTGATGTTGTAGCATGCATACGTGAATTAGCCAATGCCTCAATAAGGAACCAAAAGGGAAAGGGAAAGAGAGAGAGAGAGAGAGAGAATTAGAGCTAATAAAGGGTGGCGATGGATGCCTGAATTGTCTTGAACGAAGGCTTGTTGATTTTCCTGAGATGGGTCTTGATCTTGTTCAACCTGCGCAGTTCTTTCTGTGGCCGGAGACTGTGATAGTCGGCTGTGCGACGACGAGCATCGCCAAACCCCGACAGGCGGAATGGGCAGACGCCAGAGAGGAGAAGAAGCCAGACCAAAACGGGGAGGGCTGGGAAGATCTTACGCCGGTTGGAAGCGATCATGCTTAAGAAAGTTCCTTTGGCTAAATCTGTCCGTGCATGTTCATCCGCTACCATACTAGATCAGAAAAAGTGATGAAAAAAAGGTGGCGTCGCTTGGAATCTGACGTTGATGCATGCAGCAATGTAATAACCAAGACTCATATACGAAAACCATACGCTTAAATATCTACTGTCGCGTTATTTTAAACGTCCAGAGGGACTATTGTCTGACAAGATAGGGAAAAAGCTTGGTGAGCATGGAATGTCTGCCGCTGGACCAATGATGATGTCTGAAAGGCATGATCAGCTTTTCCATGTTGCCCGCTCTCTTTGGTCCTACAAGTACTTCCTCCCTTTCTTTTTTCCTTTGGTTTTTTGGCCGAAAGCTGTGTGATTTTCTCGCCTAATTATGGTTCGGAAGGCCCGGAAATTAATTTTGCAACGAGAGAATAAAGTCTCCGCCTATTGATTCTACACGGTAAAATGACGTGGTCCACCCCTATAATCATGGCATTTGCGCTTTAATTAGCGGCATTATCGGGTTGATTAATCATATTTGCTTTCCGATGCACGTCTCCTATGGAGCCAAAGGCAATCCTAGTGTAATGGAATTCGTAGACATTTGTTTCTACGAAGGTTGGGACGGTCTTGAGTCCCATGCGCGATGATCCAGGAAGCTATATTCGGCTGATCTCTCATTGAATACGGGGATTTGTAATCTAAAGATGGTCAATGAACAGCGACGACTCCAAATTGTCCGACCACGAGCCAACAAGTCCGGCCCCTGAGCAGACTGAGTACGATCCCTTAGAAGTGATGTCCATAAATCTCTGCGATCATTTTCTGCTCTAAAGCATTACTCATACGCACAAGCGAGCCAAAGATGGAGTGCGAGATTTGGTGAGCCTCACGTACGATCTGATGCTTTATCTAATAAGTCCTTGGGATTTAGGGTCGTCTGAATTGGAATGGTGCAAACAATGCTCTCTGCGAGAGCTAATGGAGCGGGGGGACGGGACAAGCCAAAAGAAAATTTACCTAATTCTTACGGAATTCGTATGATCGATTCGGTCAAATGAATGCAAAGCGAAACCCTTGACTTCTCCAACAAAGGTTCGGCAGCAAATTCACGGGTTGTCCCTTGTCCTTGTGTTTGGCCCCCTTTTGGGAAGACGATGAAGCAAGCGAGGGAGAATTCATTGAGCATTGATCACAGCAATTTGAAAATTTGACATTTGGTGGGTTTCTTTTCCCGAACATTGCTGGGTTTGGACGCAGTCTCATTGCACAGATACAAGCGGTCTTGCTTGTTGAGATAAGTCATGTATTCAGCCATCTCATTGCTATATTTTCTGCCCCCTAAACTTTCAAAAAATTCAATTAATACCTATGATTTTCTAAAAGTATTACAGGTCGACCTCACTCTATTTATAAACTTCAACCCCATTAGGTGCTATATGCAAATTTGAGCGAACTTATGGGGTGCATGACAACACTCCATAATTTGTTTCATGAACAAAAACCTATTTCTCGAATAGGTTTGGAATAGAAACCCGTTTGGTAATGCAATTCTAAGAAACTAATTCTGAAATAAAAAGTTATTCCATAAATAGATTTAATGCAAAAATAAAAAAATAAAAAAAGGTTACTTCTCCGAGAAATAGAAATAGAAATTTTTGTCGACAACCAACCCCGTCGGTCGCATCCTCCCCCCCCCCGCACCACGGGTTGCCGACCGCTACCAGTGGTCGTCGCCGCCCTAGTCAAACAAATTTCTATTCTAGAATTAAAAATTTTATGCCTTTATCAAACGCATTTTTTCCTAAAAAATTCATCCAGAAATTGAAATAGAAAAAACTATTTCTGTTCCAGAAATATATTCTGGAACAGACATGTTGTCATTGTTAGAAAAATATAATACATACAATGACAAATCTAAAATATGAATACTGAAATGACAAAGAGATTTATATCTGACACGTCTCGAACTATGTCATTCACCATATATGTCTCATAAATCTTCTTCTTCGAAAGTTTGTAATGCACAGATGTATGACTCATTCTTGCCACAGTTGAAGCATTTTCCTTGAAGCCTGTTCTTGCAAACTCCTCCTTTTGGTCCCAATTTTAGTTTTGCAATCTTCTTGTTTTAAGATTGTTGGAAAAAACAGTGTTAAAAATAACAATACTATTTTATAATATTGGAGGATACTCAAATTCGAATGGCAATAGTACATGTAGGCAAATTGCCTCAAATATCGAATCTGTAAATATATTCAATTGACAAAGGCACAAAAATTAATTCAACAGAATCACAAACACTGAGTCGGCAGAAGCACAAACGTTGAGTCAGCAGAAGCACAACACTGAATCGGCAGAAGCACAATAGTGAATCGAAAGAAATACAACAGTGAGAACAGAACCACAATCAGTATTGAAAAGAAAATTGAATTGATACAAATATCGATGCCTGTGTTCGACATAATTTCCTTAAAACAGATTCGTCCCCCTACGTATTTTGAGGTTTTGTGAACATTTATCCCCCAGGATACAACGGGTGACAGTAGTAGTGGCAAGCACAGCACTCCAAAGTTTTCGGCGAACTTGAACAAAACGTGAACATTATCGAAAACAATGCTAATGCAGAAAATTGAAAGAGAGGGAGAATAGGCTTTCTCTTCGTTCTAGTGTCTTCTCTTTCTCTACTCTTAACCCCTTGAAAATAGAATGAGAAGCCACTTATTTATAGGGCATGTGGGATATTTCGGAATTAATAATAGCTGATTAATTTTATAATAACAAAATAACGGTGGTTCTGTCGTTACAATAGTAATGGCTCTACCGTTACAATTATAGTAACTCTGCCAGTGGTTCTGCCGTTATATAATTAATTTTGTAAAAACTGAATTTAACGTCATTAACTTGTTATTAGTAAATTAATTTAGTAATTGTTATAAAGAATAATTCGTAATAATTTGAGGATGTTAAATGAGCAATAATTTCTCACTCATTCACTCATCAAAATATCCATATTTTTCAACAGTCATGCGCGCCCTTAACAAGCTCAATCTCCTCTTTTTCTTCTTCTTTAGCTCACGCCTGGCGGTTTTGATTTTCTGCCACATATTTTCCCGAAATTCGGTGCACCATTCTTCCTCGTGAGATGAACTCTAACTATAGTCTTACGTAAGATTATAATTTAGGAAAAAGTCGTAACAAAAAAGATGTAACGCTATGATAGCATGATATTCCCCTCCCTCCCCCCAAACCCACACACTAACATATATATATAAAAGCATGAAATGTTCATCCCACGATTAAAAGGTCAACTTAACCTTCCTCATGATGACAAATAAAATTCAGAAAAGAGATTGAGCGCGTTGAAAAATTGGGAGAGGTTTATGGGGCGGGGGTGAAATAAGATGATAAATCGCACACAAAGTCAACGATCGAAAAGGGTATTTAATACTAAAATAGGATTAGAGGTTTAAGGAAGGGCAACTGGCGATGTCCAAGAAGTAGATCCTTTGAAAGGAAAAGTAGATTCTTTTCTGGATCACCGTCCGTTGAATATTCTTCGGTCAACAAGAGCTACCACTCTCCACGTCAAATGACTGGATTGCCCTCCGCACTACCCGACCACCACCTTCATTACAATATAAGCGTGCATTTTTTTTTGCCTAAAACGTCTTTTTTTTTTTTGTAAAAATCCGAAAAACTATTTATTTTTCTTTGGTTGGGGACATCTGATCAATGGCAAAGAGAGAGAGAGCTCGATTTCATCACTAGATGCAATGAGATTGACGACGTCGTGAGCTCAACCCGAAGGAAAGGAGTTCGATGGAAATGACAATGAGGGACTGTCAAGCGACGTGATTAAAACAGAATCGTTCACTAGTATTCACTCTCTAATCGCTATCGCTTGTTGTTGATTCACAGTCGTCATTCGCCTATTGCCAATCCTTGATCGTCGCTCTCCTCGTCACCGGTCTCCGGTTCTCAGCTGCCGTTCATTGGTCATCGGCCTCCGGCTGTCGTTTGTCCCCACCGTCAATCGCTCAACCTTAGAAATATTTTATGTTGTTATCAAACGAATTTTTGTTTCAAGAACATAAATTTTATATCGATATCAAACGCATGATTTTGCTTAGAAACTCGTATAGAGAATAGAAATAAAAGAAAAAATTTATTGCTAATTAAAAATATGGCTGGAGAATAGAATGATTCTTTGCTTAAAAAAAAAATTTGGTTATCGCTCGCGCCCTGTCTGTCATGTACCCGCTAGATCCATATGCAACTATCCAAGTGGATAGAGCGCAAATATATTGCGGTTGATCGGTCCAAACTTCGCTTCATCAAAGATGGAGATAATGGCGATGACTGCAGGACAAGATGGTCTTTTTCTTATATCAATCGACGAAAGAATCTCCTCCCAATTTTGAAAATAAAAGAAAATAAAAGAAAAGAAAGAAGATAGATGCGAGATACTCGGAGGACTGGCTTTCCCTGTCGAACTCTGAAAAGTCAACGCAAGGACATACGCAACTCGTGGCGTGTCCGCCTAAACATTACCATTACTTTCCCTCTCCGTCGGTCGGTCGGGGGCGTAGAACTTGTAGTGTCACTTTCACGTCACCTCAGCCATTGAAAAATCGAACCAGGTTCCAGTTCATCACCCAAGTTGCGAGTTGCACGGACCAGAAGAAGAGTGAGACTCGGCAATTTTTGTTGACCTCCTCCCTCCCGGTATCCCTCGAGCTTTGCTTGGCCCTCTTTCGTTCCCCCGAAGAGGCATCGATCTCAGCTCTCACTTCTAAGGGTCCCCGCACGCACGCACGTGTGGAATCCCAAATGCTGGTGCGGTGTGGATGCCCACCATGTTCAAGCACGACAGTGGCTGTCTTTTGTATCTTCTTCTTCAAAATGAGTATGGCGTGCAGTCTCTCCCGGTTGTTCAGTCAACTCTTCTGCAATAGCCCGAGCTAAGGACAAAAAGTTGCCACATCTTGAAGGCTATCCTCACCATATATAATTTCTTCCACAGTCAGAGAGAGAGAGAGAGAGAGGGCATCAACAGCAAAGATGGATTCTCCCCCGCCCCAGAAGTTCCCACTCCCGGTGGACTCGGACCACAAGGCCACCGAGTTCCTCCTCTTCTCCGCCGTCAAGCCCCACATGCGGGCCTTCCACCTCTCCTGGGTCTCCTTCTTCGCCTGCTTCGTCTCCACCTTCGCCGCCCCTCCCCTCATTCCCATCATCCGCGACGACCTCAACCTCACCGCCACAGATATTGGCAACGCCGGCATCGCCTCTGTCTCCGGCGCCGTCTTCGCCCGCGTCGCCATGGGTTCCGCCTGCGACCTCTTCGGCCCCCGCCTCGCCTCCGCTTCTCTCATACTCCTCACCGCCCCCGCCGTCTTCTGCATGTCCCTCGCCTCCTCTCCCGCCTCCTTCCTCGTCCTCCGTTTCCTCATCGGCTTCTCTCTCGCCACCTTCGTCTCCACCCAGTTCTGGATGAGCTCCATGTTCTCCCCCAACGTTGTTGGCACCGCCAACGGCGTTGCCGGAGGGTGGGGCAACCTCGGCGGCGGCGCCACGCAGCTCATCATGCCCTTAGTGTTCGCCATCATCCGCGACCTTGGCGCCATCAAGTTCACCGCGTGGAGGATCGCCTTTCTCATCCCCGCCATGTTCCAGACTCTGTCGGCCTTCGCTGTCATCCTCTTCGGCCAGGACATGCCGGACGGCAACTTCAAGAAGCTCGAGAAAGAAGGGGACAAGCCCAAGGACGAGTTCTCGAAGGTGCTCTACCACGGCGTCACCAACTACAGGGGGTGGATACTGGCGTTGACCTACGGGTACTGCTTCGGGGTGGAGTTAACCATCGACAACATCATCGCTGAGTACTTCTACGACAGGTTCGACCTGAACCTGCACACGGCGGGGATGGTTGCGGCGAGCTTCGGGCTGGCGAACCTGTTCTCGAGGCCGATGGGCGGCGTGATCTCGGACGTGGTGGGGAAGAGGTTCGGGATGAGGGGGCGGCTGTGGACGCTGTGGGCGGTGCAGACGATAGGCGGCGTGCTGTGCGTGATCCTGGGCCGGGTCGGGTCGTTGGGCGCCTCCATCGTGGTCATGATCGGCTTCTCTATCTTCTGCCAGGCGGCTTGCGGGCTCACTTTTGGTGTGGTTCCCTTCGTCTCACGGAGGTAGGACTTCTCCCTCCCTCTCTCTCTCTCTCTCTCTCTCTCTTTCTATTTTCTATTTTAAGAATAGCAATTATAACATGGCTCCGTTCGTGTCAATTCGTGTCAACTTACGAAAAATTAGGCGGATCGCATTTTGTCGTGTTCTGAGTTTTATCTCGTGTCATGTAAACGGGTCGCGTCCAACATTGCTAACCCTGTTTCGACTTCTTGCTTTAATTCATCAGAAAGATTTCCTTAAATCTTTTGTGCGTACATAATTTTAGGTCGCTGGGGTTGATCTCCGGCATGACCGGAGGAGGGGGCAACGTCGGAGCCGTCGTGACCCAACTCATATTCTTCAAGGGATCGAGGTACTCGAAGGAGACGGGAATAACTCTGATGGGCATCATGATCATATGTTGCTCCCTGCCGATCGCCTTGATATACTTCCCGCAGTGGGGTGGCATGTTCTGTGGGCCGTCGGCGGGGAAGCGTGGGACCGAGGAGGAGTACTACTTATCGGAGTGGAGCGGCAAGGAGCGGGAGAGCGGCTTCCATCAGGCGAGCGCGAAGTTCGCGGACAACAGCCGGAGGGAGAGGGGCCGGAGATTGGTGGCCTCCGCCGCTTCAAGCCCAGATGCCGAGAGCCATCCTCCTGTGCAGGTCTAAAGTTTATGTAAGTCGGATGAGTGCGTGAGGTTCTTGTCCAATGAACGAAATTGTGAAAATCTGATGACCTCCATATGTGAGCTGAGGCCCAAGCCCAAGATCTGTCATAACGGGCCTTTTAATGGACATCCACACCACCTTGTTCGCTCCGTATTTCACAAAAAAAAAAAATGAATAAATTAATTTTATTTAAATGGATTACTCATAACAATTGAAATAGTTAGTCTATGATAATAATTTCATTACTGATAACAACCATTTTCGTGGATGATAAAATGTTTTTTCGTCAAGTTAATCAATGTAGACATCCTCCATTGCAATGACTTTGAAATTTTATATCGTTGACGTGTCACTGTGCTCGTGGTTGATTTTCATTGATAATGAAAATGAAGAATGCGTAAAAAAAAAAAAACATAACGTTGAAGATTTCGTAAAAAGAATAATTGTCCGGCGTCGCACCTCATTGTATGCATGAAAAAGAAATTTTTTTAAAGTGTTTTTATAATTTCGATCTTTTATATTGCTGGAAATACAGTGATAATAACAACTCGCACCTAAACATTTGTCTCACGGTGAGGTCCATTAATCGATGTGGACATCCGCCATTGCAATTACTTTGAAATTTTATCTCGTCAATGTGTCATTGCGCTCGTGATTGATTTTCATTGACAATGGAAATGAAGAACACGTCAAGAAAACATAACGTTGAAGATTTCGTAAGAATAAGAATAGTACGGTGCGGCAGTTCAATGAATGCATGAACAAGAAATGTTTTTATAATGTTTTCATAATTTCGACCTTTTATATTGCTGGAAAATACATTGAATCAATGAAAAAATGTTCCACTAATAATAACAACTCGCACCTAAACATTTTTGTAGGTAGAAAATTCTTTTGTTAACTTAGTTTCTGAAGTGATATAAACGATAAAGGTTTGTAAAATCTTTTCTATATGTAATCCCCACCCACCGCAAAATTCGCAACTGTTATACTCATAATTGCAACAACACTTAAGCCGGAAGCTTATCGAAACGAAAGGCCCAATAGGCCCAAAAAGGGGGCAAAGGCCACAGCGAATAATCTGCAATTCATCAGGGCCGAAAGAGAATCATCCAAAGTCCATTAACAACTGTCCCACGTTAATTAGATCATTGCACAATAAAAACCTCTTTTAATTTAAGTTAATATATAAGCATGTGAATACATTCTAATCTTCATAATGCTGCAGTAAACTTTTGTTGTGTACCATGTAATTAACTTTTACTACCGAAAGATGCACGATGGAAAAAAAAACGAGACTTTCCTTATAATTTGTTTTAACTTATGTAATAACTATGTGGTGGGACAACTTTAAATATATATAGAGAGAGAGAAGTTCACTTTTGCAGAACAATGCATTCAATGTTAATGCGAATTAACACTAAAATCTTTTCTTTTTTCTGCGAAAAATTTATGGGAAAAGTATATCGAGATATCGACTAGTTATAAGTATTTCATTTTTCTAATATTATCTCAAAGTATAAGTTATAATATTAGCTCTGCGAGAATGAGAACATATTCATTTACTTGCAAAATTAAGTAAAGTTGACTCTATTATGCATGACACGTGTTATGTCGTAGAGACGAAAAATCTACAAGTACATCTATACTATCCTTAAATAAAAAGTTGAGTTTGTCCCTCGTAACATAATGTAAAGGAATATATCGATACTATGTGAAACAATATCAATAAATAAATTTACAATAGCTATAAAATTACATTTTATTAAATGAAAAGCTAGTGTCGAGCTGAGGAAGTACTTTGCTGGATTTTGGGATTATTTAGACAAACCAGAGTGCTACGGACCATGAGCTACACGAATTGTGATAACACTTGGGGTAGGGTCGGAAATCGTTTGAAATAAGTAAGGTTGCGGCATCGTGGTTATATACAAAATATCGAGGTGTTCGAATAGTGGATATATAATGAAACGACAGATTGTGATTTGCGATTAGTGTTTGGGTTGAAGCTATTACATATTAGATTGGATTGGCAATTAATTCTACAGTTGTTTACGTTCATGGATGATATTGAGTTTGTGACCGATAATAGGGCCTAGAAATGGTAGAGGTCTAATATGGCTTAACTAATGCGGGATGGAAACTATTGCACATATATGGCACCTTGGCAATGAGTTTGACTGGGCTAGTAATGAGATTCTTAATCTGAGTTTGTTGATACCAATGGCCGGTATTAGTTGTTTGAGGTTTATATTGTATTAATAGTGCATTAGAGGATTTGCATTAAATATATGCATGAGCATTCATTCCATGCACCTGCATCGAGTGAAAGTGAGATGAATGGGCTGCGAGCCCGAAAAATGATACCCATAGAGTTTATGGAAAAGCCCTGCTGTATGATCGGGAGGTTTTGTTGCATGTGCCGGATCAATCCTTGTGGTGGAACGAGACGTTCGTTGATATGAGTGCACAAGTGCTTGGTAGGCATTTACACCATTCGCATAATTGTTTGAGAATGTCAAGTCAAATAAATGTGATTGATATGCTGAGTGAATTGTTCGGTTAACCACTGGTTAACCTCTCCTACTTGTCTCCTCATTATACATTTTATTCGATAATTTAGAATCTGACTTGCTGAGTTTACTCGCTCCGCCGTTGTTCATTTTTTTTAAGGCAAGTGATATGTTTATTAAAGTGTCGAAGCTGAGGTTTAAGGTTGAGCTACTGTGGGTGGCAGCGGAGCAGGAGGATTAGAGGTTCGGGTTGTTACAATCTCAAACCACTAGTCTAAATTTCCATTTATAACGATATTTATGATTGAAATTTTTATTTTGTTAATATTTTATATTTATTCACGTGTCTAAATATGAGTTGTGATCAAGTAAACTGTAACAGCAAGTAGTGAACATTAAAAGTAATGTTGCACTGCAATCGTTCATTTAGATATAGATGTGGAACTTGGGTAGACCTTGAAATTGACCTTAAAACTCGTGACATGGTGGATTTCGGGTTCCAAGGTATGCTGGGCTGATTTTAGTTCTAAAAAAATGAAAAAACTATTTCAACATGTATATTTCAGATTCCATATGAAATCTGTACGGAATCTGAAATCGAATATTCCTTAAATTAATCACATGAGTATCATGTTTTCGCTTCTTCCTTGCCTTTTTAAGATTAACAAGTGTGTGAAGATAATCATCTTACTATATCGATGGCAATTCAATTAAAGAAGAAAGAGATATCTTCTGACAAAGAAAATGTGTTTTTATCGACATGGGCTGGACGCAAATTTTCGAATAGCGAGAATGGGCTCTTCTTGGTGCTTCCCCTTCCTTACGATAGGATAGGCGTGATCATTAGAAATGATTCGAGGAGAGCTTCAATCGAGAGGGCTCGTAGCCCGCCTCTTCCTTTTCCCTGCGCCTCTTTGTTCCTCGAGCTCTAGAAAGATGCGAGACTCCCTATTTTTTTGTGTTTTTTTAAGAAAAAGATAAATGGATAAGGGCTTAATACATTTCAAAATATTGTAAAGGTAAATAGACCTGCTATTCGCCCTACTCACCATCAAAATATGGTGCTCCCCATGTTTATTATAATAAATTTGGACCGTCAATACGGTGAACTTTACTTTCACCATTTTTAAGTCGTGCAATAATTTCTTATTCCAGCACATAGGAAAAATCTAAAAGCAATCACTACCTTCCACCGCGGGGGGGGGGGGGGCGGGGGGGGGGGGCCTCGGTTGTCACCTCCCGTGTCAGGTGTCCCATCCCATCTGTCTCTGTCTCTCTGTGTTCTGGGAATGGAACCGCGTAGAAGAAGGCTGAAGCTCCAAAGTCAACTTATGTCAACCAGACGTACTCTGTTCTGAGCTTCAGTTTCCCACTGCCCAAGGCAAAGACAACAGAGAGAGAGAAAAGGGCAATCTCAATCCCCACCATCTTTTCCATCTTCTTCAACATCCATCCCTCTGTCTCTCTCTCTCTCTCTCTGTGTCATTCTGCATTGCCCCGGGTCAACTCTGCAATGCCCAGACGTATTCGTCACCAGCTGAGCTTCTGTTTCTACGAATAGTTTGTCGTTCCAGGCGTTCGATGCTCTCTCTTCCCTCTCCCGCTTCCCTTCTTTTTGTTATTTCCTCGGCCTTCTTCTTCGCGACCCTCTCTCTCTCTGATCCGAGAGCCAACCAAGCGGCCCTCATATGCACCAACCGGACCGCCTCCCTTCCCGACCGCCGGGCCTTCGTCGCCAACTTCGTGGCGGCTATGGACGCCGTGACCCCTCAAATCAACGCCCGGCGATTCGCGTCGGCCGTGGGCGGTGTGACGAGCAGCAACAACACCGTTTACGCGTTCGCGGAGTGCATGAAGGACCTCGACCCGATCGACTGCAACCTCTGCGTCGCTCAGGCGAAGACCCAGATCCTCCGTTGCTTGCCCTTCCAAATGGGCATTCGCGGCGGTCGTCTCTTCTACGACGGCTGTTACCTCAGGTACTCATTTTTGGTGTTCTCGTGGCGGTCTCGGGAACTTTGGAAAGGACGGTGAGATGCTAGTGCTAATAGCTTACGGCTTTCTTTGCTCTCAATGATTCGATAGGTACGATGATTACAATTTCCTCAACGAGAGTTTAAGTCCCCAAGATACGACAGTGTGTGATAACGAAGATTTCGGAGGGAACGAGACTATTTTCAGGAACAATGTTCTGGAGTTGGGAAGGAACTTGAGTTTGCAAGCGCCAAACAACGGCGGGTTCTCTGTGGCGTCTGTGATTCGTGGGAATGTGTCGGTTTACGGGTTGGCTCAGTGCTGGGAGTTTGTGAACAGGAGCCAATGCCAGAGCTGCCTTAACGATACGGCTGCGAGGATCGGCTTGTGTCCCCCCAAAGAGGAAGGGAGGGGCTTGAATGCCGGATGTTACTTCATGTATTCGACCGAGAAGTTCTTCTACAACAACACCGAACCATTTGGAAGAAATGAAGGTGAGTTCTGGTATAAGCTATCAGCCGCATAAAGAAATTAGAAAGGGTTGCCGAATTGCAGTTTTTATCAGGAGTTCGGAATTCGTGTGGCATAGTTTGTGTTTCAGCTCGATGATCATTGGATTGTTGACTGAATTATGCAATCCTTGGTTGGATAATTTATCTTCCCTTGAATTTGCTTTAAGATCTCGCTCTGAGTGAGTGTCCTGTAATGCTTGCCAGGACCGCAACGCTTAATCATTTTGGCCGCGGTATCTTCTACGTTGGGTCTGTTACTAACTGTTGCATTGGCTGCTTTCCTCATAAGAATGAAACTTGCCAGGAAGACCAGAGGTAAACTCCATTTGATGCAGCAGTTACAAATAGAACAATCTTTTCGGCATGATATGTTTTCTTACCCTGCTCCGTCTTCTGTTTCAGAAAAGAGGCAGTTGGGACTTCTGGTGGATGTAGTGAACAAATCCAAGCTGAACTTTTCCTATGAATTGCTCGAGAAGGCCACTGGTTATTTTCACCAATCCAGTAAGCTCGGACAAGGAGGGTCCGGCTCTGTTTATAAGGTGAGCCTTCCTCATGCCCTGTTCGAAGCAGGCATGTTATTCGTCATGCTAAGGATAAATTTTTGTATTGGTATAGGGAATTTTGCCTGATGGGAAGCCTGTTGCAATCAAAAGGCTGGTCTTTAACACGAGACAGTGGGTCGAGCATTTCTTCAATGAAGTAAACTTGATCAGCAACATCGATCATAAAAATCTGGTCAAATTGTTGGGGTGCAGCATCACCGGCCCTGAGAGCCTTCTCGTTTATGAATACATCCCCAATCTGAGTCTTCACGATCACCTTTTTGGTTTGTGGCATCATCTCTGACTCTGAGTACTTGGGTTAGAGCTTTTCTTTTTTGTATTCCTAATGAACACCAATATTGATGCAGCGAAAAAGAACGTTCCATCACTGAGTTGGGAGATGAGATGTAAGATCATCTTGGGTACAGCAGAGGGCCTGGCCTATCTTCATGAGGAGTCGAGCGTAAGAATCATACACAGAGACATTAAATTAACCAATGTTTTGCTAGACGAAGACTTCACGGCCAAGATTGCTGATTTTGGACTGGCTAGGTTATTTCCAGAAGATGCGACTCATATCAGCACCGCTGTCGCTGGTACCTTGTACGTCGCATTCCTTTATCCCAGTTTCTACTTGCCTTTGGGTAGCGCCTAATCAGACATTCATGTACGTCAAAACACTAGCTTTAGACTCTGAATAATGCGAGCTTAGTTTAACTCATAACGTTTCTGCTGTGTGATGATGAGAAAATGAAGAGGACATTTAGCGATTGCTGGAGTTGGCGAACCACAGTTTGTTCAGATACTTATGATGGATACATATTTCTAATTTACCTTAACCCTTACTGTGATTCAAATTCGATTTTTGTAGGGGCTACATGGCTCCAGAGTATGTTGTTCGCGGCAAATTGACCGAAAAGGCAGATGTCTATAGCTATGGCGTTCTCATGATGGAAGTACTCAGTGGAAAGAAGAATTTTACCTTCTCCCGGAGTTCCTTTTCCATGTTACAAATGGTAAAGCTATCTTTTCAACCAACACTCGAACAAATTCCTTTTACCAGTTTAGAAACTTATGCGGGAACCTGACGCGTTGTCTTGTAGGTTTGGAATTTGTATGGATCGGGTAGGCTGTGTGAAGCCATAGATCCAATTCTGGAGGGGCAATTCCAAGAGGAGGCGGCATCTAGGTTACTTCAAATTGGTCTACTGTGCGTGCAAGCCTCTGCAGAATTGCGGCCATCAATGTCGGTGGTCGTGAAGATGCTGAACAAAAGCTCCGAAATACCTACGCCAACGCAACCGCCGTTCCTGAGTTCCAGTCGAAGCACGGAATGCAGTCGGCACGAGTTCAGCGGACTTTATAGTTCTCCCCACGAGTCAGACACGCAGTCTACTGGCAATGCGACGATGACTGAGAGCTGGGTTGAGCCTAGATAACGTTTTGATTCTGATGCATCGCTGGCTCTCTTGTTCCGAATGTCGGGTGAAGCTTCTCCCAGTTGTTGCATGCTGACTCAAGTTATGAAATGGATGATAATCATCTTATGGAGTTTCTGGCAACGCAACATACGAGCTTCTTTTCCCGTTCCCTGATTAATTCTGAAGCCCCTAGCAGTTTGAGAATTTCATTGTACGCATTCTGAAATTTGCCCAAGCCTTGTTTAAATCGTTCGGAGTCTTTTGAATGCTTCAGCAGGGTTGAGGGGAACTTCGTGTGCAGATTGTACATGTTCAGTGAGTCACTTGTTCATTATCATTACCATTATAGAGTTATCACTTATATTTGCTTTCACAACATACATATTCTTGACAGTATTGGACATATGTGTACATGACACGATCCTTTGTTATTGTATCCAATGCTGATGCCAACATGTTACAGTTTCTGCATTGTGAATCTCGCTTTCTATCTGCAAAATGGTCACAAAATGAGCCTCCTTTCAACTCTCGTTTTCCATTGAGGATTTTGAGAGCCTAAGATTAGAGATCACCTCAAGCCACGCTGTTTAATATTAAATTTTTCGTTATGACTCGAGCGATGACGACTTTCGGGTGATGATGACTTGTGCGGTGACGATTACAGGAGTTTTGGCCACCTAATCGAGATTGAAAATTGCCTTCTCCCTCGAGACCGACCTTAGCCATCGTCCAATGAGCCTTCAAGGCCATTCTCTCCTCTCTAACTGGTTTTGGAAGTTTTCACAACGTGAGAAGTTTGACCACTGCTCTCCTGAAGCGGCGTGTTTCTTTGCTGCTAATAGCCGAAGCATAACTGCCAAGCAAAGCAATCTCTGTAATACGGTTCATACCCAACGCTAACTACAATTGACGAGCCGACAACATATGAATAGACCCAAAAAAAAAAAAAAAAAAAAAACCTGGGGAAAGGAGAGTTTGTCTTGATTGATTAGGAGGTCGTGGATTCTTCTCTATTTAATCCGCTGATAAAATGAAAACAGTAGTCATCGAGTGGATAGCCTACTTTTGCTCGTCTTCATGTTTGGTTTTTGTGTTGCACCCAACAATCTTTGGACAGAAAAAGAAAACATTCTTGAAGATCTCGACACAGAGATTGATTCCCTTCCATTTCACGGATTTGCGGCTACTTGATGATCAAAGGCTAGCAACTGCTATTAAATAAATACGTGGTTAAATATTTAATTACTCTAATACAGTTAATGTGAAAGTCTTAAACAAGTAGCCACTGAAAAAAGATCCCGGTTACTTTCTTGGGATGCTAAGATCCGATTATGTGGTTTCGTGATCGGGAAAACATGAGGATTATACTTCGGAGAAAAAGAGGCCTACAACGAGGATGTCCGAGTCGGATGGGCATTGAAAGCTTCTGGCTGTATTCCTTTCATGGTTCTTTACGAGCACAGGCCCGGAGAAAGCGGCTTGCGCCTTACACCGGCCGACACCTCACAAATCGGCAAGTTGAAGGATCTCTCTCTTTCCATGTAATATGCGGTGCCATGCGTGTCCATGCACTAAGGCCTCACGGTGACACCTGGTTTGTTGACCGCTTGGCTGGTCAAAAAGATAATAAATAAATAAATAATAATAAAAGAAGATTAATCGCCTCAAGTCTTCGTGCACTCCCAAGAATATAAAACAGAAATTGAGCGTGCTTGCGCTTCATTCAATAGAAAGCGAAGAAAACGCGAGAACGCGAATAAGAGAGAGGAAGATAGAAAGAAATCCATTTTGGTGGAGAATCGAGCCAAATTAATTTCGTTCTTCAGCGTTTAGTAAGAATTCAAACCCCTCGTTCATATCATCGAAATATTTTTCGAAGTTACGCTACGTTTAGGCTCCGCGTTATAAATAGCTTAGATTATGCGATTCAAATTAGCGTTTTGTTAATTCGTAAAAATAATTTGACTAGTGAATAAGGTTATCTTAGTTGATTCGTAGTTACGATAGCTTTTACTTGATTGTGATACCGATTTTTGCTAAATTGATTGAAGTTGAGTACGAGAGGCTAAATTAGTTATCGAGATTTGAGTTAGGCTATATCAGGTGAGTGGTGCTTATCTATTCTTTGAATTTATAAAGTCATATCTTAAAAGCAGTTCGGATTTGATGTACTATGAATGCTAAAGACATATTTGTTGCATCAAAATCTGGATTGGGCAATTACTGCATTTTGATACTTGGGAACTATTTGAGAAATATGTGATCGATTCTGAACCTGATTTATCAGAAATGGTTGTGGAATATATTCTGGTTTGCAAAATGATTTCTGGATTGGATTTGTGGATTATTCGTAGACGTTGGTTTTGATGGTCAATATCACTGTGAACCCAATGAAGGGTTTTTGGTATGCGCATACTAGTTATGATAAACTTTGGGGCCGAACCATCGGCTGATATAGGTGGAGACTTTACCAAGGGGGAATCTTGATCGCTTTGTCACGAGGCGTTATACATGACCATGGTTAGATATTTGATCACGAGTTTAGTCAATGGAATGGACCATTGATATGTGATCTGAGATTTGTCGATGGATGGACCGTCGATGTGTGATTTGAGATTAATCAATGGAATTGACCATTGATTTTTATTATGATTTTTATTGATTAACAGAATATTTCTGTGATATATGTTATTTTAATATGTGTATAGTGAATGCTCGATTTGCTTAGAAGATATATGTAATACTTACTGAGCTGTGGTTGCTTATCCCCTTTCCTTCCCAATCTTTTCAAGTTCTTCAGTCGCTGGCAAGTAGAACGAGAGCGCAATCGTCAGGGACTTTTGAGAGTTAAATTTTGATTACGATTTAGGAGAGTTGTGTACATGTATGTTATTAGTTGTTAAGTTTAGTTGAACGAATATCTTTGAAAATTGTAGAAACTTTAATGAAGGAACTAACTTTATGTTTAGTTAGTTAGTTACCTATATATAGTTGAGTGTATATTTGATTACAGGTTTATATTGGTTTCTATTTGAGGCTGCGTCCTTTAGGTACAAAGAATGCCGTGTCATTTCCCTGTACATGGTAAGAATTGGGATGTGACATGTCATGTTCTTATCTATGTACTAACTATCATATGCCTCACCAAGATTCATCGAGCTAAACATGGCTCGGGCAGCTCTTTGCTCATCAGTATCAGCAGAACAAGCAGAAAGCATGTGCAAGGAACGAGCAGCGAATTAATTCATTCATCTTGATCTTTTTTTCTTTTTCTCGAGCAAAAAGAGGTCACGCGCTCAGTTTCTCTCACCCTTTTTTACATTATGCAAGCAAAGAAAGATATATCAACAGCATTAATCGCACTTCACGGGCTACAACTCGACCATGGAAAAGCATATCATACGAAATAATGTTATCTAGGACCAGAAAGCTCCATCGCTTCAACGAGTGAATATTCTTCTATGAAATCCGCGTATCTATGAGGAGGACTTGAACCGGATAGGCACCGCCGTATCTCAGCCCTTTGGGAGGCATCTTGGTTATCAGCCAAGCCATCGTCCTCAAACATCTTTAGTACCTCGGACATTTTCGGGCGCTGCAGGGGATTAACTTTTGTACACAACAAAGCAACTTTAACCATTACTTCTAACTCAAGCCTGTTGATATCATCCCGCAAATTCTTATCTACCATTTGGCTCAGCTTTCCTTCCTCATAGAGCTTAATTACCTGCAAATAAGTATCGTAAAGACACAGCAGCAATAAGACAACTGCTCCATGAGACATAGGATACACAAAGGAGAAGATGCTGAATCACCAGAGAGAGGAAGAGAGTACCCAATCAAGCATCACGCCTTTTTGATTGGGTATGCGTCCGAAATCCAGGGCTCTCTGACCGGTAATCAGTTCGAGGAGCAAAATGCCATACCCAAATACATCTGTTTTTTCTGATGACTGACCGGTTGATAAGTACTCTGGCGCAATGTGGCCGACTGTACCACGCACTGCTGTGGTGACATGGGAATCTTTGTGATCCAAAAGTTTCGCCAGCCCAAAGTCCCCCACGACAGCCTCAAAATCTTCATCCAGCAATATATTTGCTGCTTTTACGTCCCTATGAATAATTTTGGGCTCACATTGCTCATGCAAATATAGCAGCCCCCTCGCCGTACCTAAAGCTATCCTCCTTCGCCTCAACCAGTCAAGCGCCGGCTTCCCGTGAATGTGATCTGAAATGGCCAGCACAAACTTGTCAAGTTATTCCAAATTAGTGCCATTTTGGAGAACTTTTACATTCGAAGGTGATAGGACATTCAAACATAAAAGAAACTGAAGCTACAGACTGTGAACGCCGGTCATGGATAAAAATGATGTTAATTTAAAATAATAACCACAAAGTGAAAAAATGAATTCTTTTCCTCAAGGTGGCTACAGACTCTTGTAATTTTAGTTATTAATGTCTAGATGACATCATAATGCATGGAACTGCAATTGGCAGGATTCAGAAACAGTTTATAAGTATGAAAGAAGTGATGGACTGCTGTAGTTCTATGTGTGCAATTCTAGTACTCCAAGAACCCCATGGAGGACTGCAGGCACTTTAACAATGTGAAAATATGTTTGGCCTGATAACAATGTTTGCTTATCACTCATCATTAAATGGTTCAGCGCCGGAGTGAGCTTCTGCACAAGTCATTCCTTCGGAAATCATGAAAGTGCGATATCAAAAACCGATATCTTAAGGATGGTTTTGATGCAAGAGGAAGTTTTGATGTTTTCAGCTTTGAAAGGGGCTACGAAAGGCAATATAAGCGCAAAATAAAGTTAGCTGACCCCTTAAGCGAGATGCCACACTTCCATTCGGCATATAAGGGTAGACAAGGAGACGTTCATGTTCAGTAGAACAGAAGCCGGAAAGCCTGAGAAGATTTCGGTGCACAGCCAAGCTTATCATCTCAACTTCCGTTTGGAACTGGATTTCACCACCAGATGTATAGTGGTCCTTCAGCCTTTTGACAGCCACTACAGTCCCATCCTTTAAGCGTCCCTTGTATACAATTCCAAATCCACCTCTGCCTAATATGTTCTTTGAGTCGAAATGATCAGTTGCAGCCCAAAGTTCCTTAAAAGGGTATCTTCTCAAGTGGCCCATGAATATCTCAGGGTCACATTGATCTGCAAGATAGAAATGTTAAAGCTGAGAACGCAGGGAAAACCCAAGCATTACTTGAAATGCTGCTAAGAGTTCAGCTAGATAAAGAACTTAGGATGTGCAGGCGTTGCTTATACGTGAAAATTAGGGAAGCGAGGTAATTTCAAGGCCTATTCACAACTATGAAATAAGAAAGTTTGTCGAGTGCAATCTTGGATACAGTGCGAAACACTGCAAAGAAATGTCACAAGACAGCCTGTGAGTTTAAGATCTTTGTGGCCATTTAGCATGTCAACAGTTCAAAACACCTTATGATATTATTACATAACCCAAAGGATCCAGATTTAGGTGTACCCTGGTAGAATATGCTGCCAATTGTGGGGTTTGCATATCCAAAAATATATGTCCGGTCGTGACTTGACATGCAACGACAAAGCTACCATAAAACCCCAGAAAAATTGCATAATTCTTGAGTTTACACTACTGTAAACTATCACAGAGAGGAGGAGGGGGGGTGCGTTGTTGTGGAGGAGGGACAAACCATTTGAGTCAAAGAAACTTTGTTGTCTGTGTTTATACCACCGCCGAACAAAAATCCCAACGAAGATAATCACAAAGAAGGCACTTCCAAAGCTTGTACCAAAAGCAATTGCAACACGATGACTTCTTATTCCAGAGGCCGGTTGTTCTAGCAAACCGCAAAAATCAGTAACTTATAACATCATCAATGATATTCAGTTCTACCACGAAACTGAGGAAAAATAGCAGAAATACAGGAATTTGCTACCTTTCAGAGCATCTGGAGGAAGAGAAAGTGGCTCAGGAAGGACGGTATTACAATTAGCATTGCCCTTGTGTCCACAAATCAAAGGGTTACCAGTGATTCTGCTAGAAATAGAAAGTTCAAGTGGTTAGTAATTGCCAAACTCACAATTTGTATAGAGAGAATATGATATTCCAGGGGAACTGCAGCTTACATGAGAGTCCTCGCTGATATATTTGGCAGAGGCCCGCTTAAATTGTTGTATGAGAGGTCTCTACAAGCCAATTTTAGAATGAATTCCATTTTCACAGATGAGGTAATGGAAATGACAGATCTATTATACACTGATGCAAAGCAAGGACATACAATAGGGTAAGGACTTTGATGTTAGACAATGATTCAGGGCAGGGTCCACTGAAACTGTTATTGTTCAAGCGCCTGCTTCGGGCAAACAATGACATATAGAAGGATTTTAGTTATCTGAATATGCAGAAATGGTTGAAAGTTGCAATTGAGGAAATAAACTATTAGAAGATTACAGATAATTCAGTTCCCTCAGGGAACCCAGAGAGCTCGGTATATCTCCACTGAACATATTGTTGGAGAGATCAAGTGTTTGTAGCTTCTCCAGCATCCCAACAGAAGCAGGAATTGGACCTGAAATATCATTATTCTGCAGCAACCTGTGGATATATCTAAGCATGAGCTTGATGACATAAGATTCAAATGCTTTCTTTGCAAACGATCAGAAACAAAACTCTGAAGCATGGAAGCTCCAAATAAGAGAGATTAGGGGTGTGCACGGTCCGGGCCGGTCCGGTCCTAGCATGGATCCGGGGACCGGACTATAGTCCAGTCCCATATTTTCGGGACCACGGACCAGACCAGGACCGGCGGTCCTAGCCGTTCTCAGTCCAAACTCAGTAGGGCCGCTCCCTCTAACTATTTATAAAAATCTAGCCCTTAGAAATTTCAATACAATATTAATTTACAACCTATAATCAACCTAGGACATCAAGACAACTACGTAAATATTAGGGGCATACAACATGTGTTCGATTCGGCCTTGAAGGCTTCACGTGATCTTTTATGCTCGTAATCGATGCCCGCATATGACCCGCTGAATTCAGATGAACGATGGAACCGAACTCGGATTTTATTTCTTTCTTTTTTATTTTTGGTTGTGAAAAAAAATAGATTTATCAAATTTGCATAATGACTCGAGTTTATGTCCTCATGCACGTACGTGCTTATTCTTCGTGCACGTGTCCATCATAAGGAACAGATCTTATTATCAATTAAGATCTGATTTTGTCCCAAAGTAATACCAAAATCCAAATTGCTAAATAATATGTACAATGACACCACTAAACTCAAGAGGCGTGAAATGAGATTCATGAGCTTATCAGAATGTTAAAAATAGGTTAACTCTAGACGTAGATTAATTTAAAAAAAAAACATTGGCGGTCTGGTCCGAGCTGAGCCAGTCCGGTCCCAAACCGTGGAACCGGGGACCGGGCCGCCCAGTCACCGGTCCCATTTATTGGGACCGGGGACCGGACCGGATCGGACCAACACGACCGGTCCGGGCAGGTCTTGAGCTGGTCTAGGCGGGTCCAGTTTGCACACCTCTAAGAGAGATCAGATAAGTTTTATTTGTTACTGCATGAAACATCTGTAATCAAGCACAACTTGCGCTGGGAAACACAGTTCACAACAAAATTTGATATTACCTATTAGCAGAAAGACCTATCAACTATCATGCTTCGCACATTTAAAAAACACACACACACACACACACACACATGCTTAGCTTTCAAAGACCTCATAAACAAATTACATCAACTTCACATGCGCAAGAAATTTGTAGTTTCAACCAAATATTCTAAAACTTATGATGCGCCCAACACATGAACTTCATGACAAAATTATGCCAAAGCTAGCTGAAAATGCAACTTTTCCTGCCGCTGGGAAGTTGATGTAAGTCATTTGGAAGGTTTCAACAGTTTGCTTTAGTTGAAATACCCAGGACATTTAGCAACCACCAAAATGACAAGGAAGCAGCTTACACAGACACCAAGTTAGTAAGATTCCCTATTGCCGGAGATAAGGTCCCGTGCAAGCTCTGACTAGGAAGTCCCCTGTTTAGAAATAGAAGAGGCAGGACTCATGAACAAGCCATTCTGAGTTGAGAAAACGAAGCATCTGTGCGTAAGATTGTCAGGGTGGTATTTGAGAAGCTTAACTAGAGCGAGCACATCAAACAAACCGAGAGAAACTCACAGAAAAGACACAGAGCCGTCCGACGTGCATGTCACCATCCTCCATCCACAAGGATCTACAGAGTTCCTATCCCAGCTCTCCAGAACATTGTACGGGTCGCGAAGTGCAGCTTTTATCGTCACTAAAGCGACAACTGTTCCAATTTCAAAGGGGCGTGAATCAAGAGTTATTGCAGTGCATTTATGTTAATGCCACATCGTTTTTGGGTTTCCCAGTGCGTGCATTAAATAAATCTATACAGAGGAATCTTCTGAACTGAAGCAACGCCACCCGATGTTCACGAGGTGCTGTACGGGTGGACTTGAAGTTCTTGAGGCCCCAGCGCCACTGGAATTAATGAAAACTGGAATAGTAACACCCACTTTGAAGACCAATGGAGTTCAAAATCCATGTCGGATTTATAATGTCCCAAACGAAGAAGAATCTCAACGCATGGCAGTTCCAAAACAAAGAAAAACTTTACATGCTGTGCACCGAGAAACTATAGCAGCATCTCTACAGATTTCCAACAAAACTAACCAGTTTAATTTTCTTACCGATTGAGAGAGATAAGAGAGAGAGAGAGAGAGAGAGAGAGAGAGAGAGAGTGACCTTCATAGTTTATACCAGAAGGAGAAAGAGTGGCAGAGGAACTCCCCAACCATGCCAAAACCAGCAAGCTCGATCCCCACAACGCAGATTTCATCCTTTCCATTCTCCTCTTCAGTTCACAAAACTTGTAGTGTTCAACATCTGGTTAAGTCCCCACTCATGAAAAACAAAAACGAAAAAAAAAAGTGACATTTTTCACATTAAATGACCACTTTCTGGAAAAGGCTCTCTGGATGGAATCCATCAAGCAACGCTAGTGTCACCCAACAGGCGCTCAATCCTACTAAAAGCTGCATCTTTGCGAATTTCCCGGTCGGAAACAAACCAATGGCCCAATTTAAGCAATAAGAACGGCATAAGCAGAGTCTGGGATAAAACAAAACAGGTAAAAAGGAGGAACTTTTGTCGAGAAACAATCAAGAATCGAGCTTGAATTTCCGAGATCCTAGAGATCTGAGAAATGAGAATTCTCGTTGAGAGTTCATACAATTTAGGCAATGCCCACGAAATCCAGAGCGAGTTCCACCTTTCCTTTTCCTTTTTCTATTTGGTGGTTCCACTCCAACCTGTCCCCATCCAAATCCACTTCCCTTATCTTCTTCCTCTTCTTTCCCTCTTGTTTACCATGCAAACCGAGAGCGAATACAAACAGAGGACGAGTTAAAAAAAATTCAAGACAGAGGCTGGCAAAAAGGCCAAGGGGCTCTGGAAAATGCCAAAGGCGGACACAGTCACCGATGCAAAAGCCCCTGTTTCGAAAATTCTTGTGCTTGTGTTTTTCAAAGCAATAATCAACGATGCTTTTCACTGATTGCGATTAGGGAGGGTGGAAGTGGGAGTGCATGGGGATTGACAAAAAAGGTGAAGAGAGAAAATGGATGCAACTGTGTGTCGCTGCGAGACAGTGGAGCAAGAGCATGCCCCCTCTGACTCTGAGGCCACGTGCCTGTCTTGTCCTGGTCTGGTCTGTGCATCTCTGTTGGCTTTTCGGCCTGATATCCACTCCTTCGTCGCACCAAGAAAGAAAGAAAGAGAGATTCTGTTAAATTTTCTTTGCAGGTCGTGGCCCACCAAAGGTAATAACAAAAGTATTTTGAACTTTCGGGTCCGTTAAATCTACCAAAAATCTTTTTTGATTTCAAGGGATAAATGCTCTTAAAGCCCGTCATAAAAATATAAATGATTCTTAAAACTTTTAAAAAATTCAATAAAATCCTAAAACATATTACGAAAATATATTTGACTCTTAAAACTTTCAAAAAAAATACATTGAAGTACTAAAACTTGTTAGGAAAGTTTAGTTAAGCTTTAAAATTTTCAAAAAGTGCAGCTAATGGAAAGACTTAATTAAACTAATTATGACAAGTTTTATGAATTGATTGGACTTTTAAATGCACTTTTGTGACAATTTTAGGGACTTAAGTGCATTTTTTAAAATTTTTAGGACGAAATTACAATTTCTAATAAATTTTAGAACTTTATTTTTTCATGATTTAAAAAAAAATTTGCTAATTGCGGTCATTTATATCTCTTAAAGAAAGAGGAAACGAAAACATATTTTTATTTACTGACGCATCTTTTTATGATATAACAATGATTAACATCAACATCAACATCAACAACACATTTATCCCAAACTAGTAGGGGTCGGCGGTCGATGAACCCCAAAGAATCATAAAAATAAAAGTAGAATTAAGAAAGTGAAAATAAATAAATGTGTAAAAATAAATAAGTATATATATATATATATATATATATATATCTATCTATACACTACCCCTCCACAATACTAATAGCCTCCCTCCACTCCGTCCTAAGACAAACCGTACGCCAATCTATTTCCCACTCCATTAAATCTTATTTTACTGATTTCCCCCAAGTAAGTTTCGGCCGACCTCTTGTTTTTCTCGTGTTATGCTCTCGATAGCAAACTTCTGTTCGTACCGATGCATCTAAGGGTTTTCGGAGAATATGCCCAAACCATCTCAATCTATGCTCTCTCGTCTTTTCCGCTACCGATTTTACTCCAACTTTTCGTCGAATATCTTCATTCCTTATCTTATCCATCCTTGTATGACCACACATCCACTTCAACGTCCTCATTTTCGCTACTCCCATTTTATGTTCATGTTTCCTTTATGCTGGCCAACATTCAGCTCCATATAACATGGCAGGTCTGATTGCTGTTCTATAAAATTTTTCTTTTAACCTAAGAGGAATTTTGCGATCACACAAAAATCCCGATGCACTGCGCCATTTCATCCAACCTGCTCTGATTCTATGGCTTACATCCTCATCAATCTCTCCCTCCTTTTGCAATATTGATCCCAGATATCTAAATGTATCTTTTTTGGGTACCTCCTGTCTGAGCATATTTACAGTTTCTTGATCCCCTATTCGTGCCGTGTCAAACTCACTCTTCAAGTATTCCGTCTTACTTCGACTTAGCGTAAATCCTTTAGACTCCAGCGTGCTTCTCCATACTTCTAACTTAGCGTTAACCCTAACCCTGATCTCATCAATAACCACGATATCGTCTGCAAATAGCATACACCACGGCACCTCATCTTGAATATTTTTTGTTAGCTTATCCATAACTAGGGTAAAAAGGTAAGGGCTCAAAGCAGAACCATGATGTAAGTCTACTGTGATTGGAAAATAACTTGATGTGCCATTACAAGCCTTCACACATGTAGTAGCACCGTTATACATGTCATTGATTGCCTCAACATACTTTGAAGGTACTTTTTTCTTCTCAAGAATCCACCACAAAACCTTTCTTAGAACCCTATCATACGCCTTCTTTAGATCAATAAACACCATATGGAGGTCCTTCTTTCTTTCTCGATATCTTTCCATCAATTGCCGTATTAAGAAAATAGCCTCCATGGTAGATCGTCCTAGCATAAATCCAAATTGATTGACAGAAACCTTGGTCTCTATTCTTAAACGATGCTCAATAACTCTCTCCCACAGTTTCATTGTATGGCTCATAAGCTTGATGCCTCTATAGTTAAAACAATTCTGGATATCCCGTTTGTTCTTGTATATAGGCACAAATATACTCTTCCTCCATTTATCAGGCATCTTATTAGTGTGGAGGATCTTGTTAAAAAGACAAGTCAACCAACTTATTGCTACATCCCCTAAGCATCTCCACACTTCAATAAGAATACCATCGGGTCCCAAAGCTTTACTATTCTTCATCTTTTTTAATGCCTCCCTAATTTCTCGTGCTTTAACTCTACGCACAAACCTTCTATTTGAATCATCAGAAGTATCTTCCAAATCCACCTCACTTCTATCGCTCTCCCCATTAAAAAGTTTGTTAAAATAACTCATCCACCCGCCCTTGACGTCTTTATCTTTTATCAAGAGTGTTTGATTTTCATCCTTGATACATTTAACCTGTGTCAAGTCTTTACTTTTCTTGTCTCTTGATTTTGCAAGTCTATAGATGCCTTTTTCTCCTTCTTTACTCCCAAGTTTGTCGTACATATCGGTGAAAACCTTGCCTCTGGTCTCTCGTACAACTTTCTTGGCACTTTTTCTCGCCAATCTAAACTTTTGCAAATTCTCTTCATTAGGACATTTATGTAGGCATCTGAAATACTCATTCTTCTGCTTAATTGCCTCATGCACCTCTTCATTCCACCACCAGGTTTCTTTTGTTTGATGTCCATTCCCTCTACTTTCTCCTAACATCCCTTTTGCCAATGTCTGGATGCAGTTAGACATCTCTTTCCACATCATATTTACTTCGCCCTCTAGTTGCGCGGTCCTTCGTGTAGCATTCTTTCCTTGAATTCTGTTTGTTTCTCCTTATGTAACTTTCAACATCTTACTCTGGGGTGCTGCGCACTTCTCTTCATCTTCTGTACTTTGTTATACCGAACTTCTAAGATCATCAACTTATGTTGTGTAACTACACATTCACCAGGGTATACCTTACAATCTACATACGAAACTCTATCCTCTCTCCTAGCAAGAAAGAAATCAATCTGACTACAATTTTGACCGCTGCGAAAAGTGATCAGATGTGATTCTCTTTTCCTAAAAAAAGTGTTTGCCAACATCAAATCATAAGTTATTGTCACACTCAAGATGTTTTCGCCAGCCTCATTTCTAGTTCTATATCCAAAATCTCCATGAACTTTGTCAAAACCTCCACTACTCTGACCGACATGTTCATTTAGATCTCCTCTTATGAATACCTTCTCCTCGTGTGGTATTCGTCTTAAAATCTCTTCCAGATCTTTCCAAAATCTGCTCTTCTCGGACTCTTGCAATCCAACTTGAGGGGCATACACACTAAGGATATTCAAAATCAAATTCCTCACTACTAGCTTAACTAAAATAATACTATCTCCTATTCTTTTAACATCAACCACTCTATCCTTGAAATTTTTATCGATCAGAATCCCAACTCCATTTATACTCTTTGTTGTGCTTGTATACCATAGCTTGAATCCGGTGCCATTTACTTCCTTAGCCTTCTCTCCTTTCCATTTAGTCTCTTGCAGGCAAGCAATATTCACTTTTCTTCTAACAAAAGTATCTGTCAATTCCCTCAATTTACCCATTAAGGTTCCTACATTCCAACTCCCCAATCTAATTCCTACCCCCTAGACTTTTCTTGCCTCCCACACTCGCCCACAGAAGTGTGAAGACCCTTGCTCATTTATCACCACATCCGGGCACCGATGTGGCGCATCACTTTGGGAATGATGGCCCAAGGCTAGCTTACTTACCCCTTGCACCCACCTATCTTAGTACAAAGACTCTTACTCATTTTTCGCTACATCCGGGCGCCGATGCAACGCGTTGCTAAGAAGGGTATGCTCCAACGAAATATCAATAGGGTTCATATCATAGAGGTAGCTCTTTTTTTATAACCGGCTCGCTACGCCTGATGTAACCCTCCTCCTTTACCTGGCTTGGGACAGGCTATGTAGACTACATAGGCGGAGTTATATAACAATGATTAAATGTAAAAAAAAAAGTTTATTGGTGGCAAAATAAACTTCCTATGTGAATATTATCAATACTCAAACTATATCCGAATAGAACATACGAATATAAATTCCAACTCATGTTATAGTGGTAGACTTTAGGCGGTCTCGCATAGTCAAAGTTGCATCAGCCTCTTTGCTTAGTCCAAAGTTCAGGTAAGTTTGTTTTTTCTCTCGTAATAATTGGGCAAGTTCATTTTCCTTGTCCATGTTGACAACGTTAATTTTCAATCAATCTATTTGAAGATTTAATTCCTGACTTTCATGGAATTACTGTGAAGCAATCTTTTTTCTAGTACTCTTTTTGTCGAAGTCATAAGGAGCCCACATTTGTCTTTCAGATTACATAGATTTTACCTTAATGGTTTCTACCAACTAGCCAAGATTTTTGACCAAATATGGGACCGCTGGTGCTCGACCTAGTCATTTTTTTGTGAGGATTCTTTGACCACGACCTAACAACCACGTCGGGCATTTCCATCCATAATTTGGAAAAAAAGAAAAGAAAAAGAGGATCAACTTTGACAAGGATCCTGTCAAGAAGTGTCCAAAAAAAAAAAAAAAACGCTTGCTAAGCATATGCTAAACAAGGAATAATTCCCTTTCAAAGCAATTATCAGACATGAGGCGAGACGATTGATGTATTGGAAATTGCAAAATTATTTTGGATCCGTCGATTAACAAAGTGCTCCTAGGCCGCTTGTTAACAAAACCTCAAACGAAAACCCATAGCCAGCGAGGGTCACGAAGCTATTGCTTAGATGCGGAGCTAGAGTCGCCTGCTCATCGTAGAAAAAAAATTAAAATTGGGAAAAAGATGAAATAAAAATAAAAAACAATAAAATTTTTTTAAAAAAAATTACAAATTGGTTGTAAAGGCTACAATTGACTAATTATAAAAATGTATATGACTAAATTGGCCAGACTGAAAAATTTAGATTGAACTGACATCCGTAAACTCAGGACTTATCTAATAATGTTCCTCCTTGTAGACGTCAAACACGCATCTCACAGCGGATCAAACAAGTCTAACTAATGACCAGATGTTTGGACATTTCGTCCGTCCTCTAAATCCAAAAGTTCCACCTAAACAATACTTAATTGGACACTAATCACCATGAACTTTCTTAATTTAAGGACGGATTACGTCATCGGAAAACCGAGCGGCGGCCCCCTTTTTTGTTTTTGCCGCAGCTGGCAAAAGCTGCGGGGCGTGGCAACCATGGTGATGGATGGGCTTCGACAATGATGTTCATGTGGCTTTCTTTATATGCCGATGGCGACGTTTAAAATGATCCCTATGACCATTAAATTCACGACATTCCAATTTCACCCACTCACGCAATTTATATTTATATTCACATACATACATACATATATATATATATATATATATATATATAAATTGTGTCCGAAAAACATTTCAATTATTAGACAGATAGTACCCCTGGGCCCTGACCATGCTAACGACCCAAGTAGCTTTCGGTGGTTTGGTAATCAAAAGATCGAATAAAATAATCAATAAATAACAACTCTAAGATTCGGTTCGGAAGCCAGTGACCTAATACATTTTATATGTGCACTCTCAATCATAGCCCCCTTTTTTCTTATACCGAAAAAGAAAAATCAATAAAGATATAAGCTCCATTTATTTTACAAAAAATGAATTGTTTAAAATATATATTTTGAAATAATTAGTCAATAGAAAAAAAATTCACTATTGATGATATTTTATTCTAAGAATTTTATTGGACAATGAAAATATATATCGTCCACTCATTTTGGTAAACGATATAAACGATTGATTTTTTTTTTTTACAAATTATTCATTTTTTGCAAAATTAACAGAGCCTTAATTGCTCGAAAGGGAGAGAATGATGATAATTTTCCTTATACCCCTTTTAGCGCAGAAATATGAAAAATTACGTATAACATCTCCGTGATTTATATTTGAAATTCGTATCATTGTTATTCATTCTCGATTTCTAGGGGAGATACTGCAAATAGAATTAACAAGTTGCAAGTGAAAGGGTTGGTACAATTATAGGATAGTGATATGAAGATGATTACACTTGAATCAGGAAGAAATATTGACATGCCTACCGGAAGAAGGAGAGGGCCTATGGATGTGATGGTCGCAACAAATCAAATCCAAAATCCAAACTTCTCATTCGGACCAGACCGGCATCGCTCAAAGTCAATTAGATTCTCCTTTCTTTGACATTTCGGCTTTGCAAGGCCGGTCATATAAAGATGGTAGACTTTTGGCAGATTGAGCTAACCTCTTCTTGGACCCGTTAAACAGGTGAACCGAGTCGGATTGAAAATGATCTTATCCAACCAGACCCATTTAATTTGATTTGACCCATTTTCACGCATTGCATGTCGAGTGACAGATACTCAGCTCGACTCATATTTTTTAAACAATTTCAATTCAATTTAGTTTAGGAAAGCTCATGCCCAAATTAAGGTAAGATCGCAGAGTGAGCGAGCGCAAAATAAATAGAGGGAGATGAGAGAATGAAAAGAGAACTATAGAGTTGGGTTGGGACTCAATAAACTTTACATCATTTTACGACTCATTTAATACTCATCTCATGCTTATGACCCATTTGTTGAATATGACTAACTCATATAGCAATTAAAGACCCAATCCGTTATGTGCATGCATGCATGTGTGTGTGTGTATAAGAGGAGTTTATGACATATTTTCACTGGTTTGTTTTTTACCCTCATAGCGATGGCTACCGAGCCACGCTGAATCAGGCACGACCTGGCCCTTCCGTGCGAGCCCTCGTGTCATTGCTACTTAATTTTACAATTTTTCATTTTCAAATCTCTGTAGTGATAGAAAGAATAATTTCAAAGAATGATAGAATTCGAGAATTTTCCGGTTTTGAGTACTAGTAAAGCCTTGAATATTTCGCATGTGTTCAAATAAATAAAAAGTGGGATTACGAGAATCACTAAATTTGCAAAATATCAAACGTACAAAAGTCGCTCCCAAACAAACCCCAAGCAATCGAGCATCTGCTGCTGTCCTATGGTCGGTTGTCTTATTGTTTTTCTTTCCTCGCTGTTTTCAGCCACACCGGACGTAATCCGATCGAAGGACAGGACGAAGGCGCGTTGTTCTGCTGATGGGCCGCTTCAATTCGTTCGTCGTGGCCATGTCGTCCACAAGATCGGTGGTTATGGACCGGCCAGGAATGTGGCCTCGTAGACCCAATAATGCATAGTAGGGACCTGCAATTTCATTAATAAAAAAAATTGTTTTATTTGTTTTATGCGTTTTCATGAAAATATTTCTTGTTATTTTATTTTTATAATCGTCATTTCACGCGAAATAAATGGAGATTACCTCGGCTCCACGACCTGCACGTGGTGACTGGTTTACTGCACCCTCATTTATCATTCTATCTTTGACCTGTTACCGTTTGTTTATGCATTTGTGTGTCCAGAGAAACGCAACTCCACATATAAAACGCAACTTGGCGAAATATGAGCACTTTTTGTAGCCTTGTTATTAAGGTGGTCCATGTGATTGCAATTAATGTGGAAAAATTATAAAAAAAAAAGTCATAAGTTCTATGTAATTATTCTAATTCAATTCTAATTTTTTTTTACTAAATCAATTATAAACCGTTTGCATTTGAGTTAATTCAGTACTTTTGATCGATCGACGCTAATGTGAACTTTTTTAAAATAATATTTGAATTTTTTTTAATTTGTATGATTATTTTATTTTATTTTTTAGTTTTTTTTTCACCTAAACCTGAGGACCGGTGAAGGTTCGACATTGGGTGAAAGCGCCGTGGCCCTCACCCGATCTAGGCTAGTGAGGCCGTCACCCACACCAAGCTAGAACCGCAATGCCTTGGTCCAATGATGACGACCCTCGCCGCTCTCAAGTGTTGGGTGAAAAAAAAATAAATAAAAGAAATAAAAAAATCATAAAAGCTAAAATATTACTTCACAAAGTCCACGTCAGCGTCGGCATTGTCACGTTAGTGTGGGCTGGCCAAATGACCTGAATTTGTAAAATTACAAAAGGTTTAGTTTACAATTGATAAAAAAATATATATTAATTAAATTGACATCATTACAATATATTTAAGATTTGTTTGGTAATTTTTCTAAACTCACGCGATTTAACAAAAAGGATTTTTGCCGTTGGGAGCATTCACATTCTTGGCAGCACCATGGGATGGAGTTGACGAGTGGGACTCGTAGGACCCAACAATGGCGCCGCTTATGAACTCGAAAATTGAGTTTTACATCATATAATAAGAATTGCATCTTCATTTTTCATTTTTCTTTTTTAACAATCTCCCGTTTAAAGTTAAAAATGCAGTTAGGAACTGATTTTCTTCGTGATGCCCGACTGCTTTTGTTGGAATTGAAAGTTCGTCTTACCGGAAAAAAAGGGTCGCCCAGGTGAATTTCTTGTCCCTACACGACGACTTCCGAAAGAGTATTTTAACAAGTTTCCTCTATTACATACAAAGGAAACTGAGAACATAGATAGCGCTTAACGTTATGCGTCGGAAGAAAAAGAGAGGAAAAAATCTCGACCCGCCGGATCGGTTCATGTGCTCCT
This sequence comes from Rhodomyrtus tomentosa, assembly GCA_028455895.1. Classification (NCBI taxonomy): domain Eukaryota; kingdom Viridiplantae; phylum Streptophyta; class Magnoliopsida; order Myrtales; family Myrtaceae; genus Rhodomyrtus; species Rhodomyrtus tomentosa. The sequence continues at coordinate 8,955,808 of JAPCWY010000003.1, read as the reverse complement.
CCGAATTACGTTCCTCGGTTCGCCAGTAGCCAAAGCTTGACTCAGCTCACTTATCCCCACGTTCGCGCTCGTGAACACCACTCTCTCCCCCTGCCCCTGCTCCTGACCACCACTCCCTCCCAGTGCCGGCCTCTCCGCCCTTCCCCACCGGCAATCCCCATCCCCCACCACCTCGCACCACACCGCCGTGCCCGGATCCGAATCCCTGTTCAAGTACACGAAATTGCCGGCGCAGCACATGCTCATCGACGACGCGCAATACCTCTCGCCCTTCATCTTCCTCACCATTCCCGGCGGCATCTCCCCGATCTCCCTCGCCCTCCACGTCCCTCGCTCCACTTCCCACGCCCTCACTCCCTTCACATTCTCTTCGCTCCCCAGCAGACCCACCAGAATCAGCCGTCCCCTCGCGAACCCGATGACGCAGCAGTACATCTCCCTGTGCGGACGCAGATCGTACGGCCCGTGCCACGCGTCGGCCTCGGGGTCGTACGAGTGCGTCACCCCCGACAGTTTCTCCGCCACGTACATTTTGTCCTCGTCCGCGGCGACCGACAGCCACGCGGACGCCGAGCTGTCCTTGAGGAGCGCGGGCATCGCGGATCCGCACGCCCCCCACGCGCCGGCCCTGAGGTCGTAGGTCTCGACGGCTAGGGGGTCGTCGTCGAAGTCGAAGGCGCCGCCTGCGACGACGAGGCGGTGACCGACGAGGGCGACGATGGGGTCAGCGCGCCACACGAGCGGGGGAGCGGCGTGGCGCCACGTCAGGTGGAGGGGGTCGGAGGAGAAGTAGAGCTTGCAGGGCGAGAGGATGAAGAGGAGGTTGGAGCTCGAAGACGACCGGAGGGTGGAGGCGTGCTTGGCGGGCTGGGGGAGGGAGATGTCCAGCCACACGCGGGAGCGGGGGTCGAAAGCGCGCGTGGAGATGGCGTAGGGGGGGCGGGTGCTCTGGGAGTGGACCAATAGCCAGGGCTTGACGGGGTTCAAGTGGCGGAGGGAGGAAGACACGGCTCGCTTCCAGGAGCGGGACACGTGGGAGGCGGAGACGAGGTCGACGAGAGGCACGTGGGTGAACGTGAGCTCGAGGATGTCGCCGAAGAGCGGCGGCGGCGCTTCGTCTTGCGCGGCTCGCTCGGTGTCCATTTTCATGGCGAATTTGTGCAGGCTCTTGATTGCGGAGGTGGTGGGGTGGGAATGGAAAGGGGCTCGTTTGCATATATATACGCGCTGGGCTGCTGCTGAGGAATGAGGAGCGACCGAGTCTCGAGCGGCTGGCTTTGACCATCTTCTTTATTTATCAACGAAGAATCCCAAGAGGAATCCGTTCCGGCAACGGTTGGCACCTAGACCCGGACAAAACACGTTACGCCTTACACGGTAAAATAGAAGTAGAGGCAATTAGGTACTTCCCCGTCCCAAAAAGAGTAATTGAAATAATCTCACAATATCGTGATTATTCGGGAGAATGGGTACCGACTTATGAATCGTGTTCAATAGGGTCTCTCACATCTGATGAGACGCATATCCGTCGTAGCTCCTCCATATGATGACATGCACAGTTTTCATTTTTTGTTTTTTTACGACATATTCATATTTGGAGTGGAATGGACGGAGATTATTATTAGAGAAAAGTTACATATTTTGCAAATTGGTACATTAAGTGACGTCAGTCAGAGATAGATTGTAAGTAGGTTATTATTATTATTATTATTATTATTATTTTGGTCGGGGTAAGTAGGTCATTTAAGAAGTGGGTTGTGCGCAATACGGAATAGCAAAATAACGACAATCTATAAATCCTTGGTGAAGTCAGATAAGGCATGTGCGGTTTTCCGTGAGAAAAGAAGACGAGGCACCGGAGTCGGAGTGGAAGGTGAAGTGAAGTGAAGACCGAGGGAGGGTTCATGGGGGAGAGTCAGAGAAGCCGCCCGAGGTTGACCGTATCCGAGCTTTAAGTCGCGAGGTCGGCTAAGCTAACCCCGTGCCGTGTCCCACCTCACCACGTAATCCCCGCCCTCTCTCTTCGCCTGAAATTCCCCCCCGTAGGCTTATTACCGAGCCACCTACCTTCGCCTTTACTTCGTAACAAACCCAGATCCATAAATTATTTCTTGTGCTCGACCAAAAAATATGAAAAAAAAAAAACCTTTCTCGCTTAGTCTGATTCTTGATCTCGAAATTAGGACGATTAATTATCAGGATCTTACAAATACGTCAATACGAAATCTCAAAAATAATAACAAAGAACGACAAAGACACCAGCTATAACATGGTTCGGTCCAAATGTCGGTACCTACATTCACGGAGAGAATCAACAAGAACAATCCACTATAATCGAAAAACAATCCACTATAATCGAAAAAGCGAAATTACAATCGCTCAATACGCCCGTGTTTATCGAACTCACGTAAACACATAACCTTTCGTGTGTCCGTCGCTCGTAATTTTCTTCTTGCGGCCCGACTTTTTTTCGGTCCTCGGCTATTTTCCTACGGCTTTTGAAAAGCGATGGGAGGAGAAGAAAACCTGATTGATTTTTATTTACTTTCATCCACCACCGCTGGGCACACTCAAAGAACAAATCCCCCTATTCGTGCGACTAATGCAGGCTAAGGAAAGTAGAACTTTTCTTTTCTTATTTATTTCCTCATGAGCCCCATAATTTTATGTCTTAAAATGGAGCCATTCCTTTTTGCTAGCTATGCAGCGTGCAACAATGATGACAACAATGACAACGTTTGACATGTGAACGATTTGTCTTTGAGGATGACACAGGAAGAGGGTGCCGTCATCTCATGGTTGCCGTATCTTCTCTGCTCTTTGACATTTTTGACGCAGCTGAGTCAGGTCACTGGACCATCAATTTCAATTCTATTGGGGGTGCCGTTCCCGTGCGATACGGAAAGGAATACAAAACACTTAAAAAGTCTTCTTTAATCTCTGAATTTTCGTGGCTGCTCTGCACGAGTTCTCTTCTCGATAAGTTCTGAAAAATTAAGCGCACAGCGAAGCGTGGACGATTATGCTGGCGAGTGAATTTTCAGGCGACCTAACGATTAGGCCGAATTGAATTTTGAAGGGAATATGCTATGCAGAATATTAATCGTTTCGTCAGGTCCCTGTCTGTCTGTTGGCTTGTGTCGGTGGCTGGTGCAGGATCTCCAATCTTGAAGCAACCAGATGCAATCGCGTATTGCGTCTCGCTGATCTAACTGCTGGCCCAAGTCGCATTGGCTGCTCACCAAACATCACCACCTGCCCCTATCCCCACCCCCGGGCATCCGCCTGGCTAAGAATACAGATTCTCTCTGTTCCTACATACGACTCCGAGAGTTGCTACGGGTAGTTCTCGAACTCGAAATTCCATAAGAAATACGAAATCCAAGGCTTTCGATCAAACAAAAACACGCACGAAAAGACGGAGACGTGAGGGTGGGAGAGGCAACTAGCATTCTCGAGTGCTGTTAGTTTAATCAGGGAACCAGTCGCGACGAGTTTATGGTGGTCGATCTCATCCCAAGCTCAGTTTATCTTAAAGTACTACCTGAACTGATCACAGACTCGAGATGGGAGTTTGAAATGAGCCCCATGCCTTCTTGACTAGACACACGAGAGCCCCAAATTTGTTTGGGAATCTGTTCTTTTGTATTTTGAACAAACAGACACTTTGGTACAGAGTTAGATAGTGTAGTTTCCTCCTGAGCCGTTCTTCGGAATGCCCATCGGCTGATTTCAAACCCCATCGCAATACCGGATTTTTCGACAATCGAAGCACGACCATCATTATGCAGGTGAAAGGTCATGGCATTAGGCCTACACTCTTACTCGATCTAATCTGCAACAATAGTTGACCAAGAAGTATCAAGCCCACTCTCCCATTTTCACGGCTTGCAAGTAGAACTTTCAGTACCCAAGACGGCGATTGCACTAGTCAAACGCTTGAAGTGGCGTACTAAAGTCGCACACGGCATACAAGCTGTTTTTTTTTTCTTTTCTTTTCCTTTCTTTCTGTTCACTGCATCTGTAGGGCGAGGTTTCGGTCTCGAGACGTAGTTTGCCCAATGGCCGAGAATTGCGACTCCTAATACATAATCTAGGAAACAAGTAGATGAAGGTTTTGCGCAATCTACAATCAACTAGGCATAAATGAGTACAAGGATGGCAGGATCGGGCATATAGGATGATTTTGCATTATCCAACAAGTGGATACTACAGATGTCCAAGCCCTACTACCACTGCTGATTGCGTCAAAGAGTTAGAAGCTTGTCTTACTGCTAGAATAGCCAGTAATCGACATAGAATAAGCGATGATTGTCGCTGATGGATTTGTTGCAAAACTTGGGGATTCACATGTAAATATTTAATTGCCACACCCGTATTTCAAAATCTAATGCCTCTCCATAATTTGTGTTACCGCTATTAATAACATTCTTCGCAATTCTCACGATAGCGACATTGGTTCGGCGGCAATTATCTTATCGCAGATAGACTCAAAACTCTTGTTCGCGTGATGTCTCCAACAATGTGGATACTGGATTGTCCATTGGCATAAAATATTAGGGATGTCAATGGGCTGGGCCGGGCCGAGACCCGACCCGAAGGTGAACGGTACCGAGTTCGGGCCGGCCCGCGTTGAGCTGGATTATTTTTTCTTTTCATTTTTTTTTATTTTTCGAAATTAAAATTAATTAACAAATCTATCAAATGAAAGGATATAAAAAGAAAATTTAAAATAAAGAGAAAATATTGGTGAAAAAAAAGCCCCGGGGGCCGGGCCGGGCCGACCCACCTGACCCGGGCCATCCTGACACTCCTCGCATAAATGTGCTTTGAGATGATAAATGATTTTATTCTCAGGGACTGGTTGTGGCCGAAGATTACATTCGTAACATTGAAAAAAGTCTCCAGTACAAATGACTATTGTGGGATTCAACTGAACAATTAGAAATATCCATCAAAATGCAGGAGAGACACAAAGATTATCCGACTCGACAGCTCAAGCAGCCGCGGTGATGCACTCGATGGCCTGTTTGCATATTCCGGTCATGGTGGCCTCCGGCCCATAAACCTACAAAAGAAAATAACAGCGAAAGTTTAGCTCTTTGCCAAGTTTCTGACAGATAGCAACATACAGCTGTCTCATATGGTGCACATGATGTTTTCTATGCGCTAAGTAATAGAAATTTTAACCAGGTAATTACATCAATGGGAATGCCGATTTCCTCTCCGAGGGCTCGCATTTTTGCAAGACCCTTCTGATAGTTGGGACCCCCTCTTCTCACATATATGTGCATTCTCGCAGCTTTAAGCTTTGATTCCTGAAAAAATGAACAGCGCAGAGTTTAGTATCAATTTGTGCTGAAAGAGACTGCAAAAAATGTAATATGCGTTGTGTAACAAAGCCTACCTTCTCCTTCAGTGCACGGATGATGCCATTAAATGTCGCAGCAACATCAGTAAAGTTAGCTATACCTCCCCCAATAACAAGGGCTCTCTTCTGGCCATCAGGCTCAGCAGTTGCACACTGCAAATGTTTGATCAACGAACTAATCACGATCTAGTATAAGATAATTGTCAATAACAATGCCGGAGCAAGTGCATTTCATGTGCTACTGGATTAGAATCATGAGCAAGCTTGTCAGTTTAGTCATTATTATTGTAAGTGGAGCAATTGAAAGGCCAAGTTTTAGACCGAGGGTATATTCGTATACATATACAGGAAAATGTCTCATTAAAGAGGAATATAGTGTTTACATCGATAACAACTCTGGCATACTGCAAGACTTCCTCTTCATTGGGGGCTCCACTATATTCAGCATAATTCCCAAGTTCGGAGGCAAAGCCAAGATCACCAACCTGACAGGGAATAAGTAACGTGTAAGCAGGCAGCAGGATCAAAAAGGAAAAAACTCATAAGCCCTCTTTTTAGATAAAATTACAAAGGAAAAAAAAAAATCTCACGGTATCTGCATAAATGACACTGGCACCGCCTCCAGCAACCATTGTCCAAATTCTTCCCTTTGGGTTCAAAACCGTGAATTTCAGAGACGCACTTGTCTGCAGGGGTGCAACAGTACAGAAGAATAAGTGTACCCTTAGTGTACAAAAGCTACTAGCTTGCAATCTGAATATCCATTTAAGCTTTTGCAATAGTATAAGAGGAAGATGCAGATTCATGATGCAGATTCATGATTCTGAAAGCAAAGGTTCGAGGATACTTGAGAAAGAAATATAGAATTGCAAAATGTATATGACAAAAGGAGGAAGAGGAAGGTTTTTTTCCCTTTGAGAAAGATTTTGTGAGCACTCCGTAAATGAAACCACAATAAGAAGCATAAGGAAAATTATACGACTTATTTCAATTTGAGCATTAAGAATCATATGGAATGGTTTGCGTGTTTAGTTTTGCATTTATGCTATTATTACCTTTTCATCCAGGCCATGAATGAAGGTCTCTGTAGGGCTCATCACTCTTCCAAATGGCATAGGAAATTCAATCTTGCCCCATCTGCATATACAGGATTAAGTTAGAAGTTGCAAACCCTCATTAAGTTGCCATCTCTTTTTCCTTTAACCCATATAGTCTGTGGAGAGAGTAATGGAGGAGAAAACAAAGAGGGGGTGTTACTTTTTGAAGTTCTTGAAAGCAGCAGTGTCATCCAGTTCGCCTCTCATATCCAGGGGATAAGGTTTCCCATCAACCAACGTGAAAGGATTCATTTCAAGGAATGTGAAGTCCAAATCTGCAGAGGAAAAACTTTGTTCATGCATTTTCACAAGTTCATCCTTCACTTGCTTAATGCTTATTTTAATTTCTTACTGTACCTTGGAAGAGGGTAAACACCACTTTGATGAACTCCTCTATTACTGCCTTAATCTAGATAAAGAAACAAAGAAACCATCAACATCAACTTTATCCCAGACAAAGTTGGGTCAATAAAACCAAAAAATAAATAAAACAGAAGCAATAGCGATTTAGGAAAAAGAAATAATTATATAGAAATAAATAAATAAATAAAATATAAAAATATATACAGGAAAAATGACTAAAAAAGACTGTCAGGAACATAGGAATGCTACCCCTCCACAATGCTAATAGCTTTCCTCCGCTCCGTCCTAAGATAAACCGTACGCCAATCTATTTCCTACATCATTAAATTTTGTTTTACTACTTTCCCCCAAGAAACAAAAGAAACATTAGCAATAAATCCATATTTCAAAAGACCACGCCTGTAGAACTTCAACACCATTTTGATCAGACAACTTGTCCAGCCACATCAATAAATTCAGACAAACTTAATACCACTGAAGCAACCGTGTTAATGTGTCTAGAGTCATCCAGTCAGGCATAATATCTTTTCCGTCAGATTCAGCTAATAAAAGTAACTTATTGTTTATATCGCTTATTAATGCAGAAAGTACCTCCAAAGGAAGAGTTGCAACAAGGGGAGCGCACACTTCCGATGTAAAAGGTGAGCCAGTTGACACAAATATAGTTTTAACCTGGAGATACAACAGCATTCATGAATAAAAGAGGATGAACGTGTTACGACTAATGTATGAGCAATGGAATGCTAATGAAGGCTTTCAACTGGTGTCCTGATGAGAAGGGATTTATACGATCAGATTACAGCCACATTTCACAGTACCTTATCCCAATTCTCCTCAATTTCAATGCCTCCACACTCGGAGAAACTTATGCTGCTGCCAAGACGGTCAGAGACAATGTTAAGGTAGAACTCCTCATTGTGAGGTATGAAGGGCTCAACGATGAAAGTTGTAATGGGTCCTTTACACCCACCCATCTCTACCTGTTAATGAATATGGAGACTGTAAGCCTATAAATAAGATTTTAAATGTAAGTATCACTCTTGTTGAAAATTACGTCTGAAATAAGGGAACACGTACCTCTTTGCCAAGACGTTCTTTCACAAAGACGGCGACCTGAGCTAAGTCAAGATTTAAGGCGACCAGACCGCTCTTCCCACGCTTACCAAACAACATGTCTGGCTTCACAACCAATTTTTCTGAAGAGAGCCAGGGCTCCCTCTCGACTAGTTCATTGAAATCAGTAGATTCTGTCACCTGGCATGAAGGCAATTTTATCAGTACTGGGATACTCACTAGAGGAATCTCTTTATGTAAACTGTATTGCTTATAGAAGTAGAATATGTGAGAATGCTATACATCAATGTAGTTACGGAACAATAAAAGGAGATAATAGAGATTCTTTCCAATTCCTACTTTTTTCTTTAATGTGAAAAGTACATTAGTTGCATGCAATAGTATTTCCACAATTTAATTAATACCATAGGGTCTAGGCTATGTTTTAGGCTCTGGTTGATCATCCTCTTGAACCAACTGCCGAACGCTGCCTTGTAAGCTATTGCCTAACCGACCCATGTAACCAACACCAGAAGGTCTTGAGATGGAAATGATCCTATCTGTTCACTCTATTGACAGAGGATCAAATAATCTTGGCAATCTTCTCCATTTATGTCTTTAGGCATAGACCTTTCTTATTTAACTAGCTGCCCTTAATCCATCAACTTAATTTACCTTTGTTCTTACTTTAGGCATAAAGATTTCTTATTTCAAAGTGAAACATGTTCAACTATTTCAATTTTGTTTATGATTTTCAAATTTCTATGGAAAATTTGAAAATGTTATTTCATTCCTATAGTTGAATGTTAAACACACCTAGTTTCAAATGATTCATTTACTTTTCTTTTCTATATCTCTCTCTTTTTGGCGTGCCATATGTATACGCATAAAAAAGTACATGAAAAGGTTCAAGAGAAAGAATCATTTCCTTACAAATAATTATGTGGCAATATTAAATTGGCTAAATATCAATGCAACCAATTGTTTAAAAGGCCGACTTGTAACATTAATAAACTGACTCCCATTTAAAACAGAATCCATTTTATGGATAGCTGCCATCTATAATAGTGGGAGATGCTGAATATACATCATCAACCAGAAAACCGTGGATCTGTTCTCCATTTAGTAACCAGCTCCCAGCTTCGGGCCAAATCTAGTGATAGCCATATCTTCTCACAATAAACACTTTGCAAAGTAATTGATTATACCATGTTTAAGCCTCAGAATTCCCCTGAATCTAAAAAAGCTTACATTACTGATGTTTGTAGAATTTTTTAAAACTCCAATTAAGCACAATTCGGAGAAAAGGGAGTTTAGTTGGATGCGAGAATATACAAAAAAAAAAAAAAAGAGTTGGACTTTTATGTGAATCTATATCGTCTGAGCTCAAATCCTCATAAGCCATAATCACGAATATAAATGTTGTAGGCAGCGATCCAATCTAATCTCTCTACCGAAAGAATGCATAATGCGCAATTGGTCGGAGAATCGGAGCTATTCCAATGACCCGAGTAATCAGTGCAAAGCGTAAGAAAAGGCCTAACTTCGATTCCTCAAGCAGACACTCCCTCTACTCATGCAATCGGCCAATAACATGTTTCTGTGGCAAAAGAGACGGAATCAAAATGCCAAACCGGCGCTTACTTGCGCGGATTTGATGGGAAGATCGTTTCCGGAGAGCCTCTTGAAATGCTCCTTCAACAGTCTCTTGGAGTCGTACTCTCTGATCTTCTTGCGGGCCATTCCCTTATCCTTCGCCTGATGATCACACACCAAAACAACAGTCAAAACCTCGAATTTCCGACCAAGATCAGCGTTTCAACAGCAGAAACACAACACCGAGAAACCGAATCCAGCAAATTCTACTCGTTTTCTGCAAATCCAGATCCAAAAAGAAAAATTCAAAATGGACCAAGAAAAGCGGAGGAAGTTTCTCTTTTTTTTTTTTTACCTGTTGGGTAGAGAAAGAGGGAAAGAGGAGGCTAGACGAGCAGCTCGAGAGGTTAGGTGGGTAGATTCAGAGATTGAAGCTGAGATCTTGTGCAAGGTTGTTTCTCTATTTATAGTGGTAGGTGGGTTTTTGTTCACCCACTCTCTCTCTGGTTCGTGTTAGTTAAAATTGAGAATATGGGGTTGGCTGGCTGGCTGGCTGGCTGGCTGGCTTGTATTCAGACTTTGGACACCGAGTGTGAGAGCAAGTATTTCACGAAAAGGGCATCTTTGAACATGTTTAATAATCGATAAAAGAAATCATTTGAAGCCTTTGTAACACATGATGCAGTCACACGTGGCATCTACCTTCTTGGACCAACTCTTCAAATTCAACATCAAGTCCGTGCTCTTCAATTTTTTTATTTTTTTTTTGGGGGGGGGGGGGGGGGGGGGGGGGGGGGGGAGTGATCTGGTGCAGCCCAATCCACAAAAACATGGCATGTGGCGTCACTCTCCTTTGGCATTTTCCTAATACTTTGCTGCATTTCATACTCCTCCTTGCAGCATCCCAACATTTTAATCAGCACGATCCACGAACATGAATCGAAAAAATATCAGTCGAAACGCGTCCAATCTTGTCCGTTACGCATGATTTCTAATTGCCTTGATCACTTAGCCTTTTGGACGAGGAGCAACAGATGAGTATTGTTGCTGCTAATGCTCGTCACTGAAGTTTCTCGTTTGTCATGATGTCGAGCGATCATGGTGGTGGTTGCTAAAGTTGAGAATGCTCGGGCTTGGAGTCTGAAAATGGGAATTCAAGAGGCATACTTTGGGAGGGAAAGTGGTTGACTTTAATGGAGTAATTTAATGGCGGATAAGGTTGGGCCGTCCATTGCATTTTTAAGTTTAATGAGCAGCCGCATTTTCTTGGCCATCGCCTATTCGCCTCTACGTTGTACTTTCCTCTTCCCATCAGTTCTACGGATAGATCACACATGTTTTTCGTTCATCGCCTTTGTCCACTGTAGAAACCGTGAACATGGTAAAACAAGAAAGAGACGCCGATTCCTACGTGTTCCCTCACGGTCCAAATTTCAAATGGCCTATAGTTCATGGGGACAAAACTCATCGATCTTTAATTGCAAACAGAATGCGGCCCGAAACTTAGGCCCTGTTTGGTTTGCAATCGATTCGTATTGGCGTTCGAGAGCATCTGTAAACAGTAAAAAAAGATTCGGAGTGTGTGAGGACAAAATCCGGACATCCCTACTTATGTGGTTGATGTTAGGATTGGTAGCTACTGGAGATCTGGATTGAAGAGTTTGAACTTCGGAAAGATATTCAAACGTTCGGCCCAAAGCGAGTAGGACATACGCAGGGCACAACCAGTAGCAGAATGCGCACGGACATGTCGTTTGAAAATGCTGTCCATCGAATCTCGTATGGAGCAGAAGGTCTAACTCAAGAGCGAATTCAAGGAGCTAAGTGTCGGTGTGTGAGGGAAGTAGTTCATTTCTCTTAATTTGATTTAGGTTCGTGAGACTTTTCGGGGACGTTGGAGTAGTTATGCGTTTCGAGCGATTGTAATCTTTTTTTGGTTGATTTAGTGGAACATCTTGTCGATTTCTCTAAGTAGACTAGGCATGCCCTAATCCTCGTGTTAGGATTCCTTGTTAAACTATTTGCTTTCGTCTGTGCATCCACCGGTTCAATACGAAATACGTTGTAATAGTACATTGGTGTAGGTTGGGCATGTGAGTAACAAAGGGTGTTCGGTCCACTCCACCTAATTGGGATTCCTTACATGACGAACATTTTATTATCATCCTATGAAACCCAACATCATTGCCCTGCTTGAGAAAATGATTGGTGAGGTGAGGTTGGGGGAACTTTGATATTTTCGACTGAATAAACGCGAACTGTGAACCTTTATCTTGATTTGTCTAGTTATTTCTCATCGCATAGTTTACCCCGGCGTAACGATGACACACTTCTTATTAAAAAATTACCTTTTAAGGTAAATATCACGGATAACTGTTGTTGCCTACAATCGAAACTCGTCATGATTTTCACAGCCTTTTGAAATTGGCGTGTAATATTTTAAATGTATTCATTTCATCTGATGTTGTCAACACAATATTACGCTAGTATAAAACTTTTGTAGTAGCCCTCATGCATAGAAATTTACTAAGAGAAATGGTACTTTTTCCCTCATGAAAATTCACTATTACGAAAACAAATTATTATTTGACTTCCAAATTCAGGTCTTTTTTTTTTTTGTGTGTCCGAACCAAATTCATGTCTGGCCAACAGCATAAGGGAAAAGAAAATGAAACTCGTGGTGTCCTTGCCCAAGTCCACGAGTCAAATCTGGTGACCTTTGCTTCAGCACCAACCACGGTCAAAGCCGCACGTTGCCATCACCCACGGTCAACACTGTACAGCTGCTACTCTAATTTAAATCGCCCAAATGACATTTTGGTCGATACATGACGAACAAGCGACTTAGTCCCACTGCGTTTTTGTGTCAGCTAGATTTTCCATCAAGTCCACACCACATGTGACTTCAAATTATTCAAAGAGAGAAAATCCTATTAGTTATTAGCCACCCGATTTCATTTCGGGTAAGATTCTCGGTACGGTGAGCTTACCATCGTCGCTCAGTCCCACTTATCTAAGTACTCGCCTAGCTCATGAATTTTCGAAAAACAATCTCAGTATTTCCGAGGCAAATCGCCAAGAGAAATTTCAAATTCGAGCCCGTCAATATATCCAATTGGACCTACCTTCACTCAAAAACTTAAGCAGTTATGGATCAACTTGAATATATTAACTGCTTGACATAACATCTAATTCTCCAATGTGGAACTTATATAACACAACTCACACGTGTATCTCAAGAGGATTTGGATACGCTTTACCACAGCCAATACTTTAGGATTATGACCAATTGCATATGCAAAGACAACAATAAAAAAGAAAAAGAAAAAGTGCAAAGGATGAAGAACGTGCCACACAAGGCCATGATTGCTTGATACCCAGGTGTCTAAGTTTGAATTCATTTTGTTTTATTCATTTAGGTGGGGCTGCATGAAGGAAGCGAGCTGACAATTCTGATCATTGACCTCCAAACTCCGCGCCAATCGATCGGGCAAACACCCAAGCCAGCATGCGACACCTTTTCGCGCTGCTCTTGCGTAGACGCAAGCGGCAAGCACCCATTCACTCAACTACTGACTTCTATTTCCATACAATAATAATTGTTCCGTCGTGACCAATGCGTCCACAAAGTACGACTGCCCCAGATTCAACCACTAACAGACACTTCGGTTCCTAAGATAATCACCACGAGTTTGACCAGCTAACGGTTCAACAAATGGTCATCAACCAGAACAAGAAAGGAAAGAAACAAGGTTCCGGTGACGGTGAGGTTAGCTTCGTCTGCTCATGGCCGTACCTAGACGTGGCAGCAGGGCGAAGTTAAAGGGTAAGTGTTGAAGCTTCAGAGAGAGATGAGGATATTTTTTTACTTTGGACAATGGCTCATGAAATAAGAAATTCTTCTGATATCGAGCACAAGCACATTCAGAGAGAGAGAGAGGCGCGTCTTTGCGTTCGGCATTGGAAGCACAACCTTGATGCATAAAGTTCGCATGCGAATATCCGTACCATCCACTGCGTATATATACCCCACAAGGATTCGTTACAAATGAATGGATTCAGCAACAGTATCCAATGCTAGACTTCCAAAATTTGTGCACTTGATGAATGAAAAATTGCAATACATAACTCCAGCACTCTTCTTCTGGAAACAACCAATGAATGATTACCTCTTCTCTTTCATGAATCATGGGAACCGCAGCAGCCGCCATTTGGAAGAGGGAAGAAGCAAGATTTACATATATGTGCCAAGACCGGCGGTGAGACCCAGTGTAATAGAGCAGTAACTGAAATGTTAAGGATGCCCAGTCTAGTTATTTCATCATTTCAGACTTTGGTACGATTCTGGGAACCATCTAGGCAACAAGATGTGTTTGAGCCTGATTATCAAAGCGAAGATGCCGTAGCATGGAACATGCATTACTGCCACTCCAAGGTACCTGTGAAAATTTGAAGAGGGCAGAAAGTTAAGAGCCTCATATATTTACCGATAATTTTCTCGTCTCTTTTAGTTGATTTCCAGTTGCACACTCGCCAGTGGCAATAGAATGAAATCAATAACCCCACCATCTCATTTGTAATTTTAAAAGAGCTCTTCCCGTGGCTTAAAAATGCCACCAACTTTACGAGGATGTCTTCTCTTGTATATTATATAGTAAAGCATCGTAACACGTACCAAAGAGGAGCATATGACGTTGACAAATCCAGAAATGGATATGGCCACCTGTAACAAGAAGTAAATTAATCATCTTCTACATCAAACAAAGCCAACATAATCAATGGCAGGCATGCACAAGAAATATTACCAAATTGAAACGCAAGCGTGGATGATCCATTGGAAAATGACATATAGACCCGTCCATAGGACAAAATATGCAAAACGAAACACAGGGAACCGCTGCAAGGAGAGCACCCAGGTAAAACTGGGACACGTGAAGAGACATTGCTAAAATGGAAAGTTACAAGAAAAGTAAGCTTCGGGACTTACCAAACAATTCAAAATGGTGTCACCGAGGAGGAAGAAAGCATTGATTGAGTGCAAACAAACATCCAGCTGGAGTTCAAAGAATAGGCACGTCATTCTATCTAAATGTTTGAAAAAGAGAAGCAAGACACCAACATAACTAGAGAGAGAATGCCTCGAGGCATCACCGACATAAACCCAGAACAAAATTCATAAGATGGAAAAGGAATCATCCTCATGGGCCATTTTGACTAGGGATTTGGACCCCTCTCAATTAATTAGCTCATGTTCCATCACATATCATCATTCACCAAGTATTGAGATAATTCATGTCATTGATGAATTATCCTAACATTGAGAAACATAATGACCACATAAGACAGAGTTTTGGTTAGGTATTACACTTGCAAGTCTCGCTAATTACCACTGTTTTACCTAATGCATGCGAATCTTACAAATTCTGGATATAGTTTTGCATACGTAATGTAGTTGACATACTTACAAGATTCAATCTGTAATCTTTCGAGGTCAGAAAAGGATAGAGAACGAGCCAAAATACAGCATCAGTAAGCATCGCCGCACCTGCACTCGTCTGTTCATGGATTCAAAGAAATGAATCAAAGACTTGCTTCCTTAATGCAGAACAAATCTTCCTTCATTCATTATTATCACTTCTATTAACAGTGTGTGAATTGGTCTATCACTACTTATGAGAAGCAAGATAATTTCATCAAGAGAATTGACAGAACAAGCTTGAGCTCAAGGATCAACATAGCCATTTCAAATGCTTATGAAATCTCTACATAAACCAGGGGATCTTGTGTCTCCAAGTCTGCAACCTCAACTCATGGAAATTGCCCATAATGCAAAGATAAAGGAAAAGGTGATGTGACAAAATCATGTTCATACAACTGTGGAAATATTCATCATATCCACCACCATCAGCGTTCCTTACTCGACATGCATGAATTTAGCATTTACTAATATAAATTACCCAAAGTCAGATGTCAATAGCGGAAACAATGGCTGAGCAATACAATTACTCCACCAACAGTAGACATGCTAATATTACAATTCTAGTTAAATTGTTCTTGCGACAAGTGAAACTCGCCTGATAGATGATCTGGAAGATAAACACCCATAGACCAGCATTATTGCGAACGGGAGATTTCTGATTTGAATTTGAAGCTTTGGACGTGCTAGATATGTTGACATGCTCTCCAAGAGAAACAGCCATATAATGTCCTCGGTGCGCATCAAAGTTGCCGTTATCAGCTTTATCATTAGCAGCCTTATAGTTTATGCAGCATCCGTATATAGAAATGGACAATCCAATCTACAAAACAGTAGTTCAGCGCAAAAGCAACTAAAATTATGGCTAGAAGAATGAAATCACAAGTACGAAATCAAATGCACCAGATCTTAAGAAACCAAACAATAAAAGGCATATTGCATATGCATTAACGCTGGTAAGAAAAACATGCCATCATGGATCTTGAGTAACATAATAAAACCTTCTGCATCAATTTCTTTGAGGCAAATCAGTATCTTCGAGAAAAGGTTGGTAAGCTTTAGGAGAGATGAGTTGAAAGAAGATCATTAAAAAAACAAAAAAAAAGTGATCAACACAACTAGGCGACAATGTTTAGATGTCCACCGAGAACATGCAACTCTACAACAGGATCGGAATGAGTGTAAAAGAAGGAGGTGAAGATTTTGCAAGACTTGAATGGAAACCGTAAGGAAAGATCTCCACACTAGGATCTTTTAAAAACACGACAGAAAACAGAGAAATAAAATGATTGATGTAACCAAGCTCAATAGGTGAGATACATGCATCATATGGAACTAGTGCATAATACTGTCCACTCAGTTCTCAAGAGACGAGTGCGTAAATGTCAATCAAATTCCATCCAGACAAGTACGAATAATATTTTGACCAAAAAAAAGAAGTACAAATAATATACAAAGCGAAAAGGTAATATACCCCAAAATAGGTTGTGACCAAGGCAAAAGTCCACCTGCTCAGCACACGAAAGATCAAAAGGAAAAGTCATCAATCAAGTAACTAGGATTGATCATCAACATCAAGGAAACAGTTAATAATGAGATAGTATCTTGAACAAACAATCATTGACTAGCTTTCCTTTGAGCCGACCCCAACTAGTTTGGGATAAGGTGTTATAGATGTTGATGTTGATGTTGACTAGCTTTCCTTTGCTCAAGAGTGACCAAAAAAAAAATGCCAGTTGATGCAACCCTAAAGAGGATAAGTTAAACCTGAATAATTCAAGCTCCATGATGGTCATTCCAGTTTGACACTGAATCATTCCCAAAATTTTTGTTTCCTCAACATTACAATAGTGTCAACATCCATGACTCAAGGTTGGGATGGTGATTCACTTTCATGAAGAACATAGAATCAAGCACAGTAAAACACAAAAGTCATCATATATATGTGGAATACTTTTCTGAGAAAGCCATCGATGAATTGCAAATTCATTTCCCTTTTTGGTGGTGAAGTGCATAAACAGGAAAAACAAGAGGATGGAGAAGGCAACTTACTGGGTATAAAAGTAAAAGATACCCGCCCCATCAAGGACAATATTTGCAATGAGCAATGATGCTAGCACAGCAAAAGAAAACAATCTGTAACCGAGCAGCCACTTCGGATGAATTGTCTTAAGACAGGTCCTCCAAGCCTCGTCCTTGTATAGATACCCCAACTTTCCCAGCTGATTCTCTTCTCTATCAGGTTTTGGTTTGTTGAATCCTTCATAATTCCATATGAGGTATGATGCCACAAACATCGGAACAAGGATAATCAGGGCACAAAGGAAGAAAGTGCTGTTCAGCCAATAGCTCAGGCTTGTCGTATCAGCAGCCATACCAAACTGCCAATTACGATTTACTGATCCTGCCACGCAAAAGCATTAATTAATGTCAAACCAGCTACATAAATGTGGTGCTGTTTTTAGAACTCATGCTCAAAGTAAATACGTGCAGCTTCACCTTCTAGTTGAACAGATCCTAGAGAGGGAAATTCCACACTAAAATTTGTGAAGTATGAAAGAAAAGGCGAAAGCCATTCGGGCAAGATCAAACTACTAGGAGCAGACATTTCCCTGATTGAGTGAAGCACAGGAGAAATGCTGAGATATGACTAGAATCGACTCTGACTTGGTATTACTGTATATCGAAAACCAATTTAAAACCCGATTAGAGCGTCAAGTTCAGCTGAATCGGACAATATCCAGCATGTTACTTAGTAATTGCTGTTAAAACACTGATAGATCAAAAGGATCATGTCCTCTGAGTAACTCAACCAAGAAAATACAATAAGAGACGTCCCAAAATCTCAAACCAACTCTGAATATGAAAGACTTAAACATTCAAAGAAAGACCCATTAGCTTTTGAAGGTCGAAAACGTCTGTACACGCAGAGAGAGATCACATGGGGCTGCTTAAACCAAACGTATCGCCCGTACCACAGCTTAATTACAACTGGGTGTGTATCGAAACGAGGAAAGAATGAAATTAAAGCTCAACTGCTGAGGAAAAAAAAAAACGGAAGCTGATGAGTCTTACAGTCTTTGCAAAGAGGAAACGGATCGTCGAGGGCGTCAATGGAAATGGGGACTCTGGCTTTTTTCTTCCTTTCTGCGCTTTCCTCGAGTTCTCACAAAAGGAAATGGACGATCAAACAGAAGGGAGGAAGCACACCCAGCCCGTCGGGGACCTCAGGAAGCTTCTTCAATGGAGAAGACTAAATTGAACTTCCCCTTTTGATTTTTTTTTTTTTTTGGGGGTGTCAGTACTTCTCCTTTTGATAAACGACCGCAATTCTCACATTTCGGAAGAACCCAAAAAAAAAAATTACAAATTTGACTTAATGGTTGGTGGGTTATCGGGGAATTGCGAACCGAGCGTTCGTGGCCGTGATAGGGAAAGAGAAGCGTCCCCGTCATGGAAACCACCAAGGGAGAAGGGGCCCGGCCCAATGAAATACGAGGGTCCGACGAGAAACTTTTAGCCGATTGGAATCTTCATCCTTCAGTGCACATCTCCTTCTAACCGACGTGTGTCCCAATAAAACATCCCAACGTGTAGATTCCCACGACTTAGCGCCAAAAAAAATAAGAAAAAAAAAATCACACGAACGGAGAATATTTGTTTGTTTCGTCATCAATTTATTTGTAACTTTTCCTACAAAGGTTTTGAAAAGCAAAACAAATATATATATATATATATATATATATATATATATATATATATATATATATATATATTTCTTTTTTTGGCACCAAAATGTTCTTTTCATTTGAAAAAAAAATACATGACTTCAAGACAAAAAAAAATAAAATCATAAAGCAATCATTAAATCTGAAAAAGCGAACCATGCTTGCAAAGACTGGCCCATTTTGCAAAAGCAATTCTATTGTAGCATCAAAATGCATACGACAACCAATCACCGAATCTTGCATCATCATCGCTAATGAGCACATGCTGAAAAATTCCTTTTCAGTAATTATGATTTTACTAAAAAACAGTATGTGCCTAGGTTCGGCGTCCCCAGCACCATCAATAGGTTGAAGGAATGCAAAAAACTTATTGCAAATCCTAGATCTATCACTAGATTGAGATATAAGAGCATTTAAATCTAGATCGGCTCCAGATCAGGAGAGAGGAGCTATAATATAGATGACAATTGATCACAAAATTACTTTCAGATAAGCTAATTGTTGAAAACAACAACAAAGTACCCTTGAAGACTTATGGACGCTAGACTATGTGGAGTAAGCACCTAGAAACGGAGCAATCGAGTAGACTCGGATAGAGCATACTCTCCTAAGGCATCCATGCTTTGATCTTTAGAGCTCACTTCCGTAGAGAATGTTGATTAGGTCGTCCACGAAATCGACGAAGAAACCAAAAAGATAATGGAATGAAGAAACAAAGGGGAAACAACAAACGGGGGAAAGAAGGGAAGGAAGGGAAAGAGAGAAAGAGCCCCCTCTTTCCCTTAGGGGCGTTCGGTTCAGTAGAAGTCCGGGCGGCCTCGGCAATAAAGAGAAATCAGGAGAGTGTTCTATAATTCATCTAGAAAAAAGAGAGAGAGAGTATAATTTACCTTCCAAAAGTTTGTGATAAATCTTACAGAACAAGGACATGTGATACTTGCTCTCTCCATCAAAATTCAAATTCACTCACATGCTTTTTTTACTCGATTTGAAAAACCTTCATAATCTTCTAGAAATGTACACTTTAACAGATATTCTTTGGTCAAGTCACTCCAATGGAATACTGATGGGGGTATCGAAGTGCTTATTTTCATTAATGGAACATACATCAATTTTGCATTGAATTCTTATGCATACTCAAGCGGGACACGGCATTAACAAATCATAACATTATGAAAGATGCCAATATAGAATTTGCATGACTTTCAAGGGTAGTAAACATTAACATTCACAAATAAGTTTACATCAAATTGCACGGCACGGAATCGAAATAAACCAATGGACTCCAAAATTTCCAAAAGAAAGAAAGAAAGAAAGAAAGAAAGAAAGAGAGAGAGAGAGAAATCGATGATCAGAATCTTCTTAGGCCCAACCAAGACACTTGCAATGTGGAAGCCCAAGCCCAAGCCCAAGACCAAGCCCAAGCCCAAGCCCATCTCTCTGCCCTAAGAAACCCTCTTATAAAAGCCCCCAACATTTGCACGCACTTCTTCATACCCTAAACCGCCGTCTCTTGCGTTGCGTAGGCACGATGCAGATCTTCGTGAAAACCCTAACGGGGAAGACCATCACCCTCGAGGTCGAGTCGAGCGACACTATCGATAATGTGAAGGCCAAGATCCAGGACAAGGAAGGCATCCCTCCGGACCAACAGCGCCTCATCTTCGCCGGCAAGCAGCTCGAGGACGGCCGGACCCTCGCCGACTACAACATCCAGAAGGAGTCCACCCTCCACCTTGTCCTCCGCCTCCGCGGCGGGGCCAAGAAGCGTAAGAAGAAGACCTACACCAAGCCCAAGAAGATCAAACACAAGAAGAAGAAGGTCAAGCTCGCCGTACTCCAGTTCTACAAGGTCGACGACTCCGGCAAGGTCCAGCGCCTCCGCAAGGAGTGCCCCAACGCCGAGTGCGGCGCCGGCACCTTCATGGCCAACCACTTCGACCGCCACTACTGCGGCAAGTGCGGCCTCACCTATGTCTATCAAAAGGCTGGCGGTGATTGATGACTATGTTTACCCTTTTCTTTTAGCGTCTATCTATGTTTACAGCTTCCGAGGATTTACATATTCCCTGGATTTTGATTTGTGGCTAAGTCAAGACATTTGCTTTTTGATGAATACATTTGCTCGTTTGCTCGCTGGTACTCTAATCTCTACAATTGGTCTTGTTATGTTCTCTCGAGTAGAGTTGCCTCTTGATAGTCAACAGTGCTTTGGATGAAGTTATTCGATTCTCTTAACTTGGTCGATTTGATGTTGCAAATGAGTGATGAACTGATTGGATGTGGATAACCTTAGACTAGTGCTTAAGGTTGCCCTTGACATTCATTGCCAAACAACCCTCAGTATCTCATACAAGGCCAATCAGTAGCTGACCATTTGTGCAGGGTGGTGCAAAATCTTCGTAGGTTGCAATATGTTGGCTAGATTAGCAGCAATGTGCGGAAAAAATTGCTTGTGAGGTGAGCATATTGTTGGCATGAACTGCCTGAATGGGGGGAGCATGTGTGGGACTTTTCTGAGATCAATCCGGAGAATACCATTCTTCAAACTTGTGAATGGAGAAAAAACCAAATTGCCGGTTGATGCTGTAGACTTCAGTTTGAGGCCATTGTTGCATTTGCTTGTCGAATTCGATTGTTTGATTGTGTAGGATGCTTGGTATGACCTTTCATTGTAGGTTCCTTCAGATCACTATTGTCATTGCATAATTCTGTTATGTCATCATTTTGTGTTAAGTTTTATAAAATATGTAGGCATTTCTTTCCTTTTCACTCTGCCTTTCTTTGATAGATTGTGGTTTCTTGGCTTGTTCAAAGCGAAAATCTGGAGGTGGGGAGACTTTCTGGGTGTTGTATATTTAAATCAAGTTGACATAAAGCTAGAGCAAAAATGATTCTGGCTCTTCATTTGCTTTACCCATCAGGCCTTGTGCTTTCATGTCTTTTAAGTATGGAGAACCCCTATTTCTTTAGAGCTTCAAATGTGGATACCCTACTGTTGCATCTTTCCGAATTGCACAAGATAATTGGTTTTGGGAATCAGATTATTGACACATGGAAGGTGCTTCCTTTGCACATAATATCACCGGTGGAAGCATACGTTAAATTTGACTGAAGATGTAGATTTCTTCTATGCCTCTATTTTGCTTCCTTCAGTCACTCAGTTTAAGAGTAATTGTTCTCATGTGCCCTTTCCTTCTTTCATTAACTTGTCACGTATGGATGTAGGTAGGGAGGGAATCAAATTTCGTCCCTAAAGTGCTCCTCTGGTGTTGCTATTTCATAGCACCGGATTGTTCCATTAAAACAGAGATCTCATCGAGCCTTTTCACTGATTCGTGTTTCTATAATCTTCTTGAAGTTTTGTCGAATTCATTGCTGCTTCTCCTCTTAGCCTCCGGTCTAGTGTCCAGGAACTTTGTTTATGCCATAAAAGGTTTGTGATTTCGTCTAAGTTCAATTTTGGATAAGAGTCTGCGAATGAGACTGGAATAGCCAAAGAATCAAACCTGCCTTCATTTCGAGATCAACCTCTGCATGGAATCGGCGGCTGAGTGTCAAAGACCGCGAAGTGTGAGCCAAGCATTCTTCTTTTGATTCATTTATACAATGCATGCGGGTACCAGGATTTTGTGCTTCTGCATCGACTATGCTTAGGCATTGTGCAAACGAGAGGAAATTGTTTTGAAACCGAAGTAGGAAGATCACGTTGCTGAAACCTGACTCTTCATTTTACTAGGCTCTGAAAATCATTTAGTAATATAATTAAACTACCCTTTCACACGGTAAATGGAATTAGCACACTTCATGTCCACGACTAGAGACGGATAAAGTGAGAGAGCGACAACACAGAAACTACATGGAGAAGACGAGAAGAAATAATTAAAAAAAGCAAAAAAGAGGACAACCATGGACAAAGAAGAAGACGAGAAGAAATAATTAGCACACTTCACGTTGTCTCTCGCTGTTTATTCATCTTGTTCATCTTTATTCTCAATGGATGGCGGCTATTGATGTAACAAAGAGGACAACCATGGACAAAGAAGAAGACGAGAAGAAATAATTAAAAAAAGCAAAAAATATTGGACGAAAATGCCCCTCACGCGTCCCTGGAAAAATCAGTGTTCGCCGATCGATGAGATCATAATCTTATTTGAGACTAACTGGATCACTCCATACTCTTATTTGAAACAAAGTTCACCATACGTCCTATTTTCAGAAAATGAACGCATTTCAAGATTTTATTTAGATTGTGACTCCATACAAAATCAGATGGGCAAATTAATGAAAATCTGTTATTATGCTTAATGGATTTGATTGCGTCAATTAAAGGGCAAATCAATCTTTGCTAATATTACAATGATGTATTGGTAATTAGGGGATATAGTTTCCTATCTACAAAAGGAAACAAAGAATATGGTATATATGTTTTGGAATTGAACACACGTCGTTCACTTTTCACCTTATCAAAATTCTCTCCCAAAAGCTCTCTCACAAGTTTTCATGAAGAACAACGGATCGTCGGATCACTTTCTCGTCTGCACTCTCGGGGCTCTTAATCTGTGGTATTGAGGTATTTCCGTTACTCATATATATAATTAGGGCCAGCCTTGAAACAATTGGTTGCATTGATATTTATTAAATCTAATTTGGAGACTCAAATGGTGGATTTGCATGCATGATAACTTATATGTTGTTCTATATCTCCATGAATTAGGAACTTTTGCTCGCATTGTATTATTTGGTCTACGTACTGAAACTGATAACATTCGAGATTATCCTCACGAATTGGACAATATTATGCTATTTCCCATGGTTATATTAGTGCGAACGAGTTGAGGGGTAGACATTTGTTGGTCCAGGTGATTTACTTCGTTGATCAATGATACAAGTGGATTCCAGGACATGTGATCTAGTGTGATTCATCCGTAAAAGTTCGTATTTATTGATTCGATCGTTGTATGATTGTAATTCACATGTCTCGTTTATGGATCCACACGTTTCGTTTATGGGTATGAAAATTTATTTCATTTTGCTGTGTATATAGATCTCGTTTTTAGTTTCAGTACGAAAAACCCATCAGTGGTAGTAGAGCATAGATGTTCTTGTTTCCTGATCATGCTTACCTTCGTTAATCACAATTAGCTTCGTATACCTGTTCTTGTATGTACTGTTCCGATGTGCTTATTTATGTTCTGTACGGTAAAAACTCGTTTATGAATATACCAAACAAACGGGCTTGACGAGACCAGAAAAATGAGTGGTCCAACGCCACCAGAGTACGCCGGACGACAACACACACATCGCACGAGTCAGTGAAGCCCGCTGCTAGTGGGCTTCACGCGCAGCGTGCACGGCACTTGCCACGTGAAGCGCACACCCAACTGATTGGTGCTGACGTCAGAGTGATGTCAGCAGGTCGGGTTCTGACCCGATCCGTGTTACGATTTATTATTATTTTATAATAATAATAATAATAATAATAATAATTTGTAAATTACATTTTGGTCCTTGAACTTTTAGAAAATTACATTTTTATCCCTGAACTTTTGGGAAATTACTTTTTGGTCCCCGAACTTTTGAAAAATTACGTTTTGGACCTTGATTTTTTAGAAAATTGTAATATGATCCTTATTTTTCTTAAAAATGATTTAATGGACCCCCATTGAATATATGATATCTTGTAAACTCATTGTATTGATGTTTGTACAATGGAATATGAGTAATTTTCCTATTACTCATTGTATTGATGTTTGTATTGATGTTTGTACAATGGAATATGATCCTATTATTTTTGTATACGTTACAGAAACAATGGTGCAAATGTAGCATACTCCCTGTATTGTAAGGTCAAGAGCCTAGGGAGCGAAACTTTAGAGTTTGCGCTGTGAGTTGGAGACCATTGAGTGGGATGGCATGACTGATTTGATTGATCATGTCATCAAATTCAATGGGAAGTTATAAGATGTTATTTGAGCAGGTGGCTGCATGAAAGACTGCGACATGATTATCGCTTTTGCTGACAGTCTGGAAGAAAGTCATATGAACTTTCTACATGATTTTTGGGAGAGGAACTGCCGCCCCAGTTATAGAAAACTACTTAGAAGTCTTCATAAGGGATATTTGAATATTCATGCATCAAAGACGGTGACTCGTTCAATGAACACCGGAGCGTGCAAGAGTGCACCATGGTGCAAGTCAAATGGACTTGCTAAGCAGTTGGCCTTATGGGGTATTTCACAAAAAAAGTTTTCAAAACGTTTTGAGGACACTCTCGCAATCTACAAGAAAAGGATCATTCGTTGAAGTGTCATACTTCGTTAAGCTATCTGGTTTTGGGACTTTTTATCTTTATGTACTGAGGATTGTTTGTTTTCACGATGTTATTTATTGGGTGATGTTTTGAACTTACTTTATGGATTTTTGATAAGTATTGAATAATGAATGGCAGTTATTATGTTATATATTGTGTATTGCCATGATTATTATTTTTTCAAGTGGGAGTTACCTATTAAAGAAACTCGATTTAAATGAATAATTATATTAACGGTAATTTCACATTAGGCTTTTTAGATGATGATTGGGAACGCAATGAAGTGAATCTTAAGGCCTTTTGTGAAGTTATTTGTTAATATAATTAATTAATATAAATCTCAACGCATAAAAGCTAGGCATTAAAAGTTTCGTGCAAATAGTGTCTAAAGAACTTTGTGTTCTTATAGAATGACTTCAGCAATAAAGAATATCGTGGCTGAGCTGAACAATGGAGAAAAACTTAACAGCGAAAACTATGAGATTTGAAACATGAAAATCCAATAGATTCTAGAGGAATAGGAAGCATTGGAAACCCTAAACTAGATTATGGATGAACCTGAAGAGGGCACCACTGCACATCATCACAGAGATAGAGATGCATTTACCACTTGGAAAAAGAAGAACTTTCTAGCAACATGAAAAATGATATTATGAGAGAGTTTAGGCGCTTTGATAATGTCAAGGATATGTGTGACGCACTGAAGGCCAGGTTTGGTCAAATTTCTGTGATCAAATTAAGACAGCTCACTATAAGGTTCGACTCATATAAGATGCCTGGCCAGAATATGAAAAAACATCTGAGCCAGATGTCGAATATGATAAGTGAATTGTCTGATGCTAGACACATAATAACTGATGAGCATCAAGTACAAGTGGTTATACGTTCTTTGCCTCATAGTTGGGAAAATATGAAAGTCCACTTGACTCATAATAATAACATTAAAACCGTTGAGGATGCGATGCAACACATTGAGTTGGAAGAAGACTGTCTTCTAGCGGCCAACCCACAAGCATATATTTACTACGCTGCTTCTAACTCACGTGGAGCTGCGGGCTTCAAGCGCAAGCATCCAAGTAGTTTTATAAGAAGTGGAAGGGCAAAGAAGAGGAACCTTCGGGGAATAAACCTAAAACCAACAAACTGAAGAGAGGAAAGTGTCCTTTCAAAAGGAATATTTCAAAGGTGAAGTGTTTCAATTGTGGCAACAAAGGGCACTTCGCTCGCGACTGCGCTGAGCCGAAGAACGTAGAAACCTTGTGTACACTTGTGATTGCTTCTTATGTTTCTAGTTCGGTCTTTTTAACTAAATCTCATCCTTTGTGGATTGTAGACTCAGGAACCATAGACCATGTGATGAAAAACGGAGGAGCTTTCGTGGAATTTCGACGAGTACCAAATGGAGCAAGATAGATATATGTGGGAGACAATTCCAAAGTGGAGGTGAAAGGTATTAACACCTGCCAATTGAATTTGCACGGTGGACGCACCTTAATCTTGCATGACGTGCTGCACGCTCCAAAAATTCGTCGAAATTTAGTTTCAGTGCTGGTGTTGGTCAAACATGATTTTAATTTGAATTTCCATAATAATGGTGTTGATTTATTTTTGGGAATAAGTCTATATGGTTATGGTTATTTTTTGGATGGTTTTATTGTTTTGGATGTTAATGACAATGGTGTCAATAATAGTTATTTTCTATTTACATCTTTCGATTCTAATGATAATGATGTGAATATATGGCATGTTGACTCGATCATATTGGCCAACAATGAATGAATAGATTAGCCAAAGAGGGCCTATTGGACAGTATCGAAAAAATCGATTTGCCTATATGTGAGCATTGCCTAGTGGAAAAAACGACACGAAAACCATTTGGAAAAGGGACTAGAGTTGAGTTTTCGTTGTAATTAATTCATTCTGACGTCTGTAGTTCAATGAATGTAAAAGCAAGGCATGAGACTGTTTAATTAATCACTTTTAGTCATCACTTTTATAGATGATTATACTTGATTCAGATATGTCTACTTGATTTCTCACTAATCTGAAGCATTATGTTGCTTTAAGAAGTTTAAGACTTTAATGAAAAATCAAATGGACAAGAAAATAAAAGTATCGACATCCGATCGAGGACGAGAATATCTATCTGATCAGTTCAGAGATTTGTGCGATGAAAGGGGAATAAACAGACAATTGTCTATTCCATATACTCCTCAACAAAACGGTGCTGCAGAGAGAAGAAACAGAACCTTCTTAGAGATGGTTAGATTTATGATGGCACATGCACATTTGCCAATCACTTTTTGGGGTGATGCTTTGTTAACAACTGCCTATGTATTTAACCAAGTGCCTACTAAATCAGTTACCTTCACCCATACGAATTATGGACGAGTAAAAAACCTGATTTGAGTTTCCTGAAACCTTGGGGTTGTGCGGCCTATACTTGTGCATCGTCTCACAAATATGGGAAATTGAGTCATAGAGGCAAGAAAAACATCTGCATAAGATACTCTGAGAACTCAAAATGATATGTATTCATAGGCGAACAAGAATGTGGGGGTGTAACTGAATTTGAATCACGAGATGTCACTTTTAGAGAATGAATTTCCTAAAAAGGGGGAAATAGGAGAAAGAAATTCCTTATTTGAGGTATTAGATAATGATAATGATACAAGTGGGAGCAATACGAGAAATGAGGAATTTGTTTCCCACCAATCTCAATCACAACCTCTTGATGACACAATACCGTCATTACCTAATCCAAGTGGGAGCATAATGGAGAATGAAGTACCTAGGGTACAGTCTTCTCTATGGCGAACAAGTCACAAAAGCATTCATCGTTGATGCTTTGAGATTGAAGGGGAAGCTTTCATAGTTGCTCCACAAATTGAGAATGAGCCAAGGAATGTAAATGAGGCTCTGTTTTCCCCCGACAAGGAAAAATGGTTACATGTAATGGAAGAAGAGATGGAATTGATGAGATTGAATCAAGTCTGGGAACTGATTGATCTTCCGAAAGGACACAAAGCAATTGGAAACAAATGGGTTTTCAATATAAAGCGAAAGGCTGATGACTCAATTGAAAAATATAAGGCACGCATTGTGGCAAAAAGGTACAATCAACAGGAAGGAGTTGATTATGAGGAAACTTTTTCTCTTGTAGTTTACCTCAATTCGCCTTATTTTGGCAATAGTGGCAAGCATGGATCTTGAATTACATGAAATGGATGAGAAGACTGCTTTTCTCAATGGAGAATTAGAAGAAACATTATATATGCAACGACCAATTGGGTTTGTTGTAAAAGGCCAAGAACAAAAGGTATGTTGACTTCTGAGATTGATATATGGTCTCAAGCAGTTTTCGGGACAATGGTACATATGTTTTCATAATGCTATTGTAGCATATGATTTTACAATGATTGATGAGGATCACTACGTGTACATTAAAAGATCAAAAGAACTTTTTGTGATTATATTATTATACGTTGATGATATTCTCATTACCGAAAATAATATAGAGTTAGTTCAAACAGTTAAGGATTGGATATCATCCAACTTTGAAATGAAAGATATGAGATAAGCTGCGTACATTCTTGGAGTTAAGATTTCAAAAGATCGTTCAAAAAGGTTGTTGCCTCTCTCAAAAGATACATATATAAATAAAGTCATTGGACGATTCCGCATGCAAGATTGTAATCTTATTGACACTCCTATTGCCAAGAGTGAAAGCTTGAGCCGCAGATTGTATCCTAAGATTCGACAAGAATATGAACGTATGAACAAATTTTCATATGCTAGTGCTATTGGGAGCTTAATGTGCTCTATGATGTGTACAAGGCCTGGTATTTGCTATGATGTTGGAGTGGTGAGTAGGTACTGTTGACACCTAAATTTTAATTATTTATTTTGCATGAAAAATTTAGGAACTAATTTTAGTTCCTATAAAAAAATAATCATATCATTTTTCATATTTATTTTTAGCATTCATGCATTACATATTTTATTTTTTGTCAGTCAATCATTTACACTAGGGTCGAAGGTGAGTTGATCGAGTATGATTCAATTTAAAGTTGTGAGTTTTTGGCAAGGGGGAATTTTCGATTTTTATGAATTTGGGCTCAATTCGAAATCAACGCAGCCCATTTTGGCTCATTTAAATACAGGACTTTTAAATTAATTATCCATTTAATTAATTAAAACCCGATTAGGCTCTAAATTCGCGTAAATAAACTCATCAATTTGTAATTTTCGGCCAAGCCTTTGTACTCCCCTTAGTGGCTGAAATTTTGAGGATGAAGCCCTTGATATTCAGATTTTTAAATCCTACGGCTATTATCCTATCAGAAGTTTTTTTACCCGACGGCTGGGATCGAATCTTACGTTCTGCCCTAGTTTTCTCTATATATATTCCTTTATGCCTAGGGTTCAAAGGGGGTGAACAATCTTATTTAGAAAGATTCGAGAAGACACACATTCAGATTTTTTGAGAAAAAGGAAAAACAGAATTTTTGGGGAGGGGATACATGCTCTTACTTTTTCGAGCTCTAGCTCTCTCTTTGATGATTTTCTTTGCTCTCTCTATTTTTGGTGGCCGCAGCTCCTACTTCATCAACGTCGCCATCTCCCCTCGGACGAAGCACGACGTCGCCGTCTAGCCATCACTGTTTTTCCTTTGTCGACGCCGCTCCTGTTTGTGTCGCAATTCGATAGCCGCAGCTTCCTCATTAACACCGCCTCTGTTTCCGTGCTGCCTCCATCACCTTTCCTCTGTTGTCATCATGAAGCTCTCACACCAATTCAGCCCTGGTTCTCACCTTCTCAGATTAAGGTAAGATGTCAATATTGTCTGGGATAATCCGAGTATGTCTCTGATAGTAATTGGTTGCTATTTTTCTACGGTTTGCTTGCTGTCCTTGCATGATTCGCAAGCTGTTTTCATCAAAGATGACATGTTATGTACCGTTCAAGCATTATTCAGTGTGATGCCGACATTAGTTGAAGCGCGAAATCTTTTTTTTTTTTGAAATTCGAGATAATGGTTTTTTTGTTGAGCAAAATCGTCGGAACCATAATTTTGTCAAAAAATATCGGATATGGCTAATCTGACCTATCACCGTTTAGGTCTGATTTGCTAATTCCGAAAAGTCAATCTTTAATTCAAGATGTGGAATTTTTTGAAAAATTTTGGAAAAGAATAGACGGCGGCCACGATTTGGCTATGAATGTTAGTTGGTAGATTGCTGATTGATTGATTGACTGATTGACTGATTGATTGATTGATTGATTGATTTTTTTTTTTAGGAAGATAAGGTTTCCTAAAAACCTTATCTCATCAAGCATTTCCGATTAGGCATGTCCGATTGATTGATTGATTGATTTTTTTTTAAATTTCATCCAAAATAAAAAAAAAATCATTCGCATTGCATATTACATATTTGCCATGTCATGCATTTTGCCACGTCATTTCGCCATGCCATTTTGCCACGCCACCTCGCCAGGTCATTCTCACACGTCATCCATGCATAAATGCCACGTTATCTTTTATGTCATTGCATGTCAAATGTCATATAGTTAGGTTGCATTAGCATCACATTTAATAAAAGAGAAAATTTTAATAAAAAAATCAAGCCACATGAACCAATCAAAAAACCTTTGCATGAAATTGGTACCGAAATGGCATTAGTTTTGATTAACTAGTGTAATTAAATTCCAGAATCCACAATCTTTGGTTCGTAGAAGTAAAATGGTTCTCCTGCCGTTTTACTTAGGTTTCCAATCAACTTACCAATAATGATTAGTGGCGACTCCAATTTATAAATCATTTTAGTGAAATTTAAAGTTGCGAATTGGTAGGATTTGGGAGAGTCTATATTAGGTTAGTTAATTCAATTGACCTAATAATCCATTAGCCTAACTAAATAATTTTTTTTAGGTCGCGACATTTTGGCGGCTCCATTGAGGATGTAAATTTTTAATTTGTTCGAAAATTATAATGGGTGAATAGATTTTTTCAGTCAATTTTTTGGAAATCAAGCTCAAATTTCAAATTTCCTTAATTCACCTCTAATTTTTTAAAGAATTAAAAAAATTGTGGACTTAGGCCATGGATTTCATGTTATATGTCTTGATTGATGACTTGAGTTCGTTTCTGACCATTAGATTGAATTTTTTGGGCCGAAAAGCTTTGTTTCGGTTATGCGAAATTTGCCGAAAAACTGGCAAATGTGCTCAGAATGGGCCCAAATTTGGTGGGCCAAAGGAAAACGGCTTTTTGATTAATTTTTGCAGCTTTTGGATGAGATGCGCGAGGGATTTTCGCGATCTAGGGTCATCTTGATAGGTTTTGAGGCCGTTTTTTAATTTTTGACGGATTTTTTCTTAGTTTTTGGTTGTTTATATGCTTGCTTTAGAGTTCTTTCCTTGATTGAGCCTCACCATTAAGGTGTTAAATGTTGTTTCAGACTTGGAGTGATAAGGGGTGTAGTGTTTTGCTAACCTTTTCTTGCAGCTTTGAGTAGGAATGTATTTTTAGAGGTTATATTGAAGCGGTGTTTGGATATAAACCCATGTGCGTGCCTTTATTATTTTTGCATTTACACATAGCACACACAATCCACCATTGGACTTGATGGCCAGGCTTAGGATGGTATTTGATTAGGTACACTCTAGCCATCACCATCTGGCTCGAGTCTCCCTCTTCAAGGCCTGAACTCTTTCAAATCGGTGCCATGATTCATCAACCCTGTCATTCGCCATGTGATACGAGTTGATACTTGGCTGAGCCGGATGTCTACGGGGGATTCTGATTCAATCGCAAACCAAAGTGATTAAATCTGGGTATCCTTGGGGCTTCACCTTTGTCAGGCCTTACTAGTTAGAAAGTGAGCCCCACGTCGTATTTTCATGCGCATGTCTATGTGTTTGTTCATTTCACCTATCTAAAGGCGGTATTATCTTCAACCCTTTACCCACGCTTTTCTGTTTACTTACATTTTTAGGTCGGTCCATGGCAATTTTTAGGTGAGTCATAGTCTCGAGCTGTAGATTATGGGGATGATTCGAGTCATAACTCCAACAAAAGATCATCTGAATGAAGATGGCCGAGAGATAGTCAGATTCCGTATTGGTCGGATGTTGCCCTTGATTCATATCCGTATGCGGTTTGGTTTCATTCACGCATTGGTGCAGTTCTGGAGTCCACAAGCTACTACCTTTATATTTGGTAAGCATGAGCTAACTTCAACTCTAGAATAGTATAGTGCTCTCGTTGGAAAGTCACTGGACTCGGGTTTAGTCACTCCACCAATTAGCGAAAATCCTATCCTTGTTTTGTCTAAATACTTGAACGTCAATCGAGATGAGGTGGCAAAATCTTTAAAAGGGAGCCGCGAGAGTTGTCCCCTTCCATTCCTAGAAACATGTTTTGGAAAGCTCCATGTGCATATGATAAGACTAAAATCTTTATCCTATTATTCTTTGGTTCAATAATTTTCCCACATAAGGAGAAAACTATAGGCCCCATGATAGCATATTTTGCAAGACAAGTCAATAATGGAAAGAATTTTGTCAATACTATCTTGGCTGAGACTTTCATCTCGCTCACCAAGTTCAAAACCAATCAGGATAAAACACTTAGAGATTCACCTGAAATTCTTCAAGTTTGGTTCCTTTCTCATTTTTCTAAATTTGGAAAATATCTAGAAATACCCAAAATTTCAGAACTTGAACATCCTCTCTTGAAGTTTAAGAACGAACAAGACCGTGTCCCCCAGTATCATTATTCACGACTGCTAATCATGTTAGCAAATCCAAGTCCCGTGACTTTCCTATGGCATGCTCTCTAGTTCAAAGTGGAAGAAGCTAGAATCATAGGACGAGACGAAGCACCTGTCCCTCTTTTGGGAATCTCTGGTATCACAGAGTACTATCCGGCCAGAGTTGTTCAGTAATACGGCATGATACAGTGGATTTGAAGGACCATAAATTCGAGGAACACGCCGCCCTTGATCATGCCATATATGAGCGTTGCAGGCCAACAAAGCTAATGTTTTCCAAGGGAATCCTCTTAGGGAATGTCAAGACATACCATGCCACAATCAGTTATATCGAGGGGCATATCATCTCGAAATAATGGTTCCCAGTGATGCCTCAAGTGGCTGTTCAAGATACCAAGCGTTTTGAGATCAATCGCCTCAAGCGGAAGCTCGCCAAAGCTAAGGAAGAAGCCTAGAGGAATGCGGATAAGTATAAGAAGCTCAAGGCTCAAGTTTTTCCCCAGAAGTCTGCAGCTCGAGATAGCTAGAGTCTTCATTTGCTAATTTTTGTTCATTGTTTCTTTTGAATATTGTTCTAGTTGTTTTTATTTCTGAGTTGATACTCCGCACGATCTGATTTTTTAGAGCTTTATCTAGTCATATTTGAATTTTGGCGTCTAAACAAAAAATGTTCAGAACATCTAGGGCTATCGTTTGTAAAAATTAGAGAATAATTCGTGGTGTTTTCCATTTATTGGACGAATTTTCATCAAGGACAGTGTAGGTGGGAATTTCAGCAGTTTACTCACACTTGTTTTGTTTTGCAGATTACAATTTTTAAATTATCTCCTTTACTGGACCATGCAAAACGAAAGTTGTAGATTGATGTCTAAATAGTAATCTGCAAAATTCCAGACCTTAATTCGCTCATTTGACAAAAATCGGATAGAGTAGTTTTTCTGAGACGATTTTTTCAAAATAAGAATTAAACTGTACTGGTCGGTCCACTTTTAGCCTCAAGTCTGAACATCAAAGTTGTTTCTCGTTAAGTCCTAGATCATTTCGTAAAATTTAGGAATTTTTCGATCAACCGACGAATTATGACAAATCTTATCATGAAGGTCGACGGAATTGAAAAGCTGCCTGATTCAGATTTTTGCTTTATTTATTGAATCTAGAGAGTTGTCATGGACTGGCCCACTATTCTCACTCACTTTACTAATCTTCGTGTGGTCTTTCTTTACAGGTAATTTATCACGGATCATCCACACATTTCCAGGTCAGTCGCAAAGAAAATTGCTGACAAACCTGAAATGAACGCTGCAATCCAAGAGGCCCTTCAAGAGCATATAGATGCCATGAACAACATAATGGACAACATGGTCTCTAAAATGGCAGACATGGTGCTGGCGAGTCTCATGACTAGGATGCAGCTGTCTAGCCAGACATCTCAAACTCTGGCGCCTCCTCCACCTCCGGCAGCTGATGGTCCAAGCAAAAATCAAGAGTAGTTTTTGTCAATAGAAGACATGTTCATCCCAGACTCTAGTATGAATGCTCCGCTGGCAGCTCTAGTTCACCAAGCTAGCCCTGTGGCTCTAGAGCAGACTTACGATGCAACCAAGCCGATGGCTCAAATGGAGCAACAGATGGAGCAAAAGATGGAGTTGAAGATGGAAGAAAGACTCTAAGAGATTCATGGAACACATAACATCCCTTACGTCAACTTTTCTGCCTTCACAAAAGTTGATGTGCCATAGATGTACTAGACGAGAATGAGTAACTACATTGATAATGGCCCTTTACAAGTTCAGACTTTTCAGGCTAGTCTGAAGGATGCAGCCATGTGATGGTATACTGACTATGAGGTATATAGCATGGAAAATTGGAAACAAGCGACAACTGCTTTTATCAAGTACTTCAGTTTCAACATAGATGTCCTTGTCTCTAGAGAGGACCTGAAACAAGCCGAGATGAGGAAAGGCGAGACGGTTAAGCAGTACGTACTAGGTGGAGGAACACCGCGTCCCAACTCAAGCTCGTTCCCCCTGAGAGGGAACTCATAAAGCTGTTTGTCTCTACTCTTCCACAGACTATGCGAACACGAGTCCTTGGCATCTCTACAATATCATTTGCCCACCTCATAGCAATGGCTGAGGAAGTGGAAGGTGGCGTGAAGAAGGGCTAGTACAGAGATGCTAGCACGCCTGCAAAATGATTCGGAATAAAGAAGGACAATGAAGTCGCTCCTCAGATCAACATGATAAGTTCCACGCCGTTCGTATAAGTTCCCGTCAAGCAGCAAGGGAATTTTGGCGAACAGAAGCAGAGGAGAAATCCACACCCACCCCGACAAGACACACCTTTGCCGGGAACACTTTCTCAAGTCCTGGCTATCCTCCGCAAGAAAGACCTGTTGTCAACCGAACCTTTGAGGCCAAATTATACATCGTATGTAGGTTATGACCCGTCCAAGAAATGCGATTACCATCGCGGTGAGTTTGGCCATGACACAGACAATTGCTTTGTGCTTAAAAATCGCATCCAAGATTTGCTCGAGTCAAAAACGTTTTCTTTCTAGGGTAAAGTCTAGCCAAATGTCTAAAATAATCCCTTGCCCAACCATTCTGGCAAAGTCAACGCTGTGTTTGATTACAATATCCAACCAGCAAGAAGGTTTAAAGTCCGGTCAACAGACGTTCTTGATGCTCTGGTTAGAACAGGGTATTACCGGACTGGAGAGCTATCGTCGCTGGATAAGTTAAAGAAGATAATTTCGACCCTTATGAAGAATGGGTTGATAGTTAAAATCAATTACGCGGAGACAATTGCCACTACTTCTCAGATCGTCATTGATTAGGACCAAGAGCTTGCTGCCTTGACCATGACTCAATCTGAGCATTTTTCAGAACCTGGAGTAGCCGAAGCTGATATAGCGAGTCTGGTTAAAGTTGACTTGGATTTGGCTAACATGCCACCCCTTCAAGACACATCAGATGATGAGTTATGGATTGTCGTACCTGAAGCTCTAGTGATCAGCTTGCCTCAACCGTTTCCTTACAAAAACGATAAGGCCATCCCTTGGTCGTATGATCTAGCCTTAGTGATGAGATCAGGGCGCGCGTACTATGAAGACCAACCAACCAAGCAGGTCACAGAAAAGGATGCGAAGGAGTTTTTAGCTATAATCAAGACGAGAGAGTATAATATCGTCGATCAGCTGCGAAAGTTGCCCACTCAAGTTTCTTTACTCAAGCACTTGCAGTCATCTGAAAACATTGGGAATCCCTCATGAAGGTGCTGGGGTAGGTACACGTCCCAGAAGATATCGAACAGGACAAGCTGGAGAATTTTGTCGGGATCATCCTTCCAAAAGATCAAGTGGCGCTCGCTAATGATGAAATTCCTACTGAGAGACGTGGTCACAACAAAGCCCTACACATAACAGTGAAGCACAAACAAACTCTAGTAGCGCGAGTGCTTGTTGACAATGGTTCAGCACTGAACATCTGCCCTTTAGCCACTTTGAATCGGCTAGGGGTAGATTTGGCGAGGATGCAGGCTGGCAATACCTCAGTCAGAGCTTTTGATGGTGTGAAGAAAGATGTCATGGGATAGATCAATCTAGACATCCTGATTGGGCCTTTCGTCTTCGATGTTTTGTTCTAGGTGTTGGATATTCCATCGGCTTTCAACCTCCTACTTGGTCGTCCGTGGATTCACAATGCAGGAGCTGTGCCATCAAGTCTTCATCAGAAGATCAAGTTCGTCGTTGAGGGAAAGCTAGTGATCGTTCATGGTGAAGAGGATCATAGGATCTTCAATGAAACGACTATTCCTTACATTGAGCCAGCTCAGAATGAAGAAGACTCGTATCATGCTTTTGAACTGGTACAGACTATTCATGCATCACCAGAAAGTCCTCTAGTCATTCCTGAGGTATCTCACGCTTCTATCATGATGGCCAAAGTAATGGTTGGCAATGATTTCAAGCCTGGCACAGGTCTGGGCCGACATGGTCAGGGTATCCGTACCCCAATTACGCTTAACGGACAATCCTATACAGCTAGTTTGGGACACCAAGGATGTGGCCGGTCTAGACATAGTGGGCAATATGGAAGAGGCCGTGGAAGGTCCGAAGCTAGTCCTTTACCACCCCCACTCTACACTACTTTCCGATTAGCTGGTGTGGTCGGTGGATATGATGAGCTGACCTAGTTCGAAGACGACCTAGGGATTGTATTTTCAGATTCTCCACATGGCCAAGATGTTTTGGCCGAGCTGATGACACTGGATGAGGATGCATCTGACGATGGACTCCTCGATCTCACTGGTTATTTTGATGACCTCATCATTGGAGCCATATCTGAGGATCCTGTACGGATTGAAAAAGTGCCAGAAAAAGACCTTTGCTTGATGTCTGCATCTCTAAATTTGTCTGATGATGCGATGGTCGAAAATCCAATGGAGGGTTCAGAGTAATATTTTTTTGAGTTTTTGCAATCCCCTGCATGGGATCTTTCCAGTTTTCTTTAATTTTTCCTTATTGTATTAGGATTTTAAA
Source organism: Rhodomyrtus tomentosa (assembly GCA_028455895.1). NCBI lineage: Eukaryota > Viridiplantae > Streptophyta > Magnoliopsida > Myrtales > Myrtaceae > Rhodomyrtus > Rhodomyrtus tomentosa. The sequence goes on along the minus strand of JAPCWY010000003.1, from coordinate 8,918,493 downwards.
TTCATGTCGCATGTTAGGATTTCATTTTTCAATTCAGCATTGCACTCAATAAGATGTAATTCGGTGATCTTCATATCAATAAAATTACAGATATTTTTCATTAAATTTTAGAATCTTGATGAGGCATCCTAGACTGACCCGATGACGATAACCAACGAGTGAACAATCTGTCATCCATGGTAAGCATTGAGGGTTGGGCTTACTCAAGAGTTTCTCATCCCACGGTTTTTAAAGAAAAAATCAACACCAAAATCAAAATCAAAGTTTTCAAAATAAAAATAAAAATGACACATTGGATTTTGAAAGTTGCAAAGCATGCATGGTTAAACCCTGTTTGTTTCTCTGACTTTGCCATTTTATGTTTCAGGGGCAAATATGAGGAGGGTAATCCATTGGATTCTGGTGTGTACAATTTAGATGAATTCACTCCCGATTATGAAAAAATACGTCAAGAGTTTGAACAACACGAGATGATTAAGCCTCTGACTGGCGATGAGACTATATCAATCAACTTGGACGAGGAGGAGAATTTAAGAGAGGTGAAAATTGAGGCAAACCTATCCATCGAAATGGCAGAACGTCTTACCAAACTCTTGAGGGATTACCAAGATATCTTCGCCTGGTCCTATGCAGATATGCCAGGTCTTGATCGATCAATTGTTGAGCATTGCTTACCGACTGATCCCTCGTTCAAGCCAGTAGTACAGGGATCGCGAAGGGCTGAGTCAGAGCTAGCAAAGAAAACTAAGGAAGAGGTCATGAAGCTACTTGATGTAGGATTTATTGAGGCTAACCAATATTCTGACTGGGTTGCTAACATTATTCCGGTACTAAAGAAAGACGGTCGAGTTTGAGTCTGTGTCGACTACCGGTGATTTAAACAAGGCTAGTCCCAAAGATGATTTCCCACTCCCCTACATTGATGTGTTCGTAGACAGCACGGCTAGATTCGAAATGTTTTCATTCATGGATGGTTTCTCAGGCTATAATCTAATCTTGATGAATGTGGATGATAAACTGAAGACTACATTCACCATTCCGTGGGGGATGTTCCATTATAAGGTGATGCCTTTCGGTCTCAGGAACATTAGCGCAACTTATCAACGGGCTATGGTTACTTTATTCCATAACATGATGCACAATGGGATTGAAGTCTATATCGATGACATGATTGCAAAAACAAGAAGTGGAGAAGATCATATTGAAACCCTGACAAAGCTATACGATAGACTCCAGAAGTTCAAGCTATGGCTTAATCCCGCCAAATGTGTTTTCAGCGCCAATTCGGGCAAATTGCTCGGATTCATTGTCAGTAACAAGGGTATTGAGATAGACCCGTCCAAGGTGAAAGCCATATGTGAGCTCAAGTCGCCAATGACGGTAAAAGAAGTTCGAAGCCTCATGGGCAGGTTGAATTATATTGCCCGATTCATTTCTCAGCTATCTGAGATTGCTAAGCCTTTCTTCAAGTTGTTAAAGAAGAATGTGTTGGTCGAGTGGGATGATGATTGTGATGAAGCTTTTGAGAAAATAAAACATCTCATGAATCCGCCAGTGCTGGGCCAACTGTTGATACTTTATCTCACGATCCATAGTGAATCCTTGGGAGCTATGTTAGCACAGATAAGACAAGACGATGGGAAGGAACACACCATTTATTATCTGAGCAAGAAGTTCACAGCCTCTGAGATGAATTACTCGGAAGCCGAGAAGACATGTGCGGCTCTAGTTTGGGTGCTGCACAGATTACGACAATACACTTTGCATTATCAAATTTTCTTGGTGACAGAATGTGATCCCATCAAATATCTACTAAATCAACCTACCCTGATTGACAGGCTTGCTAAATGGCAGATCCTCATTTCTGAGTTCGATGTGCAATATTTATCTCAAAAGTCGGTAAAAGGACAAGCCATAGCCGATGTCCTGGCTGAAAATTCAGGGTAAGATGAGGATCCATATCAACCCAAAGATAGAGTCATGGCAGTCGAAGATTATTCTGGATCATGTATTTTGATGGAGTTGTAAATTTATTCGGATCGGGTACAGGAACAGTTCTAATATCTCCAAGCGGTCAACATTATTCTGTGGCAGTGAAGTTAATATTTCTATGTACTAACAATATTGCAGAATATGAAGTGTGCATTCTTGGCCTACAAGCCGTAATTAAAATGAGTGTGGCTCGGCTTAAAGTATTTGGAGACTCAGCCTTAATCATCCTCCAGATGGTTGAAAAGTGAAAAATAAGAGACGCTAAGTTGATACCTTATCATGAATATCTGGATTAGTTGGTGGAGGGGTTTGATGATATTTCATTCGAGTATTTATCCAAAACTCACAATCAGTTCGTTGATGCATTGTCTACTCCGTCTTCGATGTTGCAAGTCACCAATGGGCTTGAGGTCGAGCCATTGAAGATTGGGGTACTAAGAAAGCCAGCTTATTGTATGACCATAACCGATAAACCTAATGGCAAGCCTTGGTACCATGGTATCAAGACTTACATTCAGGAGCAAAAATTTCCTGAATAGAGTTCGGTGTCTAATCAAAGGTATATAAAGAAGATGGCCTCGAAGTTTCTCTTGAGCAGAGGAGTCTCTATAAAAGATCGTTTGATTCAGTTCTTCTGATATGCATTAACTCTACTGAAGCTGTCCGTTTGATGATAGAACTATATGAAGGAATTTGCGGTCCACATATGAATGGCCACATGCTCGCCAAGAAGATTATGAGGTTAGGCTATTACTGGCTCATTTTGGAAAGTGACTGTGTCCAACATGTTCATAACTGTCACAAGTACCAAATTCATGATGACAAGATCAACGTCCCTCCAAACAAGCTACATCAGTTATATGAGCAATGACCTTTCTCTACGTGGGGGATTGATGTGATTGGTCTAATCAACCCCAAGGCATCAAATGGGCATCGTTTCATTTTAGTCGCCATCGACTATTTTTCCCAATGGATTGAAGCAGCGTCGTATCTGGCCATCACAGCGTGAAATGTGGCGAAATTCATTAGCCGAGATATCATCACTTGATATGGTTCACCCGAAATCATAATCACTGATAATGGCTCAAATCTGAACAACAAACTAGTTGATGATCTGTTCACAAAATTCAAGATCAAGTATCTGAACTCTTCCCCAGATCGTCCTCAAATGAATGGTGCAGTGGAGGCGGCCAACAAAAACATCAAGAAGATCCTTGCCAAGACTACAGAGAATTATGTCGATTGGCACGAGAGGTTGCCTTTTGCACTTATGGCATATCAGACTTCAATTCGAACTTCTACCGGGGCAACCTCGTATTCCGTTGTGTGTGGAATGAAAGCAGTGTTATCGGTTGAGGTAGAAATCCCTTCTCTACGTATATTATCTCAGGTCAAGCTGATTGAAGCCGATTGGATCCAGCAGAAGATGGACCAGTTGAACTTGATCAATGAAAAATGACTTAAAGCCTTATGCCACGGCCAATGCTACCAGCAAAGGGTTGCTAAATTCTTTAACAAGAAAGTCAAGCCTCGGTATTTTCAAGTAGGAGATCTTGTTCTGCGAAAATTATTACCTATTGTTTCGCTTTCAGAGGGAAAGTTTGTTTTGAACTATAGCGGCCCATATGTTATGAAGAAGGTACTCCCATGAGGTGCTTTAATCCTTGTAGAGATGGATGGACATGTTTTCACCAGTCCTGTCAATTCTGATGCTGTAAAGAAGTATTATACTTGAATTGCCTTGACATTTTTTGGTCAAGTTATAATACTCATCCGATGCTCATTTCACCTCATCATGTTGTTGTGTATACATTATAAATTTCCATTGTGAGATAATTTCTGTGACGTCCTGGAAATTTAATCTTTGTAAGCACCGGAAGTCGATTAAATGATATGAATGTATAGTCATAGTCGACATCTATTTTGGACTATAAGGACTGAAGAGACGAAAATTTGGACGAATTTCGAACTTTAGATTATTTCGAATTGAGTTTTGAAATTAATCCACAGCGATTTTGAATTGCCGTTTTCGCAAACGAGCTTAACCCTGACCAAGCTTGGCCAGTGAAATTATCGAAATTACCCTTCATTCAGAATACCAAAAATTTTGTTTCAGTCCCGGCGCGCCAAAATTACCGTTTTACCCCCAATTATTTATGTGAGTTAGACAAAAAAAAATTTAATGGTTACCTTGAAAGTCAAGGTGGGCCTCCATCTCTCTGCCCAATAAACTGTCTCATCCATCTGCTGCTGCTTCTTTTTTTTTCTATCTTCTTCTTTCTTTGTTTCTTCTTCTTCTTCTGTTCTTCATTGTGGACCGACGACCCCTCCTCCTTGCCGATCGATTCTTCTCCGTTCGTCGCCGTTTTTCGCGACCTACGCCTCACCACCGGCAGCCACCGTCCTCAGCCACTCCCCGCCGCCGCCTTGACCTCGGCTGAGCCGCCGTCGCCGTCGATCAGCCTAAGAAAACCGCGGCCGAAGTCTCCCCTATTTTCGGGTTAGAGGACCCGAGAACCCCGCGGCCTCCTCCGGCTGCCGCGGCCGTGGCCGCCACCGACGTCGACCACCACCCCCCAGCTGACCCCCGACTTCCCCTCGACCGATCCAGCCCCTCGTCGCCGATCGTTAGCCGCCGGAGTCGTCGGGATCGGGCCTTGAAGTTTCGGTGCTCTGTTTCGGGCCAGGTTCATTCCAATCTTCGATCTGGCCGCCACAGCCGCCGCCGTGTCTCACCGCCACCGCCAGACGACTCACCTGAGTCCTCTCTACCGCCGCCTAGCTGACCTCCGTCGATCGCCGCGCGTGACCGCCGGAAACGGCCGCCGATCGAAACCCCTGTTTTGGTGCCGAATAGGGCAGCCACGGATCGTGGCTGTCCGCCGTCGCCGGCCGCCTCCCGCCGCTGTCCACCTGTCCCGGCCGACCCCCACCGACCCTTGGCCGGCCTTGTCCCGGCCCGTGTCGCCGAAAAACAGCCAAAATAGTAGAGTTTGCCGGTTGAGTATACTGTTATTTACTGTTTTAGGCCGCCGCTCGCCGGAGCTCTGCCGCCGGCCACCTGTTCCGGCGACCTCGCCGGACTTCCTCGGGGTGTCGCAGAAGTTTGAGCTCGGTCCGCCGCGCGATAAACCTTAGTTTTATCGTCGTCGTCGCCGCCGCCGCCGTCGCCGATCGAACTAACTCACATAGTGAGTTAACCCTAAACCTTGGTTTGGGCGCTAATTGTGCTTAGGATTAGTTTTATTTATTTATTGTAAAAAAAAAATTCGATCGGGACCGGTTTAGATAGAAATCATGGTTAGGATATATGGTCGATCGATTATTTATCTATGGCTATTTGTGGTAAATTATCAATTAATTGATTGATTGAGTTGTTCGCGAGTGAGTGACAGGTTAGAGACGAGTGAACGATTGATTGCTATAATTTGATCGAGAATTAAGATTTTTAATATGAATTGAGCTTGAAATTATCGGGTTAAGTTGATTACTCGAGAGTGCGTGAATTACTTGATTGGTTTGGTTGCCTGGCTGAAATGCTCAATTGGGAGTCTTGTGGGCCTTGGGGCCGAGTTGATTGTATTCCTTGTGGATTTTGGCGTTAATCCAAGATAATCAATGAGTTGATTGCCGAATGCAATTTGTGTGGTCATTTAAAGGATCAATGACGCTACCTGGCAAGTTCGCATTGTACCGTGGGTACTTGTGCCGTACAGATTGTATGGAAATTCGCGACTTGTCAGAAGCACGATAATCCATGCCCCGTGCCAGTCATACGGTTTTAAGGGATTATTGGATGCCGGTCGCTTCTTGTGATGGACCGAAGCTCCTTTTTAAGAAATGCCTACTTGCAGTGCCGTGCCAGGTGCACTGAATACACCACTTGTAGTAGCCGTCGCTGAGAGGGTAAAGTGGACGTAGCCTGGTTTTGCCAGAAGAGTGCGGGATCGCACTATTGATGTATCTATCATGCCAGTCACGTGAGTCATTATATAATAATGGACTTGTGTATACCTGAGTGGTTGTGCTTCTGTTGGTTGTAGATTTGACAGATTTATTTTGATTGATATATATATCTCTGTTGAAATCTTGTGACTTTTTGTGGTGCTTAGGACGTTCTGGGCTAATCAATATCCTAACCGAGATTAGGCTTGATTCACTGAGATAAATTTCTCACCCCGTCGTGGGACAATTTTTCAAGTCCGAAGTAATGGAGAAACCGGTGCGGTTCGGTACCCCCACCCACTCATCACTTGATATCAGTCTCCATCCGGTACCAGGTACGGACCAGACGTGGGAACGTTACATCACGACGATATAGGTCGATGAAGGGATGCCACATCTGGTGGCACACCTCTTTAAGGCCTGGTATCTTCGTGATGGGATGGATCTCTTTGGTCCGCTTAGAGGATTTGAGGGGCCACTTCTTCAGGGGGTCTCTAATATCCCCGCTTGGGACCCGATAGATATTGATACACCTGATGGGGAAGTGGTGGACCCCGCGCCCGGTATGCAGCTCGAGCTCGAGCCTGAGCAATCAGTAGCCCCCTCTGTACATTCTAGCCAGAGCTCTTGTGATGACCCGAACGACCCGGCTACCTCGGTTGGTTATGACGATCCGGATGTCGAGTTTACACAGTAGAGGGTTAGGTTTCTTTTGTGGTCAGAGGACTGATGATGTTTTTGTGGGGGTACTGTTTTGAAGTAGATGAGAGTTAACCTTACCTGACTCCTGTATCTTTTTGTGAGTCCTAGAGGGCCGCCTCGAAACTTGGGGTTGTAATTGTCAGTTGATGGCTCTGTAAGGTTATAGATTATCTATTCTCATCATCTTTTAGTGTTGTGATATCTGGCTTTACTTCCTATCTATCCCATATGGTTTTATTGGATGGAAGATTGTACGTTCCGCATGCGCAGTATAATCTTAGGTCGATAGCAGTTGCCTGGGACGCTATCTATTATGACCGGGTGGCTATTTGGCAAGGGATGTCGCGGGTTCGAGAGTCGAAATGTGACAATTTCACTCAGGAATCTCTATGATCTTTTTGAATTGATCATTTTAAATGAGGAATGTCAGGACGACGAAAGGCAAGCTATTTCCATTTACGTCCTATATCACAATCCCAGTAAGCAATGTGAGGATTTCCATGCTTACAAGGTAAAAGATTATCTTGCGAAAAAGTATGACGGTCAAAACGATATGAAGCATTCATTTCATCTATCCCAAACACTACAGGTTACCCATTGCTGAACCTCTTTTGGATGATGATTTCATTTCATAACCCTATTAGGAATAACCCCACATCGGGGCAAATTTCAGAGATTCAAAGGATGAGTTGAATTTTCTTGCTTTCACTTGCATCAATCTTTGAGTATGTTTGTTGCATGTGGAGTCTATGTTAGCACAATTGCTTTAGACATGATGAAGAACATTTCATTTCTACACCCATATACACTAATCCTTTGCTAAGCCAATTTGAGCGACGAATTCACTTCTCCAAACCCAATTGATGATCATCTTGAGCAAGAAATCATTTCAAACTATCTAAAAAAAGAGCAACATGTCTTGGGGCAGGTCGAAACTTGAAAGATCGGCTTACGCAATAAGCAGACAATTCAGATAAGGCACTTCCTAAAAAAAGGGGGGAAAAGGTCGTTGTGCAAAAAGAGAAAAAGAAAAATTTGTGAAGCTTTCCATGCAAAAGAAAGGGGGCAAAATCGTCCACTACCATTTTAAAAAAAAAGAGAAGAGGAGAAAATAAAAGATCTCTCGAAGAAACTCCAGAAGAAAGTAATGGTCTTACCTGAGTGGGTTCCTCAAAGAAAGATCATTCTTGAAGCATAGAGGGACAGAGACGGACGATCACTGATTCTCTTATATAACCCATTGTTGAAAATAAGTCTTTCATTTCCAAGCCTACCCTAAACCTACATTACAACCCTCACCGAAAGTCTCTTCAGATCAGGGTACTTGGGTTAATACAGAGTTTCAAATTGTTATAAATGTCGCTCGAAGAAGTTCGAGCAAGATCACTTTATCTCATTTCGTAGGGTTCCTGACTTGTTAGCCCAATGCAACTAATGAAGATTTCATTTCATGGCTTAAATGACTCACATGAGTCCCTTTTTTCTTTTTTGAATAGCCTTTGACCAAGCCTCAATTATAGTCCCTGTGAAATACCTCATGGATTGACATGTTCATACTAATTGCGACAATACCCAGGCCCTTGTCAAGCTTGATAATGACAACACTAAGCGTTTCTCTTACCTGCATTAATGGTCGGGTCTTAAAAGCCTTTTTCGTGAGAAAGAGTGAAAAGTCCTTTCTGATTGAAATTCCTCATTCAATTTGATTAATTTTGTCAGAAAGATCAGATAGACTTTCTTATTGACAAATTCCCCAGTAGAGCTTTATAATGCAAGCAAAAGATCATGAACTTTCTCTAGCATATGATGTCGCATTTACATTGAGCTTATGCATGTCACCATTTTTCGAGAGATTTGGACAAGTATGATGTAGTCAGTCTACCCATCACTCATTCGTCACTCAGAAGATTCAGGTAAGTTTTTTGAACCCTTACAAAGTCGACTTTATTCGTAACCCCATCTGATACTTGCACTGACAATTTTTCAGGCGTCATACCATTTTGTATTCATACTGATTCAATTCAGATGATACATCAACTCTCGTCTTGATATGGTGAGACCTATTTGAGAAGGTTGTGAGAGATTATTTTACTGCATCATGGTGACCCGTTGAGGAGGTCCCAAGAGACAACTCTCGTCTTGATACGGTGAGACCTGCTTGAGAAGGTCGTGAGAGATTATTTTACTGACTCATGCTGACCAATTGAGGAGGTCGTAAGAGACACCTTACCGACTCATGCCGACCCGCTGAGGAGGTCGCAAGAGATATTTTACCACCTCATGTGACCAGTAGAGGAGGTTCCAAGAGATATCTTTCGTCTTGATACAGTGAGACCTTTGTAAGAAGGTCGCGAGAGATTATCCTTACCGACTCATGGTGACCCGTTGAGGTGGTCCCCAAGAGACAAATGGCTAGCTTGAACCATAACTCGAGCACATTTTCAAAACCCTACACATATCTTGCGTCGTCCCGCATCAAAGGGAAACTTTTGGTAATGGATAAGGCCCCCAAAACCTAAGATCTACATGTGATTTTGGTTTCTTTTTTGATTTCAAATGTATGCGCTCTTGTGATTTCGAAAAATAAATGGTCAGTTCGAACTATAACTCGAGCACATTTGCAAACTCTACACAGATCCTGCGTCGTTTTGCGTCAGAAAAAAACTTCTGGCAATAGATGGGCTAGTATCTCAGTACCCTGGCATCTTTGTTGTAAGCTCGAAAATTAAGGGAATCATCAGCATATGAGGTATTTGGTAAAACATGAATTCTCATATGCGATCCATGTGCATGTTTCTCTAATATGGTGAAGAGAGAAATTTTGGCACATGTTATTTATAGCAATGCATTTCATGCATTGTTTCACTTACATCAGAAAATGGGATTTAAAAACTCCCACAAAAAAAAAATTATCATCATCATTTGCATTTGCAAAAATTAGGTTTCAATTTTAGTCTTTGAGCAAAACTTGTTTGAGCTTCCGCTCAAAGATGGACAACTATTGACACCTAAATTTTAATTATTTATTAAAATTTTTTACTCGACGGCTAAGATCGAATCTTACGTTTTACCCTAGTTTTCTCTATATATATTCCTTTATGCCTAGGGTTCAAAGGGGGGGGGGGGTGGACAATCTTATTCAGAAACATTCGAGAAGAGACACGTTCATATTTTTTGAGAAAGAGGGGAAACAGAATTTTTGGGAAGGGGGTACACGCTCTCACTTTTTCGAGCTCTAGCTCTCTCTCCGACGATTTTCTTTGCTCTCTCTATTTTCGGTGGCTGCAGCTCCTCCTTCATCAATGTCACCATCTCCCCTCGGACAAAGAATGACGTTGCCATCTAGTCATCACCGTTTTTCCTTTGTCGATGCCGCTCCCGTTCGTGTCACCGCAGCTTCCTCATCGACGCCGCCTCCGTCGCCTTTCCTCTGTAGTCGCCACGAAGCTCTCACACAAATTCAGCCCCGGTTCTCACCTTCTCAGATTAAGGTAAGATGTCAATATTGTCTGGGATAATCCGAGTATGTCCCTGATAGTAATTGGTTGCTATTTTTCTATGGTTTGCTCGCTGTCCTTGCATGATTCACAAGCTGTTTTCATCAAAGATGCCATGTTATGTATCGTTCAAGCATTGTTCAGTGTGATGCCGACATTAAGCAAAGTGCGAAATCTTTTTTTTTTTTTTGAAATTTGAGATAATGGTTTTTTCGTTGAGCAAAATCGTCGGAACCATAATTTTGTCAAAAAATCTCGGATATAGCTAATCTGACCTATCACCGTTTAGGTCTGATTTGCTAATTTCAAAAAGTCAATCTTTAATTTAAGATGTGGAATTTTTTGGGAAATTTCAGAAAAGAATAGACGGCGGCCGCGATTTGGCTATGAATGTTAGTTGGCAGATTGCTGATTGATTGATTGATTGGCTGATTGATTAATTATCTAATTGATTGATTAATTGATTGTCTGATTGATTGATTTTTTTTAGGAAGATAAGATTTCCTAGAAACCTTATCTCATCAAGCATTCTGATTAGGCATGTCCGATTGATTGATTGATTTTTTTTTTTTATAAAAATTTCATCAGAAAATAAAAAAATCATTTGCATTGCATATTACATATTTGCCATGTCATGCATTTTGCCACGTCATCTCGCCATGTCATTTTGCCTCGCCACCTCGCCAGGTCATTCTCACTCGTCATCCATGCATAAATGTCACGTCATTTTTTTTTATGTCATTGCATGTCACATGTCATATAGTTAGGTTGCATTAACATCACATTTAATAAAAAATAAAATTAAGAAAAAAAATCAAGTCACATGAACCAATCAAAAGACCTTTGCATGAAATTGGTACTGAAAGGGCATTAATTTTGATTAACTAGTGTAATTAAGTTCTCAAATCCACAATCTCTGGCTCGTAGAAGTAAAATGGTTCTCCCGTCATTTTACTTAGGCTTCTAATTAACCTACCAATAATGATTAGTGGCGACCCCAATTTATAAATCATTTCAGTGAAATTTAAGTCGTGATAGGTAATTTAAGTCGCGATTGGTATAGCTTGGGAGAGTCCGTATTATGTTAGTTAATTCAATTGACTTTATAATCCATTAGCCTAACTAAATAATTTTTTTTTAGGTCGCGATAGGTACCAATCCAATCTAGGTCAAGCTCATTGGACTATCGTCAACAAAATCCTAAGGTATCTGAAGGGTACTGCAAATTATTCGCTAAATTTCAAGGAAGAGATCTGTACCTTGAATACTATACGGATGCTGATTGGAGAGGAGATTTAGATGAGAGAAAATCTACCTCTTGGTGTATTTTCTTATTGTGCAATGGAGCAATATCTTGGAATAGTAAGAAACAAACATATATAGCTTTATCGACAATGAAAGCTGAGTTTATGGCTCTATCAACAACAGTACTAGAATGAGTTTGGTTTAAGATATTTTTGGATCGTCTAGGTATTGCTGATGATACTAATGGTACTTTACTGTTAATTGTGATAGTCAAGCAGCTATAACTTACACCAAAGATTCTAAATTTCATTGCAAGACTAAACATGTAGATACAAAGTATAATTTTATGAAAGACATGGTTGCACAAAATGTTGTGAACGTTCAGTATGTATCTACACATAGTATGATAGCAGATCCTATGACCAAGCCGATTCCCAGAGATATATTTTTCGGTCATGTAAAGTCCTTGGGACTGCGTAGAAATTGATGCACTGAATACTTATATTTCTGTTTCTCGAAGTTCACAAAATGATTTTTGCTATAATTAACTGATGTCTAATGAGTTTACTTTTATGCATTTTAATGCTTAGTGTATTACATTGAGAAAGTAAGTCGGACAGATGGAAAATTAGCCCACTCACACGGGTAATTGCCTCTATTTGCTGCGTGACGAATAAAGATGAGACGTTTTCAAGATCATTTTTTAGATGATAATTGAGAGCTTATGCTTGAAATCTTTTATGTCGCCTTGACAGGAGTGTTGAGATGAGGTCATAATAAGTTATGCCCGAAAGTGAAGTAAATACATATTTCACTTTATCTGTCTTTGATGCCAGATGTGAGTTATGTTGGATTCTTTGAATAGAGTAAATTTGAAAACTCAAGCTAGATATTGAGTATGTTTGAGTTGTTATCTGTGCTGTATTAAATGAAGAGACATACGTTCTACGGGAAAGGAGTAAATACCATAATACTTACTTCATATTACGTATGCATGAGACGATCAATATGAGTTGGCAAGAGGTTTTTTATCTCAACTCTATAGCTGTGCAAGACTCTTGAGGATATGAGTTTCTCAGTTAAATGCCCTCACGACTCTAACCTATTCTTGAGATTTCTATTCAGTGTTTGTTATCTTAGGGTGTTGTCAATGATCATGTGATTGATTCGATCTAATGGGACATTCCTAGAAAAACGAGCTGGACTGAGATTGAGAAGTTTAAAGAAAGAGGAATATCAAATTTTGTTTTGGATGTCACATTTAATTTTTGTATTTACAGGTCGACCAATTATGATTATTCGAGTTTAATCATGATTGTGAATACAATGTGTTGTAATTGAATATGTTATAAATATGTCTCGAGTTTTTTTTTTAGCTCAAAACGAAAATGTGAATATCTCGAATTGGATATTTTTGCGAACGATTGAAATCGACTCAAACAGAATACTGTTACGTCCTTTGCAAGTTGAAGTCCACACACAAAATAAGAAAGCGCAGTTGGACTTGGTTAACAAAAGAAAGGATATGAAACCTTCGAGTGAATCTGGGAAGATAACAACAATTGTGAACATTTACTTTCTCGGTGCAGCTGTACTCAATGAAGGATAAAGAAAAGGAAATCAAATCCACAAAGATGAATTCGGCAAAGAAGAGTACAAGGAAAAGTCCAACTTGAACTTCTAAACTAAATATACTTTGACATGATCGAATATATTCTGATATGTGGAGTTTCCTTCTCATGTTATCCAAGACACGCGTGCGCGCTCGCGCGCACACCAGGCATGAGTCGGAGACGTTAATCAATCAAGTCTTGAAGCACCATTATATGAGTGCTTGGAGGAAGACTATGACGATCATTGAAGCGCCACATGAGTGCTTGAGAGAGTTTTCACGGTGAGTTTTGTTCGTGGAATTACATCAAGAATTCAAGTGTCGAAGCCGATTAAATCTTGAGGTTAGATTTGTGCTTTAATTTCTTCGCGAGATTGAGAGATTATTTCGCTAGGAATTGAGAGTTAAATACTGTGCGCGTTCTTGGATATAATTGGGGCTGGGAAATACCAAAAGTGTGTTTGTGTAACTCAAGTACGGTTTGTAATCTCCGTGTATCGCTCGTTCTATAGTGAAATTCATTGCTATTCTCCCCGTGGACGTAGGTCTTTACGACCGAACCACATACATCTGGTGTGCGATTTACTTTACTCATTCTTCTATTTTATCGATCGATCGCTTGACTCCGCGCAACAGAATACTCAAAGAGATCAAGTGAGATATGATGTTAATGAGACATATTGATCTAGGGTACAACATACTGAATCTACTCAAAAATTGTAAAGTCCAAAGTGAGTTGCTATATATTCCTAACAGATGTATGGCAACGAGCTCTCAAAGAACGCTGGTCGCACATATTATTTGCCTATATAAACTTTGCAGTGAGAAGAGAGATAGGGATGTTTAGCCCTTTATTAGCGAGTGGGAGATAATGGATTTGATTGCGCCAATTTAAGGGCAAATCAATCCTTGCTAATATTATAATGATGGATTGGCAATTAGGATATATAGTTTCCTATTCTACAAAAGTAAACAAAGAATATGGTATATCTGTTTTGGAATTGAACGCACGTCGTTCACTTTTCACCCTATTAGAATTCTCTCCCAAAAGCTCTCTCTCACAAAGAACAACAGATTGCCGGATCGCTTTCTCGTCTGCACTCTTGGGACTCTTAACTGTGGTGTTGAGGTATTTTCGTTACTCGTGATTTACTTCGATGATCAGTGACACAAGTAGATTCTAGGGCATGTGATCTAGTGTGATTCATCCGTAAAAGTTTGTATTTATTGATTCGATCATTATATGATTGTAATTCGCACGTCTCATTTATGGATCCTCACGTTTTGTTCATGTGTATGAAGATCTATTTCGTTCCGCTGCATATATAGATCTCATGTTTAGTTTTAGTACGAAAAACCCATCAATGCTTAATTATTAAGAGCTTCCGCGCCTTTCATACAAACTGCATTTCTCTACAAGAACAGTCCTCATGCACTCCTAAATCCTAGCTTACTCTTTGCTTCTTGCGCTCGAGAACAGCAAATTAGGTTACTGGGAACAAGTCTTCCTCATCCAGGGAACGGTCTCCTGGTTATTACCCGGTCGTCCCATCTGATACAACTCACAACCAGGAAACTTGTTCCCTATGGAGCATGTATGGTCAGTTCTACCATGCGACTGGACCGTATAGTCTATTTAATAAGCTTCCCTAGGTCACTTGGCCGGTCAAACTATCGGTAACAGGGTTTTTGAATGAAGAATGAGAGGTGAAGGTGACAAGATTTTGCATGTGAGTGGGGACTGTTAGCCAGCTTTTCCCACTCAGAAAGAAGGAAAAAGGAAATTGAATTTTCTTGAACTTAATGCATGTGAAGCAACAATTGAACAACAACTGCACAGAAAGTTGAAGGGGTGCATGTCAATTATATTTGCCTAATTACAGGAAAGACAAATCCTAAGATTCCTCTTTTCCTCGTCTGGACACCCTTCTAGAGACTTCCCCTCCCCACTGAAATGGTAATCACTGTGCACTTTCACTGTCAAAGTGAAACACAGATGGCTCGTTGAGAGATGGGGGTGAGTTAATAAACAGACAACAACCCATGAAACAAAGAGGCACAGGTCGCTTTACTTGCATAGAACTTTGTTCCTTTTATCATTTGAAAATGTGAGGAAGTTCAAAAGCAAAGAGAACGACTTGGCTAGGTTTCTAGGTTTTTGGGGATGTCACACACTTGTAAATTCGTGTGTTAATTCTTAGGCAAGATCCCTGAGACATCCTGAAATAATGCTTAAGCTTTTGTTCAGGAAGAACTTATTCTATAAAGGGTAACTAGCTTTGACCTCTTTTTGGCATAACAAAAATATTGTCTACTATGATACTGCCCTCAACTAGAAACTTAAACAGCCTTGTAATAAGCACCATATATCAAGGAAGGAAAGAAGAAGATAGGACTTAAGAGCCCTTCAGCACATCTATAAATTCTCCTGGAAATTGCAATATCTTCAATCACAAGCATTGCTCTCTCCCTCTCTCTTTGAAATTGCAATATCTCCAATCACAAGCATTGCTCTCACTCTCTCTCTCTCTCTCTCTCTCTCTCTCTCTCATGGCAACCATAGATCACCTCCTAAATCTCTCTGAGCAGATTTGCTATGTCCAATGTGGTTGCTGCACCACCATTTTGCTGGTAAGTGTATTTAGAAATGCAACGGAAAAGAGAGTTACACTACAGTTGTTAATTTTCAGTTTCACTGTGCTTCATATCATGCACACAGGTTAGTGTTCCATGCAGCAGTTTGTCCATGGTGGTCACAGTGAGGTGTGGTCATTGCACAAGCCTCCTTTCTGTCAACATGATGAAAGCCTCCTTCGTTCCTCTCCATCTTCTAGCTTCTCTTAGCCATGACGCGGTATTTATACTCCTTTTTTTTTATTTTTTGTGACAGAAACAAAATGCTTCATATAACTTTCTTGATTATGCTCGACTACCATTTTAACATATACACAATTGAAGATGCATATTGTCTGGAAGCTCTCTGCAAATTCTACTTACACATCTTTGTCCCCATGAATAGTTTGAACATGGATCAATTTTGTCCCATCATTGTCCCTGTAGTTCATTCTTGAGTTAGTTGATTCTCATCTTGTCAATCCTAATCAATATATACTTCCTGGACTAGCCAAAAGAAGAGTTTCAAGAAATTGAAGTCCTGAAAAATGTGGAACTGTACAGCCCTTCTTTCGTGAACTCTCCCGACATTGACGATGAGGAGACCATTTCCATAACTCATGTCGTCAACAAACGTAAGGACCTTCCTTGTTTAAGTCAAGTTCATGCCATGGACATGCCAATGTCTGGTTGATTTCTCTATTGATCAGAGGCACTAACAATGTTGTTGAACTTTATTCAGCACCAGAGAAGAGACAAAGGACTCCATCTGCTTATAACCGCTTCATTAAGTAAGCCGAGTGTTTATATGTTAAACCTATGGGCTATTACATATTTTTAGAAAATCTAAAGTGAATATGTGCTACAGAGAAGAGATCAGGAGGCTCAAGGCTCAAAATCCAAACATTCCTCACAAAGAAGCCTTCAGTCAAGCTGCAAAGAATGTAACTTCTATTTCGAACCCCTGAATTCAACTATAATTTACACTTAGCATATCCTCCAACTCAACAAAAATTAGGTGAAAATATATCTGTTGCTCCAAGCCAAAGTTTTGTGCACTGCACCTAATTAACCGATTTCATGAGTTACATTTCGCATTTTCAGTGGGCACAGTTTCCGCAACATCAATTTAAAGGAGGTAACGAAGAAAGCTTTGACCAGGAAGTGGAGAGGGAGAAATGGATCTCTGATGATTCAACCGAGGTACTAAAATTTATTAGCAGAAAACTGTGATATAGCGCAAGGCTTAGCAAGAGCAATGCACATGTTTGCTAAATAGTTGCGATTTGATTTCATTGGCAAGGTTATTCGGTGATGCAATGCAAGTATAACATCCTAATCATCAGCTTCTTAATTGCGATGAAGTAATTTTATTCTGTATCTTATTTTAAATTAGATAAAACTTCGTATATAAGAGTTGATATGGATTACAGAACCGCACATAGTCCTGAAAAAATTGCAGTAGAGGAAATTCCATCGACCTCCAAATTCCAACTGCTCGGACTTGTGAGCTTAATTTTCACAAGTATTCATTTGTACACTACCTTTAATGATGCAGATATGTTTCTACATAAGCATGTATTTCTCACTTATGGTCGAGCAGTTTGCATTATTACCTAAAATGTAGTAGTTCCTTGAGGCTTTTTTGAGCATATGCTTAGTTAGGATGTTCTTGAAATGTAACCTTAGGGAACAAGACATGGATGTCTTTAGAAGCTTCACAAGTACTAAACTTTGATGGAACTCTCATCCAAATAATCACAATCTGAAATGATAGACACTTAATTTAGAATACTTAATTTTCTAGACACTGATCATGAATGACATGAGGGCAATCAGTTCATCGAAAACTGTAAAGTTTCCTTAGTTGGTTACTTAACAATGGCTCATGGAGTGCTCATTAACAAAATACAACCAAATGTTGCACTATATCTTTTATGGACAAGCTGGCAACTAGTTCCAAAAGCATCTTAAATCTTAAAGCATTATAGAAAGTCCAAGTTCCTTCAACGAGCATGCACTGACAACAGATAGGCTTGTAATTACCCATGAAAATGTTGGTTTCCAAAAAGTTATAACACACAAATGGACTCGACGGTTGAGTCTCAACCTTAAAAAGGATAGCCACTGATCATCCAAAAGGGGGTTCAAGAGAAGGAAACCATTAATCTCATTCAATATAAGGACCATTGTCATTTTCCAGAAGTTGAAACATCAGTTGTGAAATTTATGATTTACCCATTAAAGCATATCTGGAAAACTCTCTGTAAAGATCCAAACTTCTTTGCTCAGCTCATAAGTTGGAAATGACCTAAAATGGATGCATGATTCTGGGTCTTGGAAAAACTTTTGCAGGCTAACGGGGAAGACAAAGGGTACCGTGAAAGAAAGGTGGCCCGGCATTTTATATGGGAAAAGACGCCCTTTGATTATTGAACTGGAGAGAGAGAGTTTGCTTCTTCAAGAAACTTTCTCTTTCAGTACTGCTGAAACTCTTAATGACTTCAGCTGGTTAGATGCTCTCTCGGAAGTTAGGGTTCACTGCAAGTGCTCTCTCTCTCTCTCTCTCTCTCTCTCTCTCTACCTGTCACTGATGAACTCAAGTTGAATTCTAGACTTCTGTGTCTTATTGAGTTGTTCAGTATATCTTGCTTTATTTTCCTAATGTTACTATTTTGTTGTCTTCATTTGTGCTAAAGAACGTGTAGAGGAAGCGATTTTCATAGGCATGTCCATTGCAATTCATCTTTCTTTTCCCCTTTTACCTTTTGGTAGAGATACCAATATTAGCTTCTGGGGAAGAGTAAACAAATTGATGTGGCAAACTCTCGCGTTACAATGCTGAATAATGAATATGGCTCGCCTGTTCAAGCTAAGACGTTTCACTGTTTGCCACGTTACTTTTTGAACCAATTTTGTCATTCAAATTTAAAATTCTTAGCTTAATTTTACTTCTCTAATTTTGGGTGAGGGAACATAAATGAATGCAAAAAGATTGAGAGACTAATCTTTCTCCATAAAGAATAAGATGCTGGAATTACTGAACTAACTAATTCCATAGCTGGCCTCTGGTCATCATAAAAAAAAGGACAAAATGAAATCAACACAGTGAAAACCCTGAAAAAGCGATGCTACGATCGACCCCAACCATAACTTCTCCTACAGAACTTTGCTGCTTTCCCATCTTTCCGCTGTCTCTTCCTCGCCAACCATGGCAATGTCCGAAAATATTGACCTGAACTTAGGATGCGACACGATTGTTTAGTAGTGTATGTAAGATCTAAAACTGACCCCTTTGTACCCAAGAAAAGAACCTGGATGCATAAGGACACAAAATTAGATAGCTTTATTTTCTTTGGTCACCTTATGAACATCAATGAGACCTTGGATCATCAGCATGCAGATTTCAGAAACAAACGCCAATATGCGCATGGATTCGACAAACTTATTCACGTGGTGTGGGCTACGACCATGAGCAGATGCGCTGAAATATGCTTGAAAGAAGTCCCTATTCTCCTTTAGAAGTTCTGTCCAAACTGCGAGAGGGAAAAAAGCCATCATTTGATAAGAATGATTATGATATGTACGTATGCTAGGCAAAAGATGAGGTATGTTACCGGGGATTGCTAGTAAATTTGTGTGAGATGCAAAATACTACACACCAGTAAATTACTTAAAACCTTAGTTCAGGAGAGATATAGCCTAAACCAGTCCATCAGCGATGTCGACAACTGGGTCTTTCACATGATTGTAATAACAAGAGAGACCCGTGAACGTGACGATGGGACGAATTCCGGCATGGCGGGACAATGCCTTGATGCATTGATCTCGGGTCATGCGCTGTAACAAGCATCTCTCTATAAGATGTTGTACCTGTAAATATTTCCACAAGCACAGAAAAATCCATAGATAAGTTCTTCTCTCCAACAACATAAGCATTTTTTTGGGGGGAGAGAGAGAGGTGCATACGAGGCGAATGTAGGAATGTGGGCGGCAATGCAAACAAGGAAGGTTATTAGGCTGACGATGCATGGCGTATCGGAAGATGAAAATCGACAAAAAGAAACCCAAGTCATAAAATATGGAAACAAAGACAAGAAGACAGAATGCAGCAACATATTTGGAAGGGAATGAGGCTGTATATAGCTAGAGAGAGGTGAAAGGTAAGAACGAGCAGTTGTTATCCGCAGGATATCAGGGTGCAAGGCCAAGAAGTGATCAGAAATCCGAAGGAGATAAGGGACAAGTGATTGTCTTTTAGCTTTGAATAGAGAAAATGAAAAAAGGGGGGAAGGATAATGAAATTTGGTTTTGAGATTGGTCAGGATGGAAAGCAATCAATCCTTCATCATCATCGCCTGTGCAGTCTCAGACCCCACAGTCGTCTTCAAGTGAGTTAATGTGATCAATATTTCCAGACATCTTCGTCCTTCTACTAGTTTGATGGGCCAAGTGCGCGCCCAAGAGCAATGCTTGTTGTATTGTATATACTGCGAAACCCATGTCATTTTTCCTAGTTCGATGTGTGTCTGAAAAATCGAACTTGAACTTCCACAAAACAAATCTCCATGAGCGACATTTCTTAATGGAAGGAGAACATGCTCGTAACATCGAGCATCGCGTCTTCAACTAACCGACCAAAGTTTCCAGTTTGATCGGCACCTTGTTGCCGAGGAATTAAGAGATGACTGAGCCCGCATGTACGTTAGGTTAGAGGCATCAAGACTGAGAATAATGGTCGAAAAGAAGTTCTGCTCAACCTCTTCACGGCTTTACATAACACGTAGCCAACAGAATGTGGAACCGGTCCATCGTCCCTTTCGGAAAAACATGAAACCATGCTCTTCTCTATGCTCTTCGATTCAATGTCCACCGCGCAGCTTTGGTTCTTTAATTCGATGATGGATTTATCCCCCGGCATGAGGGCGAAATGCATTATGGACGCATCCCTCGCACGACGTTTGAATGGATCTCCATCTTTGGTGGCTGATCACATTAGATCCCAGGAAACATGTGCAGTGGGTTTCATGTTTCTTTGCATTCTTGGAGAGGGAGATGGACAAAAACATCTATGTCCTAGGATCGAAATTGAAGCATCATGGTTTGCAGATGTTCTCGATTTAGAAGAGATAAAATTGACTTACTTTTGGTTATCAAAAAAAAAAATTGGCTTAATTACCCAAAAAAAAAATGACTTGATTTTAATATCTTGAAATCCCCATCGAATTGCCAGGTCGGTAAAGAGTGGCGACCATTGAGATTTTATGAGAGTCGACGCTCAAAACTGCGACTTGCCCTCTTTGATCATGACTCCACATGCTTCACATTTCCGTTTGAGGTAATCCAAAGTCTCTTGTTACTAGATCGCGACGAGATGATCCTCTCGTCAACAATTCCATCTTAGTACGGGCGGTCTATCTTTGGACAGATTCTTTTTGTTCAGTGCACGAAGGATCATAGCGGTTTATTACCTTATTTTCGCCGGTTTGGTATCGCAGCGTAATATTAACACGATTTAACGAAAGTACGCAGAAACTATCGAATCCCTTATGATCAGCCTCAATGGACGTGAAGATGAACAGCTTCTAAAGGCAATTTGGAGGCTTAATGGACGTGAAGATGAACAGCTTCTAAAGGCAATTTGGAGGCTTCTTTCTTATTGGAATATCTACTGAGGCCTCCTCCCTCCTTCAAGGCCTCATCAGCTGTCGACTCATTGCAGAGCCCACGGGTTTCAAAAAAGTTCACCCACTAACTTCCAGGCTCGATTGAGCCTTGAGCGTCCTCTCTTTTTTGAACTTCAATTTTTCTTTTTATATATATATGTCTATATATATATATATATATATGTTCTACCTCCCCGGCAATGGCATCGGCACGAGACTGCACAGTCAGGCTCGTCAACTTTGAACTTCGGGTTTTGAGTGAATAGAGTTTCTAACACGAATCAAACATTTCGTAACGGGTGTAGATCTTTCTGGTAATCCAGAAGAGTAGCAATTTCACCTTAATATCACAAAGAAATAAAGTTAAAGATTTCGATTACTCGGGTCTTTTTTAAATAAAAAAATTAACGAAATGAAAATGAAATAAATTATTGGGGAAGAAGCCCTCTTGTTCAAAACCAGAATAGCAATTTCGGTTTAGCATTTCACACTCATCTTTAGTCCTAATTATTGAAAAATGACCCTTACCCAGCTAAGGCTCCAGGGGGTTGATTGGTCTTTCTAGTCCTCAAGCAAAATGAACGAATATGGGAAACCATATCCCGATCCATCCATTTTGCACTGCCATATCTAGCCACCCATCCATACTATTTTATTCTGTTTGCTTATGCTAATCGGCAATTATCGCGATTATCGAGTATAATCAAAGACAACACGACCCTTGTCCCGCGAACACCCGATTCCGATTAGCCCAAGGATCTCGTATTTTCCTAATGTCATGATATTGCATAATGAGGCCAAAGGATACTCCACGCTACGGCTGTGTCTCTGGAGCGTGAGGTGCCTTTGCAGTAAAAGTTAGGAAATGGGACACCAAGGGCCACACGATAGATTCATGGACGGAGCATATATCAGCCTGAGAAACTCCATTGAACTAACCGAGACCGTAATACCTGATCAGTCATTAAAAAAAAAAAACAGAAGTTTAATGCATTAATATAATAATGAAAACAGCATAAAGATACACCAAAACACTGACTGGTTTCGCTTTTTGTTTAGCAATTTTTTTTTTCTTTTCCATGGTAGTTCCTCTCCATGCAAAGCGACAGATGCATGAGTACTTCTTAGTTGGACATTTCACTGACGTTTGCACAAACCGAAACTCTGTCGGCTAGGTTTCTGCACGTAGATGCGAAGACCCCAACACTTTTTAAAGAAGATGATATTTTTTTTTTTTTTTTTTTTTTGGTATCTTTTGTTTGGGTGGGATGTAATGAGCTGTGGTTGTTTGGTGGTACTCGAAGCGAATTTTGGCGCCTTGATTCTGCAACGGAAGCGAGGAGGGTGTGGTTGGATTGGACTTATGGAACGAAGGAGCACGTAGAAAGATTCAGCCAATGCGAACAATGTTAGCACATGAGGTGGATGGAACTCGGCCATCGTGGAACGCACACTTTGGCCCCCGTCGCACTTCGATGCCACGCGACAGCCACGATGGTTTGATTTGGCCGGGTTCGGTGCCGGAGGGAAAGTTTGTGTCATGTCCCGACTCTCGAGCCCGCGACATATCTTGTCCAATCGCCACGAGGTCATAGAGATAGCGTCCTAGGTACGCTATCGACCTATCGCTTACTCAAGCATGCGGAAACGTGTCAACTCCCTGACAATAAAAATAAACAGGAATAGAATAGTAAGAGTCAAACACCACAAATAAATTTTAATCATGTCGACCCTACTTCCGTACAAAAACAACCCCATACTTCGGGGTGATTAGACCAGACCTTTGCAGGTGTATCTAGTCAGGTAATACTAACTTCTCATCTTACTTCAGATGACTAATCCAAAAATCAATCCTTGGTGTTCACGAAACTTTATTACTTGGGACCTGAAAATATTATCCCGTGACGGGGTAAGAATAAATCTCAGTGAATCAAGCCTAAACTCGGTTAGGAAACTAATTCACCCGGGTATCCTAACGGAAGTCTCACAATAGCAATTCACCATAAATAACACCAATATACAGTCACTATACAAAAACAATTCACATGCATACTTGTTAGCTTCAACCACACATAATGCAATGCTTGACTCGACTCACAACCAATCCGTCGAACAAGCATCTCATCACAAGTACGCACGGGACATCACACAAGTCCATTTATTAACGATGATAGTGCCCATGGCACATGAGAGGATCTACGCGAAAGAAGGCGTGATTCGACTCCCACAAATAACGCGATCCAGCACCTCAGTGCAATTGAGCGTTCTACCGGCAGGACGGGGCTACGTCCATTTTCTCTCGGCAACGGCTACTACAAGAGATGTCTCCAGTGCGTTTGGTACGGCACCAGCAAGTAGGCATCCTTAAACGGGCATCGGTCCATCACAAGCTGCGACCGACATCCGAATATCCCTTAAAATCGTACGTACCATACGGAACATGAATTATCGTGCTTCTGGCAAGTCGTGTGGTTCTATACAACTAATACAATACGAACTTGCTAGGAAAAGGATCATCATTTCATCATATGACCACACAGAACACATCCAGCAATCAACCCATTTTATTATCTTTGGTTAAAGCCGAATGCTCACTCATGCATGTAAAAGATCGGCCAAAGGCCATTTTCATGCTAAAACATGTTCTTTGACTTTCTACACGGCCATATGCATAAGCAGTCTAACGTTAGACACTGCAATCATAAAAGGGCTATCAAACCCTAAACAGACAGTCAAATACCCAATAGACAAAAAGACAGTCAAATACGCAGCTCAGCGAAGCGATCAAATTATCAAGGCCGCCAAGCAAACACGAGCAGTCAAAACCGATTAGGCCACAAAAATCTCGATTCGTGCAATAATACTTTATTAACCAAATTAATCGATTTAAGACGTCGATTGCTCGCTCGTCTCTAGCCTATCACTCGCTCGTGATCGAACACAATCAATCAATTGCAACTAACCACAATTAGCCACAGACAGTAAAATCAATCGACTAACCTAATCGAACGGTCATTTAACTTAATCACAATTTCTATATAAACCAGCCCCAATCGCATACCGAAACTCCCTAATCGCCTAAACGACTAATTCTATGCGCAATTAGCGCCCTAACCAAGGATTAGGGCAAACTCACAAATTGAGTCGGCTCGAGCGGTCTCAACGGCGACGGCGAATCACGAGCCAAATTCCTCAAACAACGGCCCACAACTCTCAGCCCGCGAATCAAACTTCTCAGCCAAATAGTCCACGGACCCGGCCACTGACCCGGCCCGGCCTAGGCCACAACGGGCCACGGCCCGCGCGAACCGGCTGGGACAGGGCAGGGGAGGCGTCGGGGCTAAAACAACCGGAACGGCGATCGGCGGACGGTGGCCGGCTCGGAGGTGGACGGTGGAACGACCAAGGGGTTGACGGGAGTCGATCGGGAGTGGTGGTTGCGGCGGAGGGAGGCCGGAGGCGGCGGATCGTCGGCCGAACAAAACCGGCCGAGATGGGTGTTTGGGCGCCGAGAAATAGGGGTCCGATTTATGCCGATTTTCGGCCGCCATGCGCAGCGGCCGACGGCCACGAGCTGAGGAGTGGTAGAGAAGGGTTTTGGGGTTTCATCAGCGGTGACGGTGAGGGACGAGGTCACCAGAAACGGCCGGATCGAAGAGAAAACAGACTGATCCCCAAAATAGGGCATCGGCGGTTTCGAGGCTGATTATGGCTGCTCCGGTAGTAATTGGAGACAGGGCTGAGTTGAGGATGTCGAGGGAAGCAGGGGAACGTCGGAGGGGTGGTGGGTGGCGGCGGTGGCTGCCGGAGTAGGCCTCGACGCTCTTGGTTCAACATGGCCGAAACAGGGGGCTGGGATTTTGCGGCGTTCCGCGGTTGTCCTGCTGCTGTCGACGGCGGCGGAGGATTCGGGAGTGACGGCAACAAAGGGCTGAGGGTTGTGGTCTTCGGTGGTGGGTGGCGGCGGTGCAAATCGGCGGCGGCAGAAGGAGGAAGGAGGAGGAAGAGTTCGGGGGGGGTGTGTTACGCCGAGAGAGAGAGAGAGAGAGAGAGAGAGAGAGAGAGAGAGAGAGAGAGTGAGTGAGAGTGAGGTCACGTGAGAGGGAGGGGGAGCAGGATGGAGTGTACGGTGGGGCCCACCGGGATTTTTTTTTAAACAGGGGTATTTCGATAATTTCGCAGACGGGGGCTGGATCGAATTTTGGACACCAAACAAAAGGGTATTTTGGTAATTTCACAGGCTAAGCTTGGTTGGGATTAGGCACGAGCGCGAGGATTGAAATCCTAATTCGCGACGACTAATAATTTCGAAACCTAATCTAAACCGACTAAAACTTCAGAATTCGTCCAATTATAATCTCTTCAGTTCTTGCGATCCAAAATTTTTCATCGACTGAAATTCGATGTCAATTTTTTTTAATTGATTTTAGTTACCTTGTCAGAGGTGAATTTTCAGGACGTCACAACTCCCCCCTCACTTAGGAAATTTCGTCCTCGAAATTGAAGTACTACTACAACTTTTCAAACCAATAATGATATCCAGTCCTCATAATTTTCTCAAATAGTTCCTTCAGAACCACGGTGTCACCAAACCGCCTTGACCAAAGGGAAAATTCTTGCTCCTGAATACTTGTTGTCTCCCAACAACGGATCCTGACTGGACTTCCCAGTTATAATGCTCACTCATCCAGTTCAATCTTCTATTTACACCACACATGAGCAAGGCTCGGCTCGCACTTCCTTAATATCGACACATGGAAGACGTTGTGCACTTGAACCGTCTTAGCAGTAACGTAAGACGATACGCCAATTTCCCAATTATTTTCAAAAATCTCGAAAGGTTCTACATACTTGAGCTCAGCATTCCTTTCTTGCAAAAATAAGTTGTCCTTTCAAAAGACGACACCTTCTACAGGTATCATTGCTTACCTGAAAATCCATTGGTCTTTGCTCTTGAATGGCGTAATTTTCCTAACGACTCTGAACTGTTCCTAGTCTATCTCTGATAATCTTGATTGTTTCTAGCGACTGTTTCACTAACTGAAGACTCATGATCTTCATTTCACCATTTTCACTCCAATAGACTAGCGTTCCGCACGTTCTACCATATCATGCCTCGAAAAGCATCATCCAATGCTCTGCTGATTTTTTTTTTTTTACTCTATCAGATGTAACTATTCTTTCCAATCACCTTGAAATCCAAAACGCATGCTACCAACATGTACGCCAAGGTTTGAATTGTCCTTTCAAATTGACCTTCTGTTTGCGGGTAATAAGCCATACCGAACTGCAATTTTATTTCTTAATCTTCATACTAGGTTCGCTCCAACTTTATTTCCATTCTAAGCATCGAAATCATAAAGCGATTATCAAATCCAAGTCGGATTCTATCTTACGATCCTTGACAACTAATCCGATACAATTCCATATCCACAATTCGTTTTAACAGGGTGAATCATCCGACTCTAGAGATTCAACTCAACTGTGACCATCCGATCTTGCTGTCCTAATCAACTATTGATTATCCTAGTAACCGTAGTAATTATTTAATCCCACGAATAGACTGGCCATTTCTTAAATTCCAACGAGCAGAGTTTAACGCCGCTTTTTCCCTCCTGTTCCATAGACGTCAACCATGATTAACACTAATGGCAATTTGGGCATTCTGCTTACATGGAGAAGGTCTACTAATAATTCGTCTCTTCTTCAACGCTTTGAGATTTATGGCCATCCTGAACATCGATCAATGTCAGTTCGCAAATCATGCCACGAATCAATCCCTAGTATATGTTAGGGTAATCCTATGGTTGACTTACCGCTGAGCAAGATCAACCCAACTCGATCTACGCTTAATTTAAGATCGCCACACAGTCGACCCTTAATCAATAACACAACCGATTGACAAATCAAGCCATCATCCACGTCGAGGGCGACCTTTAACTCTCAGTGGCTTCCTCGACCCTTGGTCGTTATTTGCGATTAGTTCGAGTCTTAAACTTGAATCGGTCGTAAGTCTTAGAACATCATACTCATACTAAGTTGAATTTCTTCACACTGTTATATTTTGAACATGCATCATCAATCTGCTTACTGTACTCCAAATTGAGTCATTCATCCCCTAACTTCTTAGAAGTTTCATCACCAATCCATTGTAATCTTCTCTCACCTTTACCTTAGAATCTCCAACAACGGCAGCAGTCCACTTAGGCTTACAATGCTGCTCTTTGACTTATTGATACACCAAAATCTTCGTCATTTGCTCGACCACGCCTATCAATCTTCTAATAGCCTTATCTCAAATCTTGATGCCCACACGAGCTATCTGGACTAACACTGAAACTACAGTTGTAAATCCCGATCAGTTTTCTGCTTTATCAAAAGCAAGGCCCTTATGGTCATTATTCCAAGTAATCATGTGGCCTTACTATGCTTCCGCGGCGCCACTCTAATAACCAGTCTTTCTTAATTGTCACATCTCGCAATCTTAATCTTATTCAGGGGCATCGCCAAACTCAATAGCATGTGCATCCATCTGGCAACCCTATCATGTCACCTAACCTTAGATTGTCATTACGAACCTTCCTTGTTCGTCTTCACTGTCATTGTTTCATGCACATGTCTAAGGCTTCATTAACTATAATCTTCAGGCAGTGTATACTTCACCACGACCTTATTATGTTACTAGTCGACTGAGTCTTGCGGCCTCAAGTCATTCCAATACTGCTTTTGGTATACTACAAGTCCTTTTTCAATCAGGATTCGGAGATAAAATCAACTTTCACCAATTCTGCCGAGCACATAAGTTTTACTTACCCATGACATCTCGGTTCATCCACAATCTTCTGTCCATCACCCGAAACACAATACAACGGACTCACAAACACGCTCTTCACTTTGAGATACCCGCTTAAACATGCGTATTGGAGGCTTTTAGTCTTCGTTCAGCACAAGTTACCTATCTTCACATCGATACTTATCAATTCATACTTTCTAACTCTTTAGGGGTTCATTACATCGCAGAGATTACCTTCGTAATTCACGCTCGCTCTTATGCGGATATTTAACTAATTAGTTATTAGGATCCAACAAAACAACGGCTAAGACAATCTAAGCAAAACAACACTTCAAACTTATAAAATCCACAAAATACTAATTGTCTTATTACAAACCCATATCCATAAGCCTTATCCATAAAGAAGTTTTTTCAAGCTCGACTAGCTATTGCTAATCTGTACAAAAGCATCTTAACTCAAAAGTCATCCTACTCCCAATAGAGTCGATCCTAGGTATTTTGCTGAACATCTCCTCGAGTTTGTCCTTCTTGCGACAACGATGCTTGGGTGATTTTCTATCTCAACGGGCAATTCTTCACTTGGTGTCCCGGCTGATAACATTTAAAGCATTCTCCATCTCTATATGGGTAGGGACCAGACCCATGCCTTAGGCGACACTTCTCACTTTGGCGGAACATCGGCTTCCTGATTGTACTCCTCCGATTAGACGGGATGTGATACTTGTTGGTATACATCGGTCTCTTCTCTATCCAACAGTTATCCCTGGAAGAAGGCTCAAGTTGCGATCCAGATGCTATTGCTCTGTCAGTCATGCTCTTCTCCACAAATTTGGCCCTTTTATACAATTCGCTATAACTCTTAAGGCACAACGATACCAGTTGATCCTTGATCTCGGGCTTCAATCCCTCACGAAATCTTCTCATCCTGTTCATAGGATCTCCAACTGTCCATGGTGCCAACTCTGACGGCTCACTAAATTTCGCCTCATACTGCTTTACTATCATTTGGTCCTGTTGAAGCTGCAAGAATTCAGCCATCTTTTTCTCTTGCCTACAGTCCAGAAAGTACTTGCCATAAAAGGCCTCAGCAAAGTCATCACATACCAGAATCATGCTTTCAGGAAAGATCCTTTTTTATGTGGCTTTCCACTACGCATTAGCATCACCTTGAAGTTGGTAAACGACTAGTGTCACATTGTCCTCCTCGGAACATCCTAGCACGGCGAATATCTTCTCGATTTCCTTAATCCATAAGATTGCAGCCTTTAGATCTCCTAATTCTTTAAACTTTGGTGGCTTGAGGTTAAGAAACCTCTCCATCAACTCAAGTATCGGCTGCCCACCAATCTCATTTCCAGTCAACAAGTCTTCGCTCGAAGCGGCGACATCATTAATCCGACTACTCACTTGTTGTCCAACCATAGCTTCTAAAGTTTCCAACGCCTGCATAATCCCTTCCGCTCTAGGATCTTCTTGAGCTATCCTTCCACTAGGCACCCTCTCATTACCGTTGCTCATTATACAGGTAACTTACGGAGTCCTGTCCACCCCAAGCAACGCGTAATGAGATCACTAACAATCAATCAAAAGCAGCAAAAATAACAAACACATGCAAAAGCTTACAATCCTACTAATTATCCTAAATACCAGCGCTCCTTATCACTCCAAGCCAATGATCAGATGGATCAGGCTGACCTTGCTCTGATACCACCTTGGGGCTGGGGATGTCAGGCCCCGACTTTCAAGCCCGCGACATCCCTTACCCAATCGCCACGATGTCATAGAGATAGCGTCCCAGGTACGCTATCCACCTATCGCTTACTTAAGCAAGCGGAAACGTGTCAACTCCCTGACAATAAAAATAAACAAGAATAGAATAGTAGGAGTCAAACACCATAAATAAATTTTAATCCTGTCGATCCTATTTCCGTACAAAAATAACCCCATACTTCAGGGTGACTATACCATACCTTTGCAAGTGTACCTAGTCAGGTAATACTAACTTCTCATCTTACTTCAGATGATTAATCTAAAAGTCAATCCTTGGCGTCCACGAGACTTTGTCACTTGGGACTTGAAAATATTATCCTACGACGGGGTGAGAATAAATCTCAGTGAATCAAGCCTAAGCTCAGTTAGAAAACTGATTCACCCGGGCATCCTAACAGAAGTTCACAATAGCAATTCACCATAAATAACACCCAAATACAATCACTATACAAAAACAATTCACATGCATACTTGTCAGTCTCAACCACACATAATGCAATGCTTGACACAACTCACAACCAATCCGTCGAACAAGCATCCCATCACAAGTACGCATAAGACATCACACAAGTCCATTTATTAACGATGGTTGTGCCCACGGCACATGAGAGGATCTACGAGAAAGAAAGCATGATTCGACTCCCACAAATAATGCGATCCAGCACCTCAGTGCAATTGAGCGTTCTACTGGCAGAACCGGGCTATGTCCCTTTTTTATAGGCAACGGCTACTACAGGAGGTGTCTCCGGTGCGTCTAGTACGATACCAGTAAGTAGGCATCCTTAAACGGGGTATCGATCCATCACAAGCTGCGACCGGCATCCTATAATCCATTAAAACCGTGCGTACCATATAGGGCATGAATTATTGTGCTTTTGGCAAGTCGTGTGGTTCTATACAACTGGTACAGTACGAACTTGCCAGAAAAAGCATCATCGTTCCATCATATGACCACACAGAACATATCCAGCAATCAACCCATTTTATTATATTCGGTTAAAGCCGGATGCTCACTCACGCATGTAAAAGATCGATCAAAGGCCATTTTCATGCTAAAACATGTCCTTTGACTTTCCATACGGCCATATGCATATGCAGTCTAACGTTAGACACTGCAATCATAAAAGGGCTATCAAACCCCAAACAGACAGTCAATTACCCAATGGACAAAAAGATAATCAAATAGGCAGCTCAGCGAAGCGATCAAATTATCAAGGCCACCAAGTAAACACAAGCAGTCAAAATCGATTAGACCACAAAAAGCTCGATTCGTGCAATAATACTTTATTAACCAAATTAATCGATTTAAGACGTCGATTGCTCGCTTGTTTCTAGCCTATCGCTCGCTTGCGATCGAACATAATCAATCACTTAATCAATCAATTGCAACTAATCACAATTAGCCACAGATAGTAAAATCAATAGGCTAACCTAATCGATCGGTCATTTAACTTAATCACAATTTCTATCTAAACCGGCCTCAATTGCGTACCTAAATTCTCTAATCGCCTAAACGACTAATTATAGGCGCAATTAGCGCCCTAACCAAGGATTAGGGTCAACTCACAAATTGAGTTGGCTCGGGCGATCTCAAAGGCGACGGCGACGGCGACAGCGGTGGCAACGAACGACGACAGCGAATCACAAGCCAAATTCCTCAAACAACGGCCCAAAACTCTCGGCCAACGAACCAAACTTCTTGGCCAAATGGCCCACGGACCCGGCCCGACCCAGGCTACAACGGGCCACGGCCCGCGTGAACCGGCCCAGACAGGACAGGGGCGGCGCCGAGGCTAAAATAGCCGGAACGGTGATCGGCGAACGGTGGCCGGCTTGGAGGTGGACGGTGGAATAACCAGGGGGTCGACGGGAGTCGATGGAGAGTGGTGGCCATGGCGAAGGGCGGTTGGAGGCGACGGATCGGCGGCTGAACAGAATCGGCCTAGATGGGTGTTTGGGCGTCGAGAAACAAGGGTCAAGTTTAGGTCGATTTCCGGCAGCACACGCGGCGACTGGCAGCCACAAGTTGAGGAGTGGTAGAGAAGGGTTTTGGGGTTTCATCGGCAGTGGCGATGAGGGACGGCATCGTCGGAAACGGTCGAATCGAAGAGAAAACTGACCGGTCCCCAAAACAGAGCACTGGAAGTTTTGGGGCTGATTACAACGGCTCCGGCGGGCAATCGGCGTCGGGGCTGGGTCGAGGATGTCGAGAAGAGGCAGGGGAACTTCGGAGGGGTGGTGGGTGGCGGAGGTGGCGGCTAGAGGAGGCCCCGACGCTCTCGGTTCAACAGGGCCGAAACAGGGGGATGGGATTTCGCGGCGTTCTGCGGTCGTCCGGTGGCTGTCGAAGACGGCGGAGGGTTCGGGAGTGACGACGACGAAGGGTTAAGGGTCGTGGCCGTCGATGGTGGGTGGCAGCGGTGCAAATCGGCGGCGGCAGAAGGAGGAAGGAGGAGGAAGAGTTCGGGGGGGGGGGGGTGTTTCGCCAAGAGAGAGAGTGTGTGTGTTTGTGTGTGTGTGAGGTCACGTGAGAGGGAGGGGGAGCAGGAGGGAGTGTGGGGTGAGGCCCACCGGGAAAACTTTTTTTTTAAACAGGGGTAATTCGTTAATTTCGCAGACGGGGGGCTGGATCGAATTTTTGGACATCGAACAAAAGGGTATTTTGGTAATTTCACAGGCTAAGCTCGGTCAGGATTAAGTTCGAGCGCGAGGATTGAAATCCTAATTCGCGACGACTAAGAATTTCGAAACCTAATCTAAACCGACTGAAACTTCAGAATTCGTCCAATTATTGTCTCTTCAGTCCTTGCGATCCAAAATTTTTCATCGACTAGAATTCGATGTCAATTTTTTTTTAAATTGATTTCAGTTACCTTGCCAGAGATGAATTTTAAGGACGTCACAGTTTGTAATGGTTAAAGATCAACCCT
Organism: Rhodomyrtus tomentosa; assembly: GCA_028455895.1. Classification (NCBI taxonomy): domain Eukaryota; kingdom Viridiplantae; phylum Streptophyta; class Magnoliopsida; order Myrtales; family Myrtaceae; genus Rhodomyrtus; species Rhodomyrtus tomentosa. The sequence goes on along the minus strand of JAPCWY010000003.1, from coordinate 8,885,728 downwards.
CATCGTCATCGCGTGATAACCTTAAAAATCTAGTGCAGTCTCTACTTGACAGTAGAAAATGCATCTGAAGAGAGGTTTGATTGAGGCAGAAGGTACGAAAAGCACAGCACAGTACAAAACTAGCTCTTACAAGTTTGCAACCAACATTCCAACGGAAATCAGGCGCACATGATTCCCACAGTTTCCACATAGAGTTCCTCCCTCCACCCCACCCCCCCCCACAACAATTATTAGTGCACGGGCTCATGAGAGCGATGACATGTCCCTTTCGACCTTACGTCCCGAGATGAATTATCTTCTGTCTGGACTCGTTTTGTTAGATCGATTAAGTTAACGACGCACCAAGAAAAGAACCCACAAGAAAGACCCCTCCATCATTAATTCAACCCCCCGAGCGACGCAAGATCTACTCTTGGTTTGTACGTGCATATAGGGGTGATCGATTTTTGGTCTAGGCCAATCTTACCTTGAAATCGAAAACTAGACCGGGAGGATTGATTCCCAATTTTCAAGGACCAGGAAACGGTTGGGCAATTCAATCATCGGGCCAGTTGCATTTTCTTTTTCTTTTTTTGGGTGTAATTTGTCGTTAAATTTATCAGACCATCTCTCGTTAATTACATCTCGTTATTGCTAAATTTGAAAGTTATACTAAGCATTTTAAACATATTAGGTTTAGGTTTACATTTATAGATTTTTTTTTTGATAAAAATTAGTCCCATAATCGGCTTCAATTTTCTAGAATCGAGAAGCGGAATAGGAGAGCCTCTGAGAACCGAACCCAATTGATCGGTTTGATCCGGTTCAGGCGGCTCCCGGGTTAGTCGATCCATTATGGTCGGCCCCCTAGGTGATGGGTCACGTGGGGTCAGAAAGGGCCATCGCCAGTTTTCATCTTCTGCAGGTCAAGGTGGAGGAAGCAGCAGATCAATGAAGAGACATGCAAGAGATCCTGTCCCCCAAGAGCAGCAAGGATTTTACGGAAACTTTGGGTGGGGAAGGAGGAAGGGAGGAGGGGTATCTCTCTCTCGCTCGCTCGCTCGCTCTCCCATCTCAGAAACGATCCGTGAGCGCAGCAGAGTGGGATTGGCTTTTTGTCTGGCCATGAATCGAGCCCTCCTCGCGATGCAAAACAAAGCAGGTCAAGACAAGAACGCTTCGTTTGTCTCTCTACAACTTAGAGAGTTGCTCCCTCTTTTGTTTATTTATTTATTTATTTAAAAAAAAAAAAAAAACGGGGAAATTCGTTCGCTCCGCCACAGGAATTCACATGCTCAACAACCATGGGGGAAAAAGAAGTAATAAAACATTTAGCCTTTGACTTAGTAGACTTAATGAGAAACGGGAGTGCACATTGAATTATAATAGGTCACGCACGCTCTCCGTGTATCTTGATTATCTCCGTCCGCCGTGCCGTCGAACAAGTCTCTTCCCGAGTCTATTGATCTTAAGAGGCGAGGCTACAACGGGGAGAGAATGTTCGTAGAGCAAGCTTCCCAAAGCCCAGTAGATCGCGTTCGAAAGTACGATCTGGAGAGTTGGGTAAACAAAACGAATGGTTCTACAGAAACTTTCCACCCAAGAAACTATAAACTATAAGTTCAGTCATATAGCATCGTCCATTCGACGGACGGACGGATGTCGCTAGCCTTGAAATTGTTTCAAATCAAAGAAATCTGCTCTTCATCTAAAATATTCATTAGGTCATCAGCTGGTCTTCGCCTTCATCTATACATTTTTTTTTTTTTTGGTCTCCCGCCTTGTTGTTTTGGAGCACGTCCAGACACTGAGTATGTCAATGAACTCATTGGTGGAAATGAAGGACCGGCATTGTCTTTAGCTCCAAGCATGACATTCCCGAAGAGGAAACAGAAGTGGGTGAGTTCATTGGTCAAGAAAACAGGTTTTTGAAAATGCCTGGAACCTTTGCATACATTCAGACCAAACACTCGAGACGTAACTTGTTCTTGGGTCCTAATCTATAGTCTTAACTTCGAATTTCCGGGGTAGGCCAGTCCACCCAAGAGGCAAATCGAGATCAATTCGTGAAAACGAGACTGGGACAGATGGTGGACGTCATCGGCGATCATCGATGTCGGTGGCATGAATAATTCGAGAGACGAAACATCATCGGTGAAAACATTTCGAGCTGCTCGTCCAGAAATCTCCTTTTCGGGATCCCCCTGCTTAAACATAGTCCGGATAAACGCAAATACGATAAGAAGCTAGAATTGGTCGTTGTAAAATCACAGTTTACTTTATGTCCAGCTATAGCATGTGCGTGAAGTTCTAGAAAACCATGGAAGAAAAAAATGGTAAGAGATCAGAGATCAGAAATCAGAAAAGTATCAGAGAGGGCGGGCTCCCCTATTGTCTATTGATTGCTTAATAATTATTGGGACGTATATACAAAACAAAAACCAAAAAAAAAAAATAAACAATCATTCCCAATAGAGACGAGAGTTCACGGGAAGGCAATCGACAAGTTCACGAGCGCTCATAGATGCGCTAAACGACGGCGAAGAAGGTCGTACTCAAAGTTCCTTGCGAAATGTACATCTCCCGCCTGTAGAGAGGCGATGGGTGTCACATAACCTCACGAATCAACCCCGGCTCATATCTATATTTGACCTTATCGAATTTGATTCTGTTATTGCCCATGTTCCCTGAGGCAGAAGATTGATTATCATAATCATGATTAATTAAAGTACCTGTCCTAACTCCTTGGCTATTGTAATCCTAGCTTTGGAATATCACAAGCCATACTTGGCCAGCCACGTGTCAAATCAGAAGATACTTAAAACAAAATGGTTACGTTAGGGTTTGTCGTCGTTCTATATTTGGTGGTTAGCTTGAGATCTCGGATGGAGTCGTGCAACAGTCGATAGAGAGATCTTGATTTGCCTTCTCTTTTAATTTTGATTTTTTGGGAAACTCTTGACCGAACACGACGAGAAAAAATTATCCACTTCGGGTCTTAAACCTATTTACGATACAAATTCAGTCCTAAACTTTCAAAATTTGCCGCTTGAACTCCGAATCTTTGCGCGAATTTCCAATGTAACTATTCAGAACAAATTTCGGGGAATGGGGCTTCACTGATTGCCACTCTCAGTCTCTCGAAAGAGATGCATGGCAGCGACGAAAAGTCACAGAAACTACATTAAAGCTCCCAGGCGTTTTTGTCACCTTCTTTGCACTCTGAAGAGTGCGTGCCGCAATGCAAGTCAGTTGACATAGAAACTCGGTCGATGCATGATCCTTTCTACAAAGTCTTACAGTCTATCGCCTGTAATTTCTTTCGGCCCGTGTCCATCCGCGTGATTTAGCTCGCTTTGTGATAAGGGATACGCGATATGCCGTATTCCTAACCTCTTGAATTGAAGAACGATAAGGGTATCGAGTAAATCATTCAGGATGCCATGTGATCGAGTTCCGGCACCGCCAATGTGTTCGGAGGACCACACATGGCGTATGCAAATCGTAGACGATAGATTCTACTCCCATTTCAAATTCACAGCAATTACTCCTTCGGCATCAGTTGTTGCTGATGAAAAGACACAACCCCTCCAGACAAATACTTCGCCCCCCAAACACAAGAAAAGAAGAGGAGGAAGAAGCTCTTTAAGTCCTAATATTTCGTACTTCAGTAAACGGGAAGCTCAAAGCAGCGATTTATTAGTTGTTGCATCTTCCTAGAAGCTATTCCCGTACGTGTATACGCCTTCTTTTTAATACTACGCACTCGCAGGCCTTGTTTTTTTTTTTTTTTTTTTTTTTAGTTCTTGTGAACTCATGAATTTTGTTTGGTTCTGAAAGAATTGGCTCTGAACTGGGATTTGACATGTGATCTGGAGAAAAGCAATTCCTCTGTCATGTGTTTTCCTGTATTTATTGGTTATTGTCAGTTTTTTTTTTTTTTTTTAAAGGCAAGTAGTTATTGTTAGTTGGACCCTTGGACTCTCGCATTTTCCATTTTCCTTTTTTAAACATTCTCGTGTTTTTGGTTCGTACATTTCCTAACCGGTGTGGGAAAACCATGGGCAAACACTCTTAACCGCTACAACTCGAAATTCAGCATCTGTGCCTCTCTGTTTTCTTTCGGACTATCCTCGGAAATCCCAAAGGTTATGTAAAAGTAGGCTCTGGCTCAGCTGAGAGAGGACCGAGACACAACTCAGATCAGTCAAATACTCTCTCTCTCTCTCTCTCTCTCTCTCTGTGAATATGTGGCTACCTATGATTCGTGGTCAATGCGAGGTTTCCAAAGAGTGTGCTTGAAAGGAGGATGAGGAGAAGGAAATATAGCAGATGGGATTACCAGTTTTCAGCCATGATTGCTGGGTTAAGAAGACAAAGTACAAGAACACTCTTGCCCGTGAGCGACGCATGTGACCATAAAAGAGCTGTTATAATCAGTGCCCCTTCCCTCTCCTTCTCTACTCATAGACCCACTCACGTGTCCCTCTTTTGGCGCCCTTTTTACATGGAAACCTTCTCCCATTATTCAATCCCTGGAAAATTTTGAGGCCACGCGACTGTGAAAGGATAGGAGCAAATCGCAGAGTCCCTCTGTTCTGCTCTGCTCTGCTCCGCTCCCCAAACTGAATCGGAAAATGAAGAGCCAACATAACTCAAGCGACAATGCTAAACCAAGCTGCCAAATCAAAACCCCGTAGATGATATGCGCGACGATGCATCTCTTCATATATTGCAGGCAGAATACCATGACGAAACTACGAGGTAGTTGCTTCTACATTGGATCTTAACAAATATGTCCCAGTCCCTAGAGAAGGAAATATTCTATCCACTGAATTAGTGGCATCATCAATGAATTCACTGGCAATGCATGCATGTACAATCACATATCGAATAATCCACGCGAGAAAGAAAAGAATATGGTACTCACAGTTTGTTTATTATTGGCTAGCCGACGATGCATGCCATGATCAATTACAGTCTGGTTTGCTACTAGATAGATCCCCATCAATAGACATATGCTTCCGAAAAGAGGGATCACATGCAAAAACATTGTGACGTGTCGACAGAAGGCTCCATAGAGTAGGCCAAGTACTCCCAACCAAAATCTCACACAAAAGGAAAAATGCTCAATTATTACAAAGAGCAAGCAATAGAATATTAGGGACGAATGAAACATTAATACCTAGAATTATGGGAAGAATTCTTTGACCCATCAACTCTCACTTCGCTCCCTATATATATATACACACACACCCTCCACCACTTATATTGGACATATAAACCCTTTCTTTCCCTCTCCCTCTACCTCTCCCCAACATACAACAAACCCTACAACATGGAGGGATTGAGGTTCAAAAGCGTCACATTTATGCTTTTCATAGCATTTCTTGTTTGGTCTTCAAGTCTTGAAATGTGCAGTGCTAGAAGAGGGAAGCATTGGAGGCGCAGCAGAGCAACCTCGGCTTCTCTGCCAAAGAAGACGACAAAAAGCCATGGAAGTAGCCACAACCACCACCATGGAGGATCAAAATCTCCAAAAGCTCCATCGCACAAAGCCCCACCACCGAGTCCGAAACCAGTAGAAGATACGCCGCCTTTGCCGCCGCAGAAAGGTTACAGCGGTGGCCGCTCCGCCACCTTTAATGTGCTTGACTTCGGGGCCAAAGGTGATGGAAGTACTGATGACACAAAGGTCAAACCAGAAGCCCAACTCTCCCCTCTCGCATTACTTTGTATTGGTATAGTACGCAGGGTAAATACTTTTAAGGGTCTTTTAATGCACGTTGATGCCAATTAAACCAGTTAATGTAGTTTAACAAGCAAACATTGCACTTTTACTTCTCAAAAGATAACGGAGTAGTTTTTTGTAATCACAATGTGGCATCAAAAATCGTCCTTTCCTTCTGGGGTAATTATGAACTTTTCATATTTACAATGTGGATTGCTATATTGAGTCGTATTCGACTTTTACCCCAAAGAAATTAGTCTCCGAACAGAACGCTTTGTCCAGCACAGACAGAAAAATGAAAAAACTTTCACTGGTGATACAATATAACTAGGCACTCTCAAAGGCACAGGAGTAAAAATTCGGTAACTCAATTTTTTCTTCTTTTTAAGTTTAGGCTAAGTCAGAGCCAAGGCATTGTTTTTAAGATTCAATGGATTAACAGATATGCACAAAAATGAAATCGCTGTAGTCTAGAAGTGGTCCATGAACAACTTCACATGTCGGAAAAGCATCGTTGGAGCTCAACCGGTAGAGAGCAGCAGATAGTGAAATGCTACCTATAAAGACACAATTTAAGATTCATAACTTTCAATTTCGATCATTCGTTTCCATGGTTGCGGATTATTAAGTCAACTTTTTTTAAGTACCTCTTAACACTAGCCGCACAGTCCATGGGATTGAAGCTTAAGTTCTTGGTCTTCTTAATTTTTTCTATTACTAACAAGTTCAAAATCATGAAGAAGGAATTGGCAAAAGATGCTAAAACTAGAATATTGGGACCCTGTCGTGTTACCAACACATCGAATTTTCCAACTTAATTTCGAGAATATAAAAAGATTACCTACCCTGTAACAAACATTAAATTGCACTCAGAAAGGGCTAACTGAACTAAAAAATTTTCAGGGGTGGGGTGTGGGCTGCGGGGCCCACTCTAAAAGGATTCTTGTTGTGGCTGCTGGGACCACATGATTCCAACAATTATTGTCTACCGTCTTCTACAAACTAACGCCAACCGTATAACGATGGCCAGAGATAGATTTTGGTCCTAAGAAATGTGTTTCATTTTACAATTAGAAAAATAGAAAGTGAGTTTCTATTTTCCTTTTCCGTTTGGCTGAATCCTGAGAGAAGTGTTTCTGCTATTTCTGCTAAATTTTTTGCAGGCATTTGGAGATGCATGGGCCGCCGCATGCAAAGTGGAGGCATCGATGATAATCGTCCCAGGAGAACACGTATTCCTCGTGGGACCCATCTCATTTTCGGGTTCATATTGCCAGGCAAACATTTTATTCCAGGTGAAAAAAAAATAAAAAATCTACAAGACAGTGTGCTCGAGAAAATATCTTTTCTGGAAGGCTAAAAGAGTTAAAATCCTTTTTCAGCTGGATGGGACCATTATTGCTCCGACAGAGAACGAAGCATGGGGAAAGGGCCTGCTGCAATGGCTCGAGTTCACAAAGCTAAGAGGGATCACAATCCAAGGCCAAGGAACTATCGATGGCCGAGGCTCGGTTTGGTGGGAGGACTACCCATTTAATGATCCCACTGACGAAGAAACACAGCTCCTGATTCCGTCAAACAGCACCGTCGAAAGAAATCCGCCAATGCCGGTAACTTTCTTGAAACTTCACCTTATGTATCATAAGAGTTTACCATCGTTAAATTAGTAGGCTCGATTTCATCCTGTGCATTTGTGTTCATTGTTCCTGTAATTAGTTGTTACAACTGATTAGGCTTCTGATATATACATTTGTGACAGGTGAGAAATGAGCTCAGTGCAAAAATGCCAAGCATCAAGCCCACTGTAAGGCCCACTTTCACAACTGCTCCCAAGTCCCAGCATTTCTGTATCATTAGAGATGTTCATAGTGTTTTTGGCACAGGCTCTGAGGTTTTATGGGAGTTTCAATGTGACGGTCACGGGCATTACAATCCAAAACAGCCCCCAGTGCCACCTCAAATTTGACAATTGCATGGGAGTTTTGGTTCATGACATGAGCATCTCATCTCCAGGCGACAGCCCCAACACAGACGGCATTCACCTCCAAAACTCCAAAGATGTGCTCATTCATAGCTCCGATCTTGCTTGTGGTACATTACACTACTTTTTCTCTTTCCGCCTTTCGACTAGCTAATCAATAATGCTATTATTCAGCCCAACATCTTTTGTAACCCTTCAAAACCGGAGTTTCAGTTTCAAATCACAGACCAAAACCATGACATTCAAGAGCAAATGCCATAGGCTCTCCACTAGCTAAACTCTTCCTATTCCTATTATAAGAAAATAGTTGGTGTTGTTGAATTTAGGTGTTTCCTATAATCTTATGGACCCAGATGTGGGCCCCAGCTCAGCTCAGACATTGACAGACAAAAACAAAAAATGCAGTTCAAAAAATTGAAGCCATAGCCTGTACCACACATGCTAGTAGAAAACTCACTTGGTAACAGAGAACAAGCTCATCCACATGCGAAACCTTATGTATCTGCTGGTGGCGTCAACAAAATCTAGCCACTAGTTGGTCGACACATGGCACCCACCAATTCTCAATGCTCTCTTGCACCTTGAACAATTATTGGACACGTCATTCCCTATATCACCAGTGAGAAATACGATGCTATCGGGTTTGAGGTCCACACGCGAAACACCACCTTTTTCTGTTGCATAATGCATACCCAAACTTACTTTTATCCTCGTTACAACTACCACAACTACTTCCAGCCGCTTTCATGTTATCTGCTTCTGTTGGATGGAAGCCCACGGAGCACCACATGGTACCGAGGCCTGAATATTCTTTGAGCTGGAAAAAACTCATGACTAACCACCAATATGCAAGTAGACATTATATGTAGGCAAGACATTTGACATAGAATGAGATTATCAATTAACAGCATAAAATAAGCTCTTGTGCTCTGATATTTTGTGCAGGAGATGACTGCATATCAATACAAACGGGATGCTCAAATATATACGTACACAATGTGAATTGTGGACCAGGGCACGGGATCAGCATTGGAAGTCTAGGCCGGGATAATACAAAAGCATGTGTCTCTAACATCACTGTCCGAGATGTCAACATACACAACACAATGACTGGAGTGAGAATAAAGACATGGCAGGTACTATTAACATCCATATGTTTATTTATTCAGACTCTCCACAATTAGGTAAGGAAAGAAAGGGTACAAGAAAAAAGACAAAAGAAAAAGGGGTGCAACCACAAGTTGGTTGGCGCAACCAGCTCTTCGTATTTATCGAACAGCATTAGAAGCCAAGCAGTCAGTTAACAAAGGGCAAATGGCCAAGAGAACAAAGGCTTGTTAGGGCAAGATTTAACTTAATCTGGGGTTTTGAATAGAAACCATTCCCAGTTGAGCTTTCTACCGAACATTTCAATCGCAAACCGTTAAATGACTCTGTGATAAGGGAAGATAGCAATAATCTTATCAAATCCAACAGATGTACATACAATCACTGTCAAATGGCTACCTGTTGTTGAATATTCACTTTTCTCATACAAATTGAAGTTCTGGCTTATCTCTAAAATGTCGAATTTATACTTTCCAGGGTGGATCAGGATCTGTGCAAGGAGTAATATTCTCAAATGTCCAAGTGTCTGAAGTTCAGTTGCCAATCATTATTGATCAATTTTATTGTGACAAAAGCTCCTGCAAGAATCAATCATCAGCTGTGGCATTGTCAGGGATTACTTATGAAAGGATTAGAGGAACATACACAGTTAAACCAGTGCACTTTGCCTGCAGCGATAGCCTACCTTGCGTTGATGTGACTCTCACAGCTATACAATTGAAACCAGTGCAAGAGCAGTACCACCTCTATAATCCCTTTTGCTGGCAGACTTTTGGGTTGTTGAGCACTCCTACAGTTCCTCCCATTGACTGCTTACAAATAGGGAAGCCATCAAAAAACAGGATTCAATCTGATCATGATTCATGTTGAGATTAAACCTCAGTATTGCATCCCACATTTAATTGCGTGGTCGGTGTGAGTTCCTGGCCCCTTGATATAATATGAGAGATAGATAGGGTTTGTATATTTGGAGAATGCCAGTTCATTCTTCTTTAGGATGGTTACATTGATGAACCATGTATGGGAGTATACAAGCAGCACTATAGCTAAAGTCCAATACTAAAGTGCAAGACAGCCTTGATTATTATTTATTGTCTTGTAATGCAGGAAATGCAAAACTGTTGACTTCTAGGTTCAAACAGAATACATTACCGTTCATCTGTACTCATTAAGAATTTTGGACACTAAACAATAAGAACAATACAGTCCATGAGCACCTTCTCTAGCAAAAACATATGCACAAAGCAGCAAAGGATGAAGTTTATCTTCCAGCAACTATTTAAAGCCGGAAGAGAATACTCATATTCTAGCAAAATCAAATGACGAAAAAACCGCAGACTGATTTGCAGAAGGAAAGACAGATCGACTGCACAAGTAGGTAATTCTGAATGTATTTAAAACAAGATTCCAGTGCCGGTTGGAATTTATGATTTTAAGCATTAATTAAGACATAACAGATGCTTGAGTCGAGATGGATTGAAGAATAAAAAAAGCATGGAAACTATTCCACAAAGAATATAGATACTGAAAGGAAAACAGCCGAGCTTTTGTAGCAGAACACTGCTTTAGCCCTCTATAACATGATTGGTCTTTAGATGAAAGATTATATGCTTTTAGGAACCGCAGCAATGCTGGAAACATTACCGGTTACTTCCTTCTTTCAGGAAGCATACCTGACGTAATATATCAGTATGCAGTCTGTTAAACCAGATAAATCTGTAACACTTGTTCCAAAGAGAAAAGCAGCTCTATTGATGCCATAAGACTATTAAAAGAAAGGGACTCATCAAATTAGACTCTATTTTATCTGTTTCACCTAATTGGCTGACATGGCAACTAGCATCTTACTCCTTTGATTAAGTTTGTTCTCGGCTCCAGGGTGAATCTATGAGACCTGCCAGATGCTCAGAGTTCACTTTCTTCAACGATGCATGTCCTTTGAATATGGAAATCCTCATTTGCACAAAAATGGCCGCTAGATAAAGATAATGGATAATCACTGCCTCTGAACAGAAAATTAAAGTGGACAATCAATTCCTTTGTTTTCCTTGCTACAGAAATATCAACAATTACCGCTTGAAGTCAAACCTTCTGAATAGCTGTGAGCTACAGTGAAGACAATATGTTATAGACATTTGAATACTACTGAACCCTGACCTCTGCTCTGATGACAGACTTACTGTGCTGTCAGCTGTTCAATATCAATTCATCCCACACAATTCGGAAACCACAATCATAAGATGCACCGAGAAGTCTAGTGTCCAATTTTATCACCCATGCTATGTGTCCCCCAACATGAATGACGAGCCGACCCACTTGAAGTGACATCAGGGAATAATGCGGCATCTGGAGAAGGGAGAGATGACCCATCTTGCGCAATCCCCCGCCCGAAGAAAGGCCCTCTGATTTTTAAGCTGGTGGTGTCTCTTGGCACTAAAAAAAACAACAGGAGAATGAAATACATCAAGGGAGGATGCTTTGACCTGGTTATCTATTTTCTAGAAGAATCAGAAGATACTGCCAAGGCAAAATAAAAACGTAAGGAGCAAGAGCACCGAAACACTGAAAACCCTCCTTCTCTTGTGCCACTCCTTGCAGTCGGTGAGAAAGTTCCTAAGATTGATCTGCAAACAGAATGGTGGCACAGCTGCATTAGCACACAGAGTAGAAGAATCAAAGGCACGGTGAATGATCTACCCTTAGATTCAGCACATTTTGTCCTGCTTTACCAGCACAATGAAAACAAGGTAGAAGAGAATGGGTCAAGACTTCACTCACGAGTACCTTCCGGCTACTTCTCTCTTGATTGAGACAATACCACACGAAGTAACGGACTCAGAGACACGGTGAACGATCTACTTTTCTCTACAGCACGTCAAATCTGGAACAAGGAAATCGGGCACTGGGAGTCACCAGGGCTCATAGAGGCACGAGGAGCAACACTGCATACAAAGTTAAACCTCGCAGCACACAATGTCCTCACAGGTAAACAATCACTAACATCAAATCTTACGCACATTTGATTGCTGATGACGAAATCAACGTGTCCATAACCTCAGTCCGTCTCCATTTCATCGAGCTCGCGTCGCATCACTTCAATCTAAACTCGACGATGGAATAACGAGCATAAACTATGAGCTGAAACGAAACGCTCGCCCTCACTAAACAGATAATCCGAACTGAAGATGCCTGATAGGATTAGAACGTGCGGAATTCACGAGAGAACGTGCGGAATTCTCGAGAGACGGACAAACGGAGAAGCGTCTTTTCCAACATATGTAGATTTGTAGACTCACTCACATCGAAAGACGTGCGCGATTCGCCGGAAACTCCCTCTTGCCGTGCCTCTCTCCAGATCGACGAACACGTTCCGCGCTTGCGTCGTCGTAGCCGTTCATTGCGTCACCTGCGATCCTCATTGCTCGTGATCCGGCGAGGGGGAGGGAGGCGCTGTTGTTGCGCGGGCTTCCCTCCCATTTACAACGATCACCCAGAGCTGTAGTTCCTGTGAAACTCTTGGCGATTCGACAGAGCAACAGAATAACAAAAGTGATCACAAGCCTGTGTTATGCTCATTCGTTGGCCCAACTAGATATGGGGCGCGAGAGAGAAACCCATTCCGTTCGAACCGAATCGGCCCGAAGCCTTTCGGAGAAGCCCGATTTCTCCTCTCTTTTTTTTTCCCTTTTTTCTGGAGGCCTCATTTTTTATATATACCTGAATTGGAAGCCTAAAAAAAATAAAAATTGGGGGGTCCAAATTGGAAGCAAGCCTCGTTGACTGGTGCAGTTTTGACATATGAACAGATAGTCGTTCCGGTAACGCGAGGACCACGTCATCCGTCAGTCCAGCCAACCAAGTCCATCCACTTAGCAGAAATACGATACCGTTTTATATTTTTAGCTAATCGATTTGTCAAACAGATATATGATCGGTCTTTCGAGAAATATATTTTCAAATCTCAAGTCCCGTAATATCGTATACTTTTGTCGATGATGATCCGAGGACGTAATTCTCGAAAGATAGACCTAATTGCCTTTTTTTTTATGCCCTTTTCATTGTTTCAACGACATAACATACGAAACGCATTTAGAGACGGTGAGGGTTAAGGTGACCGCTCGCGCGTGAAGCGAAGGCAAAGATAATGGTAGCCGGTCAGAGTTGCTGCGCCGAGACCGAGAGTTGTTTACGCTCGTCGACTTTAGGTCCGAAAGAGAGAGAATTCAATTCACGGTCAACTTTAGTTTGCTCTTGCACCAGCCACTCCGTTCCCGGTCCAAAGTCTAGGTCAAATCCAACAGCACGAGTCAGCGATGTAGTGAGGTAGGCAACTCGGCTCTCTCTGTTTTGACAACTGAACCTGTCAAATCAAGTTCAACGCGAATTTTCACATAACTAAGCCTCAAGACGTTCGCACTCTATAGATGTAATCGGCCGAGTTAGGTGATCTCGAGAGAACTGTCGCGTGTTTATTCGCCTGTGGATTCGTGTAGGCGCAAGAGCATATGGTGTCGCTATCCGATCGGATTTGTTGTCGAAGCCGGCCTTACCTTGCGGTACAAAATACGTATCCCCACGGAAGCCCCGCTCGTCTTTTCGTTAACATTGGAAAATGGAGATAAATACTCTCACCTCGTTGTATGCCCTCGCTCGTGCCGGAACACATGGCGGTGAAGCGGAACCCCGAAGACCGCATTCATGATGTCGCGCGGGCACGTACCGAGCATCGAAGTCAGAAACATTCACGGTGAAACATGGTAGTTCGAGAATAAGAATTCTTGTCCTCATTACTCGTTAGGGCACACGGTGCTTAACAATCACTTATCTAGTTAACTAATGTCATGCCGCCGGCGAACTTGTGAAAAATGTGTTTTAAATCTGATTCTTAACCCATATGTGATGCGCGGAGTTGCCATAAATAATTTTAAATAAAATTATGGTCGATAAATGAGTCGTAAATGAATTTATAACTTATGCAGAAGTTAGACCTAACTCACTACTGTCACTCTTTCTTCATTCTCTTTCACCCTTACTCAATTTCTCATTCACCTACTTCGCATTTTCATTTCTGATTTGGTATGAACTTTTTTAAATTAAATTAAATATGAAATTACGTGAGAATTATTAATCGGGTATGAGCCATTGTAAAAAAAAAAAAGAGATAAACGAGTTTATTTAAATTGGATTATTTATGAGCCGACCTAAATCCGAGTGGACACACCGGTTGAGCGGACCTAGCGGGTAGTACGGTGGTCGGTTCAATGGTCAGGTATTATATGGACATAAGCTTCAGGATGGGGAGGGAATCGCCAACTCTAATTCACATTAACCGCGCCTCCGAAGTCAGAACTGGCTGAAGGTACTGGGCAGGTGGAGAGCTGCACCTGCACGCGCTCTATTTTCCGTCGAGGACGAGGGATTTTTCGGATTAGTCAATTTCACATCGCACAACAATCATTTGTTTATCCTCTCTCTCTCTCTCTTCGATCTCTCTCATTCGTCAGCTCTGACACGGCGGAACCATCCAAGCACGATATAAATGCTCGCAAGTTAGTGATGGGATTGATGGAGTTGTGCTGATTGGTCCCTCGGTTTCCATTAAGAAGGTGGGGATTGGGAGGGGTTTCGAATCGAATCGAATCGAAAATCCTGGAGATGGATCTCAAGGACGTCGCCGATCGAGCGCTCCTGCCCGACGAAGCCTCCATCGCCATGCTGCAGGCCGAATCTCCCAGTCCAATGCCTCATCTGGCTATCGACATCGGAGGTAACATCTCGAAACTTTCCAATATCGGTTAGGATTTTTTTGTCTGTTTTCGGCCTGCGTATCGTTCCGCACTTTTTGGGGGGGAGGGCAGTGGAGCAATCTCCGCTTCGGCTGTCGAATTGCTTTGCACGTGGAAGCGGGGATTGATCGTTTCGTTTGGTCGTGGAGCCTTGGCGTGCATTTTCCCAGCTTTTTTTTTTTTCAGCTTGCACTGGCGTGAGTGTGTTCTTGATCGTCTTACTTGCTTTTGCAACACAGAGCACTCTTCTTCCTCTTTCCTTTCTTGGGGTTAGAGGTGAGCTTCCTTTGGTTCAATGGTATCGTGAGTAATGTGACTAAGGTGTTGCAGGATCTCTGATCAAGTTGGTGTATTACTCAAGAAACGGTGATTGGCTGCCGGAAGATAATAAAATTTGGTCTTCCAAGGAGAGCCTAGGGGTCTCCAACGGCGAGAGCAATCACCCTCTTTCCGAAGGAAGGCTTCACTTTGCAAAGTTCGAAACCAGCAAAATCGATGACTGCATAGAGTTTATCCAGTCAAAACAGCTGCACGTCGGAGGTATTCTCGCTACCTCTATGTACTGTGGTGTGCTCCACTGCTTTTTCACGATGTTAGAGCTTTCTAAACATGTCCAAAGTTTCTCTTAATGTCGAAATTGATGAGCCCACTCCGCCAATTTCGGGTCTTGAACATGCGACATTTTGAATTAGGTGCTGGGCTGGCATCATGCAACCGGCGTGTATACCAACTTTGCACAAAAGTAGTGTTTATCTATTAAGTCTTAACTTCCATCCGTTTCTTATGGATAAAGATGACTGCAGGCCAGCATAATGAGGTTCCTTCCAAGAACAAGATCATTATCAAGGTATTTATCAATGATTAAATTTTGCATCCGTGCATCGATTGGGAAAATCATGTCTTGGATCACAATCTTTAATCAAGAATAACTTGTCTAGCGATTCTTTATGTCACTTCTTCAATGTGATTGCATCTAGGATGGAGTTACTGATGAAGACGATTAAGAAACATAACTTTAGATTATTTTCTACCCACAACAAGGAAATTTGTTGATTATTACTTGAAAAGTTCTTGAAATTTGTAAAAATAAATAAACAAATATTTAAAGTTATGGATAGAAAATAATCTCTTTTCCCACGCTTGATTCTGATTTTATTTTTTATTTTTATTTTTATTTTTATTTTTATTTTTATTTCATCGACTAGTTTGGGATAAAGGTGTTGTTGATGCTGATATTGATGTACTTGAAAAGTTCTTGACTACTGGGCTCTTGTGAGAAGGCCACAGGAGGTGGGGCATTCAAGTTTACGGATCTCTTCAAAGAGAAGCTTGGGATTTTACTTGATAAGGAAGACGAAATGGACTGTCTTGTCGCGGGAGCAAACTTTCTGCTAAAGGTAAGATTGGGAAAGCAAATCTGTGAGTTTACTGTTTATTAAATGGTACCCATCCAAGCGCCTTCACTCTTTCCCGTGAATGTATGACGTCTTTGAAGCTTTATGTCTCTCATGTAGAGGCTTATTATAGTGCTCGTTATTCCGGTCTAAAAGTCTACTAGAAGTCAAGATACTTTATTCATGCTAATTATATACTTGTACAGATTGAGGTAGTGTCAATCTATCTATTTCCTCTTCAGGTATTGAACTCTGTTATGAATAAGGGGGAACATAAGAGGCCTGTCCTTCCAACTTCTGTGAGTATGGAGGTAGCCATATGCAAACTTGTGTGGATAGTAAGAACATCTTCATTGGGGGAAGTGCCAACCGAACATCATGAGTATAAAAAGCTCGATATCTAAAACGTGGTGCTACTTTCATAACATGCAATTGATCTGAACATGAAAGTCCAATGATTTGGAGATGGCCTTTCTTTTTACTCTTCAGAAGCTATCCTTTTGTTACATCAAGAGCCTTCATCAGATGGTTTTGGCTGATTGAGAACATCCTTTGACAGTTGAACCGACCTCGTTTCTTGATTTGGCCTTTCTGCAATTAGATCTGGGAAATGAGTTAGCGTCAAAGCATTTAGATTGTGGATATTGATTATGTAATGGATATATCTTGATTCTCTGTCCATAGTGTTTTGAAATTTCTGTTTTTGTTGACACATGTCATATTTAGGTGGTCAAACAACCACATCATGCTCATCATCATCAACATCAACAACACCTTTATCCCAAACTAGTTGGGGTCGGCGGTCGATAAACCCCAAAGAATCATAAAAATAAAAGCAGAATGAAGGGAGGGAGAAGAGATAAATGTGTAAAAATAAATAAGTGTATATATATATATATTTATCTATCTATTTATACACTACCCCTCCATAACACTAATAGCCTTCCTCCACTCCGTCCTAAGACACACCGTCCTAACCACATCATGCTGCATAAACAAAAAAATTCCTCTCTATGGCCTTATTTGGAGTGACATCTCAACATCAATTGCGAATGGTTTTGACAGGCAGTCCAACGTGAAGCCTTTATCTATATGGATGGCCAGAAAGAATTTGTGCAGATTGATCATAAAGATTTGTACCCCTATCTCCTCGTTAATATTGGATCGGGTGTAAGCATGATCAAGGTTAGTCATGTTTTTTGAAACTATCTTTTTCTTCTTCTTCTATAACTATTTTGAACTATTCGTCATACAAAACTCTTTCCTTTTGTGATTTGCAGGTGGATGGGGATGGAAAATTTGAGCGAGTTAGTGGGACAAGTGTTGGTGGAGGCACCTTTTTGGGGTTGGGAAGACTTCTAACAAAATGCCAGAGGTGTTTCTCTTCACCTGCTCAAATTAATCTGATTTTCACTCTTGAATTTGTTTCATCTGAATTAGGTGAACCTGTCCTTTTTCTACAGTTTTGATGAGTTGCTTGAGTTGAGCCGCGTCGGAAATAACAGAGTCATAGATATGCTTGTTGGGGACATCTATGGAGGAACAGATTATACAAAGGTACTTCTTAAACAGGTCTTTCTGCATGATTGTGAAGTTAGAAGAAATTAGCATCTAATCCTAGGACCGTATGTGTAACTTAGGTAGCTCAGGTTCTTATATATCAAGGAGTCTTTGTTAGAGAGCACTGGTCAAGGTAGTTAAAAATAATAAGAATGTCCATGACCCTTTCTAGAAATATGAAAATATTCACGTAGGAAACTTTCAAAATTTTCAATGCACTTTTAACGTGCTTTGACATTGTCTGTTACTAATTTCAGTGAGAAATTCTAGCTTACTATTTTCCATCTAAGGATAAATGACTTGACCACATCTTTTTAATTTCTTCTTTTCTCCATGATCACAGATTGGTCTCTTATCGACAAATATTGCTTCTAGCTTTGGTAAAGCAATTTCAGTTGATTCAGAACTTGAAGATTACAAACGTGAAGATGTTTCACGATCTCTTTTGAGGATGATTTCTAATAATATTGGGCAGGTATGTTCAAATAATCATGATTGCATCTAGTTGTTCTTGTACTGCTGGTGCTTTTTTTCTAAATTGTCATTATTAATTCTAGCAAAGAAATAGTTCTCGCAATAGTGTTGCTCTTCTCCAGGAGCTGTAGTGCTCAAAGTGGGTTACAAAAATCGGAAATTGAAGATTGCAACACTTTTGCATATGCGTAATTTAAGGTGCATCCTAGAGGCATCCTAGACCTGGGATGCTGTCTGTATCAGTGCTTGTGGCTCTCTTATTTCTATCCTCTATCAAATGATCTTATCCTCTTGTTATCTTGGGTTTAGGGTTCAATTGTTGAGACAGTGGTCATAGGAAACAGATTTGAGAATCATCAAATAAATGCTCTAACGTTCAATTCCGTTCTCACTCCTCAGATCGCTTACTTAAATGCACTTCGATATGGGCTCAAGCGGGTATTCTTTGGAGGTTTCTTCATCCGGGGCCATGCTTATACCATGGATACTATCTCTGTCGCAGTTCATTATTGGTAATCTCCAAAACTTTCCTTTTTCTTCAATTTGGCCATGTACTTTTTGATCTTTGATACTGATTTTAGAATGCAAACTCGGATTAGATTTTGGATTTTGGCTGTCATATTCTGTAGGTTCTGTGCAGAGAGTAAGTTTACCTTGGATGGCAAATTGTTAGCTTTATGTGCGTGTGCTTGTGTTCACTTTTTTTTTATGACTTGCAAATTGTCAAGTCTCTTTCCCATTTTCCTTCCCAGCGCTTGAAGTCAAGTTGCCGAACTGTCAGGAATGAGTTTTACTATCTCACTTTCCTTTAGCTTTTGGGTGGCCCAGCATCTTCTGCCAAAACTCTGAAGGATTGTACAACTATTTTTAACAGGTCAAAAGGCGAGGCCCAAGCAATGTTTCTGCGACATGAAGGGTTTCTTGGAGCATTGGGTGCTTTTACAAGCTATGAAAGGCATGGGTTTGATGACCTGATGGTTCATCAGTTGACGCAACTATGCCCGAGAAGAGAATCCTGCTCTGAAGGTATGCTACACAGTGCTCCACACTGGGATGTGAATGAAGAAAAGACGATAGATTGTAATGTGTTCACATCATAGCAGTCGCTGAGACTTTCTTTGCTTCGGTAGATAGGTAATGGTAGCCTGCTCAAGAGCCGAAGCTCCCATCACATGTATAACATATTTATCGAAACTCTCGACAGTATTAAAGGAAATCAAGGCCGTAAAAATGTACGTACACAGAGAATCAGAAGGCATACTAGATGGCTGTTAGTTTCCTGTAGTTGTTGCAGTAACATCCGCACCGAGTTTTTATCGTCTTAAATCGCTTATTGTGTCTCTATCAATTTCATAGTAAAATTAGTCGTTCTTTTTCGCTGCACATTTGTCTTGCATTGGATTTTCTTTTCCTGCTCAAGCTTTAATTACTGCATCTTATATCATACATAATGTCACGCAAACTTGAGGCAAGCTATTTGTCTTAGGCACGTGGAGATTCGAGTCCGCTCTTTGCGACTCCATCTGAACCGGAACTGGTCTGAAAATTCATTTTCATCTTCTAACTTCAGTCTGGAAAATCGCATTTCAACTCTGAATCTTTGCGACAGAAATCTCCTGTCGCAGATTCTTGGCCTCTCTGGTCGACCCTTCATCTCCCTTCAGACAGCAGATTGGGTGAAGGTCCAGACCGATCGTGCCCCACATACCCCTACACCCATTGCACGGGGAAATTCTGAAAAAAAAAATTAAATATATTGCAATTGTGTTGATTTAGTTCTAAATTTTTTTTTTGGCCGATTTAGTCCTAAACTTTTTGCAATTGTGACATTTCAATCCATCCGACGAATTTCGGCTAACTGGGGCTGATGTAGACACTAGTTGGCCGGCCAACAATTGAATATTTTATTATTTTTTAAATTTTTATGAATTTTTAATTTTTAAAATTATTTTTTTCTTTTTCCTCTTTTTTTTTTCCCCTTCCCTTGCCCCTCCACGGCCACCCGCAAGGCTGTTTTCCCTGTCGCCACCCGCCTCCCCACCACTGCCCTCAAGCCCATCTCCATCAAATGCGTCGCCACCACCCAAATCCAAGATCCGAGGCCGGCGTCGCCCCCCGCTGCGGCCCAGGAGCAAGTCTTCAACTTCGCCGCTAACCTCACCATCCTTCCGGAGAACATCCTCATGAATGCCCAATCAGAGCTCTACAACTTGCGCGGATCCGGCATCAGCATCATGGAGATGAGCTACCACGGCAAGGAGTTCTCCTCCATCATCTAGAAGGCCGAGTCGGATCTCTGGTCCCTCCTCGAGATCCCCCCCCCTCCCCCTCGAGTACGCCATCCTCTTCCTCTAGGGCAGCGCCACCACCCAGTTCGCCACCATTCCTCTCAACCTCTGCCGCCTCGATGACCCTATTGACTACCTCGTCATCGGCTCTTGGGGCGTCAAGGCCTTCAAGGAGGCCTAGAAGTTGGTCCGGCGAGGTTAAGCCCCGCCATGGCCGAGCGAGGCTCTACCTCACTGGCCCAGTTCTGAGTTAGCGAGGTCGAGCCTCGCTCAGCCATAGTAGTGCTCGACCTCGCAGTGGCTGCCTCGCCTGGCCACAGCGAGATCGACGCCCGCGACGACCAGGCGAGGTATCTCCGGACGCGACTCTGGCCGGTTAATATACTATGGCAACCAGGTGGTTGTGGTGAGGGGAAGGAAGGGAGGGGTGAAAAAAAAAGGAAAAAAATATTTAAAAATTCAAAAAATAATAAAATATTTGGTTGCCGGCTAACCGGTGTCCACGTCAGAAACGGCCAGCTAAAATTCGCCGGATAGACTGAAATGACATAATTGTAAGATGTTTAAGATTGAATCGATTAAAAAAAAAAGTTTAGGACTGAATCAACACAATTGTAATAGGTTTAAGATTTTTTTTTGGTAATTTTCCCCTCATTGCACCTAGAGCCGCTTCTCCGAGTCCCCGTAAAAGCTCATGTTCCCGGTGAAGTTCATGCCTCACCTTATCTGGCCATCCTTTTGCCATCTCCTCGAGTCGCTCCTCCATGTTGGAATCTAGCAAGCATTACCATTAATTGTATTAAGTCTAACTGTACTCTCGCCTGGGTCTTGTAATTCTTCATTCTGGAATGTAAAGAATTTTGCCCTTCTCTCTCCGTCATCACAGTTCTCAAAACTAGATTTTGCCTGTCTCGCGTGCAAAGATTAAAAACATCTTCTGCTCATTCCACCTTTGAGACGACATCTTATTCTAATGCTAAGTGGTCGCTTCACTATGGGCCAGGGCTACCGTATTGACACGGAAACCATCGTTCATTACGACAATTGAAATCCTATCCATGTAGCACGTAATGATATTTTACGACTCATCTCCACCTCGTTCTCCGACCAGATCGCTGCTATTCTCACCAAGACACATCTTTCTGGGCTATCTTTCTCTATACTCCTGTTAACTTCTTTCAAGTCACATTTGGTTGGGTTTTTTTTTTTTTTTTCTTTCTGAAAGTGGTTAAAAAAAATTACGAAATTAGGGTATTTTTTTTTCCTACCAATTCGGGGCTCTTGCGCCAGTCTTAATGCCGCACAGGTCCTTCCCTTTTAAAATAAAAAAAAAATTCCGTACCTCTTTAGTGACCGTCTGGCCGCCGGAATTGAGAGCTACCGCAGCAGGAATGCCTTTGATCCTGAATTTCTCATGGAGGAAGTCCTTTCTCGGGTCACCGAACGGGAGAGCTAACCAAAGCATGCTTGCGAAGCAACCTTGGTCGCCATCAATGGAGATGACAATGACCTCGAATGCGCTGTCCTTGGCCTTGATCTCCTCGTATGCTTCGAGATGCTTTGGCACGGCATGGTGGTGGTGGGCGCCCGTGTGCAGAAAAATAGAGTGAGATGTCCTTTCCCGCCAAGTCGGAGGTCGGAATCTAGCGCAGGACCAAATCGAATAACGAGACGGTGATTAGTAAAATCACTTGCCCGTGTGATTAGACCATCGAAGTTTGTTTCATGTAGAGCGAACCAAGGGGCTACCTTTGAGCCTTCTCGGTTGATCACGAAATCTCTTTCCTCCAAAACTAGAACCGACTCGAGCGTCTGCCCTCCGTCCTTTGCCCTAGTGATCTCGGCTAGTTCGACTCACTTCTTGGCAGTAAAGGGGTAGGCCTCGACACCGTGACTTCGATCAATTCAATTCAACCACATTCGGATGCAAGGTTTTCCCATGCGGTCCGATCATAGCTAGTCCAGGACCGGTGCCTGGTTCGATATACCGAGCAAGCTTGTGACAGCTTTCGACATGAAAAAGGCAAGACAACCCAAGGCATGGTCTTGAATCCTTGTTCTAAGTCGCTTTCTTCGGGGTCCAGAGGAATCACCACAATCTCAAACTTCTCTCCTCTTTCTTTGAGCTTCTCCTAAACATCTACGAGTTTCGGAGTAAATTCTACACGCGAACTAACATGGAAGTACAGCCTGACGGTTCTTCCTTCAGGCTCAGATGCAGCCTACAGGAGCCTGCCAAGTTACTTACCCATCAAGATACGATTGGTAGGTGGTTTTGAAAAGAGAGCGAGCGAAAGTAACCTTCGTTTCGTTGTTCGAAATCAAATAATATGACAGTTTTTCATTCTGCAATCTAACCATAGTCATTCCCAGATCAACTGAGTTTCGATGCAAATAAGCACAGGTTTCCGGCGATGTCTCTACAGCCACAGACCAGATAAGCATTGGAAAATCAAGAATAATTGTTCCAGCTTCTCCGAGAGCAGGTTCTTCGGGGCCAACTAAAACTGTACAATTGAGGTACCTATGTTCAATTGTTTGTAACAATACGTGGTCGCCATTTTTACGGACGAGGAAGTCTCTGTCCTCTGAAGAAAGAAGGGACGTCAGATCACGAGAAGCACCGTCAGCCATCTCTCTATTGTCGCCTCTGCTCCCCGTCTCTGGCTGAGCGCTGTACCATTGCATATACTTTGATTCCACCAAATGTTAAGCAGCAAAGTGCAAGGCAATATCATTCTAGGACCTGTTGGTCGCTCCACTGTCGCTATGATCGAATTGAAATAGACGAAAGTGGTTTTGAGAGCTCAGCAACGGACGAAAGCATCATTCCCCATTCCAAGAGAAGGAATATGCCCAGTAGCCGGCTGGTTCGAGAAGTACTGCTTGGACGTAGCTAATGGAGAATGGCATAATCTGCAAGGCGAACCCGGCAACTCACGGAGCCTCCGAATCCATAGTTACCAACTCGAGGTTGAGTCCGTCTTTTACTCTCACTGACAGGTGAACTGCTTCTCAACAATCAACAGCAACCTAGCAAGTTCGCCCTTAAGAAATGAGGTTCAGACAGAAGCCAGGTGGTCTGGTTTAGCCACATAGCAAATGCATTACCCCATCATCGCGCAGCTCCCCTGTATACGAACAGAGAATGGTGCGCAAGAGTTTTTCAAAAGGGGGCTGGGTCAACTGAAATCAAAACTTATCGTTTTACGGCTGAGGTGTGGGTTGAGTAAAGTTAGGCCCGTGATGAAAGGGCATGTGATTTAGAATTCTATAAAATAGCTCATAATTCTCTTCTCTAATCCTACACGCAAATAACCTCACATAAAGAGCTATTGTGAAGGTAGTATCATCGAGCTCTGTATCGGCCATTTAGTAAGCGACATAAAGGGTAGTAAAAGAAAATTACTTGAGTTATGTATCATGCTCTATTCCACATAAAGAAATATGGATTTCAAATCAAGTGCCCAAATTCTTTTTTTTTTCCCTCTATTATTATGTTTTAAATTCTAATTATGGTGATCTTGGGTACCGTTTTCGCGGTTTACATGGTGTGATAAATAGCCCCAATTGAGTAAATGCATTTATATTGCACTTTCATGTTGATCATCCATTCTGGATTGCATTGCATCACTTTATTTTTAGTTTGGCTGGGTGAATAAAACCTCAATCTCAAAAACAGTCTGGTTCGAGCCCCCTTAAAGGAGAGGGGTACCTTTATGTAATTCATTTTATTTTAAAATGTACAAATAAAAAGTTACTCATTTTGTTTTCTAGCTCCTTGGAAATACATTTAGCCCTTTTTTTTTTGCCAACAAATATAAATTTATTTTGGGTCATCGACCGTCTTCTTTAAAATATCATGGAAGGGGGAAAAAGAAAAAGACTGAAAAAAGGCTCAATTGAAGCTCAAATTATAGGCCTTGGCGCCGTTAAGCCCAAAGATCCCGAAATGCCTCTCGTACTCTTCGCCGACCTTCTCATTCTCATCAAACAGTCCGAACAGATAAACCTCCACGCCCACGCCGGGCCTCTTCGGCGTCCCGCTGTCGCTCGCCGCCCGCCTCACCACGTTCCCGTTGAATGCCAGCGCGTTTGCCGCGCTCGCCGCCTCCCCTCCCTCCGTCGGCCACCCCGTCTCAGCCACCACCACCGCCACCCCTCCGAACCCTTCCCTCTCCATCGCCCACGCGAACGCGTCCACGCTCGCGTCGAACAGGTTGTCGTAGGTCAGCGTACCGTCGCGGACCGGCTCCCCACCTCCCCTGAACAGCGCGTAGTCCGGTGACATGTGCCTCGCCTCGCTTACGTAGCTGATGTACGGGTACACGTTTGCCATGAACGGCGATCCGGTGTCGTGCAGGAACTGCAGGAGCGGGAGGATCACCGATTGGAGGCTGGGATCGAACGTGGCCGACGAGGGAGGGTAAGTGTTGACGATCACGGAAGCCGCCTGCGGCGACGACAGCTTGATGCTCTCCGAGAGGCCTAAGGTTCGGAGAGCGCTGTAGAGGTTGATGATCGAAGGTACGACGTGGGGAGTGAAGTAGGGGTCCTTGAGGAAGACCTCGTTGCCGACGGCGATGTACCGGACTTGATTCGGTGGGACGTGAGCGAAGATATTGGATTGGAGCCACTGGATGGCGTTGGCTGCGGTTCCGGAGGAGAGGGCAGGGAGGTCCTCGTTGGGGACGCCGATCATGAGATTGATCCCGACGCCATAGAAGGACTGGAGAGTGGCCGGCTCGGTGTTGAAGAGGCGAACGTTTGAGATTTGGTTGGACTTGAGGAGCTCGATGGCGGAGGACGGCAGAGGGAGGTCGTTCGCGACGCGGCCGTAGCAGATTCCCACGGCAGCCCCAGCTGCAGAGCAACGACAAACAAAAATAAAAACAGAAAATTAGAAACAGAAGATGGGACAACTCCATTAATTTTGTTGACAATTTCTTCTCTAGGCGGATCATAAATTAAACAAAAGACCATCTGGGCAACGAAATTTCATCCATAGATTTGCAGAGTTTCAAAAGAAACATTCAGATTGTAAACGCACGAGGAGATGTAAAGACTACAAAATCCACCCCAAAACTTAATATGCTTGGCAGTTACAGTTCATGCTTCACACAAAATCTATCAGAAAAACTAAGCGTTTTAGCTTTTTCTTGAGTTTACTTAAAATCTGTGAAGAGAGAGAGAGAGAGAGACATGTCGAAGGTAAGAAGGGGAGGAGGAGGAGGAGGATCATGATATTGTCCATGAGTGCTGTCTTCTCGTACAGAGGGAAATGAACAAAGTGATGCAAGAAGATATATCAGGTTGAGCGCTTCTGTTTTTTAATTGCAGAAGGGATGGTGCTGTTTAGATGATGATTCTGGAGATTTTGGTTTGGTTTTGGTTGGAGTGCAGCTCTTTCTTGTCCTCCTTTTGGTCGATCTTTGTTGTGATTCCTAGTCGGTCCGATTTCGATGAGTTGGAGTTCCACTTCTACTTTGTTAATTCATGCAAAGATGGATTTGATTAACCTGCTAGATAATTCGAAAGAAACCAATCCATCAAAACGTCGGGACGGGCTCCTGACATGGTTTGTGGATCCACAGTCATCGACTCATTCGATCGACCGTTAGTTGGAAGTTTCGATTTATCATTGTGTGTTCTATGGACGGTAAAATGAACAAAACCGATCACGGTGTATAAAATACACAAGTGCCCGGCGTTGCTTTTGCAGATGGATCTCGCTATTTCTTGACCTTTTCGATCCCATAAGAGTGACTTTAAATATCGATGAAAGTTCGTTATGCCCTCACCTCAATTATAAAAGGCAATGCGAAATCTAAATGAAGGTAAGATTTGTCAAGATTCGAGTTTCATATATATATATATATATATATATATATATATTCTCTCGGTACTCTTCTAATCACTCTTTTTCCCACTCAAAACCACATGACATTGAGGACCTAGAATTTGGTTCTTATTCGATAAGAATAGGTGTTTTACTAATACGCTCTTCACTTGTCACTTTGAGTGGATTTTGTGTATAAGAGAGTTTTACAAGTTTAGAGAGCCTATTACGATATCAGTCTAATAGCTTTTGGAGACCAAACAATCAATCTTTTTGAATGGCGAGAGTAAATTCCGACATTGCGGGATAGAACAATCTTTCTTAAATCTCCATCATCTCCATACATGGCTACACTTAATCCACACTTCAACTGATTCTGTCCGATATAATGTCCACCAAATCAATCTTAAAACTACCCCTCTCTCTCTCTCCTATTCGACAACGTACTACGAAAACCTCGGTATGAGTTTCACCTTAGGAGTGAAAAAACCTTTTTTGAGCTGAACGGACCCTTTTGCATGTAACTTAATAACTTATGGATCCTACCACTATTCTGCACACTTTGATGCTATAATGGCAGTGACTTTGGAAAAATAGGGTTTCCGGGGGGCTCTCTAATCATCAAAAGAGGCGAAGGAGACGCCCCGCCCCACCATGGTCGGAGGCGCACTCCACTTAAACTGAGGAGTGTGGAGCAGGGAGAATCCTCTTTGCGAAAGAAAGGAATAAAGACAGCACAAAATAGCCCCTAAGCAGTAAGCATGACCCCATCATGTCTCCTCCTATGATGAGCTCTTGGAAATTTTTTTGGAGCATCCCCATTGCAATCTTGCTTTCTCGGATCCCCATGACATCCCAATCCCAATCCCCTCACGATTAGTATTGCCATTTCAATCCTTTTTCAAACGAGCATGCTACGTCATGCAGGGATTCTCTTTACCTTTTTTTTTTTTTTTTCAAAATGACTATTTCTTTCGTTTGCACGTAACTTAATCTCCTGACGCAAAATGTTCCGAAGAGACGAAGGAGGATGGGTAACCCATTTGATTTGGTTACTTTTATCGATAATCCACGAGAGCTGTCGAATAATCATTAGTCTTGAGCTCCATAGATAAAAGTAAAATTCTCAAATAAGAATTCGAAGTGACTATCTTATTTTACTAGTATGTCAGTTAGTTTTAGATAAAAGCCTGAAAATGCCCACATATTGTCCAAAAAAAAATAAAAGCATCTCTTTAAGGGCATTTTCGTCATTTAATATTTTATTTTATTTCTTTATATAAAAATTTATAAATGAAAAATAAAAAACACTATGGCCACAGCCCCATCCCTAGTGGGGCGTAAGCGACCCACCCCACCCCACCCCACCCCTCCGGCCTGTGCGTTTGGATGTGTGTGTGTGTGTTTTTTTTTGTTTTGACTTTGTTAATTTTTAAATAATAGAAAACAAGGAAACAAAAGAAGAAATAAAATCAAAAAATAAATGTCGAAAATGTCCTTAATACCAAACCCCTTTTTTCAGACCACATGGCAACTTTAGGTCCATTTGAAATACGATTCCGTTCAAGTCTTTATTGAAAAGAAATGATTGCACTTTGAGCCCTCATTTAAAATTTTCGCTAGAAAATAAATTGCACGGTCAGTCATCTCCTTCGTATGGATCCGTTCCGGTACACACTCTCTGTGCAAAATTGGAAGGTTGAATCTGAAAGAGGAGGTTCACCCATTTTTTACGGCGAATGTGGTTTTTTCGGTCCTTCCGAATCTTCCGTGAGGAAGCACAAAGGGACGACTGCACAAAATCCATTGCGAAAGCTGAACACCGCCATTCGCCTCCAACTCCAAGCCAGCAACTACAAAGCTGAACCTGTTCAACCGAATGATTCTAGGGCAAAAAAAAAAGCACTTCCACCGTCGAGAGCTTGTGTCTCCAACTTGGAAAAAGCTCTGGTCAGCCCACCATTAACAAAGGGTCATTGACGTTTTTTTTTTTTTTTTTTGGCTGCACATCAATTACAGCCCCGTTCTCACCATCAATCATTCAAAGATGATGGTCAAAAAGAGCTGTCTTCATAGTCATGCCAGTTGCCTAATGCTTGGCTCCATGAGCAAATAAAGCTTCCAAAATCCCACTTTCTCTCCTTTCCAAGCAAACTCCACCTCCCCTTTCTTGCGCAGCAAAGACACCCAAGAGATCTCTTTTGCATCTTTACCTCCTGCTTTACCTAAAGAACGTATCTTCTCTCCTTGTTTTAAACAAAAAAGAAAGAGACACTTGAAATACAACTTCAACACATGCGCTTCACCCTTGTCGTGGGCAATGCTTTTGTAATAAATCATCTTTGCCTTCACTCAAAGAACAAAGCGGCTTGGACACTACCAGTAGCCCTACTAGTCCTCATATAAACGCGGCCCCAAAGCACTTCCATTTTCCTCTTCTCTTTCCTCTTCTCAGTCCCAACACAAACACAGCACCATGTCGTCACAACTGCAGCCGCAGCCAACCCCAACCACCACTCAACAGCCTCTCCTGACGTACCCCTACAACGTCCCGGGTCAGCCGCCGCCCGTGTCCCGGCCCCAGTCCGACGGGTCTTTCGGGGGGGTCTTCATAGTGCTCGCCGTGATAGTCCTGGTGTCCGCCGTGGCTTGCTGCCTTGGCCGGTTCTGCGGTCGCCACAAGCCTAAGGGAGGGAGCAAGAAACAGGCGGTGACCCCTGCCACCGCCGCCACTCGGCCCCCCAAGGGGAGCGATATCGAGTTCGGGTTCGATCACAAGAAGATCCGGACCGCCAATAAGCCGGTCAGGTATGGAGAGTACAAAGGGAACAACAACAGTAAGCCAGGATTAGATGGTGGGTTCGTCTTCGACTTCAAGAAAGGAAGCAAGATGATGCCTTCTAACGGCTATGATGGTGAGCCCCCGGTCGGCCCGTGATGGTACTGGTATACACAAATTGAAGGGGACAATTACATAGCTTCAAATGTATCCGTCATGTCTCGTGATGGATTCGAGTTCTTTCAGAAATTGCTCTTTGACGTTTGTAATATTTGCTTGTAGTCCTGTGGAGCTTGTACTCTTGTTATATGGACAATGGGAGAAGGAATTTCTAGTCCAGTTCACTTATCCAACGAGAAAACTACTGCTCCATCCTGGTCCATTGAACACAGATGGCTGTCCGAACTTGTCCAGACGATGTGCGGGCCTATTGGACTCCCTGTCAGTCCTGGATTAGATTGTTTCTTAAGCCTGCTAAAAAATTACACATATAACATCTTCTCCTGGATCGGGCTTGACTCGGGTTCGATCGGCGTTGCTGGTTGAGCTTTATCCAAGGCCGTTCAAAAGTGGTCTTGGGGCCGATTTGATTTGGGCAAGCCGGAGGGAGCCCCTGGACCGTCGGAATTTCGATGAGCAGTTCACAGGGGAGCACCTGGACAAGGTCTAAGCCTAGTATTATGTTTAGCTCAATCTAGTTAGGCCTAATCACCAAGGTTTGTGATTCTATAATCTTGAGTTTTGTGCAGCGAAAGCGAACGGAACGGACGCTTGTAATAATTTTGATAATTACGGATAAAATTTGTTTCTTAGGTATGGTTTATGACCATTATTATTTGGCTATAATAAAAAATAATCAAGTATTGTTCTCATCGTGTATGTTCACATTAACAAACTGTTAAGTCTTATTATCATATTAAGAATGCGTTCAAACCAAACATAAGGGTCGCTGATCGAGGTTAGACTTGCTCACGCTCACTTACTAGATCACTCCTACGTGGCTACTTCCTCTTTTCAAACTCCACAAGCGAATGACTCGCTAGTTTCATGAACTCTTCGTATGTGTCGACAATGATCAGCGAGAAAAAAGAGAGAATTTGATCAGAATCTGTATACTCTGTACTTACGCTCTCCATTCTCGAATTCACTTGATGCTTTCATGTGATTTGATGTCGTGTCCAAACGAATGTGTTGCTCGTTTTCCCTCTTTTGGAAGATTTGGTTGGCGCAGCATCTTCATCGGCGGCACTGTCTCGCTCGCAGAATTGCGAGCAACTGATTAATTTCCCCTTGCATGCGTTTTGAAATTCTCTGCCATGCACTCGTTTGAAAGAGATGTTCTGAATAGGAGGGGATCGAGAGTTTTCCATTTCCATGTTATGTGAGCCTGACTAGTAAGCTAATTGGGAATACTTCTTTGAAATCGAGTTAAATCATGACAAGCCCACAATCCAAGAACTTGCCTTGAAACTATTAAAGTCTATAACCGGACACCCACTGACGAGTAAATCACAATGGGGTCAACCTCAATAGCTTATTGTGGCGAATGTACCCGTGGATTAACATGATGAACTCCTAGTATGGTACATGCTTCTTTTGCGACTCGTGAAGGGTCCCTTTGAATCCGACTCACAGCCTACGTGTTTCCCACGCACCGGCCGATGCTGCCAGTCATTCGGGGGGCGGGGAGGGGGGAACAAAATTAAAGATGATCTCACAGGAAGACCAAGCGGAGGCCTTACATTCAGCTCAGGCCTTCCCCTGCTGCCGTACGTTCGATATGTACAGTGGGGAGGAAGCTTATAAGCACAGACGCGCATGGTCTTGTCGCCTTCAACCGAACCTACGCACGCCGTGACTCCCTGGGACCCCAGGAAAGCGCTTCCCTGAGTGTAGCGGGTTCATAGCTCGAGTCTCGGATTCACCACTCGTGAAGTCGCTCGAACTGTCCTCAGACTTCCACGGAATCTTTTGGGACCCGGAAACCTCTCTAGAGCTGTAATCTCCACTATATGGTCCATAGTCCGAGCTATTGCCGCTGCCAAGAGCCATCCTTCTGAATCTCATTATGTCTTCATTATATTGGCCTGATTCATACACGGTGCTCTGACCATATTTCACTCCGTTTGTTAGATCAGACATGTCGCCCTCAGTGTCGAGTGCTCTTACAACCTAAGTAAAGCGCCACATGATTAGTTGTTCGGATCCGCAACAGGGCCCTATACTTTTCACTGGAGATTACATTCCCAAGTAAAAGATAGCTACATCGTGAAAAATGCTGGATGACCATATTTGAACAAATAAGGTAGTCCAAGTGAGCAAACTCTTCGCATCATTTTGATGATCAGTCACTTTTGCTTGAGAATCTGCAAGCCAATTTAAACTAGTGTATGGTGAGTTCATCATTTCAACTTACCTGAGCCATACGAGGCCTCTTTGTAGCAGAATGGCGTATACAAGCTGCAGCTGCCTCAATCATTCTGAACATTTCGCCCTCCACATAACACTTCTCTAGCCGTGGATCCACTACCTCGCTCAAGTCCCCAGTTTCAAGGGCTCGGATTAGCAACGGACGAGCCTACCATCATCAGACCAGCAACTTGTCATTGGACGGTAGAGCATTCATAGCGTTCAGTGGCTTGTGCTCGTAGATAAATTGTTCATGATCTTTCTTCATTAAAGGACATTTGACAAAAGTTGTGGTAGGAGCAACAGAATATCCCGGTTGTTTCAACAATGCGACATGAAAAGCAGAAATTTATGCATTGTTCTTACCCACTCAACCAAACTTTCGTCACCCAAAGGCTGAGTTGCATCAACAGGTTTACGGCCTGTGACAAGCTCTAAAAGCACAACCCCAAAGGAGAAAACATCTGATCTATCGGTCAATTTCCCGCTAGATGCATACTCCGGTGCCAGGTACCTTAAGCCAAAATTGAAACATTGAAGAAAGAGCAAAAGAAGTAACAAAAACCCAACTCATATTCTATTGATGGAGCATACTGCACTAGACATTTGGAACAAAAAGATGAGGAATCCAGGCATTCAACATATTGGTGATTTTGGAATTCCGATATCATTAGTTAAAGCCAGAAATCCAGTCTTTTGCCATCTGGAGAAAGTAAAATAAAAGAAGCGGGTAACAGAAAGCTGAAAATTCTTTTAGTTTCAGAAAATATATTATGTAAGGCGCCAAGAACCCAGATATTTGATCCTTCTACCCTGTCATACGCGGTTTATAAGACATCAGTTCCTGTTAGATACCTGCAACACATTTGCATCCTTATTCGTAAGCCAGTTTTATCGTTTGACAGAGAAGAGTACTAAAGTTGAGATGAAAACTTCCGGTGGATATCTATGCTTTTTATGTTATCAGTCTGTCAAGCAACACTCACCCAAATGTCCCCATGACTCTCGTGGATACGTGAGTATTAGCGTCATTCGTTAGTTTGGCAAGTCCAAAATCTGCTACCTGTGTTTGAGAGGATAACATATTAGAACCCCCTAGCTGTCAGCTTATCTGAAGTTCATTTTGGTATAGAGAGGCAGGGGATGACAAGTGAAGCATATGAGTACCTGTGCTTCAAAGGCATCATCCAACAGAATGTTTGCCGACTTAATGTCTCGATGGATAATCTTTGGATGGCCTGTGGAACATAGGATACGAAGAAAGGAGTAATTAGATATGCTATCCTTCAGCTTTCGAGCTAGATCAACAAGGGTTTTATGTACTTCAAAAAACTCAATAGTCACACAGACAATCTATACATCATCTTAGTACGGTGATGTATGCTAGTATGGGTATAGAATAGATTACTACAGTGCAACGGATGCTTCTATCCGCCTCAATCTGCCTATATATTAATGAGTTCCTGTTTGAAGGGGGTACATGCGATCGCTCTTGAAGACAAGTGAAATACGTACAATCTTCGTGTAGGTATGCCAGACCCTTTGCAGAGCCGAGGGCGATCTTGACTCTTTTGGTCCATTCCAGAGCTGGCAATCCTTTCTCTGATGTGAAGAACCATTGTGTTTATTATGAGTATTAAAAGGAGAAAGAAACTCTTATCGTACGAAAAGGAAGGCAAAGACTCTGCTGACCGTGCAAATGGTGCTCAAGGGTTTGGTTGGGGACGAATTCGTATATAAGCAGCCTCTCCTTCTCGGCTATCGAATAGCCCACCAAAGACACCAAATGCCGATGATGAACCCTACTGATAATCTCTACTTCAGCCCTGAATTCCCTGTCCCCCTGTCCACTGCCTGCCTTGAGCTGCTTGACAGCAACTACTTTACCATCCGGTAGCCAACCCTTGTAAACGCACCCGAAGCCACCCTCGCCAATGATGTTTTGGCGGGAAAATCCATTGGTTATTTCCATCAATTCTTCGTAAGTGAAGAAGCTCTTGGAACTTGCTATCACACCGGAGTCTGGTCCACCTCCGTGGTACATGTTCCCTCCCTTCTGACTCCCGTAGCCGTTTTCGATAGATGAATTCTGGGCTTGGGACGCATGGTAGGGACCTGATTGGCCAGTCACACCCTTCATATGCGCTTGCTGCCCGTAGTAATATTTATCTGCATAAGAGGTTAAGAAGGAGAATATCAAAACCGTATGAATATTCACTCCGTATCAGAGAAAAGAGCCAACGATCTTTCTACCTGATTGCATTGAGAAGCTAGTGGGCGGAACATACTGCGAGGCCAAAGCGCCCTCTTTTCTCTTTCTCCGCCTGGTAACTAAGAAAACCAAAGCGACAAGTGCGATAACAAAAACTCCGCCAACTGCCACGCCGACAACAGTGGTAGTGCTTCCAGAGGATGTGGTTGATCCTCCTGAACTGGAACTGCTGGTGGAACTCGGAAGTCTACTAGATGTTTGAGATGGGGAAGTTGACCCGGATGTTGTTGCGGGAGTCAAATTGGTCGGTGTTGTGGGTGGCGACCCGCTAGCTGTGGGAACCGAAGGCGGTGGAGGGGAATTAGATGCCACTGGAGGAGACAGTCCGGTGCTGGAAGTCGGTGGAGGGGGACTGATAGCTGGTGCTGGAACTGCACCTGTCCCACTGACCGGTGTGGGAGGCGGAGGAGGTGAAAGCTGGTCAGAAGGTGGAGGTGATCCGGACGGAGTTGAAGATTGCTGAGGCGAGGGAGGGGGAGATGTTGGAGGTGGGGGAGGTGGAGAAGGTGGCGTGGAACCCGAATTAGACGTAGGTGCTGGTGGCGGGGAAGCTATAGGAGGCGGTGTTGTTTTGGGAGGTGCCGAAGGCGTTGGTGGGGATCTCGATGGTGGTGGGGGACTAGGAGGGGAAGCGCTCGAATTGGAAGGAGAGGAGGTCGATGAGTTGGGACTAGGCGGCGGGGGAGATGGCGGTGAAGCAGGTGGAGAAGTCGAACTGGGCGGCGGCGCTGCATCCGACAGCGACCCATTGTCGTCATTGGAAGATGGAGGGGAGGAAGAGGTCAGTGGCGACGGCGGAGAGACGGGAGTGGAACCCTCTGCAATTGAAGCCAGGTTAAACGGGGCGGAGGTCGAATTTGAAGAGCCAAGCGTTTCTGAGCTAGACATGATATCGTTTCTTTTTTCTAGATTCGACGGTTTCTTCAGTCCATTTTTATCAAACAGATCACCTTATGATCTCAAGGAACTCACTCCCTTTCCCGCGGCTGTTCAGAATCACGGCCCTTGCGGCGAGCACGTTCCGGTTCTCTTCCCCTCCCCCCCACCTCTCCGTGCAAATCGTCCTTCCTTGTCGGAAAACTCAGGTACACAATTCTGGGTTCGTCGACAAGAGAGGGATCAAATGCGGAGCATTGCGGACGAGCGAATCATGCCGACCATCACCTTCGAACAAGAGGAATGGTGAAGAGAATCAGACAAAGGGGATCAAAGATGGAACACCTGGGTCATGCGGGAGCAATGCCGGTCGGAATACCCAGGCGATGCAATGTTGTCGTGGGGGCAGAGACTTTGGCGAGAGGATCGAATGTAGGCCAGATTCCCAACCCTTGAAATTCTGAGGAAAAAGGTTTAATTTAGGTGGAGGGAGAGACAAAGATGGTAATGGCTCGACATGAACAATATGTCATGCGATATCCACTTTTTTTTTTCTTTTTTTCTGGGGGGAAAGTGGTCAGGGTTACTGGTAGGCACGATTCTGTTAAGACTAACTAACTAACTACCGCTCTTTTCGTTTTCGTTTTTGTTTTTTTTTTGTCCCCCTTTTTTATTTTCCCCTTAATTTTATCAAGAGAATGAACGCTCTCTCCTTGACTCTCGGGTTACCGCGCAACGTACCGCGGGTCTTCCGACCAAAAAAAAAAAACGTACCGCGGCTCCATTACGTTTCCCGCCCCTTTCAAACTTGTTTCTCCTGATCCCTCTCATTCCCGCGTGCCACGTCATCTCCTCCAAAACCGCCCTCTTCGGGACCCCGCTCTACCCACGGCCCGTGGAATTTGATTGGATAGCAGATTATGGCGACGCTCCAATCCAGGCCGCTGGATGCTGTGAATTTGACGGAGGATGATCCACTTTCCTCACGGGGTCCGGATCGAATGTGTACTCGCCACCGGTCCATCGGGTTCGAGCGCTTGGGAATTCTAGGCTCTCGGATCGAGGATTGGACCCGTCGCCCGAGGCTGGATCGAGGATTATCTCCATCGCTTTTAGAGTGCGTTTGGTAGCATTCCAAATAAAGTATTTCTGTTCAAAAATTATTCTGAAGTATGTATGGTAAAAAAATGTTTCAAAAATATTTGAAAAAATACTTTTGACCAAAAAAAAAAGAAACAAAATTTTTAACTTATCAAGCGCGTTTATGTTCTCAAAAATTATAATCGGGAACAAAAACACAACAAAAATATTTATGTTCCAAATATGTTCCCAGAAACGTTACAAAACGCAACCTTAGAGCAGGACATCTGATACCCTGATTCCCTTGGAGGTCAAATTACGGGGCATACTCAAGACCCGTCTTCAATAAATAAGGCCTAATAGCTCTTGAATCTTGATTAAAGGTTTTAGTCGATTGAAGCAATTGAAAATGATTTCTATTCCAGGGGATTTCATCGTTCAAAACTAATAGATAAATTTGGTGGATTAGCTTATCAATTGAGCCCAAAGGAGAGCATGCGTTTAGGTCACGACGGGCTTGCGTTTAGAGACGAACATGGTTCTAATATAGAATCGGAAACACCAGAGATCTGGATGGATCCACACTCATCCGAGTCAACGTTATGATGAGACTTAAGTCCGATTCTCAATTCCATATTTTTAAGAACTTGTACTATGCGGTTTGCTTCCTAGTTCTTCGGGGAACCGAATAATGAAACTACAAAACTCTAAAGTAGAAACATAATGGGTGAATATTTTACTTAATCTATACTTTTATTATTAGGCTTTATGTTACGTATTTCGAAATCTTGTTTGAATTTTTATTATGCATTTCATTTTTTTATTGAATGTTGCTCTTGAAAAAACACGGATTTTTTTTTTCATTTTTGTTGTTGTTGCGTTCACTTTCATATTGCTGAATCGAGAACGAAAAAGAAAGATAGAAATTGTCCGGTTCCCAGATAAACCTCGAAAATGCCTTAAAACCAGTGACAAGATAGGTTCAAAGTTCCAAAAAATAAAAAATTACGAATAGATTCAATGTTTTAATTGAAACTCAAACATAACCTTAGAATCGCTCTTCCTTAGCTTGCATTGCAAGTTAGATACATTGCGTCCTTTGACTACACGTTGGATTTTGGAAGCTTCGAATTGGTCAATTCACGGATGTCAAAATGCCAGCGAGATATGAGTTGCGAATGTCATGTGAATAAGGGTCAACGATATCAACTTCTAGAATTTTTTTTTTTAGCAGCAACTTCTAGATTTGTAAGCACATTAAGAAATCGCCCACATTTTTCTAACATCGGTAACTTGAAAAATACATAAGCATAGCAAGTTGGTTAGTGTTTGCCACGGCACATAATATAATAGCTTAAATTAGTCCCGTGCGCTAATCTCCCGAATTAGTCGCTCGCGACACTACTCCTAAAGTTAGTCGTTGGCTTAATTCGTCCAATGCTAGGACAGTTGAATTTGGTACCTAAATATGAGAAGCGACTTGAGTTTAATGTATAATATAGAGATATCATGTGATATATCATTAACCGCGGAGATAAATGTCAGAGAAAGCCCTTAATTTCTGAAGGATTTTATGTCTGCAAATCGGAGGAGACGGGCAATTTTACATTAGTCTCGCAAAGTGCAGAGAAATTATCGCATTACGCATAATAACCCTAAGATCGAGGGAACGAATGGAAACTCAATTGTGTTAATTCTCTTTTTAACGACGAATGAGTAACCAGGATTCGGTGCGAAGGAGTACAAAAACAATAGATTGATTTGTCAACACAAAAAAGAATATGCATCATGTCATAAATATTAGGGTTTTTTTTTTAATAATCCAAGGAAGCCCCGCACGGCCGACAGCCGAGGAGTAAACCCTGGGGGCGACACGTGCTAGCCACCACACATGTGTCATCGGTTAAGTCACCCTGCGGCGTCCTGGATTCGAACACTCAACCTTTTGCGAGAGTAAGAGTGCGCGCTCCAGCAGCGCCACCCAGGCGGGTGGTCATAAATATTAGGGTTAATACCACTAAAAATTATAAATTAGTAAAATTTACCCAAAATAAATTTTTTTATCACAAAAAATCTCAAACTGATACATCAGTGATAAATTTACCCAAAACTAATTTTCTTTTTCACAAAAAACTTCAAACTAGTGCATATGTGACAATTTTACCTTTTGTTAAGTTGTGTTAATACTACGAAAAATCTCAAATTGATACACGTATGACAAACAGAGAGTAAAAACCCTAAAGTGGTACATCTATGAACTACAAAGTGCCATTGAACTCAGCAATTTGATGGTTAAATTTAACGAAAATTAACATATGATAAATTTATCATAAATGTACCAGCTCAATGAAAATTTGTCGCAAGTATACCAGTTTAAGATTTTTGTCGTAACAAAATAGTTTGAGATAAATTTGTCACTGGTGTATCAGTTTAGGGATTTCTGTGGTATTAACCCTAAATATAAATAACATACTTAAATTCTTGTCATTCAAAAAAAAAAACAAGGAAAAAACAAAAAGAGCATATTTGACAACATTGGCAATTTAGGTAGCGCATGGTAATACTTTTAACCAACTTCTCAACTTCTGACAATAAATTGATTTCTCTATTTCTCCTAAAATAGAGATTGATTTTTTTTAATTCTCCTCCAAATTGACTTATAATCAAAGAAATTCGTTTGGCAACGGTTAAACAAATTTATATTTTGAAATATTATTAATAAAATCGTTGGCCGCGACCGGCCGACTGGGGCTAGCAATGTCCGACCACGAGTGGCAATGGTGGTCAGCCGAGGCTTGTGTAATCGAATAAGTGATTTTAGAGACGATACGTAAATATTTTTAACTTCTCAAAGTTGGCAAAAAATCCAACCAGAAGTAAAAAATTCTATCATAAGTTAATTTTTTTACCAAACATATTTTTACTTCAAAAGTGATTTTACCAAACGAATTTCCCTGCTAGATTGACTTCTGGCAAGGAAATTGAAAAAGTGAAGTGTTTTCATGGCCAATCCCTAATTTAAAGTCGGCCCAATGCAAAAAAAAAAAAAAAAACTCCAACTAACTGTGACAACTATATCCATTTTTTTTTCGTCCTATACATTTGTCCCAATTCTACTCAAAATTTTTACTTTTATCCCAATTTTATTAGTCTAATATTAAAAAAACCCCAGCTATAACATATGTTTCAATTATATCCCCTTTTTTGTCTCATTAAAAATCTCTAACTATTACTTTTGTTTCAATTCTACTACCATTAGTTTTCCGTTCATAATCACCATTAGTTAAACTTACGTGGCATTTTCGCTTTGTTAATGAATTACATCTTAGCAAAGTTGACATAAAAAATCCCTGAACTTCTCTTTTGTTGTTTGCTTTATCTATATATTGTTAGGAGATACAGAGTCACTCAAGACAGCACGTTTCGTATTTTTTTGGTACTCAACAGCCCAAAAAACTGCTAGACACGAAGATATTTGGACTAATAACATAAAATTTCGTCGTCCCTGAAACATATTGTTTCTAAATTTCGAAGATTCATTAGTAATTTCGATAAGAAAGCTCGAGCTACATGGGATTAACTAATGATGGTTATAGACGGAATACTAACGGCGGTAGAATTTGGATAAAAATAAAAGTGTTGATTTTTTTATGAGATAAAAAAAGTTATAAAAAAGTTATGAATATAATTGGAATATATATTAAAGTTGATGATTTTTTTGATATTAAAATAGTAAAATTGAGATAAAATTAAAAGTTTGGGATAGAGTTGAGACAAATGTAAAAATTTAAGATTTTTATGAGATAATTTTTTTTTGGATATAATTGTTACAAATGCTAAATTTACTGATTTTTTTAGTATCAAACCATTTGAATTCCATGTCATTTGACCGGAAATGGCAGCACCACGGGTGACATCATGCATGAGGTCAGACAAAAACGTGCGACCCGCATTTCCTATCTCGACTCGCACGAATTAGCCCGACCAACATCCTCGCCACTCACGCATTTGACGACCGCCACCTAAACAAAAACACCAAGAAAAGAAAACGGTAGAAAATCGCCTTTTTCTTTAATATTAGACAGGTCAAACCCCTTCTGAACCAAACACGCGTGCTGTGATTCACCAGCGGGTCGGGTTCCCGTGGTCGGATCGGAGCCCCGGTTCGGAAGCTTCCTTGTTCATGCGGAAAGAGAGCCAGCTTTCCGTCCGCCCCACGAAAGTGAATCTTCCTCGTGAACGAGCCAGACGCAACGCATTCACACAGCTTTAAATTCAGAGGGACTGAAGCTTCCTAGCCGTCTCCCACCACCCACCTATATTTATTCCTCCTCCTTCACACCCCCTCTCTCTCTATACCCATTTCTCAATCGTTTTCGCATAGGCCATCCAGTTTTCTAGAGAAGCTGATTCCAATTCCATCATCACCAGCGCCGGCAATGGAGGTGTCTCAGGCCATGTCCGTCTCTCCCTCCTTCAATCCTCATTACTCGGCCGTGAAGTCGGAGTCTTTCGACAAGTTGGCGGAGGATTTCGAGGCGAAGCTCGACGTCTCCGACGGCAAGCCTGATGGGTCTGACTCTGACACCATAACCAAATCTGCAGAGCGAGAGCCGCAGCTCGAGGAAGAAGACGAAGAGGACGGGGATTCGGACTTCGAGTTTGCTTGCCTCATCCCGGGCGGTTCGCCGGTCTCGGCCGACGACGTCTTCGACAACGGCCAGATCCGCCCCTTTTTCCCTCTCTTCAACCGCGACCTCGTCTTCGCCGACTCCGAGCCGGACCCTTCGATGTCGCCGTCGGTCCTCCGGCCTCTTATGAAGAAGGTGTTCACCGAAACGGGCGTCGGTGGCGGGGCGGACGAGCCGCGGGGGACTTACTGCGAGTGGACGGCGAGGATCGTGGAGGAGACGCCGCCCTCGCCGGGGAGCTGCCGGAAGAGCAACTCGACCGGATCCTCGAAGATGTGGCGGTTCCGGGACTTGTTGCCGCGGAGCAACAGCGACGGCAGAGACGCCGTCGTGATGCTGAGCCCTCCCGCCGACGCAAAGAGGAGCGATCGCTGCGTCGAGAAGGCGAAGAGGTCGACAGAGAAGGCCGTGGAGAGGAAAGAGGCCAAGGTGGAGGTGGCGAAGAAAGGAAAGGGGAAGGGCAAGACGACGGCGCCGTCAGCGCACGAGAGGCACTACGTGAAGAGCAGAGCCGCGAAGGAGTCGGAGAAACGCAAGTCGTACTTGCCGTACCGGCGAGACCTGCTCGGGCTCGGGTTCTTCACCAGCGTCAATGGGTTGAGCAAGAATCTGCACCCATTTTGAGCAAAACCGTCGTGGATCATCGCTTAGCATTTAGGGGTCAAAACCATTGATTCATTGATTCGATTCATGCGAGATTTGTTGAGTCCCACAGGATGTGTAATCAAGTCCTGGGAGACGATAGTCCTTACCTGACATGGAGATTTTTAAGAGGTAGACGTAGAGATAGGTGGTGAATTTCACTTCGATTCCCGATTAGCGAATTCGGGATGTTCAGTCGTCGTAACAGCAGTAATTGTCGATTTGGGTTTTGCTTTCATTTCATTAACACCCAAATGACGGATGTACAGTCAATTTGAATAAATTTTCCTTCATCAAGCGTTGATGGCCCTTGCCGAAGTCCCGAAACACTGTTCGGAAATTACCCACTTTCCTCAATTGATTACTCAATAATTTGCCGACGCTTGAGACAAAATCTACAGGAGGTCACGTGAAATGTCAACACGAACGGATGGAGACAACCTTGAAGCCAAGCGCCGTTCTCTGTTTTCTACTCGTTTTATTTGCATCCTTATCCTCCAGAGAAAGCGACTTCCTCGCCGCCTTCTCCTTTTGTTCACGATCTGAAAACGAAATGGGAAGAGGAAATACCTTGCACTTTACAGCTCCTACTTGTGTATTTTAGGCAGACACAAGAGGAAAAGTGGGATTAGGTAACTCTCCATCTCAGTCACGTTGTCGGAACTTTCATACGACGACCGAGAATGGAGGCGGAAGCTTCAAGGTCCTTTCTTTCGCAAAAACCAAAAAAAAAAAATATATATTGTGGGTCAAGGTCTGCTGCACAGCGTGTGAAACGAAATTAAAACGTGCGTCTTCCCATGAAAGCGAAAATAAGACGATCGACTCATGCCTACTCCTGAATAGAGTCAAGAGTTACAGAGCAATAAGCATGGATTAAGTACAGCTGAATTTCGTTGTCCACGAGGATACTTCGTTGTTTCCACTACTCGCCCAAGGAGCGAAGCACAAGAACGTACGGACATGCTGGCCGAGATCTGCCGCCACGCATTCTAGGAACATTTCCTATTACTTTCCTGCTTGACCGCCCCTGCTAGCTAGCTCGCTCATTCTGTTGCCTTGGTCGGCGATACTTCATTATCGCAAGTCGAAAACTTCGAATCTCAGATTCAAGTTTGTGTAGATATTAGCGCAGTGTTCATAGATAGGACCTCCATCGGCGGTTTCCCCGTGAGTGTGAAATCCCGTTTCTCGGCACTCTCTCAGGACGTTCATCCCACTGGGTTCGGATAGCCGGAATATGCCGTAGTTCCTGAATTCAACAGTATCACGGGTTCATTTCATATACATACATATCACCAAATGTTAGTTACGTGCATGGAAGAAGTACATTTTCTATGAACTGTAAATCTTTCACCCTTCCAAGGTCATCCATCCATATAACACCTTTGAAAACAACATTCCTGTCCCTTTCTACATCTCTCCATACTCAGGGAGACCGAAGAGTTTAAATTTGTCGGATAGAAGAAGCATAAGCAATATTCACAGCATTTTAAAGCACCCTGTTGAGGGACGTGGGCTATATCAACATAGCCAGTCGCAGAAATTGGAGAAGGGCAACGTATGCATGTGCTTCTGAAAACACCTAGAAAATTACTTTTGCAGAAGAATAGAACTGGCAAGAGGTCAGTCCATGGATTTCCTTTGGTGCTCCTGAACATTGCTTTCGGTGCATCTTAACCGATGGACGCATGAGGCTCTTCCGACTGTTAAAATGCATCAGAAGCAATGCCCCAGGAGCATGAAATAATCGTTCCTAATCATGTGCGC
The DNA here is from genome assembly GCA_028455895.1 of Rhodomyrtus tomentosa. Lineage (NCBI taxonomy): Eukaryota > Viridiplantae > Streptophyta > Magnoliopsida > Myrtales > Myrtaceae > Rhodomyrtus > Rhodomyrtus tomentosa. The sequence goes on along the minus strand of JAPCWY010000003.1, from coordinate 8,843,070 downwards.
ACTAATGATTCTGAAGCAGAGGCATGCTGCTCTCACCGAGGAGACAGAAAAGAATAGGGCATGAACAAGGTTAAGAGTACAGATGGTGATGATGATGATGAGCATGCACGCATGCATTTATGGTGAAGAAGCTGCACCTGCAAAGATTACGAAAGATATATTGCCATATCTAGTCTACGCGTGAAAACCATAAACAGACTGCAGCTATAAATCGTTGCTTGACATATGTCAGTTAAGCTATTTGCTATTTCTCTTAGTAGTAAACATCCATAAATTAGATCGTTGCTATTGAAATTCGAAATGTTTGCAGACCTTGATGCATCAGTTGGAGCCATGACAATTGCAAATGCTTCAGGTTCCATGACCTGTGATTAGGCATTAAAAGAGAGTATCATGACAGAATGGCCAAAAAACCTCGTAATTCATCCCCGCAAGAGTGGCTGGCAGGACTGGAAGTGTTTGCCTTTGCCTTCAAAATAATCTAAACTGGTGTTTGCCGTAGACAGTACAATAAGATCAGGATTCAGGCTGGGAATTGACGCAGATAGCATCAATATACTAAGTTGTCCTGAATACAGGAGGTTAGAGAATAGAAAAATTTCCTGAGGACGGGAGAATGGTGTTCTCTGTTCTAAATTCAGTTTGGCAATCGTCTCTTTAGTCCTCTTATATCACCTAGAAGAGTTCACAGACTAGCATTTTGATGGAGAGAATCAAGTACCTGATATGAATACTGAGTGTGCAAGTCAATCGATGACATGAAACAGCTCTGAGACGGATGTGTCTGAAAAACAAACAGAATCTTACTTAGAACAAACACGACAAGTATTTGTGAGGAGAGAGAAATATCAGAAACGTGCCACATCTTCCTCAATCATATTAGGGAACAATGAAACTTGTAGCACAAGAGTTCTGCTGCTATCTTAGCAAGGCGGGAAAAGAACAAATGACAGACAAGGGGACGAGTAGAGAAAAAAGGTCATGCTGAGCAACTGCTCCTCTTTGCGGTAGCTAGCACTCTCGCCTTTCTTAATTATTCAGTATATAGCTTTCCTTTATCTATCCATATTAACAACTTAGTGTACTCTGTAGTCCCTACAATTAATAAGTCCTAAGTAATCTTGTAGTGACACGGCCGATATTCCAGAATCTTCCATGATTACCATCATCACATATGTCCTAAAGCAGAAATCAGCAGAGCACAACGGAAGAAATTAAACTAAATCAGGATTGCCTCGCTGAGAAGAAGATACAGGTCCATAAGAAGATTGCTTAAGAATCTTAAGCAGAGTCAGGAAATCAGCATTAGAAAAGCAAAAAAGCGTGGTCAGAGCCGTATCTCATACATGAATCCATCCAACCGGAATCAGCGAGTGTTCATGTTGTATTGCAAAAACTTCCTCCTCATTCTTGGCCAAACACTGTCATTCGGAACACAAAATCAATGTACAGATACTAGGACCCCCAAAAGTAAAAAAGAACTTCACCAAATTGAATATATGGGTCTTTGTAACTCACTGAATTGGCAGTTGATTCCTGTTTGGGTATGATCAATGTCGTTACGTATAGAATACCCTTATCCTGTACAAACCATGACACATTGATCATATAATCTACTTTGCGATAGTAATTTGGATATCAGGTGCAGAGTCTTGCATCGTGGATCTGAGCAGTGTCAAGGCTACTGCAAACTCAGTGCTGTATTTTAGTGGGCTATTTCTCTGAAAAAACAGCTTCTGATCTCCAGATCATTCTGGAGAAATATCACTGAATGCATCGTCCTTCTCCATCAATTACACAAGTGGGCAAATACGGAGAAAGAGAACACGAATCGTAAATTGGATGGATGAAAAAGTCGGGGAAGAAGGAAGTAATACTGTCTAAGAGAAAAGATTCCCTTTCTGGAGATCATAACAAAATGCCACAACTTGTGAAAAAGAAAATGAAGATGACCAGAAGGATGAGGACTGCCGGTGTTCGATGTAGTCACTTCAAAAGTAGCCATGATATTTGGGGCTATAGGAAAGGATTTCTTGTGTGCTATCAATAAACATGTTTGAAGAAAACTTTAACTGTGAGTTGCATTCAAAGGCTGCTACATGACAGATGAGATATTTTTCGTTCAAAAGCAGATACTGCATTCAGCGGCACTAATATTTTTCTCACTGTGAGGTATACAATATGAACTGGATAAGGCGACCCTTCCTTTTTCCTCAACTTACGGCAGGCTTTGAACAGATAGGTATACCCACAGAAGAATCATTCTGTGGATGTTAAAATGATGATGATGAGATTAAGTGTCGCTCGCTTTCGAACTGAAGAGTAAATCTTACAAGGAAAGCACCAAGGACGCCACAGGTTTCCAGATCCTTATCCGTGTTTTCCTTGGCAAGTTCAAGGAATTCCTCCATCAGACGTGCTGACTATGACAAAATAAAAGGCTTATACAAGACTTATCAGATACCTGCTGACAAAATTTTTTAGGATACTGGAAAACAGCTTGATAAAAAATATAACAGTCAAATGCATCAGACAATGGTAGAAGAATTCCACTACAAAAAATAAAATAAAAATAGAAGTATCAAATCAATACCCTGAGCATTGTTAGCTTCTTACTATGTGCAAATTTTTCCGGGAATTTGAATGTGCACTCTCGCACTCGGCACCCTTAACACGTGAAAGATGTCTTTCTTGAGTCGAGTCTTCTATGAAGGACAGTGCACGAGAAGGAAATGATTGAGTCACCGAATGAACATGAACATGATGGCATCTGTAAGCCATTTCTCTGGAGCAAAGACAAAGAGATTCTTAATGGCCGAACTAACGCTAGAAACAGCTGATGATGCGAGCCCACCCAGCTTCTTCTCTACTGAACAATACGACTATGGCCACATCATTCTAGGATGACCAAAATTCAATGCGATTTGCTAGTCAAGGCAACAACACAGAATCTTGCATCATCAGGTAAACAAGAGTCTGTGGAGTTATGCCGTGGTAGCATTTTTGAAACAATGTCTTAGTCATTTTACGACTAAGGCAAAAATCCTACCTTTGATATGTAGGATCCATGTTAACCTGCACCATAAACAACAGTTAGTATGCAATGATCCATGAAAAGTACAATTTGAATTTGACAGTGCCAGTAGTTACAAATTTTTGTGGATGTTAACAATAAAGAAACGATTAGAAGCGAATACATTCAAAGTGGGTAGTGGCATCATCAGGTTTTCGAAGAGTATGTGTAAAATCATCTAAACTTCCAGATTCAGAGTAATCATTTGCACCGACAAACTTCCATATCTCCAACAGCCGGTATGGTTCTTGAAGAAATCTTAATCTGTTTAAACTGAATCACATCAACCAATGACGAATCACATCAACCAATGACCAATTCTTCGGCAAAGTGATTCTGAAAATGTACTTTGCACAAAAACATTGGCAATGACACTGAAAAGAGTCCTGTCCTCTCACGTATCGCAAATCAATAGCAGCTGCCGCTCTTTTCTTTGCTTATCAGGAACAGAATTCTCAGAGAAGGAAACTACCAGCCATCAATGGCATGATCAAACACTCGGAGAATTATTTATAGGCACATCCACTACCAGGGCCACAAAAGAACAACCCCTTTAGACGATTTCACAAAAAAAAGTATTCAAGACAGCTGGGTGCCAATGATAATCTATCGCCGAATTAGTTTATACATGAAACAAGATGTCAAGAAGGAATTACGCAACTTCTAAGGTACGGAATACAGATTTTCCCTTGTGACAGCATGATCGTCCTGCATAGCTTTTTATCTTAGTCATAAGAAGTGAATTATGCACAGAGCAACAAGCAAACAAACAGAAACAGAACAAATCCAGACAACCCAACGGACAGAACAAGAAACGAGACGACAACCGCCCAAGACGAAGCACCAAGTCCTCCGCCATATTCGGAGCAATTTAGAGGAAACAGACAGAGACGAGCAGTTCAAGACAAGGACACAGAGATGAGTCCAGCAAGCAGTCGAACAACATCGAAAGCCAAGCAAGAAGTAGTATCAGAGCAAATTCAGTTGAGCAAAATGGGCAGTCGACAATTGATTCGAAAGCAAAGTGATACTCCGATGAGAGCCCGGACAAACAAATTCCCACGGGGAGATTCGGAGATAGCGCGAGGCTTACCTGTTGGATGAACTGATCAGCGATTCCGAGACAGGAGAGGGCCGAAATTGGGGGGCGCGAAACACTTACTGTTTTTTAACTGTTTCGTTCGTTTCCTGTCTTTCTTTGAGTCATATATAAATATAAATATATATATATATATATTTATATATGACTCAAAGGATAGATACTCCTAATCCTTGTTACACAAATTGATGTAATCTTTAGAGCGAAGTCAAAATGTCTGATCGTGACTCGCCAAGTCCCTCCACTGCGTGAATAAATATTAGAATACTATGAGGCACATTTGGTGAATTTGATTTCTTTATAACCGTTGTTAACCGCCAGTTCGTGTAAGCGACCCGTGGACATCAGTTGTTTGATTCTACTCCTTGCTTATCTTTACGTCTCAATAAAATTTTACATGGTACGGGCAAGATTATCTTCGGTCCAGGTACTTTTAATTTTCTCATCAATTCATCTTTTCTATTCAACAAATCAGCGCAGGACTCTTCACATCTTTTGTCCAATTCCACGTCCACTCATATTTCCAGGGGCTTTAAGTTTTTTTTTTTTTTGACCCGGCATAAATTTTCAAATCAACCCTTCTGCAAAAATCTTGGTTAATTCAAGCTGCATGCCATCGGAATATGTCGGAGTGATCCACCACGGGAAAATGACACTTGAAGAAAAGAAAATCTGGGCAATGCAAGTCCGTAGGCACGATTGTCTCCTGGAGGCTCGTGGATGGAGCCAGAACGTTCACAGCATGCGAATGCTGACGGTTATGATGGAGAGAGTGGATGAGATGGAAAGCCGCGAGCCATAATACCAAAGTAAAGAAGACATGCAAGGAGCTCGAACAAGTAGACCTGATCAGCAGGCGAGTTTAGGTGTATCGGATCGAATATTGACCTAGAAATTTCATGCCTAAGATCATATTGGATTTTCACTCACAAAGTAAGTTGCTTTTGTAGAAAAGAATAAATTTGGAAGGAATCAACTGTGATTTCTATTTTTCTTCTTACAATTACAAGGGTATAAGCACATTTATATATAGAGAAGAGAACTAACCCTAATTGACCTACAAGTTAGGGGATATACACAGAAACATAAGATATACATAAGAAAAGTACAAAATAAGAATATCTCTTTCTATTTTCAATCTAATATACAGTTCATGCTAACACTCTCCTTCAAGTGGGTGAGAATATATTTTTGATACCCAGTTTGACTAATAAGCTGCGAAAAGTTTCACTTGATAAGGTAGACATGGCCCGACGGAACCGCGGACCTGTTGATTGGGTCCACGGCTCCAAACCGGAAGCTGTCTTCAAGGGCCGGGTCCACGGTTTCGAATCGGAACTGGCCTTCAAGCGTCGGTTCCGGGTCGGTTTCGAATAGAAAAAAAAAAAAAGAAAGAAAGAGGAGGGGACCAGGGGGTGGGGCCGCGGTGCCGGCCCGCCCCCTTCAGGAATAGCCAAACGGCTCTTTAAGTGAGCGAGAAGATATCTTTGATACTCAGTTTGACTAGTAAGCTGCGAAATGTTTGATTTGATAAGGCATTTGTAAGAATATCCATCAACTGATCTTCAGATTTGACAAATGGAAATTTTATCACCTTAGCATCCAAGTTATACTTGACAAAATGCCTATTCACCTTAACATGCTTAGTACGATCATATTGAACTGAATTGTGAGAAATTTGAATCGCAGCTTTGTTATTACAGAATAGTTTCATCTCGAACTCAAGTGGAAAACCAAGTTCTATCATCAATCCTTTTAGCCATAATAGCTCGCACAGACCTTTAGCTACTCCTTAGAATTCTGGTTCAGCACTTAACAAGGATACAACCTTCTGCTTCTTGCTCCTCCATGTTATTAAGTTTCCTTCCATAAATGTGAAATAACCTGACGTAGACCTCCTATCAGAAATGCTACTTGCCCAATCGGCATACATAAATCCCTCTACCTCAAGGTATCATTCTTTGTAAAGAACAACCCTTTTCCTATAATTGATTTTAAGTAGCACAGAATCTGAACCACAACATTCACATGTTCTTCACTCGGAGCGTGCATGAATTGACTCACAACCCTTACATCATATGCAATATCGGGATGAGTGTGTGACAAATAAATTAGTCTCTCAACTAACCTTGGGTATCTATCTTTTTTAGTAGGCAATTGATTAGTAAACTCTCCAAGTTTATGATTTTGAACTATATGAGTGTCAGCAGTCTTACACTCCAACATGCCAACCTCAGCTAACAAATCTAACACATGTTTTAGCTGAGGCGAGGAAATGCCTTCCTTCGACCTGATTACTTCAATTTCCAAGAAATATTTTAGCCCTCCCAAATTTTTCATCTCAAACTCATTAGCTAGCTGTCTTTGAAAGTTCATAATTTCTTTAAGATCATCCCATATGATGATCATATCATTTATGTATATGATCAATATTGTCACTTTGTCTTGTCTACGCTTTAAGAATAATGTATGATCATCATTACTTTGAGTATATCCATACCTCTTCATCGCCGAGGTAAACCAACCAATCCACCCGCGCGATAATTGCTTTAACCCATATAATGATCGTTGAAGTTTGCACACAATATTCGATTGATCATCACACGCATACCAGGTGGTGCTTCCATGTAGATCTCTTCTTCTAGATCTCCATGAAGAAATGCGTTTTTCACATCAAACTGGTGCAAATGCCAATTTAAATTTACTGTGAGTGACATCAAAACCTATATTGTATTCAGCTTCGCTACTAAAGATAATGTTTCTTGATAGTCTACACCATAGGTCTGGGTATATCCCTTGCTACCAACCATGTTTTATACCTCTCAACAGATCCGTCTACATTGTATTTGATGGTGAAGATCTACTTGCACCCTACTGCCTTCTTCCTCTTTGGTAACTTTACCAGTCTCCAAGTCTTATTTTTCTGCAAGGCTTCCATCTCCTCTTTCATTTTCTGAACCCACTTGGGATCCCTTAATGCTTCTTGTACTCCATTAGGAATCTTAATTGTGGAGACATTAGCCACAAGCGCCTTCAAGTGTTCCGAAAATCTCCTCGTCGAAACATAATTAGTAATCAGATACTTCGATCTTCGTTCCTCCACGTCTGGTGAGTACCTATTAGGAGTATTGCCTTGATTATGTCTGTCAGGCAATTTATAACCAACAATTTCATTAGTAGTAATAAGAGATTCATGTGTGATAGGAGAGCTTACCTCAGGAGTATCCTCAAGAGACTAGTTGAGCACTGAAGATGGGGCATTTTGTGGAAGAGAGGATTGTACTTGAAGATGTTCTTGCAACTCTTGTAGCAAAATACTCTACTGATCATCTTCATTGAGATTTTGTTGCCGATTTTCTTGTCCACTGCCCTGATCCACATTAACCCCTGCCATCATGCCACATTCTCACTAATTTAGCCTTTCATCATGGATCTCCCCCTGAAAGGTATAACTAGTGGCATGAAAGAAGAGTTCAGATTCAACAAATGTGACATTCATGGTTACATGAGTTTTCTTTGTGTTCGCATTGTAGCAATGATATCCCTTCTGGTGGGTTCTATAACCAAGAAGAACACGTTTAACAGCACATGGGTCGAGCTTTGTTCGCTAATTCTTATGTAGGTGGACATAGCCTATGCACCTAAACACCTTGAGAGTAAAGTCAAGATTGAGGGAAGAGAGACACATGTTGACATAACCTGGAGCAGGATCTGAAATGCTAACACATGAGAGGGTGTGCGATTCATTAGATACACGGTAGTAGCCAAAGCCACATCCTAATAACGTTTCAGAACCTGCCACCCATCAGGAGTGTCCTTGCTGTTTCTAAGATATGACGATTTATCCGTTCAGCAACGCCATTTTGCTGAGGTGTCTGAGTGCAAGAGCTCTCATGAATTAACACATGGTATTGAAAATAACTTGTGAGATGTTGGTTAATATATTCGCCGTAGTTGTCGCTGCAAAGGACATGGATTTGAGCTCCAATTGGGTCGTGACCATGCGGTGAACCCATGGTCTTGAAAATAACCTACAAGGTGTGGGCAGTGGCTAATGTGGATCAGTAGCGCCTGAATCAACAATCTACCCATGTTTACCTACAGTCTAAGAAGTATTGATATGCACAAATCCATTGTTACTTGTAGGATCGAAATCAGGTGCAACGGTGGAGTCTACTTGCGGCACCAAAGATAAGGACAAGTCACCTATAGCCAAGGAAGCTTGTCCCTTACTTGTCCGATTATCAGCTTTCCTTTTAGCTTGCAAGTCTTTCCACCACTCAGGATAACTATGTAATTTGAAACAGGTCTCCTTCATATGTCGAGAATTCCCACAATGGGTACAACCCCTTGCTGCTAGAGGTTGCGACTTAGCTCTCGGACTAGTGCTAGAGCGTCCTTTTCTTGGTGGAGTAGATCCAGGAACCATTTGTAAAGTAGCATGTCTAGGGCCGGATTATGAAAATTGAGAGCTTGTTTTGCTGCCATGCAACACCATAGCAACGACGGTGGGAATCTGCGAGTCTGCCATCATAACAACCTGGCGCATGTCTTCTCTTCTTAGTCGTGTGTAAGCTTGTTCGACCGTAGGAAATGGTTGCATCGGCAATACATCTGCCTAGATCTTTTCGAGGCGATCATCCAGGCCATCCAAAAATAAGTAGACACGATCTTCCTGAATCAAAGTGTTGTACCTATCAATATCATCGGCAATACATCTGCCAGGACCTTGTCGAGGCGATCATCCAAGCCATCAAAAAATAAGCAGACCCGATCTTCCTGAATCAAAGTGTTGTATCTATCAATATCATAAGTACATGTCATGGATTAGGTCGACGAAAATCAATTTCTCACCAAAGTATTTGAAGGTCATTTGAATACTTCTCGATGGGTCCACCTGCCTGTTTTAATCGAGTTAGGCATCGCTTTAAATAATAAACCTCGGAGACGTCAATGCCATCAAAGAATGTCGTAGCCATCGCTTCCCAAACTGCTTTTGCGATGGGGTATCGGATGAAGTTGCCAATCAGTGCAGGATCCGTGGAATTAATAAGTCAACCCTTCACAGTTGAATCCTTAGTCTTCCACTTCCGGAAACCTGGATCATTTAGAGGAGGTTGGGGAAGAACCCCAGTAATATATCCTAACCTATCTTTGCCAGAGACGTATATCTTGACAACTTGGGACCAAAGACTATAATTGCTTTTATCTAATTAGACAGTAATCGAGAGAGTCGAAGTCTCAACATGAGATTGTGGAATATGATGTTGAGACAAGACTTGGGTCAAATGCTCAGTAAGAACATCAGTATTCGAAGCCTCCCCTTGTGTTACCAAGGGAAGATTGTCGCCGGTCGGGTTTGTGTTTGCCATAGGGCTGTAGTTTGATTAGAGTAGCGGCGAACGTCGCGACAATGAAGTCTAAATAATGAAGACGACCGATGTGAGATGATGGCTCAACAAAGAAAATGAGCAGAAAACATTTTATCGGGGGTGAACTCCCAACCCGCTCATTGGCGAGCGAGATCACCGTAATCGAGGATTAATATATAGTGCTCACAAGGAGCACATCCTAGGCTTTGATACCATGTAGAAAAGAAGGAATTTGGAAGGAATCAACTGTGATTTCTATTTTCATTCTTATAATTATAAAGCTATAAGCACACTTATATACAAAGAAGAGAACCAAACTTAATTGACCTAATAGAAACATAGGATATACATAAGAAAATGTATAAAATAAGAATATCTCTTTCTTATTTTCAATCGAATATATAGCTCATGCTAACGGCTTATACTTGCTCAAGCCCTTCTTGCTCGATTCAAATTTCAGACTTGGCGGGCGAGTTGCATGATCCGGTTTTCGTAGGTAACTACATCAGTAGAGTTAATACAAAGAGTGTGAACATATGAAGAAAACACGAGAAAAACGAGCCGCCACAGAAAGAAAAGGGCAAAAAGAGAGGATGGAAATGCAAGTGAATCTGCAACAACGGATTCTCATCTCATCATCGGCCCTCCTTCCTTATCTCATTTTCTTGCCTATCCCCCACGACTAGGAGACAAAATCATGGGACGACATACCATCGCCATCACCAGAAGGAGAAAACACAGAGATAAGGGAAGGAAACCTGGGAATTGGAACCCCTCCTGCTCTATCCTATATTCTTCTCCTTTTTGTCGTCCATGTCTGCTACTGTCTAATATCTCTCAAATTCGTTCGTCTTGTCCTCAGTTCACCATCCCCACTACAGAGAAGAAAGTCTCTCTCCCTTTATTCCGACTCCTCCTTTTCGAAACTCTACTAAGGCCCATCCCCTGTTTAAATCCCACGGTACTCTCTCTCTCTCTCTCTCTCTCTCTCTCTCTCTCCAATGGCATTCCTGGCATTGCCTATAGACTCATTAGAGTGGAGAGGACGATGCAAAAACTCGAGTGCCATTCATGGAGTCAGGGTTTCTAGTTCTACTTTCAAGATAGTTGTTTCTATGGATGGTTACTTTCTTCTTCAGTTGGTAATAACTATGGCGTTCCATATAAATGTAGGAACCTGCTGCAATTAGTGTGGTAATTTTGTTCGGCGTTTGATCTTGTCAAACATCCTACGTTGTTCGGGGAAAAAGTACCACAAAAAAAAAAGTATTTCATTTGTACTAATTCAGTTTTCAAATTTTCAATTGAATCAATTTGATCATAAACATTTTACATTGATACTAATTCAGTCCATATGGCTAATTTTGACCAGCCGTCCTTGATGTGGGCGCCGGCTGTCCTATGTGGCATGACCGGCGATAATGTTGTTAAATTTTATAATTATTTACATATATATATTTTCCATTTTTTGAATTTTTTTTACTATTTCTCTGTTATTATTATTTTTTGCATTGGGACAAGTGAGGGTTGCAATCCTTGCCAATGCCCGGGCCGGCAAGGGTCACTGGCATCCCTCGCCGATCGTGTCATATAAGATAATCGCCATCTACGTTAGTGATTTTCAATCAAAATTGGCTGAATGGACACAATTGGTACTAATGTGAATAAATTGAGGACTTCATTGGTCTAACTAAAAAGACTAAGACTGAATTAATTCAAATGCAATAGATGTATGACTTCTTTGGTACTTTTCCTTTTTTACATTCCGCATGGCATGCTATTTATCGAGAAAAAAAAAACATATTACAGAAGTTAGATTAGACTTTGAATAGTTTTCAAGCATAAGAGCAAACAGCTGTAATATCACATTTGGCGATCGTATACCTTCTATTTAATCGCCAAAATTCCAGTAGTACAACTTCATTGCTTACGAGCTACATCATTACATGTCTTAATGAGCAACAAATTAACCAGCATACTATTAATCCAGCGACATATAAGGAGGGAGGCTCCCCGGACCGAAGCATGGCCGGCAAATTCAGCAAGTGTATGCCGCTGTGCTGCTGCATAAAGGACCGCGTCACGGTACGTCCTCTTCCTGTTTCTGCGATCAATCTATCAGTAAATGGGGAAATTAAATAAAAACACAATTCTTAACGAGGTGTCGTGATTGATCGAAGTTAGTTTTTACTTTTCGAGCCGACCCTCAAGAGCTCCTGATCGGCCGCTTTCGTTCCCAGATGGGATATCGTATCGGAAAATACTAAGGTTTGTCAATGTCAAAGGATATCAATCGTCAGATATGAAGAATATGCATGCTCATCAGAAATATCCTAAACAGGGTGAGGGTGCTGTCTTTTCAAATGGGCGATAGAACAGGCTGGGTTAGATTTATAGCGAGCGGTGACCAAATCTCGTCTCTTGAAGCAAACTGAACTGTAGGAGGCCCAAGGCCAAAAGTCCGTCGGAGTCGAGGACGACTTATAATAACGTCTTCTGACTCCCTGAGCTGAGGCCTGCCTTAGATGACCAAGGGTCAATTTCTATCTAATTGGGGAAGCGCGGTAATTTCAAGAAAACACATGCCCAAATTTTATTGCACGATGTACGCTCGTGGTCGGACCTACGAGGTAATCGATTGGACTTATCTAGACAAGGTCAAACTGTGGCCGCGCATTGCTCGTGGATGAACTTGGCCCTCTTGAGGGGCATGGGCGATCATTGATTAATCTACGCCCACCCAAATTGTTGTTGATGTTGTTGTTGTTGGTTTTTTTTTTTTTTTTTGGGTCTTTGATTTGGCTCATGGCTCCCGATTGGCTGAAGTTTTCCAAGTGAATTTCGTTTTTTTTTTTCCCATTCCGGTCCCTTTCATGTCGTGACCAGAAAGACAATCCCCAATTCCATTATCCTAATCGTGTTCCCAAATCGAAAGTCCAACCCATTGGTCCGGACTGAATTTTTTTTCTTCCTATGGGCAATATTAATTTTTTTTTTTTTTTGCGTTTATTGGGTCGTTTTAGTGGACTTTTGTTAACGGTGCCCGGTCTTGGAAGTCCGGTCGGGAGACCACCGTCCCTGTCACGCGCTGTTGTTAATGTTGATAACTTCCAGATGTGAAATCGAAGAAAGGGGGGACGTGGATCGAGTCCGTCAATGCACAGTTTCGCCAGTTTTCCTACGTTCCCATCAGTCCGATGCACATGCTTTGTCTGCCGCAACTTCTCTTGCTTCTTCTTGTCCCCAATCTTCGAGGACTGCGAACGAACCGAGATGAATTGCTCGAGTTTTGTCTAAAATGTATATGTTCGAGATTAGCTCCGCCCATGTTGAATTTGGCTTGTTCAAACTTCCTAGCGTGGTGTTAGAGCTTGGTTTTACCCATTCCGTGCGCATGTTCCCCCCGTCGGTCGAATTCTATGTGTCCCTCTTATTTGTACTTTCTCTCCTTCTCTATTTTTTCCCCCCTTCAAAATAAGAATTTATTAACCAAACTGCTTATTTATAAGGCTAATTAATATCCCAACTCTACATTTAATCATGGATCGACACGCATGTCAATTTTTTTTTCTAGCTTCGTTAAAATTATTTATATTCTCAACCTAAATTAACTTTTCTCTTCTTCTTCAACTTTAATTATTTGGGTTGACCTTAAAGAAAAAAGGGTGGAAAACATCGTCCCGATCTGATCTGATTTGTTCAACATGTAGCAGCCAACGGCTTTGGCCCAACGCCTCGACGCAGCCATCCCTCCCCTCCTTGACTTCTTCCATGGAAGCACCATCAAAGTCATGAACCGCGTCTCAGAATGCTTCCCTCAAATTTGCATTTTTCGTTTTAAGCCATTAATCACGTCGGGATCTCGTTAATGACTCTCCCCCCACGCGTTTTCTGGACACATGTTACCATGGATGGATGCCTTAATTTTTGGGAATGTTAATTACAATTAACGCGGAAATGAACCATAAACCCGATAATTGGAGTCTGTCTCTATTCAGCTGTTAATTACAAAAGTAGGTGAAAAACATTCATAATTAGAATCCAATCCCATCGCTTCTTAAGGAACTTTCCGGATAAAGTTTACATCCATTTATATTTTAATGTTGTCGATTAGTGCCTATTGATTTGAATATCCTAATCTAGGTCTCGGAAATGGTAGGGCCCATCTCTCCCAAGTTTCACATGCGAATCAAACCGAACTGAAAATTTGTGCATTTGAATTCGGTTCAATAGTTCGAATTCCTCTAGGGGGTGCGGTGAACCCGCGAAGGGGAGGGGTTGCCGCGGTGGGGTTAGTTGCTCCGCAATCTCAGAAGCGCGAAGCTTCAGTAGAGTTTCGCAGAGAAGGTTCGTTCTGTCAAACACGTTCGACTCCTGTCTTTTCTATTCATTGATCTGTTTAATTATTAGTTAATTAATTTCCAGCTGTACGCTGAATCATAGCTCGACGCTTCATATAATTTTTTATAAAAAAAAAAAAAAACGAGAGCATAATCCAATCTGTTCTATTTAGGCTTCCCATCCGCTTTCCAACACGTGGCATCGATGCCACCTCAAGCGCCCGCCCTTCCCATCGTTGATTTCTTCGCTGAAGCATTGCCTCCTCAAATGACACTGGAATCTCGTTAAATCACTCTCCCCGCGCACGCGCAGAGCAGATTTCGTCCGGAAGGAGGATCGAAGGGACGTGCATGGCAATATTTCTTTACTATAAATTAACTTATTAGAAGTTGATTTTTTTAATTCTCCTAAAAATTAAAATTTAATTTTTTCTATTTCTACTCCAAATTACTTTATGATAAGAGGAATTAATTTGATAACAGTTGAAAATTTTTATTTTAAAATATTATTAACAAAATCTTAAACAACGGTGAGGCTCTACTCAGGACAAATGCATATGTAGTCTTAATACTTATTGCAAAAATGCAATTGAGTTTCACAATTTTCAAAAAAATACAATCAAGTCCTAAGAATTATTACAAAAATGCAATTAAGTTTTGAAACTCATCAAATTGATCAAATGGAGTCTTTCCGTTAATTGCATTTTTCAAAAATTTTAATATTCGATGGTACTTTTACAACAAATCTTAAGACTTGATTATATATGTTTTTTTGAAAGTTTTAAGATTTCGATTGAAATTTCGTGATAAATTTCAGAATTTTCATTGCACTTGTCAAAAAAAAGAAAAAGAAAAAGAAACTCCCCTACGAGTTTAATGACGGGGTCAAGTGCTGACTGCTGAGTGGTCCAAACTCCAAAGTGCCCGTGGGTCAGCCGCCCCTTTGTATAAATGCTGCGCCAAAAGATGGGGGGTGGCTTTAGTTCTTCGCTTTCAGAAGCGCACAGCTTCCGCAGAATCTCGCAGCCAAGGTTCGTTCGTATGCTGCTGCCTTTTTCCTCTGCGACTGTTTTGCTTTTTGTGTCGTTCCTGTTCGTATTCCCCCTCGCAGCCCGATCTCCCCCTTTTTTCTCGATCATTTTCTCGTCTCGTGCGCCTTTTCCTTTCATTGCATGTTGGTGTTCTCGCGATTGCGATCGTCGATCTTAAACAAAGCCAGAGGGAGGCTCATGACAAAGCTTGATCTCTCTCTGATCGATCTTGCGATGGCAATCTCCGTCGGTGCCTGATGATCGAGTCCTGAGAATAATCGGATCGCGTTCGTGGTGGTGTTAACGAAATCGGAATTTGTGCGGAATCTCGTTTTGACTTTGTCCGTTGATGTTCGCAGAAGGAGGACATGGCAAATGACAAGTACGAGGAGGCCATCGCGGAGCTGTCGAAGCTTCTCAGGTGCGAACGATGCTTCGTTTTCCGAGCCTGAACTCTCTCTCTCTCTCTCTCTCTCTATCTCCATCGTCATTTGATCTGTAAAAGCTGTCCTTAAGCGTCGTTTGCGATCTCACGCCTCCCCGACAGGTAGTTTTTGTCGGATCCTCCGAACTAACTCGCACCCACGCGTCTGTAGTAGTTGCGAGTTCTTGTGACGCGGGCCCACTGTTAGGCCCGTCGGCCTCGACTGATTTGACTATTTCCCCTTCTTTTAATGGACGATGAATAATGACGTTGATGATGACGATCCGACGTCCGTCGGTGGTTCCTGGATTTTCAGCGACAAGTGCGAGCTCCAAGGCGTCGCCGCGGCGAAGGTCAAGCAGATAACGGCGGACCTGGCGGCTGCCGGCAACGGGTTTGACCCGGTCGAGAGGATCAAGTCTGGGTTCGCTCACTTCAAGAAAGAGAAATTCGAGTAAGTAAAGTCGAGGCAGAGTGGAAGCATCGCTTGCCCAGTGTCTTGGAATATGCTCAGTCTCTTTTCAATTATTATCGATTGTCGCTGGAAAGTAGTTCGTGGACCCTTTTTTTAAAGAATTTTCATCTGCTTATAATTGAACAAATGACATTTACATGACTTTAAAAGAAAAATCTGTCACTATTAGTTTGTGGACCTTTCTGAGCATCTCATCTGCATATAATTCTGTACTGACATGTACATGACCTTAAAAGAAAAGATTGTCACTGGCGTACGAGAATGGCACAAAGAGAATCTTTTATTATGTCTGTTGCATTGATGATGCCTCGATGGTCTGAGCCTCTTTTTTTTTTTTTTTTTACTCTTAATTTTTCTTTTTTCAGGAAGAATCCTGCTTTGTATGGCGAGCTTGCAAAGGGACAGAGTCCTAAGGTTTGTATTTTGTCCAAATGGGTTTCTTTTCCTTTTAGTTGCTGCTTCGATGGAATCTCCGACCATGTGACGGAGAAAAATTATATCAGAAGCAATCTAACATATGAGTAATGGACGGATTAAGCAGCTAGTTTTAGTTCCGTTCGTGGAATGGTTTTTTTTTTTTAGCCATCTGCTGTTTAAAATCTATGGAATCATCCCATAAGGACGGAAGTCGATTGTGGAATAGTCCGTTTTATTTCGGGAATCGTGGATTGAGTGCAGTTCATGGTGTTTGCGTGCTCGGACTCGAGGGTGTGCCCATCGCACATCCTCGACTTCCAACCAGGAGAGGCGTTCGTGGTGCGTAACATTGCCAACATGGTACCTCCATACGACCAGGTTCGTCCTAGAACTGGAAGGACCTGCCACTTACGCCTTGCATTCTGTATTTCAATGGCGATCAATCCCCATTGATTGCATTTATGGTCAGTACCCTGATCTTGATTCCTGGGGCTAAATGTTGCAGAACATGTACTCCGGGGTGGGGGCGGCCATTGAATATGCGGTCCTGCATCTGAAGGTGAATGCAATAAAGAACTGCCTCTCTTTTCTTAACATCAACTTTTGTCGTCATTTATACTGTTAACATCCTCAAAGGATGCTTCTTTTTTCTTTTTCTTTTGCCAAATTTTCCTGTTTGTGGTGGGTGATGATTCTCGGCGTCCTGTCGTTAGGGTGTCCCCTACATTTTTGCCACACTTACGGACCGCAAGCTGAAGGATGTTTATAACTCGAAACCCTTTTTTCTTCTCTCTCCTGAAAGGGAAACTAGAAGAAAAGTAGAGAGATTCCAGCATAATGCTTTATAGCCTGCGCAAGTTGTGGCTTGGTTGCTCCTCTTTTTCGTCCTTGCACGTAAATGGAGGTCGATTGATTCCTTTTTCGTGGGCTTTGGAATAAATCTAGTGAAATTTAGGGAATGAGGCACCTGGAGGATTGAAATTTTACTCGCTTTTCCATTCGTTGACTTTACATACTAATCTGTGGATTTCAAATCAAAATTTTCCTTTTTTTTTTTTGCCGCCACCTTTCTCCCCCTCTCTTGTTCAAAAATTTCGCATGGGTTTCTCTATTCCAAATTTTCCGCATCGGTTGCGGCTTGTGATTTGAACAAAGAGTTTGAAAAGTGTGGAATGAAATGTAATTACAGGTGGAGAACATTGTGGTGATCGGACATAGCTGCTGTGGAGGAATAAAGGGCCTCATGTCCATCCCAGACGATGGAGCCACTTCTAGGTAATGCAACCCTAATTTTTTCTATCCTAAATAGGTGAACCATACTTAGTGAACAATCTGCATTCATATCCAGATACAATTGTGTTTAAAAAAAAAAAAAAAAGCTCCTCGATTTTGCCAAATTGCTGTTTTTGCATTTAATGTGAGGATAGGCTTGCTGGATCATGATTTATCAGTTTCTGACTCTCACTATTTCTAATTCTCGTGAAATGGAAATGAATTCTTCAGCGATTTCATCGAACATTGGGTTAAGATATGCTCGCCCGCCAAGACCAAGGTGAAATCGGATCACAGCAGCCTGAGCTTCGCGGAGCAATGCGCTCACTGCGAGAAGGTTACTCTCTCTCTCTCTCACCCACGCGAAAACAAGAGGCACCTACCACCTTAGTTAAGATGCAAAAGTTTATAGTTCGACAGTCAGCCGAATTCTGAACAATTATTTATTCGGAATACAAACAGCCTTATCGAAACATTGAATAAGTCAAATCTCTTGAACCTTCGAAAGAACATTGATCCTACGTTTTCTTACTGTTTAATGATCTACCGAAATATGAAACGAGTCCTTGGCCTGGATTATGAAGCGCACTTAAGGGTGTAGGAACGTTCGAAAGAGCGATACCGGTGAACTTGTGACTCGCTCAAAGACGGTGTCTTTCCGAGTGCAGGAGGCAGTGAACGTGTCGTTGGGCAACCTACTGACTTATCCGTTCGTGAGGGAGGCCGCGGTGAAGAAAACGATCTCAGTGAAGGGAGCGCATTATGATTTCGTCAAGGGATCATTCGAGCTCTGGGATCTCGACTTCAAACTCTCGCCCGCTCTCTCTGCATGAGCAGAAGAAGAAGAGGAGACGGATCGGATAGGTCTATATGTATAACCTTTTAAAACTTTATCGGAACCTCATTTCCATAAGATTTCCTTTTGGTGTGGCCGGTGCGGATGTCCTCAAATCGAGGACGAACACATCTACATGTAGATGCAAAATCCACCGCGGATTTCTCTCTTTTTTCTTGAACTAATCAACGCTCAAAATGATGAGCCAGAGGCATTTCATGAATAGAGAGGAGTCGGTGTTCTTTACCAAGGTTTAAATTTGTCCGAGAATAAGCCGGAAGCGTGTATCACAAAGGCAGGTTGCTCATTTGGGATTGGTCGGGCCTGATCGACAACGTTCGAGCTCGTTAACGAATTCAGAGAAAGAACCAACGTCAAAAGGGTCCCTTTCGCGCATTTTTCTCTTCCGACCGGGCCGGTGGGTCGGGTCCAAGATTGGAGCCACTTGTCCAAGGCCCCTGACCCGCACAAATTTAAGATTTATATCCCAACTGGCTCAAGAACATTGATTTTAGCCCTTGAAGGTACACGGACGAGAAAATTACGAGGATAAACAAGTAGTGGGATGCAATTAGGGAGAATCGAACTCACAATCTCCAGCATGAAGTGAGCACACTCAATTTCAAGACTTTACTAGCTATAACTTAAAAAGTACTATATAATCTCAAGGTGTGAATTTTTTACTAAACAAATCCAACTTTCCGGTAGACACGGGAAACGGCCTGCAACGGTTGATCCCATGTACGCGAAGTTCCAATTTTTAGTTCCGATTGTCGAGAGGAGGGACTTATTGGGTAGGTCTGAGGTTCTGGTCTCTGGATCGACCCATCCAATCAGCCCTAACAAATCATGCCTACCAAGCTGTCAAGACTATGATCAGATTTAACTGAAACAATGAAAGATGGGGTTCTGGCTTTTCTGATCCCCATCAGTACAACATGACTTACATGTTCTACGTTGCAATAAAGCCACCTTCCAGCATTATGTGCTATGCTTGTTATGTGATACTGAGAGGAATATATATTCAGAGGGGACATATCGCGGTGCACCCGAATGCAAAATGCATCTCAACTGCTCATTTATTTCTAGATGACCTTGTCTACGGATCGGTCTGAGGAAGATACGAAGACTTTCGAATCGATGGTGACCTGGTACATAAAGCTCAAATGTTAACCTAGAACCAAAATGATTA
The DNA here is from genome assembly GCA_028455895.1 of Rhodomyrtus tomentosa. Taxonomy (NCBI): domain Eukaryota; kingdom Viridiplantae; phylum Streptophyta; class Magnoliopsida; order Myrtales; family Myrtaceae; genus Rhodomyrtus; species Rhodomyrtus tomentosa. The sequence goes on along the minus strand of JAPCWY010000003.1, from coordinate 8,823,540 downwards.
ACTAACTTGGGAGGAAATGCTGCCATATCTGGTCGAGAAACTGTCTACAACCAGGTCCTCCAGCCCCACGTTACCTAGCTCGAAGTATCTGTCACTGGATAAAATGGGAGATCCAAGCCCAACGCAGTCCCTCATCCACTCCTCCCCATCATCACTACACCCACTTCCCGTGAGTAATTTCCCCTTCATCAAGGCCTCACCTTCGACTCCGACGTGGTTGTTACTAGTGGCGCTAATTGTACTCTGGCAGTGAGGGAGCCGATTGCATTCACCTGCATTCGATGAAACGTCGATGGGATGAGGGAGATTGGTGGTTTCCTGTTCTTCTCGAGCTCGACACTTGGGCTTGGGATTGCTCCTCGGACGTTTGAAATTTCCGGTCGCATGCTTCTTGCACAGGTGGGTGTTCCAGTGGTTCTTCACTTGGTTGTCCGTCCTTCCGGGGACCCTTCCTGCTATGAGTGACCACCTGCATAATATGCAGTCAATGTATTCAATTTACAGGCATCCTACTAGTATCATGTATCACGTGACCGTGCATAGGAGAAACCTGTTTCCAAGGAGCTTATGGAGTCTGACGATCAGCTCGTCTTCCTCCTTGGAGAATTCGCTGCGCTTCACGGCGGGACTCAGGTAGTTCAGCCACCTCAATCTACAGCTCTTCCCATGCCTGTTGAGGCCTATTCCAGTCGCAAGCAAACGAGAGAAGAGGGGGGAAAAAGCATGCGAAATTGGTCACGCAACGCGACACAAGCACATTAGAACGAATCAAGTCGACAGCAGTGGGAGGAGATGGGGGGGGGGGGGGGGGGGGGCGGGGGGGGGGCGGGGGGGAATCACCGGCGAACTTAGGAATGCGGTTCCAGCGACCGGTTCCGTGGACCCTGATGTGATCGAGCAGGAGCCTGTCTTCTTCCTCTGTCCACAGCCCTTTCTTGTATTGACTTCTCTCCTCCGGTAATCCCATTACCTCGCACGCAGACGCAAAAGGCGCAGATATTCTCTAGCGAACAAAAATGGAGGAGGCTGGTGGTGGTGACGGGATTCAAGGATCGAGGCGGGTACGTGGGACTGTCCCGAAAAGAAGCATACAAGTGCTGGATGGCGACCGGACTTTCCGGTCCAGACAGGAAACCATTTTGGACTCTGCCTGTGGATTTTATTACTACTTAGCGACGACCGCACAGTCACGCAGGCAAGTTTTAACTCTCCTGTCCCCTTCTCACCAGTTGTCACCTTCCCTTTCTCTCGTCCTGCCCCATTACTCACTCAACGCGCAGCGCCGAGTCCCATTAGTGGCTTCATCCATTGCGTCGTCCTCCTCGGTGCGCGCGCGTAAGGCTTAGTTCTTCACGTGCCGGAATTACTTGCCCTCTCCATTAAATCCGAGCGTCTTCTTGTGCATAAAGTGTCGACGTCGGAGGCAAATTGGGACCGGCGCGCACTCCAGCGCTGTGAGCTGCCGCTTGGACCAGGGCAGTGAGTCCGAGTTGTCGCTTTCTAGTTTCTCCCAACACCAAGGTTGCTCGTGCAGTCCCTCTCCCTGGTACGTCCCTCTTCTCCATGCATGTGCACTCAATTCCGTTCATTTAGGCTGCGTATGGTGGCATTTTTTGAACATAAACAATTTTTTGGTGTTTCTATTCCCGGCTACGATTTTTTGAAACAAAAACGCTTTTGGTAAGTAAAATAAAAAAACACTTTTCCCTCCGCTATTGGCCGGCGACCGGCGATCGGCGGCGGTGGCAATTGGCAGCGGCGAAGGCCGGCGATCGGCAGCGACGCCAATGACAGGCGGCGGGCGGTGGTGGCTGGCGGCGTCGGCGACGATAGATGTTGATTCCAAAAATGTTCCAAAAAGTGTTCCAAAACCCTGAAACAAGTTTTTTTTTTTCTTGAAAATTATTCCTTGGCACAAAAATATTCCACGAAACACTTTTGAAACATTTTTTAACCATGCACGTTTCTGTTCCAAAAGCGTTTCCGAAATACTTTTGGAACATAAACACTTCCCTTGGAAATGATTCACTATAACCTCTGGCTGCTGAGCGGAGAAATGGAGGCAAAAGTACACTTTTAGTGCCGAAAATTATATACAGAGATCAATTTAGTGCAAAAAATTTCAAACATATCACTTTAGTGCCAATTTTTTTTTTGTAAACGATCACTTAAGTGCCAACTTTTTTTTAAAAATGATCACTTCAGTGCTAACTTCTATTTAAGCTGACGTGACTCATCAAAAATCCGGAACATATCATTTTTATTATTATTTAAGATGACATAGCACATCAGAGTTTAACACTAAAATGATCGTTTATAAAAGAAGTTGACACTTAAATGGTCGTTTTAAAAAAAAGTTGGCACTAAAGTGGTCTTTTTGAAACTTTTAACACAAAAGTGATTCTTTTTTATTCAACTTAACATTAAAGTGATCCGTTTGAAACTTTTGGCACTAAAGTGATCTCCGTACATAACTTTTGACACTGAAAGTGTACTTTTATCGAGAATGGTTGATTGACACACTCAAGTCGCAACAATATAGAGGAATCTCTCAAGGCTGTATCAATCGAATATTGTGTTATCAATTTTAAAAGATTCAGAATCGTATCTTTGGATATCAATTAAAGATCATGAATTCAGTTTGATTGATTTGGGATCGTAGTTTTCTATTTTGTTTTATTTTCCTTTTTATTAGTAAATCTTCTAGAATGTACTTTTGGTTATATATAAATATCCATTTTCAGCTTAATGAAAATTATGACGATTTCTGATTCAATATGTTATCAGAGCTATCTAAGACTCATGCCTGTATTCAACCCTAGTTTTCTTCTTCTAGTTTTTCTTCATTTTGTTTTCTTCTATGAAGGTGGTTAGAATGGCCGTGAATGGCTCCGACGCTACTACCCCCACCATAATTGCCATTACAAATCCTCCTTTTACAATTCCTTCATTCGGATCTGCTCACACTTCCTTTTGTACGTCTCACGACATCCAATTACTTGCTATGGAAAGCACAGGTTGTCCCTTTTCTCAAGGGACAAAACCTCTATGGTCATGTCGATAGAACCAAACCATGTCCCTTTGATGCAGCCCAAGCAGCTCTTTGGCGACAACAGGACGCTTCCATCACGAGTCTCTTAATTGCGTCCCTATCAGAATTTTGCCTCTTATTCTGGGTAAACCAACTAGCAAAGATATTTGGGATGCTCTCAATGACTCTTTTGGCTCATCTTTTGCTAATGTTCTCCCTTCATCTAAATTTTCAACGCCTGCAACAAAAACAGATGAACCAGTTATTAATTTTCTCCAACATGCAAAATCAATAGCCGTTGATATGGGTGCTGCAGGCAAGCCTCTTGAATTGGAAGATTTCAATGTCCACATCTTTCGTGGTCTCTGATATGATCTCCAAGACATTATTCCTACCCTAGTTGGACATGCTAAACTAATCTCGTTTACGGATTTTCAAGGCCTTCTGCTAAGCCACGAGAGTATTAAAGCTTTCCAAAAGTTGCAGATTTTCAAACCTCCCTCTCAGGCTAACTTTGCTACAACAACTCTGTTCAATGAAATTCCTTTACTTCTGTTTCCAGCCCTATGAGTTCATCTTTCTCTAGCCGTGGTCAGTCTAGAGGTCGTAGGGGTCGCGGTGGTCGCTTTAGCTGTGGTCGTGGTGTCCATGGTGCTCAACAAGGTCGATTATGTTGTTCTATCTGTCAATGTACAAATCACACTGTCGCCACTTGCAATTATTGCCCTCCAAGTATGCCTTATTACCTCTTCCTACACATAACTCTTCTTATCTACATTTTTCCAACGCTCTCACTCTCCCATTGCCAACCTGAGCCATGCCTGTTCCCTCTTCTACCTTCACTTACCAATTCCACATCTTGGTACCCTGACACAGGTACCACTCACCATGTCACGCCTGATATACAATCCCCCGCTTTCTATGAAACTTATCATGGATCGAATCAACTACACATAGAAAATGGTAAGGGTCTCAAAATCACAAATATTGATACTTTTTCTATTCACTCATCCACTTCAAATATTTCTTTATGCATAAAAGATGTTCTTCATGTCCCTGATATTTTTAAACGTTTACTTTTCGTTCAAAAATTTGCGATTGATAATAATGTATTCTTTGAATTCTATCCTACCCACTTTGTTGTTAGGTATCTAATGACCAAAGCGGTTCTCCTTTTTGGCTCGAGTAGTGGTGGTCTTTACATTATACACAACAACCTTCATTGCCTATTGCCAGTATTGCGAAGTGGACTTCCATAGATGGCTGGCATCAACGTCTTGGCAACCCCATGAACATCTCTTACGTTTCATGATCAAAGAGAATAATTTGTTATGTTAGTCCACACGGTTGAGTCATTTATGTATATCATGTCAAATGGGCAAGGCTTGTCGTCAATCTTGAGGATCATCTCCAAGTTGTAGTTTATTTCCATTGGATTTAATTTGTAGTGATGTTTGGGTCCTTCTCATTTTGTTTCGACTGAAGGTCATCGCTATTTCATTATTTCTGTTGATGATTGCAAAAAAATTATTTGGTTTTATCCTCTTAACACAGATTCAGATGCCTATTATATTTTTCTTACTTTCCAAGCTTTCGCTTTTGTCGAACGTCATTTTTCACGAAAATTAAAGTTGATCAGACAGGCTAGTGTGGTGAATTTTGTACACTCTCATTTTTTTTTCTCAAAAATCGATATCGCTCATCACCTCTCCGCCCCTCATACCTATGAACAACAAGGGGCGAGTGAGCATTGTCAATAAGCATATAGTCGAAACTGATTTAACATTATTAGCTTATGGCTTTGTCCCTCTGCAATATTGGCACTACACATTCGATACAACGGTCTACCTAATCAATTGGATGTCATCCAAGGTCACTAATTGCATTCCCCCCTTTATAGTCACCCTTTAGATTATTCATTCTTGAAAATCTTTAGGTGTCGCTGTTTTTCATATTTACGTCCTTATAACACCCATAAGATGGATTTTCGATCCATTCCTTGTATTTTCTTGGGATACAGTCCATCTCATATAGAATATCGCTGTCTTGACTTTGTCAAAAATCATTTATACATTACTCAGCATGTTTGTTTTGATGAAACATATTTTCCCTTTGCAACTCATTCTATTCTTGGTCCATCACCTAACTCATCTCCACTTAAATCTATTTGGGTACCATGGGCTTCGGCCCCTATTAGCATTCCTTCCCCTACCACTATAGTGCGATCAAAAACTCATACATATACCCCCACAATGTCATCTACTGCCAATTCATCCACCTCTCCCGCCATAAGAACTAGATCCTTCCATGATTTTTATCATTCCACCTGCTCATTAGCTTCTTGTTCACCACCACCCCACCTAGGCCAACACAAACCCACACCATGTAACTTCACTTGTCCTTCTCAAATCAACGTTGTCACCATCCTACTCACCTAACCATCCTCATTTACCCAAGCCAACATATTCCTTAAGTGGCATGCAACTATGAATGATGAACTTAATGCCTTGCTAAAAAATGGCATTTGGTCTTTGATCCATTGAACTTCCTCCATGAATCTCGTTGGGTGTAAGTGGGTTTACAAAGTTAAATGCAAAGCGGATGATAGTCTTGAGTGCTATAAAGCTCGTTTGGTCGCTAAGGATTTTCATCAGCAACAAGGTTTGGACTACACAGAAACCTTCAGTCCAGTTGTTAAAATTACCACCATTCGCTCCATTTTATCTATTGTTGTCTCTCAAGGGTAGTAAGCGCCACAACTAGATGTGGACAATGCTTTCTTACATGGGGTTCTTTCTGAAGAGGTGTACGTGCAGCAGCCTTATGGGTTTGAAGATCCAACTTATCGTGACTATGTTTGTAAATTGCATCGTTCACTACATGGTCTCAAAAAAGCTTCGAGAGCCTGGTTCCAATGACTTTCTCAATTATTGCTTCATGTGGGATTCTTAGCATCACAAATGGATCCATCATTGTTGATCTATCAAAGAGGCACTGGCATCATTTTATATATATATATATATATATATATATATATGTTGATGACATTCTAGTTACAGATAATGCACCTTCCACTATTAGTTCAATCTTAAAGAAATTATCCCCGGAGTTCTCCATTAAGGATCTTGGTCCACTGCATTTCTTCCTTGGAATAGAGGCTATCTGTCAATCTGAAGGGCTACTTCTCTCTCAAGGACGTATATTGATTGTCTTCTTCACCGGTCTGGGATGTCTGCATCTAAGATAGGGGGATGCTCTAAGATCTAATGCTACTCTATATCGGTCTATAGTTGGCGCCCTCCAATATGCAACATTGACAAGACCAAACCTCTAATTCGTTAATAAAGCATGTCAATTCATGCATGCACCGATTGACGACCACTGGCAAATGGTCAAACGCATCTTGCGTTATCTCAAACATATAAGGTCGTCTGGTTTGTTTCTTTTTCGATGCAATGATACTCCCTTACAAGCCTTTTCCGATGTGGATTGGGCTGGTAGCTCTGATGATTAGGAGTCAACTAGAGGGTGTGCTATTTTTCTTGGTTCTAAGTTAATCTCTTGGAGCTCTAAGAAACAACGAACCGTAGCGCGCTCTTCCACAGAGTATGAGTATAAAGCCCTTGCTTATGCTGCAGCTGAACTCATCTGGCTTGAGTCCCTCTTTCAAGAGCTTGAGTTCTCTTTTCAAGGTCCTCCCATCCTTTGGTGCAACAATATTGGTGCCACTTATCTGTTTGCAAATCTGGTTTTTCATGCTCGTACCAAACATGTTAAAATTGAATTCCACTTTATACGTGATTGTATTGCCAAACGACAGCTCAATGTGCAATCTATCTCCACAACGGATCAATTGACCAATGCTCTCATCAAAGCTCTTCCTACATCACGTTTTGAATTTTTACAAGACAAGTTGAAGATTCGCAGTCTTGACTCTTCCAGTTGAGGGGGGTGTATCAACCGAATATTGTGTCATCAATTTTAGAAGATTCAAAATCATATCTTTGGATATCAATTAAAGATCGTGCAATTAGTTTGATTGATTTGAGATCGTATTTTTCTATTTTGTGTATTTTCCTTTTTATTAGTAAATATTTTAGAATGTACTCTTGGATATATATAAATACCCATTTTCAGCTTAATGAAAATTACGATAGTTTTTTATTCAATAGGTTGTGACTAGTTCTCGTCTAATTATCGAAACGAGAATAAATAGAAGTTGTTATCGATATCGGCCAAACTTGATGTATAGAAGGTTCACTGTCAAGTAGAAGAGAAAGAAGAGGAGAGTGATGAATGTAACATCGCCAATGGGTGCAACTGAGCAGCACCTGTGGTCTACTATTCGGTATGAATGTAGTGGATAGAAAATATTGAAGCGTCTACAATTTGGTAGATGAGTAATAAATGAAAGGATCGTCGTGAAAGTAATTGCTTCGAAGACGAAAACATTGATGCCGAGTGATCACCGACAAGAAACAAACAGGACAAGGTGCTGTTTTTATCGCCTCTAGTCATGGGATAAGACTTGCTTGGGTCCGTATCCATCGCTGGTATCACGGGTTTCAATTGGCCCGCGATCGAGCTGTATCTGTAGGCCACGAAAATGGCACACCTCGCCATAATCAGAATGGAATGCCACGTGATGATTGAAAAGGGATTGGCGCACTTGATTTGAAATCGATCGAACTTGATGCGAAATGGTGATGATTCGGAATCCAAGTGCTTCTGTTAGAATACGTTTCGAATTTGAGCCCGAAGCGAAAATGTGAATTTCGAAATCGGTACATCTTGGTCTTGAAATTAAAGATAAGATTTGTTTTGAATATTCAGAAATCAAACCTTACTAGAACTTCGGCCGCCGAAATTGGAAAGTGCATTTTTTTTAAAATTTCACTTGGACTCAATTAGCATGGGAGGCATAAAAGATACGGATATCATTTTATTGCAGAAGTTGCACTTGCTTATTTTGTATATGTGGTTTTGATTTTGTCACTTTCCATTAGAAAGTCCAAGTGGACTTTAATTTTGGAGTTATGGAGTTAGTAAAGGAAACGATAAAGAAAGAAAGAAAGAAAGAAAGAAAACAAAGATACAGACTTATATCATGCAGAAGATGCTTTTGCGTGCTTGCACATATAATATCAAGCGCACGCTTGGCTGTTAGGAATAGTTGAAGCACCGTTTGTCACAACGGGTGCTTGACATTGGGACTTCATTTTGTTCACGGAATAATATCAAGAATTCAAGTGTCGAAGCCGGTTAAATCTTGAGGTTAGATTTTTATTTTAATTTCTTTACGAGATTGAGAGATTATTTTGCTAGAAATTAGAGGCTAAATACTGTGTGTGTTTTGGATGTTATTGGGGCTGGGAAACACCAAGAGTGTGTTTCGAGTAACTCGAGTGATCTGTAATCTCCGTGTATCGCTTGATCTATAGTGAAATTTATTGCTGCTCTCCCCGTGGACGTAGGTCTTTACGACCGAACCACGTATATCTGGTGTCCGATTTACTTTACTCATTCTGTCTATTTATTTGATTGATCGCTTGCTTCCGCGCATCAATTGGTATCAGAGCTAGGCTTGCTTGAGTTGAAGCGAATCGATGGCGACAGAAGAAGCTAAAGGAAAAATCGACAAATTTGAAAGGAATGACTTTGGTTTCTAGAAGATGTAGATAGAAGATTATTTATATCAGAAGAAGCTGTACGAGCCCCTGTGTAGGAAGAAATCAGAAATGATGAAGCAAGCTGATTGGGAATTGCTGGATAGATGAGCGATGGGTGTTATTCGGCTGACGTTGGCTCGTAACGTTGCGTTTAACATGTTAAAGTGAAGACCACTGCGGGTTTGATGAAAGCCCTGTCGGACATGTATGAGAAGCTATCTGCGATCAACAAGGTCTATTTGATGCGATGCCTGTTTAATTTGAAGATAGGCGATGGTGCGTCAGTTACGAATCATATCAATGAATTCAATGTGATCGTTAGTCAATTGAGTTCAGTTGAGATTGACTTTGAATATGAGGTACGTGCTTTGATTCTATTATCCTCATTGCCTGATAGTTGGCATACTGTTGTTACTGTTGTTAGTAATTTCTTTAGGTCGACAAGTTTGATGTTTGATGGGATTCAAAATTTAATTCTGAGTGAGGATATTCGTAGAAGAGAATCTGACGAATCTTTATCTGCTGCTTTAGTAGGTGAAAGAGGAAGAGCTAGTATGCGTGTTAGCAGAAGTAGTATGAACATGAATGGACGCAGTGAGTCTTGGATTGGCGATGCTGTCTATTGGAACTGTGGCAAGAGGGGGCATCTTAGAATAAATTGCTTAAAGCTGAAAAATGAAACAGGTAAAGGAATTATAGTTGAATCTGTGGATGATGTTGCAGTTATAACCGAAAATTCTGATGGTGTTGATTGTGTCTTGTCTGTCACTGATGATTCATTGTTTGATGGATGTATTATGGATTCTGGTTGTTCTTTTCATGCTACACCAAACAGGAACTGGTTTACTTCTTATCAATGCATAGATAGTAGTAAAGTGCAGTTGGGAAACAACACTGAATGCGATGTTATAGGTGTTGGTGATATTAAAATAAGAATGCATGATGGTATTGTGATGACATTGACTAGAGTACGACATGTTCTAGAATTGAAAAAAGAACTTAATTTCTTTGGGTACCCTTGATTCAGCTGGATGCAGGTATTCTTCATGAGGTGGAGTTCTGAATATTGTTCGAGATGCCTAGATGATAATGAAAGGAATCAAGCATGGTGGCCTATATGAACTTCAAGGTGAGACATTGATAAATTTCGCTCCTAAGACGTCGACATCTGTTCGAGAGTCTAATGGTTGCTCGAGGAAGACCTGGTTGTTTATGCGAAAGCACAAGTTTGATGCTATTGTCAGGAATACGAGGTCAAGAGCTTTGATCGGAACGGAGACTAGTAAGTTGATCAAGCATGTGTGAACTGATAATAGCATGGAGTCTTGCTCGAATTTGGTAAATAAATTCTGCATGAAAGAGGACATAGTGAAGCACCACACATGTCATGCCCTGCGTCCTTATCCGAGCACGCCAACATCCCACGAGTGCTGTTATCCTCGTATTACCCTAGGATCAAACAGCAGGCGACAGGCGAATGAATTTAAACGCACATGCAGAAGCGATATATATAACTCCATATAATACTTAACACAAGATGACTGAGGATGATAAAAACACTTTATATACAACTTGGTATGAATCCAGTTTTACAACTTGGTCATAAGCAGGGATACAAGGTAGAGTTTGAAAGGGGCGAGGGATTTAGTCAAAGGGTGCATATAGTCCAGTCACGACACTCTTATCCTAAAGGGTGTCCTAAAAACGTTAGGTACCATAGCTATACCTAAAGGTCGGGCCCACTATCGGCTGAGTAGTTCTCGTCAATTAAAGGGTTGTACTTTGCAGAAGCATATGACTCAAGGTCCATGGGTGCTACCTCCTCCGAATTGGATTCTATAACCGCAGGCGCATTAAACTTCTGCACTCATCTTTGGCTCGGTCTCAGATTCCAACTCGGCGTTAAACTATTCCTCTAGCTCTTACTCCAATTCGGTCTTAGTGGGTTCTACAGGTGCTTCCTTAGCATCAGAGGGTACCACGACTTCGATATCCTCCGTAGGCTTCGGGAGCTTCGGCTGACTATTCTCTAACTTGACTTCTGGATGAGTACTTCGGCATCAGGGGGTGTAGCGTTGCACCATCTAGGAATCACACTTCGGGGTACACCGAAGCTCTTCAAGGGTCCGTACATCACATCGTCGTCCCCATAAAACCACGCCTCAAAATAATGTGACTCACAATCGTCGTCTCCTTCGTCGACTCACACTATACTCCCCTTTCTAATGTAGGCCTTACCTAGACCTACGGGATACTCGGTCACCGACTTGTGGATATCCATCGGCTCCCCAAAACGTTTTGGTGGCATGTTTAGGGTTTGAGGCTTGAAAAAGTTGAGCCCACGACGGGTGAGACTAAATCTCAATAACTAACCCTAAACCTGAACTAGGCTATTGGCTCCTCCAGAACTTTTAAAGCATGCAATGTTGAATCAGAAGAAATACATGACAATCGATACATTAGCACATGTCATGGCATATGGCGCTATAAAATATCGCTTTTTAAGGGTCCAATTACTCAATCAAGACTAAGCTTCGTACTTGGGCACTCACTAGCTCGTAAGTTTATAGGATAGCATTACACTCATTGTGGTTCTAACTTTCAAAGGCCAGGTCCATGCCTTAGCGCCTCAGGCTTAAGTAATCGTTGTACCCGCGTTAATATGCCTCAGGTCACAATGTCATTCTAGGACTCGCGTTAGCACGCCTAAAGTCGATCCCGCGTCTAACGTCTCAGGATATATTCAAACCTCGCATCTAACGCATCAAGGCATTATGTGTACATAAGTTTATAACCCAATCAATAAATAGCCAATCAAAGCAAGTTACACAATTCATCAATCAAGAGCATCGTTTAGAAGCATGCATTCAGAAGCAACGTCAGAAGGAACGTTTAGAAGCAGCGTCAGAAGGAACGTCAGAAGCAACGTCAGAAGGAATGTTAGAAAGAACGTTCAGAAGGAGCACTCAGAAGGAACGATCAGAATGAACGCTCGGAAGCAACTTTCAGAAGGAACGCTCAAAAATAGTGTCAGAGGGAACATCAGAAGTAGCGTCAGAAGGAACATCAGAAGCAGCGTCAGAAGGAACGTCAGAAGCAGCGTCAGAAGCAGCGTCAGAAGTAGTGTCAGAAGGAATACTCAGAAGCAGCGTCAGAAGCAGCGCTCAAAAGGAACGCTCAAAAGCAGCGTCAGAAGGAACATCAAAAGCAGCGTCGAAGGAACGTCAGAAGCAGCGTCAGAAGCAGCGTCAAAAGGAAAGTCAGAAGGAACATCAGAAGCAAGATACCCAACTGGCGGCCCTGTTTGCGGTCGTTGCCCTTGAAACTGAGGTCATGGGGTTTGGCTCGGACATCTCCTCATCTGATGGCCTAGTTGGCCACACTTAAAGCATGCTCCTGTCTTGCTTGGGCAATGCCCATTTTCATGTCTCTTTCCACATAGGCTGTAGCCCAGTTGGACTGATGAGCAGGTTTTCAAATATTCTTTCTGACCGAAGGGACAAAGCGTCTGTTGTATGCCACCGGCCTCTTATCGAACTGGCGATTGTCCCTAGCAGGGGCAAACCACGACCCAGAAGCGGCAGCTCTTTTTTTCATATCTCTTTCAATCTTATTTGGCCCCGCTCGTACATCTCCTTATAGGTCCTCAAGTTCATAGCCACCATTTGGCTACGAAGGTCCAGTCTTAACCTGTCTCGAAACCTCCGTGCCCTATCCACTAGATTCTCAACCATTCTCGGTGCATACTTTGACAACCTTGCAAACTCAGCTTCGTATTGATCGATTGTCAGTTGATTCTGGCGAAGCTGTTGGAACTCTACTAGTTTCCTTTCCTGAGCAGTCTTCGAGAAGTATTTGTCGTTAAACGCTTCGGTGAAGGCGACCCAAGTGAGGGCGATGCCTTCTGGGAAAACTCCTTTGGTAGCATTCCACCAGTTGTTAGCGGCACCCTCCAGTTGGTAGACCACCATGAGCACTTTCTCCTCCTCCGTGCACCTTAAGACTCCAAAAGCCCTCTCGAGCTTCTCAATCCATTGAGGTGCAGTCTCCAGGTCTCCGACGCCATCAAACTGAGTCGGTTTTAGCTTCATAAACTGCTCCACCCGTTGACCCATCTGGCGATTCGCATTCTCATTCCCTTAGGCATTACCATCTCCGTTACCCTGACCATTATTCTCATTGTTTCCATTGTTCCGATTCGCCATATTCACGACAACGACAGCAGCTTTAGCATCTTGGGCAACAGTGGCAACCCTCTCTTGAGCCTGTTGGGCGACATCAGCAGCTCGTTCTTCAGCCTGCCTGCCCAATAGATTCCTAATTTGTTCCAACGCTCTAAGGACCCCATCCACTCTTGGTCTTCAACCACTGGCACTCACGAGCTAGACGCTCCTCTCGAACCTCAACCTCAATTGCTCATCCTTGTTAACTCTCACAGCACCTGAACAGCTATAATTCCATCCAGGAATCAGAGACCTAAGCCATCTACTTAAATATAGAAATTCACGGCTACTTATCACATCAACAATTACAACCAAAGATTTAACTCAAATCAAACAATCAGAGGTAACAAATCAAGAGTTATCATTCATACCTCAAGTTCTGACACATCTGCAACTTGGCATACTCACAACAAGCTATCCATTCATTAGATAACGTCAACTAAACCACAATAATCAGTGCCAAGTACGGAGCTCTATAGTCTTTTAATCACCTACGGTGATGCCAATCAAGGGTGCCAATCACAAGTGCCAATTCACATGACATGCGTATCGTATCTAACTCTAGCGAATCCCTAAGGTCTCATTACCCAGTCATCCAAAGTCATCACTCCTTATTACTCCAGGCCCCAACCAACTTGGATTGAGCCGACCTTGCTCTGATACCACTTAAACGGGGATGTCACGCCCCGCGTCCTTATCTGAGCACGCCAACATCCCACGAGTGTTGTTATCCTCGTTATAACCCACTATGGAACAGCAGGCGATAGGTGAATGAATTTAAATGCACATGCGGAAGCGATATAGATAACTCCATACAATACTTAACACAAGATGACTGAAGATGATAAAAACACTTTATACACAACTTGGTATAAATCCAGTTTTACAACTTGGTCATAAGCAGGGATACAAGATAGAGTTTGAAAGGGGCGAGAGATTTAGTTAAAAGGGTGCATCTAGTCCAGTCATGACACTCCTATCCTAAAGGGTGTCCCGAAAAATTAGGTACCACAGTTATACCTAAAGGTCAGGCCTACTATCAGCTAAGTAGTCCTCGTCAATCAAAGGATCGTACTCTGCAAAAGCATCTGACTCCAGGTCCATGGGAGCTACCTACTTCGGGTCGGATTCTATATCCGCAGGGGCATCAAACTCATCTGCACTCATCTCTGGCTCGGTCTTAGATTTCAACTCGGCGTTAAACTCTTCCTCTAGCTCTCGCTCCAATTCGGACTCAGTGGGTTCTACAGGTGCTTCCTTGGCATCAGAGGACTCCACGACCTCGACATCCTCCGTAGGCTCCGGGGCCTTCGGCTAGCTATTCTCTGACTTGGCTTTCGGATTGAGTACCTCGCCATTAGGGGGTGTGGCGCTGCACCATCCAGAAATCACACCCCGGGTACATTAAAGCTCCTCAAGGGTCCGTACATCACATCGTCGTCCCGATAAAACCACGCCTCAAAATAATGCGACTCACAATGTCGTCTCCTTCGTCGACCCACACTATACTCCCCTTTCAAATGTAGGCCTTACCTGGACCTACAGGATACTCGGCCACCGACTTTTGGATATCCATCGGCCCCCCAAAATATTTTGGTGGTATGCTTAGGGTTTGGGTCTGAAAAAGTTGAGTGCACTATGAGGTGAGAATAAATCTCAGTAAACTAACTCTAAACCTGAACTAGGCCATTAGCATCTCCAGACACTTTTAAAGCATGTAAGGTTCAATCAGAAGAAATATAAGGCAATCGATACATTAGCACATGTCATGGCATATGGTGCTACACAATATCGCATTTCAAGGGTCCAATTACTCAATTAAGACTAAACTTTCATACTTGGACACTCACTAGCTTGTAAGTTTATAGGAGAGCATTACACTCATTATGGTTCCAACTTTCAAAGGCCAGGCCCGCGCCTTAGCGCCTCAGGATTAAGTAATCGCCGTACCCGCGTTAGTACACCCCAGGTCACAATGTCATTCTAGAACCTCGCGTCTAACGCCTCAAGTCGATCCCGCGTCTAACGCCTCATGATATATTCAAACCTCGCGTCTAACGCATCATGGCATAATGTGCACATAAGTTTATAACCCAATCAAAAAATAGCCAATCAAAGTAAGTTACATAATTCATCGATCAAGAGCACTGTTCAGAAGCAATGTTCATAAGCAACGTCAGAAGGAATATCAGAAGTAACGTCAGAAGGAACGTTCAGAAGGAACGCTTAGAAGAAACGATCATAATGAACTCTCAAAAGCAACCTTCAGAAGGAATGCTCAGAAGTAGCGTTCAGAAGCAGTGTCCAGAAGCAGGGTCAGAAAGAACATCAGAAGCAACGTCAGAAGGAACATCAGAAGCAGCGTTAGAAGGAACGTCAGAAGCAGCGCTCAGAAGGAACGCTCAGAAGCAGCGTCAGAAGGAACATCAGAAGCAGCATCAAAAGGAGTGTCAGAAGCAGCGTTAGAAGCAGCGTTAAAAGGGACGTCAGAAGGAATATCAGAAGCAAGATACCCTCAACATTCACAGCCCTCAAACTACCTTTGATCACCATCAAACCCGCCATTAAACACGTCTATTAGTAGCCTAAAGTCCTAGGTAAGGTTTAAGAGTAACTTACCAAGCAAATGAGCAAGTAAAACCGACCAAAGAGGTGACACTAGTCTACGGTTTAACTTGATTCGGCAAGTACAGGTCCGCCCCTTGAATCAATCAAGAAAACAACCATGAAAACTTATCAATAACACTTTTAACATCATCTTCCAACCTTCTCACGTATTAAGCTAGGTTTTAGGAGTTACTTACCACAAGTTACGCCAAGAAATACTCCAAGACACTTTTCCTCGAGCTCACGGTTAGGTCGCATTCGGTGGTGGTTTAATGGCGACGGACAGGCGGCGGTTCGGCGAGGTGATGGCTTCGGCTTTGAGGTCTCTCGGCCGAACAAGCAAGAAGGAGAAGGAGAGGGGGCGTCGGTCTCCTCGAGGCCAAACCAAAAGAGAACTTGAGAGAAAAGATGAAGATGAGATGGTGACAGAAAAGTGAATTGGCCGAATGAGGAAGGAAGAGAGAGATAAGGTGATATCCCATTTGCATGAACGAGAGAAAGTGAGGTTGTTCATGAGATTATTAACTGAGGTGAACAGTATGAATGAATGACTAGCTGGTGGAATTTGGTCTTGGGGTTTGACTAAGTATTCTCCCTTGTCCTTTTTCTCTTTAATAATTCAAAAGAACTCAAGTCCTTTTTATCATCCAAGTTTTCGGCCAAAGAAGGGGAGGATTAAAGACCAAATGCCCTTACTTAATTCTAGAAACATGAGTAATTTTCGAGGGGCAAAAGGGTAATCTTCACTTCTCAATCCTAAATTTCACTTTTCCAATTCCTATAGATTGTACCCTAACCTTAGTTGCTCTCATTGAGGCGACGTCCAATCTATTAATGTTGGAACCCTTAAATGTCCGGCTTCCGATCTCGAAATCCGATTCATGACCAAATTTAGTCAATGGGTATTCCATCGTATCTCAGACTAACGGGCGGCTCTTAGGAGTTACATGTATCGACCCATGATTAAAGTCACGTTTAAGAGTTATTCGAGCCATGGCGACTTTGGTCGTCAAGTAATTGCAAGAGTTAATCACTAGTTCTAAAGTACACGATCTTCAGGAATCTGTTTAGATTAATTTGTAAATTATACTATAGTCATATGGAATCACCCGTGAACCAATTGCATAATGCTAGCAGATAGTTCTAGACCCATTCTTAGATCGGCCCTTTAATGGCCCAAAATATTCCATCGGCAATCCTTATGGTCAAAGTGTTGATCCATGGTCGAGTTCTTTAGTCCACGTACTTAAATCCTAATTAGCTCTTCCATTTTGGTTAGTCAACTCAGGAGAGATCAGTTCTGAGTGAGATTTACTAAAATACATTGGTAGACATTCATTCATTCATTTATAAGCTTCGAGATAGGGTCGAAATTCAGAATGTCACAGCACTAATACTAGTAAACCACAACAATTTGTAGAATTGATGAGCAGAACATTACTAGAGACGACTCGTAAAAGGATCTCTAGTGCTGGTGTGGCTAGGAGAATTCCAGTAGATGCGCTTCGTATGGTGAGCTACCTGGTAAATAGATCCACATCGACTGTGATTGGATATCGGACTCCCGAAGAAGTGTGGTCAAGTAATGTTGCTGATGATTCTATTTTTAGAATGGTTAGTTGCATGTGTTATTATCGAGTAAGTTATGGTAAGCTCGATACGAGGGCAAGATGCATATTCCATAACTATGCACAAGGTGAACGGGGCTATCAGTTGTGGTGCCCAAATATAAATTCGTCTATTTGCAGCAGAGAAGTTACCTTTGACAAGTCTCCAATACTTCTGGCTAGGAGTGATTGTGACAGTGTTCATATGGATCTGGACGGTATTCAGCTTGAGGTGGAGTTGCAAGGAGAAACTCCTGAGGTAGCGAGTACTAGCGAATTAATCAACACAGATGGTACTTGTAGCAAGGTGGAGCTTATAGAGCTAACAATTGCTGTAACTGTTAATATTGACAAGGTAAGTATTCAATCTCCTGACAGATATGGATGCAATTGTGGTTTTGCTTTATCTGTGGTTGAGGAGTTTGCGTTAGAAAGTCCTTGTGGAGCAGTTAAAGGTGCATGTGTAATTGGTAATCTGATGAGATACTCGATTATGATGAAGTTTAAATGTGGCTTGGACTTACATGATGTTTGTGGCGATTGAGCCCATTGGGGCTATTGGGAGAGTAGCAGCGAGAAGTTCGAATTATAGCGATCGATTGTGATTTGGTTCAAATATCGAGTCAAGGTGGAGATTGTTAGAATATGTCTCGAATTTGAGCCCGAAGCCAAAATGTGAATTTCGAAATCGATATATCTTGATCTTGAAATTAAAGATAAGATTTGTTTTGAATACTCTGAAATCAAACCTTACTAGAACTTCGGCCATCGAAATTGGAAAGTGCATTGTTTTTTTAATCTCACTTGGACTCGATCAGCATGGGAGGCATAAAAGATACGGATATCTTTTTGTTGCAGAAGTTGCACTTGCTTATTTTGTATATGTAGTTTTGATTCTGTCGCTTTCCATTAGAAAGTCCAAGTGGACTTTAATTTTGGAGTTATGGAGTCAGTAAAGGAAACGATAAAGAAAGAAAGAAAGAAAAAAAACAAAGATACAGGCTTATATCATGCAGAAGATGCTTTTGCGTGCTTGCACATATATCAAGCGCACGCCTTGGCTGTTAAGGAATAGTTGAAGCGCCGTTTGTCACAACAAGTGCTTGGCATTGGGAATTCGTTTTGTTCGCGGAATTACATCAAGAATTCAAGTGTCAAAACCGGTTAAATCTTGAGGCTAGATTTTTATTTTAATTTCTTTACGAGATTGAGAGATTATTTCGCTAGGAATTGATTGCTAAACATTGTGTGCGTTTTGGATGTTATTGGGGCTGAGAAACACCAAGAGTGTGTTTTGAGTAACTCGAGTGATCTGTAATCTCCGTGTATCACTTGATTTATAGTGGAATTCGTTGCTGCTCTTCCCGTGGACTTAGGTATTTACGACCGAACCATGTATATCTGGTGTCCGATTTACTTTACTCGTTCTGTCCATTTATTTGATCGATCGCTTGCTTTCGCGCATCAGCTTCCCCTATATTTCCCTCTCCGGAACACTGGCCGAATGAGAATGCGCTCGTGAACGGGTGCATTCTTCCTTTACGTGAGATGGATTGTGTGACGACGGGTAGAGGATGGACGTGAGGGCTATTTATGAAGCTTTCGGCCGCAGGTCCTTCCATCAGAAATCGGATGTTTCTTGACAAAACAAGTTAGATCGGGGCTTCTTCATCCTTGTGGTGGGTGAGAGATGACTCTTCAAGATATTATGTGTAACACCACACCATGAACAAAGTTGGGTAAATGAAAGGTGTCATTTCTAATCGGTCTAGTTTAGCTCGACTGTCAAAAGCTGATGAAAAGAAGTTTCATCAGGCACGAGGAATTCAACTCAGCGGTCAGTAGCAACCCATGCTAAAGAGATTGCTAGAAACGAATTGCAAAGGATGAATATACAAAGCGTTTTCTTCAGAAACAAACAAGGAATATGATACAGATCAGACTGTGAAATGCCTAAATTGAAGTGAACCGATCACTTGTAAGAAGACTATGGGAATCATGACAATTGACACACTACCTTTTTTCTATCCTTGACATAAACTGCTCACGCTACGAAATCAACAATGTTCAGTTCTTATTTTTACACACTGACAAGCGACATGGTAGCTCTCAAGAATTCCAGGAGACTGAAAAATGGAAAAAAAAAATGGCGAGACAAAAAAGACTTCAGCAGAGCACAAAAAGGAAGGCCTACACCAATATAGGCACTGGAAGAGGGGTCGTCGTTAACGAATCAAGAGATGGAGAACCTTCTCCTCCTCGGCTTCGTAACATCCATCACGTCATCGACGACAGCGTTGGAAGTGTCTTTCGACCCATGGCGGAACGGGTTCAACTTGCTGAGCGTCTTGGTCATTGAAGAGAAGAAGGTGGTCTTTTTGGCGCCTCCCTTGGAGGACGTCGTTCCTTGGCTCTTCGGGTTGTTCATGTCGGAGATGTACATCTTCATCATCATTAGCTCGGACCTTAAGGTTTCGTTCTCCCGGACCAACGACACATCAGCCAGCACTTGGCTCCTCGTTGCCACGGGATGAGGTCCCTCGCGGCTGTCCATTCCGCTCCTGAGCTTCAGCTGGTCGTGGTAGAGCGCGTGCAGAGCGGTCTGCACGGGTAACCGCTTGTTCTGCGAGGCATGAAGCCGAGCTTCTGGCGACAGTTTCAGCGGGTTCATCACACTGCATGCTTTCTCCCGTTCTATCTCATCAAGGTTTGGATGGGCCTGCAAATTCAGGTATTTGCTCCTTGTCAAATAACACATTAATCAATCATGATGAAATCTCTTCAACTTTAACGCGTCCATTGACATTTAAATTCTTCATAACCTTTTAAAATTTTGAACGATATTTTGAATTTTGATGAGAAAGCAAAAGGAGTACTTTTAAACTTCCGGATCAGTCCTCAATATTGTATTGCCTACCTTGAAGTATATGTCGATTGCTCGGTACAGATCGTCATCGACTTTTCTAGCTGCCTTCGGCACGAGGGTCGCAATCGCATTGAACTTCGAGATGGTGAGTTCGCCGTATATCGCAATTTCTCCTAAATATGCATCGACCATCTTGACAACTTTCTCCATCGGTGTGGAACAAGCCTCCTGGAAGTCGCTGCTGAACACAGCCACACTCTTTTCCTTCTCCACGAAAGCCGCAATAATTCTCCTAACACTCTCCAGATCAAACAGACGCTCGCCATCATAGCTGAATGACAAAACGAGAAGATCATCCACCGTCACATGCTCTAAAATCAAAGAGACCCGTTTCTCAAGCCGTTTCTTGCAATTGGTCGAGGCTTTAAGAAAGATAGCAGCTCGGAGAAGGCAGCAAAGGAAGTTAATGGGAAAAGCAGCTTTTTCCGGGGGTAAAAGCGTGACTATAGATTCAAGTAACTCGCGCTGCTGATCTAGACCATCAGAGTCGTTGATGTCTGGTGACTTGGTTCCGATGCCAGAATGATCTCGAACAAGACCTGGGAGAGATCTTTCCGCGTAGGTGATGATAGCCATGGCCAGGATAAGGGCCTTCGCACCTCTTTGTTGCATTGCGGCAATGATCTTTCCAAAGAACGCAACATTTAACACCGATAGCTCGACTGTCCACCAGTTTGATGGAGAACGGCTGGGAAAGATCGCCTCTTTACATACCTGCAATAGCAACCACGGTTACATATCTCGTAGTCCCATTAGCCTAGTCATCTAAATTACAAGGCGAAGCAACCGCGAACTCAAAATCTTTACCTTGGCACCTGCCACGTCGAGACATCTTTGGACAATCTTGAGGTCCTCTGCCACGGGAAGAAGATCTTCACATGACTTCAAAACATGGACGGTGGCAGACAGGCTCGAGAAAGCCACCTGAACAAGGAAGTCCTCGGTACGGCCCGCAAGGTTGTCGTCACAATACTGGTCTGTCATTTCCAGGTACTCCGCGGCACAACGAAGAGCGGCAACGTTTTTCACCGTGATCTCGAAGTCGATGTTGTAGCAGAAGCTTGCCACTTTCTCAAATACCTCTGGGCCTCCAGGGATGTCGGACAGATCGATCCTGGTCAGGTCCACCTCCTTCGACTCAATCACCAACTTCCTCACGTAGTTGCTCTTTGCCACTAGCATGAACTGCCAAGAAGCAATTGAATTTGATGTGTCACCTCCAGTCCCTAGAACACTCCACAATATGACCATGAACCACGCCATACCTTATGGAGAGAGAAATTCGCTTTGCCTACTTTGACGTCAACATCGGTTGGAATTTTTTGAGAAAGAAGCCTGCGCGAAATGAACAATTCACAAAATCATTAACTTAACACGGGAAATTCGGATAGACAAAGCATGGATTCATCGTAGGAGCGTAATTACCATTGACCAGTCCTCTCCACGGCAATAGAGATCCCGCCAGCAGGAGAAGCCATGACTCAAATTAATACTGTTATGCAGGAAGAGTTTTATGTGGAGAGCCTGAGCTTTTCGGGCATTTGACCAAACACACGTGTGTTCCTCTATGCAACTTGAGTTTTGCGCCTCACGAACTGGCAATTATTAATAGCCAGAAAGAATTCATTTTAAGGTAAGTCAACTGCGATCATGGTTAACATTAGATAAAGGGAGAAGCAATATGGAAACGATAGGAGAAAGATTGGAGAATAGAAGTCGTACCCTGCTCTTCCGAGTTCCTCTGTTCCTTTGTCGAGCTACTTCTGAACCCTGTTTTGATCAGGTTTTCCCGTTACTTTTCTTGTCAGTGGATGAGAATATCAAGAGCCTCTCGATTGGAACTTATAGAGAATGGATTCATGCAAGATTCAGCAAAAGTCCAGCTCAAAAGTGGACCCTCTTGATCCGAAAACTTCGTATGGTTTTCGAGTCGGTATGCTGATTTCAGACGCCAGAGTCGCTTGCTTTCGCGAGTGCCGTTTGTTTTGTTTGCTTTTTTAACCCTTCTTTTGGACTTCGGAGTCCCAACTCTGCTTTAAGAAAAGATCCTTGGTGGACTAGATAAGGAATCGGTCGGGGTCCCACAGCAATCGGAACCCATCTCTGTCGACGAATGAATTACTCCCGCGTGGCATTCCCCCCCAGCAGCCAGGTCATCCACTCTCGCTCTGGTTGGAGCTACAGCTTCATTTCGTGGCACCAGCCGATCTCTGTGGATTGAATTGAATCGAGCAGGCTTCTGTCTTGCTCGGAAAGTAGTCGCCGTCGACCGATTGGATGCACAATGCTTGGAAGTGCGTAAGCGGGGGATGATCTGAAGCATTTAGATTAATCTATATGTTGTGTTCGCACGAATATCTTAGGGTCACATGTATGCACCTCAAATTAATCCATTGAGATATTCCTACACCCGTAATCTAACCATAGAAGGTCAAGTAAAACTAAAACCAGAGTTCAGCTCAGAATTTTCTCATGTCTAGAGTCTATGATGCAAATAAAGCCGACGATCTCCAAATGGCTAAAATTTGATCGGATACAAGAAAATGGGCCGCTGATCAATACTCACCGCTTTACGACAACGTATTTTCGAGTTTCGAAATTGTTTAGATGAGTTTTTAGGCAATTTCGTGACTTTAATGATATTTTCGTTATGTTGCGTTTCCTAGGTTAATTATGGTAGCAACTTATATAAAAGTGTTTAGGGTTCTTAAATTTCGAAATTTTTATAGACTTTTGATATTCTATCAGTTTGATAATTGTAGATACGAATTGTTCCTCGTTCTCCATTCTTAATTCTCATGTTTAGCTAATTTCCGTTGCGTTTCAACATCATTTGATATCATAGCACAAGTTGGTTGAATTAACGGCTGAACAGAATCGCGGTGGTCGTGGATGGCAGATTTGTGGTGTCTAGGGGCGTGGAGTCGTTGCTGAAGCAGACAAATAGTCACGTCTAGGAAACCTGTGAGACGTAGAAATTATGGCACAGAGAAGGCGAATCCAAGGTTTAGAGAGATGACTTGCGGGGGCGCAGAGAAGGCGAATTCAGGATTTGGAGCGACAACTTGAGCAGGCAAAGTTGGACGTTCAATCCGAAAAAGATCATATTTTTTATGAAGATCCGGTCTTTGAACAAGATACAATTTTTGATCAAGATCCAATCTATAATGAAGATATATTTCCAGTTTATGACGAGTTCGATGGAGAACAAGAAGGTGCCTGTAGAAGCTATCGTGTCAGCGAAGGATGGCGAGGTCGCCCTTGGTGAAGTTCCCCAAGCAGTGGCACGGATGCCGATGTGGGAGGTGAACGACTGAGATTTCGCCGCGTTCAATGATCAGCGTCGGTGAGAAGAATGTCTTGATCTTTGACTTCGGTGGTGGTCCGTTCGATGTCTCTCTCCTCACCATTGAGGAGGGTATCTCTGAGGTGAAGGCCGCCGCAAGTGAAACCCACCTTGGTGGAGAGGACTTCGACAACAGAATGGTCAACCATTTTGTCCAAGAGTTTAAGGACATCGGTGGAAATCCCACAACTCTGTGGAGGAGGGTTGCGGTTGGGCAACCAACTCATGAAGACTTCCGATGTATAGTGAAGGCATGGTTTGATTCGCAGACATGCTTTCAAAGTGTTATGGAAAGAGCCAATGTTGATTGTGTTTCACACAAGGGCAGTGCGGGAGCAAGCATGACTAAATCAGGTTATGGATTTTATGGAGCTGACTCAGAAGATGACATTGACCTCTCCATTAAATCTATGGGCACTAATTTTCCTTATGATAAAAAGCGTAAGAAGTGCCCAATCTTATTGAAAAGGAGATTGCTGTCGATGAAAACGAAACAGATTCGAGGACAAATCTTTTTCTTAGCAGGGGAGAATGATGCAACCAGAGCTGGCGATCTCCGAATGGGCTCAAATTTGGATGACTACAAGAAAACGGGCCGCTGATCAATACTCACTATTTTGTTGTGGCTGACGACGTATTTTCGCATTTCAGAGTTGTTTATATGGATTTTTAGGCATTTTTCGATTTTAGGTAATTTCGTGATTTCAGTGATATTTTCATAATATTGTGTTTTCTAAATTAATTATGGTTAGCGCCTTATAAGGGTGTTCAGGGTTCATAGATTTCAGAATTTGACATATATCGAATATGATATTCATAGTTGAGAGAACAAATTGTTCCTCATATTTATTTAAGTGCTCCTGTTTAGCTTATTTTCTATTACATTTCGGCATCAATCTCAATCACCATAATTACTTGCCTCATTGCATCGTTCCTGGAAATGTTCCTCTTAGCAATTCCTATGGATATTATCCAACTTCATGACAGAGAACAGCAGCGCCGATGGGGTCATCGACGGAAGTTTTCGTCCACAAACTGGTAGCCCATTAGATGGAAGCGGGCTAGAGAAGAGAGAAGACTTTGGACTTAAGTGCAACTTGAACCTGTACGCCAAAGTTTAGTCCCTTTCATGGAAACCCACCAGTCCAGTCATTCCTAATTCGTTGTCCCCAGTTTTGGACACATGCACATGTACATCATATAGAGACACATATCTTCGTTCATCTACCGATTACCACGCCATGATAAGGTGGATAAGAATCTGGTGCTAACGCGAGAATCCATTTTGATATGTAAGAGAAGTAATCGGGTTGCCGTAAGAATAGCCGTAAAGAGAGACACGATATCGACTTCGTA
This sequence comes from Rhodomyrtus tomentosa, assembly GCA_028455895.1. Taxonomy (NCBI): domain Eukaryota; kingdom Viridiplantae; phylum Streptophyta; class Magnoliopsida; order Myrtales; family Myrtaceae; genus Rhodomyrtus; species Rhodomyrtus tomentosa. The sequence goes on along the minus strand of JAPCWY010000003.1, from coordinate 8,798,775 downwards.
GAGGTAGCTATTGGGATTTTGTTGTAAAATCTTAAAAGAACTGAATGATAAAAAGAAGGATTGAGAGTCCCCCATAGGGAAAAAAAAGTATATGGTGGATGGGTTTAAATATTAAAACTTCACAAATGGGTTTGGGCCTCAAGGAGCACTGCACTTTTGTGGACAAGAGAATACCTACGCAAGGTTAGGTCAGCCCACGTGCGCGACCAGCCGGCTCCGTTAGTTTCGGGCCCAGGGATCTACTCGTTTATTTATTTTTACACCATCATTTTTTTATTCTTTTAAATTGAAGGAACACAACTTGAATAGACATGTCCGGAAATTTCTGGGCATTCTTTTTCTTCCAAACGAAGATGATTGGTCAAACTCTTTTAAATTGAAGGGACACGACTTGAATAGACATGTCCGAAAATTTCTGGACATTCTTTTTCTTCTGGACGAACATGATTGTTCAAACAAGTTTGATCGTAGCGAACGAACATGTATGTTCAAAACAGAACTCTGTTCAATTTGCATTCCTTCGTCAATAGAATCTATAAATGCAAACTCCGACCATCACTTTTCGACTACTGAAATTTTTTGTGTTCCACTACTCATTACTCATCTTCATCATTTGTGCAATTGTTATGCAAAGTCACATTCGCCGGAGTCCTTTGAAGAAGTATCGCTTCAGAGGAACGCAATCCGTTCTATCTTGGGAGAGAATAGTCCAAGATCCTCAGGTACTGGCTGAAAGGGAAAATTTATCTTAAGGACACAGTGTCATTTCGTTGGACTCGAATCAATATTCTGCTTACTCGTTTGCATTGGCTGTAGATTAGTCTTTCAATTGCAATTCTGATTATACGAACTTAGGTAATAACAATCTTAAGACAAATTTTATTGTTGTTGATGTTCCTTGTGCCTAGTTCGTGTGATATTTTCGTTAGAAGTATTCTGGATCATCGTTCACATGTCACGTCTATTCAAATCAGTCTTTTCTCGAAACTCTATAACGTAGTTCAAATATTTCTTTGTCGAATTCCAACTGTTGTCGTCCTTATGGTTCTTTTGAAAAAAAAAATCTATGACTTTGTTTATATAATTGTTCGATGTTATATACGCTCTGTTTTTTTTTTATTTTTTTCAATAGAAATGGTTTTGACTTCGACTCTGATTACTCTTATTTCGAATCATCGAGAAAAATAAAAAAATTCAATGGTTTTGATTTTAAGAGATAGCACCAAAAGATGTTGTTCTATCTCACAACCTTGAACTTGGCAAGATTCCTCAATAAGGATGGTTCTAAATTGGATGTTGGAGAGACAAATAAGGAAAATGTTGCTGCTGTAGATGCATAGAAGCATTCCGACTTCCTGTGTTGTAACTATGTCCACAACGGTCTAAACAATATCCTGTATAATGTTTACACTCCGCTGAAAACGGCTAATGAGTTATGGGATAGTTTGGACAAGAAATACAAAACATAAGATGCTAGATTGAAGAAATTCATTGTTGGCAAATTTTTGAATTTTAAGATGGTCGATTCTAAAACGGTCTTAAGTCAAATTCAAGAGCTTCAAGTGATCATGCATGATATTCATGCTGAAGGAATGACACTAAGTGAATCATTTCAAGTGACTGCCTTCATTGAAAAATTGCCACCGTCTTGGAGAGATTTAAAAAATTATCTCAAACATAAGAGAAAGGAGTTATCACTTGAAGACTTGATTGTTCGATTGAGGATTAAGGAAGAGAATAGGTTTTCTAAGAAGAAAGTTGGCAAAATTCTGGAGGCCTCAAGGGCCAATGTTGTTGAAGAAGGGACGAAACCTAACAAGAAGAGGAAAATGCCTAGCAAGTCTGGGAAGAGATTCACCCAAGGCCTGAAGAAGCTCATTGGCAAATGCTTCAACTGTGGAAAGTTTGGACATTGACCCAAAAACTGTAGAGCCAAGAAAAGACAGAAAACTCAAGCCAACATGGTGGATAGATTTTCAATGATATTGATGATATCAATCTTACTGCCATGATATCTGAGTGCAACATGGTGGGAAACCCTAAGGAGTAGTGAATTGATACTGGAGCAACTCGTCATATACTACTGTAGGGAGTGATGAAAAACTCTATATGAGTAATTCATCGACCTTTAAGGTCGAAGGTGTTGGAAAGATTGCTCCGAAGATGACATCTGAAAAAATCATGATACTAAATAATGTCTTGCATGTGCCAGATGTTCGCAAGAATTTAGTGTCTGGATCTCTCCTTAGCAAGAGTGGCTTCAAGTTGGTGTTTGTGTCTGACAAGTTTGTACTCTCCAAAAATGAAATGTATGTAGAAAATGGTTATTTGAGTGATGGTTTGTTCAAAATGAATACAATGACTGTTGTAACCAAGAATGATATGAATAAAGCTGATTTTACTTATGTGCTTGAGTCTCTTGATATTTGGCATGCTAGACTAGGACATTTAATTATAAGTTGATAAATAAATGAATGAATATGAGATTATTGTCGAAATTTAACTGTCCAAGTGAAAAATGCCAAGTGTGTGTTGAATCTGAGTTCTCTAAGCCTCTTTTTTATTTTGTAGATAATAGAATAACAGAACCTTTAGATTTAATACACACAGACATTTGTGATAAGAATTCAATACCTTCTAGAGGTGCTAAGAAGTATTTTATCGCATTTATAGATGATTGTTTGAGGTATTGATATATCTATTTACTAAGTAGTAAAGATACAGCTGTGAATGCTTTTAGATCTTGTAAGTCTGAAGTTGAAAATCAGTTAAATAAGAAAATAAAAGTGATAAGAAGTGATAGAGGAGGTGAATATGTATTTCCTTTTGAGGAAATTTGTTCTGAGTTTGGTATTATTCACCAAATCACCGCTTATACACCACAATCGAATGGTGTGGCGGAAAGGAAAAACCGATCTTTAAAGGAAACAATGAATGCATTGTTGAATAGTTTTGAGTTACCACAAAATCTGTGGAGAGAAGCTATCTTGAGGCAAACTTTATGTTAAATAGAGTACCCTACAAAAAAGGCGCAACAAACTCCCTATGAGAAGTAGAAAGGCAGAATGCCTAATTTGAAATATCTCAAAGTGTGGGGTGTTTGGCTAAGGTTGTGGTTCCTAAACCTAAAAAAGTTAAGATATGATCAAAAACCGTTGATTATGTATTTATTGGATATGCCCTTAATAGTAATGTATATTGATTTCTTATTCATAAGTCTGAGATCTCAGATATACATGTTCATACGATTATTGAGTCAAGGACGCTTCGTTCTTTGAGAATATACTTCCATATAACATAGTATATGAGCCAATTGATAACAATAAGAGGCCTCGAGATGCTACATCTAGAAGTGATCCAATAGAGGATGAATCTAGACATGGTAAAAGACAAAGGACTTCTACGTCTTTTGGACCTGATTTTCTAACATATTTGTTAAAAAATGAGTCTTAGACATTTAAGGAAGCTGTGACATTCCCAAAAGCCCCGCTCTGGCAAGAAGCTATCAATATTGAAGTTAAATCCATCATGTCTAACAATACTTAGGAATTGGTTGACCTTCCTCCTATCGCGACCTGCTTTTTTTTAGGGAAAAACGCAGGTTAATGGATTACCGATCGGGTTCCCACTCTAAAATGTGGATCGTGGGCCTTGATCAACGTGGGCCCTCCAAGGCCCATACCAAATCGCAACGAGAGTAAATTTGAAGGGTTTTTTGAGGACAAGAGTCAATCGAGTTCGGCCTTGGTGTGGTCGTGGTGGCATGTGCTATGTGTGCATGCATTTGGAGTCGCCATCGGTACTTCTTAGAAGGTGGACCGGAAACCTCACCAATCAATTGGGAGATATCGATTAGTTCTGCAGAATCAGAGATTTTGGGTTCAAGGACTTGGTTACGTTGGTGTCATTACCAACGCCCTTTTGGTACCTAACATGAGTGATTTTTTTAATTAAGATTTCATGCAGGCGCAGATTTAGGTGAGGTAAGTCTGATTCAGAGGTTTCATGCAAATTGAAAAAATAGTCCTATTAATCACAAACAATATAAGGAAAGCGTAATCAAGTGCATAAATAAACCACGTCAATGCACATCAAATCCAATTATGGGCCTCCTACTATAGCCCTAAAGGCTTAGAGAATGTATGATTTAGGTCCATGGGTAAAATGGAAAGACCTTGCGATAATTTGCCCGAAGGGCGAAATCGTCATTTTTTGAAAGGTTCGGGCGTTAAATTACCCAAAATAGGTCATGGCTAGTTGATTGTGGTCATTTCCTATTTTTTTGAACTTTTCATCAATTTTTGGGAGACGATTTGTCAAAAGGGAAAAATTATCATTTTTGAAAGAATTGGGTGTCAAAAGACCTAAAATAGGTCATGGCCAGTCGATTATGGTCATTTCCTATTTTCTGAAATTTCTTTAGATTTTTTTGAATTTCTTTAGATTTTTTTTAAGACGATTTGCCAAAAGAACAAAATCGTCATTTTTGAAAGGATCTGGGTTCAAAAGACCCGAAATAAGCCATGGCCAATTGATTATGGTCATTTCCTATTTTTTAGGATTTTTTTTCAATTTTTGAGAAACAATTTACCAAAAGGGCAAAATCATCATTTTAGAAGGATTGTGGTTTGATATATCCAGACTAGGTCATGGCCAGTTGATTGTGGCCATTTACTACTTTCGAAAATTTTTGGAAATTTTCTGAATTTCTTCACTTTTTTGAAGACAATTTGCTAAAAGGGAAAAATCGTCATTTTGAAAAGTCGAGGTTCGAAAGACCTGAAATAGGTCATGGCCAGTTGATTGTGGCTATTTACTATTTTCTTAAATTTTTGGGGAATTTTTTGAATTTCTTCACTTTTTTTAAGATGATTTGCCAAAAGGGAAAAATCGTCATTTTGGAAAGTCGGGGTTCGAAATACTCGAAATAGGTCATGGCCAGTTGATTGTGGTCATTTCCTATTTTCTGATATTTTTTGGGAATTTTATGAATTTCTTCACTTTTTGGAAGACGATTTGCCAAAAGGGCAAAATTGTCATTTTGAAAATTCGGGGTTCTAAAGACCCAAAATAAGTCATGGCCAGTTGATTGTGGCCATTTACTATTTTTTGAGTTTTTTTGGGATTTTTTCTAAATTTGTTTATTAATAATTTTTCTATTTTTTAATTTAATTTCGAATTTTATTCTTTTGAAAATTTTTTAACTAATTAATTAATTTTTCAATTTTATTATTAAAAATATTTTTCTGATCGGGTTAAACCCGGCCCACGCCTCTTGGGCGCCCGGCCCAACCATACGGGTCGGAAACCGGTCTAAAACAACACCGTTTTGGATTTTTCAAAAGTTTTTCTTTTTTTTCTTTTTTATTTTATTTTTTATTTTTTTGTTTATCCGAAATTCCCTGATCGGATGCTCCAGGATGTGCCACGTGGTTTCCTCTGGTGTGTCTGATTTAGTTTTTAAAATAATGGGATGAAAACCCTATATCCGACGATCCAACAAGTGTCGCTTGGCATCACGATAACCGTCGGATTGATTTTTTTATTATTTCCGAAAATCATTTATAATTTCAAGAAAAATATATATTTTTTTAAATCCTAGATCACGACATGTGGTGAAGTCACAACAGTCCGATCTAGGTTTTTTTTTTTATTTCTTGTATTGCAGTCGCCGCTGACGTGGCCGCCTACGTGGCGTGCCATGTCAGCGCTGATCGGTCAAACATTGACTGATCAACCCCCTTGGCTGGAGAAGAAGATCGGCGACTTGCCGGAACAGTAAAAATTCCAGCTAGTTCACCAGAAACGTCACTGGAAAATCAGTTTTGAGCCCAAATCTTGCAAATTTTTCGCTCAAGCTCACCCAAATGGTTCTCTATCAACACAGTAGCCTATTTAACACTATAAAAATTTTCCCTCGAAACACCCCCGGTCGACCGTGAACAGTACCAGTTCCGACGAGGATTTTTGTGAAAAAATTTTCTCGACTAAACTCGGTTCAAAACATTCATACGACATCCCAAGAAGGTTTAGGGACTTACTTAGGCTCTTTTAGAGCCCGGCGACCTCTATTTGCGCCAGTCCAAGTCCTTGGCTCGGTTATACGTCGGGGAGCTCCGGTCAAGCATTTTCGGCGCCAATCGATGCAAAATAAACATCACAGAGCACTTAGAGTCGGTTCTGATGTATATTAGAGACGAAAACACGCACAGCAAGCTCAAAAAACGACATGGCCGGAGGCTAATATACAAGAAATGGCTCGGCAGACATTTTGTTGAACGGTTGGCGTGCGCAAAGAAATCGATATTCAGACGAGGACCGAGGAGCATATTGACTAAAACGAAGCAAAAAGACACTCAAGCATGGCTACTGGTACGTAAATAGACGTCGGCATACAGTCGGTTTGGCTTCGTTTGGCCGTAAATGAAACGGAGCCAAACTTACAGTAATACAAATGGCGCTGGAAGCAGGGGTAAACAGGGGAGGCTGAGACTGGTGACGAACTGACCTTTTCTTGCGACGCCGACGACGACCGGGGCTTCGGGGGTGATGAAATCGTTAGCCTGAAGCTTCGGTACACCCACTCGAGCTTCATCACCGCACGAATCCTCCTCCACAGCTCTTTCTCTCTTTTTTTTTTTAGAAATCAAGAACCGAAAAATCCCCCCTTCTATCTCTCTCTCTTCGGCCGAACCTTATAACCTGGCCCCCTGGCGATCCGAGAGGATGATCACGTCCTCCACATCGCCTGAAAAAAAAAGGGACGTGCTTTGACGTATTGTCGCACGGTGCTCCCCCCTCCTTCTGCAATTCCACCCTGTTTTTGTACGTGAAGAACAAATACTGTCTTTGGTTGCAGACCCGGTTCATTCAAGTTGGGTCGGGTCGGGTTTGACCTTACCAACCTGGTTCCTATTTTTCGCCTAATTAAGTCTCTAATTGACCATTTTTCATGAAATCGATGCCATAGTCGGACTCCTTAACATGTTTTCTGTCTAAAATGGGTAATTTTGTAAACAATTGAATTGAAATTTAATGAAAACCCCAAATTGTGCCCAGGGTCCGAAAATAATTTTTGTTTAATCGAGGGCTTAAATGATCAAATCAGTCCAAATTGAGGCCACCAATTAGTTCAGGACGACGAAAACTATAGAGTAGAAATGTTTGATTTTCATGAACGTCCCTAGGGAGAATTTAATTTTGAAATTCGTGAAACCGAGGACTAAAATGAAAGGAACTTATGCAATCAAGCCCTTTTGGTTAAAATTGATCAAATGGAAGGGTAAATCGACACAATTTCACTTCAAGGTTTTTGATATCAATGTCATGACTTATTGAAAGTAAAAATTAGAAATTAAAAGACTCAAAAATGATTTTTCACGCTCGATCCGGGTTTATGTTTATGAAGGAGCATAATGGCCCAAGTTGAATTTTCAAGATTTAAAATTATAGACTATTTTTTTGTATTTTTCTAACCGCGAATGGTATTTTTTTTATTTTTTGGGTATTTTTATATTTAAATAAATTTGAAAAATATTAAAAATTACGAAAAATATTTTTTATTCAAAATTGAATCCCAAGGCTTCCAAAGTTGATTTTTCAATTTTATGACTTTTTTTCAATTTTAATTAATTTTAGAAATAAGAATGAAATAAAAAGATGATTAAAAATCAGGTGACAACACCTCCTAGTAATAAGTCACTACAATGTAAGTGAATTTTTAAGAGGAAAATAAAAGCATACGGTACTATTGATAAGTACAAGATTAGGCTTGTTGTAAAAGGCTATAAGCAACGATAAGGTCTTGACTATTTCGACGTTTATTCACCTGTCATAAGAATTACATTTATACGATTGTTAACCGCTATAGCGGCGATGTATAGACTTGAAATCCATCAAATGGATGTTAGAACGAATTTTCTAAATGGGGATCTAAAAGAAGAAATATATTTGGAACAACCTGAAGGGTTTATTATTCTAGGACAAGAGAGGAAAGTATGTCGGCTTATCAAGTCACTCTACGGCTTGAAACAAGCACCAAAACAATGGCATGCTAAATTCGACCAAGTCATGTTGACAAATGGTTTAAGATTAATGAGTGTGATAAATGTGTATATGTTAAAAACACTCATAATAGTTTTGTCATTTTATGCTTGTATGTAAATAATATGCTTATAATGGGAAGCAATAGTGAGGTTGTCAATGCAACCAAATGCATGCTCACAAACAAATTTGATATGAAAGACATGGAGGTCGCATATGTTATTTTAGGAATTAAAATCCGTAAAACATCTAAAAGATTATCTCTATCACAATTCCATTACATTGAGAAAATTCTTCAAAAATGCAAGAATCTAGGCATTGCACCATTCAGTACCCCGATAGATGTTAATTTACATATTTCAAATAATATTGGTGAAAGCAAGACTCAAAATGTTTATGCTAGTATATTAGGCAGTTTAATGTATGTCATGAACTGTACTAGACCAAACATAGCTTATGCGATAAGCAAGCTAAGTCGATTTATAATTAGTCTAAATGAAAATCACTGGAAATTTATGAAACGTGTGTTGAGCTACTTGAAGCATACTCAAGACTATGTTTTGCATTACAAGAATATCCAGTGGTACTTGAAGGATATTGTGATGCAAATTGGATAGCAACCCAAAAGACACAAAATCAACAAGTGGATATGTGTTCACACTTGGTGGAGGAGTAGTATCTTGGAAATCATCCAAACAAACTTGTATAGCAAGATCTACTATGGAATCAGAATTTATTAAGTTGTCGGATGCCCGACATTCACGTAAGTGTCAGCCTACATAAATTAGTCAAATGTATTAAATTGGCACAATTACAAAAGTTTAGAATTGAATCAGCAAAAAAAAAAGGATTGAATTGACACAATTGTAATAGGTTTATGATTTTTTTATAATTTTTCCCGTGCGGGAGTGATTATAATTAAGTTACTGATAATGTCATCTTATCGTAATGAATTTAACCATAATTCACGTTAGCTGGCCAGTCACAGAGTTTCTCTATTGGCGTGCATGCATAGATACGGAGGCTACGTGGAGAATCTCTTCTACGTATGAAGTCACACAGTTTCCCATCTTGAAGATCTATCAGATTTATTGCACCACTTGATTAATTGACCAAGACCTGTCCAATCCGAGCCGAGGTATAGATATATTATCTTTTCTTGTTTAATCTCATTATTAGGAAAGAGTTGTCCTTACGATATTGGCATTTTGCATTATGCCATTTGTGTTTTTCATAACCAAGACCTGTCCTGTCTGAGGCATAGATGGATGCATTTCTTTAATCGTGTATTAATCAAGTAGATTAATATAACTTACTACCTAAATAGATTTTGGCATCTAGCTAATTCTTAAGTGTTTATTATATTCTATTCTCTTCCATCTTTTCATCAATTTGGAGGGCTTCCCTATCACCTTCCTTTGTTTTTTGCACGAACGCCGAACTAAAAGGCAAGTGAGTCTCCAATGGCCAGGATCATTTAGGAGGAAAATTAATCCACATCTAGGTGCGATTTTTTTTTTTTTTGGGAAAAACTCAAAATTTAAAAAATATTTTTCAAAAAATGACTAGTCATATCACTTTAAAAAATGAATAACTTAAATATTTTCATCACCAATAAAAATATTTAGGCATAAAATGTTGTGCTAATGAAAATACTTAACTAATTTTTCTAAGTGATATAATCATTCTTCAAAAAATATTTTTCAACTCGAGTTTTTATTAAACACCCACCCTATTTACGACTTTCCCTTTAGAATACTTGATTTTTTTAATAAAAAAATTATGTTCAATAGTGTTCGTCAATAATTGGTTATATTTTGAAAGATTTTGCATGTTTCAAATCCAATCTAAATCAGAAGTGTCACATATCTAAATGCATAAGCAAACCAAAGCTAAAAGTGGAGACTCCGCATGAGGACCGAATCCAATAAAAATAAAATCTTTCTCTTGGCTATATGGTTCATCCGGGGGATAGATCGAGGTCCCCGCACCAACTTACCTTTTTATTTACGTTTGCCCTTTATATCGTGGTTCTGATTAGTAAGTCACAAGTTATGGGCATCATTCACATGTATACTCAACTAAATTTGCATGTGGGTCATACCCATGTATGTACCTTACCAATTGGAAGACTGAGCAGGGGGAATTCACGACCCATTTTTTTTTTTATACCAAATAGAGTTGAGGGATTATTTAAGTTGATAACCGCAATTATACTCGTCACTGGAGCCTTAGGTTCAAATCAATGCATTTTGCAAAAGTACAAGCCTGTGTTTCAACAGTAAATACCGATGAGTGATGGATAAAAAACCTGCTCTAACGAATAAAGATTAATTGATTTCTTAAAGAGTCACGGATACCTTGCCATTATTATAAAATAACACCAATTATTGAATTGTGTGACGACAATGAGACGAATTGTAGTTGTAGATTTGTCTTTGATAATCAAAGGGAAGGCAGAGAATATTCCATATGATACTTATTGATTGGAATTTGAACTATAAATACTATTAAGTTCCATTTCTTTCGCTTGGCAGAGAACATTTGATATAAAATTCTAATCAAATGCAAGTTGAACAAATATTATAAGTTTTGTTTCTTTCCCTTCATCCATTTGTCCTAGAGGAATCTCTCTCTCTCTACCATGACTCCTATAAATGTCGCGCTCGATCAAACGAACCCTCCAACATTATCGGCATTCCCTCTCAGTTTCAGCAAAATGTCTCTCTTCTCCCTCTCCCTCCTCCTGCTGTTTTCTCTCCATGTTAGTTTTCTCAAGCTCTCTTCCCTCCCCTTCCACGCACCATATTCACTGCTCATCCTATTTTCGAAGTTCGCTTGCATTGACACTACTTCGTCTATCTTGTTTGTGTTCCTATATATATTAAAACAGACATGCAAAACAAAGGACCATGAAGTGAAAAGACATATATTATGCTTGAATATATGGGAGATTCGTGTGCACGCTTATTACTAGAACATTGCGTCAGCTCAGTCAGATATAAAGCACTGAGAAAGAAACAAAAATATGGTGTAAATCATTCAGATCATGGAGATAAGGATATGCCAGGACTATTAATCATGCTGTCTATTTTTTTCGAAATAGTTGATTTCATTCTTGTTATCTCGAGGGTATATCTTCTTGTTACTTTGGTTACAACCATTCGCACGTTCATTATAGTTTCATCCACCTTCCATGTATATAGTGCGAGGGTATTTGACCAAGTGTGTTTGGCATATTACTGCGGTTGTGATGCAGCCTTTTTTGTCTTATTACTGTGTTGTAAAGTGTGTTTTAGGGTTACAACATCTGTTAACCTTGGTGGAGCATTCTAGGTCCGTCGCATCATGCTAACTTTCCAGTCCCTCGCTGATTTTCCAGGTTGTTTCCACGGTCGCCGATGCCAAGTCCCTCGCCGGCGATGCCAAGTCAATCCCATCCAAAGAATACATTTTCCGTTACTGGAACGAACAAATCTCAAACAACCTCGTCATTCCACCACTGCTCACGTCCAAAGTTTCACCCTTAACTGCTGAAGAAACGACCCTTTTTGCCCAGCTCGTGGCTAAGGATGCCATCTCAGATCACTTCCGATCTTTCTGCAAGGCTGCACAACTATTCTGCTTCCCAGCCTCACCATACTATCCAGTTAGCTACGGTCTCAATTACGGTCCCACAACACTGGCAGGTGGCATTAACGTGAACGGGGGCGTGGAGCGTGGCAAATTCTTTCGGGCATCGATGCTAAGGAGTGGGAATGTGATTCGGATGCCAGATCTTCGTGTCAAAGCGCCCAAAAGGTCGTTCTTGCCACGTAGTATTTCCTCCGGATTACCGTTCTCAACCTCGAAGCTCGCCGAGCTGAAGCAAATCTTCCATGCTACCGACGACTCTAACATGGAGAAGATCATGGTCCGCACACTCAGCTTGTGCGAGAAAACTTTCCAAGGTGAGACCAAGCGATGTGTTAGCTCTATCGAGGACATGGTCGACTTCGCCACCTCAATACTAGGCCACGACATCAAGCTTCGATCCACGGAGGGCGTCGGAGGGTCGAAGCGTGATATCTTGGTCGGACGAGTGAAAAGGATGGACGGGAGTGAATCTAGTGAGCCCGTGGCATGCCACGAGAGTGTATTTCCTTACATGATCTATTACTGCCATGCAATTCCGACGCTCCGGATTTACGAAGCGGAGATACTGGATCCCGTGTCCAAGGCCAAGATCAACCACGGGGTCGCCGCCTGTCATATGGACACGTCGACCTGGAGTCCAAACAACGAGGCATTCCTTGAGCTCGGGTCGGGCCCGGGTCGGATCGAGGCCTGCCACTGGATCTATGGGGATTATGCGGTCTGGACAGCGGCCAATTGGTAAATGAAATATATATATATATATATATATATATATATATATATATATATATATATGTGTGTGTGTAAGTGTTAAAGTGTGGGTCAGATTGAATAAGACAAGACCCTAGAGACTAGCTCCAACCCAAGCCATCATGTGCTTAAAAGTATTATATTACGTGGTACCTGCTTTTTAATATCCACGACCATAGTCGTGCACATATGTAAATGTCGTTATCGTTCGTAAATGTCAAGTGTTAGAATATTTTCGATCTAGTATCTGTTATTGTTGTGACGTGCATGTGAAAAAGTTTGTTTACTATAATATTAATCTCTTTCCAGAACTTAACACGTCTCCACGTCCCAAATTCGTAAACTATACCATACCGTGGTCGGATTTTTCTTCTTCTTCTTTTTAAGTTTATTTGTCCATCTTATCTCTCTATCTACCATCCATCCATCCGCGTCTCGACATGAAAACAGCTGGGATTATAAGAGATTAATGGACATTTGGCGAAGCACCTCGCTGACCTCGCTTGGTTCAAGATTTGCAAGTACCGCTTGCTGATTTTTCTTATTGAGTCTTAAGCACAGGCCTACTTCTCGTCATTTTTGCAAACTTTGCCATGCCTAACATGAGCATACTTTGATAACTAAGGAAGAGAGCTATATCAAGATCACGTACTTTTCCCTATTTCGGCTACTAGGGGTGAGCATGGTCCAATCCTCTTAGTAAACGAGCACTGGACCAGTGGTCTCGATTCTCAATTTTCAGAATCGGCGATCGGATCGGTGGTTGAGCGGTTCAATAAAATCGGTAAAAGCAAAAAGAAGAGGTAAAGAAGTATATTTGGCTCGGTTTGAAAGAACCCGTAAAAGGTAAAACGGTTTTCTAATTGCGCAGAGATGGAAAGCATGGTCGTTTTCATTTTCTGCCACTATGTATGCACCAATAGCATTGAAGACGGACAGAGGAACAGAAAAAGTAAAGACAACACCTCTAAACGTGGAAGTGGAAATTGTGAATCGGAGCTTGCATATTCAATGTTCATGTTTCCTTCATATTTCGGTGGTATAAAAAGGAACAGGTCTTGATAGCGGGCCCCGCATCCACCCGAAATGTCTTTCTGACTCATCATAGTTATGCGGTAAAGTAACAAAGGTTAAGGTTTTGAATGTTCCAATCCGATCGATCCATATTACTCATCCCTAATAGTTGCTATCAGTTATTAGTCCGTATTGCCAATATGCATCAAGTGACCTACTTACAAAAGTTCTATTCTTTTTTTTTTTTTCGATAAGCATTTACGATCGAAGTTTGATATCATGGTGGAAGTTATCCGAGAGTTGACTCCTCAGAGGATTAACTCATTGGTCAAGTCTTTGATTTAGATTCGGCAATTTAGACTCGAGACACCGACATTTTCTACTCAAAGTAATGTTTTGCACGCACCGCAGAGAAATCAGCTGCCGAGACGTGGCTCTAGGGAGTCCCATTGTGATGATCAAACAGCAGGATCTCTCCAACGATCAAAGAGAGAGTGAAAAAGGTCCCAAGACCATGTTGGCAATATAAGAAGAACCCATGGGCCAGCATGAATTGCCCAGGACCACTGATTCGATCGACCCATGTGGCCATGATGAAGAAGAACCCATGGAGCAATTGCCGAGACGTGGCTCAGGTAGCCCCGTTGTGTTGATCAAACAACGGGATCTCCGACGATCAAAGAGAGAGAGGAAAAGGTCCCAAGACCATGTTGTTGGCGATATAAGAGGAACCCATGTGCCAGCATGAATCGCCCAAGGTCCTGATTCGATCGACCCATGTGGCCACAACGAAGTGGAAGCACATTTGACAATTGAATGAAGGGGATCATCCTGTGATGGGTCCAAATCGAATAAATCACCAAACCCCCACCCCCCCTGGGGCGGACCCTATAATTTTTTCTCCTTTTATGATCCAAGGTTCGTTGACCCATGCAGCAATAATTCCAGGATCTCTCAATCCCAATTTTGTCCGCGGGAAGATCATCGAGATACGCTCGCCAGTTGCATCTTAACCCCGCTGATGAGTCGTTTTTAGGCCATGCGCATGGCAAATTGAGTTAGGTTTGCCTCCTGGGGCAAGAAGGCAAAAATTGTCCCTCAAACTTATTATATTTTTACCAATTCGGTTACAAACCTTTTAATTTTTGAAAATTGAATTCTAAACATTTTTCACTTTTTGCCAATTAAGTCCATCCGATCAATTTTGATAGAAAACCGCTAGCGTGGACGTAAGCCAAAATTAGCCGAATATACTCAATTGACAAAAGTTTTAAGGGTTTTTGGAGAATTTTCCCAAGCAAATAGATAACCATGAAAACCCGTACGTTAGAACAAGCAGACTACGTGCGATTTGCTGGACTATTAAGTTGCTCGTTGATTTTATACGTTGTCGTTGGAGAATGACGGTGTTTAGCTGCGACTTGGTGTGATGTCGAAACAAATTACGCCCCATGATCGAACCAGCAAACTATTGAATTTTGTTATCTAGGCAAATTCGAATGTCTAGGTTTCCCTAGGTACATCGTTCTAGACGCGGGACGCGAGAAAGAGGTCGATGGTTAAGTTATGCCAATTGCCGGTTCCCTGCGCTTGGCATTGATAAAATTGCATGGGAAGGAATGGCACGAAGATCGCCATGCTTTCACGTGCTCCCTAACTGTTCTTTACTAGGAGGTTCCGTCCTTTTCGATCCGAATAATGCACGGCGCGAAAGAGAAGGATCACCAAAAAGCGTCTTTGCAACTCAAACTTGGCCGTTACGTGGAAACAAAAGCATTAACAGTGACGCGCGAGCCAATCGGACGAGGCCACGTAGGCCGAAACGCGCCCATCCATGGAAGTGGGAGGTGGGAATTGTCGTCTTCTTCACCGATAGAGATTGAGAAAGAAACAGAGAAGGTGGGAGGTTGGGGGGGGGGGGGGGGGGGGGGGGGGGGGAGATGAACAGAGAAGTCAGAGCTTCGAAATCATGCCAACTAGAGGCATCCGATCAGCGGCGTATGTTCTACTTCTGGGTAGCTTTTCAAGTGTGGGAAACCGATCCAGAAAATGTCACGAATAATTCTTAAACGTTAATTCAATATATAACATAATCCTTGAACGTTCAATTTATTTGATGTGATCCCTCAATTTTAACTTAATGTAATTTATTCATTGTGGTCTTTGAATTTTTGATTTGGTCATCCCTAAACTTTTTGTACAGGTTCAATTTAATTTATGAACTATATAAATATGTTCAATATTATCATGATTTTGAATTAGTGGAAAGATAACATTGAACATTTTCATATAATTCGGGATTATATTGAATATGTATCAAATGTTCGGGAACCACATTAAACAAATCAAAAGTTCGATGACCACATTGCAAGTCAGGCTAAAGATCGAGGATCAAATTATATATTGAGCCAAAGTTTACGATCATTTGTATCACTATCTCGAACCGATTTGATTCGTTTGAGATGGGGCTAGAAATAGGATTCTATCTCTTGGGCTCTCCACTAAAGCTTCCCTTCAAGCTCTGGATCTCCATCTCGGAAGCTTCATACTATGGCTTTTGAAAAGTATGGAACAACGTGGGGAGATAAATTTTAATGAAAAATACTTTCTTCACAGTATTATCAAGGACGGTTTAACATTAACCGTGAATCTACATATCATCATTATTACCGCAGGTTTTTTTATAAATCACTAATTAATTGGGAGATCGTGCGATTAGATATAACTAACGGTACTATTAAGATTGTCATACTTTACAATTGCTATGAAAACGGATTTGTGAGAGAAATTATAATAAGTTAAGACAATCTAAATAAGGCAAACTTCATGATCAAGGCTTAATAAACACACGCCATCCGAATAAATGTTCATACTATGAAATCAAATATATATAGAATGTCTGAACGGAATAAACCGAGATATATAATAGCAAAATCCTGGCAAATTACCGATATCCACAGAAATTAGGAAATATTATTTGTCGAAGATTGTGAATAATCTCAATAGCTATAGAAGATATATCCCAGCAGAGATTTCCCACTTATAAATAACCCAACAAAACCACCGACTCTCTGACCCAGTCCCCGATCTCAAGCTCAGACGCCATGTCTCCCTTCCTCCTCCTCCTCCTCCTCTTGCTTTCGTTTTTCAGCGCGAGCCAAGCTCGCCCGGCCCCAATTCAGGCTGCTTCCGCCGCCCCAGCCGCCGATGCAAGTCCGTTCACTCCCAAGGCGTACCTCATCCGCTACTGGAACCGGCACGTCACCAACGACCTCCCCAAACCGCCCTTCCTCCTGTCCAAGGCCTCGCCCCTGACCGCTGCGGAATCGGTGGCCTTCACCAAGCTCGCCGCCCGGGGCGCCATCTCCGCCCACCTCCCGTCCTTCTGCGCCGTCGCACGGCTTTTTTGCTTCCCGGAGCTGCCATCAGCCACCCGGGAGAGGCACGACCGGGACTCCGACTTCGTCACCTACTCCAACAAGAACTTCACCACCTACGGCGCTAACCGGGTCAGCGGGCGCGACTCGTTCACGGGCTACGCCGTCGACCAGAACTTGCCCGTCAGCTCGTTCCTCCGGTATAGCCGCGGCTCGACAACTCACCGCGACGAGTTCTCTGTCTACGGAGCTGAAGGAAACGTGGCAGACCAGAGCTTCAACAGCTACGGAGCCGACTCCACCGGTGGCCACGGCGAGTTCGTCGAGTACAACAAAGACGTTAACATACCCAATCTCAAATTCAACAACTACGGCCCCAGCGGGGTAGGACGATCGCATTCCTTCTCCGGTTACACTGAGGCGACCAATGCGGGGGACGAGACGTTCGCCACGTACGGCAAGGGCGGAAAAAGAGCTCCAAACGAGTTCACGGCCTACGCAACTGAGTCCAACCACGTGGGGTCCGGGTTTAGTGGCTACAGCCAAGGCGGTGATGGCGCGAACAACAGCTTCACCAGTTACGGCGTCGATGCGAACAACCCCCAGAACAACTTCAAGAGCTACGACAATGGCGGCAATGGTGCAGTCGAGAGCTTCAAGACGTACCGGGAGAGAGCCAACTCGGGGGACGACTCATTCACTTCGTACGCCAAGGGCTCGAACCCAGCGGAGGTCAACTTCGCCAACTACGGCAAGTCTTTCAACGAGGGGACCGATAAGTTCACCGGGTACGGCGGAGGAGCTCCAGAGCAGGCCGTAGGGTTCAAGGTTTACGGCGTCAACAACACCTTCAAGGCCTATGGTAAGAATGGGGTCACCACCTTCTCTAGCTACACGAACAGAACAACGTCTTCGTCTACCACAGTGGGCGCAACCGCGGCCGTGGATGGCAAGAACGTAAACAGGTGGGTGGAGCCAGGTAAATTCTTCCGGGAGTCCATGCTGAAGACGGGGACGGTGATGCCGATGCCCGACATTCGGGACAAAATGCCTAGAAGGTCGTTTTTGCCGCGGAGCATCGCGTCTAAGTTACCCTTCTCGTCCACGAAGCTCGACGAGCTCAAGCAAATCTTCCACGCCGGAGAGAATTCCACCATGGAGAAGATCATGGCGGACGCGCTCGGCGAGTGCGAGAGAGTGCCAAGCCGCGGCGAGTCCAAGCAGTGCGTGTCCTCCATTGAGGACATGATCGACTTCGCCACATCGATCCTGGGAGGCAACGTGGCGGTTCGGTCCACGGAAAGCGTTGAAGGGTCGAACCGGGAGATCCTAATCGGACAAGTCAAAGGGGTCAACGGCGGCAGAGTGACCAAGTCCGTGTCATGCCATCAGAGCCTGTTTCCTTACTTGCTCTATTACTGTCATTCGGTTCCCAAGGTCCGGGTCTACGAAGCAGATATATTGGATCCGAAGCTCAAGACCAAGATCAACCACGGTGTCGCCATCTGCCATCTTGACACGTCGGCTTGGAGCGCCAGCCACGGTGCTTTCCTCGCGCTGGGCTCAAGTCCGGGACAGATCGAGGTCTGTCATTGGATTTTCGAGAACGACATGAACTGGGCAATGGCCGACTAGCATCTAAGACGCAAGCATTAGCAATTAGGAATGAAGCCGTTTGGGTTCGACCCAATGGCAAAAGGCAAAAAGTTTTGCCGCCACTCGAACCCGAGTTAGATTATCATAGATTACTGATCATAGTGATGATTTTCTCTTCAGACTTTCATATTGCAAATATATCTTACGGTTTATTGGTAAACTGTGGAAACAACATTTAATGCTTTGTATTATTTGATGAGGTGCATGGTAAAGGTATCGCCTAAACTTTTCTTGAAATCCGAGTCGTTCGTGTTGTAAATGGGCAAATCAGATTATTATTAATATATATATATATATATATAATTACCCTATAAAAATAATATATTTGGACCGTTCGTCCAAAAATGGACAGTTTAAATCTCAAAGATGTGACTTAAGGCGATGCATGATCCGCAATTTTGATTCCGCCATTTTAGGTGAAAAGTGACGTGACGAAGAACGAAGTCGTATCGCCAGTCCCCGAGTCTTTTTAAGTCCCAAAAACGAGACAAACTGTAATTTCGACTCCGACGGGAGAAAATATTGCGTATCCAGACAGTAGAGCTGACATGGTTGCCTTCTTCCCCTTCGGATTGGGGTCATGGCACGAGAGTTGCGAATAGTTTCACGTCGTCTTGCCTCCGTCTGGCTAGTCCCACTAGAGAACAAAAAGCTAAGTACGAACTGCAACTCCTCATGCGAGAGTTGAGAGAACGAAATTGAAGGACAACTCCAACACATGAGAGCGTCTTTGAAGTTGGACAGACGAAAGTTCGTGATTCCTATACAAAATGTCCTAACAAATTTTCAAATATTTATGTATATTTATACGTTAAGATATGCGACAGGGAGACCGTGGGGAGGCCACCGAGAGAAGCTGTAGTCAGTTATTTTAATGTTAAATAGGAATTCTATCCACAAATAGAAATGTAAGAGCTTTAAGAGGAATACTACACTGACCCGTCTCTCCAAGCTTGCGCATGCACACATTCGACACGAGACTAAAGCGGAGACTCGAAAGCTCTATCGAGAATAACTCATCGTCAAGAATTCGAAAGAAGACATGCCCACTTTCTGTAAGAACCGCGTTGAGACCATCATCACGTTCATGGCTGCGCGCAATCGCGGAGATCGCAATCGAGAAATAGCTCGCGCAAGAAAGCGAATGTGCAAGCGATGGAGCGTAGCTTATGACGCCTACCGAGAGTTGGAACTGTTCGCTGCGTCTGTACCACATGGGCATCACCCACAACGAGGAACCTATAAATTAACGAATTCGAGTCTTCGAGTGGATGGGATGAGCTGTTCGTAACAGCTAATTAATGGTTCGTCCGCGATACGGTGAATGGTTGGTGCGTAATGTTGCTGTGTGATTTGACGTGCCCCGAGATCGAGAGCTGGCAAAAAGTCCCCTCATACATTTAAGTTTTGACTACCGTACCGTAGTGGGAGTACGAAGCAGCGGAGCACATTTATTCTTCACCGGTCGACTCTGCCCTCTCCAGGCAGTACACGTTGAAAAGGTTGCAATATCTGTGCGACGCGTATTCGCAGGTGACAGGCTCCATTTTATTTCGCGAAAATATATGATTTTAAAAAATAATTTTTTTCCAGAAAATAACCTTTTTACTGCTTGTCAAAAATAAATAATCGAAAGTTATGTGTAATCTTAAGTTACTGTAGACAATAAAATAAATTTTATTTATTAATTATTTTAAATATAATCAATCATTTTAAAAAATATATTTTTTTCAATATTTTTTAATTTTTTTGCCGAATGAACAAAGCCTTAATTTTTTTTGGCTTTTCATCGCTCCATCCTTACTCACCCCACTTGAAAGTACTCGTTGGCATGGCTCTTGCAAATCTAACCCGCCTCATGCACTCCGACAGTTAACACGATTTTATGTCTAGCAACGATAGAGTTTCACAACCATGTTGGACTCCGCGAGTCGCAATCTGGTCCTTAAAATTTTCGTCCCCACAAGTCTTCGCAATAAACCCAAAAAAAAAAAAAAGTTACTTAGTGAAATTTACGAATTTCTTCAATTTGATTGCTCAACAAGTGCCCTCTAAAAAACAATTGATTCCGTCCTCAAAATCCGCCGGGTGAGTATAAAGTGGACCGTGGAGAGTTGAGAGTGGACATGTTTAAAACACGCCTCGTTCCTTGCCATTAAATTTGGTAGGACCAACTTAAATATGTCGATCTGGCCCACTGTCCCCGCCTCGCAAACCAAGCAGCCGACCTGGGGGGCCAAAGCACAATGCCCCGTCTCCCTCAACTCAAATTGGCTGATTAAGGTCCCCCTCGGGCTCTTTGGTCTTTGTTATGTTTGAGTTGTAGTGATTCAAACGCTATCCTTTATGATTATGAATGAAAGTAGAATGATGTTTCGTCCAAAAAAGAAGAAGAAGAAGAAGTAGGTCTCGTCCAGTAAAAATGTTATAATAGAAAACAAACATAGGGTAGCATCGATTTATCACGATATTCAAACATCTTAGTGAGAGAGATCAGATATAACCGCTCGATAATGCTTGATGCACACACATGGAGAATAGTCGAGGACTAATTCCTTGTTTTGATCCAATATCACCTAGAACGATGAACGAGAAATGAGTTAATTTCCATAGTATTGAATATTGATTGTGCAGAGCAAGAAAACAACTATATTTAATGAATTCTAAATTTTGGCTCCACATGCAATGTGGTCCATGAACTGTAAACTTGTTTAATGTCGCATATGAACTTTAACTCAATATGTAATATGGTCATTGAAATTTTAATTTGTTAAATGTGGTTCTTAGACTTTTGATTGATGTTTTGAACCACAGAATATGCTAAATGTTACTATTTGATTAATTCAAGTTCATAGGCAACATTGTACATTTTCATAGAGTACATATACTAATTTGAACATATATAAAAAATTTAAGGATCACATTGAATAAAAGTATTGGGACCACATTGGATTAAAGTTCATGGACCACATTGAATAAATTTACAGTTCATGGACCACATTGCATATTGAACTAAAATTTAGAGATCATTTATGTAATCATCCCTTTTAAATATGTAGTACCGTTGGCGTGGGAGATTGCAAAACTTTCGCTGGGGGGATGATTTGCGGTTGTAGTTATGTAATTTGATTCGTTCTAGGGCAAAGTTTCCTTTGAACACCGGCACTGGAGGTTCTTCTGGCGATGGCCCATCTGTTGTTTTGCGACCAAGTTGGTGCGTAGGATTCCCAAGAAGAGAAGACTGGACGGGGCAAAAGATGAATTGGGCTCGAGCTCGACCTACATCATCCAAACATCAAGAGTACTCCTTCGACCGCTCATCTTCCCAAGACCCAAAAAGCCCAAAGTTTGCTTTTGAACGGTGTAACGACACAAATGATATCTAAAATTTGACTCAATATATAATCTCATGAACTTTTAATTTAATTAATATGATCCATGAACCTTTTTAGAACACATTTAACGTAGTCCTTAAATTATGAAAAAATGTTCAATGTAGTCATTTCATTAATTTCAGTTCAGAGACGACATTGTATATTTTCCCAAAACTCATAGAATAAGTTGAACACATTCCAAAAGTTCGAAAATCATATTGAACAAATTCAAAATTCAGTGACCACATTGCATATTGAATTAAAGTTTAAGAGTCATATTAGTCAAATTTAAAATCGAGGTACCACATTGCACATTGTGCCAAAATTTAGGAATCATTTGTGTCATTTTTCCCTTTTGAATTTACCGACAAGCAATTCTATTGGATCGGGCCAATCGTCAGGTTTCCATGTCCATGCAGTCGTAATCCGTATCGTACCGAAAAGAATCATCCACTAAGGGTGACTTTTGTCCTTTTCGAAATGATAGTTTTTTCGAACTTTCAAATATTCGATTCGCTGGGGGTAGATAATCAACGGAAAATTATTTTACAGTCGAGGAAAATAAAGACAGTTAAAAGAGAAAATTGATTTCCGGGCCTTAAAATGAACAAAGCATTTTTCGAGCTTCTTTTCCACAATGCACGTTTTACACTTGATTGATGACCTAAAGCGTCTTTGGAATTTTTTTTTAGGTTGTTTTTATTTTGGTAATAAATATTTTCAAAATTTATACTCCCTGTGCAAGTAATATCTTAGACAAGATTTTCGATATCATCTTAGTATCTTGTATTATCTTGTATCATGAACGGAATATAGTTAAATGGACAAAATAATTTTTGTGCCGTTGAGATATACATATCGAAAGACTTTTTCAATCTCACTTTCAAGTATACCACCGAACGACCAAAAGCCAAACACATTTCCTTGAAAAACAATAATCAAGGAAGACATCATCCTACATTAAAAAGTGCTCCGCGAAATAAATACATCGAAATGGAAATAGTTCACGAATAAACTACATCGATGAAAGGGCCCTTACTAAGGCGATTTAAACTATACTGCCATCGCGAAAATGCTCCAATTATTTGCATTTTTGCATCTCAAGCAAAAAAGCTAAGCAAAGTGAGGAAGCGGCAGCACACTCATTACGCTCCCACGATTCAAAAACCGAAGTTGAAAGAAGAGACCAACGGCTCGGATTTGTTTGGCAAGCATATGACCGTTGCCGCAACGTTCCAAAAGGCCATCCTTCGAATCAAATTTAAAAATTCAACGCTCTGTTTTGGCCTCTTCTCTTCTCTACCGTTAGCGACTGCCATCTGTTCGTCCCTCCTCCCTCCTCCTTGAACCCCCACTCTCATCTGCAACTTCTCGGATAGGAATCGCTCTCTTACTGTTGCGATCGACCTCGATTTGTGCCCGAAAAGGCCAGAAATTTTGAATCTTTTCCGTTTCCTTGCTCTTCTGGGCAACCTGCAATGTCGACCCTGGCACCTGGGATTATTATGAAGCTCCTCAACGGGATGAACACGGGGGTCAAGCCCACAAGCGAGCACAGGAGCTCGCTCTTGCAAGTCACGGACATTGTGCCCGCCGATCTCGACGAGAAGAACCTCTGGCCCAAGCACGGGTTCTACATCAAGATCTCCGATTCCTCGCATTCCATCTACGCCAGTCTCCCCTCGGAGCAAGACGATTTCGTTCTCAGCAACAAAATGCAGCTTGGCCAGTTCGTTTACATCGATAGGTTGGAGCCGGGCTCGCCTGTTCCTGTTATCAAGGGCGCGAAGCCTCTTCCGGGACGGCACCCGCTGGTAGGCACGCCGGAGCCAATCATGGGTCTTCGAGAAAAGGGCGAGAGGAATGACCTCACGAAATCGGTTTCAAGGGTTTCGTCTTGCAGAAGAGGCTCGTGGGGCAAAGGGCCTGGTGGTGGAGGAGATAGCCTTTCGTCTCCGATGGCTTTGAAGCCAGTGCCATTGGATTTTGATCAGTGCACGCCGGTGAAAGAACAGGCTAGTCCTTCCGTGAGGAATCTGTCGGGTTCGCCTCTGATCAGAGGGAGGTTGGTGAGGGATGCGAGTTCGGGCATGAGGATTCGGTCCTCAGTCGGTGGTGGGCTTTTGACCAAGATGGTGGATACCAAAGGAGAGAGTCTTGCTTTGCTTAGAAAGAGCTGTATTACGCCGGCAGCAAAATTTCCCAGAAGCAGGAGTGTCTGTGACAGGGATGCAAGGGTTACAGTGACTTCCTTCAACTCAGCTGTAGGTACATTTTTCCTCTTTCCTTAGGTATTTCGTGCTTGAAACATGTTTAGGCCATGTTAGATCCATGTCCAATTAGGGCGTTCTGTTGCACACTCTTCCAAGCCAAAAGAGAAATGATATCCCTGGCTTTTCCTGTCCAATTGATGAGTCCCCTCTAATTGGTGTAGGAAAAGAAAAAGAAAAGCATGACCCCGCCGCCAAGTACGAGGCAGGCGAGAGGAGTGTCTATCTTGAGCGCAGATGGAGATGGACAGACACCCTCCATGTCAAAGGCCTCGTTGAAATCACAAGCCCAGTTTGCTAATCCAGCGGGGGATAATAGTGGCACCGGTTTGCCAATGAACTTACCTGGAAAGCTTAGTAGCTTAGGCAAGGTGAATGGTTTCTACACTACTTGACTCTTCTGCTTACTCAAATCAGACATTGCTCATCTAGCGTTCTGATTTTTTGCTTCATGCCTACAGGAGGCCGTTTTGCAGCGCGAGACAGCTCAGAAGATCGCTCTCCAAGCACTAAGAGATGCTTCAGCCACCGAAACTGTAGTCCGGTCGCTAAAGTAAGCTTCTTTCATGATCCTCTGTCCACAGTAGTCAGCTCTTTCTTTAGCTCAATTGTGGAAATTTTGGCTTGACACAAACAATCGTGTTATTAGGTTTTAACTTCTCATTGGTCCCCAACGGCAGTTTATTACTTCTGTCACCTGTAGGATGTTTTCCAACTTAAGCAGATCAGCGAGAGCAGATGCTCCTGCGGCCTGCTTTGATAAGTTCCTGGAGTTTCATCAGCAAATCCTGCAAGCGGTTTCCGACATGGTGTCCATTCAGGCGGCCACTGACATGGCTCAAAACAAGGACCTCCAGGACAAGGACAAAGAACCCGAACAGGATTCCCAAATCTTACACGAAATAGCAGACAATTCTCTGGAGCCATCCCGGCACTCGGACCTAAGCTCGTCCAGAAGACGAAACCCGCTCTACAAGTCCGTGGCAGCGATTCCTGATAGAGGCGGAAAGATTCTGAAATCCAATGCCAACCCGAAATTCCCTTTGGAAAGGAGAATCCCGTCGACCCCGCTCAGCAAGATAGCCCTCGAAAGCATCGGCGAGAACGACGAGAACAAGAAACCGGCTTCTTGTAGCTTGAGCAACACGATCACATTGGGAAAGCAGATCGAAGCGGAAGCTGGGAAGTGGTTCATGGATTTCCTGGAGAAAGCACTGGAGGCGGGATTGAAGAAATCAAAGGGAGCGGGCGATGGGGACGCCAAGAAAGTGCCACAGTCGCTCATCATCAAGGTTATAAACTGGATAGAGGTAGAGCAATGCGACAGTACAAAGCATCCGGTCCATCCTAAGGCGATGCAGATTGCCCGGAAGCTGAGAATAAAGATGAAGAACCCTTGAATCTTCAAGGGATTGTAACGTGTACCAAAAATCTACTACTGTAAAATCAGATTCGAGGAGGATCTGATATGATATTTGATGCTTGTGTCGCTAAAATAGCCGAAGAAATTTTTTCGTTATTTGTGAAATGTCAGGCTGGTTTCGTTCAAAATAAGAATGGTGATCTTGTGCTAAAGAGAACATCCAATTAGAAACGGTTTGCAGTATTTTTACAGCTTCAAGGTCCAACATCGATCCGGCCCGGCCCGAACGTGAGCATGCGAAATCCTTCTTCTTGGGCCGGCCCAGCTCAAGTCAAACCGCTAAGACAAAGATCCAGATCCTACCCGCACATATTGAAAAATCCCGAAACCTCTCCATTTTCAATCCTCAAATCGCCCTCTCAAAGCCTCCGGGACACATTCAATTCACATCGCACTGGATTCTCCACTGCTCTGCTTCTCCGAATCGCCAACAAAACGGAAGTATGGATCTTCTGCAATCTTATGCAGAGGACAAGGACGACGATCTAGGCCCTCACTCGTCGCCGGAATCTTCCCCTCCTCGCCTCCTCCCCTCCAAATCCGCCGCCCCGAAGGTCGACGACACCACGCTTGCCCTCACCGTCGCTCAGGCCAACCAAACCCTAGCCCGCCCTATCGACCCGTCTCAGCACGCCGTCGCCTTCAACCCCACCTACGACCAGCTCTGGGCCCCTATCTACGGCCCCGCCCACCCCTACGCCAAGGATGGCATCGCGCAGGGCATGCGCAACCACAAGCTCGGCTTCGTCGAGGACGCCGCTATCGGCTCCTTCCTATTCGACGAGCAGTACAACACGTTCCAGAAATACGGGTACGCGGCCGATCCCTCTGCTTCCGCGGGGAATGAATATGTCGGCGATCTCGACGTTCTCAAGCAGAACGACGGCATTTCGGTGTATAATATTCGCCAGCAGGAGCAGAAGCGGCGGCGGATTGAGCAGAAGAGGGAAGATGAGGAGCAAGGTGCGGGGGCCCCAAGCGAGGAGGCGGACCCTGCTGAGGTTGATAACCCGGCGACCGACTCGTGGTTGATGAAGAACAAGAAGTCGCCGTGGGCAGGCAAGAAGGAAGGGCTGCAGACAGAGCTGACGGAGGAGCAGAAGAAGTATGCTGAGGAGTACGCGAAGAAGAAGGGCGAGGAGAGGGGCGAGGGGGGCAGAGAGAAGGCGGAGGTGGTTCCGGATAAGAGCACTTTCCATGGAAAAGAGGAGAAGGATTATCAGGGCAGATCGTGGATTGCGCCGCCCAAGGATGCCAAGGCGACAAATGATCATTGTTATATACCCAAGAGATTGGTGCACACTTGGAGCGGGCACACCAAGGGTGTGTCTGCTATTAGGTTCTTCCCCAAGCATGGCCACTTGATCCTCTCAGCTGGGATGGATACTAAAGTGAAGATCTGGGACGTGTTCAATTCGGGTAAGTGTATGAGGACTTATATGGGTCATTCTAAAGCTGTTAGGGACATATCGTTTTGTAACGACGGGACTAAGTTTTTGACTGCTGGTTATGATAAGAACATCAAATACTGGGATACAGAAACCGGGAAGGTTATCTCTACTTTTTCGACTGGGAAGATTCCTTATGTGGTTAAGTTGCATCCAGATGATGAAAAGCAGAATATTTTGCTGGCGGGAATGAGTGATAAAAAGATTGTTCAGTGGGATATGAATACAGGGCAAATTACGCAGGAATATGATCAGCATTTGGGTGCAGTGAATACGATTACCTTTGTCGACGATAACCGGAGGTTTGTGACATCAAGCGATGATAAGTCACTTCGTGTTTGGGAATTTGGGATCCCTGTGGTTATTAAGTATATAAGTGAGCCTCATATGCATTCTATGCCCTCGATCTCATTGCACCCGAATACGAATTGGCTTGCAGCCCAGAGTTTGGACAATCAGATTCTTATTTATAGCACTAGGGAAAGATTTCAGCTGAATAAGAAGAAGAGGTTTGCTGGCCACATTGTGGCTGGCTATGCTTGTCAAGTTAACTTCTCACCAGATGGACGGTTTGTTATGTCTGGAGATGGAGAGGGTAGATGCTGGTTCTGGGACTGGAAGAGTTGCAAAGTCTTTAGAACTCTGAAATGTCATGAGGGGGTGTGTATTGGGTGTGAGTGGCATCCACTGGAACAGAGTAAAGTAGCAACCTGTGGCTGGGATGGCTTGATCAAGTATTGGTAAGTAGCTTTTCTTTGAATCCTATACTTTGCTCTGTTACATATTGATTAAAATGCAGCTGTTAATATTGTTTTGGCCATGAAAGTATAGAACTGTTGATTGTTCTGGTTCGATGTGATGGCAGCACGTCTTCTTTCTTTCCTTTACTTTATGTGTAGGAACAAGTGATCGACATCCATGTGAGCCTGTGAGCTTTGATAACCCCAACTAGACATGCCTACCTAGTTTGTTTTTTTAATAAAATGTTATTCGTAGGAGAAATGCGAGGAGCTTTTTATCTGAGACAGTGTTGGGAGGTTGGTCGATTGTATATTTGCTGCAGACAAATTTCTTCTTTCTGTAAATCAAGCTTGCTCTCTTATTTTTCCCTTGGTAATGCCATTGAAATGCATGGGGTGAGGAAATCCACTTCCTAGGTGCCGAAATCTTAGATGAAGGCATGCTAGAATTTCTAGTGTATTAGGGATAGGCATTGTGTCTGAATGCACATAATTGCTCATGCAATTTAGAGAAGATGTTAGTTTGAGTAGCTCAGAATGAGCAACCTTACCTTGAACTTTCTTTGATGAAGACATCTAGTTATGTTCTGTAAATCTGGTGCCAATACCAACTCTTCGGGAAGCAGAAATAGTAGATAATGCCACAAAATAAGCATTTTGCTTACACGTGGCTTCTTTCTATGCACTTGTTTATATTATGAATATGGTTTAGAGTAATTGTTAGGAAGTGTGTTATTTAAAATTCATAGAATCTTGCTTGCCTTCCTGAATCGTGCAGTTGATGTCATATAAACGAAGGAATAAGAAACAGTCGCAGCCATTCTAGTTTTTCCGAAATGTAACGTATGAATTGGCAGGGAAACAGAAAATCTGCAAGTAGAAGTAATAACTGCTCTCGTGAATTGAAGTTTCTAGAAATTAGGATGAATCAAACTATTAGTGGTTCCAAGGGCCATATAGCTATTAGAACATATGCTTTGATGAGGAAATTTGGTGGTATGGTATATATCAAGATGGGGCGGTTGAATTTCTAGCCAGCCAACTTCTTTAGCACATAGAATTTTGTCAGAATGGACAATAATGGTGTTGTATACCCTCATATTCCTATCTTTTACGTTATTCTTTTGCTGTATGACATGTGAATTGCAAGCGCATTGAGGAACATCTGTCTATCCTACGACCTTTGAAGAAGGAAGCATGCTGAGTTTTTCTTTTTCTGGTTTGCAGGGACTGACCTACTTGCACGATTCATGCAAGAGTGTTGATACTCCTTTGCTTCTCACATTGCGGCCTGTGTTACAACAAGCATACTTTCCGCGGCCAATCAGTCGGAACCTGCTGAGACAAGGGAATCCGCATGACAGTGTTGTACTCACAAAACTCCTTGTAACTAGAGGCAAAATCTTCACCGGCCTATTGTGCTTTAGTTTGTTTTGCTAGCTGAACATTTACCTCCAAATTTTCACCCCCTTACTGCGAGATCCATATCTGTTCGTGAGGTTACAGCCTTGCTTGCTGGCTGCCTTGTTAAGAGCGATGCTATGTTTGTTCTTGTGGCTTGTTTTCCGATTAGATACAGAATGAGTAGGCATAGCCATGCTTGTTTGTGCAAATCTAGGTCTCAGCTTATTAGACCACAAGCCCGGTCGCAGCATTCTAAATGCTTAGGAATCAAGTCTTATGTTGAATGATGCTCAGGAGAGGATATACCAATGTGCTTTGCAGCATCTAAATCACATACCTAAGACGCAACTGACCAACCTCCGAAGCGGCACGCTGGAAATCAAAGTCAGTTCCGATCCAGTTAGCTCGATTGTGGGATAGGTTGATTGCGTACTGTTTCGTGGTAATGCACATCGAACGGATTTGACTAGATTGAAGTGGCTATGACCGAACCGATATCTTTTATTTTTCTCTTTGCCCGGTCAAGCACGTTTAATTCTTTGCTCAAAGAGTGGCGAGAAAGTATATTAAACGAAACTCAAACTGCCATCAATGATTGTCGTAAACATTGTATTAATAAACTTAGGTCAGATTTTAGCAGAATAATATGGTAATTGAAAATCATAACAGGAACGAAAAAGGGAAAGGCAGGCGCTTTTATAGAGGGTTTATTACCTTGCACAACCAAAACGACACTCGCGCGGGATCTGGAGCTGCAGAGATGGCGATTGGATGTATGTGGATGAGAAGGGTTCGAACCTCCGCCGTCGCCTCCTTCTCTCTCCTCTCCATTCATCCTCCGAATTCCCCCTCCTTCATATCACTCCCTCCATCACCGCCTCACGCGCTCCCTTGCTTCCTTCCCAACCGCCATTCTCTCTGCGCTTCCGCTTCTTCTTCTCCTCTGCCTCCTCTTGTTTCCGTCGACGGTGGCTGTCCCGACCTCGGTGAGTAGTCCGTTTCTCGTCCGTGCCTCAGTAACTATTGGGATGCATGGGCTCGTGTGCCTTCTCCGTCGTTGCTGGCTGATCACCTCGATTGTTGTGCCGTAGAAGGCTGCGAAGAGAGCGGAATCGCCACCCGAGGGTCGAAGGTGCTGCTTAAAGGAATGAGATATACTGAACTTGAGGTGTGTACCAGCTCTCTTCTGATTCAGTCTGTCTGTTTCTGCCGAGAATGTCGGTGAACTTTGAATGTAAGATGCTATACTTGTGACTAGTTGGCGTCCTGATTTTGCGATTCGTTGCTTAATCTGTCATATCTAAGTTTCAACTGATTCATGGAGGGTACTGTATCGCTGAAATCTTTGATATCGTTGCTTGTATCGTGTTCGCAAGGTCTTGAGCTTGTTCTTATGAATATGTTTGACAGAAATGGGTCCAGTCACAAGGATACAGACCTGGTCAGGCTTTAATGCTCTGGAAGCGCATGTACGGTAACACTGTTTGCGCACATTCTGCGGATGAGCTGCACGGTATCCTATCCTAGTCCTTTCTCTTCGATGCAACATTTTTAGTTGGTCGTTAATTTGGGTCTTAATCTCATCCTCTATTTACACGTGTGATGAGGATAGCTATGGGCTTGTTTGCCCGTGTTATGCATCCTTCTTGCTCTCTCATTCTTGGGCCTTGTGGAATTTGACTTAGTGTCAATCTGCATTTAGGTCTGAACAAAGATTTTAAGAAAATGCTGAGTGAACGTGCTGAGCTCACGGCGTTGTCTTTGAAAGAGATCCGTGCAGCAGCTGATGGGACTAAAAAGGTAAATTGCCTTTCTGAATAATCCCCCCAAAAACGTTGTGTTTGACCCATGTATATGTTGCTAAGGGTCATTCAGATTATTGCTTGGTGATCATTGAGCGCATATATATATATATATATATATGCAGCTTCGACATCAACATCAACAACACTTTTATTCCAAACTAGTTAGAGTCGGCGGTCGATGAATTTCAAAAAATCATAAAAATAAAAGTAGAATCAATCGAGTAAAAAGAGATAAATATGTAAAAATAAATATATATATATATCTATCTATGCACTAACTCTCCACAACACTAATAGTCTTCCTCCACTCCTTCCTAATACAAACCGTACATCAATCTATTTCTCACTCTATTAAATATTGTTTTACTGCTTTCCCCAAGTAAGTTTTGGCCGACCTCTTGTTTTTTTCATGTTATGCTCTCAATAGCAAACTTTTGTTCGTACCGGTGCATCTAAGGGACTTCGGAGTATATGCCCAAACCATCTCAATTTATGCTCTCTCATTTTTTTCGCCATCGGTTCTATTCTAACTTTTCGTCGAATCTATTCATTCCTTATCTTATCCATCCTTGTATGACCACACATCCACCTTAACATACTCATTTTCGCTTCCCCCATTTTATACTTATGTTTACTTTGCGTTGGTCAACATTCAACTCCGTATAACATGGCGGGTCTGACTGCTGTTTTATAAAATTTTCCTTTTAACTTGAGAGGAATTTTGCGATCACACAAAAATCCCGATATATTGTGCCATTTCATTCACCTACTATGATTCTATGGCTTACACCATCATCAATCTCTCCCTCCTTTTGCAATATTAATTCTAAATATCTAAATGTATACTTCTTGGATACCTCATGTCCGAGCATATTTACTCCGAGCATATTTACTGCTTCTCACAATTCAAGTATTCCATCTTACTTCGACTTAATGTAAATCATTTAGAGTATAACGTGTTTCTCCATACTTCTAACTTAGTGTTAACCCTAACTCTGGTCCCATCAATAAGCATAATATTGTCTGCAAATAGCATACATCACGACACCTCATCTTGAATATCTTTTGTTAGCTCATCCATAACCAAGGCAAAAAGGTAAGGGCTCAAAGTAAGACCTTGGTGTAAGTCTACTGTGATTATAAAATAACTTGATGTGTCATTACAAACCTTCACACATGTAGTAGCACCGTCATATATGTCCTTGACTGACTCTATATACTTTGAAGGTACTTTTTTCTTCTCAAGAATCCACTACAGAACTTTTCTTGGAACCCTACCATACGCCTTCTCGAGATCAATAAACACCATATGGAGGTCCTTCTTTCTTTCTTGATATCTCTCTATCAATTGTTGTATCAAGAAAATAGCCTTCACGGTAGATCTTCTTGGCATAAATCCAAATTGATTGACAGAAACCTTGGTCTCTATTCTCAAACGATGCTCAATAACTCTCTCCCATAGCTCCATTGTATGGCTTATAAGCTTGATGTCTCTATAGTTAGAACAATTCTGGATATCCCCCTTGTTCTTGTATATAGGCACAAGTATACACTTTCTCCATTCATCAGACATCTTATTAGTTTGGAGGATCTTGTTAAAAAGACTAGTCAACCCACTTATTGTTACATCCCCTAAACATCTCCACACTTCAATAGAAATACTGTCGAGTCCCAAAACTTTACTAGTTTTCATCTTTTTTGATAACTCCCTAACTTCCCGTGCTTTAACTTTACGCACAAATCTTCTGTTTGAATCATCAAAAGCATCTTCCAAATCCACCTCACTTCTATCGCTCTCTCCATTAAAAAGTTTGTTACAATAGCTCATCCACCTACTCTTTGTTGAAGTTGTTGTTGTTATACCACATCGCTTGTAAATAAGTGTTATATACTTTTTATGTTCATGTGGTCTCCCTCCACCTAATAGCTTAAGTTTAAGTTTTTGGGTTGGACTTTCTAACATTGTATCCGAGCCAGTGTTATTTCCTTCCGCGTATGTGGGTCCACCCTATTAGTTAATTTCTACGTGCAGATTGCTTGCACGTGCGAAGGGGTGTTGAAATTGTTGTTGTTATCACACATCGCTTGTGAATGAATGTTGTATGCTCTTTATATTCATGTGGTTTCTCTCCACCTAATAGCTTAAGTTTAAATTTTTGGGTTGAATTTTCTAACACTCTTAACGTTTTCATCTCTTATGAAGGGTGTTTGATTTTCATCCTTGATACATCTAACTTGTGTCAAGTCTTTACTTTTCTTGTCTCTTGACTTTGCAAGTCTATAGATGTCTTTTTCTCCTTCTTTGCTCCCAAGTTTTTTGTACATGTTGGTGAAAACCTTGCCTTTGGCCTCTCGCACAGCTTTCTTGACATTTTTTTCACCAATCTAAACTTTTGCAAATTCTTTTCATTAGGACATTTATGTGGGCATCTAAAATACTTTTTCTTTTGCTTAATTGACTCATGCACCTCTTCATTCCACCACCAGGTTTCTTTTGTTTGATGTACATTCCCTCTACTTTCCCCTAACACCCCTTTTGCTATTGTCTGGACGCAGTTAGACATCTCCGTCCACATCATATTTACTTCGCTCTCCAGTCTTTCCTGTAGCATTATTTTCTTGAATTTTGTTTGTTTCTTCTCATGTAACTTCCACCATCTTACTCTGGGGTGCTGCGCACTTCTCTTCATCTTCTGTACTTTGTTATATCAAATCTCTAAGACCACCAACTTATGTTGTGTAGCTACACATTCACCAAGGCATACCTTGTAATCTACATACGAGGCTCTATACTCTCTTCTGGCAAGAAAGAAATCAATCTAGCTACAATTTCGACCGCTGCGAAAAGTGATCAGATGTGACTCTCTTTTCCTAAAGAAGATATTTGCCGACATCAAATCATACGCTAATGTCACACTCAAGATGTCTTCGCCAGCCTCATTTCTAGTCTCATAACCAAAACCTCCATGAACTCTATCAAAACCTCCACTACTCTGACCAACATGTCCATTTAGATCTTCTCCTATAAATACATTCTCCTCGAGTGGTATCCACCTTAAAATCTCTTCCATATTTTCCCAAAATCTGCTCTTCTCGGATGCTTATAGTCCAACTTAAGGGGCATACACACTAAGGATATTCAAAATCAAATCCCCCACTACTAGCTTAACTAAAATAATCATATCTCATATTCTTTTAACATCAACAACTCTATCCTTAAAATTTTTATTGATCAGAATCTCAACTCCATTTATACTATTTGTTGTGCCTGTATACCATAACTTGAATCCGATGCCATCCAATTCCTTAGCCTTCTCTCCTTTCTATTTAGTCTCTTGCAGGCAAGCAATATTCATTCTGCAAAAGTATCTGTCAATTCCCTCAATTTACCCGTTAAGGTTCCTAGATTCCAACTCCCCAATCGAATCCTTATCCCCGGGCTTTTCTTGCCCTCCACACTCGCCCACGAAAGTGTGAGGACCTTTACTTATTTATCACCACATCCGGGCACCGATGTGGCGCATTACTTTGGAAATGATGGCCCAAAACTAGCTTCTTTACCCCTGCACCCACCCATCTTGGTGCAAAGGCCCTTGCTCATTTTTCGCTACATCCGAGCGCCGATGCAACGCGTTGCTAAGAAGGGTACGCTTCAACGAAATATCAATAGGATTTATCTCATAAAGGTAGCTCTTTTTTTTTAATAACCGGCTCGATACGCCTGACGTGACTCTCCTTCTTTACCTGGCTTGGGACTGGCTATGTAGACTACATAGGCGGAGTTATATATGTAGCTTCCTATAATTAATTTTATGAAGAATTATCTCAGTAATTTGGAATGCACAGGGTGTTGCAGATTTTGTTTTATTTGGAAGATGGTCTCATTATCGAGACAGTTATCATACCCTGTGATAGAGGTCGTAACACCGTCTGCGTTTCAAGTCAAGTGGGATGTGCCATGAATTGTCAGTTCTGCTTCACTGGCAGGTGAAATTAATTTTCTGATCTAAATACATATTTACCCCTGTCAAGTTATGTCTGCTTGATAATCTAAGTTTACGTGATTAATGTGGTCCATTTCCAGAATGGGTTTGACGAGGCATCTGACTGCAGCTGAGATTGTAGATCAAGCTGTGTTTGCACACCGCCTTTTCAATGATGAAGTTGGTTCCATCACAAATGTTGTCTTCATGGTGAGCCTAGGATATTCTCTGTCGGGGATTGTGTTTCTCGCATTACGAATCAAGCTGGAATACTATTTTTCCCCGTGGTCTACATTATCTAATTTTAGATTTATATACCGTGCATATTGAAACTCTAAGATAAGGGTAAATTTCAGGGAATGGGAGAGCCGCTGCACAACATAGAAAATGTCATAAAAGCTGCAGATATTATGGTGCATGAGCAAGGTCTTCATTTCAGCCCACGCAAGGTCACGGTTTCTACCAGTGGACTTGTCCCACAGCTGAAACGTTTTTTACATGAATCTAACTGTGCCTTAGCTGTTAGTTTGAATGCAACAACCGATGAGGTCTCTTTCTTATTTAGAGTTCATGCTTTCATTTTTCTATTCACTCTCTTGTTGTCTCTTATGGTGGACTAATTGCTTTGTAGAAGTATTGCAGGTTAGAAACTGGATTATGCCTATAAACAGGAAGTATAAGCTCAGAGTGCTTTTACAGACCCTTAGAGAAGAACTTCGCCACAAGAATAACTACAAAGTTCTATTCGAATATGTCATGCTTGCGGGAGTAAATGACAGGTCAGAATCTAGATAAGAGACGTTTATTTTCATTGGAGAAAGAGGGGAATTTTCTCTTTCTTTTTTATTTCAGTAGTGTCGTTTGCAATGAAAAGAAAAATTTTGTGGATTATCCAAGGTGGTATAGAAATCTTGACCTCAACCCCAAATCACAGACTTTTGAGTCAGTTTGTAATAATAGTAGCGGAAAATTGCAAGCAGAGCAAAAACCAAGAGGATATATTTTTGAATTTTCCAAGGTACTCTGATGAATACCTGTTTCATGTTAAGATCTATCACACACACCTCTTCCATGCTCCAGCAATTTGGTGGTGTGCCTTTGTCTTGTCATTTAAGCTAAATTTTCTGTCATTTTGCTTATTTACAGCTTTGAGGATGCAAAGAGGCTTATCGATCTTGTTCAGGGCATCCCCTGCAAGATCAATCTCATTTCCTTCAATCCTCATTCTGGATCCAAATTTAAGCCAACACCCGAAGAGAAGATAATTGAGTTTCGCAATATATTGGCAGAAGGAGGATGCACTGTTTTCTTGCGACTGAGCAGAGGTGATGATCAGATGGCTGCCTGTGGTCAGCTCGGCAAGCCAGGTGCCAGACAGGCCCCTTTGCTCCGTGTTCCTCCGCAATTTGAAATGGCTTTAAATGCGGCCATACAATTTCCAGTTCATTCTAGATAGGAGCAGTGCTATATTGATCTCTGACTGGCAGGTCCAAATACTCTGGACCAAGTGAGTCTCAGTTCATCAGAGACTGCTAAGGATGCTGTGGTCAAGCTAGGTGTTAGTTCCATTTCATTGAGCGTTTGTAGGAACAATTACTTTGATTCTTTAGAGTAGTCTTCTCAAGGAACCCGTTAGCCTTGCTCCTCTCCGTTACCTATTGTGTTTATGTGAAATTTGTCGACTTCTAATAGTCAGATGGGTAATTTCTCGATATCGAGGCCAAATACAACCATTAGGGAGAGCCAAACTTGTTAGCCGCAAGGAAATTCCGCATGGTCATGTGGATGATCTGAGGAGGAAATAGGTGATAATAGGAGGTTTCAGGTTAGGTCGAGCATCCTTTCATCTTTATTATGGAAGGAAGCCATGTCGATCACTGGTGCTCTTCGAACCTGTATTTGAAAGCACTGGGGAAGCCACAATCATCATGCAAATGCTCGGGAACGTCGAGTCTCGTGGCGCCACCAGTTCATGAGATATCCAAGGTTTGCCGTGGCGTGGAGGACAGCGCTTCTGATCATTCATAAGAGTATAATTGCAGGAAGTGAGAGTGAAGCTTACTTTGTGACGTTTTATTGTAGCAATTAACGATCCTCTCATACGATGAAGGTAGATTTTGCAATAAGATGTTCACATCTACAAGCATTACGCTAACTTTCGAAATGTCAAGTAACGTCAGGCCTTCCTAGTTTCTGGGCACCATCTCCGTTGGCCCGCCCGCCCTCCCCCTGAGTTGTAATTCAATTTTCACGATCTCATGGGCATCGTATGCTCTAATCTAAACTAATTGAACTTGAATTATGCTGTGAATTGTAACCCGATTTAGGATGATCGGTTCAGTTCTAGAATCCTTTCTTTTATAAGTAGAAGAAATATTTGGGTTATTGACGAATTATTCTACTTAAATTAGTTAAATGGAACACAATCGATTTACGTTTATGCTTTTCTTGCTTTTCTCTATCACCGCTTAGATATGTCATGTCGAATTCGCCCTCAGCTCAGGCGAAGAAAAAATTCTTTCATTTCGGTTTCTTTTGATTAGCAAATTAATAAATTATTATTATTATTTTTTGCTGAAATAAAATAGTTAGTTAAAAAAATTATAAGATAATGTACTTTGTTCGTGTACATGTATGTATATGTGCGTGCGTGCAGGGAGCCCGTAGCGAGAATAACCTCACCTCACCTCACCTCACCTCACCTTGTTTCTTTAAGGGCTCACAGTAAACCTAAAGATCAACCATCGAAATCGAACCTCGTCAATCACCTTCTCTACAGGGAATCGAAAGAGCTCCCTCGTCTCCTCCCATGGCGGAACCTCTGTCTTCACCTCAAACCCTAAACCCCAATCCCCAACCCCAACCCTCCGAATCCGATATCTCTGCCGCTCAGCCCGCCTCCGCCACCCCGCCTCCGCCTCCGCCTCCTCCTCCGCCGCTGTCGACGCCGACGCCGACGCCGACGCCTACTCCTGCTCCGGCTCCCGCTCCTCTCCCTTCCTTCGCGCCTCCAATCTCCGGCGCCTCCATGTCCGCCCCTCCTGTTGCTCCTTCCTTCAGGCCGGCGGTGCCACCGCAGTTCTCTCCCCTGCCTGGCGCACTTGGTTTCCACAACCCTGGCTTGCCGCCTCCAGGCATTAGCTCCGCGCCTGGAATGGTCACCGGCGGCGCCATTCCAGCGGTGCCTCCGCCTATGGGGACG
Organism: Rhodomyrtus tomentosa; assembly: GCA_028455895.1. Taxonomy (NCBI): domain Eukaryota; kingdom Viridiplantae; phylum Streptophyta; class Magnoliopsida; order Myrtales; family Myrtaceae; genus Rhodomyrtus; species Rhodomyrtus tomentosa. The sequence goes on along the minus strand of JAPCWY010000003.1, from coordinate 8,760,650 downwards.
TATCAAGTTCCGGTGCACGGTCAGCCTCCAAACCCGGCGTTGAGACACTACATGCCCATGCCTAATGGATACGCGGCCATGCCCGGCGCTCCTCAGCCTCCACCTGGTGGGTCTATCCCCCCCCCCCCCCCCCCCCCCTCTCTCCCTTCTCTCTGTCTCTGTGTGTTGTTTAGAGCTATAAATGAGGCCGGGCGGTTGCTCAGTGCAGGTTTGCTTTTCACGCTGCATCTTTTGTGTTTTCATCTCCTTGTTAGTTTGCGGGAGATGATCGAGTTATGGATGTGTGAGGAGATTTGAGATAGCTGTAGGCGTTTCCTGAATGTATTGGCGAGTGGAACCGGTGAGCTAATCTTACAGATAGTATGGTCCATGAAGATTGTAGAAACATGAAAAAGAGAGGGTTGTTTGATATTTGGCTACATTGGATTCATTCCATAAATCTGCAGAAGTAAAAAAAAAAAACAAGTTGACTTCGCAAATAGTTTAGAATGTGCTCTTAAATTTGCTGAATGAATTGGGTCAGTTATCTGACCAAAAAAAAAATTGGGTCAGTTAGATAGCACTAGGGACGACTGGGAGAGATTTTAGACCATTCGGTGTTGTTGTCAGACAAGGGGTACCGATGACGGGGTTTTTTTCCTACAGTGACCTCTCGATTGATTACATGGTGAGAAACGTTGGAAGGCTTCATATTGCTTAGAGACCCTACCTTCTACAATCTACAACTCCCTTTTTGGTATGGACAATTTGCTTGGTCTTTTGCTTGCCTTTAGAATGAATTTTGTTTGGTCAATATATTTTTACACAACTCCTCCTGACTTTACATATGGAAAGACAAAATTACTTGGATAAATTGCAAAGTTCATTCATTAAAGCTGAAATGTCTCGTTATGCATCTTAATTTAGTAGGCTACTTTCTGGTAGTCATAAGCGTACTTCCCCTATCCTGGGTTTAGGAATTACCAGCCGCGGTCCATGTTAGCAACTCTGTGCTCACTGGCCTTGTATCATGAGGTATTGCATCTCTTCCAATCAAACTTTCTATATACTTCCCCCCGGTTCTCTGTTTTATTTTTTGCTGCGACTGGAGTGCTAACAATTAGATGATCAAGAAAGATGAAATGTCATGAGTAATTCAGGTATCTTAACTCCCTAGCATATCTACATGAGATTGTGAGTAAACTGGTCCCCATTGTTCAACTCATCTGATAAGAAGACTCCTTTATTAATTGATGACCATGTTAAGTCTCATGTTATATCCTTTCAAACATCTGCAATCGGTGCTTGGAATTTGTTTGAGAAGGCGACAATATCGAATTGACACATAAGGTGAGCCTCCTTCTAATTCAGTGATTTATATAGCCGACATTGTTTGCTTGATGTTTCCTTCAGGTTATCTGTTCAGCTGGTGATAGTTTCCATGCCTATGCTGGCATCACTGTTTGCTTTTGATGTTTGGTAACATCATTTAATTGATCTCCATATTTCTCTTTCGAGGCACTTAGTACAGGTTTATAACTACTGTTGCCGTATTGTTAAGGTTTTCTGATATATTTTGCAAAGATGGTTCTTTATGTTTTCAGGAATTCCTAGTTATTCTCCATATCCGGGTATGATTCGGCCTGCATTTGCTCCACGGCCACCTGGGCCTATAGGTGTTCTCCCAGCTATTTCCCGTCCCCCTGTCCCTGTGGTTCCTGGAGTTCGTCCAATCATTCCTCCGATTGTTAGGCCAGCTCTTGTTCCCGTTACACCCGCTGAAAAGCCTCAGACAACTGTTTACGTTGGCAAGATTGCATCTTCTGTTGAAAATGATTTTATGCTTTCACTTCTTCAAGTAAGTTGATAATTCATTTGGATACATTGACCAGCATAATACCGTTGTTTTGTGTCTGCATTTCTAAAGAAATACATATAGATTTCAAGTATGGAACCTAATTCACTTGCATTCTGTGAAGTTATGTGGACCAGTCAAGAGTTGGAAACGTGCTCAAGATCCTTCAAATGGAGCTCCTAAAGGCTTTGGCTTTTGTGAATTTGAATCTGCTGAAGGGGTTCTTCGTGCATTACGTCTTCTCAGTAAACTTAACATTGATGGGCAGGAGCTGGTGGTATGTCTTGACCACTTGTTGATGTTATACTGCTTTTGGCCATCTTGCGATGTCTTTGTTTTTAGTGATTGTAATGTTGGTGACCTGAAGATCGGAGGTGCTTTGCTATCCTCTAGTTGTTTGACAATGCTGTTTAGAGTATCCCTTCTGATTTATTAAGTTGACCAATGTTTTTGCTAGTGGGAACGAAGAAGGTAACTTTGTGGTCACATGCGACAACCAATTACTCAGTGACTTTAGGACATTTAACTTTTTCTACTTCAGCATGAGACTGAAATTGTTGTACTAGGTTGCTGGAGGAGAGGGTTTTCTTCCGTTAGTTTTTGCGCCATGTGTTTGAGGTGAACTTTTGCTTGTCCATAGGTGTTTGCCCAACTAAAAGGCCCTTTTTCATTTCTTACCAAAATTATAAGATGTTTCACACTTCAATAATTATGGAAAAAGTTCAGGTGATTTTAAATTACATTATTTAACTGTTTTTTGATGATTAAAGGTGTTCAATATTCAATATCAGTCTGATTTCTAGCCCTAAAATATAAAGAGAAAGGTAAAACATATGACTGTTGATGGTTAGACTCGTCTAGAAATTTCTTAGGTATTCAGAGTTTACATTTGTTTTTCCTTTTTGGTGGCAAAGTAAAATTTCAGGTGGAACCAAGTAAATGCTTTTGATGAGCTCTCCCAAATTGATCTTGTAAGTTTGTTTTTCATGAGGTTTTTGATTTAGGGGAATCTTTATTTGGGAGTTTACTGCAGAGGTTTTGTTTCTTTTGAATGATGTCTAACTTTGGTTGATAGTCAATGATTGGCTTGTTGGTTATTTCTATTAAGAATTTGGAGCATAAGTGCTAGCACTGCTTTGTTTATTAGAAACTTTAATGAGGTTTTCATGAGGTTTTTGATTTAGGGGAATCTTTATTTGGAAGTTTACTGCAGAGGTTTTGTTTCTTTTGAATGATGTCTAACTTTGGTTGATAGTCAATGATTGGCTTGTTGGTTATTTCTATTAAGAATTTGGAGCATGAATGCTAGCACTGCTTTGTTTATTCGAAACTTTAAGAGCAAATGTATTCTGTTGCCTTCTCGAGCGATAATTTTACCAGCTTCTGACAGAAGTTAAATAGATGCTTTTTTTTTGTCTCCCTAGCTACCCATTTTAAAATCATTTAACGGCAGTTTCTTATGGTTTCTGCATTTTTTGTCGTTTGATTGGCAGTTAAATGTCAACCAAGCAACCAGAGAATATTTAGAGCGATATGTAGAAAAGAAAAGGGAAAATGCGAAGAAACAAAATGAAAGTGAAGCAGCTTCCATTACCGAGAAAGAGGGCAATGGTGCATCTAGTGCTGAGAAGAATGAATATCTGGAGCCCAGTGGAGATGACTCGAAGAATGATCATTCCGATTCCAGTAAGAAAGAGAGCCATGATAATGCCCCTTTTGGAATAGTGACAGATGAGGACATGGAAGCAGACAAAGAGGCTTCACATAAGCTTACGACCATGCTAGAAGAAAGATTAAAGAGCAAACCTCTTCCTCCTCCTCCACCGCAAGTGCCAGCAGACGTTTTAGCAATTACTGGCTCAGAAGCACCTGCCAAGTCGGATTCTGATGCAGATCCTTCCAAAAATGGTCAGTTATATGATGATAGTGGCTGATGATTAAATTAATGTGTGTGGAGTGGTTACGTGACATTTGCTTCTCTTCAGAGATCTGTCTCTTATTTGATAATGCACCTTCAAATCTCAAAGAAAACAAAACATTAACATCTAACATCATTTACAGTCATCTTTTTTTGTTTTTAAATTAATGTTTCATTTTGGCTTATTTAATTTTAAATAATGGAACATATGCGCCGAACTGGCTCATCAGCATTGGTAAAGAGGCCACTCTCCGTGTGAAGTTTGTAGATATTCCTAAGACAATTCTTTAACAAGCTTATACTTTTGCAGATGCAGAAGACAGAAATGATGAAGAGACAACCAGTGATAACAAGGATACTAGTGAGCATGATAAGACTGATATTAACTCTCCTGACCGAAACAGAAGATATGACAGGAGAAGCAGGGAGCGCAACAGAGAACGAGATGTAAAACATGAAAAGGAAAGGGAAGTCGAGAGATATGAAAGAGAGGCAGAGCGAGAGCGGGTTCGCAAGGAGAGAGATCATAGAAGGAAGATTGAGGAGGCAGACCGTGAGTATGAGGAGCGTCTTAAGGATTGGGAATATCGAGAAAGAGAGAAAGAGAAACAGCGTCAATATGACAGGGAGAGGGATAAAGAAAGGGAGCGCAAACGGAAGAAGGAGATTATTTATGATGAAGAAGATGAAGAGGAGGATTCCCGAAAAAGGTGGCATAGGAGTGTGTTGGAGGAAAAGAGGAAGAAGAGGCTACGAGAGAAGGAGGATGACTTGGCTGACAAAAGGAAGGAAGAGGAGGAAATCGCTGAGGCCAAGAAGAGGGCTGAGGAGGAAAAGAAGCAGCAGCTGCAGCAACAGAGAGAGGCACTGAAACTTTTGAATGGTGACATAGCGAGTAGACATGAGAAAAGTGTGCAAGCTGAAGAATCAACAGGTGAAATTGATCAACATTGTATTCGGAGCATTGCTGGTCATGAATATCCTGCAGGTATTCTTATTCTATCGAAATTAGTTGGTGTTCATGCTAGGTTAGTTTGTTTCCTTGACCTCATTTTGGCATTGTTATGATATTGCTCGACAGGTGATGAGATATCAAGAAGAGGTGCAGGGGATAATTCAGCCATCATGATGGCTGCATCTGATGATGTGCAGCAGAACAATAATGCTCCTACGAAAAAATTGGGCTTTGGCCTTGTTGGATCTGGAAAAAGAGCTGCTGTCCCTTCTGTTTTCTATGAGGAAGATGATGACGACAGAAACAAAGAGAAAAAGATGAGGCCCTTGGTTCCAATTGATTATTCGACTGAGGAAATGCAGGCCATTCAAACTACTCCTGGGCAATCACAACCAAATTTAGCTGCTGCAGCAGAATTCGCGAAGCAGCTTTCTACTGCCAATATGAAAGAAGAGAAGCCTGAATCTGAAAGGGAGAGAAGTAGACGATCTCATGATAGGTCAAGCCAACGGGAGAAAGACCGGAGCAGTCTAGATGGTAATCGATTTAAAGATGAGAACAGAGATAAGATTCTTGAACGGGTAAGAGAGCGGGAACATGGACAAGAGAAATCGAAGACCACAGATAACAAGAAACTTTTGGATGCCAAGCAATTAATTGATATGATCCCTAGGACCAAGGAGGATTTATTCTCATATGAGATAAACTGGGCCTTGTATGATCAGGTAAGTTATTCTACTTCCCATCTAGCCAATGGCTTTAGATGTAATTCTCTTAGATGCCTCGTGTAAAAAGTATCACAAATTATCTTAACTAGAATGTGGATGACCTCATTATATGCTACATGCCTTTTCTTTGTTACTCATTGCCTTGTGTTAATTCAGCACTGAATACTATGGCACGCATTCATTCACCATGACCGATTTGTACATTTTGTTGATTAAAGTCATTGTCCCATCTCCGTTGTGAGTGCTTAATGCTGATATGAGCTCTTACTCATTGATTACGGTATGGTATTTTCACAGCATGAGCTGCACGAGAGAATGAGGCCATGGATCTCAAAGAAAATCATGGAGTTCTTGGGAGAGGAGGAAGCGTCCCTGGTTGATTACATCGTAACTAGTACTCGAGAGCATGTGAAGGCGACTGAAATGCTGGAGACACTCAAGTCCATATTGGACGAGGAAGCTGAAATGTTTGTGCTCAAGATGTGGAGGATGCTCATATTTGAGATCAAGAAGGTAGAGATGGGTCTCCACCTGAGGTCAAGATCCTGATTGAACTGTATATATGCTTGTTTCTACCTTGGGACTGTTTTGCTGTCATCATTAGTCCTTCGGTACCTCTGCTTTTCCCTGCAATCGTCTGTCTTATGAGGGGCGGTAAATACAGGTGCTGGCTAGGTTAACATTTCTGTTTCTTTTTATTTGGACTGTTGATGATTGTAACCCCCCTACAATGTAGAACCCCCTTCTTGGCTGTTTGATCTCTTTGGGGGTTGGAAGCGCTTTTATTTTTCCCTTCTTTCTTAGTTGGATGTATGTTCACTATTTGATGAAGATTTTGTTCCTTCTTCAATAAAAACAAATGCTTGCAATTCGAGTTAACAAACTGCACGTTTCAGTATTTGTCTACATTCGGTTGCGATGCCTTGACCCGTGAATGCTTAATCGGACTGAGTGTAGCCGGGATAGAATCCGAATTTCCGGGTGCCATTTCTCTCGAACTCTGCACTAAGGATTGCGCTTGTCCAGGGCTGTCCCCGTGCTGAGCAAATTATTCTAGCAGCAAGAATCATACATCGAATCTGAAGTCAAGTCTCCTTCCATTATTCACTCCATTTAAAACCGTCCTAATTTGTACTACGCACCTCGCGTTAGATCAGTCGGTCCCAACTTCCAAGTACCTAAAAATCCACTGGGTATCAAATTTCCCCCTTCTTGACTCTTTCTAAAGTTCACAATAGCATTTATGTTGCTAGTTCCTACAAGCTACAACCACCAGACTCCACGAAATTTCCTTGCTGTCTTTTTTTTTTTCCTTTTCTGTCTCGTTGTGCTGCGACACTTGTTGCACCGAGCACTTACCATTGGTCGAAGGCGGGCGTCATCGGAACCAAAGAAAGAAAGAAAGAAAGAAACAAAAGAGGCTAAGGAAAAGAAGACAGCACAGACACAACAAAAAAAAGTGCATATTTAGAATCAACCCCTCCCGCTCTCATGTCCGTCGACGACGACACTCGATTGGACAATTCAAATGTGTCGGAACCAGGAACAATGAGGCCCGAGTAGGCTGGGCCCGGATTCATGGTTGTCTCCAACTCCAAATTCCATTTACTTGGCATTGGAGCCCTAATAATTGTAATTGGTGCCATAACTCTCGATTCGTGCAGACATTCATGCAATTGCTCCAGGCATTGATTGCCCTCTGTGTCGGCTTGTTAACTGTCAAATCCAACCCCATGTACCTCAGCCAGGAGCCAGCTACAGCCTTCTGGCACAGGCATTAGTGTCCAAATTAAAGAAGGCATTTTGGTGAGAATAATAGTGACCTCTTAGCATGTCTTTTTTGCTTCAAATTGCCTATGGAGTTTTTGAGAGTTTTGTCCATCAAGATCCTCCCAATGGTTTCGAGAGTGACGTTTACAGACTAATGAGCGGACCATTCTTTCTCATGTGAAGCGATTCATACGTTTATAAGCTCGACCTAATGTTTTTTAGCCGAGAGAGAGAGATAGATCGACATGTTACCAACTGAGCTGCATTTTAGATTTACTATGGTCCCATAACTAGCAAAAATAGAATGCTAACTTGGTGTGTAGTATGATTAGATTTTCAGCATCCAAACGTAAAATCAGCTGGAATGCATATTATGCAGGTGCCTTGTTTATCCGCAGGGATCAAAAAATACTTCCTCACGCGCAACAAAAGAAATGCAGAAAATGCAGAAGACAGAGAAGTGGCATTGCCTCGTGCGAGCTCTCAAACCAACCAGCAACATTGGCTAGCAATCCAATCCGTTTGGTCCTCAATCATAAATGGAGCCAGCAAAAAAACTAGCAAACCGTTCCATCCAAGCACCCTCAAAATCAGCTCACTCACATGCCTTTCGGTTAGATGTTGTCCTTAAAGAGTCACAAATCAGCCGCCAAAAAGGTGATTCTGTTGGAAAAATGTCAAGCCAGCCAGCTAATTTACAACTAATAAGCAGGTCCAAATCCTAGATTTTTTTCACCATATATAAAGGCTAATAACTGACTGACGCCCGGGAGCTCTTAATTCATCTTCGTCTGGTGAGATATGGCGGCCCTCCTCCGAAAACACACCCTCTTCCCTCTCCTCTTCGTTCTCTGCATGGCCATGTCTGTTTCTTCACATACCCGGCCTTACACCATTCCGAACGTCCCTCGCTTGACAGGCTTATTCCCTTGTGTCTCGGTCGATCAAGGATTCTCCAAGTTCTTTGGAGCTCAAAACATTCAGCTGCTAAATAATGGTTCATGCGCCAATCTTGCTCTCAACAAGTCCTCAGGTGAAAAGCAGCCGCGTCTAGCCAATTTCACCACCAATGAGCTCATGTGGCCCCATGCTATGCTTCACACAATTAACCAACTTTTGATGTCACTTGTTTTCATGGGTTTTCACTTTTATATGCAGGGTCCGGTTTGGTTTCGCGAAGCAGATACCATTACGGATTCTTCAGTGCCGCAATCAAGCTTCCCGCCGGCCTTTCATCTGGTGTTGTGGTGGCCTTCTACGTAAGTTCTCTGCGCCCGTGTTTTACTCCTGTTTGCGGTGTGTTTTGTTCCTAAAAAATGCTGGGAGAAACCGACAAGGGTCTTGACAGGAATTTTCCAAATTCAGTTGTCTAATGCAGATACATTCCCACACAGCCACGATGAGATAGACATCGAGTTGCTCGGTCACGATAAGAGAAACGACTGGGTCCTCCAAACAAACATGTACTCCAATGGCAGTGTCAGCACTGGGAGAGAGGAGAAGTTCTATTTCTGGTTCGATCCCACCCAAGAGCACCATTACTACAGCATCATGTGGAACAGCCATCATATTTTGTAAGGCTTGTGCTTGAATCTTCTGTTGAAGTAATTCTTGATTAGACTGAGCCAATACCTCCTATAGTGCACATAAACTCTACACTGATTTCTGACATCGGGATTGGTTTTCGACAATTTTCTTGAGGACTTTCTTATCGGTACACAAGTTGTGTGACCTTTGTTTCCTCAAGCCATTTACCATCGGTACAGATGGTTAGTTTTCAGAAAGATCCAACTTGATAGTGATAAAGGTGACTTGCACCCAAAAAAAAAAAAAAATGGATTGAACAAACCTTGTACCTTGCATAAGTCCTTAGAACTACCCGGTTCTCTGTCTCCAATTATGTAACTACCTCTCCAGTACACTTCTGGACCTTGCTTACCAAGTTCTGTCTGATCCTGAAAGATGATTTCAATTGTTTTCTTGCAGGTTTCTTGTGGATAACATACCAGTGAGAGAATTCCCCTCGAGCGGTGCTTTCTCTTCCACATACCCGTCAAAGCCGATGTCTGTGTATGCTACCATATGGGATGGGTCACAGTGGGCAACCCATGGAGGCAAATACCCCGTGGACTACAAGCATGCACCATTCGTGGTCTCATTAGCGGAGATGGAGCTGGTGGGTTGTGTCTCAGATCCAAGACAACAGTCAACGAGTTCATGTTCTGACAAGAGCCCATCATCAAGCTCGGACCCGGTGGAGGGTCAGGATTTTGCTGCCCTGTCTCAGCAGCAGATCATGGCCATGCATTGGGCCAGGAACAAGCTCATGTTCTACTCCTACTGTAAGGACACTTCCAGGTTTAAGGTGATGCCACCAGAATGCAAGTAAATACTTCTTCTAGGTTTTATTCCTTTTTCTGGATTTTCTTTGTTTATCTGTTCCCCTAGAAATAATGATCTACGACACTTTTAACTTTTTATCTATGGTTCCATTATGCATCTATGAGCCTTTAGCCTGATAAGCTGTCCCAAGAAAAGAGCCTTCTGTGCGGAAAGACTAGTGGCAGGAGCGCAAAAAGGATGAATAAAATGTATTGGAATTTCAACTTTATGTCTTGTATTGGCACTCTCCAGTCTCAACGCATAATTAGCTGGCTTTCCTAAAATGATTCTACGCGATGGCAACACCTTGTCGGTTTACCTAGCAAATTCACTCATGAGTTACAGAATTTTAGAGGAGAGCAAACGTAATCCTGCCATGTCAAACGCTACATCAACGAGGTGCAAGGTTATTTATCCAGGATGAGATATAGACAACTCAGGACTTCTATCCATAGTTAATGGAAATGTGAGCCCGTGCATGTGAAAACTACCGTAAGATAGATTATGGCACTTAGTTTAACAGCACAGCTTGAGAACTAGACTAGATATACCGTAATCGAGAGTGGAGGGCGTAAATGTGAGATGGCAGAGAGAAAAAGCACTAAACAGGTACCAATGTGTAGTTGCACAATTTGATCGAGAATGCTAGAATCCTTCATGGCACTGTTCACTACAGAAACAATTTCACCGGCCTCCTACCACCTCCGTCGTCATCACCGCCTCAAAACTCCCATCACAGCTGTCACGATGATTATCTGACAGCTGTCACGATGATTATCTGAACTCCAGCATCTGATAATTCCCTTATTACTCAAAAAATATTAACAAGAGTCGAAACACGAAAGCAAACTACAGCCTAGAGCCATGCCGGATTCGTCAAAGGAGTGACCACAGCTTTGACCTGCAAGTAATTGCTCAGAGAGTACAAGCCCTTTTCCCTTCCGTGGCCACTCATTTTGTACCCACCAAATGGGATAGCCGCATCAAAGATATCAAAACAGTTGACCCAAACTGTTCCAACTTTTAAAGCACGGGTCAAGGTATTCGCCGTGTCTATGTTCTGGGTGAAGACTCCAGCTGCCAGCCCATAGCTCGTGTTGTTTGCCCTTTGAATCACCTCCCTGAGGTCCCTGCAATTAAATATAACAATGACATTACCATGCCAACAGACGATCATACCATTCATCCTAACGGGGAAAGCCGCTCTAGTGATGAGCTTGGTGAGATGATCTTATACTCACTTGAATTTTAAAATGGACTGCACGGGGCCAAAAATCTCTTCCTTAGCAATCAACATATCGTCCTGTCATAACATCAGCCATGTCTGTTAGCATCTTATTTCTGGGTTAGTGAGAGGCAATGCTTGAAGCTAAATATATCCATCTTGAACAATTCGTCCCAGATTTCGAAGTGGCACAATCATCGAGTTCTTAGATGATGTCACTGTATTTCTAGACGAAAAAATCCTGAATACCTTAACATTTGAGAATACAGTTGGCTGAATGTAGTGTCCCTTGTTTCCAAATCTTTCTCCTCCTGTTTCAAGAGTTGCTCCGCTTTCTACTCCAGATCTTATGTACCCCAAAATCTTCTCAAACTGCTCCGAGTCAATCTGATGCAAGGTGAAGATAAAGTAGACTCAGAACTCCATAGCTTCCGATAGCTCTACATATAGGTACTAGTCAAACCACCAGCTCCATTTGTCAAGGATTTATTTCGGGCGCATTTCACATTCCCATCAAGGAAATCTATGCGAAATCGAGAAAATTATCAAATTTGTCGAGTACATTGACAAAAGAAGAGTCATAAGAGTGGGAGTTTGGTTCCACTTGCAAGATCTCAATCTTATTCATTCAAAATTTCTACATACAGGGGAATCAGCTTAACTCACCTGAGGACCTTGTTCAATGCCACTTTTGAAAGGATCACCCACACTGCGTATTGTTGCACGTGCCTTTGCCTTTTCTACAAATTCATCGTACACGCTTTCATGTACATATGTACGAGATCCAGCACAGCAGCATTGACCCTGTCAACGGTGCAATACAAATTTGAGCTAGTTCCCTTCGTGGAAAGAAAGACTTATGAGAAGATTGATTCCTAGGTTTACCTGATTGAAAAAAAGTGCAAAATGGGCTAGCTCAACAGCCTTGTCGACATCAGCATCCTCACATACGATAAAAGGGGATTTCCCTCCAAGCTCCAAAGTCACTGGCTTAAGATTGCTTCTCGCCGCCAACTCAAGTACGATTTTGCCTGTGCCAGTTGATCCTGTGAAAGCAAGCTGGAAGAGGAACGTGACAAGAAGCATTAGAGTAAAATAAACATACAGGTAATTTGGGAAACCCATGATGAGTGGAAAAACTCGAGAAAGTTATGACCTAAAAGTTTCGAAAAAACCTATTTTTGCTTAAAAAGCCTCTAGTTGTCTCAGTAACATCTCTAGTCATATCTCGGCTCTAGGTGTTAGCTCAAGTCCTTATTTTCCCAAATTTGACAACCAAGAAATATCCTACTTTATGTGCATTTCAAACAATCAAGCTGCATAATGCCATTGGTTAAGACTTGATGACCATGTCTCTTTCATGATGAAAATTCAGATGAAATGCAAAACATTCTTGGGGTATAGACCTTATCAACATCCATATGACCGGCAAGAGCTGCGCCTGCAGTTGGACCAAAGCCAGAAACCACATTCACGACGCCCGGGGGGACACCGGCCTGCCAAATAATGAATGGTTAGTTGAAACTTTTAGACAGAAAAAAGCTAACTCGTGCCAACCAAATAAATTTGAGAAATTTCTTTTATAAGGAGAATTTTAGAAGTGACTGCACAACATCGAGATGGACAACCTCATGCAAGAGCTTAGTTGCATATAAAGCAGAAAGAGGTGTCTGCTCTGCCGTCTTCAGGACAATGGTGTTGCCACAGGCTAAGGCAGGTCCCACTTTCCAAGCATACATCAGAAGAGGAAAATTCCACGGAATTATCTGACCAGCAACTCCAATTGGCTCATGCAAGGTTTGGACATGATACTGCCCATCAGCTGGAACTGTGAGACCGTGAATCTTATCAGCCCAACCTGAGGAATTTTCAAGTAGAATGGTTAGTGATATCATCATCAAAAAGGTAATGATTGCCAGAAATGAATGAGACGTAGAAACAATACCTGCGTAATATCGAAGGAGACGGACGATCATTGGAAGCTCAATTTTGGCAGCTTGTTCATATGGCTTCCCATTATCCCAAGTCTCAAGTGCTGCGAGCTCATCATTATGCTTTTCAATCAAATCAGCAAAGCGCAAGATTATCTTTGCCCTTTCCTGGAAATGGAAACAGAATGGTGCGTCAATTCGGTTCTTCGTCATAATGCTGTCTTTTGAAAGATATTCAGCACGATAAAGCAGGAAATACTTACATAAGCAGACATTCTCGGCCATGGTCCCTCATCAAATGCCTTGCGAGCAGCAGCTACAGCTCGGTTTATATCTTCAGCCTCGCCTTCAGCAACATGAGCAATCACTTCTCCAGTCCTGGGGTCAAATGTTGGAAAAGTTTTTCCTGCACAAAGCAATCAAAAGTATGAAATTGAGTGGATTAAACTTTTTTTGGGGGGAGCTGACATTTGCTTTGGAGTATAATAAACCACAGGGTTTGATGAAGAGCATCACTAATGATGAGTGAGGATGAGCATGCCCACCTGATGCCGAGTCCACAAACTGCCCATTTATGAGAATCTGAGTATAGTTCACAGTGACGCCTGGATTTATCGGTTCCTCGATAGCAGCTGCTGTGCTGTAGTTCTTGATTTCCCTTCCAAGTAGCGGTTTTCTAGCTGTAAGATGCGACAATTGCATAATGCATCAGGAAAAGATGGAAGAGAAGAATAATTCAAGAAAGACGGAAGGGTGAGTTACCCTTGATACAACAGATCCTGGAATGAATTGAATGCACAACTCAGCCCAGAAGCATGGACCCAAAAGCAGGCCGTGCTCGTTGGAGAATTTTATGTGTCCAGATCAACTCTACGTCGCAATCTCAAAGCCGAAAAAGATTTTGAGGTAGAAGTGGCCGAGAGAAGCGTGACTGTGGCACGCTAAAGTACTAAAATGAAGGCTTTTTAGTTTCCAAAGAGAGCGAGTTCGTTCTAGATGTACATGGCATACTTGATCCGGCTTCAAAAAGCTGACATTTCACTACTCATCAGAAGTCTACTGGGAAATCGACAAGGAAATTTGAACCTTTAAGAGATAATGAGATTCCTTTCACAGTTGCTAACATCTCTAAGCCAGTCGGAAATTTTACGTGCGACACATTATGTACACTAGTTCTATTTCATCAGACGAGCAGGAGCGTGGAACCAAACAGATGAAAACTCAAAAAACGTAAGAAAGTGTACTGCGATACAGATCATTTCACAAAGTCTTCATCTTTACAGATTATTTTTTCCCCCTCTTTCCCGTTTTTTCCTCTCAGAAACCAAGCAAGCGATCGACAGTGCGCACGTCAAAGCCCAAAATATCAGTCACGGAGCTTATACCAGAAAAAGAGACGGAGGGGGTGCTTAAAAAGGGCAACGAAGACGAGAAAAAAATGAACCGATCAACCACAAGAAAAGAAGGAAGGAAAAGGGTTCAGCGATCAGCAATACCTCGAGAAAGCAAAGCACGAGCAGAAGAAGACGAGGACGACGAGGACGAGGACGAGCGAGAAAGGAGGCTGGAGAAGAGACGAGCAGCCATATCTCCTGTCTCGAGCGTGAAGTTGGAGGTTCTCGTCGGATCAGAGCTCTTAATCCGTATATATGGAGAAGTGGATCAGTAACTAGGCGACGTTAACGATTGCGATAATCAGATAATTTCGAATCGTCAAAGGATCACCGAGAGAGAGAGAGAGAGAGAAAGAGAGAGAGAGATGTTCTGTTTCTTAGGATATCCCGAACGTTTACGCTGCCACTCTGTTTTTTTATTCGCAATATGTTTCTCCTTGCTTAGAGAGAGAGAGAGAGAGAGAGAGAGAGAGAGGTGGCTTGAGCAGCCCACTACTCACCAACCTCTTGGAACAGTTGCTGAATTGGAAAAGAGGGCATGTCACGAATGATGCCGACTTGAATTTTTATTAGCAGAAGTTGGCAAAAACCTTCGCATCAACCCACTCCTGCTGCCCGGAGACAAAGACAGAAGAGCGCACTCCTCCGAAGTGGGGCCCCAAATTACATTCATCAACTTGTTTGACTTTCGTTCCCCTTTTTTTTTTTTTTTTTTGATTGAAATCTCTAACCCTCTCATCTTTGAAAGCGTCTGGTTCGAACCGCCCACTTATGATGCTAAGAGTCCTCGCTCGCAAATACCTTTTACCAACAGAGAAATAAATGTAAACTAACCAATGATCACCTATTCATTTGATTTAAATACTTGGATTGCAAAGTTGTTCTTCCTTTTTTACTCCCACGATGAGATTTCTTACATGCGAATATAATAAAAACTAAAGTAAGGAAGCGATCAATATGGAGACAACGACCCCACTCTCCCGACCCCCACACCAAAAGCAAAAAAAGGGTTCTGCGCCAATTGATCACAAACCCGTATGTTTTAAGGGCGATTTTGAGAAATCGACCATGTAGAGAACGAATTCGAGACGTGTCGATCCAATACCGGGTGGCCTCGACAAATTGACTTTTCCCAAATGTTGGAACAATCTTCTTCAAAATTGAGTCATGTATTTCGGCCAGCGCCCGGACTTTGAAGTGGTGAGAATCCTCAACACTTTCGTTCCATTCAAGTTCCAAATTTCCAGAGACAAGAACCGCATCGCATCGCCGGAATTTTAACTTTCCTTCAGCTTGGAGGGGCCAATTCCAGTTGATCACGTGCTCGAATTCCGACATCTGGACAGGCTTTGGCCGTTCTTTTTCCTAGTTAGGGAGGCCGATTGTCTTCCCTGTCCGTCACGGGAATTTAGTACGGCAAACCCGCCCCCTCCCTTTTCGGCATAACTCGCACTGATTTTGCTAACCTAACACGTCTAGCGACCTTTGCAATCTTTTGCACGAACGCGCCCCCCCCCCCTAAAAGATGAATGTCGCCCACCGGTCACGTAGTCTCTATTTCTTTTTTCCGCATGTTTCTCTCCGGCATTTATGTAGGACTTACATAACAATATACACGTGCTTACAACAGGATACGACCCTAAACTAGCAGAAGTCCTTGACATGGTTTGCAAACAATTTAGTCTCGACCGCTTTTGTTTTCTTTTTCCCCTCTTTACGAGGAAGATATATTTTTTGGGGTACGGCCAAATGGACCATTCTGTAGCACGACATGGGAAAAACTGTGGCATAGATGCAGGACCTCTTGCATTTAAGACCATATTGCCCATTCTTTTATTTTAATTTTCTTTTGGGGTTAACTTCTTACCTTTAATTATTATTATTTTCTGCCCCCCCAATGTCAAACCTAACCCCATCTCTCATGTTCAATGCCAACGAGTTCTAGATCAGACTCCACCCATGAAGGGGATTTTGCTCCTTAATTAGTGCTAAACCCCATCACATCACTTAAAGATGAAATATTTATGCCTTTTTCCGGTTCCGTTGTATAACTCCGAACCCCAATCTCTAATCTCTAAGATGAAATATTTTAATAGACGTGCCACCCACGACGTGCCTTATTTTACATCCTTGAATTTGATGATACTAATTAATTATTCATGTAGGATAATCTCTTTTTTTTTGGGGGGGTCAAAACGAAGGATATGATAATTTAAAAAATAAAAATTCGTCCGCTACCTTTCCCTTTATTAGTATTTTTCAAAAGTTCCCCTCTTATGATTGTTTGGACTCATAGGAGATCTTGATCTCCATAGTATTATACAGTTCGGCACGGGAAAGTCGTCGTTTTCTTTAGGTATATCGGAAAAATTTGGTGCATTAGGTTGATTGTATTCGAATTATTATATGCAGTTATGTGAATATCAAACGAGATAATGATGATCGGGAAAGTCAAATTGTTCTTGATATTAAACAGCATATCACCCGTGACACAAGAAAAGCAGACTTTTTTTATTATAGAAAAGCAGATAAATGGGTTCAAAACTGAAATGTTTTGACTCGAGTAAAATTAAGCATCTGTTTTGTACGTGTATAATTCAAATTACCTCAATAGAACGAGTTCTAAGTTTAACAAATGTAAGTTTTGTTAGAAATCACATAGGTACGCGTATTTTATAGGTGCAAATATTTTACTAACAGAGATTCCGATGAATACAGAGGGTGTTTCATAGTCCTGATGTATAGGACGTCCTACTCATAGTATAGTTTATTGCTGCTGGGTTATTAATAAAATCGCTTTGAATTCATCTCTTGAGGAATTTATTGCGAAAAATTTCAATTGGAAATCCCAAAACCATGCTTGATCTCTTTTTAGCTAGGTAAAGGTTGTAGGCTTTCAGCATCAAAAGAGCCTCTTTCTAGCATCAAATAAGGGTTGTGTCATCGCTTTCGCCCCTTGCTAAAAAAGCCGCCCTTACAAAAATGTAATTACGATTTCGTTTTAACTAGATTCTGTACGTTTCACATAAATAATTTGGAAAGAATTTTTCTGAAAATGATTGTTCACATCGTTTACAATAATGAATGAACAAAAAAAGAATTTCATTGTCCACGAAAACATTTAGATAGAAATTATTGTCATCAACAAAAATATTTTTCATTGACCTATTATTTCAAACGAAACAATTTATCGTTCTTGGAAAATGTTTCTAATGAAAAAAAGGGATAAGAGCACTCAAACTGAATAAATGTCAAAAAAGTCCTAAACTTATTGCGTTAGTGCTAATTCAGTCTTAAACCTTTTTTTGGAGTCAATTTAGTCTTAAAATTTTTATATTTGTGTCAATTAAGTTCTAAACCTTTTATTGATGTCTATTTAGTCTCAAACCTTTTACATTTGTGTCAATTCTGTTCTAAATATTTTGTATTTATGCTAATTGAGTTAATCTGGCCAATTTTGATCGAAAATCATTGGCATGGACGTCAATTTTTAATATTTTAAGCATTTTTAATTTTTTATAAAAAAATTTCTAAAAATTGTTTAAAATATTAAAAAAAATAGCCATGTCAGTGCCAGTTGTACCAGGTAGGATAATTGATGTCCATGCCAACAATTGTCGATCACAATTGGCCGAATTGACTCAATTGACATAAATATAAAAGATTTAAGACTAAATTGGCACTAATGCAAAAAAATTTATGACTGAATTGTCATAAATAAAAAGTTTAGGACTTAATTGGTATAATTAACACTAATACAAATAGGTTTATGACTATTTAGACACTTTCCCTCTCCACTTAGAACAAAAAATGGGAAGCAAGACCGCTCCTTTTATACTAGAACTAGCTATAACTCGCGCATTGCACGAGTCCAATATTAATCCAAATGTTGACGTGGACACGAACTTTGTCAAGGGTAACAATATGCATAAATTTATAACAATATGACTATTCACATCAATCAACTCGAACACGTAAAGTCATATCAAACAAAAGAACTTGAAGGCAAAACGTAAAAACTATAATTTCCTCTCTTTTGATAACCTTCCTCCACTTATTGGAATATTCACATTCGTTAAAGAGATTTTATTATAATTTCTCAACAATTTCTCTCGCATTTTTTCGAATAATCCTGCTCGCAAATGCTTGTGGTGTTTTTGCCAATCTAAATTTGATGGACTTTTTAATCTTACTTGTATTCTGATCGTCAGTGTATTTAACATCAAAAAGTGGAAGCATGCTACTTCTCGGAAATGCCCTTCCTTTAGGAGTTGGGTTTCCAAATCTTTTGTCAATTTGATTCTTGATATAATGAAGTTAGTGCTTTATACTTTTCTCGATTTTAAATCGAATATCGCCTTCAGACAAAGGCGAGGCCCACCCTAGCAAGAGAGGAGGAAAAGAAGTTGCATTTTATAGTTGGAGCTCCATACGACTGAAAATCTTATTTTCGTTCGGAATGCGTGACCTAGTTTATCTCAAATTATACGGTGTAAATTCCACGGGGGATTCACGTTATCTGACGGTTGGAGTGGAGTGTAGTGGAGTGGATCCACATGTAGATGGTGCACGTAATCTGTCCCGTGGATTCTTGACGTGTCGTTGAGTCATTGCTTACGTGAAACTGATTTTAAGATAATGGAAACGAAAACGAAAACGAGAATTAAGAATGAAAGGAAAGAAATTTGTTGAACCCGTAACGTGTGTAATCGGGGCACCGATGAAGCGCACGTGGACGACCGATGTACCAAACTCTTACGAGACTCGCATTTTGAATGTGGGATGCAAGTGGTGAACCCCTTCATCCGAGCATTAACAAGATGGGATAGAGGAAACGGCCAAGGCCTACTTCGGCTTTTGGTTAGACCCCCGCGTGATTACGCGAACATACGCTTATCTCCTTTCACTGATAGGCTGATCGTATGTGTGTACCGTGACGGTGACCTTCACATGCTCTGATATCAATGGCTGATCGATCTTGTTCCAAAACGATCTGGCGCCTGCCCAATTGGGTTGGATTGAACGTCTCATCCTTGTCGTGATTGGGGACAAAAACATGAATGATGCCGATTTGGACTTATTAGAAGAAATTGGAAAACCTTGGGTCATCCCACTTTGGGTCCTGTCCTGACTTTTCTGCACATCGTTATCGCAACTTGGCTTCTTTGCTGCACGCTACAAGACGAAGGGCGCAGTCCAAAGAGGCGCCCCGAAAATTATTGATCAACTTGCTTGACTTTCAATTTAAGGGGTGATTTCGGAAAATCAATCAACTTGAGACTTCTTGATCCACAACTCGGCAGGGGGTGTTGGCTTCGACGATTCGACTTTTCCCAAATGTTGGAAGATGTTGGCTACGCGGCTCCAATGTGGCCAACCAAGAGAGGGAGGCAACTGGAAAATATGAGGCACTGATTTTAAAAAGGTGTGATCGCGTACCGAATTTCCAAGATGAGAACACGTGCTCATTCAGACATTAGGAGACGCCTTGACCATTCGTTTTCCTTAATTAAGGTGGCCGATGTCCTTCGTGTTTTCTCTTGAGTGTATGGCTCCATCCCCTAATTTTAGTAAAGCTCAGCTCCCTTTTGGCATGACTAGCGCCAATTTTGGTAATCTACATGGATAGCGACATTTGCGATCTCTTGAGATCAATAGTAGTTAAATCTAGCCCACCGACCGGTCGTGTGCATTTTTTCCCCCTACGTTTTTGCGCGTTGTGGCATTTGTATAGGAATTAAAGCAGAAATGTATGCGATTACGATCGAACACGAACTTCAACCCACCACGGGTCATAGAAGCCCTTGACACAATGGCAAAAAAGTTTAACCCCAATCACTTTTTAATTTAACTAAATATGTAATGTGGCCCTTAAATTTTTAATTTGATTAATATGGTCCACGAATTTTTGAAATATATTCAACTTAATCCCTAAACTATAGGAAGAAGTTCCATGTAGTCCTTGCGTTAATTCAAATGTCCAATGCGATCTGGATTAGATTTCCTCCCATCAAGGGGATTTTTTATTCTTTAATTGGTGCTAAACCCCATTACACATAAAGCAATGTTACGCATGCCCAAATATTAATTTACACATACAAATTGCAAAACACGTCATTTTGTGTACTAATAATAATCTTTGACAACTTTAAGGGACGAATTGCCTGAGGAAATCGGAAATGTTTTGAGAACTCAACATGTTGGGAGTGACCATGTTTTGTTTAACTTAAAAGGTGTTCTTTCATTGAAATGCGAACTTTATTTAATCAACTCTTTAAATGCCTACAAACGAGCCCCATGTTAAATTCTATTTTAGCGTTCTGTTTGTAGGAAAAATTTAATATTCGCAGGCGGTGACCGGTGAAGTAGACAACCAAGTGAGACTAATTTTTTTTCCCCTAATTTTAACAATTTATTTAGGCTCTGCTTGTTTGGAGGAAATGAATGATTAAGAATATGTTTATTCTGAAAAGCGATCACCCGTATCTCTTCAATGGTGAAAATAGCCATACCCAATCGAAAAAAGATGTTATTCAAACGTTTTCAAGTGATTGTAATAAAAACCTAACGTGTTGATCCTTTTACTTTTCTAACGATATGAACGTATTTAAGTAATTTCTCTCCCACGCGATCTATACAAAGTTCATAATGTTGAAGTCTTTAAACTTCGATTATGGGTTAGGACACAATGATTTAAGGTCATTGCGATACAAGCAAACATTTTTTAGAAAATATTTTTTAAATCATTTATTTTTCGTGAAACGAGCGCACCCTAAAATAAATAGACTTATGCCTTTCTTGGATCAGTTATATAATTCCTAACTTTCGAAATCCTAATCTCCAGGTTGTCGCCAAATATTTTTAATACACACGCGATCCCCCGAGGTGCATTATTCACATCCTTGAAGTTGATTATAATAATGAATAAATGCATCTGCTAAAGTTCTTTGTGTATACTTTCGTGCACAAGGAATAATAAGCAGTAATGGAAGCCAACTAATTCTCTCGGTGACCTCGAGAAACTAATTTAATAATTCACGTAGGATAATATTAAAAAAATAAAAATTTCTTAAAAGTATATTGGCAAAATTCAGTGTATTAGGTCGATTATATTATAAATAAGAAAGGCTGACAGATATTATAACAGGACTTTCCTAAACTACAATATATTATAGAAACAGTGTATCTTACAATTGCATCCTATCTGACGAGTAATCACGAGAGCATTGTACGTAGTTTAGTGAATATCGACCGAGATAGTTATGTTTTGGACATTCAAATCATACTTGATGTTTTACATCATTTGTCGACTTAAGAAAATCAGTGAAGCGGGTTCAAAACTAAAAAAAATATTTTGACTCGAGTTTAATGTACCGTTTTATACGTGTATAATACATCTTACCAAAAAAGGACGAGTAAGGACGGGTACTTTTCAGTTAGTTAGCAAATGTAAGTTTTACTAGAAATCATATATGTGTGCATATTTTGCAGGTATAGGTATTTTACTGACAGATATTCCGAAGAATGCTAGTGTTTAATAGTCATGATAAATAGGAGGTCCTAGTAATTTATTGCTGCTGGACTGTTAATTCAACCGCTTGGAATTCATCTATTGAGGATTTTGTGGTGAAAAGTTTCAGGTGGAAATCCCAAAATCATGTTGATCTCTCTTTAGGTAGAGATTGTAAGCTTTTAGCATCAAAAGAGGGCCTCTTCTCTACTGTAGGCTTTTAGCATCAAATGAGGGTTGTTCCATCGCTTTTCCCCCTTGCTTAAGTATCTGCCCTTACAAAATTGTAAACATCTTAGTTGAATTTCATATGTTTCCTGGAAAATAAATAATTTTAAAAAATATTTCCATCAAAACAATCGCTCGTATCGCTTATAAGAATAATTGAACAGAATTACTTTCCTTATCCGCAAAAATATTTAAACATAAAGTGTTGTCGATCACGAAAAAAAAAATTGTTTTAATCGATACAAGACATATAATCTAACATGGATATAAAGGTGAACAGTAAATGCGTAGAATTTATTTATTTTTTTGGTCGAAAATTTATGATTTGTTAAAGTGGCAATCAAAAGCAAATTATTGGGTACAGCTCACACCTAACGTGCCACGTGGTTAAACTATGCACGATATACGCGCGCGCGCGCGCGAAGTTGTGAATTGGGCCATGACACAGCCCCTTAAAATTTTGGCAGCTGACCCTTTCGACCGGCCACCATCTAGCATAAAAGATTAGGCATATAAAGCCAAACTAAATAGGCTTTAGAATAAGCCCGTCGGCGTTGGGGCATGCCTATTATCTGCTAAATGGCGCCTTACCTGATGCATGTTAACCGATCTATTACTATGCATCTATGAGCAACTAGTTGATCCGATGCATATCTCAAATTATTCACTCAATTATAATTATATATATACATACGTATACACACACATATATATACATACACAAAATATCGATGAGGATACATTCTAGTTGATGATTTTCAAATCTTATTATTGAATTCGACAACTTCTCACATAACTTACTAGATTGTTAGAAGAATTAACAGGCCTTGCTGATAGTCAAAGTGAATCCTCCTGCGTTCTCGTCAAATACAAATGGACAGTGAACTTCGCAACCATGGCAAGCATTGGATCCGACATCGAGCAGTAATCGCTGGTAGCCACTATTTCCGCATAATCCCTCTATAGGAATGCGCCCTTTGCGGTTGTGGAAGCAAACCGCACGAGCCATCAGCTTGATCACATTGCTTAGGTGAAGCAGGCAAACACATGGAAATACCGTGCCGAGCCGATTGCTGCGTGTAGATTTGAGGCTCATCAGCCTCCACCAGCTTCCACAGACGAAAAGCACGAGCGTTGAAGGAACTAAACATTGTTCGTCTCTTTTGATCACAAGACTGATTCCATACTGCAGTCGTCTCGGTGTACGTGACAAGTACTCCAATACAGGCTGCTCTATATATAGTGCCCGGAGCACGAAGCTACCTCGCAAACCCCTTATAACAATGTAGCATACTGTAACTAGCCAGAATGATCCCGCCAATGTGCAAGATCGACTAGAAAAGAACAGGAAGGGTTGTAGTTACACTTCCTCTAGTTATTGCTTTATGACCGGGTATCGTTCGCATAAGCTCAGCCAGAGTTGATGGGCTTTCCTCTGTATGTGCTTTCGCCGACGAGAGTATTGACGGAATCACCGCAAGTAGCTCAAGTGGATGAAGGGAGGTATAATGTAGAGAAAACCCAAACGAATCAACCTGTAAATGAAATCTTCACTCACTCTTCTTGTTAAGAAGAGTGGAAATGGCCAATATTTCTCGAGGGAAGTACAGGATTGTTCTAGGACATGGAAGGTTTTCAGACAATGTTTCCTGGAGAAGTGTTTTCATAGTACCGCGAGAAACATAAGAACGGCACGGAAGCAATAAGGATGACAGTGAGGATATTAGCATTCTTGAAAGGGGATTTGATTGCTTCTTTGAGTATACTAGTGAATTTTTTCCATTTCGTCCTCTCGCACTTCTCAGACTTAACGCGAATATTACTACTTAAATTCCACTAAACTCGCTGTTACGAGCTAAGAAATTTGCATATTTTCTTCAAAATCTGTGACCTTCATCCTGTCCATGAATCAATGGTTTCACTCTAAACCTATTGCCGGGACAGGAAAACTGGGGTCTTGGGGGTGGAATCAACAATATAACCATGAACTCACAGTATGGTCCCAAGCCCAACACAAGAAAAGAATCTCACACTGTGGTCCAGCATGAGAAAAGTGTTTCTTCCTTCTCTTTTGCTATTGTTATCCTCATCCAAGAGCTCTAGGTTAGGTAAAGAAAGATTGGTCCCGGTGAAAATTGCTCTCACATCTTTTCCTGCAGATTTCATTTCACTCGCTGCGTAATCACTTTTACCTATTTTCATAGGACTACTGTCCTATTGATTCGACGCTAGTAGCAACCACTTTCAACTACACATTTACGTTACAACATATAGGGGCATAAATACCATTATCTCTTAATCTTTCTTGCTTGTCTTGGTATCATAAGTCATAGCAAGGTTCATTACCTTGAAATTATGCTCTGCGGTTGCCATAAATTGGATCTTCCGCATCATAAATCAAGAGAATGAGTTCATTTTTTTTTCCGAAAGTATGCCTTGCGATTGCCATAAATTGGATCTTTCGCATAAAAAATTAAGACAATGACTTGTGGGCTCGATTGTCAGTCTTAGGGTTATTGAGCCGGCCACTTTTGCATGCTGCCAATCTTGCCGCTATTGAGCCGCCTCTCTTGCTTGCCCTAGTCAATCTTGATTTTGTGCTTGTGTCCCATATTGAAAGAGTATTAAACTCTTCACCTCCTCCAAACCTTCTCTTGTACATTATTACATACACCATAATACCGTTCTCTCTTAATCTTTTTTTTATCGTGGTATCGGATCTAAGTTCATTGTCTTGAAATTATGCTCTGCGGTTGTCATAAATTGGATCTTCCGCATCAGAAATCAAGACAATAAATAAATTATTTTGAAAATATGATTTTCGATTGCCATAAATTGGGCCTTCCGCATTAGAAATTAAGACAATGAGTTGTGGGTTCAATTGTTACTCTTGGAGCTACTAAGCCACCACTCTTGCTTGCCCTAGTCAATCTTCCATGCTTGGAGTTTCTCTAGTGATCGCATCGACGCCCATCTCGATGGTTCCAACTATTCATTTTGGAAACTAACGGCTATGGTTGCACTTGTGTACCATGACTTATTTGAGCAGGTTGAGGGTTTGTGTCTTTGTCATGTCATTCTCACGGACATTGATCGACCCAAACTATCTCCTAAGGTAGTTCAGCAGCGTGTTGCTGAACCTTTCATAGACACAGATACGTCCAAACCATCTCCTGAGGCGGTTCACTAGTGTGCCCCTTAAATTTGAGCGTGGACAGTTGAGATCAAAAGGCATGGGCTATTCTCTTTGGTTCTATTGATCCTGCTTTTCACCCGTAATTTTCTCAAATTGTGGGTGCGAAGCGCTTGTGGGAACAATTCGCCAAGATGTTCACTCAAACTACGGATATTCAGGTCTATCATTTGAGGCAAGAGATTTATTGTACAACCCAGGACACGAATACCTTCATAAGGAGAGCTAAGCTTCATAAGGAAAGTATGCAAACGGTGCTTAAGTAGTTTGAACCCAACCTTGAGTAGACGGGCACTGAGTACAACACAAGCACATTAGGCAAATAGGAGTAAGAATATAAACCTAAATCTAGAGGGACTGCATGTAATTATAGAAGTCTCGAATGGGGTAGTATGATAAATCTCTTGCTCCAACTAATAGACCCGAATATCCCTAGTTTGAGTGAACATCTTGGCTATTTGTTCCCATAAACGCTTTGTACCCACAATTTGAGAAAATTGCGAGTGAAGAGAAAGATCAATAGTACCAAAGAGAATAGCCCATGCCTTTTGATCAGCAACTGTCCATGCATGAATTTACGCTAGTGAACTGCCTCGGGAGATGGTTTGGACGTATTTGTGTACGTGAAAGTTTCAGCGGCACACTGTTGAACTGCCTCAAGAGATAATTTGGATCGATCAATGTTCGTGAGAACGACAGGACAAAGAGAGAAGCTCTCAACATGCTCAAATAAGTCATGGTACACAAGTGCAAGCATGGCCGTTAGTTTCCAAAATGAATAGTTGGAACTATCGAGCTTGGCATTGATGTGATCACCAGAGAAACTCAAAGCACAGAAACTTGACTAGCGCAAGCAAGAGTGGTGGCTTAGTAGCTCCAAGAGTAACAATTGAACCCACAATTCATTGTCTTAATTTCTAATGCGGAAGGCCCAATTTATGGCAATCGAAAAGCATATTTTCAAAACAATTTGTTCATTGCCTTGATTTCTGATGCGGAAGATCCAATTTATGACAACCGCAAAGCATAATTTCAAGACAATGAACTTGGATCCAATACCATGATAAAAAAAAAAAAAAGATTAAGAGATAACGATATTATGGTGTATGTAATAATGTACAAGAGAAGGTTTGGAGGAGGTGAAGAGTTTAATACTCTTTCAATATGGGACACAAGCACAAAAGCCTATAAGTTCTAACTTGATCCTTTTTCTTATCAATTCAGACCGCCAAAACGGGAAAGAAAAACGGCTCATTCCCCGCACACAAAGCGGAACTGTAACAACAAGCAGAATTGCCTCAGACCCCTTCCCTAAATAAAGAAAACGAGACTTCGATCACCATTTTCTTCGGTTACCTTTGCTATAGAGCTCCGAGTGAGAGTGCTGATGGTAGAAATCCCGGAATGTCCTGCAAAAAATCAGGATCCCGACACTCTTGTTCCATTCAGCAATTAATTCCAAGGGCTTCATTAACAGGGCTAGGGAGGCAGCCCCGCACATTACAGCAAATGTCCATGGCTTCAGTGACTGGTCGTCAATGAGTTCATGGAAGACCAGGAAGGGAGGAGGGAAGCGACGAAGGTGAAGACGACAAAGTCGATGTTATTGACTGGGCCTTAAGAAAGCTTATTTGAGGATTTCATGGGTTTCCATCGCCTGCTTCTGAATAAGATGATACTCCATTTCATGTGTAGTTTCTCTTCCCCTCTCTCTCTCTCTCTCTCTCCCCTCTCAGCCGCTAAGCCCCGGCCACCACCTCCGCCGTCTGACTCAGGTGAAGCTCAAATACATTGTCATACTTTGCAGGAGCATAACTTTCTTCATTGTGGTGTATGATATGCAAATGCAAGTCCATTATAATTTCCTTTTTCTTTGACATTCTGACAACTGGTATCCACCTTGTGGCGTTGCTGCCATTTGCGGGTGGCTCTTCGAATTCATCTAGATGGAGTTGAATTGAGAGGAGACTTTGACATTCATTACTGCCAACGCTAACAATCGGAGGTCCCACCTCGGCCACATCCTCCTTATCTTGATTCTCTGTTCTTCCAATTCTTTTTGCATTTTTTTTTGGCAACCTTTTCTGCTTTTATGCTACTGCAAATCACGATTCAGGAACCCAACGATCCACCTCGTACATTGGAAAATGTTTACTTCCGCCGGATGGCAGAGACACTTGCCAGGGTATGAATTTTCTCCCGACGAAGGGCGGGTTTAAGCGGCCTCCTACCTGTGGATAACGTCTATGCTCTGATATAAGGCTTCCCTGACATCGTTCAATTCCATTCAGCTAATTATCATGCTACGAAGGTTATCTTCGTTTGTGATTAGACACGCAAGATTATCTCCGTCGTACAGATTATCATTTTTGGTTGAATCTAATATACCATATATTAGAAAAAGCATTCTTTGCAATTCCTATATTGTCCACATTGAGAAACGAGTATATAAATTTTTCAATGAAACGACTATGTTTCACGACAAATAAGGATGTTAGAATATTGAAATCTCCGTGCTCTTCGATTGAGGTGGAAATAGACAAAAGCAATTTCAGGTTTGGCACGTTCTAAACGTTCATTTGAACCAAACCATTACAATTTACATGCATCAGTTAGTCGCGAAACGAAATGCATAAAGAGCTACCTCTGATAACATCTCTATTCAATTCAAAGGAATATCAAGAAAGAGCAGCAATCCTCTCATGAAGAAACTGTCCGGAGCAGTATTGCGTGCTCTCCACCTTCCAAGTCAACCTTGCCTCTGTTTGATCTCCTCTTGCAGTCATGACAATACACCACGCACACTACCCACTTCACCACCTTCCCCGCGCAAACCAACCCGGTCTCTGCCACTGCCACAACTGCGTATGAAGATTTTGCCGAGCACCTCCGTCTCACGTAGAAGCCCAAGACCGCGAGTCCAAACCACCAGGTGAAGCTCAGCAACGTCAGCACGCACCCTCTGATTCTACTGCCCTTGGTTATGCTAGACGCTGTCGACAACGCCTCGAACACGTCCTTGTCCTCCGATATGGAAAGGACGATCGCCGTGTCCCACACGGCTCTGTACTCCAGCCACTTTGCCATGGCTGCGACCCAGGTTAAACCCCATATACTTAGATGCAAAGCTTTCCCCGACGCGAAGAAGAAGCCAACGCCTCCCCAGGAGACGATGCAGACCCAAGAGACGAGGGAGAAGAATGAGACGACAGTGGAAGTTATCAGAGGCCACTTCCACCTAGTCTTCTTGATGGAGTCCTTCACCATATCCGGGAGACACGCCGATCCGCCTTCGGCGAAGATGGTGGACGAAGAATGAACAGTCATCACCGCGGTCAGGAGATTGAGCAAGAGAGCGGGGACAGAGTAAAGGAGGCTCGCTTGGAGGACCTTGACGAACGTTTCCTGAATCAATCCCGAGGCGATGTGGAGCCGCCGGCTGGAGTAGAGCGACAAGAGCCTCAGCCGGGATGAGACGTCTGCGAAGATGCGATGGATGGCTAACTCGTGGATCAGCATGATGAAGAAGAGCGGGAGGGACGCAAGGACCGAGAAGACGACAAACGTCGGGTTCCGGTACGCAAGTCTAATGGCCGATTTGATCATATCAGATGTGTGAAGGTAAGTCGACTTGTCCCATCTGATTCTGGGATTGTTCTTCTCCATCATCTCGGTTGCTTGCTGTTCTATTCCCACAATTTTGAACGCCGTCTGTTTATTGCAAGTCTTTAGTGGTTGAATTCCAAATGAACAGAGGAAGTGATGATTGGGTTGGTGCTGCGTCACCTTCCAACGCGAAGACTAGGAAGCAGCATACATAATGTTTCTGAGATCAGCTGGCATTGCTATGTCGAAATATAATGTTTTGTTGAAGCTTGATTGGTGCTAACTAACCCGAATTGATTAGATAATGTTGGCGTGAGTTGTAAATTGTAGCAGAAATAGGAAATTTGTAGAATGATCGGTTACCTTGTTGTACTTCCTGATTGGTAGGGACATTCTTAGATTTAGCCTAGAATACCATCTTGAGTTAATATATGCTTGACTATCATTCATTGGAAAGAAATTAATATAAAAAAATAGATTAACGATTATTCGTCTAAAACTTCCTCTATTCTACATGGTATCATAGCAATGATATTGACCTCATATAGGTGATCAATAGCCATGTAAGAACAAAACAGACCGACTTAACGAAAACCTTTGCAACAGCGATCCTTGAGGATCTAATGACCCAGATGAAATCGATTTTGACACAAAACCAGACACCAAACGATGACTCTTCCGCAACCCAGATTACCATCAAATTGGACGGCACCAACTATGATTTGTGGTCCCAAGTTGTCGAGATGCATATCTCAAGCAAAAGACAAATTGGGATATATCAAATTAGATACTGAACAAGCCATATCATTTGACTAATTGGGATACATCAAATTAGATGCTGAACCAGCCAAATCATTTGACTTTGGTGCACCCGGCGTGATCCGACCCGACCTCAAGTAACACTAGCCCTGAACCAATGACCCATCGGACGCGTGTTGGCATTGTGCTGCCGCTCGATCTTGGGCAACGCAAAGATGGTTGGGTTCGTGCGACATTGATCATATAAAAGTACTTGTATTGTGACCCGAGTCCATGGATTATGCCCATTCACAATGGATGATTCTTACAGTAACTATGTGATCAACGGCGGTGATTGATCTAACTCGCGTGGAGTGAAGAGTTGATGGTATAGCCGAGCAATCGGAGAGCTTAGCGGACCTTGACAACCATCCGAGATCTGAAGAAGAGCTAAGAGGCCAATACCAAGAATGCCCAATCCAGAATTAGCGTTTCCCACCATGGTATTAATATATTTTAATTGGCCGCAATATTAACCTTCAAATCTTTTTAAAAATAAAAGTGTAATATTTGCATTTTTTTTTTCAGGTATTGTTTGGTACTTGCGTCATTAATTTTGGACTTTAAAAAAAAAAAAAAAAAGTCAACCACGGTTTGCAACCTACGACGAAAATGTCGCAATCCTCTTCTGGCGACATTGGACATCTCGGGGGTTCTGGAGACCCAGTTTAGAGGAAGGTATATTGGGCTTGGGCTTGGGTTGGTCTTGGGCTTTCACTACCCAATCTGCAATCTTAATTTGGGTTCTTGCTCAACAGGCCCAATGAAGGCTCTTTGTACTAACAAGTAGACGGTGGCAATTTTATGATAAGTGCACTTCCCAACAAACTTGGCATAGAACTATCTGAATCCATTTCCACACAACATAAATCAAGCGACTCAAACCCATCTCAAAGCCTGCAGCAAACCGGACCCGAGCGGCGCTCGCCAACCCATTGATCACCTTCTCAAAGGAGTCTCGACACACCCAAGAGATGGCGCCGATATCTTCACTCACCAAAACGACCCGTCGGCGCAAACCTGAGGGGAAATGTCTCCACAAGTTGATATTGTCCAATGCTTTCGAGTTTCGAGTCTTATTTTTTGCCCTGCCTTTAGGCGACGTCATTTCAATCAAATGTCCGGTCGTAGAAAGGACAAGAAGTAGGAGGCTTCGGGAAAGATCTGCTGCGCCGGACAACCTTATTACTGCAATTTAAATTACCATAAGATTAAATTGATGTCGGCTTTAAAGAGTGGGGAGAGTGGGGTCGGCGCGGAAGCGGAAGATTTTTGCACGCACATTATTACATAATAATGAGTTATGGGGGGGATGTGGAACCAATTTATTGATAATGGTCGGCGAAAAGGTGGTTGATAATTGCTTGGTCTTTTATCTCCTTTTACAAATACATCAAGACATATTATTATTGTTGTTGTTGTTGTTGAAATTTAAAATTGTTGTTTTCGTTATAGCGGGGAACTGTAGTATGGTCTACTGGCTGACTTATTAGCCAAATAAAACTGAAACAACCAAAAGGCCCCAATTAGGATCAGAAAACCTTTTTTTTTTTACTCATGTGTGAATATTTCTTTATCCATTGGTTCATTCCCTCTTTGAAACTTTTGCTAACAAATTTATTCTTATATTAAAGTTTATGCTATCAATAACATGCTTTTTTTTTTTGAAAATAACATGCACTGAAAAAGGGAGAAAACTACAAATAATGGCTTGAAGTGACATTATTTTCATAAATAAGAACATGAGGTAGACATCGTGCCAAATAAGGACATGAAATATCGTCATTATTTCAAATAAGTACCTAATCAAAAAGCATCATCGTCCTTTACTTTTTTGAATTTTTTTATTTTTCCCCTCATCCCCCCTCCCCGAGCCAAGGTAAAACCATCAGCGGAGGTCGTCGACGTCGAGCGAGGGCCCCCTCGACTGCCCAGCCCAAGTGAGGGTAACCCTCATCCAATGCCATTGCCAGCTAGGGCAACTCTTGCCATCGCCAAAGGTCGGCAATGACCGGAGTAGGGGAGAGAAAAAAGAAAAAAGAGAGAGGAAGAAATGCAAAAAAAGAAAAAATAATTCAAAAAAAGAAATGAAAAAAATGATTGTCGGTCAAGTACTTTTTTAAAATAATGAGGGTCCTTTAAGTCATTATTTGAAATGAAATTCACTTTAAATTTTTTTTTGATAAAATGAAATCACTTTATATCATTATTTGAAAATTTTTTCGTTAAAAGGATTTCAAGTGATTTTCAACGATGTATAATTAAATGCTATCGAAACAATATTTCTCTACTTAAGATCCTTTTTTTTTTTTTTGTAATTTGGGTTATGCTCGAAAAGTAGTAACGCGTATAAACATTGGCTCGTAACGTAATTTTGCAACGTTTGAATGACGCTTTTAAGATGGCGGAAAAAACACAGTTTAAACAACAAATAAACGCACCTAATATTTGCCAATGCTTTTCACGGATTCTTTTTTCCACACTCGACGGGTCAAATCGAAATAATGAGCCGTTTTGTCGCACGTACGAAGACAAGCCAGCGTGGGCTGCACGGGAATCGAACCTGGCTAAGCGATGGCCAATTGGCTTGGAGCTTCGGGAAGATCCCGCCACGCGTCACTTTCAATTTCGAACGAGATACACACGAGTTGGTGGTGGCCCGCATCGCATCCAAAAGCAGACAGCGACCGAGTGCTGTGGAGAGAGAGAGAGAGAGAAGAGCCCGCCAGCCAGCGCCAGTCGTCCCGATTCTGGTACGTGATTCGAATTTAGGTCCAAGAAAAAGAAGCCGAAATTAGAAACGTCAATTAGTTGCTCGTCTCCTACTCATGGGTCTAAATTGATCGGGCTCGTTTTCGTGGGAAAAAAAAAATCGTGAGATTAGACTTGTGGTCGAAAATATGACGAGAACGAATAGTGACTATCGCACGACTATCATGGGGATTGGGGATGTATGAATACGATCGATTTGCAGCAGCGGGTCGAAAGCCTAGGAGTTTGGATAGAGGAATAGGATTGAGTTGGAGTAGATCGGTTCGGTTTGAGCCAAGTTGTAAGTGCGCCGATATTGCTTCTCTCAGCTCTCTGAAATAGATGCTTTTTTATTTTGTTTTCAGCTAAAGGAGGCATTGCATCTCAAATGGCAAAATAGAACAACAAAGTAAAAACCGTTGCGATAAGCATACTCTAATTTCGGTTTGAGCCAAGTTGAACATTTTCATGCAATTGATGGACTATATCGAAAATGCACTAAAAGTCCAAGGATTGTATTATACAAATTAAAAGTTCATGGACCTCATTAAACCAAAATTCATCGACTTAAGTCTTGATATCAATATTACAATTGTTTTAAAAATCAAAGATCTTGAATTATATGCTGACCAAGTACTTATTCATAGAGAATGAAAAATGACACAAATGATCCGTCAATTTTGGTTCAACGTGGTTCATGAAATTTTAATTTATTTAATGTAGTCCATGAATTTTAATTCAATGTACAATGTGATGTTCATTTTAATCCCTATGTTATGAAAATCTTTAATGTTATTCGTGATCTTGAATTAATGGGAAGATCACATTGAATTGGTGGTGTCAAAAATACCTGGCCCGACCGAAAAATTTGCTTGAATTTTCGGGCCACTTTTGGCCGGGTCTAGTACTCAGGCCAGATCGGCTCGCAGCCAGACTTTTTTTAACACCCAGTTTTTCATTTCAATTTAATATATTTTTATTTTTTTCTTTTTATATTCTTTCATTCGATGAGATTGTCAATTGATTTTGATTCAAAAAAATAAAAAATGAAAAGAAAAAATCATTCAGTCCGAATCCAATCCGAGTTTGGTATTGCTTAGTTTAGGGCCGGCCCGTTGACACCCCTACATTAAACACTTTTACACAGTTGATGGGCTATATCGAACATGTACTAAAAGGCCAGACACCACATTAAACAATCAAATCAATTACCACATTGAACAAATTAAAATTTCATAGATTACATTATATATGAGGCTAAAGCACTATAATAATATTAAATAATTTAAAAATTTAAGAATCACATTATATACTGAGTTAAAGTTGATAAACTACGTGTTATTATCCACGTAGAGAAGGATTGATACATAAAGCGTTATGACCCGATGCAAATATGAAAAATAAATCAACTTGGCTACAATAACTCCCTCGTTCCAGAAAAAACGAATTTGTCATAATATCATAGCATAATTGGCACTCCGGTCATCGAAACTCGCATCATCACCTGTGATGAGTACATGCTGAAAACTTCATTTATAGTAATGATTCTTTCAAAAAGTCGGTGCACATTCAGGTTCGACGTCCTCAGTTCCATCATTGAATATAGATGATAATAATAATGCTAATATGTTGGAAAAGTCACAAATAATCTCAGGTAAACTCTAGATATTTGTCAAATTTAAACCTAACTTTAAATCGGGAGATAAAATTTACAAAGTAGTAAGAGTTCGATCGAAACAATTTCAGATAAATTGAAGTGAGAGAGAGAAGTTTTAGAGATTTGCGGAACGTTGGAGCGATGCGTTCGAAACCGACGAAGAAGTCTTGAAAAAATTTTAAAGACGAAGAGAGAGAGAGAGAGAGATAAGGATGGGAAGAGAAAGAAGGAAGAGGAAGGGACGTTGCTTGGCGGCTGGAGGGAGAGAAACCGGGCAAGATGATTTTGCGCTCGGGAAACTGTTCAGTGGCCCACGACGAGCACAGTCCTTGGGATTCGGACAGTGCAACTGACTTGCCTGCCTCATCCGATTTTGACTTTGCTAGGCGCTGCGCCCATTCGCTCGTTGACTCCTAATTGTCGAACGATAACTGCTAGTATCAATAAGACAATTCCCTCCAATTCTCACCTACCCAATTGCCCCCACGTCGTCCAACTGCGCTGAAGCCGCCCCGCAAATTGACCACACATTCAGCTGAATTTCACGATAGAAAAGGAAAGAACAAATAACGAACCGGCCTAATGAAATATCGTCCCCTTCATTTCACGGTGTCTGCGAAAGATTATCGATTAAGAAAAAGCGAACGACATCATCAATTGCGCAGCTTTCACGATAATTCCCGTTCATCGACCCACAGGACACCCACTAATAGCCATGGATCGCATTTACACTCAATTTTCGATGGACGATCGGCAGCTTCCGTGTAGACTCGAATGAATTCAAGGCGATGGCGAGCGAAGAGTGTCCCATGATAATCGAAGAAGAAAAGGACACGTGAAATCATGGATCGTACAAGCTTTGACGATGGATCCATTGGAATATCCGCGCAACGCCCACTAATCGCTACGGATTGCCTTGATAGTGGATACGCAACCTCCAGTTCATGGTCGAGAGCTTTCGTTTAGACTCGAATGAAAGCGACCTCACAACCACTTTGTTTTTAAGTGCACAAAAACGCTGGCTTAATCAAAACTTTAATTAATTAATTAATTAATTAATGATCGCGCGGGCTAAATTGTTGGGCCTAGGGTTTTGGTTAGCTAGGGAGGACCCCCAACATTCTCAACCTCGAGAGTAAATCTCGAATCAGGACAGCCTAATGCTACGTGACCTCGACCAAACGCACCGAGTGATCTCAAATTTTTAAATGTCCGAGCTCAATTCCGTGCGATTGTCTTGCCTTTGAGCAAAATGTTTCGAAGACTGCCGCTCTCGCCCGTACTAGACATTCGCCTCCCATCAATCATTTTCTACCCCATTCATATCTTTGAATAGGAGATGTAGGATCCCTCCGTTTCAAGATAAATAATTTCTAAAACAAATATTTTTCCCGAATTTGCCGACATTCAATAGACGGAAAATAAAAACTAGTTTGAGGGAGACGTTTTCCGTCAATATAAAGAGCACCAGATAAAAGTCATGCGGAAAACGATTTTCTTTGTTTGAAAAGAGAAAATCATTTTCCTTTCCCTTTCTTCCCTACAAAATTTCACATTCATTTTCTTTTGTAACTTTTTATTTTTATTTTTTTTTAATTTTTCATTTGTTTATAACTTTTTAGTTTTCTTTAATTTTTTTTATCTTATTTCTTCCTCCATCGGTTGCCAACCTCGCCCCACTCTAACAACCTCGAGCTTGCTAGATCTAGAGAGGCAAGGCTTAGCCTCACCTTTGGCTAGTTGTCTGTTGTCGCTATGGCCAACGTTCGGCAGAGAAAGAAAAAGAAAAAGAAAATAAAAAGGGCATAAGGAAGTTTAATTGTCGATATTTGTGTACGGCGTCTACTTTGACTTTAATATATTTTTTTTATCACTTAAATGCTAAATCGGATAAAAATGATCATTTTAGTACTGACGGCGAGAAATTCCGACAACCTCACCGAAGATATCACTTAAATAATCATTTTCTATAAAAAAAAATTGACAATTAAATTTGTCAAAAAAACAACTTTAGTGTGAAATTGAAAAAAATGATCACTTTAGTGCTAACAGTAAGATATTATGGCGGCCTCACTGGAGTTGGCACTTAAATAATCATTTTACAAAAAAATTAACACTTAAATTATCTAAAAATAAATATTGGCACCAAAGTGAGCACGTAGATAAATATTAGCATTTGAGGTATCCTGCCTAAAAAATCATTACAAAGTTTGGATTTTTTAAATTATTATAAAAAAAGTCATTTTAGTATCAGTCATGTCATATATGATAGCCAGGTTCACATCAACAATGTTCAACCAAAATACGGCGCAAAAAATCAAATTTATGAAAAATCTTTTTCTTATTTTCAGGTTTCAGACACCAAAACATATTATTATTTTTTTGAAAAATCACTTCTCAAAATTTTTTTACCAGAAACCTCGCATTTTTCGTTAAACAAATAGAGACATAGATTGCAAAAGTATTAACTAATTTCCTAGACCGCTTGATTAAAATCCATACGAGCATGTAGAAGCATTTTATTGCTCTAATAATTGATATTCAATAATATAAGAGTAGTTGCAATCTTCCTATTCTGCCAATTCATTAACAATAACAAAATGGCACTTTGAGTGACCATGTTTCCAGAGTAGAGCCAAAAGTCGTAGAATTGAACCAGTGGAAATAGGGTAGATTTCAAGTTCTAGGGTAGACTTGGCTGGTTCAGCCAAACCGCCGATTCTGTTGTTATTGTTGTTTTGTTTTTTTTTTTAATGATCGAGGTGTCCAGGGCAGCTTGCGCGCATCTCGACTATTCATCAAGGGGACTAGCACGACAACCACCAACCGCGGACCCCACTTAACTCGCGGAGCGCGAGTTGAGAGATTTGAACCAGAGACCTAACAAGAGATAGTACATCTTTTAACCACCAACCGGTTCCGTTGTTCAACTTCACTCTATTCACTTCTTATAATTTTTTTGACCAATATGAACAACCAAAATGGAGATAATTGAGTGGCTTAGATGTGTATTCAAGCGAGAGAAGGTGTAAGTTCGAATCCCACTACAAGTGATTCTCATTTTCTCCTTTTTTTTTTCAAATGGCGGTTCGAAGACTTAATCCTGTGATATTCTATGGCACCCTTCGATTGTGCGTAAACTGAAATCATTAGTCTAAGCCAATATTTTCGACAATATTAATTTTTCGTGTGTCTAAATATGAGTTATGATGAGTAAATTATAATAGCAAATGATTGTCATTAGAGGTGATAATTTGGTGTCATTGTTCAATTAAGAAAATAGGTGGAGCCTGAATAGATTCTAGAAGGACTTTGATTCTAAGTTCTATGGTAGGTTTCAGATAAAAAAAAAATGAGGAATTGGTTCCGACATATTTGTTCATTGAAACCTGAAATGAACACGAAATCTCTCACCCCTGAATTCGTGCTACCCAAATTATATATGCAAGCTACTAGTGGAAACCGTTTGTCTATTCCATCCAAATGAAAAGTCTTACTAATATCGAGATTGCGTTGATGCTTTAGAAGGTGAGGTTTGATATTGGTCCATGGAGTCCGTAGTTTGTGGCGGATACAATGTTGGTGATACGTGACAAGGCCGATGGGAGAAATGACAGCGGATGCGGAGAATTTAAGAAATTCTTAAAAAAGAAAACCTTAAATAAGAAGGGTATAAATGAAAAATTTCAAGTGCAACGGGTCTTTTCAAAGCATGCCGCACATAATTTTAGATTTTGTATGGACTTTTTCCTTTCAATTTATTAAAATCCCTTCTTGTCGTCGAGTGGGATTACGAGCGTACGATCTTTTAGGGCGCGTATGTTAATACTTCTGATTTAGAAATCAATTTATGAGCAGAAATTGATTTTCTAATTTTCTTCAGAATCAGAAGTTGATTTATGATCATAGAAATTTGTTTGATAATGGTGAAAAATTTATACTTTTGAAATATTATTAAAAAAAATTCCACTAGAAATTAATGTCGTGGCCGAAAAATTTTCACTTCATTTTTAAAATTTATTTAAAAATATATTATTTTTTACTATGGTGGCCGGCGGAGGGCGGTGGTCGGTAGTCGCGGCTGGCGGCGAAATAGGCCATGGTTGATGGTTGGTGGTTGTCGGAAGCAGCGATGGGCGGTGGTCGACGATGGCTGCGATGGTGGTGGTCGGTGGTTGTCGGTGGCGGCTGGTGTCGATGGACAACGATGGGTGGCGGCGGAGGTCGCGGAGGTGCGCGTGATCGAAAAGAGGGTGATGGCGTAATGAAAAAAAGATGATGCGAGAAATACTTTGTGAGTTTTTTTGTCAAAATATTTATTAAGTTGAGAATCAACTCTTTTTTTAACTTCTCAACTTGAAGAAAAACTGAAAATTCATTTCAGAATTAGAAATTTCTTTCAAAATTGAAATTTTTTACCAAACGAATTTCTACTTTAAAAATTATGTTACCAAATGAACTTATGCTCAAGAATAATTTTCGAAGGTGAAATTTATTTTCAAAAGCGTTATCATGCATCCTAAATATAGTCCCAACGCACTTACCGCATGCAGAAAATAAATGGCGCGCGTCCTTAGTCGCGTCCACCGTATTCAGCGTAACACCTTTTCTAGGTCGTGCCGACAATGGTCGCCGGTTCAGATAAGGACGTTATGGTCACTAATCCAAAAGGACGTAAAGCGTTTCTAGCCAAAAAAAAAAAAGGACGTAAAGCGAATCGTGCCCTCAAGTGGGAGGTGGGGTGCGGTGATGCAAACGTGTCTGACTCATACAAGTTGAGAACGTGATCCGGATTTTTGCTATTGATGCAAGAGTCGCGACGCATTATCATAACCCCGGCGGAGAGAATAGCGATAGCCTATCAAACCAGTGGAAGGCCATCGGCCGTCAGGACTTGAAAGCTTATAACTCAATGTTATTATTTTCAGGGATAGTAATATAAACGAACTTTAAACTTTGATTTAATGTGTAATGTGATCTTTTTTATCGATATGGTATAAATATTTTGGCTTAATTTGTAATGTGATTCTCGAATGTTCAATTTGATCTATATGATCTCCGAATTTTTGAAACATGTCTAACTTAATCCATGAACTAAAAGAAAATATTCAACGCAGTCTCTCTGTTAATTCAAGTTTAGGAACGATATTGGATATTTTCTAATATTTCATAAATTGATACAAACATATTCCAAAAGTTGAGTTAATTTCCTTAAAAAACACCAACTTTAGGTATAGTGACGATTCTGGCCCGAACTTATTTTCGTCTTATAAGGAAATACCAACTTTAGGTCTAATGGTCCTTACCAAAAAAATAAAATTTTTCTATTTTTTATGTGTGTCCTGCTCCGGCAAGGGGAAGGGAATACCATTGACAGTTACAGTAAGCATCCATCAAAAGGCCTATTTTGGCCCAAACTTTTTTTAATCCTATAAAAAAACATAAACTTTAACTCGAGTCTCAAATTCGACCCCCTTTATTTTGGAACAATTAGTTGTCCAATATGACAATTTCATGTTATCAGTAAATTCTCATGAATTGTTGACATGAATTCAATATACTATTCATCGTCTTATTTGCACGTAATATGAAGTTTTTCATCATTTTCGGAGAGAGGATAGGGCTTGGGTTGCTAAAAAAAAAAAGGTTTTAGTCGCGAGCTTGGCGGATCTCGTCTGCTGCGTCTCTCCATGAATGGTAATACACAACTTCAGATTCCAATTAGACAGCTAATGTTTGTGGGTGGAGTGAACGAGACGATGAATAGGTTAACCATTTTTCTTCAAGTTGCGCCAAAGAACGAATAATTTCAAATTTCTTATCTTAAATCCATATCAGCAAGCCACGTGGATTTATTAATGACATAAAATTGCCATGCTGGATAACTAGTGGTTCCGAATTAAGGGGATCAAATTTGTGATTTTTCATGGGATGAAAAAAATTTAGACCAGAATCGTCATTGGATCTAAATTCGGTACTTATTTATGAGATAAAAAAAGTTCAAGTCAAAATCGTCGTTATTATTAAAGTTGATGATTTTTTAGGAAATTAGCTCTCCAAAATTTTGGGATTCGGATTGAGTAGATTGAAAATTCAAGGCGTATGTTTTATAGTGAA
This sequence comes from Rhodomyrtus tomentosa, assembly GCA_028455895.1. Lineage (NCBI taxonomy): Eukaryota > Viridiplantae > Streptophyta > Magnoliopsida > Myrtales > Myrtaceae > Rhodomyrtus > Rhodomyrtus tomentosa. The sequence goes on along the minus strand of JAPCWY010000003.1, from coordinate 8,720,653 downwards.
TCAAAATTTAAGTATGATTTCAAAAAAAATTTGTTTTTGGCCCCTTGGGTAAAAGGCGTTTCGACTTTATAAAGAACCGACAGGCGACACGGCCTTTGCGTCAATGGCTTTGCTCACGCCTATCCCACTTTTCGATTTCCCCCACTTTTTTTATTTTATTTTACTACATATATTATTATTTTTTGTTTTGTTTTGTTCTGATGTCATACGTGAAGCAGAATATCCATTTATAAACCGAACTGCGTCTCTTTATCACCAGTCCTTTTCTAAGTGAAAGCTGTCCGGCCCCACCCCCCAAGAGTTGGCCCATTTCTTTATTTCACCTTATGGGACTTGCTGGGGTTCGGTGTCGTGTTTATTTTATTTTGTTTTGTTTTTTATTTTTAAGCACTAGAAATATCTGGACATTACTACAACTTGGCTAATCCAAAGCAAAATCGACCCTCGGCTTCGTGGTGGATTTCTGCGCTTACCATAAAAAAACAAAAAAAAAAAAGCCTATCATAAGCTGCCAAGCCCATCCTATACTTTTTGGGTTTTGCCAATTTGATCCGTGATGGGGCCCATTCGGCTCATTTTAGTTGGAAAATGCTCAGTTGGTAATCCAGTCAACATTAATTATATGACGTGACACGGCGGATTACTGACGGGTTTTTTTTTTTTTTTTTCAATTTTTTCAATCTTTCTTAACTTATTTATTTCTTTTCCTTCATTCGAAAAAATAAGAAAAACGGTATAATAGATTAATGAAAAAATGGTTGCAAAATAATCATAATTTTTTTAAATAAATAAACTAATAAAATTTTAAAAAGTTTAAAATCTTAATAGGAAAGCGTAGAACAATTGCGAGATTAAACCGATACCGGTCCCGGTCCCGGTCCGTTTCTTCGTGGAAAGTGGGAACACATTAACTCAATCCGGGCCGGATGGATTCATCCACCACCTCCTTATTAATTTTTTTTAACTTTGGGGGAAGGATTCTAACACTTCGAATAGTTCCCAACTGGTGCGAGCTGCTGTCGCCATCAGCGAGGCATTTCCGTCAGCTTTTTGGTTCTTCTTCGCCTGTCTTCCACCGATCCACGGCGGTGGTTCAACTACCGGCCACTCCTTACACGCACGCACGCACTCTCTCCTTCGTCTTCTGGATTGACGATCGACCCCTTTTCGCTTTCCTCCATTTTTATACTGTTTCCTTCCGTTCGTATCACTGTGCGTTAGAACTTTCCCTGTCTTATATATTACTATATTGCTCCGTTTCCCCGCATTCTGGTGGAGGTTGTTCTTCGATTTCGGCTCTTTTCAGTCGAGTCGACCACGAGAGAAAAAAACATGGTGCTGGTTCCGTGTCGCTTCTTCAACCTCGCTTGAGACCGCTCGCCATGGATCCGGAAACCGGAGCTTATCAGAATCAGGCCAAGGTACGGCGGGAATGTGCAATCGCCGTCGCGATTTCGGTTTCGGTCCTGTAATGTTTAATCTAGAGCTGTTTTTGTTTGTTTATCTATTTTTTACTTCTGTGATTCAGAAAGCTTCGTGGAGGTCGGTGCTGCTTCTCGCTTACCAGAGCCTCGGCGTCGTGTACGGCGACCTGAGCACGTCGCCGCTCTACGTGTACAAGAGCACGTTCGCGGAGGACATCCACCACTCGGAGACGAACGAGGAGATCTTCGGCGTCCTGTCCTTCGTCTTCTGGACGCTCACTCTCGTGCCTCTCCTCAAGTACGTCTTCATCGTGCTCAGGGCCGACGACAACGGCGAGGGTGGGACGTTCGCTCTCTACTCCCTGCTGTGCCGGCACGCGCGGGTCAACCCGCTGCCGAGCTGCCAGGTGGCGGACGAGGAGCTTTCCGAGTACAGAAAGGACGGCGTCGGCTTGTCCCCGAAGACGAGCTTCGGTTCGAGGCTCAAGTCGACGCTGGAGAGGCGCCGGGTGTTGCAGAGGCTCTTGCTCGTCTTGGCCTTGATCGGGACTTGCATGGTGATTGGTGATGGTGTCCTCACGCCGTCTATTTCAGGTAGTGAAAGTGATTGTTTGATTGTCCGGTCCAAGTCTAGTATTGTTTTTGAGATTTTCCGCAGGTTTATTTTAATTCGAAGTTGGGAGCCGACTGTTCGAATTTCATGGGCGATTTGGTCAAATTAATGGAGATTAAGCGATTATAGCTACTGTTCTTTTCCAGTTCTAAAGGCAAAATTTTTTAAAGATTTTCCCCCTTTTGGCTCCTTCTTTCTGGATTCAGGGACAAAACTCGATTTTGGCATTATTTCGTTCCATTTATGGATCAGGGTTGGGGTTATAGTGCTGTAGAGACTGATGAATTTTTCCTTTTCTGTTTGATGTAGTATTTTCAGCAGTCTCCGGTCTCGAACTGTCAATGGCCAAGGAACATCACAAATGTAAGATCTTTATTCTACGTAGTCCTTGTACTTGTGGCATTACTCTGGGCAAGTACCATTAGTTCAGTAGTTTCACGGATTGGCTCGAGAATCCCAGAAATTATTTCATAGGCTGCGTGCATGAATATGAGTTCAACATGATCAGTATTGCTCTAAACCACATGGCAAATAGAATTTTCACCAACTTGAACAGGGAACAGCATTTTCCGGTTCATTATTATATCTATAGAAGTATTGAGTTATATAAGATAATTTTCTGGAGTTCTGGTGAAATGATCAAACTAATGCTAGGACACTTTAGCTTTCATGTGCAGTCCTTCAACTAAGGCGTTGTCTTTGTTAAAAAAAACTTAGGCCTTCTCCTTAAGTTTTCAAATTGACATGATAGCAATGTGCATGGAGCTTTTAAATCCCTTAATTTGGGATCTCTTTTCAACCTCAGGAGCGCAGAAATAGGTATTCAAACTACCTCCATTTTCTTTTTCTTCCTTTTCTCCCTGTGTGGGTGGGTTATGAAACATTGATATCTTTTCTAATTCCCTGTATTCATATGATGTCAAAACCAGCTACCTTCTGGCTTCCGGAAAACTAGTCCTGCGTGTTCCTGTTGATGGGACGAATGTGACGAATAGTTATCCTAGCATTGTAAATGTCACTTGTCCTGTTGGCTAATAGCCTAATGCTGTCATGCACTAGTATTACCTTATGATGAAACGTGTCTGTTCATTGTATTGATCCTCTCTTTCATGTTCACAGAGGTTTACAAGGATTGAAGGTTGTCCAAATAATTAAAAGCTTATTGAGGTTGTTTGCCTTGCTCTGCTATTCTTGTCATTGCGCAATTTTTGTGGTATTAGACATCTTGCAAGAATTGGCCAGGTCTGTAAATGTGGCTCAACACCAAGAATAGTTGTGCTTCTTCAAGGCACTCTAATCAATATCAACAACAACTTTATCCCAAACTAGTTGGGGCCGGCACTCTAATGAGAGAGAAATTTTAGACTTCCATTCTTCTCGGTTCCTCTTAATGTAGGCCTGTTATGATTACATTATTTCGGCTAACAGATACATCTCTGCATATCAGCATTAGCAGCATGGTTTAAGTTGCTTGCAATTGGTCTGTTCTGCCTTCTGAAAGTGTGGCAGTTTTGCAGATGTTGAAGTTCCGGTTGCATGCATCATATTAATAGGCTTGTTTGCTCTTCAACATTACGGTACCCACAGGGTTGGTTTCTTGTTTGCTCCAGTAGTTGTGCTATGGCTTTTCTGCATCAGTGCCATAGGCTTATACAATATCTTCCAGTGGAATCCCCATGTATACCAAGCATTGTCTCCATACTATATGTACAAGTTTTTAAGGAAAACTCAACGGGGAGGTTGGATGTCCCTTGGTGGGATTTTGTTGTGTATAACAGGTAAGCACATGCATTTGAGTTAATTTGTTCTTTCACTGACGGAACAAGTTTTTCAAGAACCTCAAAATTTCAGGTTCTGAAGCTATGTTTGCCGATCTTGGACACTTTTCCCAACTGTCAATTCAGGTACGTGTGGGGCAAGTGTTCACGTAACTTGTAAGAACTTGTCTTTTATATCTGTTATCGTCAGTTGAATTGTTTGATAAATGAAGATGAAGTTGTCTTTTCATTTAAATTGATTTACAATGCTTGTTCACATAGGTCAGCAATAGTTTAGGTGGCCATGAACCTTCGATGGAGACAGTTAAATTTTCTTGCTCTACTTGTTTTGGCTCTTGAGGCGAAGTTCTAAATAGAGCATCTGTTCTTGACATGGTATAAATGCAGTGATCCCGCACCTCCTCCTATAGGTGGGCGGACTTTTGCTGTCTTCGAAAATGATACCTGAATTGTGAAAGTTTCCATAATCCATAGTCCATTGCTCATTTATGTCAATGTCCTCCACAATTTCATAGCAGATGTTTCATCCACATCATTGCTGGACTTTAATGAACATTCATCTTCCGATGGTGCTTTAGAAAGGGATGCCAATTTCTATTTTGTTTAGCCTTCTTTTCTGAGCAAGGTTTGCAGAGTGCGAATAGGGTGAGATACTCTGTTGGCCTTCAGTTTCCCTGCTGTTATAGCATCTAAAATCTCTTGACTTAATATTGAATGATTTACCGATACCACTCTTCAGAAAACAGATGAATTGACACACTTGTTTAACTTCATGCAGATTGCATTCACCTCTGTGGTTTATCCATCTCTGATTCTTGCATACATGGGACAAGCCGCATACCTATCTAAGCATCATGTAATCAATAATGATTACAGAATCGGGTTTTATGTTTCTGTGCCAGGTTGGTAAATGTCCCTTCTATCTGCAGTAATTTGGATGATGGGTAAATTTTTGTTGCTAATGTCACCTGGAATTGCCTTCCAGAAAAACTGAGATGGCCTGTACTGGGAATAGCCATACTTGCTGCTGTTGTGGGCAGCCAAGCTATTATCACTGGAACCTTTTCAATTATTAAACAGTGTTCTTCGCTAGGCTGCTTTCCAAGAGTTAAAATTGTGCACACATCATCAAAAATTCACGGTCAGATTTACATCCCAGAAATTAATTGGATCTTGATGGTATTATGCTTGGCTGTCACTATCGGCTTCAGAGACACTAAACGGTTGGGTAATGCATCAGGTATGAATATATTATCGGCCCCATCCACCATATTTGAAAATTTTCACACTTGTTGATTATCTGCTGGGTGGAGTTAATCAACTTGAGCATTGCAGCTTCATCTGTTGTTTTAAAGATATCAAGATGTTGCTTCGAGTGAGTTATTGATGTGACTTTTTTCCTGGAGCAGGTTTGGCGGTTATAACGGTTATGTTGGTAACCACCTGTCTAATGTCCCTAGTCATCGTCCTTTGCTGGCATCAGAGCATTGTGCTTGCAATTGCATTTGTACTTTTCTTTGGAACTATTGAAGCACTCTACTTCTCTGCTTCTCTTGTCAAGTTCCTTGACGGAGCATGGGTACCAATTGCCCTGGCATTCGTCTTCCTTATTGTGATGTGCGTTTGGCACTACGGAACTCTGAAAAAGTATGAGTACGATGTTCAAAACAAGGTCTCTATCAACTGGCTGATGAGCCTGGGTCCTAGCCTTGGCATTGTACGTGTACGTGGGATTGGGTTAGTCCATACGGAGCTCGTGTCAGGGATCCCTGCAATATTCTCCCATTTTGTCACCAATCTTCCAGCTTTTCATCAGGTGCTAGTGTTTCTCTGCATTAAATCTGTCCCCGTTCCACATGTTAGGCCAGAGGAACGGTTTCTTGTGGGCCGCATCGGTCCCAGGGAGTTTAGGCTCTATAGGTGCATTGTACGGTATGGATATAGGGACATCCACAAGGATGATGTGGAATTTGAGAATGATTTGGTTTGTAGCGTCGCAGAGTTTATACGCACTGGAAATGCAGGATCCTGTGGTGCAAATGTAGATAACTTGAAGGACGAGGACACAATGACTGTCGTAGGGACTTCTGCTACCCATGCTGATGGGATTCAAATGAGCGAGGATGATGTTGATGACGTTGGAGTTGCAGGTTCATCGACAAGGGAGATACAATCGCCCCCATTGATCAAGCCAAGGAAAAAGAGAGTGCGGTTTATCGTGCCAGAGTCCCCAAAGATCGATGTGGAAGCACGTGACGAGTTGCGAGAACTGATGGAAGCAAGGGAAGCTGGAGTTGCCTACATATTGGGACACTCATACGTGAGAGCGAAGCAAGGTTCGAGTTTTCTGAGGAAGATGGTTATTAACGTAGGGTATGACTTTTTGAGGAGAAATTGCAGGGCCCCCGCCGACGCACTGAGTGCGCCTCATGCCTCAACTTTGGAGGTAGGCATGGTCTACCCTATTTAATTTTGCCATTATTCAGATTGTGTGTGTGTATAGAGGAATTGTGCAATATCAAAACGAAAGATGAAAAGGGAAACCTGGGAAAGAAAGAGAGGAAAATCAACTCTTCTATCCGGTTCAGTTTTGGCCAAATAATGTGCGAAAACAACGATGAGTATGCATTTGGACGATTCGATGGGGATCGGCATAGACGGGCCAAACAAGCTGTTTGTGTACATTTTCGGGAAATGTCAAATGGCGCGGATGATTTCGTGCGTTGTATAAGCTTTACGCATCTTCTTAGTAACGCATCATGGATGTAACTAACTAGGTCTCATGTCGGAATCGGGCGATTGCGATTCGCTTCCCTCTTGAATTGGGTTGGAACTTGGGAGGACGTTGGAATACTAATTCTCTAGTTTGGTTTGCGGAATAAAATGGTTATTTCAAGATCGGTTTACCGTTAAGTGAGGAATAACAAAAAGTTCTCATAAACATCTAGTGATGGTAGATAATCGAGGTCTATTTACTTCTGTCATCGTATTTTTTTTAAATTTATTAGTAGAAAGATATTGCAATTTATAAGTGGTTAGATGTAGTGTAATTATCAAACAGTAATAACTAAATTAAAAGATCAAATGACCATTACATCATCTATGGTCTAATCATGTCAATGTGTGTATCATATAGAGTTTCATTTCTAAATGCTCAGAATATCATAACTAAACTACTTATTAAATAATAAGTATAATATAGAATCATTAAACGATATATTCATTTGATTTTAATTAACTATGTTGTGATTGATGTTAATTTGTGATATGCTGATTAATCTTAATCGTTTATTTCAATTCTCAATTTGGGCCTGGGGCACCGAACGAGGGGCTCCATCACATTTTCTCAAGACATCGCAGGATTGGAATCACCCTTGCATTCCTTGGAATGCGTCCCGGACGATTCTCAATCTGCGATTCCTAGTGATCTGCTACACTGAAATCAATAATCCAAACATGCTGATACAGACAATACCGTCTCGCTTCCCATGGAAATCTCTTATCATTCTTCGGCAACCTTGATTCACACATACATTCCAACACAATCTCCTAATTTTAATAATGAATCCTGTCTTTCTTTTTGGCTATGCACCGGGCACGTTACTACGGGTGTCGCCTTGACTCTTGAATAAGATCAATGAAATCCCATTTTTCTTCGCAACCATAATGCTGCGATTCCGACTTCCTGGATCGTGAAAAGGAACGACAACAGCCCCGATGTTGAGAACGATTCGGACAAATGATAATGCTCTGTACCCATCTCTCTTTATCTATACAGAATGACTAGATTAAGACGGTTCAAACTCATTAGCCCAGTGTCAGAAGAGCATTTGTCAATTAGAGAAGCTCTAAGAGGACCACTCAGACGTTTGACTCCGTTTCTTATGCAGTCATAGCCGCATAAAAGATCTGTGTCCAGGGATCAAATTGTGCTTCGGGGGAGGAAGACAAGCTCATGTAGGCGGCTTCAACCCAAAAACGAGAGAACTGGAAATACCTTTGAAATTCCGTTGCAGACAAGATGATCAATAATCCAAGAATACGGTCCGTATGCAGTATCATATAGTTAAACGTGCTTTCGACCAAAAAAAAAAAAAAAAAAACATACTTCAATTATCTTGCCTTGCACCAAAGCATAATTGAGGCCGAACTTGCCTATCACAGAGGCCTAGATGTAAGCGAAGAACACTACAGCTGTAATCGCCCGCCTCTTGCGGTAGATAAAATGCATCATGTCAGCTGGAGTTCACCGGTACAATTTTCCTCCGTGGATCGGATAATGGTCGTCACTAATGATTTCGACATATAGCATGACCTAGGAATCTAGCAACATAATTGTGAGCCTCCAAGCACTCTCAACTAATTCATGAACAGACAGAAGGAGATGACAGACCCCCAACACAAAAAGATATACAGATAGAAGGAGACTAAAAAGAAAGGAAAGTTCGCATATAGCAAGGGAAGGACAAATGAAATGACCTCGCTTAGCATATTAATTCATGCATGAAGGTATTACGTTGAACACGAGCTTCGTCATTCTTGGTGTAGAAGGGGCTCGTCGGAACATAAATTCGAAGGAAGCGCATATTCAAAACCAATTGTAACAAGAGTACATAGCCAGACGAAATACGAACCAGATGGTACATAATTGGTGATTGAATGAACAACTTACATTTGCGCAAATAGAAAAAAGGGGGAGAGTATCCAAGTTCCTGCGACGGATGGACCCTTTTTATGTCATATCACTATACATATAGATATATATCCCCTTGAACATTGGTGAAGAAAAAGCAACACCAGTACGATCAACAGCTGACTTTGCCGAAATGGAGGATGTACAATGCACATCTTAATGGGGTTATTTATGATCGTAAATCTTGGAAAGAGCTTGCAAAACATCGACTTGAGACCTCAACTGCAGGATGTAGTCAGCTGTTCTTGAGAGCAGGCGATCCGGCTGCAGCCCTCGGCCTCCTGGGATAAGCTTCCGAAGCTTCTTCACCTTCATCCGGACCGTCAAATTGTGATCGGTCAATGACGCCGCCGCCGACGGTGGCAGCACTGGTCTTCTCTTCCGCGATGGCTTGGGCTTGTTCGCGAATGTCGTGCAACGGGTGGACATTCTCTCCAGCGGAGACAAGAAGAGAGGAGAGGAAAACACAAAAAAGGGGGCGATGGAAAAGCAGTTGGGTCGATATGGTTCTTTGGGAGGGGGGAGCGTGCGGGTGTGAAGAGCGAACGAGAGATGAGAGAGAGCTTTAAATGAGGAGAAGTCACGAGGACGGGCCATGTGAGCCGAGCCATGTTGTCTTTTGGCACATCTCTGAGTGAGAGAGAGAGAGATCATCATCGACGGCGGAGCGCAGTGCCCCCAAGCTTAGGGTTTATTATTTATGGTGATATAACTTTGGACAACTTTGTCGTTTCCTTTTGTAAGGTCACATGATATATTCTACGGAAAAGAGTACTGTCAAAGATGAATTGTAGATCCACGTACTATTATCGTTTATTTTGCATCAAGCATCATTGATTGAGAGATGACGTAGTTAGGAATAACAGACAATATTATCTAACCGTCAGTCTAATAACTTCCGTTATATACGTAGTGAAATTAATAAGATGAAAACGAAAGGAAATTTATGTAATTTTTTTCCTTTCATTAAGTTAAAACATGACTCGAAATAATAAAGTAAGCAATTGCGTTAACTATGTATAATAAAACATTATTGGAAACTTGTATCCTCCCAGTAATACACTTCACTGATGAGATGTCGGAAGAAGAAGAAGAAACATTTGCCCTCGATCTCTTGAGAAAAATTCAAGTGTCAAGTCAACTTTTGCTATGCTCCGGTCCAGCCATTCCCTTCGCATTGACGTAAGTGCCGCGAAACGGCGTCGCTTCGCGTTCAACCGGTTTCGTCGCCTGGCGGGCTCGCGGAGGAGTGCGCACGTGTCTGACAGCTCTCTCGCACGCCCACGCCAGCCAACTTCTTGACCCCGGGTTGACGCCACGCCATCCCATCTGTCCTCTCCTCGTAATCCCCGAATCGCGACGGCCGCAAAATCCCTCGCACGTGTTCAGATCAACGACGTGTCCCCTGGGGGCCACCAACACGTGCCTTGCAGTGGGTGGCGAGAGAGAGGGCGTCCTCTGCTCGAGGGGGAATTTAATGAGGCCGGGCTCGCGTGTATGACGCAGAATGGGTGTCGGGCCACAAGTGGAGCCAATGGGAGACGCGATCCTGGCCGTCGGTGTTTTTATGATCAGAGATCTGCAAATTTCCGGGCCCACTCATAACTTACCTGGAAGAGCTTCTCTACAGGAGTTGTCTGTTGCTAGCTATCTGCTGAGCTAGAAATACGGTGGAATCTAGACCCAGTGACTGGATGAAATCGGATTTGGATCGACTCGAATGTTCCGATTCAAATTCAAACCGATCAATTTATCATATTTTGACCTATTTTCAATTTAATTACTCGATCCGATTTATACTGTTAAAATATATTTATATTTTACCTAATTTAAGAACATTCACACTCAAATTAAAGTTAGAGTAGAAAGTAAGTGAATGTAAGACTAAGTGAGAGCGATAGAAAATGAAGTAAGTACTATAGATATATAGTGGATTTAATTAAGTTGTGAATCCAAGTTATTGACCATGTTGTTTAGCTTTTACCATTTTAAAATAATTATAATCCATCTATTAAATACTATCAATTCATATAATAATCCAACCCAAATATGTATTAATAAATAAATTTATGATCGATTTTGACTGGATTACCAAAATCTATGGTAAGCCGCAATATCATAAAAAGTCAACATGCTCTTTTTTGATGTTCAAGGTCGTCTTAAATTCAAAATTGCCCTGACTTCGGCTGACGACGTATGAATTTTCTACCTTAGGTGATACTTAAGGAGAAGAAACTATTATTCCTCCTCCTTAAGGTACGACATAAGGCGATGGGCTTAAGAATTTGTTGCTCATGGTAAATCCTTGTTTTTTTTTTGGTAAGGAACGGTAAATCCTTATTTTAATGTCAAAAGTTTTCACCGGATAACTTAAGTATAAATTTTTTAAATGATAATTTAAATATCAATTCCGATTTGCTTGATCGAAAATCTGACGCGTCTTTCTTGTAATTTTTTGAAGATGATGTGGCTCACGCGAGGTCAAAATGTAAAAAGTTGAAAAGATTGTTAATTTTTTTTAAAATATAAACTTAAGTAGATTAAAAAATAAAAAAAATCAACAAAAAGGGATGTTTGCATTAAAAGTCCTAAAACTTATCATGAAATTGCAATTGATTGACTAGACTTACAAAAAATGTAATAAAGTCTTAAAACGTGTCAAAATGATATATCGAGACTTTTCATTAACTCTGTCTATTTAGACTAACGAAAAATGGTGATATTTTTTTTAGTATTTTCTCTCTCCTATGTGACAATAACATGAGTAAAATGACGTCTTGTTGGCTCAAATTCGTTTTTTCATGTAAATTTTATTTGAAAATAAGCTCAACGTTTTTAAAAAAATGATTGAGAACTAGTCGACGAGGGCTTCCATAGCCCTTGCTGTTGCCACCACAACATTTCCAACAATGGCCGACGAGACTGGTGGATGTTCGGCAAGGGTCACCGAGCCCCAACCAAGTGCCACAGTTAGTGGGGCCCTTGACCAAGTCTTCAAGTGCTACAACCCTTGTCTGCAGTTGGCGGGGGTCATTGGCCATTGGTCGAGGTCGATAACCCTGCTGACCATCCCCCACCCTTGCCAGCGATGGTGGGAAAGTGGTGGCGAGGGTTGTGCAAGCCTCCGTCACCTATTTTCCACCCTTTTCTCTCCTTTTTTATATTAATTTTATAGCTTATTTTAAAATTTAATTTAAATGAAAATTTACTAAGTTTGTATTTTAATTTTTTTTAGTTTTTAGTTTAATTGTATTTTTTTTTAAAATTTTCTACCTCATTTTTAACTTTAGAAGTCGACATGAACTAAAACTTTAGAAAAATATGCCATGCCATATTGAAAGTTCAATCATAAATGCGACGTTGGTGGGAGTTTTCCGATTTGGCACTTAAGCGATATTTTTTTTTTCCAATTTGACATTTAAGTTTTTTTTTTTATTGGATACACTTAAGTTATTCGGTGGAAACTTTTGACAATAAAGTCATTTGTATTACAAAACTTTTGACACTTGTGATATTTTGCTCCTATTTATTGCCTTTGGGAATAGCAAGGCAATTAAGGTTTTTCGTTTTTGTCGAAAAAAACTTTCGTCCGCGCATGGTGTATTTCTTGCGGTGATTGTTGTCGTGGCTGCCGACACCCACTAAAACATCAGAAAACAGGTGTCTCGTGGTCGAGTTGGATTCCCACGTCCGATGCCGACTGGACCAAATTTACTCAAACATGAGGGATGGAATGGGTTCGATCCTTTAAAACAAGCATGGAAATCAAGTTGACGAAAACCGAAGTTGAAGTACTCCTTTTGATGGCGTCCCCGGAAGATGAACCGAGCTATAGTCCAGCCCGAGTTCAGAACTCAGAATTGCGATATGTGCTATATACCCACAGAAAAGAAGAAGAAGAAAAAGAAAGTGAAAACGTAAGGAAGGAAGAGAAGTGGAGAGGGAACAGGAGTCAACCTAGTGGATCACTACAGAAGGAAGAAGAAAACAAAGGATGTGGCGGGGACGATCATTGTGATCATGGGGCAACATGCAAAGATCAGGCACTCCCGATCATAATATGCACCGAGCGGTCCCCTACCACAACCTCACACGCGTTATTCAGAAACTTCCTGGGTTCGTGAGAGAAGACAACCTCAAGTTGCAATCCACTCCCATGTGAACTAGAACGATGAATGATAGCGCTCTCTCTCTCTCTCTCTCGTGCGAGCACCCGAAAACGACCCTAGACATGATCACGTGTGTAAGCACAAGGTGCGATTCGGGCATAGCGTACATGTAAAGCTTGAACATTGCAGTGGCACCTAACTTCGCGGCATGGTACCGTTGTGATAGCCATATGTCGCAGACCAGAGGTTTCATGACCTAATCCGACCAATGAGATAGTCTAGATGATAGGCACGACTTGAAGTGTTTTCGGTTCTGGAGTTTTCCACGAGGATTCTCCTATCGTATAGAAAATGCATATTTGTATTCAATAGGGTAGAAAATAGCCTTCTGTTTAATAAAGAAGGCGGAAGTGAGTCTTGACAGTTTGATCTAGGGGCAATCGGCAGTAGTAATTTGAAGGTCTCGAGAATAAACAGGGGCTCTCCCACTCATTTGTTTTTACCAACGCTTAATTAAGCAATAGAAATGCATTCTTTCCCAGAGCTCGTCTCTCTAAACACTTTCTCTCTCTACGAGCCGAGTGGGGCTAGTGAGCGACACATTGGGGGAAGGCTGAGCTTAGGCGTCCAAGTAAGAGCCAATGGAAGCCTAAGTGCCACACGGTTCGTGATCTCAAGCGTCGGGTCATGACACTTACGAGTGTGTAGTGCCGTGTGTACCGTATTTGCACCCTTATATTCGTGACAACGGTGGCTTATGCGGTGAGTTAATGCAGTGCGCCAGCAAGTTGGGATTAGATCTTGGGGTCGTAGATGATGGCCAGAAGGAAAATAAAAAAGAACCCACATGTGCTTTTGTCCCCGAAGCTAACATGCCATGCATTGCCTTCTCTCTCTCTCTCTCGTGGGTATCCTCTTACGATCCAATAAGGGTTGTGTTACGAAACATCCGATGTTGTCACTCCACGATATCTCCAACTATCATCAGGTCACAGAACACCCCTTATGGGGATGTCCATGTTAGCGCTTTATCAAGGAGCACACTTGGGGGGTTACCCACCCTTCAAGAGGAATGGTTAGCTAGGCCAGCTTTTGTCCGCCGGATCGGCTTCCCGGCCCCCTTCACCACATGAGCTTGTGGTCCCTCCGATTGTAGCTGCTTGCTCCGTCGCGTTGCCGGCCATTTTTCTATCCTCCTCCCAGTGAGTCAACTTCTCGGCCTTCGATGTGGGACGCCCATTCGGGTGCGGTCGCCTGACTGTATCCGAGTAAATTCAGGCGAGCAGATGCTCAACCATATAGTTGGTGCGCCTAGAGATACGTCCAGTCGGCCGTCTTTTTCTCTCGAGGGTTTCGAGATGGGGCTGCATGGGGGACCCTCGAGCTGGTCTAGAGCGCAAACCCACACTGGCGCATGTGGTTTGACAACTCATTGATCTTGACCGTTCCATGGGTTGAATTGAACATATGATGCTCTCCGCGGACTCGTGCATCGTCGTGTCAACTCTCTCTCTCTCTCTCTCTCTCTCTCTCTCTGTAGAGAGCACGCTCATTAGAGGTGTTAACAGTTAAGTTCGCTTTTGATTGAGCGGTTGAACCGAATGCTAAGTGAAAATCCAATCCAATTCGATTTTTTTTTTTCATATAGGAATAATTCTCCCATTGAGTTGTTAATACTAAGGAGGACGATTTTCTGTTCGGTTCGAGTAAACATGCTGAACCTAACCAAACCGTAAAAAAAGACAATTATTTTTTAATTATCCTAATCGAAATACAAGAAATTTTTAAGTCCGGTTGGGTTCGATTTTTCGATTTAATTTTAGCATCCCTGACTCCCACCCATTTCGACAGAAAGAAAGAAGAAGAAAAAACTCCCACCCACTTTCGCTTGCAGCTGCAGGCAGGCTTGAATCCACGAAATGAAACAGTGTAGCAAAATCGATCCTTCTTTCTTGGCCCAGAGTCCTATGTTGTCGAGGCCCATGGGCTCAACCAGATGGGACTGACGAGATAAGATGAGGCAACGATAGGGCCCACCGTCCGCTTGTGCTTGACGCCCACGCAACAGGATCCCGACCCGATCCCCCAACCCCCAAGAACTTGTCAAACACTCGTGTCGGCTCATCGTCAATTTGGCGATTCTTTTATGATCTATGAAGGCTCCTTTTTTATTTGCCCCATCTTTAAACACATTTAGTCCGAGCAATGGCCTTTGGAAACACGCATTAAGAGTTGAGTAAGGCGATTCGTGATCGGTACTCGAAAGTTCGATGATTGAGTGTTTATCCTCGATTTATTGCGAAATTAACGGCATGTTCTTGACCACAAAAAAGACGGATGACATATAATTAAAAATTGTTGTAGAGGCCACTTCAAAAAAAAAAAATTATGGCCTGCTAACATGCAGTTATTTTCTATTAAAGTGAAATTTCTCTCGACGCATTTTACCGGGAAAATTACTTGGATGTTTAGTCAAATATATTCGAATGCACATTTTTTTTTTGTGTGGTGCATCGAATATTTGAAAATTAGGTTCAGTGGAAAAGAGAAAGATGAAAAACAAAATGAAAAAGCCCAAGAGCTCCTCCAATGGAGAAAAGACCTAGTAAAAAAGGCACGAAGACCCGCATTTCCCCCGAAATAACCAATCCGCCCATATGCTCTGTGCCAAAACCTTGGGAGGTTTCCGTTTCCGCTGTTACTCTCTCTCCTCTTTGTCCGATCTCCTCCTGCGCAGCCACCTCTCTCTCCGCCCCTTCGCCGCCGCCGCCGCCACGCCGCCACCTCCGTCCTCTCCCTCGCTGTCACCTTCGGGGCCTACCATGGCAGCTCACCCGAAGGATGAGAACTACCTGAAACTAGTGATTCCTAAGCGCATCGCTCTCTTCGAGTCCATCAAAGCCCAGCAGCTCTTCCAGCGCCTATCCATCGCTGGCGAACCTATCAAGTATGCTTCCACTGCTACTCCGCTTACATGCATCTGCACACGTAGGGATAATGCCGTGGTTTTTGGCGAATCTTCGTTGGGCCTTTTTTTTTTTTTTTTCCGTGTATGCGCTTGTTGAACGAAGACACACTGCACGCATAAGTAAACTTATTCGTAAATGATGCGGGGTCATGTATGTGGCCTTGTTTGTACTTGTGCGTTTATGAATGTTATGTGGACCATGGGGCGCGGTTGTATTTGATTGTGACAATATGGATCCCTTTTGTTCTTGGATTGAAGGATAACATTACCGAATGGGACAGTGAAGGAAGGGAAGAAGTGGGAGACATCTCCTCTGGATGTTGCTAGGGAGATATCCAAGAGCTTGGCAGCGAATGCTTTGATCTCGCAGGTGGATGGAGTTCTGTGGGATATGTCGAGACCACTCGAGGGTGATTGCGAACTTAAGATATTCACATTTGATAGCGATGAAGGGCGCGACACTTTCTGGCACTCAAGTGCCCACATTTTGGGCCAGGTTTATGAGCATTCTTATTTATCTCTTTCCACAGTTACTTAAGGCCTTTCTGTTTTTCTGTACATATATCTGATGGTGATTTTAAATTTCTATGTAGTCCCTTGAAATGGAGTACGGTTGTAAGCTTTGCATTGGCCCCTGCACTACCAGAGGAGAGGTACCTAGGACATCTACTACTTGCATCTCCTATTTGTTGCTTCATTTTAGCTGTCTCATAGCTTATGCATGTCGCTCAAAACTTAATGTTACATCCCTTATTATTGGAGACTTTCTCTTGGTTCTAGAATTGAGCTAAAGAGACCAAGTTTGGGTTGTGTTTGCCATCACAATTTGCCCAGACGTAACTACATATATTGCTCATGTTCCCTTGTTACCTTGAATTTTCTTATGCAATTTTATTTGTATCTGTAGCTGTGAAATATATATTGGAGATTGTTAAGCTACACTATGTATAAAAAGAGCATGCACATTTGTGTCATCTGAGTTGCATGTCTAAGTGCTCATTCACATGCGCATTCAGCATTATGTTGGTCTAAGATTAAAAAATGATGGAATTCAATATTTGTTTTCTTGCTTTATCATTTTCCTGGGTTAACTATTTTTCCTTTTTGGTTTATTCTATGTATAGACTTCTCTTAAAATAGTGAAATGATCATACAGGGATTCTACTATGATGCTTTCTATGATGACTTGGGCTTGAATGAAGATCACTTCAAGCAAATTGAGTCTGGGGCAAGTAAAGCTGTTGCGGTACTAATCATCCATCGGATATCTGTTATCTTTGTGATTACTATGTCTTTTTTGTAATCCATTGGAATCTGCTGAGTAGAAAATCAAAAGTCCGCAATTATAGTTTGATAAGTAGCTTTGATGGAACATTCACAAGTACATGCTGTGGAGCTATTGAGACCTTACTTGATCGATAAATTTTCATTAAACATTTATTGATCAAGTAAGGTCTTAACAGCGGAATGGATATAAAGGTGGATGGAGGTTCGTGGCCCTTGTCATAACACTTCTGAGAGGATTATCGACAAAGCTCTATCTTATTGAACATTGTTCCCCATTGAATAGACCTTTTTAGTAGGATTATGGCCTCATTTTCACCAACTCATGCACTTCTGGGCCCACCACCAGCCAAGTCCAAGTGACAGAACTTTGTTGCACGGACTAAGTGCAGGAAAGGTACTATAGAAATAAGCTGCCTCTCTCCATTGTAATAATAGAGTAAGGGGGTAATAACATAAATGGTCCCTGAATTTTGACAGAATGTGCAATGTGATCTCTGAACTTTTAATTTGTTCAATCTAGTCCTTAAACTTTAGTCTAATGTTCAATATGATCCCTAGACTTTTGCTACATGTTCAATATAGTCCCTGAACTATATAGAAATGTTCAATGTAGTCCTTTTATTAATTTAAGATCAGGGACAATAATGAATATTTTCGTATGATCCATGGACTAAATTGAACATGTGCTAAAAGTTTAGGGATTAAATTGAACAAGTCAAAAATTTAGGGATTAAATCGCACATTGAGCTAAAGTTCAGGGATTATATTGAACAAATTAAAAGTTCAGGGATCACATTGCACATTCTGCCAAGGTTAAATGACTATTTGTGTCATTTTCCCTAGAGTAAGCAGTACTGGGAAAATGGACCTAAACGAAATCAACGAGATGCTGTTGATCTACTTTCTTCTGCCCGATTCATACCCAATCTCTTTCTCACTTATCTAGGGACCAGATTTCTTGTAAGCCCTAATCTGTGCAATAGTGTCCTTGGTATATTGAATGACTATTCTGTTTCTTTCTCGATCCAGGAAAAACAGCCATTTGAACGCATTGAGGTGTCTAGGGATCAGGCACTGGACATGTTCTTTGATAATCCTTTTAAGGTGAGTAAGCTGACAAATTGCCCTGTTGAATTTTTGTCCTCTCTCTTTTCAAGTACTTTTTCTTAGATTTTGCAAAGATGAAAACCTGACATCAAGTTTCTCTTTCTTTTTATTTTGTGCTTTTGCAATCAGGTTGAAATCATTAAGGATTTGCCTGCTGACAAAACAATCACCGTGTACAGGTGTGGTCCCTTGGTTGATTTGTGTCGAGGGCCTCACATACCAAATACTTCTTTTGTTAAGGCATTTGCCTGTTTGAAGGTGATTGAGCACAAATGGAGATTGTGGTGTCATTTTTTGGACTGAGGTGTCAGTTGATACTCGTAATTGCATGTCAACTAGTTGAAGATTTTCAGTTTACTATTCCATTTCAGGCTTCTTCAGCATATTGGAGGGGAAACAAAGATAGGGAAAGTTTGCAGAGAGTATATGGGATATCTTACCCAGATCAGAAAAGATTGAAGGTAACATTGGTGTTGTTGTTTTTTTTTTTTTTTTTTGGTAAGGGTAACATTGGTGTTGTTTGTCCTTTGTACTTTCTGAAACAGTCAGGTTGGGACTTGTGAAATTGAATATTTGGTCCAGTGTCTCCTTTTGCAGTCCAAACTTGTGCTAGAATGTGCTCTGCTGTGCAACTATCTTTACTGAAGTCTTTGTCTCCTTTTGCAGTCCAACTTGTGCTAGAATGTGCTCTACCATGCAACCTTCTTTACCCAAGTCTTTATAGAGCGCTAAAGCAATTTTCTTATTATGCTTGTAATTTTTAGTTGATTGATTGAGAGGATTACCTATGCTTGAGGAGCGCAGGCATATACTGTTTGGTATACATTCCATTCATTGCCAAGCTTCATGCAAATCTTTCATTTGTATGCACAGCCTCAAAGACTTGCATTGACGGAAAAAAAAATCTGTTAATTGCAGTGTCTTTACTTTATAGGACATGAGGGATGTTGACAGTCAGTCTTAAGATCATTAATTCCGGGTGCAAGCTTTAATTTTCTTATTTGATATTTGTGCAGGAGTATATTCATCAGCTCGAAGAAGCAAAGAAGTATGATCATAGATTATTAGGTACTAAACAAGAGCTTTTCTTTTGCCACCCATTAAGGTAATAATAGGCCTTGATATGTGGAATTGACAGTTCCTACTGATTTGCCACTGTTCTGATGCTCAACTTTCTATATATCCAGTCCTGGTAGTTGGTTCTTCCTTCCTCATGGAGCTCGAATCTACAACAAACTCGTGGAGTTTATAAAATCGCAATACAGAGATCGAGGGTACCAGGAGGTTGATATCCTGATGAGTTGTCACATTACTTGAATATGCACACTGCAATTTAGTAATCAATCAACTCATCATTCCAGGTCCTGTCACCAAATATGTATAACATGCAACTGTGGGAGACATCTGGTCATGCTGCGAACTACAAGGAGAACATGTTCGTTTTTGAGGTGAGGTTCATACTGCCTTATGAAGCAATGATTGTGACTTCTAGAGAGAGCTTCCATGGAATAAGTTCCACTATGAGAGGTGCCTAATGGAAGGTGGTTTATTGACATGTTGTGATTTAAGCTATCAATTCTGCTTATTTGTCATGAAAATAGCCCAAGGAATAAATTGAGAAGAACCTAAATGTCTGGAAGAATGTATACCATTGAACGACATTTTCCTGTTTTGCTGAATGAGCATTGAATAACAATCTGTTCAAATAAAATTGAATATTCATATTAACAACAATTTTTAATGTACTTTGCCCTTTTACCCTATTCCTATTTATGATATAATGTATTGAATTGGTTTTAAATTTAATTGAATTTTTTTGGGACACATAAAAGACATGCCTGTAAAAGAAGGCTTTTCACTAAAATCCCTTTGGGTTCTCTGTTTCCAAACTGGCTAGAATATCGAAAAATTTTCTGTGGAGAGAAATTCTAGCTTACTGAAGGGCACTCTTATATCCTGCAAAGTCTAATCTCTTGATCCATTAAGCTCCTGTGTTCCAATACATTCATGTAGAATCTGCTATGTACCAGAGTATTTTTTCTTCCCTTAAGCTTGGGTTTGATCCCGAGTTGTAGGACCCCATTGGTTGATTTTACAGGTAGAAGCCAACTAAATGACATCTGAAATATTATAACTGCATCCTTGAGCTCTTTGGTGAAAGCTCTTCATCCCAACATACTTTTCACCGAACACCATTGCTTGCCAACAAAACCTGCTTATGCACTTCAAGTCATAAAACTTTCAGGAATTCTAATTGAGAGGACAGTAAGAAATTGATTGGGCTGGTTCACAGCTACATTTTTTGCTGCCTCCTACCCTGACGTGTAATTCCATTTTGCCTGAATGTAAATATAGCAACCACTTTCATTAGAATTCTCAGCGCTCTGGGTATCCATCCTATGTTTTGCGACACCGACCTTTTACAGATGATGAACTTCGGTGCCATAATGGTACACTAGCCAATTGGGCTTTGTTGACAGTAATTAATGAGTTATACCAAGCCCACCTTTCTGAAAGGGTTGGTTAACTGGCCCATGATTGGGACTTTTCTCATGATAAATGGTAGATACCCTGAGGTTGCAATGGATACAAGCTGTCCCTGAGCTCTTTAGGGCTTATTAACTTAGTAATTTCTTTGACAACATATACTTCTCCCAGTGCTATTCCTCATGGATTGTATGTTGGCAGTGAATCTTTACTTTTGTTATGCAGATTGAAAAACAAGAATTTGGATTGAAACCAATGAATTGCCCCGGCCACTGCTTGATGTTTAAACATAGAGTTCGTTCATATAGAGGTGAGCTGAAGTGATTGAAGTTACCTTAGATACCGAGTTTTTCCTGTGTTCTGTTTGTGAGATTCAAGGGGTGTTCTGTAAGGCGAAATGACTTTGCATAGGTGAAACATTGCTGCACATTGGATATAGTAAATCTTCGCAAATTGCAAACAGCATTCTGAGAAACAACTAAGTTTCTTTGGCTCTTGCTTTTTCATTTACATTTCCACTTTTTTTTAACTGGTTGTCATTTCTTATGTAGCAATTATGACACATTAGAAAATTCTTTTTTTATTGGATCTCTTTGTAGGTGGTTCATGGTGAGAATTTTGCTATACAGATCCTTAGACTTTTGCACTTAACTTCCATTTCTTCCACGTTGCTCAATTGTATTTAATTGTATTGGCTTGATTGTTATTCCTATTTTGCATCGTTGTTTCGCAGAACTTCCTCTTAGAATTGCTGATTTTGGTGTCTTGCATCGTAATGAGGCCAGTGGTGCTCTTACTGGACTGACACGAGTCAGGAGATTTCAGCAGGTGTTCTTTTATTTCTTGGATTTCATATCACTAGTGTGATCCCGACCTTAATTTTGTTCCCTTTTTGGGATTTCAGCAGTATCTTCTGTGGAGGAATGTAGTACTTAGATTTTTACTTGTAATTCATCATTTGTAATGCTGATGAAAGTACATTTTTTTGGCTTTTAGTTGGTTTTTTCACCTGAGCCTTGCACTTGCTTATTGGCTGTTCCAGTTTAAAAGCTTTTTTCTGTCTTCTGCTGCAGGATGATGCTCACATCTTTTGCAGGGAGTCACAGGTTTGTGCGGATGTTTGTTGACAAGAATTTGCTATCCGTTGATACCATTTCCTGGCATAATTCTTGGTTCTTGTTAATGCAGATAAAAGATGAAGTTAGAAGTGTCTTAGAGTTTATCGGTTACGTCTATAAAGTTTTTGGGTTCACCTTTGACCTCAAGTTGTCTACAGTAAGATATTTCCTCCTTATCTGGTTGATGTATTAAGCCATTCTTATGTGTTGTTTCCTGGGAATGTTTCTGCTAATAATCGTTTGCGACCCTTTAATTCGTTGAAGCTCTTGATGTATCATCTTTTTTTTTTTAAAGTAGATTTTATTCAAGAACATTCTGTGCAAGAAGCATGGAAACTGGAAAAAATTGATTAAAACTATTAGAAGGATGTCTTGTTTTATTTTATTTATTTTTGGGTTCATCGACCGCCGACCCTAACTAGGTTAGGATAAAGGTGATGTTGATGATGAAAACTATTAGAAGGATCTGGGATGTTTAGATACCCAATCCCTGCCTAATATTCTTGAAACCTTCCATGTGATTGAGCAGTAAGCTGGAACTAAGATAATATCTTTAGTTCTTTGGAGCACACATATCGGGCATTATTTCGGAGTATATTATCTTTCCTACAAAAGCTGCAACGGACGAACTTTTTCTGCTAAAAGCAAACCTTTTGAGTCTGTCTTTGCAGGTTTTAATGTAACTTATTTGCTGTGGTATAGGTGTCCTGGAATATTACTTGCTTGCCTCTAATTTAATCTCAACACTTGCCCTTTGGGATTTGGGATGCGGTTGTGTTGTTTTCTTGTTTACCATCATTTTGCAATCTGTTGTGTCCACAAATTAATATGACGATTTATCATGTCTTTGACATGTTTCGATGTGCAGAGACCTGAGAAATATCTAGGAGATTTGGCAACATGGGAGAAAGCTGAGGCTGCCCTTGCCGAAGCATTAAATCAGTTTGGGAAGCCGTGGCAGGTAACCTTATAGTTCTTTTTGTCTTAACCGAGTTAAGCGACAGCCTGTCATGATTTTAAGTTGGTTTTTTGTAACATCAAGGTAAATATAGGTCAATAGTTGTGATATTTAAATGGAATTTTCATGATCAATTTGTTACTTCTCTTGATCAAAGGTGTATAATCTTTTAGAACATCTGCTTCCATCTCCTCATTTGTAGTTCTTCTATTTGATTCTTATTAGTGAATGCTTCAAGGATATGCTGCTTTACTCCAATTTGTCTCCCTCTCTAAATCTATCCTTGCAATGCCTGTGTACATCCATCTGCAGAACCTGTTACTTTTACTGCTAAAACTATTCTACTCTTACAATTTATATGTCTGCGACACTTTTATACCTATAATTTACCTCTCTATTTTCTTTTTATCGATTCTTACTCATAGGTCACATCTCGCAGATAAACGAAGCAGATGGTGCATTTTATGGACCAAAGATAGATATTAGTGTTTCTGATGCCTTGAATAGGAAATTTCAGTGTGCTACATTGCAGGTTTCTGTTCTTTTCATTTTATACATCGATTTTTCTTTCTTGTCCCTCGATATTTTTCTCATGGTTTTGAGACAGATGAATCTTTGTGATTACAGTTGGATTTCCAGCTCCCTGCGCGTTTCGAGTTGTCTTACTCAGCAGAAGATGAAGGTAAGACAGAGACTCCTGTTATGATACACAGAGCCATTCTTGGTTCTGTTGAACGGATGTTTGCTATACTATTGGAGCATTACAAGGGGAAATGGCCCTTCTGGCTTAGTCCACGTCAGGCAATTGTGTGCCCCGTGTCAGAGAAGTCTCACTCCTATGCTCTAAAGGTAATTTATCTAAAGGTCCTCAGCTTGTTAACTGCTGAGTACTTGAATGTGTGTGACTTTGCTACATGGTATTGTCCTCTTCTCTCGTCTTATGGTAGACATCTGGTGTTGGCCTCTGTCTTTATGTTAATCTTATAGCATTTAATGTTCCCTTGGAAATAGAGGAGGGAGAAAATCATATGGCATCATGATGAAATCAATGCCAGTTCAAATAATATCTAAGTTATTGTATCTGTCACTATTTGAATGCTTTATGTTGATCCTAGGTGGTGATCAACATAGCTTCGAATATCAGATTGCATCACGCTGCTATGAAGTGCTCGTTAATGCTATATTTACTAGCTCGTTAGTTAAGCTGTAGCAGCAGTCCTCTAGTTATTTACAGTTGCATGAGATATCATGCCTTGATAATATTGGTTTTCCCCAATTGTGAATAATAGCCTATTTCTATACAGGGGGTAAGTGTTAAACTAACTCTTGTCGAACTGTCTTCAATTCGCAAGTATCAGCCATATGTCAAGGTTCTATGGAAAAATGAGGGGCATGATTCTTACAAGTTTTAAATTTGTCTCCTTATAGGTGCGGGATCAAATTCATGATGCTGGTTATTATGTTGACGTTGATGAAACCGATAGAAAGATTCAGAAAAAGGTACACCCAGAACTCCTTTTTCTACAGAGGTTGACCTGTGCAGACTCCATTACTTAGTTTGGAGTTTATCAATCTGCTGGCATAGCATTTAAATTGGATTCGCCTCCAAAATATCTTTTCTTTACTCGAGTTATTCAAACTTTCAGTATCAGGTGTAAAAACGGAAGCGAATATTGTAAAATAGAGAAGGGCAATTGCTCTAGTTTTGGAACGTGAAATGCTCTTCACAATGGAGAGCTTCTTTATTCGTTATGGGACTTGGATGATCTATTGATCCCTTAAAAGGCATATTTGATGTTATGGCAGACAGTGCTAACCATCATTTGCTGCTGCAGTGGTAGGATTTTAGAGCTTGACAACAACTGTGTGGCAGGATCTTGGTTTGAAAATTGAACAAGAATTAACTTGCAGTTATACATATCCTGTCTAATATTTCCTGATATATTTTGACTCAATATTTTCCATTTCAACTGCTTTATTAGTATGATCTTCTGTTATGGTCATATTCTAGCTGCCTATTATGGTTTTTATGTTCCTGCAGGTAAGAGAAGCTCAATTGGCCCAATACAATTACATACTTGTAGTCGGTGAAGAGGAGGCAAACACTGGACAGGTATCAATCTCACTAATCAGAGTAATGCCTTATCAGCGTGGACTTGGTTTGGCAGAGGTTGCGCCCTGAAAATTAGGTTTCCTTATGGAGTAATGCTGCTGCTAATTTTCTATTAGTTAATCATTTGTTGTTTTCCCATTAGGCCTTCTCAGAAACTATCCTTCTAGCTTTATCGATACCTGCATCGGTTATATAGCCATTATCAACTTTCATTTGCTCTTCAATTTGTTAAAATCATAGCCTTCCCGGTAATTCACATTCAGTTGCTTAGGCTTTGAGCATGTCAGTTGCTTTTCAGTAGAAAAAGAGTATACAAAGATTAACTTCATCTCAAAGGAGGGCAATAAGTTTCATGTCTTTTGCAAACTGCGCAGCATACCATTTTGAATCACAGAAGCATAACTTGTGGAAATTTTGGAGTTCATTGGACGTGAGATCTCAGTTTGTGATTAATTGGCCAAGAATTTTTGGTTTTGCTTTAGCAATATATGTTGATTGTGTTATCTCATCATAGCTTGTTCGTCTGGTGTGCTATTCTCCAGGTTAGTGTTCGTGTGAGAGACAAATCCGACCATTCTGTCATGAGTGTCGGGGACATGCTTAAGTTCTTCAAGGAGGAAGCTGCAGCTTTTCACTGAAGAAAATGATTTCGAAGTATGATCCAGAACTAATGGGATTTGTTTTGTTTCCACTCCGCATTGGGGTTTCAGAGATACACAAATATTTATCTCAATGTTGATTTTACTTCCATATAGTGGTCCAACATCTCCTCGTATTGTAGATTACTTGTAGGTTTTTGCTTTTGGTTTGAAATCTATTTACCCACCAACTGATTGTCCTGGGCTTTTGCCCTTACTATAAATGGACAAATAATGTCAGAATGATACTGGATTTCAGTTCTGTTTGCAGTGAGGTTTTGTATCATCTTCGCATTTCTGGGAAACTTGGTGATCGGATTCTTCGTTGCTATTTTCTTTAGCTCATTTTAAGCCTCGGGTTTCACTCACATTCGAGTTTATCTGCTATGCATCCTATCATCTGATTTATTCTAACATACCCGTTTATCAAAGTTTCCGGATAAATTTTATCGAGTCCAGGGACTTCATAAGATCATCCCACCATTTACTTAACATGTAGAGTGGATAATGGTATTCTAGGCTGCATATCACATGCCCAGGGTCGTCCTGAACACCGCGTAGGTTTGTCAATATCCTAACCGGTCTGTATGTTTCATCTACCAGCCAGAGCCTGAAGTCCTGTCCCTAGGACGGCCCGACCATGTCGAGAAAGAGGGAACGTGATAATGCAATTTCGATATCTCTTCACTGGCTGACTCCCCTAAAATTCGAAAATGTTGACTGAACATGAAAGAATTATCCATAAAAGAATTTGTGTTTGAAAAGTTTGGGGATTAATCAAATTTTAAGAATGACTTCATTTGGATGATAAACCCGCGGATTGTCAAAACTATGACAGTGACCAGACGAGACATACGACACATGCATTGCAGAGTCCCATCACAAGGGGAGAGAAGCAAGGGAAAAGCAAAAAAGACGAAACGAAAGAAGCTAATTAACTGAAGTAATTCAAAATTATTTTTCAAGTTTACCACACGTTTATTCTAATCCGGGAGACTTGCCTAAAGTGATGAAAAATCGTGCCACGTGGCGCAATGGCCCGAGAGCTCTACAAATCATTATATATTAATCTATTGAGGTGAGATTAGATATGCCGCCTGTCCACGTACACCCATCTGAAGAAACATATCCCGTCCCCAAAAGACAGTGCTGCAATAGTCTCCCCTCCGATTCTTGAGAAAGGCAGCAACCTCTCATGGGCATCATCAGCATAAGAACAGATTGAGAGTGGAAAGTGAGCTTGCGCAAGGTTGTTTCTGGAACTCCCAAGGCACCTATACCGAAAAGGGCGGTCCGCAAGCTACGGAAGACGTTTTCCATTAGGGATATCGGCTGTCCAGCGTACTAAATTTCGTTATCGATGCCTTTGTAGTTGCACGTGCATCGCCTAGTCGGATCTTATGGCTAGATTTTTCTGGTGAATATACTTGCCTCCGCATAGAGAAAAGGGCAAAAAATAAAATGAAAAAGAGGAGCTGAAAAGGCATTGCACATTCATACGTAAGGAATCCAAACTCATTGCGAATCACAAAGACTGCAGCAACAAAACAAGAAGATGATGGCCACTGGCCACTGGCCAGTGCATAGAAGGAACAAGTCAATAATAAACAAAAAGACAAATAAATCAAATGGCACAAAGAAGAAAGGAATAAAAAAAAAAAAAAAAAAGACAATATGGCCAAACCACATCATTATTGGAGGTTCTGCCTGCTTTGTCCGTATATCCGACGGTTCTTCCTCCGACAGTTTTTCTATCTCCTCCAGTGAACTTGGAGTGATCTGCACCTCGTGGTTCTTCAGAGGAGATGCGACATCTTCTTTCCCTGAGAAACAAGAGAGAGAGAGAGAGAGAGAGAGAGAGAGAGAGACCCAATAGTGAACTTCTACTCGGATTGAGAGAAGAAGGGGAAGAAGCAAAAGATAAAAGGAGATGGTGGGTGGTGGTGGTTCAAGGGTGGTGCTGGTGCTGGTGCTGGTGGTGATAGAGTTCTTGGAGCAGGGGCTGAGCACCATGAGCAAAGTAGCCATGAGCAGAGGCATGAGCAACTTCGTCTTCGTTGCTTACTCCAACGCTCTCGCCATCTTCTTCCTTTTCTCTGCTTCTCTCTTCTTTTACAGGTCAGTAAAATACTAGTTTCTAGCTAGTAGCTCCTCATGTCGCTTCATTCATCTCAACAGCTTACTAACTTTACGCTCTCTGTTTTCTTTTTTCTTGCAAACTTTCCAGGAAAAGAAGGCTCCCCACACTCACAATCTCCATAGCTTTACGAATCTTTCTCATGGGTCTGATAGCGTACGTAATATTCCGTCTCTTGGTTCGTGGGCTTGTGGTTCTTTCGTGTATTTACCGTGTATATGTCTAATTGAATGCTGCGATGTGGTGACTGGTGATGGGTCATGAAGGAATTTTAATACATGGGAATTGTGAAACTTGAAAACGAGCAGGACATGTTTGCAACTGTTGATTTATGTGGGGATCGGATACAGCTCTCCTACTTTGGCCTCGGTCATGACCGATCTCGTTCCTGCTTTCACTTTCATTCTTGCTCTCATCTCCAGGTATGCTCTTACCTAATGTTCATCATAATCATTCAAGCAAACGCTAATCCTTTACCTCTGGGTAGAAAGTTCGATATACACGAAACAAACGGTTAATTATGCAGGATGGAAAAGATTGACTTGAGAGTGCAAAGCAGCATGGCTAAAATCATGGGCACGATAGTATGCATCACCGGTGCTCTCATCGTTACACTCGACAGAGGCCTCCCGCTCACAAATGGTTCACCATCGATGACTCAGGGACTCCTTCTTCAGCCGCACTCCAGCTGGATTATCGGTGGCTTTCTTCTCGCTTGTGCTGCCTTCTTGCTGTCGGTTTTACTAATCGTGCAGGTAGGTCGATCAGAGCGTGTAAGTTACTCGATCTCTTGTGTGTTTTGATTATATGAATACGATAAGGTCCATGCATACCAACATCACCCAAATAACATCGACGTAACGAATTTTAATTGTGAACGATGTGGATAAAAATTGTGTCCAACAAATCTGATGGGATCAGAGCTTCCAAAGTCATGACTCAAAAACCCTTGAGACATCAGCCAAGTACAAGGACAGTCTATGTGATATGCCATCTCATTGAGCATTCCAACACAACACGAAAGGCATTCAAAGTCCCTCAATCTCTCTAAGCCATTGAGCATACGGTGACTAAGTTTCAATCACAATCTGCAGACATGGATAGTGAGAGATTATCCAGCGGAGCTAATGCTGACACTCCTCGCTTGCGTCATCGTGACAATACAGTCCACCACTGTGGCACTGATCGTGGAGAAAGACGTGAACGCTTGGATGTTGAAGCCCGATATAGAGTTGATGACCATAGTTTACTCGGTAAGCACCAAGCATAGAGAATGCAACTGTTGCAAATGTTAAAGCTAAAAGCACTCCTGACTAGTAGATTTGTGCTTGATAACTTCATGGGCAATTGATCTTTCATAGGCATTTTTCGTGGTAGCTATAAGGAGTGTGACTCACACTTGGGTGTGCAAGACCAAAGGGCCTGTCTACATCTCCATGTTTAAGCCACTTGGCATGATCATTGCCTCAGCGATGGGGGTTTCTTTGCTTGGCGACACTCTTTATCTGGGAAGGTATGAGCAAATTAAATCTTATTCAAAACAACAAGAAAACGATGGATGTGGTATCTGTTGCATGGACTAGAATCAGTGTCTTGTTGATCACTATTCAAGACAGTAAAATATGCAACTTGATTCAAATTGTGGGTGTGCACCGTGCAGTGTGATTGGAGGAATCATAATAGCTATTGGGTTTTATGCTGTCATATGGGGGAAAGCCGAGGAAGAGAAGGTGGTCCGAGAAAGTGGAAGTTTCAGCTTTGAGTCTTCCTCTCCTGAAGTACCTCTTTTGAACAAACCCGTGGAAGCATAGCGCATCTCTTATCTTGACTGCTGTCTGATTTCAGATTCAGATTTGCATACACAGCCAGGCTTAAGCAGGACACTTTTATAGAACGACATGCCGTTTTGTTCTCATGTTTGTGTGGTTAGATGGTTTTCTGAGACAAAGCAGACTAGCTTGTATGTTTATGACTTAATGCCATTTGTATACACTGATGATTCTCATTGTAAACTGCACAAGCAATTTGCTGATCTGGTTAAGCAATGTGGCGTTACCAAGTATCTTTTCTGGCAGCTTGGCGTTGTAATGGTTTTTTCTTTGTGATCAACCACCGGTGTGGGAAAGAACTTCTTTTGTCTTTGGTTGCAGTATACAGATCAACAGGAAGTCCAGTTGTCTTAACGTTAAGCAGGACTAACAGATGTTGACTGAATAACCGAAAGAAAAGGTCCTTTCAACTGCTACCTTTTAACCCTTCTTGGAAGCAAACAAAAAAGCAACCAAAGTCGAGAGATTTTTCAAATTGTTGGTTTACAAGCAGAAATACAATAAACAACTTAGAATCCAAATGGAGTAAGCAAAGCCAACTCTTTTCCTGTTTTTTTTTTTTTTGCTCAATCTTTTCCTTAAAGCACATTTCTACTTTCTGTCTGTGTGTGTTTATGGTGGTTGAAAATGGAGGATGTTAGTCTTTTTGACCCACCTCCTAATCTGTCTTCATCTGTACGTATAGAGAGAGATTATTCCTGCTCTGATGACCAATCTCATTCTCTTTATAACTCTACATTCCTCTTTTTATCATACTTCTGGATCTTGTTTTACAGCCAAGGTTGTTCCATATCTATTATACCCTGCTCCAACCCATTCTCTTTGGTGTTATGTGAATTCTGACTAGTCTTTTTGACTTCTCACCGCCAAGAATTTGGTCCGCATCCTGTAGACAAAACTATGCCATTCGGGTTAGTTTCGGCTTGGAACAAGCGCAAACGAAGCAAGTCTCAAGATTGCACCAACCCCTGTATGTTCGTCCCACTCCCATTTTTTCCTCGGCATAATGTGTTTGAGCTAATATGAACATGTGTAGCTCATAATTTTAGGACTTATGAACCTCACAGGGACTTATAAGCCGGTTGAGTTGTGGCGGCTGGACGATCAAGCTCCACGACCCACAAAAAGACACCATGGATCATCAGTCTTTACTCTCAAGGAAATGGAAGAGGCAACTTCTTCTTTTTCCGATGGGAACTTTCTCGGCAAAGGAGGCTTTGGACGAGTTTACAAGGGAACCTTGAGATCAGGAGAGGTATAAAAACTGAGGGCAAATAATTTGGAGTAACCAAAGAGAATGCTCTACGGCCCTGTTTGCGCAATTCAGAATGAATGTCCTGCTGAAGAAAGAGATCAAATATGGTTTCTTGAGCCCTCATAATCCAGTTAATGTAATTTCTTGCTTTGTCTATGCCCAGACTGTTGCAATCAAGAAGATGGAGCTACCACACTTTAAAGAAACCGAGGGCGAGCGCGAGTTCCGTGTGGAAGTCGATATATTGAGCAGGCTTGACCACCCGAACCTGGTTTCCTTAGTTGGCTATTCTGCTGATGGAAAGAACAGATTCTTGGTATATGAATATATGCGTAACGGAAACCTCCAAGACCACTTGAATGGTTGGTATTTCAGCACATAATCTCTATATGAGCGCATAATTTGTTGTCGAGTTCATGCTAATTGCTTACTGTAAGTGTAGGAATCAGGGAACAGAAGATGGAGTGGCCTCTAAGGCTCAAAGTGGCACTCGGTGCCGCAAGGGGACTTGCTTTTCTCCATTCAGGTTCTTCCATCGGAATTCCGATTATTCACAGAGATATGAAATCCACTAACATTCTTTTAACAGCTGATTTTGAAGCAAAGGTAAGATAGCTGAAAGTCTTTTTTTTTTTTTTTTTGCAGATAATGCGGTAGTATTTTTCTTTGGACTGAGATTCACCTGTGTTTTCAACAGATATCTGATTTCGGGCTCGCAAAATTTATGCCGGAGGGCCGCGAGACATATGCCACGGCAAGAGTGCTTGGCACTTTTGGCTATTTCGACCCCGAATATGCATTGGTATGCAGCTACTTCCACCATTCCTTAGTGTCGAGCATGGTCACAAAGCACCATTTCCTAGTTGTTTTTTCAGATTGCCGGTGTCTCTATCATCTACGCAAGAGTTCATATTAGAAGTTTGATACAGATGCATTGTCTCTCCTCTGGCAACAGACAGGAAAACTCACTTTGCAAAGCGATGTTTATGCATTCGGCGTAGTGCTTCTCGAGCTCTTGACGGGGCGAAGAGCCGTGGACTTAAACCAAGGACCGAATGACCAAAATCTGGTTCTACAGGTAAGATAGTAACCTCTCTGAACTATTTCAAGAAAAAGTTTGACACTGTATTTTCATTATGAAAATCATGTGGCTAAACAATGCGCCGCGAATTGAAGGTGAGGCACATCTTGAATGACCAGAAGGAGTTGCGGAACCTGATAGATCCTGAGATGAACCGGACTTCATACACAATGGAGTCCATGACCATGTTCGCCAACCTGGCATCGCGCTGCGTCCGTCCCGAGAGCGGGGAGAGACCGCCGATGGCCGAATGCGTCAAAGAGCTTGAGCTGATACTGTATACGAATTCGAAAGGCATAAGCATGGCTTCGCATAAATTTGGTTATCAGCGGTTCAGGCATAGTTCAGGAGGTTTTCTTCTATAGAGACAGAAGATTAGTTAAGCACATTGAAGAAATCCTTAAATCTCGACGAAGGAATCAATGAATCTTCAGCAGATATGAGCTCAATGAAGAAACTAGGATTTCTGAATGGCAGTGCAGACGATGTGCAGTTGAGGGGGAATAGAGACACAGAGAGAGAGAGAGAAATGACAACACAGAAGTAATTGATCCACGCTCGGTCCACATTTGCAAGAATTAATTTCTTTTTTCAAGGTGGTGCTCAGTTGCATCAAAGCTTTCCTTTTCGATTCTCAGTATAATTGGAGACTCGCTTGGACTTACCGTGCAGATCAAGCTTCTTTCGTCGGACGAGGGGGGCAGAAAAAGGGACATTGACCTTCAGCTTTCTTGCAGATGATGCTCCGTGGCTACTGTAACCATTTCTTCTTGGGAGCAAATATGTTCATGTGTTTTGGTTGATATTTGAAATTTGTTCAGCTCCCTTCGCTTGTGGCTCCTCGTGCTGAACAAGATTTTCAATAAAAGAAAAATAACATTATTACGTGTGATAAGATTACATAAAAAGGAAATAAAGCCAGAAGAATTTCTTTCTCTTGAAGAGTTTCATCCGAGACGGAGTTATTTCGTCCTTCTCCCCTTCGTCTTCCAGAGATTAATTACGAAATCACCACCATGTGACTGCCTACCGGAGTCGACATGAAAATTTCATCACGCTTGACATATAGATCGCCTACCTGTTCATCTCTCCGTATGGATCAGTTCCAATCGCTTTTTAGCTCTCCATGCGCTTCCAGATGGGAAGGACTGCCTTTTGTTATTTCCCAAGGACTCAACCTTCACAAAAAATTTGGAACTTTTGAAAATGGTTGAAAAACCTCTCGTTATATTTTTATTTTTCTGATGGAGAATTTTCAGCCCAACAAAGTTGAAGCGGCCAAATCTTCAATGTCACGGCCATGACTCATTAAGTTGAGCTTTCATGACCATATCTCTAACATAGTTCTATCGAATATGAAAGTTCCTATTGTCCATTTTAATATAGGCAATAATATTTTTATATTTACCGTAGATAATGCATGCATCTACTCTAAAGTAGAAAGAATATATACCTTATATTTGTATCATTTGACCCATGCAAAGTAGATTTTGTGCAAGGCTGGACACTAGATACACACTGTCAAGATATTTTGGGCCTTTATTTTTTCGACATCTATATTTGGTTTTTCACCGATGTATCAATAAAAGTGAATATAGATTCATCCCCCAGTCATATAATTGCTACACCCATTATCAATGTACCACGTGTCATTTTTTCTTTTAATCATTTGCTGCTTCGTTGGCGTAAAATGTATTGTCTTTTCTTTCCTTTTCTTCGGCATAATTGGTTCGAGAACTTATTTTCTTGCGATAATCTTTTTCTAATTGGCCATACCTTTTACAGAAGCGACTTTGTGGTTTATTTCTAAACCAGCAATCTTTCTCCAAATGATTAGTTTTCTTACAAACATCGCAAGACGGATCTTTCTCCTTTTGTGAAGTTTCTCCCCCTCTTTTATTTTTCCATGAGCTCTTTCCATTATTCTTAGATCGATGAACCATTTGTTTATTTTAGATTGGAAGTCACTTTCAACTGAATTTTCATCTTGTGCAATCAGTCTTTTTTCATGTGCTTCTAGATAGCCAATTAATTCACTTACTGATAAGGTCGTTAAATCCTTACTTGCTTCTATCGTTGTGACAATGGGGTTCTATTTTCTAATAAGTGACGCGAGTATTTTTTCCACGACCCCTCGCCTGTGATTCCATATCCGTAGGCTCTCATTTGATTAACTAATCCTTTAATTTTCCATAGTATTATTGGACGGTTTCATTTATTTTCATTTTAAAATTCTCAAAATATCTTCTTAGAGTTTTAAATCGAATAGTGCCGATCTTGTCTGATCCTTCAAATTCCTCTCGTAGCATCTCTCAAGCTTGCTTCGCCATATTTGCTCCAATTATTCTTGGAAAAACTGTTTTCGAGTGCACTTGTTGAATAACGCATAATGACGTTACATCCATTTGTAGTTGATCCTTTTGAACGATGCACCTTCTCGCGGAGCCTAACAACCTTTTCCCACGATGTCCAATAAATATTGAGTCATCAAGTACGTAGTCATTTTGATGCTTCAATAATAGTAGTTTATTCACGACAAAAAATGAAAATAGGAAATGAGGATGAAGTAACGTTGGACATGGGGGGTAATTCAAGGAGAGGGTGGCTAGGACGAACGTACAAGGACGAGGCTCTGATATCAATGATAGTTTTTGCGGAAGCGTGTGTAAAATATAACAAGAAAGCAGAGAAATGCCGAAGAGTTCACGAAGATGGACAAAGTCTACGTGAGTATGGCGACAAAGGAGCACAATAATAGTGGCATTACAAAGGAAGTCGGGGCTCTTTTCTAGTTGGTCGGCTGGTTTCTTTCTTCTACCCGTTTGGATGGACGACCATCTAGCCTATTTATAGGCTTCCATCGCCGACTTTTGTTTTGTACAGGAGGCAAAAGAGATAAGCTACGTGTCTTACCTTTTAACTCATACGCTCTTTGACTTTTCCCCAAGCTCTAGACAATTCCACGTCTCCTCAGGACTTGATATTTTCGTAGAATTCTTCTGAATTTTTCTTGCTAATATTTATCTTTAAAATCCTAGAAATTAGATCAATAATTTAACAGTAGAAATAGAAAAGGAAATGAAGCGAGTAAGAATTTCTCTCAAGAGTTGCATCCGAGACGGAACTATTTCGCTGCTCTATTTTTGACGTTCCGGAGATCATAAAATCACCACCATGCGACTTCTCGCCGGAGTTATCGGATGAAAATTTCATTCATCGTGCTTGCTTGACATAGAGATCACCTACCTGTTCATCTATCCGCTGCTCCATCTCTTGATCACCTCTAACATTATCGCGTTCCATGTGTCTATGGGCCCTGGCAAGCACCAATGCACGCAATCATTCTGCACGCGGTCCTTCGCCCCGTCGGCAAACGGGAAGGGGTGCATGTATGGGCCCGGATGGCCGTCCGGCCGCATCAACGACAACTTGGTTATGTCCAAGGCCTCGAGCCTAATCCCCGACAAATCCCTCGCCTCTGCTTTCGCAGCCTCCACTTCCTCCGCCAAACTCTTTCTCATATCCGCTTCCATTCCTTCGAGCAGCTTTTCACCTTCCTGATAAGGCTTCGTCTTCGGACATGAACCGAACTTGTCCCAGTCGCCCTCAAAATGCGCTGGCGGAAACATCGTCACGAACACATCCATCGCTCTACCACTAGCCCTGGTCCTGGCAATCAGGGCCTTAAGCGAGGTCCTCAAGGCCTTCCTCAACACGTCGTAGAAACCGATCTCAGTATAGTTCAAGCCGGAGCAGTAGTGGCAACCCAGGGCAGAACCACCCTCGAAATACACAGCAGGATGAACAAACCAATGCCCGACTGACAGAACCACCATGTCCAGCGAACCCAAATCGTTTGCCCACCTCTCATTCACAGAATCCAAGTACAACTTGTTGTAATCTGGGAAATTCTCCTCACCCTTGACTAGAAAAGGTGACCAGTATGCCGCAATGGTCATGTTGTGACCTGGGAAATTCCACTTCCTAAATTTGTCGACCCACCCATCACTATACACTAGGTTGGGGTCAGAAACAGAGGACAGCATGCAGACAAGAGACTCTAGCTGGTTCCTGGCCAGGGAGTCACCGACGAAGGCGACATTTTTGTTCCTGACAAGTTGGAGAAATTTGGTAGGTTGAAACCTGGGTAGGTGGCATTGATGGGGCTTCCACCTCCAATAGAGGTACTCCAAATCAGGCCTGCCGTGCGCGATGCAATTCCGGGCATCCTTTATCGCGCCACAAGTCGTCCCATTGTACAGAGGCTCCGACTTGTCGGGGATCCACTTGCCACTGGCGTAGTCACAGGGAGAAGGAGGAGGAGGAGTAGGAGGGGCCTCAGCGACCGCATCACCTCCGGCTACTTTTTTTTCAGCTGAAACGAATATAAGAACGCCAGCAGGAACAGGACGAAAAAGATGGTGTTAAGAGTTGTTACCAAGAATCCCAGATTCCATCAAGCAAACCAGAACCCAGCATTGCAAATGCTGGTCGTCTCATCATTTGGCGAGAATGTTACCTGGACAGGGAGAGGAGAGAGAAGGCGCGACGAGGATGTGGTCCGAGCTAGGGAGAGGGTAGAAGTACAAGCGGAAGAGAGCTAAGGGAAGGATAGCGTAGATGGTGTAAGGCAAGAACCTCCACAAGGAGAAGAAGGTCGTCGTCATCGAGCGTTGCTTATTCTGGTCATTGAATGGGCTCGAAACCCCCATTCTCTCTCTCTCTCTCTCTCTCTCTCCCTCTCTCTGAGTGTTGCTTACGGCTCGGCTATTGGTGATTGGTGTCTGAAAGTTATAGGCATTTAACGCAGAGAAATCAAGCTGAGGGAAGAAGAGAAAAAGAGAGAGAGGATCGAGTCAACACAAGTATTTTCAACATAAAAGCATTTTTTTTTCATTCGTTTCAAAAAAATATTTTTCACATCGTTTATTTTCTGATTAAAAAAAACGCCTTAAGTAGCCAAAATAATTGTCCTGCATTTGAAATTCTTTCATTGGGATGATATTATGGCCGTGCTTATTGCCTTATTCGATACAGAGGTGGGCATAACCGTTTACATGTAATAATAAAAACTAATCAAGTAAAATTTATGGAAACTTTGTGTTATTACAAGAAGCGACAAAATGTCTGAACTCGAAAAAGTACATCCGAGACTTGACAATAAAAAAACAGCTTTCATATTTCCACTCTATCGGGATAACATAGCAAGGAAAAAAAAGGCAATTTGTTCTAAAAGTTTAGCATGTGAGATCTTATAACGCCACTACCAACTATTCTAGAAGCTTAAATTATTGGGTAAATGCGTTATTTATTATTTGAATATTCTAATAATTTTTGCATCCGATGGCAGAACATTTTTTGTCAAGAACCAAGACCAGTTTAAAAATGGCTAATGCCATGAAAAACATCAAATTAGTACATATGTAATAAGTTTACTCTAATTTTTTTACCACAAATGGATACACATCTAATAAATTTATCATAAATAATTTTTTTATCACTAAAAATTGCAAACAGGTACACATGCGATAAACTTATCCGGAAATAGTTTTTTGATCATAAGAAATTTTAAATTGATATATTTGTGATAAATTTACATTGTGTTAGTTTTCGTTAAATTTAACGTCAAATTATTGAGTTAGATGAAACATGACATTAGACGAGTGCACTGATTTGAGATTTTTATCT
The DNA here is from genome assembly GCA_028455895.1 of Rhodomyrtus tomentosa. NCBI lineage: Eukaryota > Viridiplantae > Streptophyta > Magnoliopsida > Myrtales > Myrtaceae > Rhodomyrtus > Rhodomyrtus tomentosa. The sequence continues at coordinate 8,683,370 of JAPCWY010000003.1, read as the reverse complement.
TCTGTTTGTCGCATGTGTATTGATTTTGAGTTTTTTGTAGTATTTAACGGAAACTAATAGAAGTTTAATTTATTCCATGTGTAATTGAGGTTTTTGGTGACTAAAAAATTAATTTTGGATAAATCTATCATATGTGTACCGATTTGGAGAAATTTATCCCAATGTACCAATTTAAATTTTTTATGGTTAAAAAATAATTTAGAATAAATTTATTATAAATATATGATTTTGAGATTTTTTTTGTGGTGTTAACCTATAAAAAGGGTAGTTCACTTGATAGATCTTCGCAATTTTTTTTTTTTCACTTTCAGAATTCTAGACAACCCTAATTTCGAGAGAAATCGTCAACTCAAACGAAGCCCGCCAGATCGGAGTTCCTCCGACAAAAAAAAAAAAAAAAAGAATCGGAGTTCCTATTATTTTATTTTCTTGGGGGGAGGCATGTCGTGCACTGCATGTCGCATCGCGGATTCGTCGGGGGCAGAGGAAAAGAGGAGACAGAAGAAAAGTGTCCCTTGACTCCGAACTAGTCGTGGTCGTTGGAGACCACGCATACTGATAGCTCATGATATTTAGCTTAGAATAATCTACGCGATCTTTTCCGAACCTGAGGATTGGATCCTACAGCACTCGGATCCCTTAATCTCGAACTAATCGGCTGATAGCCTGTCCAGACATAATTAAATAATTCATTAACGTGCGCAACACTGAAGTGGCTTTGAGATTAATAAGATTGCTTATCTCTATTTGTTTCACGTTCTGATAGATAAGACACGACATAATGAAGGTTTAAATATAGCAGCAAAACTCAGGATTGGATCAACACACAAATGATGGAGACACACCAGTTAATCATGCAGTGTGGGCGGACATGGATGAATTGGATATTCATTAATCAAATCCAGCGGAGCATGTGCTCATAAGGATTAGCTTTACGGACACAATTACTAGGTACCGCTAATGAACTTAATGACATTGCGGACCAACAATCGCTCTCTTCACTTACTGATAAATTTGGAAAATAGTTCTTCAAATTTATTCTCGAAGTTTAAACGACTGCTAGTAAAGATCTCAACCTCCCTCTATTTGATTTCATAAAACCCTAATAATAGTCAGCCATAGGCTTCGAGAGGGGCGAGCATCAGCCTGGCCGGCCTCGTGCCCTCCGACGTCCAATATCTTTGGAAAAGCGCTCCTCGATACTCTTCCTCCCACGAGACGTGCGAACGGGACTCATTCCCACGTAACGCGTCGAGAAGTCCGTTGAGTTTTTTTTTAGAGCATCCGTTTTCAACGTGGGGGAGATGTTTTAGTAAACGACTATTTAAGAGGATGTGACGCAGATCTCGAGCGGTATCGCGGTTGGCGAGGCACGACGAGTGGGTTGACTGTCTCACTCCATCCGTCCCAACCCACGGCGCGGAAACGTGATTCGAAGAAGCATCGAGCAATGCAGCGCACATGCGACCTACGCACGGACGTGCACTCTGCTTTCCCCTTATTTCACTGCATATCTTAGGAGGACCATCTTCCGGTCAACGAGAGGCATTGTAGGTAGAACGACCCCGTTCTGGAAATTAGAAGACAACGACCTTCAAAGGCATTGTAGGGAGAGCTCCTTCCCAGGATGTTGTCTGTGCTCTTGACATGGCCCAATCTCATCCAAGAGCTGTCCAAACATCAGACTGACTTAAAAGAAAGAGAACATGTCGCATCACACACTTTAGGATTAGACATCTATATCAACTTCGTTTACGCTGTTGTTCGACTTTGATCCGCCAGTTATGGCCCCCGCAGGTTCTAGGAAAGAAAAGTGCCAACTGAACATCAGTCTCGAAAAATGTCACATGAGACAATCATCGGGGCTAAAACATTTCGGTTTACTTACACTTGGCGGGTGTCGCTGTGTGTGTTTCGTTTTTGCTTCGAGTGCCGAAACAGATTCATTGTCTATCCTCTGGCAACAGACAGCAAAACTCGCTTTGCAAAGCGATGTCTATGCATTCGGCGTGGTGCTTCTCGAGCTCCAGACGGGTCGAAGAGCTGTGGACTCAAACCAAGGACCAAATGACCAAAATCTGGTCCTCCAGGTAAGATAATAATAACCTCTCTAACAATTTCAAAAAGTTTTTCGACACAGTGTTTTCGTACGGAAATCATGTGGCTAATGCAGGTGAGGCACATCTCGAATGATGGGAAGAAGTTGCGGACCCTGATAGATCCCGAGATGAACCGGACTTCATACACAATGGAGTCCATGACCATGTTTGCAAACCTGGCATCGCGCTGCGGCTGTCCAGACAGCGGGGAGACACCACCGATGCACTTCAGCTGATATTTTATACGAATTCGAAAGGCATGAGCATGGATTTACATAAATTTGGTTATCAATGGCTCCGACCTAGTTCAGGAGGTTTTCTTATATAGAGACAGAAGATTAGTTAAGCACATTGAAGAAGTCCTTAATCTCAGCTAAGCATATATGAGCTCAATGAAGAAACTAGGATTTCCGAATGGCAATGCAGACGATCTGCGGTTGAGGGGGAATAGAGAGAGAGTGAGATAAATGACAACAAAGAAAAAATTAATCCACGCTCGGTCCGCATTTGCAAAAATTAATTTCTTTTTTCAAGTTGGAGCTCAGTTGCATAAAAAATTTCCTTTTCTGTTCTCAGTATAATTGGAGACTCCCTTGGACTTACTGTGCAGATTAAGCTTCTTCGAATCACCGCGATATTGAATAAGGCTCCGTTTATTAGGAGAAAAAAAAATGAATGACTGTGAAAAACATTTTCCTTAAAAATGATCGCTCATAAACCTTGAAATGATTAATCGATAACATGTGTTTCATTATGGATGACAAGTTTATGTCTAAATGTCAATGCAGACCGTGAATTTTTTTTCGCTCGTTCATTTTTGAAAGTGACGCAAGCAATTATATTTATGAAGATATTTTTCAAACCATTTATTTGTGGGGAAACAAATGCAAATTTTCTAGCTTTGATTCGTTAAGATGCTTACAGGACACGTGTCTCTTTACAACATGATAAATCATTTTCACACAATTAATCTGCAGGGAAAGGATGGTCCCATTTGATATCAGTCCCATATGAAGGAGGACATGGACACCAAAATAGTAAAAGAGTAAACAAAGAAAGAAAATATACATTTGACCTTGAGCTTTCTTTGCAAATGATGGATGGTGCATGGTTATTTTAATTGTTAGAATATGTATCGAGTTGAATTCTAAAGTAAAAATTTGAAATAAATAAATAAAAGAAGAAGAAATATAAGACCAGATTTTCGAAATATAACATTCCTATTTCCAATTGTGTGGTGGAGTAGTTGGACTGAAATTGGAAAGTCTAAAGTGGAAGTTAAAGTTAACGTGGTCAACATGGATTCTCATATATGAATATCTTTCACGCTGTATTAGAGCCTTCTTGAAATATCGTGGGTGATGTTCATGGACACTGGATGCCTGACGGTGGATCTTTGTAAAATTACGTCCAAGAGGAATTAGTGTTCAAGCAATTAAATCTTGTGAGTTTAAGATCTGTTTAATCTTTATGAGATTGAGATATTATTTCATGAGGAATTATAGGGATAAACATTACATGAGTTATTGAATATAACTAGGACTTGGGAAACATTGAGAGTGGTTGAATGACTCGAGTGTGGTTTGTAATTTCCGTTGATTGCTTGATCTATAGTGAAATTCATTGTTGATATCCTTGTGGACGTGAGTCTCGACGACTAAACCACATAAATTTGGTGTCCTTTATTTCTTGTTCTACCTATTATTGTTTGATTGATTGCTTCCGAGCAACAATAGGTATAAGAGCTAGGTTTACTTGAGTTGAAGCGAATCGATGCCTATAGAAAAAGTTAAAGTGAAAAATGACATTGGATTTTGGTTTCTGAAAGATGCAGATTCAGAATTACTTATATCAGATGAAATTATATTTACCATTGTTTGGGGAGAAGTTAGATATGATGAAGCAAGCTGACTTGCTAATAGTTGAATAGACGAGCAATGCGTGTTATTTAGCTAACGTTGGCTCGTAACGTCATGTTTAATATCATTAAATAAAATATTACTATCGGTTTGATGAAAGCCCTATCAGATATATACGAGAAGCCCTTTGCTATTAACAAGGTCTATTTGATGCGATGTTTATTTAATATGAAGATGAGAGAATGTGTATCAGTTGCTAATCATATTAATGAATTCAATGTGACCTTAGTCAATTGAGTTTAGTTGAGATTGACTTTGAAGATGAGGTATGTATTTTGATTATATTATCATCATTGCTAATAGTTGAAATACTACTATTATTGTTGTTAATAATTCCTCTGGATTAACAAGTTTGACGTTTGATGGGATTCAAGATTTAATTATGTGAGAACATTCGCAGAAGATAATCTAGCAAATCTATGTTTACTGCTTCACTAAGTGAAAATAGAGGAAGAACTAGTACTCGTGTGAGCAGAAGTAACATAAATATGAATAAATACAGTCAGTTTAGGAACGATAGTGTCGTTTGTTGCAATTGTGGCAAGCGGGAGCATCTTAAAAGGGATTGTTTTAAGCTGAAAAATGAGAAAGATACGAGAACTATACTTGAATTTGTGAATGATGTTGCAGTTGTGTCTAACGGTAATTCGGATAATGCTGATTTTGTCTTATCTGTTATTAAGGGTTCGCCATTTGATGGATGGATTATGAACTTTAATTGTTCTTTTTATTCTTCACCAAACATGAGCTGGTTTATCACTTATGAATGCATGAATAATAGTAAAGTTTAGTTGAAGAATAACGTTGAATGCGATGTTGTGAGTGTTGACAATGTTAGAATCAGAATGTATGACAGTATTATAAGGACATTGACTGAAATGAGGCATCTTTTAGAGTTGAAGAAAAATATAATTTCTTTGAGTGCATTTTACTAGGTGTCCGTATTCTTCAATATGTGTTGTTCTAAAAATTATTCGAAGTGCTCTAGTAATGATGAACGAAATCAAGCATAATGGCCTGTATGAGCTTTAAGGTGAGACAATGACGGAATTCATTGTGGAGACATTGAGTGCATCTATTCAAGAGTCTGAATTATGGCATATGTGTTTGGGGCACATTAACGAGAGAAGCCTGAAAGTTCTAAGTGAAAGGAACTTATTATATGGTGATATTGCTGACACACTAAATGTATTTAGGTATTGTGATTTAGATCAATAGCGAAAAGTAGAGTTTAGTGTGACTGTTAGAGAAATCACGGAAATTGCAGAATTATCACTTGAATGTTTGTAGGTTGTCATGATTTCCTTCAAGGAAGAGTGTTAGATTTTTTCTCACAGTTGTAGATGACTACTCGAGAAAGACTCACGTGTTTGTGCTTAGGCACAAATTTGATGATGTTGTCAGAACCAGATAGTTGAGAACTTCGATTAAAAAGGAGGTTGATAAAACGATCAAGCATGTGCAAATTGATAAAAGCATGGAGTTCTTGCTCAGAGCTGTTAAACGAATTTTGCATGAAGTAAAGCATAGTGAGACACCGTACTAGTGCCAATGAACCACAACCTATTTAAGAATTAATGAACAAAATATTACTAGAGAAGGCCATAAAATGTTCTCTGGTGCTAGTACGGTTAGGTAATTCCTAGAGATTGCCTTTTAGCATACCGGGCTTACTCTTGAAGCTCAACCTTAATGATCCAAAAATTTTCTAATTCACAAGTTCCACCAAAGTGGCGAGTAAAAAGCATACTAAACCACATCGCACTATTATGTTAACAAGAGGAATCTAAACAGAGGAAGCATGCTTCGAGAGGAGATGAGAAGTTTTAGAAACTCATGATGAAAACACACATTTTATTTCAAACTGAGGGCTAAAAGAGTTCTGCATCACTCGTTACACCCATGAAAAAGAAATCAGATAGATGCTATATCTATAACAAAAAGAGGCTTTATGCAAAGAAGTGCCCTTAGATGAAGCGTCAAGATAGTTATATGATCCAAAAGATTTCCCAAAGCACTGAAATTTCTCTCAGTGATGAAGACATCGAGTCTGTCTTCTCAATTGAAGATGAACCGTCACCTGACACCCTGTGTGCCATCCAGGCATACTCTTCCGATTCTGATGAATCTTCAGGTGATATTTTTGCCTTCTTTCCAACTGAAATCTCTTAGCTCCTCCATCTCAAATCTTCTGTCCTCCACTCTCCATACATCCCTGTTCATATATCCATTTTTATGTCTATACCATCCGTCCAAGTTATAGCACTTGTTGATACTGGTGCTGCTGCATCTCTTCGAGATACAAAAATCCTTCCAAGGAAATTTTGGACACCTTACACCAGATATTTTACTTCTGCTTCTGGAGATATTCAGATTTTTCCTCAACGCTTGATAACCACAAAAATCCGTGGTTGTCACTCACATGATAAAGATCTCATCATTGATTGAGATATTCTTTTCCAGTTACCCCAACTTAAAATTGTCCTAGATGGACTGAAGTTTGAAGATCAATTCAAAGAATTTGTGGACATCCAACGACTCTTTATCATACAACCAGAACTTCTTGATCCCATCACTCAGTCATTGTTATCCTGTTGTGCTAACTCTTTCTCAGTTTTGTCAAATCTATTCTCATCCCCTTTGGAAAAACTCCAACTTCTTTGTTCGATTACCATTTAAAAAGAGAGAAGATGTTAATCCCACAAAAACTAGTCATTCTGGCATGAATCATGATCATCTTACTCTTACCCAGAAAGAGTGTGAAGAACTTCTTACCCAGGGACATATTGAACCATCAAATTCTCAATGGGCTTGTTAAGCTTTCTATGTCAATAAGAGAGCTGAATAATATCGAGGAAAACTTAGACTTGTCATCAATTATCAACCTTGGAATAAATTCTTTCAAGATGACAAATTTCCTCTTCTTCATAAAAATTCTCTCTTTTCTAGCCTTGCTCAAGCAAAAATCTATTTTAAGTTTGATCTGAAAGTGGGATTTTGGCAATTAGGAATTCATCCTAATGATCGTCCTAAAACAGGATTTGGTATTCCTAATCAACACTTCCAATGGATTGTTGTGCCATTTGGCCTTAAAACTACGCCTTCCCTTTTTCAAAAGGCTATGTGTAGAATTTTTCGGCCTCTCTTGGCCAATGCCCAGATCGACATTGATGACATTCTGCTGTACAGTCTTGATGAAGATTCCCATTGTCAACTGCTTAAACAATTTGTTGAAATTGTTTAGCAGCATGGAATTATGCTCTCTTAGAAGAAAATGGTCATTGCTCAGAAAGAAATTGAATTCCTAGACATGCATTTTCAAGGAAGGATCATATTGACCTGGACCACATCTTGCTAATGAACTTCAAAAATACCCAGATGAAAACTTCACAGTGAAGGAAGTCCAATCCTTCTTGGACGTGGTAAATTATCTACGAGATTTTATTCCAAAGATACCAAAAGTACTTTACCCTCTTCAGAAGATGCTTAAGAAGAATGCTCCACTATAGAGACCCAAGCAAGCCCATGTAGTTGCTTATTTAAAGGAGATTATGCAACATCTTCTACCACTGCAGATTCCATCCACAGGAAAACCGATCTTGTAGACGGATGCCAGTGACAAATATTGGGTTACTGTTCTTCTTGAAGAAGTCGATGGTAAGCGTCGTACCTGTGCTTACAAAAGTGAACGATTTTCACAAGCAGAAATGCATTATCGCTCCACTTTCAAAGAAATTCTTGCAATCAAATACAACATCAAAAGATTTGAGTTTCACCTCATTGGTCACCACTTTCTTGTTGAAATGGGTTTGTCATCCTTTCCACAAATGGTCAAGTTTAAGCAAAAACAAATCCCTCATCCTCAACTTCTGCATTGGACAAAATGGTTTTCAAAATACTCTTTTGATATCAAATACATCCTTGGAAAGAAAAATGTCTTTACTGGCTTTCTATCCATACCCAAAGTTGCGTCCGTCAACATGTATATTTGAAAAAATCCTTTGCATCCTGGTACTTTTCGAACCTAGAACATGCGAGAAAACCAATGGAACTCTCTCAAATACACTCCAGAAGTACCTTAGCAGATTGAACAGAATGTCGTATTCCATAATATGCACTATCATATATGGAATTATCAGCATTAGATTTTCAGAGAATATGGCGGGTTGATGTTGAATCCAAAAGGACTTGACCTTGACTATCCATTCATCCGTTTGTGATAGTGGTCTCCTGACTATGAATTTCCTGAAGAACTCAAATGGTTTTTTTAGTATTTGTTCAACTTGTATACAGTTGCTATTAAATTTCCTACAGACAAAATTATCAAGGTTATGTCTTATGCGTTAATGGGAAATTTCTCCAACCAGAAGCCCCTCACTGAAATGCTTAAATGGTTTCAACCATTACAAGCATGGAGTCACATTTTTGTTGAACAGAGATGTGTTGGAAGACATGACCCAGAAAGACATACTGTCTTCATCTTTAACAGATCATGGAATTATATTGGACCAACTGGAGATTATCGGTCAAAAGTAGCTCCCTTGGGGACTACAACATTCAAACCCAATCTTCAAGCCCAGAAGGCTTATGTGTATAAAACTTTACCCAGATCCATATTTCCCTTTGAGTATGAACTTCGAGAATTTCAAAGGTTTATGTTAAAAAAAAAAACAAGGATATTCCTTCAAAAATTTAGCCTTATTCCACTAATCTCTCATGGGATAGGCCCAAAGTCCATCCATTGTCCCTTCAAGCCCTTGAAGAATATAGAAGAAATCAATCAGATTCTTCTATGGACGCTAATGATCCTTGGGGAGGACCTCTGTCTCAGGACCCTTATGATTATGTTTTTCCACAACCAAGTTTACCTCCACATGATATTCCGTCATGTTCCACAGACGTGCCATCAAGCTCCAATTATCGCGGCATCCCTGATGATCTTGAAGCAGATGCCATGATTGAGGCATATGAAAAGGAAAGATACTTCCAGGCTTATCAAAGAGAAAAAGATGGGGGCCCTGACAGCTCAGACTCAGACGATGCAAATTATAATCCAGATCGGATCGTCGGCGAGCCTGATTGACAAAAGGAATCGCTTTATTGTTGTTGGCAGTTACTTTACTTTTGTTGACCACATGTCTGTACTATGTTTGCATGTTTGTAATAATTAGCTGCGGTAACCTTGTCGGTTTTGTAGCTTTGCATCGGATTGTCAGTTTGTGGATCAAGGAATCCAATATAAATAGTGTATAATGTCCGCCTATAAAAGACGTATGGGTGTAACGAGTGAGGCAGAACTCTTTCAGCCCTCAGTTTGAAATAAAATGTGTTCTTTCGTCATGAGTTCCTAAAACCTCTCCTCTACTCTCCTCTCGAAGCATGCTTCATCTATTTAGATTCCTCTTGTTAATATAATAGTACGATATGGTTTAGTATGACATTCACTTTTCACTTTGGTGGAACTTGTGAATTAAAAAATTCTAGAATCATTAAGGTTAAGCTTCAAGAGTAAGCCTGGTATGCTAAAAGGCAGTCCCTTAGTAGGCGTAGTTGCCATTTGTTGACACCTAAATTTTGACTATCTTTTTAGTCATTTATTTTGCAATAAAAAATTTGGAGTTAATTTTAATTCCTACAAAAAAATAATTAGATCATTCTTCATATTTATTTTTAGCATTCATGCATTGCATTAGCATTGTTCTGGATCGGCGGTGTCAAAATGAGCTTGAATTGACAAGCGATTTGGATTAGAACTCATCACCAATTTTTGTCAATATTGAAGAATATGTGTTGAATTTTTCAAAGAAAAATTAAACTAATTTGATGCAATTTAGCCTTTTGGGATTTAATTCGAGTCATATTTTGAGCACGGGTTTATTTTGCAAAAATTAAGAAACTTTAGGTCCTAAGCTTGCAATAGTTTTATATATAAATACAAGGTTTTGCCTAGGGTTTGAAAGGGAATTCCAATTCATTGTCATACACGGCCAGAAAATTGTCACACACGGCCAGAGCAGAGGAGGCCACACTATGAATACACGGCCATTAAAGTGTTTCGTTGAGAGAAGACACAGAAAAAGAGATCCCATCTCCTTCTCGTAGTCCTCATCTTGTGTTCAAGAAAAATAGTGGGAATCAAAGAGACGAAGGGAAGAAGAAGGACTTCTCGTTCAAGTCTCCCTCTCTGTCATCCTTGCCTATGCCGATTCACTCACCATAGAGCGGCATCGCAAGAGTCACATCCTTGTGAATTCGGTTCCAGTAAACCCAAGGTTATTTGCCACGAGATTATCACTTTCATGATTATTTAACTTTTCTTGTTGCAGGAAGAAAGAGAGAGTCACTCTTTCGAGCCAACGACGCGAGAAGGGCGGTGAACTTTTGTTGCCTTCTTATCCTCATCCCTATTTGACAAGATAAGGCAGCAAAAGCTTCAGTCTTGTTGACCCCCGGATGCAGACAAAAGAAAACTAAGAATGCACGTCATGCTACCTGTGCCACCAAGCTTGCCATGGTTCACCGCAATAATCCTCGTATCCGAGGTGCTCTACCATCGTTGCTCAAACTAGACGTGCGCCTATGAAGTCCTCACCATCAGAAAGCCAGATCCTAGAAGCCATGATGGCCAGATATCAGAATCCCCTTCGACGCACAACCGCGAGAATTTGTACAATCCAGAGTTCAATCGATGACAAATTCGGGCCAAAGGGCTACTTTTTTGGGCGAATTTACAGCTTGCATTGGTGATGGAAAGTGGCTTTGAAAAGGTATGCTTTTGATTGCTAAATCATGCTTGATTGATTGGTAATTTGCATGGTTGTTCATATCGATTTTTTTTTTTTTTGCAATTAATGTTAAAAAAAATGATTCAAGTTTTTCTATTCATCCTCTATCAAGAATCAAAGATGGGATTGCTGAAATAAAATTATGGTTTCCTCAAATTGTTCGTCAATTTGGTCGAATTGGGATACTCTTGGGAATTGACTATGCTTAATTGGAAGTTCATCTTTTCCTCAAAGTAAAACTCGTTCAAACGAATTTTTGAGATCAAAGTGGGACGATCGGAAAAATTGAGAATCTTGTCGAATGAAAGTTTGGATTTTTTTCCGGCATATTCATGCTCATGACTGAACGGCATACCGTGGATGATATTCAATTGTTATCTTTGGCACGTGGTTGGTTCAATTATCCCATCTTGATTATCTCTTAACCCTTTCACGATATGGATGGTGATCATGCCGAATTAGATTAACTGAATTGGATAATTTTTGTCCTGTGGATGATTCTTTCTTTTGAGCTTGTTCTTATCTTTAACATGCAAGATGATTTGGATTTTTATTTTGGTGCTATCTTATTCTATCTCTAGCAATTTCTTCTTAATATTATCTGATTAGAGATAAGATTTGAACTCAATTGGATAACGTATCTCGTTACACTTTATTTCATCCACATCATATTTTCGAATTCCATATCTTGTATCACACTCCATATTGTTTAAATATTCTTTGCATATCTTTAGGTTATCTCTTATTCCATGCATCTTCATTGCTGAAAATATAAATGATATGACAAAAAAAAAAGTCTGCTCATTTGTTGCCTTCTTCTTATCCCTTGTTGTTCATAATTTCGAGTATCATTAGTCCTTCATTCACCCATTTTTTTGAAAATCACATGCTGCACTTCATATAGATTTAGTTCAAATTCATGGTCTTGCGTATTATGTTCATTCGCGTACTACATGCTTGCATATTCATGTTATCATAGGTTACCATGCCATCATTCATTTCGTTCTATGCAATGTCATTTCGCATGCTTTAATTAATTAGCTAATTATTGCATGTAAGGTAATTTGACTTTTAATTTGTGTGCTTTGCATATCATCCTGTCATCTAGATAGTTTGCACACCATCGCATTCATATTGTTCATGCATTGCATATAAAAGCGAAAATCCAAAAAAATAATAACTCCTTTTTCCGAGCTTCAAATCCATTCAATCCAAGTTGCTAAACTTAGTACATCTCATGAAATTAAGGTACCGAAAGGGCGTTAATTTTAATTAACTAGTGTGATCAAGTCTCCAAATCCATAATATCTAGTTCGTAGTAGTAAAATAGTTCTCCCGTTATTTTATTTAGGCTTCTAATCAATCTACCGAAAATGTTTAGTGGTGACTCCGAATTCTAAATCATTCTAATTAATTTAAGTTGCGATTTGGTAGGCCTTGGGAGAGTCCGTATTAGGTTATTTATTAAAATTAGCCTAATAATCCATTAACTTAAAAATAAAATTTTAGTTCGCGATACCATTGTGTGGGATAGCATACCTGTATACAAGCTTAAGCTTAAGCTTAAGCATGTCTTCGCTTCCTTATTGGTATCAAGCTATCTAAAGAATAAATCCCTATCAATTGTGATTGGATGTTTATGTTCTTAAAATATTTGGTTGTCAATGTTATGTTTGAGTTAGTGATAGTAAGCTTAATGGTGGGTAAGAAAGTGCACATTACTAGGCTATGCACAAGGTGAACGAGGTTGTCAGTGGTGTTGCGCAGAATTAAATTCTCGTGTTATCAGCAGACAAGTTATATTTGAGAAGTCTCTAGTACTTCAAATTAGGAATGATTATAACAGTGCTTATCCGAATCTAGATAGTATTCAGCTTGGGGTGAAATTGCAGCCAGAACTCTAGAGTTAGTGGATACTAACGAAGTAATCGACATAGATAATGCTTGTAGCGAGGTGGAACATGTAGAGTCAATTGTTGTAATTGTTGATATTGATAATGTACTTATTCAGTCTCCTGACAGATATGGATGCAATGATAATTTTGCTTTATTTATTATGGAGAAGCTTATGTCAGAAATTACTTATGGAGCAGTTAAAGGAGCGTATGCAGTTATTGCTCTAATGAAGTTCACAATTATAGTGAAGTTCAAGCGTACTAGGACTTGGAATACTTCTGTGGCGATTGAGCCTATTGGGGCTATCGGGAGAGTGATAGCGAAGTTCAAAGTTCTAGCGAAGCGATTGTGATATGACTTAAACATCGAGCCAAAGTGGAGATTATTAGAATATGTCTCAAATTTAAGCCCGAATAAAAATCTTAAAGAAATAAATAAAAGAAGAAGAAATATAAGAATATATTTTCGGATAATAACATTCCTTTTATCTGTTGGAGTGGTTGGACTGAAATTGAAAAGTCCAAAGTGGACCTTGAAGCAAACGTGGTCAACATGGATTCTCATATATGAATATTTTTTCATGCTGGAATTGGGTCTTCTTGATTTTGGCAGAACTGCGCCTCTCTCTCTCTCATGACGTCCATAGGTTCTTCGTGAAATTACATGCAAGAAGTACAAGTGTTCAAGTGATAAAATCTTGCGAGTTTAAGATTTTTTAAATATCTTTATGAGATTAAGGTATTATCTCGCGAGAAATTGTGGGGCTAAATACTATATTAATTTATTGGATGTAATAAGAGGTTTGGTGTTGTGACCCGTCTGCCATGACCAAGTTGGTCTGTATCGATTGGGCTAATGAATTGTCGTAGTCCAACTCTTAAAAGGAATGAACAAACTTCAATGCGTGCTCTCTCAGATCCATACCAAATTGTGACGAGAGGATTTTTTTATATCTAGATCAAACTTAATGTAGTTAGTTGATATTTGCAGTGTGTACATGTCAATGGAATCGCCACCAATCTATTTTTGGAGCATATATTGGAAACCTTGCTAAGCGGTTAGAAGATTCCATTCGGTTACATGAAAATCAGATAAATGGTCTGGAGATTTAGTTTACGCCATCGTTACTATTGATGCATTTCGACGTCTAAATTGAATGATTTTTCTAATTAAGATTTTCATGCAGATGTCTTGGGATAAGGTGACTTCTAGTATCTAAAGGTTCATGTTAATGAGAGTGTCTAACCTATCAATCATAATCAATGAAAATAAATGAGCAAATCAAAGAAGCAAATAAATCGTATCAAATCGTGACATGATATATGCAGTGAAGCGTTAAAGTCTTAGAGAATGCACTATTAAAATTAAGGGGTGGTTCGTAAAATTTTAGGACTGTCCACGGGATAAAATGATCATTTTGGAGAAATTTCGAGAACCAAAATCGATAAAAATGGGTCAAACTAGTAAAACGTGGACATTTACCATTTCTTGTGATTTTTGAGAATTTTTCTGATTTTTCCTATTTTGTAATTTTTATTATTATTTTTTACTATTTTTTATTTTATGATTTTTTTTTGCAATTTTTATTATTTTTCGGACCCAGTTGACTCAATCGTCCGACACAGACCAAATGGGTTGGTTGGCACTAAAATGACATAGCCTTGGCATTTTTTGAATTTCCGAATTTTTCAATTTTTTTTATTTTCTAATTTCAAGCTGATTTATTGATCTCACGCACCAAATTAAGCCACCGCCCTTAGATTAATCTATTAATATTTATGATCCAGATCGAATGGCACGGTTAATCCACAACCATTCGATCATATTTTTATTTTTTGAAAAATATTTTATAATAACTACAAATAAATTTTATTTTTAGAAAAAGCTAGATCGAGCTACATGGTCAAATCGTAGTCGTCCGATCTATTATTTATTTTTTTATTTTTTAACTCGAGTATGATATATGCCCGAATGACGTGGCTGCCGCGTCAAACACCACAAAATCATTGGCCAGGTCAACGTACGTTGACCAGTCAGTGTCCTCGCAAGAAGACGATGCCGATCGATGGCGAAACCGCCTCTAATTGTCCCAATGCTTACACCGATCAAATCGTCGACTCCTAAGCTACAACATATCCAATTTCTAGCTCGATCTAACGGTAGGATATGAGCAACTCAAGCTTGACAGTAGTTGGCCATGGCATCTCACAGTTCTATATCTACGCAAAATCTGGGCAAATCAAGCACAGAAACAGCTTCAAGGAAGTTCGGAGGTACTTACCTGAGGTCTGGATAGACCGTGCGATCTTTGATTTGTGTTCGCAGACTCGCGACAGGTTTAGGAAGGTTTGGGAGTTGGACACGAGGTTTTATGCAATGAAATGCAAAACAATGGTAGATTCATGATCATGATGAGCTTAAGAGTAAATCAAACTAAATTTCAAGCAGAATGATCAAGAAATCAAGATTTCGCTATTAGAGGATCTTCAGACTGTCAGCAATGGTGCTCACCTTTCTCGAGATGCAGAGGCTGAACGGCGAGGTTATACCGCTTCCTTAGAGTCTCAGGAAATTCGGAGGCGTGCTCCGGAGCTTTGATTTTGCTCAGAATGTCGTGGTCGAGTTTCGAAATTCTCTACGAGCTCGAGAGACAATGGTGTTGCAGGGAGAGCTTGAGATCTCTTCTTTCTACTCTTCGGATAAGTACAATATCAGTGCCATAAATTTTGTATAATATTTATTTGAGTGCCATAACTTTTAAAATATTCAATTAAGTGTCATAACTTTAAAAAAATCATTCACTTGAGTACCATCATTAACTTAGACTCCGAAAAAGCTAATGTGGCGCCGACAAATCAATTATTTGAAATATTTTATCGTACACGTGAAAATTTTTATAATTTTCCTATTTTTTTTCTAAATTTTCTTATTTTGGGTTCTTAAATAATATTTCAAAAAAAGTGAAAACTCTAATTCCTTTGGCCAACGAGGTCACCGCAACCCTCATTGGCCCCTCTCGAGTGGCCTAGGGGTCGGGGTCGGCTCGCCCTAGGCCGGTGACGCCACAATGGCCTTGGGCGACGGTCGTCATGGCCTTCTGTGAAGATCCTCGTCTCAGGACTCTACCAGCAGCTGGCCCAAGGGCCATCACCTCCGGTTGTGCCGCTCACCTCGGCACCCCAGAGCTCCTCCCTCACCCTGCACCTTTGGCCTTCACTCACCTCCTCTGCCACCTCGACAACGTCCAAGGCATCGTTGACGCCCTTGACGCAGCATTCAATGAAAGTCAAACAAAATCTTATTTTAAGAGGAAATTAACGAATGTAGTATTGATAAAAGTATGTTTCGTCGTCCAAAAACCTTAAAACAAGCATGTTAACCTACTAACACCAATACTAATAAAATTATAAAATTGCCACTAAAAATAAAATTAAATCTGAAAAATACTAAAATAATTCAAAATACCACCTAAACGTCTTATTGATAAGACGGCCGTTTCGCTTCAACCGATCGAATTTGAGCCTATTCTGACATCGTTGACTCTGATTCTAAAAATTATAGACGTATTTTCTCCACTTTCCTTATGACTTTTACCTATCCAATTGGTACAGAAACGCACCGCTTATATGCTCCGCTTCAACCCTCTCCTCCTTTCGCTGAAACGCCCCCAGATCTCTCCTTCATCGATTTCTCTCTCCAATTCACCCCTTCTTTTTAACCGACAATTTCTCTGCTTTGAACCCATTAAACTTGAGCTCAGGATTTTTTCCCCTAACCTTACTTGCTGGTGTGTTCGCGACAGTGGGTGTTGCATTGACGGTTTTTGCTGAGTGATCGAAGCTCTGGACTGTTTGGGTGCGTGTTCGCGCTGCATAGGAGAGCTTGGTTCAAGCAACGCTTCAGATTCTGCTTATGTGTTGCGATTTGGAATGCCTTCTCGCCTCACCCAGCGTCGCGAGGTCCAAGGCCTCCAGCAACGGCCTCCCGGCCAGCAGTCGGCAGGGTCGCGAGGGCCTTTGCGGCCTTGCCCGCGGTCGCTGAGGTCGCGATGACCGTTGTCGCGGCCTCGCCGGCCCAGGGCGAGCCGAACCCGACCTCTTGGCTGCCCGGGTGTGGCCGGCGAGGGTGGCCGGTAGCCTCGTTTTTATTTTTATTTTTGGAAATTTTGTAAGTGTTAAATAATTAAAATAAAAATAAAAACATCAAAATAAATGAAAAATGAAAAATTCCATAAAATATTTTAAAAAAATCTAAAAAAAATTCACGTGAGCATTAAGAAATTAATAAAAAAAATAATAAAATATATATGTCAGTTTTTCCGACAAAAATGACACTCTAGTGAATAATATTACTCTGATGTAGCACTCAATTAAATATTTTAAAAATTATGACATTCAAATGAACACCATACAAAAATTATGATATTTATACCGTAATTATCATCTCTTTTTCTCACTCGGTCTGTTATCGTCATAAAACCGAATGACTACCTCTTTTCAACAAAACTGTGTGAGATTGGTTACATGCGAATCAACGGATTTTTGGCGTGCTTTAGGGTGAGGGTGTTGAGTCGGTGGTTTCTCGCATGTGCGCATCACGCACAAAATGGTCCGCTTTGGACGGTTGGGAATGGGTGTCACTGTCACACCGACACGGCAAGTTGGAAATATACACTTGCCCGACACCACTCGACATTTTTTTTTTTACGGCCATACACTTAAAATAGTCAAAAGAAGGGCTAATATTTTGACCTAATTTCTAACTTCTTCATTTCGACATTTGTTATTGATCACGCAAGAATTTGTAAAGCTCATTTTGTATTTGCTAGTTGATAGAAAATTATCTGTGAGGTCTTTGTATTATATGTATATATAAAAAATATACACAAAATATATTTGCTAAAAGCCTGAAACAGGACTTTATCGTGTATATGTAAAAATATACATAAAATACACAACGTGTCGAAATTTTTTATTTTTTAAAAATTCACGTATCTACGTGTCGTGTCGTGTCGTGTCACATCGCATATCATGTACTGTATCCAAGTAACATAGTTGCGTGTCACTGGATTCTCCTTTTGGTACTCTGGCATGCACGAACTGAACCTCAAGGTGGCACATTTTTGCTCGGCCTTTCCCCGGGTGTGGTAGGTGGTCAAAAGTCAATGGTCGTCGTAGCCCCGGCGGTCTCCGGTTGTGAGAGTGGGTGCAATTGAAGCGGAACTTCAAGTGCTAAGAGCCCAGCCATTGACGTTTCCAATTGAGGTTATTGGGTCCTCCAATTTGGTGATCAAAGCTCGACCTCTATAGCCATTCAAACCTGTGCGGGAAGACCATTTGGGAAAGAAGATGATTATCCGAGTCGTTGGGTAGGATCACGTTCGACCCGATCGACCAAATTTTCTCAAATTAACCTATCAAACTTCAAAATTTATCAAATTAAACTCCAAAATTGAATTCTGGAACTAGATTCCATTTAAAAATGACAAGATTGGGCAGAATTGGTTTTAAGTTGTGCAAAACCCCCAATTTGTTAGTTTGACTTGCAATTAAATTTTGAGAAATCCAAACTCCTAACAAATGAATCGACCCAATTCATTCCATCAATAGGTTCAAAATAGTGGAAAACATGGGAGAGTGGTCTTGGATTTGCATGAACATCTCTAAAATTTGATTGATTGCACTTAGAGTAAAGTCAAGGGACTAAATTGAAAATAAAAGTGCAATTAGGTCATTTTTGCCAAAATTGTGCAATTACACAAACAATTGCACTAAAATTAAATATGAGGAACTAAATGGAAATTTCATGACTTATAAAAATTGAAAATAAAATGACTCAAAAGATAATTTTTGGCTCAATTTGGGTTTATGCTCAATCAAGACTCTCGTAATCCCAAATTAAATTTTTCAAATTTTAAATGGCCAAAATGAAAATAAAAATATTATTTATTTTTATATTATTTTTTGCCACAAATATTATTTTTCTTATTTTTTGGATATTTTTATAATATAAAAATACTAAAAAATGCGAAAAATTTCAAAAATTATTTTTTGTTCAAATATGATTTGTTATACTTGGCCAAAGCTTCCAAAGCTTCCAAAGTTGACTTTGCAATTTTATGAATTTTTATGAATTTTTTAATTAATTATAAAAATAAATGACTAAAAATCAATTGCCTACACTTGGGAAATACTGAGAGTGCTTGAGCAATTCGAGTGTGATTTTTAACCTTCGTTGATTGCTCGATCCATACTAAAATTCGTTGATGCTCTCCCCACGAACTAAGTTTCTACAATCGAACCACGTAAATCTGGTGTTCTTTATCTTTTATTGTTCTATCTATTTATTATTCGATAACTTGATTCAGCATAACAGTAACTATTTCTTCTTTCGTGTTTCTCTTCTTGAGAGCAAATAAGTTCTTCTTTTTTTTTTATCTGAAATTTGCACAGCTCCCTTTGCTTGTGGCTCCTTGTACTGAATAACCACGGAGCGGAGAAAAATATTTTTAATAAATAATAAGGCAAGTCCTCACGAAAATAATAATACTACATGATAAGATTAGTCTGAATCATTTAAGCTTCGTAGAAAATCGAGCTGCCCGAAACATAAAAAGGGAAATAAAGTGAGAAGAATTTCTCTCTCAAGAGTTTCATCCGAGAGACACGGAACTATTTCATCGTTCTGGTGATTACAAAGTCACCGCCATGCGATTGCCGGAGTCGTCGAATGACCGGATGAAAGTTCGATTCATGGTGCTTGACATATAGACCACCTACCTGTTCATCTCTCCGCCGCGCCATCTCTTGATCGCCTCTAACAGTATCGCGTTCCATGTGTCTATGGGCCCTGGCAAGCACCAATGCACGTAATCATTCTGCACGCGATCCTTCACACCGTCGGCAAACGGGAACGGGAACATGTATGGGCCAGGATGGCCGCATCAACGACAATTTGGTTATGTCCAATGCCTCGAGCCTAATCCCCGGGAAATCCCTTGCATCTGCTTTTGCAGCCTCCACTTCCTCCGCCAAACTCTTTCTCATCTCCGCATCCATTCCTCCGAGCAGCTTTTCACCTTCCTGATAAGGCTTTGTCTTCGGACAAGCACCGAACTTGTCCCAGTCGCCCTCAAAATGCGCTGGCGGAAACGTTGTCACGTGCATATCCATCGCTTTGCCACTAGCCCTGTTCCTAGCCATCAGGGCCTTAAGCGAAGTCCTCAAGGCCTTCCTCAACACGCCGTAGAAACCGATTTCAGCAAGGTTCAAGCCGGTGCAGTAGTGGCAACCCAGGGCAGAACCACCCTCGAAATACACAGCAGGATGAAGAAACCGATGCCCGAATGACAGAACCACCGTGTCCAGCGAACCCAAATCGCCTGCCCACCTCTCATCCACAGAGTCCAAAAACAACTTGTTGTAATCGGGGAAATTCTGCTCACCCTAAACTAGGAAAGGTGACCAGTATGCCGAAATGGTCATGTTGTGGTCGGGGAAATTCCACTTCCTGAATTTGTTGTCCTCTCCATCTCTATACACAATGGTGGGGTCAGAAACAGAGGACAGCATGCAGAGGAGAGACTCTAGCTGGTTCCTGGCCAGGGAGTCACCAACGAAGGCGACATTTTTGTGCCTGACAAGTTGGAGAAATTTGATGGGTTGAAACCTCGGTAGGTGGCATTGATGGGGCTTCCACCTCCAGTAGAGGTAGTCCAAATCAGGCCTGCCGTCCCTGATGCAATTCTGGGCATCCCTTATCGCGCCACATGTCGTCCCATTGTACAGAGGCTCTGACTTGTCGGGGACCCACTTGCCACTGGAGTAGTCACAGGGAGGAGGGGGGGGGCTTCACCTCCGGCTCCTGTTTTTTCAGCTGAAACGAACATAAGAACACCAGCAGGAACGGGACAAAAATATGGGGTTAGAGTTGTCACCGAGAATCCCAGATTCCATCAAGCAAACCTGAACCCAGCATTGCAAATGCGGGTCGTCTCATCACTTGGGGAGAATGTTACCTTGACAGGGAGAGGAGAGAGAAGGCGCGACGAGGATGTGGTCGGAGCGAGGGAGAGGGTGGAAGCACAAGCGGAAGAGAGCTAAGGGGAGAATGGCGTAGATGGTGTAGGGCAAGAACCTCCAGAAGGAGAAGAAGGTCGTCGTCTTCATCGTCGGGTGTTGTTTATTCTGGTCTTTGAATGAGCTCGAATCCCCCATCTTCTGTATTTTTCTGAGTGGGCTTACGGCTCCGCTTTTGGTGATTGGTGTCTGAAAGTTTCTGGCATTTAGCGCAGACAAAAAGAGAGCCAAATATTCACAACAATTCATACTCATACATTTTTATGAACGATAGAAATATTTTTTTATTCATTCATTTCATTTTATTTTTGTAAACAATATAAATATAAACGATCATTTTTAAAAATATATTGTTCATGTCGTTTATTGTCCGCAAAAAAAAAAGTGCCTTAACTAGCACAAATAGTTCTGGTTACTCTTCCACTGGGGTGATATTATGGCCACTCTTATCGCATTATTCGATGAGCACGTGTACGTAGTTGTTATTATTTTGTTATATATAATAACAACTAATAAGGTAAAATTTATGGAAACTGTGTTATTGCAAGAAGCAAAAAAATGTCCGAACTCGAAAAAGTACGTCTAATACACGACAAGAAGAACCATTAACCAACTCTAAAAACTTTCATATTGCCACTCTACCCGGAGGACATAGCAAAAAAAAGGTCGAATTGTTGTAATAGTTTAAGCATGTGAGATTTTGAAGGACCGTTGACCAATTATTTTAAAAGCTTAAACTATTTAAATATTTAACAATCTTTATGTCGGATGGCTCATCAATTTCTGTCAAGAACCAAGACCTATTAAAAAATGATTAATACCACAAAAACATCAAAATAGTACACCTACGATAAATTTACCATAAATTATTTTTTTACGACAAAAGTCTCAAACTGGTATACACCTAATAAATTCACCACAAATTATTTTTTTATTACTAAAAACTTCAAACCGGTACGCATGTGATAAATTTATCCTGAATTAATTTTATACTTATCAAAAATCTCAAACTGGTATACATATAACAAATATACCATATGTTGGTTTTTGTTAAATTTACTGTCAAATGATTGAATTAGATGACACATGACATTGGATAAGTGTACTGATTTAGGGTTCTTGCCCTCTGTTCGTCATATGTGCATTAGTTTAGAGTTTTTAATTGTATTTAATGAAAACTAGGTGAATTTATCACATACGTAATTGAGGTTTTTAGTGGCCAAAAATTAATTTTGGGTAAATCTATCAAATGTGTATCAATCTGGAGAAATTTGTCTCAATGGTACCAATTTAAAATTTTTTGTAATCAAAAAATAATTTATGATAAATTTGTTATAAATATATTATGTTGAGATCTTTCTGTGGTATTAACCATTAAAAAAATGGGGGCAGTTCACTCGAGAGATGGTCGATATAACACATATGTATCCCAGAATTTTCATTAAAAGCGTAATTTCATAACTAATTATAAAGTACGAGACTCAATCGAAAGCGAGTGATCATGTCATTAGACACGACGCATATTGATAGCTCATAATATCTAGATTAGAATAATCTGCATGATCTTTTCCGAACCCGAGGATTGGATCCTACAATACTTCGATCCCTTAAGCCCGAGCTAATCGAGCGATAGCTTGTCCCGGCATAACTAAATTATGCATTAAGTACGCAACACTGAAGTGGCTAGATTGCTTATCTCGGTTGTTTCTCGTTCTGATAGCTAAGGCACGACGTAGTGAAGGCTTAAAATATAGCATTAGTCAAATTGCTCCGCAAAACTCAAGATTGGATCTAAACTAGACAAATTAATCATGGAGTGCGGGCAGACATCGATAAGTTGGATGTTCATTAATCAAATCCAGCAGAGCATGTGCCCATAAAGATGAGCTTACCGACACAATTACTAGATACCGCTAATGAACTTAATTACATCCGTTTTCACCTCGGCGGGATTTCAGTAAACGAAACTATTTAAGGACGCGACGCGAATCTCGAGCGGTATCGCGGTCGGCGAGGCACGACGAGGGGGTCGACTTTGTCACTCAATCCGCGCACGTGACCCACGAACGTGCTTTCTCTCTATTTACTGCTGTCTTCCGATCAACGAGAGGCATTGTTGGTAGAACGACCCATTCTGAAAAATTAAAAGACGACGACCTTTGAAAGGCGGTGTGTACCGATTCCGCCTTCTTGCTCTCGGTTTGGCTAGTCGTGCTGGTATGTCGATCAGAGCGTGTAAATTACTCGATCACTAGTGTATTTTGATTATATGAATACCATAAGGTCCATGTATACCGACATCACCTAAATAACATTTTGACGTAACGATGCTTCATTGTGAACGACGTGGGTAAAAAATTGGGTCCAACAAGTCCGATGGGATTAGAGCTTCCAAAGCCAAGACTCAAGAACCCTCGGAACGTCAGCCAAGTACAAGGACAGTCTATGTAATATACCATCTCATTGACCACTCCAACACAACACGAAAGGCATTCAAAGTCCCTCAATCTCTCTAAGCCATTGAGCATGCAGTGGCTAAGTTTCAATCCCACCAGCAGAGCCAACGTTGACATTCCTCATTTGCGTCATCGTGACAATACAGTCCACCATCGTGGCTCTGATCCTGGAGAAAGACGTGAATGCTTGGATGTTGAAGCCTGATATAGAGTTGATGACCATAGTTTTACTCGGTAGGCACCACGCACAGATGATGCAACCGTTGCAAATGTTAAAGCTAAAAGCACTCCTGACTAGTAGATTTGTGCTGGATAACTTCATGGGCAATTGATCTTTTATAGGCATTTTTCGTGGTAGCTATAAGGAGTGTGACTCACGCGTGGGTGTGGAAGACCATGGGGCCTGTATACATCTCCATGTTTAAGCCACCCAGCATGATCATTGCCTCTGCCATGGGGGTTTCTTTGCTTGGCGACACTCTCTATCTTGGAACGTATGATCAAATTATATCTTTTTCTAAACAACAAGAAAACATGAGTTGAGATGTCTGCTGCATGGACTAGAATCGGTGTCTTGTTAATCTTTCTTCAAGGCAGTAATATATGCAACTTGATTCAAATTGTGGGTGAAGTGCAGTGTGATAGGAGGAGTCATAATTGCTGTTGGGTTTTATGCTGTCATATGGGGGAAAGCCGAGGAAGAGAAGGCGCTCCAAGAAAAACGGAAGTTTCAGCTTCGAGACTTCCTCTCCTGAAGTACCTCTTTTGAACGAGCACGTGGAAGCATAGCACCTCGTATCTTGACTCCTGCCTGGTTTCAGATTTAGATTTGCGTACACAGCAAGGCTCAAACAGGGATGAAGAGCCATCTGTCCTGGCCTCTTCGAAAAAGGAAGTTCCTCTTTGGGCTAATTCTTTCAAGCAGCAATTCCGGTAGAAAAAGAAAAAGCGAGTGGAATAAGACTTTTTGGCTAGCGAGAGAGACCTTCTTGTGGATGGAGAGAGCGAGCTGTAAAGGTAGCTATTGCTCTTTGCTGTAAGAGCTAGTTCGGATGGAAACCCTGATGAAAAAGTCGGATGTTTTCTTCTAGTTGATTCTTCTTCTTTACCTGAGCACATTCACCCTAACTACAATCGACATTGATTCTGTCATATTATTGTGGCTTATTCGCCGGGTGGTATTATATCTATGCCAACCCATAGCACATAGCTCTTGATCTCCTTACCCCAACCAAATCATGGTTTTACTCTGAGAGCGCCTTCCGAAATGAAAGTGCCAGAGCATATTCTCAAGCAGTGACAGTCTCATCGTTGGCGAATCTCATCCCTCAGTTGTAGAACAACCAGCTGCCTGCCCTTTTGTTTTTATGTTTGTATGGTTAGATGCTTTTTTGAGACAAAGCAGACTAGCTTGTATGTTTGTGACTTGATGTCATAGATAGACATCGATGTTATCCTCCTCTATAGTCCTGACGAGGATTCTCATTGTAACCTGCCCAAGCAATTTGCTGATCTGGCTAGGCAACACGGCATTTCCAAGTATATTTTCCCGGCATCTTGGCATTGTAATGGCTTTTTAAAGAAGGAACTTTTGTCTTTAGTTGCGGTATACAGTTAAGCAGGACTGTTTAGCAGATGTTGGCCGAAGAACCGAATGAAAAGGTCCTTCAACTGCTACCATTTCCCCCTTCTTGGAAGCAAACAAAAAAGCAGCCAAAGTTGAGAGATTTTTTAAATTGCTGGTTTATAAGCAAAATACAGTAAACAACTCAGAACCCAAGTGGAGTAAGCTACCAACTCTTTTCCTTTGTTTGCTCATTCTTTTTCTTAGAGCACATTTCTACTTTCTGTCAATGTGTGTGTTTATGGTGGTTGAAAATGGAGGATGTTAGTTTCTTCGGCCGATCTCCTAATCTGTCCTCATCTATACGTTTAGAGAGAGCGTATTCCTGTTCTGATGACCAATCTCATTCTCTTTATAAGTCTACATTCCTTTTCTTATCAAACTTCCGGATCTTGTTTTACGGCCAATGTTGTTCCATATCTAGTATACCCTTCTCCAAAACCATTCTCTTTGGTGTTATGTGAATTGTGACTAGTCGTTTTGACTTCTCACCACCAAGAATTTGGTCCACCTCCTGTAGACAAAACTATGCCATTCAGGTTGGTTTCGGCTTGGAACAAGCGCAGACGAAGCAAGTCTCAAGATTGCACCGACCCCTGTATGTTCGTCCCCCTCCCGTTACATCCACTTCTTGCCCTCCCTATAATTTTGCTTATACACACACACACACACCAAAAGGAGATGCATAGCATATCGTGTTTGAGCTAATATGAAGATGTGTAGCTCATAGTTTAGGACTTATGAACCTCACAGGGACTTATAAGCCGGTTGAGTTGTGGCAGCTGGATGATCAAGCTCCACGACCCGCAAAAAGACACCATGAATCATCGGTGTTTACTCTCAAGGAAATGGAAGAGGCAACTTCTTCTTTTAGTGATGGGAACTTTCTCGGCAAAGGAGGCTTTGGACGAGTTTACAAGGGAACCTTGAGGTCGGGAGAGTTATAAGATTAAATTGAGGGAAAAATAATTTGGAGAAACCAAAGAAAATGTTCTCCTCCGACCGAAAAAAAGAAAAGAAAATGTTCTACTGCCCCGTTTGCGCAATTCAGAATGAATGTCATGCTGAAGAAAGGAATAAAGTGTGATTTTTGGAGTCTTGATAATCCAGTTAATGTGATTTTCTCCCTTTGTCTATACCCAGACTGTTGCAATCAAGAAGATGGAGCTACCACGCTCTAAAGAAGCCAAGGGCGAGCGCGAGTTTCCTGTAGAAGTTGACATATTGAGCAGGCTTGACCACCCGAACCTGGTTTCCTTGGTTGAGTATTGTGCTGATGGGAAGAACAGATTCTTGGTATATGAATATATGCATAACGGAAACCTCCAAGCCCACTTGAATGGTTGGCTTTTCAGCGCATAATCTCTATGTAAGCGCATAAATTGTCGTTGAATTCATGCTAATTGCTGACTCTAAGTGTAGGAATCAGAGAAAAGAAGATGGAGTGGCCTCTAAGGCTCGAAGTGGCACTCTCCACAGCGAGGGGACTTGCTTATCTCCATTCTGGTTCTTCCATCGGGATTCCGATTATTCACAGAGATATGAAATCCACTAACATTCTTTTAACAGCTGATTTTGAAGCAAAGGTAAGGAAGCTGAAAATCTTTTTGTACAGATAATTCAGTAGTATTTTTCTTTGGACTGAGATTCACCTGTGTGTTCAACAGATATCGGATTTTGGGCTCGCAAAATTCATGCCGGAGGGCCTCGAGACATATGCCACAGCCAGAGTGCTTGGCACTTTTGGCTATTTTGACCCCGAATATGCATTGGTTTGCAGTTGCTACTTCCACCATTTCTCAGTGCTGAGCATGGTCACAAAGCACAATTCCTTTAGTTGTTTTTTGGATTGCCAGAGGGTCTTATCATCTGCGCAAGAGCTCATATTAGAAGTTTGCTACCATCTGTAAGGACGTTCCTAACTAAAATTCCTACGCCATCTACATGTTTTATCTATTCAAATCACAATGCCCTCAACGCTTGAAAAACAGAACCTAGAGCTGTTAAGAACTTGACTGGTGGATACAGCAGGCTCTAGGAAAGGAAGTGTCAACTGAACATCAGTCTCAGAAAATGTCATATAACACAATCACTGGGGCCAGAAAATATCGGTTTATTTATGCTTGGCTCGTGCTTGTGTGTGTTTCATTTTCACTTCAGCTGCTGAAACAGATTCATTGTCTCTCCTCTGGCAACAGACAGGGAAACTCACCTTGCAAAGCGATGTTTATGCATTCGGTGTGGTGCTTCTCGAGCTATTGACGGGGCGAAGAGCCGTGGACTTAAACCAAGGACCAAATGACCAAAATCTTGTCCTACAGGTAAGATAATAATAACCTTTCTAACAATTTCAAGACACTGTATTTTCATAGTCGAAATCATGTGGCTATAAACAATGCGCTGCGAATTGCGGGTGAGCCACATCTTGAAAGACCGGAAGAAGTTGCGGAACCTGATGGATCCCGAGATGAAACTGACTTCATACACAATGGAGTCCATGACCATGTTCACGAACCTGGCATCTCGCTGCGTCCGTCCCGACAGTGGGGAGAGACCGCCCACGGCCGAATGCGTCAAAGAGCTTCAGCTGATACTGTACACGAAGTCGAAAGGCTTGAACATGGCTTTGCATAAATTTGGTTATCAATGGCACAGACCTAGTTCAGGAGGTTTTCTTCTCGTATAGAGACTGAAGAAGATAGAAAAACAGGACAACGACTGAGAACGTACGCTAAGGTGGTGCATGGTAACACTTCTTTTTTTCCATTTCCCTGCCATAATGGAAATGCGTTATGGTAAAACCCAACCTGAAGTAGAAATTCGTTTAGTAAAAAAATTGACTTCTAGTAGGATTTTCTACTTCTGGCAAGATTTTTAGCCTATCTTGAGAAGTAAAAATTTTTTACTTCTTCATTCGAGGAGCCATTCTCGCAGGGCCGGCCGCCGCCGCCGCCAGTCCGTTGCTGCGGATCGCCACCATCAAATATTTTTTTAATAATGTTTCGAACATTTTCTTTTTTGATCATTGTCAAACGCATTTCTCTATTAAAAATCAACTTTTGAAGTAGAAGCTGAAAATTCAACTTCTACTTCAAAGCAAAAGTTGAAAAATCCATTTCCCTGTCGGAATCAATTCTCGCCCGAGAAATGTTATCATTTACGCCCTAAAAATCTGGTCTTTTTAACCCCGTTGTTTCCATGTATTATGGAAAGCTTTACCCTCAGGATTGAATACCATAGAGATAAATCTTTTAATTGTTTTCGAGTATGCGATTCCAATGCTGCACGGAGAAAGTTACAGATGAACAGAGAAAGTTACTAACACGTTGCAAATATTACCATCACGTCTTGAAAATTACTTGGCACATCCGAAGAAATCCTTTTTTCTCAATGAGTCGTCCGCAAATATGAGCTCAATGAAGAGAAATAGGATTTGTGGATGGCGGTGTAAGAGATCTGCAGTTAAGGGGAATAAAGAGAGTGAGATAAATGACAACAAAGAAGAAATTAACCCACACACATTTGCTTAATCTCTTTTTTCAAGTGGTGCTCAATTACATCAAAACTTTCCTCTTCAGTTCTCTTTTATAATTGGAGACTCACGTAGACTTACTGCGAAGATCAAGCTTCTTCGGATCACCCTTGTGTTAAATTGAGGCTTCGTTTATTTCGCGAAAAAATAAGTATTGTGAAAAAATATTTCCCTTAAAAGTAATTGCTTGCATCGGTTGTAATAATTAATCAATAAAAGATGTTTCATTGGGGACAACAATTTTGTGTCTAAATATTGTCGTAGCGACGAAATTTTTTTCGCTATTTCATTTTTATAAGCGATACAAGCGATTATGCTTAGGAAAATGTTTTCCAAATTGTGTTCGTTTTTCCTCGAAACAAACGCGATCTAAGATTAGGAAGATATGCCGGGCAAAGTTTCCGGCTTTAATTCGTTGACATGCTCACACTCACAGCACATGTCTCTGTCATTCAAATTGTGAGACACCAAAAATAGCAAAAGGGTAAAAAGAAAAAGGCATGACCTTTAGCTTTCTAGCTGGTGATGCTGCAATGGCCACTGTTGCTATTTCTTCTTTGGCGTTTTTCTCTTCTTGGGAGCAAACAAGTCCATGTGTTTTTTTTGTTGATATCTGAAAACGGGAAATGAGAACAGGTTGCCTTGGATTCCGATATCCAGTGGCTGGAACTTCAAACCAAACCATAGGGGACCACCGCTGAAGACTTTGATTGCTTTTCTTCGCTTTTGGCCTTCTGGAGCAGAAGGCAGAAAGCAGATGTGCTGCAGACTCGTGAAATTTGCACAGCTCTCCTTTTGCTTGTGGCTCCTCGTACTGAACAACCCCCGGGATTGGGGAACAAGATTTACGAAAGAATAAGACAATGTCCTCACGGTATTATATTACATAAAACGAGCTGCATGAAACATAAACAGGAATTAAACTGAGGGAAAGTTCCTCTCGAGTAAATCCAATGTGCAGATCGGGCAAAAAACCTGCTGGAATTTGGAATGACACCTTGTGGATTTGCAGATAGTGGCACTGGTGTCTCTGAGTAATCTAAACTTGAGGTGGAGGGCGGAAAATTCTAAGAACCAGGAGAAATTTGAATTCCCAAAATAAGACAGAACAAGTGCGGTAGAACCACAAATTCCTATCAAGGCAAAACAGAAGTCTAGCCGAGACGAAACTTTCTGCACATGAACTGAACAAAATAACTGGCCAAGGCAATCAGCTTCCTCTATGATTTCTAGCTGTGGTATCATTTTTGTGTACAAGGCAAAGATCACACAAATCTTCGAAACAAATCCCGTTCTCTGGCAACATTACAACCAACCTTCCTTCAGTTTCCTCAATCATTCCCATTGTCTTCGTTCTAAGCAATAGATGTTTTGTCACTGCGTTTCATCATCCGAGACGGAACTATTTCATCGTTCTACCTCGTCTGTTTTTCTCGTTCCGGAGATTGAAAAATCGCCACCGTGCCACTGCCAAAGTTTCGAATGACAGATGAAAATTTCATTCATCGTGCTTGATATAGAGATCACCTGCTCATCTCTCCGCCACTCCATCTCTTGATCGCCTCTAACAGTATCGCGTTCCATGTGTCTATGGGGCCTGGCAAGCACCAATGCACGCAATCATTCTGCACGTGGTCCTTCACCCCGTCAGCGAACGGGAATGGGTACATGTATGGGCCCGGATGGCCGTCTGGTCGCATCAGCGACAATTTGGTTATGTCCAAGGCCTCGAGCTTAATCCCTGAGAAATCCCTCGCATCTACTCTCGTAGCCTCCACTTCCTCCACCTCAATTTTCCTCATCTCCGCGTCCATTCCTTCGAGCAGCTTTTCACCTTCTTGATAAGGCTTCGTCTTGGGACAAGCACCGAACTTGTCCCAGTCACCCTCAAAATGCGATGGCGAAAACGTCGTCACGAACACATCCGTCGCTCTACCACTAGCCCTGGTCCTAGCAATCAGGGCCTTAAGGGTAGTCCTCAAGGCCTTCCTCAACACATCGTAGAAACCGATTTCAGTATGGTTCAAGCCCGGGCAGTAATGGCAACCCAGGGCAGAACCACCCTCGAAATACACGGCAGGATGAAGAAACCAATGCCCAACTGACAGAATCACCATGTCCAGCGAACCCAAATCGCCTGCCCACCTCTCATCCACAGAGTCCAAATATAACTTGTTGTAATCAGGCCCTGAGCTTGATTTCTCTACACCCTTAACTAGAAAGGGTGACCAGTATACCGAAATGGTCATGTTGCGACCGGGGAAATTCCACTTCCTAAATTTGTTGTCCTCTCCATCTCTATACACTAGGGCGGGTTCAGAAACAGAGGACAGCATGCAGAGGAGAGACTCCAGCTGGTTCCTAGCCATTGAGTCACCCACAAAGGCGACATTTTTGTTCCTAAGAAGTTGGAGAAATTTGGTCGGTTGAAACCTGGGTAGGTGGCATTGATAAGGCTTCCACCTCCAATAGAGGAACTCCAAATCAGGCCTGCCGTGTGCAATGCAATTCTGGCCATCCTTTATCGTGCCACAAGTCGTCCCATTGTAGAGAGGGCCCGACTTGTCGGGGACCCACTTGCCATCGGTGTAGTCACACGGAGGAGGAGGAGGGGCTTCAGTGACCGCATCACCTCCTGTTTTTTCAGCTGAAGCGAAGAGAGGAACACCAACAGGACCAACAAGACACAAAATAGTGTTAGAGTCGTTACCGAAAATCCCAGATTCCATCAAGCAAACCAGACCCCCAGCATTGCAAATGCGGGTCTCATCATCCCAGAACTGAAAAACAGAAAAAGGAGGCGAGGAACTTGGTGAGCGAACGCGAGAATGTTACCTTGACGGGGCGAAGAGAGAGAAGGCGCGACGAGGATGTGGTCCGAGAGAGGGAGGCCGTCCGTGGGAGATTGAGGCAGGGGGAGAGGGTAGAAGTAGAAGCGGAAGAGAGCCAAGGGAAGGATGGCGTAGATGGTGTAAGGCAAGAACCTCCAGAAGGAGAAGAACGTCGTCGTCGAGTGTTGCCTATTCTGGTCTTTGAATGGGCTAGAGCCGCCCATCTTCTGTATCTCTCTGTGAATGGGCGCTGTTTTGCTTACGGCTCAACTTTTGGCGGTTGGTGCCTGAAAGTTTCAGGCATTGAACGCGTAGAGAGCAAGTTGAGGAAGAAGAAGAAGAAGAAGAGGAGAGAGAGAGAGAGAGGATCGAGTCAAGACAGAGGAGTCGCGTCCAAGGGAATCCTCCCAATTAATTCTGGGGTTGGCCAACCAATTCAACTAAACAAATGAGGATCTTCCATGTGCTTTGGCCTCTTCCTTTTCGGAACCTGTGCTACTCTTTCTCTCTCGTCAGACTCTCTCTCTACTGTGGTATCCAGCGTCATCACTGCCACACAAACAGGTCCGGTTCATCTTCTTCTTTCCTTTTTTTCGCTTTATAATTATTATGCCCCTTAATAGTAATCAATCCGTCCCTTGCGAATGATATCTTGGGACCATGGTCACGAGGCGTGAGGAAATGGTGCAGTTCGAATCAGGACCGCCCAAATCATATTAAGATCGGTGGTCCAATTTCTGATTCTAGAGTCGTGATTTTAGATTCTTAAAATTAAAATAAGTGATCGGACGGTCTGATTTTCGATTCCAGAAATATAAGATCGAATCAGACAAGTTAATTTTTTTAATTTTTTTTAAATAACTCTAATCGTTGACAAAGTAAGCTTCATAACAAATTACAGAGAACCGATTTTCATCTATGAAAGATGAATACTCACACACATATACACATACATAAGTAAATTTTCTTGTAAATAAGATCTTTAGCAAAAAAATATTGAAATGAAAAAAAAAATAAGGAGAAATTTTTCAAGTATAAGATTCGTAGAAATTTGTCATATCCTGTCATTGGAATTGTCCAGGAACCGGACCGGACTGTCCCGGGAGTGGCCGGTCCGGTCCACGATTTCAAAAAATATAAACCAAGACTACCGGTCCGGTTCCTAGTTTTTGAGGAGAACCGGACTAGATCGGAAATCGATCACCCTTACTGGTAACTATGTTGATTCTTTGATTCTCATCTCAAGAATAGTAAAAAATGATAATATTGTTTGGTAACGAAAATAATTCTGATTCTAATTCTGTTCACACAAAACAAAATGAAGTCTCACATATTTCACTTTTTCCTTATAGTTTTCTCGATATTTTTCTCTACCTAATAAAAATCAAATCAAATTAAATCAAATCAAAAAATAGAAAACTTTAAAAATGACAAAAAAAAATTAGAAAATCACAAAAAAATAGAAAAAATTTAGATTAGGCTAGTATGACCTTATTTTCATAAAGTTGAGCCTAAATTTCATAGATTTCAATTTCTTACAAAGAATAATGCAGAAAATAAGAGCATCCAACGTGCATACTCGTAACCATGTGTCACAAGATGTTTCTATATATTTAGACAACGCAACATTTAAAGAAAAAATGAATCCTTAGTGTGGGAACATGTCCCATGCTTCATCGAACTTTAAATATCATATATTAAAATTTGTATTTCATTCATAACATGCTAAAAATAATATTTTAAATTATTTTAGTGTGCATTGAAAATTAGTCTTAATTTATGATGAAATTTTATAAATTAACTACATAGTTATTTGAATTAAATGAAAAAAAAAAGGAAAAGAATAATTTTTTAAATAAAAATTTTGTGTAGTTATCAAACGCGTTTTGATTCTCTAAAACTCATACAGCAACATAATAACAAAAATTCACTTTAACCAAAATCAGTTTTCGAAATCAGAATGGTTACCATGTGCAGCCTTGATCTCTTTAGGTTTCTTCGGATTATTCAATAATGAGTTTCGAAATTAGAAAAATGAACATCTAATGCAAATATAAAGTGAGGTGGGTGGCTAGATTTTGTCTGCTTCGCAAAAAATAAATAGTTTATAGTGTCCAAAATAATCGATCAATAAAATTAGAGAAAATTTAAAAAGATGGATCAAAGAGCTCTCGTTTTCTCAACTAAAAGCCTCACGCGGATTTTATTTCAAACGAGGGTATGAAGTGTTTAAATTATTTTAAATAACAGCCTGACCAAAAGGCATTTTTATCTTTTATTTTATTGATTTTCTTTGTTTATCTTTTTACCTTTTCTTTTATATTTATATTTTTTATTTTATTTTTTCCCTCCCTTCCCCTCTCCTCCGTATGTCATTATCGGCCTTAGCCCTCACTTGAGCCGCCGTCGGGCTACTCTCGCCCGAGCCAGCATTGGGTGAGGGCAACTTGGCCAGCCTTGACGATGGTGGCCCTCGTGTCGTCTGGGCGGGCGAGGGCAGCCTTCGCTAGCGTCGCCCCTAGTGAGGGTAGCCTAATGCTTGGCCTCGCCAGCCCAACTATCAAATTCACGTGACAAGGAATCTCCATCAACGATCGCATTTCCTCTAAATCCCATCCATCCATGGCTGACTCACCAACTCCGTCCCAATTTTTAAACAAAGAAAGAAGAAGAAAAAGAAGTTGTAGATTTGAGCACGACACCGGGCCGGGCAAGGTAGCTCGACGCCACTCAGGTGAAGGCTCCCTTAGTCCAATGATGGTCTGGGAGGGGTGGAGAAAAAAGAAAACATAAAAGAAAAGAAAAATATATATAATAAAATCAATAAGGTAAAGGACAAAAAAAACTAGGCCTTTTATTGAAATAATTAAGTATTTCAAGTACTTATTTGATACGACAAAAAAAAGCCCTTATTTAAAACAAGATTTGTTTTATGGTGTTATTTGAGAAAACGATGACACTTCAGTCTTTTTTTTGAAATTTTTTTCATTGTTGAGAATAATTCATATCTAAATATCTTTATAGATAATAATACTTTTCATTTGTTCATTTCTGTAATCGGTATAAGCAATCGTTTTTAAGGAAAATGCTTTCAAAAGCGTTCATTTTATTTGAAACAAATGCGCCTTAAGCAACCAAAATAATGGATTGGACTATCGTAAAATTACATCAACAACATTTTCCGCTTAGGTGATATTATGGCACGCTCATCACCTAATGGATAGAGCTTTATTCGATGCGCACGTGGGCCTGCCCGTTTGCATGTAATAATAAAAATTAACCTAGTCAATATTATGGAAACTTCTTGTTATTAAAAGAAGCAATAGAATGCCCCATAAAATCTGCATTCGAGAACTCGACATTAAAAAAAAAAAAAGAAACTTTCATATATGCATTCTACGTGGAGAACACAAACAAAAAAGAGTGGAGAATCATGCTCAATTTGAATTTGGATTCGATCAATTGCACCCAAAAAGTTGGATGGACTAAATCAAAACCGCAGTTGCATATATGACTAACATTGTCGGGCCGAATTCTCGAAACGTTGCTTAGTCTTTATACCCGATAACACCTTGGCTTTTCAAGAACCAAGACCTATCAAAAAAAAAAATTAAGAGGGCAGTTCACTCGAGGGACGGTCGCATTTTTCTCACGTTCAGAATTTTGCTGAAATTGTCAACTCGAATGAAGCCCGCCGGCTCGGCATTGCTATTATTTTGTTTTCTTAGGGGGGGTGGGTGAGGGGGAGGCATGTCGCGTCGCCAACGACAAGAGGTGAAGAGGGGAGAAAAGGAAAGTGGGCCCCTATTAGACACGTGTCGATCAATTACGGCACCTACACACATGGCGGGACCACCCAATATATCCTCGGCGAGGAAGCCTTTAAGACCTTAAAGGTCGGCCCATTTATTATTGCAATCATTTTCCACATCGCGTGACGATTACTAAAGTCACCGAGCACATTTCAAAAGCTCCCAATCTTTAAGTGTCACGTGTCTGTCCAAGCAGTGCCGTTTGTTTTTGTTTTTGTTTTTTTTCCCCTACTTGCGGGCCTTCGCATAGAATAGCATCGTCACGCAACAAAACGGACGGAAGGAGTGGTGCCCGACCAAACCATGCATCCGTCGCTACTAATAATTATTTATATTCGTTGTTTTGCAGATTTTTTTTTTATGAGAATTTATATCTTATTGTTGATTGATCGCCGCCTGCCGGCGAATGCAGTTCTCGATCTCTTGCAAGTCTTATTAATTAATCGTACGCTACGCTGAAGTGTCTTGCAGATTAATAAGATTGTTTCATCTCCAGTGCTTCACGTTCCCGACAGCTAAGGCACGACGTAACGGAGGCTTAAAATACAACATTAGTCAAATTGCTCAGCAAAACTCGAGATCGGATCTACACTAAATAAATGGAGACACTAGTTAATCACGGAGTGCGACCGTACATCGATGAGCTCGATTTTCATTGATTAAACCCAACGAAGGATGTCCTCATAAGATTGCCTTACCGACACAGTTATTAGGTACCGCTAATAAACTCAATCACATGAGGAGCAATAATCGCTCTTCTTCACCTACAGGTTTCATCTCAATTTGTTCCCAAGGTTTTTTAACCTGCAGGTAAAGATTTCGAATTCGTCTATTCAACCTCACAAAACCCTAAAAGGACGGAGACATTCGCCGGCATCGCTCCATCGAATGCCCAAAGATTGTAAAAGCCATCGGCAATACTCTTCTCACAAGACAGATGCGAAGTGCGTCAAGAATTTCGTGAATCCGTTGGCAAGGCGAGGCGAGGCGAAGCGAGCCGTACCGTCCGTTAAGCCATGTTAGGCCGATCTAGGGCGGTACCGCGGTTCATGAGGCACGAGCGACTGAGCGAAATGGCCGACATTCAATCCGCCACAACCCCACGGTGCGGGGAAATGTAATTCGAAGAAGGATCGAGAAAGGCAGCGCGCACGTGCGAACCACGCACGCACGTGCGCTCTGCATTCCTCCTTATTTACTGCATCTTAGGAGGACCACGCCTCATGGCATTGGCAGATGGCACAACCTCCAGAATTGCGAAAGCAAAAGAGAAAAAAACGAGAAAGTGGCGTACGTGGCGTCGCTTTCTGGTGCTTCTTTTTTTCCCCCAGGCCATCGCCCGGTCACGAGAGTCGTCGTCGTCGTCCTGAAAATAGAAGACGACGACCTTTGAATTACGTGTGCACCGATTCTGCTCAGACGTCGCCCTCGCGAGATGGGGAGGGGAGAGAGAGAGTGGGGGTGAAGACAATCGACATTCGAGGGGGACAGAGGCGTGGTTATAATAGCAGCTTGCGAATGCAATGATCATCTTTGGACATGGTGGGTCGGTTGTCAGAGAGTATTGATTGCAAAATGACATGGCCCAATCTCTCTCGAAGAGCCCAATGGAAAGGACCCTCCATCCATCACATTATGCATCCCACGCATTGGGACCAGACCAGATATCTACCGAATTCGTTTTCGCCGTGGTTTTTGGGCAAAAATGTAAATCTACGTGACTAACAATCACCTACATTAAAAGAAAAAGAAAAAAAGGAAACTGATATTGCACAACCTCTTGCCAGGATCCGGATCCCCTGCCAACCACAAAAAATTGGAGCTCAATTTTGGTTTGGGGAGAAATTTTAAGCTATAGCTCCTTCATTGGTGCCATACTCTAGAGGAGCTTGATATGGAGAATATCCCCGTCCAAAACGGATCTTAATTTTGGTGATATGATGGCGGTAGGCTGGTGGCGACTTGTATAAGGTGGTGATTAGATCTGTCAAAATGGGTTATGCCCCCATTTTTCAACCCATATTTTGACAAGCTAAGTTGTTATATGGATTAGTTATTTAGTAAATGCGTCATAAATCGTTTAGAATGGTAAAGTTAAATGAGTAGTCAACTTACTTATACTCAATCCACCTCCATGACTCTCTCTTTATTTTCTATCGCCCTTACTTGATCTAGTGCTTTCTCATGCTATGCTCTCACACCGGTTCAGGTATGGATTTTTCAAAATTATGGTTAACTATGGAAGTGTTTTAATAAGGAAAAGCTTATATGATAGTATAACGGTATTGTTAGTTATCTTATTTCTAACTGTTGATCCACACATCATCGCTACATGTTTTGAATAAAGTATTCATTAATTGAAAAATCATGGAGTTAGAAATAACGACAGTACTGTTAAACTGCCATGCAAGCGAGAGCCTTTTAACAATATAAGTCTCGTTAAGTATATGTTTGATATGTGTTGAGTTGGGCATTAGTTACCATATTTACATTGCATGAAAATTGATCAATATGGATTGGATCATTCTCGATTGGCCCCGCCCGTTTGATGGGTCTAGTGACTTGTGGTGATGGAGGGGAAGGGGCAGATGAAGGGGGGAGAGCTAGGTTATACATGGCCATTTGGAATCGTGGGCCCAGAACAAGCCCATTGACCGAAGCCTCGATTCTTGTCCGGTTCCGAACCGCCACTTAAAAATTAATAATAATAATTTATGTATAATTTATAATATTTTTTATTACACAATTTTTTCAAATTTTATTAAAATGTATAATTTGATTAATGATTATAATTTATTATTAATAATTTATTTATTTTATTATTTAAAAATAAAATTAAAAGTTCTGAATCGGAATCAGGAATCGGCTCGAAACAGAAACCGGTCCGGGCCGGCTCCGATTCCCCCTTTGGTGGAACCGGAACCAGCGGTTTCGTGGAAGCGGCCATGTCTAAGCTAGGCTATCACATGTTGTCATTATGAACCAGATCATGGACTTGCTCGCTCATGCCTGTCTGGGACAAATGGGCTAGAAGGCCAATTTAGACAGGCTTGGGAAATGGTGTTTTGTTATGACGTCTAGGCCCACCTAATCGGACCTGCAAAACAAGTTAGGCCCGTCAACATTAGTGTTGGCCCTTGCCCTTGCCCTGACAGACATTCCTTATGGTCTCTCCTAATCCTAAATGACAGCCACGTCACCAGGCGGTAGCTATTTGGTAGACCCGATCAATTGGCAAGTTAGGCCCGCTACGGGAAAGAAAAGTAAAACCCTTGCGCAGGCCTTTTTCAGGGCTAAAGATATTCGACTTTCTATATAAAGTCCGCAGGACTTGTCGATTCAAGGTTCGCGAGCCGGGCTCAGAAAGAGAATTACTTGCCCCGACAACCCATTTTTGCCAGTCAGATCCGTTGGATTCGGGCAAAAGCCCGTTGGGCTGGCTCAACCATTGATCAACCCGGGGTTAATCTTGTACTTGATCAGACATGTCGAGCATTAATATGAGATTGATACGATGCGTGGTATTGGATCATTTTAGGCCTTGCCAGACAAAGATGAAAATCGAATCGAGATCCTCAGTAAGTATGAAACCTCGATATGCATAGGAGGCAATCAAATAAAATAAAAATAAAATAAAAAAACTTGACAGTAGTTTTGTGATTGTTTATGCCCATTCATCCGAGTTGACACGAGGATAAGGTTCTTTGCGGGACTTGTACAACCTTAAGCGAAATGGCCAAACAAACACATAAAAATCAAGAGCGGTCGAGCCAAAAATGAACGGAACTGTGGAATGAAGGTGCAGATCGACCGATGGCCAAACAAACACGTACAACCTTCGGCGAAATGGCCAAACAAACACATAAAAATCAAGAGCGGTCGAGCCAAAAATGCACAGAACTGTGGAATTAAGGTACAGATCGACTGATGAGACGGGGGCCAAAACAAAGGACACAAAATGATGGACACACAATCCTAATGTCGCCAACTCGCCATATGAAGGAGCTCAATTATTGCCAAATGATGTCGGAGTGTCTCCGGAACCTCAGGCAAGCTCCACCCACGATGTGATCGGACAGCGAGCACAGAGGGGACACGACGACCGACACCCATGTCCAACCCCTCTCCTCTTTTCTGCGTCACTCGTAACCCCTCGTTTCCCTTTGCAATCATCGTGCCGGTCGAGGTCATCGATTTTTGCTTCCCCCATGCATGCAAGAGGGACGATAAAAGTAACGTACCTAAAGTGAAACTTGGGAGAAAAAGCTGGTGCCGCTTTTCGTGGTGCATGAATTTTGCCCTAGGAGCATCCTGTCTCCAACATGGACCAAAAGTGCTGGACCAACGTCAATTGAGCCATTATTGCCATCCTCGGATTTCTGCTGCTTTTTGTGCTTTCTCCTTCTGTAATGATGGTTGATGTTCACCTGTTGTTTATCGAGTTAGGAGCGTCCTTCTCTCTGTGGTGCCGTCGCGTAATTAATTACTAAGCCGAGAGTCATCGGCTGAATCTAGAACCCACGAAACTCATGACGCGCGAACCAATGTAGAAATTGTTCCGAACATGACGTCGGACCAATTCAGTCATAAAATTCTCAATTTTGGCTACCGAGAGCTTGCGAGTACCTTGCTAGCCAAAATGAAGACTAAAATATCAAATATCAATAAATAAAATTATTTTTTTAAAAAAAATCCACGTCAGCATCTACCAAGCTATGTAGAATGATAATCATCCATGTCAGCGATTTACGATCAAAGTTGACCAAATGAGTTGAATTAATATCATTGCAAAAGATTTAGGATTGAATTGGGACCAACGAAAAAAATTGATGAATTTTTCCTGATGCTCATAAAGTGGGAGCGCACTATAGCTTAAGAAAAGATCGAGCATTTGAAAATAAACAGCATTTTTCACTAGTTTTTCTTCATTTTGTTTATGCACAGTAATTAATGGTTCCTCATTAATATTATGGTCCCAAATCTTGGCTCTCCCACGAAAATTAATCCCGGATTTTTCCACGTGCTGTGAACTTATATGGGTAGGACTTATTCTTCGGCGGCAATATATTATTATTTCTTCTTCCCTAGATGAGTTATATGTTCTTTCTTTGCTTTTTAATCGAATCTCTTGCGCCTCGTGTAAATAAACTAATATATTGTGATTACGACGCACGATCGGACCGACTCCAATTCAATCTGGAATAAAGCTGCACAGTTCTGTCCCAGCATGGAGTCTAATCTTCCCTGGTATGTGATTCCATGGACACTTTACGCCAGCCCTTATCCTTTTATCTGCTCATACATCTATAGGTAGAAGCGAGAGCCCTAATTTTTGGCACAAATGCTTCTTACGAAAGTTATCTAACACAAGGATTAGCGCAAAGATTAGCGTAATTCGAGCTTCTTAAGTTCGTAAAGATGGATTTTTTTTATACATTAAAGTGATTCTAAAGTATTAATTTTGAGTTTGAACAATTTTCTGGTCTTTAATCTAGCTGTAAAGTATTTGGATAATGGTGCATCATCAGATCAAATAACCTTTTTAGTAGCACTCAATCACGCAAGAATAGGATACACCAATCAGATCAATCACATCCATTACATAGAATTGATTCTTTCCTTGGTTCTACCGCCATCTCTTTATGTGAATTGGGTTGGATTAGAGGACTGGATGAGACCCATGATACCGAAAGTTGCACCCGGCGGAATTATTACCCTGAAACAAAACAAATGACGTGGGATTAAGCTCAACCGATTTATTTGAGAATATCGATTAGTTGTATTTGTCTTGAGCGTTACAGGTATTCAGAAAAGGCATAAAACACAAATTATCCCTAACCTCTCACCCAATATATAATGTGATATCTAAAATTATAATTTGATAACTATGACCCATAAATTTTTGGAACATGTTCAACTTAGTCAATAAACTATATGAGTCCTTCTAATAATTTAAGTTCATGACCGATATTGTACATTTTTTTTTTATAATTGAGGGACTAAGTTGAACATGTTTCTAAGTTCGGGGACCACATTGAATAAATTGAAAGTTCAACTACTATATTGCATAATGAGTTAAAGTTTAGGGATTTGTTAACACTAAAATTACCCGAGGAGCCACGTGATAGGCACGTAAGTTAGTCGTAATCAGCTGTAGATGAATGTACTGGAATTAGAGCCTGTTTAACCCTAAAGATGCCATCTGTCAAGGATGAATTTTAGCGGCATTTCTCACAAA
Source organism: Rhodomyrtus tomentosa (assembly GCA_028455895.1). Classification (NCBI taxonomy): domain Eukaryota; kingdom Viridiplantae; phylum Streptophyta; class Magnoliopsida; order Myrtales; family Myrtaceae; genus Rhodomyrtus; species Rhodomyrtus tomentosa. The sequence goes on along the minus strand of JAPCWY010000003.1, from coordinate 8,642,100 downwards.
GCAAAGGAAAAAGGGCGCGCAAAGGAGGCCACGATCAAAGTAGTCACGAAAATGGGCAGTAATCCTCAGAGGTGGAGAGAGAGTGGCGCATAAAAAAAAACCGTCGATGGTGTCACCAGCCACTAAAAATATTAATAGTCAAAGGATAGGAGAATGTGCTGAAAGTGGAGCAGAAGGTGGAAAGCTAGGGACAATAACTGATCGACGGTTACTATGGTGCCTCTATAAGTACCGTGAGTCATCCGTGAAGCCCTCACACCCCAAAAAACATATCAACACAACAAGTCTTTTATCTTTCGTTAGCTTAGCCTACTTTAACTATAGTTCTAGATTCCCGTCGTGAATTTAATTCCGGTGAGTTTCATATCTCGGGTTGGTGTCATTGATTAAATTTCGGCGTCTACCCACTATCTAGTGTCGTAAATTAAATTCCAGCGTTGTGCCATACATTTTCCAATGTCATTGATTCAATTTCGGCATTGTGTACTACATCCCATCCAATATCGACAATTAGATTCCAGTGTTGTGTCATAAGTATAAGCACATCATAGGCCATTGATCGCATCGGTCATTGATTGGTTAAGAGTTTGTATTGTCCTATCGATGTCAATATATCTTTTGCATTTGACAATCTCTATCCAAAACTGACTCGAAACTCCTTATTAAAAAACGAATTGCTTACGTTCGATAAAAGATTTCACGTTAACAGGATTATATTGGTCAAATTAAAAGTTTAGAGACCACGTTACACATTGCGTCAAAATTTGTAGATCATTTATGTTATTTTTCCTTTAAAATATAACTTTGGTCACTTAAATACCGGGTAATAAAGGTTCCAGGAAAAGTCGAAACGAATATTTGGAATAGCGAACAGGAAAGGTCCTTAATGTGTCCACTCCAGCAGAGGTAGGGTTCTCTTTGCAGGACAATGTAGCCGCAAATTATTGGATCAATTAGTCCCCGTCGTGTCTGATGCTCTTGGTCTGTTCCGAAGCGTTCCTTAGCTTGATTCCAAATTATGGTGGTCCTTTTGGTATAATAATACAATGTCTAGGGGCAGATCGGATGCAACCATTTCTCTATCCTTCTTAGTAGATTCACAGGATCCTGAGGCCAGCGTTTTAGCTGTTCTTCATCACTTCAGCTGCGGACATTCTCTGAGACCCTTCAAATCAGTCGTAGTTTAAATGTTGGGCGTGTGGAAGGAAATGTGGAGAAAGCAACTGGCGAGTCAATTCTGCTCAATTAGAAGGAAAACAATATGCCCCACCCCCAACTAGCGTGGTCCTGCCGCTAGGTATTAAAAGCTTTTCGCATACCCATTCGACATCGGGGCCTTCACTGGGGGCCAAGTGAAACGGGGGTCAAAATCAAGTGAAACCTAAGATGTTTCATGAAATACCCTGCTGGTACAATGGAGCAGATAAGACGTGGGCCGAAACACGAATTGGTGATGTATACGCGGAATTGTCTATAGTTGGCACGGACCCTCTTGTTTTGGGAATGTCACTACAAAGAGTACTTGGAACTTTGACTAGCTAACTCTCTAAAAAAAAAAACAACAACTATCTAGACATCGAGAGATTATCAGGAACTTCTAGTAAATACTAAATACACCTTCCCTCTCACATGTAATATGATATTATATTAGGATGCACGAATGAGTTGTGTTAGAGAAGTTCCACATTAGAGAATTAATGTGGTGTTGAGCAATTAATATATACAAGTTGGCCCATAACTTATTGGCTTATGCTTTTGAATAAAGATGAATGCAACTTGATATATTGACATACTCGGACTTCAGCTCAGGCGAATGTATTGGACTTCTGCTGCACATGGGTCGAACGGAGATTGGCCCTCGAGTGCAAAGGCAGAAGGGAGCTTTACTGCAAGACCCATCCGTCGAGCAGGGATGAAAGTCGAGCTTAGTGATCCGACGGTGCCGTTCGTCCCTGCTCGACAATGCCGAGTGGATGCATGATTTGAATAGAGATTTAACTCTAGCGCCACCGATGTTGGATGGCCAGCTGGCCACTTACCATTAGTAGGGGGACAGTAGGGAAACTCATTCTTTTAATGAGAGAAACAAAAGAGAGATGGATGTAATTCATGCGAGACCAAAGGGAGCCACCAATACTAGCCTTAAAGCTATTATTGTAGAAAAACTCTTTTGGGCGACAATCTTGTGATCGCCGACCGAAAGGTGGCGGAGGCCTATAAGTATGTGATGTCCCAGTTGGGGGTTTAGATCTCAATGGAGAAATCATTGATTTTTGAGAGTGGGGCCTTTGAATTTGCATCAATGGAAAGTCTATTTGAAATTTCTACGGATTGTTACGTGCATAACTAAGGTGCCAGAGGTTGTCGAGAATAGAGATGTAGCTTTCTTCTTTGAAGTGCCTCCCTTTCTTGAGAGAACTGCTACCTTGTGCTCAGGCCGATGAACGTTGTGGTGTAGTAACACGGGCCTGATGAGCATTGATGAAGATTCAAGTTGAGATAAGTTGGTGAGAGAAGTAAACCTAACACTGGAGCTCACACGTGAGAGATAGATTGTTATGATGGACGTGTGAGTTTTTGTTAGATAAGTCATTGACTTAAGTTTATGAGTAAAGGTGGATTCAATTTGATATATTGACGGACTTGGACTTGAGCTCAAGCGAATGTATTGGACTTTAGCTACGCACTCCCAACATCTTACTCACATAATAATCCACATATTTGAGTTTATTGGACTTTTGCAGCGCCCTCCCAACATCTTACCCACGTATGATCCACAATCATGCGAGAGGAGAGATTTGATTCCTCCCGTGATGGCCCTAAAACATGCTTAAATCAATTAAAAACTTGTGGCGGTAGTCCCCTAAACGAGTCATGGCATAAGCTTGAAAGATCGAAGAAGGCAGTCCCATTCGTTCATTTAATGCTGGAGCCACATCTACCGGCACCTCACATGGCCTTCCATTAAGCGACGCTGCTTATCGGATATATATGTTGGTCCATGTGAATCATTGGCGCAATCTCAAACACTTGGATTCTGCTAATTAATTTTAGGGTGATCAGCCTGATTTACAGGAGTCAAAGATCTTCCCCAAGATTGCGGTTCAAAGATTTATTATTTTTTAGATTCAAAGATTTATTTTGATTGCTCTATCATAATTTTCACTAAGAACTTATGCGAAAGTTAACACCGGACACCACCTGCCTAGCCGTTAAGATAGAAAAAAGGGGATTAATGAAGCCGGTTTCGGCGAAATTAACCGGGCGTCTTTTGGCTCGAAAAAATCTCATCAAACGAAGATGCGCAGACAAAGAAGTTTGAGAGTTCGATCGGCTAGCTAATGTTCAGCTCATTCTGAGGAATGGATTGCTCATTGTTTAATTAAACCACTTAACTAGATCAATCGGAAAACACAATACTAGAAAAGATAAAAGGAGGGGGGCTCGTGGATTGTAATAAATATCACCCGGACATGATGAAATCATCCACAAATTGTTTGTGTATAGTTTGCGGAGCATGTCGTATTGCACCGGATTAATCGTAAGTTGACCTCGGCCTTCTTTATTCCTGTCTACATTATTGCACCTAATAACGGTTCTCAGTCAATGTCGATACGTGTATCAAGATATGGCTAGGATTATCGAAACTATTGCTCATATCATAGTTCTTCACGAGTTGTAAACAAATCCGTCGACGACGTTCAATTATCGATCCTCGTGTATGTCAAGAATTAACTAATTTTAAGCACATATCTGCTTTTCAGAAGACCTTCTAATTCTAACCTTAGGACTGAATTATGCTCATAATTACCTTAAAGTCATTCTTTTCAAAAAGAAATTTGACTTAGATAGATATGGTATGTTAGGTTTCTGTTGTTGTTGTCGTCTTCCTTCCAGAGGAATCTGATTCTCATTCCCCACGCATGGTTTTTCCCTTTGTTATTTAGCGTAACTCTTATATTTATTTATGTTGTCTTAATCGAATTTGAAACCTAAAACAAGAAGGAAATCATGCCCTAAAATGCAAATCTCGACCCTGTCGAGAGTTCCAGGCACACCCGTCCAAGCTTGCATATCCTGACGTGCCATATGGCACTCTCACCAGCTTCCAAGGCCGGTGCCGCTGACCCCTTTCAATATAATTTGATTGCCAATTGATTATGTACGTATACATCATCATATTATCATAAGCTCTAACATTAATCTTGACGCCCGCTATAATATATTAATATTATATAAATTTTTTATATGCCGTGCCAGTTTAATGTCAACTTTACTAAAACTTAACCTACGTATGCCAAAGTTGTTAGCTGGGAATTGAGGGACGGCCTTCCTTTTATTAAAAAAAATGGTGCATCCCGTGACAAATAGAAAGATAAAATTTGCAAATTGATACAACCGTCAACTATCACGTGTTGTCCAACTTAGTAATTTGTCGATAAAATCTAATGGTAACTAATAAAAGGTAAATTTGCGATAGATGTACTAGCTAGTTTGGGATTTGGTGATCAAAAAATTAATTTTGATAAATTTATTATATGTATATTAGAATGAGGTTTTTCGTGATATTAATTCTTAAAAAAAAGAAAAAAACATCATTTTCTGAATATATTATTCACTGCACTTTTGGAAATAAGCGACGGTGGTATGATATTTGGTGGGTTGTGCAAGTGCATAGAGATAAGAGACTCTTGTTGCTTTCTTAACACTCTCCCTCCCCCTCTTCTTTCCATCTTAGCTAGCTTCGCTCTCTCACTTCTTCTTCTTCTTCTTGAGAGAGAGAGAGAAAATGGGCAATTGCCAGGCTATAGATGCTGCAGCTCTAGTGATACAGCATCCTGATGGGGGGATAGAGAGGCTGTATTGGCCCGTGATGGCGAGCGAGGTCATGAGGAACCACCCGGGCCACTACGTCTCCCTCATAATCCCGCTTCCGTCGCCGCCGTCGTTTGAGGAAGATAACGGTGACCCGAAGGCAGTGCGTTTCACCCGAGTGAAGCTTCTCCGGCCGGGCGAGACCCTTGCTCTCGGTCATGCCTATCGCCTTATCACTTCTGAAGGTACCATCGCCATGCTCTTAGCTAAAAAGCTTTAGTGAAAAGACAAACTCGCCATTCGAGACCATGAATGATGCGTTCATTCAAGAGCAGATGCTAAATTTTCATGAACTCTGGTTTTAGAGGTGACGAAAGTCCTGAGAGCCAAGAAGTATGCAAAGATGAAGAAGCAGCAACACCAGCCAGAGACAGTTGAGGAATCAGAATCCGAGGTGGGGGTATCAGCACCTAGGAACACAAGCTGTCATACAGGAGGAGGAGGAAAAGGAGGGAGCTCTGACGCACAGAAGACCAACCAGGTATCTGTCGCTGATCAGCAACTAAGGCTATTCCATTGCATTATTGAGTCCTCAACTTTCCAAGATCTGTCAGCATCTTTCCAATGGTTTAACAGCCTGTATTGCATCAATTTGTGGTCCACCGTTATCCTTTCCCCTCCCAGCAAGAGAATCATCTAACTTGAATCCTTACAAGCAGCTACGGAGGAAATATATCAAACAGACTTGCACAAGTCTCGTACTCCCCAGTCCCCACCGATCCCCAAGTCATGTGTGTGTGATTCATGATCTTTCATTACAAGTGCTTTCGGTAGAATGAGAATAGAAAATGAAAACCTTCTTGCAGGACGGTCGGTCGCTGAAACACCAGAGCCTAAAACACCAGAACAACAGGCCTGGAAACTCCGCCTCGGCGAAGTCGAAACTATGGCGCCCAACTCTTCAGAGCATTTCCGAGGCAGCGAGCTGACAGCCGCTGAAGTTTTACACGTGCCGAGTTTTTCTGGAGATAACTATCATGTGACAGAGTTTCTCTTAATGGGATTGCAGAGAATAATCACTGTCGAACCTGGAGCTGCGTTTGCGAGCGAAACTTTGCCTTGTTAGCTGTTGCCAGCCCTCTGTACAGTCATAAGCAGCAGCAATCGAATATGTTTTCATGAAAATTCTCGAATGCTCTATTGTTTGACCATCATCACTGTCATAATGCATCAAGTGTACAGCATTTGAGACGGAACAGAAATATACAATTCAGCTCGATCCTCTCGTGTTCCAAACTCCGCGGTCCTGATAAACAAAGTTTTGAGCCCTCCGTAGCGATGCTCGCAGCGAGAGTAGCTCCAGGAAAATTGTTCTCCTTAAGGGCGAACAGCGTATCTGTAAAAGGATCCACCAGCAATGTCACAGGTCCTCCAGATCCCTCGCGGAGAAATTCGCTGAACATCTGATCTCGAAGACACGGCAATGAGTCAATAATCCTGTGAATCTGAAGTTCTAATGAAGACTTGAATCTTCTGCATAAAGCAACGGATGTAAACATGAAAAAAGTCTGCAAGCGCTGGCCCAAGCATGTACAGAAAGCAAGGACACCCGATGGCTAATGTCCGAGTAATAGGGGTTAACTTGATGTCAGGTCATAATTCCTTTTTCAGTCCTCAATTATTGAACACTTTCCCATTTGAACATGAGGACTTTCACCTGACAAATAACGTGTTCCGTGGATTTTAAGAGGTAGAGAATACAAGTTGCCTTGTGACGAACAAGATGACTTCAACTGGTTCAATCCGTGAAGGTCCTAAGAGCCCCGCCGCCTGTGCGAACTCGTTCTAAAATACCGATTTTCTCTCCTAAACGCATCCGCTGCGTGATTGTCCATACGAATTCTCATCAGGACAAGCAGAAGGAAGAGAATTAACAGGGCCCTCGCGCTCTTGTCTTGTACCAAGATTGACATAGTAACACACACAGAGAAACAAAAATCACATTTGCTTCGTTGGAAAAAATTAAATTAAAAAAAAAAGGCAGCAGGAGTATCTGAGTACGTTTCTCCAACTTAACCACTATGCCGTGATCATGGGACCGCATGTTTCTCGTAACAAGCACATCAGTACACATGCACATCACCATTTACACATGAATCACACAAGTTCCGCATGGAGAAATTTGATCACAATGATCAACTCAGACCACGTTACTCATTTGCCGAGCTCCAGGTATTCTTGCTCTGTCCATCGTCTACGAGCGAGCTCGAGGGGTAAACGTTGCCTGACACTCGTACAAACAATAACAGATCGAGCCAATCATATTTCAAGAGAACTTAAGATTAGTTCAGCTTTCTCAATGGATTTTAATGGTGTGTTTGTTTTGGGGAAAGTATTTTCATGAAAGCGTTTTATGGACTTTCGTCCGTTTAGTTCGCAAAAAATAATTTGATCAACGAAAAGTGATTTCCATTTAATAAAGATTTTATTCATTAAAATAGAAAATTGAATTTTCCAAAATAAAAAGGTAAAAACATCAACATCAACAACACCTTTATCCCAAACTAGTTGGGAAAAAAGGTGAAAACGCTTTCTTGAATTTAATTATCTCACTTTATTTGAAAACGAGGCTAGGACCGATCCCGAGGCAAGGGCCAGCGATTGGGGCGGGGACCCGAGAGTGGCGCCGGGGTCGGGGCCGACGACTAGGGCAAGGTTCGGGATTGGGGACCGAGAGCGGGGCCTGGGACCGGGGATAGGGGCCGGAGCTGGCGATCGGGGATCAACGATCAGGGCCGAGATCGGGACCTGGGTCGGGGACCAAGACCAGGAATCGAGAGAGAGGTCGGGGTTGGGGTTGGCGACCAGGGCAAGGGCTGGGATCAAGACCGAGGCTGGGGACCGGGACTGGAGCAAGGGCCGAGACCGGCAATCAGGGCCAAGGCTGGGGACCGGGACCGGAGCAGGGGCCAGGGCCGGCAATCTGGGCCGAGGCCGAGGATCAGGACCGGGACTAGGGCAGGGGATCTGCATCGGGACCGGGGCCGGGGTCGGGGATTGGGGTCGACGACCGGGGCTAGGACCATCGATCGGGGCCGGCGACCTGCGACCGATGCTAAGGCCGGCTACCAGGGCCGGGGACCGGGGCCGAGATCGTAGCCGAGGCTTGAGTCGGGATCGAGACCGAGGCTAGTGTCGGGATCGGGGATTGGTGTCAGGGCTTGGGACCGGAACCGAAACTGGGGTTTATGCCGGGGATCGGCGACCGAGGTCGAGACAGGGGCCGAGGACAAAGACCAGCGACTAGGACCGGGGGCTGGGGATTGGGACCGAGGTCGGGGCCGAGATCGAGATCGAGGCCGGTGCCGGGGCAGGGGACCAATGTCGAGGCTGGGGACAGGGGTCGACATTGGTGACTAGGGCCTAGGCCAGGGATCGGGGCCGGGGTCGGGGCCGGGGCTGGGGTCTGGGTTGGGGCCGAGGGCCGGGTACCGGCGACGGAGGTCGGGGATCGAGATTAGGATTCGGATCAGGACCAGGGCTGGAGCCGAGGACTAGGGATCGGGACTGAGGGCCAGGGCTGGCGACCGGGGACGAGGCCGGGGAACGAGGATCGGGGTCGGGATCGTGACAAGAGCAGAGTATCGGGACCAGGGCCGAGATCGGCGACTAGAATCAATTTGCATCAGCTCTCTCAACCCTCTATCTCTCCTTAGTATCAAAGACAGTCCCATTGATGAGATTGAAATCGTTTTCCAAATGAAAACCAAACACCGAAAAATATTTTCGGCAACATATTACCAAACAAAGGAAAACAAATCGTTTTTTGAGAAAATGGTTTTCAAAAAATCACTTTCCAGAAAATGAATTTCCGAAAATCAATTTCCTTGAAACAAATACACCCTAAGGGTGCGCATGAAATCACTTCAAAATTTTCATTTTCCTGCAAGAAGTTGATCTAGCAGGAAAATTCGTTTGGTAAAATCCTATCAAGAGCAGAATTGTGTTTGGTAAAAATTTTGACTTTTGGTAAGATTTTCTACCTATGACAAGATTTTTGGTCAACTTTGGAGAAGTAAAAAGTCATTCTCGCCATCGCCGACCACAGCCGTCGTCCGCTGTCCCCTAGCTGCTTGCCATCCGCTCCCCCGGCTTTGGCCGCCCACCTGCCGCTGCCGGTCATCGGTCGCTGGCCGCCACTTGCCGCCGTCGGTCTCCGGCCTCCGCTAGTCGCCGTCCGCTCGCCGCCATCGCCGGTCGCCGCCTTCAAACATCTTTTTAATAATGTTTAGAAAATAGAAATTTTTAATCGTTACCAAACGAATTTCTCTTATCAAAGCTCAATCTGGTCGAGAAATAGAAAAATTGGCTTATGCGTCTGAGGAGAAGGTGAAAAATCAACTTCTTGCCAAAAACCAATGTCCCTGCAAGAATTGTTCTCATGCGCATCCTAATCTTCTACCTCTGGGAAATTAGTGTTTGGCAAGTTTTTTCCGGTGACTTGTTTAACCAAATGTTGGCCTTGACAAAGTTGAAAGGTAAGAGAGGTGGGGATCGCTTTCGGCATTTTTGAAATGCTACTTTCATCGGTCAATGAAATTTGGTCAGTTGACTATTTTACCCTCAAAAGCTCATTAAAAATTCAACTTTGCCCCTTAAAAAAAAAATATCGGACTTCTTAGTCAGTCTTTGCTTTTCATGAAAACTCTTTGAAGCTAAAATTCCTATGCATCTCCCCAGTATTCCTCGAAGAAACTCCCTATTGACCCGCGAAAAGAATGTGCAACGCTCACTATGGCAAGAATCTTTCGTCAGCCACATTAACCGTGAAGTGAGTTTATAGTATCCAACGTTTTCCCCAAGACAGTAGAACATTGTCCATCCATGATTCCGTGATAATTTTTCACCACCTTTCTTGAAAGTGTTACATCTTCAGACTTCAATCATGCATTCTCTTGAGCACGTGATGCTCATCAACCATCCATACCAGTGCCGGCTTTGCAAATGTACAGTCATTCTAGGCGCAAGTTTCCAAAGAAAAGCAGAGAGAATGTTCGCGTGCTTCTTGGATCAATGAGAATATGGAACCAATCATAGAAAACGTGGGAACAGCGACGATTGTACTCTTCCCAATACTGCGAACATATCGACCAAACACATGAGAACAAGAACCAGAAACGTCGTTCAACCTGAGTGCACACTTGTATGACTGAATCAAGATCTTCCGCCAATGTGTCAATGTCCCTGGACAGCTTCTCCCTGGGCTTACGCTCGAACTTGCGCTTCTCCTTGTTGAACGCAACACATTCACAGGCCACACGCGACTCGTCAGGTCAAAAGACGTTAAAAAACAGACAGGCACATGACTCGACCTCGACTAGGATAGGCTTACGAAGGAATACTATATACAGATGCTGCGAATTCGGGGATCGGAACAGGGGACACATGCTTCTGAGGAGATGTGGCATGCTTCTGAGGAGATGTGGCCCTCACCCAGCTCGGAGAGTTTGTGGGGTTTCTTACGAAGATGGGTTTGACGTGAAAATACGAAGAATCCATGTGAACGCCATGTGAGCTCATCTCGTTGTTGCATGTGGACGGAGAGAGTGGAGGAAGATATGGTAAGAGAAGAGGAGCTAGAAGAGCCACCGTCGTAGCTCTCGTGGGGGCTCACTTGACCGAGCCAAAGCATCGCGGGACGCGCCGATGGAGATGAGCGCGCAAGCGCAAGCCCGAGCCTCGTGACAGGGCATTTCGAACCGGTTTAAGTTGAAATGGGTCGGCTCTGCTTGTTCTCTATAAAACCAATGGGCCTGTAAGTCACAAAATTTTTCTTACGGCATAATGATTTTTCTTTAGCAGAAAAAATTAAGTCCGGTCCGGTCCAATTCTACTCAAGAATATGTATCAATCGGTTTTCAATTTTCGGGACTGGCGATTGGACCAATGATCCCGGAACTAGACCGGATCTACTGGTCCATTGGAAACGGCTAAAACATCATTTTTTTTTTGGAAATATAACACTCAACTCTCTAGTCATACTTCATTGCACTGTATTTTCCGTACCTTAGGTAGAACTTAATTCTCGTGATCTCATATAATTTTAGAACAAAAAGGTTGAGACATACGATGCCTAAGATTTGACAATACGGATAAACTACTGCAATACATTAAATCCATTAAACTAACTATACAGCCAAGCCATTCATTTCGACCAAAAATAAATAAATAAAACCCATTCATTTCGGGGAAAAAGGCAACATTAGATTTAGGGTTACTTTAAAAAATAAAAATAAAAACGGCTGATCTGGTATTATGACCCTAGACCCGAGAATCGAACTACCGATTTGGTTGGTCTGATTTTCTCACTTAATGTATTGGCAAATACTTCGGGGGATCTTTGTTTTTTACACCGGGCATGACCACGTGAATTTAGGGAAACTAAAGTATGATCCAACGACATGTGATCCCTACATACAGAATGCAGGAGTTCAAAGACACACTCCCGATACAGGAGTCTCGCTAATCTGGTTAGCGGGCCGGAATTTCTCTCCTTAGTGAGCGGACAACTGCCCCGCTCGCCGATGAGAGGGCAGAGGTTCGAGGGCAGTACCCCGAAATAATAACGGATTTGGGATTTTGCTTAAGTTGGTTCGTTTGTTGTGGGATCAAAGGAGTTTTGGGTAGGCTTAGGTTTTGGGCTTATTTGATGTATATATATTATGCTCGTTTTTTTATTGATAAATGTAACGAGTTATGCGGCTGTAAATAGTATCATAGTAAAATCTCTTTGCAGGACGTAACCCTATTCTGGGGTGAATCTGGGTAAACCGTGTATCGCCTACTTTTCTTCTATTATCTGTGTGTTTGTTTTGAGTCAGTTTGCGAGACATCCCTTCACCTAATACATTTCTTTTAACTTCAAAGCTAACCAACGTATTCCAGCAATGTGCGAGCTCACTAGAGAAACAATAATAACATGTTACAAGCTAATGGTTTAAATGATTATCTAAGATGGTTAGCATAACCCTTGTTTTATTGCCTAAATCTTCTCGCAGATTTCAAGAACAAATGATAGTTTTGTCCTCCGACAGCTACACCAGTTTACACCATGAGAACAATTGTTGAGTGATAGAAAAATGCGTAAATTGAGATAATCAGATTTGGTAACTAAAATCATTTTTGTTCAGACATAAAATCGTGTGGTCTTTTCAATGTATTTAATCACGTCCTCGATTTCAGATGATATTACTATCGTCATGTCTTGGTGAACGTTATGGCTGAATCTAACATTGTGCAATGCTTGTGACGCCGGTAGATGATAATATTTAAGAGGGTAATCAAGTCAACAGCTCAAAAATCAAGGTCTACTGAATTAGAATATCAATTCTTTATACTAGACTCGACCAAATTAATTTTCCCAGCAAGCTCTAGCTCTTCAGTTTAATAATCATTATTCAGAACTCAATAATCGACTTGATCTTGGTTCTTCAAGCCGGAGCTTGACGAGAATGGATTTTCAGTCGGACTCAAGCGAAATGCCAATCAATCCGATTAATCACTTTACGAAAATATCTGTTAATGATTTATTTAGCTTAAATACACGGAAATATTAAGGCCTAATTCCATTAAAAGAAAAAAACCCAAACTTTAGGTTTAATCCCAAATCGGTCCCCAACTTTTTTTTTGTCTCTAGAAAAATCTTCAACTTTCATTTTGAGTCCCAAATGTACCCCGCCGTTAACATGCCATCCAACCACCCATTATTATCCGATTTTTAATGCCACATCTACTCTTCATGGTGTCCACTGTATTGAGCCTCATCCCTCCTTGGCGTCTCACTCTCCTTCCAACCACTGCCCTCCCAATGGTGCAACCTCGGTCAAGAAAAAAAGAGATGCAACCATGGCCGCTCAATCTCTAAACTCGCATTGGCCGGCGGCGATGGTTGCTGAAGTTTTGACCCACAATTGTTGGTTTATCTTCAATAATATCAAGGCTCGTCTTCTATGACTACAAAAAAAAAAAAAAAAGGGTCCTCTTCTTGCTGTCACTCCTCCATCTCTCCCAATGCTCGGCTCCATCTCTGTTTGATAGTTGAACAAAATGGGCAAAGCGTAGAGACGTTGATTACGGGCAATGCTCAAACTAGGAACTTAGGTTCGGAAGGGGTTGTCACTGGTGATGGGCACCGGCGAAAGAGGACTGAACAAGCGCAAAGCACGTCAAGCTTTTGACAGTTGAAAAAAAAACAGAGCAACTTTCAGTGCTCAGCAATGACGTTGGAGCTTGCACGGTGACCACCGGTGGCATTGCAAGTAGAGAAATGGTGAAAAGTTAAGGTTGATTCTTTCGCGGCAAAAATCAAAACAAGCCGAAGGAAATCACATGTCGTGAGATTTATTAGAAATACTAGTGATTTGTCGAGGTACTGCAAACAGGAATAGGGACGAGCATGAGATTTATTAGAAATACTAGTGATTTATTGAGGTACTGCAAACAGAAATGGGGATGAGCATAGGGGAGATGGAGAGGCGACGATTGGAAGAGAGCCTTGAGGTCATTCAAACAAACTAAAAATTAAGCTTGCGGTGGTCATGGCCGTCGAGGCCGCCGCAGTCGAAGCTTGCGGCGGTGTCGCTCAAAACTTTAGCGGCCATTGCCGCTGTGTGAACCCGAAGCTTGAGCGGCCATGGCCCCCCCCCAAAACTCCTCTTTTGTTTTCCTTTTTAGACGTGTGACGGCACTTAAACGGCAATTTGGAGGGCATGTTAACCACGGGTAGATTTGATACTCAAATGAAAGGTGAAACTTTTTTTAAAGACAAAAAAAAAATTGAGGATAGAAGTGGTACTAAATTTAAAGTTTAAGGTTTTTTTTTTTATAGAATTAGGTCGAAATATTAAATGATCACAGGATATCCAGATGCAATTCAAAATGAAACGAATATTCCAAGTAATTTCCTACGCACATGAAACATTACATCAAACCTAACAAATTCTTAGGTGAACTCTATGCTCCATCCCCGTTCACACCCAACTCAATCTTCACATTAGACCGACTCGCAGCCTCCTTGATCCCCTCCAACTCCTTGGCGCTCAGGACTCCACCCTCCACCTTGCTCCCGGGTTCCATCCTCACCCACTCCATCACCTTGGCGACCGCCGCCACGTCCTCCACACTGCGGACAGCCACCCCTCCCGCCCCAGGCCGCCTCCTCTCCCCGGCGACCACCTCCACCATCTTCCTCATCATCTTCCTCTTCGCCTCCTCGCGCTTCCCGAACGTCCGCTCCTTCTCCCGCTCCAGCTCCTCAAGCCCGCGCCGCGCCCTGGACAGCTGGCGCTCGAGCCTCTGGATGGCGGTCCTCTTGTCGGCCTTCAGGAGCCTCCGGTCGGAGGCCTTCACGTCGAGCAGCCTCAAGCCGTCGAGCTCGTCACGAGCGGACTTGAGCTCGCTCTTCATGTGCCGCTTGGCCTCCTTCAGCGCGTCGATCTCGTCGGAGGTCTTGGTGTAGCTGGTGGCGAGCTCGTCCACGCGGTGCGCGAGGCGAGAGATCTTCTGGAGCGCGGACATTTCTTCTCGTTCAGATCGGAGAACGTTGTTGATTGAGAGACAGGCACTGTAGAAGGGTATTTATAGCAAGACGGAAGGACATGGATAGGGCTGAGAATTCGGCGCATGGCGGTGGAAAGACTTCGCCCCCGCGAGGGCACGTGGCCCGGCTCATCTTAAGTCGGTGCCGTTCTGTTTACTGTTATTGGAGTGGGATGATTCACAAAGCTCGTTTGAAGGAGGACAGCCAAAATGAGTCCGATGATGTTCTAGGCAATTGGGCTTTTGTATAAACATGTTTCAGTTAACTTTTAAAGAACTCAAGACACTTCGATTTAGGACGAGGGCTTACTAATCTCAATATGAAACTTTCAGAGTAATTCTCGATAGGCCATCAACCTCGGTTTTTGTTTATATTTTTATTTTTTCACTCGCAAAAGGAACATATCTAGTTAAATTGATCATTGATATTAGTAGCAGAAATAAAAACATGAGGAGTCAAATCCTATTACATGGTTCAAATAGATGAAAGTTTTCGAAAAAGTCATAAATCGATTATAATTATGCCAATTCTATTATAAATATTGTTTTCGATATTTTTTTTTTATCGTTCGATGACATAATATTTAATTTTTTTTGTTTTTCTTCAAAAAAAAAATTTCTTTCATCTCCTTCCTCTGGCCAGCCACTAGCGTCTCTCGACTTGGCGAGGTTGGCCTCGTCATCGCTAGGCGAGGCTCGCCTCACCATCCCAAATTTGAAGAGATCGAGGCCCACCATGGTTTGGTGAGGTCGCCCTCGCTCAGCAAGGAAGGAGATGAAATTAAAAAAAAAGAAGAAGGAAAAAAGTAAAATAAAATAAAAATTCAAAAAAAATAAAGTTCATGCCATCGGACGGAGTCCACGTCTGCGCCGAACAGTCAAAATTGCTCAAATGGACTGAATTAGTAGAATTATAAAATGTTTAAGACTAAATGAACATAATTACAATATGTTTAGTAAGGATCATCATGGTATGGGTTGATCTAGTTTCCTCAAGAACCATGGACTGGACCGAACGTCTCTGGAACAGTGGACCGATTGGACCGTCCAATGGAATCATTAAAATGAAAATAAAAATAAAAATGATAACATGAAAGTTTGGGCTTGTGGGGACACCATATACACCAAAATGAAAAGTCGTCTGCGTATACTAATTACCCCCGGAAAGCACTAAAATTGGCTCCCACAAGGAAGCATTATCTTTATCATATAAAAAGTTCTTGCTAATGCTCCAAAACACAACAACAATTCCAACTGCATTCACAATTTGGTTTGGGGGATTAGGTTTAGGTCAGGAGTCAAAAGTATTCTGGAATATTAGGTTTACTTGTGCTGCTTCTTCTTCTTCTTTTTTAGAAATTCAAAATTAAATTGTGTATTTTAAAAAATAAAAATAAAAATAAAAAATTATCGATTCGGGTGAGCAGTCCATCAGTTTGGTTTCACCCTAGAATCGATAATTGGACCATGAGCAATGGTTTTACCTTGAAGAATCACGGACTGAACTGGTGACTTCAAGAACCGGACCAAATTAGTCAGTCCTGTTTAATTGGGGTGATTCCTGATCTGGGCAGTCCATCTTGCACACACCTAAAGTTAAGGTTTAGTATTTTTTTTGGTAATTCTCTCTCCAAATAATATCATCGATCAACGTACTAAGTACTTAGTCTTGCCAATAGCGATTTTGAAATGTTTATAAAGACTTGTCTGAATTGTTTCATTACAGATAAAAGCACAATATGCATCTATTATATTTGTTACGAGTCGGGCATATTTCGGTGAGAACAATTTCTTGTTATGAAACAAAAGATGCATATATCTTTTTTATAAAAAAAAATAATTAAAATATAGCCAGTCTACATTAGCTTCGCTGCATATTATGCTGTAACGACATACGACGTTATTATACTTACGTTCCCCATTAAATTAAATTGAGTCTCGAAACCCACCTCGACTGAATATACATATTAGTTAGGGTCGCATACATTGGGTTTTGATTAAGTTTTTCGTTCCTTTCCTCGCGGCCTCACAATATTAAAATTTAGCATTTAAGGCTTGTTTGGTAATGTTTTTATTCTTTTGTTTCTATTTCTTAGAACAAAAAAGAATTCAAAAACATGTTTGGTAACGTAAATAATTTTGATTCTGATTATACTCTCGAGAACACTTTAGGACCAAAAATAAGAAATAAAAAAGTTATTTTCCAAAAAAAGCGCTTTTGAGAATAAAAAAAGGCAACAATAGCCTTATTTCACTTTTATTGGCCACTTGCATGGCATGGGCCGGGTCAACTCGACCAAGTCCGGATATTTTTTTAAAAATAAAAATTTCGAAAATTAATAAAAAAAATAAAAAGATTAAACATAAAAAATGGAAAATTCATAAAAATAAAAAAAAATTGAAAACAATCAGTAAAAATTCCAATTTTTTTTTATAAATTAGGACATGGGTCATTTCAACTGGCCAATATTATTTTTGATGATTGCATTTCAATTTCTTCCAAATAATGATTTTTCCTCTCATGGGCAAATCATTACAAAAAATTCCGAAATTTTCAAAAAGTAGAAATCGGTCCATTCAACTAGCCAATCTTATTTTTGGTGATTTTGCCTTTCTATTTTTTTCTGAACCTTGCCTAATTTATTGTCGGAGTACCATGCTCCATCAGTGACCATCTGCATGTTATACAAGAGTAAAACTAAGCCACTTATGTGTTAGAGATGAGTTTTATTCATTCTGAGCAATACAAGATAATCAAAGTCAGCTCTTTTACCCTTGGCATATGCATAGCCTGAAGAGAAGAATAGAAAACAATTTGAAGCATCCTTATTTTGGTGCAAGATGAGAAATCTGAGGAAAATCATCAAATATGGTAACGAAATTTTTTGATTTAAATAAGGGGTGAACATGGTTCCCGGGTAGAATCAGAGAACCGAATCGCCGGTTCCGGTTCAATTCCCGACTCCAATGTGTCCGGATCCGGTTCTCGGTTCTTCATTTTGAGGAACCGGCTGTTGCGGTTCCTGATTCTTCTATGGAACTTATCCGGAACCGGAACTGGAACCGTATATATTATAAAACAAAAATCTTAATTTTCTATATTAGTGTTTGAACTTTCCTCAATTTTTCATTATTAATAGTTAATTATCTACTTATATTTTCTATGGTTGTTTCCCTTAGGATTCATTAAAGTGACTAATGATGCATCTTACCATCTTATATTACAGATATATCAAGCCCGACAACTTGCTGCTTGACATAAATGGTCATATGAAACTATCAGATTTTGGATTACGTAAGCCACTAGATTGCAGTAACATGCAAGAAAAGGACTTCTCTGTAGGAAACAATTTTAGCGGGGCTCTTTCAAGTCCATAGGATGCGAGCAACACCAACAGATGAAGACGACAGATAATAAAGGGTATTATAGTATAAAAAGTTATTATTTCATATTTGAGCTTGCATATTCATATTTAAAAAAAAAATCTTTTCTTGCGGCTAGCCGGAACCTGTGGCAAGGTAGGTTTTAGGTTTCAAAAAATAAATGGTAGGTTTCGGGTTTCGAAAAATAAGGAACCTGGACCCGAGGATTGGTTTCAGGTTTTAGGTGAAATCTACCCGGAACTTGAAACCGCTCACCCCTAATTTAAATGATAAATTGAAAGAGAAATTATTTCTCAGAACATAAATTTTATTAAGTTACTAAATACGTTTTTAATTTGGGAACAAAAAATATATGCAGTTACCAAACGCGTTCTGATTATCTATAAATTATTCGAGGAACAGAACAAAAAAGAAATTGATTATGATCAGAATTACTTTTTAGGAATAGAAACGATTCTCTTTTTTGTTTGGGGATTGGACAAGGCTTTCTAGGCTTGATCTCAACACGATGAGCTCGAGCCTCGAACCGTCTCTGAAATTACCTCTAGTTGGTAAACCGTAAACCCGAATCGGTACCCAGAAACCATTATCCATCCGACCCGCGGTTAGACCAATTGCAGCCGCACAACTGGATCAACGGCCGAATCTCCGAAGCCCCAAAATGGGTCGATCGACGGTGCAGCTAGTTGTTCGCAGTTCGCGTACAGACGGGGTTTATGCTTAAACCCTAGAAAGTCCAATCATCCCTCGCAAATTCAACTTTTCATCTTCAATTGGCAGACGCAGCCACTCAAATGCTTCTCCGTCGCTCTGCCTCAGTCCTCCATTTCCACAAGCTCTCACCGCCTCACCAGCTCCTTGCTCAATTCAACCTCTCTCGATCCTCTCTCTTCCGTCCGTTTTATTCTTCCTCTTCTCGCCAATCGCTGTCGCTCTGGCTGATCGGGCCTCGCCACAGTCGAGCCAGGAGCTCCGCGAGTTTTGCTTCCGCGACCGTCGCCCCCACTAATGGCGGCGAGACGTTTTATGCCGAAGAAGGTGTCTCGTGGAAGTCCCTCGGCGTGTCCGACAAGCTCTCACGAGCTCTCTTGGACGCCGGCATCGAGAGGCCTTCTCTTGTTCAGGTCCTCCTTCGATTATTCAATTCTGGCCTTCATAGAAGTCCCATTTTTTGCCTCTTTAAATTGGTCTTGTGGTCATTGTCTGCTTGGGTTGAGCCTATGCTGATTTGGAATGTTCTTGTTCTCAATTTAGGCCTCAAGCGTACCGTCCATACTTTCAGGGAAGGACGTGATAATTGCTGCAGAAACTGGTAGCGGTAAAACGCATAGCTATCTAGTCCCTTTGATAGATAGACTGTGCAATGCACATTATGTTGATGCGGGCGAGGAGTCAATTTTACATTCTAAAATTCTTCTCGTCCTTTGCCCAAATGTGATGCTATGTGAGCAAGTGGTACGTATGGCTAGTGATCTTCGCGGGGAAAATGGTGAACCACTTCTCAGGGTTGCTGCTGTATGTGGGCGAAGTGTAAGGATGATCCATTATCTACTTCTACACTCTTACTCTGCCCGTGCATCCAATATCTGTGTAGCTTTTCTTAGACTGCAAATGCATGGCATTTCTTGTTTAGGGTGGAACATTGTTTCAATGTTGTTCTCATTAAACAGAAAAAATTATTGCAGGGATGGCCAGTTAATAGGCAAGATATTATTGTGTCAACACCAGCTGCGCTGTTGAACAATATTGACCACAAAGCCCATTGTCCAGATTTTTTGCGGGGAGTTAAGTATGTGGTATGTTTTCATCCGCTCGTTTTTTAATAATTTAATTGCGGAAATATACCTGCAAGAGGTATACACAAGTTTGGAAATTTTCAGTTAATCTATGTGTTTCCATTGGCAGGTGTTTGATGAAGCTGACATGCTTCTCTGTGGAAGTTTCCAGAATCAAATCATTCGCCTCATTAATATGCTTCGGTTTGATGAGAAATTACTATCTCGGAACCAAAATTCTTTCCTCCATCAAGCCATACCAACGAGTCCTGATTCTGCACTTCCCTCTGTTTTGGAAGACGATGAAGAAATGGAATCAGATGCTCACGTCAGTTCAGATGAAGAGGAAAATCCTGAGGATGTTGATCCTGCAGAAATGGGAGATGAAAATAAAGAGGGACATCTTAAGAAAAGGGACTGGAGGAGAGTGAGGAAAATCTATGAAAGGAGTAAGCAGTACATCTTTGTTGCAGCTACACTTCCGGCAAATGGCAAGAAAACTGCAGGAGCAGTGTTGAAAAAGATGTTTCCAGATGCTAATTGGGTTAGTGGAAACTACCTTCACTATCACAGCCCCAGGTGCCTTATATTTGGAGAACGAGTATTTTTGTCAATTTATGCTTCTTGGATGGCCCTCTGTTCTTGTTGTTGCCCTTTTTACTCCATTTGCTTAACAACAGCATGCTAACTATAACAAATTCAAGCTTTAAATTATTTTGCATGTATACAGGGGCTGTTTAAGAAGTGGGTGAATGATTCATAACAAGAAAAATTTCATGAAATGTTTTGACTTAAGGCATTAAACTTCTGGTAAGGGATACAGAAGTTAAGGAAAGGTGGATAGATTATTTGAACAAGCTTTTTAATGGAGAGAGCAATAGAAGTGAAGTAGATTTGGAGTATGCTTATGATGATTTAAAGAGAAGATTTGTGCGTAAGATTAAAGTGGATGAGGTTAAGGAGGCATTAAAGAAGATGAAGACTAGTAAAGTCTTGAGGCCTAATGGGGTTCCTATTGAAGTGTGGAGAAGTTTAGGGATTGTGGCAGTAAGTTGATTAACTAATCTTTTTAACAAGATTTTACATGAGAATAAGATGTCTGATGAATGGAGGAAGAGTCTGCTTGTGCCTATCTACAAGAACAAAGGGGATATACAAAATTATTCTAACTATAGAGGCATTAAACTTATGAGCCATATAATGAAGTTGTGGAAAAGAGTTATTGAACATCGTTTGATAATAGAGACAAAGATTACTGCAAATCAGTTTGGATTTATGTCAGGAAGATCTATCATGGAGGCTATATTCTTGATGAGACAGTTGATGAAAAGATATCGAGAAAAGAAGAAGGATCTACATATGGTTTTATTGATCTTGAGAAGGCGTATGATAGGGTTCTTAGAAATGTTCTGCTGTGGGTTATGGAGAAGAAAAAAGTTCTTTCAAAGTATGTAGAGGCAATTAAGGATATGTATGATGGTGTTACTACATGTGTGAAGGCTTGTAATGGCTTATCGAGTTATTTTCCAATTACAGGAGGGTTGCATCAAGGCTCCGCTTTGAGTCCTTATCTTTTTGCCTTAGTTATGGATGAACTAACAAAACATATCCAAGATAAGATGCCATGGTGTATGCTTTTTGCAGCTGGTATTGTGCTTATTAATGAGACTAGGGTTGGGGTTGATGCTAAATTAGAATTATGGAAAAGTACATTGGAGATCAAGTGATTTACGTTAAGTCGAGATAAGACTAAATATATGAAGTGTGAGTTCGCCACGGTGAGAGGAGGAGATCAAGAATCGGTGAATATACTTGGACAGGAGGTGCCCAAGAAAGATGCTTTTAGATATCTATGATCAATATTGCAAAAGAGGGGAGAGATTGATGAGTATGTAAGTCATAGAATCGGAGCAGGTTGGATGAAATGGCTCAGTGCATCAGGTTTTTTGTGTGATCGCAAAATCCCTCTTAAGCAAAAGGAAAATTTTATAGAAAAGCAGTAAGACCCGCAATGCTATACGGAGCTGAATGTTGGCCAGCACATACGCAACATGAGCATAAGATGGGAGTTGTAGGAATGAGGATGTTACGATGAATGTGTGGGCATACAAGGATGGATAAGATAATAAATGAAGATATTCGACAGAAAGTTGGAGTAGAACCAGTGGCAGAAAACATGAGAGAACATAAATTGAGATGGTTTTGACATGTTCTTCGAAGACCTCTAGATGCTCCAATAAGAACAGAAGTTTGTTACTGGGAGCATGACATGAAGAAAGGAAGAGTACGACCAAAACTAACTCGGGAGAAAGTAGTAAAACAATATTTAAGGATGTGGGAAATAGATTGGCGTACGGTTTGTTCTAGGACAAAGTGGAGGGAAGCTATTCGTATTAGAGAGGGGTAGATTTTCTATGTTCCAGACTGACCTTTTTAGTCCTTAGTCCCTTTTTCCCTTTTTTTTTTATTCTTTTTTCTTCGATTGATCTTTTCTTTTTATTTTTGTTATATTCTATTTTATTCTATTTTTCTTTTTTGGGTTCATCGAACGCCAATCCTAACTAGTTTTGGATAAAGGTGTTGTTGATGTTTTGACTTAAGGCATATAATCTAATCCAAAATTTTGTTCGTCTTAAGCAGGATGCTTTTCCATTCTCTATTCTGTTGACATTACAATGTACTTATGTTATTCCGTCTTATAAGGTCTGCGTGTAATCTTTGAGGTGGTAGCTATGTTTGTAATGTTTTGGTTAATTGCATGCCTTGTCTTTGGAGTATATATTAATACTACGTTTGTCCTTTTTTTTTCTTTCCAGATTGGACCACAGGTGGATCGAGGTTGATGTTGATACACAGATTGATCCATTAATAGAAGCTGTAAAGAAAGGTTCGAAAACTTCAACTGATTGCTCTGTAAGCCGAACCATGGTATTTGCAAACACTGTTGAGTCTGTTGAAGCAGTGGCAAATATACTGGAAAGAGCTGGGATAGATTGTTACCGGTACCACAAGGATAGTTCTCTCGAGCAGCGTGCAGAGACCATAGTTTATTTCCGGGAGAGAGGTGGAATTCTTGTATGCACCGATGCTGCAGCACGAGGCCTTGATGTCCCAAATATATCACACGTTATTCAGGTGCTTTTCTGAAACAACCTTTTCTCCTCCGTCGTTTGATTGATATCATTGGCCAGGCTTAAAAAAGGGGAAGAAGATATCATCTACTAGTCTTCCTAAATCCTTTGAGTATGTTTTTTCCACCATGGCGCCATCTGCTGATAGTCTACTAGTAGTCTAGTACAGTGTTCATTCACTTACACCTTTTCTGGTCGTCATAAGCAATAAATTTGGACATCCCGAGATGACTGTTTTACCGATATAATCATTCTAATCTCTAATGGACCAACTATGTTTCTAGTGTATAACAGATGCTGATGCAGTCCTAGCTTGGGAATTTTAGACAAATTGTTGAGTTCCTGCTTGTGTTGATGTGGAATTTTTCCCTATTTTCAGGCAGAATTTGCTACTTCTGCAGTGGATTTTTTGCATAGGATTGGCCGTACTGCTCGAGCTGGTCATTTTGGAGTGATCACAAGTCTTTATAGTCGATCAAATCGGGATCTTGTTGATGCAGTTCGTCAAGCTGGGAAGCTGGGTCAGCCACTGGTATACTTTTGTTCATTTCGACTCTCTATATGTGACCACTAGGGCACCTGCTCTTTGCATCGTGACTAAAATTTGTCTTGACACAGGAAATGGCTTTCAGCAGGAAAAGAAGCTTTAGAAATAAGATCAAGAAGCGAGGTAAACATTTTGAATCTCTATGCATCTATATTTTCAACCTCATCATCATAAAACCACTGGACAGTATGTGGTGTAATCACGTGGTTCCATGCAATGGCGACCCCATTGGGCTCTTACAATTGAAACTTGTGATTTAGGTCTTTGAAATCCAATAACTGATGATTCGTATGGTTTATTACTCCCAGTGGATTTTTCGGTTCCGATTTCACATATACTTTTGATTGGCAGGTCTATCAAAGTCAGGAGCATCTGGAGTTGAAATGTTACATGTGTAAGAAATTTGGTGGGAGGTTACAGCCGGTGCAAGTGTGTACATTGCTACTGTTGCTTCAAGATCATAACCTCTTGTTACATAGCTTTCCAGTAATTATACAATCAAAAGCATGTAAACCACTGAAGTATTAAAATATTCTCTCTGTTTGATCGATTATGAATTGCAGTTTTGTCTCTGTTTCAACTCTGTCATCATCTCTCTGCATCGTCTTATGTATTTACGGTTCTCTGATTGCTCCACTCTGCCCCAACTCTGACGATATTGGTGGAATGAGATGGCCTGGACCTTCCTTTTGTGAAATCTGCTTAATGACACGAAGAAATAAGAAGAAGACGAAAAAGAGAAAAAGCATATTTCTCGTTGAGTTCCTTACAATGTGGGTCAGACTGCGGGGAGGGGACTTCAAGCTATTTCATCAAACTATCTGACAGTTCAGTGGGTTATATCTCTCTTGGCCCGGTTAGTATTGATTTTACAAAATCGGGTGACAGTAAGTTGGAAAAGCTTGAGAAACATCGTCTTGTTTGTTTTGTTAACCAGCAATTTTGGTTTGGTCTTCAACCTTTCTTTCCGCAGAAGGCCTGTTGGCACATTGGCATATTGGTCAACTGTGCTCGGCTTGGACGCATGTTCAAAGAGTTGGTAGAGATCATACATTATAAAGATCATACATCCACCATTTCTACTGAAATAGATGACATTACGAAGTTGGTGTTAAGCAGTGCTTATTATCATAGCACACTATATACTGATGCCACTATCCCAACGTTATAACATGATAGAGAGGATCCATGGAGGCAAACAGTCAAGGGCACTTGGTCCGATTGCCGTGAGTGGTCATATCGGTATAGCACTTGCCGCACAGCTCCCTGTTTCCTGAAGTCCCGGGAGGAACGCATTTGCACCTGAAGCAGCAAGTTCCACAGGCTCTCGTGCACACGTTGGGCCTCGAGTGCAAGCTACACCTCTCCTTGCACAACCCTCCACAGTCTGCACATTGGAGTGGGGGAAGCTTATCAGTGAGAAAGCGGCGCATCTCGAGGATCCCCTTTTTTTCCCACTTGTGATCCCTGTTTTTCGTATGTGCTGATGCGATGATGTTGTGTAGGCGCGGTTCATGTTCATGTTTTATATTAGCGGCATTCAAGTCGCAAAGGAAGTGACTAGGTAACTAAAGCAGTCTAGATTAATTTAGCAGATCAAGACAACCCTACATCAAGGAATAATCTTATTCATGCGGGATTACGTTTAGAGTAAATGTCGCATGTTTTAACAAAGATAATTGACTTTGATGATCAACCCAGGAGCACAATAAGATAATTATTTTGGACCGAAACATTTGATTTTCCTTTTTGGGACAAGATGGGGTTGATGAGGTGCTGGCTTCTCATGCTATGTTAGCATCTGAGAGCAAAAGGAAAAAAAAAATTTGCTTACACGAGTGTAGATGCTTATGCATGCTAACAGGGGAAAAGCAAAGCATCCAATGAGGAATGAAAAGTAAAATTGAGTGCTCTAGTTTACAAACGAGTGAAGATAAGTACATACCCAAGGCCTGCAAAAGCCTTCTGTTAGCTCCCTTCACAATCTGGAAAAGAAAAGGAGCATGTACAACCTTAGTCACAACACCACTTACAGCTTCAAAGATATGGAAGTGCTGGTTGAGCAGTAAAGTGGAGGTTAAAAGAATGTTTGGTTTTAAAAGGAGATAGAAAAGACCTGGGTGTGAGAGTTCTCTAGGTCGATGTCTGATGACACCTGCAAGTTTTTTGCCAAAGAAAATTGAAGTTGTCAGCTCAAATCAAAAGAAGGAAAAAGACCCAGATGAATTTCAAAGACGAGAATGGCGTCCTTTTACTTGTATTGTGCAGACGAGCAGAAATGCGACGAGAAGAAGCAAGCGTAGCGCCATGACTTTTGGTATGCCCACACTTCTCACTTCAAACCAGTGTGGAGAGCCAAACTGGGATTTCCTTCGAGTTGGGGCTTGAGAGCGAAGACCAGGGTTTTAAGTACTTGTCTTGTTGCACACAAGTTTACAGGATTAGCAAATCCACTTGCTCTTATTTACTGGATGGCCCGGAATATCAGAATCTCTGTCTTCCAATATAAATCAATAAAAGGGACGAAACATTACATAACAAAATCTGCAAACTGGGGCTTGTCAGCTTAGTGGGGCAGACAATTTCTCTCTCTGTTCTCCTTATGTATTGAGGATAAATTTCCCAGATAGCTTCGCTTGTACCGTATTTCTTGATGCTTTTCTGCGGTTCGGACCCGGGTCCGGACGCCCCTCGCCAACGCCTACTGCTGAGCCAAACACCGTTTGTATTTTTAGTCCTTTATACCGCCACCCACAACACCATTATGCATTATGTATGCCACAATTGTTATGGGCAGCTACGTATTGTCGCTCCTTTCTTATTATTATTATTATTTTTGGCTAGGTAACTGTCACTTGCTGCCTCCATGTGAAGAAAGCATTAGCACGTTGTCGTCATTTTTTTACTCTTTTTTTTTCCATTTAAACTCGTGTGTACTGATCATAGCAATGTAGTTTAAAGGTTGGGAAAAATGTCACTGCTGGATCACGTGTTCTTACAAAACTGCGACTCTTGCAAGTTGACACGATACTAAAAGTGACAAGGAAGGTGGGATCAGTGCGCGCACGACAGTACTATTCTTTCCCTCTCTAGTCTCGAGCAATGAGGGGAGGGGAAACAAGCATTTGTTTTTTTTTTTTTTCAAGAACAAACAAATAGTGTGTCGTACATATATGAATATTACAAGATGGGTCGGTGGGGGTACATGAATTTATAGTAGGTTTCAGTGTTCACACTTTACGGCCTTCGACCACTGGGTCTTCCTCTGCGAGATTCGCATTTCCTGCTTAGAATGCTTTGAGTTCTTGATTTTCTGGCTACGTGAGGGTTCCACCAAGTTAATTTGTTTATCCTTCCTCCTGCTTAATTTTATATTAGGACCTTTATTAGCCGACTTGTGCACGTGATTAGCGCACAGCATTTCAATGGGGGTTTCAGCACAAATTATTTGCATTAAGAGCTCCCTCATAAGTCCTCGTCGCCTAACCATCTCCACCACATGCATATCTTCGACTTGAGCATCGCTTCACGAAACAAAATTGCACTCGACCGTGGTGATCCTAATCACCGAAACATCTGATCACTTCTTGGTAAACAAACCGACGGGTGTTCTCCCTGAATGACCGTCCAATACTACCATCTGCGAAGCAAATCCGGATGAAGAGTCACTGGGCATGAACAGTTGCAATGCGAACAAAAGATAAAAAAGAGTAATGTACAGTCCTTATCGTAATTCTGCTGCGGGTCCTTGGTCCGAACCTTTTGAACCCCACAAGTGGGGCTGGATCACCGTAACTCGGGACACCGATCAGGAGGAACATGGATGGACATCACCCATCTATTTAGAAGACAGCTCTATTCCAGCTGGAAGGAGTTAATATAAGAAAACAACAGAGACATGGGGAAGCGTGGAGAAGACGATCCAGCTCATGCCTCCACTATCCAGAAATAATGTCTTCGATAGGTCCCAAGTCCCAAGTCCCACGTCCATCTTTACCGACCGCGCCACGGCGGGCCGAATCCTTAACCATGAGGTGACGAGTTTGAGACTCTCATACCTTGCAACTTCCCCTGATCTCAGCTTGAATTGACTGGAGGGAGGGGAGGGGATTCCTCTTGTGCTCACCGGATCGAATGAACTAAGCACAATGATGACAGCTGTAAAAATAATAGAGAGGAGAAAGTAAAGTAGATATGAGAGATTGAAAGTAGTATATTAGTTCCTCTACTTTTCAAGGCGTATGCAAATTAAAGAAAGAATACATGAAAATGAAAAGAGTAATTTTCTAATACACAATATTTTAATTCTTAAAATAAAGAGATTTACTTAGAAAGTGAACTAATCAAGAAGCCATATATCAATCGAGAGAAATGAGAGGTGGATTTTCAGAATGAAATGATTTGATTGGATGACCAAATTGTGGAGGAATTGTAGCAGATCTGAAATCAACGCTGCTGATATTTCTTTCCTTTGACACTCCCCGCAAGTTGATGGGGCGGCAGTTACAGTAAGCTTGTCTTGAAGGAGGCGGAACCGAGACCCTAAAAGGGCTTTGGTGAACATGTTCGTCGGTTGGTCCGTCAAAGATACATATTGAACATGTAATTGGCGCCGATGAATTCGCTCACAAAAGAAACGATAATCAATCTCCACATGTTTCGTCCGAATATGAAAATAGGATTACCACTGCGATAGCTAGCTGAAATATTATCACACTACAGTACCGATGACTTTTGAAGTGTGCTCCTTAAATCCGAAAGTAAAGTTTGAATCCATAGGACTTCAACAATGGTGTTAGCAAAATATTTTAATTAGGCCTTGATAAGTGAACGAGCAACCGTTCTTTGCTTGTGTGAACTCTATGAGATTATATTAGACCCAAGAAAGATAGCATAACCACCCACCAAGCGTCTAGTATCATGGTTGCCAACCCATTCTGCATCGGAAAAAGCACAAAGAAAATCCCGAGATCCTTTAGTGAAGAGGATGCCGTGACTCAGAGTGTCAGAGACGAAGCGTAGAATCCTTTTGACATGCTGCCAATGGGTGTATGTAGGGGCATGCATAAACTGACAAGCAGTATTCACAGCATAAGCAAGGTTTGGTCGGGTAATGGTGAGATATTGTAGTGCACACACTGTGTTTCGATATAGTGTAGGATCATAAAAAGGGACACCTTGATGAAGAGGAGGAGGATCCAAACTAGTTAGACATGGTGTAGCTACAGCCCGAGCTTTGTCCATGTTAGCCTTGTTAAAAATTTCAGCAGCATATTTCCCTTGATGCAAAAGAAGGCCAGAAGCAGTGTGCTGTAATTCTATCCCCAAAAAATAGTAGAGGTCGCCAAGATCTTTGAGAGCGAACTCCCATTGTAGAGATGCAATTGAAGTGGATAGTGATGCCTTGGGATCCTGTAAGGATGATGTCATTCACATATACAAGGAAAAATACATTGTACGTTGATGAATGTAGAACGAATAAGAAAGAATCAGCACGAGAGACATGAAAATCAATAGACAAGAGAGAAAAGAACTTAGTTTTTGATGCCAAGCTCATGGTGCTTGCTTTAATCCGTAAAGCGACCGTTAAAGTTTACAAACATAATCAGGATGATTAGCATTAACAAAACCTGGTTGTTCTTGCATATAAGTCTCCTTAGTGAGATGGGCGTGAAGGAATGCGTTCTTAAAATCAAGTTGCCGAAGTGTTTAACCTTGACTATAAACAAGCGAAATCACCGTACGGACAGTTACATGCTTCACAACGAGATTGAAAGTCTCATGGAAATCAACACCTTCTTGTTGATTATATCCCTTGGCCACCAATCTTGCTTTGTCCTTTCAAGTGAATCATCTGAACGATATTTGATGTGAAATACCCATTTGCATCCAATAGCTTTAAATTTTGGCGGACACGGGACAAGAAACCAGGTTTGATTCTTCATAAGGGCTATGTATTATTCGGTCATAGCAGTCCTCCATGCAGGATCCTTAGCTGCTTGACCGAAGCAAGTTGGAGTAAGTATCGGATGCACCACGGAATGAAGAGCATATGTGTGATCTTTAGTGAGATGACGTTGGGTCAATGTACTGTCTCGAAGCCTTGTGACCATTGGGTATGTAGGAGCCACGGGAGGATCAAGAGATGGCTCTGACTGAGCCGAGGAGCTGATTGTTTGATCGGTAGATGAATTAGACTGATCTGTAAAGCATGTGGTAGGACTTGTGGAATTAGGTAAAAAATTCTCTGTTGATGGTGACACAACATGTGCTGCTGTTAATTCAATAAAGGAGTCCTGCAAAATGGAGACAAAATGATTTTGATTTGTAGAGGTAATAAGTGTACTGGCTAGAGCAGAAATGCCATCTGGTTGGGTATAAAATTCCGAATTTGTTGATGAACTACGAGAGGGGCCAGCATTCACTGATGATGTCGCATTAATAAAAGGAAACAAATCTTCATCAAAAGTAGCATAAATGGTAATATAGAGCCGATTATCTTTGAGAGAGTACCATCAATAATCACGAAAGCCAGGAGTATCATCCAAAAAATTGCAGTAATGAGATCGTTGTTCTAGCTTGCTCTTTGCATAAGGTCGAAGGTCTGGATAAACCCCACAGCCAAAAACTCGTAAGCGATGAATTGAAGGTTTAACATGATAGAGAACCTCCCAAGGTGATCTATGGTTGGGCACTGCTGAAGGTAGCTTGTTAATGATATGAACAGCACTTTCTTATGCAAAATCCCAAAAGTGAGCCGCAACTGAGGCATGATAGAGCATCGACAATCCCATCTCTACAATATGTCGATGATTTCTTTCAGCAGTGCCATTTTGGTGATGAAGCCTTGGACAAGATGTACGGTGGTGGATTCGCCGATCCTGAAAGAGCCTGCGAAAAGGAGCAGATTGAAACTCCCCTGCATTATCACATTGATTGGCTTTTACCGTAGTGTTAAGTTGATTCTCCGCCAAATTTAAAAATGTAGTGAAGATATAAAGGAATTGATCACGTGATTGAAAAAGATATATCCAAGAATATCGAGAGAAATCATCGGTGAAACATATATAATAATGATTGTTCAAAAAGGACGTTACAGGAGCCGGTCCCCATACATCAAAATGGACTAATTGTAGGGGGCTGAAGACTTATTGGTGGAGAGTGGATGAACATGACTGTGACTCTTGCTAGAGAGACATGCAGGACAAGGAGAAACATAGACTCTAGACTTATTTAGTACTTGAATAATTGTATCGTAGAAGGCATGACCTGGACGAAAGTGCCATTTGTGGATAGAATCTGTCTTGTATGTTGGAAAAGCAAGGGGTGATGAAGGAGACAAGGCTGAAGACGTGAAAGTAGAGTAGAGGCCATGATCAAGATCCCCTGGAAATATGATTCTCCCCGAATGTCGACACTTCATAAGAAAAGAAGTATGTTAGAATATGAAATCACAATTGTTCTCTTTAGAGAATTGACGAACTGACAAGAGATTCTTTTTTATAGAAGGAACAACTAAGACATCAGACATACGAAAAGTTGGGGTAATATAGCTACCTGTATGAGTGACTAGTAAGCTAGATCCGTTACCTATGGTCACATAAGTATTACCATGATAATGTTGAACATTAAAAAGCTAAGAGGCATTGTTTGTCATGTGATGGGTGGCACTCGAATCTAGGTACCATGACTTTGAGGAGAAAACGGATGGCGGAGGAGGAATTCCCGCAAAATTGAGTTGCGGTGATGTAGGAGATTGCTCAAATTGCTGCTACATATATCTTTCCCTGCAAACATTAGCTCTGTGGCCAAATTTATTGCCGTCATTGCCACGCGTAGGATTGCAAATGTTTCAAAATATGCTTACATTTTGTGGCCCAACACCACGCGTGCTATTCTCACGTACAGACCTACAAAATTGATGGGGATTGGATATATGGAAACGATTCGTACCAGTTTGTGGAGATCGGGAGGAGTTTGAAGGAAAGATATTTTTAGCATTCCCTATAAATGCAGCTGGACCTTGCAGCAAGGGGTCCATGAGTTCAAGTCGAGCCTCATGAGGTAAAAGTAAACAGTAGAATGTCTCACGGGTCACGTCTTGTTACTGACGCTGACATTGAAATGAAATAGAGACTGCAAGACTTTGATATTCTGGATCCAATCCACGAAATACATGGGTTTGATATTCTTAGGGAGAGATAATATCACCAATAGAGGAGAGATGATCTACAATGGCTATTGCTCGTTGAAGTAATTCGGTAATCGTTTGGTTACCTTTACGAAGAGTTTGTAGTTGCATCCGTAGTTGAGCTGCTCAAGCATGATTTCTTGCTGCATAGTATGTGGCTAAGAATCACCATGCATCTGCTGAAGAGGTGAATGTTGAGAGTTGTTCGACAATTGCGTCAGATGAGGTATTGAGGAAAATGACAACGCCACTTGATCATGTAGTGACCGTTCTTCATAAGTAGAATTTGAAACAATTGTAATAGTTCCATCTACAATTATTTGTGTGATATGAGTTGGAGTACAAGGAGAGATACCTTCAACAATGGGCAAAAGTTTATTGGCTCGGAGAAGTGGAAGCAGCCTTGCTTTCCATACAACATAGTTATCACCATTAAGCTTCACTCCAATGGCTGGGAGGTAAATGGTATGGGATTGATTTCCCAGAGCAAATGAATGTTGAGATTGCTGAATTGCCGTGATTGGCAGGAATGTAGCATTCGATTCAGAAATTGCAATTGATTGAGGGGCTGAGGTTGGTAATTTTTCCATGGAGATTTCAGGAAAAAAATGTTAAAAGGCTATGTTTGCTTCGCAATGAATAGCTCTGATACCATGTAAAAATAATAGAGAGAAGAAAGTAAAGAATACATGAGAAATAGAAAGAAGTATATTACTTTCTCTACTTTTCAGTCACATGTATACAATCTTATTTATAATGAAGAAGGCTAGAGTGATTTACATAGAAGTCAAATCAATCAAGAAACGATATATCAATCGAGAGAAATCAAAGGTCGATGATTTGATTGGATGACCAAATTGTGGAGGAATTATGACAGATCTAAAATCAACGTTATTGATATTTCTTTCCTTTGACAATAGCAACCACATCTCTCCTCTGATGGGTCATATCATAATCCAAATCAAAACCACACATAGATAATAGAAAAATAGATGACGCATGATTTATCCAGATTTACACTAAAATAGGGCTACATCCTGCAAAGAAATTTTATTATGATTTTGATTTACAACCGCACAACTCATTACAATGATATCTCATACGAATACAATATATATAACCTAAAATGGGTCCAAAACTTAAGTCTATCCAAATTCCTTTGATCCTACAACAAACGAGTCAACTTAAACACAAACTCAAAATCGTTGTTGTCTCGGCGGCAGCGCCGCCCCCGAGCCCCCGCTCGGCCATCCGCACACCGGGAAACGAAACTCCTGCCCGCTGGCCGGACAACAGGACAACCGTTTCGAGAGCGCCGCTCCCAAATCCCTGCATTTCATGCGCATGAGTCACATGCCGTCGGATCATATTTCAACTTTCCTAAACCCAGGTGGGCTTGCCCAGCATGAGAAACAAAATTCTCCGAATTATTCGTGTAACTCCAACATCTTGTTCATGCCTAGCTAGCTTAGATTACATCCCGGGCGGCGATCTCAAACTACAACCGAGCTGTATGTTTAACATTGCAGACAACGTTAAATATCACATATAAAAAGTAAATCAGCAGCGGCAGGCATACCGAGTAACCGAGTAGAGTGATTCGATGTGATATGAGGGTGGAAAATCATCATATCCTTGGGCGTTATTATCTGCAAAAGACAACTGTCATATCCCTTCAACTAAAAGTTACATTTCCCGAAGCTAACTATGGATCTATGATCTCTCAAAACTCAAAATTTTTCCAACTCTTGACTCCTTTCAGCCAATCTGAAGACAACTACTACACAACCAAGAAGAGCTTTGTGTCTTCTCCTATACGAGGACTGCCGAAAGAAGAACGAGTGAAAGAATGGGAATTCCTACTATACTGTCAGAACAGATGAATTTTAGTGAATGGGACTGGCTCCAGTCTAGAAGAAGATGTTGATTTCCTTTTCGCTCATCTCAAAAACATGGTCCCTCGCATCTGTGAGAGCACTCTGCAAGAAATTAAAGTCATAAAAATCGAAGGACAATGCTGATGCGCATGATAAGCAATTTAAGCACAGAAAAAAAAAAGGGTACGAAAAAATTACCTGCCCAAATTTAGTAAACAAGTTGCTGGCCAGATTTAAGGCAGTAACTGCCACATCTTCATTGGTCTTAAGCGCTTGGGCAATGGCGAAAGCGCCATCATCCTATATGAGAAAGACAAATATTATTCGCAAGCATGCATGTCATCCTTGATAAAAACTCCACAAAAGAAACATTCGGAATACCCTTATTTCATTAAATCCTAAATCAAGTGAAGTCAAAGCTTCATTAACCACTTTTAAGCTTCGAGCGAGGCAAACTGCACCCTGCAAAATCGAGTGCACTGCAAAATTAGGAAGTGCACTGAACATCAGCAGCTAACATGGCGTCATCATCAGTAACCAACCTCATCTCTTAATCCATTAGCCCGCAAGTCCAGAATGGATATGGTAGTATTATATCTCAACATATCTGCAATAGACTCAGCACCCTTGGCTCCAATCTGCAAGGCAATTTACTTAGATCCCTTGGGGATAGATTAGTAGGGCGAAGTCAGGAACTTCTGAATTACCTGACACCAACCAAGCTTCAAGGTTTTTATATTTCCATGAAACTTGAGAACCTCAGCCAATGCCTGTGCTCCATCTGGACCAATAGGATTATAACCAAGTTCCAACTGTGGAAACGACGAAGAGAGAAGTGGAACGCAGTAAGATTAAAAACAAAATGCCCAACCATAAAATCAGGGATCGAGATTTAAAAATATTAGATGCTTTCGGGATTACAGTTGTAATAACACTGTTGTCTTTCAACACTCGAGATATGGCTGCAGCTCCCTTTGCACGGATGTTATTCCCCCCCTGAAATATTTTGAGTCAACAAGCTACTGCTATCAAATTTAGGCCAAATTTAGTGAACATATTTAAAATGGTCGATTCGATGAACATGTATTTAAGAAGATAGCACTCATTCATTACCAGGTCTATTGTTGTTAAAGTCCGATTTTCCTTCAAAGCATCAGCAATCTTCTCTGCTCCCTGGCAAGCTTGATGTTAATGAGGATGAATTGACAAGGGGTGAAAAAGATGGAAATTCAGAGTCTTCGAACCACAAGAGAACATATACTAACACCAACAAATTACACAACTTACTAAGTGAATTTATAAAAGGAACACTCGAGCTGATGTCAATAAACTAGTGCTCTCATTTGGTAACAATGGCATCGGAAATAGGAGCACTTTATGCAATCTTCATGTATCTCAACTAATTAAAACAAAAGGAAGTCCTATAGCAGTATTACATGATGCAGGAATGCAAACTTCCTAGTGAAGATATACACTTGAATGCTGACTAGAAGCAAAACACTAGAAATGAACATAGTGAAAATTTTCGAGGAAGCAGCATGCTAAACTAGATCATCAGGTGCATAAGACCATATGACAAAAAGATCACCAGGTGCATGATACCATCTTAGAGAGAGAATCTGTTGTTACCTCGTCACCTATATCATTCATGTAGAGATTCAACCATAACAAGCTCTTGTTTTTCTTGATATATTCAGCAGCATGAAAGGCACCTTTTGAGCTAATTGAGTTGTTGCCAATATCTAAAAGAGCGAGTTTGCCTGTAGACAGACAACTGTGACATTTGAAACCGCTAATTTTGAAGCTAAAACGAAATGCATAACTAAGAATACCAGCCGATACAAAAACAGTGCAAACCTTTATGTGAGGATAAACCAGACATTAGAGCACGTGCTCCTTCGTCTCCAATGGAATTACCATGCAGATGAAGCTCCTGAGTATTTCATCTTGGCAAAGTCATGTCTCACAGCATAGAGCAGGGAAGGGCCATCTTGGGAATGTGATAGTTGTATTGAAAGTAGAAGACAACAATGACATTCGTCTCCACACAAACAGATGATCAACTAAAGAACAGTACAACTAAAGCATCTACATGGACTATCAGCACCAAGAAGTAAATCTTTCATCTACTAATGTAAGTAAAACAGGAAATCAAATAAACGTGTATATAGGAGTACACTAAATGGTTTTCAAAATTATTGAAGCTTCACGCAATATCACAAGAGACGAAAAAAAGTTTATTCAAGGAGTTGAAACGTTGTCCATCTTTATCAATTCTACTGGTTGGTTTTTCTTTTACTTCTTCCCTGATTGGCAGTTGAGGATGGAGGAGAGAAAGTATAGATGGCTGATAAGGGAGCCCACATGGTGAGCACAATATATATAGGTAAGTCAGTTCTACCATCTTTATACCTTATTAAAAGACATCCATTGCAGGGACAGCACCAAAAACAATCTGAGTAAACCAGCTCTTGCAGTTTCTCCTCTTAAGACATTGAAGCAATCCACTGAATTACGACTGATGAGAAGAATAGCAAGTCGAGCTTCGCTTTTGTTGTGGAGCTCGCTGCTTTTTCAACATCGTATGATGTAAAGACTTGTTGACAAGAGCTCGCACTACATTCTCATGACATAATTCCCATCTAAAATTCGAGTTGTTTATCCTTAAGAAAGCAAAAAGGAAGAAATGAGTAGTTTACCCTCAACGACTTGTTTCCCTCCAGCCCTTTGGCCAAAGCATTGGCCCCCAGTGCACCACCATAGTTGTTGCTGAAAATACATCCATTAAATCTTCAGTGAAGTATAAGAAAAGCATGCCACTAGAAGCATATCAAGATGTGCCAACCATGGAAATGCAAATTCACACATGCAAACCAAACCGAGGTGCATCATTGTAGGGAGAGACTAAGATTCGCGGATACACTAAACTGATGCAGATAAGGCGACAAGAAGTTTCTAAAGGGGAAGGTACAATTTTTTGGGGGGCCATCATTGGAAAGGTAACTTACTTTAGATGTAAATTTTTTATGATATTATTCTCGAGGAATGCTCCTGCAAGACTTGTAAATCCCTGACACCAGCAAATAAATGGTGAACAGTCAAACAGAGGCAAACTTTTGGTTGCTAACAAATAACAACTGGCTAAAAATCTTAGATGATAAGCAAATATATACAGCATAATCAATCATATTGTTGTTGAGTTCAAGACTTCGCAAGGTTGTGTTTTTCTTCAATAATTCCGCAATAGCCTTGGCTCCCTGCAAAAAAAAGTTGATGACATCTTCAATCTTCATCCAGAAATCAATGCTTGGTGAACATTTTGCAGTCAAGACAATGAATACCTCATCCCCAATATCAGAACTGTTCAGTAGGAGCTTTTGGATACCCGTATTATTCACCAATACATCACAGAGACTCTGTCAACAAGAACATTTCACTAAAGGCTTTTCAGAAAACAAGAAAGTTTAAAAGAAATGAGGCGATGGAACACATGTACTAGAGCATCGATGTGAACAACCATGTTGTCATCGGCAAAAATAGGCCATAATCGAATAATGGGAACACTAAAATTGATCCATCCGGAACTCTTGCAGAAACTTTCTTCAAAGACAGTTATGGCAAAGGATAGGAACTCTCCAAGCACCATAAACATATCAGATTAGTGTGTGCCCCAACTTTAACATAACCCAGAGAATTTATCCTAACAGGATTCATCAGCAACTGATACAAGCATCTCGAAATCAAGTAAGAAGAACTTTACCCACAAGGAGTTCGAGAGTATTTTCAGGAAACAGAAAGCCAGGAAAATATATAACTAGGGATGATTCTCACATTTGAAGGAGAAACAGGAAACCAGGACTGACCTTCACTCCTTCATCTCCAATTGGATTTCCAGATAGATCAAGAGTCTTTAAAACAACATTTGATTGAAGAACACCATCGAAGGCCTTTATTCCAGCAGCTGTAATTCCATTGGCAGCAAAACTTACTTCCTCTGCAGTCTGATAAAATACAGGGTAATATCATGTTCCAGAGCATATTATATGCACATTCAACTCCTTATGCAAAAGTCAATTTACATTAAGGCTCTGGACCTTCTAAACGTAGAATATACATTGGCATCCTCAATTAACTCCGTCGGAGGTCATCATCTTATTTTTTGAAGGATCCTATGCAACCACATCAGAGAATAACAACCATGCAACTTAGAATTTTAAAATTGGGGTAAGTTTGTCTATTTTTCTCTCGAGAAAAAGAAAAATTACTCTCAATATCCATCCACCAGACTGTCCTTTCCAGTGGAGGAAAGCTATTAGCAATGTGGAGGGGCAGAGTTCTTATGTTCCTTACTGTCCTTTCTAGTCCTTTCTCCCTATAGATATTTATGTATATTTTTATTTTTTATAATTCTTTCTTTTCACCTCAATCGATTTTGCCTTTATTTTATGTACCTTTAGGGGTTCATCGACCCCCGACCCCAACTAGTTTGGGATAAAGGTATTGTTGATGTTCATGTTTCTTTTCACCTCAATCGATCTTGCTTTTATTTTATTTATTTTTTTATTCATTGACCGCCGGCCGGCCCAACTAGGTTGGGATAAAGGTGTCGTTGATGTTGATGTATTGATCCATCCACTAGACATTTCCAAAGAGATGTTCGACTCTAAGGAGGTAAATTAGGTGCAGATGCCAATTTATCGCCTGCGGAGTCATAATTAAGTTGCATATAGGGCATGGTTAACATTAACACCAGAGTTGATAACTCTCATCATAACATCTGAAGGATATACTAGTGGCTTACTCAAATTACCTGATTGTAACCCAAGCTCTCTGCCAAGAAAAGTAATCCTTCATCTCCGAAGTTACGACCTAACCAAGCAAGTTTAATCACAAAAAATGGTTATTACACGTTCAAAATATGATAAAAGGCGGATGATGTGGAGCCAGTTCTAAAAAAAATCAACATTCGCATGAAGAATAGGAAAAACAGGGGGGAAATCTGGCAGACTATAAGAAATCTACCAAGCTTGCAGTCAGTCAATATCTGCTTGGTAACTCAATATCCAGAAACAGCACTTCAGTTGAGTGATTGAAAGCACTCAAGTTCTTCGGAAATATGTAGATCTTAGACAGG
The DNA here is from genome assembly GCA_028455895.1 of Rhodomyrtus tomentosa. Lineage (NCBI taxonomy): Eukaryota > Viridiplantae > Streptophyta > Magnoliopsida > Myrtales > Myrtaceae > Rhodomyrtus > Rhodomyrtus tomentosa. Next base: position 8,603,649 of record JAPCWY010000003.1, on the reverse strand, counting down.
TTACTTAAAGTTCATAAATTATCATGCAGTAGGTTACCGGCAACCGATTTCCTTATTCCCAATGACCCCAACAGCATACCTGACATGTCAATGCTACTGAATGACCTAAGTTCCTTAGCAAACTCATTGATCTTCAGCTTTGACTGTCTTTCTATCTTTGCATTGAGGTTAGATAAGAGATTTGTTCCTGCAGCAAAGGACCATTTCATTCCCTGTGTAGGAGATTTATTTTCAATTTTTGAAGGCGTCCCTCGCTTTGGCATCATAATTTTTTCCACCAGCTTCCATAGAACTGTCAGCTGAAGACATTAATTAGTACAACAGAGATACAAAACAATGCATACAAAAGATTAAAACAGCACGATGCATGGTTTTAGCTACATACATGAATCATGCGATGCTTCTCAAAACAAAACTCAAACACATGTAGATGTTATTTTACAAGCTGAACGCTAAGAAAGGAAGTAATCATTAAAATGTGGCTAATGAAAACAAATAGACTTCAAAATTACAAAGTTGATCCAACATAGTAAGGTGTACAGGATTTTTCCTGCTTCTACATACCTGAATCATGCGATGCTTCTCAAAACAAAACTCAAACACATGTAGATGTTATTTTACAAGCTGAACGCTAATAAAGGAAGTAATTATTAAAATGTGGCTAATGAAAACAAATAGACTTCAAAATTACAAAGTTGATCTAACATAGTAAGGTGTACAGGATTTTTCCTGCTTCTGCCACTTTGCTGGAAGTAGTAAATCACAGAATTCAGTTGCAGGCGCCATCATACTGAAACTTCATTTGTCTGCATTCCTTGGTGCTAGCTATCCCTAAATCACTTTCAAGAATAGACAACCCTATTTCCCATTTTCAGTCCCCAATGCATTCCCTACACGAAACAGATTTCCACACCGCCCTTCTCTCCCAGGCAACCCAAATCAAATCATATTCTCAGTCCGCATGCCACCCATATAAGCACATTTTCTCTCCATTCAGCAGGGATGGACCTGTATAATGGAATGTGGGGGCTCTTGCCTCAATTCATTTTTCTAATATTTGGAAACAGTTAAAGGTTTTAGAGTTATGCTCCAACATTTTGAACCCAAAAGCAGGTATTGTCCCCATTAAAATTTCCCAAAAGATGCATACCTAAGCCAATATTTTAAATTGGCTTCCACAAAAGAAAGCAATGGTGAAAATGCATAGTTCTTACTCATCACGGTTTAAGACATATAAATGAATTCATACTCACCAGGCCCCTTATATGCAGTTCCTTTACTTACGAAACTCCACACTCATAGCTGCAACTAATCTTAAACTTGTCCCAAACATTTACAAGCTCTTAACCATAGAAGGCGCTATGCCAAACCTTAAGCAACCATGTTCTAATCGGTTACAAATAGGAAAAGCTTCTCATTATAGACAATAATCACTGCTATTGTCTTCGTCACAGCAAATCAACTATAACAATGAAACTTTCATACCGAAGGTCACGACGAAAAATACTCCTGCAGGAACAGCAAAAGACGCGACCTGCTTCACAGGAGCAGCAGCAGCAGCCAACGAAGAACCCTCCCTCTGAGCCTCCCCATAAGCTCTCCGACTCCGGCTGGACCTAGAAGCTGAAGCAGCTACTATCACCAAACCTCCGTACAAACCTCCGTACCTGAAAAACCTCGGTTTATTTTGCGCCGGCCCCGGCCAAGCACGCAACACGCCATGCGCGCAGTAGCCAGGGCACGGTACGCCGAAGAACCGGAGCTCCGGCCTAGGACTCCGACCGCTCGGCCGCAGCGTTAACTGTAGACGCCGAACAATGAATCCAACAGGCGAGAAGCGAACAGGATTACGAGAGAGAGAGAGAGAGAGAGAGTTACCGTAGAAAGGGAGTGGAGGGAGATGGAGGAAGTGGTGGCCATGGACATGTAGCCTGGTTCACGTGTGCATCGAAGAAGAAGAAGACGCACTTGTTGATGTTCCGACTGCCAGAAATGGCGATGAGAGAGAGAGAGGGGATAGAGAAGCGGCAGACTCGGCGGTGTTTCTCTCTTTCTCGCTCCCTCTCCGAGTCAGTGAGGCGTTGTTGAATCCGGACCCAATGAATCCGGGCGGCGGGTCCATCTTCGGTCAAATCGGGTTTGTTTCTTTTGTAGCCTATGGGGTGGACTTCGCTGACGGCCCAATATCTTATCTGGGCCATCATTCATTGCTGAGAATCTAATTGCGACGGCCCAATAATTAGTACCGATAAGATTATCTGCCCTAATATTCCTTTTCAACACCATCTTAAACTTCTGTGAGTGCGTTTACTAAAATAATGTAATAGAGCTCCTTTTCCCTAAGTGCATAATCAACTCTTTATGAACTTGTATCTCTTGGTTAAGTAGATTGAGGCATTTCATATTTCCAATTTCCGAGGATAAGAATCCGAGAAGAGAATTGTACTATTTATAGACCCGATAAGGTAATTATTTAAGGTAACAAGACATGAAAATGCCAATTACAATTAATTATTACGAATTAAGAATATGCATAATCAAGGAAGATGTATGCACAAGCACAACCGTAAGAGATATGCAAAATCTCCTAATTACCTCAAACATCTGATTTTGCAAGATAAGTTCACATCACCATATTATTTACGTGGCTTTCCCGATCAATTTTGACAATTAACCAACTTTGTTTCTTAAACAATTGGGTGGACTTTTTCACTCGCCCAACCAAGTAATCTTCATTAGGTGCAACAATCTCCAAACGAGTCGATCCAAGCCTTGAACGAGAAAGATGAATTGAGTTTATGGCAAAATAATGTCAACATGTACTATGACATGTGTACATGCCATTATTGATTAAGCGTATGAATAGTCATCAAAGTACATCATCTGCTACGACACATACCCTCTTAACATACAGAGAAGATTATTCTCTCAAGTCTCACCATATAATAAACCGATTCAATTACAATTTCCTCTGATGAACTCGCCATATATCCGGGGACAATTCAACTCAAGGCCCACTTCATGCCGTCCTCGATGCACAATCTCTTTGTACTTTCTCCTCAGCGTTCGTACGTACTCTCTATTCCCCGTCCGCTTGCGTTGACTTTGGAACGATCCAGCACGGACGGCTCAAGGCTCCTAATGCATATTATGTATAGCAGCTTTCATTCGCCCAACATAAATAGACGAGTCGGAAGAAGAAACAGAGATCATGGCAACGTCGGCGGCACTGGCGGCGAAGATGGTGACCTTGGCCGTGTGCTTGTGGGCATCGGTGCTGGCTGTTGCCAAAGCTCACGATATGACGCCGGGCATGGACATGGCTCCTTCCCCGTCAGACAACCACCACCACCACGACAGCTTGAGCGCCTCCGCTTTCCCGTCGATGGGGACTGTGTTGCTTGCCGTTGTTGTCTACCTTTTAGTACACGGAAAGAGGATCTAACGGAGAGAGACTTCTGATGCCGGTAGATTGAATTGCGTGTTCCCGTGTCGCGATGATTAACGGCGATGATGCTTTGTTATCTCTTTCCTGCGTTCATATATTGTGCAATGTTCGCGGTGATTGCGAACCATCTTTGTGAATTTGGTTCTTTTTTTATTTTATTTCTCGTTTTGATAAGATCTTCATTTGAACTTGGGCGACACATGTTTGAGTTTGACAAGCAAAACTGAAATCATCTTCGCACTTTTGCATACAGAGAGCTAATTGAGACGCTGATGTTAAAAAGCGATGTGAGCATTCATGTCTATTTGAAGAACATTACTGAAAAGAATCTAAAGGTGTAAGTTCAGTATTTGGAAACAGAACAATGGAATCATTCCTCGTTGGTATGGTTCGAGCGATCGGATTCGCAAAAGAAGGCCGAATCCTCGGTCGAAGCTGATGTCTCATTCTCTCAAAAAACATGTTGGAGAAATTTCCATCGAACATGCAAGGAACAAGCAAAAAGCAAAGCCATATGTATGAACACATATAAGTTCATGTATTAACCACGCTACTTTAGCGGTCTGAATTCGCTGTCCTTGTAGAATCGGAAACATATGAAAGAGCAAACGCGGCATGTATTGCGGCCCCAATCGAGAGCACATCCTCATCGATAGAGTAATAAGGGCTATGCGGAGGGTGGACGGACCCAATCTTCTCGTTCCTGATGCCTAGGAAGAGGAAGGACCCCGGGACCTCGTCCAAATAGAAGGCGAAATCCTCGCTCCCGGTAAAACTAGGAGACAGCACCGTGTTCTCTTCCCCAACGACCTCGATGGAGACACGGTGGGCCAGCTCGTAGATCCTCTCATTGTTCACGGTTGGCGGGATTGAGGGGTGTTCGTTCCCCTCTAGGTCGACCTCCGCGGAGCAGCGGTGTACCGCCGCCTGCGCTTTTATCACCTGGCATTGTGAAGAGAAAGCAGCAGCATATGAATGGCTGGTTTTTCTCGACGAGCAACCGAAGAAAACAGGGTCATTCCGCATTACGTTCTCTTTTGACTCCATAGAAAAACTGGACTCACATGACTTTTCCGTTGTACGTCTTTTGGCGAAACATACGTGAGTTCATATGAGTTTCTCAAGACTTGGCAGCTGTGTACATGATCTCAAGTATAGCACAAGAAGTTCATTTGATTACCTCTTCTATTCGTTCCCCTAGACCATAGAAGCTCTTCTTGCTAAAAGCTCGGAAAGTCCCGCCGATCGTGGCCGTGCTGGGGATCACATTGAACGCGGTCCCGCCCTGTATTGTCGCTACCGAGACTACCTGCATAAATTGCTCGGTCACAAAATGAATTGTGTAATTCAAATGCACGCGTTATGCCCGAATTTCATCGAACTACAATCCCATTGATATGAAGCTGGCAAATAAGACATGAAGAGATCGGGCAAAAAAGAAAAAGAAAAAAAGTGAAGTACCTGAGAGTCCAGAGGGTCTACCTCCCTGGAAACAATGTTCTGCAAGCTGACCACCGCACTAGAAGCGGCCACAATCGGGTCAATCGAGAGATGCGGGATCGCCGCGTGACCCCCTTTTCCCTTGATCCGAGCCTTGAAGCTGCCACAACCAGCTAGGAATTCCCCAGGCCGTGACGCGACAACCCCGATCGGGTACTGGTAGACTAAGTGCAAGCCAAAGATGGCTTCTACGTCCTCAAGGGCACCGTCCCGGATCATATCCTTGGCGCCTCGGCCGCTCTCTTCAGCCGGCTGGAATATAAGGACTACTGTTCCCTGTGCATTACACGTGGACATCACATAAGCACGAGAAGATTATATATGATCACTGCTTGATACTGGCATCTGATGAAACTACGCCACATCACCTAGTAATAGAACCAAGTATACGATCCTTAAAATACCTGCAAATGGTCTCGGACTTCCTGCAATATCTGGGCAGCTCCAAGGAGCATGGCGACGTGAGCATCATGGCCACAAGCATGCATTTTCCCGTCCACCTTGCTCTTGTGCTCCCACTCCACCAACTCCTGATGAATATAAGCAATCCCCGTCATGCATTTTGAGTGAAAACAGATGGAAAGAATTCAGAGTTGTCCTAAAATGTGACTAGACAATACATCTAGCTCCCTCTAAATGGTGCCACAGACAGAAACAGAAAAGTTGTGGCTCGCCATTGCTCCAAGGAAAAGAAAATGAGCCTGCCGTGTTCCTACAAAGTGTTGGGTTTTGGGTTTAACTCTCCATTTTACTGCACCAGTTTGATCAGGAGACATCCATCAATTTTGGCTCGTTGATTTCGACATCTCTTTGTTTTTTTTCTCGCGAAGCAAGGCACGGGAAGGTGCTCATCGGCAAACACAGATGGCATAACCGAAAACCACATACCCGAATCGGCAAGGCGTCCATGTCGGCCCTGAGGGCGACGAAAGGCGGAGAGCCCGACCCGACCGTGGCCACGACACCCGTCCGGGATACAGGCCACCGGTAAGCGACGCCCAACCTGTCGAGCTCGCGCCTGACGAGCGCGCTCGTCTCGAATTCCTCGTGAGCGAGCTCGGGGTTCTCGTGGATCTCCCTCCTTATCTTCTTCATCCAGTCCCCCACGCTCGCATCCTTGGCCCTCCTAACTACGTATTCTCTCAACGACGACGGCGAAGAAGAAGAAGAAGAAGAAGAATTGAGTGACTTGAGGAGGTGGGTTTCGTGAGATGAGGCTTGAAGGTCCAAGCAGCAACAGCACAAGAGGAAGGAGAGGAGTGTGAGGAAGACGACGGGTAGAGGAATCTCCATGAGTTGGAAACGAGCAAGTTGCGTTGGCCTGCGCCTACGGGGGTGCTCGTTTCGGGTCAAGCCTTCAATGCGTCCTTCCATATTTATAACATTGCAAGTTTGACGGTACGCATCCAACGAGCGCGTCCTTCCGTAAAGACCTACACAGCCGCCGGAGACGGCACCGTTTCTGCTCTCGTAATGACGGCGCTGTCCCCTTCACAATTTCGAAGAAAAAGGTCAAAAGTTCTCTCCTTCTTTCCTTTCTTGAAAGTTGGAATCACGTTTTAACCCGGGTCACCGATCCCTTTTTAGCGTGGAAAATGATTTCCCCCCGGTGCTCTTCACAGTCAATCCGTAGTTTCTCACCAATTACTTCCCCCCGAGATTAATGCTTTTGTTTGGGAGTAAGAACATGAACAGGGGAACGAGAAAATAAGACAAAAATTATCCAAAAAATTCTTAATGTATTCGATGCTAAGCTTTTTAGTTTTATTTAAATATTTTTGCATTTGGTTAATTGAATATATCTAATTAATTTTGGCTGGAAATTGCTCATGTTAGCACCGGACGTCTACGTGACAGGGCCCCCGCTGACGTGGACACCCTCGATTCTCGTCAATAGCAAGCGGAGGTTGTCGACCTCAAGCTAGGGACGCCTAAACTTGGGTTGTCGACGAGGGCAGCCCTTGCCTAAGGATGTCGAACATCAACAAAGCTCGACGGAGGGAAAAAAGACAAAAGAAAAAAAAACATAAGGGAAACAGAAAAAAAAAATAATAATACAAATATCGAAATACGATTAAAATAAAATTTAAAATTATTCACAACAGCGTCGGTCATCACGATCACGCCTCATAGGACGGTCGACGACCACATCAGGGATTTTCGGGCAAAAATTGATCATATGGACTTAAATTGAAAGAACATGAAAATATTTAGGATTAAATAGATAAAAATGCAATAAATTTAAGGATTTTTGGACAATTTCCCATTGGTGAAATCTTTTCTTCATTCCTTCTCGTAGAAGATTCAAACTTCGGGGGTTCCGCATCCCCTTTCCTTTTCCTTTCTAGAAACCAAAATCAAAGTGTGGGATGTCGACTATTTGAGGAGTCAAATTCTAGCTCGAACCGATAAACTGAGAACCAATTTAGCTAGCTGCGGAAAAGGTTTTTTTTTTTTTTTTTTCCACTTGAGGAGAAGGCACGAGCTTCTAACATACATATAATATAGCCACGCGCCTTGACCGACATGTATTGCACATTTATCGCGTGGACCACGTGCTGGAATATCCAATGCCGTGGTCTGCCTGCTTCTCTTCTCATCGAACTTTCTCAGCGGTTGTCGGATCGACACAATCATCTTCTTTTCGCATCAGGCGGTGATTTTTAAGGAACCGAACTTCCTACAATAAACATGCGAGAGGGGAGGGTTCCCGTCAAATTCAAAATTTGAACTCCCCTCTCACGTATTAGGGAAAATTTATGGTAGGAAATCCCCACCCGATTTTTAAATTCTCCATCCGTTCCAAATTATGGCAACTGTCTGATTTCTACAACGAAAGGCACAATGGGTCTCCCTGCATGCTTCGTCACGTTGTCTTTAGCGCGAAGTGTTCTGTTTCCTAGCTTCAAACAAGGGAAACAAGTAGAGGAATCGTACCCCATTACGACATCTCTTACTCCTTGATTCGTGGAATAATACGTCCGGCGATTCCTAATTCGAGTACTTCTCGGACATCCGGGCACCCGGGGGGGGGTCCCCTGAAATCGGGGCTCGTGATCATAAAACTTTCGAAAACTCCTCCCAAGAGGCTTATAACAGGAAAAACCAAACGCTCGTAGAGAGGACGATTATACCAACGATATGGAATGTAGAAATATCTTACGCAAGTACCATGTTCAATAACCCAACACACACAAAAGATCGGTGGAAGTCATGGTGGCGATGGATGTCGACAAACGACCTTCGTTGATGGGATCAGAAACGCCATCCCACCAAACGATCGGTCAAGTCCTTATCTACGAATTCGTGTAATTTTGACGAATGGACGAGAATGGGACAACCAGATCGAACCAACATTAATTTCATAGCTTACGTAGCATCTCAAGTCAAGACCGTTTTTCAACTCAGTACCAAAAAGTTTAGGGCACCACATATGTAATTATATCTACATTCATATATAGGCACGTGAATATGATGGGCCATATGAAGTTCGTATATTAGTGGATGATATCCGCAAGACGTAACAATTTTCTCAAGCATAGAGCGGCGCGATTTTTCCAGGAAGTTGACAAAAAGAAATTGAAAAAGTCTTCGATGTGGAAATATTTGCAAGCTGGATCTTTTTTTTCTTCAGATTTATACCGGAGCTCGAGTCTAAATCTGAAGGGCCGATTAACGTAGTGTTGAAGAAGACACTCGTAAGATGAGAGATGAAGGCCGACTCTCTTTGGCCCATTTGCTATCAACCTTTCCTTGGCCCACTGTCTGATCCACAAATAAAGCTGTTGATTTGGGTTGCAAAGACGCAGCATTCGAATTGTCTTCATTCCTCTCCGCTCAGGTGATCCGCCCTCCCTCAATCTTTGCGGGATCTTTTATGTTTTAAAGACTCTGGAGTTTTAATCGTATTGATAAGTGTTCTGACAAAACAAAAATGAAGTTCAATATGAGTCGTCGAAAATTGAGAATCTACAAAAATGAACACTTGAAAAGACTTCAGTATTTTGACCACCCCCCCCCCCAAAAAAAAAAAAATTGACTTCAGCAAACATGGTTCGAACGGCGGACCATGAATTAGTGTGATGTTTCATTATTTTATTTTAATTGTGACTATTTCGACATGAATAGTTGCGTCCGAACGGCGGTTGTCGCGTACAAATAGTTGCGTCCGAATGATTGTTATCACATACAGACAGTCATGTCAGAATTGCGATGCTTCGAACATGAATAAATGCGATGTTTCAGACATGAATAGGTGTGTTCGTATATGAGCAGTTTGGACGCCAAGGGGTACTTCCTATTAGTATTATATAAAGGACAATTATGTTCAATTTCAGGAGTTACTTCATTCTTTCGTTTTACTTCAAAAGAGAGACGGCCATTTTTCATTGTTTCGCAAAGAGTTTTAGGAGATTTACCAGAATTGACATCCAGTATTCTCACCGTGACTTTGTTGTATCCTGAAAGGAATTTGCCAGAAACATATAGCAACTTCGTCGGGCAAATTGATAATAAAAGATATTGATTACACACCTCAAAATCCGACTAATATATTGTTACTCCATTCCATTATATTTTCCAACCGCAAGTTGGAGGTCCGGCGAAGGCAAAGGCGCAACAAAGGCCAGCGACGGCGCGGCATCGGAGGTGACCACGAGCAGCGCTTCACGGAGAAGGGAGGAAAAGAAAAATAAAAGGGGGAAAGAAAAATAAATTTTTTTTAAAAAAAAAAGTGGAAAAATCTTCTTAATTCATTTTAAATTGTCTAATAATGGAGAGGATCCTTCCTTTCTCTCTCTCTCTTATGTTTTATTTAGTAATTCTAACGGACAAACTCCCCCTAATCTCACTAACCTCTATTGAACCAAAAAGGAAAAAACCTCCTCCTCGTCTTCTTCTTCTCTCTCCATACGTGGGTGTGAATGTGAGTCCCTCCTTCAATCACTCTCTTCCACAATTCATGCAGCCTGTAAAATCAAACTCCATGTCAGTTTTTCGTTTTTATTTTAATTTTAATTTTTAATTTTCTTCAAACCAAAAGGAAAGAGATTTTCCTTTTTATAATCTCTCTCTCTCTCTCTCTCTCTGAACAAAGCAAGAGGAAATGACGCACTTTTGCCTCCTCCTCTTCCTTGTTTTCTTCAACATTGCAACCTCGGAATCCAAGCTCACGGTCGACTACTACAAGAAGACATGCCCCGGTCTCCAAAACATCATCCGGCAAGTCATCACCGACAAGCAGATTGCCTCCTCCACCACCGCCTCCGCCACCCTCCGCCTCTTCTTCCATGATTGCATGGTATGTATATACAGTTAATGAACGTTCCATTATCTCGACGTTGACGAGTCTGCATCGATTCGATCATGTTAGTACAGCGCCAGGCTACATGTTAAGGCTTTCCTGAGTGTTCCGGTCCAATTTAGATTCATCTTGATTGGGGAAAAAAATTGATGCGTGGAGAAAACGATCTTGATAGCATATGCACAGAATGCAACTATCAATTTGTCGCGGGAAATTTGCACTAAATTGAAATTAGTGATCTTGAAATGTTAAGGATGTGTTTCTGCATAATATGAGGTTCGATCTGCAAGTCATTGATGTATCAATGGCGCGTACTTTGATTGGGAGTTAGCCCTAATAGCGTGTTATTCGATCGATACCAAACTTTTTGTCCTCGTAATAATCAAACGAGGTGAAACCGAACATCACAACAGGTAAATGGTTGCGATGCCTCCGTCCTCATCTCCTCCAACTCATTCAACACCGCCGAGCGAGACGCTGAGATCAACCTCTCCCTCCCCGGCGACGGTTTCGAGGTCGTCACGCGCGCCAAAACCACTCTCGAGCTCGAATGCCCCGGCGTCGTCTCGTGTGCGGACATCCTTGCCCTCGCGGCCCGTGACCTCGTGAGCATGGTCGGCGGCCCCTACTACAACGTTCGCTTGGGCCGGAAGGACGGGTTCGTCTCGAAAGCAACCGAAGCCGAGGCTGCCATGGCGAAACCGACGATGCCCCTGAATCAGATCATCAAGATCTTCCAGTCGCGGGGGCTCAACACGCAAGAGATGGTGGCCCTGAGCGGGGCGCACACGATCGGCTTCACGCACTGCAAGGAGTTCAGCCAGAGGCTGTTCAATTTCAGCAAGAAATCGGACTACGACCCCACGCTCTACCCAAAGTACGCGGAAGGGCTGAGGAAGCTGTGCGAGAACTACACGAAGGATCCCACGATGTCGGCATTCAACGACGTGATGACCCCGAACAAGTTCGACAACATGTACTACCAGAACCTCCAGAAAGGGCTGGGGCTGCTGGCCTCGGATCAAGCAATGGCGGTGGACAAGAGGACGAAGCCGTACGTGGACCTGTACGCGGCGAACCAGACGGCCTTCTTCCAGGCGTTTGCGCGGGCCATCGAGAAAGTGAGCGTGTATCAGGTGAAGACGGGGAGGAAGGGAGAGGTGAGGCACAGATGCGATGCTTTCAACTCGCTGAAGGTTTGAGAGAGCTGGAAATTAATGGTTTGATGGACGTACGAGAGTATTGTAGTGACGTGCGATGAGGACATAAATGCAAAGCAAACGACAGTCCTCATGAGATGAATGGCAAATGTCTTTTTTAACTAGTACACAAGTGATGGTATTGCTAACAGATGCTGCCCGATCATGGGATTGCTTTCGATGGCCTCTCTTTTGTCTCCATTTTCCCTTGATTATTAAACACAGCTTTCTTGTTATTTTCTCCATGGCAGCATCAGTCTTCATAAAAGGATAAAAAAAAAACCAGAATTGATGGTCTGCTAATACCACCTTAAATCACCATTTTGAAAGAAAGTACAAGTAGTTGAAAGGCCATTCATTCTCTGATCTATATCTAGTTTATGAATTTGACGCACCAACAACTCCTTTAGAATAGAATAGACGTGATTAGGGTTGATTGTATCTTGGCAAAATTTAAATTGGGAAAGTCTTAAAGTTAAATGTCTCGCCCTTGTAATTGAATCCTTTTTGTCACTGTCTAGTCTTCTTGCATGACAGATCGATTTTCGACCACAAGATACTTTTGAAACTTTATATTCTCAAGTTCCGCTTTTTATTTATTTATTTATTTATTTATATGATAGACTCTCTAAAGAATCTAAGGACAAAAAATAAGGAGATCTAATCACAATGCAATAATCAATTAGATGTTTAACGATGGAATATTAACCGTTTAATTTTTTTAAAAAAATGAATTCTTCGCGCAAGATACTATTTTTATAGGGGCACTTTGGCAATGAAACACAAGTATATGCATCATAATCCCCAACGCAAAAAGTGCAAGAAGAAAATTTGAAAAAAATGCTCTTGGCTATATTAAAATCATTTGTTTTCCGACCATAAAAAAAAAAATCATTTGTTTGAGGAAATTTTTCTGGAATGATATGTTTTCAAATTCATCAAACCGATGATTGAGCCATTTTACCAGAAGGAAGAGATCCGAATTATTTTCCTGAGGTGAAATTTTAACAACAGCCGCCAAGTCTGCCTTTTTTTTTCTCTCTTTTTTATCCTCAAACAATTATTCTTTTAAGGAAATTATGTGCGGGAAACAATTTGATTTAGAAAAAGCAGTGGGCCCTTTTGTGGATAAATTCGCACGTCATCGTCAATCGTCAGTGTAAAAGTTTTATCAGGCCGGCCCAGAACAATGCATCGGCAGCTCCTGTGCTGTCCTTCTCAAAACTCAAAAGGGTACGTCCATCAGAATCCAATAAACCATAACTAGAATTGTTCGTTCATTTAATACCAAGTCAAGCTGTTTCGTACTAGTTACTAAACCCACCCCCCCCCCCCCCCCCCCCCCCCCGGTTAGGAGCCAGTTCCACAAAATACGAGTCGTGAACAACCCCCTCTTTCCACGGATCCACCCGAGCACCGAAGCACTGATCCAATCCGATTTTTCCGGTTATCAGTCCTACATTTGGCATTCCATTCCCGACGTAGCCCCCATTCTATAAATTTTAGAAACATAAAGCCCGTGTCTTTCAACTAAGTTATCTAATTTTCCTAACACCAGCAAGGCCATTACTTCGAATATTTGGAAACTGAAGAAGTTTAGGCAAGTTTTTTCTTGCACGTGCATAAATTTCTGGTCAAAGACCCTGTTCGAAAGGTTCGCTTTCGATAAACTTTTGGAGTAGAACATGAAATTCTTGAGCACTACGGCTATAACAAGTCATATTTTCAAGCTGACTAGAGATCTTTAGGCACAGTTGAGTCTTGAGTGTATTGGCAATGAGATGCCTCCCATGTTAAGCATGTTTGACCTAGATAAGCTAGCTCTAGATCATCATAAGGGTTTCATAATTTCATTTAACAGAATATACGTTCATACTGTGTAAAAAGGCCGATTTGATTGGACAGATTGAATGGTTCTCATCGGAAACTAAACCCGTACCCGTCAGCTTCAGAAAATTGAAACCGAGAACCGAAATTGTACCCACCCGTTACAATTCAAAATCAGTCGGTTCGGTACGGTCCGATTTGGGTGGATCGTGATTTTTTTGCGCACCCCTAGTTACTACTATTGCCTGTTTATGAGCCTTCAGCACTCAAAATGCAGTTCCATCAATAGCCGCGACAAAACATCGATTTCCAGTTTCAGAACATGAGACAACATTGCAAGAGGAACTTCCAAGATATAATGAGAGGATAGGAAGATAAATGTATGCAAACACGTCATCAGGATACCAAGAGTCCGTAAAGAGAATCTACCTGTCCAAAGAGAAGAAGCTTCAAGAATAAGTTGAGCGATATACAGGTGTTATCAGCTCAAATACTGATAACAAGAGATCAAGGCAATGAATGAAGGAAAGGGGAGGAACTTTACATTAACAATGAGCTGTTGTCGCCTTTTAACTGGTAGACTAAAGTTTTTTGCAGAACCATAACCTCCACAGCATCATTGACATCTCAGCCAAGAAGCAAATTTCTTTTAGCCTGCGCGAATAAACCAACAGGAAGCATTTTTTTTTTTTTGGTAAGTCCAACAGGTAGCATTTTGTTGAACGAGAATATGAAGACTTAAGTAGCCCATCCATTATTGCAAATATAGCTCCCTCGAGCTCATTATCTCCTGCGGTTATGCAATAAAATCATTGACTAATAACTCTTACCCTCTAACAAGCCTTCCTCTTTTCAACCTTTAGATGAATATTGTACCATTTCTTCTTCCTGGGCCTCTCCCTTGCCGTGGACTTCTTCTCTCTCACTTGGCTTTCTTCTCTAGCCTCCTTAGAAGATCCTCTACTCTTGCTTTTACTTATACTTCGTTTCAAGGGTGGACAAGTTGTATAAGAGGCATGAATTTCATTTCTCTGCTTTAGAAGCTCATCAATCTGCAAATTTAACATAGAGAACTAGTCAAGAAAATTCAAGCACCTCACTGAGCACATAGGTGAAACTATTGAGTGCTCAGCTTCTGCTATCGACACTCACCTCTTGCATTTCTTGTGCATATCTACTAGTCATCTCTGTGAATTGTGCCAGCACCTGTCAATAGCCTTCATGAGAATGACGAAACAACGGTGTAATGACAAAAAAAAAATGAAACTTGGTTAAATTAACATGAAAACCTCTCTGTATTCAGTTTCAAACTTTGACAACTCGGCCCTTTTTGTCAAAATTTGAGCTTCCACAGCTCTAAGATGTTCCTTCTCTTCTATAAAAGGTGCCGCACAAAGAGCTTCAATTGCGTAGCTTGCACTTTTGAAGAAGTTGTCACCTAATGCCATGAAAGAGATCAACTAAAACTTACAGATGCCACTGAAATCCTTCCTACTGCAAGCTCAATTGAGAATGACCCCAAAGAAAGTATAAAAAGAACCAACCGTAAACAGCAAATACATGTGTGCCAGCCTTTAGTTCAGTTAATTCACATGGCTGAAATCCATCCAACTTTTTGAAGAAGGCAGCGTCTGGATCCTTGGCAGCAGTCATCTACAGCAATCCAAAATAAGAATCTTAAGCAGTGAAGCAGATTTAAAATTGGGACTAACTAGGGCTCTTTTTATTTAAATCATTAGCTAACCGAATTGATGGTCTGATCCAATCGGTAAACCGGAAAGCCAAGAAAAAACATTCCAGCAGATGTTGTTTTTCCAGTTTTCGCACCATCCTCCTGCACAAGAACGACAAGGTTTAAAGTACTTGATCACATAAGCATAATTCTACATCAAAATGTAGCAACTAATGAAGCTACAGCACAAAAGAGAGATTAAGAAAAAACAATAGGGTGAGACCTGTAGAGCGAGGCTCAATCCGCCATTAACTTCCTGATCGAAGTACAACAACTGCAGCAAACCAACCAAATAGGATAAAAAGTCGGTTCATTAGTAGCTATACAATCCTTTCAATTTTTTTTAGCAAAATTAATGAAAGGACGATGCCCACCAAAATCAAATGAGAAATGACCACTGAAAACAAAAAATCATGATGACATAAAAAAAAGACACAGCACACCAAAATTCCAGGTGATTGAGAAATGGTCTCATAATATAGTCATAGTGAAGGTGGTGGATGAAAAAAAAGCAGTTATAAGATTCAGCAGTGGACATATATTACGGGACACATAAACAAAAGAAGATAAGCTATCAGAAGCTTGAAAATTCAGTAAGTTAATTGGTCCAACAATTCATTATACAATTTCAACAGAATAAAGAAAATGGGGATACTTAACTCATTTTTCAAGAGAGATGCTAATTGTAGCCTGTCAGTTCATTCATACAAGACAAGCGTAATTCCCACTAGAATATGATATTCGATGAGTAAAACTTCAGCATATAGCTACACATCTATCCAGAAATTTAAGCTTGTCACAGGGTGTTAATGTCTGACATTTACTTCCCTTGGGAAAAACGTATAATCAGCAAAATTGAAGGGATTCAGTGACCATACGACTCTGGCAATAAGAACAAACATGCAAGCAATTGCCATCTTCACAGTATTAGTGACTTTTCATTGCCTCGGAAAAAGTCACATGGTCTGTGCAACTAAGTTTGAGATGAATGGACCTTGAATTTGCTTTTGTCAGACGATTGCACTCGGCATACAAGTCCAGATCGGGCTTCCTCCTCTGTTATTGTGACAGAATAGAAGTGAGCACATTGCTTTTCAACCTGTTTGTTCACAAAATAAATACATGATCATCATAACACAAGCAAATACAAATTTCACATACAAAAAAGCACCTCACTTTCTTAGAAATAGGCTTCCCAAGTAGAAGTGGACGAATGGTAACCATGCCATTGAGAGCTTCCTCCAGAACAGTTGCAGATACAGTTGTCTTAATCGGTACACCAAGTTTGCTGAGAGCCCAAACATAGAGTCAATCAGAAATGTTACTTATTTGTAGAACAAATAGCTCATGAATGATGAGGATCATCCAGTGATATTCTTTTTTTTTTGGGTAAGTATCCAGTGATATTCTTGGCAAAACGTTACCTGAACAATGCAGCAAACATGGTGTTCACAGCTCCCAAGCTTGAAAGGTCTAATTCTAGCTCTTGACTTTCTGATTCAACAGCCTACAAACACAACAGCAATATCTCAAGCGGCATCAAGCAACACAAAAAATCAGGAGATATTCTGGTAAGCTCATCTTACCTCAAAACCAGCAGTGTCATACTGGCGCCTCTTGTCAGGATCAGACAGGATATTATAAGAAAATGTAACCTCTTTAAACATATCGGCAGCTTTTGGATCATTTGCATTCTTGTCAGGATGATACCTAAAATTGCAATAATCTATTTCAAATTAAGCACTATCGCCAACATCGAGAAAATTTTGAAGAATCATCTCGAGACAAAATGGAAAAGGAAACAGAAACTTCTTTAGCATGCTCTTTCCATCTGAAATATATTTCTCACAAATGTGTTCAAAGCAGCTCCGTCGCGTAGTAGAAGCTTTCACACTACAACAGAGCTAGTCAAAATCATCTCCTATGAAACAAGCAACATAAGAAAGTATGGGATGTCAAAGACATTAAATTCAAGAAGCAGATCGTCGCCACCACATGGTTCACATATAGCCAGCCAATATCCCAACTCAACATATTCCAGCCACTAGCAACCAATTGCCTATTAGCAATGGTATACCATCAGCCAAGTTTGTACAGATGTCAAGATGTAGATCTGAGATTATTTTATGTCCATCGCATCCCGTTCTCATGTCTTCATTAATTTCATGAAACCAAATAATCATAACTTACTACCGCCCCAATTTCACAGAGAACATTCTGCTCAAGATGGTTGATTAAGCTTCAGAGATCATAAAAGATAGAGTCCATTGATCCACATAGGCATCTCCTTATACGATACCAATCTCTCGTTTCTTCTCGCAATGAACAAATAGCATAACCCTCTGGGATTGTCTTATTGGTACAGCAACGAACTTGTGTGCATGGATTAGGCATACACTACGGGTTTTCTTCTCAACACCACCAAATGCAAATGTCCAAACTTAGGCTTGTGTCTTATGTATTCGCTGATATTAGCAGGTAACTCATGAACTCAGGGTCTACCGACCTATATATGTATAGTAGCTAAATCAAGGAGTCAATTCACCAAATCAATCTCCCATAATAGGCTAAAATATCTCCAGATATAAATTAGCCAGGTTAAACAACTCAGAGCTCTAGATAGAACCCAATTTTCAGCAAGTCAATGGAAGATAATCATGTGATTACATGTCAGGCTATTAGACTCACGGAATATCTGTCTAATGCATGGATGAAAGCATCAAGTCCCTAGCAGACAATCATTGTGAAGTTGCTCTGATCAAGTACAAAACCAAGAAAATCAAGATAAGGAGCTGGACTAAGTTTTGGTCAAATTCTTCGTCCTGGTAATGACTGTAGCAAACTTCATCTCAAGGTACTTCCTCGTCAAGATCAAATAAACTATCTGAATGTGCCTTCACGTTCTTCTTATACAGGACAAACAGAGAACAAGCTAAGCTAACACTAAAACCATACAGGTGAACCAAAACTGCTGACCAACCGCCATAATCAATAAATAAAGCCCAGAATGCTCTCTGATAGATGTTCCACACCAGCTTCACTATATCTTCCTGAAGCTCACCGGTTTCCAGTATAAATCAAACTCCGCTTTTCGACACAAGCTCGTCTGTGCTATAGAACTAGACAAGATCTGCCCCCTTAGAATTCACCGCACATAGTATATACACATCGGCATAAGGTTATTCGACTCCACTGGCTACACGCACAACTCAAATAAAGAACCTCACGGGCGATACAAACTAGACCAGTTCTAGCATTGGATAGTCTCAGATGCTAATAGAACTGGCTCCAAAAATCAATGAGAGGCCACTAATGACATGTCCGCATCAACAAACAGGCATAGTTGTCAATCGCCATCCCTTCAGCAGTGACCCATTCAATCACTAGGAAGGCAAATCCAACCACAAATCCCCGAAGCAACACGCATCTAAAGAACTAAGAAGGGGAAAGGAAAACACACGACAGAGAAGGCCATTAACGTACTTGAGAGCCATCCTCCGGTAAGCGCTCTTGATTTCCTGATCCGTGGAGTTCCTGGCGACGCCGAGAACCTCGTAAGGGTCCCGCCGGATCTGCTTCGCCGCATCGTGCTTCTCCGACTTCGACTTGTGAGCGGGCATTGTCGAGGGGAGGCCTCCAAAAACCCTAGAAATCGCTCCGGAGACTCCAGAATCGGCATGAAATCCAGCGGTCGTCCCCCATTTCCAGTCCAGCCGCGGAGGAGCGTGCCGCTTCGGACGGAATGTGGGCGGGACAGGGGAAACCGTTCGGGAGAAGAGGACGGAGAGAGAGAGAGGAACAACACAAGGAAGATCTCTCCGAGCAAGAGCTCGCTGGAGAGATAGAGAGAGGAAAGAGAGAGAAGAGCGAGAATTTGGAGGGGAAATTAGGTGTTAAAATGTTTGTTTGTTTGTTTGTTTGTTTTTCGTTTTTATTTTTTATTTTTTTATTTTTTCAATTTTTATCTTTCAAAATCTCTCGGAGCTGATGGGTGTGGTAGTTGGGGACATAATCTTACGCCCCTGTGCGCACTACGCCATCGTGAGGTGCTTGCTGCACGCGCCTCGCACGTGGTGTGATTCTTCTTCCATGGTATTGAAACCTGATGGCAAAAATGTTGACGTAGATTTAGCCTCTATTTATTTTGCAAAAAATACATGGCTTGAAAAAATATTTTTTAAAAAAAATAAATGAAAATTATTTTTCAACAAGTAACGACAAATGTTTACAAATAAATTATTATCGATAATAAAAACAATCACTATTTTATTTTATACAAATAAATGTTTAGAAAAATACTTTTCAAATCATTCGATCTCTATGAAACAAGGGAGGTTTAGTGAAATTAATTCTTTTTTGTAATGAATGTCAGATCAAGTTTTAGTTACGCTGAATGCAATTCTCTCCTTTAAAATTTCTGAACATGAATGATAGCCTAAAAAGTTATTTTAATCGTAAACTACCTTTTCTTTTTTATTGCAATATTTTTGGATTTATTGAGAGGAAGAACTAGTCTTATGCATATCTAAATTAGTCTTCCAAGCCAAAGAGCATTGATTCTCAGCTCGACCGTTTTGATCTTTTTCATATTACTATAATACTATGAGAATTTATACGACCCTATAAGGATCATTATTATCCATTTGGTAAAGTTTTTCATGTTCCGTTGAAAATAAATGACCGCTTTTGAGAATCATAAAACATTAATCGAAAGAGATGAATCTTTAGAAGCAAAATATTTCATTTATTTATTTTTGTCTAAATTAATAGAACGATAGAGTCATTTAATTTGTATCTAGTTTTTTCAAACGTATGTAGATAAAAACAATGTTTCATTGCACCAGTTGAAAAACATTTATTTAGCACCTCTTTGACATTGTTCGTCATCGTACATTTTATTATTTTTTGTGCCATGACATTTTTGCACTCATAAATTGTAATACTTCTAGTCCATTATCTCTTCGGGGTTGATTTCGCTTCAAAAAATAAGAAAATGCAGGTTATTCTCAAATTGAAGACATTCATGGCTTTTTTATGTCGAAATTTTCCTCCATTAATTAAATCCAAAGAGTAGAATCTTATTTTATCGCGAAAATCAAATATATTTACTTTGGGGACAATAAATCATGTTGATTTTTTTTAACTAGCTGATTTTATTTGTAATATAATAATCTTCACGTGCAAAAATGCTTTCCAAGCTTAAAAAAAAAAAAAATTCACGGCCGCGTAATCAAACGGCACCGACCCCACAAAGAGAATAAATGAAAAAGTCACCAAAGAAACCAACCATGCATATTTATACATAAAAAATCACGAATTTATAATGATGCATCACATTTAATTTCTATCAAGATTCCATTAGTAAGCACAGTTAAAAACTTACTACATGAATAACAGAAGGCAAAATAGTGTTGATGTGGTGCTCACCTTGCTTAAATGCAATAAGATCGACGTAATTTTGGCCGAAAAATCGTAAAAATTTAAGATGAAGGGCAAATATGTCATGCATCATAATAAAAAAGAAAGGGGAATAAATTTATCACATCAAAACTGAATTTCGGACTTCTGGCGACTTTCTTCCGAAGAAGAAAGTTTCATTTCATGTGGTGCGCCGCTCCCGCCAGCGCGCCTCTAACCTCATCACCGAGATGCGCATTGCGCACCGGGGCGCATGGAGGAGAGTGGCGGCGGGGCCCAACCAACAAATACAGAGCTTCAAATCACCGGCGGGGTGAAGTCGGGAATCCGTAATGACAAGACACAGGGTGTTTTTTTTTTTTTGTCTCGGGTCAGAACAAACAAAAGGCTCATCGCAATCAATGTGGTGGACTGACGATGAAACCTCATCCGCTTACACAACCCCTCGATCTTGATTGCGATTATCAGACATCATTACCTATTTTTTCACCATTTTAATATTAATCTGTACATACTTTTAACCTGGGATCTATGATGACGCAATAATTCTTGTTGTCGTGACGTTTTCCATGCTCTAATCCTCCCAACTTATGTTAATCAAGTGGTGGGGTGACACAAAAGCTTCGTGGGATTAAGCTCCGATTAGGACGTCTCATCCTCCTCACACAAGAACTGATCGAGTTGGGTTGGGTTGATGATCATTTTCATCTAGTCCCTCTCTCCTGCCTCGAGGCATTTACGGAAATTATTAGAAAAATAAGAATTCTCTATCACGTGTATATGATAAAGTATATTAATTTCGCCAGTGGGTGGGCGCCTATATTCCGTGCAAGTTGGATTACGAATAGCCCCCCCGAAGCTTTCGACCAATTGGGGGGAATGCACAGGGAATTAATTGCGGCAAGATTAACGTTGACGTCGTTTTAGAATTGAGCTTGGTTGTTGTTTGCATTTACTAATGTCGCCCAACGTACCTACCCAATGCCTTGACTGCTACCAACAAAAATTAATTACATTTCTTGTGTATTTACAATCTAGAAGAACCTCGCAGCGTGTTTTAGGTTTTAGAAGCCTCTAGAATGTTAAACACATATATACGCGCTAATTTTATCGTTATTCTTATTGTTGCATGGTGAAATTATCTATAGAACGGCTTGAATTGTATTACTTCCTTATCGATAACACACTTAACAAAAAATGATCTCAGTGCAGTGATTATACAATAATCACATCTTCTTGATGTGATTAATCAAGGGGGAAATGTATAAAAAAAGTTGTAAACTTTTTGCGATTTTATAGTAATTCAATCTTAAACTTTTCAATTAGATGGATTTTTTTTTTTTGTGGTCAACCCCATTTCTAACTCTCTTCTCTCTAGCTTTTTTATCTGACTCTTTGTAGAGTGCGTTAGTTAAACCCCTCTCCTATGATACTAGCATCCTCATTCCTCGATCTCTTTACCAGTAGGGCGCATGCCTACTTACCAATAGATCAATTTAATCGTCAACATTTTTCACATTTGTACTGATGTAGTCAATCCGGCCAATTTAGGCTGAAAGTGGCAAACATAAACGTCGGGCCTCCTACGTAGCACGGTTGGCACTAATGTAGATATTTTTTTATTTTATTTGCTTTTTTCATTTCTTTTTTTTCCCAATCTCTTTGGCCATTGAAAAGAAAAGCGAAACGAAAAAAAAAATGTTCATATTAGTGTCTGCCAGGCGTAGGACGTCTAGCGTTCGTGTTACCAATTTGCAGGCTAAATTTGTTGGATTGACTGAACTTGTACTAATATGAAAAATTTAGGACTAAATTGGCCCAATTTAAAAGGTTTAGGACTAATTCAATATGTTCATGACTTTTTTGGTACTTTTCCCATTGATCGACCATATCATTCATTCACGACAATACTAAAGCTCTTTTTTTTTTTCAAAAAAATGAATAATTTGAAAAATACTTTCATAACAATGACCGCTTATAGCACATATAAAAATGAAAGTACGAAAAATATTTTCATCATCCCTAAAAATTATTGAGACATAAATTTTTATCGATAATAAAAAAAAATTCACTGGCTGCTTATTTGAAGCAACAGAAGCCAATAGTTTTTAAGAAAATATCTGTTTCATTTTATTTTTCCCGAAAGAAATGGAGCTTTATTACCATTTTTTTTCCCTTCAACACATGATCTGTGTATTTCTATTTTACTAGTCCCTACATATGAAATCATGTTCACATGTATATCGAACAACACTCCATTCATAAGGTTCCTCGCATGCGTTGCAGATTAGACACTTGACCACTCAATAATTAGTTTGACTAATTTCGAATTTCCCCCTTCACCTCGGTAAAACAAAAAACAACCGCGTTCCCAAAGAGCCTTTTGACGACACATCAACTTTACTCGCATCTCGATGGGGGTGGTCGCCATGTAAAACGAGCAACTGAAGCTGATGCCTGTCGTGAAATCCGCTTCGTCATCTACACGCGACAGTGCATGTCCAATCTGCCCAAGGGGTCGGTAAATTTTAAGCTAACCCCACGTCAAAAGGACTAATTAAAATTTAAGCATAACCATTAAATAATCCATTGGACGAACGGTTTTCATACACCATTGATTTAAATAAGATAGTAGTAGCTGTTGGCACACGAAGGAAAAAATGGCCCAGGTTCCCGACCCGACGACCGGGATTAGAAGAGTCCGAGTAAAATTTGCTAAGCGCCAAGCTGCCGTTCGGTAAATATGGACGGTGGACAGGACAGTTACGCAGTTGTCGACAACAACAGCGAGGGAAAATCACTTTGGTCCCGAGGCGCGAGTGCTGGGGAATGAGGCGCTGTTCAGCCGACAAGAGAGTCAATAGTCAATACTGATGGATTAGAAACAAAGCAAAGTTATCCAAGTTGTGGAGCCGACACTCTCAGAGACCAGCCGTGCTATTCAATTTTATCTTCCTGTTAAATTTACATTCCAGTGCTATTTACATGCCAAGTCGCGATTACCTCCAGTTTCCCGTGCTCTTAAATTTCTCGTCTGAGAATCAATAAATCACCCAGTACACATCATTTGTGAATTTTCAATATGATCCGCAGTTTGGAAGGTTTTTCGTGGGTAATTTTTCGTCGAAACAATAAAAATAGCCTTCGAATCAATGATGCCGTGTGTAGTATCGTTTCCTAAGTTTAATCCAATAATTGACGTCGGGGAAACGGTGAACAATTTTCTAAGGCACGCTTATAAACGGGGAAAGAAAAGAAAGAGTGTGATTTCAGCTCAAGGTCCTTTTGTCGAATTAACAAAGGGTACCACAACTAACGGTTGTCATTTTGCACAGGAGCATATGAAGCACGAAGATCATTGTAATCCGGACCAAATAAGATTATAGTATGAAGCACGAAGATTGTTGTCATACGCTAAGTGATTTTTAGGCTGTTAATGGATGTCGATTAGAGTTGACTTGTTTAAATGCTGATTTATTAATCTTAGTATACCTAACATCACACTTTTTAGTATGTACATTTATCGTTAAATATTGTCTGAATCGAAGGATGAGCCTATAAAGACCCACAAAAGGCCATTAAATTGGTTCCCCCTTTAGGGATTTAGCCCACGCGAAACAATGTCGAGTTGTGAGAAATTCGGGCTACCACTAATTAAATTCCCTAATCGTCCTAGGCCTTAAACTTTTCAGAGACCAAATTTTTTAATTCACTTTTTATTTGACGAAATTTTACTAGTGTTGAGGTACATACTACATGCGTACACGACCGTCGGCACTTACGTATGAAGGAAGAATGATTGATAGTTGCACGTTTTGATGCAAGGACAATTTCGGAATTAACAGAAAACAAGACAAAAGCAAATTCTGACTTTAATATATAGTATTATAGGTAGAGATGGCAAAATAGGTCTAGAGTCATATTTGATCTCGTATTTCATGGTGGTGGGTCATAAATGGGTTACTTAAATCATAAAATTGGGTCATAAATGAATTACTTAGAAACATAATGGATCATAAATGTAATTTAAAAAGGTCATCAACGGATTAGCTAAGAAAAATACAAAAAAATAGTAATAAATATACCTTTAAAAAAAATATAAGAAATAATTTTCTCTAAATTGGATTTCACCATTAAAGTGTTTTAATAATGATAGGTCGGATCGGGTATGGATTTCTATATTAGAATAGCATAAAAATGGATAAATATGAGTCAGGACTAAATTTGAGCAAATCCACCCATTTAACACATCTAATTATAGGTAAGAGACAAATTTAACTTGGGCTTGGATTAAGCCTCCTAGTAAAGCGGTCCATCGGTGCTTTTCCTCTTGTTTAGTAGAACAACAGGTGATATCCTAGAAGGCCAGAGCCCACGCCGTTTCTTCGAACATAGGAACACACGGGCATGGGGGATCATTATGTAATAATAGGAGCGCAATCAAGTCAAGCTACTAGTGCTCGACTGATCGCCTACACAGCTTGAGGAGGAATTGTTTCCAACTCAAGGGAAGGGATTCACATTCCTTTACATAACCTAACCGAAAATCGAATTTCATATGCCACAATTGAATCAGTGGAAGGGGTGATTACTGGAGACCCAAAGGAAATGAAATAGAATCACGTTTGTGCTGGTGAATCAACTGAAACTGCCTTCGCATATGTCCCTGCAACTATAGGAGTTGTAAGTGGACAAAGAAAAGCTGAAATGGGCAATGGCTTTCTAACTTTTTCTTCACTACGGATAGTGTTGGAAATATATGGTATAATGAGATGAACAATAGAATCTAAATTTGAGGCGTGTAAAAGACTCTCTTTAATGATTTATTTGCCCCACAACATTTTTAATAATTTCGGCAAATACCCTCAAGGATACAACAAAGTCTCAATGAGAATAGAGATAGCAATTCTGATATTTCTCCAGGATTTCTTAAGTAAACGATTGAAAACAGTGATGGTGTGTCTTTTGAGAAAAACGAAAATTGACGTTCAAAAGTTGTAACTGAAAAGGAACAAAGCCACTAAATATATAACTTGAAATAAGATAACTTTTCATTTTTCAAAAGGCATCATTCAATCACAAACATTCGTTCTAAAGAATAGTTAATTTCAGACACACCACTTCACATCTGAAAAACAGTTAATTCGGACACAACTCTTCGTTGTCCAAAAATTGTTTATTCAAACGCAACTCTTCATTGTCCAAAAATTGTATTGTCTGAAAGATTGCAACTTTTAAACATAAACAGATAATTAAAAATTCTAAAATAAATTTAATAAAATAATTGCAACTCCTACGTATACAGTTGCATTGTTTCGCTGGGAATGAACAATTTATTTCAATTATAATTTTGAAAATAAAAAATAAAAAAGAAATCGATTGTTGATTAGTGCCAATAATTACTCACCACCATGCAAACATGCAAAATGCGAAGTGCGTCTAATAATCACGCACCCACACGCGGGTATGGTGGGATCTAGCTCACTTGCCTACTTCTCTTTATCTAAAATGCTACAATAGTCCTCTAACTAATAAATAGACTTTCTATCTTCCTTTTATCCTGTGTGGGATACAAAAAAGGCACTATTTTATTTTATTTTTTCCAAACAAATAACAGCAGGTCGCTCCTAGCTATGCTTGTTCCTTCATTTTTAGTAAGGAGTTTAGCCGCAAGTATTAGAGCACATTTCCTATCATATATAAAGTAGGACAAGTTTACTAAAAACTCTAGCTTCTCCTTAAGCTAAAGATCCACCCTCGGATAAAGATGTTAAAAAGAAATTGTCATCCCTTCTTTCTTCACTCGTCTTAGAGGTAGTTACTATCCCATGGGAGACTGCAATGTACCTTAGGCTGTTAAGAATCGCCTTTCGCGGGGTGTGATTACAAAATCCTAAATGCGGAGCTTGTCGAATAAGATGCTAACTTTGTCGGCTATTTACATAAGACAACAAAGAAGACAAAAAAAACCTGAAATTGATCTCCTTGATGTTTGAATGATGCAAAATTAATCGATTTACGTAAACATTTTGCATGGACTAAAAACAATAAGCTAATGTTCCTTGGAAATGATTTTCTTGGAAAATGTTTTCTTTTACCATGAAGCTCCTGGTGAAACAAACACGCCATAAGGATACTTTACCCGGTTTAGTCGCGAGCCTGATAGAGTATTTGATCTTTTATTAGGTATTTTTTCCTATTTTGATGAAAGATATTTGCAATATTACTTTTTTTTTCACATTGTAAGTGCAGTTTCTACTTTAATATTTATAAATAAACAAGAACCTGAGAATTTGAGTAATTTGACCTTAGCGTGTGCATTGCAATCTATACATTTAAAACTGATCGAGTCATCCGGTCCGGATCCTGAGGCTTTGTTACGGTCGGTCCAGTTCTATAAAATCAGAACCGGTTACGGTCGGAAATCGGACCAGTTACGTATGTTTTGTTTATTTTTTTTATTTCTTATATCATCTTAGTTTAGCATACTTCTAGTGTAGGACAACTAGCGTGTAGTTGCCGAGAAACGTGATCGAGTCATTTAGATATCTTTTCGGATAATTTTTTTTTATTTTAGGAAATTTAGAATTAACTTTACGCGGATATTTTTTTTAATATTATTTGATTTAGATTTGATTTGATTCATAATATTTCGTTTTAATTTATCTTTAGGTTATCTTTAAGAAATCTGGAGTCCTATCTATATAAAGGACGTTCCTCCCTTCTTCAGACTATCATCAATTGAATTCAGATTATTTTGTGGAATTGATTTCTAGTTATCTCTACTCTGCGTCATTTGGTATCAGAGCGAGGTTTCTCCTTGTGATTATATCTCATAACATAACATGAATCGATGTTTCTCTTTGTGATTATATCTCACAACATAACATGAATCGATATACCTACGTAGATGAGGGCCATCTTGATGAGCCCATTACACGGAAGGCGTTTACGCAGTTTACCGAGAAAACTCGACGAACTCTGCAAGATCGCCAACGGACGATGCAAGAATTGCTTCCTGCTACCCAATGGTTGTCTGCAAGCCCAAACCACACACCTGGGATTCTTCTAACAGAGCAAATTCCTATTGCTCGTAATCACGAAGTAGTTATGGATCGCGAGGCAAATCACCGACATCACCGACAAATGCGACAAGCCTATGTCAAGGATTTTGAAGAACAGGATTTCTAAGACATGTCTATTCATGGAGGTCGCCGTTATGGAGGATTCCAAGGAGAGCATGTCCGTGGGAGTCGTTGACAGAGGGGATACCGACCATATTCCAAACAATATCAATTGAATGTTTGTCTCTCTACCTTCAATAGCAATTTGGATACCGAAAAGTTTCTGGATTGGCTCTAGGAGGTAGAGGAGTTCTTTGAAGCTATAGAGATCGATGAAGACGACCAAGTAAAATTTGTGGCAAAAAGTTGAGGCGCGACGCTTTAGCCTGGTGGGAGAAAACGCAAATATCCCAACGCCGATAAGGAAAAGCGCCCATCCGAACGTAGAAACGGATGAAATAAATGTTAAAGATTCGGTTCCTTTCATCTGACTATGAACAAGACTCGTTAAATTCAAACCACTCGCTAGATTTTTTGTACCTTCTTTCCCCCATGTACCTTCCATGGCCTCCAAAGCCCTCAAAATTGGAGAACCCGAGGGGGCGACTCTTGTCGAGTGTAAGGATCAGCTTTTCGAGGAATTAGAGGAATAATCGAAGGTGAGAGAAGAAATGGAGCAAAAAGATCTGGAGATCGCTCCCGAAGCCGAGGCTTTCGTCGAGAAACCGATGAGAATAATGTCCAAGAAGTGAAGAAAAGCGAAGAGATTCCAAAAGGAAGCATCGTGGACAAACAGAGCGTCTCGAAGAAGTTGAAGTAAGATTCAGTGACTTCCAGAATTGAGCGGTCCGCTAGAGAAAGGAGATTGGTGGAACGATATTCCATTCCTGCTTTCGTCAAGACGCCCTCCAGCAAGGGTTTATCCATTGAGAAAGATAGTGGTACACAACTTAAGGACATTCTGAAATTTGCATTCAAGTTATTGAAGAGAAAACATGATGACAATCTGTAGATACTTCACATAATACTTTTCGAAAAGAAAAGCTAAGGTGCACGGCTTGAAGAGAAACATAGGCCACTTTTCTGGCTAAGTATGGATTGGGAATCAGAAAGATGAATAGAGAGTTAAAGTAAAGAAAAAAAAAACTCGACGGGTGTGTCAAAGATAAGTTGATTGCCTTTTATGATGCGTTCAACATTTCAATAACATGGCATTGGAGTATAGGAAAAAACAGATCCAGATACAACGAATTTGAGGACGAGTTTTTCTGAAGAAGAGGAGAAATGAGTAGCGCAACTAGGGTGTAGTTGCTTGGAGAAACGTGATCGAGTCGTTTAGATATCTTTTCCGATAATTTTTCTATTTTAGAAAATTTAGAATTATCTTTACACGCAATATTTTATTTGAATATTATTTGATTTCTTTTTCATTAGATTAGATTACTAGATTTCTATTATTTGATTATATTTTATTCATAATATTTCGCTTTAGGTTATCTTTAGGTTATTTTAAAAAAATCTGGAGTACTATCTATATAAAGGACGTCGCTCCCTTTGTAATCTTCACACTATCATCAATTGAATTAAGATTATTCTGTGAAATTATTTTCCAGTTATCGCTACCCTGCGTCAACTTCATTCATCCTTCAGCACATCATATATATATATATATATATATATATATATATATATATATATATATAATGAAAAAAAGAACACTAGACCTATGAAGGGTTTCCTGGATTTATAAAACGTGGCGGAACGAAACCCTAAACAAGATTCATGCGTGTATCGAAATCAAAATAGGTTCAAGACGTACATTTTAGATCGGTTTCGAATTAACGGTCAGTTGTGTTTGGATCAGCGCCCCAAGTGTTGCGTCTCTACCGGTATCCACACACACAAACTAAATTCTCCAACGATCCAAGTGCTAACTTTCAGATCTTGAAGTGTCTCTCAAAATCGCCTGAACAGAAAATTGTTCTCTGTTTTTCTCCTTTGGGATAAAAAATAATGATGACCGATTTGAGGCGTCTCTAGGGTTATTACTCGTAACCCTACACTTCACGATTTGGGCCCCACGACATAATAGTCTAGGCCCACGACATCCTCTAAACCGTCCACTTAATCATGCGTTTAGTCGTTATCTCATAACGCGCACGATTACGTAGATATTCTTAATATGATAATAAATAAAGCTCTACTTCTTAAGTAGATCAAGGCGCAGAGAAAATAAAAAATCAGTTCTCTATTGTGTGCGACCATGTAGGTTCACTAGACATTAGCAGTGTGCCTAAAAACTCTTTTGGCCCACAAGTCATAAGCGGTCTCTAATAAGACATTATGACTACCTAAGTATAGTAAAAGTCAATTTTCCAACACAACCTAATTCACAACTAATGTTAGAATATCAATCTTAATTGGTTCTTAAGGCAGACCACTAAAAATCTCCCACTTGCACTATAACCAATTATACAAACTAAATTCCTTTGTCATTTGATATCCGAGTTAAGCATAAGGCAGGACAAGTGTCATCCTTATATAGCTCAAACTCATTTTCCCGATACCGCAGTTAGACTGTCAAACCAAGTAGTTGACTCTTCAACTCACTTGAGCATGGTCATGCATTTCACAGTTTTAGCTCTGCGGAGGCCATGATATCATACTTTCGTTATATAAGAGAGACAAATCCCATTTTGTCTACTCACATCCCTCAGCACGATTCATGACATATCTAGCCACTATCTTTGTAATCACCAGTTACGGTTGACGTTTGGTAATGTTAAAGCATATCAATCCACGTCTAGGAAACCGTGGTAGACTCAGATCAAAGTATTATACTATATAGTTGTGATGAGAAACACTAATGACATCATATAACAATCCTACAGTATTCTCATAGCGGGTCTGTCCAATACAATATTCTCCAACATGTATTTTATGTGATCAACATTATATCTCTATATTTATGACCCGTGAAACTTGGTCATCGGTTGACTCACATACTAATCTTAAACACCATTGGCGTCCCAATGCACAATGATAATTGACTAGGGACATTTAGAATATCAATATACATTCTATTAATAGAGTTTCAAGATCAAATCATGTATTTGATCTTCTATTAAGGACATTCAATATTCAGGGGATAAAGATTTCGCATTCAATCATATATTCAAATTAAATCGAAATCAAATATAACATATGTCTTATTAATGAACATTGAAAATGCATATTACATATACTCCCACTCACATCAAGACCAATCACTAATGTGTCTAAGGCCTAAAATGTTACAATGACACTCATGCTTAGGTCATGGAAGAGCCTTCGTCAACGGATCAGCTACATTTAACTCTGTTGCAACTTTACACATTTTGATATCGCCTCTTTCAATGAATTCTCAAATGAGGTGCTGCTTCCTGAGTATGTGTTTGGTCTTTTAGTGTGACCTAGGCTCTTCAGCCAAAGTTATAGCCCCATTGTTGTCACAATAGAGGTCCACTAGATCCGAACCAAAAGGACTGATTCCCAGTTCTTTTATGAACTTTCGAATTCATACAGCTTCCTTTGATGCTTCTGAAGCAGCAATATACTCAGTTTCTGTCGTAGAATCTGCAATAGTGTCTTGCTTGGAACTTTTTCACGCAAAAGACAAACCCTGACTACGATCAAAGGTCGTTTTTGTCGGTTTGGAAACTAGCATAAGTGTAACCACTTACAGTGATCTGTTCCTCACCTCTATAAACTAAGAATAAATCCTTAGTTCTTCTTAAGTAATTAAGGATATTTTTTTTACAGTTATCCAGTGATTTTCTCCTGGATATGACTGGTATCTACTTGTCATGCTCAATGCATAAGAAACATCAGGACGAGTACACAACATGGCATACATGATGGATCCTATGGCTGAAGCATAAGGAATCCTACTCATGCGGTCTTGCTCATTTTGTGTTGAAGGACACTGAGTCTTGCTAAGATTTATGCCATGTGACATTAGGAGAAAAACTTTCTTGGAATCTTGCATATTAAACCTATTGATGACTTTGTCAATATATGTACTTTGACTCAGTCCAATAAGTCTCTTTGATCTATCTCTATAGATCCTGATCCCCAAGATATAGTTTGTCTCTCCAATGTCCTTCATGGAGAAATATTTTCCTAGTTATGTCTTAACTGACTGAAGCATAGGAATGTCGTTTCCAATGAGTAGTATGTTATCCACATACAACACTAGAAACACAATTGCGCTCCTACTAGACTTCTTGTATACACAAGCTTCTTCTTTATTTCTGATGAAGTCAAAATCTTTGACAGTTTCATCGAAATGAATATTCCAACTCCGTGATGCCTGCTTCAATCCATATATAAAACGTTGAAGTTTGCATATCTTCCTAGCATTGTGTGGTGATGTAAAGCCTTCAGGTTGTGTCATATACACATCAACCTCTGGGTTTCCATTAAGGAAAGCTGTCTTTACATCCATTTGACATATCTCATAGTCATAATATGCGGCAAACGCTAGGATAATTCGAATGGACTAGAGCATGGCTTTTGGTGAAAAGGTCTCCTCATAGTCAATATCATGAATTTGTTTGAAACTTTTAGCTACCAGCCGTACTTTATGGATGTGAACATTTCCATCCATATCAGTTTTCTTCTTGAAAACTCACTTGCACCTTATAGGTTTTACACCTTCGGGTGGATTAATCAAAGTCCAAATTTTGTTTTGATACATTGAGTTTATTTCGGATTTCATGGTCTGAAGCCATTTATCGGAGTCTAGGCCCACCATAGCTTCCGTATAGGTCGTAGGTTCGTCATTTTCTATTAACAATAGATGACGATATTCTATGACATGAAAACCATATCTCATAGGCTCATGACGTATTCTTTCAGACTTAGGAACTATAGGTGCCACTAGAGTATACTCTACGACTCTTCGTAGATCTAATTGAGGTTCCTCATGAACTGGAACACTCTCTTGTGGCACAATAACTTCTTTGAGGTTTACCTTACTTCCATTGGTTCCTTTATTAAGAAACTTTTTCTCTAAAAATACACCATTTCGAGCAACAAACATTTTATTCTCTGATCGGTTGTAAAATAATATCATTTCGTTTCTTTAGGATATCTCACAAAAAAGCATTTATCATATTTGAGCTCCAGCTTATCAGAAAGTAAACGTTTTACATAAGCGTCGAGCCTTAAATTTTTGGAAAAGACATATTAGAAACTTTTCTTGTTCACATCTCATATGGTGTCTTCTCTACAGCTTTTGATGAACTTCTATTTAGTGCAAATGTTGCCGTCTCAAGTGCATAACCCCAAAAGATAATGGAAGATTTGAATGACTCATCATTGATCGAACCATGTCTAACAGAGTCCGATTTCTCCTCTCGGAGACACCATTCCACTGTGGTGTTCCAGGGGGAGTGAGCTGTGAAACTATTTCACACTCCTTAAGATGGTCATTGAACTCTTGGTTTAGATATTCTCCTCTTCGATCAGATCGAAGAGCCTTGATATTCTTGCCAAATTGATTTTGTACTTCATTCTGAAATTCCTTGAACTTTTCAAAGGATTCATATTTATGTTTCATCAAATAA
The DNA here is from genome assembly GCA_028455895.1 of Rhodomyrtus tomentosa. Classification (NCBI taxonomy): domain Eukaryota; kingdom Viridiplantae; phylum Streptophyta; class Magnoliopsida; order Myrtales; family Myrtaceae; genus Rhodomyrtus; species Rhodomyrtus tomentosa. The sequence goes on along the minus strand of JAPCWY010000003.1, from coordinate 8,570,550 downwards.
ATATATCTATATCTACTGAAATCATCAGTAAATATAATGAAGTACTGATAACCTCCTCTAACTGTAGAACTTGGTGGTCTTCACACATCAGTATGTATAATGGCCAACTATTCTTTTGCCCTATCACTTTGATTAGTAAAAGGAGCTTTTGTCATTTTGCCAACTAAACAAGATTCACATGTATCATATGATTCAAAATCAAATGAATTTAATAATCCATCGTTATGAAGCTTGTGAATTCTTTTCTCGTTTATTTGGTCTAAACGACAATGTCATAGGTATGTCAGATTTAAATCATTAGATTTAAACCTTTTTGTATTTATATTATAGATTGACACATCAAAATTTAGAATATATATCCCATCCACAATATGTGTGCCACCATAAAACAATCCATTAAGATAAAATGAACAACTATTGTTCTTTATATCAAAACAGAAACCTTCCTTGTCTAAACAAGAAACAGAAATAATATTCCTGCGTATAGCAGGTACACAATAGCAATTGTTCAACTCCAAAACCATGCAAGAAGGTAAAGCTACATCTATGTTCCCACAGTTAATGCAGCAACTCTTGCTCCATTTCCAATGCGTAGTTCCACTTCACCTTTTGCTAGTGTTCTACTTCATTTCAGTCCCTGCACATTCATACAAATGTGAGTGCCACAACCGGTATCTAATACCCATGAAGTAGAACTAGTAGTAATATTTGCTTTTATAACATAAATACCTAAAGTGGAAGTCTCACTTCCCTTCTTCTTCAAATCCTCCAAATATTTCTTGCAATTCCTCTTGCAATGTCCCTTGTTACCACAATGAAAGTAGACAACATCAACAGTTGGACCCGTCTTGGTCTTGAATTTGGGTTTAGGCTTAGTGCCCTTGCCTTTACCCTTGACCATGTTTGGCTTTTTAAAACATTTCCCCTTTTGAACCATGAGAACATTAAGGGTAGGGTACTTCTTGATATTATGCTAAGTAGTTTTGAGCATCCCATACAATTCAGTCAAAATCTTATCCAAATTATGCATGTTATAGTTCATAACAAACATGTCATAATCGTAAGGCAGTGACTGAAGAATAATGTTAATAGCCAACTCTTGACTAATGGGAGAGCCCAATCACTCCAGGTTTTCAAAATGACCTATCATCTTTATGACATGTGGGCCAACTAAGCTCCCACTTGCTAGCTTGCACTCAATTAAGACATTTACCGTCTGGTACCTTTCAGTGCGTGCTTGCTCCTGAAATAAATTTTTCAGGTTCATGATCATATCATAAGCATCCATGTTCTTAAACTATTTTAATTGGTCTGAGTTCATGGTAACTAGCATTAGACAAGATGCATCCAATGCATCATCTTTATGCTTTTGATAAGCATTTCTTTCAGCATGGGGAGCATTGGAAGCATGTGCCTTCTAAGGGAGTGGTTTCTATACCAGTCCAAAAAGTTTGAACCATTCAATTTGTCTTCTCAAGGACAGATCGCAGCGAAAAGCTTGATGCGGAGGTATTTGACATTATCTACAACAAATAGTAAAGTGAATTGTTCATTAATATAGTTTATAATCAACTCCCACTATACTTTTATAAAATGTTTCCCTATAATTATAGTGAACTAAGATCCATATTTCACCGAGACTCGAGTAAACTTTGGCTTACCGCTCAAGACTTAGTTATTTAGGTAGACAACTCTTTGTCAATTGTATCGAATACAACTCTTAGTTGTTGGGTTTGACATCTCATGTCTTATCCCCTAACCCTATGACTCAAGGCCCAAAACCGTTTTGATAACCTTGTTAAGTAAACCAATCTTGATATATGAATAACCATTATTCATCCTACCTTACTCAAATAGTTAAAGACATCATGCTTTAACAGACCCATCTTTTGACGATTTGAGTATTGATAGGTGTATGATTGGAAAAACATCGTATTAATACTTAATTTTATCAAGGACTTTCACAGTGTTTATAAACAGTGATGAATGTATGCATATTATGAACATAATCGTTTATCAGAACAAAGGTATAACAATTATACTTGGAACGAACAATCCATGTAGGGGTCAATGGGGCTGCGCCCCCTTGCGAGGTTCGAAGGGGCAGTACCTCTCGCAGGGTCAAGGGGCAGAGCCCTTAGACAGAATTCTTAATTCTATTTTAACTGGAATTTATCTGCCCCCTTATACCGATCTTGCTAGGGCGAACGATTTCGATTAAATCGTCCCTTAGGTCGTTCATGCTTTGTTCTTTCTTAGAACTCTAAACAGAATTCGTAATTTTATTTTCTTAACAGAACGCCTCTGGATCAATCACATTAATCCACATCATTACAGCAATTCAAGTTTGTTTCAATGTGAGATTACTCAAATTGATCATATCAATTCGTATTCACAATTCATCTAACCCTAATTAAGAATCACTCTAGGCATATATCATATGTATCGACAATTAATGTTTTCCATTCAATTTTGATATAACACAAGCAGCTCAAATTGACGGTCAATTGTATTTGAATTAGCACTCTAAGTATTGTGCTTCTACCAGTATACACACACACAAACTGAATTTTCCAACGATCCAAGTGCTAGCTTTCAGATGTTGGAGTGTCTCTCAAATCGCCTAAATAGAGAAATGTTCTCTGTTTTTCTCCTTTGGGATAAAAAATAATGGCAATCGATTTGAGGTGGCTCTAGGGTTATTACTTGTAACCCTACACTTCACGGTTTGGGCCCCATGACATAACGGCTTGGGCCCACGACGTTCTCTAAACCGTCTACTTAATCGTGCGTTTAATCGTTATCTCATAATGCGCACGATTACGTAGATATTTGTAATATGAAAATAAATAAAGCTATACTTCTTAAGTAGATCAAGGCGTAGGGAAAATAAGAAATCAGTTCGCTATTGTGTGCGACCCTGTATGTTCACTAGACATTACCAGTGTGCCCAAAAATTCTTTTGGCTCACAAGTCATAAGCAGTTTATAGTAATATATTATGACTATCTAAGTATAATGAAAGCTGATTTTCCAACACAACTTAATTTACAATTAATATTAGAGTATCAATTTTAATTGGTTCTTAGAGCATACCACTAAAAACCTGAGCTGGACAAAAATGATGGTTGAGCCAAAGTAATCATATCTTTCATTCTCTCTCCATCGAGTTCAAGTCGAGTTCCAAGCGTTGAGTTTACAAATTGACTCGAGGAGAGGCCCGTGCCTTTTTGCTGTATTCAACCTAATCTACACGGACAATGTTTAGGCAGAGAGTGAGAGTTTGATATTCATGTCTCTCTCGCATCATTGGATCTCACTTCACGCGGGGAGATGAAGTAAATATCAACAGCATAGATGGCACAATAAATTGGAAGGGTTCCCAATAAATTTGGAGCCGCAACTTCCTCTTCCTCGTCCTCTCCTTCTCGTGGGCGTCCTGGTGACCCCACAAAGGCCTTTGACTTCGCGGACGACTCGACACAGCATTGGCGCCCAAAGAGCTTCCTCGCTCGACCATTGCCGTGGCGCGGGTCGGAGGTTGAAACCGATGATGATCTCTCGTTCTTGTTGCTGTTGACCAGAGGTGGCTTGTTCTTGTTCGATGAGTTCACGATCTCACGATCATCTCTCTCCACAAGGGGTCTTCTTCTTCTTGGTTTCTGCGGCTTCTCAATGCAGGAAGGCGAATCATCATGACCAAAAGAGCCATTGTTTTAGTCCAATATCGACGTCCCGTGCAGGAGGCATGAGATCAGAGACTGACTGGCTTGACATGATGACGACGACAGTGGAAAAGAACAGAAAAATTTCGTATGTTGCTAGGTTTTGGCACTCGGGCGCGTTTGTCCATAGCTTCATCGCGTGCTTCTTGCAGTATAATCCAATCCTCAACTACTGAGACTATGATGAATAAAATAATCGATGAATGAGTTGTGCATTTGATGCGAGCATCCTCGTGGATACGGGAAACCGTACCCTTGGGTGAAGACAGATGAAAAGTAGGTATGTTTTTTAAGAATACGCCCTTTCCCACGGAAATAAGTAACAGCAGACGGTATTACAGTACCTAGTTCGTCCAACCGGACATAAAGAAAATTGAACACAGGTACCACGGATCGTCATGTAATAATAGGAGTCCGAGCGAGTCAAGTTATTTGCGAATTACTTGTGCTCGACTCGTTGCTTACTTGTGACCGGCTTGATTTTTTTTTTTTGTTGGGGAAGCTCGAGTAGCTCTGTCGAGTTGAGTTTGACAACTCGATAAGCTATACATTTAAAAAATGCTTTTACGAGTCTCACATCTGTGGTAAGAGAGAGAGAGAGACAAATATGTTGAATGAATTAGTCCCACGGTGGTTAGCTTAGTGAGAATAACAAGTAAAATGGCTCTTTAAAATGCCAAGGATGAGACGTAGAGATTTACTTCTCTCGGCTATTTGGCTAAGATGAAGTGTAGTTTAAATTACTTTTTTCTTAGTGAAAACGTTCTTCAAGAAGATTGACACGCGTGTGGACTATGTATCGAACGCGTGTCAATGTTGGTGCTTCTCAGGTGACATACATTGTTAAATATGTTTATATTATATTACACTTTCTCATTTACTACGTTTTTAAACACAAACAAAAGGGCAAGTGCGAGTATTTCGAGCCAAGCGAGAAAAAAAAAAAAATAGAGTACGCCGCATTCCATATGCTCAAAATCAAGTCGAGTTAGTTGACCTCGAGTATGTTGAGTTTTATTTAAGTTGTTGAGATTTGTGTTAGTGCGATAAATACCCTTGATGCAGCGACCCAAGATAATCATTTTTAGATACATGAATTCATAAAGTTAAAAGAATTTACACACCTTTTTTTGAATTCATCGTTCTTAATGCGGAATTGTGACGATATGTTGCTCAAGAGCTTTTTCTCTATGAACCCCTTTATCACTGGTTTCAATGAGACGGCGCCTCGTGTATATCTTCTAACGACTCTTCATGTGAGGTTATATAGACATTTGAGTTTAGAGGATGGACTTGAGTTATATATATATAAATATTGTAATATATCCCCTCATAAAAGATAAGGCTTATCTTGACACACACTATCTAGTACCATATTAGACTAAATAGGAAATTGCATATATCTTTTTTTTATTAGATCAATTAATATTTTACAATAACAATTCCCACACAGAATATTAAAATATATTCTAACACTTTGTATTTACGAGGAAGAAAAAAAATAAAGTACGCCGAGTTCCACATGCTTAAAATTGAGTCGAGGTAGTTGAGCTCAAGTATGTCGGGATTCGTATTTACGAGACAAGTCAAGCTCAAGCCTAGCGCTTAGGACTCAGGTCGACTTGACTACACCCATATGCAAATGCAAGCAAGTGGGCTTTGTGAGCTATGGGCTTCACGCGACAGGAGCACGAGCGGGTACCACCCCGGACCCAATCTACACGTACAAAAAACCTAGAAAAAGAGTAACATAAGTGTCAATCTTTGAGTTGATTTTGGTATGCATGTGTCTTTCTCGGGATTGTCTCTTCATGGGGCAGGTGAGGTCCTCCAGGCCCTTGTTTTTTTTTTTAACTTTTTTTAGAAAATCAAAGAGTCAAATGTGCAACCTCCATGATATGAGGATTCATATCCCCTGCCCTATTTGGGGGCGTTGGATCGCCCCCTATATATGGGGGGAAAACTATTGGGGCGATTTGACGTCCTCAATTGCAGGGATCGTCTGCCCTAGGGCAAACGATCCACACGCATAATATGATGGGTTGATGGATTTTTACACGAGAATGCGTTTGAGAGCTCATTAGTAAAATATTTTGGGTCTCTAAAGGGCCTTAATGAAAAGGGTAAAGTGCTTGGTAAAAGAACTTTGGCGGCCTATTGGTATTGGGAAAATGCATTGCATTTTCAAAATCCTCCTACAGCCTTTCTCTCAAGTCTCAATGCCACTCTTCACTAAGATGGAACATCCAACATTTTCGGAATGCTGGAGCCCATAACTCATGATTTTTTTTTTGTACCGATTTTTCTCTCACCTATTTTTCGTATTCCATTGTTTACCCTTAAATATTGGCACTATTCAATTATCCCATTGTTCATAGTCTCTCTCTGCGAACCAAGGGCATCGCGCGAATCAGTTCTAATCGACAAGGGACAACTGTCATCAAGGGTCAACGATCCTCGAGGTCGGGCCAGATTGGAGGGTTGAGGCGAGATTTTTGAGAATCGAGGGCTGTCAAGTTTCACTGACGGTTGCGCATCGAAGCACACCTAGTTATTGAGGCTAGACAAGAGGGGTCGATGGTAGTGGTTCTAAGGTGAGATATGGAGAATCGAGGGCCATCAAGGTTCGCTGTCGGTCGCGCATTGAGGCACGGCTAATTGATGAGGCTAGACAGGGGTGGTCGATTGCAGTGGATCTATTTGGTAGTAGGCCGTCGGGGGGTCGTGCGATGCTCAAAGGCCCAGATCTGGGACGCTTGAGGTCGAACAACCTCGATGGCGGTCTCCTGGGGTCGCGCGATGCACGAATGCCTAGATCTCCGGCACCTAAAGTCGTACAACTTCGAGGGCTAATTAAAACTCCGACGAAAACTGGCCTAGTGTTGCGCGACCTCGGTGACGACCACAGCCGGAGCTTCCAGTTTTGCCTCAATTGGGTGACCATTGCCAATTTTTTTTTTTTTAACCGAAGTCTTTTATGCAAAGAATACCATCTGCATTTCGAAAAAATCCTTTAGCCTTAAAAGCAAATACTATTTGCTCTTAGTCAAAATCTTTTGAGTTTAAAATCTTTTGCATTTATGCAAATGTAGTTCCCAAAACTCTTGTAATGCAACAATTGCTGCCGCAATCAAAGTCGCCCCTTACGAAACATGAATGCTACGTATGTATCCACAATGAACACATACTGTTTATTTCAAAAGAAAATGCCCAATTTAATCGTCATATTTTTAGGCATTTGCGCTTTAATTATACCCGTAAAGAAGGAACACCCAATTAAAAACGAACGTCCATTTGAAAGTTCAAACTCAAAATTAACTTAACTTCAAATGTACCGACCGGCTCGTCGTGATAAATAAATTGTTTTTCCTATCTTCCTACGGGCTTGTCTTTTGCTTAGATGCCATTACTCGACATGGTCCCTCTCTTATTCCGAGCGAAACATGGGTCTCCTATACAAAAAGAAAATCATCGCATGCATCTCAATACATTTGAACCATTCAACTTAGGGTAGGTACACACGTTTTACGCATCCAAAACTCAGGTCACAATCTCCTAAAATGTAAATGGTTGGAACACTTCGTACGAAGTTATTTACTGTAGCTGAAGTTAGTGACAAGAATAATTTATATAAATAAATCTCAAAGTCATTACATGACAATACAAGTGTCAACGATGATATCTACCTTGTTCATGTTGTATTACAGCAGACATTCATTTCTTACGCTGATAATAACCGGTGTTAGCCGGTAGTACATCAGGAGCATGCCAGTTTTGAACTCCAGTCAGTCCACCGAAAGGAAGACCTTCTCGATGATTCGCCGCGTCGCTGAAGCTGATCTGGGGTTCCCGGTCGCGGATCGCGAACGGATCACCAGGAGCAGAGACATAGCATGAGGAAGAATCGCCATACCACTGATCGTCACTGGACCCTCCTCTGAAATCAAGAACCCCGTTAGAATTACAAGAGTAATAGTTCCGATACGCTTGAAGGTAACTGTTGAGGCTCGCTCTCCTGGCTTGGAGCTGCAACTTCTTCTTCCTCATCCTCTCCTTCTTGTGGGCGTTCTGGTGGCCCCCCAAGGCCTGTGAGTTCGCGAACGTCTTTGCGCAGTACTGGCACTCAAAGAGCTTCTTCCCTCGGACGTTGCCGCGTGGGTCGGAGGTCGATGCCAGTGATGATCTCTCGATGTTGTTGCTGTTGGCCAGAGGTGCCTTGTTCTTGCTGTCTCTCGATGAAGATGGGGCTGTGTTGGATGAGTTCACGCTCTCGTGATCCTCTCTCTCCACAAGATCTGATTTTGGGTCGTCCTCCTCCTCTTCTTCTGCTTCTTCTTGTTTTTTGCAGGGGTCGATCGTCCTTAGGTCAAATCCGAATAGCTTGACCTCCTTCTTCTGCCGCTTCTGAATGCAAGAAGACGAACCATCACCATGAAAGGAGCCATTGTCGAGTCCGATATCGACGTCCCATATAGGAGGAATGAGATTAGAGACCGACTTGCTCGACATGATGACGATCGATATGAACAGATCAAAAATTTGTGCCTTTGTAGGAGGCTAGTACGCAGGTAGGTTTGATTAGCCCTCGGGCTTTGTTGTTTATAGCTTCATCACTTCCTTTTTATAGTATAACCTCACAACTCCCAACTACTAATAAATAAGATTAGTATGAATAAACAACATCGATGAATGAGTTGGGCATTTCCTGCGAGCACCTTATTTTACACATTGATACAGGAACCGTACCCTTTGGTCAAGGCAGATGAAAAGTAGAAAGGGAGAAGATTAAATGGTATTAAAAAACAAAAACTACGAAACTCATGATAGCACAGTACTGTCAGTGGTTTATAACCACACAATCTCCCGATTAATAAATGATTTATACAAAACACACAGCGATAATGTGTGGACCGTTATATCAGAGATGCGCTTTCCTTTAAAAATGCCCTTTCTCATGGAAATGAGCCATTTTTGCCTCTCATAAATACGAGCTCTTAGATCACGTGAATCTCGAATGAGTCTTACAAAAATCAACCACTCACAAGAGCCTAGTGCACGCAATAATAAGGGCCCAATTTCCAAAAAAAATCAAACTTTAGACTTTGTCCCAAAAATATTCATAACTTTTTTTTTGTCTCCAAAAAATCTCCAATTTTTGATTTTGTCCCAAGTCTATCAATTCAATCCCAAAAGTACCTCAAACTTTGGCTTTTGTCCCAAAAATATCCACAACTTTTTTTGTCTCCTAAAAAACCTTCAAGTTTTGAATTTGTCACAAATTTACCAGTCCAATCACAAAAAAAACCCCATCTCGTAAAATTCCCGACGTCGGCCGTTTAGCTTCTATCGAAGCTCCAAATGATTCACAACTGTCACTCGATGGTATGGTTTTATCCTGAGACAATGGTAACCCTCATCATTAGCTCCTTACCCATTGATAGTCCTTGATGCTAATCGAGCCTCTCATCGAGGATCATCGTGTCGACCATGTATCTGTGACAATAAATTGCTGTCGAAATTTATATGTGAATCTCAAGTAACTTAATTATGTCTCGAAATAAATGAATGCGGTTGTAATGTGTCAAACATTCTCCCTTGAAACAATTGGAATTACATTTTTATCTTTGTCGAATAATCATGAATTCTGTTCAACTAGGTGCGAAACACTCCTTTTTTTAAATAATTGTGGTAAATTTGAGACAAAATCAAAAGTTTGAGGTTTTTTTGGAGACAAAAAAGTTGTTGATATTTTTGGGACAAAGACTAAAGTTTGAGGTTTTTTTTTTGAGACAAAATCAAAAGTTAAAGGTTTTTTAGGAGACAAAAAAAGTTATGGATATTTTTTGGACAAACCTCAAAGTTTGTGGTTTTTTTGAAATTAGGCCCAATAATAAGTTGCACAGACTCGAAATTAAGTAAAGTTTATAAAAAAAAAAATCGTTTTATAAATGGACCGAAATCACTGGCATTTTCAATCAACCTTCCAAATCGGCAGGTAGACATTTGAAACAAATATTCCATGTGCGTAAAGACAAAAAAGGCAGATGTTATAATATTTATAGTAACAAAAAAAAAGGGCCAAAGAAGATGGGAACGTAATCACCCCTAAAGTAAAGAGGATCTAACTTTTTTGCACCAAATCTAATAGTGACTGAATGACGCCCGATAGATTAGTTGACTAATTCATTCCAACCCACGAAAAAAGATTAGCTTGGGTTACACTTAGTGGTTTCGTTTGTCATCTTCCGAATCTCATATATATATATAAGAAAATAAAATAAAAAAGATTTAGCAATAGGTTGCGAGTCACAAAATCTTAAAAAATTAGACCCCACAATAATTTTAATTAAGTGTTACTTGTTGTTTATGGCCCAAAACACGCTGCTGACATAACAATCACTCAAATATTATCTTATTAATTCCCAATAAAAAAATTCTTGTTTTCATGCATCCGGGTGCACATTTCCATGTGGTCCACTTCAACTAATGGATGCAAAAATGACAAAATCGGGTCGATTTCTCATATTCAACTCAAAAAATGATTTCCTTGGCGATATTTTCCATCGAAAAAACGTTTTTAAAAAAGGCGATAAAGAATTTGCCTATGTTGACCATTGATAGAAGTTCCTCTTAGGATACCCAAATTATGATAAAATAATGAATTCACGAACAAATGAAAGTGAGTTTTTTGAGGCATGATGTAAGCATATATGCTACCAAAGGTCTTCATGAGATCTTGGCAAATCTTCCAAAAGCGGGCGAACCCTATGTTCCACGCCCTAAAACCATTTTTTTTTTCTCGGATGAGACTAGTCTCCAGCCAACATCATTATCGATAAAATTATGCTTTGTTGCACGACATTTGGCCTAGGTTTGGACCCCACCTTGTGTAACTTTAGGAACATATGCCTAAAGAAACCAAGAACCCTAGATTCTGCTATGCTTCTTTTTTCTATTGTCTCTATCCATATCTTTCAAGGTGGACTTATCCCCCTCGAATGGATCTCTCTCAAGCTCATCTATTCCCACTCCTTTTTTTCTTTCTTTCCCTTTTTAGTCTAATCAAAATTCGATTCTCGCTTTAGGGGAGAGAATCCCAAGTGGGCATGGTGTCATTAAGCATTAGTTCAATATCCTAACGTGTGAAATAAATGAATAATCGAGGCCAGGCTATTAAGATGAGAGGGAGATTAGATTATGGTGCTCTTTGTTGGCTGGCTGGCTGATTGATTGATTAATTTGGCCATATTATATGATATTATACTTAAGCGCTGTTTGGGGGGGGGGGGGGGTGGAAGTGGCCAAGCAAAAGCTAAGAAGCGAAAAGTAAAGTAGAGCAGAGGAAAATGAGCAATTTGAAAAAGGAGAAACAAGATGTGCTGCTCCGTGAAAGAAAGACGTTGACAATCAACACTGGTTTTTTTTTGGGGGGGGGGGGAAGGGAGGGGAAGGAAGACGAGAAAAAAAATAAATAATACATCAAGAGTTTCCTCAAAAGAGAAAATATTAGCTGTTAGAATCATTAAATATTAAACAACCAATTTATTGAACAACTTAAATTTTTAGAACAGTTAGCAGTGATTGCACAAAGTCTCACCCCCTATTTGTCTCCCCAATGGAATATTTTCACTCTTAGTACTAGGTAAAAAGACCAAACTAAGCGTGAGCGAAAGGTAAGAATAATTTACTATTAAGTTGATAGATGAAAATGTGGTTTAATAGGTAAGAATAATTTAATATTAAGTTGATAGATGAAAATATGGTTTAATATTTAATTATTCTATCATTAGTTATTATCGAGGGGAGGAAATGAGTGAAGGGTGGTTTTGAAATGAATTTTTGAATCAATAAAAAGAAGTTATACGACATTTTTTAAATGAGATCCATCTGTGTTTCATTTGTGGTGAAGTTATCTAGTGTTCACATGGCTAACTGCCAATATAATTGAACATCTATGTCGATTATCTAACTCTTAAACCGTATTGGCATACTCGTACATCTCGTTGAGGATTTCTAGGAACATGGTGGCATGATAGCTCTTTTGCCCATGATATTCGGATGATTTTGAGATGGATTGTCAGAGATGTTAGATTTTGCAAAGTGCTCGCCAAAAAAGCGTTTCGCTTTTCGGGTGGAAAAATATAAATATTTGTTCAATTTATCTTTGTTAGAATGTTTAACCAATAAACACGTTCATCTAAATACTTAAGTTTCTATATTAGTTGGGAATGATCGCAAAAAATCTCGCATTGAACATAAGGTCCCAAATTCAAATCTTCCAAGCCTTTATTTACCACCCAAATTACATGTTTTCACACTAAGTCCAAAATCAAGAATACATGCATGAGGAAAAGTGCAATTGAATCCTACAACTTAAGAAAAGTGCAATCAAACCCTTAAATTTGTCATATTGATCCAATCAAGCCCTAATTTTTAATACAAATTTTATTTACATTAAATTAAAAAAATCCAAATTTAAAATAAGAAAAGACATAGATCGTAAGAAACCAGGCGGTAAGAGCTATAAGTAGCTATTTTTTTAAATTAAATTCAATTACGACTTGCATCAAAAATCAGATTTGGACTAAAACAACGTTTATTTAGGCACGTCATTGCCACGTAAAATAGAAAAAGAAAATTAGTCAATGTTTTTCGCGAACCAAGTTTGATGGAATTAATGGAAGTACTCAATTGTATCAATTTGACAGGTTTGAGGACTTGATTGCACTTTTTGTAAGTTTTAGGACTCAATTGTATTTTTGTGATAAATTGTAAGACTTTCAGTGTAATCATTCCAACATTAAAGTACCAACTCTTCTAAAGCTCTCGGCATTACCAGAATAGGAGGTCCTTCAAATATTTATAGGCATCTATTTGCCTTCACAATTACATACGTGCGGGGGGAAGTATTAGTACACTTATGTATTAAACAATGAAAGATTAAGCTTTTAGAGTAGTTAACAGTGATCTCGCGAGATCAGTTGTGAAATTTGCACATTTATCTCCCACTTGTATTATAGAAGCATGTTGTCAATATTTTCATAGAAAAATGTTTGATTTACGATGGGTACTTTATTTTTATTTTTTTTTGGGTGATCTCTAGGCCCTCGTTGACGTTAGTCAACCAGGGCCAAATGAATAACTATCCGTGCGAGAGCATCAAACTCACTTGACCAACTCTCAAGTTGTGTTACATTATACTTTTGATAGTAAAGATCATTTTGGAGTACGTGCAGTTAATGAAAAGATTAACAAATAAGCAACAAATTAATGCAATTGGCTTCAACAAGCTTTTATGCATCGAAAGGCGGCATCGTTTTGGCATTTTAGCCTTCGAAATTTTGCCCAAAAAAACTAGAGATGAGCAAATCGAACCGCCCGAATCGGGACCCCCCGGACTGGATCGAAATCGGTGGTCCGGTTCTCGATTTTAGAATGAGCGGTCCGGTTGCCGATTCTAGGGTCCTAGGACCAGACCGCCCGGACCAATCAATTTTTTTTTTTAAAGTCACTCCACCACGTGTTCATCCAACATGTACCTTGCTCGACATCAGATAGTTTGTCACCATCGTCAGGAAATTTGTCTCCAAAAGATTGGCGGAGTTGGTAATAGCATACGGGATATGTAGATGTATAGCCATGGGACGATGCAATCCGAATGATAAAAGTGCTTGCACGACATCTCCCTTACTTCGCTGTCCATCTCAAACTCTTCTTTGCACACTTGGTAGTGCATGAAAGGGATCCATAATTCTGAACAATTCCATGTAGTCCACTTTCTAGCAATCAGTATTGTACCAATAATGAGGTACAAGAAGGCAACCGCAGCATTTTACCAAATGAGCTTCATCCAATTGTTGTTCGTAATTCAAGTAATTTTAATACTTGAGGAAGGAGCAGTAAAACATAAGAAACTCTACAGAAGAGCGTGAAAATGAGGTTTCGGTGAATGCCGAATAGTTGCAGACTATTGAAGGTAGGATAAGCAACTGTCAGGTTGAACTAAAAGTGAGTCATCCTCGAAATCACTTCGTTGTTGTTCCTGACACCACCACAGCTTATAAGCTCGAGGCCATGGCCGTGAGGCTCCCCGATGTGGTCACCTTCATCCCACTCAAGGACTAGCTCTTCGTTGACTGACCCAAGAATGGCCACACCTAGTTCATGAGCTCCCACAGATGCTTTTCGTTTACTACAACCGTGAATAAGACTTCAACGGATGAAGTAGGTGCAGGAGTGGGCGAGTAGATGGAACCGCCTGGGAACCGGACAGGACCGGCGGTCCGGTTCCCGGTTTCGAAAAATTGAGAATCGACACTACCGGTCCGATTCTCGGTTCTTGATGGGAACTGGATCGGACCGAGAACCGATCACCCCTAAAAAAACAAATTTGTGGTTATGGATGTATATATATATTTTTGGTATACGTGGCTCATTGGGTAGTGTTGTGCAAGGTTGACCGAAGCAAATTCAAAACAAAGTCAAAGCACGCTTTGCTACTGCCGGGAGGATAAAAAGATAGCCAATCTGCCGGCACTGTGAATACATCTGAGGGCATTGTAGGCTGGTTCTTGCTAAATATCAGAGTTATGATTTTTTTAGTCCCCTTGTTTCTTGAGAAATTCGATGGGAGATTAGTTCTTAGTTCTCTTTCAGATAATAATAATAATAACAACAACAACAACATAAAAAATCCAAATTAGTACACTTGACAAATTTACACCAGAATAATTTTGACCACCAAAAGTTTAAACTCGTACACATGTGATAAATTTATCTCAAATTAATTTCTGACCATAAAAATCCCTAGTTAATACTACAATAAAAAAAAATCTCCAAACTGGTACATATGTGACAAACGAAGACTAAAAATCCGAAACTAGTACATCTTAATGTTACATGTCATTCGATTCAGTAATTTGATGGTAAAATTTAACGAAAACTAAATGAGGATAAATTTGTCACACGTATACGAATTTGAGATTTTTTTTTGTAAAAAAAATTTTCTTTGGTAAATTTGTCAGAATTTGTACCGGTTTGAAATTTTTAGTGAGATTAACTCTAATAAAGTCTATAATAATGACGATAATAACGACAATAATAGTGGATACAGAACAGAATTGTTTTTTTTTTTTCGCGTGTGGTTTGGTGTTTTTTTTTTTTTTTTGGGGTGCGGGGGGGGGGGGGGGGGGGGGGTTGGGGGGTGGCGGCGTTTACAGAAAAAAAGTTGGAATCGGCCATACAGAAGTATCTGTTGGCAATGGGCTTTCCGGGCCTATTATGCGGACTAGCCTGCTCATCTATATCTATGTATAATAATAAAAGTCCATAGTTAGAGACTGTGATCTTATTTGTTATCCTCAGTGGCTGTCGTAAACACACGAAGGAGCTCATGTCTGCGGACAGAGGAATTCTAGGGTTCCCATGAGCGTGCGGTCCCTCTTGGGAGCAATGCTTTTGCAATCTTCACGGAGTCCTCTTTATTTTATTTCGCCTTCTGAAACGTACGTTCTCTCTCCTTCACCAATGTAGCCAAAGCTGTCGCATGTCGCCGCACAATCGACAGTTGGCGTTTCTCGAGATTTTGGACAGATCCGATCGAGAGGTAGCAGCAACTCTCCATCCACTCCGGCCGGGGAGGGGGGGGTTGTTGTGCATCGGCAACCACCGCCACGCAGAACAGCGGTTAATCCTCTCACATTCATATTTGCACGTTAGAAGAAAGGACGGACAACATACTTCAGAAGTAGCTAACCCAGAGGGCACATCTCGCGAGTCTAAATTTAAAAGAACTTCCAACTTCTGGTCGCAAATGTATCAATAAGCAGGAACATCAACAATTCGTGCATGCAATCATTTGGTGGCCACAAAGTTGACAAACTTTACATGGAGCTAAGCTGGAAGTAGCTCTAACCCGATTCGAATGCAGCTGGCGAGGGAGGTCTACCTCAAGATCCTTGAATTAAATATTTAAATCTCTACTCCATAAGTATTTATTCTCTACAGATTTTTTTTTCTAAAGAAGAAAATCATCATCATCATCGTCAACTTCCCCCTTGACTACAGTTGCACCATCTTGTTTCAAGAGATACGAACTTTGAGGAATATGTGTGCGTCCATCTAAAAGCCGTCTATTGCTGTGTTTTCTGCATCGATCTTTGTGCCTAATCAGGTTAAGATAACGTCGTTTTTAATCACCATGTCAACTGTCAAGGAGACAAAGTTACCATGTGACTATGTATAATTAAGGAAAAAAAATTGTGCTTAGAGTCCGAATAACGCAATATTTCAGGCAAAAAGCATTCTTTGTTATGTGGAAACATTAATATAAGGGAATCATCGTATGGGTTCTGAGAATATTGCAAGAGAATGAATGCATGCATGCATTAGTAAATGGCCGGGTTGAGTCGATGTTGTCAAATAGGTTGTAATTCTCTAAATTTAGAAGGTAAATGTACACGCTGTAAAGTGTTCTTCCTTGAATGATATACCAGCAACTCAAATGACAACTCATATTGACCTACATACGTCAAACAAAATATATTAACTTCACTTATAGCACGAAGAAGCTGCCTCCGTATAGGATGGGCAACCGGAGCACAAGATCTACCAGTGACCATTACTTTTGAAATTTCATAATCGTGTAGATTTATATAGTTCTGGGTTTTACCCTGAGAGAAACCTTAGCCGGTGAAATTCTAAAGTAAATTGTAGGTGACATTGCCAAAAAAAATATGAAAAAGAATAATAAAATGTACAAATTAATAAATGCTAAAAGTAGATATCCTAAAGAAGAAGATATCACTACAATAAGGAGCAAGGAATCTGTCTTATCTTTTCAAATAGGTATAGAGTTCAACTCATTTGGCATTAGAGTTTTAAACTCGTACAAAAGGGGAAATAGTAATGAAATTTAGGACGTCATAGAAGATGGACATAAGCAAAACAAAAGAAGTATTAACTTAATTTTTTGTATAAGAAATAGATCAAATGTAAGCCGAATATAAATTACACATGAAAACCGTGATATATGGACATAACAACATTAAGGCTCCGTTTATTTCGCGAAAAATGAGTGATTTGAAAAATATTGTTCAAAAGTGATCGCTTATATCGCTTACAAAAACGAATGAACAAAAAATATTTTTATCATTTACGCAATGTTTAGACAAAAGTTGTTGTCCGCAATGAAAATATTTCTTATTAACTAATTTTTTCAAGCAATAAATGTAATCATTTTTAAAAAAATATTTTCCAAATCACTCATTTTTCGTGAAACAAACATAGCCTAAATATATAATTAACAACAGGGAAACAGGCAAAATATCAAACAATCACCATTTTCTCAAAGTTTGGCTACTACACAATCATTTACACTCTCCACCTGATGCATTTATTCATAGGCGGATAATGAATGCCAACATGACATTGGGGTGAATTTGTTAAACTTCATGGCACAGGAAAATACTTTTTGAGAAATCATTTTTCAAGTTAAATATTTTTTGCTTTTCAGGTTAGGGAATCCATTATCCTAACTTTAAACATGCATATTTTCTTTACACGCAATTGACTAATTAGTTTCAATAAACCAAGCGCGTGAAATCCCAGAAAATAAATTCCCGAAAAATTATTTCACTCAAACAAACACACATTAGTTTCATATCTTTTACCACACATATTCGTTCTGCGAACCTTCAAATCATCTTCTAGTAATGTAGCCATCAATCTAAAGCAAGATGAAAATCAGGTATTGAACACCGGTATCATATATAGATCTAGAGTGTAGAAACAAATTAAATACCTAATAAATGCCAAAAACACCAACAATCACAGCTCGGACCTAATAGAATCCATATATAGGAGATAGAAAAACAAATCCAACTTTCATTTCCATAGTCTTCTCGTTCTTCTGTTGTGTTTCAGATCAAACAATGCACAAACTAGGAGGGAAAAAAACACACCGCAACCTCTCGGACTCTGTCACGCTCTCGTATTTCAAGAAACCACATAGTACTGATTCAAAACATAATTGACATACCTTAGTAAGTTGACGCATCTTCTTTAACATCCACCTAATTAAACCACCTCAGACATGATGCAGATTTAAGGACAGTATTAGATCCGTAAATACAAGGAAAAGCTCCAACTAATTTACAGATGTAGATTTGCTTCATACGGGACAACTAACGAATCGATCGGACCGTGATGCTTCCATTCCCCGGACAGAGAGAAGAGAAGATGGCTAGAGAAAATGAGCTGAAGTTCCTCGATCTGGAAGAAGCGAAGTCCTTCCACTCACGAAAGATAGGGTTTCTTCTTCTTCAGCGAGCCCATCTTCATCTCCTCTCGAACTTCGTTCGAATCCGATCCTTTCTCTCTTCCTAGTTCTGGAATTTGAAGTGAATGATGGCGATGACGATGACGATGACGATGACGATGACTTTTGTGGGTTTGGTGGAGGTTGAGAGGTGGTGTGTGGCTGACGAATGTGAGGGATTAATGATGAGAGGAAGGAGGAGAAGGAGGGACTGGAGGACATGATGACGATGATTGCTTCAGGCTGCGTTTTCCTTCCGAATAGATGAGATGTGGATGGATACAAGAGAAAGAGTTTTCTTTCTTTGGCGTACTAATATTGTCAAGCCTTTTAATATTCCAACACATGGAGGTAATTATCTCCCTCGGGTCAAAACATCCTTTCACCTTTAGAGAGAGAGAGAGATCACGTTGCTGTGATCTCTTCTCATGAAACGGATGGCGGACAAAAGAAAAACTTGCAAAATTTTTTGGGAAAATAATTTATTGCGGACTCTTTTTACATTTAATTCGAATAAATTCATGATTTGTCCTAGTAGCCACTCTTCTCACTCGAAAAGGGGAAGGTGAGAAGTTCGAATTCCCAACTTGACAGAGTAGTTAGGGTAGATACGCATGAAAAGGAAAACTGGGTTTTGCAATATCTAGGCACAGATAGCACACACGGTGGCTTGTGGAGCAAAATAGAATAGGATCAAATAATAATAAAAAAACTAACTAAGAGTCCATTCACGCTGCATCTCGAAAACTTTTTTGGTTTGACCCCGATTTGTTTCTTCTTTGAAAATCTACAGTGGATACGGAATGATCTTTTGCTGAACTAATTGCTTAGGGTTTTTAGGACTTCCTTTTTTATTTTTGCTATGTATCCACAGTTTGTGTAGCACTGGAGATCGTAACAAGTTCTTGATGCGTACGGTGAAGTAGGGGAATACCCGTAGAGATGTAGAGGCTCGTGGCTGAATCACTGCTGTTTCTTTTCGATTTGTCTCTCGTGTTTCACTTCTCATTTGTTGCGTCATTTTGCCCCATAAAACGGAACCAATCGCTTTGTTTTCAACGTCGATGAAACCCTAATCTCGTTCTTTGATCCCTTTTTTTTTTTTTTTTTGCATTTGAATCGTATTAATTGTTAGAGATTTCATCCGAGTCTGTCGTATCAGTTATCTACATGTCCGGGGAGGAGTAAATCGGTCTATCTCTGGAGAGAATCGTTTCCCCAGCAGCTGGTCCGAGGTTGGCGCTCAGCCCCGAACATGCGAGATCTCAGAAGTAAACATTACACTGTTACACACAGTGGAACTAGACTAACACGGTTCAATCCCCAACAACTAACTTTAAGAGTTGACCCTTTGCAAAGTTACCGTTTTCACTGGCTTTTATTGCCTGTCTGCTCAAGTCTTAGGGCTCTCTGGCGTGCCTCCCCTCTTAACTTTAAGCAACAGATTGATCACTGTTGGGTTGGCCCTACCAAATTAAAAAGACAAGCAGACATCAAATGATCAAACGGTCGTTCGTGGCATCTTTCGACTTGAAGAAAGGGAGCCGAATCCAAATGTCGACTACAGTTGCTTATATTTGTAAGTAAGATTGACGAAAATATTTAACAAGATCATTCCAGATAGATGGCATTCTTTTCGGTCGTGAAGGTGGCGAGGCAATGAGCTCAAAGGGTTGAGTATTTGGTATATTCAACGTGACAAGAAATGTCGATGTCATGGTTTCTAAGCTTTCCATTCATATAAAGAAGCATTTTTTCAAGATGAGCCTCGGATGGAAAAATCGCCAAAAAAGTCTTAAAGCTATTGCATTTATGTTAATTCAGTTCTGAATCTTTTGATTTGACCAATCCAGTCTTGCGTCTTTTGATGATTTACCAATGTAGTCATTTTGATCAATTTTGATTAAAAATCGCTGAATTGTACCTAGCAGTGCTACGCCAGATGGCCAGCGCTTACATGAATTTTTTTTATTTCCTTTTTCTACTTCTTTCTTTGTTTTCTTATTTTTTTTCTCTTCGAGGGTCGGCCGGCATCCTTGCCGGACTTGCTAGAAAAAAAGAAATAGGAAAAGATAGAAAGACAATTAAAAAAATACAAAGTACAAAAAGAATTCTACAAAAAAAAAAATTATCTACTTCAGCGTCAGCTGTCCAACGTGGCATCATCAGTGTCCACATAGATGATTTGCTAGTCAAAATTGATCGAAATGATTGCATTTGAAAAATCGTTAAAAGATTTATGACTAAATCGACACACTTAAAATAAATTTATAACTTTTCTCGATAATTTCCCCGCCTCGGAACCTACTTCGCATAACCGGTGCATTAAATGTATTTTACCAAATACGATGCACCAGTGAACTATGCAACGTCGAGGGGGAGAAGGATACATTCTATGTCAACCCCACTTTGTCATTTATGAAGACAATGATGATGCCTCCATCTTCTAGGGCAAACAAGAAAAGGCAACGTAAACTTTTTTTTGTGGTGGTAGAGGTGAAAAAATGATTGATGTTTGGGCTTGGCGAGGAGCCAATTAAGGCTTACCTCCCCAATCATGGTGTTTTGCGGTTCCCACTAAACTTATAGTCCAACCCACATCCACTCAATCTTGTGTTGTTCCTTGCAATATTCGGAAGCAAGAACGACTCATATGATGGGGAATTTTATATATATATATATATATAAAGATGTCTCTCTCTTTCACCCCTTTGAAATTAGGGTTTTCTCTTGATTAATTAGTT
Organism: Rhodomyrtus tomentosa; assembly: GCA_028455895.1. NCBI lineage: Eukaryota > Viridiplantae > Streptophyta > Magnoliopsida > Myrtales > Myrtaceae > Rhodomyrtus > Rhodomyrtus tomentosa. The sequence goes on along the minus strand of JAPCWY010000003.1, from coordinate 8,549,765 downwards.
TGACACTTTGACGGATTTTTTTGTGATTAGTTGCCTTGACAGAAAACTTTTTATCGAATTCAAAAGGAACTGCAATGTGTGTGCCCTGAAATGTGTGGTTGGTCATTCTTGCGCAGCTACGAGCTTCCCATAAAGGTGTTGTTATGATAGCCAAGCCCAATTCGAAGTTCTTGCTCCCGAATGAAAGCATGTCCCATTCAACTCCTTTTCACAAGTGTGTATTTTATCAATTATATCAAACGTAAATCCGTAACTTTTATAAGTTAAGATATGTCATTTAATATAACGGAACATCTCATTTTCTTATAAGTGACATAGAAACAACCAATTCAGGAGCTCAACCTGTTGCTTGTCTGTTGGAAAATGTTACTACAGACGTCCATTGTTTTTTATTTAAAAAAAAAATTCATTTGAAAGTGTAACTTCTATTATGTGATAGGATTCAATTCTTTCTTTGTATCGCGAATTATGTCGTCCGTAGCAAGTGTCGGAACTATACGAGAATCTGTATTTTCTTTCGGTCAATTTCAATTGTACATTCTTGAATTCAAATGTAGGATTCACTTGTTTCAATATAACGGCCCGAGTTAATATCTAGAAAATAATCTCAGGAATCTCCATCTCCGGCCCCGGGGGATTGTCAGCTGGACTCCTTTTTCGGTATGGCGATGCTGGATTCTCGCGTTCGCAACAACAAGAATGTTGGGTTAAAGTGGGGAAAATGATTGCGGGTTTGACTCAAAAGGGCATTTTAGAGAGAGAGAGAGAGAGAACTCGATTACCACCGACGAAAAATTAAAAAAAAAACTCCTTCGTTGACTTGTCGTTTCCTTCTTTTGTCAGCTACTAGAAAAATTTCCGAGTCCCAGACCTCACTCGGCCAACCCTTGTGACATTTTGTTTACTAATTGCAAGGGTAAGAAAAGTATCAGGTCGATCGAGCCGGTGAGATGACCTATAATTTTGCTCATCTAAACGAGTTTCTGCTCTTCGCCATGTCTTTGAATAGCGTCCCGAACCTAGACTTTCCAAAGCCCCTCCCCCCCAACGCACATGGCCTTACACATGCATTTTGCAACTTTTCCGACACATGTTCCCCATATAAGCGGGAAATAGATTCATTGGTTATTTGATATCTATAGTTCCAGAGAAAAAAAAAATTGTACGTTGTCTGAATCATGAATGTGAAATGATTTCTTAACATTAGTTGTTAGGGATTGTACAAATCTCAACTGTAGATCCGCTTGCTATTAACACGTGTTTTGTATAAAACACTCACTGTTTGGAAGATCGTGTGGTCAGAAATAACTGATAGTATTGTCAGTTTAGCAACTTTCATTGTGAATACCGAGAAAGAAAAAGATAAAATCTTCCCAGGAAATGCTTAATAGTAAGAGTCTCGGAAAATGCTAGAAAAATTTTCGCAACTGGTGATTTGTAACGTTAGAAATCACTAAAAACTCTTGTGAGTTTTGTCTACCCCTTGCTGGGATATCACACGTGCTGCACGTGCATGAGCATCATCATCAGCTTCCTATATTTGTGACTTCAGCGATTGCACAGAAATGTGTTTTTGCGGGAGCTATTTGGTGAAAAGCAGCATAACTCCCTCTATTGAAATTTCTCACCTCACCAAGAGGATTTTAGGTGAGTCTTCATCGTGAGCTGGCAGCAACCTGGCCCCTCAAAAAAAAAAAAAGGAAATCTTCGAATATTTTCCGTCACCCTAATTGGTATAAACTGATTGTACCACCGGTTTTTTTTTTTTTGGTTGAAATTGTACCTCGGGTTGTTGTTGTTATTATTATTATTATTATTATTATTATTTTGTCGAAATCGTACCTCCAGTTAGTTGATTACAAGTTATATGAAACGAAATGTCAATCATTCGTGCTTTAAATAATTAAATTTGTGTTATCACAGCCGCTTATTTACGGTGTTTCAGTTGCCAATAGGCTTGAACTGGGGCTGTCGCATATACATTGCAACATGCAGGTTTTAAATTCCATTGAACTGGGCCTTATGGGCCGAAAAGACATGTTTGAGGCCGGTTGTTCTGGGCCGACCTTCACTGAACGGGCTCAGACCCGTCCGGCCCGACCTCATTCTCGCCTGGTCACTGATTCAAATGCAGTAGTTGTTGAAGCTCATGACTTGGCATTCACCACCGGGCAATCGATGTTGAGTGCACATCTGGACGGGCATAATCTCAAGAGCCCCGTGGATGGCATTTCGGAGGCATTTCGGAATTTTATCTCGGTGACATAACGTAGCCGTAACGTGACAAATCATTGAAAGTTCGCATACACTAAGTTGAGCGCTCCAAAAAATTTAAAGGAAAATTTCAAATAAGGACCTAAACTCTAAATTGCCTTCATTTTCTCAAATAAAAACATCAAATGGATATTGTTTTAAAAGTAGTAGCTGTTAAGGCCTGATGACTCGGACATTCCTCACCACCAGGCAATCGGTACCGAGTGGACATCTCAAGTGAATGAGCATATAATCTCAAGAGCTCTATGGATGGTATTTTGGAAATTCATCTTGGTGACAAAATGCGATGTGAGAAATGATCTCAACTTCACCTAAATCCTTTACCTCCAAAGTTGTCATATGACAAATACAACGAATTTAATTTATAATGGTGCGCAAAATCTTCGCTGCCTCTCGAAGCGTACAATTTCAATTGATTCTCCATTGGTCTCTTGCGATAAATAACGAACCACGGAGGCGAAAGGCAAGAGGCGTTGCCTGCCTCCCCCCCAGACTACTTGGTTTCCGACACAGTTTTCATTTTCACAAAAAATATTCCAAAAAGACATCGTTCTTTTCGCCAAAATATCTGCATTTGTCACTGTTGTAAAACGCTAAGAACTATCTTTTGGCAATGATCAAATATTATTTAGAGTGTGTGTGTGTATCTCTCTCTCTCTCTATATTCAAGGAAAGAAGAAAACCTGCATATGAACCTCACAAGTCTTTTAGACACATCATTAGTTGTCTCTTCGCCATATATGCTCCAACTTTAAGTGATTGTGTTAAGAAAGAAGGGGAGAGGATTTGATTGCTTTGTCCGGAAAAAGAGATAATCCAAAGGGTTTCCCCAACAAGAAAACAGTTGAAAAGGAGATGCTTCATATCACACTCGAATATGTGAAAAGCAGATAGCAAATCTTCCACGAGATGATCGAGAACGAGTCCAATCTTTTCTTCTCCACCCCTCGTTCTAACTTCTTTCAACGGAAGAAAGAAGAAAGAATACGACTTTGGCGAGCTAATTCAGCTGAGCTTTTCAACTCTCGAAGATCCCCCTCTCCATTGTTTTCGGGTCCTTTTGGAAAGAAGATTGATCTGTACGGTTAGTTCAGTTGGTCTGCCATGCTTCCAACTCTCACATAGGCTTCACATAGGCCGCGTTACACTATGCCCCCATATTATAATGCGAGCATCATATGAATAATTGAACCAAGCAGGTGAACCGGATCCTATGTCTCTCTCTCTCTCTCTGTGGTTGGAGAGAGGGCCCCCCACGACATTTGAATTGGGTCAATTTGATAATCATGGAAAAGTAAACGGGACAGCATAAAATTGGTGGTGGGGATTGAGAGAGATTCTGTTTGACTTGAGAGACAGAATTGGGCTTTTTTTTCCCCCTTGTTGATCTTTGATTGAGCTGCTGGCGATTAGCTTTGAATTGATCAGTTTGGTTTAGCTTTTTCCCTTTCATGGATTAAAAAGTCAAACTCATTGTTAATGCACTTGATGAGGGATCTTTCTGCTGGGAAGCTTCTGGTGTGGCGCAATTAGATTTTTGGTGGAGTATTCAATCGGTTGTGCATTGTATTCATTAGAGATAATGAGACTGCGAGACATATGATTAAAACGGAGGTCAAGATGCATGCAGCTCTCTCAAACGAAAAGCTAATAATATGTCTCTTTCGAAAGATTGAAACTGAACAATGGCGTGCGATACAGCTGTCTTCTAAATGGTCAGTTTCATGTTGGTAGATGGATTTCCTGTCATATCGGGTTATCCAATTGTGTTTGGTATTTCCATGCGATTAGCTGAGAACTAACACATTAGATAATCAATCGGTGTAATGTAGAGTAATTAATATATCCAAATTCACTCATATCTCACTTAAGCTTTTGAACGAAAGTGAATTCAACTAGACATGCTTACAAGTTCGGGAGTTGATTCTCTCTTGGTGATCTATCAAGTTAAGTGTATCGGGAATCTGTTGCATGCTCATAACAAATAGCACAACATCAAATGAGTGATTGATGTTGCACCTACAATCAGTTCTGGTATTTGTTGAATATCTCAATGAAGGAATTTTGTGGCCAACATGGTTTCTAAGGGAAGCCTTCATGGTTCAATCTGGCGAAAAGAGTTTCGGTTTGGAAGAGAGAGAGAGAGAGAGAGAGAGAGAGAGAGAGAGACCAAGGATGAATGGCGATCCAGATAGTCCGTTCCACCCCTGAAATCAAGAACCGCACTAAAAATCACCATTTCCAATTTTATGTAACCAAACTGGCACCCTTGGGAACCAATCAAAATCGGGCGCGATTTGACTTGATTCGAGCAATTCCCCGTCTAATTGGTTTCTATTGCACACTTCTAGTGAATAATAGGAATGAATCTCATGGTCATGCAGTTTTCGGAAGTAGTATTCATGGTTAGGTTTAACGAAAGAGACCAAGATTATAGGACTCAAAGACAAATTTCATGATTCAGTCTAAAGAAGAAGATCAGGGATGAATATAAATTTATAACTCATTGACTTGAGATTTCGATATAATGTAAGTCAAATTAAACTTATACTCTCCCTTAGTTATTTTTCCTATTAAAAAATACCAGCCTTTTGCTGCATGCTATCATTATTAATAATTAGGGCCGAGCGGCGAGCATCATGCATTGCCCAAAATAGGAATCGACCTGACCAGACCGGCCGGATTGGACGCAACACCAACACACACACACACACCCCGACGGTGGGAAAATGGGAAAATCGCAGAGATTGTGTTAAGATCCTGTCTGATCTGTTCACAGTTTCCAAATGTGAAATTACAGTACGAATTGCATGTGGGTGAGGCCAAAATAAATCCACGATGCAGCCTTCTCAGTGCCGCCGATTAGGAAGCTGGGTTGCTCGTTTCCGAGTTCTTGATTTGACGGCGGCGGTCCTTCTGTTCGACCTCACCTCTCTTTTACTCCAACCCGATCAATTCACCAACACCCATCTCGAGATTGACCCAACGTTCTTGTCGAAGCACGACGAGACAAACGATCGGGGCGTGAGAATCACGGGCTTCTTTGATCTTGGAGATCTCCACCAAAATCAGAAAAAAAAGAAAAAAGAAAAAAGTTGGATCTCGGAATCTCAGCGCCGTAAGCTGTCGTTCTTAAATTAAAGATAACTTTCGAGAAACAAATGAATGAAGAAGAGGCAGATACGAGATTTTCCCTGTAATCCGAAAAAATCAAGAAGATTTTGGATTTTCGTATGGTTCTTTCACGATCTTCCCTGAAAAGAAAATGCGAGACATTGACGTTGACCGCGTGTTATTCCAATTACTCTCTCGAGTCTCGACGGTATAAAACCGAAGGCCACCCAACAGACGAGCCGACCCTGTTTTTGCTCTGCTTCAGAGAGAAGAGTTTTCAAAGAGAGACCCAGAAGCAGAAGAAAGAAGGAGCACTAGTTTTGCTTAAGCTGGGGATCATTCCTACCTACTGTTCTTCTTGCGTGACTGGTGTGGCGAGGAGCGGCGTGGGCTCGTGGCGGAGGAGGTCGACGGACCAGTTCGATGGCAGCCACTGGTCTCCGTGCGGTTCCGAGGAGGTCTACGTCCTCGCCGTCGATGACAGCCTCGTCGATCAGAAAGTCATCGAGCGGTTATTCAAAATCTTTTCCCGTAAAGGTACTACTCACACAGGGGTTTGCTATGAATAGTGCCTTTTCCTTGAGCTGTTGAGAAAAAGCTGGTTCTGTTTTCATGGAATCTACAGTTACAGCGGTGGATAGTGGAACCCGAGCTCTTCAATTTCTTGGCCTGGATGAGGAGAAAACGGCTGGAAATCTTAATGTAAGCTTGAGTTTCATTCTTTTTCTTGTTAAAGATTCCAGCTATGAATCTTAGTACAGGTATCCTGAACCGGAATTTGATGATTACTCGTGTGTGCTCTGCTTCGAACCAGGGGTCGAAGGTGGATTTGATAATCACAGATTATAGGATGCCCGGAATGACCGGTTACGAGCTCCTAAAGAAAATCAAGGTAATTTAATCAGTTTTTGTCTCTTTGATATCTCGTCACCATGGGCATCAAAGCTTCCGGAATTCCTCGAATGCATGCAAATCGCCTCTACATGCATCGAGTTGGGAACGTGATATGGGAGAACTGTTTGCTAAATGAGGGGTCATTTGTTGTGGAGCAGGAATCCTCTGCTCTGAGGGATATTCCGGTGGTTATCATGTCGTCGGAGAACGTCTTGGCACGAATCGACAGGTACTTCTTTCTTTTTTGTTTAGTTTTCTCGCCTTTTCTCAATCGTTATGATGATTTCACGCATTAAATTTCCAACTTTCGGTCAAAAAGCTGATCTTTTTGGGGGATTTAACATTCGAACGCAGGTGTAAGGAGGAAGGTGCGGAGGATTTCATCGGGAAGCCGGTGAAACTGTCGGACGTGAAGCGGTTGAAGGATTTCACGACGAGAGACGTCGTAGATAGAGTAAGGATCGACGGGGGAGGCACGACCCAGAAGAGGACGCTGCAGGAGAGTTTCGACGTCTCTTCATCCTCGTCTTCCGTCTCGTCCGCACCGTCATCGTCCTCAGGGCCGACCACACCATCTCGGTCGACGTCACCGTCGGTTTCTTCGTCCAAGCCGATACTTGAGGAGAGTCACCGACATTTGAACTGTGGGAAAAGGAGTATTGGAGACAGCGAATACTTCCGGATCCTTGTTTGCCCACGTGATATGTGTTATCCGACAACATGAAATTCATGCGCGCGATATGCAGTTGTTTGGGAGCACCGCTCCCGACACACAGGTGTTCTGCGCAGGCAAGTTTTTCACTACCCGGTCAGCGGACTGATCAGCGGACGGCTGCCCCGTCGCCCATGAGAGGGCGAGAGTTCGGGGCAACGCCCTCAAAACATCAACGGATTTGGGCTTTAATTTAATTCGGCTCTTTCGTTATGAGATTAATAGTTTCAAACAGGTTTAATTTTTAGGCTCGTTTGGAACATATATATTTTGGTCGTTTTTGTTGATCATTGTAACGATTCGAGTGATTATAAATTTGTCTGCAGTATGTAGTCTTATTCTTAGGTGAATTTAAATAATTTCGTGCGTCATTTAATTTTTCTTGATTTTTTGTGCGGCCATTTGATTCGATTGGGGTAAATCCATTCAAAAACGAGCACAAAGTGTATTTTGGCTTGTTCCCAGAGATGAGCAACTTGCAAATTGCATTCGCAAATGGTGACCATCGAAAGAACTTATAGTGTCAAAAGAGAGGAAAGCTCGAGATCGAGGAGGTTTCTCACAAGAGAGACCAAACATGCTCCGAAGCGAAGTCCTCGTGAATCGAAAGATTCTCCGGTGGAGGACGAATGAAAACAGCAATCGAAAAATTGAGGAGCACGCGTGGATTTCAAACGCTGGTCCGAGAATGATAACCCTGGTTGGGGTGAAAAAATTCGAGCTTGGGTAGAGAGATCGCAAATGGAAGATTCGAGCTTCAAAGAGAAACTGGAATGAAGGAAAGGACGCGAGCGAGAGGTTGGAAACTTGGAATCCACGTGTTTTTTGGTGTTGAAAAAGAGGGAGGGGGTTTTGATTCCCAAGGACATAATGATTTATCAATAAATGAAGTTTCATTATTCCCATTTATCTTCCTTGCCAAATTTTATTCCTCTGCACTTTTTAAACTCTTGCGTTCATTTCTTCATCCTTCGCTGTAAAATCCAAACTCTTTCCTGTCCAAAATCGCCCTAGAGCTCAAGAATTTGACCTTTTCAATAGGTTGTCTTTCGGTCATATACATCATCCGAATTTAATTTTTCTACTTCTGCATTCAATTTTAACTTTTGGAGGGAGGTAAATTTTTTTTCTTTCACTTTGACTCCAAAATTATTTTTAGAACAAAAAAAAGAAAAGATTCAGAAGTATAAAGATAGATTTGCGTAATTAAATAGATTTGTCGTGCGCGTCCTAAAAGTATTTTGTAAAGGGATAGATCCAAGGTCTCTCCCCCACCAAAATTCGGTGGTACAAGAATCCGACTTTGGTTAGCTAATTTAGAAAAAGCTTGTTAGCTCGCGAAGATCCTCTCCATGCTTTCGTATCCTTTGGTTTAAAAAAACACAAAATAAAATAAAATAAAATAAAATTGGGATCTCTTTTGGTCTGTACAGTTTAGTTCAGTTGGTCTGCCACACATCCAACTCTCACGTAGGCCTCTCGCATCACATCATGCACACGCATTTAAATAACTCAAAACCAAATCTTGAGCCTCTTAAGAAAATATATGGTCTTACGATAAAATAATTCTCAAAACTTGCGCCGTGGTGACAAAATAGAGCGATATTTGCACTGGAGGCATTAAAACTTATTACGAAAATATAATTGAGTATTAAAACTCGCAAAAATTACAATCGAAGTTATAAAACTTATCAAATCGATATAATCGAGTCCTAAAACTTGTAAAAAGTGCAATCGAGTCATAAAATTTGTGAAATTGATACAATCGAGTCTTTCCGTTAAGTCTATTCAAATTGGCTAACGGAAGATGCGTGACTTTTTAAAATATTTTCTCTCTCCTATGTGACAATGACGTGACTAAAACGATGTTGTTTTGATCTATGAAATAATTTTCGTTTAAATTAACTTTAAAATAAGCTAAACTTAAAAAACAGAAACGGAAAAAACTAAGAAGAAGAGGACATTAGCATAACCAGCGACGTTAGCAATGTTGTCGCCCCACCATCCTCGGAAAGGGTCGGTGACGGTGGGGGCGTGGTTGGCAGGGGTTGCCGAGGACACGGCCATGGACCGGCGACCCTACCCGACTGATGGTGAGGACCACTAGTGGCGTTGGAGTTTCTGCTTCTCTTAAACCATCAATCCATCCAAACCCTCCTTTTTCCTTCTTCGCATCCGAGCACCTCGCTCTTGGTTCGTAGCTTCGAGTTCGTCTACTATGTCTGTCTACTTAACTTTATTCTCCTTCCTTTCCTTCCGTGATAAGAAAATAAAATCTATCTTTTTCCTATGGTCATCTCCCCACTCCGAGTTTGATTGATCAAAGTCCATGGAACCAATCAGGGACCAACGCAGGAGATCTCAAATGTAGTTCCATCGGTTTCGAGTTTTGCAGGGGATTGATTGCTCGAATGCTGACGATCAGAGACAAGAGCCAATCGAAAATCAAATCGAGAAACCCTAACGCCGATGACTAGAGACTTGATTGCCTTGGCCACCGGCGGTCGTCGCCTTCGGTTAGGCCGGCTACCTCCGCCAACCACTTCCCTACAGTCGCCAGCCTTTTTCTGCAGTGATGGGGACGGCGGCGATGGCCAGGGTTTTGCTAACTTCGCAGGTTCTATAATGTCGCCTTCTTCTTCGTTTTTTTTTTCAATTTTAGCTTATGTTTAAGTTAATCTAAATAAAGATAATATTAAAAATCAAATTCAGACCAAAACGACGTGATTTTAGCCACGTCATCACTGCACAAGAGAGATAAAATATTCAAAAAATCACGTCGGCATTTTCAGTTAGCCAATTTGGATGGAGTTAACCGAAAAATTTGATTGCATCAATTTGACAAGTTTTAAGACTCGATTGCATTAATTTGATAAGTTTTAGGACTCGATTGCACATTTTTATAAATTTTAGGATTCCGTTGCAATTTCGCGATAATTTTTAAGGCTTCTAGTGATCACACCCCTAAAATAAATCACCGTGACACCAAGCCGGTGAACCGGATCCTACGTATCTTTCTCCCTTGTCGGAGAGGGGAGATTTGAATCAGGTCAATTAGATAATCACGGGAAAGTCAACGGGACAACATAAATTGGTTGGGTTAGAGAGATCGCGAGAGAGAGGATTGGGGACGCTGTAATCGATCAGTCGGTTTAGCTTTGCTTTTCATTGATTACAAAAAAAGTCAACGCCTTGTTTAAATTAGAACGCAATCGAGGGAGATCTTCTACTTTGGGGACGCTTGCGACGTGGCGGGATAAGATTTGCTGGGACTGTTCAATCGGGTTGTGCGTCGTATTCGATTCGTTAACAGATAATGAAATGTGATGATGCATGTAATAAGGGCAGGTCAAAATGCATGCACCTCTCCAAACTCTAAGGCTTGAAAATTTGGCAGTCTCTTCCAAAAAAGTTTGCACTCCACTTGGTTGGGTGAATGTCTTTCGCAATTGTATATGGTGAACGGTCAACGACACTTTCTTTCAGCGCGGCAATAAGACTAGTAAAAAGGACTAACGCGAACTAAACAGGGTATTTGGACCGAAAAATTATCAAAAAAGTCATAAACTTACTTATACGGCAACCAAATTAATCCTGAATTTTTCAATTTTGCCAACCTATTATTAAACATTTCGACAATTTACCAATTCAGTCATTAACCTTTCTATTGTGCTAATTAGTCCCAAATTTTTTTTTGTGATTTGCCAGCTTGGCCCTAAACTTTTTTCACAATTTACAAATTTAGTCCTATCGGCAAATTGTGGCAGGGCGAGGTCGATCTCGTTGATTTGGTAAGAGCGAGCCTCGCCAGATTCGGCGAGAGCACGCACGACCAACCCTTGTCTCTAGCCGATCATCAGCCTTTGTCGAGGCCTAGCAATCGTTTAGAGGAAGAAGTATATAAAAAAGAAAGAAAAAAAATATGAAAATAAAAAGTAAAAAAATCATATAAAAAACAGAATTGTCAACGTTACAGCCAGTCATATCACGTTGAATGGTTAGTGTTAACTAGACTACCACGTCAGCTATTTGCAGCCAAAATTGGTCGAAATGACTAAATTGACAAATCATTAAAAGGTTTTGAACTAAATTGACAAATCATCAAAGGGTTAAATCTATATTGGTACAATTGAAAAATTAAAACTTTATTGGCCGCCATACAATTGTTTTTGGACTCTTTAGACATTTTTTTTTCCATTTTTGGACTCCAAAATCTCGTCAAAATGACAAATATGATGTAAATCGACACAAGAAATGAGTTCACTTTTCAAAATAAAAAAAAGTTGATTTTAAAAAAATCACTTTTTTTTTTGCGTTTTAAATACATGATAGAACACATATAATCAACATCCACATTTACCAACAGATTATTGATTGTACCATACTAAAAATTACTTATGGGAGCCTAAAATCTAATTGGACAAGTGAGAATAAAAAATAACTAACTAAATTAATCTGAAATCACACACTAACCCAATATGATTTATCATTTTTTAAGCTTAAAATAACTCATTATGACTGTAAAAATAAACGGAATAACATGAAAAAAATGTTATATGCAAATGTCATATACGAGAATTGATATATATTGATTTTCAATTAATTTGCAATGTAGAATGAAATTTCATAAAATTAATTACGTAATTATTTTACTTGAATGGCAAAAATTGAAAAGAAAAGTTAATCTTTACAAATTGACAGTTATCGTGTGTGTGTATATATTTGGTAAAAAAAAATATTTTTATATCATAATAATTTTTTTTTTGTAGTATTGCGTTTCGATTATCAGAAATAATAAATTATAATGAGGCTGCCGCCATGCATGCCTTTATTAACCCATAATTCGTTAAGAGAAATAGTAAATTAGGCGAGTCACGACTCACGAGTTACGACGCGACGTTTTTAACTCTTGTGGAAAATCAATCTCGGGAGGACCGTTCGAGCGATCTCCCAAAGATTTGATCCAACCCACGTCCGAAGAAAGAGGCGATGCCTTGGGCCCCACCTCCAGATTGCCCTCCCTCCTTTTGTCCTTTTGCCTCCTTTCCCACCCCAAAAATTTTCCGACCAAAAAATAAATAAATAAAAAAATTCAATATTGCTTTAGTTTATTCACCCATGCCCGGTTGACTAACAAAGTTTTGTTTTTGTTTTTTTTAATAAAACCCTAAATATTTTACTGTTTTCTAGGGGGTGAAAATTATTTTGTAAAGTTTTCTAAAAAAATATTATATAAAGTATTACTAAACACACCGGATCGTCGTTTTTGGATCCAATTCTTCTTTGACAAAAATGTTCGAGATCATTCAGTAACGAGGCAATTTCTTGTGATCGTTAAGCTTCGAGATGAGTATCTCTTCCCGTTTGACAACGCTAGAGATATTGATTTTAGGTGAGTTTTGCAAAAAGATAATTAAAAATAGCTTTGGATTCTTAAAGTAACCACTCTTTGCTTCTGATCAAAGTTTAAGATTGTTTTGGGAAATTCTTTCAAACAAGCCCTGAATCAAAGTTTAAGATTTTTTTTAATCATAAAATAATTTTCATTCATTATTTTTTGTAAGCAACATAAGCTGTCATTTTTAGGAAAGTATATTTAAAATTATTCATTTTTTCATGAAACAAAACAATAAAGAAAGGCACTAATTGAATGTTCCTAATTTGAAAATGTTAACTTTTTATCTGTTTTTACATAATAAATCAACAAATTTTTTTGTGTGATATACACTTCATCTTTAAAAAAAGAAAACAACAACCAAAAATCTCAAATTATATCCACTATAATACCTTTACTCTAAGCTTTTTTTTTTTGTGACATCAAAATTCAAAACTATGCATGCTATGATATATTTACCCTAAATTTTTTTGTGACGTCATTTGCCTTGAAATCTTTTTCGTAACATAAAAAATTTCAAACTTACACGTGCGTGAATATTTACTATTTGTTAGATGATTTTTCAGTTAAAAAAATAATATTTTTTTCACTCGTGTCGACACCGTTTGCTTTCGAACATCACATGCAAATTATTAAGGGTGCTTAGTGATAGAACTTTGATGGAGTGTAAAAATATACTCGACATGTACAATTTTAAAAAAAATTTAGTCGCAAAAAAATTAGGATAAACACAGTAAACGCAATTTGAATTTTTATTTTATTTTTATGGTTTTTGCCCTAAAAAAACAATTTCTTTTGCCCTTTTTTTTTTTATCAACCTTTTGCCCGTTTGAAAAGCTTTAGAGCAAATGGCCAAAAGAATGAGAGAGAGTGAGGAAGAAAAGAAGCTGAGACTGTGGCACTCTGTTGCCCGGTCCGGTCCGCCCGGAGGCCAACGCAGCACGTGTAATGCAGACTCATGGGAAGATGGAAAAAATCACAGAGATCGCGTTAAGATCCTGTCTGTCCCCTCCACCCTTACCTCCCCCGCCACACTGTCCCAAGACAATCCAGAATCTGATCTGTTCACACAGTTCGAGCGTGAAATTACAGTACGATCGTTGCAATTCGGGCGAGAAGAACAGTAATTTTTGAAAATGGAATTCTTCGATGCCGCCGATTAGGGAACCTACCTGGTGGCTCGTTTCCGGAGTTGCTGATTTGACGGCGGTGGTCCTTTCCTTTGACCTCCGGTCAACCCCGCTCTGTTTTCCTAATAACCCGACCAATTCACCTGACCCCGCCTTCTCGAGATTTGACCCCAGCGTCTTGTCGAAACACCACGGGACAAAACGATTGGGCGTGAAACTCACGGGGCTTCTTTGATTTTGGAGATCTCTACCAAAACCAGAAAAGAAAAAGAAAAAGTTTGGATTTCGGAATCTCAGCACCACAGGGTGCTTGTTATTTAATTAAAGCTTGCGTCCAAGTAAGTGAATAAATAAAGAAGAGGCAGATTTGAGATTTCTCTGAAAGTGAAAGAATCAGAAGATTTTGGATTTTTGGTATTCTTTTCTCGCGATCTTGTCCGAAAAGAAAATGCGAGAGACTGACATGGATATTGACGACATTGACTCTGTGTTATTTACAATTACGCTCTAAACTGGGGGTACATAAAGAGAAGGGCGCCGGGAAGCACGGCCCTGCTTTTGCCCTGCTTCAGAGAGAAGAGTTTTGAGAAGAGAAGCCGCGAGGAATTAGGAAAGAAAGAAAGAGCCCGAGTTTTTGCTTCAGCTGGGGATCATTTCTACCCCCGCGCTACTTCGATAACTAGCATGGCGAGGAACGGCGTGGTCTCGTGGCTGAGGAGGTCGTCGGACCAGCTCGACGGCAGCGACCTGTTGCCGCCGTGCGGGTCCGAGGATGTCCACGTCCTCGCCGTCGACGACAGTGTCGTCGATCGGAAATTTATCGAGCGCTTGCTTAAAATCTCTTCCTGCAAAGGTACCACTCGTGCGCGGATTTGCTAAAGATAGTGCCGTTTCCTTGAGCTCTTTTTTAAGGAAAAGCTTGTGCTGTTTTCTTGGAATCCGCAGTTACAGCAGTGGATAGTGGAATCAGAGCTCTTCAATTTCTTGGTCTGGACGAGGAGAAAACCGCTGGAGATTTTAGCGTGAGCCCAGATTTCGTTCTTTTTCTCGTCATGGATTCCAGCTATGAAGCTTAGTAGAGGTGTCCTGAAACGGAAGTTCATGATTATTTTTGTGTGCTCTGCTTCGAAACAGGGGTTGAAGGTGGATTTGATAATCACAGACTATTGTATGCCCGGAATGACTGGTTACGACCTCCTTAAGAAAATCAAGGTAATTAAAACAGTTCTTTTTTGTGGATATATCATCTAAAAGTGGGCATCAAAGCTTCGGAAATTCCTCGAATGCATGCAAATCGCCTCCATTATGGGACAATTGTTTGCTAAATGAGGAGTCGTTTGTTGTTGAGCAGGAATCCTCTACTCTGAGGGACATTCCGGTGGTGATCATGTCGTCCGAGAACGTCTTGGCACGAATCGACAGGTTTTTTCTCAATCGTTTTGATAATTTCACGCACCAAATTTCGAACTTTCGGTCAGAAAAATTGATTCTTTTTGGGGATTTAACATATGAATGCAGGTGTATGGAGGAAGGTGCGGAGGATTTCATCGTGAAGCCGGTCAAACTGTCGGACGTGAAGCGGTTGAGGGATTTCATGACGAGAGACATCGTAGATAGAGCGAGAAGCGACGGGGGAGGCGGGACCCCCCACAAGAGGAAGCTGAACGAGAGCTCCGACGGTTCCTCATACTCGCGGTCCGTCTCTTCTTCTGCATCGTCATCCTCGTCCTCGCATCCTACGACGCCGTCTCGTTCGCCGTCGCCCTCGGTTTCGTCGTCCGAGCCATCCTCTCCGCCGCCCTCTCGCGGCCCTTGTTCGCCTTCATCGCTGGAATCTCCAACGAGACGGCTCAAAATGACTAGCGGCTGTGACTAGCATCGGTCCCAAATCGTGTTTTTTTAAATATTTTTATTTCTGCGGTTAGTTTTCTTAATTTTTTTTGCGGGTTCAGGCCGGAATTTGGCAGCTCTAGTTTACAGTTATATCAGTTGCATCTCATCTGCCCCTCCTCGATCTCTTTCTTTTTCTGGGTTTCGACTGCCCTAGTTTCTATAATCTTTTTTTTTTCTCACTTCTTGTTAACGACAATTCTAGGAATTATAAGCTGGAAGTGAATGGATATCGATATCCATCACTTTTCTCCTCTTCGTACGAATGACCCATCAAAGATCTTACTTGAACAAAATTAGTCGAATCTATTTCCCACTAAATCAACAACAGTAGTCTTCTTGAACCCCAATAAGTAATTTAAGAGTCCCAATCCGACACATAACCTGAAACAATCATGGGTCGTGGACGACTTTCTCTTCACGAGACAATTTGCACAGAGAGACAGAGAGAGAGAGAGAGGAGAGATGGAAGGAGACTAGAGAGGGAAGAAAGAAGGGGGAGGGGATATGATATGATTTGATGTGATATGATATGTCTGGTGGGAGAGAATATTTGGGGATGGGAATAGGGATCATGAGACGGACAAATCAAATCTTCGCGTGAGCATATCATGTGTTCCACTCTGATCCGAAGGTGGGACGGTGTTTCGTGTCCGATTGTCCCTTTGCTGTGAATGCCATTGTATTAACAAGAAAACATACTCCAGCTTCAGCAGCTGTCCTGAAGTTTGGTAAAAAGAACAAGGATAAGAATTGCCGTTGGAGTTGCCTCCTCCCAATAACATCCTCTTCACACCTTCAACAGCTTCAAAACAGCCACCACAGTGCACACAGAAACAGGGGATGGAAAAGAAAGAGAAAAGGAAGATCTTTGGACCCTACAAATATATGAGTGAGAGAGAGAGAGAGAGAGATTGGTTATGATTGTGAATGTGGGGCGGGATGGTGTTGATTTTCCCCTCAAACAAGGGATGTGCTGGGTGGGTCTTGATGATCACACAGCTCACAAAGGAGGAGAGTGGACCATCTAGAAAGATATGAAAGCAACTCTCCCTTGCTGGGATATGATTTGCTGCGTGTGATTTCCTTTTCCTCTCCAAACCCCCGCTGTTTCTAAGCCTGTTTAACCTTTTAAGAGTGTTTGGACAAAAGGAGAAAGATGAGCACGTCGCTTTGATTCTTCCTCATTCATGCATGGTATTATGAATTTAGCGTTCACTTTATTTCCTCGGAGTTTTTCCTGGAGCGACATCTATTTGTAACTCTCTTCTTCTTCTTTTTCCTTTTCGGAATCCGAAGACTCTCCGTTGGACATTTACCTAGAGGGAAACTCTTAAAATCTCAGACATGCAAAATCGTATGCATCCTTTTCTTCATAGCTTTTGAAAACATAAACACAATTTCATTATTCGAAGAGAAAGTGAAACGTCCGAGGAACCACATTTTAAACCCAGGCAAGCGAATTCCCAAGATCTCGGTCGTTTTATTTTCACTTCAAGTAAATGGTACGAATTCGAGGCGGGACGGAATATTCAACATGTCATTATCAGACAAATTTGCTCCCCCTTCGTAGGCGCCATCCAATTGAGCAAAGATAGGTTTGTTGCGAGGCTTGATAGACAAAATCAACCACGACTCCCAAAATACCAGCTACCGCGCCGAATTCGGATCGCCTAAACTTTCTTAGGTGCTTGCCCTTGGTATCCGGGCCATCCGTTTTTGGACGGACGGCTCAGATCTCCTATTTTTTGGGGTCAATTTTTTGAACTTTTTGAGTTTTTTGGAATTATATATATATTTTTTAGGGGGCCACGTTTCACGCTGCCCTTTTTCTAGTTCTATTGGGCTGTAAACCTCCCCCGACCCAAAGTTAACTGGGCCAATTAATTGGGCTCAGACCCAAAATTTTGAAAGGAGACACGAAGGGCTTCCTCATGCCGGTAAAACTTTGGGGCGATTTCTCATGGCATTTTCTTCTCCTCCAAGAGCTCGGTCAGAAATCGAATGTAAAGCACCGGAGTACAATAATTGACTTAATCCCCTAATTTCCCCCAAATAGACTAAGTTGCTCTTACGAAATCAATGGATAGACATCATAATGACATTATGACAATGTAACGCATTTTTTCCTATTGTGAAATGTGTGCGAATTGAAAGCATGCGTTGGTCGAGAGGCACGAGATCATAAGGCTTGCGCTACATGCCTCCTTGACTAAATGACGCGGTCGATCTCGTGGATTTCATCAAAAACCTAGAAAATTATCAATTCTTTTTTTAAATCTATTGCAACTGCGTCTATTCAGTCCTAAATTTTTTTTTTGGCCAATTGAGCCTAAATCTTTTGCATTTTTGTCGATTCAGTCCATCCGGTTAATTTTAATTAAAAATTACCGCTGACGTGGATAATTTTTAATGATACTTTAATATTTTTAATTATCTATTTACTTATTCTTTATCCCCCCAATTTTTTTTGCTTTCTCTTTTTTCCCCCTTTCATTCTTCCTTTAGCTAGTCATCGGACCTCGGCGATCTGCCAGAGGCGAGGTCGACCTTGCCAGTCATTCCCTCTGGCTAGTCGTCAAGGACTAGCTAGACGAAGAATGAAGGTAAGGTAAAACAAAGAAAAAAAAGAAAGAGAGAGAAAAGATAAAAAGGATAAAAAAAAAGAAAATTGTACAAAAGTTTTAAGATATCATGTGCGTGCCCCCCGCCCGAGGGCGGCACGTGCAGTGTCTCCTTAGTTGGGACGGGACATATAGGTCTTAAGTGAGTGTTGCCGACCTCTGTTGCATTATGATCTGTTTTGTTTCGTCGGGGGTAGTGAAAGAGAATTTGACTGTAGATATGTATATATAGCTTATATATAAATGATTGCCTGCCCATGTTATTTGTCTTCTGCATATTGCCAGTAACCGTTCATCATGAGAACCTAAGATTGGAAACCAGATTTGTTCTTGACCGGAATGCAGATGTGTTAGACTCTATTTACTACACGATGTTCAAATTAAGCCAAAGTTATGACTTGACTGACGGATGGATCGGACAATCTCTTTGTTGGCCAGCAGAGAAGACTGGTTTGAGAGTGTTGGCAAAGTTGGACATGACTCCATTACATTATCCTTCATTGGGTCGACTGTCTCTAGTTAGAATTCCACCTGCTAATATTAACTACTTACCTAACAAAATTAATCTTTGTTGTAGTATAGAGTATGAAGCTTTTCAATTTATGGTTGGTCAATTCGTTGATTGGTTGGGGTGTAATTAATTGAAAATGATTTCATCTTTCGATTCGATTTCAAGTGATATGTCTTGGTGGTAAATTAAGCGAGTTAATTTACTTGGAATGTTGAAATGATCTAGATTATTGTCATCAAGTAGCTATGCTCCTGGTTGAACTGCAACTTGGGTTGCATGACGATTGCTTTGTGGTGTTTGGAACAATACTACCACTTACCGATTTAATCCTATGATAAGTTCTGCGCCTTCTGGAGTACTAATCACATAATGATTTAGGCTTTTGCCATGCAATAGGTTCATAACTTTTTTTTGGTAATTCTTCCGCAAAGAAACGTTGCTTTTAGCCAATGAAAGTAACATTCGTAAGACTCGATAAAAAAGATCCGCATTTATCTTCGCTAAACCATGCCGTTTAATTTGCGCAATCGACCATCTTGCGAGCGAATCTGTAAAACGTATCTCCGTAGAACAAACCCCGTGAATGGAAGTAGAGTGATTTTACCACTGGTTATCCATTCCAAAAGCAAGTGAAATCCACATCAAACTGGATCAATGGCTGTCGCATAGTCTTAAAGTTGCAAACTTGCAAGGGTGCAATGGGGAACAAATTTGAGTGGAGTAGGCGAAAAGTGGTGCGTTACGATAAGGAACCCATCACCCTCGTGATCCAGAGACGGTGATGAGCCAAGTGTCCGCAACTGCGCATCAAGTGGCCTCTCGATGAGTCACTGGGTACAGCGAAACCCCAATAGTCGATGGCTCTCTCGATCAAATCGCTTTCAAGTAACACTTCAGCGAAATCCAAGGACAGGTGCCCAGAGGAGAGATAATCACGGTGATTCAGTTCTTGCGCATTGTAAAAAAAAAAAAAAACTAGTGAGATCCCATTTCCGATCTTGAGTTCTAGAATCCAAGGATGACAAATTCACTGTTGTTTTCTCGACGAAATCCCTGCATTCTTCAATGCGCTATTCAACCAAGAAATGAAGATTTTTTCCTTTTTGACCAACACTTTAGTGGTTCGGTAGCTAACACCAAGCTCCAAATTTGTTAATTTGCACCCGCGATCTCGGCTGCCACTTTTCACGGTTGGTTGGTACTTGGCCAATATGACAGTTGAGAAAACTCTGAATGTGACTGGAGAGCAAAGTCCAGTTGTTAGGTAAAGCCGAACCAAGTCTTCTGGGTTTGGTTCTTCTTTTGAGGTCTGCTCTAGAATTCGTTTCACTAGTTTAATCCAGTGCCGAGTGAGATTTGCCCGTTACGAGCAAGCTTAGATCAGTCGTCATCAGCACACTCGCAGCAATGACGGATCGGCGGCCCGAAGATCACTGGGAGAATTCTAGAATGACATCACCTGTTGTTCTACAGGTGAACAAGGCGACTGGTTCTGTTTCATCAACAATTGGCCTTGCACGTGGTTGCTGCTGCATTGAAACGGGGGGGTATTTGACCAAAAACGAGACGAAAGAAAAGGTCAACTGGGCGACTTGGGTGACTGAATGTAGTTAGGAAGAGAACCACGGAACGACGTAAAAAAAAAAATAAGATGAAAAGGATTCAAAGTGCATGCCGGTGTTGAACCGGTCAACGTTGCCTAGCACGACGACAATGGCTTTTGAAGTGGTGTTTCTTCCTGCGACTAAAAAGGCAGACGACTTGGTACCGGGGGTTTCTTCCATTCCTCTTCTTCCACCCAGAATAGCAAACCACCATGTCTCCGATTCTTCATCTTGAGCCCAAGCTATTCCTCTGCGGGTTTTTACTTCTTTCCGCTTGCTCGTTTGGCCTCGCTAGTTCTCAACAGAACGTCGAAACCTTCTATCCTCCAACCCCCACCGCCGCTGCCGCCGCCAGCTCTCCTCCTCCTTCCATAAGTGACTCGCAACAATCCCCTCCGCCGCTGCCATACTCGCCGCCCTCACGCAAGACAGTCGTCAAGGCCGTGGCAGCCACCGCGGCCAGCTCGCTGGTTGTGGCCACGCTCTTCTTCTTAGCAATCCAAAGGTGGAGACGCCAAAAGGGTCCGGGTCATGGATCGGCGGAGACCGGGCGCCTCGAGGCAATGCCTCGCGGGGACTTCACGCGATTCGGAGGGAATATGATCAAGGGGCTGATCGTGGACGAGAATGGACTGGACGTTCTTTATTGGCGGAGGCTCCAGATAAAGGGGGAGAGGACTGGGAGTTGCCTGGAGAAGAGCCTGAGCAAAGTGGTCGCGCGGAGCCCGCGAGGCCATGAAATGGGGGATTTGAGCGGGAGAAGAGACGGGGACATGAGATTTGACAAGCACACCCAAGAATTGCCCTTACTGAGAGAAGAGAAGCTATCGTCATCTTGCGAAGATAATGATGTTCGAGTTCGACAAGAGAGTGTTCATGAGGAAGCCATTAATGTGAATGGAGCTTTGTATCCACTGCCACCCCCTCCATCAGCCGGAGTAGCTTTCCTCAAGGCCGTCGAGAGATCGAGACCTATTCAACCGCTGCCGCCGCCTGGGAAACCACAGGGGCCATTGATTTTTTCTGCAGTTTCAACTGCTGAACAGCCACCGCCACCAGTACCAGCAGCACCACCATGTCCACCATCAGCAGTGGCAGCGCCGCCGAGGGTGCCACCACCGCCACCAACACCACCTAGGAGTCCGCTGGAGCCAATGTCTTTTTCTGCGGTGTCAACTGCTGGACCGCCATCACGATCGCTACCAGCAGCACCACCACGTCCACCATCGGCAGTGCCGCCACCGCCATCACCGCCATCACCACCGCCACCGCCGCCACCGCCGCCACCGCCATCACGTCTGCTATCTGCGGCGGCACCACCACCTCCCCCACCGTCAGCAAGACCATCACCAATAGCACCACCGCCACCTCCGCCAAGTAAACTGCGCGGTTTGGACTCATCCAAAAAACCACCGGTTCTAACAAAGGGACAGGAAAAGCAGGGGAAACAGGGAGAGCCTTCAGCTTCACCTGGTCAGGTGAAACTGAAGCCTCTTCACTGGGAGAAGTTTGAGGCCAGTGCCGACCATTCCATGGTTTGGGACAAGGTCGGCGACGGTTCTTTCAGGTAAAATCTGATTCTCTCCACATACATTGCATAGTTTTTTTCTGAATGAATGTGTCTGCAAGCAGTCGCATTTACGCACATCAAGCCAATGCATTCAACTCTGAAGCCCAGCTAATATGACAGTCAGAAGTTCAAAATTGCAGGCTTGACAAATCTAGGATTAATGTACTTTTGGGTTCACTTGCAGGTTCGACGATGATCTTATGGAAGATCTGTTTGGGCTCGTTCCGGGCAATCGGGACTCCAGTCGAGAAAAGGAGACCTCCTTGGGTTCGGCTTCCACTGCCAAAACTGACTCGAACGCATCATCGAAAATTTTCATCCTGGACTCTCGCAGGTCGCAGAACATTGCGATTGTGCTCAAGTCCCTGGGAGTTTCCCGCGACGAGATCATCCAGGCGGTCACGGAAGATCAAGGCCTAAGCGTAGACGTCCTCGAGAAGCTCAACAAGGTTGCGCCTACAAAGGAAGAACAGACTCAAATCCTTCAATTCAACGGAGACACCACCAGACTCGCGGATGCGGAATCCTACCTGTACCACCTACTGAAATCACTTCCGTCGGCATTTGCTCGCTTTAACGCCATGCTTTTCAGATCGAGCTTCAAGTCGGACATCCATCACCTGAAGGAATCTATCCGGATGCTGGAACTCGCGTGCGAGGAGCTTCGTACTCGTGGACTCTTCGTAAAGCTTCTAGAAGCAATCCTCAAAGCCGGAAACCGAATGAATGCAGGAACTTCCAGAGGCAACGCGCAAGCATTCAACCTCAATTCGCTAAGAAAGCTGTCGGATGTCAAAAGCACCGACGGGAAAACCACGTTGCTGCACTTCGTAGTGGAACAGGTCGTGCGATCCGAGGGGAAGCGGTGTGCTCTCAATCGGAACTATAGTTTGAGCCGAACGAGCAGTCGTAGCAGCACCGGCTCGAGCACTTATTTAGAGAATTCGCAACCCAAGGATGAAAGAGAGAACGAGTACATCATGCTGGGGTTACCAGTAGTAGGAGGACTCAGCTCCGACTTCTCTAATGTGAAGAAAGCAGCCACGATCGACTACGACAGCTTCGCCTCCTCATGTGCCGCTCTAGGACGTGGTATTACGGAGATTCGGCAAGTTGCAGATCTATGCGCCAGCGATGGCTGTGGATTAGGCGAGCAACTGAGGGGATTCATTGAATCGGCGGAAGAAGAATTAAGCTCTTTAAAAGAGGAGCAGAGGAAAGCGATGGAGCTAGTGAAGAGGACGACTGAGTATTATCAATCAGGAGCATCTAGACGAAATGGAGAGAAACCGCTGCACTTATTCATCGTGGTCAAAGATTTTCTTTGCATGGTCGATCAGGTGTGCGTCGAAATCACTCGGAACTTGCAGAGGAGGAAAACCGCCATGGCAAGCTCTGCACCATGGTCGGCAACGCCAAAGTCACCAGCGAGGTCTCCCGCAAGGCTTCCGAACTTGCGGTCGCATTTCCTGTTGGAGAAGTTTAAGAGCAGCACTTCAAGCGATTCTGATGCAGAGTTCTGAAGAAGAATCCATTGCTGTACATAGTTCTCATCACTGCGTTGGTGAATTGACCAAGTGACTTTTAAACCTACCAATAGACATCAGATTCTTTCACAAATCATCAATGTACATTGCCCTTTTTGTGATTGCCAACATCTTGACTCATCTTCTTCCATTGAATAGACAGAATTCTTTCAATTTGTCTTCGGCTTCAACATGGTGTCTCCCCCCTTTTTTTTTTTTTTTAACTTCTGCCTGGATTACAGAAACAAGCATGAGACTTGTTTTCTTACTGAACAGAATTCAGATGTATTCACATCATTTCCATGATGTTTATATCTCGAATCAAGATCATGAGAAGAAATATTTCATAATTGATACCATATAAACATCAAAGTTCACTTGCTCGGCGCATATAATTTCATGATTAACTGCAGACATGTAATGTAACTAATGACACTAGACATAGAGCAAAACCATGAGTTCATTAACTTATTGAGACAGACACTGACTTATAGACATTGATTTATGTTATTGTCTGCTCTAGATATTCCCATGCACAATCCGCCATTCACCCTTGACTCAATGTCAGATAACTGAGTCAGGGCATCGGTCCAACTTGTTCAGACATATTTCCTTTTTGCTTGACAAGTCCAAGCTTCATATCAGTAGCACACCTTTCGGTCTCTCTATCCAATCATCTGTTTATGGAGAGATTGTCCTTCTTCCCAAATCAACTTTTCTCAACCACCTGTTTCGCTCTTGTAACCTTCCTGTAAACAAAACACACGCCAATCTTGTGAAATTAATTATAAGCATCTACTTTGGCAGTGTTAATTCGGTTTCTGAAGAAGGCATGCTTGAAACACCATGAGTTTAATTCATGCCAAAATTAGGTAGCGAGGGCCAAGAAAAATCAGGGTTGGATTTTGCCTTACTCTGAATTGGCAAAGCAATGAGGGGTTGCACCAAATTTGACAGAATGAAACTTTCAGCCTCACCCATACCCAAGTCATACGTTTGTGGCAAAGTCTTACTAGATGACATTAGTTCTTAAAAGTTCCGGAGCTCAAAAACAATACGATTTGATGCCCAATCTGTGTAAACTACATGAATACAGAAAAATTTACCTTAGCAAGAAGGTTCTTTGATTTAGTTTGCCCCTGGTAAAAAGCTGGCAAGGGCGTAGCCTTAAAATGGAGACTTTGCCTTAATTTTTTCTTCTCCTCCTCCATTTTTCCCTGGACAGAATCACGCGGGTTCAGGAAAAAAGCTGTGAACCTTTATACTTACTGCACAACCATTTGGACAGAAGCAGTGGATCAAACGGAAAGCAATCATCTAAAATCATCCAGGCCAGAGTCATTAAAGGCTTCTTCATAAAAACTTTCAAAATATATAACGACCAACATAATCATGTGTATAATTTATTTGTACCTTAGGTTTTGATTGAAGGGGTGTTTTCTCTACTTCCTTGACAGTAGATTTCTCCTCTAGGCTCTTCCTAAGCTGGAGTGAATCCATAAAGAGAGAGATAAACTTACCCACGATGACAGAAAAATGAGAGGGGAATTGTAAATGATATTTCCGACAATACCTCTTTCCTCTTCTCTGCCCGTCCATCACTTCTCGGCCCAAAAGAAGATGGGAGGGTCTTAGGAACCTTTTTACCCACGCATCCAGCTTTGGTTTGCCTGTCGCGCAAGCTTGCCTCAGTGAGATTTTGAGAGAAAAGAAAGACAGTCTGAAACTTTAGACCAATGAGCAAATCGAATCACACAAAAAGAGGAGTGTCTTTTTAGGCCTATTATGGACCACGTTTTTGACATATCTACGCATCAGGAATGGTGTAAATAGGGATCAAGAGAAATTCTTAATTTCCCAAACTATTCTGTTGTTCAATGCATCAAACTCATGCAACGGGATTATTAAGATGAACAGTTTCCATACACGAAGAAAAGATAAAAGCAGATGCAAACATATTTTGACAGAATATGGTTGCTGAATGTCATATACCAGAAAGACATTCTCAAGATGGCTAGTAGGAACGCAGTTATTCTTGCTGGAGCAGATTAGGAGAAAAATACAACAATAAGATGAAAGAATATATATAAACTGGACATTCTTTCATGACCCCAGAGGCTGTAATGAAAAACAGGCATATTACACATGACATAAAACTAACACTAATCATATCTGGGCCGCTGAAGGCACTAAGTCCCGTGAACCAACAATTTTGCTACAAAGGGAGAAAATATCATGAGCTCTTAGAGATTTACTTGCAAAAGCCAGTACTGGATCCGTAATTTCGTCATCATTATTGTTATAAAGGAACTGAGACTAATTTCCTTTTCAGTCCAATATCAAATTAGGCCTGCCAGCTCTTTCTATGAGCAACCAAACAATCCAATCGAGACCTTTCGTAAACTTGAATCAGGTAAATGATTGTTTCAGTTTGAACCTAAGGAAAACACCATACGACTGTATATTAGCTGGTCTGCCCTATATTAACAACAAATAGGAAGACAAGTTTCTCAATTACATCACGATGCCGCCATTCAGTAGTTTCAGTTTCTGTTAGTTGCCCCTATATTGAATCTTGAGAATACACTGAGGCCTGAAAAACGGTGGGTTCAGGAATAATTACTATTTTACAAATTCAAAGGACTGTGACAATTCCTACAAGCAAGCAAGCTTCTTCAACATGATCCCTGATTATTGTATTCTAACTTTACCCTTCTTTGCCTTTCTGTTCGGTTGCAAAATTAGAATCCCTTGCTTCAGTCACCAGTGAAGGGGCCTGCACACGAAAAATTCCAAATTCCAAGAGTGTCGCACGTTAAAAGACCGGTTCAACTTCTTGCAGAGTAACATGCACTCAAGTCTGGATATGCAAACTAGAGCAGCTCAAGAGTTCTTTTTATGGGACTATATGACAACTCACTGGCTTTGGCATGGAAGATCTCTCTCCACAGAAGGATTTCGACAGTGCCAGGCTGCCCTGAAAAGTCTTGAATGCCCGTTTAACAATGTCCTTATCACCCATTCTCTCCATAATTAGAGATTTCCTCGACGTGGAGATATCGGATAGACTGAAATTTGTGAAATCTGAACTAATGGACACGTTCAGTGATTTAGGAGGAACTTTCTTGATCTCTACATTGATAGGGTTCTTCTTCCGGGGTAACGTCGGGACTGTTTCCTTCTTTGCCGAAGGCTTTGCTGCAGATTTTGCAGCAGAAGCGGAAGTTGGTTTAGATAACCTCAGGGCAGATGCTTGGGACGATGACTTGACAACCGGCGAACTGGGAGTTCTCTTTGTTTTCGCTGTGTTTCTCTCCTTATTCGCTGGATTAACCTATGAAACATAAGCACGGAGAGATTAATGACTATGTCAAACTTCGAAAGCATATAAAATCTGGTTATATACAGTCACGATTCAGAAGAGAAAGAAAAAGAAAACAAAAGAAAGACACTTGATTGCCTCACCTTTTGAGGTTTCCTGATCAGATTCAATTTCACATTTTCCTGTAGAACCTTTTCAGTCTTGACCATGTCGTTCTTAACAATTTGCTGAAGTTGCTTCGCTTTTGAAGATCCAATCGGAACTTCTTGTACTACCTCCTTCACAAATTCATCATCTTCTAGCTTTTCCAAGTTTAGGCCGTGTTCGCTCCGGCTTGAATATGGTTCTTCTTTAACTCCTTCGGCCGGCAAGATTTGGTCTTCCCCTGCGACCACGACATCATGAATTTGCTCTTCAACAGAACTTTGACCCACTTCATGCACCGAGTCCTCGACTTGCTCAATTACCGGTACCGGACCCAAATTCTCGTCCTTCGACCCATCAATCTCAAAAACGGGCTCATTAATTTCACTCCCCGGATCTTTGCATTTTCGGTCATCCGATCCGGAAGAGCCATTCTCCATCTGCTTCTCCTGATTCAGCAGCTCCGCTTTTCGGGCAGCAATCTTCTTGTAATGGGCTTCAAAGTAGGCTTTCTTCTGGGCGACTGATCCGGGAGTTGCACACTTCTCGACCTCTTCCAAGTACTTATTCGGCGAAAAAGACGACCACTTTTCCCAAGAGAGCGAATCATTCTCGAACCTACCGAACGAAACCGACACTTCAAGAGCAGCATTTGAAGCTAATCTCTCACCCATCTGTTCGGATCACAGCCCAGGACAAGAACCACAAAGATGGACAGAGTTCACCAACACAGTCCAAAGCTAATTAGAACAAGATTGCACCCTCCAAAAATGAAGGATAAAGGACAGAGATACGTTCATACAACAGTCAAGATTCAACCGACTGGGTTCTTGACCCAACAAATTCAAAGCAAAAACGGGTGTTACCTCAATCAAGATTTGCACTTCCAGGGGACAACCAGAGCAGGGACAAAACTCTCGTTCAATTATATGCACGGTGACATGACGATGAATGGGGCAATTTTTCCTTCATGAGTCGGGGAGGGGAGATCATCAAGAACAATAAGGACAAAAAGACGAAGCACATGAGCATGTGTCTGTATAGTATTGCTTGTCTGAAAGACTAGCTCCGCCTCTTTCTCTTCCGCAGCTTTTGTCACACGGTACTCAAAGAGAACCTTGTCCGCTTGTGGTACTTGGGGGGAGACACCTAACATGATGAGACCCATGATAAGAACTGAAAGTAAAGAGTTTTTTTTTTTCACCGCCACCTTTTTATAACTTTTGTCATGTTCTTTTTTTGGGTCGGTTTGTCATGTTCAGTCACTGCTTTTTTCACAGCGCGATGTCACTTTGGTAATGCATATCGTGAAGGCAATTATTAAGCAATCAAATAACTCATATTTATAATTTTAAACGTGCTGTTTTTTTTATATATCAAAAAGGGTTAAAGTCGAATTCAAAAATTTAACATAATAAATCTAGTATCCCTATTTTATCACCTAATAAAATATTAAGGAATCTAATATCCAAGCGCACATAGATTTCAAGATCAGGAAGCCGGCCAGTTTAATTCAAAGCGAGAACCCAATAATTTGCTGATATATTTAAGCAAAGCGAAAGGCTAACGTTGTCAATCATGAGCTCCGGACTAATAAGCTCGGTGGCGACTTTAGAGCAATCTCAATGACGTAAGAGAACCAAGTTGTTTTGCGAAATTGAGTCCCAATCACAAGACCTGAAGCTCTGCTCGTGTCTCGACGAATGTCTCTTTTCCGAATGCGACGAAACCACCAAGCCAATCGTCCTTCGTTTCACGCGACCTCCTGTCCCCGTTTCACTCCCTCCCTCAGCCGCGACCTCTCGTCCCGTCGAGTCAAACAACGGTTTCCATAATGAGAAATTAAGCGTTTTCCCCTCAGTTGCGAACTGTTCGGCTCAATAATGGGAGCTGAGCAACGGGAGCTTCTACCGAAGTTTCCAACCGTACGCACCTACCCTCTTCGCTCTTCTGAGTGCTTGCATCATTCGTCAGGATCAGCAGCCGAGGCAGGAGGTGGTAAAGCGAGGCCCACCGCTGAAAGGGACCCTGCGGGCATACATTATGAGCCTCTGAGTCAGTGATGCATCTTGCTTCTCAACTCCCGTGGGCCACGAGATTGAAAAGCTCCAACCAACATGACGGGGATACTTGAACCCCTCCAAAATTGAAAAAAAAGAAAAGTGATTTCTCCTGACAAATGTATACAAAAATGCCTGTTTACCCCTATTCGAACAAGCTCCGATTTTTGCGACTACGAAAATTGAAGTATAAGTCCAGCAGAAAGGGAAGGGGGGGGCGGAAATATTTTGAAAATTGAAGCATAAGCAAGAGTGGGGCACAAACGGATGCCCTCGGTAGATGGTGGATGAAAGGAGGACTTGA
This sequence comes from Rhodomyrtus tomentosa, assembly GCA_028455895.1. Lineage (NCBI taxonomy): Eukaryota > Viridiplantae > Streptophyta > Magnoliopsida > Myrtales > Myrtaceae > Rhodomyrtus > Rhodomyrtus tomentosa. The sequence goes on along the minus strand of JAPCWY010000003.1, from coordinate 8,520,691 downwards.
TTTCGTACTTGTTCTCGGCTTGAGTCATTAATTTTTTGTCCTTATTTTAGTACGGTTTTAGTATGTGTTTCTGACTTGGCACTCCTTTGTCGTGTGCTTTGGAAAAGCTTGTTACACGCCGGATTACCGCTAACAGCATAAACTGCAGAAAAGGCCGAGTTATAAACGATCGAATGGTCACAAGTCTTGTAAGGCGTAACATGTAGACTTTGCCAATGTGTTGGTCACTGTTGTACCTCCTGGTTCTAGTGCTGAAGTAATTGGATTTTCATTTTTATCTTGAAGTTATTAGTTGAATCTAGAAAGAAAAAGGGAAAAAAAAATGCCGACAAATGATGCTAGGTACAAAGAGACCAATCACAAAGTTAACATACTAATTGGGAGATTACAAATGGGTGTTGAGACAAGTGAGTTATATTCAAGTATTCAACCACCGATAGTATTGGCAACATATTGTGATATACCAACTTCATGAACCAATTAGTTTGACTCGGTTTAAAAGGCTTATCTGTTTATTTATTTCCAACGTACATGTCTAATACACTTTCACTATCTGTTCTGTGTTTTGGCTGCAGAGATTGATGTGCGTGCATCCTAAAGAAGGTTCTGCCGGTTTGATCCACTTGACCAATAGACACACAGCACACGTGACTTGAAACCCAATCCCTTTAAACTTGCTTTTGCTCCTTTTCCCCCCTTCCTTTTTTGTGCTCTCAAGTTACTCAATCCCATAACGCCAGAACATACTCATTTTCATCCCCATCAAAGCATCAATCTCCCACAGCTTCTATATATAACGCGTGACAGCTTCTCCTAAGTCCTATCCAGGCACCGAAAAGCTCATATCTGTATATCGATGGCCGCCGTTAAGATTACACCATCCCCTCTTCGGACGCTGGTCGTCCTAGCCCTTATATTGAGCCACGCCCGAGCTGATCCGGATCCGCTTCAAGATTACTGCATTGCGGACACGAGCAACCGGCACTCTTTTTGGGTCAATGGTGCGCCCTGCATTGACCCAGATTTAGCTAGCATTTCCCACTTCACCACTTCCGCTCTATCCAAGCCAGGCAACACAAAGGCCAACCCATTTGGGTTCAACGTCACGCTCACAAACATAGCCAATTTGCCGGGGCTCAATACCATGGGCTTGACCATGGCTAGAGTTGATATTGGGGGCAATGGTCTGGTGCCACCCCACTCGCACCCGAGGGCCTCGGAGGTGACCATTTGCCTCGAGGGGGTCATCGGCGTGGGCTTTGTGGACACTTCCAACCGCCTGTTCACGCAAATACTACGATCGGGAGAGTCATTTGTATTCCCTAAAGGTCTGATTCATTACCTCTACAATTTTGATTGGACGAACTCAGCATTGGCCATCTCAGGGTTCAGTAGTCAAAACCCAGGTGCCCAAATTGCTTCACTTGCCTCGTTCACATCCAAACCGGGGATACCTGACGAAGTATTAGGAGCAGCATTTCAAATTACCGGGCAAGAGGTAGGCAGAATCCGCAAGAACCTTGGTGGATGAATGCTGTCTATGCCAATATAAACCGCAATATCTAGCTGTTGATTGAATTATTCTAGTTAGCACGAAGAAGTTATCCAGTTCTCATTTGTTGAAAAGCATGCTCCACATGATGAGGGTTTTAACTATGTAGGATGGATTTGATCAGTTGACTTGTTTTAATGATGAGCTTGAATATGAGAGTTGACTTGTTTTAATGATGAGCTTGGATGTGAGATCTTGCTACGCTGTCCAATGGCATAATCTTCACAGGATTTTGGCGTGAAAATGCTTTGCGCCACTTAAAAAGCACGGCAAATGACATGCCCAACAAGAATATGGGAGATCAACTAAACATAAGCCAGGATGAACTCCGCGAATTTCATTTTAATGGAAAAAAAAAATTTCACCGCAATTTCCAATTTCTTGCAACCATTACTCTTTCCTTCGAGAGAATATGCATTTCTACACTTAAATCGACAGCAGCGAATTCATCGAAGACCTAATACCTGCTATTACATCATCGAGCCTCACAAGAAAATAAAAATAAATCGCGTTCTTGTACGTGGAAGTTGACAAAACTCTTTTCACATGCCCAAGAGCAAGAAGGAAACGGCAATACCTGACAACCAAATATCAAAGATTCACCAGTGGCTCCTTAGCTCTTTGTTTACAAATACTTATCCTCTTGTCATGTAAAGCCAGTAAGGGCGCTGAGAGACTCGAAACCACTAGAAAGTATACTGTCTACCAAGTAGACCTACCCCTATTCTCACTACGAATTATCTGCCACAAAATTATAAGCAGCATACTCTTCAGTGCCACTTGGAAAGTATGAGAACATGCCCAAGCGTTTTCTTTCCAACTTCTTTAGCTGTTAGCATGGGTTTGACAGAGAAAAATGAGCAGAAGTCCAAAAGCCTATTAGATGAAGAGCGCTTATTGCTTGTACTCGGTGGAAAGAAAGAAAGTAGAATATGTTTCATTGCAAATATCTACAAAAGGAAGCATATAACTACGCAAATATTGCTCAGGATTTCCAAATTAACACCCTGAAGCACTGTCGCAACAGTTCCAGCTAGTAAAAATCAATCAAATGAATTCTACGGGCATGGTGCTCATTAGATTAACACAAGAAGGGTACATTTTTTATTTTGGCAGAACACAAACATCACAGCAACTGCGAAATCAACAGACCTTTTCGAAAGGTCGCCACGATTGTGTTCAAAACAACTTTGGCACGTTCATCGAACTTTTCAAACCCAAGAAAATAAGTAACCAAGAAAACCCCAAAAAATAGACAAAGCGTTAGAAAAAAAAAATCAAAAGCAAAAAATGATTCTAGTTCGCCTGCGCTACACATACCAAAAGGCAAAAAAGACAACAAGGTGGCCACAAATTGGCAGTCATCTTGGTCCCACCAGTTATTCTTCCTTTTGTTCGTAACTTTGGCATATGCAGAGGTCAGAATACTTCCTGATGCTTCCAAAAAAAAAATAATTCAATTTCATGGAAGCACAGCTCTCACTTCTTTCCTGTCTGGTCCAAAGCTCTGCAACAGATTGAGAAAGACAAGATTACATTTTGAAATATAAAGATAATCTACAGTTAAATAATGCAATCTGGACCATTCTGCACACACATTTTTCTTCTCTACGAGGGTTACAAAGTGAGAACAAATGAATTAATCTCAATACCAAATTTATTTGCAGTAAGTCTCTTAGCTAACCATGTTAAAATTCGATCTTTGCTGACTCATTCCCGGATTGCAGATTTCTTCCGCATAAAACAAGAATTTCATACATCCAGGTGCAGAAAGTGCCCTATTCCACTCTTTGATTTGCTTCATTCATGCAAACGATGTAATTAAAGTCCTAAAAAAGAAAAGTCCCAGCAACTTCACTTGTATATCCTATGCAAAAAGAGTTATCAGTTGGACTACAAAGAACACTGAGATCTCATGTTTGTCTGATGCATAAACTAATGCCAGACCATTCTGACAGTCAGATAGCTATGAACAACAGACATCCTTCATCTGACCCAACTGATTTCATTGCATATCCTCAACTCATGTTGCAAGTTTGTTTGAAAAAGACTCACCATTAAAAAGAAGTTTGACGGTATAGCTATGCGAACACAGAATTATTTCTTTTTCAACACCAAAAGCGATCACAGACTGGATAGAAACCTATCATACCAAATATTCAGGCAATATTTGATTGAAAGATATCTATAGAAGCACGCTCCAGCATATCGAGTATCTGCTATAATAAGCAAAACACGTTTTGCTGTAATTGGAATTTGGAAGCACTAACAACTACCATATAGGACTGCGCCCCATCTCACTAGCAAAGCCAACAACAGGCCCAAATAAAAAATTAAGAAAGAAGAAACTCTCTATACATGATAAATGACATGAAACAAATTCAATGAGAATTACCTCAACTCCATAACCTTTCACATACACATTTGTGAACAGTTCAGATGGATCAGGCATTGGAATTTCCTGGAGAAGAGGAAAAAACACGTGATGGCATCAACAATAACAAGTGAGGGCAATTACTCCCAAAAAATGCTAAGCAAACTAACTGATTAGATTATTAAATTTGCTTAAGATAGTTACATCCCAAGAATCAGAATAATCTGCACATAGTTCTTACCTTGGCTTGAGCAATAGCTTCATCAACCTCTTTTCTTACTTCCTTCTCAATATCCTAAAAGACGTAAAGATGAACAGAAAATTAGAGTGAGAAAGGAAGGTAGAGGCTTCAGCATCAGCATTGCAGCATTCTTTTGGAACTCCAAAATGCTTCTTCACTATCTTCAGTATAGATGAACTTTTTGGACATTTAACCATGCAAATTACAGAAGATTGAGTGCTACCCATGTGCTACACATACATGAATCCAGATCAAGATAGTTACCTTCAGCTCCCTTTCTGTTGCCAGGTCAAGAGATAATAGCAGCTTTCTAATTCTTTCAATTGGATCACGTTCCTAAAGGGGAAACAATAAAAATATTAAATCCCGAAGTCCATAGTGGCACGTATCCTTATCAACCAGAAATCCATGTATTCACCTGTCGTACGCCACTGATTTCATCACGAGTACGGTATGTGCTCCCAGGGTCTGACATGGAGTGGCCATGATACCTATAGGTGTCCATTTCAAGAATCTGAACACAGCATCAAATGTGATGATGAATTAGTATTTGCACTAGCTTGCTAAACATAGAAAAATCCATACTTTATCCACTGTAAATACACGATGAACTCTCTGAGCTGAGCATTGCTATAAATAAGTAGGCTATATCAACTAACAATGTTTGTAAATATGAGATTGAAGGTACATTCAACAAATTTCAAAGAAGAAAGTATAAGCGAACAATAAATTGCCCTGCAGCCTCAAATTTTCTCCTCAGTCACTCAAAGCAAGAGCATATGGTAAAGAAGCGTTGCTGATGCCTCCAGGTGCCACTCAAGACCAGAAAAGAAAATTGCAAAATAGAGAGAAAAGCTTTCCTAAGCTGCAGACAGCTGGAAGGACCAGCTGCTTGAGAGGAACTTGCAAATGATGCCACCAATTCAGCACCAAATAACATCCACATTTCTTGGATTGAAGATACAAGTGCCATGAGAAAATGGCTCTTCAGAGTCCTCTGAGTCTATGTTTGATCACATGAATCCACAAAACAGAATATCTAGAAACCCCGATCTGTGGATACGACATATCCTTTACCCTCTACAACACCTACACCATATGGATGGTCTCCTCAAACACAGTAAACTTCAGCATTTCTCTTCATTTAAGCATGGTTTGATTTCTTGCAAGAGTAAGTCCACAATGAATTCTCAAAAGGCATGCCCGTCCTTGAGATAGAGAGATCAAGGCAGATCCATACTCCTACACATCATCTAGGTTCTATCATATCAAAACAAGTGCGTGTTGGCCAAACACTTAGTAACAGAGCAGAGGAAAAATCAAGCACAGCCAAGGCAAGTAATTATTAGTCAAGAGTAACAGACTCCTTACATCTCAATTTGCACCTCCCTAGAAAACTCAAGCAAACACCAGAAATTCTATACTACAACTTCCTGTAAGAAAAGAATGGACAGAGAACAAACCAAGTACCATAAATCTTTGGTTTGCATTCCTATGAACAGGATATGACAACAAGGATGCTATGACAATGGCCGGATCACCAATTTAACTCCAGGAATTTCTTATTCTTCGAAGTATCCATAATGCTATTAATGAATGAACATGTATCCTTCTTGGCCATTCCTGGCTCTATGCTAGCAAATTAGGTTGTGTACTTAATCACAGCATGACACCCTGACTATGCAGCACCAGTAGGGGGCAAAATGGATTCTTCATCAACAAAACCCAGCTCCCATGTCCCGACCATGCTCAATATTTTTCAAGCCCTGCAACAACTCACCTGCCACTATTCCCTCCCATAATGTCCTAGATATCACCTCCTTCATTGAAAATTACCTCAAAAATCCTACTTCTGTACTGCCTGGTGCTGGTAATAACCATTTAATAGCTCCTTAAAACAATCCACACCCTCTAGGAACCAAAACATTCCTTCAATTTCTGTGTTTCACTTTCAGTAACATGGGTGCTAGAAGCCTCCAACCTATTCTCAAGTCACAGAGATCATGTACCCTCATCATTCTCCGCTTCCTTTGCTGAATCCAACAGTCTATCTTTTATTGTGGGAACGCCATCCTGGCAACTAGGATAGCAATCTGGATATCTCGAGAGGGCACTAATTAGTAGCAGTAAGAGACTACTGGTTTGTCGGAGAGAAACTAAAGAAGTGTCACTTTTACTTTGATTAGTCTTTAATAAATTGGGATGCACGCCTGCATGGCATGCAAAGCAAGGAAAAGATATAAATTGAAACTATTGCAAATAAATAGAAACTGTCCTCATCTCAATGACTTCCATCCTCCCCATATAGCTAGTGGACAGCTCTAAGAGGAACAAGATGTTATCTCTAAAGTTGACATTAGCAGCAAGGACAAGCATCAACATCGTGAAAACACTAGTTTATGATGATTAACGAGCAGATAAACATGTAACAACAAAATAAATCACTCACAATAGGGCCATTCTTCAAAGCATGCTCCTTAGCAAATTTGCATGCCTGTTTCACAGCAAGGGCATCCATACCGTCCACCTGCAGTCAAGGATAATAGGAAGAAAGTGCAAGTGTGAGAAGAAGTATATCACAGAAACTTGGGCCTGTTAACAATGATTTAGCACTAGAATTGTTAGAAAAGTAGAGTACATGCTCCAGCAACCAGTTAAGAAGATAAAGGCATACCTTTGAACCACCACAATTCCACAACATCAAACATCTTAGTATACTGCAAGCTGTTTTCTTCTAAAAGTAACCTCCCTTGTAAATTTCATGCACTATCAAACTTCCCAAAATCATTCAATTCGGTACTTCAGCTGTCAGCAAGCCAAACACTTTGTATAAAACATTTGGACCTTCATAACAGCTACAGGTCAAGATCAGTTAAAGGCCTTCCCAAGTCTTGAAGATTAGATACAATTCTGAATTCAACGTCAGCATACTGAGCCACTTTTTGAGGGGATATCATCAATACGCTACAATCTTTAACAGCACAGGATCTATACTCCTGTATCCGGAACAACTTTAAGAGCAAGGCCAGCAAAGTAGAACTTGCCTACGTGTAATTTCTTCCCATCCCTCCTTCATTTATCTCTTAACAGTACAGGACAACTTAACATAAGGGAGATCCCATCTCATTGACATCAATCAATTCACCTTAGCACCTAGTAATATTGCAATATGCATACTACTGCTCGGAACGATCGGAATCCAAACAATCCTTTTGACGTACATGCACACAAGCGCAAAATTAGAGAGTTAAAATAACATACACTAACCCAACTAGTATCTCTTATCCTGATAACTGTTCAGTATACCTTGCACGACTCCGAAACAATTGGAACAGACAGCAACAAAAACAAAACACAGAGGTAAAAAAAAAAAAAAAAAAGAGGACAAAAGTAAGGAAAAAATAATTCATTAAACAAACAGAGAGCTTATTGATGTGAATGCGAACAGCCGTTGAGAAAAAACGGAATGAATCTTAGAAATCACCTTTAAGCCCGGTACGTAATCTCCACGTTTGTAATATGCAGGACTCTTCGCAGCTCTCCACTCGGCCGTCCCCATTCCATCTGCAAAACACATACGGCTGCATGACCGACTATCCTCTACCGCGAAAGCAATCGCACAAATCAAGACCCTCAAAATCTTACAGTGATTGTTCTCGCAGACCAAAATAGCTGGCAAATCCCACAGCGCGGCCATGTTAAGCGCCTCGAACAACTGCCCTTGGTTCGCAGCGCCATCGCCATACAAAGCAAAACTCACGCTCTCGTCCTTATTATACTTCTGCGCAAAGGCCAATCCAATACCCAACGGAATCTGAGCCCCGACGATTCCATGACCACCGTAAAATCCAGCTTCCTTCCTGTAAAAATGCATCGATCCTCCCTTTCCCTTGGAACAGCCGGCCTGTCTCCCCATAAGCTCCGAGAACACCTCGAGGAGAGTGCCCCCGCGGCCGAGGAAGGTGCAGTGGTCGCGGTACGCGGTGATGATGCAATCCTTCTTGGTGATGGCGGCCTCCATGCCGATGGCGACGGCCTCCTGCCCGTCGTAGAGGTGGCAGAACCCTCGGATCAGCTTGGCCTTGTAGAGGGAGTCGGCGGCGATCTCGGCGCGGCGCATCAAGGCCATGACGCGGAAGAAGCCGACCAGCTCCTGGCCAGTCGTCTCAACGGTCCGGGACGGGGCCTCGCATCTGTGGGCGGTGAAGGGGACGGAGGTCTCGACGGTGATCGGAGTGGTGTCCGTGGAGATCGGGCGGCGGGAGGAGGAGGAGGAAGAGGAAATGACGGCGGCGAGGGGCTTGAAGAGGTTGGCGTACGGCGAAGACGAAGCTGCCCGTGATAAGGCCATGCCTGGTTGATTCGAGTGAGGAGAGTGTAGAGATGCGACCGCGAGCCGGCAGAGAGCGACAGGGAGAGGGAGGGAGGGGAGGAGGTCTGGTTTGGTGGGCGTGAAAGCTCGTGGAGTAGAAACAGCACGCGAGACTAATATGGAAAAAGAAAAAGTATTTTGCTCTGCTGTTGGATGATTCGAGTTAAAATGACATCGTTGCCCTTCTAAGCTTCGCTACTGAATGCCGACGGACTTACCAGCGTTTGGTATTGGTCACGTGCTCAACCCGCCGTCGCTGGCGTTCGCGGGCTTCGCCCAAATTCGACCTTCCACCAAATTAGGCACGAGGTCGATCGACCCAACTTTTCACCAAATTAAAAGCATGAGTTCGACCCTAGAAATGTAAAAATAGGCATGAGGCCAGGCCAGGAATTCCTAAATGTTCAAAATCTAAATGTCTAGTCCATCCACGAAATCATGTTCCATAAATCAAATTAATTTTAGAAGAACGGGCTATGCATGCATGATCGCGTGAACCTATAATTGATTAATTGAATCTTAATCATTTTTCTTGATATATCGTGATACTCAAGTATTTATTTTATATTTAGTCTCACGATCAAATGACTGCAATGAACATTTTATGATTTTATTAAAATTGTATTGTAATAGCATTCAACAGATTAGGCCAACCCACCCAAACAGGGCATGGCTCGATTGTTAGTGAGCCATGCTGGCTAGCTTGACGGTGATCGGCCCCTGCATATATAGCAACAAGCTGGCCAGATCCATTTCAAGTCGGTCTCATTTTCATTAAAATTTTATTAGCCTGCTTTTCATTGTCTCGAATGTCGTTTCTGGATTGTTTTTTTTTCCTTACTTTCGTTATGATGCTGAAGTATATGGATTTCGAACGTCGCTTTCCCGCAAAGTTCTCAATCCCATTTGCATTTGCAATTGCAATTTTTTGCATCTCTGAGAGTTGTTAACCTTTGACCGTTCGAATCAACGAAAGCAGGATGGGAAAGCCGAAGCGCCCTCACACGAGCCATGGCGACGTTGAGAGAGCCATTCGGATTCTCCCGTACCCGCCACGACCATACTTCGATCCGGAGACGACGTCGTTTTGATGCATGCTCGTCCTGAGAAATGAGAGTGAAACAAAGATGTGCTAGCCTGGCAATGGTTGGTCTCCTTCTGACCACTCTCGCGCCTACAGACAGACGACTCCGCGACAGATGCTCCCCCCAACTTCGAGAAGTATAAAAAGAACATTGAAAAGGCCAGTGGGGCCCATGAACCAGGGATGGATGCGCTTAAGTTATTTGGGCTTCAAAGAAGAGCAAGAGGATCGAAGCCCATATAAATAACATGGTCTCATTTTGTAATTTTTCCAGCCCATTGTAATCCGTGGTGTCTGTAGTATCTAACGGTACGGTTTCCCTTTTCTTTTTTTGGTCGAAAGATTCCTCTGCTTTCACAGGCTACTCGATTCTATGGATTGGGATCACCCGAAATTAAAGTTTCTGTGGCATATATATCATTATTCGAATTAGTCCGTCCAAATGAAAATGGACAGTTAATAATAGTCCGCGTTATTTGTTGAGGTGAGGAAAAAAATTAGGCGAAATTTTTTTTGAGATTTAAAAAAATTAAATCCCAACTCTTTTTTTAAATCAGAACGTCCATTTTCATTTGGATGATTTGATTTGAGTAATAATAAGTATGTTGCGGAATCCAAATCTTAATTCTATAGCGGCATTGGGTAGAAATTCTTAAGGCGCGGAATCCGACCGTAGGTGATTAAGAATGCAAAACTCAAATTCGAAAGTTCAAACCGATCAATTTTATAGATTCAGTCTTGAATATTTCAATTTTGCCTTTTTTGTGTGGAAAAAATTGATCAGTTTAATACTCAACCTTTTAATAAATTGTCAATATAGCCATTCTTGTTAATTTTGCCTGAAAATTAATGACGTAGGCGTTGGCGTTGGCGTCCCCATGGGATGATAAGTGTTGATGTGAATAATTTTTTTTTTCATTTTTTGAATTATGTTTTAATTGATCCATTTTATCAATATTTTCACAGAGTAAATTGGTTTGAATATTTACTAAAAATTCATGAATCATATTATATAAACTAAAAAAATGTAAAGATAATATTACACATCGAATACCATTTGTGTTATTATTTTTATTTTCAATTAGAATGGAACGCGCAGATCACCTTGTGTAGAATTTATTCTCAGCTTGAAAAAAAGAAATGACAAACCCGGAATAAAAGTCACCCGGCGTTTCTACGGCACCGGAAAAATCTCCCGCCATGCGCAGTCTGTCCTCTATCCTCTCGCCCCTCCCTCTCCCTCTCACTCTCACGATCCTCCAGAACAAGACCGGCCATCTTTCCCTCCACTACCTTCCCTCCCTGGGGTTTTTGCGCACCAAACCACTTCTTCGCGCTCGCTACAAAGCCCCAACCCCCCTACTCCCCGATGATTCCCAACTCTCCGACGCCGAGGAGGAGGAGGAGGAGGAGGAGGACGCCGACGAAGACGAGGACGGCAAGGAGTTCGCCCCGGATGAATACGACGACGTCCCCGGCGACACTTTCGACGGAGTCGGACAGAGCGAGGATGAGATTGAGGCCTCGGCGGATGATGCTGCGGCGAGCATGCACACCTCGCTTAGCGAATCCAAGTCGGAGAGAGTGGAAAAGCTCTGCAGCGAAGTCGGGGAGTTCGGCGCTGAGCTCATCGATGTGAACGAGCTCGCTTCGGTCTATGACTTCCGCATCGACAAATTTCAGGTTCACATTTTCAATTGAGTTTTGCCGTTTTTGTGCGGTGATTTTTTTTTTTTTTTTGGAGGATTTTGTCTTGTAGGCAAGACTTATAGAGATGTCTTCGAACTTTCTGGTTTTTATAGTGATTTGTGAATTGGTTTTGTTAGCGATTGGCGATCAAAGCGTTTCTAAGGGGATCTTCTGTTGTGGTTTCGGCGCCTACTAGCAGCGGAAAGACATTGATTGCTGAAGCTGCGGCAGTGGCCACAGTAGCCAGAGGGAGGCGATTGTTCTACACAACTCCTCTCAAGGCACTATCTAATCAGAAATTTCGCGAGTTTCGGTTTGTGGATTGAAGTGTCATCATCTGTTTCCATCACAGCTTTACTTAATTATCTGCCATTTTCATTCTCTATTCTTGCTTGTTGCAGTGAAACATTTGGAGACAACTATGTTGGCCTTCTAACTGGAGATAGTGCAGTAAACAAGGATGCTCAAGTAGTAATCATGACTACAGAGATACTGCGGAATATGCTGTATCAGAGGTGCACATCTTGTTAAGGAAGCTGTTTTTCCTGTATAGCCGCACCAATTCGAGACTTTGTAGGTTTATTTTGGCCGTGCATGACTAGGATGTATAGAAATATTAAGGCTCAATCTGAGGACATTCTTGAGGTATGGTGGAAATATCTATCTTGTTTAGGATCCAATAATGCAGTCAGCGGTGCTTTTGATTCTTGATTGTTGCGCCTACTCCTTGAATATGAGTGGCTTGTTAAGTTCTTAATCATCATTGCCACATTCCTATATTGAATTTTGGTTTTCCTTGCATTAGTAATTTGTCTTCTCGCACAGCGTTGGAAATGCCTCTTCAGGTAGTAGACTTTTTCAGGTGGATACTATTGTCTTGGATGAAGTTCACTATTTAAGCGATATATCTCGGGGAACAGTGTGGGAAGAAATTGTGCGTAACCTCCCTCCCTCCCTCTCTCCTCCTCTTCTTTTATCCTCATTCTATTCGGCGGCTTGCACATTTTCTACTCAAGCTTTTATACATTAATACTCAACAGTCAAGAATGTGCCAGGTCATTTATTCCCCAAAAGAAGTGCAACTTATATGTCTATCAGCAACAGTTGCAAATCCACATGAGCTTGCTGGCTGGATTGGCCAGGTACTGCTAAGCACTCTTCAATACTTACAAAATTGAGATTGTCAGTATGCTTCGTCCCATTCAATGCCCTGAAAAGGATTCATCTTGCTTAAGCTGTCCTTTAATACACTACTTCAGATGATTGTTGGATTACTTTCAATTAGCATTTATCCAGCTGCTTGTGTTGTATCTGGCAGCTTCTCTAAATGTAATTCAGATTGTTCAACTGACCAAACAAAGAGGAAACTGCAGATCTCTTGGGTCAACTGAACACCTTAATGGAAACTTTATGAAAAACGGCTACTGACTAATTGGTAACATTGGCAAGTCAATCAATTTGGTCGAGCCCGTTCAGAGTCTTCATTTTATCCTAAAAAAACTCAAGCATGAAAACGAATATGTTGCCATACAGAAATTGATGAATGATGGAATTCAGTTGTCAAAATGTAGGACAAACCATAGCTGAAGTGTTTTGACAAACACTCGCGTTCTTCTGCCTCATAAGTCCAATGATATTATGGCAATGGCATGGATGATTTGCTGTGAGCTCAAAGTAGACAGTTGAGTCACGGTTTTGCCTTTTGACTGGATAGTTTTAAATCATTGTCATTTGCTGTGAAAATTTTGCGGATGATTGTTGTCAAATCATGCTCTAAAACTTCTTCTACCTTTTCAGGCAAAGTAGTTTTCTGAATACTGATGTCTATGTTAAAGTTAGATTCAGGGTTGCAGCTTCACGTGAAATACAGATTACATTTGCATCCATTAATTGTTTCTTTCCAAGACATTGAAGAGGGAGTCACTTTATTTTTGGGGGAGAGTTCCAGATCCAGAATTCTGTTTGATTCATACTAGAAAGACAATTATAACACTAATATAAGGAGTATTTATCCCATTTAAGTTCTAACTAAGCTTACTGACACCATTTTCATTCTCATCATAGTGATACTTTGCCATGACTCACCCCTTTATATCACTAGCCTTTTTTATTTGGCCTGATGTTAGGGATGTTCCTTGTCAATGTTTTTTATATTAGCCTTAAAAATGTACGCTACCTCATAGCATACCTGTAAAGTAAATTACAAGTTTAAATAACTTGCTTATATTACGTCAAATGATAGTAAGTCCAAAATAATATTGTTAATATCGCATATTTAAAATGACTCTTCGTGGAGGTAAGAGACAATATTTAATGCTCCTTGTTGTGATCCTTCAAAGCATTACTCAAACATTGTTACTTGTTAGGTAGGGATGCTACGTTCTGGACCAGGTTCTGGGGGAATTTAAAATGGACAGTGTTCAAAAACTGAGTAGAACTTGAGGTTAAAACATTCTGTGAATTGGTACATGGACTGGTTGCCAAGGACATTTGGAATCATGTCTAGTAAATTTAGAATGGGACATGCCATCCAGAGCTGCAGTTTGGAGTTACACTGGGTTCTCAGTATACGAGAGGGAATCTATCTCTCTTTTGATCTTTAAGATAAGTTTGGTATGCTGCAGTTTGTCATATATGGGCTGCTCGAATTCAGTGATTCATGTGGCTGGTTTCAATGTTGATGGTAAACTCCTTTTTGCTAAGATCCTTAGCAATGTATTGTACAGATTGTCTGATGTTAAAGGAGATAGGTCTTAGTTTGCTGCATGTTGAGATATGCGGGAATTGGAGGCTGCTATAGATTTGTTTCCTTACACATATGAAAAAGTGAGTTGATGATGAGCAGATTGTAAGAGTTCCTGCAATTGTAACAGGCTCAATCCACCTTTTAATGAATAACTATTTGGAATACAACACTTGCTTACCTAGCAAAAGAAAAAAGAAAAAGAGCCGTGATTTTCGTGGAACTGAAGCATAGGGAGAGGTCTAGAGCTGATTGGTAGAGATGGTCTTACTCCGTTCATCTGCACCCCTCGGAGCTGTGCCCGGTCCAAATAGATCGATTTGCATGCACACATGCATTGAAAAATTTCCTGGCAGAGAATCATTTACATGCTTGCATTTTTTGTTCTCAGATCCACGGTAAAACAGAGTTAATTACCTCATCAAGACGTCCAGTCCCGCTGACTTGGCATTTCTCCACGAAGACTTCCTTGTTACCCCTTCTTGATGAAAAAGGGAGGCAGATGAACCGGTATGTCATAGTTGCAGGGCTTTATATTTACCTTGAACGCATATAGAAATGTTACTCATTCTCTTAGAAGCTCTACATGAACATTATATCTCACTCACTCTTAGGCTGTGGTATCTGTTAAGGATAAGGGCAAAATAGTCACTTTTATATATCCTACATTTATATATCCTTGTAAGTGTGGTTACTGAATAATACACATATTATTTTCTCAAACATGGTATCAAAGCCACCTTAAACCTAAAACAACCACCTTTTATCGTTGACCATCATCGACCATCGTCGAACCTCCATCGGGTGGCCGTCGGCCTCTCACCGGCGCCGGCGAAGCTTGATCCGAGGTCGCCTAGCAGCCGCGAAGCCAGATCCGAGGTGGCCCAGGCTCGGCGACCCCATTTCCAGCGCCGACCGAGGTCGCCCAAGCTTGGCGACACTATTTTCGGCGCCGACCGAGGTCATCCCGAGCCGGCGAAGCCAAATCTGAGGTCGCCCAGGCTCGGCGACCCCCGGCGAAGCCAGATTTGAGGTCGCCCAGGCTCGGCGACCCCATTTCCGGCGCTGACCGAAGTCGCCCAGGCCTGGCGACATTATTTCCAGCCTGGCGACACTATTTCCTGCGCTGTCCGAGGTCTCCCAGGACCGGTGACTTGCCGATCAAAGTCACCCAGACCCGGCGACCCTTTTCCCGACTTAGCCGAAGCCTGGCGACCTCCAAGACTTCCTGTTCTAAGCTACGACCTCCTGTTCTGAAGATGCTGGACCTATTTCCGGCATTTTCTGAAGCTACTGACTGAGGAGCAACCCTTCCTTGACCTCTATGTTGTTGAAGTAAGCAGTCATTGCCTTTAACTTACCATTCAGGTAGTTCTTCTCGACCTCCAATGACCATTGAGGTTGAACAGAAAGAGCAAGCTCAGCTAATTGGTTCACATCAACATTTTTCGGGAGGAACATGACCACTTTGGAAGCAATTTCCTTGGCAATGTTAAATAGAAAAAATCCATCATGCGGCTTGAGCATAGTTTTCATGTCGTATGTTTTTACTTTGGTATAACCAGGACCACTCTTAGGAGGTGACAAGAAGACAATATCTACATTTGCGCAATTGGAGATTTGAAGTCAGTAAAGTGGAGTTACTCCTTTAGGTTGGAGCATTTTGTGTTGCAATACATACGTTAGTTGCAGTCCTTAATTACTGTGAAGTTCATTTTGTATTTGGACTTGATTGAATTCATGGCTACTGGATCAAATTCTGGATCCCATTTTGGTCACTTTCAATTGACCTCTGTCAAGTTGGATGGCACAAATTATCCATCATGGTCAATAGCTGTCGAAGTCTATCTTACTGCCACCGAACAACTTGAGTTTCTTACGTCTACAGCACCGTCTGAGAAAGAGAAACTTGCCAAATGGATTGCAGGAGATGCTATGATTCGAACTCTTCTATGGAATAGCATGGATCCAAAGTTTAGTCCCCACTTTATTCAGTGTAAGACTGCTAAGGCGGTTTAGGAGAAATGTGCATTGCTCTATTCTAGACAAAATAATATGACTTGAGTCTGTGACACTTGGGAAACATTATTTGATCTTCAGCGTGGAGATCAATCTTTATATGATCATTATGCTCAGTTTACTACTCTTTGTCAACGTTTGGGCACTTATCTTCCTGCCTCGGATGATCCACGTGTTTTGGCCAAGCGACAAGAGGATCTGCGGACAATATTATATCTTAAGTCATTTGGGCCCCAGTATTCATCTCTTCGGCAACACATTACGTCGCAGAGCTCACTTCCCACTGTGGATGAAGTCTTTTCTCAAGCTCTTCGTTCTACGGTTATTGAGAAAGTTTCTTCCATGCCAACTATAGAGACGAGCGCTATGCTTTCCCATGGCCCTGGTGGATGTGAGAGTTGTGGTCAAGGTTACCGAGCTCGTGGACGTGGCTTTGTTTATAATAGTAGCCGAGGAGGTCGCGATGGAGGGGCTAGCACTCGTGGTGCCGTTAGTTTTGGGAATAGTCGTAGCTCACGCTATTGCCATCATTGTCAAAGAACTGGTCATACGGAAGCTTATTGTTATTCTCTTCATCCAGAGCTCAAACCACCTCTTGCCGCCTATGCTGAAGTGGAGAATCATGTTGTTTCTCCTTCATTGACTCCGTCTAGTTCGAGCACCACACAGCATGTAGGAGACTCAGTTACATTGACACATGCTGAGTATGATGCATTGATTTGTCCTCAACAAATGACAGGAACTTCAGCTCCTATTGCTACTTTGGCACAAACATCCAAAGGTAGTTCGTCTTGTTTGTTTTCTGCGACGTTTGATTCTTGGGTCATAGACTCTGGAGCTACCAATCACATGTCTGGTAACTCTAATTTGCTATCTTCATTTCATTCTCTGTCTCCTTCATTGTCTAATTCGATTACATTAGCAAGTGGTTCTCAATCGCAGGTTACTGGTACGGGAGTTGTTCATTTGAGTCCCTCTCTTTCTTTATCATCTATCCTTCACCTATCCCAGTCTCCCTATAATCTGATTTTTGTTAGCTCATTGACTAAACAATTGAATTGCTCTATTACTTTTTCTGCTTCTCGCTGTATCTTTCAAGATCTGAGGACTGGACAGACGATTGGTGGGGGACATGAATCAAATGGTTTGTATTATCTTGACAAGAAGGTGTTAGCTGCCGCAACTATGAAGCGTCCATCCACTGATATATATCGGACACATTGTCGAGCTGGTCATCCGCCACCAAACATACTTCGTCGTATATTTCCTGAGTTCGAGTCTGAGTTCTTTTCAATGTGAAGTATGTTAGTTTGGTAAACATCATAAAGCGCCTTTTCCTTCCCATATTCAGAGTCGTGTGTCGAGTCCATTTGAGCTGGTTCATTCAGATGTATGGGGTCCATGTCGTGTGTCTGATATTTCTAGATTCAGATACTTTGTTACATTCGTGGATGATTTTTCCCGAATGACTTGGTTATTTTTAATAAAGGACCGTACGGAAATTTTTCATTGTTTTTGATTATTCTACTTCGAAGTGTTAAATCATTATAATATCTCCGTCAAATATTTACGGTCAGATAATGCTAGAGAATATCTTGCTACCACTTTTGGTTTCCAGCCATTTCTTGATTCTTATGGTATTATACATCAGACTTCCTGTTCATACACGCCTCAACAAAATAGTGTTGCTGAACGTAAAAATCGTCATATTCTTAATGTTGCTCGTTGTCTTATATTTCACATGAATTTACCTAAAAAATTTTGGGGCCATGCTATTCTGACAGCGTGCTATTTAATTAATAAGCTTTCAACTTCTGTTCTTTAGGGGGAGACACCGTTCACTTCTTTACATCCAGATCGTTCCCCTTTTTCATTACTTCTTCAAGTATTTGGCTGTGTTTGCTTTGTACATTCTCTTACTCCAGGTCTTGATAAGCTGGATCCTCGTGCTGAAAAATGTATCTATGTGGGGTACTCTTGTACTCAAAAGGGGTACAAATGTTACAGCCCTGCTCGTCGTCGTGTATTCATGTCTGCAGATGTGACATTCTTTTGAAGATTAGTCATATTTTCTCTCTTAGTCTGTTTCCACAACATCTGATGATAGTAATTGTTGTGTCATACCAATTATTTCACCTACTTCACTTCCAGAAGCTAGCTCCAACGATGCCTAAGGATTTCAGTTTGCTGAGCACACCTATCAACGACGCAGTACAACACCTACACACGATTCATCTGTTCCCTCATCAGTTGCACCATCCTCTGATCTTGATGTGCCCATAGCTACTCGCAAAGGTACACGTTCTTGTGTCAGTCGTCCTGTGGATCGTTATACTCCTTATTTTGGTCTTTCTGAGTGTCTTCGTACTCATCATCCTATTTTCAATTTCTTGTCATATGATCGTTTATCTCATAGTTTCTCCATATTTGTCTCATCCTTGTCCTCTGTTTCTGTGCTTAGCAGTGTTGCTGAAGCTCTTGCTCATCCTAAATGGCGGCAAGCAATGGAAGATGAGATGAAGGCCCTTATTGAAAACCGTACTTGGGAACGTACTTCATTACCTGCTGTGAAACACACTGTTGGTTGTCGTTGGGTATTCACAGTTAAGATTCATCTTGACGACACTCTTGATCGATTGAAGGCTCGATTGGTTGCAAAAGTATATACTCAAACATACGGTGTTGATTATGACGACACCTTTTCTCCTGTTGCCAAAATCTCCTCTGTTTGTGTCTTTATTTTCCTTGCAGCACATTTTGGTTGGGTACTTCATCAACTAGATGTGAAAAATGCCTTCCTTCATGGTGATTTATTTGAGGAAGTTTATATGGAGCAACCACCCGAGTTTGTTGCTCAGGGGAAGAATTTGGTATGTCGCTTACACAAAGCCTTATATGGACTCAAGCAATCTCCTCGCGCTTGGTTTGGCAGATTTAGTGATGCTATTATCAGGTTTGGATTAAAGCGTTGTCAAGCAGATCATTCAGTATTTAGTTCTACCTCCTCAGCCGGATGTATTCTCCTGATTGTATCTGTGGATGATATTATCATTACTGGCAGTGATTCAAATGGTATCCAACAGCTTAAGCAGTTTCTACAGAAAGAATTTAGAACCAAGGATTTGGTACGTCTACGATATTTTCTTGGTATTGAAGTTGCATTCTCACATGCAGGTATCAATTTATCTCAGTTTGTGTAATCAAATGCAAGGTAAGGGAGTCCTAAACTTAGGATAGGGAGATTGGACTCAATTGGGTGAGTCGAGGGTTGAATTGATTGATTTATGAGGATTTGTTCAAGGGGATAGCTTTCCTTATACCCTAAGACGTTATAGGATTTTTATGTGTGACATGGTTTATGCCTGAGTCATTTGCCATGTCGAATGTCATTTGATTGTCTTGCATGCCATGAATATTCAAATTGTGCATGAGTTGCACCTATTGTTTGTATGTGAATTGAGTCGAGATAACATGGCATGAGCATGACATGGCGAGGCCTTGAGGCGTATGAGACGCGGGGCGGGAGATGGATACTCTGATGCGACGAGATTGCAAGGTGGAGTTGATGTTGTGTGACGCCCTAATGCGATGAAATCGCAGGGTTGAGATGGCCACAGTTCTAATGCAAATTATTCGCGGGACGGAGGTATGAGATGATGATATTGGCCTGTAGATTTGTCGGAACCTGATGCGTTTACGCGGGTTGTTAATGACGGTTTGATGCGTTTACACAGACCGAGCCTGATGCTATCTAATCACTGGCTGGAGGTTGAGGCAGGCAGGAAGAGGTGGTTGTGGTGAAATGGCAGGATGAATTGTACATTATCATCTGAGTGTGACATGTTGTCATAGTTGCATGCCTGTCATCTGTATGTTGTTGTTTAATTGATTTGTGCTTGATATGCCTATGAGTGGAATTATTGGGGTGTACGACTACCTGAGTGGACGATCGACCTAACCTAGGGTTAGGACTCTTTTACTAAGATGTATATCTCACCCCTTTGGGGGCCCTTTTTTTTTTTTTTTTTTTTTTTTTTCAGATCCCAAGCCTTAGATATATGGCCCATACGTTTTGGGACCCCAAGGAGATGACGGCATATTTTGATGAGGTTGGATATCTTGGAGTAAAGCCAGTAGATACTCCTATGGAACCCAATGTGAAGCTTGATGCAGAAAGTGGAGATTTGTTACATGATCCAGGGAAGTATAGAAGATTAGTGGGAAAGTTGAACTATCTTACCGTCACAAGGATTGACATATCTTTTGCTGTCAGTGTAATCAATCAGTTTATGAGTTCTCCCCGTACTACTCACTGGGATACTCTACTTAGAATTGTCAATTACTTGAAGGGAACGCTAGGTAAAGGGCTACTCTTCAAGAATTATGGACATTTGAACACTGTAGGTTTTTCTGGTGTAGACTGGGCTGGATGTCTTATCGATAGGAGATCTACATCGGGTTACTGTGTATTCCTTGGAGGTAATTTAGTCGCTTGGAAAAGTAAAAAGCAACATGCGGTTTCTCGATCAAGTGCTGAAGCAAAGTATAGAGTTATGGCACATGTGACGTGTGAATTACTCTGGTTGAGGATGTTATTATCAGAAATTGACTTGCCAATATCAGATCCATCGATCTTATATTGTGATAATCAATCGGCTATTCACATTGCGAATAACCCTATATTCCATGAGCGAACCAAACACATTGAGATTGATTGTCATTTCGTACGGGAGAAAGTTGAGAAAGGGGAGATTATTCTTCAACATGCAAGGGCAGAGGATCAGCTTGCTGATTTTTTTACTAAATCTATAAGGGGGAGTAGAGTGAGTTTTTTATGTAACAAGTTGGGATTATTTGATATTTACATCCCAACTTGAGGGGGAGTGTTAAGGATAAGGGCAGAATAACCACTTTTATATATCCTACGTTTATATATCCTTGTAAGTGTGGTTACTGAATAATACACATATTATTTTCTCAAACAGTGTCCATAAAGAATGTAGATAATGCTCTTTTTGTAGTTCTAACCATTTTTCCCAGCACGTGGATTTGGAGAAGTGAAGTGAAATAATAACCATTTTTTCTGCTAGATGGTAGTTCAAAATGATTTAATGAGTGCATCCACAGAAGCTTTTTTTTTTCCATGGTTTTGTGTTTTCGCAATTCTTTTGCATATTTTCTGAATTACGTAAGTAATATACTATACGTCCTGACAATGATGTGTTGTCTTTCCTCTCATTAAACTTGGAACAGGAAATTATCACCTAAATATCTGCAAGTTTATGCCATGGAACGTAACTCATTCAAGGAGGATAGTGTCAAAAGAAGGAAATCAAGAAGACGTGGGGGTGATATTAACATCAACCATGTTGATGGTATCACCAGGGAGGCACCTCTTTCAAAGAATGACGTGAATGCTATTCGCCGTTCGCAAGTATGGACTAAGCTCATCAATGGGTTAAAATGAAATTGCCATGTGGCCACAGAAAAGAAAAAGTCATTTACAGTCTTTTTCTCGTCTCTCTTTTTCTCAAGTAATATTAGAGAATTTATTTATGCAAACCATATAGGGTTAAAAAGCACGATCATATGAATAAAAAACGTACATATTTCAGGTTCCTCAGGTGATTGACACTTTACATCAAATCAAAGCAAGGGATATGCTTCCAGCCGTTTGGTTCATATTCAGCCGGAGAGGCTGTGATGCAGCCGTTCAGTACCTTGAAGGGTGCCACCTCCTGGATAGCTGCGAGATGAGTGAAGTTGAACTGGCTTTGAAGCGGTTCAGTATTCAGTATCCTGATGCTGTCAGGGAATCAGCTGTGAAAGGACTTAGGCACGGTGTTGCTGCACATCATGCTGGGTGTTTGCCTCTATGGAAATCATTTATTGAAGAACTTTTTGGACGAGGACTTGTCAAGGTCGTCTTTGCTACAGAAACACTAGCTGCGGGTATCAACATGCCTGCTAGGACAGCAGTAATTGCATCTCTCAGCAAGAGAAGTAGCAGTGGGCGTATTCAATTAACCTCAAATGAACTGCTTCAAATGGCCGGTCGTGCTGGTCGTAGAGGCATTGACAAAATGGGTAATGTCGTCCTTGTCCAAACTGCTTATGAGGGTGCTGAAGAGTGCTGCAAGCTGCTTTTTGCTGGGATAGAGCCTCTGGTGTCACAGTTTACTGCTTCATATGGAATGGTGCTGAACCTTTTGGCAGGTGGAAAACTTACAAGTCACTCAAGTGAGTCAGGCGAAGTGAAAATTTCTCGAGCAGGACGAACACTGGAAGAAGCTAGGCAGTTAGTGGAGCAAAGTTTTGGTAATTATGTGGGAAGCAATGTTATGCTTGCTGCCAAGGAGGAGCTCTCTAAAATAGACAAGGAGATTGAGATATTAACATCTGAAATTACTGATGATGCTATAGACCGAAAGGCGAGAAGTCTTTTGTCAGATGCAGCCTATAAGGAGATCGAGGATCTACAGGGAGAATTAAGGACTGAAAAACGCCTCCGGACTGAACTACGCAAAAAAATGGAATTGAAGAGAATATCTGCTGTGAAACCTTTACTTGAGGAGTTGCAGAATGGACAGTTGCCCTTTATATGTTTGCAATATAAGGATTCTGAAGGAGTTTTACACACTATTCCGGCCGTTTACTTGGGAAAGGTTGACTCTTCCAACGGGTCAAAAGTCAAGGACAGAATTATAGGGGACGATTCTTTTGCAATAAGCATAGTTGGAGCGGCATCGACTGATGGTCATCCGGCAAGACATGAAGGATTTGAACCATCTTATCACGCGGCCCTTGGTTCAGATAACTCATGGTACTTATTTACGGAACAGTGGATTAGAACAGTCTATCGGACTGGTCTTCCTAATGTGGCTTCAACTGAAGGAGATGCTTTGCCTCAGGAGCTTATGGTGACCCTTCTAGATAAGGATGATATGCAGTGGGATAAGCTTAGTGACAGTGAGCTTGGGGGTTTATGGTACAGAGAAGGGTCACTGGAAACGTGGTCTTGGAGTTTAAATGTGCCCATCTTGAATAGTCTTTCTGACAAAGACGAGGCGTTATACGTGTCTCAGGAATTCCATGATGCTGTAGAATGCTACAAAGCACAGAGGACCAAAGTTGCACGGTTGAAGAAAAAGATAGCTCGTACAGAAGGCTTTAAAGAATATAAGAAGATCATGGACATGACCAAGTTCACTGAGGAAAAGATAAGGCGCTTGAAGACTAGATCGAGGCGCCTAATTAATCGTATAGAGCAAATTGAACCATCTGGATGGAAGGAGTTTTTGCAGGTAAGCCAAGTTATACATGAATCTAGAGCACTCGATATCAACACGAACATTCTATTCCCTCTCGGAGAAACTGCCGCCGCGATAAGGGGAGAGAACGATCTCTGGCTTGCGATGGTTCTGAGAAGTAAAATTTTACTGAGCTTGAAACCCGCACAGCTTGCTGCTGTCTGCGCCGGTTTAGTTTCAGAAGGGATCAAAGTCCGACCTTGGAAAAACAACACCTACATATTTGAGCCATCCACGACGGTGACTGATGTCATCGATCTCCTGGATGATCAAAGAAGTTCTCTTTTGAATCTGCAAGAGAAACATGGGGTGCAGATACCCTGCTGCTTGGATAGTCAATTCTCAGGCATGGTCGAAGCGTGGGCATCTGGATTGACATGGGGGGAGATAATGATGGACTGTGCGATGGATGATGGGGATTTGGCTCGTCTCTTACGGCGAACGATTGATTTACTTGCTCAGATTCCTAAGCTGCCCGATATAGATCCGCAGCTGCAGAAAAACGCGCTTGCTGCATCCAATGTAATGGATCGTCCACCCATAAGTGAGTTGGCAGGTTAAATTGGTGCTAACCATTCAACGTTTGTAAAAGTTCTTCCTAATTGTTTATCACAGAACAAAAAAGGCTCCTCTTGTGATTTATTTACTTGACAAACAAACCCAGCGAGTATTTTTCCTGTTAAGATTCTGCATGTTTATCGAAAGAGATGGTGCGGAAATTTCCTGTCATTAAGATTTTGCATATTCATCAAAGTGTTTCCTCTCTGGTTCCGACTTGCCAAGTGCTTGTTTCAGACGAGCCCACGGCTTTGAAGACAAAATAGAGTAGGACGACCAAGAAAAGCGTGCATCAAGCTTTCATCGCTGCTCATCTATATTAAGCATATTCTGTCCGCCGACCGTTCTAGAATCACTGTCTGCTCTACATTGTTCCAAGTTGATCCATTCTGCCTCAGCATTGCACAGGGAAAAAAAAGCACCCAGAGCCAAATGCAGCCCGATTGCACAACAATAAGAGACGCAACAAACGGTCAAATAACTGCAACAAGATCCCTCATTAGCTTTAGTGACAAAATGATATCGAATAAGAATGGTTGATGAATGAAAAGAACAAGTTTACATCATGACATGACGTTTATTTACACAATGGTGGATCAAAATCACCCCCCCCCCTCCAAACGAAATTTTGCTACTCTACAAATTCTGAACAAGGTTGCCTTTCCTCTCGATCTCTTATTCTCTTTGTTGAGACAGTAAAATGACCCGTCTGAGTGGAAGATAAAAACCTGAAAATCTTACAATCCCCACGAAAGGATTTCCCATCGTGGCACCATCAATAAGTTTGTATGGCTCCAATGTACCCAACGCTCGCGGAATGGTTCTGCAGAAAAATGAAATCAAGAACCTGGCTTGAATGTCTTCAAACTCGAGAAGCCAAAACCAAAATGGCCCCAATATACGACAAAACCCATGGATGGTACTATCCACGGATAGTTAAGAGAACCATTCTGTCATTTCAGAAGTTCACACTTTCCATACTGTCGCATATAGCTGAACTGAAGAAAAAAGGGCAGGACGCGATTTTCATTTAGATATTGGGACATACCTAATTGGAGAGAGTGAAATTATGTTCAACTACGAGCCGCAGAGCAATCTATGAAACCTCTGTATTCTAATTGAATCACCATTCTCGGACTTGGTCTGGTCCTGACATGAGTTCTTTCTAATGGAAGCTTTCCTTTTCCTTGTTGTGCGGAACAAAAAATCTTCAGTATCCAAAACATATGATACCTGCTACATTCAGAATTCCAGTTCACAATGTGGCAGTGATCTCAAACCAGTAGATTTCTATAAGAGATTGACAGTCATCTCTAAAAATAATGGAGAGACTGAGGAATCAGAGACCTTTGATGAATTGCAAGCGATCTTACACTCCAAACCATTGATGACTTTAACTCCTTCCAGAGCACGACCGTCATCATCATGTGCAGATTTCCGTTTATTTCTGCAACCATGTGCAACGGTTAGCCAGAGCCAGATGGCAAACACTGTTGTAATTCACAAAATCGTGCTGTGACGTGTATCCCCCTGTTCCTACCTCTTCAAGAAAATCCCAAATTTCTCCTTTTTGTCAGGAACAATAGAGAGGAAGTCATTGTGCAGATAGGCCGCAAAATTAGGATCCATCGACACTGGAGTCACTTCAGGTTTATCATGTCCATTATCCATAAGTTGTATCGACAAATGTGCTGTTGACTGCAAGTAAATAAGACGTATTACAAGTTCAGCTTCATGCAGATATTACAAGAAGATTCAGTATCAACGACATTAGACTTACACATTCAACGCGGTATATGTTGTCGTCATGAAGCAGAAAGCGTGCATTTTCATGATAAATAACATCGACAAATCTTCCACGCTTTCTGGATTTTTCGTACGAATATAGTTGGAGCAGCTTGTTGTCCATATCATCAGTCCCAATGGTTTGAAGCTGGAAAACATAAGATTGAGAAAAATATGCATTGGATAAAGGAGGAACATGCAAATGTTTGGAAAAGAGAATTCTAGCTCACCTGTTTAACTAGCTTGTATATCAACTTGTCTAATGTGAACAGAACATAGGACTGAGTTCCAATAATAGCTCGGCAATCGTCCTCAAATTTTGTATTATCCGAAGAACCATCCAGCAAGTTGTAGAGAGCACTCATAAACCTGGGAAATAAAATTAAACGAGCTCCAATTTAACATGCACAGTTATGAACCCTACACCAAATTTTGTCAATTTCCCAGTCTCAATTAAGTTCTCCCCACCAAAAAGGAAAAAAGAAAATAAATAAAAACATGCAGACTACCTGGCATAGGAATCAGTAGGACAAGTGTCACTTGAAGCCCTCCATTTCTTTTCAGCAGATGATGAATTGATTTTTGCTGATTGTATTCGCTCGTACAATGTCTATGGGGTAACAAAATGTTAACACGGTAACATAATTATATCACACCCTTAAATGGATAACGAAAGGAATATAGACAGAAGAATATGAAGAGAGCCATACTTGATGAAGCCTAAAAAGCACATAAAAAGAATCATTGCCATAGAAAACCCGAGAATCCCCTTCTTTTTCACGCATAGCCATGGGGACATGCTTCACCAGAGGCTTCACGGTTTGAAGGAAACGTTCTGAACCTGGTAATACAATTCCTTCTCCTTCAGGATCGTGAGCATCTGCCACCCCTTCAGCCTCACCTTCACTCTCTGCCCCGTTATCATGTTCATCGTGGTCACCATCTTCTTCATGCTCTTCACGAGAGCATTCCTCACTGCCTGATACCTCTCCATTTTCAGAAGCATTATCACTGTCCTCTGATGTCCTCTGTGCACTTTCCTCACCTTCATCATCTGCGTCGTCATCGTTTTCTCTTGCCACCTCAGGACAACTAATTACTTCTCCATTTCTGGTTTGGTATTGCCTACTGGTTGCACTATCCTTCACTTTATGTACAGCTTCTAAAGCAGCTTCACCATAAGCAACAAAATTATCCTCCTCAAAATCCCCATTAGGAGACAATTCACCCTCTTCTCTTTCAACTTTTGAGTGCCCAACCAATTCTTCATGGTACCTATGAATGCTGCTAGTATCCTTCACCTCACCATTGGTTGACTGATTGACTCGCATACACTCATCACCCTAACCATTGCAAAGAGAGAGAAACCAACAAACACAACACGTCAACTGCAAATGCTGAGATTTTGCCTCTATAAAATGGCAATCTACAATGCCACTACAAGTTAAGCAATCTTTACAACCATCAGCCCTGACTCACAAACCATGCGCATGTCCGTAGCTTTCAATTTTAGTAAGAATGTAGTTCCATGGTACCCGACTCAAAACTCAGAAGTCCAATCAAAGGAACAGATATTAAGTGATAAACCAAATTCCATCCTTTAAAGGAAAACAAAATGTGGAAGAAAAATTACATTAAACAATACCTCCGATGAAGGTAAATTATCGTTACTCGATCGCATATCCACAGCAGTTTCTGCAGCAACAGTACCAGGTCTAGAAGAAGCAGCATTCAGCCCTTTAAAATCAGGGCAAAAACAAAAAATTCAGAACTTCAGCCATGACATGAGAAACCAAATGGTATTATGATAAGTTTTAGGCAGCTTGTCCAAGATCAATCAGCAAAGTGCAAACCTGGTGTATTGTCGATGCCTGTTTTCCCCTTACTTTGCTCTACCACTGCCAATCTTTCATTTGAGTTGGCTGGTCTACTGACAACCGACATTTCATCAGCTAGAGATGTAATATCATGTACTTTTCCTTGTTCAGAAGTTTTACAAGCAACATGATCCGCACCAAGAGAAGGGACTTCGGCATCCCTGCCATCTCCATTATCCAATGCCCTGCAAGTAATTGATGGTTCTGGTGGCACTACGTCATCCCCATTTTTTAGAGGATTCACCTGTCTGGTGTTCAGGACAGTGGCACTACCATCCAGAACACCATCATCGCGGCCAAGATTGGCAGTACCACTTCTGCAAGCTTGTCTTTTAGCCTTTACCCCATCTTCTGTGTCTTCGACACCTTGAGGCCGGGAAGGAACACCCAACATTGGTTCCAAAAAAGTGGTCCAAATCTTTAAAACTTTATCCACTTGCTCAGTTGTACAAACTTCTCCACAGGAAAATTTGATAATCTTGTATAAATCTTCATGAATGTCAGGATCTGGGAACTCAAATTCCAAATCTGGAGCAACGGTTCGTCGATTTCCAGCAGCAACAGCCAGAAGTATATCATCTTCATTGCGTTTTTTCTCATTAATTTCTTTTATCTCAGCCAACAGAGCTGCAAAACATAATAGGCGAAAAAAGGACATCAGAATTTGAAAAACTATTCAATGTTTCGCATTATCAGGCAAAATTGGAACAAACTAGTCCAAAAAAAAAAATTCAAAATCATGTGCAGGAAACCCATACTACCTCAATTTCAAGAAGTAGCTAATAAAATCATTTATACAAATAAAGCAGCTAATAGAGGCTGACAAGCTGTTGAAAAATTAGAGGTGCACAAATATTATTTGGCCCAAGCCAAGGAAGGGCAACTCAAAGGAGGAACATAGAAAGCTTTGAAATGTTCAACAGGTCATGTACTTGCTTTTAACAAGCTGGCCATGAACTTCTGGTAGATCAATAGAAATTACAAATAATGAAGAGATTAGGCGTTTTACTATGTAGACATCATAGCAATCCAGTACCATTACCTTTCGTGCTCAAACTTTTGGTATCCTGCTGCTTAAAGTAGAAGCTACGATGATCAAGTGATTTGTGATAGTTCTTGGCATAAATTTCAGCCCAAACTTTATTGAAGTCTGAACGACATCTTGCCCACTCTTCTTGCTTCTGCTTCAAACGAGTTAATATTACAGGCAGAGCAAGGGGCGCGCTCTTCCTTAGTACATCCATCACATCAAGGCCATGGTCACCATACAAGCGCTCAATACATCTCAAATTAAGAGCTGATGGAACAACAAACCAGGAGGATTACGTCAGAATGTGACATAAAAAGGATAACTAGACAATTTACACATAAAGATCAATCGGCTATAACCAGTAAAGTGCTCCTCAATACGAACTGGGCTGTCTGGTTTGATTGTGTTGTTATTAATCTTCTCAAGCAGCTCTTCAACACGCTTAGTAGTTACATTCACAGACTCCAACAGCATGTCCAATTCAAACCTGAAAGGCTTGTGGAAGACAAAATCAAAAAACGCAACAAAAATTGCCGATATGAACTAAAAAAAAAAAAATCATGCGGTCAGAGTGACTAGAATGCAAATTATTTGTAAACCATGCTGCAGGCAACTTCTGACCTGTCATCTTCACAACGAAACAGGCTTTCTTCATATTGGTTTTTGCGCATGTGTTTGAATGAGTAGTCCTCACTTCCAGAAGTTACAGACACCCAATGATCATTCAACACTTCAGCACCAAGCTCTGTTCTTTGGCTCACAGAGGGAATAGGATACTGCAGGATACAGGTGATTGAAAAGTTTTAGTTCCCACACGAATATCTCATCACTTAGGTATAAAGGTTACATGATGTAACTTCACATACATTCTTAGGCAGTAGGCGATAACTGGGAGTGCAGCGCTCACAGTTAGAGAGGTCAAGTTCGTTAATTGGTTTAGCCATATACTTATCCTTGCTTGAAAACAAGGACGTCTTGTGAGCATCTCTGGACCTATCAAGCCTATCCCTTTCACGCGTTTCACGATCCTTATCCTTAACTACTCCATCCTTCTCATGATCTCGGTCTCTATCTCTTTCCTCAGACTTCACTGATCTGGGCAGGTGTCCTTCATCAATTACAATGCACAGAAAATAAGCATCAGTAATCATCATGACCCGAAAATTGCGCCAACGGAAATCGAAAATCATGCATTTATAGAACAAATCTCTCCCACTGAACTGGAAGCACCACGCAGAGAAACAGTAATAAATAAAAGGATTTTTCACGTACTCTTGCTCATGAAATCAGCAAGAAACCCTTCTGCAAACAAACAAAGAGAAACAATTTAACATATGCACGTTCAAGAACAAATGGTTGGATGCTTATGGTTTCAAATCTCACCATTCTTGTCACAATGTGCTAAAAATTCATTTAACCCATCCATAAGTTCTGGATGTTTGCCAAGTAGATCACTCACCTGGAGAAAAGGAATTCCGACAAATCATCATGAACTGAACAAGATACATGGTAGTCGGAGAAATTATCAGGAAGGTGAAAGGAAAAAAACAATATTATCTGGAATAAATCAACTGAGGCACTAATGGTGATAAAACTGGAATTATACAAAAAGAAGAAAGTTCTACACATCATGAGTTTTTTGGTTTGCAAGGGCAAAGGAGACTACTGCAATTGCTAGGTGAGAACATTATTTCACAGTCTTCGATCTAGATACCCTATCTTGGAATATCAAGGATTATATTGCATCATCCATCCCCAAGGCACCAATAGCACCCCTAAATGAGCATTCTCCACCAAATGAACGCCTTCTTCAGCTTTCTACATCTACCCAGGCTTAGTTAAATTAAGGGCTACTTAAAAACAATTCCCCACCCTGTGGACCACTCCACGTCCTCTTAATTTTCACATAACATCTGATCCTTAAATTTCCTGTCTCAATGAAACTTCAAATTGTTGCCACCTGACTTTTTCAACCTTTTTAAAGGCTTTTTTCATTTCATGATAAGTGGAAGAAAAAACATTCAAATTGAGTGAAGGGGGGGAGGGGGATTCAAAAAAATTTGGAAGGATACTGTATCAGATTAAATCTAAAAGACTTCATAACTGTGAGGATCTAAGCAACTAAGCCCTGAGTTAAATTTTAATGCCGAGACTTCCGGTACACTCAAGGAACTACAAGTAGAAAATCTACAATAAATATGCATTCCGGCCAAACATGCCATTCAAGCCCAAAAAGCTTTCAAGTCAAAATCTCAAGGTCTGTGGCAACTTTGGTTTGGTATGGCGTGGTGGTTGCAAGCATATTGACATCAAGACATGGAGTTGTACTCTCCAAGACAAAGTTATATTTGAGCCAGCCACATGCTGAAGTCAATCGTATATACCAGCTGAAGTAACAAGCATAAACAAACTTTTGCTACAAAGAGTCTAAATAATCGACGGAACAAAATCACTTATAACAAGTATGCTCACAGCCATACCAGTGTTTGCAATTCTGGCCGTGAAATTATCCCCTCGCTGAAAATATGAAGGCATCTCAAAAATTCCTGATGATCCTCAGGATTTCGTAGCTTTTCCTTTACTTTATCAAAGAAAGCAAATTCTTTGCTATAGACATCTACAATGGCACCAAAGTCAGCAGTAACTGCCAGTCAATCAATATTTAAGTACGAATTAAATATGTCATAAGCTGATCCAAAACATAATATTTCTTGTGCAAAAGAAGAAATATCCGTGAAGCAAGCTTTTCATATTGGATATAAACATAATCCGTCTTCCTACTTCCAAGACATGTGGCTTGTCAATAAGGTACATCATGTAAAACTCACCTTTAACAGTGCTTTTATCATCATATGAGGATGAACTGGGAAGGGTACTGAAGTTCTCTTCCACTTCACCATCTTGATGCAATTGATCGGTCGCCAAGCGAAATGCTCTCCGTTTGTTGATATCCCTAGTGCTATCATGTTCAAATTCTCTCTCATCACACTCCCGTTCTCTCCTATCTATATCGTCTCTTCTCTCCTTTTCTCTTTCCCCACGTCTTCTCTGCTCCTTTTCTGCTTTCAGCAAAGCCCTGTCATGGTCTAAATCAGGTCGGTCTACACTGTGATCATGATCGGCATGCGAAGCAGATACCCTCTCCTTCTGAAAATCAATTCATAATGGTATGAGCCAGGGTTAGAATATGAACTGAGAAAATCAGCATGGTTGGACACACAAAAACCTTGTCAATGTGCATTTGCCGCATGGACAGCATGGTGGAGCTCCTATCACGGAGCATAGAGTTCCTTCCAGATTGAGGACACATATTAGACGCTGCAGAGGAAGTATCGGGTAGAAAGTGTGTGAACTCCTCGAGGAGGTCAGGGTGGTCTTTAAAAAGTGTGGCGACCTGTAGGGGAAAATAGCAATTGCAAGTAAAGAACATGCCACTCATTGCAAAGACAATAAGTGCTCCTGGGAAATAAAAATCTGATCAATTTTTCACCAACAGATTCGATACGTTTGCAAACTGAGAACAAAGAAGTCATATAAAACTACAGTCATAATTGAGGTTGAGAGTGCAACTTCCTTACCTCCTGATAGACCTCAGTAATGGACTTATTTTCCTTTCTATACATATTCAAAATGTCTAAAAATGACTTGTAAACACGATCGTCGCCTTGAAACCTTGTCTACAAACAAAATGCATGTTGTTAGACCTCAAAAGCGTCAGTGCAACACGTTTGATAGTGACATCCATCTCTACCTTAATCTTGTTCACAAAGTTAATAGCTTCTTCAAATTCAACAGGCTTCTTTTGTGGAGGTGGTTGCTCTTGCTCTTGCTCTTGCTCATCTTCAGGAGGAAGAGTTATCTCAAATCCCTTAGGCAGGAAAGTGTTGAAACCTAAAATCAGTTGCCTATATCCCTTAAATAACTCTTTGACCCTTGCTATAACACCCACAGTGTCAATTCTGTCAGCACAATCAACTATTGGTCAGAAAGTTATTCAGATCATGCTCACAGACCAATATTAAAGAAAACTCGTCGCACAATCTTACCTCTGAGCCTTAAAATCTTTCATTACTTCAAGGAAGTCATCGTACTTCTCTCTATTGTGCTCAAAAATGTCTTTCACTGCTTTAAGGTATGCCAAGGCATCATTTGTAGTCAACTTTTGCACATTTCCACCTGAAATAACCTGGGCTTGCCCCGAGCTTCACATAAAAAGAAAGGAAATCAATTCTTTTGAGATACAAAAACCCTTCCCTCAAATCAACAATTCAACACCTGGTGACATCTTTCCGTATAGATGTACACGTAAACTCTCCCAAAATAAATCCTCAACTAACATCCATGGAAAAGTCCATCCGTGTGAATCCAGCAAGAATAGCTTCTACTACTTTAGATTTTCAATGAGCATAGGAACTACAAAAAGAAACAGAACATGCTAGACATCTAAGCAATCCGATGCTGACAAGCATCTGATCTTGTGGCAGCAGGTTGTAAGCAAGAATTTGCTGAAACTTAATCCAAAATTCAATTTTAATCAAGCGAAAGCTGAAACACAAGCATATAGAAGACAGATGCACTCACAGTGCCCTGATCAGACAGACCTAATCTCATCCTCAACAAGGCAAGTCTTGTTGAGCTAGTGCTATCAAATCCTCAACAAACAAGTTGATCCACAGACAAAACCCAAAATAAACAGAGATAGGGAAAGATAAAACTTACTTTTCTCCGCGAGAAGAGACCACAGGCCTCTTCAGTTGAGAGCCCATATAAACATCATCTCTAGACCTCTTCATGTTCGAGACCGGGGTTAAAAACAAGAAAAGCCCTCTTCGCTTCGCTATTTCAAGGCGACATCATCATCGCTGCTGCAATCAAATCCAAAATCCCGCAATCAAGGACCTCGTGTTAATAAACCAATCAAGCCCGCGCGAAGCAGATCTAACCGCGCGGATTTTGGAAGAAGCCGAAAAAGAAAACAGCACGCTCGAATTGAACCTCGAACAGCCAACTCTGATCGAGACTCCCAGCACGACAGTCCTCCACCGCGTCCAAAAACTCGAGGCCGATGAGCGGTTTTCACATTGCTTGAAGACAAAGGTAACAGCGACGAAGCGCGGAGAGAGACAGAGACAGAGAGAGACGAACGCGCAAAGCAGAGAGAACGTCGAAAAACAGAAGTTCTAGCAAAACGAGTTGGGAGGATCGTCGAGTGGCGGAACAAGCACTTGCTTGAAGAAGAAGAAGAAGAAGAAGACGACTAGGACTTTCTTCGCTTTGCTTCTCCAAAAAGCGCACGGAGCAGAGCCAAACCAAAAAAAAAAAAAAAAAGAAATTGCAGAGAGATTGAGAGTTTCGTGTGAAGATGATGATGCTGTTTGCGAAGATATGCGAAGAACCTAACGGGGGGAGAGAGAGAGAAAGACACAGGAGGAGGGAATAGGATAATTAAAATCGCTGTTTTTATTTTCTCTCTCTCGGGGAAAAAACAATGTTTAAGAGGAAAATTCACGGGCAGGAATTTTGAGAGAGAGAGAGAGAGCGAGCGCTGGAGAGTTCCTTCGCGTTTTGAGATGGAGGAGGAGAGCGGAGGAAGACGGCCTTTTGCCGGTCACGCTTTCGGGCGGTTTACCGGCTGTAGGCGGTCAGTGTCTCGCCCCTCTTGTGAAATTAGGGCACCGGTTCGGTTGGGCTTCGTTAGAGTCGATTCTTTTTTCCCCCTTTCTCTTTTGCCAGTCTGCGTTCCACTTGCAAACATTGCAATACCAAAAACAAGAAAAAAAATAAGGAAAAAGAAAAGGGGGGAAATTGGTTAAGACGGGCTTGGTGGTAGTCCGGTGATCTGGTCGAAAGATGGAAGGTTGCCTAAGCTGTGTAGAGGGCATGGGAGATGGAAGATGCGTATCAAATTGACTTCTTTGAATTCTCTGTCTGTGATCCTTACTTTGGCATCTAAGATTTAATTCTTATTTCAAAAGTTAAGTTGTATTTCACGAGAAAAGAAGAAAGCACACAAACCCGCAGTTTGAGATTGAGCCTAAATGCAAAATACGTGAAAAGTTCGTGATATTCGATACCAAATTCATCACCAGGTGAGAGCTGATTTTGGCGATTAGGGTTAGCTTGTGTCATGTGATCTAGTGAATGGTTATATCGGTGGTAGGATGTGAAGTCGGTATTGGTAAAAATTTGAAGTAGATGAGTGGGTAGAAATGGAAATAGGATTTTGAATCTTGGGTGGAGATTTGAGTGTTTGAACTTGAATTTACATGGGATATGCTTGGAAAGCAAATTTGCCATTGTATATCCTCGCAGAGTTTGATGGGAAAACAATATAAGAATGATTACTTAGTCCTCGGCCAGGGCAAAATTGCGTGATTCGTATTTCCAAATCACGAGCCTGGACGTGGTCAAATGGAACTAACGGATGCTTTTGGGCCGGGCCTTTTGCGTTCTAGGCCTCTGGACAAACGTATGGCTCTCATTGGGTGGTAAGAATTGAAACTTTTCGCATGCTTCTCACCGAATAATTGCATGACCCATGACTGCGTTTAGTCGTCCGAATTTTTAATCAGAATGATACTGAATAGGACGGGATAAGAAATTCGAAGATTTTTTCATCTCATATTTTACTGTTTGGTGAAGTACTAATTGAAAGTCGAACAAGCAGAGGTAAAGAGCGGCTGAGATCAACTCTATTTTGCTGAAACATCAAGATGCTTGAGAAATTATTCAATGATGAGTTCTGATAAGTGATTTATTGTTGAGCATAAGTTTGTGTCATTTGAATCCGTGCACAACATCGACGGAGCAAGCTCCCGTAGAATTGGGCGTCTTGATTTGGAGTCGAATTCTTTGAGAATGACCCCTGACATTGCTCGTTGTCTTATCAAGTAAGCAATCAAGTGATGACAATCTAATAATTTTGACTTTTTTCGCAAGTTGAAGATATACTCTTGGAGGTCGTACAATAAAGCTATTTTGATTGTCCAAGAGAGTCCTTTCAAATGTCGAGTTCTTCATAACATGTCGAGACTCCATTCGTATGCTGAAAATGTTCAAGTGGTTAAAGACTAAAAGACATGATCTCATGCCATACCAAACAATCAACTAATTAATAAGATCGTGGAGACACCTAATTTTACGATCAAAAAATTCAGTATGGCATTGCCGGAGATGCGGCCACACTCGACGATTGTCGCCGCCACAGAAGCTGCTCCCCAAAGAGGTGATCCGAAGCGGCGAAGATGTGGTCCAACACGGAGAAAAAGCGGTGGTTGTAGAAAAAGCTTGATTTTTCTCATGTTTGATATCTTAAAAAATTTCCGTCCTCTTATACCCGCCTCTCTAGAATTTTTTTTTTTAGTCCTAGTTATATCCTTCTTTATCTTATTTTGGATACCTGCCAAATATAGTATATGATAAAAATAATTTATATCCTGACTTATATCTTGTCCACCAAGCTCAGCCTTATTCTACATGTCAATCTTCTTCCATCGGTCAATGAGTAAACCTTTTTCCTACGCCGAGAGTAAACCCGATGAAGCTCCTTCTGTTCTGACTCGAAAAGCGAACTTCTGGAATTCTAAAGACGCATCGGAGCAAAAGAGGAGACGATTAAAAAATAAATAAAATTAGAAGCCGAACGACATATCTCGGGGTTGCGCAGACATCCAAGTCCAAGATAATACTAAACTTCATAGTTTGTCGAGCAATATGGCCCTTAGAAAAACCACGTTGCCCATTTTGTCCTCCCCCAAAAAAAATGAAAATCAGGACTATGATGTGTTAAAAACATCGAGAGAGAGAAATGACCTGAGGAAGGAACCAGAGCTCGCGTTTGGCCGAGGCATGAGTTCAGATTTCACGAGCAGCAGATTCGAGCAAGGTTCCTTCGTCAGCCTCCGCAGGATTCGTTATCCATTTTCACGTGGCCACTGAACATAAGAATGAAGCCCGATGAAACCTCAACCGAGCCCAAATATGTTCCTCGGTTCGACCGAGAAACCCGACCCAGACACGAGCCTCTTAGCGTGAGACGCGGTTCGATTTATGGGCTGTGATGGCAAGCCTAATTTTTCAAGACAGCTATGGACTGTGATTCCGGCCCAACACAGAGCTGCGCGTTGGGTTTTGAAAATCCACGACCCAATAACCGTGCGCGAGCGTTGCTTCTCCAAGGGGCACTCACGGTCACACACGGGAGCACGAGGCAATTTGGTTCGCCACAAAGCATATTATAGGAAAACTAGAGCGTTCGCATGCGCCGCATACGGCGCCAAAGTACGCTATACCTTCTCGAATTTCATAGCAAGCTTCGGCTGGAGATAGAAACCATCAAAGACCACACGACGCTCCCATTGACAGCGCCTCAATTGAATGCATCCGTAATAAGCCGAGTTTGAGACTCCACAGTCCGATCTTGTGGCGGACTCGGAGAAACGATTGAGATTCGTCGTAATGAATGGGCTGGAGACACACGTCCGTTCGGCAAATACGTAGCAAGAACAAGAAACGAATCCAAATTCAATACGCAGGTGCAAGATGACGAGCAAAGAGACGCAGCTGTAGGTCATCACGCTGTCGAACTTTAGCCGCAGGGGAGAAACAAATGAACATTATTTGGTCTTTTACTAAATAAGGACAGTGGAAATTAAACGTACACAAACAGAAATTAAGGAAAAAATAAATAAATAGATAAATAAAAGACAGATTGGTTGCCCTGTCTCCTTGAACGAATGTTTCTGCTATGCCCAACTTCGGATGCTTTCCATTAGGTTGCCTACACCTTTCATTATGTCGTCTCTTTAATTTAATTGGGGTTGAGAATCATGGAACTTGAATAATACAATCCCTATCGCCTAACTAATAATGCCACTGCGCGTTTAGGCTGAGCCCTGTTTTCGTCCTAACTAGGTCATTCAATTAAAGAAAAAACATCATGCGATTATCCCAAGCCCTTGTGCGAAGGAAGAAGCGAATCAATCAGAATGGAACCGTCGTGCGCTGTCAGAATCAGAATACATATTAGCTAGCTACCGTTAAATAGGAATAAGGAGTGCTCGGGCTATAGAATGAAACTGGGCACAAGTTGAATACACTTCTGCGGAAAGTAACATGTTGGAGAATGTGGACGCATGCATACGTTCAATATTACCAAGTAATTGTTAAAAAAATTTGGATGTCATTCGTTACGTGACAACGATAACCTGCTGAAATGTCGTTAATTGAATACTTTTTATTTTGCAAAAAAATCAACAACTTATAATTTTTTTTTTCAAAAAAATATCGTTTGTTTTGTTTGCAAAAGTGAATGTACGAAAGATATAAGTATTTTTCTTTACCAAAAAAAAAAGATATAAGTATTTGTGGCGAAGATCCACGATGGGAATATCTTCCCTTGTTTGACTCTCTTTTTTTTTTTTTTTTAGCGATGCAAGTTAAAAAAACTTAGGAAAATAATTTTCTGCAAAATACATTGGCACATTCCTTATAAGTTTCAACATCAGAAGAATTTGCTTGCCGAAAGTGATCCGAAGTCATGCATGAAATATGCAACAAAAATCAATTTTCCTTTTCAAAAGAAATATCAATGTCATGCTTCTTTAACTCATGATATATATTTCTATTACTTCCAAGACATTTAGTTTTACAAAATCAAAGAAGAGATAAGTACTGCTCGCTTGAGAAATCTGCAAAACCAACCAGCTCGTATTCCGATCAATTAATTAAAAAAAGATAACAAAACCAAGTAAAACTCCACCTTAACTGTCGACAGAACTATGCTAATTCGTTGGTAAAAACAACTTTTATACGTCGACGAATAAACTCTTTCATAGCAAACATTTGTCGCCCTAGTTTTTCATGTTCTTCAGTTAGCCGCTTCGCTTCGTCTTTTAGGCCATGCAAGGATGGCTGTGTCATTGGCCCAACGCTCGCACAATTTAGGGTAGGGTATTCATTGGTACCGGAGCAGATTTCTCTCTATTTCCTTTTGAATCGAATGATGAAGTCTTTGATTCCGAAGGGGGAAAAATAAGAGACGACGTGCGAACGAAGAAAAAGTGGACGGTCTCTTTCGTCATCCTCTACATAGAAAGCCTCGTCCAATG
Organism: Rhodomyrtus tomentosa; assembly: GCA_028455895.1. Lineage (NCBI taxonomy): Eukaryota > Viridiplantae > Streptophyta > Magnoliopsida > Myrtales > Myrtaceae > Rhodomyrtus > Rhodomyrtus tomentosa. Next base: position 8,481,948 of record JAPCWY010000003.1, on the reverse strand, counting down.
TATTGAACAACAACATGTGCAGAGTAAATTCTGTAGTGAATGCGGAAGATGTACGCCCATCCCCTTGAGGCGATCATTTGATGTTTTGTGTTTTTTGGCTCTGCTCGAGGCATGTGCAGTTGTCGCGCGATGCACATGGAGTGGAGAACACGGACGAAACAAAGCCACGAGACGACGTTTTTTTTTTTTTTTTTTTTTGGCGGGGAGGGGTTGGGGGGGAGGGGTGTGTTACGCGAGTCGACGTTTATCGGGTCGAATTCAATGGACTTTCCGTTGCGCGGAGTGTGGCCTTGCCCCTTGCCCCCCACGTGAACCGGGTCGTGCCTCTCGGTCAAACAACACAAGGCCCCAAATTTTTAACAAAAGAATAACAATAGTAATAATCATAGGCCACAAAACACAACGTTCAAAATCCCGACATGTCGCCTTCTCCTTTCCTCACCATCTGCCTGTCTATCCATGCGTATGTGCATCTTCATATCCTAACATTCTCATAACTAGGCCTACCATTATGAGATCTCACAATTCCTGCTTAGGTAATTGCGACTCAGCTCGAGTTCGATCGGCGTTTCGTAAATTTTTTGGCAGTTCTCTTTGGAATGTCACTCGAAAAAAGATTAAGCTAAAGCCTCGCAGAAGGCTGATCGAACAATCATGTGACATTCTCGATGCATTGGCCATCTTCCTTGGATTGACACCCTTCTTTTTTCTTTTTTTCTTTTTTGCGATGTCGAGGGCCTAGGGAACTCCCTCCTGCAGATAAAACTCAACGTCCTTGGCCATGATGCCGACTAATCTAAACACACATCTTAGGATTTAGTTTTGAGTGGAAAATTCCGAATCAAACCCTAAGTTCATTGACAACACGCCTGACGAACCCTCTCTTTTTAATTTTTTAATCTCCTCGATACTTAAGTTCTAACCACCATAAATGCATCTCAGCCATCTCCAACAGACATCTCTTGTTGGGCAATCATCCTCGCGGATAATTCTAAGCTTCCGACTGATGCGCATCATCAAACTTCCTAAAACTTTTGTCACCCAACATTCTGGACGGCACACAAACAAGAGCAATCAGTCAGTGGCGTACGAAGAGCGATGGTCGGTGTCTGCATATATGGAGGCAAAGCCACTGGGACTTGCCTGTGTTTGAAGTCAAATGATGCGGCTGGATAAGGAGCGACGCTTGTCGCGAGATTCACATTTTCAAACTCGGCATCTATTTGTGACGTTGGGTGTGCAGATGAGTTTTCGTACGGAAGAAGAGCGTTGCAACAATTTTGGTTCTCTTAATCTCATTTTATGAACAGTAAAAAATAAAAATATTATTTGATAATGTAAATAATTCTAATTCTAATTCTGTTATCAAAATCAATTTTGAAAAATTAGAATTAATTTTGGAGTAAAATCCAGAACAAAAAAATAATTTTGAAAAAAGAATTACTTTTGAAAATAACAAAATAAAATGAAGTCTCACATCCCTCACTTTTTTCTTTTAATTTTCTCGTCATTTTTCCTTATACTAATAAAAAAAATAATAAATAAACAACAAAAGCTTAGATTAGGTTAATTTGACCTTATTTTTATAAAGTTAGGCCTAAATTTCATATATTTCACTATCCTACAAATAATATTGCAGAAGATGAAGACATCTAACGTGCATACTTATTTCATATGTATTTAGACAACGTAACATTTTAAGAAAAAAAAGGAGTCCTTAACATGGGAATCTGTCCCATGCTTCATCGAATTTTAAACATTTTATATTAAAATTTGTATTTCATTCATGATATGCTAAAAAATAATGTATTTTAAATTATTTATTGTGCATTGAAAATTAGTCTTCAATTTAGGAAGAAATTTTATAAATTAACTACATACTTATTTGACTTAAATGAAAAAATAGGAAAAGAAACATTTTTTTGGAGTATAAATTTTGTACAGTTATCAAATACTTTCCGAATCTCTAAAACTCATTAATGAACATAATCAAAAAAATTATTTTAAGCAGAATCAATATTTTGGATCAGAATGGTTACAATGTGTAACGTTACAGTCTCGCGAGCTTCTCCGGATAGTTCATTTCAGAGGAAGTTCTTCTTTTGGGACCAAGATTCGCATGGAGATTACAGAAGATATGCAAGGGTGGAGATTAAACAACAAGCTCGAGCAAGGTGCATTTTGCAACTTTCTCATTACCAATTCAAGTTTTGAAGATGAAAGTCCAACAAGACTCCAACCTGTTTATCGGTGCCGCCATACCACTTAAGGATACGACAATCATTCCATACATTGGAGTGAATTATATTGTCTGCATGAATATGTATCCCGATTATATGAAAAAGCTAGGGATAAGTACCAAAAATATCCTAAACATATTGCATTGATACTTATTCAATACTAAACATTTTAATTTGACAAATTCAGTTATAAACCTCTCTGGATTCGTACTAATTAAGTATATTTATCCAATTCTGGCCAGAAAACATCGGCTCTGCAAGCAATGCTACATGGTACGGCTGACACTAACACGTACACTTTTCAATAACATTTTAATAACATTTAGGTTTTTCTTGGTTTTTTCTTTCTTTCTTTTCCTTTATTTTATGTTATTTTTTCTCTAGTAAAAAAGAAATAAACAAAAAATAAATATTATAATAGTATTAATAAAAATGTTCATGTTAGTAATTTTTAGGCAAAATTGGCCAGATATACCCAATTGATACCAATGCAAAAAAGACTTAAGGCTGAATTGATCCAATTAAAAGATTTATGGTTGAATTAATATAGATACAATCAACTTAGGACTTGTTTTGTACTTTTTCTCGAGAAAACTCTCCTCGTATCAACTTCGTGAGTATACTCGGTATTGTATATGTATTGCTCGTGTGCTTGGTATACATGGGCCATGGTCGTCGTTATTTGAACCGTTCGACTAAGCAATCACACGATCATCGGTTCGATTCGATCCACAAGGGCCAGGCACCCGCAAGTACACTAATCCCATATTAAGAGTATTGCTTAATTCGGGCGCATGTCGATTTGGATTCTCCTCGTCCGATCCTCCTCGTTTTCAGGTTGATCCCTACCATGTTCCCACCATTGAGAAGTAAGAAACACTGAGCATGAGCTGGCCCAACCGATCACCCCGAAAACAACAGCTCAAGCCCCAAAATTGCCAAACATCCCATGCGATACATCATGATCAAAGCATGCACCCGCGAGCTCATTTTGCGTCTCCATCTTCTTCTCCTTCCCGTCAATTAAGGGGACAGTGCCCGTGGCACAGAATACAACCCTCCCAAGTTTTTTCCTCCCAAAACCATCGGGTCGCCCGTCACCATCTTCGTGCTCAAAACTCAGATTGAGAGCTGTTCCCACTTGATTCACGGGCTATCTCCATGATTCAACCCCTCACCCTTCCTTTTATTTTGCACCGACGATGGCCTCGATGTTTCGCCCTCTGATGTCTCCTACCCGAAAGGGACTTAGATGCTCTTGCGTTGCGTATGCTGCTTGATAGCCATGATTAGGCTAAGTAGCTCATTAGGTAGGTGGCAGGTGGATAATGACCCTGTTGTTAACGTTGGACCCACCCCAGTTGTCTTGCATGACGCTTTCTCATGATGCATGATGCATGGGTCTGATTAGATCGAGCGTTTTTCTTTTTCTTTTCTTCTATTGTGTTGAGAAATGATCGTGCTATTATACACGTTACTCTTCTCGCGAGTAAGTGTGAAACCTTGAAGGAGCGACTGCCAAAGCGCCAAAAGTTTTGGTGCTTTTCGAGGTAATTTATGCCGAAGTAGGTTTTTCTTTTCCCTTGAAGGATAGATTCCGTCAATCTCAGACTTCCTAAAATCCTGACGCTGTAACTTTGCCCTTTCTATTCTTGTGGTAATTTCAAATTGCTGAATACAAGCAAAATGGTCAAGTGTGCTTACTATATAAAATTTCATTTCTCGTCCATTATCGCTATTTCTCACCCCCTCTCGTGTTGATGAAAAAACAACAGTAGAGCATTATTCACTTCGATTCATTCCAATCTATCCAACATGTTATTATATTTCGTTTGTTTCACGAAAAATCAGTAATTTAAAAAATATTTTCTTAAAAAATGATTGATTGTATCGCTTACAAAATGAATGAAAATATTTTTTATTGATTAATTATTTCAAACTTTCGCTTATATATTTAAAATTATTTATTTTTCGTGAAATAAATTGAGCCTAAGGAAATGTGTGGACGTACGATAGTACATTGTGTTAGAAAAATCTCATAATAAAAAAGTGATATGATATGGAGTAACTAATATATTAAAGTAAATGTAATTCTAACTTGATATGTTAGTGGGCTTGAATTTAGGTACTTTTTTGGTGATCTCTCCAAGCGAAAGTGCCGGGCTTCTACTGTGCACTCTCGACAAAGGAATCTAATAATCAAAGCGGTTTTTGAGTAATAACGTGGGTCCAATGAGAGACTTTGTGGTTCAGTCCGATAAATCAAGACATTCTTCCTAGTAAGATGGATTTGCTAGGAAGAGGAATCAGATTGGGAACTTGCCCTTGGGGGTACAATAATTTTCCAATTTTACCCCTTAATTTGTGGGGAAACTCTTACCAAAGCACCGACCAAAATAAATAACTGGGCCCAAAAAAAAAAAAAAACTTACCCAGGCCGGCTGCTGACCTGGCAAAATAAGCCAAGCAAGAACTAGGGATGCGTCCTAAAATCTACTCCAGAAACGGACAGCATCTTTGCCCAACTTACTTTATACAGAAATAATAGAGATAGTAAAGTCGAACATGCACTCACATTGTCACGTGATTGCCTGTTTGAGTTTGTTCTTGCCAATGTCAGCTTCAAAGCATCGACCCTCACATGATCCACTGGGTTCTCTGCTTAGTCATACTTATCTCTGTATACCGAGGTTTCTACGGCATCCAGAGATCAATCAATCGTTGCCGCATATCGTATTAATGTATCGACATGCAGATACTTGAAAATTTTTTCAATAAAAAGATCGAGATCACTTTCGAAGAATAACTCCTCGCAAGGTCGCAATAACCCTAGATCCTGAGATTTATCCCTTGAGTGTAATCATTTCCCACAAAATATGTAAACACTTACAGCAAGATTTAAGGTTATAAAGAGAGAAAGAGAAATACACTCGAAAAGTACGTAATAATTTCTCGATCATTCAAGGTGATGGATGCCTCTCGCCATTTGATACCCAAATGAAATTAGCCTCAAGAGGAAGATGCTCCAACAGCGTCGTGAGCGATCACCATCGCACGTGATCCGCACATGGATGAGGTTGTGTCTTCATTTGACATTTGGATCGAGTGTGGGGGGGTGTCCATTGTTTATTATCCGGCACATGGGAATCTCTGTAGAAAAAAACTTAAGCCAAACAATTTTAGCATCCCGTCGAGCCCAGCTGCCAAAGTAGTGATCGGACGGTGAATGTTAACGCCGGTTATGGCAGAAAATCCCCGTTACTTCTCCACCTCGAAAAAGAAATAAATATTTATTTCAATGGTCATCTCAATAAAAAAATTATCCGGTGCTTCTAAACTTAACCTACACAGTTAATTCAATCATAAACATTATAATTTTGTCAATAAAGTTCTAAAATTTCATGTGAAATTTCAATATAACTCAACGATTCATAAAGTATTCACGTTAGCGTGCCATGTAGTATGGTCAGCGATGGCCGGACAAATTATATTGTAATTTTGCGTAAAAATTTATAAATACATTAAAATTGGCATATGCAAAATAAATTTAAGAGTGATTGAGTAATTTTTCCCTTTCCCTCGAGACCCGGTACATAGGTCAAACAAATTTTGGGAACAAGTAACTTTCCTTTTAGGTACAGTCCATGCGTATAATGCTTGTTTTTAGTTGGGGGTTCAGTCAGTTGAGACTAGATTAGAATTAGATGACAACTGGAGGAACATATTCAAGCTGGAGACTCCCTGCGAGGAGCTTTTGTCTTTTCGGCCGTCCATACTAAGCTTGTGGATATAGTCAATCTTTTGATTTTCATGCGGGTCGTAGTATCTCGCCCGTACTTTTATTGATGTCTCTTTTTAATGTCCATGTATTTCCGCGTATGCCGAGGTCCGAGTTCTCAAAGCCAATTGACATTGTGGAGCGGCACTATGTCGTAGTGAGGTTGCCCTCCGATGGAAGAAATGCATAATATCATGGGATTTCAAAGTTGAATTGCAACTTGAATCATTTCTTTTTGCCGTCATCATCGTCTAAATTCACCCTCCAAACCGACTCCCAACCACCATGCCGCGTGCCTAAGTGGCTATGTAAAATTAACGACGCTTACAAAATTTTGAAAAGGCAAATAATGTATAATACCGAGTGTATGAAATATCTCTCACTACTTGAGATTATAGCGTAAAAGTTGTCAATGGATATCAATTGACCGATCAGTCAAAAAGATCTCGTGTGATTTTGTTACTTGATTCATTGAATTACTATAAAAAGCTCTTTTGTGTGAGTTACAGAATTTTGTTACTTGAATCGCACATTGAATTACTTAGTGCTCTGTATTATTATTATTATTTTATGAAATGGATCACATTTGGAAACTGTCGACATTGATGATACTCCTATGATCAGCACCTCTCAGAGATAATTTATTTCAATGCATCTCAAATTTGTCCCCGATTTCAAATATATTATCCATCGTGGCCACAAAGAAAAAGCAAAATCAAAAACAAAAAACAAAAGGAGAGAGAAAGAAAGAGGGGCCGACCTCGACCTGCCATCCCCACTACTTCTCCTGCACGAACATTTATAAACTGGCGCTTCACTCACGTCATCAACGCCCTTTTTCTCCTCTGCCGCCAAATTCTCTCTCTCTCTCTCGCCCCCACCCCCCCCCCCCCCCCCCCCCCCTTCGAGAGGACTCGCGACCACCGTATATCGCTGGTCGCAGACGGTACAGCCTCCGTTTAGCACTCCGGAGACGCCAAGTAAATGAGCGAAGGCTGCCTCCACAATGTCCTCCCGCAAGAAGTCTCCGTCTCCAAGTCCGCCACCACCGCCTCCGACTCAAGACCTCAAATCTCGAGTCATCTGCTGCCTCAACCGCCTCTCCGATCGCGACACGCTCGCTCTCGCCACCTCGGAGCTCGAATCCATCGCCCTCAACCTCACTAACGACGGCTTCTCCTCCTTCCTCAGCTGCATCCACAACACCGACGACGCGTCTCGGTCGCCGGTCCGCCGCCAGTGCGTCAACATACTCGCCCTCCTTTCTCGCTCTCACGGGGACGCCCTGTCTCCGCACCTGCCGAAGATCGTCTCCATCATCACTCGCCGCCTCCGCGATGCCGACTCCGCCGTGAGGTCGGCATGCGTTGCCGCCGCCGCCGCCGTAGCGGCGAAGGTCACGAGGCCTCCGTTCTCGTCGCTGATGAAGCCTCTGATGGAGGCGCTCACGGCCGAGCAGGACGCGAACTCGCAGATCGGCGCGGCGATGTGCATCGCGGCGGCGGTGGAGGCGGCGCCGGAGCCGGAGGTGGAGGTGCTGAGGAGGGCGTTGCCGAGGGTGGCGAAGTTGTTGAAGAGCGAAGGCTTTAAGGGGAAGGCAGCTGCAATGGGGATGATAGGGAGCATTGTAGGCGTAAGCGGAGTGGTGAATAATGGGATTTTGGATTGGCTGGTGCCTTGTGCGCTGGAGTTTTTGAGTAATGAGGATTGGAATGCGAGGAAGGCGGCAGCGGAGGTGCTGGGGAGAGTCGCTGCCGTGGACGAGAGGGAGCTGGTGGTGGAACACAAGGCTTCCTGCGTAAAGTGCTTGGAGAGTCGGAGATTCGACAAGGTATTGTTAAAATTGTTTGGTTTCTCTAAGTTAGGAATGCTCATGTATATGAAGATTCGTGATGTAGACTAGACGATAAGTTTGGGTCTGGGTTCTCATTTTCGAGATCGGATCCGAGAATAATGTACTAGGAAATCAAAGAGTTAGTTCATTCTGTAGTTTAGACCCTGACTTTTACTGCGATTCACAGGTTAAAATGGTTCGGGAAACAATGAATCGCACTTTGGAGTTGTGGAAGGAGGTTGCAGATCTTTGGGAAGACGGCTCTGCCGTTTCCCACTCCCCGTCTTCTCCATGCGGTACAGATGATTGATATACTGTTCATTCAACTGTTTTAGGGCATCTTATTGGGCAGAGAATAAGAAGATAGATTCTTTCAATGACTAATTGGTAGCTGAAGCTAATCATAGGAAACATGTGGCATCGGTGTGGGTCCCATGTTTTCTTGATTATTATTTTCTTGGTCTGTTAAGATCAGCTTAGCAACGTTAGTTGTATATCAGTTTTTAGATGGATCAGTCGGATACAATCAGTTCAATTTATTCACTATCACTCTTTCAAGACTTATCCTGCATGATCATGAAATATGGATTGGTGACTTGTGTGAATCATGTTTCATGCTTTTCTGGAAAAATAATGTCCTACTTAAAACATAGTAATCTTGCTTCTCTTATTACTAAATTTGCAATGAATAGAGTAAGGTCTTTGGGTGAGAATTCAAACTGTTAACAACTTAAAATTGAATTCAAAAAGAAGACCGACGCCATGGTTGTCTTTTACCCCGACATGGTTTTGTCTTTGTGCCTTTGATTTTCTTACAGTCGAGCATTAACTTGCATGAGTTTTAAACACTTCATTTTAATCATAGTTTTCCGGGTTTCTTGTGGGCCCAGGTAGTGGCATCGCTGATTGCCTGCCTTCCTTGTCGAAAAGTTTGCAAGACATTAGTGTCACAACTCCTGAGCCAAAGAAACAGATCAGTAGGTCATATCCATCGAATAGTCTGTCATCTCTGAATAAAAATTTCACCAGAAAGGAAATGCCCCTAAAGTACAGTGATAAAAGTTCTCCCATCTCGTCTGCTTTGGATCCGGCGAGATCAACTGATTCGAAAGTTCAAATTGCACACCCGCGCTCAACCCCCTTAAAGTTAGATCACGAACATGTTATTAAGATAACCGATACCAGAGTTTTAGAAACAGGAGAGCATGATGAGAAGGAAGACAATAAAGGAAAAGTGAGACGTGCTCTCTTTGGTAAGATGGCGGATGACAAAGTTCAGAAGTCTGTTGCTTCTAAATTCGGTTCTCGTGTGGTACCATTTGATGATCTGAAGGACTCAGATTTAAGTGCTGCAGTCAGAGATGAGGAAATGGAAGACTTATCATTGATCCGAAAACAACTTGCACAAATTGAAAATCAGCAGTCCAGTCTGTTTGACCTCCTTCAGGTACATTACAGGCCCTTTGTATTATTCTGGTTAAAGTTCTCTCGATTTTCTCTGCTCATTTTGAGTGCTACAATATATGTAAATTCTAAGGCAAGATCATATTGTGAGATTCATGCAGCGTTTGATTGTTGAAACTATGGCCTATGCGCCACTTACTCTGCTCGATGTGTTACTGTGATGTCATTCCTTTTGTTGTTGCAATTAAATCATTGCCTTGATGAGTAGAAGCTTTGGTTGGTGGTTGCCTCTGTAGTTCTATGAAACAAAATTCAGCCTTCTTCTAGCTTGGGCCCTTTTTTTTATGGACCATAAATAACCATGGGTAAGGAATCATTTGATGACCTTTTCCGTTGGTTGATTTTGGAATCTGATTGTGAACATTACAGTCGGTAGCTTCTGTTGCCGCCATCTTATGGTTTTTCATAAATGTGTATTCCACAGTGGACAAAGTACCTCACCTTCTTTCTAAATTTTATGCTTTTTTGAATCCAGAATTATATTGGAAGATCTCAGAATGGGATGAACTCTCTGGAGACTCGTGTGCATGGTCTAGAGATAGCAATAGAGGAGATTTCATATGATATAGCATTGTCTACTGGAAGGTTTCCAAATGTGGATAGTACAGACTACACTTGTTGCAAGTTGCCAGGTGCAGAATTTTTGAGTTCCAAATTCTGGAGAAGGGCAGAAGGACGCTGTTCAGCCACAAGATTATCTTCTTCTGATGGTGTCCCATTGACAACTGTGTTGCATGGCATTAGCAATAAAAGTGTTGCAGAAAATCACGAACTAGGGAGTCAACGAGTACATAACCAATACAGTGGATCATCTGTTGTACACCAGGAAGCGGGTGTTCAAAGTAATTCCAGGGAAAGTTTCGCGTCATATCTAAACAAAACACCAAAGAGGATGGTCCTAAGCACTGAGAGAATGCAATTTCACATGGCCAATGGGATCAATGGGTCTTCATCTGGTAGTTTTAGGGCACTGGGAAATCTGCGCAGCAGGTAGACTTTTTCTCTCTTTCCTTTATCCTAATAGAAATTTTGCTTGTTAGATTGTCTTGACATCTTAAAACTCCCGTTGTGTGTATGATCTTGTCTTAAAGGGCTCAAAATCCTCATTAGTAAGTTTCGGACTAAAACTGTGTATGTGCTAAATTCCTATGCTACTTTTGTGATCTCTCATCGTCTCCTTTGTCAATCTATGTCGAATAATCTACTTTGAATTGCAAGCTGCAAGCTTGTGAGTTGTGACTTCCAATCTGGTTCCATTATCAATTGTAAAAATTTCCTCTGTTCCATTGTCAGGTTGTCTGCATAGTCTTTGGGGGGACTGATTTATCTCAATGTTCATCATCCCTACTAAGAGTTGACGATACTCAATCCTTTAACGAACAACTGCATCACAATAGTGAAGCCACGCAGGCTGAAAATGGTTCTGGAAATAAAGTATTGCCTATCATTTTGAAGTGACATAAAAGAGTCAACGCTTAATTTTGAGGCTGCTTCCAGGACGAGGATGATTGGAATCAAGACAAACAACCTCGCAGGTGTAGATTGACCACGTGAAAAAGAAGCCTTTGAGTGTGCAGGATGACTGAGTTATTTCATTTACGATTCGTTCCATTCAGCAGAATCGATCTGCGCGGAATGCAATGCTTCACCTGTGTAGTTGCTCATTGGCATTTTGGTAAGCCTATATTGGGATGAATTCAATGCCAAGAAATAGGTTGAGTTTTGCTGCATCTGTCGTGTTTTTGTGTGTACTAGTGCTATATGCAACTGAGAGAACGTAATGGGATGCGCAGTGTTCGGCTATTTGACAGCTCCAATGGAGGCGTGTTATGCCGACAAGGTCAACATATGGCTGGTGAGTAAAGTTTTAGCAAAATGGTGCGGTAAATGTTCAAGCGTGTTTAGCCAACGTTAGGGTATATAGTAGATGCTTCCGCTAGACCTCACCATATAAGGATTTTGAAACGCTTCTGACCGGGATTATCAGGATTCTTGGGTATTTGGATAGTGGTTGTAATAACTAGCAAAGATAAAAGTAACAGATATCGCCTAACGTTAATGCGGCCTCACCGTCCAATATAGCTGGCGCGGTGATATTAAAGTGAAGATCCATCCCCAAGGCTGGCGCGGTGATATTAGAGTGAAGATCCATCCCCAAGGCCATAAGTTGGGTGCTCTTCTGATCTGAAGGATTAAGCCACCTAGATTGGGCTGAATGATAGGGATTCTGTCACCGGGGCCTGTTCTAACACAATTCCATATAGATAACCACGATTTTTGGACTTCTTCTGGCAATGATTTGATAGTGATGCGTTCTAATTTATGAATGGAGTTGAGACTTTTTTTTTGGGTCGAAAGAGTTGTGACTTGGAAGACAGATTAGTGCGATACATTAGAGAGGATTTAAACTAGAGTGGCGTCTGTTGACCAAAAAATAAAAAGAAAAACTAGAGTGGCGTCTGACCCAAAACAAACAAACAAACAAACAAACTAGAGTGGCTGAATTGAAGCAACCCGGTCATTATATTTCGCATTCGGCATTTTTGGTTGTCATTCCTCAGGCGAATAATCCGAATACTTCCTATTTAGACTACTTTCAAGATGGTTAAAAGTACGAAGCAGATGACAATCAGGTTCAATACAGTGTAGAAACGTCCTTAACTTCGAGATAAAAGTAAGCTTATAATCCAGCATGGGGAAAAAGATGCCTAATTCATAGGACGCGCATGACCTTGTTAGTTCAAGTCTGAACCAAACTTGCACAAAAGATAACCGGCCTAGGCGCTGAGGTCACTAATCTCACGCTTCATGAGCAAATGAAAGAAGCTCGCACATCCAGCTAACTTCTTTGTGCCTTTCAATCCCAACCAATGAAGTTCTACCGATGTCTCTCGGAATCACTTCGGTGGAAGCAGCTTTTGTTTGTCGATCGGAAAAGCTCCACGGGAATTGATCATCTAAGTGCTCTGTCCGGGCCGCTGACAACTACCTAATTAGCCTCGTGGGCCAGAAAACGAGCAGGCCGAAGTCCAGATAAGTGGCACGAACGTCGGGTGCATTGAAACAGTATCATGCCCCTTAATCTAGTTAAATTCCTTACGCCACTTCTTGTGGTGAATGGCCTCCACCAATTAGTCGTGAATCGTTTAGCGGAAAAGAAACTGGATCGGTCCGAGACCAACGACAGAGGGTCGGACGCGCAGGGGTTGGTTGGTACGGTGTTAAATTAACTGCCTTTTCTGGTGTAACCGGTACACTGGCTAGTACATTCCAGACAATCCCTTGCCTTGTGAGAAAATATTCACGCGAAGATACTGCTGTGAAACTCAATAGCTGTTCTTGCCCCCCCCCCCCCCCCCCCCCCCCAAAAAAAAAAAAAAAATGGCACCTCGATAGCTGTTCAGAACGGTCACTTTTGTCCCCAAAATTTGTGTTGCTGGAATTCTTGCTCCTCCACGTGTCTTTTAATTTTTTTGGAGGGGGGGAGGCGGGGATGGGATCGATGTGCCAAAATGAAACGCTACATCGCCGCTGCTTTCTCGAACAACTTCTTACTCTAAGATCATTTCCCATAAACTAATCGGGGAGATGGGCAAAAGCAATCATTCCCACGAGGTCTTTGCCGCTGTCGACATCCTCACACCTTGGAAACGCGACACGCGAAAATCCGAGGGGAACTTCTCCACCGTAAAGCATGTGTGGGGAATTCGAACTTCCATTTTAGGAACAATAAAAGGGAGTATGAACCCAACAATTTCCGTGCGAGACTTCTTTTGTGGAAGACCTACAAAAGCCGATGCTCAGTAGTCATCCTAGTGCAACGATCTCCATCGAGTCGGCAACAAAAAGACGAGGGAGACAGCTAAATGGGTCGCCCACACGTTAATGTGAAATGTAGACCTTAACCTGAAATTGAATTGAAGAGGAATATTCTTAAGGCTCCACGTCTTATTCCAATGGAAGAAAGGTCCTTGGGTTGATCCCTATCGCCCAAATGCCAACGAACCGGAAGAATGTCACAGATCGAAATTAACGTGTTCTGCCAGCAGGGCATTCCGTGGAAGCCCCACCCCCTCAACTAAACCCAACCCACGTAGATCCAGATATGAGAAACAGCAGCGAAACAGCAATGTGTCGTGCGTCTTTTGGAAGTTGTCTCCCAGTAATTGTGCAGAAGGAAAGTAGAAAATGCCCAAAATGAAAGAATGCAACTTCCGAAGCCACATTTTCTGGGAAAAAAAAAAAACTTCCGAAGCCACACTCTGTATTCTTTTCAACGGCGAAACCCGCCGATCCGGTGACCCCCGAGAGGTGGTTGTCCGCTCGGCAGGCCACCATTCGGTGGTCGGCGTCACACCCCCTCTTTCTCCCTCGTACGTATCCCTGTACGTGTGGTTCTCAAATATGAAATCTAAGGGAGCACCGTTGCGTTGCACGGTTTGCCCTCCTAATATCTCTTCACTTTTTTTTTCTTTCTTTTTTTTTTTGGGGGGGGGGGGGGGGGGGGGGGGGGGGGTGTGGCGGCGCGGGATCTCTCGTCACTTCGATCGCCAATTGTTAAAGAGTCTTGGACACTTCTTTATTAAACAATAAGGAATATCTCCTCAATGGGCCAGGCTTTGGTTTCGCTTTATTTTACCTGTTGTGTAAATTTAATTTGACAAATAGAAAATGTTAATAAATTTCTGGACTTGATTCCACTTTTGAAAAATTTTAGAATTTAGCTGCATTTTTGTAATAAGTTTCAATATTTATTTGCAATTTCTGAAAATTTTAGGACTCGATTGTACTTTCTTGACAAGTTGTGAAATTTCGAGTGCACTTATCCCAAACAACAAGAATCATGTTCGAACGGGATTTCTTAAGAAAGAGTGAATACAAAGAAATTCGTCACTTGATCATTGATCTAAAGGAAATACGTGCCCGGAAGTTGGGTGGGGTGCTAACGCATCCAACAAAAATGTTACAACTAGAGGTTGCTCTCAAATTAGAGAAACTAGAAACTATAATGTATCATAATGTCATCCGTCCACACGAAACTTCCGGGGGCCACTTCACCAAATGCTTTGGCCAACAAGAACTGATGGCCTCCTTAATGTTTTGATTACCAAGAATGGGGTTGGCATTCTCGTCTGACCTTTTCTTTGAACTCTACTCCGCGTACTCCTTCCCTTGTAACAGCTACAAGTTGCAGTTTCTGACCATTTGTCCGAAAATGCAAAACCCGCCTCAATACACAAGTCTTAATTAGGAGTGTGCATGGTTTCATGGTAGAACTGAGAACCTTGAACCGGAATTTGTATGAACTAATCTAGTTTCAGGTTTCAAGGTATATAGGGTAGATTTCAGATTCCAAAAATCAAAGAACCTATTATAACCAATAGTTTCTAGGTTCTACTAATTAGAATCCGAAACCGAGAATCTAGACCTTAGATCTTAATTGTGTTTTTTTTAGTATATATTTTCATACGATCCTACAATGTTATACGGAGTTCAATGATGAGTATATAATCTAAAGTTAAATAAATTTTTATGTTTCAAGTTTTAAAAAATGAAGAACTTATTCTAATAAGTTAGTTTCAAGTTCTAAATATATAACCTAAAATCACTCACTTTTACTTCTCCTTAACTGTTGTATTATTTACTCTCTTTTTTTTGGTAAGGATATTTACTCTTATTTTGTTTAACTAAAAATGAAAAAAATAATATAATAAATTGATAGGTTCTCGGGAACCCTATAACCACTCCTATAATCTATGATAGTATGGGTTTCAGGTTCCAGAATATGACGGGTAGGTTCTAAATTCAAAAAATGAGGAATCTGTTCTAACGGGTAGGTTCCAGGTTATAGGTTATAGGTGAAACTCGTAAGGAATCTGAAACCGCTCATTCCTAATCTTAACAACCCATGTTTTTGTGCAAAAATGGTTAATTAAATAATTAATTTGTTTACAATTTACATCGAGATCTTTCACCCTCAGTCATGCCGCTTAAAAGCTACGTTTGAGGTTATGATTAGTGAAGACATTTGAATTTGGGATTCTCAAACATTCAAGTACCTCATTAAATCTCATTTTTTCATGACGAAAAGGGGTGATTGCGGGAGGCAAAGTCCGCTTCTAAATGATAGATACGACTACTGCATAGGTGGACTCCTTCGGAACCATTGTACATATATACATGCAAATACTAAAATATACAAATAATACGTCCAAGTTGAATTGAAAGAATTATATATATAAGTCATAGAACTATTGCATTTATGCCAGTTGAATCATAAATATTTTTTATTTTGTCAATTGAGTTTTAAAATTTTTATATTTGTGCAAATTCAATTCATCCAGTCAATCACCTACGATGTGGACACCCATGGGTCTTGATGCGATAATTTTTAATAATATTGTAAGCGATCAGGTAAGGTAACAAAGAGAAGAAGAGAAAAAAATAAAAAATTATTAAAAATTTTCACGTCAAAATAGGTGAAATGAATTAAATTGACGTGAATGTAAAATATTAGGACTCGATTAGCATAAAAAAGATTCAGGACCTAACCGAGATATATGTTTATGATTATTTTTTTGTAATTTTTTCGAATTGAGTTAATCCATAATATAATTTCTTTGAGCAAGTCAAATGATGCCGGACAGGTCTTCCCTCCCTTGAGTCCCATCTCACAATCACATCCAGTGGGGGCCAAACCAACTTAAAAAGTCTGTCACAGGCTCTCGACTCGAGAAAGCGCCAAACAGATCAAGCAAATAAATAAATGAATTAATTGAATCGCATCCCCGTTTGCCGGAGTCAATTATCAGGCACGAATTTTCAATTCCTAGGAACGAATTATTAAGCATCGATAATTATTCTGATAATAATAATAATAATACCACGAGAAGTAATTCATAAAGGACCAAACCAAAAGAACGGTCGGAAAGGAGCAATCATGGCGGCGGATGGGATTGCAATTTAATTTATCAGACGAAACTCAATAATTAGAATGAAAAAGTTGAAACAATAATTTGAAGTATACTCATTTTTTTTATTCATATAAAAGTTATAAATAAATATTATTTTAAATAAAAACATAAAATGACTTCATGATTTTAAATAAAGACATGACTGAATGGTATTTTCGTTCTTATTTATTTAAATATTTTTTTTTATTTTTTTATTTTCCTTTTCTTTTTTCTACTCTCCTCCGTTGGCCGTCGCTCGCCTCGGGCGAGGGCAACCCTCGCTTGGTGCCTAGCCTCGCCAATCCAAAGAAAAGTGAAATGCCAATCTCTCCGTCGTTTTAGTAAATTCCGCGCATCACGGCAAAGAGAGGGACTTCCAATTGCCATTTTTCTGCCTCAGCGAACATCATCAAATTGACTTCACTCTTTTATGAGCATGAGCCTCTAAGCAAGATCCATTTCAAGATCAAAAGAAGCGAAAAAAATCTTGGCTTTTTTTTTTTTTTTGCTTGCCTCTTTTTGCGGTCTCTGCAAATTTTGAAGAGCAGGGTTATCGTTGGTTGCTTTCCTGTTTCTTCTGCTTGTCGCTGATGGAGTTATCCAGCTAAATCTAAGTATATTTTTTTTGTCTTGTTTTCCTTTTCAGAGAGAGAATGATTTCATGCTTCCTAGGAGGACCCCGACTAGGGTGGCTGTTACTTGAGGCCGGTGATGGTCCAAGGGAGGGAGGAGAGAGGAAAATAAAAAGAAAATTGTAAAATTGTAAAAAAGTAAGGGACAAAAATGATCTTCAACCAGATCCTTATTTGAAATAATGAAGTCACTTTAAGCTATTATTATAAATAATACCAATTTCGTCAGGATTTTGATATTATCTTCGCCATGCTGAGTGTTTGCGATCATGTCATCAATATAGATCCCGTGATAGCTTTATTTGAAGGACAAGCTCAATTGGAAGCGGCTGCTAATGCAGGAGATGGTGAACGACATGTATAAAGGCTTTATTGAACAGTCTATGAAGAAATATACATTGATCCTTCCGATTATGGAGACAGCGGGAGTCTCTAGAATGTGTTTACTCCGTAAATCCTTGTATGATTCACTAGAAAATAGATCCGTCTTTCCTGCTGCTGAGCTACGTGCATTTTGCAAAATGACGAAACCGTTAGCTCATCATTTTCCTAAAAGGATGAAAGGCAGAAGGGCTTCTATTTGAGAAGGCTTTATTCGAAATTTTTCCAAATTAAATTTACGCAGTAGGTAAAATAAAGCGAAACCAAAGCCTGGCCCAGCCCCACCACCTCTTTTCCTTAGCCTAAGCCTCTCTGGCACAGAGACGAAAAAGCCCCCCTCTCTCTCTCTCTCCCTCTCTCTCCCATTCCTAAACGGAGCACATGTTATCATAAGCCGTATGAGACTGAGTCGTCCTATCTACACGCTTTCCCTAATCGGTGTTCCTGTTTGGTGGCGACTATCTTATTAGGCTGTTATAAATAGCCCCACCACCGCTACGGCCACGCCAGTGCCACCCACCTTCTCTTTTCTCTTAGTAAAAAACAGAAGACGCCAAAGCCCGACAAGATAACCGGAAAGGTATCTGTAGAGCGACGGAGGGCCATTGAATTGAACACACACCCTCGTCGCTTCTTCGAGAAGCTTATCGAGAATAATTTGTCCTTTTGCCTTTTGCTTTTGGTCTAAGATAAGCCCAGGGAAAGATAGAGAGCATCTTTCTTTCTGGCGAAACAAAAGGAAAGGGATTTGCGTCTGTCAATCATCCCCATCGCGACTTAATTGAATGCAAACCCTAAAAATAAACAAAATCCAATATCCCGTTACTCGCGGAGAGAGAGAGAGAGAGAGAGAGAGAGAGAGAGATTTTTTAAATCTCGGACACACATACACAAACATCATAGTCCGAGAAGAGAAGACGCATCAGCGCAATCTACCGCCCGAGAGACAACCGCTGTCGGCTCCAGATCTGCACTTTCCCAGTCCAACCCTCTTCCTCCTCCTACTCCTCCTTCTGCTGTTGTCTCTGATACCATTCGTATTTTGCTGTTATCGCTCGCCATAGAAATGGAGTCGGAGCAGCGGCGGAAGCGAAAGCGCAGCTCCATCAAGCCCTACTCGAGCTCCTCCCAGTTGTTCTCCATCAGATCCCTCGTCCTCTGCCTCTCCTTCTTCCTCTTCCTCTTCCTCCTCTTCTTGTCCTCCGACCGCACCCTCACCGTCTCCACCGCCTCCTTCCGCCCCGTCCTCAGCTCCTCCACCTTGTCCCTTTTGTCTTCTTCCGCCAGCCACTCCATTCTCGATTCCCTCCACCACCGCCGCCCTCTCTCGTCGGCGCCGCGGGTCGAGGGCCGGGTACTGTTCCCCGACCACGTGCTGCTCCTCGTGTCCGGCGTAGTCGGACCACTCGAGGACTTGGAGTGCGTCTACTACGCGCTGGCTTCGAGTGGGTCCGATCGGCATGCCGAGGCCGCCATGTCCGTTGACGTTTACGATGAGCAAAGGTCCATCGTCAGGTGTCCGCTACCGCCGGCAAATTTTTCAGCTGCCGAGGTGGATTTGCGCAGGTGCGGCGGCGATGCGGCAGACGGTGGGAAAAGAGTGCGGTCCAATCGGACAGCGGCAGTCCAGGCGTGGGACAGGGTGGTGTATGAGGCTGAGCTGGACGGAGAGACCGCAGTGGTGTTTGTGAAGGGCCTGAATCTGAGGCCGCACAGAAGATCCGACCCGGCGCAATTCAGCTGCCATTTCGGGTGGGGCAGCTGGGACACGGATGAGACTTCTGTTCTAACGACCAAGGCGGTCTCGGCGGCGCAGGAGGTGATCAGGTGTTCGCTCCCACGGAGCATTCAGAGCAACCCAATCAAAGCTCAAGGGGTTCGGGTCACGATTGGGCTGCCCTCTAATTTCCACACGCATGGCAGGTCCACGGTTCACGTTCCCATGCCTTCTGTGGCCAGGATTTACAGTTCCAAGGGGATAGGGGAGGAAGTGGGGAAGAAGAAGAAGATGATGAAGCACGAGCTCTGCGCTTGTACCATGGTGTGGAACCAAGCAGCATCGTTGCGGGAGTGGATAATGTACCACGCCTGGCTTGGCATCGAGCGCTGGTTTATCTATGACAATAACAGCGACGACGCGATCAAGGAAGTGATCGAGGAGCTCGACTCTCAAAACTACAATGTAAGCAGGCACAGCTGGCCGTGGATAAAGACCCAAGAAGCCGGGTTCTCGCATTGCCTGCTGAGGGCGAGGGAAGAGTGCAATTGGGTGGGATTCTTCGATGTCGACGAGTTCTTCTACTTCCCGTTCCCGAGCAACCCCCGCAGGGGCCTTGGTATCCCTGGCAAAGACATGCTCAGGGCTATGGTCGCCAACTTCTCGAGCTCATCGCCGATAATCGCTGAGATAAGGACGGCTTGCCACAGCTTCGGGCCGTCAGGGTTAACCTCACCGCCTCCGCATGGAGTGACAGTCGGGTACACCTGTAGGCTGCAGCAGCCGGAGCGGCACAAGTCTATTGTACGGCCCGACGCACTCGACCCAACCCTCCTCAATGAAGTGCACCATTTCAGGTTGAAGGAAGGGTTCAGGTATTTGAATGCACCGGAGAGCATTGCGGTGATCAACCACTACAAGTACCAGGTGTGGCAGACGTTTAGTACCAAGTTCTTCCGAAGGGTCGCTACGTACGTGGCGGATTGGCAGGAGGATCAGAACAAGGGCTCTAAGGACAGGGCACCCGGGCTCGGGACGGAGGCCATCGAGCCTCCCAACTGGAGACTGCAGTTCTGTGAGGTGTGGGACACAGGGTTGAGAGACTTTGTTCTGGCCAACTTTGCTCATCCTGCATCCAGTATGCTGCCATGGGATAGGTCTTCACCTTCGAGGTGACAAAAAGCCCATTCGAGTTCATACAGATCGCTTGCCCGCATTTGTAAAACACAGAAACACTATACAGAGAACCAATTCTTTTTTTCTTGATTCATTTTTTTTTGGGACACCGTCCTTTTGTATCTGACCTTTCTTTCTTCCTGCCATGAAGATGTAATGGTAGATCATAGAGATCTCACACAGATGTAATATTTTGACAAGAATTGATTCTTTCGTTCTTATGCTTATTAAGGGCTGATTCGTTGATCTAACTATGCTGCTTCTTGCTGGGCATTGCCTGCAGCAGTATAGTCGAGTCAAGTTCATCAGAGGTTCAGGTTCAACATGTACACCTCTTTACAAGAGGCTAAATCATAAGAGATATGAAACGCAGAACTCAATCCATGTCGCCTGAAAACGTTGATCCATTTGCCGAAGAAAATTCAAGATCAGGTGATGCTTGTTCTTTTGTTTAAGAGGCTAAAAAAAAGGGCTTGCTCAGTCGTTCAAGTTGCAAAGGGAATCACGAAATTAAAATACAATGGTGGTGGGTACATTCGAACGATGACAACTGCACCATCCAATCAAGTTTTGACAAACAACAGAATTGAGGAACTTTCAACCTGAAGACAAAACTCATGAGTTTTAGGTTTTCATGTAATGCAACTGGGGAAGGTCGTAGCTGCTACGAGAAAAGAGATGCCTGATCTTCAAGTAAAGGTTTGACAGTATATTGGCAAGTGGATCTAAAGCCTAAAAGACACTAATACCAGCATGGACTTTCATATAAAAGAAGAGGATGATAACCTTTGACAACGAGGCTTGATGAGGACATAATTGACAAGCAAGAGCGGCAATTTTCTCTGCGCCATTGATGTATGATAAGAAGAGAATCAGAAGTAACAACCAACTAAGCATTAAAAAAAAAAAAGTTGAAACTTTAGCTTTGACTAATCGAACAATGAAGCAGCGACCTCTATTCTGGCATCATATTTTTAGTAGCTCTTGCTCATCTTAGTAAAATTTTGTCACTTGGATGTGGTAATTCAGCACTTAAAACAGTTAATAACCAGAATTGCGACATTAATCCAGATAAGTCATTAATGCCCGAAATTTGAAGACTTTTCTTCCATCATATAAACGCAACCATCTGTTAGATTAAATTTTACCTCCCGCATGAAGGTTCGATGCAAAGTGAACTTCCTATGTGTTTGAAATTCATATATTGAAAACACAACTTAAAGTTCAGTCTCAATTTCACAAAGAATCTTCCCAAGATCAACCGAAAACCAACATTGTATACACAAGTAAACCATTTATTGGTGTCAGAGTCAAACTCTTTCCTGCATAAGGATTGAACTGTTATTTACATAATTTGCAAGTGCCGCATCCAGCTTCTCTCCAATATATGTTATCCACGTCTGAAAGCGGCAAAATATAATCAGAGTGCAGAACTAGGACTATTACATCCTTGTGTCTATATATACTCTAAAAAGGTTAAATTCTGAGGGTCCCTTTGGTCTCAAAGCAAGAACATGAATGCAAACTTCAGCCCACTTCTGACCACATGTACTAACATTATGAACCGCTTGACCCTGTTGTTATCAATATAGGTGTCAAATAAAAGGATGAGGAGGTAAAGAAGATGTAATCAGACAACTAAGTTTTCCTGCGCAAACCCTTCACTTTAGGTTTGCCTGTGCCAAGGTCATTCAATCTAGCGAAAGGCCAGTCAAATACTTCAACCAAAGATACTATGTGCGGATAAACGGAAGGGTTCTGCAAACAGATATTGAAAACTCGCTCCAGAAAAAAAAATAAATGAAGAGAAAAATATTGACTTCAAGCAAGTTCATGCAAGAAATATATCCCAAGCACACATGAGGCTTTTTCTGCCAACAAAATAACAAAAGATGGGAAATAACATTGTGTTTTTCAGTACAGGTCCGAGTCAAATAGCAATGATTCGAAGCACTTCAATTTGGATTGTCTTATACCATTAGGATTCAGAAAAGACAATTTTTGATTCAAATCCAAGAATCATTCTTCGTCCAAGGAGGGTGGGTCAGGGCCTAAGATTACGCCAAAAGGCATAGTCGATGGGCCGCGTTAATGATTTGTGAATGTCCAAGATATATAAGTTACTAAAGCGCGTATTAGCATTGCGCATCATTTCATCATAAAACAGATAGAGAATAAATTTAGAAATGAAGTGGATACCTGATCAGACGTCGTGAAGCCCCTGATTGTGTCACCGCCAATTACTGCAATCCCTTTGTCTCCAAGTGGTTGCAAGATCACTGCCTGGTTATGTCAAAATTTGATTCACTTTTCAATGTGATAAACAGACAATACTTTCACTGTCTCCACTAATCCAACTGTTATAGTTTTATCATGAGAGAGCTATCCAAGAAGAAAAGAATCCTGTGCTCATAAATCCATTATTGTCACCTGAGTGTTAAAGGGCAAAAAAGGCAGCTCAGACCTCCCAGGATAAAGAGAGAGGTTAGCCAAGTAACTCTCTGGAGATCATAGCAAAACAAAAGCCAGCTTATTCTATGCATTCAACAGAATGTTTCTCTTATTGAAACTGTAGTAAAATAAGAGTTGGATGACTGAGTAAACAAGAGCCATCCCCCCAAAAATTACTTACGAGCTCTCGAATTTATAATGCCTTGATAAAGAGATCCTTGCATCAGCTTATTTGCATCAACATCCTCTGCTTCACCATCATTAGCAGATGATTTAGCCGCCACGCCAATTTGCATGATGCAATGGCCATCATAAATAATGGCCAAAGACCTGCAGCATGTCACCGTAGACAGAGATTCCCACACCCTGAGCAGGAACAGTTTAGGATAAAACAGAAAATCTAATGAAGCAAGAGGAACAATTTATTCCTCTATTTGGGTCACCATTAAACTCTTTCAAATCCAACTTCACAGCTCATTCATGTTTAAAATCAATCATGATGATATAGAGACAATGCTGGCATTTAAAAGACATACGGCACAAGCAGTGTTCCAAGAAGAAGAAAATGCCGCCTTAAAAAATACTGCGTGAAAATACACAATCATATGAGAAAATTATATCAATGATGAATAAAACTTATTAACCAAAATTAAGATGCCATCAGACAGTGATGTGGCTCTCAAAATTGAGATCTGTAAGATAAACTCTCAAACAAATTGGATCAGCAAATCCTTTCTTCAGAGAACCAGAAACTTTATTGGATCAGATGCAAAACCTATATACAACCACTGTCTCCTGCAGCAATTGGTCACGTAACCCAAGTTCCTGATTGATCCTTTTTAACAACACACAACAACAATGAGAAAACAGGTCGTTCATTTAGATTATAGTCCAATTTTTTCTATTCTCCTTCAAACTTAGAGAGAGATTCTGCACAAGAGCAAGCAATTCGCTTGAAATTCATACAAATTGAGAAAGCGCCAGGCCACCAGAATGCAAAGACATTGAATGTATAATGTGCAGTGATTGGTGGGAGTTCTAGTTCATTAAGTCTGCAATACGTGAAGTGATCATGGCAGGAGATATGGAAAGAGAGCAGCTTGTCATGACAAATTTAAGTTCACACCCACAAGAGCTATGGCTATTCGACAAATTGTAGTGGGAGTTCTAAAAGAAGTATTCACCATAACAACTCGGATACTACTGATTCGGGCAAGTCCGAACGTATTCTCCTACATTCCACACCCAGCGGTTCCACCTGAAATCAAGCTCAAAACTCACGCGAGACATGTAAATGTCACGTACATCGCAGAACGATCTGGATTAGCTGACGGAAAGAGCCAAGACAACCAAGACAACTTACAGAATGGTAGATAGCTCACCACAGATATAGGTTTCGGCCTAATAGACAACCAGACGAGGCCGGCTAGTACATTGGTGACGGCTAGCCCGAGCGTCAACAAATCCGCTCTCGACTGCGAACTGCTCGCATCGGCCACGGGAGCGATACCAGAGACCGTGCGATTGAAGAGGACGGCCAACAGGGACGAACCGCCGACGTAAATAGGCAAGCTCCGGACGAATCCGTCGTTGCCCGCAACCCAGTCGGCGACGAGATCTCTCTTCGGCTGCGGCCCTCTGTACTGTCCCTTCGCTCGAGAACGAGCACAAAGCATATGAATAACGGACGCGAATAGAAAAATACTGTGCACAAAGCAAAGCGACGTGGAAGCGCCTCTACCAGCGGAGATGAAGAAGCCCTGACGGAGCCCGGGAAAGCAGGGCTGGGGCGACGACGGAGGTGAAGGCGAAGGCGACGGTGGTCGGAGGGAAGGAAGCCGCGGAGGAGAGCAGTTCCCGCTTCCATCGAGCGAAGGAAAGTTTTTTTTTTTTTGTCGGAGTGGATAAAAATATTTTTCTCCTTATTTTTGCATTTGTTTTTCTCATTTCTCGGAAAAAGGGAATAAAAATCAAATGAAATGGAGATGGGCTTTTGCATGTCATTGTGGGCTGAAATTTCTGGGCCTTTTCTTTCGTTAAGAAAAGAGCATATATTACAGAAGAACAGAACAGAACAAAGATTAGAGAATACAGAGGAAAAGCAAAAGAAGAGGTCCGATGAAGTCTTGGAAATCTCCGCTGCTCTTGTTGTGCCTCTCCTGCTTAATCTTCTCGTCGCTTCACGTTCCGGCGTCTTCTCAAAGCATTTCAGGACGAAACAGGTAAAGCCCCAAGTTCGAATCTTTGCATCGGGTGTCTACGTGGTTCGTGCCTGTTGTAGAAGATTCAGGCAATTGAATTGGAATGGTTGCTGAAGACTCGATTTCTTTTTCTTTTTTTTGTAGGTCAATCGTCGCGCGTCGAGCTCTCCTTGGCTTCAAGGAGACTCCAAAGGGTAGTAACACCTCCTACGATTGCTCTCCTTCTGGGGCTTGCGTTCCATGCCTTTATTCCGAGAAGGTTTCTCTGTTTCCTCATTATTTCCTTCGGTTTTTCCACAAAAAAAAACCATTTCTTTTCTAGTATGTCTTATGGGTTATCGTTGAATTGAAATAACTTAATTCTCTCTTAAACTGCTATAATGTCAGACCTTGCCTAAGCTTATTTGGATTTTTCCGCCAAGTGCACGGACCTGTTAAATAATAAAATGGGGAAAATTTATAGTTTCTTGTGATATGTGGAGTCCGCGCTTTGAAAAGTGAGCTAGTGTCTTGGGACACTCATCGACTAGACCCACCATACTTTGCTTCTGTTCAGATTCTCGCTGATGGTTGGGTACTGGCGGAATCTTCATAGCTTAAGGACCAGAATTAGTTGTCCAGGAAAGATAATGGGACAAACAAAGGTGGTGTCTTGTGGAACTGTATAGCTTCCATTCATTTGGGCAGATGGTGTGCACGTGATATGTGACAACTAACAATTTAAGTGTTCTCAAGGGTGTCAGAAACCGGAAGATTTGAAGGTGTGGTATGGGTGCAAGAATGAGTAGAGAAATTAATGATTGTTTAACATGAGAACCATCTGCTCAATGAGTTTTCGGTATGCATAACGATCTGCCTTTGGTTCTAGTATGGTTTCCTTTACAGAAAGTCACTTATGATTGGCTACTTTCAATTTTGGTTTCTTCAATTGGTCAGCACCATGAAAATGCAAATTTCTTACTTTCAGAGAAGAAAAAGGCTTAGGTTGTTAGAACACCTATTTACAGATTTAGCTGTCTACCTAGATTTACTAGAAAATGCAAATTCCTTGAAGACTGGAAGAGACATGAATGCGTGTTCAATAGAGAAGTGGCCATGGATGTTGGTGTCTATGCTTCGTCTTATTAGTTAAAAGCAATTTGTTGCTTAAAAATGCAGATAGTATTTTTACCCCTTATCCGTGAAATTGATGATTAGCCTTTAGCGTACACCAACAGAGGTCCTTACAAGCTTTTTAAAGTAGCATGCATATGACGTATTGCAATATTTGGTTCGTCTTACTAAGCGAATAACCCATGCTTTTTGTCCTGGAATTACTAAAACTTTGGAGTGGGATTTTGCTGTATTATGGGGTGAAAGAGGTTTATATGTCTGTGTATATGAGCTGCGCAAGCAATTCTAGAATTTGATGTAAGTGCGTGCTCTATTTAAACATTCAAAACTTTCAGCAGGTTCAAGTTCTTTTATTGAGATTTTTGCGGGTAGAAGTGTCAAATCATTACACACATGGTTGAGCTTTTTTAGGATTGAAAGATCTTGGCAGTGAACCACTATATCAAGAGTCGATATGGAGTGTGCTTCTGGTATCAGCATATCTCTAAAGTTAATGAATTAGCCTAGCTTGCCTCTTGCCTTTTGTCATTTTGTGGAAAAGATCTTGCCATTTTTTAATGGGCATTATTTTCTTGTAGAAAGATGAAAAGTACCGCTGCAGTGAGACTGGCTATCGTATCCCTTTGAAATGTGTAGAGATAGGGTATAGTAAGGTTGTTAGTGGCAAAAAATCTCCGAAGGGCCGTCTGGTGATGGAAACCCTTCATAAGAAAGTAAAGGGACTTGATATGATGCATGAAGATGCTGAGTGTACTAAGCCGAAGATTGGCAGAGCTTTACTGGATGACTTGTCCAAATCAAAAGATGGGCATGGAGAATACATCACTTACAGAAGCTGTATACCAGCTTTAAATGAGGAGAAGTTGTCAGTCATTGGGTTTGAGGTACGTGATCTAGTGATTCTCTTCTCTTATCATTATGATTGCTTGTTGCACATCTTCCTATAAGTGTTATGTAAGAGTAATTCCTGCTCAAGCTTGCAGTTTCTGCCATGTACGTTGTGTTGCAACACCAAGTGTAACAAGTTTCCATTTTGACTTCCTGTAGTGCAACCAAGTCTAATAAAGTAGTTCTTCACAATGAACAAGTTACATGTATTTCATAACGTCATACACTGGCATTACAATGAGATGCATTTTGAGGCTAGAAGGAGTTCTAGATTGATTAGGTCTGAATTTTCAGGAGCATGGAAATATGCATGTGCATTCAGTACATATGCGCAAACGAACATAAGAACAAGAGACAAGATTCTGTCAAGCATCCTTAATTTTGATGCATATCCATCCACTTCTTTGACAGGTCATCCTATTATGCCTGTTGCTCTCGAGCGGCTCATTTATCTACCTCAGGAAAAAACGTTCTGTCACTACAATGCCAGGGGTGGCGGCAGTAAGGATCCCAACAAATTCTAGATTTTAGGCTGCATAGTTGGTGGCATCTTGAGGCGTGTCCCATAAGTAACTGACATGTCAAAAATCAAAAGTGCATGCAAGTTGTGTGCGATTTTTGTATGCACTTGGTATCTCGCTGATAACAGGTCTGTGCGTGATCTGTGAATGATTCGACATGAGGGAGTGGAACATATTTCCAGCTGTCATTCTTGCAGATTTCGTCCAGCCTTTTGAGAATGAGGAGACAGTAAGCTAGCCAAACAGAAGGATGTAAGTGCTTTGAGGCAATTTTACGTGTTCTCTCCGGTTTTCTCTAAGTTCTTCCAGCTTTCAGCGTCTGCATTGTAAAAACCCTTTGCAAAGATGGAAAGTACTCAGTTGCATATGCATTTCTGGTTTGGGCTTGGAATCCTACAAGCCCGACTTGTTAACTGGAATCCTACAAACCCTTTACTTTTTATGTCCGTTTCTCTTCATTCTTCTCAGTCTATCCCTCACTCGGGTGGGGAATGTTGATCTAACTTTTGACGAGACAGATGCGAAACTGATGACTGCAGGTTTTAATTTGATTTATTCGAAAAAAAACCAGGTGCGAGCCATCTCCTTCCACTTGCTCATTTTCACGTTAAGCACAAGCGTCTAGCATGCACCTGCTCAAGATCGCTGGTGTCAAGGACAATTTCACCGGATGGTTGGAAAGCCCTTTTAAACTTAACCGTCTTCTCCCAAAAATAAAACTAAAAATAAATAATAACCCGCAGTCTAAAAGAAAGAAAGAATTTGACCCAAGGATAGTAATTTAATGATTCAATTTCATCGACCTCTCTCATGTACCAAACTGATAAACCAGAATTCTAAATAGCGATCTCAGCGAGGAACATCCACTGAGCTGGATAGAACTCGTAAAGAGCTTTGAGGATGGCAACGAGGATGAGTCAATATTCACATACAAGAAGATTCAGCATCACTGAGAAAGGCATGCATCAGCTTCTGAAGATCAGTGGATAGTCTTCTAACATTCTAACCGTAACCTGATATTAAACTCTATCTACATTGGAGGTCCATCAGATAAACGAACCGGAGTAATCCAAAGAACAAGTGAATCATTAAATGCATTATAATGTCAGATATGCTCATCTGCTGTATAGATGCATTGGGATCCACAAATTGTAGAAGATGGCAGCAGATCAAAAGTTTCGTTGAAGAGTCCCTGGCCGTAAAAAGCTATCTCCTCGGCCAATCTGGAGAACCCAAACCCAAACCAGAGATTAGGAAAGAGCATGTATGGAAACCAAAAGACCTCAAAATTTTGCTTTCTACCTTCAAATCATCCAACACAAGACAAGGTATTGTGTTATTGCTGCTTCCTACTCTCACTAAATATACAAGGAAATAGAAAGGCAATTAGTGCCTTCTCTCTGTTCTTCGTGAGTGTCAACAAGATAGCAGAGCATACTCAAAACGAAAGAATGAAATTGACAATCACGCTCAATTTAAACAACAAACTCCTCTTTCTTAAGACACATCTACACTCATATGACTGCGAACAGGGATTACAAACTCGCAAATATGTTGAAATTACAAAAAATAATCAGGAGTCTTGCGCGTGGTGTCAGGTTCAATCTGACGAGGAGCAGGGTCAAACTGTAGGAAATTCTGGTCCATGTTCTCTCCAATCTCCAATATTGCAGCCATATTACCGCATCGGTAACAGTAGTTTGGAGCGCTGAATACAGTCACCACATTCTTGTCCTAGATGGAAAAAGGAAAATCCAAAACTTAAGATAATGTCCCAGGATTGTTCTGGATTTCAACAGAAAAGGATAGGAGTTTGGCCCTAGTTCACAGACCTGACACCAATTGTATCCTTCCATGACAAGCTGGTGGGCTCTTGAAATCAGAGTGAGACCATTAGTATGATTGAAATTAGCAGCGATATCCTGTCCAAACGTATAGCCAGCACCTCGTGGAGATATGCCCCACCCACAGCGATCATCGGGATCAGACCACAAGAGGTCACACATTGGCCCTTCATGCGGAACCTACAGTCCATGCACAAATGAGTCAGGTGGCGGCTCATCCACCAAGGAAGCACGGGACACTTTCCGAGGGCCTCCGTGTCGTCACGGACGCGTGTCGAACACCAACATGCAACCGACACGTGGTCAATAGGTGCCAGACATCTAACACGTGATCAGCGCTCTAGACACGCCAGCAACACAAGTTCAACATGCCGACACGCACGAGATCAATTTTAAACATTTTCAATAAATTAGGAATCAAAATATAAATCTATCAAAAATATATACTTAAGTTATATATCTAGTCACCCCAAAATTAATATACTCAGCCAGCCAAAAAAAAAAAAAACAATCGTTAATCCCTAACAAAAAAAAGAAAGAACTCATCAATGACATTTTTAAATATATGTTCAATATACGTGTCCCAACGTGTCGGAATTCTCTGTTTTTTGAGATAAGAAATGTCGGCGTGTCATGTCGCATGTTGGTGTTACGTAACTCATCACATCTGATAGAAACTTTTAAAATGCCACACACAATTTAAATAGAACAACTTGGATGTTGATTTAATGATAAGGACAGCAACTTAACGAAAATAAAAGATGTTTCTGCTGGTGCGCATTACCAACCGTCAAAACCACCAATCAGAACAATAATTATTGACTTATATTTCGAAATCAGTCATAAGTTAACAAGCACATGATAAGGACAGCAACTTAACGAAAATAAAAGATGTTTCTGCTGGTGCCCATTACCAACCGTCAAAACCACCAATCAGAACAATAATTATTGACTTATATTTCGAAATCAGTCATAAGCTAACAAGCAAAGTTACTCGGCCATTGCACCGGTAAACTCCAAAGAACTCCAGGTGCATAAAACCCTTGTCAGACTACAATTCCAAAGCAGAAGCTTCCTCTATTTTCTCAAACATGGGCATAAAAGAAAAGAATTGCAGGTTTATACTGATGTAGGATAGCAGTCCAAAACATACCTCTTGTATGCGGTCCAAAGCTCGAATGTTATCTAAAGTATCCAAAGAAGGTGATAGACCTCCATGCAAACAAAAGATCTAGAACACAAGAAGCAGCATGATCATTCAGAATCCACATTATCGATAAATATTTCTTGCTTGGAGCATCATTGATTATGTTACGAAGTCTGAAGGTGTACAAATACCTGACTCTCAATGAGGGCGGTGAGGGGAAGATAATCAAATAAATCAGTGAAATACTTCCACACATTCGCATTTCCGTATTTTCTTAAACATTCGTCATAGAAACCATACCTGAAATTGGCAATAAGAGATACATAAGACAAGAGAAATCAAAAGTTGAGTTGATTGCAGAAAGTTCTACATTTTTCCACTTTTCATAAAATTTAAAAATGCCATTATTTCATAGGAGTATGCTTCCCTACATCCAAATCATAGGAAAGTAACATCTATCTTAGCCAATGAATATACCCAGACACAGCCATAAACTACTTAAGCCTTCATCATGTGGCAGGCAATAAGTGGGATCGACCATATGAATCCCGTTATGAGAGTGCTCTTGATTTCGTATCAAGTCTTAATAAGCAAATTGTAAGCACCAATTTCAAATCGAACACTTAATCATATTACTGTTTCCCACAATTTACTGAGCCACTTACTAATATCATCCAACTGGGAAAAATGTCTTTAGAGTTTCTGTTAAGAGATAGAATTTCTTTCTCAAAATAAGCACACAGTTATCAGAAAACACTATGCAGCACAGTAAGCAGGTTATTATTCATATAAATCAACTGCCCTGGCTTCTTACAAAGGCAAATGTTAACTTCTTAATGTCAAGATACATAAGATGCACTCAAAATTGTAGTCTTACACTTGAGTTATTTGCCGGCTCTCATGGTTTCCTCTAAGGATTGTGATTCTATCTCTATAACGAACTTTCAGAGCAACTAAAAGAGTGACAGTCTCCACTGAGTAGTACCCTCGATCTGCATTGATGTAATCAACAGAATTAGACGATGCACCTCACAGCATTAATCCTTGTGAGATAAAACATGCATTTGACTCTTTCAAAAATAATCCAGCAAGTCTAAGAGAAAGACGCTCACAATCATGATCACTCAAGTCTACTGAAAAAAAAAAAAATCAACATACTCTAGAAAAAATCTGCCCACAGAAACTTTCATGCCATGAAACCCAAAATAATACCATCTTTTGTGTGTTTCTAAGAGTTTCTATGTACTCTAGCTCCCCCTATTGACTTGTCGATCCCAAATATGTAATAGTTGACAAATTCAATCTAGAATTTGCAAGGTAAAAGCAAACTTTTATGACAAGAGTATGACAGAATACAGAGAAGAAAGAGAAGGCGTTTAGAACACGTGAACAGGGAGGTGGAGAGACATAATTGGATCTTCGATGCGCTTTCATAATATGGAAAGACAGCTTGGAGTATCATTCTAGATTGTACATCATTTGGTACAAAGTAAACCTTGGATATTACTCTCAAAGAAAAACTAGTCTTCTGTCTTGGTTTCCAGTGATCACTATCTATTGTTTCGCTGAACTGAGATGGCTTCGGTGCTTCTTGCAGCAGAACAAAGCATCGATTGGTAGAGGACCATCTTGCCCACTTGCTAACAGCTTCCCAAAAAAGTCCACCATCCTTCTCACAGTGAGTTAAGGGCTTTCAATGGAGATGACATATGAATCATTGTTGCCGCCAAATTGGCACTCCGAAGACATCTTGAGAGGGAACATGTAGAACTTCACAAGCCTAAGCCATGCCATTTCCATCACACGAAGAGCTTCATTTCAAATTACCACCATAAGCTCCGCGCATCTTAATCTATTACTCGAATAGAAAACCCTAAAAGCTCCCTTATTGCCGCACAAATCCCAAATACACAAAATTAGTATGACCGCCAAGGCTCCAAAAACATGAATTGCCCTAAAGCAACTTCGCCACTCCTAGCCGCAGATTCCACTTCATCGACGCAAAGAACTACCAAATTCGTTCCCCATAGACAAAATCGAAATCCGGTCGACTATACAGAGATCAAGCCGAAACTGACCTACATAATCGCCCATGAAGAGATAATTGGTGTCAGGCGCGTTGCCTCCTATCCTGAACAGCTCGATTAGGTCGTAGAACTGGCCGTGGATGTCGCCGCAGACGGTAACGGGGCACTTCACCGGCTGGACGTTCCACTCCTCAACCAGGATCGCCCTGGCTTGATCGCAGAGCGTCTTCACCTCCGCCTCCGAGAGCGGCTTGCACTCCATCAGCTGCTCGATCTGACGGTCCAGATCCGCGTGCGACGGCATCGTTCAGCGGTGGATCGTGAACGGACGTACGGACAGGAGACGGCGGATCGATCGGTCGGATGGGCTCGCTTCGCTCTCCGTCGTCGCGCTCAACCGAATCGAGCAGAAGCGCCGTGGAGAGCTTGAACTAGGGTTTGAAGACGGAGAGGGGGGAGAAGGGCCAAAACGCGGCGTTCGGGGTTGGGAAGCGATTTTTAAAAGATCTTTCCGAAGGCTTCCGGCATTACTCTGTTTTACTCATTTCTTTTCACCTGCGATGGAAATAGTAATTACACTAGTTAAAACTAACGTGATGTCATTTAACTTGCTGCTTTTTATAAAATCTATAATAATTTTAAAACTTTGAACCAGACATATTGACATGCGCAGCAAAAACCTTATATTTTCGGCGAAAAATTAAAGACACCATGCTCGTAGAGAGTCCACTTATGAAATTATATCCTTAATAATAGACATCACAATGCTCATGTTGGGAACGGATCTAATCAAATAATTAATTTCGTCACCAAATATTGAGACGTGCACTAAGAATCCAATATCTTATTGGGGAAATCATCAATAGAAAGTTCAAGTACAAAGTCCATTAACACATCCAATTGGATTTATTATGTCCAAGTTAGTAAACCATACCTTAAACTCCATCCTCAATATGAAATTTCTTTTGGGTACTAATTTTGGGGCCTCTGCGATGCACGAACACCTGATTTCTTTAGATCCTGGTATTTAATTTTTGAATAACTTTTCCTGATTTAAGTAATTGCAATTTAGTGACACGATGACTTGTAATATAGTTATCCAAATTGGAAATATCGAAATGTCTCCGATACTAATGACTTCAAACTCCAACCGATATGTAGACCAAAAAAAATATGGCCGAACAAAGAAAAATTACTCAACTCAACTGTTGGATGTCCCATAGTAATAAACTAAAGAGTTCTTCGATTTTTCCCCCCCTCTTGACGTTGCGACGTATTTGGTTTTGACTCTTTTGAGGTATGTTTGGAACTCAATAATATGTTCGGCGAGCAATTACGCGACAATAGCAAGATGAAAGTTAAACAAAAATTACGGGGAAGTGACAGCTGACGTGGCCCGAGAATCGTCTCTTGTGTACGTCCGTCCGAGCCAAACGTTGAAAGAGAGGAGATATTTTCAAATGGTTTCCTCCGGTCCGGTAACTCCCCCGGGTCGGGTCAAAAATTCCAAAGCATTAAAAGGAAAGAGTGGAGCCGCCGGACTTTTGGACGGGGTTCAATCTTTTGCCAGTGTCCTTAAAGATTGAAAATGAAACGTATGTATTCTGACATGTTATTCTTATTCCTCGTCCGACTTAATCATCCAATCAGTCGCAAAATCCCTTTACTTCATTTAAAACTAAGACGACCTGCCCTGTGCAGGGGAGTTTTGATTCCACACGACTCGTTGACCGTCTAACGACCAACGATATCTTTCTCAAAACAGGAGAAAGAGGAGAAATTTTTTTTTTTTTATTCTTTTTGAAAGGTTGACAAGAGAAACCATTTTTCATCTTGTTGGATTTTATTTTTATGTAAACATAAAAGACGCGTCAAATGAAAGTCGTTGATGTAAAAAAAAAAAAAATTTGGTACAAATCGAGGGATCTATTGATAAGATGATCTCTTGGCTCATGGCAATTTTTTAATATTTTTGATTTTTTAATCCCTTTTTATTTTTGAAAAGTGCCGTCATCGTCTTTGTCGTCCAGGGAAGCATCGTCGTCGTCGTTAAGATCCTCCCACTTCGGTTCCAGCATTGTGGTTCTCCAAAGCTTCAAGTCGGCCGAGCAAGGCCTGAAGGCGAAAAGGGGATTCCAAATTAGAGAGAGATTCTGAACCTTCTCCGGTTTTGGAGTTGTGAGCTCAAAACTAAATGTTGACGCGAGAGAGAGAACCAGACCTGAGTTCGATTGTTGCTGCTGGAGAGGGCAGCTACCATTTTAGGAGCAACCTTGCGAGTTCTGCCGGAGAGGCCTGCCTAATTCTCTCATTCACCTCTGCTTCTCAATCAAATTTCACTTTGCCTCTCTCTCGAAGGGAGGGAGACAGAACGGGACTTAAAGTTGAAACTATTTGACAAGAAACAATGAGCAGGAAGACCTGACAAGACTTCACGGTTTGGGTAGAAGTGGTTTAAGCCGTTGCTAACCTTATGCCCGATAGCTTTTTGTTCACTTCGAAGTTCGAACACCCCGTCGAAAATCCCAATCACTTGCTGACAGATGGTGCATCGCCTATTTCTCATTCTCACTCGGAAGCCAAAACCGAACACGCCTGCTGCCGACTGTACTGGACCATAAATGCACGTACACATTGAACGTAAGCAGCATTCCTACCGCTCTCAAAAACAGTGATACTCTTGGCATCTGAAGAGTCCGGAAGTCCGGTATCATTGCATCCCTCCCTTTCCTCCTGTTCAGGGATGTGTATGACCCTTTGTTGAGAAAGGCAATTTCGCAAGGGGAAATACCAAAGATCGTGCGCTTGCGAATCTGACAATAATAGAAAAATTCTAACCATCTAAAAATTTCATTTCGCAGTAGTAAGAAACGTATACATGTACATCCGAACTAGTATCTAGGTAAGCAAGAGCCACTGTGGCTCCTCACCAGGTTTGAAGCACGGAGAGCAACTATAATGTCCATATATAACAAATAAAAGGAAAAAGCTACCACTATGGTACAGCTAACTTTACAACTTTGAATCTATACGGCTCGCTACCAAAATCTAAGTGTAGTACCTAAAATTCATTTCTTGGGCAATGTCTTCGGCTTCGTCCTCATGCTGGCTCTTCTTATGACATCCCAAGCCTTTTGCGGGGCATAGACACCATGCTGTGAAGCGAAAAACGACTCATACCCAGGTGAGTCAAAAGCAAAACCAGTGTACTTGGATGTCTCGCGTGGAAGTAGAGAAATAGCAAAGCTTCTCTCTTGATCTGGCGTGAGCTGGTTCCTGATTTCCAAGGTCCCCGCCCCGGTAAAATCATCGGGCTCGTGCCTGTGAATTTCCTGTACTATCTGATAATCATATGGGAAGAACCACCTTTGAGTCCTGTAACCAGGGGCACGAAAAATTAGAGGGGAAAAAAAAAAGAAACTAATCAGAGGAATTATTTATGGCAATTACTAGAAGAAAACACTCATTGCTAATAAACAGAATCCGCAAGACAGAATATGGTGAATCCACAAAACAATCGCTTGACATGTGCAAGCTGTCAAGTTCCCCCGAGCCAATAAAAACTTAAACCAATTAAGGTTGATATATGGCTTTATCCTGTAACCGCAATCCAGAAATAGGGCAATGTTCAGCCCAGAGAGAAGGAACAGGAGCACGCGCGCGCACACACACACACACATATATATATATACAAATATATGAAAAACATCTGAGAACACCAAAAAATTTATGAAAGCAGGGCAGATGCAATTCGCAAATAATGGAACATCTGAGAACACCATAAATTTATGAAAAACTGGAAAAGTAGAGACATGACAAGCCATCTTGTCTCGGACCAAATCGGGAAAAAAGTAGCCATGAAATCGACTATGAAGATGAGGACGACCATTTGAAAGCAAAAGGAGGTCATCCACTCTATTGTCCGTGACAAACGTCTTTCATTAGTTTTAGCATAGACAAGTTGCAGATTTGCAATCTATATTCATGAGCAAATTTACTTAAGGACCATGTTACAGTGTTTCTCCCTGTTGCACGCGAGAATGTAAGAATGAAAAAGCCTAAGCCTTTTTTTTTTTTTTGGGGGGGGGGGGGGCCCATACCCTTGCCATAAGAAGTCACCCAACAGTGCAACAATTGGAACCAGAAGTAATGTCAGGTAGAAGTAGACTGTACTCATTATTACATAAATGACATAAGAGAGATTTTCCTGCACACACATGTAATAAGAAGAATATCAGAATAATTGCTATCCAATTAAGGACTAGCTGAGGTAAAAAGAAGGAAAGAACCCCAAGAAAGGGAAAAGACTCACCCTTATAAGTGAATATATGAAAACAAAAACAAACCAAGCAAGGATGCTTCCACTAACACCGATGTGATGCCATCTTGTGATTGTATTACACATCAAAAGAAGGCGTAAGTTGACAGTGACAACAACACAGGTAAATGCCATTGTGCTGACGTCCCAGAGGCCGAACAATTTTCCCGATGAATTTAGACCAGTAGAACTAGAAGCTGTCACAAAGTGATAAAAGACGAGAGACTGGTAGAATGCAGAAAAAGCCCAGGTTGCCACAACTCTCCACTTGAAGTATGAATTCCGTATTCCTTCCTTATACAGTTGTGGATACTTCTTGGAAAGTGACGCACTAACATCCTGGAAAACACGCAATAACACTGTCAAATATTTGCTCATATTGGGATCAATGCTGAAGTATACTTATGAATATTAGTCAGCCGTTATCAGGTGGTCGCAAATAAGGAAATCGGAGCTTAGTTAGTGTCTCATGCTTTATAAATGAAGCTACTACGTATACTTTTATTCAGCTATTGAGCAAAGATGTAGTATTTTTTATTCTCTCTCCCTCTCTTGCATATCATAGAAATATCTACATGGCATGAGAGCCACCAAGAGAGAGGGACCCAAATCGAAACCCCAACTTCATTTTTCCTCTTGCCTTTAGTAAAAAAAAACCCCAGCCGCCGCTATTCAGTCAACTCCGTCTGAACAATCTCTTGGTGTTTGTCCCCAGCCGCCACTATTCAACCAAGAGAAATATCTCGGTGACAGTCCTCATTGAAGCATCAATCTACGGTGTCAATTAAAGCTCGCCAGCCTTGGAGACTCAAGCAAGTTTTGTCATTGACTCTATAGAGTCACAAGTCAAGCTCGTCTCCAGCAGCGACCTTTGCCACTTGTAGTCGTCGTTACTTATTGACAAGGGGAGTCTCACCGTTCACTGCTGCTCATCAGTCTCCCTCTTCTTTCATCGTCTGCCGTCAATTGTGAGCCATCGCCGGTTGACCTTCATCCGTCAAACGCAAGCACTCTCCGACGTCAACCTGTCCACTTCACTCTCGCTCAGCCAACTCTGTCCTCGTCTTTCTTCATGGTAGGAGAACACTACCAGTACAGTCCCTCAGTCCGCCGAGTCTTGCCCAAGTCACCATCTTTGTTTCTTCACGTCATCTACATCATTTCCAGTTCGTGTTCATCGAGATAAATCTTATTCTTCATCAAATTCATGTGTGTCAGCTTGTTCATTCCTAGTATGTTTCCCTGTCGGCTGCAAAGGTCATTGTCTTCAGCAAACCTCCGAATTCCATTTCCCTGAAATCTCCACATTTTTAATGTGGACGTCATCCATGAGCCTCATCTTCAAGTGCATAACCTCGTCAACGAGCGAAGTCGCTGTCGAGTTTCCAGGCAAAATGAGCGCCAGAGTCAAGCACACCTCTGTCGAGCAGCGAGAGTCAAACTACATGGGGGTGATGCAGTTTAGTTTGCACAATTCAGAAGTCAAGTCCCCACATGTTTCGACCCAGTTGTTGAGAAAGAGGTGCCAACTTCATGTTTCTTCACAACTTCTCTATCAAATATGGTGTTAACGTGGATTATATTTAATTTTTCACGTAAGGTCCGGCTTACGTAATTGTCCTTGTCTAAAAAAACGATGTATCGACGACACCCATTATCTAGTGTAAGATCCAACTCACAAGAGCGCTTTGGTCAGAGACTTTGGGAGAAAGTTGTACCTGCATTATGCAAGCTGGATGCACCAGTTATAGGGGGACTGACTAAGTATATTTAAGAATATTAGTCAATAGTTAGTGGATGGTTACAAATAAGGAAGTCAGGATCTCCTTACCGTCTCTCACAATCCACAAATAGAGCCATCTATGTTCTATTTTATAGGTATTATTAAGTAAGGATGTAATATTTCTTGATTCTCTCTCCCCCTCTTGAAGATCCTAGAAGATTTACAATTTGCGACTAGACAGTACAACTAACAGATTTTATCATCCGCAATGTGCAAGATCTCAAGTACCATGGAGTAAAAAAAAAAAAGTAAAGCTAAATCGCTTTTATCCTTCTAGGGAAAAAAAATGATGCCGTATATTTAATAAATGAAACTTACCTTCTCAAAAAGCCCAAAAACGATCACCGGAAGAGAAGTAAACATGACGTTATACAATGACTGGAACCAATCATCATAGAACCTTTGACCAGAAAATCCAGCTTGAAAGGTGAACCAAAACTGAGTCAAGGTGAATGTAAGGTTCTTGTAAAAGAAGTAAGTAACAACCTGCAGAGACAGAAAGTTGCTAATCAGGCTAACTATCTTATGTGATAAAATAAAAGTCCCACGACATATGCTTGACCTTGCATATTCTGAGATATGACCACCGTCCATGCACAAGTAGTAACTCTGTAAGAAATCGGAATTGTGCAATTGCAAAATCACTAGCCATCACAGCTTGCATTCCTTCCAACCCACTAATGCCAACACCGACATGAGCCGCTTGAATCATGCTAACGTCATTGGCACCGTCACCAATACTAAGTGTTATTTTGCGAGCTCCTTTCTTTACCAGACTTGTCACCTATAAAGAGTAACAGAAACTCAAGATATTAACCCAAACTGAATATTAAAGCAGCGTTCCCTCAATACTTTACACTTGAAGTAGACTAAGCTCCAGAAAATGTCCAGCTGGGAAGTAACCATGCATAACTTTATCGAAGAAATTACTCCCACATAAGATAAGAACAGAGAGTTGAAATTTTATATGTTTCGTGAACTCCCTTCCATGCATTCCAATAAATATGTTGGCATTGAAATGAAGGGAGGAAACTCATGACACCAGAACAAAATAAAACCTTCACCATATAGCTATAAGTTCGGTCAGCTATACAAAATCTTATTACGCTATTGTGCTGTGTTCTACATCAAATCCTCTGTAAGCTCTTGCTCACTCTTTCCTAAAAGACATGGAAGGAGATGATAAATAAAGCCGCGCACTATTCAGAACTTACAAAAGACTTGATATAGTTACGATGTATGGTCCCACAGGATTCCCATAGCTGACTCAAACAAAGTGGTATAAGGCTTAGTTTGCTTGCTGTTCCATTGTAAATGTTCTTCCTACACTAATTGCTGTTATAGTTTTTGTGACCCAGTTGCAGGATCACTTTCACAAAGAGACAGTGAATGTTATCAGAAGCGCCATCTTCCAAAGAAAAGAAACCAGTGACAAGACAATTAAAAATGTGAGCCATAATGCCAATAAAGTGGAGCTAATATTTCTGTAATTATGTAATATATAAGCAATCGCACTGAATCTAATTCGACCTCTTGTAACATGCAATATTAAGAGTCATCAGAGGCTACCTGTGCTTTCTGTAAAGGAGAGACACGGCAGCAAACAACTGAAGTACAGTTCAAGCTCAAATTCAGCAGCATTGTACGCAAATTTGGGTCCAATGCATACATCAAGCACTTTCCATCGATCACAAGAGTGAGTTTTGGACCAGATACAGTGCGAAAATAGTGCTGTGCTTCCTCAAGACTTTTACTCAGCTGTTTTCTGACCTCTTCCTTCATTAAACGTGCAAGCTCAACAGGGTCACCCTGGCCAGGAAATACATAGTTATATGAACAGATCTTGTAAATTTCACGGCACAAACGGCTGAAGCAAGTAGTTCTTCTCACCCTTTCTTCAACTTCTCTGATCACATCTGTCTCTGAGCTAATGATAAACTGTTTCATATCATTATCAATCAACTTGCATGCTGCAGCAAAAAAGCTTTTAATATTTCAGTCCCATCAAGTTAGTTACATATTAACAAGCAGTTCTGTAATAGGTCACAGACCATAAGCTATGTTGATAGCGGTTTCCATCTTGTCCCCTGTTAGCACCCAAATCTTAATCCCAGCTTTAGAAAGAGTTTCTATACAATTTGGTACTCCTTCCTGAAGTTTGTCTTCAATTGCAGTGCATCCAATCAATATAAGCTCCTTTTCTATTAATTCTGCAACCTGCACAAGAACCACAATTTAAATACTACTGATTGAAGCATATGAGAAAAACCATGACAATCCATGTAATTGACCCCTTTAATCAATGATATTCATCTTCACTGACAGAACAGCAGTGATGACAACTTCATGGAGTCAGCTACGTGGATCTTCTCACTGAAACGACAACCATGAGTTCTCATATTCCAAAATATCAAGATGTAGTTTTTGTTCTCGTGGACTCAACATCGGCCTGGGTCGAATAGCTCTTGCATTACTCTAGAGAGCTCTAAGCAACTCGCATGCTGATCATTTTTTTGGTTCCTCCGTGAGTTCTCCATGGATAGATGTGGTCGTACTTTCCTACGCTCTTTTCCTTTTGCAGTATGAAAGAGAACCCAAGTTTTTAAATTGTGATTGACAACAAAAATCTCATTTAACAAAGGAGTCCTGAGACAAATTTTAGAATCTTGTATCTTTTACATAAAAAAAACAGATATTGTGAGTGGGACAAAGAAATGTGAAGGGTCTTGAACATAAGTCACAAGACTCCGCAAAGGTTGGTTTTCATGCAGAGACAATCATTCTCGACCATAGACGCACATTGAGATTCAGATGGCTAAAATTTTGACGTTCCATATAGGTCAGGAGGCCCGTGAAGGGGAAAGAGAGAACAAAGCATATTTACTCTATGCTTATTCTATTAGTATCACATTGACGTGTTAGGATGCCACGTACCTCATCCAATTTCTTCTCACGGTCTCTTAATGATGATTTAGCCTGGATGAACTTCTCATTCCACCCTTCATATATCTCAGGACTCAAATCTCTATAGGCCAAGCAAAGGGTACGTAATCCAGCAGATCCATATTGTTCCAAGTTTTCCCTGGTTATTCTTTTCAAGTCATCTTGTCCCTGAGCTAGCCTCTCGTAGACCACAGAATCAGCTCCCTGCAGAAAGTATGTTCCTCGAGAAGTCAAATTTGACTCTGAGCAGCATTTGCAGTCTCATTCATACAAGGGAGAGGAAAAAAGGTCAAATCTTATTACTTTGCAGTACAAAACAAGCCTTCCATCTGGATAACGGCATACAACAGACTGACGCTTCCTTGTGCTACATATTCAACAAAGACACCAAAAATGTTAGTTTTACCTGATTTGAAAATATACACAAGGATAAAGGCAAAGTAGAACACCTGTTAAACTCAAGGACGTTAAGAATCTCATAGGCAACATCGTCAACTTTACCCATCTTTTCCACATGAGATTCTCGGACATATATCATAGTAGGTGTACGCCTGCATATAGACAAACATGAGAACCATTACCATGGCATGCTTTACGATTAGAATTGACATTACAAACACTATTATTGGTCAAACAGAAACTTATTAAGTACAAATATCGCCAAACATTATAGTGAAGCATTTGTGCTAGATCAACCGCATACATTCAGTTATATGGGAGATGAACTTCCTTCATAGTAGCCAAAGAAAGCTATACATCAACATCAATATCAACAACGCTTTTATCCCAAACTAGTTGGGGTCGGCGGTCGATGAACCCCAAAGAATCATAAAACAAAGAAAGCTATAAATTAAAGAAAAAATTCACCATGTGCAGTTGTAGTAAGGGAAAACCTGTAGAAGAAGAAGCCAAAGTTCTTTGCAGCAATCACCAATGCAGCTTCATCAGGTGATGCAGCTTGATATGTCATCTTTTCCGGGGAATCATCTCCTTCGGGTAATACAGTATGACATATGGCGAGGCACCTGAAAAACTCCTGCAGATTAAGAACATATCAGCATTCTTTACGAGAGAAGAGGACCCCAAATCAGATATCATGAATATTTTTGTTTACTCAATCAATAAAACCATATAAAGCATACACTGAAAGGTTGCTAGAACTTCATCATAATAAGTACCTTAGATTTAGCATCTAATTTGTTCTAATAAGAGAAAACGAGATCACTGGCGATAATTCTCAAGATATAAACTTGCTTTGTAGTTAGTACAATTCAGACACTTGGATCAGAGGTGTCAAATAGGTGGGTCGAGTCGAGTCAGGTTTGGAACAATTTGAATACGGTCCGACCCATATTGACCTATTTTTATACGATACAAATTTAATGACTCATACCCGATCCATATTTCTTAAACATTTTCATATTTAACTAAACCATGACACGGCACGGCAGGAAGAAGGGATCAAGAAGCCGTAAATATGCTCGAACAGGAGGTACCCAAGAAAGATACATTTCGATATTTGGGATCAATATTGCAAAAGGAGGGAGAGATTGATGAGGATGTAAGCCCTAAGATCAGAGCAGGTTGAATGAAATAGCGCAGTATATCGGGATTTTTGTGTAATAGCAAAATTCCTCTTAGGTTAAAAGGAAAATTTTATAGAACAGCTGTTAGACCTGCCATGCTATACGGAGTTGAATGTTGGCCAACACAAAGGAAACATGAGCATAAAATGGGAGTAGCGGAAATGAATATGTTAAGGTGGATGTGTGGTCATATAAGAATGAATAAGACAAGAAATGATGAGATTCGACGAAAAGTTGGAGTAAAACCAGTAGCGGAAAATATGAGAGAGCATAGATTGAGATGGTTTGGGCACATACTCCGAAGGCCCTTAGATGCACCAGTACGAACAGAAGTTTGCTATCGAGAGCATAACACGAAGAAAGCAAGAGATCGGCCAAAACTTACTTGAGAGAAAGCAGTAAAGCAAGATTTAATGGAGAAGGAAATAGATTGGCGTACATTTGTCTCAGGACGAAGTAGAGAAAGGCTATTAGTGTTGTGGAGGGGTAGTGTATAGATAGACATATAGATATATAGATATAGATATATATATATATATATATATATAT
Organism: Rhodomyrtus tomentosa; assembly: GCA_028455895.1. NCBI lineage: Eukaryota > Viridiplantae > Streptophyta > Magnoliopsida > Myrtales > Myrtaceae > Rhodomyrtus > Rhodomyrtus tomentosa. The sequence continues at coordinate 8,438,402 of JAPCWY010000003.1, read as the reverse complement.
ATTTATTTATTTATTTTTACACATTTGTCTCTTTTCCCTCGCTTGATTCTACTTTTATTTTTATAATTCTTTAGGGTTCATCGACCGCCGACCCCAACTAGTTTAGAATAACGGTGTTGTTGATGTTGATATAATACTTGTTCTAATAATTTGATAGAAAATTGATATTGCTAAAACACTTTTATGCAATACAATTTAGTAAAATTTTTCAATTTTTTAATTGCCTTTTATTTTCTAGATATATTTTTTACTTTCTTTTTCCTTTTTTCCTTTTTTTTCTCTTTTTTTTTTCATTTTTCCTCCTCCGTCTACTGGTTGAAGGGCTTCGGTGCAGCCCGACAACCGACCGCATCCCGGTGACCTAAAGCTTGGCCAATCCAATCGAGCACAAGCTCGCCTGAGGCCGGCGAGCTGCTCGCCAGATCTCACACTCGAGGTCAATTCTCGACACACTCAAGGGCAAATCTCGTGGCTCTCGCTTGTCTCATGGCTTGAGCCTCCCTACATCTACCACATCATCAATGGCATCATCGTCACCATCGCTGCTTCCTCCAAACTCCAAGGCAACGGCCATGAGGAGGAGAAAGTACGAATGATCTTCCCCTGTGTTCGTCACTCTCGGCCTCGATGAAGAAGAAGGAAACAGAGTTAGACTACAATGGCTTCGTGATCATGGGTAAGGCCTTGTAGAGTTTAAAAATGGGTTAGAATATGGGTCAATAAAGTGACCCATATTTTAACTTGTTTTTTGGATTTTAGTTTAGGATAAAGGTGTTGTTGATGTTAATGTTGTTAGAAAAGAGTGAGTTACCCTGGTAGAATGGGGCCTCCTCAAACTAAGTTATAACATGGGTACATGACCCATAATGCCGACTCTAGTGATTACATCCAATGTGGATTAATAAAAGGAGACGAATGAAAATTAGATCTGGGAGAGCACTTCTAATAGCTGGTTATATCTAAAAACATATTTCCAAATGCATAACATTTAAAGAAACTAAGCTACCTCGCCTATATTGCTTGTTAACGTCTTCCATTCATTTATTTGCAACTTATATACTAAATGTACAATCGATCATTCAAACACTAACATATCATCAAGATCTTTGCATCTAGTAGGATCACACATCATACCTCTTTCTCATTATGCACATAAGGAAGATATTGAAGCCTTTTCTAGCATAACTTTGGACATGGTGCATCTAAAAAAGACACTAGAGATGACTCAAAACATTTAAGGAGATGTCTAAACTTGTGCATTCCCATGTGGGCCTGCAAACCACCCATCCACCTATGTGCGCACACAAACATATATAAGCGCGACCTAAACCATAAACATGTATCTAACCGTACCTTCAATAGCATGTAGGGACAAAAAATAGCTCCTAAAATCAACGACAATATCAAGTATCCTAAATGTCAGCATACTTTGATACTTAAACCTTCACCAATGAGAAAAGCTGATAGGCGATTTGCCTTATAATGTAACACCAACCTTGCACATATCAGGATTTGGCTCATTCCTCCAGGCTCCGCGCATCAGCCTTGCGTCATCAAAATTAAAACCCTTCTCGTGGACCGCATTGGCTGACCTGTGCATCTGCATGATGATGGCACATAAATTTATCGACTGATACAGATGAATCACAAATTTTCACGTGAAATGTCCCACTATACCTCCACTCTCTTGCCAGTCCGTTGCGCCCCACCCATCTCTATTTCTGTCATGCCTGCTCCATAAACCTCTCCACCAATTGAACACTTGAAAAACTCCATCATATTCCTAGTTAAAGTTCCAGTTTTATCCGAAAATATATATTCCACCTGTACCAAGCAGCAATTTCCACAATTAATAATTGGAAAAGCGTTTTCTTGACATGGAAGTAGTGAAAATGACAATAGCAAGTGACAAAGAACCTCTGTAACAGCTTTTTCTATCTATAAAATATAACAAGGTCATCTATCTCCACTGATATAGTTACGGTTGTACTGCAAAATAATGAGAATGAGCAATTTAACCATAATACCCATCTACCTGTCCAAGTTCTTCGTTTAAATTGGAAGTCCTAGCTAGTGCTGGGGTATTGGTCTCAGCATGGTACATACGCAAATCCTTGTTGATAAATTGCGTGGACTGAAAAATCTTGATCATCTGAAGTTTGCACAAAAGGAGGATAAACACAAAATGAATGTGGAGGCAAAAGAATTATATTTAGATAAGTAAATTCTGTTGTAAAGCAAGACAACTAGTTCATCTGTACAGGCCACAAGCCCGGAAGACTAACCTCAATGGATACATACAGAGATATTGGGATAATAGTCGAGAAAAGGGTAACAAGGGTGAGCATTGTCGCCGCAAATACCTGTAAAAAAAATTATAGTGCAAAAAACATTAAGGTACATGCCCATGCATGCGTACCCTCAATGCGTGCGTGCGTGTGTGCATGTGGGGGTTTTTTTTTTTTTTTTGGGGGGGGTTGTGTGTGTGTGTGTGTGTGTGAGAGAGAGAGAGAGAGAGAGGCTATTATAAAGTACCACTAGTCTGTTGTCAGGATTAAACTGAGCTTCCACTCCCTTCCCAAGACTCAAGTAATAGTGCTTGCGATCTATAAAAGTAGCACTGCATAACACCATGTGTGAGATCAAGTGAAGATAATGACAAGAAAATGAAGCACTAAAAGAGGGCAGATTCTTTCTTTTTTTGGTTGAACAAGTGATTTCATGTAATGATGGTAGCATATTCAAGAAATTCATGGCAGAAAATTGCCGAACCTTCCAATGGCTCCAATGATACACATGACAAAGAGAGTAGCAAGAAGGGTGAGGATAAGTTTGTCCAGTTTTCTCTCTAATGTACTCCTCTTGGAAGGAACATTCATGGCATTCATCATAACCTGCAATTATTTGTGCCAACAAAAGATGGACCTAATAATATCAATGTTCTCGAGATAAATGGACAATGCCTTCCATGATTCAGGGCATGTTTGCATTACAAATACCATTTTCACGTCAGCAGAATTAAATCGGCTTCATCATATCAGAGATCTTTTTTTCTTTTTTTTTGATAAATATCATATCAGAGATCTTTGCTACTAAGGAAAGCAATGAAAGAACAAAAAGGGGTCTGAATAGATTTCAGGAAGCATACCTTAGTCTCATGACCTGTAAAAATGACAGCACCAACAATGTATTCAGTGTTCCTAAGACTGCATCCCTGAGAACATGTTATTGCCACAGTGCCACAGTTCAGTGAATGAAGAGACCACATCAATATAAATAACATCTAGAAGCAGAAGAATAGCTTAAATCCACAGTACTTGAGTGATCTATTGTATTTCTAAAGCACATATTTACAAGAGATGCAGAGAACTTGAGTAAGAGGTTCATCCACCAAAAACATTATAGCAGCCTAATGAATAAAAATGAAGAACTACAAACTAAATAAAAGACAATAAACAAGCAGAAAAGTAACCATACCCGCAACAGAATTTGGTTTGGGGTGAGGGGTAAAGTTTGCTTTTGATGTATAAGATTGCCAGTGAACGTGTACAACGAATTGTTTGGTTGCTCGCACTGCACTTCACCTGCAATTGGCAAAAAAGTTTCGTGATTTTTTTCCTGTCCGATGGTAAATCTGTGAGGTTTGTAAGGTAGAAATGGTAGAACAGGATGATTGCTTAGTGCATGCTAGGAAGTCATAGTTTTTAGTTCACAGAGCACACACATGTTACATTTAGTTCACAGAAGTAGAGAAGACCGCAACTGCTAAGGTCTCTCAAAAAGCCAGCAAAATGCTTGGGGTTTAATCTACCATAGATGATAGAGCAAGCAAAAGAATGCTTTATGGCGATTGTTCCGAAACTAGTCATAAATCCATAATTTGGATCCATCAACATCCCAGCATTGGAGCTACAAGCACGTCTGTAAGTAAAAGTTCCAGATCTCATGCTTCAAAAGTAACAAAAATACACAATACTTTTTCGAGAGGAAATTCTAGGCATGCCAACCCATCAACAAGAACACGTTTGGTTCCTTGCACAGGTTTAAAAGGTAGAACTAACCGAAAGTGGTATGCTGTTTTGTTGGGAAGAATTATGATCACCTAAAATGACTTTAAGATACATTGCCATAAGAAAATCAACCAATCATGCAAATCACAATGAATGAGACAAGTCCGTGTACAGCACATCAAAGGATGGGTTAGAGAGGTCATTCATAATTTGTTATACACGAAAATCTTAATTTCTTTATGAACTCCCAATTTTATCAAATAAAATTAATCAAACCAATTTTATTTTAAATTTTATTCGTATAGGAAAACATCTTCATGTATCGTTCAGAAATATAGACCACCATCAGGAAGATCCTCAACAGCCATCGATGATCCTAGAGCTCATCATACGGAGATATCAATCAGAACAACATGAAGTTGTAAAAGGTAAGCAAGGAAAAGCAACGGACAGATATTTCTATATTTCAGATTCGTCTTGCTGCAAATTTCCACAACAAGGACATATTAAGGCTACAAGCTATGTCCATCAGAAACTATTCATAAAAAAGAATGAAGTAATCCCATCTTTCCACTACTAAATTGAAGACAGTGAACAAGCTATGTCCGCCAGAGACTGTTCAGCAAAAGAATGAAGTAATATCATCTTCCCACTGCTATATTCAAAATATTGAAGACGGTGAACTAGACAAAATAATGTTACGAATGAACAAAAGATAATTCATCCACTTGATCTTCGAGCACACAGTCTTGCACGGGAAACGGATTAATTCAGACAAATATATGGAAGCTACACCAAGTGGCATAGTTCATCGTTCCAGACAAACAAACTGGAGGGTCTAAGAAACCTGCGCAATTTATTTATGAGCTCAACATTTAGGCTCTTGGAAATCCAAACAGTGAATCTCTTGTAAAACAGCAGCTAAGTTCCATTTCACTTTCAGATTCTCTAGTAGTTGCCTTGATTTGTGTCCAGCGTCTTTCTTTCATGCATACATAGGGCTTTCCTCCTCTCTTCTCCTCATGTGATGTTAGTATTCACCTCTTACCAACAGAATTAAAGGTGAAAAGAGAACGATTCCACCCCATTCTAATAAAGCAGGAGGTATAGAAAACTGAGAGAGGAGAAGTGAAATTTGCAATGTGTGAGAGAGAGGAAGAGTAGAGACAACTGTGGAAAAATTTCATACCCGTGAAATTAGTAAAGCCTTTTTTAATAACCTAAAGGTGCACTAATAAGAGCTCTTAAAGTGAAGTACGCAAGAAGTAAAACAGCAAAACGACGTTTGCAACAAGTCCGCATTGGGCAATCCTCGGTAAACAACTAACTCAAGTTGTATGTTTGTCCAGTTCAGACTCCCCAGTATTCTTAACAAATAACATGATCTTATCATTGAAAGTTTAAAAGCATAATAATAGCACAAAACAACAAAGATGTTGCTAAAAAGTTACTCACAAAAAATATAAATGACTGTAAAAATGATATCCAAGAGAGGGATTCTCTCTCTGAAAGATTGGGGCTGGTCTCCCTAACTATTCATATAATTCAATATAGTAATTCTAGATATCCCACTCTACATCATAGACCGTATGATCCAATGCTAATAATTATGAGTATCTTTCAACACTTCCCCTTCCAGAGCATAAAAATCCAATATGTCCATTTTGTCACAAATAAAATTTAATGAAGTCAACCGGAAATATTAATACTGTCCTCGCCCCCTGGTTAAAAACAGGGATGAGCATGAAGTCCGTAGAACGACGAGAAGAGAACAGAAGAGATCAAAAGTGTTGAGCTGTATATATCCAGATTTTATGGCTGTAAACGTGTTGGGAAATTAGCTGATTGTTAAGAGTAGATTCTAGTCAAATCCCATAAATCGTGGGATTGTAATTGCCATAAATCGTGGGAGTATTTTCTTTTTTTGTTTTTTGTTTGTTAGGATTTCACTGCACATTAGCCTATAAATGCAACATTGTAAAGCAACAGAAACATGAATAAGAATACGAATTTCTCTCCATCAAATTTTCTCATGGTATCAGAGCACTAGGCTAGATTTCTGGATTTCAGATTGCAGCCTTCATTGTTGCATTTTCAAGCCTTCATTGCTATCTATTATACTCCAGGAAAATTTTCCTTTGTACACAGCCTTCATAGCTCCAGTACTGCTCGTATCTTGCTAACCTTCTCTTGGCATAATCTTCTTCATCCCTTTCCACCTTCTCTCTCCAAAAATGACCACATCCGAAACCACACCCAAAGCCACAGATTCTCGTTCTCCTACCACAAATCAATCGAAGGAGGTCGCCTCGTCAAACATGATCGGCGACCTTCAGAATATTAGGCCAGCCTATAGACTGAATGAGAAACATTATCTCAAGTGGTCACAATTCGTCAAGACGTACCTGAAGGGCAAAGGAAAACTTAGCCATCTACTGGGGACAGGACCCAAGCAAGGAGATCCCAATTTCGATGCATGAGATGAGGCCGATTCCATGATCATGTCATGGCTATGGAATTCCATGGAACCAGCCATAAGCCATACTTGCATGTTTCTACCAACCGCAAGGGGGATCTGGGATTCCATCCAACGGACATACTCAAAGGCCCGTGATGCAGCCCAAGTGTACGAAATTAAGGTGAAAACCAGTGGGACAAAACAAGGAGGTAAGAATGTTACTGAGTATGCTAACTCTTTGCAGAACTTATGGCAAGAACTCGATCATTATCGGGTATTCCACATGCAGTGTCCAGAAGACGCAGCCATTTTGAAGAATTTTATTGAAAAGGATCGAGTCTACGATTTCTTAGCTGGGCTTATTTATGAATTTGACCAAGTTAGAATTCAAATACTTGCCAAGAATGATGTACCATCATTAGAGGAGACGATTTCCTTGATCCGGGCAGAAGAAAGCCATCGATCCATCATGCTTGAACCAGAAGCAATAGAAGGGTCAACCTTGACAATCGGAAAGGTTGATGAAAAGGGTGATCTACCAAGAAGAGACAATCGGGATCCAACAAGAAGAGACAACCAGGACAACTTGTGGTGTGCTTACTGTAGGAAGCCAAGACATACAAAGGAGCAATGCTGGAAATTGAATGGGAAACCAACAACTTCAAGCCGAGAGGGGGTGAACCGGGCAACGCAACCAAGGCCCCGGGTCCACTTGATTGAGCAAGCTGGTTATGATGCAGAAAAAGGGAAAGCAACATTCAATAGTGAAGAAATTGAGAAAATAAGAGGTTTGTTAGGGTCTCTTAATAAACCCTCTGGTGCATGCTCACTAGCACTCTCAGGTAATTCCTGGGTTATTGATTCAGGGGCGACCGATCATATGACTCGTATCTCATCACATTTCAGGACCTATATATCTTGTCCTAGCAATAGTAAGATTATTGTGGCAAATGGGTCTCTTGCTACTATGGAAGGGGTTGGAGATGTTCTCGTCACACCTAATCTTGTCCTTAAAGATGTCCTACATGTCCCTAAACTGTCTTCCAATCTCATTTCTATACAAAAACTCACAAAAGATCTTGATTGTCAAGCTGTTTTTTATCCATCTTACTGTGTTTTTCAAGATCGAAACTCAAAGAGAAGGATTAGACTTGCTAAGGAACAAAGTGGATTGTACTACCTTGAGACACCTCTCACCGCAAGAAGAATCACGAATAACTTATCTTCATCGTTTCTCAGTATTTCAAATAAAGAAGCTATTTGGCTTCGCCATTTTCGTTTTGGTCATCCATCCTTTCAAGTCTTGAGCATTATGTTTCCAGCCTTGTTCAATGGTTTGGATATTAAAGATTTCCATTGTGATGCTTGTGAGTCAGCCAAGCATAACCGTGTATCATTTCCAATTAGCAATCATCGTAGCTCTAATCCTTTTGACTTGGTACACAGTGACATTTGGGGCCCTTTCACAGTTCCAAACATCTCTGGAGCTCGTTGGTTTGTCACTCTAATTGATGATTGCTCTAGGGCCACTTGGACTTTCTTACTCAAACATAAATCTGATGTGAGTAGCATTATTCCTTCCTTTCATTCCATGATTCAAACACAATTTGGGGTCAAAATCAAGGTCTTTAGATCAGATAATGCTAGAGATTACTTCAATCAAATATTGTCCTCTTATTTTCAAAAGGAAGGCATTATCCACGAGTCATCTTGTGTGAATACACCCCAACAAAATGGGATTGCTGAAAGGAAAAATGGTCATCTCCTTAACACAACTCGTGCCTTGTTGTTTCATGAAAATGCTCCTAAAACATATTGGAGGGAAGCTGTTCTTACAGCTACATATATGATCAATAGGCTACCATCACGTACATTAGACCGCAAGACCCCTATGGAAATTCTTTCTTAGTTCTATCCTCACTTCCGTACATCTAATGGCCTTATGCCTCGGGTCTTTGGTTGTATTTCCTTTGTCCACATTCATCATCATCAACGAGGAAAACTAGATCCTCGTGCAATCAAATGCATCTTTCTTGGTTACTCACAAACACAAAAGGGCTACAAATGTTACCACCCACCTCCCAAAAAATTCTATCTCTCTGCAGATGTCACTTTTATTGAAAATAAACTCTATTTTTCAAAACCTTATCTTTAGGTGGAGATTTCACTCATGAAAGATAAGGAAGATAATAACCTAGATCTATCGTCCAATGTTCTCGTCAATCCAAACCTGCCCACCGTAACTCATGAACCTACCTTGAATCCTATCTCTAGTCCACCTTCTGTTGTTGTTGTTCCCACCAGTCCTACTCTTCCTACTCCCACTAGTCCAACTCGATTTCGTGATTCTATGAGATTTTCTCAGGTGTACTCAAGGAGTACAGCCGTTCCGACAAAAGAGCAAGTCCAAAATGCCACTCCGAGTACTGCCAATGAGAGCACGGTAAGTCCTGATCCTTCTGTGAATGAGCAGCTCAGTGATATATCAGAGACTGATCTTGATTGGCCTATTGCTATTAGAAAAGGAACAAGAGAGTATACCAAGAAACCAGTTTATCCACTTTCAAATTATGTGTCCCTTGATAGATTGTCATCACCATTCTAAAACTTTATTGTGAGTTTAAACACTATTGTCATCCCTAACACCTTGTCTGAAGCAATGTCAAAAGAGGAATGGAGAAATGCCATGAAAGAAGAGATGAAGGCACTGGAAAAAAATAGAACGTGAAGTACAAGGCAGATGGCTCTCTGGAGAGGTACAAAGCGAGATTGGTTGCGAAGGGTTACACTCAAACATATAGAGTGGATTACCAAGAGACTCTTGCACCGGTGGCTAAAATGAACACTGTAAGAATTTTACTTTCGTTAGCTACTCATTTTGATCGAGAACTTCAACAGTATGACGTGAAGAATGCATTTTTACATGGAGATTTGGAAGAGGAAATCTACATGAACATGTCACCTGGTTTTTGAAGGAAAAGAAACAACCAAAAAGGTTTGTAGACTAAAAAAGGCATTATACGGACTCAAGCAGTCACCTAGAGCTTGGTTTGGACGATTTGCTAGAGTCATGAAGGCATCTGGATATAAACAAAGTCAGGGAGATCATACACTGTTCATAAAACACTCATATGCAGGGGGAGTTACAGCATTGTTGGTTTATGTTGATGACATAATAGTCACGGGCAATGATGAAAGGGAGAAACAGCAGCTAAAACAGTACTTGATCAGAGAGTTTGAAATAAAAGAATTAGGAAAGCTACGGTATTTTCAAGAAATTGAGGTTTCATACTCAAAGCAAGGGATCTTTATTTCACGACGGAAATATGTGACAGACCTTTTGGAAGAAGCTGGGAAGCTTGGTTGCAAACCAGTAGTCACTCCAATTGAGCTGAACCAAAGACTAGCAGAAGCAAAAGAAGAGGTGGCAGTAGATCGAGAAATGTATCAACGATTGGTGGGAAAGCTAATTTACCTTGCTCATACTCGACCCAATATCTCCTATGCAGTAAGCTTGATTAGTAAATTCATGCATAATCCAAAGGAATCACATCCACAAGCTGTTTTTCAAGTCCTACACTACTGGAAAGGGAACCCAGAAAAGGGAATATTATTCAAGAAAGAGTCCAGATCTCAAGCTTGAAGCTTATACAGATGCAGATTATGCTAGATCAGAGGTCGACAGGAGGTCTACAATTGGTTATTGTACCTTCATTGGAGGTAACTTGGTAACTTGGAGAAGTAAAAACAGAATGTGGTAGCAAGATCTAGTGCAGAATCTAAGTTTCGGGCATCAGCCCAAGGAATATGTGAGCTATTGTTGCTCAAGATCATTCTTGATGACTTGAAGGTTGAGTGGCAGTCCCCTATGAAGCTGTATTGTGATAATAAATCTACAATTAATATTGCTCATAATCCTGTGCAGCATGACAGGACAAAGCATATCGAGATTAATAGACAATTCATCAAGGAGAAACTTGAAGAAGGACTGATTTGCATATCGTATGTTCCCTCAGGACAGCAAGTGGCAGATGTCTTAACCAAAGGGCTCAATGGTGGAAGTTTTCACGAGCTAATTACCAAGTTGGGAATGGAAGATATGTATTCACCAGCTTAAGGGGGAGTGTTGAGCTGTATATATCCAGATTTTATGGCCATAAATGTGTTAGGAAATTAGCTGATTGTTAGGAGTAAATTCTAGTCAAATCCCATAAATTATGGGGTTGTAATTACCATAAATCGTGGGAGTATTTCCTTTTTTCGTTTTTTGTTTGCTAGGATTTCACTGTACATTAGCCTATAAATGTAACATTGTAAAGTAGCAAAAAACATGAATGAAAATACAAATTTCTCTCCATCAAATTTTCTCAAAAAGAAAACTTCACCTTTGAATTCCGACGCTTTCTCTGGGGTAAAATAATCCCATGTCCTCTCCAAAGCTTTCCGAATTTTCAAGTTTGTTTCACCATCCAAATTTGCAGTCTGAAAATTTGAATAAGCAAAATCAAATGTGACAAAGATAAATAACTAACAAAATGCAACCAGCATACTGAGATTTGAGAATGATTGTCCTTAAACCTCAGTGTAGCAGACTCCGTCAGCATTTGTACTAGCAAGAAAAAGCACATCTGCAGGAAAGAAGCCATCCTGTTTAACCTGCAATGGGAGCAAGAAACAATTTCACCAGAGTAAAAGAAAATCAGAATATGAATCAGCCATTGCCAAATTAATGACATTTATTGATAAACAGAAAACACCCAAATGCAAGATTATGAAGAGTACAGCCAACAGACTGCCGTATTATTGCACATCTATGAAAAACTACACTTCTCATAACAGGTTCCTCTTGGTTTCAAAGGTCCAATCCTTCAAAAGCTACACTTTCCCAAATACAGGGAAGTCTACAATGACAACGAGAAAAGACTTATCCCTCTTTAAGTGAAGCCAGCTATTTGCATCATGTCTTCTCATGTAACCTCCATGCGGTTCACACCTTTCTTTGTCGTCTCTTTCCATTTCTTTTAGGTCTTCTGTTCCCCCTTCTAATCCGAGATTCCATACCCAGATTACTCTCCTTATGGAAGCATATAACCTTTGTTCAACATGACCAAATCATCTAAAACAAATTTCTCTCACTTTATCCTTAATTGGAGCCACACGATGCTTAGTCGCCATCCCCAGAATGTGATGAAATCATACGGAGCAGTAGAATGTAACAAGATAAGCAAGATAACTTAATCTTTCTTCCATCTTCAAGCATGATAGACTAACGATCTTTGAAATAACTTAATATATTGAGCATGTAATACTCTGGAATTAGAAGAGCATGCGGCTTCTTCCAAGCACCAATATCTCTCAAAGGCAGCAGACAAGCAAAGTCTCAAAGCAAAAGATAAGCATGGACGTATAGAAGCTCAATTAGAAATAATCATCCCATATAAAATAGGAGAAGTAGCACAACATGACAAAACCTGTTATGCATGATATTGCCAAATCCAACATAAAGACAACACTCCGAAGATGACAGCCTTCCCACACAAATGATTTCCTTAATAAAATTCAAGGTCTTTCACCGGAAGAAACACAATCACATGACAAATCATACACAACAAAACATATATATATGGTCCAAAACATAAACACTACTCACTTTCACAATATCTCCAACTTGTAACTTTTTCCAGGGGATGGGCTCCCACCGTTGATCTTGTAACACCTCCACAAGAGTGTTATTTATTGCCATGTCATTTTGAAAACGTTTCTACCATGCATAAATAGAAGAAAAAAACAGGTTAAGATTATATTTGGTACATCAGAAACAAAACGAACCCTTTAGAAACACCAAATAGCATCACAAGAAATAAGATTACCGAATAGAGGGGGAAAAAACTAAAAAATCTTGACATGCAAATCATGATGAATTAAGCACGAGCTATTATACTTACCCAGTCCTCATACGCCTCTTTACAAAGAGATACGAGAAGAACCAAACTGAGGGGGACCATATTTGTTACAGGGCTCACAGGACTGACAGATCAAAAGCAGTTCGTTACAGCAAAATATCATCATTGAAGCACAATTAAAAAGAAGGGGTTAATACAAACAAAACCAAGGTCCCTAACTCCATACATCTATCTATATGGTTAAGTATTGATTGAAAAGCCCAAGAAGGCAACATAATTACACGTGTCTATGAAGGGTCTCAGGTGAAAACAAGTAATTAGGTGATCATTACAGAGCAGGCATTCATTCGAAAAACTTTCCACAATTTACAAGTACATAAAATCATGAAAACACACAAAAGTTTTCAATCACATATTGATAATTAGAAACTTGTGTCAAAGCATGATAGGATATTTGAAGTTACAACATTGGTTCCCGCACAAAGTTTCTACCAAATGCATGAAACCAGAATTGAAAGAGAATCCAACAGAGTTTGAACTTCTAAGATTTTTTTTTTTTTTATGATATTACATTAATTCCAAATTGAAGTTCAATCTCTCAAAGTGATGCTCAGAAGGATGGAAAGGCACGTCGTGCTCCATTCTATCTATCACCAGCAAGGTTCTTCATTTTCTGCTCCTCAATATTTACTTTGTGGCATGAATTGGCATAGACCATCGTACCATAAGAAAATAACTACCAGGTTTGACAACGTACAGAATCCTAGAAACAGGCTAAGAAAAGCTCTAAAATGATGGTCCCCAAGAGTACACTAGTCTCAACGCTCACTCATACAATCAGCTGGCCAATACGGTCAAGAGTAGCTTAACATACCTGAAAGGTGTCGCCGACAAAATTGATATCATAAGAAAGTACAGGTTAGCAACCCGCCTGAACTGTCAATTTGATGACAAATATGATGTCAGGCATCTAAACAATTGAAATTTCGCATTTGCCAGTAATGCGCCAACACAAAACAATGTTTACAGAGCAATGGGTACAAGAAACCATAAACTCTAGGGCACGAAAGATTTCACACTGATTTACCTGTTCAAACAACCCTTTAGGTATAAATGTGAAGAAGTTGTACTTGGTTGTCGATATTGAGTTTCCCTTGACAATTAAAAAATGGCGGTTAAAGACAATAAGATAGAGCAAGAACCTTTGAAAGCTTCATAAATAATAGAATACAATGACAACTGCAGATAATCTCATTCAAGTATCAAACTTATGGAAATTCCACCCATGATATATTGGATATAACATAACGCGTCAGGTCAATTTGGAGAGTCCCGGCTCAAATATTAGTTTCGCCAGTCAGATCTTATTTAAATGTAGCAAGAGAGCAAGATATGACCATATCTTCTTGATGAATTCTCCTAATAGAACCCTTTCAATGAATCAATATGCAGAACAATTACCTTGAAAAAGGCTCTTATCATCAAAGAAACTTAATAAGGTCCAGAAAATTTGATAGCCATAATAACACAAAAAAAAAAGGAAAAACAAGTTTCAGTTCTTCTACAATGAAATTGAAGTAACAATTTATTCATCGAAGTACAGCTTCTTTATTTGGGTCCACTGTGAAATCACCAAGAAAATTAAACATTCGTGGGGATTAAACTAATCTAAAGTGAAAGAAGTGTCATCAAGTGAAATATTTTCAAAATAATAGTTTACTCAAGGAACTAAAGGAAATCATTGGTGCATATGAGTTTGTAAATGCATTCCAAAGTGGGGTCATCCACACAGTTGTAAATGCATTCCAAAGAGGGGTCATCACGCTGTGTGGCTTTTCTCAGCTCATAAGAGGCCAACAAAAAAGAAGTTAAGGTGATTACAAGTGGGGTCATCAAACCGTGTGGTGTTTCTCAGCTCATAAGCCAGCAAAAATGCAGTTACAGTGATGCAGTCGTTTGGGTATAAAAAGCCCACAGAAATGCAGTTTAGGTTACTGCTGATAATTCCAACAGCTTCACCATGAATAGGAACCACCAAGACCATCTTAAGAGTTTATGATTTCCTACAATTACATGTTTGTGCAGGAAGGCATGGAAATATGGAGGGTTCTTTATACTGGCAAATGACCGAACATGCACATTATTTGCAGTTATGGGAACAAGGCCACTGGCAGGATGAACTAGTAAACATTATGCAAATTAATTTTCTACTAGTTTATCAAAAGAAAAAAAGAACAAACTCGCTGCTTGTCCATCTTCTCAAACAACAGAATATTACCGACATTTAAAAAAAAAACGACAACAACAACAGAAGGCTCACTCACGATCATGGATAACAGAAACAAAGTTCAAGGAACAGCAACTACATCAAACCAAACCAGTGATCAGCTTTTCATGAATGTTAAATGACTCTGTCTCAGATGATACTCATCACAAATCGAATATAGAACATTCAATTTTTTGCCCAGCCAGAAGATTAAAATTCACATAGTTCAAACTGAGGGAGCATATCAACAGACGAGCCTTCCCAGAATAATTTCCTTAACGTGGGCCCAGCATTATCACATTCGTTCAAGAGCTACACCAATGGTTTTATCTACACCATTCATCAGTACACCATACAACAGCAAAAAACTCTTACGAAATCATACTCTGCAGTATTAAGCGTAGCAAAGACATCATCATCACCTCGAGAGGAACCAAATTACTCATCACTGAAACCTCAGAGAAGCCTATTTTCACATCACAACTGGACAAAAGCCACAGCACATCTTCATCCATGACAGGCCGACTCATCCACGCTCCGCAATATTTGGACAGGAGAAAAGGAAATAAAACTAAACAAAATCGAACGCTTCAAACTCAGTACGCTCCATGACACACACACACACACACACAAAACTCAGTACACTCCAGCTCCATTTCCGAGCCTCTCCCGCGACCTCTCCAGCAAAGGAATTTCCTCATCGCAACACTTTCACCTCACAAATCCCGCGACCTAACACGAACGGATCGGAAAAGAAACGAAACGAAACGCGACTGACCTTGAATTTCACCGGCAGATTGGCCTCACGATCGTTGCAGTAGATGGTGCGGTAAGTCGGCGCCTGAGGCTGGACGCGGCCGAGCCGGACCGTCCGCGACGACGGCACGCGGTCGTCGCTGCTGATGTGGGAGTGGCGGCCAAATCTGGATTTCGACGACTTCACCCTCTCCCATCCGTTCATCTTCCTCCTCCCTCAACGAATCGCTCGATCCAGCGAATCAAAGCGCTTCCCCCCAAGCACAAACTCGCGACGATGAAACAGAGGAACGCAGCGGAGCATATACCCCCCGCACGCACAAGGAAAACAAAAGAAATTAACAATCCAAAGCCAAGGCTGAACTCTCTCTCTCTCTCTCTCTCTCTCTCTCTCTCTCTCTCTCCCCGATTCTGATTTGACTTGATTCTTCTTCTCCTTTTTCCTCTTTTTTTTTCCTTTCACTCTTCCTCGATTTCGCTCTCGTTAGAACCCTCTCAAATAGTTCTTTTTTACCGTCAATTTTTAAAAATTTCGCCTAACCGTCATTCTTAATTCGATTCGGTTCCTTCCTTTCCCAATCCTAAAACCGCGTAGTTGTTAATTGGTTAAGTCGTTTTGCCCCTTTCACTTTCATTTTTCAAGAGCTGGAGGTTCCTGTTTACGCGCGTCCGCGCGAGCGTGACGAGAACGTCGGTCGGGTGCAGCGGACGCGCGTGAGGCGGACGTGCGGGGTCGTGCGGCAGTTGGTATTTGGGCGTTGAAGGGAGTTTCGCTTAACGGCCCAAAGCCAAAAAGGCGTCAAAGAAGGGTCTTCTTCGTTGTGAATTAAAGCTGACAAAACGACTCCGCTTCCATGGGACTTCCTCCTGCCGTCGTCCTTACGAAAGGAAACGGAGCTGGGAACAAGCGTTGGGCTTCGACAGTGGGGCTCGGCCCAAGTCAGTGATTCTGCATCAAGGTGACTGAGGCCCGGTTGTACTGGTCCATTAGCCGGACCTCGGACCAAGTCGAAAGAGACCGAAACCCCAGATAAACTCGGAACTCGACCACTACTCGATTGTGGAGACCAAGGCCCACAATCAAGTATGTTACCTACTAGCTACTACTAGTAGAACCTCCTAAAGCCACGGAGGGTTCATCCTCGATTTGAAATCGAACCTTGCCCGTCATCCCGCTTGTGCATCCCAGCAGGCTAGGTGCTGCATGATAACACTTCATAATGAAAATTTCTCAGCCAAAAATCAATCTGGTATGGAAATTCGTTTGGAAAAATCACTTTTGAAGTAGAAATGATTTTGGTAAAAAAATTGACTTATGATAGTATTTTTTACTTTTGATTAAATTTTTGGCCAACTTTAAAAATTTAAAAATTTTTACTTCTCAACTCCAAAATAACATTTTCGACCACACGAGCCTCTGTCGACCATCATTGCCACCTGTGAATGGCCGTCGCCACCACCGGCCACCGTCCGCCCGCAGCCGCCAAATATTTTATTAATAATGTTTCAAAAATAAATATTTTCAATCGTTATCTAATGAATTTCTGTGATCAGAAGTCAATCTGAAATAAAAATAAAAAAATCAATTCCTACTTTTAAGGACAAGTAGAGAAATTAATTTCTAATCACACGTTGGTAAGAAGTGTTACCATGCGCTACCTTAATACTAAACAATTTGATGCAAATGAGCTTTGCATGAGCGTGCGCCCAATCTCGAAGTACGCCGCCCAAGTTTTCATTTCCTCGTATTCCGCCGGCATCGACCCCGGGCTCAAGGTCCCATCTGGACCACAGCGCCGAGTGGCCCGAAAGCTTTGAGTCGAAAAGTCCAGTTCATGAAAGCCGAATTTATTGGACCACTTTTCGGTGGTACAGCGATTCAGTTGTCGTGGGACGTATGTCGGACAAGAGATCGGGCGACGCAAGAGCGCCGGATTTAATGTTACACATTCAAAGGAGAAATATAGCGTACTTTGAGTTGCCTCTCCTTCTCACCTGCCTGCGGTACTTCTTTGTTTTAGGATCCTCACTGGCAGCACCGCACTCTTGAGTACGGAGTAGAGGGCCAGGAGTCAGGACCCGTTGTGAGGAGCATACTTGGACTGTAGCAGGAGAAACTAACATTCATTGCACTTGCGAAAGAGAAGTGGTTTCGATTGCGCTTGCACACGAAACACCACATCGTTAGCATTTCCCATATCATTCTTTCTCTGAGCTGATTTCATCTGGGAAGCGCCACTTAATCGTTCACGAAACAATCGGAGATAACACCCCATTTTAACACCAGATTTTGGCCGAACAGACACATCCGCACAATCCTGGGCAAGGTTTTTAAGCATTCTGGATGCTCAAGTTTAAAGTACTGCCATGTAAACTTCCTAGGCAGCGGCAATGGCAAGGAAGTGGCTATCTAGCGCCCTATAAAGCAGAGCAATCACCAGTTTCCCAATATTGGGAATCCAGCCTCTAGCCCATGTTGTAAACTCGACAAATAGTGCAGCTCTTTACCAAGAGTAGTCAAAACTCACTTCACGCGCCACTCCGAAAATTGTGTTGGGATTTAACAGCATGCCAGCACTTGAGGTATTCGATCTCGTAACAGAGCTTCATTCACTTCTTGGAAAAATTGCTATAAGAGGGCCTCTCTAACAGAGCTTCATTCGCTTCTTGGCATGTCACTATGGTTAACGATATTCATTACAGGCAGCCCATTTGCATATCAGTGTGGGAGAATCGGAAGTCTATGAAAGCTGGATAAAAGGAATTAATTTAGAAGATCAATGCCGGTGCCAGAACACTAACTTCATCAGTCGTATTAGACAGAAATCACAGCTAAAGGGGCGATTTTGAAGATGGAGATCTATTGTCTTTTTCTATCCATTGACACACGGGTGATATATTTTTTTCAACCTAATGAAGAATTGAGATGAAGCTTTGCTTCTCATACTCTTATTCCTAGTAGGCGTGGATATCGCAGATCAAATTGTCTTGTCGAAGCCACCACCAACATGCATATGCAACCATTCCGGCGAGGAACCATGACCATATTCTGTGGGAGCTTGTGAACCGAAAGGTACGCCGCCAGTATCATATGGCTGTTGACCAAACTGTAAGCACGTGAGATTGTATGAGAATTGAAAAACAGCAGAAAGCCAATGTCTAATCAATTTGACTCGTTTCAAGTATGTCCCCTTCTCCTAACCGAGCACTAATTGGTAATGAACTGAGGCCTACTATTTAGTAACATATTCCCATTAAGAAAGATCATCAATGAGGAACCAAGAAGTCTTTTAATTTCAGTGGCAACAAATTGACAGCTGAAGCATGTGTCAACACCAAACAAATAGTGAAATGAGAGTTGAGCAGTATCAGTATGTATGAGAAAACAGAACCTCATGCCGTGAGAACCATTAGAGATCTTTCCGAGATATAGACGAGAAGATTAAGTCCGATTGATTTAATGAAAAAGCTACGGATGAGCAGCTACTATTGTCTCCAGATCTTGCTAAGCGGGTTATCTATGAATATAGTAACAAGTCCAGTTCTGCAAGCTACGACGAGAAGACTTCTTCTCTATCAGATTACTGTGGCTTAACTTCGCAAGTTTCCCCACTGAAAGTTTCTCGGTGAAGCTCCAACTAGAAGCAATCCGAAGTGTATTGAAAAAGTGCTTTTGAAGAGCAAAATGACTAGGACTTACTTCTTTAGAAGAAAATACTTCGATCTGGGGGTTCACTCTTGAATTAACAGCCTCGAGTTTCATTGACAGGAACTGCAATATCAGAAATTTTTGCAGCGCGCACTTGAAGTCCATTCTAGAAGGAAATCGATCTGCCACATAACAGGCCAGCAATAAAGTGAAGAATGCATACCTCAACCTGACGTTGTAGCGATTGGATGTAATTGATGATCTCATCAAGAACCAGCGCTTTACCAATTACCTAATAATTGTTCAAACAAGAAAGCAACGATAGAAACCAGGCATCACATTTAGACTTCAGTATGTTAGGCCGCACGAGATTGGCTGTTATGTATATAGAAGGATTGCAAAATCCATACCTTGTTACATCCAGGCACTAGATCCTGAAGAATTTTCATCCTCTCGCTTATCTTTTCTCTTCTGGCCTGTCCACCGTCACTTGCTCCAGTCAGTAAAATGTCTAGTCCGTATGCTGTACACTCTACATATTTTGCCTATATAAAATGCATCTCTACATAATCGCATAGGCAAAAAGAAATCATTTTTTTCGTCATTCCAATCGCATAATCTCAAAATTTTCGGACTACGTGTTGAACGGGTTATTTTAGGGGGAAAAGATGTTACTCTTTCGGCTAAGCTGTGGCTATCCGTGGCTTGGCCTCTTCGGGCTCGCACATGGATGTAGTCTTGCTTTGGAGGCTCTGGCTGCGGCTTACTTTCTTCCGTAGGTTTGGCCGAGCTGGGCTCTCCTTCTGCTTTGATATCTCCGCTATCGTCTTCGCATCCGGAAGTTTTATCCCGTTTACCGCCATCCACGCAGTTGGGCTTCGTTCATAGAACAGAAGAACAGTGAGTATTCACATCAAGAAACCGACTTCCACTGACTTTTAGCTTCGCCAAACAGAGGTTGCACACTTTTGAGTGGAATTCGCGAAAATGTTTTCTAATCAGTAGTCTCGCTCTCTGCCTTGCCTGATTGCATAGCTAGATCACAGTTGCTGCAGGAATATATTCTATTTGACGGCTAGGAACTGGATTCAATCGAAGAAATTATATCACCCTCAGCAGTCCCTTATTTTTTCATGATGCAAATTGGCGCGTAATGATTACGACCTCAGAGGAAAGAAAGTCAATGCAATTGAACAAATAAAAACCAGCTGTGTAGGTGTCAACGCCGGTGCAGATCGATAGGAAACCAAGTGCCCAGATTGAGTGAATACCACGCCATTGCTGGTGGAGACGCTCCTAGCCGCCGATTCGTCCTCCGCGCCCCGCCGCTTCCTAGAGCCGCCGCCGCCGCCGCCGCCGCCACATCTGGCCTCCGCACTCACCAGCTCACCACCGGAGGCCTCGAGATTGGCGCCGTTGCGGCCGTTCAGGAACTGGCCGATGCTTCGCGCCACCGGAGGAGGCCTCCCAAGCCCCAACCCCACGCCGGCCGGCAGCTGCCAGATGTCCGCCAGGTTGTGCGGAACCGCGTCTCCACTGGGGAAGGCCCCGCCGTTGATCATCGCGGCGGGTGGATCCATCGCCGCCACAGGAAGGAGCTTCCTGGCTTCAAGTTCAAGCCCCAGCGAGCTTCGCCGCCATGAACGAATCTGCAATCGATCCTCGCACTTCTCGCGGTACAGAGTATCGCAACGACACTGGCCTCACAGAATGACAAGAGAGGATGCGACGCGAATGAGAGGGGGCGGTCGCTGGTCAGTGAAGCGAGAGAGCGAATGTGAACAGAGTGATCTCCTCGCACGGTGGGGATTGGTGCACAGCGGAGCGCACTGGGGCGTTCTGCTTCTCCCACTTTTGGGTGGTGCGAGACTTCCCTGTGTGTGTTTGGCTGGCCACTCTGGGATGGTATTAGTAGTAATGACACTGTCGAACGGACAGTGGCCTCGGGAGTCGCTCACGCAAGTCACTTCCCACGGTGAGGTTTTCTCGGAGTGGGTCCACGCTCTCCAACGCGAGACGGCGACGCTGACGGAGACGTTAAATATATGTCTAGGATCCTTACTTTCATATCGGAAGCGGGATTTAATTTTTTTCCATGCACAGAATAGGTGCGTTATACAAAAGAAAAAAGAGCGTTTCGAAAATGGATTTTTATTAACAACTGCCTTTTAACTTGGCAACAGTTCGGAACCTGCTGGTTCCGATTCGTGGCTACCCCTGAATCGAAATCGGCCCCTTAAGGGGCGATTCAGGTTTCAGTTCAGAATCGGCGATTCCAGGCAGGTGTAAGGGCTGATTCCAATTTTTTAAATTAAATTTTAAATAATAAATTTTCAAACGTAAATTGCAATCAATTTATACATTGTAATCAAATTTAGGAAAAAAAAGAAATGAAAAGGGCTTGAACTTAATGAATTAGCGCCTACATATATTCTTGAAGATAAAAGAATCAAAGCTCATGTAGTTTTTTTATATTTGATAATCTCAATTTACCTCATCGTCAATCGTCATTACATGTTCCAGTACCCGTGACGGTGGTATCTCTATCATCATCATCATCATCATCATCGAAGAATTCCACTTCAATGCTTCAATCATCTCTTGCCATTGAAATTTAGCCCTTGTCCAATCATCAACACAAACTTTAGCCTTCATCAAATCTGAATGTAATCTTAAACGTCGGTTGTACAAAATTAATCCTCCAACGTTAAACGTTTGTTCATTCGCAGCTATTGAATAAGGGATTGCTAAAACTTGTATTGCGGTGAGAGGGGGAATTGAGAAGTCAGTTAAATGCATATTCCGCTACTCTAGAATTTTGAACTTTATACCGCATTCGAAATCAACAAACTCAAAAAGAAATTGTTAAACAAGTCTCTATTTTAGAAATATTATGTATTGC
Organism: Rhodomyrtus tomentosa; assembly: GCA_028455895.1. Classification (NCBI taxonomy): domain Eukaryota; kingdom Viridiplantae; phylum Streptophyta; class Magnoliopsida; order Myrtales; family Myrtaceae; genus Rhodomyrtus; species Rhodomyrtus tomentosa. The sequence continues at coordinate 8,416,458 of JAPCWY010000003.1, read as the reverse complement.
ACATTTTTATCTTTTTTGCCCACTAATGAACATTTTGTATTCTTTACTAATTCTACCACCCTCCCCGCTTTGTGTGTCACTAAGTCGAGAAGATCCACTATCGCCTGAACTATATCCATTGCAAAATTCATTATATAATTCTATTATAGCGCCTTTAATCACTTCTTGTATAGTTTTAACATTTATTGTTGCATGCAAATGTAAACATTTATAATATATATTCAGATAATCGTCTAAACCATTTAATTTGGTATGTGAATCGAAAACAAAAGCAACCAAATAGACAAGAAGAATGTCATTATAATAATGCAGTCATTTTGCTTGCATTGCCATAACAGTCGGAACTAATTCATCATCTTTTTCATATTCTTCAAAAACACCCACAATATTAAGAGACTATATTAAAATAAATGCATAGTAGGATAATAAACACCAAATAAAGTATAAGCTGCACCGTTAAAGACTTTTAAAAAATCTAAAAAAATTGCATATATCCACAATTATGGGAGTAACTCGATTTGAGAAACATTATTCGAAATAAACTAACATAATAAATATTTACATGCAAAAGATTGATTAAGCAACTTATACGTAGAATTCCAACAATATCTTTTGAAAAACAATTTGTTTTATTCTATGTGTTTTACAAAATCTGCCTCATTCTTTTATAATTTGGGGATGGCTCCATAAAAATCAAATTGTTGTCTTTATTGGGCTGAGAAAAACATCAAAAGTTCGTAAATCATCTTGTACATATAAATTTAAAACACGACAAACATATCTAATGTGAAAAAATTATACACCAAAAGCGGGTTTATAAATCTTTCATAACTCAGGAATGAAGTGGTATTTGATGCAGCATTATCAGAACCAACTGAAGAAATTTTATTAATCAAATTATATTCTTCTAAAACTTGTTTAATTACTTTATAAAAATTATTGGCCATATGTCTATCATCAAACACTCGAAATGCAATAACTCTTTTTTGAATATTTTAATCGTCATCTATCCAATGACATGTGATACCCATATAAGAATAAGTTTGCCCAGGATTACTCCAAATGTCGCTACCTATATGAACATGTCCATTGAATTATTTTTTCAAATACTTTTTTTCCTTTTCTATAAAGGTCAAAAAGTTCGCATTTAAGAGTATTTCTTGGAACAGATTTTGCTTGCGAAGTACATGCAGTGTTTATAAAAAAAATTAAATAAAAAATTTCACCAACATTAAATAGTAAACGTTCAATAGAAGCATATTGAGCTAATGTTTCTTTATAAACTTTTTCATTATAACGAAATAAATGAGAAGTGTTAGGATTGGCGTACTCGAAAATTTACTATTGTTAGGTATCGATCCCCGCTTGCATTGTATATTTTGACATCAGATGCTGATTAAATATTCCATAGCCTCCTTCAGCTGTAAAAGTGTATGTCGTAACACAATATTTACATTTTACCTTATATTTATTTCCGCATAAATTTTCCATTGTGAAGTGTTCTCTCATATGTTGTATGTACCATCTCATTCCAACTCCTTTGTTGCTGACATTTATTCTCCATCGATAGGAGGATGAAGACTTTATTTCGTTGGGATGTGCTCGACGTTGGAAATAGCATATTGATATTATCATCATCGTCTACCCAATATGTAAAATTATGAGGATCATATTCATGAGGATAATCGGATTCCGCCATCGAGCTCTTTCCCCCATCATTAGCTCTGCTTCTGCTTGCAATTTTTTTTCCAAAGAATTGAGCAAAAAGCCAATTCATAAAATTGAGAGAATTGAGACGAAATTGAGCGAATTGATAGAATTGAGAAAATTTGAGATTAAGAGAAAAATGAAAGGGGGGAGAGATATTTATAGAGATTTAAGATAGTTTTAATAAATTAAGAAAAAATAAATCGAGGGTTGTACCCATTGCAAGCAACGGCTCTTTCCCCCCTTTTTTATATATAGATATGTTGATTCCTGAAAGTTAGGAACCTTAACTGGTCGCATGAGTCAGGCTGATTTCGAGCTCAAATTGATCCGTGGCCATGTCTTTTAATAGTTGTTAAAGTGACCAAGCAAGAAAAAGGTACAATTCCCGACTATTGTTATGGTGTTATTTGTAATACCCCGCATTAACTATTTCGAACATATCAAACCTCACTTATGAATATGACAGGGATATCCACGTGCTTGATTAATGTTTTACTACTATATAACATCTTTCACATTTTCACGAGAAATTTTTAAAAAGACCCGAAATCACCTCATTTTTTTTCAAACAAAAAGATAGACTTTGTTTCAAATAAAAAAGAGTTTGGAATGGATTTTGTTTAAAACAAGGATCCTTCTAACAAAAAATAAGAGCCTGAAATGCCTTCATTTTCTCAAGAGTTAATACAACGAAAAACCTCAAACTGATATATCTGTGATAAATTTATCTTAAATTATATTTTTGGCTACAAAAAAGAAATTAAATTGGTATACTTGTGATAAATTTACCCTAAATCGGTACATTTGTAATAAATTTACTCTCATTTAGTTATTTGTTAAATCTAACAGTCCAATTGCTGAGATGAACACATAAAAGTTAATGGGTGTACCAGTTTGGGATTTTTCATCTTATGTTTGTCACAAATATATCAATTTATAATTTTCATGGTATTAACCCAATTTAATGGATGATAAATTTATCACGAACATATTAATTTGAGATTTTTCGTGATCAAAATAATTAACTTTAAATTTATCATAAATGTACCAGTTTAGAATTTTTTATGATCAAAAATATTTTGGGATAAATTTATCCTAGGCATACCAGTTGGAGTTTTTAGCAATAAAAATAGTTTGGATATATTTATCACAAGTGTACCAATTTGAGAGTTTTCGTAATATTAACCTTTTTATCAAATAAGGGATTGAAGTGGATATTATTTCAAATAAGGGTACGAAGTAATAATGTTACTCTAAAAAAATGGTATGACTCACTGGTTGGTTAGGGACATTTTCGTCATTTATTTTTTATTTTTTCCCTTTATACGTTTGTTAGATTTTTTTTTTAAGCATAACCAACCCTCTCTCGATTTTGGCGAGAGCTAATCGGCTGATGAGGCGGCGGCCACAGGTGGGAGGGCATCCCTCCCTCCCGTATTTCCTTATTTGTTTTAGCATTTAATTTTAAAAAATTAATTTAATTAAACTAAAAATTAGGTTATAGTAGTATTTTGATGAAAGTGTCCTTAATTTGCAGGAGTAGTTAGCCAGCCTACGAGGTTATGCCTTTATTTGAAGCATTCATAACCACTTCAGGTCTTTATTTGAAATTGTCATGTCATTTAGACACCTATTTGATAATGTCACTTCAGGTCCTTATTTGTACTTTTCCTTGTGTTCATGTTAGTTATGAGATTTTATAGCACTGGGACTTTATATTATGTTGGCAAATACACATATCTTGAAACATTTTAATTGAAATAGGACATGCATGACTTCGTTACCGTATGATTTCAAACATATCATATGGATTTTCATTTTATTGAATTAAGATATTCACATATCGAAAAATGAGTGGACTTGAGCCTTACAAAACTTTAAGGCTTTCGAGCAATTTTTACTCCATATTATTCCTTACTTAAGAATGACGGCTTTCTCTTCAAATATAGATGCTCGCGGTGATGGTGCTGATGAGTGAATGATTAATATTTAGGTTGACAATTTTATGAAATATAGCACAAATGTCCATTAACTTGACCCAATATGCAATATAATTTGTGAAGTTTTAATTAATTCAATGCAGTTCATGAACTTTAACTTGACGTGCAATGCCATTCGTGAACTTTAAATTTATTTAATGTAACTCATGAACTTGTGGTATGTGTTAAATTTATTCTATAAACTATATGAAATTATTCAATATGTCATTCCATTAATTTAAGTTTAAGAAACACATTGATATTTTCATATATTTTAGAGACTAGATTAATGAAGTAAAGTAGAATAAATTTTAGAAATCATATTGAATATATTAAAAATGCATGTTTTTCATTACACATTAAACCGTCAAAATTGTTTAACCAATAAAAACCTCTCGTGGTGCTGAGGATGTTGCCTCACTTCTAAACCGTCCAATGGACGTATGGCGGCGGGATGTGATGCGATCGACAACGGCAGTTTAAGATTCGTCGTTGTTGAGTCCTGCGAGCGTGGGGACCCTCCGTACCTATCGCGATCTCCGGCAGGCAAGTACGCGTACAGAAAAGGAACACGAGTTGGACGAAGAGAGCTTCGTTTTATCGTCTCGCGAGAATTTGGGCCGTATCTTAACGGCGCTATTTGTCACGGCTTTCAAGGTCTTAGGTGCTGATGGTCAACGATTCTCTGCTGATGGTACACGATTCCCATTTCTTCATAGCCGATAATCACATAACGGTATACCGGGTTTGCATTGAGCGTACATGATAACACTTGTCGGGCAAGAATTGATTCGAGCGGGAAAATAAAATTTTTAATTTTTCATTTGGAATAGAAGTTGAATTTTTAGGTTCTAGTTCAAAAGTTGATTTCTGATGAAAAAATGCGTTTGATAATTATCAAAAAATAAAATATTTGAAACATTATTAAAAAAATATTCGATGGTGGCGATCGACGCCGGTAGCCGGTCCTGTGAGAAGAAGTCATTTTACCAAACGCATTTACTTGGTAAAATGACTTATGACAAGGAAATGAAAAAAAGAAAAAAGTGTTACCATGCAGCACATTAGAGATCTTGTAGATTGAGATTGTCTTTGCGGATTTACTTTAAGATCTTTGAGGTCCATCGTTGTTATGACACTGGAATGATGAGATCGCCTTTTGTGTTAGCTTGAGCCGGCTCAGGATTAGCATTTTTTTTTTTCATTTCTCTACTACGTACTTTTTGGTTCAAAGGCTCAGTGGTCACAACCATCGACTCGACACTAGAGTCTAACGATATTGGCAATAATTGCAAACCGTGTCCGTTAGGGGTGAGCATTGTTCCATACTCTGGAATCAAGTCGGTGAAAACCCTGTTCGATTTCAGGTTCAAGATATGCAAAATAGGTTCCAATATTGGAGAACCTGTTTTGACGGGCAAGCTCAAGTTTCAAAAATGTGAAATTTAGCTTAAACTATTAGGTAGAGGGAGAACACATGAATACAAATAGCATATAAGATCAATTCATAAGCGATATGGGATGACAACAGCAACTTCAACACCCCTTTCACATACAAGTCGAATTACAAGCAACACTTGAAATTTGACTAAGGAGGTGACCCTACATACGCATAAAGGGATAACGCTGGTTATGATACCACGTTAGAAAGTCCAACCCAAAAATATAAGCTATTAGGTTGAGGGAGACCACATGAATATAAAGAGCATATAATACTAATTCACAAGCGTTGTGAGATGACAACAACGTGACAGGTACCAAGTTTTTGTTTTTTTGTATTTCTCTTCGCATAATCTTACGATATTCCATGGGGTTCGATAATGAGCGTGTAATCTAAAAACACTAATATAAGCTTCTATTTTCAACGACATTAATGCTTGAGACTTTTTATTTGTTAAAATTTGTGCATTTATTCGTACGTTTAAGTATGAATTATGGTTATAGCGGCAAATGATAGTCATTAAGTATAATGATTCACTACAATTGTTCGAGTAAGAATACACGTGAAACCTACATAGACTTCGGTACCAATTCTAAATTTTGCGATGAGGTAGGTTTCAAGTCTGAAGGTATGTAGGATAAGTTTCATGTCTCAAAAAATGAGGTGATAGATAGGTTCAAGATTGCAGATGGAACATATACAAAACCTGAAATCGCTCACCCTTAGTGTTTGTAACCGGCTATCAACGTTGGGAATTTTTACCACTACCGATTAAAAGCTAAAATGATTGCAAGTTCCCAAATCACCCTAATCCTCAAATAGATCACGACTTGATCGAATGACTTACGTGTGGCTGGAGCAAATAGCCTCGAGCACTAACATTTAAAGAATAACGAGAGCTCTTCTCATCAAGGTTCGAGATTAAGTGGATCCCAATGAGTTCATTATATTTAAGCCATCTGCCGTAAGTGTGAATCGATATTATTCGCACACATATCCCTACATCTCATATTATTAATCAAGATGAAAGACTCGCTTTCCCAAGTCCGAATGATTTCATCCATATCGTTATTTGCAGCTCAAATGATCACGATTAAGATAGACCCCGTTCGATAGACCATACTCCACGCACTATTTATTTTTCCTATTTTAAGGAAAAAACTCCTTGGCTGCACTTACAAATCATTATATGATGACCGCGCGTTCCATGAAATTTCAAATAGAAATCACGTGACTTAACATTGGAGTTGAGTCGCCGTCACGCGTATCGGCATCATGGGACGAGGCCGCCGTCCGGATCAAAGCTGTAAATTGGATAGCCGCTGGGGCCCCTAAGACCCACTTCCTTCCGCGCGGTTTCAATTCCGTTTCCGATCTCTGTCTCCGAACTTTTTATTCTCTGAGCCCATCAACCAGAAAGCATGCGTAGCTGGCAATGCCGAATCCGGTCTCTCCCCAATCTCCATCGCCGTCAGGAAAAAGTACAGGGACAGAAGGACAGTCGCCCAATCAGAAAGAGGACATAACTGCACAGCAGACACTCGCGGGGGCCACACAGCTCTTCGTAATCCCAGCCGTAAATTTTCAAAGGAGCACGTAAACGGATCCAATCGACCCGACCCGTTCGAACCCGGGTGATCCCCACAGTGATAAACGCAGTGCCAGAAGTGTCCGTCCGTTCGTCGCAATCGGTGATGGGGAGGGAGAGGCCCTGACTTTCGCTTGCGTTCCGTCGCCAATTTGGAATTCCAGTTTTGGTTAGGGAAGTACGAATCAGTTTGAAAGACCGCCCTCGCTCTTTATCTCCAGAGGGTAACTCCACATTGGGCTCGTGCACGAATTCGAAAATGGGATCGACCCATCCCCGTCGAAATTCCTCGCTCCAGTGCCCTCGCGGCAGCTCTGCTTCGATTCCCATCTCGTGTGGTTCCGCGCCGTGGACGCCCAGCGATCACATGGTTCCAAAACTACGCTCATCAATTGCTACGAGGAGATTTAGAACATAGATAAGTATGTACTTTGATGTGCATGGTGAGTTCAACGGCTCGTCAATGTCATGGCCGATTGACATTTCCGTTTATTACGATGTGAAAAGGGTAAATTTCTGTTTTTTCAAAAGGCATATGGAATTTCGGCCTAGTACAAAAAAAAACTTCAACTTTAGCATTTATGTCAATTATATCAACAAAAAAATTTGTTTCGTAAAAAATCCTCAAATTTTGCTTTTGTTCTAATTCTACCGGTTCAATATCGGCCGAATTTAGTTAATCTTACATGGCTCAAATTTTTTCACTGAATTTACTAATGAATTTTTGAAATTTAGAAACAGTAGATTCTAGGGACGACGATGAGATTTTAAATAGTTCGTAAGAATATTTTCGTGTCTAGTCGTTTTTTTGGACTGTTGAATGCCGAAGATAATACAAAACACGTCACCTTGAGTGACTATATATATATATCTCCCGCAATATGTAGGAAAAGTAAATAACAGAAGAAAATTTTGAGATTTTTTTATGCCAATTCTATTTAGGTGTAATTCATTAATGACATGAAAATACCAAGTAAGATTAACTGATTATAGACAGAAGGTTGATGTTGAAAAATTGAGACGAAAGTAAAATTTAAAATTTTTTATGAGATAAAAAAAGTTTTAAATATGCTAACATTTAAGGTTTTTTTTTATATTATGCCGGTAAAATTGGGATAAAAGTAAAAGTTTAGAGTAGAATTTGAACACAAGTAAAAGTTGAAGTTTTTTTATAGGATAAAAAAATTAGATACAATTATCACAAATGCTAAAGTTGAATGTTTTTTTTTATTGGGTATTGCGCCTAGGATTTTCATATGTACCTAGTATGTGAGAGACTTCTAGATTTTATATTCCAAGCAACTCTATGCAATTTTTCTTGTATATGATCTGTGGGTTGACCGGAGGGCAAGGAATCATCTAGAAAAGCATAAAAGTTAAACGCATGTGAGGCGATTGTACAAAATAAGAACCTAAATCTCATCACTTCAATGAAACACGAGCATATTCACCTTTGCTAGCGAAGTTCAAGCGTCCTAAGCCATCTACTAGCCTTCTTCTTCTTCATTTTTTTTTTTTTTCAGTTTTGATAATTGAAAAGGGTAAGGAAGGGCGACCAACACTAGCAACCCCCTTTGGACGTTACCATAGAGTTTTATATCTATCATGGAATGTTCAATTGGAGTCATAACCACTTTACACCGTCTCGATTCGAAGATTTAAAAGGTGACAAGTCTATCTAATGACCTAGTAAAACATGGAGACCCCTTTAGCATTAGACCAACCATCTAGAAGGCATTCTATTAGCTTTTGATTGAAGCTCTACCTTCTGAGTTTTTGCATGCTGGTGGATTTATAAAAGAGTCGGTAAGTGTAAAAAAAAAAAATTAACCATTGTTTGATTAATCTCATCTAAAAAAGACAAGCTAGTAAATAACAATTAAAAAAACCAAATGCATGTGGATAAGTAGTTCAAATAGAAAATGACACAAATAATTCTTAAATTTTAGCTCAATGTGCAATGTAGTCCATATGAACTTGATTAATATGGTCTCTGAACTTTAGCCGAATATGTAACGTGGTCACAAAATTTTTAATTTGTTTAATGTGATCCCTGAATTTTTGAAACATGTTCAGCTTAATTTTTGAATTATAAAAAAAAGTCCAATATCGTACTTGAACTTGAATTAATGTAAGGACTACACTGAACATCTTTCTATATAGTTCGGGAACTAAATTGAAGATATTTCAATAGTTGAGGAATCATATTGGTTAAATTAAAAATTTAGAGACCACATTGCACATTGGACTAAAATCGAGGAACCGTATCGGTTAAATTAAAAATTCAGGAACTACATTGCATATTGGATCAAAATTCAGAGATCATTTACGGCATTATCCCCATCTCCAAACGACGGTTAGTAGCCACCAAGTTGATAACTTAATTGAAGAAAAGTTGATAACAACGTTCGTAGTTTCATATGAGAAGTAGCATAGAAACCACTTATTTTCTCCCTTTCGCTCTTAATAATCTCCAATAGAATTCGTAGACTCTTAGGATTCTCATCTGTGTCCTCTTCCTAAAAATCCCTCTGTATAAAAATGGGGAGGACGAAACTCATGGAGCACGTGCTTGCGTTGGCGTCCCGACCTTAAACACCAGCATCGTCTTGGAAACATTGCATATTCTTCACGTGCAAAATGTGTAACTCGAGGCAATTTCTCTGTTGATCATTTAAACATCACTTTTAAAGTGGCACGTGGAAAATTTCTTGATATGGTAATTACCGATTAACTTGCCCTTCCTCAATTTGCACATGGACTTGTCCCATCACATGCGATCGTCGTTGAGTTCTATCAAGTTATGGCATGAGTCGAGGTCGATCTCGCCATATGTTTTGGGTGGAGTAAGTACAAAATATATTAAAAAAAATAGAGAAAACATTAGAATATCACCAAAATTTGCAGACATAAGCGTTCGTTGCGACACGTCAGCGATTTTCAGCCACAATTGATCAGACTGGCTGAATTAACAAAACTACAAAAGCCTAAATTCAATTAGCAAAAATAAAATTTTTAGAACTGAATTAACATAATTACGATAAATTTAAGAATTTTTTGGTAGCCCTCTTTATTTCTTACTTATCCCATTAAATGATTTTTTGATTTAATAGGACCTTTTACGTTATTCTTGACGTGATTGTCAAACAATCTATTAAGTGCCGGATCTTTTAATTTTTGCCACTTAATTGGGTCGTCAAATGGCCCCCTCGTAATTATGAAAAATTACAAAAAAAAAGTAATAAACCTACTGCAATTATGTCAATTCAATACTAAACTTATTTTTTTAAATCAATTTAGTATTAAACATTTTGCAATTGTGACATTTCAGTCTATCAGGCGAATTTTGACTGTTGACGTTGACGTGGATGTCAGCTGGCCGAAGACCGAATAATTTTTTTATATATATATTATGATTTCTTATAAAATTTCATGGTTTTGCTTTTTATTTTCTCTTTTTTTCCCCTCCCCACCTCTATCCGGTCACCATAGTTAGGCGACTGGCTAGAGGGGCGATTGGAGAGGCCGACTTGCTTTGCCGTGGCAGGGCTGACCTCGTTATCGTTAGGTAAGGCAGCGACGGCGAGGTCAAGCCTCGCCAAATTTGGTTAAGGCTCCACCTTGCAACCTAGATCGTTGCCTCGCCCGATGATGGCGAGGTCGACCCCCACTGGGCTGGCAAAGTCAAGCCTCGCTGTCGCTACCTTGCTCGGCGAGGTGCGGTCGGCCTTCGCCATGGCCAGGTGAGGCTCGACTTTGCTGTCCTAGATTTGGGCATGCAAGGCCGAGCCTCGCCCTGCCATGGCGGGGCTCGACCTCGTCGTCGTTGCCTAACTCGACGACGGTGCGGTTGATCACCGCCATGACCAGGCGAGTCGATCTCTTCAGCCGCCCCTCTGGCCTGTCACCGGACTATGGCGACCTGCTGGAGGTGGGGAGGGGGAAAATAGAAAAGAAAAGTATAAAAATATAAAAAAAAATGGCTAGCCAAAATTTGCAAAATAAAATGAAATGACACAATTGCAAAATGTTTAGGACTGAATCAGTCAAAAAAAAGTTTAGAACTAAATTGATACAATTGCAATATATTTGGAACTTTTTTGGTAATTTCTCCCCTCGTAATTACCTAATGCCTTAGCAATGTATGTCGAATTGATATAAGTTATGGCACGTGCTTGTAATAACTGTGCTCTGCAATTATAATTCTCGAGTTTGTCATTGAAAATAACCGGTAGATAAGATAACCCTCATTCAGATTCAATCATTTTACAAATCAAAGTATATGAATATCTCAGCGTCTGTAGACGCTTTTCAGGAAAAATCGTAAAACACCCTAAAACTATCTTTACATTTTTATTTTTTTTAAACTTTATAAGTTACCTCAACAATGCAAAATTCCTGTGTAATTTGTACTCTCGAGGGCTCTGTAAATAATTATCCCCATATGTTATAACTTTCCTTAATCAACAGAAACGTTGTCAATTCCAATAGTTGATAATTTTTCCTCAAATAACAATTTTCAAAATCACTCGACAGTTGATCCTTCATGCTTCAAGGTTACCGTGCGGCGTATACTAAGATCCGTCTTTCGGGAATAAGGAATAGTGATCTCGGTCTTGGTGCCTTAAAAGGACATTAGGAAAAGGCTTAACTGCTTCAATTATAGAGTGGGAGAGGGGATTGGCCGGATAGAATATACGCGCCCGAAAATGGAGGGAAGGGCTTTTGCTGAAGTCAAAGGGTATCCTAAAGGAATGGTAGCACCACAATCCATACATTCTCTTAATATAACGGCTCATATTGAAGAAGACCGATCCCGTATTTTTCTATACAGGTTCATAGAATTTTCCAAAAGGAACTCGTCAAGAAGCTAACTTGTTAGGGTACAATATGTGTGCATAAGTACACCAAGAGTGTCATAACTTATGTACGGCGCTTGTGAATACCTTAACTTTTTTTGCTCACTTGAGTACTATAAATTTGAAAAAAAAATCACTTAAGTGTCATTGCGGGAGCAATTTTTTGAATTTTTTAATGTTTACATGATTTTTTATTTTATTTTTTTAGTTATTTTGGTTTTTTTTTTTCGTTTTCCTTCTCTTGGCCTGTGAGGGTCACCGCGAGGGCCCTCCCCAACCGTCGCGGCCACTGGCGAGGTAGGGCCTTGAGGGCCCTCGCCCAAATATGGAGAGGGCCTTCATGCCCTCGCCTGCGGTTGTTGCCCAAGGCTATTATGGCCCCTTGGCCTAGGGCGAGGTGGCCCTCGCTCCGTGGGCTAGCTGATCGTGGCCAGCAAGGACCCTCAAGGTGACCCTCCTCTGCCATGAGAAGATACATTTTTTTTATTCCATAAAATATTAAAAGATGTAAAAAAATTACGTGCCATTGAAAATAAAATAAATAAAATAAAAAGTACACATTAGATTATTTGTTTGAAATGATACTCGAGTGAACAATTTTGCTTCAATATGGCACTCAAGTGGGGAAAAAATATTATATCACTAGTGAATGCTATACAAAAGTTATGGCACTCTCGATATGCTTATCTCTAATATATGTTTGCATAGTATGGAAGTGTTAGTGCTATGGTATACCTCGAATTAATTTTTTGAATACAAAAAATCCCAGATTAATATACATATAACAAATTTGTCTTTTGTCAGTTTACGTTAAATTGGGTACATATCATGAATTTTCAAACTGATACGCATGTGATAAAGATATAATAAAAACTCTAAATTGGTACATTTGTTAACTGTTACGTGTCATTCAAATCAACAATTTGGCTATAAAATTTAATGAAAATCAGCAGATGATATATTTGTCACGAGTGTACTGGTTTGATTTTTTTGTGGTAAAAAAATTAGTTTGAGGTTTATCACTTATATATCAGTTTTGAATTTTTCGTGATATTGACCATAAATACTTATCGGACAAGTCTCCCAAGGATTGAGATGGGTAATAATGAGCGATGTATAAGTGCGATCGCTCCTAAATTGTCATGACTGAAGTGCTCCTTTTGGAAGATTTAGTCCCGGTGAATTGGGATGGATCAGCACAAATAGGAATTAGAGCAATACACGAGTCATGGTGCGCGATTTATACCATCACTTGTTACATATTTAGGCTCCGTCTCTTTCATAAAAAATGAATAATTTAAAAACTTTATTTTAAAAATAATCTCCCGCGTTGCTTACAAAATAAATCAATAAAAATATATTTTTTTCGTTCGCAAAATTATTTAGACACAAATTATTATCGACAATAAAAATATTTTTAATTGATTAATTATTTAAGCCGATGACTTTTAAAAAAAATATTTTTTCAATCTGCGAAATAAAGGAAGCTCTAGTATAATTTTTAAGCCTTATGAGTTACGCCAACATATTCTTATTTAAGAGATTACATGGGATGTCCAGATTTCGTACTAAAAAAATGCTATACGTGTTGAGAAAGTTTAAAATCCACTCGTGATTAGTTGAAATAAGCGAAGATTGCGTAATCAAATTATTGCCTTTTTGCCGCATCACGTGATGAAAGAGTTCGAGTAGAAAGCTCCTATGGTGGGGTCGGGCAACGAGATGAACTGACTTATTAAATTGGGTTATAAAATCATTTCTTAGCCCGAGGTTAGTTGTCATATGTGTCAATCATATTCAACAAATGAGTAGTGAATGGTTTTAAACATAACGTGGAGGTTAAAGGTGTCATAAATTGATTTACAACTTGCTTAGACTCAATATACCTCTATAGATTTATTCATCTTCACTCGGTCTTGTCCTCATTCATTTCGCACTCTAATCTTGGTTTAGGTAATCGATTTTTGTAGATTGAATTAAACATGCAAGTGATTTAAGAATATAGGACGGTCATGTACATGTGGGGTGTGAGTCACTAGGTTAACATTGAAATAAACGAGTCATATGTTTTGAAAAAAAATGAATATTTACATAAATGATCCATGAACTTTGGCGAGCGTGCAAGTTGATCCATAAACTTTTGACTTTTTCAATTTAATCTCTAAACTTTTAGTGCATGTTCAATCTAATCCCTAAAATATAGAAAAATGTTCAATATAATCATTTTGTTAATTTAAGATAAGGGATAACGTTAAACATTTTCATATGATATAGGGATCAAATTGAATATTTATTAAAAATTCAGGGACTGAATTGAACAAGTCAAAAGTTTAGAAATCAAATTTTATATGGCTAAATTGAATAAATTAAAAATTTAGAGATCAAATTGCATATTATGTCAAAATTTAAGAAATATTTATGTCATTTTACCATAAATATTGTTAAAGGAATTTATTTGGACGGGATCTAGCGAGGCATCAGCACCGCGATCCAATCTTATCTACGTGGGACCCTCCAAGAGACCAATCATGCGAAGATTTGAGAAGCCCGGTTGGGCGGGCTTTTGCCCCCATCACAGATCTGGAATCTTCTCATTCATGCTTTTTGTTGAAAGATGAGCTGTTGACCCTGTCTGCTGGAAAAACAGGGCTGCAACATCGCAGTGTCTCTTCAAGGACACTTCGATGCAACCTATAATTAAGCTCTCTGATCATGACATCCGTCATGTAGTACTAGTACCCCACCATGGCCAATTGGCCAAAAAAAAAGCGCTCTTTGCACCCGCGAGTAACGCATGGTAAACTTCACATTACCACTCGACGTTTTTTCTTATGATAGGTGAGCGACGGCCGCTCAAATGTAGGAGTTGAAAGTTTCAATCTAATAACTTTACAAGTCTCGAGCTGGTAAACAACTGAATCTTCAATATGATGGATTTTGCTTAATTTTTTTTTTTAATCTTTTAAAAGGTGCACCTCATCGTCACTGAATATCTACAATGACGGGTTTTGCCAATGTGAAGTTGACATTGTTAGAAAATCGCGGATGTTGGGTTTTGGTTAGGAAAAAATTGTCAAAAAAATCTTAAATTTTTTGTATTTTTGCTAATAGAGTCTTAAACTTTTTAGGTTTGTCGATTCAGTTCCAAACATTTCTACTTTTTGCCAATTCAGTTCTATTGGCCAAAAATCGTTGATGTCGACGTCGGCCATCCTACGTGGCACTATTAACGTTGATATGGATATTTTTTAATAATATATTTTCTTAAAAAAATTCTAAATTATTTATTTATTTATTTCAATTTTTTTCTTTTCTTTTCTTCCTAGTGCCAGGTAAGGGTTGCCCTTGCTGGATCGAGTGAGTGCAGCCCTCGTCGACCTCGAGCAGCCCTTGTCTGTTGGCCCCTAGAGAGCTCAAACCTCGCAAGACATTGGCGAGGGCTTCCCTCGCCTGACGTCGGTGATTCGGCAAGGCGGCCCTCAATTGACGTCAGAAGGAAAAAAGGGAAAAAATAAAAAAATAAAAAATAATATTCAAAAATATATAATTGCAAATTATCAGTGTCGGCAGTGCCAAGTAGCATGGCCGGCGTCCACGTTAGTAATTTTCGATCAATATGACTAAATTGGCAAAATGGAAAAAGGTATATGATTGAATTGATAAAAGTGCAAAAAATTTATAACTTTTTTGATTTTTTTTTTTGTGGAAAAGAACTATTTGGACCCTTTCCAAGACATTGCTTCATTAATCGGTGTATAGTTCGAAGTGATGTATAATCTGTAAATAGTGAACAATTCGTGTTAGTGCGTGTCGTTATCTCGTTTCTAGTTTTCATAGTAATTCCTGCTACCATGTTATTTCAAATGAATACATCAAGTCTCAAACGTACTCACGCCGGGTCATGTTCGAAATATTGCCTTGTATCAAACCGCGAAAGCATAGAGAAGGCCCTTCTTAGAACGAGGTCGTTTTGGAGTCGAGGTCTGGCTTCGCTTCTTCTTAAGTCCCTTGGGCAGCTGGGCTTGGGGGTGGACAGTATTGGAGGGAAAATGGAGGTGCTTAAACTGTCCAAGTTCAAGCTCCAGCTGCGAGCCCTAGTCACCGAAGTTCGCGATCTCAGGGTAAAGGATGCAATTCCTTCAGATAATCTTCATCTCTCTCTCTCTCTCCCTGACTCGAATCGACTTCGAACATCTACAGGAGAGGGAGCGATCAGTCACCGAGCAACTCAACGCACTGATTCAGGTCCGCCTGTAAGTCCAGCCTTCGAATCGATTCCCTGGTCCTTCGTCTGAAATTTCATTTCGATGCTGCAATGCAGAAGCAAAAGCAAAATGACGAGGATCACTGTCGAAAACTGCAGGAATTGCAAGCCGAGTTGGCTTCGTCCGTTGAGATGCGCCAGAAGATTGAACGCAAGGTGGATTGATTTCTAAGTTCGAGAACCTTTCGCGGTCGATTTCTTTGAGAAAAAACTAATGTCATTGGCTTAAGTGATTTCTACAGATGAATCATCTTCGGGACGACAACACTTTGCTCGAGAACAGGCAAAAAGAGCTCAAGGCGACTATACAAAACTTACTTCAGTCGAGAGATGATTTCATAAATGCTTACCAGGTCTTGCTTCAGTTGGCTACGCTTTTGTTTCATTTTCATTTCTCGTTAAAACTTCCTTTCTTGCAAAAGATTGCAACTCTGACGCTGATAATAAGTTTTCTTGTGAACGAGACTGAGCTTAATAAGCAGAGCTGCTCGATATGTAGTAATATGTGATTGATTTGCGCATGAAAAAGTTGCTCGGAATTGTAAATGGCATTCTCCAGAATGGTTTTTAGTCTCTTATCGGCTGTCATGTCGATGTCCTTAGGGGCAACGTTAGCAAGATATAATGTTTTGGTTGTATGGTAATTGATGAAGATAACATAGAAATTTGACTATTCTTTGTAACTCTAGGGAATATGAAGTTTCTGGTTAAGCCATCACGGTCGGCGTAAAATGCAATAATTATGTCAGTCAGTCTTGTTATAAGACTGTAATTCTTCTAATTGAAATGTCTGAAACAAGTGGGTTTCATCTGGTGCAATGTCTAACCTGATTGGAATGGAAATTCCGGGTGATGTTTGTCATTCTATATATAAAAAACTTCGACAATTTTCATGATTTTACTTCTCAATCTCTTGGACTGATATGCCAAAAATTGACTTATACTGAAGTTTATTAAATTCATCAATATGCAGGAGTCAACCTGTGAAATGAGGCGTTCCATAGAAACCAAGGATAGAAAGCTTTCTCTGCTATCAGAGAAGTTAAATTCTCACATTATGTTATTTGACTCGATAGAAAAGGAGGCACTTTCCATCAAGCAAGTCATGGATAACGTGAAGGGTCTTATCAGTCCCAAAGAGGAATTAGGCGCGTGTATTTCTGAGTATTAACTTCTTTGCGGCCATCTCTTAAGTGCTGTAAAACTTATTATTCCACTAGCATCATTATCTTCCAGTCTAAATTTGTTTCGCTACATACAGTATCCAGCTTGAAGAGCAAAGTCGACGAGGTCTGTGCATATGAGAAGTTGTTTATAGGTAGTTTCTGAACTTCAATTCACCAAACCCATTGAATATTTCACTGCTGGTTATTAAATGAGGCTGGCTTCAAAATCCAAGGGCCAATCTATAGACAATCAGAGGTAGTGTAAGAGATATTTAGAGTTGTACTAAGTACAGCAGCGGGTTCTTAAGCTATGGCATTATTATCTCTGTACCAATTTAAGTAATATCGACCTTATGTTATTATGGCAACACTTATCGAAACTATGATCCCAAGCATTTTGTCGTAAGAATTCTATTTCATGATTCACAGAAAAGATTAATTATCTGGAAAACAAGATTAAAAATGACGAGGAGGAGCTGAAGAGGAAAGATGGAATCATTGCCCAGCTTGAAGAACAATTGGAAGCTGCAAAAGTTAGCAACGGTCGCCAAACTCAGATGGAAGAGATATCCACTATCTATCCGTTTCATTTATCATAGAATATGATTTGTTCATCTATCTTAAGAAGTCTGTTAGTGCTTAATTTGTTCCTTTATTTGAAGTCATTTGTTACGGTTGTTTTCATTTGACCTTCTTACCTTCGAAAGGCCCTCTTTGAGAAGGATGTGGTCATCCAAAACTTGGTTACAGAGAAAAAGGTATATTCTTTAGCAGCTGATTGTTGTTTCTTATTTTTACCTGTTAGTACTGACCTCCTTGACATGCCATATCAAAGGCACTGGTCTTGGAAGTAGGAGGTTTGGCGATTGTGCTGCAGAAGATTCAGGACACCATTCAGATTATGAATGAGGAGGTCAGATACCGTACCGACTTCTTAATTTGTGTCCATTTTCTGCCAATGCTGCTCATGAGTTCTCAGCTATGAGTCATATGCCTATTATTTATAATTGAACTGACGTATGCATCTATGCTCACGTGGTCATAAGGCGTGCTGTTACAAGTGTTTATCATGCAGCTGAAGCTCATAAAATTGCACAAATTCCCTTCTCAATGTGTAATTAGTGGAACTCATGAAGAAAATGTGAACAGAGTGTTTATTCTGGCTTACTGGTGTTTAAATCAAGGAGTGTGTTTGGGAAAGTAGTCTATATCCTTGATCAGTCAAGTAACTTTGTTTAATTTTGTGTCGAAGTTTTGGTGTTACTCTCTATAGCACATTGTCGTGTCTTTAGAATCTTCTGATAGATTAGCTAGTAAACATTACTGTATTCCTATTCATGCAAAATTTCAACGACATTTATACTCGTTTCGTATCGTCCTTTTTGTGAATGGAAATGGCTATTTACCAGGACAAGAACAAATTTTCATCAATTGTGGAACGCAAAGAAAATTTTGGTATGGTTACGTCAAATGAAAACACTGGGTAAGATCTATGGACTCTTGACATGTCCTTCGGAGTTTCATTCATTTTCAAGAGCAGCAATCTCTGTGGTATATTTTCCCTGATTAAATTGCCATTACAATAAAAGACCATGTTCCTCTGTTTGAACTTTAATTGTTTAAGGAAGCTGGATGACAATTAATAGTAGCATCATTCTTAGCTTGTAGAAGTCTTTTGTTGTAAGAGGAAAATCTCCAAACGTTGAACGATGAAATATCTGGAGACCATATTGCTGAAGGCACTAACTCACCAAGAACAATATGAGCAAGCAGTGTAGATGCTTGTGCCTTGATGGATGCAGGATTAAATCTATACAATCAGATATGAGATGATAGAGAACTATTGAATGAGGAGAATGACCACTCTTTACATTTTTTCCGACTACTGCTACTTCATGCAGACAAGAACAGTCTACAGAGAATATGTAATCAGGTGCTTCTTCTCTTTGCTGATTTGGCCTATAACGTAATTCTGACATTCTGTTTCTCCCATCACCATTTTCTCTTGCTTTTTCTGTCTTTATACATCTGGCAACAATGCTGATTTATGTAATGTGCATCGCTACTAGGGTTAGTGATTTTCATACGTTAAACACTGTGTTCAGCATGGGGTATATGATTGAGTAGCGGCTGTAGAAATGCATCCAAATCAAAGATGTTCCATGAACTTTTTTTTTTCCTAATGGAGATTTTCGTTATGCTGTACAATTAATCTTTCTATATTAGGACTGAGGAAGATGTTCAAATGACTGATTCAAGATCTGCAATTGGGGGTTGTCGAGAAGGTGCTGCGGCAAATTCAGGTTCACTTTGCCCCGTTCTACATTGGCTCCTCGTTTACTCAGCTAGTGATAATATTTAGATGGAGAAGTATATAGGATATGAAATATACAAGATTGGGTAAACCAGCAGCTATATAGTAGGTAATGGAGTGCTATAAATTATATGATAGTCTTCTGAGATAAACTCAATTATTTCCTTAAAAAAAGTCATTTTGATTTGGACATTTTTTTTTTGGTGGGGATACTTTCAAACAATTAGTAGTTACATTTTACATGAAAAAACTGTTGCATCTTCAGCAAATGAACCTTTTTTTTTTTTTCAATTATTTTGTCTAAAATGCGGTGAATGAACATACGTACATTACATGGACGCGTGCCCAGGTGGGTAAGCATGTATGTATGCATGTGTGCTGAGCGTATCATCCCTCAAACCATGGGCAGCTGCCATATTCACGTTTACTCCAAAATCCAAATGCAGAATCTTCATGTTGTCAAAAGCATAACTCATATTGGAACCTCTTGCAGGAGGATAATCACTTGAACTCCCGCACCTCTCAGGCAAGTAATATATTGCAAATAGCTTGGGAGTTGAAAAGTCTTATCTTTTTCCTTTCGAAGGATGAATTTCTAACTGTCGTCTGGATATGTTACTGACAGTTTGCCTGTTCTCCTACAAAGTCAGCCTGCTCGGAACCTCAATCAGCGGATCATGCTCGAAATATGTCTACCCATGATGAGAAGGTATGACGCTCTCATATTTGGCACACTAGCTAGGGAGATGCTAAGTTGTGCGGCTATTATAATGCAATTTCTTCCACCTCGCCTCATTAGGAGAATGACTTATTTTTCTGAATTAGGTAGGGAACTAAACATGTATGGATTTTGTGAAATACGACAGAATGAAAAGTTAAATGGTGTCCAAGGATCCATTTAGCCTATTGGGCTCAAAAGTAGGCTTAGTTAGTTACGTTGTAGAATGACGACTCAAGAAAGCTTAGAGCCAAGTGAATCTATCCCCACTATTAAGGCTCTTTGCTCACTTAGTACCTTTCATGTAGGACAACCATAGAACTTTTTCGCGCCTCTTGGAGTCAGAGTGCTCGACAACCGAAGCAGAAGCCTCGGGAGGTTGCCTCCTCGTTTTTCGTCATTTATGAGTCAAATGCAGTCGACGGTCTGCTGGGTAATAGAAGTGTTTTGAATTTCAGGAGCAAAGCTTTGACGCCTTTAGAATGCCTTTGTGGAACCGCAACCGATGGAAAATGGAAGCCCGTGCGCAAATTTTTCTTCACTGTGCTCGAAGTCCGGCTTGCGAGCATCGCAGCCTTTCCTTCACTGAACCTTCCTATTGGGGAAACAAGTAATGGTGCGATCTCCAAAGTAGGGTCAGCATATGCGTGCATGTTGCTTATCTAATGGCCCATTAACAAGAAAAACGCACAAGACACGGCGCGATTCTCAGATCCTAATAAAGTGGTAGACATTTTGTCAGATCCTAATGAAGTGGGAAAACTTCTGAATCTTCTGGATCTTTTCCTTTTATGGGTGATTAATTCACTCTTTATTAGGTATACATCAATTAGAAGAAACAGTTTCGTGAATGCAAATAATAGGAATTTTTTTTCGCATAATTAGAATTAATTATGACTATGTGTCATGATGTTAGTAGGCAGTAGAGATGATTGATTTCAGGGGTAGGTCGGTTTCACCTTGAAATCATTAATCGGAACATAAGGCTCGGTTCCCAATTTATGAAACTGGAAATCAGATTGGACCGGTTTGATTCTCAAATGGGTCCAGGAACCAATGGTGATGGTTATAACACCTGGTTTCGTGATCGTAGATTCAAGCTCCTTGTAGGCAAATTAATTCATTCCTTACGCATATGAATAAGCAATGAACAATGACGTTAGACTTTAACTAACTATTCAACTGAAGTTGTGGGCTCCGAATTTGTTCATTTTCTCTTCTTCTTTTTTTTGTTAGTATTACCTTTTCTATTTATGATCTACTTGCCATAGTTAAGAATATCATATGTTATTTTTTTTCAATAATTTCTAGTTGGGTTATTACCGTGCATAACAAAAGCACAATTTCTTTTTTCCTTATGAATATTAATTTTCACGTATTGGCTTTTTCCGAGAGAGAATTTTCAGAATAACCTAGTCCTTTTTCACGTTATTGAGCAAGTTTTTATGGATTAATTATTAAGAAGAATTCAGAAAAAAATAAACATAAACAACTTTTTGACATGGTTTAATATTTATGAGATTTTATTTTTGGTCATGCATATCACCATCAAGTTCTTCTGTATCAGTTGTCTTTTATGTACCCATAATGAAGCGATAAGATCAATCAAGAAAAAAAAAACTTCTCTTAAAAGATTTAGCAAAATAAAATTGCAATTTTATTCCACATTGCGGACTTTTAAAAGATGAAAATTAATTAAATCAAAGCTTTGCATGGCTTAAAAAATTAAAAATGAAGATCAAATACCATTAATTTTGGATTGGACAAAATTATTATCATTCATATGTTTTTATGGGAAAAAATAAATAAAAAATGTCTGAACAGTGTATTTTCAGACACTCCTACGATTTCTTACATGCTCCGGGTAAAAATGTCTTGGCAGCAAAAATTCATTGTCTCTTAAAGAGATTGATTTCGGATTTTTTTCCGAGACCAATCAGATAAACAAATTCACAACGAAAGCGAAGCTTTTAGGTAGGAGCGACAAAGAGTGGTTAACTGCAATAAGAGCGACCGGTGAAGATACGAAATTCCCAAGGAAATTGTGCAATTATAGAAACCATCGATGATACGATGGTTTTCTCTACTTTCGACCCGATCATCTTAGCTTTGGCGCAACTATTGACCTGCGGGTCTCCGTATGAAAGGGAGATGCTATGTGGAGTGCGTAAGTGGTGGGGCGTCGTTCGTGAGGGGATACGCGAGGGTCACAAGTCTTATAGTCCAATGTTTAGGCGAGGGAAAAGGCTGGTCTGGCTTGGACCTCCGTCCGGGACAGAAAATGAGACAACGACTCATGGACATCTATGATCCCGTGACACGTGCGACGCGGAGTCATTTAATGCCGTGAAGTAATTAATTTAAAGTCAGGACAATAAATAGAGACGTACCCTAAATTGATTTGTTTGACGAGGTCTTAGTCTTGCCTTGCATCTGATTAGGTTTCGCGAGGAGTCCGTCTTTGTTGACTTAGACCAGTCTCCGGCCTCCTGAAGTTAATGGAGGCTCCTCGCGCGTCGAACTCTTACTTTTTTCATGGCAGAAAGCTATTTTTCTATTAGGTTTCATTTAACGCTTTACTGGCGCTTATCGAACAACTTACCAATTTTATTTTACGATTCACCCCCCGCTAACCCCCCCCCCCCCCTCCTCTTTTGTTTTTTTAATAAAAAATATCTTTAATCAGTATTTTGAAAATTGACTCGCTGGTTGCCGAAAAGCATGACAGCTGGGCAGCTGCAACTGTAGCATTGGGATGCGACGAATGCGTTGGTTGGAGAAAAGGGCTTCCTATGCACACTTCACAGTTCGCAGTGCGACACTAGCGTGGAGCACGAGGTTTTATAAAACCAATTGAAATTCGTGCGCTTTCTTTGTTGGATCGACGGATATGAGTGCCTTACGATATCTAGAAGATTTTTAGCACCACGTCATGAACTTAAATTAGTGGGGGCAAGCACGGTCAGGGAGCCACTTCGCTGGAGCAAGCAATCCTCGTGGCAATCCGACAAAATCCCGATACGCCCGATGCGCACAGAAGCGGGGCCTGCTTCAAGTTCAGACATTATAAAATTATTGGGATAAAAATCACTACAAACTTTAAATTATGCGTGATGCTGACTCTAAACTGTATCTAGTGTGACGCATGAGGACACTAAAAACCTTAAACTTATATTCATATGTCATATTTATATCAAACTTATTTTAATGTGATACATTTACTCTAATTTTTTTTTTGTGATACTAAAAATTTGTGTCTCAAAAAAATAATCTGGCGCATGGCTATAAGTGCGAGGATTTTGGAGACAGATGTATCACGCAATTTGAGATTTCTTTTGACACGAAAAAAATTTAAAAAATAAATAAATCACAGTGATATTTGTTCATTTTTTCCTTAGATTATTTGGAGGGACCAATGTAATTGTTGACCATGAAGCCAAGACAAAGGACTCATGGCGGAGTGATTGGGAAACCTGTGCTGTACCGTCCTCTTTTTTCTTTACTGAAAAGGACCAACATAGCCGACATGGCATGGAACAACAGCTGGCGTTCGCCACTGGGCCGTCTTTTCCTGCGCACGAGGACGCCCTTCCCTTTTTAGAGTTTCTCCACCCTCTCCTTTTCTTGTCCTCTCTTTGTATCTGTCAATGTTTGGTGCGAGTTTTTTTTCACTTTTATTTCTTTATTTTTCTTTAAAATCTCCGGCCAATTAGGCGATAATAAAAACTTTTATTGCGTTGTATATTTAGACTCTTTCCAAATACGCTAGGCTGGAAATACGGGTGAAAAAGATTGCATCCTCAGCTTTCGCCCGAACCAGGCCCGTGGCGGGCCGAATGCCCGCTTGCATTATTGGGCGACCGACTAGACATGACGGGTCGCCCGTCGTCATTGCTGGGTCTGGGGCACTTGGACTTGCATGTCCAGGTGGCTCCACACTTTCAGAATTATCGTCTAATGCTTTGAATGCTCATCATGAGGGTGAATCCGTACATCTACAATTCGAACCATTTCGGGCATCAATTCCAACCCCGGGCATTCGTCAAATTGAGCTCGAATGAGAGACAATCTAACTAATGACGTGGAACTCATTTGTCAACAGCTGAAATACTCCGCAGTCGTTGGGGGATCGCATCGCCGTGCAATAGAAATATCGCCCCACGAGGGGAGGCCATTTCAAACCCCTGACACGGGACCGGGCCTACCGATAATAAGGTGTGGCAAGCCTTTGACAGTGCTCCAACACGCAAACAAAAACAAAAGAACAACCACCAACAAGGTCGCTACTTGTCCATGGGCACTTATGCGCGTGCAATTACTGCTTGTTCACCAGCCGCGAAGGACGACCCTCAGTCATACAAAGGTTTTGGAAAAGAGAGAGAGAGAGAGAGAGAGAGAGAGTCCTTTTTTCTCACGCCATATTGCTCGGGAACGGGTCCCCAATTTCCGATTCATTATTGTCATTGTGTGTAGTATTCGCTCGAAGCAAAATTGGATTTTGACCCGATGAATCTGATTTGGAATTTGCTCGTCTGTTGGGCTCACAAGCTTCTTTTGAAAACCTTCGCCTCAAATCTAAAATCATGACCAAAGCGTAGATACCCACGTTAAGGTTAATCAACAAGCAATTCCATGCTTAGAGGAACAAAGAATTTGGATAAAGAATCTGCATAATTTGCTCCGATCCTTTTCCCCAGCAAGAACAACTCTGTCCTGATCTGGTATGAACGGTGGAACCCTTTTGGATTTCTACTCAGGTTCTGGCATCATCTCTTTGATTCCATCTTCTGCCCAAGTTGGTGGACCTCAATGTGCCAAAACCAAGGCTCTTCTGGTGTCGTCGCGTTCAAGCGTTTGTTCACTTAACGCCAAAGGCTCATGGCCAGCAGTTGGAGACTCAACTTTCAAGATGATTCGGTAAGATGGCCTCATCGACAATTCTCTTGTAGCGACATAATAACAACTGGCCTCGGAGGAGCTTGTAGGCCCGTTGATTTAATTGCGTGAATATTCGAAAGGAGCCACCCTCATGGTACCTTAAAATTGTTAGTAACGTGTTCTCGACGTTCCGTTTGTCGCATTTTATCAGCGTGATATTGGAGCCGCGTAATTTATCGGGCCTTCATTGCTCTTTCTCCCTCACGCTTCGTCGTCTCAAGAACCGACGCCCCCCTTTCAGTTCTCCGATGCGATGTAAACGCCTCGGGGGTCGAAGTTAACCCGCGTGGAGCTCCTGAAGATAAACCATATGAATACCAAAAATCCTATATTCGAAGATAAATGACCATTAAGTTTATTCGCCGAGTTCCGAATATTCCAATGAAAATGACAATGTCCTTCGGGTTAAACGAAATCCCATTAGTTAATTCCTTTACAGTGACGCTTCGAGGGGGAGTTTAAGCAACCGGTCACCGTAGCGTCCGTCCAACGCTCGATCGAACAGAGACAAATAAACAAAAAGATCCAAAACTGACCAACGACGGGGGATCCTTCGCCATTTGTTCGTTCGTTCGTTTCTCCCGTTTTCTTTTCCAAGTGTGTCCTATAATTTGATCCTTCTTTTGACCTGCGAATCTGCAGACCGCGTAACCCGAGTCGCCCAACAACTGCCCGTGGGTCGCAGATCTGGCCGACCACGCCGTAATTGACCGACTTTTCTGACCTCTCGCTTGATGCGATCTCTGGCGTGAGTTCGACGAAGAAAGCGAGGTAAGAAAAGAATTTGAGTTTGTCGTTGATGACGAGGGTGGGAGAAAATATTAACGTTGCTGTCAAATTTTCTTTTCAGTAGTAAATTTTTTGAGAAAATAATCCAAAATTTTTCAAAAAGGAAAAGAAAAAGAAATTGAGAGTAGAGAAAATTAACATAAGTCGGTGTTGATTAGGTGGCCCTTAGCCTGCAGGCGCTGTCACAATCGCGAAACAAGAGGCGTTTTCTCATTAATATTGTATCTCCGTTTGTTAACCTGCTTCTTACATAACTGAAAAATAGATTTTTCTTAATTTTTAAGGAATCGCACAAGATGTCACGGGATTGAAACCTACGTAGTAGTATGAGTGAAAATTTTAGTTTTCGAGCCGAACACAATATAAGGCACGTGATTTCCTTTGACATGTGATTGATAAAATTGCGAACGTAAAACCTCCATTTATTTACACATCCATGTGCCACGTATGTCATCATCTCCGAAATTATCCCCTTAATGTCTAATTCGAATTGTAAGTGTTGCGAATATTTCGACTGATTTGTAAAATTGGCATCGACAAGTGATTTCTTAATTCTAGATCCACGTGTCGATTATTCTACGGATTGGCAGTAGTACATTTAGCTCGGCTCGACTTTTAAAACGTCTGTAGGACCCATCTTTTAGGCGCGTAGAAGGATTCCATCCTCATTTTAACAAAGTCAGTTCATCTAATATTCCTTGCCAGATTATGTAGATCATATAAATCCGAGAAATCATTCAGTAAACTTAATATGAAAAACGAAATGAATTTGGACCGTCCGTTTGGTCAAATCCAAACGAGAGTCATCATATCAAGAGAATGGAGTCTGCCGTATCACATGTGCGTGCGTGAGAATCAGAGTCGTCAGGCGGTGGACAAATCACAAACTGCCACGTGTGGTGTAAGCCGGAGCCGCGGCAGTTCAGATGCCTCCCGGGCACGGCGGGCAGGCCTCGTCGACAAACTGCCTCGGGCGCGTGTCCCTTTCCTCAAAATTGACTTTTTTGGTTCGCGTCGTTCCCTCGGAATAACTCCATCCAACGGTAGTTCGGATTCTGAGAGCACTCTCTGTCTAGAAAGAATATTATTGGCGAGCTGCTCTGACCATTTTTTTCTCTCTAGAGCTAAATGGTGATCGCCAAGAGGTGATCGCAGCGAGCGAGCGAGCGAGCGAGAGAGAAGAGAGAGAGATCGGAGACATGGGAGCGTGCGTATCGACTCCTCAGGAGTGCGTCGGAGGGCGATTGAGGTCGTCGAGGAAGAAGGCTCACAAGAGGGGGGCGAAGGTCAAGAGGAGGGTCGGGTCGCGCTTGTCCGATGGATCGCTGGACAGGATCGATCGGTCCAAGCCTCGCGATCGCTCTTTCAACAATCCTTCTTTCCAAGGTATTCTTCGTCTCCCCATTTCTCTTTGTTCGCAGTGTTTTGAGTTTGATGTTTCCTTGAGATGAGGTGGATTTGATCGGAGCGTGCGAGCTTTCGAGTTCAGCATTGCTGTGGAAATTGGATTGCGGTGATCGGCTTTACGCTTTTGTGCTGGATTCGTTAGTTTCAGTCGTCTCATTGCAGGGGAAGTGACTTTGGTTTAGTTCTATGGTCTCGATTAGAGGAGACGTTTGGATCGACTGGACTCTGTTTGTGGAACTGTTAGGATTGCGGTCATTGTTTTGCCATGATTTGTGTATGGGGCGAAGGGTAAGCGAGTGGCCTTTGAGAGTTGCAATTCGGGCAGTGGGCACCAGTTAGTTTTTTATTGGCTCCTATTATCATGAGTGAAATCTATTTGCTCGGAGAAGGTTGCTGGTGTAAGAATGCTATAGCGATTCAATGGTTTTTATTTTCCTGACTAGATCCGCATGCAAGTCTAGTAATCAATCGGTGATTAGTTATCAGATAAATTTGTTCAAGCACGAATCTCAATAATTGGGACTTCCAAGCATCGTCTTCTCATATATGATAATGGAGCAAACTGGTAAGAACTTCTGGGCAACTGAACATTGTAATTTTATTAAAAAAGAAAATGGATTTACGAGCTAAGTTGGTACCATAGGACATTAAGCCATGGATTAATTGATTGTAGATAATTATTTTCCCCTGATGGTGTAAAATCATACCTGGATTTTCTTAAGAGTATCAGTGAGCAGCTGGTAGAGTCTTTACTTGCTCATGAATGAAAAGGATGATACGAAAATTGGTTTTGAAGTCTCTGCCAGAAAGTTAGCTGAGAACTGATGAGTTCAATCGTCTTCTGCAAATTTTTCGTCTGTTGAATTTGAATGATTTCAGAGCTCTCTGTCAGAACTGTCTGTTAAGTCTTCTATTTGGCCTGAACTTGAACTTGCTAATACTATTGATTATTGTAATGCCATAAATAGCATAGAAGCTTCTGCTTTGGTGAAAGAGCTTGCTATTCTGGAAATAATGCGTAGAGTTGATTAGCTAAAACTTTGAGTGCTTTAGTGCCATCACTACGCTCTTGCTATTGTTGTCATAATTAAGCATCACTACTGGCTCATAAATCGAAGTGTTCTGATGATTTGTGATTGTTATAAGCATAAGCTCAAATCATTAAATTGTCATGGTGAGTTCACAGCACTGGGTGGTAAGAGGTATGAATTATATGCAGTTGTCGTCCACTCAGAAGGAAAGACATGGAAATTTGTTAGGCTAGCAGCAGAAGTCTCAGTTGAAAACTAAAACTGTAGTTCATATGTTGTGTGCCAAGTGGGATGTGAGTTCAGACCAAAAGTGGGATGTCATTTATAAGAGTTGACAATAAATATGTTAGAGATCTTTCAGTAAAAGGGACAGATAATAAGGAATGATTCTTGAATTCCCCTATGTGAAATCTTGGAGACGGGGAACAAGAGCAAATACAGATGATGTTGCCATCAATCCTTTGGATTGTTCTATTAGGTCGATGTTCAAGACTGGAATTAATATAACTTGCTGGCTATTACACTTATGCCAATGTACTTATAAAAACAAGGTGGGTCCAAAAATCATTAAGGAGAGTGGAAGTCCCATGGCTCTGCAGCAAAAAATGATGAATATTTTCTTTCTCCATTTTTAACATTTCAATACTTCCAATGTTGTGTTTTCTCTTATTATCTCTGCCTTTTCCATCTCCAAGCAATACCTCATTTTAGGTGTTATCTTTCTAGTGTATCTGCAAATGCGTTATCAATGATTCCTTCGAACATTATGTAGTCAATTTTGTTGTTCGTTCACTGTGTCTAAGCTACTCACAACAAAATTTGTCCTGAAACCATAATATTGAAATTTCTTGCATCTTAAGGCTAAAGATGTGAAAAAAGGATACAATTTGAAATGCTCTGGATTGATTTATTTCCCTTCAAGTCCCTTTCCTACTAAGCGAATATTTCTTCCGAAGTCCTTTCCCTTCAAGTCCTTTCCTTATGAGAGCCGAATTTAAGTTTCTTCCCTAGTGCCAAACATTTTTGGAAGGACCATTTGGTCATCTAATCTACTTTCTAAACATCAACGCTGCCATAATTGATTGACTACTCTCATACATTGAAATTTTGTTATGATTGTGATGAAACAGTCTTATCTGACTCAGTTATTATTTGAGAATTTTCTTTTCTTCATCTTCTTCTTTGTCTAAATTGTTATTCTTCTACGCTGGACTGGAACTTTTTCGACATCGTTCCTTTTAATTTATTGGTCCGTCATCTTTTGTCTTTCCATGTCTCATCATAGCACTCTCTGCTCTTCTACTGCATTTCTAGTATTGTTGTGCTGCTTTTATATTGATTTCACAGCCTTTCTATGTGGATGAAATTCCGTCCTAGATTTAAGGATACATTTGTTATTTATTTTTCTCATTTTTTGGGCTTAGATTGATTATTCCGGGTTCTTCTCCTTTATATCATTATCGTGATACCTATATGGCATCTGCAGGAAGCATTGAGGAAGCATGGTATGACTCAGTGGCAATTTTTGAGTCAGATTGTGATGAAGACTACAAGAGTGTCGCAGATGGTATGATTGATTCATGGACATGTTTTAGTTGTGTTGTAACATTGAACATCGTTCTTTTATCCAATGGCCGATGCTCTATCATTATGCTTTGCAGATGTACAGTCTTTAAGTGGCTTTGAAGGTGTATCTAGACAAAGCACTGCATCATTAAGGGATTCCACGCATGGAGAAAGTAATACCAGCTTACAACACGTGTCTTCTCTAGATTATGTGCATAAACCAGGCGTTATGTCAACTGGAAATTCTGCCCACAACTCTGCTAGCGAGGTTGCTAAGAGCTCTGCTCATCATGTCCTGAATTCGGATGATACTGAAGGCCACTATAAATCGTGTGAACATTCAAGTGAAGCTAAGAAACCTGTTCTTCTCAACGATATATCATCCGGTGATGAAAATTCTGGAAAGGAGGAAGGACTCCTGGATAACTGTGGAATTATACCCAGCAATTGTCTTCCTTGTCTAGCTTCAACTGTTCCATCTATTGAAAAGAGAAGATCACTAAGCTTCAGTCCTCCAAGTGCGAGAAAAAAGTCTGTATCTAAACTTTCCTTCAAATGGAAGGATGCGCACAGTAATGGCACTCTTTGTGAGTACAAATACCTTCTTCTTTTTACATAGCAAAAAATAAGCAAGCATTCTGTGCAGTATCTTTAGCATCCTTGTGGTGATTATGCCCTACTGAAATTTCCTGCTTTTCATATATAATTTATTTAAAAAAATCTTCTACTGAAATTTCCTACTAAACTTGGGAGCAAAGAAGGAGAAAAAAACATCTATAGACTTGCAAAGTCAAGGGACAAGAAAAGTAAAAACTTGACACAAGTTAGATGTATCAAGGATGAAAATCAAACACTCTTGATAAGAGATGAAGACGTTAAGGGCAGGTGGATGAGTAATTTTAACAAACTTTTTAATGGGGAGAGCGATAGAAGTGAGGTGGATTTGAAAGATGCTTCTAATGATTCAAACAGAAGGTTTGTGCGTAGAGTTAAAGTACGGGAAGTTAGGGAGGCATTAAAAAAGATGAAGACTAGTAATAAGTTGGTTGACTAGTCTTTTTAACAAGATTCTCCATACTAATAAGATGCCTGATGAATGGAGGAAGAGTATATTTGTGCCTATATACAAGAACAGGGGGATATCCAAAATTGTTCTAACTATAGAGGCATCAAGCTTATGAGCCATACAATGAAGCTGTGGGAGGGAGTCATTGAGCATCGTTTGAGAATGGAGACCAAGGTTTCTGTCAATCAATTTGGATTTATGCCAGGAAGATCTACCATGGAGGCCATTTTCTTGATACGACAATTGATGGAGAGATATCGAGAAAGAAAGAAGGACCTCCATATGGTGTTTATTGATCTCGAGAAGGCGCATGATAGGGTTCCAAGAAAGGTCTTGTGGTAGATTCTTGAGAAGAAAAAAATACCTTCAAAGTATGTCGAGCCAATTAAGGACATGTATGACGGTGCCACTATATGTGTGAAGACTTGTAATGGCACATCAAGTTATTTTCCAATCATAGTATGCTTACACCAAGGTTCGGTTTTGAGCCCTTACCTTTTTGCCCTGGTTATGGATGAGCTAACAAAAGATATTCGAGATGAGGTGCCATGGTGTATGCTATTTGCAGACGATATTGTGCTTATTGATGAGACCAGGGCTGGGGTTAAAGCTAAGTTAAAAGTATGGAGAAGCACGTTAGAGTCTAAATGATTTACGCTAAGTCGAAGTAACACGGAATACTTGAAGTGTGAGTTTCACACGGTAGGAAGAGGAGATCAAAAAGCCGTTAATATGCTTGGACAGGAGGTACCCAAGAAAGATACATTTAGATATCTGGGATCAATATTGCAAAAAGAGGGAGAAATTGATGAGGATGTAAGCCATAGAATCAGAGCAGGTTGATGAAATGGCGCAGTGCATCGAGATTTTTGTGTGATCGCAAAATTCCTTTTAGGTTAAAAGGAAAATTTTATAGAACAACAGTCAGACCTGCCATGTTATACGGAGCAGAATGTTGGCCAGCACAAAGGAAACATGAGCATAAAATGGGAGTGGCAGAAATGAGGATGTTAAGGTGGATGTGTGGTCATACAAGGATGGATAAGATAATGAATGAAGATATTCGACGAAAAGTTGGAGTAGAACCGGTGGCGGAAAAGATGAGAAAGCATAGATTGATATGGTTTGGGCATATCTTCCGAAGGCCCTTAGATGCACTGGTATGAACATAAATTTGCTATCGAGAGTATAACACGAAGTAAGCAAGAGGTCAGCCGAAACTTACTTGGGGGAAACAGTAAAGCAAGATTTAATAGGGTAAGAAATAGATTGGCGTACGGTTTATCTTAGGACGGAGTGGAGAAAGGCTATTAGTGTTGTGGAGGGGTAGTATATATATATATATATATATATATATATATATATATATATTTTACACATTTATCTCTTTTCCCTCGCTTGATTCTGCTTTTATTTTTATGATTTTTTGGGTTTCATCCTCCGCCGACCCCAACTAGTTTGGGTTAAATGTGTTGTTGATGTTGACTGAAATTTCCTACTAAAGGGTTTCCGTTTTCCGCCTAAAGTGGTCCATAAATGACTATTGTGGTTATTATAATCTGTATTACACGAGTTAAGAAAAATTACATTGTTCGATGTATAACAATTTCCCATTTGTTTTCAGTTTCGTCAAAGGCGCTTCTCCAGAGGCCCACAGCAGGTTCCCAGGTTCCATTTTGCCCAATTGAAAAGAAAATGTCTGATTGTTGGTCATTTATTGAGCCAAGTTCCTTTAAAGTTCGAGGCGAGAATTATTTAAGGTAAGACTTATAAATGGAAGAAATTTGATACCATCATTCCGAGGAAAGTTTTATTTGTTATTTTATGCCATCCTATTCGTAGTGCAGCAGTCTGTTGAACAATCAGCAAGCTGAGGCAAATGCAGCTATTGCTGAAGAAAAATCTCAGATCAATTGTTGATCTTGGTTACTTCACTGCATTTACACTGATGACTTGTGTGGCAGGGACAAGAAGAAAGATTTTGCTTCAAATCATGCTGCCTATTATCCAGTTGGGGTTGATGTATTCTTAACTCAGCGCAAAATAAATCATATAGCTCGATGTGTAGAACTCCCTGCTATCAGCTCTTTTGGGAAACTCCCAGCCATCCTTGTTGTTAACGTTCAGGTATCTTTACCTTTTCTAGGGACTGCTCTCACTACCTCTACTTTTTGCCTATACCCTCTTGATTATTTCTACCCTTCATGTGTGTGTGGGTCATGTCGGCCCTTCAAATTGTTAGATGAATGAGCTGTCAAAGCTTTGGGAAACGCTTTGTAGCATGGCCATCTTCACCCATCAAGCTAATTGCTCTAAGAAAATATATCTTGGGTTCTGCAGTCATAAGATTGCCATTTCTTTTGTGTGCAAGAACTAATGGAGCCCTTTGAGCACATATTTGCATTGTTGTCCTGCAGTCATATAATAAACATTGCTTTCTTGTCAAAGAGGTGACGAAGCTTCTTTTTTCAAACAGGTACCCTTATACCCAGCCACAATTTTTCAGAGTGAAACTGATGGGGAAGGAATGAGTTTTGTGTTATACTTTAAACTTTCGGATAACTATGCAAAGGAGCTTTCACCTCATTTTCAAGAAAGTATTATGGTAAGACACATGCCTGCTCTTTGTTATCAGTAGGTCTTGCTGATATAATCTGTTTCTATTATTATTTCCTTCGAAGTGTGGCTCAGGCATTTTTCAGTGATATATGCAAAGAAAATATATTTTTTCCGCCCTTGTATCGATTACTTTTTTTTTTTTGGTCGGATGTATCAATTACTTTATCCTCTTAGGTTAAAAGGAAAATTTTATAGAACAGCAGTCAGACCTGCCATGTTATATGGAGCTGAATGTTGGCCAGCACAAAATAAACATGAGCATAAAATGGGAGTAGTGGAAGTGAGGATGTTAAGGTGGATGTGTGGTCATACAAGAATGGATAAGATAAGGAATGAAGAGATCCGACGAAAAGTTGAAGTAGAACCGGTGGCGAAAAAGATGAGAGAGCATAGATTGAGATGATTTAGGCATATTCTCCGAAGACCCTTAGATGCATCGGTACGAACATAAGTTTGCTATCGAGAGCATAACACGAAAAAAGCAAGAGGTCGGCCGAAACTTACTTGGGGGAAAGCAGTAAAACAAGATTTAATGGAGTGGGAAATAGATTGGCGCACGGTTTGTTTTAGAACGGAGTGGAGGGAGCCTATTAGTATTGTGGAGGGGTAATGTATAGATATATATATATATATATATATACATATTTTTACACATTTATCTCTTTTCCCTCCCTTGATTCTGCTTTTATTTTTATGATTCTTTGGGGTTCATCGACAGCCGACCCCAACTAGTTTGGGATAAAGGCGTTGTTGTTGTTGTTGTTGATGTTGATGTTGATGTTGATGTTGATGTTGATGTTGATGTTGATGTTGATGTTGATGTTGATGTTGATGTTGATGTTGGATGTTGGATGTATCGATTACTTTAGGTAGAACGAAATTGGGTGCATAATCAGACGTATATTAACCCAAAAGTTTTTTGGTGCATTTGTAGACATTTATTCTGAATTCAAGTTCAGATAAAATCATCTGAATGCTTCAATTGACTTTCGCTTTTCTGAAACACCTAATCAATTTTAACCATTTTCTCTCTGTCTTGTCTCCATTTTCCTCATAGTAGAAGTTAATAGATGATGAGGTTGAAAAGGTCAGAAGTTTTCCTATGGATACTACTGTCCCTTTCCGGGAAAGATTAAAGATATTGGGCCGTGTTGCAAATGTGGAAGATCTGCACCTGAGTGCAGCTGAGAGGAAGCTTATGCAGGCGTACAATGAAAAACCAGTCCTTTCACGCCCGCAGCACGTGTTTTACCCCGTAAGTCCTTTCACAACTAGCTATGCTGATTCTGACATTTAGATGGAACTGTTGATATATGTCTTCGGACACCCTTGTCTGATTGATGGATAGCAACTGTCCTGATGTCTTATGTCCTTTCCCTTGAGTTGTATTCCCTCAAGTCAGACCTTAGGTCAAGGTTATATAGCAGTATTACCTGTCATGGATAACACCTTATACTCAGCGCGGTTTCTCGTGCTGTGCCTACACTACTTTTCATCTTGCTGTCTTTGTCGAAAGCTCGCCCTTAGGAATTAAGCCCTACAGTTCCATGTGTATGCCACCTCGAGGCAAGCTCTCTACAGCAACTTTAGCGTCCTTGTTCTACAGAAATGAGATGTCTAATGTTTCCTATTGGGATGCTTTCTTATGTTGGCAAACGAAATTTGTACAGGGAGAAAATTACTTGGAGATCGATCTGGATATGCACAGGTTCAGTTACATCTCCAGGAAAGGTTTTGAAGCGTTCCTAGACAGATTAAAGCTCTGCATCTTGGATGTCGGCCTCACAATTCAGGCAAGTTGATTTCTCTGCGGTAAATTCGCTGCTGTGATATTCCGTAATACTATGTAATTGAATCCTTTCCGGGTTTCTGAAACCAGTTGGTTATGTGTCCTGAAACAGGGGAACAAGGCTGAAGAGTTGCCAGAGCAGGTCTTATGCTGTGTCAGACTAAACGGAATTGACTACAAGAATTATCAACAACTAAATCAGATTCAAGATCCCCTCTAACCCTTAAATTGATTAAATGTCGCGAGTCTCTCGGTAGTCTTGCCACTCGGCATAAGTTACCAACTAAATAATTAACAAGAAAAAAAAAAAGGCTGATCTTCTATATTTTCATGTTTGCCGTTGAGAATCTTCTTCCCCGCTACCAAGTCCCAAGTGAGCCGCTCGTGTCGTGTTCGCAATCTACACCGTGTCCAAGTTGAGAAATTTCGAGTTCACATATGCTACTTATGCTACTTCCGAACCTCTAGGCCATCGTGACCAACTCGCGTCTCAAATGCTTTTTGCCCCGCTCCAGAAACTCGAGTCTTTCCGTGCATGCGCAGCATGAAGGTAAGGTCCGGCGATGCATTCTCAATAGTCAGGAATCATAAACGACGACTTAGCTTTCTCTCACCCCTTTGTGCGCGAGCGCTTGCTAAAAGGACAGGTTATGCTTACGCAACTTCAAGAGTCGCGGACTAAGGGGACAGATCTTTACCATCCAAACAGTCGCGCATGCCCTTGCACTCGCAACCTTTTTCCTTCACTTTCTTCTTCATTCTGCCAAAATGATAACATAAAGTAACGACGCCAAGACCAACTGAATCTTCCGCGTTGTCTTTATTTACTCAGGGCTTGCTCAGGGCTTGTCTGATAATATTTCCGTTTTCACGTTTCTATTCCCCGGAATAAAAAAGAATCATACACATATTTGGAATTGCAAATTATTCTGATTCTAATTTTGATTCCGCTTTCGGAAACACTTATGGACCAAGAATAAGAAACAAAAAAAAAGTAATTTCTAAAAAAAACACTTTTGAGAATAAAAAAGGCAATTATAACCTTTTTTCACTTTGATCGGGCGTGGGTCGGGTCAACCCAACCAGATACAGATAATTATTTTTAATAAAATTTTTCGGACATTAATAAAAAAATTAAAAAATAGGAAATGATTAAAAAATCCAAAAAATAGAAAATTCATAAGAAAAATATAAAATATGGAAAAATCAGAAAATTCCAAAAATTCCAAAAAAATCTGAAAAATTAAGAGATGAGTCATTTCAACTAACCAATTCTATTTTTGATAAATTTTCCTTTCGATTTCTCCCAAATGACAATTTTGCCCATAAGGCGATCAATTAAAAAAAAAATCCCAAAACATTCAAAAAAGTCTCAAAAAGTAGGAAATGAATTCATTCCATTGGCCAATCCTTTCTTTTGGTGATTTTGCCTTTCGATTTTTCTTAAGCTTTGCTTGATTTATTGTCGGAGTATCATGCTGCATTAGTGACCATCCACATAGTATCAAATTTCAGCCATGGCAGAAATAAAAAACAACCTATATGCTCAAATCAAAGATAAATCACTAACTTTGATTCTTCCTCTTCTCGCAATTAGAAGGATTAAATTGAGTTAGAATCAATGATTATTGTTGGAATTGTTGTAATTCTAATGCGGAAACTATCAGGATCTTGGAAATACGTTAACGCAAAAATCCAAAAATAATAACGATGAATAATAAAGAACATCAGATATAACGTGGTTCGGTCTGAATGTCGGTACCTACATCCACGGGGAGAGCCAACAAGAACAATTCACTATAATCAGAGAATCGGATTTACAATCGCTCAATACGCTCGTGTTTTCCGCACTTAGATTATACCCAAACCCAGTGTTTATAAACAGACAACTCTCAATTGAATACAAAATAAAACTGAAATAAACTCACGAACGAAGCGTAAATCTCGACCGTACTACTACTCTTCTTTTCGTGTGGCTGTGTCTTGAAACGAGCAAAGAAAAGAGTTTGTTAAGTCTTCTCTTTTTGGATCTCTATATACCTCGCGGCTATTGCAGGATGCAGACAAGAAAAAAAACACTTACTCTTTTGTTTCCTTTCTTGGACGAAATATCTACTTAAATAATATATAATATTTGAGTCACATCTTTTGTTTTCTAATGCATATATCAAATCTGCAATTAAAACTCGTCCAAAACATGCCATAATTGTTTCGATCAAATATTGAATATTTAAATCAAAATATATATTCGCGGACGATTTAAAATCGAGACATATTTAACAATTTTCCACCTTGACTCAATATTTGAAAGTCAACTCATAGTGCTCATCATCCATGCTGCTCTTCCATCGCTCCGAAAGGTGGTCACTCTTCACAGACGCCAATAGTGCTCAAGCAAAACTCGAGCTTTGCCAAAGTAACAGACGTAGTTATCATGTCTAATGGGTTCTCTGCTGTAGCTATCTTTCTCACAACAACCTTACCTTTTGCTAAGATATCTCGGATGAAGTGATACCTAATATTGATATGTTTCGTTCGCTCGTGATAAACCGGATTATACGCCAGAAATATCGCACCTTGGTTGTCACAGTATATATCAATACTTTTCTGATCCAACCCAAAGTTCAAGGGCAAACTCTGTAACTATATCGCCTCTTTCGCTACAAAGGTCAGTGCCATGTACTCCTCTTCAGTCGACGATAAGGCCACGTGGTTCTATAGGGACACCTTCCAACTAACTACACCACCTGCAAGCGTAAATAAGTACCCTGCTAAAGACCTACACTCATCCAAGTCACCTGCATGATTAGAATCCACAAAACCAGCGGTTTCACACCATCATTGTCCCTCCGGTATACTATGCTAACGTATGCTGTTCTCTTCAAATATCTGAGGATCCATTTCACAGCTTTTCAATGAGCTTTACTAGGACGCTTCATATAACGACTAACTACACCGACAGCTTGTGAAATATCAGGCCTAGTGCATACCATAACATACATAATACTACCCACTGCACTAGAATATGAAACACGGGACATATGTTCCTCCTCCTTCTTAGTCTGCGGTGATAATTTAACTGAAGATTTAAAGTGTTTCGCTAATGGTATACTCACAGACTTCGCTGACTGCATATTAAAACGTACTACAATCTTCTCAATATATTTCTTTTGAGACAGACGTAATAATCCTGCATTCCTGTCACACAAAATCTCCATTCCCAATATTTTCTTTGCAGCACCTAAATCTTTCATCTCAAACTCAGCACTTAACTGCCTTTTCAGCGCATCAATATCAGACATATTCTTAGCTGCTATTAATATATCATCAACATATAGCAATATATATATCAAAGACCCATTATCCAGTCTCCTAAAATAAACACAACTATCCATCTGACTCTTAAAATAGTCCTGACAAGTCATGAAATCATCAAAGCGCTTATACCACTGCCTAGGAGACTGTTTCAGCCCATACAAATATTTCTTTAATAAGCAAACATGATCTTCCTTACCCGGAATAACAAATCTCTTTGGTTGCCTCATGTAAATCTGCTCCTCCAACTCACCATGAAGAAAAGCCGTCTTTACATCAAGCTGCTCCAACTCGAGATCATGTGCAGCAACTAAGGCAAGTAAAATACGAATAGAAGTATGCCTTACCACAGGAGAAAACACTTCATTATAGTCAATGCCCTCCCGTTGTGTAAACTCTTTCGCCACAAGTCTCGCCTTATACCTCTCTGCCTCGACATCGGGAATGCTTTCTTTCCGTATGCAGACCCATTTGCTTCCAACAATCCTCTGACTCTTGGGTACTTTAACTAGCTCCCATGTCTGATTTCGATGGAGTGATTTCATCTCTTCACTCATAGCCCCTAACTACTGCGATGACTCAGAACTAGTCATCGCCTCAGAATATGACGAAGGCTCATCTGTCTCCACCTCGTCACCTATAGTCAAAGTATAAGCAATATCTGTATAACCATAACGTACCGATGGTTTTATTTGCCTCCGTTGTCTACCCTTAACTAGAGTATGCTGTGACTGTACTGGTTGTTGACTATCACCATCTTCAGGAACTGCAGCCTCATCTGCAGTCGCAACATCTGTTACCTCTGAGGTCTCCGGAGTCTCCACCTGAAGCTCCACCTTACTACTGACACCATGATCTGTCTGCTCTGTTGGTGGTGTCTCAGGATTCATCTGTCGAAATATTGCAGTCTCATCGAAAATTACATCTCTGCTGATTATAAAATCGAGTGATTTGGGATTAGTGCACCATAGCCGGTAGCCTTTCACCCCATGTGCATAACCCAGAAATATGCACTTCTTTGACCTCGGCTCAAGCTTACCATCACTTGTATGAGCATACACAAGACATCTGAATACTCGTAATCCATAGTAATCAACAGTTTTTCCCGACTATATTTCTTTTGGAGTCTTCCACTCAATAGCAGATGATGGAGATCAATTAATCAGGTAACACGCCATGTTCATTGCTTCGGCCCAAAATTCCTTGCCTATTTCAGCATGGGATAACATGCTCCGAGCCCGCTTAAGTAAAGTTCTGTTTTTCCGTTCTGCCATGCCATTCTACTATGGTGTCTCAGGTACTGTGCGGTGTCTAACAATACCTTTTCTTTCGCAGAACTCGATAAAATCTTTACCACAGAACTCCATGCCGTTATCGGTTCTTACGCACTTGATCTGTTTATCTGACTGTTTCTTAATCAATGCCTTAAATTTCTTGAATCGACCAAACACATTAGATTTGTGCTTTGGAAAGTATGCCCATACTTTTCTTGAATAATCGTCGATAAATGTGAGCATATAACGGGCACCTCCTTTCGAAGGAACCGGAGGCAGGCCCCAGACATCTGAATGAATATACTCAACCGGTTGCTTGATCAAATTAATACCTGTAGTAAACTTAATCATGCGTTGCTTTCCAAAGATACAGTGCTTACATAAGTCTAACTTACTTGTCTTTTGACCCTTTAACAACCCCCTATCACTCAACATTGTCATATCTGTCTCACTCATGTGCCCTAAACGCATATGCCATAAACGAGTTAAATCAGAATCTGACTCACATGATGAAACTACAACAGCTCCTGTCACGGTCTCTCCTAATAGATGATAGAGAGAACTCGCTTTCTTCCCTTTCATCACTGTCATGGCACCTTGAGAAATCTTCAATATTCCACTTTCAGCGGTGTACTTACACCCGATATCATCGAGTGTCCCTAGAAAAATAAGGTTTTTCTTGAGCTCCGGTACATGCCTCATGTCTGTTAATGTGCGAACCACACCCTCATGCATCTGAATCCGAGCTGTCCCTATCCCAGCAACCTTTCAAACTGCATTATTCCCCAACAGAACTCTATCACCATCTACAGTCTGGTAAGTAGTAAACCAACTCCTATGAGGCATCATATGATAAG
Source organism: Rhodomyrtus tomentosa (assembly GCA_028455895.1). Classification (NCBI taxonomy): domain Eukaryota; kingdom Viridiplantae; phylum Streptophyta; class Magnoliopsida; order Myrtales; family Myrtaceae; genus Rhodomyrtus; species Rhodomyrtus tomentosa. The sequence goes on along the minus strand of JAPCWY010000003.1, from coordinate 8,375,768 downwards.
AACACCCCGAATCTAGCACCCATTCGTCTCCTGACGAACCTGTAGTCACACACAAAACAACCTCTGCATCACTAGTGCTCTCCTCAGCAATGTTTGCCACACTGATTGTGGCCTTCTGCTTATCACCTCTGTTTCTCAGCTTAGGACAATCTCTCCTGATGTGCCCCTCCTCGTGACGATCAAAGCACTTCACGCGTCCCTTAGATTTTCTGTGGCGTGATTTAGACCTGCTTTTACCTCTGCTGCTGTTAGACCCCCGCTGTTGCTCTCTACCTCGAATCACTAGTCCATGCGCTACATCCTGCTCCAGACTGTCATCTCGCAACTTTCGCTGCCACTCTTTAGAAAACAAGGCGGACTTTACCTCTTCTGAGGTAATCGTAGTACGCCCCTGCAATAGAGAATCAGTAAAATGCTCCCATGACTCTGGTAAAGAAGCCAACAACATCATGCCCTGCTCTTCATTTTCAAGAGTCTTACTGACGTTTTTCAGATCCATAATGAGTTTATTAAATTCGTCTAGGTGGGTTCTGATAGAAGTACCTTTAGTATATTTGAACTGGAACATCTTCTTCAACATGTACAAGCGATTGTTCAAACCCTTCTTTACATAAAGCAACTGAAGCTTTGCCCACAATGCTGCGGTATCTTTTTCTTCGCCTATCTCTATCAACACTTCATCCGATAAATTCAACAGGATTACACTCCTAGCCTTCCTAATCAATACATCTTTATCATCATCTTTCATCGATTCGGGCAACTTAGTCTTGCCCTCCAATGCTTCTGCCAAACCTTGAGTTGTCAATAACGCCTCCATCTTGAGGCTTCATAACTCAAAATTGTTTCTCCCGTTAAATTTCTCAATTTCAGTTTTCACCCCAAACATAATTGCAACAACAGAATTTTCAGATAATAATCAGACAAGCAAAAGCCCCAAATCACAATCCAGAAATCTAACCTGGCTCTAATATCAATTATTGTAATTCTAATGCGGAAACTACTAGGATCTTGCAAATACGTTAACGCAAAAGCCCAGAAATAATAATGATGACCAATAAAGAACACCAGATATAACGTGGTTCGGTCTGAATGTCAGTATCTACATCCACGGGGAGAGCCTGCAAGAACAATTCACTATAATCAGATAATCGGATTTACAATCGCTCATTACGCTCGTGTTTCCCGCACTTAGATTATACCCAAACCCAGTGTTTATAAACAGACAACTCTCAATTGAATATAAAATAAAACTGAAATAAACTCACGAACGAAGCGTAAATCTCGACCGTATTACTCCTCTTCTTTTCGTGTAGCTATGTCTTGGAACGAGCAAAGAAGAGAGTTTGTCAAGTCTCTCTTTTTGGATATCTATATACCTCGCGACTATTGCAGGATGCAGATAAGAAAAAACACCCTTACTCTTTTGTTTCCTTTCTTGGATCAAATATATACCCAAATAATATATAATATTTGAGTCACATCTTTTATCTTCTAATGCAGATATCAAATCTGCAATTAAAACTCGTTCAAAACATGCCACAATTGTTTCGGTCAAATATTGAATATTTAAACCAAAATATATATTCGCGAACGATTTAAACTCGATACATATTTAATAGGAATAATAAAAACATTAATTTATCGTGTACACACACAAAAAATCACAATGTGTTGAAATTTTCTATTTTTTGAAAATTGCCGTGTCGGCGTATCGTGTCGTGTCGCGATCCGTGTCCCGTGTCCATACAACATAGTTCCAGTATGCTCTATTTCCTTTTTTTTTTTTTTGGGTCCCATCGCCTCGTCCCCCTCTCGTTCGACTCCTCGACTTTATCTACGAAAGAATACCGTCGTCCTATACCTTCCTCACTATTTCCTAAGCTGGATCTTATTGTTCGAATCGGTAGTCTCGAAGAAACCGTACGAAATGAACCGAAATGAAAGACAAAAAGAAAATTCACTTGACAGGGAAAAAAGAAGAAGGAAATAGCCAAAAAAAAAAAAATCCAAAATGCTGATGAGGACATGCATCATTCCTAATGCTCGAAGCCCCCAAGCTTTGATCTTCTTCGTTTCTTCTCCGCACCTCGTTCTCCACTTCAAACTTGAGAGTTTTACCCCTACGAGGAACAAATTCGATGGTATTAGTGATCTCCCTTTCCCTCTGCAGGAACGCGCATGTCCACTCCTTGAGTGAGACTCTGATATGTATGGGTGATCAAGGCCACTTAATTGGTAGATGACGTAAAAAAAAAAAAAGCGTGATACCTTGATAGATTGCGCAAGCTAGTTACTTCCATGAGATACATTCGACGAAATTGATCTTGCTGATGCAGATGCGCTGGGGCTAGTGACATCTCGATCCTCATTCGCAAAGTTTGCTTTGCCGGTCAACATCTTTATCGCTATCTGAGCGACGTCTGCAAACCACTCCTCCTCCGGCAGCACACTATAACAGTGATCACAGTAACTGATGAGAGAGCGATCAAGAGGATAATTCATGAAGAAATTCAGAGAACATGTGATAGAATCATTCCCATTCCACCCGGAATGGATGGCAACAGCGTTCTAATCGTTAAACAGTCTTTGCTCATTGCAGTGGAGTGTTACCTGTACGGATCTAATCCAGTAGCAGTCACTATGTCAATAGCTCTCTCAATTATGTTTTTGATAACTTGATGCAGATTTCGAGATAAGTAACGGCCTTGTGATGCGAACAGAATCACAAACTCCATATCCAAATAGAGCTGCATGACTAGAGCATGGTTACTTTCAACCAATTGGACAAATCGTTGTGGCGCGGGAAACCGTAGTTCTTATACAAACCTGTCGAAGGGCATAAGGACCCAATGTCTTGGGACCCTCTTCTATCTCTTCCCAAAAGCTCCTATCATCAGAGAGCCACAAAATGACTGTCTCTGTAAGTCTCATCAACAATATAGTGGCAAATCTTTCTCGACCCACCAGCATGTCGGTTGCGAAGCTAGCCACTCGAGTAAGTTTTGCAAAAAGTTCCTGAACATATTGGGAAAAACCGATAGACAGATGTCAACATAGCAAACGGAACCCTCGGTGAAAATCAAACACGGGTCACTCAAACATCAATTACAGAACGACTACACACCCAATCAAACGGACTTGATGCTTAGATACTAGTGTGCGAGAACTATAGCAATAAGGAAGTTGGCACCGTTAGCCATGTCTGCAGGCTGAGAACTCAAATATAGTGATCTTACTTGGTGATGTTATTGCTGCTGTAAGGTTTTGAAGCAAACATGAGCTTACAATATAAATAAAAGCATGAAGACAATTGCTTCATGAAGCAGATTTCAAAAGTTGCATAGTGACATCACATAGCAAAATCACAATCAAACGGGTGGCATTCATTTATTAGGTTTTTCAGGTAATAGAGCCTCAGTTTATGAAATACAAATCTAGTTCACTACATTTCAGTGTCCAGAAAAAAATGTATGGTCTGGCATGCAGTAATGCTTATTGAATAAAATCAACCACCAAAAATCATATCCCAGCGGAAATCATCAGATAATAAGCAAGAGATGTGTTCTATTTTCTTACGATGTTTGGTGCAAACTCATCCAGGTGCATCAAACCTCAGTTTCACAATGTTGACAAGAAACAACTGCACTGCATTGCTGCTTCAGTTACACAACTATCTAAAGGATACAAACTGCGCTGCTTTACCTGATATATTGGAGAAGGAAACCATTCAGGTTCTTCCATAAGGTCATCCATCATGATGTACATATGAGCATTGAGACGGATGTCGCCATCTTCTGAAAAAATAAAATCAAGGGCATATTGGCGGCAGAAGCTATCACGCAATCTGTCAACTGAACGTTGCAACCGCCTCTTCCAATCCCTTTGCTCGGGATGACGATTTTGCTTATCTGGAGTTCTTCTTGCAAGGTCCTCAGGTTTGTTCATACTATGCAACGATAATAGCTTCATGGCAGCACGTGGGAGCAACTCGTCCGCCAACAATGATGCATTGGCCAACAAAGCTATCTGTTGGCTTTCAGTCTCCGCCATTTTCACAATTCTACTACCGGAATTTTCAAGGTTTTCTTCATGTTCTGCTGACCCGGGCAATGCATTTATCAACAAATTGACATACGCGTTGTATACTTGTAGCAGACCTTCCAACGTGGGACCTTCTAACTGTAAGCTTTCAAGTGGACTGACATCCTCAACAAATCCCTGTACGGTGGAGGCAAGACCATCAGAGGCATTTTTAAAAAGTAATGGAGACGAAAATCAATTTTAATGATGATTTATGACGCATGGAGTTAATTAATCACTTTCTAATTGAAGCAGAAGTCCTTAGAGATGCCACAAGGAGAGGCAATAATAACAATCTGCTGCTGAAGAAAAGGATAGCACAAGATCCTTAAGGTTGTCAAGCAAAACTAGAATTGTGTTGCTAGGCGAGATAGCAAGATGATAAAAACGTACGGGGAAATTGCCTTCAAAGAAAGCAGCCTTTAGACTTGAATAAAAAGAGAAGTTAACCTGGACCATTGTATTTAATTTGTTTGCACTGCTTGAGAGTTTTGGATGCACTGCGACTGCACTACTAAGGAACGTGGAAGAAGAAACGCGCATTGGCCGTCCGCCAAGTGGAGCATAAGCAAGCGACCAATCATCTGCAGCAGCCAATGCAGCACTGCTCTGCTCTATTCTTCTCAAGTTGGCACTCAAAGCTTGTTCGACACAAGGCTTAAAGAGTCTGAGTAAAACAGGAGAAAGAACCAGCCCCCGAGCTTCTAAGACAGAACAATGACCCAGACATATCTTAACACACTCAGCAGCAGCTCGTAAACCACCTGCGGCTGCTGATGAGGCAAGAACATGCCTCTTTAGAAGAAGAGCCAATGCTTCAGTTTCCTTGACAGCCCAAGTCACAAGCTCAGATGCTAATGCAGGTTCCTCACCAAAAACAGACAAGGCGTCGCTAGCTGCTTGCGCGATGGTTGAAAAGATAAGCTGAGAAAGGGCAGCAGTGTAAGCTCCTCCATATGGAGCATTAGATGAACGAAGACTTTGCATTTTGCACTCCATTTTCTGTTGGTGAGAGTTCAATAGTAGTGTATGGGCACGATGACCATCCCCAAGTTTTTTCAGGGCCAGAATTGTTGAACGAAGTTCAACTCCTTGCGTGGAAGGCTGGGAAGTTGTTTCTGCTAGTTGATCAGCTAGTTTTTGTGTCTGTTCTCTTATGGCAGTCTCCAGCGATAGTAGCGCAGTTGGACTTAATGTCCTCCCAGTTTTAGCTTCTTCTTTGATCCTTTCCCCTTCATTCAAAGCAGCCAAGGCTTCATCCACCCTCCTCTCAGCTAATAGAATTTCGAGGGTGTCCACAAAATCTATTAACCAGTTCTCCATGTTCGAAGGTCGCTTGTCTTCCAAATTGATCACATCTTCTGCAGTTGAATCTTCAGAACCAGTGTCTAAAGAATCAACACGAACCCCCTCGACCAATTCCTGGACTAAAGCTGCTTGAGAGGATAGAAGATTCCTCATGGACAGGAGCTGCCCTTCAAGATCTGATATCTCCTGGGATGTGCTGCATATAGAAAACCAAACAAGCAAATGACACGTCAGATGTCTTAAAATGATGACTCAGGAACATGTAATGCCGCATCAATATATCTGTTCCTTTCAATTCTAAGCAACTACGACCATTTTCCAGTTTTTGATGCATGGATTGTAACAAAGCACTATGGATGACTAAGGAATCCCGGTGTTTCAGTCGTTATTAGTGTAGAGGATATCAGAGGAAAGCTCAATAGAAGAAGCAGGCCAACAGTGAAGCGAACCATAACATATGGTATTCTCCAAAAAGCGAGAAAGCGACTCTGGGCATCAAAATTATGACGTTTTCCTCATGAACCTTAGAACATACAATCCCAACCAAAACTTTCACTAACCGTATGAAATCTGCATAATTAGCATAAACACTCTTACGCATTTCCTCTGCCGATGCCTTCTTCAAATCCACCAGGTAAGCGCACAAATGCCTGATTTCCTACAAAACAATCGCGCAGGACGCTCAAATTCACGACCGACGGAATCGCCGCCGTCTTATCGATCTCCCAAAAAAGTTCCATCACCGATCAATCCGTACACAAAAAAGAGTAAAGCGCGGCGGCTTATGTTCGCGACGTTTGTGCATGGAGAGAGGGGAGCGACCGATACCTTCTCGTTCATGGTTTGGCACTTGGAGTTGAAGTAGGCATGGGGATCGAAGCGCGACGACTTGAAGGCCTTAAGCCTGTCGCTTAGAGTCAAGTCGGTGTCGAATTCCGCAGAGTCGCCTCTGCTCGACGAGAACGACGTCCCGGAGAGAGAGGACATGGTCGCTTTCTAATCCTTCTTCAATGCTTGACGGCGGCGATCGATTCTCAAGTAGCTCCGCCAGGGAGACATGCTTTCCTGATCATGGACGATCCTGGATTGAGCTTGAAACGCAGAGGCGAAGAATCACGGGGAAGACGAGAGAGAGATGGAGAGAGCGAGCGAGCTTCAGACGGGCAAAATATTTCTGGTACTTCATGCATTTTGATTATTTTTTTCCACGTGGCCAATCGCTGACAGTAGTACAGTTGCGTCATTTAACGATGGCTGCACAAAATCATACGAAAAACAATCGGTAGAGACAGGTACAAAACATTTATTCGTTTCACAAAAAAAAAAAAAATTGAAGTGTTTTCGGAAAAACATTTTTTAGAAAATTTTGTAATGATCCAAAAACCCTCGCATGTTTATGGGTGAATTAGCATTAATGAGTTCGGATTATTGGATGAGCTATAAGGGATTTTTATCCGGACTCCAAAGTATTTTAAAGAAATTTTCATGCACCTGATACTATTTTTAGGGACATGATATGTTGGAATTAGGTACCATAGGGTCAAGTATTTGAATACTCTCACCTGCTTAAAGTATGAGCGTGTTAGTGCTTGATGGTTTAGGATCATTTGGCACGAAATTTGAAATTTAGTCAATCTAAGCACGACAAAGCAGTCAAACACAACAAAATGTCAAGCATGACAAAGCAGGAGCACGACAAATGAGAAGCAGCCGCAAGCTGCTGACGATAAGCACGACAGGTCACGAGATGGCTCTACTACAAATAGTTGATTAAGTATGACATGTCATAAGTTGACTCCACTACAAGCTGCTGATTACAAACTGACTAGCCTAAACTAATTAAGCTATTATAAATAAAAATCGCCATCAATTGATGCGGCAACTATTTTCGAAAATTATGTTCTTACCTTGTTGGACTGCCAACCATCCTAGGCATATGTACGTCGTCGCCGCCGCTCGCTGTTTGCTGACCAACGCCATGGCCTCCGTGGCCGCCTTTGCTGTTGTTGGATAGCCTCAAGTTGTGACATCCTTTGGTTGTCCGGCGTTTCGTCCGTCCGTCCATTCATCTGATCGTTCATTGAATTCTCGCATAGTCGATGCAAGTAGATTTCTAATCCTTATTACTATGTCATCTATGGTTTTGGTGTTATGAGCATTGTTTGTCGATCTGTTATGGCTGTGATAGCCTTGATTTGGATATGATGAGATTTTGAAATCCTACCCTTTTGTATTCTTAGTTCTGGTTCGATAGAAATCGAATTATGGTATATGTGACTCTGATTGAGTCTATCCTTGAATTTCAATTAATTCCATCATTGGATTATAGTTTGATTCTGAGATTCTATCCGTTGGATACCTTGAATTCTGTGGTGGTGACTTCGATTGCAATTATGTGACTCTGTAGTTGGTTTAATCGTTTGGCCTAGGAATTCTACTTGTGGAGGACTTTCGGGTTACTCCCGTTGATTAATAATTTTTCAGATGAGGTAGCCCAATATGGTTGGAGTAATGGAGGCCGTGGATGATGACTCTGGAAATCCGGAGTAGATTACCCTCTGTTGTATTCCTCCCTTGTGAATTTTATAAATATATAATCATGAGTGGATGATGAGTTTAAATAAAAAGTGTGATTTTTGACATGTGTGTATTTGGTTAGTGAAATCATGAAGACTATACTCCTTTTCTTATTAGGCTTGCCTGCCGTTTGGGTTTTTTTTTTCTTTGTTTGACATGCACTTGTGCCTATAATGTTTTTATTTAGAGCTTCCCCATGCGCTAGTTACTCTGACTATTAAGAAAAGATTAAAGAAGAGAGCAAGGTTTTGAAAAACCATCCCATCGTGCATAGCGGCATGGGACGTTACAAAATCAATTTTAGGGGCAATCATAATATTTTTCTGTTGTTCGGCTAAAAATGGCTTGAAAAATAATTTTGTTGTTGGATATGAAAAATTGAATTGAATTTTTCTCCATCACTCCTTTTAATAGATTTTATTTTTATTTTTTTAACTTTTTTTCTCTTTTTTTTTTTAAAAAAATTTGCCCCTCTTATGTCGGTCGTTGTGACAGGCGATTGGCAGGCAAGCTCGAGCTCGCCACAGGTCGACGGGGTGAGGCCTTGAGCGAGGCCGGCACGGTCAAGCCTTGCCTCACTCGCTTACGGCAGTGGCTAGTGATTGACGAAGAATAAGAAAAAAAAAACGAAAAAGAAAAAAATAAAAAGAAAAGAAAAAAGAAAAAGAGAAAAAAAATCGAATTCTTTGTAATTAAAAAGAAAGGAAATGTGTAAAAGATGAGTATGAAAGACTAGGGAAATATAGGAAGAGAAAATCATTTTTCCACTTTTGAATGCCTTTTTATATTTCGCGAAACCAATGAAGCCTAAAAAGTCTTAAATTTCATTAAAAAAAACTGATTTTCTAATTGAATCAATTTATATATGTATTTTTTGTTTATTATCATTTAGGGTACGGACGTGGAGATCCATTATTATCCAGAAATAAGAATAGGCATCTCAACTTACGTGAAAGCGAAATATTAGCAATATATTATCTTGTAATTAAAGATAAAATTGTAATATTTTGCAATCCCCTCAATTCTAAGATTGTCTTGGAGATTTCTCCCTAACATTTTATTCCAAGCTTTCCGGGTAAAACATAATCCTGCAATCGAGACTTCGAACAAGAAGTAAAAGATCATGGCCTACGGATCGTCTGCCCTTGAACCTTCCTGGCGGACGCCACAGTAAAAGCTCATATGCTTCCGTTTCCTCTGCTTGCTCTTTGATTATCAGAAATGAGATCTCTAGTGGGGAAAAGTAAGTCAACACCCCATGACTTTGTTCGCGGGAAGCTTCGGTTTCTGAGCGACCGTCCCGTCGTTGCCGGCGAGCGCGCGGTACTTGTCCTTCCGGGTGAAGTTGGTGCACTCGTACGAGAGCGTCGAGGCGATCATCCTCTGTATGTAATTGGCCACTTCATGGCTAGTCTTACCAGCCGTGCAGGTCAGGTCGATTGGCAACTTGTTCAGGAATGTCACCTCATAGGCCGGGCTTGGATTCATGAAGAAGTAGAACGGGTCCATCCCTTTCCATCCGCGAGCGGTCGTCCCGTGGAACATGCTCATCCGGTTCACCATCGCCACTGGCACCAGCTGGTCGGTCAATTCGGCGAACAAAGCTGAGAACCTGAGGAGGAACGGCTCGCGGCAGGTGGTCCCCTCGGGGCATATTGCCAGGTCGCCTGCCTCCAGGAGTTTCTTGATCATCGCTGCGTCGGTTGCCCGGTCCCGGCTGAGCCTGATCGTCTTGATGGGCGAGATGACCTCAGAGAGCCTGGACACGGAGTAGGTGACCGCAGGGATTGGGCGGCCTAGTGCCGTGGAGAGGAAGATCGGGTCGAGGAGCGTCCTGTGGGAGCAGATGAAGAGCACGCCTGACTGGCTGATTGACTTCTGGGCCGGCGGCGGAGGCGTGCCCTTGACAGTGACTCGGACGCCTAGCGCCCAGAATGCGTAGTAGACGAGGGGCATTGGGAGGAGTGACCCAGCGGCGATCCTCAGACAGGCGAGGGGGAAGCCAATGGGGATCCAGAGGATGGTCAGGAGGGCCAGAAGAGGGGTTGGCTTCTGGACGAGCCGCCCGTCGTGGAATATGATCGGCTTCGGAAGCTTGTCGTTCGTTACAGCCTTGACCTCCGGCTTGGGTGGCACAATGAATCCTTCCTGCAACATTTTTGGTTCCATCAGCATTCGAGACTTGTCGCGCAAGTTATCTTCGACTGGGCTTGCGAAGGAGATAGCACTGATAACTCATCGCGCAGATTTCGCCATCTAAACCTTTCTTCTAATCTGTCTTTGCTTTTGCCATAAAATTAATAATGTGATTTCCATCTCAATCTGAAGCTGTGGTGACCAATACCGTCTTTCTGTTTTAGTAATTGCGTGTAGCTTAGATCAATTTGCTTATCATACTGGCTCTGAAGAATATGATATCGTAGATAGTTCCGGTGGGTGAAACGATGATCACTGCTAAAGCATGTTTTGCCAAAAATTAACTATTTTCCCTAACTGTAACATACTGACCTTGCACGAGGTCATGAAGGGGGCATCGGTGTGCCGGTCGCCGAGGCCAATCTCTGGTTGCTCGTCACCGAATGCTTTTTGAAGCACGGCCGCCTTCTTCTTCCCCACAAGCACCCCCGGCTGGCTCACGAACCCCGTGGCCCTCCCCTTGTAGGTCCTTATCTCGGTCCCCAAGACCATATCGGTCCCCAAGAAGTCCTGGAGGAACGGCTCCACCATGATCCTCGGGTTCGCAGTCAGGACGCACCGCCTCCCGCAGGCGGAGAACACCCGCCACGACTCTGGGTGGAGGTCGCTGGCATAGAACTTGGGCAGCACGGCGCGGGCCACTGACTCGATGTCGGCCACCCTCATCCCGGCGAACGCCGCGAAGATGAGGACCTGGATCCCCGCAGACTCGGACACGTAGTAGTAGAGGAGGGCCGCGAGCGGGGAGGCCAGGAGCAGGAAGAGGAGCCTTAGCGCCCCGCCGACCTCAAAGGCGACAAGGGCGAAGTATGGGAAGGAGCTACGGCCGCGGAGCAGGGTCCCGTCCAGGTCGGCCACCACGGTGTGCTTCTCACGCCCAATCGACGCGCACTGATCGACCGTCGGGAACGCGGGCGTCACCATGACAGATTGATTGCTGAAGAAAGACTTCCCCGGAATCCCAACTCGCTCTCTGCTAAATCTCTTGCTTGGGGTTGGTTTAATGTGCAAATGCACATGTATATATATGGAATGAAGACAGCCTATGAAGTAGAGTTAGTACGTTGGGACAAGAATGACATGCGGGGATTTCCAAAGGTTGAGGACAAAACAAAAGGTGTTACCGAGGATGGTGAAGGAAGAGATTGGTGGTGAGCAACTCCTTAGTGTCCTCGTATGAATCGCCAGTGGCTTGTCCTGTTTTGAGCTCCGCGATGTCTCTAATCTCCTCCTATGTACATGATTCACGTAAAACGGAATATTACATCTTCATGTTTGGGAGTTGCGTCCTTGGTTTTAACTCTCTCTTTTTTCCTTACGGTTCTTGTTGGGATCGGAAAAGGCAGAGCTTTTTATATGCCATTTTGTGTGTGCCTTTGCCTTGCCACAAGTCCCTTATTTTTTCCTTCCTTTCAACTTCGGAGCTCCCACTATCATCAACCGGTGGTTCGAAGAAAATGTCGTCCGAATTTCAGACGTATCAAATCAGTTGCGGTTTGAGGCATTGATTCGAGGACGAGCCATTTCAACCTTTGTGCCGAACCGGCGTCGCCTTGAATATTTTGGCTAATTTCGACGGATCAAACCACATGTCGGGGCATCAAATCCGGTTCGACCCGGGGAGATTTTGTAAGCATTTGCTTCACTGAAGCATTGGAACTTGGATCGATTCCACGCCATTTCGGGAAAGACCATGAATCCTGCATGTCTCATGTACAGTGATTACAGTTTTTTTTTTTTATAGCACCCGGTTCATGTGAGTTCCAAATAGGAGAGCAGACAATTCGCGGGAGCCTCACGAGAATCTCATTGAATCGAATGACTCTCATGCATTAGAGATAATAACACGAACCGAGTGCATGCCGTGGCGATAAAACTTGTGATTCATGTCCAACTATATGGTAACTCCCTTTGCCGCTGGGCAATGATAAGTGATACCGTCTCATCTGGCAAAAAGCAATGGAAGTTTTGTATCGGGGATGTGGTTCGCTCCTCATTGACACGAAAGCATGAGAGCTGCCTATAATGCAGGACCAGCGCCTCTAACCCGCAAGAGGGTCTTTTACTATTTGACTTCGTATTTTATCAATAATTTTAGTTTGAACTCATGAATAACTACTGAGTAGTTCATAAATAATCTCATTCTCTTGTGTGAGAAATTCTGATTATGGTTAAAGCTTTTGCTGAACGTCGATTTTTCTTTTCTCGTGTTTACCCTCTATTTCGTTGTGGTTGCGCGTCTAATCCTCACGAGCTTTCCTACCTTCTTTCACGTGGCATTGCGACCATCAACATCGGCCATGTGGGGGCCCTGCGGTAATCTGATTGGTGGGTATGACTGACGATCAAGCCAGTGTTGTGTTTTGTAGTTGTTGCTCAGTTCTTGTAGGAGGCTCCCAGGACAAGTAGCAATCAATTAGGCAGCTTCATGAGGCAAAAACAATTCGTTAGTTAGAGAACTTCATCTCGCACATAACACCGCAACTCCCATAATGCCATTGCGGCATCCGTTCGAACGTGTCTCTCCCATCGAGGTCCTGCTCATAAATTGCCGCGCGACTGCTTCCTTATCGCAGGGACCGTAGTCGATCTTATTCTGCCGCAAGGAATCTGTGGAAAGGAGCCTTAATTATGATCCGCTAAAAGCGGGGATGAATGGAAGAGAAACGCGAGTCGATCGTCGAGTCCCACGATTGGAATAACCAATTCGCGGACTACAGATGCACATGAATCGCCCGATTCAGAGATGGCAAACTATCTGGACCCTTCGGTGTTTGCAGAGCGGTTTTCACGAGAGAAAACAAATGATATTGCACGTTGGAAAGTTGTCCGTTGATCTGAACCCCTTGTTCTTCACTTAATAACTAGCAGGACTGATTACCCCATTTCAGTGTCATGGACCGAATTCTCTCGTACCATTGAGAGCAGAGGAGTGGAGCTTCGTGCCATTAGTGATGCCGAAACGATAGAAATCAAGGCTAAATAGAAAAATCGAATTCGATAAACGAGGAATAATTACTGTTCACTCAAACGATATCGAATCGTGATATTCTCAATATTCAATAATTTGTCTTCCAAAACACTAAAGACGATATTTATAAGGTGTCAACCTAATGACGAAAGATAATGCAAAAATTACACCATTAAATTATAAAATTGCCTAAAAATAAAAAAAAAGCCTAAAAATCTATCTAAACAACCCTGAATCGCCAAAATCCATCGCAATTCATGGCCAAAGGCAGTGGGTATTGATTAGACGGCTGTTTCGCTTCAACCGACCGAATTTGAGTCCAATCTGATATCGTTGACTATTGAGTCCGTAGGTCCTAGGTGCATCAATTAGGGTGAAGAGTGAGCGATGCAAAGGGTGTCAGGGTATTTGTTTGTCCTAGGAGTCTTGGAGTGGAATGAATATGTCTGGCTGAAAGCTCATGTCGTTATCTTGATGAGGCCGTGATAGATTGAAATCAGTTGTTGTATCGAAGTATTTTTGTACGTCTCACTAAGATGATTTTTTTGTAAAATCTATTTACAAATGGTAATAATCATCAAATCAAATAGTGAAAAGCATGGATAAAATAGTCTTTTAGCTTATCATGTATAAAAGAATTAGATACAGGCCGTAGCAGTTTACATTCACTATACGGCTTAATGTCGTGTCTAGAGAGTTAAACACAAATAGAACACCATTATTAATCGTGTCTCATGGGTTCACACGAAATTGATCATGATTAGCTATAATCTGAATCTGGTAATTTCTTGTCGTGTTCGAATTGTGCTATTTTGTCGGGTCAGAAATTGTCACCCTCGTCCTGGCCGCCAAAACCGTTCCAAACTTACCATAATTGGATTGATCAATTTTCACTGCATGTACAAGGTAAAAACGAAAATCGAACGCATAAAGTTGATTCCCTATCCAATCAACATTTTTTGGTGAGGCATGGCTATTCGTGATTTCGTCTTTCCGATTCAGTGGAATGGACGGCGGAGCTCAACTGGGCACGCTACGATCCGCAGAGAATGTAATTCGCGATAATGTTTTCGGGAACAACTTTTAGAAGGAAGTTTGATCTGGTATTCTCGACTCACCAATGCCACACAGAGTACCACTTGGCGAAGAATTCAATCATCCCATGATATCAGCCCCTTGTTGATTCAATTAAGACGCTACGTGGGTTTCTTTCAAAGGGAATGCTTGAGCAGATCTTAATCATCTTATTCTATCTAAAAATGGGCTTGCACTAAATGCACGGTTGTATACATCTCTCACGGTGGAAAAGGGTTATAGGAGGCCACTTATCATGGTGTTTGACAATGTGTAACCCCATCCATCTGACCTTTCAAAACCATTATTCTCGGTAGAGAGTTCGCAAAGCTCCGAGGGGTATTGCCTTGCCTTGTACCGGCAAAGTTTCGATCCTAGCTTGGCCGTTGTCTAGGGTTCTTCAAGCATTCACCGGGCACCACCGCCGTCCCGGGCCTTACCACGAAATTATTAAACCACGGTGAGGCTCTCCTCAGATGAGTTAAGTAACCTCGGTTAGGTAACATTTCAATTGATAGGAATCTCCATACTTCAGCCGGTAATAGGTATGTCCCCACCTGCTTTGGGCTTTCAGCTTTGGCCCATACTTGCATTTCTCTAAAGTGGGTTGCCAAATACCCAATCTTTGGTCCAAGGAACTTTAGAGGTCTAAATTGCCTTGGAAAAGCTGTTCCCAAACGCACATCAAAATAATTGAGTATAGCTTATTAAAAATCTCGAACTACTATATAAGTTCTATAAAATTAGGTTGGCGCAAAAAAAGAAAGAAAGAATCGGAATAATCAATATTCGTGATGCACACATTGTTTTCTCATGTTAGATCAAAAGGTTCCTTCTAGAAGTGAGGCCTATGTCATAATGTCTACAACTTCGATTATAGGGATCGATTTCTAGTCGCATAGCTTCTCTTCACAATAAGTCTGTAAAGCTTTCACATAATTTCCTTGGGATTGATCCGACATCCGTGCTTCCATACATGTAGCTCCATCCCTAGTCGTTTGAAGGAAAATTATGCACGCCACGTAATCAAGGTGATAACAAATGAATGAGCTTACCTAATACAGGGCAAAATCCCATTTTTCTTGGCCATTACTGTTTAGGAAAAATTACCAAAAAAAAAAATCTCAAATTTATTGCAATTGTCCCAATTCAATCATAAATATTTTACATTTGTACCAATTCATTTCATTTGGCTGGCCAGCTCTGACGTGACAAATTTTAATATTTAATATTTTCTATTTCTTTTTTTTTTTCTCTCTTTTTTCCCCTTTCTCTCGTAGCTCGTTGGCCACTAGTTGAGGCCTGCGACCGTGGCAGATGAGGCCATGCCCACATTCGCCGTGGCCCTGATGAGGCTAGGCTCGCGCAAATTTGGATGAGGCCGCCTGGTTTGTGGCCATAACTCGTGATGGTCTCGCAAGCTATGGCCGCAACTAAGGTAGCCTCGCCTGCTACTCTCCCATCCATAAGGGAGAAAGGAAAAAAAATGACAAAGAAAAGAAAAAATGAAAAAAAAAATATATTAAAACTTTACCATGTCAGTGCTGGCCAGCGAAATGGATTATCATGTTAGTGTTAGCTATCGAAATGATTGAATTGGCACAAACACAAAAGTTTTAGAATTGAACTGACATAATTGCAATAAATTTAGTAATTTTTCGGCAATTTCCCCTTCCAATTTATGACCCATGTTTGCCAAGTCCAACCTTTACCATGAAAGTGATTCCGTTTTCAGTGGGCATCAAGCGTAACGCCTCCCAAATGCACGAATCATATTCGGTGCGATGTATCATATTGCTCTCGACGTCGCCAAGGAGAATTATTTAATAGCTTCCAACTTTTTAATCCCATCACTTCTTAACTAGAATAAACTCGGCTTTTTCGACCAAAAAAAAAAAAACCTCGCTTTGAAACAACGGCCTATAGTGTCCCCTTGAAGTCCTTAGATTCCGGGCTGGTTTAGCCCCCCGAAACCCGCAGTATCGGATCCAGTCTGGGCACCCTTCAGGGCCGGTCTCGAAAAAGAGAAGCAAAGTACCAAAAAATCCTTAAATTTATTGCATTGTTGGTACCAATTCAGTCTATTCCATCAATTTTGACCGCAAACCGGGAGCAATACCGGTTCCAGACCCCTTGCCGACTCTGCCTCGAGATGTTTTACACCTGGACCTACGTGACTCTGGTATGCAAATCGCATTAGGAAGTAAAAAACCATTTCCAGCTCCTTGGTCGTATGGAGATCATTTGTTGGAGTGAAGAAGAAGGAAAAGAGAGAACAGCGAGGCTGTTGTCCATCTGTCTTTCCATAAATTTCAATTATCGGTGAGCGATGACTTGGTTTTCTTTACATCATTAACCGCAGGAGCAAACACGGGTTTATGGCGATCGAAGGATCACGAGCTTCTCCGCGCAAAGCATGGCCGGGACCGGGCGCTTTATTGTGAACTCCTTGGATGGTTTTATGGCGCTCTGATCATGACTAGCGACAAAATGGAGACCAACGAGTGAAGCAGAGCTCCCGTTCCTGAAGCAAAAATTAGCAGTATGTGAAGAATGGTTTAAACAACAGCCAAATCTGAATAAAGAAAAGATATATTGTAGAACCATTGTGTAGTTGAGTAGCGCCTATAGATGAACAAATCGAAGACGATAGAGAAATACAATGTTCGCTAAGTTCGATTTCCTAAATTGATGTAACTAATTGAAGCGGCAGACTGCTACATAGCGTTGAATATGACCCGTTTATTTAATCGACCCATATCATTTAGTATGCAAAATTTTATAAACCAAATTTAAGTACCTAAAATTCCCATGTCCCATGATAAAGACAGGCTTAATGTTTATTTAGTTTGCTTTGCGGCTAACCTGTATGCGGAGCAAGAACGTGCCCGGGAGCTTCATTCCAGGACGCCCCGAAGAAGCAGTCTGAGGTGGTGTTCAGCCCGATTTCGGGGCAACTACACAAGAACGTGTCATAAGCCCCGCCATAGCCGCAAGCCCCCCCGCTTCTCTCACACTGGGTGCACGAGCTCGGGTACTCGTTATACACGTTGAACTTATACTTGAGAGCGATCCCGTACTTCCACAGGTCGGGGTCCACCTCCTGGCCGTCGAAGCTGTAGAACGCCGAGTACGAGCTGCACTTGAGCTTGCCGAGGTCCATCTCGTAGGCCGGCCCTAGGTCTACCGGTGTGTACACGCAGCACGTGGAGATAGGCTGGTTCATAATGCTTATAGCGTGGCACGCGTAGAGGAAGCTGCATATGGAAGTTCCCTTGGCGTCGCAGAGAGGGGAGGAGGAGGAATTCCCCAGGGCGGCGGGGCTGCATATGGGGGAGGTGGAGGCGGAACAGTCCAGGAGGGCGAAGATGGTGTTCTCGTGGATGGAGAAGGGGGCGTCCCAGTCGAGGCCGAAGCCGCGGCTGTCCTGGGAGCACGCACACGTGGACATGGTCGGGTCGGAGATGTAGATGACCTGTGCGGCGTAGTCTACGGCGGTGACGGGGTAGGACCCCGTGTGGGTGGTTAGGGTGAGCTTCTGCTGCGCCTCGTCGCACGCGGCGTGGCTCTGGAAGCGGGGGTCCCCGCAGCCTGGGCCGCTCCCGAATGGGTAGCGGAGGGGCTGGTTGCCGCAGGCGGTCCGGCAGGTCTGGGGGAAGGTCGAGGGGATGAGGAAGAGGGCGGAGATGGCGAAGAAGGAGATGATCGGTTTGGCAAGAGAGGAATTGAGTTGCTTCATGTTCTTTCTTTTCGTGACGTTTGAACATGTGGAGTGAGTGGAGAGGAGTTGTGATTGCTGCTTCCATTTAACGGAATAAAAAGGAGCTTAAGCGAGCCAGCGAGCAATGTTTTTGTAAATGGGATTTTGCTAAAATAACAGTTTTTTAATCACCATGCGAGAAATTTTTTTAAAAAGTGTACCTCACACTAATTTATAATTATTTTTTTTTGTTCAGAACATACTGTTATTCTGAATAAAATACGCATGATCACTTATTCATCTTAGATTTATATTATTTTTTTCTATCGAAAAGTCTGATTTGTTACGTGTGTGAGATCAATTATTTACGACGTCATCATCCGTCAATCCAAGGTCATAAAAGACATTTTCAACGAATCGACAGCGTACTAAAGCCAAAGAACCGAACACAAATCACCAGTTGCTTGCTATGGAATTTTGTGGGATTGGCCTAATCTTCTTTCATCTGAAAATTGATGGATCCAAGGACCGGTCTGCACGGGTTTGCATATCGTTCTAAGCTTTCGTTAGGGAAGTCCAGTGCGGGGGAACATGTGCTCTTTTCTCTCTTCAATTGCGTGGATTCTGTGTGTGTGTGTGTGTGTTTTTTATGGGTTACTTTCGGTAGGTTGGCTGTCTTTTTCCATTCCCAATGGATGCTTTGTAGTCTAGACTCTTCTGCCAACCTTACACTTTACTAATTCACAAGGATGTTGTTATTCACGTGCAATAATACGTACCAACACTGCAATATAATCGGAATGGCTTCCTTCACATCTATTTTGATCGAGAGACGCGGTTATTCAAATCACACGGGCGCGTCTCTTCCGATTCAGAAATTCGGGTACTTAAATCAATTTCTCGAGGGTTGGAAACTATCGTTCTGCCTAAATATTTCAGGTCGTCGTCCCAAGAGCAGCTGTTTAGGACTAGACGATTTTCACTTGCCTTGGCAATCAATTCGTACCCTTTTAACAATTGGCTGCGTTCACGAGCATGCATAAGGTTCACTAATTGCGAATAGCTTCATATAACTAACCAACCAATTTGTACAATTGTCGAAGGGCCTCCGGGTGGCTGTCCGCAACGCGTTGTTCAGATTTAACCATATTTACCGGGGAAATGTTGGGATTTCAAAATCACTGAGCTAATCTTTTGACAACCGATAAGCACGAGAGCATAAGTAGCTCCGAACCAAAATGATTTGCGCGCATTCAGTGTGATTTGAATATGTGATCTCCCAATAATGAGTTGAAAATCTCATGACATGTCAATCAACAGACTACGCTAACCCCGGAAGTTAATCATTACGATTACTATATTAAAAACTTGTAGCTTCTCTTATTTGATGGCGCAACACATAATTTAATCCGAGTAAGATTTAAACCGTTCCGCGTGATCATGCCGTGGTTCACGATGACACATATGATCACGATTACGGAAAAAAAAAACAAAAACAAAAAACAAAAGCACCTTCTTCATGAAATACGTTGTGTGCTTGAAGAATAGCAAGCCATGCTCTCGTAGGTGCAAATAACGTTTGTATGCATTGCATCCGCAAACGTGCATCGTTCGATTCCATGAACCTCGGTAATGTCGAAAACAATGCGTAAGATCATGTTAATAACACCCTCGTAATTAATTACTCTATTTTAAGCTAACTCGCAATTCGAGAGAAGCAAGCCACTTTGCGAGCACGTGGACGATTAAATGCCACGGTTAGATTTCACTTGAACGTGATCTCTATAGAAGGTTAACGTTTGCATGATAACACTTTTGAAAGTGGATTTTTGCTTCAGAATTGACTTTGGAGCAAAAATTCGTTCGGTAATATAAATTCTGAAGCAGAAATTTATTTGATAAAAAACTCTAAAAGAAATTTTCACTTCTAAAGTTATTTTTTCCTCAATTTGAGAAGTTAAAAAAAATAACTTCTTAAATTTAAAAAGTACTTCTCGGTTCACCCTCTTTTCGTTACGTCATCTTCCTATTTTCGATCATACCCACCTCTACCCACCTCTATCACCACCAATTGTCGCCGACTGCCACTCACAACCACCGCCAACCATTGCCTGCCCTCGTCCACCGCAAACCTCCGCTGACCGCCACCGGTTGACCTCCCCAATAGCTAACCTCCACCGACCTCCATTAGCCGCTGCTCGCGATTGTTGACCTCCGCCAACCTTCGTGGGCCGCGATCACTGCCAATCGCCGATTTTTGCCAGCCACGACAGCTGCCAATCATCAACCACCGCGCTGGCGGTCATAGCCGGAGTAAAAAATAAATCATGAAAAGAAATTTTAAAATTTTGAAAATGAAATAGAAATTTTTCGACTATCGATAATAAGTTTTAATAGAAGATTTTGTGTTAATAATGTTTCGGAAATAGACATTTTCAACCGTTACAAAAAAAAAATAGAGCAAAAATCAACTTATGTCTATAAGTTATGGAGCAAAAATAGAAAAATCTACTTTTGACTAGAAGTTGATTTCTGAAGCAGAAGTGCTGTCTTGCGCATCCTTAGAGGAAGAAGATGACACTAGTCACGCTTTTTGTATTGAGGGGCGATTCGCTTTCATGGCCTAATGCACTATTCGCATTGAATAGTTAAAGTACTTAAACTAGATTTGGTTCAGCATTTGAAATGAGTTTTGGGAAAATGCTAATGCCTTCCACTTAAAGGGATTTGAAAAAATTATAGTTGTGTTTTGTAAAAACTTATTTGAAATGAGCTTTGGTTAAACTAGTATTCAGTAAAAATAACTTTGTAAAAGAAGCGTTGAATACAATTTTTTTTTATATCAAAAATAACTTTCGTCGGACCGACAAAAGTTTCGACCATCGACAAGCCAGATCCACTACTGGCTATCGTTGCTCGACCTTAGGCCGCCCTTGTTGAGGATCGCACGATCCAAACAAGTGCCGCCTGAGGACAGGCAAAGCTTGGGCCGCGCAAAACCAAGCATCGCTTGAGGTCGCGCAACCTTAGGCGAGCTAGGTTTACGCGACCCAAGGGCGGACGCCTGGGTCCTGCAACCCAGGTGTTATCGCTTGGGCGGCGGCTCTTGCTTGGGCAGCCGAATCCGCCTTGCCGACCCCTCGCTATCCCTTAGCCAAGGATCGCCTGGAGCCCTACATTTGACCCAACAAAGAAGATGACCAGTAACACATAAGGGGCAAATTTTAAAAATGGGAAATTAGTGAGGTAGTTTTGGAAGGAATTTTTTTTTATTCATTTGACCAAATACTGAAAGCCTAATACTAATAGGTACCAGCATCGAGCTTTAAGCTTTTCTAAAGTCATCATTTAGCTAAATGATGACCTAAAGTTAAACGAAACGCTTCAATATTTTCCCAAGGGGCTTTGATGGCTGAAAGTCCATTGAAAAAGCTGAACCAAACCCACCCTTAATTGAACCAACTGAAAGTTTAAGGATGATTTTGCACGTTAGGCTAAACTTCGGGGATCTAAACCAATTAATTGACATTTTAAGGCTGACATTGCGGATTGTATAAAAGTTTAGAAACAAAAGCATCCCAACAGATTTATTAAGTTCTTAATAAAGAAACCGAATCAACTTAATCTTCCACCAGTCCAGAACAGAAGGCTATCTCCACAGGATTTTTTTTTTCAGAGCACCAAAACTTGGGTGGCGCACTTGGTATCACAACGATCGTATTTGCTCCTCGCGCCGTTGGATGTGTAATGATGTTGGTACTATAATCATATAATGGAGGATTGAATTGTATAACTCGCAGAGCAATCATTCTACATGTCTGAGAGTAGAAAGATATCCGTATCGAAGCGGGAAAAAAAGAAAAAAGTACACCCAGGTTCTATTTGCTTCTAAAAAATTGAATGATTTCAATTTTTTTTTAAATGATGCTTATACCTTTCATAAAAAATAAATAAACAAAAAATATTTTCATTATTCATGAAAATATTTATATATCGATTTTAATCGATAACGAAAAATATTTTTTTATTAATTAATTATTTTAAACAATACAAACGATGGTTCTTAGAAAAATATTTCTCAAATCGTTCATTTTTCGTAAAACAAACGGAGTCCAAATGACGCATTCTTGTATTTGCCAAACAACTTTTGGCGTACTAAATTGTGTTGCGGGCACACAATTCAATAGGTCGATTGAATTGTATTGCTATTTAGAGTCTGTTCCGGTATCTATATTACTGAGTGGTTCATCTTCTGCCTATCCAGGATCAATATTTTCCCAGAAACTTAACCATCTAGTATCAACGTAATCCCCAAAAGCAATAACTCCAATGCCATCTATTTCAAGCCCCAAGCAGTAAAATTAGTGCGTAAAATTAAAGCAAGGCAATAATAATACACACAAATTTTACATGGAAAATCCAACGCAATTAACTACAAGATCAGCTTGTAGATCTTTGACTGGTGTACAACTTTTTGAATTTCAGCCAATTCTGATAAAGTTTTGAAGTTATTCGTTTTTCATGAAAATAAACGCATCATAAATCTATTTTCAATTATCATCCGACAGTAACCTGCGAAAAAGCATTTGTGGTGCAGACCATCGTTGACGATGCTGTTGTCTTATTAGAATTCTTCTTCTTTTTTCTTTTTTCTTTTTAGCTTTTCGATTCTCCGTTTACAATTTTTCCCCCCTACTTCTTGTTCTTTTTAAAGGCTAATCATGAACCAAGAACCGCATTTAATGAAAAAATCCTTTTTTTTTCTATTGCAATTAGAGAGTCCTGATTTCGATAACAAGGTTACATTGACCGCACAATTATCTCGTAATTGAAAAAATTATCCAAAAAAAAAAATCCCATTGTGTAGTCGCGTAATCAATCCCAAACTTTTTAATTGAGTTAATTTAATTCTAATTTTTTTTGACAACCTGCCAATTTAATCTTAAATTTTTTGATTTCTAGCCAAATTTTTTTGATTTCTAGCCAGTTTTGACTGGAATAGCATATGCAGACAAATTTTGCATTTTTTTTCCTTTTTCCTTCCATTGGCCATCGTCGAGCCTTGTCAAAAGCTAGCAGAGGTCATTGGCCTCGGGCAAGAATTGCTCTTGCTGGCCGGGCGAGGGTCGCCCTACTGGAGCTTGCTAAGAATGCCCTTGCTTCCTGGCTCAAGGTCGGCAAGGACGACCCTCAACAACCTAGGCGCGTGCATTTCTTGCCCAAGACGGCAGAGTTGAGGCCTGACGTTGGCTAATGGAGGGGAAAGGAAGAAAAAATCATAAAAATAATGAAAAAGTAAAAATTAGCCACCTCAACACCGATCATATCACGTGGGACGGCTAATGCTGGCTAGACCACTACGTCAACGATTTGAAACCAAAATTGACCAGAAAGATAAATTGACAAATCGTTAAATGTATAAGATTAAATTGATAAAAACATCAAGAGACTTAGAACTAAATTGATAATTTGTCAAAATATTTAGAATTAAATTAACATAATTAAAAGATTTATGCTTGAATTGGCTGTCATAAAATAGGTTTTATATTTTTTTTTACAATTTCCCCACGAGAGAATAGTTTGGAGACTCTCTAATTATTTGCTCAGTCAATGCCTCTAAGACACTTGTTGAGTAAATCCTATATTTTATAGCTTGATCATGGTAAAGATATTACCAGGGGTTATGTAATCTCTAATTCAATGTGATGCATTTGCACCAAGTTCAACCAGCATTTTAAGCGAGGTGGTGTCGAAGGATCTTCAGAAAACTCTAATGGCCGTCGGACAAAAGAAAAGACAAAAACTCACCCTTCAATTGTAAACCCGTTGAGTTTGACTTTACGAGACAAAAGAAAAGACAAAACTCACCCGTCAATTGTCAACCCGGTGAGTCAGACGGCACCTCCAACAGCGATGGCAACTGCCTAGACTACTCTTCTTGCCCTAGCCCGGAATATGAAAACGAAAAAATATACAAATGATTTCGAAATTTTGACTCAATATATAATATGACCGATAAATTTTTAATTTATTTAATATGAACCTCGCTTTTTAGATCAATGTGCAATTTCAATCATTAATTTTTAATTTATTTAATATGGTCTATAAATTTTTGATATATATTTAATTTAATCTCTGAATTATATAAAAATATTCAATCTTGTACTTAAACCTGAATTAATAAAAGGATGACAATGGGCATTTTTGTATAATTTCGAAGCCAGATTGATAATTTACACAAAAGAAAATTAGGGACTATATTGAATAAATAAAAAGTCCATAGATAATATAGAATGTTGGGTTAAAATTCAAGAAATGTATTCGACAAATTAAAAATTTAAAGAGACGATATTACATGTTAAGTCAAAATTGAGGAACTATTTATGTATTTATGTCATATGAAACCTGTAGGATGAGGAAATAGATCGTCTAGCCTTCTCCCAGAAGTTTAGGCTCTAACCTTGTAATACATGATTTTGTGTTATGAATGTATGAATCGGATTATAATTAAAAAATATATATAATAAAAAATTAAAAAATTAACTCTTAAAAATTGAAGATTTGAGACATCCGTCCAAAAATAAACTGTCCGATTTAAAATATTACTAGTTTAAAATTAAAGGTCTAAGAGGTACGTTTGAAAATGAACCATTCAAATTGCAAGGTTAGGTGCATAAATTTTGAGAAAATTTAGAGATCCGGAAGAAGGGATGCTCCAAGGAGAGAACCGAGCCGGAGCAGACAAATGATCCCGTAGGAATCCACGAAATCTTGTTTGCACTCGACGGTTGACACGTACGTTTCCGCATATGAGGATGATAATCCCACAGAGATTCCAATAACGCCAAAACAACTTGTCCAGATCCAGAGAGATAAGGCAAGCAGCTTTCACCGAAGAATCCGACACCATTGAAGGCTTGAACTATTCCTTTCATCCTAGGGTCCTCTCGCCTCTTTCTTCGTCGCAAGCTCACTTCACAGTTTGCACCCACCGACAACGAGGCCATTGAGAACAAGGACGAGAAAGGCGACGGATGGGAGGAGAGGGCGTGAAATTCGACGCGTGGGGATACGGAGTCAACGCCTCGTCGGACGACTGCGTCTCCGCCATCAACGCCTACTACCAGCAGGTTTGTGTCTTGGGGTTCTCTTTCTTGATGCGTACCGTGTGTTTGGCGTAATTCTGACGCAAACCTTTCTGGGGTCCGTGAAGGTGTTGAGTTACGGTAGAAGGAAATCGGTGATTCTTGAAGCAGTGGACCATGATGGGGATTGTGTTTTAGCTAACATTTTGGCTGCTCATTATCTTTGTTCTGCCGATCCTTCTCGTTTTCCTTCGCGTATTCAAGCTGCTAAGTCTCGTTTGGTGATAATCTCTTCTTCATCTTCTTTTTGTTTTTTTTTCCTCGCTTGTTATCTGGAAATCCTACGGAGGTTATCGGAAATTTTTGACTTTTCGTGCGTTGATAGACTTTCCATTGGGCAGGAACAAGCGACGCCATATGAAAAAGCTGTTTTCAACGCTCTCAGCAGTTTGATTTCAGACAACAGAGACGACGAGGCCGCTTTCGAGCTGCATCAAAAGGTTTTTTGAGTTCTTTATTTTCTTGTTAGTGGGAAAAAGGTATCTCAGTTTCTTCCGTATGGATTTACGTCATCGATAATGGTTTCTTACAATTGCAAACTTGTCTTCTGTCTTTTTATTGCTTGTTTTGCTAGTGAGAAAATGCCTTCATTCTAACGATTAACCATTCAGACATTCGCATTATGAAGTTTGTTTTGTCTTGTCGAAATGGGTCTTTCATGTCCTTTTGTAAGTCATGATGGCATGATATGCCGGATAATTATGTTAATTGACGCACCTTGTTAACTTTGCCTCTGAGAACACATTAATTGGTGTCTGGTCAGAAGACCTTATGTTAGTCAATAGGAGACATCACCATCCATTAGGGCATGGTGTTCTTCGTCTCATCGTCACTCTAGATGGTAAAGATGCTACTGATTGTCAACCAATTGGGTTATTTACACAGGGGAATGGAAAAAATTGCAGAATGTTGAACGGCTGTACAATGCCTTATGCAACATGTTGGGAATTGTTTAGCTACTAAGTTCACAGAAGCATTAGCCGTAAAATGGACCAAAACAGTTGGGGAATATTCTACTACCTGACAAAGCCTACTATTTAAGAGTAAATTTGTCAGAGTTGAGTCGTTTAGTTAGCCAAAAGGGTCGTGTATGGAATGCTCATTGAAGCAGAAGAAAAACCTCTTTAGATTATCCCTCGCCTTTGCTTTCCAAGTTGTTTATGCGAACAGTGCTTGTTGAGAAATTTTGTCCGTTGAGGATCCAATGAGCAGGACCATATATAGAAGTGGAGTATTTTGTGTTTGTGTACAGACACGCACAAAAGATGTTGATAATATTCCTGAATAATTGCTTTTATCACTAAACAAGGTATTGTGTTAGTTTATTCCTTCCTGTATGTTGTCTTGGTACTTAACGTTGCCATTTTCATGCATTTTGGTACTTAGTGTGGCTCTGAAATCCACATGTGACATCTTCTCTTTCATTTTCTGCAGCTCTTAAAAGATTTCCCTAGAGATTTGGTATCTTTGAAGAGGGCTCAAATATTATGTTTCTACATGGGTCGACCAGATCTTTCCCTGAATCTTGTTGAACAGGTTGCTGGTCTCTTTCCTCCTCCTCCTTTGGCTTTAAGTTGCATTTGTAAAAGAAACAGACTTTGGTTGGCACAATACTAACTGGTACTAGTCCAGCAAGGAAACAAACTTTCTGTAGTCAAAGCAGTAAACAAATATGAACGAACGGAAACATATGAAGGGTCCATCCTCTGTCAAATGTTTTATTTTTTTCAATCATTCCAAGATTAGCATAACATATTTATATCATTATTTTTCTGTGCCAGCTAGTATAACTGCAGCTTTATTTTTCTTGAACAAGCAAAACATTTTATTGGTCATTATTTTTTCTATTTCACCTATAATCACATCCTTAGTTGCTGAATATGATTATTTCTTTAACTTGACAGGTCTTACCAGAGAATGAACAAGAAAATTACGTATATGGGATGCTTGCTTTTCCTTTACTGGAGCTTGGTCGAATGGCTGATGCTGAAAAAGCAGCAAAAAAGGGTTTTGAGATAAACAATGAAGATTGTTGGGCACAGCATGCCGTGAGTATGACAACATACTCCTCTGCTCAACGATTGGAATCTGGGATAAATCCTTGAGTTTCTTTTCAGCCAATGGTTTTTTGAACAATTGCCTCCTCATCCAGCAAGTAGTTCTGTAGGCTTCAAATACGATTACTATTTCTGTTCTTGATGTGTTATTTCGAAGTGATGTTGTCTCTGTCCTTGTGCAGTTGTGCCATGTTGCCCAGTATGAGTGTCATTTTAAAGAAGCAGTAGAGTTCATGGAAGCATGTTCGCCATCATGGAGCTCTTGTTCATCATTCATGTATGAGTATCAATCAATGAGAATTACGATGAACTCCGATATTCTTCTTTATAATGTAACTTTCCATTTTCAGGTTAACTCACAATTGGTGGCATGTAGCACTCTGCTACTTGGAAGGTCATTCTCCAATCAGAAAAGTTTTTGACATATACGATAATTGTATATGGAAGGAACTGGAAAGGCCTGATGCTGTGCCTGCCGAGGTCAATGTCTATTCTCTTAGTTGACTTGGGGCATTGATCATTGTGCCTATAATTGACTGGTTATACTGTGGATCCAGGTGTACTTGAATGCTCTTGGTCTGCTGTTGCGGATTCATGTGCGTGGTCACATAGGCGTCTTTGAGGAACGCCTAAAAGTTCTAGTCAGCTGTTTGACAGATCAAGTGAGCCATATTGTACCCTTATTGTTGAAGAATTTAGTGACTGATTAGACTGCATTACAATAATAAAACGCAATACGACTACATAATTAAGGGGATGAGGGTAATTTTTTCTATTGGCACCTCATCTAGGAATAAAGTTGTGCATACGTATCAGAATTATATAGCAGTGATGTGAAAACCATATTCTGCTTTTTTTTGCCATGTAAAGGAAGCAATGTGAGGAACACCTTCAAGATTGCTAGCCCTTAGCATCTTTGAGTGCACAAAGAGAATACTTGCTGCTCTCGCTGCCTCTTCTGCCTTCTCTTCCTTTTTTTGCTATTTGAGAATCTTTTAGGGAAATCAAACGTATGGTCTTTCTTTCATTCCCATTTCCTTCCTTTTGCCTCCTATTGGATTTGTCTGAATTTTTTTGGCATCTTAAACTGATGAAAAATTGGTGGTTATTACCGAAAATATTGTTGTGTCAATGGTGAATCAGAAACCTTCTCATTTGCCTTGTATAAGTCTGCTGCGTACATAGGGTTTTTTCCTTCAAATCTGAACTATGATCTGCCTTAATCCTCCTTGGACAAGGATTGGGAAGCAATCAAATGGCCTGCATGTGGATTGCCCATGCTGTATGCCTAGACCAGTATTGACATCAGATAGCTGCATGGTGGTTTGCAACAGTTAGCAGATGCTCGTATTAGTTCCTAGAAATTATGTTGTTCTATGGGGCATCTTCCTAGAGTTGCTGACTTTTGTGAGATGAGAGTGTTTGAAGAGACAATCCCAATGGAGTAAAGAATATTGACACACTGAGCAACCATATATATGCCTTTAATAGGATTCTTCGATCTATGCTGAATTTTCTGTCTTTTATGACCAAAACCCCACCCCCTGTGCAGGTACGCGAGACTGCTTCTTTATAAATAAATATGGTGTTACATAAGTAGGAGATATTATGTCTGCATGATTTCTTTATGAAAAAGGATGCCTTATTTTTGGCACTATGAAATCATTTGAACATTCTTTCCACATCATAATTCACGATCTTAATAGTTCGGTTATGTATGAAAGTTTGCTAAATTTTTTTCAGAAGACTTGGTACATCGAATGGCACCTTGATTTGTTGACTTTATGGGCCTTGGCATACTCGGGAGAACTTTCTAAAGCAGAAGAACTGTTCAGTGGCCTGAAATCCAGGTTATGAGAATTTTGCTTCTTGCAACCGCACTTTTTTATTTCACAGCAGCCATTTGCTTATTATAAATTATTCATTGATGTAGATTTTCCAGGATGAGCAAGAAGAAGCAATCAACTATGCATCAGGGGATCCTGGTTTGTGGATTACTGCTTTGCACTTCAATGCATGGCAACTTTATTATTCAGGAGCATTAGACTTTTTTCTCTCTTTTAATGCACTCAAATATGCTTTTTTAACTTTATTTCACTTGAACTTGCAGTCTATAGTATTCCACGTTATTTTATCACCAACAACGTTTCTAATCTAGAGGCATGCATATTTCCAGTCAACAACCAAACCTTGGTTCTTAAAACTTCAAGGCATCGTTTATCCTGTTATTGGTTCTGCATAAGTTTCCTTTCAATTTTCTGGTGCCGTCTAAAAGATAATGTTATTTGAATTTGAATATCCTTTATTCCCACTGCTTTCAGCTTGCAGAAGCTATATTTGATTATGGGAGGGGTAGGTATGAACAAGCATTGGAAGTGCTGAGTCCTGATTTTGATGCCAATAACTGCAAGGTACTCTTATGAACCGTCAGCTTGGTGCGACCGAGGTCTCTTTAGACTATACTGCGCCGAGGATCGACTAATATGCTTTCATTATGCTAGATGATCGGGGCATCGGATGAGCAGCTCGATGTATTTAACGAAGTATGGTTCGTGATGCTACTAGCTACTGGACAAGCTGCAAAAGGTATATCATTCACTTGCTTATTTGCGATTCAAACATCATGTGGTGGTTTTCTTCTGATTCCGAGCTCTCGAGTGCTGCAGCGACCGAAGCAATCGAGGAGCGGATTAAGAAAAGGGAGGGCGCTCCTTTCTTGCGGCAGCTGCAGGTACTGCACCCGACTTTTGATAAGGACACTCAAGACAGAAACCATCTCATGCACGTCATAACTTTATGGCATCTGTCGAATCTCATTTCAGGAGAGAGGATACAAGCTGATGGGCAAACCGGAAGCCACGGCCACAAGCGAAAAGCTCCGAGCCCTGGAAAGTGCATATTTCAAGTAGCTTGCAACAGTACCGACATTTCCCTTTCTATTTTTCCCTGTAGTGAGATGAATGCAGTTGGCTTGGTGTAAATTCTATGCTCGGTCGGCGCACCGCCGAGACCCTTGTCAATGCTGCCCTTGTCCTGCGAATTCTGCAACTCCCTTGAACCTGAGAAAAACTTGTTTGGAGTACAGTCTGATGGGAAGGCACCCTCTTTTTACATTTTTTACCTCGACGCTCCACTCCTTACAAGTAAAGGAGAAATTGCTGGTTAATTGTTAGTTAGGAGAAGCAGTAAATGATATTATGCAATCAACGATTCTAACGAGCAAAACGGAAGGAAGCCTGACACGGCGGAAATCAATCTTTCCATTGATGACCTTGATCATAACCGTTCATTCATTAAGCCTTAATGACAAGCGTAGTTCTCTCTCTCTCTCTCCCTCCTTGTCTTTTCGGCGGCAAAACACAGACCCAATAAAAATCTCAGAAGGGTTATAAAAAAAAAAAATCTGCGTGCAAAAAGCCAAGAGGAACGGAATACAACAGAACACAGGCGTGTTACGAAGACAAAATAAGATCTATCAACACCACGCTATAAATCTCTGCCTCCGGAAATGGCCACACCACCCTCTTCTGACAACAACCTCCATCCATCACCGCTCATCGCCAGTCAAACTTCTCTCTGAAATTCGTTGTCTCCCAATAATTCTCCAAAATTTAACAGCAATACCCCCCGCCCACCCAAACTCACTCCCTTGCCACGTCCGCGGGGACCACTGCCGCGGCGACATTCAAACCGGCCCCACCGCGCGCTCGCCCCCTAATCCGCCTGAGCTCCTCCGCCACCTCACGCGCGTCGGGCCGGTCGTCCTTGTCCGCAGCCACGCACCGGAACGCCAGCTCAGCCACGGCGGAGACACCCTCTTCCATCGTCGCCTCCCCTCCGCCGCCAACCGCCATCGCCGGGTCCACCACCTGGTGGAGCATCCCCGTCTGTATCCGCGACACCACCAGGTCGGCCAGCGCCACCTCCGCCTTGGCCCTCTCCTGATCCACCGCCTTCATCCCCGACAACAGCTCCAGCAGCACCACCCCGAAGCTATACACGTCGCTCTTGTCCGTCAGCCGGAATGACCGGTGGTAGTCCGGATCCAAGTAACCCGGCGTCCCCTGAGGGCCAGTCCATATGTACTCCGAATCGGTCGTGGATGATGGGTTCCCCGTCCTGTCGAATACCAACAGCCTCGAGAGCCCGAAGTCACCGACTTTGATCCTCATGTCCTTCTCGACGAAAATGTTCGATGACGTTATGTCCCTGTGCACGATCGGTGGAGTTACGGAGAAGTGCAAGTACTCGATGGCCGTGGAGATCTGCACCGCCATGTCAAGCCTCACCGGCCACGTCAGCGAGCCCTTCTTGTGAGAGCTCTTGGGACCGTGGAGGTGGTCGGCAAGAGTCCCGTTCGGGACATAGTCGTAGACCAAGAGGAGTCCTCTCGGGTCGGAACAATACCCGTGGAGCTTGACGAGATTCGGGTGGTCGATCGACGAGAGTATCAATATCTCGTTGCAGAACAACTTGGTGGAGAACGCGCGCGCCGCCGCCGCCGCCGCGTTCTGGTGCTTGTGCAGGTGCTTGACAGCGACGGTCCGGCCGTCTCGTAGCCTCCCCAGGAAGACCGACCCGAATCCGCCGTCGCCAATCTTCCGTCTCGGGTCGAACCGGTCTGTGGATTCCTCGAGCTCCTCGTAAGTGAATACCGGCGGGAGGAGGCTCGCCGAGCGGTGGCGGCGGAGGAAGACTACTGTCGGATCTTCCTCCGAGGAAGAGGAGGCCGCGAGCCGCCTCGACCGGAAGATCGCGACGATCCCCGAAAAGAGAAGCAGCAGGCACGTCAAGGCGAAGATGAGCCCCAGCGCAGCTACGCTGTTCGGGTTGCCGCGCCGGATCCACGGCGGCGAGATCCGGGACTGCGAGCGGAAGCAGATAAACTGCTTTCCCGGGTCGGAGGAGTTGAAGCCGCAGACACCATCATCGGCCCGACAAGCCGGGCAGCTCGAGAAGTAGGAGTCCTGAGCCGAGTCGAACTCGACCTCGATCCCAAAATTCAAGACATAATCGAGATGGCCAAGAACGTCAGCTTGGCAATCCTGCTGGGAGCTGGAACGGTGCGCACTGGACCCGCAGTCGCGGAGCAGATGGATAGGGCTCTTGATGAGCTTACACTCCCACGGGCAGCGACTGCAATTGGGGAGGTTTGGCTGCGGGCAGGGGCGGAGCGCGGCGAGGCGCGAGCAAGAAGAGTCGGAGACGCGGAAGGGGGATCCGTAGAGGGAGATGGCGCCGCTCGGGATGGCGGAAGAGCGAGGCGGCGACGAGCAGTTGTCGAGGGAGGAGGGCGAAGGGGTGGGGCGAGGGGAGAGAGTGAGGGACGAGGAGTTGGGGTTGTAACGGAGGAGAGAGAAGGAGAGGCCGTTGATGGAGAGGAGGGAGTGGGGGGAGGCGCAGCGGATCTGGAAGTAGGGGTGGCCGCAGCCGGGGGAGGCGGAGAAGGGGTAGGGAGGGGCGGAGGAGGAGGGGAAGGGAGGGCACGGGTCGCCGGGTGGGGTGGAGCAGAGGTGGGAGAGAGCGAGACGAGGGGCTAGGATCAGCACGGCGACGAGTAGGAGGAGGAGGAGGAGGAGGAGGCGGAGCGGGAGTGGAGGAGGCATGGTGGCGGAGAACGAGTGGAGGGTGGGGAATGGGGGTAGGGGAAGAAGAGCGAGAGCGAGAATGGGGTCAAAGTCAAAATGTGTCTAGTGAAGATGGTGGGGAGAGAGAGAGAGAGAGAGGGAGAGTGAGAGTCACGTGAAAAGAGGTGACGGTGAAGACAAAGCTCGAGAAAAAATGGCGGACATTGAAGGAAGAGACCTACGCCTGACAGTCGCAGTTGTCTTTCTCTTCCTTCCGTCTCTCCTCGTTATAATTTTAATATATCATGTCGTGTCTCGTCAAGGACTGATGTTAAAGTAATCATTACATCAACACAAATGATAAATAATAATTTACTTTGTTTGAATTCTTGTCAAATAATCTCAAAAAGTCACAACCATCGTTCATAAACTTCCTTCATCCTTTATGCATGGTCCCCTCCTCTGTCTCTCTCTCTCTCGGCGCAATCCATTCCCTCGCGTCATTCACTTCCGGGCTCGCTAACTGGCGACCGTTGCCTCGCATTGACTTTGCTTTCAAATTGAAGGATAGAGAAGAGGGAAATTGTAAAAAAAAAAAAATTATAAAAACTATTTTTGCAATTTTGACAATTCATTTATATTTTTTAAATTTTTTTTCCAATTCAACCCTCTTAGTCAAAAATCGCTAACATTGAAGCTGGCCGTCCTACGTGACATCGCTAGAGCAAGCGTTATTTGACGTTATTGACATTTGATTTTTAATCAATTTTTATTAAAAAAATATTTGAAAGTCCATAAAAATTCATAAAATTAAAAAATTTACTTTTGAAGATTTGGTCAAACTTAAAGTTCCATCTTTGAACAAAAAATATATTTCGTAAATTTTGAATTTTATTTTTTATTATAAAAATATCCAAAAAAGGAAAAATAGTATTCATGGTCATAAAAATACACAAAAAAGTCAATTTTTGTCTTATTTTTATTTTTATCTGGAGAATTTAAAACGCGAAAAATTCAAATTGAAACCACATGAGTCTTCATCAATGTGAATCCAAATTGAGCAAAAAAAATCATTTGAGGCACTTCTAGTCTTTTTCTCACTTCATCCAAGTCTTCACATATGATTCTTATGACTTTCATTGCATTTTGGTCCAATCAATTTCAATTTTCGAGCAGATTGCAAAATGAGCCTATTTACATATCTGATTTAGCCCCCGATTTTCGATTAGGGTGAAATCGAACATCCTAATAAAGAACCCATGCATCGGTAAACCTTCACCCATAAGTTTTTTGGCATTTTAAATACTTTGCTGGTTTCAAATTGACAAGAATCAGCCATTAAGGTGCCTAATTGAACAAATATCTTATTTGGGTCAAATTTTACCTTCGAGTTTCTATCATGAATCAAGCTAATCGATTTCAAAAATACTTTTTTTACCGGGTCAAAATTCATGTGGAGGAATTTGGTTTTTGCGCTTAATTTAAAAAATTCAATTATTTCGGGATCTGATTTAAGATTTTTAACCCAATCGGATCAATCGGGCGGGTAGAACCCGACCCGGTCATCCCCTCCAGCAAAAAAAGAACCCTCAACTACAGAGACAGCAGAGTAACAGAACCAAGAACAAGTCCCTGCGTCTTGCACCTTCGCATGGCTATGCAATCGAGAACCAAAAATGGCCAAAACCTTACACCACCTGGTAGAACACAAAAATAAATCCCCGAAAAAACCTGCGACAAGGCTGCCTTGCCCCTCCACGTTCAACCTTGGACCAAGGAAATCAACAAAAAAAAATACAGCTGGGAGACAAAAACTGAGGAGCTCTTTTTTTTTTTTTTTTTTGGGGGGGGGGGGGGGGGGGGGGTGAAAAAAGCATGAACGTCTTCTTCACCCGGGAAGCTCCACCTGTAAAAGGAGAGAGTGGTTGGACTGGCGAGGGGGGTTAAAAGAGAGGAGGGCTCTCGGTTCTTGAGGGTTGTTCTTGGGTTTTCCAAAGAAAACAGAGAGAGAGAGAGAGCCGCGGCCGAGAGAGCGAGAGGGAGTGAAAGGTGCTCGCTTGAGGAGAAGGGGGGATTCTTCAAATCAAAGACACACACAAACACACGTTCGGGAAGGGGAATTCTTCGGTAAAAAAAGAGAGAGAGAGAGAAACAAAGCGAGGTAGAGCAAACCAAGGGAAGGGGGTTCCAGAGAGGAAAAAAAAAAGGAAGGAGAGTTGGGGGAGCGTTCCACAGAAAGTCCATTCAAGAGGAAAACCAAATAGCAAAAAAAGGTCTGTTTTTTTTTTTTTTTGGGGGGGGGGGGGGGGGGGGCTTCTGCTGCATCGTGAGGAATTTTTGGGTTCAGAGAAAATAGAGAGAGAGAGAGAGAGAGCTGGTTCACGGAAGAGCGCTGGTGGAGATGAGCTTCCTGAGAATGCAAAAAAATAAAGAGAGTCCAGAGAAGAGACGTGAGCTGAGCGAGGGTTCCTTAAGCGGCGGTTTGGTTTCAAAAAAATAAAAAAATGGACGTAGAGAGAACATGAGCACTTCTGAGTGACAGAGGAGGCGAAGTCGAAAAAAATAAAAATAAAACGACCTCCGTTCGCTGTTCCTTCGCGACGCGCCGCTCCACTGCTTCTTTGCGCTTCCCTGCATCGATCACATCCGACGAGTCGCCTCAGCCCGCTTGACGATCGTTGAGCCAGTACGCCTCGCCTCTGACCAGGTAAGACCCGAACCTCCAGCTGCCTGTGTTCTTTTATTAGTGGGCTGTAGCTCCTTATTATCGGCTTGCGGAACACCAGGTTTATTTGATGTCCGTTCATTGCGGATCTGAGTATGTCTTTCGTTAGCCTATGCATGAATCCCGTCAAAAACGTGTCGATGAACTCGTTTCGCCTTTTTTGTACTCGACTGTCCCAGCGTGCGTCCTGTTCGAACCCATGAGTGCGGGGTCGTTTGGTTTCGCCAGAGTTACTGCGGTGCTTAAGGATCCCCGACTTGTTGTTTTTTGAGATGGAGCTAGACTTTGAATGGTCCTTAGTCCGTATACGTGATTTCAATATTAAAAGAAAAGGGATGAACCCGTTTTAAGTGGGCTTTGCGCTGGCGAATCCCGGAGTCCGAACTGCGGAATCCCGACTTGATGATGGCTGGTCCACGGCGAGTTTCATGGTGGACGGCGCGTTGGCTGTTGAGAACCGAAGACGACAGTCGGTGAAGGTGATGTCGTTGGGTGGAGGAATAAATTTCGGCAAAGCGTCGTCGAAGTATTCTCGGTGAACGCTCGGTTGGAGACTGTCCTGTGAAGAGCTTGTTACAAAAATGATGCCGCGGTGGAGAAGGCCGGATCAAGTCGGCGTCGGGATCGTCGGCCTGGTGACTGCTCGGCAGTTTGGTCGGCGGCGAATGTCGGCGTCGGAGGCAAACCGACCACAACTAAAGTTAGTGACCGGTGTTTTTTTAAGGGAGTTGGCGTCGGGAAGAAGTCCCAGTGAAGAAGACGATGCAGGAAAAAAAAAAAAGGGAAAAAAATGAAAAGAAATAAAAAAAATTAAGGGAAATTAAAATAAAAAGGCCAAAGAAGAAAGTAAAAAACGTGGATGAGCATTAGAGTTCCTTTGGGTCAGGTTTGGGTTTGCGTATGGGCTGGCGTGTGGGCTTACTTAAAATTCTGGTCATATTTGTCCAATGGTTGACAGGATAAAAGGAAATTGGGCCAGGTCTGGTTTTAAGTCAATTTGGGTTTGTCAAGAATGGGCCCTTTTGTCTTAGATTTCATCTGGGCTTTCGCATTCCTTCTTGACTCGTAGCCTTAGAAGTGTTGGGCTCAGAAGCCCAATCCGGATCACCATTTTCGGAATTATAAAATAATAAAAAAATAAAGAATTTCCAAAAAAAATCGAAAAAAATTCTAAATATTCAGAAAATTTCCAAAATTTAGGAAATGGATCATTTTGACTGACCAATCCTACTTTTGATGATTTTGCCTCTCGATCCATTCTGAAAATGACAATTTTACCCCTTAAAGGTAAATTGTCTCCTAAATTTCAGAAAAATTTCGAGAAATGTTAGAAAATAGGAAATGATCACATTCAATTGGCTAATTCTATAGCTGACGCATTGGGTTCCTAATCCCTCCAAAAATGACTAATTCACCCCTCATGGGTAAATTGCTTTGAAAATCAAGAAAAGATCTGAAAAATGTCAGAAAATAGGAAATAGGTCATCTCAACTGGAAAATCCTTTTTCTGACTCTTTAGGTACCTAATCCCTTAAAAATGACAATTTTGCCATTCATGGGTAAATTGCCTTTATCTTTCCAAAATGATGATTTCGCCCCTTATGGGAAGATCATTCCAAAAAATGTCAGGAAATAGGAAATGAGCCATCTCGACTGGTCAATCCTTTTTTAACGCTCCTGGGTTCCTACTCCCTTTTGAAATGATAATTCCCCCCTTATGAGTTAATTGTCCCATATTTTTCTCAAAATGACAATTTTGCCCCTCATGGGAATGTCCCCTCCAAATCTTTCCTAAACTCTTTTCGGATCTTGAATGTCCCTTTTCTAAGCCAATACGGCTATACTAGGGATGCCATGTTGATTTGATGTGTTTCATATGCACTTTATGATTCCTTGATTTGCGCATTTATTTCATTGATTATGATTGTTAGGATAATCACTCTTATTTGCATGAACTCCTAGAATTCAGGACTATCACCTCCAATCATCTGCATGAAATTCATCGTTAGAAAAATTATTCAACTTAGGTACCGAAATTGCGTCAATTAACGATATTGGCGTAACTAAGTTCCCATTCCCAAATCTTTGGTTTCGAATGAGTCGTGCAACTTCTCCCACCACTCGACGAGGTTTCCAATCTGCCTTCTCCAAAGATTGATGGCGACTCCGAATGCATGTACACTATTCACATGTTACCTAACCACACACGTTATGGTCGAAATTGATCCCTAAATCTCGTTGTCGCACGAAGTGATGACTTGGGAGAGTCCAAGCTGATCTATGGATCGAAAAATGAGGCAATCACTCCTAAATCCATCCATCCTTCCGGATGAGGGTCGCGACAGACTTGGTGACTCTACTAGGGACTTGGTACTAGCCCTT
Organism: Rhodomyrtus tomentosa; assembly: GCA_028455895.1. NCBI lineage: Eukaryota > Viridiplantae > Streptophyta > Magnoliopsida > Myrtales > Myrtaceae > Rhodomyrtus > Rhodomyrtus tomentosa. Next base: position 8,337,986 of record JAPCWY010000003.1, on the reverse strand, counting down.
TAGTGGACTTGAGCCAATCAAAAAGTTTGATTTTCTAACCATATTTTCATGCAGATGCTCTTGAAGGCGAGGTATGTACGCTAATGAATGTGTTAGATACTTTTGCATATGGGAGAAATAAGGGGTGGAGTGTTTGTTAACTTTGTTTTATGCAGGTAGGAGTTTACGATGTATGATTGTGTGGATGTTTTATATTGAAGCGGTGGTTGTTAAATACAATGCATGTATATCGCTTTAGCGCAACACAACAAACACACACAACCGCGCCTAAAACCCCGGGCGCCCCTTTTAGGAAACTAATAGAAGGAACTGGAAATGGAATCTCCATGAGAAAAAGCATGGGGTAATCCACTTTCCAATTCCGCTCACTTCGAACTATGGATTGGTCTAATGCAACAATAATTGTGCAATGAAATCAACACTTTCTAGAACTCGAGGTGGGAGCCTTGGCCTTAGGTTCCAAACCCTATCTTGATTTTTAGAGTATACTCTCACTTGTCTCATGTGCATGTCTGTGAACGGTTGATATACCTAAAATCACCAAAATCACAGGGGAATTTGACTTTCTCTTTAAATTTAGTTTGTAAGATTTTTCTATCCCTCAAAACTTGTTATAGCTCATATCATTTGTAAGCATTTTATTCATTGCATAATTCTGGCGATTGGATTAAATGCCATTTTGAGGGTAGATATGGATATTTTCTCCTAATATTCTCGATGGAAGACAAAGACTGTGCCATTCCGTTACTAGCACAAGGTGGATAAGAAGAGCCCTCTATGGACATCACTGAAGTCTCGTCCAATGAAGATGATGATTTGGAATAGGTGATCTTAAAGTCGTGTCCCAAAGACCAAAGCTGGGGCATCTCTAAGTGTTAGGATGACATTCCTTTGATTTACTTTGCATTTCTAGTCCTCTTATATAGAATTTATTTTTCTGAGATCCTCTCTATCTCATCTCTTAAATTGATTGTATTAGGGATCTATTTGTGTTGTATACATTTGGATTGAAATCTTTTGTATTTCTTTTGATTTATCATTGGAATGTGATAGTGACATTTCTTCCAATCACTCGAATACTCCAAAATTACTTTTATAATTTGTTTGGAGTAAATTGAAATAGGAAGTCTTATGTGACCTTTTGGCCATATAGGGGAATCCAATCCCAATTTTGCTAGAAGGAACTGTAAAATTGAATTGGTTCATGCATGTTTTACATCATTTGTAATTCACGATAATTGACCAAGATTATTCGGTGTTTTCCAAATTTAATGAAAAGATAGATATCCATATTACTCTCGTTTTTGGCAAATGACTTAAATTTGGATACCATATCTTTAATTGAATTTAAAACATATTATAATCATGTCTTACACTTTTGAACATTCCATCGATTTTCTTGAAATTGATTAAAACGATTATCGTAGATTACATTCCTTTCAATAGTATGCTTTTCCTTAAAGAATATTGATAAGAATCTTCTACACAAGGCTAAAGCTCGTGTAAAGATGCTTATCCTTATTAATCACAAGCAAGCATAAAATTAAAAGAATTTATGCTTTCTTTTTCAAAATCTCCCTTCTAATTATGTCTTTTCATTTGAAACAGGTGAAAAATAGATAGAGACGAAAAGTCCATTTGTGGATAGACATGAGGGACATTTTGTACATGACAAACATGTGTTGAAGATCCCTTCATTCGAGCAAAATGCAAGATGATGATGCAACGATGGTAAAACTGCAGTCGTTTCAATAAACACTTTGGGTGTTATAATTGACTTGTTTCTTTTGTCTACAGGTCAAAGTGGTTGAAGGTCAATGAAGGGAAACTTGTCTTCCTTATAAGATGAAAGGAAATGCGCCTGTATTAGATGTCATCCATTGGATTTGCTAAAACAAGATGGATCAACTGTTATGGGCCCTAAACAGATAATATGAAGATGGGGCAACCTAATTTGGATCGACTCTCTCTAAGTCGAAAATGATGTATTCGTTCCAAATTAAATTGATTTGTTCATGAATTAATATGGTTTCCCATTTTTGTAGGGATTATTGAAAAATTCCTAGTCTTGGATGCTCAAAATGACAGGAGTTGAGAAAATATATCTTGGGGATAGTAAATCTGTAATCGTTTCAATTAGAGCTCATTGTGCAACAATTGAATCATTCATACCTTCCGTCATGCAAGGATGAAGGAAATTATTGTCTGTGAAGTAACACTCCAGGCTATTGAAGTACTCATGCAAAATTAAACATACACCTGTGGATCTTAAATAGTAGAATGCTTGAGGAATATCACGAAATGAAGACAAGACAAAAGAGACATGAAGAGATGATCATTGCTCACCTTGCGATCAAGAATTGAAGTGCCTCGATAGAGTAAAAACTGACAAAGGATCACACAGTCTTCAGAAGAAGCACGATGGAATCAAGAAGCGTCGAACATTATGAAATATTAAATGATCATAATAAATTTCTATCATGTGATGTCACAAAAGGGAGTAAATTGCCTTTTTATCCTGAGTTCATTCCGTATGAGTGACTGAGATGTGTCTCTTTCATGTACAAAAAGTGTCAATTTGAGGCAGACGTTATAGTAGATTGAAGGGCGTGAAATGCCAAAATTACCTGACATGGAGCTGACCAACTCAAACTAAGCAGGAGTGCACCAACGTAACACAATGAAACTGCAAATGATTGAATCAGCCAGCCCCAAGTGGAGCACTCAGTTGCTGGGGGCAAATCACTCTACCCGGAAAAGATGCCGAAGCCGAGGACATCGGATTCACCGTTTGATATGTGATGCGATGAATAGAAGGAACATCAAGCACTTCAAAGGCGAATGTGATTGACAGAATTACCAAGTTATCATGTGATGGGGTTGCCAAGCTACCAAGAAGCAATCAACCACTCGAGCAACTGAGATATATGGGTGGAATCAGCAAAGAGGATTCATTTGGAGCAAGTACCTCCCTGCTCATAAAAAAATAAAAAAAAATCAAGTTGGGGGGCAAAAATCTCACATGCTATCAAGAGAGCATATTGGGACAAAATTATCAAGTCCAAAGGCGACAAGTGTCAAGACATGCCCTACTGAGGCAAAACAAGGCAAAACAACTGAAAAGGATAATTTTTTTGATTATCGAAAATACAACGCCTCAAAGGGAGTATCATGTTCCTAAATGATTCAAAAGAAGTTAAACATGTATAAATACTAATTTCTTCATGAACAGGTACAAAGACCTCTTCAAATTGGATTGAAAATCGTCAAAGGATATGAAAAGTGCTAAGGCATTTGGCCAAGATAGACGTCGTCTAACTGGAGCAAATGGATTGTTGATGTTACCAACGCCTTCAAGCATAAATTGAAGGATTTGACAGACATTGTCCATATCAATTATATAATATTGAAATGGACTCCATCAAAAGAGAAATGCCGACAATCGACGAAAGAAGGGTATATGGGCATCATATCCAACCAACTTCTTTTTCTCATATTCGATACAAATTCATTTCGTTTTATGGAAAAATGTATCGATAAGACATCATCATGAGTCCAATGATAGGAGAATATCATAAGGAAGGTCAAAAGTGACAAGACGCCTAAAGCAAATGATTTTCTCAAACATTATAAGGATGACACCTCGAAGGTGAAAAGTAAAGTGAAGATTCAAATAAGAGATATCTAAGATTGGATGGGAGATTGTAGGAAAATGCAAAAATGAATAGAGTCACTTAGTTTGGGCAAACGTCACCTAGCCATGACAAGTCACACTAGCTAGGGCAAGTGAATCATTTGTGTGACCGGATAAAAAAAATGATATTTCATTCCTAGCAAGGTCAGTGGACGCATTAGAAGAGTCATTTGCATCAGAGTTAAACCTCAAGATACAAACTTGAAGCGAAGGGTAACTTGGTATCGATTTCAATTCATGCTTCTCGATTTCACATCTCACATGTTTTTATCCTTTTTGATAGGAAACGACATGAGGAAAGAATAAAATGATGATTCCCTTGCCCGAGTCCAAAAATCCGACTTTCAACTCAAGCCCAATTTGAGGGCATTTCTCGATATTGCCCACTTGGCATAGCCCATCTTAACTGAGAATAAGGAAAATCAATGGTAGATCCGAACTTGACATAAGCAAAGACATACAATCTGATCCAAAAAGATGAATCTCTTCAATTTAATTTTGCAAAGAATGCAAATCGAGTGTAAAATCGCATCATTCCAACTTGTCTTGAATTTGAGAATGTGGACCAACGTTTAATGTTTGATCTTAACAATAAGTGAACAGTGGAGTGCAGATTTTCATAATCCTTGTACACTCGTTGGAGTGCATGGCCAAGGGTAAGATGTATCATTCCAATTTTTTCAAAATTCGAGAAAATACAATGACATATTCCTTCTATATCTCCAGGGATCTCCAACCACGATGGACAGGTAAGTATCCATTTCCCAATTCATTGGAGATTTAAAACTTTTAGAATTCTTTCCTCCTAGAATGTCCAAAACTTTTAAGAATCAAGGATGAATTCAATTCTCATGTCTAAAAATGTGTAGAATTCTCATAGTCATTTAATTGACATTAATGTTTTAAACTAGGAGGTTATCTAAACATGAATAGAACATGCATGGTGCATCACAAAATCTCCTTAGAGGATAAATTTAAAAAAATGAAATGAGTTTTTCTAACAAAGTTGTTTAAAACCATTTTAAAGGATATTTTCTCATAAGAGAGGCAAGTCTAATCCACATACGTCCTATACACACTTGAGAGTGAGTGGAGTGGAAAGGATAGCAAAACCTTAACCTACAGACGTATGGGTTATTTGCAGCAATTACATGGATTAGGACGACGGATGCATTCTTTTCTTTATCCCAAACATTACATATGACCATTGATCACCCCTTTGAACGGCTGTTTTCATTCTTAGTCCTATCAGGAACCACTCCACATTGGAGCCAAACAAAGGTAAGTCCAGCAGTATCGAGAGAAAAATGGTTAGAGATTTTCTTGCTCGAGCTAACATTAATATTCTTGTGTTGTTTATACACTAATTCAAGTGCTATAGGATGATGAAAATCATTTATTTCTTTATCCTATACACTGCTATCCTTTGCACAGCAAAGTTGAGCCTGCAAATTCATTTCATGAACCCGTTGGTGATCATTGCATATTCCAAGGCGGAGGCAACATCACTTCAGAAAGGGAAAGGTTCAAGACTTAGGGTTTACTAAGAAATTCCTAGGTTAATGTGCAAACGTGTTTAGATTTCAGGTTGTATGTCTAACACGATTCTTTAAAGATCCTGGTTCCAAAAGGAAAAGATGGGATTTTAAAAAAATAAAAAATGATAAAAAGCCAAATTCATGGGTATCAAGAAAAAGCAAAGTGATTGGTAAAAGCAAGGCCAATGCCCATCCAAGTACTTGTATACTTGAGAATCGTGAGTCTGATCTTAAAGATGTCAAAAGATTGCATACTATCTTTGTATAGATCACCAATGATATTTGATTGGAAAAGAAACTCCTAAAGGATCTAGATTGTGAAAGATACTCTCTGGTTATGTCATATTCAGGTGACAAAGACATAAGCAGAAGTATGCACCCTCTTGACATAATAAAGGTGCTCTTTAAAGACTGATGTGCATTCTGAAGACTTGTGCGCCCTCCAAAGACTGAGGATACTCTCTGCGAAGATTGAAGACCCTCATCGAATAATAATCCAAAAGGGTCTGGATCGGTGGCAAATCTGCAATGATCACCAATGTTAAACCCCTTTGCATATGTTCTGGGCCAAAAATAAGTTTTTTCTGGTCCTCAATCCTGCCAACATTATAACCCTGAAAAAAAAAATTCGATTAAGACACTTGGGTTAACGTATAGCTTAACTTGAAGAAGTTCGAGCAAGACTTTTTATTTCTCATTTTGCAGGATTCTTGACTTGTAAACCCGGAGCAGATGATCAAGACATTTTGTTCAATAACTTCAACTCATTCGTGAGTCCCCCTTGGAAACTATTGTCCAAAGGCCAACATTACGGTTCCGTGAAAGTCTTCCCGATCGATTGACATGTATGCGCTGCGAATGACCCTGAATCCTAGGTGCAGGTTGGAAGAAAATTCGAGTGATTTTCGAATGAAAAGGTCGCTATCTTGAAGTGGTGAAAAGTCTTCTTTGATGGAAATACTCCAATAGGATGTTTTAAACAATCTTTTTGGGGATTTTCAATTTGTTTGATTCAAATTTTCCTTATAACAAATTTTTTTATCAACTTTGCATGTTGCAAAATGTTTTGGATAAACTCCAGCATCATAATGCATTTTTCATGACTTTAGGTTTAAGTCATAAAGCTTTGTCAGTTTGATAACTGTTGTCACCTAAAGATTACTAACGTTTTCTTGGTGAAAAAGAACTTTCAAGTTGAAACTTCTGCGGGATTCTTGGTTTTCCCATATTCTAGAATGACACCTTCCTCAGTAAGGAAAATGTCAAGTTTAAGCCTCTGTAGGATATATGGTATCCTCAAATCCCATAATAGCATCTTTCGTGATAAAATGAGTCGAGTTTGAGCTTTTTTGATCAAAATTTTTCCGGACCTTAGAATGACGCCCAAAAATAATTTTTAAAATCATACCGCTTTTGCTTGCCCACAAAGTAGCATTAGGGAAATTCTATGTCTTTCCTATAGATGTTTATTAGTGACTCCTTCTATTAGGATAATCTAAAATTGATTCATTATTGCTCTTGCTTGCCCACAAAGCAGCATTAGGGTAATTCTGTGTCTTTCCTATAGACATTTGTCAGTGATTCCTTCTGTTAGGATGATCTAAAATTGATTTATTACAGCTCTTGCTTGCCCATAAAGCAACATTAGAGTAATTTTGTGTCTTTCCTATAGACGTTTATTCGTGATTCCTTCTTTTAGGAGGATCTAGAATTGATTCATTACCGCTCTTGCTGCCCACAAAGCAGCATTAGGGTAATCCTGTGTCTTTCCTATAGACATTTATTCGTGATTCCTTCTTTTAGGAGGATCTAGAATTGATTCATTACCACTCTTGTTGCCCACAAAGCAGCGTTAGTGTAATTGTGTGTCTTTCATATAGACGTTCATTAGTGACTCTTTCTATTATGATCCAACTAAATGGTAGAAATCACCTGAAGGGTCAACTGAATAGTAGAAATCGCCTGAAAGGTCAACTCAATAGTAAAAACAGCCTGAAAGGTCAATTCAATGATAGATACTGCCTGAAAAATCAAACTGAATGGTAGAAACCGCCTGAAGGGTCAATTCAATGGTAGAAACCGCTTGAAGGATCAACCCAATGGTCCGGTCCACCATACGGATCAAAACCCTTGACGAATCCCTAAAGTGGGACGAGTTATTTTCCTTGGTAAGCCTTACAGTGAGTGAACCATTGTTGATTTGATCCACCACATGGATCAAATCTTTAGACGAGTCCTAAAAAGTAGGATAAATTGTATTGTCAGTGAGTAGGTGAGCCATTTCTAGTCTGATCCATCATACGGATCAAAATTCTTGACAAGACCCTAGGTATCTTCTAGGAATTCACTGACAAGACGATTTATCTGTGCCTAACAAGTAAGTGTCAGGCATGCTCCTCCTTGAAATCTCCCTAACATCATCGAAACAAGTTAGAGAATCGATTTGGAAGTGAACTTACACTGAAAGGTAGTTTGAATCAAATGTCATGACTTTCTTTTTCTCCAGTTGAGTCGATTGAAACTCAGGTGTCGCCTTGTCTTTGGAAGTAACCTCTAATGAAATCACTCCCAAAGAGGGGCAACTGTTGACGCTTGATTTTTAATCAATTTTATTAAAAAATATTTAAAAATCCATAAAAATTCGTAAAATTAAAAAATCTACTTTGGAAGCTTTGGCCAAGCTTAAGTTTCCATCTTTAAACAAAAAATATATTTCGTAATTTTTAAATTTAATTTTTTATTATAAAAATATCCAAAAAAAGAAAAATAGTATTCGTGATCATAAAAATACATAAAAAGTCAATTTTTTTTATTTTTTTCTAGAGAATTTAAAACGTGAAAAATTCAAATTGGGATCACACGAGTCTTCACCAATGTGAACCCAAATTGAGTCAAAAAATTCATTTGAGGCCCTTCTAGTCTTTTTCTCACTTCGTCCAAGTTTTGACATTTGATTCTTATGCCTTTAATTGCATTTTGATCCAATCAATTTCAATTTTCGAGCAGATTGCAAAACGGACCTATTTACATATCCGATTTAGTCCTCCATTTTCGATTAGGGTCAAATCGAACGTCCTAACAGGGAACCCATGCATAGGTAAACCTTCATCCATAAGTTTTTTGGCGTTTTAAATTCTTGGCTGGTTTCAAATTGACAAGAATCGGCCATCAAGGTGCCTAATTGAACAAATCTCCTATTTGTGTCAAATTTTACCTTCGGGGTTTCTATCATGAATCAAGCTAATCGATCTCAAAAATACTTTTTTTTACTAGGTCAAAAATTCATGCTGAGGAATTTGGTTTTTGCGCTTAATTTAAAAAATTTAATCATTTTGGGATCTGGTTTAAGGTTTTTAACCCAATCAAATTAATCGGGCGCTTAGAACTCGACCCGATTGACTCGGTCAGCCCCTCTAGCAAAAAAAGGACGCTCAACAACAGATACAATAGGGCGACAGAAGCAAGAAAGAGTCCCTTCGTCTTGCACCTTCGCGTGGCTATGCAATCTAGAACAAAAAATGGCCAAAACTCTGCACCAGTTGGTAGAACACAAAAAGAAATCCCCAAAAAAACTTGCGCCAAGGCTACCTTGCTCCTCCACATTCAACCTAGGACCAAGTAAAGCAACAAAAAATACAGCTGGGAGACAAAAACTGAGGAATTAATTGTGCCTAGGATTAGTCGATTAGTCGATTATGATGTTTAAGTACGCGATAGGGGTCGGTTTAGATAGAAATTAGGATTTGGTTAAATGACGGCAATCGATTAAGCTAGCTGGATTAATTAAATCGTCTGTGGCTATTTGATGTTAGATGAAATTAACTAGTTGATGGATGGTTTGTTAATTGTGGCTTGATCGCGAGCGAGCAATAGGCTAGAGATCGACTTTTTAAATCAAATTGACTAATAACGGACGTTGCATGAATTGAGCTTAACATTACCTAATTGGATTTGATTGATTGTGATTGAGTTATTGTCCTTATTGAATTGGTTGCCTCGTTGAAATGTCTGATTGAGTGTCTTGAATGTCCACTGATTGATTGATCGTCTATTTAGGGGTTAACCGTCCTTCCGTGATTACAAAGTTTAATGATAATCTGCATATGTATATGACCGAATACGAAGTCAAAAGACATATTTTAGCATGAAAATTGCCTTGGGTCGAGTCTTTTAACATGTATGTATGAGCATGCAACCTTAATCAAAGATAATAAAATGGATTGATTGTTGGGTGTGAACTGTGTGGTCATATGAGGGAAAGATGAAGAATACCTAGCGAGTTCGTATTGTATTAATCGTACACATATCGTACCTTTCATATGAAACCACACGACTCATCAGAAGCACGATAATTCATGCCCCATGCTAGTCATACGATTTTAAGGGATTGTCAGATGTCGATCGCAGCTTTTGATGGACCGAAACTCCTAGTAAGGAATGCACTAGATACACCGCTGGTAGTAACCGTCGCTAAGAGGACAAAAAGGGACGTAGCCTGGTTCTGCCAAATGAGTGCGAGATCGCACTAATTGTGAATCAGTCGCTCCAGTCGCGTGGGTCGTTGTTGATAAATGAACTTGTGTGGTGTACTATACATACTTGAGTTTGTGGTACCTTGATTGGATGATTGTCTGATATGGTTGTCGAGTCGAGTCAAACATTGCATCATATATGGTTAGAGGCTAATAAGTATGCGTGTGGATGATCATTGTTTGGTGATCATATTTGGTTGATATATGTTATTATGCAATGTGTTGGCTATTGTTCTTAGAATGTCTTGGGCGAATCAGTGTCCTAACCGAGCTTAGGCTTGATTCGCTGATATTTATTTCTCACTCCATCGTGGGATAACATTTTCAGATCCGAAGTGATGGAGAGGCCTGTTCGATTCGGCACTCCTACTGACCAGTCACTTGATATCACGTCCCATTCGGTACCAGATATGGATCAGGTATGGGAACGCCACGTCATGATACTCTAGGTCGATTAGGGATGCCATATCTGGTGGAACATCTCTTCAAGGCCTGGTACTCTCGTGACGGGGATGATCTCTACGGTCCGCTTTGTGGGTTTGAAGGGACGCCTAATTCGACTGTTTATGCCCCCCGCTTGGGACCCAATGGACATTGATACTCCCGACGGGGAAGTAGTGGATTTCGAACTTGACATGCAGCCTAAGCTGTCGGTAACTACTTCTGTCCATTCTAGTCGAACTTCAGCTGATGACCCCAACGACTTGACTCCCCCGATTGATTACAACGATTTGCATGTTGTTTTTACCCTTAGAAGGTTGGGTCTTCTTTTGTGGTTGGGGTGCTGATGATATCTTTTGTTGGAGTAATCTTTTGGAATAGGTGAGAGTTAACTTTACCCGACTCATACATCGTTCATTTCCCACGCTGATGATATCTTTTGTTGGAGTACTCTTTTGAACGGGGCCCTACCATCGTTCGTTTCCCACGCTCGTCATTCATCGACTCCTCCAACGCAGGGTTTTAGAGCGCATGCAAAACCCTAACCATGGTGACCCAGCTTTTCACCCGCTTCCCGCTCCTATCTAAGCCTCAGCTAGCCCTCGCCTCCCTCCTCTCTCGCTCCCTCTCCTTCGTCTCCGCCTCCGCCTCCGCGCCTCGCTGTCGCTCCGCTCTCTCCCTCTCCTCCCTCCTCCGGCCCCTCTCAGCAGCCTCCGCCGAGTTCCGCCATCGTGTCACCGCGGCCTCGTCCTTCCGCTCCTTCGCGACGAGGACGAAGTCGTCGCTCAACGATCCGAACCCCAACTAGTCGAATCGCCCCCCGAAGGAGACAATACTTCTCGATGGTTGTGACTTCGAGCACTGGCTCATCGTAATGGAGAAGCCGGAGGGCGATCCTACCAGGGATGATATCATCGATAGTTATATTAAGACGCTTGCGCAGATTGTTGGAAGGTCAGTGGTGTGGTCTTATATGTTTACACTTTCTCTATCAGGTGTTTCTTTATTGGTACTTTTATGTGGCAGGATTGATGTTGTATTTTTATTTAGAATCGGTTTTGACATGTACGGATGATTGGGTCTGACATGGTTGTGTTTGTGTGCCTTTCCCTTTCTATTAAGAGAAGGCGTCGGCACAGAAGAAAAGTTTCCGTTGCTTGTTAAATTTTTTAGGGAACGGTTCTTCAAGTGATCCTGTGTCATGATCTATTGATTTATTGCTGTCCTTTTATTTTGTGTAACTACTCTTTGTTACTTGCTATTACAGTGAAGAAGAAGCCAGAATGAAGATCTACTCAGTTTCAACAGGGCACTACTATGCGTTTGGAGCCCTTGTATCTGAAGAGCTGTCCTTCAAACTCAAGGGTAAAGGGTCCTGATTGGTTTCTTTTGCTGCTCTTGTTGAAAAATGGTGCTAATCAGTTCCATATTTTTTACACAGATTTGCCGAGAGTGCGATGGGTTCTTCCTGATTCATACCTGGATGTCAAGAATAAGGATTATGGTGGTATGGAAGCTTGAACCTCTAATTCTGTCATCAATTTTGCATCTGCTAAATTTTGACATCACTGCTTTGTTGACCTCATCATGGGGCAATTGTTGTGCTGCTTCAGTTTTTGTTCTTGGTGGACTATACTTGCTTGGCCCCTGGTGTGTTACGCTAATTAGTACTTAAGTATAGTGATTAAGACATGAGTCGTTAAGTATTAACTGTTTAGCAGGTAATTTTGCTTAATGGAAACGTTTAGAAAGAGAGAAGTTCGTTGCAACTGCAAATGTGGCCAAATTTGGGTTAGGGATGGACAAAAATATCAGGTTTGGCTTCATGGTTACTGTAGGAATGGGTCACGAGTTTATGTAGCAGCACAAGGCCTGATGAGTCTTGCGACAGGTAATCCTCCCATGTCAGCCCTTCGGTTTCTGTAGGTATTATTATCATCTTGCCATGCATTGTAGCTGCTCAATCAAGACCGAGCTTTATTCTATGTTTCTTTTTTGGACTTATTGTTCGTTGGAAGCCATATATAACAGTCTCAAGTCAATCAAGCGAATTTGGTATATCCTGTTGTGAAGTTCTTGCATATCTCTTTCATTCAATCACTTGTCTATCTCATAATATATTCTTTTTCGGCATTTGTCAGGCGAACCTTTTGTCGACGGGCAAGCAGTTCCTTATGACCCCAAGTACCATGAAGAATGGGTGAGAAATAATGCTAGAGCAAACGAGAGGAATAATGGACCCCGCAACAAAAGGAGGGGAAATATGCCGAGGAGTATGGCAGGGATGCAGAACCCTCCACCTCAAGGCAACATGCCCCCACGGAGCAATTTTGGTGGAATGCCTCTGCACAACCAAGGTGGAATGCCCTCAGGCAACTATGGTGGGATGCCTCCACGTAACCAGGGTGGAGTGCCACCAAACAGTTTTGGTGGGATGCCCCAGAGCAACATGGGTGGGATGCGACCCCAGAACAACATGGGAGGAATGCAGCCCCAAGACAACATAGGTGGAATGCCGCATCAATACATGGGTCGAATGCAACCCCTGAACAACATGGGAGGAATGCCGCCCCAAAACGACATGGGTGGACCGCCGTCAAATAACAGGGGCGAGATGCCACCTCAGAGCAATGTGGGAGGGATGCCTTACAACGGTGGAATGCCACCGCAAGACATGGGGGGTACTCAAAACGTGGGAGGTTTTTCACACAATCAAGGGTGGTCCAATACCAAGCCTCAAAGAGATGCTAGGAATATGCCAAACTATCAGAGCCAGAACTACACTCCTGGCAGGGACCCGTCAACTGTACCGGATGGAAATACATATGAGGTGCAGAAATGTTTGGCCTAGAGCGAAAACTTGGATCGCCAGTCATGGGGATTTTGATGTTTAGCCCCAGCGGATGGACCAGTTTATTTGCCCCTCTTAAGTTGGGAGGGGTCTGCACTTTTTGTGGTTGAATAATTTGTCTGGAATTTTCATCTCGTGAGATCTAATTTTTCTCTTTTTGCGGTAAAAATTACGTTACACCTAAATTTTGGCACCCCATTTAGTTATTTGTATAACACATAAAACTAGGGATGGACCCCAACCCCCCTAAACAAAAAATCATTTAAATTGCGTATAGATATTAGGAGCATCTGCATTAATAGTTTACTAGGCTCGTATAGTTGCATTGGACCGGTGGCGGAGTGACAAGATAAAAGGAATTGGACTGAGCGCATGGTGGAAGAGAATTTGGAGAAGAAATTTATTGATTGAAATTCGAAATAATATATTGTTAAGATTTTGATCAAATAAAATAGGTGTGGTTCTTGGGGTTAAATCAACATAGGCTGTTTCTTTTGATTGTGAGTAAAAAAAAAAGAAAAAAGAGAGAATAAGAAGACATTCAAAAGATAAGTTGGGTTAAGAAGCTGGGGCGGCTTTCACACGTTCAAATCCCACACTCCCCCCCCCCAAAAAAAGAAAAAGAAAAAGAAAAAATCTGGCCGAATGATGGGGATTGAGAGGCGAGCTATTCTACAAAAGATTCTTTGGCTCAACGGATCAGCTCAAGCCTATAAGAAGACCTTTCAAGGGGGGTTCAAAAGGGCGAATACAACAGAAAAGTCAGAGAGAGTGCATGGCGAGGAGGCCATTCATCAGAGAATACACGTCAATTTTACGCTCAGAATAGTCGGGCGGACGGCCATTGAGAGAACCCCTCTCTCTCTCTCTCGGGATCTCGGTGGAAGCGGCAGCAGAGAAGAGGAGCAGATCAAGAGTCCCGTGGGGCTGGCTGACACAAAACGCTAGTGGATGGCTTTTGGACAGGAGAGCACAGTAGATATTATTCACTGAGAGACGGCCATGAGACTCTTAGAAAATTCACCCCTGAAAAAATAGAGAGATTCCTTGGATCAGGATCGAAGCCCCCCACAGTCGAAAGCAAGACACGTACGGGCAATTCACTTCCAACCCCAATCGGTGGACTTCATCGATCTGAAGTTGTGGTCCACGGAGAAGTCGTCGTATCACTATCTTGGACTAATCATCATCGCACAACTCGCACTGATTAAACCCTAGCGAGTTCTAGTCGAAGTCGGCAACATTGGAGGAATTGCTCCGCTGACCATTCTCATCGTGGATCTGTTTGCTCGCCATCTTCGCCGCCCAACCAGTCCCTCATCCTTGAACTCAAGGCCATCATCCCGAGAGTCACCGATTCCATCTGTAATTCGAACTTGCAAAGTCGATCGGAATAGGTAAAAATCCTCGTCTACATCAATTTGAATATTTGATCGCCTATTTCGAACATAATCGTTATCTAACGATTTTATATATACATTAGATACAGGTGATTGATTAGGATTTATTTCCTAATCCGCAACTTGTTCGGATTATAGATGAATTATAGATGGAATACTCGATTAGGTAAGTATTTGAGTTCAATCTTTAATCGTAGGATTACAAATTAAAAATTAAATTTAAATATTCGTGAAATATTTCAAATATTGATTGATATATCCATTTTCCTGATTAATGACATATTTTCTTTTCTTATTCGAATTGGATTTGATTGATTGCAAATATGTGGATATCTTTTAGGATATGTCTTGCTATATTCGGATGATATTCTAATATTTTAAAAGATAATTCTTGCATAAGGAATAGATTGCATCTTAGAATTAGAATCATATAGATTAAATTGCATGTTCAAGGTTGATTGCATTCTATGATAGAATCAAATAGATAAGATTTCATGTTTAATTTAGATTTCATTTCGGAAAACAAAATTCTTTAGATAACTTTGCATCTTTTGACGATTTCATTCGAGGATTAGAACTTGCTTATTTTGGTAAGATTACATGTTTAAAATTGTCCTTTTTAAATAAGATAAATTTAGAGTTAATTTCATGCATAATCTCAGTAAAAAAAAATGTTTTCCTTACGTATTTTATTTCTTCATTAAATCCAAAAATCATATAGAATGTCATCATGCCATGTCATGTCCTATGCCATGCCATATAGATTCACATGTTTAGGTTAATTAATTAATTCATCGCGTAGGTCACATGCTAGGATTGATTTAATTTTAATTGCATGTCATATAGAGTTTGTCATGTAGTTTAATTAAATTCATATGCATTGTTAGGATAGTTTGCAGTGTTAAATACATTCAAGTGCCATAAGTTATGTACGACGCTCACCTTAGTGCCAAAACTTTCAAATCGATCATTTTAGTGCTAAGTTTTTGTAATTTCGATCAATTCAATGCCAAAACTTTCAAATCGATCGCCTTAGTACTAAGTTTTTATAATTTTCATCACTTAAGTGCTAACTTTTTAAAAAAACGATCACTTCGGTATTAAGTCCGATAAGTTAAGTCAACTCAAATAGTAATAAAAATACACGTGTCGAGTTTTCGCCGAGCTACGTCATGTTAAATCGGAGTTGGCACTAAAATGATCGCTTTAAAAAGAAGTTGAACCTAAACTTAATTTATCAAAGTTACAAAAATTTACCACTAAAGTGATCGATTTGAAAATTTTAGCACTACAATAAGCGTCGTACATAATTTATGGCACTTGGGATCTACTTAAGCCATAGTTTGCATTTATTTATGTTATTGCATTCAGAATAATTTCATGCATTGCATTTAGTTTATTTTTCTTTAAAAAGAGAAAATCCAAAAGCGAGAACAATTTATCTTGGCTCATGCTTTCTGCAATTACCTTTGATTTTTTTTTATGTTGATTAATTAATTGTGCAACCACATGATAACCTTTGTTTGTGACTTATGTTAAAATCAATTAATGTTGCCTGACTTTACCCAAAATAAAAATGTTGCATGACATAATTTTTCATGAAATAAAAATAATATTGAAAAGGCATTAAAATAATCTAGTATAGTCAAGTTCTCAAACTTAGAATCTCTAGTTCGCATAAGTAACTTAGTTCTCCCACTAATTTACTTAGATTTCTAATCGAATTACCAAAAAATAATTAGTGGTGACTTTAATTTTAAAAAATCTTTGCATGTTAATTATTTGGAGCCTTTCGATAAAAAAAAATTTATTTGAAATCATAAGTTGTGATTTGATATGAATTTAGGAGGGTTCAAATTAGGTAAGTTAAATAATCAACCTAGCAATCTATTAGCCTAGAATTCTCTGAATTTTAGGTCGCGACAAATTACTTAATGGAAAGATCCATCAACAGTATAGTGATGAATCTTTTCGTCAATACAAATTTGTCGTTCGTAGTAAAGGTTACTCATTCACGATAAATCTTGTCAAGATAAGCGGTTCGCTGTAAAAACATTATCTGTTCGGTTTACCCCTACCGATCATGTATTTAATTTGTTCTTGATAATGCAAGTTATTTTAGGTAAATAGAAGTTATCCTTGGTGAATATAAGTTGTTTGTGGCAACGATTAGTCTTTGTAAGGGCTAATTTCATGAGAAATCGACCGTCTCTCCCTGAATGTGAGCTTTTCTCTCCCTTCCATGGGAGTTCTCTCTCGCAATTTCGATTTGAGAGATTTTTTCACATTGTCCTTCACGCCTCCAGTGAAACCATCCTCTTCAGCACCCCTACGACCCTGTCCTTTCACTTGTGTCGCAACACGCCCCCATAAACTTTAGCCGCAACTTTATCTTGTTGTGGTTTCCTCCTTCACTCATTAAGTGCTCCACAAGTTTCCTCTGCCATTGCACCTCTAGTCCTCTATCGCCTGTACCGTCTCATTGTTCAGCACCATCACAGCAAAATCACGCCGTTGCCTTGTTACGGTTCCTCCTCTATTGCTGTGGGCAATTTCCCCATGGTGATGTCCATATGCTCGACAAAATGCCCGTTAGAGAAAGAAGCTACGATTATGCTAAAAGTCTCTCACCGTGTTACGTCACTGCAATGTGCGAGTTTAAGGTTTTGGTTAATTGTTCCTTTGGCACCTTTTGGATCGACAGTAGTATTGATTTGGAAACAAGATTCCAGTTTACAAATGAAAATCTTAAGTTGAAATTGTCAGGGATTGGGCACACCCCTGACAGTCCAAGCTCTAAGAGCTCTAGTAACTCAAGAAAAGCCTGACGTGTTGTTTCTCATGGAGACCAAGAACCAAGAAAATGTGGTACAGCAAATAAATAGAAGAATTGATTTTCAGAATCGCTTTCTTGAAAAACCAGTAGGAATAATAGCAGGGGGATTGGCTGTTATGTGGATGGAATTATAACAATGATCTCAGCTTCGGAGAGACAAATCAATTTGAGATGCAAATGGAGTGGCACTAATGAAGCCACGAGAATTGCTTTTGTTCATGCACCATGTGTATTTCAAGAAAGACTTATTTTGTAGGAGGAGTTGAAGAACATTCACTGGAGTAATCATCTGCCTTGGATTTGCTTGGGAGACTTCAATGAAATAACCTATCATTGGGAGAAGGTTGGAAGGAGGATGGTTGAGCACTATTGATTAGCAGCATTTCAAGGCTTTCTCTGAATGAATGCTTTTTAATGGAAGTGGAATGTAAGGGGTACGTGTTCACATGGGCAAACAATAGAGAAGGGGATAATTTTGTGAAGAAAAGACTTGATAGAGTCCTATGCGGCTTCGAGTGGAGAGTTCTTTTCCCAAAAGCTGAAGTCTTTGCCTTACATGTGATTGGGTCATATCACAGTATTGTCTCTATCCCTAAATGCTAAGAAATGGAAAAAAAAAAAATCAAGTTTGAAGCCTATTGGCTTGAGGAGGAAGAATGTAGCAAGCTGCTTAAAGAAGTATAGGATTCTCCAGTAGCAGAAAAAGAATATTTACTGAGTTAACTGAATAAGGTATCAAGAACACTTGCTTCTGGAGCAGGAAAAAATTCTCGAAGGCACACAGAAAAATCAATGTCTTAAATCAGGAACTTCAAGTTATAATGAATATAACCAGAATTGGGTATAACATGAAGAGAGTCCAAGAGGTGCAATTACATATTGAGAAACACTGGAGACAGGAAGAAACGTACTGGGGGATGAGATCTTGGCTTAACTGGATAAAATGGAGAGATATTAATATTAACACTCGGTACTTTCATGTAACGACCATGCAGAGAAGATGAAGGAATAAGATTTCAATTCTAAAGATTACTGATGATCAGTGGACTTGAGAGAGTAATCTACTTAAACAGAAAACTCTAGAGCTCTTTCAGTCCCTTTATACCTCAGTGGGACCGAAAAATTTTCAGCCAGTCTTAGATCAATGCCCATGCATCGTTACAAGTGATATGAACCAAACCCTGACAGAAAAAGTCACTATGAAGGGGGTTAAAGATGTTTTTCAATTAGGAGCCTCCAAAGCACCGGGCTCAAATGGACTTAATGGACAATTCTACCATTACTACTAGGAGGAAGTCAAGCTAGATGTGTACAACATGGTGAAGGAATTCTTTGATTCAGGTACCTTTCATCACCTTTTGAACAGAACAGACATGACACAAATCCCAAAAGTTCCAAACCCAGAGAGTCTAGATCAATTTCGGCCAATCAGTTTATGTAATTTCAACTATAAAATCACATCAAAGCTAATGGCAAATCGACTAAAACCTTGGCTGCCAGACTTGATGGCGAAAGAATTGAGGGTGCTGGAGATATAAAAAGTCGAAAAATATTTGGGGATTCCATCAGACTGGGGACATACTAAAAAAGAAATTTTTGCATGGATTTTGGCAGGAAAAGAGATATTGATTAAAGCAGTGGTGCCAGCCCTCCCACAATATGCAATGACAATTTTCAGAATCCCCATATCCATTTGTCGTGTGATCAAAAAGAAAACTGCAACATTTTGGTGCAAAAATGGTGAACCTAAGGCAGTGCTACATTGGAAGAGATGGGATGTTCTAAAAAAAAGGAAGGATAATGGGGGAATGGGATTTAGGGATTTGATAACCTTCGACAAGGCTATGCTTGGAAAACAAACTTTGAGAATTTTTGAAAACCCATCGCAATTATGGGTGCAACTTATGAAAGGGCTCTACTACCCCAACAACAATTTCAGTAGTGCAAAGAAGGGATCCCACTCGCCGTGGGGATGGAAAAGCATATTGATAGGTAGAGAGCATATCTCCAAAGCAGTGAGATGGAGCGTGGGTAATGGAGAAGACATAAGCATATTAAATGATTCGTGGATCCAAAGTGCAATAATTGGAGGTGAGGTATTAGAGGGAGAACCTAGAAAAGTAGTGGAATTGATTGACCAAGAGGACTATAGTTGGGATGAACAGATGATTAAGAGTATGTTTGATGAGAAGATAGCTGAGCAAATATTAGCAATCCCGCTAAGACCTAATGCTGAGAAAGACAAGCTACTGTGGACCTGCTCAAAGTCAGGACAATATTCAGTGAAAAGTGCCCATAACGGACGACCGACAACAACCACACAGAGCATCATCCTCCTATCAACCACCCAAAGCACTATGGAACCTGAACACCCCTCCGAAAGTCAAGTTCCTTATTTGGAGTTTGTGCCAGAGACTATAAAACATCTCTTTCTTCTCTGTGAATGGAACAAAGAGGTCTGGACACACCCTGATGTGAACATTACAATCACAGATCAAGGCCTGAGACAAATGGAAGACTGGTTTCTGGAGAAAGGAAATACTTTTAACAATACTCCTTCACTTGAGTCAATAGCCGAGATCCTCTGGCACATTTGGAAGTCAAGAAACAACCAAGTCTTTCATTAACAAAACCCAGATCCAAGGCGGGTTGCGGAAGCTGCCGTGGCATCACGCATGAACTTTGAGACGTGGAACTCGAGAAAGAACAAATCTAGTCAATCGAGAGCTCAGTCACCTGCCATATGGAAGCCGCCGGCGGAAGGTACCCTCAAAATTAACATTAATGGGTCCTTTGCGGAAGGAGAAAATGAAGATAGTGTCGCTTGTGTATGCCGAGACGCCTCAGGGAAGATCGTCGATGGTTTTGCAAAGGAGGTGCAAGCGTATTCTCTGGAGCAAATCGAAACCCTAGCATGTTGGGAAGCACTTCGCCACTTCAATTCGTGTTCTGACTTGAAGTGCCAGTTTGAGTCGGACTGTAGCTCTCTGGTACATGCCCTCACAAATCAAGATAAGCCATCTTGGAAAGTAAACTCATTGATCTGTGCGTGCAAAGCTCTGATGAGCCGAGCCACTTCAAAAGCGGACAATTGGTTCACTGTCCAAAGGAAGCAAATCTAGCGCCGAATTGGGTCTCTAAGGCCCACAGACAGAGTGAGCTCACTAGTTCTTGGATCTATAATCCTTCGAAAATCTTATGGGATTTAATATGCGTTGACGCCCGTTTTCGATGTAATAGCGGTATCATTTAAACCAATGAATGAAGCAGGTTTTTCCGATAAAAAAAAATATAATCATAATTTACCTTTAATTATTTTTATGACTACAAAAAATCTCAAATTGGCTTAAGCTGGCCCGGACATATTGGTTATCAAAAAATATATATCTCAAATTAGTACATATATGACAATTTATCTCAAATTATTTTTTTATCACCTAAAACTTCTTGGTATATCTGTGACAAAATTATCTTAAACTAATTCTTTTGACAACAAAATATTACATTCTTGTACATCTATGATAAATTTATCTCCTTTAAATTGAGTTAATATCACAAAAAATTTAAATTAATAATTTTAAATTTAATGAAAATTAACAAAATATAAATCTATTACATGTGTACCAGTTTTAGGTAAATTCGTTACAAGTATACTAGGTTAGGATTTTTTGCGATCAAAAAAATTAGTTGAGGTAAATTCATCGTAGATATATTAATTTGAAATTTTTCATGATATTAACCCTTTTTTATAAGAGTATGATGTTTATTTGTGGTAAAAGTGACTCGTTTGTCATAGATGCATGAAAAGATTTACTTTGATGTGAATAAGGTGTTATCACATAACGTCACCAATACTTATCATAAACACAACTTAATATCGACATATGCAAGTTATTCCTTGTAGACGCCAGTTATTTAAGGTTTGCAGAAGCTATTATTCTTACGAAAGCTTTAATAAAAGCAGGTTCAATGGTGAATGCAACTTGATCTTGACAACTTTTTTTGCGACCACTACTCAAAAAAATGATAAACATATGGGCATCATACCAATTTAGCCATAAACTTTTTTTTTTTTTTGCTAGGTGAGTCCTAAAACTTCTACAATTATGCCGATTCAGTTTATTTGACTGGTCAGCGCTGACGCGAATAACTTTTAACAATATTATAATTTTAAAAAAAGTTAATAATTTTTTTATGTATTTTTGTAATATGGCCAAGGCCAACAGGAGGCTGCTGACCACTAATTGAGGGCCGCGAATTCTCGCCAACCATGACGAGAGCTGCGAGCCCTCATCGACCACTGGGTGAGGGCTCACGACCCTCACTCGCAATTAAAGGAGGGCTACGACTGGCTAGGGCTCATGACCCTCGCCCATTGGCCAGCGAGGGCCTGTAGGCCCTCGACTCTTGGCTGGCGGCCTTTTGCAGGACCTAAAAGAGAAAAACCATTATTTAAAAATGTAAAAATAATTTACAAAAATTAGAAAGCATGAAGATATTATTAAAAATTATTCATGTCAACGTCAACATGTCAAATGGATTAAGTTGACATAATTAAAAATATTTAGGGCTTAATTAGCCAAAAAATATTTAGGACTAAATTGATATAATTTCAATAAATTTAGGACGTTTTCTATTATTTTTCCACTTATTTTTTTAATATAAATGTAAGTTTGTGGTAAAAATTAGTTGCTCTTGGTAATTTTACTCTGTGGAAAGAATGAATAAGATTTACCAGTGACAAATAAGGTTGACCACCATTTATCGTGAACTCGACCTATTTTTGAATGCAAGTTGTTCTTGGTCAATGAAAATTGTTGGAGGTAAATGATAATTTTTGCCAAAAACATTTCCCTTTTGAAGTTCGTTTCTATGTATTTCAGTAGAGCGACTCCCGATGTGGTAAGCTAAGCGAAAATAATTAATGCTATGAATTTGAATTTATTAGTGTTCACAACCCCTCATAAATTATTGTTTTTTTACCAAGACATAGCCAAATTTACAATTCATTAGACGGTTTTGACAAGTAAAAGTTTCAATTTATTTCTACTCATAAGCTGTCATAAATTAGAGTTTTTTCGTAACCAAGACATGGCCATATTTACCATTCATTAGATGCTTTTGACAAGTAAAAGATTGAATTTATTACTACTCATAAGCTGTCATAAATTAGTGTTTTTTTTAACCAAGACATAGCTATATTTACAATTCATTAGACGCTTTTGACAAGTAAAAGATTTTTTTACTATGAAACCGAGGGTGCAACTCGATTAACCCAACCTTGAAAAAGAGGCAATCGGTTCATCCGTGTAGAAGAACGGAGGAGTCAGATCTTTTGTCATTATAGTACGTATTTATTTCAATGAACTACTCAAAAATTAGGAAATATTTGTAAAAAAAAAAAAATAACCGTTCGTGTCATTTACAAAAAAGAATGTTTAAAAAATATTCACAACCCACAAAAATAACTAGGCATAAATTGTTGCCAATAATGAAAACATATTTCATTAAATAATTTTTCTAAGCGAGAGCCATTGATTTTGCAAAATATATTTCTTAAATCTAGAATTTTTCGTGAAACAAACATAGCTATTTATGTAATGGTAAAAAAATCGAACCTCACTATGAGGGAATCAAGTTGTAGATGGCGTAACTTGGGACTCTTAATTCATCTGATAAACAATATTAAATGTGGCCCGAACAACCATGAACGATTGAAACGTGCTATGGGATGGGCTTTCAATAGGTCACCCCTCGAGCGGTTCGATGGAACTAGATGTATCGTAAGACATAATGAACCGAACAAGAATTCTTATGTCTCTTCACATGTTAAGAAATGTTGGTGCCCCGTTGAATCTCACTCAAAGCACGAGTTCTCACATAGTTTATGGGATATAATTAACAATCCATTGTTCAATGGATGCTACTGACACAAAATCCAAATCATTGAACGCAACAAGAGCAATGGTCTAAATTCATTTCGGTTCGAACATACTGAATATGGTTATTATCGTAATTAACTACGTTTTATCACATTAACCACAAAAACAGAGTATAGCCAAAATTGCTTCGCCCCCAAAAGTACACAACTACAGCCCCAGGGAAAAAAGGACAATTCTAGAGGGGAAGTTCCAAAAGAAAGACTGACATGGCATGGTACACGGCAACTCACAAAAAGTCTCGAATTCGCGCCCACCATAGAACAGAGACTTTCCATGGCGCTACGGAGTCGTGCCTATCCTTCTTCTCCATCAGTCCATCCGCAAAATTACAGAGAAAATACCCAGTCAAACTCTCTCTCTCTCTCTCTCTCTCTCTCTCAGATAGAGAGAATTCAAAAAACGCGTGTTCATCCCTCCCCTCTCAAACGATAGACCTTCACCCAAAAGTCTTCCATGGATGCTTCCTCCTCATCTTCTTCTCCTCTTGCGTCCCAGTATCGTTCCTTCGATTAATTTAAATACCAACAAGAACGACCGGTACGAATAAGAAACATCAAACAAGTAGAGTTCCGGATATATACCACGCATACTCTGTTTTACCCCCACGTCAGGCAAAAAACCTAGAGCAATCACGATCCGTTTTCATGGATTTCTTCACCAAAACGACGGGAGTCAAGCTCCGGAGCCACCTTGACAAGTACCTCGTCCCCGGCGCCGGCGAAGGCGAGCCCGTTCGGCAGATCCGTGGCAGCGAGCGCTCGCGGTCCTCGACGTGGGGGGTCGAGCGGGTGGAGGGGAAGAGCCACCTCATCCGGCTCCGGAGCTGCCATGGCGGTTACCTGGCCGCCACCGACGATTCGTTCCTGCTGGGGATGACGGGGAACAAGGTGGTGGTCGTGTCGCCGACGGGGGACGGCGAGCTCGACCAGTGGAACACGGAATGGGAGCCAATCAGGGACGGGTTTCAGGTGAGGCTGAAGTCGTGGTGCGGGAAGTACCTGAGGGCAAACGGCGGGACGCCCCCGTGGAGGAACAGCGTGACGCACGACGAGCCGTACACTGGAAGCACGAGGAAGTGGATACTGTGGGACGTGGAGGCGGTGAAGGCGGAGGCCGTGGGAGGGGCGTTGGGAAAGTATCTGGCGTCCCTGTCGAGCTTGTCATCGGTGGCGGAGGGCGCGCTGAGCGTCTTCGGGTCGGATGACGCAGGATCGCCGAGAGAGTCCGACCTATCGAATTTGTCCTTCGGGCAACATCAGGTGAGCCTCGTCAATTGACACAAAAATAAGAGCATCGATCATGTTCATCAAAACTTACGAATCGCAAAGCACATGGCTAAATTAAGCCATTCCAATTGCTAATTTCGTTCAATTCACCTTGCTGACTTTGCATAATTTGGATATTCTTTAGAGGTGAGGTACGTAATTATCATTAGCATTTACGACATATTTATTGGACCATCGTCGAATTGATTTATCTTATTAAAAAAAATTGCATTTGCGCTGTTAACAAAATGTCCTTACTTTCATCTCTCTTCGACTCAGAGTCTTCAGATCGAGAGAGTGTAAATTGGCATGTGCCATACGCAAATTCGTATATCAACCGTCCAAAGCTTCCTTAATCAGTTTAGTTAATGAACTCTAATTTTACGAGCGCTCGCCTCATGACATTCTTAAGTAGTAAGTGCTGATTCAGACATGGATTGTGCAAATCCAATGACATAATAAAGAACTTGCTCTCGCTCGAAATAACACAAAATCCTTGTCGTTTTGAAGTGGGGAGAGAACCCGTCATGCTTAAGAAACGTCCAAAAATAAGATAATACTCAAAAGGGCTAAACTTGCTTTTTCTCCTCTCTTCGCGACTTCGACAAAAACCCATCGTTGCATCCGCTTACTAATTCTGCTTTCTCTTCCTACGCAGTTCTCACACCACAGCTCCAACCAGCACCGCTCAGGAATGGACTTCTTCCGCAAGGCCAAGGCGGTCCGCCTCCGGAGCCACCACCACAAATACCTCCACGCCGCCGAGGATGAGGAGTCCGTCACGCAAGACCGAAAAGGATCCTCCAAGAACGCCAAGTGGACAGTCGAGGTCGTCAGCTCTAACGACGACGAAAACAGCTGCCTTTTTGTCAGGCTCAAGGGCTGCTATGGACGCTACCTCACCGCGTCCAACAAGCCCTTGTTGCTCGGCGGCGTTGCTGGCTGCAAGGTCCTGCAGACGCTGCCCAGGCGGCTCGACTCGTCAGTCGAGTGGGAGCCAATCCGAGAGGGGAGCCAGGTCAAACTCCGGACGCGGTACGGGAATTTCCTGAGGGCTAATAAGGGTTTCCCGCCATTGAAGGACTCCGTGACGCACGATATCCCCCACAGGACCACGACCCAGGATTGGATACTCTGGGAAGTTGACATAGTAGAGATTGAGGTTAATTCTCCAAGCGCTAGCGATCAGCTGGGGCGAACGCAACCTGTTGACCGTGATGCGGATTCATCGATGGTGTCTGAGAACAGCTTCTCTTCAGTTTCCGAGATTTCTGGGAACCTTTCCAGGCAAGAGGTGTGTAACTCTATCCAAATTCATGACTCTCCCCAGTCGTTTTGTTTTCGAGATTATGAAGCTAAACATGATATTACTTTTCGCCGACTAAGCAGCGCACCTGTAATCCTTTTACTTTCCCTTGATCTTTTTTACAGTCAAGCGATTCATTAGTGGCTTCGCCGCCTCCGCCACCTGAGTCGCCGACCCCAAATCGTGTGACAGAAGGCAGGATCGTATACTACCACATAGCCGACGAGGACGGCGAAGTGGTGGGAGAGGACATGGAAGGCTATTGCCTCAATAATTTCAAGGGGGATACTGTGGAGGAACTGAGTCGCAAACTGTCGGAAGAGACCGGAATCGACAGCCTTGTTGTGTGTTCTCGCAGTCCATTGAATGGGAAGCTCTTCCCTCTTCGCTTACGCCTTCCTCCTAACATCATCATGCACGTCGTCGTAGTCCCATCATTCTCATCAGGTAAAGACTGAAAGTGCTTTCTTCCGTAACATCTTTTTTGCCATAAAAGGGATCGTTTTCGTTTCTCTATCATGTTTTGCCAGAACACATTTGTCAAATTTAATCTTCCATTAGATGCACAAAGTCCCCAAGTAGAATTAGCAATGATGGACAAGTTTTTGGTGGAGATTTGGTGCGGGTCGTTAATTGGAACAGTAGATTTCGTTCCAACTTATAGTGCGCTGATCTCATTATCAAGTGCAAACAATGACCGATGAGGCCATGGCTTGTGCACTAGTTCTTTTTCTTTTTTTCATGTTCAAAATTTCAACGCGTTAGGTAATCGCTGACTTCACCGAGACAGCACTAGCACATACTTTTGGTAGACCGCAACTAATTTGGACCTGCTTTTGAATTTCTAGCCTGCTCCGTTGAGATTGTCCCGTCCCGTCCCGTCCGTCCTCTCAATGCTCAATGCCCTGTAGCACTGATATCTTGTGTTTATAAGTCTTATCAGCAAATTCAAGATTACCTCACCAATGCCTTTCTTTCGGCGTTTTCAGTGGCCTCGGACTTTACAAATCAAGGAATGCTATAGCATGCATCGAGGTGGGCATCTTTGTTTTTGACAGGCACAAGCTTTGGTTCAGCAATGTATATTCTGATCCCCGACCTAGGCTCCTGGTTATTCTCATGCTGATACAGCAAGGGGTGACCTGAGATTTCTGTGTTTCGTGCTCTGCCAGTGGTTTTCAAGTTTTCTGGAGCTCAAATTAGGTATTTGATTTATTCTGGTTCTTCAGCATTCATGAGTTTTCCGATTAATCATCCGCAGGTCGGAGATTAATGATACAGCTCATAGCATTGTTTCTTCCACTATCTCCCTATTTGTTTGTGACGACTGTAATATAGTTCTGTACATTCTCTATATACTAGTCAAGAAGAACGATTGACTTGCACATTTCATCTTAATGACTACTCCCTAATGCAAATAGGCATATCAAAAACAAAGAAAATTACAAATTCAAAGCTTCAGAAACACCACAATGTTTCTAATTTTTCCAATTTGGCTGCTTATTAAGAAATTTAAGGGGCGATTCTGAACTGGGGAATGGGCCTTAACTAAATTTTCATGCATGGAGATCGAGGGGGCACTATGGAAACATGGAGCTCTGCATTACAATAACAGCCATATGTCTGTCCCTAAAACTCCTGGGCGACATCAGATGATCCAGTTTTAGTTGACAGTTACATATGAATCACCATACGACTTAACTCAAAACTTCAACTAGAAATTGTCATGGACACTGAAAGTCACAGAGAAACAATGTCAGTGCCTTGCGCTAGAAATTAAGCATTCTCAGTAGTTCACAATATCAATGAGCATGCATATAACCCAGAACCTAGTATATAAATGCGTGCCATACCAAAATTCACATACCTGAAAAGGAGAAACAATTAGTGCAATGCAGCACGCACAATCAAAGATTGGAGTGATGCCGCATCTGCATAGAGGCTGGGAAGTAGATCAAGATCGGGTGATCACAATAGAGATGGGACTACTGCCATGTAATGGATATCCAATTGGACTTAGAGATGAATTGCAACAGATGGACCCACTCCCTCGAGGTAGTCTTTGGTTACAAAAAGTTGGTTTCCACCCTCTTTCACTGCAATATCGGAGTCCAGCACCAGATTATCATTTGAGAGGAACATGTTGCCTGATTTATATATGCAAAATTTTCTTGTTTCAGAACATTCCCAGCAAATACACTTTTCAAATTAGAAAAGTTCAACGAAACAATTCTAAAACACTATTGAAGCGTTCACCATCACCAATAGTCCATGCAAGAACAGAGACCATCCTTGAAGTGATGGAATCGGGCACGATCTCTCACAATAATCTCCACATTAAAGATCCTGGAGATCAATTTGGTGACCTTGTGACAGTCACTGCACACTCGAAGATTTTTAAATACACGAATAGGAGTGCCCCTTTTCCTGTTTAATAATCCAAATGCAATGGCAAGTCTCTCGCTATGCAACCTGAGAGACTGCTCCTTCCCCTCAATATGCTCATCATCGATCATAGGCGCTTGTGAGACATCAGGTACATAACCAGCTGACTCCACTTTCTCTTCTATTTCCTTCAAGGCCTGGTATATATCTTCCGTTTGAGGATGTGTTATGTCCCCAGCAAAAAATTCATGGGTGATACCATCTATTTCCAGTAAACTGCAACCTGGCTCTTTTGTTACACCTCTGTCAGTCATTAATTTCCTAATCAGCGCAACATCGTCCCACCTCCTAGCTGATGCATAAACCCTAGATAAAAGCACATAAACACCACTCCAAGAATCCCCTCCAGATGCGAGGATCTGCTTAGCCACTTCTTCACTCACCTCAATTCCTGCATTTTTCTTACTACACGCATCCAGAATACTCCTCCATATTACGGCATCCGGCTTAAATGGCATATTAGATACAAGATCTATCGCTTCATCAATAAGCCCAGCACGAGCAAGAAGATCGACCAAGCATCCATAGTGCTCTAATTGTGGTTCAATACTATACTCATTTATCATCTTATCAAAGTAGCTACGGCCTTCATCAACCATTCCTTTGTGATTACAAGCACTCAGAACACCAACAAACGTTACAGAATTTGGAGCTACTTTTTCCTTCATAACCATCTGGACAAAGTAATCCAGTGCTGTTTCAGCCTGCCCATGCATAGCAAATCCTAAAATCATGGAATTCCAAGAATTCACGTTGTGTTTTTCCATCCTCTGAAAAATCTGCTCAGCCATCCCCAATGAGCCGCACCTGCAATACATGTCCACCAATGAAGAATTGACAAGGACATCGTCAACCATATCCTCATCACACTTCCTCAAAATGTAAGCATGAGCCCACATCCCCAAAGATAGAGAACCCAGACCAGCGCAAGCACTCAACACGCTCTGCATGGTGTACCCATCCGGCTCAAACAATTTCTGCATCTCATGGAACAATTCCATCGCAGCATTGAACTCCCCAAACCGAACCAAGGCATCGATCATGGCATTCCACGAAACCGCACTCCTCTCAGACATTTTCTCGAACACCTTCTTCGCATCCTCCAAGACGCCGCAGGAGGCGTAACAATGGACCAAACTGTTGTTAACATAAACATCCGGTCCTAAACCATGTTTCACAACCTGGGCGTGCACTTGTTTCCCTTCAGACAGAGCGAACAAATACGCGCACGCCTTGAGAGCGAACGGGAACGTGTACTTATCCGGAGACACACTTCCATCTTCCAACATCCCGCGAAGCAGCGAGATGGCCTCCTCCTTGTGGTCACTGCTTCGCGCGCAGGCCCTTATGAGAGCATTCCACATGAACGTATTCGGGTTCTCGACTTGTCGGAACACCTGATAAGCGTAGTCGATGCACAGCGAGGACGAGACGTGGAGGATTCTGCTGTGGAGGAAGTGGGTCTGCGGGTCGTCGGTCGCCGTGGTGGTGCGCAGAGCTTGAGCGTGGATTTGCTTGAGATGAATTATGTCCGAGCAGTCGTTTACCAACTGAAGAAGACGACCGTGATGGTGATGGTAATTGTGATAAGAGTCGACGACATTGGCTTTGGTCGGGACAGAGAGAGATCGCGGAGGGGGTTGTGGCGAGATTGTGAGAGCCATTGATCCTCCCTCACTTCCGGCAGAGGTTCTCGTTTTTGTTAGCACGGTAATCACGATCATAACTCGGGTACGCACGGGGGTGCACCGGTTCACTTGGGATTTCCATATCAAGGTAAGAATGAAGGGAAAAAAATGAGATCGTGGAATTTCAGTACATTACTATGAATAGTGCGTGATTATGTATGCGCAAAACGATATTTAGAATGCCAATATTTATGTATTGAGTCTCATTATGGTATTAATATTTTTTTAGGATCAGTTTAGTGGCAATCAGAAAAAAAAAATCATTTTAGTGTCAATGGGGCGAAATTCCCACCAACTAATTATGCGTTATTTATTTTAATTTTTTAATATTATGTGACAATTTTTTTAAAAAAATAATAATCAACAGACGTGGCATCTTTGTGAACTTTTAAACTAAAAAATAATTATTTTTTAAAAAATCAAAATTAAACAAAAAATAACCTAAAATTTTTAAAAATAAAATAAAATAAAAAGGAAGATGAAGTTGTAGCGGCGAACTATGAGCTGTCGTTTCTGTCGCCCCACTATTGCCGGCAATGACCATCGAGGGTCGGGGATGGGCGATGGGGGTCCGCAACCCTCGTCGAGGTAGCCATGGTAGGGCCTCTGCAACCCCCCTAGGGTATCCCCCACTCGTCGCCGGCGATGGAGGGCGGCGACAGCGAGGGATCATAGTTCTTGCCCTACAATTTCTTTTGCCTTTTTTTTTTAATTTATTTTTTAGCTTATTTTTAGTTTTTTATTATGTGATTGATTTTTATTTTTATTTTTACTAGGATCCTCTAGGGAGCTACGTAGATATTGCATATGATTTTCAACGAAATTTACCAGAGTTGACAATCAAATAACCTTTTAAAAAAATAAAATTAGCATTTAGGTGATCCAAAAAAATATTAACATCAAAGTGAGCATCGTACGTCAATATTGACACTTCAAATATATTTTTGAAATTATTTATGATAATGGAATATTAGAATATCAATTACAATTAAATAGGATTACGATCCTCATATTTATACAGAATCAAGAGTATATCTCTTACAGTATTTGTATAGTAAGTGACATGAGATACCTCGTCCCTTTTCATGTCTCCGAGGACTTCTCATTCATCTGAGTAATTAATCCATGTGAATAAGGATTGTTTTTACTTACATGTCATCGCAGTATATTTTGACTCATCCGACTTTCACTAATAAAATTAGACATGTTTGCTTTAAAAAATGATAAATTGTGTGAATTTGTGCTTTGGTGTTTTATCTAGTAACATATATACTAAAAATTTGAGCTAATTCTTATTTCAATTCCATTGAGAATCGAATCCCTTCCAATTAGTTTCGAATAGATTTGTTAAAGGTAAAATTCAACTTTACTTTTCAAAAATTGCCATTCAGCATAAAGACTCCAAAAGTATCAAAATTTGTATACGGTGGTCACTTTAACACCTTTTTTTAGATTATTAAATATCATTTTTTTTACAAAAAAAGTGATTATTTGAGTGTTAGCTCCAGTGAGCTTTACTGAAAATCCTACATGGTAATTTTTTAATAATAAGTTAGTCTTACATGTCTCGTCGAAAGATCCCAGATAGCTTCCAAAGCACAAAATGATGTTGTTTATCACATTTCCCCCGCATAAGAACTCTGAAGCATTCAATAAGTATAGAGATTGAATGCAAATCCACACCCTATTTCGGCTTACCCACAAAATTAAAAGGTCAAAACTTGGAAATGGAGGGAGGAGCTTCAGCAATGGCTCTAAGTTGTTCAAACGAACGAAGAAGAAGCCGAGTCTTACGATTATTGAGGGTTTTCAAGTCCAAGAAGAATGTCTTGGACTCGGTTGAACCCCAAGAGGAGATTCCACAGATGCGGCCAGTATAAAGAAGGCTCGAAGTACAAATATTAATGGGTCAATGCGAAATTATCCGACTGAGCAAGATAGGCGATATTGAAGCTACCTAAAGAACGGCATCAAACTTCAACTAGGTTAATGGACGAGTTGGAGGATGGTTGCTCAATGCAAGCCAAAATGAAAGGATTTGAATTCTCTAGCCAACCAGAAACTTTCAAGAAAGAAATTTAAAAGAAAGTGTTATCGAGCATTTGTTGTGTTGTTGTTTTTGACTTTGTAAGTCCCACGTCACTTCGCGAATATGCATTTATCCAAATTCCATGTGCCACTCTTTCTTGGCTTGCATGTGAGAGGGGGTGTGGATATTGTAAGTCCCACATCGCTTAATAATGGGTCTTATGTGTTCTTTATATACTTGTGATCTCCATCCACCTAACAACTTTAGTTATTGAATTGGATTTTCTGCCATGGTATCATGCTAGTTTTGTCCCTTTCTTTATATGTCTCTTATCGCTTAAGAATGAGTCTTGCACTTAAAAGGGGTGTTAACTTTGTAAGTCTCACATCACTTAGGAATGAGTTACCCTAGTAGTACATGGAAGAGGGGAGCAAGATTAAAAAAAGTTAAATAAATAAGCTCAATAATATCGAAAAAGTATCCAAAAAATCTTAAACATTTTACATTTATGTTAATTTCATCATAAAACTTTCAACTGCACTGATATACTACTAAATATTTTTGTATCTGTGTTAATCGAGTCTATCTAACCAATTCTCAATTTTTAGAATTAGGAACCAAATCAGTCTCCTTGTGAATCGGTCTTGAATCTACCGATACTTACTAATTGAAAATCCGGCGTGGTTGCTCATGCCTGTTAAATATCAATGCACGCATACTACATTTGAAGATCAATTCGATCAGATTGCACGTTCTATCCAAAAATAACGACGGAAATAGCGCAGAACTCGAACTATTTCACATTTTGTCGTGCGGCTAAAAAGTGAAGGTGAGACGGATTCCCATCGTTTTATGCGCCCCATTATTGTGTTGCGTTGCAGACTTCGTTGGATCCTTTGTTTCCTCGTTCGTTGACTTCATTCGTTTCTTCTCCCGCGGTTCACGAAGCTCTCTGGAAGATTCGGTCGATCAATTTTCACTCCCTCGCGTGCCTATTCAGCCTTCGGAGCCATCCAAGCAGATCCGACAGAAGAAGCCACATCGCGAGACTCGATTTCATCCAAGGGTCGTTTTCCAGAGCCGCAAGCCGAAGACGAGGATGCCCGATGAATCATGAAAAATAAAAATAAAACATGAGGTTCACATCTTCTTGCTAGGGTCACAACAATTACATTGTCAATGTCTAAACTCGTCAAAATGAGCTGTAAACTCATTTCTTTAATCCGTATATGATGGGACGATGGGACGAGTCGTTATATGAATTAACGATATTTTATATATTAATTTAAACATAATATGAGTGTTAGATGAGTCATAAATGAATGTACAACTTACTTAAATCCCTACCGTTGTGATTTTCTCTTAATTCTCTCTAGCCTTCATTTGATTTAACGCTCGCTCAATCTGCACTCACCTCAATTTGGGCATAAATTTTCCTAGATTAGATTAGATATGAATGTAGGGTCAAGTCAGGTATTGGCCGGTATCCTCGAAAATCCTTGACTCGCATTGCTTCTTTGATTAATTTCCACTAGATGACCCTCCGTTCGAAAGATCTAACGCATTCTTCTATATCTGTTATTCCGAAGTATAAGACGTTGATCACTTCAGTAGAATTTCAATGTTTTAATAAGTTTGTTAGATACGACGGACCAAATTGTTCATCTTTTGCTATCAATAGAAATTCACAGTTTTGGAAAGACTAAGCAAAATCGATTTGCTTGCAAATGCACGAGTCCTTAAACGATGGAAAGAAATCATCGATAAAAGTACATTAGCACAAAAAGAATTGCGTAAACATCTACGGATAAAAAAAAAAAAACTATTCTGTAAGTTGAAATCTTTTTACCAAGGTTTGTTATATGATACAGAGCTATCAATATCTTAGCATCGAAAATCTAAATAAAATCGTCAATTTTACTCATGAACACGACATTTGTAAAATGACCAATCCAAAATGCCTTAGGGCAGAAGCAAAATGGCCGAAATCGTTTAAGAACGCGAGACCTGCCTTGTCTTGTGTACCCATATCAGTACAATCGCTCGTGTATCTAATGGTAGTAGTATATGGTCATTATAAATCCTGGCCAACTACGGATTATGTAGTACCGACACTTCTTTTAGGCATGCGCATCGGTGTCGGACGGGTGTCGGACACCGACATGCATGCGACACGTGCGGGACACGCGTCCAACACACAGTCAACACGTGTCGTAATTCCGACACCGATCAACGCCTCCGACACGCGGGTCGGACGTGTCAGACACGCAAAATCCCATCAAACAAACCGCGAACGGCAAGGTCCATTAAAATTGTGCCTGTGCCAGTGTGCTGAAGTTAATGCTTTAAAGCGTTTCTAGTCAAGTCAGAAACAATGAGCAAAAAGAAATTGGGTAGCTCATGAGATGTAGAAACTAGGCAGTGCGTTTGGTTGATGTCAATTGCATCTTTCTCATTGCTCGACTATTAATTGCTTTACATTTTTCTATTAAGACAACGAAATCACATGTATGGACAACTGTTTTTTTGGCTATTAGATCAAAATATTATTTTTCAGACTTGCATTTTTGAGATTAATGCATATAATTTGTTTCGACTCGTGTGTGTGTGTGTGTGTATATATATATATATATATATATATATATATATTAAATATGACGTGTCCTTAACATATCGAATTTTTTTATTTTTAAAAAATAGCGTGTCGACTTATCGTGTCGATATCGATATCGATATCGATATCGGTATCGGTGCAATTTAGGCTGCAGCCATGCAAATCATATAACAAGAAGCAACGGGTCCCCGGCTCGATGAGAACGAACGCAGATGCCCTCCGTCCAAAAAAGTCGCGCGGAAACTTCTTCCCCCGGCCAGCACTGAAATCAACGAAATTCCCCGGCCTTGGTTTCTCAAAAAAAGAAAACAATAAATATTTTCTCTTTGGACACGTGTCACGATATTAAGGAGCCCAATTATATATTTGAACAAATTTATTTTTTAAAAAGGGCGATCACTTATATCATGAATGCGAAAGCGACTCATCAGGATATCACAATATCTATGATTAAACAAGAAACAAAGACACGACCCAAAAAAAAAAAAACAAAAACAAAAACAAAACAAAGAAAAGAATAAACGAAAAAAAAAAAAAAAGGACCCTCTCTAAACGACGGTGGAGTCGGCCGACGAACGTGAGGAAAACGACGCCGTAATCTAGTTCCCGCTGTAGCTCGCTTCCCAATGCTACTATGTGGTCCCGGGAACAGATTCTTGGATCTGAATTCCGTTAGATTTAATCAAACCGGTTCTTTTGTTTAATGAGCGAGTCCAGCTCATACTACTTGACTGCACGTTCTCTATTTTCTATTAAAAAAAAAAAACAATTCCCGAAATTGCGTGCTTTCGGTTTTGACGTCTGTCACCGTATAACTAACACCGCTTACTTTTCCCCTTTTTCTCTTCGCTTTGTGCCATTCATTTTTTCAATTTTTTTGGCTATCATGTAAGGTTGTTATTATTATTATTATTATTTTTGGAACAAATGTGCGTTTCTTATTTCGACTGGTTCTAAACGCAGGATTTTTTTTATTACAAAAAGGGCACTTTGCTTATTGGTGAATTATACCGAACGCATTTTTTAATTGATCCACCAAGATTTATATAATTGAAAAACTTTTGTACGGATTGAATTGTTACGTAAGCAAAGCAATTCGCCTGATTGTTTACCGACATAAAGTGATTTTACGATGATTTGATGCAAGTATAACTCGTCATTTTCATACAAATATGTAAATTATGTAAATATCCAAAGGACCAGAAGAATAATTCAACAAAAATCTGATGATAATCATTCGCGTAAATTAGTAGGGATTTAATTATAATGCTCATGAGAATCTAATCAATCTATACAGCCCAAAGGAAAAACGAAAATAATCTAATCTGTAATTTGTCTATAAAAGGAAAAAACAAATTGGAACGAAAGAGTAAAGAAAAATGACAGTGAGACTGCTCTCCATGGAGTGGCTGTTACGGAAGCATTATCTCCAATAGAAAAGTATCCCGAGGCGCGTATCAAACGCAAAGATTTGCTGCAACTTAACCGCGTTTTTGCTCCGTTTCCAACCCGAGTTGACTCCCGGCCGACTCGTCGTTTGTCCTTCCCTCACTCCCTCCTCTCCTCTCCTCCCACTCGTTCACTGACTCACTCCAACGACCCGCCCAAAACCGCCGTCACGCACCTCATGAGCTCCGGATTTCACCCTTGTCGCGGCCGTCTTCGTTGTTGTCTTCATCGCTCGCCCTGATTAAAATCCCACGCCGCCTTTAGATACATCTGCGCTGACGATCCTGAAGGTCGTTCCCTCCCAGTGTCGCCTCGATCATGGGCGTCGATTACTACAACGTCCTCAAAGTGAACCGGAGCTCGACCGACGAGGATCTCCGGAAGGCGTACAAGAGGCTGGCCATGAAGTGGCACCCCGACAAGAACCCGATCAACCACACGGAGGCCGAGGCCAAGTTCAAGCTCATCTCGGAGGCTTACGACGTGCTGAGTGATCCGCAGAAGCGGCAGATCTACGACCTCTACGGGGAAGAGGCGCTCAAGTCCGCCGATTTCCAGCCCCGCTCTCCGGCCTCCGGGACAACGCGCCCCAACCCGTCGTTCCGGTTCGATCCGCGCGACGCCGACGATATGTACGACGTTTTCTTCGGCGGATCGCCGGGAGGGCGTGGCGGGGGGAGCAGTGTTTTTGGGGAGAATGTGGAGAGGAACGGGAACGGAGAGGCGAGGCGGGATCTGCCGGAGAAGAAGAAGCCTCCGCCCGTGGAGAGCAAGCTGGTTTGCAGCTTGGAGGAGCTTTACAAAGGTGGAAGGAGGAAGATGAGGATTTCGCGGGTTGTTCATGATGAATTTGGGTAAGTCTTGTTAATTACTTGCCATCTTTTCTCTTTGCACGGCGGCTTTGATGGTTCTTCGTCTCTATTGGCATTGTTTCTCGTGACGTTGTGATTTGCTAACTGCTAGCTTGTTAGATGCTTCAATATGCTATTCTTGTTTGCTTTTCTTACTGATGAATCGAGAGAAAGAGTCGAGACGTTTCTCTGATTTACGATAATCCGCATTGACTTTGGATATTTTCATTACCCTCAAGCAGGATCACGTCATTGCCTAATTAGATCTAAAGCCAGGGGTTGTCTTAAACGAAAGTAGACTACCTTTCTGTGTGAATTTTTTGAATGATATAGGTGAATTGACAGTGTTCTAACCTTTGAAAAATTTCATCTCGATTCTGCTCCTTTCAAGATATGCAATTACTTGCTTGCAGGTATCGAACATGGTCACCGCGTCTTTCCCTTGATTTATTTGTTGTCGGGTTGCTTATCCTTCAGAGTTTCTAGCTCTCTAATGTCAGGGCAATGACTTTTAGTGGGGACTGAACACATCCGATCAAGAGAGAGCGACTGAGCGAGGCCTGTGGATTAATTTGCAATCGAGCATATGATGTGGAGCTAATAATTCTCTATAGAATGTGAATTTCAAAGTCAGATTTAAATTTGCAGCCATTGCAAACTTCATAGCAATTACTTTTGTCCTCGATTCGATTAGTGTCCAAGTAGGCTTCAAGTCTCTGGTGTAGTCGTGTCAATCATTGTCGTGTATGGTTGAGTCAATTGAGCTGTCTGATTACCTTTGTAGATAGCTTCACGACATTTAGTAATTTGTTGCATACAGATTGCTTTTAGCTGTCACTGCTGCTTAAATTCTTTCTTTTTGTCAAATTGAAGAAGTCTTTGCTCTCTGGCTGGTGAAAATTTTCTCTCTGGCTTTCTATTTGTGTTGAAAAGAGCTGACATGATGTTCTAGAGGCAATATCAACATTCCTACTTCAAGACTTGAAAGTGAGGGGAACTACCCTAACAGAGTTTTATTTTCATTTGGTCCACTTGATTGCACAATTTTTAAAATATGGATCGTTCATATTTTCGTTTCTCCTTTTTACATGTCCTGTGCATGGGACCAGAACACATCATTTTTTGTTCATACTTTCATTTTCCAGTTCCAATCTATTTCCGTCCAGCATAGGTTAATGTCTTAGAAAGCACACTGTCTAGAGCTGCTTGGCCTTTAAAAGCAATCTATTTAATGGGGCAGTTCAGTTTATCAACTCAACAAATACATAAGTCTACTTTTACTTTCTCATTGTTCTGAGTTGATACACATTCTGCAGTAGGGATAGCTGGGTAATTTTAGATATTTTTAGGTTTGGTATTGAAATGAACTCGTAACACCTTAATTCAGTATGCTCTGACTTTACGTGGATCAGTCTCAGTTTAGTTTGATGTACTCTTTGATTATAACATAACCTATATACTTTTAGAATTTCAGAACCTCGGGAAGTATACTTCAGGTTTTCTTCCCTGAATTAGTTTCTTTGAGCAGAAATCAGACAATTTACGGAACTTTGTCTTAGGATCGCCCTCTGATTCTTTACTGTGTGTGGAATCTCTTGGATATGCTCTCTTTTCTTTACTGATATCCGAGACATTCTTATGCAGATATCCTAAATCAGTTGAAGAAACCTTGAAGATAGATATCAAACCCGGGTGGAAAAAGGGAACGAAGATTACTTTTCCTGAGAAAGGCAACCATGAACCCGGTACCATACCGCCGGATCTAATATTCGTCATAGAGGAGAAGCTGCATGATGTTTTCAAGAGGGAGGGCAGTGATTTGGTGGTCACCCAGAAAGTGACGTTACTGGAAGCTCTTACTGGGAAGACTCTTAATTTAATGACCTTGGATGGGAGGAATCTCATCATCCCGGTAATGGAAATAATCAGACCCGGTTACGAGATCTCGATCCCGAACGAGGGAATGCCCATTTCAAAGGAACCTAGCAAGAAGGGAAATTTGAAAATCCAGTTTGACATCGCATTCCCACTGACTCTCTCTGCAGAACAGAAATCCGACTTGACAAGGGTATTAGGAGCTCAAAGCTAGTTATGTTTTCCAGCTATGGCAGTGAGACTTCATTAACACTGATTGATACAGTAAGTTCAGTTGACTGTAAATATATCATGACGAGCAGATGCTGTGCATAGTAGATTTTTGAAGGTTGCTGATAGTGTTGTTATTGTTTTAAAGCCGTAACAGGTTAACGAATCATGGCTATATTCCTGGCGTCTATGAGATGCATGAATTTAATTCTGTACAATTTTAACAGTAGATTCTTATTCGGAAGCCCTTTTGTTCTCAGTCTTTGAAATTTTAGTTGGTTGTCATTTCTTTTCAATGTGCATTCGACACGGTACCACAGTTCAATCTGTACTCCTCAGGTTGGGTAATTTCCATCCTCGTCGTTCTTAGTTTTACTGATTTTGACATGCCTGTGAACTGTGGTACCAAGAGTAAAATGTTCTTTGGATGATGCATTTTTGGCGCGGCTATAGCTTGAACGGGGTTAGATACGCACAAACATGGCTGGATTTGCACCAATCTAGCAATGCCTACAAGTTTTACGATACGACAACTTTTGAGTGGTGAGCATACGTAAGGATAGGCACTTCACGGACATTTCGACCAATTAAATAGATTTGCCGGCCTATGCCTGGACCGAAACTTAAATCCAACGTTCGTAGTCCCAGAGAGAAAAGGGAGCATATAGCTGCACAGTGTAAGGCAGCAATACATAGCAAGGAAAGACGAAGAAGCGAATGTGGGCTAGGCCCTGATAGTCCAGTTCTAATCTCCTCATTTTTGGGATCCTGTGTGGGGGCCCCGAAAGATTTGTCCCGATAAGACGAGCCCCCATCAAGTTAGACCCACCATGCAGCACAAGACAAGTTCTGTGATTGTACTGCACTGTAAACTTGATGGGCCTATTCACCAATGGCGTCCTTTCTCCTTGGCCATATACATCGATTCTGTTGCTAACTGCGAACGACCCAGGTTGCATCGTATGGTTACTTTGCTACTAATCTTTGGCTTGGTGCTCGAGATATATAACTTTTACGACATGGGACTTTTGACAAAAAAAAGCGTAAAAAAAAGTGTCAAAAAAGTTACTAAACATGTTACATTGGTGTCAATTCAATACTAAACCTTTTGCATTGATTCTAATTTTAGCCTTAAACATTTTATTAGTGTCATGTCAGTCCTAACCTTTTGAATTTGTGTCAATTCAGTCTTAAGTATTTTGTATTTGTATTAATTGAGTCAATCCAGCCAATTCTGGTAGGGAATTCTTTGACGTGGACATTGACTGTCTAACGTGTCACGATTGACGCTAACGTGAATATTTTTTTAAAAAAATATTTTTTATAATTTTTATTTTTTGTTCTTTTTATTTTCTCTTAATCATTGAAAAATATCAAAAATATTAAAATACTTTTCAAAAAATATCCACATTAGCGGGCGTCAGCCATGCTACGTAGAACGAACAATATCCACGTTAGCTGAATTTTTTTTTCAAAATTGACCGGAGAATGTGCTGCGAAATCACACGAAAAGTAGATTTGCCCATATAGAGACTTGCGTTTCTAATCTGTCGAAAGTCCAAGGAAGGATCGGAAGAACATGACAACTTTTTTTCTTTACCGCGGATCTCTCTCTCATCGTCATTTTCCTACGAGAAAATTACACGAAGCGCGCACTACTCATTGCATGGACTAGGAACGGTGAAGTGTTCGAGAAATAGACACGCCGCGTTCGTCAAACATATGGCCAGAAAGAAATGTTCTTTTTTTAAGTACTTCGTACACTCATAGCTGTGCTGTTTTTACCGCGGTTGCTTGAAAAAACGCAAATCCAAAGTGTAAACGGTACAAATGTTGCATGAATTTTTGACTCAAAACATGCAACGTGGACTTTGAACTCTTAATTTGTTCAGCGTAATTTCTGAACTTTTGGCACATGTTCAATTTAATTCATTGG
Organism: Rhodomyrtus tomentosa; assembly: GCA_028455895.1. Lineage (NCBI taxonomy): Eukaryota > Viridiplantae > Streptophyta > Magnoliopsida > Myrtales > Myrtaceae > Rhodomyrtus > Rhodomyrtus tomentosa. The sequence goes on along the minus strand of JAPCWY010000003.1, from coordinate 8,297,084 downwards.
CTGGATGAAAATGTTTGACGCCATACTTTCATTAATTGAAATTTAGAAATGATATTGGACATTATTAAGTAGTTCAAGAACTATATTGAAAGTAAATTAAAAGTTCATGATCAACATGATAAATTGAGATAAAGTTTATATACCTCGTTGTATAAAATTAAAAAAATTTATAAATCACAATCGGGATAAATACAATGGACCATCAGTGTCGTTACTTGATGTCCAAAAAGCAGTTACTAAAGCCGACAAGGTGAGCGGGACTCGGTCAAGTAGCTCAAACTCCGAAAGAGACAAAACCGTCGTTCTCTCGGAAAAGATATTCTCCACTAAGAGCTTACGTCGCGGCCGTCAAAGAAGGCGTTTTCTCCCCCATTTTCGACAATTTTTTTTTTTCCAAAGCAAGCACGACAATGCCAATTTTTGCTGAGTTCTCAATGTCACGGTGGACCAATGTGCTGACGTATCGTGCGCAGGCGAATCCCTTCATGATCAGAGAAACGATCTCCCGATTGCAATTTCAATGGCGATGAGTGGCTTTTGAAGTTAGTGGAGGAGGAGGGGAGGTGAGGTGGGGTGGGGTGGGGTGGGGTGGGGTGGGGGTGGGGGTGCATGTGTTTGGCTGTTCCAGGGAAGGTGGGATGAAAAAGTGGATCTTGAATACGGAACGAGACATGCCGTTCATCGGACGACACATCACGATGCCACTCAATGAAGAGTGTAAGGCCAAGGATGGATCGGTCGGTCGATGGGTACGGGCCGGTGGAAAGTGGAGGATCGGTGATGTTGATCGCGAGCGGGAAAGCACAATTGGAGTTGAACTCGGTGTCCTTTCTCTTCTCTTCGTCTTTTTCTTTTGGGGTTTCCTTGGAGGATTTGTGGTTTTGACGTGGGCAAGTGGTCCACTTTCTCGTGTTCGTACGAGTTTATTGTCGGAGTTTCGATCTTGTAAAATTATTGGGGTGTGACTTTGGTCCTCATGGACAGAAATAACATTTAATTTCATTCACTTCTTCGAAATACAAGAGATAAATATGGCACTGCAAATCAAAATACATCCCAAACAACTTCAAAATAAAATAAATTCCAAATAACAAGAGAAATCATCAGAACAAGGTAATGGGTTACACGCTCAAATAGCATATCTATGACTTCTCGATCATCGAACCAATCTTTAGTAATGAGCACACATTGAAAATTCCATCCGTTGCCACGGCTTTGTTTTTCGGATGTTTGTGCCTAAATTTGGAGCCCCTAACATCATTATCGAGAAGATTAAAAAAGTTGAACGAGTATAGATTTGACAATTTTAAGAGTGAAATCTTCACGAAACTCCTCTGATCTCCTTGAAACTGGACTTATTCACCAACGAAATCCGAGGAGAGTGAAACCCTGAAAACATAGACACAAAAAACCCAAATCTAAACTAAAACGGGATAGAATTCACGAAACTCCTCTGGTCTCCTTGAAACTGGACTTATTCACTAACGAAACTCGAGGAGAGTGAAACCCTGAAAACATAGACGTAGAAGAATCCAAATCTAAACTAGAACGGGATAGAAATCTCTCAAAAATGGGAGAGAATAGGTTTCAAATATTAATCGAAAGAGAAAAGCTTCCAAACGAGAGAACAGTTAAAAAAAAAAGATAAAAGATCAAAACAACTTAAGAAAAGAGAGAGGGGGAGGGAGAGCTCTCCCCTTCGGAAAATGTTGCTGGTGGCGGGTTTGGGGAGGATGGGGTGGCAGGGAACTTACACAATACCTTCACATGGGCTACAATTGGACCTTTATAGTTTGAGCTCGTATTTATCCATTAATACTTTAGATTTTGGGCCATAAATAGCTAATGATGTAGACTCTTTTTTGCTTATAATTGAAAAATATAATAAAAAGTGTGATGTACTAATTATAGTGAAACCTTCTGCTAGACGTAGCCTTAATTTTAGGGTGAATCAATATAAATCTTGTGACGATTTCTCTTTCTTACTTTTATGCTTTACTTAATTTGTGGTTTCAAATCCTAACAAGAATTCGGTGAGTGGAGATTTTGTCGGAATAACAATTTATTTTGAGATTCATATATCTTAATAAGCATCTTCATTCTCTTAATTTGACATTGCAAATTTTTCCTGATCTACGGCTGTCTCCTTGCGACTTCGTGTTGTATACGCCCATTGAATTTGAAAAAGTCAATGATTTGGTGAGCCTAGGTTCACGCCCATGACTGGTACAAGATGTTCAATGAATCGAAAAGAAAGGTTTATGTTATCCGACTGTTTAAGTTGTTTGGGGAGCTTGTCATGTATTTTCCATGTCCTCTTCAAGTTATTACTCTTTCGATCAGTAAGCGGGATGGAGGACGGAAATGATTGAGGTAAAACGAGAAGCGCGATTTTTACGCGATAATGAGAGGATTATATCATGAAACTTAGTCCATTAAAGTGGTACGTGAGCTGAGTTCAGAATAATCCGACTGCTTCATGCTTCCATTGTTTTAATGATGGACCGCGCTTAACAACCAAGAGGAGGGTCGAAGCGGTTGTTTTTCGAATCCCCCGAGTTATTCCGAACAAAGTGCAAAACACCAACTTCCTAGGATAAGACCACATGATCTCAGCATGTGCTCATTCTTCAGTAATCGTATGGGACCGACCAAGTCAAATGGACTGATTTTTAATTTTTTCTCTCATGGCCGAACTCAGCCGATTGCCTCACTCGACTTTTTGATGTTACAGTGTAATATGCTAGTCCTCCGTAGTGGAATCTATTGCATGAGCGAGATCAGATTCTAAGGAGAATCTTTTCCAGTTCATACAACGTCTCCTACCAGCTTAGAGGGGGCTTCAGCAAATTCGCGACATAGACAAAGGCTTGTGACTGATACTAGACCACGCATGAAATAATCATGGTCCAAATGATTCGACCACCACGTTGAAAGACTCTCCTTCTGTCTGGTAAGGTGTCACTGTCAAGTTTCTTTCTTTGACGAGACGGAGATATTGGCATACTTTTGCTACACACCCATAAGGAAAAATTAACCAAAAAAAAAAAAAAGTCATATATCAAGTGTACATATGTTAATTTAGTCCAAATCCTTTCGTTTTGGTCAATTTAGCCGAAACATTTTGAAGATTTGCTAATATAGTCTTTTCAATCAATTTTGACCGGCAATCGACGTAGATATCGGTTGTCTTTGCTGACACGACCGACGTCAACGTGGACCACTTTTTTTTCATTTTATTTTTAATGAATATTTTCAATTAGTTGGTCTCTTTCCCTTTTCTTCCTTCTCAGCCATAGAGCCTCGACGGGTGCCGACAACTAACCATAGGTGAGGGCTGACCTCGTTGGATCTAGCGAGTGCAACCCTCGATCAAGGCTGCTAGTGACTCTCTAGACCTTGAATCTATGTGGACTTAAAAAATTTACTAATTATTCGCGTCATCAATTGTCAGCAAAAGTTGATTGGAAGAATTGTTTTGGGCAAATCGTCAAAAGTTTTATGACTAAATTGGTCACATTGAAAGGTTTAGTAAAAGTTTCAAAAAAAAGCTAGAAGTCCTCGCATTTTTTTCAAATAAGGGCATCAAATAAATTTGTTTCAAATAAAGTCATGAAGTGACATAATATGTTTCGAATAAGGGCTTGAAGTGTTCATAGATCTTCAAAAAATTGTCTGGTTTGAAAGGCATTTTTATCAATTATTATTTTGATTTTTTATTCATTTTCTTTATTTTTCCCTTTTTCGGAGGTGAGAGCACTGTAGATCGTCCCCCAATCTAGGGTGCCGCCACTCCACTGTGCAGGGCGTCTTCTGTCAGTCGCCTCCTTTGGTTCAACGAGAAGATGGCGTCGGCAAATGGAGGCTTCCGTTGGATGGTAGCTAGTAGCCGCAGCTGGCCACCAGAGAAGGGTAGAAAACTGCACGCGACACCGAGGCTGGTTCGATGTTGCAGGGACAACCTATGGGGCACATTTTGCACTTTTCTATTTCCACAATCGGCATGCCTCCGCCGCCAGCTAAAATTAGGTATTCGAGCGACGACGATGGCTACCAGCAATTGAGCAGGGGGTCGACGGCCCCTGCCTTGACCAGGACAGGGGTCGTCATCCCTGCCCTAGTCATGGGAGAGGGTCAGTTTCTGGCGAGGACCAGCCACTTAAACAGATCAAGGAGGTTTCGCGATGCATTCTGCTGGGTCAACGACGCTTCAACGTGCTCAATTTCTGGCCACAGGTGTGCAAGCTCATCCTTCAAAAACGGTCGAAGGAACTCCATGAGCTCGGCGAGTGCCGAAAACGCGTTCTCATCGCGTTCATTAGGGTTCGACTCAAGGCCAAGTGAGAGCGAATAAGCAAAGACAAGGAGGACGGGAACGACGGCGACGACGATTGGATCATGTCGTATGTGGACACGCTTTTGGACCTGGAGATACCGGAGGAGAAAAGGGCAAAAAAAGGAAAGAAAAAAGGACAAAAAGAAAAGGAAAAAAGGTTTAAAAATGAAACGGCCAAAATACTTATATTTAGTCCCTTCTTTAAAACAAAGATACTACTTCAAGTTCTTATTTGAAACGATGTTCATTTTGAGCCCTTATTTAAGAAACAGAGGGCACTTAGGGCCCTTAAATGATATTTTCCCAAATGTTTATGACAAGATTAACATCCTTACAATAAGTTCATTACTTTGTTTTTTTCTGGTAATAACATTCTTACAATAAGTTCATTACTCTTTTTTTTTTTCTGATAATCATCCCACTCCGTTACTCGGGAAAAAAAAACATATTTTGGCTCCATGTGTTTCAAATCCAATAAAACAAGGACCCCTAGAAAAGTGACGATATCCATCATATCCAAAATTATTGTATGGATCAAGCGATGGAATAATAAATATACATAACAAGAAAATAAATAAGACAACAGATGTACGTGATTCGGTCATAGAGACCTGCATCCACGGGAAGAACAATATCGAATTTCACTATAATCAACTGATTCACAGAGATTACAAAGCACACTTGAGTCGCTCGTACACTCGAGTCGCTCAAACACTCTCTGTATTCTCAAGCCTCAATTACATTCAATAACACAAAAGTGTTTCGCCCTCATAATTCATAATAAAATAATCTCTTAATCTCACAAAAGAATTACACAAATCTTATCATAAGATTTAATTGGCTTCCACACTTGAATAGTTAATGTAATTCTCGCAAAGAAGTCTTCCTCCAAGCACTCGTCAAACAGCTGTGCTTTGAGAAGTCTTTACGTCAATAGCAGCGCTTTACCTTTTGAGCATTGTCGGTAATATATATATATATATAATGGGAATAAGATTGTTTGACCGAAGAAATAGAGGGGAAGTCACAAATGAGAAACGACTAGAAACGACGTATTCTCTTCAGTTTGTTTGTCTAATAGTTACGATATGATTCAGGCAATCTTAAATAGACACTTAAAAGATGATATAATGATTCAACTGCAGTATATAAAATGGCAACAACAATTAGGAGTGCAATTATCATTATTTTTTACTAAAATATGTATGAAACAATTGTTGAACAGAAATATCTAAATACCAATAACAGAAATCAATAAATTCAGTTACAAGCAATAAGCAACTCTGAATATAAACAATAACTGAGAATATAAACTTAATGCGAAGACAGGTAGTGTAAATAAAAAGAAATATCGTCAATCACTAGCTAGGAAGCAGAGCCTACACACTCTGGGGTATGATTAAAATTAAATGCTTGAAACTTAAATATGCACAATGAAGTGTGTGCGGCTAGTCCAGGAGAGGAGACCACCTGAAGGATCGATCTTCACTGGGAGCTGTATGCAAATGTATGCAGTACAGAACTTTAAATGACAGAAATTTAGATTGCATAAACTTAAATAACACAATGCCTTTGACACCAACAGGAGGCAGAGCCTATCGATTTTGGGTTTTAAATAGGTAAAATTGGAAAAATATACACTTTTATTAAAAGTAGAAGGAAGATTACACAATAAAAACACAAAAGATCGTCAGATCTGTGATTACAAGTGCAAAAATTTAAACAATCAGGGAAGACCTTGAAGAGAGTTCTGGGTAGGAATAGTATGGCTTGAAGGAATTTTACTTACAGATATGGGTATGGACAGAGACAATGGGTTACTTTTCACTTTGAAGGATCGGGGACTTTGGTTCTACGGTGTAAGTTTCCTCTGAACAGGAGAGAGAGCTTCAGAGGAGAAAGTGAGGTTAGAGAGAGAGAGAGAGCGAACACTTGAGGATTGATGGTTGACCCCCCTTCCCGTTAAGGACACTCTACTTTTAAAGACTAAAAATTCACTGTTGCTACAGTGAACAGTGATTTACTTAAAAGACCGCTACAGTGTACAGTGAAGTATACAGTGTACAGTGTCATACGGTATATAATATAGATATGATTACAATACAAATACGATTACATACACCATTGTATTTGTTACAATTGACCATTGAATGAGACTATGTAAACATTATTCGGAGTCATGACCAAAGATATTGGGGCTGTATTCATCTTCTTCTTCTAAGTCACTTTGTTGAGAAGATGATCCCTGCAATGATTCCTTATGCTCCAAGATTGCTTGTTTCATCATATCATAAAATTCCTTTTCATTTTTGATATTAACCAATTTTGCAATTGCCATTGACTTGTCATGGAGAAAGGATGTCTTTGATGCCGCATTCGATGCCACGTCAGAAACTTTGTTTAAATCTTTGACTTTACGTTGCTGGATCCAATTATGGACGATTTCAATTGAACATTTATCCCAGTATGAAAATCCATCCTACCATTTTGTTTTAAATCTTCGCACCAAAATGAGTATTTTGGGATCTTGACTATTTTTGATATATTCAAGTTCCCAGGCAGATACCCATGCCATCCAAAAATTTGCACAAAACATTAGAAGATGAGGGAAATGAATTTCCTCAGAACTTGGAATGAAGGTCTTTTGGAACATTGTAAATGATTCAATTACTTGTGGGGGGAGGATGTCTAGGGTAGGACCAAAATTATCCCACCATCGGATGAGCCAGAAAGGCAATTTTAAAATGTCAAAAGGACTTTGGAAGAAGAAAAGCCAGGTATGGCTACGATTGAGATTTTGACGATAGAAAACATTGTACCAAGCTTGCTGTAGTCAAAATAGGTAAAATTATACCTATAAGCAGGACTTTCAGTTACTCGCAAATCGAGTTTTACTGGGGAACTTGGTGAATTATTCCACTCTGTAGGGTGTACGACCCTCAATATTTTAGCAGTGGAATAATTTGCAACAGAAGGTTGCACTTTATCATAAAAATGTTTGAACTTTACGGATTCAGTTTGGACCAAAATTTTCTCATAGAACTCCACAGGTTTTGCAATATCATGTGGAGTATAAAACGATTTTTTCCAAACATATTTTTTGCAAAAATATAAGGATCCTCATGGTAGAATCCTCTTTTCACCGTGATGATTTTTTCAAAATTTTTCATAAAAAACTTTGACTTTGATTTTCGAGGGGCTAACGGAGTCACAAGAACTACCTCTTTAGAAACATTTAAAGATGAGGGGGATCTTACCTCATCATGTGCATACAATTCGAAACTTAAGGATTTTTGCAAATCCTTCATCATATAACTTGGCAATATGGAGTCTAACTTTGAAAGGGCAATTGATTGAGTAAGTTCGCTGGGAGAAGCTTCATTGGGTGAACTTTGGGGTGACAATGGACTTTGGGCAGCTTCTAGCCAACTACGGATGGGAGTTAGCTTTTTGGGTTTGGTCGGGACAATGATGGCTTTGTCTTTGTCTCGATCTTTTTTAGGAGGCATTTTTGAGAACGTTTTCCATGTAAAAATCCTCGTGTGAAAAAATCGGGGAGAGAATTTACTTCTTCATGAATGAATTCAATATCAAAATCAAAAACAGATAATATTGTTTGCCAACGTGCAAAAATCTGTTTTGATGCAATGTTCAATACATATTTTTGTAAAATATCTTTTGCAAACTTACAATCAATTTGTAATAAAAACTTTTGATTTAACAAATCGCTTTGGAACTTGGATATTGAGAGTACAATTGCTAAAATTTCTTTCTTAACAGTGAAATAATTTTGTTGAGTTTCATTCCAGTGTTTAGAAATGAATTGAACAATTTGCTCTTTGTTGTCTATCTTTTGTTTTAAGACACCACCATATCCTAATTCAGAAGCATCGGTTTCAACAATTTTAAATGCAATTGGATTAGCAATATGCAAGCAAGGAATTTTTTTTACAAGTGATTTTATTCTCTTGATAGTATCAGTATGCAGCTGAGACCAAGACTTTGGGTCCTTTTTTAACCTTTGGTGCAAAGGTTTGCATATGATGTTCATATCAGGGATAAAATCGATTACATAATTCAGACTTCCAAGAAATCTTTGTAATTGAGTTCTATCTTTCAATTCATCAGAAAATTTATCTACAAATTGAATAGACCTCTCAATTGGTACAATAGTCCTTTGATGGATTATATGTTCTAAAAATCTAATTTTTGCTTGAAACAAGAATACTTTCTTTTTAGAAAGTATAAGACCATTACGTTTAGTAATATTAAAGAAATGATTCACATGTTTGAAATGTGAATCAACATTAGGGGAGTATATCAAAACATCATCGATATACACAATTATAAATTTAGAATATGGATTGAAGATGTCATTCATGATTCTTTGAAATTCTGAATGAGCATTCTTTAAACCAAAAGGCATCACATTCCATTTATATTGACCAAAAGGAACTGTGAATGCAGTTTGTATCTGTCTTGCTCAGCAATTTGTATTTGCCAAAAGCCAGATTTCATATCAAACTTTGAAAAAACTTTGAAGGAATGGAGACGATTCAAAAGACATTTCTTGTTAGGAATTGGATATCGAATCTACTTCAAAACTTTGTTTAATGGTTTACTACTAAACGAGGGACTCCACGTTCAATTTCTGCATTTTTATTTACATAAAAAGCAGAACAACTCCATGGAGATTTACTTTTTCGTATCAATTTTTTCTTGATTAAATCATTTATTTTATTTTCACATAATTTCAAAAGTTCACTATTCATTTGAGAAGGACGAGCTTTTGTGAGAATATTCTTTTAGGAGAAATCAGATTCATAGGGTAATTCAACAATATGTTTGTGATTACTTCTTTCCCAAAAGACATTGTTTGGAATAGAACAGAGTTTATTTTTAATTTTCTGCTCTAAAACGGAAATTTTCTTTTGAAGATCACGATTTTGTAGTTGTTGCTCTATTTTTTGGAAACTTAGTTCTTCTTTTAAAAACAAAAGATGACTTTCTTTGTCCTTAATTAAACAATTGATTTCTCTGATAGCATTTTCATGCAGAGTGTTTAAGTTTCTTATTCGATTTTTTGTGACAAAAGTAAACATTAATTTTTTACCAGAAATCTTTGTTTCAATTCCTTCATTTGTCACCCAAAAAGGTTGAATTAGATTTATAAAAGGGGTTCCTAAAATTACATTTCTTTTTAAATCTTTTACTAGAAGAAAAGATGATTTTAATTCAATGTTATCTTTTTCCCCCGAAGTTTCAGGGAGTTTATACTTGATTTTTAAATGATCACCAGAAGCAGATTTTAACGATTCAGTGGTTTTATTAAAAAACTTTGTGGGAATCAGGCCTTCTCTAATGCAATTCAGATCAGCACCTGTATCAAAAAGGGCAGTTGTTTCCAAAACAAATTCATTATTTATTTTGATAACAACATCAATTATCCATTTTTTACTTGTAACTTCTGTCAGTATTTCAAGGAAATTTGAGGAGTCTGATTCATTGACAATTGGAGGAATTTTTTTGTGGATTGTTCCTTCAAAAACATTTTTCCCTTTTAAGAATTGTTTCTTGAAATCTAGAAATTCTTTCTGCTAGTCTATTTGATTAATTTTCAACAAGCGGATTTCTTTTTTAAGTTCCTTAATCTCATTCTGAAGATCATTAGAGGTTGTTGATCTTATTGACTTCTTTCCTCTATTTAGAATTTCAGTGATATTGTAAACATGAACTTGGGAACCTTTACCATAATAGGAACTGGGATTTTGAATTTATTTTAGTATTTTGTCAGAATCAGAAACATTTTCTTTAGAATCTAACAATTCTCGTTCTTCTTTAGTTAAGACACTTATTTCATGTTCAGACTCAGAATCTGTTTCAGAAGAAAAATCAGATGATGATTCTATTTCATTAATTTGAAGACCGCATTCTATCGATTCTTCATTTGTTGAAGGGCAAATAGAACTTTCTGAATCACTTTCAACCATTAATTGATTTAATTGATTCGTATGTCTTCATCTGAAACAACCTCATTGACTTTTTTGTTTAATTTGCAAAAACGTATTGTATGTCTTTTTCTTCCATAATTGTAGCAGACAAATTTGTTAGAATCTTTTTATCTTTTGTGTCTTTAGATTTTTTTAAAACTTTTCTTTTTAAAGAACTTTCTCTCGGGTTTCGAGACTTGGGATTTATAGAACTTTTTCTTTCTTTTAAAAGGTTTTTCTTTTGGACAAGAGCCAGAACATTTCTTAGATGTTGGGAAGGAGTAGGAAGGGTCGTACTGTCGACAAAAATCTCCTAACCCTCTGCGAGTAAGACTTTTCTCTTTTTTAAGCCGTTTTTGTAACTTAATGTTATTATACATTTGGGTTCCAACTTTATAGACATAGGATATCAATTCACCGTAAGATAGTGAATCGAAAGGAATGCTTTCACCAAATTGTTCACAAATCTTGTCGCGAACTTGGTTTTCTATAATTATAGGGAGACCAGCGAGAAACTTTTCTTTTCAAAAGGATTGATTACAATCTGGACGAAGTAATACTCTTTTTAGAAATACATCTTTGTACTCTCGGAATTCTCTAAGAAAACGACATTTGAGGTTGGAAAGAAGATCTTGATTGTGATCACGGATCACAGATGGATCTCCAATGAAGTGTTGGGATATGGAATATAATAGGGTAGAGACTGCATCTTGAACAATTTGACCATAATCATCAAAGACAGTTTGACCATTATCATCTATTTTAACAGCATTAAGGACCCGGTCCCTTTTTGATATTAGTTGAGATAATTATCCCACCAACCTTTCAAAGTACCAGAAAAACCTGCAACAATCATATAAGCTACTTGTTGATCTGTTGTATCAGGAAGAGTCTTATAAGTAATTGCACACATTGCCATTTGACTTAAAATTTGCAAGAGATTCTGCTCGAAAATACCATCTATATTCCACTCATAAATGGCATCTGCAGAATACTTGTTTTGGACTTTATTAAACGATTCTTCGGAAAGAATATCAGGAGGAGTGGCTCTAGAATAATATAGTTTCTGAGATTCTTTCCATAATAGGAGATTGACTTCGGGTATATCAATTTTCTTAAAAACTGATATTTGATTGTCAGGTTTGTGAGTCTTGATAACCAGAGGTTTATTGACATTAGGAATATTCAGAATTGGTTGCTTAAGGACCTTTTCTTTTAGAAGCTTTCGATTTTTTGCCTGAAGGGCATCTTGAAATTCTTTACTAAAAGACTTTAGCATCTCAAAGTTTTTAAACAATGGTGTTTGTAAAGTCTTAGAAGGAGTAGATATGGAATAAACAATTGAAGGTTTTCCAATGGCAGATTCAATTCTATCCAATTGGACACCTATGGAATGGAGATGTTGATTTGAAAAATTATTTTGTTCAATTATTTTCTTAAATTCATTATTATCATTTTCAAAAGGAGTTTTAAAAGGAGCAGCTGGAATTTCCTTTTCACGATGTGTTGTTTTAATTTTTCTTAAATGAGGGTGAGACGACTCAATTATTTGGTCATCATCTAATTTCCACTTAAAAACCTTTTCTATATTATAAATTTCTCTTTTTTCTAAAAAGTAATTTTCAATCCAGTCAAAGGAAAACATGTGTTCTCCAATTTTATTCAGAAATTCATAAAATTATTCTTTAATTTGTTTAGCACAATTTTTAAAATTGTCAAAAAACCATTTTCTCGTTTCATAATTTTTCTCAGAATTAAATTCTTTATTTAAAAACTTTCTGTCGGGAACAAATTCTACTTCTAACATGCTACATTCTGGATCATCATCTTCCATTTGTGATTGGGTTGGCTCAGGGGAGTCAGGTTCTTATTAATGATAAACAGGCTTTGAAATTCCTGAACTAGTATCTAGGCCAGAAAGATTCAAAGGGGGTGCACTCGGAGTTGCTTGTCATTGTGCAGAAATGACATCAGGAACTTTGATACTACCCTGCTGCTCACAGGGATTGTGATGACTGGAGGTAGATTTGGACGATAGTCAACAGACTTTCGGGAAGAAGACCCATGAAAAGAAGGTCTTGCAGAATAGAATGAATTTGTTTCGAAACTTCTCCTGAGAAATTATATGGTAACTTTTTCCTCAAGATGTTGTATGACATTTGAAGGGGTGTCATTTTTAATTGACATTTAAGGAATGGGATTTTCAATTTCCCATTGATCAGGAAGAACAATATCACTCCAACTTATAGACTTTGGAACAATAGAATTTGAACGAAATATATCAGTCTGCAATAATAAGGTTTGACATTTTGGTGTGTCATTCAAAGAATGAACATCAAATGCAGAACTCATAACTTTATAGTGGATCTTATAGATAAGGGATAGTGGAATTGATCCTTCATCTATACTATAATTATGAGTTTTGATCTGCAAAACGAGAGATTTCATTATATTTTTATCTTTCAAACTTATTGAAAAATTAGGATAACAATTAAAATGAACTGGACCATTACAAAGACTTGTTTCGATTGTTGCAAGAAGAGAATCTTCATACCTTAAGAGTATTGCATGTCTTAAGACCAAAAGGATGGACGTATTTAAACTTTCTTTAATCAAAGGTTTAATACCGACTTAGACCATACCAAAATAGAGATAATTATAATTTTGAGCATGTTTCTTTAAAGATTCTTTACTTAAAAGAGGTATCAAACAATAAGACGATGACAGAGGAATGTCTTGTTCCTCTGTGGCGATGACATAATCATTAGACTTAAAAAGTTTTTTGAATTTTGATTTAGAGTATGTCTAATCATACTTAACTTTTAGAATCTTTCAATTTTTAAGAGACTCGTTAAAATCTTCAATAGTAATTTCTTCTCTATTTAAAGGGTCTGGGATCTGACCTAATTCAGACACAGAACTACTTGAGGAAGAATTAGTTCTTCTAAAAAGATCCATTAAGTATAAACCGACTTCTGTTCAATTTTTACCATCTGCTACCACGCCAACTGGACTTACGCTATCTCTGTCAAGGCTCTATAGCTCCAAACGGGGTATACCTTAGAACAAAGTAGGTTTATACAAAATGTTTCTAAAAAGAACTACCAATTCTCTGCCAACTTGGCGGAGAATATATATATATAGAGGAAATCTTGGACGAATCCTTACTTGAATTAGAGTCTAACATGGAAAAGTAAGGTTAATTTCCGTTTCTTCTTTAAATCTTATTGATCGACTGCTCCAAGAACCTAACATCATCTTGGACTCCTTTACCGAAAAAGAATATAAATTCCATAGTAGATATCCACAAATATTCAAATTTTGTACTTTTTTTAACAACATGATATCAATCAAAATGAAAAATATCAAATTCGATATATTCAAATTTTCGTTTTATTTTAGGCTCAAATTCGAGACATATTTCTAACAATCTCCGCCTTGACTCAAGTTTGAGCCAAATCACAAACGCTTCGTTAGAATATGAACTTCATTGCTACTACTCTCCCAACAACCCTAATGGGCTCAATCGCCATAGACATCTTTCAAACTCAAGTCGTGCTTTCATTTCGTTGTAACCGTAAACCTCATTAGAATATCAACTGCACATGCAACTGTAACTGCTCTACAAGAACTTTCCGACAAAAGCTCCAAAAGCACAAATAAAGCACAACCGTTATTACATCCATTTTTGTTAGTAGATCAAAACTTACTTTGTCATATATGCTGATTACTCTGTTAGTACTTGCTACCTCAGGAGTTTCCAGTTGCAACTCCACCTCATGCTAAACATCGTTCAGATTTATATGAACACTGCTATAATCACTCATGGACAGAAGTATTTGAGACTCATCAAACGTAAACTTCTCTGCTGATAATAGATGAATTTAATTTCGGGCACCACAATTGATAACCTTGTTCCCCTTGTGCATAGCTTGGAATATGTACTTTCTTACACTCTCATCGAGCTTACCATCACTAACTCAAATATAAAATTGAAAATCAAATATTTTAATAATAGAATAATCAAAAACATTGCCCGACCACACTTCTTCGAGAGTCTGACATCCAATCACAGTCATGATAAGCTATTCATCAAGTAGCCCGCCGTACTAAGTGCATCCGCCAGGAAACTCCTAGCCATACCAATACAAGAGAGAATTTTATGGGTCATTTCTAGTAATGTTCTGCAACTTCTGCTCATCAGCTCTTCAACATTTTATGGTTCATCGGCACTATTGCAGTATCTCATTATGCCTTCATTCATGCAGAATTCGTTTAACAGTTTTGAACAGAAATTCATGCTTTTGTCGGTTTGTTCATGCTTGATCATTTTATCAGTTTCTTTTTTTTTTTTAATCAAAGCTTATCGAACTCGTGCAAAAAGTAAGAATGGCACCGGAAAAGCATTGATGGAGGACGGATTTGTGATGATCAGCAGCTAAAAAGGATGGTTATACAATTACGAAAGTGCTAGTGAATAGACTCAAGCTACTACTTCCCTTGGCTCTGTCACACAGACACTCAAGTCTTCCTCGAGTAGTCATCTACAATTGTTAGCATAAATCTGGCACTCTTTCTCGAAGGAAACCGCAACAACCTGCGAACATCCAAGAGAAATAATGCTGCAATTTTCATGATTTCTCTGATAGTCACACTAAATTGCACTTTTCGTCGTTGATCCAAATTACAACACCTGATACATTTAGTTCATCAGCAATATAATCGCATAATAAGTTCCTTTCACTTAGAACCTTCAGGCTTCTGTACTTAATGTGCCCTAAATGCATATGCCACAATTTTGACTCTCGAACAAATGCATTCAACGTCTCCACGGTGAAATCTATCATTGTCTCATATTGAAGCTCATACAGGGCATTGTGCTTGATTGCTCTCATTATTAACAAGGCACCTAAAAAAAAATTAGAATTCCATATTCTAAATAGTACCGACACCCAGTTGAATCCAAGCACTTAAGGAGATCATATTTTTCTTCAACTCTGAAATATACTTCACTCTAGTCAATGTCCCCACAATACCATTATGCATTTTGATTATAACATTGCTAATACCTACAACATCGCATTCAGCATTATTCTCCAACTGCACTTTGCTACTATCCATGCATTGATAATTAGTAAATCAATTAATATTTTGTGTAGCATGAAACGAACAACCATAATCCATAATCCAACTATCAAACGATTAATCATTAGTGACAAAAAAGACAACATCAACATTATCCGAATTATTGTCAGCTATAGCTGTAACATCATCCATAGATTCAACTCTAATTTTCATGTTTTTCTCGTTTTTTAGCTTAAAGTAATCCCTTCTTAGATGCCCATCTTGCCGCAGTTCCAATAGACAGCACCATCAGTCCTAGACCGACTACGCCTATTCGAGTTCATACTACTCCTGGTAACATGAGTATCAGTTCTTCCTCTATTTTTACCTACTAAATTAATAGATATATATTTGCCAAATTCTTTTATACGGATGTCTTCACACAGAATTAAATTTCGAATCCCATCAAACATTAAACTTGTTGACCCAGAAGAGTTATTTACAGCAGTAACAATAGTATCTCAATGATCAGGCAATGAGAATAATAGAATCAAAGCACATACCTCATCTTCAAAGTTATTATCAACTGAACTCAATTGACTAATAATCACATTGAATTCATTGATATGATTAGTAACTGACTCACCTTCACTCATCTTCAAATTAATAAACGTCACACATCAAATAGACCTTGTTCATCGCAAAGAACTTCTGTAGATATCCAACATGGCTTTTATCAAATCCGCAATGGTCTTCTCTTTGATGAAATTAAATGTGACGTTACGAGCCAATGTCAGCCAAATAACACCCATCACTTATCTATCCAGCAATTCTCAATCATCTTGCTTTATCGTTTCTGGCTTCTCCTTAGACAAAGGTAAATGCAATTTTATCTGATATAGATAATCATCAATCTGCATCTTCCAGAAATCAAAATCATTCACATCAAATCTGTCGATTTTCACTTTAACTTCTTTTGTTGTCATCAATTTGTTTCAACTCAAGCAAACATAGCTATGATACCAATTATTGTGTGGAATAAACGATTGAACAATAAATAGACAAAACAAGAAAATAAATCAAACAGCAGATGTATGTGATTCGGTCGTAGAGATCTGCATCTACGGGAAGAGCAACAATGAATTTCATTATATATCAAGCAATACATGGATATTACAAACCACACTCAAGTTGCTCAAACACTGTCAGTTTCCAAGCCCAATTATATTCAATAACACATCTGTGTTTAGTACTAACAATTTCTAATAAAATAATCTCTCAATCTCACAAAGAAATTACACGAATCTTACTATAAGATTTGATCGGCTTCGACACTTCAATAGTTGATGTAATTCTCGCAAAGAAATCCTCCGCCAAGCACTCCTTGAAAAATGGCGTTTCGAGAAGTTTTTATGTCAGCAACATCACCTCACATTTTGAGCACTCTCGGCACACGTCGTTTTTTTTTTTTTTTTGGAAAAACACCAAAAAGGGGCCCCAATTGCACTTATTTTCTCAATTAAGGGCCTAAAGTCCAACTTGTTTTAAAGAAGGGCCTAAAATGCTTTTTTTGGTTCAATCAAGAGTCTGAATGGGGACATTTTCGTCTTTTTACATTTTGTGATTTTTTTTTCATTTTTTCCTTCTCTTTTTTTCTTTCATCCTTCCCTTACACCACCTGGTAGCCGTGGGCTGCACGGCCTCGCCGGCCACACGCAAGGGCCGATCGATGTACAGATGGCTCAGCCCCCGCACATCTTTCAGTCGTGACTTCCTTGGCGGCGACCCCTCGCAAGCCAATTGCCTCCTCACCTCGTCCCGCTGTGGATCCACTGGAGGAAAATCTGGGTCTGTTTCCTTTTCGTTGCATTACGAGGAAATGGTCGAGTTCTTAAGCAATTCGACCTTGCAATCGCTGCGCCATTGATGATTTGCCAGTAGAAGCTGCGTCTCCGAGCTCCTCGGAAGGTTCAGGATCGGCCAATTCGCAGGGGTTCAACTCAGGTTTCGCCCCACTGCGATGTCGAAATCTCAGGGGATGATATCCTCCGTCTCCAGGTTAATGATTGGTGTTTTCAGCAACGAGCTCGTGCGTAAGTAGCCTGATTGCATGCCGAAGAGAAGGACATCTCGAAATTGCTCATTAAATGCACGTGTTTTTAGGGCTGAGCATAGTTACCAGTTCTACCCATGAACCGGAGAATAGAACCACTGGTTCCGGTTCGGTTCCCGGTTTCGATGTGTCCGGATCCGGTTCTCAGTTCCTCATTTTGAGGAACCAGCGGTTCCGGTTCCGTTCCGGTTCCGGTTTTCGGTTCCCTTATGGAACCTACCCGGAACCTGAACCGGAACCGTATATGTTATAAAATAAAAATCCTAATTTTCTATGTCAGTGTCTGAGCTTTCCTCAATTGTGCATTGTTAATAGTTAATTATTTACTTCTATTTCCTATAGTGATGGATCTCGTCAACTAGGTGCATGCCACAATATATATAATAAGCTTCGTGTGAGTAGTAAAATGATGTTAATTGGAGTTCGTATGATCAAGTTAGGAAGTTTTCACAACTTTGACTGAAAAATTCGAGTTTTGAGGATTTTAGTATCATGGGGTTGATTTTGGTGTCTTATGATTAGATTAGGAAATAAACTTAAGGGTATTGTAGAACTAATAGCTTTGACGATTCATGAAACAAATTTACGGTTTGTCCGAAACAAGGCAATTTCGGTTATACCCTTATGCTCTCAAAACATCTCATAACTCCACCTTAAACCTAAATTTATCACATAATTTACATGTTAACATGTTGTTCTATGTCTAAAGGAGTCTCGCCAAAAATTTTTATGGCGAGTCGACGTCCAAATCAATTCTTTTAAGGAAAAAAAAAATGGGACGAGGACCGAAAAGTGAGCCCACCAATTCTTTTCTTCATCGGAAAGCCGAGCTCCGAAAGAGGAGGAAGGAAAAAGCCCTCGTCGCAGCTCGGGAGCCGAGTCGAGCCGCGTTCGCCGACTCTCGTCCTAACGGTCAATTTTCCGTTCCTACCCTACCTTTGATTTGACTCTTTCATGGACCCCTCTCTCATTTGGATGATAATGGGAGCGTAATGGACTACAATACAGAAACTGGATGTGAGCTCGTGCTTCCTGAGTTTGAGGTCAGCTTTTGGAAGGCATGCGCAAGCGCAAGCGCAAGCGCGACCGCGACCGCACAATCAAAAAGTCAGATAGGGGCATCTTGGAAACAAAGCAAGAAGAAATCGGCGAAGGAAGTTTTCGTACGTTAATGAGAGAAACGTCGGTCAGTATCTAAATTCTAGTCCCGTGATTCACTAGGAAAAGTCTGTGACTCGTCATCAAAGTTGGTCGGTAATGCAAATGAAAACTATTTACTTAAAACACAAACGTTAGTTATTACTTAGGTCGGTGAGCTGAGAAATTTGCAAGTGGAAGATCTGCATGTGGTGGGAAACTCACTCCGAGAAATGATCGGTGAGGCAGAACCAAGTAAACAAAATAAGGTTGGTAATTTCATAAGAGAGCCGGTCGATTCAAAACGTCGGCAAGTTGGGTGAATAAAAGTTGGCGACCTATCACAAGGGTTGGCAACGTCCCCGCACCCTTGTGCCGAAGACAAAACCTAGAAAATGACGGAGATCTTTTCTTTTTGGGGGTTGTCTGACTCTGAATGATGTTTGAAAGTTGCCGTATATATGGAAATAGAATATGGCGAGCGACAAAGGCAAAAAAAAAGATTGAATTTCGTGAAGTAATTTGTTAGTATAACAGTCTTTGAGTGACTGCGAGAATAACAGCATGTTGTGGGCCACGAGTTCTTGGAAAAATAAGTCCCATCATAATTTTTAATTGTTTATGATATAATTTTCTTGGCTCACAATATGGTGTAAATTTCATAGTAGATTTGGACCCAATATATATATATATATCGTAGTTACTGTCACATAAGCATATATTCATTTCTGGAATGCAGCCTTCTAATGCACCTGTGTTGTAAATAACATCAGATTGTATTGGACAGAGGTTCCAAATATTGTAGAACTGGAAATATAAAACTAGTTCGTTCAATGCCTAGACATGTAGATAATGATATGGTGCTTCTCTCAAAATGGTTTTATACATACATACATACATACATACTCTTTCATAACCAAATTAAAGCAGGTCTACTATTGAAAATTAAGCCGATAATATCTCTGCGACAGTACTGTTTATTCGACTTTTCTATGTACCAGAACTACATAATTCTATACATTCGCCCCGCTACTTAGCTCAACATCAAAATGGGGCTCATTATGCTGAAGAGTCTGCTTGTACCGGTATCGATGGGCGACGACCAAGAAGTACACAAAGTTCACGATCCCCATCCCCGCCAGAAGATAGTAGTAATAGTCCAATCTCCCAGCGTTGAGGTCGTTGGCGAGCCAATCAGGCTGACCGTCTTTCCCGGTCACGCGGTGCACCACCGAGACCACCAGGCTACTGAGGTAGCTTGAGCCAGCGAAGGAGCAGAAGAACAAGGAGTTCGCGATGCTCCTCATGTTGTCCGGGAATTGCCGATTGAAGAACTCGATCTGCCCGATTATGTTGAAGGCCTCGCAGAAGCCCATGAGGATAAGTTGCGGCGCCAGCCAGAAGACTGAGATCGGCGCGAGGCCAGGGTGCGATCTAGCGGAGGCCCTCCGTTCCCGTTCGACCAGGCCCGCAACCACCATGGACAGGATCGAGAAGACGATCCCGATCCCTATCCTCTGGAGGAGTGTGATCCCGCTCTCATGCCCGGTGACCTTCCGCAGGGATGGCACGAGGACGCGGTCGTAGATAGGGAGCCACAGGCCGATCGTGAGGAATGATATCACGGACAGCGAGCCGGGTGGGATCTGGAATCTGGGGCCGAGGTGGCGGTCCATCATCAAGGCCTGAGAGATGGTGAACGTGCCTTGTTGGGTCATCGCCGTGAAAGAGACGATGCCCGAAGCCCAAACCGGCCCGACCCTCAGGAGGCACTTGACCTCCTCCACTCGTTGGACGCTGCACAAGGTCCAGTGGCTCCTTCGAGTGCCTTCGCCGGTCAGGTCATTTTCAAGTATCATAGCGGCCTTGTTTAAGCACCTGGCCACAGCAAGGGAAATGTACCAAGTCGGTCACTATTTGATCAGGACTTTTAGTTAGTCGGGCAATTCCTAGCTAATCGACTAATATGAAACATCAGAACTACGCCAAGTTAAACATATCGCGACTAAAATCCTAAGTACATTTATGTAATGTGTGTCTAAAACTAGCAATTTCACCAAACCCTGGTGGTAATGGACTGCTGTAAATGGATTGTCCAAGTGGGTCAGCATATGATAAAGAATGTCTGTCCATCTTCACATGTATCATCTTTTCGAAAATATGTACCAACCAAGATCTTGTGGATATATGTACGTTACTTTCTTGCTTAAGCATCCCAACAATAGATTGTTACCAAAAGCTTAAGAAATCGAAATAGTCTTTATTTGAGAAAAAGACGCGGAACGTGATGCGGTGGGCAAAAAGAGAACGATCGCATAACCTGAATTCATCCGTGAGTGGAAGCTTCGACAGTAATGCCGCGTCCTTCACCGGCGGGTCATAGTAGGCCACCTCCGATCTGCTGTCGTTGACGTCCCGGGTCCTCAGCCGTCGCTTCTTGAGTGCTGCCACGAACACCTGGACGATCCCCGTGAACACGCTTCCCTCAGGCTTCACGTGCACGTAGATCCTCGTACCGAAGAAGAAGAGCACGATGGAGCAGAGCATGAGGATCGTGGGTATCCCGAAACCTATGACCCAACTCACCGAGTCCTGGACGTAGACGACCAGTGTCTGAGTTATCAGCAACACGACCGTGAACGACGCGTAGTACCTGTTAATGGGATCGATCAAAAACCCTAAGCGGTTAGATTAAGAAAAGCTGATGAACAAACAGCGCAGATAGGTGAACGACAATATGGTACCAGTTGTAGAAGCTGGTGATCCCTCTCGCTCCTTCCTCGGTGGCAGGATCGAACTGGTCAACTCCGAAGGGGATGCTGCATGGCCGGATCCCGCCAGTGCCAACGGACAGGAGGCCGAGGCCGAGGAAGAGGATCCCCAGCTGGCCTCCCGTGGGGCTGACGCACAGCTGGTGGGAGGAGTTCATCGCCTGTGGGGCGGTGCACGGCGAAGGGTGGAGGTGCCGCAGCCAAGCCGTCAGGGTCATCGTCAGCATGCCCTGGGGATTTTGAGCGTTTTAGATGGTGGGGACAGGTAGCGACGAAAGAGCCCTTGTATCATATATTATGGGTGTTTACATGCACAGGTACCTGGCTTCGACTTTTGTTCTGGTTTTATTTTCACTTTCGAGTTTAGCAAGCGAGTACCCAACAAGTGAAAATGTCACGGAAGAAATTTGAATAAATGGCTTTAATCAGATGAATTAGGTCAACGGGGAAATAATTGCATCGCCCGAGTGGAAACTCTCATCCTCCTAGTTTCCTACTCCACATTTAAAACACAAGCATTCAAGCCGATTATTGTTCAAAAAAATCTTAAATTTATTATAGTCAATTTAGCTTTAAATTTTCCAATCATGCCAATTTAAGAAAAAATTACCGCAAAGTCATAAGCCTATTAAAATTATGCAAATTATGTCCTAATTTTTTTATATCAATCTAATCCTAAACCTTCTCAAATTATGTCAAATTAGTCTATCCAATCAATTTTAGTCTGCCGACGCTGACATGAATGCTGGCTAGCACCGGCAGTCCTGCGATATAATATTTTAATATTTTTTTTGAATTTTTATTTTTTTATTTTTCTTTCTTTTTTATTTTCTCCCTCTTCTTTCTCCAGTTGATCACCGCTGTAGGCCGGCCAGAGGCGACGACTAGCCTTGCCAGGGACCAACGAGAGCGACCTCACCCAACCATGGTGAGGCCGAGCCTCGCCGGCTAGAAGAAGAAGACGAAAGAGAAAAAAATAAAAAATAAAATAAAAAAATTCAAAAATATATAAAATATTATGTCACCTTATGATGTCCACGTCATCATCGACTAACCAAAACCGACTAAAATTGACTAGATGGGACATAATTGCAAAAGTTTTAGGATTGAGTCGATAAAAATAAAAGTTTAAGACTGAATTGACATAACTGCAATAAATTTTAAATTTTTTTAGTAATTATTCTACCAATTTAACTCTAAATATTTTGGCTATTTGCCATTTTATTTGTAAATGCCAAAATGTTTAGCAGCACATCGTCAAAATGCATGAGACTGTATTGGCCCCAGAGGGAAGAGAACCCTGGAGAGACAATAATAAAGACAAGGGAAAAAAAAAAGGTACTGAAAGTGTACTGCCAAATGGACCTACTTCTTGCGTGGTGGTACCACCACGTGTTTTGGCTTCTTCCACGTTATCAATCTCTACAAGGCCAGCACATGTGGGTCAACGTGCGTGTCATGGACCATCAAGGTGAAAATCAGGGGGTGTTCGATTCACCTTTTGACTGTAACTGAAGGAAAAGAACGACTCGTTTTGAATATTTCACCAAAAAAAAAGACACCAGAAAACTCGATCAGAATTTTCTTGTCGTTCGTGGTGAAGAAGACAATATGCAAGAGCGGTCCTAGCTTTTTCTAATCTTCAGTGACGCACTCAAGCATGTGATAATTGGTGGGGGTGTGACATGAAGAAGGAAATTATTAGGTTTGTGGATTACCAGAAAAGAGGCGACAGATGCGAAGGCGATGGTGCGGAACCGGCCGGCGTAGGAGTCGGAGACGAAGGCGCCGACCAATGGGGCGAAGTTAGTGACGCCGGACCAGATGTTGATGACGTTGGAGGCCGTCACCTGGTCCATACGATAAACTCTGACCAGGTACACCATGAAGTTCGCCAGCAGTCCAAACGTTGCCAACCTCTCGAACGTTTCATTTCCTGTGAGAAATTAAGGAAAGAGGAAAGGAAGAATTTCGTCACTTCAAGATGGGAACATAGAGGACGAGATATCACCCGCACCACCCATCCAACCGGTGAAATCTCAAGAAGAATGGAACTTTCACACGATGAAACTCGTGAAAGAGCATGAATGTTTCTTTTTTTCAGGTTCTCTTTCAGCTTAGGAAAGATTTACATGAGTAAGGTTCGAAGATAAGTACGACATAAAATTTCTCTTATATAATCACTAAAGCAACACAGGAGATGTGTGTGAGAGAGAGAGAGAGACCTAGGATGTAAGGCATGGCTTTCCATCCACCAGGCTTCTTTCGGATGGCGACGGCGGCGGTTGCCTTTGGGCTGAGGCCCAGCGAAACCGCCCCATGACCGTTCATTTCGTCGGAGCCCTTGTTTTCCGGAGAATTCGACACCAGCGGCGGCGCTGGCGGGGAAGGCTTGATAGGGAAGCATTTGGTGGTAAGAAGCAAGGTGAGAGAAGCAGCGGGAGGAGGTTTCTTGGAGATAGTGTTGTTATCCCCAGACCCCATCACTCTCGTTCTTCTTCTTCTTCTATAATCTCTCTATTTTCTCCTATTCCACACCCACTCTTTTCTGGAATTTGGGGGACATTAGTGAGATAGTCTCATCTCCCCAGTGGGCACCCTTCCCAATGAGGTCTCACCACCCTAGTATATATATAACCAAAGAGAGAGAGAGAGAGAGAGAGAGAGTTCAGTCGAGGGGTAATGAGATAGGACAGAGCGCATGATCAAGAGGCTGACGATAACACGATGGTTACTGTCCGAGAGAAGTTAGATACGGAAGCATATGGTTTGTCTGCAACGCGATACTTCCTATCTACACGCATGGGTTCTAATGAAAGCGGTTCCACTAAAATGTGTCCTATGCGAGGTGAATAACAACAACTTTGTTACAGACCCATTTCCATAGATCTCATCGATGTGTCCTATGCATATATGTGTCTCGAAGAGTTAAGTCCTCATTATGAGATGCACGATCAATTTACATGGCCAATGATTAAAGACTTAATTGAATTTATCATATTACTCTTAGGTGACGTTATTTCTTTCCAATTTCTTGGTCGCACTAGATGGTCGAGACGATAGCCGAGTATAACATCTTTCCATCCTTGCCCGGCGTGACTTCTCATGAGCTCTTAAAATATAGATCCCATTACCTTTAGAATCAAGTTATCGTATCAAATCGACTACACCCGTGCCTTCATACTTCCTTCATACTTCTACACCTAACACCTTTTCCATTAGTCCTGTGCTTCAAACATATTCTCGGGCAGGTTGGAGATTGGAGTCGGCCAATACGATGCGGGACGCTTGCTTTGCTTAATTAATGAGGTCCTTATCTAAACTTAAGCCTCGATCAATTCTTTAGGTTTGGAAATGGAATTTACTGCATTATTGGACTTAACCACAAGAACAGCCTAAGTGGTTGACCGGTGCTGTCCTTTTCGGCCGTGTAGTAGCAGTGGACACTAGGGTGTTTGCTTAACCACATCGAACATTACCACATTCACGTAATCGAACAGTGCCTAGTTTTGTGGAAGCGAGGGAAGAAGTTGAGAACCCTTGAAAACTGCATTAGTAGATGGGGGGATGGCCACTTGTTTCAACCCCTACAATGCTTATCACCAAAGAAGTTGCAAGTTTTCAGGCTTTGGACCTTCAACCAGAGAGTAGGAAAATCTGCATTGGAACAATTTGCGGGGGAGCCTCTATCTGATTGTAGAATTAGTGATGCTAATGATGCTGGAAGATACAAGAGCCGACTAGTAAAATTAGTCGATAAAGCTAGATAACGAGACTACTAGTAGGCCTCTTGAATGGGTGGATCGGGTTGAAAACAGTCCGACCTAAATTGATCCACTTTTTTGTAATACAATTGTAATTATTTAAACCCGACCCAACCCATATTCCAAAATCACATCTACAACCAGGTCAAAACATTTAATCTAATTTAAGCTCTTCCAAGGCTATGTCACTTGGATAGATTTTTTTTATCAAATAAAAAAAAATAAACTAAGTAAGTAAAATTTGTTTGTAATTAAAAGAATAAACATATATAAAACCTTAAGATTAAAATTTGACCGGAAATTGCTGGCATGATAGTAGCTTTCTTGCATAGCACGGTCGGCGCTAACATGGGCAATTTTTATAATTCTTGAAAAAAAATCTGAATTTTTTAAATTGGTTAGATTATCAACAAATTTAAGACTTATTAGTTGTTTTTTTTTCGAACACTTATTACGTTGTTAATTAACTCATTTATGATTCACTTAATTTTTTTAACTTAAGATAACCTATTTATGACAAGCATAATTAAATATCTAGGAATTATCGACATTCTTCGGGAATTTCCGTGTTGTGTTGGACGCATATCAGACATGACAACACTCTCTGACATGCGATCGACATGTAATTAACTCTTTAGGCACAATAGTGACATGCAAGTCTAGCATCTGGACACCCCATTTCGACATGCACAATGTTAGTTTTAATCATTTTCAATCAATTAGGGGTCAAAATATAAATCAAACAAAAATATATATATTTAAGTCATATACCCAGCCACTTCAAAATTAATATGCTTAATCAACCCAAAAAACCTATTCGTGAATCCCTAACAGAAGAAGAAGAAATTCGCCGCAGATATAATAATAATAATAATAATTTATCGTAGACAATTAATACACAACATGTCCCGATATACTGGAAACTCTCTAGTTTTTTTTAGAAATGACGTGTTGACATGCCGGGGTATCGATGCCTTAGTTAAAGATGGCTGAAATATGGGTTTTAAACCTATTTTGACACTTCTAATTACTAGTACTAGACCTTTTTGTCTAGCGTGCAATGTCATCGCTTTAGTATTAATCAATGCTACGACATTGTGCATCGGACAAAAGTCTGTGAATTGTTTGAGTTTTTTTTTTCGTGCCTCAATAAATATAGGACGTGTCCAAACATTATAGGGCTTTCTGTTAGGGTTGTACCACATTGATTGTGGAAGGGGCTGGTGGTCGGTTTATAAGTATGAGGGAAGCCTCATCTTTTGAGCTAGCTTTTGGGTTCAGAGAGGTCCAAGACCATCCAACACTTGTATCAAAACTCAAGTTACCAACAAGTCTGGACCCGACAGTCACACAGGAGAAATACGGGTTGTCGCTCCCTCTGATCCAAGGCTCGATGTGAGAGGGAGAGATTGTTGAGATTATCCCACATTGATTGTGGAAGGTGTTGTTAGCCGGTTTATAAGTGTGGGGAAAAGTATCATTCTTTAAGCTAGCTTTTGGGTTGAAAGAGGCCCAAGACCACCCAACATAAGCTTTGAGTGAAGATGGATCCAACTGAATTTATTGACGGACTCGGACTTAAACTCTCTCTTAACAATCTCCCAAGTGAAAATTATTGGACTTCCGCTGTATGCACTCAACAAATAGTATCAAAGTCGATGATTGGTTGGTGGGTATTCAATCTATTCTGGTGAATTTCATTAAGAAGGAATCTGGTGATTGCATCTCAAGAAGGAATCTGGTGCCAACATGGTTTCCAGGCCGGTGATCATTATGGTATAGCAGCACAGACCCAATGGATGTTGATGGAGATTCGGGTTGAGATGGAGCCAACACGATTTTCGGGCCGGTGAACATTGTGGTGTAGCAACAGACCCAATGGCATCGATGTATATTCAAGTTGAGATATATTGGTGCGGAATGATACTTGCATTAAGGGGAAGCAAACCTACCACTAGAGCTCAAACATGAGGGGGAGATTGTTAGGATGCACGTGTGAACTGTATTAGAAAAGTACCACATCGGAGAATTGATGTGGTATTAAGCAGTTAATATACTCAAGTTGACTCATAACTCATTGGCTTAAGATTTTGAGTGAAGGTGGATCCAACTGGATATATTGACGGACTCAGACTTGGGCGCTCTCTTGGCGATCTCCCTAGAAAAAGTATCGAATTTCCGTTGCGTGCACCCAACACTTTCAAATGTGACCAAATATCTATAATGCCAATTAATAATTCAACACATCACTTTGCAAACCGGCTTCGCGATAACTAGCCGTGGCCTTTCTAACATTGTTTTTTTCCTTCTTCTTTTTTTTCATAAATGGGTGTTTATATAACTAGTGTTAACCTTGTAATTTGCTTTGTTATATTGATGAGTGTGATCTATTCGTTTTTGGATTATGAAAATCCCAATAAACCCGATCCTTGACGGTTGAATGTGAGGCGCGTAGCAAAAACATACCACGTGCCTCGCGACACACAGGCAAACAAGAATGCGTGGGTTGTATAATTGTATTGGTTTGGGACCGACAAAACAGCAAAACTAAGCTTTGCCCTGGACTCTCCTGCCCAGTTCAAAGGGGCTTTTTCAAGCATTGGGCCCCTGATAAGCAAATCGGCCCATGGTATTTTGTATCGCGCGTCTAACAAAGCAGGTATACGGGACCGACGCGAGTGTAAAATATGTCATTTGTTTTTTTTTTTTGCGTGTTTAATAAAAAAAAGATAATATTTCAAATAAAGATATGAAATGTATTCGTTTTCTCAATTAAGGATTTGAAATAGGCCATGTTCCAAAGAAGGGTATGACCCCTGAAGTAGACCTTGTTTCAAGGGCTGGACCACAGGTATTTTAGTCATTTTATATTTTCTGAATTTTTCTCTCCTTTTTTCCCTTTTCTTTTCCGACGATGGCCAGCCACCAGTGAGGGATGACCACACCTAGATGAGGTTATTGGGCCCTCACCGACTGTAATAGGAAAATAAAAGATATGGAAAAATGAATAATAATAATAATAATAATGCCTTTGGTTATGCATTTCTATCAAATAATGAAGGTATTTCATACCTTTATTTATATAAAAAAAAAAGTTGTCTACTTGATGTCCCCATTTGAAAAATCGATGGCATTTCATGCCTTCACGTGAAGCTTTTTTTTTTTTAAGGAATGGAAAAGAATTTCCTCCGCATCTTTCGTTTGCATAGGAAGAATAATAATTTTGGAACGGAGAACTTTAGAGTTTAGACGGGGCAACGCAATGACAATTAGATCTTTTTTTGCTTCATTAGTTGATTATAATTATTACTATTATAATATTTCTTTTTGATTATGTGTTCTTTTGTCCATCGCACAAGATAAAATAAATGCATTTGTGTGTGTGTGTCGAAGGGCATTTATCATGTTTGCAATTGTGAAAGTTTTGTAATTAATATACTAATTCATGTCGTGATATGGTAATTACGGTTTTAAAAATGGGATAAGCACATTGAAAGTCCTAAAACTTATCACGACAGTCCAAATGAATTCTAAAACTTTAAAAAAGTTTAATCGAGTCATAAAATTTTTCATAAAGTGTATTCAATTCCTAAAATTTTCTAAAGATGCAATGAAGTCCTAAAAGCCATCAAGTTCCTTATGACCTGGGCAACACAGAGTGCTACAATGTCAGAACAAAGGACTGCGATCTCACAAGGGTGAACTAACTCCAAAAACCCATCATCAGTTCAGATTGCGGGTTGCAACTCGCCTACATGAAACCGGAGTCGCTAGTAATCATCGATCAACCATTTGGCGACGAATTCATTCTTGTGTCTTATACACATTTACCTCACACTGTGGGAGCTAGTTATGCCTTAAGTCGTTACCTTAACTGCAAGGAGAGGTATGCCGAAGGCAGGGCTAGTGATGGAGTGAAGTCGTAACAAAGTAGTCATATTGAAGAGTGCAGTTGGATCAACTCCTTTAAGGGGAACTAATCCTTGTTATGTATTTTGATTTGACCGAAAGTGCAATTGAGTTTTAAAAATCTAAAAACAAAATATAATCAATAAAAAGAGTTGATTTGATCAATATGAAAAATTTTGGAATTTGATTGTAATTTTCGAAAGTTTTAGGATTCAATTACATTTTTGTAATAAGTTTTAGAAATTTTAATATAATTAAATATATTTAGTAAGTGTTTCAGTTTCAGGGATATCTGCTTCCAATCCAGACACAGAAGAGAAAGTCTTCGATCTCTTAAATTAATTTCAGTCAATAGTAAATGATTAGTTAATCATTCATATTGCCTGCAATGGGACTCCCACGCACGTCCCACGTTGCCTTAATTAACCGTCACGCTTTTCCGTAGCATTGTTCGTTGCTTGCCCCGCTCGCTCTCTCGTCTTGTTTGTAGTACAGCCGGTGCTTCTTCTGATCCTCCTTTGCTTCTCGCGCGCGCTTTTCTTTTGGCTACTGTTCCAGCTCTCCGTTTTGTTCGGCTGGCGCACCAATTGTTCGACGAAATGCCTGAGCCATGCTCTCCTTCAATCCGGCCTCCACCCACCTCGTCATCCCGCGTCATTTCTTCCTAGACTCCGGTGCTCGTGGTTATCCGCCTCCCTTCCTCTTGGTCTTCGACCCAAGAACCGGAAGGAGAGCTCGGGCAGAGGTCTCGACGCTGAATCTCGTCTCGCCTTTGAAGAGCGGTTCGTCGCTGGGGATACCTGATATCGGTAGGAGGGAACGTCGTAATGTTTGTGGGGTTTCTGGGTTTGTGAGGAGGTGCAAGAGGAACGGGGAAAGGGAAGGGGATTGGGATTTGGAAGCTGAGATTTTTGAGTTCATGAGGGATTCTGGGAACCCCGACTTGTTTCCCACCAAGAAACAGCTGATTGATGCGGGGAGGATGGATTTGGCCGAAGCTATTCTGAGGCAAGGTGGATGGCTTTCGTTGGGCTGGGATTTGGATGGCGAGGACGAAAGTATGGTTCAGGATGACTGTGACTTTCGGGACGTTGGGACTGCCAAGTTGGACGATTTTGACTACCGGATACTTGAAGAAAGGATTAGTCGGAACCAAGAGAGCTTAACTTTGGAGGGCAATGGCAGCACGGGGGTTTCTCCATTTTCTTCTAAGTTCTCCGGTTCAGTTTCTTCGACTTGTGGATCAACGTGAGATTCTTTTGTGATTTCTCTGGCTAACAATTCTTTTTTCTCTTATATATCTTGCGTGCTCCGCAACCCTTGCAAACTTTGAGAAGATCGTAGATTATTGCATGCTATTTCTCTATCTGGAGCACCGAATAGAAAAGGAAATTAAGCCGGGAAAAGTGTTGAAATTACCTTTATGGGGCCAGCGAGAGGCTTCAGATTAGAATTTCAATATGCAGGTCTGAAATTGTGTCAATTTTATTCTTGTATTATCCTGAAGTGTTCTCATTTCAGTCTCCTTTGTTAGCAGAAATCCCGCTGTTCCTCTTCTGTCTGCTTCTTGTCCAAGTTACAATCAGTGGTCATCAATCACTTTCCAAGTTCCTAGCTTTGAAAATTCATAGAGACATTGATATTTGCTTTCTCAATCAATCAATACCATGTCGTATTATCAACATGAGCAGGTGTCTGATTAGCCTTTGAGCAGTGGGTTAGCATTTGTCAACATCACAATTGTGACAATGAATAGTGACGTGTTTGGACTTCCTTCATTTTTTTTTTCCCTAAAGAAAAATGGATAGGTTCTGATTGTAAGTGATATGGGAAAGGAAGTATCTTGAAGTGAATTTTTTCCAAAGCAGAGAAACATCTCACATGGATAACTGGAGCATGGATTTAATTCTAGAAAACTCGATAGTGACATGGAATAAGAGTTATGTTTCTCTATTGTAACCTAGAGGTCATAAGTTCAAATCATGGAGAAGCATCTCTGCAAAAGCAGGGTTAAGGTTGCTTATGTTATAGCCTCCCCAAACCCCCCGATGACAGAAATCGTCGTCCTTTGAGCTTTCTTCGGGATTTGAATGTGGGGTGGTTTAGGTGATGAAATTTTGGAAACACAGGAGTACTGCCATTACTGATAATTGTGGCTTCGTTTGAACAAATGGATGATGAGGAACGCCACCCTTATATTCTAGGAAAAATCAACTATTCCATTAACTTGTCAAGCAACTAGGATGTGGGTCAAGACCCAAAGATGTGGTTCAAATATTATTGTCTGCATGGAATTATGGGGAACTGACTTATCAGTCCCGTGAACCACTAAGCCAATGCCATGAGATTAGAAGGTGTTTGGTGGTCTATCAAAGAGCTGCATGACCATCCCAAGCCGATCAGACTAGCCTGAGGGTCATTCTCTGGTCCTTAAACGATTCCCGGGAACCAAAGAAGCTGTTAATAGAGGTCAAGTCACACAGCCATGGTTTATCCAACGGAATTTGGTTCGCGTACAGAGATGGATGAGACTGTAGAAGAGATACTGTTAATGTGTTGTTAGCATCTGTTATGCTTGTAGGTGAATCTTCGAAATTTCCAGATAAGTACAGCAGTACTTTTTTTGCCCCTTTTTGTACTTATAGCTTTGGAAATGATGTGGTGTCGTGTAGGGCTATATATTTTGTTGGATCCGAATGGTCTGCTAATTTCATTAGATTAGCTGGTTACCTGGTTGCATCTTTCAATCTTTTCATCGTATTCTACTGTTTTTATTTCCACACAATATAGGTTTTGATCTTCTCAACCATCTCAAATGTACCTTTCAACATGTTGGCTATTTTCCGTGAGCTCAGATAGCTGGACAAACAATTAATATGATCAGCACTATCTGTTACTGCAGGGGATTTTTATCGGAGGATAACTCTGGTATAGAAGGCATACTGAGTCGGTTGGAGAAAGAGAGAGGTATGACATTCGGTGTTGGATTGAGAGGGAAGGGAAGTGATGGTAGAGATGATTGGCTTGGCAGAACTCAAGCTGACGAAGTATGTCGAGTTTGGTCGTAGATTAATTAAATTGAAATTTTCTTTTTCACCTATGTAGTCAGTTATTGTTATTGTTCTGGGTATGACATGGTTTCCTTCTTCCGTGTCTTCTTTTGATGCATTGATGCCCAATTAAATATGCTAGTAAAATTGCCTGCTAGAATGTCTTCATGGTTGTATAATGTCATGACTTTGAACTTCAACTGGATGCTCTTCATTTCCAAAGCCATGCTTTTATGTATCCGTAAGATTCTAAAATTTCTTTTTTGTGCTGTTATCTCGGAAAAGACAGTTGCTAGATGTGAAAGTAGCAGTGAATCTACCTCATTAAACTCTAAGGATATGATCAATGAGACAAGGAGAAATTTCAGTCAAGACGAGACTTCCTTAGATGTTAATATTCCAACAAACTCACTTCAGCCAGATACATGGAGAACATGGAGTTCTCAAAGGGTCGGATGTGTAAATCCAGATTTTGAAGGTGTGCTACCTACTATTTTGAGGAGGGAATTTGGCAGTTCCTTGCCTTTAAACATAAGTTAATGTTATGTTCTATTTGGTGCAATCTGCAGCTGCTGAAATAGATGTCGCAGCATATAGAGTCAATAAAGACAAGGAGTTCAAAAAAAGTGATATTCTTAAATTGACGGAGATAGATGGTGATTATTTGGACGGACAGAAAGATTCTAACTTTTCTGCTGGAGATGGTAATCACAATTTCATAAAGGATCGGCTCCAGCACCTAGAGTTGGAGCTTTCGTCTATACTTAGTTCCTTGAGATCTAAATCAACCTTGGATGAGCAGGAGGTGGGTAATTGTAATACGGTGCTATTTTTGTACATGAGCTTTTCCGTGCTCATTCGCACATAAGTTCTCACAACTTCATAAATATTGTTTCTGGAATCCTGTACTTATGGAAGAGATTAATGATTACATGACAGGTTTAGACACCCAGCTATCTTTAATGAAATGCTTGTTTCATCTGTCATCCAGATGCACGTGGTGCACTTATCTAGCTTGGTGTAGCATGGTGCTGCAACGGGTACATCAATGGTTACTTTGCTGAAATAGTCTCAAGCTAGGTGTATTCTATGGCTCTAACATTCTTATGTGAGCTACTGACATTCACCTATATAGCAATAGGAGCAAGTTTCTTTGTTTTCATATGATTCTAAGATTGTGGTAGTTTCACTTAATCTGTAGTGGAAAGGTGCATGTAGTTGACATGCACAATGGGTTCAGTTCACACTACTTGGGCTTATTGTATGGTTGCTTCTTGCAATGGGGAAAAAGAGAATCTCTCTCTCTGCAATGGGAAAAACGATGGAGGCAATGACTTGAAAGAATCGGTTTGTGAGAAGTTGCCTTCATAGTGATATGGGGATTTTCGTCATGTTCAGTGCAGTCAAGATCAGCTTTTCTTCTGTACAAAATTGCATAATCAGTTGTTATGATAAACTGCACTAGTATTAGTCATTTTGCTATGGTACTTGTGAAGGCTTGAGTGCAGTCAGTGAGAGCCAACCTAATTTCTCCAAGTGAATGGACTAAATGTTCACCTCAATGACTTATGTTTCCTAGCTTCACTGAAATTAATGGTGCCTTGATTTTATGAGGAAGCATTTCCAGAGCAAGTTGATTTATCTTCCGGATCTCCATTTCGTTTTTGTTCATGCGTTGTTTCGCTTTGCAGAATCCCGAGAGCATCTGTGATGACCTGCATAAACTTTCTGATGCTTGGGAGTTTCAAGAAAATGAGATCATGAATGCCAAAGACAAATTGCGTTCTATGCGTGCAAAGTTAGCTGTTCTTGAAGGAAAGATGTCTCTGGCGATAATGTGAGCTATACTTCTCTCCAGCCGTCAAAATTTCATTTTTTGTGATCCTAGACAATAACCTTTTCAATTCCTGTTACTCAGAGATGCTCACAAGATTGCAGAAGAGAAACAGAGGAGGATTGATGATGCTCGTGAAGCTCTAAGACTTCTTCGGACGGCTTGCATAGTTTGGCCAAATTCAGCCACAGATGTGCTCTTAGCTGGGTCATTTGATGGTTGGGCCACCCAGGTTACTTCTCATCATTGTGATCTACATATTCGTTCACGGCGAACTTTGGGGTAGTGAAGATATTCTGCTGTGAAGCTTTTGCTTGCACCATAATTTGCATTCAACAGTTCGGCTAGTAGAGTTATCGAAATTGACAATTTTTTATGGAGATGCGTATAAAAGTTACTGAATCAGAGTAGGCAGACATCGTCTATGAGTTAATTATTAAATTTTATGTCATATTTAAGAATATTTATCTGAGGCATTTCCGGAGAAGGGGAACATTTTTGTTAGGATAATGACTCAATTGACAAAACTGCCAGACGCTTATGTTTCCTGGAAAAATTGCCTTAATTTAAAAGTATTAGGAAGGACACTTGGGCATTTATTATGTCATGTGACTTTTTTTTTCTATTTCGTTGGTTGATCAAGACAATCATTTCAAGCCACCTTGAAATTTATGATGCTTGATTGGACAGCCTGGGTGTTTTATTAGAACTGTCAAACTTTGCACATATAAATTGTCAAAAACGAGATTTTGCAGGGCAGATTGCGAAACAAGGGAAATTTAGTACTTCGCAACTATCACTTAACTTTAAATGCCATTTACCTATTTAGTGTTCAAAGTTAGTATGGTCTTCAAAAGGTTGCAGATGCGATATGCAGTAAAATTAGATTCTTCCTGCAATAACACGGTATAATGCCCGTGGAACTCTAGTTGTGGCGTATACATGAGTTTTATATTTCAGTTACCTTGTGGAAGTTGTGTTCTCTGGCCATGAAAATGCCTCATGGCTTTATATCTTTTCCCACCCAGACCGGATGATATAAAATGAATTAGGCACATGAATCAATCTTTGTTCCTCATTATTTTCAAGTTTATTAAGCCATTGTTTTATCCGTGCTGAGTAGGAGCACGGAGCGTGTTTGTAGGATGCTACTGCGCATCAATGCATGTCTGGTCCATCTTGCCTCAAAAAATAACGGGGTCGGCCTTTTCTTTGAATCACAGTGATTCTCAAGCCTTTTGGCGGCTCAAGAGATAACTTGATTATGTTCTTTTTTGGTCTTTGCGAAAGCTTCATTTTTTTAGAACACGGGATCTAAACATTCTGACTTTGGCTAATTCTCACCGATGCACATATTATCCCATCCATGTGCGCTGGTTGAAAGAGACGGGGTCAATATATGCTATATATGAGTTCAGAAGTTCTTCAGAGTTCATGCTTCTAGATTTTTGTTCTGTGGTTCATGTGTACGAGTAGCTTGTCTAAATGATGCTCAGGAGAGTAATGTGCTTCATGTCAGAGAAAGATGGAGAAGTCAAGCACCGGCGTTTTCTCTGTTTGCCTCAAATTGTATCCTGGAAGATATGAGGTAGGTCTTCTCCCAGTTCAGTCCGAGACAGTCTAAAATTACAAGTCGTCGCTGTTCCGGACAAGCTTCCCAACCTTTGTGGTCTTTCTGATGCAGATAAAGTTCATAGTCGATGGAGTATGGAGGATCGATCCGTTGCGGCCAATCGTTCATAACAATGGATATGAGAATAACTTGCTCATCATCACATAGCTATCCAATAGAGACAGCTGACACAAACATTTGCACGAGAAGATTCGTCATCTATTGACCGATGGAGGATGATTACGTAGATCTTTCTGCCCTTCTCTTTTACACAATTGTAAAGCTAAGCCAGGCTTTTGATATCTACGTTTTAACCACATTGATTGCCATCTTATTCTAATGAAGGAATTTCTACCTGTTTCTTTGTGAAAAGGATGCTGATACTTTTCACTCTTGTACCTCATTCAAATGTTAAGTCTCGAACGGAAGAGAATTTGGTCAATGATTAATGAGCAAGTGAAAAAGTCGAGATAGCAATAAACAAGCCTGATGCCAACATCTGCAAATACGACTCTGTACACGGCCAAGCCGGCGTAACTTGTGCAAGAAAGGAAAATGCCATAAGCCGAATGTCTTTCCCCTGTTTCGTCAGTCAGAATTGCAGTGTCTATGTGGAGATTTCCTTCCTCGTCCTGTACATTTTAGGGTGGTCTCTATAATTTGGCAGATTGATGCAATGGATGCCTTAACAGCCAAGATTCATCTTGATGAAGACCGAGCGATATGCTGACTCCTTATCAAAAAGGTAAAGCCACTTCCACAGTAGACACTGCATTTTTCCCAATGATCTGAAAGTGTGTGACCAAGACTCACTTCTTGAGGTTCAATCCAATCGCAAGTACTTCCCAAACCAAGCTGGCCATGCTCACCCCATCCCCATGTCATCACCGCTAGATCCTCTGCATTTCAATCAGTACGAAAGCGAGGTATTGGAATTTGGGATATGTGAATGTCCATTTCTTTACGAGGAAAAACGAACTGATATCTTGCCTGTCACTAGAGCCGAGTGTTCAGCTCCCGCGGTGATCTGCATGATCTTTTTCCCATCGAGACCAGGAACTCTCTCTAGAACCAATGCTGATACTTCTGCCACAGCAAAAAGCAATGTTTTTTCAAGATCATTATTACCAAAAAAACATCCAACAAGTGGGGACTGTGTCAACTTGGACAATTTTTTTCTTTTTGGGCCTTCTGACTAGTAATACATGAAGCAGAGTCTAGTTCACGAAATACTATGTGATCATATCACCCAAGGATTTGCACATTTCTCATGTAACTCATCTCAAAGTGCACTACCCAGTGTATTATTGGCCAAGGCCAGCTTCTCTGGATTGCCCAGAACACCATGACGGTTGCCTCCGAGAATAAAAGCTTCACCACCATCTGAATGATAAATACGAACATGAGCTTCTCAATGATGCTCCTTCAAGAAATGTCATAAATAAATAGGCCGGAATTGATGCAAAGGTGACTTGACGTACCCGTTAACAGCAATGCGTGATTCCATCCAAGTGCAATCTGCTTGATCTGCAATGAAGAAGGCAACTCTACAGGAGAATGAGCATCAGAAAAGCCAGGGAAC
This sequence comes from Rhodomyrtus tomentosa, assembly GCA_028455895.1. NCBI lineage: Eukaryota > Viridiplantae > Streptophyta > Magnoliopsida > Myrtales > Myrtaceae > Rhodomyrtus > Rhodomyrtus tomentosa. The sequence goes on along the minus strand of JAPCWY010000003.1, from coordinate 8,259,922 downwards.
CCTCTTCCCCAAGTGTATACTCTTCTATCAGCTTGTAAGATAAACCAAACATGGGAAGAGAAAAGAGAAGTACTAATCATCCCTCTTTCCACACATAATTACATACGTAAAGGATGAAAAGATTATGTGATCAAACAAATCGAGCAAGATGCAGTGTGAAGTACTCACAGGATAATGCTGCGCTATGATCTCCACTAGCGACTACACTTACGATCTCAATGTTCTCCAGTCCTTGTATAGCCTGAGGTAGACTGGTCGATCTTGTTCTATTATTGATAGGACCAAGCTGACCACGTTTACACGACCCAAATCCATAAACTCGGTTTTTGTGATCGCCTGCATGGATTGTTTTTCATTCCTAAGACAAACGAAAGAAAGCAGATCGGAACAATCATGGCTGACTAGCCAAGATATTTCTACTCAGAAAAACAAGCCTTTGTAGAGCAGCTGTCTCTTCCCAGCAAATGGAGTGTGGATATTAATCCTTCCTACCTTTCAACAGGACAAGTGAATGCCGCATGCCACAGGCTATCTGGTCAACATGCTTAGACGAAAAATATGAGACCTCTACCGGAGAAGAACACGACTCGTGGTTTCCGTGACCAAGTTGACCAAACGAGCCATCTCCACAAGTGAACAGGCATCCGGTATCTATGCAGGGAAACAGAACAAAAGATGAAATTCAAGAAAACCAAATCTTGAACCTGCAGAAGTTACATAGACAATTGAATCGCAGAACACACAGAATCCTCCTCGCGCTCGATCGATTGATTAATGAGACTAAACGAGCTCAGAAGCGATTGGGTGTTCTTCAACTATGCCAATCAGTCTTTGTAGAAAGAATTGGCGATTACTGATTAATTGCATCCGTTACTCTTTGACACCAGAGACCCACTTAGTTTCTACTCGTCGAACTTGGACATGACAGCTCTCCCAGGCAAACAAAGTATTTGTCGGTTCACAACTCTTGAATGAAATGCCGGAAAAAAGGGAAAAAGCTAATCACCTGAAAGCGCGAAAAGCCGCTAATGAGAAAAGAAAGAAACCTGAGACGAAGCCAGAATGGCTCCAACCAGCACAAACACCAGTGATGAAGTAACCCTCCAAGGACGTCACGGCCTTCGGCGTCAAGCAATTGCTCGCGACCTCACCGTGCCCGAGCTGCCCGGAGTTGCCCCTCCCCCAGCTGAATACCCTCCCACCTGTAATCCCAGCAGGCGAATGCCCCAAAAGGGAAATCAGAAGAGCGAAACGACGTCGAAGAGGGAGGCGAGTCGAGTCGAGTCGAGTGGGGTACCGGAGGACAAGGCGATGACGTGCGCGCCGCCGCAGGCGAGGAGAGAGATGGAGGAGGGGAGAGACAGAGAGAGGAGGCGAGGGAGGTGTTCGTCGCCGAGCCTGCCCGTCCCGAGCTGGCCATCCGTGCCTGCCCCCCAACTCCACACTTCCTCTTCTCCTCCTCCTACTCCTCCTACTGCTGCTGACGACGACGGTGATGATGCTTTCGTTGCTTCCTCCATGATCATCATCATCATCTTCTTCTTCTTCTTTCTTTTTCTTCTCCTGCAATGGTTGGCTTGATTGTACAGAGCTTGAATTGCGACAGAGATGCGCTACTGATTGCTGGCTCATACACGAGCAATAAGAAGTCCTAGCTTAAGATTACTGGCCCAGACCCGATTAGAAGAGTCCATTATTTAATTCTTAACTAATTTTCTTTTATAGGAAAGACGTTTGTAACATCCTCCGAAACAAGTTTGGGGCAATAAACGCGTACGATAAAATAAAAATAAAAAAATATTTTAAAAGTGTTTCGAGAAATATTTTTGTAAAAAAAAAATAATTTCGAAGCTAAAAAAAAAGAAAAAAAAAACTTATTTCTAGATTTTGGAATAATTTTTAGAAACAACTCAAGGGCGAACCCATGCAAGCAGCCACCATTGCCGTCGTCGATCGCCGACCCTCGTCGCCGCTAATCAATGGCAGCCTGCCGCAGCTTCCTTTTGGAGAAAAAAGTATTTTTTTTTAACTTACTAAACACATTTATATTATCAGAAATCTTAATCGGGAAAAAAAAACAAAACAATGTTTGTCTCAAATATGTTCCCGGGAACATAAAGATTACCAAATGCAATCCAAAACTCTCTTGCACGTTCTGTTTTCTCGAATTCTCTAGTCGATCTAATATGTTCTTCGACTGAATCGGTACGATGACCAGTCGTGCGCTCTGACCAATTTTAACTTGGACATGAACTTCAGGATGGAGAGTAAATAAGGAAATAAGTTCATGGGTCTATCATATTACAAACCAAGGAAACAGAGCATCTTTCAATTCGAACTTTTGACATCCACTTCGTCTTCTTTTCATATCACGAAAGCTGGTGGGAAAGGATCAAGCTCATCTTCTTCGCCATACATGAAAGAATCAAGTTCAGACCCCGCCAAGTCATCTGGTGTGTTCTTCCTCCTCCTCCTGCCACTATATTACGCCAGGACTCTGTTCATGCATATTATCCGCGAGCATTAAGAGAAAGGAAAACACGCGAATGTGGCTTTCTTTGCCAGTATTCATCTAAGATGCGGAGCCACAGATTTGCACCGGTAGACGAAAAGGCGACTGCAATGGCTCGGAAGCAGCTTCAACTGCCCTCCAAACAACCCATGTCATCAAATTTTTCTCGGGCAACATGGTGAAGTGATAAAAGGGGCGAGGACAATGGTAAACTCGGATGAAATGACTTAGACTTAGCGTTGACACAGATGAACCATTGGGACAGTAGGTAGGCTTAGGATAGGGAAATGCACAAAGTCAAGCAGTCGGGAGTACAGAACTCGGCGCAGGACCTACAAAATGCGATCTCCAGAGACAAGTACGTTGATGCATATCTGAGAATCCCTCCTGGGAGATGACCTGCAATTTTCTTTTCGAGCACCAGATGAACGGAGGGCACATATCAATGAGGGTTCAAAAGGAAGACATGAATCACTTAATCATCACGATCAGGCAACAATTCTGCGAGTGATGCTGTGCAGAAACAAACAATATTGTGAAACATCTTTGAACTTTTTGTTACCTGCGGCAAATGCCATGTCCAGACTACCTGCTAGATAGATCTCGCATGGATATTACATAACTCAGTGAATCTAAACTTCTGTGTGACCCTCCTTGGCCTTTAATCCTGTTTCATGAGCATATTTTCAACTGAAAAGAATCAGCATTATAGTGGCAAAAGTAAGAAGTTGGTACACCTCAAATGAAACAACTACGACAGATTTAAACATTCCATTCGATTCCGTTCAATAAGGCACAAAACTCCTTGAACTAATATACATCAGAAATAAGCAAATTCAATGTCAACTATAGAGACAGAAGCTCCATAAATAAGCCTGCTTGTGCTGCTAAAACAAGTTAAGCAAAGAAAAGGGCATTACATTGCATTTCTAAGAAACTACGAAGCATCACAGAAAATGAACTAACAGCCTAGTCTAACATCTCCTAATTTTTGCTGCCTGCACTTCCTGCTCAATCCTGGACCAACTCACGTTCTCTCTTACAGTGACTCGCCGATTTAGAGGATGTCGTCATAAGCTACTATTCCTCTGCCTTGGAAAGGGGCCTCGAGTGTAGATTCGCTGCCGCCCTTTCGAGAATTCACTACAGTTGAAGCGAGCTTATTACCACGTCCATGTCTGCTCAGAGGCACCTCAGCTCGCAAGAGCTTCGACGTGGAGCCATTCTTCTCCTCCTTTGCTCCAACACCGGCTCCAACTCCTTCCCTCCATTTGGCGAGCGGATCGGTCGCCCACAACACTTGTACCTGCATCGAATTCCTCATCTTGAATCACAGGTGCGCCAGGTAACACAACGTACAAAGAAACGAGTGGAATTCTAAAGCACAAGGAGGTAAAATTTGGATTTTTAACAGTTGCGCGCTACGAACGCTCGCAAAACATGATCGTCCGGCTGCAATAACGGCTGACTTTGACAGCATTCGAAGATAAAAACTCACACTCAACGTCTCGTATAAACCAAATTCAAATCAACCCAGCCCAAATTAGATGAAATGTCGAATTGCGTCCCAAACATGATCAACCCGCACTTTATCACACCACAAAGTAGAAAACTAGGCCAAACCGGAAGCCACAAAAGGGAAAAAGAGGAAAAAGCTACCTTCTGGGAATCGACGGAGACGCTGAAAGAAGGGTCGCGGGAAGCGGCGATGGCCGCATCGGCGGAGTCCTTGGACCTGTAGGTGACGTAGCCGACTTCGTCGTGGTCGATGCGGATGCGTGAGATCGGGCCGTAGATCTCGAACCGGGACTTGAGGTCGAGGACGGAGCAGTTCGGGGACAGTCCCATCACGACCAGCGCTGGAGGAGCCGACGGCTTGGGCGGTGGCGGGTCGTCGGAGGCGGAGGGATCGGGTCGAGGGAGGGGGCGGCGGCGCTTGGAGATGGAGGAAGAGGCGGCGGGGCGAGAGAAGTAGGGTTTGTCCCTCTTGCGACTCATCGTCTCTCGGGGTCAGCCTCGGCCTTGCGTCTAGCAGAAAAGGCGGAGGGGGTGGCGGAGGTGGTGGCGGGCAGCGGAAGGCTGGCGTGGTGGTAGTGGCCCAGACCGGACTGGCTCCGGAACACGAGACTGTTTGACCAACATTTTTGAAGGAAACAAAAAAATAAGTTAAAATAAAAAAGTTAAAGTACTTCTTTATTTCTTTTCGTTCTGAGTGCAGGGGTAGTTTTGACTTTTTGTCTCCCGTTCCAGATATTTTTCTTTTTTCCCTCTCATTCTTTTTCTTTTTGTGGCCGAAATTCCCTCTCATTCTTTCAAAAGAACCTTTTCGAAGTGCGGGGATAGTTTTGACTTTTTTGGCTTTTGTTAGAGAGGTTATACTTTCTTTTTTACCTCCATGGCTTCTCTAATAGTTGACATTTGACAGTGGTTCATGTCAAAATAAAATTTTTACCACTGGACATTCAGGTCTTCAACAACGTAAAAAATGTTATTCATGGAAAAACCATTGTATTCTTGTAGTGCTGGAACAGTGTATAACTTTTTGAGCTGCATGCGAAGTGACCGAAAGTGATATTTTATATATTTTACAGAGATACTTAATATATTTTTTTATAATTTTTTATATTTATTTTCGATTATGCATATCTGATTTGATTTCCTAAATGCTCGTGTATTATTTTATATTCACATCAAAATATACAACAATTCCTTCCTTAATTTGGTATCAAAGCCCCGTTTATTGATGCGATACTAGTGCACCGGATGTGATTTGCATCCTAGAAATTCCTTAATCCTATTTTTTCCATTTTATCATCATCAAATTGCACCTCGTGCACCGCATGCATCCATAGAAAAAAAATCCATCCCCATCACTTGACAATGCACATCCGATTGCTTCATTCCGTTTGAGGAAACACCACAATGGTCGTGTTATAGCGCCGGCGATGCACGCCCAAGTCAAGCCTTTTTTTTATCCCATGGAGGTATTCTTCAACGCTGTAGAGATGCAAGTAGTGCATAGCTTATTCTACTTACCGTAGCCAAGCCAGCCGTATTGAACGGGTGTCTCGACATCAAAGTGAACAACAAAAGACGCATGTGTTTGTCTCAAATGCCTCTCCAATCCGGTAGACACCGAGCCAGGATGTCAGTAATATTTTAAATATCTAAAAGAGCTATTTAGGATGTTTCCTATGATTACACACACTAATTATACGTATTTGATTTGATTTCTTTAGATAGTTTTTTGATATAAAACATATAAATAAGCTTCACCTACTCTTTCCTATTCATATTGAAATATTGCTAGATTAGGCATTAAAAATATAATTTAATCAAAATGAATAAATAGTTCTCGACTAGGGTACATCAAGATATTTCTTTAATTTGATTTGGTTATCTTTCCACAAGGATTCTTATCGCGACGCCGACGGTAGATGAGTTCGAATACTGCTTAGATATTTTATCTTATGGAAAGATAACCTTAGCATTTCAATCGTCCGGTTCAAGTTGCAATCTATCGTGTTTTTGCTTGATGGGAAATATAAAGCGAAGGAGTGGCGATGTACAGTTGTTCATCGTCCCTGTGCGAGTTGAAGTTGCACAGTCAAACGATGAGATGAGATGAGATGAGAAGAGGAGCAGCGACAGAGATGATGTCGGGGCACGTGGACGAGGGGCCCCACGAGAGCGACCGTACCTCCGTGTAGGGCGGGCCATCCATCGCCATCGCCATCGCCATCGACTTCTGAGTAGTGGAAAGTAGGGCAGAGCCCTCAGGCCGCGTGTCAGTTGTCAGTGCACAGTGGGCGCTGCTAGGGCCTTCCTTCTTTCCTCCCTTCCTTCTTTTCTTTCTTTGTCCTTTTGAAACTGAACCCGAACCGGGACTGCTCGGAATGGCGACTTCCCCCGAGAACGTTGGCCCGCCGCGACCGAGTCTCAGCCCCACCCTCGGTCTCCGCCATCCATCGGCCGTCACCTTGCGTGGCCGACTCTCTCGGCGGGCCCCGACCCGAGCCCGACCCGCCAAGCTTCGAGTGGTGAACGACGGCTGGGGTTGCGTGGCGGATCTTCGACGACACGTAGGTTGTGGATGACCGGATGGCCGGTTTGCCCCACGTTCTTATCCATCTCGGTTCCTGAACGGCGCAACAGGGTGTGGGAAAATCCGAGCTCAACGCGAATCGCGTAACAAAGAGTAAAACGAATGGCACCACACCTCCGCCCAACGCAAACTTCCGTTGACGCGTGGACACGTTTCTTATACATTTTTAAAGACATACACACACACACCCCCTCTGTAAGTCGAATGATTCTATCTTGTTAATAATTGCGTGCCTGAGTTTTTGGACACAAGCGCGAACAGGATTATAGATCGAATCCTATAGATCGACACGAAATTGATCCAGGTACGATTACCTTCAACTCAGATTCGTTAACTTAATTTCGTGTGATTACGTGGTCGTAGAAATTCTCGGGGCCCCCAGCCGCGACAGCCATACTTTCTCTAACGATCCTCCTTTTCTCCTTCTGCCAAACGTGACTTTATTCTTCAGTTTCCCGCAAGAAATACGCACAGCTTTTGCTTTGTCCCTTTTCCCCCTTGGACACGGAACACTCGCGATTTTCCCGTGACGTTAAATATGTCTTGAATTTTATGCACTCGATTTGAATGTCATATTTTTTATGCGGTCCAAAAATAAAGAAGAAATTGAGATTTTGTTCATGACGTGAAGAGTTGGGCCCAAAGGTCTAACTCGGAGCAAACGAACAAATTTCTATAGGAGTTCGGGAGCAACGCCCCCGATAAAATTTTTTTGAATCCTATTTTTATATTGCGGTTAGAGTTTATTTGGTGGTACGGAGTATTTTCGTCATATGAAAGTTTTGTGAGCCGTGTTCTTTTGTAGAGTCGCGAAAATTAAATTCTATAATCTGTGATATCTTCGATTATAGTGGAATCTTATTTTTACATCGCCCGTAAACGTAGATCGTCTTAATTGAATCGCGTAAATCGTGTTCTATATTTTTTTCGCATTTGTTTCGGGCAAAAGACAATAATAAAAAAAAATTGGAATGCTTTGAAACATGTCGCTAATCTCATAAACCGCATGAAATTCGGACCGAGACACAAGTACTTTAGATACAATATTTACCTTATTGCAGCGGTGCATGCACTTCACTTAGGACGCCAACGGTAGCTGTTTTTCTTTTTCTTTTTCTTTTTTCTAATTTATGAGAACAGATTTGGAATTAGTAAAAATAAATTTTATTTTTCTATTTTCAGGATAAACTTTTAACCCAAGTTTGCAACCGAAATGTAAGGTGAAAATTTCCCACTTATAAAAACTTTTTCCTCATCACTAACTCCTCTATTTCGCATTACTGTTGCCGACAGCCGATCACCGATTCACCAGTTGTCGTCAGTTGATCTTCAGCCGATCTTCAATTTTTCGATCATCGTTCACCGATTTTATGTCGTTATCAAATAAAATTTGTGTTTTCGAAAATAGAAATTTTGTGTCATTATCAAACGCGTGTCTCTACTCATAAACTCTCCTAAAGAATATAAATAGAAAAAACCAAAAATAGTTCCAAAGAACAGAATGGTTAACATTTGCCCAATTAGTACCCGTGAATTATATATATATATATATATATATATATATATATATATATATTTATTTATTTATTTATTTCTGATCAGAAATAATTCTAAAAAACAACATGGTTATCATTCAATTTCTTAGTACTCGGTGCGTTTTTTTTTTAAGTTTTTTTTAACAGATAACAGATAACCTATGGAATTAAACGTCGGGTTCGTTTTTTATTTCCGCTCTCATCTGAGTTTCTGCAATCCAATTGAGGTTGAATAACCTGTCAAATCAAAAAATCCAAAACGGCACCAGGAGGCAGCGGGCACATTCTTCCTCCCAGCGTGCATATCGGAATCAACCAGCCGACCCGATGCAACTTGCGGATCCTTCTCTCCACGAGCAGCTCCAACGAACAAGCGGGCGGGTCGTTTTCCGCTCCTCAAATATAACAAAATCTCGAGCGGCGACGCACTGGCATAATCGGCGACGATGACCCAAATGCGCACATTACATCACCCCCAGTTCGCCGCACTATTTTTTTTTATTTATTTTTTATAAATACGGAAGGAGAGAGGGGTGAACGTTCTTCCCGGGCGACGACTCAGCGTCCGTCCAGCGACCGCCTTACATGAGCGAGAAAATATTCCGCTGCGGGACGCGATCTCGATCGACTTACAGAGACAGCTTCTCGGACGCCATTATAGTAATGGAACAAACTAATTTGGGGGGAGGGCGGGGGGTTATCGATTCGATTCCATTTGATTAAATACCCAAATGACCGAAGCTGTCAACGTCCGGCATATATGGAGGTGCTCGAAGAATTCATCGCCAGTGGGAGAAGTTTACAGAGGATTTTGCCATTGCCCCCCTTCCCCCATTCCCATTGCTTGACTTTTGAGTCCCTTTCCCATCTCTTTCACGCTCTGTGGCGGGGCCTGGGATGGCGACAGAAGTGTTAAGAAACTACGGGAAAATGGTGTGCACCATTTCCTCAGGGAGGGGATTCTTTTAAAATTTCGGGTCGCTTTCACCAGCTTTGTTTTGCGATTGTCCTGTTGTCGCCTACCCGAGCGAGTCCCCATGACTCCTGGTTCGTCGATGGGTTTCTGGAGCCACTCAGGAGAGGACTCGTTTCCACACCCACGGCCGAGTTTGCTTAAAATCGACGGGGATAATTTCTTTCCAAAGATGGGTTGTGATCCTGGTGAAGCGTACGTTTTTCATGATGAAATAGCAACTTCATACATGTCAAAATCGGAAGCTCTGCCTGTCAAACGGCCAGACCCTTGTTTTGCAGCGAGAAGTTACGGGATTGTTAAGATCTTATCAGGTTTGGGTTTCCAAATCCAACTTCATCCAAGAGCAAGAACTCGAATGACGAGGCTTGAAATCGGGATAGAAACCTTCGGGCTTCAGAATTGGTTTATGCGAAACTGTGGCGACAGATTTAGCAGCGCAAGACCACGACGCGCGTGACGCCTTTTGTGCGTTGCCTTGATTTTTATTTTTGTGCTGTCGAGAATGAGGATATCGACCCACAACAGATGCCCAATTCAAGAAACCACCAGAATTTTGCTTCCTCTTCTACTTATAAGCTTCAGATACATCGGATCCAGAGGCTCTACTATTTAAAGCTGCACGACATTTATCCTGTGGCCAGTGCGTTTTTACTCAGTAAGACCAGGACCAGAAGGGGTTTTCTTCAGCTGGGAAAGCAAAATTGCAAGAAATTGCAGGTGGGTTCTGGTGGAAGGTGTATCCATCTTCAAATCGGGGGAGGAATTCCAGGGGCAAGAGGCTCTTGCCGAAACTGTCGTCCTCGTCCTGCGAGAAGTCCGAGCAGTCTGCTGGTTCGAACACATGGGAAGAATTCGCGGGCTCCAGCAGCGAGTCCGAATCGAACACGTCGCTCTTGGCCGAACTCGCGTCCTCTTGCTTTATGATCGTGGCATCCACGTTCGAAACATCCTCGAGAGTTGAGGGCGGGGTTGGCTTCGGCAACGAATCATCAGCTTCGAGCGATCTCTCCTCGCTTCCTTCTGCTCTGCTCCTCAGTTTGTCTTTGAGAGAGAGGACCTGTTGATGAATCGTAGATAAAATTACAGACAACACCATCAAGCCAACCAATCCGAATCAAAAGGGAACTAATCTAACAACGTAACATGCCCGAATCAATTCTGCGACTCGTATCTCACATGTAAAAGTTTGGCGCAATTAAATATTTTACCAAATCTAGATCATCAAATGTTTGCATTCCTCTATGTTGTTCTCCTCTTCTCAAATGGCAAAGACCGATTCACAATCTGTCACCCCAACCGTATTATATGTCAATTGTCCATAAATTAAACTAGTTGTTAATCACCCGACATACCTTAACGCAGGCTTTAATTCCCAGGTGAAACTGATATGTCAATTGTCCACAAATTAAACTAGTTGCAATCGAGAGCATTCCATTACCTCCCCTTTCAAATTCTCCTTTTCTTTGATAAGCTTGTCGTGATCGGCCTTGAGGCTCTCGTAGCGAGCTTTGAGCAAATTGAACTCTTTCTCCAGCTGCTTGGTCTTGTACCGGGCTCGCCGATTTTGGAACCAGATCGCAACCTGCCTCGGCTGCAGGCCCAGCTCCTTGGCAAGCTGGATCTTCCTCTCAGGCTCGAGCTTGTTCTCGACCTCAAAGTGCCTCTCGAGGAAATGGACTTGGTCGACCGCTAGCCGCCGCTTCTTCCCAGGAGGCTGAAAGCTTCCGTCGCAATAGTCCTCTTCGATGGCTTCTTCCTTCAGATCAATCTGCCGGAGGTATGGCCTCCGCGCGGCGCCGGTGTCGTCTCCTCCACAAACGTCCTCAAAATTGACCATCGATTTTGATCCTGATGTTTCGGTACAAAAAGCGAACCATTACATCTAAAATGATCAGCAGATTTACTGAAATCCACACCAGTTCGAGGCAACAAAACCGAGCGAGGGAATGAATGAAGAACCCTGACTTACTAGACCCAGTGGCACATCAAAGTTAAAGGATGGTGAAGCAGCATTAAGAGTAAAAAATGCATCTTTGGACTGTTAACGGAATGTTTGAGCAGAAAGCTGGCATCTTTGCTTCTATAAAGTAAAATACACAACAGGGCCAGGGATCGCTCTGCTTTTCAAGGGGAAAAAAGAGATCAAGAAGAGGACTGGAGCGGAAAAACTTTGAACTTCTTTGGTTCTCCCAATAGAACAAGACCCAAATTTCCACAACCAAGTAAGGTTTGGCAGATTGCAAACTAAAGAAAGAAAAATGTGCTTTGGAACACCTTCCAGAAACAAAACAACAAAAACCTGAAAAAGAAAGCAAAACCCAGAAAGCAACCAGAAGATAAATTGCAATTCCAAATGTACAAGCTAATTACCATGATGATGAGGGGTCGAAGCAGTAGGAACCCAGACGGACTCGAGAGCCTCGGAAGAACTTGGCATCAGCGCTTCTTCATTAGCGAAAGTGTCCGAGTTTGTGTTGGCAGAATATGGTTCTTCGCCGGTCATCTCTCCTTTTTTTTTTTTTTTTTTTGCGACCTCGTACCGTGCCTGTGAATTATGACTTCATACGAGCATTAAGTAGCCGTGATTGTGGTTATAAAAGCAAAAGATCTTGCTTTTATGGGCCAACCTTGGGAACGTAGTAGGCTTGTAATGGAGATTACTATAATAGGAAGTTGTGTGCGGGTTGAGAAGAGTCCAGTACTTCACCCACAAGAGAAGCAAGAATTGTTGTTGGGAAGTATGAGATTCGTTTTTCCCTTTCTTCCTGGCTGAAGAAGAGCTCGAAAGCTTGAAAGCCGAGACCCTTTTTTACTTTCTCGCTCGTGTTCTTGATCTGCGTTTCCTTCCCGGTATTGAAAGCTGGAAAACTAGAGGCAGATGGAGGGAGGAGGAGAGAGAAATACTTCTTTGGGGAGGAGAGAGGGTTGCCGGGTCTTATGTGATTAGCTTTGTTGAAGGGACATCGGCCTTTCTTTTTCTCCTCGGGCAAAATCGACAGGTCGCGGTGGTTTTACAATTCAGCCCTTTGCTGCCAAGCCCATGGTAAAAGCACGATGAGATGATGAAAGTTTACTTTGATTTGTGTTGTATTCAAATGGATATAGAAAAATGGAAGTGACCAAATGGGAGACAAGCCACATCAACTGGACAAGGCTGGCCAAACCTCCGCAAGATTGTCTAAATTCGATCCTAATTATGTCAAAATAAAATCTGATTATAAGCAGACCAATATTTCCTATTCAAAGGTTTTATGTTGTGCTCGAGGATTATCACATGTCCAATTTGAAGCACTAAAATAATCGCATACCTCAATTTCTCAAAAAAAAAAAAAAAGAATAGTTCTAAATCCAAATAAAAATTGAACAAAAAAAAAGTGATCTTATCTTGATTCGCACACAAGGGAATATCCCTTATCGGAACAAACATTTCTTAACTTGATAAGAACAAGTTTTGTTGTAGAAAATTTTCGCGTTAAGTCCCAATCATCTCTGTCCATTGCGAACGTGGAGTTTGGTGATGCTAATCCTGGTTTTTAGATGTTAAATTGGGTCAAGTAAACTCTAAACCCATGTGTTAAGCATCTGAACTATTGAGTACTGATGGAATTGATGAGGATCGAAAGCACTAGAAGTATCTGGATCACATGACTCCGTCACTTTCTTTAGCAAATCCATAATCATTTGACAACGAGATAATCATCATGAGCGACGCCTTTCTAGCGAAAATGAAGGGATGATCAATGAAAAAACGCGGTGATTAGTTGGGCTAAAAATCGAGATTAAGGACAGGACGAAAGAGCACTGTGAGGGTTTTTTTTTTCCCTTTCCCTCATAAAAGAAAGTGAAGTAGGGGGGGGTAAAGTGGTAAATTCGGGAGGATGTAGAGCGAGGTGTAGTTGACAACGAGGAAGGGGAAGAGAAAGAAGACAAAAGCAACCTGTCCAATCAATCGCTCTCGAGGGGTAGATCGTAATTTCAAGGGGGGTTTGGAAATTGAAGGCGATGACTCATCACCCCCTACCCTACCTATGGCCCTTTTATTTTTTCCTTTGTTGGCCACAACCTATGCTCTTTAAATAAGGATGTGATCTCTGACCAAAAAATAAAATAAAAAATTAAAGGATTTGATCAGTGGGGAGATCTTTATATATATATATATATTTGGAATGATAATATAATTACAAAATTTTACAAGTTTTATAATTACAAAATCCTAAAAACGGTTATATTTTGGTGATAACTTTTCATGCCACCTTGCGTCACGAGAATTTGTTATATCGTGAAATCGTCATGTCATATTGCGATTGAATCATATGATAGATTTGGAGGTAGATTAAAAATCCAAAATTATTTTAAACAAAATAAATCTTCGGCCAGATTTTTGATTAGATCTATTTATAGGCAGCTTAGTTGGTTAGGGCGCACTTGAGATTGTATAATTAATCACACTGATCCCAAATTCGATTCTCCATGTGAGTATTTGTGATTTGGATCGTTGTGTTAGTCTCCCCTCAATAAATAGTAAAAGTGATCGCAAGTTGGCACGAACATATTATTTATATATAAAAAAAAACTCATTGAAATATTTTTTTTAGGAAATTAGGTATTATTTAAAGACCCTTAAAAGCACCCCCGAAAATTTTTTCCTGTTTCGTGGATAATGCATTTGTTCCGCGTCTAAGTTTGGATAATAAGTACACTTAAATTTGAAGGCTCCTTTCGTGATAAAAAAAAAAAAAAACCTCTCGTCGTACCTCTTTACGAGTTTTTATGCTATCTTGATTGTCGTGATATAGAAATCACAAATCATTGGACTAAAAATTGAACCTTGATTGCGATCACGCACGATGAGAGATCGATCTGGAGGGGACCCTTGTCAAGTTTCGTCTTTTGGGGGATTCTCTCATTCCTCTGAGCGTGTATGTATTCACCTCATTTGGAAGTTCATACCGCCATACGTGTTGCAATGAAGGATGGACAATAACACCGCAGGTACTTGAACTTTTGTTCGTTTTTCAATCAAGTACCGTAATTTAAATTTCGTTCAATCGAGTGTCTCAAATTTTAAAATTAGGCTCAATTTCGGTGCTTTCGTTACCCCCCCTTTTCCCACGTGTATTGTCTACAACGGGAATTCCTAAAAATGGTATGATTCATACTTTGTAGGCAATGTGTGTCTGAAATTTTTTGAGCGCATCATCAATTCCTATACCGGTGTTAAAACCGTTCTTTTTTTTTTCATTCCATACACGTACATGAGATAAGATGGCCTCGCCTCATGTGAACGCGCGAAATTTTAAGCAACAAACTTCATAAGTAAATGCTCATCTATTACGCGAAAAATGAGCGATTTAAATTATTTTTTTCACTATCGATAATAAACTGCGTCTAAATATTTGCATAAATAACGAAAAAAAAAATCCGCTTATTTATTTTTTTATAAGCAGTATAAGTGATGATTTTTTGAAATTATTTACGTTCCGTCAATTAAATGAAGCTTAATATATTGATTTTCCAAATACTGATAGTGCACAAATTAAGAAAAAAGATCACAATTTCTTCTTCTTCTTCTCTCGTTTAACAAATTGTTTAAGTACAAAGGAGACTTTTTCGCTTCCTTTGCGGACCATTCCCTACTCGATCGGCAGGCCGCTTGACGAACCGACCCGACCCCACGCCGCATTCACCCCGCACCCAAATTTGAATCTCATCCCGGCACGCGGCCGTTCTGTTTCTCAGTCGCGAACGACCGAACCGCGACAACGATACGGGATCCCCTGGCATCGCGTTTTGAAAAAAAAAAACAGTTTCTTGGGCGCATCAAAAGCGCCATCTGAATCAAACAACGAAAGGCGGTGGTCGGTCTGAGGGGAAAAAGGGTCAACTTTCAATTCCTCAGAGAAAGGAGGGGGGGGGGGGGGGGGAATTATGGACTTCTTTTTCACGAGCTCGTGCGGGACGATCGTCTGGCGATGCTTTTCTGCACAAAGGTAAAGCAGAGATCGCTTCTGGATTGGAAATAGTTAAGAGAGGGCATTTGATTTGGGTCTACTTCCTCGCGAGGGTAATCCGACCCGGACCTGCTCTGAAAATTCAAAAGACGAGATGCGGGTCATTGGGTGGAAACTGGGTTTTTTGGTGGTAGGTGGGAGATGTAGGTGGGAGCAAGTAAGAGCTCGGAAACTGGACAAAACTTTTATTCGAACGTAGGTAAGGCGGTCGGTCGTGATGGTGAACGAGGTGGCGGCGTAATCGAAATATCTTAGAACAAACCGCTGGGTTCGTATGTAGGAGGACGTACATGTCCCTTTTCTTCGAAAAGACCTCGTAAAGATGATTCTGTTGCTCTTCTTTTCGAGTCAATTTTGGTCAGTTAGCTGGTAATTCCTTTTTCCTTTTCTGCTCATCCCATTTTTTTTTTCATATTTTATGGCAGCCGAGGGCCCGACAAACCTCGCCCAGGCCTTTGCTTGCTACAGGCAGCCCTTGCCTAGGGCAATTGAGAGTGAACTTGCCTATGGCCAGCGAGGGCAATCCGCCTAACCCTTCTCTGTGATGGGTAAAGCTGGCCACCGACGAAAAAGAAGAAATAAAGAAAGAAAAAAAATAAGAAAATAAGAAAAAAAAATTAAATGACGAAAATATCATTGATCAGGTTTTCTTTGAATGCAGGGGTTATTTGAAATAATGTCAATTTTCAACCTTAATTGAAATTTTCGAAGAAAAGTAATCAATAGGATTTTTTCTATACTCCGGGCAAAAAAGAGAGCCCCACAAACCGGCACCGGCCCATATCGAATCTTTGGGTCGGGTTCATTGGGCTCTGCACCAGCATCGGCATCGGTCGAAGCAGCCGAGGCACGTCGGCTTTCACTTGCACGTTCAGATCCCTCCACGAGTATGTCGCAGGAGTGAACACGGCGTGAATCTCCGATCAGGGGAAAGCTCGCGCTCGCTCATCTATCCACTCTCTCGAACGGGTTGGTGCGCATTTCTCGTCGCCGAGCTCAGATCGTGTCTTCTGGCGCAGCTTTGCGTTTCGGTTTACGCTCCGCGAGATTTGTTGCTGATCCTCTTCCGGGCTCGGATTTCGGTATGCTTCCCAGTTCAATTGCATTTGGTTTAGATCCGCTTGAATCGTCTCGGGTTTCTGATCTGTTTGGGCGCTCCTTCTTGGCCTCCTTTTGCATTATTTGCACTGTGGATAGTCTTTTCCTGCTTTCGAATTTAGCCCTGCTTCGATCTTCTTTAGCGGATTGTAGATGCTTTATTTGCTAAGATTCCGATGCGTATGGGCGTGCCTGTTGGCCTTCATAGTCAAACTAAGAGAGTTGGAGATGAAGATGCTTCTGTAAACTACATATGAAGATGCTTAAGGCAGTTGGAGATCGGGCTATTCTTTTTGCCTTTTTTCCCCATGGAGCGGAGCAGATGCTGATTTGCCATTGATGGGCACTCAATATGAGTTCATTTGAGCTAAGCAGCGTTTGTAATGCATTCTCCGTTGATGTATCCATCGAGGACACATACTCTGGTATATTTTCAAGCAGATAAGTAGATAATCTCTATCGAATTGAAATAGGCATTTTGTAGGTTACCAATCAAACTAAACCAACAGCCATCCACTACCTATGTTTGGATGCCATTTGACTGTAACTGGATGAGGCGACACCTCCTTGAAGCTTGAAATTGCGCCAATATGTGCCTTGTACTTTTGGTCTATAAACCTGACGGATGCTCTGTCTTCTTCACTTCTTGAGGTGCCAGGATACTTACATCTGTCAAGCTTCATCGTAACATTCGGGTGCCAATATTTTAGCAGCGTTTTGCTGTCTAAGCAATGAATTTTCTGCGGTCCTCACCAACTGTTGCCGCTGAACAACCGAGTGTCAATGGAAGCAATACCGACGCTCATAAAATGTCAAGATCTGTGACGACTTTAGAGGGTCTGATTGCTGACGATTCATTTCCACCGATTGGTAGTGCTGAAGATTCTGGTGGGGAGGCTGCTAGATATGAGGATGCGAGCATTGTTGGTTCAGGTACAAGTAGTGACGCTTCTCTCCTGGGGAAACATTCAGATGTTTCCGAAGAAGAAGGATGGATAACTATCCCATCCAGTAAGTCCTAACCATCACACTGGTTCTTTTAAAGTATGTTGATTTACATGACACTAACCTGAACAAGCATGCAAATTTCCTATTGCCATGTATGAGCTTACATTTTCAAGAAGTGCCATCCTTCACTTTCAATGATCTTTCAGCACGTATTATCAAGAAGAGATTTTGCTTCTCCTTTAGTCTAATGCTTGCTGAAGATTTCATTAACTACTTTCACCTGCCTCATGGAAAGGGCATTAAACGAGAATGGGAAAAACAACATTTGATGAGATATCAAGTGCCACTTGCCCCTGATGAAATGGTGTGCATGGATATAGTGTAGCTCATGTAACTGGGGATTCCTAAAATAAGGTCAATTTTATGAAGTACATCCACGGGGCATAATCCTATATCCATTGCTCATGTACTCATCAATATAAATGACATGAGAAACCGGTCTTTCTTTCTTAATATTACCTAGGTTCTTAGACTCATTTGATTGGATATGGACGATGGAGGGTAGTTTCATTCCCATTAGTTGAATCGTGTGGCAAAGTGAAATGAATTTCAATAGGTATGAAGTTCCAAACTAATGCCTCCCTAGTTACTGCATTTTCGTTAGAGCAGGTAATTGTCAGTTTGAATTATCGATACTCGTTTGATAAATTCTGGACCCTAGATATAACATGTAGTTAAAAAAAGAAACATAAGAGTAGCTTGGAAAAATAAATAGTTCAAAAGTAAGCCTCTTTCTTGCATGCGATTCAGATTTTTACATCTTTGTAGAAACTCTATTGAGATTTAGTACAAACATGTCTCAGCTTAGATTTTATCATCATGTTAAACTGAATTTTGTAAAGTTATGGGCTTAATATTCTAAGATTTATGCTCCATTCATGAAAATTCAGAACTGTCCAATCTGATTCCGCGTCATTATTAACTGGAAGCAAGATTGCAATTTTTGGTTCCACATCTATCATTGGGACTCCTCCTTTCCCGTTCTCATGCATTTCTGCTAATTGAACAAGGCATATTGTGATAATATGAGATGGAAGGTCCTAGAAATATGTCATTGACTAAGAGTCTAAGAATGAGGTGACGAAGATTTGACCATATGAAAGTTTTTAGGATAACTAGGGTGAGGAACATCATCTTGCTGACCTCCTATGTGGCTTGAAGTTCATATTGACTGAAGGTTTTATCCTCCACCATGATTGACACATCAAACCTGCCTGGATGTATTAATTCTAAAGCATTGACTCTTAATCTTTCCATGCAGAAAAACTCCCTGAGAATTGGAATGATGCTCCAGATGTACATTCATTGCGCTCTTTGGACCGCTCTTTTGTTTTTCCAGGTATCTGAATTTGTAGTAATTTTTCTTCAGCTCATACGGATGTCGTACTCACTGTGTTGAAATAAACTTCATCCAGGTGAACAGATTCATGTGTTGGCATGTTTGTCAGCGAATGAGCAGGATATGGAAATTATTACTCCCTTCAAAGTTGCTGCTGTTATGAGTAAAAATGGTATTGGACAGAGTGGAAGAAAGGTGAATGGACTTCTTGGAGATGGCACGGATGCAGCGTCGGATAATGCAGAAGTGCATGCAGATGGTCAAGATACAGCGCAGAATGGTGTAAACCCATTAAAAGAGAATTCTGATAGTCAAAAGGACTTTTCTGCTGGTGAATCTCTGCTTAGAATGGAAGACCAAAAACGAAAGACAGAAACATTACTGCAGAAATTCAAAAATTCTCATTTTTTCGTCAGGATAGCTGAGTCAAATGAGATGCTTTGGTCAAAGAAAGGAGCTCGTAAGACGTCTTCTCATGCTTCTTCTGGGAAGGATGATCAAAGTTCTACCGCAAATGAGAGCAGTGTCGCCAAAGACATGTCACGGCTCAGTGCAATAATAGATAAAGGGAATTTTGATGCCAATGTGTCTGGTGGAGTGGCGAGGAACACTGTTCAATGTCATTCTCTTGCTAATGGGGATGTAGTGGTATGTTTGACAAGTCTCCGAGATTCCTAATATGCTTTCTGGTTGTGTTGCTTCTTTGATAATTGGAGAAGTTAGATATACACATTGATAAAATGGGAATTATGTCTCTACCTTGACGGTCATCCGGTTAAACCAAGTTTCATTCAAGTCCAGAGCACGATAATATGCTTCAATTCAAAGGCTGGTTGTCGGATTCGGAATTTTAGGGCCTTTGAGATTGTGAACTATGCCTTGTACGGGTGACATGCCTCTCCTCCTGACTTCCTTTTATGCTAACATGAATTATACTAACACCGGGACGGTTAAACACATGTGCAATCTGATTCTCCTTCTCTCTAGGCATACATTTCAACCTTTCATTTGGTTTGTGAACCCTACACAATGATCACGTGGTAATTACTAACTTTTCCTGAAACATATGCTGGAAGTTTTTTCTTTTAGTATTATCATTGTGATGATGTGCGCCAATCTCCCTTGTACACGAGAACTTATGGAATTTGTCCGTGTGATTTATTATCAGTGTCATAAATGACATGCTGGATGAATTAACTACTGGAACTAGCTAGTTCAATTTGTCATTTTCATTCTGTTTCTTCTTTGGAAGGATGCAGGTTCTTCTCCAAGTGAATGTTGGCATTAATATGTCGGAGAATCCGGTCCTCGAGATTCTTCAATTTGAGAAGCATCAGGCCAAAAACGTGTCTACCCATGGCAGGGATGATGTATTTCATTCAAATCAGGAACCTTGTGGAGAGCTATTGACTTGGTTGCTTCCCTTGGACAATGCTCTTTCTCCACCAGCTCGTTCATTATCACCCCCACCTTTGAGTACCAATCCTGGAATTGGCAGTACTTCTCAAAGGACCAACCTCGCAGGCACCTCTGGCTCTCAGCTCTTCTCTTTCGGGAATTTTAGAAGCTACTCCATGTCTGCACTTCCCCAAACTACTGCACCACCACCCACAGCTGTCACAACACCTAGCTCTAAGCCAAAATTTGAAGTTGAAGATTGGGATAGGTTCTCATACCAAAAATTTGTGAAAAACCAAAAAACTGGTAAAGATGAACTTCTATCTTTTAGAGGTGTCTCACTAGAACCAGAGAGATTTTCTGTTTGTTGTGGGCTAGAAGGTGTATATATACCAGGAAGAAGGTGGAGGAGGAAACTTGAAATCATTCAACCCATTGAGATTCACTCTTTTGGTGCTGACTGCAACACTGATGATCTCCTTTGTGTGCAGATAAAGGTGTAACCTCTGCCACTGAATCATGTTAGAACCAGCATTTCTTAATAGACAACTATAATCATATGTTCCAGAGGATTCTATGCTAATGCTGGACTCACTATTTTTGTTGTGACTATTTCTGCAGAATGTTTCTCCTGCACATCTACCAGAGATTGTGGTGTATATAGATGCTATAACAATTGTGCTTGAGGAGGCCGTGAAAGGTGGACCCCCACTATCCTTACCCATTGCAGCTATTGAAGCTGGAGATGAGCATAGTTTGCCAAATCTAGCTCTCAGGTTTCCTCACTACACCTATCCTTTTGTGTCATTAATTTCTTGTGGTTAGTGCATTTCTGTGATGGTCATCCTTTTTGCAATTGGCGCAAATTGATAAGTGAATATGCTATTTAGAGGAAAACTTGTCTTGTAGGATTTCAAAACCTATTATTCTCAATCACACTCCAATGTGTGCTCTACAAGAAAAGTGCATGGTGGAAAGGATGCCTACTCACTAAGCGTCAGCAGGCAGAAATGTTTTGTGGCTTTTCAAGCTTGTCTCATGTCTTTCATTGAAGTAATGCTCGTTCATTCTAATAATTTTGGCTTATAAGTCGTGTGAATCATTAGTAGATAGCCAAAGAGATGTCTGTGCTGGCAACAAGGTTGTCAAGTGGGTACCCTGGGCCCACAGACCATTTTAACAGGTCGAACTGGGTTGAAACTGTTTCTACTTGTTCAAGTAGGTAGTTTCAGTTCAGAGAAGAAATGGGCTCTGATTGAGGTAACAACCCTTGACTTGGTGACGTGGATTCACCGCCCCCCCCCCCCCCCCCCCCGGCCAATCAAAGGATCACCTTACTGCCATTGCAAATTAAATTTTCCTATCTGGTCGGCTGCAATGTGGAGCTTGCTGTTCCCTTTGATCCACCACGGCACCAAACATACAGTGTGACTGCATCTGATGTCATTTCTCTTTGATGCATTACCAAGACGATGATATAAAAAAATGGCTTGTTGGTTCAACCTCTCAGGGGTGGTTGGACCAGCATGTAGACCCTTCATTGTTTCGTCTCTGTCCACTTTAAAAAAAGTATTGGCTTTCAGATTCTTTCAAGTTTCACCATACTAAGCCGGTCGTGCAAATGATAATATTCGAAGACCTTTATTTTGGGAAAATGAAATGTCAACAGGTTAAACAAATTTAAATGCTATAGCTTTTTTTGGTTAAATGATCATATAAGGTTTTTGACCAGGCAGAGTTAGGTAAGTGCTGATGAATTTTAGACATTCAAATCACTGCTTTTTTATTGAGCCATACTCGCATCACCTTATGTAGAGTCATTGATTTTCATTGCAGGAGAGGTGAAGAGCACTCTTTCATTCTTAAACCAGCAATTTCTGCGTGGAAGAAGTTTAGTGCTCAGGATCGAAAAGGTGCTCAGTTGTCACAGCTTATGGGTGGAAGCGCATCAACTCTGCGTGTTTCCTCTAAAACTATAGAAGGGAAGAGTAGTCCTTCAGTATCCGATCACTATGCAGTAATGGTATCATGTCACTGCAACTGCACTGGTACTTATCATGCATTCCAGTTGATTTTGCTTCTCAAAACTCTCGTTGAATTTATAATTGCTTCGTTTACTTGAACTTCCTTTCTTTTGCATATTTTATGTGCTCGTTGTAGAATCAAGATTATTTTTCAAGCAGCCGACAAGTTGGCGACCTCGCATATCGAGGGATATCATGATCTCTGTTGCTTCTGAAATGTCAAGAGAATGTCCTGGACCAAATGGCATGGTTCCACAGCTTCCCGTACAGGTGTGACTTAGTCTGAGGAACTCCTTATTGTATCAACGTTTTGTTGACACTTACGTGAGTTATTCCAATTCCAGGTTCTAACACTCCAGGCCTCAAACTTGACGTCAGAAGATCTAACTATGACAATTCTTGCACCAGCTTCGTTTACTTCACCTCCTTCTGTACTCTCTTTGAATTCCTCACCCTCATCACCTATTAGCCCATTTTTGGGGCTTTCTGAAGTTGCTGGAAAATACAGCAGCCACACGCATGGCTCTACAATACAGAAGTTAGGTGTTGTGGCTCCTTCATTAGAAACTAAGAGCGAAATTCACGGTGAAACCAAATTAGTCTCTTTCAATGAGCAGGCTTCCCCAGTATCAGATGCTATTTCAACTTCCGGTTTTGGTTGTACACATTTATGGCTGCATAGTAGAGTACCATTGGGGTAATCCTTCGGTCCACTTCTACTTTATTTCTTCCCATCATTAGTCATAGTGGTGATTGAAAGAGTCCTCATTTAATCTCAGGTGTGTACCTTCTCAAACAACAGCAACCATCAAGCTCGAATTACTTCCTTTGACTGATGGTATAATTACTCTAGATACTCTGCAGATTGACGTGAAGGAGAAAGGTAACTCCATCATCTCACTCTCTTCTTGCCTTTTGTATGAATTGTCCAAAAGAAAGCGTAATTTGGCCATATGGCACCTTTACGTTGTGTGGAAAACAAAAAGCACTGTATGGGTATGTATATGTCTTTGCAGTGGTGTCAGCATTTATCAGGTGCCTCTTGTTGCCTGCTTAACATTTGCTGTGTATCTAATATTGCTGTTGGGAACTTCTTGATAAGTGTTGGTGTGAAGATAGTGTGCTCGCACTATTCTATGTAGCCGCCTTCTGTCTTGCCCTTGGATTCAGTTGGCTGAGACTTAAAGATCCAATCCATCTGCTTCTTTCGGAAATTCACAGGTCTTACATACATTCCAGAGCACTCGCTGAAGATAAATGCCACTTCCAGTATTTCCACTGGGATTATTTAGGATCAACATACTACACATGGCTATTCTTTCACACCCCTTATATCTGAGTGAGAAAATTCAAGATTCAGTGCTGAGCCATCAGGCAGTTCCATGGCGTGTTCGTTCACACTCGAGACGTGTAGTCCCATGCGTTTCTCCTTGTTCCATCGGTGCTTCGGATGGTGTATCGCTGTGTGGAATTGAATGTGAAGCTGAGTTGCATTTTGGATGTATTGCTTGGGATCACGAGTTGTATAGCAGGATATAAGGAGTAAGGCATTCTTTGTAATACCCCATGGTGGGATAGGACTTGGCATTGTAGATGTAACTTGAGAGCGCATGGATTGTACTCCCCATTGCAGTAGTATCTCGAGAGACAGTATGTCAAATAGCAAAGAATACTCGATTCTTGCCTTACTGCTTCAAATCTCCAGGATCTCTTCTACCAAGTTAGTGGAGTTTTCTTTATCTGCTCGGACTGCTCGCTGATGGGCGGAAGTGGCCTCAAATACTGGATGAGAAGAAGGCTTGCGATTCAAGTGCCGTTAGCTATGGAGATCCCCGTTTTTCGCAAATTCTGTAAGGAGTTGAAGACCATTACGCAATTACAAAGGCGATATGAGTCGCCTGATGAACTCATGTTCATAGCGTATGAAAGACCAACGTCAATAATGAGACTAGATTCCGGATGTTCTACCATGGACTCACGTTTTTCGTACTGTATCACGAGAGTAAATAGCTATCGACTAGTTATGCTCATCTATCGAGCCCTACTAATTCTACTAAACCCATTTTTTTGGTCATATATTCCTAACTAATTTGTTTATTAACCTGCATTTAATGTCTTCGTACATTTAATCAATCCTCGGAGTCAATGATTTATCGGGTTTATTAGGGTGTGTTTATTTAGCGAAAACAAATTAGTTAAAGTATATATTCTCTAAATTGGTTGTTTATTTTAAAAAAATTAAACGAACAAAAAAAATTGCCGTTCAAAATTTTATTTAGACATAAATGGTTTAAAAGACATAAGCGAATAATTTAAAAAGCGTACTTTTCTAAGTAAAAAAATTAATAATTCGACAAAAAAAAAAAGGTAAAAATTAAGAGCCCAATTTTAGTGTGGCATCTTCACCGGATGGATGCCATCGGAACTCCAAAGTTGCGTACGAACAGCGAAGCGATAGCGAAGAGAAAGAGGAAGCAAAGCGCGAGCTTCGACTCCTTCGCATCTTCTTCATCAACCGAAGTAGGCCAGCCAAATTAGAGAGCAATGGCGTGGAGAGGGCAACTGTCGAAGAACTTAAGGGAGCTGAGGTTCCTCTTTTGCCAATCCTCCCCGGCGAGCTCCTCCGCGAGGTTTGTGTTTCTTTGTCCTGACCTCCACTCCGTATTGTGATTTCTTCGATCGATCATATTTGCGGTTCGATTGGTTCGGGTTAGGTCGTTCGTGGAGAAGAATTACAAGGAACTGAAGACGCTGAACCCCAAGCTCCCCATCCTGATCCGCGAATGCCGTGGGACCGAGCCCCAATTGTGGGTCAGATATGGTAATACACCTCGCCCAGCAACGTTCGCTTCCATTTAGTTTGATGCGATTGTGTCCTCAAGGATTCGCATTTCGTGAGTGTCGCTGCGCGAGAAATTCGACTTGTCATTGGGTAAGACAAGGATCCATGGTCGTGCGCTGTGAATCCTTTTCCAATTTTTGTGGCTAAATAGTTCAGGCTTCCTAGTATGACGACTGGTATACTTGTAATTAGGCCGTATACTCGCTGAATTGGTGGGGTCAATGATTAGAATTTCATGGTTAGAGATGGATCAGGGCATTGTTGGAGAAGATGAAACTGACTAATTTGTGATTGGAATAGATGATCCAGCATGCTACCTCCGTGGGTCATAGATTAGAGCATTTTGCACAATAGAGCCGCTGCCAGCTTGCCAATTACATTTGTAGATGTGCTTCCTCTTCTAAATGATTTTATGGGTTGCACTGCCCTGGTGTGTCTTACTGAAATCTATATGTTGCGCAAGAAAGGAGATTATAATTGCTTACCATTTTGCTGTTGGTACTTGGTGGACTTATTACGTTTCTCTTTTCCAAATGCAAGTCGATTCGGTTGTCTTTCTCACGGAACTTATGGCCTCTCTCTAGTGCCAAGTTAGTTCTACTTGTTGTTTATTTAAGTTTTTAGTGAGATGTCCTGGATCTTGAAGGTCATTAATGCTACAGATTCTGACTTGGAGAATTATGTCGATTTCGAAGAAGCTAGAAGTATGTTAATGATTGGCCCAATAAGTACCTATGCTTTTTGCTAATTGTCGATTGGCGGTTGATATTGTGGAGCAACTTAACAAGGGGGATTCCTGGAGTTGTTAATTAAATCTCTTGAAGTAGTATAATGATTTTTGCAGTTACTACTGACCTTTTAGCAGTTTCTTGGAAAGATGGTTCCCAAGTTTTGCCACGTGTCAGGTAGAAATCTGTCAATTGAATCGTTATCAACCCCTATGGTATAACTAGTCAATTCATCTTTCAGAAGCTTTTCTGCGGTTGGGATTTCTCTTCGTCCTTTGTCTCACCTTTGCTTGCTATAGGTGCAAATATGAAACTGCATTTACCAAAGTTGTGTGAGCTTTGATGTCTCATCTTCCCTCTCTCTCTCTCCTTCGTCAGAAACTTTTTGCCAGGCTTTGGATGAGAATTTCAAACAGTAACTAGTTACTCCATGTTAATGTCTTTTCTTTTCAGTTGGAATATTTGTATGAATAACCATAACATGTAGAGAACAGGTTCAAAGAGATGACTATCTCTCATCATGACGTGAGGACGAATTTCAGTCAACGCCACTGTTACCCTCTAATTGATAATGGTGATTTGCAGACTAAAGGATTTGTATTGCCTAAATTTCATGGCATACTATGTCAAGCTTGTAGTTTTCAATGTGTTCTTGTATTTAAGTGTGCAGCTTGTTGGTTTATTGATGTTGTGAAATGAGTTTGGGCCTGAAAAGCAAAGAAATACTTAACAGAGTATCAGAGTCCTTCTTTTTAATTATGATTGAAGACTTGAAGTATGATCAACCGTGCATTAAGAGAACGTGGTTTCAATCTCAGTTTAGAGGAGGTATGTCATAGACGCAACCAAAAGAAAGTCGGAACAATTCAAATTTAGTCAGACAGCTTGTTAATCCATTATGCAAGAAATTTGATTTTTTGTGATGCAAAGCAAAGATGACAATTTTGCTTTTATGATAAAAATTTTAGCTTAGTGCGTTAATTATCACTCCTAATCAGCACATCTTATGAAGCTTTTTAAGTGACCCCTGTGATGTCCTAGCTATAGGTGCCCAAGTACTATCCAAAGGAAGTTTTACCTCTTCTTTTTGTGTTCCTTTGTATTCCTGTGAAACCATTAACATATGTTATATCTTGTTTAATTTAGACTTCGGCGTGGAGAAGGGCATCCGTTTGGACGGTTTGAGCGAGGAGCAGATCTTAAAGGCACTCAAAGAATTTGCAAAACTGTAGCATGATATTTTTGGTTGCACCGTGCTGAATGGAATAAATCATTTTTCTGTAGGACCATTCTGTTAAATGTTTGTCCTTTCTGGGATGATTGGCGGGTGTTGAAACTTTTCTGTTATTTATCTGTTTGCAGAATCAATCTGAACATCTGCTGCAAGTTCAACAGATATGGATTATGGCCAATTGAAAATGGTCTTTTGGGGTCTTAAGCTTGGTCGATGATCCTGATTAATGTGAAGCTTAAACTTGCTTGTCATTTAAATTGTCTCTCAAGGGATTTGAACTGTCTTCTTGCCTCAGTTATCTTCGAACGTCGGCTTACTCTGCCATGTCGCAGCAGAGCAATGCTAATTTATTCGCGCTCCGAGATGTTGACCATCCCACTTGACTAACACGCATGACATCCTTGTATACAGATCGATTAGGTCTAATTTCTGGATCTATTTGAACTATCAACGAGTTCTTAGGATTTCAAGCTCGATGGGACTGTACTCTTGCTAACTAATGAGATATGATGACAGATCAAGCGGCTCGATTTTGCGTAGTAGTACATGTTAATCTTTTCGACATTCGAGTTTTGTCCCAAAAAAAAGAAAAAAGGGGTGGGCTTTCCGCCCTCTTGAAACTCCCGCCGTCTCAAGAACTCGCAGAGAGAAAAACTCTACTTCATAGATAATTTATTATTATAATAAGAGAACTCCCAAGCTCAACACCCCAAACTCAAGAGCAGAGCAACCCGATCTCCAAAATTTGACGAAGAAGCCTAGGAAAAGAGGTGGAGTTCCCGAAAAAGGCGGCCGAATCGGTCGCAAAAGTTGTCTCCGTCCTCCTCTTCGCGACAACATAGTCCGTTGGTCGCCATCCCTAGGAACAAACAAACCTCGCAGGCACCTTTTGGAGTTACTGACCCTAGGAACCGCCACATTGCATTTTTGTCCTTTTCTTGTCGCTTGTTTGCCGGTTGGTCTTCATTGACCAAAGCAAAACAAGACAAAGAGAAAAACAAAAACAAAAACAAAATACGGATAAAGCGTCACTTTGGTGGGGGTAGAAGTCTCCACTAATTACCTTACGCGCCCTAGAACGATTAGTTCATCGGATGATAAAAATAGGATCTTGATTCCCAATTATATGTAGTCACTAGACTGAGAAACCGAGCAAGATAATCCCGTGCATGCTTCCTTCTTTCTCTACAGGTCACCTATTATTACATCTGATGCACACTGCTATTAAATCACCGTAAAATTACCTAATCAATCCTAAAGTTTTCAATCTTATCAATTTAAACATAAATCTTTAGGTGAAATTTCAATATAGTTGTAATGGTCAATTTTTTGGGGGAAATCGCCATCGTGGCAACCCGATCATCACTAGCACACGGCCATGTCAGCTATTTCCGGCCAAAATTGATCGGAATTATTGCATCAAAATTTCGAGCGGAAGTATACGACCAAAATTGACAAATCCATACAACATGATTCCGGATTGATTGAGCAATTTTCCCGTCATATTGCCATTGGAACTTTCGAGCTGCTATTAACATTTCTTAGACCAATGGATACAAGAGCACAGGAGGGTTATATTTGTTTCAACCTCTTAAAGAGAGACGATTTGGTCTTAAATAAAGATACGTATTTTATTTTCTATATCTGTAGCCCTTCGATCCGAAATATGGCCACACGAGATTCCTCGACAGTAAAGATTAGCATCGGATTCAACGGGCAGTTCGATCACTGGCAGCAGCCGCGGCTGCTAGCGAATGTGGAGGCCCGTCACAGCTCTCGTCTCCAACCACCGATGCGATGCGCCTTTTGTCCCCAGTTGTCGCAGGTTTCATCGACGCTCCGTTTGTCTCCTCCCCAACCCATCACCGTAAGAACATAAAGGAAAGAGAAACAGCAAAGACACTGGAATCATATTTATACGCGCTCCACATATTGCACAGGCAAGAAATAAGTAGACGGTGGAGAGTGCCCGAGAAAGGAGATACAATGCCGGAGGAGAGCATAATCGCCGTGAAATCCGAGTTGAGCCCGGGAATGAGCGTGACGCGACCCTTGTGCATGGTGGAGTGCGACCCCGCGAGCGCGGTCAACCGGCGTGTCAAGAGGAGGAGGAGGAGGGTTCATGTCGACGGCGGCGGTGCTGCTGCCGCGGGAGTTCCAGCGGCGGCTGGAGATGATCAGAAGAAGGGTCATGAGGTCGATGGGGTTGCCGCCGGGACTACGACCATCAAGAGGAGCTCCAAGTACCGGGGCGTCAGCAGGTCGAGCTAATTATTTGTGTCTGCAGTTTAATATTTTCCTTTTGACCCATGATGAATGGAAAGTTTTCTTGAGAAGAGTACGCTTCCATGCCTGTCTTGTTTATAGGAATTCGTATTTCTAGCACTGTATGTGATCAAACAAACATATTGTAATTGCCTCTGATGGTTTTGGGAGTCTGCTTAACAATAAAAATTATGCAAGCTCATGCACTTCGATCCATGCATGCTTAATTCTTCCTTTTCTTCCTTAAAGTTTGTGATACTTTGCCTTAAGAACTAGAGCCGAGTTCTTACGACGTACACGGAAAATGTCAGATTCGAATTCGAATCGCACTTGTCGGACATGAAAGCTAAAAGTATATTGTTTCTTAAGCAGACATAGGTGGACTGGGAGGTACGAGGCTCATTTGTGGGACAAAGGGTGTTGGAATCCAACACAGAGGAAGAAGGGAAAACAGGTTTATCTTGGTGAGTGCGTGGTCCATCTAGTTGAATATTTCCCTTTTTCATTACTTTCTTTATTTCATTTGGGTCTTTCATTCATGGAATGACTGGTACATTTGGAAATGAATAGGCGCTTATGATGAAGAAGAATCTGCGGCGAGAGCCTATGATTTGGCAGCACTCAAGTACTGGGGAAGCTCAACCTTCACTAATTTCCCTGTAAGATGTAAATTTAAGAAGGATCAGCTTAGCTTGCATCCTTTTTCCGTTCTAATTTGGAAGCTCGGATTGGGAAAGCAAAATGATCATTTGGTCGCAACTCTTGTTGCCTCCACAATTGCAGATATCAGATTACGAGACGGAAATCGAGGTTATGACGGCCATGACTAGAGAAGAATATTTGGCCTCGCTAAGAAGGTAATTAGCCCGTCGATCGAACAAAGTCGAACCCAGTTCCTTTCATGTACTCAGCTGCCTATGATGCAAATCGATCTCTGAATGTACAGACGGAGCAGCGGTTTCTCAAGAGGTGTATCTAAGTACAGAGGAGTTGCAAGGTAATCAAAAGCACTTCGATTGGTCTTGCGGCGCTCTTTGAAGTTTGCAGAGAATTTGATAAATCAACTGCTACTTTAGTTCCAGGAAGTAAAGTAATCATGGTTTGTGTTCTTGGATAATGAAACTGCAGGCACCATCACAATGGGAGATGGGAAGCAAGGATCGGGAGGGTGTTCGGAAACAAATATCTCTATCTGGGAACTTACGGTTGATTTTCGCGATCAAAATTTTTTACTTTTATTCTTACATGGAGGGAAATTTCAATCTGACTGCTTTTTTGCTCTTTCTTTGGCCCTTCTGCAGGTACACAAGAGGAGGCAGCTCGTGCATATGATATCGCAGCGATCGAATACAGAGGGATCAACGCGGTGACCAACTTCGATTTGAGCTCCTACATAAGATGGCTGAAACCAGGACCAAACAATTCTCGTGCTTCCCAGAAGCCTCAGTTAACCTTACACTCTGAACCTGCTGCACCGATCTCCTCGAACCACACCCACATGGAAGAAGAATCCAAGCCGTCCATCTTCTTTCGCTCTGACTCTTTCGTGTTCGATGATCTCGCCGCTCCGATGAAACAAGATGCGAGCACAAGTGCAGTTTGCGTCTCCACCAAGTCAACTCCTCCGACTGCACTAGGATTGCTGCTCAAGTCTTCAGTCTTCAGAGAGCTGGTCGAGAAGAATCAGCGCTCGCTCGACGAAGAAAAGGAGGAGGACCCGACAAAGGATTTCATGCAGTCGGGCGGTAGGGAGAATTTCAGAGGCGGCTTCGGCAATGAGATTGGAGGTTTCCCTTTCGTGTTTACAGCAATGGGGGAGAGTGAGAGTTTGCCTGGGTTGGAATCGAGGGAAAGTAAGATGGATGTGGGCAATAGAACGGAGCCATGGAATTGGCATTAAAGTAACCTCTGTCTTCTCCCAATCACAAGCGAACCGCTGTTCGCTTGTTGAATCAATTGACTAGAAGCAGCTTCGGCATTAAATAGTCTTCTTCCAAGCCCCATCAATTGACTTGAAAGCAGCTTATGCGTCTCTCTCTCTGTAGCATTCAAGCCAGATAATATACTACAAAAATGCATTTAGTTCTAAAAGAGCGCAGTCAATGGCATATGAATGATCCGCACTTGTATTCCGCAATATAACCTACAGAACAGACGCAAAGCCAGTGGACTACTATTACACACATTAGGGAATGAATTCTCCAAGACTCTAGTAAGGATACACATCAATTTAGGAGGTGCAATCCCGAGACCGCTCACTAAAGTCACCATCAATGAACTCAACCCAACGAGACGGTAAGATTTAAATAACATAATTGACGCAAACCTACGACCAGAATGAACACCGGTCTATAAGAACGAAACCATCCCGACTTGAATATTTACATTTCAACAGGTTATTTCCCTTTCTTGGAAGGCGACGTAATCTACAATGGAAGGTACAAAGAATTTCCAGCTGGTTGCATCCTAGCAAATCCAAAATCAAATTTACTACCAAAGAGGATGAATCTAATTTTGCAGATGTGTCCTCTACAATGTCTTCCCATATGTAGCGCAGGTGTCTACTAAACAGAAATACTCTGTGTGTGTGTGGAAGAGAGAGAGAGAGAGAGAGAGAGAATGTGATTGAATTATTTCATTACCATCTCCCAGAATGCCAATACAAAGGGGCGGAAACCTACCGCATGAGAGGTTTTTACAGCATAACTGGACAAATAATTAAAAATGAGCGGCAAAGAACATTCAGTATGAGATTACACTGAATTATTACTTTGACAGCACCAATCCGCATTGCCATAATAACTCTCATTCTTGCATACTTCGGAAGTGAATTACATTTACATACCAAATCCACCAATACATATTGCAATGAGGACTCATGCCGCCAAAGTCCAACCTTGAGGAATCAAAAGGTGTAGTATAACAAGCACATGTACATCCATGGTTAAGAACCACAGTGCGAGGCGAACTTCACATTACTCTGCATTCAACACCTGGTTGAACTAGCCCTGCAGATATTAAGAAAAATAACTATATTAGCTAAGACAAATAAATCTATTACATCCATATCGCAGCATCATCAGTTCTAAATGGCATATGAAAAGTGAGCCGGATAAACAGAACCAGTACCATATACTGGTAAAACGAGCACCCCCCAGAAAAACAAACAAACAAACTCACCCGGTACCATTTGGCAATAAACAAATCACTAACAAGACAAACAAGTGGTCAGCATGGTTTAAATGCAACTATTCAACCGAGTTTGGAACTTGGATTGTGCATAAAAACAAATCAAGTCTGCTGCAGCATAATAAATAGGATGACAAAGCCATCCTTGAACTTTCAAACATGGCCAGATAGCACCGGAGTTATAAAACAAGTATAAACAACAATCTTTCCTTAAATTTGACCATGGTATAACTACAAGTTTAGAAATTAACTTTTTCCCAGTCATGATCTCTTCAGAAAGAACAGTTTTTCAATTATGGCTGCTTTATGATGCAACTACTTCATAATCCCCATGAAGAAAAATAAGTCGTTAAAAGACAGAGGAAAGCAAAAGATCTCATACTTCATTGCACGACATTCACCCATGTCCACACATCATCAAATATGAGTGATACAAAGCCCTTTCAGAATGTTCTCAATGCCAATTAACCTCAAAGTCAACTTTACGCATATGATACATGGTAAATTAGGACAAAAAAGGGCAACTTGAGCGTAAGTGCTGAATAAAGCTGCATAAGTGAACCTAAGTCGAATCATCTAACCATCTTACTTAGCACTCTTCACCAACTTTCAATGTAAACCTGATAAATATGCAAAGACCACAAACACATAACTGGGGACAGTGATTACACTCAAAAACAAGAATATATCTGAAAATTGTGTATGCCTTTGTTGGACCTCTGCACTGCAATGCCACAGTAATAACATGCAATCCGGGTCTATGAAAGCAATTGATGCAGCAAATGATTTGCATACGGAATATAGGCAAAAGTTGGAATGAATCCATGCATGTAAAGGGAGGAAAGAGAGGTCAAGCAAAACAAGTATTCTAGGCATGCGCCCACACAAGGTAAGCATCATATGGGTGATCAAGCAGCAAAATATCAAAAAGAATTCTATATCATACTTTAGCAATGGCTTTGGTTTTCCATTTAATCTGTCGACTCCATCTTGCACAGCAGCATCTGAAGCTGATCTATCCATAATTAAGGTCAATGCATCAGCAACAGCAATGTCCTTCAGACCCTGAAACCAAGGAGCAGATTATCGATATCAAATGCCATAATACCTAATTCAAACACTTTTGCAGATGCATAATAACATATTATTTGCCTCAAGAAAAGAGACTTCTTGGGAGCAAAAAC
Organism: Rhodomyrtus tomentosa; assembly: GCA_028455895.1. Taxonomy (NCBI): domain Eukaryota; kingdom Viridiplantae; phylum Streptophyta; class Magnoliopsida; order Myrtales; family Myrtaceae; genus Rhodomyrtus; species Rhodomyrtus tomentosa. Next base: position 8,226,474 of record JAPCWY010000003.1, on the reverse strand, counting down.
TCCAAACTATTAAATAAAGTCTTAAGACTTTAACAGATCACGTTTAATTAAAAAAAATATATTCTCCCCAAATCCAACACTATTTGGCAGATAGACCTTTTCTTTCCTACTACAGACTAAAATTGACAGTTAGTTAGCCTTGAAAGAACAAAGGTCTGTGCAATGTCTTCCATCAGCACCCACCACTTCATCCATTAACACTTTCAAATCAAATAAGATAAAAATTATAATATACAAATCATGCATCAAATACAGCAAGGCAAAATATCAGAAAGCTCAATAGACCTGAAGAACCCTGTTATTCACTTGGTAGAAACGAAAAGTAATCAAAAGGGAATGCAGCGGGAAGAAGCAAGTCAAGATTCTCAGAAAGAAACCTTAAGACTTAAATTATCCGGATATGAGAGTAATCCCCGAGACGAGCCTGAAATCTTAATTTGCTCCTGGAAGAAATATGTTAAAGAACTGTCAGTCAATGGACAAACTCTTTAAAATTCTTTTCTATTAAAAGGTTCCAATAAATGAAGAACCCTTTTCTTCACTGGCTAGAAGTTGAAGTCAAAAGGGAAAACAAGTTGGGAAAGCAAGTCAAGATTGTATATGCTGATATATGAAATCTCAAAACCCTTGGTAAAAAAGATGCATAAAACCACTGCCGAGAGGAGAAGGTAGGAGGAGGAGATAACAACCATCAGCATTTTCGGCATTTCCACCTTCTGCCCGCTGGCCACACCACAGAGATACTTTACACCCTCATTCGCCCAATCCTGTCGCCACACAAAAACAAACTTGAACTTCCATGGGAGTAAAGAGGAAGGACTGAGCATAGCAGAATAAATTCAGAAATTTCACACCAGAAGAATCACAATACTAATACTAATCGAGCGTCAAGATAACTAGTTAAGCTTTAAGCCTGTAATTCATTGACAATATAAATATGTATCATTCATACCAAATTCTGTCCGGGGAGATTGGTAGCACAGGAGCTATACCCAAAAACATTGACAAACAAAGCCTTTCCCCATTAAGCAACAACCAATCAACAAGAACTTGACAAAATATGACATCAATTTCAATATGAAAGATAGATAAAATGCACAAATTACGATTACTCCTTTTTAAATAGTGTTGGATAGCATTTAACCTGGTTCAAGAGAACCCCAAAACAGTACATCCCAAGTTCAACATTTATAATGACACATACTGACAACGGATACAGTACACACACATGAATACAAAGCAAAATGCTACATGATTCCACATGCACGTGTGTATGATATCACAGAATTTCATAATAAGATAGGTTATTTTGACCTGCTTGTACTCCAGTGTTCCCATTCGTACATCCTACAAGCACAAAAATAACAGCAATGAGGAACTTGCCAAATTGAGATTACCATGTACATACAGATGCCAGTTGCTTAGGTATCAATCAGAATCATTTAATTTTCCCTTCGAAAAACAGTTATAAGGGACCAAAAGTAGGCTAGCAGCAACCAATGTAATTTCAGTTTGGAAATTTTTATATTGGCTCTAAGAAAAATCGCATTTTGATCCTGAAACTGTTTCATGATTTCATTGCTCTGGAAAATCAATGAGAATCTCAGTAAACTAAAACTCACCAAATTGGAGACCATTCTCTGCAAAAAATCTAGGTCATCACCCAGACCATCAAGATTGGCTTTGACAGAAGAAACCTGAGTCAGAGAAAAAAATCAGCTCATTAAGAAACTGCTATGATACAACAATAAGACTACAAAGTCCAAAATTTGAACAGAGCTCTAAAGCTGTAATCCATACCATAATATGTACCAGACCATATCACAATAAGAACTTTAGAGAAACTTAACAATATCTCAAAAAAATAAAGAGACTTAAATGGCACTTAAAACGTTGTCAAGTATAACCATCCAAAACCTAAATAAACTACTTTGCCAGAACAATATGGTACCGAGTAAAGATGATCCCATACAAATCCAACAATTCAACTGTGAAAATAAACCCACGAAGACAGCAGATACCTCATTCTTTATTTCTTTCGATAGCTCCCTCTGGTCATCCATTTTGCCATCCAAGTTCTCAATTCGCTGTGTTAGATGTCTCTTTGCCGCCTGCCACAAAAGAATGGTGAAAATTAGCCCAATGATAAGCAATTAAGAAGCTCTTAATGCCCATTGACAATTAACTTTGAGGTTATTCGAAGCAACATACTGCACAAACTATTTCCTAAAATCCACATTAATGCGAACTTACATTGAGAGCCTCTGACACATGCTCTAGATGTTGGGTCAGGTTTGCCACAGCATTGGCCATACTGCGCTTAGTTACATACATGAGATCTGAGAATGAAAGACCCTGCAATTGAAGGAAAAAGAAGATTACTCCATGTAGATTTTTGCTTGTGTGTTAGATAAGAATAGGCATTAGAAAAGTGAATTTAAAGAGATAATGTAAAGCTCTCGAATCAACAAACTATATCAACTAATGAACATTATAAAAGTGACAGATGAAACCAGAAGACATGGAATCCGATCAACGAACTGTTTATAATGCAAAACCACCTTCATGCAGAGTGATTAAAAAGCTTGAAGTTACAATGAGCAAGTCAGTCATTCTTGCAATCTATGCCTGGGTTGGGTATGGGGGTTCGGTGCGAGGACTACAAATGAATTTAAGCTTAACTTGGGAGTATACTTAGGGTGTGTTTGATGACCAGAGTAAGTGCTGAAAATTACATGAAATATTCATGAAATTGAAATCTTACCGATTAAAGGGTTAAAGACCTTTCGATAATTATTCCACGGTAAGTAACTAGTAGAACCTATTACTCAATTTTCAGTGCTTAAAAACTTCAACACTTAATAGTCTGTATTAAAATTACCGAACACTTATTTTTCAGTTTTATGAAATGAGCCCTTGGAGAAGTGTAAAAGAAGCATGGAAAGCTGAAGCAGCTTTGATCTTCCTAAATACCTTCCACCACATGTAGCCATAACCAAGTGCCCCCAGTGTAGCTGCTGGAACAACCATAGAAGTTAAGTTGCCTGGGGAACGGTGAAAGGAAAAGTATATCAGAGATGCTTCATTAGCAGCATTAAGTGAATGCACGTGACATGGAAAGATAAAGAACCTTCAAGAACTCGAACGTTAGACAGATACATAGTATTTATTCCACATCAAAATTATGGAGGAATGACAAAGATAGATATAGCGCATTCTCCAACTAGTTTGACTTGAAAGGCAATGCCTGGCTATGGGCCTCAGAATATTTAAGGCTTGTGGTGAAGGGGGAGCACATATGTTGCAAAGGACTGTGTTTGAGTTTTTCATTTTTTTTTTTTTTTGTGTGTGTGTTGGGGGGGGGGGGGGAGAGGAGAGAGAGCAAGAGAGAGTACTCATTTGGCTAGAATTTCCATTCAGGACAGTTATTTGACGTGCAGAGGCTAGCTGTCGGACCTCCATTGCCAATCGACGCACCTAAACAGAAGGTCAAATACCCAATTGTTAAGCCCACCTAGAAAGCCATATATAAGCTGGGAATTCGCACTTATGGTCTATTACCTGTGCGGCAACAGCCTCCGAATAGTCTGTATCTCCATCTGATTGGCTACCAGATTTTTCTAATCCCTTGACTAGACCCTGCTTATGGCACAGGAAGAAAATGCCACTAAATCCCAACAAAGTGGATCACAAGAATGACGACAATTATCACCCATACTAGCAAAGTGCTCATCTGAAAATAGAGCACATTCACCAACTAAAATGACAGTTTACAGGTAATTGCATAAAAAATGACTATGGTCTTCCACCTTAAGAGAAAGAAACAAATAGGAAAATTCCCTACGCCCCTATATGTGCTACATCAATATATATTCACTGAACATTGAAGAAGTTACTCGCCGAAAGAAGACATTGACTGCCGAACCCAACATTTCCAAGAGCAATCCAGCAGAAGCACAGCTCAAACTTAAAACCCATTACAATAACCTCAAATTTTAGGCACACTCTTGACTAATTCCTCTCTCCCTCTCCCTCTCCAGCTGCCATGACCCCATCTCGACCCTCCCCATCTTAAAATCAACACAAGACCGTGATCACCTGACCAAATCGTATTCAACAAAATCGACACAAATCAGAATCAACCGCTTCCATCTCTCTACTAAACGATCCAAGCTCAACTTTGACCGAGAAAGTAAACGTAGCGAACTTTTTTCATGTCCGTACCTGGAGCTCGCCCAACAAGTCGGACAATTTCCCGTTCTGAAACAGTATCGTGCCAGTGTAGCCTGCAAAAAGAACGGCGCAGCGTCAGATCGCGAGGTAGACAATCGCACAGACACCAAAGTAGCGATTGGCGAGCCGAGAGAGAAAGAGAGAGAGCTGAACCAGCTCCGACGAGGACCAGGATCTTCGAAAGCCCTATCCCAGTTTGCATAGCCATGGCTCTTCTTGGTACGGATTCGATGAGGAAGCTAAAACTGACTCTGGTTGCTAGGGAAGAGGGCGAGTGAAGGAGGTTAGGCCCTTAGGGTGCCGTGGAACTTCCAAGCTGGTCCTGGCCGAAGGAAGACGACGTCGCTTTAATGGATCAAATGCCTTTTTACTCTACCATGTGCGAAGTTTTCAACTCGGCGGGTTTTTTTTTTATTATTACTGCCGCGAAAAACCCAAACTGATATATTTATAATAAATTTATCTTAAATTACTTATTAACTAAAAAAAAATTTAAACTATTACACTTATGATAAATTTACCTTAAATTGGCACACCTAGGAGAAAATTACCCTCAATTAATTTTTGTTAAATTTAATCATCAAATTACTGAGTTAGATGACACGTAACAGTTCATGAATGTATCACCCTCTATTATCACAAGCGATCAATTTGAGATTTTTTGTAGTATTAACCGAAATTAACGAGTGGTAAATTTGTCACAGGTATACAAATTTAGAGTTTTTCGTGATCAAAAAAATTATTTTATGGTAAATTTATCACAAACGTATCAATTTATAATTTTTAATGGTTTAAATAAAAATTCAAAATTTATCACATGTGTACCAGTTTGAGTTTTTCATAGTATTAACCATTTTTTTTTAGTCTACTTGATCACTTGCACATTTTTTAATCAAAATCTCATAGGCAGCGTTTGATTGTCGGGATTTCTATAAATGATATGACTTAAAGATAAGATATGAAGTTTATGAATTTTGTTACATCCTATTCATTATTTGATAACTCGCATTAATAAAGCTGAATATTTTCACATTATATTTTATCTATTATTTGGTATGGACTACATATCAATGTAAATAAATCTAAGAGTTGCACAAACAAATCTAGGAATCTCTCATAACAATCGTGCCTACTTCGTTTTTTGTTGCTTAATTTTATTATTTTTCCTTTTTCTTTTTCATTATTTTCTTTTTTCATCTTCAATCATTCTCTAATGACAGTTTAGTAACTAGTAAACTTTAATAATAATTGTAAATTAGTAAAGTGCCTAAAGTATGTAATAAACATAAATTATATATAAAGAAATTCAAGTACATTAATAAAATTACGAATAAATAATAACAAACATATTTTTTACTTTGAAATTTTTATATTAAAAATTAATTATTATTTATAGTCTAATACTATTTTAATTTTATCAATTTAAGAAAATTGTTATTCCAAAACAAAAAACTTATGCATTGGAGTTATTTTACATTGGAATTCAAATACAACTTAAAATAATATTTTAATTTTACAATTTAAAAAGTTTGTTATCTAGAAAAAAGTTTTTATACCATGAAGGTTAGAAATTCTATCCACATCTATCTCACATCCCGTGGAATAATTTAGAATAAAAAAAACAAATATTATCTTTTTATTTTTTAAAATTTTTTACATTAGAATTTCAAATATAACTTAAATATAATAATTTAATATTACAATTTAAGAAGTTTGCTATCTACTTCTACTTTATAATAAATAGTTTACACACGCATACATACACCTAGTATATATATATGCATTACTCATTGTAAGTACAATAATATAGATTATTACTTAATAAAAAAATGTTTAGAAATGGTGGAAGGGAATAAAACTAATGATAAAAAAATATTTAAAATTAGAAAAATGAAGTAAAAGATCCCAAATTTTAAGTGAAAATATTCAAACTTGAAATAACAGGAGTGCTGAAATTTCTAAAAAAACATTAGCATCTCCTTCTCCTTCCCACCTCTTTAGAGTATGTTAAAGTTTCATGACTCTTTTCGAAATTTTTAATTCACAATAAAATTCTACAAAAATGGCGAGAGAGAGATGAAACTTTTTCTACTTCTTAGTTTTTTGGTTTGCCTCGAATTTTATGAAAACAAAAAGAGAGTCAAAACTCTTTCTCCTTTACAGTTTTGCGATTCATATTGAAATTTAACGAAAGTAGCAAGAGAGACAAAAATTTTCATCGTTGCAAATGTGAAAGATTATATTTTTTCTCTCTAATTAGGTTCGGTATTGAGCTATAAAAGATTATGTTGGTCTTCGTTTATAAATTTTCAGATTACATCGATATTCCGTAGACACCGAACAATGAACAATATAGGATATGAACTTATTTAACTTATTATTACGATTCACCAACCAATGGATAGAATATGTCAAAATTATTGTATTTCATATCACAGCCTATGCTAATAAGAAATCATGATGATCAAACATACCCTTGTACTTCTCTTGTTAACATGCACCCTCGCCAAGGGTGGAAATTAAACCCCACACTTATTATATTAGCGTCTCTACCCCCGAATGCTTTTACCAATAAGGTAGCAACTTGCCAAATGCTTGAGGAATAAGTACACCATCGATGCCATAACTTTTGTACAGCGTTTATTTAAATGCCATAACTTTTGTACGTTACTCGCTTGAGTGCCATAACTTTCAAAAATCGTTGACTTAAATGCCATCGTTGGCGTGGACGTCGGAAATGCTGATGTGGTATGCTGAAAAACTGACGTGGCATGCCGAAAAGCTGACATGGTATGCTGGAAAGTTGACGTGTGCAAAAAAAAGTTAACGTAGCACTCAAGGAAATAATTTTTGAAAATTACGGCATTCAAGTGAACATTTTGAAAATTATGGTACTCAAACGAACGCCGCACACAAGTTATGGTACTCGCGGTATATTTATCCCAATTTCGATGAACTAAAGTTTAACGAATACCTCGTCTTGCTTTTTTCATACCGTTACTCGCTTAAAACAAATCCTATCCAAATAAAAGCGATAAATGTATATTATTAGCTGTACATCAAAATGTTAAATAGCTATGTACACAAATTATATAAAATATCTCTAACATTTTAGTATATGTGAGCATTATCAAGGCCGGGTCAGGTCGGCCGTAAAAAGTTTTTAACCAAATATGCTATCGTTATTTGTGTAGTTTATTTAACTTTTCGAGTTAGCTTTTTCACTAAATACCCTTGTCGAAGATCAAGGCTCGAGCTAGGCTTGGGCACGGCCACCCTCTGACCATGATCATGTCTACGTTGAGGGCATGCATGTTCTCCGATTTTGTTTTTCAAAATAGAAAAAGATGAGAACCCTGTTTAATAATGCAAATGCTTCCGATTCTGATTATGTTTCAAAAATCATTTTTAGAGCAAAAATAAGAATAAAAAAATTGATTCTGAAAAAAAAATCACTTTTGAGAATCACAAAACAGAATGAAGTCACTTTTCCTCGACCTAAAACAGAACAACGATGTCTTGTTATTATTAAATAAGATAATAAAAATAAAATAATTTGATTTTTTTAAAATTTCTAAAAATTACAAAAAATTAGAAGATTCCTAAAAATAAAATAAGCTTAAATTATGGTAGTTTGACCTGTTTTTCATAAATTTGGGCATAAATTTCCAATATTTCCTAGATTGTTTTTTTAGAAAAAATCAAAAGCACCTTTGAAATTAGATATGAATCATATTTTTATAAGCCCTTAGGGCTTCGTTGTGGTTTTATAATGCGATTCATCGATGTCATGATTTCTTGATTGTGCACTTGATTTTGTAGATTGTGATTTGTGTAGGTTTATATACTTTAGACTTAGCCTAGTTTTAGAAAATTTTGAAAAAAGACAAAATAATCAATGTAAATACTTAGCAAGCTCTCGTTCTTAAGTTTTAGACGAATTAAAACTAAGATTTGATTTTCTTGAACCAAAAATGCACAATGCAAGACATTACAATGCATTTTCCTTGCAGAAACGAAGAAGTCACTCTTGTTGGTTATGCGCTCGTTTAAAAGAGCGGGATAAAATCTCATAATAAATGACAAAAAGGAATTGTGATGATTCTTGATATTTATTTTGCATTTCAATATGCAATATACTATATAAAAGAATCAATATGAATTAATATTCGATTAATTTTAAATGCATGATGAAATTTCGTAAAGTAATTACATAATTATTTAAATTAAATGACAAAAATTTGAAAGAACAATTATTTTCGGGAATAGAAATTATGCGTATTTACCAAATACATTTATGTTCCAGAAATAAAAATATTATGTAGTTAACGAATGCATTCTGATTTTCTAAAACTCATTCAGGAAACAGAATCAGAAAAAATTATTTTAATTGGGATCAATTTTTTGAATCAGAATGGTTGTCATGCAAGCCCTTTAAGATCTCACAATCCTTCCCCCGCCCATTCTTTCCTTAAAACATACTCAATTAGTTATTTTATAAATATCCTATTAATTTACAAACTTGTTAATCTATAGCTCTATTTGATCTCTTGAGTATTTTGATTTTAAGATTCGATTACCTCTCATCTTGTGAATAGCATTGTAAATTTTTTACTGTAAAAAAAAAATAGCATTGTAAATTTTTCTCTTTCTATGTATATACAATTGTGCAAATAACTTCTTCCGTCAATTAATAACTCAAATATGTTCCACCTGATAGAACTATTCGCTATTAAAATTGATCAGACACGAGATGCGCAGAAAATAAAGCCTTCCTTCGATTTGATTAGAAAGTACGGAATTAATATTAATATTAATATTATTTTCTTTAAGTGCCGGATCAGTTTTTCTTTCGTCTATTTGAACCAAATTAATTTTTTATGTTGCTCCGCGCTTTGATGTGTTCAAAAGGCTGAGATGTTATGATTTTCCCACGTGCGCATCCTGCTAGCTCATGATACTAATCGGGTAATCATGACAATTAAAGTGAATAAGCGTTGTTAAAATACAATGTGCGCCCCCCACCCCCACACCCCCCCCCCCCCCCCCCCCCCCCAAAAAAAAAAATAAAAAAAAAATTATTAGGCTTTATCAACGCAAAAATCAAATTCAATTAGTGGAGGGTCCGTGTATTGCACCAACGGCCCACCTCGATTTGGTCATCGGTCGTTGCCACAGGATTTCGATTCCATGCTCATTCACATCTTGACCACAATGGGCTCCACGCTGTTGGCCCAGTACAGCAAATTCCGGCGACAAGGGTCCCGCACAGCATTGCTGTGGGCCCAGCGCCCCACTCGTCCGACTCGCGTCGAGATTTTTTATTTTTTATTTTTTTTTATTTTTTGTGGTTTTAATGACAGAAGATCACGCAATTTGTTGTACGCATGACAACACATCTTAAGTATAAATTCTGCTTTGGATAATGCATTTTCTGGAGTAGAAATTTGCTTAGGAAGCACATGGTAACACTTCTCAATTAGAAATAAGTTGATTTATTTACTTCTCATTAAAAGTAGAAATTAATTTTTTATTTTATTTTTGCTCTAGATTGGCTTCTGCTTAGAGAAATTTGTTTGGTAACGGTTGAAATTTTATACTTTTAAAATATTATTAATAAAATCTTCGGCGTTGGCGCCTGGCGGCAGTGGCGGTTGGCAGTTAGTGGGAGACAAGAGGCGGGCGGGGGCGGGCGGTGGTCGGCTAAGGTCGGTGTGGTCAAAGAAGTAATTATGGAGCCGAGAAGTAAATTTTTTTTACTTTTCAAAATTAGTTAAAAACCCAATCATAAGTTCAAAATCTTATCATAAGTTCAAAATCATACCATAAGTCAATTTCTTTACCAAACGAATTTCTATTTTGATAGGGCTTTTATCAAACGGATTTATCCGTACTTCTGGTAGAGAAATGAAGAATGAGAAATGTTATTATGCATCTCTTGCATTATGCATTTTTATTTTTCTACTTTTAAAGTATTTTTTTTTGCTACGTAAGTAATTTTGAAGAGGTTAAAGAAATACTTTTTTTTATTTCACTTCAGAAGTAGAAAAATCAAAAATTAATTTTTCGATCAGAATTGTTGCCATGCGCGCCTTGAATTCTAAAATTTTGAATTTTGCTAATTTATTCTTAATTTTTTAGCGACTTGCCAATATAATATTCTCGGTCAATTTTCATTTTTATTTTTGGTTTAATTGTTCGGAATCGTTAAAAAAATTTAAGGTTGAATTGATAGATTATTAAAAAAAATTATGATTGAATGCATAAGGTTGCAAATATATTAGGCCGTTCCGGAAGAAAAGAAATGATTCAAGAATCGCGGCTTTAATATATAATATTTCCGCAGAAGATTGGATGGGTTACCCATTTCGGCAAAAAAAAAAAAAAAAAAAAACAGAAAAAGAAAGGAAGAAGAAGCGGAGAACGAGTCGGGACCCGCGTGAAATGAAAGCAAGCTATTCATTTCGCTTCCTCTTGGACATTATAATAATTCCCACCTGCAGACGAAAAGCCCCTCTCTCTCTCCTCCTCCTCCTCCTCCTCCTCGAGCCCGTTCGCGAGCCGCGATTCTACTCTCCGGTCGATCCAAATCGATCGCCGCCATGGATTCCTTCCTCTGACACCGCGTCTTCTTCCCTTCGTCCACCGTCGTCGCCCCCCCCCCCCCCCTCTTCCGAAGACTGACGCTCGGTTTCGCCGATCATTTCGATCCTGAACAGCTCCTTCGAAGATTCCAGATACCCGCCGCGTCTGCTAGTAAGTAAGCCCTACGCTTTGATGCGACTTGTCCGCGTTGGTTTAGCCTTTTCGTGGCTACTCGACGCCCTAGATCGCTTGGTTTTGTCGTTCTGCCGTTTGTGGTTGAACCGGTTTTGGTTGATCCGCGGAGTGAATGCTCGTCGGTTTGGCGATAAGCTTGCGCGCGTGGTGGCCTGTGATGGATCTGAGTGTGTGTATGCGGGATTGCCTGTGAGTAGAAGTTTTTGGAGTAATAATCCGTTCTTCGGGCTTTTAACCTCGGTCGTAGCGAGCATTTTACCTTTTGTTAGCTCACCGATCTTCGTTTAGAATGATCTTGCCGCCGTGATGGTCGGGCTTGCATTGATGTTGCTAGTGCATCATCAATTTGTAGCTGATACTAAATCCGGGGACCGCAAGCGCTTTATCCTTCATTGCATATTCTAGCTGCTCATATATAGTTGGGCAAGATATTCAAGTGGTTGTAAACTGGTCTCGGTTTCATAGGGTAACTTTTGTATTGAGGACTTATGGCTGGGGCTCTTGATAAGCTTACATCAAGCATGATGAGAACATCAATTATTTCTCTTGGCTGTTCTCACCTGTCACAGTAGCTGATATCATCGTATGACTTCAACAAGCTCCAATGGTCTCATGTATGGTTGTATCATGACTGATGCTTGGCGAGCAGTGCATTCATAATGGCTTTTGGTCTATTAATAGGCGGTGAGGATGTCAACTCCTGCAAGGAAAAGACTAATGAGGGATTTTAAGAGGTTGCAACAGGATCCTCCAGCGGGTGTCAGTGGCGCCCCTCATGAAAACAACATAATGCTGTGGAACGCTGTTATATTTGGGTGCGTGATGGTAAACGAAATTTAATGGCACACGAGTTCTTGTTTAGTTTTTTCTTATTGTTTAAATTGTAATTGCCCTTTTAATCTGGTTGGGGAAGGTCTGATCTAAGATGACTTGAATTTTTTCTGTTGCAGCCCTGATGACACTCCGTGGGATGGAGGTAAAGCTGAATGACTTTGTTTTTGTTCTCCTCGGATTGTATTGTTTTGACTTACATCATTCGCAGTATGCTTTTGTGCTATTCGTGGAAGGGTTATACAAAACTGTTGTATTCTTAGTTGCGCCGGTTAATCTCAAATTTTATTTTGGATAGACATTGTTCCCAAGGCTGTCAAAGTGGGATTGGACTAGTATGATGGGTTTGTCTGAAGGATCGAGTTGCAGGATTTGATTGAGCATTGTGAGATACCAAAACTTTCAAACAGTATAATAGTATAGTTATTTGAAATTTGCTAATTATGAAATCTTGTGAGCTCAAAGCTCCACATTGTACGATTTTAAATGCTCACACCATTTCAAAACCAGAATTGAGAATAGTCAATATTTAATATTTATATGACCTAAAATATCAAAATACACGTACTTCTAGATGGGGGGGACTTTTCAAATTGGATTGGTAGGAGTGCACTGTTTGTATTATTTGGATAACGATATTCTTTTAAGTTTTAATGTCCTAGAACTGGGATATCCTACTATCTGGGTTTGGATTTCAACAACCATGATTGTTCCCCAGTGGTGATTGACAGACTCTTGACTATTTATTTTCTTATAACCTTATGCTAATTTGTATGAGTATTTAAATAATGAATAGAATTGAGGACCCATTTGCCATCTCTGATTTGGTTTGGTATGTGTACAATAATGCCTTTTTATGAAATCACATAGATGAGTCCCTTTGGGGTGGTGCAGATTATACAATGGACCTGTTCGAAATTGCTTAGGAATTGGTGAATCCTATGATCTTTATGACATTTGGCGAACTTCCTGTAATTACTTTATTGTAGATGGGATCTATCAGCCAACCTTGACTGGCCTACCTATGCCTTTTGGTGGTTTAGTTTGAGCTAGATATTAGGTCCATTGTCATGCATTTAAAAAAGTTCCGCTTGATGCGTCCGGTCCCTAGTATTTGGATGCTTTATCAATGTTGACTAAATCATTATGACTGCCTCACATGGGTTGTGCTTCCATATAAAAGGTCCATTGTTACTTGCTCACTTGTTATTAGGTCTATGCTTCTGTGATATGCTGAGATTGATGTTTGTGAACATAAAAGAGGTTTAAGGCAAATAAGTATGTGGATAATGGCAAGATTCATCCAGCTTTGGTTCCTGTACGAATGTTGGAGAGTGAAAAGTATTCTATATGTGTGCACTAATGAGGCCATATTTCTTGCAAAAAATTTGACCTCGGTGAGTGAGAGTGTAGCGCTGAAGGAAGGAAGTTGAATTCTTATACACAACCACATAATTCAAAGCTTCCTCTTGTCTTAGAGATGAGTGCCCGGAAACAATTCCTCGTGTCTTTGTGCCTTTGCTTTTTTGGTTGTTTTTTTTTTCCCCATTGTCTCCGGGGTGGAGTGGGCGTGGGGGGGGGGGGGGGGGGTTATTGGTTGATAGAGATGCTTTCAACTGATTTTTTTTGCTTCGTCTTTGTTTGTTCTTGAGAGACGTGCAAATGGAGTGAGAGGGGGCTACTTGGGTTTCTGTACTGAAGATTACTGACTTTGTTTAATTTTCTTTCTCTTATTGTAGAGAGTGAAGCACATGACTATCCATTTATCTTGTGCCTTCCTTTTAGTGAAACATGGCAAACCTGTCAGGCCACATTGAAGCAGAAGCTTAAGAAAATAGCAAATTAGGATGGTAAACCTAATGTTTGAAAAAGGAATTCTCATCCTTGTAGATTAGATGCTTAATCAGTGGTCACAACTATCTCAATGGACTTCCTCTTTTTACTCATTCTGCATTTTTTTTTTTTGTATCTTTCTTGTATGGGGTATGTAAAGTCCAGATCACATCTACAACTTCTCCATGTGAGATGTCATCTTTCTATATCGTTTTCTTTTGCCTGATTCCAATTAGCTTTCAGAAGTTGAAAAAAAGATCTTACAAGTGCTAGAAATCAGTACTAAGCTACGACATAAAGCTAGAGTAGGAAAAGGAGTATGATGTTGGGATGAAGTTAGAGGTGTTTCTTTAACTTGTTTTTTTTGCAGTCATTCCACATGTACTTTTCTCGTTTCCCATTGCGATGATTTTTTACATTCAATTGCCTTGATTACACCAATGCTTGACTGGAATTGACTAAAAAGCTAAGTTTTGTTTCCTGTGCAGTCAATGCACAATGTCTATTCTTCTCTCTGCTCCTCATGTCTTCCCTATATCTTTCTCGATGTGCAGGAACGTTCAAATTGACTCTTCAGTTTTCAGAAGAATATCCTAATAAGCCACCAACTGTGCGATTTGTTTCAAGAATGTTCCATCCAAACAGTAAGTTCAAATCACATCACAAATTTTATGCTAGTTCGGATGCAGGCTGTATATGGTTCGATTGCAAACTTTCTCAGTTATATAATGTTGTCAGATCCTTTTCCTTGTTATTTCCTCTTTATAAGTTCATCCATGGATCAAACCTCAAATACTAATGATTCTATTCCGATTCTCATAGCTGCAATTTGGCATCAAGTTAAGGACAATTGTTTGCTTATTGATCTTTCTGTCTCTCTTGCACACACGTTGAGGGCTGATATTTTGCTCAGACAGAGTCTGGTCTCGCACAAATGCAATTTTAATGCTGCTGTTCTATTATGCCCTTGCTCTTGCTTGCCTCCTTCCCCCCACAGACCACAAAATAGAAAATAACAATAACAATTGTGATAATTTGTCCGCCCTTTACAGTTTATGCAGACGGCAGCATTTGCTTGGACATTCTACAAAATCAGTGGAGCCCTATTTACGATGTAGCTGCTATTTTGACCTCTATCCAGGTACTTTATCCATTCTCTTTTATTTTATATTATTATTATTATTATTATTTTAGTTTAAGAGCATGCTTGGTTGAGGATAACAATACTAGAAGGGATTGTTAGAAGTATATCATATTGCCTTCTTCAGAACTCTTGCTGATGCAATTAATTCCCATTTACCTGATGCCGCATTATTGTCACAGTATGTTATTCCCCTCTAAGTCCAGTAGTCGAACTTCATTAGTTGGAGGACTCACAGGTCCTGTTGGACCTTGTTGGGGCATGGAGTGTTGTCATACTTCTGTACTTCTATTTTATTGAACACAATTTGATCAAGCACTTGTGCTGACTGCTGAGTGCCAGAGGGGATGAGAGGCTAAATGAAATGCATGGTTTAGTGAGTGAAAGTTCAGATTTGAATTATTCACATATTCAAAGCTTGGTGCACTACTAACAGTGATTGTCACTGATTGACCTTGATATCCTCTCTCTCTCTCTCTCTCTCTCTCTCTCTCTCTCTATAACCTCAACTTCGCTTGGTGCCCACCAACGGTGGTCCTGGGCTAGTTTCCTACAAATTAAGAAGTCTAGTTTGTTTTACCCCCTTCATACCTGTGTTTATTTTACAATCATTGCATATTCGGTCCTGTCCGATGCATGCCAAGCACTGAATAGGATCAGGTGTCTGTCTTAACCGGTTGTATGGTTTATTGCTCTTTGAATAAAACATGAGGAATGAGATTCCAGATGCTGATGTTGATCTAACTCGTTCAATCCTTATTATGTGGGCAACCAATTGCAACTCTAGGTCAAACATAGGGAGTGCATCTGATTGGAATCATCTAGCCTAGGTTATGACGAAGTACATAATCACATCTCTTAGCAAAAGCTTTTCTTCTACTGGAGTTTATGTAATCCCAAGGGACAAGTACTGTGTTTGCAAAACCACTGAATGTTATAATTATATCTGTAGTAGTTCACTCTCGTCGTGTTTGATTATATCTGTGGATAAATGATATCTGTGTCAAATGAATGATGCCCATTACCGTTACCAACAGTGTCTTTTTCCTATCGATTAAATCAAGAGGTTGTATTTGAGACTTTCCTTTTTGTGAATTTGGCATGTTCTGACATAAGCTTCTCTCTCCTTGTAATGCGTAATTTGTTTTCCAGAGCCTTCACATTGTGTCTATTTTTGTTTTTATGATTGCAGTCGTTGCTGTGTGACCCAAACCCGAACTCCCCTGCAAACTCAGAAGCTGCCAGATTGTTTAGTGAGAACAAACGTGAATACAATAGGAGAGTTCGTGAAGTAGTCGAGCAAAGCTGGACTGCTGACTAAAAGTATGCCTTGTCGGATGCTCAGATGGTTGAGAAACTAGTCCACTTGCCTGTTTAAATAACCTTGAGAAACATAGAACCATTGCAGTGTGAGCTTCTTATTAAGTGAATATTTGACTGGCTTGAGAGCGGTGTGAATGTGTAATATCTCCTGTCCACAATCTCTTTTTCCCTGTGCTGATCAGCAAAGCATCCTCCAGTGCCCATGTAGCTTTGGACAGGAGCAAAATTGACCACCGGTTTAGGTCGGGATGCTTCAGAAACCGCAACAAGCTAAAATGAATAGTCGGTGGAAACAATTTAGCTCAGTATGTACTACTGTCTACTCGATAAGATAAAATGTCCAAGGACGGAGCTTTGCAGTCCTCCGACTAATTGCTCGTTGTGGGCTGCTGCCATGTTAGGAAGACCAGGTTCTGAACTGTATGGAGCTCTGCCTGCTGTCCGCAACGTTAGATGAGGAACTTAGCATTTTGAATTTAATAAATTGTTATTTCATTTTTAATTGAAATAGCTGGATTTTTATGCAAAGAGCTTCTTGTGGTGCGTGGAATCACTATTTGGGCTCTTTTTCGCCTAATCCTTTGAATTGGTATATACACCTGGAAGACCAAAGCTATTTTAGCGAAGGCTGCTGTGTTTGAGTAGTAGAATTAGCATTAATTCTCTAGGGAAGAAACAAACCTGCCAGTGATAAACATCGCCAGACGAGTGCTCGTCTCACATCATCAGTTGAACTGAGACTCGCAGAGGCTAATCAATGTCACACGCAAGAGTCTTACCAAGCATTGTAGGGTATATAATATTTGTGAAGACATGCCTAGTTTAAGGGAGGAATAACTGTGTTACACAAAAAGTTAATTTCTTCAAAACAGGCGGGTATATCTTCAGTTCACGGCAGGAGCAGAAGCCAGAAGAAGAAATTCAGTTCTACACATTTCTGCGAGGTTAACTTTGGAGCCTTCGAGTGGATAAGCTCGAGGCTAAACTAAAGTCGGTCATTTTTAGCACCCCTGAAACAGACCAAACACCCAGCACGTAAAACAAAAGACAGCGCTCTGGTGATCAGTGTCAGATGTCACCCGGAGTTCCCCCAAACACTTCAGTTGGGGTTGTGTCTGAGACGATCCCCAGTGAAGTGTTCAGGGGAACTCCAGGGAACAGCTGACTCTTTTTTATCTCTTCTTCTCCTTCTTTCTTGTGTTTTTGCCTGGGTGTCGAGGGTGTCTTAAGTAAGAGCTGTTATTTATAAGGAAAACTTATTCCTGGCAATTCCATAGCGAAAGAAGGTCGGGTTTGTGGAGGAACCTGGAAAAGAGGATAAATTCATCGGTTCTCAGTTGGCCGAAATGAACCTGGTCAGATTTGCTGGGCAGATTGATGAGGGAGGGAGGAATCACATCAAGTTGAATGTCCCGAAGTTTTGTTGCTACCCCTTTTCTGGATGTGAAATTATTGCGTACAGATTTCTGGCATTTACCATGCTGTGATTGCTTTTCGATGCTCGTGAATAAAGGACGGTTCGCTCGGATAATGTAACGGTGAATATGAGTGACTCAAATCCGCATGTTTTGTGAATGACCTAAGAAGCAAGTCTGAGGGGGTAACTGCATGCTTCACATCAAAAGCAATGTCTGAGTTTTAAGTTATGTAATGACTTTAGACTTGTTTCAGATGGTATGGTGATTTAAATGTTGGCAGCGTCGTGTTTTAAGCGAGATGCCAATCACGACCCAAGTTATGTTCTGATTTAGCAATTTTAGTCATCCAAGTATTCCTGTGGTTCAAGGAACAATATGCTTTTTGAGATAAGATGTGAACTTTTATGTGGCAAAGGCAAATCTCATGGAAAAACCGAAAAATGCAAGTGAAGATTCTGTCTATGCTACGAATGATATACTTTTTTGGTCCTGGACCATCTGATGTGATCAGATCCATGCTATTAACAGAAATGAATCCGGTCGTCTTCACGCATCAGATGAACCACGAGAATATTATCTGATGGCATGCTGCCACAAGCCCTTTTTTCTCCACACCGGCCTTGTCCTGCTTGCCTCCCCCACTTCTGTTGTCACCCTTGCACTTGAGAGGGCTCTTTCATGATTCATTAGGTAATTGGAACTAAATGGGGAAGTTAAAAGCGAAAAAATCAATAGAATTACGAATCCTTCGGTACAAATTATGCGACATCTCGCAGTAAAGGATGTCTCGAACGCTGTAGAATTACAGATTATAGGTACTAGTTATGTCAGATATTGGATGTCTCAAGCACTTAAAGGGATTTCTGACTTTGAATCACTAGAGATTTTCAGTTAAACGACCGATACACATCTGAACATCCAGATCATACGTTTATGTAGCATGTCCAGTTCACAGAACCCTCTCCTTTCAGGAATTTGGTGCTGGGGGAAATGGAACTTCAGCTACAACCACCTCTTTCAATCACGTAACGAAAAACTGGATTTTGAGGGCCAAGAAAGTGCGTGCTTGGTGGCAGACGAAGCAGGCCTAGAAATGGGCAGAATTCTTGCGGAGCCACGAATTAATCACTACATCGTCAGGAGGCGAGGAAAAAGCGATTTCGAACCGATAAAGAAGGAAAAAGGAAAAAGAATCGCGTACCGCCATTATTCATATCGATGCAATCCAGGGACTCCCCTGTTGCGCACAGGAACGTCTAGGTACATGGCAGGAGCCTTATCCTGACGCGCGATGCTCCTTCCTCAAGTGGAGCAGTTCCTCTCTATATATAGAACCCTGCATTGTTTCTTTTGCTCATCAAACCCAGAGGCTGATAAGAGGAACAGTGTGAATCGGGTGTCCCCTAGAGTTCTCCTGAACACTTCAATGGGACTTCCTTTCCAAAGAACTTCCCCATGAAGTGTTTGGGGGAACTCCTGGTGTCGCTCGATGATACGGCCAGAACCGAGTACGACACAAGCAGCTCTTTCTGGGGAGAAGTCTGCAACTGTACACTTGTATCACTGCTACATCAGGCTGATCATTCTTCAACATTCGGCAGCTGGCTTTCCCCTTAATGCTTTCCAAATTTTCTTTTCGTTCCGTTGGCCACTAGCTAGCGAGCTATGTCACACAGGCTGCTCTCATAAGAATTTTTCATTGGATTCTGCAGGGAAAAAATCTTCAGGATCTTCCGTTAAAGCATAACGGCGACAAATAACGTGGAGCTGACAACATCCAGAATACTCGGGAAACTGATATGGTTCTATTTCCCCTTTAGTCAGTCGGTGTTCGAGTTCCTTATTCCACGGGAATCCTGTTGCGGGAGGTGATTCTTTCCAAGGGGAACGTGTAGAACTGAATCTAAACCGTTTGAATTGTATTTTCACTCACAAACCAACTGGGAGAGTCAAAAGTGTTCAGTGTGCATTTCGTTGAATTGGCTCCCCAACGATGGAAGTGGCGATGCAGCAGGTGCATCATCTTGTCTGAACTTGTGAACATTGAAAGCTGCTGAATATAATTGTGAATACTGAAAGTTGATAATGCTACGTTGGGCTGTCTTTGCGGTCTGCTTGCAACAGAAAGAACAACAACCTAAGAATGGTTAGAAAGAATCAGACTCGCTAGGCAGAACCAGACTTCTCTCGTTTGCATCTTGTTCTTATAACAGATTCTGCTCGGGGACAATTGTTTGATACTTTTTGCAATGTACATTGACCGGTGAAACCAGGCGAAAATCTCCAGAAAGAGGAGATAATGGCCCTGGAGGGAAAATTTCCTTCTTTAGCTAACTACTCTTTCCGAGCGATTCTCCAACTGATGGGGCAATACTCCCCACCACGGGCACAGATCCGAAGCACATCAAGCACTCTTCTGTTCGTTTTAAAGCACACTCGTTGGCCTGTGCATGTGTGCCTACGCGGCCGCAGAGGGAGAGAGAGAGAGTCACAAGTATCAATTACTGAAACCGGCCATCAAGCCCGGCTAAATAGAAATGAAGCTCATGGAGTGATAGAAGGTACATCGTTGATAAGCACTGTTTAACTGACGGTGCAAATATTTCGTCAAACATTTTATGCTCGTATAGCACACCTATCAAAACCACATACGTGAAAGAAACCACTACACAAACACAAGGCCTTAGTCCTCCTCCTCATCGAACATTCGCCGAATGCCTGTGAGACCGCAACGGCGACGCGCCTAGTGTCAAATTAAGTGGAGACCGCTGCTGCTTCAGAGGGGACTTCGGCAGAGTGGCTGGGGCAGTGTGATGGTCGGACAGGGAGTGCTTGGCTCCGCTTTTGGGAGCCTCCAGCTGTTCGAGGCTCGCCAAAACCTCGGACATCTTAGGCCTAGCTTTGGCATCGAAGTTTAGGCACTGTAAAGCGAGTGATGCAGCTGTATATGCTCCTTTCTGGGGATATTGGCCCTCCAATTTGGTGTCCATTACCCGAAACAGTTTCCTTCTGTCGCCCAAATAGGGTCTTGCCCAATCCACCAGATTTTGCTCGACCCCGACTTTCGATTTGTCAACTGCACGCCTGCCGGACAACAGTTCTAGCAACATGACCCCAAAGCTGTAGACATCGCTCTTAGCAGTCAACCGTCCTGTCCAGCATTACACCTTTAGTATGGTAAAGATTTTGAATTTCAAAATACAGTTAATTAAAGGGCCAGACTGCATTCAGGGAATATATCTGGGTGATTTGATGGGTGATCGATGCTGCATACCAAGGTCTTGAAAATACGCAAGGCATCATTAAGATTATATTTGTTTATGCCCGTAACACTGCTACACATGATAGTAAGGTTGAAATGGTTCCACATCAATTATTTGAGAAGAATCTCCAAGATTGTTCTTAAGATTTTAGCAGTCAAAATCGGGAGAGAGCAGGTAGACAGGAAAAACTAAGAGAGCTATTGAGCCTTTATAGATACGTAAATTGCAAGTGAGGCACCAACACTAGCAATCACGTACCAGTAGCAACATATTCGGGTGCTGCATACCCGTGAGTACCCATGACTTGTGTAGACACATGAGTCCTGTCACCGGTTGGCCCTGCCTTAGCCAATCCAAAATCGGACAGTTTAGCATTGTATTCCTGCATTCCGAATGCACAGAAAATGTCAGCAACTCAAGGAGGTTAAAAGGAATGCTAAACATGCAAGTCTTTGTCCCAGCATACCGCATCAAGGAGGATATTCGAGGCCTTGAAATCACGGAATATTACGGGCGATTTGGCATTGTGTAGAAAAGAGAGCCCATGGGCAGCACCTACAGCCACCTTGATTCTCATTGCCCAAGAAAGTGGCTGTGGCCCTCCTGCAAAACATACGACAGACAAATGTTTAACCACCTTTTCCAAGGCAACATCAAAGAGATTGATATGTCCAGACATTATTGTACTGTGCTTACGCATAAGGTGAAGAGGAAGGAAATGGCAAAGGAGTAAAGACTTGAAAACAGATGGACTTTTGCTCATGTTTAATTGGAAGACATCTGGTTCAAATGACAAAATTTGGCTGCCAGAGAATGAAGGCATGCAATCTATCTACGAAAATTTCCTGAATATTTTGTTTTGGTTCACAAATAATTGAGCATTTTCCAGATAAACTGCAAAGAAGCAGTCCAAATGTCAAAGAGCATTTCCTAGATTTAAATTTTAACTTCCAAAGATGTAAGATATACGGCACTTGAGACATGTCAAAACTTCGAAACTATTAATGGTGCATTGTCAACTTACTCCTGAAAAGATGGTTCTCCAAGCTCCCCTTGGGCATAAATTCATAGACCAACAGCCGATTTTCACCTTCCACACAGTATCCAATTAATTTGACCAGATTTGGATGATGCAGTTGGCCAAGGTAATCAACTTCTGTCTGAAAGTGATTGCTATTAGTAGACAGGCCAGGTGATAGATCAACATTACGAGCTGTGAAAGAGGAAAAAGCAGCAGATGTTAGCAGACAAGACGTACCAACCACTCCTTGTGGCCTTGAAAACCCTCAGGCTTTAGTTTCTTGACCGCCACAACCATTCCTGATCTGGGCTTCGCAGCGGCAAAAGTGAGTTCATCGATCCATCCTTTAAAGACGTACCCAAATCCCCCTTCACCAAGAAGGCTATCCGGACGGAAGTTCCTAGTGGCATTCCGCAGCTCATTGAAGGTGAATGCTTTTAAATTTGGAGAGGACAATATCTCTCCTTCCGACCTTGGTGTCGGAACACTTGAAGAAGCATTGCTCCTGTCACTGCAGGACCCCGTGGTCACGCTCAAGCGCGGCGAATAACGACTGGTTTTGCTGGAAGTTTTCGAGACTCCTGATGCAGGGCAAAAAAAACCATAAATTATTGCTCAGATTCAATCTCCAAGAACTCATTCGTTTTCTGCACAAATTTCATCAGGACAGCAAGAATGTGTAGTTGACCACCGAAATCACAGAATCCTAACGGTAGTAATAATCTTCCCCTTTTTATTTTTAAAACACATGACATCAGAGAAGAAAGAGAAGTCTACTTACAGAGCCAAACAACCAAAAAAGATGAGTCTCTCCTAGCAGTCCCGGACTCAGAGTCATATTTACTGGTTCAATTTCAATGTGGGGAGTAGCCGTCACATTGGATCCTAGCTCGTCTCTCAAACATCTGAGCTCTCAAGCGAAAAATTCACGGTCATAGACGCTAACTCTCTGCCATACTTGCGTGCAATATACCCTCCGTTCAACTCCACGATCGCCATCAAAGTACAAGATAATCACTTCACAGGAACCCGTATCAACCAAATTCAGGACCGACAAAGCTAAACCCAAAACTAGCTCAAGAACGAAAGAGGGACAACTCTCACCCACTCTACCCCCAACACAGGAATCGCACTAGAGCTGTATTCCAAAGAAAAACGAGACGAATCAGCTCAAAGACCCGACCCCTCGAAAATACCCACCAGAACCTTAGCTCATGAAAAACTTTCGAAGAATGGAATTTGTCGATAGACGCGATACCCTCAAAAAGACGGAGCATATAAGAAACAGAGAGGGAATTCTATAATAACAGCAGCAGCAGCAACAACGCTAGCAGTAGGTACGTATGATCTATGATATCATTTCCTTTACCAAAAGTGGAACGAGAACTCTGGGTAGCTTCGACTTTGGCAGAAGAACGTAAGCAATTGCCCATATGAACGCTTCCCAAAAAAGAAAAAGAGAGACCTCTTCAAGAATTCAGCGAAACCCGTTGCCCTTCTCCTCTTTTTTTTTAATATATATATATATATATATATATATATATATATATATATAATGGAAATTCAACGGGTGTGGATACTAATGATAAGCAGAAGGGAAGGTTGAACGAATTTGAAGAATACTTTCAGTGCAAAGCAGTGATTTCTAGCTCGAGGGAAAAAGGAAGAAAACAACGAAAGAGGAGGAAAGTCGCAGGAAATGAGGAACCAGAAATTGGAATGTGAACATGTGATGACGAGGAGGAGATGAGAAGCTCAGTAGAAAGAACACGTAGAGAGAGATAAAGAGAGAGGCCGGGGGGGGGGGGGGGGGGGCACCGGGTGGTGGGGGGGGTGTGAACGGGACGAGCGCGTGGAAGGAACTTTGACGACGCCGATGACGTATCCGCCACGACTGTGGAGGTCTGGAGTTACAAGAATGCCCTCGCTGGGACTCTGGCCGTGAAGGGGATGCAGATTGACCAGTCGCTCCCTGATTACGCAATCCGCAGATAGAGTTTGCATTATAATAATGCCACGCCATTCGCGCCAAAAATATTCCTAAGCGAGTCCCAAGTAGTCATGATCACGAGCCCCAACAGCCGGTTTCATAGCGTGGCCATGGATGAACCGAAATCGAAACTTTAAGGGGCAGTTCCGGTTTAAATTTTGAACCAGTGTAGTTTGGGGGTTCAAGGCTCAGTTTCGATTCAAAATCAAAAATGAAACCGCCGATTTCTATTCCAGTTTTTAAATTTATTTTTTAAATAATGAATTATGAAAAAATAAATTAGCAAATACAATTTGTAATCAAATTATAAATTGTAATTAAATTTGGGAGGAAAAAAATGGAGGGAGAAGAGGCTTGAACTTAATGAATTATCATTAAGCGCCTACCTATTTTGGTAATAGAAGAATCAAAATCTATGTAATTTTTTTTACCTTTAATAACTTATACTTACCTTATCGTCAATCGTCTCTACCCTTGGTGGTGGCGTCTCCATCATCGAAGAATTCGGTTTCCTTGCTGCGATCCATCTCTTGTTATCAATATTGAGCCTTTGTCCAATTATCGATACAAGCTTGAGTCTCCACCGAATCCTAAACTACTCTTGAACGCCGATCGTCTAAAATGTTGCCTCTAGCGCTAAATGCTTGTGTAACCGCAACCGTTGAATAAGTGGCCGTTAAAACTTGTCTTGCGATGAGAGCGAGAATTGAAAATTGGGTTGAATGACTCTTCCACCACTCTAGAATTGTGAAATCGGTGTCGCCTTTGAATTCACCCAACTCAAAAGAAATGGTTAAATATGTATCTATTTCATAAATATTTCATATTGCTCACTTTTATTTTTATGTTTTTGCCTGTTCATTAGAAGTTTGTACCATCTGCTAATTTTACCTAGGTCTCCGCTTTGTAGGTCACTAGGTTGGGAAGATCCACTATCACCTGGATTATATTCACTACAAATTCATTATATAATTCTATTATTTCCTTTTTAACCATTGTTTGTATGGCTCTAATGTCTACTTCTTCAATCAAATGTAAACAGTCATAATACGTAGTTAAATAATCACCTAAACCATCTAATTTGATTCATAGATCGAAAACACAAACAATCAAATAAATAAGAGGAATTTCAGTATAATAACGCAACCATTTTGTTCGCATTGCTATAATAGTCTGACATAATTGATTATCTTTTTTATTTTCTTCAAAAACAACGGTAGTATTAATACACTCTATTAAAAATAAATACGCAGTCGGATAATAAACACCGGATGAAGTACAAGTTGCATCATTAAAAACTTTTAATTTTTTTTTTGGAAATAACCCCCTCTTGTAGGAATTAATTTGAGAAACATTATCCGAAATAAATGTACATAATAAATCTTTATATTCAAAAGATTGATTAAGCAACTCGTACGTAGAATTGCAACAAGTTTGAACATCTCTTGAAATTTTTTTCCTTTTCTTCCATGAGTTCTACAAAATCTGCCCCATTCTTTCATAATGTGGGATGTTTCCATAAAAATTGAGTTGCTATTTTTATTGATTGAGAAAAACATCAAGAGTTTTTAAAACCATCTTGTACACATAAATTTAAGATATGGCAAGCACATCTAATGTGAAAAAATTATCAAACAAAAGCGGGTTTACAAATCTTTTCTAACTCGGGGATTGAAGCCATATTTACCGCGACATTATCAAAATCAACTGAAATAGTTTTTTTAAACAAAAAATATTATTCTAAAACTTGCCTAATTATTCTATAAATATTATTTACTGTATGCCTATAATAAAAAAAATTGAAATGCAATAAATCTTTTTTGAATGTTCAAATCATCATCTATCTAATAACATGTAATACTCATACAAAAAATGAGTTTGCCAAGGATCACTCCAAATGCCGCTCCCTACATGCACACATCCATTTAAATTCATAAAACATATTTTGTAATTCTCTTTTTCCTCTTTTTATAAAGATCAAAAAGTTGGCATTCAAATATATTTCTCGAAACAGATTTTGTTGTGGAGTACACGAAGTTTGTATAAAATGATTAAAATCCAAATTTTCATCGAAATTAAATGATAAATGTTCAACAGCAACATATCTAGCTAATTATTCTTTATAAGTTTTGTTATTGTAACGAAATAAACGAGGAGTGCTAGAATTGGTGTATCCGAAAATTTATTGTTGGTTGATATTGATCCCCACTTGGGTTGGATGTTTGCCACAAGATGTCGTTTAAATGTTCCATAGGTGGCTCGACCTTTATATTTGGATGTCTCTCCATAATATTTACAAATTGCTTCATACCTTTTTTCACCTAAATTAAAATCTTTCCCTCTTCTCGAAGTGTCTCATATGTCGGATGTACTCTCCTCTTTCGGTTCCTTTGTTGTTGGCATTTCTTCGATACCGCTAAGAGGATGGAGACTTACTTGTGTTGGGACGTGCTCATCGTTGGGAATAAAGTTGATATGATCACATCGTCTCCCCAATATGCAAAATTACGAGGATCATAAGGATAATCGGATTTTTCCATCGGGCTCTTTGCTTTATTACTAGCTCTGCTTCCATTTGCCATTATTTGAGAGAATTGAGTGGATTGAGAGAATTGAGATGATTAAGAGAATTGAGCAGATCGAGAGAATTTGCGAGAATTTGAGAGAAATTGTGAAAAAAAATAAAAGATGAAAAATCGTATTTATAATAATTAGGGTAAAATTAATTAAAAAAGTGGAGGAAATGGCCGTCGCCTTACAATGATGGGGCTGTTTGTTTGTTTGTTTTTTTCCTAATGGCTAGAAAGTTGATTCAAGAAATTTTGTACTCGTAACAGGTCCAATTTAGAACTGGCAAGCCCGATCAACAGGTTTGACGAGGGCCGGTTCGGAGCTCAAACCGGCCTAATCGGAATAATTTTTTTTTGGGGGTTTTGATCAATTTTTAAAATCAAGAATTTGTCCCGCATAATTAATGCGATTACATTCAAATTTGACGGAAAAAAAGTAGATATATTATTAGTAATTTACGGTGTCGCCAAACGATGAAAATGACGCGTCTACCTTAATACAAATATTTGGAATAGCATGTACAAAGTTTGGTCAAGATCAGCCAAAATATCTCTCTACTTTGACGTGGTCCTTGAAACTATAAACACGGTTCTCTTCCCTCGAAGGTTGGGGGGGGCAATTCGGGTATTGAGAGGAGAGACGTCATGATTGGGTAAGCAAAGCATGGTCAGCGAGCTCAGGCCCTCAATCGGGAAGGCACAAAGCCCCAAAAAAAGAATCCGAATCCGAATCCGAACCCGCAACCCACCGCATTGCATTGTGTCACCCCCACGAGCCACGAGCCACGACACAACATATGATGCACCGCAAAGACCGACCCGCGTCTCACTGCGCACCGGAATTTATTTATTTATTTTTCTGGTTTCCTTTGTGCCTTTTTTTCCCCCCTTATTTTGACCAAAAAGACAGTAGGCTGGTTGGGGGGACGAGTGGGTCCCGCCTCCCCGCACGCGCGCAACGGCAACACCAATACATAGACGGACGGATCAAATGGCCATCATTCCCCGGTCCCAAATCAATGTATTTCGATTGTTCTTGTCTCTTTCTAGACTCTAGAGAGAGAGAGAGAGAGAGAGATTCCCTTTCCTTTTGATTTATAATATGTTTTTTCGTACCACCTGCACTTTAAATTCTAAACGAGGATGCGAGGAGCGACGATCGATCCTTTTTAAATATCATCACGAAAATACTGCACCCGCTACATGAAATGTTCGAATCGTGGTCGTAATTTACTCGTCACAGCTTTGCGGCTTTGAGAATCGAGGTCTACGAGCTTCTCATCGCATTTCAGCAACAAAAAGCAAAGAAAATAAAAAATGTGGACGGCACAAAATCGAAGCTCCCGACCTCAGTCCTTCGTCACCTGGCAGACTATCGGGGTGTTGTTTGATTTCCCTCGTGTTTAGATTTTTTTTATTTTATTTTATCATGTACCGGTTCGCTTAGTTGCTTTAATGGGCTCTAATCCCCATTTTTTGACTAAAAGTCAAAGTAAATTACTATATATGGAGAACCTATTTCTTTGCATAAAACGATGAACCGGACAACGAATCTTTGGTTTTGTTTGGTCTGGGAAGCAATTTTTTCCAATTAGCATCCTTTTTCAGATTCCGCCCATGTTGGATGGATAAGAAATAAGATAGAATTATTTCTACCTTTCCGTTACTTAGAAAAATAAAAAAAAATAAAAAATCTCCTTTTGGGTTGCAGCACTAGATGTCGGAGGAACAAACAAAAAAGTTACACTTGACCACAAACCTGCGAGGCTGGCCTCACCCAAATCTTGGCAACCCGGACTCACCGACCTAAGGCAAAGTTGCAGGCATTTTGTTTGTGCAACAAGCGAAGAGGTGTCTTGTCCCGATTTGGTGACCTTTGAAAGTTTGTGGGTGTTCGGATATAAACTTTTCGCCCTTTAATCTTCGAAAATTTGTGTCTATTCAATATACTATTCACGAGAATTTCATCTTCTATTTTCGTTTTTTTTTTCTTTTCTGGAGAAATGTAGCCACTTTTTCTGATTGTTTCCTTTGATAGATCTTGAGGAAATATCGGAATTGTCATATGCTATTTTCGCTTAAGTTTGTTGTATCCCGAAGTATTTTTGTGAGAAACCATTAACAATGTTGTGGGGGCGAATATACATTTCTCAGAAACTTAAATCCGTATAACGAACTCCAGGTGACCCAAATCTTTCGTTGTCGAACTTCTCCCGCAATCGGTCTCCACGTTGAACTTTTGAATCACGACTTGTATTCGCAACCCTTCCCCACGCGTCGACCGTGTTTGGATAGCGACGATGTATTGCCCCCGGCTCGGGAAAGGCCTCGTCCACCGTGCCGTCAACGTACCGGCGAGCGGAAAGAACACGGAAACGAATGGCGCGATAACTACTAGAGTTGAAGGTGTCGTCGATGATGGGGGTAAACAGAGATGTTCTGGACGCGGGAGGGTGATGAATTTTAGCTAAGACAGAGACGTCATGTGACTGCGACAGGAGTGAAGACTTTAATGTCCGTAAATTTACCATCTAGTCCGACGACCCAACGCCAATGCTGTTTGCCCAAGGTTGGGAATCATCGCAAAAGTCAAGAAATTCGCCATTGTTGTTGACTTGGTCCCATCGAAGGTTGACCCAGTCTTACTTCGTTGGGGAATCGTGATCGTGCGCTCTTGTGGGGGGCATGTTTCTCACTCCTTTTCGGGTCTGAAGGTGATATTCCATGTTGCACAGTGTACACCCGGGGCAAGGCGACCTGGTTTGGCACATGGATTGGCCTTATGCTTAAGTTAGTTTAAGTGAAAGGGAAATTGAGGATCTTATGCACAAGAAGAGTAGGATTAGTTTGAACCTTTTAAGCGAGTGTTTCATCTTATACAGCTATTCTCGTTATTGAGTTGCCGTGTTGGATTTGAAAATTAGTGACTTTGGGTGTGAACAAATACTTGTTACCGAAAACGCTCATCACCCGGATAATATGTGATGATGTATAATATTCTTTCAATCGACGGTGATCAAACTGATCTGAGGATCAATGCTCACTAAGTATTTAGTGAGTGGACGTGTTGTTGTGACTGTCTATTCAATAAGAGATGAGCAATGCATAATCTGGATTCAATATTGCCGAGTGTGATCGGCTTCTCAAGGGTTTGTTCCTCTTGCTTTGACACTAGTGTTTTTCGATAACTATCTAGAACGATGAACATGGAAGAGCGGCAACCTAACTATAGATGGCAAGCTTGCATCCCCTGTATATTAATGTAAAATGTAAGCATCAATTAGTATAGGTACATCCGTCAAATTTGTGAGTCAGGTTTGGTCCGACTCAAATTGATTGGTTTTTATGCAATACAAATCTAAAAGTCCTATACCAATCTAACCCCATATAGCTAAAATACTTATATATTTAGCATAATTTAGAAAAACTAGGTGAGAGCACAGAACGAACGAGCGTGAGATTGAATAAGGGCTAGAGAGAGTAAATAGAGAGTCATAGAGATGAATTGTGTCTAAATAATCCATTTAATACCTCACATAACTTTGGGTTTCACCATTTAAAGCTCATTTATTGAAAATAAGTAACCCATATAACAACTTAACCCATCAAATACGATTAAAAAATGCATTTATAACCCATTTTGACATGTCTATTGATGAGATTGGATCTTGGCCAGAAGAAGTTACGAATTCGACTCCACAAGACAACGTTGCCTCTTTTTTTCCCCCCTTTTATAACGATGTTATGGACTTTGCATCGATTAAGACTGGGTGAATGATCTAACGAGGAACTAGAGTGAACTACTACCGATAATTGACTTTTCAAATGATGAGATCCAAATTAAAAGACGAAAAAACGAGTGGATCTGGATTTGTGAAGGTTTGATCGCAACGTTATCCGACATATCATGTGTAGCCTAATGTCCCCTACCCATTTTTGGGCTGGGCTGGGGGATCCCCACCATTCAATAGGGGGGCCCACCTAATTGAAAGGTAAGGATCACCCTGTCAAGTAAAAACCTTGACCGGAGATTCTGACTCCTAATTTTTTCCATGACAGGGTGATCCCCACCCCTAATTTTTGGCTTATTGTTTACGTTTTTTTTTTTTCCCCTTCTGGGGCCCCTTTTTACCTCTTACGTTCTGCTTTCGTGTCTCCCCGAGCGGGAGACATGGAATGGACGTGAAAATTTGGAGGCAGAAGGAGAAAAAAAAAATCATCGTTGAGAGATTGGTGAGTTTAGTCTGCGGTGGATGTTTCTGCGGTGGTACCATGGTGACTCCATCCAAGAGTCCACACCATGAAGTATCTCTTGTTTCCTCTCCGGCCTCGTCCTATTCTCCATTTTCTCTGGGAAAAAAAAAAGAGATATAAAAAAATTCCTAAACTTATTATACTTGTATCAATTTAGTCATTAACTTTTCTTTTGGTCAATTTACTCTTAAACATTTTGCAACTATGTCAATTCAGTCAATTTAGCCGGCTCACGCCAATATGGAAATTTTTTTTATTTACATTTTGATTATTTTCTTTTTTTAATATTTTTTTTCTCTCTTATTGTATTTTAATTTGTGGCCCAAACCGAAAAAAGAAGAAGAAGAAAAAAGGTAAAAAAATGATTATAATTTTAGAAAATATTAAATTATGAAAAAATTGTAACGTTCGGTTTGACAAATGGGCTAAATTGATATAATCACAAAATGTTTAAGAATGATTTGAAAAAGAAAAATTAAGATTGAATTGACATAATTATAATATATTTAAAACTTTTTTTTGTCATTCTCCCCCAAATAGAATACGCGCCTTCTATTTTTACGAACTTTTTGGCTAGAAAAGTTGGTGGAAATTTAGGGGAAGAATGCAGGGGAAGTTGTATAAAAAGTCTAATCCCTTATTGTATGGTAGTTAGTTCACATGTAACCTTTCACTTGTGCCATTTTAGTTCTTACCATTTTGACGATTCGTCAATTTCGATTTAAATATTTTAATTGTATCAATTTAATTTTAAATCTTTTAATAATTTGATATTTAATCCTTAGCATTTTATTTATATCAATTTATATTTAAACCTTTAAGGATTTGTCAATTAGTCATAGACCTTTTAATTGCGGTTCGGGTTCATGTGAACAACCTTTGCATTTTCTAAATAAAATTCTTAATTTTGCCTTTTTTTTTTCCTTTGGCCTATGGCTGATACTAATGGCTAATCGCCAGCCATGGTTGAGTATCGCCCATAGGGGAGAGGAAAAGAAAAAGGAGAAAAAATATGCACGTCAATGCCAGCTAAAATTGAAAATTTTAAGATTAAATTGAGGAATATTCAAAAGATTTATGACCAAATTAAAAAGTCATTAAAAATTAGATTAAATTGACATAATTGAAAATTTTATGATATAAATTAATCGCCGTACAATAAGTTTATGACTTTTGACAATTATTCCGATTAGTGAAATTAAGTTAAACCTACTGTGGAGTTTTGTATTACGCCAAACGTACTTTTAGAATGTTCCCTGACGCATTGGAAACAATAGACACATAAAAGAAATTTCTCATTTGTTCAGAGGAATTGCTCTAAATTGAATTATGTAAAACTTGCGAATATCTGTCTGTCATTGCTAAACACAACGATTAGATATTCGTAACATGCGAGGAGTTTGGTAGATATAAACCTTAATCAAAATAAGAATGTGGGAAATTGAAAATTAACAATGTCCAAAAATGCCTAAAGTTTATTATAATTGTGTCAATTTAGTCCTTAACTTTTCTTTTGGCCAATTCAACCTTAAACCTTTTGCAATTATGTCAATTTAGTCCAATTTGGCTGGCCGAGGCCGACATGGCAAATTTTTTTATTTACATTTTAATTATTTTCTATTTTTAAATATTTTTTCTGCCTTATTTTATTTTAATTTGTGGCCCAAACCAAAAGAAGAAGAAGAAGAAAAAAGGTAAAAAAAAAACATAATTATAAATTTATAAAATATTAAATTATGAAAAATTTGTCACGTTTGGTTTGGCAATGGGCTGATTTGGCACAATTATAAAAAGTCTAAGAACGATTTGAAAAAAAATAAGATTGAATTGATACAATTGTAATAGATTTAAGACTTTTTTGATCATTCTCCACCAAATAGAGTGCGCCCATTCTATTTTTATGGACTTTTTGGCCGGAAAATTTGGTGGAAATTTAGGGGAAGAATGAAGGGGAAGTTGTATAAAAAGTCTAATCCCTTCTTGTATGGTAGTTAGCTCACTTGTAAACCTTTCATTTGTGCCATTTTAGTTTTTACCATTTTTACGATTCATCAATTTCGATTTAAACCTTTCAATTATATCAATTTAATCATAATTCTTTTAACAATTTATTATTTAATTCTAAATATATTATTTATATCAATTTATTCTTAAAACTTTTAATGATTTGTCAATTAGCCACAAACCTTTTAATTGCGGTTCGTGTTCACTTGAATAACCTTTGCATTTTCTAAATAAAATTCTTAATTTTGCCTTTTTTTTTTAACTTTTGCCTATGGCTAATACTAATGGCTAATCGCCGGCCATGGTTGAGTATCGCCCATAGGGGAGATGAAAAGAAAAAGGAGAAAAAAAATGAAAAAAAAAATTTATCCATATCAATGCCAGCTAAAATTGAAAGTTTTAATATTAAATTGAGGATTTATGGCCAAATTAAAAAGTCATTATAAAGTTAGGCTAAATTGACACAATTGAAAAGTTTATGATAGAGTTAATCACCGTACAATAAGTTTATGACTTTTGACAATATCCCAATTAGTGAAATAATCTTTTTTTTGGTCGAAGTGAAATGAAGTTAAACCTACCGTGGAGTTTCGTACTATGCCAAACACACTTTTAGAATTTTCCACGACGCATTGAAAACAATAGACACATAAAAGAAATTTCCCATATGTTCACTGGCGAAATGCAGAGGAATTGCTCTAGATTGAATTTATGTAAAACTTGCAAATATCTGGCTGTCATTGCTAAACGCGACGATTAGATATTCGTAACATGCGAGGAGTTTGGTAGATATAAACCTTAATCAAACTAAGAATGTGGGGAATTGAAAATTGACAATGTCCAAAAATGAAAGAAGCTCTTTAATCGAGGAAAATGATGGCTCATTTAAGGTCGCAAACGACTTCAAAAGAGTTCTACTTTTTCATCCACAACAAACCACCGGATTGGTAATAGGATCTTGTAACACCGTCCGGACGAAAAATCATGTCTTGTTTATTCAGTAATACGGGAATTCGATAACCCTATAGCGAATCTATTAATTTGGGCTCTAGAAATTCATCAACATTCGCGGCCCGCTTAGTATATATCTCAAAAAACATGACACATAATTTAATCAACATGTGATGAAGATGGGCACTCATTTTGCTATTGTTTAGGACAAATTGGACCGTCCGAAATTAAATTACAAATTGGGCTAATGTGTCTCCGCTTCCACAAAATTGGCCCGAAGACTGTTCTTGATTCCGGGCGATTTGCTCCCGCACTGAACGTCACGGTTCCCTCCGCGTCGTTTTGTCCAATAGGAACTCTACACCAAGTCATCGTACCCAATCAGAATCTTCCACGTGGAGAACCCGCGTCACTTAGTTCGCGCCCTCTTATAACCTCCCTCCCCTCGCCCAGCCAAACCGTCTGCCCTCCCTTCTCGAATACACCTTCAAATTTGCAGTTGAAGCTTCCGTTTTTCTACTGCATTCATCATCTACAGGCACCTGCTCTCTCTCTCTCTCTCCACTCTTCAGGCGTTCGGCGGGAGGAAGACCGAGTGCCGCGCCGGATCTGGTGTTTTCCGGTGACATTTTCCGGCCATCACTTCATGGAAGCTCACGGCGCCGGTCTCCGCCGTCTGTTGGTCCTGACATTATGCGTCGCTGGAATCTGGTCCGCCTATATTTATCAAGGAGTTTTGCAAGAGACACTGTGAGTGCTCTTTCCTTTATTGCCACATCAATTTTCATTTCAATTCCGTGATGGGATCTCTTGCTCCACCGTTAATGTTTAGGAGGTCGTTCGCGTGAATCATGCAGGATCTGCGATCTCTAATTGATGAAAATGCACACTTTATTGAGCGCGAAATGGTGCTACTTGTTGGTTGATCGGTTTCTTCGTTGCCGATATGAGCTTCTGTTGTTGGATTGTTTAGGGTTGACTGACAGAAGCTCTTTGTAATTTACATTGCTATTGCAGGGTCTGATCCCTGCATTGCTTAATCGATTGGAATTTCATTTAGTTAGGGAAGCATTGATTGATAATAACAATCTTGTTGCTGATTGTCTTTCTGTTCCCTCGGGTGGTTTAGGTCCACCAAACGTTTTGGTCCAGATGGGAAGAGATTTGAGCACCTTTCCTTTCTGAACTTGGCTCAAAATGTGGTCTGTTTAATCTGGTCATATATAAGTGAGTTGTCTTATTCCCTTCTCTATGCCAAATCCTTAATATATGTTCCTGGGTTTTATACACAGAAGTATATTATGGAGATATCAGGTTTCAATTGTTCTGTGCCCTTTCACAGTGATAAAAATTTGGTCTAGAAGTGGTTCTGGAGGGGCTCCATTGTGGGCTTTTTGGAGCCCTGGAGTTACAAACACTATTGGTCCTGCTATGGGAATTGAAGCACTGAAGTACATCAGTTACCCTGCCCAGGCATGACATTCCCTGTTTATTTGTCTTCAAGCAAAATGGCTGTTCGCCTTCTTTGTAATTTTGTTGTAGTTACAGCTAGTGTTGTCATGTATAGTCCTAAGTACTCATTGGATCTGATCATGTTTGCTTCTGTTTTCTTTGGTTTCTTCTTTTCAGGTCCTGGCAAAATCATCGAAGATGATTCCAGGTAGGATTAACATTTGCCAACCTAATATGGCAATTAGTTTTTGATGGACTCAGCTTTGTTTATGCTATGATTCTTTCGGGATAGCACTGACTAATTTTAAAACAAAGGTCTTACAAGAAAGTTTTAAGAGGGTAATGGAGATGAATTTTGTGGGAAGGGGATTGGGTTCTGTGAAGAATGATAAAGTTGTTTGAGATAGCCATAAATTTAATCTAATGAGAATTTGGAGAGATCTATTTTCATGGTGGCCCTCAGGATAGACTTGCCATGAATAGTTCACATAGAGCTAACCTGAAGTCTTGGGGAAATTTTTTCTCTGATAGTTTTATAAACTTTGGATCCAGTACCGTGGCTGCTCTTTATGTTGTGTTTTTTGTGTATCAATCTTTGGTTTATGACCGATTGTTATACTTTTCATGTATCCAGTGATGCTGATGGGTACTCTAGTTTATGGTATAAGGTATACTTTACCTGAGTACATATGCTCTTTCCTTGTGGCTGGTGGAGTTTCTACCTTTGCTTTATTAAAGGTACGCACATGAGACCCATCCTTTTCCATTGTTCATAAATTATCAAGTTATTATCATATGAAAGGCAAAGATTGAACATGAGAATTCTGTTTCTTTTATTTTGCGCTAATTCGTAATTTGTTTTATACAGAC
Source organism: Rhodomyrtus tomentosa (assembly GCA_028455895.1). Taxonomy (NCBI): domain Eukaryota; kingdom Viridiplantae; phylum Streptophyta; class Magnoliopsida; order Myrtales; family Myrtaceae; genus Rhodomyrtus; species Rhodomyrtus tomentosa. The sequence goes on along the minus strand of JAPCWY010000003.1, from coordinate 8,190,540 downwards.
CAGCTCGAAAACTATCAGTAAGTTGGCACATCCCAATGCCCCTCTAGGATATCTTCTGTGTTTCCTCAATCTTATGTTTGATGGATTTACAAATGCAACTCAGGATTCGATTACGGCAAGGTATTTTGCTTATCTTTCTGGACTTCAATTCTTCCTTGTCAATTGATGATAGTTGTTCCCCATCTCTCATTTTTGTGCCTGAATTTTCTCCGACAGGTACCCAAAGACTACTGCTTGGGACATAATGTTAGGAATGAACCTTTGGGGTACCATATACAACCTAATCTATATGTTTGGCTGGTCACAAGGTATTGGATACGAGGCTGTCCAGTTCTGCAAGCAGCATCCTGAGGCAGCGTGGGACATTTTCATCTATTGCCTCTGCGGTGCAGTGGGTCAGAATTTTATTTTCCTAACCATTAGCCGATTTGGCTCCCTTGCTAACACCACCATCACCACTACACGCAAGTTCGTGAGCATAGTGGTGTCCTCGGTATTAAGCGGCAACCCCTTGTCAACAAAACAATGGGGCTGTGTTGTCATGGTCTTCTCTGGATTGTCATACCAGATCTTCCTCAAATGGAGGAAATTGCAGAGGATGCAGAGGAAGAGGAAGGCCATGTGAATCAAAGGTCCTGTGACGACTCCTGGCCTTTGTAGTTAGCTCTTCCTGCGGCTTCCTATTTACAACTTACTTTTTCGCTTGTATAATTGTGACCTGAAGTCCAACCAAAAAAGAAAAAAGAAAAATTGTGACCAGAAGGTCCGGTAGCTTCAAATTTAGGCAACAGGTAGCATATTGCTCAATGTAATATTCAGTAGATACTTTTACAAGGAGGAGAGAGTTTTGTCTTCAGAATTGGCTTTCATTTTGCTCCGGCTCCCTAAGACTTGTTCACTTATCGGAACATTCTGTGGCCCTTTGCTACATTCTGTGGCCCTTAGCTAGGTTGGTTGGTGGATTAATACTTTAATAAGTAGGCTGTGTACAAAGCCAATTCGAAGGCTTTTCTCAATGCGCGTTGAAGATTTCTTATCTGAGCCGCGGCGCTCATTGCCAAACACCAATAGATTACATTGTGGGGTCAATCCAGGGATCTGCACTTGTAATTTTGTGAAATATTGTATTGTCAAATTTGTGACATCGCTGGTGAGCCACGTGACCTTATAAAATCATCATATAAACATGAAGTTACTTTATTTGACGGCAGAAAAAAGCTTAGAAATCTTCAGAGTGAAGAAGAGATTTATGTTATCCAGGACGCTGAATGAATCATTAATCTCTTGAGAAGAGTATGACAAGCGAACCCAAATCGTATTGCATGGCATTGGTCCAAGAAATGAACTTTAGATCGAGTCTGGGCAACGAATTTTACTTTCTGTTTCCAGAACAACAAATCAGGAATGTGGCACATGATTGATGGAGATGGTCAAACCACATCACCCTTTTTCTTTTTGATAGTTCATTATGACCAATGAGTGCGCTTCATCATTCTGTAGTGAGGTCCCCTCCTCTCCCTTTTTAACCTTTACACCGATCTTTTTAAGTTAAATGGGACAGGATTATGCTGGAACACCACCATACAGATCCCTCCATCACAATTCAAAGTTCAAGCAGAACTCAACGCCCCACCGAATCCTTAAAGAGCCCTTCTTCCCCCAGAATTCTGTCTGCTCTGAGGTGAAAGCAGATACAGGAAACGGCGAAGGCGAAGCAGTAGGACAGAGTCTCTCTTCTCGGGTATATGCTAATTCTTTGTTAATTAGTTACCTGACTTGTTCATGTGATTGAGGTGAACAGGTTTGTGGTTTGTTGCAGTTCTTGGGCAATTTTCCTTCTATGCTTCCTTATCAACCTTCTTCAAAGAAGCTGACTAGATCATGTCTCAAGTTTTTCCCTTTAGCTGATTCTTACCTTCTTCTGCAGGATGACATTGGCCTAATCTTGATCATGCATAGCATTTCCATGTGTTGAATAGGAAAAGAAAGAAGATAAGCACACCAAAGACCGTATCATATTTTCACTCCAATCTCAGTAAGTATCATTACATCAGAAAACAAATACAAAGGCCAAAAAGATTGTCCTATATGATATGCACACCACAAATGTTGGGGCCAAAAAATAAAATCAAACAGGAGTCCCTATGGACTGGACTGGTGGTTCCTCCTTCCCTTTTTTTTTTCCCCTTTCTTTTCTTCGTTCTCTATTTTTTGGATTCTGATTGTCTATTGTAGGTAGGCTGTGGGCGATTTGCCGATGCATAATTACACTCTGGCTATGAGGGTTTATGTAGCAGGTTCTGTACAAACAAAAAATGGACAGAAGAAACTGAGTAGGAGTTGTTTCACCTTGAAACAACATTTGGCAGAGGGAAACAAGAAATCACAGAGGGAATGACACGCCTCTAAAAGCACACTTGATCACTGGTAGTGACTTCTGACAAGCTCTCAATCTGTCAGGATTGCAGAATGTGCCATAACATTCCGTTTCCCAAAGTAGGAGGGCCTTCAAATGCAGACTCAATATGCCTTTTTTGTAAAACTTTAGGCATCGAGTGGTTGCATTGGGAAAAAAATTGGATCTTGAACAGTAGTAGAATACTTACTATAGGCAGGATCAGCCAAGCAAAACAAAAAAGGGTCTGGGGCGTGTTTAGAACTCTGGTTACTGAAGTTGGATTAACATGGTCGGTCACAGGCTCTGAAGGAGAGCTCTTTTGCAGGGCGGCTGATAAACTGAATTAGTTGGAGGGGATGTAGGAAGCGAATCCATGCCGAACGTTTTCAGAAGGAAGTGTCTCTCCTGAAAAAGAAAAACCCAAATAAGCATTTAGTCTCACACCATCTTAGCAAATAGGCTATGCAAATGAATTCGTTATGGAAAACTCAAGTTGGAATGTAACAGGACCATATTAACTCCAAGGCCTAATGAGCATTCTTCACAAGTAGAAAGGATGACACATATCAACTCTAAAGCCTAATGAGCAATCTTCACCTGCAGAAAGCATGACACATAACAAGCAATAAACACATTTTCGTCTTTCTTCTTCCTCATTTTATCTTTTCTATCATTTAACTTTGTGTTTGGAAGGGTCGGGGAGAGTGAGTCTTGCCACATACCAAAGCTTATGCTCGACCTGCCATCTCTTGCAGACATAGAGACAGCACGGGGAATATAGCTGTTGAGAAGAATCTGCTTCTTTTGGGATTTAGGGAGAAATTCCCCATCTGTTTCTATTCTGGTTTTACATAATTGTGGATTTGCACTTACAAGCTGGTCTAGGAAAAATTGGGGATCCATTCGACCTTACTGAGCTCCTTATAAACGCTCACTGACATTTAGACGGCAGGCATCAACTAAGACCAAGGATTGGCTGAACTGGCGGAGAATATTTTTCTCCAGGCACGAGATAAAGATTAGTGGTCCTCTTTTCTCTTCACAATAAGGCATCAACTATTCACTACCTATCTAAAGTTCTGTGGAAATTAGAGAGAAGTTTTGACCTCATGGTGATCTAGTCCAGTTCATTACGTCTAAAACAGTGCTTGTTTCTAATTAAGAAAGATTTAACAAAATTTGGTCAGCCAATGCATACCATGTAGATATTCTATTCAGGGTTACTCAAAGGCACCCATTGAACAAAGAAGCATTTTCAACAATGTGATCTTAAGGATCCTCTGCAGGATCTCTGATGGCTCAGTTCTGCTAGCCTTAATGTGGATTATAATGTTTCTAAGCAGACGATGAGTTCTATTCACAGGATGGATGACCCTCTCTCTCTCCCTCTCTCTCTCGATCAATCGATTGATCGATCGATCGACCGAAATATAATTCCCTTTCAAAGTGATAAGGTCAGAAAACCTCCTTTCATAACGAGATACATAATTCCTCCGAGCTCTGTTCATTTCTTATTTTCTCTAATGCGTCAAGACACGAAGGGCAACTGCTGTAGCCCTTTGCCCTTAGTACCACATTTTTTTCTTACAATTTTTGGGCAACTGATGTGTTCGGAACATAGAGCACCGAGAAGAATATGGGTAAAAATTCCTTTACCGGACACATTCTTTATAAATGAGTGTCCGTAGGGGCGCATGGATCTGAAATCCTGCGAATTCGAAGCTATCAAAATTCGTGGTATTATTCCAGAACTGAGATTTCCTTTTCAGCCTGTCACAAATTATCAGTCCACCTCCTTTTGTGTTATCAAAGGTATAGCGCATCCAGCGAAGTTCCTAAGATGCTGAAATTTGATCGTGGATTTAAATCAGCAAAAATACATTGAAAGGGAACTTACACTTTCTGAAAATTTTGGTGTGGGAATTCCTGCTGCTAAGGATCTGAACAGTGGAGTTACATGAACAGGAGAGCTACATTCTGTATTTGATGGGGCAGAAGCAACTCCGTCACAAGATTGGAAAGTACCTGATGCAGAAAGATCAATGGTCTTGTCAGCTAAATCTAATACGGAATAGTAATGTACACAAGAAAAGATTCAGGTTTTTGCTGAGCAAACAAACCTTCATGAGTGAGCGAGCTGGAAAGAATCCCTTTGCAGCAGTTATCAACTACACATTGTTCATCAGAATGGTTAGTTTGTATTTCACTTCCAATAACTTTATGCAGTGAAACTTCTTCGGCTTGAGGTTCTTCTGCTTTATCATAAACAGGATGAATCGAAATAGTAGAAGCTGTGCTATACTCTGAGCTGGCTGGAGACTCCTCACACAGATTGGGTTGCCTGCAATATAAGTACTATTAGGCAGCGCTTGGAGCAGAGAGAGAGAGAAGTTGAGGGTTCCACAGTTCTTGAACTTTCGATAGTCCATATCTACATTGATTACCTCCAAGATGTTTGGCTTCCCTCATTGCTGCTCCTGATGTCCTCCACCATGACTTTGAAATCTTCGAATTGGAGATCAGTGTCAGTGACGCAATCTTGGAGAACATCAGCGTCCTTCTTGTGGCTCAAAAATTCCTGGAGAACCTGAGTTCCATAACTCCTGAAAATCAGTGATAATATGCAGAAAAAGGACGGTATTTTCTTGACTAGTTGGGTAATTTTAGTAACCAATTATGATTGAGTAGCCTTCCTTCATTTACCAGCATCACTTTCATGGCAACTGATCTAACCTTAGGATCAAAAGGTGGGTCATTTAATTGAAAAAGATGTTCTTTTGGGAAGAGTTTGATCTACTGAATTACTGAAATGACAGTTAACTAACTGCCTTCAGTGATCTCGCCAGAAACACCAAAGCGACTGTAATGTACTCACCTTCCAAGTATTTTCAAGACTCTGTTCCACGTTATCGGCATTGACTTTCAGCGCAAGAGAACTGAGCAGTTCGGCTTGTTGAACCAGAGCAATAACTTTTGGATCATCCTTTTTAAGAAATGTACCTTGGACTTTGGTACCATCAGCTGCACAAAAATCAGAGAGGAATGTAACCTTAGCATTTGTGGCTTTAACAAACAAGTTCAACTAGTGGCACAACTTATGACCAAAGCTTTCGTAAAAACAGTCTCGATTGACTGAATTAAAGATGATGGCCTTTCCTAAGAATCATGCATTGAATGCGCATATCATGCTTTTTATCATGTTTGCTATATTAAATATGATGATCTTTTCAAAGGATCATGTACTAGAATCGCTTGTTATGTCTGTTTAAGCAACATGATTAAAATGCCAGAAATTTTTGGGTTATGTAGTTACCATCGTTGGTGGCTTCTTTTTGGTTTCTTTCAGATTGCTGGGGTGGTGAGTTGGTAGCGCGAAGATTTTGCACCAATATGGAAAAGGGAGCTCTTTGTTGCTGACTATATGTGATCCCACGTTGTGTATGTAATCTGTCTTGTATGTTGCAAGCTTCCGCTATAGTCTGAATATGAGCCCTCCTGAGATAAACCCAGAAGCATTTTACGGCATAGAAGAGGTTTCTCCCCAATAAAAAACAGAAGAAAGAACAAACAGAAAAGTTTATGAGTTCAGTGTAAATCTTCATGCGTCCTACTCCTATCTAGCAATACCTCATCCTCTTAGCTGGTGCTGCAGATTCTGCTGTTCCATCTACACTTGATGGATTTTGTGAGATGACCCGTTTGCTGTTCAGGTTGATGTTATTCTCTTTTGCTAAGGCTTCGTACTTTGCTCTTTTCTTACACAAGGTTGTGAAGCGATTTTTTACGGCATTGTCAGTCCTGCATAATAAGGAGCAATCAAATTGACGCCGAGCGGGAGAATGCATCTTCTTGGGCAAAGAAGTGAAGAACATATAGTGTACCTCCCTTACCCCAAAAAAAAAAAACATATAGTGTACCTGCCTGAAACCACCTTTGCTATTTCAGTCCATCTGTTGCCGAACATCTTCTGCGCCTAAACACGAGCAAAACCGCATCAACTGGGAGAGTTCACACTCCCATAATTCTGGTTATTTTTCTATGAACTTCTAAGGGAAACAGAATAGTTGTCTAATTTATCGATCCCTCTGCTGAAAAATAGGAAATTTTCGTGCCGGCCATGCTATTACCAAGCACAAGTGGGTATTCAGATGAAAACCACTCATTGCTCGTGTCACCGACTCATTTCTCGTCCAATGATCTCGGTCGTATGGATTTGAAGACCGGTATTTTCACAGACTACAAACACTAAACGCCATTCACATCCAAATAGATTTGGTTTCCTACCTCGCATAATAGCATATCTTCCTCGGGTGACCAACCCCCCTTCTTGAAGTCAGAATTCAAATATGTGTACCATCTGCAATAACATGAATAAGATCTTAGTATACTTATACGAACGATCAAATTAGAGCAGGAGTACGATTAAGAAAACAGAACACGTTATGCATCAAATCCGACCTCCTTCTGCATTGTCTGGTCGTTTTATCCTTGAACTTTGATGCGATAATCGACCAGCTATACCAAGAACAAAAATGCCAATCGTCAACTGATGCAAACACTCAATACGAGCAAGCATAAAAAATGAAGCAAAACTCCTACTTCTCAGTTCCATGAATACCGATTTGCTCACGGAGTATATCATCCTCCTGCAGACCACGAAATTTCCCACCTTAGAAAGTCGTCATCTCTCAAATCAAATCAATTCAAAACTTCTTCAATCCAATCAAGGAGCGGGGGCAAGATAAAAGAAAGAAAGAGAAAATAGAATAAAATAAAGCAAGAGCTAAGGAAGCAAGAAAAAAAAAATTACCTCTTGAGACCAAGTCACGATATGCCTCTCTTTCTTCTTGGAATCTTCAGTGTCAATCGTCTTCTTCATATCCTGCATCGCTATTTCTCTGTACCACTCGGTCCTTATTCTATGTTTTCTTTGACGCTCCTCTCTTTATAGAGACCAAACTCAATCTCTCTGTGCCATGACTCATAACAAAGACCCTGTATTAAAAAAAATGCACCCTTTCCGTTCAACAAACTTTATCGGTCACTGTTCAGTTCAAACGGGACAAAGACAAAAGCTCGCTTCGCATGAACCAAAAAACTCTGTAATCCACACACACCCAGATGCCTCGGATTCTAAAGTTTGCAACTTTTCGATTCACCTTTGATCAGACAACATGCTCTCTCTGAAAGAAAAAGTGGGGATGCAAAGATTTTGGTAAAAGAGAATGCTTTGCTTTAGCTCAGACCGTAAATGGAAGGGCGGTTTTTGATATGTGGAAACTGTGATTGGATCGAAATGGCAAATGCTGCTGTTTAATCTCTCTGATGGATTTTCAAAATTTTCGGGATTCGGGGGATGACGGAGAGGCCCATGGCACTCTCAAGAATGAGAATGAGGAAAAGGAAGGAATCAAAGTTTTCGATGTAGCGGAGTGATGAGTATGTATGAATGTAGGAATACAAAGAGCAAGAAGAATCCGCAGAAATAGTGTTTTCTTACTCTAAAGTACCAAAGCCCGTGCCGTGATGGTCAGATTATCTTATAAAACGAATAAGAGCGAGAGAGAGAGAGAGAGAGAGAGAGAGAGAGAGAGAGAGTCGATGAGAGTAGATTCGGGAGAATAAAAGGAGAATGCAAATGGGGCTGAACCTGATGATGATGATCTGTCAAAGTATTGATTTTCTCCCTCTTTCTCTCTCTCTCTCTCTGTCTAGAAACAAGAACCATTTGAATCTCTGCCTCCCTCCCTCTCTCTCTCTCTCTCTCTCGCTCTCTTAGTCTCTGTCTCAGGAAGAGGCCAGTGACAGGGCAGAGTGCTAGAAAAATATTAATTTGGACCAACGGTTTCTTGCGTTAGTGCGCGGGCGTGGAGGGGATTTGAATGAAACGCTGAAATCCACGAGAAAAGATAATTAATGGCCATCGGTCATCCCCATGGATGGGGGCACATAAAGACCTCGACCACACCCACATGCAACAAGTGAAAAATAGAAAATAGAAATTACACTACACAGCAAGTATGCTGTATCCACTATCCACGAACCTCTTGGCTCGATTAATCCCATATACACAGACCATTCCGACTGCGTATGTCGGAAAAGATCAAACGACAAGTATATTACGTATTCTTGGAACAGAGATCTGCGATTGTTCAAGAGCAATTTACAGCTTACAGAAGAGATATTGAGACCCACATTTAAAAATCGATGGTCATCGCTCTCCGAGGACACGAGATAAACAGTGAGGGAGCTGAGAAGTGGGGGTCATATAAATGAAGGAAGGAGCAGTTTGAAAATTTTTCTGGTTAGAAAGGGGACGTGACGTTGTTGCTGACTGCTGAGCAGAGCTCGAGAGCTTCCGCGTCGACCATCCATTGAATGAATCACCCCTTGTTCTGGTTTTGGGCTAAAAAAATTTCTGAAGATCACGACAACCGAGCAGCTTCCTTCTCTCTCTCTCTCTCTCGCTCTCTCTCTCTCTTTCTCTCCAGCTACTAGCAGCAGCAGCAGATGGGCCATGGGTGTGTGGACCCTTTTGTTGCAGCAAGCAACAGTCCTCTTTGATCCACTGCCCGATGTCTATCTTGTTTGTACAATTTATCATCCATCGCTTATATGTAAGTCACGACAGAGAAAAAAGAAGAAGATGGGGTTTAAGTACCTTAGCGTTGTCTTGTTGCACTCCCGATGGAGAGTCTGGGTTAGTATTCAAATGGTGTTCATGCACTCAAAATTACAGCTGGTAAGTGAGGGAAAATTACCGAAAAAAAATTCCTTTACTCTATTGTAATTGTGTAAAAAAAAAATTGGCACAATTTGCAAAAGATTTAAGACTCAATTTGCAAAAAAAAAATGACAAAATAGATTGAATTGGCATAATTCGCAAAAAAAAAAATTAGGACTGAATTGTCACATACATAAACATTCATCGCAATTTTGATGCTGCACATCTTTTCTCATTTTGTGGATTTGATGACAATTACTCTAACAGCTCAAATTATTAGATGTAATATTTAAATTCTGCCATCTCCGGCAAGATGGATATCAATAACCACCTCCGCAAAGTGCAAGCAAATTTAAATAATCGAACCATATTCAATCAAATTACAATCATTTGATGACGTTTCATGGTTCTGATCATGAATAGCCTTTGGACGGTTCTGATCATAAACAAACAAAGCGTGCTTAACGCTAATCTTTCATGTAACATGTCGTCACCGTGCCTAACCCTCGAGAGAAATGAGGCTGATCTCATCGAGTTATGACAATTTCAAATCGCCCCACAACCGGATAATACTAAGGTAGAGGGGCTCTAAGTGATACCAACTTGTGACTATACTTCTTGAGGTGCAATTTGATGTTGAATCGCAATCTCCCCCCACACACATATATACACACACACTCTCCCCCAAATGAGTGAATGTACGACTTTTGCACTACACTTGAGATTATAAATATTCAACCACGCTTGTTGTCAGTATAAGTTTTCACAACATTGATTGGAGACAGTATCGATCGGAGACATTGCTTAAAAAAAAAATACAAAGCAAAGAATATATCAATATCAACAACACCTTTATCCTAAACTAGTTGGGGTCAGCGGTTGACGAATTCGAAATAATCATAAAAATAAAAGCAGAATCAATCGAGGGAAAAGAGATAAATGTGTAAATATAAATATATATATCTATTTATCTATACGCCACCTCTCCGCAACACTAATAGCTTCCCTTCAATTTGTCATAAGACAACCTGTACGCCAATCTATTTACCACTCCATTAAATCTTGTTTTACTGCTTTTCTCCAAGTAAGTTTCGACGATCTCTTGATTTTTTAGTGTTATATTCTCGATAGCAAACTTCTGTTCGTATCTGTGCATCTAAGGTCCTTCGGAGTATATGCTCAAACCATCTCAATTTAGGCTCTCTCATCTTTTCCGCCACCGGTTCTATTATAATTTTTCGTCAAAGCAAAAGAATAGGAAAGGAAAAAAAAAAAAAACAACAGCAACAACTTAAACATCGTCAAAAATAGAGTAGAAAAGTGGGTCGTATAAAACAAAACTAAATGTCAAAAAAAGATGCGATGCAAAATCAGTTCCAAAGAAGTCCTTAGTGATTTATGGCCATCAGTGCTCGCTAGTCAGCATTTATGTCTAACGGCTAGGAACCCTAATCAAATGTGTTTCGTGCTTGTGAGGAATTGGTATTTTTGACTTTTCTGTTAACGTCGCGAAATCCATCGAAACCTTCCCGAGTATTCAAAAATGAACATATGTAGAATTGTGCATGATTTCCTCGTAGTTTCTCTAAATTTCAAATCACACACACACACACACACACACACATATATATATATATATATATATATATTTTCTGTTTTTGTTTTCGGGAGAGGAAGTTGCGGCCCCAAGTCAGAAATAGCTAATAAGTACGCATAAATAGCTCCCTGGAGTTTTATATATGGTCTTCATTATGCAAGAGCAAGAACCGCACATCTTCCATTAGGGCTTCATTCTCTTCCCTCTTGTGGGAGGGAATGTGGAGCTATTGACTAATCGTCCATCTGGATTGGACCTGAAACCTGCCCTACACGATGACAAACAAGGAAGAGAACAGTGGAAGCTTTGAAAGAAGATGAGTAAAGAAAGGAGGGAGGATGGGAGCAAGAAGCGAGATTCCTCTCCATGAGGTTGACATAAACCTAACTCAACATAACGTTAATTGTCTGTACTATTAGAGCATCTTTATCGTTTGATTTGAACCCGCAGACCATAATCCCTTCGAATAATCATACTAAATCCACCCAAAAAAAAAAAGGACCGCTATATTATTGTCGGTTTTGGACGTTCCCTTTAAGATATTTATAAGCTTCATACGTAGTTCGCAGGGTTTCGGTTGCGCGTTACATGTTAACCCTACGCGCTGCGGCCTCGTCTTGCCCTTTTAACGTCCCTTTCCGTACTGAATGAATTATGACACACTAATTACACCATGCCACCTGGACTCGACGGTTGGATGCCACGTGGAAACAGGGAGGGCAACTACCAGTCTTCTCTCCAACCTTTTGTCTTTTGAATCCCGGAAATGATGGAGCCCTCCCTCCACAGGAGGCTGGACAAAGCGGCCGTCTGCACGGTCTCTTTCTTGGAAGGGAATTTCCCGCCCATGACGCGAAATAGACGGAGGAAAAAAAAACAAGAGACAAAAATGTTTCGCAGAAAATTAAAGACAGATGGATAAGGAGAGCGGCCAAAAAAAAAAAAAGTTATGCTTTGTAATGTTTGCATTGAGTCAATGATGGTTAGCCAATCAGAATTCTTGATTGTACAAGAATTGAATAGCCAAAGAGATTTGTGTTTTAAATCATCGGTATAAATTGTATTTCGAATAATCGATTAGATAAAACCATTGATCGTTGAAATGCCCATCTCCCCCCAACAAGAAAGAAAGGGAGCGATAATCGAGAGACGGACCGGTAGGTTTTTAGTTGCTAAAAGCTTAGGGAAGATGGGCAAAATGTGAACGAGAATATGGTAGGGCTTTTTTTTTTTTTTTCCTTGGGAGAGGGAAAGAAATCAGTCAAGAAAAGGGACCAAAATTCATTTAAAATGGAGAAGAGAAAGAGAAAGGGGCAAGTTGAGGATTGGAACTCTAAGACATTAGGTGAGGGAAGCTAAGGGAGGGGTCGGTGATGCTTTGTCCCACAAGCAGCCATCAAAGATCAAGACGACCCTGAAAAAGACCAACCTTGTGGGATCCCCCTTTCTTCATAAAGTTGTAATTTTTAGCTTCCCCACTTCATCATCCTCCTCTTTTTTTTATTTATATTTTTATTAATCGAGCATGAAAACCCACAAGGACCCAAAAAGGGAAAAAAAGAAAAAGGAAAATAGTGACCCCCACGAACTCTAATTTTCAAAAAGGAAATCCGAGATTCCCTCTCCTTTTTTTTTTTTTTTGCCCCCAATCCATTGTGGCTTAGCATTTGTCAAAGTTAGGCTGTTGATTGAGGGTGAGATGCATGAGCATTGGAAGTGACCTTGTGGCAAAGCAATAGAGTTTAATAAATAACATAGATTTGGCAGATGTGGGACGAGGTGGTGCTCTCTCTTCAAAACCGCGTTATCTCCATTGGGTCTTTTGATAATTCTCGTCGAGGTAATGATTTTTCCCGTTGAATTCGATGCCTCCATAGCCGTAGGGGCCTAAAGTGAACAGTAGAGAAAGGACATATATATATATATAGATAAAATTTTCGAAACGTTTCAATCGCCGGGGCGAAGCATTCCATGAAGCCCTTGAGATGGGGCTTCATTGTTGTCCTACTTGGCATATAACATCTTTTTGCTCATGACACCATGAACGACTAGTGGATGCATGGATAAATAAAGCATTCATTGTCTATGATCATTGTCATCTTTCGCTCCTCACATATATACATCTATTTCTCTCTGTCTCTATTATATATATGTATATGTATATGTATATATGTGTGTATATATATATGTGCACATCAGATTTCTTGATTAACCACAATATTCAACCTCAAATAACTTGTAACTTTTATCAATGGATTTTTAGATATTTGTAATGTTGGGCAGTTAAAACCTCAATCCAAGCGCATCATGTCCTAGAGCTGGCCCTTTATATTCATATAAGTAGATGCCATAATGAATCCAAGCAAGCAACCACAATCAACTTGCCCGAGAAGAGCCAAATTCAGAAATTCAAATGTTGCACGATAAAGATGGAAAATTTATGAAAAAAGTCATAAATCTATTGCAATTGTGCCAATTCAGTCTTATTTTTTTTTCAATTAAGCCATAAACCTTTTGTATATGTATCAATTCAGTGCTCTTGTCCAACGACCAGTGCATATATTAAACTATCAAGCCAATTGCAACATTAGCAACACGATCGGGATGGCCCGGGACATAAATAAACATGATGCACTAATGTACGACAATCTAGCTATTTTATTCCTATGTCCGTAGTATATGTTTATATGTATAGGCGTGCACGCGGGCAGCCCTCATTCGGGCATATTTGGAAATATACCAAACAACTAGTAATGCTAGAGCATGACAAATCATTTTGATTGCAGTATATGGAAAATTGAAAATGTGGGTTTTAATTATAAATCGATTAAAACTCTATCATGAATAACTTCTTTTGACGATTGTGGAAACTGCAATGAGATTGAAATTGAGAACAATAAAAGACTACACAAATTCAACATGAAAAACCCTTTCAAGAAAAATCATGTGGAGAAGAGAAGCAAATCCATTATGAAAATTCAAGGATTACAAAAAGCGACTCTTAAGGGTTTATCTATCTAATTTCTTAAGTCGGATCGTCATGAATTTCAATACTGATAGAATATCGAGACAGGATTCAAGACATACTCAACAAATTTAATTATAATTTTGCGATTGAATTGAATGCATGAGGTGTCATAATATCATATGAATATGGTCCCTACTCAAAAAAAGATATGCTCATATATATATATATGAGAGAGGTAGGTAGGTGTGGCCAATATGGTTTGAGTTCTAAGAGCATGTAATAATGTTACCCAAAAAAATAAAATGAAAAAGAAAAGGCGGAAGCATGATGGGAGGGGAGGCCCAATTTCCGAAAGAGATTGATGGACGATAAAGATAAGTGTGTGGGGCTTTTCTCATCTTCTTTTCATGAGACTCGAACTCGCCATGTTCCAAACGAGAGCGTCCCCCCACCCACTTGCACGCCGCCACGTGTCTCTCTCCATTCACGGACGTCCTTTCATTTCTTGTATATTTCCTGCCCCTTTTTCTAGATTGAACACCCATTTTGGTGGGGCTAGGCTAGCAAATTCACCTTCTCCCCCCACAAAATTACGTATGAAACAAACAAGGTATTAACTTGGATACTCGGAAAATTCAAAACTTCCCTTTGGATGATCTCGAGTTCAAGTCATGTTGGCAGCAATCCAAAAACGAAATCACGGATACACTAGATCGATAAGGAGGAGTGCATCCTGAAAATCACTAGCAGAGGTACATCTAGATACGCACTGTCAATCCAAAAAAAAAAAAATGTACAAGACAAACTTGGCGCGCTCATTTCTTTGATGAAATACGGATTGGCGACCAAAACAAATTTGCATCAGCGGAGGCATGCCAATTCAATCACTTACAATAGAATGAACTAAACTCATTCGTGCGTAGGTATTGGTCTAAAACCACTATTCCATCTCCATGACACATTGACATATATATTATTCGTCTTAACTCTAAAATTCAACATGCTAATTAAAAGACTTATATACGACATTCATAATACATCATTTCAATTTATTCCTAATTATAAATATACCTTTCTAGTTTAGGATGTGCTTGTTTAACTAAAAGAATTACACAACATTCATAGCGTGTCATATAAATGTATTCCTAGTTATGGTTAACAATATAAATGATTTATGAATTTTGATTCAATGTGCAATGTGGTTTATGAATCTTACATTTATTCAATATGATCCATGAATTTTGACCCAATATACAATGTCGTCCTCAATTTTTAATTTGTTCAATGTGATTCCTTGAAATAGTCCATGGAGAGTATGAAAATATTTAATAATGTCATTGAACTTGAATTAATAGAAGGACAAAATTGAATACTTTCATATAATTCGGGGACTAAACTAAACATGTACCAAAAATTCATGGCTATATTGAATAAATTAAAATTTCATAGACGACATTACACATTGAGCTGAAATTCAAGGACGAAATTGTGCATCGAGTTAAAATTGATGGACCCTTTTTGATGTTATCCCTCTTCATTAAGTATGTAACTATCCTTTTCAAGATTAGGATGTGCTTGTTTGACTAAAAGGCATTGTTCATGAATTAGTTTTCTGGACTTCCACTCGTTGGTCAATCATCAACAAATCATTTATAGTCAAATAACATATGCATGGTTAAAGTTAGAAAAATGAATTCCTTAACCTGAAAAGCAAAAAACATTTTTCTTAAAAATGATTTCTTAAAAAGTATTTTCGTTTGTCATGAAGTTTTCTCCAAGAAGAACATACCCTCGTACAATATACACACCTAAATATTAATAAATATCAATATTGATATTGTTGGGAGCAACGCAGCAGATGTCTGATATCTTCACCGAGGAGGTCGCTAAGAGGGAGCCCAAGTTCGAGCCCCTCAATATATTCAGTTGAATCCACATTTACTCTTCTGTTGCGCCGCTCCCAACAAATTTACACCCCTTTCATCAACGCCCATCAGGCACGCGTGCTGCTACAACACAACGCCCATGGGCCCGAAAATCGCTTGACCGCCAAATTTATTCTTTAAGATGTTCATCAAACACCAATACATATTAAGAGTGTGCCACAATCAACATCAGCTCTAATATCATTTGTTGCAATACGACGCGCAGAAACTAACTAGGATCTTGCAATTAAGTCAATGCGAAAAACACTGAAATAATAACGAGAAACAACAAATGACACCAGAGATTACATGGTTCAGTTCGAATGTCGGTACCTGCATCCACAGAGAGAGCCAACAAAAACAACATACTATAATCATAGAATCACAATTTTAATTGTTCAATACGCTTGTATTTTCCAAACCTAGATTATACCCAAACTTAAAGTGTTTACAGATAAAACAACTCAATTGGATATAATAAACACTAAACTCATGGAGCACAAATCGTGTATTCGAACTTTTCTCGTACGGTCGAAAAATAACATCTGTTGTTTGTCCTTTTTCTTCCCTTTGAGGCATGGTACTTTGTGCCGCACAAAACTCACGATTTTTCACTGTGCAACTCGTGCTCTTTTTCTTTGAGCTGTTACTGTAGGCTCCCTTGAATAAAAGCAAACCCTTCACCTTTTTTTTTCATCCTTCACTCCAATGGTTCCCACAAGATGGATGAGAGAGGCCCAAGACACAGGAGAGTGTTGGGTGGTCTTGGGCCTCTTTCATCTTAAAAGCTAGCTTAAAGAATGAGGTTTTTTCTTACACTTATAAATCGATCACCAGTCCCTTCTACAATTGATGTATCTCAACTAGAATATTCATCAACGTTCATGGGGTGTGTATTGCTACACCACAACATCAACCAACCCGAAAATTCCGTTGGTCACCATATTTCTTCTTTGAAATCCATTTCAACTTGAATCTCCACCAATACCCATCGAGCTCGCGCTACTACACCACAATGCCCATCGGGCTGAAAATCGCATTGACTATTAGATTCCTTCTATGAGATGTTCACCAAACATCGATACATATTATGAGTGAGCCACCGATGAACCATTGGCTTTCATACTATTTATTGGGATAAGGAATACCGTGTTTGCCTGTTAAAGAAATCATTATATGGGCTGAAATAGTATCTTAGGCAATGGTATATTTGATTTTTTCATTGCTAGTTAGGACTATTCGAAAAGTTAGATAGATAGATATGTTTATTTTAGGAGACTGGATGGTATTCAGTATATTTGCTATTATATATTGATGATATATTGATAGCAGCGAAAAATATATCTGATATTGATGTGCTGAAGAGGCAATTGAGTGATGAATTTGAGATGAAAAATTTAGGTACTGCAAAGAAAATTCTGTGTTCGGAGATTTTGCATGATAAGAATGTAGGAGTATTACATCTGTCTCAAAAGAAATATATTGAGAAGATAATTACACGTTTTAATATGCAGTCAGCGAAATCTGTAAGTAGACCACTAGGAAGCACTTTAAACTTTCAGTCAAGTTATTACTATAGACTAAGGAGAAGGAGGAGCATATGTCCCGTGTACTTTGATAGTAGTGAAAAATATATCTGATATTGATGTGCTAAAGAGGCAATTGAGTGATGAATTTGAGATGAAAGATTTAGGTACTGCAAAGAAAATTCTATATATGGAGATTTTGCATGATCGGAATGTAGGAGTATTACACTTGTCTCAAAAGAAATATATTGAGAAGATAATTGCACGTTTTAATATGTAGTCAGCGAAATCTGTGAGTAGACCACTAGGAAGCACTTTAAACTTTCAGTCAAGTTATTACCATAGACCAAGGAGAAGGAGGAACATATGTCTCGTGTCCTTATTCTAGTGCCGTGGGTAGTATTATGTACGCTATGAAGTACATTAGGCCTAATATTTCAAAGCAATGAGCGTAGTCAGTCTTTATATGAAGGTCTTGGTAAAACTCATTGGAAACTATGAAATGGATCTTTAGATATTTGAAGAGGACAACAGACATTGGTATAGTATATCGGAGGGACAATAATGGCAGAGAGACCCCTAGTTTTGTGGATTCTGATCACACTTGTGATTTGGATGAGTGCAGGTCTTTAGCAAGGTGTGTGTTTATGTTTTTAGGTGGTTTAGTTAGTTGGAAGACATACTTATAAGACCATGTTGCCTTGTCTTCGACTGAGGCATAGCACATGACTCTAACCTTTATATCTAAAGAAGCGATACAGTTGCAAAGTTTGCTCTTGGACTTTGGGCTAGAATAGGAAAATGTTGATATACATTGTGATAAACAAGGTGAGATTTATCTGGCATATAATTCATTATCATGAGCAGAATAAGCATATCGACTTCAGGTATCACTTCATCCGATATGTCTTGGCGAATGGTAAGATTGTTGTGAAAAAAAATTGCCATAGTAGAGATCCCAGCGGACATTATGACTCAACTCGTTCCTTTGGCAAAGCTCAAGCTCTGTTTGAGCATTATTGGTGTCTATAGAGAGTAAGCGCTATTGAATTGGCTTCAAATATCGAGCCAAAGTGGAGAATTGTTAAATTTATGTCTCGAGTTTAATTTTTTTACGAATATAAATTAGTTTGTTAAGAAAAAGAAAATTTTGTGACTATCCAAGATTGACCACGTTGGACCGAATTGACCTAGTGGAATCCTGATTACTGTATGGGGCTTTCTTCAGCCGAATAAAACAAGGAAAAAGTGCTCATGCTCGGTATTTATGTATATTATACCTGGATTAGAGGACCAAGCCCAATACTGAAGCTCACATGTTAGGGGTAGATTGTTAAGATGCACGTGTGAGTTGTGTTAAAGAAGTTTCATATTGGAGAATTAATGTGTTGTGGAGCAATTAATTTATCCAAGTTGGTCCAAAGCTCATTGGCTTAATCTTTTGAATGAAGGTAATTGAATATGTTGACGGGCTCGGATTTGAGGTGAAGGTATCGGACTTTTGTTGTGCACTCACAACAGATATGATGTTCAATAAACATGTTCCAATGAGTCGAAAAAGGTCATCTCGCCCATAACACATTATCTTTGGTATAAACTCTTTATGTTAAGCTTCTGTTTATGGAATGCTCCATCTAATGCTATTCCCCTTATTCGACTCTTAAGACATCTCACTGTTGTTCGACTTGACCATGAGAAATTTTTTGGATATACCTCTTCTTATGATAACATTTCGTAATGTAGTGTTTTCCCATAAATTCTTCTGCATTTCCCCCCCCCCCCCCCCCAAAAAAAAATAAATAGAACAGAAAAGAAGATTCTTTGAATGTGGTTCAATTGAATGACACATCACTGTGCTTCTATTAAGAATAAGTCAAAAAAGATGTAGGAGAAACGCGTAGAAGGATAAGAAATACATGAAGAGAGGGGAAAACAATAGTGTAACGAAAATAAAATGGAAAGAAAACATGCGTCCCCTATTAACTTAGCTTTGAAAAGCATAGCAATGCGGTTCATGGGGCCTTTCATAAACTATAACCTTGTACTAAACTACTATTTTTCTTTAAGAAACTATAATCCAAGTGACCTCTCCTTATCATTAAAAATGAGTGCGTTCAGATTTCAGATAATGCAATTGGGCCGCAAAAGAAAGAAAAAATGAGAGTGTACACTTTATTTTGTTTTCATTTTACTTATAGAAAAGAAACGGATAATTCAAAGTATACTTTGCCCTAGTCAATTAGCGGCCGTTCTCCCCAACTTTAGCATGCGAGCTTGCCCATTTTCTTTTGAAATAACAATGCGAAAATTGGTGGGAAGATCGCCAAGAATGAGTCCATGACCGAGCCTATAAATATATCAAATCGAATCTACCGTCATTCAAAAAAAAGTTAATTCAATGAGTTATAGGCTAACTATGATATATTATTTACTTAACACCACATCAATACTCTGACGTGGGACTCCTCTAACACAACTCGCATGTGCTTCGCTTAAGCAAATAATCAATTTGTCTTGTTGTTGGTGCATTCGCTTTCACGTGGCAATTAGATTAGCAACGCAAAAACAGGTCCAACCGAGCTTTTCTTATCAAAACAAAAGGGCCCGAAGTGGGGCTTGTTTTGCGCTCCCTAATCATATCCTTTTTCACTAAAATCAGGGACATTAGCCAAAAGAAAAGTGGACAAGAATGGTCGGAAAAGAAGGCTGAAAAAGAGGGCATGATTTACCCTACAAAAAGCAAATTAAGCTCGATGTGCAACATAGAAAGAGTCGTGCACCACTTTCTATTCTACGCTCCTTTAGGGTTCGGTACATTTGTTTTCCCCGTTTTAAACCGAGTCGTGTTGCAATTTTGGCGCATGTGGTTAACGATGAGAATTGAAAGTTGGGTTTACAAAAGGGTTGGTTTTTGGCTCCATGTCAGTTTAATTTGCAAATTTCATATGTTGGACTTGGGATACAGTCTGAATAGGTAGCTCCTGTTTTTGTAGAAGCCAGCATAAATTTACATGATGAGTGGATTAATCGGCAGGCTTGCAAGCTTAATTATATTGAGTTAGTTCTATCCCGTTCGGACCACATTTTACAATACTTTTCTCTTGTCGTGCTTATGGAAAAACTATATCCCATTCAATATCGAGATTCACCATGCCTTAAGATGCAGTTATATGTGCCACTGCACTTGGGTATATAATAGTAACTACTACGGGACTTGGGTCTAAATTCACGGGTAATTTTCGAGTCCAGTGGTATATTGAGATCTATTTCAGATCCCATTTTGAATGAAACTAGGAAGATTTCTATTTTCATTATAGATTAACTTCAAGCTCTCTCGCAGTCACAATCGCGAGGGGGAAGAAATAAAGTTTGAATGAGAGACGGAGAAATATTATTTTTAAGTACACGCGCACCACAAACGATCTTTGCTCTCCGGGGTCTTCTCCCTTTACCTTTTCCTTTTAGGTAAGTGGGGGGGTGACAATGGCTGTCTTCTTTCCTTACAACCCACCTACGCTTTGAGGGCTTGAAATAACTATTCCTTTGATCCCATGTAAAGAAAACTAAAGAAGCAAGTAGAAAGAAACCCTAGAAAGAGCAAGAGAGAAAAGGCCCCACGTGTGGGAAAGAAAAGAACTTTGGAGCTTATGTGACAAAAGATAACACCGTATCAAGTTTTTAACTTGATGTGTGGGCGTTGGACTCTCTCTTTACTTTGGGATTCCTAATTCCTTTGTGGGTTCTCTTTTAGATATTAGGGCAACTTTTCTGGACAAAGGTTTCAGGTCTCTCTCTCTCTCTCTCTCTCATTTTCCTCCATCTTTTCTGCAAAAAGCCACGCTCTCATAAAAGAGAAAGCTTTGGGGAATCCTATGCTCCATTCATATTGCCATCACTTGGTTTTCTTTTTCTTTTTTTCTCTCTAATCTCCCTTTGTGATGGATGACTAGATCTCGTTATCATTGCTTCAATGTACTTGGTTTTCAAACAACGTGACTGTTGCTGATATTAACCTTTCCGTGCGGGAAAACAGTGGTGAGCAATCTGGACGAGAAGAGATTACCTCTCCATTCTTTGCTTGAATCAAGGGTCGAGTGCTTAAAGAATGAACGGCCACAAGAAATAGATGAACAAGTTTAAATGACTAAACTAATATGCACATCGCCTTATTCTTGATCTCAATAATGATTTCTCAAGGGTCCATAAAATCGAACGATTGCATAGAAAATGAAGCAACTCGAAGAACGAATGAAACTTCTTCACATGCGGCTAAATAAATGTATTTTCGCCAACGCCCCACAGAAATTGCTGCTTTCTCAAAGTACGCTCTTAATTGAATGATTTGGACGAGAGAATTTTGAAATGAAATCATCATAAGAGATCGTTGTAGACCCTAAGAGATTAAGACGAAGGGTTTGGCAATGATTTGCTGCCTACAATGGTGGTGATTCGTCCTTGGAAAAATATCAGAATCATTCCATATCGGCTTGAGATTTGGCCATGACCCTCTGAACCCCCGTTAGCCAAAACAAATTATCTACTTTTCCCGCCAAGACGAAACAGCGCTTGGATCCCACCACGTGTGGCAAAATCCTTTTTTCCCAATCTATTCTTGCTGTTGATTGATGGGCATGGTCCATTACATCATTGCCATGTAGCCATTTCTTTGATATTTTTCCCTAGTTGAGCCGGGCGAACTATATGATACTTTAAATCTTCATCCAAATATTTGAGATATGTTATCAGTCAAATTCATCTCTTGATGTGTTTTGCTCACTCTTATAGATTTATTCCCTGTCGATAGCTTAAGAGTCAAGTAACTAATTTACTACCGGACGCATCCCACGGGGCTCACTTAGAGGTATGCGTTTAACTTAAAACCCCAGCCAAAGGCCTTGATCCATTTCGGAGTTTGATCTACACTGGCAAATCATATTGCATTCGATGTAAAGGAATCAATGTGCTCGAAACAGCCCATCGAGAAATGCAAGCCAGAATCCCTCGATGAGCGCCGTGTTCGTTTCTTTGATAAAAGAAAACAGTCATTCATCATCCAAACTAAGCAAAACGAAAATCCGTTCCAAGACCATCCAAATGATACCACAGCATATCGCAACCCAGCTGCAAAAGAGAAGAGGACATCGCAGCAGCGAGAAGGGAAACTAAGAGGGGGTGAAAAGAAATCGCGACCTGTTCATTCTCTTTGAGAAAACGCTGACACCGATCACGTCCATCTCTTCTTTTTTAACGCCTTTTCATAAAGATACATGCACCTCATGGGACGGGAGGGCCTCGCTATCTCCTGGGGCAGACCACTTCATCCCCTTCCTCTGATCCCCCCATGCGATTCTTAATTCTCATTGTCTTGCTTTTTTTTGCCTTCTTTCTTCTGACGAAACCGATAACAACAACGTGTAACAGAGAAAAAAGAGCTAAAGCCTCTGAGCGAAGCAGATGATGCATGGTCAAAAGGGTCGTATGATGAGTCCAGAGTCGTTTCTTTCCTTTTCCCTCCTTTCCTTTTGCTCTGCCCGGAGTTGCAGTGGATTTCAATGGCACTAATGACTTATTATAGATGATGAGCTGTTGTGGGGGAGAAGCTGCAAAAAAATGGGGCATCTGTCAAAAGTATAGACCGAGCCAATCACTTGGTAAATGAAAATAACGAGTTTAAACGCTTGGACCTCACTTGAGAAGAAGCACGCGAGTTTAAGCCAGATTTAGCGATATGATACCGTCTGCTTCTATTTCACCGTACCATTTGCAATAGTGGATAGGTTATGAAGCGGTGGAACTGGACATGATTCCACCTCTACACTAAAAATCTCCAAGGTACTTTCGGTTTCGCCTTGTCTTTAGATTTTGAAACTTGGTGCTCTCCAATATCCACTTAAAACTTATGATTCTGCAGGTTTCCGTGTACACCGGTCGTTCCTTCTTTTATCGGTATCATCTTGCGACAAATTCCCTAAACGATGTTGTTGTTCTCTCGTCCCTCTTGCAACGAAAGAACTCGTGCGCCCTTTTGGATGAAGATGATTCCTTTCGAGAATCTAATTCATACGAAGAGAATTCATCGTGCCCACACACAGGTGGGGAAAGCGATTCCTACGCGCGCGCAGGCATCGAGATTCGCCATTTCTGCAGCTGAAATGTGGTCATTTGATTCGACGGATCTCATCTGCACACATGGTTATTTAACTAAACATCGTACGTGAGAATCGGTGTTCTTCTCTTGATGCTAGGTAGGGCAGTCTCAGCGGCTTATTAGAACGAAAGGAGGGGGGCGGTGCATAACGAGGGTAGATAAATTGGGAAGCCATCGTTAGATGATTTGCTTACTTTTACAGATTCTAATGAGCGAAAACTTTGCTCAGGGGAAAGTTGTGAAGCTGAGAGGTTTTCGTTGCGGACTCCTCCCAAGTTCTCTAGTGGGGGACCAAACCTGGCTTGTTTTTCTAGTTCTTTGGCTTTTTCTTATTGTATATTTTTATATATGGGGAAAAAAAAACAGACCATAAATCGCGGATGTAAGCTGTGGGAATTGGCCGGTTGTCGATTCCCTCTCTTGGGAAGCGGATCGGTCTTAGAACCCATTTCGGCATCGGTTCATAAGTCAAAAGAAATCCTAGCTAGTCTATCAGATACTACGAGGGGTGTGCAATCGAACCGGATTGATTCGAAACCCGAATCGGCCCATCCGAAAAATAGAGTCGGGAGTCGGTTCCCGCTCAAATCGGTCCGAGTTTAGGGTCTAAGTAAAGGCCCATCCGAACCTGTTTATAGAACAAATTTTGTAGTTATTATTTTTGTTTTTTG
The DNA here is from genome assembly GCA_028455895.1 of Rhodomyrtus tomentosa. Taxonomy (NCBI): domain Eukaryota; kingdom Viridiplantae; phylum Streptophyta; class Magnoliopsida; order Myrtales; family Myrtaceae; genus Rhodomyrtus; species Rhodomyrtus tomentosa. Next base: position 8,166,583 of record JAPCWY010000003.1, on the reverse strand, counting down.
AAAAAAACTAATCCTTAAACCTAGATTTGGACACTTTTGTCTCAAATATACACAACAAACCAAAAAAAAAATATGAGAATGCTCTCTCTAGTTAAAATAAGATTGGATATGATAATATAAAAAATTCAAGTTTTTTTTTATATATCCTATCTACTGGTTAGAAAACTACATATTCAAAGTCAAACAAGCAAAGGCAAGACGCAATTGAGATCGATTTTATCTTGATAACAATGAGTTTTGATGAGTGAGTTATTATTGAGCAGAGGTTTGTGTTGTTTGAGTTTGGGCATAACATCAACAAAGCATACCCCGTAGAATCGAGGGTCATGATTTAGAGTCGAATTCTTTGATAATGATCCTTTAACCTTACTCATTGTCTTGTCAAGTAAGTAAACAAGTGATAAACAATCTAATTATTCTACCTCTTTTTGCAAGTTGAAGATGCCCTCATGCGGATTGTCTAATAGAGCCATTTCACATGTTCATGAGAGCTCTTTCGAATGTCGATACCCTTTTGAAAGTCAAGATATTCATAACATGTCGAGACCTCTTTCAAATATTGAAAAGATTCAAGTGGTTAAAGAACAAGAGATGTGATCTCATATCATGCCAAAGAATCGATTAATTAATAAGGCCGTGAAAATACTTAGATTTATAATGGCAAACCCCAGCCCGGCATCAATGGAAAGGCGGCCACACTTGACAATCGCCATCGCCAGAGAGGCTGCTTCCCGTTAGAGAGGCGGTCTGGCACAACAGAGAGGTGGCCCAACACGGAGGAAAGACAGTAATTGTGGGAAAAAAAAAACTCAATTCTCCTCGTATTTGCTCTCTTGAGAAAATTTATGTTGATCTAACTCACTCCCTCACCCGGAATTTTTTATTATTATTATCATGGGTATATCTCTCTATATTCCCCCTTTATCCTATCCCGCATAGATGTCAAACACATAATAGGATTATATCTTGATGACCAAACGCAACCTTAATAGTCTGCATGTCGATTCCTTGTTCGTGTTGGTTTATTTCTTCAATCCATCCTTACGTCCATTCCCTTACTATTGCCATTGTGGAGGATTGAGGTAATGGTGATGGATGGTCATAAGCAGTGATCTAGAAATCATTAAGAGTAGCTGATGGTAGAGTACAACTTAACTCTTGAATATAGAAATGACTAAGAGTGGCTACTCAGCCTCTGAATACAATGATTTAGCTGAATGTATGTTGATAGTTTTAGTGTTTTGGCTCCGGAACTTGATAACAAATAAAACTAGGAATGATAAACTGGGCATATAAGGTGAATGCAAAAAAGAAAGGAAAAAAAAATGTAAATTCCAATGTCGATTCCAAGGCAAATAGATTAGTTTTCAAATTCTAAAAAACTAAAAACCTATTATAATATGGTAGATTCCATGTTTCAAACATGGCACCCACCCACCCTAAAATGATTACCCCTAATGGCTAGTGTATGTCACATTCTCTGTTTATATCTCTCTGTCAACCATAATTCCCCAAGTCTCTATACGAATGGAAAAAGTAGAGCGTGAACAAAAACTTCCTAATCCAAAATCGAGAGTGCAAAGCCTCCCGAGGAGTAAGTAAAAATCAGTCACGATTTTCAGTGTTTCCAACCAAACGAAGCAGCAGGACCAAGAACACAGATAAGAACAGAGGGGGCAAAAAAAAAAAAGGGAGGACAGAGGAGATGGGGCAGATTATTGATAAATATTGCCAAGCCGCGAGCAAGTCCCAAATTGTCATGATATGATCTGCTCGTATAAGCCTCTCATCGTATATATGCTGATATACAATATAAGTATATTACAAATTCCCCAGAAGAATAAAGCATAGGCATTTTCACTATTGCCAAAATTTTCTCAAAGGTAACTATCTCGGTTTCATAGAGAAATTGATATGGGACCTTCGTAAAGGTCTTTCTTACTGGGCGGGGAAAAATGAATTAATTTGAATATGAAATGTGACCCTGGAAAAAATCACGGTGTGCTGTGGCGCTGTGCACGAGCCCTTTGCCCTATTGAGCGAGCCGCAATGCATTCTGTTGAGCTATCAGGAGATCAACGTTCAAAGGGGCGTCTCGGACTGAGTGGAGGCCAATTCTGCCCTCAGCCAAAATGAAAACCGGATGACCTGTACCCGCTACTCAAAAGGTTTGGCAGTTTACGAACTGCTATTGCACCAGCTGCAAGAGCAGAGATGGAAGCCAAAACAAAGGCAGGTATGTTCCCTCCACCAAACAGAGCATCCCATGGACCCGCTCCTATCGATACTATCATCTGAAAGGAAAAACATGATGCACACAAAATCAGCATCAATTTTATCACGAGGGATGCCATAAAATACAAAGACAATTGTAAACCGGTTTTAAAATCTCTTAACATTAGTCAATACAATGGCCATCGTCCACCATTTCGTTCATAGAAAAAAGAGAGAGAGAGAGAGTTATTGCATTCTCTCATACAAAGATCATACCCTAATGATCTTCCAAAAGCAACAAAATCCCACCAGTAATCACACGCATCCTAATAATCACAAAATGACACTACACTTTTTTTCTTCAAACACAAATTAATCTGGTCTCATCGGTAGGGGAAAATATGTGATGTCTTAAATTCCTATTTAAGAGAGCAGAGAGAGTTAAGAAAGTAGAACTACCTGCGGAATAACAATTGCCAGATTAAGAACTCCTATAGCTAGACCTGGGGAATTACATAAGGAAACGCGTTGCGTTTGAGAAAAATAATTAATAAATTTTAACAGGAAAAGGCAATACAAGATCACATACCTTGCCCACCACCAGAATCAGCAGTCAACTCTGCTGTGACAGAAAAGGGAACACTATATGTAATCTACAATACCAACATCATTAGATTAGTGCATGAAAACTTATATATGAGAACAATTAACTCAAGGTATGCTTCTTACAGCAAGGGGAAAACCAAGGATAGCAAATACAACAAGAGACGCCACTTCAACTGCTTTAATCCCTCCAGTGGCAACTTCAGCTCCTTCAGAATGTTCTGAGATGGATATGGAACTGATGATAGCGGTGCCAGCCATGCAGGCAAACACGATCAAATTACTCAAAGCCCACACGAGCCGTGCGCCAATTCGCTTGCACATTGGTTCAATAAAGAAGGAACTGATGCCAAGAACCACCTAAGGAAAGAAACAAAGGAAGTTAAGAGAAAAAAAAATGAGAGCTAATATTCCAAATATACGTTTTCATTACAACAAGAAGTAGACTGGTACTATCAAGGGGGAAAAAGCAGAAATATGGTAAATCCTGATACGTTCAGGCTACAAATGAATGATGAAAATCAATTTTGAGTCTTACTGAATTCAATAGCAAACCAAAAGCACCTTCTCTGACACCTTGATTGTAAAGTTTCACTGCAGAATCATCCCCCTTTGGATCACCATGATATACTTCTCTCCCCATCCAATCAGTGTCAAAAAGAAAGAAAGGAAACCATGACAACTGCATTTCACCGTCAATGCATATGTCAGCAAAAGTAAAACCAGACTATGAATAAGGAAAGAAACCTATCATAAGAGGCAAGCGCCACATGTAGGAACCGGGTTTAAGTAATTGTTGCTGAAATTGACCAAGACATGAGAGCACTGAGTTTTCGCTTATGAAAGTGCAGGATTATTGAAGTTGGATCGTACCCACGTTAGAGCCATAACAAGAAGCACCGAATGCATTGCAGGGGGTAAATGCCTTAAACTGGTCAACAACTTCACTAAAACAGCCCCAGGGCCATCATCGAAATTCTCATTCTGTCCACCATTAGTTTCTGGGCTCGAATGATTTTCGGCAAGCTTTCTTTCATGAAATCCCTGCCCATTGATAGCATGGGCATTGTGAACACCTGGGATGTCTGATTTCATCTTGGACAGTTCCAGATCATTTTGCTTGGAATCATCCAGCAAAGGAGCCACATCTGATAAACGTTGATGCCCATTCACAGAAAGGGGAACCTCCTCAGCAAAGTACAGAGTCACCAAGGTACACAATGTAAGGAAAACCTGCACACAACCAAACATGACTTCCAAACTTGCATGAACTTGACCAGATGAAGAATGCCAAATTCCTCCTGCATGCGCTAAACTGAACAAAATATAAATCAGGTCCAATTTGGTGCTTAGATAGAGAGTCAGGGTTCTAGCCTCTCGATAAATTCAACTTTTCCTCCACTGAAAAAATCTAACTACACGCTGGCATTTAAAGCAGGAGCCAATTTCCAATACGTAACCCAAACTATTAAAAGCATTGACAGCATTGTGTTTTCGTCACACACCGGCATTTAATGCATGAGCCAATTTCTAATGCATAACCCAAACTATTAAGAGTATTGACTGCTCTGTCTTTTTGTCACTTGATGCTTTCATCCCATGGAGAAGAACTAAGTGGATCTCCCAGGCAAGACATTGCTTCAGTGTCCTCTATGCTAAGATCAATTTCCCATCCATATACCCAAGCAAGTGAAGCAGATCATTTCTAACTATTGCAAATCTTCGTTTGTGTGACTCCAGAAAGTAGGTTTTACTCATGCTTATTTAATGTGGGTGATAGACATACTGTCCATTCACTGAACCAAAATCTATACCTATCATACATATCGCCTCATCAGTAAGAAGATAAATTGTTGCGCGCTGTGAGAACAATAGTGCCCGTTTTCGTTGCTTTTAGTGCATTGCATGCAAAACCTTATCACTAAGTTTGACTTATTAGCCATATGCTCACAACCTTTTTTTTTATAACCGAATTGCCCGGGCCAGCTTACGCGCACCTCGACTACTCCTCGGGGGGACTAGCACGATAACCACCAGCCGCGACTCTCACTTAAGTCATGGAGCACGAGTTGGGAGATTTGAACCAGGGACCTGACAAGGGATAGTCCATCTCTTAACCAACTCAGCCATGCGTGGATGGGTATATGCTGACAACCGTCTTCTCTCATAAGTCAATGAAACAAAGAGTTAGCAATCAGCATCAAGCACCAAATGTTATTGGACGTGTTGATTCTTCGTGAATGGATTTGATTCTGTAGATATTTGGCAGGGACAATGTCTGATATTAGTGAGAGACTCCCCCAATGGGGAATCTATTCCCGACGATTTTATTCAACATATAATATTCAAGACTGAAAGCAGTATTTCTCAGCCGGGCAATCCGCGGCTGGGATGGTCACTCGGCTGTCTGACGGACTCCCCTCAATCCCAACTAATTTGGAATAACTGTGTTGTTAATGTTGATATAAAGGACTAAAAGCAGAATTTCAGAAGGTATAGTTTCATTAAAAAGAAGCTCGATGAAGAAATTGCAGTCATGAATCCCAGACACTTAATCATGAGACAAGGCATATATTTCCACCAGCTCAAGTGCAACAAACAGGTTCAAGAAGTAATGTGCATTCGATTTAGAACATTACCACAGCAGCAAGAAACGCAGCTTTGAGATTCCCACAAGCTTCACAACAAGCTCTACTGGTCAGGAAAGGAAACCATCTGCATTAAACGCAGGATATCAACAAAAGCAAAATAACAACCAACAAACCCAAAAGGCAATATATTTTGATAAGATAACACCTATATTTTACCCTCAGTAAAACAATTCAGAGAAGAAAATGACAGAGGCCACATTTATGGAGGGAACATAATCTCAATAAGCAAGGAAAAATCTCGCACATCTGCAATGATCTCAGAAGCATGTTGTCTCAAAGCCAAGTCAGAAATAATAACCTATGCCAATTCCCACTAGCACCAGAGGAAAAACCAAGAATATTTCCAACAGCCATCCAAGAGCAAAAAATAGCATTGGCTGAATTTCTCTGATCAGGTCCTGTAGCCACACGTGAATATATATAAACAGTGTTAGCATGCACTCATGATCACAAAACTGAAAAATGAATAGGCATTCATTGGTTAAAAAAATGCACATTAAAAAGAATGAGAAATTGGCAAGCAAAAAATTAAATCTGTTGCTAGAACTTAAAAAGTAAAGTAACAACCTGATAGATCGGCCAGAAGAGCGCGAGCTGGACCCTAAAATATAAAAATGTTCAGATTCTTTTAGCGGAAATGTGAAAAATGTCATTTCCTATGTGCCAAGACTGATTGGTAAGACCAATTGTCCAACAACTTTACCTGAACTGTGTTGTTCGCTAGGTCCAGCAACCAAAAGCCTATGATAAAGACAAAAGCCGCCCTTGCTCTAGAACCTTTAAATGTCCTGCATATCCAACAAAAAATTGTTTATTTCCATCATCCAACTGACTTCTCAAAAATAAAAAGAATGAAAAAGAACCTGCAGTGCTCCTTTGTATCACCAAATAAATAGCCAACGTCTGCAGAAAATCCGATCAATATCACCTAAATTACAAGGCATAATTTAGGAAATGTAGAGAACAACGAAATCTGCAGCCATAATACAAAGAATCAGAATTATTGATGCTCACAGCGATGCAGATCATAAGAGATCCAGCAAGAATAAATGGCCGTCTTCTCCCATACTTTGATTGGCATTTATCACTCCATATCCCAACAAACGGTTGAACCTGAAAGATAAAAATACAAGTAACTCCCGGAGATGCAAAAATGATGGGAAGTGATTTGTTTCCTTGCTTCTCATTTGTTTTAAAGGAAGGAGGATTGTAAACTTGCAAGGAAAGTGAAGATTGCCAAAATATACATCGGTTTTAAACTGTAGAGTTCCAGTAACAAATGAGTTGCTGGCAGATGAAAATAATCAAACCCTTGCACTATTACATGGATGAAGCTTTGTTTAAAAAAAATTGGGACAATTGGTTTAGCAATTCAAAATAAGGCAGAAATAACATCACATACCACAAGACCTGTTATTGGACCACAAAGCCATATGAACGAAGAGAAAGCGTGCTGTATGCCAAGTGTCTGCATCAAATTGTAAAGCCACGCATCAATTAACATCAACATCACCTTTATCCCAAGCTATTTGGGATCGGCGGTTGATGAACCCAAAAATAAATAAAATATAAGCAAGACCAATTGGTTTGTGAAGCCACGCATCAATAGCAGACTAAAATTCTCCACAAAGCAATCAAAAAATGTACAGAACACTATTATAACTGTAGGGTTTTGAAGAAATTGTCAAGCCACCAAGATACAAATCAATTGCAACCGACTAAGCGAACATACTTCAAACTCACAATGCATTATCTCAGTAGTATTATCCTCTAAAACAAGAGGCAGGATAACTACACATAACTTCGCCTTGCTCCTGCTATTCTGCTCCGAATAAAAAACAGTAAGGTTCTTATCACCATAACCGAATGACAAAGCCAAGGGCAAGAGGGCAGAAAATTCGATAAGGCAGTGTTCTTGTTATCGTTAGTGCTCAGATGCAGATAGATAATCACCACATGACAATGGTGATGGTTTGTCTTTACGATGGCTTCAAAAGGACTTCTATTAAGTTCGCAGATAATAATATTAAGTAAACTAGCAGCAACATATGCCTAAACACTATGAGAAGGAATTTCATCTCAGTTCTCAAGAAAAACTAGAGCGAGAATCAGCCAAAAGTACAGTCCAGAGAAGCTCTACCCATGTATAAGTTCTAGAATACAGCTCTATTATAAACTACTAGAGCGACACAGCAATAGTTCAGATTCTTGTCTGATTCATGATGTGCAACACGCATAATTGTCACCATAATACACACATACACCAGCCATTATAGTAAGACAATCCTGAGAGTCTCCTTAATTTAATTAATTGATAAGTGATGATAGCTTAGTCATCATAATGTCAATTGCATTCAAAATTAAAGTCCCAAAGAGTTATACTGATCCGAAACATCTAAATCCAAAATGAAATCTTTAAATCAACGACTTTTGAAGCAGGTTTATCTTTTGCATTAAACGAGGCCCCCATAGACTATTAAATACACTACGAGCTCAACGGTCTATCATCCATTTTCACTGGGGGCACACATCTGAATCTGAATTTTGCCCAACAGAACTACGTTGCAAAACAACGAATTCGAATACAGTACCAGTAGCGATAGATCTCAAGCCATACCATAAGTACATTAATCCTAGCCAAAAAGGAAAATACTAGATGTGGATTAATCGACAGATTTAAACGCACATTAACAAACCCAATAACCAACAATCACAAACCAGAACGCACTAAAATGAACCCCAGAGAAAGTATCAGCACAAACAAGAACCTGAATATACGGAGTCAATAGAGAAAGCTGCAAAGCCCAACCGAATTGGACACCGGCGGCGACCGTGCAGCTGAGAATCAGAGTCACGAGACTACAGTGCGCAGGCTTGAAGCCATCGCCAGTGCCGTTCGGGACCCTAGCGGACGACGACCCCGATGGAGAATTGAGCTCGATCCGGTGGTGCGCGTCGTCCACGGACACCATCTCCACTTCCTGGTCGTCCCTGAGGTTCCTGTACGGCACTCCGACGGACGACGCTGAGTCCGTCTTCCCCGCCATCACTCGCTCGGATCGCGAACTCACCAGCCGATCCTTCACTCAGTTTAACCGCGGCATTCAGACGAAGGCCGAACGGCCACTACGTCGCGCGCAATTCCAACACGCAGATCTGATTCGTACGAGCACAGAGAGCAAGGTCTGCGATCAGCGGTAGCAACCCACAGCGCGCAGAGGGAGGCCTAGTCAAATTTGGGCGGGGGCGAGACGGTGGATTTGGGGCGCCCCTGGGCAGTGCGTCGCAGCGGCAGAAAGGGGTCGTGTTGATCCAGTAGACGTCGTTCATTGGCGGTTCTTGACCTCCATGGGGAATGTGTTCGGTGCGTGAGATGGGGGATGAAGATCAATGAACAGTTTGACCGCGCTACTTGGGATCGCGACCGTTGGTTTGGATGACCTCATGACCGGGGGACGTGAGTGGATCAGGACCGTTGCGTCGGAAGGCACCAGCCCGGATCGTGGCGTTCCAGCGAAGGGAGAGCGTGACGACGCCGACAATGGAAATGGGTTCAGAGTCAAGTCTACGTGTATAAATCTGGCCGGACACGTACCCACGGCCACAGACCTTCGATTAGATTCTAATCATGAGAATTAAGTTTGAGAAAAAACAAAAGCAATTGCCTAGAGTTTCTGCTATAATTTAAAGCATTTTCTAATTTCTTAATAATTATGAAAAATATATGCTGCTTTATTTATCGGAATTTGTACAGTATGAGAGTACGAGATCCTTAAAAAAAAAAATGTGCACTATCAATGCGATTTAGATTGACCAACGTCAAAAAAAAACAAAAAACAAAAAAATCCATCCGAACGCGCCGGAAAGATTTTGACATGGGAATTTCTTGAAGACATTGACCAATAGAGAGCTTTCTTGGGTTACTTTTATACAGTCCAATTAATTATGTTGCATGCATGCCGGATCGACTTAATTTTCTTTAATAATACTCGAGAATAGCTCCACATAAATTTTTGTGTGACCATAATCATTCGACCTAATCTCAATGAAGTTAATTCTGATGCGAGAGTTCTGCCTTAGGAGCAATGTGCCATTACGATAATTACGAGATCGCATTTGCTATCGTTGAGTTCCTGATTTGATGAGATTGGGCACGAGGGAAATACAAATTTTTGACTAGTTAAAATAGGAGTCACAACTACATGAAAGCGGGGCTTTAAAACTTTGGAAAATGATAGTTCCACGATCAAAAACTCATTCTCCATGACTTTTTCTTGTTCTATATTTTTAGTGGACTAATTTGCCCTTAGCTATTCTTTCGCGATCTTTTGACGATTCTCACAAGTTATAATACCCTCTAAACATAAAAGCAAACCGTTTTTTTTTTTTTTTACTTTCTTTCTTCCGTGTCAAGAACCCTAATTCCGCTTTAATTTTCACTCTAAGGGTGGGTTTCTTTGCAAATACCTTTTATCTCATGGGACTTTCGAAAAATGCAAATAACATCCGATAAAGAATGATTTGAAAAGTAACCTTGACCTAACTAGTTTTTGGCAAGGAAAATTTTGTAAATGACCTTTTTTACAATATTTCTTTTTAATTAAATAAAAAAAAAAGGAAAATCAAACCTAGGGCAAAGGCCGGCGACCGCGGCGAGCCAGATCTGGCGCTGGTGACGATCGGCCAAGGCCGCCAGGGGTCGGGCTACCTCCGGCAACTATCGCTGAGGCCACTAGACCTCGACAACGAGGCCTGAGGTTGCACAACCCCCGACAACTGTTCACCTGGCTTGCCGATTGCCTAGGGCTTCATTTTATTTTCTTTTTAAATTTTATTTAAAAATAAGGGACAAAATCGAAATTTAAAAAAAAATGAGGACATTTTTTGAAGAAAAAATCTTAGCTCAGTATTTGGCCGATTGCTGAAAGCTCGATATTTCCCATATCACCATGAAGCTTTCAATATTCCTAATGTCAACTTTCATCCTAAAGCGGCCTTGAAAATGGTTGTTAAATGCTCTACATTTTCTCAAGGGGCTGTGGAGCTCCTATAGGCTTCAGGAAAGTTGAACCAAACCCAAGAATTTGCTTTTCTTCACGGAATGTTGTTTTCTTTTTATGATTTTTTGTACTTGTTAGCTTATTTTTTATATAGACTTTGCTATCTAGTAGTCTTTTGGGTGACTATGCAAATAACAATATATTGTGAGTCACAAATTCTTAAAAAAAAAAAAGACCCTATAATAACTTATAATTTTTTCATTTTTTTAATCTTTTTTGGCCAAAAATAGATTGTTAACACGACAGTCACCAAAGACTATCATATAATCATTTCCCTTTTCCATATCTAAATTCATCAAAGACTATTACATAATCATTTCCCTTTTCCATATCTAAATATTCATTTCCTATTGAGCCAAAAATGAAAAAACACATAAATAGAAAATATCATCAAGAATATTCTTTGATAATACAATTGAGGAAATCTACTAATTTATAATTATATTTAGGCCTATTTAGTTCAGTATTTGGAAGGGGCTTTGGGCCTCTAAAGTACTTTGGTCAAATGCAAATTGTGTTTAGTTTGTTTTTTTTTTTTCTTGACTTTAAGGAAATGCAATTGCATTTTTCAAATGGTCCTAAATGTCTTTAGCCCAAAGTAGTTTCGAAGGCACTTTGGAAAGTTATATTTTCAGAATGCAACTACTATTTTTTGTTTTTTGTATTTTCTTCTTTTTTTTTATTTTATTCTTTTCTCCTTCTTCCTTCTTCCTCCTTACTCCGCCAACTCCTTTCTCTGCCAACCGCGGGCCTCGGCGATAGCAGTCGCCCGACAATCAAACATGAAATGTGGGCCGATGAACTCAAGGCTCTATGATGCGAGCCTCGGCCTCACTCGAGACCAGCAAGGCTAGCCTTAGTGTAGTCGATCTCGAGAGAGGCCGAGCCTCGCTAGATTTTGCTCGACTCAGCTCCGTTGACACTTGATTTTTAATCGATTTTTATAGAATTTTTTTTAAAATCCATAAAAATTCATAAAATTGCAAAATCAACTTTAGAAACCTTGACCAAGTCTAAGGAACCAATTTCGGACAAAAAACAATTTTCAATATTTTTTCATTTTTAATGTTTTTCATATATTGAAAAAATACACAAAAATAATAATAATAAATCATTTGAGGCCCCTCTAATCTTTTTCTCACTTGGTCCAAGTTTTGACATTTGATTCTTACACATTTAATTGCATTTGGTCCAATAAATTCCAATTTTTGAGTAGATTGCAAAATGGTTCGATTTGTTTTTTTTGATTTAGTCTCGATTTTCAATTAAGGTCGCTGCGCATGACAACATTTTTTCACCTAGAAATGACTCCCGCCAAGAAGTTGATTTCTTTACTTCTTCTCAAAAGCAGAAGTTAATTTTCCTACTTTTGCTTTAGATTGATTTTTGATCAGAGAAATTTGTTTGGTACCGATTGAAAATTTTTATTTTTGAAACATTATTAATAAAATCTTTGGCGGCGGTAGCTCAGGCCGGCGACCGCCGGTGACAGCGGCTGTGATGATCAGCAATGGCAAGAATTACTTCTGGAGGCGAGAAGCAAAAAAATATTGCTTCTCGAAGTTGGCCAAATTCTTGTCATAAGTTGAAAATCCTACCATAAGTCAATTAATTTACAAAAATGGATTTCTACTTCGGCAAGATTTTTATAAAACGGATTCCCCTGCTAGATTGACTTCTGGTAGGAAAATCAAGAAGCAGAAGTGTTGTCATGCAGCACCGTAAAGACAACCCCATGCATAGATGATCCACTACCCTATAGTTTTCATCATTCTACATCCATTGGTGGGGGTGGCTTGGCTCGATTTTGCCGTTTAGCCTTTGATATTTACAAAAATCCTTTTCAGGTCAAATTTAAAAATTGGAGTTTTCGCACTAAATCAAAACTTTTAATTCCAAAAACACCTCAATTAGGTGAGAGAGAAGAGAGGAGAGATACAGGGGGCTTGGGGAGTTTTTATTTTTTTTTTGCCGGGGACCTCTTCATATAGAGAGTGAGAGAGTCGGAGCGGATAGTGAGAAACTTCCACGAAGGAACTGAGAGCTTGAGATGATGTTTCAAAACCGAGCCCACCGCGCCACTCTCATTGCCGCATTGCGAACCCCGAAGACAAGAGTGGGGAGAAGCCGTCTGGAGCCGACCGAGAGCTTCCTGTGTCGCCATCATAGTTGCAGGTACGTTTTCCCCGGCCACCCTACTGCCCTGTCCCACGGTAGATCGAACTAGTCCAAATCGTTAGATAGGCACATATGCTTGTGGTCTGAGTTGTATGTACGCAGGGGGTGTATGAAACTCTTTCTATTTCTCTCTTATTCATTTTTTTTTTCCAGAAAATGCCTTTGAAACATAAATACGTTTGGCAAAGTAATTTAATTTTTTTATTCCCCGGCCGCCAAACTTTTGGCTCAGAAATAGGTTTTGGACAAGAAATGAAGAGTTAAAAAAATCTAATTTTTTGTTTCAAAAACAAAAAACTCGAACGAATTTTGTTTCAGAAATAGAAAAATTGTATTGTTATCAAACACGTATTTTGTCTGAAAAACTTGTCTAGAGAATATAAATAAAAAAAATATATTTCTTACGGGAAATAGAGTTGGGAAAGAGGAAGGGTGCAACCCTTGTTTTTGGTCGATTCTACGTGTGGATGAATTAGAGTCCCTCGTCTCTGCATTTTTTTTATTTTTATTTTTTATGGTTATGCATCATATGCAGGATGCCAAGTCTTCATCTGGCTCGTTTCCTTTTTTTATTAATTGGGAGCTAAAACAAAGGGTTTGCACAGAGAGAGAGAGAGAGAGAGAATAGAGAGGTGAAGTTTGGACTACCGTCTTTCAGGGTGCTCGTTTAGAAGGGAAAAAAAAAAAAGAGGAGAAGAGGTGAGAGTTTGAGAGAAAGCTCTCGAGGCTGCTCATACAAAGACTGATGTTTCGAACTGTGTTAGATGCACGGTGCACCATAGAACGTGAAATCCGCCTCCGCCTTATGTTTTCCTTGACTTGTGGCGTACATTGTGTGATTCTCGGCCTCCACCAAGCGTGAACATGTGACCCGGAACTTTCGTTTCCCAAAATTTAGGAAATGGCCACGATAAACTGGCCAAATCTATTTTTATTGTTATTTCCGATACTTTCTAAAATGATGATTTTGCCCTTTTTGACAAATTATATCTCAATCTCTCCAAATCAGCTCCAAATTTTTATCAAGCTTTCTCTAAGCCTTTAGGGCTATGCTATGGATGCCTTGACTTATCTCGATGTATTTTATCCGCACGCTTTTTATTCTTGATTGCGCATTTATTTTATTGATTGTGATTGACAGGATTGGCCTTCGAAAGTTCGTTGGTAGAAATACTAACGTAATTAAATCCTCGTATCCAAAACTTATGATTCTGCAGAATCGAATAATCTATCTCAATCATTTAGTGAGATATCCAACCAACCTTTCAAAAATGGATGATGGAACTCTTTTTTGCATGCACATGTTGCACATGTCATCCAACCTCACTAAGGTCGAACCTAATTGATGGTCAATCGATAAAATCTTCCGAAAACTCCTGTTGTGGTTTAGTATGGAACTGGAAGGGCCCGCACCAAGAAAGCCCTCCTACACAAGAGGGTCGGCTTGGCAATCCATTAGCCTGACAACCTTTCGATTTTCAACCAGGTTACGATAGACTTGCCCTTACCTCATCGACCTCCAGAGAGGCTGAGGTGAGGTCAAGCCTGACATGTGGAGCGTGATAGGCTAAGAAGAAATTAATGAAGGAAGAAGGAAAAAAAGAAGAGAAAAAAATTAAAGAAAAAAATTTAAAAATAATTTTTATTCAAAAAATAAATAATAATTGAATTATTTGCAAAGGGTATCCTTTACCAAACACGCCAAAGTTGATTTTCAATGTATTTTTAAAATACATTTATCAAACACTATTTGCGTTTCGGAAATCCACGTTACCCCAAGCGTATTTACACTTTTTTCCAAGGGCATCTCCCCAAAACCGAAACTAAAAGGCCCAAGTCATGAGTAGATAATTTATTGCTTCTTCTTACTCGATATACCTCACTTCATGACATGAATTTTTTTGCTCAATATTACAGTACAATTGGCTATCGCAATATGTATTGTAATTAGATTAAACCGAAAACCAGACAAGTTAAAAAATCATATCTTAGCGCTGAATAAATTATTTGTTGTTTGAAATATAACTTATTCGATAATGCCAATAAGTTGCATTTAATAATTACATTCCCGATGGGAAAATAAATTTAAAAACAAAAACAAAAACTATTAAAATGAAATATCTTATTACATAATATGAAGAAATGAAAATGTCTATAACTATATTTATTACATGAACTTATTCATAACTCTCACCATCTCTCTCTTTTCTTTTCTTTTTTGGGGGGGGGGGTGGGGGATGGGTGTCGGACATCCATAACTTTTTCAATTAAGTGACTAAATTGCAATTAACATACCAATGTATTATATAGACAGATTACTCAAAACTCTGGACAATCTTTTTCTCCTGAAATTCCTAAAGAGAATTGAGCAAATGAGGGTTTACAACATAGTCCCTCTCAAGTTACTTCCCGCGATAGTAACATACACGAACATTCCCTTTGAAGTTGAAGAAACTCTACATGGAAGCTACGTTATAACGCTCTACATATCTGCCGATGTAACAAAGACATGCGAAGTCATTTCCTTTCCCCGTGACTACCCAAATCTGCGGCTACTTTAGCTGCACGATTCAGTGCGTCCGATATCCAAAAAGCGCCTCTGGAGAAGTAGCTACTGTTTACCACAGTGTTTGCAGCTGCCGCAGCCGTCCTTCCCGTGGCCGATACAGCAGATCGCGTGTACTCTGTAACATGGTACTTCTCATCCACCGATTTAACAGCTTCGACCCCAGCACAGATCTTGTCGGCAAGGCCAATTCTCTCAGTCAGCTCGGCAACCTTTGCCATTGCAGTCGCCGAAACCTGATGAGACTCGTCAAAAGCTTTTGCATTGGTTAAGGCGTCTTTTCCAAGCGTATATCCCTTGGATAGCATAGTTTTCACTACATCCTGAGCCATGGTCACCACTTCACCAGGATTCGGCACATATTGGCTTCCATTAGGGCTCTGCATATGGCAGGAAGGAAGGGAACTCCTTAGCAAAAACTCATAACAATAGCAGCAGATAATGTCACAACTCTGCTGCAGAGAAACGCTTACAGTTGAGTTGCTTTCGTCTTCATGCCTTGAGGAAGACCTGTTCCAGAAGTCGAATTCATCTTCATATTGTCCCCAGCGCGTTATGCAGACACGCTGATCCACAATGGTGGCACCCTGAAAAAAGAAACATTTACATGAAAATGCTAAAAAAATCTCACTATATTCCTTAGCACTATGTCAAAAGTTATAAATTAAAGAGAAGAAAGCAATATTTCAGCAGTCATACGGAGAAAGAGAACGGTAAGAGAAGAGATGGTGATCGAACAACTCATCCAGGGACAAGCGAAAGGAAAAAGGAACAACGATTCCACGGCATAAGCTAAAAGAAAGCAGGTTTTAAGGCTGTTGTGAGAGTGAACATTAGTTTTACAATCTGTCGTTCGACCTCAGAAGAACATTCCCCATCACTCGTTTCTCTGCCTTGGTCCACAAATATGAGAATAGCAACATGTTGATGACCCCTAATAACAGTAGATGTGAGCAGGAAGTTGCTTAAAACAAAAATACTTTCCTCCACATGAACTTTCTCTTTTACTGTTTGCAATCCCATGCAATGATTGATAAGTGCCAGGCACACAACACAAATGGAAGGAAAGCACACAGCAGAAAGCGAATAAGACATATCCTAGACCCTCGACCAGTTACAGCTGAAAAGATCAAAAGAGCATGCAACAAGAGTAAAAGGAGAGATCTGGAAACACTAGAATGTGTTTGTAACTAATGCAGCATTGGTTATGTAGAAGTGGATATCCCCCTCAGATAAGCAGCAAGAAATATGGAACATCTCAGCTGTTCTCATGCCACATGGTACACTATATTTGAGAAGAAATGCCGAGCTATGCGCATGTAACGCCTGTATGTTAGTCACTTCACCACGACATTCTTCTCCAAGCACAAACGCAACGTTCAGTCAAAAAATGAATGTGGAATATCACCTCAGAAGACCTCTACTTCGGCGTTACTTATCCAAAATTTCAAAACTCTTTAGGTGTCGGATGGACAACAACTTACACTGAGCAAGACGGCAGTTTCCTGAGAGTAAGCATCTTTAAATGTCACATAGCCTGTACACGCATAATCTCCAGACCTATCAACGGACACAGACGTAATGCAAATATCAGGAAAAGAAAACACGAGGGAATATATTATAGAATGTCGAAGGGGCAAGGAAATAACGAATGCACCAATAGTATGATCTATCAGAAAGCCTGCCAAAAAGAACAATCTTTGACAACAATACAGGACCACCATCAGCAAAAATATACTCAACCTAATTAAATCATTAGATATCAACCCTTCTGAGAACCCAAAAGAACAAACACCGACTGTGTGCAAATGCTCGTAGAACCATTACTAAACAAGACAGTCGACACCAAAACAGACGCTAAGATCCAGCGAACGGGCAATTAGAGGCGAGAGATGAACCTGACGATCTCGACATGGAGGATCGCACCGGAGAAACCGAAGAAATCGCTGAGGTCCTTCTCGGTCGCTTTGGGAGATAGGCCCGTGACTTCAATTGAATATCCTTCGGAGCTCATCTTCCCCCCCAAAAAAATTCCCCAATCCCGATTTCTCTCCTCGACTCCGTCCAGCTAGTCCTAAGTAGAGAACCTCAAACCAACAATCACTGCCAAGTTCGAACCGCAAGCTCATGCACTGTTCCTTCGCACATATAAATCAAAAAGCTGCTGCAAAGGTCGTCGTTTCGACACGAGGTATATCCACGAAGATTCCGGATGAATCGAAGATTGGAAAAATAAAAAGATGGAAACGATGATTCCTCAACTCCTGTATCTTTGAAGCCGTAGATCGCGAGTAGAGTGACCTCGGATTGAAGCGAAGAAGGAATGGAGACTTCCAGCCACGACTCTCTCCTTCAGGTGGTTTTGCTCTTCCGTGTGAACGGTTTCTTGATTGCTTCGAAAGTAACGGCGGGTCGTCGTCGGCGTCGTGGGACTCGTGGGGCACCGCGGGGGTCGGTGAGCTTCGGGTTGGGCCCGCTCGATGTTGATGGGATCAACGATTCGATGGGCGAAACCGGGTTCGATGTCCCTGACTAGGTTGCCGTGACCTTCCGATCCGAAACGATAGGCCAAGGCCCACGAAGCGTCGAATTAACCTAATAAGCAGACCCAAAAGACTAATTACGTTCATAGCACCGCGTGAAGTTGCGGCTAAATAGGATTTCAATCGGAATTAATACATCCAGAACAACAAATGTGGTTAACATGTAAAAAAAAACATTAATTTTCCATCAAAGACTTGATTAACAATTACATTTATGTACATAAGAACGTGGATTATTCATATAAGCGCAGCTCCTGATCAACTCGGCCGTGTGATTTACATAAATTTTTTCCTCCAAGTTACCACACGGACCTGACATAGGCCGATATCCATCTATCAAAATAGTTTTTACTATTACCCCTATATTTGAAATTTATCTCTTATATTCGATTTTGATCTTGCGACCCTAATCTTAATTAGGAGCTCAAACAGTGAGCATCTCATCCTCATCATCGTCTCCCTCGCACTTAAAAAATCCGCCTCACGCCCCCATCGCTAGTCCAAGCAATCGGGGCTGATGACCATAGCACAACTATAAACGCTCTCAAAGATGATAAATCTCTGATAATCAGTCTTAAACAATTCGGGTTAAGACGAGACTGCTTGACCAGCTGGTTAAAGGCTGAACCCAAGACGACTTGCAGAACAATCCAAGGATCGCAACAAGGTCGCACGCTTGCCGAGGACATGTCCCGGGAAATGTCCAAGCTCTGTTATCAGCCACCCGCGTGACAGGGATTCGGTTTCGAAGGGTTTGAAATTTTGACTGTCGACAGTAACTATTAGGCCCCCGTGTTGATTGACAGAGACCAGAACAGAAGAACCCGGCCTACTTTCTTGCTCTTTTAAGGCATTGTGTTCATCATTCTGTGCTTTATAATTTGATTAACAGTATGTACTTTGGATGGAATACCTTAACATTAGCCGGCCTACGACAAGAACGCGAGTTATTTCCCAAGAGACGTGGTTCAATGCCCGGTCCGATTCGTTAATTCATGCAAATGCATGCATTCATCCGTAACATTTGTCCACCCGCCTTAACAATTATGCACACGAGTGATTGATGGGGCTTAGCATTTATCAATTATGCTCGATACTTTTTTTTTATTCGTGTTTCTTTCTTTTCGGCTATTACTAATTCATTTAGATGTAATTAGCGAGCTGATTAATACAAGGTCGTGAAGATTATGTAATTTGGCGAGACAAACTTAGGTGAATGAATATCTCTCGAGCCTAAAATGTTGAATCCGCATCTGAGGAGTCAAGATCATCGTCTTCGAACAGTATATCCGTGTTAAGATTTTTGTGAGCTTCAAGGTTGACCCGAAACGGGTCCACACTATTTCCTCAAACAATGGGGAAATCCTATGAACCCCATGGCATTATATAGCCTCCAAAACCAACTATTTCAAACTTAACTGTACGAATATTCTTAAAGATTCTCGTTAACAAGTGTCTCGATCAAGAGTGGAAAAGAAACGAGAACAGTGAGGATGATAACATTAAATAGTGCCTCTTCCGCAAAAAATGCAGGCGAAACGTAGATTACCAGGACACGAAACATCTTATAGCTACAAAAGAAGTAACCCTTCCTTTATTGATAACATATATATATATATATATATATAGAAGTTAAAATTACAACAGACGAGGTTTTTTTTTTTTTTTTGGGGGGGGGGGGGGGGGGGAAGAGAGACATGGACATGAGCTCATGTTAGCTCTCATTCTCCGAGGCCTACGTAGTGACCAAACCCTAGCACTGGTTGGAAACTAAGAAGATCATCAAGGATATAATATAAGAACGGTGCAAGAAAGTGGGGGAATTAGGGGGTAAAAAATTATTAAAGGGGGGTTGTAAGGATTGCTCATTTAGCTACTATCGTTACATGAGCAAGCTCCTAATGATTGCCGCCTGCTCGCTGTCGGAGTCCGCCAGGAGCTCGGACAGCCGCTCGCTGAGATCGTCTACTTCCCGGTGCAGGCTTCTTATGTAGTTGCAAGTCTCCTGCAACACCTTGGAGGCCGATGCCTGTATATGCATTTCACAAAGTGCATTAAGAATACAGCTAACTAAGAGAAAAGGATCATGATAATTTTCTATTCGAGTTCTCGAACAACATTAACTTCTTCTACGATGATGTTTATAGGTCAGATGTTTCAGCATGTCGCCTCGTGATGGTTGTGGGAAGAAGCTATCGTTGACCCAGAGAGGTACTATGTGCAGTGTTTAATGTAAGAGATGAAGTGAATAACGGGAGGTATACATGCAGATATTCTCTGGTAAGTACAAAACGGAGTTAATGAGGGAAGGTGGGGTGGAACGAGAATGAGTCCCACACCACTCAAGTTGCAGACAGACAGAATCAAGCAACCCAACAAGGAAATAAATGAGAGAGGGCTATATGTGGGTTCTATATCTTTTTTTATGTCGAATGACTTTATCTTGTAATGCGAAACCGCGAAATGAAGACCACACAAGTGGGGAGAGAGAGGGAGAGGGGGAGAGAGACAGAGAGTGAGTGAGAGAGAGAAGAAACAAAAAGAGAGTGTTGATAAAATTTTCTGTGTTGTGTGGGTGTGTGTGTGTGTGTGTTTTTTTAACCTTGTCGGAGCGCCTGTTGCGGATTTCAGGAATGAGACGCTGTAACTTGGAGACCAGGTCAGCGATCTGGTCGTCGCTGATTCTCGAAACTCCTCCAGACTGCCTCGAGCGGGATCCTCTGCTAGACATTGTTGAGCAGTGACAGTGTGACAGAGATGACAAGGAAGTGAAGCTGAGGAGGAAGGTGGTGGCGATCTCTCAGGAATAAGATTCAGATGGAGAGAGAGAGAGAGAGAGAGAGAGTTAAAAAGATTTTCTTTTCTTTTTTGTGCGCGCGCGTTTGTGTGAGTCAGGTGACTGGGGAGGGAGAGAAATGGGGGGGATTTGTGTTCTGGGGAAGATGGGTTATGGAGGGCTAGGGTAGTCCTTATAAAGGGGGAGAAAAAATAATTTTTCGGGACAGGCTATGGACAGGGGGATAAGGAAGCCATGAAAGAAAGCATGAAGAAGTGAATAATTACGAAGGGGGGAGAGAGAGAGAGAGGGGGGGGGGGGGGGTGTTGTGTTGTGTTGGGGTTGAAGAAGACAAGTGCATGGGAGAAAGCAGTGGGCTACGGTTGTGTCTTTAAATAGGGGAAGAGAGAGGGAGATGTCCTTGTCAAACTGCCTGCAAATTAGGGTTAGGTTTGTTGTAGCGGGTAATAAGAAATCGTGCTGCTTCATCAGACAAGGTATCGGTATTGGCCCTATTTGTGTCAGCCTCGCCATGCATCCCCATGTTCTCTTTAAAATCTCTCATTCGTCTCCAATTTGGCCCCTCCCCTCCCCTCCCCTTCCGCCCCACCCTCTTCTAATTCAATGAGGGAACAGAGTTCCCGTTGTCAAGTTCACATGCCTTTCTCCTCTTTGAATCCGTGGGAATCGTGTAACTTGCTTGTATTCCTCATCACCCAAAAAAAAATAAAAATTCTTTAACTTAGTATTTATGTTAATTATATCAAAAAAAATTATCTCATAAAAAAATCACAACTTGTACTTTTTGTCCCAATTGTACACAAAACTTTTACTTTTGTCCCAATTTTATCGACCCAATACCAAATAAACCCTCAACTTTTAATTTTGCCTCAATTCTATTCAAAACTTTCATTTTTGTCTCAATTTTACCTGCCTAGTACTAAAAAACTTCAACTTTTACTTTTATCTCATTTCTACCACCGTCAGCTTTTTGTTCATAATCACCGTTAGTTAATCCTATGTGACTGAAATTTTCTTGCCGAATTTAGCAATGAATTTTCAAAATTTAAAAACAATAGATTTCAGAGACGACGACATTTTAAAAAGTTCGTAGGAATATCTTCATATCTAGCCGTTCTTTGGGCTATTTAGTGCCGAAAATAATACGAAATGCGTTATCTTTAGTGACTATATATATCTCTCAGTAATATATAAGGATAGCAAAAAATAGAAGAGAATTTTGAAATTTTTTTATGTCAATTTTGCCAAGGTGTAAGTCATTAATGACGTGACAATCTCACGTAAAATTAACTAAAATGATTATAAACGGAATACTAACGGTGGTAAAATTGTGACAAAAGTAAAAAATCTGAGATTTTTTATAAGACAAAAAAAATCTTTGGATGTAATTGTCACAAATGCTAAAGTTGGAGTTTTTTTGGGGGTATTGGGCACATCCCCATCATAAGAGTTCGTCGAATCAAAAGATAATGTCTGGATGCGAATTGCCCGCTTTAATGCTATCAAAGGAAATGCCCTCCAACCCATTACAGAAATAAGTATTAGAAAACTGTTGAGTGCACGCAGCAGAAGTCCAATACTTTTAACATGGGGATATCTCCAAGAATGAGCTCAAGCTCGAGCCCGTTAATATATCCAGTTAAACTCAACTTCACTTAAAGGTTTAAGCCAATGAGTTATGGGCCAACTTAGATATATTAACTGCTCAACACCACGTTAATTCTCTAATGTAGGACTCCTCTAACACAACTCACACGTGCATCCTAACAACCCGTATCTATTCCGTGTGACTGTTGCGTCCAGACTTGTTAGTAACTTGGGCTCTGACATTAGTGTTGAGTGGTCTTGAGTTTATCTCAACTAAAAAGCTAGCTCAAAGATTGAGACTTTCCCTCATACTTATAAACCAACCACAAGCCCCTTCCACAATCGATATGAGACAACCCCAATAATTTCCTGCTCACACATCATGCCATGGATTGGAATGAGCGACAACTCGTCTTATAAACCGACCACCAGTCCCTTCCACAAACGATGTGAGACAACCCCAAAAAAATCCATCCTTGATATTGATAGAAGATGTCGTGGATATTGAAGCTTAAGTGGCAAACCATACTCTCTCTCTTTCTTTATTTCTTTTTTTAAATTTAGATCGTTAGAGGGTGACGGGAATTTGCATCGATACACTCCGTTCGTAATCCCGATGCCGGTGACTCGATAGGATACGGTGGAACAATTCGCGCGTATTAGTCAAAGAGGCTACAAAAACAAAGGGAACTCGTAAACCCTGGACATGCTTGGGGAGGCGGTGAATCAAAAACTGATATTTCTGACTCAGGAGGGGAGGGGTACCAAATCGCAATCGCAATCCCCTTCCTCATGAATTATTAACTGTCAGAGAAAGATTGCCAGGGCTTGCGAAACTACTTTATCAATTTCTCTGTACGTAGGTTTTTTTTGTGTGTCCAAAAAAATAATTTGCAAGTGTGAGATTCGCCCATCCAACGCTATGCTCGAGCGATGCCATTTGATACCCCTCCCCCTTCCTTGAGCATCCCGGGACCTGACATGGCACGTGTCGTCTCGTGAACTCTACTCGAAGCCTGTTTCTTTGCCGGATTGTTTAATTTTGCACGAACCCCACTTTGTGCTACATAAAGATATTGCGGTTGAGTCTTAGAAAAATGTTTTTTGTGTTTTTCGTGGAAGATATTAGTCAGAAGGGGAGAAAAAACAAATTTTGAAAGGTAGATCAGTATCCTAGAAGATCGTCCCTCTGCTCGAAATCTACAGCAGAGTGATCCATCATCGCAATTGTCGGGCGTGGCTTGTCTGCACGTGACGGGGATGGACCAACAAAATTTTCCGGCGAGATTCTTGGTAGGGTTTTCTGTTCAGCCCGTTGATGCACGCTCGACCTCGTAACCTTAGCTGTTGCGGGCTACATTCAAAAGATGATTGATTATCGGGAACTGGATCGAGAAAGGTAGACTCCCAAAAAAAACGCCATCACTCCCGTGACCGGGGGTGCTCGTTGGCCGAGTCGGTCAGGTTTCGGGGTGGAATGAGAGCCCTACTCGACCTTTTGGTACCGGATGTTGAACCGAGATGATGGACCAGCCAATTCCGAAGCCAAATAGGAGTACAAATTACGAAATTCCATCGTTTCTTTCTCGAAATTTAGGGTTTATTCCGTTGGACTTACATCAACTATCCGCATATATCTCACGAAACTTCGAAATACTAGTTTAACTAAAGAATGAAAATGTGTGGGTATTTTAAATGATAACAGTTGTTTATTATAAACATGATTGTTTCTTAGTGCAAAAACAAAACAAAACAAAAGAATGCCACGATGGAAACATAGAAACTGAAGGCAAAAATAAAAATAACACAAGAACAAAGTCGAAGGCTAAATATCAAACCAAACATCAAACGCACGTTTTTGACTTGAGCATGAAAAAACAAACGCAGTTCGAAGAGCAGTCAATATCCGTGTATGGTGTTTTGACCACTCCTCGCGTATCTGAACGACGCGATCTCGGATCAAGAGATTAATTAGGCGTCGGGATCTCCGTGGACCTGTTATTTTCCCCTTGACCATCAGTTCCTTTTGTTTTTTTCCCCCTCCTCCCCCTGGGCCAAGCCCCGGCCATGAAAGGGATTGGTTTTACTGTTTGGTTCATATGGTCATGGAGCTGCTCCTGCGCCGTCACGTAACTTGAAGAGTTTCCGATGGGGAGGAAGATGTTCGATGTTACAGTTCGCGCACGCAATGAGTCGTGACCTCGCCCTAGGTTTTTACTGTATTCGGGAGTGCGTGTCCGAAGGAGTCGACCCACGTTGCCCGTCGGGACGAACGATCACTCAACGAAGGTTTTTTCCACACGTTCTTGTGAAATTTTCCAGAAATATTTGGCAAGGCGTCGTAGGCTCTTTGGGGTCAACGCCCTATAGTTGGGGGACCCCGTATGCCGTGGCCATAAGGAATCCACCACTAGCGATCATCGCATGCACACATTAGCCATACGCTAAAAATCGAAATAAAAAAAACCAAAAAAAAATTATAAACCTATTGCAATTATGCTAATTGAGTGCTAACCCTTTTGAAATTGTGTCATTTCAGTCCATCCGGTGAATTTTGACCACCGGACCGCAACATAATATTTTGATAATTTTTTTTTATTTCTTTCTTACCCTTCCCTCTTCTTCCTCTAGCTGATCGCCGAGGTCCGGCGATGGGCCAAGGTGATGGCCAAAAACATTCTACCTTGCCGTTGCTGAGATTGGTTGACTAGTGGGAGGAAGAAGAGGGAAGGGGAAGAAAAAAAAATAAACAAAAAAATAATTAAAATATTATATCGCCGGCCGATTAAAAAAATAATTTAGCAGTGAAAACCTACAATTGCAATACGTTTACTAATTGTTTGGTAATTTGTCCCTAAAAATCACATCAAAGTCTCGTGCAAACTTGGAAATCTGATAGTATGATTTAACTTTCGTCTGTAATCTTATGTTGGTCGAGATATTCTGTATTTATTATATGCCAATCATGAACCAAAAAGTATTCAGTCAATCCTCGTGGATAAGGAGCCGGTCTCGTAAGGCTAAGCTCGTTTAAGAACGGAAGGGCCGCTCGATATTTAAATGCAGGAATCGCGAAAATGCATAATCGAGGAGGCGAACCACGAGGGATGGACTTCCTCGTCCGAAATTTAAAAAAAAAATGTTAGGTTACCATTTTCCTCCAAAAGCTCATATTGTTATAGAAGAAGGAATGCATGGTGCAAATTCTCGTAGCGCTAATCAATCTGGAAGCCGACGTGCTTCGTCTTTTGAACAGTGAATTTAGCTGTAGCTTTGAAGAAATCGAGCAAGAGAATTGCCAGACTTTCGTCACCGGGTCGAAATGAATCTGGCCGAAACTGGTCGGTATGCCGTGACCCAAACTCTTATAACTTCTATGTTAACCTTGTCCACCTACTACGGCCGTGAGACTTTTCCGCGTTTGCCTGTGGAATACGTTCCTAGGATGATTGGGGAGTACTCAACACGTCGATATCGTGACTTTGTTAACGTGGGGTGGGATTTGTTTCCTTCTTACAGTAACCATCGATCCTGATGTATAAGCAGTTAAGCACTACTGTTGATTTTGACTTTGAATTCTTATTGGCCAGCCCGACTTGTAACCTAACTTGATTGATAAAATTTGTGACGATCCGATTGAGAATCTTTCACGAGGGTTTTGCAGTGAAGCCTGGTAAATTTGAAGGAACATCTTTGGACGTGACTCCTTAATCGAGGTAAGGGTCGATGTTGTCCTTCCCAATATTAGCCAAACTTGGCCGACTACGAGGTGGAGATTCTAAGAGTTAAAATGATTTTGGTGTGGAAAGAAGGATGCCTAGTTTAAGGGGAAGCAGGCCTCGGGTGGCTCATTCTTGAAGGGGAGATTTGTTAAGGTGCGCATGTGGGAAGGTCTCGGGCGAAAGAAGTATCCAGTCGGAGGATTTGGAGTAATGCATGGAAGTTAATATCTTCTAGTTGGCCAAGTCTAATTGGTTTAAGCGTTTTACTGGAAGTACGTCCAACTAGATATTTTTGATGCGTTGGAATTTTAAACTCCTCCTTGATGATGTCCGCAGGTCAAGATGTCAGGCTTCCACTGCTTTGACCCAACAAATTTGTTGAATTTATGGCTCGAAAATGCTAAATGTGGAGCTTGGATTGAGCCTAAGATAGATCAAATACATGTCTCGTGGTTGCCCAAGGTGTGAGGGAGCTTGGAGGCCACCCGCTAGGCCAAAGGTCCACACAAGCATTTCGGCCATGCACATGTTCCGAGCGCTCGTTCGAAGTACCCGAGTGTTGCACCGGCCTCGAAAGCGCGGGATATGGTTTGATTTGACCTATTTTCATAAGTTGCTCATTGGAACAAATAAGAGCTGTGTTAGTTAGAGTTTTATCCTTGAGGAAATTCCTGATTCCAGCTACTACCGTTTGTTGATGATCCTTCAGTCTTGACTTCGTTCTCCAGATTTTCTACCTATTATTCATCCCGTGCATGGCGAACGCGATGGACATTTAAGCACATGCGATATTATCATGCTACATCCGGTTCCTTTGCATTATTAATTTCCAGTTAAGGAAGTTATTTATAGTTAACAAACACCGCCAATTAATCTCGGAAATCTTTTCTTGGGATTGCCAAACTTATCAGAATCAGAATCAATGCTCTAGAGATCACGTGACTAATTGATCCCAAAGATGCAAGATTACTTTGGTAAATTAGGTGGCTCCTGTTGAGATGACTTCATGGGTTTCGTGATGAGTCTCTGTTTCAAGACTTGGAGACATTCCAGCCTCGAAGTTGGATAGAAAGATAATCGAAAGGTTGATTAATGTGACGCTCAAATCCCAGGAACATGACAAGCTGATGTTGGGGATCCAGACTTAATCAGTGCTTATCAACTTACCATACTGAACTAGAATTGCCTCACGCTCGGTTCTAATTTCGAGAGAGATCGTGTCGGATAGCAATCGAACATGATATTGGATCTTCTTGGAATTCTTCTTGGGAAGTAGTATGGCACTCTATAATTTCTAGTACAGCGGCAAGCTGCTCCGCGCAATTTCTCTGAACCGAGGAACCGACAAGATCCAATCGAAAAAACAATCGATGGCCAAAAGAATTCAGAGAAATTAGGACATCAATGTAATGCAAGTCAAAGTTGTAACGAGGGGGATCAAAAGGAGGACGAGAACTTGTCTGCCTACCCGGGTTTCTCGAACAAGCCACAGGCTCTGTTGAATAGATGTGTTCTTGCCAAGTAGGGTTTCTTCAAATTTGTTTTCTTCTAGTAAAAAATTGACCGCAAGATCAAGGATTCTGGATTTTCCGGTAGATTCCAAAACCTCATAAACGGGTCGGGTTTCTGTCAACATGAGATCAATCCAAGAACGAGTCACGTGACAGGAGATCATCCGTCCCAAACTGTCTCGTCTTCACGTTGCAAAACCACAAGCAAAGGCCACAACCTCTCAAAAGACCATATCCATGGCCGGCCCCAGGAGCTCCTCGGATGGCCCATAAAGACGGAGACTCGCCCTTGTCCCGACAAAGCCGCCGCCGCGACCTTCTTGTGTTGCCCATTTGATTGCATTTACTCTTACCTGTCCCATATAGGAAGCCCCCCCCCCCCCCTCGAGTTTTAAATATGGTTACCCTCTAACGTCATCGGGAGATCGATATCCAATTAAATCCACGTTCACTTAAAAATTGAACCAACAAGTTCTCTCGTATCTCTAACAAGTATGCTTCCCTCCTCTTATGCAAAGCGAGCTTCGAATGCCATTAGTGGATTCACAACGTACGGCGTAATGTGATTTTACAGGGCCTGTGACGTTTTCATCGTGATTGAACTGCTAATCCGAGACATAAACAAAGACGACGATAATCTCTGGAAAACTTGAGGGCTCTCCAACGTAAAGGAGCATCGCCGTCCGGGGGAGGGGGGGGGGGGAGTGTCTCCGGCCCGACATAGCGAGTTTCAAACACGACACCACAGAAGCTCAGTTGCTGCCCATCGCAGATCGTGCCGACTACTCTCTCACGCTCTCTAAATTAATTAAACTCTCGCAAGTCATCATCACTCCAGAAGAAGAGGAGGAAGAAACAAAAAACGACGAGTGCCTAACGAGACCAGACGCTGTGTTTCGCTCATGTGACGGTTTTGGTCCGGGGCCATTAATATCTTCCACGATGTTTTTTTTTTTTTTTTTTGCTATTGCATATTCCATGACAACCCCCACCCAACATGGCAACGGCAACGGCAACGGCAACTGCAACAACCCACGTAAGGGCAATAAAAGAGACAACATGAGACCACGGGGTCGGGTACTGAGCTCGAGATCACAGACACATGTTCGCCACAGTGCGAGCCATGTGGGGGTGTTTCAATGGGGACAAAACTCGAAAGGGAAAGGGAAGGGGGGGAGGGGAGCGGGGTCCCTAGAAACGCGACGCATCTTAGAACTGGAACAGGGCCTTCTCTTCTCCCTCCCAAAGTCAAACCACCCCCCCAGAAAAAAAAAAACAAAAGAAACTCGGATTCCTATCCGAACCCGATGACGGGACGCGACTCCGGAGAGACAGAGACCATGTTCGAGCTTTTATTGCAATCCGTCACGTGTTCTTTCCATTCGTATATGTGCGTCGTCCGAGGAACTCGGAATTTCTTTTTCTTTTTCCTTTTTATGGCCTTTGATTAGGTGATCTAAGTGCGCTTTTGCTCCTGCTAGTGCTAAGCTACGTTTTCCTGGGTAGTCAGCTATTCTTTTTTTTTTCCCTGCTTGTTGATTGGGAAATAAATCATCCAAAATTTCCTTAAAAGTTTATATCATAATCTTGCAATCCGGACTGTTCGTGTTATGAATAGATATCTCAGATTATAAGTAATAAAAATGTATAAAAAAAATTCAAAAAATTATTCCTTACAAATCGGAGATCTGGGTCGTCCATCCAAAAATGTACGGATCGAATTACAAGGTTAGGTACCTAAAATTCTGAGAAAAAGTTAGACGATCTGGATCCGGTTGGTATTAGTGATTTAGATGGATTCTTGGTTTCGGTTGTGGAGTTTGGGCCCAACCACCATGCCCGAGTGGCCCGACCTCCTTCGGCATCCGTTGAGGAAAATGGCTCTAAATTCAACTTTTATGAGATGACATTGAAGCTTGCCGACGTCCACGGTCTTGGCATCGTCCGGATGGACCTAGGTCCAGGCATCGATGACCTGGTTCACGGCTGTAGGCAGGGACCTAGGTCCCAGCCGTGCAAATTCGAGTCCGAGCACTTGGGGATTCGGCTTCACTGGTTCGGGCAAGGAGAGGACAGGTTCGAGACCTTCAGGCCCCAACATCCACGTCTATCGATCGGGCACGTTAGTTCGAGCCTCCTAGATGCCCCTCATGGGACGCGACCGAGAGCTGTCATCCCACCGAACTTTTTGCCGGTACGGTTTCCTTGGACTCATCTAGGCAGCAACTTATAATGGCCTGGGCTCTGGCTGGCTTACAGCGTCAGCTCTTACTTATCACGATGTGCAGCAAGAGATTCAGTGGGCAAGGAAAACACGTTGGGTTTCATGTAGACTAACGTCGAAAAGAACGAGAATCGGTGCTTCATTCATGCGACCTTGGTTCATCAGCACAGATAGAATGATGAGTCGGTCTACTAGATTAACAGCAGGTGATTGTGGAGTCTTAACGTGGGTGTTGAGGTCGCAACCTTCTTATAATCGAATCAAACTTTCGTGCTTTCGGATACACGACATCGAATCATCGTTGGAATCGATAGTTGAGTAAGTGCTTGTTTCAACTAGTAGTCAGGTCAAAATCTTTTGTCGTATCGTGATTAGGAGAAATCTTCGAGTACTAATTAAAAAAATGACAAAAATTATTCCTAAATTTTGGTTGATTGTGCAATGTGTTCTTCGGACATTTAATGAACACATTCCATGAACTACCGGAAAATGATTGATGCGATCCTTACGTTTGCTGAAACAACAAACGGACGTTTTTTGTTTATGGCGTAGATTAATATATGCTGAGTTGGTTTATCAAAAACGATGGGTCGAGATGTCCATCTTTTTTATCCATCTAATTTTGCGAAGGAAATAAAATTAGGGTATTAGCATATTCATCCTTATTGGATGAAATGGACCATTATAACGGGATTTGAGCTGAATATCTTACTTAGATAATGCACATCACCATGTGTAACTTTTCTTTTTCATTACTTAATATTGATGGATTGGAAACCACATCAGCAAATACTGTTAATTTCAACTAATAAAAGGACGAAAAATTAATTAAAAAAAAGTTATAAACCTTCTGTACACATGCCAATGCAATCCTAAATCCTTTTACTTGGCCAATTTAATCCTAAACCTTTTGACAATTGTAGTATATCTTATCAATTTTGACCAAAATTCATTAACCTGGCAGTCTAATCAATACCGACCTCCTACATGATATATGTGGCAGGTCAATGCTAGCAAAAATAATTTTTACAACCTTTTTAAATATTTTTCCTTTTTTTGTTTCTTTTCTCTCTCTTTTTCTTTTTTTCCCCCTTCTTCCATCTACTGGCCGATGGGTCTCAACGATGGATGGTGGAGGTTGCCCTCACAGGCGAATGAATGGTCGCCAACCTCGCTAGAGGCCTGCAAGGGTCTACGAGCATTACCCTAGCCAAATTTGGAAAGGGCTGGAAAGCATCATCCTTGCTAGATTTGGTCCTTGCCATCCTCTAGCAAGTGTCAGCCTCACCAAAGGCTGGGGAGAGCATCCCGACCCTCGCCTATGGACGGCAACCGATGGAGAGAAGTAGAAAAAAAAAAGGTAACAAATAAAAAATAAATTTTAAAAATGGATAAAATTGTCCACATCAATGCCAATCATGCCATGTAGGACTGACGACGTCCATGTCAGTGATATTCAACCGAAATTGGCAATAGGGACTATCAACTGAAATGCCCATACCCTCGTTCGGGTTATATTTAACATTGACAAATTGTCAAAAATATTTATGGTTAAATTAGTCAAATTAAAAAGTTTAAGACTGAAGTGACATTCGTACAATATGTTCAAGACTTTTGTCGTAATTTTTCTCGGAAATGACGCCGTTGAATATTTTCCGTATAGTTCTAAGGACTAAGTGAGCATTTTCTAATTCTAAGGACGATATCACATATTGAAACCAAAATTCAAAGATCATTTGTATGATGTTAACATCGCATAAATTTAAGTTGTTATTAGCTTTAGCAGTTTCCTTTCGAAATAAAGCTTTATTGCCCATTTCGTATGTGAAAATGTTTCTAAGATGTCATCCAAGCCAAGGGATGCATCGCGACTTGAATTACATCTTTAACGTTAGCCATGTGACTGCCGTACAAAGTATTTTTTTTCTTACATACCACTCATTTTGCAGCGAGGCTGTTATTGTTTGTTTTTTTTTTCCCCCTCTGATGGTACGGTATGGGACGAGCCCGTGTTGGTTGAACCTGCCTAGATTCTTGGCCCATGAGCCCAACCAATAGGCCCAAAGCACTCTTGGGCTCAGGATTCGCTAGGAGTTAATTCATATGATCAATTTGTCTCCGGATGATAAAACAAATGCAGTCGAACACGCCCCACAGGACTGTTGACCTTTACATTAAACTTTCCGAAAGTGAGAGTTAGATAATGACGAGAGCAATGCTCGATGCAATGCAGTGGGGTGGGCAACTACCTGTAAATTAAAATCCACATCGCTTGCCATGTACCAAGATTAGTACAAATTTGATAGAGGATAGACTAGAGAGTTGTTGGTTTGGTGAACTTACGAATCGAATTCACATATCAGTTGGACAATGGGGACTAGTAAATGGTTCCATGATACCACACACATGAAACCGGCGGAGACTTGCGGTCCATTAGTTTCGTCGAGGAAATTATTGTCCCGAGACATTTTCCGCACTTTTCTGATTTTACATCGCTTAGGAAAATGAGTTGGTGAAGGATATTCCACAGCCGATGGGAAAAAAAAATCAACATACAAATTCAGAACAACGACAACATCCTTTAAAAATTAAAAATCATTTTCCAAAAAAAAAAAATACGAGTTGACCCAGGCGCTCAAGCCTTGAGGGCCCCGAGGACCATATAACATAGTGCTTTGGACCCCGTCGTGCAAGGCTAGGGACCCTAACAGCCATGGTCCCTCGATGCTTGTGGTTGGCTCCTGAGCTTGGGGTACCCGGTGCCCATGGTCAAGTTGCTGGATTTCCCTAAGGTCGGTATTTGAACATCAACGCCAGTGCCCCCGGGTCCGTCTAGGCCGATCCTAAGACCCTGGAAAATTGTCCCGGTTCCCTAGCCCGTGTGCTTAGGTCTCGGCAAACGTGGCCAGTGATCGACCGCCAAGATCAGATTGCCCGAGACATCATGTGTCGAGCACAACAAAACACTTGGAAAATGAAATTTCATGTAAGCCCTAGAGAGAGAGAGAGAGAGATTTAGGGTTTCGCTTTTAGGAGTTGGTACCGGCGAAGAACTGAAGGCATGGGGGGAAGAATCATAATATGTCATGACATTATGACTCTGCATAATGGAAGTTAAATAGAACATAAAGAAGAAGAAGAAAGCCGGTCTTACAGGCTTTCGATCATTTAATCCCCAGACCTTGTCAAGGGACATCATTTCATGACTAGTGCTACTACTAGTGTGGCCATTACATTGCCACGTCAGCCCTATTCGTTTTAGTATTCTGAAGTGGACTTCCAAATAGTCCCATCTCTCTCTATCCCTATCTCGATCTCGAACACGAATGATTAGTCCAAAACTCAAACCCTAATAGCCATTTGACAGCAACCAGTCTCGCATGATTGGAAACGGCTTAACAACATGGATGCTCTTACAACTTCTTTAATAATAATACTTCACAAATTTCGCTATTTCTGTCGTTTCGTTATTTTTATTTTTATTTTCTTTTTTCGAACGAGTTGATCTTACTTAACATCATTCTAATTCTCCAAAAATAATTTCTACGATCATTAAGTTGGATTTGGCGGTCGATATATGAAAGAAAAGGCGCTAAATCGATAAAAAAAATCGCTTTTTTTCCCAAATTGGTCCGCAATAAATTCAAAAAAAAAGGAAAAAAAAAGAAAAAGATGGGTTAGGTTTTTTTTTATTTTCTTTTCTTTTCTTATTTTTTTTTTCGGGTTGATATGACCGACACCTCCGCCCTCATGGCTGGTTTTTTTACGTGGGACCGGCAGACAGGAGAGGCAAAAAACGACAAGGGTTAGGTTAGAGTAATGA
This sequence comes from Rhodomyrtus tomentosa, assembly GCA_028455895.1. Classification (NCBI taxonomy): domain Eukaryota; kingdom Viridiplantae; phylum Streptophyta; class Magnoliopsida; order Myrtales; family Myrtaceae; genus Rhodomyrtus; species Rhodomyrtus tomentosa. Next base: position 8,133,104 of record JAPCWY010000003.1, on the reverse strand, counting down.
TGGTCAAAGTTATGGCCTTTCTTTGTCTTGTGCTATCGATTAGGTTTTAGTGACCCGAGATATAATCGTAATCAACTATTGAGCCGACCAAATCTCTAGAAGCGATGGATCACCTAGCCGCGGGCGGTTCGGTTTCTGGCCGGTTTCGACTCTGAATTTTTAATTTTACTTTTTAAATAATAAATAATAAAAATAAATTAATAAATTATAAATTATAATTAAATTGTACATTATAATAAAATTTTAAAAAAAAGAAATGAGAGAAATGGGCTTTGAATTATTATTATAATGTAATTTTATAAATTTTATAAATTATAATGTAGTAAAATCTGATTCCTAAATTTTAATTTTATAAATTATTATTAATTATAATATAATAAAATTCGGTTCCGAAAAATATAGAACCGAAACCAGCCCTGGTTCGAAACCGTGGGCCGATTGGCCATGTCTAGGATCATAGAACGGTGTTTATGTCAACAAGTACATGATAATGTAGGATGCCCAAAATTGAAAACCCTTCTCTCCCTCTCTCTCCGATCGTCATCGCTTGTCGCTTCACTATTGACCGGAAGGGGTATATTTGGATTTCTACGAAATATTTATGACTAAATTGAAAATAATGAAAAGTTTAGAACTAGATTGACATACGTAATTAGATTTAGGACTGATTGGATAATTTTTTCCTCTACGTTGCAAGAACAGAGGTTCATGTCGGTTGTAAGAGACATGAAAGCAAATTTTTGAGTGTTCAGCTTTACTTACAATATGAAACAACTAGAATCGTAGGTCTAACGTATTAATACGACGTCTCAGAAAGGGGAAAAAAATCACTTAAACATGTTCTAATTCGACTCGTCTTCTTTCGGTCCAAGAGAAATCGTGTGCTCGTAGCCCGTCGCAAGAATCATGTATTTCCTCCGTCTATCGCCGTCGGAGTTTCTGCATGGGACAAAAAATCACTCAAAAAACCCACGGATTGAAGCAACATATGCTCGCAGTTTTCCCCTTATTTGATCAGAAAACAACCTATCTTGAATACTTTTCAAGCCCTAGATTACTGTAGAGGCTCGGGCGGCCCCTTAAATTTGTCACTTGAGATCAACAACCACTTGAAATCTCTTGGATAGTTCACATCATGTGACGGCATAGAACCGCATGAGATGCCTCCACTGATCATCTCCCAACGAGAGGCAAAGATGCACATGTGAAAGCTGAATTAAAAATCACTGGCATCGTTGCCCGATTCAGTTCTAAGCTTTTAAATTGTGCGGATGGAGTCGTAGGCGTTAGCCGTCCTATCACCTAGAACATCCGACATCCACTTTAGCGATTTTCGATCGAAATTGACATGTTAGACTACAAAGTTGGTGGCTGAATTTGATAAAATTGCGATAAGCTTAAAAAGACTTTTTTTCGTCTACTTTTCAAGTAAGGATTCGAAAGATTTCGGAAGGATAACAGCAAACATACGTGACAGTCCCGACAACCGAAGAAAATCCGCACGCAAGCTCCATCCAGATTCCATTATGGAAACGTGGCGATCAAGAGCATGTGGGCGTTGAAGACATGCATACAATCCAGAATACCTGACGGCGACCCTTCGATCGATGCTTTTCGGAAACGACCTTCCCTAATTGCGGCAGGTGCGTTACATAGCGATGGCCCCTTTCCGTCGTGTGCTCCGGGAGAGTTAACGAGAAGATGTGGAGAACGAAACGACCCCGAAAACCGTCTAAATTTTTTTGAAAGCCTAAACATGTTTCGTGTTTGCTTGGGTAGTCCGGATTGATGACCGGCGCGCAAGAGGAATATACCGATCCCGATTCTGCAGAATAGACCCGATCGATCGACGGGGCGGATCTGGTATCACGCCACTCGTATAAATTGGTCTGGCCAGGCCGCAGAAAGGAAATCGGCATGCGGACTCGCCGGTTTACATTTTGAGAAGAGCATAGGCTCGGCTGGTCTTATCGGTCCCGTTTCCTGGGGACTTTTTGTTTACAATCTTAGATGGCTAGCGAATGGAATTGAATTTGGCTTCTTTATTTGCTAACACACCCCACGCCCCCACGTTTTAACCATCGTTCTTTTGCCACTTGAAGTCTCAAGCGTCGTGTAATCGCAATAGGACTATATAGGGTTATAGATGAGTGATTCATCACTGGACGAATCAATTAGTTTCAATCTGCGGTAATTTCCTCGCGATGTCTTTAATAGAAAGCATCGCTCTCCGTCTGTCTATTGGCGATTAATCAAAGTTCAGCTCGGGACCAAGCGGTCTTATAGCGCTAGATCTGGCTACTTAGGGACTCCATGGCAGCGATTATGTTTCTTCGATTCTGTTTTTCGAAGCAAAAAAGGATAAGAAGGATGTTTGGTAACATCAATGATCCTAATTTTGATTCTATTCTAGATACCAGTTTGAGAGAAAAACCAAGAATTAAAAAAAGAGTTGATTTTGAAAAAAAAAAAAAAAAACAAGAAGAAGAAGAATCGCTTTTCAGAAGGCAAAGTGAATGGTCTCTAAACTTCGACCCAATATACAATGTAGACTATGAATTGTTAATTTGATCAATATGATCCCTGAAATGTAACCCAATGTACAATGTGGTCTCCGAAATTTTAATTTGATCAATATGATCATTGAACTTTTAGAATATATTTAACTTAGTCCCTAAACTTGATTCAATAGAAGGACTGCATTTAACATATTCGTATAATTTAGGACTGATTTGAACTTGTTCCAAAAGTTCATGAACTATATGGATCAAATTAAAAATTTAAGAACCACATTACATATTATGTTAAAATTCAAGGACCCTATTTGTCAAATTAAAAATTGAGGAACTATGTTATACATTGGATCAATATCCAAGGACTATATGCATCATTATCCCTTTTCAAAAATGCTAAATAGTATGAAATTTGACATCTCTCACTTTATCAGTTGTAGTTCTCTCTATCACTTTTCCTCCACCGTTTTTTCCGCTTTAGCTCTCTCTATTACTTTTCCTTGATCTAAAAACGAAATTTTGTATAGTTACTATACAATAGAAGTATTTTGATTCCCTAAAACTTATATAGAGAACAGAATCATAAAAAAAATTAACTTCAATCAAAACTACTTTTTCGACCTTTTATTCCTTCCCCCGAATTTTTCTCGTCCATGACAAGAACCTGCGATTTTCCATGCTCGTTCCGATCGCTCCACCCTAATGCCGAGCATCCCCCGAAAAAAAATCGTCAGCGAATTTCGAGAACGAGAATAAAAACAAAAAAAAAACAAAAGGTTTTTGCAAGATTCTCCAAGCAAACAAAGAAACAAAGAGGGGAGGGAGAACGATCGAGAGAATCCCATTCATCAATCAGTGGGACGCATCGGATCGAAACTCTCCCCAACACAGAAACCCTAAAAAGAAAGAAGATGAGATGCCTCCCCACTTATTATATCAGGGAGGGAACTCTCTTGTCCCGCGGACGAAACCCTAGTTTTGTTTTCAGAACTTTGATACGTGGTCGTGGAAGCTAATAACTTAATATTCAGCGAGGTCCCATCATATCATGAGCAGGGACGGGGGAGAGCGAGAGGAGGAGGGGGAGAAAAAAGCAACAAAAGCAACAAAAGCAGCCGATCTTTAGGCTTTTCTTTTACCAAGGATCGAAAGGTGGTGAAGGGTTAAAAAAAAAAAAAAAAAGAGGAGATGTGAGGTGAGGAGAGGCAAATGCTTCTGTAAAGACCATTATTATGCAGCCCTAATGCCTAATGGTGGGCGGTCGCTATCATGAACGTGGTTTTGATTAAATGAGCATTAGGGTTCGATCAAAGTCGATTCTTTTGGTTGGGCGAAAATCACGGATGTTCGTCTATACTTTTCCCCTCTCTCTCTCTCTCTCTCGGACAAGACTTAGATGTTTGCATTCGTTAGGCCGACGATCACGAACGACATACGTAGAGTCGAGCAATTTTTCTTTCTTCTTTTTACGGAGGGGGCTCAAAAGCGAAGCTTTGTTTTATTTTCCACTGAGACCACGATCAATGGAGATGTAACCAACTAAGTGGCATCGTATGCGTTTTCGAATAAACATGGAAAAAAAAAAAAAAAAAGAGGAGGAGGATTGTTCGATACAAATGAAAATCGAAATTCAGGAAAGTAGGGTTTTATCTCGCGATCTTAAGGCTTAAGCATATTATTATCACCCTAGGAAAAACAACTACATAAACGAGACGTTTTTATTGCGCACATCAAAGATCATCTCGAAGTTGACGTCTGCCAGAAAAGCATCTTGCGGATATGTTCTCGTTGAAATGGAGGGTGGGAACAAGGAAAACGTCTCTTCTGCCGACCTTTCATATTAGCTTCTTTCTTCTTCTTCTTCTTTTCTTTTTCTTTTTCTTTTTTTTTTGCTGAATTGACTTTTAATGCTCTGGTTCTAAAGGTCGCCGCCGCGACAGAGACGTTCCTTTCGGACAAAACTATTGGATTAGTTCCCACAATAATTGACCGTTCAAGTTTAACAGTGACCAAAAAAAAAAAAAGAAATTACGGTGTCGAATTTGTTCTGAATAGACGAGAGCGTGCTTTTTGGACGCAGATTGTAATTTGCTATTTGATTTCTGGATTATGTTTTGCTCATAAATTATTTGAAATTTACTAAATTTGAAAGATCCAACTCTTAAATTACTATTATGATATGAATGATATCTTTCTTTCGATCCAAAAATATATATATTTTCACGATAATTCGTCGAGACACAATGAAATTAAAGCACAATAAACATTCCTGAAAATATCTTTTGTTCCAACTTCCAATATGTGATTTTTTTTTTTCGGTTTTTGAATGACATTAAACAAAGATAGAATATATACCTTCCTCTTAGTTGGAGGAAGTGTATTCTTATTCACATTCGACGGACGCATGCATCCACTTACACATGTGTCGAAATCATGTTGTCAAAAATCATCAAACGTGGGCGTATCGATGTGATCGATATGCTTATTCTATGTTATGTCCAAATGCATAGGTTTGTGGAAATATGAGAAGCTACGGACACATCAAGAATCAAAAGGGTTCTTTGTTTATGCCTTGAAGTACTCTGCTTTAATTAAGAACCAAAAATCAATGCAAACGCCTACGGTTCCAAAATAAAGAAATTAGCATTTGCAAATCGTGTTTGAGGAGTCTTATCAAGTACGTAAAGGAGTCTTTCAACATTTTTTTTTCCGTAAGAATCTTAGGTCGCATGAACTTATGGTTTTTTTTTTCCCTTCCATTCTTCAATATAGCCTTGACCTTTCGAACAAATGTATATAGCCTTGACCTTAAACTCATGGTGAATAGTACGGCGACGGTTGTTAAAAGAGAGCTTCTATCTTGATAGTCCGACGGTACTGTTATTATTATGATCCCACGATTTTTCAATTAATGAGTATTTTATGCAAAACACAAGGTGGTGGTGTGTAGATCTAAGATTAAAAATAATTGACAGTACTGTTAGATTGTCAGAAAATATTTTCTTTGTGAAAATTACCAAAATAATGTTCTAAGTCTATTGTATGGATGCTACTTCAATCCCAAAAATTTTAATTTGATCGATTTAGTTCTAAAACATTTAACAATTTAGAATTTAGAATTTTCGATCAATTTTGGCAAGAAATTGATAACATTGATGCTAACCTTGCCATGTCGGACGGTTGATACCGACGTGGATAATTCTTAAAAAAAATTATAGTTTTTATAATTTTACTTTTCTCTTTTTTTCGCATTGTGGGTGGTGAGGTTCGCCAACGAGGGCTAGAGTGAGGACCATGACCCTTGCCAACATCTGATGAGGGTTTGCAGGCCCTCATACAGGGTTCATCGGCCACAATGAAGAAAATGAAAAAATAAAATTAATAAAATCAAACAATCCCAAAAATGGTTGTTCACCTATTGTACTACGTAGGGCAGTCAATGTCCATGTTAGTGACTAAGTTGGCCAATTTAAAAAGTTTAGGACGGAATTGACATTTATCAATGCCATAAGTTTTGAACTTCTGGTAACTTTCCAGACAATGATTGACATACAAAATATTGAAAAATGATGTGATGCCATGTTGTTTGCTAGAAACTTAGGCCGAATAAGGGCATGCAATATTTAGTTTGATTTTTCGTACTCTACCTTACGCGAGGAGCCGGGATTTCTTTAAGCGTAATTTACGATGTAGAATTAGTATTCATACAAAAAAAAAAGAGAGTAAGATCATACGCATAGGCCACGTAATAAGCAAAACAAAATTAAGACATGTGGAGATTCAAATGGTTAATATACATGGTAAAGGCAAGCCTTTCATTCTAAAGCTCAAGTTAAGAGGAAAACGGGATAATTGTCAAAAACGTTATAAACCTGTTATACAGAGTTCTATTTAGTCGTAAATTTTTGAATTTTGTCAATGAAATTTTTAACTTTCAATTAAATTTTGACCGAAAATTATTGACGTGGATATTAATCATCCTATGAGGCATAACTACACAATATATATATATATATATATATATATATATATATATATATATATATATATACTGTTATTTTATTTTTTCACTGTTGAGGGCCAATGGCCGCAGACCATTAACAGTAAAAATGAAATAACATAAAATAACATATGTTAATGTTTTTCTCCAGCAACAAGCTCGATGCGGTAGAATCGTCATTTAAAATGAGCAAGGCTGGAATGTCTTGTTCATTATTAGGAAAATAAACAAATAATTTAGAAAGTAAAATTTGAAAAAATTATGCACGTCAGCCTCAGTTATACCACGTAGGAATCGATTTCTTGCCAAAATTGGTGAGAGTAGCCAATCGCAAAAGATTATTAGGACTAAATTAGTACGATTAAAAGGTTTAGGCTTGAATTGATTGCAGTACAATAAATTGATTATTTTTTATGGACAATTTTACTATGAAAAAATAAACCTATCAAATTACAAAAAGTTTAGGACTAAATTTATGAAAAAAAATTTCGACAATTTTCCCACAGAAAAGGAGTATGACGCTACTAGAACTGAGGCAATATCTTTTCACAAACATTTGATGGGCAGCAAGGGCAGCACACACACCCCGTTTGCCATGGCAGTTCTATGGATAGCTAGAACTCGAAGAACGTGACTCAGTTTTCCATCTCGGAAGAAGACGTGAGCTGTTCAATGCCCCCGTCACTGTAGCCGAAATTAAGTTAGCTGTCTCGTCTCTAAACTACAAAGGACGATAAAAGCCTCGAAATTGATAGCTTTACGCCGAGATTTAAATGATTAACCAGTGCACCAACATATTTATATGTCGACAAATTGATATCACGGTCATTCCACACGGCACGCTGCCACATCATAGCTTTTCGGTGGAAATTGATCGAAAAAAACAAATTGAAACTTCGCACAAAAGGGTTAAGACTAAATCGATAAAGTTGAAAATTTTATATTTTGAATTGGCATCCATAATAAAATAGATTTGGACTGATCAGATAATTTCTCCATAATTGGTATCCTACTAGCCTTAAGGTATAATCTCTTCCTTATTTTCTATATGGATTTGGTTAGAATACTTTCCAGAGCTTAGGAACTCTAGTGATGAGATTCGCTTCAACACCCGGAAGGTTGCTGGGAGCAGTAACCTTCACAGGCCACCATGTCTTAACGAGGGAATACCTTGTTTTGTGATGTACTTCGTTTTCATGAGGGCTTGTGGCAGGTTTGGTCCACCTTCTAAGCAATTTCTGATGGAATAAAACTTTCTTAGTCATCTTTTTTTTTTTATATATAAAAAAAACGACGACGTAAATAGATCATCTTCGTTTTGAAATTATTTTCAACACGGCGCTGCGATGCCCTCGGACATCAAATCATAAATCACTTTTAGCCGGCCGATCCAGTAACGAAACGCAATGAGATGGCTTCGGCCGACACGGCTTCTCACGATATGCTTATGCTTGTAATTCTAAGTTTATGATTGGTGTGGAAACTAACAAAGCAAAAAAAGACAGCTAGAACAAGCTTTTTATTCTAGACTTGATTTGAGCCCACTTTGCCACTGGAGAACCGGACCTCCTATATTTTCCAAAAAAAAAACGACACATATACATATCCATGTATGATTAAATCTAAAATAAGAAATGCACAGCGCGCATGACAACAATTCCGGAGTATAATTTCTGCTTCATAAATACTTTTAAAATTCTGTAGCAGAAATTCGTCTTGTTGCGCAATTTTTTTTTAGCATTTTTTTTTCTCCGTTAAATTCAAAAAAGAAATGACCGAAAAGAAAAAGAAAAAGAGAAAACAAAAGAATCAAACTTTAATTGCATGACAGAGACACGTTGCAATTCCCATTGTCTTAAGCATACGCCCTTTTAATGTGCGTAATGTCCCCTTTCTTCTTTCTCTCCATTATTGTGTCGTGGTTCAGAGATAGAGATAGAGAGAGAGAGAGAGAGAAAGACAACACACCTTTGCGTGCATTCCTTTCTCGCAAGCTGTCCGCACACCCGAAATTAATTAGGGCCATAATTAAAAAAAAATAAAAAAGAGAGAAGAAGTCGATTCCCAATTTTATTCGTTTTCATCCGAGCCCAAAAAAAAAAAGAATAAAAATTGAAATGAAATGGCAAAAATGGCAAGTTCCCATTTTCGCCAGTATAAATAACAATCAAATGCGGCAAAAAAAAAAATGGGTCGTTTTCGAATCTCCTCAAAGAATTTTTTAATATTGAGATGCACGGAAGCATCTCGCGAACGACTTTTTCAAATAATCTTTTATTGCACGTCGTAATCTTTTTTATAGTACGTATTGGAGAATTTCATCAAATGAATTCTTCAAACATGCAAATAAAAATAAAAAAGCATGTAAGGAAAATCGACTTTACGAGAAAGAGACGGTAATAGAGAAAATCTGAGGGAAATTCTACGAATATATGGAGATGGTTATCGATCTAAACTAACGAGCGGTGGCATTAACTCTGTGAAAATAAAAAAAGTAATTTTGGGGCTTTTTTAAAAAATGGGTCTAAAAAATAAATTACCAAAAAGATTCAAATTCTTTTTTATTTACTAAATTGGGGCCTGTGCGGGAGTCTAACTCCTGCACGGGCGGGCCCTTTTTTATTTTTTCTTTTTTAAATGATGTTTTTTTAAAAATTATTAAGATATATAATTAATAAATAATTTAGTATATATGTAAATTATTTATTTAGAGTGTAAATAATTAATAAAAAAATCATAAAATAAGTGGCGCCCTACGCAAATTATACGCACTGTTGTTCTACTGACGAGTGTTCCTTGTAGAAACGCTGCAATGCTTTGGTTATCTAGCTATATATGTTCTGGTAATGATGCATATGTTATTTCTCTTTAAGGTATTCACACACTGTGAACTACAACAATGACTAAAAGAGCCAATTTCAGCCAAAAAAAAATCCCAATGTATTTCAACTGGGCTGCACAAACATTGATGCATTTACGACAATACACAACATCTTCAAAGTAAATGGTAATTGCACTTGTGGATTCGATCTTACTAATCTTGCGAGGATGATGTTGGGTTTTTTTTTTTCAAAAAGTGGGTAAAAAAAATTACGAAAAAGGGTTAATTTTTTTTGTTTATTGAATTGAGGCATGTGCGGGAGTTATTTTATGAAAAAAAAATTATTAATGAACCACATAAATACTAAATTATTTATTAATTATATATTTTAATAACTTTTCAATTATTTATTGATAATTATTTATATATTTATATAAATATAAATATTATAAATGTAAAATGATTTAAAATGTAAAAAAAAATATGAAATTAAAAAAAGGGCCTGCCCGAGTCTAACTCCCGCACGGGCCCCGATTCAGTAAATAACAAAGAATTTGACCCTTTTTGGTAAATTTTTTAACCCATTTTTGAAAAAAGCCCTAAATTTGTCTATGATTTCGGGTTAAATTGATTCCATTACACATCACATGTAATATGAAATGTTTATAACTGCTTATGTATCTATGAAATCGTACGTGGATAATGGTTTTTCATTTGCAAATGTAATCTATCATGGATAATACGATTAGTATAGTTTTATACCATACAGTTAGTACAGTTTCACATATAACGATTAGTTTAGTTCCATTCAATACAAAATATAGCGAAGTGCGATATTTGATTTAATCTATTACTTTAAAATATATTTGTTTAGAATAAATGACCAATCACTCTAATAGAATAAAAATGGAAAAATTATCTAAAAAATCCTACAATTATTGTGCTTTTATCTATTCAACCATACACTTTGTAATTTTACCAACTAAGTACTAAATCTTTTTGCATTTTTCCAATTGATTCCATCTAATTAACTCTGATTAGAAATCAATGGCGTGGACGCCAATTATCTTACGTGGCATGACCAACGCTGATATGATTGATTATTGATAATATGTTAATATATTTTTTTATTTTTTATTAATCTTTTGTTTTATTTTTTCAGTTCCCAACTCCTTCTCCCTCAAGCTCGCCCACCTCTTCCAAAACGGCCCCCATCTTGAGTTTTGCGTAGTGTCTGTCGTCCTCTTCTGCATGCTCCCCGCTCTCAACAACTCCCACATCTACCCCCGGCTCACCTCGCAAACCCAATCCTCCCACGCCGGCGGCCGTGGCCTATGGACGGTGAGTCCAATTTAGAAAATAGTGAAAAAGCAATAGAGAAGAAAATAGAAATTAATAAAATATAATTTTATTAAAAATTATCTATGTCAATGTTGGTCATGCCACGTTGGACAATTGGTGTTCATGTTAGTGATTTCTAGTTAAAATTTTCAAGATGGATTCAATTGGCAAAACCTGAAAAGATTCGTGACTTAATTGGCAAAATTATAAAGCTATGATTGAACTGAGAAAAGTGCAATAGGTATAGGACAATTGGGCAATTTTTCCAAATTAGAATAATCCATGATAAATTTGGTTTTTGGACAAGGAGGGAAGGAAGATAAGCTTGATAATGTAAAGTGGTTTTACATACAAGGAAAATGAAGCCATAATATTTAATTATTATACCAAATTCTATGGGCTATATTCAAGCGATATTTCCTTTATCGTTAGAAGAATTTCATGATTGTTGCTGTAATTTTAAGAATACTTAATTTTCATACGGATTTAAATGTGCAAGAGTAAAGAAACAAATTTTTTTCATAAATAAATAATATTAAAGCAGTTTTTTCCATAAATAAATAATCTTAAAAAAATTTCGTCGTGCAAAACTCATGCAGCGCGTGGTCGATTATATTAGTTTGTATAATAATACGAAATCGTATTGAAACTTGTAAATGACGATTTCATATGCTGTTTTGTTGCCTTCCATTATTAATATCTCCGTTGAAACTTGTTGAACTAGTTTGAGATGGAAAGAGATTTCAAATTTGCTTTACTGTATGCATGGCTTCATAGTTTCGCAAAGAAGAAGAGTTCTTCTTAGTACTTCAAAGGGAAAAGGGAAAGGGAAACAGGAGTCTCCCACACCAAGCCTTGCTTGTCCAATCAATCCCTGACATTACAAATTTCCCTGCATTCATGCCCGATGTTATTAGGCCATATCCAAGTAGAATTAGGTCACAACTCACCAGATTAGGGACAAACATTCTCACTAAACGAGAAAAAACATCCATCGCGAAAACCAATCGAGCAAAAAATATTAATAATTAAATAACAGAGTTAAAATCATTCGCCAGAAAAAATAATAGCATAAAATACCCAGCAATAAAGTCATTAGGACTCGCATGACAATACTTTTATAGCAGAATTTATGCTCCAAGAGTACCGTCTGGTAACACGACTTTCGAAGTAAAATTTATTCGGTTACATAATTTTATTTTTGCTCGAGAAGTGATTTTTGGAGCAATTCGAAGAAGTAAAAATTTAATTTTTAAAGTAGTAGTGTTAGAGTGCGTGCAATTTGCCGAGAGTCCGATAAAAAGCCGAGGCTTTGCCGACATAATTGGTTTTCCCCAAAATCCATGGTCTCCCTCACTCGCCCTTTTCTGATCTCATTCCATTGAGACTGCCAAAAGCTAAAAGTTAAGAACTAATTAATCTAAATTATCACCTTAATCTCGATTGGGGGGAGGGAAAAAGCCGTCACGGACGGACATTCTTCCACGTGGAGCGCTCTTATCGATCTCTTGACTAATTAATCCCAGCTTAGGGGGCTGCCTAATCTCTTTAAATTAATAAAATAACGACTTCTTTTGGATGAAAACGAAGTTGCGCGTTTTTTTTTTTTTTTTTTATAAATGTCTCTTCTTCCTCTCGCTTTCCTTTTTCCTTGTCAGGAGCCACGCCGTGCATCAATACCTCGCCACGTGGGCGGACACGTGACTCGGATTTCGAGACAGATGTCTTGGTTTAGCTGCACACACATGTCTCGGCATCACGTGCCATCCGCATCCCAAAGCTAACTAATAATATAACTTAACTCCGTTAAATCGCGCGGTTACTGTATGATTCAAAAAACGCTACGGTGGATCGACGGGCTTTAAATATTTATGTGGCCGCCGCTAATCTCGGGTGCTCGAATTCGATCCACTCGTTTAATCATCGCTATACCACTTGACGAACCAATAAATTAATGTTTGTGATATTTTAGTGTAGTTTTGCTTGACGATATCAATGTGCCGTTAGGTTTGTGATAAGTTTTTATTTTTCAGGAAAAGAGATGAGAAGAGGATAAAAATAGTGGGTTTTTCTTCTCTTTTTTTTTTTCCTTTTATTCTAGTTTTCCTTTGTGATGATTATCATATAAGCACGAGATCGGCACGACTTTATGAGAAATTTCACATATTGAGAATTTCGCTTTTGAATTTGTTTTCTATGACGGCATTGAGGGGTCAAAATTGGACAGTCATGGCTGATTCCGGACCGTTGCTTCGAATCGGGAAAGTCATTTTTGGAGAGCAAAAATGGAAAAGACCAGTGGGACCTTCGCCAATCTGGCTGCATCTGCTCGTTCATCAGCAAACGAGTTCAATGTGCACGTAAAACTTTGATGCTTGCCGATTAAACAAAGACCTTATAAAAAGTCGGACGGGGTTAGCGACGTCCACTATGGAAATTACGCGGCCATGATCATGGTTCATTTTTGGTTCTTGATTATGTACTTTCCTTATAAGATCGACAGCGTGGCTTCGCACGTGTTGACGCGGCCAGTGGCAACCGCTAGAGGGGTGGGGGTTTGTTGCGGGGGCCCACAAACCGAACGCGGCGCTCCGGTTTTCACCGGGAAAGCGACGATCATGAAGGCGATGCGGATTACGGAGGGCATTCTGGGGATTTCGCGACGGACGGCGTTTGATTTCTCCCTTCGAAGCACGGGGCCGTCTTCTGGACCAGACCGAAAAGCCTCTGGCGTCGACAAACATTCAAAGGTTTACGGCCGAAATCCACACGCGTAATCACATCACGACCCTAACCCCGCCACGAAGGCCGTCCGTACGGGCAGTTGGAAATTCGCAGTGAAATAATCAACCCTTTTTCGGCTGGCGATCTTGGCGGCTTTCGTTACATAAATTATTATATAATTATCCTGAATTCATTATGAAATTAACAGACTCTTTTGAAATAAACATAAATAAATAATAAATAACAATGAATTATTGTGCGGTCCACTTATTCAAACTTTTATGACCAACAATATGTTGTTATTCTCACCGCCACCAAAATCCTATTTCGAACATTGCAAAGCCCATTACATTATGCCTGAATATCTGTTAAGATTTTTCATTTTGTTTTTCTTTTCGGATTACCGTTTCCTCCTAACTCGATTTTCAAATTGTTTGATTTTTTTTTCCCAGCTGCTAGAAGTGCGCACAAGAGGAAGTTATTAGATTCTCTCACTCCATGTCAGCTCGCAGGGGAGTGCGGCAGAAACTTACATAAATAATGCAGAGATATGGGCCGATGCTTTTATTTGTAGTGAATAAAAGACCTGTCTTCGACTTGTTCCTCGATCCCGGAGCTTACTCGAGTCGAGTTCATTAGCTTGCTCAATGCCCTCATCGTGTTTGAATACCTACATATAAAAATCCCATTTTCATCAGACAAGTTTCAAATCTTTTCGGACTTTTATTACATATTTCTTTCATCCGATGGCCGACTCCCTTTTACTTCGATAACAAAATCAAATTAAAATAAAATTGGCATGTTGGGTGGGGGGTGGGGAAAATAAAGAAGGAAATAAATCGTTTAACTTTTTCTTAAAAGTTTAGGCTCTAAATTCTCAATCTGGATCGTTCGTGTTATGAATGAATGTCCAAGATTATAAATAATAAAAATATTTAAAGAATTTTAAAAAATTGACCCATAAAAATCGAAGATCTGAGCCGTCCGTTCAAAAATGGACGATCCAAATTATAAAGTTAGGTGTCTAACCTTCCAAGGGAAAGTTAGACGATCCGAATCGAATAAAGAAAACTGTGGTCGTGCACCCTATTCAACATTCCTAACATGCTCTCTCTTCGGCACCGATGGAGTTCCAGTTCAAACTTTTCACCTTCAAAACCACATGTTCATTGTCCATGAACACACACACACGCACAATGCCTTCTAACATATGAACATAAAATCTAATTAACCTAATCAAAGATTCAAAAAGCGAAGAGAGAGAGAGAGAGAGAGAGAGGAGGCGGCGGGCCCCACGAGGACGAATGGGGTTAAAAAAGAGAGACGAAATGGTAATAGAGGGGTGGTGGTGATTATGATTAATTTTCCCACGATGATAGGCTGAAAAAGTATCGTGGCCGACCCCATCTCGGCTTAATATTAAGTATTGTACCACGTACGTACACATCGCGCCACCCACGTAGCTGATCAAAGTCTAATGGTGGGATGGATCACATCATTGCGTCGAATCTCTCTTCGCCAATTAGACAATTAAATGAAGTTGTTCCCATTATGAGACCCCCCCCACCCCCAACCAACTCTCTAAGCATGACTTTGGAGATTTTATCGTCCCGATAATTTTATAGGGAAAAAAGATTGCGTTTGATTGCATGTGCTCGCGAGATTCTTGTGTTCGAGATGATTGACCGTCGGGCTCGCTTAGCCCTTTTTGAGGTTAGACGTGCTCGATCCGTGTGAGTTTTGCTTCGGTCTGGTCTTGTTTTGGAGCTGATTCGTTTTGATACGATGCAACACGGGGCCGTCCTTTGAACACAGTGTAAAACCCTTGGAGAAAAACCTTTTGGGTCGTGCATTTTTTTTTCCCCTTGTCTTGCTATGAAGATTATGGATTGGCATCGTTCTGATTCAGACCCCGCCTCGTGTTCGAATTTGAATACATGTTTCATGAATACCTTTCATTGGTTGAGAACATATTTCCTTCTCTTGACGTCCTAATAATTTTTACTTTTAACTACTGTGAAATAGCTAAAAATATATTAAATCGTACGAATAATCGATACAAATTTTAACATTTTAAAATAAAAAATAAAAATTGGATGTCGGGGAGAAAGCGAGGTTTGCCCTGCGGAGGGGCGGGGAAAGTTAGGCAAAAATCAAAGAAGCTCAGAGATGGCGATTGGGACATCGTGGAATTCATGTTCAACACTAAGGAAATCCGGATTTGACCGGTCAACACGGGCGTCATTACAGCAACAAACGATTTCCGAAAGGCCAAAAGGGCGGCGACAGCTACAAACTAACTCGCCACCTACGCCGCGCCGCACGCAATCATTTCCCTCAAGAAGCCGATTCGAACCTGTTTACCTCTCCTCCACACACACCCCCCCCGCGGCGCGTTGACCGCTGACCGAAAAAGCAAACTAAAAAGCAAAGAAAACGGAGAGAGGGTGAGATAGAAATTGACCGCACGATCCTTTGGACCGGTCGACAATCCAACGGGGCAAAAGAGGCGCTGGGAACGGCCTAGCCGTGGGGGGTCGGTCTTCTCTCGCGACAGGGACAGTTCCGTTTTACCCGGTCAACACGTGTCTCTACCGGCTGTAGCCGGTGGCAGCTTAAAACGGCGCCCGCATGAAGCCAAGCAGGAAAGCACGAAGACGAGAGCGGAAAAAAGGTCCCGCGTCCGCCGTGGCCGCCACCCCCCCACAACTCCTCCTTCCCCTCCACATCGACAGTCACCGAGAACCCAAAAAAGGGGGGAGAATAACAGAATAAAATATAAAAATTCGATTGAAAAACAGAGAATAATGCGGCCAAAATTATAAAAACCAACATCGGCAGTAACACAGAATTTGATTGGCCATAGAGAACCCGCGCACAACTCTGCGTCCGTCTCTCGACATCAGCTGCCGCAACGACTTGCGGCGTAGGGCCGCCTTTTTTGCCGATTCGAGGAGCGGAGGCATCGATCCCGACGGACGAGGCGGGTTTAAGGATGCTGAGACGCGCGCGTCATTTGGGCAGTAGCAGAGCTTAAGGTAACCACGAACGCGATGACGATTTCGGGGAATTTGTTTGTATTTTTTGCAAGGATATCATGCCGAAGGATTAATCGAGGTGAATTTTGGCATATTGCGGGTTTTTGTTCGTAAATTATTGATTGTTTTTTCTTTATTATATCAAGGAAAAAGGGGGGAAAAGGAAAAGAAAAAGATCCTGTCATTTGCGAGCTTTGTCGTGGTTATAAACATTGTTAGGATTGCGATTAAAATATTAAAGCGAGTTGGGCGGGCGAGCGAGCGAGAGAGAGAGAGAGAAGAGAGAGAGGGGGGGTCCTCCTTTGCTCCAGCCAGAGCCGCACCCGAAGCTTTGCTCTGATTTGCACAGAGAGAGGGAGAGGGAGAGGGGGAGAGGGGAAGAACGCGAAGAACAGAAGCTGTTAAGAGAGAGAGAGAGAGAGATTGATTGGAGCTTAAACTAATTAGAATCACCAATAAAAACTTGCTTTTCAACTCCTCTCCTTATCCAATCCCTGGTAAGTCTCCATTTCCGCTCTGTTGCTATCCTTCCTGCGCTTTTTCTCGCTTTCGTCTAATCCTCGTTGTTCTTCCTCCGATGCCCTCGTTAGTGCTCCGCAGTTCCAATTAATTTTTTTTTGTTTTTTTTGCCGTGTGTGTGTGTGGATTAGGAGAAGCATTGTGTTCCTTCGAGTAGCGATTAGTGGCAGATCTAGTCTAGCCGTCTAATTCTTTGCTCTTGTGAGTTAGTTTTTTTTTTTTTCCCCGTTCTGTCTTCGTCTTTCTCAATCTTTGCATGCGTCCCTCTTTTGCCCGCAAAAAGGCGAAATAGATCTGCAGTTTCGTCCTCGGAATACTGGGCGGACTTGCTCCAGCCAATTCTTTTTCAATCGAATTTCGACCCTGCGTGGTGTATTCAATTTGCGGCTGTGTAGGTTCTTTTTGGTTCAAAATTCCTTTCATTTGGTGTCTGGTTCGATTCGTTTCTCCGATGTCATCAATTCGCGTTCGTGCGTCGCATTTTTTTTAGCGAAGATCGTGATGGAGAAGAGGATTTTCTCTTTCTCTATCTTTTCTTTATAGATTTTCCATGCGGAATCAATAGGTCTATCTTATTTGTATCGAATTGCATCGACTTCATTCCTTCTTTCCCTGGCCTCTAACAGGTGCTTCCTGTCTGTGAACAGACTTTACTGGGACATTCGGTGCTCACAAGTCGCAATTTTGTTTAGGGTTCTTCCTTTTCTGTGTGTAAGGGCAAAAAGGAAAGGGCGGGGCCGATCAACCGGTGCGCGAGCGGTTTAGTAAATTTTTCGGTCCTCCCCAGTAGAACAACAGAGACATGTTGGAAGGCCGATCCTGTCTGATCCCGAGGGTGCTTGCAAACTCTTGCCAGTCAGAAAGCAATTGGGCAGGTTGCATGAGTTTCCGGCTTGAAATCGACATTGGGAGTAGCAAGCATCCTCGGGATATCGATGGCAACGAAGATCAACCGCGCAGGAAATCGTTGAAGCTTTCTGAGTTGCAAGAAATAGATGAGCACGCTCAGGATTCAGGAAAACAATCCAGCGATCAACGTCATGCTGGGGATAATTCTCATTTGGATTCCCTCATAGGTGCCATTGGGAGGGACAACTCAATCAGCTGTCTCATCCGCTGCTCGAGATCTGATTACGGTTCCATAGCCTTGTTGAATAAGTGCTTTCGAGAATTGATCAAGAGCGGCGAGCTTTATAGGTTGCGTAAGCAGAATCGTGTGATTGAGCACTGGATTTATTTTTCTTGCCATTTACTCGAATGGGAAGCTTTTGATCCTATTCGTGGTCGGTGGATGCGTTTACCCCCAATGATCTCCAACGAATATGTCATATTTCCTGATAAGGAATCCTTAGCAGTGGGTACAGAGCTTCTTGTGTTCACTAAGGATATGACAAATTCACATGTGATATACAAATATAGCCTTCTAACAAATTCATGGACTTCTGGAATGAAAATGAATGCTCCTAGATGCTTATTTGGGTCTGCGAGCCTTGGGGAGATAGCAATATTAGCTGGCGGTTGTGATTCGCATGGTAATATTTTTAACTCTGCAGAGATGTACAATTCTGAGACTCAGCAGTGGTTGACACTTAATAACATGCACACACCCAGAAAGATGTGCTCAGGAGTGTTTATGGATGACAAGTTTTACGTGATTGGTGGTATTGGTAGAACTGAAACGGGTCAGCCGAGAGTTCTCACATGTGGGGAAGAGTATGATCTAAGGACACAAACTTGGACCGTAATTCCTAATATGTCACCTGTGAGGGGAGGTGCCGCGAGGGAGGCTGAGGTGCCTGCAGCAGCAGAAGCACCTCCTCTAGTTGCAGTGGTTAACAATGAACTGTATGCGGCTGATTATGCTGACATGGAGGTGAGAAAGTATGATAAGGAGAGGAGGGTGTGGCTTACAGTGGGGAGACTGCCTGAACGTGCAGACTCAATGAATGGTTGGGGTATTGCCTTCAGGGCTTGTGGAGATAGTCTTATCGTCATTGGTGGACCTAGGACGCCAGGTGAAGTTTTTATAGAGATCAATTCATGGGTTCCAAGTGCAGGCCCTCCACGTTGGAACTTGCTCGCCAGAAAGAGTTCGAGTAACTTTGTGTATAATTGTGCCGTGATGGGATGCTAAACAGTTGGATATCTTAGCATCTTGTGTACTTTAGCAGTTCCTCCCTCCCAAGGGTTGTACAAGATTGGCTTCTCCTTCAACACAGGATTCTTGCTAACGGGTATTTTTCCCCTCTTTCTTTTCATTTCTCTTCCCCATTGGGACTAGGGAAGAACGGGGAATAATTTCAGATTTCCTTCTTCAAGAATTATAGAAATTTTTTTCCCAAAAGAGGAGGCCATGATTTCACTTTCATCTTCAATACATTAAGTTTTATTTCCACCATCGAGTTGGTATTTTCCTCCTTTCTTGTAAAGATTGGAACATCTAATTGTCGGCAATCGTTTAGCTGCAACAGGTTCTGAGTTTTATCTTCTCAGGATACAAAAACCAGACATAAGAGGCAAATTCTTTGCCGTCCTTGGAATTGGCTTTGGTTGAAAAAAAGGTCATTAAAAAGTGGGTTTATTTGGTGTTCTTGATGGTTCACTTGCATGTTATTTGTTGACTTCATTGTTGCACTAATGAGTAGAGCTTTTCCCAGATTCTGGTCTGTTGCTTCTCTTCATTTTAGAATGTATATCTTTGCGGAATTCTGCTGTAGCGTATCATTCAAGTCAATTAGACGAGTACAGCGGTATAATACGTTGCGTTGAGAGGGGGATCTTTGTGCTTGACAATCTCGAATCTAATCAGATGTAGCGTTAGTATCGATGTGGGGCAAGCGTTTCTGGATTTCTGTTAGCAGCCATATCCATTTGACTGTTAAAAAAGAATTTTGTCCAATTTTTTGTCCTTTATTTCATCAATATAACGATCTGTGCACTGAGAGAACATCTTTGTACTGGCTTTCCACATCTTCTATAGGATGCGATAGTTTTCAGGATATTGACTCAGATTGAAGGGTCGTGATAGTATGACCCTGTGACTCAGTATCGTAAATTGCTTAAAATTGGGCCCGGTTTTCTTTTCCGTTCAACCCAAATGAATTGAGTTAGTGAGCGATGATGAGCATGAAACCGTGGGTTTTTTCCTTTTCGGTGAGGGACATGGTGGATGTGCCAATAAAAAATGGTCGTTGGACAGTGGATTTTAGCTTGTTTTCTTGTGATGTTACAGGGTGTTGTTTGTCTAATTACCGTGTGAAATTTGATTGGTTTGCCATGTGTCATGCTTTGTTTGAACTTTGAACAATATGGCGGGATATGATTTATGCTTAAGTTGAAATATTGAGAATTTCAAAGTTTAGTGATGACCTTCAATTAAGTTGGAGGACTACTTTTCAGGTTTATTCTCTCTTTTTCATGTTAATACATATGCAATTTGAATTAAGAAAATAGATATTTCTTTTCACATTTTAGGTAGGCCTCAATTATTGAATTTCTTGGATCTTATGATCCTCATCCCAATCCTGACAATCTTGCATATAATTGGTTGTTTTTTTTTTTTGGTAAGGAATATATAATTGGTTGTTTACGCAAAGTTAATCGAGAATTTAATCTGGAACAGGTTAATAATCCAATTTCTAGTTATGTGCATGTGTTTTGGTCATAATGGGCACTTCTTTGCCATAATATCTAAAAAAATCTGGTAATTGAAGAAAATGTGTGGTTCATTATAATTTATCATTGTCGCTCAGAAATCCATCGTGAAGGATTTTAAATCCACTATGTGAGAAATGATTTCTGGGTGAAATATTATATGGATCCAGATGACCTGATTTTGGAAATCTCTCTTAATACTCTTCCAATATTTGATAGTTGATTTGTGAATTGATCTGATCTCCACTGGAAAGGTGTCTAGTTGTGTGAGAAATGACTTGTGGGTGAGATACTCTATTGGAATCTGATGTTAGGTGTTGACAGTACTGACAGTTGCATTTAGCTGTTGCATCCATTTAGCAATATGCATGACAATGTACTTCTGATGTTATTGATGTTCATCATCCTCGCAGCTGTAGAGGTTCACCATGTCGGATAGGTTTTCCTGCCAAAATTCACAATTTTTTTTTATGATGCACACATATGATGAGTAAACTCTCATTTATAAACATAAATGGAGCTGCTTCCTTAAGCAGAGTGCACAGCAATGTACTTGTGAATAATATCGCGACATGCATTACAGTGCCTAGTCTTATTCCTATATACATATGTAGACAGGAAGAGCATGTACTTGACAGTGCCTACTGTGTTCTCCTTTGAGATTGGAAAAGATTGGATGATGAACGTCATCTTAGTGCTAATATAGTAAGCATGGTTGTTTGTTTCTGGTAGTGCTAGGGGTTGTTGGTATGGGTAGTTTTTTGGCCTGGACTAAAAGAAGTATTTAAAATCAAAAGGTGCCCAATTTGAGGTTGACCTTAAATGGAGGATTCAATATTAACCAAAATTGTGATCTTTAGATTCTATTATTTAAGGTTGGTTTGCCTTGTCTCTCTTCAAATACCTTTTGCTTTCCTTCATAAAATTTTGAAATTGAAATAAAAAGTGCGTTTGGAGATTATGAAAAAATATCCAAATGATTGGTATATGTCGATGTTTGTGTATATTAAAAGGTTTCAAATATTCGATCCTCTATATAATTACAACACAGGAAAGGTGACATGGAAAAGGCAAAACACCCTCCAAACACAAAACCTAAAATGAAAGTCAGAAGGAAAAATGGAGATTCTACTTCTGATATTCTCTATATTACCCTGTTGGTCTTGCCTAATGTTACTCCTTCAGAGCCGTGCGCTGTTATGAGTTTGTTGGCAAGTCTCTTAAATGTATCTTGAAAAGCTCTGGCTGTGTATGTATGTGTGGCAGAACTTGCTATTGCAAGTGGTGTAAACTGCAATCAGCAGTTTGATTCTAGACTTTGGCCAAGGTTTCTGAACATCTAGATTGATCTGAAGTTGCGGTTCCAAATAGTTTGTTGATTGTTCTGCTGCCTAACCAATAGCTTATGTTGGTCTTCTTCTTGGGTTGAAAGCTTTTCACAGTTTTGGTTGTTGAGCTATGGTATAAGAGGGTCGGTAAAACTCTCACGAGGAGGTTTACTACCTCTCCAATCCATTATTCTAGGAGCGTCAACATCGATGGGAAGTGACTACTTTGGAAGTTGTGACGGGCGATAATGATGTCGAGAAACCAGTTCAGCTAAAGTTCTTAGATGGCATGAAGTGTGTTTGTAGATTCCTTTTCATTTAGGACATTGTGGCTTTGCTTTGCCTCGACTCGGGTTTCTTGTCTTCAATGAGTTTGGTGCCTAGGGCCTGTGGAAAGGTTTTAGTCACTGTTGTTTGAACAAAGTACTTTTTCTTTAGTCTTTTGCTCTTAGAGTTTGCTTGAACAAAATACTTGGGGTGAAAGCTGCAGTATTTAGTTGAATTTGATGGCTTAACATCAGGTTGGTTAAGACTCGTCAAATCATTTTCACTCTCGTGACTTCTTTCGGTAAAAATCATCCTGTCTCATTCTGGCCGGTTCTATTTCGCGATTCGCACGCACGATTGGACCTGACCTATAATCTTTGCTCCTGCTGCTTGTGGACATTGAGTGCGTTCGAACATGGGCTCGGGTAGATTTCTCAAAAACTGATCAGCTTAAACGTACCACCTGGTGCGGTCCTTATAACGACCCGTCGAAATTAGTCCAGACAAAAAATTTCGTGTACACGGATCGTGTTGTATTAATGTTAGTGCGATATCTTGTGATGTTTCTTCATATCCCATAAACGTGTGGGAAAAGAACACGATCTATTTAATTTAGGGAAAATTACCAAAAAATGTCTAGCCAAGAAAGTAATAAATTTCTTGCAATTGTGCTGATTTGGTCTAAATTTTTATTTTTATTTTGGGTGGGGGGGGGGGGTGTTGACATAATCGAGTGATGTTTTTTTTTGTATTTTTGCCAAATTGGTCATTTTTTATGTGTTAGACGCTGTCGTGGACTAAATGATATAGTATTTCCAACTCGTACAACCTCAATCGGATCCATGAGGATTGTGGGGGCACGCAGCACCACCACCACAAGAACTTTGGCTTTGTCGATGGCAATACAACGAATGGCGTGGTCTCCACTATCATGCAATCCTCTTTGGGCAAAGAGCAAGAAGAAACATGTTTGGAGTACTTAACCTCAACTAAAATACATTTTGACGACACCCGACGGCTCCGACAACCGAAAGTCGTCAAGATCAAAACGCACAAAAAAAGAAAAATCATTACATTCCTTTCCTTTTTGCGTTTGGTCGGGTGCAAAGCAAAGTGCCTGGACAAGGTGGCGCATTAAAAAGCTTCGATGTTGATTATTAGGGAATGGTATTTTGCGCGAAGCATATCTTCGCTCGCTCTTGGTGCTTCGCTAATGGGGTATAATTTTTATTTTTTACCTTTTTTGTGTGTCCTAGTTTAGGCCGAAGATAAAAGCACGTGTTCTTTTCCTATTTAAGTTGGGATGTGTCGCTTTGGAGATCATGAAATGAGGGCAATCGCGAGAGGTCTAGGAGCCGCACCTTTTTTGGAGCAAGTGTTGTGATCCTACATATCCACTAATTTGTTCAATTCATTTTCGCATGTGGAGCGTCCCTTTCTTGGCCCTCTTTTTTCTAATGTCGGGATTCTGAATCGGAAACGATCCTATGATCGAATTACGGACCGATCATCAGGGGGGTCACCGTGCCTCCTTAGCCGCTTGATGATCGGTTTATTTATGTGGTTAGCATATACTATGAGGCTATTGCGCAATTTCTTTTGTTATCTTTGTGTCCTTAGTATTTTCCGATTGTGCATTAAACATTCGTATGCGTTTGTATGCTTTGTCATAAGCATGAGCTCTCTCCATTTGCTTTTGATGTCATTTTAGTCTGATGGTATTTTGGAAAGCCAAACTTAAAAGTTTACCATTTCAAAACGATTGAAATTGATCCCACAAAACCTTCCCATTTTGTCAAAGCCAAATTATGCTCATCTCATGGGCGCGTCCACTAGCTATTCATGTTTCACATTATTGGAGTTGGCAAAAATACTTCAGGAACTCTTGTTTCTCACATCGGGCACGCCCACGTTAGCTTAGGAAAATCAAAATGTTATCCAACGACATGTAACCCATGCGGACGGGATGCGGGGGTTCAGGGGCAGCGCTCCCGACACAGGTGTCTCGCTGCCCCCTTCAGCGAGTGGGGCTTCCGCCGCCCTCCTCGCCGGTGAGTGGGCCAGTCAGCGAGCGAGGCTTCCACTGCCCAGTCAGCGGACAGCTGCCCCTCTCGCCGGTGAGCGAGCGGGGGTTCGAGGGCAGTGCACAGGAAACCTCAATGGGTTTGAGCTTTAGTTTAAGTCGGCCCGTATGTTATGGGATTAAAGAGCTTCATACAAGTTTATGTTTTCGGCCCATTTATGGCATATATATTTTGCTCGTTTTTTGACGATCATTGTAACGAGTTGAGAGGCTGTAAACCGACAATCATAATGAAATCTATTTGCAGGATGTAGCCCTATTCTGGGGTGAACTTAGGTAATCTTGTGAGTCATTCAATTTTTCTTGATTCTATATGTAATCATCCGATTCAGTTGCGATAAATCCCTTCATACATGCCACTCCTAATCCGGTTTGCACATGAGAAAGGGTGCTAAAAATGTCACACTTTAATCGATGATGAGGTTTTTATGATCTTTATTTATATGTGGTTTTTCTTCCACTTGCGAGCTTAAACTTTTGTGTAGAACTTCCTCACCACTGTCATTGTAAAGTATGCATTATTCAAGAGGTTAGGAAGCCGAAATTCCCATTTGTTGATGGAACGAATTCATTTTTCAGAATTAAAAACGGGAAAACTTTTCAAAAATCCTAAATTTATTACGCTTTGGTGAATTCAATCTTTTTTTTTTATCAATTGAGTCCTAAATTTGTTGGCATTTTGTTAATCGAGTACATCCGTCAATTTTTCTTAGAAATTTATTATACGAATGCTAGACGACATGGTATGGCCAGTGTTGACATGGATTTTTTTTAATGTAATTTACCTAAAAAAATGAGTTTTTTTTTACTATTTTTTTTTCTTCTTTTCTATTTCTTTATTTCCTTTTCCTCTGCCAAATCTAGCGAGGGTCTGGCCAACACTCTCTCGGGTTGAATGATTAAAAAAAATTGAAAAGAAAAGCAAAGAAAAAAAATCATTTTTTATAATTCAATTTTAATTTTTAAAATAGTTCATATCAGCGCCGGCCGTCCTACGTGGCACCGCCAGCGTCAAGCCGGCGATTTTCAATTAAAATTAGCTGGATTTACTGAATCAGTAAAGTGTAAAAAGTTCAATGACTCGATCATCAAAATCGAAATGGAGCCCATCATCGTCGCCAAGCACCCGGCAAAGCAACATGAACGATCATGTCCCAAATGGACCACGTACCGCCATGATTGCCCCCCACCCCCAATCATTCAACTAACCCCCCCAATCGACTCTCGAAAACGAAATCGAGACTCTATTTATTTTGCGAGAAAACGAGCGATCCCGAAAGTGATTTTTTTTTTTTTTTTTGTCTCCCTGAAAACAAATCCCTCGAAATAATTATTCGTCCTTGTTAAATGCGAGAGAACCGTGTGTTTATGTGTCGGAGAGATCCACCCATGTTGCGTGGATCCCAAAGGCCCAAATCCACCGCGCATTGAGTTGTCACTCGCCACGTGCATCGCCACTTTCTTTTCTTTCTTTCTTTTTTAAACCCAATAATGGCCAAGAAAAAACAAACAGAAAAAACAAAAAACAAAATGGAGAAATTATGGCCACCCACAACCCCCCCTCCACACATGCATGCGGGATTTCGGGGGGGTCAATTAGAATTAGGTGGTGACCACGTGCTCCTCCTACATGCCATACACATGCACATCGATATAGAAAGTTACTTGGATTGGACGCCCTGGCAAAAATATCCTGCCTCTATTTTTCTTTTTCTTTTTCTTTTTCTATTACATAATATATGGGTTTTTTTTTCTAGAGGTTCAACGGATTACCCATCTATACAAATTCCTTATTTTTTGAAACCTATAACCTACCATGTTCCAGGTTCTACTCAGAGTCCACGTGTATTTTAATTAAAGGATTATAATGACTAATTACATTTGATGACCACCATTTACTGCTAAAATATACTAATCACAGCTCATATTTAAGATATATGAAAAGTATGAAACAATAACAAAGTAAAAATGTCATTAATATAAAGTGATCATCGGACGTTATGAAATGCCTCAAGATGACGCAAAGGCATATACTAAAAAATATATATATACGTATAAGAAATTACTTCATGTTCCAAGTTTCGGTGAATTTGCCCGTTAAAACAGGTTTTATAATTTTTGGAACCTATAAACTACCTTCTATACCAAGAAATCCGAAATCGATCAGTTCTCACCGGTTCGATTCTTCATGTTTCGGGTTCTATCTCGAAACCATGTCCATTCTTAATTTTTTCACACGTTTATTTTTATTTTTCTAACAAAAGACGCAGGAGTTCACGTCCTGGAAGGCACTCAAGGGGGACGGGGGGGGAGGATTAAGATACGTACAAGCCAAAGCCACGCGTGAATTGAAAAGTAAATGGCAAAGAAAGAAAGTGATGGAATTGATTCTTTTTTTGTTTCTTTGTTTTTTTTTCCGCCCTCGAAGCTTCCTTTCTTCCACGAAAGTAGCTCATCCTCATTTTCGCTCACGGCACTTAATTTCCCGTCGACGGGAAAACAAAAAAGAACTGTTTTTACTTGTGTTTTCGGATTATTTGTCTGCTTTTGCTTACATTGGGAGTGCATCACGATTTTACGAAAATGCTTTTCAAAATAATTCATTCTTTGCGAAATAAACGAGACCTTTATATGTCGTGACTGAATGTCGAGTACACGAGTTAAATTCTAAACATGGTATGATTTTATTTCATCTCGTAACGTACTTATTGGCTAAACCGATCGTAGAATTAATTATACACAAACAAAACTCAAAATACAAGAGTACGAGCTTCGCGATCAGACAAAAGTCGAGGTTTCCTCGTAATAAATCAAAAAAAAAAGAAAATGATTTAATAAAATAAAGAAGAAAAAGATAGACCAAAAAAATAATAATAATAATATTTGGAAGATTCGGCACGAATCAAGGGTCCGGCAAAATCCATCCATCCAATCCAATCCAATCCCTGCAACTTCGGCAATTGCAATTTGCAAGTGCGTGTTGTCGTTTTATGGGATGTCCGCTGTCGCTTTGGATGCTCTTTCGTCTTCTTTTTTCTTTATTCATTATCATTTTCTTTTTCTGATTGTCAATCTGAAATATGATATGATCCTCCCGCCAAAGCCAAAGCCAAAGCCAACCCCTAGAGAAAATGACAGCTCTTGACCCCACATTTTCTCGCTTTTTCCCCCAGTTTCTTTTCCATTATTCGAAACGGACCCCTCCTTTTTTTTCCTTTTGCAAAGCGGGACAATCTTGGAATGAATTATAAGAAAATACTTTCCACATGCGGCATGATTTTAGATTTTCATCATTTAAGCCCGGGCGAGCTGATATTTCTCTATGTATTCATTTGGATCCCTGGAAATGTATGCGTCTTATCTTGCGTGTGTAATTAAGCCGAGGTGAATACATGTTGGCTAAATCCACCTAAGGGTAATTCAATTGATTGTGACACATATGGGATTGTGTGGTTATGTGCACTGGTCTCGAGTTCGATTCTCCAGATAAGCACTTGTGATTTAAGTAGGGGGTCATAGCAATGGGTTATTGTGCTAGTATTTCTCGATAAATAATCAATGTGCACGTAAACTGGTCCGAGCAACTCGATTACCAAAAAAAAAAATACATGCTGGCTAATGATTGAAGGTAAAATGGTCTTTTGCTTTTGAATCACGATTGCCATGACTTTTTTGCTTTCATATGCATAAGGAAGATAGTTCTGATCAATAACGACGTCTGGACCCTAAAATTGACGTGTTACGAAAGCAAAAAGAGTAACGGGCCAAATTGATATTTTTTTTTTCTCACATAAGGAGAGGATTTTTTTTTTTCGTGATAGATATGGTCCGAGGCTAATTTGCGTTATCTGCGCTGTATGCATGACATTGCGACCGGCATTTAGACTTTGAAATCTCTCTCTTTTGATTAGTTTGTTACGATTGGTGTCCACGTAATGTAATCCGTCGCGCCAAGTATTTCGTTTTTTTTTTTTTTACGAGTTTGGGTGGTCTTGCTGTTACCTCATATATTCCGAGGCACCGTTTATTTCGCAAAAAATAAATGATTTAGAAAATATAATTTAATAAAATACGTCGCTTGTATCACTGACATAATTGAAGAAACGTAAAAAATAAAAATTCATAAGTTACTCAAATTTATAGTCACAAATTGTTGTTCGTGATAAAGATAATTTTTACCATCTACTCATTTTAGGCGATACATGTGATCGTTTTTACGAAAATATTTTATAAAAAAAAGTATAATTTGTGTAAATCAAAATATTCTTTCTGGAGAAAACTAAAAAAAAAAAGGGAAAAAAATAAATCCCATCCTCGCGTGTGGACGGCGTCCTCTTTACTTCCCGTGATTTGCGGTGGTAAAAGTTGGAATTTTGAGGGCATTGATTTTCCAAGATTACACGTGTAATGAGATCCCAAACTCTCCGATAAATAAATGAATAAATATGATTAAATAGCTAATCAGATTCATCGTCTTGGGTCAACCCCATGACTCCGTCGGTTCCTTCAAAACCACACAAGGACAAGACAGTATGAACACTAATCAAGACGCTAATCACGAGATCTAATCTCTTCAATTGAAAAAATAAACTTTTTTAATTAATTAAAGCCTACAACCCCTAAAAAAAAAAAAAAGCCAGGCAAGTCGTGTCAGCTGAGGATTATAAAAGTAAAACACAATAAAAGTTTTTTTTTTTTCGTTAGCAATGAACGGCGGCATGAGCTCCTATTATTGTCTTCTTAGTGCCGACTTCTCGAGTTCCTTTGTTGCTCTCAAGGACCTCCTTGTTTTATCGGCAAATACAAAACAAAAAACATTCTTAATTTAATTTACGCGACAAGAGGAAAAGAGATTTGCTCCTTCAGTTCGATCTTATGGACATTTCTGTAACGACGCGATTTATTATCCCATGGGATTCAATTTACTCCGTCACAAAAAAAAAAAAAAAAGCTGACTATTTTTGTCGGAGGGGCCTTCAATTTCTTCATAGGACGCTAAATCAGTGTTTTTTTTTTTTTTTTTTGTATTCGGCTTCCCGACTACTCGATGGCTTTTTCTTATAAACAATTCGCCGGAAGAGAAATTTACGGGAATAGTTTAGGTCGAGAAATTTCTCGAATTTCGCCACAATCGAGTGGTCGGTCGTGTTGAACCCGATTCGCCGATCGAGGGTCGTCCTCCTGTGCGCGCTTATGCGATTGGTGCTTTGGAATTGTTACACACCGCCCGTTAGATTAGCTTTTAATGACCTTTCTCTTTTAAACATAGAATCCGACGTCGGAGGCTTGTGCAAATCCCATATTAAATGTTACTTACGACGTTGGAGAATTTTTATCTATTTATATGGTGGCCTGCTTCAATTAATTACAAAAAATTAAATAAAATAATCCTCCAATGTGAAAATTCCACGTCGACATAGAGATGTTATGCTCCTTTCCAAGTACAAAAGCACAAAGGAAACCAAATGTCGGCACCAGATTTGCTGCAGCTATTTGGGGCTAAGTCTCCTTGACTCTTGACATATTATTATAATTTTTTTTTTATTGCTGCAAAAGAGAGAATCTTTTTCGTGACTTGACTCAGAATTACACCGTCAACATGTCCTTAATTAATACAATTATCGAGGGAACAAAGGAAATCTATTACGTCTTATCTCCGCATTTAACTAATTATTATCGCACTAAAGACACGAAAGTTTGGACACCTAATCTTTTGCAAGTGGCTTTGTGCATTTTCTTTCTCCTACTAAATTATGATAAATGATTACGGCATTTCATGATGATCGACAACAACGTTTCGAGTATCAAACTTCGGACGGACCTATACATTATTGATGATCCACAAGTCCGTGCACGAGCGAGAAGGTATATTCTTGCTCTCATTAATGATCAAAGTCATCTATCTACATAAATTTTCCGAATGATCTCCTAATGGCGATTGACTTCGGTACATTCTCATCCCCTTTAAACTCTTCGTAATAGCTATGGCGTCCAACCCAAGCGGAGACCAATCTTCTCTAGCTCGTAACATGGTTGAATTATAACCGTTAGATTTGAGCAATATGTGGCCATATATTCTCTTTGAAGAAAAATGTAAATAACAAAGAGACAATAAGAAAGGTACATTGGGATTTTTTACGTAGAAAACCCAACCCGAGAAAACATCACTCCACTAAAATTAAAGTATTATAATCGAAACTCTAATGATGTATCTTTTATAATAAATCCTCACAATTATCACAAAACGCATTCTCAATCGATGGCTTTCAAGATCTTCCGTGTGTCACACATTGTTGAGCAAATTCTTGTGATCTCTTTGAATTATTTTTTCGGTGCACACTAAATCCTCCACATAAGCCCTTTGTTTACGGTAGTAAATCTCCAACCAAATTAGAATATTCCCTAATTGATTTCGCAATCGCCTGTCCATGAGAAATCTCCTCGCTTGATTTGAACTCCTCTAATTTGGGCAATCACCAAATTTGATTCAACTAAGATATTCTTCCCTTTTAGCGTCCTAACATAAATAGGACTCTTTTCTATTAAGTGTTCTTGATGAACAATAGTCTAGATATTTCAAATCAAATCCCAAACATGCTGGGCAGCTTCTAACATTTTCAATGCTGATCAAACAATCTCCTGATTTTTATGTGACTTTCCCCAATCGTCGTTTCACCGTCTCGCGTGTTCAAATCGGAGAGATGCACACATTGGTAATCATTTTTTAACCTAATCCTCTAAATTTTGAGTATGTAAGCAAAATTAATGACTGGAGTTTATATTTGAAAAGAACATTAGTAAAGCTATGATGCCTTGGGCTACCGACAAGGTTCAAACTCGTTCTAATGCGATGTCTCTTTTAGTTGTGTTATGGCTATCTGGAACGTCGAAATAGTGAGAGCCTATATTTTGCTTCCTAGTTCTTATAAAGGCAAAAATAATTTGCTTTTTATTGGTTGGGGGGGGGCGGGGGGGCGCAATAAAGCATAGAGGAAAGACAGATATTTGTTTAGATGGGGGTCGACATGAATTAAGGACAACATAATTCTTAATTATGCTGGACAAATGAAAATGCCACGTCTCAAAAGCTCGTATGTTGGACCACATCGAGCCAATTATTATTATTATTTTTCGTAGCAGCAGAAGTTAGGTACAATTTCGCCGACATTTACATGCATGGACAAAAAAAAATCACATCCGAATTAAATAAAAGATCTTTTATATATATATATATATATATATATATATATATATATATATATATGCGCACGCGTGTTCATTATAAGTACTAAGATAAAGTACGAGTGCAAAAATGTCATAAAACTCATCAAATTTATGCAATCGAATATTTCGTTATCTCCATCTAATTTGACTAACAAATAATAATGACGTGACTTTTTCGGAGTATTTTGTTTGTCATATTTGGCGACAATGTGGTTAAAGCCTCGTCATTTTGGTTTAAATTTGATTTTAATGAAATTTTTATTAGGATTAATACCACGAAAAACCTCAAACTGGTACAATTGTGATAAATTTATCCCAAATTATATTTTAACCATAAAAAACCTAAGTTGATACACTTGTGATAATTTTATCCCAAACTGGTACAATTATGACAAATTTACTCTCTGCTGATTTTCGTTAAATTTAACAATCAAATTGTTGATTTAAATGACACATAGCAGTTCATGAATATACCAATTTATGATTTTACCTTCTATTTGTAAAAGCGCATCAATTTGATATTTTTTCGTATTATTAATCGAATTTAATGAAGGGTAAATTTGTCATAGGTGTACAAATTGAGATTTTTCATGGTCAAAAAAATTAGTTTAGGGTAAATTTATCACAGATGTACCGGTTTAAGATTTTTTATCGTAAAAAAACTAGTTTGGTATAAACTTATTATA
The DNA here is from genome assembly GCA_028455895.1 of Rhodomyrtus tomentosa. Classification (NCBI taxonomy): domain Eukaryota; kingdom Viridiplantae; phylum Streptophyta; class Magnoliopsida; order Myrtales; family Myrtaceae; genus Rhodomyrtus; species Rhodomyrtus tomentosa. Next base: position 8,100,906 of record JAPCWY010000003.1, on the reverse strand, counting down.
AATGTATCAGTTTGAGGTTTTTCGTAATAAAAAAAGAATAATTTAGGGTAAACTTATTATTTGTGTACCATTTTGATTTTTTTAATGGTACTAAACATTTTTATTAAGATTAATATCTTTTTGTTAGTTATATTGGACGGAGGTAACGAGATAACTTGATAAATTTTACCATTCGATTGTATCTTGATGTTGTTGCAGCAGTAGTCGCAACAGTAAGTTTTAGAACAAAAATTTGACGAATTCTACATATCTCTTAGAAAAAAGAAAGAAAAAGAAAGAGAGAGTTGAGATGGGCCTTTGCTTTTAATTGGGAATTTTGAGTAAAAAAGGGTCTCTAGCCTGTGCCTTCAATCGGACACAATGGGGAGGGGAGGGAGGCTGTAACTGTACGGTCGGGCGTGGCAGTGGATGCCTTTGCCATTAAAGAACCAGACAATATCTCCAACACTGGATCCCTCCCTCTCCTTCCTTCCAATCCTTCCAGATCTCGATTCTTCCTCACGCCACGCCTCGCCTCGCCTCGCCTCGCCTCCCACCCATCATCAGTTCCATCATGGCCGTCCATTCCACATCGCTGTTGATCTCATCGCCCAACCGTGGACTGGACTCACTAATTGTTCAACTATGGTGGGGGGAATAACTACGGGGAAAGCAATGGACGATGCCAGAATTATTCATTAATTTCGACAAGTATTTGGCTGGGGCGGTGAGGGGACAGGACTAAATTAGTTTGCGATTTGGAGAATTATTTACATTCCCACTTGCTTAAGAATTAGTGTTAGGGGGTTCTCCCTCGTCGCTATTTTTTTGTTAAACTAATGCATGTTGTATTAAAGGCGGCATGAGACGGCATGTTTCTCTTTTGTATGTTTCGTGCGATTCTACTCTTAACTACTCTTTCCACAACCTTTTAAGAAATCTCCTAGTCATATTATTATTATTATTATTATTATTATTATTATAATCAATATGTCCGAAGCAACTTAGACGCACCTCGACTATTCCTCAGTAGACTAACACAACAATCCACGATCATGGCCCCCTCACTTTTAAATTACAGGTGATCATCTTGATAATCAAACCCGAGGTCAGTGCGTCTAACCACACAATATCAAGTGCGTCCTAATCAACTGATCTACCCATGGGTGGGTCATAATCATATTATTGTGCAATGTTGGATAAAAAAAAAAGAAATTATTATTGCACTATGCGTAATGAATGATTATTACTATTGGGCACCTCTCAATTGCCCTCGGCCATCTCAAGGCTCTTGGGGGTGGACCGCTTTCTCGAGATCAATTATTAAGATTATGGTTCCAAATTCAATGTCAGTGAATTGCACGATTTGTAGATCACCCCGAATGAGATTTAACTGAGTCGTCAATTCTATGTGGAATTTTAAAACAACGGCACTTCTTGGTCCACGTTACGTTATGACCATGGTACTTTCAATGTCTTCACGTACCGTATTTTAATTTTAATTTTTTTTTTCCATTTCATCGGATGCGTTCGACCTTTGGCCACGAGCCGCTCGATCACGACGCAATCTTCCCCACAAAAAGCAAATCCAACGGTCACAACAAGAAAGAAGAGGGGGGGACCATCTCGTGCGCCCCGATGGTGTAATCCCAATTCTGGCGCTTCTTGTTTTCTCTTTCCCAAGCATCTCTCTCTCGCTTCCCGACATAACTCTGCACTAGAACAATTTCTAACTTTTTTTATTTTAATCTCATTTAATGATTTCGTTATTTTCGATTATTTTCTTCGAACCCCATCTTGACCGCAACCCCTCTCCCCGCTTTCGTTTCTCCGCCTCTATATAACCCTCTCCAACCCCCACTCTCTCTCCTCAACCTCAACCTCAACCTCAGCCTCCCCCGTGCGCTCTTTCCTCCACTCTCGCTCTCTCTCTCTCTCTCTCTCTCTCTCTCTCTCTCTCTCCTTTCTGTCTCCCTCTGAGGAAAACCTAGAAACGAAAACAATGGCAGAGACGCCACTGAAGCGCCAAAGAGAAGAAACGGAAGAAACCCGCGTCGACGGACCAGCGGAAGACCAGATGAAGCGCCTCAAGCCGTCGCCGCCGTCGTCCTACACCCACAACATCCTCTCCTTCCTCGACGACCAATTAGACGACGGCCAGATCTCCAGCCAGGATCTTTCCTCCCTCATCTCCGCTCTACAGGACGAGCTCGCCTCCGAGTCCGAACCCGGCCTCCCCTCCGAACAGGAGCTCGCCTCGCCTTCCTCCTCTTCTCCGGGAGATGAGGAGAGCAACGGCGACGAGGACAAAGAGAAGGTGCTGAGACACCTGCTCGTGGCCTCCGACGACGAGCTCGGCTTGCCCAGCAGAGAGGGCGAAGAAGGGCCGGAAGCGGGAGCGAGCGGCGTGGAGCTCCTGTCTTGTGACGGACTGTGGGAGCTCGAGGACGAGGCTGCGAATTACTACACCCTGTTGCAGTCCGAGCTCTTCATGTGGGGCGAATTTGCAAAGTAGGCTGCTTTAATCGCGGGGGGCGGAAGTGAAAGAAAGAAAAAATTAGTGGGAAGGGGGTTCCAAAGTGGAAGGAAAAAAATTTTGTTTTCTTTCGTTTTGCGGACTCTGCCGTGGATCAAAAGCAATAGCGTTAGGAATTAGGAGAAACTGTTGGGGAACTCTAGGTTAGGAAGACATGAACTGTGAATGGACAAAAAAGATCATTGAAATTTGTTTCAAGTGTAAAACGGCTCTTAGAAGAAACCATTTTCGTGGTTAAATTTCGTACGATTTAACTCCCCCTTTCATAATCCTTTACGGTTAAATTTAATTTTGATGGATGCTGTCTTGCGTCTCCGTAGATCTTCTCGATCGTCTGGAATAAGCGAAAGATCTTGACCGTCCGGACTGAAATACGTTGAGCGGCAGAGATCTCTTGCATTTAAATTATTGGGGGTCCTTGTGCAATCATCAATTGATTAGACCCCACCAAAAAATAAAATAAAAATTGTTTAGTCAAAATGGGCTCTCAATTGATTCTGCCAACCGTACCGATCTCCCCGGGAGGAGCCGTCCTACGTAAAAACTCACTTTCGAAATACAATACTTTGTATTCGTATCGTATGACATTTTTCAAAATTTTAGTAAATTAACTTTATAATTCGGGCCGTTCATTTTTTGACAGCCCGACGGATCAGATCTTTGATTTTTAAGAGTTAATTTTTTGAACTTATTATATTTTTTTTTATTAGTTATAATCTGAGTCATCCATTCATAACACGGACATTAATTTTAGGGCTTAAACTTTTGAGAAAGGTAAGACGACCTCTTTCCCAATCACAACCCCTGAATGAAAAAGAGAAAAGAAAGGAGAAATAAATGCACTCGCGACCTATTTTCACAAATTAATCTTGAGAATAAACGATGGAAATATAGATATTTGCTCTGAATTTATTCTAAGATGACACTTGTAAATTTGTTTTGGGTTTGATCTTAGGTTTTGCGAAACACTCGAGAGCGATCATAGTTTCAATTTAAGATTCTCCATATTCGTAATGAATTTCTTCACTATTGGTTTTCTTGTGTGAAGTATATATTCAATTTTGAATCAGTTCGATTTATTTTTGGCTCGTTTTTTTTTAGTACGGTTGGACTTTTGAATTCGAAGATAAAAAAATATGAAGAGATTCTAGTCGAGTTCAGATTTGAAATGACGTTAGGATAAAAGAGCTAGGTTTTGATATTAACATGCTGAATAACACGACGAAATATGCTGAAATAGGGAACATCCTTTCACTATTGAGGTTGATAATGAGATGATTTTGCCACCAAAATTAACCAATTAGTATTGATAAAAAGGCCAGATCCTTTTTTTTTTTTTTTGAATAAAAAAATTACAACAAATCATCCATTTGACAAAAATAAAATGCGGGGGAACAGCTTCGCGCGGGAGTAATAATCGTGTACGGGCGTGCTTTATTGGGGCGGGGTCCAAGTGGGGACCCACATGCTTCCCCAGTCGAATCACAACGTGATGGACACGCCGATGATGGGCCACGTGGGACCGCGTGATAATGAGATCTGGACCAGACCCATGAGCTGTCGCCCATGTGTTCGACGGTACGTCCCAGATTCGCATCAACAATATTCTTTTTTTCCAGTTACGGAATTCCTAAATTACACTCGCCGTTTTCGTAAAATTTTCTCCAGAGTTCTTGAATTTAGATGCAATATTTTTCACCAACTTTTAGTGTACTTAATTTGACTCGGGAACCTTTTATAAATATTTAATATAGTACCTAAATTATATATAAAAAAAATTAAGCATTGTCTTTCTATAAGTTAACGATATTTTTCTGATTTGGCTTCCAATTCAATATATTTAAACGGTGAGATAAAAACAATGCTGTACATAGATTATTCACAAGAAACATATGATATAAAAAGAGAAAAAAACGTAGCGATCTGTCTCGGTCAGAAAAAGCCTTGGAGTTGATCGGAAGTCACTTCCGCCATAGATTAAGAACTCCAATCGCCTTGTTTTGCGTTAATTTGATTTGCGTATTATCCCTTCATCAGGAAAGCATTGGGCAACACAAAACCTTATCAACGACTTTTTGAAGATCAGAGTTCATCGCTTTAAATTGACGCTGGACTCATTGGCATTAGAGTTCTGCAACTCGATGGTCGTAACAAAGCGGATCAGTACAACCCAATTTTTACTTTACTTTTACTTTATTTTATTTTGAAGTTTCTAGGACGGTCATGAAGTTATCGGGAGAAGAAAAGGAGACGAATAAGAAGAAGAAAGAAGAAAGAAATTTAAGTTTAGGGGATGGAGAGTCGTAGTTTCCAGGCGGTCTATAAAATTTGAAATTTAAGGAGTTCAACGGTTGGCTAATCATAGGCGAAGAGAAAAAGGGCGTTGTACGTGTCTAGAATGGATAGTTGGAGTTTCTAGAATGGTCGACTGAATAAAAAGCAACGTGTTAAGTCGAGACAATACTTTTGTTAACGTTTTTTTTTTTTTTAATGATGATTTTTCCTCAATATTTCCGATAGGGTCTAAAGTCGTCGGACGCCGACATCGACGGCGATTCGGAAGTGGTCATCTACGAAATGTGCTTTGCCAAATGGGATGGAGAGGGGGGGAAAAAAAGGTGAAGAGGAAGGCAAAAAGCCGGCCTCGTAGAGAAGAAGAGGAGAGAACAAATTATCTTGAAGGAAAGAAAGCATTTGGCCACTGATGTTGGATAAGTAAAGAGCCCCATCTTTTTCTACTTTGCAATGCGGGGACAGGAATAGCAAATTATGGCATCTCCTTTTCTTTTTCTCTCTCTCTTTGTCGACGATGATAAAGGAATTTTTCCTTTTTCCGACATTGGAAAGATGCTCCAAATGCAACAAAGCTTGTCCTTTCGACAGACAAACCACTCGTTATAGTGATGATCTTCTCTTTTGATTTGATTAAAGGAGGGAGCCACTGCTTTTTTTTTTTTTTACAACCTCCTTGCTTCCCTCCCCCATTTCCCCCTTAAAAAAAAAAAAAAGGAGGAGGAGGAGGAGGAGGAAGAGGTTGTCGTGTTGGCTTCGAGTAACGTTGGCTGCATTTAACTCGGCTCGCGATAGTAAATCAGACGGGCAATGCCGCGAGTTCGACCTTAACCGGAACATGCCGTGTTCATTCAAGGGGTGCGTACGGCGACGCTAGTTCTGTTCCTAAGTAGAAGTTGGTTTTTTTTTTTTCCTACTCCGGAAGATGAGTAAATTTTTCTTAATAAAGCCGCAGAAGCGGGAAAAATGAAGTTGCCTAACCAAAACGAATTTTTAGTCCAAAAGCACTTCCGAAGCATAATATTTTTCCTTCATAAAGTGTTATCATGCACGTCCTAATATCTTCTGGAGGATAAATCTCACTCCGAAAATATTTTCATGCTCGCGCCCCTTAGTGTCTGCATGACAACACTTTTTTTTTCCCCATTTTCTTGCCAGAAGTCATTTTGGCAGGAAAATGTATTTGGTAAAACCCAATATGAAGTAGAAAGCCATTTGGTAAAAAAATTGACTCATGATAGGATTTTCTAATTCTGGCAAAATTTTTGGCCGATTTTTATAAGTAAAAATTTTTTACTTCTCCATTTGAGAATTCATTCTCGAGGGGCCGGCTGGTCGCCGGTCGGCCGCCTGCGGTCTCCACCATCAAATATTTTTTTAATAATATTTCGAATATTTTCTTTTTTGATCGTTGCGTTTCTCTATTGGAAATAAATTTCTGAAGCAGAAGCTGAAAATTTAACTTATACTCCAAAGTAAAAGCTGAAAAATTCATTTTCCTGCTATAATCAATTCTCGGGCGAGAATTGTTTTCATGTGCACCCTTAATATCCCGAGTCTGCGTCAAACTTCCCTAACCTAGTCGATCGAAAATCTTCAGGATTTTTCGTTTGTAAAAGACAAAATGAGAGACGGGACGGGACAGGAGGGTCGGAACCGACTTCTTATCGTATCCGCCCATGCCGTGCAAGACTTTTTTTTTTTCCCCCCTTATATGGAAAGACGAAGGCTCGCAAGTTAGGCGTAGGAATAGTCGAAAAGATGGGTGGTTGAGTCCACTCCAAAATGGCATCCTCGGCCATGCCCGTCTTTCGTCGAAGTCGGCTCGATTGACCCGAGTTTGGGTGCGCGAATTTTATATATATATATAAAACCTTCAAAAGAGTAAGAAAAGAAGGAATTGACCGAAATCGAAGAGAAAGGGTGGGCGTGCCCCGCCCGCAATTGCTTTCTCTCCCAAAAGTTTCTTGGGTTTTGAATTGAATAAATCTTTAGTGGGTTTTCCTAGATGCAACTTGGTCATCAAATGCGGAACCCCACCACCAACCGTAGACTTCTCCAAAATTTGTAAATTTGGTGCGCAATTCACTGGGAGACAGGTGGACCCTCTCCCATTATATATATATATATATTGTAAAATGAATTTCGCATAATCTAATCAGTTATAATGCCACGCAGTTAACTCTGGGAAAAAATTACAATGTGTGTGCGTGCGTTTTTTTATTTATTTATCTCGTGTTGTTTTCGTTATTTAGAAAGTTACGGATTAGTCATAAAATTTTCGATTGCATACTCATATGGAATGTCTTATCTAAGAAAAGTTTGCGTTATAACTGTTGGAACAAGCGATTAGTACCAAAGAGTTAAGTTCATCTTCAATCGTCGGAAAGTCGAACTTAAAAGTTTAAATCTATATATAGAAGGATGTCACACGAATATGAATAAAGCACATCTGACATGTTATCAAGTAATGTGAGAAGACATTTCCACCACCCTTATAAGTAGGATTAGGAATCGAGCGTGGAATTCGTTTCGAAATATCAGGTACCGTAAAAACACAAAACCGATGCCGTCACCCATAACTAAGTCTAGCGGTCTGTTTACCAAAGAGCAGTCAAAAGAAGATGTGTGTCTTCATTTTTGACCGTCCGCGAAAGAGTTGGCAAAATTACCAAAAAAAGTCTTAAAGCCTATATCAATTGTGTCAATTCAATCCATTCGGTATCATAATGTTTTACAATTTCATTTTAATTTTTTCAATTTTTATTTTCCTTTTCTCTTCCCACTTCTTTTTCTTCTTCATCTGGCTTGAGAAGAAAATAAAAAGAGAAAAGAAAATAAAAAATAAAAAAATGTTATGCGGGTGGAAAATTAGCCGGATGTACTGAATTGGCAAAATCGCAAAAGGTTCAGAACTGAATCAGCAAAAAAAATAATTCATGAATGAATTGATATAATTACAATAGTTTTATTACTTTAAAATTTCTTTAGTAATTTTTCTGAAAGAGTTGGCAATCACCTCTATCTACTCTCAACACTCTTTCTGTCTTTCAGGGCAACACTCCACGCTATCTTTACGCTCAACATGTCCTCTACGCTCGTGCAAACGTTATTCTAGGGTTTGAGCAACCCTGTCATCGAGCAAGATCATCGGCAGCTAGTGTCTTTGATGGATCTGTCTGGCCAAGAATCAACCCCAGATCGACGGCGACATGCAAATGACTGACGAGCGACGTGGCGGATTCACCACACGTCAACTGGTTTCCCCGATAATGCCAGAAGGGATGGTCCGAAAGAAACTGTGATTGGGTCGACGTCCGCATCACGTCCGAAGCACTCGCGAGGAGGGACCAAAACCCAAGTACGTGTACGAAAGTTTTTCACCTTTGCTCCATGTGCGATTGACTTCATCCACACAGCCTGTCCAGGGAAAGATGACGACAAGTTTCCCCGCATATCTTCGCTTGGGAGCTAGCTAAAGTAGAATAAGCAGGAAGGGAGAAGATATAACTTCAAGTTACGACAAGTGTTACGTAAATACCAGCGATTGGTTACTGCTGCAAAAAAAAAAAATTAATAATAATAAAAAACTTCCTAAAAACCCCCCACTCCCAAGTTTCTCACTGTTGTTTATAATTGCGTTTGGATTGTTGAGAAAGAAAACTATCGAGCCGTTCCCGTCCTTCGCAAAGATTTACATGCACAAACTTCTATTCTGCATTCAATAGCAAGAAAATGTAAGTAACCTCGCGAGTGTCCTGGATATTTGAGTAACGGATTCGTGTGTTTTACCTGGCTCATGATATTCGATTTGACTCCAGCACGCCACAAGACACTGGATTATTTCACCGACTGTTTACTCATCTAAGGTTCAACTCGTGTTTTACCCGGCTCGCGATGTCGGTCCAACGTTCCATGAGCTTGGCATTTCGCCTACCTAAGAGTCGGCTTCCTCGTAAAAGAACAACTAGCAATCTTTCGTCCTGTGGTGCAATTTGGGTGGGGGATAACAAGAAAGATAGGGGGCTTCCAATTTTTCGAGGGCCCAGTACTACTGGCCCAGTAGCAATAGACAGAGCCCATGGACCAGGACATGTATTTCCAGGAAGTAGCAAAACTTATCTAACAATGATTCAAATTATAACCTTCTCCATAAGCTTTAAGCATCAAGTTGCCAGCTAAAAAGAAGAATTGCAGTGTCAAACTAACTCAGAAGATACGCTACCCCATCCAAAAGAGCACCGGAACCAGTATTCACAAGCATATTGTTAGGAAAGTAGCATCAACTCCTCCACTACACAGGGAAGGAAACCCTTTACAATCCTAGGGTCATGTCCGACTCTCAGCCCTGAGGAATTACCATAATACCAATTAAGGAAGCAGAAAGGACAGGACTGGGAAATGTAATTGCCTGCTCAGCCCATATCCGGTTCCTCACAGCTTCGACCAGAAAGGGCCACGTTCGTCTACTTCAGTATCTGTAGTCGTCGTCAAATGCCGTGTAGTTGTTCTTTCTTCTAGCTCGAGCTTCTCTTTCAGCCTGCAAATCACAAAGACTGACTAAATGTATCGAGGCAAATGCTTGTGGAGCACGAACCCCCGCGAGGAAGCCTGGGTATTACTTCGAATTCGAATGGAGAGGAAGTGAACCGAGGGGAATTGACAAAACTGACTGGTTGGACAATTTTGGAAATGGATATTACCGCATGTGAAACAGTCACGATAGACAAGTTCAGACAAGGAATCAGCATATTAAGATAAGTTTTCTGTCGAAAGAGTCATCCACCTCCATGATAACCCATTTCGGAATGCATCTTCTCGGTCGTCATAATCCAAAGTACGCATGATCAATAGAAGTTATGAACCTTCTTCATCGTAATAATTAAGGGAAAAGTGAGTATAGGCCATAGAAGAACAGCTAGAACAAGGCGGGGATGGTTGCATGACAAAAATATTAAGTAGCGAGAATGAAGGATTTACAATTATAGTTCCAGAGCATTGAAAGATCACCGAAGTGATTTGCAGGAGATTAAAACTCAGACCTGATTTATCGATATGTTCCCAATGATTAAAAGAGTAAATCATAAATGCTAATGCAAATGCTCATCCTTGTTTTCCAAAAAAACAAAAAAAAGCCTAGCATGAATAAGAGATTTTGTACTCATATCAAACCACCCAGCGACGTTCTTCAGTAGGATCATGAACCCCAAGTTGTTCAGTTCCCCAATGAGAACGGATTGTTTGTCGCTGACGATCAAATCAATTATAAAATCTAGAGACAGGATCACGAGGCCTTAGCAATTCACACTACATTGGCTCAACATATCAAACAAGCGGATCAGGTCTTGCGAGTCCCTGAACTAAAATTTCATCGTGTAAGAGCCTGCGTACCTTGGAAATGAGCCTTTCGAATGCTTCGGTCCCATGTTCCTCCATGTACCTCTCAGCAGCCGTGAGCACATCGTCGTGCTTATGAAAAAGGCCCTTTCGTGGAACATACCACATTGTAGTACATTGAGGATTCCTATAAAAGGGAATGATGTAGTGCTTATACACATAAGCCGCGCCGTTGAAGTGTGGCAAGACCAACCAGCAGGCGAATATCAGCTTTGCATAAGGCCATATAGGAAACCTGAAATGGAGAAGAAAACGAAAACGACACAAATCAGAAAGGTGCCGGCGAGCAGATACATATTCGGGTGCCAGGGCCGCTTGGTGACACTTCAACTAGGGACAAGATGAAAATTTGTTTGGCAACACAATTATTTTTATTATTATTTTTCCTAATAAGCCGATTATCACTTATCATTCCTGCATAATCATCGTTAATCAAAGCACTGATGAATACTGAACTAGTCTGAGTTGAATATGGCAGAAGCACCATTCTGGTTCGGCACGATATTGCTTCCCTCCACAAAAGAAGATGCAGTAACACTTGCTTCCATGATCGCACCTAATTAACTGAGCAGTAAACATGCTGCTCATGTCACTTTGGCGATAGTTTTTTGAGATGAATGATGCACAACACTAGCATTTTCACAGCGAAACTTATTCTGATTATGCCACTATAAAGCACCAGTCCTGAATAGGCCTAGTGTTGAAAGCTCGATTGCTTTCTTCTAGAAGTTATTTCTGCTCTCTTTGCTACAGCAACCACTCTCTTCCTTCCATTGCACGTTCATCACACTCCTTCGAAAAAGCCCGAGTCAAAAAAGCGTGCTAGATCAATTAAAGTCCACACAGTGGCAAAGCGGGGGCAGGGGTGGGGCTGCGCTCGCAAGAGGTCCGGTGTTCTAAAGCTCAGATCTTTTCAGAAATCGCTGAGCCAAAATGGGGATGACCTTTTGGACTCCTTCAGCTTACTGCATTTTCCTACGCTAAAGAGAGTTTGAATGAGATTACAGCATCTAGTCATTCATGAAAAAGTCACAGATGCACCCGTGTACTTAGAAATTATGTCTGTACCTAGAAACGACAAGTGCCCTTCTATTTTAAAATAGTTTTATCTGCGTACTGACAAGATTGGATTACCATTCGAGGAGCTTGGCAAAAGTAAGCTCAAAGAGGGTAATCAAGGAATAGAGAACCCAGTAAGTGAGCCATTGCTGATCATCTGCGCGAGACTTGGTCTCTATCGCCTTTATCGAAGCATACCTGAGCAAAACCCCCCAAAAAGAGAAAAACAAAGAAAAGCCAGAAACAGAGAGATGAGACCAAACTCCACAACTTGGAACGCAAAATCGAAAGACCCCCAACCAAAAGTAATGCAGTTTGAACCCAAACTTACAGAGGATAAACGAGAGTGACGAGAGGCCTGCGAATCAAGCACAAAGAACCCAACTTTACCCCATCGAAAACAAGCACAGCACAAACCAACGACTCGAAACATAAGAAACGAAGTGAGACGTACAGCGCGAGCACATCGAAGTTGTTGGCTACGACTTGGAGTAAATTCCCAGAACCCATTTCGCTGATCGCTGCGAGTTCCGGGCGCTCTTCGAGTTCTTCTTTTTCCACACGGAGAAAAAGGTTAATTGTCAAAACAAATAGTGAAAGCTGAAAAAGTGACTTCGGAAAGCGAGAAAGGGCAGAGAAGGAAGGGAAGAAAAACGAGGGAACTTGGAAGAAGGGCGGGAGTTTTGCGTTGCGTTGCAGAGCAAAAGTGGCTGATTTTCCGGAGAATCTTTGCCAAGGGACACGAAGCGAGGGGCACCGATTTTTTGAAATCTATCCGCTGCTCGAGGACCTACTGCGGACCTGCACGGTCTCGCCAATCGGAACGTGCCACGTCAGCTCGTGGCCTCTGTCCCTGTCCCGTTACCCTTGGCTCTGCTGGTATTGGTCAGTTGACTGCACGGCACGCCTCCATATCCCGCAAAGTATTTTTACCCCTGAAGTGAAATCGTATGATTCGATGTTCGATAATTGCCCTTAGAGCTTTCCAGTTCTTTTACTGTTATAAATTTGTCGTTTGTGGTGAGACAATTGTCTGTTTTTGCCACGTGGAAGTTCATATTTAAAAAAGGAGCTTTATTTACTTATTTATTCCACACGTTGATCTGTTCGATGCCCTTTGAGCTTACTTGCTGTCGATTTAAATGCGCTTTGAACGAACTCTTGCCTTCTCTAGCACTTCTCATTTTCATTGTTTATTTGGGTTTGAATTTGATTACTCGTTATTTCGAGTTCTTTGATGTGTTATTATAATTTTCTTCTATTTCGTGTCTCTCATAAATTGGATTTTAATTCTATGCCATTTGTATTTTTTGGGTACATGTTGAATTACAATGAATATTATTGTCTTCGTCAGTCAAGTGATCGCGTTTTTATTTGTTGTCAAGTTCGGTTTGAGGAGGGGGGGGTAATTTTCCTTTTACACAAAATCCTCCAACTATTAGTCCCACAACCCACTGGATTAGTTCCTTTGCTTTTAGTTTCCTCAAATCAATCCATTCGTCCTTCAACCTCCCCTGACGCTCTCTCCTCATGTCGGGCTCAACCTCCTAACCCACCTCTCTCCTCCTTTAAACCCACTCAACCCACTTTCATTCCTTCTTCCCCCTCACTGCCCCTCCCTCCAACTATACTCACTGAATCCCAACCTCAAGTCATCTCCTGATCAAATTCCTCCCACAATGTATATGTACATACTCTCTACATCTCTGGTCATTTCTCTCCTTCCCACTCATCCAATTTGAAATCATGCAAAATCTGAAATTTCTAAACCTACAAAATATTTAGTCTCTCTCACTCTCTTTACGAGGAGACACCCACTTGCTCCTCAAAGGTAATTCTTGACCCATGTTGAAATACAACCATGAGAGATGAATTTAATGCCTTAGCCAATAATCACACGTGGGATCTTGTACTACTCGGTTCTTCTATGAATGAGTTCATTGTGGAGTTTTTAAGGTCAATGAAAAATCTAATGAAATTATAAAACGGTCAAAAGCTCACCTGGTGGATAGGAATTTAAGCAGCATGCAGGACTAGACTTCAACGAGACCTTTAGCCAGGTTCTTGAACCCGCTACAATTCTGGTTGTTCTCTTTATGCAATTTCTCTAAGATGGACAGGAGTCAACTTGATGTCAAGTACGCATTCTTACATCACATCCCCCATGAAGAAGTGTACATGCGCCAAACTCCATATTTCTCCATTCCGAGTTCCTGTATCACGCATACTGTCTCAAAAAAAGCCATCTATGTTTTAAAATAGGTTCTACGTGCCTGGTTTTGTCATTTCAATAGCTTTCTTTGAAATTCGTGGCGAGTACGGCTGATCTTTTTGACTTCATCTACGCTTCTTCTAGGGGATAGATATCTACTGTTGTATGTTGATGATATATTTGTTACTAGTGGCACTCCTCATTTATTACGATTTTTGATTACTCAACTCTCTGAGGAATTTGCTATGAAGATCTTGGACCCCTTCACTATTTCTTTGGCATTGAAGCTCAACACAATACAATTTTATGTCAAGCTAAATATGCAGATGATTTTTTTTTTTTTTTTTACGCAAGTTTGACCTCGTTAAAGTTAAGGTTATGTCTAGTCCCTTGGCCTCGAAGACTTTGTTGCCCGCTAATAATGGTGAGCTTCTTCTTCTCCAACATTTTACCGACATATGGTTGGTGTATTGCAATATGTGTCAATGACCAGACTCAATATTAGTTTTGCAGTGAACTTGACTAGTTAGTTCACGAGCCAACTCGGATACTTCGTCTCTAGGCTGTCAAATGTATATTTGAGTATTTAGCTGACACGTCTACCTTTGAACTGCTCATTGAGGGGTGTTCTCCCACATTAATGATTGCTTAGGCGGAAGCATATTGACTTGGTGCTTCGACGCTGGACGGTTCACCTTGGATTTTTATGTTTTTGTAGTCACCAATCTTGTTCATGGAGTGGTAAGAAATAGTACACTATAGTCCGTTCTAGTAGAGATGCTGACTATTGTGCTATCGCTCACCGTGTTGCCGAGATCACTTGGATTCATTATTCACTTCCTGAGCATAGGGTCTCCCTTTTTCTTTTATCCTTTTTCCACTTATAAAGACAACATCTTCTTCACCTATCTTGCTCTCAATCCCGTGTTCCATGCTTGTACCAAACACATCGAGTTGGATTCTCACTTTGTTCGAGAGCGAGTTGCTTCCGGCGATTTACTGCGTTCGCTATGTGTCTAAAGCGGATCAACTGGAAGACATCTACACCAAGGGATTGCCTAGTACGTGTTAATGGTCTGTTCTAAGAATCAATTAAGGTTGATACTCTAACATTAGTTGCAGATCAGGTTGTGTTGAAAAATCGACCTTCACTATACTAGGGTAGTCATAATGTTTTGCTCGAGATTTTTTATGACTTGTGAGCCAAAAGAGTTTTGAGCACACTGCTAGTCTAGCGAACTTACAAGGTCGCACACAATAGCGAACTGATTTAACATTTTCTTTGCGCTTTGATCTACTTAAGAAGTAGATCTTAATTTGTTCTCCTATTACGAATATCTACACGATTGTGCGCGTTATGAGATAACGATTAAATGCACGGTTGAGTGGACAATTTAGAGGATGTCGTGGGCCCAGGCCGTTAAGTCGTGGGGCCCAAACTGCGAAACGTGGGTTATGAGTAAAAACCCTAGAGACGCCTGAGATCTCGAGAGAGTATTATCCCGATAGTAAAAGTGGCGGATAACTGTTTTCTGTTGATAGGCCTTTGAGAGAGTCTCAAAGAGAAAATGCGATCCGCAAGATGAACTCTAAGATCTGATAGTTGATACTTGGATCGTTGGAGATCTCAGTTCGTATGTGTGGATACCGGAAGAGGCGCAACACTTGGGGTGCTAATCCAGACACAATCGACTGTCTTTTTGTTGCTGATTGCAAAAAGTACGTTTTAAATCTTCTCCGATTTCGATATACACATGGATCTTGTTTTAGGGTTTTGGTTTCGCTGCGTTTTAAGAATCTATGAAACCCTAGATTCCGCAACTCATTCAGTTGAGATACAATCTTCCAATTGTTACACCTACTTCGAATAAATGGAGGAGTAATAATATGTAAATTATGCATATTATTGGGTGCTTCCGGTGATGATATTTCTAAACGTACCTTGATTGTAACTAACCACTTTTACAAGTACATATCGTGCAACCCTAATTGGAGTTAACCCACCGTAAACACTCTTCGCTATTCTCTCTTCCTCTTTTGTTACGCTCCCGTCTCTTTCGATGTTCTCTTTGTTGCTCTAAACTTCAACGGTTCTTAAGTTCTCTCATGTCTTAACCATTATCCAATTGCAATGGCGCAGGGACCGATGCAATCAAATAAATACGTAATCAATTTGACGCTCTTGTAGTTAGTTCCGACGGAATCAAATTAACTGTCGTGTACGTGCTTTAGATCGCCAGCCTAGCTGACAATGGTCCTATCGTCCGTCCATGGGGCTATAAATGTAAATGAGCCACCAGACGTACTACGTCAATTATTTAGTAACAGGGTTAGACAGCTTTCGCTTTCCGCATGTGTTTTAAAGCAAAGCCAACTCACATATTTCAGAACCTGAACTTTTGGGGACTGAGAAATACAAATCCTAAGGGTCAGTTGGTCGATCCAAAGGTGGTAAGAGGAAAATCCTTTACGTAATATAACAAGTAGGTATATACAATCAATGTCAGGTCAAAACAATGTAGGTTTAGTCGTGGAAGTCGTCTCAAGATTGCCAAATTCTGCAGCAGCACTCGAGAGAATTCAGGACAACCCACTTCGCTCTACCAGTCTAACTCAATCATGATTTGCTGATGGTTTAATGATTGTTTAAAGGAGATCTTGCTTCTTTAAATGAGATTCTTCGACTTTTACAGTTCTTCCAGATCCATTTCTGCTCATCAAGTGGCCGAGTTGGTGAATGCCAGTGGTTTCTACATGAGGCCAATTGCCTGTTTGGTACTTTGTACTGCTACTTTTTTCAGGTAGACTAACGGACAGAATGCCAAACCACTTCTGGAAAGGATTACTTCAAAGATTAATGACTGGACTGTGAAGAAGCTCTCTTATCGTTGGAGATTATAGTCGATCAAATCTGTCGTCTCTGGCCTAGTTAATTGCTGGTGCCGTATCTTTCTTCTTCCTAAGAAAGTGAGAAGAGCTGTGGAGGACAAATGTCGATCTTTTCTGTGGAAAGATTTCTTGAGGAGGAGCTAAAATTCAATGGGACAAAACTTGTCTCTCGAAATCGGAAGGAGGATTTGATCTTCCAAGATTGGATCTTTCGACCATTGCTCATATACTCAAATGCCTCTGGAGACTGTGTCATCCATGGCTGGTTCCCTTTGGATTGCTTGTTTACACTGTTATCCATGAGCAAGGGTAGTATTTGGGCTGTTCGAGCATCTTCAACATTTAACTATGCTCGGAGAAAGTTATTGAAGGTCAGGAGAATACTTTGATAACTCGGCTCTCTCTCTCTCTCTGTCTCTAAATGCAAGAGTGGCTGTTGATATATTCGTCTCCGTTTGGACTTGGTCCTCTGTTATATCAGAAGAACTTATTGCTGCAACGAGCCGCTCTTCATGGTGCGCTGTACAAAGTAGTCTGTACCGCTTCCTCTAATGGTCTCCTGAATTGTTCTACTGCTTGGAGCATCCTTCTTGAGATGTTTATTTGGTTTTCGCTGTAGTTGCCTGTTGCCGGGATGTGAATCTTGTTATTTACGGTTCGTTCCGTGGAGTTGCACGGCAAGGTTGCTGGGCTTGTAACGGGGTTTGCCCCCAGGTATACAGCAGTAATAAGAAATGGTCGACTTACCCAGAAAAGAAAAAGTGTCGATGGATGGTGGTGAATAATAAATGTGATCAGATAAGAATGTAATTCTCAGGGTCCACAAGGGTTTTTCCTGAAGATCCACTAGTATTTTTCTCCTTGGCATGTTCTGATCGCAAGGAGAGGTAATAACAGTGATAAAGTTGCCATCATGGGACCCAGATCGCGCACTTTCCATTTGACATTTCTTCAAAAAATGGATGATCGAAGAGTTTCACTGTTCTGCACATATTGTCAGCGCTAAGTTTTTGAATTCAAAAGAGGAACTTTGAACCGGGGCGCTTGTCCTTTTCCTCCTCCAAGAACAGAATTCAGCTCCTGGTGGCCATTCTCTAGTGCTTTCCCTTTTGCTGCACAAGAAATAATACTCATCAGGCAAATGACCTACTCTCTGATTCAAAAGGAATCAAGGGTTTCTTTCCATTTCCTGCTAGAAACTTCCGGGACAGATTTATAATTGATGTGCTCTCAATGAATATCGATACGAACTCGCTCGCTAAACTCTCACTTGTACCTAATTCTCGCACAGTTTTGTAGGCCGATTCTGTAAAATGGTCTTAGCTGATATTCCTAAAGTTACTCATTTCTCTGTGCATACCCACTTCCATATTATGAGGTGGTCGTTGTTGTTCCATGCGTAGGAGAGGGTGCTGACAACGGCGCATGTTCTAATAATGGAGATCTAACTGATCCTGAAGCTGATAATTGTGAAGGATTTAGTTACAATTTTTGGAGGCATGGACAGATGTGGGACTAGAGTGAAAGTAAGAGATTTTTTTTTTTTTTTATAGATGAAACAAATAGTTTGGAGCATAATTGGGGAGAAGCGTCCAAAAAGTTCTAAAACTTTTCCATTGGTGCCAATTCAGTCCTAAACCTTTTATTGGTGCCAATTCAGTCCTAAACTTTTTGCATTGGTGCCAATTCAATACTAAATCTTTTGTATTTATACTAATTGGGTTAATCCAATTAATTTTGGCTGAAAATAGCTAACTTGGACATTCATAGTCCTACGTGGTACGACAAATGCTGATTTGGATATTTTTTTAAATATTATTCTATAATTTTAAATAATTTTAAAGCATTTTTTGTTTTTTTTAAATATTGTTAAAAATTATTTAAAATATCAAAAAAATATTAAAAAAATATCTACGTAGCTCAAGCCGTGCCACGTAGGACAATTGATGTTCGCGTCAATAATTTTCGATCAAAATTGATCAAATTGACTCAATTGGCACAAATGTACAAAATTTATGACTAAATTAGCATTGATGTAAAATGTTTATGACTGAATTAACATAAAAAAAATATTTAGGACTGAATTAGAACTAATGCAATAGGTTTAGGACTTTTTTGACACTTATCTCAGCATAATTGATATCGAACCAGAAAAATTCCAAACTTTAGGTCCAATTATTTGAGTTCCAAGACTTTTTAAAGTAGCTCAACGAAGTATTTTCAAATGATTTATATGGTCGGGAGAATGTCGGTCTTAGTATATTTTGGTTCCTGAGTTGTACTACAAATAAATGGCTGCTAGGAGAAATGTTTCCCAAGTCGAGCCATTAAACAATGGTGTTTCCATCCAACCTTCTCTTCAAATCGATGACATCTCTGGGCAAATCATTTCATGCACAAACCCTCAATCCTAATTGGATATAAATCTCTAACGTCGAGCAGGGGTGCGCCAAGATCATCTCAATTGTGTAATCCTATTGTTTGTCATTGAAGGCAAATGATATGCACGAAACAATGAGGGCTCCGCTTAATCTTCCGATCTTTGACTTGTTAGCAAATAAAGACTTGAGTAATTAAGGATGGAAATCACATGATCTAATCCTATAAATTCACATTATTTGTGCTGTGCACTATCAAACTTTAGCCTTTAAGATTTCAATCTGTGCATTTTAAGATCAGATTGCCATGAAAAATATTTTGACGCCGCGCATGACAAGTTATAGAACCGATATTTGTACTCCGTGTTACAATAATTTAGGACATTTCGATGCACTTTTTCTTGATTTGAACCATAGAAATCAATCACAACATGTGAATCATTGATCCACTCTATCCACCTTACTGTTTGCTTGGTATGATAGTTTGTATAGCTGCATTGCAACCATGCTATAATAAGAAGAATCCTCAATTAGTAGAGAAATGATTATGTGACTGTCTTTAATCCACTGTAAGATTAACAACTTGTTTGGACAGCAAAAAAAAAAATTGAAATTGTTGTTGTGTCCACTTTTTGAGACTTGTGTCCCATAACCTGCTGCTACTTTCATAGTCACCCAAAAATTATTATGTTAGAAAGTATTTGGCACGGACGACTCGAAAAAAAGCTGTATCAAACAACTTCTTAAAATATTTGTAGAATACCTCTTAAAATTGTAGTTGGATGCCAAACACGCACTTTGGAAGTCTAGTTTATGTTTGGGAAATGCTTTATGTCGGGGACGGTATAATATTAACAATAAATCCACACCATCTCCGTGTGTTTTGCATAAATCACTCGTTAATTTGGAGATCATATGGTCAGAAATAATTGACTGTACTGTCAAATTATCAGCTTTATTTATGTTTTCCACATTTTATTGCTGCATGTATAAGTCTGAGAAGATATGCATATGCTTAAAATATTTTTACTTTTTTCTCCCGTATTTTGAAAAGCTTGGAAACTGTGAAAGGCTACTTTCAAATGTATAAGTATTTACTTCTATTGAGTACCAAGTGAACAAAGCTGAGTCAATGACTGATTGCGCGGAGTCCACTTCCAGTAATCGCGAACGACACCTCGTTTCCTTGCATGTTTTTCAGCTCCTGATGACGATAAACCGAAGCACCATATCGACCAGTCCGATCAAGGTGTAGGTTCACATATACCCTTCTGCTCGTGCAACTTGGGATCCCATGAACTGGCTCTTAGTGCAGGCACACACATGCCCAGTGCAGACTGTGTCTGATGATAGCTGAGAGTCGAAGCATAAAATCATCAAAGAACTGGGCAAACGGGAACTCACCCAACAATCTGCAGAATCCGAAAGGACCCCCAAGCACGTGCAGACGACGACAACTCCAGACGTCGCATGAAATGCGACTGGAACTCGAGACGATCGTGGTGGGAGGACAGACGTGACTTGTAGCGCTTCAGAAGTGCATTAACAGCTCCTGATGCGTGGTCTGATCAACCGGTCAGTGAACTCGGGGAAGACGCACGTGGTGTCGTTTTCCTTCGAAATGGATTTACCGTCTCATTCGCAAGCGAAGTCACAGAAACTGAGTTGCCCCCCTTTTTTTTTTTACCGGTCTCCAAACACTTGCAAGAAATCTGCATGAGAGATGTCATGAATGAAGAGGGCAAACGTTGCTCTTAGCGCTCTCAACGGAAAACTCAGCTGAATTCTTGAGCAGCGGAGCACTTCCGCTCCGACAACAGAAAGGGTGAATTCGAACTCGGCTGTTCCGGGACTATAGAATCGACATGTGTTCCATCTTAAGCATCGTTTCAAATGGTATGTATGTCATGGCTTCTGGTCTGTCATGAAAGCTGTAACACAGGCTGGAGGACACTAATTAAGGATGGTGGATGGAGATTAATATAAGGCAAAATCCAGCCGATGGCCTTGGTGGGTTTTGATATAATAGCTGGTAAAATAGGAAAGAAGCAAACTTTCTTTTTCTTGTGTGGGACCCCGAGAATTCACCAGTTTTCCCCATACAGTTCTGCAAGGGAGCGCACACCTTGTGCAAGGAAAAGGAGGAGTGATGAAATTGAATGGCGTTGGTGGGTCTACTGAATTTAATATACGAGGGTTCACCTGAAAGATCAGATCTTAACCAATCTCTGTCAATATTTCATACTTCATCATCCCTTGCTACTTAGCATGTTTCATGGTGAAGAACACCACCCTTCTCTTCTTTTCTCCTTTTACCAATTTCGGATCGAGGAAGACTACATGTACGTGTATAAGATGAAAGATGCCAACAAAATGTGCAGCATTGATAGGTGAGAAGCGCAGTAATGCCGTGGTCATGATGATCTCCACACGGAAGAATTTAATGTGATTCAGAGAGAGAAAGATAGAGGGAGAGGGAGAGAGTGTTATTATTAGGTGTTTGTTGCATCTAAGCTGATCAAAGTGAAAGTTAGGGGACATTGATAATGCAATAACATTGCATGATAAGGGCCGACCTCGTCTTCTTCTTCTTCAATTCAAAGATATGTCTTGGCTATTGGTAATGATTCAAATTTCAAAAAATGGAACAGACAACAAAAAATTCATAGCAGTTTGTCCATTCAGACTTGGAGATCAAAGACATGTATACCTTGAACAAGAAACTTCGGGAGAAAGGAACAAGGGAAACCAATTCGATACTCATGTTAACACTTATGCATTAAAAAAAACCCTAAATTTCACAGTAGGTCTCACACCAAAAAATCGAACGCCAATCTCAAGAATCCCTAATCAGAAACATATGTTTCGACGTCCGCCATGCTCCCAACCAAAAAAAAAAATTGCGCACACACACATATATATATAAAAGGAAGAAAGTAGGGCAAAGGAAAAGGCAGAGAAGATCAAAAGGTCATACGTTCTTTAATTATGACGTCAATGTTGATGGTGATGGTGATGAGAATGATGACTGGATGTATCGCGCCCATCTTGGTCACCTCCATGATGATGCGGCTGTGAACCGCTGGCCTGCAAGTCCGAACCGCCGCCGCCGCCCGGCCGAAATGCGTTCAGCGCCGCCAGCATGCCCAAATGGCTGTCGGCGACTGTTACTCCGCTGCTGCCACCGATTCCCGGGCCCAATTGTTGGCTAGACAAGAGGGTCATTGGGATGGGGAAGTTCATGAGATGAAGGCCACTGGAGATGGAGCCTCTGTACATGGAAGCGTTGCTGTTGCTGACTCCAGAAGGGAGCGTCCACAAGGGATCACCGCTTATCACTTGGCTGCTCGAATTCGGCACCATCCAGAACGTGGTCGGGCTCGCTGCAGAGCTTGACGATCCCGCCGCGGCGCCTGGTGGCTGCAACAGGTAGTTCCCCATCATCATGCTCTGATTGCTGAATTCCGGCTGCTCGGGCCTCCGCTTCCTCCCTAAACTTTCCTCCTCTCCTTCTTCTTCCTCTGCCGCTGCCGCTGCTTCAGCATCGGCCTCGTGCAGCTCTGGCTTCGTTTCCGACATGGCGCCGCTGTTGGCGTTAAACGAATTATCCGAGGACAGACCAACTCCAGGGAAGAGGATTCTGTGCTGCGAGGCGGTCACAGGCTCGTCGACGGCGGCGATGCCCCGGTCCCACTGACCGATGCCGTGCAGCATCATGCTCCTGAGGTGCGGGGAGGCAGCAGCGAAGCTGGTGGAGGCGGGGCTGAAGTAGCCGCTGCGGAAGTGGGAGGGGGCGGACATGCTGGAGCCGCTGCTGCGGAGGGAGATGTTGAGGGAGGTGAAGTTGGCGGGGATGGTGCCGGTGCCGGTAGCAGCGATCACGGCTGGCTCGGCCTGCTGGAGGAGCCACTCGATGGTCTCGCCGTCGGTCTTGTGGCCGAGCTCGCGGGTGAGCTGGAAGACACGGGCGGCGCACTGGGCAGGCATGCGGATGCGGCGGCCGCGGCCATCGACCTTCGTGTGGCGGTCCTTGGTGGAGTTGCGCTTGGGAGGGGGCTTCTTGGGGAGGTCGGGGGCGTGGCGGCTGGTGCTGGGGTCGGCGGAGACGGGGGCGAGGGAGGCGTAGGAGGTAGCGGAAGGAGGAGGTGGAGGTGGTGGCGGTTGGCGGTGGCCATTGGATCGGTCGAGCAATTGGAGAGGGAAATTAGGTCTGCGGAAGCCATTATCATCATCCATGTCTCTCTCTGGATCATAATAATATAATATGGCGGTGGTGGACTATACTACACTACACACTATGTTGGACTGTTTTTCACCCTTTTCTCTCTCTCTCTCTTTTTTTTTCCCCTTATTCTCCCTTCTTTGTCATCTCTGTAGTGAACCCTAGTGGGTCTCTCTCTCTCTCTCTCTCTCTAGCTGAGGGGGGATATACAAGGTTCCTTTCAGATGGGAGCTGGCAAAAATGAGTTCTTTTTTTCTCTGTCTAGATAGAGAGAGAGAGAGTGAGAGGATAAGGAGAGAGAGAGAGAAAGCTTGAAGCAACAAATACATAATGAGATGGGAATGATGAAGGGGCATTCAACCAAAAACACGAGAAGAGGTCATCAAGGGAAATAATTATTCTTTCAAAAAGCGAAAAATTCTTTCATCGGTAAATTTCATTTGGAAAAATGCTTTTCTCGACAGTGCTTTTGAGATCGTATAATCCCAATCGTAAATACATGCATTATCATAGCTTGTTTTTACATAAAATACTCATTGGTTGAGACATAGCATGATTAAAAATACCTTGCCATTTTTTCGAAATGTCATGCTAGCATCTTGATTCCGACTGTTTTGGTAATCTTTTCTTCTGATTTTTCCTATTTTTATTACCATTTCTTCTTTGTTTTTTTTATTTATCTCTCTCCCTCTATTTTTGGACGAGGGTGATGTTGTGCTTGATAATGTGTTTGGGTTGAGGGCAGAGAGCCCCTCGGTTCAGAATCCACGTGCGGTGCTCCCCATCATTCAAGCTATAAAGACAGTGGACACCCTGAGCGCGTGGGTCCCATCCCGTCCTTTTCTTCCCCCCCCCCCCCCCCCCCCCCGCCCCCCCAAACAAGTCAAAAAAGAAAAGGCGAAAAAAAAGAAAAAAAGAAGAAGAGAATTCCCCCAAATGATTTTTGGACCCATGAATTCAATAAATTATTAAAAAAGACGAAGAAGAGAATATGATCATTTGGGAAAAACAAAATAAAAATGGGGGAAAAGGCGACGAAGAAGTGGGTTCACATCTCATTCCGGGAAAACAACGTTGCTTTTTTGTACTTCTTTTCCTAGCTAGCAGCTCTTCTTAAGAGCTGGAACCCAAAGAGATTGGTATGGTGATTGGAGTGGTTTATTATGCCTTTACCGCCAAGATTGTGTTCTTCTTTTCGCTGAATCCATAAACCTCATGTTCTTCCTTCTTTCAATGCTCTTAGTCCACGTTCGTTCGATGATTAGGATAAAAGCCGAGATGTGATAATCGGTCTCTGACTCCCTACCCAAGACGGGATAAAATCAGATATGATGGCAAATAACCCAGATAAAAATATCTCATGCAATAGGTGAGTTGAGTGTGGATATAATTCATTCTATACTTTATTATACAAGTCATATTTCTCGAATTAAAACTTCTTAAAATAATAATTGAATATAAGTGCTTTTTTTATAACAGCAATTTTTTTTTTAATTCTTATTCCATATTTTGAATCTCTTTCTAACTTATAATGTTTGTTCCCGATATAAATATATATATATATATTTGCTGTTAACTTTCATTACATATTTTAGGTGCTTTAATATTTTAGAATATTATTTATATCAATATATATATTTTTAAAATAATTTTTATTAAGGAATAATGGAAGGGAATAAAAAAGAAATAAATAGAGAGGGAAAATAATAATAAAAAAGTAAATAAAATAAATTAGGCAAGGCGTTGAGGCATTATACTTTTTGAAACTGCAAATGTGAATGGTCGTGATTTCTATCACACTAAATTCAACATTCGTTATCTGATCTACCTGGTTGATGTTGCTTGCAGCCCATTTAAATTGTCATAACCAAACATGTGGCTCTGGAATTTTATAATAAACTTCTTTGCTGTTTAAGATTCAAATAATACGCTAATAATGGATTAGATGGTGGATGTTATCTTCGTTGGGTGCATTTGCGGTTTCTTTAGCAGTGGATTGTGAAAGATTTTTACCATCCCATTTGATAGGATAGCATGTGAAAATATCCGATTTTGTTATTATGATACACCGGACAATAGGCTGAAAATGACAAAATCCCTGAATTTTATATCCTATCATATTCAATTTGATTAGAAATCCAGACAACCAAATATATCCTTAGATCTTGTTTGCAACTAATCTCACTCTGTGCTTGAGACTACTTCACTTAATTAGGATTTTCCAAGAGTCTTTCAAGTTGAATATGCTCAGGTTATGAAGATACCGTTGTTTATTGACAAGTCGAGAATAAATATAACTTAGAGATTTTCATCAATGATTTTGACCCTTCATGGACGCCTGTATCGCAAAATTTGATTCATACTCTCCCTTTGGCTGCCACGAAATGTATTTGTTGTATTAAAAAAAAAAGGATGAGAACGGGACTTTGTCGAAATGATAGAAATATACATCGAATTTCGACGGTTTGAGATATGTTATTTTATCTTTTTTCCTTTCCCTTTTCTTTTTCCCCTTAGTTCTCTCCCAATGGCTCCTTCTTCCTTGATGTTACGCCTCCATATACCATCGCACGTCACCATTCTCACCGCTCTTCCTGTCGTTGCGCCAGCCATCACCACTTAAACCACCACATCAATCTGTCTCTCTCCCTACACCTGTGAGGTTGAGACCTTAAGGATGGTGGCCGGAAGCAGGCGATGATGAGTCTGGAGATGTCGGGTCAGGCGAAAAGCTGAGCAAGGAGAGGGGGACTTAGGAAAGATTTATGGTTTTCATAGGGGACAGTAAATGCATATTGATATGGGAGAATATCCATGAATAAATTTGCGGGTTACCTCTTAATGTCCAATCCACACCCAAATACAGATGGTGATCCAAAATCCCTGCTTGGTTTGTACAATCAGTTACTTTAGAAGAACATCAAAATGGAATATCTCTGCTTTATCATTATTAGTATAATTTCACTTTTTGTGTTGCTGGAGGAATATGTCCTATTTGATCCGCTTAGATCCACCACTCAACTGATCAGCCACATCATTTGATTAGGAGGCAATTATTTATTTATTTATTTTAAAAAACCAACAAGAAAGACGACATCATGGAGATATTTCACTTAAAATACAAAATAATTCCCCATGCTATATGCATATATATTCAATTTTTTTTTAACAAAGAGAAGAATTAAAGCTAAATATTAAAAAAAATTATTCATCAGATATGGAATTTATGAGCAGACCAGGAAAAAAGAGAAAAAAACCTTAACCTTGACAAATTCGTATAAGGTCGCGACGGGTCTCTATTCATCGCGCACCGAGTGCAGATCATGATAACACTAGCCGTTTCAATTAAGACCCATCAATTGGCCAGTTCATCCATCAAAAGCCAGACACATTCACATGTCGATTAAACTATCTTAACTGATATTTATTCGGACAAATACAGTTACAAGTTCGAAGGATCCACAACGTCCACGACACGGTTCCGTTGCAGGATACGAGGGTCTCGCACGTTTCCAACCCTTTAAAGCTTAGCTCGGGCACAAGTTGCGATTTACCAACTTTCATCAACTTAATTATCGAACATTAACGATGAACATGTGGGACTAACCCCATGCAGCTTAGGAACAGTTTCGAAAGCACTTCCAACAACCGACACTTATAATGAAACCAAACTCCGGGGACATCCGTAATCATTAGCACAAATGACATTTAGTCGGCCCGTTCGAGCTGGCCGATGACCGTCTTATATGATTAAGGAGACCCCCTTGATGTGTACTTAAACTGATCTCAAGTTGACACTTAGTCACGTCATTAGCGCAAAGTGGCGCCACCCTTACTTGTTCCATCCGACCTTGCGTAACACGACCAATTCGATCCGAAACTGATTTCGGACCCTTACGTGCATAACTCCTTCCTCTACCCCTCACCCCTCCCCTCCCCCACCAAATAATTGCGAGAGGGGGAGCCAAATAATTATGGGGGAGGTTGTCCGAAATGTGGGATGTCACCGAACCCGGCGACACGATCACGTTCCACTACGATCGCCCTTTGGAGGACGGGCAATAATTGTGCCTGTGGATATGTTGCCACTATGTGTGAGCCACGGTCCTCGATTTGGCATCGTTCCTTCCGTATTTGCGACGATGGCGACAGCCCAGATTGGAATTCTGATACGACTTTTGCGCCCGAGATGAAAATAAAACGAAAACCGAGCTAGTCGGCACCCATCGGTGTCCACGGAATCTTTAATGTACTAATGGAATGAATTCATTTTTCTAAGATCAAGCGCTATGCATACATGCGTCGACGTCCGAACCCTGCTGGTGTACTGATTTGTGGCCGTTAGTCTACCGGACGAAAAATCGGAAAAACAATAATTGGGCTACGTTGGAGAGACAGTAGGGTCTCGCCTCTCCACCTTGTGGGCGCCTCTATGATCTGCCCATACATTTGGACCTGAGAGATGCTTCCTGAAAAAGATAGTTTAAAGGAATTTTCCCCCTAGGTTCACTTCATCATCACATCTCAATCTCCTTATTTCTTGGTAGTTGCCTAGACGAATTAATGAGGACAAGGAAGTATAGTAGGGGTATTTCCTTTTCTTTCTTTCCTTATTTTTTCGTTATATTATTTTGGGCTAGCGGGTGAGGATTGGAGTTTGCTAGACCTGCTGCTGTAGTCATTGTTTGGTGAAAGAGACTATGGCAATTCTGGACCATGCATCATTAAAAGATCTTGCAAGGGGCATCTAGATTTGTCAACCCGGCGTAGGTCTTTCAAAAACAGAACTGTTGTGCGATAATATTCACACATTGCACCATAATTAATGTGGCACTACATAGCCAATCACGATATGAACTTTAATGTAGATCATTGTGATATACGCTGTTTGTATAGTTTTCCCGTTTATCCTCGACTTTTTCTCATGAGTTTGAAAAGGGATTTGTACGCATGTACGAGACCGATATGTTGTAATTACTTGATAATTACATGCGTGTCTGTTACCACGATTCAAACACTTCTCTCACATCCCGAGCTTGAACAAAAGTAATAAATAACATGAACAACACGTCCCAACATCAAAGTCGAATTTACCCGAGCGCGCAGCTTTTATCAGAAAACCCTAATTAATATGCAGAGTGAAATTGGGAAAAGAGAAGAGAGCCACCGTCCACACCTTTTGGCCACAACCCCCACCAGGAATCAATAATGGATCCAAAAAAGCCACCAGAGAATTGACACGCACCTTTTGCTCGCATCTCTCACTGTTCTTGCTTGCTGAGATATCACGAGCTTCGACACCTAAGGATTTACACATTATATATATATATATATATTATATATATATATATATATATATATATATATAGTGTATGCTTTTGATTGACGAAGATAGCTCACCATCCATTTGGGCTAATCATACAAACAATTTTGTCGGAATGTTGGTGGCTACTAGGGCTCTACAGATAAGATGAATAAAAACCATTTTGAGGCCAAGCTATAGGGTTACTTTTCAAAATTCTTTTACTATTTTTCTGACCATTTTCTTGCAATCCGAATGGAGGGTTTGCATCGATTTAGGGTTTGTAGGCCGTCCTTGTGGTCCTGTGGTATGGTTGGATTCCTAGGCTGTGTGTTGTATGTGGGTAGCTAGGAGACCGATTCGAGAATGCAGGGATTATATATAAACGCACAAAGTGGCATATATAAGAACCAGAAAATTTGTAGAACCCTAGAATTTCCCAAATTCTGCATGTCCTGACATTAAAAAAAAAAAAAATCAACCTTCGATAAAAATGACCAACTTTTGATCATAATCTACAAGTGACAGTAGAAGTTGCTGAACTATAAAAGCCATCGATGAAAAGAACAATCGACAACTTGAAGAAGAGGAGCGGCAATTTGATGAGCATCGACAAGGAAATAATTATTTGGGGATAAAGTCATCGACATCAACATAAAACTGCCGAGCAGCGTAGTTTCGGATTTGTAATTTCTTGTGGATAAGTGTTGTTGTAACTTTTTGAAAATGCATATAGGATTAAGATATTTGTTTTGGAAATGTGATTAGCAATGTATCTTTTTAAATTTGATAACCTTCTGTAACCTTTGGTTGGAGGCTATCGTACTCTTTGTTACAATCATGATGGTTTTTTTTTTGGGGTTATGGGTGAGCCGTCCATGATTGGGCTAACCCTGCCCAAACCCAAGGCCAAGCTCATGGCTTACCCAAGCAACTGCCAAGGCAATTACTTAAACGTGAAAGATGACGTTTCTTTAGACATTGTTTCTTCTCTTCATCCAATAGAGAAGAACAGTGAAAGAAAATAGACAATATCTTTTCTTCGTCCTCTCTTGAACGCGGTCAATTAGAAGATGAGGACTCTCTTGAGGTTGCGAAGGAAAACATTTAATCCGTGAAAATCAAGGTGCATTTTGTCGAGTGACGTACTCTTTCTAATTAGTGATTCGAGATTGTTCTGGGCATGGTTTTTGTGATTCGCATGTGTAGATTTTGAAATCCGTTTCCAATATTAGTAACAAAGTATGATGTTCTCGTTTCCTGATCATGTGATATTTATATAAACGGAAATAGTGCAAAAGACTTGCTAGATGAATGTATCGTTTAGTGTTTGTACGGGTTTTCCTTCTGTTAAGTAATAATTTTTAATACATAGATGGAATGTTCCTGTTGAGACGAGTTTTTCGAGTGGTCAATCACCTCCGCCGACATCGTATGCAGTGTCACGCGCCGTGATGTAGACGGGCTGCTCAAATCACCTTGAAACGTCGACTTTGCGCACATTTTCGTGCGGTGAAAATTAATTTTGAACATACCATCGGATCCGTCTCGTTGATACGAACATTTTGAAGGGTCGACGCCATCAGACAATCTGGGAGAAGCCGTACGTGCCAACACATGCTGGCAAGGCATCTGCGCGTGAAATCCATGAGCCACACATGCAAATGGTCATGTAACCGTGCTGACGTCAACGACCCTGGATCCGATCCGAGCCGATTTTGTGATCTAATCAATAGTTGAATGTTGATTGGTCGGACCGATCAGTGGTTGGATCATTTGAACTGAGTCAGCATGGTATCCGGTTGGATTGGAAATTAAACTGGTCGAGCTGGCAATCTGAGCCGATTGGGCACCTTGTGTGTGAGTCTCTCGTGCCGAGCCTTTATGTTGTGCGTAAGGGTGCGTGGGAGGTCCGTTAGGGGCGTGCAAGGTATGGTCGTGTTCGTATTCAAATTTTTTATACTACGATATATTACATTATAGTTTTATGGTTTTAACGTTATGAAAATTCGTACGAAAGTCAATACGCACATATTTTGGGCATTATTGAACATTTGTTACCTGTATTTCTCGATTTTTTTAAATAGAAAAGATATCTTACATTTATATAACTGCATAAAGATTGTGTAGAGCATGGTTCGTTGATCGCAAGTATAAAACTGAATCTGCTTGTTATGTTAGTCCCCAAGAAAACTCGAACAATACCAAGAGATGAGATTCCAATTTCAGGATGTGAATTCCGCAATATGATAAGAATGATGCATGTATTATTTGTAGATTAGTTCATATCTTGCTATGTCTTCTAGGAAAATTTTAGTAACTTCAAAAAACTTAATTTTACATAAATAATTATATTAATGATAATTTCAAATTGGGATCCTTACATGATGATTGGGACATTGTGATCTTTCGAATCTAAAACCTCATGTGAAATTATTCATTAATGTAATTAATTTATGGAAAATTGATGTATAAATATTATGCGTTAATAATTTGTGAATATATGTCTAAAGAACTTCGATTCAGGTACAATGGCTTCAGCATCTAAGAATATCGTAGTTGTGCTCAACAAAGGAGAAAAATTGAATTGGAAAAATTATGAAATCCGGAATATGAAAATTTAATATATGCTAGATGAGGAAAAAGCACTAGAAGTTCTTATTCTAATTATGGAAGAACTTGAAGATGAAAATATTGCACAGCATAGAAAGAAGCATTTGCTGCTCGGAAGAAGATTAACTCTATTGCTCGCATTACATTGCTAAGTAGCATGGAAAAATAATATTATACAGGAATTTAGAAGTTTTGATAAGGCCAAAGACACGTGGCATTGGCAATCATGTTTGGTCTGACATCTGTCACCAAACTAAGGCAACTCGCTAAAAGGTTTGACTTTTATAAGATGCCTTATGGATAAAACATGAAAGAATATTTGAGGCATATGTAAAAAATGTTAGTGAACTGAAAGATGCTGTCCAATTGATGAATAAGTGTAAGCAGTAATCCGTTCTTTGCCTCATAATTTAGAGCATATGAAAATTCACTTGATTCACAATAAAAAGATAAAGACCATTGAGGATGCTATGTGTCATCTTAATTTAGAGGAAGACCGCCTTATAGCTCACATGGGGCTTCAAACGCCAAGCGTAAGCGTCCTGGTGCGTTCAAGAAATGAAAGGACAAGGGAGCGAATTATTCAGGAAATAAATCGAAGTTTAACCAATATGGGAAATGAAAGTGACGTTTCAAAAAAAACATCTCAAAAGTGAAGTATTTTAACTATGGCAAGAAGGGTCAGTTTGCTCGCTATTGTGGTGAGCCAAAGAAGGTGCAAATCCTTTGTAAACTTTTTTTTTTGTCGAAGCCCTTTGTAGACTTGAGAGTACTATTGATGTACCAACTTTGATTTTTTTTTTTTACCGAATCTCATCCTTTATGGACTGTGAACTCAAGGGCCATAAACCATATAAGAAAGGACAAATATGTCTTCGTGGAGCTTCGATGAGCTTCACATGGAGTCAATTGGATATACATGGGGAGCAACTTTAGAGTAAAAGTCAAAGGAGTTGGCACCTGCCAATTAAATATGTGTTGTGATAACACCTTGTTGATACATGACGTGTTATAAGCTCTAGAAATTAGTTGGAATTTAGTTTCTACGTTGGTTTTTGGTAAACGGTTTTAGGTTGAACTTATTTATAACGATGGTGTTGACTTGCGATTGGGAACAAGTTATTATGGTTGTGGATATTTTTTGGATGAATTTAATTATATTAAAAAATTTGTAAAATAATGTTAATGACTGTTATTCCCTATTTACATATTATAAATAGATTAGTCAAAGATGGCTTAATGGATGAGTCAAAGATAGATAGAAAGGAATGACAGGTTGGCATGCACAAATTTTTTACTTCACACTGGAGAGATAGAGAGAGATCATCAGGTATCAATCACCACTCGTAAAAGGCCACATAACTTTTGCTTTCCCTCTATCTTGCAGCTGCACCAAAAGTAATGCATTCATTCACGTTCATGTTTTGAAAAACCTGCCTGCAGCGACAGATGGTGGTGTGGCCTTCCTTCTTTCTTCTTCTGCTGCTGTTGCTGCTATCGATCTTGACCTTTCCTCGTTGTTACTATAGCACAACCCCCACCTCGAGGGGTTCACTCACATGTTGAAGTTTGCTCTCTACTCCGCTTCCAGATCATCTGAAGCATTTGATGTGTGCATGCAATTTGAAAGCTCAAGAAAGAGAGAGAGAGAAAGAGAGGACGACAGGGAACTGCCCCCACGTCGAGGGTTCGACGTATTTAATGCGAGGCAATCATGAAACCACAGCTCATGATCGGCAGTACAAGAATTATAAGATGTAACCAACCATCTTTGTAGTGCCTAGGGCGAGCCCGACCTCGCCAGTGGCCAGTGAGACTCAACCCTCGGCAGCTCTCTCTGGTGGATGGTTGCTGGGGTTTGCCGAGGTCTGGCGATGGGGCAGAGGAAGAATGGAACAAAAAAGAAAGAAATAAAAAAAATGGAAAATCAATTAGAAACTCAAAAAATTATTTACATCTATGCCGGTCATGTCAGGTAAAATGGCTACAATTTTCAGTTAAAATTGGTTGAAGAGATTGTATTGACAAATTGCTAAAAGGTTTAGGACCAAATCGTAAAGATGTTTAGGACTAAATTGATACAACCAGAAAGGTTTAAGACTTAACGGGCACATTGTCAGGATATTTAAGATTAAATTGACACAGATGAAAATTTTCTCAAGTGGCTTGAGGTGGTATTGTGCGTGCAATGGTGGTCGTCGGTGGTTTGGTTAGGTGTGAGACCAAAAGCTAGAATAGAAGTTCCGTTTTATTGGTCTAATGCTTGTTGGATAGGTCGCGCAAATCCAACGGCCCATGAAGTTGTGATGGCACATTGTTACATGATCTGGGAACAATATAACGCGACTCATCTACGGTGCACCAACTGACTAGCTATACGGATCATGTATGTCATAAAGGCATTATCATGAATACTATGTCCCAAACTGTACAAAAGAAAGGCACGAAGTGAAGGATATCAAAAGTAAGCTATATCAGGGCGAGTTGCTTAATCATTTCTTTTAGCTTGATCATCACAGAATATTTACGAGCATATAGTCATACCAAAATTATTTCAATTTAAAAGTTTTGGCACTTATAAACCAAAGTGAAGTAACTTGCATTTCAATTTCCTTATATGGATCGACTCCCTTCGATTGAAATAGAGAAGTGAACTTAGCAATGATGCGTAAAATTGTTGCTTGACGGTTCCCGATCGCAACACGAAGAAACCGTCTCGTGTGCAAGAACGGGACGATCTCGCTCATCCTAAAGACTTGACAATAATCACATACGTACGGCCTACCATTGGTTTAGCTCGCCAAAAACGACTCCACGTGGCAAAAAATTATTGCTGCTACGGCCTTGAAAAACGACCCGTCAAATCCAAAGAGCCGTGGCATCTCCCACTGCATTTCTTTAAATGTTTGGAGAGCAAAGCGCCTGTGAAACGTCAGACTGTTTTGGCACTCTTCGCCATCACCTCCGGTCCAATCTAGGTTTTGTCATATAAAAGCTCCATTGATATCCATGTCTGGTCTCGGAGCAGGACAGCCCCGACACACCAAATACGAGCCGATAGCAAAACAACAACAACTCTATCAGACTTCAATTCGAGAATGACGGGATTGACAAGGGAACGATTCGTTGTCGTCGTGTAAAGATGAATCGACCCTTTAGGACAAAACAATCCACAGTAAGATGATGCAGAAAGAAATCCCAAGCGTTCAGTCTACCGTGCGTGAAGAAATTAGGTTGGGTGGCCATGAACATTGGAAAGTGAAGAGAGCACAGGTCAATTGCCTCAGATCGGGTTGGATGTTCAAAATAGGAATTTGGTGTCTCGATCATGGAACTTTTTTATCAAGATATGGGGATCGTGATTATGATATGAACGGCGTACCAAAACGGCTGTCCTCATCAAATAATGTAAGTGGGAAAAGATCTTATAAGATGAAAATATTTGTATAATGTATGTGCATTATCTATGATCACATAATATCCATTACAGCATCGTTCATGACCCCACCATCTCCATAGGGTCAAGAATAGGTCGTCATCATACAGCGTAGGATCTTCCAGTTCCTCTTGGATTCGAACTATAATAGACTGCGTGAAACTAAGTTCAACACCATACTTTGGAGAGAGACAGAGACAGAGAGAGAGAGTGGATTGGGATTCGATGTGGGAAGGCCTGGTCGCTTCAATAATGGAAATGGAACGAGAGGTGATAATAACCTGGTTGCTTCAATAATGGAAATGAAGACCCATTTTCATACGGTACAAATTTAACGAGTCATATTCGACCTGACCCGCATTACTTAAATGCTTAGATATTTGACTAAATCATTGAATATTTATTTCTTATAGTTTGTTTAAAAAAATGATATTACTAAACACCTTCATACAATTGAAACTTTTTTAAATTTTCTTAAAAAAATATTATGAGTTTAACAAAACTATTTTTTATTATTAAAAAGTTAATTTTTGTTGTTATAGAATTATTATCTATTTTTAAAACTAATTCTTATTATTAAAAAGTTATTGTTAATTTTTTGAAAATGAATTTTAAATTTATTTTCTATTTTCTTCGATGGGCGATGTTCGATGGCAACGGGCATCATTCCAACATAGTTTTTATTTGTTTTCTTTTTTATTTGTTTTCTTTTTTATTTATAAAAAAGTAAAATTAAACTATAAAATATATAAACTAATATACTTGACTTAAGGTCCATTTATAAGGGCCTAATACAAAAAAAAAACCTCCAACTTCAGCCTCTATCTCAATTATGTCCAAAAAAAATTTATCTCGTAAAAAACCTTTAACTTTTACATTCGTTCCAATTCTACCGGTCTGATACCCAAAAAACCTCAACTTTAGCATTTATCCCAATTATACCAAAAAAAAAATTATCTCATAAACATTCTCAACTTTGACTTTTGGCCTAATTCTACCATCATCAGCCTTCCGTTTATACTTACGGTTAGTTAATCCTATGTGGCTCAAATTTTCTCGCTGAGCTTACCAATGAATTTTCAAAATTCAAAAATAGAAGGTTTAGAGACGGAAGAGATTGAAGATCGCTTGTCCAAATAATCAAATCTCTACGTCTATATTGAGTGCCGGAAGAGTCCGAAATGCACCATTTTGAGTGGATTTATATCTCCTATAATGTGTAGGGAAAGCCAATAATATAAAAGAAGTTCTTGAATTTTTTCATGTTAACTTTATTGAGGTGTAATTAATTAATGACGTGAAAATGTTATGTATGATTAACTAAGGTTGATAATGAACAGAAGGTTGACGATCATAAAATTGGGGCAAAAGCAAAAGTTGAGGATTGTTTTATAAGATAATTTTTTAGATATAATTGGGACAAGCTAAAGTTATGATTTTTTCGGGTATTAAGCCAGCAGAATTGAGACAAAAACTAAATTTGGAGGTCTTTTTGGGTGTTAGGCTGATAGAATTGAGATAGAAGTAAAAGTTGGGAATTATTTACTAGACCAAAAAAAAAAGTTTTAGATGTAATTGAAATAGAGGTTATCGTTGAATTTATTTATTTTTTTGGTAGTAGGCTCATTTATTAGTGGGTGCGTGAAAAGCAACATGCCACGGGTAAAAAATGAGTCTAAAATGGATTAGATTAAGACTCATATTTGAATAGGCTTTATAAGCCTAAATCAATATTTAAACCCTTTTGTAAATTTGTTGAACCCATTTACAACCCAAGTAAATAAAAGTGGGTCGGTAACCCACATTGACACCTCTAATTATAATATCCACTCTACTATCAGTGTATCTATTCAAATCTTGCTCCTCCACGATCTAGTAGTGCTTCGGCAAAGAAGTTTCCATGACAAGCCTAGGTAGACCGTACATGGTCAAACTTAAGTAGTTTCCCCCACTAGCCTTAAATAGGTTAATCCAACATTTTCCCGCAAGAAGTTTAAGCTGATTTGATCGTCTTACTACCCAAGTAATCATAATAATAATGACAGTAAAAGAAGAGATCTGTCTCGATAGACACTATTTGTTCTCAGAATGGATGTCCTCTTTCTTCGATAATTACGCGATCTTGTTTGCCTCCAAAATAGAGCATGAACGAAAGGAAAGTGATGGGGAATCCAATAAGGGATGTCTGACATGCGCAACAACGGCCAACCAAATTATTATGCAAGTCTTGGGCCCATAAAAGACTCAAACAAGCAACATGGGCATCGAAGGTTTCAGAACTCATGACACTCGAAAACGAATATATGACCTTGGGGCATGAAGTATGGAATGTTCGGACATCATGATAGTTATTATGAACGGTTAGGTCTCTAGAGAGAGCAACCAAGAACACTCCCGGCATTACTTCAGAAAGCGTCCTCCCGCTTTCTGCAGAACCATCACCAATTCCGTTGACATGTAGTTCTCTGATACCAAGGAGAGGCGCTACTTCCATACCGTATTCTGAAGTAGGACTAAGATCCATCGTTTTTAGCCCCTTCGGATGCCATAAGGATTAGAGCCTAACGATGTTTTCAGTTATACTATTAAAAAATGGATCCCCAAGGGATGTTCACCGTCATAAAGTTCAACAGTTCACGTTCACATAACAAACGAATTGTTCGCCGCCACCAGATTGCAACTGGAAAACATAGTGTCATGCTTAGCATGCAAGATTGAGTTTTCCTTCAACATACGTCGACCAGAATTGCATCCTCATAACGGACCTTGACCAGATAAAAGGAAAATCAACAAGGCCAACTAGCCTCGGCAGGAAAATCATTGAAAAATGTTTTTTGCAAACCCTTCTGTAGACGCATTTGAGAGATTCTAGCCATAAGTTAATGGACTCATGTTTTGAATTTTACGGGTTTATTGGGCCAGAAGCCTCTCAAGCTCAGGAGACTCCCAAGAGGTACTGGGACCTGCAATTTATCTCACCTTATTTCCAGAAATGCCGGTTCGATACAATTTCACAAACTATGCATAGATATGAATTCAAGCAGAAGAACCAAACAGGCTCCAATCGTTGACTTTGAAGCTTGAGACTGCAAGTTTAAAGACCTCGGCCATGGGCATGTATCCAGATTGAGAAGCGGAGGCAGTTAATCCAGCACCAACTGTACTTGCACTTTCACTCAAAGGGCTGCAAGCAAATTGAGTTTTTGGGTGAACATTAATTGAGCATTACTTGGCCCCAAAGTGTGGGCAGGATGACTTGTCAGATTTCCCAGACAACAAACCGCAGCAAGAAATAAGGGGAAATGTACATACACAATCAACTCGCACAAGTACAAAATGACCGATTAATGACAGGATTCGGCCAGCTTTAGGTATTCTTACTGCTAAAGCTAGTGCATCGGCAAAAGTATTCCAAGGAAAACTGAGCCGAAGCAATTTTATGTTTTCGTCCATTCTCACATCTAAATTCAATATCTCCTAGACTATGCAACCACAGACTAGTGTTAAGTAATAGGTCAAGCTTAGATAGGAGAAATAAGGTGAGGTAGGGAAACAATTATATATATAGTTAATTGCAAAGTGAGAATATTCCTGTCTCACGTTACTATCTTCCAGACATAGCCACTCCTCAAACCATAATTTTGAAATATATATGGAGTAGAAGACCACCACCCAAAACCATTTTCAGGGTTTATCAGGACATCCGAGATCTGAGGAGGTAAAGAGACAGCTAAAGGTCACAATGCCTTCCCATCAGCATGAGTGATAGATTTCCAGCAAAGTCAGCAAGCAAATTCAAAGGGACATTGCACTAGCAGTTGGTTGCAAATCACTTCCACAGAGGAATAATCAAAAGAACCTGATCACCTTCGAGTTATAGATCCACCAAATCCTAGGTTGGAATCACTCCTAAGGCAAAATCTCTACAGCCTTCCGTTCTAACCCAGTTTCTTTCATTCCTGCCTTTCTGTCCAAGGATCTTAAAATCTCCATATCAAGACAACAAGAAGCAATTAAAACAATAAGCGGATGGAACACTATCTATGCTTATTGATTTGGTCCACTAAATATCCTCCTCCAGTTTTCTCTTAAACTCTAGCATAAAAAATACTAATTGAGATGCCCAGAGTATCCACAGTAAAGGATGCTTAATTTCGAAGCAGTGAATGGATAGTTTCCTAGGTACATAATGTATTAAATGTTAGTGCTTTTAACTACACTGTCTCACAAAAATATCAGGACAATGATCATACCGATAGCAGTCTTTTCTAGTACTTACTTAATTAATATAGGCTCATATGCAGAAATTAGTACATCTGTTCCAACTTCCTTCAGACGCAAATTGGCCAGATAAACCTGTATGAGGATCATCGCATCAATGCAAACTCATCTGGGATACCTAAACAACATCACGCGAGGATAAGAAAGATAAGTGACTGACCCTCACTATGTTTTGTGCTTCCCTTCCCTGCCGTCCCTTGGAGATAGCCTGTACGAATTTTCACAAATTAGAGGACAGAAGCAAGATGAAACGATTCTTAAACAAAAGGCAAAGCCACCTAACATAGACAAAAGCAGAAAACATCAAGGCCTTAATGTTTGCCCAGCTAATGATTGCAAGAAAAGATAACAAATACTACAGCAAACAACTGAATAATTGTGATTCCAAGACTTGACAATTCATGCAGAAAATAGTTCCACAAGAAGTTTTCTATCATAAAAAAACCATGCGGAAGAGAGTAGATGTTCCAATGGGGACTTGTGATATTCAATGCACATTAGGCCCTTATCAACTTTGACTACAGAGTGAGTTATAAGAAACAAAATAGAGGTCTACAACTATACCATCTGTCCAACTGCGGTGGTAACGACAGCAGGTATATTTCTGTATGTCAATCCAGGGGCCTCAACCACTGCTG
Source organism: Rhodomyrtus tomentosa (assembly GCA_028455895.1). NCBI lineage: Eukaryota > Viridiplantae > Streptophyta > Magnoliopsida > Myrtales > Myrtaceae > Rhodomyrtus > Rhodomyrtus tomentosa. Next base: position 8,061,672 of record JAPCWY010000003.1, on the reverse strand, counting down.
ACTGTTCGATCACCTGATGAACATTGAAGTGGAACTGCAGTTAAAAGAGAATGCTCTGCATTATGACTACTAAAATGCACTAGCATATCATGGATGGAAGACAACACCTGACTGGTCTGAATTAATATAGACTAGTAACATGACCATGAAAAGAAATTTGAACTTGAATTTTTCAGGCGTAGAGCACTTTAATACCACCAACGCACAAGCAAGCGCGCATGCGCACAAAAAGTCCAAGAAACTTCATGCTAGGATCTATGAACCAAAGGTATTGTGCACTCTCTCTCTCTCACATCTGACAAATGATTATGACGTAAATGAAGTGTATGACTGTAAGACCAAGAACAATGATTGAGTGGCAGCAGGAAAAAGAGAGACAAACAGAATGTAATCACTTGCAGCGCGTTATGATCTCAATATATAATCAACCAAGTGCACAAGAGGGCCAAAAGACAAAAACTAAGCACATGAAGCCTCATACCATGCCTTGTTCTGCATCTTGTTCGGTTGCAAGGTCTTGTAGAAACCACAACGCACCCCCGCTATCTCCCACTTCATGCTTGAAATCCAAAAGCTCGAAAATCAAGCTCTCATCCCTTGAAGGGTCCACAAACACCTCCTTCAAAAATACAACCCCTCAACGTAAAATCACTCTGTAAAATTATCGACAGCGAAACTTAAACCCAAGAGTGACACGTCATATGCTGAGTGAATCCAAACCTGGTGGTCAGGGACTTGCCTGACGTTGCTCACATCCTACACGTTTCAGCAAAGACGTTTCACTACGCATTCAAATGCTCAAAAAAAAAAAAAATCGAAAGCAAAGTCGATTGGAGAAATTGAAAGACCTCGAATCTATTAGGAAATCTGCTACTGATTGCGCCCCCGAACAACGGTTGCACCGTGGACAAGTCCTCCGGCATTTCGAACCACTAAAAATCACTCCGCCAGGAAAGCGCAGAGACCTGAACCACATCAAAATCGCCGAGCGACTAAAGGCGCGAGCAAAAACAAGAAGCTGCCACACCAACAAACCCACACACTCCGACCAAAAAAATAAAATAAAAAAATAAATAAACACAACCCGACCGAATGGAAACGCGGGAAGGAACACGGAACCGTCTCAGCCTCGCAGGGGAATATACGTAGATAAACATGCGAATCGAACCCTAGATCGACACAGGAATCCAAACCGTACCTGAACCTGCTTCAGAGAGACAGCGAGCGAGCGAGAAGGAGCCAGAGATGGCGAAATAGAAGTTTCTGAGGTTTCGCGGCTTATTTATGCCACGCGACCGCTACATAACGAAGCTAACTCTACTGAGAAGAGGAAGACGCCGGGCCATCTTCGTAAATTCGCATGAAGAAGGTGAGGGAGGGCAAACTTGGCAGTTTACCTAAAGAATATTTTTAAATAAATAAATAAAACTAAAAAGTGGAGAGCGTGGAAGCCACTTCTAAAGATTTATCAGAGCCAGGTTTCGATCCTGGGACCTGTGGGTTATGGGCCCACCACGCTTCCGCTGCGCCACTCTGATTGTTACTTCTTGGCTGGTCAAAAAAATATATGTATATCTCAAATTCGGCTTCATTCGTCGTTTAGATGATGCCTCCGTAGATTGGTAATAACATACCGACGACTACCTTCACATATTGAAATTGCACTCCCATTTTAATAAAAGGAAATGAGTAAGATTCCCAAATTTTTTGATTGGATCCCTTAATCACTTTAGAAATGTTCAATCATTTTTTTTTGGTTAATAATACTAAAAGTAATCTGCCGAAACGACAATCTTCAATTGCACTTTCACGATGTTCGATCACGCTTTTTTCGATAAACGTTTTTGAAACTTGATTGTATCAATTTAAGATATTTTTACTCGATTTCACTTTTGAATAGAGGTTTGGCGCTTTATTTCGCGTTTTGGCCAGTGTAAAGGGGATGCCTCTCTCTCTCTCTCTCTCTCTCTCCCTCTTTTCCTTTTTTTTGGGTCGAAAACAAACTTTTCATTGATATAAGCTTATGGGATGGGCCTCACAGCAAAGGGGGTCCCGGAGAGCACGGGGTGGATTGGATACCCAGTTACGAGATAATTCATTTTTTACTTTGCATCTTGGCTATTCAACCCTCTGGCTTGTTCGAAGGCCCCGCGAAACAATCAGAACCAAAGTTAGTAGCAGGACTAATAAATCAGAGTAGCCGGAAGTGGAAAACAGCGTTGATAGCAGAGCTATTCACTGAGGATATGGGGAAGGAAATTCTAGCCATCCCACTCAGTCAGATTGCCGCGGAAAGATCGGTTAGTGTGGACAGGGAATGCAGCCGGAACCTATACTGTCAAAGCCGGATAAAACAAGATCTATCAACCTGACGATACGGAGGGCTTGACACAAGCTTCATCGTCCTATAAACCCCCAAGGAACCTATGGACCAAGCTATGGCAAATCCAAACCCAACCAAAGGTACACCATTCCCTTTGGAGCGTCCGCAACAACTCCCTGCCAACAAAAGAAAATCTGCACAGGAGAAAGATGGCACCGGATCCTCTTTGCCCTCTCTGTGGTAGTGCCCCGGAGACTGTAAAGCATCTTCTCCAGCTTTGCGAATGGAGGAGACAACTGTGGTCAGACAAAAGACTAAATTTTGATACCTCTCCAACAAGGGTCTCGAGAATGGAGAAATGGCTGGAAGTTAACCTTACCAACAAAGTGAACTTTGCACCACCAGACATGCCACCAATTGAGTCGATCTTAGCCGAACTGTTGTGGGCCATCTGGAAGGCGCGCAACGGCTGGTTGTTTCAGAAACGAAAACTCGAGCCCTGGAACATTGTAGACGAAGCAATTTGCTCATGTAAGCTGTTCGAGAGATGGAATCCGAAGGGGAAAAACAGAGGGAATGAGCGGAACCCCTTATCTGGAAAATGGAGGGCGCCGAACCATGGATCAATGAAATTAAATGTAGATGCGTCGTGTTGTGCAGAGTCAAGCGAGGCCGCAGTAGCCGGAATTCTTCGAGATGCCTCCGGATCGCTGATCTCCGGTTTTGCGCGTAAGCTTCGAGCCCCATCTGCCACTGTGGCAGAAACCCTAGCGGTGAAAGAAGGGTCGCTACATCTAAAGCAAGTACGGAATAGACAGTGTAAAGCATGGAAGAAAGCCAGCACGATCTAAAAGCCCCTGTACCAGTTGGAGACTGACTGCTCCTCAATCGTACGGTGGATCTCAAGCATGGAAGAAAGCCCATGGATGGTAAGCCCAGTTATAATAGACAGTGTAAAGCACTGCTGGGCCAAATCGAAATTGCTGAAGTGACCCATTGTCCTCGGTCCGCCAACCAAGTTGCTGACTGGGTGGCCAAGGCCCAACGCACCAATTCTCTGAACCGAAATTGGCTTGTTAAGCCCCCTCGACTACTTCGGTCTTTGCTGTGTATGGATGGTGGAACTCAAATGTCTTGTCGGTTTGTTACATGAATGAAAGCAGTATGTGATTTGGTCCAAAAAAAAATCCGCCACCATATTTGGACTCTCAGGGGGGAAAATAGCACTTGGGCTTTGGGGAAATTAAAAAGCAAGTCTTTACAAGCAGATGCAACAAGCGGCGCAGTAGGAAGTGAAATATAAATTGGCGCAATACAAAATTGATTGAAATATTAATTATCAATATGAGAGATGTGATAAAATATTGTATAATTTTCCACTGTTGTTACACATTAGAATAACGCATGCAGATCATTATGGAACTTTCGAGTGAAAATCTCGACCTCGAAATCATTTTTCCGATCTTGTATGAAATTTGGGAAGAAAAAATTTGAATATCGATTAGATTGCTTGAATAACTTAGTGGATCGGTTGTATTGATTGACCACGTAATCTGCGTCTGAAGAAGCTTTTTGTGTTTGGATTTTGAAATTTTGGTTTCTTATCAATCGACTTTTTGCTTACGCTATTGTCGTGTCGTGTCGTGTGGTACGACCATTGTACAAAATATTGTATTGCGGACCACAGAACAATGAAAAATAAAAAGGAGTCAAGTCTCATTATCTATGTTCGTGTTGTGGATTTGTGTCGAATTGAAAGCATTTGAAAGATTGGTAATAAACATAGAATTTTATATGATAATATATGAAATGCGGGATTTTGCTTATGCTATGAAAATCTTAATATCCTATAACGTCTATTGTTTGATGTACATCAGTGTAAAGCGCAAAAAAGAAAATGGCATGAATCTCCTGCAATTCACCGCTAAACAAAGCAGGAACAATCTCCAATAGTCAATCCATTATTATGGGAATATTACCAAAAAAGTCCTAAATCTATTGTATTTTTGCCAATTCAGTCCTAAATCTTTTAGTTTTGCCGATTCAGCGAAAGATAAAAAGCATGATGATTCCCCTTAGTGATTCCGAAAAATGTAATGCTTTACTCTCTCACCACTTTCGTGAAATTTCGACCTGAGCGAAAGAGTTATGGAGGAGGCCTCGCTATTTTTGAGCTTCCGCATGAAACAAGGAGTTATAAAGGAGAAAGAGCTTCAACAATCTTGTTATTTTCGTGAAGACGTAACGAAAAAGTAGCGAGGCTTCAACATGAACTAGATTTAATGAGGCGAATGCGAGGGATAGAATAAATATTTATCTTGTCTTTAAGAGCAATCAAATGCGAGATAGAATAAATATTTATCCTAACTTTGATCACGCCTGCAAAACGTGACCTTATTTGCTTAACACGAACAAGATAACTATAATAGCATAAAAGAGGTCCAAAGGAATCATAATAAATCGAGATGAAATCGATCAATGTAAAATTATTATACTATGGCACATTTGAAGTTGAGCGCTATTCATTTCGAAATTTCGATTTACACTCCGACTCACCCCCATATAAACAAACTACGTCAATAATTGGAGCATAAAGCAGTGGTTTTAGAACCCCAACCCCCCCCCCCCCCCCCCCCCCCAAAAAAAAAAAAAAAAACCCAAGTATTTGGAGCCATATGTCGGAAGGGATCTATTTTCCTCGTTGAAAGTTTTGGCATGCAGATAAAGGCTCTTGTCCTTCTTGGGAAATCAGCGAAGCCATAGATCAGAGAAGTGAGGTGGTCAATTGATAATAGAGAAACTATTGGTATGCGTGAAGATAGCTAGTTAAAGAGGCGAGTCAAAGGTGGCCTAACAAATTATGATGAACGCGTTTCAGGATATGTAAGGTAATTTTAAGATTTCAAAAATTGAGGGTAATAACAGTAGAAGTGCCACAACTTTTGTACAGATATTACTTGAATGTCACAATTTTTTTTTCGATCACCTGAGCACTAAATCGAAGCAAAATGGATCACTTAAGTGCCATTGCTTATGTGGCGGCCAAAAAGCTGAGGTGATAATCGGAAAAACTTACGTGGCATTGGCGATCTATATTTTCGAATATATTTAATATAAAGGTGTAATTTTTCATAATTTTTTTTAAAATTTCTTGTTCTTTTTTTCTTTCATGGTTGTTGCCTTGCCGGTGGGTGTCCTCGGCGATCGTCACCGGACACCACCGGCTGGCCAACGCAAGGGCATGCTCGCTTGCCCCGCTCAAGGTCGTCACGGCCTTTGATGCGTCGAGCGTGTTAGTGGTCTGCCCTAAGAACCAAGGTTGATACTCTAATATTAGTTGTGAATTAGGTTGTGTTGAAAAATCGATCTTCACTATACTTAGTTAGTCATAATGTCTTGCTAGAGACCGCTTATGACTTGTGAGCCAAAAGAGTCTTGAGCACATTGTTAATATCTAGTGAACCTACAGGGTCGCACACAATAGCAAACTGATTTAATATTTTTTTTCTACGTCTTGATTTACTTAAGAAATAAGAAATAGAACTTTATTTATTCTTCTATTACAAATATCTACGCAATCATGTGCGTTATAAAATAACAATTAAACACATGATTGAGTGGACGGTTTAGAGGACGCCGTGGACCTAGGCCATTACGTCGTGGAGCCCAAATAGTGAAATGTAGGGTTACGAGTAATAACCCTAAAGATGCCTCAAATCTAGCGTCATTATTATCCCGAAGGAGAAAAACAGAGACTGTTCAAGGCGATTGCAAGTGACGCTCCAAGATCTGAAAGCCAATACTTGGATCGTTGGAGAACTCAGTTCATGTGTGTGAACACCAGTAGAAGCACAACACTTGGGGCGCTAATTCAGACACAACCGACCGTCAATTTGTCGCCGACCGTAAAATGTACGCCTTGAACCTATTTTGATTTTGATATACACATAGATATTATTTAGGATTTCGTTTCGCTCGTTTTATGAATTCAGGAAACTCTTCAGTGCGAGGGTGTGAGGGCGCAAATGCCCTCGCACTGAAGAGCCCTTACAGAGAAATACAGACAAGCTAGGAAACAACAGCCGACAATCAGTCAAAAATCGATGGTTGTCTTGCATCCTTCAGTTTCCAGGGGAGTCTTCCTCATGTTTAGATGTCATACCCTTGTCCCTGACGACCTTTTTGAGGTGTTTGTTAAGAGCTGGCAAGAAAAGACTCTTCTTGCGAAAGAGAATGTGATTCCTTTTGATCCAAACAATATGACACAAACCACTGAAAGAAAATCAAGCAATAATTTGATAAAAATGTCGCCGTGGATATATGATGCATAACCCACTAAAGATTGTCACGTCAGGAAAGATTTTGCCAAGCCAGATTGCGTTTGGCAGCCCAAAAAAGAGCAAGGGAACCAGAGACATGGCAACCAAAGCAAAAGCAGTCAATAGAATCCGAACGGCAACCACGGAAGGCACGAGTACCATACGGAATTCTATGGTAGCTGAGCAAGGGAATTTGAGTTGGAAGCCTATTAAGAGTGATAAGCCAAATATGAAAGGAGTGCCAAGGAGCGATATAGCGATCCCAAATAAAAGAATGTCATGGCCCAACCTTAATGAAAAAGAATTGTGAAGCATGATAAAGCCATGAAAGACCATCACTATTCTAGGGAAAAAGAGATGGAAGAGGCTCTAAACAAGAGCCAATGATGTCTGTCATTGGAGAAGGATGGGGAGTTATGGAGAAAAACTCAAACACTGTAGGCTTCTGAGAAATACCTGAGCGATGATCAATATCAGATAAAAGCTTGTAAAGAGGCTATCTGGTGGGAGGAATCGAACCAGGAAGAAACGGTATAATCATTGTCACCCGCCAACGGAAAAGATGCTGAAAATTTGGGCGAAGATCAAGGATTTTCTCCCAAACCCAAGAACTAAAGGTCGGTTTAGTGGTGACCCAGAAATTCTTGTTTTTCAGAAGATTTGTATGAATCCATTTACACCACAAGAATTCCTTTTCGACAAAGAGGATCCAAATATGTTTGAGCATAGTCACTCGAAATCAATCAAAAAGCCTGCGAATGCCAAGATCACTTTCCTCCTTAGGGAGGCAAATATCATCCCCAAAAACTTTAGTGCCACCAACGCCCAAGTTCGGGCATTTCCAAAGAAATTGCCTGAGGATCTGCTCAATAAGAAATTGTCATCTTTACCCTTGTTATGGAGATCTTCTTGAGCATTCTTAATGTATAAACTCGACAGTCGGGCTTTAAGTTTTTTTGGAGATACAAAGTTTTTTTTATCCTTCCCAAATCAGTTTTATCTCATATTGAGCAGATCCTTAGGCAATTTCTTTGGAAATGCCCGAACTTGGGCGTTGGTGGCACTAAGGTTTTTGGGGATGATATTTGGCTCCCTAAGGAGGAAGGTGATCTTGGCATTCGCAGGCTTTTTGATTGCAATCGAGCAGCTATGCTCAAACATATTTGGATCCTCTTTGTCGATAAGGAATTCTTGTGGTGTAAATGGATTCATACAACTCTTCTGAAAAAGATTACTGGGAGAAAAAGAAATCATTACCCCACTGAGTATTAGTTAAGGACCCGATCAATCTTCATTTTCTTGCGAATGGCACCTGAACATGAAGACCAAGTGAATCAGTGGCCAACATATCTGAGATCTTCAAACTGGCTTGAGCAAGACACTGATCAAACTCATAAAAAAAAAAGGGAGCCATCTGGTAGAGCTGCTAACTCTATCTGAAGAGTCCCTAATAGCATTAAAGTCCCCTGAAAACAATCAAGGAGAACCAACCAAGGCCACATTAGACCGGATGAGATCAATCCAAAGAGTCCGTTTAGAAACAAAAGTGTGCTCAACCTAATGTTCCGCACTCCTCTATACATATATACAAAGAGGGAAAAAGGTTACCGTTTCTTGTGGTCACCGGGCTTTTTTTGGGTTTGGCCTTCTTAGTGAAACTGTAACTGCTACCGGAGCAAGGGCTGGCTTGTTGTCAGTTCGCCAAAGGAGGGGGACGGGCTGCCATCTGTTTGCCATGAGCAGACTTAACACCTCAAGGACCGGCATTTGAAGGGGCTGGGGGATACTCTTCCTTATCACTACCGATATTGCTTCTCGCATCTTTAATATTATCATTTGAATCAGAATAAGCAATTAAAGTAGCTCGTGCCCAAAACAGGTAAAGGGTACAGCCGAGAACACAATATTATCATCAATTTTAGAAGCAACAACTTTAAATGTGAATGACTTTGCCTTTTGCCAGCATCTTGCTGCTCATCAAGAGGTTGATGCAACGATTTGTCAACCGTAGGAGTTAAAGCTGGGGGGGCAGCAGTGGAAATTGTGGTGGTGGGAGGCATTTGTAACCAAAAGTGCCATCGCTAGAACATGAGACTAGCTTTCATTCATATTCAACTTTGATTAAACGAGCAGCACCATGCAACAGCACCTCAACAGATTCACAAAGGGGTTGTTTAGCATTAATTACAACAAAAACTCAGGCATAAGAAATCATTTTCATGTTCTCAGTTTAGAGATTCACATAAAGAGGCTTACTAATAGCACTAATGCCAAGAGCAAACCAAAGAGAATAAGAAATATTTCTCAGCCGACCCAACACAGGCAAACAGCCATGTTGGCCTCTCTTGAGCTCCAAAAGGGGGTGCCATTGATGATGGATGAGAGGCACCCTTGCGAAAGTAAGAGGCCCATTGTCAATAGTCTTTCATCAAAATTCATCATTCGAAATGTGGAAGAAATAAAAGTCATCATCATTAGCCATAACTTCGGACAAGTGCGTTCCCCAAATATAGCTTAAACGAGAGTCTTTTCCCAATAAAATAGCCAATGAGACATTCCTTCCATTTCGGATTAGTTGCCTCAAGAATTTCAACAGAAATATTCACATCACTTCTATCACCAACAGTAGTGTGAGGGATGTATGTTAAGGCATGCTCTTTTTCTGCAGACTTGGCCACAGCTGCCCAAGAACGCTAGAAAGGACAAGTTGCATCCTCAAAGGCAGAAGTAGGAGGCTGAGGCAGCTTGGACAAGGCCTTGCCACGGCTCCGACTATGCCCACGAGGACACGAGTCTTGCAAAGCCGGAGGCTTAGCAGAAGAAGTCCTAGGACCACCAGAAACAACAATATTCATCCCCTTCTCAAGGCTGATAACTATAGCAGACCCAAATCGGACTTCAAAAATTCGATTGTATGGCAAGTGATTCTCAGAGATTTTGGCTTTCGCCATAATAGCAAGCTTCTGTTGGGATTCCTCTTCCCGATTTGCAGATTGAGGAGCCATACAACTTTCTACAAATGAGATTTTTTCGTTTTCAAATAAAGCATTCATTAATTTTCGATCCTATTTGTTTTGAAGGAAATTAATGCTTTGAATTATTCTCAAATCTTTTTCAGATAAGTAAAAATTCTAAGTGCTAAATTAGAATAATCTAATTATCGTTTTTGACTTAGTTGTTCGTTGTGTGCTAATTTTATTGAATTTGTTGGTAATCATGAGGGGGATTAATGATTGGAAAGTGAAATTAGTGTACTGAGAGGTTGTGTTTTGATTTGTGATTCTTCGTAAAGATGGATGTTTGATTGTTCTGCTATGAGAATTGATACTACATTAGGATAAAAAAAACGTGAAAAAGAAGTACAAATTAGCTTTATTGTTGATATCGATGCTAAAGATCGAAGGAGATCACCCACCCATGAGTAGCTCAGTTGTTTAGGCTGCATTTGAGATTGTGTGGTTAGGCGCACTAACTCCAGATTCGATTCTCTGGATGAGCACTTGTGATTTAAATGGGGGCCATAACGGTAGGTTGCTATGCTAGTTTTCTTGAGAAATAGTTGAGGTGCGCGCAAACTAGCCCTGACACCTTGATTATAAAAAAAAAAGGGGGGGCTGCCGATTGGGAATCGATGAAATCAGGAATTCGCCGATCACTTCAAGAAAGTCATCGCTAAATTGTTGACTTTTATATAAAGAATTATAACCGATTATGAAGATAATATAATAATGAAAAAAGAAATGAAATTTTTTCCGAAGTTTGCATTCATGATAATATTTTTTTTGGAGACATGAGATTGGAAAAGAAGTAAGCGGTGTATGAACTGAAGTGCTTGTGCTTGGATGAAGGTTTGAGAAAATGACGTTGTAATGATGATTTTTGAACATTCTCATGAACATCATTTTTTCATGGTAATATGAAAGTAATCCATCCTCCATATAATAGTGGCGATGATTCTCGGTGTTTTTGGATGCCCCGTGTGTCATGATTCTCCGAGGAGTATTTCGAGATGCCTGAGGAGTATTTCGAGATGCCTTGGGAGTTTCAAGATACTCGATATATCTGAAATGTCCCGCGAGTGTTCCGAAAAAGGATGAAATAAAGAATATGATGCAATCTCATGTGCATTCATTTATTTGCGTGAGTAATACACTAGGTGATACTAATGCATTGTGAAGTAATATGCCATCCGCTTGCATATGAATAATATTATAACGATATGTTATTATAAAAAGGAATGCATATATATGTTCATGCACATACGAGTTGCTCATTATTTGTACTAGGTTGAGTGGTAAGCGGATTCTTTACCTTAAATTTAGAGATTTTGTTTATTGGATCTTAGATCATTTCTTTATTTTTTGGACGTATAGGATGGCCCTTCCCCACCACTATTTGGAGTTTTGATGCACGTTGATTATGCTCATGAAGATGTAGTGTTGCCTAGTTTAGTTTTTATTTATACCAAGTGCATTACCATGGTAAGGGTAAGCATAGGACTCGCCGTGTTGGTTCCTCATGGGTATGCAGCCTAATGCGCGATCTTCAATAGTGATTTGCTTGGACCACTTAGAGGACGCGGTGGTCATCTTGATTACGTCACCGATGAGCCGTTGATGAGTGAATTTATTGGCCTTTAGCGATTACTTGACATTTGTTAGGTTTTTTTTTTTTTTTTTTGGGGGGGGGGGGGTGATGAAGTATAGTGGTGGTGATAAGTGACTCCAGCCTTTCTCAAGTGTATGTATTTTCGTATGTTGCAGGGTGTTTGCCTACTATTTTTTTTGTAATATAAAAATCATACTATGTGTGCTTGATTGATAAACTAATTAATACTATGAGAAAGAGGCATATGTATTTATTAAACTGGCGCAATGTGTGTGAGGGATGGTGTGAAAGTTTTATTGCATTTCTACATGTTATTCATTAATAAAATATATAACTAAATTTACGAATTAACATGAATGTCGGCTATCTTACAAGGCAAATCGACGCTTACATGGTCGGCGAGAATCATGGCCATTGCCAGATCTCTCCCAAAGGTGGAAACCCCCACCTCCCCTTTCTTACTTGAAAATAGCGGCCATTGGATAAACTTTAGTTTATGATTGAATTGATACAAACACAATTAATTTTGGATTTTTTTATATTATTCCATAAATAACCAATCATGTAAATACGACCTATAGGAGCCGTCTCGGTTTCTATTTTCCACGCTCCCAAAATTGCTATCTCCAGAGTATCTCTTAAGGGGAAAAAAAAAAATCCATTTTCATTTCTTCTTGCTTCGCTCTTTCCCCTTATTCTTCTCCTCCTCCTCTCAATCAAGACCCCAAAAATCCTCCATTGATTCGAATTCATCACTCTCAGGAAACCCAAACCCACCATAGCTTTCTCTTCGTTCAAACCTTCGCTCTCCCTCTCTCTCTATGTCTGATTCTCTCGCAATCCGCGATCGCATCCCCTGTTCAAAATTGGGACTATTCTCAATTTAGGGCTCACCCGTCCAGTCTCGCGATTAGGTCCGGTCCTCTCCTCGTTCTCCCTGGGATTAGCGCGCGGAGGCTCACGTCCGTCTTCGGGTCGCGATTGTCGGCTTCTCTCCGGTTCGGGAAGATGAGCAACCCGCAGAGGAAGAGGAACTTCCAGATAGAGGCGTTCAAGCACAAGGTGGTGGTTGATCCCAAGTACGCCGACAAGACGTGGAAGATCCTGGAGCACGCTATTCACGAGATTTACAATCATAATGCCAGTGGCCTCAGCTTTGAAGAGCTCTACAGGTTCTCTCTCCCGCTCTCTTTTCCTTGGAAGTTTCTCTCGCCTTTTGATTTACCTGTCCATTTGGGTTCTGTTGCGATTGTGTTTTGTGTTGATTGCGCGGCCAATGATACGCCGTACACGGTCTCTGCATCCGATGTTCGGTCGGTGACCCAAGACTTGTTAATCTGATTTGTGTATTGGTTGATTGAACGATTTAGGCTATCTTAGTTTATTTTCCTTGGAGGTGTGAATTCCCTAGTTCGCGAGCCTGAGCAAGACGTGTTTGGCAAGTCCTTCATGGCCTATTGCGGTAGATAAGTCTGTTTACTCATTGATGCAATATTGACTTTGATTCTGCTATTTTTCGCACGATAAGCTTGTCTCTTTATGTTTGGTATTTCACCTCGATCATTTGATCTTTGGTTGCTCTACATAGCGTTCTTTTCCTGGCTAGACGTCCCTAAAAGATTAAGCTCCTTAAAACAGAGCTATGTTTTCGGTTTGTTTTAGCTGTACCATTTTGGAAGTGATTCTTTGGTTTATGATCTACTAAGTTGCACTTTGAAAGGAGACATAGACATAGGAATGTTATCCTTTATTGAGTCTGGTACAGTCGGTGCCCAACTCTGTGTTCCACCTCCCCTGTGGGCTGCGGCCTTTTGGCTGGATACAAAACTCCGTTTTGTGTTGGTGTAATGCCAGGTTGGGTGTTCTGTAGAAAGCATCGAGGTGACAATGCATCCGTACTCTTCCTCTTTTATGCATTGGTATTGAGCTGTGACGGTCGTAATATTGTGATGTGCCTTGTTATATAGGAATGCCTACAACATGGTTCTGCATAAGTACGGTGAGAAGCTGTACACTGGATTGGTTGCAACCATGACTGCTCACCTAAAGGATATATCAAAATCCATTGAAGATGCCCAAGGAGGTTTGTTTCTGGAGGAACTAAACAGGAAATGGAACGATCATAATAAAGCACTGCAAATGATCAGGGACATTCTCATGTACATGGATAGAACTTTCATCCAAAGTACCCGCAAAACCCCAGTTCATGAGCTTGGGTTGATTCTTTGGAGGGATAATGTTATCTACTCCAGCAAGATCCGCACTAGGCTTCTAGATACATTACTAGAACTAGTACTTAGAGAACGGACTGGCGAGGTCATTAATCGGGGGTTGATGAGGAACATCATTAAAATGCTGATGGATTTAGGTTCTTCAGTTTATCAAGAAGAATTCGAACAGCCATTTCTGGAGGTGTCGGCCGAGTTTTACAAAGGCGAATCCCAGAAGTTTATTGAGTGTTGTGATTGTGGTGAGTATCTGAAGAAAGCTGAGAGGCGTCTTAATGAAGAAATGGAGAGAGTAACACACTACTTGGACGCCAAGAGTGAAGCTAAGATCACAAATGTCGTGGAGAAGGAGATGATCGCAAATCACATGCTGGCATTGGTGCACATGGAGAATTCGGGCTTGGTGAACATGCTTCTCGATGATAAGTATGAAGACCTAGGAAGGATGTACAACTTGTTTCGTCGGGTTCCGAATGGTCTCTCAACCGTTCGAGATGTGATGACTTCTCATATAAGGGAGATCGGCAAGCAGTTAGTTACCGATCCTGAGAGGTTGAAAGACCCTGTTGAATTTGTTCAGCGGCTTTTGGATGAAAAGGATAAGTATGATAAGATCATAAGTTCTGCATTTAACAACGATAAGACGTTTCAGAATGCTTTAAATTCGTCCTTTGAATATTTCATCAACTTGAATGCTCGATCTCCTGAATTCATTTCGTTGTTTGTTGATGATAAATTACGCAAAGGCTTGAAGGGCGTCAGTGAGGAGGATGTGGAGGTTATTCTTGATAAGGTGATGATGTTGTTTCGCTACTTGCAAGAAAAGGATGTGTTTGAGAAGTATTATAAACAGCATTTGGCGAAAAGGCTTCTGTCTGGAAAAACTGTTTCTGATGATGCAGAAAGGAGTCTCATTGTTAAGCTCAAGACAGAATGTGGATATCAATTCACTTCAAAGCTAGAAGGCATGTTCACTGATATGAAAACCTCCCAAGATACAATGCAGGGGTTCTACGCAAGCCACCCCGAGCTAGGAGAGGGCCCAACATTAACTGTTCAGGTTCTAACGACAGGTTCATGGCCTACTCAACCTAGCGTGACGTGTAACTTGCCAGCTGAGATGTCGGCTCTCTGTGAGAAGTTCCGCTCATATTACCTTGGGACACACACTGGTCGGAGATTGTCTTGGCAAACAAACATGGGAACTGCAGACATAAAAGCAACTTTTGGGAAAGGGCAGAAGCATGAGTTAAACGTTTCCACATACCAGATGTGTGTGCTGATGTTATTCAACAATTCTGACCGACTGAGCTATAAAGAGGTCGAACAAGCTACAGAGATCCCTGCTTCAGACTTGAAGCGGTGCCTGCAATCTTTGGCATGCGTCAAGGGAAAGAATGTTCTAAGAAAGGAGCCTATGAGTAAAGATATCGGTGAGGATGACGCGTTCTTCGTCAATGATAAGTTTACAAGTAAGTTCTACAAGGTCAAGATAGGAACTGTTGTTGCACAGAAAGAGTCAGAACCTGAGAAACAGGAAACCCGACAAAGAGTGGAGGAGGACCGGAAGCCCCAAATTGAGGCTGCAATAGTGAGAATCATGAAATCAAGGAGGGTGTTGGATCATAATAATATAATAACAGAGGTAACGAAGCAGCTGCAGTCGAGGTTTTTGGCCAATCCCACAGAGATAAAGAAGCGGATCGAGTCTCTCATCGAGCGTGATTTCTTGGAGAGAGATAATGTGGATAGGAAGCTGTACCGCTACTTGGCTTAGATGAAGTGGTTTAAGCAGATTACGTTTTCGCTTGTGGGAATGCTGGAATTGCAATGGTTTGTACTCTATTCGCTTAGTGGAAAAATTATTTTTGAACTTCAAGAGGTTCCATTTAGTTTCGAAATTTGAATTGCTCAATTTGGTTGGACTACTTTAGGATCCCCTCTCTCTCTCTCCCTCTCCCTCCCCTCTCTCTCTCTCCCTCTCCCTCCCTCCCTCCCTCTCCCTCTCTCTCTCTCTCTCTCTCCAGGTGTAGAAAAGAAAAAGAATGCACTTTCATTGCCATACTTTGCTTCCTGTGACATCTAAAGCAGGTTTCAGCCCCATCCAAGAGGATAAGTTTATTGATGGATGCCTAGTTTTGCTTTTTTGCTTTGACTTGCATTACTATAATTTTGAACCAAGGTCTGAAGGACAAGAACGGGGAGAATTATGCTGATATTCTGTCGAGAGATTTGAGTTCTGCTTCTCAGCAGACTATCGATCTGTCCTGGCGTGCTCTATCGTGCTCATTCGAGTTATATATTGCTGCCGGATGTGCGCTGGCCGTCACATCTCAATGTGAATGCCTCGAGATTAGTTTCCGTTGAATTTTCTAGTTCTCGAAGAGGACCCGGATCCCCTGCCATAGAGGCAGGGGATCATTACACCTGGGGCCGTCGGATTGGGGCCGTCGGATCACTCACTGTTCCGACGGCCATAGGGGATTTGGTCACCTGCCTTCATGGCAGGTGATCCTGACCCTGTTTTTGGGCACCCCTTTCCCGATACGCTACTAACTTTCTTAGCATCCACTAATGCAAGTCTGTATATCTAAGCTAAGATGCATTTAAAAAGCTGATACGAAATCGTTCCCATGTTCTGCCATTCGTATTAATGGGCACCAAGTCTCTGATCACGGCATTGGCGAGTCTTGTCTGCTGCTAAATACTTAACTCCAGGCTCTGTGTTCATAGAGCCGGCGACACTGTCAAGTTTACGTGGGTTACTCAGTAACGGGAAAAATCTAAGTCCGAAGTTGAGGATAACGCTGAATGTCTTCACATTCCGGTCGGCTGATAAAAGTCAGTTTTGAGAGAGAGTCGCCATGAAATGAAAGGATTATAGACATAAGATTGGCTGAATAAAAGCTGTAATTTGAGAAGATATTAATCACATCCGGGTAAAGTAACTTTGTATTTTGGCCTTCCCGTGGCACGTGCTGCAGTCTCGACCTGAGCCACCCTCCGTCCAACAGTATCACAATGATCGATAGAATGTTTCAACCGCATAATTATCTGCATCTTAATTTGCATATTGTTATGTTTCTCAAATATTCAAAGTCGGAATGCATGTCTAACACTGGAGACAAACCCGAAGGCCATTGAACCTTTTATTCATTACAACGAAAGAAGACACCTTTGCATAAATGTTAGAAGGACCTTTGGCAGCTGGAAGTGACAAAAGCCCATGTAATTATAAAGTCATTCCACAAAATCCCAAGCTTTCAATGCTTCCATCACTCGTGCTCCTAAAATATTTCAATTTCCCAAGGACAAAGATGGCCATCTTCATTATTGGAACATTTCATTAGACAAAAGCACAGAAAAGATTGGCATGGACTCGAACAATGTTGAAGAGCGATTAATTCCTTGATATCGTTTAGACATGGATGAGTATGCGCTTCAGTATATCTGAGAATGTCTTCACATCTCTGCCCCACAACCTGATCAAGGAAACAGTTGACTTCGTTAATCCATAAGCATTGGTTTCATAGGTACGTAAACTAAACTGCTAACAAAGGGATAGAAAATGTTTGAGAACGATGCGTGATGGAATCTGAATTAAGTAACAAAAGGCTCACCAGCACTCAATCCCCACAACAGCAGCACCATATTTGTCAGCCTTTTCATCATCCCCAATATGTACTACTCTATGAGGTTCCACTTGAAGTTGATCTGAAAGATCAGCAGGCAATATAAGGATTCTAGATGCACACACGCTAAAAACACTGTAAGAGAGAATAATCCGAGCATATACAATGCCTATGAGTTTCATGAAAGCCTAACTTCCAAGAGATTCATACAGAAAATTGCAGCACACACGTGGTAAGGAGTAAGGAAAGTTGATTGGATGACGATAACAATGTTTAAATCTTTAAAACTCTTCACCACTTTTAGTACATGCAAGTTTTCATAAACAGCTATATGCCTAAAAGAGGTAGCTACCGCTACTCGCCCCTCCCCGCCCTTCTAGATTAGCAAAAAGAAAGAAGATTCATACACGAAAAAGGTCTATAGCATAGATTTAACGCTTGTAAGAGTCCTGCTGAAACCAAGAAGAATAGAACCCCCCATCCACACCAGAATAAATGGTAACCCACGATATCCTCGAGAATACAACTCAAAATGACTCAATTTTAAAATTAGACTTCTTTTAAAAGAATATCATGCAACATTAGTCTGAAACCAAAAGGCCAAGAAACCAAAATCTGAATCAACATACTAAATACTGTCACGATGGCGTAGTACTACCAATCAAGGAGAAACGCTATGCAATTCATGCTGCACTGATATTCACGAACTGTCACTTTCTCAAGGCCCAAAAAGAAAACAAACAATAACATAAATGGATATTTTCTTCCTGTTCAATAAGATATTCGATTACTTCAACTCAATTTAGACAATAATTACTCCGAAGTAAGACGTCATGTAAAGGCAAGGAAAGGTAAGACTTGCGTGCGCAGTTTAAAGGTCAAGAGTAAAGAAGGAAACAGAAGATTACTTTACTGTTACTCGAGATTATGAATTGTTTTTTTTTTTTTTTGATAACCAAGGTGTCCGGGCCAGCTTGCGCGCACCTCGACTATTTCTCGGGGGAATAAAAACTCTCCAACTAGATACATACCTAGAGCAGCTTTGAATATTCCAGGATCTGGCTTCTCACATCCAACTTCTGAGGACACAATCACAGCATCAAACCTGAAACAGTATCAACCAAATAAATGTGTACATCACCAAACTGTAAGAATTACCCTGGTTTAATAAATAATTGCAAAATCAGGAGATGAAGAGAAGCCTTGGGGGAAAATTAACGCTCACAGATCCACAATGTTTAAGTCCTTCAATAGCTTCCTCAACCGGGTGTCAAAGTTGGACACAACAGCCAACTTAACTGTAATTCCACTGACCACATTAGCGAAGGAGGCTGCAAGAAATCGTGGCCAATGGTTCTTATCTTAGCAGAAGATGAAGAAGAATACTTGATGAATATGACCTCCAGCATCTTTCAGAATACTGATTGTCTCATAAGCTCCAGCAGGAAGGCGCCACGCATTACCATCTGCATAGTACTGAGAAGCAAGTTTATTTAGATATTGCCCACCACAAGTCGAAAGCTGTTTAATCTATCTAGAAATCTCTCTAGCATTCCTTGTTAAAGAAAGTCAACTCTTTCTTGCTCTCAACAAATTTTGAAAGTAAGTAACTTTTTCCTGCTTAAAACGAACGCAATGTGGTGTTGGTGGACTACGCTTTCCTCTTTAGAGTATCTATTGAAGATGCTAAGAAAGAAGGAAAGACTAAAAGAAAACATGCTGGACATTCTTGTTTCTAGAAACTTTACCTGGTAAACTTCTTCAAAATAGTCATGATCCGCACAACCGGTGGCTTCCGACACAATGAGTCTCCAGAACGGCCTCCCATCTCCCTGACAAACGGAACAAAGTCGGTAAGAATGCACATACACCCAAGTACGAAGAAGGGTTCTCTTGGAGCGAGAGCATGTTAAAAAACCTGGGAAAAAGGAGAAGAAAAACTCAAATGCATAGGTCACCAGAAAAAGAACTATATGTACCTGGTAACGAAGTTTCTCAGGCCAGGGAGCAGAAAAGGCCCTCTTGAATCCTCGCTTGATGTCGGCAGGAGTCGCAGTAAGACCTGTGAAGCAAACATAATCGTTCCCTCATGACCGCATCATACCATAATTTGCCAGCATTCCTAGAAGCTGAGAGCAACATTTCGCGTACATTACCGAAATTCAGCACACGAACACGCACACTTCTAGTCACACATACAGCCAACGAGAGGAAAAAGATGAGAACCGCGAGCCGACTAGAACGACGGAGTCGAGAAACCGACCGTATTTGGCTCCGATGGACGCGTAATTCTCCTCCACCGGATTCGCCAGCTGAAGTAGAGTGCCTCCCGCGTCGAGCAGCAGCGCGTCGTACGCCCTCCTCGCATCCCTTCCTGCTGCATCTGCAAGCCGCGAAGTTGCAAAAAAAGATCGGAATCAAGTCTGGGCGATTGAGATCGGGATCGCGCGACGATGGAAGCGGAAATTGACCGATTGCCTGTCGAGCGCATAGAGGACCAGGACCTGAATGGAGAAGCATAGAAGGGAATCGGACTCGCTGGGAGCGATTGGAAGCGATGCTTCTTCGAGCGGTGAAGAGGAGGTCGAATCGAGCGAACTTCGCCCAGCGAGCTTCCATACCTCTCTCTCTCTCTCTCTCTCTCTCTCTCTCAGAGTTCTGCTTCGTTTCCTCCGGCTCTCTCCTGCTCGTCGGAGCCTCGCCACGGCGTTACCGACTAACTCTAAAAATGAACAACGGAAAAAATATATATATAATTATAACACACCCCTTTGTGCTTAAGAGTTAGATCGGAGGCAGGCCGGGTCGGGTTAAATTGTAAATCTGAGTTGGCCCGTCCAGTACAGGCCAATGATGGTGGGCTTGGCCCATAGCGTTGTTTTGTACAAACTTTTTGATATGGGTCCGACCCATAGATCTTGAACTCCATTTTTCAGCCGTCGGATCTAATCACCGTGAAATGACCCTCCGTCCCTCCGCAAAGCCAAAACCCAAAGCCTAGGAGGCTATCCCCTCTCTCTCTCTCTCTCTCTCCAAAAAGGTGGAAGCCGAGCTCGGTGAATGAGAAGAAAACCCTAGAAAGAGAAGGCAGAAAGACAGAGAGTTGGGGAGCAATGGTGCAGCGTCTCACGTACAGGAAGCGGCACAGCTACGCCACCAAGTCCAACCAGCACAGGGTCGTTAAAACCCCTGGTATTTTTTCCTCCATTTCTTCTTCTTCTTCTTGTCGTACTGAGATTTGATTCGCAGGCTTGAGGATTTTTTTTTTTTTTGGGGTGCTCGAAGTGAGTTTGAATTTGCGTGTCTTTGTGGTTCTGGTGCTGCAGGTGGGAAGCTAGTGTACCAGACCACGAAGAAGAGAGCCAGTGGCCCCAAATGTCCCGTCACTGGCAAGAGGATTCAAGGGGTACGCTTTCTTTTTTCTCCATCATCTTCTTTTAGTCGATTCGGGTTTCGTTGAAATTAGCGGCGAACTACGTTATGTGGAGATGAGGTGTTTTGTAGATTTATATTGCATGATGGTATCGGATAATTGCGTCCACCTGCGGTCACTGTTGAATCAAGTTCATCCTTTAGCATGGTGTGTTTCTTCTGTAAATTTACCGAGGTGTACAAGAGTTGCAGCAGCTAGCGGTGGTGCTTGAGGCCACTGATTTATAGCGAACGGGAGAAAATTCTTTTTGATTTTGAGAGAATTGTATGTGATGGGATAAGCCGTTGATAATACGGACTTGACATTGCTTGCTGCGGCATATTTTGACTTTTATGTTCTCTACAAGCCAGTTGGGAAGTACTTTAGCATTTTTTTGGTCTGATTCCTTGTCATGTTGCTGGATTCTTTTTTCCAGTGGGGAGGACAACAAAGTGTCATCTGGTTATTGTTTCCCGATTGATTGCAAGTTTCCTGAGTGATTATATAAGTTAAGCTAGAACAATTTGAGAAAGATTTTAGTGCCAATATGAAATGTGTGTTCTGATCCCCCAGATAGAAATTCCGGTGCACCACAATTTGGTACCTTTAGGGAAAGTGCATTGCTGGAAATAATTTGCAGCCACGAATATTCTGTGTTTTTGCAGATTATAGTATTGATCAGTTTGTTTCGGTAATGTTGTTTTCGCTTCTCTGAGTTCTCTCTTAAATGGCCAAGTCCAACTTTAATTGAATTGCTAGTTAAGGATGACTCGTGTGTTGAACAAAACTCTTGCTAGTTAGAAGTAATCTAGTTTTAGGTGAACCTAAATTTTGATCTGTCTTGTAGGTCCATTGCTGGCTTTCTATATGGGATAGCCAGTAATAAATTGGTTTGCTCGGGCAAAACAGTACATAGGTTTTCTGAGACAGTCCTATTTGTGATGTTAGTAATGTGGTCTAGATGTCATTTGTTAACTTCCTGACCTCTTGAGAATATGTGCTGTTGGCATCCGGCCTCATGACGGCTTCTTTTAAGTTGGAGGATTCTTTTTTTTCCTTTTAACCCTCAGCTTAAGGGGGTGGTATAAGGTGAGGGAGTGTGAAGGATGATGATCCTACATATGCGATTCTCTTGACTTCACTCACATCTGTCAGAGTCTTAACTTCTTGGTCAGTTCGAAGTCTTATGTTGGTAAACAATGTAGATGTTTATGCAATAGTCTTCATTTAGTTATGAAGTGCATTAGCATGATGCATACTGATTTATGTGCAGATTCCTCATTTGAGACCTGCCGAATACAAGAGATCAAGATTATCAAGAAATCGTCGAACTGTGAACCGTGCATACGGTGGAGTATTATCTGGGGGAGCTGTCCGTGAGAGGTCTGTATCTTTCACCACCATGTGTAGGGGATACTATTTCCGATTTTATCTTCCGTGCTATGGTTAGGTTAGCAAATCCTGATTATGATATATTATGTAGGATCATTCGTGCCTTTTTGGTGGAAGAGCAAAAGATCGTGAAGAAGGTTTTGAAGATTCAGAAGGCAAAGGAAAAGCTAGCCTCTAAGAGCTGAGATTGTTATACCACAGTGCTTTCGGCACTTTGAGAGTAATTTTGGCCTTTCGATTCTTGACAGTAATGAGTTGTTGGATTTACGTTTGCCTTTTCTTAGGCTGGTTGAAACATACATCTAGCACTCCTTTCGTCACTTTTCAACAAGTCTGACAATTTTGTGTTTCCACTTAAATGGTTGCTGCTGGTAGTGAGAACATCATTTTCCTTGTTTGGCATGTAATATCAGATCAGCCTGCGACATGTTTGTATTATTTGAGTTTGGATGTCATGAAGGTATCTCTGGGGCTACTCCGTTCATTATCTACACTTATGGTGGAGGATAAACGTCCCCAAAATGTGGTAGAAGTTGGGTGAGTAAGCAGAGTTTGTGGATTAATTGGATTCGTTGTTCTGGGACCCAACTCTGAAGACATCAACCCGGATTTGCATTTCTTCAATCCCAATTTAAAGCTAACTAGATCAGTCCCCGTGGGGGGTTTAAGAGCAAACCAGGATACTTGCGGGAATCCTCTAGTTATTCCTTGATCTCTGTTAATCTTTTCATTTCGTGGCTTTGATTTGGCTTGTATTGAGTATGGCACTTACTCCAGCTTTATTTGCATCCTGTGGTGCGGCAGCAACTAAATTGTCTAATAAGCTAAAGGTTATGGCTTAAACCGAGTACTTCGTGCTGAGTATGGAACTTCTGTAGGAGCATCTACAGGGAGCAGTTACTGAGTTGCTAAATGCTATTCGTTTTTTCACCATTGTAATTTCTTAAAATTTAACTAAAGCCAAGTTTTGATATCGATGTTTTGCGCACTGACTTTTCCATGGATTCTTGTAAGAGCACTGTGGAAACTTTCTTTCCACAAATGGCGTTGAGAGCCAAGACTCGAGAAATACTTGCTCCTGAGAAGCACGTGGTAATCCCGTTATGCTTCTGAAATTTTCCACTTAGATGAAAGTACGGAATTGGATGCCGGATCAGGGGATAAGGAATGGGAAAGTCTGCCCTATAAAGCTTCCGGTTTCTTACCCATAAGTCTTGTGGTCCCTTAGTATTTATGTTTGATTTACCAGTTTTTAGGCGGAGTTGTTGATGTTTTGTTAGAATTCCCCTTTCCATTTTTCATTGTTTTTGGGGCCGAAAGACGCTTATATTTTACTGATCATAGAGGGCGAAATGTACAAGATAGATTGGCTTCCGAAGAAAGCAAGACCCTATTTGCATACTACAGAATCGATCAATTTCTTCAATTCGTGAACTAGGCCTTTTGCCTTTAGAAAAGAAAAAAGAGGAACACTAGGCCTTTTCAATTTGGAGGGACGCCACGTTTTAGTACTTAACGGAGAGACCCAAAGGGAATCCGGAATCCCAGTTTCGGCCTTCATTCCTTTTCTTAGTTTCGGTTAAGATGTTTCAATTTGGATTGAATGCCAGTTCGATTCCTCCAGCAAAAGCGCACCTCTCGTACGAATATTTCGACAATTTAACTGTAGTATCTCCTTGGATTTCCATGCTTGTGTTTTTTAACAGTTCATACGGATGTTACTCATTCCATCCTGTCTCCATTCCTCATGTCATTCATCTCGTTTCATTAGGGCAACACGATTACACTTCTGCTTCTGGATCTCTCTATCATAAGTTAATCTGGCAGAGAAATCCATTTGGTAAAAATCTCATCGAAATAGAAATGTGTTTGATTAAAAAATTGACTTCTCGACTTCAAAATCACTTTTTCGTCCACACCGTCCTCCGCCGACTACCATCGCCACTGACTAATGCCCACCCACCCCGACTTTGACCATCGCCCATCGTCAACCAGTGTCACTGCCGCCGGCCACCGCCGACCTCCACATTGCCGCCCTCGACCTCCCGACGACCATCGCCACTAGTCGCCGCCACTACCGACTACCCAATGACCTACCGTCGCCGCAGACCAACGTCCGCCCACTGCAACCATGATCTCCGATAGCCACCGCCTAATCGCCAACCACTGCTAATCGCCACCGACCACCTCTGCCAACAACTATCGGCGCCGCCAACGACCATCGCCGCTAGACGCCAACCTCGTCGACTACCGATGCTGAAAATTTTATTAATAATGTTTCAAAAATAGAAATTTTTAACTATTACCAAATGAATTTCTCTGATCATAAGTCAATCTGGAGTAGAATTAAAAAAATTAATTTTTATTTTTGAGAAGAAATAAAAAAATCAATTTACGATAAAACGTAGATTTTTGCCAATTGAGTGTTACCATGTTCGCCCTCAAGAATCTAGAATCTGACAAGAAATGCATTCTCTCCAGGTGCATGGGTCTTTGAGAAGCAGGCCCATCTGCTTTGCGGGCGCGCCCTTGGCAACGACTCGGGTGCATATTTGCTGTCGTGGAGGACAAACAAAAGTGAATTGTCAAATTCCGCTTAGCACCAGTGATCGAACCATTTGATAGCCGCTCAACATTATACTTGCTCCTATGGAAAAAAGTTTTAAAAAACTCATAAATCATTTACATTAATATTAATTTAGTCCAAAATATTTTTTTAGTATCAATTTAGTCCCAAACCTTTTACATTTGTGTTAATTCAATCTTAAATCTTTTATTAGCGCCAATTCTATCCTAAACATTTTCCATTAGTGCCAATTCAGTTCTAAATCTTTTGTATTTATGTCAATTAAGTCAATTCGACCAATCTTAATCGAAAATCACTGGCATGCACACCAATTATCCTATGTGACACGACTCACGCAGCATGAATATCTTTTTGGTATTCTAGATAATTTTTTAAAAAAATCCAAAAAATACTTAAAAAATTATTTCAAATATAAAGAATAAAATGAAAAAAAATGTCCAAGTCATTACTAGTCATGCCAGCAGGACAATCAACATACACTTCAGCGATTTTCGACCAAAAGTGACCGGATTAATTCAATTGGCATAAATACAAAACATTTAGGACTAAATTGGCACAAATACAAAAATAATTTATGACTAAATTGAATCAATGCAAAAAATTTAGAACTGAATTGACAAAAAAAAAATATTTTCAACTCAATTCGCACTAATGTAATAGGTTTATGACATTTTTGACACTTCTCCCCTAGCTTATGCATTTGCCCCTTTTTCAATATGATAACATATTTCCTTCTGTAGCAATTTCTCCTTGCTGTACTTTGTCCCAAAAAAAAAAACATAATTCTTCTAGTTGTATGGTAAAAGGGGGCTAAACCATAGGAACATCCTTCTTACACATAAGGTTGGAAGAACTGCCAGTCAAGAGCCAGGGATCAAAACTAAAGGACAAAATTCCAGACACCAGCTGAAGTTCACTTCACCACAGAATATAAAGCACAAACCTTGTCTCTGCCTTAAGAATGACAAAATCTATAAAAGAAGGGCAACCTTATCGCCATAAAATGGCATCTTCACTGTTGCTACGAAGAAGATTATCAAGACAGTATAGTCTTCTACTTACCAAGGGAGAGACAAGAAGCTGAATTAAAATGAGCTTTTCCCTCTCCAGGAAATAGTAGACAAAAAAAAAAAAATTCATCCTGTTCCCTTCAAAGGGCTGCTGTTTCATCTAATCAGCGAACCGACTCATATGACGATTCATAAGTAAACCCACCTTGAACAGGAGATTCACTCTCAAGTCACCTAGCCTTGCTCACTCTCAACAGCTTACATACTGCAATAAATTTGATCTGAGCAAGTGAAGGAGGTCCACTAATTTCTTCCTGTCTCGAGATCACACGAGAGCACTTAAGTAGATCTGACTACAAGGATCCAATATTTCCTGCAGAAACTGTTCAAGCATCACCACCTTCAGGCAAGAACGGATAAAGTTCAGTTTGCTAGGAATCTCTACTTTCGCAACTCCATTCTACCTTTGTTTTACTCCTTCAATTTCCTTCATTTCATTGGCTGTCCTTGCTACAATTTTACTAAAGTTGACAGAGACTAATTGTTTGGAAGAAATGCCAACTACACCGGAAATGAACCAATCTTAGCATCTGATTGGTGAAAGAAAGATAATTGGTAAAATAAACAACTGATTAGGGAGCAAAAAAAAAACCAAAGCTGATGCAGATCCATGAACTCCGTAAAGAATTACCACAAATCATATACTCAACTCACCAGACAAGATTTTGAAGATCCCTTGGTGAACCAAGATATTGACTTTGAAATCAATTACCAATTTGATGATTCGCTCTAGAATGATGAGTGTCTTCATCCAACCACAAATTCAAAATAGGGTGATGAGCCAGGTACCATTTGGCACAACCTGCCATCACACAAACCAGACAGATTAACTGTTAAAACCTGAAACACCTCTATTATAAGAGAATTAATATTGGTCCAACTCCAATGTTTATTAAAATCCAATTGCAATTCCTACAGAGTGCCAGGGTGGATGCACAGATCCGTGAAAATTTTCATTTCGAAGTAAATTCTGGGAGCTTGACAAAGTCATATACGCCGAAGGTGGAAAGACAATGATGACAAGTTTTCTACCTTACCAGGTAGAAACACCAGGTAGAAACACCAGAGAAACTCAAGGTGATGCTAGAGCGGGAAGGTCCCTGTGATGGAATAGCTTTGCTATCGCTCTGCGCTCACAATCCTGGAGAAAAGATATTTAGTAATAGGATTAAAGTAGTTCAACTTATTATGTGCATAAGTTTCTTCAACTGATACTATCTATAGTCAGTATTTGTCAGTGGAACTTTGGGCTGATTATGCCATTACACAGGACCACTACGTTGCACAAAATTCCTCACCATCCTATACCGACAATTGACCCTGCTCAAAGAATATCTTGCTTGTTCATTACCATCTCCGTTCTTCTGTGATAAGAATGCTCCCAACAACTCATTAAAAACTGTATCTTCGTTGATGCAATTATAGATCAAGAAAAAAGAAAGCCCTAGGCACAGACATGCTGCATGCTATTTAGCACCTCTATTCTTCTCACAGCTATTGCCACATTGCTTTTTGTCTCTTCATGCAGCTAATTTTATGAAACAGAACAATGAAAAGTCACAAGAACCAGTGTACTGGTTACATCAACTCAATGATGTCCAAGTGGTGCCATAGTAGGGTTAAGCCGGGCTTTAGAAGTCGCTCTGGGCATTAGATGAATTCAGTCTACCAAATTCCCAGACTCAAAAAGTTTTGCAGCCCCAGGAAATACCAAGGTGCTCTACAGCTCCCACACACGGTCAAGAAGCTGCGTATTTACAATCCTGGATCTAAGTGTCATTTGAGGACAGTAGAACCATGACTCCTTATTTGCTGAAGTCAGTAGGAGCTCTTGCTAAGTAGCCCCATTTCAGCTTGCGATGTTTTCCAACAGTAATGAACAAAAGCATTGTTCTTAACCAGGTTTATCACAAGAAACCAATCATCTGATAAAGAAAGGATTTTGAGGTTCAATGACTAGTGTTAGGGGAGAGGAAGCCTTGAATCAATCATATAGCATTATAGGCTCGAAAAACAGACAAGAAAAGAATAATCTTGAATTGCTAGCCCTATACTACTTCCAAGTACATAATAGTAACTCAGATAAGTGTAAAGGAATATAAGAAGATATGCATCACCTTGAACATATGTAAATAGAACTGTCCGTCGGGATTTAATCTCCTCAATTTGAGGTAAGTGTATGCAAAGCTTAGTTGATCACGTGATGTGAATCGATCAACCTCATTGAACCAAAGACAGGTAAATAAGTTTGACATTGGTGTATGGGCTCGCACAATGAAGGAGCCTTCAGGCACATCTGTAAAATAGAGACATAAATATCGTGAGATTCAATGGAAATGGTGGATGCAAATGTCAAAATGGGAAAACTGGAATTGCACGTACAACTAGGAAGAGGAGTATTTGGGTCAGCGGGATCAAACTTGGTGAGGCCATCGGACCGGTAAAACAGAAACTGCTCATCAATGGCTGTGTGATTGTACTTGTTTAGGCGTTTGTTTTGGAGTACCTCCTCCCAGACACAGTGACGATCATAGTGGTTTGAAATGGCAAACTCTGACTTTGTTCGCCACAAAAAGTACTCGATGATAAGCATTGGATCAGTATTCAGACGCATTTTGCTGTCAAGCCATATCGAATACCTAGTAAAAAGAGGAAAATACAATTACAAGGTCGCAAATTAGAAGAACCCATAGATGCCTTAGCAGAGAACGCTTGAATAAACAAACTATATTACCTGGAAGAAGGGAAGAGCCGATGAGATAGGAGTTTTGGCACTTTTCCAGTTCGACGCATGTCTTTGTATGGTAGGTTTTTGACGACAACTATTTTCCACAGCCCAATATGACCTCTATCATCAGGAACATTCCCTTCTGATGACAGAGTTGATAGCGTCTCCTCATCCACAAACATAACAAAGCAGACATTTTTCTTGGAATACTCAGTGATCTGCAGTACAAGTGTGTGTTACATAAGATCACTTGGAAGATAGCAAGCATCTTAGATTTGCCTAAGTACTTCCTTTAAAAGTCTTAAATAGTTAAAATAAATTGGCTATTCAAATGTCAATATTGATTAAATGCGCAAATATCTATTTGCCTTAGACTTAAAGATCCAAAGTTTGCAAAATTCAGGCCCTACACCTGAATATATTTCCTGGCGAACAACTTCCATTCATATATTGAGACCTCAACATTGTGCAAAGTATGACTGATTTTGCCTAAGATGGAGATAGCCACCAGAATTCAGATATTTCGTGGGAAAAGATCCCTAAGTAATATTGTCAGATTACTGTCTGCTACACTAGAACTTCCAAGTCAGGTTGGACGTTACATGAATTAAAGGTATTGAATGAGGAATCATTCCCATGCGTCATTCAATCAATGTTAACATTTACATAAGGGTAAACTTGAAGAAACACCACTGATCAATCAAATTCTGCAGATTTAGAAATCAACTGCGGAGTTAAAGAACCTCTAATTTCAACAGAATGCCTTAACTTAAGTTGTTAATAAGTTTTGCTAGTATGTGGCAATAGAGAATCAATCAAACATCTGTACCCGCTTGCTTGTTGGCCGCCTCAGAAAATCAGAACTTCCGAAAATGCAAGAAGACACTACAACTTTACATGTATTCATATATAATTTGTCCTTTTCGTCCAAATCGAATCCAGCGCTCGGGAATCTTGCTGGTCCCTTGACAAAACCACAATGAAGTTTTTGGCTTCTTGCATGAAAGGATTTCTCTCTTTCACCAAGGGTCTGATGTCCGCCAAATCTAGGGATGGGATTTTCCTCCTTTTCAATGTAATGCAGTGAAAACTGCATGAAATTCATGAAACTGCTGGGTTCAACTAGATTGTTGACTGAATCCGATAAAGTTATTTCGCAAGGAAGATCTGAAATACCAACATAGAAAAGATGAAGGTACATATCTAAGTACACATAATAAGCATGTGACAGGAAATGAATAAGCAATGTTCATCTTTGCACAGGTTCGAATACAGTGCAATATTTAAATGAAGGCAGCTAACAAGCATCAAATCAAACTTAGGCTTGAAAGTCAATTTATGACGTCAATAAAGGTGCAAAAATTCCAAAGCTGCTGAGGGTGAATCTGTAGATGTCCAAAGGTATTTGTTTGAGTATCTTCTGCTTTACTTAGAACAAGCAGGGGCACAGTTTAGTTTAGTATGTCTGCTAACACAAGGCAACGCATCACGTCCATAACCTAATCATGTAAAGGCTGTAGTAAGGCCTGAAATAGAGTATTAAGCTATGCCAGCAATTTACTTACGCCGCTTGCGATGCTTGGTTGTTGGTTTTTTTCCAACACCAGACACTATGCTTGCTTCCTGTACTGAGTTTGCTTCTTTTACAGTGTCTGCTTCTTTTACTGCGTGGGTAGATGAAGCTCTGCCTTCCATCTTTCCTGCATTGTGTGCCATACTATAGTTAAGTAAATAATATGGACAAGAAAACAAGAAAAGCAACACCTATCACCCACCCTCTCTTTGCCCAGGGAGGGTACTGTAGTCTAACCAACTGTGATAAATAATGACTATAGGGTAGAGAGTATCTTATTTAGTGAAGAATGAAGTTCTTGCAGACTTTAGAAGCATGGAAAATGGGAGCAACAGCGATTATGGAAGACAATTTTAAAGTACCAATAGTAACTACACGAGGAGTTGCACAATAAAATATAAAGAAGCTGCCTCGAGAAATTACTTTTTGAAACACATCAACCATGAGAAGTCTCTCCAATGTAAATCTCAAGGTTAGCCCACTGAATGGAGAAGAAACATTGTTATTTGGTTTGAATACGCTGGAACGGACAAGAGTTGGAAAATGATAATATATGAATAACAATGTGCATGAAGTATGAAACCCTTGTTGCGAATAACTAAATCCACTCCTCCCACAAGAGAAAAAGGAAAAACCAACGTCAAAAAGAACAAAAACAAAGAAAGAGCATGCCATATGTTCTCTGCACTAAAAATGCCATGAGCAGAGGGTTCCTGTGCGTAGATTGGTGCTCGCAGAGTAACAAAGCTTGAAGCTAAAGCAGCTACAATCAAACCAATCTGTCACCAACATAAATTCAACAAATGCAACGAGTTATATAACGGTTCCTTGTGATCAGAAACTCCGGTGCAGATGTCTCACCGTGCAGGAACATGTTCAGGCCGAAAGCCACCACGCAAAACAGGAAGACAGCGGCCAACAGAAACGCCAAGCGCGAGAATCTCTGCTTATAAGTCCTCCTCCCTCGACGAGCAGCGCCGAGTCGATCCCTGCCTCGCCTCAACCAATGCAGGAACGCGCCAACCACACCTCTTCTCTCGACAAACATCTCACTGCCGTGCTTATCCAGACCCATTTTCGCAAACCCCTCCCGAATCACAACAACGAACTATCTCCTCTCCCTCGTGGTTTCAGCAATCGCAAACTCCTCCATTCGGCTAACGGCTTGCTCATCGCTGTCCTCATCCACGGCCATTGTCCCTAACCTTCCGAATCACGCTCGCAAGCTGTCGCAATCCCCCATCACAATAATCCAGCAACGCGGCGCCAGCCTTTGGATTCACTGTCTCCGCCCCTGCTCGAGAAATCGGAGGCTCTCTGCGCACCTCGATTCTAGCTAAATCGCCGAGTGCTTGTGGAGTCGAGCTTTCGTCCGGCTAACTCGCGCAAATGCGAATGAAGCTGGCGAAATCAACAACATCCGAGTCGATCATGCGATTCCCGGCGTCGGCGACGAGGCTTACCGGAGCTCGATAGATCTCGCGAACCAAGCGTTCCGAAGCGGTAAAGGCGATTTGGATCCGAGTTGGTTCGATTTCCTTTTCCCTCTCGCATGGAAAATTGTTCCTGTCGGTTGGTTTCCTTCTTCCTGTTTTTGGCAACTTGAAGTGTTTTGAGTGTTAAAAATCTGAGGGGAGCATTAGCAAATCTACAATTTCTTCCTCTTTTGCAAATCGGGTCATGTACTTTAGCATAAATTCGATTTGCACCCCAGAGAGAAACCGAAATTATGTTTGAGACCTATAAGTAGGCCACCGGTTGTAATGTTGAATTATTTTTTTTTGGTCGAAAGGAACTTTATATAAGCAGATCAAGGGGGGCTAGCCAATTGGCCACACGGTTTGCCTATCTTGAACATTGAGTAAACTTGGCCGCTAGCCCAACGCGCGTTAGTATGCGAAGACACTCCAGAAGGATCGGCGTTGTCTTCCATGAAGTCAAAGTCGACCACTGCTCCAACTGAGGGTTCCTTGGATCCGCCGGGAGGGAAGCCATGAAGGTAAGATCTTTCACTGCATTGGCACAATCAGATTCTATGACCAAAGATGGCTTCGACACCTAATTTTTAAACGTCTTTTATTTTTATTTTTGTTTTTTAAATTAATTAAAAATACCAAAAAAATTATAAAATCAATTTTGAAAGACTTGGCTTTGGATTCAATTTTGAAAAAAAAAATATTTTTCGAAATTTTTAATATTTTTTTGAATTTATTTAAATATAAAAATATCCAAAAACTAAAAAAAAAACCATTTGTGGTCAGACAAATACACAAAAATACTAACTAATTTTGTTAATTCCCTCTTCAAGTTGGTCTTTTTAAATCTCGAAAATTCGACTTGGGTTACTATGTTTCTTCATAAACATAAACCTGAATCGAGCATAAAAATTCCTTTTCGAGTTTTTTAATTTTCAATTTTTACTTTCAATAGGTCATGACATTAATATCAAGAGCCTTGAAGGGAAATTTTATCAATTTACCATCCAATTTGGTCAATTTTAATCAAAGGTCTTAATTGTATAATTTTCTTTCAATTTAGCAATCAGTTTCACGAATCTCAAAATTAAATTATCTCTAGGTACATTCATGAAAATCAAACATTTCTACCTATGGTCTTCACCGTACCAGACCCATTGGTGGTCTCAATTTGGACTGATTGATTATTTGAGCCTTCGGTTAAGCAAAAATCATTTTCGGATCCTAGTCACAATTTGGGGCTTTCACCAAATTTCAATTCAATTGTTCACAAAAATACTCATTTTAGATAGAAAACATGTTGATAAGTCCGATTTTGGCATTAATTTCATGAAAAATCGTTAATTAGAGGCTCCATTGAGTGAAAATTAGGAACCGGGTCGGGCGGGTCGGACCTGACCCGATCCGACCCGACTGAACTGGGTCTGCAACAAGAGACAAAATCTGCTCGCCTCCTCGTACAGGTACATAAAAACAGGGGAATCGGCAGAGGGGGGACCGATCGCACGACAACATCACAAAGGCCAGACCTCTTTGGGCAGGTGGATAGATTGCATGATCGTCCCCCCAGATCGCCAGAGGTCTGGGCTATAATGGTCGATCGGCAGAGAGAGAGGGGATTCTCAGTTCTCGATTTAAAAAAAAAAAAAAAACAGGGGAGAGAAGGAGGCCAAGAGGTAGAGAGAGAGTCGAGAGAGAAAGAACGTTCGTCGAGGGTTCTCTAGCCTGCAGGGCACCCGAAGCACCATCTCCGAAGCCTCCACAATGGTCAGTGATCCTCGGATAGGTCAGTAACCCGTCGCTACCCATCCCTTGTTTTTCCCGTCCGGTACCGTTTGATCTACTGTAAGTTTGGCTCGGTTTCATTCCTGGTGAAACCGAGCCAAACCGAGCGCACACCGACGTCATTTTAAGTCCCTCTAGTGATGTTTGAGTATTGGTTTGTTTCGGTTTAGCTCATATGCTCCTCGGCCCCCATTGTCGATTTTTTGTGCGCATGCCAATTGTTTGAGGAAATGCCTGAGCGAGCGTTTTATTTTTCGGTTCTAGGCCGTGCCTACCCCGAGCTTTGTTTGTGCGAGTTTGGCCTTGAAATCCCACTAGAACAAACTCCAAGTGCTCTGTGATGTTTATTTTGCACTGAATCTCGCCAAAAACGGTAGGCCGGGGCTTTTCGGGGCATACCTGAGCCAAGGGCTCGCACCGGCGGAAATGACGGTTCTCTAGCTCCATAGGAGATTATGTAAGTCTCTACACTCCATTTGAATGCTGCTTGAACGACTAGAACAAGGTTTCGGTAAAAAAAAAAAAAAATCGCAAAAATCATCACCGGAACCGGTGCTATTCATGATCGGTCGAGGGTGTTTTGGGCATCGGCTATCACTCTTTTTGTGTTGAATGGGCTATTGTGTTGATAGGGATCGTTTGGATGAATTTGGGCAAAAATTTCGCAAGTTTCAATCTCGAAACAGATTTTTCGGCGAGTCAACAGTCATCTTATTCGAGCAGGGGTCTGACCGGTTAAATGTTTGACCGGTCATGTGACGTGCCACATAGGCGGTCACATCGGCATAAGGGGGCCGGCTATAAAATCTAGATCGGACGGCTGTGGTTTCGCCACGTGTCGCGATCTAGGATTTCAAAATATATATATTAAAGAATTATAAATGATTTTCGGATATAATAAAAAATATATTTGACGGTCATCGTGGGGCCAAGTGGCTCTCGAATAACTGTTAGATCTAGAGTTTTAATTCGAATTTTTTTAAACCTAGATCGGATGCACCAGGGGAAGCCACGTGGCACGTATGGAGCATCCGATCAGAGTATTTTCGGATAAATAAAAAATAAAAAATAGAAAATTTTTGAAAAGTCCAAAACGATGTACTTTTAGACCGGTCTCCGACCCGTATGGTCGGGCGGGTCGGGCCAAGCACCCGAGAAGCATGGGTTGGGTCTGACTCGGTCCGGAAAATAGTTTTAATAATTAAAAAAAATTCAAAATTCAAAATTCAAAATTCAAAAATACTTCGTTTTGGCCGGCCTTCGACCTATATGGTTGGGCTGGGCACCCGAGAGGCGTGGGTCGGGTCTAACCCAGTCCGAAAAATATTTTTTTCAAAAATATTAATTAAAAAATTCAGAAAAATAAAATAAAATTCGAAAAGCTAATTAAAAAATAGGAAAATCATTAAATATTCAGAAAAAAAATTGAAAAAAATTTCTGAAAATTCTAAAAAAATAGAAAAATAGGAAATGACTACAATCAACTGGCCATGACCTATTCTGGGTGTTTCGAACCTCGACCCTTCAAAAAATGACGATTTTGCCCTTTTGACAAATCGTTTTTCAAAAATTGAAGAAATTCAGAAAATTCTAGAAGAATCCCAGAAAATAGTAAATGGCCACAATCAAATGGCTATGACCTATTTTGGGTGTCTTGAAACCCCGATCCTTCTAAAATGACTATTTTACCATTTTGGCAAATCGTCTTCCAAAAATCAAAGAAATTATAAAAAATCTAGAAAAAAAATTCCAGAAAATAGGAAATGGCCACAATCAACTGGCCGTGACCTATTTTTGGTGTCTTGAAACCCCGATCCTTCCAAAATGACGATTTTTCCCTTTTGGCAAATCGTATTCCAAAAATCAAAGAAATTCATAAAAATAAAAAAAATCGAAAATAGGAAATAACCACAATTAACTTATCAAGATCTATTTTGGGTAGGTTGAATCCTGATCTTTTGAAAAAATACGATTTTGCCCTTCTGGCAAGTCGTTTCTCAAAAAATTCCAAGAAATTCCAGAAAATAGAAAAATGGCCATAATCGACTGGCCAAGATCTATTTTGGGTGTTTCAACCCCCGATCATCCCGAAAAATTATGATTTCATCCTTTGGGTAAATCCTCTTCCAAAAATAGAAAATGGCCATGATCCATTGGTCATGATCTATTTGGCTTAATTCGACACCCGAACCTTCCGAAAATGACAATTTCTCCCTTCAAGTGAATCATCCCCAAATCTTCATATTTTATCCTTGGTCCTAAATCACACATTCCCCAAGCTCTTAAGGCTATATTAGAAAGCCCTTGATTTGAATTGATGTGCATTGACGTGGTTCATTTATACACTTGATCGCGCTTTCCTTATATTGATTGTGATTGATAGGACTAGTCTTCCAATCTGCATGAGACCCTGAATCAGACTCACCTCACCCAAAATTGCGCCTGCATGAAATCTTAGTTAGAAAAATCACTCGTGTTAGGTACCGAAAGAGCGTTGGTAATGACACCAATGTAACCAAATCCCCAAACCCAAAATTTTTGTTTCCACAGAAATGATCGATCTCTCCCAATCGATTGGTGAGGTTTCTGGTCCACCTTCCAAGAAGGACCGATGGCGACTCCAAATGCATGCACACATAGCACATGCCACCATAACCACACCAAGGTCGAAAGTGATTGACTCTTATCGTCGAAAATCCTCAAATTTACTCCCGTTGCGATTTGGTATGGGCCTGGGAGGGCCCGCGCTGAGAAAGCCCGCAATCCACATTTCAGAGTGGGGGCCTGATCGGCAATCCATTAGCCCGAACCGAAATTGGGTCGCGACAAATGGTACTGCAGACTGTCGTGTTGTTTGATTTTGTAGTCGATTTACCCATAATCTTACCCCTTCCGTGCAGGCCTGCACTTCCGTTTGCTCGAAGTCGATTGCAGAGGCGTGCTTCACAAAACCATCTATGCAATTTTCTTGGTTGTCCCGAAGGATGCCAGCGACCACCCCCAATGTCTCTCCTGAGAGGAAAGACACGTCAACATTCAGCTTCTGTGTCCGAGACGAGGGGGGCCTCCAAAGATGAGATAAGTTTTCTGCCTGTGGTTTTTTATTTTTTTAACGATTGTCATCTACCTTAGCTAGTGTCATTATTCAATGCAATGTAAACGGTGTTTTCAAGATCTGGAGATTGCTGACGAAAGATAAGAGCATTTATGCCCTTCCAAATTTGCCACAGGAGATGAGCAATGAGGGTAACGGACGGCTAGTTTTGTGGTTTCTGTAGCAGGTGTAGCAACCATTCTTTAATTCTTGTTATACCTTGCAGATTAATGCTCACGTTGATTAAAGGGTGTGACCAAATCTGATTTGTCCAGGGGCACAATAGAAGCAAATGCTCAACAATTTCGAGAGCCTGGCGACATAAGTTGTAGCTAGGGTCAGGTATAATGTCTCTTATGAATAAATTATTTGTTGTTGATATTGCATTGTGGCATATTCGCCATAGGAAGTGTTTGATTTTAGGATGAACCGATAGATTCCATATTTGTCTCTATAGCCGAGGGGCAGGCTAATAAGAGGTAGATGGGTGCTCCGTAGGTTTTGTAGGAGAGGACATGTGAAGCACACGATAAGCAGTTTTAACTGAATATTGACCTGAATTAGTGGGAGCCCATAGCAGGCTATCTTGGGAGTTCTGGCTAGTGAGAGGGATTGTAATTATTTCTTGAACTCTTGCTGATAGGAAGTAATGACGAAGGAGATGTTGACCCCATTGAAAATATGAGGTAATGAATCTAGCAAGTAGTTTAGATTTTGAAGGAACCGGTTCACCACCTATAGGTCCAGTTGGGAGCCAATTATCGTGACGAACTTTTATTCTGTTTCCATTCCCCACTTGCCAACGTACAAAGGGTACAATACAGTCACAACCGGTCAATAGGTTTTGCCATCCCCAGGATGGCCTTGCTCCCTTGTTGGCTTCCTAGAATCAGCTCCGTGGGAAGTAAAGGCCCTTCAATAAAGTAGCCCAAAGGCTGGTTGGATCAGAGTGGAGTCTCCATGCAGTTTTGCTAAGCATTGCATGATTAAAGCAGATAAAGTCACGAAACCCAAGTCCATCATCGTGTTTGCTACTTTTAAGGAGCTTCCAGCTACGCCAATGCAACCCTGAACGTGCCTTCTTATTAGGCCACCAAAAAGCTGCAATCCTTCTTTCAATAGCCCGACAAATTGGAAGTGGTACTTTAAAAACTGTCATGGCATATTGAGGTATAGCCTGAACAACTACTTTAATTAGAACTTCTTTCCCTGCAAGCGAAAAAAGCTTTTCCTTCCAGCGTGCCAATTTATTCTGAACTCGTTCCAAAATCTAGGAAAATACTTCCTTTTTTGTCTTACCCCAATCAGAAGGAAGTCCTAAATGCTTCCATGCGTAAGCTATCTCCGGAATTTGCATCTCACAAGCAAGAGAACTCCTTAACCGTTCTTGAAATTCTCTAATAAAATCATCCCAGATTTATTCAGGTTTATGGCCTGTCCCGAAGCATAGCAATACTAGTTAGCTTTGGCATTCAACTATTGTAGCATCAAGAAAGAAAATCAAGTCATCTGCAAACAGAAGATGTGATAAAGTTGGGCAGTGCTGATTTAGTTTTCTGCCTTTCAAATGCCCCCTTCTTGGAAAGCTTTGCCTAGCACATAAGATAAAACATTCGATACTAGAATGAAGAGATAAGGCGATAGCGGGTCACCTTGCCTCAAACCCGCGAGGGGTGGAACTCTGATAAGGGGGCAACATTCAGAAGGATACTAATTGAAACCGACTGGACACAAGCCATTATCCAAGAGACCCATCGAGTCGCGAAACCCATTCGAAGTAAACAAGCCTCTAAGAAATCCCACTCAATTCGATCATAGGCCTTTTTCATGTCAAGTTTCAAAATAGCATACTGTTTATGGCGAACTCGAAGTTGGTGCAGGTTTTCCAAGACTATAAGTATATTGTCTCGTATTTGCCTTCCTAAAACGAATGCACTTTGTTCCGGGCGTATAAGAGCTGGTAATAGAGGTTTGAGACGATTAGCCAGGACTTTAGAACAAATCGTATAGGAGAAATTACATAAATTGATTGGCCGATACTGGTCTAAACTCTCCGGATGAGGCACCTTAGGTATAAGAGTGATATGTGTGCGATTGGTAGGTGGAGGAAGCATACCCGTCTTGAGAAACCCATTAACCATATTGAGAATGTATTGCTGTATGGTATTCCAATGGTGCTGGTAAAACAAACCGTTAATCCCATCCGGTCCTGGCGCTTTAGCTCATCCTAATTGAAACACTGCCAACCAAACCTCTTCTAAAGTATCATTCTGAGTTAAAACATCGTTCATACCTCCAGTAACAACAACAGGACAATGAGCAAGGATTGGATCAAACCGACGGTGACCTTGGGTGCAGTACAGATCACCAAAATAGGAGAGGATGTGATTTTGCAGCTGTAAATGATCTCGAATCCAAATTCCCTGTGTTGTTTGAGCATCGAAATCCGATTTCAGAGTCGTCTTTGGATGGAAGTTGCATGGAAAAATCTTGTGTTTTTGTCCCCATAAGATAGCCATTGTATTCTTGACCGAAACCCCCAATATTGTTCCTCCTGCTTCTATAACATATCAATTTTATTATTGAGATCAGAAATGATTATGGTGTCAACAAGTGTTCCCCTTTGCTGATTTGTCATTGTCTCTAGTTGCCTTTTGAGTAAGGAAATAGCATTAGCAGTATTACGAAATTGGGAACAACTGCATTGGCTAAGCGTTACGATACACAACGTAACTTCATGAGACAAGAGTCTTCAGCATGAACCGGAGACGTCCAGACATCTCTAACAACCCTAAGACACTCGTCAGTATCATTCAAGTATGCTTCATACTTGAATCGACGCTTTCAGGATGGTGCTTGATGAGTTAGAGGGAGCAGAAGGGAACTATGATCCAACCCCACTGGTGCCAAAGCAAACACTTCAGCCTGCAAACACATGAGACGCCAATCTAAAGAACAGAAAGCTCGGTCCAACATTTCCTTTACACATTCTGAGCCCACCCTATTGTTAGACCATGTATAGGTACACCCTTTAGAATCGATCTCCATAAGAGAGCATACCGTTTGGAAGTCTCTAAAAGCTGCCACTCGATAGTTTTCAATCCCTCGTCCTCCTGTTTTATCCCATACATGAAGTATTTCATTGAAATCACCTAGACACAGCCATGGATGTTAAACGTGCAGATTTATACCCCGTAGAACTTGCCATAAGTATTGTCTCTCCTGAAAAGAGCTAGGGGCATGAACAAAAGTAATCTCCATAGTAGTACCGCTATCACAATCAGTAAACAATAAGTGAATATACATTGCTAAGACAGAGAGAATATGCACAGAAGCTGTCTCAATCCAAAATAGAGCTATACCTTCTGCTGAGCCGACTGGCGGGACAGTAAAGCTATGCAAAAATGGAGTTTCCACTGGTGACGATGGACAACCTCATCTGGCTGTTTTGTCTCCATAAGAAACACCAGGTTGGGCCTATCTTGAGCTACTGGAGCTCGAAGCTCTCGAACCGTCAGAGGATTGCCCAGCCCTGACAGTTCCAAATCAAAAGCATCATGGAGCACGTGGTAGCTTATTAGGGCTAGCTACTAGAGCCTGATGAGAGAATGCCTCCTGCAAAACTGGTGTGTCAGTAAGCTTGGACTCATCAACCAAACTTGGAAGGGCTGATATGGAATATCGCTTAGTTTTCTTGGTAGATGAACCTACTATCGACTTCCCTTTTATTTACGAGATGGCTTAAACACAGCTTGAATAGGCTGATGGAACTTTGGATCCTGTTATGCGAGCTGCTGTTCATTAAAGGGTACTGTAATAGGAGTAGATGGCACAAAATGTTGTTTCTCTGACACTTGTTGTTGGTACAATTGCATATCAGATTCAGCTTCCGTATGCGTGAGGTTTGAATGGTTCACATCCTGTTCTGCAGTATTGTCTAAGGCTGGTATGATGGCCACTGAATGTTGATGGCTCACCAAGGGAGGATAGGAGGATGTCGCTGACAAATCTGATGCGTGAGTAGGCTGGTAGTTGTAAAAAAACCGGCCAAAAAGGACTATGCTCGGCAAACTCAGCCTTTAGCCGACTTCCAAAACTGCTATTCATGTTAGAATCAAAGCGACTTTCATCATAGGGTATGGTAGGGCAATCCCTAGCGAAGTGTCCAATGAATCCACATGAATAGCAGAAAGTAGGAAGACACTCGTACTTAAATTCGAGCCAAAGTTCCACTCCCTGATAATTTGCAAGAATTCCAACCTAAAGTTCTTCCAGTAGAGAAATATCCACCCGAGCTTTCACTATCAGTGGAGCTGACGGGGATCTAGGTTCAATTTTAACTTGCTAGACATCACCGACTCGTGTCATTATTTTCTCAACAATACTACTAGTGTGCCACCCAAGTGACAGCCCCAAAATGTGAATCCAGAAAACACATCAAGAGAAATCATAGCACTGCAAATGAATAAGGGGCAGACTTTTCTTCAGAACTGACGTGTGGTTAGCAAATGACCAGGGTCTCATCTCGAGAATCCTTACCTTATATTGCGGAGAAGGGAATGCGAAACTATAAAAATTCTGGCCTTGAGATACAATACTGACATTATCCATGCGCCAAGCCTTTTTTATAGCCGTTTGAAGGGCTGTAAAATTAACACCAGAGCTATTGAACAGCAAACCCACCAAAGTTGTTTCACAGTTGTCTATTTGTTAATATGATATATTAGCTTTATCCTTGCTGCTCATTAACTTACCCAGTTTTTTTTTTTTTTGCAGAGAGCAGCCAATCGAAGAGAACCATTCGTCGAGTCTACCATGAAACTTCTAGTCAGAGAAGGCTGGTTGAATATTCTGTTGAGGACTTCAAAAAGCACGAGAGCAGACTGAGGTGATGCAGGGGGAAAAACTGAAGAGATAATAGAGTGCAGAAAGGGGTGAAATTATCAAACTAAGAAGAGGTTATACGATGGGAAGTTGAAACCGGGAAGAAGAAAAATCCAGAAATAAAGAGGAGGCTATATATATGTATGTATTGAGGATTAACAGAGGAAAGGAAAAGAAAGGATGAAGACGCGATGGAGGAGCTAGCTATAGTTTAAAGGAAAGATGCCAGTTGAGAAAACAGAACAGGTTAAAATTAACCAGGGTTGGTTGATGACGCTGTATATTGAGATGGATAATGCAAGGAAAAAAGAAAAGGCATTGCGGTTGAGACAACAATGAGTAAGCAGGTGAGAAGCGGTGGGCTAAGCAGAAGCTGCTACATCAGCAGAGAGAATTCACTCGAGGCAGGGAAAGGTGGACCTCGGTTGTAA
Source organism: Rhodomyrtus tomentosa (assembly GCA_028455895.1). Lineage (NCBI taxonomy): Eukaryota > Viridiplantae > Streptophyta > Magnoliopsida > Myrtales > Myrtaceae > Rhodomyrtus > Rhodomyrtus tomentosa. The sequence goes on along the minus strand of JAPCWY010000003.1, from coordinate 8,020,131 downwards.
TGTTGAAATTAAACGATTGAGATATTTGTCTTCTATGACCGTATTTTGGGGAAAGTACCAAGAAAGATTTAAACATATTGCATGATTACTAATTCGGTCGCAAAATTTTCAATCGGATAGATTCAATCATAAATCTTTTTACATATCTATCAATTCAATCTATTTGACTAATATAAGCAAAAAATCACTAATGTAGACATTAGCCATGTCGCGTGGAACGTTTTAGAGCAGAACTGGCCATGTTTTAGAGCTAAATTTGTATCAATGCAATGGATTTAAGACCTTTTTAGTACGTTTTTTCTCGTATTTCAACCGGTATCGTAGCAAGGTATTTCATACTAGATGATGTCTCTTTTGGCGAACTATCGAGCAAAATGGATAGCTCGGACCGATGGGTTTGGTCTGGTCCTTGAGATCATCGTTCTAACCTCCGGTTCCTCAAGGTGTAATAGATGTACGGGCAGTCCAATTCTCGATTTTAAGGGGAATTAGATCGCTCGGACCGACGAATGTTTATTTTTTATTTCTTAATTAAATAATTTAATTAAATTTAAAAACTAAATTGATTGTGATTTTCTGAAAAAATGGAGAACAGAAAAGGTTGAAGTACATGCATGGAAATATTTTCTGTGCAGTTGAAATTCCAATGTCATCAAGGCATGGACATGAATTGGACCGCGTGCTTTGAAAGGATTGCATGATGAGGACGATGATTGGTTACAACATTAACATGATCACTGATGAGGCTTGAACAGTAAAATCAATGTTCGGTGTTATTTTTATTTTACTAGTTCCATTGGACCGCCTTGAAATCAAACTGGACCAATGATCCAATTGCTCCACGATTTCTCGAATTTAGAATCGGTACCAATGATCTAGTCCACGATTCTCGAGGAAACCGAGCTAACCTAAATCATGCTCACCTCTAGTTCATGCACATCCATTCAATGCATGTGGAATTGCCTTCTCCCTCCATAGACAATTTAATGTCCTTGGGAAAGGGAGTCACCGCGTACCCGTATCTTCCCTCGTCATATCAACTTGGAAATTATCAGAAGCCGGCCTCACTTGCTTTTCTCGGACGGTGTTATTGCATCTCAATGTCATCTCCTTGAAAGCTAATTTCAACAGTACTGGCTTTCCAAATGTGTCATGGCAATCCAACATCTATCCAAAGAGCTTTGCAAACCAACGTGGTTCTTAGATCCTTTCTTACAAACTCAAAAGTTTAGCGTCCTCGCCACCAACTTCAGATTAAGGGGGGAGTGCTAAACATATCACGTGGACATAATTATAAACCACCAATGCATCGTATATTTTTTAAAACGTCGAGACATTATATATATAGCCCTCCTTTATTTTATTCTCACCGTGCTTGTCTTTTTCCACTTCTTTTTATAATATTAACACACGTGGACACAAATTCACACACACACACGCATAAATATGGCCAGTAATTTAGTGAAATGCACTGGCACAGAAAAGTCCTCTGTAAAAAAATTGGTATGATGTAACTGTTTAATACACTGCATTTACAGTTGGCCCATAATTTAATGGATTTAATTTTTTAGTGAAGATGAATCCACTTAAATATGTAAACGGCTTAGACTTTGGCTCGTTTTTTATGATCTCATTGGGCGAAGGTATTGGATTCTGTTGCACGCTCTCAACATATGATATCAGAGCCAATGGTTAATTAGTATATTCCTGATTTATTTCGGTGTTTGGTAAGTATCTTGATGAAGGAATATGGCGACCAATGCAGTTTCGTGAGCCCGCGGGCATGTGATGTAGTAACGCGTGCCTAGTGACAAAATTTATGGTTCGCTCTGGAGAAAGATATCAAGGATAAAGTTCGACATCAATAGAGATTCAAGTTAAAATGTCTTTCATGCAAAAGGAAAACTTTATCAATGAAAGCAGACCTAAAACTGAGCTCATACGTGAAGAATAGATTGTTGAGATGCATATGTGTGTTGTTAGAAAAATCTCACATTTAAAAATCTGTGCGATGTAAAGCCTTTAAATTTCAATACCTTAATTTTTTTAGTGGAAACGGATACGCATTCACCCGATGGGAGGTAGGTTGGAGGGGGGTTTTCTTCCATCTGAATATATTCACGAACTCAAATTTGAGTTTACTATTGGTAATCTCCCAAGTGGAGGAATTGAATTTCTGTCGTGCGTATACAATTTGGCTCCCAAAATGGCTAGATGACCTGAACTACCACATCGAACTAAGACCCGCAAGATAAGTCTTAAACGTGGCAAGTTGCTGCCTCTCGCGACAATTGTAAATTATTTGGTTTATTTTTCTTATAACAATTATAGCTTTGAAAACGAGGTTATGACTTTTGTAACATGTTTGATAATCTCCTAGGTTGCATTTGGTTGGCCCAATAAAACTCAAAATAGGATATGTTTTATCATAGCCTGTCTTTGGTAGTTGTATATGATAGGATATAGATAGGATATATGGGGATAAAATAATCTTAGGGTGGGGGATGAGATAGAGCATGATAGAATTTCTCTTATTTATTACTTAAGCCACCACCTCTTCGCCACTCCTTGTTCGCATTTTCCCCACACCTAACCTCCTTTCTAATGGCAAGCCGCCTCTTCGATGACCGGCCGCCTATGTGGCACCGATACTACACAGAAAACGATACGACACGACACGCCGACACGGCAGTTGTCAAAAAACAGAAAATTCCAACACGGCGGGATACGGTATATATATAATCATTTTTATAAAATCCAAATATCATTATGTTTAAATGTCATAACTATTTCATATTTGACATTTCGATATGATTGCTTTGCGGTAATGGTGACCCCAAATAGTAGCTTCAAACTTATAAGATCACATCATATATTTTTTAAAAAATTATATCAGCCGGGCGTGTCGGAACGTGTCCCGAACGTGTCGGACGTGTCCTGGATGTGTCAAAGTGCTGGACACGACTGTTCGTTTTTGTTGGCCATCCGAATACGCGGTCTCCCATGTCCGGCCGTGTCGTCCGTGTCCGACAAGCAAAAATCCTCCCGATCGGCATGGCCGTGCTACATAGTCGGTGTAACGTCCTGAAAATTCGGCTTTGGTAAGCGTCGGAAGTCGATGGAAATGATATAAAATTATAATCATGGTCGACACATATTTTGGACTAAAAGGACTAAAGAAACGAAAATTTAAACGAATTCTGAAATTTAGGTTATTTCAGATTGGATTTCGAATTTGATCCGCTGTGAATTGGAATTGCCGTTTTCGCTATCGAGCCTAACCCCGAAAGAGTTTGGCCGATGAATTTACCGAAAATTCCCTTCGTCCCGTATACCAAAATTACGTTTCAGTCCCAGCGCGCCATATTACCATACTACACCCCTCAATTATTTGTGAGTATAAGACAAGAAAATTTAATTTTGGCCAAGAAAGTCTTGTGGCCCCACCATTTCTGTTCCCCATGTACGGTTCACGTCAGCCTCTCTTCTGCCTCTTCTTTCTTCTTCTTCGTTCTTCTTATTTTTCTTCTTGTTTTGCCCGTGAATGACCAACCCCTTTGCCGATCCATTCCTCCTCCTTCCACTGTCGTTTTACGTGACCACCGCCTCACCACCAACAGTCACCGCCCTCAGCTACTCCCCGCCGCTGCCCTGACCCAAGCCGGACCGCCGTCGCCGTCGAACGGCCGAGAAATCGGCCCAGGGAGCCCTGCCCTGTTTTCGGGTCAGTTGACCCAAGAGCTTCGTGGCCTCCTCCGGCCACTATAGTCGCCACCGATGCCGACCACCACCCCTTAGTTGACCACTGTTCTCCCCTTGACTGCCCCGACCCAGCCCCACCGGCCGTTCGCCGCCGAAAATCAACCCCGAAGTCTCGGTGCTTTGTTTTGGACCCGGCTTGGTTCGGTCTTCGATCCGGCCGAACTGACCGCCTCCGTGCCTCACCGACACCGCCGATCACTTCCTCGGAGTCCCCTCTACCACCTCGGAGCTCACCGCCGCTGGCCGCCGCGCGTGGCGCTCGAAATCCGCCGCCGATCATCTCCCTTATTTCGGTGCAGAGAAGAGCCGTTTCTGATCGCGGCTGTTCACCGTCGCCGGCAGCCTACCGCCGCCGTTCACAGGTCCCCTTCGACCCCCACCAACCTCTGGGTGAGCTCTCGAACCTTGGTCGGCCTTGTCCAGGCCCGTGTAGCCGGAAAATGCCCCAAAACAGTCCGATTCGCTTATTTTGTTATTGACACTTACTGTTTCAGGCTGCCGCTCGCCGGAACTTCGTCGTCGGCCACCTGTTCCGGCTTCCTCGCCAAACTTCTCCGGAGTGTTGCCAAAGTTTGAGCTCTGGTCGTCGCGGGATAAACCCTAATTCCGCTGCCACCGCTGCCACCGTCGCGGCCGCTCGAGCTAACTTACCTTGTGAGTTGACCCTAAACCTTGATTAGGGCGCTAATTGCGCTTAGAATTAATTTAAATTATTTATTTATTTATAAAAAAAATTACGATCGGGACCGGTTTAAATAGAAACGATGATTAGGATAGATGGCCAATCGATTAAATTGTCTGTGGCTGTTTGTGGCAAATTATCAATTGATTGATTGATTGTGTTTGTTCGTGAGCGAGTGACACGTTAGAGACGAGCGAGCGATTAATTATCATAAATCGACTGAGAAATAAGAAATATAATACGAATTGAGCTCGAAATTGCCGGGTTGATTAATTGCTCGCGAGTGCGTTAATTGCCTGATTGGTTTGGTTGCCTAGCTAAAATGCTCGACTGAGACTCTTGTGGGCCTTGGGGCCAAGTCTGTTGCATTTTTGTATGAATTTTGGTATTAATCATAGATAAACAATGAATTGATTGTCCTTACAAAAAAAATAATTAGTTGATTGCCGAATGCGATTTGTGTGGTTATTAAAGGATCAATGACGTTCACTGGCAAGTTCGCATTATACCATTGGTACTCATGCCGTACTTATTGTATGGAAACTCACGACTTGTCAGAAGCACGATAATCCATGCCCCGTGCTAGTCGTACGATTTTAAGGGATTATTGGATGCCGGTCGCAGTTTGTGACGGACCGAAACTCTTTTTTAAGGAATGCCTACTTGCAGTGCCGTGCCAGGTGCACTGGATACACCGCTTGTAATAGGCGTCGTTGAGAGAGTAAAGTGGACCTAGCCTGGTCCTACCAGATGAGTGCGGATCGCACTATTGATGTTTTTATCATGCCAGTCGCGTGGGTCATTGTTTAAAAATGAACTTGTGTAATGTCTTGTGTACGCCTGAGTGGTGGTGCCTTAATTGGTTGCTGATTTGGCAGATATATTTTATTGATATATATGTGTTTATATCTTGCGGCTTACTGTGGTGCTTAAGTTATCTTAGGCGAATCAGTGTCCTAACCGAGATTAGGCTTGATTCACTGAGATTAAATTCTCACCCCGTCGTGGGATAACTTTTCAGGTCAAAAGTAATGGAGAGACCGGTGCGATTCGGTACCCTCACCCACTCATCACACGATATCAGTCTCCACCTGGTATTAGGTACGGACCAGATGTGGGAACGCCATATCACGACGATATGGGTCGATGAAGGGATGCCACACTTGGTGGCACACCTCTTCAAGGCCTGGTATCTTCGCAATGTGGTGAATCTCTTTGGTCCGCTCAGAGGATTTGAGAGACCACCTCTTCAAGGGGTTCCTAATGTCCCCGCTTGGGATCCGATGAATATAGATACGCCTGATAGGGAGGTAGTAGATCCCGCACCTAATTTGCAATCCGAGCTCGAGCTTGAGCAATCAATGGCCCCCTCTATACATTCCAACCAAAGTTCTTGTGACGACCCGAACGACCCGGCTCCCCCGATTGGTTATGACGATCCGGATGCCGTATTTACCCAGTAGAGGATTAGGTTTCTTTTGTGGTCAGGAAACTGGTGACGTCTTTTGTGAGGGTACTGTTTTGGGATAGATGAGAGTTAACCTTACCTGACTCCTATATCTTTTTGTGAGTCCTAGAGGGCCGCCTCGAAGCATGGGATTGTATTTATTAGCTGTTGGCTCTTTAAGGTTATAGATCATCTATTCTCAGCAGTTTTATATTAGCGTTGAGTTGTCTGGTTTTTCTTCTTACCTATCCCATGTTGATTTTATTGTTTGAAAGATTGCATGTTCAGCATTGCACAGTATATTTTTAGGTTGATAGCAGTTGCCTGGGACGCTATCTTTTATGACCTAGTGGCGATTTGCCAAGGGATGTCGCAGGTTAGAGAGTCGGGACGTGACATCCCCGCCCAAGGTGGTATCAGAGCAAGGTCAGCCTGATCCGTTTGATCATTGGCTTAAAGTAATAAGGAGCGTTGAGAAATGGGATAGTTAGTAAGATTTTTATTTTTATGCCTGTGATTGTTATTCTCGTGGTAAGAATTTTGGGGTTGCCTTCTGACCGTTTTTTGCTATGGGGTAAGCATGACTCCGTATCTTTACTGCAAAATGAGCGGACGCGGTAAAAGAGCACCCCGAGCATCTCGAAGGAGGCATGTGAGGCCAGTGAAAGAATTAATTGATGTTGAAAGAGCACCGCCTGTAATGTCCCCAGTTGCACCCCTTACGGCAGCCTCTGCTGCTGAACCTACAGGACTTATTGGAAGGAACCGACTATGGCTGAAGTCATGCAAGCTTTAGGGTCTATTGGAGATTTGATGGGGCAGCAAGTAAAGAATCAAGCTGCAGCTACTATTGTTGCTGCTGGGACTTCATCTGCAATTCCATTTGCAATTCCGCTAGTAAATCCACCACCTGCACCTGACAGCGAGGAGCGTAGGGCTCAAAAGCTGATGGAACAATCTCAAAAGCTAATGGAACAATTTCTTAAATTGAAGCCACCTTAGTTCACCGGAAGTGGAGGCCCTGAAGCTGCTACTCGATGGATCGAAGGGATGGAGAAAGTGTTCGACTTGCTGAGATGTTCAGATAGGGATAAGGTTACTCTGGCAGTCTATCAACTTAAAGGGAACGCTAGTACTTGGTGGAGAGCTGTCAAGGGTAGAACTTTTCCTAAAGGTACAATTCCAGTATGGAATACTTTTGTGGAAGTTTTTAATAATAAATACTTCTCGAGGACAGCTAGAGAGCAAAAGATGGCTGAATTCTTTCGCCTCCGTCAGAACCAGATGACAGTTGACCAGTATGAGGCAAAGTTTGCTGAACTGTCTAAATATGCTCCGAGAATTATTGAGGATCCGGAGGATAGGGCTAGAAGGTTCAAAGACAGGCTGAAGCTCGAGATTAAGAGTGCTCTGGCACCGCTTGACTTTCAGGACTACGATGATATCTACGCGAGAGCACTGATAGTGGAGCGGGACTTAGCCGAAAGGACTACCGCATCTGGATCACGATTTACGTCCCCAAATAGATTCGACAGAAGACAAGGGAAGAAACTCATGTTTAGCAACCGGAGTCACATCCCACCCAATCGCCGAGGGACGATTAGTAAGCCGGTATTTCGTCAAGGTGAGATGTGCGGCTTGTGTCGATAGAGGCATGGGCCTGGCTTGTGTCCGTATCGAGGTGGTGCCTATTTTGGTTGTAGCCAGTTGGGCCATCAGGTGAAAGACTACTCGTAGAGGTAGGGCGGGCAAACGCCGCCACAGTAGGGAGGAGTTGTGCCGCCTAGAGGAGTTGTGCCGCCAAACTTTCAGAATCGTCCGCCGGCACAGGGGAAGGTTTTTGCTGTCACTCGAGAAGCGATGAAGGATTCACCGACCGTTACAGGTACGGTCTTCTTGCATAACCAAGTAGCATATGCCTTGTTTGATCCGGGTGCTACACATCCGTTTATTGCGAATCAGTTCGTTAAATTATCTGAATTGAGCTTGGTGCCTTTAGATATCGTGTTTAAAGTGTCTACACCGTTAAAAGATAAAGTAGTGGCTACAGTGAGCTGTCCTGATTGTAGACTTGTGGTGGATGGTTATGAGAGTAAAATAGACTTGATTGTGCTAGAGATGTACGATTTTGACTTAATTGTGGGAATGGATTGGTTGACGAAGCAAAGGGCCACGATGGACTACTTTAATAAGGTGATTCGGTTTAATCCGATGGATGGTATTAGCTTTGAATTTTTGAGTAATCGAGGAGGAACATCGACTGTGATGATATCATCGTTAGAGGCTACTCGATTGTTGGAGAATAAGTGCCAAGGTTATTTGGTTTCTGTGGTGGATACTTCTACTAAAGAATTGAAATTGGAGGATATCGCGATTGTATGTGAGTTTCTAGATGTTTTCCCCCAAGAATTACCTGATTTACCACCAGAAAGAGAAATTGAGTTCGTGATAGAGTTAGCTCCTGGGACGGAGCCGATCTCTGAGGCGCCATATAGAATGTCATTATCAGAGTTGAAGGAACTCAAAGTTCAGATGCAGGAGTTGTTCGATAAAGGGTTCATCCGCCCTAGTGCATCGCCTTGGGGAGCGCCTGTTTTGTTCGTCAAGAAAAAGAATGGGTCTTTGAGATTGTGCATTGACTACAGGTAGTTGAATCAAGTGACGATCAAGAATAAGTACCCACTGCCAAGGATTGACGACTTGTTTGATCAGCTGCAGGGAGCATCAATATTTTCTAAAATTGATCTACGGACGAGATACCATCAGTTGAGAATCAGAAAAGAGGATATGCCGAAATCGGCATTTAGGACACGTTATGGACATTACGAGTTCAATGTGATACCTTTTGGTTTGACGAATGCCCCTGCTGCCTTTATAGATTTGATGAACAAAGTATTCAAGGAATTCATGGATCGCTTTGTGATCGTTTTTATAGATGACCTTCTGGTGTACTGGAGGAATTCTGAAAATCATGAGCAACACCTGATAGTAGTTCTGAAAACTCTGAGAATGCCTCAATTATATGCCAAGTTCAATAAGTGCGAGTTTTGGCTAGCTTGCGTGGCATTCTTAGGTCACGTGATTTCGAGTGAAGGTATTGCAGTGGATCTGATTAAAATTGAGGCAGTTATTAATTGGTCAAGACCGACAACTGCTACAGAGATTAGAAGTTTCTTGGGTCTGACAGGATATTACAGGCGATTTGTGGAAGGGTTCTCAGTTATAGCGTCACCTTTGACTAAATTGGTGAAGAAAGATATGAAGTTTCAATGGACAGACAAGTGCGAGCGTAGTTTTCACGAGCTTAAGCATAGGCTAACTACGGCTCCTGTTCTAACAATTCCGTTTAGTCTTGGTGGTTTTGAAATTTATAGCGATGCTTCGCTTAGGGGACTAGGTTGTGTTTTAATGCAGCATGGCAGGTTAGTAGCGTATGCGTCTCGTCAATTGAGATCGTACGAGTTGAATTATCCCACACACGACCTAGAGTTAGCTGCGGTTGTGTTTGCTTTGAAAATCTAGAGACATTATTTGATTGGAGAAAGTTTTCAGATGCATACCGACCATTAGAGTTTGAAGTACCTATTCTCTCAAAGGGAACTGAACATGAGACAGCGCCAATGGATGGAATTACTTAAGGATTATGATTGCGAGATCCTGTATCATCCTGGTAAGGCGAATAAGGTTGTTGATGCCCTGAGTAGAAAATCAGTGATTGCTCAATTACAGGTGCATGAGTGACGTTTACTTGAGCAATTGAGAGACTCGGACTTTAAACTGGAGATAAGCCACCTATCGAGTCTCGTGGCTACCTTGAGAATTGAGCCGGAAGTGCAAGTTAAGATTAAGACCCTGCAATCTACATACCCCTTTGTTCAGAAGATCCTTCAAGAAGACTCGGCTAAACGAAGGGTTGATTTTCAAATAGCTGAGGATGGGATACTTAAGTTTAGAGGACGTTTGGTTGTGCCTATTGATGAAAATTTAAAAGAGGAGATCTTATCAGAAGCACATCGTAGCAGTTATAGTATCCATCTTGAGAGTACGAAAATGTATCAGAATTTGAAACAACACTACTGGTGGAACGGTATGAAAATAGATATAGCCAAACATGTAGCTAAATGTTTGACCTGTCAGCAGGTCAAGACGTAGCATTACAAACCTGGAGGACTGCTGCAGCCTTTGAAAATTCCAGAGTGAAAACGAGAGCATATCACGATAGATTTCGTGATGGGTTTGCCAAGGAGTCAGAGAGGGCATAATTCAATCTGGGTGATAGTAGACAGGTTAACGAAATCAGCGCACTTCATTCTAGTAAGAAAGGACTTTGCCTTGGACAGATACGCAGAGTTGTATGTGAGGCATATTGTAAAGCTACATGGTGTGCCAATGACAATCACTTCTGACCGAGATCCCAAATTCACAGCTATATTTTGGAAGAGTTTACAAACTGCTTTAGGGACGAAGCTGCAATTTAGTACAGCTTATCATCCGCAGACAGATGGCCAGTCTGAAAGGACGATTCAGATCTTGGAGGACATGTTGAGAGCATGTGTTCTGGATTTCAAAGGTAGCTGGGAGAAACAATTATATTTGGTTGAGTTTGCCTATAATAATAGTTATCAGTAGAGTATTAAGATGTCACCTTTTTAGGCCTTGCATGGCAGAGTTTGTAAGACGCCAGTCTATTGGGATGAGGTTAATGAAAGGAAGATAACTGGCTCTCAGTTGGTAGAACAGTCGATGGAAGCAATTAAGGTGATTGGAGACAAACTAAAAACAGCTCAGAGCCGCCAGAAAAGTTATGCAGATAAAAGACGCAGACCTTTGGAGTTCCAAGTAGGCGATCATGTTTTTCTGAAAGTGTTGCCTATGAGAGGAATGTCCCGCTTTGGCAGGAAAGGAAAGCTGATCCCGAGATACGTTGGACAGTTTGAAATCCTAAAACAAATTGGAATTTTGGCTTATCGACTTGCGTTGCCTCCCAGACTTGCTCAAGTGCATAACGTCTTCCACGTGTCGATGTTAAGAAAGTACGAGCCTGACCCCGCTCATGTGCTGAGTTATGAGGAGATTGATCTAGATGAGCGAGCGTCATACGTGGAGCGACCTGTTAGGATCGCGGATAGAAAAGAGCAGGTGCTCTGAACCAAGACGATTCCGTTAGTCAATGTGGTTTGGCAACACTATGGTACCGAAGGAGCTACATGGGAGAACGAGGAAGTTATGAAGTGTAGTTATCCTTATCTTTTTTAATAGTTAGAACTGTGCTGTAATTTCGAGGACGAAATTTCCTAAGTGGGGGAGAGTTGTAACGTCCTGGAAATTCGACTTTGGTAAGCGCCAGAAGTCGATGGAAATGATATGAAAATATAATCATAGTCGACACATATTTTGGACTATAAGGATTGAAGAGATGAAAATTTGAATGAATTCTAAAATTTAGGTTATTTCAGATTGGGTTTCGAATTTAATCCGCTGTGAATTAGAATTGTCGTTTTCGCTATCGAGCCTAACCCCGATCGAGCTTGACCAGTGAATTTATCGAAAAAACCCTTCGTCCTGTATACCAAAATTTCGTTTCAATCCCGACGCGTCAAATTACCATACTACCCCCCCCCCTCAATTATTTGTGAGTATGAGACAAGAAAATTTAATGTTGGCCAAGAAAGTCTTGTGGGCCCCACCATTTCTCTTCCCCATGTACGATTCACATCAGCCTCTCTTCTGCCTCTTATTTCTTCTTCATGTTTTGGCCGTGAACAACCGACCCCTTTGCCAATCCATTCCTTCTCTTTCCACCGTTGTTTTGCGTGACCACCGCCTCACCATCGACAGCCATCGCCCTTAGCTACTCCCCACCGCCACCCTGACTCGAGCCAGACCGCCGTCTCCGTCGAACGACCGAGAAATCGGCTCGGGGAGCCCTGCCCTATTTTCGGGTCAGTTGACCCGAGAGCTTCGTGGCCTCCTCCGACCACCACGGCCGCCACCGATGCCAACCACCGTCCTCCCATCGACCGCCCTGACCCAGCCCCACCGGCTGTTCGTCACTAGAGCCGCCGGAAATCAACCCCGAAGTCTTAGTACTCTGTTTTGGACCCGGCTCGGCTCGATCTTCAATCGGGCCGAACTGACTGCCACTGTGCCTTACCGCCACCGCCGATCACTTCCCCAGAGTCCCCTCAACCACCTCGGAACTCGCCGCCGTCGGCCGCCCTCATGGTGCCCGAATTCCACCGCCGATCATCTCTCCTGTTTCGGCTCCGAGAAGAGCCGTTTATGATCACAGCTATTTGCTGCTGCCGGCGGCCTTTCGCCGCCTTTCGCCGGTCCCGGCTGACTCCCACCGACCTTTGGGTGAGCTCCCGAACCTTGGCCAGCCTTATCCCGGCCCGTGTCACCGAAAAACGCCCTAAAACAGTCTGGTTTGTCGATTTTGTTACTGACCCTTACTGTTTCAGGCCGCCGCTCGCTGGAGCTCCGTCGTCGGCCACCTGTTCTGGCTACCTCGCCGGACTTCCTCTGAATGTCGCCAAAGTTTGAGCTCGGATCGTCGCGCGATAAGCCCTAATTCCGCCGCCGCCGCCGCCGCCGCCGCGGCCGCGTCCGCTCGAGCTAACTCACCTTGTGAGTTGACCCTAAACTTTGATTAGGGCGCTAATTACGCTTAGGATTGGTTTAAATTAATTAATTATTTATTAAAAAAATTACGATCGGGACCGGTGTAGATAGAAAAGATGATTATGATAAATGGCCGATTGATTAAATTGTATAGCGCTATTGTGGTAAATTATCAATTGAATGATTGATTGTGTTTTTTTGCGAGCGAGCGATTGATTATTATAAATCGACTGAGAAATAAGAAATGTAATACGAATTGAGCTCGAAATTGTCGGGTTGATTAATTGCTCGCGAATGCGTTAATTGCCTAATTGGTTTGGTTGCTTAGCTGAAATGCTCGATTGAGAGTTTTGTGGGCCTTGGGGCCGAGTCTGTTGCATTTCTGTATGAATTTTGGCATTAATCCTAGATAAACAATGAGTTGATTGATCCTTACCAACAAAAAAATAATAATGAGTTGATTGCCGAATGCTATTTGTGTGGTCACTAAAGGATCAATGACGTTACCTGGCAAGTTTGCATTGTACCATTGGTACTCATGTTGTACCTATTGTATGGAAACTCGTGACTTGTTAGAAGCACGATAATCCATGCCCCTTCCAGTCATACCGTTTTAAGGGATTATTGGATGCCGGTCGCAGCTTGTGAAAGACCAAAGCTGTTTTTAAAGGAATGCATACTTGCAGTGTCGTGCCGGGTGCACTGAATACACCACTTGTAGTAGCCGTAGCTAAAAGGGTAAAGTGGACGTAGCCTGATCCTGCCAGATGAGTGCGAGATCGCACTATTGATGTTTTTATCACGCCAGTCGCGTGGGTCATTGTTTAAGAATGGACTTGTGTGATGTCTTGTGTACGCCTGAGTGGTGGTGCCTTAATTGGTTGCTGATTTGGCGGATATATTTTATTGATACATGTGTGTTTATATCTTATGGCTTGCTGTGGTGCTTAAGTTATCCTAGGCGAGTCAGTGTCCTAACCGAGATTAGACTTGATTAACTAAGATTAAATTCTCACCCCGTCGTGTGACAACTTTTCAGGTCAAAAGTAACGGAGAGACCGGTGCGATTCGTTACTCTCACCCACTCATTACACGATGTTAGTCTCCACTCGGTATCAGGTACGGACTAAATGTGGGAACGCCACATCACGACGATATGGGTCGATGAGGGGATGCCACACTAGTAGCACACCTCTTCAAGGCCTGGTATCTTTGCGATGGGGTGGATCTCTTTGGTCTGCTCAGAGGATTTGAGGGACCACCTCTTCAAGGGGTTCCTAATGTCCCCGCCTGGAATCTGATGGATATATTACGCTTGATGGGGAGGTGGTGGATCCCGCACCCGATTTGCAACCCGAGCTCGAGCCTGAGCAGTCAGTAGCCCCCTCTATACATTCTAGCCAGAGTTCCTGTGACGACCCGAACGACCCGGCTCTCTCGATTGGTTATGACGATCCGGATGCCGTATTTACCCAGTAGAGGGTTAGGTTTCTTTTGTGGTCAGAGAACTGGTGACATCTTTTGTGAGGGTACTGTTTTGGGATAGATGTTGGTTCTGTAAGGTTATAGATCATCTATTCTCAGCAGTTTTATATTAGCGTTGGATTGTCTGGTTTTTCTTCTTACCTATCCCACGTTGATTTTATTGTTTGGAAGATTGCACGTTCCGCATGCGCAGTATATTTTTAGGTCGATAGCAGTTGCCTGGGACGCTATCTTTTATGATCTGGTGGAGATTTGGCAAGGGATGTCGCGAGTTCGAGATTCGGGACGTGACAGTTGGGCGCCAGTCCTGTTAGGAAGATCGCTTCTCCGGCGATGGTAGACAAATTCTCCAACGGACGTCTAGCAAACCGGCTTTTGCATCACGTCTGACGAGAGTTCCTTGTGATTAGTCCGTAAGTTGACTCCCATCACTGACACTAATCCTTGCTAGGGGTGTGCAATCGTACCGGGTTGACCCGAAAATCGGATCGGCCTACTCGAAAAACAAGGTTGGGAACTGGTTCTCACTCAAACCAGCCCAAATACCAATTCTAAATTTTGAAAATCGATTTAAATCGGTTCGATTTTCGGTTCTAGATATAGGCCCATCCGGATCGATTTTTAGAACCGATTTTTAGTTGCTATTAAAAAAAGAAACAATAAGTCCCAACTCCCTAGTGCGTCACTGCCCTTGTTGCTTATGCTCATTGCTCACGGCCACGAATTTTTGTTCTATGTCTCTGAGCTATATATCCTTGTCTGATTCTAGTCATTGAATAAATGAAACTTTCATGAATAACTAATTGATTTCCTTTCTTTTAGTTATTATTTTCCCTTTTCCTAGTTTCTTAATAACAAAACAAATTCTTCCAATGTATAAAATACAAATTCCAATGGCTTTTGCTACTATAACCTTCCCGACCACGATTTGTCTTTTTTTATAGGCATTTCACCTCAAAACGAGTATTGATACTAGGTATAAAAAAATAGAAAAAAGTAATAAATAGAAATGAATAACGAAATAGTGGATTCCATCGTTTCTATGATTATGTCTTAAACAGTGAGGTCCTCTCTATACACCAGAATCCCTTAATTCATTTTATGAACCCTATTAACAACTTGTACAGTTCACATTCTTTGGCTCTACCCATGAATTATCTAGTTCCTCACCTCCTCTCATTTAATTTTTATTTATTGGATTATTCCTTTCGGTGGATTGTAATTTGTATTACTCATTTTATCGATACTCATGTTATTTTAATAATAATAATAATAAAATAGATTTTCGGGTAGATCTTGAAATTAGACAGAAAAATAGGGTCGGTTCCAAAATAGGTTCCAAGACAAACAGGGTCGATTCTCGGTTCCAAAAACTAAGAACCGATTATAACAGGGTCGGTTTCAAGATCTAGGTCTGGAATCGGCCCACCCGGCTCATGCTCACCCCTAATGATCACTACCACAAATGTAACGATGGACTCAAGCATCCATCCTGATGAACTGTTGTCCAAGTTGTAATCCCTACACCAATGAATCTGCACTTGCTAATCTGGCCAACTGCACTTCTACTTCTAAATCACTCCATCAATTTTCGTCAACTGATTCGTTAAGATAAAGAAGCATCCAGAGGGGTCCACTCAGTTGAATATGTGGTAGATTTTAAGTGAGGACCCACTTGAACGTAAAGAAATCGACTACCGAATTCGTCAGTCTTCATCTTCACCAAAGCATGCTAGTTCATCAAGTGAGAAAAGCCATCTTCTTGTGTGATCCAAGCGAAGATCCATGTCCAGTGAGCATAGGCTCGTATCGGCATCCTCGGAGTGCATCCACAAATTAGGAAGCTTATTTCACTTTGCATAACATGTCAATGATAAAGCTAACATCGAGCACTATCATCCGAATGGTACAAGTTAAGAACCATTATAACTGATGCCTAGCTTTTACCAAACAACAGATATAATAGGAAGCAAAGATATATGACTTTTAATCCACAACTCACCAAAGAAGAGACAATATTTGATCAAATCCCTGGATTTATTATCTTATCATATCCCGTCATATCATGGCTAAAAATTTAGATAACCAAATGCTAGTGGTTACGATACTCTCAAAGTTGCGATAACTCATTGCGATCCTAATGGTAAAGTGAATGAGGGTAAAGACGCCAGTATTATAATTATGGGGTTTGAATTTCTTGCTCCGCAAAGAGGCAAAACAAACATTAAAGAGACGAGAGTTAGAGATAAATAAAAAAAAAAAAGCACACGACAAGTACTTCACGGCCGCATCTACACAAACAAATTAGCCACTTCATTTCCACCTCTATTTATTTCTGCTTTGTTTTTCAAATGGCCATCTAGGATGCGTTTATTTGAGCGAAAGGATTTCCTGCGAATTATGTTTTTGGGCTTTCAAGCGCTTAGCTTGCCAAAAACGATAAGTCAACGGAAATATATTTATGCTCAGAGAAAATATATATGTTTAAAGCTAGGAAAATGTTTTCCTAACCTTAAACGAAAAATAAAATTTCCTCGAAATTCATTTTTTTCGGAAGCAAGTTTTCTCGACGGTGAATTTTATCAAAACGAATGACAAACACACTCTTAGGCTTTGTTTGTTTCTCAAAAAATGATTAATTTTTGAGAAAATACTTTCTGAAAAACGATGGATTGTATGGCTTAAAAATTACTTGGAAGATGTTTTAATTACCAATAATTTATGTCAAATAATTTTAAAGACGATGAAAATATTTCTTCATTCATTCATTTTTTGTAATCGATAAAAGTGATTACTTTTATATAGATATTTTTTGAATCGTTCAGTGTGAAAACTCAGTCTCTCCATGAAACTTGCTTTACTCCCATGCATTTAATTTGGTTTCTCGTGAATTGGATATTTCTATCATCCATATAATTTCAGAAAAATTTCAAAAAAAGGGTCAGAACTACCTTTGTTTTATCAAATAAGAGTCTGAAATTGACGTGTGGTCTAAAGTACTCTCATTGTCTCAAATAAGAGTTTGAAGTGGATATTATTTCAAATAAGGATATGAAGTGATCTTATCAGCCTCAAAAAAAGGTATTGACTCACCAGTTATTAGGGACATTTCGATCATTTGGTATTATTATTATTTTATTATTTGATTTTGAAAAACTTTAAAATTTTAAAAAATTATAAAAGTGAGAAAAAAATGAATCATAGGTGGGAGGGGGTGGCCGCCCCAATGTCGGTGGGGGTGACAGCTAAGGTTGATGGGGTTACCAACACGTCGGTGAGGGCCGCAGGCCATCCTTAGACTTGGGCAAGGGCTGGCCACCCATGCCTAGATTTGGGAGACGGCCCCGGTCCTCTCCCTGCTCTGGCGAGGGCCTGTATGGTCGGCGGGGTTGCTGGCCCTCTTGCTTCCCATCGACGTTGCCCCATCGATGTTGGGGCGATGGTGGCTACAAGCGGGAAGGGAGCCCCTCTCGCCCGTGTTTTCCTCTTTTTTAACTTTTGATTTTTTAGTTTTTAATGTAATTTAACTAAAAATTAGGTTAAAATTGAATTTTGATGAAAAGATTCATGATCAGACGGAATATTTAGCCGACCGGCGATGTTAGGGCTATATTTGAAACAAGTATTTTCACTATTTAAGACAATAAGGACATTTCAAGCTTTTATTTGAAACAAAGATTACTTGAGTCTCTTATTTGAAAAAAAAAATGAGATCACTTTGGATTTTTATTTAAAATTTTACCTCTAATTTTCTCTATATTTCCACATGCGGTATATTTAATTTTGTGCATTTTATGTTAATCATTAATTAAAATAATTTTCATGGGCGGTTACTGTTTATGGAAAATTTAGAAAAAGGGAAAAAAATTCCAACTAAACCATTTTCCATTTTTTTTCCCTCTGGCCCCACTCCAGTTTTAGTTCCCGGGAAAAAAACGTTTTTACGCGCCAATCAGATTTCGAAAAACCAAGAAAAGAATAATTTAAAAAGGAAAGAAAAATAAATAAAGAGAGCAGGAAAGGGAACAGCGCGAAACTGAAAATTACCGACTTTTGTTCCCGCCATTTTCACAGACAAAATTAATCTCAAACTCCATCTCTCCCCCGATCGCGACATCTCGACGCAGCCTCTCGCCCTCGCTCGAAGAAAACACCGTCGCCGGATGGACCTCTCCGAGATCGCCAGGAAGCTCGGCCTGTCGGAATCCAAGCACCTCCTCCGCAAAGCGGCGGAGCTCCGTCGCCTCTCCGACGTCCAGTTCGATTCCTCGATCATCGGCGTGGTATTCTCCTCTTCTTTCTTCCTTTTTTTCGAGTGACCGCGAAGTTAGAGGCGCTCGTTCACGGTCGATCTCTGAGGATTCGAATTTTGTTTGTCGCAGGGAGAGGTTTGCAAGGGCATAATCTGCTTGGAAATCGCTGCGAACAGGTTCCTCAGACTCTCCCTCTCTCTCTTTGTTGTCAATCTTCGATCTGCGGGTTTTTTTTTTCTTGTCGGGGTAGAAGTGATCCGCGGTGTTGATAGGATGCTATGGAATTCTGTAGATTGCAGGTTATGTTCGATCGGCAGGCCGCGGTGAAGCAGAGTGGAATGTCGGAGAAAGCGTACAATAGATCGTTCATTTCAATGCAGAACGGAATGGGCCTCAAGTGGGTTACGCTTCGTTCTCTTTAAGAGCTGATTTTGCCTGCTGTGATCTTTTCAGAAATTTAACAAGCACGATGCATGGTGTTGTTAGGAATACACTGGATATAAGAGAACTTGCGATTCAGTTCGGCTGCGTCAGGCTGATACCGTTCGTGAAGAAGGGCCTATCTCTGTAAGGCTCGGTTTGCTTTCCCATCATATTATACCCGTAGGCTACGAGGCTCGGTTATCCTGTCATTGCTCTTGATTGGGTTTTTGGAGACTGGTTGATTTTTCCATTACCAAATGTGTGCTGGATTGCCCGTGAGAGGCTAATCCGCGTATTGCCACAGAAAAGTCATCCTTGTTCATTTTTCATTCGGCGTTACACTGATTATTGATGATGAAGAAAAGATTTACTGTGTGATTTGTCCGGCGCTCAACAGTCACGAGTTGTCGAGTTTTAGTAGGATTATCAATTTCTTCGGCCTAGGATGATGTTTTGTGAATTGAGATGTAACCACGATGTCCTTCTTTACCAGCTACAAGGACAGGTTCCTCACATCATTGCCTGCATCGCGAAGGGCGACTGCCGATTTCACTCGATCTGTTTTCGTTGCTGTAGCATTCTACTTATGTGCGAAGAAACAAAAGGTATTTGCGCCAGTATTCTATTATTTGCCTACTATCTTTTTTGGTGCAATGGGCTATCGCATCTTAAGCATCCTAGTGACGCATTGAATGATTTTGCAGCTCAAGGTAGACAAGAACAAGTTAATTGAACTTTGTGGGACATCCGAAACTGAGTTCGCTTCTGTAAGATAGCTGCGTTCTTGCTATGCCTTGCCCATTAGAACAATCTAATGACACCTGCTTTTTGCTGTTACAACATGAGGTGATGCTCAACTGCTCTTTCAGGTTGCCAATTCAATGAAGGATCTATGCTACGATACTTTTGGCGTCTCAAAGGAAAAGAAAGATCCACGAGAGGTCAAAGGGAACCGAGGTGAATAATATGACGGCTCAACATTCTTAGAACACTCAATTTCTTTGTACCCATCTCCAGTCCTTCCTATTAGTTTCCTGGTTTGAAGAACTAGAATGCAGTTGATGATTAGTTCTTCAATGTGTCATAATTTGTGAGCTTTTCCTGATCAACCATCATTTGGCATCTAGATCTGCTTGACGTAGTACCTGAGAAAAGGCAACTGGAGGATGGGGGATATCTATCGGACGAGGGACCGGAGGTATGATATTAGCATACTTCTTCTTTTTGTTTCCTGGAAGATTTCTTTATGATTTCAGAGTTCAGACGAGCATGTGTGGATTATGACTGTTTCAGCCATAGCTCCTTTATGCTTAATCTGATCCACTCCTGTCATGTTGGTATTTGAACTTATCTGATTCAGGGCTGAAAGAAAAACCACATAAAAAGCAATTGTGCATTTGTTTGCATGTTTGAAGGACTGGCTTCTATACTATTTCAATCTCCAAGCTGCAAAGAAAAGTCTGTCTTTTGGGTTCTTTAATTTGCCTGTGTAAGGGGAGGATCACCGTAGCAACTACCAGTTCTTAAAATCTGTTAGCAACTACCAGTTCTTTAATTAATCAATGTCTGTCAAGATCAAGAGGAATTGCGTATACTATGTCTTAAGCTTATGGCCGACGGAACCATTTCAATGTTTAGATTGATGATCGTCCATAAGCGTTACTGCGTAGGACTCTTTTATGTATCATAGGGACTTGAACATTCATAACCAAATTTACACCTGTCCGACTAATTGCTGAGCCACGCCGAGGCCCCCAGTTTTTCATAAGATCGAACCTCCGTTATATGATAAAACTTGCCGTTAATCAGATGTGCTCATCTGGTTTTGGTTTTAAATGAAAGCGAATCAACTGCCGCAACAAAGTACTAACACCTCTAAGTACCCTGTAGGTGTTAGTACCAAGAAATCCCGACTTCTGTGGCAAGAAAGTTGCCAAAGCGAAATCTTCCATTGCGCATATTAGGTTTCAATGCTTGATGTCCCATTTGTTGCTAAGTGATAAGATCTCCAGCTTTGAGCCGCCCAAAATTCATGCCTGTCATTCAAAATGCTCTTATGAAGTCATACATGAGTTGGCTAACCAGATGCACGCCTTTATGTTCAGTCTTCATGCTACAAGAAGCGCAAGAAGATGGAGAAGAGGGATTACGATCAGTGGAAATCCTCCGTCCTTGCATCTAACGAAAAGACAAAAGGTTTGACGGACTATCTTTTAGCTTCCCCACTTTCCCTTAGAAACTCGTGGACTGTGTCTTATCCGATCCTCCGTCTGCTCCTTAGCTTCATGCAAGCGGACCAGGCAAGCGCAAATCAACTTTGTCAAAAAGGTCCCTGAAGCCCAGGAGCTGGAGGCATCGTGAGGATCATACAAGCACTCTTGACTTTTGTCAACGGCTCTGCCAAGTAATGCTAATATTATCAGTTGCATGAGCTGGAACGACCGGCTACGAGAACTCTGGGAAATGGAATGTCCTCAATTGGAGAGTAGTTCATGATACGGAGAGGTCATAGTTTATGAATCGTCAAATTGTGTATAAATTTTATATGAATCGTCGAATTCATTAAGCTGATTCATATCTTTTGTTCGTTTCTCTAGGGCGCCTCTATCTTTTAGCATGTTAAAACATCCTGTCCAAATGATCTTTCTATAGGTATCCCGGAAAGAGGCGTCCGACTGCATCGTCCGCGATGATTGAGCCAAGTTGCTTCAATCCGACTCCCACATCTTCCTCGGTTTCTCTGATCCTCAATGCTTCTGCCTCTTGGCATGTCATGTAGGGCAAGGAGCATTCCTTTCTCGCACAAAAGTATTAGAGAGTTCTCCGATGCTTGGGGGATGAAAACACCGAGTTAGCTCACTTGTTTGGTATAATGAGATTAGTTATCTTGGATCGATCGGATCTTCACATGCACGGGAAATACGGAAATTGCTTGTGGGCAAAACTACCACAACAAAAGATTAAGGGCCGCGTTATTTTCGCTCCTTCCTTGGCTAATACACTCTATTTTATATGATGTTATCTTTCATGGATTTTCGCTCACATTTCCTTAAAAATTTAGGTGACTATCCTTGAGATTCGAGCCGTCTTTCATAACACGGATATTCCAGATCTCCTATTTTATGAAATAATTTTTTAATTGTTTATACATATTTTTGTTAATAATAATCTGGGCATTTCATTCATGACACGAACGACTCGAATTTAAAGAGTAGTACCTAAACTTCTGAGAAAACATTACGCAATAATTTTCTCATTTTTAGGATCATCTCATATCTCTTACTATTCTACCCAGGGTGTTCCCTTGTTCTTTCTCTCAAATGAGATGTCTTTTTGGTTTCTTTTCTTTTCTTTTCTGGTGTGTCCCACCTTCCATCTTATCTTTCTCGCAAGACGATGCTGGTGGTCTTATCGGTGATTAGAACGGGGACTCGCTGCACTGGATGTTATTGCTACCTGGTTGGACCCCAAGGAAGCGGCGGCGGCCGCAGGGCTAGAAGGTACGGGCTCGAAGTGGGGTTTGAAGAAGAGGGAGACGGCGTCGAGGGTGAGGTCCCGGATCTATTGAAGGAAGTGATGATAATGGTGGCAGACTTTGGTGAGAATCTCGTTATCCCGAGAATAGGCCTCGGTGTACTTTGGGTTGGATGAAACGCGGACGAGAAAAGTTGGACGGCGTCATTGATTGATTTCCCTATAATCTCTCTCTCTCTCTCTCTCTCGTGTCAATCCAAGTACTCGAATAGTTTATCGAGGTGGTATGTGCGAAGGTTAAAAGGATAGCATGTGGGATCCGGATCAGGTGCCGTTCCATTTCCATGCATGTGTGGGTGAGTGAGTGTACTAGGGAGAGATCCAATAGAAGAATTGGCATGCTAACCGTGAGATTGGGGGAGGGAGAATCGAGTGGTTACCTGAGGCAGAGGTTACTTAGGATGTGCATGAAATCACTTCAGAATTTTCATTTTTCTGCCGAAAGTCGATCTGACATGGAAGTTCGTTTGGTAAAATCCTATCCGAAGCAGAAATGCATTTGGTAAAAAAAATTGATTTATGGTAAGATTTTCTACTTCTGATCGGATTTTCTACTACTGGCAATATTTTTGGCCAATTTCGAGAAGTAATTTTTTTTACTTCTCCGGCTCCAGAAGTCATTCTCACGGCTGGTTGCCCGCCGCCGCCGCCGCTATCGAACATTTTTTTTTAATAATGTTTCGAAAATAAAAATTTTTAATTGTTAACAAACGAATTTCTCTTATCAGAAGTAAATCTGGTCGATAAGTAGAAAAATCAACATCTATTTCTGAGGATAAGTTGAAAAATCAAATTCTTGTCAGAAATCGACTTTTTTGCCGGAAGTATTTCCATGCACAACCTTGGTATGTCCGTCACGGTGAAGAGGAAGAAATGAAGTTCATGGTCATATTCGGTCGACTATAACTATGTTGAGAGTCATTAGATGTGTCATGGGTGAATCGGATCAGGTTTGAGTCCGGTCGATTGTGGTCCGACTCAATTAACTCGTCTAACCCATTTTGACCTATATTCAATAACTCATACCCAATCTGACCAGCAACTAACCCATATTCGACCCTGCCTATTTTGACCCATGTTACCAAATTATAATACTATTCTAAGAAAATAATATTACTAAAATAATTCCATACAATAAAAAATCTAGTGAATTTTTTTTCTTTTTATTTTTTTTATATTTTTCTATTTTTTCAAAAAAATATTTTTAAAATATTAACTATTCAAAAATATTTTATTATTAAAAATATCTCTTATTCAAAAATAATTTTAAATTTTAAATTTTATTTTTCTCCGGTGGACAGTGGCGATAGTGGGCAACTAGTGACAGCAACTTATATATATATTTCTTTTCAAATTTATTTCATTTTAATAATAATAATAATAATAATAATGATAATAATAATAATAAAAGTGTAGCACCCCCACTCCGAGTACTACCAACAGAGTTGTAACACCCAGGTCGTCACATCTAACCATTCTCATTTAATATGATATTATTAATATTAATGGCGCAAGCGGAAGATTAAAAATAATACAAGTGCATGTAAAATAAATAGTAGACACGACATCTAAGGTTTGACTTTATTCATAGGAATCATAATCCTATTACAACACATGATCAACAAACAATGGATCGGAAGATGAATTAGAGTTTATTGATAATTACATATATTTTTTGAGAGATTCTTTACAAAAGTTCAAATATTAGAAAGTACGTTGACTATTCTCATTTTATCGGTGTTATCAACTAGCTTCGTCTTCGCCACCGCCTTCAAGGCTCGATCTCGTTCCTTACCCGAATACCTGAAAAGATATTCCCCAAATATGGGTAAGCTAACTACAGCTCAACGAGTAAAACTTCTAGTCTAATGACTAGGCCGTTCAATCACTCATTCAGTTAAGCGGATGTCGACAAATAGACAAGGAATAGAACCTAAGCAAAATGTCCATGGTTTGAATACTAAAAGAGACTTCAAGGTAATCGATGTCTAATAGGCAACCCTAACACAACGACCTTCAGACGCCACGCATTCTTCCCACAATCCTCGCGTCCGTCCGTCCAAGTAGCCTTGATTCCATTCCACATTTAATTTGTAAATTCTTAGCCAATCTCACGCAGATTTTTAACTCACTTATAGAACTTAGGCAGTACATCCAATCACTCTGATACCTGCTCGACTCACCGTAACAATTTACTAACAATTTATTGAATTAAAGCAATAAAAATAATTCAATATTCGAAGAAGATACGCATGATGTGATATGCACATGAATGGATGCATGCACTCCCATGTAAAATACTTACTATTGATGTACTAGAGTCCAATTACCTCTCGTAGTACCAATAGGATCATCGTACCCGAGTCAACTACCACTCGTAATATTGATACTTTACCTAGCTCTACCGACGATACCCATGGCAACTTATATGCCCATGGAACCCTCACTCCAAGGCTTCGCACACATACCAACGCAATCCTCTTGGCGCCACCAACCAAGGCATGCCGACTCCCGCAGGGAATCATACATTACGTTATTTTTTTTTTCTTGTGGCCCTCAACCCCTTTCGCCAAGCGAATGCAATGAGATGATTATCATGATAATGTTGATGAGCAATCACAATCAGTTCCTAATGCAACTACAATAAGTACGATGTTCCATCTTTTACTAATTAATAGTTACCGACTTCATTCGAAGTTTACCTATCAAAACCTTGACAACTTTCACATATATAGTCGATTGACATAATAAGAGCAACTTCGAAGCTCACGGTCAGACCCTCGTTTACATAACCACTTCAATCTTGTCTTGCACCAACGACATCTCAATGTCATACTAACACATAACTTAACAATATTTAGGAGAACATTCGATCAATTAAAACTCTATTAGTACCTCTCCACAACAAAGAACATGACCGTTTATTAATTCCCTTAACTCTACCACTTAATGGCTTAATTATCAATTCGCCGATTACTTCGGCTATGCTACAACAATGAAACCTCAATTATAGATCTTTAGGACATCTTATATGATTGTTGCACCTTAGTCGCGCTAGAACTAAACTTAACCTCTCACAATCTGGCAACGATCATACTAATTCACTACACGAGGATACTAATTAGGCTCATGGCAGCAATAACTCAATCGTCTAATGCCAAACTACTGCGGTCAATCATCTAATTCATGACTATCTCTCATCACACATACACGGCCAAACCTCCCTTGGGTCGGCAACTCAAATCAAGCTTAATATTTGACATTCATACAATCAAAATACATATTCCTCATACTCATAACTCATAGTCGATCATACTAGCAAGTGTTGTAATCTCATCCTCGTTTCCTAGTTCATGCAAGATGATCTTCGGTTTTAATACACATTTCTAAACATCGATAAATCACACTCCAATGAACCATTAATAATCAACATAGTAGTATGGATAGTGACGCAGCGTTCAACGTTAAAGAACAAATAAATACTTGCTTGGAGAAAAAACTCAAAAATTCAATATTGATGATAAATATGTAGTTCAAAAACCCTAAAACAAGGTTATATAGGGTGTTAACCCTAATGATATCAAAACCAGCAAAATTATAAAATTACCAATAAAAATAAAATAAAATTTGAAAATAATAAATTAATTCAAAAGACCATCTAAACGATCTTGGATCGTTAAAATTCATCGTCATTCAATGTCAAAGGCACTGAATATTGATCGTGCGGCCGCTTCGCTTCAACCGACCGAATCTAAGCCCATTTTGACATCGTTGACTCCGAATCTGAAAATTCTAAACGCATCTTCTTGACTTCTATTGGGACTTCTGCCTATCCAATTGGTCCGATGTGAAGCATTAGATAGAAGTCCACTTGACTAGGATCATGTATAAAGAATAACAAAGCTCGAATAAAACCGGACAAATAGCGGGCCTCCTCATGCAGATTCTGTGCAGTTTAAGCCGACGAAATTCTGTCTACTTTCTCGACAATCATTCTTCATATTGATATTTCTCATGATCTTACGATTACATAGGAAAAAACGGAGCTCAATTTGGCATCCTGATGAGGTCAAACGATCCATTTTTCTGCAATCCTACATTGAAACCTGCAAGGAAATCTCTCGGAATGGAGTGCTCGTGAAAGGAAGAAGATGGATCATGAGAAGAGAGAGAAGAGGCTTATATATAGTAGAGGAGGGTTTCTTTCATGAGAGCCAAATGTCAAACATGTGCTAAGTATTTTTCTTTTCTCATATCTCACAATTTGAATCCCATGCACGACATTTCCACTTCACCCTCAATTTTACATGTGGTCCTCCAATTTTCCGCCCAATGTCTAATTAATTTCATGTGATATTATCTTTCTTTAACATCTCTATTCGAATTGCATCAATTCAAGCCTCAATTTTCGTGAATTTTAAATTTATTATAGACAAATTTCTAAGACAAACCTCTTCGTATACTACTTGTCTAATAAAATGCGACATCGCACATTTTCCAACCTGCTGGATCATTTATAACTTATTGCAAATACCTTTCGCAATATATCCAAAATGACCTTCATTTGGGGAGCTCGTTTTCAATATGCTACACAAAACCTTTGAAGTATTGAGCTCATTTGCAACTTGTGGAAGGAAGCTCTCTTCATGGGCTAAAAATTGGTTCAATATGGGTAAAAAATAAGTTTAAGTGTATGACCCACTATTGATCCATTTAATTTTACTTTAACCTTTTGAATCAACTTTTAATGAGCCCTTTAAAAATTAGTGACCCATATAAGGCCCATTTTACACAAAATATGAGTCAAATATGGGGTTATGACCCATATTGACAGTTCTATGAGTCATGTTCTCCTTAGTCATAAATCGGTAGTTGATGAAGAAAATAAAAAAAATAAAAAGAGATAGAATATGGTAACGAAATGTCTTCAATTGCTTCCGATGAGAGCGAGAAAAATAAAATTTTGACTTTGAAGCTTCTTTTTTCCCCCCTTTCTTTCTATATTTAATTACAAAAAATTGACGAATTACTACTAAGACTAGAATCATGATTGGATCTGTGACATTCTGAATTTCAACCCTATCTCGAAGCTTATTAATGAATAAATGCCTATCAATGTATTTAAGTAAATCTTACTCAGAATCGATCACTCTTGAGTCGACTAACCAAAAAGGGAATAACTAACTAGGATTCAAGTATGTAGACTAAAGAACTCGACTATGGACTGGTACTTGGATCATAATGATTGTCGAGGGGGTATTTGTGCCAATAAAGGCCGATCAAAGAAAAATTCTAGAACGATTTACTAGAGTTATGCAATTGGTTCACGAGTGATTCCGTATGACCATAGTATGATTTGCAAATTAACCTAAATCGATTTCTAATGATCATAACCTCAGGAACTAGCGATAAATTCTCGTAATTACACGACAACCAAAGTCGTCATGGCTCGAATAACTCTTCAACGTGACATTAGTCGCAGGTTGATACGCGTAACTCCTAAGAGCCGCCCGTTAGTATGAGATGCGCTGGAATGACAAACGACTGAATTTGGTCATGAATTAGACTTCGAGATTGAAGGCCGAATATTCAAGGATTCCAATATCAATAAACTGGACGTAGTCTCATCGAGGACCAGTAAGGTTACGGTTCGTTCCATATCCACTAGAAAAGTGAGATTTCAGACCAACGATTAGAAATTATCCTTTCACCCCTAGGTTAATGATAATTCATTGGAATTGAACAAGGCCAGTATGGTCTTGAGTCCCTCCCCCCTTCAGCCGAAATTATGAGGGCAACATGGTCCATTTAGCTCTTGAATAATTGGAGACAAAGAATGACACTTACTTTTCCCGTGAACCACTCTTACCAACTTGTCATTCATCAACACTATTCATGTCATGTAACCACTCCACTCACTTTTTCCCTCCATTTCCCATCTTCCTGACTTTGGTTAACCAATTCCCTCTCTCCATATCTGCCTCATTCGGCCGACCCCTTCCAAGTTCACTTTTCTTCATTTTTGTTTTCTCTCAAACTCTCTCTTCTCTCATTTGGTTCCTCACGACTGAACATTGGCCGCCTCTCCTCCGCTTGATCTCGGTCGTAGGCTGTCACGCCACCAACACCACCATCTGGTCTCCTTCTGCTCCTTGCTCGAACGGCCAAGAGGTCTCAAGGTCAAATCACCGCCGACCAACCAGGATTGAATCGAAGAGCTCTAAGGGTTGTTCTTGGTTGTTTTTGGTGGATTTTAGGTAAGTGACTCCTAAAGCCTAACTTGGTGTTTTGAAAGGTTGAAGGATGAGATTAAGAGTGGTATTAATGGATTTTCTTGGTTGTTTTCTTGGTGGATTTAAGGAGGCCAAACCCTTGCCGACCGGCCAACTTGAACCGTGACTAGTGCCGCTCATTTCGAGGAGTTCCTTAGATCGTTTCATTTGGTAAGTTGGTTCTAAACCCTCCTTAGGACATTAAGGTACTAAGAGGCAAGTTTTATACCTTGTTTGGTGATTTTCATGGTTGAACTTGTGAGTAAATCCTAGAGACCGATTCTGACCTTAAAGACCGATTATGGCTTGCATGTCCTAAAACTTGAAATTATTAAATCTATGACGAGTTACAGGGTTGAGGGTTCGGTTGGAGATGGTCCTTGGGAGCGGAAGTGCTTAGTGGTGGTTATTAGCTTAAAATCAATTGACTGGATTGGTGTAACTCCTGATTGGACCCTATATGTGTTCGGCCATTACGTGGTATTGTGGTATGTTGCATTAAAATGCTAAATGTTCCTTAATGCTATTTGGCCGTGTACTAATACTTGTGAACCAGGAGATTGGATCATTTTCAATGATTTGCGTGATTTGGCCTTGAATGAGAAATGACGGATTAAAAGCTCGAATTGGCTGTCCTATGTTGTTATGTTCAGCCTTGTATGATAAATGGTGGATTGAATGATGGAATTGATCAATTGAGACCATATAGTGTTCAGCCCTGGATGATCCATAAGGTCAAAGGTTAGTTTTGTGCTAAATCAAGCTGTATTCGATCATGAAGTATTAAAAGGTTATCAATTGACTAAATGACGTTATGTGGTTCCATGGAATCAGGTTTTAAGTGTGAAGAGCTTAATTGTACTCTTGAATTATGAAATGTGAAATTCATGATTTCTAACCTTAATTGATTTAATTATAATTTTAAGTGTGTACTGTACCATGATGCGTTAAACGCGGGCTTTAAAGGTATCTTGAGGCGTTAGATGCGGGATTGACTTGAGGCGTAGTAACGCGAGTCTTAAAATGACACTAGATACCTGAGATGTAATAACGCGGGTTCATTAATTAATTAAGCTTGAGGCGTCAATAGGCGGGCCAATCCAATGGAATTGGTACCATAATAAGTATAACGCTACCCATATGTTATGGTCCATTAAGTGCCAAAATACGAAGTTTAATCTTGAATTGAAAATTATATGAAGATATATGCTTTCACTATTGTGCAATGTGTCGTATGCTTTATAACTCAATTGTCTGGACATTGCTTATTTTCAAAAGTGTCTAGAGATACCAATGACCTAGTTTATATTTAGGGTTAGCTTACTAAGATTTATTCTCACCCTGTCGTTGGCTCAACTTTTTCAGATCCCAAATCTTAAAACATGCCACCAAAATATTTTGGGGAGCCGATGGATATCCATAAGTCGGTGATCGAGTATCTCGTAGGTCCAGGTAAGACCTACATTAGGAAGGGGAGCATATTATGGGTTGACGAAGGAGATGACGATTGAGAGTAGCATTATTTTGAGGCTTGGTTCTATCGGGACGGAGACGTGACATACAGACCCTTGAGGAGCTTCAACGTGCCCCGGAGTGTAATTCCTTGATGGTGCAATGCTATACCCCCTGATGACGAGGTACTCCATCCGGAAGCCCAACCTAAGACCGGTCAGCCGGAGCTCCCAGAGTCAACTGAGGAATTAGAAGTCATGGAGCTCTCTGATGCTGAGAAAACACCTACAGAACCCACTGAGTCTAAGTTGGAGCCAGAGCTAGAGGAAGAGTTTAATGCCGAGTTAGAATCTGAGACCGAGTCGGAGGAAGAGGTTCCCATGGACTTAGAGTCAGATGTTTCTGCAAGTACGACCCCGTGACTGACGAGAACTACTCAGACGATAGTTGACCCGATCTTTAGGTATAGTTATGACACCTAACTTTTTAAGACACCCTTTAGGATAGGAGTGTCGTGACTGGACTAGATGCATCCTTTTGACTAAGTCTCTCGTTCCCTTCGAACCCTGTTTTGTATCTCTGTTGTTGACCAAGTTGTAAAACTGCCATTATATCAAGTTATGTTATAAGTGTTTTATCATCCTGAGTCATCTTTATACTGTATCGTACGGAGTTTGTATATCGCTTCCGTATGTGCATTTGAATTCATTCGCCTATCACAAAATCGCCCGATCCTGGGATAGTGCGACAGTTTAGCCAATAAAGGGTTGTTAGTGCGCTCGCAAGGACACGAGACGTGACAGGATCTAATTAGGAGAAATAAGCGAGTGCTAGAGTTACCTTTGAAAGAAAGAGAACACGAAGAATTAAGTAGGAGGAGGGAGGTGGGACCCACAAAAGAAAAAGAAAAAGAAAGAGACTAAATAATGAAGGATGCTAAAAAAATAGGATCTATGGAGAATAATAAGGTCAAAATAATGTTATATGAAGCGCATTAGCTAAAGAATGAGTGGAAAGAGCGACCCGAGACTAATCCCAGAATGAAGAATCTATAATAAAAAGAGTGAGATCAATGCCTTACTTTGGATGCAAACAAATTATAACTTCCCTACTTAATTCTTTAGGGTAAGTTGACAAGAAGTCCTAAAATTATTACAAAAGTGTAATTGAGTTCTAAAACTTTTAAAAAATATAATTAAGTCTTAAAACTTGTCAAATTAATGCAATAGGGTCGTAATTTCATTTTATTTGGCTAATGAAAAATGTTGGCGTGGCCTTTTTTTTTTTATAGCTTTCTCTCTCCTATGTGGCTAAAATAGGAAATATAAGTACAAAACGATGTTATTTAGGTTAAAATTTGATTTTTTTAAAAATATAAACATTAATAATAAACTAAATTAACAAAAAAGGCAAAAGGAGCGGGGCCCTCAATGCTACTGTTCCCCACCAATGCCAAAAGGGGTGAGGGTTGGTCGAGGTTGCCGAGCCTCAATTAGTAAGCGGTCACCCCAATCGATGGCAAGCGAGGGCCGCCATTGGCTGGGGTGGGGTTGGGCGATGACGTCGACCTAGTCTGAAGGCCATCGCCTGCCGTTGGCTAGGATTGTCAGTCACTGGCTAGGGCTTAACAACACAGGTTGACCCTCATCGACCCTTTTGACAATGGTGGGGGACGACGGTGGTGAAGGCCAATAGGGACCTTCACTAGTTTTCTTTGTCCCTTTTTTTAATTGTTGTGACCTGTTTTTTTTTTTCTCGAGCTAATGGATTATCGAATCGAGCCATTTCTCCTCTTTGAGACATGGGTCATGGGCTTCTTGGGCACAAGCCCTCCTAGGCCCACACCAAATCGCAGAAGGAATTTAATTTTCTCGAGGCTTTCAATGATAAGATTCGATCATTTTCGACCTTGGTGAGGTCAAGGTGACATGTGCAACGTGTGCATGCATTTGAAGTCGCCACTGGTTTTTCTTAGAAGATGTACTGGAAACCTCATTGAACGATTTGGAGAGATCAATTAGTTTTGCGGAATCAGAGATTTTGGGTTCGAAGATTTGGATGCGTTGGTGTCATTACCAACATTTTTTCGATGCCTAACATGATTGATTTTCCTAACTAAAATTTCATGCATGAGCGATTTTCAAGTGAACTGAGTCTGATTCAGGATTTCATGCAGATTAGAAAACCAGTCCTACCAATCACAAATCAATGTAATAAAAGCGCGATCAAGTGCATAAATAAGCCATGTTAATGCACATCAATTTAAATCAAGGGTTTTCTAACATAGCCCTAAGGGCTTAGAATGCGTGATTAAGGGCCGAAGATAGAACGAGAAGATTTTCCCGAGGGGCGAATCATCATTTTTGGAAGGTTCGGATGTCGAGCTACCCAAGATAGTCCATGGCCAATTGATCGTGGTCATTTTCTAATGCTTGAAAAATTTTTGAAAATTTTTGATTTTTTTCAATTTTTGGGAGGCGATTCGCCAAAAGAGAAAAATGATCATTTTTCATATGATCGAGGATCAAAACACTCAAAATAAATTTTGGTCGGTTGATTGTTGCTCTTACCTATTTTTTGGGATTTTTATGAAATTTTTTAGAAGCAATTTGCCAGAAGGGCAAAATCATCATTTTGAAACGATCAGGAGTTGAAAGACTCAAATAGATCATGACCAATTGATTGTATTTTATGAAATATTTGAAAAATTTTCTGAATTTTTAATGATTTTTCTATTTTTAATGAATTTTCAAATTTTCTATTTTTAATTATTTTCTGAATTTTTAATTATATCAAAAATATTTTTTAGACCGGTTTGAACCGGCTCATGCCTCGCTCGGCCTGATCGTACAATTCAAAGGCCAGTCTAAAACGACGCAGTTTTTGGTTTTTTTCACATTTTTATTAATTTTATTAATTATTTGAAATTACCCCTATCAGACGTTCCAAGATGTGCCACGTGGCTTCTCTCGGTCCGTCTGATTCTCTATTTATTAAATCTGAAAATAAAGGGGCGATCTGATGGTCCTCATAGCACCACTTGGCTCAACCTTGGCCACCGGATCAGATTTTTTTATTATTAGAATCCTAAAATAATTTCTTTTATTCTGAAATTTTTTTAATATAAAAAAATCCAATTTGTGACCTGTGCCGAATCCACGGCCGTCCGATTCAACTTTATTTTTTCTAATACCCAGTCTCACCTGCCTACATGGCATTCCACGTGATGCCACGTTGGCGTTGACTAGTCAACTCCCTTGATGGGGAAAATGACCGGCACTGGCAATTCTCGTCGGTGCCTCGCCTGAAAATGGAGTCCGACATCCAAACGACCCGGAACTGATGCAATTTTGATACCAAATCAATCTCCTTGACTCCCACGTTAACGTATGCTCATTTCAAGGCCAAAAGACATTGGAAACACCCCAAACGGAATAGCCACAGTTTTGGCTCAGGCGACCCTTTTTCATTAAAATTTTTTTACGATCGAAACTCAGGTCTAAGCATTTAGTGAACATCCAGAGAGGGTATAGGGGATTACCTGAGTCCGTTTAGAGCCTGGCGATCGCTGGTTGCGCTGGCACACGCTCTCGGCTCACACCAAGGCCGAGAATGCTCCGATCACCATTCACAACAGGATTTAATGCAAGACAGAGGTTACGCGGAGCTTAGAGTCGATTTAAAGATAGGCTTAAGGTAAAAAGAGAGCGAGGAAGGCTTGGACTCTACATGACCGAGAAATTCTCACAAAATACTACATGGGTCATTTTATAGGACAACTAATATGCACGCATAAAAATGGTGTCCAATCTGAAAATGAGGACCTCACGCAAAACAAATATGAATAGACCATTTAGCATACTCATGAGGACTGAAAATGAGACCGGTACGTGCTTGATTTGGGTCGGCTTGATGAAAAATCAAACCGAACCGAACTCGATGGAAGCATAATGACACGGCAAAAAAGAAGGGGTCCGGAACCTACCTTTTCCGGCGACACTAGCAATGAACAGGGCATTGGTGGTGAAATGTCGGAGGCCTGGATGTCTTGAGATGCCTCCTCGAACGTCGAGGCTGCATGGCGCTCGCCTTCGCGGCTCACCCCCTCTCCGTTCGGTGCTCTGTTTTTTCGAGCACCAGAGCTCCGGTGGCTTTTTCCTCTCTAGCTTCCTTCCTCTGTGCGTCTGTGTGTTTCATGGCGTGAGAATGGCCAGCCCCTTCCCGAATGGCCTCTCCTCTTTCTTTCCTTCTTGGCTCACTCTCTCCCCTGATTGTTCTTGCTCGTACTACTACCTCTCTCTCCTTCCGACATTCTCCTCTCTCGTAGCCGTTACGCCAGCTCGCCTACGCATCATCCCGTGCAGCAGACGACAAAAAACGAGATTCTAGCAACATCGCATGAGAGGAAGGACAAAATGTGCATGAATTGCAGCGTGGGAAACCTGTTGGTGCATACGCGGATCTGGCGGTGCGGGTCAGGTCCGATCCAGTTTGGAAAAAATGGTTAAATTGGGACCCAATTTGAGGATTTTTGGTGAAATTGAGGTCAAAATTGGGTTTCCCAATACTTTTTACACGCAATGTGGGTGTTTACAAGGATTGATAAATTTGATGAAAACCCCACAATCGAATTAGGATATGAAAATGATTTTTGGCTAGTTTAAGGCACAAACGATTGTATCAGTCTAAACTAAGGCCAACATTGGATTCAGAATAATGAGAACCAACGGGTAGAGATGTTTGATTTTCATGGGCATGCCTATATAAAATTTAATTTCACAATTTGTGAGGCCGATGATTAAATTGAAAAGAATTTGTGCAATTACCCTTTCAGTTAAAATTGAAGAAATTAGAGGGCAAATTGACCCAATTTCACTTCAAGGCTCTAGAATCCAATGTCGTAGCTTATTAAAAGTGAAATTTGAAAATGAAAATACTTGAAAAGAAATTTTTATGCTCGATTCGGGTTTACGTTTGTGAAGTAACGTAGTGACCCAAGTCGAATTTTAGACATATTAAGTGACCAACTTGAAGAGAAAATTAAACTAAAAAATTTACTATTTTTTTGTATTTTTCCAATCATGAATGATATTTGTTTTTTTATTTTTTTGGGTATTTTCATAATAAATAAATTCAAAGAGTTCCTAAAACTGTTCTGTGGTAGGTTATGGAGAAGAAAAAGGTTTCTTCAAAGTACGTAGAGGCACTTAAGGATATGTATGATGGAGCTACTACATGTATGAAGCCTTGTAATGGCACATCGAGTTATTTTTCAATCACAGTAGTCTTACATCAAGGCTCTACTTTGAGTCCTTATCTTTTTGCCATAGTTATGGATGAGTTAACAAAAGATATCCAAAATAAGATGACTTGGTGTATGCTTTTTGCATATGATATTGTGCTTATTGACGAAACCAATACTGGGGATGATGCTAAATTAGAATTATAGATAAGTACATTGAAGGCCAAAGGATTTAGTTAAGTCGAAATAAGACTGACTACATGAAGTGTGAGTTCGCTACGATGAGAGGAGGAGATAAAGAATCGATGAATATACTTGGACAGGAGGTGGTCAAAAAAGATGATTAGATAGTTAGGATCAATATTGTAAAAGAGGGAGAGATTGATGAGTATGTAAGTCAAAGAATTAAAGTAGGTTAGATAAAATGGCGCAATGTTTTAGGTGTTTTGTGTAATCGCAAAATACCTCTTAAACTAAAAGTAAAATTTTTTAGAAAAACAGTAAGACCCGTAATGCTATACGGAACTGAATGTTGGCCAGTACATATGCAACATGAGCGTAAGATGAGAGTTGCGGAGATAAGAATGTTAAGGTAGATGTGTGAGCATACAATGATAGATAAGATAAGAATTGAAGATATCCGACTGAAAGTTGGAGTAGAACCAGTTACAGAAAAAATGAGAGAACGTAGACTAAGATGGTTTTGACACGTTTTTCGAAGACTCGTAGATGCTCCAATAAGAACAGGAATTTGCTATCGAGAGCATGACATGAAGAAATGAAGACATGAAGAGTTCGACCAAAACTAATTTGGGGGAAATTAGAAGATTTAAGAATGTGAGAAATAAATTGGCGTATGATTTGTTTTAGGACGAAGTGGAAGGAGCTATTAGTATTAGACAGAGGTAGATTTCCTATGTTCAAAACTGACTTTTTTAATCCTTAGCCCCTTTTTTCCTATTTTTATTTATATTTTATTCTTTTTTCTTTCATTGATCTTTGCTTTTTATTTTTTTTATATTATATTATATTTTTCTTTTTTGGGTTGATCGACCACCGATCTCAACTAGTTTGTGATAAATGTGTTGTTGATATTAATGTTGATGTTATTAAGAATTAATTACTTTTTAAAAAAAAATTAGGGTTCAATGATAATTTAGTGACGAGTTTTAGGAATTTTAACGAATATATCCTTAATTCTTTTGGTAAGCTGAAAGTAATTAAGTATAGCGTAGCTTGCTTCTTCAACGTGCCTCGACGATTCTTCGTTGGGACTCAAAAGAGAGAGACAGAGAGCAAATCCTCTGCTCCCGGGAAAGCCCTCCACGTGCGCGGGACGACGTGGCTCACGACAGCATCTGTCCCCACGTGTCAGGAAACTCCATGACTCGCCCCGCCCACGCGCAGGCGCGTGTCACGGGCGGCACCGGCGTCGTTTTTGGGATCCCCGACCAAGCGGACGATGACCCGCGAGGCCCAAAAAAAAACACAACAGCGCGACGCGGACTGGCGACATTTCTGTGGGCGCATCGCCCCGCGGGCCCCCCATCGCGACCGAAAAGGTCCACCCCGAGCTGCGCCCCAGCCCCAAATTTTTTTCAAAGCTCCGCCGTCCGTTGAGTACGGGACCCGCTGATCAACCTGATCGGTGAAGCCCACGTGGCGAGACACATAGCGGAAGGTAAACTCGCACGCAGAGGGTTCCGGCCGTCTCCGCCTTCTGGAAAAAGAGAGGGTTAGTTTGATTTTTCTGCGTCTCTATCGTCAACCACGTCCTGCCCAAACCCGTTCCCCTCCCCTCCTCTCTCTCTCTCTCTCTCTCTCTCTCTGATTGCGACGAATCTTCGTCCTCGCGAACCCTAATTTCCTTTATTTGACCTCACTCTCCCTCCGTCTCTTCTTCGTTTGATTTAAGTATTGCGACCTTGTCGTCTCTATATTAGGCAGGGGGAGAGCTCTTCATCGAGATCGAGGGCAGAGGGGGTTCGGCGGGGAGTCCGGACGTCGTCGTCTTTGTTGTCTTGAAGCCCAGGTTTCGTATCATGCGATCTCTGTGATTTTGCGTCTAGCTCGTGATTTTTTTGGAGGGGATTTGAAAAAAAAAACATGGGCTTTGCTCTGTCGGATGAGTTGCTGGGGACGTTTGTTCCAATCATAGTGTATTGGGTGTATTCCGGGATATATATTCCGCTGGGATCGTTCGAAAATTACCGGTTGCACTCGAAGAAGGACGAGGACGACAAGAATTTGGTGTCCAAAGGGACGGTGGTCAAAGGGGTTCTTCTCCAACAGGCGGTTCAGGCTGTCGTTGCCATCCTCTTGTTCACGGTACGTGGGTTTTGCAGGAAAAGAAGGGAGCTTTATCATTTGGTGAATTCGTTGTTAGTCGCCTGCGATTGGTTCATTCGATTGATCGAGATTTTTTGTTAGCTTGTGGTGTCTTACTAGGGAATTCTCAGGGATAATTCTGGTCGTGTCACCTGTTCGTTCTGTTCTTGATTTTCTGCCGGCATGTGCTGGCTCTAGACCTCGAAAGGTTGTTTGTGCATACGTTTACCTGTCACTTTGTGAATCTTTTTGTTTAGACATCTTCCACTTGGGGAGTGTTGGTTTTGCGTAAATCTGGTGGATGATGTTTACTTTGAGATTGTCCTTTCCTCTGCGAGCTGTTAATCATTTGTTCTTCATACGCCTTATTGGGTTGTGAATGATTGCTTGATGCTTTGCCGCCTGTGAGCAAAATCTGGTAGTTTAAGGAACATAAATTGATTGGAAATGACGGCTCTTGTTTCTGTGGTAATTTGTTTAGATAATGCTTGGTGCTGATAAAAATAATCCATGATGAAATGTGCTCCTTTCTACTTCCTCTTGACTTACGTACATGTTAACATAACAAATGGTCTGAGACTTTGTTTTTTTAACGTCATTGAGAAAGAACGTTATTAGTATAGATTGCTTGTCAGATTTCCATCAACGAGAAAGCTGTGAACTTTGCTGCAGTAACAGATTAATCATGCATTTGTGCCTGACTAATATAGTGCAAATCTTATGCACTAGTCATTGCCCTGACTGGCAGGGCTTATAGTCATTTAATAGGTTGCTTCTGGTTATTGGAGCTCAACATGATGCGTGGAAAAGGGAGTAAATCCCTTTTCTGCAGAGATATCACTTCATTGGCTATTCTCACTTTCCCATGAGAATTGCATGCTGATTCTAAGATGGAACGGGAACATGTTAGTTCCTACACAAGCTGTGTTTGATCTATTTATGGTTTATAATATGTTTACCTTAAAAACATTTCCATATTTGGTAGTTGCTGATTGTCTTGTTGTGATGAGACGGTGTAGGTTACTGGAGATGATGCGGGTGCTTCTGCAGGTTCGAACAATTCCGTGATTGTATTAGCAAGGCAATTTATCACTGCAATGGTGATATTGGATACTTGGCAATACTTCATGCATAGATATATGCACCACAACAAGTTCCTCTATAAGCACATCCATTCTCAACATCACCGGCTCGTTGTGCCCTATGCCTTTGGAGCCCTCTACAACCATCCCTTGGAGGGGCTTCTTCTAGACACAATTGGGGGTGCGTTGTCTTTCCTCTTTTCTGGGATGACCCCTCGAGCATCCATTTTCTTCTTCTCTTTCGCCACTATAAAAACTGTTGACGACCACTGTGGTTTGTGGCTTCCCGGGAATCTCTTTCATGTTTTCTTCAAGAACAACACAGCTTATCATGATGTCCACCACCAACTATACGGTAGCAAGTACAACTTCTCGCAGCCATTTTTCGTGTTATGGGATAGAATTCTCGGCACCTATATGCCATACACATTAGAGAAGAGAAAAGATGGCGGCTTTGAGGCGCGGCCGACTAAGGAGTACAAGGACGATTGAATTTTCCTGTTCCAGGCGCTCTGTTTTGTAATGAGTTGTTCCATGTTTTCCGCCCCTATGGTGGCATTTTTCTGATATAGTTGGTGTATATATACTGCTGTGAGCTGTATCTTCGGTCTCACTGTTCTTCTACTGTATGATTTTTTTGGATAATGGACATAGTCTGGAAACCTTGAGATCCCTTGCTTTGGTTGTCCCAAGTTGTTCGAGGGTTAAGTTAAAAGAATGGGCTGCCAATTGTTACCATTATGACTCTCTCTCTCTCTCTCTCTCTCTCTCTCTCTCTCTCTCAATTTGTATCTATTCCTCTAATCTTCCCTTAACCAACTCTTATGCTGAAAGAAGAACGGAGCATAGGAGATGTCTATGGGGAGATTTCCATTTCAATGGATAGGAGGAGCACGTGGGACTTTTAGCACGGTAGTACCTGTTCGTCCCCCCATTTGAATCTTTCTTGCAAAACTGGCATCCTCCTCAACAGGTCGACATCTGGAACATTCTTTTATTGGGTATTCAGCTTTGCAGATTAAATTGCAGGTGATGAAGATGCAGATCGTACACGTATATCTTTGCTGTTTTAAGTGTAAAATAAGATACTTTTGTCATTTCTTCGTGGGAGATTCATATCTAATTCAAT
The DNA here is from genome assembly GCA_028455895.1 of Rhodomyrtus tomentosa. Taxonomy (NCBI): domain Eukaryota; kingdom Viridiplantae; phylum Streptophyta; class Magnoliopsida; order Myrtales; family Myrtaceae; genus Rhodomyrtus; species Rhodomyrtus tomentosa. The sequence goes on along the minus strand of JAPCWY010000003.1, from coordinate 7,980,416 downwards.
CCATTTTGCTATTCCTATCTCGCTGGAATCATATTTGTCTCAGTAAACTGCCTTGCGCTCGGGTCATCTATAATCTGTCTTTCACGTTGCCCGAGCTGGTGAATCATATGTGATCATATTTCACCTTGCATCCTAAATCGTCAAACCTATCTATCCAACGCATCAGCCAACGAGGGAAAATCATCTCACTCCGTCACTCGAGAGGGACTCGTGTCACCGTGGTATTGTCACTTTTCGCGAACAAGTGTAGGCATTTGGCAGAGTAACCTCAAAATCCATACGGTAGCATAAACTGCCCGAAAAGTAGAAAGATTCATAATAAGATAACAGGGACGAATGCTTGTCAATGTATGAATACTCCAGATGACAACCAGCTAAGGCTAAAAGAGCATCAAAACAAGGAACAAGAAGGTAGTTGATTATCACGAACGAGGTGCTCAAGTGAATGACAAAATATAGATTTTAAAACTCAAGGTTGACAAGAATTGCAAATAAACGACCAGGCCAGTCACAGCAAAAATTCCCAAAGGGAGCTTTTAAATACGACCTAATGAGCCTATCTGTTCGTACCGGGCAAGATCAAACTCCTCCAGCCTATTCTACTCCACACTAAGAATGAAAAGCACTCTCACAATGGCCACATGTTGCATGGAAAGTTCTCTACACGTACTTGAAAAACCAAGGATCTAAAGACTCGCGGAAGCCAAATTATAAGAGCAACTCAGCAATTTGAACAGCGTTGAGTGCTGCTCCCTTGCGTATCTGATCACCGCAGACAAAGATATCCAACCTGTACAGAGTTTGCCAGTTGAGAAATCAACTCTAAGATAATCGGGATAGCAACAAAAAAATGAGATGAATTTGCAAAAGAGTGACTGATGCAAAACAAGCTCACCCATAATCCCCGTCTTGCGAAACATCGCGACGTATCCTCCCAACTGCAACGTCATCTTTGTTCGATGCCTTCAATGGTGTAGGGAAGTGATTGGCTACCCGATCATCGATGACCACAACACCAGGAGCATTCTTGAGTATATCCTTTGCGGTCTTCTGCGTAAGATATAGACGAGTATGAAACATGAAAGACTAAGTCAACTCAAGAAACTTCCAACGAATATGTAAGAGGTTAGTGCCCTATTTCTGAATAACCCCATTTGCTAGAATAAGTTGCAATGTCATAAGAACTCCTGATTCAAGCTTGAATCTAGCTCCTCATTTTACAGGGAGAAGCCATGAGCACGCAATATATGCTTACTTGATATGTTTATAACCAAAGACAAAGAGAATGTGCAGAATTCAGCTTAGTGAGACTCAACGAGACAATTGAAAATTTGCAGATTGGAATCAGTTGCCAATCCGTTACAAGAATTGCTTTGTATTACACGCCCAACATTGTTACAAAGAGTATTTTAAATCTTAGCATTTCTCTGTCAGAGTAGAAAATGCTGAATTACTCCCATGTGTAACCAGTACTCACCCAAAACGGTCTCAAGTACAACTCATATCTGTAAAATAACTGATGTAGCCAAATCCTAACTTAAAAGTACTATAGATACATATGTAAGGAAACCTTACTAATTGGATGAACTTTGATCTAACGCTGACTTTTTGAATGTGCCAAAATAGCTTTAGCAAAAATGAACACAATCAAGTCATTCGTGAGTATACGAGCTGTTCATCTCTAAGCAGATCATCAATGAGTATCAATGAACCAAAAGAGATACATGACTCAATTGGAAAGAAGAATCTAAAAGTAGCATATTTCGAAGAATATCCATAACTAGTACTGAGAGCCCTGCAACCTCGGAAAATTACTATCCTAACTTAAGTGCTATTGTTAACACAAATATATTCCGCTTGAGTAGAACTTCCTCGGGTCACACACTGCATAATCTTAACGAACAGATTTTCAGTAGTTTCTAGATGACGATGTAAAATGGGAATGAAGATAGTGTAATTTTGTTTATTTGGCTTAATCATACATCTTGAATCAAATCGCTGGCCCCAATATCAAATGTAAAAGCAAGGTACTGTCATGTAGAGTAAAAGAATAAGACAAACAAACGAAGAATTTTGGCTCACAAGGAACACTAGATATATGCTTAACACATGCAAGTTGTATGAAATGGCCCTACCACACCGGAGGTTTCCCGCCGGGATGATGCATGCGAGGTCAAATAGGGGTTTTTTAACAATGACCTACGAACTTGCCCGCGTCTGTTAATTTATTAGTTCTCACCTCCTCTTCTTCCCTTCGTGATCACACACATAACTCCATGTCATAGTTTGTACACATGGACGAGGTGCTTTAAGAAGTTAATTATCCAACAGTCAATTTTCTTGAATAGCTTCCATTAACAGAATAGGTGACAAGAACTTCTTATCCTCACACAAAAATGATCAATATAACAAATCCAGCCTCGTAAAGCCAGCCGAATGCTGCATTGTGCCTAACATGGACACGGTACATGGGACTCAGTGGTTAAACTACTCTGAATATGAAACTCACCTCATCTAGTGGATTCTCAAACTGGAGATTAACACTCTCAGCATGAGCACGCATGACCGGAACTCGTATGCAAGTAGCAGTCACTTTGACATTTGTGTCATTCTACAAGGTAATTGGTTGGAAGAAAAATTGTGTTAGAATGAAGTGAATGCCAATCTTGATCGCATTTTCTACTGTTAACTTCTATGAAGAGGACAATAAATGTTCATGGTCAACTGAAAGACAAAAAAAGGACTGGGTCAAGCACTTACCCAGATTTTTCTAGTTTCCTTCACGAGTTTCATTTCCTCTTCATTGTACCCATTCGAGAGAACAGGAGAATTGTGAGAGAACAAATTGAAGGCATACTACAAAATCGAGAACAAGCTCTTAACAAATGATCCCAGCAACCCAATGGAATACAAAGTAATTTCAATAGTAGAAAACATGTTGTATGAACCTGTTGCGTAAAGATTTTACAAGTTGGTGGCTTCCCTTCAAGAACCTGATGATGGAACAAGAGAAGGTAAATTCCCAGAGGACATGGGTATATATGATGCACTGCAACGATTAAGAGCGGTTCCATAAAAACAAACGACCTCACGAGTCTGAAGCTCAAGCTCTTCCATTGCAGCAGCTCCAGCACCACTAGCTGCTTGGTACGTGCTAACAACCATGCGAATCACCTGCAACAGGCCACAAACAGTATCAGTCTTATTCCCCTTCTAGGCATAGCCTGATATGTCGGGATATACTGCTATACAAACCGCAAAGGCATGAGCAGAATCATAGTACTTATGCCGTGTACCCTTCAATTTGTAAAGGGGACATTAGCACACGATGAGCAGCAATCATCATTTTTCGCCTTAGCTAATAAACAACCATTTGAAATTATAAATTCTACCAAGACTAATAACAATCTCCATGAGATCAAATTCATTTTGATACCCAATGAATTTCTCACTCAAAGCTCCTTTATTCGTCTTTGAAGACACGAGGGCATTCACACACATCTACTCTACCTCGTGGCCAGAAAAACTACATCAAGACACCAAATGCAGTACCCTCACAATGCAAACCACAACTTCCTGGACACCTAGAACTCAAAAACAATGCAGAAGATAAAAACTTTCAAGTGACACGTCCCATCAAAACCAACCACCCCCCCCCCCCCCCCCCCCCAAGAGAGAGAGAGAGTCAAGTTGAAAACAAGAGTTTTGCCTGACCTTGGCGCTCCGATGCAGCGGTGTGGCAGCCATCAAGCAAATGATGGTCGAGCAATTGGGGTTCGCAATGAGAGCCCCCTTTCCCGTCCCGAGCCTAATACCCTCCATGGCTTCAGGATTCACCTCGGGTATGACCAAAGGAACGCCATCGACCATCCTGAACGCCGAGCTATTGTCCACCACGATCGTCCCCTTCTCGACGGCGATGGGCCCGAACTCCTTGCTTATCGACCCGCCCGCACTGAACAGAGCGATGTCGACGCCCTCAAAGCTGTCAGCTTTGAGCTCCTCGACAACGTAGTCCCGGTCCTGGAAGGTCATGTGCTTGCCAGCGGAGCGTTTGGAGGCGAGCATCTTGATGGAGCGGTAGGGGAAGTCGCGGTCGGAGAGGACGGAGAGGAACTCCCGGCCGACGGCGCCAGTGACACCGACGACGGCGAGGGAGGGGCCGTTCTCCTGGAGAGACATGCGGATTCTGGCTGCGCGCGGCTTGCTGCCGGGGGTGGTGGTCGTGGCGGCGGGAAACGGGAGGAGGGCTTTGTGGGTGATGCGAGCGAGCGCCGCCATTGCGGATGTGCGTCCGAGTAGCTTCTTAGATTCGGAGATCTTTCAAGGCCTGTTTTTGCTCAGGGGAGGATATAAAGGGGTTGGGCAGATGGGTTTTGCTTTGACGTTATGACAGGTTTCCGCCAGCGGCGGCGGCGCGGGTGATGGTGCGGGTAGGCCTTTCGGGACAGACGAGGTTTTGGTTCTTGAAGGCTAGGAGCCTGGGATGGATGCGTGAGCACTGCTCAGCGGGGAAGTACAGAGTAGTTTTGGAGCACGGACACATCTTTTTTGCCCTTTTCTCGTATCTATTTTGTTTTTTTTTTAGGGGGTCAGTTTCTCGTAACTAGTGAACGATTGTCAATAAAGTGTTGGGAAAATGTAAAAAAAAAAAAAAAGGCCTCAAGTTCATTCACATTCTTAAACAAGGGGTCAAATTTAAATTTGTTTTAAAGAAATGCTCCAACTGTTTTATTTGTTCCAAATAACGGTATGATTTCGAATAGCCTAAAATTTCTTTAAAAAATTAAACATTTAAATTTATAATTCGGACCGTCCATTTTTAGACGGACAGTTAATATCTTCGATTTTTAGAGATTAATTTTTGAATTATATATAATTTTATTAGTTATAATTTAAGACATACATTCATGTTACGAACGGCCCGAACTATAAGTTTAAGGCCTAAAATTCTAATGAAATTTTATACGATCTATTTCTATAATTTTTGTCTTCTTCTCTGTTTTTTCAATTTTGTCTTTCTTTTTATTCTTTATTTTATTTTATTTTTCCTTTTACTACATCACCTTCTCCACGATGCCTCCTCCAGAATTTCGCCGAGACCACCCATGCTATCCGCCAACCTCCATGTTTGCACTTGTTACGGTTTTGATCCCTATTTCAACAAACATCCAACAAAAATCGAGGCTCAAGGGACTTACTCGCACGGCTTGATGCCGTTCGTCGATGTCCCACTGTTCACCACCACATTCATGTCTGCGCCGACGTCCTCCCGATGGTCAGCCTCTGCACCGGCGTCACCTACGCCCGCGCCAGCATCCAGCGCTAGCTCGACGGCGGAAAAAATAGGTGCCTCGCCACCGTGCAGGTCCTCCGTTCTTGCGATCTCGTCTGCAACCTCACTCTCCAGTGCTTCATCCGCATCTCGTCCGACTCCGCCGACGGACCGCCGCCCTCGCGTCCGGAGTCCCCTCCCTACTGCGACTGCGCCCTCGCGACGACGCCGCCGCCGGCGAGTGCGTGGACTCACTGTTGCCGAGGATCCTGCGGTTCGCAGGCGAGTCAGAGGAGCACCACGGTTTCCTCACGGGGGGCCGAGGGTTTCCCGAGCGTGCTGCTGAGGTTGCTCGACTTCGACGGCCACGAGTCGGAAAGGAGAGTGAGGTCGCTCGAGCTCGTGGAGTGGTGTGAAGTAGGCTTGCAGGCTTCGCGAGCGCGGTCGCTTCTTGGATTCAATTCTTATGGTGATTGAATGGGGAAAATCGAAGTCCAAGATTGCGGCGATCAGAATCCTTGAATCGGCCGCCGTTGACGCGAAAACGAAACTCGCGATGGCGAAGCGCGAGCAACTCCTCCTCCCGACCGCTGAACCTGGTCGCTCCGGAGACTGATCTCGGTCTGCTCGAAGAGAAGGAGAGTCATCAACGCCGACGGTGGATAGTGGCCGGGGAAGGGGAGAGGAGGGGAAATGAAAAAGCAAAAAAAGTAAAAGAAAGACAAAATTTTAAAAAAGAAAAATACAAAAACTAGACCCTTTTTCGGAATAAATAAAGCAGTTGATACCGTTCTTTGAAACAAATTTAAATTTGGCCCTTATTTGAAAAATTGAATGGAATTGAGACCCCTTTTTAAGTATTTTCCCTAAAGTGGTTTCCACGTGAAAAATCAGTAGTTTTTTTTTTGGGGGGGTCGAATCAGTGGCTTAAAAATGACAATTTTTTTTTTAAATTAACGTCCCTAACAAAGCTCTAAGAACAAAAATTGAAGGCATTTTATTATTAATGCAAGCGAATTGAAAGTCAAAAAACAAATTAGCCAAATAGATATGCTTGATTTGAAGATGGACAAGGGTTGGCGTGGCCGGTTCTTGCTTTCCCGATGGATTCACGTTGTTTTCTAGATCCATCCTATTAATCAAGCTAACATTTTCTATAGCCATCACGGTCCTGGGTCGTTTGTTAATGAATGTCTAACAAATCAAAAGGATCATTGAAAGGGCTCGAGCGTGGCCAGCATTGCGTCGAGCCTGATTTGTCGGGGTCTGTCCATCGATGTGGAGGAATACGTAATTTTCTTTCGGTCAAGCGAGCCCGGTTTGAGCCCCAATCAGGTTGTTTCGGGCTTTTTATGACTTGTCCTTTCCTAATCCATGAAATAATCGACCTTCGAGCTCTTTTTACCCGTGAAAGTTTGTATCTAGCTAGATCCAACATCTAAGCCTACTAATGACACTAAGTCGCAACAAAGAGAGATTTTCTCTTTTTGGAAAATGTCCTTAACTAATTGAGTGGGAGTTGCGGTGGTCGAAAACTTACAACAATTTTAACCAGCATGTTGAAAAAAAATTGAACTTTCCTTAATTAAATACAGGGCTAATTCTCTAAAAAATCACAAACTTTAGGTCTAAAGACAATTCTTGCCTACTTTTTTTTTCTCATAAAAAAATAATAACTTTAAGTTCGATGACGATTTTGACCTAAACTTTTCTTTTCTTTCCATGAAAAAACACTAACATGAACTCTAGTCCTAAAACTGCCACCTTACTTTAGGACCATTAGTTGTCTAAAGTGTTAATTTCACGACATCAATAAATTCATGTAGCCTGCTAATGTGGATTTAATATACTATTCATCGTCTTCTTAGCACATAATTTAAAATTATTAATCTCTTTCATCTCTGGCACAACTTGAAGTACGATGGTTAACCTATCCATCATCTCCTTCACTTCACCCACGAGCATCACTTATCTAATTGAAATCTGAAACTGTATATTACCACCCATGAAGAGACGCTATAGACGAGATCCGCCAAACTCATGACCAAAACCTTTTTTTTTTTAACAAGCTCAGCTACACCCCCTCATCGAAGGAGTGGATGAACAATTTTATATTATGTGCCAAGAAGACGATGAATAGTATCTTAAATCAACGTCAACAAGTCATGCAGATTCATTGATGTCGTGGAAGTATCATGTTGGAAAACTAATATTTTCAAATTATTGGGGGTTGGACTGGAGACTCGAGTTAAAATTTGTATTTTTTTTATGAGATGAAAAAAGCTCGCATTAAAATTATCATTGGATCTAAAGTTGATGTTTTTTTATGAGATGAAAAAAGTTCGAGCATGAATCGTCATTAGAAGTCATTGCCTTTTTAACGAATTTTAACATGGCATTAATAATAATTATTAGGATCTTGATAACAAATGCTCTTTCGCTCTTGTTGGAGAAAGGAGGAGGTAGATACATTTTTCATACCAAATTCAATAATCCTTCGACACGTTTTGTAACAATAACGACACGAAATGTCGATGGACAAAATAATTTCAATCCGCCACGGGAGGGAAAGGTGGTGGTTGAAGCCGCCGTCGACAAGGGTGGCCTCGGTGCTTTACATCGCGTGCCACTACTGCTCCGATCGCCTTTGTCTCTTCATCCCGTCTCTCCAAATTTTGGCACGAGGACCTGTTTGCATAAATCCACTAATTTAAAAGTCAAAACCCGAGAATAAACAAAATTGAAGTTTAATTCAATCTAATCGAACTCCAACTTTCGATCTGGCCCATGATAAATGGAGGCCCGAAACCGACCCCGTTGCTTCTTCTTCTTCAACCACCGGCGATTTCCGCAGCAAGCAACCTTATCCTCAAAGCTCAGCGGCAGCGACGCGCCGCGGAAGAAGTCTCCACCTCGAAATGGCCTCGATGGTTATTCTCAGCTCATTGGCTCAATCTCCACTCCGTTTCTTCTCCAACTGTCCGAAGCCTTCTCGGCTCAACCAAACCCGCTCGTTCCTTGCCAACTCTCGCCTCTTCCTCTCTCCTCGCCGTCATCGGAACGGACTCTCGGACCGCAAGAGGCTCTCCCCGGTTCGCTCTCAGGATGCCAGAGACGAACCCGGAGGCAGTTCTCGAGAAGAGGTAATGAGACTGCGGAGTGTAACTTTCCGATTCCGTTCCGGTTTGTGACAACCTGTGAAAATCCTCAGGTTATGGTTTCTGCGCAGGGAAGTGGTTCGGACTGGCCAATACTTAAGCGGTGGGACGTGCCGTGGCAATGGCAGACTGTTTCTCTCACCTCGCTCGCCTGTGGAGTAAGGTGTCTGCTCTGTTTTTTCTCCTTTTATCTTTCATGAGATTGTGGCTTTATTGGTTCGCTAGTTCATTTGGTCAATCGAACTTTGCTCTAGAGTGCAAGAATTTTCTGTTCTATGATACAGTTGATAAAAAGTCGCAGGAGCTGGTAGGAAAATGAATTTGATCTTTTTCCCCAGGCAGTTTTGTTTTGACAGGGTTGGTGGAGACTGCGGCGATACCCTATTTCGGACTTCGACTTGAGGAGCTGAGCTTAGATGAGAAAGCAGAAATCCTCTTTCTTGATCAAAGGTACTGATTTCTTTGTTGTGATCCTTTGGTTTCTGTTAACTGTTAATGAGATGACAAACAGAGACAAGGAAAAGACAAATGTCGTGATGAATGAATATTTCACGACTCTGCATGTTTGTGGCACGCTGGTAATCATGTTCGCAATTGCCTTTATGATAAAGGGGATGAATAATTCATGGAAATAATTGAGCCCACTGACTGATAAATTGGCATGATCAACCATTCTATTTCCAAAACATGAGAGAAATTTTTTTTCATTTAGTCTTTGCTTGTCAGAGTATCTGACCTATGCTCTTGTGTTGCATAAGAGGGCCGAATCAAACATGAATTTTTTATTGTTGTTATTTACAAATGTGGTTTGGAGGTTTACTTTTGAATATTTTGGTTTGGCAGTATTACAACTGCTGCAGTACTTGGAGTTCTTTATGGCATCACTCAGACCTTTCAACCGGTTCCTGAAGATCTTTTCCGCTATGGTATTGTTCCAAGATACACTACGGGCATCCATTATCTTAATCTATTATCTGATTTTACGAGGCTTAGATTCACTGATTAAACAAAGAGTCATGCCTATATTTTTTTGTAGCTTTACTACTTTTCCGAGTCTCTAATACATGTCTTTGATTGTGAATTCTGACCGTCATTTATGTTACTGCTTCAGATTTGAAGGAGCCTTTTAATTTACAGAGAGGTTGGCTCTTGTGGGCTGGAATTGGTCTTATTGGTGCCCTTCTTGCTATAGCAGTAACAGGGTACGCTATGTCCTTGTTTAGTGGAGAGACCCCTCAAAGAGAGGTTAGAATCTGAATAAAGCCTTTTTTCTTTTTGCAATAATTTGTATCAAGATGCAGAGGACAAGATACTCGCAGATCAAGTTTAAGTATGCCATGCTGGAGTGTGGATAAGCTAGCTTTATTTCCTCCATTAGATAACTTAATTGAAAGAATCCTGTTATGTTAAGGTTCATTAGTATGAAAAAAGTTGGTTGACCTTCTTCATAAGTTCTTGGTCTCTGCTTCCAGTCACGTTCCTTTCTAATTTGAGAGTTGGTGCATCCATGTATACATGGTTTCAGACAGACGCTCTGGTTCGCTTGCTTCCGTTGATTGGTTCATCAAGTGTCAGGTACTTTCAGAATAAACTGGTAGATTCCTTAATGCACTTTGGGAATTTGCTAATTTCATTCAATTGTGTAGCACCGCTTGTCTGTTGGGCATCACGGGCGTCCTTGCTCCATTCCTTGAAGAGACCGTATTCCGAGGATTTTTTATGGTGTCCCTAACAAAATGGTATGGTTTCTCAATCCTTATTACCTTGTTTTTTTTTCTCTGAAAGTACTGTATTTTGGTTTTGCAATTCCATAACTTGTTCTATGTGCTGCATTCATTTCTCAGTTCTCTTTGAGTTTCATGAGAGATCATGTGTCGTGAGACCATCATACTGCAGAGAAGGAGGAATATAAATCTTATTTCTTTTTTTTTTTATATATACCTAAGGTGTAGGACTTGGATTTTTGGATTTTTTGTGTGTTACCCTGTCGTCATTTCTATCTCGTTTTGTTTCCCTTGAAAGGAAAAGTTGCGCGCAAAGAATTCCTATAAATTAAAAGACGCCACTTTATATGTCGTTGTAGAGGGCCATGCAGAAAATCATTTTTAAAGCTTCATACTGCTAGTGTGGGAACTCAACGGTCTGTAACAGCAAAGGCAGAGTGAGTATGAGATTTGTAGCTGAAGATGCCCGTTAACACATTCCAAAAAAGACTCAGGTGGGTTTTTCCCAGTCTCGTGGAGAGATGTGTGTTGTATTTAGCTAACAGTAATGTCTCATGCATTGTGGTCCTAACAAGTTTCACTGTGGCTGGTGAAGTACCTTGGAAAGTTTGTTGAGCCAAGTCTTATTAGTTTTTTGTTAGGTATGTACCCATGCAAAAATATGTGCAGGGTTTGCATGTAGTTTGTTGGATTATAGAATATAGAGCTTGCCCCCTTTTTTTTTCCTTTTAAATTTGATGGTTCTATCATATCTGAAACTTCTCTTCATTTACGTGACTAAAAGCTCAATAGTACTTGCTTATGTGTCAAAGTGGAAAAGGCCATGTCTCTTCATAGTTCCGATTGTCTAAGCTTCTGTTTTCTTCTGGTTTGTCTATTAACAGTACATCCTTATTTTGTTAAATCCCTCTTCTTACTTCTGTTGCTGGTTTTATATAATGATACGTGATTTCTTGCTAGTTCACAATCATTGCTTATGCTTGTTTTTTTTCAGGTGCAACATTAATCAAACTAAACATTTATTTTCTTTATTGTGGAAGTAATTTTAACTTTGAACTGCCCTCGCTTCTTCCACAGGGTTCCTACTCCAGTGGCTGTCCTAATAAGTGCTGCTGTGTTTGCACTTGCACACCTCACTCCTGGAGAGTTTCCTCAACTTTTTGTTCTAGGTAGTGATTTGATATTCTATGCTATGGTTAAAAGAAATGGTACCATTGGTCCTCAAATTTTATCAGTATCACTTCCCTCAAATTCCTTCATCTTGCTCTCTTAAGTAATGTACATGGTGTGACAGGGACGGCTTTAGGATTTTCCTATGCTCAGACTCGCAACCTTGTCACACCCATCACGATCCATTCTCTCTGGAATTCCGGAGTCATTCTTCTTCTTACCTTCCTTCAGGTAACACATTTATGTCTGTATTGCACATATATGCTTGCTGTGGCTCTGATGTTTTAAGTGGCCTGTTCCGTCTTTTTCGACATTCTAAAACTGTTTTCCCGTTCTTTTTACGTAGCTGCAAGGATACGATATAAAGGAATTGTTGCAGAGGAGCTGATAGAGCTAATTTCTTCTTAAGACCGTGAAGCCACATAATTTCTTCGCTTCGTTCCCTCCAAGTGCTCCATTGGCAACTTCTATTCATTTCCTCCTTTCTGTGAAAAACTAAGTCAATATGTGGAGCAAGGCGACATTGTGGCCAACTAATGCAGAGCAGGTTAGCCGTGAAAAAGGGCTTGGTAGTTTATGCAAAGAACTAAAAAGTAGGTTTCGATGTTTCCTCGGCAGGAAAGCTCTGAGGCCATTCGACTGTCGGGTGTTCAGGTAGATATCATAGCTACAGTTTTTATACATGAGCTGATTTTTGTGTCCTGTAACAGCTAGTGAGATCATGGCACGATTAGATGTGCTTTACTTGCCGGCGATACTCACAGGCAACAAAGACGAAAACCATGTCTGTCACTGCTCTTTCTCACTGGGACAGTTCAAGCACTCTCTGTAAGCAAGTTGAACACAAGCGAGATATAATGCATGATCTCTTACAGTTATCTTCCCACAGGAAACCTTCTTCTTCGTCCCCCTCCCGCATAGAAACGATCGTGCTGCAGAAAATGAAATGAATGATTCGGAAAATATGTAACTAAAAATGATCACTTGAAATAATTGAACGGAAATTTATATCAACGATAATCATTTGTGTCTAAATATTTTCAAGTACGATGAATATGTTTCTCATTATATTTAGTATTACAAGCGATACAATTAAATTATTTTTTGAAAAATGCTTTTCAATTAATGCATTTGTCGTTATACAAGTGCACCCAAAATTTAAGATTTTTTTTTTTGGCGGGGACCTCATTTGCCTTATTCTGCGGTAAAAGAGTTAGAAAACATTGTCGGATTAGGGTGATTTTATCAAAACATATCCCTACAGATCTTTCGCCTGTTCATACTGGTTGGCAACTGGCAAGTGCATGACATTCGCCCACGGACTTAATTCTATTAGATTTACTTGGCATAACTCAACTTAGCAATCCGAACTATTTAGAAAAATGCACCGGCCTTCTTCATAAAAATGCATTTAACGTGAATTCAGAAGTTTCGCACGGGACTGCAAAACTTGGAACCTTATTCGAGAACAAAGCAAATAAAAAAAAAATCAAAAAGTCATTACAACTTCCCTCGAAAATGAAAGAGAACGTGAGGTCGAAATCATATCGATTTGCACAAATAAAATGGCGTGGTCCAAGAAAGATTAGGCGCATGGCAATATTTCTATTTCATAAATTAACTTCTTTCTAGAGATTAATTTTTCAACTTCTGCTTCAGTAATTAATTTTCGAAGTAAAGAAATTCGTTTAATAACGGTTGAAAATTTCTATTTTTGAAAGGTTATTAATAAAAAAAACTTGTCTGAAAAATTATTATTGGCAATTGAAAAATTCCTACTTTATTTTAAACCTTTTTTATTTTTTAAAAATAGAAAATTATTATTTATTTTTTAAAAATAGAAAATTATTATTTATTTTTTACTCTGGCGGTTGGAGACGGTGACTCGACGGCCATGGTCGGCAGAGGTCAGTGTAGACTTGGGAGGCGGCGGTGGTCTGCATTTGGCGGCAATTGGAGGGGCACTCGTGGCCACCAGCAGCGGCGACAGAGGATGCAGTGGTCGCATGTGACACGTCATTTTAATAGTTCCTAATAAATAAGAATTTAATGAAATAGATTTGAAAGTTGACTTATGCCAAATGAAGTGGTGGATGATCCGAAACTATGGCTTAGTTTAACTTAAGACGTTGCGGAGTGCTTCGTCAATGGAGGCGATTCGGGCCTGAGAAGTGTTGGGCCTGCGTGTTGGGGGCCTGAGTGGTTTTCGATGGCTGAGCATATGGAGTCGAGGTTCTCACAATTTTTCTGGTTGTAATTTCAGCCCATTTGGTCTGAGAAGCGAATGGGCCAAGTAGGGCCCAACTTCAAATTTCTCCCTAGCAAAGAAATTGGGCCCGACTTTGGCCCGTGTGCTGGCACAAAAAGCAGAGGATCAAACCCATTTCTTTCGCTTTTGCCCCCTTCTCTCTCTCGATTTCGATCTCGATGTCGATCTCGATGGTAACACCATCCCTTACCATGCTTCAGCTTTCCGTTTGGCCGGTCTACGCGCAATGACTTCTCGGCTCAGTAGCAACTAGCAAACCCACGCCCTGACGCATGAAAAGACTCGAGGTGAGTCGCACGTCTTTCTAAAACACGGCCTAATCCTATCAATGCGGGTCAAGAACGACGAATTGTTTTGCGGATGGACTACTGGTAGGTGGGTCTCGGCTGTGTTGTGTCCGGTGGTGTGTGGTAGACTCGACCCCCTTGCATGTTAGTTTAAAGCCATAATAAACTCACTGATTCAGGCCGAGGCACATCGAAATTCTGAGGGTGCACAGATGGGTAAGAGAGCTGTCGGGTGAGGTGCGTGTAAGTCGAGATGTAGTGCGGTGTTGCGGTCCTTCGACTTCAGTTGTGAAGTCAAGCTGGGAAGCATTTTGGAGTCAGCGCACTCTAGGTGTCGCAGATAGGGAACTGGAGAGGGGACGGCGCCTCGGGTAAATCTGGCCATGAGGGGGGAGATGTAAGCAGAATGCGGGAGTCATGTGTGTTGTTGCCGAGTATTACGGGACCGAGCGGGTTGGACAGTGAGGGACATGTTGGGTTGCGGAGGTATCGGGTTCTTATATCCCAGAACGAGAATAATATTAGTTTGTAGACAACTTCCTTATGAGAAGCATGTCACAGGGCTTGTCCGAGAAATGCGTAGCCTTGTGGGAAGGACAAGCCGAGAAATGTGTAGCCTTGTGGGAGGGACGGTTGGTTTTGGTTTTATATCGCGCAGAATTGGTTCATGTTCTATCACACGTGTGTTGCAGTGTTACCTCGTGATTGGTGATGTCGGAACACTAGTATGAGCTACCGCATATATCATGCATTTTCTTCGAAATGCGAGGTGAAGTACATATCGTAGATGTGGCCCAATCAAAGTTAGTGGGCAAGGGCTCCGAGTTCGAAATAGTATCCTATGGTATTTATGAGAAGACCCCGTTAGTTGTGTGTGATGGGAGCGTCGAGTAGAATTCCGATATCTTTTATTGGGGATACCACCAAGATGAAGTCTAAGTTCGAGTCCGTTAACATATTTAGTCAAACTCATATTCACTCAAAAACTTAAGCCAATGAGTTATGTGTCAACATAAATATATTAATTACTCTACACCACTTCGATTCTTCGATGTTGGATTTGTTTAACACAACTCACTTTCACATACATTTTAACAATCTCCCCCTCACGTGTGAGCTTAATGTTAGGTCTGGCCCGCTCCTCCTTAATTCAGTTATACTTCTGTATCAATTTATCTCAAGTTGAATAGCCCAACTTCATAACCACAAAGTTTGCCTTTGGGCCCGCTCAATAACCGTATAGAACATCAACCATCGACTCTGATACCATTTGATGGGAGCGCGCAGTAGAAGTCTGATACATTTTCTTGGGGAGACCACCAAGAGAGAGCCCAAGTCCGAGCCCGTTAACATATCCAGTCAAATCTACTTTCACTCAAAGTCGTGCTCCCATCAGTGTGACTGAATGGCCCCGCTATGTGATTGTTTGGGCCGATCTCTGAGGCAGTACGACATCAATGCAACTCCCCATCTTAATGAACATAATTCAACAGTGAACTATTAGCATGCATCACGTGCGAGCGAAGATGTATACTCTTTGGGGCAATGTATATGCTTACTATCACTGCTTATGTTGTGCTCTGGTAAAGTGCTTAATTGTTGGCTAATAAGCGTCTTGAAGCTTTTCGATTGGCTGTTGATAGATATTTTCATTGGTTGAATTAGTTAGTGTATTAAGGGTTCGACTTACTGAGTTTCTCACTCTTTTACCGTTGTGATTTTTCAGGTAGAGAGTATGTCTAGCTTACCCTCCGTATCATATGGGGTGGCTACGCATGTGCACTGGAGCGTGGCCCTATACATAATTCCAGGACCCCGGGTTCAAGTTTGTACGGGTGCTGGTGACCTTGTGGATCGACGAAGGTCTTGACGTGGGGGAAACCCACATCGTTTTGCCACGATTTACGGTCGTTTGGAGGGATTCGGATTCCCTATCAACATAGTAGGGAATCATTAACATCCCCACCTTCCATTATAGGGGGAAATTTTTTAATCAGTTATGGAGGGTGGAAATTTCAATGTTACCCTTTTTTGTTGGCAGGAAATCCCAAGCAGTTTGGAGAACGACCTAGGTCTTGTAGGCCCTCTTCCGTTTAGCTACGTGGCCCCTCAATAGGCCCAATTCAGTAATAGATGGAAGTTGTACAGCACAGGCTGACCTCTAAATGTTTTTGTTTGTTTGTTTTTTTTTTTTTTGCGGGTAGAGTCGGTGGACAACTTTTTGAGGCCTTGCATATATCTAAACTCGACCTGACCTTTGTCAGCCCTACAATAAATAAGTGTTGTGTTTTACTAAAACTGCCTATGTATGGAAGGATATTTAATTTATATTACTCGTAAGTTGACGTGGCGATCTTGGGACGCCACGACGCCAACTTTGACATCACGAGCCGCGGCCTGCGAAGGTTGGTGATGGGTGGTGGCCATCGCAGGCGACGATGGATAGCAATGGTCGGCGACTGATGATGATTGACAGCGAGGGGTGACAGTCGCAAGTGGTGGTGGATATAGTTATCGACGGGCAGCATAGAAGGCAAGCATGATCGAAAAGTGAGCGAGGTATATTGAAAAGGAAGTGTTAGCTACATTAATTTAGGCCATTTACTTGGGAAGTTTTGTATGCATATCTTTTATTTTTATTACTTTTTATCGCATGGTCTTTATGTTATATTTCTAAGGCAATGAAGATCAAAATTCTCATTCTAAAATTTCTTAATTCTTTTACATGGTATCAGAGCCATAGCTAATGGAAAAAAAAAAGTGAGAGTTCTAGATCATACAAGAAAATCTCCGATCCTTACACATTGAATTCAAATGACAACCTGGGTAACCTATGAAGAATGAGCGCAAGCTATGCGGAATGCATTACGAGCCAAAAAGAAATATGACTTTATTGATGAATCTGTCAAATAACCAACAGATGATTCGTCGGATCTTGAAGATTGGTGGACGGTTAATTCTATGTTGGTTTCTTGGGTGTTTAATACCATTGAACCAACACTTAATCTCTCTTCATTTTCATTCTTTTCTTCCATTTGAGGAGGAGTAAAGGACAGCATGCAAATTGTATACAAATAATGATGAGATTCATCTTGCTACATGACAAGCATCTCACGCAAAATCTCGGCTTCTTCACACCATTTTCCACGAACTTCACTTTCCAATTAATGCGTTTTCCGTCAGACTGATGCACCCAAAATTTAAGATTTTTCATGACAGGGACCTCATTTGCCTTATTCCGCGGCAAAAAAAAAAAGAAGAAGAAAACTTTGTTGGATTATGGATATAACTCAGTCTCCCTTCATCCTCGCTTAGCCCGTTTGGCAATTCTATGACATGGGCTCCTTTTTCTTGACTACCGTATAATGACATTGACTATCTGCACATTTGGAACCTACTCTTCTGCATAAATTATCCTCTCTCTCTCTCTTTTTTTTAATGTTCCTCGACTATTTCTTTTTTGTTTTTGCCCTATTTAGGAAACCCAAGTGGAGCTTCGTTGCACCTATCAATGCAATTCATTAAGGTCAACGAATCTTTGCAATAAAGTCCAACACAAGCAAAGATATCATGCCCGGTTTCTCTCAATGTTGATGGCATCTTCTGACCAATTTTTAATGCATTTCCAAACCGGACAGTTTAGTGGAATAGAAGCTTGGAGGAATGGAATAGAAACTGCATTTCCTGATTCCCATGACCCGGAAAACCTTAAAATAATCAATTGAGCAGTACTCGCCTCCAGGCTCGAGCTGACCCTGCTTTTTTTTTTTTTTTAAAGCTTTTGTTTCCTTATCCCCATAACACATTGGTGTTGCAGTTCTTGAGATTCCTCAATTTGGACCAGACCAGACAAGCCCTTGCTTGATGAATTAATTAAGAGGGAGGCAACGATTAATGGGTCCTCTTCCGTTCCTTCCTTGCACCCATTCATTTTGAATGTAGAATCGTGTGAGCTCCTAGCAAGTTTTGTTACAAAGAGAAGCGATGATTTTTGATGCCGCGAGATGGAAATGCTTGCTTTCTCGGTCTTTTTCGGGCCGAAAATTGCTAGTCTGCCTTGAAACTTCATTGTGTAATTCTATAAACACTATATGTTTTTCTCCGACGTGACCGAATCAACATGGTTACATTCTCGAAAGACTTATTAAGCCGATGCGCCTTGAAAAATTTCACAAATCATATTCTCTTTTAATTAACGGGCCTTCTGAGAAACGCCTCATGTAGAAAATGGCTCTATGAGACGGTCTTCAATCAAACTATTAGAAGATTTAAATGTTCTTTAATGTATCAATTAGAACTACCTACCAAAAAGAAAATAAAAAGGAAAAGTTTCAGATTCTTTTACAAGAAGACTGTAAGGTTGCGTATGGATCGTAACTAGAAAAAGTGCTTCTGTTCCAAAAGTGTTCCCATAACACTTTTGGAACAGAAAACACTTTTGGAACAGAAACGCGTATGATTCAAAAATATTTCAAAAGTGATTCGCGGAATAATTTTGTGCCAATGAATAATTTTCAAGAAAAAAAAAACTTGATTCTGGATTTTGAAACACTTTTTGGAACACTTTTGAAATCACTATTTATCGTTGCCGATGCGCCCGCCGTCGCCGCCTGCCACCGGCCATCGGCCGTTGCCACCTCCGCCAGTCATCGATCGATCGCGTGGCCGGCGCCAGTTGCCGACTGAAGATAGCAGAAAAAGTTTTTTTTTTTTTTTACTTACCAAAATCGTTTTTGTTATGTAAAAATCGTAGTCGGGAACAAAAACATAAAAAAAATATTTCTGTTCAAAAAATGTCTTCAGGAACAGAAGTGCCGTTTACAACCTAAATTTCTTGGTAGTAGTTACTTATTCACTTGCTTTGCTTGAGAAATTCACGGAATCGGAGGAGCCCCCACGTTCCTCGCCAAAATAACTTGCTTGCTTCTCAAAGTCACACACCCCCACCACGATTGGCGGCTCATCCTTCGGTCCTCGGTCAGTGAACCCTTACTTTGCATTTTCAGATTTTTGTACTTCACACATAGGTGAAGTGACACTTCTTCAAACTTGACCTACAAGTCCAGATCGTTCATCATTTTTGTGAAAATAACTTCTAGGATTTCTGGAAACCGCAGCTTGAAGTTCTTGCATCTGCTTTCATATCTGTCCTTCAGAGTTCGATTTAAGCGAGAGAAAGATGGAGGAGAGAAATGGAGGCGAGGCGACGGAGGAGTTGATAATGCCGGGGTTCAGGTTCCATCCCACGGATGAGGAGCTCGTGGGGTTCTACCTGAGGAGAAAGGTTCAGAAGCAAGCCATCTGTGTTGAGATCATCAAGCAACTTGACATCTACAAACACGATCCGTGGGATCTCCCAAGTAAGAGTTTGATAGTTTGCATGCATGCCCGAACGACTGGATTTTAGTATGTCGGTGAAATCCTTAAAAGACATGATGGTCGAGGTTTAAAAAGACTTGAGGTTTTGCTTTTGTCTGGTTCAAAATGCGCACAATCTCGAGTTTCTGCTTCGAGGGAAATTTTATTTTACTTGGAATCACTGTCTGTCTGCATCACAACACTCCATGGATGCTTGACTTTCCTATGACTAGATTGGGAAGTGACCTGTTTCTCCGCAAAAAAACAAAATTTCATGTGGTTTCATGTAGAGTTGGCGACGACTCTTGGGGAGAAGGAGTGGTACTTCTACTGCCGCAGGGACAGGAAATACAGAAACAGCGCGAGGCCCAACAGGGTGACCGGAGGCGGCTTTTGGAAAGCCACGGGCACCGATCGACCCATTTACTCCTCGTCTCATCAGTTGGACGGCAATGCCGGCATCGGTAGCAGCACGAAGCGCGGCGGTAACATAATCGGGTTGAAGAAATCGCTCGTGTTTTACAGAGGCAGAGCCGGGAAAGGGGTGAAGACCGACTGGATGATGCACGAGTTCCGGCTGCCTTCTCTCTCTGATTTGGCTGCAACGTCGCTGCCATCAAAGAAGGGCCTTCCCACCCATGTAAGTTATTCTTTTTACCTTTGAGGTTTTCTTGTTGTTTCGTGCACTTTCACAGTAAGGACTTGAAATCATTTTGAATTGTATAAATTCATAATTTCTCTATAATTAATATTTCAGCACTATTGAATATAGCTTTTTCCTTCTTCTTTTTTATGTTTCGACAGAAAGAAATAATCTGGCTTAAAAAAAAAAGAAAAAATCTAATCCGACACGAGTGCTCCAGACATTAGTAGATAGGAATTGCTTTCTTTAACAGCCGATAATACTGTCATTTATTTCTGACCGTTGATCCACACAACATCCTTGCGTGTTTTGCATTAACCACTGATTAATTAAAAAATTATGAGATCAAAAATAATTATAGTACTGCAAGATAACAGCTCTCTTAATAGATGAACTTGGCAAACTCATGTCAGTTTTTACTAATTAGATTTTTATGTTTTTTCCGGGGGCGAGCTTTGCAGGAATCATGGGCCTTATGCAGGATATTCAAGAAGCCCAAGTCCACTACTCAAAAAGCCCTCTGCCATTCACTCTGCCTCTCTCCCTCGACGCCAACCCAACCTCCGTCGGATCATCACATTACTAGCCCATGTCCGGAAGACATGCTGATGCGTCCTTCCAATGGAACCCGTTCGACGGCCACGCCATCGGCACCCGGCGACGGAATGCTGGAACTCGCTTTAGCCGCGTTCGACGCACCTTCCTCGGTGTTTGGAGATCGCGCCTTCTCGTTCGTCAATCTGCTACCGGAGCCCGCACGGAGGATCGGAGCGAACGGAGGAGAGATGGCGGCGCAGAAGAATGCCGAGGATCGGCAGGCGTCGTCAAGCTCGCTTCTCATGGAGCGGTGCTTCACGTCGGCTTGGAGTAATCTCTCCAGTAGGTGCGCCTGAGAGGTTTCTTGATGATGCATAGCGTTAGGATGCCCGAAATCCGCGACGGAACGCGGCAATTTCTTTCTCAATTTTTTCGTTTCTCGAAATGACGATTGGATTGCAAACTGATCCTGCAGTGTGTTGTGCTTGTGTACTCATTTAAGACCAAAATCCACATGCGGGTGCACGAAAAGAGCAAACGAAAGCTCGCCACCGAGCCATGGTGCACATAAGATTTTCTTGTCCAATCAAACTTGACCACAACCATCCAAAAGTCTTTGGTCTCCCAAAATATCTAACCTACGGAATTCTATTCAAGCTCTATGATCAATTCCGACCACTTACAATTTTTTTTAACTGAATAATAATAGTCTTTTATCCTATCCTACCCTCACTTGCGGGGAAAAGTGACAAAAAAATTTTAAATCTATTGCATTGATGCTAATCAAGTCTAAATCTTTTTTTTGTGTCAATTCAACCATAAATCTTTTTTTAGTGTCATTTGAGTCATAAACTTTTTGGATTTATGTCAATTCAGAACTAAGACTTTTTTTCATTTGTACAAATTGAGTCAATCGGATCAATTGTGACCCAAAATTGCTAACATGTACATCAATTGTCCCACATGGTATCGTCACTAACATGGGCATTTTTTTAAATATCATTTAGATTATTTTTAATAATTTTTACTAATTTTTAATGATTTTTTAAAACTTATATAAAGAAAATATTTAAAAATATATATACATCAGCGCCAGCCGTCCCACTTAGGACAACTGACATTCAGACTTTCAATCAAATTGATCAAATTGACTCAATTTGTATGAATGCAAAAAATCTCAAGATTAAATTGACAATAATTCAAAAGGTTTATTATTCAATTGGCGTCAATAAAAGGTTTAAGAATGAATTAATATCAATGTGAAAGGTTTAAGAATGATTGGTATCGATATAAAAAGTTTAAGATTGAATTGGCACAAATATAATAGATTTATGAATTTTTGTACACTATGCCCATTACTTTTGAGATTTTGACCGAATCAAATTTGTAGCACCTGGTTTTTTTCACCTTATAAGGAAGAGTTCGCTCAGAATATAAATTGCTGCATCTGTTGTAGGCATAATACATCGAGAGAGAGAGAGAGAGAGAGAGAGAGAGAGAGAGAGAGAGATGGGCGGGAGCAGCGAGTTTGCATTGCTTGGGACCTTTGGAAATTCAGGGCAATCCTTTCGCGCACGCGGAGGAAGACTTGACGAACAAGAGCGACTTTGCTACTCTGCTCCAACCGCGTCCCCACCAGAAAGCGCGATGGTGATGGTCGTCCATCGATCTCCGAGTCGCTTCTCATCATCCTCGATACATCAACAAGTACTGGAGCCACGGCCCCAAACTCCTCCCTGAGGATCCCTACACCAGGTCGAAAATCCACTTTTGGGCGGACTGCTACGATCAGAAGGTATTCGTCAGAGACTGGTTTTATAGGCTAAATCCGGCAATTGCCAAAGGAAAACACAAGCTCTAATGATTATAACCTAAGTACTGGGAACTTTACTCTCTAAACACATGACTCAAACTCAATAACCGTGATTCCTGTGAGAAGTAGGGTGAGGCGAGCAATCGCTTAAGACCAAAGGGAAGGATCAAGATAAGGCTCAAAAAGACCTCATCGGAGGGCATTCAGAAGGACTTTCCAACAGAATCTCCGCTCTTCAATGACAAGAACTGGAGCTTTTTGGGCATAGTGATCGGTACAAATGCTTGCAACTACCAAGCCTTTGAAGAGGCCATTGGTAAGACCACCAACCAAGAGGGCAATGCATTGTTCTTCTCTTGGGTAGATGAATTGAAGACACACCCTTTGATGGAGGAGAATCTCTCACCTCATGAAGAGCTGGTAGCCAAATTTAAGGCCAACTTCTTCCGAACTCCAAAGGTCTAGAATGCAAGTCTACGCAGCATGATTTGCTGTATTACTTCCCAACAGTCTTACCACATTGTGGTATTGTCTCCCGACATAGTCATACCACATGGTGGCCATCCCAAGCTTGGGACCCTCTTTCCAGAAATCTACATCTTCTGCAAATGGAACTATTCCCAAGCAGAAAGATTTCAAATCATCCCAAACCTCCCTCTTTATATTAAACTTTGCCATATTGAATATTTCCACATGACGATATTAAACTCTCCAAACATTGGATGACGGTTCATGCGAAATGCACAAAATCTAGCTCATGATTTGCCGCTCTTTCACTTATCCGTACAACCAAATGACATTGTGATGAAACACGAAACTCAACCGGTGAAAGATTGTCTTCCTTTCGGTCAGGAAATGCATGACAATCAGCTGCTTCTGATGTAAAACACTCCATTACTTCATGGGAAAATAAGTCATGCAACATAGTTTTACTTTAAAATATGATTTGAGGGATTCCTCAAATACAAATTGATGTAACTGGGATTGAGTCTAAGAACAGAAAGCCAGACTAATAAGCAGATTCTGTGTATACTCTGAATGAAACCTGAGTTTTAACGGACTCCAAGTCAAGGCTATGCATTCTCCTTAGTTGATAATAGATTATGAACACATTGCACAAATGAACTGGAAGATACCCTCAAGGACATCCAAGCTCAAACGGAACCAATATGTCAAACCGTGCTCTAATATTACATCATGAATATCATAAATGATGTTTTCAGTGCCATCAGCAAGCATTCAAATTGAAAAGACAAAATTTAAGTAGTTGACTTGTCGACAAAGTGATGAAAGGAGCACTACATATGGTGTTCCAAGAAGCCCAAGAAGCAAATTCGAACCCAGCAACTCATATTACTACCAAGAATTCAAAGCCAAAATTACTCTCAAAGCCCCAAACTCACTGTGGTTTTACAAATCTCAGCTCTTGGAGGCTAGCTTTTCCTTAGCCTTCTGAATCTTCAACACCTTTTTCACAATTTTTTGCTCTTCCACCAAAAAGGCCCGGATAATCCTGAAAAAACCATTCAAACTCAGATAAGCATTCCTAAGCACATCATCGAAGATGATTTCAGAAAAAAAAATCCACCGATATAGGGTTAGAATAAAGACCTCTCACGAACAGCTCCTCCTGACAATACACCACCGTAGGCACGGTTCACAGTACGACGATTTCTTGACAATCTCGACCTCTTATATTCAGCTGGTCTCAAATGAGGAATCTGCACAAATTATCAAGGCCTATCATGAATGTGACACACGGGACCCCAACACATGACTACTATCTGAACAGATCATCGACAGTGTTTGCAAGAAACGAGACTTAAAAGTAAGCAGGAAATTAGACTACCACAGATGCAAGTCGAAGGAATGAATTTCTAAAAGCATCAGCTTCACTCTCATTGAACAAGAGTGCAACCCATGAATAATGGTATCAGGTAAAACATTGCCAATGATTTCCAGAGCATAAAGCTCTGGCCGGCAATACCAGCTTGTAGGGAATGCAACAGTTCAGAACCGTGTCAAGCACGTATAATCAATAGCCTGATCCAGCCGTGCGCATGTTCCTCATTGTCTACACACCTTACTAATCAAATGGTAGCTTCCACAGTCTCAGAAATCCCAGCACCAAACCGAGGAAAATCCAAGGTCGAAACGAACTTCTAGATGCACACTACACACTGTGGACTCAACCAACAACAATGCTCCCGAATAGCAATAACAATGTCTCCACGTCGAGACGGTATACCCAAAGAAACATCTCGCGAGAGAATCAATTTGATCCGACGGTAACAGCAAGTGCGCCACAATCATCCCCAACAATCATCCCCATTATAGTACGACAACACAAAATCCTCTCTACATACACAGCTAATTTCAACAATAAACTAATTAGTTCATTGGAAAATGAAGAGGAGGAAGGGGAGAGAAAGCGCACCCCTTGAATCCTCTTGCCAGTAACGGGACATTTGGGGCCACTGGCTCTCTTCTTGGTGGTCTGATACACTAGCTTCCCACCTACATTCCCAAAATCACAAGCACCTCGATTCAAACTAACAGTCCCGAACGAATCAAAATCTCAGCGCGAGACGAATCAACCCAAAACAAAATAAAAGGAAGGAGAGGAAATGGAGGAGATTACCCGGGGTTTTGACGACCCTGTGCTGGTTCGACTTGGTGGCGTAGCTGTGCCGCTTCCGATACGTGAGACGCTGCACCATTTTTTGTTTCCCTCTTTATTACCTTTAGGGTTTTGCAGAGAGTTCGGCTTCCAGTTGCAGCAGAGAGGGTTCGCGGTGTGCGCTAGGGTTTGCAGATATATGAGAGATACTCTCTCCCCGTTGACGATGGGACAGACGCCCTAGATCCGACGGCTGAGAATGAACTCTTCGTCTTTCTATCTGACGGCAATGCGTTGGTAGATGACATGGGCCTGCGTTGTCCAACTGGATGGGATTTTAGCTCACTGGGCCTAAGCCCGGCCCATATCTTCAACCATAATACTAAATTGTGCAATAAGGTTCGACATGTTTATGCCGAAAGGTCTGGCGGAATGCACACGGAATTCGGGCACCTTTTGCCGTGTGGTTAAGCGTATTCATCTTTACTTGGCAAGAAACTCTCAATTCAGAAATTTGCTTTCCGATCGAAATCGGGTTCTCTTTTCACAACAGAGAGTTGTTTAAATCTTTTAGCTCGACTAATCTCTATTTAAACCAAAATAAAAAAAAAATGTGAAATTCATCACATCACATCACATTAAAATCAGAAACCAGAAACAAACGTTTAATCACTCAATTAATCTTTTAAGGGTCGATCGAAACTGGCTTAACTAGTAAACAATACTAGCTAGCCTGTCCCGAGAAATCCCCTCTCGACCGAATCCATTTTCACAAAGGGGGAGTTGTAAGATCAAGAGAGTTGCTTTGCTACGAATTCTTCCGTTCTTATTTCATCGTTTCCTTTCTTAAGGAGCGGATGATAAGACAGACTCGACCACGGCGCGAAGATCAGAGGACAAAAGGGAAAGTCTCATCACAGCGCACCTATACAATGGATTTGGCATCTTATTATCATTTCTACATACATCACAAGTATTGCACAAGTGTGTGAGGAAGATGCATGTGTGCACCACCAGGGACCGTGCAAAATACATCCTGATGGTAAACAAAATAGCTACCAGCAACACAGCAATCTAGGCCCCCACCCTATGTTCCTAATCCTGTTTTTTTTTTCTTTTTTTTTTTCCTTCTTCTGTAGAATGTCGCCGGCCTGCGACTGAAAACCCCCGCGGCAAAAACCTTGCCCTAACCTCTCAACAGGGGAAGAGCAAAAAAGACGGTTCCACGTTGATCGTCCTGCTAACGATGTTGATCCTGTCCAACTTATTGCGACACCACACTAACTGATCTCTTGTGACCCTCCGCATGCTTAGAACTCTCGAGACCAGTCTCAGTTCGAACTGAGCAAACAGAATCGTAGGATCCAGGCGGTCCCGAGGCTTTTGGAACCTCTTCACTATGCAGTTCCTGCTCCTTACTATGTCCTTGAGCCTTCTTTCCTTCTGCAAGCAAAAGATCGGTTAGCTGAGTTGATATGTTAGAAATGTTAAGTATATAAAATGCCCCCGGGTTGCAGAACACAACAAACCTTTTGGAGTTGAGTCCTGAGAGCTGTCTTAAGTACCAAATCAGCCGATTCCTGTTGGTCTAGCTGGTTTTGCTTTAAACCTCCGTCGGGTTCATATCTGTCGGCACGGGTAAAGTCCCAAAAAACTCGCATAGATTCCTCTATGATCTCTACCAATGTCTCGATTGAGATCGCATCCTCCTCAGCCGCTTTTTCCTTGTTATCCCTGGAGCTGTCGTCTGCATATTGCAATTGTTCAATAGTTACTTATCTAGTAATCTCGTCTTACATGCAATTTTCAATTTTTATGCATAGGCAATGAAACTGAGATCCCTGATGAGCCAAATCGAATGCGAAATTGTTTGTTTTCATCAGTTTTGAAACTTGATTTTGCTCCAATTTATTGACGGTTTCTCCATTCAACAAACCTAACCAAGCCCACAAAAGGATTTCAGCTCAGCATTCAAGCATCAAGCACAATGGCTCGGTTATGTTTGGTACACATCCTCTAATTTACCTCTTATGGCCGGCACCTGGAGGAGGCCACGCAGGACGCATCTGTTCTTGACGTAGTACTCGATCCTCGGCCCTTGAAACGGCTCGTCCTCTATAAATCTCTGGAGAAGCACTCGGAGCAGTTGGAACTCGCCCGCTACTTGATTGTAACGGCGAAGCCCTCCGCGATCAAACTCTCTCATCTCCAGGGCTTTCCCGTACTGCCACTGAATGATCTCCCACGAGAGGCAAGTATGCCCTACATAAACCGTCTCAAGGTCGCCATGCAAAGCGGCCATGGACTCCACCACGGAGTCAACCTTGGGCCGCCTCAATCTGTTTGTCCAGCTCTGCAAGAGGAGGGCTTTACGGTTCGTATTCGAGTTGAGCGGATCTTTCAGTTGGAGTAGCCCTGCAGACGATCATGACACAGTCTTAACAAAACCCAGAAACTAGTTAAAAAAAAAAAAAGTCTCCTGTCAAGATTGCAGCCAAGCAACACTAATTAGGACCAAGATGTCTGTCGATAAGATTAAGGTCGCTATACGAGGATGGTGCACCATTATGAAGACTAATTCGGAATCGTGAAAATTTAATGGAGGGGAAAGAAGAAAAGAGACATTTGAGAGAGAGAGAGAAAGAGAGAGAGGACTCTTAACTCACTGGTGGCTTTTGTGGTTTGAAGAGTGGACAGCAGACTAGGCTGCTTTACACGAGCATCAGTTCATTCGAAAGGACTCAGAAAATGGAACAAATACTTCAAAACAGGGGATGGAGACCCACCGTCCACTATGCTTCTTTTAAAAGATCTTCCTCACAGGATTTGCACATCTTTTGGTCTGTTCAGCTCCTACTTTATGAAAATCGGATTTGTTTATGCTAAGAGAATCGCCATTGTTACACTTCAAATACCGAAAAAAAAGGCGATCATTGCGGAGTCAAAAGAAGTCACCGGATCCCACCATTAACAAAAAACCTTCTATTGTTAGCTCCCCATTATTGTCAGGTAGATTCCCAAGAATAGAAAATCAGGAACTGCGGACATAGGAATCGAATTCAATCCTATGATCAACTGGTCGTCAAATTTACTTCTGCTCTGTACATGTCTACTGCGTCAACTACGAAATTGTACCAAATTCAGAGCGAAAGGACCGAGATGCTTCCGAATTATTCACCGGTTAATCAAAGCGACTTACTGCTAATATTTGCTCTTTCCCGTTCTGTTAGCTGTGTGAATGGGAATTGTAGCAAAACGAGAGTGAAAGGATCAAGATTTTGGCGAGTAACTTACCGATAGCATGTAGAGTCTGGTAGTTCAAGATGTCCAATTTCCGCATTTTCTCGGCGTAGCTCTTGTACACTTTATGAATATCCTGAAGCAGATCTTTGGGCTCGAGCTTCTGATCGATCTTCAGCGGCTTCAGCTTGAGATCGGCGTCCCCCGCCATCGTTGGAGAGTCCGTCTCGGATTCTTCTAAGATCGTGGGTAGTCCTCCGGTTCTGACACTTTTAAGCTCCATCTTTAGCTGCTCCACTATGTCATCATGCTCCCAGTCCAAGTTATCATCAGAATCCGATGCTGATAAATTCTCTGGAAAATGCCCAAGTTCTGGGGAATTTGCTGAATCAGCTGCCGTTGGTCCCATGCCATCGGATGCCGGATTTTCCCCTTCGTGATTGTCTTCGACGGAATTTTTCCAGGACAACCCATTTGTGTTGGAGAAATTCTTTTTCCGCAACTCAACTTCTATGTAGTCCTCATCAGATTCCGTTTCACTATCACTAGGTTGATCTGCAACGAAGACTGCTTCTGGGTCTAATGTAGTTTCACTGAGCATTTCATCTTCTTCAGAACTCGGAATTCTTCCATCTCCATTCAAATCTACGGCAGCATCGACCTCACAATTTTCCAGGTGCTGTTGTCCAAGCGCATAGAAAGTATTGGCTGAATCAGCCCCAAAAACAATTGCATCATCTGAGCAAACCGATTCTAACTCTGCATCAACTCGATCAGCTTGAGACGAGAGATCATCCAAAATCATTTCCTCCTCATCAAGAAAGGCATCACCATCCAAAAAATCATCTTCTGATTCAAGAACTTCTGCTAGTTCACTAAGCTGGTGATGCATCAATCGTTCCCTTACCTTGTAATCAAGGACTTCATCCATTGCAATTCTTGGAACAGAACCATCTTTCTCAAGAGAATCCTCTATTTGCTCTTGAACTTCAGTCTCCTCTTCACCAAACTCTTTGCTCACACAATGCCCAGCGTCAGTATCTTTACTATGGATTGCATAATCATCGCTTGATCCCATAAGCACCTCTTGCACAGTGAAGCTCGTGATTTTGGGTTCCTCCACAAATCCACTGATGTCTCTCCCAGTGCAGAACTGATACTTGCTCGACGCAGTTTCCACCAAAACAGAGCCCTCTTTGTCTCCATCACTCCCAATAATGTTTTCATTGTGTTCTCTGTTTTCAATCTCTCTACCTTCCAAATCCATCCCATCGTCTTCCTGCGAACCAGTAAAACAGGAACTTTCTTCGTTCTTCTCAGATTTTTCAGCTGCTTGAAATCTACCAAAAAAAAAAAAAAGGCCAAAGTTTAACACGAACTATTTCAACTATTACCTACTTCAAGAATTCACCAAAAAAAAAAAAAAAGAATGGATAGCAAACCTTGAGATGTATCTGCACACTGATCCAAAGACAGAGAACAAGAAGTTGCAGAGCAAGACCCAGAAAGAGGCCACGACCCCTGACATATTTCCGCGCAGGAACCGGTTCAGCAATCCTCTACCAACCAATTTCAGATGGGCTTTCACGAAAGACAACTCTCGGGTACCCATCAACTCAATCAACCTCTGCGGCTTGTTCTTGTTCTTATCTTTTCTCGATCACAAGCAAAGTTAAGAGTGACTCTCAAGCCCCTCGCTTCTTTCTCCATTACAATTCAAGAGGACTCCCCACTTGCAGACAGCGAAATTTACGGCGGGAATTTCAGGCCACCGAACTGGCGAGACAGTGGGAGAAGAAGAGTCGAACAATTCAGCTCCCGAACCGTTCGCAAGGAACAATTCAGAGAATAAATAAACGCGGACTCTCTGCTTCTCTCTCCGTTTCTCCTTCAGGTCGCTTTGCATTTACAACAGAAGAAGAAAGAATAATGGGATTTTTCTTGGGGCGGTTGGAAAGATTCGCTGGGGAGCGACACGTTTCGGCGATGGGGACGAGGGCGTCAGAAATATCAGTTGCATTTGCATTAGAGTTTGGTCGGGAGTTAAGGCAATGTGCACTTTGCTTGTGACTTGGTCGGTGTTGGTGCTCCATGATTTTTCACGTATCGATCGAATTGCGACTGTAATGTAAATAAATGTTGGAAAGATGG
Organism: Rhodomyrtus tomentosa; assembly: GCA_028455895.1. Classification (NCBI taxonomy): domain Eukaryota; kingdom Viridiplantae; phylum Streptophyta; class Magnoliopsida; order Myrtales; family Myrtaceae; genus Rhodomyrtus; species Rhodomyrtus tomentosa. The sequence goes on along the minus strand of JAPCWY010000003.1, from coordinate 7,950,171 downwards.
ACACGAACGGTTCATGTATATTGACTCCTTTACGTTTACTTTACTTTAATATTTTTTAACTTTTGGTACATGTATAATATTATTTCTTTCGGCCAAATTTGCTGATTTGAAATCCAATCCGATGCATTTGAATAGTGGGCAAAGAAAAAGTTTCACGTGAGTTATTCACGAAAAGTATTCAACACAAATTAGAATAAAATAACCTTTTTTAATTTGCTTGATCAGTTTGAATTTGAATTTTTATTATCATTTATGTTATTTGATGACTTGAATTATTACATCCTAATTTCGATTGGATATGGTGAAAAATCCACATGTAATGTTATTTGTTTTTTTTTCCATAATTCATACTTACCGGGCCGAAAACAATCCCATTAACTTGAATTAATAGAAAAATAAATTTGGGTAATTTTTATGTTGCCTAGAGACCAGATTGAATATTTATCAAAAGTTCAGAGGTCATGTTGGACAAATTAAAATTTCAAAAATCATATTACTAATTGAGCTAGCGCACATTAAAATTTTAAATAAATTAAAAATTTAGGAATTGATATATTTGTGTAATTATTTTCGTGTAAGTTTTCTGTACATATGCAGCAGCAGGAGGCAAGTGCGGGATGCCGTCACAGACCAAAAACAAATTAGTGGCGAAGCGACCGATGCTTCTCGCCTTCGTGGAAAGAGTCAACCCAGTTCATGGTTTAGGTTTTTTTGCAACGATGACGGTTGAATTCCACTACAGCCAAAGAGTTACACTGTGTGGAAAAAAAAAAAAAAAAAGGAGGCATACTGTTCTAGATCTTTACATGTTGGAATTTTAGGCTCCAAATCTAGCAATATTTACTTGTGTCCACGCCTAAGCCTAACGCTAGTATGAGTACGATTTCAAGATAAAATTTAATCGGTCCGATTTTAGAATATGTAGGGTAGATTTTAAGCTTCGGAAATTAGAGAATCGGTTCCTAAGGGTCAGTTTCCAAGTCCTCATACCTGAAATCTGTTTTTATGTTTTTTTTTTTATTTTGTGTTTTCGCGTGATAGCATTTTATAACGTCCGATGATATGTGGGTAATCTGGAACCGCTAATCTAAGCTTTTATTTTCAATAACATTCATGACTAAGAATTTTTATTGTGTTAACGTTTCATATTCTTTTGCATCTAGATATGAGTTGTGATAAATTGATTGTAGCAGCAAATGGTAGTCATTAGAGGTGATAATTCACTGCAATCATTCAATAAAAAATACATATAAAACTTGAATGATTTCTTAAAATCTGTGACAAGGTATATTCAAAGATATGTAGGATAAATTCTATTCTCCAAAAATTTGGGAATCAACCAAGATTGATCCTAGAAGCACTCACCTCTACCTAATGCCAATGAAACTTATGATGCGTCACGTTGAACTATTTCGAGATGGAATTTAGCCAAGCAAGCAAGCGATCCTGACCTTGTACATTCATAAGCTCGAGATCTCAAGTTCTATCCATGCTCAACGCAGTCTTTGGCGGCTATGTCATAATTAGGAGTAGCTCTCTTTGAATTCTTTGAATTCAGACATGGATGATCCGTCTTCGATTGTGAAAATTGATTCGAAGTATGACTTGATCGCTACATAAAATGTATAGAATATCATTTTAAAAAAAAAAGTCTATTACTACACTCAAAACGTCCTCCGGGATTCGAATCGCAAGTTGGAGTTTGGTACAAAGGGAGCTGACATTTTTTACCCGTTTGGGGGGGGACGACATGGTGGCCCTTGCGTCCATCACATAGCGACTACTTAAATTAACGTAAGTACTTGCTCGTGTGCTCATAAATTAATTGGAAGTAGCCAATACGTAATGTAAAGAAGTAGAACATGTTGTAAATGATCGCACGCGTGGTGGCTTCTTTAGTCCCTTTGTTCATTATTGAACACACGTCATGGATCATGCGGGATCGCCTCAACCTAGTGGGACTAATTTCGAAGTACTAAGAAAATGGGGTCGTTTAGGTCGTAATTCAGCCTCGAAATAATTTGCTTTTCTTGTCTGAATTTGTTGGTGCAAGTCAATTTAAGGCCAAGAAACGTGGGCTTGAAACGAAGATCGAGACGTCATGGATCGTGCTTGCCCAGACGTGACCTGCCATCGCATTGAGATCGAGAGATTGGGCGGCTGGTAAATTGTCCCAAAATTAGCGGTGGAAACCGAAATGACGTTTTGCTTATGTTTCCACCGCAAGATGGAAAATATCTTATCCATCACTAGATTTCACCCGTCTCGCCCTATGATGATAACCTTGCTTAATTTTAAGCTGATTGCATCCGCGCCATATTTGTCCCCTCGCACACCGACTTCCATGTACCAAATCCCAAACTAAGACGCCCTTGACAAGTCTACCCTTCTCTCCCTCTTTTATTTTCACGGCTCCTTTTTCAATTGCACGAGTCTACATGATCTCGAGGGCGACGAAGGTTTGGTTCCGGTTCAGGCTCGAGAGCTCGGTGAACTTCGATTTGATTGGCATCGAGGACCTATGTCGGTTGGTGATCTCAGGATTCACCACATGAAGAACTTGAATATTTCCTCCCGAATTTCGATCTTGTCGTCTCTGACGTTGTCACGGGTGAAGGTCGCCTAAACCTTTTGTGTCCGTTAGAATAACTTGGCTTAGCACAAGCGCTTTGAAATGAAACATCGTTGTTAAATTAGATGAGAATCGGTGGTAAATGCCGCTTGGATTTATAGGAGAAATAATGTACAAATGAAACGAGAAGGACGTGTTTGGAGCAAAATGTGGCACTGAGTGTTTGTAATCCAATAGTTAGTTTAGAGTAAACGTGTCATGTGTGTACTAATTTGATTTTTGGGCAGTATTAATTCCGAAGCGCAATTGGAGACCATTTCCTTCGTGCTACCTTCAGTCGACTCCACAACATCCTAATCAATACACCAAACTTTCTCCTTTAGCCGGAATCTGATTAGACGTCCCAAGATTGCGGTCGGCTGAAACCGTGCCGTGACGAGTGGGAGGACTAAACTATACATAGGAAGGCTTCTTGATGAGCTTCATGGCGTGACGTGGCCAAAAGGACAGAAAGCTTGGTAGAACGTATTCCATGTCAACGACGGGTACGTCTGGTTCAACTTTTGGGAAAATAATTTAGGAAAATTCAAAGGCATTTTGCCTAAAAGTACTTGCTGAATTGCAAAGACTGCTTGTAATAGTAAGCAGCTTTGAAAATAACTTTGGAAAAAATGTTGTTTGGTAATCTTATATGTGAGAAAGTAACCGATTTGAGATTTCTAAATTTTATTATTTAAAAATTGAAATAAAAAATGATAGTAATATTTATATTTTCATATTGAGAGTAATACAAAAGTAACATTAACGAATTACTTTTTATCTTTTTTTTATCAAACTATAAACTTATTAATTAGAACCTTTCAATTCTTTTTGAAATGCCAAAGAGTCATTCAATTAATAAACGATGCGAGAAATAAGCATAGTTGAACATTTCTTGATAATCCTTCTGGAAATTTTAATTAATTGATGATACAGTAAGATATTATAATAACAGGTATGTAATAATCAAAAGTTCAATTAGAGTCGATCAGGATAAGCACGAATAAACATACACATGTAATTCTATAGGAAGCTTTGCGATTAGTTTACATAAAATGCTATTAAAACAAAAAGACAAAAGAACTTGATCAATTTCAAGGATAAATTGCAAAACCGCATGTTACAGAAAAAATTTCCGTATATCGTCAGAAAGGTCAAAATGACCAATCTCAAAAGAAAACAACTGATCTTTGTTAAACTACGTTCTTCCCACCAAAAGGAAATGAAGACAACAGAAAAAATTTCCGCATATCGTCAGAAAGGTCAAAATGACCAATCTCAAAAGAAAACAACTGATCTTTGTTAAACTACGTTCTTCCCACCAAAAGGAAATGAAGACAACTCACGAAAATGTCATGCCACTTTAGCGATCATTCGAACTTGAAAAGGTTATTACAACAACCTGAACACTCATCATTCGAGTCCATGTCCTCAACGGTCGTTCGGTCTTTCCATCCTTCCACCTCGTTCAGAGCAGAGATCCTCCACATCCCCACCGTCCCTGGATTCATGGCGCAGTCAAACATCTCGAAACTTAAGACCAGCTAGCTTGATACCGAAACCAACAACACAAACAACAATAGCGCTGTCTATTCGAGGTAACGGAACGCTAGCAGAAAAGAATTGATGAACTAACTGTAGCAGCTGAAGAAGGCATAGGTTGCAGAGCCCACTTCTTGCTCCATAGCGAAGTGGTAGTCTAGTGACATTTCTTGCATCCTCATCATTAGGCATTCATCAGAATTCACCGCAACACCATCAAGAATACTGTTAGCTGTGAAGCCGCGAAATGAGAAGATGCGAAATTCGATTTTACTGTACAATAATGGCGTGAGATCTGTTTACTCAAGGCTATAATTCTGTGTTCCTCTACTATTGGTGTATCCATGCCACACAGCTTTATCTAGAAGAACAACTTCTCAATCATGCTGTGTTAAATTTCTACAGTTTCTTATTATTAACTATCTCTTCTTCGATGACTAATCGGAGATGATGGCATCCAAATGACATCGAGAAAGAGAAGAAACCGTGTTAACTTACCGAACTTCCACCAAGCTTGGACGAGCCCGATCTCCAGGTTATGGACTAAGAAAGGTATGGTCCGCCACAGAAAATCAGGCTCAGGTTGGAAATCGGCATCGAAGATGGCCACATAGTCGCATTGTTTGACATAGCTGTGCTTCATGCCTTCTCTGAGCGCCCCGGCTTTGTAACCTTTCCTGTTGTCTCGAATCTCATACTTCATATTGATGCCTTTGCTCGCCCATCTTTGGCACTCTAGTTTCTTCAACTCCTGCACAATTTTCAGTTCAACCAAGAAGGCGAAAACCCAAAAAACTCAGATGTCAATGAATTGGAAAGGAACAATTTTTTCTTTTGGCAGAGTAGATCAACGATATGTTTGCAGGTTCTGATTCAGAACAACCTTTTGGGCCCCATGCAGGATCAACAAGGGAAAGAAACTTAATGATCTTTCATCTCTTTGAACCGCCGGAAATTAAGCATATGTAATTCTAACAAGATGACTCTTCCTTTACCAATGCTTGGGGATAGGGACTTGACTGCTAATTTGAGCTAGAAAGTGCAATTTTGAGGTAAATATGCAGTACATCTAAAGGAAGGACCGGAAGCTTCAAAATTCACAAAAAACAGTAATCCTAATGCGTTATTCACATCCAATGGGATAAAACAATAGCAATGAAATCCATGCGCATGCATATTCAGATGGTCAGAATTAACAAAAGATGCAATGCAACCTCATCACTAGCACACAGTACACAAATATTTTTGTCATTTACAGAGAATACGAAATTCGATCGACTGATTACGTATAATGATTATAATCAATCGCATCAAATACCCATGCATACACACCTCAAAATGCTATAGAAATTGCAGAAAAAATGCAAGCTGGTACCAAAACCTAGTAAATGACAGACCCAGAGATCAATTTGCCCTCAATGAAGACCGTATTAACAGGTAATCATGGTCCAAATTCTGCTTCTTCGGCATTCTTGAAGAACCTCTACTCACCCGCATTGGAAACCTTCAGTCCAACAAACCCCAGACCTTATCCTACCACAAAGTACAGCAATTTAGCTCACAGCTTTACCAAAATAACAATAATAATTCCGGTCCGGAAGTTACCAGTTCACCAAATACCTCCATGACGGCATAATTCACATCGAACCGTCCCAAATTGACCTTCTCGAGCACACAGCCACGTCTCTGATGCAAATGCGGAGCTCGCTCGGCCATCCCATGAGGGAACTCAACGAAGCAGAGGGCAAGTCCCAGAGATCGGAATCGATGCAGGCATCGTACTACTCATTGTAATGCAACAATTTCTCTAGGCTATGCTAAATATAAAGAAGCATGACCTTGGCGCTTTTTTCTTTCTACAAGCAGGCGCAATGATCTAGCTTAGAAATATCATCAAACATGTTGCAGGCGTTCGACCAATGAACAAAATAAAACAGCAATGGTGAGAGATTCGCACAGCTCTTTTGGTCTCACACGACACAGAAAACATGCCAATACATGATGCCTCGACGAAACTAAGAGAAAAAGCCACGCATAGAGGGGGAATGGCAAAGGGAAGAAAAGACCGCCTCACGTTCTTCTCTTCCTCGTGTCCTTCAGCTCGGATCTGAATGAACAAATGTATTCAATCTGGAGTGATTCACCAAGGTACCTTTTCGATGGAGTTGCGGGGAGCTTCCATGGTCGTTAGATTTGAGATGAAGAAGATTGCTAGGGATTTACTTCGGAGCCCAGGCGAAGGCTCCGAGGTCGCCAGACCCCAGGCGCGGTGACGCCGTGGTCCCACAATCTTGGCGAGTCTCGCGACAACATTTTGGAGCGACGGGGTGACCTTCGATCAGGCAATCGATGACAACCATCGGTCGGAAGCAAATTATTAGGCGAGCGATATCATGATCGTGAGGCGAACAAAGAGAGGCGAGCGACGTCACGCTCGTGAGACGGATGAAGATACGCGAGGGGCTGGGTTTCAAGAGGGCTAGTGCGCGGAGGCGAATGAAGAGAGAGGCATTAGGTCGAAGGGTCCTCTCTTCTCATGTTGAAAAGGGTAAATGTGGAATTGTGATCAATAAGTGAGGGTAATTTCGGAGCTTCAAAAAATTTATTAATTCGGTACTGTTGCATACAGAGAAAGCCAGAAAGCTCAAAGCAGGTGGGAGGGAGCTTTGGGCTTCGGGCTTCCTAGAGGCCTTGAAAAAGCTAGCATTTGGGAAATGTAATGCCAAAATTAAAAACCAAACACTCTAGCATTTCACCAAGGGCCTTTAGAGCTCCAAAGGACTTTGCAAAGCTACTTCCAAATGCACCCGACGTCCTGTACACTTTGGATCTTGGAAAGATTGAGTGAGACAAAGAGACAAACACGTTGCGGGCGTTTCAATCCTTGGACGGGAAAGACGGCTGCCTCAGTTTCCGTAGACGACGGGCGGGTCAACTTCAACCCCTGCCTGCCTTGTGCCTTTGTTGCGCTTATACGCTTTCGAGGAATCCAAAACTCCAGCCTTGGACGGGGAATGGACCACTTCACAGGTCCACATTCGGTGCCCGGTGCGTGCGTGTTGGATTGGAAGGAATAACTAGCGATCGTGCTGTGATCCTCCTCCCTCCACGCGAGAAAAGTGGGCTGTCCCCGTGAGATCTAATCGAGCCGAGTCGATCGAGACAATTTGCTAGTTCGATTATGCAGCAATTGCTAGTTCGATTATGCAGTTTTTACGAAGGGGGACAATCGACTTCATCTTCAGCCATTCCGACTTTTCGACCTCAACTTTGTCCAAAATCCATTTACAATTTGAAACATATGAGATATTTGTTTAATCGGAAGTAGTGGATGGAAAATCTTGAATCAGACAATTTGTTTCGAGTTCGAGGATTGGTGCTTCTCTCCTCTCCGACAGCTCCTCCGTTAATTTCGAGATTCGTAATAGATGGAAGAACTTTTCTTTTTTATCAAAAGAAGAAAGATGCCGTTCGTATATCAATAATACTAGAGAGTTACACGCCAACAAATCTCAAAATAACTGCAGAACAAAGCAAAACTCATAAAGCAAATACAAAATCACAGTTTATAGCTAGAAACACATTCTTATATTTCAATAACAAAATTGTCACCGTGAACCTTCGTGGGCCGATCACCAGATTCAGTGCACGCCCAGATCTCCTACTCCATTTTTAACAGTTTTTAGTGAGTGTCTAAATTCAACTTCCTCATCACCATCGTCGTGCAGCCAGAGACATGTTGAAAGTGAATGAAGTGAGTTTTTTTGGAGATCAAAGCCTTTCCTTCCGAAATTCACGTGGTTTGATTTGGGATTTAGGCATTGATGCCCTCGATCTTACTCAAGAGAAGATACGTTTTGTAAAGACATGTTAGAATTGCAAAAAATAAATTCTCATAGGGCGTGCATGATAATACTTCTCGGGCGAGAAGTGCTTCTGGCAATGAAATGGATTTTTCAGTTTTTGCTTTGAAGTAGAAGTTGAATTTTCAACGTCTACTTTAAAAGTTGATTTCTGATAGAGAAATGCGTTTGATAGGAATCAGAAAAGAAAATGTTCGAAACATTATTAAAAAAATGTTAGATGGTAGCAATCGACAGCGGCGACCGGAGGCGGTGATGACCGGCGATCGGCGGCCTGCGGCGACCGGCGGCGGCGGTGACCTGCGGCCGGCCCCGCGAGAATGACTTATCGAATGAAAAAGTCAAAAAATTTTACTTTTCAAAATCGGCCAAAAATCTTCCCAGAAGTAAAAAATCTTGTCAGAATTAGAGAATCCTACCATAAGTCAATTTTTTTACCAAACATTTTTCTACTTGAGGTTGAGTTTTATCAAACACATTTTCCTGTCAGAATGACTTCTGGTAGGGAAATGAAAAAAAAAAAAGTGTCACCATGAATCACCTTAGAAAATTTTGAGAATGAATTTTATTGTTTTAAAAATAGGACGAAAGTTAGCCGTTGCTTGTCGGGTAGTGCCAATTTATTAGCACTTTATTAGTTCATTTATGCATACTACAACACCCCTATAAAATTTCCAAATTAAAACCCCACCATCAGCGAAATAAGTGAACAAATAATCAGAATAAACAAATAAATCGAATACCAGATATACATGATTTAATTGCAGATACCTATGTCCACGAAAAGAGTAACAACGAATCTCATTATAGAACAAACAATCTAGAAAAGATAAAAACCACATTCTAGCAACTCAAACACTTTCAATATTTCTTAGCTCCAATTACATTCAATGACGCAAACAGTTTTTAGCCTTCAATTTTTCACAAAATAATCTCACAACCTCACAAAAGAATTAACATAAATCTCACCGCAAGATTTAATTGGTCTGAACACCAATTATTTCAAATGTGACTCTTGTCGAACAAACTATACCTTGAATATGACCTAGAATCATGCATGGGAGCACCAATTTTGCAGACCCGTTGAGAATATGCCTCCACTAACCCATACATGCCTACATGTCGGGATTAATACTACGAAAAACTCCAAATTGATACGCCAATGATAATTTTACTTCAAATTATTTTTTTGACCATAAAAAATTTTAAACCGATATTTATGTAATAAATTTATTCTAAACTGGTTGCGGTCAACAGCGTACGACAATGATGGAGCTAGTTGGTCGAGCAATAGGAGCGGGGGACAAGCAACGGGAGCTGATCGATTGAGTGTTCTTCTTTGAGGCTTCGTTCTTTTTGTTTGGGCTGAGGTAACAAAGTGAATGCCATTCCCGAGCATTCTTACTTTGTCGATGTTGTTTCTCAAAAGTGATTCTAAAACAAAGAATTAACTATTTTTTTTATTCTTATTTCCGTTCGAAATCTATTTATGGGAACATAATCATAAAATTTAAGAATCAAAATTATTTAAGTTATATTTATCATCTTTTTCTGTTTCAAGGAACAAAATCAAAGAACTAGATCGTTATCAAATAGGTACTTATCAAACAGGTACTTTGTCGATGTTGTTTCTCAAAAGTGATTCTAAAACAAAGAATTAACTATTTTTTTTATTCTTATTTCCGCTCAAAATCTATTTATGGGAACATAATCATAAAATTTAAGAATCAGAATTATTTACGTTATGATTATCATATTTTTCTGTTTCAAGGAACAAAATTAGAGAACTAGATCGTTATCAAACAGGTACTTATTTACTCTTTTTCTTCAAACCGAGGTGGAAAACCCCACCTTCATCACCCTGTGTGCCTACCGCCATGCTCGGCCCAGTGCCACGTCATGCCATCACCGCCTCGAACCTGACCCATCGCTGTCTTCGTCGAGGGCCGTCACGACTGGTCTGCTCCCACCAAGTTCGCAATCTCCATGTCTCTCTAAAATAATAGAGACATCCAACATCCCCTACTGGAGATCAAATAAAGTCGTGGCCCTAGAGGAGGAGTTTTCTAAATAGAAAAAGAAGAAGAAGGAAGAACTAGATACTACAAGAAAAAATTACAGTTCAGGAGGGCAATTGGTAACTTTCTAAAGTTCAGGGTTACTGTGCAGCGACAGTAAAATTCAAGGAAGTAACGTGCAATTTTTCAAAATATGAGGTTGGGCTTAAATTGAAAATTCGAAAGCCCTGCCCGGCCTAAAATTTGCAATGTTCACGTAGTTTCTTTCTTATATTCCTTATAATGTGTCATTAATTCTTTCAATCGTAAAAGAAAAAAGCAAAAAATTACAAGTGAGTTATTTATTTTGTTGTACGCTCGAGTTAATTATGTTATTCTTGAAAACATGAAACTTTACAAGTGAAAAAGTAACTTCCGGCGGAAAAAAAAAAAGAGAGGTGAAAAAGTTACTTATTTAATATTTAAAAAGTCTAAATAAGAGCATGAGCAATGGCATTTTCTTTATTTTATATTTTCTGGATTTTTTTTCTTTGATTCTTTCATTTTTTTCTCCCATCCTTTTCAGCAGCCTCACATAGGCGAGGCCTCCCTAGCCGTCAAGGGCCAATTTCGCTCAGTGGCTGGTGAGGGGTCGTCGAGCCCTGGCCTGCTCAATAGAGAAAAGAAGAAGAAGATGAAATAGCAAAAAAGAAAAAAAAAAGTTTAAAATGGCAAAAATATCCTTGATGGTGGCTTTGTTTGAAGCAATTTGGGCGCTAACCCTAGCCCAAACCAAACAAGTCCGAAATTTTCAGGTCACGCTTGCTGGGGTTCTGAGCTTGATTTCGGGCTTGGATTAAGGACGACTTTACATTTATGTTAACCTTAAAAACCAAAAAAAAAAAGAATTACACATCATTGAAAGACCAATTTTTTTTAAAGGAAAGAAAATAGAAAAGAAAAGGAGGAAATCGATCGATACCTTCTCATCCCTTCTTTTCCCGCTGGTTCTCGCCGCCTTCGCCTTAGGGCAGTTGGAAGAAATTCTCGACTCTCCTTACCGCTTTCAGTCGCCGAGTGGTCAAGTCGGAGTCCTCCCATGGAAAAAGAAGGCGAGACGTTCGACTTCCTGTGCCACTCTTGCGGCGGCATCGGCTTTGTGGACGGCCGCGACGGCTTCTTCTACTGCGTCCACTGCCGCTCCCGGGGCGACGACATCCTCGACAGCGGCGTCGCCGACGAGGAGTTCGTCGACAAGGGCATCGACGCCCGCGGCGCCCTCTACCAGGCCAGCCTCCGCCGCCACCGCGCCGTCAAGCCCGAGCCCAAGCTCTCCCAATTCCAGCTGTTGTCCCAGCCAACCCTAACTCCACATCTCAAGACTCCCACAAAGAAGGAAGGGGTGGCTTATGATGAAACCGGGCCGACCAGCCCCCGGGACTTTGGGGATTCGGGACCGAGGGAGATTCGCTGCGAGGATTACTACAATGAGGTGAGGATCAGGTATGTGATGGGGCTGCAGACGATGGTGCAGCTCCAGTGCGAGGCTCTCGTGAGAGAGTTCGGCGCAACGCCGCTGATTTGTGGGATTGCTGGCCCGATTTGGCTGAGGTTCGTAACAAGCACTCGGGTTTTCTCCGACGAGTGGGCGGACGAGACCATTAACGAGTCCGAAATGCAGACAGAAGGTGCGCTGGTTTCATCTTTCTGTATTTTAATCATGCGCTGAAGAATTCGTGCCGTCCAACCTATGATCAATGACTTGTAGCTTTAACATTGCATTGTAATCTTTCGTGGCTCTGTAATTTTTTTTTTTCGGTCGGATGTGGCTCTGTAATTTAGCATGGATAGTTTGTGTGGAGTATGAATCTGAGAAACTTTGCTTTTCACATAATCTAATGGTCGAGGGGGAATGGCAAAACATAGGCTGGCTAAAAATTGAAATTTGGCGAAATGAAAGTATTTGTGGAAAAATGTTGTGCAGAGAACTTTAATGTCCAGTTGCTTATTCTATTAAGCTGTGAAGTGATTAGTTTTATTCCAATGACCGTTGACACATCATCAACTTGGAAGCACAGAATAAAAGTAGGAAATGCAGTATGAAAGTGGTCTGGATGCCTTCTTTTTATACGATCCATACTTTGGATGACCCTTCAAGATATTTCTTCATATCAATAGTGTCATGTAAGTTTGGATATCTTGCTGTAAATAATTGGCTTGAATTACAAATGAATTTTCCGCCAGAGACCTTTTTGTTTTATGCTTTATTTTCATTCATGTTCAGAGAGCTTTCCTTTTGGCTGCTAACTGGATATGGTTGTTGGATTTCAATCGCTCATAGACAGGCTTCCCTACTCTATATGATTAAAAAAGTTCAAACTGGTCAGAGGATGTGAAATATGGAGATAATCATCTATTTGCTTAGCGACCACTCTCTCTACTTTGTAGTCTGTAGTTCGGTTAATGGACATTTGCTGGCATTGGTGCCCATTTGGATTGCAACAAAGAATTCCAGTAAGATTGAGCGGATGACAATTAAATTCATGCTAGCTGGATTTACTTTGAATATCAGCTCTCTCTTTCACATGCGCACCTCTAATTATGGGTGGTGTTGGCATGAGAAAATGTCCATTTTGGAGGAAACACCTTCATCTGCAGATTCTCAAGTTTCAATTACCCTATTCTCTTAAGTTGATTCTGAATTTTAATGTTTGTCTATTTGGCCACAGGGGAACCAAGAGATTTTAGTCCTCGTGCTAAGTTCCGTGCAGAACCACACAATTTGCAGGGCAAACGAGCAGTGATAATATGGTATAGGTCCTTGAGAAAAAAGATACCATTATCTTGTTCTTTAGCTGTTGGTTTCCTGGCTTGTCATGTTGCTAGGGAACCAATCCTTCCTACCGACATAATCAAATGGTCAGTTGAAGGGAAGCTACCATATTTTGCTGCCTTCCTTGACATAGAAAAGAACATTGGTCGACCATCAGCTGCTTGTCCTTTGAGTTCCAATGTTATGTTTAGGCCTTCTCAAGCAGTTGCGTCACAGAAGTTAGAAGCTATGGCAGCGTCCATTGCTCTGTCCATAGGCTTGGAATTGCCGCCTGTCAACTTCTACGCAATTTGTTCCCGCTATCTCAATCAGTTATGCCTACCAGCAGAGAAGATTTTTCATCATGCATGCCGAATACAGGAATGGTCAATGCCTCCTGATCTATGGTTGTCGGCAAATGAGTTGAGGCTTCCTACTCGTGTATGTGTTATGTCAATACTCTTGGCAGCAATAAGAATTCTTTATAATATACATGGTTTCGGAGAATGGGAGAAGAGCTTGACTGATCAGCAAGATATGACACCAACAACAAGTGATCAGGTTGGATCTAAAACTGCAGGCGGTTCCAGAATGACGGAATATGTTGGAAATGTTTCTGATGCTGGGGATGATTTTGATACAAGATTGGAAGCAGAAGTCTCAGATGGCGATAAGCCTGACCTTGATGCTAAGGAGCTTCTACGAAACCTCAATGCTCGATACAATGACTTCACTGACTCATATGGTACCTAATTGCATTTTGATAACTTAAGAGAATTTTTTAAAATGTTTTCTCTGTCACAACATGCTTTGAAAGGTTTTTTGGCCTTTGATGTGGATGAATGAATAATTGGTGTACTTTTGTGTTGTGTCTTTTTGTGTGGACAGAGTACTGCAAGGATTTGCCCACCTATCTCCAGTATTGCAAAGATGTTGTTTTTGCTGGTCGAGGACCGTCTTTTGAGGACTGCGGTGAAGAAGTTGTTTTGAAGCAGCTATGGGATTTTTATCAGAAAAACATGGTAACATACGATTTAATTGCATCATCAATTCTTCCTTTGATTGTGAAGTAAATTTTTACAGATCCATGATAGAAGCCTGTCCTGGTGTTTGATACTTTCACCTTTAATCTTATCCAAGGGGATTGATTGATTTCAGGGTGGTGGACAAATGGAAAGGCCAGGGCTTGACTTTGATGGCGCTTTGAACCAAAAGAGGCCTAGAGATAATGTTAATGGATGTTCAAAGAATTCTTTTGTAGGCAACAAAAGGCTTGATAGTGGAATTTCTGACACCAATAAAAGCCTTTTGGACAGCACAGATGACGATGCTTCTTCACAGAGTTCATTAGACATGAAACCTGGCAATTGCCCATCCTCAGAAAGTTACCAAGTCAGAGCCATTAGACAGCTGAAATTAGAAATGGAAGAGAGTAGGTTCTTCTACATTCCACCAAGGGTAAAGATCAAGAGACTTGATTATCTTCATTATGTTAGGAAGAGGGACCATGGTGCATTAGCTTATGTTGCCCATGCTGATTATTACATATTGCTTCGTGCTTGTGCTAGAGTAGCTCAGGTTGAGATTAGATGTATGCACATGGGTGTATTGAATTTTGAGAGGAGATTAGCCTGGATGGAAAATAGAATCGAACACTGCCTGCATTTAACTCCTCGTAAATTATCTTGCGAGTTCTGTAGTGATGAGACTCGAGAAGATGCGGACGATGTGATTATCCTTTCTAGTCCGAATATATAAAAGATATTTAACATTTGCTGTCTCATGAGTTGATTGCAGCCTGGCTACTATGTTTACAAATTGAATATTATACTGTTTATGGGACATTTTGTGCATAGGTTTTGGACCATGCCACCCCTTTGTGAGGAGTCACTCCTCCTGTAGTTTCGGGGCTGAGATGGTTTACTTATTGCGGACAGGAGTTGCTTTAGCAGGTGCCCTGGTCTTTTCTCATCGACCTCATCTTGTGATTTTCACCGGCAAAGTTATACTTTTAGTGCCAAAAATTGTGTACAGGTTTCACTTTTGTGTCAAAAGTTTCAATCTGATTCCTTTAGTCCCAAATCAGAGAAAAAAAGGATCAATTTCGTGCCTCCGGCCAAAATTGCAGCACGTCATTTTTAGTTAAATTTTAAATTTTAATTGGTAATTTTTTAAGAAAAAGAAGTCCAAGTTGGTTTCGTTTGGACTTCAAAATTCATAAAATAAAAAATAAGAAATAATGGAAAAATTTTGAAAATAAAAACTTGTATTTAAAACAAACTAAAATAAATTGAAAAAGAAGAAACCCCCCCTCCCAAAAAAAAAAAGAAAAAAGAAATCAACTGGCGAGGGTTACTAAAGCCCTTGCCGTCGCTGTCCCACCATCGTTGGCAATGGTCGGCGAGGGTCTGCAGACCTTCACTTGGGATAGGTGGGGGTCGGCGATCCCTCGCCGGTCATGTCCCACCCTCGCTGGCCATTGCCAGCGATGGTGGGGTGGTGGTGGTGAGGGTTCCAACAATCTTTGTTGGCTACTTTTTTTGGGGGGTTTTAATTTTTTAGCTTATTTATTAAATCATGTTAAATAAAAAATTTAAATTTAAAAAAATAATATCTTGTGGATAGCCATTGAGCCACATCAGCTGAAAATATTAATAAAAAATTTGCCACGTTAGAGTTACGGCGAAGCAAATCGGACTTAACACAAAAGTAATCGTTTTTCAAAAAATTTGACGCTAAAGTAATCGGATTGAAAATTTTGGTACTAAAATGAACTACCCACCCAACTTTTGGCGTTTTTGCTGATTTTCACCTTCACAAGCCGATGTTTCTACGACCTCGTTCAGTATTTAATTGAGTGATGCTATAAATATCCAGCAAAGTGATTATTTCTCATAATCGAACAAAAGCGCAGAGCAAAGCCAAATTTGCCGAGTTCATGAGGTGGTGGAGTTACCTGGAATAGTGGTAAATTTTAGCTGTGACAGTTAATTCTGAAGGGACTCAGATCGTTGGCTGAGACGACGAGGAAGTTCAAATTATATGTTGTATGTATAATTTGCCTCGATGTGCTCCTCCTGGATGAAATAACCCGAGTTATAAAACTAGAGCCCAGCTAGGCTCTTCAAGGGACTCATGTTAAGAGGTACTGCTAATTGAGCAGAAAGGTTTTTCCTCCTGGATATTTAGTGTCATTCTTCTAGCAGAAAAACCAGAAATGAGGATCTATTAGGGAAAAACTAGGTTCTCTCCCCAGGCTCAAAACATCTCAAGGAACAGAGCTTGCAATATTCCCCCCGTCTTATCTCTTCCATTCCGCTCATGTTTAGATAATTTTTCGGGGCTCTTAGATGTATGAACTGCTTTGACAAGTTTGCAGTCCTTTCCCCTGCTTAGAGAAGAGAGAAGGAGGAGGAGGAAGAAGAAGAAGAAGAAGAAGAAGAAGAAGAAGAAGAAGAAGAAGAAAACACCACATCTTCTAACCTGGACCCTCTCTTGGGTCTACGATGCTTTCTGAACTGACATGTGGTGTTTTACTCTCAATACAAATCCGACAAAAGCTTAGCTTGCCTGTACAAGTTGCTTTATGACAATATGTGACAAAAAGAAAATATTCCGAGAAACAAATCAACCTTCACAAAGCCTCCCTTTAACGGCAGGATAATTTTAAATGCTAGCCTTCGCATCTCCGAGGAAACTCTTTCTTCCAATCCGTCAAGTTTAACTTGCTCGACTTTTTCTTATGGGGTCGAAAGGAACAAGCTTGAATAGATTTTAGGACCTGTTGTGGATGGGATCCGCTCCTCCTCGGACCCGTCTTTTGCTCGACACGTAAGGATCACCAGATGTCGTCGTCACGCTAGGAGATTTCTGTGTGTTCATGCCCACTGTGCTAGTAATCTTCAAACTGCGTCGACTCTGAGGTGCTTTCGCCTGATCTTCTTGCTCCCTCCCGAAACCGAGTTCTACAGTTCTTATGCCATGGACTTTATCCGGGTCCGACGCTAAGAAGAAGATGAACACGAGCAGTATGAGGGCTCTGTGTAAGACGAAGCCCATGACTGCCGTTCGCGGAGGGAGAAGAAAGAACGGCACAAAAACTCTCTTTGCTTTCTGGTAATATCGAGAGCGTAGGTGATTTGGAGGCCCCTGGTCCTCTTCTTTTTCTGTTCCAACTCCTGCAGACACAAGCCTTTGGTTTATCTAGCAGTGGATTTGATATTGCACTTAATAGCATAAAGTACGGAGGGGCCCCTAACAGCTAGAGGGAATTCAGATCACTTGAAAACCTTTTAGCGTGCCTGCAATCGTAGCAAATAAGCATATTAAGGCTGCTATATGGGGAATCCGGGTAAGTATGAATAAAGTTTCTTGGAACAGGAGAAGCCAAGCATCTTTCTTCATTATTTCCTAATCTATCTGTCATTCTCTTGATTTGATGTTTTGGCGAAGGGCCAAATGCCTCTTAGGCAATACTCATCTTGCCACATAGGTAAGGTGCGCCGGGGAATTTTTATAAAGAGGGAACTCAAATCTGCTTGAAATCTGTATATAAGGCTTTCTTTTTTCTCTCTTACAAGAGCACGTCTTAAAGAACACTCAGGTTGATATTTGCTGACACAGACTCATGTCTGGGAATGTCTTTTCTTAGGATGAAGAGCACGTGTTTGTGAACACTGAGGTTGACTTTAGCAGACATAAGGGTCGTATCTTGTATCAGTTTTCATAGGTTACTGATGATGCATTCTATTGATTGAGATATCTTCTTACCAAGGAAGGGTAGTGTGTTGTGTTTATAGCTGATGAAGTGGGGTCATGCTGCAGTGTCAAGCAAGACATTATTGAGAATCAAAATGGGATGGTATAGGGAGATGGAACGGCAGTGAAAAGAAACGAAAAAAAAATTCTTTATGCCCTGGTTTCTGGACTGCCTGGATATATATTGCAACACAAAGTTCCTACTCTGTTTCCTCCGATTCTCTTTCTGTTTTACACTTTAATGAATGGATGCAATCTCTTTATATGTTCCTCCTGCACGGTTGGCAATACTTTGAGATATGATATTCCATCTCACATGCAACTGGGAACACTCGAAAGCATAAGTAGCCCCACTTTTTCCTGAATGTGGGTTGCAGGATTTCATGCAAAGGGTGAAGGGTGAATAGTTCTGGTCCAAACAACACCAGCACCACCTAAATGGGTCGCTAATGTTCTGATTCCCTCTGCTTTCTCTTCACCAATTGACGTAGGAAGAGTCCAAGTGACTTGTTTCGATATTTTATGCATCGAAATCCCATCACCAATCTCAACATTCTAGTGTTTTCAGGTGGCTCTGGTGACCTCTCCATATAAGAGGAATAAGATTTTTTTTTTTTTTTTTGCTGTTGGACTCATATCTTGTGATTCCTCTTTTGTTTGAGGCATGAATTCATCTGTTTTGAATGCCAACCAGCTCTAAGAGTCCCAAAAAACTAGCGATGCCCAATAATCTGCATGTCGCCAGCTTTCATCAGGGAGAAACTGTAGATCTTTCTGCGACTCCTCCGGAGAGATTTTTTCCGCGTCAGACACACTGCAGTGTCCAAGATTCTCCGGACGCTTCCAGACACGCTCGCCACTAAGTTCTGGATTGGTGAGGCTGTGTGTCCTTGTTAGTTCGCCTCGGCCTCGGGCACTTAGCTTGCCTCTACTCAGTCCTCGCGATTGTCTCCCTCGCTAATGCTTTCTAGTTTTTGACAAATATTTTTCATCAACATATCTGAATGCCAAACAATTTTAATCAAACATGAAATAGCTATGACATTTAGACATATTGTGATGTTTGAAGTTCATAAAAATGATAATTCATTATGTATATATAGAAATATGCATTTAATATATAACGTGTCCAAACGTATTGGAATTTTCTATTTTTTAAAAAATCATGTGTCAACGTGTCGTCTCATGTCTCATGTCCCGCGTCGTGTCGGTGCTACATAGATGATGATGGTAGGGTGATGGCGCGGTTAACTATTTTACGGCGAGAGGTTCCGCTATCGCACACCCTTGCGTGGGCTGAGTTCATTGGAGTGGTGCTGGATTATCATCTCATCGGAGCCCGACGGGACTTAGAACTTCACCTCATGATGCTCCTGCTAGATCAACTAGAAGCAAATGTTGACGTTCCTCTTGTTATTGTCAAGAGAAGAAAAGGACAAAAGAGAAATTACCAAAACAATTCTAAATCTATTGTATTTGTGTCATTTTAGTTCGAAACATTTCAATTGTGTGAATTGATTCATAAATACTTTTACGTTTTGCTAATTGAATCAATCCAGCTATTTGCAGCAGAAAATTACTAACGTGAAAGCGAGCATTGACGTGGTAGGCATATTTAATATATTTTAGTAATTTTATGAAATTTTTCCTTTTTTTTCTTTACTTCGCTTTACTTTTCTCTTTGGACAGAGGGTCCTACAACAAGTGAGGGCGGATGACCATCCCTAAAACTGGGCAAGGGCGTCATGGCCCTCGCCTAATATCTAATATCCCAGATATGATGAGGGCATCACCGCCCTTGCCGCCCTTGCCTAGGTCCTTACAGGCCACAATGAGGGACGTGACGATCCTTGCCAACCCTCAGTCAAAAACAAAGCGTGAAGGGAAGGAAATAAAAAAATAGAAAATAAAAATAAAAATGTCAATATCACCATCCGTCATGTCGTGTAGGACGGCCGACGTCCACGTCAGCTATTTCCAACCAAAATTAGTTGAATGAATTTGATTGACACAAATATAATAGGTTTATAACATTTTTTTTATAATTATCCAGCTTTCGTTGTATATCGGCGGTCATCTTTTTTTCCCTCGCGACTAAAATTGAAGAAAAGGATCACTCACTTTGAGCAAGCTTCTTGCTTTACTATGATTCATCATAGACCATATCAATTTCCGTTCTATCTTTGATATTTCGAAATCATTTTAAGGGGTTGCATGACAACATTCCAGAAAAAGAAATAGGTTTAGAACCGACACTCATTTCGTAACGCAATTTTATTTTTCTACTTTTAAAAGAAAAAGTTGTTTCAAAAATATATTTAAAGGAAAAATGAGAAGCAACAATTTTCTAATTATCTGAGAAACAGAAATAGAAATCTCACTTTTTCTCAAATACCTATTGTCGACTGCTACCGATCGTCGGCTGCAGCAAGCCATCGCCCGTAGGCCGCCGCCGCCACCCCCCGCCGATCGCCAGCAGCCGCCGTCGCCCGCCGATTGCGAAGGAGAAATTTTTAATTGTTGTCAAACAAATTTCTATTTTAAGATTAGAAATTTTATGTTATTATCAAACACATTTTTCTAATTCAAAAACTTACCAAAAATATAAATATAAAATTTTATTTTTCGCTAAAATTTATTTCTAAAATAAAATTGTTATCATTCACCGCCTAATCGTCTCAAAACTGAGAAATGAACAGGAGAAGGCTGCAGCATCTGTAGATTCTCGAGGTTGGTCGGTCTTAAAGAGCGGGATTATTCTAGAGCTTGTTGATTTGGGTTGGTCCAACCAAGACAGTCTTACCTGCAAACGCAATGGCCGAATCCGCGGGAAGAGGAAAACCAAGAAGAAAGCGTCACAAAGAGAGTCAAATCTGAGTCGGCACGTCCCCTCTTTAAAAGTCGGAATGCTACCGGAGCTCGTACTTGGTGCGCATGTTTGCTCAGAAGGTATGGACGACAAGTCATGCTCCCATGTTGATGAAGCACATTTCAAGTTTGTCTATCCTATGCTTAGTTCAAGTTCGTTCGTCGTATAGCTTCGAACACATCGGTCTCGATAACCTGCAATTTTAAAGGGTGACCCATCATGAAGATCTTGGCGGCAATCTCTTCTCTCCCTCTCTTTTTAGGGAAGCCATGCATAAGTCCTGCCTCAGAGCATTTATCCGATTGATTCGACGAAGCACACTTCTAGTTGCTTTTACGCAAGACACCCCATGCCCCGGCGAGCTGCCCTTATCTCACCGATGTTTGCACGTAGTCGGACGTGTTACCGAGTCTCATCACCCTGATTTTGCCTCTGCTTAGTGCCTCCTCAAGTAAGATTTTGCCCTCTACGGACCAAAGTGTTTCAGAAGCCCAAATACTTTAATAAGAAGAATTAGTTTACAGGAGAAAAATAGTGAAACACTAGTTCTAAAAGCGTCAATTCTTTCTTCCAGTATCAGACCGAACCAAGAATTTCGTGATTTCAGACAAAGGCCCACCTTTCAAAGATAGCACTTAAAATAAAAATGAGCCACAATCAGATCCGCCAACATAACTTCCTAAAGAAAGGGATAAATCGTTAATGGGAAAATAGTATTTTGGTACACAACCCGAGAGGTTTATCATGGGCCATTAAAGGCCGATGCAAACCAACGCAAAATGAAAAAGCATATAATTACAAGGAGCAGAAACCGAGCGAGGCATCGTATCTAACAGGGATTTCCCAGTATATAATCACTTCCGGAAATTAGAGTAAAGCATATGCACACATATTCGGTGCGCCACGTGAATTTGGTAGCCAATAGTGCCGCAATTCACAATACAGATCAAACAGGTTCTTCGTGAGCAGTTACTGGGGTTACTGGTGCTATCGTGAAATGCAATCCCCTATGTTGCCCAGATTGGAGTACGAAGGCAACTTGCCTTGCCGCCAATGCTGCAGCCTCCTGCTTCACCACAGAATACAACAATGCAATGTGAAAAAACTATCTCAACATTAACCAGTAGCATATCTTTGGACATTGCCAAGTTCCACCAGAGTCTACACCATTCTACCCCACAATAGCCGTCATCTTAAGGATTTACTGGATCATTTGTTCTGTTTAACTATACTCCCAGGTGACAACATAATAATAAGTTAAAGAGAGTTACATCCTGTAGAAAACCAACAAAACAAGAGGATGAAGAAGAGACTTGCCTGTCTCTGCCTGCGGCGCTGCAAGATACTGATAGCCCAAGCCATTATGTAGCAGGGCAAAAGAAACCCCGCAGCCCGGAGTAAGAAGAGCTGAAAAGGATGGATTGGTTGAGCCAGATGTCATTTTGTGGCTATAATTACAAGAGGAATCAAGAAGCTCTAAGAGTGTTTAAGATTAGCTTACAGAGAAATAAACCGATGCATCGTCATCTCCACCATCATCATCGGGAATGGTCAATGCATGCCGCAGAAGCAGAAGGGCCATTAACTGCCAAGAACCACAGTCACAAAATTATGACAGACTTTAGAGCAAGCACAATAATAAGGCCTATGTTCTTCTCAAAATATCAGTAATATAGTTGTACAGGAAGAGAATCTGAGAAAGCAAAATTATAGTCTACATGAATAAAATATTTAAGTGCTTACAATTAAAGCAGCAGAGCGGCAGAATGCAGCTCCACTAGCATTTGAGGCAGTATACTCATCATAGTCAGTTTCCAAAAAGTGACGCTCTGCCTCTGCAAGTGCGAGACGAGGGTCTCGCAGGTCCAGTGAAGCTCCAGATATTGTCCAGACTTCACTGAAAAGAAAGTCCACAGATAGTTAAATATAAAAAAAAAAGACTGGCAGAAGTGTAAGAAGTAAATTTCTAAGAGAATGGTCTGTATTAGCTAGTTTAAAGAAATGGAATCTAGCTCCAACCGCATTTGCAAAGAAAATTACAAAATAACTCTAACTTACCCAATATCGATTGTGGTGTCTTCAGGTGGACGAGGTGGGGCAGTATAATTGGGCTGAAATTGCTGTTTAACAGATGCAAAAAGGGGTTAGATTCCATCTATGATGACACTGACAGACAAAAGGCAAAACTCAAGCAATATTTATCTTGTCCTTAAGTTGGAATTACAAGTATTGGAAACAAGCTCTTCAAACACAGAAAAGCATATGACTGACTGCATGTGAATGTGTTCAATCAGATCTTTCTGAATAACAAGATGACAGCTTACACTGCCCAATTGACGAAATAAAACCTTCCAGTTGAATGCATCACAAACAGATGTATGATGTCCTTTAGTGGGATATTAGCTGTGCAATTAATAGCATAAATTTCACAAAATTCATATAGCACGGCAGCAACCAGTTTGGACCCGAAGCGTACCTGATGACAAATCTCACATGTTATATCGCCTTTCTCATTGCACCAGTGCTGGACACACTTCCTATGCGCATACTGGAAAGCACATTCACTGTTACTAAAGGAAATCTAGCATCTTACATGGCACAATATCTCTATGTATGCAAAATCACACTCTTTAATAGGGAACATAATAAAAATATGTTCGTGATCCAGCAAAATTTGCAAAAGATGTTTTCTTCCCGACATTCCAAACCTCCCTACTCTCGTTAGCATGAACAGAATGAGAACATCACTAGGCAATTTTCAGCTAATGACTTTGCTTTTAAAATTATCTGCCAGAATTTGAGATTTATGCAGGATTGGCCGAGAAAGAAGATTTTCGGCTCTCTTGAGCCCGATGTTCTCTTATCCATGGGAAGTCTTCCTCCTCCACAGGCAGGTTTTTCCGAAAGAACTTTATTGCTGTGGTCTTTTTTCCTGATTGAAAAATATTTTGCACAGCCATTTTCTTGGCTGTTTTCATTCTCAAATGAAAAGGAAAGCAGAAATAGGGAAATTGAAAAACTTCTGGAAACCAAACACGGCCTAAACTTTCTACATCAGTTGATCACCTCAAATTTTTCCCTTCTCAACTCAAGGCAGGAAAATCCGATCGAAAAAAAAAATTCAAGGCAGGAAATGCGACAACCCTAGCCCCTTTGAGGAGAAAAGAAAACTGCAAATTTTTGTTCCAGTTTCTAGAAGAACTGGGAAACAGCGAAGAAAATTCCACAATCTTGAAATCGAATTGAAGAGGGGAAAGAAAAGAAGCACGAAGGATGCCTCCCGTGCAAAGACGAAAAGACATGACGACCAACAATATGTCTTCCAACAAAGAGACCTCCGAACAACAATGACATGAGTATTGTACCTTAAGACTGCCGCTGCAGGCACAGGGAGACTCCAAATTGCTCACGCAGTCCTCATCCTGGCAAATGCGACACTCGGCCGTCTGAATCAGAGGTTCCTCCTCATTCCCCTCCACTTCGGCCGCCTCGCCGCCCTCGCTCGACGACGACGAAGAAGCCTCGGCCTCATTCCTCGCCGGCACCGGTCGCACGAGCCTGTCCGCGGAAAGCACCACGTGATCGCTCATCGTCCTCCAAAATCGAACTGCACCAAGAGCAAGAGAAACCGAATACCCTCATTCCATCACACAAATGCACGGGAAACCTAACTGAGCGAAAACGCCTGGGAGTCGCTCCAACCGGGAAACGAGACCCTCAGCCAAAAGGGGAAAAGAGCAGATCCAAAACCAGAGATCGCCGGGAAAAGCAGGCAATCGATCTCCCATCCGGATTATACAGGCACAAATGGAAAAGAAGAGGGGAGAGAGAGAGAGAGTCAGAACCCTACCGCGCAGATCGGTGGGTGGACGGTGGTGGTTGCTTCAGCCGGAGAAAGTAGACTTTCGCCTGAGCAGGCGATGGACGCGCTTTTCTTCTTTGAGAGAGAGAGAGAGAGAGAGATTGAACAGCGAAGAAGATTGCAATGATATGATTTTTCCTGCGGAAATTTAGAGGGAGAGAGAGACAGAGACAGAAAGCGCTTATCTGTGAAGAAGACGGACACCGTCGAAACAAGCCGTTACGTGTTCGGTGACGTCCGTCCAACGGCTCCAGTTGAATTCTGATCCCTAGGGGGAGCGTATTTCCGTCCTTTCGCGATGGCCGTCACGTCACGGCGCGCTCCTAGTTTTACTTGACCGCTTCGCCTTTTTGGAGTCCTGGTCGCACCGCGTTCGGTCGCTATCGCAAATGCTGTTTTGCTCTCGAAAGTACACATTATTTCTTTTCTTTTCCCATTTCTTTTTCTAATTTCTGTCTACCAGCTTTGTTTAAAAAAAAAATTAAAAAAAAGGAGGAGGAAATACAAATCAAATAGTCCAACCTTTGTCGTAAACCCCAAAAGTCCGACCACTTCTCCGGTTCCTACGACCGGATGCTCCCGCCGCCGCCAATCTTCGAACCGTGCGTGCACCTTCAAAGCTCGGGACCCTGATCCCGGGTTTGGGTAACGACCCACCCCGTCAGCTGTCCATTATCTCCTGGACCTGGACTATCTCCTTCCTGCTCCCCGCATTCAATGAGAGTGTACGACGGGCATCGTTCGTCGGACTCCTCCACTGGTGATGCACGAGGTTAGTAGGGCCCCCACGGATGGCCGGACATGGCAACTTCGCTTCTCTGTTCTTTTCCTCCTCCTTTGTCTTGAACCTAAATTAGCTCCACAATCTCATCGGAGAGATTCATGCTTCTTCGCTGTTCGTATACCTGATTTGTTTCTTGACAATGTAAACCTTAGGATTTACATCGTCATAACCGAGAATTAGATTGTCTGATCACCTGTTCCAATTTTGGTAACCAGGAAACGAATTGGAATTATCTAGATTGGACAACATTAGTCGATCCGATCCAAATAATTCTCGATTCAGTCGATCTGTCTTGCTCGTTCTTAATTTTTAAAGTCCGCATTGTTCTTTTTCTTGGCAGGAGTTAATCTTGAAAATTGGGGTGTAGGGCAAGGAGGCAGGAGATTTACAAGGAAAAATCAGAGGTCACCTTTTCGGGCTTTTTTTCAAAGTAGGATTAATTTTTTTTACTAAATTAGGTTAAAAAAACATATTTACCAAATAGTATGTTGCTCGGCATTCATATCGCCGAGCAACTTACTTGTCACTGTTAAGTGCTGAGCAACTTGCATATTTTTTTAAAACTTTTGTGTTTTGTTTTTAAAACATTTTCACAATGCCGAAAAAAGCCTTCAAACTCCTTTTCTTGTTTTCTTTTAATTATTTTTTATTATTTAATTTGTTTTCGCTCGCTCGCTCCTGCACGGCGATGATGTGCCTCGATTTCGCAGCTCCGTCGCTCGCTCGCTCATGCATCATAATGTCACGCCTCGACTTCGCAACCCTATCACCGTGGTGCAAGAGAGAGCGAACAAGTGATTCGACGAGGTTGCGGAATAGAGGCGCGTCATCGTGGCGAATGAGCGAGCGAGCGAAAATAAATTGACTAATAAAAAATGATTTAAAGAAAAATAATAAAAAGAAACTGGAAGTTTTGTTCAGCACTGTAAAAAGGTTTAAAAAAAGTTTGGAACAAAAAAAAGGTTTAAAAAACAAAACAAAAAGAAAAAAAAATGCAAGTTGCTCGGCACTTAAAGAGTCGGGTGAGTGGTTATCGTTTCGGTTCAGTTCTCCTCAAGAACTAGGAACTAGACCAATGGTCCAAGTTCCGAAAAATGAAAATCAGGGACCGAACTGGCCATCCCAAGAATCGAGAATCGGACCTTCGGTTCGGTCCGGTTCCAAGGAACCAATAAACACATTCAAATTCCATCCATAGGACTAACAGTTCAGAGACATGTCGTTGATCTCCATGTCACCCGGACTATTTCGAACACCAGCAGTGTATTTCCTGTAATTACGTGATCCGTACAGTGAAGTCTAAAAAGAAACATCTCATTCCCAATTGTTGACCAAATCTTTAGGCCAATGCACAAGCACAATCCTATACTCCGCACCTGCACAAGCACAAGCACAGTCATGTACTCCATTCTGAGTAAAATGACAACAAAATATTCACGAATGTTATACTATTTAAAAAATAAATAAAAAATTTGATCGGTCCAATCCGGTTTTATGGCTCTAGATTTGGGAACTGGATCGCTCAATTACCGGTTTCAATTTTAAGAATTGGAAACCGAACCGGACACCTCTAGAACCCGAAATCGGCCCATCGATTCAGGCCAATTTGGTCCGATCTTGGTGTAGGCGGTCCGATTTTCTCACCTTTGCTTAAGAGTGCCGAGCAAGCCTTGTCGGGCGGTATGACTGTCGAGCGACACCTATTTGGCAAATATATTTTTTAAACTTAATTTGGTAATTTTTGTAATCCTACTTTGGAAAAAAGCCCCACGTTTTCTTTAATTGGTGCCAAATTTGCAGTGGTTAGAAATATTCTTAGTATCGTAACAAATAGAGTTAATATGATGAAATTTTTTAAATTGACATATTTGTGGCAAATTCACCTTAAATTATTTTTTTATCACAAAAAATCTCAAACCATTACACACGTGATGAATTTATCCCAAACTAATTTTTTTGACCATTAAAAAATCTAAACTAATACGTATTATTAGTTCTCATTAAATCTTTTAACACCACAAAATAAGCATAATTGCCACGTGATAGTTGACGGGTGTACTACTTTGGGGTTTTATCATCTATTTATCATAGATGCATCAGCTGTACTTTGATGCAATGACATATGCGTCTTTGAAGAGCGAATGAGTTTCTGGAGTCTATATCAAGTTGATTCGCTTTTTCAAATTTACATATTTTGTGGGATTTTCATTTGTATTTTGAAGTGATGTATCTCTCTTTGATATGAATTGGAAGTTTTTCTTTTGAAAAAAAAAAAAAATTACTGCACGTCATTCAACTTAACAATTTGATGGTAAAATGTAAAGAAAAACTAACGGGGTGAATCCGTCACAAATGTATCGGTCTGGGGTAAATTTATCATAAATATATCAATTTAGAAATTTTTTATGATCAAAAAAATATTTTGGGTTAAATTTATCATGAAAATACTAATTTGAGATTTTTTGCGATACAAAAATTATTTCGAGATGAATTTATAACATATGTATTAATTTAGAATTTTTCGTCGAAATAAAAAGATTACGACGCAATAAGAGAGTTCACACTTTTAGACCGGCGACGTGTGCTTGGAGTAGGTTTTGCAATCGAATCTTTCGACGCGGAAGATATAATAAAATCGTTATTATTATACGTTGCCGTGGCGGAGAGGAAAAATAAAGCAAAAACCTCAACAAAATTTTCATCGCGAGATTATTTGGACAGAGCATTGAAATTAAAGTGATAAATGTTAAAAGGCAAAAAGTCAAATATACCCCGTAAAATTATCCTCGTACCCGAGGCCTTCCTCCATCCTTAGATGCAAACCCTATAGCTTCACCCCCTCACTCGCGAACCGAGCCCCACGCCGCTCCTCGCCCGCACGCCGAAGTCCCAGCAGCCTCGCTTGCTTCTTCAGGTAATCATCTCTCTGCAATGCAGGTGGCTTCTCGATGTTTCTCCTCTTTCTTTCCCTGCCAACGTCGCAATCGTATCGTTTTCCTGCTTTTCCTGCGATCTTCGGTCGTTCGTAGATTCACGAAGTTAAGTGATACGAGTCTTATTTGACGATAAAAGGTCGTTGATTTTATCGAGTGTATGAATCGACGATGGCGACTGATAACGCGTTTAGGAGTTGACAAGATCTGGCCGTGGGCTTTGTCCGCATGGACTAGATTTGAAAGGGGCTTCTTTTTTCTGTTCGATTCGTGGTGCTGGTGTTCTCGAAGAAGTGGGTGGGCAAAGTTAATTTATGTGGTAATTATTATTGGGAGAGGGAAATCTGTGTTGAGCATTCAGTTCCACTTGTTTATGGTTTGGGCATTACAGTGGTTGTTCATGTTCTGTGCTAACTGCTTATAATTTTCTCATGTGCGTCTGCAGATTATAAAGAATCTCTCCCTGCAAAAGCAATGACAGTTGCATTTTACGACCTTGGCTCGGCATCAGGACTGAAGAAGCTCGATGAATACCTCCTCACACGTAGCTACATAACTGGGTGATTATCTGATCTTCCCTGTCTTCTTTCCGAATAAGAAAACAATAGAGGAGTTAAATTGCTGATGTTTTTCCTGTGTCTTGCTATGTCAGGTACCTAGCTTCAAAGGATGACATCACCGTGCATGCAGCACTTCCGAATCTCCCGTCATCTGAATTTGTCAATGTATCTAGGTGGTATAACCACATTGAGGCTCTAATGAGGATTTCGTAAGTTCTCGTGACACCGTAAATTCTTTTTCATCTTGATTCATCACTCAAGGCATATGACTGAGCAATGTGCATCTACTTGTTAGTTTTAAGTTGGCTCTTTTTTTTCCCTCCCCTAATAAAGTTTAACACTTCACCCATGTCAGTGGTGTTTCTGAAGAAGGTTGTGGTGTTATTGTTGAGGGTTTTGCTCCAATCACCGAGGAGGCAGTGGCAACTCCCCCTGTTTGTGACACAAAGGCAAGCTTCTGTTTTTTTTTCCCCCTTTTTTTGTGGGTTTGCGGTTTGATAGATGCTTTATTACTGTTTTTGTTCTTCTGTTGAAAATTTACTTTAAAAACAGAAGTTCGATGGGATTATGTTCTTTAAAGCATGATTGTGAAACCTAAATACAGAACCTTTGCATAATATAAACTTGCTTATTGCAGGCTGCGACTGCAGAGGATGATGATGATGATGTAGATTTGTTTGGTGAAGAGACTGAAGAGGAGAAGAAGGCTGCTGAGGAACGTGCAGCTGCCGTCAAGGCATCTGGAAAGAAGAAAGAATGTGAGTACTTTATAGACACGTAGGAGATAATGATTCAAAGCTCAGTGTTTGTTTGTGGTTCCCTCTCTCATAAATTATTTCCTTTGACATCTAGATTAGTCAAGTTGCTTTAGAAAATTGAGTCGATGACAATAAACAGAGATCCTAATATTCAATACTTATTTTCAGCGGGAAAGTCATCGGTGCTGTTGGATGTGAAGCCATGGGATGATGAGACTGACATGAAAAAACTTGAGGAAGCAGTAAGAAGCGTCCAAATGGAAGGGTTGCTTTGGGGAGCATGTGCGTTCTGTTCCCTTTGTTTGTCCTTCGCTTTGATTAATCGCACTAAGTCTTAGCGCTCCTTTTGCCCATTTAGATAGCATGAGTTTTTCTTGCACGATTATGAAACATTATTTACGATTTTGGTATGTCCTTGTTGCTGTAGAATCGACAGGTATTTTAGGGATGTGAAAAAATATGTTTTCCTCTTGTTATTGAATGTTTAGTGCTGCCTCCTTGAAGAACCTGCTCTCTGATATAAATATTTGATGTCACACAGCCAAGCTCGTGCCTGTGGGTTATGGTATAAAGAAAATGCAAATTATGATGACCATTGTGGACGATTTGGTTTCCGTCGACACTCTCATTGAGGACCATCTTACGGTTGAGCCGGTGAATGAATATGTCCAGAGCTGCGACATTGTTGCTTTCAACAAAATATGTAAGAACATTCTCTGTCTGATTATTTTCTATTCTTATCTGTTATACATCATTTTGGAGCTGATAGGTGCTTACATCTTCGGTAGTATATTTCTGCTTTGGCGCATCTGTCTGAAGTTTAATTTTTTTTCTTTTGTTGCAGAACTTGAGGTTGTGCTGGAGTGGCTTCGCGCTGACTTTGTAGCTGATATTTCGTGTCTTATCTCCCTGAATTCTATGCAGAACTAGATGCAAGAAACGTATCTTTGTCTTCGTGATGTTACAATTTTCGTCTTGATCTTTTATTCTTTCGATGTCGAGTACAACGAGCATTGATACATTATTTGACGTGGAAATAAAATTTTTGATTGAATCTCTGAGGCTACATGATGGGTTTGCTTCCTTTTTCCTTTCCGGAACTTACCTGGACATGTTGAACCTGGGATCTGTCACAGGATTGTGCTCCTTGAGGTAGATCGATAACATATGCTTCAAGTTGATCGAGGCTTGCATGGGTCAATATTTTCACAAGTCAAGACAATCATTTATTCTTATAGGAACTTCCCATCTCAAATCTTGATTCTTAGAAAGTGGCTGGTTTTACTTCTATACGAGTGCGGTGACTGCAGTTGTTTCTCTGGATTCTCTGTCAAACTCTTTTGGCGTAAGATGAAAAATATCAAATGAATCAACCGTTCTGCACTGATTGAAAACTATTCCAAGTAGAGATGGCGTCTGCAAGAGATTAGTGTTATCCAGTTTAACTTGGACGATTGGCATATAAATTCACCATTTGAGATGCTTGATTTTCCATCATTCGTTTCCGGCTATGATTTAAAGTAACTAGTGATTTGTCTCACCATTTTGCATCCGAATGAAAACCAGGAAACTTCAAGGGTTCATAGCAATTCCTGTCATGCTTACGCAAGGGTCACTCTTTCTCATTTTTCCATTTTAGATTGGTGAAAGATGCTCAAGGGAATGAAATCTGTTGTATGATTGACCAATAAACCTGTTATTTTATTTTATATACCTTTAATAAACCTGTTACTTCACTAGAGATGTGGAATTTCAAGTCTGTGTGGACTAACCAGTCATTGGAGATACAATATACCGAGTGTCATAATTTGTGGACGACGTTTACTTAAATGCCATCGGTGATTTGTCTTTCCGAAAAATCCTATATGGATGCCGAAAAGTTTAATGTGACATCGCTGGCATATTTTTTTGATATTTTCTTGGAATATATTTATTATTATTATTTATTTTAAATTTTATTATTTTCCTCTATATATATATATATATTTTTGGGTTTTTGACATTGGGCGGCGAGGATCATCCCTCGCCGGCCTGGAATTCGTCACCGAGAGGCAAGGGCCGCCTCGATATTTTTTTGACATTAGACATTGAATGAACAACAGTTTGTTTGCATCATTATGTTTTGGACCCTTCGAGTGTCGAAACTTTCTCTTCAAGATTGTGTACACTTCTTCTGTTGAATTGGAGAAATCCACTAAACTTGAGCGGGGAAGCCAATGGATTGACTTTCCGAGGGTGGACAAGTTACCAGCGGTTTCCGAAAACCGAATGTATCATTTACAAATAAATCATTTAGCAAGCTCTAGCCAATTGGCTCTCGTAGCTCAGTTGGTTAGAGCACCCGTTTAGTAAGCGGGAGGTCTTGAGTTCGACTCTCAACGAGAGCAAGTTGCTTTCCTTTTTCTACCTTAATCTAAGCCTACTATGTATGGTTTGTTTCTGAATTTTATTCAATTCATTTTTTTCTTTTTGCCAAAGAGAGATCTAATCAATCTTAACTCTAGCGTTCGCTAATTTCTTCTGCCATACTTAACAAAAAATAGGATTTGCAAAAAAGTGAATAATGGAATACTTGATTAGAATATAATTAGAAAATTTGAACAAAGAAATTTGCCTAAGATAAAGTCAAGAAAGTGAAATAATTTTTTTTATTAGATCTCTCTTTGGCAAAAAGAGAACCAGAATGTAAAACGAAAAGGAGACTAAATGGATTGAAAAGTGAAAACGGTGGTTTGGAAAAGCTGGAATAAGGACTTGAATTCTCATTAAGTAAAAGTCCGAGTGGACAAGATACGTGTTTAGTGGAAAAATGTTAATTTAGTCATAAACTTTTTGCATTAATGTCAATTTAGCCATAAACTTTTTATTAGTGCCAATTCAGTCATGAATATCTTGCATTTGGTGCCAATTTAGTTTTAAATATTTTATATTTATATCAATTGAGTCAATTCGATCAATTTTGATCAGAAATCATTAGCGCGAGCGTCAACTGTCTTACGTGGCACGGTTTGCGCTAATGTGGATATTTTTAATTTTTTTGTTCATATTTTAAATAATTTTAAAAAATAATTTAAAAATACTTAAAAATTATTTAAAATTATATAGAATAATATTTAAAAAAATCTGAGTCAGCATTTGTCGTGCCACGTAGAAAAATCGATGTCCAAATTAGCCATGTTCAGTCAAAATTACTCGGATGAACTCAATTAGCATAAATGCAAAAGATTTAGTACTGAATTGACACAAATGCAAAAGGTTTAGGACTGAATTAGCAACAATAAAAGATTTAGGACTTAATCAACACAAATACAAAAGGTTTATGATTAAATTGACATTAGTGCAATAAGTTTAAGACTTTTTTGACACTTATCTCGATGTTTAAGAGCATAACAATTCTAAAAGAACTCATCCATGGGTAGCTCAGTTGGTTTAAGCGTATTTGGGATCGTGTGGTTAGACGCACTGGTCCTAGGTTCGATTCTCCAGCTAAGCACCTGTGATTTAAGTGGGGAACCATGTCGATGGGTTGTTGTGCTAGTTTTCTTTGAGAAATAGTTGAACACCTGTGATTTAAATGAGGAACCATATCGACGGGTTGGAGATGCTAGTTTCCTTTGAGAAATAGTCGAGGTGCGCACAAACTGACCCGAATACCTCAGTTATCAAAAAAAAAAAAACCAATTAGAAGGCAAAGTTTTTATTGCGGTGGTGTTAATCACAATGTATTTGATGCTTTCAAGTCCCATATCCAGTCTTTCAAGCGCAAGAAAAGTTAAAAAAAAAAGAGAAAAAAAAGAGAGAAGAAGTTAGGATCAGAGTCAAACAAAAATCAAACGTAATACTATTGATTAAAATTGAGATATTTGGGGAAACAAACTTAAACTTGTGGGGAAGGCCGGTTAACATCCATTAAATAAAAGAAGATCCTCGTATTGATTTGGGTGTCCAATGTTTAAGAAAGTTCGCTTAATCAATCAAACTTATATTGTTTCGTGTTCCTTTGCTGTTCTCCCTAAATGCAGTTTCCGCCTGGACTCTCCGGCTTTTTTGTGGGCAGATTAAGTTGCCCTCGTGTCTCGAGCCAATACAGCGTGACTAATAATGGAAAATTACCCCGATCGACCATATATTATTTGATTTTTCAATTGTGTAAATTAAGCATGTTACGAGTATAATAAGTGCATGGTGCAATATAGCCTCATTTGATGTCTTTTTTTCCCCCTCAAAGTAACATTTCATTCACTTTCTCGAAATACAAAAGAGAAATATGCAAGTTCAACTGTAAACCAAGACAAATCCCATGCAATTTTAAAACAAAACATACTCCAAGTAACAAGAGGAATCATTGTAATAAAGTTATTGGCCGCACGCTCAAAGAGCACACTGTGGCTTGACTTCTCCACACCAATATCGTCAACCGATCACCGAATTCGTTTTCAATAATGAGCACAAACCAAAATCTCCATATGTTGATACGGTTTTGCCTTTTGGCTATGCGTACTTAGGTTTGACATCCCAAACATCTCCATCAAGCAAACCAAGGCAAATCCCATGTAACTTCAAAGCAAAGTAATCTTCAGATAGTAAGAGGAATAATTAGAATAAGGCTATTGGCTGCATGCTCAAACAGCACATTGCGACTCCTCCATACAAAAATCATCACCCAATCGCCGCATCTGTTTTTAATAATGAGCACACATAAAGATCTCCATCTGTTGCTACGTTTTTGCCTTTTGACTATGCGAACCTAGGTTTGGCGCCCAAACACCACCACTGAGCAGAATAAAAAGGTTGAATGGGCACAGATCTGACACCTGCGCTAGCGAAACCTTCACGAAACTCCTCTGACATTTTTTGAAATTGGACTTGTTCGCCAACAAAATTTGAAGAAAGCACCTCGAAAACATACAAATAAAAAATCTCAAATCTAGACTAGAACAAGATATAAGTCTCATAAAAAATGGGAGGAAGAAATTTCTAGATCTAAACTAAATCGGAAGAGAAAAGCTCCGAAAAAGTGGAAAAGTAAGAAAAGAAAACAACGAATCAAAATTTGTTTGAGCTAGATCTCTCTCTTGTCTTCCATTTGGCCCGAGCCCGAATTACATGTGCCCCAACTTTTCGGGTTGGGTCGATCTTGATTTTGATTTTTTTTTTTTTAATCAAGGTCCCAAATCCCATAGAATATTAGGCAGTTTCCATAGGTTGGCTCGTACTCAGTGTAATTACTTGACAAAGGCTAGCTAGTATGTACCCGGAAACAAATCATTACGTAACAATCCAAAAGGATATGGGAATAATGCATCTATATTTATGTTGGAAAGAATCATAGTTAATCAATTAAAGAACAATCTGGATAACACTCCCTTAGCATCAATTGTGACTATAAAAATGAGCAAAAGGTAGATGAAATCAAAATGGAACTTCTTCAAGAAGGTCCCAGTTATCTTCACTTGTCTTCCCTTTTCTTGTTAGTAGGGATCTCTTACTTTCTCTGAGGCACAAATCTTCATTGGGGACGTTTGTTTACATAGTAAGTAAGATGACAACTACGAGATTAAGCATATTTAACCGAATCCGACAGAGTTGACGATGCCACTGTAGCACAAGGAGCATCTAAATTCTTGCAAAGCAAAGGTCTAGAGCAATAGGCTATGGAGCACCGTGAGTAACAACCAAAAGAAAAAAGCTGTAGCTGTTCTTCATTTTGAGTTTCCTGACTTGACAATAATGGATGTATAGCTTAGTGCAATTCTTGTGAACTAAAAGTGAAATCCAATCCTATAAAGCAACACCTCGTTCGAAAAGAAGCTTGTAAGATAAACATACATTACCTAAACATAAAAATCATTAAATTTCGGTCAACTCTTTTATGGAGCTCGTAGAGTTGTTCGAAATTACGTAGATCTCCGTGCCCGTGCTCCTGAATTATCTAAATGTAAAATGAAATTAAATAAAAGACTAAAAGAGCCAAATATGTGCTACAACACATGTTGCAAAATTGACTTATTCTCATACTTAATTTTAAAATATATATTTTTAAAAAATTTCTCTACCACGAGATGGAGGAAACTATAACGAGAACCCAATAACAATGGGGATGTTGTCATCAGCTAGAAAACGGAGGAAAACGATGCGTAGGAAGAAGGACCAACCTATACATGTATAATTCTACTAGATCCAACAAAAAATAAATTTCGAAAAATAAAGAAAAATAAAGGAAAATAAATTTTATTAAAAATAGAAATTTTCAAGATTATGAATTGAAGCTATTAGCCGATGCTGCTCAAATTCGCATGCATGCAAGCCTTCAACCATACCAAAAAATTAAAAAAGAAAAAGAAAAAAAAAAGGAAGAGTTTCAGTGCGTGAATGGAGGAGGTCAGAGCTCGGCCGGCGCGGGCCTTTTTAAACAATGGGGATGTTGACAATGGGGATGTTGACATCGGCTAGAAAACTATAACGAGAACCCATAACAATGGGGATGTTGTCATCAGCTAGAAAACGGAGGAAAACGATGCGTAGGAAGAAGGACCAACCTATACATGTATAATTCTACTAGATCCAACAAAAAATAAATTTCGAAAAAAAAAGAATAAAAAAGGAAAATAAATTTTATTAAACATAGAAATTTTCAAGATTATGAATTGAAGCTATTAGCCATTCGATGCTGCTCAAATTCGTATGCATGCAAGCCTTCAATCATAACAAAAATTAAAAAAGAAAAAGAAAAAAAAAGGGAAGAGTTTCAGCGCATGAATGGAGGAGGTTAGAGCTCGGCCGGCGCGGGACTTTTTGACAGCTCTAGTATTACCCCAGCAATTGTCGGACACATGAAATAAGAAAGTTTTGCTAAGCATTTTGGATTTAAATTGTTTAAAATAGTAGGTAAATATATATGGTAAATTTCCCACCTTTTAGAATATGATGTATAAAAATCTAAGTAAAGTATTGAGATGTGTCTCTTTCTTTCTTTCTTATAATATCCTGCACGCACGACTTGATTGATTGTATTCGCCATGATGATCAATGTTTGCTAGAATAGCGGACACATGTGTTGACACCTACGCTTATGATGATTTGTCCAAATTTAACGTAACAATTACATAGACGCAATGAATGCGATCCCTGCCTAAAAATCAGTAATTACAATTCATGATAAGCCGTGGATTACAAGCCGGTGTACGTGGGCCCCATTATTGAAGTGCGAGGAATGAGCTAGTTAAACCGGGGATTTTCAAGGAAATCTGCTAATCACCTAAGCTTGTTCTCTCTTTTTTTAAAAAAAATAAAATAAAATTCCAACGTGAACCTATGTACCGATGAGTAAATGACTATGTTTAAAGTTATGGGAACTTGTGGGGCGTGGGCGTGGGCGTGGGCGTGGTCGGAGACCATTGCGGTCATCTTGTCTAGATTGTGGAACATTTCCTCAACTTCTCTGGGCTCTCAAACTCAACTTGGCTTTTTACTGCGTCGGCCATGGCGGCGTGCGCGGAGGTGATTAATGTGTGTGGCGATGATGTTTCCGGCGTTTATGTAAAGAGAGGAGGGATGGCATGGATCTAACGTTCACATACGGCACTCTAATAAGATAAAATAATATAAATGGCATTTAAACTTTGATCCACCGTGTAATATCTTTACTGGATTTTTAATTTGTTCTATATGGTCATGGGCTTTGGTCTAATTACAAAATTGTCACTGAAATTTTAATTTATTAGACATGACCATGAAGTTTAGTCAAATGTGCAATGATGTCCGTGAACTTTTCATTATTTAAGGAATAAAGTGTGGGAAGTCCTAAAACTTTAAAAAAGTGTAATCGAGTCCTAAAAATTTATCGTGAAAGTATAATTTAGTCATAAAGCTTTATAAAAATGCAATTAAATTCTCAAACTTATCAAGTTGATGGGATCAATCTCTTTGGTTCAATGTTCAATATAATTCATGGCCTTTTAAACATATCTGTATAGGGTACGTACTATAGCGAATATTTATAATATTGCATAAATCTTATTGAACAGATTAAAAATTTAGGAATATCATTGCACATTGAATTATGAAGGAATGCATTGTACAAATTAAAAGTTTAAGGACCATATTGGATGTGTTTGGTTCAACTTTCCCAAGGGGCTTTGGCATATAAAGCCTTTTGACAAAATGATGGAGTGTTTGACAAGACTTTTTATGGGGTATTTGGTCAAATGTAAGCCTTGGGCTTTCAACATTTTTGAAATGCCGAAGGTCCCATTATTGAAAATTAGCGAGTTACATACTTTGTCCTCAAAACCTTACTAAAATTTCATTTTGCCCTTTCTTCAAAGTGAAATCCTAGATTGTTGCATTTCATTTGCTCCTTCAAGGTGACCAGCGAAGGGCCGATGAAAGGACAGCGAGGGCTGCCTAGGTTGCCGGTGGCTTGAGCCCTTCGCCAGCGGCAAAGGGTTTCGATTTGCTTTGAAAAAGAAGAAGAAATGAATAGAGAAATATGCGGCCAAAAGTAATTTGTAATTTTTTTTTTGGGAGCCAAACAATACGTAATCCTGCATCTCAAAAGATTTTTTTTTTATATCAAAACATCATTTCCATTTTCTCAAAAGTCCCCTAAGCCAAAATGTATTTGTGTTTGTTCAAAATCCATTTCCAAAGCTGAATCTAATTTCAACAACCTCATAAATAAGAAATAATGGCAAACAATTACCATCCCAAGGTTTTTTCCTTGAAGTCGTCGCAAACTCTCGTCCGCAAGTTTCCGGTGTCAGCTGGCCCTCGGTTGACATGCCGCCTAACTCCTGAAAACTGCACTCCAACTGCAAAACGACGGACTACAAACAACATTGTACATCTCCCCATTATTTTTATTATAATAATAATAATAATTATTTATAATAATAATAATTATTATTGTTGTATATTATTATTTGTTATTGTCACTATTATTGTTGCTGCCTCGTTGTCGTCCAAGGCTTGGGCGGGGAATTAAAATAATTCAGTTCTTTTTGGACAGACTGTGGAGGTAATAAATAGGACGTGCGCCCTTTCCAGGGTCACGCCGCCACCGGCTACGGCCGGCGGCCCCTTCTCTGGCCTTTTTCTCCGCTTCCAGACAAAAAAATAAAAAAAGACGTTGCCACCGAAGGAAAAAAAAAATTGAAACGGATTGTGCCAATACTCACAAGACAGAATATTCTATTTTCATATATATATATATGTATGTATGTATCGATTGTGCAAATCGTGTGGTAAAAACAATTTGGCCCTTTAAGCATAGTAATATTCTTTATTTGGTTGCTTGATGGATATCTTTTTCACATACATTTCGAGAGAAATTCATGTCAACTCAAGCGTTTTATACATATATATATATATTTGTTTTTTCTCCAGAACGCCAAATCGCTGAGAGGGCCGATTATGAATTAAATAATCAAACGGTTGAGATTAAAAGCAGCATAGGTTGATTAGGTGTGTGAAATGTTACCATCAAGCGCAGCGCTAAAGAAGGAAGGAAAAAAAAAAAGGTTGCCGTGCAAAAGTCCGGCTTGCTATCGGGTACTGTCGACGTACAGTGTACAGGGGGAGTTTTCCACGTGGCGCACTGCCGGTGGCTTACACTGGTCAAAGTCAAGCCGATTAAAGAAATTGCAGAAAGGCCCTCCCACGGTCCCCACCCCTTCATGATATTGCAGTATCCTTCCACGAATAAAAATAGTATTTTCGTGATTTTCGCTTATTTTTCTGCAAATTTTCTCTTCTCTTAGAACGGCAAGAATTAGTGAAGCGAAAAAAGAGAAGGCCGAAGAAAAGAAAAGAAGACGACCAGAGAGAGAGAGACAGAGAGAGGGGCGGGGGGGATGGGGGGGATTTGTACAGTGCAAAAGCTTACAGTTTTGTGAAAAATGGTGGAACAGTAATGATGGAATGGTCTTCTTTCTCCCTCCCCCCGTCAATGCTCATGCGCGTCGACTTTTCAAATTTTCCTCGCGTCCACGGTACGGCAACCGACATAGATCCCTGACTTCTCCTTCACTCGCGTCTCCGTCTGGGAGCTCTCCACTCCGTCGTCATCCATGCACTCCGTAGTGGAGGTGCGAAGCCGCTGATTCCGTCGTCGCTCGAGCTCGAGCGCGTAATCGCCGGCGATTCCTGGGATTTTTTTTTTAACATCTCCCGCTGCTGCTAAAACTCGGTAAGGTCTCGGCTCTCCCTTCGCGTCCTCCATTTACTTGCCATAATTCTCCAGTGAATTCCGGATTTCTCTCGCTCGTGTTAGTTATCAGTCAAGAGTGAATGTGCATCTCGGCTCGCTCGTTCTTGAGTGCGTTTGTCTGGATACTGTTCGTTTTCCTCCAGAGAGGAATGCAAGACGTGTTGGATTTCGGAATTGAAAGAACTGATCCAGTGATTGGTTTCCATCCCCCTTTTCGTGCATCTGTCCAGCGAGCGGTTTCGTGTAATCGTTTGCTTTCGTCTGGTTGTTACTTATTACGACTCCTGTCATCGGCGCAGGAAAATCCATGTAATCAAACTGATGAAAATCGAGCTTTGGGTTAATCGAAGATATAATTAGATGTTGACTGGGTCAATCAATGCAACTGCTTGTGTTATGCTATTAAGCGCATAATTGTATGTTTGCATTTTCTTTCTTCTTTCTTTTCTTGTGTGAAGGTTGCATTCCTTGCTTAAACAATAAAAAGCCTTGTGGGATGGTGAATGCATCATTTTTCAAAACTTTAAGGTCAGCCATTTTTTTGGAAGCAAGAGGGGTTAGCGACACCAACTTAAGTGCGCCCCACTTTAGTTGCTTCGTGATCTGATCTAGGTATCTCCTTTAGCCTATTCTTTGTTCCCATTTTCTTTTTCGAGTCTGATTTTTAAGAATTGTCATATTTTATTTGTGGATTTCACGTGGTATCACTTGCCATCTTGTTCATTTGGTTAGTGGAGCATCTTTTGCGGCTACGGAAAGAGTTCAAATTACAGATCTTCCTATTTTTTGACTATTGATGAAGCGCTAGGATTAGGAAGGTCGGTTTTTCAATTTGAAATGGGAAAAGGATTTCTGCACACAATACACATAGCAAGCAGCACCGTTCTGGTAACAAACATGGTGTTTTCCGGAGATAGATGTGTTCTGTATTCAGCTAAGAGCTTATAATGGAGAGATATCTCTTAATTTATGCAAAGCCGTGGATACTATGGCCATTTACGGAGCTAAATTATGAGAAACACTTTTTTCATCTGTTGATAATAGTTTGCTTCGAGGTTATGTGATGTGTTTCCTTTGGTCATCTTTAGGAGGAAGTTATTGTAGAAAGCTGCATAATATGATGCACTCAAATAGAATTAGGTTGTTTCTCTTCTACTGTTGGTCATTTCACAATTTTTTTTTCATCGTCTTGTTTCTTTGTATGATAGCTATAACTTACATTTTGTTATGTCAACAATGTACTAATGCTACATGTTTCATTCCATTTGTTAACAGAATCATTGATAAATGGACCGTTGTCATCATTTTTGCACCTTCTGGAATTCTGTCCCGACAAATGCCATTCTTCCCGTTATAATGGCAAGATTTGAAACGTCTGCTTCTTGAGAACAGAGACATCTTCATGCATTTAGCTGAAGTTCCGGAAAAGCCTTTTCTTGTGCTTGCTATTCTTCTTGATGACACCCAGGCTTACTTGGCAAATTCTCTTCCTCTTTGAATTGGTCAAATGAGTACGACTTGCTGTTTTATGATTTCTACTTGCTTAGCCACTGTATAAATCAGACCTGTGGCTGTTGACAGATTTGTGCTCACATTAAAGAAAGATGAAGAAATGGTATGGTGGTGTTGTAGCTGCGTCTCTTTCCATGTTGCTTGTCCTGAGATATGTGGTCTTGAACAATCCCATGGGGCAAGGCTATCTGTCTAATCCATTCTCCTCTAATGTAAGTAATCCTCTTGGGTGGGTGCGTGCTACCACTCCACCTACCATTCAAAGTCCAGTGAACAAATCTGCTGTTATCTCCACTGAAACAGTGGTCTCGAGTCTTTTTGCTGAGAGGAATGTATCTGCTGAAGAGCAGCAATCTCTCTTGTCATGGCATCATATGAGACATTTGATAGATAAAGCTCAAGGATTACCCAACGGTTTGGAGGCTATAAAACAAGCTGAGAATGCATGGAATAGCCTTATGTTCTCAGTTGAAGAGGAAAGGCTGGCCTCTGGCAATGACACTACACAAAGGAGGACAAATGAGAAACAATGTCCTCATTTCCTTAATATGATGAATGCTACGAAGCTTGGTAATGAGGGTGTTAGGGTGCGAGTTCCTTGTGGCCTTACCCAGGGCTCTTCGATAACAATTATTGGCATCCCAAATGGCCTTCTTGGCAACTTTCGGATTGACTTAACTGGGGAACCACTTCCTGGAGAGCCCGATCCACCGATTATTTTACACTATAACGTAAGGCTTCATGGAGATAAGATCACTGAAGATCCAGTTATCGTCCAAAATACCTGGATGCTTGCTCATGATTGGGGTGAAGAGGAACGCTGTCCTTCCCCATCTCCAGAAAAGAATAAGAAAGGTAAGGAATAAGGTTACTCTTAACCTTTGTGGTTCTCAGAAATTGAGTGCTATTTTGTCTGAGGTAGGCAGTACTCATGATATCCCAATCTATACTCTAATATTCTTCAAT
Organism: Rhodomyrtus tomentosa; assembly: GCA_028455895.1. Classification (NCBI taxonomy): domain Eukaryota; kingdom Viridiplantae; phylum Streptophyta; class Magnoliopsida; order Myrtales; family Myrtaceae; genus Rhodomyrtus; species Rhodomyrtus tomentosa. The sequence goes on along the minus strand of JAPCWY010000003.1, from coordinate 7,908,134 downwards.
TGTTACTGCTTTTGATGCGTTGTTGACCATTCGTATTTTATTTCTAAAGTGAGCCTTTGCCTACATTGGAGAAGCTGGCTCAAGTCCTTTTTTAACTTATTGGCAGCAACTTTTAGACCATCTATTGTACCTCTGAAAAACAGCATTTTGAATACGTGTAGTAGTTAATCCTGGACCTTGAGGACCCGTCATGTTCATGACTATTTGGGAACATCGTGTCAATTACAATCATGTGAAATCTGCTACTTGTTTAAATTTGGGTTTTCCTTGAGCTTTGGAGATGATTAATACTATTGATATTCCTTATTGTGGCTAACTGTGTTATATTTTCTATTCAGTTGATGAGTTGGACCAGTGCAACAAGATGGTGGGTAATGATGATAATCGTGGCCGTTCCAACAGTTCAAAACTGAGTCCAACCAGGAAGGATGGATCTACATCTAGAAGATACTTTCCCTTTAAGCAAGGATATTTGTCTGTTGCAACACTTAGAGTCGGATCAGAAGGGATCCAAATGACTGTTGATGGAAAGCACATAACGTCATTTGCTTATCGTGAAGTGAGTTATTCTTCCATCTGAAGTTGTTTGTAGAAGCTTGTTTTGCAGAAACATTTGGTCATTTCCTTCCCTTATGCTTTCAGACTCTGGAGCCTTGGCTTGTGAGTGAAGTTAAAATCTCTGGGGACCTTAAACTTATCTCAGTTGTTGCCAGTGGTTTACCCACATCAGAGGATTCGGACCATACTACCGACTTGGAGTCCCTCAAATCAGTTCCTCTTCCTCGTGGGAGGCAATTAGATCTCTTCATTGGTGTGTTTTCAACAGCAAACAACTTCAAGCGTCGCATGGCTGTTAGGAGAACATGGATGCAATATGCAGCTGTGCGCTCGGGGGCAGTAGCAGTGCGCTTTTTTGTTGGTTTGGTGAGTTTTCCCATGTTTTAGACCTTCTCCTCTTGTTCCCTTCTGTGTTCACTTTTTATAAAGGAGCTGAAATCTTTTCCAGCGTACCATTGTAGTTAAGCCACATTCTGCAGGATGCAAGATCTCAAGCATTCTGGATTAATATTCCGTTAGATTTTGGCTGTCAAATTTATTTATCAACTTTGAATTGTGTTACAGCACAAGAACCAGATAGTGAATGAGGAGCTGTGGAACGAGGCAAGAACATATGGAGATGTACAGCTGATGCCCTTTGTGGACTACTACAATATCATAACGTGGAAAAGCCTTGCCATCTGCATCTTTGGGGTAAAGTCTTCTCTGTTCCTTACCATGATAAGGGTACTTTATTAACCTCATAACTTTATCTTCTCCACAGACAAAAGTCCATGTGGCCAAGTATATAATGAAGACTGATGATGATGCATTTGTTCGCGTGGATGAAGTGCTGGCTTCTTTAAGTAGGATAAACACAAAAAGTGGGCTGCTGTATGGACTCATCAACTCTGATTCTCGGCCACATCGAAATACGGATAGCAAGTGGTATATCAGCCATGAGGTATGTTCCTGCACATTATGGTTCATGGACTCATATTGAAGCGTGGTTGGCTTGACCTCTTAGTTGCACCTCTTTCATTGACAAAGGAATGGCCTGAAGATTCTTATCCTCCTTGGGCACATGGGCCTGGTTATGTGGTGTCCCATGACATTGCATCTGCTGTCCATAAGAAATATCAGGACGGCCGATTGAAGGTATAAATTTAACTTATTTCCTTCTATAGAAGATGAAACATGCATTTTATTGTCATTCATGGCTACTTCACTTCTCTCTTCTGAGTTACTTCTCTCGTGGTGCGATGAATCATCAAATGTTGTTGTGACAGATGTTTAAGTTGGAAGATGTGGCGATGGGGATCTGGATTGCCGATATGAAGAAGGGTGGTCTGGAAGTACATTACGAGAACGAAGGGAGGGTCCATAACGAGGGCTGTAAGGATGGTTATGTGGTCGCCCACTACCAAGGCCCTCGAGAGATGCTCTGCCTATGGCAGAAACTTCAAGAAGCCAAACGTGCTTTGTGTTGCGGAGATCGGTAGACTCTTACAGTTTCTGAAACTGCACGACGAGCGAAAATGACATCTCGGTAAAACAGATTATCGCGTGGAAAGAAGCAGAGGTTTCCTCCACTAATTTCTCCTCCAACAATTTTGTTTATTCTTTTCCCCGACTACCACCTATAGTAGTATTCTGTGTGGTCAATGTGGGTAATGCAGAGAAGTTTCCGACAAGTTGATCACCAGAGAGAGAGAGAGAGAGAGAGAGGAGGGAGCCGATTGTACAGAGTTAGTTAGTCATAGGTGATTACCAGGCAACCGCTTACCACGGTGTTAACAGACATTTAATACCCTATTCAATTACCAGCATTCTTTTTGCTCTACGTGAGGTGATCTTTCTCTCGTGCTTCATCAAGTTCAGTCTCGTCTTTTCTTCTTCCTTTTTCAATTTGGAATTTGTGAGAATGGCTTTACTTTCCCCTTTGTCTCCTGCTTGAAATCGTGTCGGAAAATTTTCATGGGGACATGACAAGAGCCTGTCTCGTGTTATTATGTTAAGCACTCGCGCATCTTCAACAAGCAGAGCAATCCATTTTGGGCTATAATATATGGAGAGAAGAACGATGCACGGTTCGGACAATACACATAGAATCTACGGCTAGGTTTGATCTCAATCCATCAACAATTTTGAAAGTCAACTATAGAGGAGATGAACCAATTTGACCAGACACATTCAATCCTACACAACATCCAACGCTATGTTCCATGCAACAACCCGCACTTGAAACAATGACTGTTACACCAACAATGAACAAATAATAACCACACAGACATACGACGCATAAATCCTAGAGAACCTAAGTAGTGAATGATCAAGTGGCCATGCACCCAATGCCATATCTGGTGTTGGGGAACACCAGGAAGAGGCCGCTGCACACGACCCCCACCATCACGGGGAAACTCTCCATCACTTGGTCCATCTCCTTGACGTGCCCCGGGAAGAGGCAGTTCGTCACCCGGAAGTCCGACAGCGCGATTGCCGCGAACACCATCACCGACATCACAGCGTGCACCAAGTCGGAGAACCGCACCCGGTACCGCTCGTCCTGGGGGACCTCAACGCCGAGGCCCGTCTTGAACAACGACAGGCCCCGCGGCGTGACGAACCCGTAGTAGACCTTGCCGTCTGGCGTCTTGAAGCTGTCCGTGAAGTGGAAGAAGAAGCAGGAAAGGCTGCAGAGGCCGAGGAGCGCGTGGATCATCGACGTGTGCACTTCCGTGCACTCGCCGTTCCCGTACGCCGACGGAAGGAGCATCTCGAACGTCAGGAGAGTCCCCGTGGGGAGGAAGTTGGCGAGCATCGAGGTCTTTGAGAGCGTCTTCTGCACCCCCTTCGCCACGGCCTTCCTCTTCCGTCCGCCGCCGCCGGGAGCGTCGTCGTCACGGCCTTTTGTGGGGACTGTCTCCGGCAAGGGAGCGGTGTCGGCAACTTCCGGAGGCGGAGTCTTCGTGGGTGTGTAGATTTTGATACCCACATCCGGAGATCGTCGCTCCATTTTTCTTCTGTCTTTCTGAATCCGAGCAACGTGAAAAGGTCGAAGCTTTTCGATGGGCGCGCGCGCGCGCGAGAGAGAGAGAGAGAGAGAAGGAGATGAGATACGCGAAGAGAGAAGATGGAATGTGTCGGAATCGTTGTCTGGATATATGAAGTATATCAAACTCTTACAGGAGCAGTTACTTCCCGCAAATTTAGTAACTTCTCTCCATGAATTCAAATTCAAAAGGCTTGGGGAGGGTTTTTGTTCTAACGTTCATGGAAGATTATTTATTATTATTATTTCTTTTTTTTTTGGTGATTTTTTTCAACGTACTTTATGTCTTTCATGCGCAGACCATACGCCTCCACAGCACTTTATCTTATTTATAACCTTAACTTTCGCATGTTGAATATAGCTTGTGAAGGCAAAGATTCTATTTTTTTTTTTATATAACCAAGGTTTCCCACGTGTAATGAATTATTTCTCGGGGTGGTGAGGGTATAAGTGTCAATGCCACCGATTAAGTCTCTCAAGACGCGGTTGAGAAAATTCGAACTTGAGAGCTTATTAGTTTAACCGCATAAGGTCTAAGGATGTCACAAACTTTGCCAACGCCTTATTGACAAAAGTAAAAGATTCTATTGTTGTTTTGCAACTTGGTGTATAAAAATATTTTATCTTTGTACATACACATCATCCGTGGAGGTTGTGCATTGAAACTCTCCACCATCCCCGCCATCCCTTTCCAAACGCGGATTCACATGGCCATCGAGCCAACTTTAGATATCACGTGTTTAGGAATGAGTTAATATCACTAAAAATCCCAAGCTGATCGCTTACGACACATTTATTTCACATTAATTTTCATCTCTCCAAAAAAAAAAAAAACCCTTAACCGGTGCCATGATGCAAATTTACCCTCTCTTAAAATGCACACATGTCAATACACGTGGATTTTTCATATTGGATTTGCCATTCTTTACGTCAGATTTGTTATGATTTCCACGTGTGTCAACACGTGTGCATTATAACATAGGGTAGATTTAGGTCGAGTGCCAATTTCAGATTTTCTGTGGGACGAAACTTAGGGTAAATATGTTGTAGGGGTAACGATTCAGATTTTTTTTTTTTTTAACGTAAAATTTAAGTTGTGATAAATATGTTTCATCTGATAAATGCATCTTTCATTTCATTTATGAGATGAAAGATGCATGTATTATTAAGAAGCAGATGCAGCAGTACATGTTGGGTGGGGTTCAGAGCAGAGAAAAGCTCGAACTTGTAGCTTCCAGATTAATTGCCATAATTTGGATGGGTGCCGGTATGATGAAGATGGGTCCTTCGTAGTCTGCTGTGAGGAGGCTACACGAAGATGATGCATGCTGTTCTGACTGAGTACTTTCCACTAGTTGCAGGAGCCCAAACCAAGCGATCTTCTGAGATTAGCGGGGCTAAGTGGGATGGCTAGTATATATGCTGCACTATCTGGGGTGTGAAATATGCTCGAAGTAATGGAAATTCCCATTGAAGGGATGGAGTGATCAGACCGTTGACCGTAAGAGGCTCGTCAGGTTGCTTCTATCCACCAATGGGGGCCAATGGGTAGCCAACTATCGGAGCGAAGGTTTATACATTTTCCGTTGCCTGCTTGCCATCTCACAAAGGGAGCAATAGAATCCTCGCCCCGCCAAGATGCTTTGCCAGTCCTAAGATAGTCTTGCTCCTTTTTTTGCTTCCCAAAAAATAGTTCGGGGGAAGTACAAACCTTAGAAAATGGTAGCCCAGAGGCTGGTAGATTGCTCATGAAGCCGCCAAGCCGTCTTGCCCAACATTACCATGTTAAAATCTCTAAGATCCCGGAAGCCCAGTCCTCCTTCCTGCTTGCGCAGTTTCAGAATATCCCAATTTCTCCAATGGAGTCCTCGAGAGCCGTTGCTATTCCACCGAAAACCTGCAACTTTGCGTTCAATAGCTCGACAAATCGATATGGGCACCTTGAATATCGTCATTGCATACTGAGGAATCGCCTGGACTACAGCTTTGATTGAGATTTCTTCCCCCCCTCCCTGTTGAAAACAGCTTCTCCTTCCACCCCTCCAGTTTGCGATGAACTTGTGCTAAAATCCACGAGAAAAGTTGGCGCTTGGTTTGGCCCCAGTCCGAGGGAAGATCGAGATAGTGTCCTGTCTTTTTCAATGCCGGGACTCGTAACTCCACTACAAGTGTATTCCGTAAGGATTGAGGACACCCACGACTGAAGAAAATGCCAGATTTGTTTGAGTTTAATTGCCTGTCCAGAGGCGTTGCAGTACCGGTTCAAAATCTGATTCAAACAGTGGCAATCTGGCATCGAGCCATCCAGGAAGTTGTGATAAATATGTTATACGGGGTATAGATTTGAGATATTTTCAAGGATATTTGGCCTCTTTCTTTAGTAAGGCATCCAGAACTTTAAACAGACAGCAATTCACGTCTACTCGGGTTGAAATCAGAGATTAAGTCTGAGATCTTACTGCTTTATTAGCAATTAAATTAATTCATTATATATATATATATATATATATATATATATATATATATATATATATATATTTTAGTGCGTGGCACTCGCCCACAGGCCACAGGTGATGTTTGACCTCTAAATATCTCCTGAGGGAGAGACGTAGGTTTGGTCGTAATGGATAACCACGAATGCGAATCTGACCCTAAAGAAATTCTTCCGTCAAGGCTCTCACAAATAAACTAAAAAAGAAAGTCGCTAATCGGATAATGTAAAATAAAATAATACTTCATACTATTAATTATTTTAAATTCACACATTATCACCGCATATTTTACATAAATCACTCATTAATTAAAAAATTCGAGGGTAAGAGATAATGATAATATGATCAGGCTATCGAGATAGTTGCTCCCTACTTATTTCTGACTATACAATTTATTAATCATTGAATGTGTTGTACAAAATATGCAGGCCGGACAGTATTATTAGATAATTGTTTTTTTTTAAATAACAAGTCATTGGATAAATTAGGTTGGTCCACCAGTGACTTTGATGGTGCAGCAATCCATGATTCTTCATCGACCCGTCCCAACCCTGTGGGCGCACCCACTAAATATCTACTCGTCTCTCGCGCAATACTGTCAAAGGAGAGGGCAAAGGGCAAAAAGGAATGGCTTCTTCTGACACGGAACCACCGCCACCCGAAGAAGCTCCTCCGACACTCCCCCGCCACAGGATCATCCTGGTCAACCCGGTGACCCAGGACACGGTGGTCGTGGACCCCTCGTCGCCACCCCTGTCCAGCTGGGAACCGCTGCTCCGCGCGCTGCGGGCCGTCAAGGGCGGCGGCAGGCCTCCGGCGTCGAGGGAGTCGGTGCGAGCCATGCGGGACGTGATCAAGAGGAGAAGCGAGCGAGGAGAGGGAGAGGAGGAAGAGGAGGAGGAGGAGGAGGAGGAGGAGGAGGAGTGCGTGATATGCATGGAGGAGTTCGAGGAGGGGAGAGAGATGCCGTGCGGGCACCGGTTCCACGGCGGCTGCATCGAACGGTGGCTCGGGATCCACGGGACTTGCCCGGTCTGCCGGTACCAGATGCCCGTGGACGAACGAGCCGCCGCGAGGGAGAGATGGGAGGAGGAGGAGGACGGCGAAGAAGAAGGAGGCGGAGGAGGAGAGGGAAGGGACATTTGGATCAGCTTCTCGGTCACGAGACGAAACAGCTCGAGCGAGATAGTTCGTCATCATCGTCATCTTCACCATCACTACTCGACGGACACAGCTTGAGTCGTGTTTTGTCCTCCTTTTTTTTTTGGGGGTCTTTGTCTTCTTCGTTTTGTTCTTATCATTCGAGTTTTAGGGACTTTGGGCGTGACGTGTAAATGTGTACAGGCCGGGTCGGAGCCTCCGATCGAGATTTGTTGGCTCTTCTGCTATTTGGCTTGGAGAATAAAGGACATTGATTGAGGGTGAGGGTGAAACTGAGCTGAACTTAGGGTCTCGTGCGCAAAAAATTCAAGGAATGTCGGAAGCATGAGGTCATCGCTTATCAAGAAGTCGCCCTCGTGCATGGAATCCGAACAAAAAGCAAGCCAATGACCAAAGAGCAATCATTCATGTTCACGAAATTGCGTCTCTCTTAAGCGCGTTCGACACAGGGCCATAAAGAGCTGATTTGCGTTTTGATGGTTCATATTAGTTAGGGCCGAGCATAGTGGATTGGTTGAATCGAGAAGTACCCGAACTGAACCAGTTAGATTGGTCCGAATACCAAGGGCTCTGAGCCAATTCTCGATTCTTTAAAGAACCGGTTACGCTCGGTCCGGTTTTTAATTTTAGGGGAAAATCGAACTAATCAGCTCGCCTCAGGCCTAACCGAATAATATTACATATGTAAACTTAAACTAAAGGTGATTATGATGGTTAGTATGACTTTGAAGCTTAACGATAAACTCATGCGATTAACGAGAGGTGGTCCGATGATTATATCATTAGTGAGAAAACCTTAACCACAAATTTAAAAAGAAAAAAAGAAAAAAATTGTGATCCGTCCAATGATTGGATCGCTCGGGAATCAGACCGCATTGGTCTCATGATCATTCGGTCTGATTTCAGGTTCTTGAAATTGGGAACCGTTTCGGTTCTCATTTTTTAGGGTGGGACCAGATTGGACAGAAAATTGATCACCCCAAATACCAGCCATGACAAGAGTACGGCCCACTTGAATCAAAGGCGAAAAGACATGGCTTTGTTTTGTTCGTTGCACTCATATATTAAAAAGAAAACCATATAAGCATTTTTCATTTGTCAAATTAGACAGAATTAATGGAATTACTCGATTGTATTAATTTTATAAATTTTAATATTTGATTGTACTTTTTTTATAAAATTATGGTTTAATTATATTTTCGTAACAAGTTTTAGGATTTCTAAATTCCTATTTTAACTCCGAAGAGAATGGGGAAAAGGAGACAAAACGAGAAGGGATATTTACATAAATGGTCTCTGAATTTTTACAGAATGTGCAATCTGGTTCATGAACTTTTAATTTATTCAATTTAGTCCCTAAACTTTTGCAGAATGTACGATTTGATTCTTAAACTTTTGACTTGTTCGATTTAGTTACTAAACTTTTAGTGCATGTTCAATCTAGTCTCTTAATTATAGGAAAATGTTTAATATAGTCATCTTGTTAATTTAAGATCAGGGATGATGTTGAATATTTTCATATAGTTCAGGGACTAAGTTGAACATTTACTAAAAGTTCATAGACTGAATTGAACAAGTCAAAATTTTAGAAATCAAATTGCATATTCTGCCATAATACAAAGACTAAATTGAATAAATTAAAAGTTTAGAAATTAAATTGCACATTCTGTCAAAGTTTATTGACTATTTTTGTCATTTTACCAATCTAGAAATTTGATGGAAAATGTTTTGAGACATTCATTGTTCTTTTTCAAGAAAAAGCAAACGCACAATCAGCAAACGAAAGGACATAAAAATCTTGAAAGTAGAGCCGGAGAAGGCTTACTATGGAGTATAGGGTCATTTTCACATAATAGATAGTAGATTTTGGTTAAAAATACAAACTCTAACTAACAAAAAAAAAAATCCGAAAGAAAAGGCCTCGTATCGTCCAAAAAAGAAAAGAAAAAAAGGGTATAATTTACACGTGCCTTACACAAGCCACCTTTATGTGTCGTGGATTTGAATAGTCATAATGTTTTTAGAAATTACCTAAATTTCCAAATTAAATTTTTGAATCCAACCCAAACAGACCCGAACCTTGGGACACATGTAATTCGGGTTTTGGGACTGCTCGAGCCGGACCGAGCTAAGTACTATTTAGTTTTAGTTCGGGTCGGGCCTTTACGATACCCGGCTCGTTGACATCCAATGAGAAAATCGTCGTCGATAGGATAGGTTTGGTTTGGCATTTGAAATGAGCTTTGGGGAAATGTAAACGCGTTCAATCTAAAGAGATTTAAGAAAATGTTAATTGCGTTTGGTAAAATATCATTTGAAAATGGACTTTGGGTTGAATGGTGTTTGGTAAAAATAACATTTCAAAAGAGCTTTGAATGTAATTTTTTAATTTTTAATTTAAAAATCACCCTTTATTTGACCAGAGAAGAAGATAGATAATAAAAAATGGGGACAAAATCGAAAACTTAGGAAATTGATGGTGTTAGTTTTAAAAAGAAAAAAGCCCAATGCTGATAGGGACCAGCATTGGGCTTTCAGCTTTCTCAATCCCTATCAACATTGAGCTCTCAGCATTTGACCAAATGCTAAATGCTAAGAGATTATTGGGCTTTCAGCTTTCTCAAGACTAGCATTGAGTCAAATACTGAATTAAAAATGAATCAAATATTTGAACATTATCTTAATGATCTTTAAAGACCGAAAGTTACTTGAAAATGCCGAACCAATAAAAATCCCCAGCGAATAAGGGCCGAGGTTGGCAAGAAGCAGGCCTGAGTTGCGAAGGAATGATCTCGTTCAGTGTGAGAAGCGCCTGGAATTTCTGAATCCATGAACTTTGGGTCCTCTGGGAATCGGCCCGGTGGGGTGATTCTTCTCTCGCTCTTTCAGTTTCCACATCGCTCCTCTTAACTGGAAAATGTATGAACCCCCATCGCTTTTCTCTTTGGATTGATTGATGATTGGATCTCTTTTGATGCGTTGAGGTTCGTTTCCCTGCCATTCTCTCTAGGAACCACCATCACTCTCTGCTGCCACTGTCCTACGGACCTCCACGAACAACCGTTGCTATTCCGTTTTGATGCCAATCATTCTCGTCGTACCATCTTTTGCTCTTTTGATGATTGTAAAGCCACGAAAGATTAGCATTAGCGTCTTGTGCGTGATATACTACTGCAAGCCCAGCAGCAAAAACTGCTCTGTTGTATGATAGGAGAAGCAGATACTGACAACCCCGCGTGCCCTGTTCGACGAATTGTCTCAAAGACCAACTGGGTTTCGCTTTTGCAGCTTCTTTTCCTCGCATTCACACTTTTGGCTATTATTCTTCTGCAGGGTGTGATGCTTCTGTGAGTGATTCACTCAGCCGGTCGTGTTCAATTTGGGGAGATATAATTTCCTCAACCCGGGGCTGGATTATGGCTCTTTTGAAATTTCCAGCGATACATTTGGGAAAGCCTGTTGTCTTTGGACCCAATTCGAAACCTTTTATGCTCCCGCCAATGGAAGGAACAAGTACGTAACATTTGTCTTCGTCTGTTACCTTGTTTTTTTTGTTTTTTTGGGGTCAAAGTCCGTTACCTTGTTTGCGCGGCATAATCTGTGTTATTGTCCGCATGGGAAATCCTGTAGGGTTGCTGGTGAAGCCACTGGTGATCCAAGCTAGGGGGAACGCCAGAATTGAAAGTCCGAAGATCCGAAACAGGAGAATGCAAAAGAAGGTAATGTTTATCCCCTGGATGTCGTGTGTACTGTTTTCGATTACATAGAGTTAGCTGTCTTTCTGAAAATGCTAATTATCATCGCTTCAACAAGTTACAAAATTTTTCAGCGTTCTATTGTTGGGAGCTTCGTATTAGTGGTTTCGGTCTTTTGTGAAGTTAATTGTATACTGCCATCTATTCATTACATGTTTATTTCCAGTCGACCTTCTGCTCTGAACAACATACAGCAATATCGTGTATTGAAAGGGTGGAACTTCCAGTAGCAACCCCGTTCAGAATTCTTTTCAGTTTATGATGTTGATTATACTAGAATTAAACTGTTGCCATTTTTTTAGAATTGTAGATGAGCGCTTTCGTCAGTTTGCGTCTTCAAAAATGTTTTTTCACTTCGATCTTATAGATTGCTATCTGCTTAACCAGTTTACCGGCACCTCTACAAGACCAAGGCTTTCAGTATTCTGTTCAGATAAGCAGTTATATGCCATGCTGGTAGATGACCAAAACAAAAGGTGTTTGTTTTGTGGAAGCACTCTTCAGAAGTCCATTCGGGATAATCCCCCATGTACAACCATTGTAAGTCCTAAACTTGCGTTTTTTGTGGGATATCTGTTAGAGAAATGATGGAATGAAGAGCTTCCTAATCAATTATAGAAGTTCGACAAAAAAAAAAAAATTCAATTATAGAAGTTTCAATCAAGTGTGGACCTTACCTCATGCCAATCAGGAAGCAGCTCGCCGTGTTGGTGAAGAGCTTATCAAGGTTTGCATTGACTTGGAGATTAGTGAGATATCAACATACGACCGGAATGGTTTTGCTCGTGGGGAGAGGATCCAAGCCTTTGAAATAGCAATTGCTCGTCATGGTTTCTTGCCTCGCTAGATTTGCCTTGGTTCATAATGCTTCCTGTCAGTCCCAGTTACTTCTGACTCTTCTTTTGTACATCATCTATATTGACAAGGCAAAAGTGCTTCCTCCTACAATGAAGATATTGAGTGTCATGGGTATCGTGAAAGGAGGTTTGTGACATATATATGGAGTCGCAAAAAAACCAGCGGCTCAGCAAGTGAACTTTGGGATCTATACTAGGAGAAATGCCGAGCTTCTCACTCATTCTCCTCTGTGGCTACCTGCATCGTCGTTAGGGATGAAGTAGGTAATTTTGAGCATGATCTTCAGGTTTTGTAACTTCTTGGTGGTACATTACAGAAACGGGGGGAAAAAAGGTTTGGCCAGGTGTGTCTTCCAGATTTTGTTGCCGATTGATGAGGGAGGTGGTAATTTGATGATGTTGGGTTTGATGGGGAGGTGACAATTTCATTGCAGGATGTACAAGTAAAGCATGCACATACGTACGACATCTGTACATCCTCTTAAAGGGAAACTGGAATTTTATAATGGGTCATACTCATTTCCAATGGATCTCATACATGACTCGTCACTTGTGGTGGGAGAACTGTTCCCTGAAAGAATGAATATAATGTCGAGTGAAAATCGTTCGACGTTGCTGCTTCACTGCTGCAGGCGGTAGGCAACATTGTTCTCGTTCCCGTAAGTTACGGGAACACCAGGACGACTGAAACAAACATACGAACTAACTCTCTCTGTCAGGGGAACTGATGAAGTAGGACATCAACATACGCGAGCCGGCATCGCACGGATGAAGACAGATTCGCAGATTCGCAGATTCTCGCTTCCCGGCAATGGCGACAGAGAAGATGATTACCATGAGAGGCTCGAAAACCTTCAACATCTTGATTCTCGTCGGATTGAGATGCCCTCGTAAATTTCCGGATCATAAAACTTCCAAGTGGCTCAACCACAGAGTTAAAGAAAAGTGAAAAAAACACATCAAGTCTCCTACTGGTGGGGTATAACTGTATAAGGCTTCAATTACACACTACAGTTACAGACTCGCTCTCGCTCCTGCATTTCTCAGAAAAGGAACGACGACAAAATTTCCTCAGAAACTCCCTCGAAGCTCCGGAGCAGTTTTCAACATCTTTGATTCCTCGTCTTCTTCATCTACCGAATTCGATCCCCACCTTGATACTTTGTTTGAAGTGTTCGGGACGTAAACATTATTTGCCTTCCAATTTCCGGGGTTAAATCTACCGGTATTTACTAGGATCGTTACCAACAAAAAGCCCTAAGCCTATTAGGCGTATGTCATTTCAGTCCTAAGTTTTTCAATTTCATCAATCGGTTATAAACCTTTTGATGATTTGAAAATATAGCCATCCGGATCAATTCTGGCTAGAAATCGCAGACGCAGACGACGATCGTCCTACGTGATTAAGCCGAGAGGATTACAAGATTTTCAATAAATTTAGGATTTTCTTTTATAATGTTTCATATTTGCCGCCAAAAGAAACCCAAATAATCCGAGGGGAGGACGGGACAAGTTATATATGGGATGGATCGATACATTTGCACTCTGATCGGCAAATGGATCATCTCATCGGAGAGATTCTTGAGTCATAGTGAACAGTCCATTGGCTGTTCGTTGCTTCCCAGCTGTGTGCATGTGCATGTGCATGTGCATGCCAGGCTACTTTTCCAAGAAAAGAACATCCCGACATTCAACGATGAAAATTTCCTCTGCGACAAAAACATACGTGTTCTCCTTCCCTTTTCCACCGCACTCGCTCGTGTTTTTTTTTTTTTTGACCGTGTCGAGAGCTCAACCAATTGATCAACTGCTTGGAAATTTACCGAAAATATTTTAAATATATTGTAATTATATCAATTTAATTCTTTTTTTTTTTGCATTTATGACATTTCAACCAATATATTCGATTAACTTTGACTGACCGGACTTGACATGAATAATTTTTAATAAAATTTTAAGTACTTTTTTTTTCAAATCATCCATTTATTTTATTTTTTGATTTTCTTTCTTCTACTTCCTCGGGGCGAGGCCCAGCATGGGTGAGGTCGGCCTTGCCAATGGCCAGTCGCCAATATGACGACCGGCCAGAGGAAGAAAGAGAAGAGAGAAAATGAAAAAAAGAAAAAATAGGACAAGCAAAGGAAATAAAAAATGAAAAATCTGAGAAATATTAAAATATTTTTAAAAATTACGATATCAGCATGGGCCAATCAAAGTTGATTAGATAGATTGAGTATGTACAAATACAACAAGTTTAGCACTCAATTGTAAAAAAAAATAAATTAAAGCTGAATTGATACAATTAGAATAAATTTATGACTATTTTGATAAATTTTCCGTGCTTAAATATTCTTATATAATTCAACTCCTCCAAAAAGAAAAAGAAAAAAGAAAGAAAAAGAAAGTATTATACACGCCCTTACTGAAAGAGGAGAGAGAGATCGAAAGCTGTAGCTCAAACCGATCCAAAGGAACAGGGCGGGGAAAAGGGAGACATCGACGCGACATGTCTTGCGGTTCCTCAAATCGATTCCAATGAACGGAGTACCGCTCATAACCTGCATACGCAACCCTCCTTCCTTGGGTTGTTGCTCTCTTACTTTCCAAAATTTATGATAAAACCCGTTTATCGAGGACCGGACCGGACCGACCCCGCCGGAACGACCGCAAACTCTCCAATTGTTAGGCGAAAGGCGTAGTTCAAACACTAGAAAAGTATTTCCAGCACGTATCATATAGTAGAGCACCGAAAATAAAAAAATAAATAACCAAGTCTTTCCATTAAAATAGAACGGCTCGAATTTACAGCAGAAACCTTATGTTACAATCGGGGGACATACACAAGCCAAATCGCCAAAGAAACGTGGCCGTCTCGAGCCACTGCGGGTGCTAAAATAGAAATACTAGATAGTTTGTGGGCGGGTGGTAAAACTCCACCACTGCCCACTTCTGTAATTACTGAAATATGCAGGGACCAACCTTAACCAAATAATGCCTAAAACATGAGAAGAGCCAATGTAAAATTACTAGCCCTTCTCATATTTCGCTCGGTACAATGACCTCGGCCAACATATTACAAACATGACACGCATATACATAACTCAAATCTCAATCTAAGGGTTTCAGTGTACACTATACTAACCACAATAATGAACGTCTTCTGCCTATAGGTTCGGCTTTCCGGGGACCCCGTCTTATTGAGCGTTACCGTCTTATTCGAACACCCTAGCCGGTTTCGGGGTAGACGTCTCGTTCCCTCTAGCGGAACTGGCCTCCCGAGAAGGTCTGCCCGAAGGACCAGCGGGCGGGTGCCACGTTGTAGGACACGACGCTGCGGCCGTCGCTGGTGGTGACCCTGAAGGAGAGGCTCTGGCCGTTGAGATAGGTGTTGCTCTGCCAGTTCTGGCCCCAGTTCCTCGACATGGGCATCCACCCTGTCCTCGACCCTTTGACGGATACGGCGTGGACGTCCCCGGCCCCGCCGACGTTGGTGATGAGGACCAGGTTGAAGTAGGAGTGGCCGTTGATCGTGAACCTTATGCCTCCGCTCCGCCGGCAGGGCACCCTACAGGACGTCCCCGACAATAAACAAATGTAAATTTGACCGATTGGACCACAATGTTCATGGGCTCCTAACCCATGCACTCAACTTTTTTCATGTGAACGAAAAAATCGGGTTTAGTGTTGCAAATGCACGTACCTTCGGTACGCGACCGGCACGATACCTGCTCGGTACCGGGCGATGTGCTCGAAGACGGGCTGAGAGAGGTCGAAGTGCTGGAGAGGGGGGTTGCACCACCCCCCTGCGTTGTTGGGGAGCGCGTTGTTGGGCGGGCAGAAGTTGGTGGCGGTGACCACGATGGTCGTGGGGAGGCACCACTGGCGGTCGGCCACGCACCGGATCTCGTAGCACGACCCGCAGCTCAGGCCGTTGTTGAAGAGGGCCGTGCTCAGCGCCGCGGTGTTGGTGCCGTAGCCCTGGCTGTACAAGTTCCCATACCCGCAGGCTCCACCTATGTGACGAAGATGAGACGAAGTTTAGAGAAGAGTTCCCTGCTCTTGAGCGGAAGCGACAGGGAAGACTTTCGTCTAATCTTTTATGCCATTGGAAATTTTTGTGGAGGCGCTATAGCAGAGCATAATACAGAGGACTCTCTTGCTGTGCTAGGGACTTACCTTAAATGCCAGTTAACCTACAAATTTTGGGAAATGTAGAAGGGAAAAAAAGAAGAAGCAAATTCTTTTCCATCTTCTTTTCCTTAAAATTATATAATTACTGTACTTTATCATCCTTCATGTCCTGAAACTGTGAACTGGCCAAGTGCGAGGATGCTTAACAAATGTCGGTGAAATTCCCCCTGTTTTTCTATTTTCTCACCAGATGTACCAGAACAGAAGGAGCGCAGTGAAATGCGGAAGACAATGGACTTCATTGTCACGTCGCTGTGGATTTCATTACCTTATCATGGTTATTATTAAGGCTGTGTGTAGTGTTGAGGGAGACGAAACAGAGTAAAAGAGTCTGAAAATGAAGAAGCAGAGCGGGAGGAAGAAGAAGAAGAGGAGGACGGCAGGGTTGGTTACCCATAGTCCCAGAAGCGTCGCTGCCGCCATAGAAAGTGGCATGAGCACTAATCCACCCTCCTCCAGCTCCTGCTCCTCCGTACCCATAGGCGGAGCAGACCCACATTGCGAGCCAACCCACCAACACCAACCCAACCACAGCCATTCTTCGCTTCCCTGCACAGCCCAAAGACCAAGTTAGCACCATTATGCAATGCAGCATTCTTGGGGAAAGAAAGAGATAAAAAACTCCAGTTTAAGCACACCACACTCTCCAAGTTTAGGCAAAGTTTGGATGGAAAGGAAGAGGCTTTTTGGAGTTTGCTTTTAGAGCAATGACCAAAATGGGAGTTAGTGTTATTATTACCTGCAAAAAGACTTGGCACAGAGAGAGAGAGAGAGAGAGAGAGAGTGGGAATGGAGTGAGGGGAAATGAAGGGGGGGCTTAAGCTGGAGATTTATAGGCCGAAGAGGGGTTGCTCCACCGCTTCTGGATGTCGAGTTGCATCACAACTAACACACACACACACACACAGCAGAGGACGGGAGAGGCAGAGACATTTTGCTGAACTGTTTGGTAGGGACCAGAAGGGTGGTTTCCAAACAGTGACTGCACGAAAATTCTCTCGGGTAAACGAGGCTCCTATCTGGTTTCTTGGGAAGAAAGCGTGTGGTTTTCGTGGCGTTTTCGATAGGGAAAGAAGGAAAGGCCCATAAAAGGGGAAAAAAAAGGGAAAATGAAGAAGGACGGAGAAGAAAAGATCCTCAAAATGTAATCTAAGTAAGGACGGACAGATGGCGGTGTTTCAGACGCTAGCATTCCGACAACATAATAAGTTAAATTTTTTGATTTTTTTTTTGTGTTATTTTTTCTTTTTTATTTTACTCTTTTTTCCCTCTTTTTTCTCAGGTCAAAGATTGCCAACCCAAATCTGACCCTCGCACCCACCAAATTTGGGATGGCGAGATAAGCCTCACCGGTTGTCGCCTCTCGCCGGCGGCCGAGGTCCGACAACTACTTGAGAAAGAAGAGGGAAGTAAAAGAAAAAAGAAAAAAAAGAAGATGGCGGTGTTTCAGACGCCGTGTCCACATGCAAATCGTTTTTGTTCGCATGCGCGTAGTCACACTGATCTGCGCTTAGCCACGTCCATAGAGAGTTAAACATTGCCACAATAAAACCCTGGTGGAGTTCCATCGCCTTGCACCTAGTCACACTGATCTGCGCTTCGTTAGTTGCTCGTTAACACAAAACGAGGAAGAACGAGGAGACGATCATTAGAGACGATCATTGCAGCTTGCAGCTAAAGGCTACGTACGTCCTTGGAACTGGAAAGGAGGTTGGTTAGGTGGGTGAGGTGCTCCAACTTTCCTTCGCTTTCATTTAATGGGTGTGGGGACTCTCTCTCTCTCTCTCTCTCTCTCTCTCTCTTTCGTTTAGAACCGAATACCGACACGATTCAACGTGGGCTTTTTGATGGAACAACGTGGGGGTTTCATCTTTCGCTAGAATGGAGACGGCTCCCTAGCCTCGATTTCCCCTTTTCTAGGTGTAGCTTCATTCCGGCAAGTTTATTTAACCCTAGGACACTTATTATTTTCAGTTCACCGGAGTGAATGATCATTCGAGCGGAGACTCTCCCTCATAAAGCGTTATTCAGACTAAGGGTGCGTTTGTCTGAATGAATCATTCGTTTAATTCGCTTGGAAAAAAAAAAAAACCCATTTTCTGGTCGAAGAAAACGTGCAATGCTTACACTTGGGAAATCGAATTCCTTAACCTGAAAACGGGAGAAACCATCTTCCTGGAAAAACCAAAAAAATCCTCCTTCGTCACGAAATTTTTCCTTGCACCTCCCAGAGAAGTTTAATCCCTGACTATCGTCAGTAATTTTGACAATCAAGCAAGCTCGCCGGGCGGTAATTCCACAAGGGCAAGCGAAAGCAATGATGAGCAACATGATGCACAAAATCAAGGAAGAGTCCGTCCTCTTTCCATTCCACGTACGACGGACGTGGATTTCCAAATTGGCGTCCAGCATTTCTCCTCTGCCATTCGCATATACGTACGTGTCGTTTTACATGGTGGTTGGTGGTCATCTCCTCCATAAAACGAAAGCTGTGTGATCCGTCGTTTCTGACTGCCTAAACGAGATCCCGCTCGGACAACGAAATGTACAAAATTCCATTCGGATTGACTAGTAAGCGAGATCAGAGGAGCCGGGATTTCCGGTGATTAGCATGTCAATCATTCGGGAACTAAACAGGATTTAGAGAGGCGTAGCGTAAAATATTCAAGTTTTGTGTGGTAGCGCAACCAAGGTTTGTCGTTTTCCTTGTTTATTAGTTTGCATGAAATTATTATCTTCATTTAATTCGTGATCTTTGCCTCCCTATTTCGTTTTGAGGAGGATGATTTGCGACGGTAAGCACATATAAAGGAAAAGGAATCAATTTTTTTATATATAGAAAATTTTATAATTTATTAAAAATGTCCATTTTAACACCAGCCATGTCACATAGGACGACCGACGTCCATGTTAGCGATTTCTAGTTAAAATTAACCGAATGGTCTCAATTGGTACCAATGAAAAAAAGTATTACTTCAATTCTAAACTCTTTTTTTTTTGCAGATTTAGTCCTAAATTTTTTATAATTATAACAATTTAGTCAATTCGGTCAATTTTGGCTGGCCGACGCTAGCATTCCGACAACATAATAAGTTAATTTTTTTTTTTTATTTTTTTGTGTTATTTTTTCTTTTTTCTTTTATTCTTTTTTCCCTCTTTTTTTCTCAGGTCGAAGCTTGCCAACCCAAATATGACCCTCGCCCCCACCAAATTTGGGATGGCGAGATAAGCCTCACCGGTTGTCGCCTCTTGCCGGCCGCCGAGGTCCGACAACTACTTGAGAAAAAAGAGGGAAGTAAAAGAAAAAAGAAAAATAAAGGAAAAAAAAATCAAAACATCATGCCGTCGGTCAATCGGAATTGGCTAGATGTATTGAATTGACGCAATTGCAGAATGCTAAGGACTGAATTAGCACAATTACAATAGATTTATGTTTTTTTTTTTTATGACTTGTCCCATTTTTCTCTCATTGCACTTGCGAACTCGAAGCCCAAGTCTTGCGGCCGGCGAATGCAACCATTGAAAATCTCGCATAACGTAAGGTTGTGGGGGGCTTCAGATGCGCAAAGTGCGAGTCTTATCGAAACGTCGAACGTCCCAGACTTAAATTTCGGTGGAATTCATGCGATCGTCCCACACAGGTCAAATCAGACACGTAATAATTGGGAACAGCTGTTGTTGCAGAGCAGACGAGATGCATTGATCTAAATTAGAGGGCGCGAATTTTGTTTTATCTCCTCCCCTCGAAAAAAGATTAGGCTAAATAAGATGAAATGAATTATGGTGGGTAGGGCAGGCTCCTTTTCGACAGAGATGTGCATCTTGCCCCCGCACATGCACTCTACATTCACCTTTTTGGCTCTTTGCACACACCCCACCCCCCCCCCCCCCCCCTTTCTTTATTGTTCTTTTTTGTAATTTTTCTTTTGGAACACTTCGTATCGAGATTCTCTTCTTTTGTTGGATTCTATGGCCTCAGCATTAGCTTAGCTCGAGAGATAATAACTTGGTTGATGCGTTATATTTTTTTCTCAAAATTTTTTTTTGTTTTTCTTTAAATGGATTGGGAAATATAATACTTATTTTTGCATTTCTAAAAAAAAGTTGAATACCCTCTTTAGATTTTTTGATGTGCTTCGATTTGATTTTTAACCATCCAAACTTCAATTTCTCTCATTCGGCCTACTTTTCCAAGCAAATCTGCTTTGCGTTACAGACATGGGTGGCGGTAACTATTGAACTAATTTCCACAGAATGGTACATAATCGACGTGACGTCTTTCTGAGGCAGGAGTTTCGTCAAAGAGTCCCACGACAGATATAGAGGTATTATTATATCGGTTTTAAAATATTACATGGTATAAAAATAGGAGATCATGTGTTCGAATCTTTTATGCGCCATTTATCTTTCCAATTAAATATGTCTATATCTATTAAATCACGCATTCACTCAGCAACTCCCAATCCATGTCGAAATTAACCCGTGCGGCTTACCATGGCCTTATCGGTGAGCTCCATCCGCTTCCGATCTCTTTACACAAGAGAGGTCAACTCTGTCTTCAAAGCCCCATATAATATTTTTATCCTAGAACTCCTAATACAAACCACATTCTCACGAACCAGTTGTATCTTCCACTCTGCATGCTCACGATCACGATAGAATTTGCACATTTGAAACACGGAACTTTCGGTTCGTGTCGCATGCATCTAGGCCTAAGTCCTTTCCTTGTGGGCTAACTAAAATTTATTGAGACCGACAAAGGTTAAGAAGAAGCGAACTTGTGACTTTTCGACTTACAAATTGAGTTGTTGGATGGCTCGACCGGCCATCGACCGACCCCGCGTGCTCAGACTAAATCCATCTTGAATGCGGCGGATCTCGTTCAACCATCGCTATAAATTTCACGAGTTTCAATGGTTTGCGATCCAGACAGGTATTTACGTCCGAAATACCAACTTCCCTTCAGGATTCAACCCGTCCCTTCTTTTACAATGTCTGATGACAAGAATGTTGATATCGATGGGGGCCAAAGAGCAGATCACATGTTCGGCGACACTGATGATATTCTGCAAAGATTTTCCTTCCTCTCGTGTTCCCCCTCTCAACTTTTCACTGTCGCACAGGCTCTTCAGGGTTCACGGTTGCGTCCAATTAGGGTTTTGATTCTCCTCAGCTATATATATATATATATATATATATATATATATATAAAGAAGGAGGAGGTCTTTTGCTCTAAAAAAATCTAGAAACTTTAAAGAAATTATGAAAAAAAATTGTATTCGACTTTACTTGTCAATTTTTGCAGTTTGTAGAAATTTTTGTAGAATTTTCAGTTATGAGATTTTGATTGCGTCTAGAAGTTAAAAAGCAAAAAAAAAAAAAAGCTTAAAATCATTTTGGGCTCTTTCGTTTCTTTTTTATATATTTATTTTTCTAGTGCACAGGATTCTTATCTGGCTGAATAAAGCCAAAGTTTTGCAGAATTTTACTAGATTTCCTGTCTCCTACCGTTCGTAGAGTGTCATGTCCAATGTCCCCACGCACGTGTGGAAAGTCAATTGGATGAATTTGGAGCCAAGGCAACAGTGGCGCAACGACCTCATCCTGCTTTATATCTAGTTAAGAGATTTCCCCAGTTTCGATCTCGTTGTTTGGAGCTAATTGGCTGAAGATAATGCTGGATGTACAGGTACATCAACACCGCACAAAACGGAAAACATGTACGGGGAGGATTTGACTGATGGGATTAGAAAACCGTTCTTATATTTTATGTAGAATGTAATTCGTTCTACCCAAAGATAATAGATAGTTTCTACTTGAAAAACAATCTAGATTTATATGGTAAGATTATAATGGTCTATGCCGTGTCGAAAATGGTGATCAATGCTCTCGAAATCTAGATAAAATATCGTCAAAGTTGATATAATGGTGTACAAAATCTACGATCGCGAAAATATAACTAAAACTATTACATGCGCAATCGAAAACAGATAAACAAACACAGATGTCCGCGTTATTAATTTTGACTTGATTGTGGAGGCCACCTCGGTAAAAACCATATGACAAGGCACCGAATTTATCAAGGGGGGCTGCATATTGACAATAGTGTTAGACGTGGGACATTCATAGTAACATTGACTATGAACATAAATTTAGGAAAAATGGAAAGAAAGGCTTTGTTTGTATCGAGGACACATGAATTTTGCACCATTAGAAATATACCCCTCTCAATAAATATGAAAGAAGGCAGACTTACACGGAAAATCGGACCAAGTCGATCCATCCCGATTCTCAAGTGGGTCCACGATCAGGTGGGTGGCTCCTCAGTTTTAAGGTGGAAATCGGCCCGCTCGGAAATTGATCCTCCGTAATTGTTATATACAATAATGTCAGTGTACCAAAGTAGTTGTTTATTATTATTATTATTATTATTATTATTATTATTTTGGGATGGTCATAATTCCAAAGTTACTTTGGAGGGTTCCGGCCGCCTAGTCCTCGTCGTGTGGGTGTCGTCAAAAAGCCCATTAGTCGTTATAGGCTAATCATGTCTTATGGCGACTCCTTTCTTTTTTTCCTCGCAAGGGGCAGACACATCGTGTCCGTCCTCATTGGATTGCATTTGTTGCTCTTTGCACATGCACATGCACATGCACATGCACACCCCCCCAATATTCAATTTAATATTTATTTCTTGAAATCAGAGGATCTGATGATGACGGTGGGGCTTCGATGTTTCGAACACTTTCGGTTGCTTTTCGACGGACGCAATTGAACGACTCCCAACTGTTTCGAGTGTCTGTCATTTCTCCGTCTTTTAATGTCGTGGCATCACAAGCGAGCACCTGTCAGTCTACGCACGGTGCTCGTTAACCGGGGATACGTCGCCAGCAGGCTGGTTAAGAAGTATCATGCGTAGCATATGCCAATAACGCTATTCGATACCAACCATCCGAAAATGATACGAAGTCTATCTTCTTTACAGTCACTTGTCAAGTTAAGTAGTTTAAGGAGATGCTCACGTCCACCGTCCCTTATGTCACTCTACGTGGTAAATTTTGGGATCAGTCGATATTCGCGATAGGAATTCGTACCGTACTATACATATAAAAATATGATAGGCTAATGAGGCAACCTTCAAAAATTGGAAAATTTGCTGCACGATCCACAAAATCATTTGAATAAAGATCATTTCAATCATTGATTATGTGAATTCTCTCGCGAGGTACACATGATAAACGGTTTACATAGTCTTGATTTACATGATCTAAAGATCGTGCAATGATATTTTCCCTCGGAAAGATGATGCGTGAACCGAGGAAGTGTTGGGCTTGTTGCTGCGCTAGGTTAAGAGCGTTGCCTCCGAGTCTCCTCACCACATTTTGGAACAAAAAAATTTCGAGCTGTTCATGATTGCTTTGGAGCATCCATTGGAGTGGAACTCAGCTGGAGCAAACATCAAGCATCGCGACGCTGGGTCAACATACAGTGACGGGACATAACTCCGATCCTTCCGCGACAAACTCAATCTAGCTGCGAAGCACTCGAAATGCTAAACTTGAAATCGATTCGTACTCCGTCCAAATGGAAAAGGTCGATCAAATCTGAGTGTATGTCACGCTAATTACATACGACCATAATAATGTATGACACTGGAAACGCGAACCGAGACCCATTTGGCACCACACATTGGGGGTGCGTAGCGAAAATTTGATATCTTCGTGGGCTGAGGGAGGGAGGGAGGGAGGGGGGGGGGGTTTAAATCTGAGCCCAATAGAAGTGTGGTACCTTTGTCAAGAAAGATCGTTAAGAAGGAGTCTAAATTCGAATTCGTCAACATATCTATTTGATTGTAATTTCATTCAAAAACTCAAATCATTGAGTTGTGGGACAATTTGGACATATATTAACTGTTTCATATCACACCAATTCTCCAATATGAGACTTCTTCAATACAACTCGCATAACAATCTCTTCATTATGTGTGGGTTCAATATTAGGTTTGTCTCACCTCAATCCAGGTATCCTTATGCATCAAAGTATCTCAACTTCAATCTCCATCAATGCCTAACTTCATTCCTGGTCTCTTTCCTCCGAACATAACCATGAAATTTGACATCAAGCCAACTTTATTACATCACGACATCCAACCCCGGAAACAGCGTTAACTACTATATTTGTTTCTTAAGATATTCACTAAATACCAAAGCAGTTTAGGGCCCATCGACTTTGATATCATTTACTGGGGGGCGCAACAAAAACCGATAACTTTGTTAGGGAAATTATCAAGAGGGAGCTCAAATTCGAGTCTATTGATATATACAATTGAACCTACCTTTGCTTAAAAAACCTTAAGGCATCGAGTTATGGGTCAGTTTGGATATATTAACCGCTTCACATCACATCAATTCTTTTATATGGAGTTATTCTAACATAACTCACACGTGCATTCTAACAACATAATCCCCGTAAAGGAAGTAGTTGAGTTTCTTAATCAGTCCAACATAAGGATTGCATGGATGAGCTCGGAGAGCATAATAATGCATGCATCAAGCAAAGTCCCCCCGCGATCAATGGGAAGCCAATGCTGTCACGAATCTCTTCATTGAGATTATGACACGTTCATGTCTTTCAACTGCCTTTTGGTAGATTACCCAACTACTCTAAGCTAATCCCTAAATTTATCTTTCTTCTTCTTTAATTTCCGATTTAACGTTTTTGGCAAGACTCCGAGCAAAATGCTCTAAAAAGGCACACCAACTCCCAATTAGGTCGAGTGCCATGGGCGCCCTAGCCTTTTCCTAAATAGCGGTTCTTGCCAAAGTGCGATTTGGTAGGGCTAAAGTGACCTCTCCAAAGCACTATCAAGATTCTGATCACTGACCCTAAACCAACAAGGAGGGGGGAAGATGAATCACTCCCGACCGTCTGATTTATTTATTTATTTATTTTTTTGGGGGGTGGTCTGGAAAAGGGAAAAGATTGTTGCCGACAGGAGAGAAAGTGTTTCCAATTTGATTCTGGGAATGGGATAACGTTGTCGTTTTCGTTGCGGATTGGGATCGTTATTGGAAGTTACATGAATCTTGTTGCACTGCACTTTGCTGCTTTTAACTTTAGAACCTGTCGAGCGGAATGTTCGGAAAACAATGCGGTACTTAATAATGTATGAATTTTTTTTTAACCACCACCCTTTTCTTAATTAGCCATTTGAAGCTGAAAATTTTCAAAAACGCCGTCGATCGATACTCGCTATCTAAAAAAATGTAGTGTCTCGTAGTATAAGTAAAGTCCTATAGGGATACTGAACCGCATGATTTAATGTTTAAGCATTCTAATGGAGAAAATGGGGAAAATCGAACTTACGGTACAAAGATCCATGCATTTGAGCACTCTGTAACCACGGGGTGCGATGGTAACATCAATTTGCCGCTTGTTTCTTCTATACTAAAATGGAGGAGAACTGCCAAAATAGTCATAAACTTATTGCAACTATATCAATTTAATCGTAATTTTTTTTTTGGTCAATTCAGTCCAAAACATTTTGCATTTGTACTAATTCAGTCCATTTGACAGGATTGTGATTACGTGGCAGTGCTGTCACTGACATGAACCATTTTAAATTATATTTTCATGTATTTTTTTCTTTAGCTTTTTTTTTCAAAACCCTTAGGGTTGGGACGCCCTCGCCTCGGCGAGTGATGGCCTCACTTGCCCGGTGCTGGCGAGGGCCGCGGTGGCCTCGCCCAACCCGGCAAGGGCGTTGTGGCCCTAGCACAAATCCAACAAGGGCTGCGATGCCCTCGCCATTCTTAGGGTCGGGGGGAAAAAGAAATCTAAAAAAAGAGGGAAAAGAATCAAAATGTTATTTGAAAAGTCCACATCAGCGCCAACAGTGCCACGTCAGTATCGATTGGCCAATTGGACTAAATCGACACAAATGTAAAAGGATTTATGACTGAATTGATAGTATTGCAATAGATTTATGATTTTTTTGGATAATTTTCCCACTAAAATGATGAATTTCTAGCTAGTAGCGAGACGATTACAACCTAGTTAGAGGCAATACTAATAACTGTAAGAAAAGGCCGAGCAGTCCCAAATATTCACTCTATAAAAGCCTTTCCTAACCGCTTTGTCGGTAATTTCGATTTAGGATAGAATTGTCATAATTACAACAGGTTTAGGAGTTTTTTGGCAATTTTTCCACTAAAATAATTAGAGGCACATATTGATTAGCCCCAAGAAAAGGTTGATTGGTCCCAAATATTCACTCCATAAAACTTTTTTTTTTTTGGTAATCGAGATTTTCTAGTGCAATGGACTATTCTTCGGGACGGTAGGAGCATGAGGGCCAATGCCATTAAGTCCCCCATGATGCGGTTGAGAATATTCGAATTTAGGATCTCATGAGTTTAATTTTTTGAGGTCCAGAGATTTCTTTAACTCAGCTATAGGTTCCCTAAAACCATTTCGTGACTATTGTCTCGATAATTTCGACACACACACAAAAGACTCTTCAACTCTGATCTAGACACACACACACACACAAAAGACTCTTCAACTCTGATCTAGAATTCAAAGTTTTGTACCCTGTATTGGCTGAATTTACTACATACCAGCCTGTCCATCACATCTAATCTAAACTAGGGGTCAGGGACATGGAAAGAGATTAGTCAAAGATCGCATGCCATCGGCCATTTGTGGCGGCATTAACGTCGACTGTGACTCCCAAATCCACAATATCTAATGGAGTGACCCCAGCCCAGCTCGAGTTGTGTTCCTCCCACTCACTTGAAGCGAGTCACTTCGATTTTCCCCTCCATTGACAATTTGGTTCGTTCCCTTTTTTTTGCTTTTTTTGTCCTCCAGTCCGCCAAACGCATCTCGCGCCGTTGCCTGCCTTTGTATTACATCCTGCCTTCTCCGTTCGACTGCCGGCAGGTGCAGCTGTACCGGTTCTCGCCGCTCTCGGGGGCATGAAAGCGAGGTGGAGATTTGACTGACGTTTTTTTTCACCACAGCGATTTGACTTTGCTTCTCCTCCATTTATTGGCGGTGGACGATGCGTGAGACATGGTGCCGCTCGTTGATACGTTGGAGCATTGTGATCGTACAAGGAGAGGGTCCCCGGCCCACCGCCCAGATCGAAGCGTTTCATCACACAACGTCCGGCTTGCTCCCGAGGAATTTTTTTTTTTCTAAATTTATTGTAATTGTGTAAATTCGATCACGAACATTTAAAGTTTCGCCAATTTTGTCCTTAACAATTGGACGATTTGTCAATATAGTCATTCCTATCAATTTTCATAAAAAAAAATGCTGATATAGATGCCGATAGTTCCCATAGGACGACTAGTACTGACGTCGGCGGTATTTTTACGCTCTCTTTTAAATCTTACGAATTTTTATCAGTTAGTTATCAACTTTTTCTCTCTTTCTTTTCTTTTCCTTTTCTACTTCTAAGTCACGTGAGGGCCGACAACCCTCAGCCAGTCCCTAGCAAGGGTTGGCCAGCCACCCTCTCCGGACTTGGTAGGAAAAAAAAACAAAGGAAAATGAAGAAGAAAATAAATTGAAAAATATATAAAAAATTAAGATTTTTGTTTAAAAATTTAAAAGTCATAAAAAAATGTCAATGTCAACGCTGATCGTCTTACATGGCACTGTTAGCGTTCAAGTCAGCGGTTTTCGATCAAAATTAGGCGAAAATATTATGTTGACAAATTGCTAAAATGTGTAGAACTAAATTTGTCAAATTGAAAGGTTTTATGATTGAATTGTCACAAGTGAAATAGATTTATAATTTTATTTATTTATTTATTTAGTAATCTTCCCCTTGCTTCGAAGTTAGCTATTTTTGGATACATCGGAGACGTGCGAGCCTAATGCGCTATCCACGGTTAACAGATCATGACCCACCAAAATCAAGTGTTATGCTGCACCGGCCTGAATAGTTACGGTGCACCGTGGAAAATGTTTCCATTTACAGAGCGCCCCGTTCGTTAATTTTACTCTTCTTTCTTTGGCTAAATTTGATGTGGCATCTTCTTCTTAATCTTCAGATTAAGTCTAATCAACCACTCTATAGCACAAAGAATTTCTAATTAAAGCCCATAAGGCGACGTGAGATTTTACTGAGGCATTGAGAAGTAGGCTCCACTGATGTTCCGTTCCTCTCTTCTTGTTTGCTCCTTTTTCCCGACCTTTCCTTTGTCCGATTGTCAGCATGAGCTAGAATTTAGACAGAACTGCAATTTTCCAGGTTCTCAATCATGGGAGGAGGGCCGACGTGCCTGAAGAGGAATCTGAAGTATTTGTTGTTGGACATGTTCTGTGCGAACGAGCAGTAAATGGTACATGACATGTCTGCAAGAGGCTCCAAAATGGTTCCTTTCGTTCCCATTAACAACACCTGAAGCGCAAACCCACCCCCACATTCCCCCCACCCCCGCGAGGACGTGAAGGAGGGAGAGGGGTCGGTCCACAAAAAGATGTGACAGCTACCGGCGCGGCGATGGAAGCCGCTCCCAGCAAAGTAGGTGCCTTTACATTTTGCACAAGGGATTCGTAGAAGACAACCCTTGCGGAAGACAGGACACTTCTCATGAGGACCAAAGTGTTCGCGTCCAACTTAAGATCTACGGCCGGAAGACAGCACAACAAAGCAAGTTTTAAAACTTGCCACGGAGGTATAATTAAGTCTTAAAACTTTCAAAGAATACAATAAAAAGAATGATTTGATTAGATCAATTTGAAAGTTTTAGAATTTGATTGTATTTTTTTTTAAAGTTTTAGGTCTCAATTACACTGTTGTGACAAGTTTTAGGATTTAATTGGACATTTGAAAAGTTTTAAGATTAAATTGCATTCTCATGACAATCCCATAACTATATGGACTATGAAGAAGCCAATGGAATGACTAACACTAATGGCCCACCTTCAGAGACTTGCAAGCTAACAGGACAATTATCTATCTTTTGTCTTCTTTATCATTCCAATCATAGGCCTGTATGAAGAATATAATCATCACCGAAACCTCCATACTTGATTTGAGCAAGTAACAATGTCGTAAGCATACAATAACAACACTAGGTTTCTCTAGTCTCAAAATCCTACTGGTATAGACCCTTCAGCCAAAAAGGCAAATCGCAGGGATAAAACTACGTGATTACAATTAGAAGTTAACTCTTTCACAATCGGTTATCCAATATTCAAGCTCGGGCCTGCCTTTGAATTAGAGCACCCGACCGCCGCCTGATGATTTTGATCCATAAATATTCTACTGCTAAACTGCGAAGAATGGGAACCAGTTTTTCTCAACTTACCTGGATATTCCTTGCCCGTGGTGCCCTTAAGAGAGAGACTCTTCTTCACACGATTCCTATTCAGCAATATCATAGCATTTCGAGGTGGTGTATGCAGTGCTCCTTCAACACAATCCCCAACCTTTGCACAACCCCAAGAAGGCCTAGATGGCCCACCCTCAGAAAATGTTCTAAGCCTAGGGAAACCACCCTTCATTTTGGAAATAACTCGCAACTCTTGGGAGTTCTCTTCATCCACTCTTGCACATAAAGGGCAAGGAGGGTCACTTTTCCGCGTCTTAGGAGTCGTCTGCTCCAAACACTCTGCGTGAAAAACGTGACTACAAGAAAGGACCCCAGCGACTGGCATATCTCCACTTCTTACAATCCGACGTGAACTCCATGGCGATCTATGTGAAAGGAATCTCTCACACAATCCGCATCTGAAAGCATCGGATGAGTGGGAGTGGGAGGATCGACCAAATATTTCAGATTCCAATGGCTCTGATGCGTCTGCCAAGTCGATGCTGCTGCTGCTGCTCCAACGATGGGCATCTCTTTGTGGAGTGGAGGAAGCATCGAGCCCCAAGATTCCAGCAGCCACAGGATCAGAAGCTTCTCTAGCAGGACTATCAGTGGGAAAGGAGAGTGGGTGAATCGGCTTGGATACGAAGAAACGACGGCTTGAGATGTTGCGGTGAGTGCGCATGCATGACTTAAATGCAGGTTCTGACTCACTACTGTCCGAGCGGGACGAACAAGAACCTAAACTATCTTGATTCACCGTGGTTCCCTGCAAAGTTCATAATTCAAAGAATCTCTGAGATGCCAATTGGCATGTAGAAGTGATTACAATGGGAAGAGATCACAATACCTCCATCATAGGTGCAAATGATAATGACCGTGAAGCTTGATCTAGCAAGATAAGAACAAGTTGTCAAAAGTTCAGAAATGTTAGCACTATGAATCATACGGATGGCACCAAAAACTGTTTAATCCAGAAATTCTTCAGTGAAGCATGGTCGTCTCCTAGCACTGAATGCTCCACGAACAAGTAAAATCTTCCGAGAGGAAGAAAGGAAAGTAAAACTAGGTTCCAAATTTGAAGCCTATGAAGGAAACCTTCGACAGCAAATGAGTCGATGGAAATGTACCACATGTACATCTTATTAATTCTTCTCCAATCTGCAATTACACTTCTCAAACACAAAAGGCGGTATAATGCAAGGGGTGGCTAGGAGCTGGTCAAGTCCGTATTGCTGGGAAGCACTCAGCCCTCGAAATTTGTGGGTTTAGACATTCAACAGGAATACAGGATTGACCTAGAGTTGGGCCACCGTTACTAAGACTTATTAGTAAATATCATATTCAATTCTTACTTCCCCAATCCTCCAGTAACCTATCAAAATTAGTCTCGAATATTTTAGCTTGTAATTTGGATGGCATTAAAAAGCTGAAAGCCTAGCCATCTAAGAAATGAACGCCCTAGCTATCTCAGCTGCACTATATCAGAGATGTCAATAGTAGCTTATCTCACACAGCTACATTCTTGCCATCTGTTACTCTAAAGTTTAGTTTAGGAACGAGATATACACATCCTAGAGTAACAGTAGTAATATCATCTAGTACAGCTTCAGTTAGAGCTGAAGATATATATTTTTTTCTCTACAGAAAAACGGCATATATACAACTTCCAATTTTAAGCCAAAAGAACGGATCCACAGAGCACACTCATGAAAAATGCGTACGCCACATATGGCCTACACCACATAGGGGTCCCACCAATTGAAAATTGATCGAACGCTTTTTAGTAGTTTTGGCATTGTAGGCCAATACTTTGTATGAGCTACCCTCGAGAATGCAAAAGAACTTTTGCTCAAGCCACTAACTAATACCTGACACATCACAAGAAAAACCTACATATCCCACAGCTGTCAGCTCGGGGTTGCTTTTATTTCAGAGAGAGAGAGAGAGATTAAAAATTGTGCAGTGTGAATCACCAAGTCGGTGCCAATCATCATCTTAAAGGGGATGTGATGTCACTTCCACACTGAAAGTCAGAGAAAATGGTTGAACATCAAAGAACCGAAGAATTATGAAATACTAACTTCTTACTCTAAAAAAGCAAGAAAAACTTAAGATGATCTTGTAGTAGAGTATAGCAAGAAGCAACCAGATTCTAACAGGATAAGATATCAAAGTGAGAATGCTTCATAAAATCTA
Organism: Rhodomyrtus tomentosa; assembly: GCA_028455895.1. Lineage (NCBI taxonomy): Eukaryota > Viridiplantae > Streptophyta > Magnoliopsida > Myrtales > Myrtaceae > Rhodomyrtus > Rhodomyrtus tomentosa. The sequence continues at coordinate 7,876,559 of JAPCWY010000003.1, read as the reverse complement.
CATTTGATGCTCACCTCTTCTAGTCGGCGTTCCATAGTCCTGGACATCGATTTCTTGTATGGTTGGAGGTGTCCATTGGGGACCCTGAGACTGGTCAGACGGACTACTTAAAAACAGCTCTGCACCATCAGAGGCAGAATAATGATGGTTGTAGAGACGGTTGCCTCTCACCCATCCCCTACTTCCTTTACTGTTTGAAGATGTGGACGATCGATAAAGCTGATCACTGTCCTGTAAACCATTAGGTAGGCCCTCATATTGAAGCCGGATATCCAATCTTGATGGAGGTGGCGAAAAGCTAGTGTTTGTTCGCCAGTATGGCTCATGTGGGCCCACAGACCAGTCCCCACTGGCTGCATGTGATCCATGTGGCCTTGCAGCCACACAACAGAGCGACCCCGTTTTAGCTATTTTCTGTATAACTCCAGAAGCTAATATCCTCACCTTTTAAAACTCGACAATGGTCAGCTGAAATGAATCTGATAGTGCCTACCATGTCAGCTCATGATTCCATCAAGGTATTAAGTTCACTGAAAACATAAATGTCTGCAACTGGTGCTCGAAATACAAGGCGGTGTTGCGACCAAGGACACTTAATCCAACACCGCCGAATAAACAACTTACCCTCCTGGTCAGGGTAATTATGTCTCCTTCACTGTCACTGTCCAGGAAGAATATGAATCCGTCCACAAGAATTTGTAGCTGTGCCTACTGTAACCAGATTTCGATAAGAAACTATAAGGAATCAAAGAAGAAATTCTGGCACATAAAGAAAAACGACAAAAACAACCTCACAGGGAAACTAAAGGCGAAAAAAGAAATTAAGGTCATGAGAATCTCTACAAGAATGCCATTGCTAGGGACTTAGATCATGGCTCCAAGGTAACACCATCGGCGTCATAATTAACAGCAACAACAAGCAACAATCTTCAACGGCATGCAATTTCCGGTTTCACGCAGTCATGACCTAGCACAGAGCAGTTCCCGGAATTTCTTAGCAGGACCGAGGAAAAACATGAGGAAACAACCGTTCTTCCCCTTCAGCTTTCACCATCTCATGCTAAAACATGCTTCGGCAAAACAAAAGCCAAAAATTTACAGTGAAAAACCCATCCCATCTACCACAACAAATTCCAAGAATGACAAAAAAATTGAAAGCCCCCAGGTGTCTAAACAGATGAAGTCAGCACTAACAGCATTCCTGCACGAGTCACGCTCACCAAGATATTACCAGAGAGGGAAAAATTAGAACTTGACACCAAAATCAGTAAATGGCCTCCCAAAAACTATTTCCGGAGGCCAAAGCAAACAGACCCACCAAAGAGTCGAGCACATTTTAGAAGATAAACACTAGCCAAGGCGAAATCAACACCATTTGAGCTAAATAACTCGAGATATTACTAAAAGAATGCCCAGATAAAAGTAGTAAGATGGAGCCAACACTTACCAGTGCGATCGGTCATCGAGGAAGAAGGGCAAGAGAGAGAGAGAGGATGTCATTTGGAGAAATGCAGTGCTTGGGACTCGTAATTTGAGGAAAATGAACACGAAACTGCACTCAAGGAAGACAAGCCCTAACAGTTGCAGACCGGAGAGAAAAGGGATGGGAGGTGTCTGCGTCCTTTGCATCGAGGTCCCCCATCTTTTGCTTATTTCCGCATATTCCCTCTGCATTTTTTCCTTTCCCAATTGGTCCTGTCCTCTTCTTAGGCCCATATTTACGTGCTGATCATCCTAAGTATCGCGTGATCAAGTCGACAGTTGCTTGATTGGACATCTCCAGAAGTCGCATTACAGGGAAAAAAAATATAATAATTGGTTGGCTTTTGTTCACGCTCGAGTGCCGTCAAGTGACGAGATATCTGATGTTTCCTTCCACAAGCACATTTGTTTTTTTTTTTCCTAAAACTTTAGACCCATCAGCTTAGCGACATAGGAATGACCCTACTGGATTATCTAGATGAAGAGCTAGAATTATCGACTCTCACCGTGTTACACATAAAAAAAGATTTCATTTGATGTTTATGACGTTGCTATTCAAAATCTCTTCTTGAGTCGAAAGAAAACAAGATATAATTTAGACATAAAGAATCGATTTGTGTGCAAATTCATCAATTTAATTGATCATAATTCATGTCGATTGCTTTGTTATAATTTCGAATCTGTCATTGCTTTCGGAAAAAATTGACACTCCATGCCATGAGTGACGTGGGTTCTAAACCATCTTGGCAAAAACCAATCCATTTCCTCTTCTCGACCGGCAAAAATGCACAAACATACCGAGTGTGGGGGGCAAAAATTAGAAACCCCACGAAGAGAGTAAAGGTGGGCCTACGAGTTAACCACGAATTTGACAGCTGTGAATCATCATCGAAAATTTCAGGACAGGAATTTGGGATTAAAAGTTGTCTTAGACAAATACGGGCCATGTTAAGTCTTTGTCAAGGGACTGTGCCCCGAACTGAAAAGCACTGCCGTCTAGCCCTCTCTATGAATCATGTTCCGCTCTAAACGCGCCCTCTTTTTTTTTTGCAACTTTCTTTTTTGAAGGCAAAGCTCCTTTTTTTTTCTTTTTAATTAACTTTATGAAAAGGAAAAGCCAGCGTTGCGTCTCGAAATGACCTGACAAAACGAGCTTTAATACTATAAAAAGATGCACATAAATTCATTATTTATCAGAGTGGATCTGCTTCAAGTGCGGTGGTTTGATGTGCTTCACCAGCTGTATGAATGCTGCACTAAAAGGCCTCTTTTCCCCCAGATCAACCACACCTGAGATGAAGTTTTCACGACAACTCAAGGTATGAATGAACACATTGCAATTTCACTCCCTGGCTGGTCCTATCATTTTTGGCCTCTGAAAGAATAAGATAAGGAAATAAGTCATGGAGGGCCATCGATTTTGACCATTTCGTTCGACGTACCGGGAACGACAGAGAGCTGACGAGAGAAGGGACAAGATCCATCAGATGACCGCGAGAGAACGGTACAATTCACAAGTTCACAATCACAAGGCATTCATTGTTCATCTGACTACTAGAATTTAGTTCAAATTCTTCCAGGGACACAGGATCAAGCTGTAGCAAGCTGTGTTCGGTACTTCTTGGCTTTTGAGCTCAACCCAAAGGAATTAATTAAAAGTGCCGACCAAAAGTAGCAAAAGGAATGATTCAATTTGTGGATGTTGTCCATGAACAAACAAGTCAGAACACATCCAGCCATCCTACAGAGATGTCAACTCGTGTCGGGGCATCCTATTCGTGTCCGTTGTTATCATGTTAACAAGAACGTTTTGACGTGATGAAAAATTACTTTTCGTTGAGAGCAGAATCAAAACTTGCCAGTTTCCAGATAGCCACGCTCATGATATGTTTCATACGGATGTCTCTGGATAAATCCCTCAGCAGCCCCGCAAGGCCGCAACCACCTCATAATGCAATTTTTCTTTTTCTCGGGCTTAAACTTAAAGCACGATTCAGTTGCCTCCGGTCAACAGACAGGAACAATAAGACCATGTTTGGTATCAACAGCCGACATCGATAAGCCCGTCTATGGTGTTATTTTCGTAGACAATCCTCTGGTTGCAAAGACATCTCGAGTCGGTAGTTTTTCATGATGCAAGGACCATTCCGCATACTTGCTGTCTTCTTCCATTTCGTGCTGATCAAGATCCACATAACTTAGAGCTCAAACTCAGACAGGCACAAGAAGGTGCTACTGTGTAGATACACACTATATTATGGGATCATAAAGACGAGGTGCATCTACTTTAAGGCCAAAGGACTTGTAGCGTTCTTCATTATACAAAAATCTAGATACCGATGCTTCCTATATTGCTTATCCCAGATCGAAGCTATCCTAAAGGGACCAGACTAGCAAACCCAGGTGATAATTTGTCAAGCTCGCCACTTCTCTATAAACTGGTGGTTGTTTAGCAGCACTATTTGTTCGCAATTCCATAAATATGAGAGTTTATAAGGGCGGCGTTAGCTAAAAAAACCGTGCCAAGCTCGACACTAGAGAATCCAGCCACAGATATGTTCTTCCCTGTGTCTCTGGTAAGGTGACACCCATCAGCAACTGCCTGCTGCAAGGGATCGAGGATACTTTGGAGGAACTTGAGGATTGTTCCATCTGAATTATCAAAATTTGAACAACCAATATCAACCCTAGAGCATAACCAAGTATCGAAAGTGATGTTAACTCAAACTTTTTTCTTTTCATGCAACAACTGTTTAGAAGTTTTCTGGGCTCGTACCTTTTGCAGCCACATGCTCCACAAAGACGTAAGAACCACCTGGCTTAAGCACCCTCTTCACTTCTAAAGAGATTAAAATAAAGATCACGCTTTCAAAAGGACCAGATGGCCTCAACCCGCTAGCTATAACAAAGGAGTATAATCCTCCAAAATAAACAATGTTACATAACTCACATGCCAAGTTTTCTAGCTGCTATCGGAATAATGACACCTTGCTTGACTTTGCATACCGATGAAGAAGTCGAAAAGGCGCTCAATGCCTCAGATTCACACAATGGAAGTGCAGAAGTAGACAGATGGTAAACAAGGAGATCATACCCTTTGCAGAGTAATTACCTTTCAGCGTCAGATCAACATCACTGACGGAGCACAAGACGAGTGTTCCAACTACTGCTTCAACAGATGCATCACCTAGTGGTATAGCCTCACCAACCTGGATGATATCAACCAAAGATGATCTAAGAAAAAGGCAATAGACATTGATAGTTGGCAGGCAGAGGTTATATCTGGCATGTAATCCTTGGTATTCAGATTGACTAAGCCCAATAAACCTAGCCATGACCATTTTCCCCCTCTTGATCTGTCCCCTCACCAGATGTGGTATCTTGCCAACTAAGTTCTTTAAGGTTTGGATGATCTTCTTTTCAAGTTAACAAATTATTAGGCCATTGAGGTTATTGGTGGCATCTTGAAGACGAAAAAATTCACCTTCTACTTGAGAAAGCATCTTCATTCTGTATGTTTGAGCAAAACTCACCGCACTTAAGTCAGAAGAAACACTACAGAATAATCAACAGCCTATGCATTTTCAATGATTCCTGGACAAAACCTTCTTTGTTTTTGGACAATTATCACGAAGAATCTTCTTGTTAAAGTTTATATGATCTAGTTGACCATGGATCACTCAAACCCAATTATCTCCAGCGGGTATACCAATTCAAATGACCACACTCGTCAAAAGTGCACAAATTCAAAAATAAGAAAACAACAAAAAAGGAAATCAAATATCAGCAACTACGATTGCCATGTTCATGCATTCATACTGCTTGCAGAAATTTGAAGTTGGGAGATGGTAGACCAGCTGCTGCGGCTGCTGCTCGAGAATATCTTTCCATTGTTCTCTTTGGGTCTATCCCGACAACATGGACATTGTTGTCATTGGCATAATACTTGAGATTGGGACCTGTTCCTATACCTATCTCCAAAACTTCCTTGACTTTTCCCTTCAATTTGCTGAATAGCTGGGACTTATACCGTGCAATCTTGCAGAGTGACAGAGCGCAACCGCAGATAGATATATTAACTCAAGACACGAATCTTTTTTTGAAGGAGACAAGCGGTAATCTGGAAAGGGAGACTAACCTCGGCCTCGTAAGCTTCCATATCCTTATCAAGGACCATAGCTTGCATCTCCTCGTACCACAGAGGTCTAGGAGCGTGAAATTTATCCAATATTGCCTATATGCAGATGATGCAAGTTAATTGTCACATCCCCGTATCTGACAATCTCCATGAAATCATTGGACATGAAAAATGGTTGGAATGAAGTGATAGCCGGCCACATGAGAAGGCGACCTATTTGTCCAATAAACAAACTGTGTAGCTATGGCTCATCTATTCATGGGTTGACTCACTCTTACATGGGAAGACGTCAAAAGCTCCAACAAAAGCATGGACATTGATCATATTAAAAGGGTGAATGAGGAGTCAGAACATTAAAGCGAGAGAACCTCCCTTTGCTATCACACTGATAAATACGCAGATTGCTCGCATTCCAAACAGAATGAAATCAATGCCCAAAATCCAGCCATCCCAGTTCAGCAATGACGGAACTTAAATAGGACAATATGTTAACCACAACTTCCGGTCAAGGTCTTTTATCAAATTCGAGACATTATCATTGACCAAATCACTTTCCTGGATGGAACTGTTAGAGAGCAAGTTCCCACGACGGATTCTTGAATTTTGTTCACGCGGCTGGATCAGTTTCGCTTGAAGAGCAACGGTACAGAATATGAAGTCGTGGTTTGATATTTACCGCGTTGTTTACCATCTGATTTCACCGACTTTCCTTCAACATTTCATGGCTTCGGCTGGACCTGACAAGAGACTATCGCCAACTTGATTTGAAAAAGCTTAAGCTACGAGACGAATAAACTATCCGTATTCACCAAAATTTAATATTGAAATCCACCCTCATGCAAAGGAAACAAAAAATCGAAAACGGCATGCGTGGAAACCCGAAAAAATTGAACCGAAATGAAAACATCTCCACAAAGCTTTTTAACTAAGAGAGCGAGCGAGACAAGCATGCGTACCGCATAATCAGAAGGCAAATCAGAAGCATTTGAAGGGCGAATTGGGATGAATGGCGATGTGGTCGATACAGCTGCCTCCATGAAGTGCCGTCTTCCGCATCGGCAGAATCCGCCGCCACGCAACCCTTCACCGACGAGAGCTCGTTTCAGTTCGGAACCAGAGTTCTCGGCCACCGAAGATGAACCGGAGCTCGCGACCACATGACGGGGGAGAGGAGTTCTGATGGGCGTTTGCGTGGAGGAGGTGGGAGAGTCGAGCTTAGAGTTGAAGCTGAAGTTGAAGACGGAGGGCCAGGAAGGAGGAGAAGAGTGGAATATCCTCATCGTCTGGTGTGGCAAGGCAGGATTAACGTTCCGCTGCGCGCTGACAAGCCATGAACACGAGAGGAGAAAATATTGCGTAGATTGGCCCCTCCACGTCATCACGGGGAAGGTCCATTCCATGGACGACGCGTGGCGCCGAAGTCCACCTTTCCTCCTCCCTTGATTTGATGACACACTCTCTTCTGCGACTTCTCCCTCTCTCTTCTTTTGAAATTCTCCCGGCAGACCACACCACACCACACTCTCTCTCTCTCTCCCCTCTGTCTCGCAAAATCGAACCACGACAACCACTCGCCGCCGCAGACAAAGATGTTCGCGTCCGTGCAGCCGTGGTTCTAGACGGACGGTAGAGAAAGCAACAAAGAGAAAGATGTCAGCTGCTTCGCTTTGCTCCTCCACGCTATTGTCTCAGATCAGTGGGCTCCTAAGAGGTCTCAAGCTCCAGAGATCTTCTCTTCGTCGACCGAGCAATGTCGCTTTCACCAGGTACTGTCTCCTCCTCCTCCTTAGTCTTGGCATTGAAGTTATGGCTGCTTTTGTCGGTGGAGCCAAAGTTTGGAAAGGTGTTCTTTGAGAGCGTAGCATTCATTCGGCATTCCAGATGGTCTAGTGCTTAAATCTGTGCAGAAATAGTATAATCTTCGGAGGGAGGTTGGTTGGAACTAAGCGAGTAAGGAAGTGTTTATGGCAATTCGATCGAGTATGGTTCAGGAAACGAGGTAAAGTAAATAGAATCAGTTCACTTACCTTTTCTTTTCCGGCTGTGTAGGAAGAGTGTGATATTGTTTGCCGTGTGAAGGAATTTCTCAGTAACTATCTTGAGGATTTTAGGCTAAGATTTCCTTTTGATTACTCGGATTGAAGTTCAGGCGCTACATGCTTGTGAATATGCAAAGCTGAATTATTATACTGAAGGTCCATCTATATTTGTAGTGATTGATTGACTCTTACTTTGGCCAATAACTCAAAGTAGAAGTTTTCTGCGAGTTTCTCTTCCTCTAGCTTCATGATCGTACTAGTGATAACTGCCCCAATCCTCTGTACATCACCTGCCCTTGCATTACTACAAATGCGTCTTTTTACTGAAATTTGGTTTCTGTTATCTAGATTTGAAGTCTGGGAGCGAAAGCTGGAGTTGTCCTGAACCCCCATACCCCACTAAGTGCTATAGAATATGTTCTTGATGGTGAGTTTACTGTTTGTTCACTTTGGTCGTGAATTTCCTTTTTTTTTTGCACACTATGTTCTTATTATCTCTTTCCACTAAGTCCTGTTTGGAAAAATTTGTAGTTTCTATATCTCAACAAAACATAATGTGCATTTGAAGATGCAACAAATTGATTGCTATACCTGAATTTCATAACAAGTTCGTTTAGTCATGATTCATGTTCTGGGTCTGGAACAATGTATTGTTTCTGTAGTTTTCTGAATGTTGCATCCTTTATGCCTTTGTATTTTTTTCTCTAATACACTATCCTAGTTTATAAGTTGGATAACTCTCTAACCTTATTCTTTGTTGTACAGCTTCTCTGGTAACAAGGGCTTAGGTGTAATCTTCTTTGCCTGCATGTCCTCTATTTTGGAAAAATGGCAGCTTGTCCACTGGTGATAAAATTGCCATAGCCATAGCATGTCTTGTTGTGTTCTATTTGCTGCTTTTGGTGCTATACATATGCTGCATAAGAAGGGTGAGGAATGATTATGACTTTGCGCTACCTCATGAATTGATGTGTAAGTTGATGTTTGAAATCACTTTTTTATCATCTTACCTATATTTTCTCTTTTGCACACTATGTTCTGCATGTTCAAGCTAACCATTTTCTGAGGTGAGAAAGTTGGATCTGCTGAATATGCCTAACTGTCTTATTAAACCAATTTATCCCTTCTCTTTGCGCATTGTGCATGATACTCCAAATATGCTGAGAGACATACAATGGCTGCAGCTTCTTGCTTAGCATTTCTGATTATGGTTATCACATTATATGCATTTTTCTGTGGATGTCAGAACTTCTATTTTTCAGAATCGCTATAAAGTGCGGATCTTAATTCTTCCAGGCTCAGATTAAAATGTAATCTTACTGATGGAGATGGGTTATTTGAGTTTTAAAACAGCAATACCAAACTCTTTGCATGCATTAATTTCTGAAATTTAATGTTTGAAGATGGCAGTTATAAACTAATAATTTTTCCCACCCCTTTCTCATCGTCAAAGGAAGCTTGCTTCTTAGGAGCTTGTTCCATTGTTTGCCTTTGCTGATTATATCACGTTATGAATTTGAGGATTGTGTCTCCTATAGGGATGAATTTACTCAATGCAGGGTGGAGACGGCTTTGGCCAACTTATTGTTTGCTCCTTAACTGTTCGACATTTTTCTTGCTCATATTGGGCAAGAAGATTGGTCCTCAATTGCCCTCGATCGCTGGTGCTGCATTGCTCTGTCTCGTGGTGACTCTGCCTGATTTGCTTGCAAAAACTCAGGCTAATGAAGGTTCGCTTGCAATTAGTCAGCTAATTCTCACGTTTAAGGTTATCCGATGACTGAATCATAGGTAATCATGTACCCATACTATGTGAAAGATATTTGCTTTCTCAAGAAATGGATGAGATATTATTTTCTTGTAAAAGCACCATTTTAAATACTTTTTGTTCTTGCAGCATGAATCTGCCCGACGCGATTGTCAAATTTTTTTGCACAGTGAAAGATCAAATCATTTAAGTGGGGGAGATTGTCAAAGTGTTCTGAATCATTTTCGTTGCATGCAAATGGAAGATCCAGTGTTTGTCTATGCTATACAGGTAGATCAAGATTGTAGAGTGACAAATCTATTTTGGAGAGATAGTTTGTCCAAATTTGACTATGATTGCTTCGGTGATGTGATGGTTTTTGATACAATGTATCGTACTAGCAAGTATAACATGATATGTGAACCTTTTATTGGGGTTAATCACCATGGGAGGAGTACTTTGTTTGGTTGTGCATTTTTGTTGGATGAGACCGTGAATTCATTTACTTGGTTATTTGAGGTGTTTTTGAAGTCTATGGGAAATAAGGCTCCAAAAATCATTTTCAGTGATCAAGACCAAGCTATGGCAAAAACCATTCAAAAGGTTTTTCCGAATGCTCAACACTGTTTATGCACTTGGCACATTGGGAAAAATGCCATTCAAAACATTCCACATCTTTACAACAAGCAGGTAAGGATAAATATTTCTCAAAACTTATGTATAGATGCAAATCGGAGGATGAATTTGAATCTACGTGGAGGAAAATGGAAGACGAGTGGGGCACTAAGAATAATGGTTGGCTTCGGAGGTTATACAAACTAAGACATAAATGGAGTTCGGCTTTTGGTCGTGACATTTTTTCTTGTGGGATAAGATCGAGTCAAAGGAGCAAGAGCACTAACAATGTCTTCCAACAAATGTCGACTAAGACATTAACCCTTGTAGAATTTGTCTATCACTATGAAGGACAGCTGAAACAAATGAGAGAAATTGAAGTTCAAGATGACTATAATTCTCATGGGAGACCCAAATTGCAGATTTTGCACAATATGATATTGACGCATGCCGCTTCGGTTTATACTCGTGCCATTTTTAAGAAGTTTAATGAAGAATTTTTTCAAAGTATTGCAGAACAGATTTCGGGTGCTGCTTTGCGTGGTCGGTTTATGAATACACTCTCAAGTGTATGGGGATTCAAGGTGAACATGTTGTCAAATTTAATGCTGCAGATTTTTCGGTTTCTTGTGATTGCAGATTATTTGAATCAAAAGGATGGTTGTGTCGCCATGCTTTGCATGTGTTGAATATGAATATATCGGTTTCAGTCATTCCTTCTTCCTATATTTTGAAAAGATGGACTAAGGGTGCGAAGCAAGGGAATGTGAATGACGAATTTCATCAAATGTCCCTGGGTCAATCTACATTTGATCGATTTTCCAAGTTAATGCGAATAGCTTTTGAAGTGATGAGTTTGGGAGCCAAAGATGGAAATACTATGAGAATAGTGAATAAGAATTTGGATGCAACGGTGGCTGACATTTTATCTTATAGATCAGGTGTGGTTGCGACGGATGATGCTAGCGATGATGATAGTAATGGGACTTCTTTGTGTGAGATGTCGGTATTGGACCCTCTTCAAAGGAAAGGGAAGGGAACAAGTTATGGAAGGCTTAAAAGCTTGAGTAAGGAAAAGAAGAAAAAATCTAAGAAACCCAATGCAAATAGAAAGTTGAGGTGAGTGAGAGATAGATAGTTTTAGTTAACATGTTTAGTTGAATTTTATACATGTGCTACATGGTGCCAGTTAACATATTTACTATTTTGCTATGTAGAGTTTGTTGTCCAAGCAACACATAAAGAAACCCAGTTACCAGATTATTCAAGAAATTCAAATCAGATTCGTAATGCCTTTTGTCCTAGCAACAATGGTGGTCCTATAGTTAATCCAAATTTTCATAATCAGGTACATCCCTCTAAGTCCAACATTTGTATTTCCATTCTACTAATTGGGTCAATTTTTTTTAATATAGATGCAACCACTGTACGTCATGCCGCCAAGGATTATGAATGGATTTTCCCCATTCACTAGTAAGGTATTTAGAAGTCTGGGTTATTGTTTTAATGTTTGACTTAATTTTGTTTCTATTCTAATGTTTGTTGTTAATGGTTTCTTGTTAATAGATGTTGGAGTAGCATGACCATAGAAGCATTTTGTTACATTCTACTAATGAGGTTGTCTTTTTTTTAAGATGCAACCATCATACATCATGCCGCCGGGGAATGGATTTCGCCCATTTACTAGTCAGGTACTTATTGTGAAATCATTTTAGATCACACTATTGTTTGGCTGAATTTTGACACTATTCTAATGTTTATAGTATAATTTCTCGTTTATAGATGTTGGAGTGGCATAACCATGGATGCTAGTGATGATGATAGTAATGGGACTTCTTTGTGTGAGATGCTTCTTTGTGTGAGATGTTGGTATTGGACCCTCTTCAAAGGAAAGGGAAGGGAACAAGTTATGGAAGGCTTAAAAGCTTGAGTGAGGAAAAGAAGAAAAAATCTAAGAAAGCAATACCCCCAATGCAAATAGAAAGTTGAGGTGAGTGAGAGATAGATAGTTTTAGTTAACATGTTTAGTTGAATTTTATACATGTGCTACATGGTGCCAGTTAACATATTTACTATTTTGCTATGTAGAGTTTGTTGTCCAAGCAACACATAAAGAAACTCAGTTACCAGATTATTCAAGAAATTCAAATCAGATTCGTAATGCCTTTTGTCCTAGCAACAATGGTGGTCCTATAGTTAATCCAAATTTCCATAATCAGGTACATCCCTCTAAGTCCAACATTTGTATTTCCATTCTACTAATTGGGTCAATTTTTTTAATATAGATGCAATCACCGTACGTCATGCTGCCAAGGATTATGAATGGATTTTCCCCATTCACTAGTAAGGTATTTAGAAGTCTGGGTTACTGTTTTAATGTTTGACTGAATTTTGTTTCTATTCTAATGTTTGTTGTTAATGGTTTCTTGTTAATAGATGTTGGAGTAGCATGACCATAGAAGCATTTTGTTACATTCTACTAATGAGGTTGTCTTTTTTTTAAGATGCAACCATCATACATCATGCTGCCGGGGAATGGATTTTGCCCATTTACTAGTCAGGTACTTATTGTGAAACATTTTAGATCACACTATTGTTTGGCTGAATTTTGACACTATTCTAATGTTTATAGTATAATTTCTCGTTTATAGATGTTGGAGTGGCATAACCATGGAGTCATTTCGTTACATTCAACTAATGAGGTCGTCCTCTCCTCTTTTTTTCTTTTTTTCTTTTTTTTTTCAGATGCGACCAACATACATCATGCCACCGGGGATTATGAATGCATTTTGCCCATTAACAAGTCAGGTATGTGTTGTGAATATCATTTCAGATCACAGTATTGTTTCAATTTTCGTAAGCTAATGTTTATCGGTATTTCATGTTGATAGATGTTGGAGTACCATAATAAATCCCATAGAAACATTTTGTTACATTCTACTAATGAGGTTGTCCTTTGCTTTTTTTAGATGCAACCACCACACATCATGCCGTCGGGGAATGAATTTCGCCCATTTACTAGTCAGGTACTTATTCCCAACTAGTTTGAGATAAATGTGTTGTTGATGTTGAAGATGTTTATTGACTAGTCAGGTACTTATTGTGAAATCATTTTAGATCACAATATTGTTTGGCTGAATTTTGTCACTATTCTAATGTTTATAGTATAATTTCTCGTTTATAGATTTTGGAGTGGCATAGCCATGGAAGCATTTTGTTACATTCTACTAATGAGGTCTTTTTTTTTTTTTTTTTCAGATGCGACCAAGGTACATCATGCCACCGGGGATTATGAATGTATTTTGCCCATTAACAAGTCAGGTATTTATTGTGAATATCATTTTAGATCACAATATTGTTTCAATTTTCGTAAGCTATTCTGATGTTTATTGGTAATGGTTTCATGTCGATAGATGTTGGAGTACCATAATAGATCCCATGGAAGCATTTTGAGTCAGGTACAACTTGCCTCACTTGGTGAACTGAGATTATTTGAGATAATTTTAATGCAGGCACATTGTGTAGTAAACTGTGTTTTTTTCCTAATTAAATTATTAATTCCGCTGTACAGAGGTCATCAAACTCTTTCCAGTATCCTCGGATGAGTGAATTGAACGATCCCAAATGCATAGACAGTGCAAGTTCGCACCATAATTTGTCGGAAGGTGGAAGATAGCGGCACGGTCTTTGCTTTTTGTGCTTGTTAGAATTCTTGTCTTCTGTGCTGTTTTGGAAGCTTGATTGTGGAGAGGTAATGAAGAAGGTCGATCGAGCTTAGTTCGAAGGCGTTGGACTTGGTGAACTTAAAGTAAGCGACATGGTTGAACAAGTTTATTATTACTATACGATGGCTGCAGCTTCTTGCTTAGCATTATACGTTAGAACCAAAACTTACTGCGTGCACGTGGTTTTCCAAAGGTAACCATGCGTCAATTGATATAGTTGCCAAAAAAAAATAAACGAAGAGGAAATCCTTAGTTGAATTTTACTTGAATGATGATGTTTATTGTTCAACCTGTAACACGAACGACGTACACTCCGTGTCTCAGCACTACAAGATTAACAGCACTGGGTAGAATTGACCAGGATGTATCAGCATCTTCGACTGCATGAGCTTGAGATGTTCCGCTGCCTCCGCAATCTTTCTGCGGATGAAAAGAAGAGATATGAACAAGCTAAAGCGAGAGAGCTCATTGAAAATCTTAGAGAGCCAATCCTGAGCACAGACAAAAGAAAATCCACAGTGAATTATCTGCGCTTGTCATATCAACATCATGTGATCTTTTCATGCGACCTGTCAGTTGAGCCAACACGTGTTAACAGAAATAATGTTCTGGTTCACTTTGGCGACAGAAATATTTGCAGCCATGTTTGATGCTAGGGCGCCCAGCATCCTTCCCTTGATAGACCAGAATGTATTAATTCTGTCCTTTTCGGTTGAAGCATTTGAACTTTGTGTTGGTAACTACTGGGAGGTTCAAGCATCAATAGGCATGCCTCGCCCCTTGCTTTCCCCCTTTCACCATTTTAAATGCGGGGGAGAAGCGTCGAAGGACAATATGCACTAATATAATATGTTTAAGATTTTTTTTTTTTTTTGGCACTTTAGGGTCCCCAAAGGACAATACGCGCTCTAGCCTTAGGGACTCGGGGAGGAAAATGAATGGACATGGAGCATACAGTAAATTTCAACTACTGGGAAACTGGGTTTGGTTCTTTCTGGGATGTCTTTGGAATGTCTCAGGTAGAATTGCATACTTCCAGAATTTGAAGTCCCGTGAATTGCTAACGAATTAGCACTGGACAATATACTCAAAAGATCTTTAATAAAACAATCTAAGATGTACCTCTGATTCAGCTAATGTGAACAATGACCATCCTATGCAGCATGAATAAGACGGCGGATGTCCATGCCAGCGATATTTTGCAGAATTAATCAAATAGAATAAATTGGCACAAATTTGCATAATTGCAATATAAGGACCTTTTTTTTTTATATAACTTACAATGATGCGAAGGGCAGGTGATGTACAGAGGACTGGGGGCAGTTGTTACTCGTACGATCAATGTGAATCCGCCTGTCCAACGAATTTTTGGGGCATTCGAATTTTATTTGTGGCATGAAACAACTCAAAAGACTGAGGAAGAGAAACTCACAGAAAACTTCTCTGAGTTATTGACCAGAGTGATGGTCAATCAGTCACTACAAGTACAGAAGAACCTTCAGTTATTATGATTCAGCTTTGCATATTCACAAACATATAGCCACTGAACTTCAATCCAAGTCGTCAACAGAAAATCTTGGCCTAAAATCCTCGTGCTAGTTACTGAGAAATTTCTTCACGCGACAAAAAAAAAAAGAAAAGAAAAGAAAAGAAAGGAAACTGAACTGATTCTCTTGTCATTCGCTTCCCGGACTGTACTCGATCGAATTGCCATAAACGCTTCGTTACTCGCTAAGTTCCAATCGGAATGCCTACATCGAAACCGGTCGAAACAACTTCCCTCCACAGATTATACTATTTCCGCACAAACTTAAGCACTAGAAAATCTCGGATCCCCCCCAAACCAACATTAAGCTGTCGAAGAAGGCATTTTCAAACTTTAGCTCCACAGAAAAGCGCAGCCATAACGCTTCAATGCCAAGACCAAGGAGCTAGCTTGTCGTCTAATCACTGATGAAGTCTGTCGTCTCTCAAGCCTACGACTTCGATTTCGAACACTGGAGTTTGAACGTGTCCATGAATTGATTCACTATCATTAGTTGCTCAATCCTCTATTTGTAGAATGCTCTCTCTCCACAAAAATTTAAATAAATTTCTTAATATTTTCTCTTATCAAAGACCTCGCACAATCGTCACGTCAAAGGCCTTTCGAATCAAATTGGCGGTAGTCTCGTGTCAGCTTCATCGCCAAAAAGATCAGACGGTAAATATTAAAGCAGGACTTCATCTTCTGTGGGTGCCGGCCTTCATGTGACCCTGATTCAGCCATATGTGAAGAAAATTCAAGAATGCGTGGTAGGAACTTGTTCTCCAACGTGTTGCATTCAGAACAGTGATTTGGTCTATGATAACCGTCTCGAATTTGATAAAAGACCTTCTCGACCGCAAGTTTGACGTTAACATATTGTCCTTATTGAGTCTAGCCTTCACCGAACAAGGGTAGTTGTGCAGGTGAGAAAGACTTGACGGTGTACCGACATATGTCTCGCCAGCAAATACTACAGAAGACCGTTTGCAAATACGTCTCTCTGGTTCATAGCGCATCAAATGGCTTATGGAGTTCAACTGCCTCCTGTTTGGTTCACATTATGTCGACTACAGGAGGAGACCAAAATGAATCAGCATAGAAGATCATGCGGCTCGTCTTGACACTGTTTCTCCTCCGAAGAAAGATCTTTCTCCCTAGCATCCTCTGCTTTGTGGCTCTCATCTTCTGGATCTTCGCTATGGTAGCCATTCCCTGTTGACACACAAACAAGGGATTAAGAACGTCGCAATTACTGCTTTGAATTGAAAGAGAATGATTTTGACTAGTTGACAATCTGGACCGCTCGTACCAATCAACCTATTAAGGTCATCTCGACCAGAAAACATATTTAGGACTATTGGAGATAAATGTTTCTTGCGCTTTGTTCTTCATACATGAGAAAGTGAATGTAGATGTGCCTCCTTGTGGCTGCTCAAATACCATCAAAAAACTATCTTTTTTAGCGGTAGACCCTCTTGTAGAGGATGCTATATTGTCCAAAGTACCAGTTGACAGTGCCAATGTGTTTTTACCTTCATTTCCAACATCTGCAGGTGCATATGCTGAACGCCTTGACCTTCCTTGGTAATGTGGGGTGGGCTGATTATAGCAAGAGGATAAAGAGTAGTAAGAAGTCGAGAAACTAACTCTAAACCTATTATAGCATGACAAAACTCGACGTGTAAAGGGAGCAAGAATATCAACTATTAACCAGGAAAATTGAGGCCGCACTCTGAAGGTTCAAATGAGTATTTAACACTGCAGATACTAATACGTAAGATCATGCATGAATTCCTTGTTTGGGACACATGATGTATCGTTGTTGAAGGAAAATCCAGTAACCATGGCATTCACCGAGCAAACTACACGTGACCTGTTCTCTTTTCTATCTAAGACGTGTTCAGAGGCTTCAGTCCCAGTACACTGTGAAATGCTTGGTCCTCAATACATTTTAAAACGACTTTAGAGATTTTCAAAATGCGCCGACAACGATCTACACAACTGCTTGCTTAGACCCATAGGTTGCAATTCTGGTAGATGTTTGGCATACAAGCTGCAACATTAGCATAAACCATCAAGTACCTGCAACTTGGGTCGGAGAGCTTCAAGTGGTCCTTTGGGCTTCTGTGCTCCTTGCTGCAACATCGGTCAATGAGAATATTAGACATTAGAACCAAGTATCGGTATTTATCCAAAGGTGGTATTTGAAGAAGCATGAACGAGTTATGAGTACCTTATCCAAAGCCCAGTCAGCAGAATCAAAAAAAGCATGTTCATGATCCTGGAGAACACATTTTTTCAGTGGATGCTAGTCTTAATATTGCTGG
Organism: Rhodomyrtus tomentosa; assembly: GCA_028455895.1. Taxonomy (NCBI): domain Eukaryota; kingdom Viridiplantae; phylum Streptophyta; class Magnoliopsida; order Myrtales; family Myrtaceae; genus Rhodomyrtus; species Rhodomyrtus tomentosa. The sequence goes on along the minus strand of JAPCWY010000003.1, from coordinate 7,858,958 downwards.
AGTATATCACTTTGGAGAACTAAAGAAGTGGAAGGGGGACAAACAAAACATACCTTGGAAATCAATGGAGGCTTCTTTGGTAACAGGCCCCCATACTTTTTCTTGATTATTTCCTCCTATAGAAGACGTACTTACTAGATAAACAGTCCACGCAAACTTTACCCAATACCAAGATCCAAAAAATAATGAAATGGAAAGCAGAGTACATGTTATCGATCATCTTAGCTTAGGAAACAACTGATTATTCTCTCTGGTTAGATGACTTGAGAAATAAAAGAATGAGGGAAAAAAGAAGGGCATCCACAACTGAATCGTATTTTTAGTGCACTTGACAGATCATCACAAAATCTTTCTGTCTTTGGGTAAAGTTGCACGACGGCTACAGCTAAACTAAACAAAGTCCAATATACTGTCTACATCCTGTACAAGCATCTGGGCATCATCCTCAATTCAATACAGAATGCACAACCAGCAATCAGTCATACCTCCTCCTCTGGGGAAGGCACGGCATTCTTATCACCTCCATCTGAATCTACCATATCTTTCACAGCACCTTCACCATCCACATCATTTTTAGCGGTACAATCGGTAAGCACCTGGTCCCGTGAGTCCTCAACGATTCCGCCCGACATTTTATTGAACGGGTAATAGCTGCAACCATCAAGCAGATGATACCAAACAGTCAGAAGAAGCACGAACATCATCGCCGCACAGCAGAATAAACATTTTCCTATCTTTTCATGCATCAATACCACAAGGGAAAACGTTCCTCCAATTACTGACTCACCACTGATCCAAGAGAAAGAAGAAGATAATTTGTTCAGAAAGAAAAGTAAAAAAAAGTGTGAACACAGCAGCATCAAGCTAATATCAGAACAAATCAACCGAGCATCCACCAGGGTACACACATTTTAGAGTCACCGATGCTACATATGGCTCTACACAGCGTCGAAAACTTCTCGTACGATTAACTTAGCAAACCAACAGCTGCACTCAAACCACGGCGTCTCCGACTATCCAACCTCTCTTACTAAAATTTGAAAACACGATCAGAGCACTGAACATTCGACCAAAATAAGAATAAAAAAGCGACTCAGTCGGAAGATCACTAGGCCACATCATGGGTCGATCTTCTGTGTCGTTTCACATTTGATCCTAGAGCATCGCGGTATGAAAAATTTCACCTTCTCCCGCTTCAAGCTGGAAAATCACACTCATAACACGTCTTCTCATCCCGTACGACGGGCTCTTCAGCTTAAATACGGTTCGCACCCGATTCGTCCGTGTAAAAAACAAAAAAAAAAACAAAAAACTCCCAAACAAAGGGAAATCTTCGGAGCTTGCACGAACCGCCGACTTTCTTGTTGCTACTTTTGCCCAAAACGAAACTAAGGAGCGAGATCACCTTATTCGAAAGAGCTCCAACGAGAAATCGGAGGCGGAAGGTCGGAAGGATTCGAACGCGAAAGCAGCATTTGAAATGGGAAGATGAAGAGCATTGATGACGAGACCCCGGGAAAGCACGAGAATAATAAGATGCTCTCTCCGCCTGAACGCCACGCCACGCCACGCGCTTTCGTCTTTCGGATTCCAGCGCGGGATTTCGCGTGATGATTGATGACGTCACTGTCTCATCATGGCCACTTGTCACGGGCACAGATCGCGAAGTGGCGCAGCACTCTCGGGCTTCATTCGTACATTATTTCGCGATTTTTAAGGTAAAAACGAGCTTTAGTTAATTCTTTCTAGATGAAACAAATAACAAAACATAAATATACAGAAAAATTGATGAAAAGAAAAGAAAAAAAAATGAAAGATCTCAGTTGCGTTCACACTGCGATTATTTGTTGAGATTAACCAAGTCAAGCTCACAGGGTTCATATGTCAAGGCTAACAAAAAAATGATGAGGTCATATTTTCTCTTGCCCGACATTACATCGGATTACTTACCGCTTTTGAGATGGTGGGCTTAAATAATTTATACAGGAGTCCCCATGATTACATACACTGATCTCATCTCTCATTTGAAGGTGGAGATCTACTCTTATAAGCTAATCTCACCTACTAATCTAATTGCGAAGTCTCAACCCCACTTAACAATTTAACGATCGAAAGATTTAATCATCCTCTAGACCAATCTGATGATAGAGATACAATCCTTATCTCGTCACTTACGACGAAAATTAATTGTTTGTGTATTCGGTTTCTATTATGACGGTAAACCCCTTCGTTCTCAAACGTGGTTCCAACACTTGAATTCATACGGTGGATTGCAAAGATTGAGAACTCTATATCGTCAGTCCTTCAGTGCCGACAAATGACTTGGTCCTGAGGCGAAACATTGACCATGGAATTGACTAAAAGTAGCATAGTAGATGTAAGAGTGTAACGGCATCTTAGGCTCCTAGAACCAAACTAATGCATCAGAAACCAGCGAAAACTGAGAAATGTGGTATTGATTCAAGGGCGTCTTGCTATTTTCAGCCTCAGGCCATGCTTCATCGATAGAATGGTCATCATCCTGTACTCCACCGGGTGGTTTGACACCAGCTTGAACTCGTAAAACCGGCACAGAATGGCCAGCGCCATCTTCATCTGCAGATACGCCGAGTCCTTTCCCAGGCATATCCTCGGCCCCGCCTGCGTAGCGACAAAGAAACGTAAATCATCCATTGAGTAAAGATCGTTAGTGCTTCCAGTATTATTAGGACTTGCTTGTTGGATACATTGAATAGGTCGACTGAGTTTTGAATATCATGAAAATCTTGTTCTGTTTTACTTGACCCTCGCCCGCTTTCGTGGCTTTTTAAGTTAAAAATCCTTCAGATTTTCCGTGTCCGGCGATAACAATTTGATCGACGCAAGCGGTGCTCATAAAAGGTTCGTCTCCGTAAAATGACAGCTAAGGCAAAGATCACGCATTGCAGCTTGTTAGGCCCGATAGGAAGACAGATCCCGGTATCACACTAAAGTTGCCATGCCTGATGACCATAGTGAATCGTCCCTCGAAGGCTTGAACTTGACATAGGCCAGGCTCATCATGAGCACCAGTTATATATTCTCTCAGTCGCCATTGATTTACCTGAAATGCGGTGAACTTGAACGGAGAAGCATTTTGAAAGATCCCCTCCTTCAGCCACCTCTCGGGCTTAAACAAAGCGGCGTCCGGACCCCAATTGTACTCCATTCTTCCCATGGAGTACGGTACATACGTCACCATCCCTCCCGCTTTCACTTTCGTCCCATCAGGCAATACGTCGTCTTCCAATACCCCCTTCGGATCCTGCGGTCAAGTATTTGTTTCGTGCCAGAGGAAAACGGAACAGTCATCTGTCCATTCTGACCATATGCTTAGCAATATTGTACTTAAAATGAGAGTTATCATGCATGCCTGAGGTACTGCTGGATACAGGCGCAGAGTTTCCGTGATCGCAGCATGTAGGTAGTGCAACTTTCCGAGAGACTCGTAGGTCAATAGTTTTGCGAATTGCGAGACTCTCCGGTCGAACGATTCGGGGTCGTCCACGTTGCAAGGAAGCAGTGAGACCTCTTCTTCCCTTGCTCGATCTCTCTCCAAATTTTCAAGTTCTGAATAGATCTTCTTGGCAATATTTTGATGGATCATTATCAGGTAGATAGACCAGGAGAGGGTCGTTGCCGTTGTGTCCCGCCCAGCAATCACAAAGTTCAGGACGATGTCTCTGAGGCTTTTGTCGGTTAAATTGCTCTCCGGATCGTTACCTAGCTCGATGAATCTTGACAGCATATCATGCTTCATCTGTAGTTTTGTCATTACCAAGTAAGAGGATAAAAGAAGAGTACTTGAACATCGAGGATCCAGCGGTTTATGTTTACTTACCTTTGCATCTTCATGAGACTTGCGAGCCGCTTCTACCTCGGCTTTCCGCTTTCTAATGACAGAGTAGGTGAAATCATCAACCACTTTGATGGCTCTGTCAAGAAGGGCTTCTGACCCCACGTTCAGGAATTTCTTGATCCTCCAGAGGGGATCGATGAATCGAAAGGTCACAATTATGTTTGCTGCATCAAAAGATTGAGCGAAGCGGTTGTCTGGTAAATCCAGAGCCAGAGTTCCTATTTCGACGCCGAATCCCACTTTGCATATGGAGTCCAAGGTCATCCTCATCAACAGTTCCTAGAGACGAAAAAGCTTCTCAAGCTTCTTTAGGCTTTGATACAGCAAATAGGGGACATTTCAACGCCACACGAATTGAAACTATTTCATTTTGATTCTGCTTCATTGTAGGAAAGGATCTGTTTTTGTTGAACAGAAATGAAGTTCTTATAAAGAAAAACAACAACCATTATCCTCACCTGCATGTCCACCTCTTTGTTGCAGAATGAAGCTTGACTTAGGATAGAAGAAAGCTTCAGACTATATTCTCTGAAGACCACAGTGCTAAAATCCCTCAAATTCTTGGAGGCGAATTCGAAACTAGCGGTCTTCCTTTGCTTCCTCCAAGCTTCACCATCCACGTTGAATATCCCGTCTCCGAGCAGAACTTCCATGTATGAATGATAAACTTTCCCCTTCAGCAACAGATGGTTAACCTCCTTAATACAGATAACAGTACTGATAGAAAGGAAAAAAAATGAGCGTGAAAAGATAAGAGAACAACCATCTACCACTGTCACCACCAAAGTCTATGTAAATCTTGACAAATTTAAAGCAAAAGGTGCTTCCTTGATTCATGAACACTACTTAGGTGTTAAAAAGTGAATTTCTCTGAAGAAGAAGAGGTAGGAAAATTAAACACCTGAATCAATGTTGTACCTTTGGATAATTCGCAAAGTTGGTCTTCAAGACATGTTCTACATTTTCCGGATCTGCAATGTAAGTATAGGTTGTAAACGGCATAGGTACCACGACGGTCCTCGATTCGGACAAGTACTCGACTAGCCAATCATGCATCCGCTCGTAATTCATGAACTGCTCGATCGCTGCCCCTACCAGCGGCCATATCATCGGGCCAACTTTATTTCTGTGGTTCCATCTGTGGATAATGATCCATGACACAATGACACAAATAGAGATCAGCCATCCCACATGCACATCTGGGAGATAATTTGCTAATGAGAGATCATCGGCTTCCATTCTGGAACGGCATAGACCGAAGTTGCAGACATGGACCGGTTCTTATAATGTGCATAGGAAGTAGGTTACTGCTTAATAGTTGGACGGATACAAAGATGGTGGATTAGCTACCTGTGAAAGCAATCTTTTTGTGTAGGTTCAAGAACAAATCACGTCTTTTGAACCCACAACCTAACTTCACTCAACTTGTGACAGTAAAAATAACTGATAAACTGGTGCAACTTAATCGGATATTAGTAAGACATGATAAATTAAGCAATTGATGGAAGCTGGAGCGAACGATACCCTTCTTTGCAAGTGCGAGTATGTGCATTATTAGTTGCCTGTGAACGTCACACAGATAGCTTCAGCATCTTAATAAGATGAAAATATCAACGTAATGAACAGCGGAAGCGCTTCTGCGCTGCTCTCTTATGATAATACCACATTTCATTAATCAATCCATGCCGAGTTGTCAACCAAGTATTCCTCGTCTCTTCAATTGTACAAATGGACCGGAACAGATGTCATGCCACGTCTGCTAAAACAAAGTACAACTTTGCTTTCAATTGTAACTACTGGACGGGGTAAACTTGTCATACTTAGATGCTATTACAGGATGGCTAAGACTTTCAAGAAAATTTCAAAATATAGTTTACATGAACGTATGCTCTCAAGTACACAAATTTCACAAATTAAAAGATGATCAGCACAATCCTCCATTAGTTTACTTTACCAGCATGTGAATCATCGCAGTTACCCTGCCACCGAACTCAGCAGATCTTGCATGGCTTATGAGATTGTTCTGATTCAATCATTATTTCCCTTGATCTGCATAAAGGCAGGACATTCCGTTCCCACGGAACTGAAGTTTCTTCTCAGCACGATAGGATTCACCGTCGCCGATGATGCTTTCTCGACCAAAGGCTGGATGGTATGAGCTCTCTATTAGAAGCTGTGAGATGGGACCAAAGTAGTCCAATTGCAACAGGTCATGAGTAAGCGAGCAAGTGCTAGGTAATATCATCGCTCGCTTGTCACTAGCCTCACTGATCACGGTTCGGTTACTTTGGCCATAGAAGTCTTCCACTTTTAGATCGGAATTTTTACTTGAGTGCTCCTTCTTGTATATCCTGCATAGGACCCAATCCAACTGAAACGCAACACATGAAAGAGTAAGCGGCACAGTCAAGTTTATCCGAGGCCAGCCACTCATCCATCATACCATGTGGTTTGAATTTTTAAAAAGAAAAATCGAGAACAAATTTAGGATCGTCTCCTGATAAAAGAAGGCTTACTTTCATAGACCGATGCTGCACGTGCCTTCTTGAATCGGCCAAACGATACTCGTGCATGATCCAATCCATTTTTAAGCCCTTAGGCGGCCGGCCCTCGTAAAACACAAGTGATTTCTTCATTCCTACATGCTTCGACCCGCTATAGATCGGCTTGTCAGTACCCGTGGCTTTCCAATACCCTGAAACGGCTGCTCGGTTAGGACGCACCCCGTTTGGATACTTCCGGTTACGCGGCGTGAAGAAGTACCGTTCCTTCACACCAAGTTCGGCTTTTTCTGCTATCCATATTGAAAAGACATACTTAGTACAGCAACCACAGGTACATAGTTATGATAGCAATCACTGATGTTTTCTCCATATTAGCTACAAAAAGGACTATGCCAGACTTCGGCTTGTCATCTAGGAACTAACCAGGCAATTGCCAGGGGTCGAACTTATAGATATCGACTTCGGAGATGATGGACACGGGGCATGGCCTGGACATGGCTTGGTTTTGGAGGTAATACACGATCAGTTCTTCATCTGTTGGGTGGAATCTAAAGCCAGGAGGGAGTTTGTAATTCATCGCAAGCTGTCGACACTCAGAACTTGGAACAGAGTAGTGTTTGATGCTGAGTGTCTTCCGCTATAAAGAGGAAAGCAAGGCCATGAAAATTGAAAAGAGAGATAGCCTAAAGAGAAACCGAGGCGTTTGAAATCTTCTGCATGAAGGAGGCCTCTCCCTTTATCGATGGTCGTTTCTTGTCATTTTGTGAGATTTGCATGGTTTTGATTGGTGGTTTCTTGAAAACCACCGTCCTCCATCTGGTGGCTCTTTGCCACGCTTGCATAGGCTAGACAAAATCCTCGTACTCTCTCTGATTGGGACTACCATTTCTGAAAATTTGTGTGTTCACATTTGCGATAAAAAAAATTGTGATTGAACGTTTAAATCGAATGAGGTGAATCTTGTGCTTATATAATCACAGGCGCTCCATCCATATCATCTTTTGTAGGCCATGACTAAAGAGATTAGCTCGATGATCTCATGAGCACCATCATCTAATCTCACAGCTTGGATATCTAAACTAAATAGTCTTATGATCTGGTTTTTGAGCTATCAAAGAAGTTAATCGAAATAATTGTACTGTGATTTGATTGGCGACTTGTTAAAGAACCAATTTGATTGCGCTATTCAAGTTACCTATCTTGATGAAAGTGGCCATTCCATATAAGAATTTTCCAACTTTCACTTCACTGGAATTTTCTTCAAATACTTGTTGATTATGAAAGATTAGATCTCATGCTGCCACTGTCTAAATGATCTAGCAAATCTCAAAGGAACCCATTTGAACGGTTCGCAAATTCGAGATGGAAGAAAATTGAAACTAGCATTTGCCTGGGCTTATTATTATTTTTTTGTCAATCCAATCAAATCATTTACGAGCACAATGAGACATGGCACCATCATCACGAGATTCCGTGCCCCATTTTACGCTATCATATCACGACAACGTTAGAGAGAGAAAGAGTGCACAAAATGGTGGGGCCCGCATAGCAAAAGTTTGGTATTTTGTCTAGAGTTCAAATTTAAGTTCGTTAATATATCTAATTAAATTAATATTCACTCAAAATCTTAAATAAATGCTTAATGAATCCGTTAGGATATATCAATCTTAGTCTATTTCACGTCACTGCAATTTTTCAGTGTTAGATTTAAAAAAAAAAAAACACAAAGTACACGTGGAAACGGAGATTAGGGATCTTTGTGCACCCGCCAGAGTATAGTTTTACCTTCAACGTCTACATCAGATTAGGACAAGGCCGCAAGCCGTTTCGTTGAATCGGTGTGCTGACGTGTCTTTCGTCGGACTTTATCAGATGCCTGTGTACCTGCGAGGATAAGATAAGAACCACACGAATTGCCACTTGCTGATTGTGTTTTTTTAACTGGTGGTCCTTGTCACGCCATCTCAATGCTGGAACCCAGGTTGACCACAACAGCAGCTCCATGGAAATCACTATTGAGAGAGAAAAAAAAAACGACCGTTTCGATTTCGATCCCCCCCCCGCCCCCCCCCCCCCCCCCCCCCCCCCAAAAAAAAACATTATACCATGAAAAATGTTTATTTCGCAAAAAATAAAATTTTTATAAAAAATCAATTTAAAAAAAATGACTATATTTTTCGGTTGAAATATGAAAAAAATTCAGAAAATATTTTCCTCGCTTTTAAATAATTTTTTCATAGGGAAAATATTTTCGCCCAAAATGCCAAAAAATCTGAAAAACATTTTCCAGAAAGTTGTTATCCGCGAAACAAATGGAGCTTAAAAAAAAAATAAAAGCTACAAAATTCGCAAAATGCAAAAATGCCTCATGATCTGTGGTAAGGGTGAGCAACAAAAAAAAAAATCATGATTCACTCGAATCAGAGCGGACCATACGCTACCTACTGGTTTTGGGTGGTTTTCATCGGACACCGGTCTGATTCCCGATTTTAATTTGCTGGAACCAATCGGTACCGATTTGATTTTCAATTTCAAGTAGAAACCATCCACTCAAACCAATCAAACTATATATATATATCGCCTTAGAAACATTGTACGTAATTCTCGTCGTCGATCATTTCTTCTTTCTTTTTGTTTTAAACGTTTGTTTTCGTTCTCTCACTGCCTTAAAAAAAGAGAGTACTTGTCCACACACACACTCCTGGAGCAAGTATTAAACGAATCAACAATGCCTCCATCACTAACCCGGTGGCTTAGCCTTATGGTCTTGATCTATCTCCGGACCATTATCGAGACCAACACAACGCTCGTGCCATCTCTTTATCCCATGAGAATGGCTTCATTGGTTCACTCGCATACGGTCTTTTTAAAAAAATGATGTTGGTGCTCAGTTTTCAGTAGGATTAAATCTTTGTACCCACCTGAGAATCGGACTGAGTGGGTGCTTCATGATTCTCAGTTTATGGAACCAGTTTCTAGCGGGTAGTTATCAATTCTAAAGTGAAAACCATTTACCCTGAAACCGATCATTCCTAATTTACAAGAATATCTTGACACATCTACTGTATAGCCATAATAAACTACACAACCATCCGCCTTTAATTTACCAATTATCTATAGAAAGGAATCCTCGCTTGAAAAACTTTAATCCTCCGACTACCTATTATTAATCCTCAATCCATCTTCACCCTTTTACCATGACACAAGTACACTATTTTTTGCGACCGTCAGTGTCTACTCGTCGCTCGACAACGTTGGTAGCAAAACCCAAGACACTAACAAATGTCGTGATTGCGGTGGCCAAAAGAGAAGAGAGAGCCAAATTCGGTTGTCTAATTAGCCACATTTTTGTCGGATCAATCAATGATACCTTTGAATTTCCCGTTAGCAGATGTGTTTCTCTGTCGAGAGTTGAGGATTCTGGGGCAGAAAAATAAAAAAACGAGGGCCCACAATGCCAGGTATGGCCCATGGTTCGGCCCAAAACAAACGTCCCCTTGTTGGTCCAAGCCCATTTTCCCACCTCCAACACAAACACTGATCACACGCACGCTTGAATGAAATATTTATTCTCAACTGGCATCCAACATTAGATAGTTGGAAAAAAAATGAAAAAAAAAATAAAGAACAAAAATAGAAAATTAAAAGTGGGGGCTCTTATACATTTGATAATTCACAAAATGTCAAAGCCCAATTAGACACCTCAATGCTTGTTTCTTGACCACCTTCCCATATATTCCTCTTCCCAATTTCAATGCCTTCTCCGTTTCCCCAATCGCCCCACCGAGACCAAGTCCACCGCTCCTGCTACTCAATTGCTCCACCAACACCTTCAGCACCCTCTCGTCGCTTCCCGCCGCTTCCGTGACGCTGTCCACCACCGCCTCCGCCGCCGGAATCCGCCTCCCCCACTTCTTCACGGACTTCTCCGACGCGTAGGTCTCGCTGTACGCGGCCCAGAATGACGCCCTCAGATACCCCTTCTCTTTCCCCCTCGCGTTCCACCTCCTCATGCCTTCCTCCAGTCTGTACACGACCCCTCCCACGTCCATCCCGCCTTCAAGACCCGCCTCGATGTCCCTCAGTTCTTGCTTCGATCGCATCTTCTCCTCGAACTCGCACCGCTTGCAAGAGCAATCGAACCCCCACGGGGCCGCCGTCTCGCGGCGCTTCGTGGACGGCTGTAGCACGTCGAAGTACGCGAACGTGAGCTCTTCCCCGGCTTTCACATCCCGAGAGGCGATGACCGTTAGGTGATTCCCCACGTGGAGCCTCCTCGCGTTGGGACAACATGAGTGGTTGACGAAAGAAGCGAGGAACCACAGCCCGACGCCATAGTAGTCCTTGTTCCTACCCATGACCTTAGCTGAAATCGCATCCTCCACAAGAGAGTTCACATCCAAAATGCCCAAAATCTTGTTCATGTCAAGCTTCTCATTTGGGTAGTCACGGCTCTCACTTGCCTCTGCACCGAAAATGCTCACTTCCGGAACCTCAAGACCCTCCTCATCTTCTCCCGAAGAAAGAGTACCGATCAGGCGACGGGTTCTGCGGCATTTCGATACACAGCCCGCGACCCTGTCTATGAAGTTCTTCCACATGACCAATTGCTTGTTCTCGCCCGAATCTTCTCCCATCACTATCCCTCTCTCTATGGCGATTGCTCTGGTGACCAGCACCACAGTCCCGGCGTCGATGTTCTTCGTGACGAACAGCCCTCTCCCGCTGATCTCCGATTTCTTGATCTGGACCGGCCCGATGTGCTCCGCAAGCTCGGGAATTTCTCCGCGGAACCCGCTCGCAACCCAGTCGGAGAGATCGAAATTGCCTGTCCGGGATTGACACTCGAGCTTTTTGCATTTCTCCAACCACGCATTTAGAGTTTCCCAATTCCCGCTCGCCTGAGGATCCAGCGAAGCCGCAGACTTGAAGCACTCGAGGGCGGCCGAGTACTTGCTGAGGCTCAGCAAGATCTTACCTTTGCAGACCAAGGCTCTGAAATGGGAGCTCTCGATCGCGAGCGCCTCGTCGCAGTCTCTCAGCGCCTCGTCGAGGGATCTCAGCTTGGAGCCCGCGTCTGCTCGGTTGGCGAGGGCCAGGCAGAGGGATTTCTGGAGCTTGGAGAATTTGTCCGGGTCCGAGGCACGGTCGGTGGTCGAGAGGTGGACGCGGCAGAGATCGATGAGCTGGGAGTAGAGGCCGGACGACTGGGCCCACTGCTCGCGGAGAAAGAGCTCGTTGGCTTTCGACCTGAGCTCCTGCAAGAGCTCTTCCTCTGCCATGAGCATCTGCTGTTGCTCTTCTCTCATTGTTGTTTGGTTAAAAGGGATCACTGCTCCTGCACAGGGAGTTGTTCGTCTCGTTCCTGCTGGTGTTGGGGAGCGAGGACTGTTTTGAAATTTTGGGGTTGGGTGCGCTGTAACGGTCGACATTTGGTTCCGCGTTCTTTGCTTTTTCCTTGTCCGACGTTTCCGTAACGCCAACGGCTATCATGGGATTCTGCTACTCCTCTTTATTTTCATTTGTTTTTGCCATTTATTACCACCTTTTTCTTCGCGATAAGATTTGTTATTCTTAATTTCCATCTTCTACGTAGCCTCCCGGACCTAAATGGATGAGATCGAGTCGGCATGGCTTGACATTCAATCTCAAGTCTGATCCGTGATTTCTCGAGCTGAAGCTCGAGCTTAACCATCGATTGTGCATGTTCATAAACACGATTGAAGCTTTGAATTTGATACAATCATAAGAAAATATTTGATGTGTGAATAAATCAATTATGTCTAGAGCGGTTTAATTGGCTCAACCCGTGTACACAATTAGCAAAACAAGTTTCACGAGATTAAGTGCGCGAGTCTCCAGCATATTTGAACCAATTACACAAGTCATGAAAATCGCATAACAAGCGGCAAATTACCTATGTCGTGTTATAAAAGAAAACGGCGATCTTTGGAATCGACTCAGAGAACTCTATCGGGAATATAACGAGAGAAAGAAGAGACAAGAGAAAAGTAGGGGAACTCATTTCCATTAACTTCAATAAGTTACACAATCCTCTATTTATAAGCCAAAGAGTAAAAAAATTCATGAAATATGAAAGGCTATAAACAATAATCATCACCAATACTCCTTAATGTATGTAATCAATCATCATCAATTTTTCTTAAAGTACGTAATCAATCCTCATTAGGGGAAAAATGATGGAAGGTGAAATATCCACTTTACAACACTGCTCCTTGAATGTTTAACTTTTTATATACGCTATTTATATTGCCTCATTAAAAACCTTGTCAATAAAAATCCTGTGGAATAAAAACTTAGCGAAGAAAAAAAAGAGTACAATGCGTATAATGATCCCCCCTCATTTTAATAGTCATTGTACGTAGGCCACCTCATTAAAAATCTTTGATAAGTAAAAACCCTATGGGAAAACAAACTTACAAAGAGAAAAAGAGTACAGCCATAAACCTTCTAGGTTGCATACTTCAGGGATGATTAATTCGCTCCCCCTGATTGAAGTAGTCGTCTAAGCCGACACATCCGTATTCCAAATACAAATTTTTCAAATGTGGAAGTAGGAAGGGATTTAGTGAACAAATCTGTAAGATTGTCACTAGAGCGAATTTGATGGATGTCTATTTCACCATTATTTTGGAGTTCTTGCGGGTAAAATAGCTTAGGTGAAATATACTTAATTCTATCACTTTTGACAAATCCCTCACTTATTTGTGCAATGCAAACCGCATTTTCCTCAAAAAGTATAGTGTGGGCATCATGATTTGAGGATAAGCCACATGAATCTTGCATGTGATGTATCAAAGTTCTCAACCAAACGCATTCTTTGACAGTTTCAAATAATGCAATAATCTCATAATGATTTGAGGAAGTAACAACTACACTTTATTTTACAGACTTCAATGAAATTATCGTGCCTCCACAGAGTAAAACATAACTAGTTTATGACTTGACATTATGAGGATCAGACATATACAATTTTAATTTAATAAGTTAAGAAATACATAAATTAAAATTTAAAATACAAAAAAAAAAATCTCTCGTTTGTGATTGCCGCCCAACAACCGATGGGTCGGCGATGATGGCTGTTGACCAGAGGACCAATGACTCTCGCCCAAGCGGGAGGGCTACCTCCTACCTGTGTTTATTTTTTCCTTTTTTTTAGAAAATAGAAAAAGAAAAAAAACAAAGAAAAAAAAAAGAGAAAACAATGAAAATACCCCTAACCATCCGGTGAGAGACCTTTTTTTTTTTATACCTAATGTGGCCACTCCATGCCCTTATTCTAAATAATATCCACTTCAAACATATTTGAAACAATTGAAAATAAGGTTATATTCGTGCCCTTATTTGAGAAAATAAGGGTATTTCGAGCTCCTATTTGAAATTTCTTCTAAAATATTAAAGTTCTTGTGTCAAAGTTAAGTAGCTACAATGAAATTCCATTATAAAGTCATCATAAATCTATGCCTATCGGTATATTTAATTACAGAAGGAACAGTCAAGCTCCATATTTTTCTTCAAGTATCAAAAGAGGCCCCTCAATTTAGTGTATGAGAAATATTTTCTTTTAATTTTGTTGGAATCGAGTAATTATACTATGGAAATTCATTCATGTCAATTTTGGTGGAATTGCCCACAAAAATGAAAGTAATCGATTTAGAAAATTGTCGGGGTTTTTTTTTAAATAGGTCAAATTATTTTTTTACCAAATTAGGTCGATTTTTTTTATTTATGTATTTGGATTTCACGCAGCAATTAAAGTGCTGCGCGAGACACATGTGGCACTTTCAGTGCCGCCGAAGGCATTTTCATTTTTTTTACTTTTTTTCTTGATTTATTTTAACCATTTTTAAATTATTCAATTTATTATAATCAATCATTAACTTCAATAACATTCTCTCTCGCCACTTCAATTTAGTGGAATTCACCACCTTCATCTCCAATCCTGCAATGTTGAATCCGTCGTCGTCTTCCTTGATGGTGCCACCGCCACCGTCGCCTTCCGTGAAATCCCAGGACTACGTTCACAGCCCTTTCCACTACACCGTCGCCCTTGGCAACCACAAGACCCTCGCCCGCCTCTAGACATGGTCATTTGGAACCGTGGGCCCGGAACCGGCTCTTTGACCGGGCCCGCGGTTCCTGATTTTTTGGAACTGGCCCGAAACTTGCTGTTCCTGGCAGGTTCCGAACAGCCATTTAAAAAATAAAAATAATAATTTATTTATAATTTATAATATTTTTTATTACACAAAAAATAATGTTCTACAAAAAATAATTTTTTTCAAATTTTATTACAATGTACAATTTGATTAATAATTATAATTTATATTTAATAACTTATTTAGTTTATTATTTTAAAAATAAAATTAAAAGTCCGGAGCCGGAAACCAAAATTGAAACAGGGAACCGGCCCGGAACCGCCGGTTCCGAACCGGAATCGGAACCGGTCCCTTAATGTCCGATTCACGCATACTGATTTTGAGTGTCTCTTTGTGTTCCATCAACACATTGCTCTGATCCTGCCTTCTCCGCGTCCCCACTGTTTGATCCTTTGCCGAGGGCAGTTGGGAGCAACTTCAAAATTTGGCTTTGATGGATGTCCAGGCCGATACGCAGCTCTCCGCCGATCCTCTTCCCTTGGTCAGATGATCGGTTCCTTTTGGCCTTTTCCTTTTCTTATTTGGCAAAAATCCCAGTCTCGCATGATCATCCAATTCTATCAAGACTGTCCCTTTCGGGTTTCTCGTTGTCGATTATTTGGTAATTTGGAGTGTTGATGATTTCCCACATATCAGTTGGAGGCGCTAAAAAAAGCCATGAAGGAGAGCACGATAGGGTAAATAATATATATATATATATATATATATATATATATATATATATATATATATATATATATATATATGGGATTCATTTTCACAAAATGCCCCCAAGGGCGCCGCCGAAAAAGTACCTTAGGATCTATACAAATGTTATAAAGATAAAATAATTAAAAACATTAAAAATATTAATTTTTTTTTAAAAAAAGATACCAAGTGCCGTGGGAGAGACCCAATATATATATATATAATAGCTGTTTAACATTTGCTTTGATTTCTCTTATTAAATGTGCAATGTTATAAATATAAAATAATTGAAAAGCATATAAAAAAATACAAAATTTTAAAAATAGGATCAAGGGCTGCACGGGCGGTGCATTGATTTTCGCATTCCCATCACAAACAATATTACATCTCTTGTAAAATTGTTTATAGATACGTGTCATTTATAGAGATGTCAACGTCTCCTAGGCAAGGGACTCGAACTCGGAGTGGACGTCGGAGAGGCGGGGAGGGAGGAGTGGAGGCGGACGACGGTATTGTGGTCGTCGAGGGCAATCACGTCGTGGAAAGGGATGTGGACGTAGTCCTAGGGCTTCACAGAAGGGGACGCGGTGGCGGCACCATCGAGAAAGACGACAACTGTTTCGACATTGCAGTATCGGAGACGAAGGGGATGAATTCCACTTAATTGAAGTGGTGAGGGGGGAATGTTATTGAAGTTAATGACTGGTTGTAATAAATTGAATAATTAAAAAAACAGGATAAAAAGTACAAAAAATGAAAAATGCCTTGTGCGGCATTTGAAGTGCCGCACGGGTCTACGTAAATAAAAAAACTTTAACCTAATTTGATTATTTTTCTTTGGACCTATTTTTGAAAAAAAAAAAACCAAATATTGTCGGTTAATACTAATCAGATATTCAAAGCTTCACCGTACTCTCCTCTTCGGTTCTGTGCTCCCAATTTCACACGAACCGGAGCCATCTAGCGCCACCACAAACAATGGTCGCCGCCGCCACCAGCGAGCGAACCAGAGCGAAGATCCTGCTCACGTCGCTCTCGGCCATGGTCGCTGAATCGGCCACATTCCCCATAGACCTCACCAAGACGCGCCTCCAGCTCCACGGCCAGTCCCTCCCCTCCTCCTCCTCCTCCTCCTCCACCTCCACTCGCCCCACCGCCACCACCGCCTTCCGCGTCGCCTCCGACATCGTCCGCCGGCAGGGTCTTCTCGGCCTCTACCAAGGCCTGTCTCCCGCGATCATCAGGCACCTCTTCTACACTCCGATTAGGATCGTCGGCTACGAGAATCTGAGGAATGCGGTTGATGCGGGCGATGGGTCCCTCTCTCTCCTCAGCAAGGCTCTCCTCGGCGGAGTTTCTGGAGTCGTAGCTCAGGTAGAATTGCTCGTTCTTTCGTATTAATTGGATCGAATGGTGATGAGGTTTCACAAGACGCCTTTCTCTAGCATACGCGAGCTTTGACGTGAGCTAGGAACAAATATACTCTGATCAACTGAGAGCTGTTCCATGCTTTCAGTTTTCGAAATTTTTTCTGTCTTGTTTTAGACTATGATTCCTATGCTGAACTGTCTCCATGGTCAGCGCTCCTACTGGATGCATTTGAATGGTTGATGATTAAACTCTATCTATAAACTGTTCAGAAATTGTGGTGCGATCAGCTCATGGAATTGTCATCTGGGCAAGATTTCATTCGTGATATGCAATGGTTTCAATTTAACTGTGCTTTTCGGTATATGGTTAGTTATTCAGGTTGTGGCGAGCCCTGCGGATCTTGTCAAGGTGAGGATGCAAGCCGATGGTCGTATGGTGAGCCATGGTCTTCAACCTCGGTATGCAGGGCCTTTGGATGCTCTCAGGAAGATTGTACATGAAGAAGGTGTCTCAGGGCTTTGGAGAGGGTTTTTTCCGAATGCGCAGAGAGCATTCCTTGTGAACATGGGGGAATTGGCGTGCTACGATCAGGCTAAGAGATTCGTTATTCGGAATCAAATTGCTGAAGATAATATATTCGCCCACACCTTGGCATCAATCATGTCAGGTCTATCAGCTACAGCTCTTAGCTGTCCAGCTGATGTGGTAAAGACAAGAATGATGAATCAGGCAAAAAGCAAGGATGGTAAAGCAATGTATCTAAGCTCTTATGATTGCCTGGTGAAGACTGTAAAATTTGAAGGCTCAAAAGCTCTTTGGAAGGGTTTTTTCCCGACATGGGCAAGGCTTGGTCCTTGGCAATTCGTGTTCTGGGTTTCTTATGAAAAATTTAGAACAATTGTGGGCATGTCATCTTTCTGATGAACTTTGTGTGGTACCTTTTGTCTGCGGTCACTTTGCATTGGGTGCAAGGGTAAAAGCATGGTCAATTTGCCCTAGGTAATTATAAGTTATCATCACTTGCTCTTCACGTTGAAAATTCGTCTGATGAATTACAGGTGTAGCCAACAAGGCAAGAACAATGTGATAATAATCAATTTCAGGATTGCGCTAGGGAAAATGGTGGAGATGGTCATCAATGTTGTTACTTGTTTTTGGCTTTTAAATGGATATTGAGATTTCTCTGTTTGAAATCCCTCTTCTCTCCATATTCCTGACACGAACTTATTACGACTTCTGTCTTGCTTCAAAGACATTTCTTATACATCAACTTATTGATCTCTGTTACCCTTCTCCTGAGCCCGAAATTGGAAACTTTAAACTGCTGTTTATCTTATCCAGTCTTTTATCTAAGAGCTGGGATATGCTTTATCCTTTGCTGATTAGGCTATGGTGTGGTAGTACACGCGGTACATAGAATTCAAGGCTCCAATTTTACCGTGCGAAGCAATCCATGCAGTAATGTAGTGTCTGAGCATAGCCATTTATTTCCAGACGATATGCAACCCGTTGTTCCGGTGATTGTTTCAGTAATGTAGCAATATGGAGATCATGCTTTAATTATATGTCACTCTTCTGATCTGTGCTTGATCTTAGAGCTAGCTCGTCAGAGAAATCTCTTTTTTGGTGATGATAATGCTTCCTGATGTGCGGGGTACAGTCAACTCATTCGGAGTCGTCGATCTGGTCAGGACGAAGCAGGGGAAAGAAAATTTAGTGGATTTTGTGTGAGAAGTTTGCTTTTGGGCTAAATTTTCTCTTCCTTGACCTGGGTTTGGCTTCTGATCATGAAAGAAATGAGCTGTTTCGGACATTGTAGAATTTTATCTTCTGGGTGGTGAAGACTGATTGTAATGGTTCTTGTTTGTGCCCTGACTGGCTTGCAGGGAAATTCAAAGCTTTATGTTTCTCAAAGTTGGTAGATATTATTGCTTCTTGTTGGGAGTAAACTCCTGCTGCATCATGTAGCAAAACTGTTGAATTTCGTCTACGTGCAAACCCTCGTGTTAATGAACCTAAATGCTCAGTCCATGAATCAGATTGACTTCGGCGTAGGATTTCGTCATTTGACTTTGCTTTGGACCATTGATTTATCACTCTCTTCGCGGGGAGTTCCCACCGGATTGCCCTGAGATTGCTCAAACCCGAGCATTCTACTGACCATTGCTTCTTGGGCAACAACCTTGATAAGACGCACTTCCGTTGCAGCCCTTGGTCACTGAATATATATCTGCGTTAGATGGTCCCAGGTCACTGGCAAGGCAACGTGTACCGTCTCAACCGGAACATGTGGCTTTCGTGCTAACTCACCTCTAAAACGGTGATTAGCATGTTATGATGCTTCTATGATTGATAGGAGTAGCCTTGTTTGGAAGGAGTAAAGAAAATAGCTGGTTGGCTAGGTAGGGTAGGAAGAGTACAGTCATTGTTATGCACTTTGTTAAAATTGGAATCTTTTTTTCTTTTTTATCAAGAGTGGAATCAAACTTAAAAGTCGCAGTTTTTGCATCTCCGAAATTTAAGCAACCATCCGAATGATGCGTGCTACATGATCCAGGTATCCGGTTCTATCTTAGCTCTAGCAATGTTCCGCTTGGATGTGCTTTTTTTAGCCAATCAAGAAATGTGATTTTTTTTTCCATGTATGAAATTTGTTAACACGCTTGTGTTTTTTTTTTTTTAGCATCATTTCTCAACATTCAAACGTTAAAAGTTTTGGTCATTGTTTTTTTCAATTTAACCTTAGCAAATGCGCTTCCAACATGTGCTTCTTAACGCACTTTTCAATCGCACTTTACCAGGTCATACTAAGAATGGCTCACCGCTGGTCCTCTTGACTCGGAAGCGGCGGGTATTCTTGTTCCAACCGAAACAAGATCGATAAGCGGAATTTCTTGATGGTTAACACCCACCAGAGTACAAAAAACTGTGTTTCAATCAGTTATGTCCAAAAACATGGCAACAAAGAACGTGTAGAAAACACAACTCAAAGAAATAGACGCTCCACCAGGCACCAGCCAGGTTTGCATCGGAGCCGCAATGGGACTTGGCAGAAGAACAGAAACATGTCCAATTCCTTTAGACATGGAAACCTGTCCATCTTTTGAAACCACTCAGACCGCTTCCATCAGTAACCGCCAGGCCAATTCCAGTCCTCCCTCCGCCGCCGACGCCTCTGTAATACAACCGCCACTCGTCCGCCTCCCCATCCATCTGAACCAGGCACGGACTCCCCACCCCCTCACCATCCCACCCTCCGTCTGATCTCCCCAGGATCTCCCCTTCTCCGAGCCTCCTCCAATCCTTCAGCCCGTCCGCGGAAACCGCGGCCCCTATGCTCCTCTCCCCGTGCCGTCCCACGCCTTCGTACACCATCAGGTACCGGCCGTCTTTCTTGCTCTTCACCACGCGGGCATTCGCAGCCCCGCGCTCGTCGAAGCACCCTTTCCTACCTCCCAATATCTTCCCCAGCTTCAGCCACTTGATGCCGTCCCTCGACCTCGCGATCCCGACGCTGTACTCGCCCTTCTCCGCATCCAAGGAATGGTAGTACATTCTCAAATCTCCGTTGCCGTGGAAAACGACCTGCGGCGAAGATATGAAGAGGGAATCCCACTCGTTCTCCGACCCGACGTCGAACAGAGCTCCGCTGTGATGCTCCCCTTCGAGTCTGGCCCAATACCTGCCATCCTGACTCATGGCCAACCCCGGCAAGGACTTGAAGATCTCTCCTTTTCCGCTGCAGAATCTTTCGGGGTTTTTCACGTCGAGTACCGAGGAATCATCGAAATGCTTGACATTTTCAGAACTATATCCAGTGTAGTAAAGCCAGTAAACAGCACCGGAGGCTCTGACTATCTTACTGGACATAATCACTACCTCACTAGGCCTGATGCTCATTGTGTCGAAAGCCCACCAATCTTTGCTGCAATTCAATACCAAACCCGCAACTTTGGTTGAATTTACTGCTCCTCCTCCTCCTCCGCGTTCCCAGTGAATTCCATTGCTGGAAACTGCCAATCCAATTGCATCAGAACTAGGATCCTGATCTGAACTTCCATGGTACCACATGTACCACCTCTCTTCCTCGTCGCTCAAGAACCTCTTCACAACTGGAGACCCGACTTCTGCACTGTCCCACGAGTTTGCAGGGCCCAAGTCCAGCACCAAACCTCTCGAGCAAAGCATTGCCGTGGAAGAAGAAGAAGAAGAAGAAGAGGTGCAATTATCTGATGAGGCTGTCGACTTTTCCTGGAGTTTCGGCCAGTGAATGTGCTCAAAGCTCGGAGCTTTATCGGTTCCATTGGTGATGTCGGCGTTGGGATTATTG
This sequence comes from Rhodomyrtus tomentosa, assembly GCA_028455895.1. Classification (NCBI taxonomy): domain Eukaryota; kingdom Viridiplantae; phylum Streptophyta; class Magnoliopsida; order Myrtales; family Myrtaceae; genus Rhodomyrtus; species Rhodomyrtus tomentosa. The sequence goes on along the minus strand of JAPCWY010000003.1, from coordinate 7,838,009 downwards.
GAACAGTGAATGACGAGAGAAAGGGTGTGCCTGGAGTCAAATGTGATCGTATGGAGAGTGAGCAGGTTGGGTCTGTGAGGGGGTGGACATGGAGGAAGAGAGTTAGTTGGGTTGGTAAAGTTATGAGCGGTGGTGGGAGTCGCAAGGAAGCTGAAGCTGTTCATCATAGGTGAAGTTTGATGCAGAGATGAATCAAATCTGAATTCGGGAAGTATTGAGCGATAACCGGAGAGATCGTGAGCCACTTATCATCCGAGTAGGGGTGTTTGGAGGAAGAATTGAAAGCAGAGAGATTGTTCCTTGTCTGGCTCCCTTCTATCTACCAATGGGGTCCCCCACTTTCATCTCAGGAGGATCTGGAAGAGGCCTAGGAGGATGGCCTGGTGGACTGGTGGTGGCCTGTTCTTCTAGTTACTTGTCTGTTGTCTCAGTCATGTGACTCAGTTTGTGGATAACAATTCTCCATACGGTTTAGCGAGATTTTCCGTTTATTTTCCAGGATTTTTTTAGCCAACAATGCTCTGGGTATACCACGCAAAATTCGCATGCTCTCTAATGTACCTTATCTGTTTAAACGAGCATATGCAATCTGCGATACTCTATATATACAGATTTGACAGACCTTAGTTAATGTAGGTGACATTGCCCAAGAAAGTTATCATGTGGGGAAGGGGGAGATTGATGTTCCTTTCCTTCTATTTTCCAAGTTCTTTTATTATATGGATATGAACTGCTCATCTATCTGAGAAAAATCTTGTGTGAAAAGGATGTGCATTTCATTAAAAACATCATGCTTCTCTTATCTTCCAAGAATATATGCTTGGTTAAACAAAATCCAGAATTCACGGAATGAAGCCTTTCTCACCCTTTTTCTTTATCCCTTTTGTCCAGCCTGAATGTTTGAAAGCTCAAGACTGATATTTTGTCCTATGCTTTTCTTCTTGTGCTCGGATTAAAGGGAGGATAAAGAGCTTGTATGCTTACTGCTGAAGGAAGGTAGCTCACGGAGCAGCATCATTACTTTCCACACTTGGTTATTCTCACATTTTTGCAGACTAATCGAGCAACTAGGCGATTCAAAAACCTAAAAGAAAAAATGAATGGGTAATTTGAGAGGCAACCATTACATTACACAAATTCCTGATCTATTATTCATCAACCTGCGAGGGCATTTGGAGATTCCAATTTCATTTTCTTTTTTCTTTCTTTTTTTAATTCCATTGCATCATTCAATGTTGGAAGAAATTACCATTCTGTAGCGTCATTCATTTTGTTACAACTGAGCACAGAAATCGAACGATGATAGCACTAATGACATTGCTGAATGACAAAGCATGGTTCAACTCATAAGGCTGGAATTTCCAATCCTTGTTCATCAAAATTCTCCAATACTCCACTGTTCTACATCGACAATAACGTATGTCAAAATTACGCACAACCCTCGTCAGTACTCTGCAATAAATCAAATTACCTCCACCATAATTTCTACCTTAAGCTAAAGCCACATTCAACATGTAGAAGTGGACAAGATAAGAACTAAAGTGCATAGCTCATCATCAAACTATAATTCGTCGCGACCACTGACCACCTTAAGCCCCCAGCTCATGTCCTCGCAGTGTCTCACATAAGGCACCAATGCACCCGTGTCAATTCCTGTCTTAGCCTTGCAGTCATAGAAAGGAGGAGCATGAAAGCATGGTTCCATCGACATGGCTCTACGACAAGGTGGGTCAGGAGCGGTTCTGTTTTCGGGCTTGTAAAGGATCCAAGGCTTCAAACCACCGAGGCCTTGAGCCACATACCCAAATGTTGACCATGAACTGGTGACTAATACATCAGACATGCTAAGGAGATACATTTCAGCCCATGCTTTCTGGTTGTGTAATTGCTTTTCTGTCTGCTGGTATTCTTCATGGCTCGGTTGATACACCCCAACTAAGTCCCCATTGACAGTCGGATACTCCCAATACATGTTTCTTAATTTTTCAGAGTATCCTGAAGTTAGAGATGTCATAAGAATGGCTTTTAGTTTCTGGTTTTCTGGAGGAGAGCTAATGGATCCTTTCTCATCTACTTCAGGTAGCAATTTCTCCTTCAATGTGCAGGCTAATATTTGGTCCATTATGTATGGGAATGGACCTTTTCCCACATCGAAAACTCTCACCTGTATCCCGATCTTCTCATCTGCCTTCGCCAAATAAGCCTGGTAGTACCTAGTAATCAGTCCCCACACCCGATTAGAGGGATGGAAGAGGTACCTACCCAAGTGGTGAAAAACAGATTCTTTATCAGGAAATAATTTGCTCAGCTCTTCATCAAAGGAGGGCATCAAGAACAGGGAGGGGACAAAATAATTGTCCGTCTTCAAAACCAACCAAGGAACCTTTGCAAGAACAGTTTGTTCTTCTTCGCAGAAGAAAAGCTTGTCATGGTCTCCATAGTCATGGGCCAAGTGGAGATATAGATAGGCTGGTAGTGCGTCAGTAGAAGTGTTTATGATGTTATTTTTCAGCATGTTTCCATGACATTTGGGAGAATTCTGGTCAAATCTTTGGAACTGATTAACAAGGGGGAAATCAGTAGGAAGTAACCAAGATTTATCTGGAAATGGTTCGCAGAAGAGATGCACCATGTCTTTTCCTCGGTCAACAAGCAAGACACGATTGGTCAGGAGAGCATAAAGAAATGATGAAGCCAGGGTCAATATTCTGTTTCCCAAGCCACTGAAAGATATCCAGACAATGTATTTACAATCCGTAGATCCAATAGCTTTTCCAGAATTGATGTTTGCCAATGTCTTATTATAGGACTGAGTGTAGGGACCGCAGCGCTTATGAAGCTTTTCGTACTCTCTGAGCCTGGAAATGAGATATGAAGAAGGCTTATGGGGCGAAATCTTCCGATAGATGGCTGACTGGAACCTGCTTAAGCATGATTGCTCATCGAACTCAGAGGCAAGAAGCCCGCCGAGCAAATCATTCTTAGGCAAGTCCACTGGCGGAGAGGAACTGTCAGTGTCATCTGAACACATCAAATGGAAGTATAAGAGCAGATGATTAAAATTTTTCAAGATAATGAAACAACAACGGCAGCAGCAGCAAAGACAAGAGGCGAAGTGATGGGTGATTGCTCATGAGCAACTTTAGCATGGTCTAGTGCAGCAAAGAGAGAAAAAGGAAAAACTTTAGAACTATCAATGTTTGAGTATCTAGTTGACAAAAGTTGCAAGGAGAGAGCAACAAGCATCTCAAAGGATAATTTTGATTCACTCTCTGGCTAAAAAAGGGGAAAGAGGGAGCCTTGGGGTACGCTGAAAAGTGAAGTTAGAGAAAACTTCAACACCCCGAGACCGAACACGCTATCATGTTAATCATTAAGAAACTTTGAGAAATACAGAGCAGGAATAACTGTATAACTCAAAGGCCCTACTAGCATTATGCAGCAGAATTACTTGAGCAATTAACAGCATGAGACACTAGCTCTGGATCATCAAAGGATGCATCGAAGAGGGAAAAGAGCAATCACGACAATACAACTAGTCTCAGTAGAACCATTTAAAGTCAACTCAATCTTCAACAAGCTCAAATGAATTATCATTATCTTGTAATAATCACTGAGGCAGTAATACAAATGTCGAGATTCTCTTTGTCGTTAGGACCAAGCACCGGCAACTAACGTGAATGATGGAGGGCAGCTAAAAGATTTTGTATATCCAATCACTAGCTATTAACCTCAAATCATGCGAACTCGATATCCTTAGCAGATCAAAAAGAGCATAGTAACACAGGACAACGGGAACATAGAAGAGGTCGACAAAAAGCGAATGCAAGCATAGTGGCAATGCCCATCGTCCACGCCCAGAAAGCCTCGAATTTACCTGAGACCAGTGGCGGAGCATTGCCATTCATTGCCCTCCCTTCCAAAAACCTAGCTTCCGCGAACCCGGCGACGCGATCGGAAGGTCGCTGTTCCCCGCCGCGGGGATAGAACACCGAGATCGTCGCGATGAGAGGGAGGACCAGCAGAGCCGAAGCCAAGATCCTGTTCAGCCTCATCGCATCGAGCCTGAATCTCCTCGACGGAGCCGGAAGGAACCCGTGGGCCGAGCTACGATCCGGTGACGCCGACGGCGACGACCGCCTCCTGAAGGCGCTCAGATCCATTCGAGAGCGCTGGCCATTTCGAAAGCTCGTCGTCGCTGGCGTGCGCGAGATCGATGGCTCTTCCGAGCGAGTGACGAATAAGAGGAGAAGAAGGAGAGAGAGAGCGGGCGACGTGGAGATGCGAGTACGAAGAAGCAATTATGGCAGTTCGGACTGAGAGGAAAGGAGAAGAAGAAGAGGAAGACTGGTCGGGGAGAGGGAGCGACTTGGCGAGCGAGTGTGATTGGTGGTCAAATGTCAGACGTGTTCTACTGCTACTACTGCTACCGTCGCAACATCATGGCACGGGAACTTTAATGATGACGTGGAGCGCAACAAGATCCACCGACATAGATTAGTACGCTAAATCACAAGAGGAGTAAGATTGGACGGTCCAAGATTATATTTTCTAAGATTGTTCTAAATATTGGAATCAACATGAAAGTTCGCTAAGTGTAATACTACGCAAAAATATTATAACAAAATGAGTCCTCACATCAGTCGAATTCTCTGCTAAAGTTTATGAGGAATATTACTCAACATAGATCCAAATCTTATCGGGCATGCGTTTTTTCCCTCCCTTGAGGACACATCGAATGTAAAATTATAAAAAATTATGAATTGCAATCGGGAATCTACATAATATCGACAACGAAAAGTGGCTTGAATCATTTAATTTTGAATTACCATATTAGTACGTATGACATTTTGAGGTCCTTCGCGACGTTTGCTATATACAGTTGTTGAACAAGTCGAAGGTATGATTCGCCCAACAAAATATGGTCTTGATCTTTTCCTCTTCTTCGGCACTCAATGCAATCTTTTCCTCATCTGCAGTACAAGATGAATATTTCTTGAAGTGCATTTATATATAAAGACAATATATGATCTCATTTTCAATGCACTTGAATATTCCTTGAAGTGTACGCAGAGAGCTAGACTTATTTTGTAAAATTGTGTTAGAGGAGAAATGGTCAATACTAAAAAGGTATTCTTTCACCTTTCTCATCCCAGCATTTGTCCATCCTGTCAAATTATAGTTCTAACTAAAATCCATGTGAACAGTCCTCATTAGTCACACATTAGTCACATAAGGAGTAATTTTCTTTTGATAACCTAAGAATCAAAATCCAATGGTGGAGATTGATTCGGTCGAAGCAGATACATTTCCATAGATTCCGACGCGCTACACTTATAAGTTGAATCTTTGTATGATTCGAGGATACAAACGCTTGTCGATACTACACACAACTTACAAAAAAAAAAAAAAATGTTGTTCCACGAATAACAGCAAATGAAAAGAAATTCAATCCAACGTTAACGACTATCTTTTTGTTCGCTTGTTTTTGGCAATAGGGAAAATCTTTCACCGAAATTAGTTCATCGATTTTTATTAAGAAGGTTCTATGGCTCAATCTACAAGGAGGTTTATGGTGTAGAATAGATCACAAAGAGAAGGTACGAAAATGGACAGAAATGGATGGATTGAGGGTAGATTTGAGATCAACAAATGGTCTGAGTTACATTACAATACTCCTAGGAAAGCTGTAAATGACAGGGAAATAAACTGGATTGCGAAAATTGAAAGTGCGGGAAAATTTAAAGTGCACTGAAAGCTAAATTGCAGGGAAAATTGAGTATTTTTGCATGTGTTGTTGATCCGTCTTCTCGTTTCCTTCTTCTTGATATTTATATTGCCTTGTGTTGTGTAACTGCCCAGTCAGTTATCTTCGCGTTTTCAAATCTTAATCTTGGCGCCTTCAATAACCGCCCGTTTTTACCCATGTTCTTCATTACTTTTGTCCGTCAAAACTTGATTTTCAACTGCTGCAATGCCTTTAAACTCGAATCTTTCGAGTAATTTCCTATTATTCGCTTGTGCCCATTATTTTTTCTGCTCGTAACTTCCCCCTGACATGTCTAACTTGGCTGTCGTGCAGCTCTCTTTATGTTGTTACTCTCTATCATTAACCTTCTGTGTTTTTCGGGGAGTTCTCGAACCATGACTACCTACCGAACCCCAGGACTCAATGCCCTTACTACCCACTTCCTGAACATGAAGTTCTTGTAACCTTCCATACATCACGTTCAACTTACCGGATTGCTCCTAATTTACCGACTTCGGAACATGTTAATGATGACGCACCCATTCGGTACTTGTTATGATTTTGGTGTTAAAACTTTTCATAGAATGTCTTCTCATCTTCCTAATCTTAGGTTGCACCTTATATTACTCTCTACTTCATTTATGGATATTCATTTCCCATTCAAGGGCACTAAATTTTCTTTTCCGATCTTATGAAGCATTGCACAATTCTATTCCGTTTGTTTTTCCCCTTAATCCGTCACATAACATTCTATTCGGTCGGCGAGCCCGCTACATTAAAACGGAGACCGCTTCTTTATCCTTTTGTAAAGTTGCAACATTTGATAAATTCGACAGTAGATACGTCGTAGACATTAAAATTTAAACACAGTGAGTTTACTAAATAACATCTCTAAATAATTATTTAATTCAATGGGTATGTGTAATGCCCAATAGAAATTTGCCAGGTCGTACAATAAGTTAATTTGCTATATCAAGTTCAAATACGTCTGCATTATTCATTTTGGACAAGGCATATAGCATAACCCCTGGAACGAGTCGGGTCGGCATAGATCCAACCCTGTGCCGATTTTGCTCAAATTTGGAGACACGCGTCGCGCGTCGATGGGACAACCGTTAACACTTCCCAGTTTCGACCTCAACGGCATTCGCACTCGACTACTTCCGGCTCCGGATTCGGATCGTCTAACCTTCCCCAAAAGGTTAGGCGTCTAACTTTGCAATCCGGGCTGTCCATTTTTGGATGGACCGCCCAGACCTCCGATTTTTAAGGGGCGATTTTTTTTAAAATTTTTTTTTTATATTTTTTTGTTAATTATAATTTGGACCATACATTTATAATACAGACAATCTAGATCGTAAGATTAGGGTCTAAAATTATTGGTAAGTTTATAGGATCTATTTCCTCCACGCCCACCGTCTCGATCTTCGAATCAACATGAGCCACGTGTCATATATGTTCAAGAGTCGAACACTAGAAAATATTCTTTTCGTACAGTGGTCCGCGCCGCGCCTGATCCCGGAGCATAACGAACTCGCATCCGCTGTCAGCAGAGCAGGGCTTCTACAGGGGGCACCGAAGAGCCACTTCCATTTGCCTCGTTCCCGATGCTATAGATAGATAGAGAGAGAGAGAGAGAGAGAGAGAGAGAGATTGTGAGTCCGAGTGCGAATTTGGATACGACTTGCATTCATCTTGCCGATCGAGGTATGATCTTGCTCCCGCCATTGACGAGTTTTCCTTGAGCTCAAAGACACTGTGATTGCGATTTACGAGTGCCACAGCCATACACTACGTCCCCTCACGTTTTGTGCTGTATCGGTGTCCGCCGGAGAAGACGAAGATTCGCTTTGATTGTCGGAGTTGATGTTAAGTCGTCACCTCCGGCGCCGACTCTCCCCCACCCCACTCCTCCTCTGTGTCGGTTCTTGTTCTTGTACTATGCATGTTTGTTGTTCCCTTCAGAAAGCACAGATACTTGGACAAGGGCTATACAATGCGGAAGCGCTTATCTGAACCCGTCTGTAGTCGCCGCCTCGGCCATTTACGTAGCCTATGATCATTAGTGAATTTCTTTTTCTCTCTCGTTCATTCGAGTTCAGTCGCGCTGCTTAATAAACAATCTTTTTTGGAGCTATTGCCGGTGGACGATTGGTAATGGCGATTTATGTCCTGGTGGGGTGAGTCGTTCCGGAATTTGCAATTTCTGTCATGGTACATGTGTTAGGCAGGATGCTTTTCCGTTGGTCTTAGTTTACACATGGTATATTTCCCGGTATTTCAGAGTATATGAACGCTTAAAACACGACAAGAGCTCATTCCAGAACTGCGGGGATGAAGTTTGGCAAACATTTTAAGGGACAAAAAGTGCCGGAGTGGGCCCGAGGCCTATATGGATTACAATGGTCTGAAAAAGATTTTAAGAGGGATAGTGTTCTTTAAGCTGAGCAAGACTGTGATTTGATAAAATAGCAATCTACTTAAAAAATGAGTGCTTATAGGATTAACGTTAAGCCTAGTATAATTACACAAATATCTTCAACTTGCTAATACTGTAAAGTAATAAACTCAACACTCCCTCTCAAGTTGGAGCTTACATATCAAAAAGTCCTAACTTATTACAAATATATGAAACTCGTCCTCGTCGTAGAGGCTTTGTAAAGATGTCCGCTAGTTGCTCTTCAGAACGCGTGTGTACCAATTATATGTCTTCACAGTTCACCTTATCTCGAACAAAATGACAATCCACCTCTATGTGCTTCGTTCGTTCATGAAATACTGGATTGCTAGCAATATGAATGGCAGACTGATTGTCGTAACATAGAGTAGATGATTCAATCATAGGTAGCCCAATTTCAGACAACAACATACGAAACCATTGAAGCTCACATGTAACATTAGTCATAGCACGATACTCGGCCTCTGCACTAGATAGAGAAATAACATATTGTTTCTTACTTTTTTACGACATAAGATTACCACCAAGAAAGATACAGTATCCCGAAGTAGAACAGTGATCAGCCCAGTTTGCATCAGAATATCCCGTCACCTCCAAAGACTCAAGGTTAGAATAACCAGCTATACGAAGATAACCCTGATTATGGAACACAAGTCCTTGACCTGGAGCTCTCTTCAAATAGGAAATAATTTGTAGAGCTGCTTGCCAATGAGTAGTACGAGGAAAGCTCATAAATTGACTCACCACACTAATAGCGAATGAAATATCCGGACAAGTAATGGTACGATAATTTAACTTGATAATTTAACTTGCCTACTAACCGGCGATACTTCTCTGAATCATGAAGAAATTATTCGTGTTCATTATCAAGCTTTACTCCAGGGTCCATAGGTGTGTCACTAGGCTTAGCATCATATAAGCCAATCTTCTTAAAAATGTCAAGAGCATACTTTCGTTGGGAGAGAGCAATACTGTCATTAGCACAGGCAACTTCGATGCCAAGAAAATATCGAAGATGACCTAGGTCTTTAGCATTAAACTCCTTTTGTAAAAACTGCTTAAGTCATTGTATGCCTTCAACATCACTTACTGTAATAATGATATCATCAACATAGACAACAAAGATAACACATCCATTTGAAGATGACATACTAAATAGTGAGTGATCCACACTGCATCGATGCATGCCAAAATTGATAACTACATCGCTGAAGCGGCCAAACCAAGCACGAGGAGATTGCTTGAGGCCATAAAGAGCTTTTCGCAATCGGCACACCTTCTCCTCCCAAGCAACAAATCTAGGTGGTTGCTCCATATACACTTCCTCGTGAAGATCACCGTGAAGAAATGCATTTTTGACATCAAGCTGATAAAGAATCCACTGAGACAGAGCAATCAAGGAAATAACAACACGAACAGAAGGGATTTTAGCTACCGGAGAAAAAGTCTCATCATAATTAATACCATATGTTTGAGTATAGCCCTTTGCCACAAAAAACGCTTTTAGGCGTTCAACTAAACCATCTGGATTGTGTTTGACAACAAAGACCCAATGACAACTTACCAATTATTTATTAGCTGGCAATGAAACCAGCTCCCAGGTCTTGTTACAATGCACTCCTCCATTGCACGAGCCTAGCCTAGATGGGCCAAAACCTCTTGCACACTACTCAGCACAGACATAGACGCAAGGGATGACACAAACATAGACATCTGAGAGCTTAAATTATGATAAGACACGAAATTAGAAAGAGGATATCGAGACCGAGTCCCGTGAGCAGTAGGAGAGCTGACATCTGACGGTGGAAGAGGATCGGAGGTGGGAATGGTGAGGCGATCGTTGGTGGAGAGGTACAGCCCCAAACAGAGCGAGGACCACGTGTATAGACTTGAAGAGGAGTTGGTGCTAGTGATCCTGAATCTGGGGAACATAATTAGAAGTAATAGGTGGGGGCTCCAGCTGAGATGTAGGTGCGGAGAGTGGTAGAAGATCCATGGTTAATGGTGCCTGAGGACGAACATCGCAAAAAAATGCCTCATCCTCAAAGAAAGTCACATCAGCAAAAACATACTCTCGACGACGAGTAGTACTATAACAAACATACCCCTTTTGAGTACGGGAGTAACCTACGAATATGCATTTTTCAGCGCGAGGTGATAAATTGTCAAACCCAGGAAATAAATAATGGACAAAACACACACAACTAAAAATACGAGGGAGAATAGACCACAAAGGACGATCGGTATGTAGAAGAACATAAGGAATAGCTACTTTCAATACAGAGGATGAAAGACGATTAACAAGATAATATGCTGTAAGAAGAGCATAACTCCAAAATGACTTAGGCATATGAGTGTGAAGAAGTAGACAACGAGTAACATCCAACAAATGACGATTTTTACGTTCAGCAACTCCATTTTATTGCAGAGTATGAGCACAAGAACTCTGATGTAAAATACCATAAGATTTGAGAAACAGAATAAAGGTAGAAGAAGAAAAGTATTCACAAGCATTGTCAGTACGCAAACACTTAATAGAACAATCATACTAAGTATGGACATCGCTGTAAAATTGGCGAAAAGAATACAAAACTTTAGTACAATCTTTTATTAGATATAACCAAGTCGTACGAGTGTAATCATCAATAAATGTGACAAAATAGCGAAGACCAAATGAAGACTCTCAATTAGGACCTCACACATCAGAGTGAATTAATTCAAATGGATGTGATGCACGACTTGAAACACGAGGAGGAAAAGACACATGATGGTGTTTACCTAACTAACACGTTTCACAATGAAACAGAAGGTTAAAACTAGACACAAAAGGGAATTGTCATAGTATGTATGCTGATGTATGACCAAGGCGACAATATAATCAATAAGGATCATCTACACCTTTATTCTAAGCAGTTGCAGCAACAGCAATAATCTCAGGATCTAGGATGTACAACCCACCAGCCTCACGTCCACCACCTATTCGGCGTCTAGTCTTCCGATCCTAAAAAACACATGATGACGAATTAAGATAACATCGCAATCAAGATCACGAGTAATAAAACTGACGGATAACAAGTTGTAAGAAAATCGTGGAATATAATAAACATAAGATAAGGAGACACAGGAACTCAGTGATACACAACTAGTACCAGCTACTTTGGACTGAGAACCATCTGCTAAGGTGACCGACATAGAAGGGACAGATGAGATGGAAGTGAGAAGACGAGGATCACCAGTCATATGATGAGTGGCTCCTGAATCAATAATCCAAGGACGATGAGCAATTATACTGGACAATAAACAAGTAGGATCAGCATGCTGTGGTAAAGTAACAGTTGAACTTGAGAAAACACCACTCTTACTATGTTGCGTTCCGACCAACTCATCATATTCTACATGAGTCAAGTATACCAAACTCTGTCTAAAAGAGGATCCACGAGAAGGAGTCCAAGGCTCAATATTAATATAAGCATGTAGACTCCGCAGCTTGGGATAAAGATCATAACAATAATGAATAGTATGTCCAGAAAGTTGGCAATGAATACAAAAACGGTTTCGCTCGACCACCACTCCGAATGACACCTCAACCTTGAAAATCATGACCACAACAACAACCACAATAAGAGCTATCATAACTCCAATGTCCACCACGAGTCCCTTGACCTTCACGAGCTAGTATGGCACTATTGTCTAACATTATTGAAGTCTTGGGACTGGAAGTGTAACAATTAACTTGAGAATAACCCTCTTCAATGGAAACTTGACCAGTATGTAATAAAATAACACACCACTTCTTTGAACATCCACCAACCTCAAGCTCTACAAATGTCACTCTAAGTTTAAAACATCAAAATTCAGAAAATTGACACATCTCACTCCAAATTGACTCAAAACTTGCACTTCTAACATCACAATCAAACAACACTAACAACTTCACTCAGCAATACCATATGCGAAGACTCAAGCATCCCCTCCAAATTCAGATATTATTCAGAACACTATTCAGTCTCCCCAGCAGCCACTGTTATGTAAACTCCTCTAAAGGAAAGCTCAAATCCCTGACAAATTCAACTTCTCGAATTACTGCAGAACTTCCAATAATCACACAAATGACTCCCCACTAATTCAACCAATTCAATTCAAACTCACCGACCCGATAATCACACTAATTTAGTCTTCCAAATTCAGTCACATCGAAAATAAATCAGTAAAACACCACGTACTAATGACCAATTAGAACAAAAAATACTATTTAGCTCCACAATCCAATATCCATAATCAGCAACACCTGTTCGCAACAACAATCAGTGACACAAATCGTTGCACAAACTCATGAAATACCCAAAATATCATTCCAGCAGTCAAACAATCACTTCCACACAACTCTCGCCTCAGAAAATCCCCCGATAAAACTGATTTCTAGGTTTCCATACATCGAGAAACACATTACAGATCTGAGACGAGTGAAATAATGTCAAAAAACACCGATTTCTGACCTAAACGACTTTCAACAGTGTGATTCTTGGGCTCGCCGAAGCTGCGCAACCTTGGGTGGAGGTCACCGAAGGTCAACGACCATGCGTGGAGGTCGCCGGAGCTGTGCGACCTTGGTTGGAGCTCGCTGTTACCTGGGCGACGCTGGATCGACTAATTTCGGCCCAAATCCGGCGATGGGCTAAGGTCGCCTGCCCTAAGGCACGCCAAATCTGGGGTTGCCGGCCTTGAGCACGTCGGATTTGTGGTCGCCGGCCCTGAGCGACGTTGGACGGAGGTCGCCAGCGACTCTACAGTAGTTGATCGGCAATGGTGGCTAGGGTTTCTGATGGGAGATGTCAATTTTAGGATTTAGATTTAATTTTATGCTCTGATACGATTTGATAAAATAGCAATCTACTTTATTATTTTTAAGGCAAAAACGAGTACTTGTAGGGTTAAAATTGAGCCTAATATAATTATATAAATAACCTCAACTTGTTAAAACTGCAAATAATAAACTCAACAAGAACCTTTCAGCGAAGATCCCCGTTGTACAGATCCTTCAGTGGACTAACCGTGCCATGTTGCATTCCATTTAGCGAGAGAGATATTGAGGACCAAGTGATCGCTGTTAATTCGTCGCTAGGGGAAGGTTCTATCTACAGGACTTTCTCGAGCAATCTAAGGAAGGAGGGGATATTGAGGCGATGTTCTTCAGGAAGCTTGATGAAGAGCTTAACGAGGTAAAAACCTTCTATAAAGATAAGGTAGAGGAACTGATGATTGAAGCTTCTTCATTAGATAGACAGATGGATGCACTTTTTGCCTTAAGAATTAAGGTGGAAAACCCTAATGCTAATGGCTCCAGTTTGACAACATATTCAACTAGCACTGTCACCACAGAGCTGTCACCAAGTGATGATCTAAATGGAGATGGTAATTCAGGTAAGGGCGTGGTTTTCATTCAATCATTGCATTCTTGTGATGATAAAATAAATGAGGGTTCGAGTTGATGTGTGTCTTTGAATTGTGAGGGCATGTTTATGGAAACCGGTATTTAATCTAGTGAATGTCACAGTAAGATAAACACTTCCTGCTCAATAGGGTACTTCTCTCACTTAGCAAAGATAGTGGTTAAAGGGTGATGTATCTATACAATATGATTTTCTTTTCTAATCATGGAGCACAATACTTGATGTGATGATATTACCGAGAAGACAGAAAAAGGCGGATTAACCCTTCACCTCATATGACCTGTTCTGTAGGGGTGTGCAGACAAGAGGTGAATGGATGCAGACAGGACCACCTTGAAGTACTTGAGCACGTAAAGATTCACAATCCACTTGAATCTCCCATTTCCACATTAAAAGGAGTTTTCCGAGATTCCAAAGATGTTGAACTGAGATTCAAAAAAGAGGAGCTGAGGAAAGTGGAAGAAAGACTGAGGCTTGTATTTATCGAATTCTATCAGAAACTCCACCTTTTAAAGCTCTTTAGGTGAAATATGTCATAATTTCTTCGTTTCTGGGGAATTTGCTTTCCCTCTATTGAATAGTTTTTGCTTTCCTATGATGCAAACAGCTTTATAAACCTCTCAGCCTTTTGAAAAATCTTGAAGAAATATGAAAAGGTGAGACATAAGCACCAAACTGCTTGTTTGTTTGTTGCACCTTTCAGCTTTCTTATTTGTTAAGTAATCATGTGATAACGTATATACCTGTCATTTGATAGGAAGTAAAGTTTAGTGATAATTTTAGGATTCTCTTGTTGTTGCCTATATCATAGATCACATCACGAAGAGCAGCCAGGTCATCCATGGAAATAGTGGACAACTCTTACCTAGGAAGCTCTGATGAGGTTTGTTCTCTAACCAACAAGATGGTGTGTGGTCTTTGGGATACGTCCTATGTAATCCTTCATGAGAACCCAAGTAAAATTCTTCCCCAAATATAAACGGAGCTAATAAGTTCATTATATCCTCTGTACAGATAAGAATTTCTGCTTAGAATGGTTGATGGACGTATGAATTCTGTATTTTCTTTGGCCTTATGCTTTGTAGGGTTATACTTCATTTACTTGGTGGGAACAACCATTATTAGGCAACCACGATCCTATCCCAATTACTAATCCTTCGAACTAATAATGACAGGAGTAAATACATTAGTGAATTTGGTCAAAAGTCAGCTTTAGAAAAACAAAAGCTTTGCCAATTCACATTTAGGAATACAAAAGCTTTGCCGAGTTTTACAAAACCCATATTACTCTTACGTGTACCTTGTGAAAAAAAGCATTACTCTCACTCTAAAGACAAATTGTTCATAGGTCACTAGTCTCCTGGAGAGGGTGGAAGCAACTTTTGTCGAACATTTTTCCAATTCAAATCGCAGAATAGGCATGAAGTCATTGAGACCAAAGCCTAAAAAAGAGAAGCATAAAGTAACATTTTTCTCAGGTAAAGGAGTTTGGTCTGAATAATGTAGTTATATGAGGATACATTCACAATTTTGGGTCTTCATTGCTTGTTAGAGCATGAAAAACCGCAAACTGCAATGTGATTTTTCTGGTTTCCAGGTTTTTTTTCTGGTTGTTCAGCTGCTATTGTGGTTGCTGTTGTTCTGAAAATAGAAACCAAAAAGCTGATGGACAGGGAGGAAGGTGAAAT
Organism: Rhodomyrtus tomentosa; assembly: GCA_028455895.1. Lineage (NCBI taxonomy): Eukaryota > Viridiplantae > Streptophyta > Magnoliopsida > Myrtales > Myrtaceae > Rhodomyrtus > Rhodomyrtus tomentosa. The sequence continues at coordinate 7,822,664 of JAPCWY010000003.1, read as the reverse complement.
GTACATGGAAAACATTTTTCCCTTATACAGGTAGGAAAAACCTTGTTGAAGTTTACTTACCCAAAAAAAAAAAAAAACCTTGTTGAAGTTTAAATTGCTTTTCCATGAAATATCTGATATACCCACCGAATTGGATGCACGAATCCCATCAATGAAAACATTTTCCCCCCATGCTTGCAGTTTTTTTTGGATTTATCATTCTCCATATGCTGATGTATGCGGCAAATGTATACTTCTGGAGACGAAATCAGATTAACTACCCATTTATTTTCGGGTTTAAGCAAGGAACGGAACTGGGATATCGTGAAGTTTTTCTTGTAAGCACTGGGCTTGCAGTACTTGCACTTGGCAGTTTCCTGGTAAATTTATACCTGGATTAGGGCTCAAAAACTCGAAATTTCCGGACATTCACGGAACTGGTTCCTTTAAGCTTAGTCACGGTACGGCAATGCAGATTGTCCCCATCTCCCTTTTCTATATGGATTACATCGTTCCAAATATCCAATTTGCTTATGGTTATGGTATGATTCTTTCTGATTAGCTGTTCTTTCGATGCAGGTCATTCTGATAATAATTTTCTGCCCTTTTAACATCATATACGGTTCAAATCGCTTTTTCTTCATCAGATGTCTTTTTCACTGTATTTGTGCTCCTCTCTACAAGGTAAATGAGATGAGATGTAAAGTATCCATTAGGATGTACAGCTAGACAGTGATACATTTTAATATGTTCTGTCCTAGCAGGTAACTCTTCCAGATTTCTTCTTGGCAGACCACCTTACCAGCCAGGTGTAAAGTTAGGAATTGCTTTTAATTTTTTCATTGGCCACTCCATGTAGAGACATGTTCTTAATATACTTTCCGTCGTCATCGTAATTTTCAGGTGCAGGCTCTAAGGAGTCTTGAGCTGTACATTTGCTACTATGGGTTGGGAGAGTATTCTCAGAGACGAAATAGGTGCCACAGCCATGGTGTCTATAATGTTTTCTATTTCATTGTTGCCATCATCCCATACTGGATGCGCTTCCTGCAGGTGACATTTAGCTACAAAGTGTTCTCTGGTAACTTTCACTACAGCATAGGGATAAGCGAGGATGCTGTTAGCGAAATTTTGTTTGTAACTTTTGCACAGTTGTTACTTATGATTGCTAAAATTACTGAATTTACGTTCAATCTGTTTATTGTTTCGCTTCATTTTCTTCAATGATGGAGACATGATGTACTGAACCCCCATGCTTGTCAAGCTTCCATTAAGTGGATAAATTGATCTGATTGTCATCATCTTGAAAATACAATGAACCAATAAAACACTTGAAAGAATAACGAATTTGATTGAAAGTAACCCCAACATGGAATGACTACTACCGTAGTTAGACATTGCAATTGGTATCTGAAGGACATTTTGGAAGGACTCTTGCTGATTTGCATTCTATTGCTGCCTTGAGCTCATTTTGGAGCATGAAAATTATTAAAGAATTAGTAGTGATGATACAAACATTCAAGTACACAACGACTTAACTTGGAAAACTGTTGCGCTGAAATAACTTATTTTGTGAGAAATGGCATTTTATCCTTTGAATAAATACTCCCTGATACAATTGCTTGTATTCACTGTCACAGCACTTCTAATGTACTAGCCTGGTGTTAATGGAAAGTGTAGCTGGAGTTTAGTAATAATTACTTCTACATGAATCTTGAGAATTTACTTTTGAAGAAGATTTTGTGCTATCATTCAGTGCCTCAGACGATTGTGTGAAGAAGGAGATGCAGTGCATGGATTCAATGGGTTAAAATACTTACTGACAATTGTGGCAGGTCTAGTAAGAACTGCTTGGGAACTCAAGAAGAGACATGCATGGTTGGTTCTTGCTTTCATCAGCTCAGCTGTCGCAACAATAATGAACACATATTGGGATATTGTAGTAGACTGGGGGCTGCTTCGAAGGCATTCCAGGAACTTTTACTTGAGGGATAAACTTCTCATTTCACATAAAAGTGTGTATTTTGCAGCCATGGTTCATGACTACTTGTTATGCCAGAATTTGTTTGTGCTCTCTGTTTACGTTTCTTTGGGTTGATTTTTTTATTTTATTTTTTTCCGTCTGGATGTCACTATAGGTTCTAAACGTAGTCTGTAGACTAACCTGGATGCAGCTCGTGCTGGAGTTCAAATTGTGTTCCCTGCATAAGATGGCAGTTACGACCATTGTCTCTTGTCTAGAAATTCTTCGCCGTGGAATCTGGAGCTTCTTCAGGTACCGTACCTCGTCAAATATACACAGAAAATTCAGTGTCTATTTGCTGATTGAATTACTGTAATGATAAAACGTTCCAGCCGTTAAGTAGTGGCATGAGCAAGAATGAAACATCTTTCACTGATTGTGCTGATCAGAAGAACGCTTTTTACTGTGGATTCTTCGATATCATTGCAACAGAAGGTTTGTTTCGCGACATCATTAAAGAGGATTGCAATTTATCAGGTTGGAGAATGAACATTTAAACAATGTGGGAAAGTACCGGGCATTCAAGTCTGTCCCGCATCCCTTCAGTTTCTATGATGAGGGTAATGACGATGGCAACTCTGACAAAGATGACTAAGGTGATTCGGATTTCAAATCAGTGCGGTCAATATGGTGCTAGGCACGGGCAATCAGCGACCAAAGTTCCCATCAAAACATGCGGTTATTCGGCCTGTGTCAAATTCTACCATCCATGCGTGCTCAGGCTGTTCCAAGCTGCCTGTTTGTGTTATCAAGTGGCAAGCAGCAATGTGACATACTTTCTGCATTTTAATCAAATGAAACTTGTCAGTGAAATTGAATTCAGCTCATCATTGATATTCATAATTTACCTATTCAAAGTCGTGGGCTATTTTGATTTTCATCTGAAACAAATGAAAGGTCCCGTCTCCCTCAAGGAAGAACTTCATTGAAAATGGCTGTCGAATTGATTGTGTAGTCTTCGAGCTAACCTTTTTTCAGGGTTTCTAATGTAGACATGCCAGAATCCATCAGTCATGTTACGGCATTCTTTCGAAAGATTAGGAAAGAGTTTTCTTAAATTGACGACAGATAACTTTTTCTTATATTGTTAGCCCAAAGTATTTCAGCAGGTGCTTCGAAATGGTGGGCAATGCTTTCATTTGGTGAGGAAGCATATGCGAGAGGGAAGGGTCGATGTGTTTGAACAATTTGCCGTGAAGAATTTCAGTGAAACATGGCAGTGCTATCTTTGTCTACTCGAAAGATCTTAAAATTATGGGTAGGGCCAAGAAACTGTTCAAACATGTTCCTGTTCTGTCGCTGCCGACTCTTGTTGATCTCGGTTGTCCTCTTCTTTCATTCCCCATGGGGAAAATGTGAAGCGTTTCACGGGGCGGAAAATTTGGCTTGGGGTTATTTGATTGATGGAGCACTTTCATCAACTATTTAGAATAAAAGAACCAACTGGTTCGCATTTGGCACCGCAATTTTAGGTTTGGTTGATTTCATATTCTGGCGTGAAAAGAACACTGGATGAAACCATAATGAGATAGACATTTATTTAACTACGTTCATGCTTTACTCCGAAAGCCCAAAAAGAAGAGAACAACAACCTTATATGTTGCACGGACATTTTGCTTTTGCATCTTCTCACTAGAATTGTCTTCACAATCGGTGACGAGGAACTGATGACCAAATGGTCCTTCCATTTTTGGTTACTGAAATTGCATGCATTCTCATTTGACATTTGAAAACGACGTGTAAGGATATGGTATAATTGGTATTGATCCCATTGGAACTCCTACCAACTTCAAGTACACAAACAGTAATTGCAAGGCATTAGAACCTCTGCTGTTAACATAGGAGCTTGAAGGTATCTTTGAAACCAAATTGCCTCCACTGAGATATTTGGAAAGAGCTGGTGTCCATCCATCACAAAAAGTTTTAAAATCAATCAGAGCTACAGCAGATAATTGTCTGAGAGATTCATACAAGAGAGAATTTCCCCTTCCCACGATTCTTAAAAAACGTATGAGAATGCATAATATAGGAACAGTTAAACTCCATTATGTAACACTCCAAAGTCGATGTCGATCCAGAAGAAAAAAAGTCTAGGAATCCGTCATCGATTTCCATACAAGTTCCGTAATATGACGACAATACGATGGTTTCTTCGAAAAATTAAAGATAAGCAGAAAACAGCTACAAGAAACTATCCTCTTATCTGCATATGGCAGACTTGGAACAAGTTTCACGTAGAACTTCTCTAGATCCAATGAATATCTCTTCGCATCATTATCCCTCATTCATCTCTAGAGACGGTATCCAACCCAGCTGAAGGGCTGTCTGCGAAGTACTCCTGATGCTTCACATTTACACCATACTGATAAAAAAACAAACGACGAAGAAGAGTACAATTGGTCGTCGATCATCTATTGCACATGAGACTAAAAATGTAAAATGATGAAAGTAAGAAAGGTAACACAGGCAATTGCAAGATGTCCAAGCCAAACTATTACTTCAATGCCCAAAAGTTCTGGATTCTAACCTCACGCAGAGCTTTTGAGAGATCATCCATTGTCAAGATGAGGCGCTTATCCTATAATAAAAAAGGTCAGAATGCAAAGAGAGATAACAAGACTAGATGCTACTTTCAGATGTATGACATTAACACCTTCTGCTGCTTATCCTTTTTGTCTTTAACCACCGTGGCCTGTCTTGCCTTGCAATGCCTGTTATTTACATAAAATGCTTTCAGGAAGTCAGCTCAGTCAGACTAGGACATAACTGATAAACTGCAAAAGGAAGCAGCACTGAAATAATGACTCCAAGTAACCTAATCCGCTAACTTTGCATTGTCAAATCATACAGAAATCAATGACAAAGTATTGATGTCCATACTTATATCCCCTCTTCAAAGACTCTCATATCTTTCTATTCTTTTTGCACAACAAAAATAAAATCTAAAAACGTTGTCGTCAAATTGAAATTCTTCTTTCGTCAACTCACCTATTCATATTCTCCAGTCATCTAAAATGTAAACCCCAAATTTAAAAGAGACATTTCGGTCCAACATAAAACCCGTCCCTAGAAGTGTTCATGACTCAAAGGCACACACATCAGTCCAATAATTGGAAAGAAGATAACTGCAGTTACATACTGAAGAGCATCACTAGCAATATCTGCAACAAACTTCTGCGTAGCAACAGCTACCAGCCTTGTTCTGCAAGTACAAGGGAGAACAAGAATCAATACTCCCTCCCGTAAATAATCAGTGAACTCACTATATAAATATGAATGTGGCACCATCCAAAGATTCATGATTAAAAAAAAAAAATACTCTTTGTCTAGAACACAAATGAACAACAATTATGATTTTACTTAATTAGGTCCAATGAACTAACGTTGAGGTTATTGGTGTCTAGTCTAGCATATTATGGTCCACAATACCCTCAATCTTAATCATGACCCGTACGCTTCAACTACTCTGAGAAAGACATTATCATTTTCCAGCATAGATCATTCCTAGTTTAAAGCAAGGAAAGTAGAATCTAGCATGTGTGACTCAAATTTTTCCTCGTCATCACATCAGTCAAAATGCCGAGAGGACTTAGGATGCGAGAACCTGATATAGTAAATATTGCTTGGGCTGCTTCAATGGCGGTCTTTACATTTTCTCTTTCACTCGTGGTATGGGGAAGAAGTGGACTCTAGAGGTACTACAAATTGAGGCGAAAATTGTACAAGGAACCTTATGAAGAGAAGGCAGAGAATAAACTAGGTCGATCTAATCACCTGTCTCCGCAAGGTAAAAAAAGAAGCTATTTAAGCATCATGTAATCTGCAACTGTCATGGTCATCAGGGTTCTGTGACAAACGACGATGATGCTGTGCCCAATATGAAATTTGTAACATATCCTATAACAAAATCTTCAGAACTTTGGCAATTCAGCCATTGCCAGCTGGACAAATGGAAGCAACATAATGATAATGCAGTTTTGAGTCTTCGCATTGGGAAGAGTTTCTTCTCGAAACTCTTATAGAATTACTAATGTCAACCTCCTCCAATTACGACAATGCCACATCTAAATTCAATGATTTGCCATCAATATTTGCAACATTGTTCAGAATCCTTCAAGGCTAACCCGCTATGTGAATTCTTTCAGTTAAAACTCTTATCATACTCTCTATCCATGAATCTGTCACCATCTTTCAATTACATCTTCATTCACGAATCTTTTCTTCCTTAAAAACATCTCTGAAAAAGCGAAATCATTCATTGATAATGAATAATGAAACTCCCATAAAGTATTCCATTTTCTTTACATCAAAGTCCCAAATAACAGATAGAGCTAACATAGAGCTCGTCGCTTTCCTTTATGGCACAACCCCAGAGGATACAACGCACTGAATGCTAGCATTTCTTTTGCCATTGATTATTAGAAAGGAGAAAAAAAGAAGCCAATTTCTAGCTGCCATGAAGAAATTTTAACGGCACCTAACTAAGAAGATTTTAACGGCTCAAAGAAGCTCCCAATTGAGTCCCAAATAACAGAAAGAGTTAATATACAGGTTCTTGGCATCTTGTTTTTCTGCCACAACCCCAGAGGATAAACCGCACAGCAGAATTCTAGCATGTCTTTTGCCTTACATTATAGAAACGAGAGAAAAAGAAGCCAAATGCTAGCTGCCATGAGGAAGTTTTAGTTGCAATACATAATAAGAAGACTTTACGAGCTACAAGAAGCTCAGAATCAGCCATCCCCACCCTAGCGGTTGATTCGTCATGACTAAACAGGAAATAAAAGTTTCAGCCAAATAGTTTTCCACAATCAAAATCCTGCCAACATCATAGCTCTCTAGAGGAGGAAATCGACCGACTTTTCCAATTCTAAGAAAAGTTACGACATCTGCCAGAGCCTATGATTCTCTGGAGCTCATAATCGAATCAAGCACGGTGGTCATATTCATCTACCGAGACACAACCAATAGTACCAAATGAAGCGAAATCGAATTCAACACGAGCACTGAAGTACCTACAGTCGGACATCAGGACACTGAAACCCGCTCTTCCCCAAGTAGTGCTCCACCAGTTCGTCGGGTACCTGCGAAGAAATCAACATCGAAGGGAGACTCGACATATGAAAATCGAAACAAAACAAATGGTGTCGATCGTTGTTCTAGAAATCGACAAGGGCCGATTTTGGCGAGAAAAGAGAAGGAAGGAAGCAGTAAAGAAGCAAAATTTACTTACGGTGGGGGTGTACTCCATTAGGGAAGCGAGGAAATCGGTGAGCGCGGCATCATCGTCATGCTTGCTCTCGCTCGACTGCTGGCTCTGATTGTGATGGTTGTTCATTCTCTCTCGATCGATCGATTCTGCAAGAGACGATACGAGAGAGTATGAAGAAATCCCACAGGCCTGAGGATGAAAAATAGTTTCGACTTGGGACTCGACTTTTTGGGCTCACGACAGCTAAACCCGCTTATGTTTTGATCAATTTCTCACTTTGCACCCTCAATTCTTGCATCATACACTAAATCGCACCTTATGGATTTTACTTTTGCATTTATGCCCCTGTGATTCACTAAATCACTAGAAAGATAAAACAATAACTCGAAATATATAGTTACGACCAAAAAAAAAAGAACTCACGTGATGCACGCGTGCGAGGAGCAAGCAAAGCGAGGTCGGAATCTTCCGCCTGCGAGAAGGGTTTTAAGGAGGTTTTAAGCAAATCTATCTTTCAACGACGACTTGGCCTCCAAACCGTCTCATCTCCCGCTTCATCTCCTGCTTCATCTCCGATCAAGAATCGCCAATCATCGTCGATCTTTCCTCCTTCTCCGATCCATGTCCGCCTCGGTTTCAGAATCCCCGAGCTCCGATCCATCCACTCGTCCTACGGATTCCTCCCCAATCGAGACGGAAACCCTAGAAAGCCACAATTCCGACGAAAAGTCGAGTTCCGACCGCGTCGAGACAAATGCAGAAGGCGAAGAAGAGGTGGAGGAAGAGGAAGGGGAGTGCGGATTTTGCTTGTTCATGAAAGCCGGCGGTTGCAGGGACACGTTCAGCGACTGGGAGAAGTGCATCGAAGAGGCGGAGAAGAGCAAGGAAGACATAGTGGACAAGTGCTACCAAGCGACCGCCGCTCTGAAGAAATGCATGGAGGCTCACTCCAACTACTACGAGCCCATACTGCGCGCCGAGAAGGCGGCGGAAGAGGAGGCCATGAAGGAATTGGAGAGGGAGGCAGCGGTGAAGGAAGCGGAACAGAGCCCGAGTGTGAAGGAAGCGGAGCAGAGCTCGAGTGCGAAGCCTGCTTCCAAGGAGCGAGTAGAGACCTTGGAAGTTGCTAATGAGTGACCGGCTTTTGAAGGATCGGTGACGGTCAGGCAATTTTTCCCTTTTGAATCTTTTGATTACTGAGAGCAAAATAGTGGCTGGTTTCGGCTAATTCTGCTTATTCTCGGAGCATTTCCGAGGAATGGAGACAATTTTTATGTGAGGAATACAGATGAAACTTCTGTTACTGCCGTCGAGTTAAATTAAACGAATTGGTTCGAGATGTACTCTGGCATTGTCTTTGAGATTTACACTATCCAGATTTCGTCATAATAAGTGTACTCTGACATTGATTTTGGTATTTAAACTCAGTTGATGACTAGAATTTTGTTTCCAAAGAGCTCAGTGCTCGTTGTTTGCCCTCGTTCCATTGTGATTCTCGCCATATTGTGGAATGTGTTGTTTTCACTTGTTCTAGCTTTATGACTCCCACGAAAGATGATCTGCAGGCTGTGTTGTTGATTCTAACCTACTAGGTCGGATGTTTGGTCGTACGATGTCATGATCTCAATTCATTGACTGAATGATGCGAACTCTGTTGGCTGTAAATTTGCTCCTATTTGAGTGAGTTTGCCTTGAGTTAGCGCCATTAGCAGCTGGTAATGTGGCAGATTCTCAGATTTAGATTTTTTAAAGGGCCTATGTATATTAGCTATGTTTGTACTCTTTTTTTTTTGGTAAGGAATGTTTGTACTTTTTTAATCTCTCTTTTTTGAATAAAAAGAAAACTATGTGGAGAAGGCCCAGAACTGCGTTATACAAGCAATAGCTTGACCCGTATATGGGTCAGGAAACTTTTTTTTTTGGGTCGTAAAGGAAACATATTTCAATGGTGGTTCTTGTTGCCGATCACGAAAGAACTGTACTTTCTGGATGTTTTCCCTCTTCAGGTTAGATGACGTCCGAAGATTGTAGAAATCCCAGGATAATTGTAATGCAGAGGGGTTCTCGTTTTCTCTTGTAAACAAGCAGATCATCATGTCGTGCTCTTCTTTAATTTCTTCATAAGCATTTCAAGTACAGCATTTGTGTTTTTAATCATGCAATCCTATATTTGCTGTCCCAATATGTTCCATCAATCTCCATTGTTGCGGCTTTCATAAACTGCATCTTTCATACTCTGTATATGCTGAGATTGGAATATTTTCCTGTTAGAAGCAGTGTAAACATCGGAGAATGAGTTGACTAGATTACATAAGGATTTTTTTTTGGGCGCGAGAGATGTTCAATATGCGTACAAGATGGGAGTGGACCTCCTTTATTGCAGGACGACTGAAGAAATATAGAAATGATTATCTCAATGTTCCAGCTTGGATTTGTCCAATTGACATGCTGTTGCCTTCAACGTCGCTTGTCTGTTCAATGGTAAGGTTTGGCGGTCGAACCCTAACAATTGCTGCACTGTTTAATCCTTGTTTATTGTGACTCAATTGTGCTTGTAATGTTTCATGCTCTCTCATTCCTTTCGATGCGTTCTTGTTTGTAATCATGTCACAGTTTATCTGGGAAAATCGCATGGAAGGTTACCTGGTGAAGTGAATTATAAAGGCTACCCTTGACAATGTTCTCAAGTATGTTCTGGTACGAGCCCTCCTTAGGTGTGGCCCTTTCATCCTCGTTTGCATGTTCTTCTGCTATTTCACATTACAATTTCTTAGGTTGTTGGTTTTTGTAGTTCATGTCTACTTATTAAATTTTTAAAACCTCCTCCTCTTCTGATACTTGTCGTATTTCATAAATTCATCAATTTTTCATTCCTAAGAGAAGAAGAATTATCGAATAGAATAAATTGTTTCAAGACATTAATTTTTCATTTCCTTATTGCTTTTTTTAATGCGAGGGATACATTACCACCTTAGCAAAAAAACGAGATAGAAAAAAACCCGAGTTTTGGTGTATGTCGTATAACATTGTAGATGCTCACGAATTGAAATCCACTTTGTGGAAAGTGTATACGTGATTAATATGAAAAATGGAGTCTAATAAATCTGGAAAATTTAAACTAAAGATAATAATATTCGACGAACAGGACCGAAACCATTTTCACATCGACACAAGAAAGAAATGTAAAAAATTATTTTCTCATGTCAAATAAAAGACAGACAAGAAGAAAGTGAAATAATCCTTTGCTTTACATGATTGATACCTCGTAGTGACGTTAATCTACCATTGAATTAAAATGGTTTATTTGGTTCAATTTCCGAATAGATTCCGTTATCATTATATATTTTCTATCTATATAGATGTCTGTGCAGCAGTTTTTGAATGGCTAGTGGTTCATTTAGTAACAAAAAAATTTGTTTACGTACGTAGTAGAGGGTGAAAACCAGAATCGATAAATTAAGTACCTAACGAATCTCCTAATTTTCTCAAAGCGCCTAGAAAGTGATCCTTTAGCCGTAAATAATTTGGTTCAAATATGCCGTATCAATCTAAATGATCTCGCAATGTTATCATGCATGGAGCTGTCAAAGATTTGACTTTTTCAGACTTTGTTAGCAACGAGTTTTATTGCGAGATGGCTCATAATCTTCTAATTATCTATTATGTGCTTGTACTTCTAGCATTTGGTAGACTTCATTCAATAGCTATCTTGACTCTACTGTATCTTAAATTTCGTTTTTTTTTCCTCGAGAACAATCATAATCACTTTTTATTTTTTAAAATTGTTTTGGATCGTCTTCAAGAAATTCAAATGCGAGCATCGCCTATAACAAATAGATTCCACAATAATCTATGTAAGATGTGATTTACAATCACCTGATTTGATTTCACTATATCACGAATCATCGATTGTCAAGGGATGATTAACAAAATAGCTAACTAGTTGACATAATCTCAACCATTGGATGATAATAATTCGTGGTAGATTGTTGTATTTTAAATGTCGAGTTGTTATCCAGGCTACCATCCATGGCGAAATTTACACTTTCATCATTTGTTAGTACATATACGTTCATTATGTGGAATGCGATAACATCAAATTAGTCGCATCTAATCAGCTAGACACGAAGAAACGGAAGAATAAGAACCTTTTTGGTCAACTAAATAGGGAAGGGTCCCCAAAAACCTTTGTGCCACGTGTCTATTTTTGACTGGGAGTTGACACCTCGCACTGTCACACATCAACTCTGTGATATATATATCACAGTTCCGCAGACTGGAAATCTCTCTCTCTCCCTCTCACTCTCGCAGACTCTCGTCTCCGGTCGCTCGCTCACGAACGGTACGATGTTCCCATTGGATGTCTCTCGTCGTCTTCATGTTGTTCTCGTTGTAATATTTCTAGGGTTCATCCAAGCGCCCGCCTCTCACTCCCTCCGATTCGACTTGCAATCGGGCCACACGAAATGCATCGCCGAAGACATCAGAGCCAATTCCATGACCGTCGGCAAGTTCGCCATCGTCAATCCTCACGAAGGCCATCCCTTGCCTGAATCTCATAAACTTTCCGTCCGGGTGAGCTTCCTTCTCTTTTGTCTTTTGCTTCTTCTTCTTTTCTTTTCTTTTTTTCAAAATTTTCCCGATCGGGATTCGGATTATTTCCCGTGTTGAAGTCTTCCTTCTTATGCGCGATCGCATTGGGATCGAGAACGTTTTGTTGTGTTTTTGGTGATTTGGGGGTTCTTTTTCACGTTTTCCTGATTGGTTTGTATTCAGGTAACTTCTGCACACGGGAACAGCTATCACCAGTCGGAAAATGTGGATTCGGGGCAGTTCGCATTCACGGCGGGAGAAGCTGGGGATTACACGGCTTGCTTCTGGGCTCCTGATCACAAGACCCAAGCTACTTTGACGGTGGATTTCGACTGGAGGACCGGTGTGGATGCCAAGGATTGGTCTAATGTTGCCAAGAAAGGCCAAGTAGATGTGAGTCGTTTGGCTCTCTTTTTTTGTAGTTATATGTTGGAATTTGTGAATGTTTGGCTTTTGGAAATATTATATAGGGTATCTCTGCTCCCACCCGGGTTGGAATTTTGAGCCAATTTAATATGTGGTGCCAGGGAATATGGATAAGCCATAAGAATACTTGCTATCCGTAAAACTGAGATCACGATCAGTAATTACTTGCTGCATGCAATAGCTTGGGAAGTCCATAAAAGATGCTAATTTGGCTTTTCGACAACTGCTTCTGGATGGAAAATTTGAAGTTCATAAGAAAGTTTCTGTGGTCTTGAGTTGGAATGGAGGCTTTTTTTTTTCTTTTCTTTTCATGTTCATTTTTAAGAAGGGGTCCACATTAGAAAGCTAGTTTAAATTGCTTATCTGCAATATTGACCTAGAAGATGGGAGTTGTAAATGTGCTTTTACTGTTTTTTAGTTAGTTTGGTACCGGTTATGTATGCTCTTTTACAGTTTTTAGTTTGTCGGTACCAGTTAGTGCATGGTAATGTACTTTTCAAGGTTTGATGATTCGTGTTCACGCGTCCTAAATAGGTTTTATAGTTAGGTTTTGTAGCCATTTCGAGTCATTGAAAATCTACTTTTGCTAATTATTCCATGGACACTTATGTTTTTTATATTAGTATTAAGAAGTCGTGTTACTTTGAAGTTTGCCAAATAGTCATGTTGATTCATGGCAAAATTTGTGAGCCCTGAGTTTTAAGTTAAATGGCATTGTATGAGTGGAATTACTGAAGAAGGGTAAAACAGGGGAGAATCAAATTTTCCCCCGTCTGTCTTTGGAGATTCTGCAACTGAATAGAAAAGGAAAAACTAGAGGGATGACTAATTTTGCATGTTGTCCGTCTTCTGAATGCCAGGCCATGGAATTGGAACTGAAGAAGTTGTATGAGACTATCGACTCCATTCATAATGAGATGTTTTATCTTCGTGAAAGGTAACAGAATATTTACTCATGAAACTAGATATGTTACCTGGAATGTTGGGTTTGACATGTTCGTTGCTCTTAAGCAGAGAACAGGAAATGGAGGAGCTCACCCAAGCAACTAACTCAAAAATGGCCTGGTTTAGTTGCCTTTCGCTTTTTGTCTGCCTATCTGTGGCTGGCCTGCAACTATGGCACTTGAAGACCTTTTTCGAGAAAAAGAAAATCATTTGAATCTTTTTTCAATAGCTTAGTAATTTTTAATGTACTTTTGCGGAGCACTTCGATGGGGATACAACCATTCTGAGATGTCTACGTTGTTGACAGTTCCTGGAGATCCTAAGTAGGAATTACGCCGAAAAAAAAAAGGCAAAAAGAGAAATCATTTTCCGAAAGATCTGGTGGTTATAATTCCTAGTGAATTATTAGTAAGGTCTCTAGTCTAGATTTGCATCCAGGATTTGACTGATGTGGAGTTGGTTGTGGATAACTTGGTCGTTGTAATGATTTGACCTAACTTGTTTTCATTGTCAGTGAGGCGGTACCGGTTATTCATCGGCTCGAAGGAAGCCAAAATATAACCAGGAAGATTCTAATTATGTCCAATGACATGCGTTAGGAAATTGAGTAAGCTAATATTCCGTTTCTGTATCTCTGAAGCCCCCTACCCAAAAGAAAGTTGTATTTGAGCGAAATGGTTGTTAGCGGGATCCTGCTCCGCTCAAAGTTGAGAGAATACAGAGAAGTGAGATGAAGCGACTGCCCTTGTGGATGAGTGCCATGAGGACCACCAGCCCTCTTCCTTTCCTTGGATACTTGACGTGCGCAAACCAGTTATAGTGCAAAGTCCATTTTTCATGTGGTACTTCGAAAAAGAAAGACGGGGAAGCAGCGAAAACAAAAGAAATCTGCGTCGGTCAGTCCACAAAAGCATGGTTTTGATCCACCAATTAACGTTTTGAGTAATTTACAACCGACAATATGTACCGAAGCAAAATGAGAGTTTTCGGAATGCTTCAGAGTTTTCGGCATAAGCATTCCGAGTTCATCTAGGAAAAAAGAAACAGCACTCTCGATTTCTCCAAATGGACCAGGGTTCACAGCGAACTAAAACTTATGTTACAAAATAAATGCGATCAAATGACTTCGTCTTGACGCAAATGGGTCAACCTGGACAATGCTTGGCTTGCTTACGGTTGATCAAGAACGTAAGACTGTTGAAATCAAGATTCAGGAAATACATCACTCTGCTCAGTCTTTACCTTCAGAATCTGGCCCCGAAGCATGAGTGAATAGTTCTCGCAACCTTCAATCGTTTCTACACAGAAGCCATCTGAACTGCGCACAATCAGGGGCACAAGAGTTGACAGGAAATTACAGCATAGACAGATCCAACCAACATCCCAGTCGGTTCAGTATTAAGCATTGAATAAGCTCCAATGATGATCGGTATGCAAAGTTTCTTTAATTTTCTCAAGCCTCTTGAGTATTTCCAAGAATGAAGGTCTTTTGTTCATGTCGGCGGCCCAGCATTGCTCTGTTAAACTGCAAATATCCCACGAAAGAAATCAGCAACCCAGCATTCAGAAAGAGATGCTTTCCCAAAAATATGTTTCGGACTCGGACAAGAAACTAAGTCCAAAGAAGAGTCAAGAGCAAGGGACAAGAAACCAAGTCCCAAAGAAGAGTCAAGAGCAATGAATCCTTCTGTTAACATAAGAGGATCGTGAGACCATTGAAGGACCTGTCTTCATCATTTTTCGTCCATTGCGGAAGTGAAAACTGATGATGATACAGGTACTGCTTATTCAATAAGAAAATAAAAAAGTAGTATTGTCCTATCTGGCAAGAAAGCAATTTCAACCCTTACCGTCCCAAAATATTGGTGATGGAAGCGAATGATAGAAATCCAAACAAGCATTCCACTAAAAACTTAGTCAAGCACAGAGAGACAAGTTTTCACTTGCTCAAGCTATAGGGGGATAAAATACGAGTGCGGAAGAAAGATGAAGTTATCCTAACTTGACAAGACAGGCACCCATTTTGTAGTTTTTGGGGACTTTTATTAAAGTACAGTCTATTTAACGAGTTAATGAAATTCATTTGATACATTACGATGCTAGAGAAAATCGGCACTTCTCATTATTGACTTGACAGAACTGCTCCAGGGCACACTTCAGTAGTCTTACGCTCTTTTCTCACTAGACTAATCAAGCAACTCAAAGAATATCCTACTTTGCAAAAGGTGCTCGATCAAGAAACTTCCATACGCATGGTGATCACAACAATCTTATAGTTGCTTTACTATGAAGTAATGTGCATGGTGATCACAACAATCTTACAGTTGCTTTACTATGAAGAAATATGCACAGCCTGCTCTTTTCGCCATTTAGAGTTTAATTTAAGATCCGGCTATATATGGAAAACACCAAAAGTTTGGTTTTAATAAATCCAGAACCGACTTACTCTCGCAGATCTGGGATGTATCCTTTCGAGCGGAAGATAGGTCGATTGCCTTCTGCCACGTATTTGGCAGCTTCATATGGCTCATAATTGGACATTGGTGGATCTCCTTCAAGCATCTGTGCATTGAAAATATCATCAAGACAACCAACTTCAAGTACTTTAATCCTTAATATCCAAGACAAAGACACTTACCTCATATAGTATCATGGCAAATGAGAAAACATCAACCTTCTTGTCATACTTCCGATGCTTAAAAACTTCAGGAGCCATGTAGCGGTCTTTGGTTTTTTTTCCATGACAAAAGGAGACACAATTAAAAAGAATATGTACAGGGGCATGAGTTATCGTGTTATATACAGAAAAGTTCTGTCGAGACACTCACAACTTCCTGTTTCGCCTGTCATTTTATAGACATCATGAGAATTTTGAACCCTGATTAGTTTACTTAGTCCAAAATCTCCAACTTTCAAATGGTCGGCACTAGAGTTGACTAAGAGGACATTCCTGGAAACAATTCACACGGCAGATTTGAGGGATGTGGTTAATAAAAATAAGAAGTCCCAAAGGAAGGAAATCACCCAAGAACTTATGAGAATGACGAGGAGCTTTATGGATTATTAGTAGAGAGAAACTTCACCATATTCTAGACACAAAGATGCTCACCTTGGTTTCAAGTCTCGGTGAATTATGACATTTGGCTCATTATGCAGATATGCCATACCCCTGATCCAAAAAAATGTAAGTTACTTAATTAGCATAATGTAGCCGGCAATTGTCAAAATCGACTTGACTAGTGCAACAACTCCAATAATTTCGAGATGTGGAGATATAAGTAAATTGAATATCACGTTTTACTCTAGTACATAAGTAGTGTCTGAAGTTTGTTTCCCTCTTTCGTGTGCCCCCCTCCCTCTCTCTCAAAAATAATATACATCTCAAGTTCAGTCAAATAATCTTTCCATACAACAGCATCAAATGAGTGGAGTGGAAAGCGCAAAAAAACAAAAAGTGCACTACAAGCATTCGGAAGACAACAGATCTTCATGGGTGCCTGTTAGCCATTAGGTTGAAAGATTAATGCTGGGAAAAAAATCTGTGCAATGCAACCATGCGGCTAACAAATTACCATGCTCAACTATTAGCTGTTCCGTTTGAAATATTTAAGTGTCCATTGGAGTTGTTCTCACCATTGATTTGACTTAACGGATGACAGCAAAAAACTGATACAAATGACAAGATGTCAGTGTCCAAAATGGGCTGTCAAGAAAATTACCGCTAATTTGATTTACCTATGGGTTTTGAGGACTAATAACATTGGCAGCCTACATAGGAAGGGGAAGAGAAATCGAATGATTCTAAGTTTAAAAACTATATATGTTGGATGGCTCCCAAGGTCACATAGTACACAAGAACCAAGATAAACACTCTCCCCATAACTGATGGATGAGAAACTTTCTGATTAAATATGAACCACCTTAATAAACCAAACCAAACCTTCGCAGCTGATTTATTCACTTTCCCTTTCCCCAGGAATATGTGAGAAAGGAGTTAAAATGAGCATAAAAAGTTATACAAGCAGGCAATTCAGTGAATAACAATCAGTGAGATTCCATTTCACATCGCTTTCCATAAAAGTCTCCTCCATAAACCTCACATCTAAGAAGATACATGCAAAAAGATTAGGTGAATAATGAGAAGCATTTGGTTTCTTTTATAGCGACCTATAAGATGGACAATATCAAGTAATAAGCACCTGGCCATGTCCAAAGCAAAGTTGATAGCTGTTGAGGGGCTGAGAGAACCTTTCTCCTTTAGGTACTGATGAAGATCACCCTACACAAGTAAGTAAATGTCTCAAACCGAGTACAAGCAAAAGTGCGACGTGCATCAAGCATCCGAGAGAAGGAAAAGCAAGTTTCAATAAAGCAGAATATCCACTCTGTACCCCTCGCAAATACTCTGTTATCAACATAAGAGGCTTCCTCTCAGTGACAGCGCCAAGAAATTGAACTATGTTAGGGTGGCGAAGCTTCACTAGCAAATTAACCTCATGCCTGAAATCCTGACTGAATAAAAGAAACCGAAAGATGAGATTGCTCTTTCTATCCTGAAAGAATTTGTTAGTAATTCAAATAGAGCTACAAAATGAAGCAGGTCATTATTTCCTTCAAGTGAATCTAGAATTGTAGAAGCATAAATATTTAATAATTCTGAAATTATTGATTGATACGATTCATATATCAGCATATAGCTAAAATCGAATTGACAGAGTAACTTCAGGATAACCCCATAAAAGCATAACCTAGACAAAATAGGTGTCCTTTTCTTCTGGCTTTGCCAATATTGTAGATGGTACTGCAAGTATCATTATTAACCGAAGGAGTAAATTCATGTTCATCTGGATAAATAAGCACATGATCCACGTTACCTTCAAAAAAATGGATCAGAAATACCTTCTCTTGCACATCACCATAACAAATCACATAAGAAACATTTACTTACATTACCAATCTGTCATCTGAAAGAGATGGAAGAATGCGTTTGACAGCAACTGGTGTCCCTCTCCAACATGCTCTCAATATCTCACCAAAGGATCCCTAGATGTACAGCAGCTATTAATGAGATTGCATTCAGAACAAGAGCACATGTAACAGCTTTTGCACAATCATTGCCTTCAGGTAAGAAACTGCAAATGGAATCTATACGGCACAATATAAAGAAGCATGAAAAAGAGATGATGAACTAGAAGTAGTGGCACAGTAACAGTTCCACGACCCCAGAGGATAAACTTCCAGTTAATGCTGTTTTCCATGAGTAATAATGCAGTATATTCTTTTTCAAGGAGTACCAATTAGAAGAAAGGAGTACCAGGATGTGTAATACACACCAATGATCACTGTAGTTATCCGCTGTTAAAAAATTAGTATTATCTTTTGGTACTCCTAAAAAAAATATGATAATAAATGCTAATGATGATTCTAACTGTGCCTGAATCTAGAAATATCCCTTGATGTTTCCCAAGTTAATAAACCATCTGTTTGACCCATTTGTTTTTTTAACGCAAGGGCAGATTAAGAACTAAACTAGTATTATGATGACTGGGACAATAGAAGACTCAAAGACCATAAGATGCAACATGATGGACCACAATAATCAGTGGTTTTTAACTTCTGATAAAGACAAGTGCTTCTGACCAGTAGAAAATTCATATGGATAGAGTTATCGAACATAAAAAAATACCTCCCATTTCACCCACACCCACATACACGCACACTCACAGACAGACGGAGGGAAGCAGGGGGGAGGGTTTTACAACTCTCGCGCATGAGCAACCTAAAATCTTACCTTTCCTATAATATGTGAGTTAGAGAAATCCAGCTCAGAAGGGTCAATTTCCCAGTCACATTTGTTAGGCAATGGGGGAGGAACAGGCTTTGGTTCAAAATGACTTCCGTTTTGGCCCTGCATCATGCACACTACAATTAAAATTGGCCAAATGCAATCAGTACATGACAAAGCAAACCAGCATTAAACACTTGACTACAAATTTATGCGATGATCAAAGAGGCCAATTGCCATGAACAATAGTGAACCTTAGCATTTACTGTGTGTGAGACCAGTTAGAGCGTTCATATTAAACAGAGCCGGTACATAAAGGTTACAATTTAGCAGAAACAAAAGTCAATGCAAGTAAACACAAGATACTTAAAAGGTTAGATATGCTCTTGGTTTCCCATAGATGTGATCACTTTATATTGCCCCTTTTCATTTCTAGGGTGGAAAGATAATCTTTACATGAAATGAGAATAGAATGACTGGTGACCATAAATTTCCTATGGTTCAATTACTGTTCACATAAACATTTTTCATATATTGAAGAAAACGTGTCGCAATCATTGATCATCGATATCCTTAGGCATCCAGAAAATACCTCAGTAATATGAATTATGCTTCAGCTTAACATGCAAAATAGCAACAAGCACAAAGACATTCAATTTGGTTTTCAGTCATTCATATGATTTAGGTGCAATGCTTGTCAATGTGTATTCATGCATTTGTGCATGTATAATGAAGCTTGTAAACAATGAGACTCCTTCAAAACACATTTCATTCCAAAGAGGAATTCAAGAAACCATAGTGCTCTAATTAATCTATGTGATACAACTCTGATTTGAACTAGGAGATGAGGTAGCTCTTTTTCCCTTTATTTTTCTCTTTCATGGAATACTCCATAAGAAAGCATTCTTTCTCAGTGAGAAAGATTGTTAAAATATAATCTTCTCAAATCTTTTGCACAAAGAATTTCGGAACATTAAATCAACACTGCCACCATTCTGGTAAATTAACACTTGTCATCCTTCAGCATGACATATTATTTTGTGATTCGGCAACAAAAGTGCCCACATGGTTCAGTTTTAAGCTGTCCAGAAAACAGTGCTCACTTTCTCATCCAAAAACTATGAAAATTATTTGAGATGATGTGTGAACTTTGCTGTTTATATGATTTATTGGATGGAATTCTCATTCGAACAATAAATATAATATAATATGGAACATGACCTTCTACCTACCTAGGTACTAGCATATAACCAAATGATTTTCAATAGCCAATCCTGTCGTGCCATTTTAGACAAAATGCTTTCATCTCCATTTTTATTCCAAGTATAAGAGCGACATAAGCTATTGGTAGCCCTGTCCCAATAAATTTGCATATATTTTCAGAATTAAAATGAAATAACAAGTCCCAGATATAAGAATCACAACCATATACTAGAAATTTTGTAATAGAAAGACAGAAACAGGGACAGAAAAAAAGAAGGGAAAAGAGGGCGGGGGGGGGGGGGGGGGGGGGGGGGGGGGGGGGCGGGGGGGTGGGTTGGGGGGAGGGCAAATAGCATACTTACATAAGATAAGCCTCCATTCAACTTTAACAACTCCACCATGTTATACTTCTTAGCTCCTTCTGCATCAGCTAGAGGCTGTCCAGGCAAAATCTGGATTAGATCATGACACAGAGCAGGAAATTGCAGCAAGGATGGTTTCCTATGCATACTAAATCGAGACACTATAAGTAATTTTACAGTTCACAATCATGCAATGCATCGTCAGTTACTAGGAAGTTGCAATTTGTTCCAACCCATGATGGGTTCCACCATACTTACAAACGAACATAAAGCCTGAAACAACCATTTCGTGCTTCTCAAATTACTGACATCAATTATCTATAAATTACAGATGCAAAGTAACAGCAAGCGTTCCCACGAGAGTCCATGAAGCATTAGTCAGACAAACTAAATTGGGCAATTAAATGGGTTTAGAATGATAGGAGCTGCTTGCTTTCACAACTTTCTTAAGACCCAGGAAAATCACCACATAAGCAACGTCAAAACCATAGATAGCAGAGAACTGCAACCATCCCGTCAGTAGTTATAAACTCAAAGGTTCTACTGGGAAAAAGCACTCTGGAGTCCAATGATGGCAAACAGAAAATTCAACGAACAATCACGTTGGAACCCATGCTCTCGGCATAGTTCGGTTTCTCGAATGGCCCTACAATATGAGAAGCTCCTCCTTCTACCTACTCTGTGCTCTTACATCAATCAACCTCATTTTCTTAATAAACCGAAGCAGCATGTTTCCATAAAAGTTCTAATTCTCAGTCGCATGACGTTAACAAATCTCCCGTTGACCTTCCATTTGGTCGGACATTTTTCATCCACAGAAAAGTCTCGACGAAGATTTCCATAGCATCGAGTGAATCCCCATCCTACCGACAGAACGGAGCTTTTGGAGCGGTTGGGGGGTAGGGGGGGAGACGTACCGTGTTCTTCCAGCGATCCTGGGCGTTGACGTCGGCGCCATGCTCGATCAAGCACCTGGCGACGTCGATCCAACCATGAAGGGAGGCGACGTGGAGCGGGGTGCGGTTGTCGTAATCCCTAGCGTGGACGAGGGAGCGATCCTCCTCGAGGAGCTTGCGGACGGCGGCGACGTCGTTCTGGTGGGCGTGCCAGAGGATGAGGGAGGTCCGGCTGACCCGGGCCTTCTCCTTCTGCTTCTCCTTGTCGGCGGCCCTCGCCGGGGTAGGAGAGGGCGAGGAGGAGGCGCCAGGGGCATCGGAGCTGCAACCGCCGCTGCTCATTGGGGGGGGGGGGGGACAAGATCGGATCGATTTCGAGAATTTTTTTCCCGACTTTTCTTTCGGTAGGGGGGGTTACAACAGTGGGAAACGGATGGGGAAAAAGGTGGAGAGCGAGAGAGAGGGTGGGGACAGGGCAGGTCTCCTGGGATTTGGTGTGCCTTGTGATGGTTATCAGTTATGATGGTTCGTTTTACTTTTTCAACGGGAAGAACGTGATTCTCTCTCTCTCATCTTCCTCTTCCTCGCTCGCTCCGTTAGCTCTGCGGCGCGCGACTAGTCATCATGGCGGACTTTCCCTCCTTCATTACTTAATGTCTGGATCTCGCATTGAAAGGGAACGGAGGTTTTGATTTCTTTGGTCGGATTTTGAGATTTTATCCAAATCAATAACACGACGTCGTGTGATATTGATTGGAGCTCCCTGTTTGTTTTCTTTCTTTTTTCTTTTCTTTTGTCTTCCCTATTGCTATTTGTCTCTGTTCCTTACCTAAGATACTCCTAATTTTTTTAAGTGTATTCTTAGATCGCCTCTCTCTCGGTTGCTCCGTGCAATTAATTACTAGGCTAGCTCAGGTCCAACGTTGCTGCGCTCGGACTCGGAGCTTCTAGTTCTCCTGATGCTGAGCCGTCAAACGAACATTGCAGAAACTCAAACGGGTAGATGCTTTTTTACCTTGAAAAATGTATGAGAACCGTGGTTGGCGACAAAGAGCGGAGATCGGTGGTGGTTGGCTGCGGGGGGAGGGGCATAGTGGGCGGCAGCGGACGGAGGTCTACAATGGGCGATGGCAAGCGATGGCCGACAATTGGTGGTGGCGGAAATCAACAGCGGCGAAAGTCAATAGAGGTGAGTATGATCGAAAAGAGCATGAAGGCGTAAGAAAAGAAAGTGAGGCAAAAAATAATTCTTAAACTGAAAATATTATTATTTTTTAACTTCTCTAGTTATGAAAAAAAAAAAAAAACACAACTTCAAGAGTGAAAATTTCTTTCCGACGTAAAAATTTTTACCAAACAAATTTTCACTTCAAAAATTATATTACCAAACGAATTTCTAACCCATATAACAGAAATCCATCTCCAAAAATGTTATTATGCTTACCCTTATAGTAGATGTTGTGGTCTCTATGTCCAACAGTTACTATTCAAGTTGTGGATAATGCATGCACTGCACTGCCCACTGAATCAAACCCTTACCGCTCTCATTTCCACTTTCCCTGAGTTAGTCAAATCGGGGCACACTAAAAATTCGCAGACCACTTTCAGTTCACTTTCGCATTTTTAAGACGATGAGGCGTTCGTAATTTTGGGCCTTGCATTAAACTTACCCAAAGTCATGTACATGTGAATGCGACTTCGGACGAATAACCTGTCAAGCCACCCGGGCCCGATGTGTTGAAAGGGTACTGGAAACGCCCCACACTTACCCAATATATGACACGAGAGCATCGCAGTAGAGTGGTAGATACAGTCGACCTTAAAGCCGTCGGATAACTTGCATAAATAGACAATGATCTGTGCTCCTTTCAAATGATGTCGGAGCATAAGTAGCATCAAGCCGAGCCTCCTTAGTCTTCAAGGGACCGCTTCCTGGCCCTCAAGTTCAGCTCAAGGCGCTGGGGTAGAGGTGGTGTTCTTCCCCTACGAAACAAGACTGCAAGAGCCCTCATCTTGCGGCATAGATCAAACACCTGTGTAGTGGAGCCAGCCAAGTAATTTACCCAATGATCAATTGAAAAAACTGTGGGTTTTCAATATTTCCTCTGATCCCCTTACCGAGGAGGCATCAATCTCTGCAACACCTTCACACCCTGGACCCCTTCCCTGCAATAAATCGCAATATTTTGTAGCTTCATTCTCGTCTTCAAAGACCTGCAACGACATTGATTATCTTCATATAGGAGATGAAATGAAAGAAAACCCAAAAAACAAAATGCAAGAACAAGAGAAAATTGTTTCTCAGTCCCAAGCAATCACAAGGCTGTTGCACATCGATGAGGTCTTGAAACTATTAAGATCAGGCAAGAGCCCTCTTCACAGAAAGAAGAAACCGACACCTAAACCTCTAAATGTTGCTTGTAGAACAATGTAGTTTGATACGCATGCACCATAAAGATTCAGGCATGAACGTACGCAATAGTGCCAACCCCACTTCCAAGAGTTCTATTTTTCCAAGTTATTGTTGGCAAACAGCTCTGTTGTGTGCCTCATATACAACGGAAAACGCTGCTGGCAGTGCCATTTATATTTAAGCCAGACTCATGAGGACCTTCTAGCCAGGAGTTCATCCCAAGGGTTCAATAAAAATAACTAGCTTGATCCAATAGTGTACCTATCTCTACTATCTCTGTTGATGCTCAGATAAAATCCTTCTTGCAAATTAAAAGATGACTTGATCTTGTTAATTGAAATTCTTCTGCATGGGGAAGGTTCCTTCAGTCGACTTTGCTCTTGCATCAAAAAAGTGGAAAAGATGCACATCCAAACCTCAGCCTCCCCTACTTCTCATCTTGGCGTCATCTGAACTGTTTTTTAATAGAATGGAAATCATTTTACTAGCCAGTTGCAACTCCATCACCGTTGGCTAGCACAGGTATACGCCATCCTACTTTCCTATTTACCCAGTCCCTGCCAGTTGCCTGAGCAGCGGGCATCAACCTTTCTACAATAGGAACCTATTTTTTTTCCTCACCTCTGCAGCTGTGCTTCCTCCTTGATCCTCTCACACCAGTTATAACTACACTTGATGCCATTCAGGGACTGTGCTAAAATAAACATTTTCTAGAAGATGATATCATCTTAGGCCCGGCCACATCCTTTAACAAGTCAAAGAACAAACTACAAGCCACATTCCTTCATTCTCTCTCTCTCTCTCTCTCTCTCTCTCTCTCTCTCTCTCTCTATATATATATATATATATATATATATATATAGACTGTGGGAGTCAAACCTCACATCTGAAACTAAACAGCCCCACAGAAACCAATTCCTTTACCACTGGGCAGCCTGCCCAGTGGGTTATTCCTTTGTGTTTACTTCTTTTGGTTTCCAGTCAAAACAATTAAAAGACCGAGGGCCATGGTGATAATCCTAAAAAAAACTACAACCACAGTCTCCAGACAGGAAATTCATCACTAGAAGACCACGATGACAATATCAAAGAACTAAAACCAGATCAGTGACCAACTATATCTTTAGAGGATGGTAACCGTAAGTAGCGTAGGAATTAGGACAGTTCACTGGACTGTATATCAAAACCTTCATAATTCAGAGATCACTCGGCATGGAGCATAAGTGTTAGAGATCCATAAGAGGAGAGAAGATAGCATGAGTAAATTCATCAAGAATGCTCTTAAGCCTCCATTTGATACATAATAAGTTCATGATGATTGTTTTGCACAATCACCTCCTCTATCTTTCTTGAACTATTTCAATTCATTACATTTAGGAAAAATTCTAGAGAAATAATTTTAAAAATAAGAGAACCTTACAAGAACTCCATCCCGGATATCCTCAACAAGCATCTGAAACTTTGTCCCGCTCCTTGACTGCTTAGGCTGACTTCCAGAACTGGAACTCAATTTTCCAGCTTTGGAGAACAGTAATCCAAGCTCTTTCTCAACTTCACTGTGAAAGCCAAAAATATGAGTAACAGAGGTGAAGCAACAAAAGACCATATGCAATATGGTGTACACCAAACCTGCGATCTCTTCGTGTTTTCATTGTGCACAACTGGTTTTCACCATGAGTCAATACGTATACAGGCTTTGAAGTGTCTCTCCATGGATTTGCCTCCAACACTAGATAAAAAAGGGAAAAGAAAAGACTGGTTACATTAGCAGGTGCGTAGATACTGGATATGAAAGCTGATCAAAGCCCGTGCATGATAATTACTGGACCTAAGATGATTTTTAGTTTAAGCACTCAGAAGAGAATCACCAATCACAACACCTTCTCTATAGACCCCATCAATGAGTGCAAACCTCAGACGTAAGAAAATTCCATCAATGTAGAGACAAGCAAAGCATAGCAAATACCCTTTAGGCATGCAGTTTCTACTATGAGAACTACGGCCGTGTTTTTCACAGGATTTCTCGTTACTCATGTCAGCATTCTCACTTCTGATATCTCCAGGTGTTGCCCCATATAATAGTGAACCACAGCGACGTGGTAGTATTACATAGCAACTATCCTTTCGTACCCGTGCACCTTTTAAATCTATAAGTCAGTGGCTTAATGAAGGTCAAGCAAAGGAACTCTAACGGACAGCAATCAAACAATTTGTCGAGCCTTCTCAGAGAGTGCAGCCACAAATACGCAACAAAATGAACTGGTGATTAGAAGAATGAAAAGGAGAAACGAACATTACCATCATAGCTACTGGTTTCGAAGGACTGGTGGAGATGCCTTCGCATGTCGTAAGCACGAGAAGACACTCTCTTAACGAACTCGTCGGAAGTCCCTGGAATGCTTCCGTCCAGCCGCATCGCCCTCTCCACCTCGTCGCTCCCGTCATTCTCCTCCCCTCCAACGTTCCCGCGCGATCCACGACAAAACTCCGGGAATCTCCTCCGACGGGCCTCCGGAAAGTGCGGGATGAGGAATCGCGGAGCGCGACGGGGACGGACACAGACGTGGACTGCGCGAGAGACGGCCAGCCGCCGCGGCCGCTGGAGCTGGAGCGAGTTACTCGGAGGGAGGACGATGGAAGGGGACACCGGGGAGAGAGACTCCATGACCGAAGCCGTGACTAGAGAATCTCGATCAGTTGAGGGCGGTTGAAATGAACGGAATGGACGTCAGAATTCTCGGCGTCGAAAGCGCTGCAAGTAATCGAAGAGTAGAAGAAGCAGAAGAAGAAGAAGAAGAAGAAGAGACGGAGAAGTACGTATCGGTGAATCTCTGAAATGAATCTCTCTCTCTCTCTGCCGTGTACGTGTGAGGGAGAAGGATTTTTTTCTCTCTCTTCATTGCAGTTTGGCGGGTCCGGAGAGTTGGCTTCTGGAACAGAGTGGTCAGTCAGCTCACGCTTCATCGACGTGTAATCACAGAACCTCAGACAGAGGAGAGGAGCTTCCCATTTGGGCCTTGGGCTTTGGTCTTTCGGTTTCAGAATCCGGCCCATTCCCTGGCCCAAAGTGCGCTCACACCGTAAGATTCGAATCCGACCTGAGAAACTTGACCTGTGACCGGGTCCGTCGTCGTGTTACCATTTTCTACATCACTAAAGAGCTCTGGGTCCACTCATCATTTCCAAAAGTCTATGGAGGCAGATGAATCGAAGGAACGTGCAGACGATAGTGTCCAAGTGGCAGAAAACAGTCCATAGATAAATACATAAGCATTCAAGTGCGTACCCAACAACAAGAACCAAAACTACCAGAAGCGTAAAATATACATTGGATTATTAAAATAAATAAAAAACGCATCATATGAGCCCAGACACGCTCTGCAAACCGGTCGAACCATGGTGAACAGCAATGAAACCACAAATATAAAGAGAAAGCAAAAAAGTAACAACAGATATAAGATTCGTAGGGACGCAACGACTATTGTTTTGATTACTGTATGTACAACAGGTTTATTAAGCACAAGGATAGCAGGGCATGGGAATTGGTGGTATGGCTACCATCAAGAAAACTTGAAGTACAGAACTAGGATAATGGCAAAGACCAGAGCCCCAATTATTGCACCAACGATCCACTTGTTCCTAGAGATCCTCCTTGACATAGTCGTCAAAATCTTCTTGCTCTTGTCTATGGCATCATCTACCCCATGAAGCTGCAAATGTAAAAAGAGCACCACAATCATTAACAGGTCTGAGACTCCTAGGCTATGGCGAGGTCCTGGTCCCATAAAGTGCAGCTATTCCTGCGAACCCACTTCAAGTTCAAAGAAGCGCACGACGCTCATTTGCAATGGCAAAGGTTTACTTCACAAAAGAAAGTTCAAGGATTTAATTAATAGAACTAAACTTCAATATGTACCTTGTTATGAGAATGCAGTAGAGTCTGGCGCTGCTGGTGTAGATCTTGAAGTATGGAGACACCCAGCTCCTCCGTCTCTAGCATGGTTCTTCTGCTCTCCTTTATCCTCTCACTAGAGTCGTTCAATCTCTCCGTCGAGAAAGCCAATCTCTCTCTTTGATTAGCTGAAGCCTACAGTTTGAACACCCGCTCAAAAGTAAATATCCAGCAAGCTCTGCAGTTAGACAATATAACTGCACAAACCCATAAGGAAAACCAAAATTCAGCAACCACATTGCTGTTGCAGGTTGCCAAACAACCAGTACTTCCTTCTTTAAAGCCAATTGAGGAGACTTTGAGTCTTTAAACTAAGAAAGAGAAAAGGGGAAAAAATTCTACTAGCATAAGTAGTAGGATCCATATTATGCAAGAATACCCCCATGACAGAAACATATGACATGATCATTGAACCCAATGAGCAACTAATCCTCAAACTTCCCTAGGTAGAAAGGAGGTACAGGACTAGAACAATTCATGCACCAAATGCGCATCTAGATTCCAGGCGTACCAAATGCGCATCTGCCATTCCAGCTTCCAACAATTCCTCGCGTGAAGCCTGGTTTGCATTGGGAGATGACATCCTTTTAACTTCTCTTTTCAGATTATTCAAGTCAGACTTGTATTCCCTCAACTTAGCAAGAAGCATTGCCTTGACACTTGGCTGCAAAGTTCTAGCATCCAGATCCATTTTTCGTATCTGGAAAATACAGATCAAAAAAGTCAGAAGCACAGAAAATCCTGACAGAGAGCACGGGCCACAGGGAGAGAAAATCACATCTCTCACAACTTACCAACCCATCAGCTTCATCAAGTGCAACTTTTAATTCAGATATCTGTTGCTTTCTTTCCTCTGCAAGTAAGATCAGCAAACAAATTACTTTGAGCTTGTATGGCATCATCTCCATGTTAGTAAGTGCAAAAAACAAAATAACGCAAATTTCGCTCAGATTTTGTATGTAGTCGTATTGAGGTTTCCAGAGAGCAATCAGTCGGTTAACATCACCTGCAAAACTGTCAACGAAAATTTGGGACGTACTCAAGTTGAGAAAGCACATCTTCAATTATCCTACAGTTCATTACATAAGTTTAAACGCTGCAAAATTTACAAAACAAGAAGCATCCATGTTGCCTTCTGTCACATTAGTGTCTTGATTATGTCAAGACTTCCAGAAAACAAATTAAGCTAATATTTTTACTAAATGAATCGATACTTAACGAACTAGGTGACTCTACTCCAGTACACCAGACCTAAAATGTTCCTAACTCGTTAGTGACTCGCCACGAAAACCAAGTGCTTCTAGAGACCAACAACGAGCTATATATTAGAAGGCATCTCCTAACATGAATTAGTTCTCTGAGATAGACAGAAAGGTGGACTTCATTCGTGCAAATGTAGGCCCTAATACCTTAGACTCAATCATGCCACAGATACCACGTTTCCACATTCCTCAGCCACTCGTGATGGGTTTCCAATCCTTAAATGGCCAGCAAGTGTGGAACAGTTCACAGTTCACTGACAGCATAAATGAATTGTTCAAATCTCAAACAGCTCAAGCACTAGAAGAGAAGTCAACAAAAGTGCAAACAGCGCAGCAGCAGGAGACGATCCGATCCCATCTTTACAAAGAAGATATGGATGTTGCCAAACCACCAGATTCTGAATCAGGGAACACAAACAAAAACGCGCAACCATGGATCGCTCACAAATTGGCGACCGGAGGAAAAGAACGATGCAGAACTCCAATCGACATCGCGTCGATTTCTCCGAGCGAAACTCGCAACCAACTCAATAAAAAAGAAATCAAATTTGTCGTATCACGAGCTTAGGAGAATCCGATACCTCCGTCGAGAAGCGAAAAGGAGCTGCATTTCCTGGAGATGCTGGCCGAGAGCTCGCAGTACTGACGCTCGTAGCCTTCGAAGACTTCGCTCATCTCGTCGCTCCCGCTGATCAATCGCCTCTTTCTTTCCTGGACAAAATTTACAGCTGCGATCGGATTCGGATCTCGGAACCCTAACGCGAAGAAGAGTTGAGGAAATGAGGAGAAACCGAGTGGTGGGACCTGGTCAACAGTGACTGCGGTGCGAGGGGCGATCGCAGTTGGCGTCAAATCAAGCTCGCAAAAAAATCGAAAGAAGAAGAAGAGATGGAGATATGGAGAATTAATGGAATGACGAATCGAGTTAGAGATAACCTGGTGTGGCCCTGGTGGGTGCGAGAACCGTATCGGATCCCCTGCCATAGAGGCAGGTGATCATGGCACCTGTGACCGTCGGATCACCCACTGATCAACAGAACTTGTGTACTTCTGACTATTTTGGCTCTTCAGAAAGTGTCTTGCTCCATTTCTCAGCGAATAATAAATTAGTGATATTTGGCCAAAAGATAATTGATTAATTACCATTTTAGGGGATCATAAACCTTTTTTAAAAAATATCCTCATTTACATCTTGTCGCAAACTATCTGTTCCCCTATCGGTACCTCACGCGACATTTAACATTTCAAACCATTAAGAGTCACCACTAAATTTTGGGGTCGGCTAAAAACCAATTGAGATACAAGAGTATTATCTCAATTTTAACGCAACCAGAACATCTAGATTCGGAGACTTATTTACGCTAATTATTTAACTAACGTTTTTTCGGTACCTAATCAATTGATATTCATAAAATGATCATGTATTTTACCATTACATCAAAAGTCAAAGGCATGAAACGAGAACTAGGTGATCAGGCATGATTTTTTTTTAGTTGTCTTTTTCATGTAATTGTCTAATTAATTCTCGAACGAACATTCAGAAAAGAAATGCGACATCCCAATTTCAATAACCCTTAAGTAGCAGAGGAAGGCCAAAATGGGTTTAAAAGTTGAATTACGGCACAAGGATGCACTATCTTGTTGAGTTGGCTAAGAAAGGAAGCTGAGGAATATTAAAGGACCATTTGTGGTTGCGAGGGAGGAAAAGACAAGCGATCGGGGAACTAATGATTGGCTTAACTCATGTTGTACAATGAGGAGTTGGTCGCGAACAATGAGGGTCATGGTGGTCGAAAATTAAGGTCGGCATGACTAACTTATTATAGAGTGCTATCTTCATAAGGACTTGAGAGATAAATTTGAGGGCTCTAAATTAATGTGGTAATGTACATAGCCGTAAATGGCTTGATCATCATTTGATTTAATTTGGAGGACATAGGGCTAGTGAATGGTCGACTAGATGAAAGGATCTATGAGGATTAATCTGCAAATGATCAGAAGGATCATATTCCCCTTCAATCTTGGGCAACAAGGATTAAAAACCAATAGGGGATGAGATAAATGGAAGGAAGGATATCAAATCACTAAGGTTTTGGACAAGTGGCGCCAACCAAGAGAGATTGAAATATGCCTCGACCGAATACGGACATAGAAGGATTGAGTTAGAATTCATTAGTTATATGCGGACGGGTGGCTAAATTTCACATTCAAGAAGATTAAGAGGTGGTGAAATGTCATCACAATCATGTATCACATGTGATTAGTCACCAAAGCTTAATTGGACTTCAATACAAGGTGAATTCGCATGAAAAACATTACATGACTGAGAGCCCGCATTCTTGATTGTTAGCGCGCTTCGAAAGTAAATTGGCTTGTTTGAAGTCGTCTGAATGCCGAATTGAGCTCTGTTTTCTCCCACACAACCGTCAGATCATGAGAAACGTGAATCTAAAGTTTGATTTACTAAAAAGTGGACAAAATATTGTCAATTTGGACGAGAGTGACTCTGGACGGGATTGTATGGCAAATTCAAGGTCTACTGCATGTGTAACAAGTGTGAAGCAAGGGAATCTCACAAAGCCAAATGGCAAACATGAAGAGAACATGTGGCATGAAGGAACAAGTTCAAGTATGCACGAGAAACAAGTGGTGTGCATGGAAGATACCTAGGCCAAATGGCAACTTAGCTTGTCGCACGTCCACCAAGTGTCACTCAAGCCTTGCACCACACTCCACCCTCAACTATAAATAGAAGACCTTGAGAAGTAAGAAAGGATTTATGTCTCACCTTCCTCTCACTCAAATCTTCGGGCAAAAAGAATTAGGGATGGCGACACCACCGAAGCAGAGAAGAAGAAGAAGAAGAAGCAGATGCAGCGGGCAATCGAGCTAGCTCAAAGCTGTGAAAAGGCAACACAATCCTTGTCATAGGATAGATGTTCGTTTTTATGACATTTTGTTTTTGGGGTTTCAGCTCGAGATTGGTAGTGAAAAACTTGAACTTGTGAACTGTTTTAGGATGGTACAGTTTAGGTGCAAAATCGGCGTCAAATTAAACCACATTGTACAGCATGAGATAATTATTGATGAATCAAACTTAGATGACGTAAGGATGAGGATGATTAGCCAAATTGAAGAAGTTCGGGACTGATTTGTAGCTAGAAAATTGAATCTGTGCTCGGTTTAAGACAGAACCGTTTTGGGCGTGAAATTGGTGATGAATGAGGATTAAATTGATTTGCTCTAGTACTAGCTTGAAGGGCTGAGCATGATATGTATAATGAAGAGTTTTGTTGGCAAGAAAAGGGATGGAAAATGAAGAAACAAAACTGAGTTTTAAGTGTTTAATTTTATGCTTGAAGTTTTGTTGAGTGTGATTTCTCGACTAGGGTCTAAACCGATAGATCAAGGAGGGAAATGATTTAATCTGATTCTGGTGGTTCCTTGTTTGGTTCTTGAGTATATGATGAATATTTGTTATTAGAGTTGTAACTCAAGTGGCAAGAACCTCAGAGACCCATGAGCAAGGAAAAAGAGAGCTAATAGTTTAATTGGTCGTGAAGGTTCATTTTACGTGTATTGTGGTCAATCCGAATAGAACCTAAGTTTAGAGGATCAAGTAACTTGGATATCTCAAGGTTTAGCTACAAAATACAAATGTTATGGTTTTCGAGTTGTACGGTGAGAAGAACGTTTAAGTATATGATTCCTATGCTTGAACGAGATAAATGACGTTGCCTTCCCATGTACTTGCTCCTGTGGCTATTGGTGATAATATGTTGGCATTACATTGTGGAATTGCATGCGAGAAATGAAAGAGAGGATTGAGATGTTCTCGGCCCGCATACATTAGTACATGGATGAGATGATCTTTGAGGAGTAATTTCTCTTCAGTGCACTGAATCGAGTTGGACGTTCCTGGGCTGTGTGCGGGGATTTGTACAACTTGAGGATCCTGAGCTGTGTGTGAGGTAGAGTCACCCATGCGTCCTGGAGCCCTGGCATAGGGGGTTTGCGAGTCAAATGGTTTGCAATGGTGTGATGATCGAAGAGCACGTCATTGAGCATTGACATCCTGGCATTTACATTGCACTTGATACTTGATCGTCTTTGTCGTGCTTTTCCTTGTGATGTAATTGTAAATGATCTTATATTGGTTCGGTTTAGGGAGTCCTATGGTGCTTTTGATGAGATTGAACGTTTTCCTTGCTAGCTATCATGCTAACCCATATTGTGGGACTATATTTTTCAGATTAGAAGACATGACAACTCTCCTTTTGGTCGATACTGGAGCAAGGGAAACAGGAACTCTAGGTCGTTACAAGAAAAGTTTATGAGAAAAAGAAGAAAGAGAAAGAGAAAAAAATCCTCAAGTAAATAAACAAAACACGAAGTAATAACCAAGTAATTAACTATTTAAAATGGGTACTCACATAAGAGAAAGAAAAGAGAAAAATAATAATAATAATAATAATAACAACAAACACGCCTACTCAAAATGGATAGGTCGCGATTGCTTGGACACTCCACAAATAGATCAGCAAAACCATGAGTCTGGCATGAAAAATCTTAAAACACCATGGGTTATATACAAAGGGGTTCCCCTCTTTTAAAAGGGTTCCTCAATACCTTCTGCCTAAAAAAAAAAAAAGAAACTATCCTTTGCAACTACTTCTCGACCTTCGAATCTCCAAAGTTAAATGCAAAAAAGCGACCCCAAGCATAGAATGCACGACCGTACGTGTACGTACACAATGGCGTCAACTAAATAGCAGCAAGTGAAAAAAAAAATAAAAAAAAAATAAAGGGACAAGCAAGATACTTCAATGTTGGAACTGACCACATTCTGCAAAAACAACTAGGCTTCAAACCAAACGAGTAAACATGCCTCATAGCTTAGTTCTTAGTCTGAAATCTTTTGCGCATACATTATGCGGAGAGAAATTATTCGGTCCGAATGAAACCAGATACCATGTAGTTTCCAAAGCATCGGTTCGGGAAAAGAAAGGCAACGCGAGGCAGGCTATGCAAGGATCTCTATTGACTGGCCACATGGCCTTTCACCGACATATTTGCAGCTGCGAAACCACGCCAATGACCAGGAACAGAACACAACTAAGAGAGACAATAAAAAGCACAGCCATAATATAACGTTAAAAGAATCCACATTACTTGAACTACCATATCAAATCGAGGGTTTCAGCCTGGCGAACACGAGTATCTGAACACGAAAAAAGAGAGAAAAGACGGGGGAAGATGAACCACCTGTTTAGAGTTGAAGAGCAAACAGCAGCCCAAACAGCTGTGCAATCCTTCCCTGTTCACTATCGATACAATTAGTATTAACTCATTCTCTCTCTTTTTTCTTCCTCTGTCTCCTTCCCTTTCTTGCCGAGAGATTCAATGAAGGAGAGAGGCCAATGAACCACCCCCCCCCCTCTTCTTTACGTTCTGCCTCCTCCTGTTTAAAAGCCCTTTTTGTTCTCATCCCTTTGGGAGTTCACCCCCCTGCGCGCAAGAGGCAACCTCACCCCAAATCCTCTGCTCTTCTGTCCTTTCAATCGAAAAAAATCCTGCGGCTCGTCTTCTGCAGATTTTTTTTTTTTTTAAACAGTCGCCTCAATCTACCTCCAAAAGCCATCCACATCAGCTTCATATCATCTCAAATTTGCTAGTTGCGTTGGATCATCGTTCTCTTTTTGCTGAATCTGTTCTGCATCTGGGCTTCAGCAGAAATCTTCTGCTGCTCGTCCTTTGAAGGGACACCCCAAATTGAACCCCAATAGCCATCCACATCAGCTAACGTCAGTTTCTGTGTCAGTCCCAACGTGCTTGTTGATCTGAATTATCATTCCTCTCTGCTGCAGCGGAAATCCATCTGTATATACCTCTTTCCTTAGCCAATTGGTTCACTCGCAGCTTCTTGGGAACAAGCTGAACTTGTGCAACTTGGTCCCACAGCTTGCTTCCTGTCCATTTCTGCAGTAAATGTTATCTCTATTGCAGTCGAAATTCTCTGCTGCAGAGATATTATTCCTTCTAGCATTCCTTTTGCAGCCATGTCTCCTCCCCTCTCTCAATAGCTGATCTGATGGCTTGCCGCTCCTCGGGATTTGGCTGAACCAAGCTACAATCTGGCCTTCGCAAGTTGCTTTTGGATCTTCAATCATCATTTCTTCTCTTTGGAGCCGAATTTCCCTATTGATAGTTTGCTATTTTTGCCCTGTTCAGCCGCCTAGATTAGCTTTTAAGAATTGCTCAACTCCAACTTGCAACTTCAACTTGGCTCTATCTTTCTCTGGTCATCATTCTTTTTGTCCCATGTGCTCTGCTCCTTACCTTTTCAGTCGAAACTCCCTATTGCAGCTTCATCAATTTCTTTTGGCGACACTGGTTGGGTCTTCAGCTTGAGTTAATTTCAAGCTGCGTTTGTAACTTCTGATGCAAATATTGCCCTTTGCTACATGTAGTATATCCGTGTCGTATCCAAAATCCTCTGCTATAGATATTATCACATGGTGTAGATAACATCTCCGAAATTCTCGTATATGACATTCTCAAATATTCTCTGCTGCAGATAGTATACTCAGATACTCTCTGTTTGCAAATCCCAGAGCAGACAGTCCTTTTTTTTCTTCTTTTCTTCTTCCTTTTCATCTTTTTCCTTTCTGCCTTCGCCTCCTCACTGAGATTCGATCCGATGACCTTTGTTCGGCTTTTTTCTTTTAATTTCTTTCTTCTTTTTTTCTTTTCTTTCTTCATTTTTTTAATTTTCTTTCTCTTTCTTTTTTCTGAGCGCAATTAGCGTATTTACATTAATCGGTCTATTCTATTTTGTGGAGAAAGATAAATTACAAGGCTGGCAAAATTAGATGCCAACATTTGCACATCTTGAAAGGGGAGTTCGAAGAGGTTCCATTTCAAGACGAACGAACGCCTAATTAGGTGTCTAACACATATTTTATACGCATTCCGACAAATGCATAATCTATTGCTGAATTTTCACTTCTCATATATCTCAATTTTAATATTCGCACGTTTTTTAATCATATAAGCAACATTACTTAAAAGAAATTCAAAATAAAAATATTCTCTCTTTATATAGTGTCAATAATGTATTTGCTTTAATTGAAAATTCAAGATTTTCTCAATGAAGAGATTTCGCGCTTTCACTAATTATAATAAGGCTAACTATAACAATGAGAAACCAAAATCGTAGATCAAATGTGTACCTATTTAAACTCGATAGCACGGGGAATCGCTCGTTGTATGTGTCCAATTCACAAAAAGGCGATGCTTACGAAAAGACATTGCTAAAAGTATCGTGATTATCAAATTCATCCCTATAAATTTGAGATGCATTTTGACCAATTAGTCAGTGTACTTCTAAGCACGGGTTATTTAAACTCTATGCAAATCTAAAAATCAAAGCTAGGATGAAACTGCATTTTTATAGTGGTTTTCCTAAGATTATTGGTCTAAGACCGTTTCGGAAGGGGATGTCTGGTTTGCGCAGTTGCTTTGTGGTCAGGTAACCCGAGGGGGAAAATTCGTACAGAAATATAATGCTCACTTTTCTTTTCTTCTCTTTTTTCTTTTTTTGTGGTCAAGAAATATAACGGTTGCTCTCCGTCAAGTCATGGAAAGGCAATCAGACAGGACAGAGACCATAGACGCATAAAACAGACCCGAGTCTGATCACAGTTCGGGTGCCGATAAGCCAAGACCGCGGATCATTACTGTGCAGATTGTAACGTTCAATCTTGCAAACCGCTTCAGTTTTATCAGTTAAACTGCATACACTGCGACAAAGGAGAAGCAAGAGGGCAAAGACTTGCTATATTCTCTTCTTGGGATTATAAGCCAAGGCTGACCATGCCCGAGCATAAGATTACCCTCCAGCCTCTCTTGACAATCCCCAAGAGACAGAAGTAGTCGGTGTTTGCGTTCATAATAACGACAGTTAAAAGGGTCGGGACTTTCGCCACTGCAAACAGTAAGCACTTATACCAACAGAAAAGACGTGTGGCCAAAAATTCAAAGCAGTAGTACTAAGATTTCTTTACAAGTTGCAGTACAAAACAAGTTGACTGCGTGAGCAGGCATAGTCTTATAACCCCGATAACCAGATCCCACTATGTATATCACTCGCTCCGCAAAAGATCATGAAGAACGGAGAACGCATTTCCGGAGCCTTCAAAAAGCTAGCTGAACTAACAAAGTGACGATATCATCCTTAGCTAACAACATCCCTGGTTCTGAATAAATCAACTGACTGACACAAGTTTGGATGGGTATGCTTACATTTCTGGACAGAGAACGAGTGTTACTCCCAAGAGTCCTTCCCCAGCAGAACTATGCCCCATGAAACTGAGCATTGCATCTTGAAAATAAACATGAAAATTGTTGCAACGGAAGCAATAGTGAGGAAAAGACACAAACCCAAGAAGAGCAGGGTAAGTGTCAATTAACCGACATTGCTGCATATCTAAGAATGAGAACGCAAAAATCTCAGGATCATCTTTTCCGTTCATTATACGTGTTGCAGCTCCACAAAATTAATCATAGCCAAGAGTCACAGTCTTTCTGACTCACATCCAAACCATATTATATTCTTCAGTGCACTAAATGCTAACTACCATTGTTGGCCAATGACTCATTTGAATGAGCAGAAACAGTCTCCTCAGATACCTGATTTCCCTGAGTTTCAGGTTGCTGTAATTCTTGATCGGGGAACACCTCAGATTGCAATGACGGAGCAATGTTATTCACATGTAGCCATGTTAGTTCCCACAAGCTATCCCCTCCTAAGGCACTCCGCTGCACAAGGACAGCCCTTGTCTTCATCACAAGCAGAGCATTCTTGAGGAGCTCAGGCACTAGCTCCTGAAGCTTCTCACTTTTCTTTCCACGAACTTTCACCTTCATGTACTTTTCCATTCGGCTGAGCACACCCAGCCACAATTTGCAGAAAGTTGTCAACTGCAAGAGGTCACGAAGCAATTGTAGAAATACTTTTGAGAGAAGCTTCATTGCAAGGATAAGTGTGCCTTCCATGTTTCGATAGTCTTTCTGGGATTGTCCCTGAGCAAGTTCCAGCAAATCATCAAGCATTGTAAAGATGACCACGTCAAAACACTGTGACCATAGAATATGCGGAAGTTGAATCCCATCTACTCCTGTCAAGCATCTTTGCAGTGACAAAAGTGCATGATTTCTGACCTCTTCTCTTTGGTCCAAGCAGACTTTTCTCAATCCCTGTACGAGCCTCAACCACATTTCCCCTATATCCTCAGACATTTTGGCGATTTCGTCCTCTGGCATTGCTTCCCTAGC
Organism: Rhodomyrtus tomentosa; assembly: GCA_028455895.1. Lineage (NCBI taxonomy): Eukaryota > Viridiplantae > Streptophyta > Magnoliopsida > Myrtales > Myrtaceae > Rhodomyrtus > Rhodomyrtus tomentosa. Next base: position 7,784,277 of record JAPCWY010000003.1, on the reverse strand, counting down.
TTCACAGGCCCACCGTGCTAGAGAATCAACCGAACCTCCCATGAGATCCAGCGCGCGAACAGACCGTTCTGCCTGTCCAACACGAGATTCGGCAAACTGCCTGGATGCATCTACACACAAAACATAATTTGCTGGCAATAAATGAGCCCCATCTGACATGATAAACAACAGTGCATCAAATCCTGCTTCAGAAGCCTCTGGATGACGAGCTGTAATAGAAAGAAGGGATGTGATGGTCCGCCATCCCATTTGTGACCTGATGTGAGTGGCATTAGCTTTCACCAGGCGACTAACTTCTTGAGTAATCTGCTCGCAATAGGCATCCGCAACCCGAGCATCAAGCTTCAAGACAAGTTGCATAGACCTCAAAAGTTCATCAGCCAGGTTCTCCTTGTAAGGAAGCAGGCGTTGACAAATCTTAAGGAGTCCAAACACAGCCTTCTCTACCAAGGCACAGGGCATGACAGTTGACTGAACAATGTTAGCAATATGCTCATAGACACCCTGCCATAGGAGCACAATTCGGTCTCGATTATTCAAAGTGATTGCAATCAACAACTCTAGGCAGAAAACAGCAGTATCTTCATCCTCAGGTGAGCTATTCCCTTTCTGGGGCCGCCCAGCAGCCCAAATAAGGGCCCGTGCCAGCTGCAATAGCGATTCAGCTTGCAGAAACTTACTCTCTGTGAATATGCTGTCTATGTGGCACTTTTGAATTGTCTGAAGTGTGCGCTGATGAGCAGCAAGTTGTTGCTCAGTGGGCTGTGATCTTGGCTCTTCTGTATCGAGAGATAAAAGCTGACTGAACCTACCCATTAATCCAGAAGATCTCCTTGGAGTTCCCATGGAAGGCATATGAGCTGCAGCTAAAGAATTTGCGACCGGCTTACCATGTCCAGGTTCAGCAGAAACCTCTGTCTCATCAGCCGCATCACTTGCCACACGAGCAGGAAGAAGACCAAGCTTGTGTAATCTTAAGATGCAATCCAAGATGTTTCTCCAACCAGTGCGGACATAATCACCATATCTATTTGCAATGGTGAAAACTGTTATTGTTGCCATCCTCGCTTTAGCGTCATCACCAAATGCTAACACAGGTTCCTCAACGGATGAAGGATTTAAAAGGGTTGTGAACTTGCAAAGAGAAACAACCAGATCATCCAGCACATCTTCAAGATGATGGCATGCTGATATCTTGGCAACAGCCAAGAAACCATCAATGCATGTCTGGTAAACCTCTTCATGTTCTGCATGATCAAACACCACAGAGATTGCAGCAATGGTCGGACCAGACATTATAGCGAACATGTCATGATCAAGATATGCTCTAGAATCAGAAAGAATGAATGGGGCAGTTCTCTTTGATTTATGCATCAAGTCAATCCAACGGCTCGGATTCATTTCAGGATAACCAGCACCTTGTTCCGGAGTGGTGCGAATTTCATTTTTACAAATAGAGTGGTAAAGCTCTGTCAAAAAATCTCGAGGTAGATCACTGCCTCCATTGATATGTCTATTATTCCGAATAAAATCCTCCTCGGTCATCTTTTTCTTTACCTGTACATTATGCTGATCTGTGTTGAGCATTATCAGAGAGTAGGACAACAAAAGAGCAGCATCCTTGTTAACCAAAATTTGTGGTGACTGCTCATAATATCTCTCTGAAAATGCCTCAAGGACTCTCTGAATCTTCTGCGATTCTCCAGGCAGTCGGAAAGTTTCCAAAAACAACCTTAGTGCAGTATCTAGATTCATGTCTTGGAAATCGAAGGTCCCAGCAAATTCATGAAGAACCTGAACACAAAATTCATCATGGTTTCCAAGGAAATCCCCAACAAGATTCTTATCCAACCCAGCAGTGTACCTGAAGAAGCACGCTACACTTTGTGGATCAAGTTTGTCAGGTAAGAGATGCGTTCCTTGCAGGAACTCTAGCCCCTTCTTTGGGTCACGATTGAAGTGATCTGCTCCAATCATCAACCTCCTCTTAATATACTTCCTCCGGCGGACGAATGGGACCCAATGATTTGGATCTCCATAGTCGTCACATTTGACCAGCCAAAATGGAGTATACTCGTCTAAAGCAACTGGAGCTTGTTCTGAGCTAAGAGATCCGTTCGCAATCCTTTCAGCCATTCCCTGGATGACAGCAATGAGACCATCCAAAGCAAGAATATGCATTGAAGACAAAGGGCAATTCACAGGAAATGCACTCTTTGACAGCAAATTGGCAAGGTCTTCAAAAACATTGCTGCAAGTTATATCACAATCCAAATTAGCATACATTTCCACCATGAAAGTCTTCTGCCGGCAGAAATCAACAAGAGCCTCCATGGCAACCTCCTGCTGCTGGTAAGAAGCGCCATATCTACTTTGGGCAAGCCTCAGAATCACACAGGAGAAGAAAGCTTCGAGCTGCAGTTTGAGTTCGGTACGTAGATGCTGATACAGATTCAAGACAATGCTACAGACCATGGAAAGAATGAGTGGACTCATAGACAAGCCAAACTGCATTAGATTTCTAAAGAGTTCGTCCTGGACCAAACTCAACAATCTCGGGTGGCGGCGTATCGATGGCCCACCCAACTCAATAGCTGAATTAATCAAACCAAGTGCAAAAAGCGGCACATCTTCGTCAAATGCTATGGTATTTGATCGAGGGCCCATTCCCGTGTGCTCAAAAAGATTTAAAAGAGAACACAAGAAGTGAAATATCTCCACCAGGGAAGGGACACCATAAGGTTCTGTCATCATTTGCAGATCAACTGGAACTGCATCCTTCCCTGCACCAGCTCCAAATTCATCCATCATACCAGAGATCGGAGCTGCCGATGAATTGGAAGTAAAACTTCCGGAGGATAGTTGACCATCAAGTTCTGAACCACTGTTGCCGTTATCTAATTGTTGAGTTCCAAAAGCATATTCACTGTCGGATCCACGAACCTGCCCAAGAAATAAGCCTGTGGTATGTCAATCTGCTTAACAGAAAAAAGTGTGATCCTACGTGGATGATTAGCCTACTGAGTAAGTGTACTAAATAATAATTCAATATGGGAAGCAAAATCTCTTAAATGTGCTTTCCAACATTAGAATAGTAACTATTTGTATTAGGAGTTGGCTATGGGTGATCTCTCATGCGGCTCTGTACCTTTATAGAACAAAAGGAAACAATTTGTCACGCTCCAAAAGACTATTTGACTTACTCTAGTGTTTATAAAGGGAAAATCATTACTGTATACTGGGAGATGTACATGAAAATTTTCCTGCAGCAAACAAAATGTCAAGCTTAAATCAGAATTCTGACTAGGCCTAAAGACATTTGAGTCAAGCGATTTGAAAGCTTGTCAATTTATTAATATGCAAAGAAAAAAACAAAAAAAAAATTATATGTTCAAGTATGTATCCTAGTGTTTCAAATATTAATACAAAGCATAACTGATAACTTGTCATATTGCTAAAAACTGCCATCCCGAGTAGCGTGTCCAGAGTTTTGTTCTTGGAGAAGACACATTTAGTAAAATCCTAGCTATTTATTTCTCCTTCTTATAAGTTGGTGAGTGGCATAGCAACATGAATCCACGAATGGTTAAAACAAAATAAAGAACTCAAAGAAAATTGAGGTTACATAAGTGGATGGAATAGATCAGAAGCCGTATTCTATAAGAATCAATTAAATGCTAACCGTTAAACACCAAATAAAAAAAGTCTTTTTCTATGAATTAGAATCCCGTTCCAGAAGGCTGATTGAACAAGAAGAGGAAGAAAAGTAACCAGCAGGGAAAAGAAGCTATAAGTACCTCTTCCTTCACCTTATTGCCTCCATTAACCAATGCATGTTCTGTGTTGTCAACGTCCGGAAGGTGTGAGAAAATGCAACGAACAAGTTCATGCATCGTGTGGCGGGCTATCCGCTGAAGCAACTCACCTTTGCTACCAGCTTGATGTACTATACGGAAACAAGTGTTAACTATTGTGCACACATGTTGATTACTCAGCATAACTGATGCCTTGCTTTTCATACAAGCCAGGAGAACTTGAAGTATTTTCATCAGTACTACTTCTTCTGATGCAGGATCAGTCACCTCAAATCGGCAGCTCGTCACAGAGTCTACAATTAAGTGCATTGCATCCTCTACGTTAGCTGTGGTTTGATCAATCACATCTAAAGTCAAGATCTTATAAACAGATGACAATGCGACACCCGTGATAGGTGCACCTGTTTCATCTGATCGAATGACATCTAGAAACGGTTGGAGATACAAGATAGGGTTGACAGTATGCCACTGGTGCTGCCAAGAAAAAATCTGTTTCCGTAGTGCCTTCAAAGATTGGATTAGAGAGTGCTCCAGTTGGTCATCTCCTGACATATAACGACCACCCCATCTTACATTTCTCCTCATGACAGCCAAGACTGCAGCTATTTCTGTGTTAATCACGCAACCTAAAGTAGCCTTGTGAGAACAGGGAGAGTCATAATCCTCAGGTTCTTCCTCAATTGCATTAATTCCAGGCGGCATCTTCATACGGCCCATTTTGATGGGACTTAGTATGTGAATGTAAGCAAAACTGCTACCGCAAAAGGTCCAGAGCTCCAGAAATAGTCATTACCTTGGGAGACACGGGATTAGTCAGTACAGATGAACCAAGTTACATATGAAAGCAAAAGCATATTGAAGCTTGAGGGTTAACAGGAGAAGCAGCATGATATTTTAAGATCCTAATACAAGCTGCTGTACAATCTCTAGTCTCTAATCTTGTGTGCATAAGAATGTCAGAAACATGTTATTGTAAAAACCATACTCAAGCATTCCCAATTCAAGCAGAGAAAAAAGTAGAACAAGGAATTTCAACGTGAGACCAGCAACAGTTTATTTACTTTCTCCTGTTCTGTTGACCAGGAGATGACCGGTCTCCTGGGATATAGATGCAGTGGCAGTCACAGCACCCGCACACAGCAGTGCGCCATTCAGAAATCTCCAATGTATAAACGCGCACTAGATATCCATCAGCTGCATCAACACCAGTGAGCCGCAAGAGCCACTGCTGCAATTCCTCTACTGAAGATGGTATATGAACACGACAAACATGACAGTTCCTCCAAGCCAGTTAACATCTGATATACAAAATTATCACGATCCCAAACACCAACAACCTTCAAGAGATGCTCATCCGATGATCAAAATCTAAGATATTTTCCCTCCTTTCAAACTAGGGGAAACTCCGAGCTTAGTGGAAACCTCAATTTAAATGACATAACACCGAAGTCTCGAACTAGTAGAAAATGATCACGAGTAAGAAGGAGACAGTGACCGTACTTGCTCACAATCAGAACCACTCGCAGATCCAGCCCGATATCAGCAACCAATAACAACGTGGAAGATACGCAGTCACAGCCACTCAGGGAAGATTCGAGAAAAAACTCAATGACCGGATGGTCAACAGTGACCGCAGATCTAACCCTCCAATTCACTACTCAGACAATTTAGGCTAACGGCAACGCAGCCCAGAGCTACACACATGACTCAACATCTGAAGAAGCAACGTTCCATAACAATTCGACCAAATTGACGCAGATACAATGATCCCACTCAAGCCCATCACCACTTTTTTCCCTCACCAGAAACGAAATTCAACCGAGATACGACTGCATTTCCTTTGTTATGCCGCTCCTCGTCGACCAAAGAAAGGAAAACAACCGAGGAGCAACAGCATCAAGCGCAAGGCAGTGAAAGTCGAGAACAGGAAGAGAGGAGATCGAGATGAGAGATGGCTCTTAATTACCTTTTCTGGCAGATCCAGCGAAGGAGACGCCAAGCACGACAGTCAAAAAATTGGCGCGTTGTCGTCGACTAATCACAATGCCGCGTCCACCTTCCCGGCTCGCCAAAACCTCTGCTTCGACGGAATCGTCCGTTCAAAATTCTTAGGAGCTGCGAGAAGATCGACTCCCGATGGCGACAGTCGAGAGGGATCGATCGTCGTCGCAATCCCGATCTATGCGATGGTCGAGCTGGGAGGGGGAGAGGACGGGGGCCCTCCTTCGATTTCTGAAGAGAAAACGAGAGGAAATTTCCCTTCAGCCGAAACAGAAAACCTGCAGTGAGAAAGTTTTTGTTCTCATGGAAAGCAGAGAGGACGACCTCCGAGTCGTAGTGTGAGAAGAGAGAGAGAGAGACGGAGACAGAGATGAAAAAATGAAAAGTAAATAATAAAGAATTTCCCTTTTTTGTCAGAAATAATAAAGAATTTCCCTTGAAAATATTTTCCCTTGAGAAAAAGAAAAGTCATTGGAAAATTCATTAATTATCGTTTTGTTTCACGAAAAATGAGTTATTTTAAAAATATTTTTTAAAAAGTAATCGCTTATATCACTTAAAAAAATTAATTAATAAAAAAAATTTCATCATCGATAATAATTTATGCCTGACTTAATTCATAGACGATGAAAAAATTTTATTTATTCATTTTTAAAGAAGTATAAACGATTATTTTTTGAAAAATATTTTTCAAATTACTCATTTTTTGTTAAATAAACAGAGCTTTTTTATTTTTTTTCTTTATCTTTTTTCTTTCTTTTTTGTCGTGGATACTTCTTTAATTCGCAAACATTCAGATAAAATACTTTATTTTCACGAGAATATCAAACAACTCCTCAATTCTTTTCTTGTTAAAATAAATAACCATTAAGCTCATTTGATAACCTCTCTACCTTTTGAATTCTTGAAATTATAAAGAAGATAGGAGGAAAAAAAAATAAGCTCCAACTCTAAGGTGGACAAGATTTACATCTAACAGTCAATTCTACCGGTGCGCAATTGCTTTTGAGATGAAATTGCAAATTATAGTATCAAATTCGGTCTAAAATTTCATTTTATGGACAAGATGATAATCATGATATGTAAAATATATGGGGATCGATACAATGCTAAACTATATTGGCATCTAAAATATTATTGAGAGAAGAGAATAGTTAAATATGTATGGAAAGAAAGTAAATGATTTACTCGACGAATTGGTATTATATATTACAAGGGTGATTTTGAGAAGTAAGAAGCAAAACGATAGACGATTCTAACTTGCTTTGTATGTATATTTACAACGTAATACATGAATAGGAAAGAACACAGTATTCCATCTCAAAAGTACGAGAATACTTTAAAAAAAACATACATATCCTTTACGGGTTTATTCATTTGCCCTCCGAGGGTACATTTTTCATATTTTTTTGCCTTCAACGGGCTAGAACTGTGCTTCCACACCTCTTTTCTAGCTGCAGTTTTACACCTTTGACTTCTCATAAATTTTGTAAAATTCACAATTTGACTTTTATTTAACTCGTGACACTTGACGTTCTTTCAAACTATTCAAAAATCACTTCCCGGAATCGCACGTGATTTTTGCCACATGGGTCAAAAACCTCTCCTCTTGTATTCTTTTTTGGACAAAATGTAGTCTGAATGGATGTCGGCAATAGCTAATTAATACCAGGCAAACAGGAAGGACCTGGAATCTGCGCAACACTGCTCGAGCAACTAAGCAAGAGAAATTCTCGGTGCATTGAACGAGGCGGTCAGCCAGAGAAACCCATTCAAATAGGCTCGACTCGTTCACAAGCTCATCATGGCTCTCTCCCCAGGCGACGGAGCATTTCAGGTTCCTTTGTCTTCTTCATTTGTAATCACCAGAAAATCTGATGTTTCTATGACTCTCTTATGCAATCACGTGATTACTCGTGTTCACGAAATAACAACGTACTTTCCATAAACCAATAAAAATGAGGGCAATTTTGAGATAAGCAACCGATCTTTGTCCTCCAAGCATCATGCTAAGATGAAGAGATTGACCCAAATGGTCAAAGCTAGTCTCATCCAACAGGGGAGATGCCAGCTAAAGTTAAAGGACCCAGAAGATGCGAGTCTAGCAAAGCAAAAGGAACAAATAGAAAGAACAGATAAATCCATCATGCAACAGGCAATTAGCTCCCAGTTCCATGAAGTATGCTTGACCGCAACACGACGGGGACAGACATGTTGCAACACCAACAACTGCCTCAGCAAGTCTGAGAAGATCAAGCCATGATCTTGGCAGACCTCACATACAGGCTATCCACAACCTTGCCGATGTTGGAAATGGTTTCCAGTGTAGCCGGGTAGAGAGCATCAGTCTTGGGGTCATCAAAAATGATGAGGCATCCGGCACCCTGATCCAAAGTCCCAGCAAACTTCTTGTCGAGAATCATTTGAGACAGTTTCTTCTCCACGTGATCCCCGGGCAATTCAATCAGCTCAGCAATATGAGAGATCTCGACCCTAGAGAAAGGCTCAATCAACCTGCAGAGATTCTGTTCCAATAAAGTGTCATACAGGGAAGAGAGGTGCCTGTGGACAATTGGGTCTTCCTCCAGCTGGGCTCTGAAATCCCTCAGTGCAGTCTCAAATAGCTTCAAGGATCGCTTCGAGTGGGCATCAGCAACAGCTTTCATGGCATCAAGCTCTGGCCCCACGTACTGCAAACCAGCCTTGGATGATATTACTCCAGCTACATCATCCGCCTGATGTACCATAATCTTGCATAACAACATGTATTTGAGGCTAAACACTGCCCTTGGATCTTCAAGAGCATTAAATGCTTCAAATGCCTCGAAGAAATAACTGTATGCTGTTTTATAATCCTTCTCTTCAGCATGAAGAATTCCACTCTGTAAATCTATAGTGCCCTGCTGAGCTGGAGGCACGTAAATGGCATTTGCAGCTGTTCTTGCTGCTGTAAGAGCAGCCTTGGCTTTGGGAAGATTTCTCAAGGAGAAATGAAGCTTACTCTCCAGCAAGTTAATGTCCACCAGAAGAAGCTTGTCATCGAGTCTTCTCACTTCCTTAATTAAACCTGAATTTAGGCTTAGCGCTTCTACATATTCCTTATTTTCCATCAGAAGTGTCGCAAGCCTCGCTTCAACTCTTTGCCGCAAGAAAGTTCGCTTCTCTGCACGGGTCCATTGAACCATCTCTTTGCAAAGAGAAATCTGAAGATCAGATGTGCCTGGAATCTTAGCCACTGCATCAATTATACACCGAACAATTTTTGCAGTTTTCGCCTTTGGAATCAAGGAAAAGTAAGGCCTTAATTGGGTCAGAAGGCTGCGAAGATCCTCTGCCCGATTCTCCTGCCTCAAAAAATCTGACAAATTAGTGATGGCCTGCTCTTTGATTCGGAGGGCTTCAGGGGACGATGAAGGGTTTTCAAGAATACGGTACAGGAGAGATATAGATTCTGATGGAGTTTTGGCCTCTAAAGCCTGAGCAACTGAATCGGTTGTTGCCGGGAGATAAGACGTTGACATCTTTTTCGAAAAATCAAAACCCTGGAGAAGAAATAAGACTTCGATATTAGATGAATGCTAGGTCCCAAGACATAACAGAAACCAGAGTACATGAGGGATAAGTAGAAGAACTCATGAGTTTGCAAAGCAGCCGACCACAAAAGTTCTCGACTAATTTCATCAAATTTACATGATAGAAACATCCAAATGATAACCTCAAAAAATCGAAATAATCTTACCAATGGGTGCTTTGCTACAAGCAAGCAGTATTATGATTCCAATTTGTATCCTAATAAAGCAAATGCACAGAAATCTATACGATGAAAATTCATAAAATTTCTTATCATCGGGAAACAGAAGAAAGCTGGTCAAGGAAAGTGTTCGCTGTCTATAAAAATTATTTAACACCCAATCACCTCTTGAAAGAAGCAAATGAATTCTCGCTACAATCGTATGCATTCTAATGACTTATATAACTTGCTTCTCTTCAGCCAATCAACAGTATAACCAGAACCACCACAACAGGACATGATGCCACCGCCTAATGCACTACTTCCCAGTTTCACTATTACTAATCCTATAACAATCATACTCACATATTCGCAAACAAAATCCTCCCAAAACAAAGCATGTAGTTGTGGTAATGCAGCCACTCATGACAAACTTCACCAGTGCTGCCAAAATCAACCAATGTCAGCATCTAATGATCTAGCATTAGAAACTGAAGGGGTGAAAGTCACGAGCAGAAAAGAAAACGTTTGGACCTTCCCCAGAAAGATATGCTTCGAAACCTCTCTAAAACTTTCGAATAAAGAAATATTGAAGATACAAAAAGAACGCGACACAAAATTATCATAAGAGACTTCGTCTTCCAAACAATCAAGCCATAACTCGACATCTAAATGATCTGCCATCTATCACTTGTATTCAGTCAACAACTGCCGCTGCAACCCAAAACTCCACAGGCATTAAAAACAAAGTTAACCAATTCAATAAAATTTGAAAATCCACCCCCACCTTCTGCGGATGCTCATTTTTTTATTGCTCAAGGGAGTAAAGGTGTTAAAACACTCAAAACCGATGATTTCCCAGAAGATTTGCAGAGCGTATGCCTGAATCTGACTCGTTACACTAAGAGCCTAAGACATACAATATCAACGAAAGTAAGCGCACTCAAACAAATCGACCATTATGTGATATGACAAACGCCAAACAAGTTCTGCTAAGTTGTAACTGTGCGGAAACAAATTACAGAGTTACAGCAGGAAGAAGACTGACGCAGCAGAACCAGAGCTACTAAAATCGCTCGTTAGCCTGCGATTTGCGATCTGGATTGACAGATTAGACATATTCGCTAGCGATCGAAGAAGAGGGCAACGGAAGAGATCGAAGAAACTGATACGAAACCCTAGCCGAGGGAAAAAAGAAGACTCCCTCGAGTATTTAAGCTCTTGTTCATTCAAGAATTTAAAAGCATTCCAAGTTGCTATGCGACCTACATAAAAGCCGCTTACCAGAATCTTCACGAATCACGAACGTCGTTCTGAATATGAACCGATCCAAACCCTAGCAATGGTGGAATAGGAGGAAGAAGAAGAAGAGGAAGTCTTACTCCGGTGGATTATTTCTCAAGAAAAGAACTAAAGTATCTGGCAAGCGTGGGGGTGATTTTTATATTCGCTGAAAATGAAAATTGAAATCATTACAATTTCCTTTTGCCGATAAAGAAAATATTGCAATTCTTCTCTATTTTACCATGAGAAACTTATACCAATTTGAAGTACAGAAATGATCTGAGGACGGCACTTTTGCTTTGTGGAAAGTGACGGTAACATCTTGACCACATATCAAGTAAATTATTTTTTAATTTTAAAATATATTTACTAAAAATTCTAGAAATTGTCACAAAAGGGAAATTAAGTCCAAAAAATTTTAGAATTTGCAATTAATTCCTAAAACTATCGAATCGATGCAATCGATTCTTCAGTTAACGCCGTCTAATTCGACTAACGAAAAAGACAAAAGTGCAATTTTTTATCACTTTCTTCCTCCCGCGTGGAAAGTAATAAAAAATACCACGTTAATATTTTAAATTGATTTATATGAAATTGATGGAAAGACTCAATTGCATCAATTTGATAAGTTTCAAGACTTGATTATGCTTTTTAAAAATTTTAGGACTTAATTATACATTGGTGATAAGTTTAGGACTCTAGTAAATATATTCCTTTACTTTTCAGGGTAAAGCATTTTAAAGGCAAAATGACAAAGTCATGTATGCTAAAACTACTTCAATAATTTAAACACAGAATAAGTGCACTATAAATATTAAAACATGTGACAAAACTGCAGTTGACTATTGAGACTTATAAAGTGTAAATTAGTTCTAAAACTTGTCAAATTGGTTCAATCGATGCTAATGTAGCTTTGATTAATATCATTTTCTTTATTTCAAGTGGTGATGACGTGGCTAAAACGACATAATTATAATCCAAATATTGGTATAAATTGTATTTAAATTAAATAAGAAAATAAGCTAATAAAAGCAACAACAAAAAAATCACTGCCACAACCCATCACGCCGGTCTGGGGCAAGGCCACCGGCCCCTGATCGGGGCCCATGATGAGGGGTTGCAACCCTCCCGCGCTTGGTTACTCTTTTTTTGTAATTAACTTATTTTCTTAATCTAATTTAAATAAAATTTTTATTTAAAATCAAATACCAAAAAGACGTAATTTTAGCTTTATATTTCATGTTTTAGCCACGTCATCAACGTGATAATATATTTTAAAAAAGGCGTGTCATTATTTTCCCTTAGTTAAGCTAAATTAAATTAATTGAAAGACTAGATTGCAATAATTTGATAAGTTTCAGAATTTGCTTGTACTTTTCGAAAGTTGTAGAACTCCACTCAAAGTCTTAAAACTTATTCACAAAAGTACAGTTAAGTCTTATAATTTTTAAAAAGTGCAATCAAGTCCCAAAATTTATTAAATTTGTGCAATCCAATTCTTTTGTTAGTCAATGCCACTTAAAAGAAAGAAAATAATTAAAATATATATATATGACCATTTTCCGTTAGCCGAGTTAGATAGGGTTAGCGCAATGATTTGATTACATCAAATTGATAAGTTTTAGGATTTGATCGTACTTATTGAAATTTTTAAGACTCGGCTATACTTTGATGATAAGTTTTAGTATTTTCAGTGCATTTACTTAAAAAAAAAAACTCTGGATGGAAACACCAGTAGTTTCTAAAATGTTCAATCCCACCCCTAATTTTTTTCAGTACTTCTTAAATTCGCGACACAATTCAATCCCGCCTTAACTTGTAATTGAAATTTGCTTACATTTTCGTCCACCTTCAGAATAAACATTTTACGTGGCAGGAGAGAATATCATGTATGGGCACTTTCCGTGGCTAAAAATGCCCACTCGACTCCCAGTCCATACTTCTGCCTTAGATTTGAGGTCGGAAGACTTTTTTTTATTATTATTTTTTCATAATCTAAACGCTACGGTGCTACATGATAACACTTCAGAGTGGAAATTTTTTTTGTTAGAAGTCAATCTGGCAGAAAAATTCGTTAAATAAAATCAGTTTCGAAGTAAAAATACGTTTGATAAAAAAATTGACTTATAATATAAATTTTTACTTCTAGTTAGATTTTTAGCCAATTTTGAAAAGTTAAAAATTTTTAATTCTCGACTCCATAATCATTTCTTCGACCACACGAGCCTCGGCCGACTACCGTTGCCACCCGTAGCCGGCCGCCGCCGCTACCAAATATTTTATTAATAATGTTTAAAAAATAAAAACTTTCAACTATTACCAAATGAATTTTTGTAATTAGAAAATTGCAGAAGTAGAAAAATCAACTTCTGCTTTTGAGGAGAAGTAAAAAAATCAACTTATACTTTTGAGGAGAATTAGAAAAATCAATTTCTGATCAGAAATTAAGAAGTTGGTAAGAAATGTTACTATGCGTTACCTATGTATACATGATGATCGCGAAGTGAGGATGGAACATCACCTCGTTAGATTATTTCCCCACATCGAAGTATGGCTTGTAAATTCGAAGACCTTATGGATTCAAAACATATTCAAATTTAGATAATTTATCAGAAAAATCTTAAACTTAGTACAATTGAGCTAATTCGATCCTAAATCCCTTTTGTTTTTGCACAATTAAGTTCTAAACATTTTGCATTTGTGACAATTCAGTCAATTTGATAATTTTTGGGCATAAATTACTAACGTGAATGTCGAAAATTGGCCAACATGGCATCCCCACACTGACGTGAATAATGTATTCTGAATTTTTTTATTAATTTCTCAACTTTTTTTTTCTCTATTTTTTTCCCCTTCTCCCTCCGTGGTGGCTGGCCTTCTCAATGACCGGCAACACGTAAGGGCTGGCCAGGCTTGCTCTTGCCTGGATTGGGCGAGACTGACCTTTTCGGCCGAGCGATGCTCGTCCTCGCAGGAGTTAGCTCGGCTGAAGCTAGCAAGGATCGGTCTCGCTGGCTTCTGGCGAAGTACCTTCGACGAGTTGAACCCGCTAAATACCCTTTCACGACCACTGTGGCTTTTCAATTTATTTCTTAAAAAGTAGTTCAAAAAAAAAAACACCAAAAAATAAAGAGAAAAAAAGTTTGTGTAAGAGAGAGCGCCATAACACAAATGTCACAGATAGGAGGTTCACGGCCCAACAAACAGAGCAGAAGGCCCAAATGATCCGACAAGCCTTAAAGCTTCTTGGAGTCTTAGGCGCGTTTGATAAAAGAATAAAAATTCATTTGGAAATATAAATTATTATTTTTTCTCTTCAGAACAAATCTCTGTTCCCGGGAATAGAAATAAGAAGTTAAAAAGAAAAAGAGTAACTTCTTTCTTCCAGGATTAAAAAGAGAAACAATGCCATTTTAAAAAAATAAGCTCAGTGTAACTTAATAACTCGTTTTTATGACTACAAGTCCATGCCCCGCCAATCGCCAGCCATTGCCATCTCCGCTACCATTTTCATAATTAAATAAAATATAAATTATAAATAAATTCTTGAATAATATACAGTTACCAAGCGCCTTATTCTGCTAAAAAAAATGGTTTCAAAGAACATAATCAGAATAAATCAGTTATGCTAAAAAAAATTGTTCTCTGAAATAGGGATGTCGCCAAATGCACCCTAAGATTTCCATGAGGATTCGAGAATGCTTCTAAGGACAATACAAGAAACGTGTGCTTGTTTTATATATGCTTCCCGTATTTGATGGTTAAGTGCAAATGGTAATTGAGGAGAACGGATTTTCCACGTCGGATTAGGGATGATCGACCTTTGTAATTAGAGGGTCTCGTATATTATACGACGTCTCCCTCGTTTCTACAATCCAAATTGAATCACAGCAAGTTGTTGATGGCATGATCAATATGAACTCGAGTTACATGGAGAAAGTGAAGTGCGGGAACAAAATTACACCAGTGCGGCATGAAGAAAACGACATGGTAGAAGCAGAGCTGCCAAAATCGCTTGTTAGCCCGCGTTTTGCGATCTGAATCGACAGTTGTGGCGTTCTCCGGCGATCGGAGAAGATGGCAAAGGAGATGGAAGAAACTGATGTTCAAGGTTTTTTAGCATTGCAAATTGACATGTTATATATGGACCAAAGCGGCTAGCCAAGTACTCCAGTGGAGTATTTCTCAAGAAAAGTATGGAAGTAACTGCTAAATTGGGGGTGATTTTTGCACTTGATAAAATTAAACTGAAATTACTACAATTTACCTTTGGCAGTACGGAAAATATTGCAATTTTTGTTTTCTTTATCAGAAGAAACTACAACAATTCGAAATATGTGCATCCCTCTTGGATGGAAAATTATTACCAAATTGTAGCAAATTCACACACACAATGTGAGGAATGTCAAAATGGCAAGTCTAAAATTTTGTTAGAACTCTTTTAGTGATTTAAATATGGAAAAATTTAGGTCATGTCCCGCTTTGGCGCATGATATATAATGAAAAATGATATAAATCATCTTTGAACTTTAACCAAATATGCAATGTGGTCCCTGAACTTCTAATTTATTCAATGCGATCCCTGAACTTTAGTCCCATGTGCAATTTCGTTCATCAATCATGAACTTTTGGTATATATTCAAACCAGTTCATCCACTATATGTTGTCCCTAAATTTAAAGTAATAGAAGGACAACATTTGATATTTTTATGTAGTGTAAATACTAGTTTAGTATTTATCACAAGTTTAGGGACTAGCTCGAAGAAAATAAAAGTTCATGGATGACATTGCACATTGAGCCAGAATTTCTTACCATATTGAATTATATTATATTTTGGGTCAAAGTTCAGGGACATTTATGTCATTATTCCATTTATAAATTTGAATACCTTTTGGATTCAAGCATTTTTAGATTACATACTGAAGTTTGACGTGAAGATTCAAAAACACTTTAAACTTAAGCATTCATTGTATTCCACAGACGTGTACACTGTTTATTAAGATGTATATGTGAGTTGTGTTAAAAAAAAATTGACATAGGAGAATATGTATATTGTAGAGCAACTAATATAGTTTTGTTGACTCATATCTTATTAGTTTAAATTTTTGAGTGAAAGTAGATCTAATTGATTATGTTGAAGGACTCGGACTTGATCTCGCTTTTGGAGGTGTTCTAGGGTAAAATATATTCGTGTTCCCAACAAATTGTATCATAATCAATGGTAGAATGGTGAGCCCCAAACACTAGAACATGTAAATATGTATGTGCGCTCTCCAACAAATGATATCAGAGCCGATAGTAGATTAGTTGGGCCCAAATTTGTTCAACTGTTTGGTGGATGAAGATGCGTGTGATTTTTGGGGCGGTGAGTGTTGTAGTGTAACAAGGTAGGTTGGGTGGCAGACTTCATAGCTCGATTGTGGAGAAAGATATATTGATGCAAAATGGTACCTGGATTAAAGGAAAACACACTCAATATTGAGCTCTCACGTGAGAAAAATATTATTAGGAAGCAAAATACTACATCAAAAAATTAATATGGTGAAGAGTAATTAATAACGCCATAGCTGATTCATAACTCAATGACTTAAGTTTTTCAATATTAGTATGTCTAATTGACCACGGTGATAACTTCGAACTTGGATTGCTGCGTGCTCCAGACGCTATTTTTGTTAGGACGAGCTAGGAGGAAAGAGATGCGAAGTAGGAAAAGAAACAGAGGGAAAGGATTAGGAGAAATCATGAGAAATTAGAGGATTAGACCATCCCGTCGACCACTCCTATGCCAGCTCTAATACTTAACTGTGAATCGACATTAGCGACTACAGCATTAATTTTCGTTAGTGTACTTAACAGGAGAATGACATTGAATTTGACAAAAAACGTTCAAGCTACTTTTGATGACCTTTCTTTGACCTCCCCCCCCCCCCCAAAAAAAAAAAAACCAAAAAAAAAAGAAAAAGGCTAAGATATTAACTCACGGTCATCTTAAATAAACTACGCAGAACATTCATCATAGCAAAATGATGGAATTTCCACAGATAAGACTACAGAATAATAGATTGGTGCAGTCACCAATTGCCTTCACAGAATCAGGACTTACAAGCAGTTCAACCGTGTGCCCTCCACACATATATATTGACCGGAAGCCGAAAATCCTCACATTTTCAGGTCAATTCTTGAGGCAGTCGGCGCATCTGGACCTCGAGGAGGAACGAGGGCACCGGAGAGTTATGACTGACTAGAGATGGAAAGCCTTTAACCACTGACTCGAAGCACCTGAACCCGTCGCCGAGCTACTATGAGTTCGTTCATCTGTGCAATTTGAAGCAAGAGTTGGCTGATCTTCTGCGCAATCCAAAAGATCAATCCTGAGGTCAGTGGTCATTATGTAGACAGATTTTCTCTATGACTGGGTGCAAGAAGCCATGCCAAACAATGGAAAAGTTCCAGGGAGGAGAAACAGAACATCGAATTGCAGTATTGAACATATGAAATATGACCGAATATTCACTATTGACATCAGCTTGAATCTTTAACAAAGTGGTACGGGGTTCGTGATTTCTCGGTCTGGGCGATAGCTATCCAAGTAGATACTGTTAATCCGGATATCCTACCACATACCAGTTACCGGGCAGATAGAAGTACAGAACCATATCATTCACTCAGTGAAGAGTCTCCGGTTTTTCTGCAGAAGAACAAACTCTAAACGCATATGCATCGGCTATGCACAAGTAGCAAACCACAACTCGGGTTAGCCCGAATTACAAGATAAGGAATTGTGCAGCTAACCAAGACGAGTTCGGTTCTTTTCCGCTTCTATTGGAAACTATGTGCCCAGAAAACTTGTTAATCTGAGCAGTTTCTGCTGACTGCACTAGCAAAGTTTTTCGGACATGTAGCATTTTCTCAGAAACCACATATGAATTAACATCTTTATGCTGCTTCTAAGTTCTAACATTGGTTTCACTCCCCGACCCCCCCCCCCCCCCCAAAAAAAAAAAAACAAAAAAAAAAAACAAACACAACATTGGTTCCACTCCAAAATCCAGCAGATACTAATTATCATGAGTTTAATAAGGTTGTTTGAATACCAAATGAGTCTCAGTACTTGAGAAACTATAATCCCACACACGCAAACAATTTTCTGAACCATTGACGACTAACCTACCAAATTCCTCTCGTTTTGTTCTCCTCGGTTCCTTATCCCATTTTACATGCCGAAGAAGCACGTGAATCTGTGAATCCTTGCAATTACAGCTAGAAACAGAGGCAAGCCCAGGTGAATTCTTTTAGCTTGGAATCATCAGCTCTGTCATGCAAATCAAGAACTTGCGGGGAGACGAAGAAACTGCAAGTCCCTATTCGTTACCTGGTCCTTGTCTCTGATGAGGAAGAGGAGACGGTTCTCGCTCGCCTCCACGGGGACTCTGTCCCTCCTCCACCACCGCCACCTCCTCCTCCTCTGCATTCTCACGTACGCCAGCGAGAGCAGGACCGCCGCCGCCACTCCGGCCGCCACCGCAGCCGAGCCGAACGACCAGAAACCCCCCACGAGGAGCAAGCCGTGGCGGACTCTCGAAGCAATCCCGTAGACGCCGGACCCGAGAATTGCGGCCAGCGTACGACTCGGCAGAGGCGGCGATGGCGGTTCATTCTCCGTGCCGTAGGGAGAAGAAGGCGAAGAGGAAGATGCCGATGGCGACGACGGAGTCGAGGAAGGAGAAGGAGAAGGTGAAGTGGGTGTACGTGGCGGTGGCGGTGGCGGCGGGAGACGGTCAAGGCCCTCGGGGTGGAGGGGAGGGAAGACGGAAGAGGAGCGACGCTTTTGGAGTTGGAGGGAGTCGTCTCTGCCGACGACGGCAGCGACGCCGTCGTTGGTGTCCCACTGGTTCGTACCCGAAGAAGAGGGAGGTAAGTGGAGAGACGGCGGAGAATCGGGGGATTGAACGTGTTGCCATTCATCATCCACGGCCTCTTCTTCTTCGCCAGGTGCTTTCGCGCCGTCGGTCGCCATTGATTTGGAGCAGAGAAGGCGAAGTGCACTAGCCTCTCCCCACCAGGTCACATATAACTGGCCCTCACGCCGGTGTTGCAAAACTAATTGCATTGGTTACATGCCAAAGTTGATCATAAACAGAATTAATCGCCATTAATTACATTACAAAACACAATTTAAAAATGAATGATTTGAAGAATAATTTCAATAACTCAAAATAATTAACCAATAAAAAAATATTTCCACTATCTATAATAATATACATCTAAGCACTTTTGCTCAAGAAAAATATCTATTTTATGAGCGGTCAATGATTATTTTTAATAAAGTATTTTTCAAATCATTTTATTTTTAACAAAATAGAAGGAGCCTTGATGTTAATATTTTTTCAACAATTAAAAGACGTGCCTGATCAAGATAAGAGAGGAAAAAGGATTTGGATTGATAATTGATCAAAGAAGTACACCACTTGAGTCGAGTCAACTAGATACTATGTATGGCGCCTTTGCGGCCATGTGAAAGTATGACTTTATTAGTTGATTAATAAGTGTCAGAGGGCACTTATAAATAAAACTCTCCATTTGTGTGTAGGTGGGAAATCAATGAACTGAAAAATATCATCCTAAAAAAAAAAAAAATCTACGCTCGAATAATTTTTTATTGAGAAATATTTTCGTCGATCCATCTTTCAAAATGTCAAGATATTTTGGTTGGTTTGTTTTCGCAAAGAAAATCGATCATCTATCGTCGACGATGTAATAGATAGCGCGATATTTTCCGATCGGCATGGAAATCAAAGTCGGTAGAGATCATTGAACATCTTTAAAAATAGATAATTTTACACGCACGTGAGCTATTTTGCTAACGAAAAAGATAACCAAGGAAAATTTAGTGAATCGAAAGGATGATCCACTTAAATCGGATAGCGCCGGGACGAGCTTGTGAATACGAGAAGGACGCGTTTTTTTATTTTTTTTTTTCCCGTGTTATTTTGGGGGTGATATTTTGTTTGATATAAAATATCTGCCAAAGGAGGTCGTCTCATTTTCCTTGGAAATTTACCATTTTGTCCTTTTGGTGCTGGCTAGTTTTTGAGATTTTTCCTTTCCAACGAAAATCGCATTTGAATGATGTGACGAATTCCCATTAGTATTTTTGAGCATTTAAATGAATTTATTATTTTAGAACGTATTTTATACGCTCTCCGGGGGGGAATTTTGAAAAAAAAAATCCGGAGTCAATTCACGCACTTCATTTAAAAAAAATAAAGTTTAGAATATTATTTGGATCTCGAAAAAATATATGTGGATAACATATTAATTTTTGCAAAATTTTTAATTTAAATTTGAAAATGCCAAAGGGCGCGAACCGCGTACCAAAAGTAATAATAAAAACTAATTCGGATATTTGGGAAAAACACTTTGTAAGCCTTTTGTACTTCTTCATGCGGGCCTCTACAGTCTTAAGGATGAGTACGAGAATTGCTCAATCCAAATTGCTAAAAGAAATAATATCACACAACCTTTTAGTTTCATTGGATACATAACAATTTGAAACTATATGAACAAGGAGGAAGTAGATGCGCCCACTTAGGGGTGCATGACAACACTCCATAAATTATTTCTAGAAAAAAAATCTATTTCTGCAGTAGGTTTGGAACATAAACTTGTTTGATAACACAATTTTAAGAAATTATTTCTAGAACAAAAAGTTATTTTGAAAATAAATTTGAATTAGAAATGAGACATAAAGAAAGTTACTTTTTTGAGAAATAGAAATATAGATATAAATTTTCGTCGATGACCAGTCCACCGATCGCACCTTGCCCCCATCGCAGGTCACCGACAGCCGCTGCTGCCGGTTGCCACCTCGGTCAAATAAATTTTTATTTTAGAATCATAAATTTTATGCCGCTATCAAACGCATTTTTTTGCTCAAAAACTTATCTATAAACATAAATAAAAAAAATTATTTCTGTTCCAGAAATTCATTATGGAATATAAATGCTGTAAATCGCACCCCTCTAATGTATAAAATTCCGAAGAACACGTTCTTGGAAGGATCGGTTGCACAATAGTTTTTCCTTTGGCTGATGTAAAGTTACTGTTTGTCTTGACCATCGGATGTGTCTCTAAGTACATCATTTCATGTGACATTGGATTGGTCTTGTAAAAGTCTAAACTATCACCATACCGGTCGTAGGTCATAGCTTGAAATTAGAGACGGCAGAACGAGTGTAGAACCCATATTTAGCAACTGTGAGTCATGAATGAGTTGTCATAAGGTTTCAAAAACAAGCTAAGCGGTCTAAATAGGTTACATAAAACCTTAATGGGTTATAAATAGATTTTAAATAAGTCATAATTTGATTAGCAAAAATCTTATGACTCTGTTTGATTCACAAGATATAACTTCCAGAAAAAACATTGTTCGGATTTTATTATGTTTGGTTCGCGAAACATAAGCACATGAATTTGTGAAAAACATTATCCATCCATGGAAAAAACTCATTCAAAAAAACATTTGCCCTCGTCTTTGCTCCCTCAATTTCTTTACATTTTATTTTCTTTTATGCTAGTTTTTGTATTTCTTTTCTTCTTTTTTCTTTTTTTCCCTTCTTTCTCCTTCCTCCGTCTTCCTCCATTGATTGCGAACCTTGGCAATGACCGATAGCCTGACGATCGGCCATGACTTCGGCCAACAAGCTTGAGGCTCATGCAAACCTCGATCTCGCTTGTGGCAAGTTGTCATACCATAAGGAAGAGAAATAAAAAAAATAAAAAGTTGATTTGAAAAAATAAAAATGAAAAGAAAAAAAAAGTTATTGAAAGGAGTGCATGGAGAAAAAGTAAATCCGGTTTTCCATACCAAAGAAAGGAAAATATTTTCAGGGTCTTTTTCATACTTTTCTATTTATTTGTTCAAGAGTTGTCACATGTGAAAAAAATAAAAATAAATTTTTTTGGAAAGGACGAGTATTTGCACGGCGATGACCATCAAGTGTAGTCGCCTCTTCAATGGCGCCAAGCTAGGGTCTTCGATCGCAAAGCGAGACATCTCCACGACCTTATTTTTAATCGATTGTTTTGCATGATATGAAATCACATATACTGTTCTTTAACCGCTTCAACTTTTTTAACGCCAAATATTGAAAAGTATAGTTATTTTCCTGAAAAAATAAAATTTTGTAAAATATTTTTCACAAAACAAACGCAGCCTAAACGAGTGGTAAATAATATTTCTGAATATTAAAAAATTGAGTCTTTTAATAGCTTATAATTTTATTTTATTTTAGAATTTTTCCTTCCTTTTTGTTTTTTCCCTCCTCCTCCTTCTACCTCAGCTGCAACAAGCTGGATGGCCATTGTCATGCTCAAGTAGGAGTGTCAAATGTACCCGCGCTGGGTGGGTCGGCCTGAAATTTTTTTGAAGTTTTGGGCCTTTTCGGGCTGGGTTTGACACTCGGACTAGGTAGGGCCAAGCCGGCCTGCCACTCAACTATGTTTAATATCCATTTTTTATTTTAAATTTAATTTAGTTTTATATTCTTTCATTTTAAGGGTTTATTAATTGATTTTAATTCCAAAAAAATATAAAAAAGGAAAGAAAAAAATAAATCGGCCTGACTCGGCCCGGCTCGATTGCGGTACTGCTCTGTTGACACCCCTATGCTCAAGGCCGATTGCCGAGTTGTTGGTTTTTGTTAAGGCTCGGCGACCGGCGGACAAAGTAGAAAGAAGGAAAAATGAAAAAAGAAAATAAAAAAGTAAAAACATCAATTTTTTTAACTATAAAAATTGCCACAATATTTTAGAAATACATTTTTTTTCAAGAATTTGTATGAAACAAATTTTTTAAATTGCATTAAATATCAGAATGTTTGAGCAATATGAGTCGTCGGTTGTTGGTTTCTGCCGCGGTAGGTCGGCAACCCTCATCGATCATAGAAGAAAAAAAAGCAAAGAAAGAATGAAAAATACATAAAAAAAAATCAGAATACTTTTTTATCTCTAAGAATGTATCGGAAACAATTTTCTCTAAATTGGATTTCAATATTGATGTAATTTAATAATATGGGTCGGATTGGATATGTGTCGCTAAATTTATATAGTATAAATATGAGTCAAAATGTATTAAATAGATCGGACCGTTTTAGACCCGGCCCGTCTCATCCACTTGTCAGGTTATCCTTGAAGTTGAGGAATTCTGGCTTTTTGAAAATTGCCATGATCGAACCGCCTGAGGCCCTACCCAACGATCGGGCCCATCGATCGACAATACAATAGCAGACAAAGCCCAACATGCTCTGCAAAAAAAAAAGAAGAAAGCGGAAAACGCCTCAAAAGACGTGGGGGACTTCAGCTGTTGTAAATTTGTAATCAGTTGCGAGTGACGAGATCGAGCCGAATCCTAGACAATTCATTCAACGCCCGATGCTCCCACGGAGCTGTGATGCGAATCTTCTTCAATGGCGGGTGGAATGAGATGACGAACTTGACTAACCGTTGGGCTCAGCCGCTAACCTGTTTTAGATGTTGACTTTGGCAACCGACCTTCTTCTCCATTAAACTAAAGCCTCACCACCAATCGCCGAGCGCCACTCCCCCCGCCACCCTCCCCACCACATGGCACGATTCGGTCGAGAAAACAAGGACCCATCAAGCTTCGGAACCCGTTCTCGCAGCAACCACATCGCGACGAAATTGGACGCTCTTTCTTTTCCCTTTTGGCCGATGAGACAGGAGGAGGAGGAGAGAGCAAGAGCCTTCACCAAGCTGCAGGGGGGGAAACTTCACTCCGTTTGTACTGTTTAGATTGCTTCCGTATTGGACAAGGCATAGAGCTCGATCGGGGCTAACTACTCTTCTCGATAGTTCTAGTTCTGGGCATTTGTCCGGTCGGTTTGATTTGGGCTGCCAATTATTAATTAGCAGGTGCCAGATCACTCTCTAGCTACCTCACCAGGTGCTAGCAGCGGATCCTACTCCTACACGGTCCCCCTGTAGCCATTTCTCATTTTAGCTTTCGTTCGGAGGAGGCGCCGGGTTTGATGCTTCCTGCTCGTTTGCCCGCTTGCTGTTGTATGAACACGCGTAGTTGTTCTTTTGTTAGATTCTTATTTCCTTGCTCTTCGTTTTCCGGCGATCCTGGCCAGGAGTGTCCAATACGTTGCCAGTTTAAGCGGCGAAGTTCATTTCTTGAGCTAAGTTCGTTAATGAGGCACGCATGCTTAATGTGCTTTTGGCTTTGGTTCTGGGATGCAGCTTCCTGTTAATGTTCTTCACTGTAATAAGTTGGTGTACTTTTGGGTTCATTTGAAGTCTTACGCTGCACGTCTTAATAATGATTGCTTTCCTGGCTGATTGTGCCGATGTGCCTTGTTGTATTCCTGTTCTTTGTTTCTCCCCCTCCTCTTTCGGAAGCAAAGTTTGTGGTACGTTCTTATGGGTATCTAGATTTGCTTGTAGTGTGGGGATTCTATCTATAGAGATCTAGTTTCCAAAATTTTGAAGGTATTTGAGTTTCTCCATGTGCTTCCGAGATGCACTATGTTCTTGCAGCTTAAAAGCTTGGAAAGCTAAATCGCACTCGCTCTGTATATGCTTTTTGTGTGCTTCCTTTTCATATTGTCTAATGCTTTTGCTTTTAACTCGCAGGAATTACCCTCTTCTTTCTTTGAAGTTGTTGGGATATCACGAAAAAAATGCTTGTGTCTGCTCTTTTGACCTCCGTTGGAATAAATACGGGCCTTTGCTTCTTATTCTTCACATTATATTCAGTCCTGAGAAAGCAGCCAAGTAACTATGAAGTTTATATCCCACGATTGGTAGCTGAGGGGAAATCTAGGAGGAGAAGCTGTTTCAACCTAGAGAGATTAATTCCTTCTCCAGGGTGGGTGAAAAAGGCATGGAAGCTTTCTGAAGAGGAACTATTATCTATATCAGGCTTGGATGCTGTTGTATTCATGCGGATTATTATTTTCAGGTAATTCAAGCTCTTGGAAGGCAAGCGTTCTTTTTAATAGTTCTAAGTGCAGCTTGATTTCTTTTACCTTCTTTCGATGGGTATCGCAAACTTGAATTGGCAGTTTCTCTAAGTGCTGGAATGAGTATGCCCATTTTCAGAATGTGTTGGTAATGAGGATTAATCAGTGCTTCACTAGACACTATTTTAACTTGCCATCTCATTTCTCCTGTGGAAGTGATGCATGATTTCTTTTTGGTTTAAAGTTGATATGGTTAACTTTCAGCTCACATTGGGAACTATTATAGAAAGATGCTTAGAGGAATATCTCCCCAGGGAAATGACATGATATGGAGGAAATAGAATTAGCAAACAGAACCTGCTTACTGAATATTTCAAGTGGAGCAGCTACTAGAAGCCCCTTTACTAGTCAGGGGACAATTTGCCTTTCCTCTTGATTAAAAAGTCAGTCTTACAATTTTTCTTAATTCAGAAAACAGAACCTAAAACCCTCGTCTCTTTCACATGAAGGTTTAGCATAGCTATTACACGCTCCATGAGCTTATGTTTTAATGCCATCTTTACAACTTACGTTTCTTGTTCAATTACTTTCTAAGGAATTCAAGAGCAGTAGGATTTTGGCTGAGTATCATGACCTGGCTGCTTCACCATCATATAGTAGTTATTGGATAGTAGCAACTCCTCTGAATTGGATATTTGAATCTGAATGATGAATTATACTTTGGTTTAGCCTCATTTAACAGCCATTTATTGGAATGATCTGAGGCCATGTTGTAGCTGTATTCAAGCTAAATTATGTTGCATATGTATTCGGTGATTCTTATTGGTAAAGCTTCTAGCCACTGGGTGTTAATGCCTTTGTTCTCTTTGCGTTCCCTCTCTCTCGGCCCTGTTGTCTGAAGTATGGTGAGGTGACATATTGGATGGTATTCCAACTTCGAATGCCTGAATATACCTATTTATCCAAAATCATGAGAAGATTTGATGGTTTCATCATTTCTTGCACAGCTTGCTAGGATGAGCGCAAGGATAGTGAGCCGGATCTCTTTCTGTTTTGCATATCTCAAATTGCATTCTGCTGGATTGTAGAAGCTAACTTGTGATGGTTAAAAGTTTGCTTCTCATTTGTGTAATGATTTCATGTCCTTGTTTAATGTGTCATTAGGGATTCAGACTAATTGTGAGTTTTTATTAGTAGTGATAATTGGATTACTGATGTCATGGAACACATTTCTCTCCGTGAGATTGAGGGAAATGCTTGTTAACTTCTTCAACATGATGTGTATAAAGATAATCGATCATGACAGAGCATCAAGTTAAAATAACAAGCTCTAGTAAACAGTGAAACAGTTGAAAAAGAGCATTTGTTTAATAGAATTTCTGTAAAGAAATGACTGGGATGCTAGAAGTTAGATCTGAATTTTGGATATTCGTTAGCCTTTCTTCTTTCTATTCATATATGTCCCCATCAATTGATGTGTAATGACTATGGTAACGGGTGCGCTAGCTTCTCTGCGTCATGTATTTACTTACCTCTTTGGCTCTTCCTAATATAATTTTCCTTTTGATCTGAATTTTTACAGCTTGAGAGTTTTTGCATTTGCGGGTGTTATTGGGGTCTTCATCCTTCTTCCAATGAACTGCACTGGTGATCAGCTTGAGGATATTGACTTTGTCGATTTTTCAAACAACTCACTAGACGTATTTACAATATCGAATGTAAACAATGGATCAAACAGGTATTTTTTTTGTTCATCTTTATTATTATTATTATTATTATTTTTGGTATTTATGACCGTTGGTGGAGAAGAGCGATTAGTTATTTTGTTTGTACACTTATAAATTCTACCAAAGTTGATGCTTTAGGAAATCTTCTTGAGCTGAAAATATGTGATTTGTCAGTAATACCAGGAATTCCGAGTCCTGTCACCTAGTTCGACATTGACACCACTGAGTCTCAACTTTTGTGTAAGGATAGATCACCTCTTATGGGAAAGATGGTCTCCTCTTGATCTTTTCTTGATGCCAGTACTAATTCATGCTTTAAGCATGCTTTATCTGACATGATATTTTAACTCGAATTTTGAAATTAATCAAGCCGCCCATACTTTTAGATGAGGAGAAGATTCTATCTCTTTTTTTTTTTGGAATCCCTGTTAATATGCGATGGAAACCTTTGAACCTTTCTTTAACTTAAGAAATACGGGCGTCAATTACTCCACACACCATCTTCTTTTGTGAGGCTAGATATCTGAAATCTGCCTTAGCTGATCATTTTTTTTCTTCAGTTGGCTTCCATTTACATTTGAGAGTCGAGAATTTCCACCATGTGCTCCACTTTTTTAGTGTGCAGTAATTTATTGCTGCTACTGAAGCCAGATTTTTTCTATCATTTCTGGGTAACTTGCTAACATAATGTAGGGTAGGTTGCTGGTCCTTGCTTTTACTGCGTTATTTCATTTTCAAGGTGTTTCTTTGGGTTCACATGATACGTATAATATTCTGTAGTTGTAGGAGAACCTCAAACATACCATGTTTGGACTGATCCTTGCTTTTTGGTTTATATATGCAAGAACACTCTTTTGCACTCTCCATCAACTTAACTACTGCATACAAACTGAAAGAAAGCGTAACTGACCAAACATCGTCCTTAGGTTGTCAACTTCTTTAGTTGTGTTAAATCTTTTAGTGGTGAGCCTAATTAACGTTTATTTGGTAATGAACTGGTCAAGTTATTAGCTGAAGAGCTGATTGGAGTATGAGAGAGAATCTTGACTGACGCATGAAGAGCTAGCACATCTTATTTCATAAGAGATGCACTGTCTTGTACATCAATGCTGTGATCGCCTTAAGGAAATTCGTCCTTTTAAACTTAGATTTTTATGATAAGTACATAACCTTGGTTTTTTTTACTATTTCTCTGGCAGGTTATGGGTTCACTTCTGTGCCGTTTATGTTGTCACGATATTTGTCTGCTTTCTCCTGTACTATGTGAGTTCGAAGGTTTTATCCTTGAAAATTTCTTCTAATACTCTGTGACATCTGATAATATATGATTTTTTTTTTAGTATCATATCAAAAGGCGCATGACAAATAAATTGTGTATTATTGCTTGATTTTTAATCATCTCATGAGACACAAACTGGTCATTAAGGGGATTATTTAATCTCTTTGTCTGGACCTGGAACTGTATGAAAGTTTTCTGGGAAGGATGTGGCATATTATTAGAACAAGTTCAGCGATATTAAAGCATTCTACTCAATTGCAGGAATACAACAATGTTTCATCAAAAAGGATAGCTTACTTTTATGCCTCTAGGCCCCAGCCGCATCAGTTCACCATCCTTGTCCGGAGCGTCCCCATGTCTGTTGGAAGCAGTGTCAGTGATAGTGTTGAGAGCTTCTTTAGAGAATATCATCCATCTACATATCTGTGTCATGTGGTCGTTCGACGGACCAACAAGCTACGGAACCTTATTGTAAGTACTTTGTGCTACTTTATCTTCCCTTTCATTTTTCCTTAGCTGTATACCCGAGGATGCCTTGCTCCTTTTTCAGTGAAAAGGAAGCCCACCACCTGAAGTAGGTGAACCACAGAATCTTTGATAAATTCTACTAATCTCATGAATCAGGCAAGATGTAAGCTAAAACTCACGTGAAACCCTCAAACACGATTATATTTTGCACTTGGTATAGTGCAGGTTTGAACGTGAGGCTTGGACCTAATTCAGGCTCATGCGTTCCTTTACCACTAAGCCCACTCAGTTGGTTGATGGACTATTTCATTTGATACGTCTGTATGATAAAAAGTTAGGCTGAATTTGTCATGGCTCTCTTATCCACTCTGACATTGCAATTGGTTCCTGGAGATCTGTAGATTGTGTTTTGCAGCCAGAGCCATTAGGAACATGGTGCTTCTGACATAGATTAACTAACATTTATCATATTAAACTGATGACCTTGTACAACCATTATTGTTGATAGACGAAGGATGCTGCTCTTGTTTTAAAAATAATAATCATTCGGCATCTTCCCAAAGGAGTTGGAAATCTCACTGTCTCCGGTGGTTATGACGAAACCATCTGACTTATAGCTTATATAGGCAAAGGAGTGTTACTCTGCCTTTTTTTTTTTAGATGGGATCAAGCTACCTGCTCAATCCTGGCACGGGATTGAGTAATCTTATGTGCTTTTCATGACATATATATGTGTCCCACGGAATCATGTCCTTTTTTTTCCGTATTTTCCAGCTTTATCATAGACTATTGGTGATAAGTAAGAGGAATTTCTAGGTTAGTTAAGTGATTTGCCCTAAGTGCCTTTCTCATTCCATCAAAAATCTGTTTTAAGGTATAGATGATTACAACCTTCATATGTTTTCATGGGAATAGAGGCTGCCTTAAGTGCATGTACCACAGAAGTTCAGGCTCACATTTTCTATGTCAAAGATAGGTCAATGGGTAATGTTCTTTGAAATTTTCTTGTGTGCGATAATCTTCGTGGCTTCAAGGGATTGACTATTTTCTGGATTAGTTGAGCCTCTACAGATTCAAATTAATTTTGCCGTCCCCGTAGTGCCATTACTCTCTAAACAAATAAAATGAAATTGGGGTCTTTGGCAATAACAATGATATGTTGTAACAGTAGTCTTTTAGGTTTTTTTCCCCTTTTTGGCCAAGTGTTCTGTTTTAAATCATCTATTTGATTTGCGTCCCCA
Source organism: Rhodomyrtus tomentosa (assembly GCA_028455895.1). Lineage (NCBI taxonomy): Eukaryota > Viridiplantae > Streptophyta > Magnoliopsida > Myrtales > Myrtaceae > Rhodomyrtus > Rhodomyrtus tomentosa. Next base: position 7,754,746 of record JAPCWY010000003.1, on the reverse strand, counting down.
CAAATGCCATCTCTTACTTTATGATATCATTTTTCTCCAGAACGATTCCAAGAAATTGTATAGAAGGCTTATACACATGCAAACTGATCCCAGGCAGCAGAAGTATAGGCATAACAGCTGCTTGGGTCTGTTCGGACGCAAAGCTGACCTTGTGGATCAATATGAGAAAAAGCTGGAAGACTTGGAGGAGAATGTGAGGTTAGAGCAATCTGAAGTTTCCTTGGCTGGAGAAGTACGTGCATAATTATTTCTTTATTCCTTGAACAAATTTTACGTTATCATGTGTACTCCCACCCTGGAAAGATACTTATCCTGCCTTCAATTGTGTACTACCTGTAGACTGGGACAGCCTAGGTCTAGGAAGATAACTTCTATAAAGCTAAAGTTGCATCATCATTCTCACTATTGTTGTTGTCCTCTATAAGCAGAGTGAAAAACTGGCAACTCTGTCTTTTTTATTAGGCATGGCACAAGGAATGCCGTTGCCATGGCTACCAATTTTCTCAAACGAGTATATTATTGTTTCCAGTAGAAAGTGGAATCATAGTTGTGAGAGAATTTAATCATGATTCTCACAGGGAAGTCCAATGTCTGTAAAACAGGAGTGTTACCTTTCCTTTGAGCATAAAAAATGATAAGAGAGGAGAGGACTATTGGTTGAAGATTTAATTTCTGATGTACGCTTCCAAATCTAAATTTTAATGATTTGATTGGTGCTCAACCCATTCCTCTGGATCTGAAAGTGACGATTTTAATTTTTTTTTTTTTTTAAGAAGAAAATTTTCAAGAATAGCATCTGAATTGGAGCCATACATGAAGGAAAAGGTTATTGCTGATTCAATATTGTTCAAGTTGTATTGCCTTTTCTTTAGGGTATTAACGTCTTGAGCTATGGGTTTGATGCATAGTGCTTCTAATGTAACAATATTGCTGAATCGGTACTGTTCATGTTGATGCATATTTCTGCCCCCGTTTCCGTCTTGAGCATGCGCATCTTATTGCTTTTGATTACTTCTTAAATTTATAGGAAGTTCGTGCTGCCTTTGTTTCTTTCAACTCAAGGTATGCTGCTGCAACTGCTTTCCATGTCCAACAAGGAATCAATCCCACTCAGTGGCTAACAGAGGCAGCTCCTGAACCTCATGATGTCTACTGGCCTTTCTTTTCTTCATCCTTTATGCGGAGGTGGATATCTAAGCTGGTTGTCATAGTTGCCTGTATACTTCTCACAATATTATTTCTCATCCCTGTTCTGGTGGTGCAAGGTCTGACTAACCTGAGTCAGTTGGAAGTATTGTTCCCCTTCCTAAAAAGCATTCTAACCATGTGAGTAATAATCATTCTTAAAATTACTAATCCGGCACATCTGTGTTTACATGTGGCGTTATTTATTGCCTCTCTCTCTCTCTCTCTCTCTCTCTCTCTCTCTCTCTCTCTCTCTCACTTAGCGCTGCTGATATTAGTTCAGAATTCAACTTTTATTGTGTTACTTCACAATGATGCTAAGCCTCACCTCATAAATTTTCTTGCAGGACATTTGTCAGTCAAGTGATTACCGGCTATCTTCCCAGTCTCATACTTCAGTTGTTCCTGAAATTGGTGCCTCCTATAATGGAGTTTCTCTCTTCAATTCAGGGATACATATCTCATAGTGCGATAGAGAGGAGTGCTTGCAACAAGGTGCTTTGGTTTACGATATGGAACATATTTTTTGCAACGGTTTTTTCAGGGTCAGTTCTTTATCAGCTCTCCATAGTCCTTGACCCCAAAAATATTCCAGCCAAGCTCGGTGTTTCAGTTCCAGCACAGGTGAGTCTGCTTCTTTCTAGGACATAGTATTCTGATGTATCGATTTCGGAATTTGAAGTGATAATTCTGAGCATAGTTGTGCACAGCAATTAGGTAATCACTAATGATTTTTTTTTTTAAATTTCAAAATAATTTTTGACTTTGTTAAGATAGCCAGATGGTTGGATATAATTTTTCCCTTTATAGGCTTTTAGCTATTCGGACTGTGATTTTTCTGCTGAACTTCACCTGCCTACGTAACTTACCGTTTCAAGTAGAAAATGCTCAACATGTTGCCTCTTGAGCTAGCCTTATGTTGTTTTAAATTATTAAGGCGTTGAACTGATATTGATTGTTTTGATATCAGGATAACTATAAATGTCTTCTGGAAAATTAGGCTTGGGTGGTAATGGGGGTTTTGAAAATTAACTTCTAGTTGGCATTTTAGAGAGTGTCCTGTCTTGCATACAAACATATGGTCAAAAACTTGTCAGAAGATGCTAAAGAAACTTTTATATCTTACTCTTTTGGAGTAGAATATATGCCATTCCTTGTCTAAAATGGTCATTTAATGAGCAAACTGACTTTCTGCAAAAGCTTGCATCTAATACAAAATTATTGGCTTTTCATTGACAAAAAACACCAAGTGGAATTACATGGTTACATATAGTTGACAAAGCTTCTCCATCGAGTCATTAGCTAAGGTTTTAGTTGTATGTTATTGCTAACTTACGGTGTATTTGTTTAGGGAAGAATTTCTTGATAAAGGAATAATTTCGGAAAAATGTTTTCCCCTTTTCAGGTTAGGGAATTCAATTTTCTAGGTGTAAGCATGCATATTTTCTTTAGCTGTAAATGGTTTTCTGTTGACAGATCATTTTCAGCAAACCAATCGTGTGGAAGTCCAGAAAACTAACTTGCAGAAAATTCTTTAACTCAAAAAAACATACCCTTAGTGGTTGTTAGCTTTCCTACTTCCTTCTGAACATTCTAATACAGCGATATACTCTCAGGGCCAAGCCTAAGGCTATTGGAAATTCATCATTTTTCCCGGTGGCGCTTGTCAAATTTGATGCTCATATCTTTTGGGAGGTCATGCCTCTGAAGTCGCCTGATTGTGGAATTTGTTGAAGTTGTTGTTGTTGTCCTATATCGTTTGTGAATGAGTGTCGTATGCTCTTTATATTCATGTTGTCTCCTCCACCTAATAGCTTAAGCTTTTAAAGCAGTTGGTAAGTGGTCTCATCAAATCTTGCATGGTATCAGAGTAGGAGGTCCTGAGTTCAAATCTTTTCAGACTCCTATTTGTCTCTCCAATAAATTTGTCCACGCTTAGATCTAGGCAAAAGACCAAATTAAGCGTGAGGGGGAGTGTTAGAATATATAAATATCAAACCACGCCTTCTTCTAATAACTTAAACTTTTAGAGCAGTTAGCAAGTGGTCTTACAAAATCTCACATGGTATCAGAGCAACGGGCAAAGCCCGCGTTGACCTTTTATCTAATAAATGCATCCCTTCCAAAAGTCGGGGTTTGTTGCACGTATTAACTCTAGAATTACTACAGTTATTTGAATAGCAAATAGCATCAAACAAACTATAAGTGATTTAATGAGCCATTCGTAGTTTCACAGTCTAAATTAGTTCATACTTACATATGCATGGCTTAATCTTTGAGACAAAAGCTTAAGCTATTAGAGTAGTTAGTAAGTGGTCTCATCAAATCTTACATGGTATCAGAGCCAGTGTTATTTCCTTCCGCGTATGTGATTCCACCCCCCATTAGATAATTTCCATGTGCAGATTGCTTACACATGAGAGGGGGTGTTGAAGTTGTTGTTGTTGTCCTACATCGTTTGTGAATGAGTGTCATATGCTCTTTATATTCACGTGGTCTCTCTTCACCTAATTGCTTAAACTTTTAGAGCAGTTGGTAAGTGGTTTCATCAAATCTTTCAGAACTAAGCTGCATTGTCAATCTAGATTGCCAATAATGCACCATGCACCAATTTTGACCATTTCAAATATTGATCTAGACTTGTCATAGTTTGCGATGTGATATCTATATTTGTTTCTTTTCGGCAGGCATCGTTCTTCATAGCTTATGTGGTCACATCTGGATGGACCAGCACCTCATCAGAGCTCTTTCGCATAATCCCTTTCATCTGTAGTCTAGTGAAAAGACCTTTTGCGAGAGATACAGATGAGGAATTTGAAGTTCCATCAATTCCCTATCATAGGGACATCCCACGAATTCTCTTCTTTGGACTGCTGGGTATTACGTACTTCTTCCTGGCTCCACTTATCCTGCCGTTCCTCTTGATTTACCTGTGTCTTGCATATATTATTTTTCGGAACCAGGTTAGTTACATCTCCTTTTACTTTCTCACCATTGAGTTGTAGCTTCTACCTTTGGACTTTTTCAGTATAGTTTGTAGGGTGATATGGAATATCAACAGAGTAGCTTCACGCCTCTTTTCTTGGGTACACATCGAAAGATTCAATTGTTGTGCTTGACGTTCGTAATGAGACAATGATGGAAGGCATTTCTCCACTAAATGGGTTGCTCCTTTCAAATATCTGAGACCTCAATTCTTTTGTTAATTATTTACCGACATGCAGATTTCACAACATCTTGCATCGATTTTTGATATCCCAAAATACTGATATGTGCACTAATATTGTGCAGTTCTTAAATGTCTATGCACCGAGGTATGAAACTGCTGGAAAGTTTTGGCCGATTGTTCACAATTCGATGATATTTTCCCTTGTGCTGATGCATTGTATCGCTGTGGGAATATTTACGGTGAAGAAGCTCCCGTTAGCGTCAACCCTCATTTTCCCTCTTCCAGTCCTCACGCTACTATTCAATGAGTACTGCCGGAAACGCTTCTTGCCCATCTTTGTTGCTTATTCTGCCGAGGTATGGTCTTACTGGTTACTATTATTCATGATTACATGCTGGGGTTTATCATTTACAATTCTGCTACTGAGAAGAGTGAACTTCGTTGTTGGATGTTATGTTCAACAAATGCGATATGCTTCACGTTGATCACGCACAAATAATGTGGTTTAGGCATGAGTTCACTATTTTTGCCCAAATGATCTTCTTATAGAGCTATCAGAATCTTTGTTAAAGAATGGTTCTCTTGTGTCAAATAAATCTTTCCTTCAAAAGAAGCCAAAATTGTTTAAAAAGTAGAACAAGAAAACATGCTGCAAGTGGCAGTATGATCAAGTTCTTTTCCTTTTTCTTTCTTACATTCTAAGTTGATCCTTTGTCATAATTTTTTCTGTCTCCCATGTAGTATGAGTTTGGTTAATCTTTTTCAGAGTTTGATAAAGAAGGATAGGGAAGATCAGAACGATCCATCTATGTCAGAATTTTTGGATAGATTGGTGACTGCCTACCAGGACCCTGCTTTATTGCCTATTCAGTATTCTGCACACTCCGACGGTCTGAACAGTCCCCTTATCTCTTCTACCGAAGTGTGAGGGCGATGGGTGCCTTGTTCTTATACCAGCATCGAGGCGGCTTCTGGGGAGGGTTTTTTCATTCATCATTTCATATCCTCAATTCGTGGAGAGACTAAGAGCAGCATGTCTCGCATGTGTGCTTAGTGGTCTTTGCTGTGCCCGTAACCTTCTACCATAGTGCTGTGCCGGTACTTGTTTGCTGTAAATTAGTGCTTGCCGTTGCATGATTTTCCAAAGACATCTGTTTTGTGTCAACATGTTAATTTTTTGATATACTTCATTTTTTTTGTCATTATAGAAACATTTGTTCCTCATAAGGGGCTGTTCTTTGTATTCCGTATAGTATAAGTGCCTCGCTGTAAAAGTATGTCCCCAAACTGATACTAGTCTTTTCTAGTCCTGATGCTTTGCTCAAATTGGTACTTGTTACTAGTACTTCCAATACATTACCATTTCCTTGGACGACAAGACAATGGCCATCATATGATGAACTGATCTTTCAATTCCTCGGCCATTGTCGAACGCTTCTACAAGTGACTGTGCCATTTTTTTTTTTTTGTTGGTGTGACTGTGCCATTATTGCTTGCTATTTTTCCGGCTTTTCTCGAGCTTGTGTATTGTGGAGATTTTTCTAATCCTAGAGGGTACCGAAGCGAGAAGCAGCATTCATTGTTTACTGAAGTGGGTGAAATGGCATTTGGATGTCTACAACTTGGGCAGTTATTAACATCATCTTTGCGACCACCATAAGCCACAGAGACAGTGCAGAGACTACCACAAGTTGATTTTGCATTAAGGATCATCGTACCATATCCTGAGACTTTGCAAAATGTGGCTACTGTTACGAAATAATGACACCATCATCCAGATACTCGGGATCGATCCGTGGCTTGCCGGTGATGTTAACATCAGCTCTTTTCTTGGGAAAATAGTTAGCCGATCCTGATGCAAATGGGTTCGATCGTTCTCAGTCTCTCAATCATGTGGGCTTCACGTGAATCATCATCCGGTGATTAAAATCAAGTAGGCTCATTTGCATCCGAATCCTCCATCTTACAATACCTCAATAATGGCCGCTCAAGTATGGGAGAACAAACTCATAATTGAATAAGCTTAACACTCTTGAGCGTACAAGAATTTCATCTATAGCCAAAGAAATTAATAAAGGGGACAAGTGCACTAAAAGTCCTAAAACTTATTATAAAAATGCAATTGAGTTTTATAACTTGCAAAAATTATATTCAAGTCCTAAAACTTATTAAATTAGTTTAATCAAGTACTCTCGTTAATACCGTCCAACTTAGATAATGAAAAATGCTAACTTTGTTTGTTTTTTTTTTCAATATTTTCTCTCTTTTATGTAGTGATAACATGGCCCAAACGTCTTTTTGGTCCAATAATGATTTAAATTAAATTTGAAAATAAGCTAAATTTAAAAAAAAAAGTGAAAGGAGAAATCAGGCGTCCCACTATTGCTGGGAAGCGCCGGCGACGGTGAGGGACGGTCAGCCTAGTGCCAAATCTAATTTTAAATAAAATACTAAGTTAAACTAAATTTAAAAAATTAATTGAATTTAAATATTAGGAAAAAAAAAGAGAGAAATGAGAAACCAAGCATCCCACCACCGCCAGGAAGGGCCGGTGAGAGATTGTGATCAATGAGGGTTGCTGATCCTTGACCGAGGCTTGGCAACCTCGTCCAGCTGCCCCTACCATCGTTGTGATCCTTCATGACTTCTCCCCGTGATGGTGGGACGGCGACGGACACCGTTGCCAAGTTTCTTTTTTATATATAAAAATAAATTAGCTTATTTTTAATTCTAAATTATTAAATTTGAACCAAATCGACCTTATTTTAGCAACAGTCATCGCCACATAAAATAAGAAAAATAATAGAAAAAACTACAGGTAAGCATTTTTCATCAGCCAAATTGGACGGAATTAATGAAAGAACTTATTTGAACTTATTTTATAAGTTCTAAGACTTAGTAGTACTTTTTGCAAATTTTAAGACTTAATTGCATTTTTCGTGGCATGTTTTAGGATTTTTGGTGCATTTATCCCTTATTGAAATTATATTTCACAAGAAAATATCTACGGCTGAGTTAGGCATATGTTTTTGAGTCATTATGCACTTCCTGAGTATCAGCTACGGGCTTGTAATTCCACCGGATATGGTGTTTTCTTAAAGTAGACATCAACCAATTCGTTCTGATAAGAATTATATACAACCACCTCAAAATTAAACATTCCACAAAGGTAACTGTTCTCTTTCCACCTGAAAGTAGCTAAAAAGGTGTCTGAACAAGCATCAAGGACATGGGCACTGAGAGTATCCATGACACAACTTTGGCAAAGTCATGAATCCCAAACAATTACGATATATTCACATAGGAGTCAGGAATACCATTCTTCCTAAATCACGACGTATCGCCACAGCAACTTGCTCTTATTCTCTTGATTAGTAAGATCGCAAGACTACGTCCGCAACAAATGAATGTCAGAGGTGATAACAACTTTCTATTTGGCATTACTTGGGTATAGTCGAATGTACAACATATGCTGAAAACTTTTTTCCACCATCTCTACTAGAAAGTTAAAGACTATGGCCCTGCATTGGAGCTCAGTTCCAGCTTAGTGCATAATGTTGAAGGCCTTACACATACACAACGCCACTGAGTATGCTGTCGCATATAGAACAACCAAACGTTGAATATCTCGAAAGGTGCAAAAGCAAATTCATATGATCTATCCATCTTATTCTGTATATTCAGAGTAATGTTTCCAGCATGTGACCGCCATTGTCAACTCCCTTTCGGAGTCATTGTGTGCTGAAGAACAATGTAAAGATCAGTATAATGAATTACCTACCAGCATGGTTTGGAGCCATCTAGTTTTGTTCTCCACATCAAACCAATGGTGGAAAAGCTCGACCGGGAAAACCCTGATACTAATTGATATATGAGAGCCTAAAGAATAACAAATGGCAATGGACTTAAACTTCTAATGCAACTCTCCTCCTCCAGATGGAAGTATATAAACCCTGTGCTTGCACTTAGTTAGATACCCAGTGATTCAGCAGAGATAGCCATACTTTCCAAAATTGGTTGCCGGTCTACGCGCGATGCTTCCATGCTATGTGATCTGCAACTGAAATAGAATACTGCACTCATCATGGAATCAATAAGCACCAAAAATGAGTACATGATCACCAAGAGAGGCCCCTCCCATATCCTCGAGGACCCATCTCCGTAGCTCAGTACCTTGACTCTATGCTCAAACAAGCCCTGTATAAATGCCATCCCGATTGTGGACCCAAGGAATATCAGGAGACCTACATGAGTCTGGCCCTTTATCAGAGCGCTCGACCGGAACAAGGCCTGAGGACCAGAAACATCCTCCAGTACACATATGACTATAGCAATGTTACAAATAATAATGGCATTAGCAAAAGCGACTGAGAAAACCAACCCTTCCAAAAGCGCCGCATAAACAATCAGATTCTCAGAAACTGTGATGATAGACAACACGCTAGAAATGACAACCAGAAGAACAACAAACAACGTCAGGCAACCCATGCTGACTATGCACGTCCACAAATAGGTCATGACAATCCGCCTCCAAATTTTGCAGGCTATCACAAAGAACATTGATGAATCGGCCCTCTTCTTCGAAAAAGTACAGTCCACCGAGTATATAACAGCAGCCTTCGACAACAATGACACCGTCACGAACAAGGGGAAGCTCATGGCCGAAGAGATTGCCATCTCGGAGAATTTCTGGCACGAGTGTTTGACAAAAGGCCTCAGTGGTAGTCCACTCGACTTGGCCACTAGCATGAGCCTAATGGTCAACCTCTCCAGCATCGACTGATCAACCAACACATTGGACAAAGTTATTGCAGAAACAGGGCAGATGAGCAATGCCGCGATCAGCATGAAGCTCGACAGATTGTACCGGAGAATCCTCACAGTTTCCCTCAAGATCTCCAATGCACTCGTGTAATGGTACTGATGAATCTGACTCTGCCCAAACCCCCCATTAACGGATGATTCCACATCCAAATTCTGCAAATGGGGTCCTTCAGATCCCTCGCTCTTGGCTTGGGCCAACTTAATTCTTGGAGAGTTTCCAGAAGACACCTGCATTTTCCCCCCCGACCCAGTTCCGCAAAATTCAAGAACAATCAGATAAATATTACAAAACCACACTCAGCCAACGCAACAGTCACAAACAACCGAACCGACCCATCAGATCTAGAACCGGCATTCCGCATTTGTAATGGCAATGCAGATCAGGTGAACAGAGAAGCATCGAATTCGGATCTGAGGAGGTCAAAACACAGAAGAAAAAACCTGAGTCCCCCACGAAACCGATGCAAGCGACCGAGCTCGAGCTGTCGACCTTGAAACGGAAATGCAAACCGTACAGTAACTCATCAGCTGACGTTCTTGAGGAGGAGGAATTCACGAGTTCCAAGACGTGATTCCTATCGAACAAAGAGGAGGGATCTGGGCATTGCGTAAGGGAGGGGGGGTCTTCGGGGTCGGGGGGACACGAGAGTGGAAGTGCGGACTTGGGAGTTCTTCTTGGCGTGAGGGGCATGGCGTTTTTTTGACATCGCCTTCAGTCGGGAATAGCGTTTGTCCCAGATGACACGGCGCGTAGTTACGTCATGATATTGATTTGACAATTTACTATTACGGAATATATATTTTTATGACAAACGATATTCTTACAGTTGAAACTGTTATTGTAGCATTATTACACATTATTTCAGAAACACATTCGATGCGGATTGATAATTCAATGATTTCCCTACCAACGTTAGAAAGTATTTCGAATGTTCGAGTTTTGATTAAGAAAAAAATAAGGACAGATTTTGTTGGATCCGCATCCGAGCAAAGTCAGGTTAGCCTCGGCATCATCATCGAGCACACCGTCATTGCCATGCCGGGCATTGCTGCTCGCGGCGGTGTGGCCCGTTCTGGTTGTTACCATTGCACGAGCAAGATCGGGCTCGGTTTCTTTCTTTTGCTCGGGCAGAGAAGTAAACTCAGTGTATAACCATCCCATGTTAAGTGCGTGTAGTAAGACATAGTGTTTTCTTTATCAGATTCCTCCCTTCAATTCTCCACTCTTGAGGTTATTCATCGCGAGAAGTGTCAAAAAAGTGATAGACATGTTGCAATAGTATCAATTCAATTATAAACCTTTTTTTTGTACTAATTTAATCATAAATCTTTTTCATTTATGTCAATTCAATTATAAATCATTTATTGGTGTTAATTCAGTCATAAAATTTTTGCATTGATGCCAGTTTAAATTCATGTTTTTTTGTATTTATGTTAATTGAGTCAATTCGATGCATTTTTGGCCGAAAATCGTTGCTGTAAATATCAATTAATCTTATGTGGCACGGTTTGATATGTTTTTTAAAATAATCCAAACAATATTTAAAAATATGCACGTTAGTGCCAGTCATGTCACGCGGGACAATTGATACCTACAAAAGTGATTTTCGACCAAAATTGATTGGATTAATTTAATTGGCATAAATAAAAAAAGATTAGGATTGGATTGGCATCAATATAAAAGGTTTAAAACTGAATTGACATCAATAAAAGATTTATGACTTAATTGGCACAAATGAAAAATGTTTAGGACTGAATTGACACTAATGTAATGAGTTTAGAACTTTTTTGACACATCTCCCAATAGATAACCTCAAGAGTGTAGAATTGAAGAGATGAATCAAATAAGAACACACTATGTCTTACTATATGCACTTAACGTGGGATGGTTATACACGGAGTTTACTTTTCTGCCCCAACAAAAGAAAGAAACATAGGCCAATCTTGCTTATGCAATGGTAATAGGATAAATATAAATCAATAAAAGGTTTAGGACTGAATTGATATCAATAAAAGATTTAGTACCGAATAATAAATTTAAGACTTTTTTGATACTTTTTCCGTTCTCCGGATTTTTGCATCAAACATCGACGGCATCCCTTCGCCGATTGCATCGGAGTTGGCCTAAGAAGGCGAATCCAACTTACTACACTCATGCTTCTTGGGACGTCACATCACCAATGTGCATGTCCTAGGTTTTACATCAACCGCATGTCCAATTCATAGCCAATCTCTTGGGCCGCGGGCTTGGGATTGGCCTTTAATCAAACTCTGTTAGCAACTCGTTTCAGTGGCCACACTGTCCTTTTTTGCTGGTCTTATACAACTTTAAACCATCGAGATTACTTGCTATATTCATCTATCGAAACGTGATGAAAATCTTCCCTCCCTTCGCTCGCGAAATTCGAAAATCGCGTACCCCTTCGACTCCCCTTGATGACTCGATCCATGGGGCATGATGCGGTGGACAGACTCGATGCTAGAATGAGAATGCGTGCATATAGTTTTTTTTTTTCCTTCTTTTTTTCCGATTCACCTCGAGAATTTCCTTGCGTACCGAAATACAACTGACTTGAACTAGCTAAAAATTAATTGGTCCGGCCCGGTTATAGTCCCCCACATATCTCGAGGACATTTCGGAATGCCCGAAATGGAGGGCTTAGATCAGATGCACGGTAAATATATGGGCTTGGGCTTACAAGGGCCCAACTAGCCATGAGGCCTTGTTCTTAGCTTCTCAGATTATCATGGTTTGTCCACATTTATAATCTATCATGCTAGCCTTTCTATCATTTGGTCCAAATCTAGCCTTTCTATTACACTTTTTGGGGGCCAAGCTCGATCGGCCGAAAAGCTCTTTACGTTGTTGTGCGAAAGATTTTTTGGATTGAATTTAGGGTTACATTTGCTTCACGAAAAGTGAGTGAGTGATTCGCAAAAGTATATTTTTTTAGAAATGATCGCTTGTATCGCTTGAGTTAATTATCCAATAAAAATATTTTCCTCATCAAAACAACAATTCATGTCTACGACGACAACATTGTTCGTCCATTCACTCTCATAAGTGACATGACCGATCATTTTGAAAAAAAAAATTGCCCAAACCAATTATTTTTTGCGAAATAAATGGGCCTAATCGGGGACGTGAAATTTCTTAAGCAGTGATTAACTATATGTTTTGCGTATCCCAATAGCATTAATGGAAACTTTAGTGGCATGTGCTATCATTAAATATTAACTCCATGATTTATTCGCGCGCATTAATGCCGAAGCGACGCCGTATTAATGATTGGCATCGATCAGGCTGCCCCAGACTTTAATGCTTCTCCCGTTCTCACGCCCAGCCCTCAGCCTGAGTCAAAGTCAACCCCGCCCTCTCGAGTTCGAGATTCAAGAAGCACGCACCGCATTAATTTCGGAAAGCTCGTGTCACAAGGTCCAAGTTTATGTTGAGATTTGCCCCCCATTTTCTTAATTGCAAAAAGCAATTTAAATTTAAATAGATAAATCTCGAGCCCATGAAATATATGGCTAGGCTAGCGTCGTAGTAGAATTACAATTAGCACCAAGAACAAACGATTTTCCTTCGAGACGAACGTGATTTTCAATCCAAACCAAGTGCTTAAGTTAAATGTGATCTAAGTAATCGACTAGTCATAAAGCTTAAGTAATACCGCGGTGAAACCTCTGCGTGCTTCGACCCGACATCCACAATCTTTGGTGAGATTAAGATGGCGTTTTCGGTTGCCAAAAAATAGAATATGATCGAGGAAGTTGGCTTTATCATGCATCTCTCCTGCCATCCCGAAATAGCTTTCTTTCGGTTACGATTTCTAATGATAGATTGATTCTCGAGTGCAACTTTCGCTCGATAATCTGCTCATGGTATCTCAATAGACTATGATAGAATTACACTGACAAAGAGTTCGGTTCTCTCATTAATTAGTTTTCTTTAATTGGTCAAAGCGACATTTCATTTATTTTCACAAAAATGCAAGATAGAAATAGTGCAATCCACCTAAAATCCAAGACAAATATGAGATAATTTCAAAACAAAACAAGTTTAACAAGATGAATCATCAGAACAAGATTAATGATCACACGCTCAAATATCATATCCTTCAAGCCAAAATCGACATCCAATCACCAAGTTGGTCTTCAGTAATGAGCAAGCACCTAGATCCCTCACCGATTAGTTAAGACTGACAAAAGGTTCGGACATTTTCTTTGGTCGGAGGGACCAAATGTGAAATAGTTGACTACAATTTGTCTTTATGCTCGTCAGAAAGTCTATTTTGACGAGCGATTTCTCTCCCTCCATTGACCTCAATTAGTGCCTTGTAACTTGCAAATTGTGCCTTACTTTCAACTTCTTTTTGGTAAGTCTAAGTGTGAAATTCAGCGATAGATAAGCAACCATTATTGATGAAGGCTTCGCTCGATGGTCAAACATTTTTTTCTTGAATTAGGCTGTTCTGGACAATGCCATTTGTAGCATGAAGGGACAATTTTGGAAGCACAATCATTTGAATATACATAAATTTCATTCACACAGGTTGTATATGAACGGAAACATCCTTATTTTGTTTTTTGATAATTTGTCAGTGATCAAATTCTAAATGTACCTAATTTTTCGCTCGAAGAAGATGACTTATGCGAATACCCACTTTTCCATGCAACGGTTGACCAAATTTTTCTTCTTCGTTAGGGTTTTATTGAATAAAAGGAACCGAGATCATTTCAAATTGAAAAATCGGTCAGAGATGCGAGATCATCAGAAGCAAGTCAGTCAAGTGCTCGAACAACTTCAAACTCCCTATTCTCGAGAGACTTTCATGTCCTTAGTTAGTACCCTTCTCGTCATTCAAATTAACCGCTATTGCGGGCGAGAACCCCATCGCTCTTCTTTCAGAAAGAATTCACCGTACCACGACACACAGTAATTGATTTGTGGATGAGGGGAATATCATACTCTAAAGTGACAAGAAGTTTCTTGACCCACATTATTAACAAAAGAAAGGCCAAAAACCACAATTAAAGATTCATCCACGAGCAATGGACACAAGTAACTTTAACATTATGTATCAAAGTGGTAGAGCATGGGCACCTTTCGTGGGGTTGGTGAAATAGGTCGTAGGTGTGTCCTTGGGGCCGAGGGGGAACAAGTTGTTGGAACTCGTGGGGGAGTGGCATTGTAGCTGTTTCCCACAACACAATGATCAGGGTTTGGCATAATTTAACTCATCAATGGCCACATCAAATACGTTCAAACAATATTAATACATGCTTCTTGTCTCATTGTCTTTAGGGTTTCCACGACCCGTCTAGAACGAACCAACCATTATACAAATCCGGGGTGCTTCGACGACACTTCACTTGCTCCTTCCAAGACCCATTAAAGAACGATGAGAATATCAATCAGTGGATTTGGTCCCGTATAGATCCTGATTAGCGACTTAGAATACGGAAGAGAGATTGATTCTTCTCATGATTGTGTTTGCTTTTAGACGGAGACGTGACTTTGTGCGCTCGCACTAGTCTATAGCGTCGATTATCGTTTTTTTGTTCCAACCCCATTAGGTTTTTATTCTCACGATGGGTTTGGACCGACGACGCTAAGCTCAATGGCAAGGAGTGGAGACGACGTTTTCATCGTCCGTACGTAGGAATTCATCCCCTGTGAAGAGGAGGTAAAGACAAGGTTGAAGAAAGACAGCTTAAAAAAATCGCTCAAACTGAACCCTAGGATGCTGACTTGACGTTTATTTAACTTGTTACGTTCAGTAGTCCAAAACCCTAATCTTGGCCTCCTCTTCACCGCTACCCAGATCATTGGAATTATAGGATTAGTAACATCGGACAAAATCCACATGCATGACACAAGGGGATTAGGGTGGGTTTGATTTAACATTAAAAAATGAGTTTTGGGGAAATGCAAATGCTTTCAACTTTAAGGGATTTAGGAAAATGTTAATTGCTTTTGGTAAAATCTCATTTGAAAATTGGCATTGGATTGAATGGTATTCGGTAAAAATAACGTTATAAAGGAGCTTTCAATGTAATTTTTTTTAATTAAAAAATTACCTTTTGCCGGACCGGAGAAGAAGATCAATAATAAAAAGTGGGGCAAAATCGAAAATATAAGAAATTGATGAGGTTAGCTTTGAAAAGAAAAATATCTATTAGCATTGGTCAAATGCTGGTGCTTATTAGCATTGGGCTTTCAGCTTTTTCAAGGCCATTATTTGTTCAAATGCTAGTATAATGCTGAACCAAATGCTTCAGTATTCTCCCAATAGGCATTGGGGGCTAAAAGCTCATTGGGAATGCTAAATCATACCCACTTTAGTCATGCAAAGTATAGGGAGAAAATTCGAATAAGATTTGGCATGATACACTCAAGCTATTTATTGACGCGATGATAAGTGTCAAGTTATTTCGGTCGCGTTAAACAAAAATCGTGACTTTTGGATGCTAACATGAATTGACCAAACCGCAATAAATGGATATGATATGCTGAGCTGAATTTCTAATCCTAATATGATGCTACTCTAGGCTTGACGAAATACACATATGATATCTATGGATCACGGCTTAGGAAAAGCTCTTATAGAGTATAGTCGATGTATTTAGGAATAAGATGGGGAACGTCTAACTAATAATTTCAATAAATTTCAGATTCTGGATATATCAGAATCTGTAAGTACTCATATTACAAAATCACGTACGATCGTAACTTGTGACTGCTATCCCATGTCCCCACTATCACCTATCAAGTTCCATTAAACATCAAAAGAGCATCTTTGTGAACTGAAAAATCAGCAGCTGAAAAGGGACAACCTTTGATTGCTACTATTGCACATTAGAAAGACACGTTATCTCCCACAGACTGAGATTGGGGCGTAGCGTTCTCCATCAGTCATTTGTCCATTAGAAACTCTTGTTCGGTCACATACCAAACCATACTCATATGTGGTTGGGTGGACCATATAATTCACTGGTTTAGCACCCAATTCGATTGATAGGGGCCGGGTACGAGACCAACAGCGAACCTAATCGAGAGATGTGTTGCTAGCACGAAGAGTTTCTTTACCGATTGATTCTTGAACTAAATTTGGCGTGTCGTGACGACAACCCTATTGACTCGCAGCCCTGTTAACAACTTCCATAAAAGTTAGGCCACTCGAGTTTAATCAACATAAAATACTTGTCAAGGCTGATTATTTGAACGACCTCAAAGTCCCACTTCTTGATTTTCTTTGGGAGAACATGATTCCCATGCCTGTATATATATAATGTTGCTGAAATTTCTACTTCATGGAATCAAAGTTTGGTGGCAGAAGAGATTTAAGAAACGAGTAATCTGTGGGGAATTGAGACTAGGGTCGACATCTTTCTCTCATTGACAAGACGGCCTTGAGTTAGATGAAAGCTCAAGCGAAGGGCGATTTGTCTCTTATGTGTTGTGATTCTTTTAAAAACCAAAATGGGGGGTCATTAGGTGGATCGAGTGGGACGTGTACACATAAATTGATGATTTCTCTTGGTAAAGAGCCATCGTCAATCACTAAAGTTTAGGAACCGAACAAAGACACTAGCACCAAAGAATTCGAATCCTTGACTATTATGTCCGTCTCGCATGAATTTCGTATCTGTAAAGTATTATAGTTCCCTCATGAATTAGATCACGATATGGGTTAAAACTCAAGTAATGACTCGATTTCGAGATGGTTCGCAATTGGATAATGGAGCAGTGTCGGCAACGCGCACTCTACCGTTAACTCGGGTCTTTGATTGGATTCTTGTTCCTTTATCGGCCACATCCAATATCACACCAATTTGAAACCTACCCACCTTGCCCGATTGCAAGCTCTAAGGAAAACTTGGTACTAACCTAAGCCTTCAACTCATTAGTACTTTGCCTTCTTCATGTTTGACCGCGTTTCCTCCATTCTCGATCGGGGAGAAGCCGTTGTTGGTTGATTAAGAGTATGGACAACAGTCGCATCTAATCTAAACTTATTTAAGAAGAAATGTGGGGGATGTCCAAATTTGTTACCAATTGGAGGGAAAATTGCAAAAAAAGAAGAAGTTCTAAACTTATTGCAATTTTGCCAATTCAATCCATTTTATTGGCCAACACTGACATAAATTTTTTGATAAACATTTTAATATTTTTTTCGATTTTGTTAATTGTCATTTTTTTTATTCTTTTAATAAATTTTTATGTATGTTTTTTACTTTTCTTTTATCGGCCGAGGGCCATTAAGGACTCCCAGATCTAGCCCTCGCCGGATGCGGCAAGGGGGTGGCGGAGGTCACTAGCAAAAACCAAAAAAAAAAAGACAAAAAATAAAAAAAATTAAAATTTTCAAGAATATTGAAATAATATTGAATATTTACCATGTTAGCACCATTCGACCAAATGGACTGAACTGACACAACTGTAAAAAATTTAGGACTCAATTGGCCAAAAAAAAGTTTGTGCTTGAATTGACACAATTGCAATAGAATTATCTTGTTGTCTCTCAAAAGGAAATCCTATGATGGAGAAGAAACCTTTATCGAGTATTGCAAGTTCATAATACTCTCCCCTATTCTTCAATAATATTTTAAATATTTTTTTGAATTTTAATTTTCTTTATAATTTTTTTTTATTTTTTTTATTTTCTTTCATTGGTCAAGGGCCGATGATCAGAAGTTTACTATCGAGAGCATAACATGAAGAAAGAAAGAGGTTGGTTGAAACTTACTTGGGGAAGGTAGTAAAATAAGATTTAGTGGAGTGTTAAATAAATCGGCATATGATTTGTCTTAAAACTGAGTGGAGAAAGGCTATTAATATTGTGGAGATTTAGTTTGTTTGTCTTTATTTTTTTTATTTTTACACTTTTATTTCTTTTCTCTTGATTGATTTTCCTTTTATTTTTATGTATCATTGGGGTTCATCGACCGCATACATAAAGGTGTTGTTGATATTGATGTTGATGTTGTTGGTCGAGGGCCGACGATCTCGCCCAACCGCAGCGAGGGTTCCGGACCCTCACTTGCCACTGGATGAGGGATTGCGACCATCACTAGTAGCCTCTTGCAAGCCAAAACCCAAAAGAAAAGAAAAGAAAAGAAATAAAATAAAATAACATAAGAGATACAAATTTTTTTTAAAAATAATTAAAATTTTGAAAAATATTAAAGATATTATTAAGAATTTCCCACATCAGTATCATTCAGTCAAATTGATTGAACTGACATAATAATAAATGGTTTATGAATAAATTGGCCAAAAAAAATTTATGACTGAATTTGCACAATTACTATAGATTTATGACCTTTTTGGTAATTCTCCCACCAATTGGAAGTCAGGCTGGAAGGAGCTCCTTTTGATTAAGAATGAAGTAAAATACGACTCTTCTTGTATTTTTAAGCTGAAAAGCAGTAGAAAGATGAATTTAGCTTTTAATACTGCTATTGAACATTTTAAGTGTGCAAGTTCAAAAACTGTATGGTTTTCCTATTACGAATGGTACCAAAAAAAGCATTGTAATATATGGCGTTCAATTTAATTGTAAAGTTTTTTTTTGTCAATTTTGTATTAAACCTTTGACAATTTGTCAATGTAGCCCTTCCGACTAATATTGGTAAACAATTGCAGCTGAATGACTAAAACTGACGTGGATGATTTTTGCAAATTTTTTAATAAAAAATTTAAACAAATTTTTGACGTCGTAGTGGCCTTGAAGATCCCACCGGCCAGAAATTTAAAAGGAAACAAGAAAACAAGAGAAAAGAAAAGAAAAATGAAAAACGACTTTTTTTTTCCACATATCAATTTCCAAGATTATTTCGAGCAAAAAAAAAAAAAAAATTCCAACATTGTTCCTCATTTTGAAGAATACAATTAAAATAGCAATAATGGAGAAGATACATTAGAGGAAATAGGGAGAGCAAATCAATATGGAAAGCTACCTAAGTTGACTTTAGAAAACGGGCCGACTCATCAGTCAAGTGCATACAACCAAACGCCACGGTAGATAGTGATGTCCTCAAATTGAAATTTTCCCCATTGCCATTACCTCAAGATTACTCGTGGATATGTATATTGATTATCTACGCAAAAGGATGTTAGAATTAGCATAAGTGTTAACTTAAATTATCTGCTACAAAAGATGTAATAGTTACTTGGATCCTATGCTTTTTACAACTTCAAGGGCGAAAGTTATCATATGGGACCGAAATTTACTACACGTATGTCAATTCCGTCACAAATTTTTCGATTTTGCCAATTTAGTCCTTAGCCTTGGTGCGAAATTCCAATATATCCCTTTCGACGAAAGATCGGTGACGTGACGGTTCAGTCGCCGCCTACCGTCCTACGTAGCAAATACTAGACATTCTACCGATAAGCTTTACTATTCTCGTACCGATATAATTCATAAAGAATTGAGAAGGTGACAATGTATTAATAGAACAGTGCAATCTCAACCATAATTTTTATGAATGATAAAATATATATGGCTATCATGACGGGACCTATACGTATGATCTTATGACTATAGCAATTTCCCGTCATACTATCATACTAGCAAGGCCAATTATAGATCTGTTTGGAGATTATGTTACATGGCGCAATGCGCACGGTGCATATAGTTCAAAACCCCGGAACCTATCATGCGACAATCTTGAGCTTTTGAAACATAGAAATATATGGTCCCGAACTACGTATACTCGCGAGGAAAAAGCAAGATCCGACCGTGTTCTTGTGTGAAAACCTGTCGAAAGTCTCCTCCCTCGTGATGCCCACACAAAAATCGGAGAAAAAGTCAAAGTCGGACGTTCTCCTTCCAAGCCAACCAGCAAAAAAAGAAAAAAGAAAAAAAGTGAGTTCGGTTCACAGCCAATGAACGTGCTTCCCAGTTGATTGCTTGGCGCCCCCCCCCACCCCCTCACAAAGTTCATTCTCGAGTTTACACTGTGAGAACTCGCGCGACGAGTTACATGGCTATATAATAATAGCAAAACTACCATGCATGGATGATGTATTGGATCATATAAAGAGAAGAGAGAGAGGGGCAAGGCCATGGCGGTTCTTCTTTCTTCCTCAGGAGAAACATGAGTGCACGTGGGGGAAGAGGGACGCGAATTTTCTGCTAAAATCACCCGCCCATGTCCCAAGAGCCTTGGATGAGAGAGACGGACACTGTAAATTAGGATCCCATCAGCATCACCTTCTCTCTCTCTCTCTCTCTGGAATTTTTGCAGTTTCAGAGAGGTTTCAGAGAGGGAAAACATCAGGGGTTTGGTTCTCTCTTTTCCTGCATGTCAGAACTCTCCTCAGGTTTGCTTGCCCTTTTTCGTTTTTGCATTTTCATATCTTCTTCCATGGTGTTTTTCATTGTTCCAGCGACCCCAAAAGTTTTTTCTTCTTGTTTCTCTGGGCAATTTTGAGAACCCTCTTTTTTTCTTGGGAAGTATTAGCTTGTTACATCCCTTGCATGTGTCTGCAAAAAGGAAGTCGACTTGCCGACTCGTAACAGTTCTTGCGCAATCATTTTTCTTGTTTTTTCCCCCCCTTGTTTGGTGGGTGTCCATGATATAAAGGATGACTTTTTGGTGGTCAATATGTGAATGCTGGCCGAAAATTTAGGCTCTTCATTTGGAATTTTTCTCCCAAAGTTAAATTTTTAGGCTTAGCCATAGTAACATGCTCTCTCTGCATGTGTCCAAGCCTACAGTATGATGATGTTGAGGTGAAGTTTCCAGTTGGCTGAGTGTTCTTTGCTCTCTGCTTGATCGTATTGTCTTCATTTGGGAATGACAGTGACCTTTTACTGGTCATTTCTTCGTTGCTTCGGTAGTTCTGCAATTTTTCCCATTCCTTTTCCAAGGAAATTTATTTCTATCTTCCTGGCATTTCTCTCTGTGCTTATATCCTGTCCACGTTGTTCTCATTTTCTTGCTGGCTAAAATTTGATTAGTGCATGCTGCCTTAGGACGAAATTTTGTGAATTTCGGTCTAAATTTGGCGATTGTCTGGATCCTCTTCTTTTCTTATTTTCCTCTGGTTGGAGAGCAATCTCTGTAGCAGGGTGTACCTTGAGCTTCACTGCCTGTGTTCTTATATTGTATGGTGTGGTTTGAAGGAGATGGGTATGGTTGTGCAGCGAATGACACTCAATGAGAATGCCTCCTTCCAAAACTGGGTTAGGAAGCTTTGCTCTATGAGATGACAAAGACAATACCCTGGTATGTGTCTTTCTCAAAGGTGAGTACTTTATCCCTCATCATAAGTAATCTTGAAGATGATTTCCATCAAGTTTAGCTGGAAGAAATGTTGTTACATCTAGAGATATCCTCCGGTTGATTATCTCATAGACGCTGAAGAAGAATCACCATTTTAGTTGATGCGTCCAAGGTGCTGTGTCAAGCAAGTCGTCCGAAATTTTGGCAGTTCACTGCATTTTTATAGGAGTTGGCAAGTCAATCTGCCCGTGCATTTTAAAATGATTAGGAAGTTGTTAAATTAATGAAGAGTGCACTTGAACAATATTAAATTTCTCTTTTCCATTTTCTAAGTGGTCTCCATGACTCAATCAAACATCAACTGTGAATAGAATAATTGCAAACTCGTAATACCGAATTGTTTCAGGGGAGATTCCTCCGTTTTTACGGTGCCTTCTTTTTCTTGTCTCGTTTGTTTCTTGATTCAATGTTATTAGCTGCATTGAAGTCAACATCACGACCTTTTTCTGAATGCTAAAGCCATGAAGGAGAGAAAAATAACTTTTAACGTATATATCCAGTTCAAAGATTCTCTTTGATATGCTCTTCAAGAGCAGCGGACATTAATTCCTCTGTAAATCTGCTGTTGCAAAACAGGGGAGGTTCTTTTTCCCAGTTCAGATATATGCCCATTTTGGGAGGTGGATAGTCCGAAAAACAAGCCCACCCGATGCATGGTAACACGAATTCATAGAGCACAGTAATCGTAATGGGTGGCTGTGTTTCAACCACACATAAGCAAGTTAAGACACGGCGAAGATACTTTAGAAGACCTGGGAAATGGAACCGAAAGATATGCAGTACCAATGTTGATGTGCCTATAAGGAAAAGCAATGCCCGAAATCACGTGAGAGAGATTTCCACGAGCGAGTTTGTTCATCTGGATTTTGAAAAAGGTGCTGCAGCTGCTTGCAAGAGATCAGACGTCTCCAATATGACATTGCATTTAACTCAATTGCAATGGAACCGTAATCAAATTGATGATAACGGTACTATCCTCTCTCTCTCTCTCTACTTGAAAAGCTCACTTATTGCTTCTCATGTTAAATGTGCTCGACAGAGATCATTTCGGGATATGAATCCGTACTATTTCATTTGTTTATCTCAATGAAGTTGTACAAATGAAGAAATTTTTAGATGTTGAAAATCATGTCTATCGTATCTGACGCTACATCCTTTATATGGTACCATTTCTTTCCTTTCCGAAAATGTGACGATTGCAAGACCAATACCGTCTTACCCGAACTCAATTATATGAAGGTATATGCCAGGAAGAAGCTTGGTTTGACTCGGTCAGTATCCTAGAGTCCGATTCAGATGATGACTTCATCAGTTTACATGGAGGTAATGGTTATTTTCTTGATAAGGCCATTGGACAGTTCAAATCCTTAGACTTCATTACCATTGTGTGACTGTTTTCTTTTCCTGTTTGGCTACAGATGGTTTCCCTTCAGTAGGTAATGTCACAGGGGCTATTCCGAGTGGTCAAGTTCTTCAGTACGATAGTGAATTGCACTACATAGATGCAGGGCGTAGACACGAGGGCTGTTGTGACAGTCGTGTAAAAGTAGATGGAGGTGTACATGATCCCAGAGAAACGCAACGAAAGAAGTCGAGAGTTATATTATTGTCTCTCAAGAGGAAATCCTGTGATGGAGAAGAAACCTTTACCGAGCATCGTAAGTTCATAATACTTTCTCCCGACTCGTTTCCGAGCTCCAAATGCTACTGCTTGATGTGATACATTCTCTCTTCTTCTTCTTCTTTTTTCCTGTCACAGTATTTGTTGGTGAAGTTTAAAAAGCTAACAGCTTGTGCTGGAGTTATCTTAATGCCTTTTCTACTGTCCAAGCCATTTATTTTGGTTACTAAGCACCAATCACATTATCTTCTTTTTTGTAGAATTTAACTGAAGGGAGAGTCAACTGGAGGTGCATTTTCTGTGTAGAATCACTTTTAACATGTGAACATTTCACAAATTAGTCAGGAATATGTGAAATTCAAGTATAGGCTTTCCAATTCAGATCTTCTGGTTCATTGTGGAACAAAGTTTTATGAGCAAAGCAGCATGGATCTTTGGTCATAATAAGTTTAATTGAAACTTTTCAATTTTGTTTTCTCAGCATATTGGCACTGTTTATGTTTTTCTTGGTTTTCTCAGCATATTCAGAGAAGCATTGTTAAATAGCTTTGTTGGTACCCCTATCAAATTTGGTTAATGTACATTTTATTCAACTATTTCAGTGCTTATGAGTAGAGTAGCTTTCATGCATTAATGGACTATACTAGAAATCAAATGTTATGAATTGGCATGCAGGCATGTCGGAGAGGTTCGTATATAGGCCCAGAGCAGGACTTCTATTACCATGTTCAAAAGAAGAGAAGCCAAGTGCAGGAAGTTGGTCTGCAGTTTCGCCTTCGGTCTTCAAACTCCGTGGAGAGAATTATTTCAGGCATGTTTCTTGGGTTGGATTCTCCGCAAGTGCTCAACGTTTCACAAAAACAAAGTCTGCTGTCGTAATTTTTGCTTTGGATACACTTCGTTCTCAATTCACTATCTTAATTCTTGCTATCCGTGCAAAAAATTGCAGGGACAAAAGGAAATTTCAAGCTCCAGATTGCAGCCCTTTTGTGCCCATTGGGGCTGACTTATATGTGTGCCCGCGAAAGATACATCATATTGCTCAACACCTCGATCTTCCCTCTGTCAAAGGGCATGACACATTGCCCTCTCTTCTAATAGTTAATATACAGGTTCTCTCTCTCTCTCTCTCTCTTGATTATGATATACTGCACAATGCATGGATTTTACTGAGTATGACGGTCTATTTTCTGGTGAGACTTAACCATGTTCATTTCGTTCATAAGTTAAAATTCTTTGGAGCGGTCGGGGTGAAATGTTTTTCCTTCTCTCCTGCAGCTTCCAACCTACCCCACAACCATGTTCGGTGATAATGATGGGGAAGGAATGAGTCTTGTGCTATATTTCAAAGTATCTGATAATATCGATGCGGAAATTTCTTCTCAGTTTCGAGATAGCATCAAGGTAGGCAATCACTGCAAGTTTTTCTAGTTACAGACAACTTCATCTGAGTATTCTGCCATTTTTTCCCCTTCCTTTATTCACCGTACCCTAGAATTATGTTACCCTGTACTGAGTATGCATAACCATTTGAATTGAAATTAACTCAGATGATGGAAAACTCTCTTTCCTTCGTTACTGTCAATGTCCCGGTCCATCCATCACTTGGATGAAACATAACCTGTCCATTCCTCTAGCACTCTGAACGGTGCGAAAGAAACTAAAGATGTTTTACGGCGTTGTCTTCTTGTTTTGTGATTCATAACAGCAAAGATTGGTCTCTAATGCAGAGATTGGTCGAAGACGAAATGGAAAAAGTTAGAGGGTTTGCAAAGGAGACCATGGTTCCTTTTAGAGAGAGGCTGAAGATCATGGCCGGGGTGGTCAACCCAGAGGACCTTCAACTAAGTTCAGCAGAAAGGAAGCTTTTACATGCTTATAATGAAAAGCCTGTTCTCTCGCGTCCACAACACAATTTCTTCAAGGTAACTGAAGGTTATGTATTCTTCGTATATACTTCACGGAGGCTGCGATTCTCATTTTATTTTCCCCTGGTATCCTAACTCGAGCCATTCTGGAAGAGAATTGTCTAGAGTCTATCACATTGTTTCCCAAATCACCTTACAACTATTCATTTCACTTAAGTCTTTAGAATGTCAGCGGTATCTTATATGCTAGTCAATGTCTTTATCTTGCAGGGACCAAATTATTTTGAGATCGACCTTGATATACATCGGTTCAGCTACATATCTAGGAAAGGATTAGAAGCTTTTCGAGATCGTTTAAAGAACGGCATTCTCTATCTGGGTCTAACCATACAGGTATTACCTTGCCTTCTCACCTTGATGTCATGCTCAGTTAGCTCATATTAGATACCAGACAAGTGATACATAAGGCCCTTTGACATATGAAACCCGGAGTTTGGCCGTTTAATAAGTTCATTACTTCTGTCAACTGTCATGTTTAGTAACCACCAAGTTTGGATTTGGTTGACAGGCACAGAAACCAGAGGAACTTCCCGAGCAAGTTTTGTGCTGCGTGCGTCTAAATAAGATCGATTTCATGAATCAAGGCCAAATACTGACGATAGTGACCCTCGATGAAGGTTGATTTCTCGAATGACAGAGAACACACGCTACGTCAGCGCTGAGGGATCAAGAGTGGTTCTGTCGGCTGGTAAATAATTTCAGAGAATGTGCTTATTCTTTGCGTGAGGAGAGACGAGGAAGGATGAAAATAGCAGAGAACCTTATGCTTCAATACAAGTGTTTCACATCTGTCGATAATCGTGCCGGGATATGTTCTTGAATAGAATTTAATTCATTCGTTTTGTACTCTCAAGAGATCCTAATCAGTGCTTTGCTTTTCAACTTTAGAAGTCCATGATTATTCTGGACCATGATATTTAACCATGTATCTGTAAAACATCAAAGCGAATGCATTCTCCAGGATATCACTTAAAATTGAGATGGCTCCTGATGCTGCAAATTCGAATTATTTCAGTCTGCTGAATCAACAAGATGGATGTGGCCACCATAAAAAAATCTTCAAAAAATGCATGAACTTATGCCGGCGTTGACGATGATCAATGAAGATTCTTTGTAACAAATGCATATCCTACCCTTGTAAGATGCAGCCCACGAAAGTGGGAGCTAGAGCAGTAAAAGCTATATTATGGTCTGAAATTGAAAAGAGAAATGTCTCATTTTTAGTGTCCTGAAGATTAATTCCTACATTGAAGGACAACACAGCTGACAAAAACCTCTTTCAAAAAGAAGTTGCCTCCTCGTCTCCTAAGTGTATGACAGGACAGGGTATATCATCCCTCATTTCAAGGCAAATAGTCTGAGACAACGTCAACTTGTTCAAACTAAGCACGCATCAACCTGTCCAAAAAATTTCCATTGGTATGGGTAGAACAAACACACAAGTAGTAATATTATAAAGCACAACCTGACGTATTGTATAAAGCATCACTATTGTATCTTCATGTACAAAAGAATGCAGGGTAGGAAAAGTAATTCGACTACAACACGCTTTGCCTTGGCAGTTACTCATATAACAACGCATCGCAAGCTCGCCCACTAGACAGGCTCCTTTCCATTTGTCCCTCTTTCTGGTCTATATCATCAAGCGGAGCACTCAGCCTTGAACACAACTATGGCCACAAAATGCAAACAATAAATTGGGCTTAATCACTGAAAAGCATACATTACATCCGTTTTTTTCCCCATCGATGCACTTTGTTGTCTACTGTTCATGCTCTGTTGCATTACCAATACCAGAAAAATTTATGTTATCTGCTCTTCTTTCAAAAGTAGGCGTGCTATCGGCCTATTAGCGAAATCTGTCTTGCCACTTGAGGTGCGGCTATTGTCTTCTGTGTGATGTGGCCTAACTTGTGGTATGTTAGAGTTGGCAATACTGTGGCTGCTGGTTCTGGCAGCCGGAACGTCATGACTGTGTTTACCCTCGTACGTCGTAATGACAGCCTTAGGGTCAGTTGAAGCCCTCTCCACATGTTTCCGAACATTGCATCCAGGAGTCGTGCACTTGTAATAGCTCCTGTGCATTTAAAAAGTAAAGACAGTGTTATGGCATCACAGAAATACTGCTGATCGACTTAAATACAGAATAACACTGTTTTCAACATACAACATTACAAACAGTGAATCTGGTCGCTTATCGCCCAGTAATTTACATCTAAAAGAACAGCACAGTATCACTTCAACCTCAGAATTCTTAATTCAATTGAAATCCTGCAATATCCATTGAACTTTAGCTCACAGAAGAAACACGATCAAAATGAAGAGAGAATTTATGCCAATCGTGATCTTGGGTATTCTCAACTTTTCTTTTTCTCTGGTATTTCGACGGATGCAATTGCACTTCTGAAGTGCTGGTAGTGAGGGAGATATGATTAAAAAAGGTGGCAATGGAAAAATGTGGATGACAGATAGATAGTTGAGTCGGATTAGATTGTTTCTTTCTGTTGGAATATAGAAATATTAAACCACACCTTCTTCTAATAGCTTAAGCTTTTAGAATAGTCGGTTATGGTCTTATCAAATATTTCATGGTATTAGAGCAGGAAGTCCTGAGTTCAAATCTTTTCAGACCCCTATTTGTTTCCCCAATTAATTTGTCCACGCTTAGTACTAGGCAAAAGACCCCTATTTTTTCTTTTTAATGATTCTTTGGGGTTCATCGACCGCCGACCCCAACTAGTTTGGGATAAAAGTGTTGTTGATATTGATGTTGATGTTAGTACTAGGAAAAAAGACCAGACTAAGCGTGAGGGAGAGTGTTGGAATATTAAAATATTAAACCATGCCTTTTTCTAACAACTTAAGTTTTTAGAGTAGTCGGTTGTGGTCTTATCAAATCTTTCACTTTCAAAGTTCGAGCTACTCTCTACATCGACATATCCTTGAAGGACGACCAACAAAAACACAAGCCAGATTGTTGCTTTACATTTTCAGGAAAAATATAGGTTTCTAGTTATAGGCTATAGTATCCAGCTTCTAACCATCATCAAGGAGCGTATAATCACCTTGGATACGGATTCCCTTTGACTACTTTCTGCCCATATTTCCGCCACCTGTAGCCATCGTCCAGAAGATCAACTTCACTAGTTGTTTGCACAATTATCTTGGGTTCACTTACAGCCTTGAGTGAAGCAGCAGACTCCACAACCCTGACTTCCGTGTTGCTGCATGGAAGAAATTTATTATGTATTGAAACAGATAGGGACTTAAACTTTAAAAGCATAAAAAAAAGATGCCTTTGTTGAAATCATACCGTCTTTTGGGTTCAGGTTCACCATCACATCTTTCCTCCGCTGCATACTCGGAATTACCAACTTCTTCACTGTCACTCGTGCCAGACAAATGCTCGGGAGTTAGTTGGCTAGATTCCTGCTCCTTTCTAAGCATTAAATTAGAAGGTTCGCCATCCTTTAATTGGTTAAAATCACCACTCTGAACATGTGAAGTAAATTTTGGATGCTCCTGAACATGTGAATCACCATCACCAGCAGTCCCAGCATATTTTCCGCGCTTATTTAGAGGACGTTGATGGTTGTGCTGTCCCTTATAGATAATTTCTGTTATATGGCCGTCAAGAGAACGCTCAACTTTTTTCTTGACGGGGCAGTCGGGATGCGTACATTTGTAGTAACTCCTTGGGAATTCACTACCCTTAACATGTTTCTGCCCATATTTCCTCCAATTGTACCCATCATCAGCTGGCTTATCTAATTGCAAGGGAGGTTGTGTTCTCAGATCGGACTGCGATAACTCCGACGATTCATGCACTGCAACTTTCTCATCTGGTAAAGCTGGTGCCTGCTGGAACGTTGGCTGTGCCAGCGATGTCGCAGGTGCTGCAGATGCTGAGTTCGGATATTCAATTTGCATATGCATCAGGGACTGGGCTTGCCCAGCCTGAGCAGTGACCTGTGCCAGGGCTTGCTGATGCGACATTCCAAAAGGGCCCTACACATCTCATAAACTCTGCAGATAAATATCACTGCTAGAAACTCGAATCTAGAGATCTTCAAATAAGTTTAAGCTCAAAATCCAAACTTGTCTAGTGATCTTCAAATTATTGAAATTGAAGTTCAACTTACATACAATTCAACATAAGCAATCAAGGCACGGGTTCTATCAAGGACAAAGGAAATTAATACATGACAGTATCCGCAATGATAAAATCCCCTAATAGGAGAAAAAGTCATAGCAACGTGATCGTTAGTTACGTACCATCCAAGGGAAACTTTATTTTTCAAGATTTTTCATAAAGAAAACATAATGTCAAGAAAGAGGCAAGCAGAAAAAAACAGAGGAGATTTCCATAGAAGCATTACCATTCACTAAATAATATTTTCAGATTAGAGTATTATATGGTTAATGATCAAGAAAGCGAAGTTTAGAATTCGCTGGAGTTTTGAGTAGAAAGTGACTACTCCCAGCACAAACAGACAGACAGATTATTACGTGGTAAAATAATATCACTAGCCCTGACAAATGCATTCATGGAGAACATTGTACAGCTTGCGTTTTGGAGAATTCTTCCACTCATACTTTCTATTAAAGAAATAGATGTTCAAAAAGTAAAACATAAATGAATAGAGTAAGAAACCGTTTCAGATAACATTGCACTGGAACTGATCATAATCAGAAAGCATTTTCTCGGTGTTATGATAGTATCTCATGGAGAATTTGGCAAGAGTATACTCAAAGTTGGTAACTTGGCAATCATAAAGCAATTTCCAACAAACAAACAGCATGGACCAACTTGTGAGTTGCTCCTTTTGATAAAAGCAAAGTCAGAACTCAATAAAAATCACGATACAATTACGACAGTTCACGATAGCCCCAACCTAACAAACCAAAGTTTCTCCAGAAAAATTCAGCACTCAAGCTTATAATTTGAAGTTCAGCAGCAACACTCCTCCTCCTGTATTAGGAGTAACAGCTCTTACGGCAATCCTGAAGCATGTCATTCAATAACAATCATTTCTCTTACCAAATCTCCACTTTGTTTAGTTTGTTAGTGTCATTCCAAGTCCAGCATAATACGAAAGTCTTTTCTACAATTGATTCCTCGATAAAGCTTGATTTAAACAGAAGCAAACAATACAATTTACAGATTGGTCAATAACAGTGACAAACTGAAACTAGAAACGACCATTTTCAGAGCAGTATTTATGAGATAGTTGCAGTTACCGGCGAGAAAAACCCCGGCGAGTCGAGCAACGTGGTGGGGCTCAGCGCCGGGGGAAACGCGAAGAGCGGCGACAGGGGAGGTGGGGGCGAAATTACCAAACCCTCGGGCCGGTTCTGCTTGAACCGGAACTCCCCGTCGCCGCCTGTGGCCGAGGGAGCGGGAGCGGGCTCTCCGGCAGAGGAGGGCGGGCGGTGAGCTGCGGGAGAGGCCATGGCGCCGGCGAGGAGCTGGGAGAAGGACTTGTACTCGTCGGAGTCGGAGAAGAAGCTGGAGACGAGGGTCATCGGGCCGGGGCTGAAGCCCAGGCCGAGGCCGAGTCCCCCGGCGGAGGGGGCGGAGCCGTTGGAGAAGAAGGAGTCGATGGAGGCGCGTGGGGGGAGGGTGATGGTGGGCCGCGTGGGAGGCTTCGCCGATGACGCTGATAACGACGACGACGACTGTGGCGGTTTTTCATTCGCCGCCATACTTGGCGAACAAAGACAAGAAAGGAAGACAATCTATCTCTCTCTCCTCGTTCCTCTGATGATCTTCTTCTTCTGGAGGAGGAAATCGAAGTTTGTCGGCGTCTGTGTTATTGGGTCGCTGTCTTTCTGTCTTGGGCGAGCGTTTCAGGATCTGAACTGCGAAATCAGTACAAGAAAGTCCACGCCACCATTTCACCCCTGCAACTGCAAGTCCCTCCCTCTCTCTCTCCCTAAGGAGAGACCATCATTTTTTTTATAATTTTTTTTTTTGCATTTTTCCTTTTTTTTTTTTCTGTTTAATAGATAGATCAAGAAATGCACATGGTGACCCCGTTGACAAAAGGGGTACTCCAGTTTGGACAGACAGCTACGGTTTCGATGAGATGAGGTAAAATGACGGCGTTACGGTCAGCCTTGGAGACGACATCTTTCCATGATTTTCCCTTTCTTTTTTTCTTTCATTTATTGACAGGAGTCACCAAAAAAGGAAAGGAAAAAAAAAAAAAAACTTTCACGGAATTGCTCTCAAAGCTGCGTATTGCAATTCAGATTATCTAATCGAACATGTCCAGATAAAATTATTGTGCATCAATATGTAGTAAGAACGTCATGCCATTAATTACCGCTGCTTAAGGAGGCGATCACCTTATAGTGATCTGCTAAAGCCCATGGCCTCCAAAGAGATGGTGCTCGGTGTGTAATCTAGTTCAAAGATCCTCGGATCTGAAGGCATTGCCAGGAGAATGGTAGCTTGAGAGTGACGATCAGCTCAATAATAATCGCTCATGAAGGAAGCCACTCCCCTCTTAATTTGGCCCTCTTTCATTTCGATTTTGGCGACAAGTAGAGGAATACAACGATATATAAAGGATACATAAATCTAATCTAATCAAGTGACGCAAAATACTTTAACAACATTAGGATTGACACGTGTAACACATGAAATATGGCTAACGAGGTATACGCACATTTCTAAAAGAGATAGAACCATGATTCTGATATCGTGTTAGAATATCCAATAAAAATTACAAGTTAATCGATGGAACGAGATCACAAGTATATTGAAAGAATAAATAATTTTTATCGTCAAAAGGCGAGAGATATTTCAACACAAAAAATTTAATTAATTTTCTGGTGAGACGATTAAATCATGTAAACTAATATGAATATCTATTACGGGGAAAAATCATATCAAATACCACATAAGGAATAAACTATCTCATTCAAGAACTACGTGCGTGCTACTAAACACGATTTCATAATCGAAATAAATCTGATATTAAGATTCGACGTGGCTGGATAATTAAAAAAAGAAAAAGAAAAAGGAAAATATCAGTTAATACATTAACACTGTGTTTGAGAAATCCAACATCTCTCTCATAAAAATGCCAGTCAGTACATTAATACTGCGCGTGAGAAATCCAACAACTCTCTCATTTCTCTGACGCTCTCTCTCTCTCTCTCCAAAATAAGTTTGGCTTGTCGCGAACCGAATCTGCCGCCGCCGGAACAGTAAAGCTTTAAGCTTTTACTCTTCTATTAGCTTCAGCCTTCACATGCCTAGAACAGTGAACACGAGGGTCAGCATCTCCTCCTAGGTTCGTGGTTTGTTCATTTAATGTTCTTTTTTAACCCGGCTACAGGATGGGTTAATCCGAGATAACCACAGCCGTCGATTATGTCACACTTGTGTCCCGGATGGGAACTGACATGATTTGTCACTACAACGAAGTCAGAATCATTTGAACTCGGATCTTGATGGAGGATTTGACTTTTCCATTTTTTTTACCTGCAAAGAACCGACCAAGTTGGGAACTTTTTCTTCAGCGGAGAGTGTCTTCATCGGAGGTAGAAGGCAGAAAGCTGGAACAAGAACAAAGGGAGCGCCTTTAGCAAAGAAAGCAAGCAAAAGAAGACCCAAGAGCACAGTGATGGACCAACAGCGATCGGAGCACCCCAACCTCGTCAGACCGCTCCGATGCATCGTCAAACTTGGTTTCTCCTCTTCTCTCGTCTCATCTCCTCCAGTTTTCTTCCTTTTTCTTTTTGTCCATTTTGCTTCTATATTATGGACGCTTCACATATCCAATGCATGAACGCCCCTGCAATAACAGACCCCGTTCTCCTCGGTCATGCTCACCTGATGTTCGTCTATTCGTCTCAATTAGTTCTCTTGTGCCAAGATTTGCACTTGTCTTCTTTTTTGGCTTAGTCATTGGGTTCACCTCTGTACTTCGCGAAGCCACACGGGCATAGACCAATAACAAGTGCAAAAAACAGTTTTCTGCTTTCTGGACCTACCGTCAGTTTCTTGATATTGGAGAGAGCCGTGGATGATTTCTTTAATTGACAAGGGTGCTGCAATTAGGGGGCTACCAATTTAAAGCTGAAATGGTGATGTCTTGTTTGATTCTTATTTGGCTTTAAGAAATGATGATATCCCATGTCCACGGCACAGGAGGAGCGGCTATCACGCGCAAAAATGATTTAGAGAAGATCAATGAGGCTCATCTTGAGATGGTGGCAACGCAGCTTAGGCAAGTGATGATCTCGGGTGCTTCTTCGTCGAAGGTCCCAGGGATGGATTGGAGCAAGAGAAGTGGAAACTTGGAGATATCCCTCAACATGGATGAGTTTAGAGACCAGGAGTTCTTGGAGTTAAGCAGTTTCATTGTTGTCCATGGAGCAGGTCAGTTATTGATTGCTAAATTTTGGGTCTGGAAAGATTTTTTAAGCAGGACAGTTATTGATTGTTACTTTATAAGGCTTGAGATATTGCACTGTGATTACAATCTTTTCCATTAGGAAGAGCAAGCGAAGCTAAATTTGTAATCTTTGGTTTCCGACATATGGGGAGGAGCAAACTAAATCCCTCCTTAAAGATCAAGTTCATTTATATTATTTTCGAGGTACAGTGGTTTTGTAATTTGAATTGTTGTTGCAATTCAGGTTCTTTCGGGCATTTTCAGGCTAGCAAATCTGGGGTTCACAAAGGAGGCTTGATACGACCTATAGTGAAGGCTGGTTTTGTTGCTACTCGTATTTCTGTGAGATTCAGTCTTTGATTTCTTTAGTAGCTTCATTTCTCTCTCTTCTTTTGGAGTATCTATCCATTGACAGTGTCTCCGCATGTCTAGCTGCTATAATTATTGCAGGCACTTTAATTTTTGAAAATGGCTTTGTAACTTACTAATGTATCTAGATGATCGTTGATGTGAGAACTCCATATTGATAAGTATGACCTCAAGAAATAGCTTCTTCTACTTGGGAACACTAAACAAACTGAATAAGAAAAGAAGAAAGATAAGATGCATACCATCCTGTCTAACCCAGGCATTTCGCCCTTTCCGGATGTGATCTTCTTTTGGTCATTTGTTGATATCTTGGGGTGCTTTTCTGAGTAGTTGGAAGTCATCTTGTGACAAATATGATGGTTCAGTTCTCAAGAAGAGCAAACGAGAATTGGTGGATAATTAGAAGTGACTTTGCTTACCATATGATAGCTCAGTTTTGTTGTCCAGAAAAAAAAATGTCCCTCCCTATTTGGAGAGCTTACTTTCTTATGGACCAAGCGAACCAATTTCTGGCCTTTATGCTTCCAAACACGGTCTTTCGCCTTGACATCACAGAGTGCTAGCAACGGGAAAAGCATCACCATCTCTTTTTCATCATCTTTTGTCTTTCAAAATAATTGGAAAGTTTGACTGATGTGAGTGTCAATTGTTGGGACTAACATGCTAAACAAAGCTGTTCCAGTCATCCAATACTAAAAGCTTTATGAACTTTCGAGGAGTATTATACATCATTCTCACCAACTAAACAATGATGCTAAACGACCCTGGATGAAAGCTTTATTGTTTGCTTCTATCATGCCAATGCCATCATGAGTTGTCAAATATAATGAGTTACAAGTCGTTATTCATTATTTGTTGAGTGCTCAAGATTGCTCTAATTTTCCAGCAGGCATCAAATGTGCAGTTCATGTTGCAGATGCAAGCTTCTATCTTTGCTCCATGAAGTCTTTCGTGGAAATTAGATACTTCATTTGCTTTTTCCTGGCCATATTGTATATTTTCTGTTTATAACTACCTTTTGTTTTTAACATACAGGTGGGCACACTCAATCTTGAAGTTGTTAGAGCTCTAGCAAGAGGTAGTTATTCACATTTAGTGTCCAAGTCTTACTGCAAGTTGGTTCTCTTGTCTGTGCGTGTTGCTTCTCTTCTTCCAGTTGGAGCTAAACTCATGTCTCAAAAACTAAAAGAAGATACTTGTCATTTATGTTCGGTTAAGGTTACAGTGCCCAAAATGGGTGCTAACTTTAGCTAGGAGCCCACTAAAACTGTGCAGCCTTCCTCGAATATCTATGTTCACCAAGCATAAACTTGAGAGGCTGATATTCCGTTTAGCTGAACGAAATACATGTTCATTGAGTTGTTTTGAGATGTTAAATTAGCGAGGTTCATTTGTTACTTTTACACAGCCCACCATGTATTCTGCCAACCATCCAACACTTGCCACACTTTGCGTCCAAATTACTCTACTATCTGCTATTTCACTGTTATAAGATTGCAATTCTTGTCTTAAGAAATTAACAAAGATTAAAAGTATTTTTAGAAGTGATAGGAAGCTCAGTTTCTGAACTTGATCTCAAGATAAATATAATTCTGACTGGGATTTTATTTGCTGCAGAGGGCCTCCCATCTATTGGAATATCTCCCTTTTCATGTGGATGGTCGACTCGTGAAAAGAATGTCAGATGCACCTTAAGAGACTATATTTTTTTGTATCCCATATGGAGAGATAACTTGACTGCTTCGTGAAACCTATTTAGCATCTGAGCAAACTTTTTGCTGGTTTTTTGTTTATTTCTTATAAGGGAGTTCCTAGTTCCTTTCTGATCCTCAGCTGTCAATGTTTCAGATTGCCTCAGCCAATTTGTCCACAGTAGCTAAGGCTCTTGATTCAGGCTTCATCCCTGTAAGTTCACAAATTCTTGTCCTCCAGGGCGACAGATTGTTGTGAATTCTTCTATGTGATTTTTCTTGTGAAGGGCAAAATATTGTGTCATGATGCGGCAAAGACATGATTTCCTCAGTTTCATTATCATCCACTTCATGCAAGAAAGTTGTTTCACATGTCAGAATTCCTCGAGATGAGCAGTGTCGTTAAAAAATAAGAACGAGCTTTTCTTTTCTTAAAACGATCCATGAGAGTCACTTCCATTATTCTCAATTATGGGAAAGGAAAGGGCTCTGTTTTTAGTGGGGATTTTGACTTTTGTTTATGACTTTTCCACCAAAATGAACAACTACATGTTTTTTATTTGAAAACGTTAATGGTTGTATAGTTTGAACACTCGAATTGTTTTATAATTAAAAAAAAAATCAAATCTAAAATTTAAAAGGAAAGTCTATAGTTCTGATAAGTTGACATTACCTTCAGCAGGGAACTGTTTAAGAAATCAAATGAAAAGATCTTTTCGTCATGAAAACATGTTTAGCATGACTTAGTCGCATTATCATGATGGCAATTATCAAAGCAGAAAGAATGGTAAGACTGCATCTATGTTGCATTTATGGTTTGTGCTTGACTGGGATGTAACAGCTAAATTAGCATTGTTAACATCTGTTGGAGTTTATAAATATTAAACTACGCATTCTTCTAATAGCATAGGCTTTTAGAGCAGTTGGTAAGTGGTCCCATCAAATCTTACAACATCATTTTGCTATCAAGCACTTCTTCATTGGCTATGGCAGACATGACTAGTTCGTAATTGCTTAGATATAAATAAGCTAAAACTTGTTTGGTTGACATGCCTTCCAGGTCCTTCATGGAGATGCAGTGCTTGATGAGTTACAGGTTGCTTGTCTAATCTTTTAAGTTGTAATCTAGTAAACCTTTCCAACTATGACTAATAATGTGGTACCATATTCTCTATTTTATCAGGGCTGCACTATATTGAGTGGAGATGTAATCATACGTCATCTAGCAGAGTATTTGAAGCCTGATTACGTGGTTTTCCTTGTATCCACCTTGCGTATTTGATAAAGACTTGCATTTTGCCTTGCATAGTCTTTTGTCATCTTAAAAGAATTTGGCATTCTTATTATTCACTCCAAACGTGCACAGAGTTAAATTTATAACTTATGTTTTATCAGATCCACTAATGTAACACAATTTGCATCATTTAAATGTCTAAATATTAGCTGCTGCGCAAGCTTCTAAATTCAAACCCATACTGGAGGTAAACATGAACTGATTGGCTGTTGCTACCACGCATAGAAATGAATATTGGGCCCCTAATTTCTCATTGTAAGCTGGAAATCTTGAGCATGTTATCCTATTAATATCAAGACAGATGTATCTGGGGTATATGACCGTCCTCCCACAGAACCTGATGCCAAGCTCCTAAAGGAGATTGGTGAGCATTCATTTTTGAGCCGCAGACTAATATTACATATTATCGTTGGATCAGACTTCCAGAACTGCAACCCATAACCAAGTCTTTTGAATGCAACAGCTGTGAGAGGAGACGGGAGTTGGTCTGTTGTGAAACCCCCTCTTGATGGCAATCATGGTTAGTTGAAGAGACAATTAGGGCATAAACACATGTTCACGCTCCTTTAATGCCTGACTTCATTCTGGCAACATGAAACTTCATGTGGGTTTTTCTCTTTATATATATATGAATGAAGCCTGTCATTATCTCTTTGTTCGGGTCTGTATGAGTTGATCTTGTTCGGTCCCTGTCATAACTAACCCTTCAACATAAAATTCACTTTGTATCAATTGTTGGGAACAGTTGAATGGACAGTAGCTGCTCATGATACAACTGGGGGAATGGAAACCAAGATTTCAGAAGCTGCAATTATTGCAAAGCTTGGCATTGATGTCTACATTGTGAAGGTTTACTTTTCCGAGTTGCTCTTTTGACTTACCAGACTTTCAAGAGATCAACAAATTTACTTTCCGAGTTTGCTCTTTTAATTTACTTCTTCATGGATCAGGCGGCAACGACCCACTCGGTTAGGGCATTGAGCGGGAATTTGAAAGGAAACATACCTGACGACTGGCTTGGAACGGCCATTCGGTTTGATGGGTAGGCGTGGCCAACAAAGAATTGGGAGGTGGGAGGTGACATTCGTTTATTACGGCGTTGATTTTTCGGACGAAATTTTGCAATCCATCAACCAACTTAATGGACCTGGATGCATACATTAGTCAACTTTTTGCTTGATTTTATCTAGATGTGTGAAACGAGACTGCATCTTTTCTTCCTTCGGTGAAGACAGGAACAAGTCAGGAGCTTGGTGAGGAGAGAGCTTTTTTCCCTTCCAGTTCCTTTTCTATTTGTTGAAGCAAACAGCATCGAATATCGATAGTGTTGAATCTTCGATACATGTAATGGTAATCGAGTAACTAGTTGGTAATCGAGTAACTAGTTCGACCATCGGAACTGGACCGCCAAGTTGCTACAAGAAATTATTTTCCCTCCCAGGACAAATTGCAGTTGAACTACGCTGTTGGCTTTCCATGAGAGAATTTTCAAATTAGCTGCATAATGTCGATGGCTATCGACAGAGAGTAATTGCACTAACAGACTTGCTGAGGCATGTGTAAGTAGTTAACAGCTGAGTAAGAATAAAACATATCAAGAAAATTTCATCATCTTCTCTATTTGCAAAGACAGACTAGGCCATGACCTAGAAAAGGGAATAAATGGCAGTCTTTCTTCGTTTGTTGCTGGACTACCATCTAACGAATAAAGAATGATTGATTGTGCGGTTTATCTTAATCATTGATGTTTGACAGTAACATTCGTCCAGATTCTCCCAACCGCTTGTTCCGATCATAGAGGAACTTGAATCGAGTCTTTAAGAATCTCATAGAGTGATATGACATTCTCGACGCTTAATAGGAAAATGATGCACCACTCCAACAAATTAGACCTGTTGTTCTGTAGGACTTCGTGAAGAAAATGAATGTTGTGCTGCAACAAGGAAATTCATCACGAAATTCAGATAAATATGAGAAACAAATGACTAGATGTATGCATGGAAAAACCCAATCTGTATCTAGTTTCTTCTTCTTCTCTAAGTAACTGCAAGCATAATAAATGTAAACTCTTTCCAAAGCAATTTCCTAAGTCCTTGAAGTACGGTATGATCTCATATGGGCAGTACACTGAGAATCCTTAAGAAAATATGAAAGGATAAAAGCATGGAGGAAGAGATAATACCTCCACAAATTTTAGCTTGAAATTCAAATTACCAAAGCGCTGTGTTACCTCATACTCCTCCCTCAGGTACTCATATATTTGAGCATATTTTGCTTCCCTCCAAGCAATTTCTGATCTGCATATGACAAGAAAATGAATATTGCTGGCCAACCATATGGTTCTGAGTCAAAGGGTTGTCCTCATTGAACCAACTTAATTACATCATATAGAGATCTTTAATTTCCTAACACGAACAGGCACACAGACCCACAGAAACTCGGAAAGACAACCGCAAAGAAGAGTGACCTGAAAAGCTCTTCTCCTATACAAGCCTGTTCTATAGAATTCTGAATCATATAGTTTGACCATATCACCAAGTCATTCTCGCGTACTCAACAGAACGTAAAAGCATCTTTATGGCATCTGACAGACGATGAGCTAATATTCATTTTTACCTCTCAAAAAGACCAACTTTGAGAATGACATCAGCTAGATTCGAATTAGCCTTCCCAACAAGTTGAAGGAGCTTCTTTCTATCCATTGTAAAGGTTCCTGTAGTCTCCATCTTCCGATTGATATAGGCAAACTCCTCAACCATGCCATCAATCTGAACCAGACAATTATGTGTTTAACCTTTTATATTAACTGCCTCAATGAAGTTTTACCTAGAAAAACCAACCATAATAGGAGTGGACGACAAGTGAAACCCACGAATAGTAAAAGACTTGATCATCACTGTTCTATTAGATGCAGGTGAGAAATTACCATTCTGCTACACAATTTATATGCCATAATCTTGTGACATTTGCATGGATAAAATGAGCCATGCAACAGCTAAAGAAGCCAGACTGCCTTTGGCAAACGACCGGAACAATGTTTTCAGGATGAGTCCTCATAAAGCTCAGAAAAAGACTTACCTGTGAAACAAAATAATCCAAAGCAATACTTTGACCAAGAACGCTTCCAATAATTCGGATACCATCAATATCCAAGACTTTGAGAACAATATAATCGGGCCCCCCCTTCATGTCCCTGTCTAACAGCGGCTGCTCCTTCACAGCATAATCTGGAATGAAAATTTGACAATTCAAAGGAAGATCAATCCCATGTATGAGCATAGTTCTAGCATCTACAGCTAGGTCATGATGCATGGTGATAAAAAAACCTGCCTAACAACATTACATGCATGAAGGTAATGGGCAATTTCAAAACATTTGACCGTATAACCATTAAACATTTCTTCTATATTTAGTTTTTGTGTGAGGCCCTAGGAAACTAGACGTCAGGGTTACAAAAGTTTCTACGTCAATAGATAATTCAGTCCTCTTACCTTCCATCTCATAACCTATGGGTCGTGTGTCATCGGTCCTTGTCCCAGTGGCCAAGGAAGGATGGAGATAAAAAAAGATTTCCAAAAGATTTGCACTCAGGTGTTTCCATTCCAGGTATGAGAGCAGGTTGTGAGCAAGGAGGCCGTGAGTTGGGCACATAAGGTCAAGGGTGGTGAGTCATTACTTTTAGAGTAATCAACTATTAAACCACACCTTCATAGAAAAATTTAAGCTTTTAGAACAGTTGACAAGTGGTTCCACAAAAATCTCAGACGGTATTAGAGTAGGAGGTGCTGCGTTCAAGT
Source organism: Rhodomyrtus tomentosa (assembly GCA_028455895.1). NCBI lineage: Eukaryota > Viridiplantae > Streptophyta > Magnoliopsida > Myrtales > Myrtaceae > Rhodomyrtus > Rhodomyrtus tomentosa. The sequence goes on along the minus strand of JAPCWY010000003.1, from coordinate 7,714,157 downwards.
CTATCCAGGCCTCTATCTATCTTTGAATGACATATTTCCATGCTTAGTACTGGGCAAAAAAGACCAGACTAAACATAAGGTGAAGTGTTAAAGTAATCAAACATTAAACCACGCATTCATCCAAAAACTTAAGCTTTTAGAATAGTTGGCAAGTAGTCCCACAAAATCTCACAATTACATTGCAAAAAGCCATGAGGACTCCTAGTAATGCAAATTCCTCTTCATTCTGTTGTGATCAGTGGAGGAACTGCCTAAGCTCCGTGTTGGATTTATTAATTTAGAGTATTAGCAAGTTGGGGGTATATGTGTAATTATTTAGGCTTAATTCTAAGCCTATAAGTACTCTTTCTTACTTCAGAAATAAAGTAATCACTCTTTTATCAGTAACATGGTATTAGAGCACTAAAATTAAAACCTAATCCCTAAAATTGATGTTTCCGATTACCAAACCCTAGCCACCAAAGCCGACCACCTACTGCAGACCTCACCGGTGTCCTCCATTCGGTGTCGCCCAAGGCCGGCGACGCCAGATTCGGCCTGACCAAGGCTCGGCGACGCTCGGCGACACCAGATCTGGCCTGACCAAGCCCCGACGACCTCCATTCAGCTTCAACCCGACGTTGCCCAGGGCCGACGACACCAGATCCGGCCTGACCGAGCCCCAACGACCTCCATTCAGTGTCGCCAGGCTCCGGCGACCTCCCTCCAAGGGTCGTCCACCGCTAGTCGACCTTCGACGACCTTCATCCAGCGTCGCCAGGGTTCGGCGACCTCCATCCAGGGGTCGTTCACCTTTGGTCGACCTACGGCGACCTCAATCTAGGTCGTCCAGCCCCTATGAGTCCAAGAATAACGCCGGTGAAACTCATCTAGCGTTATCAAGGATATTTCTGATGCTGAAAGTGCTGTAGAAGTGATATTTGTCTGTTGAAGTGATATTTGGGTGTTTCATGAATTTGTGCAGCAACTTGTGAGATTAATTGTTGCTACGAATGGGTGTTGTCGATTATGGTTGTTGGATTGTGGAGCTGAATAGTCGTTGTTTGTTCTGATTGGTTATCAGAAGGTGGTGTATTACTGATTTGTTGTTGATGTGTGGCTAAACGGAGATGGTTTTATTCAAATTTGGAGTGATTGAATTAATGTCACTACTGATTTTTGGTTGGATGAATTAGTGAGGAGTGACGTGGGTGGTTATTGAAAGTTCGAAAGTGGTTTGTGAGTTGAATTTGTTGTTGAAAGTTCGAAAGTGGTTTGTGAGTTGAATTTGTTATTTTTTTATTGTGGTTTGTGAAGATGTCCACTGATTCATCAAAATCTCCGTCTATTACTTCGGGATTAGTTCCCCCTAGTACTCCTTTCAGTTCAGGCTCTTTTGGTCCATATAGCAGTGTGACAGGTTTGCATAATACCTTAGTTAAACTGGATGGTACGAATTACCCTTCTTGGTCCAAGGACCTTTCGACCTTTATTTACGCCAGTCGTCAATCTAGATGGCTTGATGAAGAACCACTTGAAGATGCTTCGAGTCTAGAAGAATGGAAGTTTGTTGATGCTACTTTACATACATTGTTATGGGGAAGCATGGCTGAATTTGTTTGTCATCTTTTCATGGATTGTGCGACAACCCGTCAAGTGTGAACGAAGTGCGCTTTACTATATTCTGGACAGAATAATATGAGTAGAGTGTGTGATATGTGGGAGGCTTTGTTTGAAGCTAAAATTGATGATGCCAGTTTGGCAGAACATTATGCTCGTTTTGCATCTTTGTATCAGCGCCTCAAGTTTTATTTTTCACCTGCTACTACAGTTACTCAGATGCAGCAACGAGAAGCAGACATGATAACTGTGTTGTTTCTCCGTAGCCTTAGTCCAAATCATAGTGCTCTTCATCAACAGATTACCTCTCGGATCACCCTCCCGTCTATTGAAGAAGTTTATTCTCGGGCTGCTCGTTATACTTCCATTTCCAAAACTTCAGCAATGTCAGACAATAGTGCTATGGTGGCTCGTGGAGATTAAGGAACTCGTGGTCGTATTAACGGTCGTGGACAATGAAATTCTAACAATTCCTACCGTGGTCGTGGTCGTGTTTTTCAAAACCGAGGTGGTGCTCGTGGTGGTAGTAATAATGTTTCTAGAGAAGCTCGAGGCAGTGGTCGAGGTAGCCGCTTCTGTACGCATTATCAACTTTCTGGGCATACTGTTGATTATTGTTATGATCTCCATCTTGAGCTGTGAGGTCTACATGCTTCCATTGATACTGAGCCTTGGACGACTTCTCGTGGATCCTCCTCTGAACAAGCAATAGTAAACTTGACTCGTGCAGAATACAATGAGCTGGTCAAAGCACAACAGAATACGAGCGGTGCCATCTCTGGTCCTACTGCCACTTTAGCACAGTATAATGATCCCACTTGTCTACTGTCCAATACAGCTACTCCTCATTCTTGGATTATTGATTCAGGTGCCACTCATCATATGACTGGTGACTCGTCTTTTTAGATCCACCTCATCAGTTCCTTCTACATCACTTACCTTAGCTAATAGTTCTCAATCCAAAGTAGCTGGTACAGGTTGTATATCTTTGAGTTCCTCTGTCTCCTTACCATTTGTTTATCATATTCCACACTTTCCTCACAGTCTATTATTAGTCAGTTCTATTACTCGTGATCTTGACTGCGATATTATCTTTTCTTCGTCTTCATGTATTCTTCAGGATCGGAAGACTGGACACCGAATAGGTGGTGGGTGTGAGGTTGGTGGATTGTACATCTTAGATCCTGAGGTTACTGCTGCAGTTGCCACAGTTCAGAATAAAGCCATGAATGATTCATATAGGTTACACTGTCGCCTTGGTCACCCGTCGGCAGACGTACTCCGACAATTTTCTTTTATGTCTAGTTCGGGTCTTCAGTTTAATTGTGAAACCTGTCAGTTATGTAAACACCATCGTGTGTCCTTTACCCCTCGAGTTTCAAGTCGTGCTTCACAACCATTCGAGTTAGTTCACTCCGATGCGTGGGGTCCTAGTCGAGAGTCTTCATTTGGTCTTCGTTATTTTGTCACTTTCATCGATGATTGTACTCGTACAACTTGATTATATTTAATATCGTACTAAAGTTTTTCATTCTTTCCGCTAATTCTATAATGAAGTTCGTACACAGTATAATTATTCTGTTAAGTGTTTGCGTACAGACAATGCTCGTGAGTATTTTTCTTCTTCTACTTTCATTCCATTTCTCGAGTCTCACGATATTTTACATCAGAGCTCTTGTGCTCACACTCCGCAACAAAATGGAGATGTTGAACGTAAAAACCGTCATTTGTTGGATGTTGCACGTTGCCTACTTCTTCATACTCATATGCCTAAGTTCTACCGGAGCTATGCTCTTCTTACAGCATGTCATCTCTTTAATCGTCTTCCCTCCTCCGTGTTGAAAGGAGCTATTCCTTATACTCTTCTTCATCCTGATCGTCCATAATGCTCTATTCGTCCTCGTATCTTTGGATGCGTTTGCTTTGTTCATTCTTTGTCACCTGGGTTGGACAAGTTATCACCTCGTTCTAAATAATGTATATTTGTGGGTTACTCCCGTACTCAAAAGGGGTATGTCTGTTATAGTCCTATTCGTCGTCGGGAGTATATTTCTGCTGATGTGACTTTCTTTGAGGATCAAGCATCCTGTGGTAATGTTCGTTCTTAGGCACCATTTACCATGGATCTTCTGCCACCACCTGCACCTACGTCTCAGTCGGAGCCAATACCCGTTCCTTCTAATGATGCTTCACCAGATCCGAGGTCTCCAGCATCGATTCCTCTTCAAGTTTATACATGTGGTCCTCGATCTGTTTGGGGCCATACCTTTCCACCAGCGAACGTCCCACCATCACCACCTCTAGTCCAGGCTTCCGATCCTCTTCCACCGTCTCCTGTCAATTCCCCTATTGCTCATCGTACTTGGTCTTAGTATCCTCTTTCTCATTTTGTTTCTTATCATAGTTTAAGCCCTCAAATGTCTCTTTTTGTGTCATCCCTTTCATCTGTGTCTATGCCAAATAGTGTGCAGGAGGCTTTAGCCCATCCAGGTTGGACTCGTGCTATAGAGGAGGAGATGACTGCATTACATCATAATCAAACTTGGGAGCTGGTTTCATTACCGGCTACTAAACAATTGGTGGGTCGTCGTTGGGTCTTTGTTGTCAAACACAATCCAGATGGTTCAGTTGAGCGCTTAAAAGCGCATCTTGTGGCAAAAGGTTATACACAAACCTATGGTATTGACTATGATGAGACTTTCTCTCCAGTGGCCAAAATTTCTTCTGTTTGCATCATTATTTCCTTGGCTGCCCGATCTCAGTGGACTTTTCATCAGCTTGATGTTAAGAATGCCTTCCTCCATAGTGATCTTCATGAGGAAGTCTATATGGAGCGACCACCTGGGTTTGTTGCTCAGGGGGAGAAGGTATCTTGATTGCGAAAATCACTTTATGGACTTAAGCAATTTTCTCGGACTTGGTTTGGTCGTTTCAGTAATGCAATTATTACTTTTGGGATGCATCGATGTAGTGTGGATCACTCAGTATTTAGTATGTCATCTTCAAAAAGATGTGCTATTCTTGTTGTCTATGTTGATGATTTATTGTCACGGGAAGCGATGTTGAAAGTATACAACGACTCAAAATAGTTTCTACATAAGGAATTTAATACCAAAGACTTAGGCCACATTCGATATTTTCTTGGCATCGAGGTTGCCTATGCCAATGGTAGCATTGCTCTCTCCTAGAGAAAGTATACTCTTGACATTCTTAAGGAGGTTGGTTTGCATGATGCTAAGCCGGGTGACACACCTATGAACCTTAGAGTAAAACTTGATAATGAACATGGAGAACTTCTTCATGAACCAGAGAAATATCGCCAGTTAGTAGGCAAGTTGAATTATCTTACTATTACTCGTCCGGATATTTCATTTGTTGTTAGTGTGGTGAGTCAATTTATGAGCTCTCCTCATACTACTCATTGGCAAGCCGCTTTACAAATTGTTCGATATTTAAAGGGAGCTCCGGGTCAAGGACTTGTGTTTCATAATCGAGGTCATCTTCGTATAGCTGTTTTTTCTACTCCTGAGTCTTTGGAGGTGATAGGATATTCTAATGCAGATTGAGCTGGTTGTCCCATGGATCGTAGATCTACTTCGGGATACTGTGTCTTTCTTGGCGGTAATCTTGTATCGTGGAAAAGAAAGAAGCAGCCTGTGATTTCTTGATCTAGTGTAGAGGCCGAGTATCGTGCTATGGCTAATGTTATAGGTGAACTTCAATGGGTTCGTATGCTATTAGCTAAGATTGGACTACCTATGATTGGATCATCTACTGTTTGTTGTGATAATCAGTCTGCTATTCATATTGTTAGCAATCTAGTGTTTCACGAGCGAACGAAGCATATAGAGGTGGATTGTCATTTTATTCGGGAAAATGTGAATTGTGGAGACATACAGTTGGTGCACACACACATTCCGAAGAGCAACTAGTAGACATTTTCACAAAGCCTCTTCGACGTGGACGAGTTTCATATATTTGTAATAAGTTAGGACATTTTGATATGTACGCTTCAACATGAGGGGGAGTGTTGGATTTATTAATTTAGAGTATTAGCAAGTTGGGGGTATATGTGTAATTATCTAGACTTAATTCTAAACCCATAAGTACTCTTTCTTACTTCAGAAATAAAGCAATCACTCTTTTATCAGTAACACTCCGAAAAGTCGAAAACTAAGTGATAAAGGTTTTGTAATCTTCTAAGATGTAAATGGGTAAAAGCTCCTTCGACTGATTCAAGTGATTCAATCAGTAGGAAAGTCAGATGCCCCTCCTACGAAACTTGCATTGCTGGACAGCAGCCAAACCAGGAGGCACTGATTCCCAAAGGATATACAACATAAGAGAAAGGGAGAAGCCACTCACGGCACACTTACTATATTCAGCGATTGCCAGTTCTCATTTCATTTACACGCAAATTTCAAGTGGCCATGAAATGTTGGAAACTGAATCAGCCACTGGAACCGAATTATCTAATAAAGATATTCTAAAAGTTAAGTAGCTTTTCCAAGCATATAGTTATGTGCATGCTGAGAGAAAATACATCACAGAGCACGAGTAGAAAGTTCATTTCACCAGGTTAAAATATCCTGAAATACAAATTATTTATCAACAAGAAGACTTACCATCTTTGCATGTCTGTGGAAGCAATCTACTGGCATGCCTTCTCACTATTTTCAGATAAGTTTCAATTTCTTGATCCTCAATGTTGAACAGAATGACAGATCCATACTGACATACTACCATGTAATGGCAGTGACTTGCTCTCTCTTTGGCTCCAAAACCCTAAAAATGTCATCTTGTTATCATCATCATCACAGAAAAGATGAGCAAAATCATGAACTAAGAAAAATATTTAAAAAAATTAAAGATTTATATCAATCTACTATGTAGTTCATGTTGATATGCAATGCAAAAAAGGCCGTGAGGTTGCGATTTATGTTGCAGTGCCCTGATCAACAGAAACCACTCATCCATCCATGAATTAGAAGACAACTGTAAGCCTCTTCATCATTATGAGCTTGCAGAAGTGAAATCAAGTTCTGCACTTTTAGAAAAGAAAAGAAAAGGCAGTTAATAAACTAAAACTAAGACGATGTGCAAAGTCCCTAGAAAATGTTTTGCCAGCTTAAACAAGTGTACTTAACTCTGAAACGTCCAAATAATGCAAATCCCGTGACAACACGTCAGAGTGAAGTGACTTGTCTAAGAACTATAATCACAAAGCGAGATGCTGACTGTCACACCCCAGCTCTACAAGTATAGGGGAAATTACATGGCTGTCCTCGGAAGAACGCAGCCTTAAACACATAACCAAACTTAGCCTGTTATCAACACATGAATCTATCTACATATCTAATAAAACAGTAACCGGTAATAGGATCACCAACAAAAGATACATACATCTCCAAACTAGCAAAGCAAACCCAACAAAGGCTGTTTCAGACGCAAAATACAACTATCTCAACTCGCACAATTCATCTCATTTATTTTTCAGGTTCTTTAGCTAGAGGCAGATAGTGACAGCGGGCAGGTGTTTTTGGGAGTTAAACTTTGATGCAATACAAAGATGGATATTTATTTTGTTGAGAGGTTAACGTTGCTTATGTGTTTGAGACTGCGTCCTTCAAGTAGGAAAACGGCCTTGTCATGTCTCCTATGCTTATAGAGTTGCGGTGTGACACTGACTACCCAGCAATAATATAAGAACTGCCTTATATCAAGTTGACTATGATCACTAACAATTACACGTCACAAAACTCCAGACATCATGTAAAGTTCCAACCAAGAAAGTAAATGGGCCATCTTACTCTAATGTCTGAAGAGAGAGCAGAATATTTGAGGGCAATGTAATTGGAGGAGCGAGAGGTAGCAGGGAGAACATTGCCTAGGTTCTCAGCTTGCAGGCTCTTCAAATCGATACTGCCAAAACCATGGATCTGAGAAAAACACCAGCAAACACACGACAAAGCAAGCACTGAACTAAATACAGTGGCCTCATCAATGGAAATAACAAACCAAAACAGCCTAGCCACGAATCGACTCTCTAAAGAAAGAACAGGGGTTAAGCTTAAACAGACCTGGTGGAAAGAAAGTAGGACTTGATGGGAATGTTCTCGGATTCATCCACGTCCTTGATCGGCGACAAGCAGGGGGGACCCGAGTCCTGAAGCCGAGGGCCCAGTTCGTCGCCGTCGAGGGAGGCCCTAGCCGCGACGGCAGAGAGAGGCCTGGTCAAGATTGAGCTAGCGAAGATCAAGAGGCGCGACGGAGACGGAGCTGGAGGTGGAGGGAGAGGAAGACGACGAGAAGAGACGGCGGAGGAGAAGCGAGGCTTAGGGGATGAATTAGCGACGCGGGCGAGGAGATGAGAAGCGGCTCTCCATCTCCCCATTCACGGATTCGGAGGCGAACTCGATAGCGTGTTGTCTCGTCTGAGTTCCTTCTTCGTGCCAAGGTTGGTTCTTGTTCAGTTTCTCTGCTTCTGCTGCTTTAGCCCGACCTCTATGGAATCGAGCCGGGGCGCAAGGAAGCCATGCGCGAGCACCGAGTTCTTCTTTTCGGCTTTTTAGGTGCGCGTGCTTTTGCCCGGGACTTTGGTGCATGTGCCCGAGAGCTCCGCGCCTGGATTAGGATTTCATTCGGGCCGGACCAGGATACAAATAAGGTGGAGGGGCCCTTACTTATGCATGAACCGCCAAGATCGCCCATAAAAGAATTTAACAGTACTCGTCCAATCCTAAATCCCTTAGAAACTCAAGGCATGCTCGATCATATTGGCCACCTCCTCCGCCCACTCCAACCTTCTTTACCTCTGGTCACTCAAATCTCTCGAGCACAGTTAGCAGCTCTACACTTGCCATCAACAGTAGCGGATTAGGCTCCGTTCGTTTCGCGAACGAATGAATAATCTGAAAATCATTTTCTCACGAACGATTATTTATTTCTTTTTCTAAAAATGAATGAAAAGAAAATATTTTTATCATGCATAAAAATATTTAGATATAAATTGTTATTCATAATGGAATAAATTTTCTTTGACTAATTATTTAAAACGATACACACGATTATTTTGATGAAAATATTTTTATATTTTTTATGAGACGCTACCTTAATCGAAACCAATCATAGAACACCTACTTGTACTCGATATTGCTACGTTCCGTGGTATCCATGGGCCGGGCCAGTCGGCTCCATGGGCTTGAATTGGGCCTGAAGAAGTACCACGTTACCCAGCCAGCACTGACGTCATACCGGGCCGTCTACGTACCGAAGAGCCAGGAAGTGAACTAGTGAAGCAAAAACCGAAGAAGAAGCAGAAAAAGAAGAAGAAGAAAGAGAAGCGAGTCGAGAAAATGGCGATTGTTGGGGATCTGAAGGTGTCTGCCACTCTCGGCCCTTACCATCCCCACCCCGTTCGAACATCTTTGCCCCTCTCGACCTCAAAGGTACTATCTTTGTCTTTCTTTAAAGACCATTTCAGCTCTTTTTCGACAAATGTCGAGCTGAAATTTCATGCATTTCTCGTTGTGAGTTCCCTCTCCGTACTGAATTGAGTTCGCAGCACTGCGATGTGTTTAATGGGTGCTAGAATTGATTTGGGTGGGCGATGATGCAGTTGGCGAAATGGGCAACTGAGAATCCGCCACCCATTTCGAGGGTTTTGGCTGTAGCTGTGCGGAATGCAGCTATTGATTTATTCGGTCTGTTTTTCCTTCCTTCCCATTGTGTAAGCTCAGATTTCAAATAGAGCGGTGTAGTTTGATATCCGAACTGGATGACTGGCAGTTGTCATGTCAATATCTCCGAAAAGTCTTGTATGAACTCTTTTATGTCGTGGTTCTATACTTGTCTCGTGTTGATTCTGAGATTCAGGCTTTTAGGATTGTGAATTGGGGTCATAGCAGCTTAGGTTTAGATGGGGATTTGCAGGCACTCGCCTGTTTTCATGGTTCCAATTTGTTAAAAACCACTCTGTCTCTTTTACCTGATTATAGCCGAGTAGCTAAATTTCAAGAGGTTTTTGTAGTCTGTAAGGTCACTCCATTCGTCTGTTAATCAGATTGCATACTCCCGCAGCCAAACTTTCTTTGAGAATAGACTCTCATCTCCTCTAAGTACTGTTTATATTTTGTAGAATTTGGGGACTTCACTTAATTACATGATCCTTCCCGACTCCTCGTGTCAATCTTCTGTGTGAACCTTGGTTTTTCCCTTGTTTGTGGATGTCAGTTGACCACATTTCTGGACTGGGTGTTCCTTTGCTCTTGTACTTTTTATTGCATTTGATTAATCTTTGATTTCTTCGTTGCATGTCTCACCTTTTGGATCTTTCCTAAGTTTATTCTTTTTTTACCTTGATTGACATGTGTGAACGTTTCAGCAGAAGTAAATTATCCCTGTGTCAAGGTCAGCTAGTAAGCAAGCTTCTCTTTGTCACCCTCTTTCTGTTAGTTAGATAGGTTGACTGGTAGTACATGCATGATTTGTGCATGTTATTTCGCTGAGGATAACATTTATACTAATTTTTGCTCCTTGTGTGTATGATAATCAGTTGGCTGCGTGGCTATTGATGGTGGGGACAGGATGGTTTAGGGTTGGTGTCGATGACTAAAATGTGTCTTTCTGTCAATTGATTGTATAAAGAAGGGAATAAATGAGTCTTTTACTAGTGCCTGGTGCTATTTGTTTTCCCCAATTGGTGATAGGAATAAGTCCTACGGTGCGGGGTAGAGCCATTGTATAGACGCCTTTATATAAGTTATTAGTGATATGCTTTAGACTTCGGGGGGAAATATGAATACAGGATCTTGACAAATTAATTGCATTATTTAGTTTTACAATTTGAAGTACTTGGGGTCAGAGGACCTCTTCTCTTCTTTTAGTTAAGTTCAAATTTGTATCAAATAGATTATCAATGTTTTCTAGCGTATAACGTATATTTACTTATTGGGCTTCCTCCATTTGTCGGCAGTGGCCCTCTTTGTATGAGAACGACATCTTCCTACTCCTTACAGAACAAATTTAACCAGTTCACTACATAATCTGATAATGAAGCCTCAAAAAAGAAGCACTAGATGTTCTGTCTAATGTTTAAATCGTGTAAATATCTTTCATACAGGATAGCATGTAATTACCCTTTACTTTTTGTTGAAATCTTTTGTAACATTGAAGATACAGCTCCAGATTTGTTTTCTGAGGGATTTAGGATCTGCAATTGTCTCCGAAAAACTGAAATGTTAAACTCGATCTTTTGTTACCTTTTCAGGTAAAGTTTTCTGGTTCCTTGAATGGAGGATCTGGCATTTGTGAGAATTCACCTAAGTGGCCCTGCTTAGTGCTAGAGAGTAGCGACATGCGTTGTCCGTCAAAACGGCTATCTGGTTTTACAGGAGATTATCAGCTGTCTCCAAGTTCTTTTAGCCAAGAAGCAGAGAATTTTCTTATGAATGCCATTAACATGAGCTTCTTTGAGCGTTTAAACTTAGCTTGGAAGATAATATTTCCTTCTCGGATGACTAGAAAGAGCTCCAATGCAAGGGTTGCCAAGCAGCGACTCAAGATGATTCTCTTCTCTGATAGATGTGCAGTTAGCGATGAAGCAAAGCAGAAAATTGTCGCCAACATTGTTCACGCTCTATCGGACTTCGTGGAAATCGAGTCACAGGATAAAGTCCAGCTAACCGTATCTACTGATGCGGACCTTGGAACTGTATATTCTGTCACAGTACCTGTGAGAAGGGTGAAGCCAGAATATCTAGACGAGGATGAAGTTGGAGCAATAACGAATATCGAGTACAAAGACACCGGGGAGAGGTCTGGTTCAGTGGATGTCAGGTTTGATTTCTTTATTCCGGATGAAAATGCCCCGTGATTCTGAGGTTGAATCAAACGGCAAATAAAAATTTGCTATTGTCATAGTCGTAACGATTTTCTTTTCTGCTTTTCCGTTTACCGAGTTTTTATCTACTTAAAGTTGGGACATTTAACTAGCGATAAAGACGTTACATCTCTGTATATATGTGAAATATCGTTGAAGGCAATTGATGATTTTGCTCTCTGGGAGTTCATGTTATATCTCAACGAGTAGGAGAAGAAGAATTGCAAATTCTTCATCATGGTAATGTCCAGTAGTTAGCTGAAGACATTGTTGTCATTGAACGACATGTTCAGTTGTTACAGGGGAAAAATGTCATATCTACTAAAATAGCTGTCTGCTACGCATTTAAACGAGTAGAACTTAGACGCCTTGGTTTCTATTAGAGACTAAGAACTAAAAGGTGATATTTGTCTAGCAACCGTGATGCAGTTGGATGATGGACATAGATTCAACCTTTCGTAAGTTTGCCAAAAAATTACAGTCCGATCGTGTGAAATTTCCTTATTTAACTGTTGTTCCTTTGGTACGAATTTATCCTTGACAACTTCTTTTCATTTTCGAGGGAGCTCTAGGTCGGTAAAATTTTTAGAGCTCGTGAAATATTCCTCTGACGGGCCAAATCAGGCATGAATGGAAACGAGAAAAATTTAGGATGAGCACCATCTTCCGCTCTGTGAGAATGGAAATGACAAATTTTCATGGGGATGCACATATAAATTTGAGCATGGCCAAAGAAGAGGAGGGCAGGGATTCACGGTACGCAGAAAACCATGTCGTCGTCCAGACAAGTTCAAATTTTCATCGTCCTTCCGGAGAAGAATGGTAGGACTTCTCCTTTGCCTAAGCGTTGGCCGGTTATATGGCGAACAAGTTGCTAATCAAAACACATCTCTAGTCCGATAAATCGATGTCAAGGAGAGAGGAGTTCTCAAGCCTCCCCTTCAGGCATTTACCGAATCAAAGAGGTTACGACTTTGTTTCGCTGGTATTCATGCATTTTACCCGCTGACTCGTTCACTCTTCATTAATTGAAGAGAGCATGATAATGTTAAAGTAGACAAGTTTCCATCAGGGATTGTACTTCTCCACAGGCCGGTCGAGAAGTTACTACAAATGGCCGATCAGCGCTCAGATTGCTTATAGACTCGTGCATAAAGCAGTAAATTGTGAAACATCCGTTACCGGCAACTATTACAAAGAGGGGGAAAAAAAAAGTCAAACGGCGGAGGCTGCAAATCTGGTCTTGGTTGGAACAACGCAAATATATAGACACTTATGCTTCACTGTCTAAAATTAATAGGAGATGCTACTTCCCTCTAGCAGATCAAAATTCTTCCACTCTGACGGCATCACGGGGCATTTCATAGGCATCATTTGGCCTCGACTTCTTCACGCCAGCCATGAACCATACTTTGTCGGATTTGTAACCCCCGACTGTCACGCTCGTCACTTTAACCCATACCAGGACTTTAGTCTTCATTCCCTCTACACCAGTGAGCTTCCCTCTCATCAGGATTGCTTTCACGCGATTCGCATACCTGATCACAGAAGAGTCCTTGAAGGTAACCTCGCAAGCAGAGGGCAAGTAGACAATCAGCTTGGCCTTTGATTCATCAAATTCATAACAAGTTATGTTCTGGGGGAAAAGCCCTGGTGGTAAGTTGTACTCTCGAAGAAGCTCTGGCAAGTTTCTCTGTGGCTTTCCTAGAAATGAGGAAACAATGATCAATCAAAATAGAGAAACCAATTTATTTGAAACGACTGTGCTAATTGGTTTATAATAATCTTTTTCTCATTACAACAAATACACTGACATATTTCATGGACTCCCAAAAGGCAAAATGAACTTTACTAATGCAAATGAGAAGCTCCAGAAGCTGAGACAGAGCACCGGCTGATTCCTACATGGGAAGTAAAACAAAATGCAAAATGGTAATCTAACATTTCTTGCAACATGAGAACTTAAAAGCATGAATAATGTCACGATTACAGAAGCCAAGTAGCACGAAAAGGGAAGATGGTGAACCGCAGCTGGCTATCTAAGTGGAACCGGAAGAAAAGTCTCTTCAGTAAGTCTAAAATACAACCATTCATCTCATCTCTTCAAACGCAGGAAAATCTAAGTAGATTAGTTCACGATAAGATATTTACCAAAGTTATGGAAACAAATCCAACTGTAACTATGTTCTTCGATTGCAATAAATAAGTGTTTACCAACAGGTAACTTGGATTACCAAATCCGGATTGTTACAATAAGCCTAAGGAGTAAATGCTACTTACCTTTCAGCTTGTTGAAAATCCATTTTGCCTTCTCTTCAACTGCATTCGAGACATACTGCAATAAGACAAGATCCAGGGAGTCTTAATATTATTATTGTTTTTTACCAGAAGGAACTCATTACTTACTGAAAAAAAAAAAGCAAAGGCTTTTTTTGGCAGCATCAAACCACCTAGAAGGCTTGCAAGATAATAAATGAAGCATTATGCTAGGGTAACACTGTTCATAAAACATGCATAATCACTTCTCCTGCACAGCAGCTTTCAAACCAAAATTTGCGCTCCGTAAAAACAGTTAGAAAAAACAGATAGTCCTTTCAAGTAACATTGACTTAAGAAAGCCAAGCACAAATATGTCATCAAGCCCCTGAAATGCTTGACCAACAAAGCTCTCATTGCCGATCCAAATCTCTTAGGTTTGCTATGTTTACCACACCAGTTCATGACTGCAGCCCATGGTTACCTAAATACGAGATTCCTTCAGCTCATTTATCGATAGATATACCAGCAAATTCAACGCTCTGCAAGCATTTGACCAACCTTGTTTTCACATAATTTCGAAGGTGCCATATGTCTTAAGATGCCAGGTTAAGGTACGTAACATAGATTAAGGTGCCATACGTCAACATGAAAGATATTTTGCAAGTTACCTTTGCAAATCAGAAGAACTCAGAAGCCACCTCAGTGCAAGACACAAGGAGCCGCTGAATGTCATGTTTCCCGAGAGTCAAACTAGCACGGGGCTAATGAGAAAGGAAGGGGATTTAACTTGATTTCAATAAGGTGGAGAAGGTTCCAATTTATGTCAATTCTCATCTAATGACCTGAGGAAGTACACTAATTTTAACAGTTATGTTCTTCGAAAGGCAATGGCAGACTTAGCCTACAATGCTCTTGAAAGCAAGCTTGGCCATTAAGAAATTTCAAATTAGAAGCCAATTAGTGCAATCGCAAACTGGAAGCTATCGTACCACAACAAACCAAGTCTTATTTCCGTAAGTCGTGTACACTGCATAAGGCTTGATCGCAACCCCGTTAGAAGCTATTTCATGATCTCAACTCACAACCATATGCACAGAGACCCTTCGCTACATTCACTTCAAATTTCGATCTCTCCCATCACACGGACAACCAAAAAATTGCCATCTTTTCCTATAATCTTGCCTCGTAATCGTCTTGTTTTGAATGCATCGGGTGAAAGTTACCCTTAATAGATCCGGCGACATTGCCGACCGGAAAGGAACATTCATAATGTCCCCCTCACAGAACCAAACATTCCCACTCATTTCCCCTGAAATCCGCAGATCTGGCATCGCGCCCGGTCGCCATTTTCACTCCAACCGTAGAAAGGCGTCGATCGTGAAGGAGCAATGGGGGTTCGCGGACATCACATTCGAGCCACATTATCGCGGGGGGGGAGGGGAAGGAGAACCCACTCCGAAAAAAAGACAGATTTTCAGGGCGAAGGAACAAGAAAACTCACGGAAATGTCTTCGGTGATGTTGGAGAACTCCTCCTTGGCTCTCTTCGAAATCCAAGAGTTCCCGAGCTTCAAGCTGCTGACTTTCGTCAATGCCTTCTCCATCGCCCTCCTCCCTCCCCCTCTCTCTCTCTCTCTCTCTCTCTCTCTCTCTCTCGCTTCAGAGTCACGCGAAACGGTGGCTTATTGGTCCCTTCCCTGCTCTCTTCTCGCTCTCTCTCGAATCTAAGCGAAGAGCAGTGAAAGAGTGACAGAGAGGGAGAGAGAGAGAGACATGCAGCTGTATGTATGCGCGCAAGTGAAAGCAGTGAAAAAAGCGGCGCTTCCGCTTCTCGATAACAAAAGGACAAAACGAGGGACAAAGTTTATCGCCTTCCTGCTAATCTTTTTTTCCCATTTACAGTTTCTTTCAATTTTTCAAAAATTTCAGCTTGGTTGGGGGTGATTAACACACACAAAAAAAAAACATTAAGTTAGTTTAAAATGGGGTATAAAAATTAAAAGGAAAAATGAACTCATTTTATTAATTAACGAACATCCTTCCGAATCCCTCCATATTTGAATTCGACAACATCGATTGCCATACATTGCAGATCGAATGGACTTGGCGTAGGTTTCCATGGCCACACACAGTAAAATCCAAGACAAGAAAGGCCGCCAAAGACATCACGTACAAAGTAGAAGTCTTTTGGCACCAAAAGTCATCGTCTTTTTGGGACAAATGCTTAACAGTAAGGCATTCGCAGGGCCTTTATCTGTTTGCTTTTGGAAAAAAAAAAAAAAAAAACTCCATAGATGCCGCAGCTGTAAGCACATGGAGGGACCGACTGTTTTTTTTTTTACTGTTTCTGTATCTTTCCAGCTCAAAAGCTTTGACGAAGAGCGGTCACTTGCAAAATTTGGTTAACACAAACGAGCACATTCGTGGGTGCACCCTTTAGGCCAACTAAAAGCCTCCAGGTCTGGTGGCTTCCTGATCAAGAGGAACGTGGGGGGTACGACAGTCACGTCGATCCGGCAAAGCTCGGACTATCAGGATGGGGACGACAGTTCCATACCGTTCAGTAGCTCTCCTTCATATCGGCTGAAGCGTCCGGCTTTGAACCGAGAGCGCCACCCTTTTGGCAGTGTAGAAATGGTAATCCAATTTCTATGATAGAAATATGTACTGAAGCCTCCAGAGATGTGAGTAAGTTAGAAAAGTAAAAAAGATACTAAAAGATCGAGGTGATGATGAAGTGTGTGGAAAAGTCTAGCATGCATAGAAGTCTCTACGATTATGTGGAAAAATAGAACCTCATTTTGGGAAGCAGCAGTTTATACAGCTGTATACATCTTAAAAAGGTGTCAAACTAGAGATGTCAAAACAAAACTCCAATTAAAGCATGGAGCAGACGGAAGCCTTCAACGAAACGTATTAAAGTGTTCGGTCGCATATGCAACGTCCATGTCCCTGCTCAAAAGAGGAGCAAGCTAGACGAAAAGATAGAAAAGGGAATATTCCTCGGCTATAGCGATCAATCAAAAGGGTATTGCGTATAAACCTCTTGATCAGTCGTGACGTCGATTTTGATGAGAATGCCGCCTAGAACATGGAGAACAAAAAGATTTAGAAGAAGTATGTCACCCTGCCTGACACACCACCTGCTCGCATGGAATCAATAACACAAGAAGAAAGTGATACGTTGAATTCCATCACTCACGACGTAACACTAGCATTCTCTCCGAGAGCGACGGAAAAAGAATTTACTCCAGAGTCTCCAATACTAAGGTTAAAAACCCTTAGAAAAATCTATGACACATGCAACTTTGTTGTCTTAGAATCAGAAAACTATGAAGAGTCAACCAAAGAAAAAGTTTGGATAAAAGCCATGAAGGAAGAGATCAAGATGATTGAGAAAAACAAAACTTGGGAACTTGTCGATCGCCCTGAAAACAAAGAGATTATTAGCATCAAGTGGGTCTATAAGTTAAAACTCAATGCGAATGGATCAATTCGGAAACATAAAGCAAGGCTCGTGAGAAAGGATATTGCAACAATCAGGTATTGATTATACTGAAACTTTCGCTCATGTTGCTCGTCACGATGCTATTCATGCTCTTACAACACTAGCAACAAAAAAAAAATGAAAGATCCATCAATCAGATGTCAAATTAGCATTCCTAAATGGATATCTTCAAGAAGATATATGTGGAAAAACCACAAGGTTTTGTCATCAAAGGCCAAGAAGAAAAGGTTCTAAAGCTCAAGAACGCCCTGTATGGGTTAAAGCAAGCATCACGAGCATGATATAGCAGAATAGCCGAACACTTTACCAAGCAAGGATTCAAGAGGAGCATGAATGAGCCAACGCTCTATATAAAGAGCCGAGATAAGTCCAACACTCTCATCGTCTCTCTGCATGTAGATAATCTCATATATACAAGAAAAATGAAAAGATGATTCCATAATTCAAAGAAGAAATAATTAAGACATTCTAAATGAGGGACTTGGGCTTGATGCAGTACTTCCTCGGCATAGAAATCGACCATAATAGAGGAATTTTCATTTCACAAAAGATATATGTCGAGAACCTCCTAAAGAAATTCAAGATGGATTATTGCAAAGCATGTACAACACCGCTCGTGACAAATGAAAAACTATTGAAGGAAGACGGAGCAAAAAATCCTGACACCGCACTCTACAAAAGTTTGATTGGCAGTCTACCATATCTCACCGCTACACGACCAGACATCATGTATGCAATAAGTCTACCGTCACGATTCATATAAAGTCCGAGTCAGATTCACTTTGGAGTTGCCAAAAGAATTCTATGATACCTACGAGGAACTACTAATTATGGTGTTTGACATCAGCCAAGTGCAATGGTTAAGCTCATTGGCTACACCAACAGCGATTGGGCATGATCTGCTGACGATAAGAGTAGCACTACTGGCTATGCATTCATGTTGGGTTCTGAGATATTCTCATGGGCATCCAAAAGTAAAAGTCAGTAGCACAATTTACTGCATAAGCTAAATACGTCGCCGCTGCTACAACAACTAGTCAAGCAATACGGCTTCGAAGAATTTTAGAAGAGATTGGAGAAGAGAAGACGGAATCAAATCCAATATTTTTGCGACAATCCCGTCTTTCACAAAAAACCAAACATATCTACGTTAAATATCACTTCACACAAGAAACGTAGGATAATGGAGGGATCTAGGTTAAATGTTGCATGACCGAAGATCAAGTTGAGGATATATTCACTAAAGCACTAACGCCAGCAAAGCTTGAGGCACTGCGCAGCATGCTTGGAGTTTCACAAAATTGGATTAGGTAGGAGTGTTAAAATGCTAATTCAATTTCTGGTATAGAAATATGTAGAACATAGTCTAGAGAAATGCTTAAGCCACTAGAGAAAAATGAGTAAGAAAAGTAAAAAAGATACTAAAAAATCTAGGTGGTGATGAAGTGTGGAAAATTATAGCATGCATGGAAAAGCACAGAATTTACTTGATGAAGTCGGTGATGGACGCCTATAAAATATGGTAGGGTGGAATCCGTTCTTGTAACTGAAAGGCAACAAAAGAGAAAAGCCTTTGTAATATTCACCAACTAAGAAAGCATTTCATTTTCCCTCCCTATCGCCAGACTCAATCGCTCATAAAACTAAATCAGCTTCCGCAAAAAATTACCGGTAGTCTTCGCTTTGGCGGGCCGGCAAGTGCTTGTTTTGTTTCAGGAGAAGCCTAATGGGATGCTAAGCACATATTAGTTTCATTCGAGTGGCGTGTTTTTCATCCCGGTAAACTCAATGTTAAATGCGCTAACGCTGATGGTCTAGATTAGAGAATGTCGACATTTTCCCCTAGTCCAAATCTTCTTAACAAGCATTCGACCTAGACTTGTTTTGTTAGAGGCATTATCCACACCGTACTGATCGGCAACTAAACTCGGCTTGATTTTGCAAGCTGGATAGACTGCATCTTCCCACTAGTTGATCCTTACTTACTGCATATATGCTTTTCCCTTCATATCTACTCTTCGCTTGACCGCGGATTCCACATCTTAGAAGGTAAGCAAATTCATTAACTTGGCCCAGTACTGCAAGACCCGTGTTCCCGAAGATGAGCAAATGATAGTTAGAGAGAGAGAGGTGAGTTCATCTATTTTTTTTTTTTTTTTTGGACAAGTAACTTCATCAGAGGATTCTTGAGAGCAGATCCCTACATACATAATCCACACCTTGCGGTTTATTTTGATTAAATGAGCCCAGGGTTGCAATAACTATTAAGTAAGAGAAGATACAAGGTATGGAAGCTGGAGATACAATAAGAGATGAACGTTTTTAAGTTCTTGAAGGTGATTCTACATATCAAGTTGAAAACAATCACTTCCCTCTCTAGATAGCAAAAGAAATTACCATCACTGTAGATTTACATTACTTAGTAAAAGTGGTACTACTCACTTGTTACCAAGCATTCAAATTGATAAACAAGAATGCAGTGTGATGTCGAGACGATGAGCCTATCTCCTCCTACAGCCTTTTCATTTGAGCGGTGGCAATTTCAAACGCCTTGTTGCCAACACACACCTATAATTTTTCCTATGAGAACATCCACCAAAAGAAGTGAGATGGCACTTCTCCAGTGTAGCCTTTCTAGAAGAGCGGAAATAAGCCGCTGACCATATGTGCTTTATCCCATTTGAGCCTAAAACTGAATCTTGACAACAGATACGGCGGATTCTTGAAAACATCGAAACCTATGTACTAACGACAGGCAACTACTTTAGGACCCCTCAGATTGGGGAACTGGAGATATTGATTTTCTGCGAACTTACTTGTCTTGTGACAGTAGTAGCTATTGAATGCATAAGAAACAAATTCTGGAGATTATCATCATAATGAAAGCCTCAACCAAGAGAACACATCATTAACACCTGTCCATTATCATAGAAGATTATCCGAAGTCCGGTTATACCTGTGGCTGTGTGTATTGCAGTTGCAGGGTTAGAAGCATCGTTTTAGGAAGGTGTGAAGGGAAGAAATGATGCTCATGTGAACTCTTGCATCTGCCAACATACATAGTATTTGGAAGATCGATCAACAACTATTGCAACCTTCTATGGAGCAGCCTCTATTTGACTGTGAAACAAAACTACCCGGGCATGGAGCTTTTCAGTTTCTTTGACCATGAACTCAACCAAAGAAAAAGAAATGATTTAAATAGTGGCAATTAACTGAAGAGACGGGTGTGGTAACAGCTTGTAGTGGATGTTCTGAATAATCACATAAAGGTGGTGGAAGCCGTTTAAATACTTTAAATTAATGACGGAATGTCAGGCTGCGTATGGTAACACGTTTCTGGTCTGGGAGCATTTTTTAACAGAAATATTTTTTTGTATTTCTATTCCCAGCTACGATTTTTTAGAACAAAAAAAGTGTTTGGTAAGTTAAAAAAAAATACTTTTTTCAGTCGGCGGCGACAGTGGGCCGACGGTTGGCTGGTGGTGGCGTGTCGTCAGCAATAGATGGTGGTTCCAAAAGTGTTACAAAATCCATAAGTAAGTTTTTTTTTATTCTTCAAAAGTGTTCCCTCACACAAAAGTGTTTGGCGGAACATTTTTTGAACATTTTTTAACCATACGCGTTTCTGTTCTAAAAGTGTTCCCGGAATACTTTTGGAATGAAACAGTTTCCCTGGCTACGATCCATACAGGCCCTCAACAGCCGTAACAGAATGAAAGTTTAGGGGCATTGTGTAAAAGTTGAAAGTTTGAGAGCAAAAGTAATAATATTCCTAGATATCAAGGGGGTTGTGTGATGAATAGTGCTATTTTCATTCTCATTTTGTCTAAATCACTTCCTTTTTTCAATTAATTGACCGAAATACCCTTCTATCTCTTCCATTTATTGTTTCTTTTTTTAATCACCTAACCAAAATGATTGCCTTTACTTTTATTTTCTCTCTTAAATTATCAATATGACAATATAAATATCAAATTGCACCCAATAAAATATTATATTGTCATGCATCATATTGACACTTTGCCTAGAAATAGTCACGGTTTTTTTAATTTGTGGTCTCATTTTAAAAAAAAAATACAAAAGTTGTATAAAAGGTCAAAATAATTTAGTTATCACGACTTATGAATACACAGTTAACTATCCATTTTTTATGAAATAGTTTGAGAGAAACTTTATTTCAAAGTTGAATATTATAACTCAATCTAATTATCTAGCAAATTTTGACATTGTGGGCGATTTTTCGAAACGAATTAGGTTTTTAAAGTTAAATGTCAATTATTTGTGCTTTCTTTTGTGATTTTCATATTTTAATATGAATTACAAGACAAGGTTGAAAATTTATTTACACGTTTTGCACTTTCAAGAATATAAATAAAAAAAATTTGCGTAAGATTTTTTTAGGGGAAAGTTTTAGGTATATTTTAAAATTTTGATCTATTTACTATGAGATTTAATTTATAATTGATATTAATTACTTCCTCCGTAGCAAGAGTTGAACAATAAGAAGTTTCATTTTTTTTCCTTTATGTATTTATATTTTGTCAATATTTAGATATGGTCTAAATAAAACAGGTTTGACATTTGATCATGCTTTTAACAAATTAACTTTCCTATATTTTGATCAATTTTTTTTCATTTTTTTTATCGAGATCGGCTGAATAATTAAATGTATTTTAAAAATTGACTTTGAAATATAATTTCCCTCACACCATTCTTTACACAAAATGACAATAAAATATGATAACATTGATACCTTGTGAGGTGTAATGGAGCAATTATACTGTGAAATTAACGAGAGAGAGGATAGAAATAAAGGCAAGTTTTTAAATTAGCCTCGTAAAAATAGAAAGAATAAGTTGAAGGGAAAGAGATGATAGAAATTAAAGCAGGTTTGTGAATTAGCCTGATAAAAATAAAGAGAATAAATTAAAGGGAGAGAGATGAGGGCATTTCGATAAGTTAACTCAAATAAAGGATTGTCTTAATCAAAATGAGGGTGGAAATAGCGTCGCCCTTATGTGATTTGCCAAAACAAAAAAAGGGTTGGGATATTACGCTCAATATTTATACGAATCGGAGAGATTTAGACGTAGCACGGCCAGGGATTAAAGTGGGACATTTTTTTTTCTATAAAGTTTCATTATTTTATGAATTTTTATTTGTTTATTTCTATTTCACGATTCTAATCGAAAAGGAAATGGTTTAAATGCCCTGCGGGAAATAAAGTTCATACTCATTTTTTTGAAACATCACGCCTAAAGTCCTCTTTTGACATAACGTATGATACTCGAAAGGAGGAAAACACGTTGAAAAGTTAAGTGCCAACGATATGCAGTCGAGATGGTATAATAAAACGGGTTTAGAGAATTATCAAAAAGCAAAAGGTAATCAAACCAAGGGCACGTCGAGAAACCTAATCAAACTCAAACCCAAGTATTTTTCTCGTGCCGTCCCCGAAGAATCTCTCGAATGTGATACGCCGGTTGGATCGCCCACCTACAACAAACGAGACGTGACGAGCTGCTCTGCGGCACAGCAGCACACGAGATACCGGAATGCACAAAGAAATCGATTACTGGCGTTTGACCTTGATTATGAACGCTGTCGCAACGTCGGACCTGGGCAGTCTTCTCCTCTTTTAAGGTAAGTTCATAAATGATCACTGGGCGATTTAAATTTTAAGGTATCGAATCATATCTTCGACCCTTGTATATTTTACCAGCTACTGAAAATAATTGCCTCATAGCCTATCATACTCTCTCTCTCTCTCTCTCTCTCTTTGTCAGCCTTCTTTGACACCTGTGCGGGTCTTCGGCATTGAAGCGCACTTTTCCCTAGCTTCCTCCTTAACGTATAGGCCTCGCCTCCCTCCCTCTCTCTCTCTCTCTGTCTCTCTCTCTCTCTCTCCATCATGCATCTCTCTTGAGAGTTTCACCCAGAAGGTTGATGGGTTGTTGACACACAGTGCGAAACATCCATAACACAACAGTTGCTTTTCTCACGATCCAACATTGCAGTCTCTCCCTATCCGATCTCTCCCTTGTGCGTGCCGGTGCGACTTCTGTCATTAAGACGCAGGTTGGCAGATCATCACGCCTTACTTCTTGGGTTCTTTTCTTGGGACGGAATGATCGTGGTGGGAACAATGAAGAAGAGAAGCCAAGGGGCTGGGGTGGTACTGGTAGGCCTGGTTTTCCTCTCAGCACTCCTGGTGCTTCGCATCAATGTCTCTACCGTATCGAGACTGAGCGCTACTGCTCCTTCACGCTCCCTCACCAAGAACGGTCGAGGTATGCGTTCCTGCTAAAGCCCTCTTCAGATCTCCCTCTCTTTCTGGTTCGTTTCCCTTAGGCTACTTTAGTTTTCTTTTGGAGGATTTCACTTCTCAGATTCGGTTACTGGTTCTGGATAACCAATAGCCAGTAATTAGGGCATGGCAAGCAAAAAAAAAAAAATTCTTCTGGAGAGATTTTGGATGCTTCTTGTTTAGTTCACTCCATCTCCTTCCACATTGGTGTGCTTTGCTTGAATCGGCGAAGCTTATCTAGAATGAACGCCCCCATAACGGGCAGAAAACCCTTTCATCTTTCTGGACAGTCTGCGACTGAGATTTCGAACTTCTGCCGGAAAATTTATTTCCTTCCTTCATTTTCCAGCAGTACCATAGGGAACAGCTTGAAAGTGTATAGTTCTTTTAGCTTTTCAGGAAATGTTGGCTGGTCTTGCCATAACTAGTCAGTTGCCCAAATTGTTCCATGCTCTGGCAGATTGCATGGACGGGAAATAAATGAGTTTGCTTGTCAAAGTCAAGGAAGCTGACTGTAGATGTCCCTTTCTTGAAAGAACATCTGGTCATTCTTGGCAACTCCACAAACAAAAGGGAGTGGGTTTCACGTTGAGTGATCTTGGGCCACCACAAATCTTCTTTTGAATTCGTCGAGGTCTTCAACGTCTGTTTGTCGACAATCGGCAAATCCCACATGGGATGTGGCGATCTTCTCTTCCCGATTACACAGAATTATTATAAGGTCACACAGATCAGTGGCTCTAGGGATGGTGCCAAAGAGAGAGTCAGATGCAGGAGAGAATCGAACTCGGGACCACCTTGTATTTCTTGACGCAGAAGGTCCTAGAATCACAGATCGAAGGTTTTCAAAGCACGATAGGTTGACAAGGTGGCCAAAATGACCGAACGTGTCTTGATCCTTCAAGGGGTGAAATTTTTAGGCTTTTCTTGAGTATTCTAGGATATTCTTAGGGGCAGTGCGGGAACTCCCCGCACTTATATTCAGGAGTATTCTTGCAATTAATAATGTAGATGCTAGATTGAGAGATTGGATCCCTCCTGTTAGATCGAGAGGAGATTTACATTTATAATACGAGAGGCTTCGTGTAAAGATAGGGGTTCCCACGCCCCCTTAATTTGTAATATCATCTGACCAAAAAAAAATTTGCAATACCCAAGAACGCAACTCAGGAAAAACAATAGAACATTCTCTTCAAAAACACTGCCGTCATTAGAGCTTTTCTCTACGATCTTGAGCGGACCAAGTGAGAGAGAGCGGTCGATTGATCAGAGAAAGGTCGAGCTTCTGCGGCTCCAGCAAGGGGCCAGACGAGTCATCTGAAACCTAAGTGCCGCACAGGGTCGCCCTCTCCAATTCTGCCCTTGACAACAGTGCCTAGCTTATTATGCCAACTCAAGAAAGGGCGTCAAAATTCTACTTTGGCCTAGTCGCGAGCTATCTTCCATTAATTATTACGTCCATGATGCGTTCGTGGAAACCGTCCGCATATTCTCATCCACGAGTCAAAATATCGACCCCCCCTCCTTTTTTTTTTTTGTCGAAGTATTGACCGTTGAATGAGTGGGGAAATTAATATATGCTTGACATGTTTTGATTGATTTAATTGAAGGAGAATGCGCTCAACGAAGGTCGGAGGAAATGAAAATTAGAGATAGGATAAAAAAAAAAATCTAACCTGAAAATGAGAAAATATTTGTCTATTAAATCATTTTTAAAAAATACTTTTTATCGTAAAATTCCTTCCGATTTTTTTTTTTTTTTTGGTCGAAAAATTCCTTCCGATTCATGCCTAGAAACTTTGGGCTCCAGAGACATAAAACGTGGGTTCAGGGAAGAGAAACACTCTGCGTTCTGTTCTGGTGGACTCTTGTCTGACTTTTCTTCTGCTCCTTGTAGGTACCAAAAAGTTGTTACAGCGACAGCGAGAGATTTCGGGTGTCCCACTGAACAGTCAATGGCAATCCCCTGAATCTAGAGAAGTAGCAGCAGCTATCACCTGCGACCGTTCTCACCGCGCATACGACACCTGCACCATCAGCGGCCCCACCCTCCTCCACTCACCCACCTCCACCTTCTTCCTTCTCCGCCCCGCCGCTGCCGACTTCCGCCTCTCGCCGGAAAAAATCCGCCCTCACCCGCGTAAATGGGAGAACTCCACCATGTCCAAGATCAAAGAGTTCACCCTCGCCCCCGCCGCCCCGCCGAAAGACCTCCGGTGCGACGTCGAGCACGACGCCCCCGCCCTCGTGCTCAGCGTCGGCGGCTACACGGGCAACTTCTTCCACGAGTTCGGCGACGGCCTCGTCCCCCTCTTCGTCACCGCCAACACCATCTTCCCCGGCCACGATTTCGTCCTCGTGATCGACGGCGCAACCGATCTGTGGATTGACAAGTATGAGGACTTGCTCCAAGCTCTCAGCGATCGCCCCGCCGTATATGTAGGCCACGCCAACGGTTCTCATTGCTTCCCTTCCGCTTCCCTTGGGTTGATCTCTCACGGATTCATGACGATAAACCCTAAATTGACGCCTAATTCCAGAACCTTCTTGCATTTCCGCCGATTCCTCGAGCAGGCGTACCTGCGCAACTGCCCTGAGGCCCCCGCGGCCGCTCCTCGGTCTCCGGCGAGAAGGCCGAGGCTCGTGATCACTGCCAGCACCGGCAGCGTCGGACGCGTGATCCTGAACCAGAAGGAAGTCACGGACCTGGCGGGGGCGGTCGGCTTCGAGGTGGCCGTTTTCGAGCCAAAACGGAGCACGCCGCTGCGGGAGGCGTACGAGCTGATCAACTCCAGCCACGCGCTGGTCGGAGTGCACGGGGCTGCGCTCACGCACGCGCTGTTCCTCCGTCCGGGGCCGGTGCTGGGGCAGGTGGTGCCGATCGGAGCGGGCTGGGTAGCGCGCGTGTGCTTCGAGGAGCCGGCACAGGCCATGGGGCTGAACTACGTGGAGTACGGGCTCGCGCCAGAGGAGAGCAGCTTGGTGGAGAAGTACGGAAGGGACAACGTGCTGCTGAAGGACCCGACGGCAGCCAACGGTGGCGGTTGGTCGGCGAAGGTGATGAGCGTGTACTTGAAGGAGCAGAACGTGAGGTTGGATTTGAGGAGGCTTAGGGGGTTTTTGGAGGAGGTGTATGAGAAGGCCAAGAAATTCATGGAAGAGGAGGAAGGAAAGGGTTAAATTGAATGAAATTTGAGAATCAAAATGGATTTTGATTAATGTCTCTTTTTCATTTGTCAATGTTTTTGGGTCAAATTTCTTTGTCAACTCCTCATAAAACATTTTATCACATACTTGAAAAAGATTAGCAGACAAAGTTGATTTGTTAATATACTTCTAGAACCAATCAATTTTAATTGGCCGATTCTATTTTGCAAAACCAAAACGGATGTATTTATGATATGATCTAAAGAGATGTTGATTTAGGTAGATCCGAGCATGGCACGTTCCAAACTGCAAAGACGAATATAAACTCCTTCTTAATGGGGTACCGATTCTTTCGCAACCACAACTAAGCGTATCCAATTAAACTCTAAATACGGGCGCGTGTTCTGTGTGAAAATAAACAATTCACGAGATAAATGTTCAGCGATTTCAAATCTCTATCAACAACATTTAATGTGTTTTTTTTTTTCAAATTTTTTTTCTACATTAAGATAAAGATATTATGATAATTTGAAGGGAACGCTAAACTCGAAGATATAAGATGTATAAACGAAGACACACCGAAATTATGGTGTGGAAGTTCGTAAAAAAAGATGAGGCCCACTTATTAGACTTTCTAAATGTGGATGGACCCAGCTGCAATAATCTCTCTCTTCATGAGGTCCAATCCGAGGGCATCGGTTCCTCCATTTGATGATTTGATAGAGCTAGAGCCTAGTGATGAAAGACCGACACGCACGGAAACTGTTCATTACACTAGAATATCATGCCCTCAAAATTCCCACGAAGCCATCTTAATTTTTTTATTTTTTATTTTTTTCTTTTTTCTAACCTTCTGCGTGAATTCTTCGCAATTATTCCGTCCATGCAATATCAATGATAGAAAAAATTATCAAAAAAATCACAATCATTTCACATTTTTGCCTGTTTGTGGATTCATTTTTGAACATTTTCACTTTTTAATAATTTAGTTAACTGAAAATCGCTAACATAAACGTCAGTCGTCCTACTTGGCATGATCGCCACTAACGTGGATAATTTTTATTAAAAAATTTAATTTTTTTCTTTTTTTTTCCTTTATTGCTTCAGATGCTGGCAATCCCACCAGCCCTTGACCCAAAAAAAGAAAAAGAAAAAAGATTAAAAGACTTTAAAAAGTTATTAAAAAAATATCTACGTCGGTGTCGGCTGTGACACGTAAGAAGGTTGGCATTTATGTCAGGGATTTTCGGTTAATATGACCAAATCGATAAAAAATGAAATGTTTAGAATTAAATCGATAAATTTAAAAATTTTAGAATTTAATTGATAAAAGTACGAAAGTTTTTTTATATGATTTTTTCGAGGCTGACAGTGACGTGGACCAGGCTCCTCGGACTTTGATTCTTAGCTCGGGATCCACTAAGTCGTGCTTATTTAAAGTCCCGCCAATTGGAACGAGGGTAAAACCTTGACTAGGTTTCATAGTCACATCAAGTGCCATAAATTTTGACATTTTTCCCAGCACTTACGTGTCATTAGATGCCTTACATCTCAGGAAAATCATATCATCACTTTTGTCGCAGAAGAAAATACCGATAATATCCCGCGAATTGATCTTGGTAACAGATATAATTGTATTTATTATGCGTTTTTCGTTTGTCATCAGGCAACTTTACTCTCCGTATCTATCACTTCAAGATTTCAACAATCAATATTCCCACGTGATGTGCGAGTTATCACCCACACCCAGGAGGTATGGAAATCGAACAAATTAAAAGTTCAAAGAACGAAGTCACGTATTAAGTTAAATTTCAAATACGGTTATTGAACAAATTGAATGTATAGTAATGATAATGCACATTAGGCCAGAATTTGTGAATTATTTGTGTCATTTTTCTTTTGAGAAAATTACGAGCAATCGTCCCCAACTCTATTCCCCGTGTCAAACATACTCTTCACTTTTTGAGACCTAAGAATTACCGTCATAATTTTTCACAAGTTACACCATCCTCAAAACTAAAATTCGCCTTCCAGGTGTGAATTTGGGGATTGCATGAAAGCAAATAGGTCCTTTTATGTTGGGAAAATGCAAAATGTGGGCTGTGAACTTTGAGGAATGATTTGATATGAAGAGCAAAATTAATGGTCGCTGCTGGAACTATCCCTTATAAGTTATAACCATTTTTTTTTTTTTTAACATCAAGAGCGTCATTGGGGAGATATAGGTCTGTGCTTCCAAGAGAATGTCCAAATGTAATCGGAGGCCCGCAAGGCTCAGGACTTTTGCCCCTTCTTGATTTTCAAAGTATGACTTGTATACATCACTTAGAAAGTTGGTGCATGAATCGAAGATTATCCTTTTTTGAAGTTACCTTAACCCTAGTACATGGAAAATCAAACGGAAGCACTGCAGGCTAAGGGTTCTCGACTGATCTCGCAGTCTATGTTCGCATGTATTGAAGATTTTTCTTTTTTGGAGCTCTTTAGCCTTCAAGCACAACGTCCGGTGATTAAATTATGGGTTAATGGCATGAAAAATCATAAACTGATGTACTTGCGACAAACTTATCATAAATTAATTTTTTGACTATAAAAAATCTCAAAATGATACATTTGTGATAAATTTACTCCGAATTAATTTTTTTATTATAAAAAACTATTCAAACTGATACACATGTGATAAATTTGCTTTTGAATTAATCTTTTTACTGCAAAAAATCCTAAACTGATGCGTTTACGAAAAATTTACCCTAGATTGACTTTTGAACCACCAAAAATTTCAAATTGGTGCAGTTGTGACAAATTTACTATCGATTAGCGTTCATTAAATTGTGTTAATCCAATAAAAAATTTCAAATAATTCAAATCTAAATTGATACATCCGTCAATTGTCACGTGTTATTTAATTTAATAATCAGTGTATAAGTTTTAAAATTTTTCGTGATTAAAAAATAATTTTTTTAATCATAAATGCTACCGATTTGGAGTTTTTTTACGATGAAAAAGTAATTAAATAATTTTATTCTAATTATTCTAATTTATTATTTTCAGTAATATTAACCCTTAAATTATCAAGCGTTAAACATTCCGAGCGACCTGGCGCGTAATTGAAAATTTCGAGAGAGCAATTTTGTCTGCAAAAAAGCAGACACGTGACTGGTGAGATTACTTTATTATTGTTATCATCATATCGCGCGGGCTTCCGTATCGACGGAGCCGCTGTTCGTGGGGGGAACAGGGAGGGATCAGCCAATGAGGGAAGGGATTCGACATCCGTTGGATCCCCAATCTCGTGAATAGAAACTCCAGACAAAAGGCCACGTGTCTCTCAACCCCCAAGGCCCCACTCGATCCTCATTCCTCTTTCGACACGCCTCCTGGAACCCACTTTTACCCACAAAGATATATATAACCAAAAAAAAAAAAAAACAATTTGTTTAATGTAACCCCGCTTTTCCAAAGGCGTTAGAATATTATTAAGTGCGGGGGATTGGGAATGATACTCCAAGGATGCGCGAATAGAAGTTTGGGGTTGTTGGGTGAATTTCTTGTATATAGACGAGACTCGAAGTTGTCTTGAAAATGCTCAAGGTCTCGAACCAATACGCTCATTGCCTTGAGGGTTTTGGTGAGCGAAATTTGTCCTTCGATGACCAATGTTTCATTTTTCCCATTATAGCCCTATCGATTAGAGACCCGTGGAGAGAGAGAGGGAGGGGGGAAGGGAGCGCAACCCTATCGTTAGACAGCTCTTTGGGTCCACGCCCTCTCTTGTTGACCCCACTTGTCGAGTCTTGCCGAGGTCAAGCCGATCCTTGGCGAGGGCAGATCTCGCCGTAGTCAGGCGAGGTTGTCACAATGTCATCAAAACCTCGCCTAAGGCTGGCAAACCTTGTGACAATGCTATTGTTGTGGTTGTGGTGCTGCCTGTCTTGGGAGGACGCGATTACGAAGACAAACATAAATTGTTTCTGGAGAAAGCAATTGTCCATGCCTATGCCCTGTCTTTTTTTCCTCTTCTTTTTTTTTTAATTATCAAAATTTCCTTCATTTTAAAGTTTCTGTACAAAAAAAAAAAAAACGTTCCAACTAAGAATTATCTAGAAGCTAATTGCATTATTGAAAACACCTTGACTTAAGGGGACTTTGCTCAAATGCCAAGTCCTAAAGGTCAAAGCAAACTCCGCTGCCCATGGTGGCTTCACGACTCGTTAGGCAAAATAGGAGTCGCCCCTGTTCATGGTGGGAGTGGGAGTGGGAGTCTTTACTTGTGCAAATTATTGACTTGCACATGAATGGAAATGATGAGACATATCCTGTAATTACATTGTCGAACACGTTTTCTAGTGGTTTTAGCTTTTTAGGAATATATTATCATATACTTCAAACCAAAGGACTTTTAATTTTTTAGTTTTTTTTTTATGGTTGTTACGTCGGAATAATGCTAAGAACGTGCATCTTATAAATTGGTTTTAATGGAAAAGACTGAACAAACAATTTTTCGAGATTTTTTTAACCCAACAATTATCATTTTAGCTAGTCTTCCTAACTTGGAAATCCTCGACGAAGACAGGAAGAATCGAGCTTTTTCTTTTCTTTTTTTTTAGGGCGACAATTAGTAACTTGCCATCACCATCTTTGTCGAATTTAATTTATTTTACTCCAGAAGTTAGGAACGTTCAAATCGAGACGGCTTCTACCTTGTTAAAGAAATCGAAGTCATCCTCTTCCAATTTGACTCCTACAAATAAATAAATATTACGAAAGGGTCAGTCTTGTCCGAAAACCAATTTGGCCCAGCAGTCTGTTAGGTGAGAATTTCGTGTCTAGAAAATGCCTCGTTTCCACAAGTTTCCTCGAAAATGCACTCCACATGTTATATTAGCGAAATAAATTGAAAAAATTGAAAAATTAGCAGAAGAAAAGAAAAACCGAATCCGGGAAATATATATATATATATATATATATATATATATATATGGAAAATGGAAGACTGAAGCTAGAGAGAGAAGTGAAGAAAAAGCGAGCAGAGAATAAAAGAGACCGGATGTTGACAAATTTCACGTCACTGTTCTTAAGAACCTTTCATTCATTTGTGTGAAGATCTCTCTCTCTCTCTTCGAGGAGAGTAAGTGCAGAGACCTTGTCCTTTTAGAGAGAGAGAGAGAGAGAGAGAGAGTGACCCAGGAGATCGAAATCGCCTCCCTCTCCCTTAGCTCGGCTGAGATGTGAGGATCTAGAGCTCGTTCCATGGAGCTACGGTAGTTACCTGGACCTTTTTTTCGCCTTTCTGTTCTTTTCATTTTTGTGGCAATTCTCGATGTTGATGCTTATTAGCTGGAGTTTGGGATTCCGTTGGTGTAGGGTCGACGGTCGGTGATCGAGCGTTCGTTTGGAGATTTTTCTCGGAGGGGGAGCTGATCGGAGGATGTCGATCTCAGGTGAGCACACCTTGATCTTCTAGCGATCTCGTTCCTTTTCATACTTTTCTGCGATGCCTGTCTGATTATTGCGGTTAGTTAAGTCTGATTAGTCGCGTCGATCGTGTTATTCCCCTTCCCTCGTATCTGGCATAATCGCTGTGATTTGAGGATGTTTGCTCATTGCGTTTGGGAGCGGCATCGGTTACCATTGCCCCTTGTGGGGTACGAAGCCTCTGTAGCTTATGTTAGAGGTGAAGTGGAGATGGTCGATACGGTTTGGTTTTGATTTTCACTGCGTCCGTGTCTAATGAATTTGGCGTACGAGAGTACCTGGAGAGTTAACCACTGAAACTGAAGAAATTCCCTGGCTCGTTTGATGTTAATGATCGTGGTCCTCTGATGCCAAGTCGAGTCCATGAATGAACAACACCGAGTGAATGTTTGTGGGTTCACTTCCTTATCATCCACGTGAGTTATCAAGAGAAAAGTTAAGACTGAGGTGTGCGAGAGAGAGGGGGGATGGAGGAGAAAGAGCTCAGATTGCTATTTTGATGATCTATGAATGTGCATCTCGTTGTGGAAGGTGGTGGTTAAGTTCATGGAAGCATGATTTCATTCCGAGCTAAGTGGATTTAACTTTATTCTACCCTTGCTTCATGAAAGCTGACTCACCACACAGCATGGCTAATTTGAGTATGTGTAGGTCTGCTCTTTCGTATGTGAGAAATAATGAGAAATAATGTTCTTACATGTTGTCCAAATTTTTCACATAGACATTATCTTCTCTGCAGTGTTGATGACTTGAGTTATTTACACTTTCCATCAAAGGAGAAGTAGGTGCAGAGCATCCATTATAAAAGTATAATTCTTATGGGAATGGGTAATGTAGACCAGCAAGTTTATAACTAGTAAGTGAAGTACTCGGAATCCAAGGCGTGTTAAAATGTGGAGTTTATTTTGTATTACTTTCCATAAATAGCTTGTAGCTACTTCTTGTGCATATACATTGTTCTGGTACATTAATGCCTTCATGCGTTCTCATTTGTCTTTGGCATTGAAGTCTTCATGCAGAAAAAGTACCGAATTATGAACTAAAAGCCCAACCCAGTGCGCATTAAAAAAACTAAGTTTCTCTGTTCGTCATAGCTAGAGCAATTGATTAGGAGTTTGTACCTGCCCAATTCCTTTCCCCTTTTGGCGGTTTTTATAATAACAGTAAGGCAATTATTGCTCTTACAATTTTCATTATTAGGCAGTCTTGAAAATGATTTCCGAAATAACTTTGAATCAACTGCCAGGAGTGACAGCAGAAGTGCAGTACAAGAGCCATCCAGCAGTGTACTATCCAATGAGAGATCTAAATGAAGATTACTACATATGTAATTGGCCCATCTATCATCCAGATAAGGCATTATCAAGCAAGCAGTGCTACAATGGCTTTTCGTCAAGGCCTGCTGCAGATGAATTCCCAGAGTCCGATAAAGATGTTGTTAAGAAAACAATAATTCAGCACGAGGCTGTATTCAAGAATCAGGTAAACCCTCCCTTCATTCGTTATTTGATGTCTAATTTCTATTATTTTTAGCTCTGACCGAGTAGTTATGAAATCTTATCTTTCTAAGTGTCCTTTTGTGTTTGATGTTGGTTTTGTGTGTGTGGGGGCTTGCAGTGGTTTTATTGATATATGCGGATTTTACTATTTTTTGTATCATCCAGGTATACGAGCTTCATCGGTTGTACAGAGTCCAAAGGGATCTCAAGGATGAAATCGAAAGGAAGGGACCGCATATAGGACAGATAGCTGCTGATACAGAATCAAGCCCTTTGCCATTTCAATTAACATCTGAAGATGCTCAGAAATGGCATTTTTCCAGTTTCCCTGGTGCGAGCTCTTGTTATGGATGGCCATCTATTTCAGATACTAAAGACATCCCTTTGAATTCTCCAGAAGGAAATAGCACACAAGGATCTCCTTTTGTGCATCAACATGGAGGTAGTTCCAAATTGAAAGAGGAGTTGGAGTGTCGACCTACAAAGGTTAGAAGAAAAATGTTTGATTTGCAACTTCCAGCTGATCAATACATTGACGATGAAGAAGTAGAGCAGATCGAGAATGAAAATGGATCATTGTCTTGTGATATTCCTTGTCAAGGTTCTAGGAGTGTTGCTGGGAGTTCTGTAAGCTTATCTCATGGCGGATCCGCTGGCATCTACACAGATTCTGCCAGATCAGATATACACATAAACAGTCGAAATGTGACCGACTTAAATGAGCCTATACAGATTGAAGACATGAATGCTTCTGCATCTTTTGTTCATGCAGACCATTTCTCCTCTGAAAGGGAAATTCGCAGCCAGGAACCGTTTACGAAAGCGAAGCCAAAAATTCTGGGTTTTCTAGATCGAAAGGCTTCAAACTCCATTTGTCAAAGCAGCAGTGGAAGTTCAAATGCACACATCAACAACAAGAGTGATGGAGGGCTGTCCTTCCATGTTCTTAAACAAGGTAAATGTTTGGTTGAGTTGTCCTTGAAATTGGATTAATTTGCTTAAGTTGGATCTAGATCAATATTATGACTTCAATTGATCTCTCTCTCTCTCTCTCTCTCTCTGTGCGCAGGGCAGGACAAGGTTGAACTTCAACCTGTTTCTCAGTCCCTCCAGTGGGAGAAGTTTTGCCCATCATCCCAACCAGTGCAATCTTCATTCAAGAAAAGTTGCAATAGTCCAGCGTATTTTTTGACAGATCAAGCCGTAATGGGACACAGCAGAGAGAGGACAAAATGTGGATTAGTAATTTCGGAAAGTGCCAAGAACTTTGAATCAACCTTTGCTTTTGATTCTCCTAATCGACATAAAATAACTAGTTTGTCTGACTCAAGAAACTTCAGGCGCTCTGGTTCATATTCTGACAACTTGAGTAATAGTTTGAGCCAGAAGTCAATGTTGGTTGAAGGGCTTCCAAGTTTAGATTTATACAGGACTCCCAGGAAAGATTCCCAACCTGCAGCTCAGGGCCATGGATCATCTGGTAGTAGGTGGCATGATAGCAATGGTAGTCTGAGTCCAGGCTATCAGAATTTGCCTACTCGAAATGGAGTCCATTATGAACGTTCTTCGAGATCTGAGAAAGCATCTGTTTGCATGCCAGTCATCAGCCATGACAGTCATGACCATGCCAGTAGATATGTAGCCTCTGAGCACTTACATACTAGGAAACACTCAACTTCAAATTTTGCGATTGTGGACTCTGAGAGCGAGACAAAGCGAAATTCAGCGCTTTCAAGGGGTTTAATTAACAAGTCCACATCACCACAGGGTGTGGCAATAAAAATTGGAGAGAGTACCCGGCAGGAAACTCTTCTGGTACCTCATTGGCTTAGAGCTATGCCAGCTCGTGAGAGGGAGAAAAATTCTGGAATAGACTTGAATCATACAGAGACGAGTTTTGTTCATTCATCTTCTAGTCATCTTAGCAGCAAAGTCGAAGCTGGAAACGGCCCGAGCCCAATATTTTCTCAGTGCGTGGAATCTTTCTCACCTTTGTGTAAAGTGGAGTCCAGGAGGATGGAAATAGGCCAAGGTCCTGATAGAAAGATCTTTGGCTTTCCTATCTTTGCAAACCCTCCTACTTCCAATAATGCGTTCTCTCCTCTTGCCTCTCCATCTATATCCGTCACTCAGGAGTATAAGTGCGAAGTGACAGATTGTAAGAGGGAAGCAAGAATGTTTGATATTAACTTGCCCTGCGATCCCATTTCTGAACGGAGCGAGGTGGCTGCTGAGGAATCCCTGGACCTAGAGAAGGAATCTCTTACCAAAAATGCTTACTTGAAACATCAATTTGATTTAAACTCCTGTGTTCTTGACGATGAAAGTTCCACGACACTATCTGTCCCAAGTGTCGTTGGAAAGGTTATTGTTGAAATAGATTTGGAAGCTCCACCAGTTCTTGAGACCGAGGAGGATAGTTTCCAGGGAGAAGAAATTCCTGGGAAGCAACTGGAGACATCTATACCATTTACACAGCAAGGAACAGAGCAATCTTTGGAAAATCTAGGTAGAATGGCAGCAGAGGCAATAGTTGCCATCTCAACTGCTGGTTTCAGCAATTGTTTGGACAGCATTGCTCGGGATATACCAGAAGAATCTTCTTTATACTGCCTCAACTGGTTTGCTGGTATAGTTGCCTCTTTTGAAGACCATAATTCTTGGACCATGTCTGAAACTGCCCCAAAAGATTGTGAAGAGCAGAATGTTGCAGAATCTACCTCAGAAAGTATTGATTACTTCGAGTCCATGACGCTGAGACTGGTAGAGATGGGGGAGGATGAATACCTTCCTAAACCAGTGATCCCTGAGACTCTAAGAGCAGAAGATGTAGCAGTCACCTCAGCATCAAATCGGCCTCGAAGGGGACAGGCTAGAAGAGGAAGGCAGCGGCGAGATTTCCAAAGGGACATCCTCCCGGGCCTCACTTCACTTTCGAGGCATGAGGTGACTGAAGATCTTCAAACTTTTGGAGGGCTAATGCGAGCAATGGGTTATTCATGGCACACAGGATCAACGAGGAGGAACTCCAGTAGGAATGTTTCCTCAAGAGGGAGGCAACCGTTAGCGAGTGGGTCCCCCACTGCAGCAGCGTTGGACGCCACATGTGGTCCAATGATGCCCCAGAAAAATACTGTTGAAGTGGGACTCGAAGATAGAACCCCAACAGTTTGGGGGAATACACCTAGACGGCCCCGGAGGCAAAGGTGCCCTGCAGGCAATCCTCCATTACGCGTGCCTCCAACATAATCTGGAACGAGGCTTGATGTCTTAATGGGGCTTTATGGAGGATGAAAAGATAGTGCAATTTGTGGAATTATGGTCGTTATTGTTAGAGAGCCGTTGGGGTTAACATTGTACATTTCTTCGCCCATAATTTGGGTCCATGATGGTCCCTCTGTGGTGGGTTACCTCTTTAGTTATTCATGAATAACTACACGATGTCTGTGGATATTGCTTCTCGCTTTTATCAGGTCCTCTGCAGAGTTTTTCTTGTACTTTTGAGTGCTGACTCTCTCAGGAACAAGAAATGTTCGTTCCTTTTGTTTTCCTACTATTTGGTTAGGAAGGAGTGTTTTGGGGTTGCTGGGGACAGACTATGAAGTACTCGTGGTCGCAGGTTTTGGATTCATTTCTATAGTTGCCTCATCATATTCATATAGCTCAGCTCTTTCGCGAGTCTCGCATTTTCCTCATGCGCCTGAAAATGAGACGAAATGAGTCTTCCGAGTAGAGGTGACAAAATAAAATGGGTCTAAAGCTCATATTTAACGGTGTTGGTCATGAATATGTTGCATTTAATTTTATAAACAAGTTCAAGTGGATCATAAATGGGTTATTTAACAACTTAATGAGCCAATATGCATGCAGCCCTACTGGTGAAGGGATTAGAGGGGATGTTAGTATCGAAAGTTAAATAGAGGTGAATTAGAAATACGACAGACAAAAAAAAAAAAAAAAAAACTTCATGGATGATGGATGGATTACCTAATTATTTTAAAAAGTTAATATAAACAATTTTTCTGATTTTATTAATTTTTTATGTTTTATATTTATTTTATTTTATTTTTTCTTATACCAAATCCGGCGAGGGTTGGCTAGGTTCACGAATTTTTTAATAAATTTTTAGTTTTTTTGTGTTATTCTTTTCTTTTCTTTTCCTTTTAGTTATTCCTCCATTGCGACTGAATGGCAACAACCACATGTGAGCTTGAGCCTTGCCGAGATTTGGTTAGTCGTTGATTTTCAGTCGGTCACCGGTCGATCGGATGTCAGAAGTTGCCAATGGTCGAACAACCACCAATCGTCACCGATCTCCAGTGGGTTGTCGAAGGTTAGACATTGTCGATGGTCGTCGATAGCTAGGGTAGGTTGGTCTTCGATCGCTAATTGTCGGCCTACTGCTGGACACAGTTAGTCGATCGCCGGTGAAGAAAGAAGTAAATCCAACGGTCTTTTGAAAACAAAAAAGGAAGAAATAGAAATTAATGTTTTTTAAAATTGAATTAAATATGAAATTATTTTATCAACATGAGTCGAGTATGAATCTTTAGATTTGTATCGCATGAAAATGAGTCAGGTCATTTTCGATCTGATCCAAATTCAACCCGATCCACCATTTTACGTATCTACTTACGAGGGCGGATACATGCCCAATTGATGTTGGTATGACAACCAGGTCAAGATTCTCGGCCCGAGAAGTTTCATCTACTTTAAAAATAATAAAAAAAAAAGGTGGGCATTTGGGATTGCTTTTCGTTGTGAAACACGTCAAGAGCCCAGAGAATAGTTAATAAGGGAGCGAGTGAAGTATAGCCATGCACGCCAATTTTCGGTTTAATTGTTCTTGGGCCAGTTTTTGTACGGCCAACATAACAGATGATGGGAGATCCGGCAGAAGCTTTTAGCGGACAAATCTCTAGCGAGTGGAGATCCAGCTTCTTCACCCTACTTACCTTTCGAAAACACTATCCGAGGCCCCCAAAAGTTTAGATAAGAATTTAATTACCAAAGAAAAGAATTAATAAGCCGCTAACCTCACAGTTTGACAACACTATTCTTGTTACTAATCTCATGATTTTTTAATTAATAATTATTTTATGCAAAATACGCAATAATTGTGTGTGAATTTACAATCAAAAGTAACTACCAGCAATGTTAGACTGTTGGAAAATTATTTTTTAGAAAACTATCTTCATGTCTTACTGGAGGTGGATAAAATCTGATCCTTGAAGAGTCTTGAGTGAGGTGCACGCGCATCGCAGAAGCGCGTTGGGGTGAAAAAGCGGACGTGGCAAAAGCGCTTGCCAGATACGACGATGTCGTTGTCAGCGTGGATTTTGGTGGACGATCTCGATCAATGATGAGTTGGCGCCTGTTCTGGTCAGTCAAAGGGAGTCACAGCCAAAACCATAAAAACTCTTGTTCTGTCTTCTCACCAATCACATGGCCATTAAGCCCCACCGTCCCGGCCCCACCAGAACTTATTGACTGCACGGGATATGAGTGATTCTTTGCTGTTTGTTGAGACCCCGCACAATTTTGGAGGGCTCAGATTGATTTCGACAGGAATTTGCCTTTTTTAGGGATTGGAAATGAAAATTCAGATTTCAATAATTTTGAACAATAAATTGAAAGGGAAAGAAAGTTGAATTCACCATCGACATTAATATTATCTTTATCTAAAATTAGTTAGTGTCATCGACCGATGAACCTAAAAATAAGTAAAATAGATGCAAGACTGATAGAGAAAAAAGTAATGATTATATAAAAATAAATAAAATATAAAAATATATATGCAAAATGATTAAAAAAGGAAATCATAAACATAAGAAGTCTGACTTTACTCTATTCCGTACTAAGACAAATTGTATGCCAATCTATTTCTCACATCATTAAATCTTATTTTACGACTTTATCTCAAGTAAATTTCGATCGACCTCTTACTTTCTTCATGTCACGTACTTGATAACACACTTCTATTTCTGTTCGTACCGGATCATTAGGGATCTTTGAAAAATATGCCTAAATAATATCAATCTATGTTCTACATTTTTTTTACTATCGGTGCTACTACAACTTTTCGTCAAATATCTTCATTTATTATCTTATATATTTTCATATGACTACATATCCACTTTAACATCCCCATCTTCGCTACTACCATTTTATGCTCATGTTGCATATGTACTGGCTAACATTTAGCTCCTTATACATTTCAAGCCTTAATTTTTTTTTATCTTAAGAGAAATTTTGCAATCACATAAAAATCCTGATGCACTGCGCCATTTTATCCAACATACTCTGGTTCTATGGTTTACATCCTCATCAATCTATCATCCCTTTTGCAATATTGAGTATAGATATCTAAAAGCATCTTTTTTTGGATACCTCATATCGAAGCATATTCAAGGATTCTTGATATTCTTCTATTGTCGTGTTGAACTTACACTTCATGTATTTGATCCTATTTCGACTTAAAATAAATCTTTTAGACTCTAACGTGTTTCTCCATAATTCTAATTTAGCATCACTCACAGCTCTGTTCTCATCAATAAACACAATATCATCTGCAAAAAGCAATACATCACGGACTCGAAGTAAAATATTGATGTACATAAAATATTGATGTACATATACTGTGATTGGAAAAAAACTTGACGTGACATTGTAAGCATTTACACATGTAATAATACCATTATACATGTGTTGGTTCGGCTAATTAATAGGTAATTTCGTCAGTCAATTAACGACTTAAATTAAATGTTCTTTGGATGACTACCACCCACTACATATCACCGATTCATTAATTTTTTCATTTTGCACTATAGATTTTTCATTCGTCACTTCTGCACGCGGTCATTGTTGTTTGCTATCACACCTTTTGCCTTGCTGCACCCCCATTATCGCCTTGCTGCACCCCAGTTACCAGGTACTATTAGGGTAGGGGTGAGCATTTTTCGATCCGATCCGATTTTCATAAAAAGTCGATAACCGAATTAGTGTTGCCTGTTCTCATGTTTCAGAACCGCTGACCGGATCAGCCAACCTCGAAACAGTAACCGGACCAGACCATCGATCATATTCGGTTCCCGATTGGTTCTGAGGAATCTGTGTTCATGAAAAAATTATGCACGGAAAAGGGGGAACAGCTCTCCCACCTCGACGATCGGAGAGCTCGCTTCGAAACTTCTCTAGGAAACCACTCGATAGCTCCGGAAATGCACCTGCAACGCGAGAATCAGAACACGAGATGGGTCAATCAAGAAGCTGAAAAACCAAAGCGAAATATTCGGAGGAGATCGACTGCGAGACGACCTCCGTCGCAAATCACTCGTCTCTGGGGCACCAAGTATTAGCTGAGATTCTGCTCTGTTTATCTTCTGCTTCAGAGTTTGAGTTGTTCAGCTTCCCCCAACTTCACTAGGCTGACAAGATCCTGATGGGAATTTCTGCCTTTGTCTCTGTTTTGCTTCTAGATCTTCATACATGAGCTAAAGGTCGTGACTTCTGAGCTTTTTAAACAACATCTCAAGTTCGTTTCCCCGACGCAAGTTCCTATTTCGAGGTATCTGTCCCTTGTGATGGGTTGGTTGGTGTTTCAGGGTATGGCCTGGGTGTTGTCGCTCTCGGTGGTTTGCGCAGTGAGTGGGATAGGGACAAACTGGGGTACTCAGGACACACACCGTCTTAAAAAAAAAAAAAAAGAGGAGGAGGAGAAGACTGGACCGGTCCTGAGCCTAGATCTAAAAATCGGATCGCCTGGTCACCGGTTTCAATTTTAGAAATAGGACCGGATCCCTCTAAAATTGAGAATCGGACCATCGCGCTTCTGTCCGGACGGTCCCAATTCAAGCGTTTCCGGTCCAAGTGGTTTTTTTTGCTTACCCCTAGGCACTATCATCTACTACACGTCCAAATAGATCCCAATTTCCGCACCCCCGTTTAGATTAATATTGTCTGCCGCCCCTCAAATCACCCCACCGCCTCCCTCTGCGATGGAGCTTGAGCCCGTGAATCCAGGGCCCTAGCTCGATGGATCTCGTGGTCGCCAAGCCTTCGAGAGATTTCGACGGCCATGGAAGCGACCTTGAGCCCGAAGATACAAAGAATACGGTGAGGGAGAAGATGACCGACGAGGCGGTGGTTGCGAGTGACGATTTGCGGCTTGGGTAGGGGCAGCGGCGGTCATGGTCCCCGTAGGAGAGGGGTTAGCAATGGGTGGTTGGGTTACCATTTGGATGAATGGATAGTCTTCAAACTATGGACATGGTCCTTAGCAAAAAAAAAAAAAAAACCATGGAAATGGCAAAATCCAAAGTAAAAACGACAGCTTCATTGATAACACCTGATCTTGTATACAACGTAAAATGGAGTGGCAAATGCGAGGACGCTGATGGTAGGCTTTCAAAGCCGAGAGAGCGAATGAGGCGTGAAATTGATATGGCGATCAAAAGTGAGGATGATTTTCGAAATTTTCTCTCCAGGACAATTACCTTGGACGTTAAAAATCAAATGGGCCGGCTTTATGTCGGCTTCGGTCCATCCAAATTTGACCCACGACCCAGAATCGACGACCGTGCCTCAGGCTCGGGCTTTCTCGTGCTTCGTCTCCGACTGCAAAAGAGATAGAAGATGCAGAAAAATGGCGGGAAGTAATAGCGTCGAATCTGGAAGCGACGCGGACACAGTGGAATGAGAGGAAGAAAAAGACGCAAATGCGATCCATTAACGCATCCCTCCTGCAAAGAGTCAATCTTTTCGGTAATAGATATCACTCTCGGAGGATTCGTCGGCACTCGATACAACCCCGCGGACGTTCTCGATTGGATCAGAACGATATCATGTCCGCAGTCCACTCTCTCTCTTCAGACCCCTGCTTTTCTCTTCTGGGAATTTGCCACGACATCCGTTCTCTCAAGAAAGTCCACGGCTTGCTGGTCGTTCACGGCCTGACCGGCCATCTTCTATTTGACACCAAGCTGGTTAGTTTGTATGGCGTTTTTGGGAACGTCGGGCTCGCACGCTTGGTGTTCGATCGAATTCCGTACCCGGATTTGTATTCTTGGAAAGTCATGCTGAGATGGTACTTCTTGAATGACTGCC
This sequence comes from Rhodomyrtus tomentosa, assembly GCA_028455895.1. Taxonomy (NCBI): domain Eukaryota; kingdom Viridiplantae; phylum Streptophyta; class Magnoliopsida; order Myrtales; family Myrtaceae; genus Rhodomyrtus; species Rhodomyrtus tomentosa. The sequence continues at coordinate 7,671,376 of JAPCWY010000003.1, read as the reverse complement.
ATCTGGAAGTTGTTCGGGTCTATGGTCAGATGAGGAGTTCAGTTAAGGAGAATGATAATGTCGTGTTCTCGATCGTGCTGAAGGCCTGTTGCGAGTTGCGAGATATAGATGGAGGGAGGAAAGTGCATGGCCAAGTTTTCAAGGCGGGTAGTCCCGATAGCTTCGTGTTCACTGGTCTCGTGGATATGTATGCAAAGTGCGGCGCCATCAAGTGCTCCCGCCAGGCATTTGACGAAACTCTCGACAGGAACGTTGTTTCCTGGACTTCAATGATTGTTGGATACGTGCAAAATGGTTGTGCAGAAGAAGCGTTGGCATTGTTCAATCGGATGAGAGAAGGGTGGGTGGGAGGCAATCAATTCACTCTGGGCAGCCTGGTCACAGCATGTTCCAAGTTGGGCGCTTTGCATCAGGGGAAGTGGCTTCATGGTTATCTGATCAAGAACGGTATTGAGCTGAATTCATTCTTGGTGACAGCTCTTCTGGACATGTATGCCAAGTGTGGTGAAATTATAGATGCTAAAACTGTATTCGACGAGCTTTCGTCTACTGATCTTGTCTCATGGACAGCAATGATTGTTGGGTACACTCAGAGTGACCATGCTTATATGGCACTGAAGTTATTTACGAATGAGAAATGGGCAAGCCTCACACCAAATTCTGTTACTGCTGCAAGTGTTCTTTCTGCTTGTGCTCAGTTGGGCAATTTGAATATGGGCATGTCTGTTCACGGTCAAGGAATTAAACTTGGGTTAGAGGAGAGCACTGTGAAGAATGCGCTTCTCGACATGTATGCAAAGAGCGAAAGGATGGAGGATGCGTGTTGCATATTCAGTTCAATTTCTGGAAAAGACGTAATTGCCTGGAACTCGTTGATTTCTGGATTTGTGCAGAGTGGGTCAGCAGATAAGGCGTTGGAATTGTTTCAACAAATGAGATCAGAATCTCTCTCTCCTGATGCCGTCACATTGGTAGTTGTCCTCTCTGCCTCTGCTTTCCTAGCTGCCCTCGCTGTCGGTTCCTCGCTTCATGCATACTCCATTAAACAGGGCTTACTATCATCCAATGTCCATGTTGGAACTGCAATTTTGAACTTCTATGCTAAATGTGGGGATGTGGAATCCGCCCGCAGAGTTTTTGATGGGATGGATTTTAAGAACAGCGTAACTTGGAGTGCAATGATCAGTGGTTATGGGATCCATGGGGATGGTAGTGGGTCTCTCACTCTCTTCTGTGACATGTTGAAGGAAGAGATACGGCCTACTGAAGTAATCTTTACTAGTATATTATCAGCGTGCCGGCACACGGGCTTGGTTGGTGAAGGATGGAGATATTTCAACTCGATGTGCCAAGACTACAATTTTGTGCCTTCAATGAAGCATTATGCTTGCATGATTGATCTTCTATCTCGAGCTGGCAGGCTTGAGGAAGCATTGGAGTTTATAGAGAGAATGCCAATGCAACCAGATACTAGCTTGATTGGAGCCTTTCTTCACGGTTGTGGACTTTATTCAAGGTATGATCTCGGTGAGGTAGCCATAAAAAGAATGATAGAGTTGCATCCTGAGGAAGCTTGTTATTATGTGCTAATGTCCAATCTTTCTGCTTCGGATGGAAGGTGGAGTCGAGTTAATTACTTTACAGAGTTGATGGAAGAGAAGGGGTTGAAGAAATCACCTGGTTGTAGCATGGTGGAGATAGATGCTAGGGATAAATTCTCTGCTGCCAGAGTTGCAACTGTACAGTAACCATGACAACATGAGTAGAGTACTCTTCTTACAACTGGTTGATAGAGTTTAAAAGATGAGAGGGTAGTTAAAGATTTGGCGCATCTAATTAGCGATTCTGGGGTCCAGATTCCGAACAGTCTTGTCAGTCTAAACCTCAAGATACATGTATGGTGAGTGGTCAGATGATCAATGACGGAGCAAAAATTCACGTTAAGGAGATGATTCCAATGAATAGATTTGAATAGGCTGCACCTCTCTGGTTTGATTAGATGAAAGATAACCGCGAGCATGAAAATTGATTCAAGGCAGGCTATTCATCTCATATCTGCAGGCAAGCATCGGAAAAATCATAAGATTTGGTTGATTCTTTCTGGACTTGGAGTCGTTTGGTTCAAACGTCAGCTTAGGAGCCTGGAGATGGAGGTTTGATCAGCATGTACAATTTATAGCGCATAAAAAGATTGTTCAACATTGGAACCAGTTTGTGTTATAGACATTAATGGGCACACTGGACAAAGTATGTTTCGGACATATGCGTCACTTTAATTGGAGTAAGTAACGGGAAAGTGAATTAGAGCAAAGATGTTCTTTTCTACTTGCTCGTTTTATTTGTTCTAGTAGTTTCAAATTTCCGAAGGCCGCCCTCCCGATCTCGTGAATCGATAAAGTCCTGGCTTTTTAGACCGTGCAGATGGCTCTAATTTAGATTAGTTTACATACAGTTAGTGAAATTCTATCAGGAAGCTTCTAGTTGTTCAATCGAAAATCCTTCAGCGCCCGCCCTCGTTAATTGCGTTAATATAGGATTAAAAGTTTCAAATTTCTGCAGTTGAAAAGAAGGATAGAGTTAAAGTAACAAATAATCACTCAACAGCCACGTAAAAAGTCGGTCATTTTGGACTAATTCCCTAGAAAATCACCAACTTCAGGTTTGATGAGGATTTTGGTCTGAATCTTTTTTGGTTTCATAAAAAAGAACCAACTTTAGGTTCAATAACGATTCTGACCCAAACATTTTTTCATCCGACCAAAAAACAGAAACTTTAATACGAGTCCCAAATTCGATCTCCCTAATTTGAAACCGTTTGTTGTCAAACGTGGTAATTTCACATCATCAATAAATTCACGTGCCTTGTTGATGTGGATTTAAAACATCGCTTTCTTATAATGAAATTTGAAGTTGTTCATCTGATTCACCTCTAACATAACTTGAAGGATGACGGATAACCTATTGATCATCTCCTTCACTTCACCTGCAAGCATCAGCTGTTTAATTGAAATCTGAAGCTGTGTATTACACACATGGAGAGATGCCATGGAGTAGATCCGCCAAACTCACAATACTAAAGTCTTCTTTTTTTAACAAATTTGGCCCTACCTTTTCCCGAAGAGTATGAACAACTTCATATTCCGCACCAATAAGACGATGAATAGTATCTCAAATACATGTGAACAAGCCACATGAATTTATTGATGACGTGTAATTGTCATGTTGTATAACTAATGTTCCAAATTTAGGGACTCCAAATTTGGGAATCGAGTTAAAGTTTGTGATTTTTCATGAGATAAAAAAAAATTTGGGTCAAAATTATCGTTGAACCTAAATTTGGTGCTTTTATATGAGGTAAAAATTCGGATCAGAACACATTAAACTTTTTTTTTAGGAGCCCAAGTCATTTTCAAGTTCATTTTCAAATTTTGTAACATTTGAATTAGATAAAAGGTTGGACAAAATTTACTTCTGGTTCTCTCTCTGGGCCGGTCGGTCTTTCTCTTGGACCTCAAGTTCTTTTCCATCGGTGAACGATCGTGTGAGGCAAAAACAAGCTCTGACGAACCTATGGCAGCTCCTCGGGCGACGAAGACCTTTCTTGATGCTCGCAAATTTGTGAATTGATGACACTTTACATGCCCTTGTTCAGGGCATGCGCCAGCTTGAGGACACTGACTCAGCTCCATGCCCATCTCCTGGTCACAGGCCTCGACCGAGACCCGCTCGCTTCAACGAAGCTCATCCAGTCCTATGCCGAAATGGGCTCTCTCGGATCCTCGCGGCTTGTCTTCGACCATTTTCAGGCCCCTGATTCCTTCATGTGGGGCGTGCTTATCAAGTGCTGCGTGTGGAGTCGCGCTTTCGGGCAAGCCGTTTCGCTTTACCGCGAAATGGTTTGCCAACGGAAGGAGATCACTAGGTTCATATACCCATCTGTGTTACGAGCCTGCTCTTGCTCAGGCAATCTCAGCGCGGGCGAAACCGTCCACGGGACGATCATGAAGTGTGGGTTGGATGGGGACGATGTGATTCAATCTTCATTGCTCTGTATGTACGGAGAAATGGGCTCGCTGCATAATGCCAGGAAGGTGTTTGATGATATGTCAGGTACAGATGTGGTGTCTTGGAGTTCGATGATCTCCAGTTACGTTGATAATGGGGATCCGAGTGGAGGGCTGGATGTGTTTCGATGGATGCTTTTACAAGGTTTTGAGCCCGATGCTGTCACAATGGTTGGTGTCACTGAGGCTTGTGCCCAATTGGGTTCTTTGTGTTTAGCAAGGTTGATCCATGGTCAAGTGTTGACAAGAAATATCGAAGGTAATGATGCAACATTGAATAACAGTCTTGTTGCTATGTACAGTAAATGTGGTGATCTGTCTAGTGCAGAGGTTCTCTTCAATACCGCCACTTGCCGGTCTGCTGCCTCATGGACTGCAATGATTTCAAGCTATAATCAGAGTGGGTGCTTTCGTGAAGCACGTGATGTTTTTTCAGAAATGCAGGAATCCCAGAGTAAAGCTAATTCTGTTACCATGATGGCTATTTTATGTTCTTGTGCTCGGTTGGGGTGGCTGAGAGAGGGGCAGTCAGTTCATTGTTTTGTCATTAAAAATGCTATGGATCCGGGATATGATTTTCTAGGGCCACCATTGATAGAGTTCTATGCTGACTGTGGAAGAGTACGTGATAGCGAGAAGACATTTATGACAATTGAAGAGAGAGATGCTGTCTCATGGAATATGCTCATAACAGTTTATGCACGAAAAGGGTTTTTTGAAGAGGCTTTATCAACATTTTTACAGATGCGAGGACAGGGAGTAGTACCTGACTCATTCAGCTTAACAACATCACTGTGGTCTTGTGGAAGCATGGGTTGTTCTCAGATTGGATGTCAAATTCATGGTTTTGTGATGAAATCCCATATTCACAATGAATTTGTACAAAATGCATTTATTGATATGTACTCGAAATGCGGCTATTTGAATTCTGCGTACAAAGTGTTTCTTGAGATCCAAAACAGAGATATTGTTACTTGGAATACAATGATTTGTGGATTTTGTCAGAACGGTTATTCTCTAGAAGCCATCCGTCTTTTTGATGAAATGTACTTGAACTGCTTCATAATGGATGAAGTCAGTTTCCTTAGTGTAATTCAAGCTTGTTCACATTTAGGATACTTAGAAAAGGGTAAATGGGTTCACCACAAGCTCATTATCAATGGTGTAAGAAAAGATCTGTACATTGATACAGCTTTAACAGATATGTATGCCAAATCTGGAGACCTCAAATCCGCCCAAGCAGTTTTTGATAGCATGCCTGAGAAAACTGTGGTTTCGTGGAGTGCCATGATAGCTGGTTATGGAGCCCATGGTCAGGTTGATAGGGCCATCTCTCTTTTCAACCAAATGGTGCAAATGGGAATACAACCAAATGATGTCACCTTTATGAATGTCCTATCAGCTTGCAGTCACGCAGGATCTGTGGAGCATGGGAAGCTCTATTTCGGGTTAATGAATTCCCATGGAGTTGCTCCCAAGTTGGAACATTTTGCTTGTCTAATCGATCTTCTCAGTCGTTCTGGGAATCTCGATGAAGCATATTCAGTCATCTCTTCCATGCCTTTCCCTGCAGATTCTAGCATCTGGGGTGCCTTGACCAATGGTTGTCGTATTCATCGAAGAATGGACATTTTCCAAATTATTCAAAGGGATCTTTTAGATGTTGATACGGACGACACGGGATACTACACTTTGTTATCTAATATACATGCAGAAGAAGGGAATTGGGGTCGATCTCGAAAACTAAGGTCGACAATGGAAAGCATAGGTTTAAAGAAAGTACCTGGATACAGCCTGATTGAACTTGGTAACAGAACATATAAATTTGGAGCAGGAGACATCTCTAACCTGCAAATAGAGGAAATATGCAATATATGGGAAAGAAATCTACAAAATTCGGCTCTGGAACATTGGTAGTTGGAGAATGATATTCCTAGTGTCTATAACATCTATTTCCTTCGTATGTCACCTTGACATGGGAATCCACTCCTGCCTTTCTCTTGCTCTCTCTCTCCTTCTCAGCAGAGAGCTTCAGTGGAGAACCAAGCGATTAATTATTCTGGAGGAAGACGAATGAGGAAATCAAGACATCGAGGGTTGGAGCTTCTAATTCCACCATTGAAGAAAGACCTATTCACAGAGCCCATTTTGCTAGTCTAATATGCCATGGGATTAGGATTAGTTCTCCGAGGCCAGGTTGCTGCCCAACGAGGATGTCTTCTAGAAAGATCTCTAATAATCGGCCTAGATGGGGTTTTTTTTACAGAGGTAATAGCATGAATTGAGTGCTCGAATTACTCTCAAACAGAACTCTGGCCTTCATGCTGAACACTTTTGATGGTGAGAGGCAAATCATTTTCTTCTGCTTGAAGTAGAGAGGCTACAGTTCGGCCTGCAGGCTGCTGCTGCTGCTGCTGCTGCTGAGGCGCAACGACAAAGTCTCATGATGATGTCTTTGACAGTGTCTCCTGTTGGAGGGAGACTCCAGCACTAACGATACATTGGGTCTTTTAGGTAAGGCCAAGACGGTATTCCTCCCATTAGCGAGCTCCTCCTAGGTGCCTGCAGTTGTTTTATGATGCCCTGAAATGTCCAGTCTTGCGTCAGGATCGATGGACTTATCACGAAATTCCCACATTCTCCAATATACGACGCTGGGGGAAGCGGTTTCGGGAGTTCAATAAGCTTTGCCATGAAATCTCTCCCTACCTCCAGCCTCCCTGAACCCCGAGTTATTATTCTGGCCACGGGACAGTCACGCACAACATGAAATATTGTCTCGTTCTATGTGAGACATGAAAGGACTATATTCGATCCAATATAAATTCGACCCGACTCACCCATTTGACGTATTTAGTTGTCCTCATGGGTCCAATATGGGTAAAAAAAATGGGTCCAATATAGATCAAAAATGAATTTAATTGTGTGACCCATTTGTGATCCATTTGATTCAATTCAAATATTTCATATCCATTTTTGTTTTTTTTTTGTAAGGATATATCCATTTTTGTTACGTCCTTAAAATCTTAAAACCCTTGTATAACCCATTTAAATGAAAATAGGGGTAAAAAGTGTCATTGACCCTTATTGACGGGTTTAGTCTACAGTGGATCGCAAATTTTGCATAGAAAATTTATGTTTCTTCAATAGGTGAATTTTCCGGATGAAGTATCAGGGGACGGCAAAATATTCATCAATTCGTGAGCTCCTCGTTAATAGCTGACGTGACCATGCATTCTTCCATTTTGTACTTGTATTTTTTTCCATCAGTATATACGTGTATACTGATACGAATTTTAATGAACAAGATAAAAAATCTCCATCCACCTCACCTTCCTCTTCCATCTACACTTTCTCCTCCGTCTACAGCCAGCTTAGGCCCAACCTCCACGTCTCCCCCCACCATGACCACTGGCGAAGTTGTCGGCGCCGCGTCCAACCCTCTCCATGGTCTCTGTGGTCAACGTTCCTTCCCTTAACTTCGTTGCTACAGATCAAATTTTGGAGTCATGGCGGCGACGGATATGGACTCAGCAGCCATGGACGGCCAGATCTCAAGAAAAGACTGGCATCTCTGTCACGGCCATGGACGACGGCCAAATTCAGAGAAAACGGTGGAGGGAGAAAGAGGAGGAGAAAGATCAGATTTTTACTCCTTAAATCAAACTCCGCAAACATATGTTAGTTAATTAATAAAAAATGGCACGCCACGTGTGATAAAGGCCAAACTGACTAAGTTCGTCATTCAACCTCGAATGCAAGTGTTTGACCAGCAATTCAATATTGCTGAGCTCTCAAAACTCGGTACTGAAAAAATTAATGCACAAGCCCCTTCTCTTCCAATCTTTTTACTGGATTTTAGACAATTTAAAGCACATTTTTCGAGAACAGGCGGTATCCTAATCTCGAGAGCAATTGATTAAAAATCATCTCCTGGAGAGGTTGGGGGAGTGTAGGTATCGAAGTTGGAAGTAACTGCTATTTTGTGGAGGCAGGCAGAAGAAAGTATCCTATCCAGTCAAAGGTCCGGAGAGCCAGAAAGCAAAACTATTTTCAAATCCCATTGGAGCTCATTCATCCAGGACACAGCAAAAAACAAATAAACTTTATTCTATCTTCAGTCAAACAAATCGATAATCTAAAACACTAACAGAGAAAGAGGGGAAGAAAGAATAAACAACAGCTTATGATTTTGTACACAACTGTCAGCCGAAGACACAGCAAGCCAGCTTTAGAGAGCGAGAGAGAGAGACAAAAACGGCGAGAGAGAGAGAGAGAGAGAGAGAATTGTGCCGATGATTGTCGCCCAATCAAACTGTAGTTGGTATTGCTATGGACGCTGATACACGTATTTGGTTCTGGGATCCACAATTAGACCCTTCCCACCATTCACTTCTAAATCGTGCCTGCACAAATAAACAAGGGAAGACTTTTACTACGTGCTTCCTCTGGGGTCGACAAGATCCCTACATGGATATCTCCGCCAGAGCCACTAATAGCCCCAGAATGCCATAACTAGTTTAAAAGCTTCCTGCAGTCCTTTGGGTTAACAAAAGTCAAGCTGATCAATAAAGTGCACCGCTGCTCAACAGAAGAACCGTCGCTTTTGTTGTTATTGTGTGCCAAACAATTCCAGTTCCGATCGAGTAATACATTAAAAGAGGATGCAATTATGTGCATGCCATGAGTAATATATGCAACTAATGCATGAGTAAGTTGATGTATATACAGAGGTATCGAAATACGTAAAAAGATGGAACCGAGGACTTAACTGGAACACAAAATCGGGTATTGTCAACTGCTCACGAGGAACATATCTGAATAATTGCAGGAGTCTATCAACGTAAACCACTTTCTTCCACACCTAAAATTTAAATTATCAATGCTGCCACAAAATTTCAGCTTCGGATGACATATATACAGGAAAAATTCAGACATACCACATTGTCTACAAACAACTGCAAGGCAAAAATTGTGGCCTTCAGGTGAAAAGTTGGGTGAAGAACATAGATTGCCTGCAAAAAGGCAGTGAAGGTTAATGTATGCACCGACACATTTCTGCACACACCTCCCCGCAAAATCAAATAATAAAGTACCGCATACGTGCAAATTACGCTGGTGCTTACGACCGAGTATCTGTTGCAACCGCCTCATCCATCCCAGATCAGGTTGACTGTGAAAAATTGCATATGCAGTAAACAAAGTATCTCACTCACCAAATTGAAAACCTACAAACACTTCCATTCCGCTTGCATACAAATGTGATTCTCAGAAATGTATCAGCTCACTTCACATCCAAGCCATCATTTTACTTCCTTTGCATGAAGTTAATGTATTCTTCGTCTCATCTCATATTATTTATTTAATATGCTAACCAAAATTCACCCCCACAGAGGACTTCCCACTGTGAGTAAAGCCACAATTATGACTCTCAAGATGACAGTGCCAAAAGTGAAAGGACAGAGAACTCAATAGTTGACTTCAAAGCGGATGAAAACTCTTTGTGTGGCTTTCATTACAGCCTCTTTATGGTAGAGCCTCTGAGCCTCTTTACTTAGTCACGATGAAGCTTTCGGAGAGACTTATTACTCAACAGGTGTTGCAACTTTTATCTAAAATAGCTTTGACACTTTTAAACTACTGATAGGCAACCTATAGCCAAAATCGTATAGAAAAGTTATCAACATGGCATTTAAAAGACTCTATCTGAGGCCTTATACCTCATTGGCATCCATCACCAAAATATCGCGTCATGATTGTGGCTTTCAATAGAGTTTTGTTGCTCATTTTCCTTTCTATAATCTCTTTCTAGGAGTGACATTGAGCAAAGCTGCTTTATATACTTTGCTTGGTAGTTACTCAAGCTTAACTGAAAGTTACTGAGTCTAATTAAACTCGTTCTGAATTCAATATGGTTACCACCAGGTGGATCACTAAATAATTGGATCATTGATTTCCAAAACATATTTTAGATTTCAATTATTCACTTCTTACAATCTCGACTCAATAAATTCATGCAATACTTTTCCGTTCTGTATTTTTTTCACAATAATTTTCCTCATTATTACGTCTCATCACTCATGGGTGGATCTCAAGTCAGTTGAGCAGTTAATAGAGTTGCAATAATCATGACAATGAAGCTCCAGCAATGCCAAGTGTTGACTTGTGTCAATGACTTGACTCGACCACACTTCTAGGCCATGCTGATCACAGTAAGCCCATAATTAAGCTCCGAGTCAGCGGAAGCAAACAATACTTCATGATTTACATCTGTAGCATAATAAGGCACTTACAGCTGCAATGATGCTGCAGAATGGAAGTATACAATAGTGTAAGGTTTCTTTATCACCGGCTCGAATTCCTGAGAAAACATGATCACAAAACTTGAGTTAGTTCCATATCCTATAAGGTCTAATACAAAGCTTGAATAAATCATTCATCACCAAATCATTAACATCAACATCACATTTATCCCAACCTAGTTGGGGTCGGCAGTCTATGAAACAAAAAATAAATAAAATAAATGCAAAATCGATTAAGGATAAAATAAATAAATAAATAAATATATATATATATATATATATGGAAAAAGGACTAAAAAAGAAAGTCAAGGTTATAGGAATTCTGCCCCTCCACATTGCTAATGGCTTTCCTCCACTCTGTCCTATAACCAACCTTACCCCAATCTATTTCCCACTTCATCAAATATTGTTTTACTACTTTCCCCCAAATAATTTTCGGCTGACCTTATCCTTTCTTCATGTCATGTCCTCGGTAGCAAAGTTCTGTTCTTATTAGAGCATCTAGGGATCTTCGAAGTATATGCTCAAGCCATCTCAATCTATGTTTTCTCATCTTTTCTATCACTGATACTACTTCAACTTTTCGTCGAATATCTTCATTTCTTACCTTATCCATTTTTGTATGACCACATATCCAACTTAACATCCTCATTTCCGCCATTCCCATTTTATGCTCATGTTGCCTCTATGCTTGCCAACATTTAGCTCCACGTAGCATTGCATGCCTTATAACAGAAATTTTTTTATGAAAGAAAAAATTTTACTGTCAGGGAAAACAGAAAGGTGACTAGCCTCACATGAATCAGGGCAAAAGAAATGGTCAATGCACTCCACCAGTAAACAGACTGATAATTTAACATTAATCAGCATGTTGTATTATATAGACATGTCCCTTTACTTTGCAAAATCTGGATACCAGTGCCAGAAGGAAGAAATAGATGTACCCTAATAGGAATACTTTCAGTAAGCCCTGATAGACAGGTGGTGATCAAAATACTCTTACTAGATATCACATGCTGAGTACATAAATAATTAACTAACACAGAAACTGCTTTATGCAAGTTACACTGGTCTATTTTGATTTTCTTTTTCCAATGATCTAAGAGGCACATGAGCAACCGATTGTTCGAACAACCAGATTGAACAGCTTCTTCCTAACACACATAAGTATGGGCACATGTAATTGCCAGGTGCCAGTCATGTCAAAAGAACAACAGTTGTGAAACTGTAGAAACTGGTGCCTGTTACCTTTACAACATAGAGGATAAATCTTTCTAGATCAAGACAGCGCAACAGAAAATGTGCTCCCACAACTACCATCACAGGGCGACCCTCACTGTCCACCCCCCCTCGGTAACTGCAAACAGAAAAATCCATTATTTAATTAGGAGAAATGTAGTTCGGGTGACATGTGCATGTGTGTGAATGATGAATCACCTTCAATCTCAACAAGGGAACTACAGAGAGAAAAACAAAAAGAAAATTGAAGATGGCATAGCCACATCCTTAAGAAAAAACTCATAGCCAAGATGTTTAGGCATGACCCACCAACTAAGCTAATCTATGTTTTCTTTCCTCTAATAAAGGTGAACTATAAACATAGAAAAAAGGAGTAGGATAGATGCATACACAATCTTCATCTCTGCGATTTCAGATAGATTAATAGAAGTGGCTTTAGAGAGGTATCTAGAATGAAGCGAGTATTCTTCAGCAACAGATAAAGGAGGTCCTCCTAGATCACCCAATCCAAGCAATCTAGCACAATTCCAGCCACTTTGTGCTTGGGCAGTTTTTTCCCATTGCTCCTTTCGCCGCTGATCTGGATCTTTAATTAATGACATGAAAGCAGGATCCAAGTATGAATCCAAGTATGAAGAATTCCTGCAAGTCATAAGAAATTTAGCAAATTCAGTCATACAAACAAATGAAGCACAAAGTCAAAGGGAAAAAAGTGCAAACTTTACAATCAAAAGCACTTTATTCATAAGCAAGCACACCGAGTAAAGAGTGTTATACCTGAAAGAGTAAGAAAGCACAAAAGGAATTATTTTCAACTTAATTTGCTGTGAATTATAATCATAAAGAATCCTCCTTAAGAGCAGAAACATATATATAAAAGCTCCAGAGAGAATCGCAGAGAAGTAAATTACCAGCCTTCCTTAGACAACAGATGGTCTTGACTCTCAAAACAACTTTTTATTCAGGATCATAAATAGACTTGTCTCTTCAGATGCTATAAGATGAAAACAGAGTCATATCGTATCATATGGATTCCAAGAAAGCTGCATGTAGACTAGCCATAACAGACTGAAAACAACGTTGCCATCACATATCAGGTAAACCAACCTTCTAACCAAGCCGACATCACTGACAGGAGGATCCTCAGGGGCTTGTGGAGGTTTGGGTATAGCCTTCTTTGGCAAAGGTTTGATTCGGATTTTACGTTCATCAATAATTGTCTCACCATTTTCATCCCCAACATCTGCAGGAAGCTTGGAAATGGCTACCTCCTCCTCGTGTTTATCTCGGGGAAAGTAAAGTGGAAGCAGTCTGCATTAGTAGCAGATATTAGAACTACACAAGAAACAAAAGCACAGGACTAAACGAATAATAAAGATAGGAGAAGGAAACCGAAAATCCATGCAAAGGCCTCATAAGCTACTACTCAACTAAATTACAACGATCTACGTACCTTTTATAGATCTCTGTGTCAACTGCAGTCGTGGTGCAAAAAACAACCGCTTTAATTTTGTCCTTTTGCTTCTCAAGAAAACGACGAACAGTCCCTATAGAATAAACAGAGAGCAGAACCACGAACTTAAGAGGGAAAAATAACCTTTATACAGATTAAGCACCAAAATAAGGCCAAAGAGTGTTGGCTTGATCTAGTGCAAAAGCTAAATCAACAACCTATGGAAGTTAAGAGGCATGTTGAGGAATATGTTATGATAGCCTTGTTTATGCTGGAGGCCGGATCAGATTTGCAGATCCCAGAGCCACCAGGGACGCTAGCATACAAAATTAGCTCAAGAAACGCTTTCTTCTCTACTATAGAACTTCTGTGTGTTTGCTTTTAGTCGGCATGATACTTCAGCTTTATGCATATGAAGTGAAATCAGCAAAGACGGAATTGCACGATTAGCTTTCAGACTTCTAACGGGAATATAATCCATCAATATTTACTAATGGAACCTCTGTACCAGATTTGCCGGACACAGAAAATTATGCAGAGGGCATGGATAGAAGAAGAAGAAGAAGAGAAAATCGACAAGCAGGGAAGATGAAGAACCAGCATCAGCAAATATGATTGCTATGGTGGAGAGGAAAGACAAAAAGAAAAAAAGGAACTAGGAAGTAATACAACTTCAGTTCAATTCTCAATAGCATTGTTTTTGTCTTTTGTTCTCTTTGCTAATAGAACGGCATTCTTTTCTGTTTACATATATATAAGTCTTCAATGTCCTATCATTACCTTTATATTCAGCAAAGCCTACAAACAACTCATTTGGAATGAGTTCCAGCTATTGCCAGATTTAGATTAGCAAATTAATACAAGGAGATCCTTCAGCTACAGAGAATCTCTTAGCAATCATGCTAAATCACGTTTCGAACATAGAATCAAAACATTCCAACTCAAAGTACGGAGAAAGAAATTTTATGCAATTAGCAGAAATTAATACAGGAAAGGGTATAAAATTGTAAAATACAGTAGAGATTCTCACTTATAGCCACATGTGCTGCTGGCTCACGTGGATAGTTCTTTGAGTCTGTGTATATGCAACCCATGGCAATGCTGTATATTATATGAGTAGAAAAGTGAGGCTAACACTTCAAATTTTCAAGTAAAAACAGACCTACAGTCGAGGAAATAATACAGCTTCTAATGTGACACAACCTTTGAAGCCCATTATCAATAAGAAGCTCAAGGCAAGAGCGGTAGCAATGACTTAATGCATTCTCAGCAGCAGTATGATATTTCACAGCATATTTGGGACCAACAGTATGAATCACCCTCCTACAATTGACAATTACATTAGTTAGCCACTCAAATCAAAGCATACAGCTGAAGCGTGAGGAATTCACAAATATCTGCAAATGGCCGCGGCTAGCCCCTTCAATACAGAAGAATATAGCAACCTTGCAGGAAGATCATATGCATTTGTAACTTTTGCCATTCCAGTTCGACATCCGCCCTGTGCCCAAAGGATGCAAATAAAAAGTCAAATCCACCATGCCATTCAGACTTCTAGGGAAACCTTCATTCCATGAAAAGAATGGCAAAGTTCTCGCTTTGCAAGAAATCAGGCTAATCAAGATGCAAGGTGATCTTGATGCCCATAACTCTCATGTTTCCCTAAGTTCTGTCCATATCAACTCAGCTTGACAACCAAATATAGTTGGCAATGCTTGTAAGATCACAGATTCCATAAACAGCCCTACAGAACCGAATAAATTTCACTCACCAGTGTTGCACATTCTTCAGCGAGACCAGGCCCAGCAGCAGCATGTAAACCAAGACTACTGTGTACTTCATCCATACTCTAACAATCATGAGAAAAACATGTCACTCCTTTTTTCCAGAGAAAAGAGCAACAGTCTTGTCGCTTGTTCAAGTGAATACAAAGTCCAGTCACTGAACTCAGTTTGTTCCAGACAATACAATATTTCGCTAAAATGCAAGTTTAAATATGAAGCCAACTTCTCCTGCATGTACATCCAATAGTAGGCATATAGCGACTGAAAGGAAAACAAATATAAAAAAAGTATGAACGAACTACACTCCGTGAAGCTTTCACGTGAAGCTCAAACATGTCTATCAATAAAGATCTTGCATCAAAGGTACAAATGTTGGAAGCAATTATCCACACAACAAAAGAACACTTCAATCGCATAGTTAGCAAATGGGACATACTTTTGAAACTCAACTCCCTCACACGCAGAGCCCTGAACTGGAATCAATCATGAACCTTTTTTTTTCAAGGTGAACAAGTTACCTTTAGGTCCTATACAAGCCCAAAGTCAGCCCAACTCCCCAATACAAGACTCAAAGCCAAATAACAATAACACTCACTCAATATGGCCAAACACCAGGCCAGAGAGCTCAAGAGATGCTACAGAAACCAAAGCAGAGAAAACAACACCAGCATCAATCATAACTTTAGCACTGCCTAATCAGAAATTGCAAGTTTCATTGCAGCCATTGGCGAATTTTCACAAACTCAGTCAGAGGAGATGTCATGCCATAACTAAGAAGTAAAAGGCATCATTCCACTGCATTTTGCGTTCTGCCATGCAATCCGCAATTTAAGTTTCCCTATTTAGAAGCAATTACAATATCCAGTTATGAGTAACATGAAAATGAAGTAGTGCAAACAAGAAAGCAGCAACTGAAAGTCTATCAATCATAATAACAAGCCAAGGTTGTGACAGACAGAGAAAGAGTAAGCACCTCGTTTGTAGAATTCACGACTGCATCCACCTCAAGATTCCATGGGTTTCCCCTCCACAGATATATCTTTGAGTTGATTTCATGTTCTACCGGAAACCTCGATATCATCCCATTGCCAGTAATTTCAGAATATGATGTCAAAGGATCATCAAAATATGAGTTAGAAAATGAAGGATCTTCATTTTCATAATCCAAGGACGACCTATATTCTGTATCACTCCACCGCGGAACCTGATCTAAACTCACAACATATTCCCCACTATCAGTTGGTAATCCACCAACAGTTGTGGCAGTGGCCACAGTACGGTACATCTTCCGTAAGTTGGAGACTAGATCCTCAACTCAAGTCACCAGTGATCAATTCTTCTGTATTACAGAGCGGACAAGCAACTGGGAGCAAGCACCTCCTGAATTCAACTTCCAATTGCCCAAACTATTTCACAATGTAAAAGAAAATCACCAGTCAACTATATTTCCTCGGAAACAACCAAAAAGAAGAAAAATAAGTACGCAGGGCAAGTGGCACACCGCTTTAACCTTCCAATCTACCACGTCCAATTCAAACAGACAGAACTTTTTTTCAAACTCATACTCCATAATTCAACAAAGAACTCAGTTGTAAAACTGACCAACATGTCCAAATCAACTAAACACCCAATTCCAAATTCAATGCATCTCCGCAAGGCAGCGCCACAACACCATCATCAAGCATCACTATCTATAAATCAATTTCAGAGACATCGCTGGCGGCAGCTCGGAGATTGGAAACGCGAAATTCCAAACAAAATTCCGAAGCTTGATCTGGTGGAAGTTCCAAATTCACAGAACCAAAAAAAAAAACGAAAAGCGTTCCTTTTCCTTTCGCTCCACCTCCGTACTCGCGCATACGAGAGTCGTGACCAATTCCGCAAACTTCAGCCGCTACAAGCCGCGGCTCTCCCGACCCGAAACGGAAAGGAAATCGGCGATCAACACGAAATGATCGAACGGAAGTACGAGCGCACGCGCATGGTTGAGCGGGGGAAGAAAAGTTTGGGCTCACCGAAGAGATTGCGGGGGACGGATTCGGGCCGAATTGGAATGGCGAATCCGTTCGTACATCCAGTTTTGCTGGGGGGTGATGATGACGAGCTTTGCAATTTCGCGATTGCAGAGCTCCTTCTCATTTGTTTCTTGTCTTCTTACCCATTGTTTAGTTTGTTGTTTTCTTGGAGGCTTGGAGCCCATCGCAAAACAAAAAACGCAATAGGAAATAACAGGCAACCCTTCGAAATTCCTTAAATTCCTCTCGAGACCCTTAATTTTCCTACGAATTTCACCTCCATCCCTAGGATGATATGGGAGACACAACCCTTCTAAAACTGTCATTTCCCATTCAAGCAAAATGGATTTTTTTTTTAAGTATATATTTAAATAATATATCACCTTATATCCCAATATTATAATATTAAGGAAGAACAGATTAAAATACGATAAACACAGAAAAAAAAGCATTTAATGCCGACATAAGAGCTTTTTTTTTGGCCTAATTTGATAGTTTAAGAGACATTCTGTAAAATCGTGTCAATTACAAACGATTGACATTATTATTGCAATGCCTAGTTTTTGCCTCGAGGTCAAAATTCGTAACGTTGCACGTCTGATCTGATTAGACAAACGCGACCCTTTTGGCTCTTTGCTAGCTCAAAGAACTCCGGTCCACTCTACATCTCTATCTTTGCTAGGCAATAAACATTCTTTTTCCATTATATATATTGTGGTGCGGTGATGCTTTGAGTTGGCTATAAGTCCGCCTCTCTGGTTCAGCCAAAGACAAGATTATTGACGTTGGGATTTGATTATTTGAACGTCAAACGAGCGCACCCAGAGTGAGTCATATCGAGACCTCACATTGATCCAAATGCAGAGATCATGGTCGTTTTATCACTCGATCAATCTTTTTTCGAATTATTTCATATTAGATTTTATTTGCAAAATTATTTTGCAACAGATATGCCATGGGAAGCTTCAAATAGTATTGCGATATTAAATATTATCTGCAACACTATCCGGAGGAGATATATATCATCCTCCTTTTATGTGTCGTTGTAAAGCACCTATATATATATCTCTTTCGGAAAATATTTACACCCGTAATAAGTGTGGTAGTAAACAAAAGAGCTTGTGTTGCCATATTTTTAACAGCTGGTGATTATTCTTTGATGTGTAGAGTTACAGTGATAGAACTTGTTAAAAGCGTAGCGTGGAGACCGAGCTTGTCACATTGTTCAGGCCTATCCAAGAACACCATGGAAGGGCTGAAGGAGCATGTCTCTAGTCTGATGCAGCAGAAATCAACAGACCAGAGATTGAAGAAGAGAACGGATTGACAGTCCCTAAGTCAGGGTTCATCCACATGATAGCGTCCCCATTTCTCTCGCAAAACAATGCCCAGGTTGAGATCGAGAGCCTGAAAAAAGTTGTGAGCCGGTTAAGTCCGGATCGAATGCCCCCAAGAACAGCGCCCGGTCGCCTGAGGACTGCCGCCTTTCAGGCTGGCAATCGGGGTTGAGTTTGGAGACATCGAATGTGATGGCCTTCCTAGTAGTCTTCTTGTCCAAGTTGAAGATCTTGGCATCGCAATCGCCTGCACCGAAGAGGGCGAAGGTAAATGCAATTCGACCTCAGTCCATCTTCGGCTCTCACTGCAATTGAGGAGGAGGAAAGGGTTTTCCGCAGGAGTAGCGCCTGGTTTCCTATGGACTCGCCATCGTGGTCAAGCTTGTAGACATCGAAAGCGATGACCTTCCCGGCGACGTGCCTTGTCAGGAGCGGGACATCTGGGCAACGTTGCCACGATCTCGGCAAGTACCTATAGGTCAGGAAAGGTCTTTCGCGCTTCATCGACAATGGGGATTGGCCGAGGTCTAAGATCCGCGTCCTAAGGGCAAGAACGATGTGGGTTGGGCGAGATAGCCCGGTAGACCCAAGAGTCGCCGCCGCCATCAACCTCTCTCGACTCTTAGGCTACGTATGATAATGTTTTTGTTCTCGAAATAACTTTTGGAACAACACTTTTTCGTATTTATGTTCCCCTCAATATTTTTTGAAAACAGAAACGCGTTTAGTGACTATAAAAAAATTATGTTCTCGAAACAAAAAATAATAAAAATGCGTTTGATAACTATATAAATTTGTTATTTTAGAAACCCAAAAAAAAAACGCATATGGTAACTATAAAAAAATAATTTCTAATTTTTCATATAATTAAGAGGAATATATATATATATATATATATATATATATATTAAAATTAAACTATATTTATTAAAATTAAGATGTCTTTATCTTTTTAACTTACTAAATTAAATTAAATATTATTTATTCAATTTACCAAATAAAATTAAATTATATAAGTATAAGTAATTTAAGCACGATTTATCAAAATCAACTATAAAAAAAAACTAAAAGAGAAGACGAATTGAAATTGGACAATGAGAATATTAAATATTTTTCTATAGATAGGAAAAATTACAATTGTGAGTCACATGTAATTAATTGTTCTCAAGTAATAAAAATATGATTACCTTTAAACAAAAACCCCCTAGAAAAATATCAATTGCACATTGAGTGAAACCAGCGACTAAAATGAAAAATATTCGTTCATTTAGGTCATTTTAATTTAACTATGCATTTTTTTCCAAACTTGAGGACTGAAATGAGATACATGGTTTCAAAGTTTCATGTCATGTCATAACTTGAAAAGTAAATTTTTTTGGCTAAAATGATTTAAAATGAAATTTTATTAGTCAATTTAAGATTATGTTCAATGAAGAGGCATGTGATCCCAAATGGAATTTTTAAAAGTTTAAAAAGCCAAAATGAAAAGTAAATTAAAATAAAAACATGGACTATTTTTGCGCATCTCACAAATACTATTTTTCTGATTTTCTAATATTTTTATAATTAAAATAAATAAATAAAAATGTCAAAAATTATGAAATGTATTGTTTGTTCAAAATTGATTACTAAGGCTAGGCCAAAGTTTTCAAGGTTGCTTTTATAATTTTATGAATTATTTTGGTATTTTTAATTAATTTTTAAAAATAAAATGATCAAAATTCAAGTGACAACATTATGCAAGAATAAAAAAAAGATAGTGTGTTCAAAACAAAATTGTTCCCAATTATTTTTGAAAAAGTTCCGAATGTGTTTCTAAAAAGTATTCTAGAAACACGAAAACAAGTTTTTTTTTTGTTTATTCTTTTTTATCCAAAAGTGTTTATGTTTCTCAAAATTGTTCCTTAAACACTTGGGAAACACTTTTTTACAGAACACTTTTGGAACAGAAACGCGTATGGTAAAAAAATATTTAAAAATTGTTCCGCGGAATACTTTTGTGCCAAAGAACATTTATCAAGAAACAAAAAAAAACTTGCTTATGAGTTTTAGAATACTTTTCAAAACATTTTTGGAATTACCATATATCGTCGCAAACGCGGCTACTACTTGTTGGCCGCCGCTCACCACCACAGCCTACTGTCGGTCATCGGCGGTCGCCGACCACTGTCTATCGTTGTTGGTTGCAGGCTGACGGCAACGGATTTTTTTTTTTTTACTTACCAAACGCGTTTTTATTAGTAAAAATCGTAACCGAGAATATAAACACAAAAAAAAAATGTTTCTATTCAAAAAATACTCACAGTAACAGAAATGCTACCACACGCAGCCTTATTTGCTGGCATTCTTATGTGTCAGGTTGGGAGGAAGAAGAGACTTGTGTTGATTCATTGTCCAATCACCCCACCTTCCACACAAAAAAAAATAAAAAAGTTAACGGTAAAAACCCAGACTAGTACATTTACAATATATAAAGATCAAGTTAATTTTTTTACCACGAAACCTAAATTTGGCACACCTGTAACGAATTTACCTCAAATTAATTTTATATCATAAAAAATCTCAAATTAGTACATGTATGATAAATTTATTATCCGTTAATTTTTCTTAAATTTTACTTTCAAATTGTTGAGCAAAATGACACGTGGTCAGTTATGATTGTATTAATTTGGAGTTTTTGTCCTTCCTTTATCGCAGGTGTACCAAATTGAAAATTTTTGTGGTAGTTGATAGATGATAAATTTATTTATATCGAATTGAAATTTTTTACGGTAATTATATCAATTTGAAATTTTTTATTATATTAAAAATAAATAAATAATAAAAATAGGAAAGCTGTCAAATATTGAGCTCGGAATCTTCAAACGCCATGCGCGTGCAGTTCGTGTGGGCTTTTCATCCATTCCCACGCGCCGACCCTCCCTAATGCTCACGGCCGAAGAAAACGAGTCCGTGGACAACACGCGGCCTCTCAGCCCGAAGCTTCCCACGTGAAAACCACCAATCAACTTCCCCTATTCGCTTCTTCCCCACATCCTCTATTTAAAAATCCCGGATTTCAATTTTTTTTCCGTCTCCACTATTTGCCCTTCTTGAGAAAATATTTCAGTTCCAGACTCTTATCGTCATCCTCAAATCCTCGCTCGTCGATCTTTGACCGCATCCTCCCAAAATGGATCCGAGCCACTCTACCCCCTCTCACTCCCACGGCCACCACCATAACCCCAATTCCAGCGACCTCATGGCCAGCGCCAAGCTCGTGGCGGAGGCCGCCAAGTCGACCTTCAACCACGAGTCCGACAAGATCGACCGGGCCAGGGTCGCCGGAGCCGCCTCCGACCTCCTCGACGCCGCCTGCCACTACGGCAAGCTCGAGGAGAAGAGCTTCGGCAAGTACGTGGAGAAGGCCGAGGACTACCTCCGCCAGTACGGCTCCTCCCACCCCTCCGACGCGGCCGCCGCCGCCGCCGCGGCCGGCCACCACCCGGCCCCGCAGCACGCGGGAGGCCATGCTGCCGCGGCCGCGGCGCCACACCACTCGTCGGCACACTCCGGGGGCGAGGAGCACTCCGGGAGCGGCGGGTACGGGGATTACCTGAAGATGGCCCAGGGGTTCCTCAACTCCGGCGGTGAGGAACACTCCGGGAGCGGCGGGGGGTACGGGAATTACGTGAAAATGGCTCAAGGTTTTCTCAAGAAGTAGCGGTCATCGCTGGTAATTACGGAGTTATCCGATGAAATCTTCAGCGGTCTGCGATGTGTTGGGTGCTCTCTCTCTCTCTCTCTCTCTCTCTCTCTCTCTCTCTCTCTATGCGTGTTCATGTTGTTTGTTTTTGTGTTGACTTGTGAATTGTGAATTTAATTGGCTGAATCGTATATTATGGATTTTCTGATCATTCGAAAGATCCGATTCCTGCTTGACGTCGTTGTCGGTCGCGGGGAAGTGATTCACCGCCGATGAGAATCGTAGAAGCGATTAGAGATCTTCCGAGTGGGATCTGGGAAAATTCGTAAGCTGTCTGACGAGGAATTAGATTTGTATTTTGTTTTTTTTTTCCTGGAGAAAAATCAAACTTCATTTAACTAAATCAGGCAAAACAAAAGACACAAAAATTATGAGTTTCTGGCCATAAAAGGTCTCGTAATGGCTGCAACTCGCTTTGTATATATCATGTTCAACTCCACGGATCACGCCAATGTCTCGAGTACGGTAGAGCGGCGGTTCTCAACTCTCAAGGCTAGGGCTGCTCATTGAAACACTTTTTTTTTTTTAATTTTTCATTTCGTTGTGAAGCCCATCTGGCAGTAAATGCGTTTGCAAAAACCCTATCCTAAACATTAATGTATTTGGTAAAAAAAAAAAAAATTGATAGGATTTTTTTTTAGTTATGGCAATAATTACTATTTATGTCAAGATATTTTGTCAATTTGAAAAGATAAAAAAATTTTACTTTCCCAGTCCAAAAGTCATTTTCGCGGTGGTGGCCGACCATCGGCCGCCGTCGGTCGTCGGCCGGCTTGCCGCCATTGACCGACCGTCGCCGGTAGTCGGCCCGTCGCCGCTGCCACTATCGAATTATTTTTAATAATTGTTCGAACATTATATTTTTTAATCGTCATCAAAATTTGAAAATTCAACTTCTGCTCAAAGGAATTTTCCAACATAAGTCATTTCCCACCCACCTAGAAGTGTTTTCATGCGTACCCTAGGCAGTCGGCAAGGAAATCAATCACCCGTTTGGCAAAACCCGCAACTACATGGCTAGAGGAGTCGCGGCAAATCTCGACGACCGCACCCTCCTGTTCCCCGCCGTGTTTGGAATCATCAGCATTGAGCTTCAAGCACCGGCTCGTTGGAGATGAGAAAGTTGAGCGAAGTCAGCGAATGGATGGGAGATAAGAAAACAAGACGAAAAAAATAAATGGAAAAATAAAAAAATAAAAGCGTGGCCGGAGCGTCACCTCACGGATTGGGCGGCCACCAACGAGAGCGAGGTCTCGGGGGTTGCATTGCAACTTTGTGGACGTTGACCTCTCAATTTGTGCACGGATAATACCTTGTTTGCTTTGCGACGAGTGGTTGAGTCGTTGACAAGACAACAAGTTTTGGCTATTTGGTAGACGATGGTAGTGAACTTGTGGGGAAAAGCTTTTGGACGCATGGAAAATTGAAAGGATAATTATCCAAAATATCTTAAATTTATTGTAATTAGAGGCGTACGAAAGAATCGAAAACTGCTCGGACCACCTAAAATTGGAACGAACCGTCCCAAAATCAGCTATTCGCATGGGAACGAGTCTGGTTTCGGTTCCAAGTGCGGAACTGCCTACTTGCCCACCCGGATTGGACCAGTACACTCACAAACAGAGCTCGTGCCTTTTACTCATAGTCGTATGTCCTTTGAAAAGAAAGAAATCCTAGTCGGGCATCATATGGCTCTTGCACACGCCCGTCCTCTGCCTCCTCACACACTTTGTCTAGCCTAGCCCTCTCAGATCTCTCGCCTCATCCTTAACCTAACATAGTAGAGTAGATTCGAGGGCAGATTTGATGATTCCGAGAGGTGTCGCTGTTTGTAGGAGCACGAGAATGAAGCACCATCATTGAGTGGATCGCCGGCGAAAGTCACCAAAACAGGAACGTTTAAAGTAGGGACTCTAGGCTTCCCCTTGGCGACGAGGCTTTTACGCCCTCACTAAGGCACAGGACGAACTCCGACACTCCGAGCATGGATGAACAAAGATTCAATCGAGAAAGGTGAACTCTTCAACGGAAGAACTGTAGATAGGCTCTCGATTTAGGGGCCGTGGCATTTGGCAGTCGTAAGAGAAATCCTGATCAAGGAATGCCAGGAGTCGCCAGAGAAGTGCTTATCGAGGAATGCAAGGAGCCAGATGATAAACACTGCCCTAGAGGTTTGATTTGAAGCTTCTAATTTTCCCTCCCTATGTGTGGTGATGGTGTGGTGTTGTTGCTTGTGGGATGACGGACAAAATGAGATCTCAACCTAGTTGAGTTTTTGGATTCTAAAGGATTTTATTAATTCAACGCAAAGAGGAGATAAGAGCTTTCTAATTGAAGGGTTGATAATATTAGCTTGAACATAACTAGCAAAGGTAGGATTTTTTTCAGTCTCTTAGAAATTATCAAGGAGATTCATGTGGGATTGTAGCGATTATATGCCAATTTCACGAACTCACTCGAGAATTGGACCGCTCTACTCTTTTGCACATATTCATCACCACCTAGGACTAGATTTTCTGTGGTATTCTATTTGATTTTCCCATGTATTGTCCATTTTGAAAATTTTAGAAATTGGATCATTAATTTAACTCTCCTCTTTGATCCAATTTCGTGATACTCCAATCATATTTCGCAAGGTCTCGTGCTTAGCTGGCGATAGTGCTTTAGCGAATATGTTTGTGACTTGATCCTCAATCTTGCAATATTTGAGCTCTATCTCTCTGTTGTTTTATACTTCTCCTATGAACTCATATTTGACGTCAATGTGTTTGATTCTTCCGTGAAAGACGGGATTTTTGAAATTCTTCTCGTAGTATCTCCTAAGACCTCTTCGACGTACTTGCTCCAATTATTCTTGAAAATGATGTTTTCGAGAGTGCTTATTGAATAGTGTTCAGATCCCCTAACATTTAACATTGGGGATTAATGTTAGGGGCACCATCACGTCCATTGAGCCGTTTATTTCCCATCGGATGGTCCATATCAATTTTTGTGGGGGGAATTTTAGTGGGGAAATTTTGAGAGGGAAAAATTTTGAATCACGTCAAATCTTGACCGTCGGACGGGAAATGGACGGCTCGATGGACGTTTATGTCACCTTTAACATAAATCCCCAATGTTATGGGATACGCTTCCGATTGCATAATGCATAATGCTCTTGCATCCTTTGATATTTGATCCTTCCGAACAGTTATACCTTTTCACAAAGCCTCATAACCTTTCTCAACGATATCCCATAAATTTTGAGCCATCAAGAACGAAGCCATTTTGATGCTCCAATTGTCGTAAATATTCCCATCCGAAATGGGAACGAGAAATGAGAATGAAGCAACATTGCCATGGATGTGATGTCAAAAAATTTGGAGGGGTAATCTTAGTCGAGGGAGTTCAGGGAAAATGTCCAAAACCTACGGCAAAATAGAAAAATCACTCTCCTATTTATGGACACTAGTCACCCATTTCTTCATATATTACATCCACAAATTAGTGAGATTTTTTTTTTGATTTCGTCTTTATGCGCTCATCTCACCATTCTGAGAAATTTCTAAGGACGATATACTTAAGGAAGCACCAACACATCAAGGAGGTCGCGGAGTCGGTATCAAACATGTGACGGATATCGACGTTCAACATGCATCCAACATGTGATCAACGCGTCGAACACGCGAGGTCCGTTTTTTTTTTTGGGGGAAAAAAAACTAACTAAGTTGCATTTGATACCCTAGAAACAATCCATATTTCTAAACGGACCAGATCTGAGGCAAGGTGGGCATTGGAGACGGCGAGGACGGTGATGGCGGAGCAGTAGGCCAGATATGACACGACGATATAGCATGAATGGGACTTAAAATTGATTATAGAATTTGCACGATAAATAAAGAAAGGAAAACACGAAATCCTTTGGCAGGAAGGTTCTTACAGTTATGCCCCCGATCACCAAAGTGGGCTGAGCCCGATCAATTGAAAGTGGATTTATAACTGACCCACCAAAATACATCCATTTTGTGTCTTAACTTTGAAATTTATTATGATTCATACTTTAAATTTTCAGGCGACCCATTTAAAAAAACATAGGTTGGAACATGGGTTTATCACCCAACTAACGTCGAGATCGAGCTGATAAACCGTTAGAGTATTTATACGTTGAGGTTCCCTTTTTTTTTTTTTAGGAAGAAATAATGGTTTGAAAAATATTTTTCTGAAAAATGATCAATTGTATAGCTTGAAATAAATGGTCATTGAAAAGTATATTTATTATTGATAGCAATTTATCTCTAATTTTTTTTTATAAAAAGATAAAAATATTGTTCGTTGATTGATTCTTATGATAAGTTATTTTTAGAAAAATGTTATCTATATTGCTATAATTGTTTCACTGTTTACGTATCGTATGAAACTTTCGTCTGTCACTTAACAGTGGTTACTCAAAATATGGCATTATTGAAAGAGATTTTAATTTTTTTTTTCCGGGACTCCTTGGCCTACGCCGAATGCGTGGACAACTCGTGGCCTCTCAGTTCCCACGCGGGAGAACCACCAACTCCGTTCCTTTCTTCTTTCACCTCCTCTATTTAGACTCGTGTCCCTTACTTACTGTCTTCACTGCAATCATCATCCTCCCCCCCCCCCCCCCACCAGTCTTCGTCTTCAATCCTCGCTCTTCGATCTTCAACCGCACCCCGAATGGATCCGACCGACTCCAACCCCTCTCGCTCCCACGGCCACCATAGCTCCAACTCCAGCGACCTCATGGCCAGCGCCAAGCTCGTGGCGGAGGCCGCCAAGTCGACCTTCAGCCACGAGCCCGACAAGGTCGACCGGGCCAGGGTCGCCGGTGCCGCCTCCGACCTCCTCGACGCCGCCTGCCACTACGGCAAGCTCGAGGAGAAGAGCTACGGCAAGTACGTGGAGAAGGCCGAGGACTACCTCCGCCAGTACGGGTCCCCCCACACCGACGCCGACGCCGGCCACCGCCCCGCCCCGCAGCAGGCGGAAGCCCCGGTGGCCGCCGCGACGCCGGCGCCCCACCACCCGTCGGCCAATTCCGGAGGCGAGGAGCACTCCGGGGGCGGCGGGCACGGGGATTATCTGAAGATGGCCCAGGGGTTCCTCAGCTCCGGGAGCGAGGACCGTCCCGGGAGCGGCGGTGGATACGGGGAGTACATGAAAATGGCTGAAGGTTTTCTCAAGAAGCAGTGATCGTGGCTGGGTGATGAATTGCAGAGTCATGATTCATCCCATGAATCTTCAGTTACTTTGCGATGTGTTTGGCTTCTCTGTTTCATGTTGTTCGTCCTGGTTTGGAGTTTACGGTCGACTTGTGATCTGTGAATTAGATAATATCAGTGAATTTCCGATCATTTTCGAATCCGCCGTCTGCCTGCTCGATTTCCTTTGTCTTGTTGCTTTGAAGCGATTCATCGACGATGAGAATCGGTACGAGTGATGGGAGATCTCCCGGGTCGGATCGGGGAAAAAAAGCGAGGGACTCGACTCATTGAGTTGATCATAGCTTGAGTGAAAAAAAACTAAAAAAAACTAACGACAACTAAGGAAATCAAAAAGTAAATTTCCGAAAAGGGATAAGTCGTGGCCGCAGCATCGCCTCACGAGATCAAGTTCCCGCCGGATCCGGATTGGCTAATATTTATTCATAAATTTAGGCATCTACTTCACAATTCGATACATTCAATTTTTTTTTTACTTCAGATTTTAAATTTTTAAAGGATAATTTTTTAAATTTTTTATATATATTTTTTATTAATTATAACAAGTGACATGTATTTATAACACGAATTGAATTGTAATTCCAGAAACAATCTATTTTCGTTGCCGTCGTTACAACCACCGGGGACAGCCACGTGGCGACAATCTCATTCATGCCTCCGATTTGCAACTTCACTGACGTGGACCTCGCCATTTGTTCCCGATAACGCCGTACGTCGTTTTGGGAAAGTGAGGAAAAGTCAGACAAACAATAATTTTTCTCTTAGCGGAAAAATTACATGTGCATTAAGTGGGACCAAGGAGGGGCAAAAAAAAAAAACTTACAGATTTTTATTATCGGAAGAATGCAAGGGCAGTATGGTAAAAATGTACGGTAACTTGTCAATTCCCCTGACTTCTCTTCTCGATTTGGAGAAAGCAAAAAATGCGAGGGCAATAGTCAGAAATGCTCCTCCAAATCATCACCTGCTTTTCCCGGACGCGGCTCCTCTGCCTTAAAAGGCGATCCAGAGGCGCTTTTCCCCATGCGCTTACAATTTTGGCACGCTTTAGATGAGATCACATTAGATATCGGAACAAACAATATGCGCGAAAACTACACTCAAAAAACGAAGAAGGAAATGACCATCGCTATCGTCCGAAATGACATGGGCGCTCTCTTTACTTCTTTTTAGTTATCGCCATTTTCGATTTCTTCATATGTTATACGAAATAATCTCATGTGAGATAATTTAGATCTTATTTGATGTTAATCGATCTACCGAAAAAGAATACATGCTATCTTTTAACATCACCGGCAGATCTAAAGAGGGTTTGGTGGTGGCCCCTTCGTCCATAAGCTCGAATTCTTGACCCGCCTTTGTTTCAAATTCGTATCTTGTTTTATTTTGAGGTGTTTGTGTCCCTTTTGAGTTTTATTGAAATTCTTATTTGAGCATTCTCTTGTCGGAATTGAGAATAATTCAGTGTATGAAAAAAAAAAAAAAGATGAAGATCGGTGAAAAACTCATTAATTTAGAACAATTCTTTTAGTCACATTTTGGTCTTGTGGACCAGACATTTTTTTTTGTTATAGTTTTTTTTTTTGTAAGGAATTTTTTTTTTGGTAAGGAATTTTTTTTTGTTATAGTTATTAATAGAAATTCCTTTTTTTTTCTCGTGGATCCTCAAAATAACTTATATAGAAGATTCTAACAACAGCCTCAAATGCTTTCATTTTCTCCAATAAGAATTTGAAGTGGACACTATTTCGAATAAGAGCGTGACCTGAAATAACCTTATCATTATTTCTAAAATGCTCTCATTTTTTTTAGGGCTTTTCTGAAAAATTTTGAGGGTCGAAACTGTAATTTCGGCTTTCCTCAGGTATCACTTCGCTACAAAAAGAAAAAGAAAAAAACCGCTGCTGCGTGCGTGTGGGGCTTGGGCGACGTCGTCTTCTCTTTTGGAAGTGTTTCCTACCAAAATTGTTTACGATAACTAATTTTTTTAATCATTTTCTCCGGGTAGATTTGAGGGACGGAAAGGGAGGAGAGAGAAGAGAGGGCCGTCTTCAATCTCCTCCTTCGTTCTCTGCTCCGATCCCTTTCTCCTTCGTCTGTAAATCCTGCGGTCGCCTCGATCTTCTCTCTCTCTCCGATTCGAGGTACTTTTCGCGGGCTTTTTTTTTTTCGGTTTTTTTGGCCAGATGACCTCCGTCTCATCTTCCGAGAGTCCCACGAATCGGTTGCTCAGTTTGCTCAGCTTAGGCTTTGTTTGACTCGAACTCAAATCATTTTCATGCCCGGAGGATCGTACGTCGGTTTCTGTGGGTGAATTCGGTGGATTTGGTCGTGTGTTGGTCGCGATTGCAATTGTGCTGGTACATTTTGATGCATTGAAAGCGCTGCGGAATCATTGCCATGTTGTTTCTCATAACTGCGCTCGCGTTTTTGGGCTGCCAATTCTGTTGAAGTGTTTTTTTTTTTTTTTTTGGGGGGGGGGGGGGGGGGCTTTTGGCGACGTAGGAATGGAATTTCGTGATCTTCATAGTTGGTATCTCTTGCTGATTTTGTAGACATATTGTGGACGCGCACAGTTTCGAAATTTAATGCTGTTCTTCTTTTAATGAGGATAAGAAGTCTGGTGGAATCAGACAGATAAGGGTGGCTTGAGAGTGCGGTTTGCAGTTAATTTGGCGGGTGACTCTTGAACATCAGTGCGGCTTTGAGAGGTTGCCACCGCCAAATAGGAAATTCATGCTTACCCTTCTTTTTGTCCAAAGAAATTAATGGCAGCTTACTAATCAGGATAAACGTGAAGCGGGGTAACCCAATTTTTTTTTTTTTTTTAACGGCATTGTAGTTGTTCTAGAGAATAATGATAGTTAAGCTGTCATCACCTTGTGATTTCTGGTGAATATGTACCGTTTCGTATGATCGTGAGAAGACTAAATCACTTCGAGCGTACTCAATATTCCCTGTTAGTTCCATTGCATCTTCATATGGAAACTGTGGCCCTCGAAACTAAAATATCATGAGTAGTGTATATAAGGTTAACTGTTCTCCTTGTGTTTAATTCAGGTAGGTTCGGGTAAACAGAGCTGTCGCGTCACCAGTGAGTCAGAGAAGGGAACTAAAACATTCTGCTCAAGATTTCTTCTTTGAGTTTTCTAGTTGAGATGGCGTACAATTCACGATTATAACATTTATGACCTTTGCTCCTTGAGCAGATTGTTTGATTGTTGCAATGTGGAAATTTACGTCAAATGTTATTTCAAACATCGGATTGAAAAAAAGCTCCAGTGAGCCAAGTCGAATATGTCAGGAGTGCTCAGATGATGAGGTTGCTTCCAATGTAAGCAGGGATGAAGGCCTGGAATGCCCGATATGCTGGGAGTCATTCAATATTGTTGAGAATGTACCGTACGTCCTATTGTGTGGCCATACACTCTGCAAGAATTGTGTCCTCGGCCTTCAGTCAGCTCTTTTGAATTTTCCGGGACAACAAATTAAGATACCCTTTCTTATTTCCTGCCCATGGTGCCACTTGTTGTCATTAAGGTTGATTCACAGGGGGAACCTAAAGTTCCCTCGCAAGAACTTCTTCCTTCTTTGGATGGTCGAGAGCTTGAATGGGGACCGGACGAAGTGCTGTTCCGAAAATCAACCAGTTAGCTCTCCAAGGCGCAATTTAGCTCTTGCAAATCGAGCTGGCAGTGGTAGCCTCAGAAGGCAGCCGAGTTCTCGATATTCCGCCCAATTGTCCCAGATGGAAAACGTCGGTCGCAATCCCAATGGGCAGCAGCATTCCCCTTTCCCTAAATCTCTGGACATATTCATTGACATTATGTCCAAGTTACCATTGGTGATCGTGTTTCTCCTGATTCTGTTTTTTGTGCTGCCTGGCTGTGCTATCATCTTGCTCCTGTATCTTCTGCTCACTATTCTTTTTGCGATACCCTCGTTTTTGGTATTGTACTTTGCATATCCTGTTTTGGGATGGCTGATGAAGGAGATAACTTCGTGAGATTTAGTTTTTTGATGATGAAGCCTGGGATCCTCGATGCCTCTGCTGTCTGCCCAAGAGGTGATGTCGTTGGCTGTCTTCTCTACTGTGACTATGCGAATTGATTCAGGTCGATGCGTCACCTATTTGATTAGCTTTTTATAGAGGGGAAGTTTGAGATGTTTCTTGGGTATGTATCTATTGCATTTGGGAACACGTTAAAGAGGTTGTCATTTATTTCATTGGCATTGATTGCATTAACCAGCTGGTGGTACAATCTAAGTCTATTCTATGTTGATGCACATTGGAGGTGCAATAAGAATATCCGAAAGGTCCTTCACTTTCTTGGCGTCAGTGGAGATATAGATAGGGATGGTGCTTGCATGGATGTTTCATTGCATCTTTTTTCTGCATATTGAGCTAGCTATGCTGCGATTTTTCGTTCTACTATTGCTGGCTCTTCATTACGGGCTAATGTGTGTAGGGAAATAGTAATACGTGCTGCTGTTTACATGCTCTCTTTGCTTCTTTTCCCCCCCTTTAATGTTAGTCTTTGGTGATGAAATTTATCATATCGACCAGAAACCTTAACAGTGAATGATAAGAAGCAGCCATGTAACATCTTGCGAACTCAGAACTGTACAAAGGTATTCTCGTGATCACTCCGAGAAACATACAGGAAGGAATATATCTTACATCCACAGCGTCGATTATTTTGGGCAGAAGCAGAAACATTTGGTCGGAGGTTTCCCGGTGGTTCTGATTTTATTTGCTTTGTCTCTGGCCTTCAACTCTTCCTTCCTTTGCCTTTCGTCTGCCTGTGCTCTTGCTCCGGCCGCAATCTGTCCAATCCTCTCCATCTCGGCCCGGAACGTTTGCAATGCTTTGGATCTTTTTCTCTCCAGTTCACTCTGCTGCCATATTACGAAGATTATAGGAAGAGTAAAACAAAGCCTTAAATTTATACCTAAACCGCGAGCTGTTGAATTCAATCGAACCTCTGTCACATCCAATTTGCGTCTGGCCTTTTTCTTCTTCTCGATCTCCCACGAGGATATAGTTGCGTTCAGGTTGTCGTATCTGGGGAAAAGAGTGTGTTAAGGGAAATTGGTGGGAACTGTTTGATTGGGATGATTCGTCCGAGGGGCAATTATTTTGAAGATGATACTCAATCAAGTAACAAAACCTGACCTTTCCTTGATCCTAGACAACTCCTGTCTGATCCAGGCATCCGCTTTCGATTCGCCTCCAGGAATTGCTGGACTTTGCCTAGTTTTATGTTCAGGTGACGGTGGACACACGGGTGTGATGGTGGGAAGCGGTTCCGGTTCGGGCATAGCAGGCGATGAGATCTCGGGTTTCATACTGGTGACCTTCTTGAACTGTTTATCGGCTGATGACGATGCCTTCTTGATGGAAGGGGATGGTTTCGGCGGTGTGGGCGCTCCTTCTCTGGCGTCCTCGGTGCTTTCCAAGAGCTTCTCGGCAAAAGTTGGACGTTTTTGCACGGTTTGGGCGGGGCCGGTTATCGGTATTTTCCTATCTGGGCTCTTTAGAGATTCTTCACCTGTCAATTTAAGAACCCTTTTGTTCCCATCAGGTGACACCACATGCAATCATTTATAAGTGCGCTCTCTCTTTAGTTAGTGCGCAAGATCGTCCCAGATGCTGTACCAGTTTCTAGTTGCGTCGATGTGTTTTGCCTTTTGGACTTGGCCTTGGTTAAGGTGCTCTTGGGGCCCGCACTCGCTGGGCTGCGGTTGGGGGTGACGGAAACTTCGCCGAGATTGTTGACTGCAAAGGTTGCGGCAGCCACGGCAGCGGCTAGTTCATCTTCATCGCCGCTGACGCCGAATCCATCGCTCCGGCTGGTTTGTCTGGTGAATTGTTTCTGCAACCAGCTTTGGCTTCTCTTGTCTGCAAAGACATTGATGAAGGCGAGTCACCATGTTTAGACTTTGAAAGTGACATTGAAAGTGGATTTTTATGAGATAGATTATCATAGACATCAACCTTTGCTAAATCAATTCTTAAATCGAAATGGTTTGACATTGCAATGACAGCGCTTAGCGAATGACGTATCGGCAAACCGAGTTTGAATTACCTCCTTTGAAAGATTGAGTTTTTTGGGTTGGTATCTTTCTGTCCCTAGTACTGTTGGTTCCTTCTGCCTTTTCTTGTCCTACACCAGAGAATTTCAACCTAGCAGAGAACAGCTACAATCTTGTTAATGCGTGACCTATGACGAAATAACTTGATTTTCTAAGGTCCGTCCGACATCCAAAGATATATCATGGTCTGCAGTATGTACAGCTGATTTAAGTGCATGGCATTCAACTGAAACTAGCCACTACATATGATCATCAAGAGAGAGCGAAAAGAAGAACCAATCGAGGCTACCTCGTTTGCCTAAGCAACTGCTCCATCGTGTCGGCGATGCGAATTGAGCAAGAACTTGGAATTCATGGGGAGTGTTATTTGAAGGACAACCGCATTAGAAATATAAGATCTGTGTAACTTTTATGATGTCTCTGATAGCTAGGAGTGCTGCAAGCAAAGTACAATATGCTTTGCATGCAAAGCCTGGTTTGGATCTTTCTCTGCTGCCAACATAAGAAGTCAAGCAAAGTATTCTTTCTCTGCATGCCTCTGCCACACTTTTGACTTACTTTCTGCTCAAGGAAAGAGAATGCTTTCTCTAACTTTTGTGCCCTGTTTCTTGTGCACTCTTTTGCAAAACGAAGCAGCCCTAAAGCCTTGAAGCAATCCAAGAGTTTGCGTAGTTTTTTTAAAAGAGGTAAGCTTTTTTTCGGTATGTCACAGGAGCTTATGGCAGAGGGACAATGAAACTCTTTTTTAAGGTTTGTTTAAAAGTGATGACTTGTTAATGCAGTTTAACTCTTTTCAAGTTTGGCTTGGACAACTAGCCTTGAAGTTGAAAAGAACAGAAAAGGTACAGGAAAAGGGGACCTCCATTTGGGCTTTGTACCGAGTTAAACCGAGCATTTCGCCTGAATTATTTATTTCCAAACACGGGGCGATTTTCAAGTTTGTAAGATATAATTGCATCAGGGTGATTGTAAAAGTTTAAAGACACGAATTAGTAAAAACAACTGTCGCTAATAGAAAATTCACAAATTTTCCATCATGGAATTGTAGGATCTTGCCTAAACTTTTAATCGAAAGCTGAACACATTCATGTCCTAACCGGCACCGACATTGGCGTATATAATACCACATCATAGATTCAAACCAAAGGCAGGTACATGGGCGTCATGAAAACGTATGAGCAGATTCAACTTGCAGATTTGCTGTAAGATCCATGATATTTCCTAGCTAAAAGAAGGGCAAAACAGAAAATTGTGAATCTCCTAAACCTAACGACTTTAGCTTAATTACATGCTGCAGCGTTGAAGTCTTGCAGCCTTGCAAAGACTATCGAATCGGCCACCACGTGGATAGGTTGCGATGCATCCACGGAATTCGGATTAAGTTCGGGAATGTCAGATGAGTTGGTGAGCTTCAGCGGGGTCTCATTGAGAAGCAACTCATCACTTCGAATATTGCCGTCTTTCGGAGTCAAGTGATACTCCTCTCTTTGGGCATGACCACCTGAAGATACCTTCTTCTGATGACTAGGACTCGAGTTCGGATCATCGACTATGGACACGTCAAAGGAGGTTGAGTTCGACATGTTGATCAGAACCACGGTCACCCCAGGCTGCGAATGCAGGATTCATGATGCAGAAATTATAATCAAACACATCTGCAATAGTGTGACAATACAGAATGTTCCTCTACAATTTGCATTAGATAGTAGTAGTGCGATACTATAAACTGCAACGAAGAATTCAATACCGTGTTCCTTGAACAATGAGCATACGCGCGCAAGTACGGCGAGCCGTTGTGAGTGGTTGAAAGAACCTCCTTTCCCATGAGGCGATGCCACAGCAGCGCTCTGTGGAGGGAGAAAAAGCAGAAGAAGAGAAGAGTAAATCTGTGGAGCATGTATAATTCTCATAGAGATCTTCTGTTTTTTTATCGATAACTCATCGAAATCAAGTTTAGTAAGAGGCCGACCCGTAATAATCCGGGTTTGGGATGAACGTTGTGGTGTTGAGAAGAGCATAGTTCCCTCCAATCAAGGCTTGTCTACAGAATACCTTGTGGTTGAATTTAGATGCCATCCCTAGCTGGTCCAAGTACCTGAATTTCGTATATCCTCCGAGTTCATATCTTCCTTTTTCTTTGTACAGTTGAATGCATGAATATGAAAATCTACTTTTGAAGCATTAAGTCATATGCCAGAAGCCCTTACAGAAATAGGGTTCATACCAGAAGCCATTGGCGAAGGTATTGGATACATCTTTGCCTCCACTGTTATAAGCCCCTCCGGCTTCTCCGACCCATGGTGCCGTCCAAGGCCCGAATTTCTGGACTGTATCCGAGACATCTTTGTATATCTTATCGATCTGATCTAGGTAAGATGGATCTTGAACCTTGTCGATTAGTGTCGGCTCGACACCTGCACCATTTGATTTGATCAAAAGATGCCAAGAAATCTCGGGTCGGTTCATGTTGGCATAAGAACTTGCTATGTTATTACCTGCACCGAGATTGTATATGTGGTGGGTCACTCCATCGACAACTCCCGGTCCAGTGGCCTTTAGAAAGGTCTCGAACCATTTCCTGTCGTAGAACCCGGCAGGACCCAGAACCTTGGGCCGGGACGCCTGGTCGGGGTACAATTTGGTCAGGAATTT
The DNA here is from genome assembly GCA_028455895.1 of Rhodomyrtus tomentosa. NCBI lineage: Eukaryota > Viridiplantae > Streptophyta > Magnoliopsida > Myrtales > Myrtaceae > Rhodomyrtus > Rhodomyrtus tomentosa. Next base: position 7,635,461 of record JAPCWY010000003.1, on the reverse strand, counting down.
CTTCATCTTGACAATGTCTTCCGCATACTGTTCTGCCGTCAGTTTCCCAGAGACCCCCGACCCACAAAGCTCATTTCCTAGGAAGGAACATGTTAAAGTTCATTGAAGGATCTAACCATGCAAAGCTTCACAGGACCGAGATTAATGCGAACATGGACATTAGGGACACATGTATGGCCTCTCACCTAGCTCATACGAATCGATCTTGTAACCTTTTTGGTGCGAGTACCGCATCAGATGGTGGGCGTTGCCGTTCTTCCACTTCCCGACGAAAAGGCTGTCGGATCGCTTGGACCTCGTCCTCCCATTGAGCGCGTTCAAGCCAAATGTTACCAGAGCACTGCAATGTCACAGCAAGGGCAAAGTACTTACATTTTGCTCTTTTGCTACATATTAGGACAAGGTATTTGTACGAGGGGCGCAACAGCAATAGCAACGGCTATACCCTGTTTGGTTGAACAAGTGATGGAGCTGGTCCCATCTCTCCGTCCGGAGGCAACCCTCGCTGAACCCGAACATGCCGCCGTCCTCCTTCTCGAACTCGGGGCACTTCTTGTTGTATGAGCGCGTGTGCTCGTACACGACCTGGTCTTGCAACGATCCTCCGACTCGTATTCTAAGATGGTTGAACGCTGCAATTCGCGAGGACAATGGAACCTTATGGTCACTAGTATGTACAGCAATGAAGTTTTGCTCTATAGTTTGGATGATCAACTCAAATAATTTGTAGCAAACCTTGTTACCCATGAGACTGAAATAAATTCCAGATAAGTTTCTTCAAAGAGTACAGAACGTTTTCAACAGCAGCCAAATTCCATACTAGCCTCTCGACAATGTACTTTTCAACTACCAAATTTCACTTTTGTAAAAGTTCACGCATAGTAATTACATTAAATTGATGTCATATTACTCTTGTCCTCGTACGCTTGAAACCAACGTCAACTGTTAAAAAATTCTTATGGGACTGCTTCCTTCTTGACATGCATTGCTTAATGCTTAGCAAAGAAAATCGGGCACAACTTAGCTAATAAACACTATTTGGCCAAATAAACCGAGAAAATTTCGCATCGTCGTAATCTTCCGCCATGGCCAAAAAAAAAAAAAAGAAAGAAAGAGAGAAGGTTTAGGTCATTCCGTAATTCCCCCTCGGTTTATAAAACTAAAGTTAGATCTTTTCAATCTTAATAGAAATCTAAAGTCCATTTTTCTCCAAAGTAGATAAAATCTGCAAAAGTTTGTTTCTTTAATCTTCGAATTTCATTTCGACCAAAAAAATAGATAAATCTTGTAATTTCCTTTTCAGTATTTGTGAACCGTCGTGCTATTTTATTATTATTTCAACATAAAGACAATATCCAATGAGCAATTTGTATAAACTAACTCTGAAAAAAATAATGTGAGACGTCAGTAACTTGAACAAATAGACTAATTGGGGAATGAAAATTTACCTTTAATAGCATTGGAAAGTATCTTGTTATCTAAATCCTGTCACCATGCATATTCACAAACACAACAAAAAAAAAAACAAGACGTTTACTTTTCGATTTTACATATCCCCAAAAGAAAGAAAAGAAGAAGAACCAATAATAATATTATTCGTGAAAAATAAGAATTACCAGATTGAGAATGCCGGCCAATCCCCAAGGACATTGGCCATAGTCACACTTGTCGGAGGGCCACCAGTCCAAGGTGGCGCATATGAAGCTCTCATCTGTCGTTGCAATGGCGGCCTCCCCTTTCACCACCACCTTCACGTCATCTGCTAAAGACAACGACGAGGAGAAGAGCGAGGAGAGGAGAAGAAGAGAAACCAGACGTAAGCCTACCTTGGACTCCATTGTCGACGATTGCAAAGCAAGAAACTCAGAGCGTCACAGCATATATATGTCATCTACATATGCTCTTGTAACATCACAACCGACATGTCTGATAATTATTATCCAACAACAAGTTCTTTAGATATAGTTTGCGTTGTCTTATCTTCTTGTTTCATACCTATCTAAATATATATGCTTCAGAACTCCAGTTATTCCATGGAAAAGATTACTACCCTTGTTTTTTTAAACCCGTGTTTTTTTTTTATAAATTCGTGTCAGTCGTAATCACAGCGGATATAGTTTAGTTTTTCTTTTCTTTTTTTATTTGAGGTGACTTCCAATTGAGTAGAGAAAATACTCGATTGCGAAATAATAGAAAGCTACATCGAAATTTAAACGAAATCAAGTCGAAATAGAGATATTGTGAAACAAATATTAGGAAAAAAAGAGAGAGGTTGAATACCACTGGCATGTTTGCAAATTCAAACTTATTTTTGAGTTATTGGGAAGAATCAACAAATGTAATCCAAGTGAAGTATCAAATTAGTTCACTTTGATCACTTCTTATACGAATAGAATTTTTAGGGCAGGGCATCCCTTGAGATCTCCACCGGCAGGGGATCCTGCTCCAAGCCTAAAGGCATTCGACCAAAAAAAAAAATAAATACCAAAAGTGTAAAGTAAAATTTATAAGCTAGTGAAAAGTTATTTTTTTAAATAGGCAGGTCTTTTGATATTTATAATTTTTCGATCTCGTTGTGAATTTACGTCACTGAAGATTGTACATAGGAAATATGACTACATACGTGCGCTGTTTAAGTGAGTTTCTAAGTACAATTTATTCACCCAATGAAAAGAGAGAGACTGTCTTAATTATGAAAAAAAAAATTATATTTTAGGAAGATATATTTTTAGTTTGCTTGATTTTCCATTTAATTCATATATTTATTAATTTTTTGAGATTATTTATTTACACCATAAAATAAACTATACTTTTTTGTCAGTTAAAAAATTATGATTTTTATTGTGTGATGATATACTTTGTCTATCCTAAATAATTTCAAGTTAAACGAATGGGTTCTGTATCACAAGTAATATTTTAAATTATCTAATATACTCCATGTACTTTTATTCAAAATTTAAAGCAAGCGGTCATCAAAATCCGAGGCACGAAAATCAATATGTGTGCCACATTGCGATTTCGAATTGTAAGTGTCCCATTGCGAGGAGAGACGAGAGATTTCACCCAGTGGTGGTTACAATTGTTCATAGTAAATAAATTTTTGCTTTTGCCTAAATCCATCTGAAAAGAGCGTTTCAAAATACTTTAATCTTTATCAGTTTTCTCAAATTTAAATTCAAATTAGGGAAACTAGAACGAAACCAAAAGAGATTGGCATTAAGGACTGACTATAAATTCGTGTTGAAACCAAAAGGAGATTAGTATTAAGAACAAAATATAAAAAGATTAAAAAATTTGTTTCCGGAATCAGTTTTTCAAAATTTGTTTAGATAACCAAACACATTAAACCTTCGTGCCAGAGCCACAGCAGATCTGGTAACTCTTCCCCCAGGAAAAAGAAAGGTAAAAAATAAATAAATGGATTCTTGCTTTCATTGAGAGTCGAACTCAAGACCTCCCGCTTACTAAACGGGTGCTCTAACCAACTGAGCTATGAAAGCCCCAATGTGATTTATTTGTTGGCAATAAATTAATATTAAATAAATATAAAAATCCACCCATTTTTATATCAATGCACTTCCTGTACTGCCATTTCTAAACTCCGGGTAGCCAAGCGATGAATGTAGGATGAATTCTAAAGCCGCGTACACAGCACGCAAAGTCAGCACTTGGTCAAAGAATTTTAAACCATCAGTAGGTGGTTTTCTGATAAAGCTCGTATTATGGATCTGGAGCTGACAATCAGCGGAACTTTCTTGTTTCGTTTGCAGTTTTTCAACTCTTGCAAATTCACACCCTTAAAAAATAAAATGGCGTGACCGGTTCATTCCCAGTCTAATCTAAGCGCTCAAGAGCCGGCAAGAGAATGCCGCTATGAGACCAGAATAATGTTGGCTTTCTTACCACACGAGATGCGCCTCTTTTCATAGTCGAACCACACTACATCTGCTGAGTTGAGACCGACAACCACCATATTACCAGCTCGATGTCAAATACATTCGGTGATGCCCAAATGTCATAAGAACTTGGAGGATACGCCGAGCGCGTGACCATATTGGCTCGCGCTGCAGTAGACTACAGATCAAACAAAGCTCCCTCAATCTTAATCAACAAAAATGATGAGAAGTTGAGACAAAACTTAGTTAACCACTTAACGTGGACGAGTTTCTTTCCCGGGTAGCTGGAAGTACAATGACTCTTATCACTTCCACCGGTTCTTTCCCTGGTAGATGGAAGTACATATCACTTCGAATGATGATAGTTGATTGGACTGATAAAATACATTGCAAGTTCCCAACTCAAAAGAAACAGAGAACGGAAGATGATGAATGGAGTCACTTGAGCTATATGAACAAAATCAATAACCCCCTATTGCACAAAAATATTGCGTAACGAACATTACCATTTGGCTTGCATCAACTAATTATACTAGCTTCCCCATGTATTGACATGATCCTATGTTATCAAAAGCTCGTTGTTCTCTTAAACTAAAACAGAAATTCTGAGTCAGAAAGTTCAAGAACTCGGTGAACTCCGATTGGCTTTACACCTGGTCGGAATGAGTTTCCTTCAATGTACCTGCACAGTATGCAGATAATCATGAATTAGTGCGACAAGTCGCAAAGTAGTAGGACATCAAGCAAATGAGATATTCTTATCAGGTGCCGAAAGGGACTCACATTTCTTTCAAGAATGGGTGTTTGTAAAAAGCATCAGGAATTCTTCCGGAAAATTGATTGTGATCCAAATATCTGAGATCAACAAATTTCTTCAACATGAATAAGTTGTGAATGTATTAAAGTAAAAATGAAAAAACGTATCAGTGTTTTAGTTAGCTTATGTTAGTATGGCAACCATGCTAGCGGTATGGATAAAAGTAGAAGATAATGACAAAGTCGAGGCCAAAAAAATCTTACATACCTAAAACAACTTGAATGGTGTATGTGTATATAGAAGACAACCAAGAAAACCTCAGAAAGAGGAAAAGTTCACAGGCTCTAAACTTTTTTACTTCGAGTATTCGTTAAGGAAAAGCATTCCAGGAAATATTAATGAAAAGCAAGCCATTAGGCATCCAATGCGATATGCGATTGACCATACATGAGATTCTGCTTTACTTTTCCTTATCTCGCATATTGCATAATTTTGATTGTCTTTCTTTTACTCTCTGGTCTTTTATATCTCTGATACACTAAAATGGTTTCTTTTCACAAAGGAAGTTCAATTACCTACATGATACAGCTATTATACACCATTCAATGTATCTAAACTATATTGCTTTACTGTACTACTACTACTACTAATATTGCCAAAGAAATCAATTGTGCTGTCAATACAAGGCATATCCACATACAAAACTGCCTAGTCCTGATTATAAACCTTTTTTAAGTGAATCCTCCAGGCAATCCAATGTGTTATAAGTACAGAAAAGGCAACTCACAGGAATGTTAGTTTAGGAATATGAGCAATTTCGGCTGGTATAATTCCTGACATTTTGTTGTAGGATAAATACCTGCAACCAACAGAGCAATCAATGCCATGACAGACCTAGGGTAAGAGAAGTAAATCGAAAACAGCACATTATGTACTGATAGGTATCTTAGATATTACCGCATTTAAAAAGAAAAGAACAAAAATGAGAGCAGGCGCCAAATGACACTTACAAAATCTCCAAGTTGGTGACATTAGCAAGCTGTGCTGGAATACCTCCAGTAAAATAGTTGTTATTCAGATAACTGCCATATTCAGAATTTTAGATGGAATGAGTTTGTTAAAAGCAAACTCATACCGAGGTTCCAGAGTTAATAACTACAAACTTGGCAGCAATTGTACTTACAAGTTCCTCAAGGCTGGAAAGCAGCCTTCATTTCGTGTCAATTCCCTCAAAGTACCCACCAAATGATTGTTACCAACATCCCTGTGGGAGCACAACATTGCCATGGGATTAATAACAAGTAAGAATAAGATAACGTTTTATTAAAAATTTCCTCAGGAATAGAAAAGTTTACAGGTGACGCAGATTTGGCAAGTTGCACAATCCTGGTGGAATTCGTCCCGTTAAACGGTTCTCTTGCAGATAGAGATATCGAAGTTCAGGAAGATTAGCAAGTTCCGCAGGAATTTCCCCCTTAAAGCTATTGAAGCTAAGATATCTGCAGAAATTTCGGCTTGTCAGGCGTATGGGAAGGTAAGAAGTAGCACAAAGTGACGTTCCCTTGTTAAAACAATAAGCCATTACCTTCCAGAGTATAACAGTACCATTATAATCATAGTCACAGGAGAAAAAACTTACAAATGTGTCAGGCTCTTCAGTTCACCAATCTCCGGAGGAATCACATCTTGCAGCTTATTCCATCGTAAGTTACTGGCGTCATAACAGAGATTCAGTAGTGAATGACGTAAAGGCACGGATACAATATACAATGACCAGTGCATACAAAAAAATTCCAAGGAAGGGTGTTTCATCAGAAAATTATCATATGGCAGCCATGTGGCCTTAAAACCTCAACAGTTAGTCCAGCGATGCTCACTGGACATGATGTTCTACTATATTGACTCAAACAGCATTACTAAAATTGCTGCAGCATTGAAGCATAGCAAATGTGGGGAATTATTCATCCATAAGCCAACAATCTTACAGTGTTTTCAGACGCTTCAACCGTCCAATCTGAGGAGGAATAGGCCCTGTCAATTTGTTGTTATGGAGATCCCTGCCGGTATAGACAGACATCAATCGATGATATGGTAATATAACCCAATTATTCTGTGCAATTATGACAAAGAAAAAAGAACTTAACACTCAGTTTTTTCCAGAAAAAAAATCAGTCTCGTAGTATTTTGTTTAAGATATAATAATTTATAAGTGGAACTATGGAACAACAAATGTACGCACTTGTGCAATTTTAACTAGAAATAGAGTGACCGTAATTTCAGCACTTTAGTATCTTGAATCATGGACAAATTCACATGTGACACGATTAGTGAGCTAGACTCGTGACAGAAAGAAGCAGCAATGAGACACAGAGACTTACAGCCTTGTTAGATCTAACAAATTGGTAACAGCAGTTGGAAAAGGCCCTACTATTGAGACTGCATAAACCTCCCTGTAGGAAAAACCAGTCAAGTCCAACACATAGACATGAATCAAATCATTCTATCTGTCTATGCAAATGGTGAAGCGTATAATTCAAAGCACGAAATGACATTAACAGGACCTACTACTAACAGCCGATTCACATGAAATCCCAGATTGAGAAGCGGACATGAACACAAAGAAGAGAAGAATCGTAAGCTTACAGTTCGGTCACGACCCTATAATCTCCCTGAGAGGAGCAAGTCACGCCAGACCAAGGCGGCAGATCACCGTCGCCACACGGATCATCCCCGACCCACGAGTACACCACCCTCCACCCAAGTGACGCCTTAATTTCATTCAATGCCTTCACTGCAATCACATTTCAAGCAAAGCACCGCGTTAAATCATGCTTGAGACATAGAAAAAAAAAATCCATGAACTTCCTAAATTCACCAAGCACATTTGAAAAGCCATTCACTGTACTTGAGAAGTCGCGCTGAAGCACGACCATCAGTAATGACTCTCGGCTCTACTCGAAAACGACCCAAATTCAGCTTTCCGCCTCAACTAAGTTCAACTAGCGAGAAATGAAGCTCGACCAAATCTAAAGTACCAGCAAGAAGATAAAAGAGAACGGAGTGAAGAATTCGAAGCGGAGATCCCGCTTTGATCGATCGCAATCGGTTTACCGTCGCGCTTGAGGGTTTTGGAGAGAGCGAGTGCGGAGAACAACAATGGCCAGACGAGGACCGCGAGAATCGCCAGCGGGAAGCGCGCCATTAGAGGGCGCTCGGATCTGTGGAGTTGGCGGATCGACGCCGACAGTAAATTGATGATCTTCTTCTTCTTCTCCTCCTTCTTCTTCTTCTTGGGCGAAGTGGGAATACGAAATTGTCAGTCCGCAGTGGAGATTGTCAGATCTGAAAAGTGAAAAGCGAATAGGATCGGGGATCATCACCGACGGGCGCGTTCAATTTCTCTGATTTTATGAAATTTACTGAAAACAATAATGGGAGTAAAAAGAAAATAGATAAAGTGGGTTTTATCGCATCCATACGCGGAAATGCAAAATGCCCGCCTGCTGTTCAAGTTCTTATTTATTTTTTCTGTGACAAATAAATTCTAAACCTTGTCACCAAACGTACGAAAATAGTGATCATCGATCTGGTCTCACCTTGGAATCGAGAACCAAATTGAAGGAATCGGTTCCTAATTTTTCAAATCTGAGGACCGATTCGATTCGGTCCCTCAACGTAGTTGGCGGTGGTTGGCTATCAGCGGAAAGAAGCGACGGCCATCGGCAATCGGTAACGCGCAGCGACGGATAGGTGGCAACAGGTGGAGGTGACAAAGCTAAAAGGAAAAAAAAATTAGTTATATTTAAAATGCAACTTCTCAAAGTATCTTCACAGCTATTTTGGGCTTAAGGCTTTTGGATAACATTTTTTCAAAGTGAGTCAAAAAATGAACAAAAAATCATTTGTATTTGGCTAAGGAACTTTAGAGCCCTAATATTCATCCTTAATGTTGAACCAAAGAGGGCCAATAACAGAGATGTTTTGCCACCTGATTTCATCCTTGACATAATGGAAATTTGATGGCTTCTTTCTTTCCGCTCTTTACCTTTTTTAATCACAAAAAGGAAAGGACAAAAAAAGGAACAAAAAAATTATAAACTAAAAATATATAAAATAACGAAAATATCCTTGAATCAATTTATTTTTTGAAACAATGAAGTCATTTTAAACTCTTTATTCGAAGCAATATCTAATTTAGTTCCTTATTTGAATTTTTTTCATTTTTTTTAGGTCTCAGCATTTTCCATATATATTTTTTATTTTTAATTTGCTTCCTGTGGGGTCATCAATTCGAATTGTTTTCGCTGGCGCATTAAATTATCTCTGAATTATCCTGCCGCGGACATAATTTTAAGCCATTAATTTTTGGGTTCCACATGCTTTTTGCGTGTCGCGTTGACTGATTTGTCAGTGTAAGTAAATTACACTTCCGGTTAAAAGCTATGCTTAAGAGATGTTAAGGGAAGGGCCCGAACAAGAGCTTTGCTTCCTCATCCTCTCTAGGAAATAGAGTTTAATCTTGATGACAGCACGACAGGCAATTAACATGAAGAATGTACCCGCTTTGCTGGTTTGCTTAATTTAAATTTTGCGACATATGCCTGTTGAATTTTTTTTTTTTAATCACGTATAATCAGATTTTGTTTTTCGATATATAAATCTCGATACGAAGAATTCACGTATATTGTCTATGATTTGTTGAAATTTGGGGACAATATCTTAAGCCTTGGCGGGAATGTGAAAACATGGTTTTTACTCAAACTCGTGCCTACCGGCCCCAAGTGACATATGCATTCTCAGTCTTTAATTACGTGGCTGTTTTTTTTTTTTTTGGGCGGGGGGGAGTGTGCGTGGAAGAATTGATTTTCGAACTGCTCATGAAAAAGAAGTAATTGCAGGTCACCTCTATTTTTCATATATACAATACTTCAAAATTGGAAGAAGAACAGTATAAGTATCAAAAGTTATGTACGATACTTACTTTAGAACAAAAGGTTTCTTCCGGATCATTTCAGTGTCAGTTTTTTTTTAAAACAATCATTTAAGTGGTAATTCTGATATGCTTGGTAAGAAATCCAACATGGTATTTTTTTTATATTAATATATGAAGTTGACGTGGCTAGCTGGAGGTACTGTCGGTAATAAAAAAAATGGAAAATGAAAAATATTAACTAAGCATATGAAATTAATTAGTTAAAAAAAAATAAAAAAGCTAAAATGCAAAAAAGAAAGGAAATGTTCAAAAAATGTCTTAAAACTTGTCATTAAAATGAAATTGAGTCTTAAAAATTATAAAAAGTGTAATCAAGTCAAAATATTTATCAAATTGATGCAAACGAGTCTTTCTACAATTTCCATCTATTTGGATAAATGAAAAATTATATATTTTCTAATATTTTCTTGCTCCTACGTGGTAATGATGTGGCTAATACTTGGTTCAAATTCGATTTTTATTACAACTTTTGTTTGAATAAAAAAGCAATTTTGTTTAAATACAAATTTTTTATTCAAAATAAAATAAGCTTAAAAATCTAACAAATAAAGCTATAAAAAAAAGAGAACGGAATTGATAACGACGCGGTGGGGCTGCCTAGTACATGTTCTGCATCTTTTTTTATTATTATAATTTTTATCCCTTTTTATTAAAATTATAATCTAATTTTTCAATTTATTTTAAATAAAATTTGTATTTTACAAAACATTTTTAATTTTACTTTTTAAATCTAATTTTACTTTTTAAATTCTTTTAAGTTTAAAAGTCCATGTGAACTTAATTTTTTAAAATATTCCATTTAATATTTAAAAAATTAATTCAAAATACCACGTATTAACTTTTGCTGATATTCTCACTAGAGTCACTAAAATAATCATATTGTCTCTGATTTAAGACTTAAGTGATCCAACAAAACTTTTGGCATCAAAATGAGTGTCGCACATAACTTTTGGCACTTGTATTAGTCTTCTCCTCTTTAAAATTAGGCGTGAGCAATTCTAAGTTCATTTTAAGTTTGAGGTGGAACTTGGAACCTATTCGTTGGGACCGATTTCCCATTTTTTGGTACCTGAAACCTAAAATCTACATTGTCGCATATTTTAGAGTCTACCTAAATTTTGCCTATATTTTTAATTAGATGACTGCAGTGAATTATCACATTTAATAATCATCATTTGTTGCAAAAGTTCACTCTTCATAGCTCATATTTAAATGCACGAATAATATAACACATTAATAATGTGAAAGTCTTTGTTATAAATATTGTCAGGAAATAAAATCTCAGACTAATGGTCTCATGTTACACATCCATCATTCGACTTATGAAAACCTGCAGGATCCGCGAGGTATTGAACAAGAAAAATGCGAAGAATTATTCCAGGTTCAAGGTTACCCGGAGGAACTGGTTCTCCGATTCCCAGAAATGACTGATTTATTCAACAGCAAGCCACCGTCTGTTGTCTAGGGGTGCTACCCTTCCAAACGCACGACACATTTGTACTAGTAGTGACGTTGACTACTGTCACCACAAGTTCCGGGTGTGAAAGGACACTCTTCCTTAGGGTAAGTGTGGTCGTTGATGGGCTTTGCTTTCTCGAATTAGTCTAGCGATCAAGGCTTTAAAGGACACTCTTCCTTAGGGTAAGTATGGCTTTTGGATACAATTGAAAATCGGAGAATTGGACTGGTGATTACTAGTCTTGTTATAGGTTTGAAGATAATCGTGGTAGGTTTTAGATTTTAAAAATTAGAGATCCGATTCCAACGAGAATGTTTTACGTGTGGAACTTGGAACCTAAAGCAAACTTTTGCGCTTTCTTGTCTCATGTCTTCGTGTAATACTGCGATGTTTCATGGCATCTAATGATAAATGTGTAATATGAAACCGTTAGTATAAATTTTTATTTTTCATCAATATTTATACTTGAGACTTTTGTTTTGTTAATGTTTTGTATTCTTTATGTGTCTAAATGCTATGGGATGATAGCAACAAATAATGGCATAGAGGTATTGATTCACTGCAATAACCTAATTAAGAATACATATGGAATCAGGATAGATCCTGGAATGGACTATAGAACTTGTGATCGATCCTAGAAACTATAACATGTCAGGTTTCATGTTTTCAAAGTATGCAGGGTGGGCTTCAAGTTTAAAAATTTGCGGAACCCGTTTAGATGAAACCTGAAATCTGAACCGATCCCAGGACCGTTTTCCCCTGCTCTTCACGTGAAAACTTGGGCCCATTTCAAAACCGCTTTCCCCTATTCTTCCACGATTATATGGACCAGAAGACCTTCACTCGAAAGAGACGTCGTGTCGGAGAATCGGCCGATGGAAATGGAGCCCCGCTCTCGAATAATGGAGACCGAATCGACCCGCTGCTTTATCCCCTTGATTTCACGGCACGCCTTCTTCCTAAAGGTAAAGGATATGCTCGCGAACCGCGATTAGGAATGGCAGCCGCAGGTGACACTCGTACCGTGATCTTGTGAAGGGGAAATCGATCCAAAATGCGCTTTTTATCCTTACAAATCCTCCAATAGCATAGTTTAATCATATTTTAGCTCATGGACCCTATGATAGCTAGCATAAGGCGAACCTCGTCCATCTAGAGCCGTACGGGGTCGATAACGAAGACTGCCCCGCTTTGTACCACCGCCCGACGGACCCTTGAAGGTGGCTCCTTGCCGGATCGGGAAAAAGAGACTCGAGTGAAAAAAACAGGGACAAACTGTGCGGGGCTCAAAGAGCTACTGTAGAGCGAGAACTGTACATTCATGGGAGCGTAGTAATTGCATGAGATGAAGAACCAGCATCCCTCCCTCTCTCCCTTCTTTCGGCAATACCCTCATACTTGCTTGGGAGTCTTTTGACCGTACACAACGCCCAGCCGAGGTGACGTGACTTCTCCTTAGCCCTAGCAGCTTTGAAATAAATTTGTACCCACCACCAAACCTCTCCCCAGAAGAAGAAGGGAAAAAGAAAAAGAAAAAAAGAACAGAAAGACCAGCAAAGGAACCAGGAAACACACGACGAATCGGATAACATGGTAAATACACACACACACACTCTATGTTTGCTAGGGTTTCGCCGGCCATTTCCATGCTTGTTTCTGCTCCATCCTCTCCCTTCCACATGAAAATTTCTTTCTCTCTAATGGGATTTTCCAAGACAAAGACAAGCGTGGAAATGGCGCTACAAAGAAGATAAACACATAAAAACCTTGAAACGGTTGGAAAACGATGGCGTGTAGAGGCTCTGCAATAGCCATGCATGGTGTGCCTCTCTGATCTTCTTTCCTCATCGGCAATAAATTTGCACGTTACCCGGTGAAGCCCTCTTTAATTCCTCTCTCGCTGACACCCGAGGGGAGAAGAGAAAAGGAGGTCGGTGCTGCAAAGAGCGCGTTGCCTCTTAACCATCCTTATCAGAGAAATTCAAACCACCCGAAAAAAAGTAAAGAAAGGACCGGAAAATGCAAGGAAAGTTTCTTGAGTAATACTTTCAGTTGTGAAGGGGGTTGGGGCCGGAGGGGACGAGCCTCTTGTCCACGCCGTATCTCGGGTCAATCTCGTCGGGCGACGGGGGAGGCGGCTGCGGCGAGGGCTGTTGGCGACGGCGGCGGATTCTTTCTAGATGGAAGCACAGAGAAGAAGAGTAACGCGGCAGGTTTCCGCGGCGGGAGGAGGGGTCGCAAGAATGATGGAGGTGGGGGTGGCCGTTGTGGATCCTCCAAGATTTACCGTAGGAATCGGAAGAGCGGGAGGTGGCCGAAGTCGCCGCCGGCATGGACATCACGGGGTGGAGGAAGAGAAGCAGGGTCAAGATCAAGAACTTGGCCGAAGTCGCAGAGTTGTTGCAGGCGGTTGACGAAGAAGACGAAGGGGAAGGTCTCTTCATGGTTGGTGGTCGCGCTTCGCTTCCAAGTGACCCTTGAGAAAAACTTTTTCAAGCAGGGGTTGATCTGAAGATGGGTGCTTCAGAGAGAGAGAGAGAGAGGGAGAGAGGGAGAGAGAGAGAGATGCGATATGAAGGTGATACGAAAGAGTTTAATGCGAAGCGAGAGACACATGAAGGAACATAAAAGAACGACTCGCTTAAGGTTTTTATTTATTTATTGCGCTTTTTGCCGATGGGGGTAGCCTATAGTAGGCAAAGATTCAACCATCCTCCACTGATAATAACACTAGTCACGTTCAATGTGTTGGGTGTGTGAGGAATGCGGTCGTACCGTAGCCCTGCCGCATATTCGAGACCAGAAGAATGTGAACTTTTATATATATATATATATATTTTTTCTGTTTACTTAGGAAGATGAATGATAAAATTTGAGCATAGAAAACGGAAAAGCCAGCCGAATTCCATCACCATTTCTCTTGGTACGAAAGAAGAAGTTAGGATAAGGCCCAAATTTGAGTATACGTAAGTCGCGACTAAACTTAAGACGCATGTATCACGCATGCGGCTGTGACCATGTAAATCTTCACATCACCAAAAAGAGCTAATCAAAATATGCAATACATGAGCACCTACGTAGAGCTTAGTCGGGCGTGATTTGTCGTTCGTGAACCCTCTCAAAAAAGCATCTCCCCTGTTGGGGACGTAAGCAACCTATAAACTTTTGTAGGCATGCCCTTTAGTAAGTTATTAAGATATATGAGACTAACTTCTTAACAATTGGGGTCAACGCGAAACGATTATTGAATACCTTATAAAATGTATTTAAAAAAAAAAACTGTATAGCGATTATAAATACAAACTGAGAACCGCACCAAACACACTCCAAGTCAATTTCTAAGTAAATCGGTCTGATCGATCTTACTTACTTTAGAATTTAGAGGAACCTGATATGCTTTTTTTTTTTCCTTGCATTTTGCATTCACATATTGTGGAACAATATTTTGTACCCAAGCACGATGAAAGGGAGGATATTCTTCCAAAGTAAGTGATCATTGAGCGTGCTGGAGTTGAAGGTCAAGCCTAATGTATACCTGCCCATGTTGACATCTGAATTCTGATCAACAATTCGAATTCGCATTTCTAGTAAAAATGCAACCAAAAAAAAAAAAATAGAAATATGGCCATTTACCATTTGCCTTAGTCCAATTGAGGAGCAGCCCATTAATCCTGGTCGAAGTCCATCATCCAAAGCCCATCACTCATGCTAACCCACAATTGGGACATTTAAGGCCCATTTGGTAAAGCTCCATTTCCTCTGATTATTGTTCTTTTGTTTTCGAGAGGGAAAAAAAAAGAGAGAACATAAATCTGTTTGTTAATGTCATTTAATTTGAATAGAAATTGTTATCGAGAATGGATTTGAAACAGAAACAAGGAACAAATACATTTATGTTCTTTTTCTATTTCGTAAATAGAAATTTTGTGTAGTTTAGAAACTGATCTCGAGAACGTAATTAGGAAAATTCATTTTTGCAGAGAAACTGTCACTAAAGAGGCCCTTAAACTTAGCCCAACAATTTCAAGCCCACGAGTATATTCGTTCAAATGATTTCGGCCCAGCAACCAAGAGCCCAGAAAGAAACAGGAGCCCAATCTCCCTTTATTACTTCTTCAGGATTCCCTGGCTGAGGGGGGGGCAGGTGAGGAATCGGAGGACGGGAAGAGAATCTCACGCGGACGAGGCTGAGCGACGTCCGTAACGAGTCCGTAACTACAAGCAGGGGAACGCCTCCTCAGGCAAAAAAAAAGAAAAAAGAAAAAGAGAAGCACAGGAATACGGATTTAATCCAAGTTGTAGTTAGTGAACATGATTTCTCTAAAGCACTTCTCATTTTTGTCAGCCTTTACGTTTGTGAGACTTGGAGTCGAATGTGTGTGTAAATCACTAAGAATCTGAGTTAATCCGAGTCTTCTTTTACCGACTGCGGATGACATTGCTGTCCCAATACTGATTTTAGATGAGAAACCATTTAGATTTCACGAGTAGCACTAGTAATCTCGTTGCGCGCAATCTGTTTGTTGAAATGTCCCCACGAAGCTGTGGAAGGTATTCAATTCACAATAGTAACCTCCGAATCACTGGTGTTGTTTTTGTTTCGTAATGTTCGAATCTAAAAATGGGAATGACACGAGAATGCTTGTTTCTTAGTTTATTTTTGTTCTGTGCATTGCCTCGGTGTGGATAGACGGCGGTCAATATTGAGGGAATGGCTCACTTAGTTCTTGGTGTGGTGATTCCTTGAGGTGTTGGCATCGGTTTGTCTCTCTTCACCCATGCATTGACTGGCTGTCTCCATGGTTATCTGATTGCAAATGATGGAGGTGTTCAATGAATGTCGTTTAATGGACATGTTCAATTAATGATGAGCAGATGAAGCTGTTGTTTGATGAAAGTGTTCTGGTGATTGGTGATGAAAGCAGATGAATAACCGCGATGATTTGTTTTTGAGATTTGGAAGCAAACATTATAGTCGAAACTTCAATTGGTTTGTGTTCATCGATATCCAAAGTCCTCTCACGCAAATGAAGAGTTAGAATTATGGGGCAAGAGAAGTATGAAAAAGGCAAACAAGAATAAGATAATAGACTGGGGTTAGGTTAGTTTTGGCAAGTTAACCCGATTATGTTCACGGTCCAAACCCATAGGTGACCAGAATCAGCTCATATCTTAGCCAGGCCCTAGTTCCGTTCCTCATCTATTCGGTCTCGAGAGAAAGAGAGAGAAAAAGGAGAGAAGGGGGGGTTGTGGCGGCTAAGTAGCACCGACACAAGACACGACATGGCACTCAAACACGTCATTTCTAAAAAATAAAGAATTTCGACACGTTAGAACACGTTATTTATTAAATATATATTTTTATATTTACATAATCAATTATAATTTATAGATAAAAATATCAGCAATGAGTCTCTTCTTCTTCTCGTAGTGATTCATGATTATTTTTTTTTAGCCGGTTGGATATATTAATTTTGTGATGATTGGGTGTATGATTAAGTATATATATGTATGATAAACTTGCATTTTGACTCTAATTTATTGAAAATGCTTAAAATTAATTTTATGTTTGTCCAAATGACGTGTCGAGGGCGTAGCCAGAGGGTTGACCATGTATCAGTAACACGTTGGAGAGAGTGTCGAAAGATAGCTTTATTGAATCACTCCATTTCTCAAGAAATGGAAGATAACACTAGATATAACTGCTTGCTGTATATTCCTGTGGGTAGTGTTTGACTGTTTGCTGCATGATCCAGATCAGGAGACTCAACAAGCTGATGGAGATTCTCGGCACGATCCTGCTTTAAATACCCAGTGAAGTGTGCTGAGAGACGGGTAGATCCTTGAAATGTTGTTTGTGACGAGATGACTTTCTAGTAATTACTGGTTGACAACCATAGCAACTTTATCTCTCTTCGTTTTCTACCTGTATACAAGTGCTAATGACACCTCTCGCACAACTTTTGAGCACTCGAGCGGTGGCCGAGGACTAGGTCTACCTGTTGCGAAAGAGAAATGCTGACTCTGATTGTTCCTCCAAGACGTTTGCAAAGCCTTCACCGAACATTTAGTTTCATGTCGACGGTAGAAAAGTTGCGAAAGTAAGATGTGAAAACAGCAGCACACGTGGAGCAGTTTATATACGTATGTATGATGCGTACATAACGTAAATCTGCAGCTGTTCAAAGTATACTTGAGATGGAGAATACACGTCACGAGGATTGAAATTTCTTATGGTGGATGCTAAGCATCGTAAGCACGATTGATCAGGATATGTCGGAAGCATATTCCTAATTTTGGCTGTTTGTCATTCGTCAATTTGTCCGAAATAATCCGAAACTCACACCACCATCAACTTCCACGCCAAACGAAACCCGCGGACGCCGCCAATTCGCCCGACAAAACCACCAGTCTCTACCACCGCCACCTCTCCCACCAGCAGCGCCACCATGATCCCTCTCCTCATCGTCTCCCTCCTCTCCTTCCTCGACCCGTCAACCCAATCCGGACCCTCCCTGTCCATCTCCCCCAAGATCCTCTCCAAGTCGGGCGACCCGGTCCGGATCCAATGGTCCGGCGTCGACTCCGCATCCAGCCTCGACTGGCTCGGCATCTACTCCCCTCCCGACTCGCCCCACGACCTGTTCGTCGGCTACGTCTTCCTCTCCTCCGACCCGGTCCACCTCTCCTCCGGCTCGGGCTCCGTCTCCCTTCCCTTGCCCAACCTCCGGTCCAACTACTCCTTCCGGATCTTCCGGTGGTCCGAGTCCGAAGTCGACCGGACCCGGCTCGACCACGACCACAACCCCTTGCCGGGGACGAAGCACTACCTCGGCGCCTCCGAGGAAGTCGGGTTCGAGCCAGGCCGCGGGCCGGAGCAGGTCCACCTGGCGTACACGGATCGGGAGGACGAGATGCGGGTCATGTTCGTGGCTGAGGACGGCGGCCGGAGGTACGTGAGGTACGGGGAGAGAGAGGCGGATATGGGCGAGTTGGCGACGGCGCGTGCGGGGAGCTACGAGAGGGACGACATGTGCGACGCGCCCGCGAACGATAGCGTCGGGTGGAGGGATCCTGGGTGGACCCATGATGCCGTCATGAGGAATTTGAAGGGCGGGGTGAGGTATTATTATCAGGTGAGCTGGTGTTTGAATTGGGCTCTATGAGGTTTCTGATCAGCTTTTGTTATTTGATAGTGTATAAATGGAAGTTTTGCTAGGTGGATTGCTTCATTGTTCTTTTCAGATCAAGGTTCATGTTGGTGTGTCGGGTCAGCGGTTTCATTTCTTCTTTGATGGTTAAGAGAAGATGGTGGTGTTGTGAATTTGCTGTTGTCATGGTGGTTTAGATACATGTTGATGCTGGTTTAGTTGATAATTGCTGCTGTCTCACCACCTTCAAAATGCGCGGTGAATGCCGTCATATTTTTGCACTTGGAAATCATGCATGGATTGGGCTTTCACTTGGTCTTGTCCAGGAACGTTATGGTTCATGCAGAATTCTCGGTATGAATGCATGATTGTTGAAACTCTCGGATGGGAAAAACATGTGATAGAATCATAGAATCTGTCATGACTTTAATGGGGCTTGTCTGCTATCTCAGTAGAATTTGGTGTTCCGTGTGATTAATCTTTTTCAGCTATAGAAGTATCATAACCGATATAAGCATGCTTGAAATTCGATTGGGACTAGTTCATCTCATTGATTGGAATGTCTATTCTCCCGCAACAGGTTGGGAGTGACTCTGGTGGTTGGAGTAAAACGCACAGCTTTATGCCCAGGGTTAAAGACTCGGATGAAACGGTAGCCTTCTTATTCGGAGATATGGGAACTGCAACACCATACACGACATTCTACCGCACGCAAGATGAGAGCATATCGACCATGAAGTGGATCCTCCGCGACATTGAAGCTCTTGGGAACAGGCCCAGTTTCGTGTCTCACATTGGAGATATAAGCTATGCGAGAGGTTACTCTTGGTTGTGGGACCATTTCTTCACTCAGATCGAGCCCGTCGCTGCCCAAGTTCCGTACCATGTGTGTATTGGCAATCATGAGTACGATTGGCCATCACAACCTTGGAAGCCCGAATGGGCCCAAACCTTATATGGAACAGACGGGGGCGGTGAATGTGGGGTACCTTACAGCCTTAGGTTCAACATGCCTGGCAATTCTTCAGAACCCACAGGAATGAAGGCCCCGGCCACCCGGAACCTCTATTATTCATTTGATATGGGAGTGGTCCACTTTCTTTTCATGTCTACTGAGACCAATTTTCTTCCTGGAAGCAAGCAGTACGATTTCATAAAGACTGATTTGGAATCGGTGGATCGGGAGAAGACCCCTTTCGTGATATTTCAAGGGCATAGACCAATGTACACCACCAGCTATGAATCTAATGATAGACCAATTAGGGAGAAAATGATGGAGCACTTAGAACCTTTGCTCGTGAAGAATAAAGCGACCCTTGTGCTGTGGGGCCACGTCCATAGATACGAAAGGTTTTGTCCGATTAATAACTTCACCTGTGGAAGCACAAATCCAGCCGAGGATAATTGGGAGGCACTGCCGATTCATCTTGTGATTGGAATGGCGGGCCAGGATTGGCAACCCATCTGGCAACCCAGACCAGACCATCTGACCGATCCTATTTACCCGCAGCCTGAAAGATCGTTGTACCGAGGGGGTGAGTTCGGGTACACTAGGCTGATAGCTACAAGGGAGAAGCTCTTGCTTTCTTATGTCGGAAATCACGATGGTGAGGTGCATGACACGGTGGAAATTCTGGCATCTGGACAGGTTCTTAACAGTGGTGTTACTGGTGCTGAATCGAAGATAGAGGTGCCTGAGTCCTTTTTCTCGTGGTTTGTTAAAGGTGCGAGTGTGTTGGTGCTTGGAGCATTTGTGGGGTATATTCTTGGTTATATCTCACACGCTAGGAGAGAAGCTACGTCCAGAAGGAGCTGGACTCCTGTGAAGAGTGATGAAGTATGAAGACTGTAAAATGTTATGCCGATCAATGTAAGAGGCAGATGGTGCTTTCTTCTTTGACATCCTAATGTATTGTAGTTGCAAGCATTCAGGCATCGGAATTGCTCATTTGTATGCGTATGGTGAGAGGTGGGATGCCTCCCTGGATGGAGTTTGTACTATCTAACTTTTCTCTCCTCTGTAAATACATGATACTTGTAATCTGCTGCATGGCTTCATGTCTTGGGAAGTTCTGAACTTCAGAGTATGTCTTCCTTTCAGCATGAACAGGAATTGATGAATGGTAAAGCCTTTGGTTTTTATCCTTCAAATTAGAGAACTGCTGAATAGCGACTGTAAGTTATAAATGAGAAACAAGGAAGGTCTCTCTCCCGTTCCAGCTGTAGAATAAATAAGGGAAAGCTTATCTATGATGCTTGACAATGCACGTTAACCCGAAAGATTGGTAGCTTCCATAGAGGAATGAGAACTCAGCAGTCGACACAGGTTTGAACTTTTATTGACCACCATAGTCACTTCTGAATTCTGATATAGATATACAGTGGCAGATTATCAAGAGAGTAAATATTCTTCATGAGACACCGGTGGGCTCACTGGATGTTTATGCAGATTTGGGAACCGATCGGACTTGAGCCATTTGCCTCTCAGCTTTGTTCGCATACTCCATTTTATAGTTGGACTCAGAGCTGCTACCGGGTGTAGTCATGAAATATTTTGCTATTACGGCTTTTATTGAGGGAGACTTGTGTCTTAGTACTTCGGTTCATGCCATCGTCTTGTGGAAACTTTTGGGTAGATACAGCAGTCCGCAATAAAGAGAGGAGAGAATCATATGCACTGACTGGAGCTAACCTTTAGCATATGAAACTAGCTGTGCTCTTTGGTTATATGGGGCGCTGATTTTTGCAAATTGTGAAGTCTACCATTAATGCCCACCCATATTGAGTAGTGAGTGCCAACATAGGGGCCAAAATACATACAAGAAATTCAGGATTCCGGAAGATCACCAAACAATAATAAGTCAAATTTGCAGAAAGATTAGTTTATTTCATTTGCTGATGCGGTACAATCTATGAAACAGTATTCTTTGTTTTCGGCTTTGTAAAAGAAAGAGGGAGAACACACTATAACAGCTATAGGAAGGCAAATCAGAGGGGATTGCCCGACAGAGAAGCCTGCTCTTGCTCTCCTTTCATTTGCCAAGCAGACGACGAGTACGTTGATTGGCGCCTTTCACTCGAGAGTTCAGCTCATCCACGTCGTCACTAAGATGGTCGAGAGCTTTGTTTTGCCTGTATGTACCAAATTAGCTCAACGTGTTAAAGTTCTACGCCTCGAAGAGAATGTGACAAGGGCCGGGAAAACCACGGCAAACAATCAAGCTTCAGCAAACCAGAATCTGTCTTGATGAACTTCAGTCTCACAGCTAGCAAGTGCATCAGTTCAGGGACATTTAATAGGTTAAGTAGGAAAGACATGAATATAAGTTAGGACATATTCAGACCTGTCAAGTTCGCCTCCCATTTCAACAGCCATATTCTTCAGGTCACCTAAGATATTGCCAAGATCCGATAAAGCATCATCTTGCTTTTCCTTCTCAACCTGCAATCCGAAAAGTCATTGTGAACAGATGCTCAAAGACTGCTACCTGAGCTAAACAACTTGTTAAAACACAAACCTCGACTTTCTGCAATGCATTTGTTGGTTCAGGCGGAGGCGTACGACTAGTCCCTTTTCCTTTCGGCACAGGAGTCAAGCCCAACTGCTCTCTCTGTTTCTTGTCGCTCTTTTTAGATGAATTGTCTGCCATGCCGGGAGGGAAAAGCCGGTGAGTTTATGAATTAATCATCACAGAAAGTACAAATACTCAAGTTTCAACGGAAGCTGTGCATCAAAATTCACTCCGTTTTGGCCACATTCAAGTAAAGAAACCGCAACAAGGCAATTTTGTAGGAAACCTGTTGTAACTACAGGCCCTGAAATTTCTCGAGCCTTCTTCGGCTTCCAAGTCATGGAGAACATTCCTCCAAGGTTCCCTAAGATCTTTTCCCCCTGGTATTCACCAAAACAATGTATCGGTGATTGTTAACTATCACAATTGAGATCGCTTGAGAAACAGTAACGAGGTGTCGTCCGGGTGAAAAACCTGAATGTTGCATAAAGAAACTGAGAAAGTAGCAGGCAGCAGAAAAGCTTCGCACATTTTTTTCTACAACATATACTTAGCATGCCGAGCTCATAACACGTGGAAATTACCTTGCTCAAGTCCTTCTCTGTAGTGGCAACCATCTCGTGGGTCCTCGTGATCTGCTCGCCCTGTTTATGCAACATGTCGAGGGTCCTCGTGGCATCCCCTCTTATATCCTCAGCAATCTTAAGGCAGTTGTTGACAGTACTAGTGGTCTCCTCCGCCTTGTACACAGCATAGCTCTCCAATTCTTGCAAGCTCTGATTCTCTAGCCCTCCCGATTCGCGGAAGTCATTCTTATAGTTATCACGCGCCGGTGATGAACCGGGTTTAGAGGAAGCTCCTCTTCGTCCCTTATTACCGTCATTGAAAGGACCGCTACCAAGATCTGGCACAATTAGCGCGGGTTCTGAGTTTGCTCGCCTCGAAGGTTTGATGGTAGATTTGGTGTCAGATTCGATATCAGAATCAAAAGGATTTGCTCCTGTGTCCACAGAGTTTTGCTTGGAAACATCATTCACTGGTGATTTACGAAATCCAAACATTTTCGAAGATGCTGCCTTTCTCAATACGGTGATGTAGTTCGATGGCGAAAATTCCAAGAGCCTGATGAAGCAAAACAAAGAACAGTTACTCGGGACGCTAATTCCGAGAAAAAGAAAAAGCTCCAGGATGCCCACAATTGAATCCTCTCCAGAAATGGTGCACAAGTGCAGACCAAAAACTAGGGAATGGACCGAGGATGATGAATTATGCAAGCGAAGATCAATCACTACTCATCATGGCCAGTAAAATTAATCGCTGATGCTCTTTTTCCAAGAACAGCTACTAAAGCACCATCATTTTTAAAATGGAAGCCATGAATCATCTCATAGACCAAGGGATTGCAGAAGCTCAAACTTCACATCCTCTGTTCCCTCAAAACTACACAGTACATGATGATCCATTCGCTCTTCACTCTCTTTTCAACCTAGCAACAAAAAGAGAAGGACGGGCGGCTTCGCGGAGCGAAATCGATTTGCGAATGCAATGTCCGCCCACGCCCAATCGACATAAACCCACCAATGCAGAGAGAGAAAAGAACCTCAAACCGTTTCGCCAAAGGAAGAACTGAAGGTACAAACGGCACACTGCAAGAACAAGAATCATCAGGAGAGCAAGGAAAGAGCAACTGGGTACCTGGAGTTCGGTGAGAGGCTTGGGAGAAGGACCCGAAAGGCGGTCAAAACAAGTTCCGCACAGAGCAGGACACCCAAAATAAACGAAGGGAAGAAGAAAAAAACCGCTCCTTTTTTTAGGAGGTCCGCAAAAGAGAGACGCTCGTGGAAAATGACGAGGACCCTCTCTCTCTCTCTCTCTCTCTATAAACGAGGATCGAACAGATGGAAGGCGCCGAGGAATGGCAGAAGGAATTGCGCGGGAGCCTATTCTTGGGTCGTCGTCCTCACTTTCTGGACCGTTGGGTTTTGGGCTCCTTTTAAAGCTTGGTTACTCTTCTTGTCTCTCTCTCTCTTTTTTTTTTAAATATATAAATATCAAATTCAGTTTTCAGACCACCATCCTTTTTTGTGGGCTTTTAAGCATTGTTTGCCTTTTTGGTAATTGAACTTTTGCTCGTAATAATTGATGGGGTGATGGCTTTTTCTCGCTTTGGCCGTTGGAATTTTTACTTTTCGATAAGTACAGTTTCGTTAGAATTGCATTATATCGAGTTATGCATGATATGATAGGATGAATCAATTTTAATTGAACGTGAAAAAAAAGAGAGAGACTTGAAAAGGGAATCACGTCCTCTCCTCTTGTGTATATATATATTTTTTGTCTATGGCTTTTTGTCAAAAGTGGGATGTGGCTTTCCCCACAGATAAAAACAAACAAAAGAAATAGAAAAAGAAAAAAAATAATTTTTTTCATAAGATGTTACCGTGGGATATTGGTCCCCCCCCCCCAATAGAGGAATAATAGACATTTCAAAGCATTGATTTCACACAATAAAATACAACAAGTGTATTAGAAAGTCCCAAAGCATCCTTCATTAGTGACTTATTTTACCGGCATATGCTAGCATCACACTCTTTAGGTGTCCATAAGAATAATTATATATTGTGAGCCACAAATTTTTTTAGAGTTCATCTCTAAATGATTTTTAATTAATTATTACATATTTTCCTGCTCAAAATAGATCACTAGTTTTTCAGTCACTCAAAAACTGTTACGTAATCAATTCTACGAGATTACTCAAACGATCAAATCCATATATTCAAAGTTAAAGAAATGCGTGAACAAGATGACACCCACATGAAGCCAATATGCTTACATTCGTATCGATTTCGATGTTGCAATGCTTTGTTGTTTACCCCCCTTTTTTTTTCCATTTGGCCAATCCTTATTGGAGCTTAAAGGATTACGTGGTGGGGGTATGTGATATGTGATAATGTGCAAACACAAATATCTTGGCTGACACATGTGATGCAACGGCTCCTCGGAGTTCATTCCGACTCCGAGTACACATCACTCGATGAAAAGATTGAAGACTCGCGTTGAGAAACGATGATTCGGTTTTGTTTATATATTTTGAGTATCATGCTCTCTGTTTTTCGTGTCTTACTCGTTTCAAACGTGGAGTAGATGAAACAGTGAAGACAGAGACGGCCAAGCTGCTCACAAAACAACATGATGACACCTTGACAGAGAATTAGCAACTCTCTCTCTCTCTCTCTCTCTCTCTCTCAGTCTGTCCCAGTTTTTGCTCATCATTCAGCTGGTCAATACCAATTTGTGTGCTCTCACGCGATAGAGTAAAGCTGTCCGCAAAAAGGGAAATGGCTGTTTCCCCATTCTCATCGAGTTGCACTTTGCCCAAATCGATTTCTCATTCCAAATCTGCGCACGGCTCTAGAGGTTGCGACTTCAGAGCCGGAGTGACAAAGTTGTTCTTTTTCCAACACCCACGTTTGGTTTGTTCCAGAAGAAACTTCTATGTCGGAAATGTGGCTAGTGACCAGAAGCAGGAGCTGAAAGAACCCCTCGCTGATGAAGGTCGAGTAATTTTTCCTCTTCTCCTTTTTTACGCTGTGTAGTCGATGCTGCATTTGTTGCAATGAAAACTATCAGCCATTAGTTAGCGATTACGTGCGCACACAACTGCTTCGGATCTTGTTTTAGTTTAGTTATTCTCTGCTGATTTCCTCCTGTACTTCTGGGTCTTCATTTTTTTGATCGGATGCTTCTGGGTCTTCATTGAATCGAGTAGAACTTTGATGGTCCAATTAGCACTCGAGAGTTGCTTAAATGTTCGGACATGTTCCTTTGAACTGAAGTTGCCCATTTAAGATCTATAAATTGAAATTTCTTGTGATTCACTACACTGTTCATCATGAAACACGAATAGACATCAGCAGTGCGAAAAATGACAACTTCGACTTGACGATCCATCCGCACGAAGGGTTTTCTTTTTTGATGACCGAGAAGAAAAAGGACCTTTCTTGTTGGATAGATGGATCGACCATCTTTCTTTTCCTATAGAGGGAACTTTAGAAGTATTATGAAGATTTTGACGATTCTCTTGCCTTTGGTTTCACTTCTTTTGGTACGAGATCAATCATCCTTTTTTCTTTACTCAATCATACTTGACTGATAGTGTTTTAGGGTGTCCTTTGGCTTTTGTTTGCCGAGAGAAGTCCTTTTCATATGTGTATTGGCAATTTTGTCCAATATAGTCCTAAAACTTGTCTTTCGCTTTGGAGTTCCAGGCACACTGGATACTTTTGTTCCAGATTCAGCATCCATTGCCTCGAGCATCAAGTACCATGCGGAGTTCACCCCATCTTTCTCTCCAGAGAAGTTCGAGTTGCCAAAGGCATATTTCGCCACTGCAGAAAGTGTTCGCGATACCCTTATAATGAACTGGAATGCTACTTATGATTATTACGAGAAGCTGAATGTAAAGCAGGCATATTATCTGTCTATGGAGTATCTACAGGTTTGTGGTGAAATATGCTCTATATTGTCATTCATGACAAGCTTTGGGTTTCGCATGTTATTTGTTCGTGGATTTGAAGGAAAATATAAATTCTCCAGGGCAGAGCACTGCTAAACGCAATTGGTAACTTAGAGCTTTCCGGGGCTTATGCAGAGGCTTTGAGAAAGATGGGGCACAATTTAGAGGATGTGGCTAGCCAGGTAATGCCATTGAATGACCTCAACTAGCCCATGCTGGGGTTTGGTCTTTCAAGTACTGTCGGCAACTTCCAGCATCAAGTTTCAGTTAGGTTTTCTTTTCGGCCAAACAGTCTCAGTTGGTTCATCACATCTAATTTCTTCTGTCAAATGCCATGGGGCATTCTTTAGATGTCGCATCGTTGCTGAACTGTGTAGCTAAAACTGACATCCATTAATTAAACTTGTTTATGTCTATACCAAAATATACCACATTAATAGGGCTCCAATCTTTGGTCCCTCATCAAATTGTGGAGACACTACATATTGAATAATGTGCCTAAACTTTGAGATTCTGTTGCCAGTTTCACATATCTTCTCATGGTTGTCAAATTTATTTACTCTGCCCCATGTATAATCTCTTATTAATAAGCTTTGAATTTAATATCTGTAATACTGGCCTTTTTTTCCATTTTGTGAACTGTACTTCAGGAGTCTGGATGATGGAGATAATCTTATTACTCATGTACAGAAATTGCTATTCCAAAAGAAATGTCATTTCGCCTGGTGAGCGTTGTCTCTAGCTAAAATTCTGTAATTGATGATACCCAGGAACAAGATGCTGCACTTGGAAATGGGGGACTAGGGAGGCTCGCTTCCTGCTTTCTTGATTCTCTAGCCACCCTTAACTATCCTGCTTGGGGATATGGGCTTAGATACAAGTATGGCTTGTTCAAGCAGAATATCACAAAAGATGGCCAAGAGGAGGTTGCAGAAAATTGGCTTGAGGTACAAGAACTTTTAATCTTTCCACAAGCAAAAGAAAAATTTTCTTTGAATGAATACGCCGCTCAAAGTATCACTTTGACAGTGACTTGAATCGCTTTTGCTTTTTGTTGACTACTAACCGTTCCTAGCAGATGGGAAATCCATGGGAAATTGTGAGAAATGATGTTTCTTATCCAGTGAAGTTCTATGGTGAAGTCATTTCTGGACCCGATGGGAGTAAAGAATGGGTTGGGGGAGAAAACATAATGGCTCTTGCCTATGATGTTCCCATTCCAGGATACAAAACTAGGACCACCATCAATCTTCGACTTTGGTCTACAAAGGTTGCTTCAGAAGAGTTTGACCTGCTCGCTTTTAATGCTGGAGATCATGCCAAAGCATCTGCGGCCCTAAAGAACGCTGAAAAGGTGCAAAGGATATTTTGGAGAACTTACACCTTCTTTAGAACTTTATGGGCAGAACTTGCCGAAGGAAGAGTTGTCTACGAAGAAATAGTATTCATAAAATTGACTAAGGGTGTGTCTTTCTTGTGAATTCTGCTGTCTCCTCAATGCATAAGTGACTAAATTATCGAAACTGTTTTTCTGCTTTTTACCAGTCTATGTATTGTTTAGATGGTCCAAGCGACGCCAGTATTTATGGTGTCGTTACATATTACATTTTTAACGTCCAATGACAAAATAATAACTGAATTTCTTTGGTGATCAGATTTGCTACATATTGTACCCTGGGGATGAGTCAATTGAAGGAAAGGCTCTTCGATTGAAGCAGCAGTACACCCTCTGCTCTGCTTCTCTTCAAGATATCATCGCTCGTTTTGAAAGAAGATCGGGGGATGCTAAGGATTGGACTAAGTTACCTGAGAAGGTTGCTGTCCAGATGAACGACACTCATCCTACACTCTGCATTCCTGAACTGATAAGAATATTAATGGATGCGAAGAAGTTGAGCTGGGAAGAAGCTTGGAACATCACTAAAAGGTATTACATATAACGACAGTGTTGGTGATCTTTTCATAGCTATTTATCTGCATGCGCCTGCATTGTGAATGCGATCATCATTTTCTTCTCACTTCAGCCGTTCAGTTTTCACGGCCATCTCATGTTGTTTTGTTTCTCTGATTCCTTGCTTTTAATATTTCTGTCAGGACTGTTGCCTATACCAACCATACTGTTCTACCTGAGGCCCTAGAGAAATGGAGTTTGGAGCTTATGCAGGATTTGCTTCCTCGGCATGTTGAGATCATCAAAAAGATAGACGAGGAGGTAATACTAGAGAGTCCATAATACTTGACTATGTGACAACATCAATCCCCCATTCTAAATTCTAACAAACTTCTCTTTGTTGAATGGTTTCTTGCTGGTAACATCAACCAGTTAGTTCAAACTATAATAGATGAGTACGGCAAGGAGGATCTTGACCTGCTGCAGCAAAAGTTGAAGGAAATGCGGATATTAGATAATGTTGAATTACCTGGTACAGTTCTAGAATTGCTAGTTAAACCAGAGGTAGATCCTAGTGAGGAAGTTGATACTGCAATTGAAGAAAGTAAAGAAGTTGATGAAGTAGAACAACCTGAAGAAGAGGATGCTCCAGAGGAGAAGAAAGTGACTCCTGAACCAGCTCCAGTATTGCCCAAGATGGTTAGGATGGCCAATCTCTGTGTTGCTGGTGGATTTGCAGTAAATGGTGTCGCTGAGATCCATAGTGAGATCGTAAAGGAGGAAGTTTTTAATGAATTCTTCAAGGTGATACTATTAAGAAATTCTCACCACCCTGGTATATAGTTTCTCAGTTCATTAGCTACTTCTGCTCCATGGTCAAGTGATCTTCCCATGACTTTTTTCTGGCATGACTTGGTAACAGTTATGGCCAGAGAAGTTCCAGAATAAAACGAATGGTGTGACACCGAGAAGATGGATACGTTTTTGCAATTCAAATCTGAGTGAAATCATAACCAAGTGGATTGGAACGGATGACTGGACTATTAACACTGAGAAATTAGCTATCCTTAAAAAGGTAAACGAGTCAGACAGACCTTGTTATCATTTTGATGTCTGCAACAGTTTATTATATGCTTCTATTCCAGCAGTACTATATATCCTGTAGGAAATTAGATTTGCTTTTTGAGGTCAAGTGTGAAATATGGGGACATTAGGTTTCATGAAAGAAGTTGTGTGATTCCTTTACCGGTACTTGGTTTATTTGGTCGGTCTAATTTACATCCGTTCAATTTTTTGGTCAATATGAAATAATAGCAGCTTTTCCTATGGTACATACCAATGACCGTGTAGGAAATGGTCTCCATCGTCTTCCTTAAGCACAAATTTCCTGATCATCTG
The DNA here is from genome assembly GCA_028455895.1 of Rhodomyrtus tomentosa. Taxonomy (NCBI): domain Eukaryota; kingdom Viridiplantae; phylum Streptophyta; class Magnoliopsida; order Myrtales; family Myrtaceae; genus Rhodomyrtus; species Rhodomyrtus tomentosa. Next base: position 7,605,888 of record JAPCWY010000003.1, on the reverse strand, counting down.
ACTTTTCAAGGATGGCATTGCCTTTTTTTAGTACTGCAGCAATGATTGAGGTCATCATGCATGTATACAGCTGTAAATTTCTTATGGTGATAGACCTTTTGAATCGAATGCTTTTAAGAAGTTGAAATAAGGGCTAGTCATGCACTTAACCTGAAAGGCTGGTGTGTTTATCCACAGTTTGCTGATAATGAAGATCTCCAATCGGAATGGTGGGAAGCCAAAAGAAGAAACAAGACAAAGGTCGCAGCATTTCTCAAAGAAAAAACTGGATACATTGTCAGTCCCGATGCCATGTTTGATGTCCAGGTTAGTTCTTCCTCTATTTTCTTTCTGGTCTGTAGACAAGCTCTGGGGGAGATGCGGCGTTTGCCCTCTTTTCTGCTATTGGTGAACTCTTGCACAGAAAGACCAACTTATGGCCGTCTCCTGTCCCCCTGCCAGTGGGGAATCTGCTCCAGGTGTTTCTTTACTGCCGCTTTATCTCATGTCAGCCTGTGCCTTCCTTAGGTGGCCCTCCACAGAAACATCTCTGCAGCAGGCATAACTCGTTCAGGCTCTTCTTGTTGCCTTGGCTACTTTGCACATGTGACTCTGCTTTCGTGATAGAACCAGGGACTTTTCATTTAAGTCGTAGTAGTGAGCTAATTTATGGAACCGCAATTGAGGCAGCAGAATCATTTCGCTGACCAAATAATTCCCTTTCTTAAGGGTTTTCTTCCCCATATCCCGACAGTAAGCTGGTTTTTTGGGGGAAAACGGATCGTCTCTAAGGTAGTCCTAGGAGTTTTCTATATATACTTCCAACATCAACATCAACATCTTTATCCCAAACTAGTTGGGGTCGGCGGTCGATGAATCCTAAAGATTCATAAAATAAAATAAAATAAAATAAAAGCTGGATCGATCGAGGAAAAAGAGATAAATATGTAAAAATAAATAAATAAAGATAATATATATATAGGGAAAGGACTAAAAAGGGCACTCAGGAACATGGGAATTCTGCCCCTCCACAATACTAATAGTTTTTCTGTATATACTTCCTAACCTAGAAGAAGAAAGTAAAAACATGAAACTTCAGAAATCTTAAGTGAAAAGGACTAACAATAGATATGCAAATGGCAAACGAATCATGGTAATCTCTATGCCTGCAATTGATCTGGTCTTGCGACAGTGAACATTTCATAGGTGGTGTTCTGACTGTTTTAATGGATGGGCTAAACTCATATCTCGCGAAACGCTAGCGATTATACTATGTTGCTCTAAACATGCGTATCCTATGCAACTTATCAGAATAGGTTACTTTCAAGGCATGTATGACTACTTCCAAATTTTGACGGTCTTAGAAGTTTAATTGAGAGATCTTGATTATTTATCTTCAGGTAAAGCGCATACATGAATACAAGAGGCAGTTATTAAACATCGTTGGCATTGTCTATCGCTACATGAAAATGAAGGAAATGACACCTGATGAAAGAAAGACGAAGTTCAGCCCTCGGGTCTGCATATTTGGAGGCAAAGCATTTGCTACATATGTCCAAGCTAAGAGAATTGTGAAGTTCATCACGGATGTGGGGGCAACCATTAACCATGATCCCGAAATTGGCGATCTCTTGAAGGTGATTTTGTCTATTGGCTACATTTAGGATATCATTTGATATTTGCTCAAACTAGTTATAAACTAATAGATTGGTTGGTTTCTTTCCAGTGGATGTCGAGTGCAATCTTATACACTGAAATCGATTGTATCATTGTTCTCCAGCAACTTCATCTACACAGCAGAATAGCTAGTTATGTTATGGACATCTAAATGCATGTATGACATGTTCATTGCTTCAATCTAGGTTGTCTTTGTTCCAAACTACAATGTCAGTGTTGCGGAAGTGCTTATTCCCGGAAGCGAGTTGTCACAACACATCAGGTATCTTGTTTAATATAGTTCTCATAGCCTGAAATCTCAAAACTGCCGGTCCATACATCTTTAACCTGGACCAGTTGAAATCTAGTCGTTAGTTCTAGATCCTAGTGGCTGACCATCACTTATGTTTTAAGAGAGATCAAAACATGTTAGGATATTTTTCCAAATAGTATAGTTGACAGCAAATAGTATTTATATACATATTTATTTATTTTTACACATTTATCTCTTTTCCCTCGCTTGATTCTGCTTTTATTTTTATGATTCTTTGGGGTTCATCGACCGCCGACCCCAACTAGTTTGGGATAAAGGTGTTGTTGATGTTGATGTTGATGTTGAGTATAGTTGACAGCAACTCTCTCTGCTCTATAGTACTGCTGGAATGGAGGCCAGTGGAACCAGCAACATGAAGTTTGCAATGAATGGGTGTGTCCTCATCGGAACCTTAGATGGAGCAAATGTTGAAATAAGACAGGAGGTTGGAGAAGACAACTTCTTCCTCTTTGGGGCAAGGGCGCATGAAATAGCTGGGCTGAGGAAGGAAAGAGCTGAAGGAAAGGTAATGTCGTGACGTTAGAACTTTTTGCTTGATAATGGGATAAAGAACCATCATTGTGAGATAAGATCCCACCATTAAAAAAGATAATTTTCTGACTGGATTACTGTCCCATAGACATTGCCCATATGAATCTAATGATGGTCAGAGACATGATCTCACACTTCGATGAGAAGCATCGTCAATGATCAGCTTTTCATTCTCTTTCTTAGTGCATATGATCAAATTGTGACATTTTCAGTTTGTCCCGGATGCTCGTTTTGAAGAAGTAAAGGCATATGTCCGGAGCGGTGTTTTTGGTCCCTACAACTATGAAGAGTTAATGGGATCGTTGGAAGGAAATGAAGGCTATGGACGTGCAGACTATTTCCTCGTGGGCAAGGACTTCCCAAGTTACGTAGAATGCCAAGAAAAGGTCGACGAGGCATACAGAGACCACAAAGTGAGTAGTCACAAACAACAATTGCTGAAAATATGTTATTGTTTCTGCTCTCTTGTCGAAGATTTGCCTGCAAGTGCTTGATCAGAAATCATATGCCAAGATTTGCCTATCTATGCATAGGAAATTGAAGCCCATCTTGCATCAATTAGTAGTTTCCTTGATGCCGTATCCCTTCATTTCTCCATGTTATACCTTAATCTCTTGCTTCTCGATCTTCGTTATAATTTTTGGGTCTAAACTTTCTTATATCAGATTCTTTGCCAAGTGCTCTCTTGCTCCTTTTGACTGATCTAGTTCTACAATATGTGCTTGCACAGAGATGGGCAAAAATGTCGATCTTGAACACGGCTGGATCATACAAGTTCAGCAGTGACCGGACAATCCACGAGTATGCCAAAGACATATGGGGGATCGAGCCGGTCGTACTGCCATAACTTTACAGTTTGTGTTCCCCTGGTAAAAGTGCAGCAATGAATTGCCTTCTTGCATCAACCCACTCTGATAGGAGAATAAAGGGGTTGGTGGATCAAAGAGAGAATAGTTAATTTGTAAAGCTATGTCCTCATATTACTATAAATTGTAGAATTACAAGTACAATGAGGAGTCTGTACGAATTACCCCCATATTGCTAAGCCTGGAAATTACACGATAGCTCAGCTTCACAAAGCTGAGGAATACCTTCCCTGACAAGTGACAACTACCTTTGTCGAGCTTCCGAACTGATTTATCTGCTATAACTCTAATGAAAGTCGGTTGGATTGATCATTTCTACGGTACAATGAAACAGGAGGATTCCAATTGTAAACGAACAAAAAGAGAGGGAGCTGTTTGCAAGTACACTAGTTGACGGTAATCTGTTGCAAAGCCAACCCCGTTGTCCTCCTAATTTCGCATTTAAGACCCGACCTTTCGACGGTAGCCTATCGTCCCCTACGACCTGTTTAGCCCTCCATAACCCGAAATCACTTTGTATTCCGCAACTGTCTTACCTCTTTGTCGAATGAGCTTTTTCGGAGCGTTTTTCTGTTAGTATGAACATCGTGAAAGCGAGATCAAAGTAGCATAAATCTGAAGTTAGTACATTTAAGGTTTAGATATACTAGGAGATCAATGTTTTCAGTCTTAAGTAAAACAGGAGAGGAGGCTTCGGTTGAGAGGGAAAGAGATGTTTTGGCCATCTCATTGCGATTTCTTTGTGAATTTTTTAGCTAATGAATGGATCTCAAATTCAGCTATTACGGGTTAACGACGCAAACGATCCCTAAACTTTGGTTCATTGTGTTATGTGATCCTTGAACTCTAGTACAATATGTAACACTGTCTCTGAATTTCTAATTTGTTCAGTGTGAACTTTTGGTATATTTTCAATTTAGTCGTTGGACCATATGAAAACGTACATTATTGGCTTTCCATTAATTCAAGTACATGGATGGTATTGAACATTTTCATACGGTTCATGGACTAAATTAAACATGTATCTCTTTGCCCAAAAAAAAAAAGAGATTAAGTATGTATCAAATGTTGAGCGACTATGTTAAATAAATTAAAATTTCACGAGCGACATCGCACATTGAGCGATGAACCATTCTTGCCATTTTCACTACGATTATATACGTGCCCCTCGATTTTTTCTACTCTTCTTTTCCAAGATTGATTTTGCGGATCCGTAACATCCTCTCACTTTCATGAAATGACCAATTAAATAATGAAGTGCACTAACCTATGCTCTTCTTCTCTTTTTAAGGTCACATCTTTGGTTCTTTCAAAACTCTTGGCAAGGTCTTGCCCTCTTGCCATGAGTGTCATTTTCTTTCCTCAACTAGCAAAGGTGTCTCTTATGCACCTATTCCTACTGGTTGCTTGCAAGTTTTTGCCACCTCCTTATTGGTCTGATTGTTACTGAGTTGACTCTTGCAAATCTTCCCCCTCTTTTGAATAAGGGGATATTTGCGAATAAATACCGCCAAATTAGCGGAAACAAAAGAGTAATGCCGCGCATATTAAGGTCAGTTTACAAAGGATATATCCACAATCAAAGTGAAAATGAAACTTTTTTACTAGATTTTAGGGATATGTTCACCGTAATTTTTAAAAATATCGTTACAAAATTGAAATGAGTTTTAAAACTTGTAAAAAGTACAATCAAGTCTTCCAACTTATCAAATTGCATGGTGCAATCCAGTATTTTCATTAACTCTATTCAACTTGGCTAATGAAAAATACTGACGTGAGTCACGTCGCCGTCTGGAATAATTAAATCTCTAAATAAGCTTAAAACTCTACCCATCATTAATCAGAAAAAGGCTATGGAACATATTTGAGAGGTGGGTCATCCTCACTGGTTATTGCCTTACGAAGCCTCGACCGTCCATGAGATTTTAGATCTGGAAGTGCTACGTTAAGACAAGCTTTTTACCTTAAAATTATCTGTCTAATCTTAAATGGTGATGTGAACATGCTCGATTCTCTTTCTAGTGCCACGTTTTTCAAAGAGCCGCTCGAAACAAGAACATCTTCAGCGTTGATCCTCAAAAAATGCCATGATTAATCATATTTAAAAAAAAAAATGCTGCGTTAGGAAAATGCATGTAGTGATATTCTGAATAGCGTGGGAAAAATAAACGTTATTAGGGAAAATCCCGGAAACGTGCCTAAGCTTTTGCTCGATGGCAATATAATCATAGTTCTATCTTCAAGACTTCCAAGTTGCGCATCTTGACTCAACTGTCGTCCTGGAGGTCTTATTCGGTAGAACCGCCGTGGATGACCTCCGATCGAAGGTCGCGCCAGTCATCCTCGGCCCGGGCAATCTGACGAGCAAGCACGAGTAAAAGGGAGCAGAGATGGGAGAGCAACATAGAAAAGTGATAAGGTGGAGGAGAGAAGGGAGGGCCAAGGTGGCACACGACGACGGCGGGAGCTGTGATGAACGACGACAGGGGTGGAGGGCGGTGGATTGGTGGTGGTAGAGCGTCCCACAACTGCAGAGATTGGGGACCGGCACCGCGGAAGGTGGTGGCGGAGATGGGTGTTTTGAGGTACCGGAGGGTTGGGGTGTTCAACAAGCGATTTGCAAAATCTTCTTTTTACTGTAAATTAGATGAACGTAGTTATTATTTTGCCAAATAAGTCCTTTGCAACGAAATCAATTTTGGAAATCAATTTTATACTTTTCAATTTTATCAATTAAGTCATAAACTTTTTTATCTTTTGTCAATTGAGTTTATCCAATCAATTTTAGTAAAAAATTATTGAGTTTGACGCCGATAATGCACAAACGTTGACAAGATTTTTAAAAAATTCAAATTTTTAATTGTTTTAATTTTTTATACTTCTATTTTATTTTATTTTCCTTATTTTTTATCCAGTTCGGAATGGTAGCCGACTGGAATTTGGATTTACTAATATTGTTTACCATTATCAAATCCGAACCATCCATCCATGGACGGCTCGGATTTGATAATGTTATCCTCGTTTTGCTTTGAAATCTCAATCCCGCCGACTGACCCTCGCCGAGCTTGTGAGTAAAAAACAAAGCACCAGTTCCCATTTACGAAATTAGAATTTCACTTGCCGAGAATCCATGCAGATAATGGTGGTCCCCACCGCAGCTGACGGCGGACAGATCTTGCGTGCGCAGCTCGCAAAATGATAATAACCGTCCGATCAAAAGCCCCGGAGAAAAGGTCAGCGCGGGAGACGGGCGGTGTCAAAATAACGCACGTGCCCTAAATGCGGGACTTGCCCACCTATCTGCTTGCGTGCCCGCGCTAGGATACCACAATAAGACTTGCTTTGTTCAGAAATCAATTGATTATGATGTGACAATATATAGCTTAATAATCAAATTAAGTTGTTAAACCAAGTCAGAATCGTCCATATGTATTCGACAATATTTGACGTAACGTTTTCTCTTCTTCTTCTTTTTTGGCGCTTTTCGCCCGCAGCATATGTCGCATCATTCCGTGAAAATCAAATATGATTTCGTCTTAGCAATATTAGCTCGTGTTATTTTGCTCGAGCATCTCCTTGTTTGTTTATCCAGTCGCAGACGGTTAAATTACTTTGTTAGACAATCTTACTCATCGCGAAATTCTCGCCTTTTTCGCGAACTTTTAACTTTTCATTTGTACGCGCCATATGTTGCTTTGCGTTTTTAGTCGTTATTGAAATCAAATCAAATATAGAACTTTCGTATTGTCTTGTTGAATAATGTTTTCTTTTGGGCAAACATGAAACAGCGTGTTTTCCATTAGTAATCAACCATCCAAATTACTCGTGACGTTTGTTTATGGGGGCAATGAGATAATGAGTAAATTTCATGTCGCAATAATGACCTTTCAAATATATCAAGCAAAGGATTTATTATCAAAATTTCATCGGCTAAAAACCGGTCGAGTGTTTGTGAACTATTATATAGCAGAATTAAGAAGATTTGGATTCGATTCATTAGAAAATTCGATCTGCTATTTTGAGTGGAGATGAGATTATAGATATATGTGATCATATGTCTAGCAAAGCAATGCTGAAAGGGAATGGACCACGTACGCGTGATTCTTGCATATGATGTATTGGCACAACAAATAAAGTGCATTTCCACTTTTAAGGACCACATCTATTTATTCTTTTATCCGAAATATACGTGGCAAATCAATATATGAAAAAAAAAATCAGCACACAACACTGCATCTTTACATAAAATAATATCACTCAATGAACATATAGGCAAATAAACATATATTTAAAAAAAAACGAGAGGCGGGTAATTGTTCTTTTCGAATCCCGAACCAGCATAATGAAGTTAAATTCAACTAAATTGAAGTTAGATTCCTCGCCATGATGTTCACACAGCTTAAGTTATTTGCACATCATGCACCACCCACATGCGATTCACGAGGGACATATGTTACGCCTCAACAGTACTAGGAGTCTTGTCGGCAGTCCCACGTGTCCAGCTGTCGATGCAGCCTCGGGCGTCATTGCTCCAATCAATCTAATCTTTGGAAATTCAGTAGTGGAAAAAAGTTGGCGCCCCGATGCTCAAGGGCAGACAAAAACTAGTATGCGCCGGGGTAGCGCGGCTAAAATCGGATATTTCGGATCGCCGGGAGAAATTCAAATCTTAACTCATCAATTATTCAGTTAAATTCATATTTAATCAAAATTTTAAATCATGCGATTCACACGTATAACTCAACAATCTTATTCTCGTGTGCGCACTCGGTGCTAAGCCTACTCTCCCTCAATTCATGCATCAACTTTGGGCAATAGCACCAATCAACCATTGACCATGATATTATTTGTTGAAAGCGCACGACGTAAGCGCAATATTTTTATTCGATGAGATCGTCAAGAGGGATCTAAGTTCGAACCTGTCAAATTAGTTGAATCTATATTCACTTAAAAGCGTAAGTCAATAATGATTTATGAGTTACGTTAGATATAATAACTGCTCCATAATATACGAATTCTTCAATATGAGATTTTTATAATATAACTCACGTGTGAATATCAACAATACGATACTATTTTTTTTTGGGGGGGGGGGAGGGGGGAATATGTGAGTGGTATTCACTGCGAAGGACGTCGTTCATGAACGTCTATCATAAAATCCTAACATGGAGTACAAGATTTGCTAACTAGTGGCGTCGTGCCGTTCAAGTTAGAGCATTCGAGAGGCTAACGATGGTCGTTTCGAGTTCAGCTTACGAATCACAGACTTGTAATAACCAATTCCATCCGGAATAAAATTTATTATTATTATTATTTTGGTGCAGGGAATCATCTATTTGCCATTAGACAAATTAGCATTATAAACATCTAATAATGCGCTCGGTTGTCATCAAACAATAAACATCTTTGGTTGGCTCCAATCATGCAGTGCCAAGGAACACATGTCGACGTGTTCACGTGGTGTCCTTTACGGTGATGTCCGAATCGAACGCAGCCAAGAATAAGAGCAGCGAGGCGAACCGGACTGGAAGGCCGCAAACCTTCCACGTCGAAACCGAAATATGTTTCGGCAACTTACGCAAGTCCGCATGCATCGCTTCCTTTCGCGATAACCTTTCGTCTCTATATCCTGGTTGAAGCCTGAAGGAAATTAAATTCTTCCAATAACCAAAATTCGTAACATGAGCTTAGGGGGAAAAAAAGATCTTAACGGTCAGGCCCTACATTATAACATACAATGAAGGCTAGGGGTTACAAGGACGCCCCCTGAATTTGATGAGCTAATTGCTAAAGACGTTATACACGTACTTCAATTGTGTCAATTCAATCTTAAATTTTTTATTTATTTGTCAATTCAACCATAAATGTTTTACTTTTGTGTCGGCTTATTCCATCCGGATAATTTTGATCGGAAAATCATTAATGTGGTGCTACCGGCGCTGACATGGTAATTCATTCTTAAATTTTTTGTTGTTTTTTTTTTGGGGGGGTTCTATCTTTAGATTGTGCAAGAGCCATACATCTTGCTAAGACCTTCGGACAAGAGATGTCTCTTCAATTTCAATCTTGAGATTGAAAGGAGCGGTTGCGAAATTGAAAGGGTACAGGAATTTTGTAAACGTTTTGCTTCAACTTGCGATCGTAATCAATTAGGGTTATCTTTCCTTCTTTAGAACGCGGGACACGTGTTGCTAGATAGCGATATAGTTGAATATTATCTCCCGGGATCGGGACGTGGACCAATTGTTACCGCGTAAACTGGGAATTTTCGCTAGATGGCGATACGCTATTTGACACGATATTCCTTTGGAGGAGTGAGATTTCTTCTCATTTGTTTCCTTCCGCGAGGCGATTTTTTTTTTTTTTCGTCGCCTTCTTTTGTATTATTACAAATAATGTCTTCGCTGATGGAACCTACCAAACATTCGATCGGTTTTCATTTCGATCGAGGATTCGTCATCTGATCTTATTGGTTAAATTCGTATAGAATCAACTCATCATTCTGAGGAGAGCTTCAAGGTTGATCACATATGTTATAATCAGAGGAGCAAAAAGAAAGATAAATTAGGATTGTCGAATCCTCTCAACGGATATAGTTTTTGCCTCCAATTTAATGCTCCGTAAAAGATGAAATCCTGAAGTCAAATCCTTTTAACCAATTCACATAATAAAGAATTCTTCGATTTTTTTTTTCAGACTATTGCCCTTTCTGATAATTAACGACTATGAACTATATGTCCGGCTTCCCTTACCCCAAAAAAAAAACTATATGTCCGGCTTTTGTATCGAATAAGAGCACGACTTGTTTGACAATTCAAGGAAAAAAAGGAAACTTTGGCTCTCCGTTAAACCCTGTATGAATGGAAAAATAAATTAGGTTCAACGGTACCTTTGTTTTGCTGAAAATTTGGTGATGAAGGGAAATATTTTATAGATAAACGATTAATTTTCATTTCTTTTGGTGATTCAGGAAAGTTTAATTTTTTTTATCGGGAGAAAGGGAAATTTTTTTTTTAATCAATCTAAATTTATTGTATTCATTCTGTTAAAAGCAGTTTTCGCAAATTCATCGAATACTAAAAAGTCGAGAAATGACCTCATAGAGCCCACAATTAAAAAAAATATATATATATCTAGACGACCTCACTTTTTGCGAAAGTCGACGTACGTGGAACATCAAATTTATGTCAATTGGGATGGAGGGAGCGGGTACCAAAGTTTCGCGGAAATAAATTAAACAGAAGTGGGGTCCACTCTCCTTGTCGGAAAGATCGTATCACCACCTCCTCCTCCTCCTCCGCCTCCTCCTCCTCCTCACCCCCCGCCAAGAGCTTTATTTACCGTCCCGCCATTCATGCGCGTGGGCCCACGCTCGCTCGCTCTCTCTCTCCCCCTCCGATGGAACGGAGCACTGTGCTTGTAACTACTCTCCTCCCGGTACTATGTCTGGAACACACAGAAGGAAATTTGCTGAAGAAAAGAAACCCCTTCCCCCTCCTCCTTTTCTCTCTGTCGAACCCAAAAAAGAAGCTTCAAAAAGCTACGCGTCCCTCGCAAACCCTAGCTCTCTCTCTCTCTCTCTCTCTCTCTCAAACTCTGCACTGCGACTTCTCGATTCTTAGGGGCAACAACCTTCCATGGACGACAATGGAGGCCGGCACCGATCCGATCCGTTCGCGGAGTTCGCCCCCATTTCCAGCTGGCCCCAGCTCGGGCCCGACTCGGACGGCCGCTACTTCTTCGGCGCCGACCGGGACAGCGCCGTGCTGAGCGAGTTCGGATGGAACCTTCCCGGAGCCGGATCTGTTGGGGGAGCTCCCGACTGCTTCGGGGACGTCGACCAGATCATCGCCGCGGGCGACTGGACGGGATCGGCTCCTCGCGGCTCCGACGCCGCCTCGGCCGCCGGCGGGGCCGCGGGGGACGCGTCTACGTCGAACAGGTCGGCGTCCTCGGAGTCGAGCGAGGATCCGCCGGAGAGGTCCGCGGCCTCCGGCGAGAGCTTGCTGGCGCCAGAAAAACCGTGAGTATCATAGGGCTTTTGCTGTTGTGGGAATGAATCGGAACTGAGAATCGCAAAATTATAATGAAAAACCCACGGGTCTTCCGGGGTTCGGGGAACCGAGGAATCACATCGAAGTCGGAGTTGAATCGTCTCTTCTCCGATCTCGAGTCTTTCCGGCCCAGTGCAACTCCCACGGTTCGTCCGTACGCTCTAGAAGCGCATGGGAGTTGGGTTGAGGCGAGGCAATTTCGTAATTTCGAGCGAGAACGGGAGGGCGATATTGGGCGGCTGTATGAGTTAGGTAGGCGCGTCCTTGGACGCCGCCGAAATTCGGCGGCAATAGCGTGCGCCAATTTCTCTCTTTCTTGCCCTTTTGCTCTTGCCTTATCTACGACACCGATTCTGGTTTTCTCGTTCTTCCATGGATTTCTTGGGTCATTTTACGAAAGTGGCGGTGGGAGTGATCCTTGACATTCGAGATCTTCTCCCCAGGTCCGCACGTTTCCTTTTTCGAAAGCAAAAAGACAGTGGGCTGCTTTTTGGGGGAGGGAGGGAGGGAGAGAGAGAGAGAGAGAGAGAGAGAGTTGACTGAGCAGAGAGATAAGATAGATCGAGAAGCGTACTGACAGACAGAGCAACTTTTGCGCTCGATGGCCGAGGCAGATTTGGTTGTCTGTTCGGTGGGCGCCTCGAGCGATCCCGGTTGGATTTTTTCCACATGTTATCATATGTTTCTGTCATGCACGATAACAAAACAAAACATAACATAAAAACGAAACAATAAATGCCCGTTGTTTCCAGAGAGGTTTTCTTGACCACGGCTTGGCTCGGATCATCATCAGAAGACAAGATTCAACTCCGACCACCGTTGTACATCAACGAGAAACGGCAATGGTGTGTTTGTCGTTCACGTGGAACTGGACATTCCATTTGCAGTGCTTTTTCTCAGTTCATTCAGACCCTCGCAGGAAAACTGACCCAGAAAATTCGCCACGCTTCTTAGTCTTCGTATACAGTTAGCCTAGAGAATGAATGCACTTTGCGGTTTGACTAATGGCATTGTCACAAGCTGCAAACAGCATCAAGATTTACTATATCACTACCCCTTCACAGCCCCCCACAGCCCCCAACCCCCCCCCAAGTAAACACGGGCCTGTCGTTCCAACGCAGGTCGAAGGTTCGAGATCTTAACCTCTCTCCTTGTAATGAAACAACTGCGGCGTCCGTATTCTGTATGGTAGGGCTACTTCCGCGCGGAGACTCATGACATTAGCTCTTACCTTCTTTGGTGTTGAAGAATCTAGCGTCTCGATCTTGTTGTTTATATAACAAGTTTGATCTTATTTTGGCTGGATTTGCAGGATATTTACATGCTAGTTGTTTCGCACGCACCTGGCTTGCTAGTTATCATCGTTCGATTTTTTTTTTTTTTTGGGGGGGTACTAATTCGGGGTTGATGTGCTTCTGCAGGAGTAGAGTTCGAAAGAAAGGACAAAAGAGAATTAACCAGCCACGGTTCGCGTTCATGACTAAGAGTGAGGTTGATCATCTTGAAGATGGGTACCGCTGGCGAAAATACGGACAAAAGGCCGTAAAAAATAGTCCATTTCCTAGGTATGTTGTTTATGCTCTCTCAAGGTGCCCAAATTTATATGTGCTTGATCTTGATACTCTCCTCTTCGTCTGTCCTTTGATGTGGATTTGAGTGAAAAAAGGGATCTCTTTCGGTCAATTCTTCCGCTGGATATTCTGGTATCAGCCTAAGATCCTTCTAAGAAGGTGCACTAAGGAAGTGCATTACGCCCAAGGGCGGTTTTCCTATCCCTTACGCGCAATATCCCTTTTGAATTTTATGGCGGTGAGCTTAGAAATGGGAGCTCATATGATTTGTGCATTTAATTCTTGAAAGACTTGTGAAGCATTTGATCTTTTCTGGAGTGTCCGACTGCGGCTCTCTCTTAGGATCTGCAGTCATTTGATGAACACCCACATAGCTCGAGAAGCAAAATTAAATTTTTGGTTCCTCTATGAGCTTAAGCGATGCAGTTTTCTTTGGAAGTTCTCCACTTTCAGCAGTCCAAGTAGCACTGTGCATGCGACCGCGGGATGTCGAGACAAGATGACCTTGAGTTCATACTCCTGAGTATCATCAATGTTTCGCCTCATCTTCTTTTAGTGAAATCATCTTTCCACGTTGTAATTATCTGATGTTCGAGGTAGCGTTTGAGTTTAGGTTCTAACTTAGTAGTGCAAGAGTACCTAACGGGAAGGCAATTCACATTGTCATTGTGTACATGTACCAGCACCACAGTACTTGTCAATAATGGCACGTTCCAAATTCCACCAATTCAGGAAACCTTGTTTATCTAAGAATTTCATGAAACTGCACTCATATCATAGTAACTTCAAGTTGATGTTTAGGTGTCGATATTGCTGTACTAATGCTTTTTTCCGTGCTCATGTTTTTGTTTATTCATGTTCTTGCCTCCTCCAAAATTGGCAGACTGGCCATGAACTCAAGATTATGCATATGCTATTTGTCATGCCGACATAGGCAGCTGAATTTTTTGTTGCACTGACTTGCCACAATGGGCCCACTGGTTTGTCAAATGTTGCTGCACGAATGCAGGAGCTACTATCGTTGCACGAATAGCAAGTGCACAGTCAAGAAGAGAGTGGAGCGGTCCTTCGAAGATCCTGCCATCGTCATAACCACCTACGAAGGCCAACATTGCCACCATTCCGCTGGGTACCTCCGCCGCGGCGCCATTAGCCATGAGGCCCCCTTGGGCAGGCGTTTGGCTCATCCGGCCTCGCAAATATACCATCCCACACGAGTTCTTTTACCCATAGAAACTTCTCCTCCTAACTCAAACACTTGCCGTGTACCGACCTCTTCCAGAGATTCGCAACAGTTGCCGACGTCTTCCGGAGAATGCGGTACACCGTTGGGCGCTAACCAAGTTCTTTCTACGGAAGAACTGCTTGCTGATGTCGTGCCTCCTGGAATGAGATGAGGATTGAATTATGATAATTGCTAACTAGAACACGAACTGATATATGCTGCAAATATGGCTCCTATTTGTTCATGTTATTGATTTAATGAGCTTGCGCCTCATGGATGGAGTCCTTTTATTGCTAAAAGAAAAGCCGATGTGTATCAGATCCATTTCTTCAGGCTAACCAATCTCAGACTTCAAATGAAACGCTGGTGATCACCAGAGATGCGAAGATATCTAATATGTGAATAAAAAAATTATATTTGTTCCGTGTCATAGTATAGATTATTATTATTATTATTATTATTTTGACAACCGGATTAGAAAATTCCTAAAAAAATTTGGTAAAAAAATGACCAGTAAATTTTTTTTTCAAGCAACTTATTAGTAACTCATGGAGCTTTCATGAAATTAAGATTTTCATTTAGTAAATATTTACCGATGTTTATTTAGTTTATATACTTTTTTAAATTATCAACTTTTGTAAGAGTGATTTACTAAATGTTTCTTTGATTATGTGGGCAACTGCTTTTGGGTTTTCAACTCTTATTTGAGTTACTTACAAGTTTATTTTTGTTCTAATTACCGACTTTTATTGACCTTTGTTAAGGCCTTAAATTTATCTACTATATTTAAAATATTACCAAATTTAATTGAAGTGCTTCATCATCGTATTTCGATAGTAATCAACTAGGTTTTTTGGTTAACAGTTCTTGTTTTAGTTAATTACTCATATTCATTCGGTTTTGTTCCTAATTTGTGAACTTTTCTGTTGGGTTACTTAATCAGGAAAAGAATTGGTATATGGCTCAATAAGTCCACTAAAGATAGAACAAGGTTTTTTTCGGCCAGAATTGGAGAAGTTGAATTTAAAAAACCAAATAAACATTGGTAACTAACTTAAATAAGATTTAGTAGCTTAACAGTAGTAAAAGATTGATTAGTAGAGCCAATAAAGGTGGTAACAAGATTGGCAAGTGTAGAACAAACAAGAATTAATAAGCAATTTTGAATGTGAGTTGGCAATTCAAAGCTAGTTGGGATTTAATCATAGAAGTTGGTAAGTCACGAACAGGCATAAATAGGTTCGCAATCACATATAATAATTGACGAATTTGAGGCATTGTCAAGAGAAGTAAATAAATGGTAAATGATAAGGATTTTTTTTTTGTCAGAATGAAAGAGAAGTTGGTCATTTACATAACGTATATTTAAGCTATTGGTAAGTAATGTAAATAAATGGTAGCAAAAAATTAATAACCTTTTTTTTTTGTAAGAGGCAAGAGAAAATGATAATTTTTTTAACATAAACCATGTAAACAATGTTAACTAACTCTATTAAGAGTTGGTAACAGAAAATAAGTTGGTAAATTAATCAAAGATAAGAGTTGGTAATCGCTCTGATTAATGTTAGTAATTTTTAAAGAAACTTCATAAGTTAAAAGGTTTGTTAGCTAGACAAATAAAAGCAGTAATTCGATAGATAAATTGGAAAATATTTATAGGGAAAAAATTAAACAACTCTAAGCAACTCAAGCGAGTGTTGGTAACCGAAAATAATTTTACAACATAATCAAAATTTGATAAGTTACTAAAACTAAGGTTGATAGTTTGATATAGTAGTTGCTAACTTTAAGGTGTTTGCTTATAATAAGGTAGATAGAAGTTTGTAAAAAGATAAGAGAGGTCTTTTTTTTTTTTTACTGTCAGAAATAAGGGAAGTTGGTAATTCAAAAAGAGATAATGACAAAAAAAAAACTAGTGGGAAATTTAATAATAAAAAATTTGTCATTAACTCTAATTAAGGTGGACGATATCTAAAAAGAGTTGATAATTTTAAAGTTCGTAATTATTTTTTAAAATAGAAAAATCTAATAAACATTAGTCGACAACTCAAATAAGAGTTGGTAAGCCAAAATTAGTTGGCAATCCAATGGGAGAAAATAGGAAGTCGAACAACTTGTAAAAGAGTTGCAAAACATGAGAAGTTTAACAAAAATTGGTGACCAAGAGCAATTCTTGATAAATTGTAAGAATTGAAAGCCCAAAAGTTGGAAATTCAATCGGAAAAAAGTTGATAAGTCACTTAAACAATAAAGATCGGTAAATTCTAATAAGAATTGGATCAGAAAATCAAGACGTTGATTAAAAAAAAACAAGTATATGTTGGTAAAAGACGAAGAAAAAAGGTTAATAATTCGTAAATTGTCAAAATGATTTTGTAATTTTACAAAGAACTTTCAAAAGCATTCGGAAATCTACCACTTTGAAAAAGAAGGAAAAATCCATGTTTGGGAACGGAACAAATGAATCGCCCCCGTAGGAGCGAGATCGAGTCCTGCTACTCCCAAGCAACTCGGACTTGGATCCGTGGCTATTTTAGATCGACTTGCTTTGTTTCTAAGTTCAATATCTTGTGGAGATGAGCTCCATTCGAGCATCCAAAATTATACTTCAAGGAATCACCCGCAATCTTTGTCCACAATCGTCTCCTCTCGTACGCGATCGTCAAGCTACAGGCAGGAGCCTAAATCGTACTATGCTTATACATCGTGACGGATGGCGATGATATGCCCGGCGAAGACAGACCGGCCACGGAGAAGACAGACCGAGCTGTTCGGTAGAACAAAGACTGTTTCCTGCTTAAAGTTGGGCAGCCGGGCTGCTTCTCTCTTGCTTTTATCTGAGCAGCTCATAAAGCCAGTGCGTGACTATTACACATTGTGACTGATGGCGACAAATTAGGATTTCTGGGACTCTGCCCATCTTGTCAAGCAAATGCATGAGGCAGATGAAGCAGACAGATACACCGTAATGTTGTCCATTGGTAGGTGACTCCACAACCACCAAAACCACATTTCTTCTTGGAGAATAAAGGTTGCATCAGTCAGCTTTGATTCCTCATGATCCCAATGGAACTCATCATTCTTTCCAGCCTTCAATCCAAAGGGTGTTAGTCCAACCACTCCCCCTGCTGTGTTCCTCTGATAATTTTTTTTTTAAACCACCATGCTGAAGCTTGCAACCCTTTTCAAAATCGAGCCACTGTCCCCGGTCTGGTAGTAAAAGGCGGATTACCTCCCATGCCGACGACACCTCATTCGTCAAAATCGGGATCACTGTGTGAGTTCAATACTTGGAGCGTTCTCAAGAAACAGGGGAAGAGATGAGAAGAAAGAAAGAAAGAATTTGGAAGTATTTGCTAATCTTTCTGGTTAACTAGGACAAAAAGAGAGGGCACATGCCAATCAATCCTGCGGTTTGCCGGCATATCCACCGCCGTTGTTTACATGTGAATGCACAGTGCTTTGCCTTGGACCCCAAGGAAACTTCGCTTGCCGCTTTTGTCATTCAACAAACACTTTTTGAACGTGGCGGCTTCGTCAGTAATGCTTGCAACAAGAAATATGCCCGCGTCATTGGTACGAGAGCAAGAGTTAAATGTTTTACCAGGCAAAAGGAGATCCCCAGTGATCAGGGCAGGAAATTCAGTGTAAAGTTCAAGAAAAATATCACAGCGAAATGAATCAAAAATGTTCTTTTTTGCTTTTCTTTGTTTTTCGTCTCTATGGAGACATTTCAGGAAATTGCGAGAATTGAGAAAAGAATTTGAGAGCTTCTGATTGAGATCTTCTCTGGTGAAACTCTTCACAGTCATAAGCAAAATATAGAGCATCTTGGAGAGAGTTGAGTCTCGGACGATAAGGAACAAAAGCGAATGATTCTCCCGGATTTGATTGGTGAACATTGTAGTGTCCCCCAACTTCGCGCCCAAGGTTTGTCGCCAGAGACCTATCTTTAACATGACAATAAACCGGCCTCGCCATTTTCCTCTTCCCAGGCAGGAAGGTTGAGATCGATTAAAGCAGGAACCTCGTGAACTTCGCGCCCTGTCACCACCGCTCTGTCTTCGGACCCCGCTAGAAAGTGCGATCTCTTGTGACCTCCTAAAGCTTGGCCTGACCGAAAGACCCTGAAGCAGATTGGGCACTCATGCCTGTTGTTCTTCTTTGTACCTGGTTTTTTCTCCTTTTGAGTCGCGGTTCCACCGGCGCGAAACCCCTGATCTCTAATCACTTGTGCACGACTGGGAGATGTATCAATCTCACCGCCGGTCTTGCTGCTCTCGTATTTGGACCAGGCGCTCATCTTTAACTTCTTATGGCAGTCTTTGTGCTTGGGAAGTTCCTTGGGAGAGCCGAAGATCTTCTCCCCGATCACAGATTTGTTTTTCCAATCACTGAATGATCCTTGCATAGCATTTCCGAATCTCTCACTTGAAACATCTAATGCTTCCCTTATGGCGCCTTCTACTCCCTCGGCTTCGTGTTCGATTCTGTTCAGCCATTTCCTCCATTCCACACCATCTTCCCTAGCTTTAGATACGCAGATTAATTTACGATTCTTAAGCGCAGGAATGCTAATATCGTCGTCAACATAACAATCAGATTCCGTCTTCTTCACATATCCAGAACCGTAACTGTTAGAAACATCAATCTCACCTGATTTCCCACTTCTAACATCACTCGACGAGGATTTAGCCTCTAAACGATCTGAATCATGATCTGCACAATCGTGGATCCAAGTCCAAGCACCCTTAAAATTACTAGTATCCCTGGATAGCATCATCAAACATTTTGCCACCTCTTCTTGTTCTTGTTCGATCTCAGAAACAGAGGATGAACCGCAGAATAAGATCTTTGCAGGACCTCTACACTTGATTCTTTTCGATCTCCTACACTGAATTTGAGCCGACGCTTCTGAATCCGGGAGCACATCCATTTCTAGGATCTGCTTCTCGCTGTACTCCAACGCATCCTTTCGGCGATTGGTCGCCTTTTCTTTCTCGGAATGACAAGCCATATGACCGCAAAGAGCTTTCAACGACTGAAACCCTTTCCCACACTCTTTACACACGTTCCCTGCTCGCAATATACTGCCCGAACCCTCGAACAGTCTCGTTTCTTTCCGGTTCCTGTGGAGGAAGTGGCTGGAATTCCCCTCAACTCGAAGCTCCTTGACCCCATGATCATTACAATGCCGACCATCTTCTCCAGCGAAACCACCAGCTATCTTATGAGAGCTCAAATGACCGCCTAGAGATTTCCCACACGGGTACCTCTTGTTGCAATACTTGCACACAAAGTTCATCTTCCCTTGGGATGACCAAAGATACAGAGCAGAGCAGAGCTAAAAATTACAGCAAACCACTAGTGTAAAACAGCAGATCACTGCACAGCGCATATCTCAGATCTCCAAAAAAAAAAAAGATGCTGCATTCCTCGTTCCTTGCCCATCTCCTTCCACCAAAAGAACCATCAGCTTGTGCTGAGAAAGATGAAGCAGAGGAAATTCAGTTCCAGATCAAGGAGCTCATATCTGATGTGCCGGATTTCGGCAAGATGAGAAAGTTTGCAGCTTTTTCCACAAAAAGAACGAAAGTGTGACCGGTTCTTTTTTTCTCCCAAAGTACAAGATCCAGACCCACCAAAGAACAGGCCGCCCTCCAAATCCCACACCTTTTGCCAACTCTCGCTCCTCACATCACGTCCCTCTCTTGATCGTTCCAAAAAAAAAAAAATCGGACGAGGAGGAAAAATTCAAAACTTCGAAGGGGGGGTGTGTCGCTAATGATGGCGACGAACATGGCCCTATGCGGAAGAACAATCAAAGCAAAAGACGCTATTGACTCTTTCTCTCTCTCTCTCTCTCCTGCGGTTGTGCTCTTCTTGTTGAAGTTTGGAGGAGAATTCCATGCATGGCAGCTCAAAAGATGCTCAGTAGAAAAAGGTTCGGGGGAAGCAAAACCGTAGGGTAGCGCACGTGTGCTGGAGAGAGCACAGATCGCGTACTCGATTGGACGGCTGAGATTGGTGGGTTTTTTTTTTTTTTTTGGGGGGGGGGGTGGTGGGGGTGTGTCAACTTCAGTAAATACCCAAAAAAAAAAAAAAAAAAACAAGGCAGGTTCTTTCTTCCCTACTTAAGCAAGTAAGTAGGGGACAAAAGTTTTTGGACATTGCATTGTCGATATTTCATGGAATTGCATTGTCGATATTTCGAAAACCTATCTTTTCTAATTAAGCATGTTCGACAAATGATGGTACTGTAGAATAGTTTTTCGCAAGTCTTAACGAAGATCAGTTACTCGACAAGGAATTTGGACCAATTTGTACTGTAATAAATAAATATGTTCATGTTCCTTCTTTGTAATTTTTCTTTTTTTTTTATTCGCTCGAAATCCAAATGCATAAAGGGCCTTTTCCGTCGTAACGCATTTGTTTATTTGACAAAATTTGTCTTAATTTCAGCGATGTTATCTGGAAACATTCACCCCGAGCAAATGAGTCTCGAGAATTGCTAGGCGAGACCTCGAGAGGGAGGGATAAAAAAACTTCACCCGAGCGAAAAATGTTGTGAAGCTATAGAATTTTCGGCTCATATAAGCCCTATTCAGCTTTTTACCCCAGCACATACATTAATGATTTATCACATGTACAGCCACACAATAAATTGAGTTGTCAAGCCGGATTAAAGTGATGAGGTAAATATATTCCGCTCGAATTAATATGTTGACTAGACCAAACAAAATCCAAGTTGGAAACATCAAAGTAGACATTGGCCCTGTTTGGTTCAGCACTTGAAATGAACATTGAGACTGTAAACTCTCTTAGCCAAATGCAAATGACGCTTGACTACTTTTTGTTACCTAGTTTTGGGAAATGCAATTGCATCTCAAATGCATTTCAAACGCTTTTAGCCTAAAGTACTCATAGAGGTACTTTGGCAAGTTGCATTTGCTGAATGCAACTATTTTATATATATATATATATATATATATATATATATATATATATATATATATATATATATATATTTTAACATTGTACCATTGCCATCGACCATCACCGCCTGCCGTCGTCGTTGACGACTGTAACAGCTGCCACCCACTGCTATTGCCCATCGCTGACGACCGCCATCGCAACCGACAATCGCAGACGGCTACCACTACCGCCTGTGTCTAGCCATCGTCACCACCCATCACCACCACTAAACGTCGTCGCCCACTAGTCGCCACCATCGAGAGCCCGCCGACCACTGCTGCCTCCCCCGATCATTGCCAACCGCCGTCACCGCCGACCACCACATTTGAGCCTTTTTGGTTCAGTATTTATCCAAGGTATTTTTAGAAAATGCAAATATCTTTGAACTAAATACCTTTTTCCAAAATGCAATAGGTGTTTGATAAAATGGAATTCAAAAACACATTGAAAATCAATTTCGACGTAAATGTTGTTTGGTGAAAAATACACTTTGTAAAGTATTTTAACTTTTTGAAAAAAAAAATGTATCGATTGATAGTGGATGGCGACGGCGACGGCGACGGTAGTCTACGGTGGGTTACGATCGGCGGCGATGATTGTCGATGGTCGGCGGTGGTTGGCGGTGATGGTACAAAACTAAAAAAAAAAAAATAGTTGGATTTCGCAAATGCAACTTCCCAAAGTATCTCTAGAGGTATTTAAGGCTAAAGTACTTTGAAGAGTATTTAAGATGCAATTGCATCTTCCCAAAATAAGGTTAAAAAAAAAAATAGTCAAACATCATTTATATTTGGCCAAGTATTTTAAAACCCTAATGCTCCTTTTAAATGCTGAACCAAATAGAGTCATTAATAGAGGAAAGAATAATTGTTGTTGGCACTCGAGATTTTTTATTTTTTGGTCGTGGTTGGCTCCTGGGATTTGCCCAATAGTTTTCTAAGAAATAAATCTTATTATTATTACTACTATTATTATTATATAAATATAGAGTTGTGCATGGTCCGGGCCAGTGTGGTCCTGGCATGGAACTGGGGATCAGACCAATAGTCTCAGTTTTCATATTTTCGAGACCACGGATCGGGTCAGGATCGACGGTTCAGATCTGTTCGGGTAGGATCGCTAACTCTAACTATTTATAAAAATATAGACTTTAGAAATTACAATACAATGTTAATTTACAATATATAATCAAACTACAACAGTAAAATAACCCCGTAAATACTAGGGGTACCCACGTGTGTTCGATCCGGCCTTGAAGTCTTCACGTAATCTTTTATGCTCGTAATTGACGCATGCATGTGGCCCGTTGAACTCAGGTGGGTGATGTAACCGAACTTAAATTTTATTTTGTTCTTTTTTATTTTTGGCTGTGAAAAAAAAATATTTTTCTCAAATCTGTTTAATAACTCGAGTTTCTATCTTCATGCACATACATGCTTATTCTTCATGCACGTGCCCATCATAAGACACATATCTTAGCATCAATTAAAACCTGGTTTTGTCCAAAGTAATATCAAAATCCAAATTGCTAAATAATATGTACAATGACACCACTAAACTTAATAGACATAATATGACATTCATGAGCTTATCAGAATGTTAAAAATATGTTAACTCTATATGTAGATTAATTTTTTTTTAAAAAAACATTGACAGTCCGGTCCGGTCCGATCCGATCCGATCCCAAATCATGAAACTAGAGACCAAACTATTCAGTTACCAGTCTCATTAATTAGGATCGGGATTAGATCGTCCATCTCAAATACCGGATCAACTGGACTGTTCTAGGCCGATCCTGATCCGATCCAAGCCGATCCGGTCGAGTTCGCGGACCCTGCATCCATATCTTCTTTTGGCTTTGGTGGACGTTGGATTTTGGCCTTTGTGCCCAGTGACGCTACGTCGCTGCTGGTGAGTCCCCAAACCGAAACCTCTCGTGAACCCTCGAGCTAAACTCCCTCCGATTGGCCATGGAAGACGGAGTCGAACTTGACGATGGTCCGCCACTCGCGATCCAAATACCCGGAACGTCCGACCCGAAGCAGCGACCCGAAGACGGCGGCGCCTCGGTAGGCGTCACCGTAGTCACTGGTTACCTCGGCGCCGGCAAGTCCACGGTGAGCCCCGTTCCATCTTCTTCCTGAAAGTCGCGACGGTTTCTGGAATTTGAAGGTTTCGTTTTTTTTTTTTTTAACCGTGACTTGGACTTCGAAATGCGATGAATGATTGCCAGCTCGTGAACCACGTCCTGCACTCTCAACACGGGAAGAGGATAGCCGTGATACTGAACGAGTTTGGGGAAGAAATCGGGGTGGAGAGGGCGATGATCAACGAAGGGGAAGGCGGGGATCTCGTCGAAGAGTGGGTGGAGCTCGCGAATGGCTGCGTCTGTTGCACCGTCAAGCACAGTCTGGTTCAAGCCCTTGAGCAACTCGTTCAGAGGAAAGATAGGTCTGTGGACCCTCTCTCTCTTTCTCATGTTGTATTTTGCATTTTTTTTTACCTCACTTCTGCCACCGACTGGAGATGTATTGTTTCGTATGTACTCAAATTTTCTGGAGATTTTTGAATTATCTCTTGATGCCCTGTCTTAGTGTTGGAATGAGCATGCGGTTTCGTGGAGGAAGTAAAATGAAAAATAGACAGAGCTTTCAAGCTTGAGCGACAGGGATTATGTTGTTGGCTGTGGTGTCATCGTCCTTAATGAGGACTGCTAGCCTAGTTAGAAATTATCTGATGTGCATGAGTCTATGAGATTGATAACAGTCTCGTCTGGGTTCGTCTCGATCTATTTATCATTTCCGGCATTACGTTCTGCTTAAATTTCTTAATGATTGGAATTTGTTCAGGACTGCGGGTATTGTCTTGCATGATTAGATGTTCTGGCAGAAGCTGACAATTGCCTTTGTTGCTGTTCTCGTAGGACAGGCTTGACCATATATTGCTGGAAACGACCGGCTTGGCGAACCCTGCTCCTCTTGCGTCTGTTCTTTGGTTGGATGAGCAGCTTGAATCTGCTGTGAAGCTTGACTCCATAGTCACAGTAATAAGTTACTAATGACATCTTATGGGATGGAACTCGGAAATCCATTACTTTGTATTTGCTATGCCTGCATAATTGATAAGCAGAATGCCCTATTTATGAGGACCCTTTTGTTCTTTCCTTTTCTCTTTTTGATTTTTTCCCTTCTTTCTTTATTTGCTTTTCGGGATGGCGAGGTTAATATACATGTTAACATAGTATGTACATGCCTATTGGACAAAAATCATCATTGATGAAGTCTATTTTTTCTTCGGCCATAGTCTGATATGCTTCTCCTTCGCTAGGTTGTAGATGCTAAAAACCTCCGATTGCAGCTCAATGAGCGGCGTGATTCTTCTTCATTTCCAGAAGCATTTCTTCAAATTGCATTTGCGGTAAGATTTTGCTTTGCTGTTATTGTGCAGCTCAGTTCATTCACTCTAGGGCACATATTCCCTCTCCATGATTTGTTCGTCATGTTTGTCTTTATTTTACTGTTGGATAGGAGAGTTTGGCATGTAGGAGGCTCTTACAGAAATTTTTCACTCTTGTAGGATGTGGTGATTCTTAACAAGGTTGATTTGGTTTCCTCGGAGGCCACTGGTGCCTTGGAAGAGTTGGAGAAGGAAATACATGGCATCAACTCTATTGCTGACATCATTCGCACTGTTAGATGTCAAGTTGACTTGTCAACAATTTTGGATCGGCGGGCCTATGATGCTATAGTGAGTTATATGTATCTTCATTAATTATTCTTGTTGTTGACTCCCGTTTTTAAGTTAATCATATTGCCCCATATGCTCTTTCAGCGTGTTGCTCACTTAGAAGCCTTGCTGCTAGAAAATCAATCTCTTTCTGGTAGAGAAATTCATGACAAGAGAGTGCGCACATTATGCATTTGTGAGCCTCAGAAAGTTGATCTCGATAAGGTAAAGCATGAAGTACAGACGCAAGGGTCATATTTACTGATAAATGTCATCCTTTGTCCGCAATATGATATTTGGAATTTTTAGTGAGCAAATTAATTGGGAATTATCCGTATTTATATTTACTTTGACTGCAATATTATTTTAGTATAGTGAAAAGTATGATGTTAATTTGATGATTTATATCTGTGTCATGAAAGCATTTTTAATTTATGGTGCTGGAGCATAACAAGACTTAGAATGCGTGTTATATGTGGCTTTAGTAAGGTTTGGAAATACCATTATGCTGATAAAATATCTGTATGAAGGATTTTGTATCCCTAAGAGTATCCGCATGGTCCTAGAAAATAGATGGGGCATCACTTAGCTTAAATAATGTCACAGATATTTCTCACAGCGAATATAGTTCATAGTGTGGTGTCCTTTTACCTAGTGTTATGTCCTGGTGATTTCTTTATCTAGGCATTTGGAGATTTCACCTTAAAGGAAGTCTACAGCTGACTGCTGCTTTTCGAAGTGTGGAGTGCTCCTTTGATTACTCAATACGTCTCTGTTAAATGGTCTATATTTTCGGTTTTTTAATTTTTGAGGAATTACTTTCTCATTTCCACATAGTGAAGAAATTATGCTGGTACAGATTGATAGAATTTCCTCATGGCTTCTGGCCTTCATCTTACACCTCGTATAAGTTTTATTTGTAACAACTTCCAAAATTTGTTTCCACTTAGTGGGGTTGGCCATTCCCTTCAATCGGTCTTGCTTTTATTTTATTTATTTTTGGGTTCATCGACCGCCAACCCCAATTAGGTTGGAATAAAGGTGATGTTGATGTTGTTGATGTTAGTGGGGTTGGCCACATGGTTCCTTTTGTGCTTGGGCTCCTGTCCAAAAGACGGTAAAGATCAACTGATTCATAGGTTTGGAATATTGTATAGGATTTCCGCAACGCATGTAATATTGAGATCAAGAACTTAGTGGGGAAAAAAGCGTTTTAGGTTAAACAAGTAATCTCCATTCTGTTGTGAATGTTTTTAGTACATTGAAACCAATACTATGTCGATCAACTATCTTAGTATGCTGCATCGGTTGTGCCAGATAGATCTTACACCGAATCATAGGTTTTAATTTATTCCCAATTGTTGTGTGAGGGATTATTCAGAAAGAATTAATTTGAGGGTAGACAAGAAATCCAAATTGCAGGGCCTTCCCCTTGCCTTTTTTCTTCTTTCTTTTTTTCCCAATTTGAAGCCTAATAATTTTTTGGTGGCTTTTCATGCAGGTTCGTTCATGGCTTGAGGAGATTCTTTGGGATAAGAAATATGGCATGGATGTATACCGCTGTAAAGGGGTCCTGAGTGTCTTGAACTCAGACATGCTACATACTTTGCAGGTAAACCATTATATTTGGGGGTATTGATAGTATTGCATATATGTAATTGACTTTTCCACTGGGGTCTGACATTGATAGCATAGTGAATTTGTTCTCCCCATCTCAAGGCCAAGTTCATCCATTGCACAAAGTTGTCATTAAGGACTTTGTATCTGTGCATTCAGACTGGACTTCCTAGGCCTGCTTCATTCCACATAAGTATGCACCTTGCATGTATTTCTCACGTCTTTATGCATGCTTTTGCTGAAATCAGTGGTGCAGCTATCCACGAACATACAGATCTTTCGTTGATTTC
This sequence comes from Rhodomyrtus tomentosa, assembly GCA_028455895.1. NCBI lineage: Eukaryota > Viridiplantae > Streptophyta > Magnoliopsida > Myrtales > Myrtaceae > Rhodomyrtus > Rhodomyrtus tomentosa. Next base: position 7,579,064 of record JAPCWY010000003.1, on the reverse strand, counting down.
CTAATTCTTTATTTCTCAAATTCTTTTCTTTCGACTGTTTGGCAGGCTGTCAAGGAAATATACGAGATTGTCCCAACTCGCAGATGGAATGAACAAGAGAATCCGATGAACAAGATAGTGTTTATTGGTAATGTTGTGCAAAGCTCGTCTCCTGATTGTAGCTCAGGGTGCATTTTCAGTGTTAGATTGAAGTTCCATTTGTTTGTTTCTTCCAACAGGTCATAATCTCAACGAGGACGTTCTCTTCAATTCCCTCAGAGTTTGTGCACTGGCATTGTGATCTGGAGAAATGTGGATCGTAAGTTCAGTTAGCTATACAACTAGCCAGTTCCATGAGCATGGGTTCGTTTTCGAGATTTTGTAGCACGCATTCAATTGAGGAATTGAGATTTTGTAGCATGTGGTTAATAATATCCATTGATAAGTATGCATGTGAATTTGTGTACGAAATCAATGAGCCGGATAAAGTGATGTTGTAATAGCCGGCAAACTAGCGAATGTTACATGAGCGCTGTGTTGTGTTAGATACCGGATAGGGAAAGACGAGACGGTTTGTACTCCATCTCCTCTCCCCCCCCCCTCTCTCTCTCTCTCTCTCTCTCTCACTCTTTTTTGGAATTCAGTTGTCCCATACAGACCGATCGAATGTGTGACGGTTACTACGGTCGCAATATCATGAGTTGATAATTTGTCATTGCTATTAGCTAGGCCCCGTCTGACATGTGGATTGGGTCTGGGCGAAAATGATCATACCCAAATTGATGTGTTTATGTGCAGCACAAATTTAGCAATCCATAATTGATTCGACTCGACCCGAGATCCGTTTTTAGTAATTTCTCTCTTTACATCATTGCCTTTGAAGAATGGGCGACTGGAGATTGGCTCGTGGAACTAGTGAGAGAGCTCGGAGATTGGGTTTGCTAGCGTGAAGCTAGGGTTGAAAATCCGGACCATGCCATCCGACACAAAAGAGCTTATTGCCAAAAGGAAGCGTACATCGAAATAAGTTCTTCTGAACTCTGAAGGATCTGACCCCCGAAATGAAACAATTCACGTTGAAGATGCATGTGGATCAGCGTGGCCTCCCAAAAACCGTGCTCTTGTTTCGTTGACACTTGACCACATTCCTGCTTCTTTGTGATAATCGGTCAAGCCTGTCTTGAATAAGAAACCTCTACAAGTCACTTTCGAAGTAACCTGCACATTTATTCGCACACTAATTAACCCAATATGGATGGTGAACGCAAAATTCTAACCGCACTTACGTCTAATTCGCCATATCATCTCGATGGTCTACGACATTTTTTCGGATGTATATCTTGGTACGTTTCCATATGTCCATCTCTAACATTGTCGTCTTCGATTTTTCTTGATGATTTTCTTAATGGCCATTTATAGCACGCAAAGGTTGGTGTCCTTCGCTGGTAAACAAGTCAAGCTTGTCATTTGACAAACACAAAACAGGCGATATGTGAAACAAGAAAGTTACTTCTCGTAATCACGAACAACAAAGCCCAGAAGACCGTTTTGAAGTATTTCTTACCTCGACTTCTTTGAGAGCGAAAAGGAACTGCTTTAGCCCAGAAACAAAAGTGACGGGATGATTTTCGGTGAGGCAAATGTTGCCAAAGTTCTTGAGGCCGAAGCGGCGCTTGCCTCGGAGATGTCCCCTTCCTCGGAGGGCCACCGGAGATGGGCGGTGGTGAAGCAGGATATAGGCGGCGGTAACAGGAGCGAAGAGTTAGGGAAGACAAACCCGTTATCGAATGGGTTCATTTGAGTACACTTTCCATTCATTTATTTGGGGCATTTTCTCTTTAAACCGTTATGGCTAGACCCTCGAATATGAAATAACCTATATATGACCCATTTTGAAGATATTTGGGTTAAAAAATGGGTTAAGTAAACTATTTAACGGGTAAGTATCAAAAAAGTCTTAAACCTATTGCACTAGTGTCAATTTAGTCAACGTTTTTTTTTGTGTCAATTTAGTCATAAACCTTTTTTCATTGATTCCAATTAAGTTCTAAACTTTTTATTGGTGCTAATTCGGTCCTAAACTTTTTGCATTGGTGTCAATTCGGTCATAAATCTTTTATATTTATGCTAATTGAGTTAATCTGACTAATTTTGATCGAAAATGACTAACTTGGACATCGGTTATCTTACATGGCACGACAAATGATAATTTGGATTTTTTTAAATATTATTATATAATTTTAAATAATTTTTAAGCATTTTTTGGTTTTTTTCAAAAAATATTGTTAAAATTTATTTAAAATATAAAAAATATTTAAAAAATATCCACATTAGCTCAAGTCATGCCACGTAGGACAATTGATGTTCGCGCTAATAATTTTCAATTAAAATTGATCGAATTGATTCAATTGGCCATAAATGCACAATAATTAGAACTAAATTGGCACTAATGTAAAATATTTAGGATTGAATTGACACCAATAAAAAGTTTAGGATAAAATTCGCATCAATGTAAAAGGTTTAGACTAAATTGACATCATATGTTTAGGAATTATTTTTTTTTTACACTTTTCCCCTATTTTAACAGGTCTACTACTAGCTAGCTCAACTAATGAGGAGAATAATAAACACGGATCATCTTAATTAAGGCAAATCGTCAACTTTTTTTCACCATTTCTCTTGGGCTTACCACTATAATCAATCTCTGAAACCGAAGATCTAGGGCAACTAATCCAACGTGGTGACATCTCCGGCTCCAATAGTCAATTAATGTTGGTTACTGCGTTCATGCATTCTCCACTTCATCAATATCTCATCAATTGCACGAGGATAACCGACGTAGCATTAAGGCGTATACCTTGTCTGTTTTCGTTTAATTTTGCAGGAAACTGAAACAGCCCCTGTCCTCGGCATTTAAACAAGTCATTTAAGCAAAGAAAGAGTTGCTAAGCGCCATTGTAAGTACCATAAGGATTTCTACAGAGAAAGGCCAATGGCTAACTTGTGGACGTGTTCGCGTTTGAAGCTAATCTTCGTGGGGGCTCTCTGCACCTTGTCCTTCTCGAACGCTCATTTGTCTGGCTCGGACACGTGGGCCGAGCCGCCAGTGAGCGGGCGCATATTCCTGAGAGAAGTATGCGCCCTGCTGGTTTGCCTGGCGTGCCCTCCCTCGAGCTTCAGGACCGAGTTGCTGAAGAGATACCACTGCTTGGGCGAGGACTTCCCGCCGGACGGCAGCCCGAGTCACGTGCTCGACGAGCCATTAGATTAGGGAATCGGCCGGGCGCCATTGCCATGGGCGTGATGCGAAACATAATAAACGGCAAAGTTTTTACTTGTGTATCTGTGTTGTTCTCTTCTCACGGTGTGCTCTTATTGGTTTGTGGAGTTCACGTTGGCCAGGGTGAGAGAGGTTGATGGACAGGGCTGGATTTCCCTCAAACCTCTCGTCGCTTTGTTTTAAGTTACAATGTGGTCTTGTTTAGTTATGTATATTTTAATGTTCCCTCAATTTTGTGGACTTCAATCATGCAATAGTTCGAGAATAAGTACAATTAGGTCTTTAATGATTGATTACTTGGGAAGGATACTCCGGGGGTGCATAAACCACCCGGCAGCATACACGAGTCTCTTACGTATCGATTTTATCTGATATGTCGATAGCGTAACAAAAAAAAAAACTGATGAATGATGATGACGTACCTTACATAAATTACCAAAAATTTGCATGCATTTACCTAAGTCGGGATCATACAGGGTGTTGAAAATATGAGATAAATTGATAGGTGAGTGAATGAGAAATTGTAACAGATGCTGAATTAATTTAATAACAATAGGTTAATGACATTAGATTCTACTATTATAGAATTAATACTGTAACGGCAGAACCGTTACTATTGTAACGGTAGAGGCATTGTTATTTTGCTATTGCAAAATTAATACTGTAGCGGCAGAATTAATTAGCCGTTATTGTTTTCGAAATACCCCCTTACCTTATAAATAGATGTCTTCCCATTCTATTTTGATAAGAAGAAAGCACCCCTCTCTTTTTTATTTTATGCATTTGCATCGTTTTAATAGTGTTCAGTTCCAATTTGTTCAAGTTCACCAAAAGTTTTGGAGTGATGTGCTTGTCTCTATCGCTGCCAACCGTTGTGTCATAGGAGATAAACGTTCACGAAACCTCAAAAGCATGTACTGGAGGGGATAAATCTGTTTTAAGGAAATTATGTTAGACACAAGTCTCGGTGTTATTTGTATCGATTCTATTTAATTATGGTTCTGTTCTAATTGCGATTCTGTTCTAATTGTAGTTCTGTTATCGCAATTTCATTTCATTTCAATACTATTGTAGTTATGTTCATAGTGATTATACCAATGCCATTTTGAATTCCTCCAACACAAGGATCTTCTGTCGAAGAAGAAAATTTTTAGTATGCAATTACGGAGAATTTCACTCACAATAATCAAACTTTTGCAGAAAGTAATCAGAGAGCCTTTGTATGGACGATAGTTTTCTTGAACCGAGTTTCTCCAATAACAAATGTTTGAAATTATCTCGGCAAGGGAGTGTCAAGGCATTATAGACTGCCAAGGTATGAATTTTGATCGGAAGAATTGCTAAAAAAAAAAAAAATACTAAACTCACTAAAATTGTGTCATTTTAAACTTTTTTTTTCATTTGAATTTTAAACCTTTTATATTTATACTTATACATTGATTGTCCTACGTAGCACACCTGACACAGACGTTGATAACATGATATCAATTTAGGTTAATATTAACATTATCGATTAAATTGACATAAATACAAAAAAATTTTAATATCCAATTTACATTAAAAAAAATTAAAGCTGAATCGATATGGTGGCTTTTTTTTTTTACGGTGATTTCCGAATTCCGATCAATCATCGTGTGACGTGGAAAGTCCAAATGCTGCGGAACAAAAAGGAAAAGACAAATCTTTAAGACAAGATCCAAAGAGAGAGAGAGAGCGAGGCTGTCGCAATCGCATTGTCTTCCTTAATGCGATCAAGCAGCATCCCAGTGTCAATCCAGTCAAATGTGGGATCACTAGACTATTTTGATTCATCGTGGCTTGCACCCGTCGAACTAGGTTGTGTACGAATTTTGGGAAAAGTCTTACACGGTTAATTCATTTCACATCTTTTCACAATTCATTTATTTAGTCGTTACAGCTAACTTTGGCCGAAATTAGTTGGCGTAGCGGCCTAGTCAATGCCGATTGTCTTATGTGACAATTTCTTGCAGACGTGAATAATTTTTGTAATTTTTTAAATTTTCTGAACTTTTTCTTCCATTTCAATTTTCTTTTCTTCTTTTCTTATTCTTTGGCCAGTGATGGGGCCTATGTAATTATTTAAGATTAAATTGGTATAATTAAAAGATTTATGAGTAAATTGGTGACTGTAGAATAAATCTAGAATTTGTTGGATAATTTTTCCGGCAAATTGGTGTACACGTGAATAACCGCCGAACTACGCACATTAAAGACCACTCACCTCTTAATCTTAGTGATGAAAATTACAGAACCATGCAAATCAGTTGAAAGACCTGAATTACACGAGACTTTTTCTTTCTTTATTTTTCAGAAGTATAGGCATATCATTTTATTTTGAGAAAATTTCAAATAAGGGCCCCAAATACTCTTTTTTTTTTTTCAAGTAAAGATTTGAAGTGGTCTTTATTTCAAATAAGGACCTAAAATGCATTTTAATTTATTGGTGGTGGATAACGCCAAAAGAATAAAGAAAGTTCGAATAGTGAAGAGATTAGTCGTGAATTGGCAATTAAGTATATGTGCTCTCCCTCGATGATGGCTCGTTTGTTCTTAATTTTACGTGTACATTTTTATCTAATCCACTGCTCGAAACGAAACTTGTTTCATTTAAAAATAAAATTGCACTCCACGAAATAAAAAGGTTGATGTGGTCTCTTCACAAAGCTTTGAACAAGGTTAATTAGACTCGAATTTTCGCAATTTCATAAAAATTAAAGCTTTCTATTTGGTACCGTATTGGTATTAGGAAAAGCGAAGTATGGCCATTCATGATTGTATTACCAACCTCACATTAAAAAGATTACGCTTTCGCAAATTAAGTTATGTGTTTACGTGCTACTTCCGTGTTGAAAAAAAAAAACGAAAAACAAAGAAAACATGTTGTGATATTGAGAGTGTGCAAGTTTTTTGGGCATCAAAATACATTTCTTCATTCATAATTTAGTTTTAAGGGCACTTGCCGTTTGATGAAAATGTTGAGAGAGACCGATAGCACGACCCTTCAGCTGGTGACCAAGGTCTTGGTGTGCCTCTTTGTTGGCACATTGATGTGGCTTGCACATATATTGCTCGTAGCGCTAGAGATAATTAGAGATTTCCCTAGAACAAAATTTTATTTTTTTTTGGTTAGAGATATTTTGATAATTTTATTGAATTTGCACATATATTACACGAAGGGAATTATCAACATTAGGATGCGGGGGAACGAAAATCGGTCGAGGCGTGTCACCTAGAGTAATTTGCAATGGGAGAGACACGTTCGAGAGCAACGGCGATTAAAGCGTGCGCAATTCGGAGCCTTGGTCGTTATCTTGCCATTTTCTGCCGGACAATTTTGACCACGGTACAAATAAGCATGATGGGTGCGCCGGTATCTTTGAGCGACCTGTGTAGACGTACATCTCTCTAATGGCTTGAAGATTTCTCTAAAATAATTTCGCTTGTTAAAATATTTATCGCGCATATCTTAAGATTAAACGGACATTGCACGTATATCTTTTTTGATTTTGTTGGAAATATGAGATATTTTGATGAGTGAGTGAACCCTTGAATTGGAAGTAGGAAGTAAGAAAACATTAGTCCCACATTGGAAAAAAAAAAGAAAAAAAAGAAGAGGCATTTAAGTGCTTTATATATAATTACACTTATTTTGTTTATTTGCCCACTGAGGTCGCCAGTGGTCAGCAGCGTCCCGTTGGCCCCAAACAAAAAGAAATAAAGGAACCAAAAAAGTAGAAATTATTTAAACAATAATTATTAAAAATGTATCACTTCAGCTCCGGCTTGGCAAATAAAATAAACTGGCACGATTAAAAAATAGTTATGATTCAATTGATAAAAAAAAATTAAGAATGAATTGGTACAATTACAATATATTTATAATTTTTTAGGTAAATTTTTCCCTTGATTTGATTCTCGAAAAAAATGAGCCATGGTGATAGCGTCAGTTTTTCAACCATGCACAAAAGCTGAAAGACCTGCATTGCACAAAACTTTTTCTCTCTTTATTTTCCAGAATAATAGGCATGTAAATTTTTTTCCGTTAATTTTGTGGCGATGGGTAATGCTAAAAGAGAAAACAAGAGACAAATTTATGAATTGGTTTCTAATGTTTGTTTGCTTTTCACCTAACCCAAGAATATTATATCATTAAGAAAAATAAAATATCCGAACAAAAAAAAAACTGAGTTTGAATAGTGAATAGATCAACAGTGTTTGGTCATGACGAATGTGTGCCGCCCAAAGGATCTGCCATTATTATTTGCTTCGTTTGTTTTGCAAAAATAAATAATTTTAAAAAAATATATTTTATAATAATGGCTCACATCACTTGAATAATTAGTCAATAAATAAATTTTTCATTGTCAATAATAATTTTCATCTAAATATTTTTATGAACGATTCATCCATACATTTTTATAAGTGATATAAGAGATCCATTTTATGAAAATATTTTTTAAATCATTCATTTTTTCTAGAAACAAATGAAGCCATTGAGTATAAATTATTGCTCAAACCAAAAGTTATTTTATATGAAAATAACATCAACTCCATGAAATAAAAAGGACGATGTAGTGTCTTCACAAGAATTGGACAAGTTCATTATTCTCAGATTTTCACATTTTTAAAATTTATTGCTTTTTATTTGGGTGATAATTATAAAAAAAAATCTTAAAAATACTGTAATTGTGTCATTTAGTATTAAACCTTTTACATTTATGTCAATACAATCTTTCCAAATCGAAAATTATTAACATGGTCAGCCGGCATTGCTATGGTTAATATTTTAATATTTTTAACAATTTTTCTTTCTTTCTTTTTCTTCCCCCTTCCTTCCAATCGGCGTCCGAGTAGAGGCGAGCCTTGCCACACTTAGCAAGTCTACCTCACCGATCCTTGCCTATGGCTGGTTGTCAAGGTCTGGCAATTGAAAGAGCAAGGAAGAAAATAATAAATTAATAAATAAAAAATAAAAAATAAAAAATAGAAAAATATTATAAAAATTGCCACGTTAGTGTTGGTCACGCCATGTCACCGATTTCCCATCAAAATTGACCCGAATGATTAAATTGAAATAAAAAAATTTAGGACTAAGTCAACATAATCGCAATAAATATATATTTTTTAAAATTATCCTTTTTATTTAGTATCTTATTGGTACTTGGAAAAGTGGAGCATTACCATTCAGATTCTTGATTGTAATTAAATGAATAGGTTTTCTCGCGTCATCACTTCAAATATTATCTTGGTTGCCCAAATTATAAAAAGAAATTACCAAAAAAGTTCCAAACATATTGTGATTGTGCCAATTCAGCCGTAAATCTTTTTTTACTATTAATTAAGTCTCAAACATTTTGCATCTAAGTTAAAATAGTCCATACAGCCAAATTTTCACAAAAATCGCCAATGTGGCTTGGTCAATGCTGATGTGATAATTTTTAATAATATTTAAATATTTTTAAAATTATTTATTTATTAGCTATTTTTTATTTAGAGGGGAAGAAAAAAAAAAAGAACAAAAGAAAAAAATTCCGTCAGCGTCGGTCACACCACATTAGCAATTTTCGATCAAAATTGACAGAATGGATTGAACTGGCATAAATACAAAAAATTTCAGGACTCAATTGGCAAAAAAATAAATGAAAACTGAATTGGTACAATTACAATTAATTTTAAGACTCCTTTTTTTTTGGCAATTTTCTCACCAAACTAAAATATTGACGATGTGACATTTCCCTATATTTGTGCGTTCTCAATCCAACAATTTAGCACTATTGAGTTAATTGAGATATTTACTATATCTTACCTTCTCTTTTCTTCTTTTCTTTTCCTTATTTTATCAAGCTAAAAGTTACATTTTTTTTGTTGCGTGAGATAAAATATTATATTAACTCTAACGTTAGCACTGCATGACAACTTTAAAAACTGTTTTGTAAAATCAAATAGATTGAAAATATATTTCTTCACTCAAAAAAGCCAACCAAAAAGCATGATTAACGAGTTCAATAAATCACGACGTGCTAACAAATTGCAGACCGCAAAATAAAATAGGCGAGAATGGTTATTCCTATCGTGCTTTCATGGAGTTTTATCTGTCCGTCCACAGCACGGTTTTTTTTTCCTAGTATATTCGCATATTTGACATAACTTGGAAGGTACGCGATAAAAAAAAAAAATCAAGACAAACACGTTGTGGTTGTGAGAATGTGCAAGCTTTTTGACATCGAATTGAATTTGCACCAACACTCTCTGAAGTCCTTCATATCGTGTTCGACATTCCGACACTTTTGGACGTTCTTCGACATGCAACCGACACGTGATCAACGTTCCGAACATGCCAGTAATACGCAAGTTCAATATCCCGACAAGCACGAGATCAATTTTGATCATTTTCAATAAATTATAGGTCAAAATATAAATTTATTAAAAAAAATATATGTACTTAAGCCATATATCCATCTTCGACGAAAAAAAGTCATATATCCAGCCACTTCAAAAATAATATGCTCAACAAAAAAAATAATCGTGAATCTCTAATTAAAAAAAAAAGAATAAACTCACCATACAATATTCATTTAACAATATACATTTAAAAAAGAAGAAACTCACCATACAATATACATTTAATATACAAAGCATCGAAATTCTCTAATCTTTTTGAAATTATGTGTCATGTATTGTGTTGTGTCATGTATCGTGTCGGTATTATATAGTTCATTCAATTCTATTTTAGTTTACTATTTATATTTAATATTTTCGATCGAGTGATTATTTAAGGAAATAAAAACAGAGATCATGTAATCTTTTTTTTTGTTTTTCAGTAGATTCAATATTAAATACGGAATGGGCAGTGAACCAGAAAGACTGTCGTTTTCATTCCGTTTCCGTCGCCACATGTTTCTCCCTCTCTATTGCAGATTGAAAGAAAGCTCTCATTTTTGTTGCCCGACCCAAGAACACGCGTCCCCTTCTCTCTTTCCTCGGCAACTTTGACATCGAAATCGACCCATCACTCCTGCTTTGAACTCCGTTCACACCCAACTCGCTTTCCTTCCCAAACGTCACTCCACAGTGAAGAACACAGTGATCTGCAGTCACGTACATTGTCAAATCCAATTTAGCAGAACGACTTTGTGAGGACGATGAACGGAGGGAACGGCAAGATTTGGAGGGATTCAAGCTACGACTTTTGGAAAGAGGAACAAGTAACCAGCAATAAGGCGAACAGTACCGAGTCCAAAGTCGGTGACGGCGAGGAGTTCGATTTCCAGAGAAGCGGCGAGAAGGGCTCGGAAGATCCGCCCTCGAAGCTGATCGGTCAGTTCCTGCACAAGCAGCAAGCCTCCGGCGATTTCTCTCTCGACATTGATTTGGAGATGCAAGAGCTCAAGCAAGGCGACGACAGCGACGACTTCACGCCGCTGCCACCTTTGGAGGAGTCTCCATTGAAGAGCCGGAACAAGGTGTCCTTCGGCGAGTCCGGCTCGAGCGAGACCAAGACCACCAAGGTTTCAGTGGAGAACCAGCAGCGGCAGCAGGAGGAGGGGAGCGAAGATGGGCAAGTCTTGAGGTGCACGTCGAACGCGTCGTTTCATAGCAACAGCTCGTTCAAGAGGAAGTCGCGGCTTCTGACCACGGCAGCCGCGAAGAACAAGTCGAGGCTCTTGGACCCGCCTGATCAGATGGACAAGAAATTGGATCGGGGCTCGAAATTAGGGTTGTCGCCGAAACGCGGTGGGGAAGACGACGAGGATGACCCTTTTGCGGAAGAGGACTTGCCAGGGCAGTACAAGAAGGCCAGGCTCGATCTGGTGATCCTGCTTGAGTGGGTGAGTTTGATCTTGATTATAGGTGCGTTAGTCTGTAGCCTCACTATTCCTTACCTTAGGAAGAGGACTCTGTGGAAGCTCATGTTGTGGAAGTGGGAGGTAATGGTGTTGGTGTTGATATGTGGAAGGTTGGTCTCCGGTTGGGGCATCAGGATCATTGTGTTCTTTATCGAGAGGAACTTTGTTCTGAGGAAGAGGGTTCTTTATTTTGTTTATGGATTGAGGAAAGCAGTGCAAAATTGTCTGTGGTTAGGGCTGGTATTGGTGGCATGGCACTTCCTGTTTGATAAAAAGGTTGAAAGGGAGACCAATAGCAAGGCCCTTACGTTCGTCACCAAGGTCTTGGTTTGTCTCTTGGTTGGCACAGTTATTTGGCTTGTGAAGACTCTTATAGTCAAGGTCTTGGCGTCTTCCTTCCACGTAAGCACCTATTTCGATAGGATTCAGGAGTCTCTATTCAATCAGTATGTGATCGAGACCCTTTCAGGGCCACCGTTAGTCGAGATGAGGAAAGCGGAGGAAGAGGAGGAGAAGATTGCGGTCGAAGTTGAGAAGCTGCAGAAGGCGGGGGCTGTGATACCTCCCGACCTTAATGCGGCTGTATTGCCAGCGAAAGGTAGTGGGAGAGTGATAGGTAGCGGGAGAGTACAGAAGAGTCCTAGAGGAAAGGACAAGGGGGAAGAGGGGATTACAATCGATCACTTGCATAAACTGAGCCCAAAGAATGTATCTGCCTGGAATATGAAGAGGCTGATGAATTTGGTGCGATATGGGAACCTGACGACATTGGACGAGCAGATATCAAGTCATGATGATGAATCTTCAAAGCAAATAAACAGCGAAAGTGAGGCAAGAGCATCGGCGAAGAAAATTTTCCAGAACGTGTCTCGGCAGGGATCCAAGTAATCATTGTTCAATTTTCATCAAATGTTGTTCTACTCTTTCATTGTCCTGAAGATCTTACACACAAACCTAACAGTGTCATTGCTTAGCCATATTAAGTCTTTAATACTACAAGTGGGCCAAAGAAAAAGCTTGATCTTGGTCCAATCTTTCAATTTTGGCCTCTTCTTGCAAAATTATTATAGGAGCTCAATAGTCTGCTTTCTGGTCCATTCTGCATTACCCTTTGCTGTGATTTTTCATCTATGTTCTATTCGTATCTCTATCAGCTGTAAAACCTTTTTTATTCACTGGTCTTGTTTTTTATCGCTCTTTTGACTTGTTGTTTCTATGTCAGGCACATATATCTGGAGGACTTGATGCGGTTTATGCCAGAAGATGAAGCTGTCAAGACAATGAGTCTATTTGAAGGAGCATCAGAGAGCCAAAAAATTAGCAAATCATCATTAAAAAACTGGGTGGTAAGAGATGGTGGAAAGTATCTGCTTGTTGTCCTAAATCTTTTAGCACTTGATTTAAAGGTTAGAAGAAGTCAAAATGAGGTCATGTAATAAGAAAAGAAGGAATTAATGAAAATGTAATCCTGAGGTAAGTGGTATATAATTGAGTGACACCTAATTGTAACCTCTTCCAGGACCGAACTGACCAGCCTAAAAGTACACAATGCATGACATTCAGAACCTCTAACATTTAGATGGTAGGTTCTCAATAAAAATCCAGCAACATGTTTAATGTGCCTTAAGTATTGAGCAGAACAGCTTTCTGTCAGATAGCATATGACCCAAGAAAATGCCAGTTATTATAGATTTTACAGATACTGTTCTCCCTTGCAGAATCAAAGTACAACAGATTAATCTCTAGGAATCTAGTTAGTTTAGTGGATCTGGCTGATAAGGTCATAAATCCTGCTCTTGATGTAAATGGAGAGAGGGGGTTTTGGAATTATCTTTTGCTAGTTGCGAGTGCTCATGGATAAAACCTCTTACTCAATTTTTGTTTCCATGTGTTTCAATTTAGGCACAAATCATGACCGTTCTCTATAGCACAAACAGCAAAAAACTAATTAGTGCTTAAGTTTTTGACATTATGAAAACTGATTACATGAGGATTGTGTAGGCAATCTTCACGAATTGGAGTTACCCTGATAAACCAATTACACCGTCTTTCTACATTTGTTGAACTTCTATAGTTGCAGTGTCCATTAGTTGAGCTTTAAGGTTGCATTTGGATGTAACGCAGGTCAATGCTTTTAGAGAAAGAAGAGCACTAGCTTTGACGCTGGATGATACTAAGACAGCAGTGAACAAACTCCATCGGATGGTCAACATTCTAGTTGGCATCATCATAGCCATTATATGGCTCCTTATACTAGGAATTGCCACGAAAAAAGTTCTGCTTCTCATAAGCTCCCAGTTACTGCTTGTGGTATTCGTATTTGGAAACTCCTGCAAGACTACATTTGAAGCATTAATTTTCTTGTTTGTGATGCATCCATTTGACGTCGGCGATCGTTGTGAAGTCGATGGGGTGCAGGTACATGGACGAAGAGAGCTCTGCGTTTCAACAGATGTTCAAAATATATGTTACTAAACCATAATTCATTGTGTTTCAGATGGTTGTGGAAGAGATGAACATCCTAACGACTATTTTCTTAAGGTACGACAACCAGAAGATAATAATTCCGAACAGTGTTCTTGCTACTAAGGCCATCAGTAACTACTATCGAAGTCCTGATATGGGCGATGCCGTTGAATTCTGTGTGCACATATCTACACCAGCTGAGAAGATTGCCATGATGAAACAGAGAATAGTAAGGTCAGTAGCTATGTTATCAGCTGATCCACTTGGCCCCGTTTTACTTATCTGCTTCCTGCTTTTCTGATGACTAGACTGCTTTTCTGATGACTAGACGATTAAGCTTTAGGATTTCAGAAACTTAACGTGAAAGTAACCATTTGAGACAAGTGAGGATGTTGTCTTCGTTTTGGACCTTCCAGCCTTGTAGAAGTGATGCATAAGTATTTAGAATGTAAAAGGTCCCTCATGGATTTTGTGCAATCTGCTCACAACCGGTGACCACAGAAAACAGAAAAATGCTGTAGTGGCGGATCTTTTATACGTCCATACTGTAGTAAGAACATCTTATTACTGCTGAATAAAACAAGTGTCGCAGTGTAGTTATTCTACTCATACCTAACGACTTCTTGGTAAGTATTTCTTTGGTTACTTGATTATTCTGATTTGGTTTATATGACTATTTAAATGCAGTTACATTGAGAATAAGAAGGACCACTGGTACCCTGCACCAATGTTCATATTCAAGGATGTGGAAGAATTGAACAAGTTAAGAATAGCAGTTTGGTTGACGCACAGGATGAACCACCAGGACATGGGCGAGAAATGGGCAAGAAGAGCCATCCTGGTGGAGGAGATGGTCAAGATTTTCCGGGAACTTGACATCCAATACCGGTTACTACCCCTTGATATCAACATCCGTGCTATGCCTCCAGTGACCTCGAGCGCTCCTCCTACCTGGACTGCACCTTCCGGTTGAGTACATGGATGTGCAAGGGGTTTGCTTTAGTAAAACGGAGATTCCATTAAGAAGTGAAGAGTGGCCTGATATTTTAAAATGTCCAAGTGCCAGAGCAATTTGCATAGAATTAGCTTTGAATGGGATCGATTGTTTTCAAATATCTTGGCTGGTCTAACTAAAATTAGTTTGAGGTATATATAATCTGGAGTAAGACCCTCTTGAGTATGTTCAGCAACTGGTCTTCTTTGTATCCATTTCTTTTCATATACATTTTACATCTTCTTGAATACTTTTTGCAACTTCGCCAGACTCTTCCTCTCGAACTCTTATGCGTAAGTACTTCATTCATCACTGAGGATCCATAAAAAATCTGTCCGCAAAGAAGTTTCAATACTTGGTGGGAGAGTAATTTCTCCCTCACCGGCTGATGATATAATCTAAGAAAAAGACAGCAATGACAACAGAAAGGGCTCCAGATGCTTCTTCCGTTTCATCTGTCCATTGGTTTGCATGTATAGTCATACCCTTTTTGTTAGTTAGCTGCCCATTGAGAAAGTCCTATGAAAGAAGAACCTTTCCCCACACACAGCCTTGTAAATGCGCTTCTCATGATTCGGCTCCTCTGTTTCTCCTCCTCTCCCGAGTCGCCATTTTCTCACCGTACCTCTCGAGTATATCAGCCAAATCAATCATGCCCGCCTCTCTTAGTCTCTTGCTCGCTTCTCCAAACATAAGCGTGCCGTCCTCGCTCGAATAGTAATGCAAGAACTTATTGTAATCAAACCGAGGCACCTCGAGTCCTCTATTCAATGTCCGCTCGGCATACTTGGTTGCTTCCAATGACTTTCCAGCTTTCACTAATCCCCCCACGAAAATGGAGTCGAAATTTGCGAGCGTATCAGGTCCTTTCCTCCCCCGCTTCCCCAAATGCCCTTGCAATAACATGATGTACGTGTGCATTATGGGCTCGCACCCTCTTCTTATCATCTCTCTGAAAACATCCGTCGCCTCACTTGCCCTTTTCAGTTTCAACAGCCCCTTGATCAATCCATGGTACATGTTGATGTCCGGCCGCTCAATCCCTTCCACAATCTTATAAGCCTCACCCACCCGGCCTCGAACCAACAGACCGTAGACAAGTGATCCCGCCATCGATGCATCTGTCTCGATCCCTCTCTTCCGCATTTCTTCAAACACCATATAAGCATCACTCACCCTGCCCCTCTTACACATCCAACTGATCACAAGCCTGTAGGTGGAAACACCCAACCGATCCAGCATCGTCATCCTCATCATCCCCAAGAGCTTCATCGCCTCGTCATACTGATTACTCTTGAAGAATCTCTCCATCATCGCCTCGGACGCCCAAATCTCCGGCTCTAGCCCTTCATCCATGATCAAGTTCCAAACTTTGGAGGCCTCGATCAAGTCACCGGCATCGCAAAACCCTCTGATCAACCACCCATAGGTAACCCCATCAAGCCTAACCAAGTCCTTTAACTGAAAGACCACGTATTTAGCCTCCTCCACTAGCCTGTCCCTGCACAGACACTCCACCACCATATTCAGAGTCTCCACACTGTATCCCCAACCATTCTCATTCATCAAGTGGAAGAACCCCACGCACTTCTTCAGCTCCCTGACCCGAGCCAACGTCTTCAAAGCGATCTTGAACGTCTTCTCGTTGGCCAAACGCCGTCGGGCCATGTCCTGGAGGACTTCCCAGAAGAGGGCCACGTTCCGGGACTTGCCGAAGACGTCGGCGAGCTTGTTGAGGGTGAGGGAGGAGTGGTGGAAGTCGGGGCGGGTGAGGGTGAACTGGTAGAAGCGGTGGACGGGACGCCATGAGAGCGGGAAGTTGTTGCAGACGCGGAGGAAGAACTCGGGGGTGAGGTTGAAGGGGAAGGAGCGGAGGGAGGCGTGGAGGCGGGAATCGGGTGAGTGCTGCTGCTGGTAGAGGATGGTGGAGACACGGAGGAGGTGGGAGGGATCGACGGCGGCGGTGGAGGTGGCACTGGTGGTGGTAAATGGGCGGAGCTGGAAGAGCACGGTGGTGAGAGGCTTGGGGAGTTTGGCGAGGACGGCCCGCATTTGGTGAGAACGGATGAGAATCTTCCAGCTTATTTTAGACTGCAAGCTAATATCATCTCATCTCTTTTGACGCTTATGTTTTCGTTTAAAAGATGGCCATATTTACCTTCAAATTCTTTCTACCTACTGACTAGGCGATTAGAAGTTTTTAGTCCATGGCTCCCTTCCCTCGCCTACAGCTCCACCGCACAAGCCCCGAGTCACGGCCACCCATTATCTTGATGCCCAAGCTGGTGCCGCTGTCGCTCTCACTGCCCGGCCACTCTTGGGCGACAGTTCACATGTTCCCTAACTAATACACGAATCATATGATGACGCCCCCAGAAGGGTTAGGGTTATCGCTCCTCTGCTTCTTTTGATTAAGGAAGAAAGAGAGGATAATTTAAGAAAGATATACTTCTTAGTATATAAGCAAGACATCCTAATCTCCGCAGAGAAGTCTTCTGGCATGCACGTTATAGATGCAAATCCAGTAGAAAATATTTCGTCCACGATGTTCTCTTCTCATGTCAAGCACCAAATTAAATAATTACTTCCCTTTTGTAGCATTCACTTCCACCTCAAATTGTGAGCTCATGGACCAAATGTGGAATGGGCAATGCTCTATGATGAGTTTAAACCTAACTAGTCGTTTTTTGGATAATGGTGTCTTCCTTCTGCTGTCATAGAGATGCAGGAAGAGACTAGAGCTACTTCTGTTAACAGGAGCTTCTCTGTCCTCGCACCAAGGTAGCAAGCTCGAGATGGAAGATCAGCAGATCGATTTATGAACAGCACATATGAAGCAGAACGTAGTTTGTGCAACATTTATTCATCATCAACCGATTACCTTGCAAGATTTGCATCATCATTAACCCTCCGAGGTTCTCAAACAGAAAAGAAGAGGATGTAAAGAGCGAAACAAAATTACTGGCTCTAAAGACTAAAATCCTAGATTCACGCTGTTGAAAATCGGAAAGGTAGAATTGAATAATATACAAGGGGAAAGGAAAGATCAATGGTTACAGTATAGCTTATGCTCAACCACGGGAAAGGCAGGGAAGATCAGAGCCTTCGAACTTCGAGAGCCAAAATCAGCATACCTACATGAAGAGAGCACTCGAAATTAAGCCAGCAACACCACCATATAATATATCTGACTGAGCCACAAGGCTTGCGAGGCATAAAAAGCAGCAGGAACACCATATACGAATCCTGGGTGAGAAATGCCATGAAAACGCGCAATCCAGCAAATCCTAAGCCAATCTACTATGTGGCTAAAAAAGGTTCATGAAGCATGAAGTGGCAAAAGCCCTAAGCATTACCTGTCAAGCATACTCTGTGCTGTAATTAAGATTAAATAGTATGTCTCTGCGATTTTCATTGCCCATCCGTATTTTAAACTTCCTAGCCAGTGAATCCACCTGGTCATCGCTCTCATAGTCCATCTCTCTCATACATCGTCTTCTGACCTTTTTAAGCATCTCCTTTGTGGGAACGAATCCAGCAATTACCTGGCATAGTATTTAAAACTCGAAACATCAATAATGGCATCAAAAGCAATAGATATTTTTCAAGAGCAGGCCAACTCAGAGCTCGGTCAATAGACATTACCATTTCGTCAATAACAGAGAGAGCAGCTTTTGGATCTCTGTTTATCAGATGTGCATCCACAAGCAAAGCATATGACGTAGCATTTGGTTTAGCCCCCACGCTGACCAAATGCTCAAAAACCCTCGACGCTTCAAATGTCTGTCACAGAGAAACTTCCATTTACTTACATTTGGTATAGTGGCAAAGCATAACATACAGGACATGCATCTGATCTTAATCACAAAAACGTCCATGTTCAAAAGCTATATCATGTGACTGCTCTTAGTTTATGTGACTGCTGCTTGCTGATAGCGATGTATCCAGTTATAAATGACATCAGGAAAAGGACTAATTAGACACTGCACTAAGGCCTACCATGTGAAACATGCAAGATAAAGGTAAACAGCCTAGATAAACTGAAAGGGAATCCGCATTCAACTTCAAACAGGCAACTGAGAGAAGGAAGTATCATGCACCTTCTTGAGCTTCCCGAATGCATATAGAAGTGCATTATAGGAGTGGATATCTGGAGTCAAGCCAAAAGTTCCACCAATTGCCTCAAATGTCTGGTATGCACGGTCAAGATCCCATGTATTGGCACAACCTAAGATTACACAATTGAGAGCAGCAACAGATTTGTAAGGAGGATCAACACGGCTCAAATTCTCCAGTTGAAAGTACACCTGTGTAATTTTTCTAAGTGAATCAGCAACAAAGGTTAATGATGTACACAAAAACTTCTCAAACACCATCAAATTATGCCAGCAGAGCTTTAAAACCATGCTGGGCCGAACAATTCAACTAGTTGAACCAAGAATAGGTTTGCAGAGCAGTCATCACTTATCATACAACCCAGTTTGACCAAGAATCAGATTGAACTGAGTTTGATCTGATTACACTGATGAGCTCTTTTCCTATTCAAACAGACAGATTTGAGAAACTTGCTCCAGGCCCATGAGAAAGATAAAATGTCAAAACTCACACCTCAGTTGGGAGAGAGTTCCTAGCCACTAACCTACATATCGCCTTTTGCTATAAATGCGCCCTTCCCTCATTTTGTGGGTTTTGAAAACAAATCTCAAACAGTAGAAGGTGAGATTCAAATGCTTGATAGATCACTCAATGTCAGCACACCTGAAAAACCAGGCAAGGAAACCAGTCTGGTCATGTCTTGCATGGACAAACGTTTCTACCTATTGAACTACCAATTTCTCAGTGCCCATTGTAAAAGTTCTTAGAACAGTAGTTTTCAAAAGACTTGAAGCAAGCCTGAAATTTTAAAGCTCATCTAGAAACAGACGACAGCATAACATGGACATTAAAATGACACTATGAGCAGCCAAGCCGCCGTGAAATATTGCAAGCTACAATACTATGAGAGATTGCTGATAATCATGAAAAAAAAAAGTGTTCAGGTAATACTCACGGAGTCCAAAGTCTCAAAACCATTCTTGGAGCATGCAACCACCAAAGGCTTTAGAGAGGTAAATGGAGAGAAAAGATCTTCAGCTTGCTCCTGGAGATTTCCATGGGCAGTCTCAAACTCATGCAATGTACTAAAGGCCCTCTGTAAATTACCCAGCGAGGCAAGGGCATATATCTTTCCAAGGTATGATGCTGGACTAGGTGTATTCTTTTGCCGTAAAGACCGTTGTAAGATTGCCCAAGAAGCATCTAGGAGAGTAGAACTAAATGTTCTACCAGCAGTTCCAAGTGCCGATAAAACCAGCCCTTCATCCACAGAAAGATGAACAGGAGGCCTTGCCATCTCACCTCGAGCAATCCATTTCGCCATAAATTCCAATGCATAAAATGCTAATTTGCCATTGTCATTTTGCATCGCAACTTCAGCAATGTAATTGCACAGGCTCCATGATGGGCAAAGAGCTTTATTCTGATCCATTGCCTAAGAATATTGGTTGGAACAAAGTCACAAATGGAAAAAATCAAGTAATGCACATCTACAAGTACAGAACTCCAAGTATCAGGACCGAACAAATTAATGGCATACCTTGCACCTCTCAATTATCAACACCAATGTGTCCAACCTGCCTTTCTTGACACAGCTTTGCACACATTCAGTGAATATTTCCATGGACAACATATAGCCAGACTTCAGAGTTAGATCTACATATTTCAAGGCTGCATCTATTTGATCCGCCAAAAGGAGCAAGCGAGTTACCAATCCATAGGACTGTTCATCAGGCTGAGATTCTTTTCCTGTCTGCAGCATCCTGGTGACGGTAAGAATTAGATTGTCTGATTAAAAGTCAACCTTTCGCCGTAAGAGAGTGCATGCATCTCATGCTACAAAGAGTACGAATACTATCAGAAAACGGCCAATTCATCTTCCACAGATGACACAGTAGCCAGTAGCATGCACTACTAGTACAGAAAAACCCAAAGTAAATTGGATTTTGATAGGGAACACCTTCATTAAGCAAAAATTGCAAGGCAAATTGAACCACACAGGCAGCAGTTCTTATTATCCATGCCCACCACTTAATTTTTTTACTTAGTAAACGTAAGAACATCGTTAAATATTATGATCACAACTAGTCATGATTATCCAAAGCTAGGGTATCCTTTTTTCCTGACAGATCAAAAGACAGAAGTCCACTAAGTCTCAAATTTTGGGACATGGGCAGCAATTTGACCCAATGAACTCCTCTAAACAACGCACCTAAACATAGTTCTCTCCAAAACTTGTACTCCAGGTCAGGAACGCAACTAATAGAAGGGCACAGGAAAAAAGATCTCCATGTTCTCGTGTAGACTATCACAATCATTGCACTTAGGCGGAAAAACTGACCCTTGCCTCACTTATTTCAGAAACAATTTTGCCTGGTAACAGCAAGAACCGGTGTTCGGAGTCAAATCCAGCCTATGTTGTATTAATGTCAGGATAAAGCAGCTCCACTTCCATCACGTACGGTACCATAGGAGCGCCACAAGTTCTGCCCCTCTGATGCAAATAAGTTACTCTTGCATTCACAGGAACGTAGAGCATGAATATGACGCAAATAAGATCACCTTCTTCTTGCCCTATATACCGTTTTCACATATCAACTTCTTCTTACAAGAAATATCTTATCTACATACATGACAACAACACCCAGATAAAAACCGCATTCATCAGTATATGAACATTCGGAATCGTATCATTTCACGATTATTTAGCCCCCATCAACGGGATGAACAGTTCTAACCGTTCAAGCAACTTCTCAGCAGCCTCGGCCTCCCGAGCCTCGTACATTGCCTTCAAAACGAGGTTAAACGAAGCCGTGTTGGGCTCGATGGAGTATTCCTCCATCTGAGCGAGCAGGTCCAGCAAGTCCCCAGCAGACGCTCCAGTCATCAGGTTCGCCCTCAGGTAATGGTTGAAGATATTCACGTCGGGCCGGTTCGGCTTCCCGTTCTTGTCCAGGCTCCGAATCCAGAACTCGAAGAGCTGCTTCATGTCGAACCACCGCTGCGACGTCATCCAATCGGCGAAGACGTTCATCAGGGACTGGACGTCGAGCGTCTGCGAGAGGGACTGCATGCGGAAGGCGGCCTGGTGGAGGAACCCCTGAGGGATGACGGCCTGGGCGGGGGCGGAGGCGGAGTAAGGGATCGGGCTGCGCCAGTTGGAGGAGTAGAGAGGGCTCCCCGAAGCTGGATTCGGAGGGAGCGGCGTCGAAGGCGCGGGGTCGGGATCAGGGCTAGGGCCAGGGTTCGGGGACGGGTCGGGTGATTCGGCCAGCTGAGGCTGCTGAGAGAGGAAAGATGAGGTGGTGATCGATTTGACGACCGAGTGAGAAGGGGAATTGTGGAGGGCGTTGAGGAGAGTGCGGGTCCTGGTGAAGATCGACGCCTGAGACGCCATTGATGAGAAGCCCGGAGGAGGACGGCTTCTGGAAATGGTGGAATGGGGGGTTTTTAGGGTTCTTGAGAGTGGGAGGTGACTGGTGAGAGAGTGGGAGTTTGGGGGGGTTATCTGGTTTGGATGGGTCGTGGCGGATCCCGGCAGATGGGCAATCTGGTAATTTCGAATATCAGTCAACGGTGAAGTAAGCGAAGAGAAGACGCCATTCCCAGGCGACACGGACTTCCAAATTTTCGTTTCCAAATTGAGAAATCATTCAGTTGTTCCATGAGCCTTGAAAGTGTATCGTTGTCGAATTTCGTTGTCGCCGGCCCTCGGCAACGGGGCGACCGGTGGCTAATTTCGGCTATTGGCAACAAAGTTCCGTGACGGCCACTGTCAACAGCAATCGAGAGTAGCTAGAATTAGCTAATCCAATTTCGCATTTTTAGACAGTACAATGATACGAATGATTTCTAAACTTTCATTTAATGTACAATGTGTTTTCTAAACTTTTACCATAATTAATATGGTCCGTGAACTTTAGCCCAATATGCAATGTGGTTCTTGAATTTTTAATTTGATCAATATGATCCATGAAATGTTCGAATATATTTAACTTATTCCCCGAATTATAAAAACATGTTCAATGTGGATCTTCTATTAATTTGAATTGAATGACTATATTGGTCAAATTAAAAGTTCAATGATCACATTGAATGTTGGGCCAAAATTTAAGGATCACTTGTGTCATTTTATCTTTTAAGAACTAATAGAAAGAAATGACAAGAGGGATTACGCCCGGGTGATGGGATTAGAGGTGGGCTTTGAGATTTAGTTGGCTACTACACCGTTGTAACCCCCAACCAGCTCACTGATTATTTGTATGGATTAGTTGACATACATGCATTAAGAATAGACACTATATAGGATATCATTTCTATTTTCTTATTCTGAAAAAAGACGAGTGATATCTTGAAAGATCTAATGAAGACGTTTCTCAAACGATGGTATTCGTAGCAACAAGAACGCGAAGAGTGCAGGGAAGGGACGATCCGCAGTAGCAATCCCCTCGGGGGCTTATCATCGACGTTGGCGCGTCGCTACGAGATGTGCAGCTTGAGCCGTGACCGTTTCGAATCACTCACGACCGGAGTGCCCCGAGGTCGGCGAGCTCGTCTGGAGTCGCCATCCTTAACGCGACCAGTCAAGAAGCCTCCGCTATCTCCACACGAGGTATGCGCGCAGCTAGACAACGCCGTACAAGCAGTTCGGCGGTTCGACCGCGACGTGAACCGAAACTGGCGAAGTCAGGGAAGGCGGGTCGCCGCATTTACCGCAAGGCCTCTCTCTATTCGGTGGACATTTTGTCTACATTAACTGGAGATGGGAATGTCTTTCAATAAGGGCATGCCGTACCGTGTTTCGTGTTACTTTCGGCATTGTCGGTTGCGGGAAGAAAGGCATGTCCACGTGAGAGGAACCTATGTTTTTTTTTGTTTTGATGATGAAAGCCGGTACCATTTTAAATGTATCCGCATTTTTTTTCTTTTTTCTTTTTTGGGTAGCTTATAAATTTCGTTTGATGTTTAATGCGATGTCTAAACTATTTTTTTTTTATTTAATCTTGTTCACGAATCTTTTTAGTTGATTCAACGTTATTTTTTATTCTAATGAAAATTGTTGATATAGACCGACTAACGTCAAGCGAATTTTTTTTTTTTTTTGGGTTAAAGGTTAAGTGACATTGAATATTCATGTTGTCAGTTGAGTTGTCCAGTCAAATGATCCATCTTATTAAGGCCGGACCAACCCCACCGGCACCATCCACTCCAACCCCTCCCCCCAAGTGCAGCCGTCCTTCACCACGCCCTTGGCCTTACTAGGACCCCGTCGTTGTTACCGTCGCCGTCATCCCCATCATAGTAACTTGCCGGGCACCACTATCAACTTTGATCACTGGAGAATTTTTTTGAAAAAAAAAATAAATCTATTGCAATTATGTTAGTTCAGTATTAATTTCTGCATTTTTTTTTCTTTTTCTTTTATTTTGGCTTTGGACTGGGGTGACCTACACCGACTCTTGGGCAAGGGCCGCCGCCTTCGCCAGCCGTAAGCAAGGATTCGCAAGCCCTTGCACAAGGCTAGCGGACGACAACCAAAGCCCAAAAAATAAAAAATAAAAAAATAGTATTAAAAATTATCTACGTCAACATCAGCTAGTTAAACATACTAAATTGATACAATTACAAAACATTTAGACCTTAATTGATTAAAAAAAAAACTTTAGGGCTCAATTGTCACAACTGTAATAGTTTATTTTCGTAATTTTCCCCACCCCCAACAGGAAATCACCACCAATTGCAAACCACTCAAATGTCCGCACCGCCGAATTAGCGTCGACTGACCGCCACTTTTCTACTATCGAAGCAACATGGAGGCAGATCCATCAAACGAAGCTCATGTGACCTTGAATTAGGGGCATGCAATCCCGAGCCGAGTTCGCCGCAGCTAGATCAATGTCGACCCAGCACTACCGGACCAGTGTCGGACCACCACCGCCCCAACTACAATAGGAGTCATGACACTAGTGCAAACGAACCGAGATATCGTAACGAAGGATTCATCACGGAAATGGCAAAACCTATGATAAAAAAAAATGAAGATGGCGCGACCTTCGACCAAGAAATATGTAGAGAGAGATGGGGGTGGCATCAAAGAAAGAGCAACGGCAACTGTGATGACATCATGTTCGGCGAGCGACGACGGAGTTCTCACCTCTCAGGTGGTGAGTTTCAGGGGGATATTTACATAAATGGTCCCTCAACTTTGGCAAAATGTGCAATTGGGTCCTTGAACTTTTAATTTGTTCAATTTAATCCCTGAACTTTGACAAAATGTGCAATTTGGTCCCTAAATTTTTGACTTGTTCAATTTAGTCTCTAAACTTTTAGTGCATGTTCAATCTAGTCCCTGAATTATAGAAAAATATTCGATATAATCTTTTTGTTAATTTAATATTAAGGATAACGTTGAACATTTTCGTATAGTTTAAGGATTAAATTGAACATTTACTAAAAGTTCAGGGACTGAATTGAAAGAGTCAAAAATTTAAGGATCAAATTGTACATTCCGTCAAAATTTAAAGACTATTTGTGTCATTTTGTCGGGGTTCAGGTTCACGGTCAAAAGAGGAAGGAAGGGGAAAATCTTTGTTCAAAAATCGCTTAGCACATCACCTCAAATTAGAGTAAAATCTTTGTTCTTTGTTCGTCGTCGTCGTCGTCGTTGTTGTTTTTTTTTTTTTTTGCAAGTAGTCATGTCGTGTCCACGAGACATTCCGACACGAGATCACCACGTGTGTGGAGAACAACCTTTTGGGCTTTGGACAGCCTCCCCCCAAATGCCGATAGAAAAAAAAAAAACAAAAACAAAAAAAAGGAATCGAAACGGAACGGAACGGAACGAAAGTCACGAAGAAAAAGAAGTGAAAAAGGGAAGGGGGATAAAGAGAGGAAGAAGCATATATATCTTTCTAAAGCTTTAGATAGACAGATGCCCTTTTGGGGCAAAGGGGAAAAAAGGCCCTCCTCCCTTTTGTGGAAGCATGATCTCAGTTGATTTGTAAATTACAGAATATACATTTGCCAGATACGAACAAAATATTACTGCAGAGCCTGATTTAATCTTAGATAGGTAATCTCAATCTAGTGATCCGGCCCCGTTTTAAGTGGACCGGGTTTGAAATGTGTCTCGGTTTTGGAAAGAGTGGATTTGAGATGGGGAGGTTCGAACGAGACCGGATCCCAATACTAACTTAGTTGTGGTGATGCCTTTGAGTTTTTCGCCTAGCTGCACGTTTGACGCCTCGATATCATTTAATTGCGTAGAGATAAATGCCTCTTAAATTCATAGAAAGACCCCCCTTCTAGATTGGATAATAGGTTTGGGGGGCATTGGGTGATTTCTAGTTCGAAATCCTCCTCAAGATAAATATGTTTAGAATTTCACAAACTGTGTGAACTCGTTCATTCACTTCGTATTCTCAATTTGCCAAATCATTCATTCATTTGACAGCACCGCCACCCAAAACTTAATCACTTAAACTGATCGATGGACCATGTGAGCGTAATTGAGGGGGCGGTGACCTCTCACCTTTGTCTATTTTCGTTCATTTCTCAGATTTTAGGCTGTTTGTGTTGAGGAATTACCAAAAAGTCCTAAACCTCTTGACAAATTCCTAACTCAGTCTCAAACCTTTCAATTGTGCCAATTTAGTTCTAAACCCTTTTGTCAAATCGCCGTCCTAAACCTCTCAATTGTGTGAATTTAGTATTAAATCTTTTGAAATTGTGTGTCAATTTAATCATAAATCTTTTAAAATTTTGCCATTTTAGTTCTAGTAATCAGTTGAAAGGACTAAATTGACCATTCATTAAAAGATTTTGGACTAATTTGGTAAATCTTTAAAATATTTATGAATAAATTGACATAATTTAAAGAATTAAGACTGAATTGATAAATTGTCAAAAAATTTAGAACCAAATTGATACAAATGAAAGGTTTATGACTGAATTGATAAGTTGTCAAAATATTTATGACCAAATTGATACAAATAAAAGATATAAGACTAAATTAACGTAAATACAATAAATTTAAAAATTTTCGAATAAATTTTCCCGTAGTGTTGGGTTGTGTTGATCCTATTGGCAGGGCTGATTCAACCAAAGCTAATCAAGAACGTCAAGAATCAAAAGGCACGACTCTTACAAAGAGCACGCTGAGCTAGCATCCACAGCCTCCCATAATACGATCAAGAAGCCGCAAACATGATTCTGTCCTTTTACACCACTCGTCCATATCCTCAGCCATCTTTGCCTAACAGTCTTTGCCGAAGTGATCAGTCCAACTTTTTGGCTAACTCCCTGAGTTTTTACACCGAGGGTTCAACTGCTCTTACAATGAGATGACACGTATCGACAGGGACCTGGGGTCTCCTTGTACGAGTTGTGATTGATCTCCACTGCTTTCGATTGATACCAAAAAGTGTTCCTAACGTCATTGCTACAATTCCAGTCATTAAAAAAAAATTGTTATGAATTTACTAAAATAATATTAAAAAAATAATTTACGTCGGTGCAACCTACGTCCATATTAGTATTTTCGGCTAAAATTAACCGAATAGAATGAAATAATACTTATTCAAAAAGCTTAGGACTAAATTGATAAAAGAATAATTTAGGATCGAAATGGCATAATCACAATAAATTTGAGACTTTTTGATAATTTCTCGGATCAATGGAGAGAATATTTTTTTACCATGATAGAGCATCTCACCTTTGCTCGTGGTCCTGATATTCTTCATTTGGCATGCAAAGAATTTCAAACCCTCCATCAAAGACTTTTTTTTTTTTTTGGGAGGGGGGGTTGTGGGGGTGGGAAGGACCCCATGGAGATAAAGTCGCCCAAAAGCAACCACAGATTTTCAAAGGATACTTGGAGTGTGTCTTCCTTTTTGGAGGGCTGCACCTAACCCCAACATACAAACAAACGAAGTGTGAAAGCTGCATTTCTTAACCCAACCTCCTCCCTTTCTTTCTTTGATTCTCGTTCGCATTTGATTGCAAACTTATTCTCTCATCATTGGGACCAGTCACTAGGACTATGGACAGAGATCTCGTTTGTTTGGCTGGCTTGATTCTTTGCTTAGAAATGATGCCCTTATGCGGAAACCCCACAGATGTTGTAAGGCTCGTAGCACCGAAATCGATCCGAGACCGGCTGAGATAAGCCTTGTGTATTGATTTATAAGTGCAACACTGCTCTTAAATAATCACCACCGAGTTACTTCTTCCGGGTGGCTTGACCCATATGGATCGTGCAAGCGGTCACGAGTATAGCGTCAGAGAAGCCTACTGATCGGAAAATGTGGGCACTAACTACTATACGGCAGTAGTGGCATCTTGACTCTCAAGCTTACGGGAGTCACTTGATTCATTCGACCCGAATGAGGGGGTCGGATAAAAAGGCTTGCGGCAATAATCCAACACGCCATAAATGGTCAAAAAGAAGCCTAAACTGTTCCGAAAGTGCTTAACAAGTTTGCCATGTAGTTGACGTGTAGAAACTGGTCAATCCCTTTTCACCAAAGTGATTTGAGTAATGCGGAGGAAATCTTTCCGGGCCGGTCGAAACAATCGAAAGCAGGAAAGTGTTCTTGAAACTTGCAGCATGAGAGAACAATCAAAACATTAACTTCAGGTATCTGCAGAGCGTCCAGACATCTTTCATCTGCTTCCACACTCGGACAGTACTAAATTAAGGACGGCCAGGAGATTAATTAGAAAACTACTGTTCAATCTTTAGGTTAGCATATGTCAGGCTCCGCTAAGAAGTGTTTTTCCCCCCTCTTCACATTGATGACTGCGCTGCGGTAATAGTATGAGAAGCAAAAAGTTAATTACAGTTATATGCTTAAAGTTTCCATTTTTCCAAATCTTTTATTTGTCTACCTATTTCAACTTTGCATATGTGAGAGGGTTCCTTTAATCGCCATTCATCAAAAAGAAGAAAGCTACGCATCTTCTTTCTGCAAAAAAAAAAAGGAGGAAGAAAGCAATGCATTTTCTAGCCAACTCAGATCACCGCTGCGCCACCTCCAAATCGTTGTTTTATCAAGCACGTCCATGTCTTTACACAAGAAATCATGCTTATGATTACTGTCAATTACCTTTTGGTAATCATTCTAAGTCATATTAGGGAGATGAAAGCCTAGTAGACATCGGTTGAGGACGACCGTGAGCATCTAATTTGGAGTTAGGATGAGCAAGATAAAATTGTGCAGTAATTTTCAGAGTTTGTATTTGCTTACGATATCATAATCGGGAGATTGGGAGGTGTGCGTGTGCCTTTACTCCGCATGCATGGGGTAGCAGTCGGAGGAGCTTTGTCCATGCCTTTGCCGTCTTCCATCATCGTCCTCGTCTTCGTACCCCGATGCTGTTATACCTCTGCCGAGAAAAAGAGACAGGATCCATCTCCTAATAGGAAAGCTGACTCAGAAAGTTTTATAGGCATGTTCATTGTTCCTTAAGCTAACAGTAACGTGATATACTTGTCTTCTCACAGTAAAATACTTGGGGATTTACAATAAAAATCCAAACTTTTAGGAAAGGAATGAACAACTTATGGTTAAAGGTACAGTACCTCGAGGTAGATGCTGGATGGACCCTGCTTTTTTGCACAGTGCACATGGGTTTGAGACGGTTCGAGAGGATTGGACAAGCAGTCTCGTACCAGGCTAAGGTTGAGCTTCACGCCCAGACAAAAAGATGAATAACAAGATCAGAACACAGAGAATTCTTTCTTTTTTTTTTTTTTTTGGTCGAAACACAGAATTCTTTTGGTCGACGGAGAAAATATACAAATAAAAAAGTTGGGTTTGCTCTAATGTCGGTTCGCCAGTCCCGGACTGTCACCCACCTTTACCAGACCCATTATAATGTCGTATGGCACTAATTACAGATGCCATAGTTAAATACATTCTGGGGACACATAAAAGGCCTGAAAGGAGATGCAGACACCACCACCCACGGTAGCCACTCACCATCACTCTCGTATTCTTGTCTGGAACTCTCTCTCTCTCTCTCTCTCTCTCTCTCTCTCTCACAGAGCACACACAGGTCTCAAAGATCACCATCTTCATATAATCAATATCATCCAGGGGTCTCTCAATCTGATTGTTGCCAGTCCAGCAACCAGAAATGGCTTTCTTAGCCCTTTTAATGCTTCTCTTGGCCATGGCCGGCTGTTCAAGTAAGCTTCTATATTGTTCTGCCTCTTTTACTCCCATCTTTTTGTCTTTTTCAAATCCCCGACCTTGATAAACTATATGGAGAGGAGCAATTTCCCTCTTCTTGTGACAGCACATCTTGTTTTGGGTTCTGAAGAGATCTCTGGCTCTCATCTCATTTTTTTCTTCATCTATGCTGAGACGCTGAGACACTGTTCCTGTTTGCGGCCAAGAAACAAAAAAAGAAAATATTAGTTCCTGGCAGAAAAGGGTTTTATTTCACCCACTTGATGGTTGGTCAAAGAAACAGATCATGTCCAGATTTCTCCCATCTCCTGGATTAGCAGAAAGCATTTCTTTGAGAAGTGATTCAGTTCTTTGAACTGCCTGTTCAATGATGGTCCTCCTTTTCCTCTCTTTTCCCCTTTGTTTAGGTGCAACTTACTGTATCTGCAAAGACGGGGTGAGCGATTCGGCTTTGCAAAAGACCCTGGACTATGCTTGTGGAGCCGGTGCTGATTGCAGTCCAATCCTCCAAAACGGGGCTTGTTACAACCCAAACACTGTCAAGGATCATTGCAACTATGCTGTGAACAGCTACTTCCAGAAGAAAGGCGAAACCACCGGTAGCTGTGACTTCTCTGGGACTGCCACCACTTCAACCTCTGTTCCCAGTAAGACCCATCAATATTCTGTTCTCTGTTCGATCATTTGGGGCTTTCAAATTCCAGTGTGTGTCTTGGGTTTAACAGTGTAGAATCTTTGATGGGTTGCCAATGTTTTCTCCCTTTCTCATATGTCTGAATCTGATGTGTATTTACAGATCAAGCTTCTGGGTGTGTGTATCCTGCAAGTGCCAGGTATGCTACTTCTAGTTTCTTGATTCTCCAGTAAAGAGAGAATTCCCAGATTACTATCTCATTACTCCTGGGCAGCACAGATCATCTTCGTATAAGGGCAACAAAATCATTTTTGTCCACCCTACAAGGGCTCTGAAGAAAAGCCCCTTTTGCTCAATCTTCTGAGGAGAGAGAATCTCATACCCAGATTAAGTTCCTACTTTCTGGAGCGAACCTGATGGCTTTTAGACTTAGTAGGGCTCAAAGATCAAATCTTTTTCAGATTATTCTTGTTGGTAGTGGTGGGAAAACATGAAAAGAACTGTCCAGAATCTGAATCCAGTTCCTATTCTTGGATCTGCTTGCTCTGTTTTCCCTCCTGCTTCTTCTCTAGAATAGAAGAGCTTGATCTATACTCAGACGAGATATATTTTTTTTTTTTTCTGTCAAAAGACGAGAGATTTTACTCGGGGGATTTTGCGACCCATGAAAAAAGATAAAAAAAGATGCCATCAAAGACCTTTTTCCGTCACGGGTTGAGAATTTTGGTGTCTATCAGTTAGGAAAAAGTGTATCCCGTGCCTAATTGTTAGTGTCCCATATTGGTCGCGATGTGAGCTGTCCCTGATATTGATTTTCCTGCACACCCTTTGTCCCTTTCTTTGTTTAACTTCGCATGATGAGACAGCATCATGTTTTTTTTTTTTTTAACTCAATCTAGAGACGTAATCACTGGTTGAAAAATCTTGGTAACTTCAGCTGTCTTTCATTTACTTGAGGACCTCAATCGATCCTTGAGTTTTTTTTTGCCCCCTTTTTTCTTTTGATACAGTTCCACGGGCACCACTCCAACAACAAGCACCACACCGACGGGCACTCCGACCACAGGCACCACACCGACTGGCAGCAATTCAACAAGCGCCACACCGACTACCTCGACCACACCGACCACCACCACTACCACCCCGAGCTCCACCCCGGTGTTCAACAGCGGCACAGGACTGGGTCCTACTAGCATCACTGACAGCAATGATGCTACCATGTCAATCCAAAGAGCAAGCACGGTCCTTGCTCTTACCACCACCTGGTTTTCACTCTCGTTGGCGTTGTGGGCCTGAAGGTCCACAGAAGATTGGAAAAAAAAAAAAAAAGAGAGGGGAGGGGAGGTGAGGTGAGATACAACCTTTGGGGTTTGATCTGTGGAGGAGATTCGCCAGGACTGCCATGAGAATGGCATTATCTTTTGGTATTTGGGGAATCATATCATCAAGGGCCAGACCCCACTAGGGTTTTCTTGTCGTTTTCCTCCCACTGTGATATAAAAAAAGAGGGGGCTGGGAATTTGATTCCTGTTTTTCTATGACTGGTGACACGACCACCAGTAGGGCAGAAGGGAGCTGATCTTTTTCCTTTTTAGTTAGAGATTTATTATTGCTGTATATTTAGGGATTAGTAGTATTTTTTGTTACTTAATAATGTATAACTGGTGGTGCTACTACCGTGCTCTTTTTCTTATGTCTCGATAAGTTCAGATTCAAATCCTTGAAGTGACGGCTGACCAAATTTATGGGATGGTGGAATGAGGAAAGGGAACGTTTGTATGATATCATAAAAAAAATGGCAGTGTGAGGTAAAGAGATAATAATCATATGAGGTGGAAACTAATAATAAGGAATATGTTGCAAAATAATTAAATTATCAGAGAAATTGAAGAGGTTATAATTTACAAGGAAATGAATGTAACTATGCAAATCGAAACACTAAAATCAGGCAGACTTTAGATTAAGCTACTAAGGATTATACATTTCCTTTTGTGGCGATTAATTTTTCAGCTAGCAGTCTGAACATAAGGTTAACACCAACAGACACTTGATATGACCTATTCACAGGATCATTCGGAATTTTCATTTTTCTTCTGTCAATCTATCGTGATGAAGATGCACAGTCAGGCTTGGCAGTTTCAGATGAGTGGGCGAAATGAAAATGCAATTCGAACGGAAATTAAGTAAGGTCGCAGAAATGATAGATTTAGAGGCGGTGGAATACCGTGTGTGCCGATGATTCCTGTGATGAAGATGACCAATTCTCTAAGAGCTAACGTTGGCGAATGAATTTCAGTTTAGAGAGACAAATTCAGCTGCTTTAGTGCTATCTTCCTGCACAAAGTCAGCTATTAAATTGGCGACGATGTTTGGCTTCTCCACATGAGGAAGATGGCCGCAGTCTGGTATCTGGCGAAGAATTGAGTTCGGTAGCTCAGCATGCAATCTCTGCATCAAGTAGAATAGAGATTATGAATCTACAGCTGAACATGGAACATTTGGAGCTGCATTGCTCGATAACAAACTTGAAGTAATCTCTGCTCAATTGGTAAAAGAAATTTCAAAAGCTTTATATGCTACTCAAAAGCTTGAAATAGATGATCTCCTTAGTAGCAGCTAGCTAACTATAATTTAAGAAAGAGAGGAAGAACTGACCATGGCCAATTTGTTGCTGATAATTATGTCATCCTCTCCCCATATGATGAGTGCCCTCTGCTTCACCTGTAATAGCACGTTGCAGCCAGCACCCAAAAACATCGTCAACATCAACGCCTTTATCTCAAATTAGTTGGAATCGACGGTCGATAAACCTCAAAGATTCATAAAATAAAAGCAAAATTAATGGAGAAAAAAGAGATAAATGTGTAAAAATAAATAAACAAAGAAAAATTAATATATATACACACACGCTACCCCTTCACAATGCTAATGGCCTTCCTCCACCCCGTCTTAAGACAAACCGTACGCCAATCTATTTATCACTTCATTAAATCTTGTTTTACTACTTTCCCCCAAGTAAGTTTCGACCGACCTTTTTCTTTTTTCGTGTTGTGCTCTCGATAGCAAACTTCTGTTTGTACCGGAGCATCTACGGGACTTCGGAAAATATGCTCAAATTATCTCAATCTATGTTCTTTCATCTTTTCTGTCACCGGTTCTACTCCAATTTTTCGTCGAATATCTTCATTCCTCATCTTATCCATCTTTGTATGACCACACATTCACCTTAACATCCTCATTTTCGCTATTCCCATTTTATGCTCATGTTTCCGTTGTGCTAGCCAATATTCAGCTTCGTATAGCATGACAAGTCTTACTGTTGTTCTATAAAATTTTACTTTTAATCTAAGAGGAATTTTACGATCACACAAAAATCCTGATGGACTGCACCATTTCATCCAATCTGCTTTGATTATATGGCTTACATCCTCATCAATCTCTCCATCCTTTTGCAATATTGATCCCAAATATCTAAAAATATCTTTCTTGGGCACCTCCCGTCCGAGCATATTTACGGCCTCTTGATCCCCTCTTC
Organism: Rhodomyrtus tomentosa; assembly: GCA_028455895.1. Taxonomy (NCBI): domain Eukaryota; kingdom Viridiplantae; phylum Streptophyta; class Magnoliopsida; order Myrtales; family Myrtaceae; genus Rhodomyrtus; species Rhodomyrtus tomentosa. Next base: position 7,545,018 of record JAPCWY010000003.1, on the reverse strand, counting down.
TTGCCGTGTCAAACTCACACTTCAAGTATTACGTCTTACTTCGACTTAACGTAAATTCTTTAGACTCCAACGTGCTTCTCCATAATTCTAACTTAGTATTAACCCCAACCCTGGTATCATCAATAAGCACAATATCGTCTGCAAATAGCATACACCACGGCGTCTTATCTTGAATATCTTTTATTAGTTCATCCATAACTAGGGCAAAAAAATAAGGGCTCAAAGCAGAACCATGGTGTAAGCCTATTGTGATTGGAAAATAACTTGATGTGCCATTATAGCCTTTACACATGTAGTAGCACCATCATACATGTCTTTGATTGCATTTACATACTTTGAATATACTTTTTCTTCTCAAGAATCCACCACAGAACCTTTTTTGGAATCCTATCATACGCTTTCTCGAGATCAATAAACACCATATAGAGGTCTTTCTTTCTTTCTGATACCTCTCCATCAATTGTCGTAACAAGAAAATAGCCTCCATGGTAAATCTTTTTGGTATAAATCCAATTGATTGACAGAAACCTTGATCTCTATTCTCAAAAAAAGTCAACACCCAAAAAACAACTACAAAATCATATCCAAGATCGACCAACTTCGAGACTACCTTTCTTGAAATAGCCAAAAAGAAGAAGAAGAGAGGACATGTAGACAAGCTCAATGATTGACGGACAAGAGCAACTTTGCTGCTTATGACAAGTCTGGAAGTTCCATGTCCCTAATGGATAAGTTCTTCCCGTGCTCGGATTCCCTTGTGGGTAAAACTTGAGATGTCATCATGAAGAGTAGACGCTGTAGAGGAGAGAAGACAACTGGGTTAGGAGGTTGCGCTAGATTGGTTTGTGCTAGGAGTTCTAGGATCAAAGAGGATATATTTCTTAGGAGCTCTGAAGGCGGGTTTGGCCTCCCATGTACAAACTGGTCGGGAGCTGATGTCGCTCTCCTGATGAGGCCATGGCAGCCCGAAACTAGTTGTTGTGCTAAAAGGGTTCTACTTGTCTTACTCGATGTAACGGATGCCCAAGTTAAGCAAAGCGTGGTATGATCCAATGTGCTTTATGGGGAAAAGCTGGCTTAGCGGGCTTTGCCAAGTGCCACATGGGCCAATTCCGCGACTGAAATTTGTCGGCCCGTGACAAGTGATATCAGAACAGGGTCCCTCCAGTAAGTGGGTGGTTCGGGAAAATCCTATGGTCTTCCCAGTCCTTTGAGGGCGGAGAGTGATCGCCGGGGCCAAGGGGCTCGGACAAGGTGCGACTCTCATCTAGCTTTGAGGATGCCAATGGGGGCATAGAAAGGAACCAAATTGCTCGTTGAATGGGGATAACGATCCTATATTTGAAGAAGGGTCCGCCACGTTTCATCAAAGGAGAAACCTCTATTGGTTTGCTGAGGTCAGGACGAGCCTAGTAGGCGAAAGAAGGTGCTGCCGAGGGTGTGCAATTGGCGTGGGATGCCACATTTGTTGACGTACGCACAAGTGACTGGAGATTCGTGAACAACTTTGATTGGGAGAAGCAACTAGTGGAGTGCTGTTGTTCTGTTCGGTGAGCGAGTGACGCAGGAAAGCGATAGAACAACACGCAATGAGGGCGTTTGCGGATTGAATAAGGGAGATGACACGGTTTGGGAGTTCCGTATCCCTAATGGATAAGTTATTCCCGTGCTCGGGTTCCCTTGTGAGTAAAGCTTGTCATCATGAGAAGTAGGCGTTGTAGAGGGGAGAAGATAACTGGGTCAGGAGGTTGTGTCAGATTGGTTTGTACTAGGAGTTCTAGGATCAAAGAGGATACATTCCTTAAGAGCTCTAAAGGCGGGTTTGACCTCCCGTGTACAAACTAGTCAAGAGCTGATGACGCTCTCCTGATGAGGCCATGGCAGCCCAAAACCAGTTGTTGTGCCAAAATGGTTCTATTTATCTTACTCAATGTAACAGATGCCCAAGTTAAGTAGAGCGTGGTATGATTCAATGTACTTTATGGAGAAAGGCTGGTTTGGCATGGCTTTGCCAAGCGCCGCACGGGCTAATTCTGCGACTGAAATCTATCGGCCAGTGACAAACAAAGTCAGCACCCAAAAAACAACTACAAAATCATATCCAAGATCGACCAACTTTGAGACTACCTTTCTTGAAATAGCAAAAAAAAAAGGACATGTAGAGAAGCTCAATGATTGACTGACAAGAGCAACTTTGCTGCTTGCATGTGAGGAGAGATCCCCTAAATCAGTCACTCAATTTTAATGAAAGAGTTGCAGCATTTTGATATGAACCAAAAGCAGCTATAACACATTCTTCAAAACTCTCCCAGAAATTGAGAAAGAAAGGAGCTGAAGGAAGTCGTAGAAGACTCATGAAACCAGCATTTCAAGTGAATAATCTAGTAAAAGAATTTTCTCGTGTTACAGAAATGGATGCTCTTACCGAGGAAAAGAAAGCAAAGATTCAATGTAGAGTGAAAGTGCATTAGAAGCACATCCCTCCCTCCCCCCCCCCCCCCCTTTTTGTTTTGGTTTGGGGGGTGGGGATGGGGGTGGTGGTTGGGTTGGATATGAAGCAGCGACACTTTAGAAGACATAACATATTGTATGTCTTTTCTGATAAGAAGTTAATCAAACTTGGAATTGGCAGAGACTGTCATGTTAGATGCAAAATAATCTGCCATTGTAAACTTTTAGATACTATGATCTCCCATGCTTTGAGTCTGGGCATCAGACTATCAGGGATGACCCTTCAGTATTTGCTTTATCTTGGTCAGAATGAATGCAAAGATTTCTATATGCACCAAAAACAAAGTTGCCAATAGATGGGAATACATCACTCTGCTGACCTGACTAATCTGATCAGTCACATTGTATCCTCCACTGAGCATGAAATCAACTGAAGCATCCTCCCACCAAGGATACCGACAATGCAGTCTCCCAACCTAGAGTTGATTAGGATAAAACGCAAATTCCTATCTTCAGTATCTTGAAGGTGCATGACCAGAAAGATGACCCGGATATGATGAGTGAAAAGGCCTCGTCTAACGAATAGTGTGAGGAAGACTCACATTAGTCCAATCCAAGTTGGTGCTGAGTGGAAGAGCACTGAATGCCAAAACATTTACATAGAAGCGGAGAGGAAAGCTCTTCAATATAGATACCTGAATCAAGAACAACTCTCTCATCTGATCTATAGAATCTCAAAACATCAAATTCAGGAGGAAGTCACGGTAAATCGTCTCATTTAGCATACAGGAACACATGTGAACTCCACTTAGCAGCATGAAGGAACTAGAAACTGTTAAAGTTTGTGCCTTCTTTGTAACACTGTTTACATGTGGATTTTTTTTTTCCCTTATGTGCCATAGTTTTGCGTGGGAAGTGATCGTTACTTTGATGACATCATAATTAACTAATGCGCTCCGGAAGCTCTCTAGACTTTATTTGTAATGAGCTAAGCTAGCAAACTCAACAGTTTGATTGGCCCAAGAAATCATTAAAATTTTATCTGCAGATATATCAGATCCATTCTTTATGATGCACTGAGGTATCTTACGTCCTTTTCAAAGTTGCCATAGACTCTCTCTTATCTTACTGTAGCACCATCCTGTAACATATTCCACGTTAAGTTCACACCCTGCATATAATTACTATAAGTGCAAGTAATACTACCGGTTGTCTTATCAACTGTAAATAATCTCAAAATTGAGTAAGGAAGGATATGATTAAATCAGAACAGTGCAAGCATCGGCCATCAGCTCAATGATCAACTCAAAAGCTCTTTAACCTTAAGTAATTTTCCCCTCCTCTAGTGATTGTATATGTGATCTTTCCTGGATTTAGTGAATCTAGATTAGACGTATTGAGTTCAGCCTCATCGGTTCAAGGAATAAATTCTTGTGCTTTGTTGAATCTTTCTATTTCTTTTCTTTTTCTTTTTTGGTCTGTGTGTGTGTGGTGGTGGTGGGGAGCCTCTTTATTTATTTTTTTTATTTTTTATTTTTTTTGGGGGGGCGGGGGGTGGGGGTTGTTGATGATGGAGGAGAGATATGCACAAAGCTCCTCAGTCCTTGTGAAAATAAAAACTAAAGCTCTATATTTTCTTCCTCCCTCTTCTTTTTCTCTCGAAACTCATGAAATTCTCAGCTCCAGAATGAAGCCATAACTTCTGGAAATATCCAGATGACCTCTGCTGTTCTCCAAATCAAGGCATAAGGAGTGTGTTTGGGACTTTGGCCCCCCAACTAAAAGCTTTTGACAGAAGAGTAAAAAGCCATGTCACATAACTCCAAGTTAGAGATTGTAAGGGTAGGCTTAATCAAGTTGTTAATTTGGATAGCAGAACGTTCTGGACCATTGGTGGAATCATTGCCTATTCATGTAACAGAATCTTTAGTTATATTTGCTTTAAATTTGCTTTAAATTTGAAAGTGGCGTTCAACTTTGACTATGATTAATCAAGTAAACTGGCACAACTCGGTTTCTACAAATCCAAAAGTCTAATTTAGGTCAAGATAGTAAAATCATAAGTTCTCAGCAAAGCCACGTCAATTAGATTTATTTCGTTATCTTTCAATAGCAAAAATGTGGTGTGATCTCTCGGGATGCCCAACTTTGCAATTCAAAGATTCTGAACATCAGGAAAATTGAAGTATCTCATGTTGCTTTATCTATAGGATTGCTAGGATTTTTATGTAAGTTTCCTTCTTTCACCTAGTGATTCAAGTTTTTAGATTGGACTTTTTGAAATGTATCAGAGCCAAGTTTCGCCCTGTATATATTTATTGCATATGAGGCTTCCCATTCCAAATTCCACTTATCATTCTTACTCTAGTTTGCACAAGAGAGGGGGTGCTAAAGCATCAGATATCGCTTGTCTGTATGATTTATATGCTCTTAAAGCTTTTTGGGTGGACATTCTATGAAGGAGCACCCACATTTCAAACACTACACTGAATCGTAGTACGCAAGGGGTAAAGAGTCTCGACAACAATGGGCCAAAGTGAAACACAAAAACCACTGCTAACCCAAGCACACGCTCAATTGGTTTGTTAGTTGTGCTGCTACCACTATCCCCCTTTCCCTAAACAAAGCCTTAAGTAAGTTCTAAAAACAAGCTAAAGCTCGCCAAAAGTTCAGCAACTAAGACTATGGTCACTGGATGTTCAAATGTCCAAAATGATCATGTGAAAATGGATGAAAATTTTGAACTGAAGCATAAAATAACTATGTCACCTTCACTAGAAGGTGGACTGATTACATACTTATAAATGAAGTTTTGAATCCTTCAGGAGTAGAACTTACACCAGCATAGGCAATTGCTCTAGGTAAGTTCGCCATATCCCCTGTCCCTTCAGCATATACACTGGCATCAATCAAAACTAGCTTTTCAACCTGGACAAGTTGACACATTTAGCACAAATAACTCTTTCTAACCAATTCAAGTATAGCCGTTTACGTTAGCAATGCTAAATCGTCGATAATGAGAAGTACTTACTGCCTCTGGATGGATGACTGCAAAATCAATCACAATAGCAGCACCAAGGCTTGGTCCGACCAATATCATTGGCTTCTTGATGTAGGACTTCCAGAACTACACCCCATACAGAAAACCAAAAATGTTCGACAACACAAAACTGAATAAAACATAGAACGATTTCCGACAATAAGAATACGGATGGCAATTTTCTGTTTATATGTAGGTTTTCTTCTTAATTTTATTACTGCAATGGACAGTTCATTGACTTCTTAACAACCAGTAACAACTAGAAAACACGAATTAGCAGGGTAGTAAATTAAACAAGTTGGGGTGCTTTGTCACTGGTGCAAAACCCAAAGACAGAAGAAAAAAATGAGGTTAACAATTTATCCGAAGTGCATTCCTGAAATTTACAAGGATCAATAAGGAAAAAAACTGTTCAAATGCTAGTTGAACTTTGTAGTTCTTCTGTCAGTCAAACAAGGGGCTCACAGCTTTCCCAATAAAGAGTTTTCTTTCAAGACGAAAAGATGCCCTGATATGAAAATACCTGATAAAAATGATTGCGTTTATTTGCCACGTTGCAAGCTGGAAGTTGTTCTTTCACATGCAAAAGAACAAGAAAGAACCTTGAAACAATCTGCGGAACACAGAGAGACTTGGATGCTCGGAAGATTCAGCCAAGAGAAGAGGCATAAAATCTCACCTAGATCAGAGAAACCCCAACCAAGAATATCAATGGCCCAAGTCTCCAGACCAGCGTCCTCAAGCAACGGATATGTGTATCTCCATTCTAAACAAGAGCTGCAGGACAAATATGCATTAGAAGAAGAGTGACTATAAGCTCACTTTTACAGTATTCCAGATTCACTAAGCACCTGTCAAAACCGTGTAGCAGGACCACCGGATTAGTCTCCCCTTTTAATAGTGGCTTCACACAGCTGCTCATGATGCAGTTGTCTGAGAAGTTTACCTGCATTGAGCCAAGCAACAGAACATAAAGCCTACTTGTCGACAATCTACTTTTGGAAGTGAAAGAAGCTGATTTAGCCTTCAGCTTCCAATTTATAGCTATGTCGGATACAATAATGAGAAGTTCCTTTTCTGGTCATGCCATAATGTTAAATTACGTAGAATGTGAACTGACACAATGATCAATCTCCGATGCAGCAATAAGAATTCAATTTCCTCTGCGTGGTTGTGGAAGTTGTCATGCTGTGTTGGTAAGGACCTCATCCGGTGCCCGTCACACATTTCATTACCCTTGAACGGTCTTTAGCCAGTTCAGTTCAATGGAAAGCGATAATGGCCAAAGACTAGACTGATACTTGAGTAATCAATTTTTTCCCACTCCCCACAACACAGCACATCATGCGCCTAATGTCGTCAGAAAAGCTGTCGCTGTCTGCCTGCCCTCTAAAATCAGCAACAATCGCATGAGGAATTACACACAAACCGAGACAACCTCAATACATTCACCGCGATTGAAATCGAGTCATATTACACGAAAGCGCGAGTTGAAAAGCGCGCGCGCGCCCGAGAGAGAGAGAGAGAGTACGCACGGGAAGCCTCTCGATGCGATAGGCGAGCTTGCGAGCATAAGAATCCTTGATATTCTCCATCTGCTTGGGAAGGAAGGGAGGGAACGCGTCAGACCTGGCACTGGCGACCATTGGCGGAGGAACGGCGGAGAATGTCAGCATCGTCGTCGTCTTGCAGTGGCAGATGCTCTTGTCAAAGCATTTCCGTTGTGGCCGCTGCGCGTACCAGAGGGTACTCTCTTGCGTGCTCGGTCTTCGGTTACGGTCATTCGGTGTATGGCTCTCGCTCGCCTATTTTCACAGACGAGTCGCACACGCGGTGCAAAGGCGCGTGCTTCTTACGCTTCTTGAACTGCTTCCCGCCATCTGGCTTGGGCAATTGAGGATAGAATTTCGTGGCAGATCCTAAGAAAAAATCACGGATTAAGAAGTATGAAAATTCTTTGACCAAATATATATATATATGTGTGTGTGTGTGTGTGTGTGAAACTTCAATAATGATGTACCCTAAAATAATGAACATGAGCAGAATAAACTTCGCACGGCATTATCAGTTGAAAATGTATTCATTCGACCCACTATATACACAAAATTATGTGACAATTTTTTTTTATAGAAAAAAGGACAAAGCTTGATTATTACATTAATACTTTACTATGGACCCATCTCTAACGTGACCTATTGGCGATATATTCAATGCCGAAGCGGCATTTACATCGTATAACAGAATGATTTTTAATTTGCCAATAATTCTGCACGCGAATTTTCTTCCCTAAGAGCATGATGAATTATGACTCATTGAAAATACTTCAATGATTTTTGAATTCGAGACGAAAGATAGCTAGCGTATGAAGAAATGTAACTTTTGCTTGCAAGGGAACGCCTAGAGAGATTATTGATTTAATCAAACATTCGAAGATTAAATAAAAACGACACTGTCTCTTTAAATAGGTGTGATTTGTTTGTTTGTTTGTTTTTATTTACGTATAAACGAAAAAAAGAGCTCGAGAACAGTTGGGTTCGGAGATCAGATATCATGTTGGATGGTTTTGATCTCTCGTCCAAAAAAAGTTAAACTCAAATGACGCGATACTTATCCTATCGCATGTAACTTACCACCAGTTCATTGAAAGATGGATGTGAGATTGCCTCAGCAATAATATCGGTTTTTATCACGACAGCCGGATGCGAGATGCGTGGTCGTGAGACCCTAAAGACCAGAACACTTTTTTTCTCTCGGACAGACTACTGAACGACAATGCTACGGACATTGGTTCCTTCCCCCACTTCTTCCTTCACGTTTCCGTCCCGATCCGAGCCCCAAAGAAATTGATCCGAAGAGATGACTGTCTTTCGACGACGACGACGACTTCGGGATCCCCGAAGACTTCTTCGATGCACTGATTAGTATTTTCCATGTACTTTCGCGTTTGGTCTATGAAGACTTTTCGATGCGTCAACATCGTTTTTTGCCAATCCCTTTGCGACGAAATTCACTTCTGACGACAATTTTTTTTTTAACTTTTGCGGTTGGGTCTTCGGGGGCTTTGTGCGACGAAGCTTCTCGTTGCCGAGGAAGAAGCAACCTCACAGTGATGTATGGTGCTCCGATTCCACTGAGGTTTAGGTAAAAAAAGAAAAACGAAACTCGAATTATTACACGCTAAGTCATTCTCGGGCGACCCAACAGATTCGGGTCGGGCTTTTATCTTCCATTGCGGTTTTCTTTTTTTTTCCCCAAGCTCGCGTTGCTTTTGCTTACAAATATCCCTTGCCTAGAGCCGGAGGGAACCATTGCCATTGACTGGCTTTTAGAGCAAAAGAGTGAAAGTTGCCCCGGTTTAAAGCTGAGTCGCGACCGCCATGGACCCACTGAATGGAACCCCTCCTTCCCCGCCGGTCGCGCCCCCTCGGCCGCAGGCCCCCTCGCCCTCGCCCTCGCCCTCGCCACCGCAGCCGCGGGGCCCTCCTCCCGATCAAGGCTCTGGCTTTCTCACCGTCCTCTTCTCCTTCGTCGTCATCGCGCTCTTTGTACTTAAAACTCTCCATCCCTATGTCTTGCTCTTTCTTTCAGGCATTGTCACAAACACTTTCATGATCATAAATGCGCGCTGCCTAGTTCCTCTCCGATGCTTTCCGGGATTCCGTGTGCTTGCTTCTAGCTCTTGTCATTTCACTCGCTGCTTTCTCTAGATTTACTGTTCGAATCTGGTCGCCCTTGCTTCTTCGATCATGTTGACGAGTCTCTGTTTGTTGCTAACAGCCGAGGGTTGTGTAGCTTGGGTATAATCGAAATCTTTTTGAGTTTCTCACTGCTGTCACTGACACTGGCGTGCCTCTTTTGTTGGCTAATAGCTGAAGACGGTGACAGAATGTTGCACTAATGACCGAACATTCCGCTAAAATGATGCCTAAGACACTGATCATCTGAGGATTTTGAGACTCACTTCGCCACATTTCTTGGATTTGAATGTCTTAGTTTCTAGTTGACAGCAAGGTGGCTTAGGGTTTACTGTAGTTACCTGTGGTGTTATTTTCTGAGTTTCATGGTTCTTACTCTTCGTTTATGACTTCGTCGGCAAATCTCTTGTTGATTGACGTCATGATTTGGGTTTAGTCTCAATCTAATTACACCATGCAGTCTCAACCTAATGTACCTGGCTAATTTCATCTAAGTCCCAGAATGAGAGAAGACGAAGAGATTAGAAGTTAGAAAAGGGTAAAAATAGTAAGTTCATATCAGGTGTTTTCTATTGCATAGCAGTAGTATGTTGTAAAGAATATTAGTACTCTCAAGATATGCTGTTGTATGCCAAGTTTTGCGGATTTCTTGAGGCATTCTGATGTATCACACACGGTGTTGACATTACACACAGGAAACTGGAATTTCTCGCATTTGAGGCGTTCAAAGGCAAAGTATACGCATCTATATTTAAGTTTTTGGTGACTGTTTCTGTTGTTTTCTGCAGCTATGAGATGAGGAATTTACTAGAATAATAAATGAGAAGGAATGTTAGAGAAACTAAGTTTATAATTGAGCTATTCTTTCCAAATTAGTGTTGTGCAGCAGCCTCATCGATTCATGCTGTGGAGAAGTAGTTCTTAGGTGCATGGTGATTGCTTGTATCATAACATGTCCAAAGAAGCCTTTATTTTTCATCCAAAAGAAAACGGAAGGCAAAAAAAAAAAAAAAAAGAAGGTTGAAAAGCGAAGCCTTTGTCATTCCATGTTGAAAGTGGAAGCAGGACTTTCAATCTTTTTTGGTTTCGGTTAATTGACACTGTTGCCGCATGTCACTGTGATATGTTGAAAAATGATAAAGCTTTGTCAAGCTAGAAGATGCGCTTAAATTGGCGGTCTTGAGAGACTTACAGTGAATCATGACCGCATTGCAGATCCTTATTCCATCAACTTCAACCATCAAAAACAGCTTTAGTATTCTTCATCAAGTGCCAGAAGGCCATGTTGGTGTATATTGGCGAGGTGGCGCACTACTAAAAACGATTACAGATCCAGGTACAGCTTTGCACCACTTTTGGCTAGTGGTTACTTATTTTTGCTTGCTGGCATAGGATTCATTGGATTCACGCAGTGCTGATTTTCATTTTTCAGGCTTTCATCTAAAGATGCCCTTGGTAACTCAGTATGAGCCTGTTCAAGTGACCCTACAGACAGATCAGGTTGTGCTTCCAGTTTCCAGGCGTACGGCTGTTTGCTTATATTTAGCTGTGTAGTTCCTTGTTAATTGTTATGTTTACTTCAGCTTGCATTTCCTTTTTGGGTCCCCATATGCAGGTGAGGGATATTCCTTGTGGGACTAAAGGAGGTGTTATGATAAATTTTGAGAAAATAGAGGCAAGGCTTTTGAGTAGTATTTTTTAAATTTATGTGTGTACCTTGATTTCTTTTCTAACTTGTGCATTGGCTATTACAGGTTGTTAATCGCCTCCGCAAGGATTATGTGTACGAGACACTGCTCAATTATGGAGTGCAATACGACCACACGTGGATTTATGACAAGATCCACCATGAAATCAATCAGTTCTGCAGTTCGCATTCCCTGCAGCAAGTGTACATTGATGTGTTCGATCAGGTAAGCGTGGATGCTATTGGGGCATCCTGCATCTACATGGGGAGTGGAGAGAGCAATTACATTTACCAAGTGAGATGTCGCCTGCACACAGGCTCATTCCTTATAGGGGTATCACTTGGGCCTTTTGACCGGGTACCCTTGATACTATCTAGGCATCCTGCACTTAGACTCTGAGTGGACAGAGCACTCATAATTACCAGGGGACTTGTCATCTGCACACTAGCTCTTTTCTCATAGTGGTTTCACCTAGGCCTTTTGACTGGGTATCCTATTTGCTTTCTTTTTCATGCAGCCATTCTATATGAAAGAGGATGTCATCCATGCGTGGGCTTAAATTGATATGGATTAAGTGACTAACGTCATGTTAAACCTTTCCAGATCGATGAAAAGATGAAAGATGCTCTTCAAGTTGATTGCACAAGATATGCTCCAGGCATTGAAATAATTAGTGTCCGTGTAACTAAGCCTGCTATTCCTGAGAGTATAAGGCGCAATTTTGAACAGATGGAAGAGGAGCGTACAAAGGTACACTGATCCTAAAATAACAGATCTTGATTGCTAAGCTGTTATTGAACACAAATTAATAATCATAGCACCTAAGAAGCCTACATTGGTTGAATGAGTAGAAGTGCATGACCAAGGTGCTCTATACAGGTCTTAATTGCTATTGAGAAACAAAAGGTTGCTGAGAAAGAAGCAGACACAATGAAGAAGATGGCTATAAGTGAAGCTGAAAAGAACGCTAATGTTAGCAAGATTCTCATGGAACAAAAGTTGATGGAGAAAGACAGTTCCAGAAGGCAGCAGGAAATAGAGAACCAAATGTACCTGGCTCGTGAGAAGAGTCTGGCAGATGCTGACTTCTATCGGTGAGATTATCCTTTTTTTCATAAGCATGTTGATTATTGACCGTAAAAGATTGCAACTGATTGCTGTTATGTGCTTTTTATGGACAGTCTATTGAAGGAAGCCGAAGCAAACAAGTTGAAGCTCACACCTCAGTTTCTTGAGCTGAAATTCATAGAGGCAATTGCTGGTAACACCAAGATTTTCTTTGGGGACAAGGTATGATGCTCGCTCCCTCCCTCTCCCTCTCTCTCTCCCTCTCGCTGTGAGCTTTACCAATGGCTCTGCCTGCAGGTCCCAAACATGATTTTGGACCAGAGGTTGCTGGGGAACTTCTTGCAGAATGTGTCTAAGGAGGTATCTAGAGTAGCCTCCAGAGATGGCTACTCAGACACCTAAGGCGCGATGAACACAGCCCAACTTTCTGCTGTTCTGTTAATTTTGTTTTGTTTTGCTTCAGTCATATCTTTTGAGTTGCCGAAATATGGGATTGCGAGTGCAAGAAGTGGTACCATCTTCAAAACTGGCACTAGATAGCACTGTTGATATATGTACATTTACCGACTATCAAGTGCACGAACAAGTTTCTGCAATTTCCTTTACTTTCACCGCGGTGACTGCACAAGTAATGAATTTCCTTGGTGACTTCAGAAGTTTTGTCTGTGAGGTTAGCGCGTTGCGGAGAGCATGTGAAAGGTGTTGATTGGATAATACCAACCTTAAGTTACATCCTTAATGAATGTTTGGCACACAGAAGCTCCAGTTGCATTTTCTTCTAGAAAGCCTGCCCGTGAGCCTCGGTGTCGTATGTTCTTTGGTAGTGGTCATTACCTTAACAGTGATAATGCATTCTTTTTGCAATTTGAACGATGAGGTTGTTTCAAGGATTCGAGGGAGATGGTTTAGACCTTAGACGCCATTTTGTGTCGTGCATAGTGCACATTTAATTTCAATCCCTGACAGATAATGTTCAGCATTAACCGTGCCGGGTGCGATTCCGTATAACGCATACCTCCAGGCCCGAGGGCTTCGATTCCGTATAACGCATACCTCCAGGCCCGAGGGCTTCCGGCGATCGGGGCGCAATATTTTGGATGCCTATTGATTGCTCTTCTTAAATCAGGGTCAGAGGTAATAGCAGTAGTCTTTTTAATGCCAAATAACATAAGCGAATACATCGAGTTCATGTGTAACCAATATGTTACGGGATGAGTATAATTATATTAAAGTTATCACAAACAGTGAGTTTTAAAACTTTTAAAATATACTATCGATTTCTAAAACTTACCACAAAAACACAATTTAATTCTAAAAATTTCAAAAAAATGCAATCAAATTCTAAAACTCATCATGAAATCACCATTGGAGTTTTAAAATTTTTAAAAAACGCAATAAGCCAAAAAAAATTGTTTGAACCAATTTAACAAGCTTTAAAATTTAATTACACTTACAAAAAAATTATTGTTCAATTGCACTTCAATAAAAATTTTAAGATGTAATTTCACTTTCTAAAAGTAATTCCCCCAAAAAAAAAATCAATTTAGACCTTGCAATTACTTTTGCTAAACCGCATATGGTATCCTACTCCAGTTTGAAAAACTTTAATTAATTAGATTTACTCATTTACACTTTCGTGACAATTTTTAAAACTTCTAATGCAATTATAAATACAAACTAACCTTTCCCTTGCAGACAAAATTGGAACAAGAAAAGACAGAAAACTTGCAAGGGTTCCCTTTGCCAATTCGCATCACCATGCAAAGCATTGGTAGCAGTATAGCTGAGCTAATAAGCCCAGCCTCTGTAAACGGGTCATCCAAACATTGGGAGATTACTTGACGACACACAAGATACATTGCAACGCGCAAAGCAAATCGCCTCTTGTTACCAAGAAAGCCCCCGGAATCCTGTACCGGAACACCCTATGCACAGTACGCTCAAGAGCTCATGTTCCGTCGAATACTACTCGACAAATCACCTTCCCAAGGACTAAGGGAACTCCGACCAAAAAAAAAAGGACTAAGGAGAACAATCACCGAGCACCAATGCCGGTACACGCGCAAGAATTCACGCCCCACCTCCTAATGCCATTCAGAGCAAAAGCTATCTCCTTAACAGACGGAGGAACCGCCCGAGCAACCGCAGCCACCATAATTCAGGCACCACTCTTGCGGTGTGTGCCGGGACAACCATAGGCAAACTACGACTTAACAATAAGGGTCTAATTTCCAATTGATTTTTGCTAAACTTAGGCCGAGGGACATGATAAGATTGAGAAGGGTTGGATCTGCTGTTATATAGTTTCGACATCGAAAATGGGCACAGAAGCAGTGAACCATGACCACCACCCCTCCCTCCCCCCAAAAAAAAAAAAAAATCTGAACTAACGCCACTCCCGACAGGCGAGAGAAGGTATCTACACGACTCAGGATTAACGCTAGCAACATCAAAATAAACCAAAGAGAGAAACCCAGTTGACACTGATGTAAGAAATGTCATTACAATTCAACTTGCTCAAAAACGTAACTTCCATACACTGAACTCCAGATCAAACACAACCCTCGTCAAGAGTCTTGCGAATGAAGTAAAAATCTCCATCTTTTTTCATAAAAAGGAAGCTCAAATTACGTCTAATCCACCTCAAAATCCTAACTTGGTGCGGCGCCAGTGCCTGCGCTTTGCGTTGTACCTGGAATCGAAGTCGAAACCGCTCTAATCACTGCTCGACTCCCTAATAACGCCGACTGACGATAAGAAAACGAATGAAAAGTGACGGGCGACAAGATCGAACCTAATAGTGTTGTCGGTCCTCATGCGGATCCAGTGAGGAATGGGCCTGTTCTGCCTCATCTTCTTCGCCAACTTCTTCTTGATCCTGAACGCCTTGTGCGACGGCTGTGGACCCAAAAAACACGCGGAAAAAGCAGAGCACGAGTTAGGCCGAAGAGACATCCGCTTATCACCGCTTTCACAGAAATCCCAGAACACAAACCACACTTTCAGCTATCCCATGTATGCAAAGACAGAGAAATGGAGAGCGATCGTTACCATCTTCGCTGACGGCGAGCGAACGCGGGGGAGCCGAGCTGAGAGGGAGTTGGAGAGATGCCGAGCGGCCACAAACCCTAGCCTGCATCCGTCTTTGCTTTTATAGCGAGGACTGAGGATTCTGGTCCAGTTTCATGGGCTGGGCCATGTAGATACGAGTGGCTTCGATCAGCCCATCTAATGATTGTTTTTTTTTTTTTAATGGAAATCTAATGAGTTCTTTTTTTTTTTTGGGGGGGGGGTGTAAAATCTAATGAGTTCATTTAATGAAAAAGCACGCCTCAAAAGAAATCGAAAAAATTCCAAATAAGAGTGCTATTTTTTTTTCAAATAAGGATCTGAAATAGTTTTTATTTCAAATAAGGACCAAAAGACTGAAGTGCCATCATTCTCTTAAATAGATATTTGAAGTGGCCACAATTGTTTTAAATAAGGGCCTGACCTTGGCAGTCGGCCGCTAAATATTTCGACGGCTGTTCAAGGGTATTCTCTTGAAAATATACTAACTTAATTTTTAGTTAAGTTAAATTAAAAAAAAATTGAAAAGAAAACATAGGCGAGAGGTGTCTCTCCCCTGGACCTGGGTGAGGGTCGCCAGCCTCTCCAAGCTCTAATTCTGGCCAGTATGCTCTTGCCTCTAGTCTGCAAGTTCGTCACCGATGACCATAGTTAGGAGGGCAGCCTCCTCCCGCCTATGTTTCAATTTTTTTTTAACATTTTAACCATTTTCAAATTGTTGAAAATTCGAGAAAATAAAAAAATAAAATAATTAAAACAAAATGACCAAATGCCCTTGCTATCCGATGTCAGGCCCCTTTTTTTTACATTGATAAAGTCATTTTAGACTCTTATTTGAAACAATGCCCACTTCATGCCCTTATTCACGAGACACTTATTTAAAATAAAGTTAACATCCTCATTTGAAAAAAGCGAAGCTGTTTTTTGAAAATTTCCCAAAGGAATCACATCATCTCTAATAAGAAAATTTTACAAAATTCCATAGTGTCTTGGCATCGTTGAAATGTCATTGTTTTGTCCTGTTTATAGAAATGAGCAGCACGAGCCAAAATAGGTTCCAGCCATGTCTCGTTGGATTCTTCGAAGGAACCGTAGCTTCCACTTTCCAGCCATGTCTGCCGCAGGTGGTCAATGAGGAAAATATTGGGTAACCCACCAAACACGTGTCCTTCGGTGAGTGAACGTGAGTGAAAGTGCGGTGGCATCCCATGTTACATATATTTTGTGGTTGGTCAATTGACAATTACCGTAAATAATTGACAAAATCAGGAGCTCCTCCTTGTCCGAGTGGTTATGATCCTCGCCAACCGCAGGACGTTGTCACCTGATTGATTTCCACGAAATTGGGAAGGCCACGGACAGAAAGCGATCAACCCCGTCCTTTGAACAAGCTGAAGAGGAGGAACAGTCAAATCTTTGATCCATCTCTCGCTGGTGTCGCATGAAATCCCACGTTTGTGCCGGATGAGATAAAGGCTTTGATCCCGACCGGACAATCGAGCGATGCGTGGAAGTCGTTAGATTGTCCCCACTTCCGGCGTTCGGATTCAACCCCACTCGAAAGCAACCCCACCCCACGCGTTGACCCCCTCCCCCCAAGTTGTTAGAAAGGCGAATCTGCCTCGTCCCGTCATTGGCGGCGGTCAACAGCGTGGAAAGTTGGGAAGCAGAGCACGACCACACAACAAAGAAAGATCACGTTTCGAATCTGGAGAGAATCCTTGTTTACGATTCCTTAGCCGGGTATTGTATCAGACCTCTGCTAAAAGAAAATACCTCTTCAACGGTGTGCTTAACGTTATCCAGCTAAGCAAGAGCCATTCAAGAATCTCTTCCCCCTCCTCTTTCAAAGCCATTGTCGGATCCCGAGAGCTCCCGGGAAGATTCCGGGCTTTGATTGTTCTGGTGTTTCGGTTCTTGATTTTGGCTTGTTGGGTCTCCCCGGAAAGTTGTTTGGCAGTTCAATCTCACTTGCGTCTGGTTAGTTCGTAATCCCTCTCTCTGAATGTCAAAATGTTACTATTTTCTGCTCCGTAGATGTTTGATGCTTGAACGCTTGTTTGTTCTTCGTCTGCCGGTGTTAGTTGGGGAAGAATTTGGAGGGCAATGGAGATAATGATGAGTTTTTTTACTTGGTTTTTCTTTGCAAGCCTATCAAGAAAGAGTGAACTAAGCAATATGGACTCTCTCAATTCCGTGCTCCTCTTTTTCTGCTATACTCTGCTTCTGCTGTTTGCAGGTCTTGTGCGATCTCCAAAAAGGATTAATTAAATATCAATTACGTGCGGCCAGTGAAATCAACAATTTTGACTAATTGCTGTTGCATGCGTGTGGGCTGATGATACTTTGTCTTCCGGTCTATTTCTTGTAATCTTAATTTGACCGCCGCATGCTTTTTTTTTAAAATTATTTTAAAATGAGCATCGTAATTTAGCAACTGTCAGCCTGACTCATATTAACCTGTTTGTGTTTGAGAGTCTTCAATTGTAAAAGTTTTCTAGTAGCTTTCTCAACGTCTTGGATGATCTAACTCGAATAAGTCAACTTTTCTGGCCTATAAAACTAGTCCTCTGGCGAACAAACAAGAAGAAGGCCAAAAGAAGAGCCCGCCAACTCCTACTTTTGTCTAGCTTTTCTAACCGGAGTTTCAAGGAACTCCCCAGTCACTATAGCTTGTCCAACAGACGAAATTGTTTCCAGGGGAAAGCGAGCTCTTTAACGATGTATCTGGTGGAGAGTAAAGGAGGCGCGATTGGGTGCATGTTGCTCTCCCTCTTCTTCCTGGGCACATGGCCTGCTGTATTAACTCTTCTCGAAAGGCGAGGCCGCCTTCCGCAGCACACTTACCTTGATTACACGATCACCAATCTCTTGGCTGCTGTGATTATTGCTTTCACATTTGGCGAGATCAATGCAGGAACACCAGAGGCACCGAATTTCTTGCAGCAACTTTCTCAGGTGAGTTTTTTGACTTCCTATGCTATTCGAGATTGATGGAATTTGTATTAGTAGGAAAAAGAAAGTAGAAGCGCATATACAAGGGGAATAGGCAGCGATTTCTACCCGACCAAGTCAAGGACATGGGAAGTCTCATTGTATAATTCGCAATACAATGATAAACTGGAAAAGGAAGAGTCCTTTGTACTTCGATTAATACTGAACCAGTTAGTTTTACTTTAGTTTTACTTATCGTTGAAAGTACTCAATATTTGCAGTTCATTGTGGTTGATGCATAATTGAAAATCTGGTTCAGATTGGTGGTACTTTTGAAAATTAGCTTAAACTTTGGTTATATTTCTTCACTTTATTGATGGAGAAAGCTTGCTTTCATTTGTGAAAGTAGCATGTTAGTTTGAATAAGAGGAGTCAGGCTTGGACATGTCATCTGACTTCACTTTTCTGGTCATGAACGAAAGTACTGAGTTGGTGTAAAGCTTTGGATGTTATTTCAAATGCTTGGTATCACATACATCTAGAGAAACCCGGTAAAGTATATGCCAAGCAGTCTATTTGCTGATTAGTTTCGGGTATTATTCGTTTTGATGTCATCCTTGAAATGGTTTTAAGACTAATCCATATGAACTTCAATAGTTCATCCTCACTTTATCCACACCAAATGTCACATGAAATCTAACTTTTGTTATCTCATCCCTACCATGGATACATACTACGTTTCTATCTCCTGACATATCAAGAGTGGAGAAGCAGTATACACTGTCATGCATGTGACCTTGCAAGACGACATTACTTCATCTAGTTTTAATACCTGTAAGTTGATTGATGCAGGACAATTGGTCATCGGTTCTATTTGCAATGGCAGGTGGCGTGGTTCTTAGCCTTGGGAATCTTGCAACACAATATGCATGGGCTTTTGTTGGTTTGTCAGTAACAGAAGTCGTCACTTCCAGCATAACAGTCGTCATAGGTCTCTTCATGTTCCATCTCCCTTTACCAGTATTTGTGCCAGTGATGAATGTGTAGTTCTATAGAGAAATGCTCGATGGACATAGAAGTTCTACGAAGATTTCTTCATCAATCGATATGGCAAGAATTAATCTGGTTCAGTACCCTCAACTAGCGGATCCATTGAGGCTTCATATAATTCAGACATTTTGTCCTTGAATCGTCAATCTAAAATTCATGCATACGTAATTCCATGGATAGAGACACAACTAACATGATGCTGATTTCTTTTATCCTATTGTTTTGGTCAGGCACAACCCTGAATTACTTTCTGGATGACAAAATAAACAGAGCGGAGATTCTTTTCCCAGGAGTTGGTTGCTTCCTCATTGCAGTTTGTTTTGGCTCTGCTCTTCACACATCAAATGCTGCCGATAATAGAATAAAGCTGAACAATCTTCCTGGCAATGGCAAAGTGGACGCCAGGTACATCTGCTTGTTTATGGATTGAGAGCATGAGTAAACTCAAAGAGTGTGGAATGATCAATTTTATTTCGTAACTTTTGGGAGTCTGAAAGATTGATCACCATTTGGTAGCGCAATCTTCTAACTATAACAGTTGACGCAGTATCCACAAGAAGATTTATTTAAATATCGCTTTCAAACTAGTCCATCTCTCCTACATGTCTGCTCTCCTTCCTCACTTTTCATTTGAAAGAAGGAAATAAAAGCCTATATTTGTGGAATGTATAAGAAATCCCTGGTTGGCCTACTTATGCAAGAGGAAAAAAAAAAAGTGAACTTCTGCTGGTGAATGGATTTTCCGTTTGGAGATTATTCTTTGATGTATGTTGTTAATTTTGAAACTTCTACTGGTGTCGATTACTTTAGTTTTTAGGAGCACTGTTATAGCCTTTTCACTTAGAGATGATGTATGATGCAATCGTTTTTACATCTTCCTCAGCGCCATTGATGCATATAATGGCACGACTGCGAATGAAGGTGAGGGGCTTTCTGGAGTGATGACCACTAATCTAATCCCACGAGCGAGAAAATATGTATCCTAACTAAATGATTCTTACATTACAGGGCCAAAAGATGTAGAAAACGGGAATGGATCCACAGATAAGGCAAAAGTAGGGACTGCTGATTTTCTGGTTGAAGTAGAGAACAGAAGATCTATCAAGGCTTGTGAAGCCACTTCAACTCTGCTTGTGGAACAGATTTTTTTAACATCTTTGTCATCTTCCAAAACCTTTGGCATCATGACATTGAGTGTATTGCCGTTTCTCCTTTCCTATAAATGAAATGCATATTTATTATTCTTGTAGGTTTTTGGAAGAAGTACCGTACTCGGACTGAGCATAACTTTCTTTGCTGGATTTTGCTTCTCTCTTTTCTCGCCGGCATTTAATTTGGCGACAAACGACCAGTGGGACACGCTGAAGAAAGGGGTTCCTCACTTGTCTGTGTATACAGCATTCTTCTATTTCTCTGTATCGTGCTTCGTCGTGGCCATCATTCTAAATATCACCTTTCTTTACCGGCCGGTGCTCAATCTGCCCAAAACATCATTCAAGGCTTATTTGAACGATTGGAATGGCAGAGGATGGGCTCTCTTGGCAGGATTTCTGTGTGGATTTGGGAATGGTCTGCAGTTTATGGGCGGGCAAGCTGCAGGCTATGCGGCAGCAGATGCTGTTCAGGTTAGTTGACCAAGCCAGAGGGCACCCAAGGATCCGTCTGATGAATGAATTGACGTGAGCGGAGAGTTTTAACATTTCGGTCCATGGCCAAACGGTTAAAGGATCGAACCGAACTGAGAGCTGAGTCTCCATTCAATTGTGTTATTTCGAAATACATTTTCCGTCTTCTTTTTGTTTGCGTCTTTATCAATAATAATGCATGAGATCATGGGACTAAAGAACAGACATCTTCTAGTTTTTGTGGCCTGTACTGACAATGAAACCTGAATCCTACTCTGCCAGTCTGGTAAAAAAAACAGTCCATAACATTTTGATGCTGTGACTCTCCTTTCTTTTTTCTAACTTATAATCTGTTGCATTATGCAGGCGCTTCCACTTGTGAGCACCTTCTGGGGTGTAGTCATTTTTGGAGAATACCGCAGATCATCGAGGAGAACCTATGTTTTACTTTTCAGTATGCTATTTATGTTCATTGTGGCTGTTGGAGTCCTAATGTCCTCGTCGGGCCACCGTAAATGAAAAGTCCGGATGTGGCAATTGTAAGGGTGCGTATAGTGAATTTCTGCTTCAAAAGTGCTTCTAGAGCATAATTCCGTTTGGTAATGTAACTTCTGAAGCGGAAATCCATTTGGTAAAAAATTTTACTTCCGAAAAAAAATGTTCCCTTCCGATGGGAATTTTCACTTTTGAACTTGTTTCCCTCCAATTTGAGAAGTTAAAAAGAAACATAGCTTCTCCAATTGAAAAAGTAATTAGTGCAGTTTTCTTTTCACTTTTTCCTTGTGATTGATTTTCTCAATCATCACAAATGAGTTGTCATGCCCCATCTTGATAGTTCTTCGTGTACTTAACTCTCCTCCTCCACCACCATGCGAGAGACTTCAAGCTCAGCAGATGAAGTTTTCTGCTTCTCTGAACTAGATTGATCATCGGCCTCGAGGTCAATTTTGGGCGTGTCGGGACGGGGCTATTTAATCACCTAATTCGATTCGGCTGGATTGGCCTGATGTCGACTACTAAACTGTACATTATATATATATATATATATATTTTCATACGCGAGATTAGGCTGTGGTAGCAGAGGGCGGGCAGCATCTGGCCAACAACGGTGGCAGTGGGCGGCGGCTGCGAGCAACAACGGTGGGTGTCCGGCTATTTACAAATGAATAAAAGTAGTTTTCCGAAGTTATAGGTCATAGATCGAAAATGGGTTGAGGATAAGTTTTATAAACCTAAACTCATATTTCACCCATTTTTTAAGTTTGTTGAACCCATATTTGATTCAAATCAATAAAAGTGGGTTAAAAAGTAGGTCAAAGACCCATGTTGACACCTCTAGCGGCTACCAAGTTGCCATCTCCAGTCGCCGGAGTAAAAAATAAAAAAATATATTTTTAAAAAGGAAATAATATTTTAATAATAAAGAAATTTAAAAAGTTTGAAATTGAAAAAAAAAAAATTCGGCCGCCGATAATAATTTTTCATGAAAGGTTTTGTGACACTAATATTTCAGAAGTAAAAATTTACAACCGTCTGGTCAGAAATAACTTCTAGAGCGGAACTATAAATATCAAACTTCTGGCGGTAAGTTAATTTCTGAAGCATAAGTATTACCATGATACTCCTGAGAAAGCCAAAGGCACCTAGTCATCAATCACTTGTTGATCGGCCTAGGTAAGGGGCGGCGGCTCAAAGCAATCCAGGTCGGAAAGAAACTGCAAGTAGATACCGGGACGGGCTTGATCCTCATTGAATAGGAAGGGGAAGTGAATGTCCAAAATATGAAACTAAGCTTCTTCTGTCAGACAAACGGGGCACGGATAACACAGTTTGGATTAGTAGTGCTTTGAATTTCTCTCCCTTATAATGTCAGTTGAATCAAATGATTATAGATTGCTGTCGATAGTTGCCGGTACTGCAACATGGGTACAGAAGAAAAATTGCCAGTGGGAATCCTGGGAGCTGAGATTTCTCGTTCCCACTGGTTAGTATGAAGTACTCCTTGTCTGTCTAGTAATTCAATTCGGTGGTTCGGGCTAAGCATAGTCGCTAATGTGCTGTATGAAATTTGAGTCTCAAAAACTGACTCATCATCAAGTGTGTCAAAATTCTGGAATTCCAGGAGACCGACTTGGCTTGGTCTAGTCGGCCTGCTTCATGATAGGAAGTTCCAGTGGTTAATGACAGATGAGCTTTTGTACTAAAGGATGAAGAAGAAAATTCTCAGAGAGATGTCAACATATAAAGAACTAGAGTTCTTTCATGAACTTTCAATTCAGCACTAAAAAAGAACGCAAAAATCCAACTCCTAATAAGTCGTTGATCTAGCTCAGTGGGCAAGCGGGCCAGTAGCATTGGAATTGGGTGGGGATGTTTAGGTTCGGGTGTGGGTTCAGCTCCCACGCTCCGTCAATAGACAGGGCAAAAGTTTGAGAGAGAGAGAGAGAGAGAGAGTCGGACAGACCAAAAAAAAAAAATGAGTTGACGGTCTACAATTGCATATTTCTGTCTCCACCACAAGTTACAGCGGGCTCCTCAACACATGCTGCTATATTTGCACCAGGATGATTGAACCCAAACATCACCTGATCAGTAGCAGATACATTAAGAGCACAGGGAAGTAATTTAAAATCCATGCATTAGCCCCATAGTTCGGTGCTCCCCAACAGGCATGCCGGCGCCCAACAAGCAATTAACCATGTCTCCCTTTCATTGTTTGTTCCGATAGCTGGTGGATGAAAGAACTTAGCTAGTTTTCTTATCGACAGAACTGTAAATCCAATCAGCCCTCCAGATAATTGATGGCGTTAAAAGGCGTTCCGTTTTCCATCCCAATGACTTCAACTGCAAAATGAATTAGGGGAAGGTGAGAAAAAACAAGGGTTCTTTCCGAAAACAAAAACAAACTGCTCATAAAATATACCATCCCACATACACACTACGGTCTGTGCGTAAGCAATTGTTCGTGGTCAGTAAGAGGCTAAGAGTGCTTTGTTCTATTCTGTTCTATACATTCAGCTAGAACTATTTGCATTTGCCAACTTCGCTGTGTAAGGTGAAAAAAATCATTTACACCTTCGACATGCCGGATTCTACGTTTCTGCTTAGGTTTGGCATTGAATCTTATGCCAACAATTATAAGGAGATGAGACGGCAAAGAGCAAGTACGTGATGCTTCATGAAAATGGACACATGCAAAAGATTATCTGACTTTTCTAACAACAATTTCTCTTACTCCATCCAAAAGGGAGATTGACATATAAATTGCTTTGAGTTGGGCAGTACCTTCAGAAGAAATACTTCGTAATTTTTATCCATCCATGTCTGGCTTTCTGAATGTGCAGAATCATCGTTTATTTGGTATGCCTCCACAAGTGCATGAATAAATGACTGCAAGACATCAGCAGCTGTCGCACTTTTATGCATGACAATGCTGATGTCTTTGTTCCTTTCAACTATCAAGTACTTCCCTATAAGATCAAAAGGCAAAAAGATAAAGTAATTTCTTTACAAAAGACGAAGCCACCAGCAAAAATTAGAAAGAGTCACACCTTTGTAACGATGAGATTTTGCTGTCTGCAGAAGGATCATCCTGTTCAAGAATGTATAGAGCATGAAACAGTTTCATAGGCACCAATGCAACTTATCTGAAATAACATTTCAACCAAGCAATTTTTTGGGAGGTTAATCAAGCCATGTTATAGGATTTGATAAAGCAATTAGGATGGTTATTCACCTTTTGCAAAAGAATTATAAATCTTTAAACAGTTAAATCCACCATCACCCACTTTAAAAAATGTTCATCTACCAAGTTTAATTCCATAAGTTCCACTAATCAATCCATACTCACATCTCCTGCTGCCCAAGAGAGGAGACTCTCGCACCCAATTTTATTTGTGCATGCAACAACTTCACTTTCTTGAAGCCCCATGAAGACATCCAGGTAGGCAAAATATGCTCAAGTTTGGAAACATCTGCTGGGGAGGGGACTGCCACAAATTCACGAGAGGAATTAACAACACTATTTGACGGAAGAAAGACAATCTAATCCATAAGGAGAAGTAACTCTCAGTTTTAATACCACCATGTTAAACTCGAAGGCAGAAAGACTATGTTCAAAATCAAGGAACCCAAGGTGAAGAAAATGAGATGCTTTATGGAACAGGCAAATCAAATGTCTCCATATAAGTTAATCATATCACTTGCAATGGCATTACCTTGCCCAGTTTCCATGAAAAGCTGCAAAACGATTGAACTCCTTTCGACATTTAACGAAGTCAGTGCAAGGCAATGAACAGCCTTGTAATTTGCTGCACATAAACATCAACATTAACAACACCTTTAACCCAAACTAGTTCGGGTTGGCGGTCGATGAACCCGAAAGAACTGCCAGATTAGTTGGAAAAAAATCACTGGTTAACTTTTGCTGTTTAAACTAAACGATTAAGTACCAGAAGTCCTGAGAAGTCATGAAAATTGTATCTTAGAATTTTTTAATAGAAAAGAAGTGATTTCCCATAGATATGGAACAATGGTAGAGCTTCACAAATTAATATATATATATATATATATATATATATATATATATTTTTAGAAACTGGACAAAATCACCGCCCCTTGTTTCAGTTCTGCCAGCAATTGGCACCAAAAGTTGTATGCATGCCAACAGAGCACTTTCTTTTGGTCAGCCCAATTAGTGTGCATAACTTTCCAAATCCATGTGCTGCTGTATAAATGAGAGTTGCTATCATCACCATCGTGTGATACTGTCTTGACACAGAGATTTAGATTAAGCTCCTAGGTAGTACTAAACATAAACTGATTCTGGTTCTCTTATCCAAATGTGGAATCAACTTTGCTGAGGGAAACAAGAAACGTGAACGGCAGATTGATGGAGAAAGCAAGCGAACTTACCATACATGTGGAATATGGTGAGTGAGAGAAAAGAAAACCAAATAAATAGAGGATGTCCGATCGTAACACGCGCAAGAAGCATCCCCAATGCCATCCCAGTCATTGTAGCAACAGTCTCCTGACTTCCCTCCTGTATGGACACACACCCAGAACACCAGTGAGTTAACGACACTAGCACATGGAAATGGCACGCGATAGTGTAGCAGCATACCTAATATCCACACAATACCTTTGCAGATATATCTGCTGCATTATTCTGAAGGGCAAAATGCTGAGTCAAAGCAGCTCTAGTTGCTCCACTAGCAACACCAGCTAATCAGGAAAAATGAGGAATATTCTCGTCAGTATGATAATACCCCATTGTTCTGCAACTAGGCATTCTAACGGCCATATTTTAACCTCCCAAAAAAAGGGAAAGAAAATTTGATGACTTCGTAAGCAATAGTTCGTTTTACAGTCTCATGGATAGTTAGTGTTGCATCAAGACCGGCAATTTCAGCAGCTTATTCACATGGCAAAAAAGAACTTATTTCACAGAGGTAGTCAAGTGAACGAATCATGTCTAACAGATTTGAAGGTTTTATGTAATCGAGATGTCAATAATTGATGTTGTTGAAGGAACAAAGCACTTACTGAAAGATCTCGAAAGGCTTCCTAAGCAAACAACAAAAATAAATGCTGAAGGACACAATGGGGAGACAAGATCCATTAACATCCCTGCAGCCAAAACGACAGCATTTAGTGACCACTTTTCCTTTTTCAAATATCTGCCAAAAAAGCATCTCTCCTCCCTTAATGGAGTGCAACTTCATGTCATATAACAGTAGACAAGTAATTATCTCACTATAATTTTATATGCAATAAAAAAAGACAACAAAAGTAAAGGAAAGAAGGTATACACTGCTAAACTGACCTAGGTATTATATTATTAGTTCAAATGAGTAAGATATTTTGCTCTTTGGGGTTGAAAACTGAGTTTGTCAAATAATCAATCTTTCTCCCATGAGTTACATACAAATTGGCAATCAGGAGTCCTGGCTGGACGCTACTCATATTCGAGAGGTTTATATTTTAAAAGGCATTAAAAGCACACAAAAATTATGAAGAATGTTCTTTGTATGTTGTTTGCCACCGAGAGCATAACACGAAGAGAGGAAGAGGTCGGCCGAAACTTACTTGAGGGAAAATAGTAAAATAAGATTTAATGAAGTGGAAAATAGATTGGCGTACGGTTTGTCTTAGGACGGAGTGGAGGAAGGCTATTAATATTGTGGAGGGGCAGAATTCCCACGTCCTAACTGTCCTTTTTAGTCATTTCCCTATATATATATATATATCTTTGTTTATTTATTTTTACATATTTATCTATTTTTCCTCTATCGATCATGCTTTTATTTTATGAATCTTTGGGGTTCATCAACTGCCGACCCCAACTAATTTGGGATAAAGGTGTTGTTGATGTCGTTGATGTTCTTTGTATGTTTGACATGATAAATGAGATAAAAGGTATAATAAAAAGGGCACACATGTAAGAACATAATATGTAAGGCAACAGACTGAAAGTTCAAGACGTACCAAGATCATTCATGAGGTCGGCAACCAAACGCCACTTTTTGGCATTGCTATCCAAATTTGAACCCTGAGTATGTAGCATCTCAACTGCTTAATCTCAACCGCCTAATTTTACAGCTCTAACATCAATCAAGAATTTCATGCAAATAATAAAGCTCACATTCTGAGGGAGCACATACCAAGTCACCTAGAGTCAGAAAGAATGAAAAAAAAAAACTATGTGCCCAGCAACAACCATATTGTCTTTGCAAGACCATTCATCTAAAGAATGAATAGTTGACATCAATGCACACCTGGTAGAATGTGAATAAAATGCCTCCAACCATGCCAGTTAAATCCCTCAAAAACCACTGTGACAAAATTACATAGTTAACTAGTTAGCCATCAGTTAACTTAAGCCGAGAAAAGGAAAGTACGAGGCTAGAGCTAGAAGTACCTGGAATGTCGCACCTAGAACAGTCGCTGATTTTTCGCCAACTCCGATGGCACTCAGAAGAGCCTTGCAAGTGATTAAAACACAAAGCAATCAGATTCATAGCATTACCAGTAGATTTTCAGACCACTTTAATGTGAATTGAGCCTCACCTGGGTGGAAAGCATGGTCCTTATGTAGGTCGAAAGGCCCTACAGAGAGAACCAAAGTAATTAATTCTAGTAGCAATAGATTGATAGAGCCAATCAGATTGATTGGATTACGCCAACTGATTGAAAAGATTAATGCACCTGCAACGAATCCCAAACTTGGAAAGGGACATAATCAGGGGTTACACTGCTAGGAAAACCCTGCATTCACATAAAGCACCATGAACATCTCCTTCTCAGAAATTCCATAACTTCAAAAAAAAAAAAAAGGTTTTTCCCCAGAAACTAGCACCAGAGATCAACAAACCACAAACCCAAGACAGTCAATTATCCAAAAAACACAAATATAGCACCAAAAATCATAAAGTTAAAACATGATGGCTAGCAACCTCAGGGACAAATGCTTCAAGAACACGTCTCCAGACATGGCCGAATCGATTGCCCGATCTGTGGGAAGAAGAAAAATTAGCTTTGGGTCAGCTAAACACGGACTCGAGCGATTCACGTGTAAGCGACAGAGTGTGACACAGTGGAAAAAAAGCGACCTTTGTATGGAAAGAGAAGGAGCAGCAGTGATGATGGCGGTTCTCGAAAGCTTTGTAGAAGATGAGCCATTCCATTCTTCTAGTATCAAAGTCCCTCCTCCAGAATCACCATCCAACGACGCGATCAGTTCCCTTGCGGTTGAATCTTCCATGAACAGACGACGATCGGGCCAGATTCACTTCACCGTCGTTTGTTTTTCAGTTCAGACTTGCAACATGCGCGTCTGCTCTCAAGTGTTCACTCGGGCTGCGCATGAGAACACTTTTCTTTTCTGCCTATGACTCTCGCCAAAATTTGATTTCTCTCCTTCTTAAAAGCAAAGCTTAATTTTTCTATTTTTTTTTGTTCTATATTGATTTTGATTAGAAAAATTCATTTAGTTACTATTGAAAATTTTTACTTTTAAAATATTATTAAGAAAATCTTTAACTCGGTGGTCGAGCGGCGAGGGATGGCGACAGTGGCCGATGGCGATCGGCGGCAACGATTGGTGAGCGATGACCGACAACGGCGATGATGATCGGCTACGGCAGTGGCTGCGCATGAGAACACTTTTCTTTTCTTCCTATGACTCTCGCCAAAATTTGATTTCTCTCCTTCTTAAAAGCAACGCTTAATTTTTCTATTTTTTTTTTGTTCTATATTGATTTTGATTAGAAAAATTCATTTAGTTACTATTGAAAATTTTTACTTTTAAAATATTATTAAAAAAATCTTTAACTCGGTGGTCGAGCGGCGAGGGATGGCGACAGTGGCCGATGGCAATCGATGGCAACGATTGGTGAGCAATGACCGACAACGGCGGTGATGATTAGCTACGGCAGCGGCCGCAGCCGACGACTGTGGCGGCGACTGAGACAACAAGTGATGGTGGGCAGATGTTGGCTACGACCTATATGGTCGAAGAACCGATTTCTCTGTCGAGATTTACTCCTTGAAGTTGGCCAAACATCTCATCAAAAGTGGAAAATCCAACCAGAATTCAATTTTCTTTTTACCAAACAATTTTCTCTACCAGATTGACTTCTAACAGAAAAATCAAAAAGCAAAAATCTTATCATATAAGGGGTTGGCTTCACTTTCTGTAACCTCGTCTACTTTGGAGTAACTGCGTCGCGAAATAAAAAACTATTATCTACAACAAGCTTATCATTATTATACGTAATTCAACAAACAATATTTTACGGGATAGTAAAGTATTTTCCAATAAAAACTAAAATATGAATTTATTATCGAGTTAATATCACGATAAATTTTAAATTAATAAATCCATCATAGATTTAACCCATATTTTTAGACCATAAAAATCTCAAACTAATACACATACAATAAATTTATTCCAAACTAAATTTTTATCCTTAAAAATCCCAAATTTGATATATTTTTGACAAATTTACCTTTCATAGTTTCTATTAAATTAGATTATTTTCACGAAAAATTTCAAATTGATGCATGGAAGTTTGAAACCCCCAACTAATACATCTTTCAGTTGTTACGTGTCATCCAATTCGAAAATTTAATAATA
Source organism: Rhodomyrtus tomentosa (assembly GCA_028455895.1). Classification (NCBI taxonomy): domain Eukaryota; kingdom Viridiplantae; phylum Streptophyta; class Magnoliopsida; order Myrtales; family Myrtaceae; genus Rhodomyrtus; species Rhodomyrtus tomentosa. The sequence continues at coordinate 7,515,259 of JAPCWY010000003.1, read as the reverse complement.
TAATTTAACATAAACTAATGAAAATAAACATGTAATAGTTTGGAGCCTTAGTTTGTGATGAATTTGTCGCGGGTGTATTAGTTTGTAGTTTTTCATGATATTAATCTCCTGTTACAATGATTTCATTAAAAGTTTATGTTGACTTGAGCAAACTAAATAAATAAAGAAAAATTGAATTAGAATATGAATGTTATTTACGGGAAATCACTTAGGTGCTGCATGATAACACTTCAGAATGAAAACTTCTCTGCTAGAAATTAATCTAGTATGGAAATTTTGTTTGATAAAATCACTTTCGAAGTAAAAATGCATTTGGTAAAAAAATTGACTTATGATAGAATTTTCTATTTCTGGTTGAATTTTTGGCCAACTTTAACATGTTGAAAATTTTTAATTCTCGGCTTTAGAATCAATTTTTCGATCAAAGGAGTCTAAATCGACTACTGTTGCCATTTGTGGCCAGCCGCCTCAAAGATTTTGTTAATAATGTTTAAAAAAAAAAATTTCAATCGTTACCAAATGAATTTCTGTTATCAAAAGTCAATCTGAAACAGAGTAAAAGTAGAAAAATCAACCTTTGAGGAGAAGTAGATAAATCAACTTCTGATAAGAAGTTAAGAAGTTGGTTAGAATTGTTACCATACGTTATCCTGTAGGCTCGGATATTGAGCGAAATAACTTATATTTGAAGTGCTTAATATGTTAGAAATTAAAAAAAATGACATTATCACCCTTGTGATTGTATTTTATGAGGCATGACTTAGAGCGTAATTATTTAATAGAAAATCAAACAACTGCGAAAACAGAATTCGAAAATGAAATAATAATTATATATTGTAATATTGTTAATTGTGAATTTTCGCCAGCTTTCCTGCACTTAGCATTTTGGGCCTCAGCATCCAGCATTCTGGACTTAGCAATTGTCTGCAACTCCGCAAGAGAGACGAAGAGAGAGAGAGAGAGAGAGAGGGACGGAGGGAGGGAGAGGCAAAAAGGGGAGAATAAGCAGCAGAGCAGACTCGTTCTCAACGAACCGAAAATGTGGAAAAGAGCTCTGAATCTGAATCTCCCACGACGCAGACTCCTTTTGTCTTTCTCCTCCTCTTCTGAAGCTGAGACCCCATCTCTCTATTCCTTCCTCCAGCCTTCCTTATTCACCCACCCCAAGAACACCCCTTCATCTCCTCCGCCGCAATCGCCGCCATCGCCTCCGCAGACCTTGACCCAAGAACTGAAAACCGCCCTCGAGTCCGCCCTCCGCAAGTCCGTCCTTGTCCACAACACCGATGACGCCTGGAAGGCCTTCAAGGCTCTCACCTCCCACTCTTCTTCCCCCAGCAAGTCCCTCGCCAACTCCCTCATCACCCACTTGTCCTCTTTCCCCGACACCCACAATCTCAAGAGGGCTTTCGCCTCCGCCGTCTACTTCATCGAGAAAGAGCCTGAATTGGTCGAGTTCGGGACCATCTCGGCACTGTTGGAGTCCATGAGACGGGCGGGGGCGGCGGCCCCGGCCTTTGCTCTGGTCAGGAGCATGTTCAAGAACAGGTACTTCATGCCCTTTGAGTCATGGGGCAACCTGCTTGTTGAGATTTGTAGGGAGAATGGTCAGTTTGTTGGGTTTCTGCGGGTTTTTGAAGAGAGTTATCGGGTTGCTTTGGATGAGAAACTGGATTTTATGAGGCCCGACTTAGCCGCTTGTAATGCGGCATTGGAGGGGTGCTGCCGGCACCTCGAGTCGGTGACCGACGCGGAAAAGGTGGTGGAGACTATGTCCGTTTTGGGGGTGAGGCCGGATGAGTCCAGCTTTGGGTTTCTGGCTTACTTGTATGCCCTCAAGGGGCTGGAGGGAAAGATATCAGAGTTGGAGAATTTGATGGGTGGGTTTGGTCTCTCGAATAAAAGGGTTTTTTACAGTAATCTGATTAGCGGGTATGTTAAAGTGGGTGACTTTGAATCTGTTGTGGGGACTGTACTGCGGTGTCTGGGAGAGAGCAGTGGGGAAGATGCAAAATTTGATGAAGAGACTTTCTCTGAAATAGTTAAAGGTTTTCTCAAGAATGGTAATAGCAAAGAATTAGCACGTTTGATCATCGAAGCTCAAAAGTTGGAGGCTGCTGAAATTGAGGCCGATCGTTCAGTTGGGTATGGCATAGTTAATGCTTGTGTTAGTCTTGGGCTGTCAGATAAGGCACACAGTATTCTTGATGAAATAAACATTCAAGGTGGTTCTGTAGGGCTTGGGGTCTATCTGCCAATCGTCAGGTCTTACTGCAAAGAGCATAGAACGGCTGAGGCTACACAGTTGGTCGTGGACATCAGCAGTTCAGGGCTTCAATTGGATATGGGGACCTATGATGCCCTCATAGAAGCATCTATGTCAAGCCAAGATTATCAGTCGGCTTTTTCACTGTTCAGAGATATGAGAGATGCAAGAATAAGAGAGTCGAAAGGGAGTTACTTGACTATAATGACAGGCTTAATGGAAAATCACCGGCCAGAGTTGATGGCGGCCTTCTTAGATGAGGTTGTTGAGGATCCTCGGATTGAAGTGGGTACCCATGACTGGAATTCTATAATCCACGCCTTTTGTAAAGCTGGAAGATTGGAAGATGCTAGGAGAACTTTCAGAAGAATGGTGTTTTTGCAGTTTGAACCGAATTGTCAAACATTTTTATCCCTTATCAATGGGTATGTAACGGCGGAGAAATACTTCAGCGTCTTGCTTCTGTGGAATGAGATCAAAAGAAAGTTTGTTTCAGCCGACATAGAGAAAGGGCTGAAATTTGACCAGAGTTTGGTTGACGCATTCCTGTATGCGCTGGTTAAAGGTGGCTTCTTTGATGCGGTCATGCAAGTGGTGGAGAAATCTCAGGAGATGAAAATTTTTGTGGACAAGTGGAGGTACAAGCAAGCTTTCATGGAGAACCATAAGAAGCTCAAAGTGAACAAATTAAGAAAGAGAAACTACAGAAAAACGGAGGCACTGATTGCTTTCAAGAACTGGGCAGGTCTAAATGGTTGAGACTGTCGTTACTTTGTCAACTCATTATTCACTGACGAACTTTGATGGTTCATGTGGCTGATGGTTATGATGCGAAACTCGAAGAGAGTGGAATTGCAAAAGTAATGTGAGTCTCAGATGTTCCTTGCCTGCAGATGATCCTTCCCTCACTTTCACATCTAGAAGATATGGCAGGTCTTAAAAATTGTGAAGAGGAGGAGCATTTCAGCAGTGCTTGTTGCATATTGCAACTGATGACTGATGAACTTAGATGATGCTGTAAGATGGAAAAGATCAAGAACATATGATCAAGGCTCATTCAAATATTCTCGAAGGCCTTGCCAGAAGTTAGCTCTTTTGGGCGACAGCCGAGATCTCATTTGCCCGCATGCTGGCATTGGCGGGACATCCTGTCTGTCCTGTTTAAGGGTTTAAGTTAAACAGAGGAGGAGGATTTCGAGTTGGGAAGAGATCAGTAATGAAACGTGACAAGGATTTTAAATTGGTCACCTCTTTGTCCACCATGTCCAAGATGAAAAGGACGATGGATAAGCAATATATTATTCCCCGGGTGTGGACCTTTGCAGTTCCATCGCGTGGTTGAAATTTTTCTGATATTTCCTGGAGAGCAAAATTGTTCAAGTCACTTGATAAAAAAAAAAAAAATTGTTCAAGTCACAGATGGGCAACTTTATATATGTTTTTCGTACTGTCCGATGTTTAAGAAGGCATGTTGATTCTTGCGCGACATTGCAATGCTGGGGGCATGTGCACAACTTGATCGTGCCTAATTGAACGGTTGAAAGAAATAATTTTTGAGCCTGCTGTCAATCCAAGGATGGAGATTGAATCGTTCCGATCCACCTTTGTACCGTGCGCGCGACAACTTTGCTGTGCGTAGAAGCATGGCATTGTCGACAAGCCCCTCAGAAATGTACTATCTTTTGATACACTTAATGATTCTCTTCTGTACAAAACTCGGGCCTTTAACAAATTAAAATGAAAACTTGCAAGCGCCAATCTTCCCTTGATTCACTTTCCATTTGTTGTTATGTTCCTGTGATTAAATGAGATCCGGTGGAGTTCAGTAGCTGGGAAGAAGGCTAAATTTTGCCATGGATAACGCGAGATTCATAGAAGTACATACTACATAAGTAGGCTTGAGTGTGAGACTGTATCAATATATATGACAGAGCTCGGTACCAAGGGTCAGTTAATTTCTTCTGCGGGACTGGAAAAAACATTGCCGCGTGAACATTTTTTTTTTTTTATGGTCTGTAGTGTTTGAGTATCACATATAATTAAATGTTGCATGCTCTAGATTTGAGGACAGCTTCGATGTTCTCCAGCTAGAACATTTTCTGCTGACTTCTTTTGCCCTTCTGCACAAAGTTCCTGACAGAAAGCGTGTGATGCTTTTAGCTAGAACCCACTTATCGGAGCAGGCTCTGCTTTTTATGCAGGAAACACAGAGGAGGGCTTTGAAACGTGATTGCCTCCACGAAAAGGGAGTGGTCAAATCAAATCAACCCCACTTCTGGTTCCATTTCAAAACGCAAACCTCCTCCACCCTGTTCAACCAGAACCCTCTCTCGAGCCATCTGCTTCACTGCTTAAACCCATTTCACATTCGAACTCCCCCTCATTCTTCTCTGATGTCAGCTCCTCCAGTGACATGGTTCTCCATGTATCTCTTGGTTTTGTTTCCTTTTCTTCCCACCATGTTTGCCTCCATCCCTGCCATTCCAATGAACTTCGCCTGTCACAACACGTGTGGCGCCATCCCCGTGAAGTACCCATTCGGCACCAGTTTCGGTTGTGGCCACCCGGACTTCGCTAGAAACGTGAGATGCAGCTCCACCGGCAAGCTCGAGTTCTCCACCGGAAGTGGGATTTACGATGTGGCCTCGATCGACTACTCCACCAGCACCATGATCGTCACTGACCCTCTCATGTCGACTTGCGAATCGATGCAGAACTCCGGCAGTTTCAGCCTGGATCGAGCCAGCCCGTTCGGCGTTATGGACAACAACATCTTCGTACTTCTCGGGTGCTCCACGAACTCTCCTGTGTTCGATCCGTACGAGGAGCTGTGCGACACTGGCTCCAACTCTCGCGTTTGCAGGGGCCTGTATTCTTGCAAGGGAGTGACCGGCATTGGGCTGCAGCAGAACGCGCCGGTGTCCACCTGCTGCGTTTACCAATCGCCGACCGGGTTCGGTTCGAGCTATGCTTTGGATCTTCCGAAGCTCCAGTGCTCGTCTTACAGCGCGATATACGGGTTCGGAGACGATCGTGGAGATCCCTCCAAATGGAAGTTCGGGATCTCCGTGCAGTACAACGATTCGTACGGCACGGGTGCGTGCACGGACTGCGAAGCAAGTGGGGGATCTTGTGGTTTCTCCGGCGTGGCCGAGTCCTTTGCTTGCCTCTGCCACAACGGCGTGAATACCACGAATAATTGTTTCGGCCGAGGTTTGTACCGACACGAAAACCTTTGATAAGAGTCACAGTGGTCTGTGAATCTTGCTCATAATGGTGGCACATGTGGGAATTCTCGATTCACTCTGATGTATGTGGAATGTTTCAATCTTTGAGCTGTTTGGCTTTCATGCTGATGTGTGTTTGATGTGATCAGGATATTCTTGGAGTGGGACATGGGGAACCAAGAGTCGAGCCAGGATCATCATATCAGGTTTCTTCTTCTTCTCCTCTCCTTTTTCTCCCCTTCTTCCTTCTGCTACAACGTTCAGCTTGCTCGCAAGATTAATTTTTTTTAAAATTCGCGTAGCGGAATGATTAAGCTTTCGACTAAGATACCCGAATCTTGTTAACTTAATAGACTTAGAGTCGGGCCTGTATAAGGTTGGGATGGTCGCAAAGGAAGGACGAGTCTTTATTGTAAAATCAAAGTTCCGTCTGAAATTGCTACACAAATCAACACAAGAAGAAAAGGACCACTCCGCATTGCGTTCCTATGCAATTGCACAATGTGGCCACCGAGAAATTCTTGGCTGACATGTAATAAGACGAGAAATAATGTTTAACAATTCGAACAGGGCCTATGTTAAGACTCCTAAGTTGTGTGTGTTTTGTCTGAAGACTTCAAGCCATCCGGTTACTCTTACTATGTTTTTATCCTGGTGCTGCCGATTACTCCAGTCCCGCTTAATGAAAGCCGATGTTGGTATGCCAATGCATTGTCTCCTCTTATGCATTCACGCCGCCGCCGGGTCTTCGCATAATTCATTTCTTTTATGGTAATAGGATTGATGCTCTGGTGGATTCTGCTCTTCATTGCGCTGCCTCTAATCTGAATGTACGATGCGCATGGGAGGGGACTTTGTGATTTGCTGAATGCGTTTGTCAAACGTTTCCTGAAGTGGACAAGGTTTCGCAGTTGACCAGATCATGGCGAATTTTTCCGGTTACTAGATCCTATGGTTTTGGAATGTGCTGTGAGATTCTCTGTTCGGGAATTAACGTGAATTCCTAATGTCGCACCAGAGTTTTGAGGGTGAAAAGTGCATCAAGGTTCGCCAGTTTTCATGCTGCATAACATCATGAATCACATATTTCTTGTGCTGGTGGGCTTGAGAACAAGTTTAAGAAAATTAAATGGTTATCTCATCTGCTTATTCGGGGGATTTACGTATTTATCTCTCCGTATCGAGAACAACTTACTTCTGACCAATCATATCGACATGTTAAGGAAGTAACGTGTAGGATTGATTGTTTTCCGGTCCCAATTCTCATTTCCGGTCCGGTTCCCGATCGGTTCCAAGGAATCAAGAACATGATAAAAATTTCTGCCCGACAAAATGTGAAAGAGAAAGAAGTGGTCCATCAGCTCAGCTCAACCGTGGCAAGCCCTCCCCAATGTCACACAAATTCAAAGTGAGGGTTTCACCTCAGACGAGCTGTGGCGGGGGTGGGGGAAGAGTTCCAATTCTTGAGAAGTAGGAGTAACTTAGGAATTGGCGGTTGGATGAAAGATTCAACAGCAACAATCATAGCGTGCACAAAATCATCACCATCAGTTCTAATGGCTGCATCACAATTACCTTAAAAAAAAAAGAACGACTGGTCCGGTCCTATATCCCTAGAATCGGGAATCAGATCACCCGACCACCGGTTTCAATATTAAGAATTGAAAATCGGATCACCGGTTCGGATAATTTTTAGTCCTGACGGTCCGATTTGCTGAACCCTAATAATATCCTGCAACTGCTTTCAAAACCTTTCAATGAGATCTGCGGGACTTACAGAACCCATATGTCCATGGAGCCCGAAAGTGTTGATTAACTTTTTGTGGTAACAAAAGGTGTCTCTCTTATTTAAAGAGAAGATCTACTCTAGCATATGTATAGAGGGGAATGGTTATCATACATAGCGTAGGACACGGGGAATTCGTCTGACTAAACCAACAGAAAAAAAATGGGGAATCGACTTGCCTCGTGTTGATTTGCGCTGTGTAAATTGCGTAGGACACGGGAACCTATCATGCATACACTAAAACCCGGCACTTATCCTAGAACTCCATTTCATGGTCTACCCAAGATTCACCTATATTCTTAATTGAGTGGCTGTAGAGAATTATGTCCCATAATGATCACCATTCGTTGTTACAAGCTACTAATCATAATTCATATTTAGATACACGGAGAATATGAAACATTAACAAAATAAAATTCTCAGTCATGGATATCGTCTAACATTTCAGGTTCCAAGTTTTTTTTTTTAAATTTGAAACCCACCCTGCATGTCCTGAACCTAAAAATTATCTCGTTTCCATTGGTTTGATTCTCTAGTTTCTGATTCTCCCACGAAACTATGCTCACCCTCGCGTACAACTGTTTTTATCTAATTAATTTATGCCACGATAAATATTTTAATTTCTTGTCATATCAAAAAGGGATTTTAATCTTTGGGGTGGTGTTTATAGGGGAAATCGAACTCGAAATCAGTGCGCTTAACCACACAATCTCAAGTGCGTCCTAACTAACTGAGCTACTCATAAGTGGGTGGGATAAATGTATTATTGACGTTGATATTGATCAAAAACGGATTTTGCTCCTAGCATTGGGAGTTCTCTCTTGAAATGGTAACCTCGTTGGTGCTATTCTTGCAATGATTCATCTGAATCAAACAATTGCGGTTTCCACGATATGTAAGAACGTTGACTCTTCCAAATACAACACCTTCCAGTTTCAGCACGAAGCCAAAAAAGAAAATTACAAGAAATCCCCTTGCAGGGATGCTACAAGACGACGTAGAGAATTGAATTATGCTCAGCTAGAAATATCGCGGGTTACCTTTTTCTGAGCCATGTGGTTTCATTCTTGTCTGGTTGCCGCTGGACCGAACGGTTCTAGTGGCCTGGAATGTCCTGCCACATAACAAGTCACTACATGAATTCTCATGGATTCACTTCCCATGCCTTCTCACAGATTGAGAAGAAAAAAATGGGACTCTACGTTCTCACGACGAATTTGGTTGTGGGGTTTGCTTCCTGTCTCTGACTCCTAGAAAGCTCTCACCCTCTTGCCAGACGGTGGCGTCTTCTCAGCTGTATCACCTTCGAGTTCAGTCTTTGGACGACCCATCGATTTCGACTTGAACCCTTCATTTTCTTGATTTTAAATGAGGTAATTGCATTGTTCTTCAATTTTTTTCCCACCTGTTTGTGATTGAATTACCTTGCATGCGAGCAAGCGAGCGGGCGTGTTTTCTTTAGTAAAGGAGTTGAAGACACATAGTATCTGTGTTCTAAATCTTCTCTTCGGCTGAGATTTGACTGAGTTTTATGCTCCTGAGCAGAGAGCATGGATTTATGGGTTGTGGCAGCAGCTGCTGGCGCGGGTTATGCCGCGAAGCATTGGCGCAACATCTCATCTCGGGGCAGGGAAGAGTCTTCCTCTGAGCCATTTGGTAACGACTTTAAGTTCAGGCAAGCCAAACTGAAGTGCTTTCTACAGCAAATCAGGGAGTCTCCTTTGCACAGATTGGCTCTTGCACAAGTAGGTGACCATGATGCTTTCGGGGGCAAGTTTTGGGAATTTGACCATCTTAATGGCGATCATGAAGAGAGAAAGAGGCCTGCAAATTTGGTTAGCCAGGTTAATCGCGATGTACTTTCGCTGGTTACTCACCAGCCAAGCTTACTTGAATATGAGAGCCCTCATGAATTCAGAGTGGTTATCCAAGGACATAGGCAGTCTGGTGATGAGTCTTTTCAGGGTTCAAGAGCTGATAAAAGCAGTAGGATCAGTGGGAGCAGGCAATTTAGGATTGCTTTGTCTGATGAAATAGCACTCAAGCATGTTGATTCATTTGAGGATTCCATCGGCATCGATGCTCAGTTGTATAGTGATTATGTTCGAACCCAGAGGAGTGAGCATGACGCGCTTGTATCGCCCTATATATCTGCGGTGAGACCTCTGCTGGTTACTGATGGGAGCCAAATAATCATGAGCAGGACCCACGGCGGTTTCTACGTGGAGAGCGAAAATGGCAGAAAGATGCATCGAGAAGGAGGCAAATTGGTTCAGGAAGGAACAATTTCAGGACATTTGGAGCTTCCCCAGATTGAATCCCAAGAGTTGTCGACAAGACAGAAGCTTGGCACAAGCAAGAGGAGTTCTAGCTTACGCACATTTGCCGGTTCATTGCAATCACGAGGTCTGTTCTATTTATCTACACAAACGTTATGAAGAATATTTGAACATTCTTTTTCACTTTCTTATGATTCATTTAGACTAAAGCTGGGATGTTTTCCGTGATGGAATGATAGAAGTTCCAGTCAATCCGAGTCTTTAATCGAAACAACCTTGATATGGACTTGAATCTCTCTTTTCTTTGAATTTTTGCAGAAAATTAAGAACATGAATCGACATGATCTAAGCGATTCCATTATAACCTCAATTAACATTGGCCACACAAATTGAATCCAAATGCTACACGATGGCTAAAAGTGAGAAGTCTCAAGTGCCCAACCTCAGAATGAAACTGTACAAGCTAGTGTGTATCCCATTTTCCTGAGACCTTTATTTGTGTCTTCACTAATTCTTACATCACTATGACGTTTATCGCGGTGTGTCCTCCTCAGGGTTGAGCTATCCAATGCCGCTTTTCTTTCTCGGTTTAACAATTGGCGTGACGACCAGTGTAATGTCAAACAAGAGAGAAGTGGACCTGTTAGATGAGAGGTTGAGGCAAGCACAGGACCTAGTTCAGGATCTACATGAGGAGCTTGAAATGAAGGACCTGTTAACTGTGAAGGAGATCGACACCGATGGTCCACGGATCCCTGAAACCGGCCCTATCCCTTTTCTCAATGGGACAACAACCGCATCTTCCCCTCTCTATGAAATGGATAATTCCTCGACGCGTCACATGAGAGAGTCGAATGATGGTGTGGCGGAGAAGTCTGATGCAATGAGAGAAATCGAGGCAGAGCTTGAAGCTGAACTGGAGAGGTTGGAGCAGAACATGAAGCTGACTAGCGTGAAGAACACATCAGATTTCGTTCAGGTAAGTCTGAATCTACAGTCGAGCTGCATGACATTTGGCCCTAGCCTTGACTACCCTTTATAGAGTACCTTGGTGACGTACGGTTAAGTCGTATAGGCTGTTAAATTTGGCACTCGTATTGTCACACATGCACATGAAACCAAGCATCACTGCGCTTGAATGGGATCCTAGTTTCTGCACAGGAACATCACTTTCATCCAGCAATTTCAATCTGTAACATGTAACCTAGATGAACTAAATTTACTTGGGATAATTTGTTCATATAAGTCTGTGCTCGCTCAGGGAGATCTAAGACCAGAAAAAGTCGATTCCCAGCTAGAAGGTACATTAAAATCCGACCACGATGTCAGTGGGAGTTCAGACGGTCGAGCTTGCTCGCCGAATTATGCAGTATCAGCTCAAGAGCTGTGTTTCCGTCTTCACGAATTAATCGAGTCAAGGCTTGAGGAACGCATTGCTGAACTTGAGGCAGCCCTCGAAGCTACCCAGAAGAAGTTGCAATTCGTACCACTCGTGAATGAAAACTGTCTAAGAGATTCAATTGGTGCTATTGCATCATCACCGTCTGACCAAGATAACCCGACCTCACCTGGTGGACCTTGCAAGACAGACGGACCTTTGGCGACAGATGCGTTGGGGGAATCTCTGGACGCATATAAGGAGGCTCGAGAAGGGACTACTGGGATATGTGAACTAGATGGTGCAGATCAAACACATAGCAGACACAGCATTATGCAGGCACAAATGGAATCGCCTTGTCTTCAGGAAGACGGCCAAATCAACTGGGGTGATAATTTAAGCACAAATAAGGCTGACGAAACGAGACATTCAGATAGTCTCCTTCATGAAAATTATAAAACCAGTATGGAATGGACACCAAGGAGCTGGGGATCAAGTTAGACGAGTGCAGAGACATGTAGGAGATAGTTCCTTCACCAAGCTTCCGGTACTTGCAAGGTAGGGTATTGATGATATAACCAGAACATCACTTTCTTGATAGTGTAAATGCCCAAAGTGAAACAACGATAAATGTCCTCACCCAGTGCTCGACAGAAGACTATGGTAGTGACAATATTGGTAAGGAAAGCCGAATGTCAATGGCATATGTGGATCAAAGGACCTATTTTATTGAGAAATTGACAATCCATGAGGCATCCATGAATCAGGACAGTCATCTTTTTGTCCTTAGCCTGTTTCATAAGGCCTTAGCCCAGGATACACAACTCAAAATAAAAATCAGAATAAATTCGCATTGCAAAAAGCTTCGCTGGAAGCTTTACAAGGGGAAAACTTTCTTGTACCTAAAATAAAGCAAAAAGGAGAAGTATAAGCCAGCACAAAATAAACCGGTCATGAGGAGAACCCAATTGAAAGCAGATGGATAATCAAAAATTGTAGCTGCAAAGTTCATCCCAAAGATTCCAGTCACAACAGCAAAAATCGTAGCAACAAATGTGGCCGCTGTTAGCAGCAACTCAAATTGTATTAAATGATTCTGAATGTTGCCCTGGTCCCAAGTAAAATGAAAGAGAAAAAGCTCATGAAGCATTAGTTGTCAACCAACGAGATGAAGATAATAAATGCAGACATTAGGCACAAATTCAACTATGCTCACCAGTTTGATATTGATCATATCTTCCGTGTCATCAATATACTCCTTAAGCTGCATTGCCAAATAAAAGAGCAAACAGTCTTAGCAATACCAGTCAAGAAAGTAAGATGTTCGTTGTTGATCATCTCTAAGCATGCTGACTCAAGAAAGTACGGCTATCAACAAATAAAATTGACAGCTTTTTTTAGACCTAAGAGCAGCCAAATTTCCAGTAGATTTCTGCAAATCAATCACATAATAGTTAATTCTTTGGGAAATCTAACTGCGATGCCCGGAAAATCATAGAAACAATGAAGTATGATCGTAAAGGACACGGAAGTAGGAGAGGAGGCTCAGTTGTTCAAGTCATATTGATTTGAACACGCACCGATAACAGTTTGCTGAGAGTGTTGTCACTGATGACAAAGTATGCCTCAAGCAACATCTCGAGCTGATCAATGTTTTCACCATTACTAGATGAACTCAGAAAGCTTCCATGCTTGCTTGAACTTACGATGCTGCTAAAAGCCCTTTTCAGTTTGTGTCCCCCACCGAGTGATGCTACAGGAGAAACAGGTGCTGATTTGGAATCCGACCTAGCCATGCCTGAATCATCAGTTTGGATGAACTGATCACTTATGGTATATGCCTCAGTACTCTGTTTCTTCTCAGTGAGGTACATCTCGGCCATGTCGCCATCATCATCCATGAGATGTTCAATCTCATCTCGGATCTGGAATTGCAAAAATCTTTGTGAAGGAGACTAACACAACCATAATCATCTGAAGGTGATTAGAATTATCAATTACCTTCTGAACTCGCTGAGTCAAAGCAAGTAGATGACCCTTGAATCTACGGACCTGTTCTAGGTTAAGAGTACTTACAGATGATATTAATTCCTCCAAAACTGGATAAATTTCCATCTCCAAGTCCTTCACCTGTCAAATATAGAAGCTTCTCATATCATATGTTAAGAATGACAGGATGATTTCAAATAAAGAATGGCAGCTGCATCAATCTATCAAAGTCGCTTTGGTTTGTGTGTTCCCTAGTCATGTTAGATTAACAAGGTCAGATCGGAGAATTTGACAAAAACTCTCCATGATCACTGTTCTGTTTGGGTCCAACTTTTTCTGGGGTGGTAAGTCTTCCACTATAAAAAACAGTCTAGGAAAGGTCACATTTACATACTTCTAACCACCCAATAAACAGGCTTAACACATTAACAAGAAAGAAGTGACTCTCTGATTCATCTCATATCATCAATCATTGCAGAAGTTACTGCATACCTGAGCATCAAGCGACATGCATGTGTGTTCCAAAGCTAGCTCCAGTGCCCTAAATTCGAAAGGCAGGTCATCTGAATTAAGTAGGCAAATGTAAGCAATTTCAAGTGGCATCATCCTTCAAAGAGAAAATATTAATCAATCTAAGCAATGATTTTTCTGGGCAAATTTATTACATTATGAGTGTAAAGTCAACATAAAAACAGGGCAGCACGTTGAAAACACTTCTTCCTTAAGAAGGCTTGGAGGACCATATGATCCTCATTTAATGTTACAATTTCCATTAGTTAACTTGGAGAATTATGAAGAACAAGCTGAGATGCATTCAGATCCAGGAGATTCTTTACCAGTTTGATCTTTGTTTGTCTGCAGACTCCTGCACAATTCTGACTCATACCGAAGAACGCATCCATCCAAGGAATTCATCAGGAAAACCTCATCGGCTGTGATTATACACCTTATCTGCTCAAGACTGGCCACAATGGCTTTCTCTCTCCCTAAAATTGTAGAAGGATAAATGAACAAAGGATCTAAAAGCCGCATATCTCTCGCTGGCAGAGAGCAATGTCTCATGATGGTAGCCTTGTCTAGCTCCAAAACTTTAGAGTTTCCTTCCTGATCAATCTTTATCCAAGAACGGCTTCCATGACCTCTCTTCTTCGCATTAGGTATATTAGAAGCACGGTTTCCATACCCATCCGCACTAAACCGTGCACTGTACTTAGAAGAGCCAGACTCAGCAATAATAGGTGCGAAGATTGGCCCTTGCCCACCTTCCATTGGATAATAATCGTTCTCTCTGCAGAGGTAACAATGGATTTATGCAAATGGAATCTAGAAGCATGCCACGAGGGTACCGCTACCTCGTTGATTCTGTGAATACAGTAAGCTCTCATTCCCAGCTGCAGGAAGGAACTCATATAACCATCAAACTTACTCCTCCAGATGCCACATCCTCTTAGTACCCACCTGAATATAGAGTAAACAACAGTGAGAACTTCAGAGCGAAGATCAGCTTAGTGGCTGAATCCAGAGTCTCCGCTCTCTAGATCCGAGTAGTCCCACAATGATTCAAAGTAAAACAAGAGTTTTTTCCGATACAAAAAGCGGCGACAAGAAAAGAGAAACCTCCAAACTCCCAAAAAGTTACGGGCAAATATATTTTCCACAATCCTATCGACCCTCAATTTACTTCCATGTAATCGAGGCCACTTTCCTCGGATTAGAGGAGGGAGAAACTTCCCAAAAAAAAATCCCTTGTTCAACGAAAAAAAAAGAAACTCTCAAAAGCTTAGCTCATAGAACATGGAACTGAATTAAACGACGCCAAGAAGAACCGACTGAATTTTCAACCGAAGCCAATCCCCTAGCAGTGAACACCACGAAACCCTAAAAGCTCTAATGCCGCAAAATCAACCGACGACAAACTCCGTTAATGGAAGAATCGACACTTCAGCCAGGAGGGTTCCGACAATCGCAATGGACAGCAACCGAGTGCCAGCAACGATTGATCCCACCAATTTGCGACTCTAACGTGAAAAGAAATATCAGATTGAAGCGGGAAGTAACGGAGAACAGCCACAGGACGCCATTAACCGAAAAATGAGGATAGAGGAGCAAATGAAGACGAATCAGAGCAAGAGCAAATCCCGAAATGAGCTGAGCAACAGCGACTGTACCTCTTCGTTTCGCGAGGATTGCGAAACCAATTGGACACAGAAGCAGAGAGAATCACCGCACCGATGGCGATGAGCAAGCGTGGAGGTAGCTGTGAAAAACTGGGTCAAGAATTGTCATCTCCCCATTTTCTGTTAAGACAGCAGCTAGCCTAACAATGGAGATTTGGAGCAAAACTTAAGCTCCGTTTGCGTACACGATAATTTATATAATTTTAAATAATTAATAAATAAAATTTAAAATGTTTTTTGAAAGATATAAAATGATTATTTGTTATTAAATTTTCATAAAATAAACGGAGTCCGACTTAGTTGGGAGTGGAGTTGGAGAAGACATTCCAGGCCTCGGCACGCCCAAATTCCAGCAGGACGTAAAACAGCCTCTGATCAGTGGGGTGGAACATATGACTTCCTCGTACGAAGCGAAACGGCCGGGTAGGGACACCCACGGCGCATAGCCAACGTTGCAGAAAACAAGGTGCCCCCATGACACGTCGGACTCGGATTGTAGCGGAGGAGAGAGAATTCGCCAGAAGACGAGGTCGCGGACTGGGGGAGCGAACTCCGTCTTCATGGCGAACTGGTGGTGCCGCCGCATCGTCCCGTCACGTGGCTAAACAGGTGGCGGCTGATGCTTCAACCACCATCTCAGCCACAGAGCCGCAATGGCCTTCGAACCGCGATCGCCTCACATTCGATTTGAACAGTCCAATCACCACCGCGGACAGCATCAATTTTGGAAACTGTCATGCGAGAACCCGAGATCCCTAAAGAAATGAGTGGATGACTCTAGGTAGATGATGCTGTGAATCCCATCGGATTAACACTCGCCTGCCTCTCGAGCCAAAAGGCTAAAAGAACGCAACAAGATCCGAACGCCGAGATCAATTTCTCATATTGTGAATGTACAGATTTGATCATACGTCATTCGAAAACTGTAAACAATATGAAACATGCCCGATCTTCGAATAAGCATACTTTCATTCGAGTCCGGCCTAGTAGTACCCCGCATCATCCTCTCCTTCCTCCCGAACCAATTTTAGAGGGTGTTATGAAGCAACAGATGAGCCCGATAGTTTACTGCGGGAAAGGACCTGGGTTCGGGCTTATCACGATATGCCTGAGAGGATGAGCGACCTCGCTTCCACCAGCGTGCCTCACGAACTCCGCCGGAGAGTGGAAGCTCCCATGGCACACGCACATTATTCGGATTTCCTCCCCCTTCCCGTACTTGTAGAGGATCCCGTCGACTCTCCGCCCATTCGGACCCTCGCCTTTCGTGAAGACACAAGGCATGTCCTCCATCGCGGCAGTACCAGCGCCGATTTCCTTGTCCCTCCTCTCGGAAGAATCAGGCCTCTGGGTGCTCGTCATCTGTTCTACTGAGGACCCCCCGGATGAATCGACGGTGTCCTGATTAACCCGCTGTTGCAGCGTCTGACAGCCAAGGGAGCTTCTCGCATCGCTGTACCCGCTTGATCCTGATATAGAAAATACAGATGATGAGCTTAGCCAGTAATTAATTCTCCATCACACTAGTTTACATTTATTGCCCTCGACATATGTTAGTTCCATAGCCAAGGCAAAATAATAATAATAAAAAAGCTTCGTCAAGCTGTACGGTTCTATTTGCCTGCATCTACCAGCCACTATTGACTTCGTAAGGATATAAGAAATTCTTGTGATCATATATGTCAGAAGATCAAATAAAAAGACATGAATGGGTTCCATAAAATTTACAACAAGACAAGTCAAACGTAGAAGTCGCCTCCAGAGAAGTTTTAACTCGACAATATGCAACACGAGGTATGCAAAATGAACTGAGTTATCAGCAGACCGGGCAGTAAATATAAAAGAACACTTCCCAGAGAGAGAGAGAGAGAGAGAGAGGGGCTTACATCAGTCAATGGCATGATAGAACAAAACCGAGAAATCTACCGAGTCAAGTCATATTTCGCAGCTCTAACAGCAATATGCTCTGGGACATTTCCAGAGTGAGAAGGTTCAGAAAATCCAAATCCATTGGATTACTGCGCGCGCCCCGGCGACTAATATTATCTAAAATATTTGATATGGACGTTCCATGGTTACTTAAGTAGCAACATATCCTTCGGAATGTCTTTTTTTCTTATTCTTCTTTTTTTTTTCCCCCATAAGTCAGGAATTTTCACAGCTACAGAAACACAGTAAAAGACCACTACTACTACAGACCCCTGATTCCAATAAGCAACACCTCATTAGCTCATTCAAAACCCAATTGCACTCGGTGACTATTTTCTTTCAATTGTCCTTAAGACTGCGTTTGGTCGTCCAAATTTTTAGTCTGGATAAAATTGGATAGGATAGTATATGAAATCCAGAGATTTTGGCATACCCTTGGTGAATCGCAATAATAAAGCCGGATATATTTTTCTTTTTTTTTGGTAAGGAGAGCCAGATATGTTTTTTTTTTTTTTTTGGTAAGGGAGAGCAGGATATGTTCATATCATATTATATTCATTATTTGGCTTATACGATATATCGATATAAAATGAATTTGAAAAAAACATAAGTGAAAAAATATAATAATTTCTTGTAATTCACTGTTGAATCTAGTAAGAGAAATAAAATATAAATATTCAACTCTTGCTGAAAAAGTTATGCTTTTTTTGTGACATTCATTAAATCTCAACATTAAGTACAAAGTTATGGAGGAGAAGGAGGTTTAACCCTCTTTATGTTTTTTTAGATTTTTTATGTGAATCAAAAAGCTAAGAATGAGAGTAAATTTCATCTACATCGCTATTTTCGTAAAGTTTTATAATAAACTAAAAATCTACAAAGCAATCATGAAACTTCCATATGAACTAGAGATAGAGAATATGAAGATGAACATGCTAGCTTTTTTAGAAATTTCATTACTCATTCTCTTCGAGAATTAGAAAAAAATCATTTTCAATTTTGAATATATTTACTTAAAATCTAGTTTTCCTTGCTTTATTTATTACTTACTTTTGAATTATAAATATCTTTTTATCATTATTTTGACTCCCTCCCATCATTTCTTAATAATTTTTTTCATTAAATAACAAACTATACTATTATACTTAAAATACGTAATGACATAGATACTAAGTGTGAGTGTGTATACATATACAATGTACATATTATAAAGAAGAAAGAAATGAAATTATAAATATTATGTATAAAAATCAAAAATGAAAATTATTATTTATTTTGATTTTTCTTTCTAACATTAGAATTCAAATTTATTTAAAAATAATTACTATCTTAATTTTATTATATAAGATTTTTGTTATTCAGAAAATAATTTTTACACCATAAATAAAAGAAATACTATCCAACTTTATCCCAGCTCCCCCCTAGGATTATTATACCCAGACTATATCCCCTCATATCCTGCAATATCCTATCTTGAGTAGGAACTAAACATAAAATAGGATAAATTTTATTCTATCCTAACTTATATCCTGACTGCTAAACGTAGCCTAAGTGTCTAATCTGCTGGCAATCATGTCTTAATAAACATTTACCAACTGCCATTCACAGCTAAAAGCTGGAAAGCAACACTTTGTATGAAATTAGAAACGTTAAATTACCATAAGAAGGATCTTTCTTACTGTTCCTCCGATATCCTTCCTTAAAAGGATCTTTCTTGCTGTTCCTCCGATGTCCTTCCTTAAAAGTTTCATGAATCGCTTTCTTTATTTTTTATGTACTCTAAGAGCCTTCTACCGTTTGCAATAGCGGTTACAAGCTACAAGACATAAACATTGCAAAACTAACTTTATCTATTGTCAGACCCCATCAGTTTGAATAGGCACATCAACTACCCATACCATCCAAAGTGTAAACAATTCCATTTTGAGCCAATCGCCCCGACTTCGGTTCACACCATACCAGGTCCACGAGGTGAGCGGGATGCTTCATGGGCCTAACCTTCCTTGTCAAAAAAATAACGGTGTTTTCCGAACAACAAGCAGAAGAACATCCCAGCATGCAATCATTGCCTAAAACATAACATTTATCACTGTGGGCCTACTCTTTCATATAAGGAAAATCATATTGATGGTATAGGCAAACTGCTAAACCAGTGGGAACCAAAGGTTGGTACAGCCCAGTGTGCTTAGTCAGGCTTGCTCTTTCCTCTCTCTCTCAGTGGAAACAACATACATTGCATGGCCGAAAATGCACTTTCATCGCTCCATCAGTTTGACAGAGTCGCAAGAAAGTAAACCGATGTAACTACTAAAATAATCTTTCCTTCCACAGCACACGATAACCAGGAAAGTCAAAGCGGGATTCTAGGAAACTAGATTCAAAGTCCTTTTTGAGATCTTTACTTAGCACAATGTCAATCTCATACCAACAAATTCTAGCAGCCCTATCTAGCCAAACTCCTGCTCTCTTTACTGAAAATACTAACAGACATTTGCTCGTCAGTCTTCCAAAATCACCATCCTGATTAAACATTTTTTAATCTAGCAGTAGGCCACGTTTGCTTGCTGTCATCAAATAGTTTTCACTTTGAGAATAAGAATACCCTGAGTACGACCAGTGCTATATTAATCTCGGGACAAGCCACATCTAAAAAGCCCAGTTTCCAAGGTTAGAACAATGCCGTGCCTCAAGCAAAATTCTACTTGACTGAAACAAACTGGTAGATCAGAACCTATGGTGATTGCCTGTACCCTCTCGCACAATAATCTTGACTAGCGCATCTCAGAGCTCCACCCCAGCTTTTTACTCACAGTTCCAAAGCGTAACATTGTCCTATTTGGACTCTTGGTTCTTCAGATCGACAGTCATCTTTCAATCCGAAATGAGTCTCAGCCGGAGATGACTCCATAGGCAAATCAAGACGGCACTAGAGAAAAATTTAGTCGCTATTTCAAAAACATGAGCCCGAAAAGTTCCTAGTGTTAGTTGAGATATATCTAGAAAGCAAACTTTCTTATTTACTTCAAATAAGCAATAAACTCACCTATTCGGACTGTTCAGTGGCCAAGAGAATATAGCAACAGTCCTAGGAACTCACAGAGTCTTTGTCAAGCCTTGTATATAACTCAAGTTAAGGCTTTCAAATTAGCTTTTTACATTGCCCTATAAATGACATAAATCATCGATAGTCTTATCTATGGATACTCATACAGACTCCCAGATAATGGTCCACCGATTGGACCACATCATTCAATCACACACCAACCTTGTTTTCTTCTCTCTTCCAAACTGATGAAATGCAACACTCAATAATCGATTCGGTTGGACAAAAATATCGAGCCATGGCTCGCGTGGAACCCTACCTAAGGATGATACCGAACACAGAAACAACCCAAGAACATTGTTGATTTCATCTCTTGTGCACGTTCTCCCACCGATGCCTAGGGGAATATGGTTCTCTGGGAATAGGATCATCCAAGCCAAAAGTCAATCCGACTCTCAGTAATAGACCTAAAACAACCAAAACAGAGCCCCCCCAACAAATAGGATTGGCACAAAAATGGAACTTTTTCTGGCCAAGCTTACCTACCAAAAAAAGAAACATCCAGATGGAAAAACAACTACAGACAGACACACACACCCCAAATTGAACAAACTCCGCACATGGTAGTAGATAAAACCAAACCATTAAGTGCCTAATAAAACGGCGACAAGAACACGCAAACAGGGAGAACATTACCTTGTTTAGCAGGCAGAACACCCACTTTTGTCTCGATCTCAAGCCTATCATCCTTCACGGTTCGCTGCTTCTCCGACCGCCTCCGCTTCGCCTCCATCCGCCGCCGCGTCTGGATCTCCTTCCTCTTCCTCCACTCCGCCTCCGACTCCGTCGGCAGAGAGCTGCTCCTCACCAGAGCCGTATAAGACGGCGTGGGCAGCGTCGTCGTTGCCGCCGAATCGTCCTCCCTGAACAGTGGGAACGAACCGGCAATGGAGGACGATCTGGTCAGTCTGTTGGAGCTCTTGTCGACCCCGAATCGGCCTCCCAACGAGAGCCCCAGACTCAGTTCGAGCTCCTCTGTTTCTTGGTTCGGCGTCTTGTACTCCGACGATTGGCGCGACTGCGGCGCGGCACCACTACTAGACGTACTCGGCAACGACGTAAATCTCTGAAGCAGATCTCTCGGGAACCTCTCGAGACGCGGGGAGATGTTCTCCATTGGACTGGTTCTTCGAACTTCTTTCCTATCGTCCATGTCTCTGTTCTCGTTACGCAAACGGACACTCACCCCCCCTTTGCCTATGGCTTGGACGATGAACTGTGCGACAGCACTGGCGTTTCGAGGGAGGAGAGAGTCGTTCCATTTGCAGAAGCAACCCGACTCTCTCGACGAAGAACCGTCGTGGAAGGTGGGTGACGAATCATAAAAAATCAAAACCCAGATAAGATTCACAACAAAAATGGAAAATTTTCCCGATATTTTCTTCCCCCTTTTTTTTATTTTCGGGGAAAGAAAAAAACGAGCAGAGAGATTAGCGTCCTGTTTCACTGACCATTACCGCAAAGAGGAAGAGGGTAAAAATACGAAACAGAGGAGGAGGAAGAAGAAAATCTGAAAAATAGGAGAACAGAACAGGGAGCAGGAGGAAACGGGAACAGAGGAACTGAAAGCGGAAGAGCAATGGACCGGGGAACGAGAAGAGAGAGAGAGAGAGAGCGAAGTGATGTGACCAAAAAGCCCTTGGTGTTTTGGACAAGAAAGTACCTACAAATGACAAGTGTCGATCCTGAATCAGCTCTTGGACGACACGTGGTCTGACCCAGCATGGTGCGCACTGGCGATGGCCTTTTTTTTTTTTTTTAATTTCTCTTCCTTGTCGAGACAGATGTGTTTTCCCAAGATAAAAAATTTGCAAGACGACAAGTTAGCTTCATTAAAAATTCATGAATTCTAAGGTCTTTCTTCTATGGTCTTCTCATAAATAAATCATTTCACAATAATAAAAAAAGGCTAAAAAATAGTGCCATCCTCCCTCGTTGCTGGTCGGGGAGTCCATCTATGGTCTACGAGGGGGAGCATGTTCTGGGTAGATAGGGACACGTGTCAGGAAACGGAAGATGCAGGCTGACTGGAACACGTGTTCCCTCTCGACATAATTGAGGTGAAACCCACGTGTCCTAAATCCTTTGGCTTTTCGACGATGCGGCGTTGGATTTTGTGCCCCCCACCCCAAGATTCTCTCTCTCCTCTTGCCCTCCCTCCTTAGCTGTCTCCGATCGTTACCCTTTCTGTGGTATTTATAAGGAAGAATAAAACATATGATCCCCAACCTTCACCTTGGTCATTGAATTTCAGCTTGTTGTGTAACCTTTTAAATCTTAATCCTAATCTTAAATCTTAAATTTATTCAATATAACTTTTTAAATTTAATTCTAAACTACATAAAAATATTTAATATTCTCGTTTCATTAATTCAAGTTCAGATATATTTAATTTTTACATTACATTCAAGGACTCGATTAAATATAAATAAAAAACTTTTGGATCATTTTGAACAAATTAAAAAATTTCAAGAACGACATTACAAATTTTGAATTCAAGTTCAGAGATGTTGACCAAATCGATGGGATCCTCTAGCTTGGTAGTATAAGATTATAGGAGATTCTCCTGATTTGGTTATTATTGTTGTTACTTTGTATATTTCCTAGATATCGAGAAATAATTGTGAACCTCTATCAATAAAAATCAGTCCCTCTCTCAAAGAAAGATCATAACTTTGAGAGAGGATTCATGAGGACGTCGTCTTACTTGGCCGAATCTCGTTAAAATTGCGTTTGGATTCTTTATCTCTAAATTCATCATGGTGTCAGGATTGGTTCAATCCTAGCCTGTTATTGTTTGTCTTGACTATATTTTTTTTTCTAGTCGCCTTGTTGCTGTGGTGTCATGGAAGGTTCGGATGACGGCAAGAAATTGCCGACTGTTCCAACTTCTTCTTCTTCTACCAAAGGTTTTCCGCAAGAATCTCACAACCAACGTCTCACCAACATGCTTCCAAACGAATTTAATTCTGATCAAATGATGGTTAAAATTGTCTCCAATGATTCTTCTCCTATTATTGTTGCTGACGGGGCACAAGTTTCGACACAAGGCACAGGAAAATTCAAGATGCTGTCTAAGAGTTCTAACGCTTTGATCATGCCTGATTTGTCTTCAAATCTATTGTCTGTTAGTAAGTGTACTAAAGAATGGAACTGCAATGTCATTTTTTCTGCTTCAAATGTGGTATTTTAGGATTGCATCACCAAGAGGATGATTGGTGAAGGAAGGCTACGGACTCTATGTCATAGATCAATACCCTGAGGCGTTGAGTGCATTCTAGAATGCTATTAAGACATTGAAACTATGGCATAGACGCATGGGTCATCCATCTGATCATATTTTACACATTCTTGATAAATCTTTATCTCCTGATTCTAGTTTGTGTGATTGTTGTCATTTCGCAAAATAACATAAACTTCCTTTTCCTAAGAGTACACATTTCTATTCAGAATTATTTGATCTAATTCATTCTAATGTCTGGAGTGCTTCCATTGATTCTCGAGATTGCTATAGATATTTCGTCTCCTTCATTGATGATAAGTCTCACGCTACATGGTTATACTACTCAAAACCAAAAATGAGGTTCTTATTGGTTTTCAGGAATTTTGTGCTATGATGCAAAATCAGTTTAAGACAAACATGAAAGTGTTGCGTACGGATTACAGGGCGGAATACACCAATCAAGCATTTCAAGCGTATTTGCGTAACTTGGGACGGAATACACCAATCAAGCATTTCAAGCGTATTTGCGTAACTTGGGCATTAATCATCAGACTTCATGTGTTGGGACGCCTCAATTGAATGGCATAGCAGAGAGAAAAAACCGTCATCTTATAGAAGTTACTTGAGCCTTACTTTTTTCAAGGAATTTGCCGAAAACATATTGGAGTGACGTTGTTCTTACCAGTTGTTATATTATTAATCGGATCCCTAACCGAGTGCTTGATTACAAGATTCCGGTAGAAATTTTATATAGAAGGAAGTTTAATATCTCACATTTGAGGGTTTTTGGCAGTACATGCTACGTTCATTCAAACAATGGTGAACTCGATCCTCGTGCTCAGAAGGGTGTATTCGTAGGCTATTCTTTAACTAAAAAGGAATACAAGTGTTACGAGCTCACTACAAAGCGCCTCTATATATCCCGTGATGTTCACTTTGATGAGACTAATATGTATTATTCTGACAGGAATCAACTTCAGGGGGAGTACACTGAACTCTCAACAGATTATGGAGAAGTTGCTCCTGTCCCTTATTGCTGCTTCACCTATGGTACCCACGAATGTACTCAATTCAGAAGCAACTTATAGAGGACAGTTAGAACATGACACAGAGCTACGGGAAAGTACAGAGCCGATGGATGAAATTGACTTTGGGGAAGAAATCACGACAGAAGAATTACTGGAGCATCTTCACCACCATTTCATCGATCTATGAGGATTTCTAGGCCTTCTATTAGACTCAGAGATTTTACCACATATCACACGATACAGTATCCCATCCAAGACTATGTCAATTATGATAAAATTTCTCATCATTTTTGGGGTTTCTTATATGCTTGTGAAAGTTCAAAAGAACCCAAAAGTTATGAAGAAGCAAACTTCAATCAGTTTAGATTGCAGCTATGAAGGAGGAACTTCGGGCGCTTGATAAAAATCACACTTGGGATGTGGTGCGATTACCTGATGGAAAGCATTTTGTTGGTTGTCATCGGATTTACAAGATTAAATATAATAGTGATGGTTAAGTCGAAAGGTATAAACCTACCTTGTAGGTAAAGGCTATACGCAGACCTACGGAATTGACTACAAGGAGACGATTGCTCCGGTTGTGAAGATGAATAATGTTCGTGTTCTTATGTCCGTAGCAGTCAATCGTGCGTGGTCGCTTTGTCAAATGTACGTAAAAAATGCTTTTTTGCATGGAGGCCTTGAAGAAGAAGTGTATATGGATCTTCCCATCGGCCATGCTTTACAAAATGAAGAAAGAATGGTTTGTAAGTTAAGGAAGTCCGTCTATGGACCCAAACAGTCTCCTTGAGCATGGTACGGTAAGCTTAGTTGTGCACTTCCAAAGTTTGGATTTATACGAAGTATGACTGACTCATCAATGTTTACTAAATCTGATGAGGGTGGTATTGTAATACTACTCGTCTGCGTTGATGATATTGTTAGCACTGGAAGCAATAAATCTAGGATTAAGGCTCTCAAACAGTACCTTCACTGAGAATTTGATATCAAAGATCTCGGAAACCTAAGGCATTTCTTAGGGATTGAAGTAGCCAACTCTCACAAGGGTTTGTTTCTGTCGTAGAGAAAGTATATTATGGACCTATTAAAAGAAATAGGAAAAACGAGGGCCAAACTAGCAAATGTTCCTATGGATTACAATAGTAAGTTTGCCGCTAACAATACTCCCGTGAAAGAACTCGAAGTTTTCAACATCTCATAGGTAGGTTGATTTACTTGACTCCTACCAGACCTAATATTACTTATGCAGTTAGCTACATAAGTCAATTCATGCAAAATCCGACTCAAGGACGCTCGAATTTGGTTGATTGATTGCTAAGGTACTTGAAAGCTTCACTAGGAAGGAGAATTTTTATGAAGAACAACGAGCATACAGATATTGTCGGGTAAGCAAACGCAAATTGGGCAGGAAGCCCCAATGACATGAAGTCCACTACAGGCTTCTGCACCTTCGTAGGAGGTAATATTGTTACTTGGAAAAGTAAAAAGAAAAATGTTGTTTCCCGTTCAAGTGCTGAAACAGAATATCGAGCAATGACTACTACTACCAGTGAGATCATTTGGCTGCAGCTTCTTCTCCAGGAATTTGGATGCAAACCAAGAACGTCACCTACGAAGTTGTTTTGCGATAATCAAGCTGTTGCTCATAGCACCTCAAATCCCGTGTTTCATGAAAGACAAAACACATCGAGGTGGATTGTTATTTTGTACGGGAAAAGGTTCAAGATAACACCATTGAGACTCTCTATGTTCGAACTAAAGATCAATTGGCTGATGTTTTCACCAAAGCCCTTGCTAAAGGACCATTTCAAGATATGGTGACCAAGTTGACCTTTGATGATATCTTCCGTCCAACTTGAGGAACTTGAGGGGGAGTGTCGACAACATCAACAGGATCCTCCCAACTTGGTAGTAGAAGATTATAGGAGATTCTCCTAATTTGGTTGTTATTGTTGTTACTTTGTATCTTCCTTGAATATCGGGAAATAATTGTGAACCTCTATCAATAAAAGACAGTCCCTCTCCTTCTCTCTCTCTCTCAAAGAAATATCATAACTTTGAGGTAGGATTCTTGAAGATGTAGGCTTACTTAGCCAAACCTTATTAAAATGGCGTTTGAGATCTTTATCTCTAAATTCATCAGAGATCACATTGAATAAATTAAAAATCATGGATCATATTACACGTTGGGTCAAAATTCAAAGACTATATACATAAACAAAATTCTTTTGGTTCTCATAAATAGTGCCTTTTTTCCACATATAAAAGAATCATCGTATTTATATTCCACACAACACGAATATAAATTAAAAAAAAAAATCACATAACATACTGTTTGAGTTCACCACGACATTAATTTTACGTATAATATTTCATTCGAGCCGGACCCAACCAAAGTTAGGCGGGCGAGGCTTTTTCATGTACGGGCATTACTCAAGCTTGTCCATTTGTCTCTCGGGTCTCTCGAGTATGAGTTCGACCGTCTAATTAACGAGCATGGTATCAGATATAAGTTTGAGCGAGGATGTAATTTTGGGACACGAGCTTGATCGATCGAATCAATCGCTTGATGTCTTCCTTACCGTCTGCAAACCTGCCTCCCTATCCCATCCCTTATCCTTAACAAACGTTATATTTTCTTTCAAAGTTAGGTCTCTTTATCGCTCATTTAAAAGGACATATGTTGGGAAAGGTGCATTGCGCAATACCATTTGTCGTATTGACTCTCGAAGTCAGTCAAGAAAAAAAAACATTGTTTTTGCTTTCTTCCCTGAAATTTCATTTCGTGTCAAGCCACTTCCAAAGTCGCCGCGAAAGGCCGGTCACAAAAATTTTATCCACGGCCAACCAATCTGTCCTGTTGGTGAAAAATGGTTATAACTAACCCTATTTATTTGGAAAAAAATAAATAATTTTAAAAAAAATCTGAAAATTAGTGCTTGTGTCACTTGAAATGATCAATCGATAAAAAAAATATTTTCATTATCAATAACGATCTATATCTAAGTATATTCAAGAAATATGAAAATATTTTGTGCTCATTTGTCATCGTAATCGATACAAGCGAATTTTCGATAAAATATTTTTTTAAATCGATCATTTTTTTTCAGAAGAAACGGAGCCTGAACCAAACGAAATTACTAGCTATAGCTATAGCTATAGCTACAGACTATAGTGAGTATTTCTTTCCAGTTTTAGAAGTTTCTTATCGCATTGAAAAAGTATCTAAATGTAATTGTCAAGATGTTGGAATTTGTTTTCCGATATATGGAAGTTACAAACGGCACGAATAAGCTACTAATCTTTGGGGCCATATTTAGTGTGATTCGGGGCGCGCATGATAACATTTATATTTCCTTGTTTTTCTATTTTTTTTTTCGAGAAATAAGTTTGAAATAGAAATGCGTTTGACAACACAATTGAATTTTTTTATTCGCAGGCTAAATTTTTTGCTCATAAATAGTTTTGGATAAGAAATGATAAGTAATTTTTTTTTGTTTCTAAAATAAAAACTAGATCAAGTTCCTCCTCCCTCCTCACCGCTGGCCACCACTCGCCGCCTCACCACTGGCTATCGTTGCCCACCACCACCAGTCGCTTACTGTAGCCTCCTATAGCCGTCTGCCGCCACCCGGGAGCCTCTGCTGTCAACCACCAGCCGCCACCACACCTGCCCATAGTCGATTACCACCCGCCTCACCACCGGCCGCCACGACCACCACCCATCGCCAGCCGCCATCCGCCACCAACCACCAGCCGCCGCCACCCCTGCCCACCGTCGATCGCCACTCGCCTCACCGCCAGCCATTGGCCGCCGCTAGTCATCGTCGTCGTCGGAGTAAAATATAAATAATAATTTTTATTTTGAAATAGTAAAATAATTGAAATTTTGTATTGTCATTAAAGGAATTTTCGTTCCAAAAATATAAATTTTGTATCGTCATCAAACACGTTTCTTAGCTGAGAAACTCATCTAGGTAAATAGAAAAAAAAAATACTTCTAGCCATAAATTGAGCCAAAGAATAGAATGGTTACTATGGGCCGCCTAAAGGTTGGCCAAAAATCAAAATAGTTACTTATTACTTCTACTTACGAGTTTTCCGGTAAAAATCTGGAAATGAAAGAATTGTTTAGCTTTTAAAAAGATATTGAAAATAAGCCTCGCTTTTTAAGTTTTTAGCTACCATCGACTTTGTATTCGGCAGATGCCCCCATTACATGATTCGCTCGACCATCCACAAGCTTCGTCGTCCATGCAAAGTCTTCATCATCAACCGGAAGCATCCACGTGAATTCCTTTGACTCCGTCGAATTCTATTCCTTCTAAAAGTGCATGAAACGTTGATTGTGTCGGCAGAAGTCTGACGTCCCTCGACGAGCTAGGTCGAGGTTTTTTTTAGCCGAGCAGTTGGTTCAGGATGAGCTTCTTCGGTCGAGAGTCGTGCAAAGATGACGGACCGGCTCGGCGGGCTGTGAGGCAGCCCTAGTCGTCTGAAGATCCCGGCCCGACGTCGCTTGGGCCCGTCGCTCCTGGGGGAGCCAGCGACCAGATCTCCTCCCTGCCCGCACCAGATTCCGGCTTTGCCGCGGGCGGTGGCGCTACATGAGATCCCTGGGTACAGAGGCGATGACAATGCTTTTCCGTTGCCAGCCTCGTGCGCTGAGGGCCAGGGTTGAGTTCTCGCCGATCAAGGCGGCGTTCATGGGGGTGATGCAGGAGTCAGTAGGGGGGCGGGGTGAGGAATCACATGACCGGGTTGCTCGCTCGCGGACATTAAGGAATGCCGTTGCCAAGTGAATCGGAAACGTCGAGCTGCGAAAGAGGGGGTGTTTAGCTGGTGATTGAAGAAAGTTGAAAGCTTGTGCGATCCGTGAATCAAATGTGAAAGGAGATGAGCAAAGCAAGGAGACGGAAAAAATCTCGGACTTTGTCCTCCCCTCCTCCTCTCTCTCTCTCTCTTTTTTTCCCCAGTAATTTTAGTGTAGATTAAAAAACAACAAATTTAGTAAATTATTATTATTATTATTATTTTGTGCGACAAGATGGAGAATGGTATACAAACTCAAAAGTGAAGATGGAAAGTGATCGACGAGAGGTTAGCCACGGTCCGACGAATTGCCATCTCCTGGGCCGTCCTCCTCGTACTTGACCAAGGCACGTTCTTCCTTCGCCCATGACTCAACTAACACCAAACAGCTTCGGCTTATGCGCAGATGCATTATCCACAACATTAGGAAACCACCATCAAAATCACGATAACATACAATTAAGACAGAGATTATTAACAAATTGAGGGACGGGGTCCCATTAACTCCTTTAATGGTGCCAAATCAAACGAAAATGAAGACACCATCCTTTCCCCCTGTCGCCTCGTGCTCCTGAGTTCTTGCAATGATTGAGCGGACCAGAGTTCCGATTTTTCAAAAGAACTCATGGCGGATGGGCCATGGAAACTCAGAATAATTGGTTTTTCTTTTATTTTTTTGGGATGATTGAGCGAGCGTAATTATTAATTACGTCCACGTGTGTGGTGAAGTGCTTCCTCCGATCTAATTCCAACACCCTTTTTTTTTTTTTTTTTTTTTTTTGCCTTTTTCTTTTCCAAATTCAGCTATCCCCCAATTTTGCGAAGCACGTGCACCAAGTGCATCATTACATTCTTCTTCTCGATTACTCAAATGTGTTGGGCTGAGCGAAATCCAAGCGAAGATTAGATGTAACCTCTCGATGCATTGAAACCATGATTGATTGGCTAAAAGAGATTTAAATTTTTCAAAAGGTTTTGCTAGTGGAATTTTTTTTTTTTAGGAAAATTACGAAAGTTCGTAATTTTATTGCGACCGTGCCGATTCAGTCCAATTTTCTTTTTATCGAATAATTTATGTCCTTCTACTCCTTTTCCTCCTCCTTTTTTTTTTAACCTCTTCGTATCTCTCTCTCCCCTCTCTCTCTCTCTCTGAATTTCAACCTTTCTTCGCTTATTTGATTTCTCCTCCCGCTTTGATTGTTTTCCTTCTATTTTCTTAGTTTCTCGCTCTATTCTCCCGTTTAGGTCTGCGTCTAGAAGCTCTCCTCTCCCGATGTAAAATCTCCGGGCTTTTCCCTCTCAACCTAATTTTAGGTCTAGGAGTTTTAATGAAAAAGTACCCCTCCAGTTTCAGTGACGTTTGCGGCGGCAACGGTGTCAAATTTGTGCTCGTTCAGCATGTTTTGTTCTAGAAAAAAAATAAATGCTTTTTTTTAAAGCTTCGGCATCTCGGCTCTCGCACTTGCACACGAAAATTAGTTATATCGATTAAAAAAATTATTCAGCGAAAAATAATGCTTTTATTATTAATAATAATTTATGATTAATTATTTTCATGGGTGCTGAAAATATCTAATTCATTTATTTTTATAGGCGATATCATTTTTTTTTTTAAGATTATTAGATTTCGAGTTTTTCGTGAAGCATATCGGCCTATCATAGGTTAAGCTTTAATTAAGATAAGCCGGCCAAATAATTAAAAGAGAGCGAGTCGTGCGCAAGACACGTCACCGACGTCGACGTGAGAACGAAAGATTCTCGACCATTTTCGGGTGCCACGTCTTGGGACAACCTTCGTTTTCAAAGCAGAAGGAAATCGACAAAAGATGATATGCTGGCGACAGACAGTGGGAGGCAAAGGCGAAGGCCCGACCATCGTTATCGAACGGCAGTTTTTCCTACTTCATAGATTATGCAAACAACTCGTCCGGCTTACGTGTGGCTTCCTCAGTGCGTTTGACTTGACCTTTATTCCTTTCCCCCTTTATTTTATTTTATTTTTTTTGCGTGTTTTGGGTGAGTGACTTGACCATGTTTCTTTGGGCTAGAAAGCGACGATTCAATCTCTTGATTAGTAGTAGTGCAAATTTTTTTTTTTTCTTGATTAGTGGAGCCTTCGACTGTTCTTCTCTCTTGGACTTGAGCTCGCCATGCCCACCGGGCCGCCACCATCGCTTCTCGACATATCTCAGACGATGCAGACATAAGCGGCTCTGTTCGAGCCTTCCCCACATAAGGATCCATCGGAGTTTGCTTTTGAAAACCAATCCTTCGACAAATAATCAAATTTAGCCTTTCCTTCTTGTCATGTCGGATCAAAGTCCGTTAACCAACAAGTTGGCATTGCATATCGAAGGCTATGCTTTCAAGACTATCCAAGATCGAAGAACGACATAATTCAAAAATCAGCCGGTGTTCCTTAGAGATTCCACAAAGTCTTAACAAAGGAGGAACGACGAGTTTTATATGTTTTATAGACTCGTATAGTTTGACCCTCCCTATTTGCTTAAGCTTTTGAAACAGTTAATAGTAGTTTTAAAAAATATTATATGATATTGGAGCTACCCATTTAATCGTAAAATATTGATTTACAGAAATAAATTAAGCTTGTCAGATCCCACCAGATGCATCTATACACACACATCTGCGGTTCTAATTTAAAACGTGTTTTAAGGCGAGTAAAAGAACTTCCGATTTCATCCGTAAGTTTTAGAAAAAAAATGTTAATAAAATGGAGGTTTTGATTTTCAATGGCATATGGCAAAGTCGTAATTTTTCGTTTCTTTGGGGCTAATATCTGTGGAGGATGGAGGATAGCCTGTTTTCGTGAGATTCATGTGGGCCACCAAAATTTCGAAATTGTCTGCTTGGACTTTCTTCTTCTTAATCGTCATGTATGGACAAGATTGACTCGAGACTGTCCCGTGTGGAGTTCACTGCCCGGCCCGGAACGGCCCGGCCCGACTGTAAGGCCCAACTGTCAGAAACGATCAAGGTCCCATCAAGTCTACTGTCGAGCGTTTTCCGACCAATAAAAAGAAAAGAAGAAGAAGAAGAAAATGCCGAGCGTTCGTGGGATTTTTGAATTAAGAAAAATGACTCAAATAATAACTAAATTTCGACACAATATGCAATGTGATTAATGTAATTTAAATATATTCAATATATTCTCTAAGATTTAGTTCAATGCATAATATCACGTTTGAACTTTTAATTTATTCAATATTTTATTTGCTAGAAACATGCAAAATGTTAACTCTATTTCACAATTTAGGTATTGTCCGTTTGAGGCTTGATACCCGATAATGCGTCTGAGGTTGAATCATTGCTAGGAAACATGCAAATGTCAAGAGGTTTGTTTACTAAAAGATAAAATCACTGAATATCAAATATTGCATTTATTTTTAGGTTCAAGCATTTTTTTACCCCCCCCCCCCCCCAAAAAAAAAAAAAAAGTTTCAATCATTTTGGGATTTACAAAAGGGAAAATACAAGAGTACAGTTAATTTGTCATCCAACGAACAAAAGACATCTCTTTTAGGCAAAATTCATGCTTTGAAAAGAACACATCGTGCCTTTTTGCAAATTCTCACGACAGAATAATTAAATATGAAAATATGTCTTTGTCTAAAAGTTTAGACAACTTAAAATAGTTGGCGATGATCTTATAAAATTTCACATAGTACGAACTCTTCAATAACGGCGATCGGTTATTGGTTTAGTCTCGGGAACTTGACTAGTGGTCTTGATTTCAAGTTTTATGAACCGGGGACCGAACCCGTTGGAGCCGATAAGTTGTTTTTTTAAGTCATGCAACACGTCACGCTTCCCAATGAATATTTTTCATGCTTGTGTTGTTATGTTTTTCTACTAGTTAAGGTTTGAAAGTGATACAAGAGCATCGAGCTCTATCCATTGGGCTCGCAAGCTCAACTCAGTCCTCGACGAATAATCCAACTAAAGATGAGGGAGCAGTCTATTCTAAGGAACAATCCATAGGTTCTCACATGGTTTCATTGACTAGTCATTCAACATCAATGTCTATCCATGCTACAGTAGGTTCTGGTCATAACTTGTTTCGGCGGGTTCAAGTTCAAGATGAAGTTACCGGTGCAAAGACTAGCAACTGAGATGCCGACAATGAAGTTACTAATTAAGGAGCTGTTGATTCTTCCTA
Organism: Rhodomyrtus tomentosa; assembly: GCA_028455895.1. NCBI lineage: Eukaryota > Viridiplantae > Streptophyta > Magnoliopsida > Myrtales > Myrtaceae > Rhodomyrtus > Rhodomyrtus tomentosa. Next base: position 7,481,888 of record JAPCWY010000003.1, on the reverse strand, counting down.
GTCGGTTCCACATTAAGCTACCAACTGTTCCCTAGCAGATTAATTTCTGTTGATGATTCTTACATGCCGATTATGTCACCGATTCACCAGAGTAAGTGTCTATCTTTGAAGCGATTAACAACATATCAATGGGAGGCTGTCTTATGTGAAGCCCTTTTCTGTTTGTCAATTTTCAAAAGTGTTTATGAAGCTGTCCATGTTGGCAGAAAAAATTAGAGAGAAAAAAAGGGAAAAGGCTGAAGAGTCAAGACTTGAAGTTACTATGTCTGTAATGCTTTCCAGTTCCTAGGTCTTTTAATGCATTTCTAGTTACTAGGAATTTAATCACCTTCTGATACCCAAGTCGTCTCATCTCTATGTTCTAATTGTCATTTAGTCCCCCCATGTATTTGTTAGTTGGTTAAGTCTCAAGTCGTTATTGCTCGTCTACTTTCTATGCTCGAGTCACTTAATATAATACGGCAAAATCTCAGTTGTAACACAAAATTGTTGATTTGATGAATATGAAAACTTGTGAAATTTTTCTCTATTGAGTGAATATCTTGGGACAATGGATAATTCATTGATTTTTTTTTTTTAATCTTTGGGACTGGTAGTGAGTTGAAAAGATATTTATCCTCGACTAATATTATCTTTGGGCCTTGATGGTGACCTTTCCTATCCTGAAACCCTTTATCCTCACTTGGCCATGTTGTCTTTGGATGGTCGTTGTGAGCTTCGTCAATCTTGACTTATGTCGACAACTGATGGTGTGTCCTTTACGCCCTTAGTATAGATCGCTCTTGTTGACACCTAATTTTGTCGGCCTTGTACTTTATTTTTCTCCGCAAAATAGAATAGATCGATTCATGTAAATATTCTCATTGTTCTTACAAAAAACAAAGAAGAGTGGAAAAGAAGAAGAAGAGGAAAATAAGAAAAAAGAAAGAAAGAAAGCAAGGTTGGCGGAGAATTGGTAGTTCTTTTTAGAAACATTTTGTATAAACCCACTTTGTTATAAGGTGTATCCCGTTTGGAGCCACAGAGCTTTGGCAGAAATAGTCTAAGTCCAGTTGGCGTGGTAGCAGAGGGTAAAAATTGAACAGAAGTAAGTTTATACTTAATGGATCTTTTTAGAAGAACTAATTCTTCCTCAAGTAGTTCTGTGTCTGAATTAGATCAAATCCCAGACCCTTTAAATAGAGAATAAATTGCTATTGAAGATTTTAACAAGTCTCTTAAGAATTGAAAGATTCCAAAAGTCAAGTATGATCAGATATACTCTGAATCAAAATTCAAAAAACTTTTTAAGTCTATTGATTATGTCATCGCCACAGAGGAACGAGACATTCCTCTGTCATCGTCTTATTGCTTGGTACCTCTTTTAAGTAAAGAATCTTTAAAGAAACATGCTCAAAAGTATAATTATTTTCATTTTGATATGGTCCAAGTCGGTATTAAACCTTTGATTAACGAAGGTTTAAATACGTCCATCCTTTTGATCTTAAGAGATGCAAGACTCTTAAGGTATGAAGATTCTCTTCTTGCAACAATCGAAACAAGTCTTTTTAATGGTCCAGTTCATTTTGATTGTTATCCTAATTTTTCAATAAGTTTGAAAGATAAAAATATAATGAAATCTCTCGTTTTGTAGATAAAACGCATAATTATAGTATAAATGAAGGATCAATTCCACTATCCCTCATCTATAAGGTCCACTATAAAGCAATAAATTCTGCATTTGATGTTCATTCTTTGAATGACACACCAAAAGGTCAAACCTTATTATTGCAGACTAATATATCTCGTTCAAATTCTATTGTTCCAAAGTCTATAAGTTGGAGTGATATTGTTCTTCCCGATCAATAGGAAATTGAAAATCCCATTCCTCAAATGTCAAATTAAAAATGACACCCCTTCAAATGTCATCCAACATCCTGAGGGAAAAGTTACCGTACAATTTCCCAGGAGAAGTTTCGAAACAAATTCATTCTGTTCTGCAAGACCTTCTTTTCATGGGTCTTTTTCCCGAAAGTCTGTTGACTATCGTCCAAATCTACCTCCTGTCATCACAATCCCTGTGACCAGTCAGGGTAGTATCAAAGTTCCTGATGCCAGTTCTGCACAAGGACAAGCAACTCCGAGTGCACCCCCTTTGAATCTTTCTGGCCTAGATACTAGTTCAGGAATTTCAAAGCCTGTTTATCATCAACAAAAACCTGACTCCCCTGAGCCAACCCAATCACAAATGGAAGATGATGAATGTAACATGTTAGAAGTAGAATTTGTTCCCGATAGAAAGTTTTTAAATAAAGAATTTAATTCTGAGAAAAATTGTGAAATGAGAAAATGGTTTTTTGACAATTTCAAAAATTGTGCTAAACAAATTAAAGAACAATTTTATGAATTTCTGAATGAAATTAGAGAACACATGTTTTTCTTTGACTGGTTTGAAAATTACTTTCTAGAAAAAAGAGAAATTTATAATATAGAGAATGTTTTTAAGTGGAAATTAGATGATGATCGAATAATTGAGTCGTCTCACCATCCTTTAAGAAAAATTAAAATAACACATCGTGAAAAGGAAATTCCAGCCGCTCTTTTTAAAACTCCTTCTGAAAATGAGAATAATGAATTTAAGAAAATAATTGAACAAAATAATTTTTTAAATCAACATCTCCATTCCATAAGTGTCCAATTGAATAGAATTGAATTTGCCATTGGAAAACCTTCAATTGCTCATTCCATATTTACTCCTTCTAAGATTTTACAAACACCATTGTTTAAAAACTTTGAGATGCCAAAGTCTTTTAGTAAAGAATTTCAAGATGCCCTTCAGGCAAAAAATCGAAAGCTTCTAAAAGAAAAGGTCCTTAAGCAATCAATTCTGAATACTCCTAATGTCAATAAACCTCTGACTATCAATACTCCCAAACCTGACAATCAAATATCAGTTCTTGAGAAAATTGATATACCCGAAGTCAATCGCCTATCATGGAAAGAACCTCAGAAACTATATTATTCTAGAGCCACCCCTCCTGATATTCATTCCGAAGAATCATTTAATAAAGTCCAAAACAAGTATTCTGCAGATGCCATTTATGAGTTGAATATAGATGGTATTTCCGAGCAGAATCTCTTACAAATTTTAAGTTAAATGGTAATGTGTGCAACTACTTATAAGGCTCTTCCTGATACAACAGATCGGCAAGTAGCTTATATGATCGTTGCAGGTTTTTCTGGTACTTTGAAAGGTTGGTGAGATAATTATCTCAACCAAGATCAAAGGGACCGGATCCTTAATGCTGTTAAAACAGATGATAATGGTCAAACTGTCTTTGATGATTATGGTCAAATTGTTCAAGATGCAGTCTCTACCCTATTATATTCCATATCCCAACACTTCATTAGAGATCTATCTGTGATCCGTGATCACAATCAATATCTTCTTTCCAACCTCAAATGTGGTTCTCTTGGAGAATTTCGAGAGTACAAAGATGTATTTCTAAAAAGAGTATTACTTCGTCCAGATTGTAATCAACCCTTTTGGAAAGAAAAGTTTCTCGCTGGTCTCCCTATAATTATAGGAAACTAAGTTCGCGATAAGATTCGTGAACAATTTGGTGAAAGCGTTCCTTCGATTCACTATCTTACGGTGAATTGATATCCTATGTCTATAAAGTTGGAACCCAAATGTGCAATAACATTAAGTTACAAAAACAGCTTAAAAAAGAGAAAAGTCTTACTCGTAGAGGGTTAGGAGATTTATGTCGACAGTACGACCCTTCCTACTCCTTCCCAACATCTAAGAAATGTTCTGACTCTTGTCCAAAAGAAAAACCTTTTGAAAAAAAGAAAAATTTCTATAAATCCCAAGTCTCGAAACCCGAGAGAAAGTTCTTTAAAAAGAAAAGTTTTAAAAAATCTGAAGACACAAAAGAAAAAAAAGATTTTAACAAAGTTGTCTGCTACAATTGTGGAAGAAAAGGACATACAAGACGTTTTTGCAAATTAAACAAAAAAGTCAATGAGCTTATTTCAGATGAAGACATACTGAATCAATTAAACCAATTAATGGTTGAAAGTGATTCAGAAAATTCTATTTGCCCTTCAACAGATGAAGAATCGATAGAACGCGGTCTTCAAATTAATGAAATAGGATCGTCATCTGATTTTTCTTCTGAAACAGATTCTAAATCTGAACATGAAATAAGTGTCTTGACTAAAGAAGAACATGAATTGTTAGATTCTATAGAAAATGTTTCTGATTTTGACAAAATACTAAAACAAATTCAAAATCCCAGTTCCTATTATGGTAAAGGTTCCCAAGTTCATGTTTACAATTTCACTGAAATTCTAAATAGAGGAAAGAAGTCAATAAGACCAACAACCTCTAATGATCTTCAAAATGAGATTAAGGAACTTAAAAAAGAAATCCGCTTGTTGAAAATTAATCAAATAGACCAATAGAAATAATTTCTAGATTTCAAGAAACAATTCTTAAAAGGGAAAAATATTTTTGAAGGAACAATCCACAAAGAAATTCCTCCAATTGTCAATGAATCAACTCCTCAAATTTCCTTGAAATACTGACAGAAGTGACAAGTAAAAAATGGATAATTGATGTTGTTATCAAAATAAATAATGAATTTGTTTTGGAAACAACTGCCCTTTTTGATACAGGTGCTGATTTGAATTGCATTAGAGAATGCCTGATTTCCACAAAGTTTTTTAACAAAATCACTGAATCGTTAAAATCTGCTTCTGGTGATTATTTAAAAATCAAATATAAACTCCCTGAAGCTTCAGTGGTAAAAGATAACGTTGAATTAAAAAAATCTTTTCTTCTAATAAAAGATTTAAAAATAAATGTAATTTTAGGAACCCCTTTTATAAATCTAATTCAACCTTTTTTGGTGACAAATGAAGGAATTGAAACAAAGATTTCTGGTAAAAAATTAATGTTTACTTTATCACAAAAAATCGAACAAGAAACTTAAACACCCTGCATGAAAATTCTATCAGAGAAATCAATTGTTTAATTAAGGACAAAGAAAATCATCTTTTGTTTTTAAAAGAAGAACTAAGTTTCCAAAAAATAGAACAACTACAAATTCGTGATCTTCAAAAGAAAATTTCCGTTTTAGAACAGAAAATTAAAAATGAACTTTGTTCTATTCCAAACAATGCTTTTTGGGAAAGAAGTAATCACAAACATATTGTTGAATTACCCTATGAATCTGATTTCTCCGAAAAGAATATTCCCACAAAAGCTTGTCCTTCTCAAATTAATAGCGAACTTTTGAAATTATGTGAAAATGAAATAAATGATTTAATCAAGAAAAAATTGATACGAAAAAGTAAATCTCCATGGAGCTGTTCTGCTTTTTATGTAAACAAAAATGCAGAAATTGAACGTGGAGTCCCTCGTTTAGTAGTTAATTATAAACCATTAAACAAAGTTTTGATGGATTCGATATCCAATTTCTAACAAGAAAGATCTTTTGAATCGTCTCCATTTCTCCAAATATTTTTCAAAGTTTGATATGAAATCTGGTTTTTGGCAAATACAAATTGCTGAGCAAGATAGATACGAAACTGCATTCATAGTTCCTTTTGGTCAATATGAATGGAATGTGATACCTTTTGGTTTAAAGAATGCTCCTTCAGAATTCCAAAGAATCATAAATGACATATTCAATCCATATTTTGAATTTATAATTGTGTATATCGATGATGTTTTGATATACTCCCCTAACGTTGATTCACATTTCAAACATGTGAATCATTTCTTTAATATTGCTAAACGTAATGGTCTTATACTTTATGAAAAGAAAGTATTCTTGTTTCAAACAAAAATTAGATTTTTTAGACATATAATCCATCAAGGGACCATTGTACCAATTGAGAAGTCTATTCAACTTGCAGATAAATTTCCTGACGAATTGAAATATAGAACTCAACTACAAAGATTTCTTGGAAGTCTGAATTATGTAATCGATTTTATCTCTGATATGAACATCATATGCAAACCTCTGCACCAAAGGTTAAAAAATGACCCAAAGCCTTGGTCTCAGTTGCATACTGATACTATCAAGAGAATAAAATCACTCGTAAAAGAAATCTTTTGTTTGCATATTGCTAATCCAATTGCATTTAAAATTGTTGAAACCGATGCTTCTGAATTAGGATATGGTGGTGTCTTAAAACAGAAGATAGACAACAAAGAGCAAATTGTTCAATTCATTTCTAAACACTGGAATGAAACTCAACAAAATTATTCCACTGTTAATAAAGAAATTTTAGCAATTGTACTCTCAATATCCAAGTTCCAAAGCGATTTGTTAAATCAAAAGTTTTTATTACGAATTGATTGTAAGTCTGCAAAAGATATTTTGCAAAAAGATGTATTGAACATTGCATCAAAACAGATTTTTGCACGTTGGCAAGCAATATTATCTGTTTTTGATTTTGATATTGAATTCATTCATGGAGAAGTAAATTCTCTCCTCGATTTTATCACACGAGAATTTTTACAGGGAAAACATTCTCAAAAATGCCTCCCAAAAAAGACCGAGACAAAGACAAAGCCATCATTGTCCCGGCCAAACCCAAAAAGTTAACTCCCATCCGTAGTTGGCTAGAAGCTGCCGAAAGTCCATTGTCACCCCAAAGTTCACCCAATGAAGCTTCTCTCAGCCAACCTACTCAATCAATTGTCCTTTCAAAGTTAGCCTCCATATTGCCATGTTATATGATGAAGGATTTGCAAAAATCCTTAAGTTCCGAATTGTATGTACAATATGAGGTAAGATCCCCCCCACCTTTAAATGTTTCTAAAGAGGTGGTTCTTGTGACTCCGTCAGACCCCCGAAAATCAAAGTCAAAATTTTTTTATGAAAAATTTTGAAAAAATCATCACTGTATAAAGAGGATTCTACCATGAGGATCCTTATGTTTTTGCAAAAAACATATTTGGAGAAAATCGTTTTTATACTCCACATGATATTGCAAAACATGTGAAGTTCTATGAGAAAATTTTGGTCCAAACTGAATCCGTAAAGTTCAAACATTTTTTTGATAAAGTGCAACCTTATGTTGCAAATTATTCCACTGCTAAAATATTGAGAGTCATACACCCTACAGAGTGGAATAATTCACCAAGTTTCCCAGTAAAACTCGATTTGCGAGTCACTGAAAGTCCTGCTTATATGTATAATTTTACCTATTTTGACTACCAACAAGCTTGGTACAATGTTTTCTATCGTCAAAATCCAAATCATAGCCATACCTGGCTTTTCTTCTTCCAAAGTCCTTTTGACATTTTAAAATTGCCTTTCTAGTTCATCCGATGGTGGGATAATTTTGGTCCTACCTCGGACATTCTCCCCCCACAAGTAATTGAATCGTTTACAATGTTCCAAAAGACCTTCATTTCAAGTTCTGAGGAAATTCATTTCCCTCCTCTCCTAATGTTTTGTGTAAATTTTTGGATGGCATGAGTATCTGCCTGGGAACTTGAATACATAAAAAATAGTCAAGATCCCAAAATACTCGTTTTGGTGCGAATATTTAAAATAAAATGGTGGGATGGATTTTCATACTGGGATAAATGCTCAGTTGAAACCGTCCACAATTGGATCCAGCAATGTAAATTCAAAGATTTAAATAAAGTTTCTGACATGGCATCGGATGCGGCATCAAAGGCATCCTTTCTCCACGACAAGTCAATGGCAATTGCAAAATTGGTTAGTGTCAAAAATGAAAAAGAATTTTATGATATGATGAAACAAGCAATCTTGGAGCATGAGGAATCATTGCAGGGATCATCTTCTCAACAAAGTGACTCAGAAGAAGAAGATGAATACAGCCCCAATATCTTTGGTCATGACTCCGAATAATGTTTACATAGTCTCATTCAATGGTCAATTATAACAAATACAATGGTGTATGTAATCGTATTTGTATTGTAATCATATTTGTATTATACACCGTATGACACTGTACACTGTACACTTCACTGTACACTGTAGCGGTCTTTTAAGTAAATCACTGTTCATTGTAGCAACAATGAATTTTTGGTCTTTAAAAGCAGAGTATCCTCAACGGGAAAGGGGGGCAGAAAAAGCATCAATCCTCAAGTGCTCGCTCTCTCTCTCTCTCTCTCTCTCTCTCTCTAGCCTCACCTTCTCCTCTGAAGCTCTCTTTCTCCTGCTAAGAGGAAACTTACGCCGGAGAATCGAAGTCCCCGATCCTTCAAAGTGAAAAGTAACCCATTGTCTCTCCCCATACCCAGATATATAAGTAAAATCCCTTCAAGCCATACTATTCCTACCCAGAACTCTTTTCAAGTTCTTCCTGATTGTTTAAAGTTTTGCACTTGTAATCACAGATTTGACGATCTTTTGTGTGTAATCTTCCTTCTACTTTCAATAAAAGTGTATATTTTCCCAATTTTGCCTATTTAATACCCAGAATCGGTAGGCTTTGCCTCCTGTTCGTGTCAAAGGCATTGTGTTCTTTAAGTTTATGCAATCTGTATTTTTGTCATTTAAAGTTCTGTATTGCATACATTTGCATACAGCTCCCAGTGAAGATCGATCCTTTAGGTGGTCTCCTCTCCTGGATTAGCCGCACACACTTCACTGTGCATATTTAAGTTTCAAGCATTTAATTTTAATCATATCCTAGAGTGTATAGGCTCTGCCTCCTAGTTGGTGGTTTATGATATTTCTTTTTATTTACACTACCTGTCTTCGCATTAAGTTTATATTCTCAGTTATTGTTTATATTCAAAGTTGCTTATTGCTTGTAACTGAATTTATTGATTTCTGTGATTGGTATTTAGATATTTCTGTTCAACAATTGTTTCACGCATATTTTAGTAAAAAATAATGATAATTGCACTCCCAATTGCTGTTGCCATTTTATATACTGGAGTTGAATCAATATATCATCTTTTAAGTGTCTATTTAAGATTGCCTGAATCATATTGTAACTATTGGACAAACAAACTGAAGAGAAGACATCGTTTCTAGTCGTACCCCATTTGTAACTTCCCCTCTATTTCTCCGGTCAAACGATCTTATTCCCATTTGGTATCAGAGCCAAATTGGCGGAGAATTGGTAGTTCTTTTTAGAAACATTTTGTATAAACCCACTTTGTTCTAAGGTGTACCCCGTTTAGAGCCACAGAGCCTTGATACATATATATATATAAAGCAGAACAAAAGATTTCGGAGCAAAAATATTCGAAGATAATATATATAGCCGCGGCAGAGAATATTATCTACATTCGAAAATAAGATATGTAGCAGAAAATATTCGCAACTAAGGAATGATATCTGCAGCATAGGCTAAGCGCAAGTTGAAACTAAATCACGTTGGCACCAGAGAAGCTGCTGAGCCAACAATTCATTGATAAATATGCTGCACCAAGAGATTCCGATTGAAAAGATAGAGGAGCAGGACATCTGAGGCTAGAGGAATGATGGCCAAAGATCCAGAAACAACTTGCGAAGGCCAGATTACGGCTGGATTCAGCCAATTCCCAAGGAGCCACAAGTCACAAGCTATTAAGAAAGGCAGAGGAAGCAGCATGGAATTTCAGCCACAACAGAGGAGGAATGATGACTAAAGAATGAGAGGCAACTTGCAGGGAGTTCAGCTCTTTCCCAAGAAGTGGCAAGCCATCTGATTGGCTAACAAGGGAGGTGGAAATAACGTGAGGCTGATGCAGATGACTCTTGGAGGTTAGTTTGGGGTAGCTTTTTAGAGAATGAGCAGCGTAGGATTTCGGCTGAAGGACTAGAAAGGAAGAATGTTTGCAGCAGAGAATGTCTGCCTCAACAGTGGATGAGATGTGCAACAGAAGATAAGAACAAATTGCTCCTGAATCATTCCTTCCTTCCCCGCTTTCACGCCTGCTGCAGGAAGAGCATCCGACACGAAAAAATAATGATTGAATATCATGAAGCAGGATTTAAAGACCTTCAAGTTGCAAAAAACTTCCAAGTTACAACTCGGTTCTGCTTGTTCCCAAGGAGTTGCGAGCCTGCTGATTGGCTATCAAGAGAGGTGGAAAGGACTTGGAGCGGGAGAATTTCGGCTGCAGCAGAAGTGATGATGGCAAAGGTTAGCAAACAAACTAAAACTCATGTGGAACTGACGTTAAGCTGAGGTGAACAACTTTTGGATGCTGATTTGTGCGGCTCCGACGATAAAACCAAAGGATTTGAGAACAGCAAAAGATTTCTGTTCCAATCTCATCAGAAAAAATTCATGATCAAAGGATGAAAGGAAGTTGCAGAGAATTCAGCCTGTTCCCAAGAAGCCGTGAGCCAACCGATTGGCTACCGAGAGAGAGGAAGAGACATGGCTACAAAAGGAATGTCAGAAAGAATAATCTCTCTGCAGCAGAGAATTTCGGCTGCAACAGAGATGACATCTACTGTAGAAATATTTGCAGCAGTGGATAAGAAGCAAGTTGCAGGGATTGATTATTGCAATGAGTTCAGTTAGTTCCCAAGAAGTTGAGAGCTAACTGATTGGCTAACAAAGAGGCAAGGGCAGAGGAATTTCGGCTATGGCTGGGAAAAGAATGATGATCAAACGCAAGTAGCAGGAATTGGAGATGATGTGGAGCTGAGGTGGCTGGCTCTTGGAGGCCGATTCAGGCTTTTTTAATTTTAATTTTAATTTTTTTTTTTGCAGAATATGAACTACAGGATTTTTTTCAACTGAAAAGAAAAAAGGCCAACTAGAGGACTATAAAAGAGGAAGCAGAACGTGAAAAAACAGGGGGAGGCTGGTCTTTCTCTCTCACTGACTCTTTCGGCAGCAAAAAGAGAACAGCCACAAAAAGAAAAAGAAAGTGAGAATGAGTGAATACCAATTGTATAGGTAGTGAACAGGGAAGGATTGTACAGCTCTTTGTAGCTGCTGTTTGCTCTTCAATTCTAAACTGGTGGTCCACCTTCCCTGTCTTTTTTCTTGTTTTCCGTGTTCAGATACTCGTGTTCGCCGGGCTGAAACTCTCGATTTCCTCGGTCCGACGAACCTGTACTCAAGCTGATATGGTAGTTCAAATAATGTGATTTTTTTTTTTGTCTAAATGCTATGTTATGGCTGTGTTTTGTATTGTCCATTGTCCCTCTTAGTAGAGTTCTGTTTCTGGTCATTGGCGCGGTTTTACAGTTACAAGTGTGCTGGCGGAAAGCCATATGGTCAGTCAGTGGAGATCTTTCATAGCCTGCTTTTGCATTGCCTCTCCCACGCATCTGTCCAATCTTTTCTCGAACCGATGCATTGAAAATTACATGATATCTGGCCTCGTCGGACAGAATACTTTCTCTTGCAGCACGTATGTGCGAAGGATTTCAAAATAAAAACTAAGCGATGAGGCATGTTTTGGTTAAAGTCTAGTTGTTTTTGTGGGACGTGTTCAGTTCCAACGTTGAAGTAGTTTGCTTGTCCTTTTTCTTACTTGTTGCTATTTAGTTAAAGCCATTGTATAGGTATAGTAGTGCAGAATCCGTTCATGTTATGTCAAAATCAAGTACTGCTTTTTTTTTTATATATGGTTTTTTTTAATTATTTTGCTGCTTTCTATTCGAGTAGATCATGATCTGTTTGTTAGTCAGGGTCTCTCGTGTAGCTTCATTTTGTTTTCTGCGTGTATACAATTATCCCCTCCGGACCGATCAATGTGCAGGAAATTATGCGCTATTCGATTTCATTTGGTTGGAGCACTTTCCCCTTCGTAACGCATATGTGAAAAATCTCAGACTGGAATCAAGCCAGGGAGCGTGCGTACTCGTCTAGGTAAAACTCAGTTTTCACAGAACATGTGCAATCCGCAACTCTGGAGTAGTTCTCTCACCATTTCCCCTCTCTCTTTGTCCTTTAGTAAAGAGCAGCCCCGAGTTCTTTTTTTTTTTTTGTTGCTAAAATCGGTAGTACGTGTTGTTTTGTGCATATATGTCGCGACCCGAGAGAGAGAGAGAGAGAGAGGGGCTAATGTCTCGGCGGGCTAATGGGTCGTCTCGTCTGGTCGAACGCAGGCCTCTTCCAAGACCTGTTACCCAAGTCGCAACGGTGGTATACGTGGTCGACTTTCGGTGCAGTCTGGTGACATATGATACATGTGATGCATGTACATGCCAAGAAGTCGTCACTAATCGTTCTGTGGAGTATACGATTGGAAACCCTATCGAATAGTTGGGAGCATTCTATTCAATTCTGCGAAAATCAGAGAAATGAGATCGGAGACTTAATTACGCCAATTGTCAAAGTTGACACCCTTTCGACACCTAAGTTGAATTATTTATCTAACTTAAGATTTCAGACAAATAATGAGGCGTGAACCCTACGTCTAAGAGTTCATGCAGATAGGAGTGAATATCCTAGCAAACACAATGAATAAAATGGATGTGCAAATCAAGGATCCAAAACATGCGGATAAATTACATGAAAGCAACGCGGCATTCCTAGTATGACACTATTAGCCCAGAGAAATATCAATTAAGGCTCGGGATTATTTTTGACATGATTCGCCTAAGGGAAAATTCATCATTTCAAATGAAATATGGAGTCAAAAAATAGTGAAAATAGGATTGGTCACCAAACTCATCCATTTTCTATTTTTCGAGAATTTTTAGAATTTTTCTGGAATTTTAGAAGCGATTTACCTTATGAGAGGTAAAATCATCATTTCAGAAAGTAATGAGAAGTGAAAATCCCAAATAGAAGGATTGATCAAACTCTTGATCGAAAATCCTAATTTTGAGTAATTTTCACAGCTTAATCGGAATAAGAAATACATTTTACTCTTAGAAGGGTAGAATCGTCATTTCTAAAAAAAGGACGAAATTCGAGAACTCAAGCATAAGAATCAGTTACCTGACTGGCTCATATGTCAAACAGAGACGGTTTACCCTAAAAGGGTCATATCGTTTATTCTCGAAAGAACAGATGAGAAATCCTAAAAATAAGATCGACTAGTTGTCTGTGGTCAATCCTCAATTTTTAGGAATTTCTGGAATGATTAGGATTTTTCACAATTTTCTTACATTTTTTTTGGATTTTTTAACATTATCTAACAGTTTTTTTAGAATTTTTTAAGAATTTTTTGATTTTTTAAATCATTTTTGAATTTTTTTATTATAAAAAAATGATTCGGACCGAGTCGACCTGACCCACTCGGGTCGAATACTCGGCCCAGACCCGAATCCGCGTGGCTCTAACCTCCAAAAAGACACTGTTTCGTTTTTTTTTTTATTCGGATTTAATTCGACGGTTCCTAACGAACCACGTGGCTATTTCACGACCACTGGATCAGCTGACTGAAACCTACTGCTCAGATCAAAAGCCGACTACTTGTCACATTCTGAATTTCCTGCCATTTTGAGGCTGTTAAATATGAATATATCTTTCGATGTATTTCAGTTTTGTCTCACTTAGATGTTATCAATCTTGAGTAAATTGACCAAAAGGGAAAGTCTAACGCATGACAAGGTACGTTGACCTAGGAAACTCGAAAAAGAAAGCGACGCTTTGACCATAAGGATTGTCGAGGGAACATTTAGAGCTAATAAGACCGATCGGATGACGATTAAGGATACAATGCTAGCGTTATACGATTGGATCGTGGGTGAAGCCACGTAACTAATGTATAATTTACAAATTTTCCTAAATCGAATTATGACGATCGAAACCGTCGGAGCTAGCGATGAACCCTTGCAATTATATGACAACCAAAGCTGTCATAACTTGAGTTATTCTCAGTGTGATGAGAATCACAGAGTCGATACGCGTAATGTTTGCAAAAGCCGCCCATTAGTTCGAAACAAACTGGAATTACGATCGATGGACGAATGATCATGAAATAGAAGCTTAAAATTGACAATTGAAAATAGAGAATTCCAATTGGATAGGAATTTGATGACGTCTCGCCAAATGGTAATTTCGAATTGAAAAAGCGAAATTTGGACTGAAAGGGTAAAATTATCATTTTGCCCATCGACCATTTGTCTTGCCTTAAGAATTCAAGAAAGACAAAATGGACATTTCTCATACCTTTATGGTTGCTGAAAATTCACTTATACAAGAGTCAAAGAATGAGTCAAAGTATTAAGTGTATTATTGGACAACGTCACTTGTCGACCATTGAGACCCCCAAGTATTAATGACCCTCACCTAATCAATTCTAATCAAATTTAGGCCAATAATATGTGTGAGACAAGTATATTGAAGACCCCTTCAGCTGAGTATACCATCTCCCTCACGTTCATTGCATTTCGTCTTCAATTTTGGCCCGACCGAAAATTGCCTAGAAAAATAGTTTTTGAGCCTTTTGTTCGGTGTGCTCGAGTAAGCCTTCCCGGTATCGCCTAGCCGTGCCCGACCACCAGAAGGTAGATGGACGTGTCTTTGACACATTCCAAGTGGTAGATCGAAGTTTCGTTGGACAGTTTTTCCGAACTAGCCTTTAGACCGAAACCGGACGAAAATCACGCGAGTTGAGGTAAAGTCATCGTTCTACCTCTTAAAAACTCCGATTGGCCTCAAATTTTTTAGGAGGCCTTCATAACATTCGTACTATGTTTAGATGGTCTGTAGCTGCAAGTAAATTATTAAATTAGATTTTTATGGCTGATCATGGGTGGTACAAAACTGGACATACTCTGACCTTGTGGAGACCGAGCTGTTCAGAAGTCTTTGAGGTGTCGATCGACTCCAAATCTCTTGGTGAGTCTTCTAATCATGTAAATGAAGGTCTTGGAATGTTATTCGTACAAAGAGTTGGTCTTGAAATTGAGTTATGACTTGATTGAACGGTTAGGAACCGAAATCGGTTCTGTTTTGAAGGTGTTTACATGCTGGCCGATTCTGTTTTGGGGGCCGAATGAGGAATATTTGGATTTCAATTGACATATAATGTCTTGTATGATATCATGTGAATTGTCAATGGGAAGTATGAGAAGTGGATTGAAGTTTAAAGATGATTTATGGCAAAATTGATGCACGAAGCCCTAAATTGTGTCTTGCCATGTGTAGGGCTGAGTAAACCGAACATATTAAGAGTTCGGAGTGAGCATTTCCATGTGTCACATTGTTGTGAAAGGTGTCTTGAATTGACAATGGCGTGGCTAGGGAGATATTGAGTTAATGGAATTGAATATTTCATGATTCATGACTCAAGATTGATTAATCTTGTTAGGTTGACGAAGCATTCATGGGGATTTTCTTGTTTGGTGATGTATTATGATATTTAATCAAGTAAGTATTTTCTAATCCTTTCTCTAAATGTCAGGACACAGCTAGATGATTTATTGAATGAAATGACTGTCGAACTTTTTCTGAGTTGAATTGTGTGTGTCTTGATGGCATTGTGATGTGCATGAGAAATGTGTTGATGGTATCATTTGGTTTGATGACCCCGGCGGTATCAGAGGGTGGTGAAATTGAATGAAAATGTGAATGTCATTTGGTCTGATGACCCTGGCAATATGGAGTGGTTATAAGCCTAGAGAGTACGTTTGGTCTGATGACCCCGTGATGTCGGCAGGAGTGCTAGTGGAGTATGTGGGTGGATGAGAAAATGGTAGCTCTGGTGTATGTGGTGCGTATGTTTGTATATTGTGAATCTGAAATTGAGCATTATTGTTGTATTGATTATCCATGTATGGTTATAGATGTTGTTGTTGTGTGACGTCTTTGGTCATTGCATTGTTTGCTGTCTTGCATTTTGGGTGGCACTTGTGTGTGGTCTGGTAGGACTGACATTGAGGTATAGGGCTAGGTTTTACTTTCTGATATGTCGATCTCACCCCTTAGTAGGACAAACTTTTCAAATCCTAAACTTTAGCCATGCAGCCAATTCGCCTAGGCGATCCAAAGGAAATGACCGCCGATTTTGATGAGTTCTCTTATGAAAGGGTATCACCTATACCGGGAAGCACACGACAATCTTGGTAGAAGAAGGGACGCCGAAATTGCAACCTCACCGTTTTGAAGTCTGGTTTCGTCAAGTGGGAGATAGTAGCTTGATGGGACCCTTGCTGACGGAAGATGTTCCATAGAAAGTAATTCCAACCTGGTGCCATCCATCCTAATCGGGCATTGAAGTGGATAACCCATCATCTATGGGAGGTTCAAGAAACTTATCTGAAGTTTCGAAGTCTCCATTGTCCTCTGCGGAGTATATGAACCATGTAGAGATTTTTGCTGACGCGATCGAGGCCATTGACGAAGAAGATGAAGCGGAAGAAGAAGAAGAAGAAGAAGAAGAAGAAGAGTAAGCCGATTAAGACACCGAAGAGCCTTCAGACGACGTTCCATCCGAAACTTTTTCGAATTACAACCCAAATGCTGAGGGGGATGATGGAAAAGATGATTCAAGCTGTTCTGATGAGAAGTCTGAATGAAGGGGGTTAGGTGATTGAGGAACAATTTTCGTATTGGGCTTTAGGAAAGGTTTAGTAGAAGCCTTTGAACTCTAGGCCTTAGTTCCTTTTTTACCCGAGTGTGCGCCTTTATATTTTTGTCTTTTCCCTTTCATTGTTTGTAATAGATGTTTATGAATGTATAAATGGTGTGCTTTTGAATTTTTCCAAAACTCCCCTTTTCTTTTTATTTTCTTTATACGGCGATGTTATCTCTCTTTCGTTGTGCGTTTTATTTCATACTATGTAGTGTAAGGTTCCTGGGTTATTATTGGCCTGAGGTGGATGTAATGGACTTCAAGGGACGAGGGGCGTTACACTACTCCTTGACCGTCAGATCTGATTACTTAAACCTTTGGCAACGATTAAAACCCAAGACTCAATATGGACCGTCCGTCCTTACTTGCCTAAACGACGCCGCTTGTCCACTAACATAAACGACACCATTTCAACCTATTCTGATTTTCCGATATTAGAAACAATTTCGAATATTTCTAATTTCTAATCGGATGGCCACTAAAAATAGGACTCGATTAATCTAAGCCGTTCAATCTAAACTGACTCAGCCTAACAGACTAACGATCGAGATAACTCGACATCCACGTGGACCAATGATAGATTGCCACCTAGGACCGCTAACTCTTTGACTAGACACGTCAGCTTTGTCTTCAACCTATCGACTATGACTAAATGGCCGGCTATGAATCTCTAGTGACGATCCAACGATGAAACCTTGATGAAATTGCACGAGACCAACGCCAATCGATTTGCAATAATTTCTAGTTTGAGATATCTAAGAATCAAGGCGTTTCATCCATGGAATCACGTGCAGCATGCAGAACGCCGAATACGGCCATGAGACTTCAATCATGCAAATTACGCAAAATCGAGACAATTCAAATACAGAATAGCACGAGAGAAGGTTCAGAACACTTACCTCGAGCTCCGATTGAGCTTGCATGACCTGGATTCGGCTAGGCGACTTTGAATAGTAATCGGCAATGGAGGTCGAATTTGGAGACTCAATTCAAGATATTCAAGCAAAGTCGATGCAAAATAAAGATGCGATGATGGTCAGTGATGCTCGGGGAACAAAACGCCCACATAAAATCAGAGAATGATGGTTGGATATCCAATCCATCATTGATGCACAGTAAGAAAATTTTAAGACTGAACTCACATTTTTTGGGATTGCAGGTGGTCTGGTTGGTGGCAATTGACTCCTGCCATCTCATACAAACTTTTGGTGACGCTCAGAAGCTTCGGTTTAGCCTAGAAGAGCCTAATCAGTGCTTCCCCACTTCGAGCTCCAACCTCCAACAATGGTGATGAAAGGTGAGCTCTCTCTCTCTCTCTCTCTCTCTCTCTCTCTCCTCTCAACGAAATCAACTTCCTCTTTTGCTCTCGAAAGCCTTTAGAGGCTATATACCGATTTTTGATTTTCCGCTCAAGCGATGGATGTTTTCCAACTTAGATTCACGTGCCGTCACGTGCCAATTGGCATGTCGACGGCGACGGAATCGGTTGGGAAATCATGCTATCTCTGTTAGGTGTTTCAGCAAGTCCCATTTGGTGCGAATTTGGTTTGAGTTTGCTTCTGTTGACTTTTTGTAGTCCCGAAACTTGACCGGTCGATTTCTCTCTACTCTAGCGACGTCAGGTGGTGTCGTCGGTGTTAATCGACAGGAGACGTCGCGAGGAACAAAACGCCTTTTATTTCCCTTCAAATTATTTGTGGATTGTTCTTCAATTTGACGATCAAAATCAACCCAGGAACTATTCATTTGCGCGGAAGCTCAGGGAAGAAGACGACACTATTTAGACCGGTCAAAACCAGTTTTGATTTGATTTTCCAAAAGTAACCTTAATTCGCAGGGAATTTTTACAAATTAAGCCTCAAAATCGAACTTAGGACATGATTATTATCTAAAAATGTGATTTTGCCCAAAAGTTCATGTCAATTTCTATAAAAGCCAAAAAAAATTTAATTTCAATTCGAAAAATTATGAAATTTGAGGCTCAAATGATCAAATTGGACTAAATCACCTATGTCAATCGATTCATGATGGTGAAATACATTGGGCAATGGCTTCAATTTGTAAAGTTAGTCCTTGAATTGAAAGTAATTTCAATTATACCCAAATTCAAGAACTAAATTACAATAAAGTATGCAATTTTGCCCAATTCATGCAATTGAGCAATTGAGAAATTGGACTAAATTAAAATAAAGGACAATTAGATTGAATGTCAAGACCCTAAAAATGCTAAAATTGCAAATTAAAAAACTTAATTGACATTTTTTAACCAAATTCAATCATACGTGTAACAAAGGAACACAAAAAATTAAACTTGAATTTGAAATTTTTATGAGGTCAAAACTACAAGGAAATTAAATAAAAATATTGACTATTTTTTTTTATATTTTTGTGATCTCAAATGCTATTTTTCTTGAATTTTTAAGTATTTTCCCATTTTCTAAATATACTAAAAAATGTGAAAAATATGAAAAATTATTTTTTGGTCAAAAATGGTTCCTTGAGCTTGGCCAAGGCCACCAAAGTTGATTTTGATATTTTTTTTTTGACTTTTTAGGAATTTTTTTTATGATTTTTCAAAAATAAAACTGAAAAAAGACTGATAAAAAATCAGGTATCAACAGCTGCCCCTCTTTGAGAGGAATCTCGTGAGAGATTTCTCTCAAAGTAGGTGACACTTGAGTCTAGACTGAGTCGACTGGGGAAAAAAAACGAATCCTGATATTTAATTTTTCTTGTCTTACTGGAAAACGCTCTGCTCATTCCATTTTAGCTGATCTGAGAGAGACAGAGAGAGAGATGGAGTAGAGATATTCACCTGTTACTTACTTGCTTGATGCTCGCGCGGTGTATGACGAATTCAAGCAGATACCTAGGGACTCGTCTCTTGAGTATCCTAGGGCAGTTAAGCTCTAACTTGTATGATTGGCTAAACCAAAATGGGATTCCTCTATGATAGGAACCTAAGGATAACACATCCGTTTTTTAGGGATTATCAAAGGTTTTGATCTATATGGTGGATTAGATCATGAATAGGACTCATTTCTATCAGGAACCTATAGATGGCGTACCCGTTCTTTAGGGTTTGTCGAATATTAGGGTTCCCATCTTCTAGGGACCTAAAGGTGACACACCCGTTCTTTAGGGTTCGTTGGAGACTAGGCTTCCTATCCACCAAGAACCTAAAGGTGACGTACCCGTTCTTTAGGGTTTGTCGAAAATTAGGGTTCCCATCCACTATGGACCTAAAGGTGACACATCCATTCTTTAGGGTTTGTCAGATACTAGGCTTCCCATCCACTAGGGACCTAAAGCTGACACACCCGTTATTTAGGGTTTGTCGAAGACTGGACTTCCTATCTACTAGGAACCTAAAGGTGACTCACCCGTTCTTTAGGGTTTATCGAAAATTAAGTTTCGATCCACTTGGGACTTAAAGGTGATGTACACATTCTTTAGGATTTGTCGGAGACTAGGCTGATCCTACACATTGAGGAGTCAACGAGGGTCTATACACATGAGGTATACCTGACTTTTAGGTTTACTAAAATAGCTATTCTGGGGCTTAGGGGTTACCTAGAACTTTATAGAAAGCTGGTTCTAAAGATTATCTTCTTGATGTGCAAGGGGCCATTCTGGGATTTGGGGACTCCAAGTATTCTATAGAAAGCTCAAACTTGCAAAAACTTTGTTAACAAGATTCTTCTAGGATTTAAGGGTTACATGAAATCTCGCAGGAAGATGATTCAAAAGATTATCCTTTCGACAAGTAAGGTGCTATTTTGGGATTTAGAGGTTCCAAAGATCCTGCAGAAAGCTTAAATCTGAAATCTCACATAAAAGACGATTTTGATGTTCTTCCTTGTTGAGCAAGGTATTCTTCTTTGACTCGGAGCTGCCATGAGTCTCATAGAAGTTTCAACCTGAGAGTTCATTCCTCATCAAAGATATTAGTTGTCTCAAGGCAATGACTATTATAATGCATGCAAAGTTTTACTTTAACCTATGTGATTATGTAAAATGATATATGATGTTGGAGGTTATCCAAGACATCTTGAAGCATACAAAGATGACAAAAAATCCTTGTAAGGAAAATCCTGGATCAAACAATTTAAAGTTTCCAACGAAGCTCACTTTTAAGTATTCTATTGGAATGTCTTCGTCAAAGAGGGTTTCTCACTTATTCTTTGACTTTATTTTTTTACGAAGAAAGTACTCGAATTTTCTAATAATCTGCACATGGGTTTTCGGGGCTGTTTGCACCGTATACATTCCGATCAATCGGGAGGTCTTTACGGGACCATAATGTTAGGCTTGGACATAGTTTTCAAGGGAGACTCATTTTCTAAGTCAGGCCTTTTAAATAAAAGTTTTCTTCATCTGCTCCAGGTTTACAAGTCAAGAGCCCTACAAAATGAGAAAGAAATAATCTTGCTCGTACCTCTTCTAGTTAAGGTACACATTAATATAGGCATCTTAATCAAAAAAGAAGACTGCGAAAGGTTGTAATTTCGGTAGAATTGGAGACCAAAAAAGGCTTGTTTTTTGCTCGAAATCGCTAAGGGTTTGACATTGGTGATCATTGCTGATCAATCTTCTGTTTTGTCTCTGGTCGACAACTTTTTGAAGAACATCTTTAGTTTTCTTGAGAATGGGTCTAATCTTTGAAAAACCTTCGGTATCTTTTGGCAGTTGGCTATGATTCCATTCGAAGGGTAGCCTTTTGCTCTACGATTTCTAATAATTTTTCTTTACTTCAGAAGTTGTTGAGGGTGGAAGCATCCAGCAATCCCTTGCTGTTCCAAAATCAGTCTTATGACTTTCAGCATTTCAATGAGTGTCAACCCTGTTCTAGTCAGGCTTTTTGCCTCTTTTTAAACGCCTAGAGATTTGGCTTTTTCTCTTTTTGATCCCTCATTTTCCCTTTATTTTTCTAGGAACTAGGATTTTTAATGATCATATAAGGTATGCGACTTGAGTCTCATCTTGTCTAAACATTTCGCTTTGACAGTCTAATGTAGCTCATACTTCTTGAATTTCTTTGTCTACGAATCTCTTTGCTACTTTCGTCTTGGCGTTGTGCAATGATAACTAATGAAGGTACATGAAACGAATATGTAGGCTCAAATTGGCTATGCAATGGGTATAAGTATATAGGATAGAGAAGTGAATATCTCTTCGTCATCCCATGAAGCTTGGATTAATGCATATCAACACACGAAAATTGATGTTAGTCCGAGCAAAAAGATTTATAATCATTTACCTTTCATGCTATAGGACTGCTTCTAAAAGCCCCCGATATGGGGTGGCTCTTGACAGGGTTAACAAATGAAAATCACCGCTCAAAGGGTTTATCAATGATCACCTGTAGTGTTTATGGAGAAAAATGAATGTCTCTGTCATCTCAATCCGTGTAATTGATGCGAATAACCTTTACATTCCTAGGTTCAGGCTTTTCTGTCTTTACACTCCTTTCATCTCTCTAGTGTGTAAGGGACGTGTTTGGATTAGGCTTGCCTCTTATCTAAAGAAACATTTCTGTTAGATAGCCTAAACAACTATGTTTTGGAAAAATAATTCTGTTTTTCTTCAGACATTTCATCTTACAGGGGATTAATGACGCACCATGCGTGCTTCAGCCCTATCTAGATAACCTCCAACCTTGACATGCGTGCAACACATGTTAGAAATTTATCTTTTGAAAGCATGATTCATTTGAAAGTTTGACCTCATGCATATTCATCTTCGACTTTTTCTCTCTTACAAGAAAGTGAGAAATTTTACGGCATTTCTCCATTGCTGTTTTTACCTTCATTAGGCATCCATGTATGAAGAGAACAAAATTTTCAATGAGTGGAAGATATTTTAACGCTTGATGAAACAAATACATATCACCTGGTTCTACGTGTCAAGGGCTATTATGTTCTTGGTTCTATTTGAACGAGTTTGATTCTGAGTTCATTTCTCGAAATCCTATAAAACATAATACATGTCATGTATGCATGGATGCATGATATGCCTATGCAATGTCTGCTAAATCAACTTGAATCGTTTTGGAGAAAGTCATGTGATCACCATTTGATTTCATTTCAAGGATAATACTTCTTCATAACATCTGAGTTTATAGGATATCCCAATTCTTCTCCCTTAGAATTTATAAGAATTAATGCTCCTCCCATAAGAATTTTCTTGACAACATAAGAATCTTCGTAATTTGGGGTAAACTTGCCTCCTAGATGAGCAGCATTTGGCAAAGTCTTCTTTATCACAAGGTCATCCACCTCGAAACTTCTAAGTTTGACTTTTCGGTTAAATGACTTAGCCAACACTTTCTGGTTGCTCTGGCCATGATAAATCGTTCTAAGACGCTTCTCGTCTATCAGATTTAGCTGTTCATATCTATATTTAATCCACTCTACCTCGGAAAGTTTCACTTATAATAATATTCTTGAATACGGAATCTCAATCTCTACAAGCATGACAGCCTCCATCTCATACACCAATGCATAAGGAGTTGCCCCAGTAGAAGTCTTGATCGAAGTTCGATATGCCATTAAGGCGAAGGGTAACCTCTCATGCCAATTTTTGTAATTCTCGACAGTCTTAGCCAAAATCTTTTTGATGTTCTTGTTTGACGCTTCTACTGTTCCATTCATTTGTGGGCGGTAAGGGGAAGAATTAAGGTGTTGGACGCCAAAGTGATCCAATAGATCATCGACAATCTTGTTGTTTAAAGTTGGACCCATTATCTATGATGGTCGGCCGAGGGGTACCATATCGAGAAATTATATCTCTCTTGATGAACTTTGCCGCACTCCTTGCAGTGACATTTGTGTAAGAACTGGCCTCTATCCATTTCGTGAAGTAATCAATTGCAACTAAAATGAAGCGATGGCCATTTGAAGGTGCTGGGTTGATAGGCCCTATCATGTCTATTCCCCACGTAGAGAAATGTCAAACTTCATACATCTGATGAAGTTTGTTCGGGGGCGCATGAATCTTATTGTTATATACTTGACATTGGTGGCATGAACTGACATGTTGATTACAGTCTAATTCAATGGTCATCCAATAACAACCAAACCTCATGATTTTCCTAGCAAGGAGATGGCCATTCATGTGTGGCTTTCATACGCCTTCATGGATTTCCCTCATGAGAGTATTTGCTTCTTTAGCGTCTACGCATCTCAACAGAGTGGAGTCAAACGACCTTTTGTACAAAG
Organism: Rhodomyrtus tomentosa; assembly: GCA_028455895.1. Classification (NCBI taxonomy): domain Eukaryota; kingdom Viridiplantae; phylum Streptophyta; class Magnoliopsida; order Myrtales; family Myrtaceae; genus Rhodomyrtus; species Rhodomyrtus tomentosa. The sequence continues at coordinate 7,458,206 of JAPCWY010000003.1, read as the reverse complement.
TTTGTCCACTGAGAAAGAACTTATTAGCCATCTTGACTTTATATCTTTGACATCTTGCTTGGCATCCTTTAGGAAACTATTTTTTCAAGAGGCAATTCTTGATATCGTAGTACCACGGCTCTCCATCGAATTCTTCTTCGACGAGCATGCAATAAGCCGATTTTCTAATTAGGCCGATCCTTATTGGCTATATTTCTAATCCATTAGTTATTTGCAGCAAGAATGCCAGTGTGGCCAATGCGTCCGTGAACTGGTTTTGCGCCCTTCTCATGTATTCAAATGACACTTTTTCGAATTTAAGTGTCAATTCTTCCAAGTACTCATGATAAGGGATGAGTTTTATGTCCTTTGTTTTCCACTCTCCCTGTTTTTGAAAGATGATGATTAGAGAATCTCCATAAACCTGCAGCTTAGATATTTCCATGGAGATGGCCAACTGTAGGCCTAGAATACATGCTTCGTATTCTGAAATATTGTTGGTGCAAGGGAAAGTCAATTTTGCTGCAACCGGATAAAGTTGACCATCAGAGGATATTAGCACTGTCCCTGTGCCAGCTCCTGACAAATTAACGGCACCATCAAAATACATGATCCATTTGTCTTCTGTCGGGTTCGAAACTTGATCTTCTATTTTCGTCTGTCTAGAAGATGTACGATTTTGGGCGTTCTCTGCCAACATATCAACTATGACTCTTCCCTTCACAGACTTCTGTGGAGAGCTTTTGATATCAAATTCAAACAACAACACTTGTCATTTTGCCAATTTCCCTATCAAGGCAGACTTCAGGAGATATTTGATAGGGTCATTTTTTGTTACTAGATGAATGTGGTGGTGTAGGGTATACTATCTCAATCTGCGAAGTACCTACATTGTTGCTACACAAGCCTCTCAATAGTCGCATAATTTGCTTCAGATGAAGTAAATTTCTTACTCAAGTAATAGATAGCCCTTTCTTTATTATCCACAAGGCTTGTTTAAGCAAGTAAGGCTCCCAAAGACTCTTGATGTATAGTCAAATACAACGTTGAGGGCTGACCTAGGATAAGTGGCACAAATATTGGTGGAGTGGCTAGATAAGTTTTGATCTTCTGGAATGCCTGACTGCATTCTGCATCCCAAGTCACTTTCGCACCCTTCTTGAGTAGTTTAAAAATCGGTTTAGCCACATTCGATAATTGATTGATGAATCTGGTGATGTAATTTAGTCTCCCTGAAGAAATCTTACTTCTTTCACCGTTGAGGGGGTTGCTAGGTCACAGATAGCTTAAATTTTTGAAGGGTCAATTTCGATGCCCCTATTATTGACCATGAATCCAAGAAGTTTCCCAGATTTCGCCCCAAACACACATTTGTTAGGGTTCAACCTCAATTTATATTTTCGCAATCGCTCAAACAGCTTCCTTAGCACTTGAATGTGATATTGTCCATTCTTGGACTTAGCGATCATGTCATCGATATATACTTCACTCTCCTTATGGATCATGTCATGAAATAGGGTGACCATCGCCTTCTAATAAGTTGTCTCGATATTCTTTAGTCTAAAGGGCATCACTTTATATTCGAAGTTTCCCCAAGGGGTGGTAAATGCAGTTTTTGGCTTGTCCTCCTACTTCATGAGAATTTGATTATATCTAGAGAATCAATCCATGAATGAGAATAATTCGTACCCTACCGTGCTATCCACCAGCACATTGATGTGATGAAGTGAAAAATCATTCTTTGGGCTTGCTCTATTCAAATCCTGATAATCCACACAGATCCAAACCTTGCCATCTTTTTTCATGACGGGGACTATGTTTGCAATCCAATTTGAGTAAGGGATATCTTCAATAAAACCCACTCTAAGAAGTTTCATAACCACTTCTTTAATTCTATCTTCTAACTAGTTTTCATCCGTTGACTGCCTTGTTTCACAGGTTTAACACTGGGATCTGTGGGTAACACGTGTTCTACAATTCTTGGATCCAAACCCGGCATGTCGGCGTATGACCATGGAAAGATATCTTGATACTTTTTAAGTAATTCTGTAAATCTAAGCCTTTCGGCTCAAGACAGATGTCCACCAATCTTAACTTCTTTAACATCTGCAGCATTACCCAAGTTAATGACTATTGGTTCTTCTGAAGTGGGAGGCGTCGAATTTTCAAAGGCACTCCAATCTCTATATATGGCTGTGTAATTCTCATCCGCATCTTCCTCAATGTCGCAAGAGTAATTATCTTGCTGGTCCGGTTGGCATAATAACCTAGCATGCATATTTGAGATGATATGCTTGAAATGCCATGAGAATGGTTAGTCTCCATTTCATATGAAAATGTGATGCATGAGTGTGAAAAATCTTTTTAAAAGAGATTTCAAAATAAATGCTGGCATAAATGGAACAAGTCCTCCTTTCTTCGGACATCTTTATTTCTTGGAAATCTTTTGAAAATTAGGAATCATATGGCAAATGAGGCCTCAAGCTTCCCATGTGGAAGACTAGTATCATCATTGGGCTGATTTATAGTCTCATATGTTCTTAATAAAACTTGTGCATTTTATTAAATGTAAAAATGGACCGCATTACAAGCTTTACTGTTTGGACCAACGGTCAGAGATCCAAGGGTATTTTTCTATCTCTACTTCAAACAACAAAAAGTGACAAGTGCAAAGAAATGCAGAAATTTAAGTGCATTATTAAAAGCAAGGGAGAAGTCTCTTTACTCAAAAGTAATGGCTCAATCATCAAGCCACTCTATGATGATTTTCACAGAGTCATTTCCTAGAAAAGGGTTTGCGAGATCTGGTTCCGCTGAAAGCGTCGTCTTTTTTTCTGACAGCCACTTAGAATCTTTGCTGAAGTACTCATTCAAAAGGCTGTTGAACATCTAACACTTACCTTTCTAGGCTAGAGAACCAATAAAGGAATTCTTTTGGCTTTTCTGGCCCCCATGGCATCCACGGCTCTTGCCTCTGCATCGGCTTGCTGTCTTAGATGTGAAATCACCAATACGAGTGTTATGATACCCCAAGCCTATCTTATGCTCGTTGGATTTTAACTGTAGAGGAGTGTTGATCTCTTGACCATGTTTGCTAAAACCTTTTCCTGGGTTGAACCCATATGCTAGCAACATCTTAGCTGGCAAAAGGTTAACTTCAAAAATGAACGGAACCTTCAGTTTTGCCCCCACAGGAGTATGGATTACTGCCACCATCTCCAAGGAATGATAGCTAGCCTCTTGCTTAACTTCAGGTTCAATATATGGGATATCGCTATTTTGATACGTAAGGAGGTCAACTTCCCCATGGACGGCGACTACTTTTCCATTAATCACAAATCACACTTTCTGATGTAGACTTAAAGGTACGGCTCCAGCGATGTGAATCCAAGGTCTCCCTAATAGGAATTTAAATGGGTTCGGTAGATCCATCACCTGGAAGCTTGTGGAGAATTTAATTGGGCCAATGAGTACATCTAGCTCGATCTTGCCTACCACTGTCTTTCTCATTCCATCAAAGGCTCTAACAACTACTTTGGAAATTCGAATAATTTCCTCTTTAATGCCCAAATTCCTCAACGTAGTCAACGGAAAGATGTTAAAAGCTGATCCGTTGTCAATTAGCACTTGTGTAACTCTCTTTCCATTATAGTGTGTAATGATGTATAAGGCCTTATTATGCCCTCTTCCCTCCATGAAAAATCTTCATATGAGAAGCTCAATTGATCCTTAAGAAGGATTGCTCTCACAAAATCTCTTAATTGTACGTCGTTGATGGTTTCAGGGACATACACTTCATTTAACACCTTTAGCATCGCATTTTTATGTTTTGCTGAATTGATAAACAAATTCAACAGAGATATCTGGACTAGCATTTTTCTTAATTGCTCTATTACCTCAAATTTGCTGGTCTTGACGATGGATAGGAGTTTTTCTGCATCCTCTTTTGATACCTCTTTTTTCTCAGATTCGCCTTCCCTTGGGGCGTAAAATCGTTCGGACTTCATCACAGCATCTACTTCTCCCGTTTCATAGTTCCAATGAACTGCCTTAGAATTGTAGATTTCTACTGGCGGGACTTGTATAGTTACCGTCATAAGGTGGGATATCTATGGTTCATATTCATTATCGGACTTATTTCTTGGTAGGTGAATTATCACAAGTTTCACCAAACAATCCTCTTCTTGGCTTATGTTGTCAAGCTCATTTAGTTTAATCACTACAGTCGTAGCAGTTTCAATCATTGCCACTGTGTCGTTCAAATCTTCAGGGGAGTTTTCGTATCCCTACTAGTGGTAACTATCAGCATCACTTGATTCAACTAACATCGCAACTTTCAAGTGTTTTATTATTCTTTCGAATAGTTCAGTCAGGTTTTGTCACCGGGCTATTAACTTGTCTATCCTAACATATTGTTCGATGTCAAGCTTGTCATTTATCGTCTGAGGATGACCGCGCGTTGTCAATTGAAATGACATGTCCTTCATCTCTCTCAAGAGATCACTCACTTGTTTTTCTATGCGCAGGGAATGTTCTGATATCACTCGGTTGAGTGATGATTTGGATTCTTCTGTAAAAGGCTCTATCACTGCCTCCATGATTTTCGATTGAATAGGATCATCCATACCTTCCCATCATCAAGAATGATACCTCCTATTCTTTGAAAGAAACTAGGTGGAGCAGAGTACTTCACCTTAAAGTTGTACCCACTAGAACCCTCACCTAGGTTATCTATGATCTCGCCTTTCTCTAGTGCCTCGGCTACAAATCTGCAACCAGCTAGGCTTCGCTTGGTAGCATTCAATTCATCTTTGTCAAGCTCTTCTTCTGGTTCAGTAATTAGCTTTATGTCGCCTACCAGACTTTCGTGTGGGACGTTCCACATATTCCCTTGGTCAGTTTCAACCACAAACTGGCTGCATTTAAGGTTCACTGAGGCCTTAATTCCTTCAAATTCTTCATCAGCGACGCTTGGCATTATCCCTAAGCTCATCATCTTGGCAATACATATCTTTTTTCTTTTAGCCGATAATTTCCCTTCTTTTGGATGTGACGAGGCGATTGCCAAAATTTTGGTTAGCTTAGGTACATTCACCTTCAACTCGAGGTGGTTTCCTTCTTCATCATCAAATATTGCACAACTACTTGGTGGTCAAGGAGCGGATTCTATTGCACGTTTGGAGCCACATCACCGAATTTCAAAATTTGATTGTCAATGAGAGCCTGAACCTTCGGCTTAAAGATATAGCAATTATCTACATCGTGTCCTCTTTCACCCATATGATAGGTATAAGTCTAGCTTTCATCAAGACCAAAATATTTTGCTGGATTTGCTCTGGGAGGTTCCTTTGTCACCAAGTGTTGCTCTAATAACATCGGGAGTAATCTATACAATTATCTAGGAAGTTGAGAGAATTGCTTCGGAGGCTGTCTCTTCTTGGGCTTTTGTCCTTTAGATACTGACCATGATGATTCCCCTTTTACCTGATTGGAAATAGCAAACGCCTTGGGTTTATAGGAATCGGGCACAAAAGCTATGTCAACTCCAGCCTCTCTTTCTTTTCTCGCAGGATATTGCAAACACCTTGACCATGATGATCCCCCTTTTGAAGTTTCGTGTGGCCTACTTTCTCTCAAGGCCCACTCCAATCTTTTAGCCACCTTTATCAAGTGCGTAAAAGTTTGGCATCCTGAAGTGTTCAATCTGTTAAAGCATTCGTACGAAAGTGCCTTCAAGAATAGGTCAATTAAGTTATCTTTCGGAATTGGCGATTTCACTTGAGTAGCTAAAGACGCCGCCTCTAGGCATATGTTATGATTGTTTCGCTTCTTCCTTTCACTGTTCGCAACAAATCTTCCCTTATCGGGGCCGTAACCGTGTTAAACTTATACTGCCTAAGGAAATCTTCAACAAGATCCTCCCATCCGTCATAATCATCTAGGTTTAACTCAACAAACCAAGCCAAAGCAGCGCCAGCCAAACTCTCTTGGAACGTATTCATCAAAAGGGGAATATAGTCAAAATAATGTGCCATCTTACACATACAGTATTTGAGATGAACACGTGGACAGCCTGTCCCATTGTACTTTCTCACAAAGTCTGACTCTTTGTAATCTGGAGGAATCTCTACTTTGGCAAATGGAGATATATCGTCAAAACGGGCTAACTCGTAGCCCTGATTGCTCAAGCATTCCTCAATCTTGACTATTCTCTTAACCTCGGTTTCAGTCTTTACAACCTATTTTCCTTTCTCATCTTTTTCAAGGTTAATGACAATGGGAGGTACCTTTGGTTGTGACTGGACATTTAGCGCACGAATATCCTCTATGCATGCTAAGCACTTTCAGTTGTCCCTTTGTCAGTTGTATCAGGAATTAACGATTGACTCGAGTCGATCAAGTTAGGTACCCCTATTTGTCTAGCTTGGGAGGCTTCCAGCATATCCTTAATTTCAACGATCATTGTGGTCATAGTGGTCATATGAGTCTCTGACATGCCCACTTGTAGAGTCAGTTTTTATTGTTCCATCCTCGTCTTAAGTCGAGTACGAAAACGAAGTCTTGGTAATTACTTGATTAGAGAATACCTGTTTATTTGAAAATAACAAATAAGTATCTCTTTATGACAAATAAGAAAAGTACGGGATTCTTTCAATTGCATGTTTTCTATTGATGAATAGGAAAAAGGACTACCTTGCGAGCCTTAGTCTCACGTAAGTAGTTCTTTCAATCATTTGTTAAAGAATTCATGAAATCGAAAGAAGCGCAATCTTCGACGATATTTTTTTTATGCATTGACAAAACATGCTTATACTCATATACATGTATTAAAAGTAACATTTAATACAGATGAGTATCCAAACATCACAATGTTCATACGTTTTACATTTGACAGAATAGTCTATTTAAGTCTATGGCGCTTAGGGTTTAAGGCACCCTCATCGTCCTAGGCAAGATCGGAACCTTCATTCTAAGAATCCTCGTCTCCCGAATATGACGGTGATCCCATGTCTTCAGGTATATATGGCTTCACTCCAAGTACGTACGACATAATATATTCAGATACATAAGGTTCGATAAAGTTGCGTCTGGTTGCCTCAAAGTGTCGGATATATTTTGTAGAAGCTCTATAAATATTCACCTCGCGAGTCATATTATCTGGTCATTCTACGTCTTCGATGTGAGAGTCTTTTAAAGAGCGTATGATGAATTCCACCTTAGCTTCGAATTGCTTCTTCTTCTCCCCTATGGGGATCTCTCTTGGCAAGTCAAACGAGAAGGTATCTGGTCGTGGCGATGGATGGACCTCTTAATATCCCATACTGCTGTAGGACCCTCCTTGAATAATATGCGGTGGTGCCTGAGAATCTTAACAAGGGGATTGAATCTTCGCTATTGCGTGCGAGCTCGACCTTATCCAATGTTGGTAATCTAAGCCGCCATCAGAGTTGTTCTGACTTTAGAGTTTTAAGAATTCCTTCCATTCTTTAAAATTGAACTTAGGAATACGTGTATGAGTTTTGACGAAAGTTCTGAGAGGATGAACATCAGAGCTAATCTTAGTGAAACCCATACGGATATGAAATTATTTTTATATGGGATGTGAACCATAGGTACATGAGACCACTAGAGGCTTTAAAATGTCCTTTTTTGCTTTTCTCGAAACGGTTGAGGGAGAGGAAGGTTTCAACGAGGATAAGGTTCGAATTATCCCACCCATAATAGGCTTGTCTAACCATTACAGCCATGATATGGTCAAAAGTTACAGACGAGATCGGAAATAAGACAAAGCTAAAGAATGCCAAGACAAAAGTTCTGCCAAACTTAGTTCATTTGGTAGTAGGGAAGTTGGGAAACCTGTCTAGGAGAAAAGATAGGGAAACTCGCCCAAAATTAGTTTTGGCGTCTGCTTTGATTTCTTCAAGGTTTGTATTTAGGAATTCAGCTAGTTGACTTAAAGCCTCAAACCCTATAGGATGTTGGATTAACAAGTGAGTAAATTCAACTCCAATTACGGCGCCATATTTCTCAAGGATGGGGGTAACCTCCAATCCTTCCATGCAGAACGTTGTGGTGGATGGATCCCAATAGAGTGTCATGGCTTGAATAAAGGCAGGTGGACATTCAATCTTCAACAGGTCCAATAGATATCCTAGCCGCGATTTGGCATACTTCTAGCTAGCTTCATCCATGCTATCCTTCCAACCTTAGAGCTCAGTTAGAGGGACTTTGAACACTTGGATGTCATTTTTTCTCATCAAATCTAAAATATGCAAATGATTTTGAAAGATCAATTGCTAAAGATTACTTTAAATATGATTATGCAAATGTCATGAAATATGCATGGATTGATTTAATTACATATTCTAGTTAATGAATTGAAAATTAGAAATCCTTTTAGGCATGAAAAACCTGACTCAGGGTTTAATTTGAATTTTAAAGAAGTGAATTATGTAATTAGTCAGAATCATCATAGTGACTAAATGAAATAACAATGTCACATTCCATTGGTTAATACATCAACTGTGAACATAACAGATGAAATTTCTTATTACAAAAATGGTATGCTATGATTGAGAGATCGAGAGGGGTTTCAAGAGGGGATGAGACACCAATCGAGTTTATTCTAAAATAAGAAAGTCATAAAAGGCCCATGGAATGTGGGATTTAAGCTATCCCTCCCTCAAGATCTAATCTTTTTTGGGGTTACAGTCGATCAAGGTTTTTCATGGCATCTTTGTCTCATCCCTCTTCAGGACATGGCTCGGTAATCAGAACTTCTTCCCTAGTTGAGCACTCCTCAAAATGTGAAGGATATTCTTCAGTAGTTAGTTGAGATGCTTTGTCTCTTCCGGCCATTTTCTGGTCCATGATATAATGACTTCAATGGTCTTTTTGGGTTTTGGCTTTTTAAGTATGATGCGCCTTGATTTTGTTTTGGCTGCAGGAGTATTTTCTTTCCCCAAAGAGAGATCACCGGTTGGTTCTCTCTAGCTTGACGTTCCTCATGTCGGCGGGCATAATCTTCCTCAGCTAAGTTGTTGCAATACTGCCTTTTCACCTCTAAATAGTGCTTGAACATCTCGTCCGCCTGTCGCTTAAACCTAAGGTTATCGACATAATAATTAGTCTGGCAATCTTCAGCATATCTCAGCTTACGTCTAGTCAACTCCCGACCATGTGCAAATCTAGTAAAATGCAAGCTTGTGTTCGGTCCAGAACGAGTAACTTTCCTTAAACACTCGAAAGTTACAAATTCCGTTGAACTTACAAGGAACAATGACATCCTATCCCTTATCATTGTTATTTCAATCAGTCACTGGAATGATTTCAGAATGTGTGCAATGCATGTAGATATAAACGATATACAATACATTAACATACTACAAAGCAGGGAGTAAGGAAATATATCAAAAGTAAATGCCTTACCAACCAAAACTTTAGGGAACATAAAATATTCCTTCGTAATAATGGGTGGTTTTAGGTATATCAATCTTCCACGGACATGCGCATGAGATAAGTGGGAATATACTCTAGAAATAAAATCAGGTGAGAAACCTATGGCTTAAGCTCCCACGATCCAAATGTGGTAGATTCCTTCCCAAGAGTACCCACCCAAGATGGTTATATAGCACCAATTTGGATCGTGAGCTGGAATGAACATGAAAGTCTCAAGTGTCATCAAACACAATATTCTTTTGTATCATTTTCCCATCTAAGGTCACCTAAAGGTGATTGCAGTCGGGGTTTGACCGCCAGTGTGTAAGATGTGTCGTGATCATCACAATATAAGGTTATGCATGACAGTTTGTATCAAATGCCGTTTCAATATATGCATTAAAATAAGCATACAATCCCAACTTCAACCTGTAGGAAAGATGTTAACAATCACTCCACCCCTTATTTTTTCAATCTGTAAAAACATCTAACATAATAGTTAGGATACATACCTCACCTTCGAGAGCATCTGCATAAAATAATGTCAGATAAACTAATCAACTTTTTAAAAGGCTCAAGTTCCCTAAAATTCCTAATAAGAGATTCTGGTTTGGAATAAGTCCCTAGGGGAGTCTCCAGTCTGTAGTGACCCTCAAGAGAGAGGCTAATGTCTCGGCGGGCTAATGGACTGTCCCGTCTGGTCGTACGCAGGACTCTCCCAAGAACCATTACCCAAGTCGCAATGACATTATACGTGGTCGACCTTTGGTGCGGTCTAGAGACATGTGATGCCACGCCAAGAAGTCGCCACCAATCGTTCTATCGAGGATACGATTGGAAACCCAATCTAATAGTTGTGAGCATTTTATTCAATTTTGCGAAAACCAAAGAAATGAGATCGAGGACTTAGTTACGCCAACTGTCAGAGTTTACGCCCTTTCAACAATTAAGTTGAATGTTTTATCTAACTTAAGATTTCAAGCAAATGAATGAGGCGTGAAACCTACATCTAAGAGTTCATGCATATAAGAGTGACTATCCTAGCAAACACAATCAATAAAATTGATGTGCAAATTAAGGATCCAAAACATGCAGATAAATCACATGAAAGCAACGTATCATCCCTAGTATAGCCTTATTAGCTCAGAAAAATATCAATCAAGGCTCAGGAGTGTTTTTGATAAGATTTGCTCTTGAAGGGCAAAATCGTAATTTTGAAGAATTTTAGAACAGTTTATCCAACAAGGGTAAATTCATCATTTTAGATGAAATATGGAGTCAAAAGATGATGAAAATATGATTGGTCATAAACAATCCATTTCCTATTTTTTGAAAATTTTCAAAATTTTTCTGAAATTTTAGAATCGATTTACCCTATGAGGGGTAAAATCGTCATTTCAGAAAATAATGAGAAGTGAAAATCCCAAACAGAAGGATTGATCGACCTCTTGAACCAAATCCTAATTTTGAGTAATCTTCACAGCTCAATCGGAATAAGAAAGACAATTTACCCTCAGAAGGGTAGAATCGTCATTTAAAAAAAAGGACGAGATTTGAGAATTCAAGCATAAGAATCAGTTACCTGACTGGCTCTCATTTTTATCTTGACCTTCTCAACCGATCTCATATGTCAAACAGAGACGATTTGCTCTTAAAGGGTAACGTCGTCCATTCTCGAAAAAACATATAAGAATCCCAAAAATAGGATCGACCTGTCTGTGGTCAATCCTCAATTTTTAAGATTTTTGGAATGCTTAGGAATTTTTCATAATTTTTCTATATATTTTTTTGGTATTTTCTAGGATTTTCTAACATTTTTTAAAGAATTTTCTAAGATTTTTTTGATTTTTTATTTTTTAAATCATTTTTGAATTTTTTATTATAAAAAATGATTCAGACCGGGTCGGATACCCAAACCCGCGCGGCTCTAACCTCTAAAATGACGACATTCCGCTTTTTCTTTTTTTTTTATTCGGATTTAATCCGACGGTTCCTAATGAACCACGTAGCTATTCCACGACTACTGGATCGGCTGACTGAAATCTACTGCTTAGATCAAAAGCCGACTACTCCTCGATCATCAGATCTGATTACTTAAACCTATTGCCACGATTAAAACCCAAGACTCGATCTTGACCGTCTGTCCTTACTTGCCTAAATGATGCCGCTTGACCACTAACATAAACGACACCGTTTCAACCTATTCTGATTTTTCGATTTTAGAAACAATTTAGAATATTTCTAATTTCTAATCGAACGGTCACTAAAAATGGGACTTGATTAATCTAAGTCGTTCGTTCTAAACTGATTCAGCCTAACAGACTAACGGTCGAACTGACTCGACATCCACATGGACCAATGACAGATTGCCACCTAGGACAGCTGACTCTTTGACCAAACACGTCAGCTTCATCTTCAACCTCTCGACTATGACTAAACGGATGGCTATGAATCTCCGACAACGATCCAACGGTGAAACCTTGACGAAATTGCACGAGATCAACGCCAATCGACTCGCGATAATCCCTAGTTTGACATATCTAAGAATCGAGACGTTTCATCCATGGAATCACGTGCAGCATGCAGAACGCCGAGTACGGCCATAAGAGTTCAATCATGCAAACTACGCAAAATTGAGACAATTCAAACACAGAGTAGCACGGGAGAAGGTTCAGAACACTTACCTGGAACTCCGATTGAGCTCGCATGATCTATATTCGGCTAGGCGACTTTGAACAGTGATCGGCAATGGAGGTCGAGTTTGGAGACTCAATTTGAGATATTCAAGTAAAGTTAATGTAAAATGAAGATGCGATGATGGCCAGTGATGCTTGGGGAACAAAACGCCTACATAAAATCAAAGAATGATGGCCCGATATACAATCTGCCGTTGATGCATAATAAGAAAATTTCAAGGCTGAACTCACCTTTTTTGGGATTGCAGGCAGCCTGGCTGGTGGCAATCGACTCCTGCTATCTCAGGCAAACTTTTGGTGATGCTTAGAAGCTTCGGTGTAGCCCAAAAGAGTCTAACCAGTGCTTCTCCACTTCGAGCTTCGACCTTCGACAATGGTGATAGAATGTGAGCGCTCTCTCTCTCTCTCTCTCTATATATATATATATATATATATATATATATATTCTGTTTTATCCGCTCAATGGAATCAACCTCCTTTTTCGGTCTCGAAAGCCTTCAAAGGTTATATATCGATTTTTGGTTTCCCGCTCAAACGGTGGATATTTGTCAACTTGGATTCACGTGCCGTCACATGCCAAATGGCATGTCAATGGCAACGAAATCGTGGGAAATCATCCCATTTCTGTTAGGTGCTTCGGCAAGTCCTATTTGATGCGAATTTCGTTTGAGTTTGCTTCTGTTGACTTTTTGTAGTCCCGAAGCTTGACTGGCCGATTTCTCTTTACTCTGGCGATGTGAGGTGGTGTAGCCGGTATTGATCAACAGGAGACGTCGCAAGGAACAAAATGCCCCTTATTTCCCTTCCAATTATTTGTGGATTGTTCTTCAATTTAACGATCGAAATCAACCCAGGAACTATTCATTTGGGCAGAAGCTTAGGGAAGAAGATGATACTGTTTAGACCGGTTCGACCGATCTGACCAGGCGGTCTGACAGGTCAGAATTGGTTCTGACTTGATTTTCCAAAATTAACCTTAATTCTCAGGGAATTTTTGCAAATTAAGCCTCAAAATCGAACTTAGAACATGATTGTTATCCAAAAATATGATTTTGCTCAAAAGTTCATGTCAATTTCTATAAAAGCCTTAAATTTTTCTTCAATTTCAATTCGAAAAATTGTGAAATTTGATGCTCAAATGATCAAATTGGACCAAACCACCTATGTCAATCGATTCATGATGGTGAAATATATCGGGTAGTGGGTTCAATTTGTAAAGTTAGCCCTTGAATTGAAAGTAATTTCAATTATGCTCAAATTTAAAGATTAAATTGCAATGAAGTATGCAATTTTGCCCACTTCATGCAATTGAGCAATTTGTGCAAATAATTGGGCTAAAATGAAATAAATGGCAATTAGATTGAATGTCAAGACCCTAAAAATGCTGAAAATGCAAATTAAAAGACTCAATTGATATTTTTAAACCAAATTCAATCATACGTGTAACGAAGGAATACATAAAATTGAACTTAAATTTAGAATTTTTATGAGGTCAAAAATACAAGGGAATTAAGAAATATATATTTAATATTTTTATATATTTTTGTGACCTCAAATTCTATTTTTCTTGAATTTTCAAGTATTTTCCCATTTTCTAAAATTACTAAAAAATGTGAAAAATATAAAAAATTATTTTTTGGTAAAAATGGTTCCTTGAGCTTGGATAACGCCACCAAAGTTGATTTTGCAATTTTTTTGACATTTTATGGATTTTTTTATGATTTTTCAAAAATAAAACTGAAAAAAGACTGATAAAAAATCAGGTGTCAACAATATAAAAATATAAAAAAGAGTAATCTACTTTGTGCAATCTCACGTTGTCTTGTAGTTCATACTTGACTTTGATTTTTCATTCTAGTTCATATTTTTTCTAATACGAAACCCTTTTTGCATTAAATCGAAAACATTTTTATAAAAAAAATGGCAAAAAAAAAAAAATCACATAACCATTTCGTTCGCGTTTCCACATTTCTTTTATAATGGAGGCCGACCAATGTCCATTCCGGTCCTTTATCCTCATGTAATCTATCATATTTCATGTTAAATTAATCGAGTTTGTAATGTATTTTATTAAGGTCTGCGAATTTACTTTTTCATAAATAATCATTTCTTTCTATTTTCTCCTCATGTGTTCATTCCGGTTTATTTCCTCATATATCCGACCATTTTCGCGTCCAACTGTTAGAATTTGCGCTTCATTTAGATTCATCTGCGTGTTTTAATTTTTCGTTAATGAACAGTCATTTTCTTTTTTCATATGTCCATTCCGCTTTAATTCGTTATATGCTTGACAATTTTTCTTGTCTGATTATTAGAGTTTGCGCTTCATTTAGATTCGTCTGCGTGTGTTAATTTTTCGTCAATGAATAGACATTTTTTATTAACGTTACGCATCCCATTAAAATTGTTTGTTTTTTCTTTTTTCTTCTTTTTCTGAATGTTAGACTAAAAGTTGAATAAATGAATGCACGAAAAATGATGAAAAATATCATGCCTGGTCACCTAGCTTTGGTTAGATGCCTTTGACTTTTAATTTAATGTAATGGATAAAATGCATGATTAGTTTAGAAATATCAATTGATTAGGTACCGAAAGGGCGTTAGTTAAATAATTAGCGTAAATAAGTCCCCGAACCTAAACGCTCTAGTTGCGTAGAAATTAAGATAATACTCCTATATCTCGATTGGTTTCTAGCCGACCCCAAAAGCTAGTGGTGACTCTTAATAGTTCTAAAATATTAAACGTCTCGTGAGGTAAGATTAGGGAGGATTTGCACCTAAATCGATATGTAATACCTATAAACCTAAACGATCTATCGAGAGAGGAAAGGATAGGTCGCGACAACTCTATATCGATATCTATCCTGCATTTGCATGCACTTCCTTCGTTTCGCCAACATTCATCTCCATACAATTTGTTCTGTTGTTGCGCCCCGACCCTCGAACCTATGACATCTCTTGCCAAATCGCCACGATGTCACTTAGGATAACGTCCCAGGTGCGTTATCGACCTATCAGCTATATACGCATGTAGAAACGGTTTACTCCAAGACAACATATAATCAAACATGGATAGAATAGCAGGAGGCAATCTCTACAACGATTCACCATAGATAAATATAAACATTCAAACATAATAGTAGATGAGTCTTAAACCTACCGAGCTACTAACGTACGAGCACAACCCCATACTTCGGCGCGGCTAGACAAGACCTCAATCAGTTACTCCATCGGGTAAGGTTAACTTCACATCTTCTTCAAAAGGGTACTCTCACATCCATTCCTTGGTATCCACGAAGCTCCATTAGAATGGACTTGAAAATATTATCCCACAACGGGATGAAAATAAATCTCAGTGAATCAAGTCTGAGCTCGGTTAGTAAACCGATTTGTCTAGGGCATCCTAACAGAAGTCTCACAAGATCGTATTACCATGTCTAACACTTAATCACAATCACAACACCATAATCATCCACATGCGCACTTACCAGCATTCAGCCACACATAATGCAATGCTTGACTCGACTCAGTAGTCATATTAGTCAATCACTCAATAGTATCACATCCACAAATATGTATAGAACACCACACAAGTCCATTTTATTAATGATGATCGTGCCAACGGCACAATGAGAGGATCTATGCGATTGACGTGATTCGACTCTTACAAATTACGCGATCCAACACATTAGTGCGATCCAGTGTTCTACCGGCAGGACTGTGCGACGTTCCTATTCTCTCGGCAACAGCTACTACAAGCAGTGTATCTAGTGCACCCGTTGCACAACACAACGATAAGCATCCTTGTACGGGGCGTCGATCCATCACAAGCTGCGAACGGCATCCGACCAACTCTGAATCCGTACTAGTTGGCACCGAATCAAAATTGCCGTGTTTCTAGCAAGTCGTATGGTTTTATATGATTGGTACAGTACGAACTTGCCATACAAAGCATCATCGTTCCCTTATATGACCATGCAATACACATCTAGTAATCAATCAGTTTCATTATCTTCGGTTAAGATTGGATGCTCATACAAACGTGCTCAAAGACTTAGCTCATGGTCATTTTCATGCTAAAATATGTCTTTTAACTTCGCATTCGGTCATATGCATATGCAGTCTAACATAAAACAATCAATCACAGAAGGGCAACTAACCCCCAAATAGATGACTAATCAATCAATGGCCATTAAAGACATTTAATTAGACATTTCAGCGAAGCGATCAAATCAACAAGGCCATGACTCAATCACGAACAATCAAATTCGATTAGACAATATCAAACTCAATTCGTGCAATGTCCCTTATTAGTCAATTCAATTTAAAACACTGATCGCTCGCTCGTCTCTAACATGTCATTCGCTCGCAATCAAACCACAATAAACGAACCATCAATCAATCAATCAGTTGCTATTTTACTACATTAGCCACAGACAATTTAATCAATCCGGCTAACTTAATCGCTCGACCATTTAACCTAATCACATTTTCTGTCTAAACCGATCTCGATTGCGTACTTAAATTTTCTAATCGATTAATCCTAGGCGCAATTAGTGCACTAACCAAGGATTAGGGTCAACTCACTAGGTGAGTTAGATCGGGCGATTTCGATGGTGACTACGCGGGTGGTGACAACGGACAGTGACAATGACGGTGGCGGCGGTTCTTAGAGAACATGCAGCTTAACGTGCGGCGACTTGGTTCGACAAGGTCGCCGGGATTGGTGGCTGGCGACAGAGCTCTGGCGAACGACGAATGAAACAGAGGCGAGTCAATAGGGTAAAAATAAGAGAGCAGGCTATTTTTGAGCAGTTCTCGGCCTCAAGAGCAGAGACGAGGCCAACCAAGACTAGAGGACTCACCCATAGGTCGAGGGTGGTCATCAGGATCGACTGAGAGCGTTAGAGTGACGGCTAAACAGAACCGGCCGAAATAGGGCACGGTTCGGTTCAAAAACAAGGGAGGGTTCTGGGGCCGATTCCGAGCTCCATGTGCGGCGATTTTCCAAAAGCTCAAAGGTATCAAAAAGGGGTCCAAGGAGGTCATCGGAGGTGGAGGTGAGTGGCGGTGGGCGGCTAAACGGCGGTGAGGGATGGTGGATCTCGTTCGGGGCCGAAACAGGGCACCACGAATTCGGGGCCTGTTCGTGGCGGCTCTGGCGGTTGACGAGCGACAAGGTTGGGTCGGGTTGATCGTAAGGAGGCAGGTGAGTGACGGTGTGGCGGTGGGAGGCATCAGTGATAGCGCAAAAGGCTGGAGGAGGTCTGGGAGTTCATGGGTTCTTGGAGGCCGAAACAGGGTGGTTTTGGGGGGTATTTCATAGTTGTCCGACGACTAACAACGACTGGGACTGGGTCGATGGTGGCAGCGACGGGTTGCTGGAGGTCATGGTGGTCAGAGAAGTGGCAGTGGTGCAAGGCAAGCGACGGAGGAAGATGAGAAAAAGAGGAGGAGTTTGGTCGGGGGGGGGGGGGGGTTCACCATGAACAGGAAAGAAGAAGCACCAGCTTACGTGAGGAAGAAGAGAGAGATAGAGAAGGGGGCGGCTGATGGGAGAGATGGTGGGGCTCACTGAAGACTTTTTTGGCCATCTTTATCCTTTTGTGCATTATTGGGGGGCAATTTGATCATTTGGTAAATCGAGGCTGAAATGAAATTTGGTACATCGAACTAGGGGTGTTTTTGGTAATTTCACAGGTTAGGCTCAGTAATAATTAAGCTCGGGTGCGAGGATTGAAATCCTAATTCGCAGCGGCTAAGAATTCGAAACTTAATTTAAATTGACTGAAGTTTCATAATTCGTCCAATTATTGTCTCTTTAATCCTTACGATTCACAATATTTTATCGACTGAAATTGAATTTAATTCCTTTTTATTGAATTCACGTGCTTTACAAAAGTCAAATTTTCAGGGCGTTACATCTGTCCTCCATTCCTTCTTCCATCACTCAAGACGACATTCGCTTGGCTTGCGCACACGTCATAAAGGGCTTTGGATTCTTAAATTCTCAATGATTATGACTTACTCAACTATGGGGCTAAATTCTACTCCCAAGTCCAATTCCCCGAAATTTGACCAAATTGATTGGTTCCTAATTCAGTCATTCTGCCTTGCTGACCTTTAATCCAGAGTTCAAACGGAAGTAATTAAATAATGGCAAGCTATTGAACCACCCTTTTTTTTTAAATTCAATATTTTGAAATTATTGATAAAGATCTCACTAAATTTCACGCCTCGTACCATCAAGCTCCCCCACATGTCCCAGGCCCCTATTAGCTATAGAGATCTCCATCTTTCCTCCACCGCACACCATTGTCTGATGACATCGTGGACCTGCTGCTACCACCACGACGTTTTCCACGGTTGACTCCCCTCCCTCGCCGCGAGACGCTAGATTTGGGTTGCGAGGTCCACACATCTCGGCCACCTTAAATTTGGTGCGGCCGACTTATAATTTTCAAAGCAATATATTAGTAAGGGAAATTTTCAAATCGAGACACCTTTTGATAATTTCCCTCATAAAAAAATTAATATGTACAAATTATAATTTTTTAAAAAAAAATTAAAAAGTTAAAAGGGTGGTTTTTACCCTTGAGCTAGACTTAAATATACCATCACACCATTTTCCACGTTCGTACACCCCAATTAAGAAGGAAAATGCCATAATGAGGAGCTCAAATTAATATTAGGCTCTGTTTCGGAAAACAAATATAATATTTTTAAATCGTCTGTAATATTATTTAGATATGAATTATTAGTCTTTAGTTAATTATGTCAAAAACGTTATAAAAAAAACTATTCTAAAAAATGAGATTCAAAATTTTAAAATGGAAAAGTGAATTAGAAGGAGCCGCAATGGGAGTCGGTGTTACTGTCCAGTCCATCGTCTCTCTTTATTTATCTCTCGCCAGTCTCGCTCGCTCTTTGCTCGCTCTCCAGCTCCGCCACTCTTCGAGTCAGATCTCTCTCCCGATCGATCCGATCCGATCCGATCCCCGGACGAGTTCCAAGGTAACGACCTCGAGCTCTCGCGTAGCCCTAGATCTTGGCCATCCCGTTCCTCTTCTCTCCCGATGTCTCGATTCGCCGTGGATGTAGATTCGCTGCTCGAAAGTCGCCTTTCGCTGTTACTGATTCGATCCTCACGTCTCGTCTTCCACGCCCTTAGCGCGGTGACGGCAGTGCTGCGTCGAATCGCGTTCGTTTCGTGAAATGCGTGTCCCGTTTGTTGGATCTGCCGGTAGTGTCGTCGTTGCCTTCCTGTTTTTCCGTTTCCTTCTGCGCTTCTGCTGAGCTGTAGAGCGCTTTTGATCGAGACTTTTCTGCTGCTCGAAGGGTAGCTTTCGAAATGTATGTCGCCATGCTCTGGAAGTTCTTGCCATGGCTTGACCGGCTCGGTCTGGCGGGATCGTTTCACCTTTTGAGGTTCTATAAGGCTTGTGACTCGTGATTGGGTTACCGTCGCATTATTTGGTCTGTGAGGTTTGAAGCGTATATGATTAGCCATCATCCCCATTAGGTGGCACTGGTCTACAGATGTCTCTTTTAGACCTATGGGCCTTTGGTATATAAGAAACGTTGTGGATCTGGAATTATTATAGTTCCCGCTTTGCCTGGATATGAGTACTGAGTTGTCAAACAAATGTTTGATTTGATGTAGCGAAAATGCATGGATGAAGACCAAGTAAATTGTAGTGAAGATGGTGAAAGTAGAAATGTATAGTTCCCCAGTACATTTCTGTAGATTGATCAACCCTCTATAGGAACTTTTTTCCTTTTCCTTTGAATATCTGGTGGAACATTCCTTCTTATTTTTGCTATTTGTTCTTTGTAGGACTCCCTCCCCTCTCTGTAGGTTAAGTGGTGTGTAGTTTTTGTTCTGTTTTATAGATCATGGAAAAACTTGCGATTGATTGAGTACTTCTGCTGGAGATGCATTCTCCAGTTTACTTGTCACACTTGACACATATTTTCCAAGCTGCACGTCAACTTTTAAACATAGTTCTATGTGGATTTAAACGGAACAGACTGAATATGTCCTAATTGCTTTATATTTATTTGAAGTCAAAACTGTCCAAATTATCGGAATCTAAACTATACATTTTCTCCATTCATCTCTTGATTATTCTGGCCATTGAAGTTCTTTCCATGATAAGCGTGATCGGAGTATTGAAAACTACTTTAAGTAGAGGAACGCATTTAGTGCTGATTTTAAAATTGATCCTTGCTCTAAAAGTTGCAGCTTGAGTCTCTGAATTGAAGGAATTTATCATTAGCTTTGCTTCCTGATTCCGTAACCTGTTTTCTGCACATAGATGTGTTGCTTGAGCAAGGTTCTTAAATGAGGGAATTGAAACTTTTGCTTTTTGCCATGAGTCCTTGGGATTATTACTCTTGCAGTAACCTGTTGTCGCATATGTAGTCCGTCTTCTCTTATCATTGTTCTCCATGGATATTTTACCAAATAATATGCTATGACAGAAAACTAATGTAGAACTAGGATTTCTGTGCATTTTAGTAAGATACAGTGAGCATTCTGGGTGCTTGTACCTTTCCGCTTTTTTGCTTTAGCTTTTAAGATTTGTAGTTTATTTGATGAGTAAATCACCTCTTGAACAGATGAAATAGCATTTAAGCTCATGTAGAATCTGTGACAAGAAGCTGAGGGAGGCTTCCTAAGGAGTTTCTTTGTTGTGAAAGTACTTTTGTAGTTTCTTGTTTTAAATTCCATGGTAACTCTAACTCATGATTTGACTGAATTGATTCCTGAAGTTAGTAGGCAGAGGAAAGCACCCTCAGTTGAAACATATTTTGGCTAGTAACAGGAGAGCGACGTCACGTGATCTTATGTTGGTATTTGCCAGAAGTTATCTTTATGGTGGTGATAATTGCCACTTCATTTGAGTCACTTTGGATGGAAGGATTTAACTTTGTGCGGCTACAAGGATGAATTAACAGTTTGTGAACGGAAATCAGATGAAAATTTGGAGTACTTGTTTAATGATGCTATGAAACCACTTTCTAGTATTCGTGTTGGTTCACTGTTTTATGTTGACATGTTCTTTGATTCCATTCCATCCCATGTTCAGCTTTTGAGATATCTGTAGGGATGGTCGATTGATCTTTTCCACAATTCCTCTTAATTTTCTGCTGCTTTTCCTCTTTTTGCTTGTCCTTATACCCAGAGCTTCTGGAAAATAGGCAAAATGGGTCGTGGAGTTAGTAGTGGTGGAGGACAGAGTTCTTTGGGCTACCTTTTTGGTAGTAGTGGAGAGGCTCCAAAAGCAGCAGCAAGTAGTCCCCCAACTGCTCCAACTGAGGTGGACAATCCACCTCCTTCAAAACCAGCGGCTGTTTCTCCTCCAGTAGACGTTACCAAGCAGATTCCTGCTGGAATCCATAGTACTTCCTCAAACAACTACATGAGAGCTGATGGTCAGAACACTGGCAACTTCCTCACGGTAAATTACTAGCCATGACAGCTTTGTCATTCAGCATTTAACAGGATATCTGTTTTAGCAATTTTAGTGAGTATTTGCTAACCAAGTCTTATAACTGAAGAGATAATTGGGAGGATTGTTGCCATATAATTCAGGTAACTCACAGAAGTGTGATGTTTAAACTGCCATATTAATATAACTCATGTTCTGCTTGTTTTTCAGGGAAGTTATATTGTTTAATTAATTGTAATATAACTATCACTTGATATTCATCTCATTTGTGGAGTGTAGTCCTTTTGCTAGTAAACTGTAGGACAGTGTTGTTGGAGGGAGCAACTGTTTTTGCTCTCAAAAAATAGATGGGAAAAACTGCGATCAAAAGGATGTGAACCTATACCTAAGGTTTAGAAGACCTCTGTCCTCTCAATTAGACAATGTACGGTTTTTTCTTGTCTCCATTAACTGCTCGGGCATCGACCCAGGAAGAATCAGGCTTTGATCCATCATACACGGAGGAAAGGGTAGAGCCGCTCCAATGATTTTACAAATCCCTGCTCTCATCAAGGGCAGGCCTTTTGTTTTCTTAAAAGCTTCAGTAATAGTCGACCTATCTGTGGCAGGAATTGATTGAAACTTCAGCATGGGCTCATGACCTCACCTTTAGCTAATTTGATTCGATGAGATAAACCAGTGGCTCTTTCCATTGTACAAGCAAGATTGGTTGGATTAGCCCATTTTGCTATAGCTTATATATTCACGTATGCGGCTCTTTGTGCCCAATGTGGATATCATTTGAAAATGAGTAGTTCAGAATTGAACTTTCGATTAATCTAGGTACTTGGGATCATATGGATGAACGCATGGTTTCTCAGGATCCCATCGAATTTTATTTGTAGGAGGAACCTCATAACAAGAATTGAGAGCAGTATTACTGCCTGTGGAATCTTGTTGATTGTATGTGAAACATGTCTCCTCTGTTTTGCAATGTATGTTTGTTTGCTGTCGTCCACATGATGTTAATTGTTAACATGTAATGTCAGCTTCTTCATTCTTTAGCATGATCAAGTCAAATTTTTTAGTTTTATTCAAAAATTAAGCGTGCAGTGGAAATCATACCATTGAATGTTTTAGGATCCACGCATCTAGTGGAGGAAGGTAAGCCCCTGACATTGTGTCGATTTTGGTTTCTCATTATGGGTAGAGAGTAAATATATCATATTGTCATTTATTCTAGAACGTTGTTTTCATAAGATAGAGCTGCATTGCCGTGTGTTTTCTTCATGAGATACATCTGCTTGTGGTCCTTTGACCACTCCCCAAGCAGATTAGGGCCCATTTCTTACAAGCCCTCAAGGTACTCGTCTCCTGAAGAGTTTATTCTGGGCCTTCAGGCTAAAGGTCCGTATTGTCCTGACATCTTGGAAGATAGGGGCAAATTCTTGCCTGGACCTGGATCCACAAAGATTATGTCCATCATGCCAAGTGATCCTTTGTGCATCCCATGTGGGTCTCATTCCCCAATGATCAAGTGCTGTGATTGCATGAACCAGTGCCCGCGTTGAAGTTTCTTGATAGGCATGTCGTGCTGATGCTTCAAGCCTTGTGCAAGAATGTCAGATTCTCCTGTCTTTTTAGCACTTTCTTTCTCGTGTTTGTCAGACCTGCTGTCACTGTCGTCCTTTAATATTCTCATGAGATCATAGAGCACTTCCACTGTACTGTTGTCAAGAAACCTTGTGGCTTGCTGGACTCTTTGTTGATCGGATATCAGAAAAGTCCTGAATGTCGTGGCATCATCATGTCAGCTTCTTCTGTGAAGCATAAGGGTTTGAACATTAGCAGCCACATGAGGTTTTTTCCTGATGCCTGAAAGTTGTCTTGTATTTTCTGGAATTTTTGTGAGGTTGGAAGAAAGGTTATGGACATGACAATGCTGCTTTACCTTCTAAGGCCAAATTGTAGTCAAATGGCTGCTCATCTGATTTTCGTACAGCATGAATTTATCCAGTTCCTTGTTGACCCAAGTTATATGTGCAGGATCGGCCCTCAACCAAGGTCCACTCTGCACCTGGGGGTGGATCATCTTTGGATTACCTTTTCGGTGGTGGAGATAAGTGAGTACTGGACAGGCCTTTGCGCATGTCTCCTGAATTGAAGGTTACCGCTGAAAAGATCAAGTGGAGCCCGTGACATGGGACAACCAAGTGCTTTTTATTGTTCTGTAAACCGAATACTGAAACTTTGCTGCATCCTGTTGTGTAATATGTTTAATGTGGTGGCTGCTTATTGTTGGACTCCAATTTGAAGCACAATATCAGCTTCCGCAGCAGATGCATAAACGTCTGCTGCGAATGTTGATATCAGCGGAACTTGTTTCCTCGAATCTATTGATTCTTGCAGACTTTGCCCCGTTTCTCCTGTTATCACCGCACATTAGAATGGGGAGGTTGCGGCTTTGCCCCGTTTCTACTAGGATTTGATGGCCTGAAAATGGAAAAGTTAATATTATTTGTCAAAAATACATAAAAAAAAAAAACTACTCATTACTTTTCCTTATGATCTTTCCGTTCAAAATTCGAAAGTCGAATAATTGTCCTCAATCATAAGGAATATCGAGATATTTAGTTATTTATGTGGGATTCGTTATTTAATTATTTGACGTTTTTACCTTTTTATGCCAAAGGCAGCAGGAAGGTAATATTTCAAATTCCCTTTCCTTGGGTACGGATGCTTCTAGCAGGGTGGGAACTGGGAAGAAAATATTACGGACCAGTTTCATGGGGAAAATATTCTGAAAGCCGAATGGAATATCATATATATATATATATATATATATATATATATATATAGGATTAATTGGATCTTAGTTGAGTGAAAAAAAAAAATCTTAGTTTGCGATAAAAATGTCCTACATATAGTAGAAGGATTCAAATATGACCGAATTCTCCTTTCATAATCAATATATCTCACATGGGCAAATTGTGTAAGTCATGACGCATAATTTTATATAAACTCTTGCTGATCATGTATATTATCGTATTTTTGATTAAAAAAAGTATATTATCGTATGTAAATCATAGCAACACCAAATTGCTTGGTTGTCTTTTACGCGGTTTCTAACTTGAATCTAGTTTATACTGAATAGTTGATACCCAAATGTTATCTTTTTTACCTAATACAATTGTTTTAATGTATCTTATGTATCGTGAAAATATATACAATTTGGGTAAAATGGCAAACAAAACTAAAAAGTCTTATAAAATATTATAAAAAATATTTACAATAATGGTAATTACTTTATTCTTGAGGATAAAATCACCATTTTTAAATTTAATGTTTGTTTGGATACGCTCTATTACGTCAAAAACTCTTATTTTACGTGGTATTTATATCCCTCGCAATGGTAAAAACCTTTTAGCAGCAATAAAATGGGTACAAGAAGTATATATGGTTATATCTAGAGATGTCAAATGAATGAGTCATGGTGAATATGTTTCGATTCATACTGATCCGTATAACTCGTTTTGACTCATATTTAATCCATACTCGACCCGACTCACACTTAATCCATTTATCAAAAAATGCTAATATTCTAAGAAAATGTATACAACTCATTTAACCTACTTTAGACCCTTCACATGTAAATGTTATATGGATAAAAATTTGACATAAAATAAATATTTTTAAAGAAAAAATAATAAATAAAATAGAAAATGTGAAAAATTTATAAATTGAAGTACTTATAAAAAAACTGACAAAT
Organism: Rhodomyrtus tomentosa; assembly: GCA_028455895.1. Classification (NCBI taxonomy): domain Eukaryota; kingdom Viridiplantae; phylum Streptophyta; class Magnoliopsida; order Myrtales; family Myrtaceae; genus Rhodomyrtus; species Rhodomyrtus tomentosa. The sequence continues at coordinate 7,432,891 of JAPCWY010000003.1, read as the reverse complement.
GGGTTGTGATCCATATATATAAAAGGGCTGACAAAAATCTAGTAATATTTCGGTGGAGATAATCAATGGGAAAAAATTTAAGATAAAAAAAAATCAATGAGAAAACGTATTCGGATCCCCTGCCTCGTGGGATCAGGCAGGGGTGCCCTGATTTTAATTCCAGCCGTTCGTTCAAATCAGACGAACGAGATGTAGCCACGTCATCCGGCCAAATTTGAATAGTTTTAAAAAATTATTTTTCTCTCTCCTCAAATCTGAGAGATCGTCCCGTCCTTCTTCTTTTACCTCTTTCTCTCTCCCTCCTCCTCCTACGCCGTCTCAAATTTCCGTACCACCTCCTCCTCCTCCTCCTCCTCCTCCTTTCGCTCCGGCGACGGTCCCCTTCGACGCCAGCCTCCGTGGAACCGCCGTCGACCTTACCGACACCAAATCCAGAGGCGCGTCAGTGGGTTGGAGTCCGATAGGGGTCGTGGGAGTAGCTAGGGGGGGATTGGAGGCGCGAGTGGCTGTGTCTTCTCGTCATACCGATCTTCCCCATTTCTTAAGCGGTTCGCCTCCTCCGCTCTACGAACCGCCGTAGACGACGGCACCGGCCTTTTCCTTCTACGTCGCTGACGAGTTCGACTCTAGGTAACCTCCCGCTCTCTTCCTCCCTCATTTGTCCTCTTTTCGCTACGTATATGCGCCGGACTTTCTCGCTCCTGTAAATGGCTCTGGGTCTCTTAGGAACCGTTGCTGATGTTTGGTTCTGTTCAGATTCAGATCGATTTGTTCGACCGCGAATTATATCTGATGAACTTCGGGGGTGCCTTTTTTGCTGGAATTTCAGACATCGATTTTGATAGTTTTTATCCGAAGGTCCAATGTGTTCGAAAGTATAGAATGAAGCTGCAATGTATGCTTTGCGGGGTGTTGGTCTTGTAGATTGAAGCTCTTCATTTTCGTTAGGCTCCTTTTTATTGAAATTCTGTACTTGAACACGTGTACTTTTCGACCCCCCAAAATAAAAAGACAAAAACGTGTACTTGTGTCATGCGGATACATATATCTGTTTTCTGCTTATTTATTACAAAGTGCTTTTGTCTGCTGATTGGATGGCATTCTTGCCTGAGGGGATGTGTGGTTCACCTGGGGACCCTCTGAGGGTGGGAGAACAGTCTGCATTTTGTTTTGTCTCGAATCTCCATAACATTGCCCCATATTCTTGTAGAGGTGTATGGCCTTGTTTAGCTTAAATTCTTCACGGGGAGGTTGCAGAAAATTGGGGGGTTACTTGATAATGTTAAGCCTTGATGCTTCTATATATATATATATTTGGGTAAAGTTGATGCTTCTATATTTTAGTCTGTAGACATCTGGAAGCTGAGATTTGTGGATTATAGGGTAAGTAGAAAGAGCTGGTAATCACTTTCCTGGAGTTAAAATTTGATGTTTCTATTAAAAAAAATTGTAGCTTCAAGTAGATTGATTTCTATTGAATGAGAGAATATGTCAGTATATTAAACTGCAGGGCATCTCTGGTTTCTAGTACTTTTATGCTGTATGGATGTGAATCAGACAATCGGTCACAATGGGGTGGCTTCTTCTTTCCAGTGAGCAAAATTACGTTTCTTTTTCCTTCTGTGACCTTCTTCTAGTCTCTTAGTGTAACTATTCTTTCCTAGTTTTACTCCTTGGAGTAGTTTTTCCTTTCCATAAGCCTACATGGATGTGAAGTTCTATATCAATCACAAGTAATTAGTCATGTATATCATATTATTGTGTATTAGATTAAAGGGTTCACTGGCACTTTGATTTATCTTTGTAGACCTTTCAAGTTGGATGTTATGGCATCTTATATTGTCTATTCATGTAGTGTTGTTGCCTAAGTTTTGAATATGTTGATCTACTGCTTTTTTAGTGGCGGCACCAGTTAGAAAGTATGTCCTTGTCGGCGAATCTTGTATTCTTCCGAGCATCATTGTCTACATTTTCTGAGGTTTTGGATCATATAAATGAGTTTTTGTTTGTCATTGGATTGTTAGATAATTAGAGCGATATAGTCATGATAGGAGGTGCTCGCATCCGCCTCAATAGGTGGCAGCAAGCAGCAGTTGCTGTAGGTTCTGCTGTGGGTGCATTGCTTGACCCTCGAAGAGCGGATCTTATAGCAGCTCTTGGTGAGACGACTGGCAAGCCTGCTTTTGAGAGAGTCCTTGAGAGGATGAAGAGGAGTCCTGAAGGCAGAGTAAGTTTCTTAATTCATCCCAACTTTTTTTTTTTTTGTAACTTTTGAGTATACATATTGTGGTTTTGTATGCAGTTAAATGTGAAAGAACAAATGATTTGAACATGAATGATTACTTGTGAGTCTGACATTGTACATGGGATGTGCAGTGTTTTGGTGAGAAACTATTAATTGGTTACATTATAGATAACTAATCACATGTTAGTGATCCAGATACTTTTGAGTTTTGTTTGTCTTATGGCATGTCTTTGGTGACTAATTTTTTGGCTTGCTCTTGCTATCCCTTATGTTGAATGACTTTAGCATTCTGCAAACCTATAGTGCCAGGAGAACTCTGTCAGAGATTCTTTACATGATTTTTGCGCTGTTCTCTTCAGATGTCTTGTTATACGTATTTATATGTCTTTTCAGCATTAGAGTGTGACTAAAAATTCTAAGTTCTTAGAGGGCATCCAGCTAGAAACGAAATGTCATTGTGTTTTCTTTCTCATTAACACTGGAACTTCGCAAGTTCCTCTGTAGGTTCTCTTAAAACTTAAGTCAGTAGCATTTTTGTTAGAACACAATCTGCATTATGCTCTGATGACTGGTATGTCTGACGTGTGTCTGCTCTGCATTTTCTCCATTGCATGAGCTGGCCAGTAACTAAACCCATGTTCAGGACAATTGATATTTCGTGAATGCTGGGTACCTAGCTTACTAAGAAAATCAAATGTGATCCTTGGAATTTAGTGATATGTTTGTATCGTCATTTAAACATTAGTGCCTACTGCTTAGTACCAAGCCATCCAGTGTCGAGAGTTTCATGTTTCTCAAGACATCATATATTTTATTGAGTCTGCCTTTCATTTGCTGAACTGCAATTAGATAAAATCCTATTTGGGCAGGCGATTCTGTTGGACCAACCACGAGTAATATCTAATGAGGTTAGTCATGCATGGGACCTACCAGAGAACACATTTGGTGCTGCATATGCCAGGTTTATGGGATCCAGGAACTTTTCCCCAGATGACCGGCCACCAGTACGGTTCATGGAGACTGATGAATTGGCATATGTTGCCATGCGGGCTCGAGAGGTGCACGACTTTTGGCACACTTTGTTTGGTCTCCCAACTAATTTAATAGGCGAGTCAGCTCTTAAGGTGATAGAATTCGAGCAGATGTATCTGCCTATGTGCCTCCTATCTGTCTTAGGAGGCACAGCGAGATTCAATGAGAAGCAAAGGGCTTTATTCTTCCAGCATTACTTCCCATGGGCAGTTCAGGCGGGTATGAGGTGCGCGGACCTCATGTGTCTACATTATGAACGGCACTTCCATGAGGATTTGGAAGATGTTCGAAGGAGATGGGGAATAGTTCCTGCACCTGCTGCGCCTAAATAAAGTGCTGCCTGAACTTTCTGCAATTCTCACTGCATCAACATCTATAGATGCGACGGCACAGACTGAAGAGATCTTGTTCCCCTCGACTCTCTGAATCACCTTGTGCTTTTGTTGTTTTGATAGAAAAACTAAACCCGAGGTCTTTTTGTTATCAGGACCCACGGTCCTTTTCCCTTTTCTGCATAGCAATTTGGTGCGGCTTTCAATTTGTACAGGACTATGACCCAAATGCTGCACTTTCTTGTGCGTGCATCTTCTTCTCCCACTCTTGTACCGTTATCGAATCCAAAATGAGAGCGGAAATGACTCTTTTTTTTTTTTTAACGAACATTTGTATTTGACCAAAAAAAAAAAAAACAAAAGAAAGATAACATCTGTATATATTTATTTTTTTACCTGTTTTTATCTCTATCTCTTATATCTTTGATATTTGCTTTGCCTCTATCTGCAAAGCACTGGAGTCAAACTCCGCATCTTAATACTAACGTTTACACCCTCAATCCCTTGCCAGGCTGCATGCAACTTTCATGCCGGCAATCGACAGAGCACTAACCAGCGGAAAATGAAAGGAGTACAAACATCAAAGAGAACTAGTTGTGTGAAGTCCAAACTTTTTGCGAGGAATCTAGGATGGTTTACGGCGAAACTGAACCAAATCTAATAATTGGAGATCCAAATTGAACGGAGATAAAAGTGTTGGGGTGTGGCTCATACTGTTCGTTGGACAGAAAGAACATGGGTCCTAAAGAGTCAGTGTCCCTTGCACATGCTTTTATTATCTAAGCTTATATTTTTTATTGGTGATTTGGGCTTGAGTTTATAAATAGTTAATGCTATATATATTTTTTTCGCTTGTAATTTAGTAATGTAACGAGATGCGAGGTATTAATAATTATAATAGAATCGATGTACGTAACCTTAATTTAAGGATGAATGATGATAAAAATTTTGTGACTTGATTTCTTTACGCTTTATATACGATTTAAAATCATGTGCGAAAAGAAAGATTATGGGGGTTATTTCAGGTGGATTATTGAAAGGGCTAATCATCAATTTGCAAAGGGCGAGGGAAAGTCTTGTCGAGCTAGCTTTTGAGAATCAAGCGTCAGCAACGAAACGACTTAGGACCTGTTCTGTGAGACAAGTTTGGTTTGCGCCATAAGATTTTCATAGGTCAGCGAAGAGTCTTCTTCTTGCTTTGCTCCGTTCGTTTCAGCGGCCACCTTTTGCTTGCAGTCGTGATCCCAGATTGTTTCTACCGTTGGGATCATCTGAAACGTCAGGCGAAGGAAGGGGCTCCGATTTCCCGGTGGCCCAAATCCATCACTTTCATTCGTTCGCGTTTGCTCTTTAAAGCAGAAGAGGCAGCAGCAGCTTCGCGGTGCTGCCTCTCCCACTTTCAAGCTCGAAGCTGTCTTCACATCCCTCCGACTCATGAGATCCCTGTTCCACCTCCCCACACGCTCCGTGTGTGATTTCCCCAGAATCCTCTCCCTCACCGCTTCTCTTACCTTCTCTCTCCTCTCCGCGCCCGCCACCTGTTCGACCCTTTGTGTGAAGGAAGACCCACCTCAAGACTCTGCCCATTTGCTCCGCCAATGGGGCTGCAGCGACGATGACATCTCCAAGCTGTTCTCCCGCCGCCCTTCTCTCCGCAAAGCCAACCTCGCTCAGCTTCGCTCCAAGCTCCAAATACTGACCGACGTGGGCATCGCCGGTGCCGACCTCGTCAAGGTCATCCACTGCCGCCCTCGCTTCCTCAGTTGCCGCATCAACAACCACCTCGAGGACCGCCTCCAGTACTTCATTTCCCTCTTCGGCTCCAAAGAAGTCCTCCGCAGGGCCATCATTCGCAACCCTTCCATCCTCACCTACAATTTCCCTGGCAGGATTAAGGCCATTGTCGATCTGTATGAGAAGATGGGCGTTAGCAAGGGCGACTTAGTTCCCATGCTCATGTCTCGCCCGACTTTGATACCCCGTACTTCTTTGGAGAATGAAAAGCTGGATTACATTCGCAGGACTGGGGTTCCCCGGAACTCCAAGTCTTATAAATATGTGGTGACCATCATGGCCGTCTCCAGGCTTACTACAATCCGTGAAAAGGTGGCTAATTTGGAGAAGTTTGGGTTCTCAGAGGAGGAGGTGTTGAGTCTATTTGGTCGCTCCCCTTTCATGCTCACCTTCTCCATTGATAAAATCCAAAGGAACATGACTTTCATTTTAGGAATCATGAAGCTCCCGGCAAAGGTAGTTTTCGAACACCCATTTCTCTTGCACTGTAATTTGGAGAACGTGCTGAGGCCGCGTGTTCTTCTTGCTGCCAAGATTCAGGACATGGGTCTCTCTCCTCAAATCCAAGGCCCTAATGTCTTCAGGGCTCTCAGGATGACTGAGAGCAGATTCTTAAAAGCATTTGTTGGGTGTCACACGGGAGATGTTGCCAATGAGTTGATGGAGTTCTATAACACTGTCAAAGGTGTCAAGCGATTGGCTGAAGCCTCGAAGAAGAACTATACCAAAGGATTCCCTTTCTGAAGGACTTCGATTTTGATGCCGGCAAACTTGAGACTTGAGAGTGTCACTTACACAGATACCAAATGCTCAATATTTGATAAATTCAAAATGGGAGTCTAAAAATGAGATGTGGAAAGCCCACTGTGTACTGCATCTCTTGATCGCCCATATCCAGGTCTCTTTCACTTTTCCATAGAATGTCCAAATTGATCACAATTTAAGCAGACCATAGGCAGATTTTTTTAGGTCATTTTGGTGGAAATGACCTGCTCCTTCTCTCTCAATTTCAGCTTCATATTTCTCTATGGCAGTTCATGTACCTTGGTTTGTTACCATTGACAGGGCTACAACTTTGCAGTGATATCAAGGATTTTTCCTATTTTTCTTGTTATACTGGTGCTTACTATCTGCACTCGACTTCGTCCTAATCTATCTGAATATTAGTGGTAGCAATTATCCAACTGTAGTTAGACGTGCTCACTGGATTTTTGATTCCATTTACATCCGGAAAGTCAGTGCCTCCAGTTAAATTGGTGCTTGCATGTTCCTTGAATTTTGGCATCCTGTTCTAAGTGATTGTCTGCTCTGCCGCGTTGCCTTTTTTGTTTTTTTCCTTTGGTTTGTCAAATGATTTGGCTTAGGAGTTCAAAAATTCATTTGGTTCTACTCATCTGTGTAAAGATGGGGCTGGCGTGACCTTGAATAGGGAAAACCATGAAACTAAGTATTTGTCTTACGACCAGAAGCGGGCACAATAAGAACATAGGAGAATGGATATTTCTCTTATGGACCAGGATCATCCTGTTTTTCCTTCTGAGGTTGAAAAGCTTGACAAGGTGATGATAAATCTCATCTCTTGACGCAGGTAAATCCCCATAGGGCCAATATTTTTCCTTGGAAACGGCCATCAAGTGCAGAGGCGGAATATCGAGCTATGGCTCGTCTGACTAGCGAGTTGTTTTAGTTGAGGATGTTGTTATCCAAACTCAACATGCCATCTTCAACTCCTTCAGTTCTGTATTATGATAACCAGTTCGCTATGCATATTGCCTCAAATCCAGTCTTTCATGAACGTACAAAGTATATTGTCATTTTGTGTGAGGAAAGATTCAGAATAAAGAAGTAACACTTCAATGCACACAGACAGAGGATCAACTTGCTGAACTTTTTACTAAGTCATTACGAGGTAGTAGAGTGATTACGTTGTGTAACAAGTTGGGGCTATTTGATGTTTATGCACCAACTTGAGAGGGAGTATTGAAACGTTACTTATTGGACTTATTTGTTAATAAGGGTAGCTTAGTCTTTTTAATTATTACTAAGCCCTACATATTGATGTAATCTCTCATTATCAAAATATATTTCTTCTTCTCTATTTTACGGTTTTCAAGAATCCAGTCACTGAAGACTATTTAGAGAAGGATGACCAAGGCGATAATGGATCTGATGCAAAGAAGAAACACCAAAATATGCAAAGGAAGTTGAGTTTTCAAGCACATATAACTCCCCTTCCTCATGTACTTTACCAATCATCCTCTTCGTAACCAGATCCTGGAATACACAAGAATTGAGATAAAATGTTATTGAACATTGAAAGGTTTTAGTTAACTTACTGATAGACATGAGATTAAATGAAAATTGTGGAAGATAAAGCATTGAGGACAAAGGAAATGAGGGAGTTGGATGAACTGTGCCAACTCCTTTTAACATGGGCAGATGAACCGTTGGCTAATGTAATTATGGACGAGGAAGGAGTAAGAGAGGAAAATATACCTGAAAGACTTGACATTATGGACGAGGAAGGAGTAAGAGAGGAAAATATACCTGAAAGACTTGACATGTGATCAGAAGCCTTGAATCAATGACCTAAGGGCGAGAAGCAGCTGAAACACACACAGTAGCATTACCTATCTGTGCTAAAGTAGCAGTGGAAGAAGTAGATTGTGAACTTTGAGACTGGTACTCCTCTTTAGACATAACCACTATCTTACCCCCTGAAGACTGTGGAAAAGAATTAATGCCAGATGCTGTATTTGCAAATTGGTGTTGCTGCCCCGGTCTTTCATGTAACTTGTAGAAAAACTTTTGAATATGACCTGGTTTGCCACAATAATGACAAGTTCGAGCTCTCCCTTGACCACTACATTCATTATATCCTCCATGATTTCCTCAATCACTTCTAATCCCACTATCAGTATAGGAGCGTGACACAAGGGTTGAATTATCTTGAGAAGACTCACGAGATACTCGAATAACCCGATCAAACGTATATGTGAGTGATGCAATGTCTCTCCTCTAAGGATTTGAGATCTAACAGTTTCATATTCAAGGCCAAGACTTCCTAGAAATCCTATTACAGCCAATTGTTCTCTCTGAAGTTGCATCTGTTGAACATTGGCGGAAATATGAAGAACATCATTCTGACTCCTCATACATTCTCTTAAAATTAGCAAAGCATTGCTTGATAGAATGCCCCTTTCTCTCAGAATGATAAAATTTCTGCGATAACTCGTACACCTGCGAAAGGGTGATAGAATGCCCGTTACTTTCAGAACGATAAAATTCCCACGACAACTCGTACATTTGTGAGAGATTATTTTGACCCGAATACAATACATCAAATTACTCCCACAGTTCTTTAACTATATCAATATGAGTTACTAAATCAATTATATTTCTTTCCATAGAGTTTAACATCTAACCAAGAATATGTGCATCAATAACATCCCAAATCTCATCATTTTTGGGCTTAGGCTCAGCCAAGTACCTATGTTGATTCCTGCCCATCAAAGTAACATTCACAATTTTCTTCCACTGAGGAAAATTAGTACCATCCGCAAGTTTTTAATCAGTGATTCGATTAGATGAGAAAGAAATCACCTCAGTCATCACAACATTATTCTTCTCAGAACTACTCTCAACTTTGTTATTATCGGGATCACCCATCCTTAACAATCTAATGATCCACCACAATTGAAAAATATTGCATCAATCCACCAAAATCCCAAATATTCAGCTCCAAAATATCCAAAATTCACCAAATCAGCTTCGCATATGTGCGAAAAATTCAGAAACATTTCACAAACACATCCATATCAATAATTAGAGCTACCCACATAATTATCGAGCCTAATCATCAAATAACGCGTCCAAAAATCTGCTATGATGTTGAATATCCATCAATCCGCCAAAAAATAAACCTGTATGTCATAACCGAGAGACATGGGTGTTGAACCTGGTCCGCTGACAATGGACGACGCCTCAATGATGATGCAAGGCTTCCCAACGACGGAAGGCGCTGGATTTGGACTTGCCAGCTTGGGTGACGCTGGGAGACGTATCTTCAGGGCCTGTCGGGTCTTGCTGACGCCATACTTGGCCTTGCCGGGCCTAGGCGACCTCAGGCGACGCCCTTGCAAGGCTTATTGGCCCAGTCGACTCCCCGACAAGGCTCACCGGATCTCGACAACTCTGGGTCAAGGCTCGCAGGGCCTAGGCAACACTGGGTCAAGATTCCTCGAATGTTTTGGTGAGAAGAGGGGTTGACTGGTAGTCGGCGGTGAGTGGTTGAGGGGATTGAGTGATGGTCGACGGCGAGTGGTTGACGGCGGTGAAGGGTGGTGGACGATGATAAACGACTGTCTTAAAGTTTAGAATTTTTGTGGCTCTGATACCATATTAGAAAAGGAAAAAAGATTAATGATATTATTTAATAAAGTAGTATTTAACCCCATAAACATAAAATACCACTTTACCCTTAATACTTCTAACACAAATAAAGAGCATTCTGGAATGTGACAATGTGCTGGTGAAAGTGAAAGATCTTCCAGAAAAAAATAAATATTGATGACCTTCTCTCTCCAATGTCCATCAGGTTCTCATGCATAACATAAGGAATTGGAAGACACAACCCCACCGTGCGAGAATGGGTGGAGACCGGCAGTACCAGTCCTTGAATTTCCATTTGCATTGCAACGACTGGATCTTACATTACGCCCAGCGGCCATCAGGTACGCTGCACATTCCTGAAGTAGAGAGAGACACTAGTGACACGGCACTCGCTACCTGCATGTGCGAAGTATGATGGCTGTCTACAGGAAGAAATAGGGCAGTCTCATGCGCAAGGAACTAAATGAAATGAGAAGTTGTAAGAGATAATGCTAATTGTACTTCTTGTCTTTTTATTACTTAATATATGAGTAATTTGGAAATAGACCCGCTTCCTTTCCTTTGTTATTGAGGCCTGTATTAGGAGGACATGAGAAGGTGGGAGAAAAAGGTTTCGACTTCATTTGTAAAAGATGCACACGGTCGCCTTCAGAAACTAGTTGGGTACATGGAAGGAGGAGCTGGTGCTTTGCCCTTCTTTCCCAAAGAAATAAGAGAGCGCATGATGCTTCTGTTTCCACCTATAAAGGGGCATTCAATTATCCCTCAGGAAGAATAGTTGTCAGGCTTTGATGAAATTAGATTCCAGAAAGTGGGGCAGCAAATGGCCCTTTGTCATCACTAGAGTTCTTCAAATTTCCATCTTCTCCTCCCGAGAAAGCATTAGACAAACACATTCCAGTTGACCGAGCCTAATGCTAATTGCTTTGTTCCAGCCTTCCTTCTCCTTTTGCGCACCTATCTAAAAGAGACTACAATGCTTCTTGGTTGCGAAAATGTCCGGGCCGTATCCTGCCTCGTTATTGCTAGTAATTGGTAACGTATGTTGCTCGGCTATATAATAAAGAGCAGTGAAACTAAATAAAAACCTCTCAGTTAGTACGTCACAGTGAAACTGTAAGGCTCTTTTAAAAAACAAAAAAAAAAGCTGTTTTTTTTTTATTACGTCAGTGGAGGTTAAGAGAAATCAAAGATTATGATGGATGGCGAAATGATAGCTCTTCAACTCAAAACGCTCATCAAATCACGATGACATAAAGTTGAGATTTCATGAGCAATGGACAGCTTCGCCTGTAGAGGACTAAAATGGCATAACCACTTTCGAAACAATGGAGGGTTGGAAATTACTAATTAGTGCAGCAGAAGCAAATTTTTTTTTTTTAAATTATATATTTTGTACCAGCCTCAAACATGTCCGAAAAAGGAGATTGGATGGGAAGAAACCTAGTATTGGAGTGTTACGTAGGGAGAACAGTTACATACAATTGAAATTGTGCAATATTCAGTGGCCAATACAATTATTTAAGTTTGAACCGCAACGAAAGTTTGGCGCAAGAGAAGAGACCCACAATTACCTATAAACTTGCGAAAGTTTCAGTGCGATGCCCGAGGCTTTTTGAATTATCTCTGATTGCAGATGCTAACGAACGATCGACAGTGACGAGGAAACGTTGAACTCGTCGGGTTTTTTGTTCAAGACGAAATACGTACTTTCGAGTTGGCTTATGCAAGAAAAACTAAACAATAGGAACTCCAATGGGCCAACGTACTTTTCTTAACCATTCCTTTCGGAGATATCCAAGTCGTGATTGAGATTGCATTGGATCGGACAGCTTCTATTTATTCTTCTGCCTGTAACCTCTCAACATATGTGAACTCTTTCGACTCTTCATGGTTTGCCATGGAAGAATAGTTTTCGTAAATCCGCCAAGTGGTTGACTCCTTTACGGTTTTTACGGTGGGTAATCCGCGTGGCATTTTACGGTTTTATATGCAACATCTCTCTGATTAGGCATTTGCCATCTATTTTCATTATTCAATTAATTTAATTGTTAGCGGGTACTTCAATCCATCAATTGGGGGGATGGAGTTTGCGGCAACGTGACTCCTCGACAGATATCCGAATTCTACTTGCTATATTACATGGCGATGCTAACTTTTTCTTGACAATACTAACCTTGATATCTTCGACAGCTCTTCTTTCGGGGTCACTGGAGATTACCAGGTTTTGCGGTATGTCGTACACTTTCCTGATGGGAAAATTATCACGAAGTTATTAAACCTATTATGATTATGCCAATTTAATCCTAAACTTTTTTATTTTTGCTAATTCAGTGCTAAATCTTTTGTATTTATGCTAATTCAATCCATTCTGTCAACTTTGACAAGTTAGTGCTAACGTGACAAATTTTAATAATTTTTCAAATTTTATTCATTTATTTATTCTTCTCCTTCTTCCTCTAGCCGGTCGCTGAATTGGCGATTCGTCAAAGGAGAGAGCCGACGAGGTTGAGCTCACCTAGCAACTGCAAGGCCGAGCCTTGCCAGATTTCTCCAGCCTTGCCCAGAGCGAGGCTAAGCTTACCTGACACGGCAAGGCTGAGCCTCGTCAACCTTGCCTAGATTTGGTGAGGCAGAGCTCACCTAGCGACGACAAGCTCAACTTTACGGGCCCTCACCGGTCGATCGTCGGATCGACCATTGGTTGGATGAAGAAGAAGGGAAAAAGAGAGAGAAAAAGAAACAAAAGAAAAGACTATAAACAAATAATTTGAGAAAAATATCAAAGTACTATTTAAAATTGCCATATCAGTACTAGTCGGATGGATTTAATCGACACAAATGCAAAATGTGTATGGCTCAATTAATTAAAAAAAATATTTACAACTGAATTGACACAATTGCAATAAGTTTATAACTTCCTTGGTAATTTTTCCTGTCTCTTGATATGCCCATTGATTATTGCTCATGGCTAATGGCTAATGGCTTCAGCAAGCTAAGAATAATGACATCGGGTGCCCTCCCTCCCCCAAAATCCAAGGAGAGACAAGAACAAGGGGCACACGACGAGGAAAAGATGACGTTAAAAGCACGGCAATAACAAGGTGAGTTGTCAATTGATGGACATGTGTGTCCACGTTTGGCTTTGTTCATCATCGGATATGAGTGGACCCATACCACAACCAATGGCTAGCTAGTGGATTTCCCAACACCACCCCCGGCCTCTTCGCTACTCGTCCTATCGTGTTGATTAGGACATTCCCTTCCTTTTTATTTTTCATGCCCAACCTAACCTAATGGAATATCTTATTTGTGTCTTCATTCCAAAATTTTGGCAACAGAACCAGTTTCCATCTTTAGTAGATAGCTCCACTTTGTTTTGCCAAGGACGTTTCTCTGTTTCACATGTAGCTGGTAATCATTCCATTGGAGATGTGGAGTGGAGGGGATAATTCAATGGAAGAGAGCTCACAAGTCTCGCCAAGTCATTTCGCATTAGCTAGCATTATTGATCCATGATGCAGGAGCGTGCCATATCCTCTCACTCAGCGCTCTATGTGGATCGTGTGTGCGTAACATATCGTAGCTGTCCGAAAGACCCGTAAAGCGTGTTTCCCGGTTGAAGAGTGATGTACATCGGTCGTGGACGGCGACCGTTGTGTCGAATATCATTTAAGCTTTGTAACCTAAGGATTACGACACCCCAATGAAGTTAAAGAAGCAAGTTCTTGAACTGCATGGGGGTTGGATAGTGAAATTGGCCTTGGTTCAATCTATCATTTGGATTTTGGATTCCATCGTACGGGGATAACGACGCCACAAGTGTCATAACATTCGTATCATAAATTTTTTTCAGCCACTTGAGTGCCATAACTATAATTGATCTTTTAAGTATCAAATTTTTTATCAAATCATTCACCCAAATTCGTCGTGACATATTACTTGTGATGAACGTTCTTAAAAAGTTATGGTACTCAAGCGACCTATTCAAAAGTCATATAACATTCAAGTGATAGAAAAAAAAGTTATAACACTTAAGTGAGCACCGTATATAAGTTACGACACTTAAGTGATCCGGAAAAAAAAAAATTTGTGGTGCTTGTAGCGTTCTTATCCCCCATTATTCTGGGACCTGTGGGAACTATGGGGAATCTACCGCCACATAGTTTGCCGATAATTATACCAATCGCTTAATTATCTACTGCCATGTAGGGACGAGCTCAGCTTGACAAAGAGGGCATGCAGATATTTGAAAAAAGACCCAATAGCTCACCTTTATTTGAAACTAGACTTATGAATTGAAAGGAGGAAAGTGAGCTATGCACAGAGAAGAGAACCAAACAACAGGCAATAGTGTCACTTAATCAGAAAGAAGCCTGATGCGGATATATCTTCCTGATCCGTGATTGTTATTGGGCGAGAGGGTTTAAGAGGGGACCGCCAGAATGTGGCCTACAACCACCTGCTCTCTTTCGATCACTTCCTTCAATAAAGAAGAGTAAAAAGACCACTGAATGCAACGGTTTCTGCTCCTGAAAGTGAAGGCGTTGTGTGGTTTCTGTCTGATAAGGAAGCGAAACGGAGATGATCCGAAAACAAATTATACACACACACACGCACATATATATATATATATATATATATATATATATATATATATATATATATATATATTCTGTGGCGATTCAGGTCGACATATACGCACGAAATGACAGATGGGTAGGGTCAAGAAATTTAAACCTTGACATGGCAATATCAAATTTCGGAGCAGTTGGTCGACATGATGAATGATGCATCATTGACAATGATTTTACTATATGGAAAGCGGAAATATCTGCAGCTATTTCTAGAATAGGCTTGTAAGTTGACAAATTCTTGTAGGGTTTGCGTCATGATGCAAGTTGCTGTGTGTTTGTACATATTCCTCGGGACAAAATACATCAAAAATGAAAAAAAAAAATTGAAACTATGTAAGTCACTCAGAATTCTGCTTGTAGGAAACTCGTGACCTGCGAGCTCATTAGACATTCTATCGATGGGCACTGTTGAAATACAACCTCCTATCAATCCCTATATACTTTTTATATTCACGTGTTCTAATTCTACTTAATAATTGGGTTTACATTACGAAAAACCTCAAACTAACACATCTGTGATAAATTTACTCAAAATTATTTTTTTGACCATGAAAAATCCCATTGGTACTCTTGTAACAAATTTATTCCAAATTATTTTTTTGGCTATAAAAAAAATCATAAACTGATAGATCTGTGATAAATTTACCCTAAATTGATTTTTTTGACAACGAAAATCTCAAACTTGTTCATCTGTGACAAATTTACCTTTCGTTAAATTCGATTAATATTGCAAAAAATTTTAAATTGACACATATGTGACAAACAGAGGGTAAAAATCCTAAATCAGTACATTCATGAACTGCCACGTGTCATCTAATTGAGCAATTTGACGATTAAATTTAACAAAGCTAACGGAGGGTAAATTTGTTACAAATGCACTATTTTGAAGTTTTTCATGGTCAAAAAATAATTTTGGGTAAATTTTTCATAAGTGTACCAATTTGAGGTTTTTCATGGTATAAATCCTTAATAATTTAAGTTTTTAGATTGTACTTTTTAACATTGTATCAAAATCAATGTTATCATTTTTCGCAAATGTGCATCCACCCTCAGCAATCAAATTCCACGCGTCGGGGTCAAATTCTAGTGTCACTCCTAATCCAGCTTAAACGTGATGGGGATTATTGAAATATTATCCCATATCGCTTGACAACGAGTTATATTATTTTTTATATTCATGTGATATCTCTTCATTAAATAATTTAAATTTTTAGATTGAACTTTTTAACGCAGTAAATCCTATCTATAATCTCGATCCGATACGGACCATTAGCTTCTTTTCATTTGGGCCCAGATCGTGGTGTCAACATCCATCCGAAAACTCTTATCTATGTATTGGACTATCATATATGTAACGAAGTTAATCAAGACTAGCATTAGACCCAAAAAAATCTAGACTATGATTTCACCCAAAAAAAGAAAAATCTGGACTAGGACTATAGCATGCAGAGACTAATTAATGCCTTCGATCCACAAAAAAGAAAACTCTTATAGCATGTCTATACTTGAGACTCGACCAAGAATTTTATTTTCACCCGACTTTGATTGTGTTATAATTCTAACGCGGAAATTACCAGGATCTTGCAAATACGTCAACGCAAAAGCCTAGAAATAATAACAAAGAACAATAAAGAACACCAGATATAACGTGGTTCGGTCCGAATGTCGGTACCTACATC
Source organism: Rhodomyrtus tomentosa (assembly GCA_028455895.1). Taxonomy (NCBI): domain Eukaryota; kingdom Viridiplantae; phylum Streptophyta; class Magnoliopsida; order Myrtales; family Myrtaceae; genus Rhodomyrtus; species Rhodomyrtus tomentosa. The sequence goes on along the minus strand of JAPCWY010000003.1, from coordinate 7,416,780 downwards.
CACGGGGAGAGCCAACAAGAACAATTCACTATATCGAAGAATTGGATTTACAATCGCTCAATGAGCTCGTGTTTCCCGCACCTAAATTATACCCAATCCCAAAGTGCTTATAAACAGACAACTCTCAATTGAATATAAAATAAAACTGAAATAAACTCACGAACGAAGCATAAATCTTGACCGTACTGCTCCTCTTCTTTTCGTGCGGCTGTGTCTTGGAACGAGCAAAGAAGAGAGTCTGCAAAGTCTTCTCTTTTTGGATCTCTATATACCTCGCGGCTATTGCAGGATGCAGATAAGAAAAAAAAAATCCTTACTCTTTTGTTTCCTTTCTTGGACCAATATCTACTCAAATAATATATAATATTTGAGTCACATCTTTTGTCTTCTACTGTAAATATCAAATATGCAATTAAAACTCATCCAAAACATGCCACAATTGTTTCGATTGAATATTTAAACCAAAATATATATTTGCGGACGATTTAAACTCGAGACATATTTAACAATTCTCCACCTTGACTCGATGTTTGAAAGTCAACTCATAGTGCTCATCATCCATACTGCTCTCCCATCGCCCCGAAAGGCGATCACTCTCCACAGACGCCAATAGTGCTTAAGCAAAACTTGAACTTTGTCAAAGTAACAGACTTAGTCATCATGTTCGATGAGTTCTCTATTGTAGCTATCTTTCTTACAACAACCTTACCTTTCGCTAAAATATCTCGGATGAAGTGGTACCTAATATTGATATGTTTCGTCCGCTCGTGATAAACCGGATTATACGCCAGAAATATCGCACCTTGATTGTCACAGTATATATCAACACTTTTCTGATCTAACCCAAAGTCCAAGAGCAAACTCTGTAACCATATCGCCTCTTTCGCTACAAAGGTCAGTGCCATGTACTCCGCCTCAGTCGACGACAAGGCCACGTGGTCCTGCTAAAGACCGGCACTCATCCAAGTTACCTGCATGATCAGAATCCACAAAACCAGTGGTTTCACATCTATCACTATCCCTCCGGTACACTATGCTAACGTCTGCTGTCCCCTTCAAATATTTGAGGATCCATTTCACAGCTTCCCAATAAGCTTTACCAGGACGCTTCATATAACGACTAACTACACTGACAGCTTGTGAAATTTCAGGTCTAATGCATACCATAGCATACATAATACTACCAACTGCATTAGAATATGAAACACGGGACAAATGTTCCTCCTCCTCCTCCTCAGTCTGCGGTGATAATTTAACTGAAAGTTTAAAGTACTTCGCTAATGGTGTACTCACAGACTTCGCTGACTGCATATTAAAACGTGCTACAATCTTCTCAATATATTTCTTTTGAGATAGACGTAATAATCCTGCATTTCTGTCACGCAAAATCTCCATTCCTAATATTTTCTTTACAGCACCTAAATCTTTAATCTCAAACTCAGCACTTAACTGCTTTTTCAGCGCATTAATATCAGACATATTCTTAACTGCTATCAACATATCATCAACATATAGCAATAGATATATCAAAGACTCATCATCCAGTCTTCTAAAATAAACATAGCTATCCATCTGACTCTTCGAATAGTCCTAACAAGTCATGAAAGCATCAAAGCGCTTATTCCACTGCCTATGAGACTGTTTCAGCCCATACAAAGATTTTTTTAATAAGCAAACATGATCTTCCTTACCCAGAATAACAAATCCCTCTGGCTGCCTCATGTAAATCTGCTCCTCCAACTCACTATGAAGAAAAGCCATCTTTACATCAAGCTGCTCCAACTCGAGATCCTATGCAGCAACTAAGGCAAGTAAAATACGAATAGAAGTATGCCTTACCACAAGAGAAAACACTTCATTATAGTCAATGCCCTCCCGCTGTGTAAACCCTTTCGTCACAAGTCTCGCCTTATACCTCGCTGCCTCGATACCGGGAATGCCTTCTTTCCATTTGTAGACCCATTTGCTTCCAACAATCTTCTGACTCTTTAATACTTTAACTAGCTCCCATGTTTGATTTCGATGGAGTGATTCCATCTCTTCACTCATAGCCCCTAACTACTGCGACGACTCAGAACTAGCCATCACCTCAGAATAAGACATCAAAACGCTTATTCCACTGCCTATGAGACTGTTTCAGCCCATACAAAGATTTCTTTAATAAGCAAACATGATCTTCCTTACCCAGAATAACAAATCCCTCTGGCTGCCTCATGTAAATCTGCTCCTCCAACTCACCATGAAGAAAAGCCGTCTTTACATCAAGCTACTCCAACTCGAGATCCTGTGCAGCAACTAAGGCAAGTAAAATATGAATAGAAGTATGCCTTATCATAGGAGAAAACACTTCATTATAGTCAATGCCATCCCGCTGTGTAACACCACAAGTCTCGCCTTATACCTCGTTGTCTCGACACCGAGAATGCCTTCTTTCCGTTTGTGGACCCATTTGCTTCCAACAATCTTCTGACTCTTGGGTACTTTAACTAGCTCCCATGTCTGATTTCGATGGAGTGATTCCATCTCTTCACTCATAGCCCCTAACTACTGCGACGACTCAGAACTAGCCATCGCCTCAGAATAAGACGAAGGCTCATCTGTCTCCACTTCGTCACCTACAGTCAAAGTATAAGCAATATCTGTATAATCATAACGTACCAGTGATTTTATTTGCCTCCGTTGTCTACCCTCAACTAAAGTATGTTGTGATTGTATTGGTTGTTGACTATCACCATCTTCAGAAACTGCGGCCTCATCTGCAATTTTAACATCTGTTACCTCTGAGATCTCTGGAGTCTTCACCTGAAGCTCTACCTCACTATTGACACCATGATCTGTCTGCTCTGCTGGTAGTGTCTCAGGATTCCTCTGTCGAAGTATTGCAGTCTCATCGAAAATTACATCTCTGCTGATTATAAAATCGGGTGATCTGAGATCAGTGCACCACAATCGGTAGCCTTTCACCCCATGTGCATAACCCAAAAATATGCACTTCTTTGACCTCGGCTCAAGCTTACCATCACTAGTATGAGCATACACAGAACATCCGAATACTCGTAATCCGGAGTAATCAACAGTTTTTTCCGACCATACTTCCTTTGGAGTCTTCCACTCAATAGCAGATGATGGAGATCGATTAATCAGGCAACACATCATGTTCACTGCTTCGGCCCAAAATTCATTGCCTATTCCAACATGCGATAACATGCTTCGAGCCTGCTCAAGTAAAGTTCTATTCTTCCGTTCTGCCACGCCATTCTGCTGTGGTGTCCCAGGTACTGTGCGGTGTCTAACAATACCTTCTCTTTCGCAGAACTCGGTAAAATCTTTACCATAGAACTCCATGCCGTTATCGGTTCTTAGGCACTTGATTTGTTTATCTGACTACTTCTCAATCAATGCCTTAAATTTCTTGAACCGATCAAATACATCAGATTTGTGCTTTAGAAAGTATACCCATACTTTCCTTGAATGATCGTCGATAAATGTGAGCATATAACGGGCACCTCCTTTCGAAGGAACCGGAGACGGGCCCCAGACATCTGAATAAATATATTTAACCGGTTGCTTGGTCGAATGAATACCTATAGTAAACATAATCCTGCGTTGCTTTCCAAAAATACAGTGCTCACATAAGTCTAACTTACTTGTCTTCTGACCCTTTAACAACCCCTTATCACTCAACATTGTCATACTTGCCTCACTCATGTGCCCTAAACGCGTATGTCATAAACGAGTTAAATCAGAATCTGACTCACCTGATGAAACTGCAGCGGCTCCTGTCACGGTCTCTCCCAGTAGATGATAGAGAGAACTCACTTTCTTCCCTTTCATCACTATCATGGCACCTCGAGAAATCTTCAGTCCACCTTCAGCGGTGTACTTACACCCGATATCATCGAGTGTCCCTAGAGAAATAAGGTTCTTCTTGAGCTCCGGTACATGCCTCACGTCTGTCAATGTGCGAACCACACCATCATGCATTTGAATCCGAACTGTCCCTATCCCAACAACCTTGCAAGCTGCATTATTTCCCAACAGAACTCTACCACCATCTGCAGTCTGGTAAGTAGTAAACCAGTTCTTATGAGGTGTCATATGATAAGAACATCCCGAATCTAGCACCCATTCGTCTCTTGACGAACCTGTAGTCACACAAAAAATAGCCTTTGCATCACTAGTGCTCTCCTCAGCAATGTTCGTTACACTGACTGTGGCCTTCTGCTTATCACCTCTGTTTCTCAGCTTAGGACAATCTCTCCTGATGTGCCCCTTCTCGTGACATTCAAAGCACTTCATGCGTCCCTTGAATTTTTTATGGCGTAATTTAGACCTGCTTTTGCCTCTGATGTTGCTGGACCCTCGCTGTTGCTCTCTACCCCGAATCACTAGTCCATGCGCTACATCCTGCGCCAGACTGCCATCTTGCAACTTTCGCTGCCATTCTTTAGAAAACAAGGCGGACTTTACCTCTTCTGATGTAATCGTAGTACGCCCCTGCAATATAGAATCAGTAAAATGCTCCCATGACTCTGGTAAAGAAGCCAACAACATCATGCCCTGCTCTTCATCTTCAAGAGTCTTACCGACGTTCTTCAGATCCATCATGAGTTTATTAAATTCGTCTAGGTGGTTCTAATAGACGTACCTTTAGTATATTTGAACTGAAATATCTTCTTCAACATGTACAATCGATTGTTCAAACCCTTCTTTACATAGAGCGACTGAAGCTTTGCCTACAATGCTGCGGTATACTTTTCTTCGCTACCTCTATCAACACTTCATCCGATAAATTCAACAGGATTACACTTCTAGCCTTCCTAATCAATACATCTTTATCAGCATCTTTTATCGATTCGGGCAACTTAACCTTGCCTTCCAATGCTTTTGCCAAACCTTGAGTTGTCAATAACACCTCCATCTTGAGGCTTCATAACCCAAAATTGTTTCTCCCGTTAAATTTCTCAATTTCAGCTTTCACCCCAGACATAATTTCAACAAAAGAATTTTCAGATAATAATCAGACAAGTAAAAGCCCCAAATCACAATCCAGAAATCTAACCTGGCTCTGATACCAATTGTTGTAATTCTAACGTGGAAACTACCAGGATCTTACAAATACGTCAACGCAAATGCCCAGAAATAATAACGATGAATAATAAAGAACACCAGATATAACGTGGTTCGATCCGAATGTCAGTACCTACATCCACGGGGAGAGCTAGTAAGAACAATCCACTATATCGGATAATTGGATTTACAATCGCTCAATACGCTCGTGTTTCCCGCACCTAAATTATATCCAATCCCAAAGTGTTTATAAACAGACAACTCTCAATTGAATATAAAATAAAACTGAAATAAACTCACGAATGAAGCATAAATCTTGACCGTACTGCTCCTCTTCTTTTCGTGCGGCTGTGTCTTGGAACGAGCAAAGAAGAGAGTCTGCAAAGTCTTCTCTTTTTGGATCTCTATATACCTCGCGGCTATTGCAGGATGCGGACAAGAAAAAAAAACCCTTACTCTTTTGTTTCCTTTCTTGGACCAAATATCTACCCAAATAATATATAATATTTGAGTCATATCTTTTGTCTTCTAATGCAGATATCAAATCTGCAATTAAAACTCGTCCAAAACATGCCACAATTGTTTCGGTCAAATATTGAATATTTAAACCAAAATATATATTCGCGGACGATTTAAACTCGAGACATATTTAACAGATTGGACGAAAATTGCAATAATAAAGTCAAGTATTTACATATCTTATCATATTTATTATTTAGTAAGAACATCATATCAATATAAATGAATCCGAAAATGCAAAAAAAGATATGGTAATCACAAATGTAACAATGGAGACAACCTTCAATAATCAATCTGTGATTACAGTACGATCTAAATCTCAAACAACAAAGGAACTTACTGTAGCATTTCAGAGTTACGGGTTTGACCACGACAAGAAATATAAACGGGCTATAGCAAAATTAATGAAATAAATCATGCAACGAATGCCAAATCTAGTAAGAGTGAAAAAATATGATCATCCATAGTCGCAATTTCGAAAAGTATAGTGTTTAGACTCTCTAATTATTTTTATGAAGTTCAACAAGAACCAGAAAGTTTGGAGGAAAATGAGGTTTGCCTCTCTAGCTTCAAGGTAAACCAAAAAGCTATAGCAGAGTTATGAAGCTTAATGTGAACCACTGCTACAAAGGAAGACCAAAAGGAGATGATAGGGGAGTTTTAGAAATCTCTCCTCGTCCTTTGAGAAATTAAAAAAATGATTTTCAAGTTTGAATTTAAAATCAAGCTTTTCTACTTCATTTTTTTTTGTTTACTTATTTTTGAAATTATCTCCCCCTCTCTTTTTTTCCCCTTCCATCATTCCTTAATTAAATCCTCATTAAATAATAGCTATACTAATGTATTTGAAGTACAAATACACCGAAAATATGTAATGCATATAAATACTATAAACATATGGTATATGTTATAAAAAAATGAAGGACTTCAAATATATAAATATAAGCTGAAATTGTCGTTTATTTTGTTTTGCTATTGTGAATTTTATTTTTTACATTTTAATTTACATATTATTTATGCTTAATCATTATTTTAATAATAAGAAATGTGATATTCAAGAAAGATTGCTTTTATACCGTGGATATAAGAATCATCCATCTTTATCCCACCCCACATGAGATATTTTTTATCCAGACTATATTTCTATTATATTCAGCCTTATCCAATTTTGGACAAGATCCCAAAAAATAGCGTAATAAATTTCATATTACTCCTACTTTTATTTCTGACTACTAAATGTAGCCTTAGTACCCTCATCTATATCATGAGGTTACACGACCGCCTAGCAATAGGATTAAGAGAGATCACAAATCAAGAGAAGAGGTTGTCAGTCTTTAACTCCAAGGGAAAGATCTCTTGGTCGAATTGAATATGAGATCCACAAGCTAAGCAAATTTTTATGGTGAAGAAAAGAAGTTACCCATGTGCTTTCTTCAAAAGATGACCCCATAATTTAACCGAAAGAGAATGATATTTGCTTTTGAAGTTAGATCCCCACACGCTAACCCTTTCATACTGACTTCTACTTAAGGATTTGTGGACTGACAACCAATCATTTCAAGTGGCCTAAAGTCGTTCCTTCGCGTTGATTATAAGTAATGAACGTTGTTGTCATCTCCGAAAGCCTTTTTTGTAGCTTTCCCATGATTAGGAAAGAAGACAGAAACTGCTTGTCTAACGGACATGGCTCTTTGAGATGTGGAGATGTTTGCTTTCTCTCAGCTCAAGACAGTTGCGTGGCATAGAATGTGTGACACGACACAACAATTATTACGAGAAATGTTTTTCTTTTTGCTTTTAGTTGCACGGTATCACGAGGGTGTATGACCCCACAATCGTTTCTCAAGCAAGGCATCAAACATGAGATTAGATCGGATGTTTAAATAAGTGAGATTCATGCGGGCTTTTAGATCGGTGGTTTATATTGCCGACCTTATCGAGTCGTTTACTAAACGAATAGAGGGAAAAAGTCATGGTGCATTGGATCGACATGCCCTTGTATTCGAGGAGTTTCAGGATTTTGCCAAGGAATTCCGGCTCGAAGAAGAGGCAGACGGAAACATGGCGCGGAGAAACACCCAAGTCGAGATAGAATGGAAGATGCTTTAATGGTCCTGTTTCATCAACGAACGATCGATCAACTAATGGGGAATTGTTTAACAAAAAAACTTATTTTCCCCTCATAATGCTTTTATCCCTTAATCTTTGAGCTTGAGACAGCGTGGGGGAGATTCTCCTTTTCATGCGGAAAAGGGTATTGCCAAACTAGGGAGAGAAGCACGCATTTGAGACCATGATGAGAAGTGTGTGCTTTGTACTCTCTGTCAACGTTAGTAATGTGAGAGTGATGTAGGCCTTTATGAAAACCGATCAAACGAGAAACTGTACTGGTCGCTCTCCCCATCTCTTTACTCACAAAAGTAAAAAAGAAGAAGAAAGATTTCAGAAAAACGGGTATGGGTTAGCGTTTGTCGTCACTGGAGTGTCGATTTTCAGTTTTCCTTTCCGCAAAATTTGTAAGGCAATCCCAGATCAGTAGAGATTCCAAACTTGCTTTTGGGTATGTCCATCATTACACTCCCCGGTGGGAGCAGGTTAGGGGAACTAAAAGGAAATGACTAATGTTGAGGGATCTTCAGCTCAATCAAAAGACACTTTTGGAGGTGACATAAAGTTGAGATTACACGAGCAATCAACAGCTGGCCTAGACAGATTAAAATGGCAAAAACCCCTTTTCGACTATGGAAAGTTGGAAATCACTAAGTATAAGCAAGCTTTGAATTATTATGACGTTTACGAAGACAAAATATATGTTTCTGAATTGGATCATGCGTGAACATCTCACAAAAAGAAACTCCAATTGGGCCAATTTCTAGGTTTATGAATCCTTGATTGGAAAAGGAAAAAATTTAAATAAGGACCTCAAGTGTCATTATTTTCTCAAATAAATAACATAAACTTGATATAAAAAGTGTCAAAAAAGTCATAAATCTATTGCATTTGTGCTACTTTGGTTGTGTCAATTTAGTTCTAAACCTTTTGCATTTGTGCCAATTCAGTCATAAAATTTTTATTAGTGCCAATTTAGTCCTAAAATTTTTGCATCGGTGCCAATTCAATCCTAAATTGATCAATTGAATTAACACAAATACAAAGGGCTAATATCATGAAACACTCCAAACTTTGCGATAAATTTACCCAAACTAGTACATTGATGATAAATTACCATCCATTAGTTTTGTTAAATTTAACCATCAAATTGCTAAGTTGGCGAAATGTGGCGGTTGGCGGATATACAGTTTGAGGTTTTTATCATCTGTTTGTTATATGCTTACCAGTTTTAAATTTTTCGTGATATCAACACAATTTAATGAAGGATACATTTGTCATAAGTATATCAGTTTGAGATATTTCATTGTCAAAAAATAGTTTGTGGTAAATTTATCACAAGTGTTTTAGTTTGAGATTTTTCATGGTAAAAAAAAATAATTTGAGATAAATTTATCTTATACGTACCGATTTAGGATTTTTCATAGTATTAACCCCAAATACAAAAGGTTTAGGACCGAATAGGCACCAATGTAAAAGGGCTAGTAGTAAATTGGCACCAAAAAAATATTTAAGACTGAATTGACATAAAAAGGTTTATGATTAAATTAGCATTAATGCAATAGATTTAATACTTTTTGACACTTCTCCCCTAAACTTGACATTACTTCAAATAAGAGCATGAAGTGTTGGGCATTATCTCAAATAAGAGTCTGACATGTACATTATTTCAAATAAGGGCCTAAAATGTCCATGATCGTGTCAAATAAGGGCCTGACCTTCAAGATGGTCAAGGGTATTTTTGTCCTTTACTTTTCAATATATATATATATATATATATATATATATATATATTTCCTTTTTTTCTTTTCCTTTTGTTGATGGTCGACGGAGAGGGCTGGTCAAGGGCGACCCGACCTCACCTGCGGTGGGCGAGGCGACCCTTGCCCTAAGTGCGGCCTCGTCTAGTCCTCTTCGGGAATTGCCAATGGCCATCGACAAAAAGGAAAGAAAAAAAAGAAAAAAATTTAAAAATTTTAAGGACGAAAACGCCCTTGAGCAGCATGAAGGTCTGCCCTTATTGAGATTATGCCCTTATTTGAGATAGTGATGGCACTCCACATCCTTATCTTATTTGAGATAATGTCTTTTCTAAGCCCTTATTTGAGAAAACGAGGATACTTCTTGCTCTTATTTAGAAAATTCCTATTAGAAAATACAACGTTTTGGGAAAAAAAAGGAGGGGGGGGGGTGGGGGGAACATATGACGTAATATATTGAAAAGTATAAGTGACACCCTTTAGTAGGGGATAGGATAGAATTAACCATTGACTTTCTACAAAAGGAAATAAAAATTTGGGAGACACATATCATATTTGCGAGATATAACCTAAGATTAAACATGATGTCTAGATTGTTGGTGCATACCTCGAGCAATAATCATTTGATTATAGGGTAAATACCACAAAAAATTTCAAATTATTACACTTGTGATAAATTTTATTCAACTATTTTGCTGACCATAAAAAATCTCAAATTGATATATTTATGATATATTGATAAATTTACCCTCAAGCGAAATTGAGATTTTTTATGGTATTAACGCTTAATTATAAGCAATTCATACGTCGGCAGATTATAAATCAGACCACTCTTCAATAATTTATCGAGAAAAAGTTGGGTCAGTGGAGGGGAAATTATGGGATCAAGATGGGGTGGGGCAAAGGGTAAGACACATCTCTCCCACACACAGGCATAATATAATAAACAAGAAAATTAGCTAGTTTTGGGGAGGCGACCAAAAAAGAAATTCTGAAAGAACTAATTATTTATTTATTTATTTTAATTTTGAAAAGAGAGAGAATATTTTCTTCTGTTTCTTCATTGGAGATGAATGGAAAGTGGCGGAAGATGTTATGTGCCCGAGCCGGAGGCAGATAACTTATGGAATGGAATAAAAGACTGAATTTTCAATTGATCCCCACTACCATACAAGACCAATATACTGATAAAAAAAAGTTTGCTGTTTTTGTCTTGCAAGAAATAAGGTACTACTGGCACATTTGTCAGCAGCTGAGAATAGACAGGTGGGTTGTGCTGACCTCACAATATGCGGAAAAGAGAAGGGGGGAAGAATTTTTCAGAAATTCAGGTGATTTGGGAAATAATTGTGGTATTGTGTGTGCGTGTGTGCGAATCTGAACAAAATTGTTCCAATGAAAAAAACAAGAAAAATGCATGTATCCGGTGCTTGTGTGTCTCTGTCATCCCAGAGATGTTTATCGCTGATGGTTTGGGACAGCGAGGTTGCTCTCTTCTTCTGTATAACCCCAAAAAATAAAGGGAAAAGAATACTGCAATGGCCCCCGAAAAAGGAAAAATGGGCGGGGCATGTTATATATAAGTTCTCTCTGTGGGCGTCTCTCCATCTGTATTCACCAATCTTTTACTTCAGTTTACTTTCTAGAGAGAGAGAGAGAGAGAGAGAGAGAGAGAGAGAGAGTTGGTTTTGCGTTTCGTTACGATCAGTGGTTGCACCTGGGACACCCAGAAGGTGAGAATTCTCTCTGAATTTCTTGTGAAATTCATATGGATATTGCATATCAATGGCGTGATTACATGGATTTTCGTTAAAATCCATCTGGGACAATGTTTTTTTCACCCTCTGCCATCCTCACGTCCCTCCTGTGTAAGCCTGTCTGTTTGTTCCTTCGTTTCTACAGATAAAAAATATTTCTTTTGCCAATTCGTTCTGGATTAAATTAGCTTTTTGTTTATCTGTCTGCAATTGCATGTGTTTCTTCTCGATCGTTTTTGCTGTGTATGGCGTTTTATTGCCAATGTCTTAAAGAAGGGTTCTGACTGACTTCCTGTAGTCAGGATACTGGGCACGTTTTGTGTATGCAGTAGAACTCAAGCCTGTTTGTTGATGTGTGAACCGGTGGCTTTGCTCTTCATCTCTTTACAAGTACCCATCACCAAGTTGTTCACGAAAACATTCTTTTTTGTGCTTTTGTTTTATTTAATTCCGTGGCGGCCAATTGCTTTGAGTTTTGGCTATAGAAATACAAAAACCATCTGTGGTGGATTTAATTCTGACTTTTGGTTTCAGATAACTGTTGTTTGGATTATGAGTATGCTTGTGGTTTAAGGACTCAGACATTTGTTGTGCTTGATTGATCATACATGCAGCTATGCTTCAATTTGTCGTCTTTCGTACATTTATGCTTGTGAGGCCTAAACGTTGCTGAGTTTTTCTGGGTGCTGTCTTTCATTTCCGGGCTATTTCGAGATCTATGAAACATGTGGTTGGTTAGTTGATACCATCGTTTTCAATTTTTCTTATTGGCCGTTGCCACCTGCTAGTATTTGTCTTTTCGAGTTAGCTTATTGCGAAGATCTTCTTATTGTTTCTCCTCTATAATTAGCATTTCATCTTTCTTTATCATCTAAGTACGGTATTTTGCGTAATTGGACTTGCATGTAGAATGGCTCTCTCTGGGGTGATTCATAAAGATAGAGGAGAATTGAGGATCCATGAAAGTTTGGATGAGCTGAGCACCGACTTGGCAGACTACATTGCTGAATTATCTGAGGCATCAGTGAAAGAGCGAGGCGTTTTCTCAATCGCTTTATCTGGCGGTTCTCTCATTGGCTTAATGGGGTATTAATGCTTGCATTTCCCTATACTTGCTTTGTAAAATGGACGGTTTCAGCTATCTGTTTAACTTTTTTCTCTCATTGCAGGAAGCTCTGCGAAGCGCCTTATAATAGGACAGTGGATTGGGCAAAATGGTATATTTTCTGGGCCGATGAGCGTGTGGTAGCAAAGAACCACACTGATAGCAACTATAAGTTAGCGAAGGACGGCCTCTTGTCAAAAGTATGCATCATTTTTAGCTCATAATGTATCGTCCATCAAAATATGTCCTTTTTAGTCGGCACTTGTTGTGGCGGTGATGGAGAATGCCTTAGGTTAGTCTTCTTTTGGGAACTAACTACTACACATTGCCAAGCCCTTCCTGACCTGGGAAATCATCTCTTTCCTTGGCATGTAGATAAGCCTCCTCGTTTGCGTAACTCCTCCCACTGACGTCTGCATTTATTATTTGGACTGATTCCACAACGATATTCGAGACTCTTGATGTAGCTGGAGGGTCACTGCACATTCTCCGTAGATTCTCAGTTTTATATTCTTGTTGAATGCTTTATTTTGATCTGTTCAACAGATAGACTTATTCACTGAGCTGTTCCTGGCTGTGTGGGCCCGCAATTGATGATAACAGGCAGTAAAGACTGATTACATGATTGGGCTAAGTTCCATCAAATATAGCTTAAGCATCAAGCATTAGCTTTTCATTTTCTTGTTTTGCGAAAAATTCCTTCTCTTGTATGACTTCTGAATCTGGGGCTTTCATCTAGTGCGTGAGCCAATTTCATTGGAAGAGTCGTTCCCCAGCCTTTAGTTGATCTTGTGTTTCAGTTAATAGGCTAACATGAAGATCCTATGCCGGCATTTGTATCTGACTACCTTTTTGTTTCACCCTGTTCTCAGCGGAGTTTTAGGATTGTCATTTTAATTGCTTCCCTAAATGCTTAATCCCTTTTTCGGTAGATTGAAATATGTGCAGGGCTCCAGTGCGTTCCACTCTACCTAATTTGCATTATCTTCTTAACCATTCTGAAGGAAGTATTTTCCCTGTTAGCAGATAATTATTGAATCCCCATAAACTAAGACTGCAACAAACTTGTTTCCACCTACTTCAGCAATTGTCTAATATATGCGAATTTAACTCTTTACTGTTCCCATTAGTTTTTATGATTCTTCGGGGTTCATCGACCACTGACCCCAACTAGTTTGGGATAAATGTGTTGTTGATGTTGATGTTGACTGTTCCCATTAGCGCTACTTCTAAGAAATTACAAGTGTGCGGTGTCTTTTGCTCCTCGATTCCTCGTGTGATTGTAAATGTGGTTTTGTTAGCATATTGCATGCAGGGAAGATATAGGGAGAACTATGGACTTTTCAAATTAAATGTCCTCATCAAAATTCATACATCTGATAGAGATGATAACATAGTATGCTCAATTCCATGGATAACTAGCTACGGAGCTGAAAGTTTTCCATTCGTCTGCAGTTTTTCCATCTTTCCTCTTCCACTCTTCAATGTGCCCTAATAGATTCAAAAACATATATTTAGTGACAAAAAGACAACTTTGGAGGGAGAAGTTATAGCAATCATGTAATCTGCAAGACCTTTTGCATATGGCGTCATTAGCCTTCTAAATTTCGGTGCTTGTTGGCCGTTCCGCTTTTATGATTTGAACAAATATAACCTGTACCTAGAACAGAAATTCAACAAAAAGATGGCATGAGTAAATTCATTCTATATTAGCTTGCCTTAGTTCTCCTTTATCTTGCTTGAAACATCTATCCATAAGATTCATCAAAACTTGTGACATGGTGCAGCAACTTGGCTGCCTTTTGTTGCCACTCATTACCTTCTAGTTCAAACAGCAAGTCTCCTCGTGCTAGTTAAACTCATTCAGGAAAGGATTCATACATTGCTTTCTTGATCTCATCTTATTTTTACTTTGGCAGGTTCCCATTATCCCGAGCCATGTGCACTCCATCAATGATGCGGTTTCTGCAGAGGAGGCTGCAAGTGAGTACGAGTTTGTGATCAGGCAACTAGTGAAAACTCGCATGGTCAGTGTCTCCGAGGTTAGCGACTGTCCCAAGTTTGACCTCATCCTCCTAGGGATGGGTCCTGATGGACATGTTGCCTCACTATTCCCTAACCATGCAGTGCTGAACGAGAAAAGCGAGTGGGTAACCTTCTTAACCGATTCCCCAAAGCCTCCACCGGAGAGGATCACTTTCACATTACCAGCCATCAATTCTGCTTCCAACGTGGCTGTGGTCGTGGCTGGTGAAACCAAGTCGGAGGCCGTGCACTTGGCAATCGACGATGTGGAACCTGACTGCCCTAAACTGCCCGCTAGAATGGTTCAGCCAACGACGGGGAAGTTAGTGTGGTTTTTGGACAAGGGGGCTGCCTCGAAGCTTGACGGGGATCAATTTTACAAGTCCTGATGTCTATGTATCATGCGCTGCGGAGGGATGGAACACCTGTGGATTTTGTTTATGCTCCCACCCCTTTTCACATTTAGAAACTGAAACAAACATTCGAACTATAGATCTGGTTCAGTTCTCCATTTTTGAATTGTCGTCCTCTTTTGTCGGATGGTGGAGAACTATGGTTAATCCCTTTTATAAGAAGATTTTGACGAGATCGGAAAATCAATAAAAGCCCGTTATTTTACTAGCACTCTTGATGTTTAGACAATGAGAAAAATGCTTGAAAAGCTCCGACGGTAACAAACAGTGTGATTTATGTTTCTTTTATGCCTATTTACACCAGTGAAGATGCAATAATCAAAGCTTCCGGTTGAATTCTCAGATGGCTTTTTCCAAGTAATAGTATACCAGTCACTACAGGTCCAAAAAAGGGAAACAAAGTTTCGCGCTGCGCCTACACTTTAGAGACTATGGAAGTGAAAAAAGGCAAGAAGCAAATGGAGAACTTTGTGGAGGGAGGGAACAAGGAAAAAAGAATAAGATCGTCACTTTACAGGGAAGAAAATGCTTGGCTAGTTGACAGCAAAAATGATCATTGCGAATGTTGGGATTAGCTTGCAAGCGGCATCGTCCGATACTCCCTCTCTGTTATTGATCTAATGCCGTTAATATCAGGTGACACCTCTTCTTCCTCGTCATCTCTAGGAGGGAACCCGCGTGTTCGTGCGGCCGCCCATTGATCGATGACTCCGCAGTCAATGGCATACTTGATTGAGTGCTGTAAGTAGTCTCTGTCTGTGTGGAGGTCAGGCTGAACCGTCAGCATCCTCATGAGACCTTCAAACATGGGCAAAAGAGAACTTGGTAAAGCAGAGTGCCGTTTCATCATGATGACAACGCAGAGCTTGGTAAGAAAAGTTTCGTTTTCCATCATGTTGACAATGCGAGAAGCAGAAAATCACAGCGTTAATATCCAGGAGAAAAGAAGCGATCCTGTTGTGAACTGATCAGAATTGCATTTTCAAGCATCAAACTCGTTTTATCCAATGAACTCTCACTGTCTTTGGGGCTTCAACAAATAAGCTATTGCTCATCAAATTTAGATATAGAATGTTTGAAAGATATGGTCAAAGTAAGTGAGGGAGATTTAAGAACTTGAACAATGATGAGGAGCAATGACGACTGATGATGGTAAATGATCATGCAAAAGGGAAAGAGTGCCCGTCAAATCAGAATATTCTAATAGTGTCTTTGAAAAAGGTTAATGCACAGTGAAATTTAGAGGAAGAAGCCAAAAACTGATCAAATTATACATTGGGAGTAATGAAATATCTTAACAAGTATAGGTATGCTATGGTTGTGATAAACTGAAAAAAGAAGAAGATAAAAGCACAAATTGTGGCGATATGAGGTCTGATTAGCTATTGGCCCCAACATGAGACACTATATCATCTGTAATATGTGCTTCATCTCTCTAGGCTCCACTATAATCAGACATTTCAAAGAGCATTAAACAAGCAAAAGAAACATGATTGTGAGACATTGGAGAGATCTGCTCCAGAATAATATGGGAGCAGTAAATGAGAATAATCTATGGTACCAACATTTTCTTTCGGGCATCCTGAAGCAACAATCTTTTCAATTATGAAGTATCCCAAAGGAACATTCCTATGCAAGGCCATTCACAAAAAACTAAATACTCAAAAAGAGCAAGTGGAACTTTTCTCTCGGCGTAACAAACAGGCCCAATTATAGTAGATATGAGTATTGCATCTTAACAACTTCATACCTGCAACAATGCCATCCCCAGAGGCCGACATATCACAAGAGGAGGGGGTGATCGGAGGATCCTCCATCCCATGGACAGCACCATTGTGCTCCTTTGTGTAGTAGTGAACCTTGGAAGTTCCATTCGTCACAAACAAGACCTTAAGATTCTCGTGCCAGAGAGGTGCAATTATGTCTGGTTCATAATGAATAAATTTAGATTTTGAGTTATTTTTGGTGTCAAATTCCTCAGATGGCATTATCCCACATAAAAACTCAAGTTCCTGCTTGGTGACCTCAATAAAATCTGCTAGCTCCCAAACTTGCTGAATGAACATTTTGGTTTCCTCATCAGAATGCCAAAGAGGCAAAGGAAGATTGACATCATAAAATATAAGCCCTCTAAATCTCTTTGAGATCTTGATGGCTTGCAATGCCGTTGATCTCATGTTATGCTCAAGCAATGAATGCGTGTTGACATATAGCATCTTTGCCTGCATCAAATTCCACAATACGTTAAAAGGCACAGGATAACAATATAATGAAGAAACAATCAAGAAGTAATGCGAGCACTGAACTGTTCTTCGGGAGCAGTACAGAAGATGCACTTCAAGTAGAAGACTGCATTTGTAATAAGTAGATCCTACAATAAACCGATACCATTGTATGATCGTACATGAGATGTATGACCCAATTTGGGCCATTCAGCTAAATAATATAGGACAAAGATGATAACAAAAAGGGATCGTGGAGTAAAACCCATCAGGTTCCTCATATGCATGTGTAGTTTCCACACTTGCAATTTCTTACAATTTAAATAAGGAAGTCATGATGTCATTCATATTAGTGCTCATTACTGTTAGACAAGTCACTGAATTTCGTGATTTTGTAGAGATCCACGAGCCATTGAACCAATCACTTATATATCAGCACTAATATGTATCAGCAGAAAGATACATCCTTAAATCGTAAGTCTCGTAAAGATGTTAATCGATTAATTTTCCTTTTAAGGCTTATTTCGGTATATCACTCTGGACGACCTCTGTTTAAATATTCTCAAGGGTATTCTCAAAGCAGCAGGAAAGATTACCTCCTTCAGCACATCCACATTGATGTCAGACTTCAATAAAGAATCTTCTGCGCAAGGTCGAGCAGAAGTCATTCTCAAACGACCCCTTTTAGCAATCTTCATCAATGATACAGTTGATTGCCTCTTGCTATCAATGCGAAGACATCGGGTTTGAACATTGTTCATGTTCAAATAATATAGCATGGCCTGGCCATAGTCATCATCCCCAAGTTTACCCATTAAAGCAGCCTTACCTCCCAAGTTTGCAAGGGCAATAGCCACACTTCCAGCTGACCCCCCTGGAGCCCTTACATATTTCTCTGGTGCCCATAAAGCATCTCCCATCCTTTCATGAATTTCATAATCTACAAGCCTGTTTGCTGGCCTTCCTGATGGCACAAAAGCATGCTGCGCAGCCCCAAAGCAACATACAAGAGGAGGCCAGCCATACGTAAAGCTAATATCCTCTCCCTCATCTTTTCCCAGATCTAGGTCCTCGTCACTCTCTTGATCTGAAATTGCAAATAATGTGGAGTCCTCACTATCCAACACTTCAGTTTCACTAGTTTTCTCCTCAGCAACCTCCAGAGTACTCTTTCTCCGCCTCCTCACCTTCTTGGTTTTCTCTTCCTTTGTCATTTTAAGAGAGGATGCAGCTGCAAAATATTCAAATCAGATGCATGCCTCCTGGCTGTAGATATTAGAAATGACCACAGCTTAAAACAAGCACCAAACTAGCAGTAAACTCTGAGGCGCTACCTTTTTTACGCGTCCTTCGCTGTTTCTTGTTGGAATCTTCCAGTCCTTCGGATATGGTCAATTCTTCCTCACTAGAAACCAATTCAGAGGACTCCCCCGGGGTATCTACAGCAGCTTTCTTTCTATTACGAGTAGCAGCTTGCTTAGAAATTTTTGATGTCCTCCTTTTATCTTCAATTTGCTCTGCAGCTGAAGGCTCCACAAGTTTTGTTTTAGACACAGCTGCAAGAGCCCATTTGTTTTGCGATTTAACATCTTGACAGAGCACCAAGATCTGGGTCGAATAGACAGGGCAATGCTCATGCCATCTGCAATTGCGGAGTTCATGCCTCAGAAAAACAAAAATCACAACTGACAACTTCATAATTATACTGGTGGAATGACCCAAAACCAACCTCATATAAACTCAGGCAAAAGCAAATAAATTTCTAATTGAGATTATGCTTCTCGCAAGAAAACGTTAACAGGGCTAGGTCATGTCACCTATAGTATGACATCAAATTGATCATTTCACCCATAATTGCTGAAGACTTTCACCGTCATTTTCTTCTCTCGCACAATAATCAATCCAAAACTCACATTAAAGGTTTCAAGCCTTCACTTTTTAAAACTACAATGCGTTCCCACCCCAAAACCAAGGGAAGGCAAGAAAAACGAAGAACCACTGGAGATTGAAAACAAAGTTGCAGAACCAACTTCAAAAAACACAGCCAACCACTGAATCGAACTTCCAACAGCAGCCACAGTTCCATGACCACTATATGTCTTAAAAGAAACCGAGTTTTCGATATGCACAGTCAAGTGGGTCACCCAGCATCAGTAATCGAAACACAAGCAAGACATGTTCTTCCCGCTGAATTACGACCAACCAAGCAGAACCCACTTGTAAAATTCAACAAGAAGATTGACTAGTCTCACCTCCAAATGCCCATTCAGACAAAATTTTCAAAACAAAACAATCATTGAACAAGCGCACGAGCAAAATGAGAAGTCGACCGCGAGTAATCCAATGCACCCACGAAAAGCACGAGTGGTTTCAAATCACCAAAAAGGCTCGAAGTGAGCAGGAACTGGTAGCAAGAAAAGGGGATATCTTTTCACTCAAAGGCAGAGGCGGAAATCAGATGAGCCAGAGACAGAAGCGAACCTGGGCAAGGAAGACAGGTGAGTGAAGGGGAGAGAGGCCATTTTTTAGATCAAATTGTCGAACTCGAACCCACGGTGTAGGGAGCAGACGGAGGCAGAGAGAGAGAGACTTCGAGGGGTTTATCTTCCGGCACCTGCTTGGGTTTAAGAAGCCAGGGCGTTTACAGTTAATCAGCAGAAGGGAGGCTCTTTTATTACCGTTCATTCTTCTTCGTCTTCGTCTTTTATTGTCCCTGTTTCTTTTCTTTTTTGCACTGATGGATTGCTGCTTTTAAGTTTTTTCTCTTTCCTTTTTTCTTGGTCACCTTTTAGTTTTAGTTAAGAAAAAGGGCAACTCGCGGACTTTCATCTTCACCGTCATCCGGGAAGGAGGCGGCGGCGGCGGCGGCGGCGGCGGCGACAGAACATTTTGCCAACAGAGACATTGAAGATAACATGAGAACATTTTGAATGCAAGGGTACGTGAAATTCGCGATTTTCAAATTTGAATCCTTATAGCATATGCTACGTGCAAGTTCCCTGTCAAAGATGATTACTAGATCTACAAATTGCAGTACGCCCTTTGCATTTTCGAAACCGGTATTTTTGATAATTTTCGACCGTTTCGATTTTAAGAGGTGGCTAGAGTCATTTATCACCCTAAATATTTCTTGTGATATGAGATCCGTTCGATAAAAATGAAACTTATGAACCAAAAGATCATACCAAAGTAAGTTGATAGTCTAATCGAAAATCCGGCATCAACGTTCCCAGCGATCAAAATGCAAATTGGCAATCTGGCCTTCTGTCTCCTTTCAAAACCTATTCGTTTTTCATCTATCATAAGCAACAATAATGCAGCATTCAGATGAAGGTAGGGAACATCAATTGCAGATCATTACTGACTGATGGGATGATGCCTATGGCTATGAGGACTCGCATTTATCCAAAGATTTGGACCAAAATGACTCCTCATTAGCAGTTCAGATCCCGAAATTACATGAATCCCTGATACAACAACGTCTAGGCATCAAGCGCGAGCAAGATTCTGGATGTGCACGGCTGTAAATGCATGTCTTGGAACAAGATGAATCTTCAGTCCTAGATCAAAAACAAAAACCATATAGATCATGCAGCTTCCGTTACATTCGCCCCGATTGTAGGCTCATAATGGCTCATCATTTAACAAAGCAGAACCAACTTATTAAGCAAATTCATTGATCAGCAAGGGATTATACAAAATCACAAAAGATGAAACCAGCAGTAAACGCAGAGTGATCAGCACCTCTCAGCACAATGAACGGTAAGTGCCGCGCTAGGCTCATTTCCACTGGAATAAACGAATAGTGAAGCATGTCCTTGGAAAGCTCAAACACAATCCGAACAAAATAACCCAACATACCGCCCCACCAAATGAATTCTCTAATTCACACGAGTGTTTGAGACTGTATGATGCTGTTTGAAAATAGCAAAAAACAAAATGTCTAATGATTCGCAACAGGAAAAATTCCCTCTCAACAATCTTGGTGACTTCTATCCAAATCTGAATCCAACATATATAAATGCTTTCTCTGAACCATTGTTACATGACTCGAAAAAATATTACAAAAATTTCATTTTAAAGGAGAGGTAGCGCAAGAAACAGACTTGTTCACTTCTTACGCAAATATAAGAAGCCAACAATCACCGAGATGCCAACAACAGCAACAGGGACTGCCCAATATTGTTTTGTCAGGGCCATGAGCTTCCGAGAATCGTCTGTTCCTTCGCTCTTGGAGAATATTTCAAGCTCCGGGATGGCCGGGGAAGATGTGTCAAGCTCACCGATGAAAAAGGTCTGCAACAGCTCCCTTGCTTCTTCGCTATGGCCAGCATCCTCAAACTCATTGGTAGCATCTTTCCCTTAATTAAGAAAAAAGGAAAGATATGGGCACATGATAGATTATAACCACTACCATGAGATTTATATTAAATGAATTGTACTCAATGCAATCAAACTTCATTAAGTACTATCAACAAGGTGAAGTATATTACCAGTTGTTTCAAGGATAACATCATCCCCACCAGGATGCTCATCCATGTATGATGACACATCATAGACCTGTGCAGAAGAAACACAAGTAGTTAGAGCATAGACATGCACATGCCATAGTTACTCTTATTTGTCCCTTAATTTCTTTCTGGTACACGCGTTAATTAATAATATTCTTCTCTCCAAATATTTGGCACAACACTGTTTTTTTTCGAACGTCGCACGAGGAAAGCAATGCCAAAAATGGCATTCAATCTGAAATGGCATTGACCCTGTCATAGATTTCTAGAGTTATAAAACTTATTATCAATTGAAAACTCACTACCACTTTTCGTTGAGTCCATGAATTCCACATACTTCCGCTCAAAGAATACAAATTTATTTGTATTTGTACTTGGACGATTAAATAGTTATTATACACTAACCTCATCCACTTTCTCCACTTCTATCAGTCTCTCTTCCCCAATCCAAGTACAACCATCAACTTCTCTCTCTCTCTCTCTCTCTCTCTCTCCCCCCCCCCCCCTCCCTCCCTCTCTCCTTCACACAAATAATCCTTTTCCTTACCTCAAATTTATAAGCAATAGCATTCATCAGTATAAAGACCACCACCAGAATTTCGTATTGCAAGTAATGAATTTATCGAGACCTGTGCTCCAACTCAGAGAATGTACATTTCTTTGGTTAAATGGTACACACAAAAGCTAACTTCAACTCCATCTTAGGATCTAACGAGCAGCATCTTGAAGCCGAAACCATGAAACATATGTATAACATTGTGTAGCCTAAATAATTCACAAAATCGGAGCCCAACTCCCCCATGTGTTATAACCAAACTTGACACCTCCAGTGACAGTTAATTGATTCTTAGCTAACCTACAAACAACAGCAAAACTCAATGAACTTGATGATCTCAAATTGCTGCCAAAGTCACAAGCACACCTGCGCAACATCATTTACGCAAGATGACCGAAAATTCAAAACTAAGGATTGCATAAAATCCATGAAATAACATGCTACCGTATAGGGATCGTAACATTTTTAGTAAATCCCTCTCCATTTTTCCTCAACTATAACTGAACGGGTAGCTGGCCCTTTTTTTCTTTTCAGAAAGATTTTCATTTTTGATAAGAAGGACAAAGGGACTTCTTTCGGCTCATTTGCCGAATGACATTCATCACTTGAATTTGTTTGTTCAAGTATTTATTGAAAAGTGCCTTGAGTTTGATCAATTCATAGCCACTATAATGAAACGGGATAGCTTCAGGCCACTGAACTTAGCAAAAATGGATCAGCAACAAAAAGGGCGTTAAGACATAAGAACTTTCAATCACAGAACAGAACATATGGGCAGGAAAATGACTCCACTAAGCAATCAAATATGAGCACTATAACCTAAGCTAGAACAGGGGACAGAAACACAAGTGATAAGCCAAAATCATATCGAACGGAAACGAAGGCGGGGGAAACAAAATCTGGGTCATAGCCCAAAATCCCAGAAGAAGGAGGAGGACGGAGAAAGAGACGACCTTGCCGTCGATGACAATCCAGCAGTCTTCTTTGGTGTTGTGTTGCGATGCTTCTTGCATCGAGTATATCTTCGTGATGGTCGGCATTTGGACACCGGCGATGACGGCTCCTCCGGTGCCCGGTCAACCAAGCGACGGCGGCGAGAATTCTTTCGGAGGCGCAGACTATTCTGGTGTCAACATTCGCCTCCTCCGACATATATTTTCACCCTCGTGCTTTTCTGGAATATATAGATCATTGGGCTTGAGCCCTGAACTTGAGCTTGGTTATGAATTCTACCGACTCGATGTTGGGCTACAAGCCTGAAAACGAACCCCACCAACTGCAGCAGAAAAGGAGGCTATTGTACTAATCCAATATATTCTGACCCAAAAAACAGAATTAACCCAATATTTGTGCAAAAATAAATCCAATATTTTATGACCAAAAGAAAAACTAATCCAATATTTGACGAAAAAAATAATCAACTATACTTAAAAATAATAATAATCCAATATAGTCGCTTTCTTGGCATATTCTCAAATTTCTCATCCAGTCGGTAAAATTAAATCAAGCGAAACAATTCTTGTCAAGTATCAAAGCGATTATGTTCTGTTCACCATTTTCAGAGTAATAAATATCTATGTAGAAAAAAAACTGTTAGCCATTGTATTTCAAAATAACTATTCCATTTTGGCATTTAAATGAAATAGATTATCCCACTAAATTTATATTTGGATCTCATACTCCTTAAAATTGGAAACAACAATCTTTATTGAGCAAATATTACTAGTGAGGATTGGAGTACCACCAGCTCATAATACACCTCATCTAACAGTTATTGGTATTCTATAAATTTAGTGAGTAAATCAACTTATTCAACGCATCATATGCGAGTCACAATCATAACTTCGGCCTTTAGACCAATTCATAATCATAGTTAAGTCTAACCCATTGTCTCATGTAAGTATTGAAACGCAAACGATCCCCCACCTAACAGTTATTGGAAATCGTTCATCTTCAACCCTACAACATCATATGTTTAATGGATTGGTCCATTATTATGAATGACAATTTACCCTTGTATATCCATAGTTAGTCAATCAATCACTATAATAAAATATCAAACTACGACGGTGGAAGGCCACGATTTCAAAATTCGTTACGATTTAATATTATTTTAAGGAGATTTTGAGTCATTATTAAAGGTCTCAATTTGTACATTAACCGGTTTAACATGCTCACAAAAACAAAATAAATATATAGATGTCAATTGCATAAACATCTATCCTACGTAGTGATCATGGAATTATGGTTTAATGAGTTTCGAGGTAATGAGACCACATTTAACCAGGGAAAATTATCAAAAAGATCCTAAACCTATTCTATTTCTATCAATTCAGTTCTAAATTTTTTTTTCGGCCAATTCAGTTCTAAACCTTTTAATTCAGTCCATTCGGCCACTTTTAGCCGGTCGGCACTGACGCGAATGCCGGCCGACATCGGTCCTCCGGCAAATTGATATTTTAATAATATCTTCGAATATTTTTATTTTATTTTTCATTATTTCTTCATTTTTTCTTTCTTTCTTTCTTTTTGCCTCTACTGTTCTTCTTCCTTCAAAGGACTTTACTGCTTTTTTTAGATGGTGAAAGACAATGACCATGAAAATCTCGCTCGAACTTTTCATCTTGTGACCTGGAAGTTTATCCAGAGGCAAAGGGCCTTCTGCCAAGGTCACCTGCACCATCGTCATCTTCAATCCCGAGCCTTGTCTGGCGTTCCTGTGGCTGCGGGAGGTCGTGCCTTGCCAGCCCAGAACTGGCGAACCTCGACCTAGCCGTCGCCGGGTGAGGCTGGCTGAGATCTCGTCAGGCCGTCCTCCCGAGACACGAGGTCAAGCCTCGCCAGATCTACACAGCCATGGAGATTGTGCTGGTGTCTGATGCCCGAAAATGAAGCCGCCGCGAGAGAGAGATGGGAGGACGACGACGACGGCGGCGAAGCAGAAGAGGGTCGTCTTAGCCCGCCTTGTTCGACAACGGCGAGGTCGAGCCTCTCCAGATCTGGGCTGGAGAGGCTCGGCCTCGCACAGCAACGACCAGGCGAGGCAAGGCTCGGGAATTGTCCAGTTTGCCGGAATCAGATGCACAAAGATGGAGGAGTCATTGTGATGGAGAGATTGGAGGACCATCGTCATCTTCAATCTGGGGGAGAAAAACAGACCTTGGAGGAAGAAGAACAGTAGGGGAAAAAATGAAAGAAAAAATGAAAAATATTATTAGAATATCAATTCGATGGAGGCCCGCGGGCTGGTATCCACGTCAGCGCCGTCAGGCCAAAAGTGGCTAAATGTACTGAATTGACACAATTGCAAAAGTTTTAAGATTGAATTGGCAAAAAAAAAATATTTATGACAGAATTGCCACAAATGTAATAAGTTTATGACTTTTTTAGTAATTTTTCCAATTTAACCATTCTACTATTTTAATATTGGAGTTCCGCTCTTCAATTCTTCTTGGTTCCTCGAACTCTTCTAAATTCGGGCTCAAAGAGCTCTCGGTTTTATAGCTCATCCATGTAGTATTTGCACCAACAATTGACTATGCTAAACTATACTAAAAATAAAAAATTAAATGAAAAATAAAAGAAGTACGCAGCCTCCATTTTAATAATTACAACCCCAAAAATACCGATAACCACCATACATACAATCATACATCAATTACATTAATTAGGTATTTTTTTTCATGATCATCACCTTCCACATGAACAATAAATTCATAATTTAAAGTTTCAGAAGGCACAGAAAAAATTATGTATTGAATCAAATTCATAATCGAGCAACGCAAGCCGTATCAAGAAATTAACACCAGTGAAAAATTTCATGTGCGTAATTTAAACGGTAGTAGCATTCTCGATCTTATATTTGTAGCCACGACTCATTTTGCATAATTCATATGTAATATAAAATTCACTACATATTTTCGAATCAAAATTGATTTAATCCCAATTTTGCTACGTCGATTGATATAAAATAATCAACTTTTCCGGCCACGTAAAAGCGAACAATTCATTAACATGAAATTGGCCATAGCATCACAAAAATCATTACGAACTAGAATAAATTAAACGCACGAAAACGCCTAAGGATTGTCTCTGATACTACTATTGGGATTCACGTAACACGTACGGGCAAACTAAAATAAATAAACGTAATGGAAATAAATAAATGCACATACATGTATCTCCATAGGTGTAGTTCATGCATTTCAATCAAAAATCATAATAAATAAATAGAGTAAATGGATTACCTCTTGAAGCGTGCTTGAATAATGAAAAACAGTTCAGATGTTCTTCGATTCAAGCCTCACAAGTGTCGATACTTTGGTTTAGACACACCACCAATCACAACAACGGACAGAAGAACGAACTAGCGAAAGTTGCCACTCAATTGTGTTAGCAATTCGTGGTGATGTTTTCTCTCCGCGCTCTCTATGTTTTTGGTCACCACAAGAGCAAAAATTTTGAGAGAGATATCAAATTTTTTGCTCATAAATGCACACCCTTAATCCAAGGATCTGATCATTTGATTATACATTGCACATACATGTACACGCATAATTCTAGGATCCGATCCTAAAATTATGTTGCCATATAATCAACAATTTAGCCCACAAAAATAAAAGTAATTAATTCTCGTAATTATGAAAATTAATCAATTTAGACTTTAATGGGCGTAAATTTCCAACATTAGTCATACTATGATGGCTCATCCAAAGAAGAATTTGAAGTTTTTTCTCTGGCTCGATCGAACAGGTACAATGATCGTATCACATCTCTTAGGTTCTCCCATGGTGATTTCCATGAATCCAAAGCTCAAAAGATACGTCCTCTTGAACGAAGCAAAAGGACTCGTTCCTAGTTACCCATCAATCCCATCTGAAATTACCCGGGAGATCCATCATTGCCACTGTGGATGGCACTGCTCACGAGTGCATGAGCGGGGCATTTCTAGCTCTCGCTCGCTGGCCTGCGATGACGAAGGACAATAATCTGCTGCGCAAAATCGATAAGTGCAAGCAATTAAAGTAAAATTTACGCGGAAAATCATCGTGGATTTTCACGATTTTCATAGACGATAAAGATGAAGATGTAATTTTATGCATAGATTCTTCAAGTGTGATTATTCTACAAAAACAGAGATGATGAATGATGATTTTTCTTCCTTAACTGTCACGTCCCGCGCCCCAAGCACGAGCACCCGAACATTCCGGCGAGCAAATTAATAACAATCTTTCGCGGTCTCAAAATCTGCAATCATAAACCGAGAGATATAATAAATACATAGTGCATGCGGAAGCGTTACTCACATAAAACCCCGTACAATATAAAAGTTAAGTGGGACCTGGATAGCATGATATCTGACATACAACCTCTCGCGGTCTCAAAATCTACAATCATAAATTGAGAGATATAATAAATACATAGTGCATGCGAAAGCGTTACTCACATAAAACCCCGTACAATATAAAAGTTAAGTGGGACCTGGATAGCATGATATCTGACATACATCATAATGTGTTACTCACACAAATACCGACTACTACAACTGCTGGGCAAAAAGGGCGACAGGTAAGCATACAAAAAGATCATCTACTAAGCCAGCAGGAACTGGATCAACTCGTCATCAAAAGATCAGGCCACCAACTAGCGACTCCTAGGATGAGCTGCCGGAATCCTTCGTATCCTCTGCGTCCTCGATCGGCTCATACTCGGAGGATGTCTCGGACGGGACCTCGACGGAATCCTCGATGGTCACCTCCAGCGACGGCTCAACAAGATCCCCCTCGGACGCCTCCAATTCTATGATCTCCTACTCCTGCTGCTCTGTGGACTCCAAGGTCGGGGCTTTCTCTGGCCTATTCCTGTACCCTACTACGGACTCCTCCGGCAACTTCTGCTCTGCTGTAGTCTGGCACCAATCGGGTATGACACCCTGAGGTACCTCGTAGGGCTTCAGCGACCCTATCTGTGCATTCCTTCCTTCTTAAACCATGCCTCAAATCTATGAGGCTTCTAATTTGGTTTACCCTCATTTACCCATACTATAGTGCATTTCCTCACATATATGTTCCTCTGCCTATCCGGGAATTCGTTAAAATACGCTGTCATCTCTTTTGGGTCCCCAAAAAGTACGGGCCACATACCTAGGGCCTAGGATCTGTAAAAGAAGGGTTCCCCAAAAAAGGGTGAGATACACATCTCAGTAAGAAAAACCTAATCCTAAGTCAGGTTGACGGTCCACTCAGGTAGCCGTACTCCTAAAAAATTTCAAACTCAAAAACAGACAGGCATATAAGGCACGAATCAATAAACAACAGCATACAGAAGACAGACATGCAAATATGACGACATGCCACACTCAGATGCACATGCATTCTCAGCCTGTCCCTTCGCCACATCCATCAATCTCCACTTGCCTCAATCTCTAGCCCGCGAACTAGTCGCCTCAGGCTCGGTCCGCGTAAACGCATCATACCGTCATTGGGGACCCGCGTAAACGCATCAAGTCCCGATGAATCTCTAGGCAAAGCTCATTAACTCATACTCTGTCCCGCGAATAGTTCGCATCAAGACCGTGGCTATCTCAACCCCGCGATCTCGTCGCATCAGGGCGCCACACAACCATAACTTCATCCCGCGATCTTGTCGCATCAGGGTACCAACTCTCATCTCGCGTCTCATACGCCTCAGGGCCTCGCCATGCCATGTTTATGCCATGTCATCTCAAGTCGATCCACATGCACACAACGGGTGCAATTCATGCACGATTCAAACACTCATGGCATACAAAGCAATTCATATAATGCCCAGACATGGCCCAACGACTCAAGCATAGACAATGTCACATACATACGTCATATAACATCTTAGGACATAATATAAGCTATCCCTATTGAAATTTTCACGTGAATCAATTCAATTAAACATCGACTCACCCAATTGAGTTCAATCCCTGTAGCCTAGGTTTAGGAATTCCCTTACCTTAGCTTAACAACACAAATTTCTCCTTCTTGAAGCCTCTAGGTTTCGGCCAACCAATGTCCATACCCGGACTTGTTGCGCAACCTAAAATTTTAACCAATTCGTCAAATTTTCGTACCCAAATCCTCAATCCATCAATCCTAATCATCTATAACTTAACCCTTAACATCTCATCACATCTTAAACATCAAATTGCACCTCAAAATCATCGTCCACAGCCCTCAACAGAATCGGTTTGACCCGGTACCAAACTGGTCCCACTCGGTTCTGTGCTAGCCTGGTCCAATCAGTCCTAATCTACTCCAAATTCAACATTTATACACTATCCTACCTCTTAGGATGTTTACCTAAGGGTTTGGGAGGCTCACCATAAGTTTCGAGTCAAATGGCCGCCGGATTCCCGTTGAAACTCGCCGGAACGCTCAAGGTCAGATTACTGGCAGATTCTAGGCAAAATGTACAAGGCGGTTCATGGTCAAAATATTACCAAATCAAGCTTCAATTTTTACCACAGAATCCTACACATCTCATCTAGATCTCCACAAAATTTGAGCCCCAAATTCCAAGATTTCGACCATCAAAAGGGCTGAGAACCAGACCTACCTCAGATTGAGTCCTAATCTGTCGGCTGTTAGGAAAATCCATGGCCGGGACTCCTCGGTGCTCCAAATGCCATGATTCTTGTTCGAGGAAGTCGGCGAGACGTAGAGTTTCGTCAGTGTGGTCGGTTGGTGGCCGGAAGGGTCGGTTGTGGGCGGCGAATGGGCGGCTTCGATCTGGTTGGGCGGCGAGCAGAATGAAGGAGAAGGTTGAAGATGATGCTCGGTGGTTGAGAGGGTGGTTCGGCCGAATGGGAGGTGAAGAGAGAGAGAGAGATTGTTATACTCCAAGCTTGGTTAAATGGGTTGAAAGTTAGGTGAGAATAAAGTGTGATATGACCACACTTCCTAATCTCTTAACACTTGGCATGTTGTCTTCCCAAGAGTATCCAATGGCTCTCCTCAAATATTCTTTTTCGGCAGCCATGGGTGGGTTATAAGACCAATTTGCCCTTCTTTAATTGTAAAGTCAAAGTTCTAAGCTTGAGGGGCAAAACGATCATTTTATCCCTAACGTTCAGAACGTCGTTTTTCTCGCCCTAGAATTCTTCTATAGGGCGAAGACCAATCCGAATAACGTTGGAATTCTTGAATTTTTTTCATTTCAAACTTTTCAGGACTCGTTTCTGATAGTTTTCTCTATCAGACGTGGTTCTAGTTTATCCCGAACCGACGGACGACTTTTGCAGACATTACGCGTATCGATCCCGTGATTCTCATCACGTTTAGGGCTCGTCAATTCGTGGCGACTTTGATTGTCATGTAATTATAAGGGTTTATCACTAGTCCCTGTGGCCTCGGTCGTCATAGTCCAATTTAGGATAATTTTGCAAATTATACGTTGGTAAAGCGGCATCACCCGCGCTCCAATCGTACGACACTCGCATGGTAATCCTTAATCGTTCTTAGATCGGCTTATTGGCGGTTCTAAATATCCCCTTGACAATCCTTATGGTCAAAGGGCCATTTCTTATCCGAGTCGCCTAGATCCACGTACCTCGTCTCGCGTTAGCCTTTCTCTTTAGGTCAGTCTATTCAAATTGACCAGATTTGAGCGGAATACAACTGAAACACATCGCTTGATATATATAAACTTCTCATTACAGAGTTTGAAATTGACTGAAAAATCAAAATGTCACATTAACCATCGATTCTTTAATGTCGTTTATGATGGAGAGAGACAACTGTACGTTATTACGTTAGAAACTTCTTACGGCTGTTTGTTGGGTAGAGAGAGGACATAACTTCTCTCTAGCGTCACCAAAGCACTTAAGGCTGCGTTTGGTAACACTCTAGGGAAAGTGTTTCTGTTCCGAAAGTGTTCCCAAAACATTTTTGGAACGGAAACGTGTATGGTAAAAAAATATTCCGCCAACAAACAAAAATATTTGTTGGCGGAATATTTTTTGAAAAAAATATTCCGCCAACAAATTTGATTCTGAGTATTGGAACACTTTTGAAATAGTTTCGTGCAACCCACCACCGCTGTCCTCCGCCACCACGGCCACCACTCGGGATCGCCGTCGGCTGCCGCCGCCGTTCGCCGGCCGCCTCCACCAGTTGCCCGCTGTTGCGATGTTTTACCGCCGTCGATCGTTCCTTTTAGCGAGAAAAATATTTTTTTTTTAACTTACCAAAGACGTTTCTGTTCCCAAAAATCGTAACCGGGAACAAAAACACAACAAAATGTTTATGTTCCAAATATATTCTATAAACAGAAACGTTACCAAGCGCAGCCTAAGAATCACGCATTTTCAATTGTCTCTTTTCATGACCATTATATCTAACTTTATAGCATGTAAATAATTACTAAACATAGTTAATAAAGCCATGGGCCACAATTATTCTTACAATAAGAACACGAGATATTTCACCGGTTGCCGTGAAGGGAGGACTCTCGACGTTCAATAGACAACCAAGGAGGTAATCTGGTAATCTCGGTTATTCAACGACAGTCACGAACATCCGAAACGTAATGTTTCGCGACAACAAAGACGGTTTTGTAGAACTTACGTCATGAGAGATCCGTAAGCGTTTCGTGATGGCGATGGTTTTTCCATTGCCTTTTTTGTGGAGTTGGAATCGGATTCCAAATATTTGGAGCTTGCGATCGAGATTTTAAAAAGCTTGCAAGAGGAACAATATCACTGCTGAGGAAGAACATTTGGCAGCGATATGCAAAGGAAAAGGACCGGAAGAAGCGAACGACTGGAATGACTACGAGTGAATTCGCGTTTCCATTGGACGTAGATTAATTGCAAATTCATGTAATTAAATGTCGGTTAATTGCAGATTCATGCAACTAGATATGTCTAACACGTAAGTTTGCACGTAATTTTTTTTTTTTTTTTTATAATTTTGGAGTTTAACTAGTATTTCGAATTTGAGAAAGGAAAAAAAAACAATACTTTTCCCGTTGATAGGCGTAAATTATCCTCATGGAAGTGTTTGCATGCCCCAAACGTCCATAAATCTTCATTTGCATCTGGTGGTTCACAGATATTTCGCAGCAATGTGAAGACAAAATACTCATTTAAGCTTCAAAAAGAATCTGGTCGTTTGATGGATCTCATCGATCACATGAGAGTAACCAAGAGAGTACCTTTGCATCGATACCGGGGAACCAAAGCCAGCTCTAGAGTTGCTAAAAGCCACATTTGGCAATGCCCTACGTGAAGGGGCACAGCCATGCAACTCTTTCCTTGTCAAAACATAGAGCAAGCAAAAGACAGTGCCTCTCCCTTCAATTTTCGCATTTTTGTTTCGTCCTTTTTACTTCTTCTGAGTACCTCAAGTGCCTCCCACTTTGGAAGATACATTCATATAAGAGCTAGTAATTTCTCATTCTTGTACCTCATGTTTAACTCTAGAGCGGTTAGAGAAGCTTCTGAAATGTTTCGGCCACGCTTATGAGTTAATTAATTCAAATGAAGCAATAATTTGGGGATTTCTACACTAAACAATTTAAATGAGGTTAGCTACTAGAAGCTCATCTTGTTTGGAAAATGATCGTTTAACCTTTCTTTAGAAGTTTAGGCTTTAACCTTGCAATCCAAGCCGTTCGTGTTATGAATGGATGACCTAAATTATAACTAACAAAAAAATATATAAAAAATTTAAAACATTGCCCTATTAAAATCGGATATCTGGGCCGTTTGTCCAAAAATAGACGGCCCGGATTGTAAAGTTATGTGCCTAACCTTCTGATGAAAGGTTAGGTTATCTATTTAAACTCTCAATTTATTATCATTTGTTTATCACAAGCTATTTCAATTGTTTCTATTATTAAGAAGTACACTGAAAACCCATATATTTGTGGAGTGGTCAAACGTATGGTTTGAGTACATCAAAATTTCCTCTTCAAATATATGGGGTGTGATAAAACGGGAAAATTACAAAAAGGTTTGACCACTCTTGAATTGTCGTAAGTCCTAAATATATTGTAATTATTTTAATTCAGTTCTAAGACTTTTTTTTCTTACAAATTCAGCCCTAAGCCTTTTCTATTTGTGTCAATTCAGTCCTTCCGATCAATTTTGATCGACTGAAGCTGATGTGAACACCGGGTGGCCCAGCTGCGGATAATTTTAATAATATATTGTTATTTTTTTCAACTTTTTATTTATTTTCCCCTTTTTTTCCTTTGCTGTCTTTTTCTTCTTCTTTTTTTCCTTTTTCCTTCTTCCCCTAGGCTGGGCGAGCACTACAACGCTGCTGCTGCTTCTTCTTCAGTTCTTTGCCAGCATCACAATTTTCCTCTGGTGCAGAGTCAAATGCTCCCACCATCCCCCGCCGTGGAATGACTAGACCTAAAGGAGCTCTATCCCAACCCTTCTTTTTCTCCTATCTGATCCAATCTCTTGCAAAATCCTTAGTCACAGATGCTTTTTCGGTAGACATTCGACCCTCCAACGATCCCCTCGCAACTTCCCAACCCTGAGGCCTCACCTCTTCACCCACGCGAGGTCGAGCCTTGCCATTGGTCGACGAGGTCACCTTTGCCTATATCTGGCGAGGCTTGTGTTCATCGACCTCGCCTGTGGCCGATCATCATGATTGGCTACTAGCTAGAGGAACAAGGAGAAAGTAAAAAAAGAAAAAGAAAGAAAATAAATAAATAAATAAAATATTTGAAAAAAGATTAGCTTATTGAAAAGAGCTATTTTTTCCCATGGTTCTAATACCATAAGGTGCAAGGATCGTTAGATCTACTCACAAGGGAGAAGGGGCAAAACGGTAAGAAGAAGTAAGGTAGATAAAATGTTTTTTTTATCATAAATTATTCATGTTAACATTGATCGACCAAAGTTGGTCCGAAAGACTGAATTGACAGAAATACAAAAGGTTTAGGACTTAATTAGCAATAAAAAAATATTTATGACTTAATTGACACAATTGCAATAGGTTTAATTTTTTTTTTTGGTAATTTTCTCATGATAAAACACGTTCTGCATTGATTATTTGATGAAAAAAATGAAGAAGCAAGCTACTGATATAATCAAAGTTTGATTTTGGTAACATATTTGGATTAAAATCCACGCAACTAAACCATAATTTGATTTAGGTTCTCGAGATCATAACACACAACCCTAAAAGACGAGCGACCCAGGCGCATTTGTAGACCATACAACCGACAAATTGGAGCGGAATTTTTCAAAATCTAAAAGGGTATCAAATAGTAGTTCTCCAGGGGTGCAACCAGCCAGAGGAAACCAAAGTTATATTTCCTGGGAGGAGCACTGCAATGGTCGCATGAGGAGTAAGAACTGTAAGATACAATTCATTCTAGAGAGAGAGAGAGAGAGAGAGAGAGAGAGAGAGACAATAGCTAAAGATGAGTCCAATCACACTTTCCAAATAGAGGTCCCAACGTAGGGGAACAACAGATCAAATGATTGTGTCCAAATCCGTTAAGGATCAGAGACCACAGGGCAGAGAGAGAGAGAGAGGGGCCTATGCTACTAGCTAGGGTTTCAAATCCAATCACGTCCATGCATCAGATAAAACAAACGCGGTGAGAGTAAGGAAGGGTTAGAGTTGGATTGAATTGAATTGAATTGGAAGAGAGGGAGTGCGTACAACTTACATTTTAGTGGGGTTCTTAAGAAATTCGATTTATACCAATAAAGAAAGCTGGCAAAATCGAGCGTGGGAATGGCTTCCTTTCCAGTTTTGGCAATCCAGGAATTGTCCCATCATGTCCGTAAATAACCCATTGGTCCACAGTTGTCATGTGATTTCAGCACTTGTCTCTGTCATTTTCCTAAATATTAATAATGCACCATCTAAAGTGGAATGGATCAAACATCAAAACCTTATTCTCTCTCTCTCTCTCCACTGTCATTTTCTTCTTCACCCATGCATTTGTCCATTCAACAGGTTATCACACGTATTTGTTTTTGTCATTTTCAAATGATGGTATACATAATGGAAATTGTGTAAATGGTCATGCTTAATTTTGACTTAGTGTAATATAACAAAACTATCAAGAACACTTCTCGTAGCGATGAATGATGATTCCGACCTCTTTCCATTCATTTCTGCTCGCGATAGGTCTTTTCTTTACTTTAGTATCGAAGTGGATATAACTTTCTAATTTGGATGTTCATTCACAAGCTTCTTCATTATCTTTCTTGCGCTAATAGGCGCAATTTGACAAGGTACTTTTGCCAAAATGATTTTCTCTGATTCGGTCTCTTATCTTGCCTAACTCAATAATGTTAACATTAACACGGTACTATCTGTATTGTCGAAGATTAACGAAAAGCGATTTCGTAACAATGTTGGTTGATGCACAATGATATTTTCTTCTTTTTTTTCTTTTCATTTTGCTTTATATATAAGCAGATCGTGGCCTATTTTAATCTGGGTTACATTGATGTGATCGGCAAGGTTGACTCCATGCATTTTCAATCACTTCCTACTTCTTCCTTTCGGCAATCACCAATCATTACTGGATTTCTTCTTATGCATGGTTTTGTGCTACCTTGACGTTATGTATCTAGATTTTGTAGACGCTGTAGCATTTTCACGTAATTCAACTTAGCTTGCAAAACATATGCTTTTCTATGTCCATTTTGTCCATAACTTTTATTTTTCTTGTGTCTTTATGTATGCTTTGATTGTAGATCGATGTAGATACATCTGTGTTTGAGAGCATCGACACAAATGACATCTTTCCTTCGCGTCAAAAAGTCATTGAATGAATAATCTTATATAGCCTGGGATGAAGTTTGGCTATTATTGAATCCACTCATCTCTTTGATTAATCCTCTTGCCAACATTATCCTACAATACATGGTTTTTGACATGACAAATTTGTTGGAGTTTAGGGTTTGAGAGATTAGAAATTGTTTTGTTTACTTGAAGTATTACACCAAGATACATCAAGTTTGGAACGCTCAATAGTGTTACCTCTCAGCGTAGTAAACCCTAGAGTTATATGCAAGCTATGGACTCCAGCCAATATTGACCTAAATAACCATGCTTTCACTTATTAGGCTTGTATGTAAACATATTATATTGATTATATTAACAATATATCCAACAAAATTTACGTTAATGAGCATATGTATTGCATGTCATTTTGCAAAATGACTTGACAACGTGTGAGATATATCTATGTATCAACCTACTCCATCAACCTAGGTTAAGTCCGTGTCTGACGAATATACCAAAGAGAGTGATTTAAAATGCTGTGGATGGAAAATAGGAAATAGTACAATGTGTTTCTCTTTTATGTGAGTATGTCCTATGATGATGATAAATCGACCATCGAATAATCTGCTGCACTGACATTTATGTATTTGATAGAAGTTGTATGGCGTGAGATAGAGAAATGGTTGCATGAACTACGATACCAACACAATTTTATCTTTGGGTGTGTAACTATACTAGATATTAAAGTATTTAACAATAGAAAATATGTAATAGAAACCATTATTTTGCTAAATGGTGGCTTCAAGATTCTCCTTTTTTGATAAATTAAACAGTATAATTAGTGGCAAATCAGAATACTATGCAATTTTTTTTATTACTTTAAAGAAAGTAATTGAAAAGTTATTATCTCCTATCAATTAGAAAGTGAAGTAGTAAGACAAATGAGCTGATGACCATTCTTATTTAAGTGATATCATGCATGAAGTTAGAGAAGAAATAGTTTACAATCTCCAATCAGGTATACCACATGATAAATTTCCATCACAAGGTACATTCGATTTATACTCTCATCCTCTCGTGGGCGATGTGGACATTACTGATACGACGGGAACAATATATGCATCCGTAATGTATGAATATTCACAATGGAATACCAAATAGTTCTCATTCTACTTCATGTCGGCATTGTATGGAACTTAGCTAATTTAAACCAGAAAGTAGTGATGACATCTATCTGACCTATTCGTCCTCAAATTGTTGCCCAGAGAAATCCATCCCTGTAGGAATCGCAAGTATAATAGGATTGGGTTAATGACAGGTAGTGTTTGCATCGACATTATACTATAGAGGTATTACGATCGCCCGTCTGCGCGTGCATGTGTGGCCGGAGAACATGGTGAGATAAAGGATGGTTGAGTACTCAGTAAAGTAGAAGAAGCACCTCAAAGAGGAGCAGGGGGGAGTCATAAGTGCAAAAGACCAAAAACCAAGTCCCCGTGCAAACTTCCGTATCTGCAAATCGCAGTGCAGGTACTATGTTATGACCTGGTGTACACAAACCCTAGATTTTCCTTTTGACGCTTCTCCCATCCCCTTCTGCTTCACTCACTCCCTCTCTTCTCTCTTCTCTCTTCTTTAATATCCTTGCATAACCCTTCAAACCCTAGCTCTCTCTCTCTCTCCCCATAGATATATAGCTTTTCCTCTTGTTGGAGTTGAAGGAGTCATGAATCATATGGAAGACAAGGCGAGCATGGAACTCCCACCGTCCGAGCATCTGTGCTATGTCCGGTGCAACTTCTGCAACACCGTTCTTGCCGTATGTCTCACCTAAATTTAATCACATTTCAATCTAACTCTCATTGCCAACTCCAAGAACTTATAGGTTTATGAATAAAGCGAAACAAGCTCTGCGCTTCCTCTCCACACGAAGAACGAGTATTGTTGCATGGGATAAAGCTATAAAGTCCGCAAGACGAGTTAATGACATCATGTCTGGAGAGCATTATGTCTTGTAATAACCGAAGGGTTTCTTCTTCTTCTTCTACTTCATCATCAATCTTGCAGGTAGGGATTCCATGCAAGAGGATGTTGGACACTGTGACGGTGAAGTGTGGGCATTGCAGCAATCTCTCGTTCCTAAGCACCAGGCCTCCCCTTCATGGCCAGTGTCTTGATCATCCCTTGAGCCTTCAGGTCCATTTCTTCTCCTTTCCATCTACTTCTTTTTACGCATCTCCCAAGTGCAAAGAATGGCTTCCACAAGCAGTCCTAGTTGTATCATCGAGACATGTCCTTTTTAATATAGTATGCTAAGTCTAATTCCATTGACG
The DNA here is from genome assembly GCA_028455895.1 of Rhodomyrtus tomentosa. NCBI lineage: Eukaryota > Viridiplantae > Streptophyta > Magnoliopsida > Myrtales > Myrtaceae > Rhodomyrtus > Rhodomyrtus tomentosa. The sequence continues at coordinate 7,378,661 of JAPCWY010000003.1, read as the reverse complement.
ATGCCTCAATACTGCATATATGCCGCCCTTTCTTGCAACGGGTACCACAATCGATCTTTTGCCATGTTTAGTTTCTTACTGATCACTCAACAAATTGTTCGAGGCTTTTATTTTAAGTAATAACAGCATAAGTGTTTGTGTCGTTGGGCAAGCAGGGGTTTTCCAGTGATTTTAGGAAAGGTCAGTCATCATCCTCCTCGTCCTCAACTTTGGGCGATCAACCAATATCACCCAAAGCCGTCCCCTTTGTCGTGAAACGTGAGATCAACCAACATACTCATCATTCCACTTCGTCTCTTTCTTTCATTTTTTATTTTCGGCTCTATGAGTAATGTATGGATCATTCAACCTTTTTTCTTTCAGCTCCGGAGAAGAAGCACAGGCTTCCATCTGCTTATAACCGGTTCATGAAGTAAGCATAGATACGTTTTTCCTATCTTTCATTCTCTTTTTGCTCATAGACATAAATAAAAAGCAAAGAAAATTAGGGAAGAGCTTACCGATATGTATCTGTACGTGACATATATGAACAATAGAGAGGAGATACAGCGCATCAAAACGGCGAATCCTGAGATACCACACAGAGAAGCATTCAGTGCAGCAGCCAAAAACGTAAGCACCTTTTCAAGACCCATCTGCACCCTAGCCCTAACTTATAGTGAGATTCATTCCTTCCAAGGAAAAAAACATTCTATTACTATGAGATTTTCTGTATTTAATCTGCTGTTTTGTTCCACATAGTGGGCGAGGTACATTCCACACTCGCCTTCGGGATCGGCTTCTGGCAGCGGTAACCATGTAAGCTATAGTCCCTTCCTATTTCTGCTTGGTCCTATTGAAAGGAACTGTATATTTAAACAACATTTATTAGACAATTTTATTTGCTTAACGACTGTGCCCAATCGAAGTTCATTAATACTTTAACCGGCTACAAGCTGAGGAAAATGCGGTAATCAGTTCTTCTTCGCGCAACGTCTATACTGGTCTTAGTTACGGAAGAGACAATGTGTAGTGGTCTCTCATGGGGTTTTTAGGCAGCAATTCATTGAGAGACTGATACCTAAATTATCTAGTATGACATGTAAATAATTCTTCAGTGCTTTAGCCTTATATACTCAACTTCGGAGTCAAAAAGATATTCCACAACACCAGTGATTGCAGGACAGTTTGACGAATAAATCAACTGTGACTATTGAATCTCTTTTTTCGTGCAATGAAATTCAGGTGCTTGGACAAGCACAATCCTCCAATGGCTGTGGAATGACCCAAATAAGCGGAGAAGTAATCGAATCCGTAGAAACTAGATAAAAAGAAGAGAATATGATGTGAATAACAATAAGGTCTCTTGTTGGATATCGCGTTTTATTATTTCGTTAGCGATAATAAGTCATAACCTTGGTTACAGGAATGAAGAGAATCGCAGTCACAAACGGCATGACAGAGGATATTCGGAGAGCACGAGGGCACATCGGATGTTCCGTCGTGCTGATGCTGTGCATCAACATAAGCGGAGCCGTTTTACTTTCCTTCTCCTTCTGTGTCCGTTTTATTTCGCTAAATAATGAGCTACTAGATCGAGCTATTTTAGAGTTATCTACTGTCGTGATGTTAGTTACGATTGATGATGATGTAAGGTTTATCAGTGCTTCCTATGCGTATGTGAGACCTTGTGCTTTATCAGTCAATGTAGTATCTTTGATTAGGTCCCTACTCAGTTCAACATAATTTCATACATGCCATCAACTTAATGGTAACCGCGTGAAAGTTCATTCAGAATAACAATCAATTAACCTAGGTAAGTAACGCCTCTGGTTTGTTTGTTTTTTTTTTTTTTTAGTTGGGACACAATTCATGGCTTGGTTGATCCAATTAGTTATGAGGAATGATCAGTGCCTTGTACATTAGGGAGTTTATAATGTAAATCGACAGAATGTGAAATGCTTAAACAAGCATTAATGCTTAAACGTGGTATTACTGGGATTCATGATTCACAGAGACTTAAAGCAGAATAGGATCAATTGCCTGACTGATAAAAACTTGGATGATAGTCCTAAAAGACAACATTCTACTAATTAGCATAAACGGTCCGACGTGCTTCACAAGTTCTTGACGAAGTGTTTGGAAATGAAAATCGATTCCCATCTGTAACTAATGTACCAATTGAAAATTGTAGCCGAACACTGAGGAGCTATGTACATTATCGCATGTTTGATAATTGCAAGACTGGATATAGAGATGCATCAAACTGAAAAACGAAATACAAAAACCTTAGTTTGCGTGCATTGAAGATCCTGTTCTCCACAATAAATATCAGAAAACACATATAGTTCAGTCATCTGTATGTACTTAATCACTAGAAGATCTCAACTCAGCATAGCCTATTTGGACAACATGCCGTGTGTAAGTTACGGTTTTGGAAAAAGAGATTGAAATCATATTCGAAACACTGCCAATGACGTGAATTTTTTTCACATAAATAATCTTATTCGCCCCGATAACTCATTTTCAGAAATTGCTCTTGGTAACTATCTTAACACCGTTTTAAGATAAAATTAACTTTCCACCTTCTGATTACAGTGTAAGAATTATAAACGAAATGAAAACCACTGATAGCTTACGTAGCGTATGGTAACACTTCTGGCCAACGTCTCAACTTCTGACCATAAATTGATTTCTTTACTTCTTCTAAAAAACATAAGTTGATTTTTCTGCTTTTACTCCATGCTGACTTCTGATCAAAGAAATTTATTTGATAATGGTTTAACAAATTTCTATTTTTGAAATATTATTAACAAAATCTTTATCGGCGGTCGGCGAGCGACGGCGACGACCGCCGGTGACCGGCCACAAGTGGTAACGGTAGTCGACCGAGGCTTGTGTGATCGAATAAGTGATTATGGAGCCGAGAAGTAAAAATTTTTAACTTGTCAATATTAGCCAAAAATCTAACCAGAAGTAGAAAATCCGACTAGAAGTATAAAATCCTACCAGAAGTCAATTTTTTTTTACCAAACGCATTTCTGCTTCAAAAGTGATTTTATCAAACGAATTTCCCTGTCAAACTGACTTATGGCAGGGAAATTGAGAAACGGAAGTGTCTTCATGTAGCACCTTAGAGATAGTCGTTAAGGAGCATTGTAGTTTAATTACCTGTGTTTAGTCAATAAGCAGTGAAGGAGCATGGAAGTTTGGACCATGCGGCCATGCCCAACTCCTGTCCAGGACACTCCCTACTCACACCACCAAAAAGGAAGCAGTAGTTATGACTTATGAAATTACAAGCAGTTATCCTGCGTTAAGCATTAAAGAAAATTAATACAATGAAACTTGTCAATGTTATTTTTTTTTTCATAAAAAGATTCCATTTACTTATCATAATAATATTCAAGGAGTACATAAAAGTCTCTCAATCCTGGAAAATCTCAAATAATTGCAAAACAAAGCAAATACCAAAAAGAAAATAATAAAATGTAGTGTGCAACTAGAAGCATAATCGGCGACAATTTAGTCCTGAACCTTTTGATTGCGCCAGTTTAATCATGTACTTTTTAATGAATTACCATTATACTATTTCTGGCTAATTTTGCTGGAATCATTGACGTGGTGGTCGAATAAGCTTGTGCCATCCTATGTGGCACAACCGGCACTAACGTTGATAATTATTTATTCTTTTAAAATTTTATTTATTTTATTTTCATTTTTTGTTTCTTTTTTTTTCCTTTTTTCCCTTCAGAGGGCGGGTGGGTCCATGAAGCCCTCACTGGCCGTGGGCGAAGGTCATCCCTCGCTGGATCTGGCAAGGGCTTTGGATGCCCTCGTCGCTGCCACGAGCACCCATGGGCACTCATCTAGATTAGGTAAGTGTCGTGGTTCGTCGACCCTATTAAGAAGAAAGAAAAAAAAGGGCAATACAAAATCAGTACAAAATTAATATAAAAATTAAATAATATTTTAATGAGTTAAAAAAATTATTTATGTTTGCGCCATGTAGGGCGAGCGATTCTAGGGGAATCACTATGTTAGCTGCTTTTGACCAAAATTGACTGGAAGGATTACGATAGTAATTTATTGAAAGTTTAAGCTAAATTGACATAATTGAAAGATTTAGGACTAAACTGACAAACTGTCAAAATATTTGGGATTAAATCGGTATATTTTAAAAATTTAAGATTGAATTGGCTATTTTACAATAAACTGACGACTTTTTCAATGGTGTTCTCTTGAAAAGATCGAAGGCAGAAGACTGCCTCGAGATTTTAGTAGGCGACCCAATCGTAGAAAAAAAGAGGAGCATTGTACTGGCTTTACGAGTACTATTGTTCCAGGGAATTACTTCTCCTTTTTTAACTCCTTCTGCACTTATTAAGGGTAGAAAAATTGGTAATTGAGAAAATTGTGTTGGTAAGCAATTGAAATTAAATTTGTTAAGCTTTAACCTAGTAGATAATTTAATTGGAGAAGACTCAGTTAATCACTCAAATGCGAGGTGGTAATTTCATGTGAGAGTTGGTAAAGTCAAAACTTTGATAAGCGAGTCAAATAATACTGCTAATAACTTAGAAAAATGTTGGAAATTTCCAAACAATCAAATAAACGGCGGCAAGTAACTTAAGCAGAATGGATAACTTAACCGGAGAAATATTAGCAACTCAAATTAATAAGAGTTGGTAAGTTCGAGTTGTCGTTAAGTTATACAAATAAGTTGCTAAATCAGTACAAAAGTTTTCCGACCAAAAAAAAAAATCAGTACAAAAGTTTGTGGCTACGAAATTTATAATCGGTCCATAAATGGGAAAGAACAATATCAAGCGCGAGAACGTGAGGAGTAAACTCCTCCAAAAAGGTTGGACTAACATTTTCAAGGGTTCAAAAGTTAGACCTTGCAATCTGGGCCGTCCGTGTTATGAATGGATGGCCCAGATTATAACTAACAAAAAAAAAATATATAAAAAATTTAAAAAATTACCCTTAAAAATTAGAGATTTGAGTCGTCCGTCTAAAAATAGATTGTCCGGGTTGCAAGGTTAGGTACCTAACCTTCTAAGGAAAGTTTAGGTAATACGAATCCGTTGACAAGCCTAAGAACTTCTATACACGAAAGACACAAATAAATCTAACAGAAGCAAGTATCATATTACCAACGTATTTGTTTTTATTCTCATTATTGTTATTATTTTTACTTTTTTTTATTAGTTCGGAAAAGTTGTCCAAAAATTCCTAAACCTTGCAATTTTGCCACATTTTAATTTTGCAAATTGAGTCTTTTTTTTTAATGTTTTGTCAATTGAGTTTATTTGGTCAATTTTTGCTGGATGTCCTGACATGGACACCGACTTGTCTACATGACACGGTCGATGCTAACGTGGATGCCAACCATCCGAATAAGCGTTTAGATTAGAGATTGGACTACCCATTCGCTGGTTATGGAATGCAAAATAATTAATTGATTAGAGATTACCTTGACGAAAAAGCAATAATAAGTACCACCCCATTGGCATAATCATCAAAAGAAATGATGGGATGAACTTAACTTTGGTTGCTAGCTTGCTCCTTGCTTGAGAAAAGCTATATGCTCTCACCAAAGAGTGGCCAACCCAATGTCCACCCGGGAGGCAATCTAGTCCTCCCATGTTCATTTTCAAATAGATAGATTCGGACAGTTGACACCTCTGGGAGCACAAAATGACTCTCTTTTAGGTCGCCCTAGGGTTAACTGTAGCCAATGTTCTTGTGCATTTGGCTCACAAACATTTTGGCGGTTTGCCAATTTAGTGCTAAACACGAAAACGAAAGTATGCAGTTCCTAAAGAATTTTTAAGAGCTCTCAATGGGCCACTAGAGCTCCTTTTGCTTTTGGGTAAGCGTTCCAACCTTAGATTGTCCATGCCGAATGACTCTGGATTTTATCCTCAGTCACAAATGTTCTTGAACAGGCCCCCAAAAAAAAAAGAGGATACAAGATCTATTAAAAGGGGAGAAACGAATACGAAATTTAGAGAACCAACCTTCATTTTGGCGGGCGGATCTGGAATATTTAATGGTTAACTTACTGATAAGAAAACAAACATTTGATAGACTAGCATTCATGCAACATGCTGGCGTTTGTGCATCCATGTTACAACTCGAAAATGCATGGAAATCGGCCAGGTTTCGATTGCCCCAAAGCAATTGACACTGTTCGCTCGCTCCGGGACCGTTCTTTCTTCACGAGGAGGAGGCAAATGAATCGATAGCACTCAAGAGACGGAACAGCTATTAAAATAATTGCAAACCGGTGCGCCTACAAAGTCAAAAGATTAGACCTTTCCCACATGGGCTTGTGATCTGGGGATACCATCGAGTTCTTTCATTAATTTAATCTAGTATCAGATCTCGGCATCATGACACATATCTTCAATAAAGCCACTCTAATGTCCACACCAAGAAATTGGAAAAACATCGCTTGTGTTTTTTCTTGTGTAGTTAGATGTATCGAGATAATTGAAAACGTGGTAGATTGTAATTAAAAATTAGATGCGACCCGCTTATTAAAACGACTATTTGCGATTTGTCACGTCACTTTGCTTATGTACGTGATAAACTAAGTCTAATGTAATGAATTTTATTTTTTTTTGCAATTCTCAATAATTGGCTATCAGGGGGGATCTTTAACTATGTGATTAAGAAGAAAACCAGACAAGAATTTGGGTAAGAAGACAAGCAAAACGAAACAAACGATTATCATCCTGTACATCAAAAGAGAAAGAACTAAAGAGGAATTCCAAAGATGCTCATCATCAGCAGGAAAAGAACAAAACAGAAGCAAAACTATAGGGACACGATACTGACAAGAGTATTAAAAAAAAATCAAGATTGATTTTAACCGCAATTGCAAGGGGCTAATTACAACTCAAAATGCAGCACCAGAAACTGTAGTTGCTGTTGCTCATGATCCTCTCTTGATGCTCTCAATGCAAGTGGTCTCGTATACCGGCAACCCGCTCGAGCAGTAACCTCCGAGGTCGTAATTCTGCAACTCAAACAGATCGGAGCTCGAGTCACTCTCCGCGCCGTCGTCTTCTTCCTCATCGAATCTCTTCACGTCTGTGCTCTCTGATTCATGTTTTGCGAAACCATTGTTGCCGTAACTCTTCTTCTTCTTCTCTGAGCTCGGTTCTATCAGCTTGAACTTCTCGTCCAACCAACTCAGGTCGTTGCTTCTCTTGTTTCCTGAGACGGCGTCCTTTCCCAAGCTCGGCGATTTCGCGTGCTTGCCGTCGCGGTTATTGTTCGAAACCACCACTTGCTTGTGATCAGAGTAGCTTCTGAATTCCTTGTAAGACTTGGTGGGAGTGTTTAGTATGTACGCTGGAGGAGTTTTGGACCCGGAGCTCAAAGAGGTATACACCGACTTTGAATCTGCCACGGCGCTCGAGCTCCTGAAATGGCTGATGCTGCTCCGCCTTCGCCGCCTCCAGCCGGGGCTCTCGTCCTCATCCTTCATCGACTGCGTCGAGGAAGGCTTCGACGACGACTTCTTCTTCTTCGAAGAGGACTGGCTGAAGAGGGAGTTCAAGAAGCTCGCGAGCCGCCCCCCGGGTGAGCTCGGTTGCCGCGGTTTGGTGACCTTGCTCTTCTCTTTCGCTTGCTTGTTCTCGCTCGGGACGAGATGAAAGTGTTGATGAGCGACAACTTGGTGATTTTGATGATGATGGTGGTGATGCTTCATCGGCACGTCTAAGCTCATTCTTCCTCCTCCTATAGAATTGGGTTGCCTTTCCTGATCTCTCGCCATTGCCGCCTTTTGCACCGAGGTCGTGGCGCCGTAGCCGGAAACGACATCACCGTAACCGGAGAAGTACCGGGCAGCCTCGAACACGTCGAGCTCGCCGGAATCATTCCTCCGGTGGAGCGATTTCCGGCTGATCGTCCTATCGGCATCTGGACATGGAGTGATGGACATGACTATCGCCAGGACTCCGATGTTCCTCTCCCTTTTCCACTCTTTCCCTCTTTTTGCGAAGGTTACTGTGTTTCTAAGGCGTGGGAGGTACTTATGATGAGAAGAGAAATGTGGGGGAGAAGGGAGATCATAAGTTTTTTTTTTTTTTTAAAGTGAGAATTTGTGAGGTTGTGTGGAGAGAAATAAACCAATGATGCGATTGGGAATGATTGAGAGGTGGGAATAAGGTGGCCTTTAAAAAAAAATTGTTTGTTCTTCACTGTTCAAGTACAGTGCATGATGAGGAATAATTGACTCCGATTTGTTAATGGGTCAAGTCAATCACCTAATATTATACATTTACCAACACATTTTGTATAACCTGTCATTTATGTCTGCACGTTATGTTGCAAAACTAGTATTTGCAGAGTTACTGTATTGAAAGTCTAACAATACTGTTATTATTTTTGACCTCACGATTTTTTAATTAATGAGTGATTTATTTAAAATATGCGATGATGATGTGTCGATTTACGGTAATAAATAACTGACAGTACTGTCAGACTGTTAGAGAATCATTTATTGTAATATGCGATAATCACATCAATAATGAGTTGCCCTCATATTTTATGTAGTCCATGACTTTATCAAGATATTTCACATATCGAGCATTACATTTTGAGAAATGATTATGTAAAAATGTCATTGATATGTTATAACATTAACATTCCATTTTGGGTGAAAAAATAATTTAAAATTACTGTGAAGTCTTCCCTTTCAAGAATTTAGGGCTACGTAGCAAAATCCTTATATTTTCGGCCTGAAATTTGCTTAGATCTGTATAAGTGGGCTATCTTTAGAGATTTTTGGAAAGAGAGAACCACACATAATGGTTTTTTTTTTCCCTTTTTTTCTTTTTGGCTTTTTCATTTATGAAGAAAGAGTGGTGGGGGCAGAAGGGAACAAGCTTTCATGATTTTATGCTTCTGAGATATGAATTAGCAGAAGTGATGTTGGGGATGATGGGGGGCAATGATCTGTGAAGAACCTTGGATTCTAGGGTTGGACTTGGATTTTACTAGTGGCATTGATGCATCTATGAGCAGTATGTACTGTATGGGGCTTAGCATTTGATGATCTGGAAGATCATGATAGTGACGAGGAATTTTTCATGGTGTCCCACTTTTCTCCTTTTTCCATGACAGACATTATGTGCACCCATCCGCATCCCCTACGCGTTTGGATCCCCTACATGTTAATGAGAAAGTATGTGTCAGTTTTTTCTTGTGAGGTTAGAAAGACGTTCGTGTAATTCAATTTGAGATTTTTTATGGTACAATATTGTATCATGCAATTTTTCTTGCACGACATTATTGTGGTATGTATAAATACAATGGAATGTCGTAAACCGAGAAAACTTAACATTTTACGATGATTTGTATTTAGTCACGAAGAAATGTCCATCGCACGGTTTTCATTATTGTACTATAGGCAATCCCCATTTAATTTTTTTTTTCCTTATGCTTGGATTGGAAATTCTTAAGGAACAATGGGAAGATAAAAGCTTACAATAGCACATGCATAGCCATGGCAACAGAAATATAAATTTTACTGCTTTAGATCTGGCGAGGTAAAATCAATTTACCTCCTCTGGTCCATGTAGGCTACATCTTTCTCGATATTCTTTAATTATCAACACACCATCATATTTGTGAAAAAAGGCACCAATCAAGTACAAGCCTCCAATTTTCTCTACCAACAACGAGACAAATTGTCCCGAATTTTCGTCTAATGCGCAATGTCTTTTTTGAACTTTTGATTCATCAAATATATATGTGTGTGTGTGTGTGAGTTTTTCCCACGTGTAATGAACTAAATCCTTGGGATGGTGAAGGTACAATACTAATGTCACTGGGTAAGGTTCCAAGACGCGGTCGGGAATATTCGAATTTGGGACCTCATCAGTTTAACTGTCTAAGGTTGAGGGATCTCACTAACTCAGTCAACGCTCCATTGGTATTGATTCGTCAAATATTGTCCCTAAACTATTGATAAATGTTCAATCTAATCCTTAAACTATTTTCATTAACGTAAATTAACAAAATGTGTTTACGTGGCTTCCAGTCCGGTAAGGTTGAATGGTAGACAAAAACAAGTTATTGTAGATTATTGACCTAAGGTATTAATCTCAAAATTGGATATTATAATCTGATCATCAAATAATGATAGACATTTTAATGCCCTAATTATTTTTCTTTCTAAAGTGAATGGATAAAAAAATGGACATATTGACTCATCATTTTTGAAAAACAAACTCAACATATAAAGTTCCTCATCATGAAATATCTTTTAATTATCGTTTGAATAAATAGAAGGACTACAACGAACATGTACTAATAGGTCAAAGATCAAATTGAACTAATTAAAGGTATAAGGGAGACATTGAATATTGAGCTAAAGTTCATGGCAATTTGTGTCATTTTCCCTTCTCTCTTTGCTCCATCTAGCTAACCCTCTCAGCCTCGCACCCCTCTGTGGCGGTTTCGTCACTGTTACCTACTATGGATACAATCTCGGCTATCTTGGAGGAGGAGGAGGATGAGGGGAGAGAGAGATTGTGTGTTCAATTTAGACGAAGGTGGGGCGGTGATTGTAATGGCGGCTGCAGTGGCCGGAGGTGCATCGGTGCACACTTTGCTTGCCATCTTGGGGAAGAAGAAGAGAGAAGCGGAAAAAGGGAAAACAAAGAAGAAAAATGAAAGATCAAGACAGATCTCAGGAATCGAACATTTTGATGTGATCTCTGAAGGGAACGAGTTTACCTAAATTTACCCTAAGCACTGAAGTACACGCATGCCTATTCTAGTGGGACTTTTTCTCCGCTCGCATTCGTAAATTAAGACATGCTGGAAATGCACAAAAGAAGTCCAAAGGAGAGTTCAAGTTCAACCCAATCAATATATACGATTAGACCAATCATTACTCAAAAGTTTAAACTGACGAATTATGTGACAATTGGGATGTATTAATTGCTCAACACCATACTAATTCTCCGAAATAAAACTTTCTAATATAACTCATGCATGCATCTCAACAAGACATAGATGAAGAAGGTGGAAAGGGGATTGAGCCTCGACGAAGAAAAATGAAGAAATTGGAGAAAACCCTTTGCTAAAAGAACTTTATGCTTATAAAAATAATTTTCCCTATTTAGAATTGGGAATCTGTTTTCGTAATTTGAAGTATGAATGTATTTATTTTTTAACAGTTAATATATTTTTACGTTGACTAGTCATTTCCAATAAACCAAACACGTGAAATTTTGAAAAATTAATTTGTGAAAAACACTTTGCTTAATAAAACCACAACTAAAGCTTATATTTCAATGGTAAATGAAGGTGGATGATTGCAAAAACATGTCCTGAACCTATTAGAATTGTGTCAATTTAGCCCTTATTTTTTTAACTGATTTAGTTCTAAAGCTTTTGCATTTATGACAATTTAGTTTTTATTGCGGACATGGTGTGGCCGACACTGATGTTTCACTTTTTAATAATATTGTAAAATTTTTAAAAATTTTTCTTTCCTCTTTCTCCAGCCCGCCACTAGCGACAGAGAAGTCAACATTGATGAGCGACTGTGAGATCAAACTCACCAGGGGCAATGAGGTCGGGCCTTAACTACCTCTCACGAGGCTTGACCTTGCAGTCGCCACTGGTCGTCTAAGTTCGGCAACAGGCTAGAGGAAGAAGAGAAGAAGAAAAAAAGAAACATAAAGAAAAGAAAAATAAATAAAAGTTCAAAAAAATATTAAATACTATTAAAAATTACTTTGTTAGCACCAAACATTTCTAGTCAAATTCAAATTCTAAAAAGTTTAGGACTGAATTAACACAAATGCAAAATATTTAAGTCTAAATTGACACAATTACAACAAGTTCAGGATTTTTTTTTTTTGGTAATTTTCCTTAAAGTGAAGGTATTCGTTGTGATACGTTGCGCAAATTTGATTGTGTTTCTGATAAGTATCCCGAATAAACATCCAAAGGAGTCATGCAAGAATCTCATCTATTGGTGAACATATTTTGGCGCATGTGATTCCTGGAACATTAAATGTTTTTGGCACTGATATCGACCTCCTTTTTTGTTTTTGTTTTTTCAAAAGCAAAGCAAACCAAGCATGGCCCAGCAACAATTGCATGCCTCCCACTTACTGCGCCGGTGATGGAGCCTTTAGAAAAAGGGGTGTGCTCCAAATTTGCATCTTCCTTGATCTCTGTGTCTAAAAAGGCTACTACATCTATTTATCTAGATTCAAAAAGTTTGGAAATGGAATTTGATTGAATGCCTAGCTATGTGTTCATGTGGTTTTGAGCGGACTTCAACTCTATATCTATACCGTAATATAAAATAAAGAGAATGTCGGCATATGTGTAAGTTGATAATTCCATTTTGATCTCTCGCTCGTTTTCAATTTAAAATTTACTTTTTTTTTCCATCCTAAAACAACCTTCTCGAATTATTCAAATGTTGAAATACCCTTTATCTCTCCACATGTGATTATACAATTCTTTTGTGTTGAATATATTTGGCCATATAGCTTATGTTCACTATGAAATGGTTTAAATATTACATAAGAAACAAGTTTCATTTGATATTTCAAGTGTGTTTTTTCCTATACTTGCGATGTATGTGCACGTTTGTTGGTAAGAGTGATTTATTAGAAGGACGGTTGCCACAAATGTCAAGTTTGATCAGAAAGTAGGATTTCATTTTTGTGAGAAGCTATTCATGGGCGCGATCAAATTCGAGTTCTTTTTGTAGATAAAAGAAGAATTCTAGGAGGAATCGCGTAGTATCTTGTATTGCAGTATGTTTGTACAAGGCTATATTTTCATATATATATATATATATATATATATATATATATTATGTGTGTACACAGAAAAGAAAGCCAATCTAATTGACTTAATTGACCTGCTAATCATGAGATAAACATAGAAAGAGAATAAAACAAGATTAGCTCCTCCTAACTTGGCTCTAATTGACAGGTTAACACTTTCTTCCTCATCTCTTAAGTATGAAAGTATTAGTGGTTGCACTGCTCGCTCCCAACAAGCGGTACCGAAGCTCATGGCTGATCGCATGGGCGAGACCCCTCAATGTGTGTGCACATTTCGTGGATATCTCATGGAAGAATCATCGCACTAATCTGGAATCAAGTGGAACATGGTAATTCAAGAGGAGTTGGAATTCGATTCTTGCCGAGTTTGGTTAGGCTAAGATGGAGATTTGAGTTGAGACATGGTTCAAAAGGATATTTAGAATTTTTTTTTAAAAAAAATAACATCAAAGACACACATGAGAAGAGATTTGTTAAGATACAAGGGTGGGATGTTGGTGAAACAAAATCACACATTCAACCTCGGAGATATGAGTTTGGGCTACAACTAGGAATGTCTGAGTATTGCAAAAAGAAGTACCATCAATGATCAACAAATTTAATAAGATAAATGAAAATTTTTCTGATGGAAAAAATTTTGTAGTGTCTTGTTTGGAAATTGCTTTGAAATGACAAGGATAAAAAACAAGAGACAAGAGAAAAGCGAAAGGAACTTTTGACCGTAAAAGAACAAGATAAAAAAAAGGAGACTTTTTTAAGTGTTACTAACTCCGCGGAGGGATCCGGAACTTTTATGGAGCACCTCCGCTTCCTCGACGGAGGTGCTCCATAAAAGCTTGCACGTAATTGGTGAGAATTTTAAGACTTGATAACCCATTTTTTATATGTAAAATTTACATTGTAAATAATCGCAAGTGCTTCGAGAATACTTGTTAAAAAGAATCCGTGAGGATTTGCACAATATTAAATCCTAAAAAGAGATTAGCTAGCAATCACTTTATTTAGGTCCATAAAGAAAAGCTCCATCTTCTCTTTTGTGTCGGCCTGCACGCGTGCCATCACCCGTGCAAGCATAGAATTCCACGCAAGAACACGACATCATACCAAACCGAAAACGAATATGCCCAAGCAAGCAAATTTTGCAAACACCAGACCGGAGGAAAATAAAGATGATCTGATCTCGACAGTCGCATTAACCATACTATGGTCCTGTCGATATCCAGCAGCAATTCTAGCTTCCCCCGGATTTTGGGGAGCGGCCCCTAAGCTTCGAGAGGTTGAACGGCGATGGTCCCTTTGCTCTTTCATCAGTCATCACCACAATTTGGCCCAACACCAATCCTGGACCAGGACACACAGACCATGAGGTGTCGTGATCATTCACTGTCGAACCTCTTGATTGAATCTTATTTTGCTGATATGTTTCAGGAAAGTTTGCGTGTAGAAATCCATGTGAGAGTATGTGAACTGCAAAAGGCAAACCTTTTCTGCTCGAGTTCAGAAGCATTTTGTCAGTTTTGCAAATCATGTGATCAGGGCAGCCTTATGGGAAATTGATGTTTTGGCGTGAGAAATATGGATAGAAGACAAACGGTCTCGGTACTCGTAGATTATACTTGGAGTGCAAACATCAACACACCAGAAGTGGACAAGAAAATCAATATCAATTCAAAAACTAATAATTAGAAGCATCACACTCTTATTTGTTGGAAAAAAATTGAAAGAAATGGAATAACCATGTAGTAACTTATCATCAATCTCTTTTAATATCAATTTATCTTACGAAATTGTTATATGTTTCTGGCAAATTCATTTTAAGATACAAAAAAGCCATGATGAGAATACTGGATAGAAATTCTAGTAAATCTCCTGAAATTCCATGCGAAGCAATGAAAAAGTCAGTCTCTCTTTTGAAGGAAAACCAAAATGAATGGAATTGCAAAAAATGAACATAATTGTCCATAATAGAACATACCTCTTGGCGTCTGAACTTTCCCTACGGACACTTACTCATGCCTGAAAAATCATAATTCAAACAAAACTGTTTGTGCGTTAAAATTGCCATTCGGACACATCCGTTCGTGTATGAAAACCACCATTCGGACACAACCGTTCATGTCCGAACAATCATAATTACAAAAAATAATGAAATAAAGCTATAGAAAAATTATTTTCGAAATAAAAAAAATAATTGTCGATTAAGGCTTATTTTCGTTCGTAGGCATGCAAAGTGCACCTAATAAGGCGCACCCACACACAAGTATGGCGAGGCCTAGCCCACCCACTCATTTCTTTATTTGAAATACTACAATAGCCTTCTCGTAGTTAAAGTGTATTGCACTCTCATCCCTCCTGCGTGGGATAAGGAAAATGCTTTGTTTGTTTATTTTACAAAAAAAAAAAAAACATCGACATTATTTTCAATAACATACTGTTATAATCAAGATGATGCCAAATATACCTATAAATCTCATTACATATCTAAAAACTAATCAGATAAAGATTTCATTTAGGATACTCATCTCTACGTTCTACTTCACGAGACTTGAAGCTTCTGAATATTTCGCATGGTAGGGGCTTATTCAGCAACGTATTCTGTTTTGTCAAGGATAGGATCGATCGCCGGGGGACATAGAGATTCTTACAATTCCATGGAGTAGTCCCACGAGTAAGTCGGACACAACTACCGATTCGTGCCAGAACATTGGACTAAGGTGGTACCTAGTTACCTCAATGTGACGCAAGAAAATCGGACCGTCTTCACAAGGCCGAGGAGTTACAATTCCTAATCATTCTACCATTTGCTTTGGGTGGTTGTCGTCTGCTTTATTTGACATCACAAAAGTTAGATGACAAAAGACAATACTTAATTAAAGCCCTACGATCTGAAGTTGTGTTTGGTGGATTGATTTTTCTTAATGACTGGAAGTAGCTAGCTCCCAATATGGATTTCCAGTTTTATGGAGTGCTTTGTGAGCGTAGTAGTTGTAAGGGTAGATTTGAACAGAAGAAGAGAAATCCGAGAGATCAGTAAAATCAATGAAAAACGGATAATTGTTTGGTCTGATGGGCGGAGGGGACAACTTGAGAAATTAAGAGAGCGATAATAGCCGATTAATAGATGTCGACGCTAAATCGATGAAGTCCACCACCATCGACCGGTGGCGATGGTGTTCCTCGGATGGTTACACATTACTCTCCAACGTTATTAGTTGCTCACAATCTTTTCTCCTTCGATTTTTCGCCCGGACATGAAAAGTCGTACCCAGACAATAAATCCGATTAATCTCAACCCTCGGCCTACAGTTTCGTTATCCTGGTTAACATTAAAAACATGTTGGATATCGTCCTTTATAACCGTGCCTTTGTCTGCCAAACTTGACCCTGGACTGAAGAAGCTAGACCATTTTTTGATTAATGTGAACAGTCTGATGCTGATAAGCAGGCCATTGCCTCTCGAAGCATCGTATGCCATTCACATCGTCTGGTCGAGAGAAGGAAATAAGCTCAATCGACCAGCCCTATCTGGCGCACCATATCACACCTCCATCAAGGACCCACAATTAAATCCGACTTAGATCACGATAGGATCGATCGATTTTTTGTCCAGACACCAACCATAGCTCATTAAATCCGAACAATTACATGTTCATAAAAAACCTAATTCCGGCCCGATCAAGAACATACAAAAAAAAAAAAACCAATTGCGAAAAAAATTTCTTCGCACTCCCGCTTGATCACGTCGATCACATCACTCATGGGATCAAGTTCACGAAAAAAAAAATAGAATGGTTTTTAGGATATGATGATTTTGGGGTCAAGAATCTCGAAAAGCGCGCGCAACAAGTTTTGTCGCCGCACGGAAAATTACCCCGGCCTTGGCTCGCCACCCGCAAGGCGAAAATCGACATGCATGTCATAGTTTGTCTCGGGGTCGATCTCTGGTTCTCTTTCTTTCTTATATTTCGGATAGACACACATGCCTGCGATGTTGCGTTGCTTTCTTTTGCTACGCACCATGAGTTCTAAAAGCCAGCTTCTATGGCCTTGGTTCGCCCGTGCGTCCCATCCCATGTCGCCCCCCGTGTTCCCGTTCAGTGTCCCGAAAAAGTCCCCATTGGAAACCGAAGCCCTACTGTCGTTATTAGGAGTCCTCGAGAAGTGAATTTCTATTCCGTGGGTCGGAAATGCCACAAAATATATGTGTTTGTCCTTCATGTTGAAGGGAATGAATGCTGGGAGCCTACAATAGTGTCCTGTCATTGTTGTTCAATGGATGTGGCCGCGGATCGATGTTAATTATGCCCAATGCTCGATCGAATAAAGGAGATCGGGTTCGATACCAAATCTGGACGAACGATATGTTTCCATTGCTGAAGTATTATCTTGCTAATTTCCAGGAAATGAGCCCAATGTGGTTCAAGCTTAGAAACCCTTTACTTAACATATGGATTGTTGGCTGATGAGCTAGCTAGACATAAAACTGCCATTCCGAAATGGAATAATTGCTGGAAAAGGGACATATTGAAACCGATACAAAGGGGAGCTTTACCAACTCCCTCATCAAACCCTAGTTACATCCCCATATCCTCAAGTGTCGTACAGACTTTGGTTATGCTTATCTGCAATCTAAGTCCTGATTCGGTGTGCATGTCTCCTCCAAATTCAGCGGACCTACACGACCCAACAGGAATTGCTCATCGTGCCAGGTCCAGATGGGACATGACCCGAGTCTGTCCCTTCATGTCGCCTCTATGTGGTCATCGGTGGTCTGGTTGGCTCGAGCTACAGGCCCCTCCCCAGCTGAAATGGGCGCTCAGTTTGAGTTGGCCAGTGCTTTTACCTACCCATAAAGAGAGGGGATGAGATAAGATGAACACGTGCGACGAGAGTCCTTGGGTTTCGACGCTCATTCAGAAAGCAAAATCCACATAGAAGTGATAAGAATTGGAATCTGTGAAGTGAATCTGGTCTCCGCCAAAGCTATGCCTCCTCTTCTGGGTTCAAAAGGCTTATCCTTCTTTTAGGTGAAAATGGAGTAACGTGGCCATACCAGCTGCACTTAAGAGTGCTACATTATTTTATAAAGCCTTTATCGTTTGAATCCGAGTGTCCCTTGGGAAAAAGGCAAAACTCCATGCCGCTTATCTTGTTGATGATCTCCCAAGTTGATGAGTGAGATATGATGATAATGTCGATGCAAGTAGGACTTCTAAGGGAGCTAGACGGGGCAAAAAAGCAGGGAAAGATGCTGAGGGTCACGGATAATAAGCATTTTGTATCTGAAAATAATTCATATTTTCTAGACAAGTTTTTAAGCAGGGAAGCACGTTTTATAACAATACAAAATTTATGTTTATGAAATAGAAATTTCGTTTAGTAACACTGTAAAATTTCTACGACTGCGATAAGGACTAGGGTTGCGATGAGAGGCGGAGCTACTATTGCGATTGGCGGACGGCGGCAATGATCCAGGGGCCAACAGCAGGTGACTGGAGGCTTACGATCGATAGACATCAAACGGTGATAGGTGATTGAGGATGAACAACCTGCGAATAGGGATGATTAACGAGAATGATTCTTTTTTATGTGATCTAAAAATAGAAAGTAAAAAAGTTATATTTCTCATTTTTGTTATAAATCTATTTCTGGCATTAAAAATTTATCCTGAAAATCGAAAAATGAAATTACATCATCAAATAAATTTATATTCTAGATATGCTATTTCGCAATTATTAAATCTTAAATGCCGACGATGACGTTCAGCATTCAAAATTCATAAAGAAACTTATTGTGTCAGTAGGTCAAACAATTAATGCATTTAAAGGATTTACTTCAGGATTGTGGTGTGGAAAGAGCTTCGAGAGACTCGAGTGGTTGGATGATTTCTCCTTGACACCCAGAATTTTTAGGATCCCGATCAACTTAGTGAAAAAATCGATAAGTTCCATCTTAAGCCATTCTTCGGCTTGTGACTTAACTCAAATTCTGACGGGTCTATCTCCTATCCCTTCGGAAAGATTTTGTGGTATCGTTATCAATTGTTCTAAAAACTTAATTTATTAGAAGAAGATATGATTTAATATTTTTATATTTCAGTACTCCCCTCACGCTTAGTTTGATCTTTTGTCTAATACTAATGGTAAATATTTTGTGAGACCACTGCTAACTGCTTTAAAAGCTTAATCTGTTAGAAGAAATCATGATTTAATATTTATGTATTTCAACACTCTTCCTCACGTTTAGTCTGGTTTTTTACATAGTACTAAGTATGAACATATTTATTGAGAAGACAAATATGGGCCTAGAAAGATTTGAACTTAGTGCCTCCTACTCTAATGTCATGAAAGATTTTGTGGGACCACTGTCAACTGTTCTAAAAGTTTAAACTGTTAGAAGAATACATGATTTAATATATCTATTCCAACACTTTCTATCTATTGTTTTTGATTTGATTTTTGGCGGATTCAAGCATAATTTAGAGATCTTTCGTGAGAGTCGAAGACTCTTTTCCTTTGCTTGGATTGTCTTTGTTTTCTTTTTCTCCCACTCTATTTTGGGAGCTTGTAAGTGTAAATAAATTTCTGTAGCTGATTTTGGGTGAATGTGGAGACCAATTCGGCCATTTGTCTAGTCTACAACCAAATGAGTATGTTCACGATACGACTCTATAAACCCTTCAAGATTAGGCCGCTCTCATCCTTATCCTCTACACTAAAGAAAGGAGGCTCTATGTCTCGTCCTTTAGAAAGATGCGAAGAGAGATCTTACGAGAATGTCGCGATTCCAAGTGGGCAGCCCATCTTGGGGTCCATTGTGCCGTGGCAGTCATAGAAGATCAATACTTCTGGCCGGATCTACAAGACGATGTGGAAGCCTATGTGAGATATTGCCTTTTGTGTTAAGCCCTAGATTTAGATTTAAGTCTACATGTAGGATTTCACTCTTTCGAACTAAATCTAGATATTGATCTGAGAGTTCCTTACAATATTTGATATATATTTTTTTGGAAGAAGTGTTAAAGAAGTCACTAATCTATTGCATTAGTGTCAATTTAGTATTAAACCTTTTTTATTGGTGCTAATCAAGTTATAATCTTTTAACGGTACTAATTCAGTCATAAACCTTTTACATTTGTGCCGATTAAGGCCTAAGTCTTGTATTTTTGCCAATTGAGTTAATCGGTCAATTTTGACTGAAAATCATTGATGCGGACTTTAATTGTCTTACGTCATATGGTAAACGCTGACTTCGACATTTTTTAAATATTATTCTATAATTTTTAATAATTTTAAGTATTTTTAAAAAATATATATTTAAAATATAAAAAATACGTCAGTCATGTCATGTTAGACAATTAACGTCCGCGAGTGATTTTTGACCAAAAATGGCTAAATTGACGTAATTGGTAAAAATATAAAATATTTATGACTGAATTGACACTAATGCAAAAAAATTAAGATCGAATTATCACCAATAAAATATTTAGGACTACGTTGGTAGCAAGACAAAAGGTTTGAGACTAAATTGGCACAAAAAAAGGTTTAAGATTGAATTGGCACTAATGCAATAGGTTTATGACTTTTATGACACTTTTACTTTTGTTCTTTTAACAACATATTTGACGTTCGTGTTACTGCTTGGCGATAGTGATAATGACGTCAAACCTAAGCACGCATCGCAAGTCGTTGCAGATAGTGTCAGAATTCTCAGTGTGTGATCATCTTTGAATCTAGTGATTGTCGCGACCTAAAAAATTAGGCTAATTGATTATTAGATCAATTAAATTAAATAAACTAACTAGGACCCTCCCAAGTCCTGTCAAATCGCAACTTAAGTTTGTTCGTTAAAAAATTCAATCGGAGCCGCATCTATCATTTATAGTAGGTTGATTAGAAACCTATATAAAATAGCAGGATAACTATTTTATCTCTATAAACCAGAGAAGATGAGTTCGAAGACTTGGTTACATTAATAAAAAATTAATGCCTTCTTGGTACCCAATTTTCAAAAAAAATTCATAATTTGATGACTCGAATATTTTTTTGGGGTTTTATTTTATTAAATGCAATGCTAATGTAATCTAATTATATAACATGTGTAATGACATGGAAAAGATGTATGACATGGCATAATGACGTGGCAAATATGGATGACATGGAAAATGTGATAATGCAAACTAAAGTATATGCTATGCAAAATGAATTGACATTTTTTTGGGTATTGTTTTTTTTGTATTTTCGGATTTACGAAAAATGAAGTAAAAAAGCTATCCTAAAGTTAAAATAAACGTAATCTAACTTAAGAAAATTATGAGATTTTTTGGGATTTTTTAGGAATATATTCAAGCATGAAAACAATGAAAATTTGAACAAAAATAAACAATATTGCCCATAAAACAACTTTAGATCCAAAATTCCGATTTTATTCACAACATTTCTCGAGATTAGGATTAGCAATCGAGTATTTTATTGAATAACCGTTATTCCCATATACATAGGGCAAACCTTGAAATTTTATTTAAGAATTAGCAATCCCCTCTTCAAGATTAAGGATTTGATATCTAATTCGCACGTACGGGCACGATCGTACTTCGAGATCGAAATTATACGTTGCCTTTAATGTATGTTTTTCCGAGAGACAAGGCACAATTGGGAGCATGTGTTATGGGCAAGATTGTTTATTAAACTGCAAATTTTATAACAATTACAACAAAAATAAAATAAGAAGAGTCAATTGACTTGGAATTTTGAAATGCTGAGAGGAATGGCGAAAATTATGAGATTGTGGTTCATCTTTCCTCTCTTTTTTTTGTTAAAAAAAATCTTATTCAATTTGAATTTGAGAAGTTATTTTTGATAAAAAGGTTTCTTATTTTCGACTTTAATTGCAAATCTAGGTAGGCTCACGAACGCACGTGCATATTACTGAACCAACGAGTATAGAATAGCAATCAAGATTGATAGATTAACAACCAAGAGCCAAGGGTTTCTACCTTTTTCCGAAACGAATTTTCCGCAGCCCACACTTGACGGAATCCACCCCAAATTTGTACCTTTTGAAGCGTGAGTTACCAGAGATTGCTTCCGATTGCTCTGTCACACGTAGCACAAGGGTTAAATCTTCAAATAATGGCGAAATAAGGACCAAGAAACCTTATCGGAAGCTTGGACATCGCGGTAACTTGGACCGATCGATGATTGCAGCTTGACCAGAGTTGTGTTGCGGATGACAAAACTGGTGAGTGGCGCTGATTAATTTTTGGTGGCAGATGAAGAGAAGCTTCGGCTCGTCGACAAGAGAGAGCGAAATATTCCCCGACTGCTCCTGGGAACCTTCTCTTTTGTTCTTAAAAAAAACACCCCTTTTGAAGCATCCATCCCCCTCTTTGCCTCTCACGTATTTATGTCAAGAATGTCTCCAGATTTTTTTTTTTTTGTGCTTTCGCAATTGTGGACCACCCCCTCTACAAACCTTTGTGCGAACATTATCTTATATAGGTCAGCTTACTGACTCATTCTCGAAGGCTTCAAATATTTTCCTTCCTTTCTTGCCTGATTGTGCAAGATCTCTTTGTCCTCTTGATTTTCTGTTTTGCCTCCTTTGTTAGCCATTAAGTCACGTGCACATGCCTTATTTTCTGCATGGATTGCTCGAAATTTAGTCAATCTGTTGCCTTCACCGAATATTGAGCCAAGGTATGAATCTTTTTTTTTGTCTTTACGCGTATGTAACCTAATGTTCAATCAGCCCATATTTCTTCTTCTTCTTTTTTTTTATTGGTCTTACCCAGGAATATATCGTCTTATCTTTTCTTGGCCGAATGTATGCTCTTAACATATGATTCAATGAAGACTTGATAAATTATGCAATATAACTTTCGGCCATGAGAAGAAAGTAATGGGTTAAACCAAATTTCCAATTCATGCAAGTTACGTCCTCTTAATTAAAATCAAATTCACCCAATCCCCATCGATTCGATAAAATGATAATTAATGCAAATGTTAAGCTGGTTCAAATTAATGCCGATGTAATGCATGTGAATTTATTTTTGTGAGAATTATAATTAACTCTGATTTTGTGAAATAAATGCATTTCCCAAAAAACCAAAATTTAGGTGCATTAGCCACCAAACTTTTTCTGGTTGCTAATCTATGCTTCCAGCCGTAGAATATGCTTTGCTATTTGATTTTCGATATTTACTTTTTTCCGTAGTTATTTGGGAATTGTTAGGGTTAAAAACATTATATGTAGAGAATTATCTTGATAAATGAATGGAATCTTTCGTTCACAAAAAAAAAAAAAAATTATTTCAAATCAAAAACAGATTCTAAGAGTTACAGTTCTGCTCTTTTCTTCCCCGTAGGGCTTGATGAAGAAGCATACCTTTTGGAGGGCGCCAAAACTCGGATTTTAGTATTGAAATCGATATTACGACACCCTAAACATCTTTGCTTCTATGTGAAGCAAAGTCGGGAAACATCATAAAATTGGAGACAAGCGAACTCAACCAAAGGTTATTATTGCTCTAAACAAAGCAAAAAAAGTCGCACCCAGAGGCTAGAACCTAAAAGAAGCTATGTAACTTACAACCAAAAGAAATTGGACAAAGAGAGATATAACAAGGTTGGTAACTTGATTAGGAATAGTAATAACAAAACGCAACTGTCTCTAAGCAAACTATTATATCTATTGGATATTCCCATTCTGACTAGGATCATACTCTTTCTTGGGTGTCTCGGTATATTTTAACTGCCAGGAAAGCTAATAATTTGTTAAGTGAAAATGTATTATCCGTGAGCTTTGTTTGTTTTGCGATGAATGAACGATTTGGAAAGTATTCCTAGAAAAGATCGCTCGTACTGGACACAATAATGAACAGAAGAAAACTATTTTCATCGTCTACAAAAATATTGAGACATAAATTGTTGTCGATAATTGAACATCTCTCATTGACTAATTACTTCAACCGGTACAAGTGATGGCTCGAAGGTCAGTATTTTCAAACCATCCATTGTCTACAAACAAACTGAATTTGATAAAGTCAAACTTTTGTCCTTATGTTGTGTTTGATCATGAGGATGAAAATCAGGATAAGATAAAAGGGGATATAGAGGGCTTATAACCTGGATAAAGATACCTTAGGAGAGGGGGTGCAATAGACTTTAGATATGATTTCTTAAGGGATCAAACACGAGAAACCAATTTTTTTATTCACGATCACCACCTCTTCTCCACGCCGGGCCACCTCTCCTCCTCCTTGTCGGGCCAACTCTTCATTGTATCGAGCCACCTCTCCAACATGGGACCGCCTCTTCGGCAGTGACGACCATCAAGATTGGCCACTTCTCTGGCAGTGTAGGCTGGGGTCTTTAGCGGCAAAGTTGGGTATCTCTACGACCTCATTTTTTTAATCGATAATTTGGCATGATACGAGATGATGTCCCTCATTCTTTAATCACTTAAACCTTTCTAACATTCGAAGGGGGTATATGACATGTTATGAAAAACTCGAGGTTAATTATCGACTTTCATGATAGCTCTCTTGGGCGATTTGCATGAGTACATCTCCAACTTATGAAAAAAAGGATGAATAATTTCGTTATTCAACACTTGTTTGCTCACTTGACCAGACAACGAGCAAGGCCAGTGAGTTATTTTCAAAAGATTAGATTCTGAATCAAGGCTCCCAGTTCTACTAAGTCTGCTTGATAGATATCATCCTCGAATTTAGATGGCACAAACTTCTACTCAACAGTAATTCATACACCAAAACCCTTTAGTAAATAATTTCTAAAGCTTATGATGTTTTAACAAAATACGAACTCAACCGCGCATTATTCCTACTTATTTAACATTATATATGTAGTACACTAACCAATACATTGGATATGACAAAATTCTTGGATTTCTTGTCTTATCTTGACTAGAAATTTGGATGACTAAACACAGCCTAAAAGTATAGGAATTAGAAGCACATTTAGGGTGTGTTTCTTTCAAGAAAAGTGATTTTCAGGAATTCGTATTCTGGAAAGTGATTTTCTAAAAATCATTTTCTTGGAAAACGATTTGTTTTCTTTTATTTGATAATATGTTATCGAAAATATTTTCGACGTTTGGTTCTCATTTAGAAAATGATTTCCATCTCATTAATGGGATTGTCCTCGATAGGAGAGATAGAGGGTCGAGAAAGCTAACGTGAACTGACCCCAGTTGCTGATCACGACGCTGATCTTGATCTTCGGCCCCGATCCTGATCCCGGCCTCGATCCCTAGTCCTCGACCTCGGCACTAGTCGCCGATCCTAGTCCCGATCCTCGGCCCCTAGTCCTGACCCGATCCTAGTCCCCGGCCCGATCCCGATCCTCGATCGAATCCCGATCCCCGACCCTAGCCTAGGTCCCGATCCCGATCCCGATCCCGATCCCGGTCCCAATCCCAATCCTCGACCCCGGTTCCAATCTCGAGCCTCGGTCGTCAGCTTCGCCCTCGGTTCTCAATCCCCGGCCCCAGCCTCTATCCCGGAATCGATCCTGGTCTCGGTCCACGATATTGGCCTCGGTCCCCATCCTGATCCCCGGCCTCAGTCGCTGGTCCCCGACCTTGGCCCCAGTCCTGGTCTAGATTTATGGCCTGAACAATGGCCTTGATCGCGATTGCCGTCTTTGGTCCTGGTCCCAATCCTGGTCGCCGGGCCAAGCCCCGGCCCCGATCGCTAGTTGCCGGCCTAGGTCGCCGGCCCTAGTCCCCGATTCGGATCTTGGCCCCAGCACCGGTCGCCTGCGTCGGCCCTGGTAGCCGATCTCGGCTCGGCCTCGGTCAAGCCCAACCCCAGCCCTGGCTGGGTCCCGGTCCCGGTCCCAGTCCCGATCCTGATCTCAATCTAGATTCTCGGCCTCGATCCCGATTTCGGTCCCGATCCCTGACACCGATCCCTGGCCCCGACACTGGTCCCCGGCCCCGACACTGGTCCCCGGTCTCGACACTAGCTCCGATCCCAATCCCTGTCCTGGTCGTCGGCCTTGATCGCCGGTACCAGTCGCTAGCCCTGGTCGCTGGCCCTTGCCTCGGTCGTCGGTCCAGGCCCCGGCCCATTCCCCGGTCGCTGGTCCAGGCCCTAATATCGGTTCCCGGGATCGGTCTTCGAGATCGGCCCCAGCCTGTTTTAAAAAAAAATTAGAGACTCAAATTTGGGAAAGTGTTTTCACCTTTTTATTTTGAGGAATTTACTTTCCTATTTTAATGAATAAAATCTTTGTTGACTGGAAAGTAATTTCCGTTGACCAAATCATTTTTCGTGAACCAAATGGATGAAAGTCTAGAAAATAATTTTTCTGAAAATACTTTTTTCAAAACAAACACACCCTTAATTGTTGAAAGAAACAAATTTTATTTTTGTTTCCAATTTTGAGATTTAGAAGAGAATCGTGTAATAGGTTAAAAGTTTTGCCTCTATTTGTTTTTGTTATTGTCGTTGCGATAAATCGATGGTTGTGATTTATCGATATGCCGAGGGTCGAGACTCGAGAGGAGTATCGTACGGTCACCACGTTAAGCTTTATGTTGGCTGGGGTGGGGTAAATTTCCTATTGAAATCAATTTCGCTCAAAGCTTAGCTCCGAAACCTCGAATGGATCGTCCAGGCCCAATCACCAGCCACCTTTTCCTTCAATACCCGGGCAGCCCAGAAAAATGAATCCGATCCACGCTTGATCCGACCCGGAATTCATTACCCGTGATAAAGAGGATTCGGTTCGCATCCGACTCACCCCTGGCTCATCCATCCATCACCCTCAATTTGGGAATCAATCTCTCAACTGGTCACCTCCTGATA
Organism: Rhodomyrtus tomentosa; assembly: GCA_028455895.1. NCBI lineage: Eukaryota > Viridiplantae > Streptophyta > Magnoliopsida > Myrtales > Myrtaceae > Rhodomyrtus > Rhodomyrtus tomentosa. The sequence goes on along the minus strand of JAPCWY010000003.1, from coordinate 7,352,003 downwards.
AAACTCTCATAAACCCTAAACCCTCGGTGTCACCGTCTCTCCTGGACCAATTTCAACCGGGAAAATCGTCGGCATGGCGAAGAAGTCTGGGCTCGCTAGCTCCAATTCCGGCAACAGGACGAACAAGAAGAAGGAGAAGAGCAAGAGCAAGTCGCGTCCCGATGCGGTTGCCTTGAAGGTGAAAGCCCCGAAGCCCAATCCTTTCGAGACCATCTGGTCCCGCCGCAAGTTCGACATTCTTGGCAAGAAGCGCAAGGGTGAGGAGCGCCGCGTCGGACTCGCTCGCTCCCGCGCAATCGAAAAGGCAATCCACCTATGTCGATTCAGTCATTCTGTCTGTGTGCTTTTGTGCTTATGGGCGGATTGTTTGATTGGTTGGTTTCTTGGGGGGTTTCGGTTGAATGCAGAGGAAGAATACGCTGTTGAAGGAGTATGAGCGGAGCGGCAAGGCTTCGGTTTTTGTGGATAAGCGGATTGGGGAGGATAAGGAAGGGATGGGGGAATTCGAAAAGGCTATTTTGAGGTCTCAGCGGGAGTACAAGGTAAGGAATGATATTAGCTTGCTACATTTGCATGCCGATTGCCTTAACTTGCTCACGTTTAAGCAGCAAGCGTCAAGTTGTGGTGGCCGAGAAGTGTATACCTTGTAAGTGTGGCCAACATTTTGCAAAGCTGTAATCAATGAAGCAACTAAATATTTGAACTTTCTGCAGCGCACTTAACAGGGATGATGTCCTCTTCGGGTTGATATTACTCCCCTTCATTTAAGGAGAGGAACCTGTCGTATTGTGTAGTATTGTGTACGTAACATGTTGGGCCACTGCTGCTGGATTAAGTGATTTGTTTAATGAGACTAAATTGGAATGTTTCCCTTCGCCTCTTTATACTGTTCATCGTAGTGTTGTAATTTTATCTTTTTTATTGCAGTTGAAATTGAATAAAAAGAGCAAGTACAATTTATCTGATGGAGAAGAAGATGATCACTTATATGAAGCAGGTGCATTTATGGGAAGGGACGATTTTGAGGATGAAATATTGCCCGACGATGATGACAGTGGTGGTGGTGCTGAAACAGCTGGATCTTACAGTATGTCATGACTCTGGCTATTTCGTGTTGAAGTACTAATTGGCCAATGATTCAGGAACTTGATTCTATCTATCTGATAGTTTCTATTTGATCTTGTTACGAGCATGAATACATTATTCTCCTCGCTATGCATGATTTGGAGCAGGCATTGGTTCAATGATTGACTAGGAATGCAGAGTGTAGCACATAGATATTGAATTAGTGTAGTTATTTCCTTGCACATGGGGATGTATCTAGGAGGACTTCGGGGAGCCAAAGTGAACGTTTTAAGAAAGCAAATTAACTGATATTATTGATAAATGTTAACTTCATACATGGCGAAAAGTCATTCACATGAAGAATCTAGATCTGCTTCCTCCGTATAAGAAGTCTCCCTCCCAAAGAGCCGCATTATATGAGGTGAATATTTAGAGAGATGCAGTTTATGGTAATAATGACTGGATGGAATTGATGGCTTATGATCTTGCCCTTGTCCATTCTTTCATTTTTGTTTGAAGGCCTTGTCAACGTGCATTCTTGTAATTTATTCAATGTCCAATCTTTGTTGTCTTTCTTTTTGGTTAGTCTTGTCAATGCCCATTCTTGTGGTTTATTAGCATTTGGCTTGGCTGCTGATGACTTGCTGTTTTCCTTCTGGATTTTATTGATGTCTACTAACACTAACCTGTCTTATTGCAGAGAAGTCATCTATCTTGAAACAACTCCCTACTCAAGGTGTGAGTTCACTGGAAACAAATGGAATAGAAGGCGAAGAGAATGTGAGATTTACCGTATTTTCTCACTTACTGCTTTGACATCACTTGAAGTGTGTTTCTGCTTTTAGCATTAGGAACTATCCTCCTGGTTGCTAGCTGCAACATCTCCTGCATTATATTTGAGATGTCAGGCAAAAGTTATTTGTCTTAATGTCTGCTTGTGCATCAGTATGGAGAGCCAATGTGATAATTTGGGTTAAGGTGCATCTTAGGATCATCGATATTATGCTCCCTCTTCTAAATCTTCCAGAACAATGAAGTTCCAAAATTTATTTTCCTGATTATATTACAGGACTACCCTCATGATTAGACATATGCCACTTCCTACCATTATTTTTATGGCGAAAGAGAGCAATAGGTGTCAAGTTGGTATGACTTCAGATATCCTCCTGCTGTTGCATTTGCACTGGCATCATGCATTCCAATAATTTGTCAATTGATGCTAGATACTGATGGTCTTCTTTTGATGGCTTTGACTTTAGAATCACAAAAGCAAAAAAGAAGTTATGGAGGAGATTATATTTAAAAGCAAGCTGTTCAAGGTGGGGACTTTTCTTGTTAATGTGTTGATTCATTCTTGAGGTTGTATTGCACAATGTTTTGATTCTTCTCAATTTTAATCAGGCTCAAAAAGCAAAAGATAAGGAAGAGAACGAGCAATTAATGGAAGAATTGGACAAAAATTTTACTTCCTTAGTCCAGTCTGAAGCTTTATTTTCTTTGACTGAGCCTGGCAAGATGAGTGCATTAAAGGCACTTGTCAACCAGAGTGTCCCAAAAGAGCCTCAGAAGATTACTAAATTCTCCACCACAGAGAAAGCAGAGACTTTTGCTCAGGTAGACTCTTGTGGTCTTTAGCTGTCAAAACAGTCTTTATCTACCTTGTTATTGGTTCCATTTTGTGGCTATGCGCTGTGGCCACCTTTAACACTGTCAGAATTTCTAATTCATTTGGTGAACTTTGATCAGTTTGTCAGTGTCAGACTCGTAATTGGATCTGCTTGTGACAGGATAAGCCTGATACTTATGACAAACTTGTAAAGGAAATGTCATTAGATATGCGAGCTCAGCCATCCGACCGAACAAAGACACCGGAAGAGATTGCCCAGGAAGAAAGAGAACGACTTGAGCAACTTGAGGTATAAATTGCAATATTTTGTAGCTATTTCTCTTTGATGTCCATCGAGAGCAGTTCTATTTTGCTGGAGTTCTGTAATCAGCCATTTAAGAATTCTATCTGCTAGTTCTGATAGGGACAGGAAACAGTGGATTGATAATGGAAAGATACTGTATTAATGATGTTTGGTGTTGTAGCTTATACTTTGTCCTTTTTGTGTTAGATGTGCTGTTATTATCTTTGGATAATAATATCTCTGGATGGTGGAACAATTCAATTTCAAACAAAATAGTTCTCAAATATTTAATGTGGTTCAAGTTGATGTCTCATTCGATATTTTGAAGAATATCATTTATTCAAACTACTGCATCACCCTATTATTTTCAAGTTGTCAGCTAGTTTTCAGTAGTATTTAGGTGCGACATGGCAAGTAGAGGTGCTCTAATCACTTCAGCAGGACGATTGCGTCGTTTTCTTTGACCATGCTTATAGTACCTGTGTGGGCTTGCTGTTTCACCTATGAACCCCGTGCCTGACAAGGATATGCTAATTAGGTTTTGGAAGTTAGATGTCCTCTATTAGCTTAAAATCATCTAGAAGATATGGAACTCGTCATTTCAAAGTCGAATGTGATTTTTCACTTTATGATTTTCACTACATGCCAGGAAGAACGTAAGAAAAGAATGCTTGCCACTGATGATAATAGTGATGAGGATGATGAAGATGATGAGAAACCATCTGCTAAGAAGAGTAGATCCTTATCGGGCGATGACCTTGGTGATTCCTTCTCAATGGATGAACAAACCCAGACTCAGAAGGGCTGGGTTGATGAGATTCTTGAAAGAGAGGCTGCTGCTAACTCTGAGGATGAAGATGGTTCTTCTGAGGAGTCAGACAGTGCTGAAGATGACAAAGATGATCCTGACAAAACATATCTTCTCAAGGACTGGGAGCAAAGTGATGATGAAAGACTTGATGCTGATCTAGAAGAAGAAGAAGACTACAATGATGCTAGTGAGAATAGTAAAGAACAAGTTGCACATTTAGACAATAAAACAATAAAGAATGTGGACGTGCATGAAAATAAGAAGAAAGTTGCCAATTTTTCTGAAGGGACTAGCATGCTTCCCTTTTTGATTGAAGCACCAACAAGCTTGGAAGAATTTAATGTTTTGTTGGAGAATCGTTCCAATTTGGATATCGTTCTATTAATTAATCGAATTCGGGCTAGCAATGCAATAGCTCTTGCTGCAGAAAATCGAAAAAAGATGCAGGTATGAATCATTATCTGGCTATATTGTGCTTGTAATGTAATTGTGCTTCTGACAGGACATTCTACTGCATGTAAACTTCTATTTCTTAACTGTTTACTTTAGCCAATTAACTATGCTTCACTTGTGGTTTTCTCTGATTTAAAGAGTTCTTAATTATTTGGCAGAATTATTGTTTAGAGTAAATGCTTGTTTAATAAAAAATACTAAAACATACGCAATCAAACCAGGCATGTATTGCCTACATAAATTCAGACTGGCATTGTACTGATGAACGTCAATATATTCGTTTTTTACATAGGCTGCAGAACCTTTTTTTTTTTTTCAGCTGGAACTCTCTCTTGTTAATGTAATTTAGGCAGGTTTTACAATTCCATTAAGAGTGACTTTGCCCTTTTCTGAATAATTTTTGGTTATGCGTTTGAGGAGTAGCCAAACACTGTGTCTCCAAATTTGTAGTTGAAGCCTACAGTCTGAGTAGCAAGCATTTCTGAGGATAAACTGAGATGTATCTCATTTTGCAGGTGTTTTACGGCGTACTACTGCAGTATTTTGCCGTATTAGCGAGTAAAAGGCCATTGAATTTTCAGTTGTTGAATATGTTGGTCAAGCCACTAGTAGAAATGAGCACAGAGATTCCATACTTTGCAGCAATTTGTGCTCGTCAAAGAATCCTAAGAACTCGGACACAGTTCTGTGAGGTCATTAAGAACTCAGGTTAGCTGCAGGGGAATATTTATAACAATCTTATTACTGGATGAAAGTTTGGAAATTTTTTGTTGAATGTATTAAATGCTAATTGTCTCTTGTTTCCTTTTCATTGAATAGAGATCAGCAGTCGGCCGTCTGTGAAGACATTGTTCCTTTTGCGGCTATGGTCGCTGATATTTCCATGTTCCGACTTTCGTCATGTTGTCATGACCCCAGCTGTCTTGTTAATGTGTGAATATCTAATGCGTTGCCCCATTCTTTCGGGTCGGGATGTTGCTCTAGGGGCTTTTCTATGCTCTATGCTTCTCTCGGTATGTTTTAAGAACATATTTCTAGTTCAAGTTGTTGCCTATAGGATTTCTTTCTGCAATAGGTTGCTGAGATATATTACATGGCATGCAATGCACTGCATTTTAATGTCACTAATTTGAGGGTCCATTATCGCTTTTGTGGTTTCCACTTGTTTGGGTGCGTGAACAAGTTCTTTTAAATACTCCTTGTTCCTCTCATTGTGGTTCAGATGGTTACTTTTTCCTCCCGTGTGAGTATTTCCAATGTTGTGTTGGTGGAATTTCATCTTGTGGGGTAGTGCCTTCATACAGGCTTAGCATTTCTTTAAGATCAGTATGCATTGGTACAGCTGTCCTACAAATTAAGGTCGATCGTAGTTGCTAAGTGGTTGATTACAATAGACATGATGCAACTTAATTGCTTGCTAAGAATGCTTGGCTGCTGGGTTTTTGCTTGAGCTAAATAGTCATTTTCTTCAGCACTCTTGACACGGTGTCTTCAGTTTTTTACTTTGCATTCACAACCTTGATTATATAGTGGTGGTATTTTGAAGCTTCATTATTGGTTTTTAGATGTGCAGCTGCAATTAACTGACGTCACTTGTTTTTTTATTGAAGGTAACTAAACAATCTCAGAAGTTTTGTCCAGAGGCCATAATGTTTCTAGCAACTTTGCTGTCAGCAGCAATGGACAGGAAAATAGGATCTAACCAAAATTCTCAGGTATGTGTCATGGTTTTCCTTTCCAATTTGTGAATCTCCCTGACAATTTGGGAATTTCATGGAGACTGATAGGCTGCGATGAAAATGACTGGTATGCATGTTTGTGTTTTTCTGCGACAGTTTGGCAATCTTATTCAATTTAGAGTGCAAACGCCTCTACTGTGTATTCGTGAAGGTGCAAGTGAATTTAGCCCTTTAAATTTTCTGAAAATAATTGACATGCCTGAGGAATCCCCTTTTTTCAGCTCCGATTGTTTCAGGTTAGTATGGTTTGGGTTTATCTCTTCTTTGCCCATCGTTCTTTTTAGTGGAGTATGGATGTTAGCAGTTTTCAAATGTCCAACCTTGTCGTCAGAAAAATTGAAATCAGCTCACAAGGATCTCATCGTGGATAAAATCTCATGTTGGCTAAATGCATCCGTATCTATATCTTCAGTCAAGTAATCTAGGTGGTAAGGTGGTGGTTTGTGATTGAAACTTTCGTTTGGCTAAGGGTACCAACATATATTTTCTTCATTGAAAAGTTTCAGGATTCAAATCATGTTGTTTAAAAAACGAACTCGTTCTTATGCAGGGCTAGCATACTGGCCTCCGTGATTGAGACCCTTAGCGGTTTCGCCAGTATATATGGGAAATTAAGTTCGTTCCCTGAAATTTTCATGCCAGTTTCAACTTTGTTACTCGAAGTGGCACAGCAACAAAACATGCCAAATGAGTTGCGAAATAAATTTGAGGATATTGCCCAACTTATCATGAGAAAAGCTGATGAACATCAGATGCTTCGGCAACCACTTCAACTGCAGAAGCAAAAGCCAGTTCCTATCAAGCAACTTAATCCGAAGTTTGAGGAGAAGTAATCTCTCTCTCTTTCTTGTGAGCAGATGTGGATGTGTCATGCATCCAGAGTTTTGAATATGTATAGTGTACCTTATTCACTATATGCTTAGTGTAGACTGCATTCATCGCATGTTGCCTTCTGTTAGTGAATGATTTGCATCAAGTATAATCTTTACTTCAAGTATAATCTGATGGAGATATGTGCTTATTTTTTCTGACAGCTTTGTTAAGGGTAGAGATTATGATCCAGATCGTGAGCGTGTTGAAAGGAGAAAGTTGGAGAAACTAGTCAAGCAGGAAGCCAAAGGGGCGGTTCGTGAACTTCGTAAAGATAATTATTTCTTATTTGAGGTGAAAGAAAGAGAGAAGGCATCGCTGGAGCAAGAAAGATTGGAGAAGTACGGAAGAGCTAAAGCTTTTCTGCAAGAGCAGGAGCATGCTTTCAAGTCGGGACAACTTGGAAAGGGCAGGAAGAGGAGGCGATGAAAGCAGGATTTGACAATACTCCCTCTCATCAAAGCGTATGTTGGACCGTAAAGGAGGTTCTTCAATGCTTCAGAACTTGTGAATTCAGCTTCTGATTGTAGAAACGGTGGTTGTTGCGTAGCAGAGGGTATTGATACAATGTGTGCGCGCACATGCGGCATGTAAATATTGTGGTGGATGAGCAAGTGATATACCAAGAGCAGTTCTTAAGTCATGCTCCAGCTTGTTGAATCAAGGGCTATTTTTGCTATAGGAATGTCACTTGAATTTTGAAACAGTTCCGTAAAACAGTAATGTTATCGTTTTGGCTTTCAGTTCCTATTCCGATGATTTATGTTTGACGATAGTTGTTAAAATGCATTTGTGGTCTATGGTTGTTGCTTAGACCATTTACAAATCCGAAAGATACGAATGTAACGGAAGAAATCCTTTGTTGATGGTATCACAATGTTAATCTATGGTTGTCTTCTTACAAGGACAACCCCACCCCCTTCACAATCATGACGTATTCCAATGTGAGTATAGATTGATGATTTCTGCAGATTGATGAGCAAAGATCTACCCGAAAATGCAAGAGACCGAAACAGCAACTGCATGACAGGATTACTCGAATTTAAAGTTTAAAAGGAGCAGCAGCTAACGTAAGATACGGCTACACCACAATAAATTCTGTGTCTCGCTTATAAAATCCTTCGTTGAGCAGTAGGGTGAATAATCTTGGAAAATTCTGCCCCCATGTTCTTATCGGAGTTATATAATCGATGAGCGGCTAATACTGATGAATCGCCGGCTAATATCTCATTTGCTGGACCGCAGAGCTTTTCTCTGTCCGCCCTGCATCTCCCATTGACGCGCTTTCTCTTCCCGTTTCTGCCAAACACTTTACCGCTATATCAGTGAATGTCTTGAAACAGATAAGACGATCTTTCCTTGCAGATATGGGTCAATGATCTGACCAAGCATACCTGAATGATGACATTTTAAGGCCCATTCAGCCAGACTGCGGTACATCCTCATTGCCATGTTCAGGTAGTATTGCAGGTTTGGCACGTGGAACTTCAAACGACACCACTCCGAGAGAATACAAATCAGACTTAGCTGTTAAGTTTTAGACAGCGGTAGTATTCTGGGTCGAGATATCCGATGCTTCCTTCACCTTGGTGCTAACATGCATGCCACATTAGTTCCTCGCATCAGGCCCGAGTTTAGATAATCTGAAGTCTGATACCATGACCTCCCATCTCGTCCAACAGTATGTTGCTGCTCCTCACATCACGGTGGATGACAATCTGCTTAGAAACTGTGTGAAGGTAGTGCAACCCGCGTGCTACGCCGACAAAATCTTGAGTCGTCTCTTCCACAGAAGTGGGGGATTTTTGGTCTTGTACAGATGTTCTCGCAAGGTTCCTTGAGCCAGCTATAGACGAGTATCATCTCGTATTTCTCAAAGCAGTACCTGATGAGAGAGACGAGGTGGCAATGGCGAAGCATTGATAGCTACGAGATGTCGGTTTGAAACTCATGTAAATCCTGGTGTGAAGAGGAATATCTGCACTCTTTATAACAACTGAACTGGCTTCTCCATCAAACCATCCCCTAATAGACCTTCCCAAATCCGACGGTTCCAATGAGAACGGCATTGGAGAAGTTGTTGGTCGCCAACTTGCTCTTTGCCAGTGAGATGACATTCTCCCAGTGTGGCCTGCAGGGCTCTAGGCTTCGATTTTGGTGGCTGGAGCAAAAGCTAAACCGCCTCGAGGACTGCAAATTGATAAGAGGCCTGCAAAATTACCACTGGTAATTCGAAAACTTCCAGTCCATTCAAGATTCCCCGATCGGGAAAACTAAGCGATGCATTACTGAGTAATTTTTTAGTGATTCTTCTTGTGATCTCGCTGAAGTGGGGCTTTTTTCCAAAATAAGATAAATTAAAAATAAAAAATTACCAAATTAGGTGTAAAAAAAAGTATTTGCCGTTTTAGGTGCCACTCGGTAGTCTCACTACCAAGCAGGCCTGACGATACTCCGAAGAAGCACTTTCGAGGTTTCATATCTTCGAAGCAAGAAAGCGAGCAGCAAGCTGAAAAATTGGTGTGAGCGAGGCCCGCTTGACACTCACAGTGCCGATGAAGGCCTTGCTCGGCCCATTAAGGGCCAACCACCATGTTGCTCTGCACTCTGAATGCCGAGCAACATCTCTATTTTTTATTTTTATTTTTTTCCTTTATGTGTTTTTTAATTTCCTTTTCTTGTTAATCACATTAGTTTTTTTTTTCCATAAGACTAAGTTTTGTTGAACACATTAGTTTTTTTTTTTTTTACAAATATGACTAAGTTTTTTCATATGACCTAGTTTTTTTAATTTCTTTTTCTTGTTGAGCACATTATTTTTCTTTTAATCATTTTTTAATCACTACGTTGGCTCCGCCTTCCAACTCTAGCCAACGTTCGCCTCGTTTGTTCGTTCACTCACTTATACACTACAATGACGAGCCTCGATTCCGCGACCCCATTGCCTCGTTTGCTCGTTTGCAGCACTGTAACACTCATACGCATCACTTCTACATCCGGATCCATTCCACAAACGAAAAAGTGAATTTTGGGAAGCTGAATAAATTTATCTAGCAACGCAATTTTTTTCCCAATTCAGTATATTATTTGTTGCTTTCTTTTAATACTAAATAGGAAAAATAAATTTTAAAAAAACTACGTCATATGGAAAACTTACCCGTATTTGTATTTTTTATGTTATGTTCAATGCATTCTATTTTAATGTGTTCAACGCATTCTACCGTTTATTATTTTCTTTTAATACTAAATCGGAGAAGAGGCGCGTCATCGTTGTGTACGAGTGAGTGGACAAACGAGCGAGACAACGGGGCCGCATAATCAAGGCGCATCATTGTGATGCACGGGCGAGCAAGCGAGGCGACAGGGTCGCGGAGTCACTTAAAAAAAAATAAAAAAATGTTGAGCAACATGTTGAGGCACTCAACAAGAAAAGGAAATTAAAAAATAATTAAAAGAAAAGAAGAGTGCGGAGCAACATGTTGGTCGCCCAGCTTAATGGGCCGAGCAACGCCTTGCTCGGCACTGTGAGTGCTGAGCGGGCCTCGCTCGGCCGGACCAAGGCCCGTCAGTATTTTGAATACCGAGCAACACCTAAAATAGGGAATATATTTTTTTACACCTAATTTGGTGACTTTTTTAATCTTATTTTTAAAAAAAGCCCCCATAAGGCCTAAGGTATTAATCTTCATCTCCTGACCACAAGCGCAGCATGCCGGTGTCATGTTCATTGTTCAGGGGAAATGGGTTGGCCGCCTATGTTTATCCTGGACATTGTTTAGAGCGCTGTACGATTGTTGGTGTAGCCTTGGGATGGAATTGAGATGGTAAGTAGGTACCAATTCAATAGAGGTCAAGCGTATTGAATTGCCGTCAATAGAATTCTGAGGTATCTGAAAATACTGCTGACCAATTACTGATATTCAAGGTAGAGATCTGCACCTTGAAGGTATACTGATGTTGATTGAGGGGGGATATAGATGAGAGGAATTTTACCTCTGAATTTGCGTTCTTACTGAGTAATGACGCCATATCATGGAAAAGTATGAAGCAAATGTGTATGGCCTTATATACGACGGAAGATGTTCTCGTGGTGTTATCAGCGGTAGTATAAAAGGGTCTTTGACTTGAGAGATGTTTGAATCATTAAAGTGTTGCTAAGAATAGGTCCAATTATTACTTAATTGTGATAGTTAAGTAGCAAGAGCTTACACTGAAGATCCATTGCAAGACCAAAATTTATCAACTCGGAATATGATGTCATGGAAGACATGTTTGTATGAAAATATGTGCACATACAGTACATATATTTGGATAGATTGAAAACAGATCCAATGATAAAATGAGTTACTAGAGATGTTCTGACTTGGTCATTTGTTGACAAAGAGATTAGTTCTATATATTGAAATCTCTAAAAAGTACTGAAATTTACATTCCCCAAAGTTCACAGTTAATGAGTTAATGATATTTGTTATTATTATTGATGCATATTACAGTTAATGATTTAATGATATTTGTTATCACTATTGATGTCTATGATTTTGAGCAACATTTATACATATTAATGTTCAGTACATTATTTTAAGAAGGTATGTCGGACAGATGAGAGATTAGCCCACTAGCATGGGTAATTGCCCCTATTTACTGCGTGATAAATAGAGATTGAGCAATTTTAAGCTTATTATCTAGGTGATAATTGATAGCTGAAGTTTAAAATATTTAAGCCGCCTTAACAGAATGTTAAGATGAGTACTTGTTATTTATAATGTCCGGAAGTGAAATAAAAAGGCATATTTTTAACCCTCCTACATATTTCACTTTATCTGTCTTTATTGCCAGATGAGAGTTTTGATGGAAACTCTTGGTAGGTGTTGTTACGTGAACTTTGTTTAGACATTGAGTACGTCTAAGTGATCATCTGTACGGTATTAAAATAGAAAAACATACGCTTCATGGGGAATGAGAAAATACCGTAATACGTATTTCATATTACATTTGTATTGTTGACCAATGAGAGTTGGCAAAAGTTTTTGATCTTAACTTTACTAAGCCGTGTGATACTCTCGAGGATAAGAATTCCTCATTTTGAGTACCCTCACGACTCTTCGTTATTCTCAAGATTTCTATTTAGTGTTTGCTATCTTAGGGTGTTGTCTATGGTCATGAAATTGATTCGATTTAAAGGGACACTTCTAAAAAAGCGAGCTGAACTGAGATTGAGAGGTCTAATAAAAGAGGAAAATCGATTTCGAGTTCTTAAGTCACATAATAGATTTATATTTACAGACCGGCCGGTTATAATTATTTAGTGTGATTATAATTGTGAATATAACATATCATACTTAAATAAGATCTAAAAAGAGATATGTATGTGACTAATCGATTTAGGGTACAAGCATGCAAAAATATACTTTTGATTATGTCCATTTGAGCTGTCATATACTCCCAACGGAAGTGTGACAATGAGCTCTCAGTGTATACTGGTCGCACGGATTATTTTTCAATATGAACTTTGCAGATATAAAGAGAGTTATGCTTGGTCCTCTGTGGACAAGTGAGATTTGTTGGTACTCTGTGGACATGTGTGAGCTATTTGCCCTACATGGGCGAGTGGTATATGTTGAAAAAAAAGGGTCTTACGGTGTGCGCCCATGTGGGCAATCACACGCACCCCATAGATAACCGCTATAGCAATTATTTGTAGGTTTGAAAAGACGTGTCTTTTCACGTCTATTAGAAAGCGTTAAAAGGGACAAACGCTCTCCCTCCTTCTCCAATGAAAACATACGACATTTTGTCGTTCACACAAAAAAAGACGAATGTATTTCCCCTCCACATTGAATCCCATCGAAAGCGAAGTAACTCTCGAGATTGCGAAGGCGACATCTAATCTGTGGATAGTGGATACGGTTTCTCGTGTGATCGTATTCCGATCGGTGATACGAGTAAGTGATAGATTGGGCATTAATCAGTAGCTTTCTGCATGTGATTCGTTTAGAATCAAGGAATCAGTTTCCATTAGGGGTAAATATTTGTTCAGATGGTGGAAACCCACCTTCGCACTGAATTCTCGAATCACATACTCAGAATATGAAGGATCACTCATTCCAAATAGGAGGATCGGGAGGTTCGCGACAACGTGTATGGGTCCGCGGTGACAGAGAACAACGGGATGAACACGTCTAACCTCGCTAGGGAACTGGATAAAAATGAAGTCGAATGAACTTGTGGTCGGGAGAGACAGAAATCAGGTTACTGGTTTGAGGAGAATACAAGCAGATATCTTCTGTTGGCTTTAACTGCAAAGCTGAGACTTTTTCTCAGGACATCAGAAGGGATATCTCCCGTTGAAGAGTAGCAGTTCAGAGTTACCTTCTCGATCGGCGACCTAAGGTGGTTTTCCTGAACGTGTAAGGACTACAAAGTTAGTTTCTAGCAACAAGAACAGCGCGGAATATAGCAGGTGAACAGAGGCATGTCTATTTTTGCCATTCGGGTACATTGGATGGATGCCAAAGGGGAAATCTACTCCTGGACTGCCGGCCAACAATTCAGACGTGAGCGAACACGGAAGCAGTCAAGTCACGTAGGATACACGTTCTTGGCGAGTACTTGACTGCTTGAATAGGGACGTTGTCGGTCCAACTGAAAGACCTTTTAACTCTAGGATCGATTGTCAAGAGCGTCTAAAGTCAGCTTGATTTAGCAATGCTCGGAAAGTTCCAGGGAACAGACGCTTCAGTTCATGCCTATCGACTACCACGGTCTCAAAGTCCTGGTTTTGAATGGATTAGCCTCGTTGGTCTATATCTCTCGACCAGAGGATGAATTTAGGTTAGTAAGATGTGGTCAAGTATTGAGATTTTAAGATTCATTCTAGAGAAAATTTCAAACAAAGGGCTTGGGATCAAGTGTTTGGCCGAGCAACCATGATCACCAACTCATTGTTAAACAGCAATCGTTTGGCCAAGCGGCCATCTGTCAACTCATCATTAAACAGTTCGAATTCATTCAACTTACAGATGAGTTTACAAAGCAAATCAATCTAAAGCTCCAAAAGACATCAGCAACAACCAATCACGGCCCCAAAATATCACAAGAAGAGGAAATTACAGCCCCATTAATTAGTAGAGTCTTCCTGAAGCTCTATGAGTGGCATCCCACTCTCTTCAATAGGAACAAATTCATCAGGCCAAGAAACGGTGGTACGTTATCCCCCTGGAATCATTAGTCCACGAAACAAAATCGTCTGTCTTACTATATATGTATATAGCAAATACGAAATAATTACCCAAAAAAAAAAAATATTTACATTAACTCATATTTTTTTAAAAAAGAACAAATAAAAAATTGTTTGCCTAATTCCCTAAGAAACCCTCAAATTTAGGGGCTGAATTCCATAAAATAAAACCCCTCAACTTTAGGTCTAGACCCAAATTTACTCCAAACTTTTTTTTGTCACATGAAAAATGCCAAACTTTCAATGGAGTCCCAAGGGCCCAATACCAAAAAAAAAAAACCTCTAACTTTAACATTTGTGACAATTATATCCATTTTTTTTGTCTCATAAAAAAATTCTAAGTTTTACATTTTTCCCAATTTTACCGACCTAATACCAAAAAACCCTTACCTTTAGCATATGTCCAATATATATTCAAAACTTTTTATTTGTCTTATAAAAAACGTTCAACTTTTACTTTTTTCTCAATTTTACCACTGTTATACTTTCACGTTATTCATAAATTATAACTCAGCAATGCTAACATGAAAAAATATCGAGCTCCTCTTCTATTGTTTGCTTCCCCTACATATTGCCAGGAAATATATAGTCACTCAAGACGGCGCGTTTCGTATTCTTTTCGACACTCAACAACCCAAAGAATGGCCAGACATAAGAATATTCCGATGAACTATTTAAAATTTCCTCATCATAAAACCTACTATTTCTAAATCTTGAAAATTCATTAGTAAATTCAGTGAGAAAATTCAAGTCTCGTAGGATTAACTAATGGTAATTATGAATAAAAGGTCGACACTGATATAATTAGGATAAAAGTAAAAGTTGATAATTTTTTAGGAGATAAAAAAAGTTTTGGATATATTTGGGATATATTCTATAATTGAAGGTCTTTTCGGATATTAAGCTAATAGAATTGAGACAAAATTAAAGTTAGAGATTTTTTATGAGATATTTTTTTTGGATATAATTGACACAAATGCTAAAGTTGATTTTTTTTTTTTTTTTGTATTAGGCCGAGTCCCAAGTCTACCCACAGTTTGGTTCCATCCAATTTACACCGTTAAAATTCACGTGTAATTCCACTATAATTTTCTTTTCTTTTCTTTTTCCTTTGATATTTTCACTTCAGAAGTTAAAAATCATACAATTGGTCAATTTTTTTATGAAATGGATTTCTACTTCGGCATTATTTTTACCAAATGGATTTCTGACTTATGGCAGAGAAAGTTGATTTTCTGAAGTGTTATCATGCAGGTCCACGGATGGGCAGATTTGGGACTTCACTAAAAGTTCGGGATTTTTATAGGACGAAAAAAAGTTTAGGTTAGGTTTTGTGACATTCTGATTTTCTTGTCATCCTGAGACTATTCAATGAGAACGTATCTAAAGATGTATTTCAGTAATATCTCGCTCGGATCTGATCAATCTCGAGTTAACTGACCAAAAGGGAAAGGCTAACGCGAGACAAGGTAGTGGACCTAGGAAACTCAGATAGGAAATGACACTTTGACCATAAGATTTGTCGAGGGGACAGTTAGAGCCATAAAAGGCCGATCTAAAAACTATTAAGGAATGCATTGCTAGCGTTATACGATTAAAATGCGGGTGATGCCGCTTAACTAATGTATAATTTATAAAATTTTTCTAAATCTAATGATGACGATCGAGACCGTTGGAACTAGTAATAGACCCTCGTAATTATATGGCAGCCAAAGTCACCATGAACTGACGAGCTCTAAGTGTGATGTGAATCACAAAGTCAATACGCGTAATGTCTGCAAAAGCCGCCGTCAGTTCGGGATATTCTGAAATCACTTTTGACAGAGAAATGATTTAGAGACGAGTCTCGAAATTAGAAAATGGAGAATCAAGAATTCCAACATTATGATTGGATTGGACGTCATTTCATCGAAGAAGGTTTAAATTTGAAAAACAACGTTTCGAACGACGGGGTGAAATTACCGTTTTGCCCCTCAAGTCTTGGCCTTGCCTTAATAAATGGAATAAGTGCATTTTGGTCTTTGATACACCCCTACAGCTACCGAAAATTGGGAGAAATAACAGTTATTGGATGAAAAATTGATGGACATGTAGACAAGTGTTAAAGGATGTCTAATTGGCATTTATTAAACCACTTTTTACCTACCATTCTATTATGTTGACCAAACCAATTTGTGTATGCACTCCCTTCATCCTCTTGCTCAGCCAAGAATCCTCGTCACTATAGCCATCTCCATCTTTTGTTCTTCTTCTTCTTCTTGCCGTGACCCTCTCCACCCGACTCGACTGCTGCCCCCTCCTTCACATCGCTCGATCGCCCCTGTCGGCGACTTCCAGCTATCGAGCCGACCACCATCACCTTCCTCAGCCTTTTACTGACCAGCTCTAACTCGAAGCACGCGTTTGGTCACTGGAAGAGCTCCGTTCAGCCATTTCCCTGCGAGTCGACGGAATTCATCGTAGCTGGAGGCAAGTCACCGTTTGAGCTCCATAAGACTTCAATTTGTCTCAAGCTTCCGATTAATTTTTGTAAACGTCTAGGGCACATGTATACTGAGTTGTGATAAAATTTTTGGATGAATTTGATGGAGTTTGATGTCGAAATGATGCTGTGTTTGAAGGATAAATTCTGACCTGGCGAGGACCCTGAGAAACCGAACCTGTTCGTGAACCATTCGTTTTGCCTTGACTTCAAACTCTCGATGAGGCTCTCTAACATGTAGAACTATGTGTTAGCAAGTAGTTTAGTTGATAAATTAGGGATTAAGGATGGTTTATGGACTGATTGAGGGAGGTATGCACATAACTGAAAATGCACTGTTTCGGTTCTGTGCAAATCGAGAACGTAGGGGCTATTAGGGGTATTATTGAGCTCTAATTTCGTCGTTGAGACATATGGGGATATCAATTGATATGTCAAGAATGTTTATGCTTAGTGATTTGATGATTGAACGAGGAAAAATTGACGAAATGGAAGGAATTCTATTAGGTACGAAACTGTCCTGTTTTGGATCTCCTTGAGGTGCTTGGAAGGGAGATTTTGTTGATTTTAGCATAAGGTAAGAAGTTCCTAAACCTTGGCTAAGAAGATTGGACTCACCTAGATGAATCGGGTGTGAATTGAGTTAGTTTTCGTGAATTATGGTGTGATTGATCAATGTTCATCCTTGCGAGTTGTTGATGGCTTAAATGCTTGTTGAATACTTGTGCCATGAGTTAATTACCACTTTTGAGTGATGAGTTTGACTGTCTCGCATGCCATAGATATTTAGCTCTTTGCACGAGCTTGTACTTGATTATAAAGTCTCGAATTGAAATGAATGTTTGGCATGTTTGAGAAACTTGTGGCACCTTGAGGCATTGAGATGCGGGGTTGTGTTGAATTGTACCCTGAGACGTTGAGACGTGGGGTTAAAATGACCAATGTCCTGATGCATTGAGACGCGAGACGAGATTTGATATGTGTCGACACAGGTCTGAAATAAAATTGAAAACCTGATGTGTTTACGCGGGTTTGTTAATTGGATGGTCTAAGGCGTAATTACGTGGACCGAGCTTGAGACGTTTTAAATGTGTACGTGATTCACGAGATAGTTCTGAAGGGTGGAATCTGTGGCTTGACTTAGTATCTCCTGCCTAGCTTGATTATAAAGTTATGATGCCATGATTGCTTGATTGATAGTCGCCTGCATCCTGTGGTGTCTTTATGACTGTTGAGTGCCGTGTGTTGTTGTCTGTGTATTCTTATTCATGATTACATTCATCTAGGTGTACTGTCAGCATGATCTAGGATTATGACTTATTTTACTGAGATGTCAATCTCATCCCGTCGTGGGACCATATTTTCAGACTCTAAGCCTTGAGTATGCTGCCGACTCGATTGGGCGACTCGAAGTAAATGACGACTTATTTTGATGAATTCCCGGATTGTAAGGGTACTGTGTATGTTAAGAAGTGTACAGTAGTTTGGGTCGACGAGGGCGGTAAAGACTGGAAACCGCATAGGTTCGAAGCATGGTTCCGTAGAGTAGGCGAGGTTACTACTGGTTTGCTGAAGGCCGCAGAGGTACCTTGGGGGTTATTCCTAGTTGATGTCATCCCACTCGGGATTCGGTGGAGGTTGAGGGGTTTATAGCTGGCTCGAGGAACATACCTAAGAAGACCTCTACTTTGGAGGACACGGTTGAGAAGATTGAGATCGACACATCAAAGGACGAGTTGAAGGACGACACGATGGAGTACACCGTGGATGTACGTTCTGAGACATTTTCCGACTACGAGCCTACAGAGGATGTTGAGGAGACTGACGATTCCAGCAGTTCGACCTGGGAGTTTCATGCTTTTACTTGTTCGCTTTTGATGACTTCGTCGGTCATTTTTTTTTGGGACTTTGATATAGTTTTCTTTTGGTTCAGTCCCACTACCTCGACCTATTAGCAGGATTAACTCACCTGCACTTTTGTAAGAATTTGTGATGCATATATATATGCGATGTTCTCATTATTCAGGTTCCCTTTGGTTTTGTAGGAGGAATGTACGCTATCGCTTCTGCATGCTTCTTTATTTTGCATCTCTCGATAAGTGAATTTGGGACTTGAGAGTTTGCTTGCAGGGAGTCACGCGCCCGTACTCGGGGTGCGGGGTGTGACAGATTTGGATCTAGACCTAAAGTTGAGGATTTTTATTGAATTCAACCCAAATTCAGGTCCAGTCCAAACTCTTTTTTGGCCTCAGAAAAAACCCCAGACGTTAGGTCTAGTCCTAAATCTACCCTGAATTTTATTTTGTGTAAAAAGAAAATCACTAACTTTCAATTTATCCTCATATCTACCAGTGGTCTAGTCCTAATTTAATGTGGCATTTTCATATGGATAACAAATCCAAGTCTAACTTGTCGATAGGTACGAACATAACTTGCATTTCCACGTGGACAAAAAATCCACCCAAGTAAACATTAGATGAAACCGTTCTAAGATATGAGAATTAGCAACGACTAACACGATTTTTTGAACAGAATGTTAACGGACAGATTTTAGATGAGAATGAAAATTTTCTAATTTTTTAGACAAAATCTTTTTTGGTTGATTTGGGACTAAATATAATACTTAGGTTTTCTCTGTCACTTCCAAAGGGCTCACTGTGACCACCAAAGCCGATAGCATCCCCAGCGAGCTTCCCAACTGCCCTGGTTCTCCAGCTCGACCTGCTCCGCCTCACGACCAGCGGTAATCTTGGCGAGCGCCGCATTCGACCAGCACCCAGCAGCCTCGCCGCTCCAGATTAGCGAGCTTCAGGTAGTTTTCAAACCAGCAAGTTCGTTGGCGTCCCTATCGACATGGCGAGCCACCATAGTTGCTGTTCATCGCAGTCCCGACTGTTGTTTTTGTTAAAATCATGATGCACTTAGGGTATTCTTATTTTAGTTTTTTTTTTACAATTTTAACGTTTTCAGGTATTGTTTATAATTTCAATAGCTTTTTTGTAATTTTGCATTTCCTAGGTTAATTAGGGTTAGCATCTTGTATAAAGATGTTTAGGGTTTTTAGACTACAGACTTTGATATTTTGACAATATAGCGATTTGATATCGTTTTGAGAGAATAGAGATTGTTCCTCGTTTATCGGTTTCGATTCTTCTGTTTAGTCTTGTTTTCTATTGCTTCAGCATCATTTGATATCAGAGCATAGGTTGATTGAAATCAATGACTGAACATAATCGTGTTAGTCAAAGACAACGTGCTCATGGAGGCCGGGGACGTGGAGTCGTTCCTAATGCAGATGAACAGGTTGAAGAGCTGCGGAGACGAACCGAGGATTTAGAGCGATGTCTTGCGGAGGTAGTCCAAAGAAGGAGCGAAATTTGCTTATCCATCCAATGTTGAAGAAGATGAAAACCATTTTGACATTCTGAACCAGAGGCGGAATTGAGGAGTACGACATGGAAATCAGCCTTTTTTTTTCTTGAAACTAACTTTGGGATGATGATCGGGATTCCCAAGATTTGAGATCCAATTTTTGACAAAAATCCTATCTTTGAAAAAGATCCGATTTTTGATAAATATCCAATTTTTTTTTTATTTATGAAAATTCAATTTCGATAAAGACCGGGTCTATGAAAATCCAGTCTACAATGAATCTGTCGGAGAACATGAGGATGAGGACCAAGCGCGATGGTAGAAGCCTTCGTATGGGCAAAGGTCGGTGAGGTCGCCTTGGCGACATCCCCAGGCGGAGGCGCAGAAGTTGGCGTGGGAGGTGGACGATTGAGATTTCGCCGCGTTCGAGGAGGTTAATTATGGTTTTGCTGCAAAGCGACTATTATCTGATGGAGAGGATGGCTTGAAGAAATCTCAACCTCAATGGGTAGATTGGCGATGGAAAAGAGAAATGGTTTTGGGATTTGGAATTTCATCTTTCTAACCAAGTGTTTTTTTTTCATATAATTGAACGGAGGGAAAAGAAAGAAAAGGGACTTGAATTCCCAATTTGGAGGAGGTTAGGGTTGGCCTAGCCACCTGCCTTTTTATTTTTCCTCGAAAAATCGATGTTGCAACTTAGGTAACGGGCCTTGGGAGAGGCCTACGTCCGACCAGACGGGACGGCCCATTAGCCCTCAAAATCAAGACGGCACGAAGAGGGTCGCGACATTCATCTACAAAATATTGCAGCTTTGCAGAATCACATTTTCCCTCCCCATGAATCTCGACCGGAACTAAGCTCCAACGAGCTATTGTCTTAATAATTTCTTGCACCGTTTAGCTTAGAAAAACATTCAAGGAGTGGCACAAGAGACCAAGAATACTTGTCTGAGCTCTTTTCAGGTTTGTCATCCACCCCATTCCTTTGTGAGAGCTCTCGATTCTGACCGAGACCGGTGAGGTCCCGAGCTTGATATATACATCAATTTAGTGCAAAACAAAGACCAAACATAGCTCAGAGATTGCTCTAATGAAGCTTAAAGACAAGACTCAAGCTAACTGACATCGGTAGAGGTACGACCGAGAGCCAAAATTGATATGCTCATTCCAGCATTTTATTGAACAAGTAATATGCAACTGGGAAATGATAGTTGAGGGGTATACTAGCCTATTTTTGCCTTGTCGACGGTGGCGACGTCTGCGATAGTGTTTGGTGGGATACCTAGAAGAGTGGTGACGATTACTTATGCAAGATTTTTTATATGAATTCATTCACTCTCCGTTCTTTCTCTTCCTTGGCCGAGCCTCTTTTTATAGGCTTCATTATTGATTTTTTTATGCCGACGGTTGACCCCCACCTCCACCATTATGTTGTTCTCGGACTCATCCCACCATCCCCTCTCATGGCCAACACCCTTGCGATTTGACTCGGCCTCCATTCTTCATCTTCGATGCGCTAGCAGTTAGTTGGTTCAGTCAACCAGGTTGACCCGATCGGGTTGACCGAGTCAGGTCAACCCGACCCAGTCAACCCGGTTCGAACTTTTCCTCCAAATTGAAGGCATAGATATCCAAATATTGTGAAATTGATTCCAAAATTGAATTTCCCATAATCAACTATCTTTAAAAGTGTATTTGTTTTCAACCAATTACCTTGGAATTGATAAAAACCCTAAATGTGGTATAGGATCCGAAATGCAATTTCAACCAATTGAAACCCTTAATGAAGGAATTTGTAGAAATTGGACCTACCAATGGATTCAGAAGGCTAAAAACTATAGGGTAGGGGTCTCATAATTTTATGTGCAAGCTTCATAATAATTTAATTTGACTTTTGGCCATCTAGGGACTAAAATGTAAAGAATTTTATGCAATTAGGTCCCTTAAGTCAAAATTGAGTAATTCAATGCACGATTGGGTCAAATTAAAATGTAGGACAAACAAATTGAATGTCAAGATCCTAAAATATGCAAAACTTGCAAATTAAAAAACTCAAATGACAATTTTTTGCCAAATTCAACTCTATGTATTGTGAAAGAACACATGCAATTGAACTTGAATTTTGATTTTTTGTGAGCTCAAAATGAAGAGGTAATTAAAAGAAAAATATAGACTATTTTTTTTATTTGTTTACCTTATTTTTCCTTATTTTTCATGTATTTTTTATTTTCAAAAATTTTTAAAAAATGTAAAAAATATGAAAAATTATTTTTTTTTGTCAAAAAGGGTTCGTTGAGCTTGGCCAAGGCTACCAAAGTTGATTTTTTTTATTTTTTAATCTTTTTATGGATTTTCTATGAATCTTTCAAAAATAAAGGAAAAAAGGCCGATCGAAATCAGGTGTCAATAAGGGGATGAATAGGTTGTTTTCAAATATTTTGTGAAAATCACCAAATGGCATTTGAAAAACAGGTGCAATAGATCTTTATTAAAGATCGAGTGATGCTTGTGTGTAGACATAAGTTAAAGAGCGGAATGAAAAGATAGCAATATCAATTTATAATGGTTCGACTTATTCACAAAGTCTTCGTCCACTCTCTAGACTAACAATCATAAATTAGGCTAGATTGCACTAGTATTTGCTCAACAAGTTACAATTGACAAGTGTTGATCTTTTTCAAATGATAGATCACAGTATAAGAACTTAGCCACTGCAGTCACTCTTGTACATTGATTTCTTACACGATACGGTATGGCAAAAGACTATCACAGTAAAGATCTTTAGATAATGAAAAATAATCAACAAGACAAGCAGCTTAGAATAGATATTTGGATTCAGTGTAATATGTCTCTCTCTAATATTTGGCCTTCGAGACCCTCTCTTCCACAGACATCTTCAATCTTCCCGTTGAAGATGTCCTAGAGAAGCAAGTAGCCATTAGAAGTCTGTTGGTGCTGCTGTCTAAGAATGGAATCACCCATCGAGCTCCTTCCTTTGAACATTTCCGGTCTACCAAAAAATAGGCCATGCAGCTGCTGTTCCACGCTGACTGCTTTGCCTAATGTGATAAACGCTTGTTTTTTGTTCCCTGTGAATCTTCCCGATTTCCGTTGTGCTTATTCACCCAACAACGGCTATAGTCTTTGTCTTCAGCGAATGTCTTCAAAAGGTCATTGATTGAACATCACTCAGCATCGTGATCTTTATAGCTTCGACATAAACATTGAGATCAGCCAATCTTTAAGTCCGCTGGTGCTGTCTACACAAAGTATCTGGATAGTTCGCTATCCATACCTGATGGATCATACCACTAATATCATGTAGTTCATAAACGTTATCACAAATATCTACACTTGATGAGGCAAAGGATGGCGAGGTTGCCCTAGGCGACGTCCCCAGGCGGAGGCGCAGAAGTTGGCGTGGGAGATGGACAACTGGGATTTTGCCGCTAATTATGCTTTCGCTGCAAAGCGACTATTATCTGATGGAGAGGACGGCTTGAAAAAATCTCAACCTCAATGGGTAGATTGGCCATGGAAAAGAGAACTGGCTTTGGGATTTGGAATTTCAGGTATAGCGATCTCTCTTTACCAACTTCTGACGATGATGAATATGGTAGCTTCACACTTATTAGGTTGATGTCCACTTCGTCGCTCGTAAAGGCGTCCGCTTTCTCGCGTGCTTCTTGGCGAAGTAAATTAGAAGATTGGACATCTTTCTAACCAAGTTTTTTTATAAGTGAACGGAGGGAAAAGAAAGAAAAGGGACTTGAATTCCCAATTTGAAGGAGCTTTCGTGCATTGGGCTCGTGTGAACATAAAAATCGCACCTGTATGGAATTCCATTCATGAACAATAAAATTGTCTTCTTTGTCCCTGCGAGGGAAGGAGGAGGACCAAACGCTAGCAACCCCCTTAGTTAAGTTACTGTGCCACAATTTAGAGGAGGTTAGAATTGGCATAGCCACCCACCGACACTCCCGATGTCGCTCCGCTGGATTTGGACCCTCGACCCAGCACGATGACACCCTCCGTCGGCTGCGTGGCAAAGCTCATGTCGTGCTAACCCCAAGCTGAGCGTGCGTAGGCAACAGCCATTTTCCTTGTCAAATAGATGACACGGGCGTTCTTCACATATGCATGCCCAAATTTGGAGAAGGTTAGGGTTGGCCTAGCCACTCGCCTTTTTTTTTTAAATACGCCACTGACCTCGTGGATCAGGGTAAGATGAAATTTTGGCAGTCCACAAGTGAGGTCGCTTACCCTTGATAGCACGAACGAATAACTAAACTATGTTACGAGATAATGTTAACTTCTCAAATCGGAGCTTCATCTCTGGTAGAACATTGCCACGCCCCATCCTTTCTCTTGGCCATTCTTCACGAACGATTGGAAAATACTTTTGTCTAGGCCGCACTCCGTGAATCAGGTGTGCGACCCCCTCGCGAAACGGTCAATGGCTGTGATCGGCTCAATCCATCGCGAGCGGTCAGGCAAGTATTCCTTGACGGTCACAATTTTTTTTTTGGCTGATCCTTCGGGGCAGGTGTCTCTCTCTCTCTCGTTGCCTTCGGGTTTTTGACCAAGGTACCAATCACGTAGAAAAAGCAAAGTCGGACCACATGCATTGGCGGCTTAGATCCTTAATTTTGCATAGTGGGGAAACAAAAGGCTGGGAAAGTCCACAATATGCCAAACTCAGCATTAATTTCGTCAGGTACGATATGTAAGAAGAGCCACGTCTAACGTTTGAAACTTCGGTTCTGTCCCACGAGAAAGGGGAATCTCCGTCTCAAATAACTCTCTCTCTTGACAATTTGAATTTCCCCAACAGGGGGCCTCTCTTCTGCACCGGATTCACGCAGGCAAAAAAATTTGCCCGTCGCCACGTTGTTGGTTGTCAAGTTCCGACAAAAGCGGGCCGACTATGCGGACTAAAATTATCAGGAAAATTACTAAAAAAACAAAAGTTCAAAAGCTCCGCGTAAAGTGCACAAGGCTTCTAGTTTCCAACTCAGATCACCTTCAACATTGGCTTTTGACGACATTCGTTCGCCGACTACAATTGGTGCGATTATATCGAGGAAAAAGTATGCAGGCTTGTCCCACGGAGCTTTTACTTTTAGAATTTTCCGGCTGCTCAGAATCCCTTGAGGTACTTTTGGCCCTTGCAAAAGCTTTGAAGAATCCAATTAAGTTGGATGGGTTAAAGAAGGCACACTTAAGAGATGGTATAGCTATTGTACAATATATTGTCTGGTTGGATGAGCAAATGCAAGAAAATTATGGTGCTTCTGGTTACTTTGTGGATGAAAGTGCAGCAAGCAAGCAAGGGAGTTCTCTACACTTTGAACAGTGTTTTTTAATGAATAAGCTTGAAGATGTGTTTTTAGAGAATTTCTTGAGGCTCAAGTTGATATATTACTTGATTTATTGGAGAGGCCGTCTCGGACGAAGTAGATTTCGCAATGTCTAATCTTGGAGATGAGATTGAACCTAAGAGCTTGAGATCAATAAAGACGCAACGGATTCGAGGGTGAATCTTTTTCCTAACAGGGGAGAATGATGCACTTAGGGTCTTCTTATTTTAGGTTTTTTTTTTTTACAATATTAATGTTTTTAGGTATTTTTTTTATAATTTCAATGGCGTTTTTGTAATTTTGCATTTTCTAGGTTAATTAGAGTTAGCATTTTATATATAGGTATTTAGGGTTTTTAGATTACAGACCTTGATATTTTGACAATATTGCGATTCGATATGATTTTGAGAGAATAAAGGTATTTAGGGTTTTTATACTTTATGTGGTTGCTTGGTCCTTGATTAATATATTATTAGAACATTCATTTGAAGCTTTGCTCAGCACATCAAGTTCTTTTAAATTGGGTACTGAGTTGCAATGGGTAGGACTTGGAAGAGCCCATGATGAGCATCACACTCAGTAGTCCATTAACATTTACTTGGTGGTTCAACTCCGGGAAGGTCTACGGGTCGATGAGCCAAACACAATCTATTCAACGTTTATCAAACCGGTTGGCACACTACGCTATCCATAATTTAAGAGTACTACGAAGTCTCAACTTGAAGTCTATGAAATTCGATGAATCACGAGAAGCTCATTGTTGAGGCTTAGAACGCATTTGCAATATAAAAAAATTTGGGGGAAAAATCTCTGAAATTATTTCAATATTACACATTAGACATATAATAATTATGGATCATATAAATATAATTTCAACACAACATCGGTGATCGAAAGTTTCTTAAAAATTGTCTAGAGCGAGCTCACCACTTGTCCAACTTTAGTGATTTGACCATAGAGTTGGTCTGATTGATCCTTTTCCATGCTCATCCCGATAAACGGAAGTGCTTGAACAGAAAAACTAATTAACAAAGACGATTTTTAACTCAAGGCATTGAACCCTGAACGAGACACCTAGACTTTCCAGCCCACGAAGAAGCTTCATCACGTCACATCGATTGTCTGGAGGGATGATTACGTGAGAAGTCCAAGAGCCGGCAACGGCGACATTTTCAGCCTCACTATCTGCCTGTCACCATCTCCAAGAAAAGTCAGCAGCTTTCCTTCCAGGATCATCCTGTCAACCCAACTAGCCATGCCAAAAGGCCGTCCTTTTGGGCCTGTCCTTATTCCATCTACCCGCAGATTCCTCCGCCCAGAGCCACTGAAATCATCTTGAGCATCATCGCCCGCTTCAACGCAGCCCCGTGATCTGGATTTCTTGTTTCCTCCGCTTCCTTATCTTCCTTCCCTTCCCACCACACAACCACACAAACAAACCCCAACACTCCCCACTCCGTCCCCCCAAAAAAACCAACCGACCAACCAACCTTGGGAAGAAAACCATGCACGTGCTCATCATCTTGAGCTCCCTGTCCCTGTTCCTGTTCCTGTCTATTGCCAGGCTCTGGTACAAGCTATGGTGGAACCCGCTCAGGATACAGAGGATAATGAACGAGCAGGGAATCAGAGGTCCCCCTTACAAGTTCGTCCATGGAAACACCAAGGAATCATTCAAGATGACCATGCAGGTCAGGGACACACCCATGAGCAATCTCTGTCACGACATATTCCCCAAGATTCAGCCTGAAATCCACGCATGGACCAACGCATACGGTAGTTGAATCAAGTTCTAAGCTTTAGTTCTGATTCGTTGCTCTACTTTATGTCCGTAACGACAGCCGAACTTAGTTGTGGATTGGGATTTATTGTGAGTTATGTAGGGCGAAATTACTTAAGTTGGCATGGGACTCAGGCTCAGTTGGTCATCACAGAGCCAGAATTAATCAAAGAGGTGCTGGTCAATCGAGAGAAGACATATCCCAAAGCACCACCTCAGGACTTCGTCAAGCAGCTTTTAGGGGATGGGCTTGTGACCACCAATAATGAAGAAAAATGGGCAAAGCAGCGTAGGCTCGCCAATTACACTTTCCACGGGGAGAGCTTGAAGGTATTTCAGCTTCACCTTAAAGTGCTCCAAGTTCACTACTCCAGCAATTTCAAGCCTGAATACAACTTACATGCGATTTAAAAGGGCAAACTGTTAAGACGCGGGCGAGAAAGGAGAACTGTTCTTTGAATTGAGATTGTACTAATTTTGTGGGGGTCGACTTGAAATTGCAGAATATGGTTCCGGTGATGGTGGAGACCGCCCACGAGATGCTAGCAAGGTGGAAGCATCAGGAAGGGAAAGAGATCGAGGTGTTCGAAGATTTTAAGATATTCACAT
Organism: Rhodomyrtus tomentosa; assembly: GCA_028455895.1. Classification (NCBI taxonomy): domain Eukaryota; kingdom Viridiplantae; phylum Streptophyta; class Magnoliopsida; order Myrtales; family Myrtaceae; genus Rhodomyrtus; species Rhodomyrtus tomentosa. The sequence continues at coordinate 7,324,312 of JAPCWY010000003.1, read as the reverse complement.
GCGAAGTGATTTCGAAAACGGCATTCGGAAGCAGCTACGTCGAGGGCAGGAGTATTTTCCAGATGTTGACAGAATTGGGTACGATATTAGCCAGGAACATTCGTCATGTAAGGTTACCAGGACTAAGGTATTCCTTCTTTTCCTAAGAACAAATTGTTTTGGGCGATTTATCTTTTTGATGTCCTCCGTTTAGTTGAGTTGAGCCTAACAAACTAGGGGAATCTCTTGTGGCATACCTCTCAGTAAGTTGGGGAAGACGGCGGATGAAATAGAGGCGGATAGGCTCGAGAAAGGCATGTTCGACGCTATACTGGGGATGATCAAGAAAAGGGAAGAGAAGGTGAACGCCGGCCAGGCAGCTGACTTCGGGAATGATTTCCTGGGACAGCTTGTGAAGGCTTCTCGTGGAACGGATGGGAGCAAGAAAATGACGACCGAGGATCTGGTGGACGAGTGCAAGACATTCTACCTCGCCGGACAAGAAACCACCAATTCGTTGATCACATGGGTCGTGTTCCTCCTAGCGACTCACCCTGATTGGCAAGAGGAAGCGAGAAAAGAGGTTCTCCATGTATTCGGGAACAACGATCCCAACGCTGAGGGTATCGCCAGATTAAAGACGGTATGAATACGGATTCTTGGTCCGGGGTTAACTTTAGTAGATCAGAATAAGTTTAATCTCACAAAAATAATCAAATCTGGATGGCCTTATCTAGAATTTCTATGCTTACGTAGGTTGAGATTGATGAAAAGTGATGTTACTAACCATCACATTCTCTTCGTGTGTGCAGCTCAGCATGATCATAAATGAAACTCTGCGACTATACCCTCCTGTCATTGGGGTGAGCAGGCAGGTTGACCAGCAACTCAGGTTGGGAAAAATCATTCTTCCCGCCGGTATCAAGATCTTGATAGGAAATCTAAAGCTTCACCACGACCCTGAAATCTGGGGAGAAGACGTGCATCTCTTCAAGCCGGAGCGGTTCACAGAAGGCATCGCCAGAGCCACCAACAACAACCCGGCCGTGTTCACCCCCTTCAGCTTGGGGCCCCGAATCTGCGCGGGCATGAACTTCGCGACGCATGAGGTGAAGATCATCATCTCGATGATTCTGCAACACTACGCTTTCAAACTGTCCCCTGCGTACGTCCACTGCCCGGTCCAAGTCCTCACGATCCGCCCGAGACTCGGACTCCAAGTTATAATTCAACCATTGTAACTCGGTTCACCGGGCGTATGAATAACGCCTAAGTTGCGAAATGACAGGCGATTCTGGCCGTTGGATCACCCCCTTTTTATAGGGTGGAAAAGTTGGGGGTGGGCGGGGGATGCATATTTCAAAGTCTTTGATTTCGACTTTTGCAAGTGCTTCGGGCTACTACTTGTATATAAAGACAAGACGCGCCCCACCGCATGATGTAAGAGCTTACCAATATTTAATGAATAATCATTGTTCACTTATTCGCCTAACACCAAATATATATATATATATATATATATATATATATATATATCTAACTTTAATATTTGTGTCAATTATATTCAAAATATTTTTTATTTTAATTTTTTTGTCTCCTGAAAATCTTAAATTTTTATTTTTCTCAATTTTACCGGTCTAATATCTGAAAAAACTCTCAACATTAGCATATTTCTTAATTAAATCTAAAAAAAATTGATCTCCTAAAAAATCACAAACTTTTAATTTTATCACAATTGTTCCACCGTCAACCTTTATAATCATCGTTCGTTAATCTTCAATTTACCAATGAATTTTCAAAATTTCGACACAGTATGTTGCAGGAACGATGAAATTTTCAAATTTCGTCAGAATATCTTCATTTCTAGCCGTTATTTGGGCTGTTGAGTGCCGAAGAGAATACGAAACGTACCATCTTGAGTAAATATATATCTCTTGGTAATATAGAAGGGAAGCAAACAATAGAAGAGAAGTATGAAATTTTTTCATGTCAGTTTTGCTGATATATAATTCATTAATGACGTGAAAATATCACGTAAGATTAACTAATAATGATTATAGACGGATGGCTAATAGTGGTAAATTTGAGATAAAAGTAAAATTTGAAGGTTTTTTTTTATTAGACAAAAAAATTGAATATAATATGGAACATATGTTAAAGTCAAGGTTTTTTTGGTACTAGGCCGGTGAAATTGGGAAAAAAGTAAAGGTTTTAGGTAGAATCGGGACAAAAATAAAAGTTGAAGGCTTTTTCCGAGATAATTTTTTTATATATAATTGTTACTAATGCTAAAGTTGGAGGCTTTTTTGAGTATTGGGCCTCACTTATCATACGATTGTTCTAGTAAAAAAAAAGGAAATATATATCTAATTTAATCCAAATATGTTTGTGTGGAGCTAAGTAATTAAGAAAATCGATGCGATCCTTTTAAATAGAGAGACTAGACGGTTGAGTTTAACTTATACAAGTTGAAAGAGTCAAACACAATTTATTTCACGTACCTTGGTATAAATGGTACCCATTCAGCCATGACAAGGCATGACCTCGCCCAACGATGATGAGGTCGAGCCTCGCCAAGGGCAGGTGAGCTTTGCCTGTCGGCCCTCGCCTTTGGCCGGCTTTCAAGGTCTGAAGATTGGCTGGGGGAAGAAGAATAAGATGGAGAAAGGAAAAATGTAATAATAAGTAAACTTTAAAAAAAAACTACTTAAAAATTGTCATGTCAGCGTAATCAGTGTCATGTTAGCGATTTCCGGTCAAAATTGATCGGAATGATTGAGTTGTCATAAATCCAAAAGGATTAGGACTGAGTTGATATGATTGCAATAAATTTAAAATTTTTTGAGTGATTTTCCCTGTAATTTTCAGGACACAATGGAAGCTTCATCACATCATACTAATTGTCTTGAGGGATGATTTCTTGAAAAATCCTAGAGCTAGCAATTGCGACGTTTCTTGTGTGACGCATCGTTTAACGATAAAGAACAAGCAAATCCTCACTTAGAGATAAAACTCGAAAATTCAATATTGATGACAATGATTTATCTTTCAAAAACCCTAAAATAGGTTTATATAGGGTGTTAACCCTAATGACACCAAAACCAGCAAAATTACAAGATTGCCACTAAAAATAAAATAAAATTTAAAAAATACTAAAATAATTCAAAAGACCATCTAAACGATCTCGGATTGCTAAAATCCATTGTCAATCAATGCCTAAAGCATTGAGAATTGATCAGACGGCCGTTTCTGGACACCTAAATTTTGACTTTAAGAAATTCATTCATTTATTTCACAAAATGAGAGTTAGTAATAATTCTCATAAAAAAATAAATCTCATGCATTACATATTTATTTTTTTTCTAACGATCATGCATTTGCACTTAGGATCGGAAAAGAGTTAAATGAGCTTTATTTGACGGATGGCTGGACTGGGATCCATTATGAATTTTTGACTAAGGCCAAGAGGGGGTGCCGAATTTGATATATGGGTTTGGACTCAATTCGACGTCAATTCAGCCCATTTTAACCCTTTTAATTATGTGAGGATACATTAAGCTAATTAAATCCCGATTAAGGCCGAAAGTCGCACCACAAGCCCGAAGACCATGAATAATTTGGCCCAAGACTATCTTTATCTATTGTCGAAAATATTGAGGAATTTTAAAAGGTTTGGACTCTTGTAGATCAATTCGATGATCAATAATGAATCCTACCTTCACTAGGGTTAAGGTCTCTACTTGTCTATAAATAGAGTCTTATGGCCTAGGGTTTAGAGGATAGCCATCATTAATCCACGGCAACAAGAGCCGCACTCCTTATGTAAGTCCAATAAAGAACTCGGACACGGTCTGAAGAAAAAGGGGGAGACCAGGACAAAAAGGGGGAATCCTTCGTCTTTTCTTTTCTTCTGGGGCTTGCAATCTCACTTGCATGTCACGAGTTCCACTGGTCAATGTTGGAAGATCAAAAGTGGTTGATGATTCCTGTCAAAGATTGGCGCTGGTTTCTCCTCTTTTCGGGTGCAATCCCCGCTGCTGTTCGGGCTCAAGTTTGGCCGTTTGTTTGGTGATTAATTCGCCGCTGTCCAGCAGTGTTGGCGCCTCTGTTCAGTCCCAATTTAAGGTTGAGCAGTTCTTATTTTCTCATTACTTGAAGGTCTAACATTGTTGCTACGTGTGTTTGATTGATTAGCGACGAATCGGACTCATAAAAGGTGGATTTGAACATGATTCAAGCTTGAAAGCGTGCTGGAATTTGCTTGAAAAAAAGGTAATTTTCTCATTCTTTGATTGCTAATCTATGCATATTTACTTGAAAATTTGCTTTGTTGTTCTTATGTTGCCTTGAACATACTCGACTCGCAATAAAAGTCTGAGAAATTTAAGTCTTTTTCTATCAATTCAATGCCGAAATCCAAACTTGCTCGTGGTTGCATTAGAAAAATTCCGATCTTTGGATTATAATTTGGTTTGGTCGTGGAATCATTTGAGAGTTGGTTGATTTTAATTTGAAAACATCTTTTTCTCGAAGCAAGTATTATTCATCTTTTGTTATGATCCAAACTGAATTGTAAAAAGATTGATTTTTTTTTTTATATGAGCTAAAGTGGATTTTTCGGAACACGTGCATTATGCTTCACCGAATTGCTCATGTTGCTTTGAATTTTATTTTTGGATTGGCTGAGTGGCACGTTGAGGGTAAACCCATTGCTTTGAATTCCATCTTGGGTTTGTTTAGTCTTTATCTAATTTTTGGGAATATTTAAATCAGATGACGTCAACGTGTTGTGCATAACATTTTGCGGCAAAAGCTTATCGCCAAAGTATGAGTTGGTTGGGTGAACCACTAAGTTGGTATTTTATCTTTATCTCTGGTGAATTGTTTCGGGTGTATTTGATTAGAGATGAGATCCGTTGGATATTTGCCCAAATCCGATTTTCGAGAATAATCTTAAATAATTTTTCCGATCTTAGAGATAATTTCTCAAATTAAAATTGGATAAATTTTTTTATGAAGAAAGTTGGACTCTACTCTCATAATTTTGGGCCATTCCTCGTGGATTTTGAATTCAAAACTCAATTGACTCATTCTTATTTTTTGTTGTCATTGCTTGTTTTGATTGTTTATAAAGTTTGCACAATTAATAAATAATATTGCCCATAATACATGCTCTCAATTGTGCCTCGCCCCTTCGAAAAACGTACATTAAAGGCAATATATGATTTCGATATCGAAGTACGATCGTCCCCGTACGTGTGAATTAGATGTTAAATCCTCAATCTTGAGGAGCGGATTGTTAATTCCTAAATAGAATTTAAAGGTTTAGGATATTCACTTGCTAACCCCTGAGATTAGAGATGTTGTGAATAAAATAAAATTTTCGGATTTAAAGTTGTTTTATAGGCAATATTGGTTAGTTTTGTTCAAAGTTTCATTGTTTTCATGGTGTTGCGACCTAAAACATTATGCTAATGGATTATTAGGTCAATTAAATTAACTAATCTAATATGGACTCTCCCAAGCCCTACCAATTCGCAACTTAAATTTCACTGAAATGATTTAGGATTTGGAGTCGCCACTAATCATTTTTGTGTAAACCTAAGTAAAATAGTGAGATAACCATTTTATTTCTACGAACTAGAGATTGTGGATTTAGGGACTTGGTTACACTAGTTAATTAAAACTAATGCCCTTTCAGTACCTTAATTCCATATGAGATGTCCTAAATTGACAATTCAGATTAAATCAATTTGAAGCTCAAAAGAGGTGTTTTTTTTTTTGGATTTTTTCTTTTTATATGCAATGCACGAATGGCATGATGCTATCTAAATGACGGGGATGAACGCGATGCTATGCAAAGCATGCAAATTTAAGGTTGAATTGTCCTATGTACAAAAGTTAACTAATCAATTTTTTTTTTAAATGCAGATGGCATGATGTTTACCTAGCATGCAAGACAAAGAATTTGAGTTAACACGATATGCTAATGCAAATACGACATAGCAAAATTTGGTATGAAATTCATGTTTTTTTTTAAATGATGAATGAGCCTATATAATTTTTTTAAAAAAATGATGATGATGCATGAATTAAATTTCGAACATTATGGTGACAAACAAGCAGATTTTTTTTATTATTATTTCGGCAATGAGGAAAAAGTCAATAGATATGCATGAATATTTTGGAAAAAAGGAATATGCAAGGTATACTCGAAACTGGATATACAATATATACATTAAAAAAAAAAGATATGTATGTGATATGTGAGATTTGTATGATATGCATGTAATAAAATTTTTCCGCCTTTTTTGAAATTTTCGGCTATCAAGGGGATATGCTTGCGGATTTTATAGTATTGATTTATCTGCCTATAATTTGATGAGATAAGATTTTTAGGAAACCTTATTTTTCTAAAAAATTCATTAGACATGGTTCTAGGAAACCATATCTTACTAAATATTCAGGAAATTTCCAAAATTGCGAACCAAAATCAAGGCGATACATCCATCAACAATTATTCATGTCCAAACAAGGAAAAATCACAACCGCTATTCGCCTTTTATTTTTTTTTTTAGAATTTCCTTGTTCCAAATTAAAAATTGTCTTTTTTGGAGATAACAAATCAGAGTGATAGGTCAGATGGGCTAAATCCAAGATTTGTTTTAACAAAAAATTAGGATATGATGTCGTCTTCAAATTTCTAAAAAAAAAAAAAAGAGTTTGCACACTCAATGTTAGCATCCAAAACATGCAAAACAATCATAAGAAAATTCAAAGATTCATCTTCTCAAGTTCTCAAAATTTATGCAAGAGTTATTGATATAGAACGTGCAATATATATATATATATATATATATATATATATATATATATATATATATATATATATATCTCTGGGATGAATGGCAAACAAAAGAGCATACAAATGATAACCAAAAACGCCAAACCCCCAATTCCAAATATCATCGAATTGATTCCGTGCAAGCATATGGACATTACCTTAAATCACAAGATGAACAAAAGAAACATGTTTGATGAGAACCTTCGATGGACAACAACGTCGATAGCACAACCGAAACGGGCAGCGACAGGAACACGACACCCTCGAAGAAACGAGCAAGAGCAATGCCGAGCGGAAGCAAGGCAGTGTCAATGGTGGCGTGGTGGTTCTCAGTAATAGAGGCGGCAGCAGTGACGGCGACAACGGCGGGATGGAGCAACAACCATGATGGCAATCTTCGAGCGGCAGAAAGTAGGCGACACTGATGGGAAGCGGCGGCAATAGTAGCGTCGATAGTCGAGTAGCAGCGACGACCTTCAAGTCAGTGTCATCGTGGGCAGAAAAAGGCGAGCGACGAAGAGGATAGTCGATGGCTGAGAGATAAAGTATTGAGAGAGAGATATATATATATATATATATATATATATATATATATATATAGGCGTGAGAGATGGTATGAGCTGTGCAAATTTTTTTTGTCGTCCCCACTATTAACCCTAAACATAATGAGGTATATATAATGAATATCAGGGTAATGCCTTGAGGTTTAATCTTAGCCGTTGAGATTTCTGATAAGATATCGACCATAGGATTAGAAATTCTGATTTTTGAGGAATTCTATTGGTCTAGGATATCCAAAAATTTGGCCACCATGGAGGGATATAGGGTTTGGTCGAAAATTTCATTGTTAATGGGCTTATTTGCGTGATTTTAAGGCTTAAACGAGCTTTAATTAATCAAATAGGTAATTAATTAAAAGATTTGCTCTTAATTAAAATGGACTGAAATGAATTTAAATTGAGCTTGTCCATTAAATTTCTGCAATTTCCCCTTTCATGATCAAAAATTCCCAAATTGATTTCGGTTCCAGCGCCCGTTAAAATCAAGCTCAATTGACTCGCTTCTGACTGACTGACGATGCAAAATAAAATGCATAATGCATAATAAATTCTTTTTGCGAGAATTATAGTTAACTCTCATTTGTGAAATAAATGAATTTTCTAAAAAAATCAAAATTTAGGTGTCAACATGGATAAATTCCTAGAAAATTCCATGCTTTTCTTAAGTTAGATCACGTTTCTTTTGAACTTGGGATAGCTTTTTCACTTCATTTTCCCCTAAATCCGAAAATACATAGAAAATACCAAAAACAAAATGTCATTCGCATTGCATATCGTTTAGTTTGCATTTTACCATGTCATCTTGCCACATCATACAATGTTGCCATGTCATATCATCTCGTATGTCATATAAATAGATTGCATTAGCATTGCATTTAATAAAGGAAACCCCCCCCCCCCCCAAAAAAAATTTCAAATCATTAAATTAAGGATTTTTCAAGAAAATTTGGTATCAAAAGGGTATTTATTGAAAAGTTAATGTAACCATGTCACGCTCCGCACCCCGGGCACGAGCGTGCGACACCCTGCAAGCGTACTCTCGAGTCCCGGGATTCACATATCGAAAGATGCATAAAAAAATTTTCACATGCGGAAACGATAATATAAATTCCATCATACAAACATTAGGCGGGACTTGGATAGCAAGAACACAATAACTACATTTATACATAACCTCCCACGAGTTCTTACAAAAGCACGGGTAGACTAATCCTGCTAGTCAGTAGGGGTAACTAGACCAACTCAAAAGACAACAATTAACATCTTCAAAAGAAAACGAACCATCGAGGCTATCAGCAAATAACAATCCAAAAAACGGAAACCCCTAGGTTGAACTGTCTCCTCGGCATCCTTGGTAGGTTCGTACTCCAAGAAAGTCTCCGAGCGTATCTCTACGGCATCTTCCATCGTTTCATCTGCTGATTGCTCCACTAGGTCGTCCTCGAAGGCTTCGATCTCAATGACCTCGTCGGTGTCTTCTAGGATTGAGGTCCTCTCGGGCATATTCCTCGAACCAGCTACTGATCCCTCGACCTCCACAAAATCCTAAGCGGGATGACACGAATTAGGGATAACCCTACAGGGTACCTTAGAGGACTTCAGTGGTCCAGTAGTAATCTATTATACCCTCCGAAATCAAGTATCGAACCTATGAGGCTTCCAACTCTTTCCACCCTCATCGACCTAGACTACAGTACACTTCCTAAAGTACACGGTTCCCCCTCCATTCGGAAACTCCTCAAAATATGCGGACATCTCTTTCGGGTCACCTAGTATGATTGGCAACATTCTCATGGTCTAGGATCTGAAATGGTGATCCCGCAACGGGGTGAGATTTATATCTCAGTGAGATAGGTCCTAACCCTATGTTAGGCTGACCATACACTCAGGTGAAATGCAACCAAGAATAATGCACATACAACTATATGAAGCATTCAGCAGTCATTAAATAGCATAAGGGCATAGACGAGTGTTAAAAACACAATCATGACATTATATCTCATCGTTCAAACTAAGCACACATAATCAAATCAGGTCACACCTTCTGTCCTTCCAAACCTCCATTTGATTCACGCCCGCGTTTAGAACGCCTCAGGCTTGGTCCGCGTAATTACGCCTCAGACCATCTCATTGACAAACCCGCGTAAACGCATTAGGTTTTCAATTTCATTCTAGGCCTGTGTTGACACATATCAAATTTCGTTCCGCGTTTCAACGCATCAGGACAATGGCCATTTCAAACCCGGCGTCTCAACACCTCAGGGTATCAATCCATACAACCCCGCGTCTCAACACCTCAGGATATCATAGATTTCAAAACATGCCAAACATTATTTCAATTTAAATTTCATGATCGAGTACAAGTTCATGCATCGAGCTAGATATCTATGGCATGCAAGGTAATCAATCTCATCATTCACAAGAGGCAATCAATTCATAGAACAAGCATGCAACAAGCGTTCAAGCCATCGACACCTCACGAGGACGCACATTAGACAATCACACTATAATCCACGAGAACCAACCTAATTCACACCCAATTCACCCAATCGAGTCCAATCCTCCTAGCCAAGGTTTAGAAATCCCTTATCTCAAGCTTAATTCAACAAAAATCTCCTTCCAAGGTCCTCAAGGATTCGGCCTTAGCACTTCAAGATAGGGCAGTGTATACCTAATGGAATTCCATCCATTTCGTCAACTTTTCGTCGTCCAATTATCAAACCACCAAGTATAATCCTCAATAACATATCTATCGACATCCTAGTACGTCTCAATGATGAAAGTTGAGCTCAATTTAATCCCAAACAATCCCCATAATCTTTGCAAGAATAGAACCGAACAGGGCATTTTTCGGTTCTATTTAGTTTTCAACTAATCAACACATAAATCATCCTAAATCCTCAATTTAATTACTAATTTACTTACTAACATGTAGTCCTAGGAGTTGGGAAGCCTCACCGAAAATTTGAGCTTAAGGCGACATCAAATGGTCCACGAATGGCCCCTGTCATCCTAAGTCCTCAATCAGTTAATTTTTGCCCTTCAAATACTAGACTCATTTGGGGTCAAAACTCCATCGAATTCATCCAAACTTTTTTTCACAACTCAGTATGTATGTTCCCTAATGTTCACAAAATTTGGCCGAAAGATTCAAACGATTGGAGGTCCTACGGAGTCCAAACAGTAGCTTACCTCCAACTGCGATGGTTTCCATCGACTCTTGGGAAAATGGTTAGCCGGAGCTCCTCAGTAGGTCAAATGACTTGATTCAAGTTGGAGTTGGGCAGCAAGAGGATGAGCTTGATGTTGGTGGCCAGTTCGAGCTCAGGTGGCGACCGAAAGTGATGGTCGAGCAGCGCGAAGATAGCGGCAGTGACTGGTCGGCGGTGCAGCAGCTCATGGCTTGAAGAAGAAGAAGAAGAAGAAGAAGAAAGCTATGGAGAGAGGGGGTTTCGGCAGAATGAAGGGGGTGAAGGGTTGTATGCACAAATTTGAGGGTTAACCATGAAGAATGGTAGGTTAAAAGTTAGACATTTAATGCCAATTGAGCATCCATTGACACTTGTCCATATGTCAATCAATAGCTCATCCAAGGGCTGTCATTTTTCTAAATTTTCGGCAGCTATGAGGTATTGTGATTGACCAAAATGCCCATATCCAGTTATTAAGGCAAGGCTAAGGCTTGAGGGGCAAAATAATAATTTTACCATCGATGTCCGAAGCGTCGTTTTTATAATTTAAATTTTCTTCAATGAGGCGACGTCCAATCCAATTATAATGTTGGAATTCTTGATTCTCTATTTTCTAATTTCGAGACTTGTCTATGAATCATTTCTTTGTCAGATGTGATTCCAATTTATTACGAACTGACGGACGGCTTTTCAGACATTACGCGTATCGACTATGTAATTTATATCACACTTAGGGCTTGTCAATTTATGGCGACCCTGGTGTTCATGTAATTGCAAGGGTCTATTACTAGTTCCAACGGCCTTGATCGTTATCGCTCGATTTAGGAAAATTTTGCAAATTACACATTGGTTAAGCAACATCACCCACGCTCTAATCATATAACACTAGCAATGCATTCCTTAATCGTTCTTAGATTGGTCTTTCACGGCTCTAAATGTCCTCTCGACAATCCTTATGGTCAAAGTACTATTTCCTATTCAAGTTTCCTAGGTCCACGTACATTGTCTCGCGTTAGCCTTCTCCTTTTGGTCAGTTAACTCGAGATTGATCAGATCCAAGCGAGATACAACTGAAATACACCATTAGATATATTCTCATTAATAAGTCTCGAAATGACAAGAAAATCAAAATGTTACAACTCTTCCCACTTACAAAAATTTTATCCTCGAAATTTGCAATAAACCGGTTACTCAAACAAATAGAGGTATTGACGCCTCATCGTTTCTTCGATTTTCCACGTAGCACCTTCGGTTCCATGGTGCTCCCAAACAACTTTGACCAATGGAATCTTCTTATTCCTTAGAATCTGCTCCTTTCGATCTTCGATCCTGGCGGGCTTTTCTACGTAGGATACTTTGTCATCTACTTCGATAACCTGGTAATCGTGTACATGCGTCGGGTTTGGTTCGTACTTCCGTAGCATTGATACATGGAAGATGTTGTGTACTTGGGACAAGTTAGGCGGCAAGGCAAGCTTATAGGTTAAGGTCCCAATTCGTTCCAAAATCTCAAAAGGTCATACGCACCTTGGGCTCAGTTTCCGTTCTTTCCAAATCGAGACAGTCTTCTCATTGGCGACACCTTAAGAAAAACATAATCACCTACTTGAAACTCCAAAGGCTTACGCTGTTTATCTGCATAAATTTTCTGACGACTCTGTGCTGTTTTTAATCTATCTCGGATTATCTTCACCGCTTCCACCGATTGCTCTACGAACTCTGGGCCTGTAATACTTCTTTCTCCAACTTTGTCCCAGCAAATCGGGGTACTACAAACCCTTCCATAGAGTGTCTCAAAAGGTGTCATTCGAATACTCTGTTGATAGTTATTATTATATGCGAACTCCACCAAATGCAACTGATTCTCTTATCCACCTTTGAAGTCTATCACACACGCTTGTAACATATCCTCAAGCATCTGAATCGTCCTCTCCGATTGTCCATCCGTCTGCGGATGGTATGCCGTACTAAATTATAGTTGAGTTCCCAGGGCATCTTGAAGACTCTTCCAGAAGTTCGCCGTGAACTTGGGATCTCTGTTCAATGTAATCGTCACGAATACTCCATGTAGTCTCACTATCTACCGCATGTACAATTCGGCATATCTATTGTCACGCCCTCGCGCCTCGGCCACGAACACGCAACTCCCTACAAGGGTAAACTCTCTCGGATGTCTCAGGATTCACATATATCGAGACATGCATAATATCATTAGCATGCGTAAGCGACAATATACAAACTCCTCCGTACAATAATAAGGGGACTAGGGTAATGAGAACACCAATAAATAAACATAACCTCCCAACTTGTTCATACAAAAGCACCGGCAGACTAAACCTGCTGGTCGGTAGGGATGACAGGACCAGTACAAAAGACGATTATCAACATCTTCAAAAGAAATAGGGCATCAAGGTCATCATCAAAGTAACAGCCCAGAAAACGGAAACTCCTAAGTCGAGCTGCTAGAGTTGTCAGTCTCCTCAGTATCCTCGATAGGCTCGTACTCTGAGAAGGTCTCCAAGCGCACCTCCACCGTATCCTTCATTGTCTCGTCTGCTGACTGCTCTACAGGTCATCCTCGGAGGCTTCGATCTCAATAACCTCATCGGTGTCCTCCAAGGTCAGAGTCCTCTCAAGTATGTTCCTCGAACCGGCTGCTGACCCTTCGACCTTTGCAAAATCCCGAGCGGGATGACACCAACTAGGGATTACCCCATGGGGTACCTCAGTGGGCTTCAATGGTCCCATAGTAACTTCCTCCACCTTTCGAAATCAGGTCTCGAACCTATGAGGCTTCCAACTCTTTCCACCCTCGTCAACGCAGACCATAGTACACTTCCTAACATAAACGGTTCCCTATCCATCCGGGAACTTCTCAAAATAAGCGGACATTTCTTTCGGGTCACCAGATCTGATTTGCAGCATTCTCACGGCCTAAGATTTGGAAATAGGGTCCCACAACGGGGTGATATTTACATCTCAGTAAGACAGGTACTAACCCTAGGCTAGGCTGACCGTACACTCAGGCGAATGCAATCAAGGAAAAAATGCACATGTAATCACATGAGGCATTCAAAAGTCATTAAATAACATAAGGGTACAAACAAGTGTTAAGCATGCAATCACGGCACCATATCACATCATTGAAATCAAACACATATTTCTAAGCCAGACCACACTTTCCACCATTCCAGTCTTCCTTATTTTCACACCCGCGTTTAGAACGCCTCAGACTCGGTCCGCGTAAACACGTCTTAGACCATCACATTGACAAACCTGCGTAAACGTATCAGGTTTTCAATTTCATTCCAGGCTTGTGTCAACACATCTCGAATTCCATCCCGCGTTTCAACGCATCAGAACATTGGTCAATTCAACCTCGCGTCTCGTACGCCTCAGGGTACCATTCAACACAAACCCCGCGCCTCTATACCTCAGGGTATCCTTCCACACAACCCCGCGTCTCAACACCTTAGGGTATCACATTTTTCAAGCATGCCAAACATTATTTCACTTTCAACTTCATAATCGAATTCAAGCTCATGCAACGTGCAACGCATTTATGGCATGCAAGGTAATCAATCTCATCAGTCACAAGAGGTAATCATTTCATGGTACAAGCATTCAACAAGTATTCAAGCCATCTACACCTCTCAAGGACGCACAAAGGATAATCACACTATAAACTCCCAAGAATCAATCTAATTCACACCCAATTCACCTGATCGAGTCCAATCCTCCTAGCCAAGATTTAGAAACTTCTTACATTGTGCTAAAATCAACACAAATCTCCTTCCAAGCACTTCAATGGTTCAGCACCAAGGTTCCAAAATAGGGCAGCCGTATACCTAATGGAATTCCATCCATTTCGTCAATTCTTCGTCGTCCAATTATCAATCCACCAAGCATAAACCTAAATAACATATCCATCGACATCCTAGTATGTCTCATCGATGAATTTGGGACTCAATTCCATCACCAACAACCCCCCACAGATTTGGTATGCACAGAACCGAAATAGGGCATTTTCGGTTCTCTGCATATCTCAACAAATCAGCCCTTAAACCAACTTAAATCCTTAATTTATCCATTAATCTACTTGCTAACATGTAGTTCTAGGAGTTGGGAAGCCTCACTGATAATTTTAGCTCAAGACGACGTCGAAAAGTCCTCGAACGGCGTCGGTTCTTCCAAGTCCTCAACCGGTCAATTTTTATCCTTCAAACACAAGATCCATTTGGGGTAAAAAAATCCATCAAATTCATCCAAAATTTTTACCACCACTTAGTCTATATATCTTCTAGATGTCCACAAAATTTGGCCAAAAGATTCAAAGGTTTCAGGGTCCTACGGAGTCTAAACAGTGGCTTAACTCCAGCAGCGACGGTTATCGTCGACTTTTGGGAGAATGGCCGGCCGGAGCTCCTCGCTGGGTCAAATGCTGTGATTCCACTTGGAGGTTATCGGCAAGAGGATGAGAAAGGAGTTGGTTATTGGCTCGAGCTTAGGTTGTGGTAGAAGGGGCGGTCGACGATAGAGAATCTGACGGGCAGAGCTGGTCGGGCGTAGAGCTGGTTCAGCCGAATGAAGAAGGAATAAGAAGATGATGAATTGCAGAATGAAGATGGTGTTCGGCTAAGGGATGGAGGGAGAGAGAGAGCTATATACAAAATTGAGAGTCAACCATGAAGAATGATAGGTTAAAAGTGGTTCAATCAATGTCAATGTCAATGTCAATGTCAATGCCTAATCCTTTAACACTAGTCTTCATGTCAATCAAGGCTCATCCAAGGGCTGTGGTTTCTCTCAATTTTTGGCAGTCTTGGGGTATTGTAAGACCAAAATGCCCTTATCCATTTATTGAGGCAAGGCTAAGGCTTGAGGGGCAAAATGGTAATTTTACCCTCGACGTTCGAAACATCATTTTTCTGATTCCAATTTTCTTCGATAAGGCGACGACCAATCCAATTATAATGTTGGAATTCTTGATTCTCCATTTTCTAATTTCGAGGCTCGTTTTTGAATCATTTCTCTATCAAATGTGATTCCAGCATATCTTGAACTGACGGGTGGCTTTTGCAGACGTTATCTGTATTGACTCTGTGAATCATATCACAGTTAGGGCTCGCCAATTCATGGCGACTTTGGTTGTCATGTAATTGCGAGGGTCTATTACTAGTTTCGACGATCTCGATCGTCACTGTTCGATTTAGAAAAATTTTGTAAATTATACATTGGTTAAGCAGCATCACCCGCGCTCCAATCGTATAATGCCAACAATGTATTCCTTAATCATTCTTAAATCGACCTTTCATGGCTCTAAATGTCCCATCGACAATCCTTATTGTCAAAGTGTCGTTTCCTATTTGAGTTCCCTAGGTCCACGTACCTTGTCTCACGTTAGCCTTTCCCTTTTGGTCAGTTAACTCGAGATTGATCAGATCCGAGCGAGATAGGACTAAAAGACATCTTAGATACATTCTCATTAATAAGTCTCAAAATGACAGAAAAATCAGAATGTCACATCTATCCATCGCGAAGTCTTTTCGCATAGGAATGAAATGTGCAGACTTGGTTAATCGGTCCACGACCACCCAAATAGAATCATGGCCTCTCAGGGTTCTTGGCAGTCCCATGACAAAGTCCATAGTCACGTGTTCCCATTTCCATTCAGGAATCTCTAACGGTTGTAATAATCCACTAGGCTTACAGTGTTGTGCCTTCACCTGTTGGCATGTCAAGCACTTCACCACATACTTCGCTACATCCACCTTCATTTTGTTCCACCAAAAATGCTGACGCAAGTTCTGATACATTTTCGTGCTAGTTGGGTGGATACTATAATTACTTCTGTGAGCCTCCGGCAAAATGCTTTCTCTAAGCTCTTTGTCCTTTGGCACACATAAACGCCCCCGAAACTTCAAAATTCCCTCTTCTAATACTTGAAACTTTGGTTTTCTTTTTGTTGCGTCCATCTCTAGGATTTTTTGAATTTCTGAGTCCGTAGATTGTAAGGCTTTCATCCTTTCCTAGATCTTAGGTTCTATTCTCAGTGCGGCCATCAAACTAGATAACTGACAGACTTCCAATTTGAATTCAGAATCCCTCAAATTTTTAAATAACGACCATCCTTTCAGCAGTAGACAAATAATACTAGACTTCTGACTGAGTGCATCCGCAACTCGATTCGCCTTCCCAAGATGATATAATATGTCACAATCGTAATTCTTAAGCAGCTCCATCCATCGACGTTGTCTCATGTTTAGTTCCCTTTGAAAAAATAGATACTTCAGGCACTAGTGATTGCCGTTGTTTCCATTGCCTTCATTATTGCCGTTAATGGTGTTGACAGCAGCTATTACGGTCCCACCGCTTGAGTTATGACAACATCCATATCCTGGGTCTGCTTGTCAATAAGGTCGCCAATCCTTTCTAGTGCTCTCAGCACTCCGTCCATCCTCGGATCTTTCGTCACAGGTAGCCTTGAACTAGAGGCTCTGTTCCTGGGTCTTCCAAGTCTTTTAGGCGGATTACTCATTCTTGTATGCTTTCAATAAGCCTGGACCACCTCAATTTCACCAAGAATTTGGTAACTTATTTATCCAAGCAAGTCTAGAGCTACTAAACTGTGCCTTAACAGGAACAACCATAACATAATGACCTTCCACACAACTAATTTCAAAAGCACTTCACTAAACGGTCTGTGGCCATTACTCCATTCCGTCCACTTTAACGGTTCACCAAAACTAGCCATGCTCATTTACTCAGCAGACCAAGATCCATAAATGACTTTCAACGTTACACATGAAACTTAAACCTCATAAATCACCACAATCTTGTCAGGACCAACGTCAATCACATGCGCCAAGTCATATGCCATGCATCTCGTGCCTTATTCTAACAATTTTTCTAAGGTCTCGCTACTCGTCCTGTCCCAACTTAATTCTCTTTATCACTCCAATCTTCAACCAACTTGAATCGAGTAGACCTTGCCCTGATACCAAGCAAGACGGTGATGTCACGCCCCACACCCCAGGCACGAGCACGTGACACCCTGCAAGCATACTCTCAAGTCCCAGGATTCACATATCGAGAGATGCATAAAAAATCTTTCGCATGCGGAAGCGATAATATAAATTCCATCATACAAACATTAGCAGGGACTTGGATAGTAAGAACACCATAACTATATTTATACGTAACCTCCTATAAGTTCTTACAAAAGCGCAGTAGACTAATCCTGCTAGTCAGTAGGGGTAACTGGACCAACTCAAAAGACAACCATTAACATCTCCAAAAGAAAATGGACCATCGAGGTCATCAGCAAATAACAATCCACAAAACGGAAACCCCTAGGTTGAGCTATTAGAGTCGTCAGTCTCTTCGACATTCTCGGTAGGCTCGTACTCCGAGAAAGTCTCTGAACGTATCCTACGGTATCCTTCATCGTCTCTTCTACTGACTGCTCCACCAGGTCATCTTCAGAGGCTTCGATCTCAATGACCTCATCGGTGTCTTTCAAGGTTGGAGTCCTCTTGGACATGTTCCTCGAACCAGCTACTGATCCCTCGACCTTCACGGAATCTCGAGCGAGATGACACCAACTAGGGATAACCCTACGGGGTATCTCAGAGGACTTCAGTGGTCTAGTAGTAACCTCTCCTACCCTTCGAAATCAAGCCTCGAACTTATGAGGCTTCCAGCTCTTTCCATCCTCATCGACCTAGACTACAGTACACTTCCTAACATACGGGGTTCCCCATCCGTCCGGAAACTCCTCAATTTCGATTCTTGCGATTGATGTGTGTGAAACATCTCTAAGACGTCACTGAGCACTGTTGTATACTTTGATTTGCATTGAAATCGAGTCGAACCTTGCCTTTGAACCCCGTCGTCATTGTCAAACCTATCGAAGCTTTCCTAGCTCAAGAGCCTGAACCAAGTCAATCTAATCTACAGGTAATTGTTCTTGACTCAAATAGAAATGATTGTGTGAGTGAATTGGCTCGATATGATCCTTGTTGCTTGGTGAGTGTAACCATGATCGAACTGTGTAAAGCTTGATTAGCTTATTTTCTGAGAATGATAGTGTATAATTGTGAGATATGTGATGCAAAATATCAAGACGAGTCGATTAGCGCTGGTCTTGCTCGATTCCGTCGAGATTTCACAGTCAGATCGTCACTGGAGTTTCTCGATCGTCCGTTGTAGATGAAGAGTGCTCAAGGAAGAAGATGGTGATGTTGTGATCAATTGGTCAAAGGTGCTGACGTGGTGCCGAAGTGGCGCTGACGTCAGTTGAGCCGTTAGAGTTCGGTTTGAATATGTTAGATGATCGAACGGTCTAGGTTGTGCCACGTGTTGGCTTGGTGAATGTTCGATCAGTTTTATAACAGTTAATAAAAATCGAATAAACAAAATAAATAAATAAATCTAATCGAACGGTCAAGGATTAGCCGAGTCGTTCAATTGCGACCGTAGATTTAAGTAATTAGATCAGATAGCCTAGAAGTAGTCGACTTTAGATCTGAGCTGTAGGTTTCAGTCAATCGATCCTAAGGCCGAGGAGCAGCCATGTGGTTTAATAGAAACCTTCAGATTAAATCCGATTAATCAGAAAATAAAAAAAGGCGGAACGACGTCATTTTGGAGTTAGGTCGCGTGGGTTCGGATCTGGGCTAGGTTTCAATCCAAATGGATGGGGTCGACCCGGTCAGAATCATTTTTTATTAATAATAATTCAAAAATTATTTTAAAATAAAAAAATTAGAAAAATTCTTGAAAATTCTAAAAAATCCAAGAAAATTCCAAAAAAATGTAGGAAAATTGTGAAAAATTCCTAAATATTCCAGAAATTCTCAAAAATTAAGGATTGATCATAGACAACTGGTCGATCTTATATTTTGGATTTCTTATCTAATCATCCGAGAATTGACGATATTACCCTTTAGCGGTAAATCGCCTCTACCTTCTAAGCGAGATGGGTTGATAATGCCAATGTAAGAATTATGGTCGGTTAGGCGATCAATTCTTACGCTTAGGTTTCAAATCTCGTACGTTTTTCTAAAATAATGATTTTACCCCTGAAAAGGTAAATCATCTTTCCTATTTTAATCGAGCTGTGGAAATTGCTCAAAATAAGAATTTGGGCCTGGTGGTCGACTTATCCTTCTAGTTGGGATTTTCACTTCTCATCACTTTCTGAAATGACGATTTTATCCCTCAAAGAGTAAATCACCATAAAAATTCCAGAAAAATTTAAAAAATTCCTGAAAAATAGGAAATAGATTGGTTTGATGAGCAATCCTATTTCTACCAACTTTTGACTCCATATTTTATCTGAAATGATAAATTTTCCCTTCGGCGTCACGCTCTGCGCCCCATCACGAGTACGCAATCATCCCTGCAAGTAAAACAACAACAATCTCTCGGAGATCCCAAGGATCCACCTCATATAAAAAGAAAGGTCGAGAGACAAAATAAGTTACATTAAGCACATGGAAGCGGTTTTCAATGTCTCCCGTACAATATGTATATACATATATAGACTAAGTAAGACATGGATAGCATCAAGAAAGCCGTACATCATCACCTACAGACCGATAATTACTAAATCTGCTAAACATCAGGGGCGACGGGTAAGCATGCCAAAAAGGTAACCATAAAATCCACCAAGGAAGGAGGGTCAGGTCACCAGTCAGAAAGTCAGGTCATCATCCGGAGTCGCCTAGGAAGAATTGCTGGAATGTGGGGTGTCCTTGCTCTCCTCTAACGGCTCGTACTCGGAGAAAGTCTCTGACGGAACCTCCACAGAGTCCTCTATGGTCGCTTCCTGCGACTTCTTAGCCTGGTCTCCTTCCACGGTCGCCTCCTGGTTCGGCTCGGATGTATCTCTCTCGGACGGCTCCATCATGATGATTTCATCCTCTGGCGGTGGCACGGAAAACTCAGCTATCGGCATCCGCTCCGGGCCGTTTCTCGACCCAACCACTGAACTCTCCGGAAACTCCTGATCCGAAGGCTTCTGACACCATGGAGGTATAACACCCTCCGGAACCTCATGAGGTTTCAACGGCCCGACCTTCCTATCCCCGTCCTGTCTAAACCAAGCCTCAAACTGATGAGGCTTTCAGTTTGGTTTGCCCTCATCTACCCAAACTACTGTACATTTCCTTAAGTATATATTTTCCTGCCTATCGGGGAACTCATCGTAATACGCCGTCATCTCCTGCGGGTCCCCGAACCTGATAGGCCACATAACTACTACCTAGGATCTATAAAGTAAAATTTCCCCAAAAGGGGTGAGATACACATCTCAGTAAGAAAAACCTAACCCTAGGTCAGGTTGACCGTCCACTCAAGCAGTCAAGTCACTCAACTTATCCAACTCATGTACTCATAGAGGTATGACATTCATAATTCAATAAACAATAATGCATAGAGGACAGACATGCATTTATATTCTCATGTCACACACAGTTGCACGTATATGCTCGGCCTGTCACTTCACCACATCAATCAACCTCTGCCTGCCTCATTCTCTGGCCAGCGATTAGATCGCATCAGGCTCGGCCCGCGTAAACGCATCAGGCCCCGGTTCAATTTCCAAGCAAAGTCTATGAGCTCGTATTCTAGCCCGCGATTATATTACATCAGGACTATGGCTATCTCAACCCCGTGACTCCATCGCATTAGGGCACCACCTTTTCATAATCCACCTTGCGACCTTGTCGCATCAAGGTCTCAACCTCCGCCCCGCGTCTCGTACACCTCAGGGCCATGCCATGCAATGCCACAATCATGTCTCATGCCACATCATATCAATTAATTTGATTTTTTAAAAAATGAAATTTCATAACCAATTACCAATGCGCATAATAATATGTTTAATAAATTTCGTGGCATGCAATTCAATTCAAATGGTTCTCAGGCACTCGGACAATTCAAGCATAGGCTAAGTCAAACAATCATTCTATAACGTCCAAGGATGCATCAAGCTATTACATGCGAGGGTTTTCTCATAAATCGTTCCGTTCGGCCTTCGACTTACCCAATCGAGTCCAATCACCCTAGCCTTGGTTTAGGAAATTCCTTACCTCCGCTTAACAACGCAGTTTTCCCCTCCTCGAGTCTCTTATGGTTCAGCCAATCCAACTCCCAAAGCCAACTTGTCGCGCAACCTAGTTTAACCAATCGATTTGTCAAAATCCCAAGTCTAATTCCTCAATTCATCCATGCAAATCACTCATAACATACTCCTCATCATCTGAACATATCATACACACCAAATTACGACATAATCCCAGCCTAATTAGCCCTCCACAGAACAGGTTTGGCCTGGCATTGAACAGGTTCCATTCGGTTCTGTTCATGCCGGGTCCAACCAGCCTTAATCTATCTCAAATCCATCAAATATATACCATTCTACCTCTTATAATGTCTACCTAAGAGTTTGGAAGTCTTACCGTGAGTTTCAAGTGGTGTGGTTGCCGTAAAGTCGTCGGAAGTCGCCGGATCACTCAAACACAGAATACCGACAGATTCTGGGCATAATGTACAATGGTGGTTCATGGTCAAAAACTTATCAAATAAATCCTCAATTTTTACCACATACCATATATATGTCGATCTCCACAAAATTTGAGCCAAATATTCCAAGTTTTCGGCTATCTAAAGGGTTCAGAATCGAACCTACCTCAAATTGGAACAGAATCCGTCAACCCGTGGGAGAATGCTTGCCCCGAATTCCTCAGAGCTCCAAATGACATGATTCAAGTTGAAGGACGTCGGCAAGACATGGGACTACGTCTGAATGGTCGGTCGAAAGCAGGAGAAGGCCGGAGGCTGTGGTCATACGGACCGAACGGCGGCGTTCGGCGGGGTCGAGTGAAGCAAAAACTGGAGGAGAAGAAGAAGAAAGGGAAATGGTGGTGCTCTACAATTTTTTTGGCCGAATGTGGGGTTTTAAGGAGAGAGAGAGAGCTGGTTATTCCCCCAAAAATTTTAATTAATTGAAGTGATTGGTAGGTGGGCATTAAATGAAGAGTTGATCTTCCACCTTTGGATTTGTGAGACTTGGCAATTGTTCTTCTCAAGGGCATCCAATGGCCATCAATTGCTCTTCAATTTTCAGCAGATTGGGGGGAGGGAGAAATGTCCATTTTTCCCTTCCTTCAATTATAAAGACAAAGTCGTATGCTTGAGGGGCATTATGGTCTTTTTACCTTCGACGTTCGGAACGTCATTTTTCTCGATTCTGACTTCTTCAACAGGGCGACGGCCAATTCTATTGACGTTGAAATTCTTGATTTTCCTTTTTCAAACTTTTCAGGACTCGTTTCTGATCGTTTCTTCTATCAGACGTGATTCCAGCCTATCCCGAACTGACGGACGGTTTTTGCAGACTATATATCGACCGTGTGATCCTCATCACATTTAGGGCTCGTCATTTCATGGCGGCTTTGGTTGTCATGTAATTGTGAGCGTTTATCACTAGTCCCCAAGGTCTCGATCGTCACAGTCCGATTTAGGATAATTTTGCAAATCGTACGTTGGTTAAGCGGCATCACCCGCGCTCCAATCATACGACGCTCGCATGGTAATCCTTGATCATTCTTAGATCGGCCTTTTGGTGGTTCTAAATATCCCTTCAATAATCTTTATGGTCAAAGCGTTGTTTCTTATCTGAGTCGCCTAGGTCCACGTAACTCGTCTCACTTTAGCATTTCCCCTTTGGTAAGTCTACTCAAATTGATCGAATTTGAGCGGAACACAACTAAAATACATCGCTTGATATATATAAACTTCTCATTACAGAGCCTGAAGTTGATTAGAAAATCAGAATGTCACAACTCTTCTCCCCTTACAAAAATTTTGTCCTCGAAATTTACATTGCACTCGACTACTTAAATAAATAGGGGTGCTGTCGCCTCATCGTCTCTTCATTCTCCCACGTGGCTCCTTCCGTTCCGTGGTGCTCCCATATTACTTTGACCAGTGGGATCTTCTTATTCCTGAGGATCTGCTCCTTCCGGTCCTCGATCCTTATCGGCTTCTCTATATAGGATACTCTGTCGTCCACCTCTATGGCTTCATAGTCTAGCACATGTGTTGGGTCAGGCTCATACTTTCTTAGCATCGACACATGGAATACATTATGTACCTGGGATAGACTTGGCGGTAACGCAAGCCTGTAGACCAGGGTTTCAATTCTCTCCAATATCTCGAAAGGGCTTACGTATCTTGGGCTTAGCTTCCCTTTCCTTTCGAATCGTGAGAGTCTTCTCATTGGCGACACCTTGAGGAAGACATGATCGCCCACTTGAAACTTTAAAGGCTTGCGCTGTTTGTCTGCATAGCTCTTCTGGCGACTCTGCGCCGTCCTCAGCCTGTCCCGGATGATTTTCACTGCTTCTACCGATTGCTCTACTAACTCGGGGCCTGTGATACTCCTTTCTCCTACTTCATCCCAGCATATTGGTGTCCTGCATGCTCTGCCATAGAGTGCCTCAAACGGTGCCATCTGTATACTCTGCTAGTAGCTATTGTTGTACGCAAACTCTATCAGGTGTAACTGCTCTTCCCATCCGCCTTTGAAATCTATGACACACGCTCTCAACATGTCCTCGAGCGTCTGGATGGTCCTTTCTGACTGTCCATCAGTCTGTAGGTGGTACGCCGTACTGAACTGTAGTCGCGTCCCCATTACTCCTTGCAAACTCTTCCAAAAATTTGCTGTGAACTTCGGATCCCTATTTGAGGTGATCGTCACTGGCACTCAGTGTAATCTGACTATGTGCATCATGTACAGTTCTACGTACTTATCCATGGCGAAGTCCTTTCGTACAGGAATGAAGTGGGCGGACTTGGTCAATCGATCCACGACTACCCAGATTGAATCGTGCCCTTTTTGGCTCCTCGAAAGTCCCATCACAAAATCCATTGCTTTGTGTTCTCACTTCCATTCCGGAATCTCCAGCGGCTACAGCAATCATCCAGACTTACAATGCTGCGCTTTCACTCGCTGGCAAGTCAAACATTTAGCAACATGCCTTGCCATGTCTACCTTCATCTCGTTCCACTAATAATGCTGTCTCAAGTTTTGGTACATCTTCGTACTTCCAAGGTGGACACTGTAATTGCTCTTATGGGCTTCCGATAAAATTCTTTCTCGAAGCCCTTCATCCTTTGGTACACATAATCGCCCTCGAAATCTCAAAAGTCCATCCTCAGACACTTGAAACTTTGGCTTCCTCTTCGTCGCGTCCATTTCGATAACTTTCTGAATCTCTGGGTTCGTAGACTGTAATGCCTTAATCCCTTCTTGGACCTCAGGTTCCACCCTCAAAGTCGCTATCAAACTGGATAGCTGATCAACCTCAAATCTGAATTCAGAATCTCTTAGATCCTCTATCGTCGACCAACTTCTCACCAGCAGGCATGCAATACTCAACTTTCGACTTAATGCATCTGCCACTCTGTTTGCTTTCCCAGGATGATATAATATCTCACAATCATAATCTTTCAACAGCTCCATCCACCTGAGCTGCCTTAGGTTCAACTCTTTCTGGGAAAACAAATACTTCAAACTCTAGTGGTCTGTATATATCTGAAACTTCTTGCCACAAAGGTAATGCCTCCGAATCTTCAAGGAAAACACAATCGCTGCTAACTCCAAGTCGTGGGTCGGGTAATTCATTTCGTGCAGTCTCAACTGCCTAGATGCATAAGCTACTACCCGGCCGTGCTGCATCAATACACAACCCAATCCTTTCAGCGAAGCGTCGCTGTAGATTTCATATCCTCCTGGTCCTGACGGAATGGTCAGTATTGGCGCGGTTGTCAGCTTATGCTTAAGTTCTTGGAAACTTTGCTCACATCTATCAATCCATTCAAACTTCGTTTCCTTCTTCGTCAACCGCGTCAGTGGGACGGCTATGGATGAGAACTTTTCCACGAATCGCCTATAATATCCTGCTAGTCCTAAGAAGCTTCTGACTTCCGTGACCGTAGTAGGCCTCGACCAATTGGTTACAGCCTCTATCTTTGCATGGTCCACTGCAATCCCTTCACCAGACACAATAAGACCTAGAAATGCTACCCTGTCCAGCCAAAATTCACATTTACTTAGCTTCGCATACAGCGAATGTTCTCTCAGGGTCCTCAATACGATTCTCAAATGTTCTTCGTGCTCTATGTCGCTCCTCGAGTAGATTAAGATGTCGTCAATGAAAGCTATGACGAACCTGTCTAGAAACTCTTTGAATACTTGATGCATTAGATCCATAAATGCAGCTGGGGTGATAGTCAATCCGAACGGCATTACCGTAAACTTGTAATGTCCATACTTCATCCCGAATGCAGTGTTCAGTATGTCTTCCTTCTTGATCTTCAGCTGGTGATACCCCATCCTCAAGTCAATCTTTGATAACACTGCTGCTCCTTGTAATTGATCAAAAAAATTGTCAATCCTCAGTAGCGGATACTTGTTCTTCAACGTCACCTGATTCAATTGCCGGTAATTAATGCATAGTTGCAAGGATTCGTCTTTCTTCTTTACGAACAGCACCGGTACCCCCCACGATGAAGCACTTAGTCGGATGAATCCTTTGTCCAGCAACTCTTGCATTTGCACCTTTAACTCCTTTAATTCTGATAGGGACATCCTGTACAGTGCTTTCGAAATCGGCTCCGTTCTAGGAGCTAATTCAATCACAAACTCTATTTCCCGCTCTGGTGGCAATCCCGGCAATTCCTGGAAAAACACATTCAGAAACTCCCGTACCATAGAAATGTTCTCTAACTTAGGTTCCTTGACAGTCGTATCCATCACGGCTACTAAGTATGCCCGACATCCTTCAGATATCAACTTAGTTACTTCCAAAGATGAAACCAAGGGAATTGAGACTCCTTCTCGGCTTCCTACCAATTCATAACTAGGGCGATCTTTCGGGTAAAACCGAATCATTTTATTGCCACAGTCTACTACCGCTCCTTGCCTATTCAGCCAATCCATTCCTATAATCACGTCAAAATCAAACGTAGGCAATACAGCTAGGTCGATACTCTCCTTACTTCCTCCAACTATAATCTCACATCTCGCACACCCTAATGAAACCATGACATTATCCTTCAATGGGGTGACTACATGCAATGCCATGCTTAATGGTTCCAATCTCATGCCCACTAACTCAGCAAACTGTGCAGATATAAAAGAATGCGTGGCACCTGGGTCAAATAATGCATAAGTGGTTTGGTTGCACAAGTAAATCGTACCTGTGACTACTCCGGGCGCATCTTCTGCCTCGTCGAGCGCTACAGCGTACATTCTACCTTGAGCTGGTGGTCTGTTCGGTTCTATTCGGGGTACTGCAGTCGACGGTCCTACTTGCGGACTTGGTCCTTGTGGTCGACTGGCCGATGCTTGGTTTGGACATGTCCTCATTTGATGGCCCAATTGACCACACTTGAAACAGACTCCAGTCCTCATAGGGCATGGTCCATTCCCATGCCTTCTGCCACATAGCCTGCAGCTCCAGTTTGCCAGGTTTGGCGGTTTCATGATATTCCTCCTTGCAGGTGGCACGAAACGTCTGTTACCTGCCATCGGTCTCTTGCCCATTTGATGATGGTCTCTAAACGACGGGAACCACGATCCAATTGCGATGTTTCTTTCCCTCAAGTCCCGCTCAATCATCTGATCTCGCTCATATATCTCCCTTTAGGTCCTCAAATTCAAGGCTATCATCTGGCTGTGGAGTTCGGTCCTCAAACCATCCCTGAATCTTCGTGCCTTCTCCAAAGGATCCTCTACCGATCGAGGCGTATATCTCGAAAGCCTCAAGAACTCAGTTTCATACTGATTTATCGATAGTTGGTTCTGTCGCAGTTGTAGGAACTCGATCTGTTACCTTTCCCTGGCCGTTTCTGAAAAGTACTTGTCATTGAATGCCCTCTTAAAAGTGTTCCAATTTAGGGTCGTACCTTCAGGGAAGACTCCATCCTTGGTGGCAGCCCACTAGTCGTTTGCCGAACCCTCTAGCTGATATACGACTAGCAACACCTTCTCCTCATCAGTGCATCTTAGTACCCCGAAAGCCTTTTCCAGCTTCTCTATCCATTTGGGTGCTAGCTCGGGATCTCCAATCCCGTCAAACTGCGTCGGCTTCAACTTCATAAATTGGTCCACCAGTTAGCCCATCTGCCTGGCCACTATAATTTCCTCTTGAGGGTTTACCGTTTCATTGTTCTGGTTCGGCTCGCCCTGACTTTCACTTCCACCCGCGTTGCCAGTGCTGGTATTCGCGACTGCTAGGGTAGCTCCCACTGCCTGGGCTATGGCAGAGTCCCGATCCTGGGCCTGCCTCTCTATGATGTCCTTGAGTCCATCCATTGCCCTCAGTGGACCGTCCACTCTTTGGTCTTTAGCTGCGGGCGGCCTCGAGCTAGAGGCTCCGCCTCTTGGTCTTCCATGTCTTCTGGATGGGTTACTCATCTCCGTCACTTACTAACGAACTTGGTCCATCACAAGTTTAGTAACAGGTTAGCAACTTACTCAATCATCCAATCCATGGTCACTAACTACTCCTTAACAAAACAATTAGCCAACAACAGTACTTCATACGACAACATCAATTCTAGAAATGTTCCAACCAATGGCTCATGGCCATTACTCAATTCCATTCGTTCCAGCGATTCTCTAAAACTAATCACTTTCAAGCATCAAGTCGGTTAAGGTCTAGAAACGACCTTCAATCCTAAGCAGAGAACTCAATCCTCTATGCCCTGTCACAACTTTACCAAGATCAAACACCATCCATAGGTGTCAAGTCACAACTAGGCATCCCCTACCTTACCCTGACCAGTTTCCTAAGGTCTAGCTATCCGTCCTTGTCCTACCTAGTCCTCCTAATTACTCCAATCCTTAACCAACTTCGTATCGAGCTGACCTTGCTCTGATACAAAAACAAGCGGGGATGTCACACCCCACGTCCCATCGCGAGCACGCAATCATCCCTGCAAGTAAAACAACAACAATCTCTCCGCGGTCCCAAGGATCCACCTCATATAAAAAGAAAGATCGAGAGATAAAATAACTTACATTAAGCACATGGAAGCGGTTCCCAATGTCTCCTGTACAAAATGTATATACACATACAGACTAAGTAGGACATGGATAGCATCAAGAAAGCCGTACATCATCACCTACAGACTGATAATTACTAAATCTGCTAAACATCAGGGGCGACGGGTAAGCATACCAAAAAGATATCCACAAAATCCACCAGGGAAGGGGGGTCAGGTCGCCAGTCAAAAAGTCAGGTCATCATCTGGAGTCGCCTAGGAAGAGCTGCTGGAATCTCCGGTGTCTTCGCTCTCCTTTGACGGCTCGTACTCAAAGAAAGTCTCTGACAGAACCTCCACAGAGTCCTCCATGGTCGCTTCTTGCGATTGGTCAGCCTGGTCTCTCTCCACGGTCGCCTCCTGGTCCGGCTCGGATGGATCTCTCACGGACGGCTCCACCACGATGACCTTATCCTCTGGCGGTGGCACGAAAAACTCAGTTGTCGGTGTCCGCTCCGGGCCGTTCCTCGACCCAACCTCTGAACCCTCCGAAAACTCCTGATCCGAAGTCGTCTGACACTATGGAGGTATAACATCCTCCGGAACCTCGTGAGACTTCAACGGCCCGATCTATCCCCGTCTTGTCTAAACCAAGCCTCAAACCGATGAGGCTTCCAGTCTGGTTTGCCCTCATCTACCCAAACTACTGTACATTTCCTTAAGTATATATTTCCCTGCCTATCGGGGAACTCATCATAATACGTCGTCATCTCTTGCGAGTCCCCGAACCTGATAGGCCACATAACTACTGCCTAGGATCTGTAAAGTAAAATTTTCCCAAAAGGAGTGAGATACACATCTCAGTAAGAAAAACCTAACCCTAGGTCATGTTGACCGTCCACTCAGACAGTCAAGTCACTCAACTTATCCAACTCATGTACTCATATAGGTATGACATTCATAATTCAATAAACAATAATGCATAGAGGGCAGACATGCATTTATATTCTCATGTCACACACAGTTGCACATATATGCTTGGCCTGTCACTTCACCACATCAATCAACCTCTGCCTGCCTCATTCTCTGGCCCGCGATTAGATCGCATCAGGCTCGGTTTGCGTAAACGCATCAGGGCCCTATTCAATTTCCAAGCAAAGTCTATGAGCTCGTATTCTGTCCCGCGATTATATCGCATCAGGACTATGGCTATCTCAACCCCGTGACTCCGTCGTATCAAGGCGCCACCTTTTCATAATCCACTTTGCGACCTCGTCGCATCAGGGTCTCAACGACCTCGTCGCATCAGGGTGTCAACCTCCTCCCCGCGTCTCGTACGCCTCAGGGCCATGCCATGCAATGCTACAATCATGTCTCATGCCACATCATATCAATTAACTTGATTTTTAAAAAAATGAAATTTCATAACCAATGGCCAATGCGCATGATAATATGTTTAATAAATTTCGTGGCATGCAATTCAATTCAAATGGTACTCAGGCACTCAGACAATTCAAGCATAGGCTAGGTCAAACAATCATTCTATAATGTCCAAGGACGGATCAAGCTATTACATACGAGGGTTTTCTCATAAATCGTTCCGTTCGGCCCTCGACTTATCCAATCGAGTCCAATTCCCCTAGCCTTTGTTTAGGAAATTCCTTACCTCCGCTTAACAACGCAATTTTCCCCTCCTCGAGTCTCCTATGGTTTGGCCAATCCAAGTTCCAAAGCCGACTTGTCGCGCAACCTAATTTAACCAATCGATTTGTCAAAATCCCAAGTCTAATTCCTCAATTCATCCATGCAAATCACTCATAACATACTCCTCATCATCTGAACACATCATACACACCAAATTACAACATAATCTCAGCCTAATCAGCCCTCCACAGAATCGGTTTGGCCCGACATTAAACCGGTTTCATTTGGTTCTGTTCATGCCGGGCCCAACCACCCTTAATCTATCTCAAATCTATCAAATATACACCATTCTATCTCTTGTAATGTCTACCTAAGATTTTGGAAGTCTCACCATGAGTTTGAAGTCGTGTGGTCGCCGGAAAGTCGTCGGAAGTCGCCGGATCACTCAAACACAAAATACCGGCAGATTCTGGGTATAATGTACAATGGTGGTTCATAGTCAAAAACTTATCAAATAAATCCTTAATATTTACCACAGAACCATCTATATGTCTACTTGATCTCCACAAAATTTGAGCCCAAGATTCCAAGTTTTCGGCAGTCTAAAGGGTTCAGAAACGAACCTACTTCAAATTGGAACAGAATCTGTCGACCTGTGGGAGAATGCTTGCCCCGAATTCCTCAGAGCTCCAAATGACCTGATTCAAGTTGTAGGACGTCGATAAGACGTGGGGCTACGTTTGGGTGGTCGATCGGAAGCAGAAGATTGTAGGAGGTGGCGGTCGTATGGACCGAACGGCGGCGTCCGGAGGGGTCGGGTGAAGCAAAAACTGGAGAAGAAGAAGAAGAAAGGGAAATGGTGGTGCTCTGCATTTTTTTGGCCGAATGGGGGGTTTTGAGGAGAGAGAGAGAGCTGGTTATTCCCCCAAAATTTTAATTAATTGAAGTGATTGGTAGGTGGACATTAAATGAAGAGTTGATCTTCCACCCTTGGATTTGTGAGACTTGGCAATTGTTCTTCTCAAGGGCATCCAATGGCCATCAATTGCTCTTCAATTTTCAGCAGCTTGGGGGGAGGGAGAAATGTTCATTTTGCTTTTCCTTCAATTATAAAGACAAAGTCCTAAGCTTGAGGGGCATTATGATCTTTTTACCTTCGACGTTCGGAACGTCGTTTTTCTCGATTCTGACTTCTTCAATAGGGCGACGACCAATTCTATTGACGTTAGAATTCTTGATTTTCCTTTTACAAACTTTTCAGGACTCGTTTCTGATCGTTTCTTCTATCAAACGTGATTCCAAGCTATCCCGAACTGACGAACGACTTTTGCAGACTATGCGCGTATCGACCTTGTGATCCTCATCACATTTAGGGCTCGTCAATTCATGGCAACTTTGGTTGTCATGTAATTGCAAGGGTTTATCACTAGTCCCTAAGGTTTCGATTGTCACAGTCCAATTTAGGATAATTTTGCAAATCGTACGTTGGTTAAGCGGCATCACCTGCGCTCCAATCGTACGACGCTCGTATGGTAATCCTTGATCGTTCTTAGATCGTCCTTTTGGTGGTTCTAAATATCCCATCGACAATTCTTATGGTCAAAGCGTCATTTCCTATCTGAGTCGTCTAGGTCCACGTACCTCGTCTCGCTTTAGCCTTTCTCCTTTTGTCAGTCTACTCAAATTGATCAGATTTGAGCGAAATATAACTAAAATACTTCGCTTGATATATATAAACTTCTCATTACAGAGCCTGAAGTTGATTGGGAAATCAGAATGTCACATTCTGTAAATTGTCGCAAAACTCTTTAAAATTACGATTTTGCCCCCTCAAGGACAAATCATGTCAAAAATATTCATGAGCCTTGATTGACATATCTCTAGGCTAATAGGGACTCATTAGGGATGACATGTTGCTTTCATGTGATTTATCCGCAAGTATTGAATCCTTGATTTACGGGTTCATTTTATTGATTAGTGCTAGGGCAGTCACTCCTGTCTGCATGAACTCCTAGTTTTAGGATTCACACCTTTTTCATCTGCATGAAATCTTAAGGTTAGATAAATCATTCAACTTAGATGCCGAAAGGGCGTCAACTTTGACAGTTGGCATAACAAAGTTCCCGATCTCGTATCTCTGGTTTTCGCAGAATTGAATAGAATGTTCCCAACTATTCGATAGAGTTTCTAGTCGTACCTTCCATAGAACGATTGGTGGTGACTCCTCGACATGTACACACATCACATGTCACCAGACCACATCGAATGTCGACCGCTTATACCGCTGTTGCAACTTGAGTAACGGGCCTTAGGAGAGGCCCGCATCCGACTAGATGAGTGGACGACCCATTAGCCCGCCTCGAGATGACGTGCTCGAGGGGGGTCGCGACAGACTGGCGACTCCACTGGGGACTTATTCCAAACCAGAATATTTGGTTAGGAATTTTAGAGGACTTGAGTCGATTAAAAAGTTGATTGGTTTATCTAACCCTATTTTCTGAAGATGCTCTCAAAAGTAAGGTACGTGTTCTAACCATTGTGTTAGATGTTTTTGCTGGAGAAATAAGGGGTAGAGTGTCTTGTTGACATCTTTCCTGTAGGTTGGAGCTGGGATTGCATGTTTATTTTTATGCATTTATTGAAGCGGTGTTTGATACAAACTATTGTGCATGACCTTGTATTGCGATGATCACGACACATCTCACATACTGGTGGTCAAACCTCGACTGCAACCACCTCTAGGTTTACCTTAGATAGGGAAAGGATACGAAAGTATCTTGTGTTTGATGGCACTAGAAACTTTCGTGTTCATTCCCTCTTACGATCCAAATTGGTGATATCTAGTCCTCTTGGGTGAGTACTCTTGGGAAGGAATTTGCTATATTTAGATCGTTTGAGCCTGAGCCATAAGTTCCTCACCTGATTTTTAGAGTATATCCCCACTTGTCTCATGCGCATGTTTATGGAAGGTTGGTATACCTAAAATCGCCTATTGTTACCAGGGAATGCTTCATGTTCCTTAAGGTTTTGGTTGGTAAGGCATTTACTTTTAATGTATTTTCTTACTCCCTGTTTCATAGTATGTTCACGTATTGCATATCATTTGCATCTACATGCATTGCATACATTATGAAATCATTATGATGACTGATTGAAATAACGATGATAGAGGATATGATGTTGCTATTTCCTAGAAATTTGACGGAACTAGTGGCCTTTGAGTGTTTAAGGAAAGTCACTCGTCCTAGACCGAACACAAGGTTGTATTTTGCTAGGTTTGTACATGGCCGGAAGTTGATTAGACGTAAGCTGGGATATGTTGAAGATTGCCAGACTAGTTACTATGTCGATAACCTTAGCTTTAAACGGCAGACGGACGAGATGTTCAAGCACTATTTATAAGTTAAAAGACAATATCACAATAGCTTAGCTAGAGAAGCTTATGCCAGCCGAAAAGAGGAACGTCAAGTCAGGGAGAACTAACCTATGATTTCTCTTTGGGGGAAAAAGAGACACCTTGCAACCAAGACAAAAACAAGGCGTATTGTACTCAAAAAGGTAAAACCCAACAAGACCCATGAAGTCATCATACCATGGACTAGATAGTGGCCAGAAGAGTTAAAACATCTCAACAAGTCTACTGAAGATTTTCCTTCGCATTCTAAGGAACGTTCAACTAGGGCAAAAATCTTGATTACCGAGTCGTGTCCTGAAGAGGGACCAGACAAAGATGCCATTAAGAAGGAAATCTTGATCGACTATAACCCTGAAGAAAACTAGGTCTTGGGGAGGGATAGTTTAGATCCCACATTCTAGAGGCCTTTTATGGCTTTCTTATTTTAGAATAAAACTCGATTGATGTTTCTTCCCCTCATGAAACCCCCTCTCGACCTCTCATAGCATATCCTTTTTGTAATAAGGAATTTCATCTATTATGTTCACAGTTGAGGTTTTGACCAATGGAATGTGACATTGTTATTTCCTTTAGTCACTGAGATGACTCTGACTAATTGCATAATTCACTTCTTTGAAATTCAAATTAGACCTTGAGTCAGGTTCTTCAAGCTTGAAAGGAATTCTAATTTTCATTTCATTAACTGAAATATGTAATTAGATCAGTCCATGCATATTTCATGACATTTGCATACTCATGTTTAAAAGTAATTTCTGGCGATTGATCTTTCAAAATCATTTGCATATTTTAAACTTAATGGGAAAGAATGATATCCAAGTGTTCAAAGTCCCTCGAGCTGAGCTCATAGCCTGGTGGGATAGCATGGGTGAAGCCAATGAGAAGTATGCCAGATTGTGGCTAGGATATCTGTTGGACCTGCTGAAAATTGAATGTCCACCTACCTTTATCCAAGCCCTAGACTCTATTTGGGATCCAACCACTGCAACTTTCTGCATGGAGAAATTGGAAGTTATCCCTACCCTTGAGAAATATAGCGCCGCCTTTTGAGTTGTGTTTAATTATTTATTAGTCCAACCTCCTATAGGGTTTGAGCCCTTGATTCAACTAGCTAAGTTCTTGGAGACAAATCTTAATGAAATCAAAACAGACACCAAAAGTAATTCCGGACGAATTTCCTTATCCTTCCTTCTTGAAAGATTTCCCAACCTCCCTGCTAGCAAAGGAACTAAGTCTGGTAGAGCCTTTGTCTTGGCGTTCTTTAGCTTTGTCCTATTTCCAATCTTGCTTGTAACTTTTGATCCTATCATGGTCGTAGTAGTTAAACAAGTTTGTCATTAGGGGATTACTCGAACCTTATCCTAGCTGAAACCTTCCTTTCCCTCAACCGTTTTGAAAAAAAAATAAGAAAGGAATTTTTAGAGCCTCTAGTGGTCTCCTGTACATGTGGTTCACATCTCATGTAAAATAATTTCATATCCGTATGGGTTTTACTGAGATTAGCTTTGATGCCCATCCTCTCAGAACTTTGTCATAATCCAAACACGCATTCCTAAATTCAACTTCAAAGAATGAAATGAATTCCTTAGAGTTTTAAAACCAAAACAACTCCGATGGCAGGTTAGATTACTAACTTTAGGTAAAGTCAGGCTTGCCCGCAATGGCGAAGATCTAATCCCCTTGTTAGGATTTACTGGCGCCACCGCATTTTATCCAAGGAGGGTCATACAACAATATGGGGCATTGCAAGAGGTTCCATCATCGCCACAACCAAACATCTACTCGTTTGACGTGCCGAACGAGATCCTTACAGGAGAGAAGAAGAAGCAATTCGAAGCTAAGATGGAGTCCATCATATGCGCTTTGAAAGACTCTCTAACGGAAGACGTGGGATGGCCAGATGATATGGCCTTTGAGATGAATACTCATATAGCTTCTACAGAATACATCCGATGCTTTGAAGCGATTAGACGCAGCTTCGTCGAACCTTATGTACCCGAGTACATTGTGTCATATATGCCTAGAGTGGAGCCATATATACTAGAAGACATGGGATCCCCATCATATTCGGAAGACGAGAATTTCCAGAACGAGGGATTTGATCTTTGCTAGGACGATGAGGGTGCCTTAGGCCCTAAGCGCACTAGACTTGGATAGATTATTTTGTCAAGTGTAAAACGTGTGAACATTATAATGTTTTCTTGACATTGGGATACTCATTTGTATTAAATGTTACTTTTAACACGTGTCTGAGCATAAGCATGTTTTATCGATGCATCAAAAGTATCGCTGAAGATTGCGCTTCCTTTAATTTCATGAATTTTCTTGGCAAATGATTGAAAGGATCGCTCATGTGAGACTAAGGCTCACAAAGTAGTCCTTTTTCTCATCCATCAATGGAAAACATGCAATTGAAGGAATTTTGTATTTTCCTCATTTGTTCTAAAGAGATGTTTACTTGTTATTTTCAAATAAATAGGTATTATCTAATCATAGAATTACCAAGACGTCATTTCCGCACTCGATTAAGATGAGGATGGAACAGCAAGAACTGACTCCACGAGTGGGTGTATTAGAAACCCATATGACTACCATGACTACCTTGATGTCTGAAATTAAGGCTATGATGGAAGCCTCCCAAGCCAGACAAACGGCGGTGCCTAACATGAACGACTCAGATCAATCTTCAATACTTGATACAATTGATAAAGGGACCACTGAAGGTGCCTAACTTGTCGTAGAGGACGTTCATGCGCCAAATGTCCCTCCACAATCGAAGATGCCTCAAATTGTCATCAACCTCGAGAAGGAGGAGAAAGGAGAGCAGGCTGGGAAAGCTGAACCTGAGGCTAGGAGAATAGCCAAGATTGAAGAATGCTTGAACAGTAAGGGCTATGAGTTATCTCATTTCGATAAAATATCACCGTTTGATAAAGTGGAGACTCCTCCGAATTACAAAGAGCCGGACTTTGTGAGAGAATATGACGGGATAGGCTATCCACGTGTTCATCTCAAATATTGTCTGCGCAAGATGGTACATTGTTCTGATTATATTCCACTTCTAATGATTACATTCCAAGAAAGTCTAGCTGGCACTACTTTAGCTTGATTTATTGAGTTAGACCTAGATGATTACAACTGATAGGACGATCTTGCTGAAGATTTCCTTAGGCAGTATACGTTTAACATGGCTACGGCCCTTACAAGGGAAGATTTGTTGCGGACGGTGAAAGGGAGAAGCGAAACAATCAGAACATACGCCTAGAGATGGCGTGCCTTGGAAACTCAAGTGAAACCGCCAATTCTAGAGGAGGATTTGATTGATCTGCTCCTGAAGGCACTTCCATATGAGTACTTTGATAGATTGAACACTTCAGGATGTCAAACCTTTACACACTTGATAAAGGTGGTTGAGAGATTGAAGTGGGCTTTGAGAGAAAGAAAGCCACATGAAACTCCAACAAGAAAGCAATATCCCCCGAGAAAAGAAATGGAGGGTAGAGTTGATATAGCCTTTGTGCCGGATTCCAATAAACCCAAGGCGTTTGCTAATTCCAATCAGGCAAGAGGGGGATCGTCATGGTTAGTATCTAAAGGACAAGAGCCTAGGAAGAGACAGCCTCCGAAGCAATTCTCTTAACTTCCCAGATCATTATCCCAGTTGCTCCCAATGTTACTAGAGCAACACTTGATGGCAAAGGAACCTCCTAGAGTAAATCCGGCGAAATATACTGGTTTTGATGAAAGCTAGATTTACACCTGTCATATGGGTGAAAGAGGGCACAATATAGATAATTGCTACATCCTTAAGCTGAAGATTTTGAAATTCGATGATGTAACTCCAAATGTGCAAGAGAATCCACTCCCAGATCACCAAGCAATTGCTGCAATATTTGCTGACGAAGAAGAAAACCACCTTGAGCTGAAGGTAAATGTGTTTAAGATAACCAATAATCTAGCAATCGCCTCGTCATATCCAAAAGAAAGGGAAGTATCGGCTGAAAGAAAGAAGTTATGCATTGCCAAGATGATGAGCCTAGGGATAATGTCAAGTATTGCTGATGTAGAGTTTGAGGGAATTAAAGCCTCAGTCGACCTAGAATGGAACTAGTTTATGGTTGAAACTAAGCGAGGGAATGTGTGGAACGTCCCACACGAAAGTCTGGTAGGCGATGTAAAGCTAATTACCGAACCAGAAGAAGAGCTTGACGAAAATGAACTACAAGCCGTTATACGAAGCCAGGCAGATTTGTAGCTGAAGCACTAGAGAAAGGCAAAGTAATAGACGATCTAGGTGAGGATTCTGGCGGGTACAACTTCAAAGTAAAGTACTCTGCTCTTCCTAGCTTCTTTCAGAAGATAGAAGATATTATACCCGATAGATGGAGAGGTATGAATGATCCTATTTAACCCGAAATCCAGGAGGCGGTGATAGAACCTTTAACCGAAGAACCTGAATCATCACTCAATCGGGTGATATCGGAACATCTCCTACGCATAGAAGAACAAGTGAATGATCTCTCAAGAGAGATGGAGGATGTGCCATTTCAATTGACAACGTGCGGTCACCCTCAGATGATAGATAACAAGTTTGGCACATAGCAATACGTCAAGATGGAGAAATTAACAACCTAGTGGCAATGCTTGACTGAGCTATTTGAAAGAATAACAAGACGCTTAAAGGTTACGATGTTAGTTGAGTCAAGTGATGTTGACAATTATCACCAGACGGGATACGAAAACTTCCTTGAGGACTTGAGCGACACAGTGGCAATGATTGAAACTGCTACGACCGTGGTGATCAAATTGGATGAGCTCGATAGCTTAGGCCAAGAAGAGAATTGTTTGATGAAATCGATAGTAATTCACCTACCAAGAGATGAATCCGATAATGAATCTGAATCAGAGATATCCCACCTAACAATGGTAACCATACAAGTCCTGCCAGTTAAGATTTACGACTCTAAGGTAGTTCATTGGGACTATAGAACAAGTGACGTAGATGCCATGATGAAATCCGAACGATTTTACGCCCCAAGGAAAGGCGAATCAGAGATGCAGAAAAACTCCTATCTATCGTCAAGACCAGCGAATTTGAGGTGATATAGCAATTAAGAAAAATGCCAGCCCAAATATCTTTGTTGGATTTTTCATCAATTCAGAAAAATATAAAGATGCGTTGCTAAAGGTGCTTAATGAAGTGCATGTCTCCGAAACCATCAACGATGTACAGTTGGGAGATTTTGTAGGGGCAATCCTTCTTAAGGATCAATTGAGCTTTTCAAACGAAGATTTTCCCTTGGAGGAAAAAGGACACAACAAGACCTTCTACATCACTACCCACTGTAATGGAAAAAGAGTGGCACACGTGCTAATCGATAATGGATTAACTTTTAACATCTACCTGTTGGCTACATTGAGTAATTCGGGCATTAAAGAAGAAACAATTCGAACTTCCAAAGAAGTTGTTAGAGCCTTTGATGGGATGAGCAAGACAGTGGTAGGCGAGATCGAGCTGGATGTGCTCATAGGCCCAACCAAATTCTTAATAAAATTCCAAGTGATGGATATGCCGAGCACATTTGAATTCCTATTAGGGAGACCCTGGATTCACATCGCTGGAGCCGTACCCTCGAATCTACATCAGAAAGTGTGATTCGTGATTGATGGGAGTTACCATCCATGGGGAAGTTGACATTGTTGCATATCAGAATAGCGCTATCCCTTATATTGAACCTAAAGTTAAGGAAGAAGTTAGCTATCATTCCTGGAAGCTGGTAACAATAATTCATACTCCTGTGGGGGCAAAACCGAAGGTTCTGTTCGTCTCTGAAGCAAACCTTTTACCAGCTAAAGTGTTGCTAACATATAGTTTCAACCCGGAAAAAGGTCTTGACAAGCATGGTCAAGGAATCAACGCTCCTCCACAGTTGAAATCCAACGAGCATAAGATAGGCTTGGGATATCATAACACTCGTATTGATGATTTCACCTCTAAGATAGCAGGTCGAGGCCGAGGCAAGAGCCGTGGACGCCAACGAAATCAAAAGGATTCCTTCATTGGTTCGTCAACCTGGAAAGATAAATCTAAGATGTTCAGCAGTCCTTTAAACGAGTATTTCAGCAAATACTCTAAGTGGCTGTCAGAAGAAGGGATAACTCCGTTAGCAGAACTAGATCTAATGAACCATTTTCTAGGAAATGACTCTGTGAACGTCATCATAGAGTGGCTTGATGATGAGGCCACTGCTTCCGAGTAAAAGAGACTTCTCCCTTTTTTTTTAATATTGCATTTAAATTCATGCGTTTCTTCACACTATTTATCTTTGTTGTTTGAAGTAGAGGTAGGAAAACGCCTTTGGATCTCCGACCGTTGGTCTAAACAGCATAGCTTGTAATATGGTCTATTTTTACATTCAATAAAACACCAAGTTTTATTAAGGACATATGGGACTACAAATCAGCCCAATGATGATGCTAGCCTTCCCTATGGGAAGTTTGACTTGGTTGTTGTACCGATGAGTGTATTTGAACCCTTCAAATGTGGGGTTCTTCGCCAAAATTTAACGGCGAGTTAGGGTTATCGAGGGAGGATAGGTTCGATTTTGGGTGGCCATAGGAATAGGGGCTGTGAAATGCTGACTCTGCGTGATAGAAATCGGAGTTAAATTAAAGAGGGAGACACCATGGAGTAATGATAAAGAATTAAGGAATAAAGACTCCTAAAGGTAATTGTGGTTCGGTTGCGAGAAGAGCTGCTTGTAAAAGGAATCAGAAATGGAGAATAGAGTTGAGAGATGAAGTCATGTGTTTGTTGGCCATGTGTCTAGAGCAATAACCAACTATAATTTAAACTATGTTGATGAAGTTAAACCTCAGCTAATCAACTGATTAGTATCCTGAGTGTCTTATGATGTTAATATATGATCGATTTGTTGTGAACGAGGGGCGAACAAATAGAGGTTCTACCATGAGCTAGAGGTGGTTGGTATTGTATGAAATTGACTAGTTCAACCTCTGTGAACTAATCGTATTATCCTGAGTTACATGATACGTATGCTTAGATTGTCCTATCGCATTGCATCACATTGCATTGCATTCACTTGACGAAAGTGGTTAAGGCCACGAGAAAAGAAAAGGGATTATGAAATTTTTCCCAGCGGGAGTCGGGACGCCTTGATAGTGGCACCAAGAGGACCACGATGAAAGATCGCGAAGCCTAGGAGTAAGGTTTCCATGGGCATAGAAGTTGGCCATGGGTCTTGGCATGTACATAGATGAGAACTGATACAAGAAAATTTGATTCTTGTATAATATCCCAAGCAAGATCTTTAGACATGGGAATACATGGGAGAATACCTTGCATGGGAGTGCATCCATTCATGTGCACATCACATCATTATGTGTTTTTTGAATATGTGAATTTTGTTTATTTCTTTGGTTAAATAAATTGTCAGCTAATTGTTATGTCAAGAGAGTATAAAAGCGATTGGTGGTTCTTCCTAAGTTCTGTGAGCGAGTTGAAAATCTACACGAGATTGACAAAGAATTTGCAAATTAGATATGGAATGGAATCAAGGTTACTTGGAAAGGCGACCGCAAAGATCGTGGGAAGAATTCGTGGCGCTTGAATGTCATTGTGTTAAGGTTATCTATTAGACATCGATTATCTTGAAATCCCTTATAGTATTCAGATCATGGACATTTTGCTTAGGTTCTATTGCTTCTCTGTTTGTCAAGATCCACTTAACTGAATGAGTGAATGTACGACATAGTCTTTAGGCTAGAAGTTTTACTTGCTAAACTATGGTGAGCTTACCCTCATTTGGGGACTATCTTTTGAGATACTTGGAAGAGGAATAAAATCGAGCCATAAAGAAGGTGGTCATGATGAAACACATTGATGACGTCAATATAATAGGAGTAATTCTCGCAGTTTATAATATTGGAACCGTTGTAAAGAACTTTCAAAAAGAAATATGTATTGAGCCATTCAATTGTGAATTTCAACTTAATTAGTAGTTGAAATCTTCCGCTGCATGAGAATATTCATCTAATAAAAATATTACTTCAACGTGACAGCCAGGGACGTCACAGCTCTATTGGTAGTACCCAGAGTGGAAGTGTTACAGCCTTGAATTGGTATCAGAGCTCTAGGTTTTTGAAGTGATAAGGTGCATTAGATTAGGAGAGTTAGGGAGCAAAATATATCTAAAACTCTTGATGCATGTGTTTGTTTGGTTTGAATAAGCGGGATGAGTAGCTCGTTTGTATCAAGCCATTAGTATGATATTAGCTACTCATGGGATGTGAGTGACATGCTAAAGTGGATAGCGTGTCACTAATTTCTTGGCTTACTCATGATTGGTAGTAGCTTACGCTACTTATCAACTGGGATGGACAATTCTTACTATTAGCATCTGGTGAACAATGTGTAGAAAATCTTGAAGCATGATGAAAAGATCTTGAAGCTCCAGATGAGAAGATTAAGTGCGAAATCAAAGAGCGGATAAAATTGTAAAAACATACTGGTGAATATAGGAACGTTATTGGAAAGGTCCGCAACAATAATCGGTAGTAGGATTTGGCAAATGCCATATGCAAGGAATAGTTGAGCAATTTTCAAAGTTGAAAATATCTATGTTCCATGGAAAGAGAAATAAAGGGGAGTCGGAGCTATAAATTTGTGAAATAGAGATATTGAGAGAGATCAAGAGTTCTCACTATTTCTTAGATTCATGGACCCAATTCAATTCCATGGGATCTTTCATTAGTCTGTTAAGTTGTCATCATATCGACAACATGGCTATGGCTGATTACCAGCTCGAAAGGGCTAACGGGATATTGGTAGAGAACATTTAAAGGGATGGAATGCCTAGCTAGAATAGCAATTACATGGGAGGCATTTGGTTAGATTATGCCCAGAATAAGCAAGTAACGAGTTCATGCAATTAAGACAGAAAGATCTGACATTAGACCAAAATAAGATGGATTTTCTGAACCCTCAAAGTTTGCTCCTTGAATGGTTGAAAATGTTGAGGGTAAGGCGAAGGATTTTGAATGGATGAAGGAATATATTTAGGAGGCAGTTCTTGCTCTTTAGGATAGTAAATTGTAATGAACTCTACGAGTTAACTGGAGCAGGAGCCTGTGAAGAAAAGAGTGGAGGTAATTCAAGCAAAGCCGAGTCAATGAGTTACAAGTTTTAGATGCGAACCAGGCCGGTCAGTTGGAATAAATTCCAATTCGTAGGAAATTGAGTACTGAAGGATTTACCATTGGTTTTGGCAAAAATGTTAAGGATATGTAATAGTGGTAAACGATCGGACAAAAGAAGAAGAGAAACTTGAAGAACTTCTAGTGATTCGAGATTTCCTGAACTCCGAAATATTTTCTTAATTTGATGTTGCATTATTTATGGTTTTGATTTGCTTTTGGAGTTTGAATTGCTGCTAGTTTTGAGTCCTTTTTGGTTTGAAACGTTTCATAAGACCGAATCTTTCTGGAGCCTAAGATAACTTGTGAATTTGAATTGCTTACTATGTTTAAGCTACCTTTGAGTTTAGGCTACGAATCCGGGTTTTGTAATGTTTCTGAATCTGATATATTTTCTAAAATCTAAGTAAATCATTTTAGAGCTTTATAAATTTGAAAAGGTACTGAGTTTGATATGTAAATCTATGATACAAATTTGAAGGTGAATCTTGGAGTTGAGATGCATTGTTCTACAAACTGGTTTGCAGAATGAGTTTTATGAGAAATGATTTGAAAATCCTTTATAAACAAAAGTATCTTTGGAGGCTAAGTTTTGTGAAAAAGATATTCGCCTTGGTTTGTGAAACCAATTTGAGATACTGATTATGATTGTTTTGGAGCTTATAAAAAAAATATATAAATATATATATATATATATATTATTGTGAGGTAATTTGTGCTTTTGAAATAAATCGTCCTCCATGGTTGGGATACTTTATATTTTTGGGAAAATTGATTT
This sequence comes from Rhodomyrtus tomentosa, assembly GCA_028455895.1. Taxonomy (NCBI): domain Eukaryota; kingdom Viridiplantae; phylum Streptophyta; class Magnoliopsida; order Myrtales; family Myrtaceae; genus Rhodomyrtus; species Rhodomyrtus tomentosa. Next base: position 7,280,625 of record JAPCWY010000003.1, on the reverse strand, counting down.
CAAGTTTAAGGTACCTCAAATTTGTCAATTAAAGTAATCTCAAAGCTTGAGGTATTTTGCGCTTCGAATAATCTATTCCAAAGGTTGAGATGCTTTATGCTTTTGAGTTAAATCATTTTCAGAGTCTAAGATTTTTCCAAGTCTTAAACGGAGTCGATTTCAAATATATGGTGTATTCCTTTAAACAAAGTCCTCAGATCAATAAAGAATTAGGCAAAAGTGATTGGCGCAACAAAAGTGTAGTAACGCCGCATTTGCTTGGAAGGATATTTTCTTAAGGAATTAAGGAGAAATTTTAGAGGTATTGGAATATTGACACGGACAGAGCCTTTAAACAATGAGAGATCCGATGCCTCCAAGGAAAGTTAAATAAGGCTGTGGGTGCTCTCAGCTGAAATGGGCAATTAAGATTGTATTTTCCTAAAGGTGTTATCAATAAAAGGAGCCTCGAGATTTGGTAAGAAGGAAAAGTGAAACCCCAGAATTCACTAAAACCTTTACACATCTTGAAAGGAGTCATAAAAATAGCATATTGGGTAGCTTGCCTGTCGAAATTGTCAACTGTTCAAGACAACGTTCATATGATGAAGTTAGGGAAGCACTTTCTCAATGTATCATACGTATTGGATTTTGAGGTGACTAATGCAAAAACAAGAATCAAGTACATAAAGGAATCAGGGAGAATATCAACCAAGTTCTTGGAATGAGGTCATTCCTCTCGTCAAGGTCCTATGGAAATATCATGTTATGATAATAACAACTGGTATTAACGGATCTAGGCTTGAATTGCGTTATATCTTGGTGGTTTTAGTTATTGACTGCTATTGACGACTTTGGATGATGTGAGATGAGATGTTGCTGGGAAGTGAATAAGGAATATTTGAATTAAAGACCAGTTGTAATCGAATGCATATGGATTTGACTTGAATAGCGACCAGACTTGAGGTTCTAGATTGGCCATCTGCGATTGATCTTTGATGCGATGGTCGCTCATGGTGCTAGAAAGTTCAAGTTAAGATAAGGATTGATATGAAAGCGAGTGCTGTGAAGAGTAGCGAGAACGTTCATGCATTGCACGGATTTATTGCATTAAAATGAAAATTTTGAGAAATTTGCATGCATGAGCATTTCATTATTTTGTTAGACTTGATAAACCGTCGCTCGGTAAGTGACGAGATAGACATGATACCTATAAACTGTAAGACAAGGTATGGGACATGTCAAGCGGGACCCAACTTCATAGATGTATGGCTTGGGGAAGGAATGTAACGACCCAATCCGATGAGAGCGGAGAGTGATCGCCGGGGTAAGAAGGCTCGGACAAAGTGCGGCTCCTAGCAGGCTTCTAGGATGGCGATGTAGGTAGGAATGAACCAAGCTATACATTGAAAAAGGTAGGTCTAGGTATTGGGCTAAGTCTAACCTATATTTAAAAGATACATTTCATTAAAGTCGATTTTCAAAGTGACAATTATTTTCCAAAATACACGGCATTGCATCTTGAGCGATGAATGAAAATTGATGAGTGGATCAATATGGATGCTTTTATGCCTTGTGGTGTTGGTGACAGTCGGCGTGTGTTTCCGAAGGTGAGTTGGAGAGGCCCCAACTATATAGTCAGGATAGCCTTAGATCGAAATGGCTAGTCCACTAGCAATTCGCTGATTACGCGACGAGATGGATGAGGACTATAACCAATGAGACCATAGGCATAACATGTGAATTTAATATCGAAAACTGTCAAGTTGTGGAAATAAAAATCAATGAACGTAATGAAATCACGAGTGAAAAGCATTGTGGAAATGCGAAAGAAATGTAAGATGTTAAGGTCAGAGTGATCACAAGAAATGGTCATGATTACAAGAGGTGGCAATTAAGAATGATACGTGATCAGAGTGTACAGTAAAAGTGTAGTAAGGCTCAAATTACGAGGACATAATTTTCTTAAGGGGGAGGAATTTTAACATTCTGAAAAATCAGCTCCCCAAGATAGAGCTATTTTTCCAAGTCGATAATTAGTTATTATTAAATTCAAGTATAAGAGAATTACTTGTGGTACTCGTGGTTCAAATGTCATCTAGATATAGATGACTTGAATATATGGTGATAGCAAAAGATTAGAGAAGTTGGTTAAGGTTGTGTACGTTGGTATTTAAAAATTAAGGCAACAAAGAAGCTATGATTAATTGGTATAGATGGCAATGGGCTGAAGAAAATGAAAATAATTGAAAGGGAACTAGTGATTGACATGGTGTAAGATGTACTAATGGTGCACGTGGGATTAAATAGATTGGCAGCTGAAGGTGACCATTCCCTCCTCCAATTGCTTATGTGTCACACCCCGCGCTTCATCGCGAGCACGCAATCATCCATTTAAGCAAACATAAAAAATCTCTCAACGGTCCCAAGGATCCACATATATAAAGGGAGATCGAGTGATAAAATAATTTACATTAAACACACGGAAGCGTTTCCCAACAACTCCTCGTACAATATATATACACACACACACACACACACCCCAAGACTAAGCAGGACTAGATAGCATCATAAAGTCATACATCAACATCAATTGGTCACATCTACTACAGACCGCTATACAACAAGGCGACGGGTAAACATGTCAAAAGATGTCTACAAAATCCACCAGGGAAGGGGTCAGGTCGCCAGTCCAAAAGTCAGGTCGACATCCAGAGTCGCCTAGGAGGAACTGCTAGAATCTTTGGTGTCTTCGCTCTCCTTGGACGGCTCGTATTAGGAGAAAGTCTCCGACAGAACCTCCACAGAGTCCTCCATGGTCGTTTCCTGCAACTGCTCAGCTTGATCTCCCTCTACGATTGCCTCATGGTCCGGCTCGGATGGATCTCTCTCGGATGGCTCCACCACGATGACCTCATCCTCTGGCGGTGGCACGGAAAACTCAGTTGTTGGCGTCCGCTCCGGGCCGTTCCTCGACCCAACCTCCGGAAACTCCTGATCCGAAGTCGTTTGACACCATGGAGGTATAACACCCTTCGAGACCTCGTAAGGCTTCACGGCCCGACCTCCCTATCCCCGTTCTGTCTAAACCAAGCCTCAAACCGATGAAGCTTCCAGTTTGGTTTGCCCGCATCTACCCAAACTACTGTACATTTCCTTAAGTATATATTTCCCTGCCTATCGGGGAACCCATCGTAATACACCGTCATCTCCTGCGGGTTCTCGAACCTGATAGGCTACATAGCTACTGCCTAGGATCTGTAAAGTAAAATTTCTCCAAAAGGGGTGAGCTACATATCTCAGTAAGAAAATCTAACCCTAGGTCAGGTTGACCGTCTACTCAGGCAGTCAAGTCACTCAACCTATCCAACTCATGTGCTCATGCAGGTATGACATTCATAATTCAATAAACAATAATGCATAGAGGATAGACATGCATTTATATTCTCATGTCACACACAGTTGCACGTATATACTCAGCCTGTCACTTCACCACATCAATCAACCTCTGTCTGCCTCATTCTCTGGCCCGCGATTATATCGCACCAGGCTTGACCCATGTAAACGCATCAGGCTCCGGTTCAATTTCCAGGTAGAGTTTATGAGCTCTTATTCTATCCTGCGATTTTATTGTATCAGGGCTGTGGCTATCTTACCCCACGACTTCGTCGCATCAGGGCGCCACCTAATCATCATCCACCCCGCGACCTCGTCGCCTCAGGGTCTCAATCTCCCGCCCCGCGTCTGACACGCCTCAGGGCCATGCCATGTCATGCTACAATCAGGATTCATGCCATGATCTTCTAGCATTCACACACTCAATGTCAATTACATTTTAAGTAGCATTCATAATCCCATAGCATGCAAAGTAATTCAATTACTATCCAACCATGACACGCGATTCCAATACAAGTCAAGGCACACATAAACTCTTTAATTAATCCTAAAACATACTAAAGCTCATTACTTTAGAATATGCCCATTAATCGATCAATTTCCCCACTCGACTTACCCAATCGAGTCCAATCCCCCTAGCATTGGTTTAGGAAATTCCTTACCCAATCGAGGGCTAATGGGCCGACCAGACGGGACGGCCCATTAGCCCTCGAAATCAAGATGGCACGAAGAGGGTCGCGGCATTCATCTACAAAATATTGCAGCTTTGCAGAATCACATTTTCCCTCCCCATGAATCTCGATCGGAACTAAGCTCCAACGAGCTATTGTCTTAATAATTTCTTACACCGTTTAGCTTAGAAAAACATTCAAGGAGTAGCACAAGAGACCAAGAATACTTATCTGAGCTCTTTTCAGGTTTGTCGTCCACCCCATTCCTCTGTGAGAGCTCTTGATTCCGACCGAGACCGGCGAGGTCTCGAGCTTGATTTATACATCAATTTAATGCAAAACAAAGACCAAACGGAGCTTAGAGATTGCTCTAATGAAGTTTAAAGACAAGACTCAAGCTAACTGACATCGGTAGAGGTACGACCGAGAGCCAACAATTGATATGCTCATTTCGGCATTTTATTGAACAAGAATATGCAATTGGGAAATGATAGTCGGGGGGTATACTGACCTACTTTTGCCTTGTCGACGATGGCGACGGCTACAATTGTGTTTGGTCGGATACCTAGAAGGATGGTGACGATCACTTATGCAAGAATTTTGATATGAATTCATTCACTCTCCGTTCTTTCTCTTCCTTGGCTGAGCCTCTTTTTATAGGCTTCATTATTGATTTTTTTATGCCGACGGCTAACCCCCATTTCCACCATTGTGTTGTTCTCGGACTCATCCCACCATCCCCTCTCTTGGCCAACACCCTTGCGATCTGACTCAACCTCCATTCTTCATCTTCGGTGCGTTAGCAGTTAGTTGGTTAAGTCATCCAGGTTGACCCGATCGGGTTGATCGGGTCAGGTCAACCCGACACAATCGACCCGGTTCGAACTTTTCCTCCAAATTGAAGGCATAGATATCCAAATATTGTGAAATTGATTCCAAAATTGAATTTCCCATAATCAACTATCTTTGAAAGTGTATTTGTTTTCAACCAATTGCCTTGGAATTGATAAAAACCCTAAATGTGGTATAGGATCCGAAATGCAATTTCAACCAATTGAAACCCTTAATGAAGGAATTTGTAGAAATTAGACCTACCAATGGATTCAGAAGGCCAAAAACTATAGGGTAGGGGTCTCATAATTTTATGGGCAAGCTTCATAATAATTTAATGTGACTTTTGGCCATCTGGAGACTAAAATATAAAAAAATTTATGCAATTGGGTCCCTTAAGTCAAAATTGAGTAATTCAGTGCACGATTGGGTCAAATTAAAATGTAGGGCAAACAAATTGAATGTCAAGATCCTAAAATATGCAAAACTTGCAAATTAAAAAACTCAAATGATAATTTTTTGCCAAATTCAACTCTATGTGTTGTGAAAGAACACATGCAATTGAACTTGAATTTTGATTTTTTGTGGGCTCAAAATGAAGAGGGAATTAAAAGAAAAAAATAGACTATTTTTTTATTTGTTTACCTTATTTTTCATGTATTTTTTTATTTTTCAAAAATATTTAAAAAAATGCAAAAAATATGAAAAATTATTTTTTTTGTCAAAAAGGGTTTGTTGAGCTTGGCCAAGGCTACAAAAGTTGATTTTTTTTATTTTTTAATCTTTTTATAGATTTTCTATGAATCTTTCAAAAATAAAGGAAAAATGTCGATCGAAAATCAGATATCAACAAGGGGGTGAATAGGTTGTTTTCAAATATTTTGTGGAAATCACCAAATGACATTTGAAAAACAGGTGCAATAGATCTTTATTAAAGATCGAGTGATGCTTGTGTGCTGACATAAGTTAAAGAGCGGAATGAAAAGATAGCAATATCAATTTACAGTGGTTCGACTTATTCACAAAGTCTTCGTCCACTCTCTAGACTAACAATCATAAATCAGGCTAGGTTGCACAAGTATTTGCTCAACAAGTTACAATTGACAAGTGTTGTTCTTTTTCAAATGATAGATCACAGTATAAGAACTTAGCCACTACAGTCACTCTTCTACATTGATTTCTTACACGATACAGTATGGCAAAAGACTATCACAGTAAAGATCTTTAGATAATGAAAAATAATCAACAAGACAAGCAGCTTAGAATAGATATTTGGATTCAGTGTAATATGTATCTCTCTAATATTTGGCCTTCGAGACCCTCTCTTCCACAGACATCTTCAATCTTCCCGTTGAAGATGTCCTAGAGAAGCAAGTAGCCATTATAAGTCTGTTGGTACTGCTGTCTAAGAATGGAATCACCTATCCAACTCCTTCCTTTGAACATTTCCGGTCTACCAAAAAATAGGCCATGCAGCTGCTGTTCCACGCTGACTGCTTTGCCTAATGTGACAAACGCTTGTTTTTTGTTCCCTGTGAATCTTCCCGATTTCCGTTGTGCATATTCACCCAACAACAGCTATAATCTTTGTCTTCAGCAAACGTCTTCAAAAGGTCAGTGATTGAACATCACTCAGCATCGTGATCTTTATAGCTTCGACATAAACATTGAGATTAGCCAATCTTTAAGTCCGTTGGTGCTGTCTACACAAAGTATCTGGATAGTTCGCTATCCATACCTGATGGATCATACCACTAATATCGTGTAGTTCATAAACGTTATCACAAATATCTACACTTGACGTGGCAAAGGATGGCGAGGTTGCCGTAGGCGATGTCCCTAGGCGGAGGCGCAGAAGTTGGCATGGGAGATAGACGACTAGGATTTCGCCGCTAATTATGCTTTCGTCGCAAAGCGACTATTATCTGATGAAGAGGATGGCTTGAAAAAATCTCAACCTCAATGGGTAGATTGGCGATGGAAAAGAGAACTGGTTTTGGGATTTGGAATTTCATAGCGATCTCTCTTTACCAACTTTTGACGATGATGAATATGGTAGCTTCACACTTATTAGGTTGATGTCCACTTTGTCGCTCGTAAAGGCGTCCGCTTTCTCGCGTGCTTCTTGGCGAAGTAAATTAGAAGATTGGACATCTTTCTAACCAAGTTTTTTTTATAAGTGAACGGAAGGAAAAGAAAGAAAAGGGACTTGAATTCCCAATTAGAAGGAGCTTTTGTGCATTGGCCTCGTGTGAACATAAAAATCGCACCTGTATGGAATTCCATTCATGAACAATAAAATTATCTTTTGTGTCCTGTGCGAGGGAAGGAGGAGGACCAAGCGCTAGCGACCCCCTTAGTTAAGTTCCTGTGCCACAATTTAGAGGAGGTTAGAATTGGCATAGCCAATCACCGACACCCCCGATGTTGTTCCGCTGGATTTGGACCCTCGACCCAGTACGACGGCACCCTCCGTCGGCTGTGCTGGCAAAGCTCATGTCATGCTAACCCCAAGCTGAGCGGTCATAGGCAATGGCCATTTTCCTTGTCGAATAGACGACACGCACGTTCTTCACATATGCATGCTATGACGTCCTGAAAATTCACCTCTAGCAAGGTGACTGAAAGCAATTTAAGAAATTGACATCAAATTTCACTCGATGGAAAACTTTGGATCGCAAAGACTCAATAGAAAATAATTGGATGAATTCTGTAATTTCAATCGGTTTAGATTAGGTTTTGAAATCCTTAGTCATCGTAAATTAGGATTTCGATCCTCGCGCTCGAGCTTAATCTTGACCGAGCCCCAGCTTGTGAAGTTACCGAATTACCCCTAAAAAAAATCGGTGGGCCCCCCCTCCTCTCTCTCACGTGCCCTCTCCTGCCCCCCTTCTCTCTCTCTCTCTCTCTCTCCCTTTCTCTCTCTCTCTCTCTCTCTCTCGGTATACTCCCCCCCTCGACCGAATTACTCCTCTTCCCCCTTCCCTCCGGCCGTCGGAGATTTTGCGCCACCGCCGTCCACCACCGACTGCCACGACCCTCAACTCTTGGTCGCCGTCACCCCTGACCCCTTCGTCGCCGTCAACAACCGTCGGAAGCCGCGAAAACCCTGCGAACTCCTAGCCCCTGTTTCGGCCTTGTTGAACCGAGACTCATTTTGCCTCCTCTGGCTTTTTCCGGCCGGCATCGCCGCCACCCACCACCCCTCCGATGTTTCCCTACCTCCCCTCGGCGTCTTCGACCCAACCTCGCCGCCAATTGCCCGCCGGAGCCGACGCAATCAACTGCGGAATCGCCGGTGCCCTGTTTTGGGGACCGGTCGGATTTTTCTTCGATCCGGCCATTTCCGGCGACACCGCCTCACACTGCCACCACCAACGAACCCCCAAGACCTTCCTCTATCTTCCCCGAGCTCCTGGCCGCCGACCGCCGCGCGTGGCGGCCGAAAATCCCCTCGAACCGGTGCCCTGTTTCCCGAAGCCCCAAACACACCCACGGCCGGTTCTGTTTGTCTGCCAATTCGCCGCCTCCGGCCGCCCTCCACCTCAGCCACCGATCCCGATTGACTCCTGTGGACCCCCTAGTCCTTCCACCATCCACCTCCAAGCCGGCCGCCGTCCGTCGATCGTCGTTTCAGCCTTTTTTCCCCGGCGTCGCCCCTGCCCTATTTCAGGCCAGTCTGCGCATGCCGTGGCCCGTTGTGGCCTGGGCTAGGCTGAGTCTGTGGCCGGGCCCGTGGGCCATTTGGCCGAGAAAAGTTCGGGCCGTGGCCGAGAATTTAGGGCCATTATTCGAGGATTTTGGTTCGCGGGCCGCCATCGCCGTTCGTCGCCATCGCCAATGCCGTTGGGACCGCTGGAGTCGACTTAATTTGTGAGTTGACCCTAATCCTTGGTTAGGGTGCTAATTACGCCTAGGGTTAGTCGTTTAGACAATTAAGGAATTTAAGTACGCGAACGAGGCCGGTTTGGACAGAAATTATTATTAAGTTAAATGGCCGATCGATTAGGTTAGTCAGTTGATTTTACTGGCCGTGGCTAATTATGATTAGTCAAAATTGATTGATTGAGCGATTGATTGTGCTTAATCGCGAGCGAGCGATAGGTTAGAGACGAGCGAGCGATCGACGCCTTAAATCGATTAATTTGGATAATAAAATATTATTATACAAATCGAGCCTTTTTGTGACCTAATATGTTTTGATTGCTCGTGATCGCTTGGTAGTCTTGTTGATTTGATCGCTTCGCTGAGTTGCCTATTTGACTATCTGTTTAGGGCTTGATAGCCCGTTTATGATTGCAGTGTCTAAAGTTATACTGCATATGCATATGGCCGTGTGAGAAATCAAAAGACATGTTTTAGCATGAAAATGGCCTTTGACTGATCTTTTACATGCGTGAGTGAGCATCCGGCTTTAACTGAAGATAATGAAATGGGTTGATTGCTGGATGTGTTCTGTGTGGTCATATGATGGAACGATGATGCTTTTCTTGGCAAGTTCGTACTGTACCAGTGGTATAGAACCACATAACTTGCTAGAAGCACGATAATTCATGCCCCATATGGTACGTACGGTTTTAAGAGATTATCGGATGCCGGTCGCAGCTTGTGATGGATCGACGCCCCATTTAGGGATGCCTACTTGTTAGTGCCATGCCAGATGCACCGAAGACACCTCTTGTAGTAGCCGTTGCCGAGAGAAAAGGAACGTAGCCCGATCTTGCCGGTAGAACACTCGATTGCACTGATGTGTTAGATCGCGTTATGTGTGGGAGTCGAATCACGCCTACTTTTCACGTAGATCCTCTCATGTGTCATGGGCACGATCAACGTTAATAAATGGACTTGTGTGATGTCCAGTGCATACTTGTAGATGAAATGCTTGTTGAGTGATCGACTGTTTGGTTGTGAGTCGAATCAAGCATTGCATTATGTGTGGTTGAGACTGACAAGTACGCATGTGAATTATTTTTATATAGTGATTGTGTTTGGATGTTAATTGCGGTGAATTGCTATTGTGAGACTTCCGTTAGGATGCCCGGGTGAATCAGTTTCCTAACCGAGCTTAGGCTTGATTCATTAAGATTTATTCTCACCCCGTCATGGGATAATAATTTCAGGTCCTAAGTGACGAAGTCTCGTGGACGCCAAGGATTGGCTTTTGGATTAGTCGTCTTAAGTAAGATGAGAAGTTAGTCCCACCTGACTTAGTACACTTGCAAAGGTCTGGTCTAGTCATTTCCCCAAAGTATGGGGTTATTTTTGTATGGAAGTAAGATCGACAGGATTAAGATTTATTTTTGGTGTTTGACTCCTACTATGCTATTTCTGTTTGTTTTTATTGTTAGGGAGTTGACACGTTTCCGTATGCTTAAGTAAGTGGTAGGTCGATAGCGTGCCTGGGACGCTATCTCTATGACCTCGTGGAGATTGGGCAAGGGATGTTGCGGGCTCGAGCGTCAAGGCGTGACATCCCCGCCCTAGAGTGGTATCAAAGCAAGGTTAGCCTGATCCATCTGGTCATTGGCTTGGAGTGATAAGGAGCGCGGGTATTTGGGATAGTTAGTAGGATCGTAAGGTTTTGCATGTGTTTGTTATCCTGTTTCTTTTGATTGATTATTAGTGATCTCATTACATGTTGCTTGGGGTGGACAGGACTCCGTAAGTTACCTGTATAATGAGCAATGGTAATGAGAGGGTGCCTAGTGGAAGGATAGCTCAAGAAGATCCTAGAGCGGAAGGGATTATGCAGGCGTTGAAAACTTTAAAAGTTATAGCTGGATAGCAAGTGAGTGGTCAAGTTAATGATACCACCACTTCGAGTGAAGATTTGTTGACTGGAAACGAGATTGGTAGGCAACCGATACTTGAGTTGATGGAGAGGTTTCTTAACCTCGAGCCACCAAAGTTTAAAGAATTAGGAGATCCAGAAGCTGCAATCTTGTGGATTAAGGAAATCGAAAAGGTATTCGCCGTGCTAGGATTTTCCGAAGAGGACAAGGTGACATTGGCTATTTACCAACTTCAAAAGGACGCTAATGCATGGTAGGAAACCACACAAAGAAAGATCTTTCCTAAAGGTATGATTCCTGTGTGGGATGCCTTCATTGAAGCCTTTTATGGCAAGTACTTTCTGGACTGTAGGCGAGAGAGGAAGATGGCGGAATTCTTGCAGCTTCGACTGGACCAAATGACAGTAGAGCAGTATGAGGCGAAATTTACTGAGCTGTCAGGGTTTGCACCATGGACGGTTGAAGATCCTATGAACAGGATGAAAAGATTTCGTGAGGGATTGAAGCTTGAGATCAAGGATCAACTGGTGCCATTGAACCTTAAAAGTTATAGCGAATTGTATAAAAGGGCCCAAATTGTGGAGAGGAGCATGACTGATAGAGCAATTGCATCTGGATCGCGACTTGTGCCTTCTTCCAGGGATAACCGTTGGATAGGGAAGAGGCCGATGGATGCCAACAAGTATCACATCCCGTCTAATCGGAGGAATACAATCAGGAAGCCGATGTTCCGCCAAAGTGAGAAGTGTCGCCTGTGTCGCCTAAGGCATGGGTCTAATCCCTGCCCGTTTAGAGGCGGGGAATGCTTTAAATGTTATCAGCCAGGACACCAAGTGAAGGATTGCCCGTTGAGATTGAAAATTTCCCAACCATAATTGTCGCAAGAAGGACAAACTCGAGGAGATATTCAACAAAATACCTAGGATCGACTCTACTGGGAGTAGGGTGACTTTTGAGTTGAGATGCTTTGGTATAGATTAGCAATGGCTAGTCGAGTTTGAAAAGACCTTTTTATGGATAAGGCTTGTGGATACGGGTTTGTAATAAGACAATTAGTATTTTGTGGATTGTGTAAGTTTGAAGTGTTATTTTACTCGGATTGTCTTAGTCGTCATTTCCTTGGATCCTAATCACTGATTAGATGAATGTTCACAGAGGAACGGGCATGAAATTGTGAGATTGATCCCTGAGGTGTAATAAACCTCCCAAGAGTCAGAAAGTATAATTTGATAAGGATTAATGCGAAGGCAGGTAAAGTGTGCTAAAGAGCGATGAAAATCTTTCTATGCATGTGGTTAAAGTGAGACTTAAAAGGGAAAACGCGATTATGATTGCCATGTGTCATTTAGAGTGATGGACAGAAGAGTGTGGATGAACAGAGATGTCACGGGTAAGTCAGACGTATGTGCTTCGCAAGATTGTTGAAAGTTGATTTTATCTCCGAATCTTGATTGCAGAATATCTTGCAGTATACCAAAGACAGTATTGAAACGACTTGAGGCCGTATGACTCAGTTGACTAGTAACCAGATAAGGTCATGGTGAAGTATACACTACCTGAAGATTATAGTTAATGAAACCTTAGTCATATGCATGAAACGAGAACTATGAAGATGAAGAAGAAAGGTTCATAATGGCAATTTAAGGTTAGGTGACATAATAGTGTCGCTAGTTGGATGCACAAACTATTGAGTTTGGCAATGCCCCTGAATAAGATTAAGATTGCGAGATGTGACAATTAAGGAAGACTAGTTAATAGAGTGGCGCAACGCAAGCATAGTAAGGCTGCTTGGTTACTTGGAATAATGACCATAAGGGCCATGCTTTTGATGAAGCGGAAAATTGATCGGGATTCACAACTATAATTTCAGTGTTAGTCCGGATAGCTCATGAGGACACCAAGATTTAAAGTAGGGCTACTAGGAGATTAATAGATGTGGTCGAGCAAATGATAGAGATTTTCGTGCATCGATAAGTCAAAGGGCAACTTTGCAAGCCTAAGTGGACCGCTGCCGTCGTTGAAAATTCTAAGGTAAAGGTGGGAAAAAGATTACAATGGATTGGTGATGATACTTCCAAGAACTTAAAGAAGAAATGGTTCAGTTGGAGTACAATAAGCACATTGATGATGCATGTTCAAGATATAACAGTGTGAAGGAATTCAGCTTAGTATGCGTGTGATATTCCAAGACTTACGACCGATTCAAGTTTAAGACTCGGACTAATCGCGAACAACGACCAAGGGTCGAGGAAGCCACCGAAAGTTAGAGGTCGCCCTCAACGTGGATGATGGCCTGAGTTGCCAGTCGGTTGTGTTATTGATTAAGGGTCGACTGCATGGCGATCTTAAATCAAGCATAGATCGAGTTGGGTTGATCTCGTTCAGTTGTAAGTCAACCATAGGATTACCCTGAAGTATACCAGGGATTGATTCGTGGTATGATTTGCGAACTGACATTGATCGATGTTCAAGATGACCATGGACCAGTGAGGGATGACTTGTACTAGAACCCCGTACCAGCCACACACTAATCAAGGATTAGCTACCCTGGATTTTGTGATGTGTTGCTGGAAATCTACGGGTCGAGTTGAACTAATCCTGCATCAATTTGAGTTGGTCATGAGAGGTGATCTCGATAGTGTTCTATTGTACCACCGGTCTGGGAACGGGTGATTCCAACCCTAAACCGGAATATTTGAGGTGGTCCTCAACTCGTCAATCAGTTGTGAGCTGACCCTGTTCGATAGAATGAACGGTTCGATCCTCAGTTGGATTTGTCGTCTGAGTTCGATAATTCTCCAGGTGTTCAAGAGTTGACAAGTAAAGATTCTAAATCTCAAAGTGTTGAAGAAGAGGCGAATTATTAGTAGACCTTCTCCATGTAAGCAGAATGCCCAAATTGCCATTAGTGTTAATCGTGGTTGACATCTATGGAACAGGAGGGAAAAAGCGGCGTTAAATTCTTCTCGTTGAAATTTAAGAAATGGCCGGTCTATTCATGGGAATAGATAATTACGATGGTTACTAGGATAACCAATAGTTGTTTGGGACAGCAAGATCGGATGATCACAGTTGAGTTGAATCCCTAGAGGCGGATGATTCACCCTACTAAAACGAATTGTGGATATGAAATTGTGTCAAATTAGTAGTCAAGGATCGCAAGTTCGAATCCGACTTGGATTTGATAGTTGCTTTATGATTTTCGATGTATAGAGTGGAGATTAGAATTGACTTGGAGCGAACCTGGTATGAAGTTTAGGAAACAAAATTTCAGTTCGGTATGGCTTATTACCCGCAGACAGAAGGTCAATCTGAAAGGACAATTCAGACCTTGGAGGGCATGATGGTGGCATGCGTTTTTGGATTCCAAGGTGATCGGAAAGAACAGTTGCATCTGGAAAAAAAAAAAATCAGCGGAGCATTAGGATGATGCTTTTCGAGGCATGATACGGTAGAATGTGAAGAACGCTAGTCTGTTGGAATGAAAATGGTGAGATGAAGATCATGAGTCTTCATTTAATGGAACAGTCGCTAGATGCAATCAAGGTTATCAGAGATAGATTGAGAATAGTTCAGAGTTGTCAGAAAAGTTATGCCATTCAAGAGCAAAGACCAATGGAATTTCAGGTAGGCAATCATGCCTGTAGGAAGTAATGCCTGTTGAAAGGACAACTCGTTTTCGCAAGAAAAGAATACTAAGTTCAAGTATGTCAAACCTTTCGAGATTTTTTTTGGAAAGAATTGGAAAATTGGTGTATCGTCTTACGTTACTACTAAGACTGGTTCCAGCGCACGTCTTCCATGTGTCGATATTAAGGAAGTGCGAGCCGAATCCTGCTCATGCCTTGTGTTGAGTTGTCGGAAGATTGAACAGGATAAGCGAGCATCGTAACTGGGAAGCCCGTCAAGATCTGTTGTTAGGGGACACCAAGTATTATAGAGCAACAATTTTTCCCTTTGTTCAAGGAGGTTTGGTAACACCATGATCCTGTAGGAACTATTGAGAAAATTGTGAGGACTGAACATCGTTATTGGTTTGAAGGGTTGTAGTAGTACTGTAATTTCGAGGACGAAATTTCCTAAGTGGGGGAGATTTGTGATGTCTTGAAAATTCACCTCTGGCAAGGTGACTGAAAGCAATTTAAGAAATTGACATCGAATTTCAGTCGATGGAAAACTTTGGATTGCAAAGACTCGAGACGATAATTGGACGAATTCTGTAATTTCAGTCGGTTTAGATTAGGTTTTGAAATCCTTAGTCATCACGAATTAGGATTTCGATCCTCGCGCTCGAGCCTAATCCTGATCGAGCCCCATCTTGCGAAGTTACCGAATTACCCCTAAAAAAAACCGGTGGGCCCCCCTCTCTCATGGGCCCTCTCCTACCCCCCTTCTCTCTCTCTCTCTCGGTATACTCCCCCCCCGACCGAATTACTCCTCCTCCCCCTTCCCTCCGGCCGCCGGCGATTTTGCGTCACCGCCGTCCACCACCAACTGCCACGATCCTCAACTCTTCGTCGCCATCACCCCTGAACCTTCGCCACCGTCAATAGCCACCAGAAGCCGCGAAAACGCCGCGAACTCCTAGTCCCTTGTTTCAGCCCTGTTGAACCGAGACCCATTTTGCCTCCTCCGACCATTTTCGGCTGGCACCATCGCCACCCACCACTCCTTCGACGTTCCCCTACCTCTCCTCGACGTCTTCGACCCAGCCTCGCCGCCGATTGCCCATTGGAGCCGCCGCAATCAACCGCGGAACCACTGGTGCCCTGTTTTGGGGACCGGTCTAATTTTTCTTTGATCCGGCTGTTTCCGGCGACGCCGCCTCACACCGCCACCACTAACGAACCCCCAAGACCTTCCTCTATCTTCCCCGAGCTCCTAGCCACCTGCCGTCGCACGTGGTGGCCAAAAATCCCCTTAAACCGGTGCCCTGTTTCCCGACGCCTCAAACACACCCTCGGCCGGTTCTGTTCGGCCGCCAATCCGCCACCTCCGGCCGCCCTCCGCCGCGGCCACCGGTCCCAATCGATTGCTGCCGACCCCCTGGTCCTTTCACCGTCCACCTCTGAGCCGGCCGCCGTCCGCCGATCTTCGTTCCGGCCGTTTTTCCCCGGCGTAACCCCTGCCCTATTTCAGGCCAGTCCGCGCGGGCCGTAGCCCGTTGTGGCCTAGGCCGGGCCAAGTCTGCGGCTGGGCTAGTGGCCGGGCCCATGGGCCATTTGGCCGAGAAAAGTTCGGGCCGTGGCCGAGAATTTAGGGCCATTATTCGAGGATTTTGGTTCGCGGGCCACCGTCGCCGTTCGTCGCCATTGCCATTGCCGTTGGGACTGTCGGAATTGACTTAATTTGTGAGTTGACCCTAATCCTTGGTTAGGGTGCTAATTACGCCTAGAGTTAGTCGTTTAGACAATTAAGGAATTTAGGTACGTGATCGAGGCCGGTTTGGATAGAAATTGTGATTAAGTGAATGGCCAATCGATTAGGTTAGTAGGTTGATTTTACTATCTGTGGCTAATTGTGATTAGTCGAAATTGATTGATTGAGCGATTGATTGTGCTTGATCGCGAGCGAGCAATAGGTTAGAGACGAGCGAGCGATCGACGCCTTAAATCGATTAATTTGGATAATAAAATATTATTGTACGAATCGAGCTTTTTTGTGACTTAATAGGTTTTGACTGCTCGTGATCGCTTGGTAGTCTTGTTGATTTGATCGCTTCGCTGAGTTGTCTGTTTGACTGTCTGTTTAGGGCTTGATAGCCCGTTTATGATTGCAGTGTCTAAAGTTAGACTGCATATGCATATGACCGTGTGAAAAATCAAAAGACATGTTTTAGCATGAAAATGACCTTTGGTTGATCTTTTACATGCGTGAGTGAGCATCCGGCGTTAACCGAAGATAATGAAATGAGTTAATTGCTGGATGTGTTCTGTGTGGTCATATGATGGAACTATGATGCTTTTCCTGGCAAGTTCGTACTGTACCAGTAGTATAGAACCACACGACTTGCCAGAAGCACAATAATTCATGCCCCGTATGGTACGTACGATTTTAAGGGATTATCGGATGCCGGTCGCAGCTTGTGATGGATCGACGCCCCGTTTAGGGATGCCTACTTGTTGGTGCCATGCCAGACGCACCGGAGACACCTCTTGTAGTAGCCGTTGCTGAGAGAAATGGAACGTAACCCGGTCCTGCCGGTAGAACGCTCGATTGCACTAAGGTGTTGGATCACATTATGTGTGGGAGTCGAATCATGCCTTCTTTTCGCGTAGATCTTCTCATGTGCCGTGGGCACGATCATCATTAATAAATGGACTTGTGTGATGTCCAATGCGTACTTGTGGATGAAATGCTTGTTGAGTGATCGACTGTTTGATTGTGAGTCGAGTCAAGCATTGCATTATGTGTGGTTGAGACTGACAAGTACGCATGTGAATTGTTTTTATATAGTGATTGTGTTTGGCTGTTAATTGCGGTGAATTGCTATTGTGAGACTTCCGTTAGGATGCCCGGGTGAATCAGTTTCCTAATCGAGTTTAGGCTTGATTCATTGAGATTTATTCTCACCCCGTCGTGGGATAATAATTTCTGGTCCCAAGTGACGAAGTCTCATGGACGCCAAGGATTGGCTTTTGGATTAGTCGTCTGAAGTAAGATGAGAAGTTAGTCCCACCTGACATAGTACACTTGCAAATTTGGAGGAGGTTAAGGTTGGCCTAGCCACCCGCCTTTTTTTTCAAAATATGCCACTGACCTTATGGATCAGGGTAAGATGAAATTTTGGCAATCCACAAGTGAGGTTGCTTACCTTGATAGCATCAACGAATAACTAAACTATGTTACGAGATAATATTAACTTCTCAAATCGGAGCTTCATCTTTAGTAGAACATCGCCACGCCCCATCCTTTCTCTCGGCCATTCTTCACGAACGATTGGAAAATACTTTTGTCTAGGCCGCACTTCGTGAATCAGGTGTGCGACCCCCTCGCGAAACGGTCAATGGCTGTGATCAGCTCAATCCATTGTGACCGGTGGGGCAAGTATTCCTTGTTGGTCACAATTTTTTTTTGGCTGATCCTTCGGGGCAGGTCTCTCTCTCGTTCCCTTCGAGTTTTTGACCAAGGTACTAATCACGTAGAAAAAGCAAAGTCGGACCACATGCATTGGCGGCTTAGATCCCTAATTTTGCAAAGTGGGGAAGCAAAAGGCTGGGAAAGTCCACAATATGCCAAACTCAGCATTCATTTCGTCAGGTACGATATGTAAAAGGAGCCATGTCTAACGTTTGAAACTTCGGTTCCCTTCGGTTCTGTCCCACGAGAAAGGGGAATCTCCGTCTCAAATAATTCTCTCTCTCTCTCTCTCTCTTGAGAATTTGAATTTCCGTCTCAAAAAAATTTGCCCTTCGCCACGTTGTTGGTTGTCAAATTCCGACAAAAGCGGGCCGACTATGCGGACTAAAATTATCAGGAAAATTACTAAAAAACAAAAGTTCAAAAGCTCTGTGTAAAGTGCACAAGGCTTCTAGTTTCCAACTCAGATCACCTTCAACTTTGGCTTTTGACGACATTCGTTCGCCGACTACAATTGGTGCGATTATATCGGGGAAAAAGTATGCAGGCTTGTCCCACGGAGCTTTTGCTTTTAGCATTTTCCGGCTGCTCAGAATCCCTTGAGGTATAGCTATTGTACAATATCTTATCTGGTTGGATGAGCAAATGCAATAAAATTATGGTGCTTCTGGTTACTTTGTGGATGAAATTGCAACAAGCAAGCAAGGTAGTTTTCTACGCTTTGAACTATGTTTTTTAATGAATAAGCTTGAAGATGTGTTTTTGGAGAATTTCTTGGGGCTCAAGTTGATGTATTACTTGATTTATTGGAGAGGCCGTCTCGGATGAAGCAGATTTTGCAATGTCTAATCTTGGAGATGAGATTGAACCTAAGAGCTTGAGATCAATAAAGACGCAATGGATTCGAGGGTGAATCTTTTTCCTAGCAGGGGAGAACGATGCACTTAGGGTCTTCTTATTTTAGGTTTTTTTTTTTTTTACAATATTAATGTTTTCAGGTATTTTTTATAATTGCAATGGCGTTTTTGTAATTTTGCATTTTCTAGGTTAATTAGAGTTAGCATTTTATATAAAGATATTTAGGGTTTTTAGATTACAGACTTTGATATTTTGACAATATTGCAATTCGATATGATTTTGAGAGAATAGAAATTATTTCTTGTTTATCGATTTCAATTCTTCTGTTTAGTCTTACTTTTTATCGGTTCGGCAACAAATCAAGTCTCAAGTTTGAGCCCGTATGTGATGCTCGACTCGCCCGCGCAACATTCATTTAGTGTGCCGAAAGAGAGAAGCATGTTCGTGGAGCAATTAATGATAAACGGCACATGCGCTACGAGCAGGCGAAGAATTATCCCACTCTTTTCTGGGCCAACGTTCAGCGTTGATTCAAAACACTGCCGAACATTTGACGAAAGAGCCTTAAATGTTTGTTGACTATATATGGAAGCTCCTTCAGGGAAGGTGCAAGAGGAATTGGTTAAAGTAAACAACGAAAATGATTAGAATCGTATAGATTGCATGTAGCCTCAAAGTGTTAAAGAAAAATGATATAAATAGTCTTTAAATTTTGCTAATGTATAATATAATCCTTAAATTTTTAGTTTGATCAATTCGATTCTTAAACTTTAGCCCAATATGTAATGTGGTCCTCGGATTTTTAATTTATTCAATGTGACCCCCAAATTTTGGAAACCTGTTCAACTTAGTCCATAAATTATAAGAAAATATTTAAAGTCGTCCGTGAACTTGAATTAATGAAAGGACCACATTAAATATCTTCTCATAATTTAGTGATTAAGTTGAACATGTTCCAAAATGGTCAAAATAAAAATTCACGGACCACATTACATATTGAGTTAACGTTCATGGACTACATTACACATTGGATCAAAATTCATGGATCATTTGTATCATTATCCCACATATTAATTAGTCTCATAGCATGTATACTTATATTTTTTGGATTTGACAATCATGATAATAATCCCCAACAGCGGATCAAGATACTTATATTAGAATTCATGCAACCACGTCATATTCATGTTGAACAAGATGAACTAAAAAGAATTGACTGACATTGCATAATCATATCTTGGTCATGCATACTTTATGTGGTTGCTTGGACCTTAATTAATATATTATTAGAACATTCATTTGGAGCTTTGCTCAGCACATCAAGTTCTTTTAAATTGGGTACTAAGTTGCAATGAGTAGGGCTTGGGAGACCCCATACCGAGCATCACACTCAGTAGTCCATTAACCTTTACTTGGTGGTTCAACTCCAGGAAGGTCTCTACACGGGTCGATGAGCCAAACACAATCTATCCAACGTTTGTCGAACCGATTGACACACTATGCCACCCATAATTTAAGTGTACTACGAAGTCTCAACTTGAAGTCTATGAAATTCGATGAATCACGAGAAGCTCATTGTTGAAGCTTAGAACGCATCTGCAATATAAGAAAATTTGCGAGAAAAATCTCTAAAATTATTTCAATATTGCACATTAGACATATAATAGTTATGGATCATATAAATATCCCTCTAACACAGCGCAGATCGAAAATTTCTTAAAAATTTTCTAGAGCGACCTCACCACCTGTCCAACTTTAGTGATTTGACCGTAGAGTTGGTCTGATTGATTTTCCATGCTCATCCCGATAAACGCAAGTGCTTGAGCAGAAAAACTAATTAACGAAGACGATTTTTAACTCAAGGCATTGAACCCTGAACGAGACACCTAGACTTTCCAGCCCACGAAGGAAGCTTCATCACGTCACATCGATTTTCTGGCGGGATGATTCGTGAAAAGTCCAAGAGCCGGCAACGGCGACATTTTCAGCCTCACTGTCTGCCTGTCACCATCTCCGAGAAAAGTCAGCAGCTTTCCTTCCAGGATCATCCTGTCAACCCAACTAGCCATGCCAAAAGGCTATCCTTTTGGGCCTGTCCTTATTTCATCTACCCGCAGATTCCTCCGCCCAGATCCACTGAAATCATCTTGATCATCGCCCGCTTCGACGCAGCCCCGTGATCTGGATTTCTAGTTTCCTCCGCTTCCTTATCTTCCTGCCCTTCCCACCACACAACCACACAAACAAACCCCAACACTCCCCACCCCAGCCCCCAAAAAAAGCCAACCAACCAACCAACCTTGGGAAGAAAACCATGCACGTGCTCATCATCTTGAGCTCCCTGTTCCTGTTCCTGTTCCTGTTCCTGTCTATTGCCAGGCTCTGGTACAAGCTATGGTGGAACCCGCTCAGGATACAGAGGATAATGAACGAGCAGGGAATCAGAGGTCCCCCTTACAAGTTCGTCCATGGAAACACCAAGGAATCATTCAAGATGTCCATGCAGGTCAGGGACACACCCATGAGCAATCTCTGTCACGACATATTCCCCAAGATTCAGCCTGAAATCCACGCATGGACCAACGCATACGGTAGTTGAATCAAGTTCTAAGCTTTAGTTCTGATTCGTTGCTTTATTTTATGTCCGTAACGACAGCCGACCTTAGTTGTGGATTGGGATTTATTGTGAGTTATGTAGGGCGAAATTACTTAAGTTGGCATGGGACTCAGGCTCAGTTGGTCATCACAGAGCCAGAATTAATCAAAGAGGTGCTGGTCAATCGAGAGAAGACATATCCCAAAGAACCACCTCAGGACTTTGTCAAGCAGCTTTTAGGGGATGGGCTTGTGACCACCAATAATGAAGAAAAATGGGCAAAGCAGCGTAGGCTCGCAAATTACACTTTCCACGGGGAGAGCTTGAAGGTATTTCAGCTTCACCTTAAAGTGCTCCAAGTTCACTGCTCCAGCAATTTCAATCCTGAATACAACTTACATGCGATTTAAAAGGGCAAACTGCGTCTTTCGATATCGAGCTAACGGAGCCGTTAAGATGCGGGCGAGAAAGGAGAACTGTTCTTTGAATTGAGATTGTACTAATTTTGTGGGGGTCGAACTTGAAATTGCAGAATATGGTTCCGGTGATGGTGGAGACCGCCCACGAGATGCTAGCACGGTGGAAGCATCAGGAAGGGAAAGAGATCGAGGTGTTCGAAGATTTTAAGATATTCACATGCGAAGTGATTTCGAAAACGGCATTCGGAAGCAGCTACGTCGAGGGCAGGAGTATTTTCCAGATGTTGACAGAATTGGGTACGATATTAGCCAGGAACATTCGTCATGTAAGGTTCCCAGGACTAAGGTATTCCTTCTTTTCCTAAGAACAAATTGTTTTGGGCGATTTATCTTTAGGATGTCCTCCGTTTAGTTGAGTTTAGCCTAACAACTAGGGGAATCTCTTGTGGCATACCTCTCAGTAAGTTGGGGAAGACGGCGGATGAAATCGAGGCGGATAGGCTCGAGAAAGGCATATTCGACGCTATACTGGGGATGATCAAGAAAAGGGAAGAGAAGGTGAACGCCGGCGAGGCAGCTGACTTCGGGAATGATTTCCTGGGTCAGCTTGTGAAGGCTTCTCGTGGAACGGATGAGAGCAAGAAAATGACAACCGAGGATCTGGTGGACGAGTGCAAGACATTCTACCTCGCCGGACAAGAAACCACCAATTCGTTGATCGCATGGGTCGTGTTCCTCCTAGCGACTCACCCTGATTGGCAAGAGGAAGCGAGAAAAGAGGTTCTCCATGTATTCGGGAACAACGATCCCAACGCTGAGGGTATCGCAAGATTAAAGACGGTATGTATACGGCTTCTTGGTCCGGGGTTAACTTTGGTAGATCAGAATAAGTTTAATCTCACAAAAATAATCAAATCTGGATGGCCTTATCTAGAATTTCTATGCTTACGTAGGTTGAGATTGATGAAAAGTGATGTTACTAACCATCACATTCTCTTCGTGTGTGCAGCTCAGCATGATCATAAATGAAACTCTGCGACTATACCCTCCTGTCATTGGGGTGAGCAGGCAGGTTGACCAGCAACTCAGGTTGGGAAAAATCATTCTTCCCGCCGGTATCAAGATCTTGATAGGAAATCTAAAGCTTCACCACGACCCTGAAATCTGGGGAGAAGACGTGCATCTCTTCAAGCCGGAGCGGTTCACAGAAGGCATCGCCAGAGCCACCAACAACAACCCGGCCGTGTTCACCCCCTTCAGCTTGGGGCCCCGAATCTGCGCGGGCATGAACTTCGCGACGCATGAGGTGAAGATCATCATCTCGATGATTCTGCAACACTACGCTTTCAAACTGTCCCCTGCGTACGTCCACTGCCCGGTCCAAGTCCTCACGATCCGCCCGAGACTCGGACTCCAAGTTATAATTCAACCATTGTAACTCGGTTCACCGGGCGTATGAATAACGCCTAAGTTGCGAAATGACAGGCGATTCTGGCCGTTGGATCACCCCCTTTTTATAGGGTGGAAAAGTTGGGGGTGGGCGGGGGATGCATATTTCAAAGTCTTTGATTTCGACTTTTGCAAGTGCTTCGGGCTACTACTTGTATATAAAGACAAGACGCGCCCCACTGCATGATGTAAGAGCTTACCAATATTTAATGAATAATCATTGTTCACTTATTAGCCTAACACCAAAAATATATATGTATATATCTAACTTTAATATTTGTGTCAATTATATTCAAAATATTTTTTATTTTTTATTTTAATTTTTTTATCTCCTGAAAAATCTTAAACTTTTATTTTTTCTCAATTTTACCGGTCTAATATCTGAAAAAACTCTCAACATTAGCATATTTCTTAATTAAATCTAAAAAAATTGATCTCCTAAAAAATCACAAACTTTTAATTTTATCACAATTGTTCCACCGTCAACCTTTATAATCATCGTTAGTTAATCTTCAATTTACCAATGAATTTTTAAAATTTCGACACAGTATGTTGCAGGAACGATGAAATTTTCAAATTTCGTCAGAATATCTTCATGTCTAGTCGTTATTTGGGCTGTTGAGTGCCGAAGAGAATACGAAACGTACCATATTGAGTAAATATATATCTCTCGGTAATAAATAAGGGAAGCAAACAATAGAAGATAAGTTAGAAATTTTTTCATGTCAGTTTTGCAGATATATAATTCATTAACGGCGTGAAAATATCACATAAGATTAACTAATAATGATTATAGACGGATGGCTAATAGTGGTAAATTTGAGAGAAAAGTAAAATTTGAAGGTTTTTGTTATTAGACAAAAAAAATTGAATATAATATGGAACATATGTTAAAATCGAGGTTTTTTTGGTACTAGGCCGGTGAAATTGGGACAAAAGTAAAAGTTTTAGGTAGAATCGGAACAAAAATAAAAGTTGAAGGTTTTCTATGAGATACTTTTTTTTTTATATAATTGTTACCAATGCTAAAGTTGGAGGCTTTTTTGCGTATTTGGCCTCACTTATCATACGATTGTTCTTGTAAAAATAAAGGAAATATATATCTAATTTAATCCAAATATGTTTGTGTGGAGCTAAGTAATTAAGCAAATCGATGCAATCCTTTTAAATAGATAGACTAGGCAAGTTGAAAGAGTCAAACACAATTCATTTCACGTGCCTTGGTACAAATGGTACCCACCCAGCTATGGTGAGGCAGGACCTCGCCCAGCGATGACAAGGTCGAGCCTCGCCAAGGGCGGGTGAGCTTTGCCTGAGGCCTGTGAATCATCGGCCCTTGATTTTGGCTGGTCTTCAAGGTCCAAAGATTGGTTGGGGGAAGAAGAACAAGATGGGGAAAATAAAAAGAAAAAGAAAAAGAAAAATGTAATAAAAAGTAAAATTTAAAAAAAAACTACTTAAAAATTGCCACGTCAGCGTAGTCGGTGTCATGTTAGCGATTTCCGGTCAAAATTAATTGGAAGGATTGAGTTGACATAAATCCAAAAGGATTAGGACTGAGTTGATATGATTGCAATAATTTTAAAATTTTTTGGGTGATTTTCCCTGTACTTTTCAGGACACAATGGAAGCTTCATCACATCATACTAATTGTCTTGAGGGATGATTTCTTGAAAAATCCCAAAGCTAGCAATTGCAACATTTCCTGTGTGACGCAGCGTTCAACGATAAAGAACAAGCAAATCCTCACTTAGAGAGAAAATTCGAAAATTCAATATCGATGATAATGATTTGTCGTCCAAAAACCCTAAAATAGGTTTATATAGGGTGTTAACCCTAATGACACCAGAACCAGCAAAATTACAAAATTGCCACTAAAAATTAAATTAAATCAAAAAATACTAAAATAATTCAAAAGACCATCTAAACGATCTCGGATTGCTAAAAACCATTGTCAATCAATGCCTAAAGCATTGGGTATTGAGCAGACAGTCGTTTCTGTTGACACCTAAATTTTGACTTTAAGAAATTTATTTATTTATTTTATAAAATGAGAGTTAGTAATAATTCTCGCAAAAAAATAAATCTCATGCATTACATATTTATTTTTTTCCTGACGATCATGCATTTGCACTTAGGATCGGAAAAAAGTTAAATGAGCTTTATTTGACAGATGGGTGGACTGGGATCCATTACGAATTTTTGACTAAGGCCAAGAGGGGGTGCTGAATTTTATATATGGGTTTGGACTCAATTCGAAGTCAATTCAGCCCATTTTAACCCTTTTAATTATGTGAGGATCCATTAAGCTAATTAAATCCCGATTAAGGCCGAAAGTCACCACAAGCCCGCAATACCATGAATAATTTGGCCCAAGACTATCTTTATCTATTGATGAAAATATTGAGGAATTTTAAAAGGTTCAGACTCTTGTAGATCAATTCGATGATCAATAATGAATCCTACCTTCACTAGGTTTAAGGTCTCTACTTGTCTATAAATAGTCTTGTGACCTAAGGTTTAGAGGAGAGCCATCGTTAATCCACGGCATATAGTGAGGGAGAAAGAAATCGACAACAAGAGCCGTACTCCTTATGCAAGTCCAATAAGGTGCTCGGACACGGTCTGAAGAAAAGGGGGAGACCAGGACATAAAGGGGGAATCCTTCATCTTTTCTTTTCTTCTGGTGCTTGCAATCTCACTTGCATGTCACGAGTTCCACTGGTCAACTTTGGAAGATCAAAAATGGCTGGTGATTCCTGTCAAAGATTGGCGCTGGTTTCTCCTCTTTTCGGGTGCAATCCCCGCTGCTGGTCGGGCTCAAGTTTGGCCGTTTGTTTGGTGATTAATTCGCCGCTGTCCAGCAGTGTTGGCGCCTCTGTTCAGTCCCAATTCAAGGTTGAGCAGTTCTTATTTTCTCATTACTTGAAGGTCTAACATTGTAGCTACGTGTGTTTGATTGATTAGCGACGAATCAGACTCATAAAAGGTGGTTTTGAACATGATTCAAGCTTGAAAACGTGCTGGAATTTGCTTGAAAAAAAAGGTAATTTTCTCATTCTTTGATTGCTAATCTATGCATATTTACTTGAAAATTTGCATTGTCGTTCTTACGTCGCCTTGAACAGACTCGATTCGCAATAAAAGTCGGAGAAATTTAAGTTTTGTTCTATCAATTCAATGCCGAAACCCAAGCTTGCTTGTGGTTGCATTAGAAAAATTTCGATCTATGGATCATACTTTTGTTTGGTCGTGGAATCATTCGAATAGTTTGAGAGTTGGTTGATTTAATTTGAAAACATCTTTTTCTCGAAGCAAGTATTATTCATCTTTCGTTATTGTCCAAACTGAATTGTAAAAAGATTGATTTTTTTTTTTATGAGCTAAAGTGGATTTTTCGGAACACGTGCATTATGCTTCACCGAATTGCTCATGTTGCTTTGAATTTCATTTTTGGATTGGCTGAGTGGCACGTTGAGGATAAACCCATTGCTTTGAATTCCATCTTGGGTTGTTTAGTCTTTATCTAATATTTGGGAATATTTAAATCAGATGACGTCAACGTGTTGTGCATAACATTTTGCGGCAAAAGCTTATCGCCAAAGTACGAGTTGGTTGGGTGAACCACTAAGTTGGTATTTTATCTTATCTCTGGTGAATTGTTTCGGGTGTATTTGATTAGAGATGAGATCCGTTGGATATTTGCCCAAATCCGACTTTCAAGAATAATCTTAAATAATTTTTCCGATCTTAGAGATAATTTCTCAAATTAAAATTGGATAAAAAATTTTATGAGGAAAGTTGTACTCTACTCTCATAATTTTGGGCAATTCCTCATGGATTTTGAATTCAAAACTCAATTGACTCATTCTTATTTTTTGTAGTCATTGTTTGTTTTGATTGTTTATAAAGTTTGCACAATTAATAAACAATATTGCCCATAACACATGCTTTCAATTGTGCCTTGCCCCTTTGAAAAACGTACATTAAAGGCAATATATGATTTCGATCTCGAAGTACGATCGTCTCCGTATGTGTGAATTAGATGTTAAATCCTCAATTTTGAAGAGTAGATTGCTAATTCTTAAATAGAATTGATGGCATGATGTTTACCTAGCATGCAAGACAAAGAATTTGAGTTGACACTGCTAATGAAAATGCAACATATCAAAATTTGGTATGAAATGCATGTTTTTTTTTAAAAAAAATTGATGAATGAGCCTATATAATTTTTGAAAAAAATGATGATGATGCATGAATTAAATTTCGAACATTATGGTGACAAACAAGCAGATTTTTTTTTTCCGGCAATGAGGAAAAAGTCACTTAATAGATATGCATGAATATTTTGGAAATAAGGAATATGCAAGGTATACTCAAAACGGGATATGCAAGATATACATTTTAAAAAAAAAGATATGCTTGTGATATGTGAGATATGTATGATATGCATGTAATACAATTTTTCCGCCTTTTTTGAAATTTTCGGCTATCAAGGGGATATATGCTTGCGGATTTTACGATCTTGATTTATCTGCCTAGAATTTGATGAGATAAGATCTTTAGGAAACCTTATCTTTCTAAAAATTTCATTAGACAGGGTTTCTAGGAAACCATATCTTACTAAATCTTCAGGAAATTTCCAAAATGGCGAACCAAAATCAAGGCGATACATCCATCAACAATTATTCACGTCCAAACAAGGAAAAATCACAACCGCTATCTGCCTTTTAATTTTTTTTTTGGAATTTTCTTGTTTCGAATTAAAAATTACTCTTTTTTGGAGATAACAAATCAAACCTAAATAGTGATAAGTCAGATGGGCTAAATCCAAGATTTGCTTTAACAAAAAATTAGGATCTGATGTTGTCTTCGAATTTCTAAAAAAAAAATGAGTTTGCACTTCACTCAATGTCGGCATCCAAAATCATGCAAAACAATCGTTAGAAAATTCAAAGATTCATCTTCTCAAGTTCTCAAAATTTTTGCAAGAGTTATTGATATAGAACGTGCCAAAAAAAAAAAAAAATCTCTGGGCTAAATGGCGAACAAAAGAACCAAAAACGCCAAACCCGCAATTCCAAATATCGTCGAATTGATTCTGTGCAAGCATATGGACATTACCTTAAATCACAAGATGAACAAAAGAAACATGTTTGATGAGAACCTTCGATGGACAACAACTTCGTTGGCGCAGCCGAAACGAGCAGCGATAGGAACACGACACCCTCGAAGAAACGAGCAAGAGCAGTGGCGTGGTGGTTCTCGGTAATAGAGGCGGCAGCAGTGACGGCTGCGATGTGCGACGGGATCAGCGGTGGTTCTGCGGTGAGCAGCGGCGGCAACGGCGGGATGGAGCAGCAACCACAATGACAATCTTCGGGTGGCAGAAAGTAGGCAACCGTGACGAGAAGCGGCAGCAACAGTAGCGTCAATAGTCAAGCGGCAGCGACGACCTTCGAGTCAGTGTCACCGTGGGCAGAAAAAGGCGAGCGATGAAGAGGATAGTCGACGGGTGAGAGAGAAAGTATTGAGAGAGAGAGAGAGAGAGAGGCGTAAGAGATGGTATGAGCTGTGCAATTTTTTTTTTCGTCCCCACTATTAACCCTAAACATAATGAGGTATATATAATGAATATCAAGGTAATGCCTTGAGGTTTAATCTTAGCTGTTGAGATTTCTGATAAGATATCGATGATAGTATTAGAAATTCTGATTTTTGAGTAACCCTATTGGGCTAGGATATCTAAAAATTCGGCCACCATGGAGGGATATAGGGCTTGGTCAAAAATTTCACTATTAATGGGCTTATTTACGTGATTTTAAGGCTTAAACAAGCTTTAATTAATCAAATGGGTAATTAATTAAAAGAATTACTCTTAATTAAAATGGATTGAAATGAATTTAAATTGAGCTTGTCCATTAAATTTCGACAATTCCCCCTTTCGTGATTAAAAATTTCCAAATTGATTTCGGTTCCATCGCCTGTTAAAATCAAGCTCAATTGACTCGCTTCCGACTGACTGCCGATGCAAAATAAAATGCATAATGCATGAGAAATTCTTTTACGAGAATTATAGTTAACTCTCATTTTGTGAAATAAATGAATTTTCTAAAAAAATCAAAAATTTGGTGTCAACATGGATAAATTCCTAAAAAATCCCATAATTTTCTTAAGTTAGATCACGTTTCTTTTGAACTTGGGATAGCTTTTTCACTTCATTTTCCCATAAATTCGAAAATACATAGAAAATACCAAAAAAATGTCATTCGCATTACATATCGTTTAGTTTGCATTTTGCCACGTCATCTTGCCACATCATGCAATGGTGCCATGTCATATTATATCGTATGTCATATAAATAGATTGCATTAGCATTGTATTTAATAAAGGAAAACCCCCAAAAAATTCAAATCATTAAATGAAGGCTTTTTCAAGAAAATTTGGTATTGAAAGTGTATTAATTGAAAAGTTAATGTAACCATGTCACGCCCCGCACCCTAGGCATGAGCACGCGACACCTTGCAAGCGTACTCTCAAGTCCCAAGATTCACATATCGAGAGATGCATAAAAAATCTTTCGCATGCGGAAACGATAATATAAATTCTACGGTACAAACATTAGTGGGGACTTGGATAACAAGAACACCATAACTACATTTATACATAAACTCCCACGAGTTCTTACAAAAGCACTGGTAGACTAATCTTGCTAGTCAGCAGGGGTAACTGGACCAACTCAAAAGACAACCATTAACATCTCCAAAAGAAAACAGACCATCGAGGTTATTAATAAATAACAATCCAGAAAACGGAAACCCCTAGGTTGAGCTGCTGGAGTCATCTGTCATGCTCTGAACTCGACGAGCGTGCGAACATCCCACCAAGCCGTTCCTTTATGAAAGTCTTCCAGGATCTATCGGCCCACGATACAAATAATCCAATTACAAGCGGAAGCTTCAGTCATCTCCACTCCATTCAATAAAATAAATGACTAGGGATAAATAGTAGTGGTTCCATTTTACAATCGCAAAATAGAATATAATCCCTAAGTTCACAGAATATCTTGTACTCATTCACTTATTACTCCCACGAATGCCAATCGTTGAACTTACTGATGCTCCATCGCTTGGAACCTGAAGAAAATATTAATTCCCAACAATGTGAGATATACATCTCAGTAAGGTAGGTCCTAACCCTAGGTTAGGCTGACAGTCCACTCCAGCAGATACAGCCACCAGCACTTCATACAAATAAATGCATGAGGCATTCAACTATCAATATTAACACACAGATGTCCGGCATACAGTCCTGGCATCATTACACATCAATAGAATCATGCACACATCGCCATGTCAAATCACCACTTCCACCCTTCCAGCCTGTCTCACTTTCATGCTCGGGTTTAGAATGCCTCAGGCTCGGTCCGCGTAAATGCATCAGGTTTGTCTCATTGACAAACCCGCGTAAACACATCAGGTTTTCAATGTTACTCCAGGCTTATGTCGACATATCACAGCTTCGTCTCGCGTTTCAATGCATCAGGACTATGGCCTTCTCAACCCTGCATCTCATACGCCTCAGGGTGCCATTCAATTCAACCCCGTGCCTCAAGGCATTTATCACAAAACCTCGCGTCTTAGACGCCTCAAGGTATTACAACATCTCAGACATACCATATGTTTAATACAATTCATAGCATATAATGCCAAGTGCAAACTCATGTACAAACAATACACCTATAGCATGCAAGATAATCAAATTTGACATTCAATCGTGGTGATCAACTCAAAGCACAAGCATTAACACACGTTCAAGTCCTCTATATCATTCTAGGACGCTTATTGGGTCATCACGTTATAAACCTCCAAAATCGATCCACACACGCATAAATCGCCCAATAGAGTCCAATCCTCCTATCAAAAGTTTAGGATTCCCCTTACCTTATGCTATGTCCAACAAAATTTATTTCCCAAGCACTCCAATGTTTCGACCCTAAGGGTCCAAGGATGATTCAACCACGCAACCTAAGGAAATTTCATCCAATCGTTAATTTTCTTACTCAAATCATCACCCCATTAAACATACACCTCATGGACCTATCAATTAACATCCTCACACTTCTCAACGATGAATTTAGAGCTCAACTTCAACACCAACAGCCACCCACAGAATCGGTACGCTCAGAACCGAAATAGGGCATACCCGGTTCTATGCATACCCCAACTTAACAACCCTTAAACTAGCTAAACTCCTCAATTTATCTAGTAATCTACTTGCTAACATGTAGTTCTAAGGTTTTGGGAGCCTCACCAAAAATTTTAGCTCAAGGCAATGTCAAATGGTCAACGAACGGCGCCGGTTCCCTCGGTTCCTCCAGCAGTCAGTTCTGGCCCTTCAAACACATATCCATTTGGGGTCAAAACTTCATCAAACTCCTCCAAAACTTTTACCACAGCTCATCCAACTTTAATACTATAAGTGTAGAAGACCTCACCGAAAATTTGAAGCAATTTGAAGTCCGAAAGACCCCGGAACAGGTCTTTCCCCAAAACTAGTCAGAATCTGACCTCGCCTGACCTTTGTCCACTCAAATCGAGCTACGAGAAGATCAATTGGGTTAAATTGAGTGTATAATATATCTATGGAAAGGTAAGATAATAATCTTTCATTTGGAGGTGGTTTTACCTCGATTCAATATTGGAAGAAGAAGATATGGCTAGAATAATGGGACGATCGAGATTGGCCGGCTTGGAGCTCTCGGATTCAAAACTGACCAGCCTGACCTTTGCTTCTTCAAACGACTCTACGGGACAAACGGCTGGGTGAATTTGGCCGTAATACCTTGTTAGAACGGCAATACGATAAGCTTTCTATTATAGGTGGTTTTACCTCAATCGACCATCGGATGAAAAAGTTATGGCCGGAACAGTGAGTCAATCGGAACAGGGCAGCGAGCTAGAGAGCAAGAGAAGAAGAAGAAGAAGAAGAAGACCGGCGATTGAGGGGGTATTCGGCCAAGTGAGAGAGAGAATGAGAGGTTTATGCTTTGATTTTCAATAGTCAACTTGTTGAATGATAGGTTAAAAGTAAAAACATCAACTCAAGGCTTCATCTCTTGACACTTGTCCAATGTGTCAATCAAAGCTCATCCAATGGCCCACAATTTCTTCAATTTTCGGCAGCTATTGGGGGGTTTAAATGATCAAAATGCCATTGTCCAATTATTAAAGCAAAGTTAAGGCTCGAGGGGCAAAATTGTAATATTATCTCCAACGTCTAGAACGTTGTTTTTCTGATTCCAATTTTCTTCAATAAGGCGACGACCAATCTAATTGTAATGTTGGAATTCTTGATTCTCCATTCTGAAATTTCAAGACTTGTTTCTAAATCATTTCTCTATTCAATGCGATTCCAGTCTATCCAAAACCAACGGGTGGTTTTTGCAGACCTTACGCATATCGACCTTGTGATTCATATCATAATTAGGACTCGTCAATTCATGGCGACTTTGGTTGTCATATAATTGTGAGGGTCTATCTCTAGTTCCGATGGTCTCGATCGTCACTATTCGACTTAGGAAAATTTTGTAAATTATACATTGGTTAAGCGGCATCACTCGCGCTCCAATCGTATAACGCTAGCAATGCATTCCTTAATCGTTCTTAGATCAGTCTTTTATGACTCTAAATGTCCCCTCGACAACCTTTATGGGCAAAGCGTCATTTCCTATTCGAGTTCCCTAAGTCCACATACCTTGTCTCGTATTAGTCTTTCTCTTTTGGTCAGTCAACTCGAGATTGATCAGATCCGAGCGAAATACGACTAAAATACATCACTAGATACAATTCTCATTAATGAGTTCGGAAATGACATGAGAATCAGAATGTCACATCATCGGTCTCCTCGGCATCCTCGGTAGGCTCGTACTCCAAGAAAGTCTCCGAGCGTATCTCTACGGTCTCCTCCATTGTCTCATTTGCACCAAGTCGTCCTCGAAGGCTTCGATCTCAATGACCTAGTCGGTGTCTTCCAAGATTGGGGTCCTCTCGGGCATGTTCCTCGAACCAGCTACAGATCCCTCGACCTCCTTAGAATCCCAAGAGGGATAACACCAACTAGGGATAACCCTACGGGGTACCTCAGAGGACTTTATTGGTCCAGTAGTAACCTCTCCTGCCCTACGAAATCAAGCCTCGAACCTATGAGGCTTCCAGCTTTTTCCACCCTCATCAACCCAGACAACAGTACACTTCCTAACGTACATGATTACCCGTTCGTCCGGAAACTCCTCAAAATACGCGGACATCTCCTTCAAGTCACCTAGTATGATCGGCAACATTTTCACGGTCTAGGATCTGAAAATGTGATCCCGCAATGAGGTGAGATTTATATCTCAGTAAGACAGGTCCTAACCCTATGTTAGACTGACCGTACACTCAGGTGAAATGCAACCAAGAACAATGCACAGACAACCATATAAAGCATTCAACAGTCATTAAATAGCATAAGGGCATGGACGAGTGTCAAAAACACAATCATGGCATCATATCTCATCGTTCAAACTAAGCACACATAATCAAATCAAATCACACCTTCCATCCTTCCAGACCTCCATTTGGTTCACGCCTGTGTTTAAAACGCCTTAGGCTCGGTCCGCGTAATTACCCTCAGACCATCTCATTGACAAACCCGCGTAAACGCATCAGGTTTTTAATTTTATTCTAGGCCTGTGTCGACACATATCAAATTTCGTCCCGAGTGTCAACGCATCATGATATTGGCCATTTCAAACCCCACGTCTCAATACCTCAGGGTATCATAGGTTTCAAAGCATGCCAGACTTTTTTTCAATTTAAACTTCATGATCTAGTACAAGCTCATGTATATGACATACGAGGCAATCAATCTCATCATTCACAAGAGGTAATCAATTCATAGCACAAGTATGCAACAAGCATTCAAGCCATCAACACCTCACGAGGACGCACATTGGACAATCACACTATAATCCACGAGAACCAACCTAATTCATGCCTAATTCACCCAATCGAGTCCAATCCTCCTAGTCAAGGTTTAGAAACCCCTTACCTCAAGCTTAATTCAACAAAAATCTCCTTCCAAGGTCTTCAAGGGTTCGGCCTTAGCACTTCAAGACAAGGCATCGTATACCTAATGGAATTCCATCCATTTCGTCAATTCTTCGTCGTCCAATTATCAAACCACCATGCATAAACCTCAATAACATATCCATCGACATCTTAATACGTCTCAACGATGAAATTTGAGCTTAATTTAATCCCAAACAACCACCATGGGCAAGAACAGAATCAAAAATGGCATTTTTTGGTTCTGTTTAGTTTCCAACTAATCAGCCCATAAACCATCCTAAATACTCAATTTAATCATTAATCTACTTTCTAATATGTAGTTCTAGGAGTTGGGAAGTCTCACCGAAAAGTTGAGCTCAAGGCGACGTCAAATGGTCCACGAACGACGCCGGTCTTCCAAGTCCTCAACCGGTCAGTTTTTTCCCTTCAAATACTAAACCCATTTGCGATCAAAACTCCATCAAATTCATCCAAAATTTTTACCACAACTCTGTATGTATGTTCCCTAGATGTCCACAAAATTTGGCCAAAATATTCAAACGATTAGAGGTCCTACGGAGTCCAAATAGCAGCTTACCTCCAGCTGCGACGGTTTCCGTCGACTTTAGGAAAAATGGTTGGCCGGAGCTCCTCAGTGCGTCAAATGACTTGATTCAAGTTGGAGCTGATCGGCAAGAGGACAAAATTGATGTTGGTGGTTGGCTTGAGCTTAGGTGGCGACCGAAAGTGGCGGTCGAGAGCGCAAAGACGGCGATAGTGGCTGGTCGGCGGTGCAGCAGTTCACGACTTGAAGAAGAAGAAGAAAATGGCTACGGAGAGAGGGGGTTTCGGCAGAATGAAGGGGGTGAAGGGTTGTATGCACAAATTTGAGGGTCGACCATGAAGAATGGTAGGTTAAAAGTTAGACATTTAATGTCAATTTAGCATCCATTGACGCTTGTCCATATGTCAATCAATAGCTCATCTAAGGGCAGTCGTTTTTCCAAATTTTCGGCAGCCATGAGGTATTATGATTGACCAAAATGCCCTTATCCATTTATTAAGGCAAGGCTAAGGCTTGAGGGGCAAAATGGTAAATTTACTCTCGACATCCAGAACGTCATTTTTATAATTCTAATTTTCTTCGATGAGACGACGACCAATCCAATTATAATTTTGGAATTCTTGATTCTCTATTTTCTAATTTCGAGACTCGTCTATGAATCATTTCTTTGTCAGATGTGATTCCAGTCTATTCCGAACTGACGGAGACATTACACGTATCGACTCTGTGATTCATATCACACTTAGAGCTCGTCAGTTCATGACGACCTTGGTTGTCATGTGATTGCGAGGGTCTATTACTTGTTCCAATAGCCTCAATCGTCATCACTCGATTTTGGAAAATTTTGCAAATCATACATTGGTTAGGCGGCATCACTCGCGCTCCAATTGTATAACGCTAGCAATGCATTCCTTAATTGTTCTTAGATCGGCCTTTCACAGCTCTAAATGTCCCCTCGACAATCCTTATGGTCAAAGTATCATTTCCTATTCAGGTTCTCTAGGTCCACATATCTTGTCTCGCGTTAGCCTTCCCCTTTTGGTCAGTTAACTCGAGATTGATCAGATTCGAACGAGATACAACTGAAATACATTGTTAGATAAATTCTCATTAATAAGTCTCAAATGACGGGAAAATCAGAATCTCACAACTCTTCCTCCTTATAAAAATTTCGTCCTCGAAATTTACAATAAACTGGTTACTCAAATAAATGGGGGTATTGACGCCTCATCGTTTTTTTGCTTTCCCACGTAGCACCTTCGGTTCCACGGTGCTCCCAAACAACTTTGACCAATGGAATCGTCTTATTCCTTAGAATATGCTCCTTTTGATGTTCAATCCCGACTGGCTTTTCTACGTAGGATACTTTGTCATCTACTTCGATAACCTCGTAATCGAATACATGCATCAGGTCTAGTTCGTACTTCCGTAGCATTGATACATGGAAGACGTTGTATACTTGGGACAACTTAGGCAGCAAGGCAAGCTTATAGGTTAAGGTCCCAATTCGTTCCAAAATCTCAAAAGGTCCTATGCACCTTGGGCTCAGTTTCCCTTTCTTTCCAAATCGAGCTAGTCCTCTCATTGGCGACACCTTAAGAAAAACATGATTACCTACTTGAAACTCTAGAGGCTTACGCCGTTTATCTGCATAACTTTTCTAATGACTCTGTGCTGTTTTTAGTCTATCCCGGATTATCTTCACCACTTCCACCGACTGCTCTACCAAATCTGGGCCTGTAATACTTCTTCTTCCAACTTCGTCCCAGCAAATCAGGGTCCTACAAGCCCTTCCATAGAGTGCCTCAAAAAATGTCATTCGAATATTCTGTTGATAGCTATTATTATATGCGAACTCTACCAGATGCAATTGATCCTCCCATCCACCTTTGAAGTCTATCACACACGCTCGTAACATATCCTCGAGCATTTGAATCGTCCTCTCCGATTGTCCGTCCGTCTGCGGATGGTATGCCATACTAAATTGTAGTCGAGTTCCCAGGGCATTTTGAAGACTCTTCTAGAAGTTCGTCGTGAACTTGGGATCTCTGTCCCATGTAAACGTCATGAATACTCCATATACCGCATGTATAATTTGGCATATCTATTGTCACGCCTCGAGCCTCGGGCACGAGCTTACAACTCCCTACAAGCTCAAACTCTTTCAGACGTCCCAGGATCCACATATATCGAGAGATGCATAATATCATTAGCATGCGGAAGCAACAATATACAAACTCCTTTGTACAATAATAAGGGGACTAGGGTAATGAGAACACCAATAAATAAACAAAACCTCCCAACTTGTTTAGACAAAAGCATTGGTAGACTAAACCTGTTGGTCAGTAGAGGTGACAGGACCAGTACAAAAGACGATCATCAACATCTCCAAAAGAAACAGGGCATCGAGGTCATCATCAAAGTAACAGCACAAAAAACGGAAACTCCTAAATCGATCTGCTAAAGTCGTCAGTCTCCTCAGCATATTCAGTAGGCTCGTACTCCGAGAAGGTCTCCGAGCGCACCTCTACCGTATCCTCTATCGTCCCATCTACTGACTGCTCTACCAGGTCATCCTCGGATGCTTCGATCTCAATAACCTCGTCCGTGTCCTCCAGGGTCGAGTTCCTATTTGGTATGTTCCTTGAACCGGCTGCTGACCCTTCGACCTTCACAGAATCTCGAGCGAGATGACACCAACTAGGGATTACCCCACGGGGTACCTTAGTAGGCTTTAGTGGTCCCGTAATAACTTCCTTCACCTTCCGAAACCAAGCCTCGAACCTATGAGGCTTCTAGCTCTTTCCACTCTCGTCAACCCAGACCACAGTATACTTCCTAACATAAACGGTTCCCTCTTCGTCTGGGAATTCCTCAAAATAAGCGGACTTTTCTTTCAGGTTACCAGATCTGATTGGAATATTCTCACGGCCTAGGATCTGCGGATCTGCAAATAGGATCCCACAACGGAGTGAGATTTACATATCAGTAAGACAGGTCCTAACTCTAGGTTAGGCTGACCGTACACTCAGGCGAATGCAATCAAGGATAAAATGCACATGCAATCACAAGAGGCATTTAATAGTCATTAAATAACATACGGGTACAAAGAAGTGTCAAGCATTCAATCATGGCACCATATCACATCATTGAAATCAAACGCATATTGCCAAGCCAGACCACACTTTCCACCCTTCCAATCTTCCTTATTTTCACGCCCGCGTTTAGAACGCCCCAGACTCGATCCACGTAAACACCCCTCAGACCATCACATTGACAAACCCGTATAAACGCATCAGGTTTTCAATTTCATTCCAGGCCTGTGTCAACACATCTCGAATTCCGTCCCACGTTTCAACGCATCAGGATATTGGCCAATTCAAACCCGCGGCTCAACACCTCAGGGTATCGCATTTTTCAAGCATGCCAAACATTATTTCACTTTCAACTTCATGATCGAATACAAGCTCATGCAACATGTAACGCATCTACGGCATGCAAGGCAATCAATCTCATCACTCACAAGAGGTAATCATTTCATGGCACAAGCATTCAACAAGTATTCAAACCATCTATACCTCTCAAGGACGCAAAAAGGATAATTACACTATAAACTCCCAAGAACCAATCTAATTTACACCCAATTCAACCATTTCGTCAATTCTTACTAGCCAAGATTTAGAAACTTCTTACCTTGTGCTAAAATCAACACAAATCTCCTTCCAAGCACTTCAATGGTTCGGCTCCAAGGGTTCCAAAATAGGGCAGCCGTATACCTAATGAAATTCCATCCATTTCGTCAATTCTTCGTCGTCCAATTATCAATCCACCAAGCATAAACCTAAATAACATATCCATCGACATCCTAGTACGTCTCAACGATGAATTTGGGACTCAATTCCATCACCAACGGCCCCCTACAGATTCGATATGCACAGAACCGAAACAGGGCATTTTTGATTATGTGCATATCTCAACTAATCAGCCCTTAAATCAATTTAAATCCTCAATTTATCCATTAATCTACTTGCTAACATGTATTTCTAGGAGTTGAGAAACCTCACCGAAAATTTTAGCTCAAGGTGATGTTGAAAATTCCTCGAACGACACTGGTTCCTCCAAGTCCTCAACCGATCAGTTTTTATCCTTCAAACATAAGACCCATTTGGGGTCAAAACTCCATCAAATTCATCCAAAAATTTTTCCACCACTTAGTCTACATGTCTTCTAGATTTTCACAAAATTTGGTAAAAAATTTAAAGGTTTCGGGGTCCTACGGAGTCTAAACAGTGGCTTACCTCCAGTTGCGACGATTTCCGTCGACTTTTGGGATAATGGCCGATCGGAGCTCCTCGGTGGGTCAAATGCCATGATTCCACTTGGAGGTTGTCGGCAAGATGATGAGGGAGGAGCTTAGGTGGTGGCCGGAAGGGGCAGTCGACGGCAGCGAATCCGGCGGGCAGAGCTGGTTGGGCGTGGAGCTGGTTCGGCCGAATGAAGAAGGAAGAAGAAGATGAAGAATTACAGAATGAAGATGGTGTTTGGATGAGGGATGGAGAGAGAGAGAGGTATATATAAAATTGAGAGTCAACCATGAAGAATGGTAGGTTAAAGGTGGTTCAGTCAATGTCAATGTCTAATCCTTTAACACTTGTCTTCATGTAAATCAAGGCTCATCCAAGGGCTGTGGTTTCTCTCAATTTTCGGCAGCCTAGGGATATTGTGAAAGACCAAAATGCCCTTCTCCATTTATTAAGGCAAGGCTAAGGCTTGAGGGGTAAAATGGTAATTTTATTCTCGACGTCCGGAACGTCGTTTTTCTGATTCCAATTTTCTTCGATAAGGCGACAGCCAATCCAATTATAATGTTGGAATTCTTGATTCTCCATTTTCTAATTTCGAGACTCGTTTCTAAATTATTTCTCTATCAGATGTGATTCCAGCCTATCCCGAACAAACGGGTGGCTTTTGCAGACGTTACACGTATCGACTTTGTGATTCATATCACACTTAGGGCTCGTCAATTCATGGCGAATTTGGTTGTCATGTAATTGCAATGGTCTATTACTAGTCTCGATTGTCACTGTTCGAATTAGGAAAATTTTACAAGTTATACATTAGTTAAGCGGCATTACCCGCGCTCAAATCGTACAACGCTAGCAATGCATTCCTTAATCGTTCTTAGATCGGCATTTCATGGCTCTAAATGTCCCCTTGACAATCCTTATGGTCAAAGTGTCGTTTCAAATTTGAGTTCTCTAGGTCCACGTACCTTGTATGGCGTTAGCCTTTCCCTTTTGGTTTGTTAACTCGAGATTGTTCTGATCTGAGCGAGATACGACTAAAAGACATCGTTAAATTCATTCTCATTAATAAGTCTCGAAATGACAGGAAAATCAGAATGTCACAACTCTTCCCCCCTTACAAAAATTTCATCCTCGACATTTACAATAAACCCATTACTTTAACAAATGGGGGTATTGACGCCTCATCGTTTCCTAATTTTCCCACGTAGCTCCTTCGATTCTATGGTGCTCCCAAACAACTTTGACCAATGGAATCGTCTTAGTCCTCAAAATCTGCTCCTTTCGATCTTCGATCCTGACTAGGTTTTCTACGTAGGATACCCTGTCATCCACTTTGATAACCTCGTAATCCAGTACGTGCATCGGGTCCGGTTCGTACTTTCGTAGCATTGACACTTGGAAGACGTTGCGTACTTGGGACAAGTTAGGCGGCAAGGCAAGTCTGTAGGCTAAGGTCCCAATTCGTTCCAAATACCTTGGACTCAGTTTTCCTTTCTTTCCAAATCGAGATAATCCCCTCATTGGCGACACCTTAAGAAAAACATGATCGCCTACATAAAACTCCAAAGGCTTACGTCGTTTATCCACATAACTCTTCTGATGACTCTTGCCGTCTTCAGCCTATTCGAATTATTTTCACCACCTCTACTGATTGCTCTACCAACTCTGGGCCTGTAATGTTTCTTTCTCCAACTTCATCCCAGCAAATCGGCGTTCTGTAAACCCTTCCATAGAGTGCCTCAAAAGGTGCCGTTCAAATGCTCTGTTGATAATTGTCATTATACGCGAACTCTACCAAATGCAGTTGATCCTCCTATCCACCTTTGAAGCCTATCACACACGCTCTTAACATATCCTCGATCGTCTGAATCGTCCTCTCAGATTGTCTGTCCTTCTGTGGATGGTATGCTGTACTAAATTGTAGTCGAGTTCCCATGGCATCTTGAAGACTCTTCCAGATTTTTGTTGTGAACTTGGGATCTCTGTCAGATGTAATCGTCACGGGTACTCCATACAACCTCACTATCTGCCGCATATACAATTTGGCATATCTATCCATCGCGAAATCCTTTCGCACACGAATGAAGTGTGCAGACTTGGTCGAACGGTCCACGACTTCCCAAATCGAATCGTGGCATCTCTGGCTCCTCGGTAGCCCCATGACAAAGTCCATAGTCACATGTTCCCATTTCCATTCAGGAATCTCTAACGGCTGTAACAATCTACCAAGCTTATAGTGTTGCGCCTTCACCTGTTGACACGTCAAGTACTTTGCTACATATTTCACTATATCCACCTTCATCCCGTTCCACCAGTAGTGCTAACGTAAATTCTGATACATCTTCATGCTACCTGGGCGGATACTATAATTACTTCTATGAGCCTCTGATAAAATCCTTTTCCTGAGCTCT
The DNA here is from genome assembly GCA_028455895.1 of Rhodomyrtus tomentosa. Classification (NCBI taxonomy): domain Eukaryota; kingdom Viridiplantae; phylum Streptophyta; class Magnoliopsida; order Myrtales; family Myrtaceae; genus Rhodomyrtus; species Rhodomyrtus tomentosa. The sequence goes on along the minus strand of JAPCWY010000003.1, from coordinate 7,239,181 downwards.
TCGTCCTTTGGTACGCATAAACGCCCTCAAAGTTCCATCCTCTAACACTTGGAACTCTGGCTTTCTTTTTGTCGCATCCATTTCGAGGATTTTCTGGATTTCTGTGTCCGTAGGCTGCAAGGCTCTTATCCTCTCTTGGATCTCGGGTTCTATCTTTAATGTGGCTACCAAATTGGATAGTTGACAGACTTCTAACTTGAACTCAAAATCCCTCAAGTTCTCAAATAACGACCACCCTTTTATCAGTAGACTGGCAATGCTCGATTTTCAACTGAGTTTATCCGCGACTCTATTTGCCTTCCCAAGGTGATCCTTAAGCAGTTCCATCCATCGACGCTGCATCATGTTTAATTCTTTATGGGAAAATAGATACTTCAGGCTTTGGTGGTCAGTATAAATCTGAAATTTCTCGCCACACAAATAATGCCTCCAGATTTTCAGAGCAAAGATGATCGCTGCCAATTCCAAATCATGGGTCGGGTAATTCATCATGTGCGGTCTCAATTGTTGGGATACATAGGTAACCACTCTTCCATGTTGCATTAACGCACAGCCTAATCCCTTTAGCGAAGCATCATTATATATTTCATAGCCTCCAAGCCCTGATGGAATCGTCAATACCGGTGCGATCGTTAACTGGTGCTTAAGCTCTTGGAAACTCATTTCACACTTATTCGTCCATTCGAACTTCGTCTCTTTCTTAGTCAATCTCGTTAGTGGAATGGCTATAAATGAAAACTTCTCCACGAAACGTCAGTAATATCTTGCCAATCCTAAGAAACTTCGGACTTCCGTGATCGTAATAGGCCTAGGCCAATTCGTAACGGCTTTGATCTTTGCAAGACCCACCGTAATTTCTTCTCTAGATACTACATGGCCAAGAAATGCCACTTTATTCGGCTAGAACTCGCATTTGCTAAACTTAGCGTAAAACGAGTGTTCTCTTAGGGTTTGCAAAATAATTCTCAAATGTTCTTCGTGTTCTTCGTTACTCCTTGAGTAAATCAAGATGTCATCAATGAAGACTATGACAAATCTATCCAAGAATTCCTTGACCACCCGATGTATCAAGTCCATAAATGCGGCTGGAGCATTGGTCAGTCTAAAAAGCATCACAGTGAATTCGTAATGACCATACCTTATCCTAAAAGCGGTCTTAGGTATGTCTTCCTTCTTAATTCTCAACTGATAATACTCGACCCTCAGGTCAATTTTAGAGAATACCGTAGCTCTTTGCAACTGATCAAATAAGTCATCAATTCTCGACAGTAGGTACTTATTCTTTACAGTCACATGATTCAACTGCCTGTAGTCAATGCATAAACGCAAAGATCCATCCTTTTTCCTCACAAACAACACCGGTGCTCCTCACGGCGAAGTACTCGGTCGAATAAATCTTTTATCTAGTAATTCTTGCACTTGCACTTTTAAATCCTTCAGTTATGATAAGGACATTCTATAGGGTGCCTTCGAGATCGGCTTTGTTCCGGGAGCTAACTCAATCACGAATTCAATTTCTCACTCCGGAGGCAACCCTAGTAACTCTTGGGGAAAAACGTCAATAAACTCACATACTACTAGAATATTTTCTAGTTTAGGCTCCTCAGCAATCGTGTCCATAACTACGACTAAGTAAGCCTGACATCCTTCAGTCATCAACTTAGTCACTTCAAGGGAAGAGACTAAAGGAATCGAGGTTCCTCCCTGACTTCCCACAAATTCAAAACTAAGGTGACCTTTTGGATAGAAACGAATTATCTTACTACCACAATCAACTACTGCCCTTTGCTTACCTAACCAATCCATTCCTATGATCGCATCGAAGTCATACATGGGCAACACAATCAAGTCTATACGCTATTTACTACCGCCAATTACGATTTTACAATCAGCACAGCCCAATGAAACCAGCACATTATCTTTCAACAGGGTGGCAGCATGCAGAATCACACTCAACGGTTTTAACTTCATATCAACTAAATCAGCAAACCGAGCAGACATAAACGAGTGTGATGCACCATGGTCAAAAAAAGCATACGCAGTTTGGTTACACAAATAAATCGTACAAGTGACTACGCCTGGCGCTTCTTTTGCTTCCCTGCGTATCACGACATAGACTCTTCCCCGAGCTGGGGTCGATCTAATCAATTTGGGGAATGACAGTTGACGGTTTTGCCTACGGTCGTTGCCCTTGAGGTCTATTTACTGGGGCTTGGTTCGAGCAAGTCCTCATTTGGTGGCCCATCTGACCACACTTGAAGCACGCTCTAATTTTTGCTGGGCAGGGTCCATTACCATGCCTTCTGCCACAGAGTCAAGAACTCCAGTTCATTAGGTTCGGCAGCTTCACAATGTTCTTTCTTATCGGGGGGACGAAGCATCTATTGCCAGTCATCGGTCTCTTACCAATCTGGCGATTGTCTCGGAACGAGTTAAACCGCGATCCAGATGCGACATTCCTCTCCTTCAGATCCCTCTCAATCATTTGTCCCCGTTCATAGATTTCCTTGTAGATCCTCAAATTCATAGCTATCATCTGGCTGCAAAACTCAGGTCTCAGTTCGTCCCGAAATCTCTGCGTCTTCTCCAAGGGATCCTCTACTGATCGGAGTGCATACCTCGACAATATGGAGAACGCAGCTTCATACTGGTCTATGGTCAATTGATTCTGACGAAATTGTAAGAACTCCACTTGCTTCCTTTTCGGGCTGTCTCCGAGAAGTACTTGTCATTGAATGCCGTAGTAAAGGCATTCCAAGTCAAGGCCGTTCCTTCTGGAAAGACTCCATTCTTGGTGGCAGCCAACCTGTCATTTACGGTACCTTCTAGCTAGTACAGTAAGGGGTGGCCCCAAAGCGGAATTGACCGGTCCGCTAGTAGTACATTTTCTTCGTCAGTGCATCTCAATACTCCAAAGGCCTTTTCCAGTTTCTCTATCCATCTTGATGCTAGTTTGGGGTCTCCAGTCCCATCAAATTAGGTTACCTTCAGCTTGATAAATTGCTCAACCAGTTGGCCCGTCTACTTGGCCACAACAACTTCCTCCTAGGCATTCACTGTCTCATGGCCCTGGTCATGATCGCCGTTGTTTCCATTGTCTCCGTTATTGCCACTATTGGCGTTGACGACAGTTATCGCGGCTCCCACCGCTTGAGCTATAGCAGCATCCCTATCCTGGGTTTGCCAGTCAATGAGGTCGCCAATCCTTTCGAGCGCCCTCAGTACTCCATCCATTCTCGGATCTTCCGCCACAGGTGGCCTCGAACTAGAGTCTCCGCTCCTGGGTCTTCCAGGCCTTCTAGGTGGATTACTCATTCTTGTATACTTTCGCTAAGCCTGGACCACCACAATTTCATTAAGAAGTTAGCAACTCATTCATCCAACCAATTCTAGAGCTACCAAACTATGTCTTAACAGAAACAACCATAGCATAACGACCTTCCACACAACTAATTTCCAGAGGCACTTCACTAAACAGTCCATGGCCGTCACTCCATTCCGTCCACCTCAACAGTTCACCAAGACTAGCCATGCTCATTTACTCAACAGATCAAAACTCAAAAATGACTTTCAATGCTAAGCATGAAACTTAATCCTCATAAAGCACCATAATCTTGTCAGGACCAAATGTCAACCACATGCACCAAGTCATATGACGTGCATCCCGTGCCTCATTCTAACAAGTTTCTTAAGATCTTGCTACTCGTCCTGTCCCAACTTAATCCTCCTTATCACTCCATTCCCCAACCAATTTCGATCGAGCTGACCTTGTTCTGATACCAAGGAAGGCGGGGATGTCACGCCCCATGCCCCGAGCACAAGCGCGCAACTCCCTGCAAGTGCAAACTCTCTCGGACGTCCTGGGATTCACATATATCGAGAGATGCATAATATCATTAGCATGTGGAAGTGACAATATACAAACTCCTCCGTACAATAATAAGGGGACTAGGATAATGAGAACACCAATAAATAAATATAACCTCCCAACTTGTTCATACAAAAGCATTGGCAGACTAAACCTACTGGTCGGTAGGGGTGACAGGACCAGTACAAAAGATGATCATCAATATTTCCAAAAGAAATAGGGCATCAAGGTCATCATCAAAGCAACAGCCCAGAAAATGGAAACCTCTAAGTCGAGCTACTAGAGTCATCAATCTCCTCAGCATCCTCGATAGGCTCGTACTCCGAGAAGGTCTCCAAGCGCATCTCCGCCATATCCTCCATCGTCCCGTCTGCTGACTGCTCTACTAAGTCGTCTTCGGAGGCTTCGATTTCTATAACCTTGTCAGTGTCTTCCAAGGTCGGGATCTTCTCAGGTATGTTCCTCGAACCGGCTGCTGACCCTTCGACCTCTATATAATCCTGAGCGAGATGAGACCAATTAGGGATTACCCCACGGGGTACCTCAGTGGGCTTCAGTGGTCCCATAGTAACTTTCCCTACCTTTCAAAACCAAGCCTCAAACCTATGAGGCTTCCAACTCTTTCCACCCTCGTTAACCTAGACTACAGTACACTTCCTAACATAAACGATTCCCTATCCATCCAGGAACGCCTCAAAATAAGCGGACATTTCTTTCGGGTCACCAGATTTGATTAGCACATTCTCACGGCCTAGGAAATGGAAATACGTCCCACAACGGGGTGGGATTTACATCTTAGTAAGACAGGTCCTAACCCTAGGTTAGGCTGACCGTACACTCAGGCGAATGCAATCAAGGACAAAATGCACATGTAATCACATGAGGCATTCAACAGTCATTAAATAACATATGGGTATAAACAAGTGTCAAGCATTCAATCATGGCACCATATCACATCATTGAAATCAAACACATATTGCCAAGCTAGACTACACTTTCCATCCTTCCAGTCTTCTTTATTATCACGCCCGCGTTTAGAACGCCTCAGACTCGGTCGCGTAAACATGCCTCAGACCATCACATTAACAAATCTGTGTAAACGCATCAGGTTTTCAATTTTATTCCAGGCCTGTGTCGACACAGCTTGAATTTTATCCCGCGTTTCAACGCATCAGGACATTGGCCAATTCAAACCCGCGTCTCGTACGCCTCAGGGTACCATTCAACGCAAACCGCACGCCTCAGGGTATCCTTCCACACAACTCCGTGTCTCAACGCCTCATGGTATCGCATTTTTCAAGCACGCCAAACATTATTTCACTTTCAACTTCACGATCGAATACAAGCTCATGCAAAGTGCAACACATCTACGGCATGCAAGGCAATCAATCTCATCGGTCACAAGAGGCAATCATTTCATGACACAAGCATTCAACAAGTATTCAAACCATCTATACCTCTCAAGGACGCAAAAAGGATAATCACACTATAAACTCCCAAGAACCAATCTTATTCACACCTAATTCACCCGATCGAGTCCAATCCTCCTAGCCAAGATTTAGAAACTTCTTACCTTGCGCTAAAATCAACACAAATCTCCTTCCAAGCACTTCAATGGTTCGGCTCCAAGGGTTCCAAAATAGGGCAGTCGTATACCTAATGAAATTCCATCCATTTCGTCAATTCTTCGTCGTCCAATTATCAATCCACCAAGCATAAACCTAAAAAACATATCCATTGACATCCTAGTACATCTCAACAATGAATTTGAGACTCAATTCCATCACTAACAGCCCCCCACAGATTCGGTATGCACAGAACCGAAATAGGGCATTTTCAATTCTGTGCATATCTCAATTAATCAGCCCTTAAACCAACTTAAATCCTCAATTTATCCACTAATATACTTGCTAACATATAGTTCTTGGAGTTGGGAAGCTTCACCAAAAATTTTAGCTCAAGGCGACATCGGAAAGTCCTCGAACGGCGCCGGTTTCTCCAAGTTCTCAACCTGTCAGTTTTTATCCTTCAAACACAAGACCCATTTGAGTTCAAAACTTCATTAAATTCATCCAAAATTTTTACCACCACTTAGTCTACATATCTTCTCGATGTCCACAAAATATGGCAGAAACATTCAAAGGTTTCGGGATCCTATGGAGTCTAAATAGTGGCTTACCTCTAGTTGCGACGGTTTCCGTCGACTTTTGGGAGAATGGCCAGCCGAAGCTTCTCAGTGGGTCAAATGCCATGATTCTACTTAGAGGTTGTCGGCAAGAGGATGAAAAAGGAGCTGGTGGTTGGCTCGAGCTCAGGTGGTGGCCGAAATGGGCGGTCAATGGCAGTGAATCCGACGGGCAGAGTTGGTCAGGCTTAGAGCTGGTTCGGCCGAATCAAGAACGTCGTTTTTCTGATTCCAATCTTCTTCGATAAGGGGACAACCAATCCTATTATAATGTTGGAATTCTTGATTCTCCATTTTCTAATTTCGAGACTCATTTTTGAATGATTTCTCTGTCAGATGTGATTCTAGCCTATCCCGAACTGACGGATAGCTTTTACAAACGTTACGTATATCGACTCTGTGATTGATATCACACATAGGGCTCGTCAATTCTCGGCGACATTGGTTGTCATGTAATTGCGAGGGTCTATTACTAGTTTCGACGGTCTCGATCGTCACTGTTCGATTTAGGAAAATTTTACAAATTATGAATTGGTTAAGCGTCATCACCAGCGCTCCAATTGTATAACGCTAGCAATGCATTCCTTAATTATTCTTAGATCGGCCTTTCATGGCTCTAAATGTCCCCTCGATAATCCTTATGGTCAAAGTGTCGTTTCCTGTTTGAGTTTCCTAGATCCACGTACCTTGTCTCGCGTTAGCCTTTCCCTTTTAGTCAGTTATCTCGAGATTGATCAGATCCGAGCGAGATATGACTAAAAGACATCATTAGATACATTCTTATTAATAAGTCTTGAAATGACAGGAAAATCAGAATGTCCCATGTCGAAGTCCATAGTCACATGTTCCCATTTCCATTTAGGAATCTATAACGGCTGTAACAATCCACTAGGCTTACAGTGTTGTGCCTTCACCTGCTGGCATGTCAAGCACTACGCCACATACTTCGCTACATCCACCTTCATCCCGTTCCACCAATAATGCTGACGCAAGTTCTGATACATTTTCGGGCTACCTGGATGGATACTATAATTGCTTCTGGGAGCCTCCGACAAAATCCTTTCTCTAAGCTCTTCATCCTTTGGCACACATAGATGCCCCCAAAATTTCAAAATTTCGTATTCCAACACTTGGAACTCTAGTTTTATTTTTGTTGTGTCCATCTCCAGAATTTTCTGAATTTTCGGGTCCGTACACTATAAGGCTTTTATCCTTTCCTAGATCTCAAGTTCTATTCTCAGTGCGGCCATCAAACTGAATAACTGACAGACTTTCAATCTGAATTTAGAATCTCTCAAATTTTCAAATAACGACCATCCTTTCACCAGTAGACAGTCGATACTAGACTTCTGACTGAGTGCATCCACAACTCAATTCGCCTTTCCAGAATGATATAATATGTCGCAATCATAATCCTTAAGCAGCTAAATCCATCGACGTTGTCTCATGTTCAGTTCCTTCTGAGAAAATAGATACTTCAGGCACTGGTGATCTGTATAAATTTGAAACTTCTCACCATACAAATAATGCCTCTAGATCTTCAAAGCAAAGATGATTGCTATCAATTCTAAGTCATGAGTTGGATAGTTCATCTCATGCGGTCTCGGTCATCGGGACGTGTAAGTAACCACTCTTCCATGTTGCATTAGCATGCATCCTGATCCTTTTAGCGAAACATCGCTGTATATCTCATAGCTTCTAGGTCTTGATGGAATCATTAATACGGGAAATGTCGTCAACTGATGCTTCAACCCTTGAAAACTCCTTTCACACTTGTCTATCTACTCGAACTTAGTTTTTTTCTTAGTCAATCTCGTCAGTGGAATAGCTATGGATGAAAAATTCTCTACAAAGCGTCTGTAATACCCTGCCAATCCTAAGAAACTTCAAACTTCCGTGACCGTAGTAGGCCTAGGCAAATTCATAACGGCTTCAACCTTCGTAGGATACACAACAATTCCTTCTCCAGAAACCACATGGCCAAGAAATGTCAATTTATTCAGCCAGAACTCGCATTTGCTAAACTTAGCGTAAAGCGAATGCTTCCCTTAGGGTCTGCAAAACAATCCTCATATGCTCTTCGTGTTATTCGTTACTCTTTGAGTAAATCAGGATATCGTCAATAAAGACTACAACAAATCTATCTAAGAATTCCTTGAACACCCGATGATTCAAGTCCATAAATGCGGCTGGAGCATTGGTCAGTCTAAAAGGCATCACAGTGAACTTGTAGTGGCCATATATTGTCCTAAAAGCGGTCTTAGGTATGTCCACTTTCTTAATTCTCAACTGATGATACCCGGTCCTTAGGTCAATTTTTGAAAATATCGCAGCTCCTTGCAATTGGTCAAATAAGTCATCAATTCTCGACTGTGGGTACTTATTCTTTATAGTTACTTGATTCAACTATCTATAGTCAATGCATGAATGCAATCACCCATTCTTTTTCCTCACAAATAACACCGGTGCTCCCCACGGTGAAGCACTCGGGCAAATAAATCCATTATCTAGTAATTCTTGCATATGCACATTTAGCTCTTTCAGTTCTAATAGGGACATCCTATAGGATGCCTTCAAGATCGGCTCCGTTTTGGGAGCCAACTTAATCATGAATTCTATTTCTCGCTCTGGTGGCAACCCTGGTAACTATTGGGGAAAAATGTTAGGAAACTCATGCACTACCGGAATATTTTCTAATTTAGCTTCTCCAACAGTCGTATCCATAACTGCTACTAGATAAGCTTGACATCCTTCGGTCATCAGTTTTGTTGCTTCATGCGATGAGACTAAAGGAATCGAGGTTCCTACTTGACTTCCCACAAATTCAAAACTAGGACGACATTCCGGATAGAAACGGATTATCCTACTACCACAATCAACTACCGCCCTTTGCGTACCCAACCAGTCATTCCTATGATCACATCAAAGTCATACATGGGCAACACAGCCAAGTCGATACTCTCTTTACTACCACCAATTACGATTTTACAATCAACACAGCCCAAAAAAACCAGCACATTATCATTCAACGGGGTGGCAAGATGCAGAATCACACTCAATGTTTTCAATTCCATATCAACCAAATCAGCAAACCAAGTAGACATAAACGAGTGTGATGTGCCAAGATCAAACAAAGCATAAGAAGCTTGGTCACACAAATAAATCGTACATGTGACCACGCTTCTTCTACTTCCCTACGTGCCACTACATAGACCTTTCCCTAAGCTGGGGGTTGATTTTGATCATTATGGGTAGTGGTAATTGACGGTCCTACCTGCGGTTGTTGCCCTTGAGGTCTAGTAATTGGATCTTGATTCGAGCAAGTTCTCATCCGATGGTCCATTTGATCGCACTTGAAGCACGCTCCAGTCTTTGTCGGGCAAGGTCCATTACCATGTCTTTTGCCACAGAGGCGGCATCTCCAGTTTATTGGGTTCGACAGCTTCACAATGTTCTTTGTTATCAAAGGGACGGAGCATCTATTGCTAGTCACCGGTCTTTTACTAATATGGCGATTGTCTCTGAATGAACTAAACCGCGACCCAGATGCGGCATTTCTCTTTTTCAGATCTCTGTCAATCATCTACACTCATTCGTAAATTTCCTTGTAAGTGCTCAGGTTCAAAGCTATCATCTGGTTGCGAAGCTTAGGCCTCAGTCTGTCTCGAAATCTTTGCGCCTTCTCCAAGGGATCCTCTACTAATTGGGGCACATACCTTGACAACTTGGAGAACTCAGCTTCATACTAGTCTACCGCCAAGTGGTTCTGGCGCAGCTGTAAGAACTCCACTTGCTTCCTTTCTCAAGCGGTCTCAGAAAAGTATTTGTCATTGAATGCCGTAGTAAAGGCATTCTAAGTCAAAGCTGTCCCTTCCGAAAAAATTCCATTCTTCATGGCAGCCCACCAGTCATTAGCGGTCCCTTTCAGTTGGTACACCGCTAACAGTACATTTTCTTCATCAGTGCACCTCAGAACTCCAAAGGCCTTTTTCAGTTTCTCGATCCATCTCAGTGCTAGCTCGGCGTCTCTAGTCCCATCGAACTGGGTTGACTTCAGCTTGATAAATCATTCGACCAGTTGGCCCATCTGCCTGGCCACAACAACTTCCTCCTAGGCATTCTTTACTTCATTGCCCTAGCCATGATCGTTGTTATTTCCATTGCCTCCATTATTGCCGTTATTGGTATTGACAGCGGCTATTACAGATCCCACCGCTTGAGCTATGGCAGCATCCCTATCTTGGGTCTGCCTATCAATGAGGTCGCCAATCCTTTCTAGTGCTCTTAGCACTCTGTCCGTCCTCGGATCTTCCGCCACAGGTGGCCTCGGACTAGAGGCTCTGCTCCTGGGTCTTCCTTACTTATTCTTGCATGCTTTCACTAAGTCGGGACCACCACAATTTCATCAAGAAGTTAGTAACTTATTTATCCAATCAAGTCCAAAGCTACCAAACTATGCCTTAACGAGAACAGCCATAACATAACTACCTTCCACACAACTAATTTCAGAGACACTTCACTAAACAGTCCGTGGCCATTACTCCATTCCGTCCACTTCAACGGTTCACCAAAACTAGTCATGCTCATTTACTCAGCAGACCAAGATCCAGAAATGCTTTCAACGTTAGACATGGAACTTAATCCTCATAAATCACCACAATCTTGTCAGGACCAATGTCAATCACATGCGCCAAGTCATATGCCATGCATCTCGTGCCTTATGCTAACAAGTTTCCTAAGGTCTCACTAGCTGTCCTGTCCCAACTTAATCCTCTTTATCACTCCAATCCTCAATCAACTTGAATCGAGCTAACCTTACTCTGATACCAAGCAAGGCGGTGACGTCACGTCCCACACCCCGGGTACGAACATGCGACATCCTGTAAGCGTACTCTCGAGTCCCAAGATTCACATATCGAGAGATGCATAAAAAATCTTTCACATGCGGAAGTGATAATATAAATTTCATCATACAAACATTAGTGGGAACTTGGATAGAAAGAACACCATAACTACATTTATACATAACCTCCCACGAGTTCTTACAAAAGCGTTGGTAGACTAATCCAGCTAGTTAGTAGGGTAACTGAACCAACTCAAAAGACAACCATTAACATCTTCAAAAGAAAACGAACCATTAAGGTCATCAGTAAATAACAATCTAGAAAACGGAAACCCCTAGGTTGAGCTGCTGGAGTCGTCAGTCTCTTCGACATCCTCGGAAGGCTCGTACTCCGAGAAAGTCTCCGAGCGTATCTCTATGGTATCCTCCATCGTCTCGTCTGCTGACTGTTCCACCAGGTCGTCCTCGGAGGCTTTGATCTCAATGACCCGGTCGGTGTCTTCTAGGGTTGGGGTCCTCTCGGGCATGTTTCTCGAACCAGCTACTGATCCATCGACCTCCACAGAATCCCGAGCGGGATGACACCAACTAGAGATAATCCTACAGGGTACCTCAATTCAGTAGTCCAGTAGTAACCTCTCCTACCCTCCAAAATCAAGCCTCGAACCTATGAGGCTTCCAGCTCTTTCCACCCTCATCGACCCAGACTACAGTACACTTCCTAACATATACAGTTCTTCGCCCATCCAAAAACTCCTCAAAATACGTGAACATCTCCTTCAAGTCACCTAATCTGATCAGTCTACGTAATTACGCCTCACACCATCTCATTGACAAACCCGCATAAAAGCATCAGGTTTTCAATTTCATTCCAGGCCCGTGTCGACACATATCAAATTTCGTCCCGCGTTTCAACGCATTAGGATATTGGCCATTTTAAACCCCGTGTCTCAATGCCTCCGGGTATAATTCAACACAACCTCGCGTCTCAACGCCTCAGAGTATCATAGGTTTCAAAGCATGTCATGCATTATTTCAATTTAAACTTCATGATCGAGTACAAGGTCATGCATCGAGCTAGATATTTATGGCATGTAAGGCAATCAATCTCATCATTCACAAGAGGCAATCAATTCATAGCACAAGTATGCAACAAGCATTCAAGCCATCGACACCTCATGAGAACGCACATTGGACAATCACACTATAATCCACGAGAACCAACCAAATTCACACTCAATTTACCCAATCGAGTCCAATCCTCCTAGCTAAGGTTTAGAAACCCTTTACCTCAAGCTTAATTCAACAAAAATCTCCTTCTAAGGTCCTCAAGGGTTCGGCCTTAGCACTTCAAGACAAGGCAGCGTATACCTAATGGAATTCCATCCTTTTCGTCCATTCTTCGTCGTCCAATTATCAAACCACCAAGTATAAACCTCAATAACATATCCATTGACATCCTAGTACATCTCAATGATGAAATTTGAGCTCAATTTATTCCCATACAACTCCCATGATCTTGGGAAGAACATAACCAAACAGGGCATTTTTCGATTCTATTTAGTTTCCAACTAATCAACCTACAAACCATCCTAAATTCTCAATTTAACCACTAATCTACTTGCTAACATGTAGTTCTAGGAGTTAGGAAGCCTCACCGAAAATTCGAGCTCAAGGCGACGTCAAATGGTTCACGAACGGCGTCGATCTTCCCAAGTCCTCAACCGGTCAATTTTTTCCCTTCAAACACAAGACTCATTTGGGGTCAAAACTCCATCAAATTCATCCAAAACTTTTACCACAACTCTATATGTATGTACCCTAGATGTCCACAAAATTTGGCTGAAAGATTCAAACGATTAGAGGTCCTTCGGAGTCCAAACAACAGCTTACCTTGGGCTGCGACATTTCCGTCAACTCTCGGGAAAATGGTTGGCCGGAGCTCCTCAGTGGGTCAAATGACTTGATTCAAGCTTGAGCTGATCGGCAAGAGGATGAGCTTGATGTTGGTGGCTGGTTCGAGCTCATGTGGCAGTCGGAAGTGGCGGTAGAGCAAAGCGAAGACGACGATAGTGGCTGGTCGACGGTGCAGCAGCTCACGGATTAAAGCAGAAGAAGAAGAAGAAGAAGAAGAAGATAGCAATGGAGAGAGGGGGTTTTGGCATAATGGAGGGGGTGAAGGATTGTATGCACAAATTTGAGGGTCAACCATGAAGAATGGTAGGTTAAAAGTTGGACATTTAATGCCAATTGAGCATCCATTGACACTTGTCCATATGTCAATCAATAGCTCATCCAAGGGCCGTCATTTTTCTAAATTTTCGGTAGCCATGAGGTATTGTGATTGACCAAAATGCCCTTATCCATTTATTAGGCAAGGCTAAGGCTTGAGGGGTAAAATGGTAATTTTATCCTCGAGGTCCGGAATGTCGTTTTTCTAACTATAATTTTCTTCGATGAGGCGATGGCCAATCCAATTATAATGTTAGAATTCTTGATTCTCCATTTTCTAATTTTGAGACTCGTTTATGAATCATTTATCTGTCAGATGTGATTCCAGTCTATTCCGACTGACAGACGGCTTTTGTAAACGTTACACATATCGACTCTGTGATTCATATCACATTTAGAGCTCGTCAGTTCATGGCGACCTTAGTTGTCATGTAATTGCGAGTGTTTATGACTAGTTCCAATGGCCTCGATCGTCATCGTTCAATTTAGGACAATTTTACAAATTATACATTAGCTAAGTGGCATCACCCGCGCTCCAATCGTATAACGCTAGCAATGCATTCCTTAATCATTCTTAAATCAGCCTTTCACGGCTCTAAATATCCCCTTGACAATCATTATGGTCAAAGTGTCATTTTTTATTCGAGTTCCCTAGGTTCATGTACCTTGTCTCGCGTTAGCCTTACTCTTTTGGTCAGTTAATTTGAGATTGATCAGATCCAAGCGAGATACGTTTGAAATGCATCGTTAGATATATTCTCATTAATAAGTCTCGAAATGATAGGAAAATCATAATGTCATAAACCAAGTCCCCGAACTCATTTTCTATGGTTCGTAGAGATAAAATAGTTCTCCCGCTATTTTATATAGATTTTTAATTGATCTACCGTAAATGATTAGTGACGGCTCCAATTGAATATTTTTTAATAAGTGGACCCAAGTCATGAATTGATAGAGCTTGGGAGAGATTGCACTAGGTTAATTAACTCATTTAATTAATCTAGTAATCCATTAACCCGAGATTCGAAATCGAATTTTAGGTCGCGATAGCTTGATGACTCCACTGGGGATAGTGAGAATTGATTTTTTTGAAAAAATTGAGATTAAATATGGACAATGCATTATTCAGAATTTTCATATTCCTTTAGTAGACTTAGGCCGAATTCTTGTGTTGATTTTCCTTTGAATGGCTTTATTTCATTAATCATTTAGGTGTTATATGTTTTTATAGGATAAATTTAAATGTTACTAATCTTTGTTTTGCAGGATAGTATAGTTTAAATTTTTTCTTGATTTGTATAATATGACATGTGTTCGCATGCCATTTGCATTGCATTTCTCATCGCAATCGGACCTGGATTGCTACCAATTAGGATGGTATTGCGCAGGTATCCACCTTACCTCACCTCCGAGGCACGGTCGATCTCGTCCCTCGATCCTGACAATTTTCGTCGTGTTGGAAATTTCTCCCCTGGCTATACCTCCATGGCACAGGCAGAATCTCGACTATAATCGAAATTTTGAAAATTAGACCTGATGAAACCCCTTTGGTACGGTCCATTTTTGGAATTTCACTTTGAGAACATCATTAACCAATTAACTTGCATCCATTCGCATGTGATTGTGTTGTGATTGTGGTTTCTCATGGTAAGCTCTTAACTTTTGTCTTTAGTTTAATTATTTTTCATTTTTGATCGGTCCATGGCAGATTAGGTTTTTCCTCATGGTCTTGTCAAGTCATGTCATTTTAAATGTCTTGTTTAGGAATTTTTCTAGATTTCACGGTTGTAGTATTTTTTTTTTTTAGTCAATGAAACGGTTCTGATTTTTATCCCGACTTCATTTGCACGAATTTTTACATAATTTTCGAGTTAGTTTTACTCCCATGCATCAAACAAAATATGTTTGTAGGCCGATATACTTTCATGTCCAAAAAATTTGGGCCAATACGATAGGTTTTCCATTTTATACGGAATTAATGGCCGTAATGGAGAAGGCTGGAATTTCTCACTTTTGTAGACTCCGGATCATTTTGCAAAATATCCTTAATAAAATACATCCTTTACTAAACCTCAAAACTTGAAAGTCGTAGGTCAATGCTTCAACTAGTAATCAACAAAATTCCATACCTTAATTCACAATTTAAAGGGGTCACTCGCTCTTTTAACAAAAACAGGACGAAGCAGTTTTCTAGGCATCATTGTTTCGGGGAAATGCATTAAACTGGAATAGTTAGATCATTTTCAGCTCAATCTCTTAAAATGAAAATTGTTCATTAGCCTCTTGGCTACAAGCCCATAAATTTTTACATCATTGTGATCTCCCCGTGATTTTTTATAAATTTTTTACCAAAATTCGACGAAACTGGAATTTTTTGGTCATTAGCATGAGTCAAGTTCAATCGATGTTTGTGAGTCTTGATTAGCCATGGACTGACCCCAACATGCAATACATGTCTTTCTCACTCCGTGGTCATTCCTTGCTAGTATTTTACCAGCGATTCCCGTTCCAATCGAGGTTAACGAGCATGACTGACAAGGTACAAGTCATAGCTACTCTGAGAAGGAAAGCTGATGAACTTCAAGGTGCCGTACAAGCATGGAAGTCTATGATAAACAGAAATATTGGTGTCATGGAACGTCTTGCTCATCTACTGGAGCACCAACTTGATGTGATTCAATCTTACCAAGAACGTTGTACCAATCATTGCGTGAAACTTCCAGAGAACAAGCCTTCGAAGCTGTTTGGATGGGAATTCACCCCACTTCCTATGTCTAAGACTATTATATGGCCGATCCTTTTGAAGAAAGGCATTGTCCAGCAGAAAAAACACACCCTTGGTTTGAGAGCCTCTGAAACTTAAGCTCAGGCAAGTTCTATGATTTTCATTGTGGCCAAGAGGGACACTCCATTGTGGAATGTGACACACTACGATTTTGGGTCCAGGACATGATCGATGCTGGCGACCTCATGTTCCGCGGATGGGTGTATTGTGATGGAGACCAAGATCTGTCGGTAGTTCCGAGCATGCGTATGCAATATCCTCACATGTTTAAGGATGAGATACTTTCGCCGCCTCGATTTTATTCTCGTGATATCACTTGGAACACATGGGACTATTAGCCCCACTGGAAGCTTACAGAGTTCATCGTCGGGGAAGTGGATGTAGACCCGGATCAGTTCCATTTTTTATACTTCAATCCCATGTGCAGGATTTTCCATCTTTCCTTAGGTTTTTAGGCTGCATTAGGACTTTCAATTCATGTCACACATTTGGTTCTCATTTCCATTCAATGTCGCATTTCAATAAGATGTAATTCATTAATTCCATATTAATAAAATTTAAAATATTTTTCATTAATTTTTGAATCTTGATGAAGTATCCCAAACCAACCCAATGACGATAACCAATGATCGAGCAATTTGTCATCCATGGTAAGCACTAAGGGTTGGGCTTCTCAAGACTTCTCATCCCGCGGACCTAAAATAAAATCCAGATTTTTGCAAATGACACATCAGATTTCGAGAATTGCAAGACATGCATAGTTAAACCCTATTTGTTTCTCTAATTTTGCCACATTATGTTTCAGGGGCAACCAGAGCATCTCAAGTCTTCGTTAGACTCGTTCATGCATGTTTTCTTGCTTTGGGGCAATTATAGGAAGGAGCCGATTCTCAACCCAGGGACTAGACTTCCTGAGTTGATTGATCTACTCACATATACTGGGGCAATCCACAATTTCCTCATTCCTTGAGATTTATTTCACATCTGAGTCCATTTATGTGGTTTATGCACGTCTATACATGGTTTGCACTCACTCCTTTTTATATTCTGGATGATCAAGTCAAATTGAACTTCATGAATTTCTTCTCATCATACTTTTGTTTGCATTATTAATTTTCACTACGAGATGATTTCAATTAGGAAGTCTTTTTGACCCCAAATTGAATTGGTCATTTTGAATGAGAAATGTCAGGACGACGAAAGCCAAGCTATTTCCATATGCGTCCTATATCACAACCCTCAGTAAGTAAATGTGAGAATTTCCATGCTTACAAGGTAAAAGGGTTATCTCGCAAAAAGTATGACGGTCAAAATGATATGAGGCATTCATTTCCTTCATCCAAACACTACAGGTTGTCATTTGCTTAACCCCTTTGAACGGTGGTTTCATTTCATAACTCTGTCAGGAACATCCCCACATTGAGGCAAATTTCAGAAGTTCAAGAATGAGTGGATTTTCTTGCTTTCACTCGCCTCAATCTTTGAGTATATTTGTTGCATGTGGATTCTGTGTTAGCTCAAATGCCTTAAACATGACGAAAAATATTTCATTTCTACACCCAAATACACTAATCCTTTGCTAAGCCAAATTTGAGAGGTGGATTCGCTTCTCCAAACCAAATTGGTGATTATCTTGGGAAGGAAATCATTTTCAAACCATGAGCAAAGTGCCTTGGGGCAAGTTGGAACTTGAAAATTTGCCAGCACAATATGCAGACAATTCAAATAAGACTCTCTTCCCTTTTCAAAAGAGCTCGCTGTGCAAAAAGGAAAGAGGAAAAAGCGAAGCTTGCCATGCAAAAAAAATGGTGAAGTTTGTCGTGTAAAAAGGGGCAAAAGCGTCCACTCTCATAAAAGAAAAAAGAATGAGGAAAATAGCTCTCTCAATGAATCTTTGGAAGGAAGGGAGGTCTCACCTGAATTCATTCGAAAGACGTTCTCCCAAAGAAAGATCATTACTGAAGCGCGAAATGACAGAGGCGGATGATCACCAATTTACTGATCATACAACCTTTGTTGAAAATAGGCCTCTCATTTCCAAGCCTACCCTCAACTTACCCTACAACCCTCACCAAAAGTATCTTCAGATTATGGCACTTAGGTTAATATAGGGTTTCAAATATTTGTAAATATCACTCGAAGAAGTGCAGGCAAGATCATTTTATCTCATTTGATAGGATTCATAACTTGTAAACCCAATGCAACTAATGAAGATTTCATTTCATGACTTAATGACTCATATGAGTCCTATTTGAATAGCCTTTGACCAAACCTGAATTACAGTCATTGAAAAGACCTCATGGATTCATCTAGTCATATTGATTGCAAGACTACTTAGTCCCTCGTTGAGTGTGATGAAGATAGCTCCGAGTGATTCTCATGCCCGCATCAATGGTCGGGTCAAATAGCATTTTTAAAGAGAGTGTGAGAAAGTCCTTTCTGACTGAAGGTTCCTCGTTCTATTTGGTCAAATTTTGACGAAAGGATTAAATATGTTTCCTTATTGACAAATCCCCAGTGAACCTTTGTAATGCAAAAGCTCACAAATCTTTCTAGCATATGAGGTTGCATTTACATTGATTTTATACATTCATCATTTTTTCAAGAAAATGGATAGGTATGTCGCGGTCAACCTAGCCATCACTTACCCATTTCTCAAAAACTCAGGTAAGTTTCCTAAGTCCCTTTCGAAACCTTATATCAACACTTAATCAGCTCAAAATATCCCCAGAATCTTATATTATTTTGATACCTGATTAGCTCAGGCGTCAAATCCCTTTTTTTGTTCATTCTGATTAGCTCAAACGTCACATACTTTTGTGTTTGTTCTGATTAGCTCAGACATCACATCCTTTTTGTGTTTATTCTGATTAGCTCAGACATCACAACCTTTTGTGTTTGTTTTGATTGACTCAGGCATCACACCCCTCAATGTTCACACCGATTAGCTTGGTTGTTACATATTTATCAACTCATGGTTTATAGTTCACATGGCAACTTGCCAAGAGACACAGTGTCCACGCAGATTAGCTCGAGTGCCACATCTTTATAGTCCACATGGCGACTTCCCAAAAAATAAATGTGTAGCTCGAACCATAACTCGAGCACATGTTCAAACTCTACACAGATCTTCCGCCATTTCACGTTAGAATGAAACTTCTGGCAACAGATGGGCTAGTGCCTTAGCATCTTGGCATCCACTGGAAGTCTAGAGGTTAAGGGAACCATTAGCTTATGAGGTATTTCGTAAGACAGGTATTTTCATAGGTGATCCATGTGCAAATTTCTTTAATATGGGAATAAGAGAAATTTTTAGCACATGTTATTTATAGCATTGCATTTCATGCATCATTTTATTTGCACTAGAAAATGGGATTTAAACTCCCGCAAAAAATTTCATCATCATCGTTTGCATTTGCAAAATTTAAGTTTCAATTTTAGTCTTTGAGCGAACCCTCTACAAGTCTCCACTCAAAGAGGGGCAGCTGTTGACACATAAATTTTGACTTTAAGAAATTCATTCATTTATTTCATAAAATAAGAGTTAGTAATAATTCTCGCAAAAAAAAATAATTCTAATGCATTACATATTTATTTTTTTCCTGACGATCATGCATTTGCACTTAGGATCGGAAAAGAGTTAAATGATCTTTATTTGACAGACGGCTGGAGTAGGATTCATTACGAATTTTCGACTGAGGCCAAGAGGGGGTGCCGAATTTTTTATATGGGTTTGGTCTCAATTCGAAGTCAATTCAGCCCATTTTAACCCCTTTAATTATGTGAGGATACATTAAGCTAATTAAATCCCGATTAAGGCCTAAAGTCGCACCACAAGCCCGCAAGACCATGAATAATTCGGCCCAAGACTATCTTTATCTATTGCCGAAAATATTGAGGAATTTTAAAAGGTTCGGACTCTTGTAGATCAATCCGATGATCAATAATGAATCCTACCTTCGCTAGGGTTAAGGTCTCTACTTGTCTATAAATAGAATCTTATGGACTAGGGTTTAGAGGGGAGCCATCATTAATCCACGGCATATAGAGAGGGAGAAAGAATTCAGCAAGACATAAATCTTTCTGCGTTATTATTCATAAACATCCCTCATGTAAGGTTCCCAGGATCAAGGTATTCCTTCTTTTCCCATGAACGAACTGTCTTTGGCCAATTCTTAGGATCACCTCTGTCTAGTAGAGATGAGCAGCCTAACAAACTAGGGCCATCCCTCTTGCAATACCTCTCAGTAAGTTGTGGAAGACGGCTGATGAAATTGAAGCGGAGAAGCTCGAGAAAGGAAGACGTTGTATTGGGGCTAATCAGGAAAAGGGAAGAGAAGGTGAAGGCCGGCCAGGCAGCTGACTTCGGGAATGATTTCCTTGGACAGCTTGTGAAGGCTTATCGTAACATGGACGAGAGCAAGAAAACCACAATCGGTGATCTGGTGGACAAATGCAAGACGTTCTACATCGCCGGCCTAGGATCCACCACTGCATTGTTGACATGGGTCGTCTTCGTCCTGGCGACATACACGGATTGGCAAGAGGAAGCAAGAAAGGAGGTTCTCCATGTGTTGGGAATGACGATCCCGACTCTGATGGTAGTGGAAAGTCAAGAACTGTATGGATATGAATTTTTGGTCTGGAGCTAACTAGGTAGACCAGAACAAGTTCAAGCTCACAAAAACAATAAAATCTGGATGGCCTTTTCTAGAATTTCTTTCATTAGATAGGCTGAAATTGGGAACATGATGCCTAACTGTCATATTTTCCATGTATGCAGATTAGCATGATCATAAATGAAACTCTGCGATTGTACCCTCCCGTCGTTGGGTTGATAAGGCGAGTTAACCAGCAACTCAGGCTAGCAAAACTCGTTCTTCCCACCAATATCCACATCAACGTAGGAAATCTCAAGAATCATCGTGACCGCAGAATATCGGGGGATGACGTGCATCTCTTCAAGCCGGAATGGTTAGCGGACGTCGTTGCCAAGGCCACCAGTAACAACCCAGTCGTGTTCATTCCCTTCAGCTTTGGGCCTCGAATTTGCGCAGGCACAAACTTCGCGACGCACACGAGGTGAAGATTGCTCTCTCGATGATTCTGCAACGCTATGCTTTCAAATTGTCTCCCGCGCACATCCACTATCCGGTTCAAGTCCTCATTGTTAGAATATATTATAAAATATATTAGTTGTGAGATTTATTAATTGTTATTGTAAATTAATTGGTCTAATAAAGAAAGATATATATAGTTTTCTAATTCTAGTCAGATATGAGGCTGGATAGTGTGGGCCGAGATAAACATAATTTTTAATGAGGGGATATGTTTCATTCTCAATAAATAGAGCTGTGACATTCTGATTTTTAATCAACTTCAGACTTTGTAATGAAAAGTTTATTTATATCAAGCAATGTATTTCAGTTGTATTCCGCTCAAATCTGATCAATTTGAATAGCCTGACCAAAGGGGAAGGCTAACGCAAGACAAGATACGTGGACCTAGGCAACTTGAATAGGAAATGACGCTTTGACCATAAGGATTGTCGAGGGGATATTTACGACCGCAAAAAGGCCGATCTAAGAACGATTAAGGATTACCATGCGAGCGTAGTACGATTGGAGCGCGGGTGATGCCGCTTAACCAACGTACGATTTGCAAAATTATCCTAAATCGGACTGTGACGATCGAGACCACAGGGACTAGCGATAAGCCCTCGTAATTACATGACAACCAAGGCCGCCATGAATTGACGAGCTCTAAACGTGATGAGAATCACGGGGTCGATACGTGTATAGTCTGCAAAAGCTGCCCGTCGGTTCGGAATAGGTTGGAATCACGTCGGGTAGAAGGAACAATCAGAATTGAGTCCTGAAAAGTTTGAAAAAGGAAAATCAAGAATTCCAACGTCAATTGGATTGGTCGTCGCCCTATCAAAGATGTTAGAAACGAGAAAAACGACGTTCCGAACGTCGGAGGTAAAAAAACCATAATGCCCATCAAGCTTAGGACTTTGTCTTTATAATTGAAGGAAGGACAACATGGACATTTCTCCCCTCCCCCCCAAGCTGCTGAAAATTGAAGAGCAATTGATGGCCATTGGATGCCCTTGAGAAGAACAATGGACAAGTGTCAAGCATCCAAGGGTAGTAGATCATTTCACCAATTAATGCCCACCTACCAATCACCTCAATTAATTTAAATTTTTGGGATAATAACCAGCTCTCTCTCTCTTTCTCCTCAAACCCCCCATTGGTCCATTTTTGCTCCCCCAAAGACCAGACCAAGCTTCTTCTTCTTCTTCTTCTTCTCCAGTTTCTGCTTCACCCGACCCCGCCGGACGCCGCCGTTCGGTCCGTACAACCGCCACCTCCGGCCGTCCCCTGCTGCCGACCAACTACCCAGACATATCCCCACGTCTTGCCGACATCCTCTAACTTGAATCAGGTCATTTGGAGCTCTTTGGAATTCGTGGCAAGCATTCTCCCACAGGTCGACGGAATCTGTTCCAGTTTAAGGTAGGTTCGGTTCTGAACCCTTTAGATAGTTGAAAACTTGGAATCTTTGGCTCAAATTCTGTGGAGATCAAGTAGACAAATAGATGGTTCTGTGGTAAAAATTTGGGATTTATTTGATAAGTTTTTGACCATGAACCACCCTTGTACACTATGCCCAGAATCTGCCGGTATTCTGTGTGTGAGTGCTCCGGCGACTTCCGACGACTTTCCGGCAACCACGTGACTTGAAACTCACGGTGAGACTTCCAAACTCTTAGGTAGACATTATAAGAGGTAGAATGGTGTATATTTGATGGATTTGAGATAGATTAAGGCCGGTTGGACCCGGCATGAACAGAACCGAATGGAACCAGTTCAATGCCGGGCCAAACCAGTTCTGTGGAGGGCTGAATAGGCTAGGATTATGTTGTAATTTGGTGTGTATGATATGTTAAGATGATGAGGAGTATGTAATGAGTGATTTGGATGGATGAATTGAGGAATTAGACTCGAAATTTTGACAATTCGATTGGTTAAACTAGGTTGCGTGACAAGTCAACTTTGGGACTTAGATTGGCCGAACCATAGAAGACTCAAGGAGGGAAAATTTGCATTGTTAAGCGGAGGTAAGGAATTTCCTAAATCGAGGCTAGGGGGATTGGACTCGATTGGGTAAGTCGAGGGTCGAACGGAACGATTTATGAGAAAACCCTCGCATGTAATAGCTTGATGCGCCCTTGGACATTATAGAATGATTGTTTGACCTAGCCTATGTGTGAATTGTCTAAGTGCCTGAGTACTGTTTGAATTGAATTGCATGCCACGAAATTTATTAAACATATTATCATGTGCATTGGCCATTGGTTATGAAATTTGATTTTTTTAAAAATTGAGTTAATTGATATGATGTGGCATGAAACATGATTGTGGCATTGCATGGCACGGCCCGGAGGCGTATGAGACGCGGGGCGGAGGTTGAGACCCTGATGCGACAAGGTCGCGGGACGGATTATGAAAAGGTGGCGCCCTGATGCGACGGAGTCGCGGTGTTGAGATAGTCACAATCTTGATGCGATATAATCGCGGGACAGAATACGAGCTCATTGACTCTGCCTGAAAATTGAACCGGGGCCTGATGCATTTACGCGGGCCGAGCCTGATGCGATCTAATCGCAGGCTAGAGAATGAGGCGGGCAAAGGTTGATTGATGTGGTGGAGTGACAGGCCGAGCATATACGTGCAACTGTGTGTGACATGAGAATATAAATGCATGCCTGTCCTCTATACATTATTGTTTATTGAATCATGAATGTCATACCTGCATGAGCCTATGAGTTGGATAGGTTGAGTGACTTGACTGTCTGAGTGGACGGTCAACCTGACCTAGGGTTAGGTTTTTCTTACTGAGATGTGTATCTCACCCCTTTTGGGGAAATTTTACTTTACGAATCCTAGGCAGTAGCTATGTGGCCTATTAGGTTCGGGGACCCACAGGAGATGACAGCGTACTACGATGAGTTCCCTTATAGGCAGGGAAATTTATACATAAGGAAATGTGCAGTAGTTTGGGTAGATGAGGGCAAACCAGACGGGAAGCCTCATCGGTTTGAGGCTTGGTTTAGACAGGACGGGGATAGGAAAGTCGGGCCGCTGAAGCCCCATGAGGTTCCAGAGGGTGTCATACCTCCTTAGTGTCAGACGATAGCAGACCAAGAGTTTCCCGAGGGCTCAGTGGTTGGTTCGAGGAACGGCCCGGAGCGGATGCCGATAACTGAGTTTTCCGTGCCACCGCTAGAGGATGAGGTCATCATAGTGGAGCCGTCCGAGAGAGATCCATCCGAGCCGGACCAGGAGGAGATTGTGGAGGGAGACTAGGCTGAGCAGTCATAGGAAGCGACCATGGAAAACTCTGTGGAGGTTCGGTCAGAGACTTTCTCCGAGTACGAGTCGTTAGAGGAGAGCGAGGACACCGGAGATTCCAGTAGTTCTTCCTAGGTGACTCCGGATGATGACCTGACTTTTTTATTGGCGACCTGACCCCCCTTCCCTAATGGATTCTATGGACACCTTTTCACATGTTTGCCCGTCGCCTTGCTGTATAGCGATCTGTAGTAGATGTGACCAGTTGATGTTGATGTACGACTTTATAATGCTATCCAGTCCTGCTTAGTTTTGGGATATATATATTGTATGGGGAGTTGTTGGGAAACGCTTCCGTGTGCTTAATATAAATTATTTCATCTCTCGATCTTCCTTTATACATAAGTGGATCCTTGGGACCGCCGAGAGATTATTGTTGTTTTGCTTGCATGGATGATTGTGTGCTCGCGATGAGGCGCGAGGCATGACATCCCCGCTTGTTTTGGTAGCAGAGCAAGGTCAGCTCGATACGAAGTTGGTTAAGGATTGGAGTAATAAGGAGGACTAGGTAGGACACGGACGGATAGTTAGACCTTAGGAAACTGGTCAGGGTAAGGCAGGAGATGCCTAGTTATGACTTAACACCTATGGATGGTGTTTGATCTTGGTAAGGTTTTGACAGGGCATAGAGGATTGAGTTCTCTACTTAGGATTGAAGGTCGTTTCTAGAACTTGACCGGCTTGATGCTTGAAAGTGGTTAGTTTTAGTGAATCACTAGAATGAATGGATTTGAGTAACGACCATGAGCCATTGGTTGGGACATTTCTGGAATTGATGTTGACGTATGAAGTACTGTTGTTGTGTAATTATTTTGTTAAGGAGTAGTTAGTAACCCTGGATTGGATGATTGAGTAAGTTGCTAACCTGTTACTGAACTTGTTATGGACCAGGTTCGTTAGTAAGTGACAGAGATGAGTAACCCATCCAAACGACCTGGAAGACCAAGAGGCAGAGCCTCTAGCTCGAGGCCGCCCGTAGCTAAAGATCCAAGAGTGGACGGTCTATTAAGGGCAATGGAAGTACTTAGGGACATCATAGAGAGGCAGGCCGAGGATCGAGACTCTGTCATAGCCCAGGCAGTGGGAGCTGCCCTAGCAGCTACGAATACCAACATTGGCAACGCTGGTGGAAGTGAAAGTCAGGGCGAGCCGAACCAGAGTAATGAAACGGTGAACCCTCAAGAGGAAATCATAGTGGCCAGGCAGTGGGCCAACTGGTGGAACAATTTATGAAGTTGAAGCCGACGTAGTTTGACGGGATTGGAGATCCCGAGCTAGCACCTAAATGGATAGAGAAGCTGGAAAAGGCTTTCAGGGTACTAAGATGTACTGATGATGAGAAGGTGTTGCTAGCCGTATATCTACTAAAGGGTACGACAAACAACTGGTGGGCTGCCACCAAGAATGGAGTCTTCCTTAAAGGTGCGGCCCTAAACTGAAACACCTTTAAGAGGGCGTTCAATGACAAGTACTTTTCAAAAATGGCCAGGGAAAGGAAACAAATCGAGTTCCTGCAGCTACGACAGAACCAGCTATCGATAGATCAATATGAAGTTGAGTTCTCGAGGCTTTCGAGGTATGTGCCTCGATCGGTGGAGGATCCTTTGGAGAAGGCACGGAGATTCGGGGATGGTTTGAGGCCCGAACTCCGCAGCCAGATGATAGCCTTGAATTTGAGAACCTACAAGGAGATATACGAGCGAGGTCAGATGATTGAGCGAGACTTGAGGGAAAGAAACATCGCAACTGGATCGCGGTTCCTGTCATTTAGAGACCATCGTCAAATGGGCAAGAGACCGATGGCAGGTAACACACATTTCGTGCCGCCTGCAAGGAGGAATATCGTGAAATCGCCAAACCCGGCGAACTGGAGCTGCAGGCAATGTGGCAGAAGGCATGGGAATGGACCATGCCCTATAAGGACTAGAGTCTGTTTCAAGTGTGGTTAGCTGAGCCACCAAATGAGGACATGTCCAAATCAAGCACCGGCCAGTCGACCACAAGGACCGAAGCCGCAAGCAGGATCGTCGACTGCAGCACCTCGGATAGAACCGAACAGACCACCAGCTCAGGGTAGAGTGTACGTTGTAGCGCGCAACGAGGCAGAAGATGCGCCTGGAGTGATCACAAGTACGGTTTACTTGTGCACCCAGACCGCTTATGCATTATTTGACCCAGGTGCCAGGCATTCTTTTGTATCAGTACAGTTTGCTGAGTTAGTAGGCATGAGATTAGAACCATTAAGCATGGCATTGCATGTAGCCACCCCATTGAAGGATAATGTCTTGGTTTCATTAGGGTGTGCGGAATGTGAGATTATGGTTAGAGGAAGTAAGGAGAGTATCGACTTAGCTGTATTGCCTATGTTTGATTTTGACGTGATTATAGGAATGGATTAGCTGAGTAGGCAAGGAGCGGTAGTAGACTGTGGTAATAAAATGATTCGATTTTACTAGAAAGATTGCCCTAGTTATGAATTGGTAGGAAGCCGAGGAGGAGTCTCAATTCCCTTGGTTTCATCTTTGGAAGTAACTAAGTTGATATCTGAAGGATGTCGGACATACTTAGTAGCCGTGATGGATACGACTATCGAGGAACCTAAGTTAGAGAACATTCCTGTGGTACGGGAGTTTTCGGATGTGTTTCTCTAGGAACTGTCGGGATTGCCACTGGAGCGGGAAATAGAGTTTGTGATTGAATTAGCTCCTGGAACGGAGCCGATTTCGAAAGCACCGTACAGAATGTCCTTGTCAGAATTAAAGGAGTTAAAGGTGCAAATGCAAGAGTTGCTGGACAAAAGATTCATCCGATCAAGTGCTTCGCTGTGGGGAGCACCGGTGCTGTTCGTAAAGAAGAAAGACGGGTCCTTGCGACTATGCATTGATTACCGGCAACTGAATCAGGTGACGGTGAATAACAAGTATCCGCTGCCGAGGATTGACGATCTTTTTTATCAATTACAAGGAGCAGCAGTGTTCTCGAAGATTGACTTGAGGACGGGGTATCACCAGCTGAGGATCAAGAAGGAAGACATACCGAAGACTGCATTCAGGATGATGTATGGACATTACGAGTTTACGGTAATGCCGTTCGGATTGACTAACACCCCAGCTGCATTTATGGATCTAATGCATCGAGTATTCAAGGAGTTTCTGGACAGGTTCGTCATAGTTTTCATTGACGACATCTTAATCTACTCGAGGAGTGACGTAGAGCACGAAGAACATCTGAGAATCATATTGAGGACGCTGAGGGAACATTCGCTGTATGCGAAGCTAAGTAAATGTGAATTTTGGCTAGACAGGATAGCATTTCTGGGTCAGATTGTGTCCAGTGAAGGGATTGCAGTAGACCCTGCAAAGATAGAGGCTGTAACCAATTAGCCGAGGCCTACTACGGTCACGGAGGTCAGAAGCTTCTTGGGACTCGCAAGATATTATAGGCGATTCGTGGAAAAGTTCTCATCCATAGCCGTCCCACTGACGCGGTTAATGAAGAAGGAAACGAAGTTCGAATGGACTAATTGGTGTGAATAGAGTTTCCCAGAGCTTAAACATAGATTGACGACCGCGCCGGTACTGACCATTCCGTTGGGACCGAGAGGATATGAGATCTACAGCGACGCTTTGCTGAAAGGATTGGGTTGTGTATTGATGCAGCACGGCCGGGTAGTAGCTTATGCATCCAGGCAATTGAGGCCGCACGAAATGAATTACCCGACCCACGACTTGGAGTTAGCGGCGATTGTGTTTGCCTTGAAGATTTGGAGGCATTATCTTTGTGGCGAGAAGTTTCAGATATATACAGACCACCAGAGTTTAAAGTATTTGTTTTCCCAAAAAGAGTTGAACCTAAGGCAGCGCAGGTCGATGGAGCTGTAGAAAGATTATGATTGCAAGATATTATATCATCCTGGGAAAGTAAACAGAGTGGCAGATGCATTAAGTCGAAAGTCGAGTATTGCATGCCTGCTGGTGAGAAGTTGGTCGGCGATAGAGGATCTGAGAGATTCTGAATTTAAATTGGAGGTTAATCAGCTATCCAGTTTGATAGCGACTTTGAGGGTGGAACCTAAGGTCCAAGAAGGGATTAGGGCATTACAGTCTACGAATCTAAAGATTCAGAAAGTTATCGAAATGGAAGCGACGAAGAGGAAGCCAGAGTTCCAGGTGTCTGAGGATAGACTTTTGAGATTTCGAGGGCGATTATGTGTACCAAAGGATGAAGGGCTCCGAGAAAGAATCTTGTCAGAGGCTCATAGGAGCAATTCCAGTGTCCACCCTGGAAGTACAAAGATGTACCAAAACTTAAGACAACATTATTGGTGGAACGGAATGAAGGTAGACATGGCAAGATATGTGGCTAAGTGTTTGACTTGCTAGCAAGTGAAAGCGCAGCATTGTAAGCCTGGAGGATTGTTGCAGCCGCTGGAGATTCCGGAATGGAAGTGGGAACACATAACTATGGATTTTTGTGATGGGACTTCCGAGGAGCCAAAGAGGTCACGACTCTATCTAGGTAGTCGTGGATCGATTGACCAAGTCCGCCCACTTCATTTCCTTGCGAAAGGACTTTGCCATGGATAAGTACGCAGAATTGTACATGAGGCACATAGTAAGATTACACGGAGTGCCAGTAACGATCACCTCAGATAGGGATCCGAAGTTCACGGCAAATTTTTGGAAGAGTTTGCAAGGAGCAATGGGGACACGACTACAATTTAGTACGGCGTAGCACCCACAGACTGATGGACAGTCGGAAAGGACCATCCAGACGCTCGAGGACATGTTGAGAGCGTGTGTCATAGATTTCAAAGGGGGATGGGAAGAGCAATTACACCTGGTAGAGTTTGCGTACAACAATAGCTACCAACAGAGTATACAGATGGCACCGTTTGAGGCACTCTATGGTAGAGCATGCAGGACACCAATATGTTGGGATGAAGTAGGAGAAAGGAGTATCACAGACCCTGAGTTAGTAGAGCAATCGGTGGAAGCAGTGAAAATCATTCGGGACAGGTTGAGGACGGCGCAAAGTCGCCAGAAGAGCTATGCAGACAAGTGGCGCAAGCCTTTGGAGTTTCAAGCGGCCCTCGACTTACTCGATTGGGTAAGTCGAGGGCCAAACGGAATGATTTATGAGAAAACCCTCGCATGTAATAGCTTGATGCACCCTTGGACGTTATAGAATGATTGTTTGACCTAGCCTATATGTGAATTGTCTCAGTGCCTGAGTACTATTTGAATTGAATTGCATGCCACGAAATTTATTAAACATATTATCATGTGCATTGGCCATTGGTTATGAAATTTGATTTTTTTTTTAAAATTGAGTTAATTGATATGATGTGGCATGAGACATGATTGTGGCATTGCATGGCATGGCCCGGAGGCGTATGAGACGCGGGGCGGAGGTTGAGACCCAGATGCGACGAGGTCGTAGGATGGATTATGAAAAGGTGGCGCCCTGATGCAACGGAGTCGCGGGGTTGAGATAGCCACAGTCCTAATGCGATATAATCGCGGGACAGAATACGAGCTCATTGACTCTGCCTGAAAATTGAACCAGGGCTTGATGCATTTACGCGGGGCGAGCCTGACGCAATCTAATCGCGGGCTAGAGAATGAGGCGGGCAGAGGTTGATTGATGTGGTGGAGTGACAAGCCGAGCATATACGTGCAACTGTGTGTGACATGAGAATATAAATGCATGCCTGTCCTCTATACATTTTTGTTTATTGAATCATGAATGTCATACCCACATGAGCCTATGAGTTGGATAGGTTGAGTGACTTGACTGCCTGAGTAGATGGTCAACCTGACCTAGGGTTAGGTTTTTCTTACTGAGATGTGTATCTCACCCATTTTGGGAAAATTTTACTTTACGAATCCTAGGCAGTAGCTATGTGGCCTATCAGGTTCGGGGACCCGCAGGAGATGACGGCGTACTACAATGAGTTCCCCGACAGGCAGGAAAATATATACATAAGAAAATGTACAGTAGTTTGGGTAGATGAGGGCAAACTAGACTGGAAGTCTCATCGGTTTGAGGCTTGGTTTAGACAGGACGGGGATCGAAAGGTCGGGCCGCTGAAGCCCCATGAGGTTCCAGAGGGTGTCATACCTCCTTGGTGTCAGACTATAGCAGACTAGGAGTTTCCCGAGGGCTCAGTGGTTGATTCGAGGAACGACCCGGAGCGGACGCTGACAGCTGAGTTTCCTGTGCCACCGCCAAAGGATGAGGTCATCGTGGTGGAGCCGTCCGAGAGAGATCCATCTGAGCCGAATCAAGAGGCGACTGTGGAGGGAGACCAGGCTGAGCAGTCGCAGGAAGCGACCATGGAAAACTCTGTGGAGGTTCCGTCAGAGACCTTCTCCTAGTACAAGCCGTCAGAGGAAAGCGAGGACACCGGAGATTCCAATAGTTCTTCCTAGGTGACTCCGAATGATGACCTGACTTTTTGACTAGCGACCTGACCCCCCCTTCCCTAATGGATTCTGTGGACACCTTTTGACATGTTTGCCCGTCGCCTTGCTGTATAGCGGTCTGTAGTAGATGTGACCAGTTGATATTGATGTACGACTTTATGATGCTATCCAGTCCTGCTTAGTCTTGGGATATATATATATTGTACGGGGAGTTGCTGGGAAACACTTCCGTGTGCTTAATGTAAATTATTTCATCTCTCGATCTTCCTTTATACATAAGTGGATCCTTGGGACCGCCGAGAGATTATTATTGTTTTGCTTGCAGGGATGATTGTGTGCTCGCGATAAGGCGCAGGGCGTGACAAGAGCTCAGTCCATCCTCTAAACCCTAATATCCGCATAACCTCACATAAAGAGTCGTCAGAACGATACCTGAGGGGCCGTCTCATTGAAGCCAGTGATAAAGAGGGTTCATAGAGGAGAAGATCTTGAGCATTGGATTGTCGCAAGTTCAGCATCAAGAATGATGTATCCGAAACCAGGTGCGTCAATTCTTCTAATCTATGAATGTGTGATTCGTATTTCTATACATGAGATCTTAGGTCACTGCATACGGAATATAATTGTAGCTTACATGTGGTATCAAAGCTTACACGTTTTAGATATCGAATCACGTTTTTGCTATTTTTTTAAATTTTTATTTTCCAATAGTTTGGATTCAAGAAAGCTTTCAACTTTTTCCTCTGTGGTGATTTTTTCTTTTATTTTGTGCGGCTGGATTTATTTGGAATGAGTATTGTGCTTGTCAGAAAGAAAAGTCAAAAGGGAATCTTGATTTAGGTTTTCACCCATCTATATGGCGTGGGCCAATCAGTGTTCTAGAGAGTTCTCTTTTTTTTTTATGCACAAAATTCTTGTCTCGCGATGGGACTTGTAAAAAAAACTACAGGAATAGAACAAGTCGTGCGAATAAAGGGAACTCTATCTTAAACAAGTCGTATGCTCATGCTTTACAAGGTGATATATTTATTTTACATGTTTGATACTTTTATAGATGAAAAATACCTATGAAATTCCAAATATGTGTATATTTTGGGGTATTTTTGCGTATTTCCAGGTATTTCTCTATGGTTTTATAAAATACAGGTGCTAGCTTACATGTAAGTACCACATACAGATATGTGGAGCATGATCTGTCAATACATGCATATGATTTGTCATGTATTGCTGAGTGTATCGATGTAAATTAGTGGCATGTAATTTTGGGGATGATTGCCCCTAATTTTTCAAATTATGTGCATACGGTAAATGTGAAATTTAAAGTTTATATCCCAAATTCAGATAAATTCAATTGGGTTGTGACCGCCAAAGTGGCACACTTGATTGAATTTAATAAAGAACATTTTATAAAGTATTGGGATGTCTCCTATTTTAATGCGTAGTTATACTCCCAAAGGAGGTAATTACATATTATTGCATGGAGAGTTACATGTATAGCATATGGTTGAGGATTGATTAGTCTAAGTGTTGTCATACACTCAAAGGTGGTGATTAACGAAGATTGAAATAAATTCTCATGCCCACTGTAATGTAGGGAGTATACAATTGCATATTGTGTTTTCTGCCCAAAGGTGATTATATGATGATGTATGTATCTCTCAAGGTAAAATTTCACATTTTGCTAATTGAAAATATTGATTATTTTTTTAGTCACCGTTTTTGTGAACGGCAACTCTACTAACATTAAGAATTGAGATTCATACGGGTTCAATTTTTTAGAATTGAATTAGGATTTCCTGTTTACAAAGGATTAGCAAATATTTGTATTGCTCTTGTCAAGAAAGACCCCGTAGTTCTCAGTTTTATTAATGAGAACTTTCAAAAGCATTATGTGCTTATTGGGTAAAGAGCAATTGGATTCGCTTGTTTGATATAAAGCGATATATTAAATAACACTTGAAAAGTGTTTTGGTAGTTAATTACATTGTTAAATAAATGAAGGAAGCTTTGGAGGCTTTGAAATTATATCTCATATATTACTAA
Organism: Rhodomyrtus tomentosa; assembly: GCA_028455895.1. NCBI lineage: Eukaryota > Viridiplantae > Streptophyta > Magnoliopsida > Myrtales > Myrtaceae > Rhodomyrtus > Rhodomyrtus tomentosa. The sequence continues at coordinate 7,206,377 of JAPCWY010000003.1, read as the reverse complement.
GAGTGGTACATATCTGTAATGACCGCTCAACAGCAAGTGTGATGGTTCTATCAAGATTAATGATTACGTGTTAAAGTTGGTACAATTGCATATTGAGCGGTTTTGAAGTCATACTCATAAAGAAATAATAAACCATCGATCATACTAACCATTTGGGTCCATTGAAAGCATTATTTGAGAAGGATAGTAACCGCTATTTCTTTTATAAGAAGAACAGTTACATAAAGAAATACTACAGTTAATACAAAAACTTAGTTATCAAAATATGAGCATAAAGTAATGACTCTTTGATATTGGTTTGTGAATTTATTCTATCTAAAGTCTCATCTAGTTTGTGATGGCTAGATAGCGGTGCAACATATTATGTTGCGTTTTCCATATAGAAATTCATAAACTGAAAGATACCAAATCAGGATGAATCAAGCTCACTATAGAAACAAGTATAAAGCTGATGTTGAATTGATGGGAATGTCATTCCGAATTTTGATTTTAATGTGATAATAAGAAACATATTTTATGTGCTCTTCTTAAAGACGGAATTTAGTTCTCGTATCAAGTTTGGACATGTGCATTTGCTCTTTTGAGATTTTAAATAAAATAATAATTATTTTTTTTAATTAAAATAAAGTTGAGTATTACTCTATGTCCAATGGATTGTACAGATTATGTTTATCTTTCAATGAATTATAAGTCGCTTATACAGCTGAAACGTTATTTGCAAAAGATCTCTGCCTAAGGATCAATCATGCGCATTATGGAATAAATTTCTTGGTTACATCAGTAAAGAAAGAGCGGAAAGATTGATAAAAGCAAGCATTCTGCTCACTCCTAAAAGTGACCTAAACATATGCACATATTGAAGTAGAGGCAAGATAACTAAGATAAAGGATGAAAATATAGTCGATATTTATGACTTATTGAAGATCATTTATACTGGTACAAATGGATCCTATATGGCAATATTGTGTAGAGTTTTTTTTATCACATTTAAATGATAATTTTTCTCTATATGTGTTCATACTTGATTAAAGAAAGGTTTAATTTTCATGACAAGTTCAACATTTTTCTGACTATAGTCAATAAACATTAAAAAAAAAGTGTCATTTGATCAAGGTGATGAGTATCATGGTTGACATGACAATGCTGGATAGCTTAAAGAGCCATTTTACCGAATAATTTAAAAGATACTGAGATAGTGACTTAATTTGCTATTCTTGATGTTATTGAACAAAAAGGTGTGGTTGAAAGACAAAATCACACCATATAGATATGATGAAGAGTATGATTTATAAAACTAATTTATATGACTTTTGTGGGGTAAAACTTTGAAAATAACCCATCATGTTTCTATCAAAACTATTTCATTAACTTCTTTTGAGACATAGATTGGACGTTAATCTAGTTTCAACCATATAAAGATTTGAGGTATAAGTTACATAATCAAATATTGGATAAGTTGGATTCCAGAATCACTCAGTTTTATTTCGTACCTTACCCAGTTTATTTAAAGGGGTATTCATTTATCATCCCAAAAGAGGAACAAGAATTGTGGAATTACATATAGTTAAATTGTTAGAGCTTGATATAGCCGAATAAGGGTAGTTGCTCACAGACTATTAAAGGTTCTTGTACAATAGGCACCATTGTGTCCATTTTTTTTTATCTATACAGATGATTTCACGCCCCGCAACTCGGGCACGAGCACGCGACTCCATTCAAGCGTACTCTCGAGTCCCAGGATTCACATATCGAGAGATGCATAAAAAATCTTTCGCATGCGGAAGCGATAATATAAATTTCACCGTACAAACATTAGCGGGGATTTGGATAGCAAGAACACCATAATTACATTTATACATAACCTTCTACGAGTTCTTACAAAAGCGCTAGTAGACTAATCCTGCTAGTCAGTACGGGTAACTGAACCAACTCAAAAGACAACCATTAACATCTCCAAAAGAAAACGGACCATCGAGGTCAGCAGCAAACAACAATCTAAAAAAACGGAAACCCCTAGGTTGAGCTACAGGAGTCGTCAGTCTCCTCGACATCCTCGGTAAGCTCGTACTTTGAGAAAGTCTCCGAATATATCTCTACGGTATCCTCCATCGTCTCGTATGCTGACTGCTCCACCAGGTCGTCCTCAGAGGCTTCGATCTCAATGACCTCGTCAATGTCTTCTAAGGTTGGGGTCCTCTCGGGCATATTCCTCAAACTAGCTATTGATCGCTCGACCTCCACAGAATCCCGAGTGGGATGACACCAACTAGGAATAACCCTACGAGGTACCTCAGAGGACTTCAGTGGTCTAGTAGTAACCTCCCCTACTCTCCGAAACCAGGCCTCGAACCTATGACACTTCCAGCTCTTTCCACCCTTATCGACGTAGACTACGGTACACTTCCTAAGGTACACGGTTCCCCGTCCGTCCGGAAACTCCTCAAAATACGCGGACATCTCCTTCAGGTCACCTAGTCTGATCGAAGACATCCTCACGGTCTATGATCTGAAAAGGTGATCCCGCAAGGGGGTGAGATTTATATCTCAGTAAGACAGGTCTTAACCCTAGGTTAGGCTGACTGTACACTTAGGTGAAATGCAACCAAGAACAATGCATAGGCAACCGTATGAAGCATTTAGCAATCATTAAATAGCATAAGGGCACAGACGAGTGTCAAAAACACAATCATGGCATCGTATCTCATCGTTCAAAGTAAGCACACATAATCAAATCAGGTCACACCTTCCGCCCTTCTAGGCCTCTATTTGATTCACGCTCGTGTTTAGAACACCTCAGGCTCAATCTGTGTAATTACACCTCAGACCATCTCATTGACAAACCCGCGTAAATGCATCAGGTTTTCAATTTCATTCCAAGCCTGTGTCGAAACATATCAAATTTCGTCCCATGTTTCAACGCATCAAGACATTGGCCATTTCAAACCCCGCGTCTCAACGCCTTAGGGTACAATTCAACAAAACCCCGCATCTCAATGCCTCAGGGTATCATAGGTTTCAAAGCATGCCAGACATTATTTCAATTTAAACTTCATGATCGAGTACAAGCTCATGCATCGAGCTCAAGCTCATGCATCGAGTTAGATATCTATGGCATGCAAGGCAATCAATCTCATCATTCACAAGAGGCAATCAATTCATGGCACAAGTATGCAACAACCGTTCAAGCCATCGACACCCCACGAGGATGCACATTGGACAATCACACTATAATCCACGAGAGCCAACCTAATTCACACCTAATTCACCCAATCAAGTCCAATCCTCCTAGCCAAGGTTTAGAAACCCCTTACCTCAAGGTTAACTCAACAAAAATCTCCTTCCAAGGTCCTCAAGGGTTCGGCCTTAGCACTTCAAGATAGGGCAGCATATACCTAATGGAATTCTATCCATTTCGTCAATTCTTTATTGTCCAATTATCATACCACCAAGCATAAACCTCAATAACATATCCATCAATATCCTGGCATGTCTCAACAATGAAATTTGAGCTCAATTTCAACTCTCAACAGCTTCAACAATTCTGTTTGCACAGAATCGAAACATGGCATTTTCGATTATGTGCATACCTCCCTTGATCAGCCCTTAAACTATCGTAAATCCTCAATTTATCCACTAATCTACTTGCTAACATATAGTTCTATGAGTTAGAAAGCCTCACAAAAACTTTGAGCTCAAGGCAACATTAAATGGTCCACAAACGGCACCGATTCCTCCAAGTCCTCAACCAGCCAATTTTTTCCTTTCAAAAATAAGACCCATTTGGGGTCAAAAATCCATCAAATTCATCCAAACGTTTTACCACAACTCAGTGTTTATATGCCCTAGATGTCCACAAAATTTGACCGAAAGATTCAAACTATTCGAGGTCCTACGGAGTTCAAACAACAGCTTACCTCCAGCTACGACAGTTTTCGTCGACTTTCGGGAAAATAGTTAGCCGGAGCTCCTCAGTGGGTCAAATGACTTGATTCAAATTGGAGCTGGCCGGCAAGACAATGAGCTTGATGTTGGTGGCTGGCTCGAGCTCAGGTGGCAGCCAAAAGTGGCGAAGGCGGCGGCAAAGTCTAGTCGGGCGGTGGAGTCTTCGGCTGGAGGAAGAAGAAGAAGAAAAGGAAGAAGATGGCTATGGTGATGGTGTTCGGCTGAAGGAGTGAGAGAGGGAGGTATATACACCATATGGCTTGGTCAACTTGGTAGAATGGTAGGTTAAAAGTGAGTCATTAAATGTCAAAGCCTAATCCTTTGACACTTGTCCTCATGTCAATCAAGTCTTCATCCAAGGGCTGTTATTTTCCTAATTTTCGGCAGCCATGAGGTATTGTGATTGATCAAAATGCCATTATCCATTTATTAAGACAAGGCTAAGGCTTGAGGGGAAAATTATAATTTTACCATCGACGTCCGGAACGTCGTTTTTCTAATTCAATTTTCTTCGATGAGGCGACGGCCAATCCAATTATAATATTGGAATTCTTGATTCTCCATTTTTTTATTTCAAGACTCGTCTATAAATCATTTCTCTGTCAGATGTGATTCCAGTCTATTCCGAACTGACTGGCTACTTTTGTAGACATTTTGTGTATCGACTCTGCGATTCATATCACACTTAAGGCTCGTCAGTTCATGACGACCTTGGTTGTCATGTAATTTTGAGGGTCTATTACTAGTTCCAACGGTCTCGATCGTCATCGCTCGATTTAGGAAAATTTTGTAAATTATACATTGGTTAAGCGGCATCACCCACGCTCCAATTGTATAACGCTAGCAATGCATTCCTTAATCGTTCTTAGATCTGCCTTTCACGGCTTTATATGTCCCATCGACAATCCTTATGGTCAAAGTATCATTTCTTATTCGAGTTCCCTAGGTCCACGTACATTGTCTCACGTTAGTCTTCCCCTTTTGGTCAGTTAACTCGAGATTAATCAGATCTGAGTGAGATACAACTGAAATACATCGTTAGATATATTTTCATTAATAAGTCACGAAATTACAGAAAAATCAGAATGTCACAGCTCTTCCCCCTTACAAAAATTTCGTCCTCGCAATTTGCAATAAACCGGTTACTCAAACAAATAGGGGTATTGACGCCCCATCGTTTCTTCGTTTTCCCAAGTAGCACATTCGGTTCCACGGTGCTCCCAAACGACTCTGATCAATGAAATCGTTTTATTCCTTAGAATCTTCTCCTTTCGATCTTCGATCCTGACTGGCTTTTCTGCGTATGATACTCTGTCATCCACTTCGATAACCTTGTAATCTAGTACATGTGTCGGGTTCGGCTCGTACTTCCGTAACATTGATATATGAAAGATGTTGTGTACTTGGAACAAGTAAGGCGGCAAGGCAAGCCTATAGGCCAAGGTCCCAATTTGTTCCAAAATCTCAAAAGGCCCTACGTACCTTGGGCTCAGTTTCCTTTTCTTTCCAAATCGAAAGAGTCCTCTCATTTGGCGACACCTTAAGAAAAACATGATCGCCTACTTGAAACTCCAGAGGCTTATGTCGTTTATCTGCATAACTTTTCTAACGACTATGTGTTGTTTTTAGTCTAACCCGGATTATCTTCGTCGCTTCCACCAATTACTCTATCAACTCTGGGACTGTAATACTTCTTTCTCCAACTTCGTCTCCTGCATCTTTAGCTCTTTCAATTCTAATAGGGACATCCTATAGAGCGCCTTCGAGATCAGCTCCATTCCGGGAGCCAACTAATCATGAATTCTATTTCTCGCTCTGGTGGCAACCCTGGTAACTCTTGGGGAAAAATGTCAGGAAACTCACGCACAACCGGAATATTTTCTAATTTAGCTTCTCCGGCAGTCGTATCGATAACTACTACTAGATAAGCCAAACATCCTTTGATCATCAGTTTTGTCGCTTCAAGCGATGAGACAAAAGGAATCAAGGTTCCTCCTCGACTTCACACAAATTCAAAACTAGGACAACCTTCCGAATAGAAACGGATTATCCTACTACCACAATCAACTACCGCACTTTGCTTACCCAACTAGTCCATTCCTATGATCACATCGAAGTTATACATGGGCAACACAGCCAAATCGATACTCTCTTTACTACCAACAATTACGATTTTACAATCAACACAGCCTAACGAAACCAACACATTATCCTTCAATGAGGTGGCAACATGCACAATCACACTCAATGGTTTCAATTCCATAACAACCAAATCAGCAAACTAAGTAGACACAAACGAGTGTGATGTGCCAGGATCAAACAAAGCATAAGCAGGCTGGTCACACAAATAAATCGTACATGTGACCACGCCAGGCGCTTCTTCTGCTTCCCTGCATGCCACTGCATAAACCCTTCCCTGAGCTGGGAGTCGGTTCTAATCATTCTGGAGAATGACAGTTGACGGTCCTGCCTGTGGTCGTTGCCCTTGAGGTCTAGTCATTTGAGCTTCATTCGGGCAAGTTCTCATCTGATGGCCCATTTGACCACACTTGAAGCACGCTCCAGTCCTTGTCGGGCAAGGTCCATTACCATGTCTTCTGCCGCAGAGGCGGCAGCTCTAGTTCATTGGGTTTGGCAGCTTCACAATATTCTTTTTTATCGGAGGGACGAAGCGTCTATTGCCAGTCACTGGTCTTTTACCAATCTGGCAATTGTCTCTAAATGAACTAAGCTGTGACCCAAATGCGACATTTCTCCCTTTCAGATCTCTCTCAATCATCTGCCCTCGTTCGTAAATTTCCTTATAAGTCCTCAGGTTCAGAGCTATCATCTGGTTGTGAAGCTCAAGCCTCAGTCCGTCTCGAAATCTCCACGCCTTTTCCAAGGGATCCTTTACCAATCGAGGTGCATACCTTGACAACCTGGAGAACTCAGCTTCATATCGGTCCACCGTCAAGTGGTTTTGGCCCAGCTGTAAGAACTCCACTTGTTTCCTTTCTCAGGCGGTCTCAGAGAAGTACTTGTCATTGAATGCCGTAGTAAAGGCATTTCAAGTCAAGGTTGTTCCTTCTAAAAAGATTCCATTCTTGGTGGCAGCCCACTAGTCATTAGTGGTCCCTTCTAGTTGGAACACCGCAAACAGTACATTTTCCTCATCCGTGCACCTCAGTACTCCAAAGGCCTTTTCTAGTTTCTCGATCCATCTCGGTGCTAGCTCGGGGTCTCCAGTCCCATCGAACTGGGTTGGTTTCAGCTTGATAAATTGTTCGACCAGTTGGACCATTTGCCTGGCCACAACAACTTCCTCCTGGGCATTCCCTACCTCATTGCCCTGGCCATGATCGTCGTTGTTTCCATTGTCTCCATTATTGTCGTTATTGGTGTTGACAGCGGCTATTGTGGCTCCCACCGCTTGAGCTATAGCAGCATCCCTATCATGGGTCTTCCTGTCAATGAGGTCGCAAATCATTTCTAGTGCTCTCAGCACTTTGTCCATCCTCGAATCGTCCACCATGGGTGGCCTCGAACTAGAGGCTCCGCTCTTGGGTCTTCTAGGTATTCTAGGCGGATTACTCATTCTTGTATGCTTTCACTAAGTCTGGACCACCACAATTTCACCAAGAAGTTAGTAACTTATTTATCCAACCAAGTCTAGAGCTACCAAACTATGCTTAACGGGAACAGCCATAGCATGACAACCTTCCACACAACTAATTTCATAGGCACTTCACTAAACAGTCCGTGGCCATTACTCCATTCCATCCACTTCAACGGTTCATCAAAACTAGCCATGCTCATTTACTCAGCAAACCAAGATCCAGAAATGACTTTCAACGCCAGACAAGGAGCTTAATCTTCATAAATCACCACAATCTTGTCGGGACCAATGTCAATCACAAGCGCCATGTCAAATGCCATACATCTCGTGCCTTAGTCTAACGAGTTTCTTAAGGTCTCGCTACCCGGCCTGTCCCAACTTAATCCTCCTTATCACTCCAATCCTCAATCAACTTGGATCGAGCTGACCTTGCTCTGATACCAAGCAAGGCGGTAATGTTACGCCTCGCACCCCGGGCACGAACGCACGACACCCTGCAAGCATACTCTCGAGTCCCAATATTCACATATCGAGAGATGCATAAAAAATCTTTGGCATGCGGAAGCAATAATATAAATTCCACCGTACAAACATTAGCGGGGACTTGGATAGCAAGCACCACAACTTTATTTATAGATAACTTCCCACGAGTTCTTGCAAAAGCATTGGTAGACTAATCCTGCTAGTCAGTAGGGATAACTAGACCAACTCAAAAGACAACCATTAATATCTCCAAAAGAAAATGGATCATCGAGGTCATCAGCAAATAGCAATCCAGAAAATGGAAACCTCTAGGTTGAGCTGTTGAAGTCGTCAAACTCCTCGGCATCCTCGGTAGGCTCGTACTACGAGAAATTCTCCGAGGGTATCTCTACAGTATCCTCCATCGTCTCGTCTGCTAACTGCTCCCCCAAGTCGTCCTTGGAGGTTTCGATCTCAATGACCTCATCAGTGTCTTCTAGGGTTGGAGTCCTCTCGGGCATGTTCCTCGAACCAGCTACTGATCCCTCGACCTCCACAGAATCCTAAGTGGGATGACACTAACTAGGGATAACCCTACGGGATACCTCAGAGGACTTAAATGGTCCAGTAGTAACCTCCCCTACCTTCCGAAATCAAGCTTCGAACCTATGACGCTTCCAGCTCTTTCCACCTTCATCGACCCAGACTACGGTACACTTCCTAATGTACACGGTTCCCCGTCAGTCCGAAAACTCCTCAAAATACGCGGACATCTCATTCAAGTCACCTAGTCTAATCAAAAACATCATCATGATCTAGGATCTGAAAAGGTGATCCCGCAAGGGGGTGAGATTTATATCTCAGTAAGACAGGTCCTAACCCTGGGTTAGGCTAACCATATACTCAGTTGAAATGCAACCAAGAACAATGCGCAGATAACCGTATGAAGCATTCAGCAGTCATTAAATAACATAAGAGCATAGACGATTGTAAAAAACACAATCATGGCATTATATCTTGTCGTTCAAACTAAGCACAAATCAAATAAGGTCACACCTTCTGCCCTTCCAGGCCTCCATTTGATTCACGCCTGCATTTAGAACGCCTCAGGCTCAGTCCGCGTAATTACACCTCAGACCATCTCATTGGCAAACCCGCGTAAACACATCAGGTTTTCAATTTCATTCCAGGCCTGTGTCGACACATATCAAATTTCATCCCGCATTTCAGCGCGTCAGGACATTGGCCATTTCAAACCCCACGTCTCAACGCCTTAGGGCATCATAGGTTTCAAAGCATGCTAGACATTATTTCAATTTAAACTTCATGATCTAGTACAAGCTCATGCATCATGCTAGATATCTATGGCATGCAAGGCAATCAATCTCATCATTCACAAGAGGCAATCAATTCATGGCACAAGTATGCAACAACCATTCAAGCCATTGACACCTCACAAGGACGCACATTCGACAATCACACTATAATCCACGAGAGCCAACCTAATTGACACCCAATTCACCCAGTCGAGTCAAATCCTCCTTGTCAAGGTTTAGCAACCCCTTACCTCAAGCTTAATTCAACAAAAATCTCCTTCCAAGGTCCTTAAGGGTTCGGCCTTAGCACTTCAAGACAGGGCAGCATATACCCAATGGAATTCCATCCATTTCGTCAATTCCTCGTCATCCAATTATCAAACCACCAAGCATAAACTGTAACATATCCTTTGACATCCAAGCACGTCTCAACGATGAAATTTGAGCTCAATTTCAACTCCCAACAGCTTTCAACAATTCGGTTTGCACAGAACCAAAATAGGGCATTTTCGGTTCTGTGCATACCTCCCTTGACCAGCCCTTAAACTATCCTAAATCCTCAATTTATCCACTAATCTACTTGCTAACATGTAGCTCTCGCAGTTAGGAAGCCTCACCAAAAATTTGAGCTCAAGGCAATATCAAATGGTCGACGAACGGCGCCAAGTCCTCCAAGTCCTCAACCGGTCAGTTTTTGCTATTCAAACACAAGACCCATTTAGGGTCAAAACTCCATCAAATTCATCCAAACTTTTTCCTAAAACTCAGTAGGTATGTTCTCTAGATGTCCACAAAATTTGGCCGAAAGATTCAAATAATTCGAGGTCCTACGGAGTTCAACTAGCACCGGTGTTGTTTGCAAGAGTTGCTAGACAAGGGATTTATCCGACTAAGTGCTTCGCTGTCGGGAGCACCGGTGCTGTTTGTAAGGAAGAAGGATGGGTTTATGCATTTATGTATCGACTATCGGCAGCTAAACCAAGTGACAATGAAGAACAAGTACCCACTGTTGAGAATTGACGATTTGTTTAACCAGTTGCAAGGAGCGGCAGTATTTTCGAAGATTGACCTGAAGATAGGGTATCACCAGCTGAGGATTAAGAAGGAAGACATACCTAAGACTGCCTGTAGGACGAGGTATGGTCATTATGAATTCACGGTGATGCCGTTCAGATTGACCAACGCTCCAGCTACTTTTATGGACCTAATGCATCGAGTATTTAAGGAATCTCTGGACAAATTCATCATAGTCTTTATTTATGATATCTTGATTTACTCGAGAAGCGAAGCAGAACATGAGGAGCACTTGAGGACTATACTGCAGACTCTGAGAGAGCATTCGCTCTATGCGAAGTTGAGTAAATGTGAGCTTTGGCTGAGCAGGATAGCATTTCTTGGTCATGCGATATCTGGTGAAGGAATCGTAGTGGATCCTACGAAGATCGAGGCTGTAACCAATTGGCCTAGACCTACTACGGTCACTGAAGCCAGAAGTTTCTTGGGATTGGCAAGATACTACAAGCGTTTTGTGGAGAAATTCTCATCCATAGCCATCCGATTGACGTGGTTGACGAAGAAGGAAACGAGATTTGAATGGACTGACAAGTGTGAGAGAAGCTTCCAAGAGCTTAAGCATAGATTGACTACCGCGCCAGTACTAACGATTCCATCCGGACCAGGAGGTTACAAGATTTACAGCGATGCTCGCTGAAAGGATTGGACTGTGTGTTGATGCAACACGGAAGAGTAGTAGCCTACGCATCTAGACAGTTGAGGCCACATGAGATGAACTACCCAACTCATGACCTGGAGTTAGTGGCGGTTATATTTGCTCTGAAAATTTAGAGACATTACCTATGTGGCGAGCAGTTTCAAATCTATATCGACCACCAAAGTTTAAAGTATCTATTTTCCTAGAAATAGCTAAATATGAGGCAGCGTGGGTGGATGGAGCTGCTGAAGAATTATGATTGTGATACCCTATATCACCCTGGGAAAGCAAATCGAGTAGCAGATGCGCTGAGTTGGAAGTCGAGCATCGCCTGTCTGTTAGTAAAGGGTTGATCGATGATCGAGAATTTAAGAGATTCTGAGTTCAGACCAGAGGTTAGCCAGTTGTCCATCTTAATGGCTACGTTGAGGGTGGAACCTGAGGTCCAAGAAGGAATAAAGACCTTGCAATCTACGGACCCAGAGATTTAGAAGATCCTTAAGATGGATGCAACCAAGAGAAAACTCGAGTTTCAGGTGTCCGATGACGGAATCCTAAAGTTCCGAGGACGATTGTACATGCCAAAAGATGAAAGACTCAGGGAACAGATTTTATCAAAGGTTCACAGGAGCAATTATAGCATCCACCTTGGAAGTACGAAAATGTACCAGAACCTACGACAACACTATTGGTGGAACGGGATGAAAGTGGACGTAGCAAAGAATGTGGCTAAGTGTTTGACGTGCTAGCAAGTGAAAGCACATCACTGTAAGCCTGGAGGACTATTGCAGCCACTGGAGATACCCGAATGGAGGTGGGAGCATGTGACAATGGATTTTATGATGGGACTCCCTAGAAGCTAACGAGGTCACGACTCTATATGAGTAGTCGTGGACAGGTTGACCAAGTCCGCACATTTCATCCCGGTGCGAAAGGACTTCGCTATGGATAAGTATGCAGAGTTGTACATGAGGCAGATAGTGAGGTTGCACAGAGTGCCAGTAACGATCACTTCAGATAGAGATCCTAAGTTCACGGCAAACTTTTTGAAAAGTCTACAAGAAGTCATGGGAACTCAATTGCAGTTTAGTACAGCCTACCATCCACAGACGGACGGAAAGTCGAAAAGAACGATACACACGCTTGAGTATATGCTGCGAGCATGCGTCATTGATTTTAAAGGTGGATGGGAAGACCAGCTGCATTTAGTAGAGTTTACGTATAATAATAGCTACCAGCAGAGCATCCAGATGTCACCATTTGAAGCACTCTATGGACGAACCTGCAGAACCCCGATTTGCTAGGATGAGGTAGGAGACAGGAGTATCACAGGCCCATAATTGATAGAGCAATCGGTGGAAGCAGTGAAAATAATCCAGGATAGACTGAGGACGGTACAGAGTCGTCAGAAGAGCTACACGGATAAGCGGCGCAAGCCCTTGGAGTTTCAAGTAGGCTATCTCGTCTTCCTCAAGGTGTTGCCGATGAGAGGACTATCGCGATTCGGAAAGAAAGAGAAGCTGAGCCCAAGGTATGTAGGCCCATTTGAGATCCTGGAGCGGATTGGAACCTTAGCCTACAGGCTTGCCCTGTCGCCTAATCTATCCTAGGTGCATAATGTATTCCATGTGTTGATGCTGCGAAAGTATAAACCAGATTCGACATATGTGCTGGACTACGAAGCCGTTGAAGTGGACGACAAAGTGTCTCACGTGGAGAAGCCAATAATGATCGAAGACCGGAAGGAGCAAATCCTCAGAAATAAGAAAATTCCACTGGTCAAGGAAGTATGAGAGCACCATGGAACTGAAGGTGCCACGTGGGAGAATGAAGAAATGATGAGGCGACGACACCCCCATTTGTTTGAGTAATTAAGTGTAATGTAAATTTCAGGGACGAAATTTTTGTAAGGGGAAAAGAGTTGTGACATTCTGATTTCCAATCAATTTCAGACTCATTAATGAGAAATGAATCTAGAGATGTATTTCAGCCATATCTCGCTCGAACCTAATCAATTCAAGTAGGCTGATCAAAAGGGAAAGGTTAACGCAAGGCAAGGTATGTGGACCTAGGAAATTCGGATAAGAAATGGCGCTTTGACCATAAGGATTGTCGAGAGGATATTTAGAGCCATAAAAAGCCGATCTAAGAATGATTAAGGAATGCCTTGCGAGTGTCATATGATTGGAGCACGGGTGATGCCGCTTAACCAATGTATGATTTGCAAAATTTTCCTAAATCGGACTATGACGATCGAGACCAAAGGGACTAGTGATAGACCCTCACAATTACATGATAACCAGACACGCCACGAATTGACGAGCCCTAAATGTGAAGAGAATCACAGGGTCGATACGCGTAAAGTGTGTAAAAACCACCCGTCGGTTCGAGATAGGCTGGAACTACGTCTGATAGAGAAAACCATCAAAAACGAGTCTTGAAAAATTTGAAATGAAGAATCAAGAATTCCAACGTTATTCGAATTGGCTGTCGCCCTATCGAAGAATTTTGGAGCGAGAAAAACGACGTTCTAAACGTCGGGGATAAAATTACCCTTTTGCCCCTCGAGCTTAAAGCCTTGCCCATGTATTTGAAGAAGGGAATTTTGGACATTAAATCCCCCCAAGGATGTCGAAAACTAGGATGAATGGTAGCCATTGGATCAAACATGATTGACATTGAGGACAAGTGTCGCAAGATCAAGTATTGGGTGGTTAAGTCCACTATTTCATACCTACCATTCAACCATTGACTTGTGAGATGAATATAAACTTTTTCTCTCTCTCCTCACCTCATTTGGCCAGCCATACACTCCCCTTAACTCACTGATACCTCTCTTCTTCTTCCTCTTCATTCTGCCGCCCGACGACCAGATCTGCCTCCGCCCTTCGCTGCCCACGACGACCTCTTCCGGCCACCGCCTGACCACCGGCCGACCAATCCAACCTAGTTCTACATCTTTCCGACCCCCTTGAAGTGAAAGCACATTATTTGGACCACCGAGGAGCTCCGGTCAAACGCTTTCCCAGAAGCTGATAGAATTTGACCCAACCTAAGGTAGGTTCGGTTTCTGACCCTTTTGAAGGCAGAAATGTTGGAGTTTTGAGGTCAAATTTTGTGGAGATCTAAAACACATGTATCTCAATCTATGGTAAAAATTTGGAAATGATTTGATGAGGGTTTGACCTCGAATCAGTCTTGTGAACTTGGAACAGAAACTGCCGGTTACTCACCTTGGGAGATCCGGTGACTTTCAACAGGATTTCGGCGACCATTCAACCACAAACCCTCGGTAAGATCCTTGGACTCTTAGATAGACATGTTAAGAGGTAGGATAATGATTAAATGATGGATTAGGAGTTGATTAAGGACCGATTGTGCTCAGTTTGCACAGAACCAAAAAGGACCTGTTCGATTCTATGCAAAACCAAATTTGTGGAGGCTATTGGCGTTGGGTTTTGAGTCTCAAATTGGTGATTAAGACATGTTAAGATGATGAGGATTATGTTATGGATTATTGTTGTTCATGGATTGAGGAATTGGGCAAAGAAATTGACAAATTGATTGGATTTTATTAGGTGCGCGGTGAGTTCGACCTTGGACCCTTGGAGCTGAAAATTGTGGGGCTCAAGAAAAGAAAATTTGTGATAACGAACGCAAGATAAGGAAATCCTAAACTTAGGATAGGAAGATTGAACTCGATTGAGCAAGTAAAGTGGTAAATTGAATGATTTGTGAGAGTTTTCAAGAGGATTGTTCTTGGAACGTCCTAAGATTGTATAGGGGGCTTATGTGTGTCATTGCTTGTGCTTGAATTATCCGCCATGTGTGTGTGTCACTTGATTGCCTTGCATGCCATGAGTCTTTGAATTGTGCCTGAATTGCACATGTCGTCATGTATGGAAAACGAATTGAAAATCATGGCATGAGCATGACATGGCGAGGCCCTAAAGCCTGTGAAACGCGGGGCGGGAGATAGATACACTGATGCGATGTAATTGTGGGGTGGGGTCGATGTTGTGTGGCGCCCTGATACGATATAATCGCGAGGTTGAAATGGCCACGGTCTTGATGTGAACTATTCGCAGGACGGAGGTATGAGATGATGATATTGGCTTGAAGATTCATTGGAACCTGATGCGTTTATGCGGGTTGCCAATGACGATCTGATGTGTTTACACAGACCGAGCCTCATGCTATCTAATCGCAGGCTGGAGGATGAGGCAGGCAGGAAGAGGTAGTTGTGGTGAAATGGCAGGATGAGGTGTGCATGATCATCTGAGTTTCACATGGTGTCATAGTTGCATGCCCATCATTTGTGTGTCACTATTTTTATTTGTTTGTGCCTGTATAATTATGAGTTTGGAATTTTAGGATGGATGACTACCTGAGTGGATGATCAGCCTAACCTAGGGTTAGAACTTTTTTACTGAGATGTGTATTTCACTCCTTTGGGGACCCCTATTTTTACAAATCCTAGGCCTTAAGTATGTGTCCTATTCGTTTTGGGGATCCCAAGGAGATAATGGCATATTTTGACGAGTTTTCAGATAGTCAGGGGGACATCTATATGAGGAAGTGTACGATTGTATGGGTTGACGAGGGTAGCCCGGACTAGAAGCCTCATCGGTTCAAGGCATGATTTAAGAAGATCGGAGATGAGTCGATTAGGCCACTGAAGCCCCACGAGGTACCCTAGGGAGTCATCCCTGAATGGTGCCAGACTGCTGGAGAGCAGGAGCTGCCAGAGGGATCGGTAGTCAGATCTAGGAACAGACCAGAGAAGACCCCGATGCTGAACTTTATTGTGGAGGAGGACGAAGTCATTGTCCTGAAGGCGACCGATGAGGATCTTGCGGAACTGTCCCATGAAAAGACCATGGAGGATACCATTGAGGTTCCATCAGAGACCTTTTCCGAGCATGAGCCGACGGAGAATGCCGAGGATATCAAGGATTCCAGCAGCTCATCTTAGGACTCCTAGTTTATTGGCTCGATCTTGTGATGGCGACCCCCGACCATGGCTATTTTTAATATCGATGATGGTCACACCCTTTTTTTTATGTGCTTACCCCATCGTCCTTGCCTAGTGGATAGTGTTAGTCGGTAGTTGTATGAACAGTATGTTATGATGTATGACAGTTATTATGCTATTCAGGTCTCACTTAACTTATATTTTGTACGAGAATTTATTTGAGTACTGCTTCCGCATGCTTAATGTATATATATTATCTCTCGACTTGTTTGTGGATCTTGGGATCGCAATAGATGTGTTGTTTTGCTTGCAAGGATGTTCGCGTGCTCGACGGATTCGGGGTGTGACATTATTGATCTTAATAAGGAGTATCTTGTCCTAGGCATTAAGATCTATATGGATCGTTCTCGCCACATATTGGATTGATTATAGAGGACATATATTGATTGTATTCAGTATAAAGTGTTGCAAGTCAGGAATTGCTCATGTCATTAAGAGCAATAGACTGAATTTGTCATAGTGATTTCATAAAATTATGAAGAAAATCCAAATAAAGAATGTACCATATCATGGTGCACTTAAAGCATCAATTTCAAGATATTTAAAGAGGACAAAAGAGTACATGTTAATTTACAAACATATTCAAAATCTATAGCTAGTAAGGCATTCAGATTCAGGCTTTGCTAATTATCAGGATGATGTGAAGTTAACAATTTCAGACATTTAAATATCTAAAGAAAAGTGCAGTGCTATAGAAAAGCTTAAACAGAAATCTATGTAATCCTCGATCAAGAAAACGGAGTTTGTAGTAATTTTTTAGTTGCTGCTCAGGTTATTTGGCTCTGAAATCTCATTAAAGAGTTAACCGTATTTAATTTTTTGGATAGACCCATACAGTTGTATTATGACTATAACTCTGCAGTATCATTTATTAACAACAGCAGAAGTCTCAAAGGTCTAAACATCTGTCGGTCTAGTTTTTTACCATAAAGGTAACAGATGTAAGGGTGACACTACAGTGAGCTTATTACATAGATGATAAGGGTACAGACTCACTAACTAAATATCTTTACCCATACAAATTTAGATGACATGTAGCAAACATAAAAGTATCGCGGGATGCTGATATGACATGTTAATTGATGGGCTGAATAAGCATGATGAGATGTTGTTGTTCAATGAGAGCTGTTTTCGGCATTTGCTCTAATAAAGTTTACATATGTGTTTGTTACATTTTGTAACATTTAGGTATGTATCAACTCTATTGCATGCAATAAAACATTTATGATTAAAATGATGTTGAATACATATATCAAGTGAAAATCTCAAGGAATCGTGTGAACCTTGAGTGATGGCTGGGGCATTTATTTTTAGCCAAAAACATACGTATTGTTACACGTAAAGTATAGTTAACTATAAAGATAAGACATATGTTAGTTCGTTGGAACCGTAAAAATGTTCTCTAGTGACACATCCGATTTCGTGACACATAAAGTGAGAGAATGATGACTGACAAGGAGGATAACATATAAAGTGTCTCTGTTATTTGAGATGTTATCCAATAACCATACTGTCATATTAAATTCATATCAGTAAAATTAGGAGTATTCGTGATCATGGATGGCTCTATGTCTTCTGATGCAGTTACTGGCATGGTTCGGTGCTTAAGACTTTATAGGATTGGATTGGCTGTTGGGAATTATCTCTAGACCAATATAAAGATGCGCATATATAGTACAATTTTAATTAATATGGTCCAAGTGGGAGAATGTTAGAATATATTATAAAATATATTAGTTGTGAGCTTTATTAATTATTATTGTAGATCAATTGGTCTAATAAAGAAAGATACATATAGTTTTCTAATTCTAGTCAGACATGGGACTGGATAGTGTGGATCGAGATAAACCTAATCTTCAATGAGGGGATAGGTTTCATTCTTATAAATAGAACTCAAGTCCATTCTCTAAGCCCTAATGTCCGCATAACTTCATACAATGAGTTGTCAGAACGATGCGTAAGGGGCCATCTCATTGAAGCCAGCAATAAAGAGGGTTTATAGAGGAGAAGATCTTGAGCATTGGATCGTCGCAAGTTCCGCATCAAGAACGATGTATTCGAAACCAAGTACGTCAATTCTTCTAATCTATGGATGTGTGATTCATATTTCTATGCGTGAGATCTTGGGTCGCTACATACGGATTATAATTGCAGCTTACACTTACGATTCATCCGAAACTTCAAGTTATGTTTCAACCATTGGAGCTTGGTTCACCGGACATATGAATGATGTCTGTAAGCTGTAAAATGATATCCATTGATGCCTTCGTATTTCAAGGCCCTGTAGTGGGCTTCTAGGATTTGTTCAAAATTAAAACGGGGTTGGGATGCTGTGAGTTGCATTTGTTTTGCGAAAATAGATGATTTGAAAAAATATTTTGCTCAAAATATTCACTTGTATCGCTTGAAATAATTAATCAATAAGAAACATTTCATTATCGGTACAAATTACGCTTTGATATTTTCGTAAACAATGGATTTTTTTGTCATTCGTTTTATTTTTATAAGCGATCCAAACATTATCTTTTTAATAAATATATTTTAAACATAAATTTTTCGCGAATCGAAACGTTAGTCAGCGTGAATGTTGTGGATTGGTGCATTCTTTATTTATTATTACGTAGTACAATATCAATGCATAAGTGTGCCAACATGTATTTGCTGGGATATGGAGTCTTGTCGGGCTGCGTCTCGACCTGTGAAATTGGCGGGAGACGAGGACAAGAAAGTGTGGAAACAGGTTCGTGACATGAAATCGATCGGCCGATTGTTTTAGGCTTTCACTATTTTCACCTTCTTATTGGTTCCCGACATCCTCTATTTTAACATTTTTCTTTGTGGGTTTCATTTGTTATGTAAAATTATTTCTTGCCTTTTCTTCTTCTTTCTTTTTCAATTTTACTAAACAAAAAACTTACCCATATCCCTTCCTAACAACTTTTTCCCCCAGGGGAGCCACTTTTTTCACACACATTATATTTCAACATTTCCTTCGTGTTTATCTTCTTCTGAACTTATTCTCCATTATTAAAATCCAAGTAAGCACTAATCTTACACTAGAATATTGAAATGTTAGTTTTATTTTCAAATTGTTTACTTGATACTCTTAGATTATTCTCATGATCGTGAATTTTTCGACTTGATTTTTGGATCAAAATTATGAGAATCTACTAAAAAATGAAATATTATGGGCAATGTATGCATTAATATACTCATAGAATATTATCTTGCTTATGACTATTTTTTTTCAATAATAGTTTCCTAATACAAAAAGTAAAGAAGTATACAACTCATTAACAAAATAATTATTTTTGTCAAAAATACAATAATTAGTTAGCTATCTACCAAATAAACTATTTTTGGGGAAAAAAAAGGTACACCTTTTTTGTTCCAAATAGAGAAAGAAACGGAATTTTTTTCCAAACTAATATTTTTTAAAAAAATATTTACCAAATTAGTATTTAAAAAATATATTTACTATATTAGGTGCCGCTCGGCAATTGGGCCGCCGAGCGGCACCCAATTGGGGTGATTGGGCCCCGCTCGGCAATTGGGCCGCCGAGCTATGCCGAAATTTTATTTTTTTGTCAATGAATTCGTTTCGAAAAATTACGCGAAAAAAAAATCGTCTCAAACAGACACCCGAGCGTTGAGATATGCCCTTTCAAAGTTATTCTGTCTTTGACAAAAAAAAAGTATTATTCCGTCGGATTTTTAAAACTTTGCTAATTTAGGCATCCATTTAAACGAGTATATTGATGATTTGAATTTACCGAAGTGGAGAGGACATAATTCTTTTAAAATCGCGAAAAAGAATGAGATTTCTTTGAAGTGTACTTAATTTATGTTATCTCCATATATTGTGCAGTTATCAAAGTTTCTTTACTTGAATGTATATACACAAGCACCGTGACATTCTGAATTTCTTGCTATTTTGAGGCTGTTGAATGTGAATGTACCTTTCAATGTAGTTCAGTTTTGTCTCGCTTAGATCTGATCAATTTTGAGTAAACTGACCAAAAGGGAAAGGCTAATGCATAACAAGGTACGTAGACCTAGGAAACTCAAAAAAGGAAAAGACGCTTTGACCATAAGGATTGTCGAGGGAACATTTAGAGCCAATAAGGTTGGTCAGATAACGATTAAGGAATATAATGCTAGCATTATACGATTGGATCGCGAGTGAAGCCGCTTAACCAATGTATAATTTATAAATTTTCTTAAATCTAACTATGACGATCGAAGTCGTCAGATTTAGCGATGAGCCCTCGCAATTACATGACAACCAAAGCTGTCATAACTTGAGTTATCCTCGATGTAATGAGAATCACAGAGTCGATACACGTAATGTTTGCAAAAGCCGCCCGTTAATTCGAAGCAAACTGGAATTACGATCGATGAATGAATGATCATGAAATGGAACCTCAAAATTGGCAATTGGAAATGGAGAACTCCAATTCTGGATAGGAATTGGACAATGTCTCGCCAAATGGTAATTTCGAATTAGAAAAGTAAGGTTTGGACTGAAAGTACAAAATTACCATTTTGTCTCTCGACCATTTACCTTTACCTTAAGAAATCATGAAGGACAAAATGACCATTCCCTCACACCCATATAGCTATCGAAATTGCTATATACAAGGGTCAAAGGATTGAGTCAAAGCTAATGTTGCATTATTGGACAATGCCACTTGTCAAGCAAGGAGACCCTCAAGCATTAATGACCTCACCTAACCATGTCTTATCAATTTAGCCCTCAATAATATGTGTGAGACAAGTAATTGAAGGCTTCATCTAAATTGATGAACTTCCTAGGACGGCACGTGGTTCTCGTTTGGTTGTGATCTTGTGGATCAAGGAGGCTCGTTTGGTGTGGAATTTTTGCTGATTAATCACGGTAAGTGGTTCCTAAACCCTTACTTGAACTCTATGACGCTACTGGATAGTGTCTTGAGTAATGCGATTGTGCTATAAAAGTATAGTGATGACATCGCAGCCGTGGGCATTGGCGATGATTGGTGATGACATTGCAACCGTGGGCCTTGGTGATACTTTGGCTTTGAGCCCTATGAAACTATATCGCGGTTTGGAGCCTTAGCGATGACTAAATGTGATTTTAGGCTAATGTGTGAAGCTTTGATCCTATGGCATGTGGTGCATTTGTTAATGATGTGATATGCCAATTATTCTATGACAAATGATGCTGAATTGCCATATGTCATTGCTTGCTGAATTCCCTACATTCTCTGCATTTTGTTTTATCTGGTGGGACTAGTGATTTAGTTAGGGTTGGGTTTCACTTGATGAGACGTCGATCTCACCCCTTAGTGGGACAAACTTTTCAGACCCTAAACCCTAGCCATGCTGCCAATTCGCCTGGGCGATCCAAAGGAGATGATCGCCGATTTTGATGAGTTTTCCTACCGGAAGGGTATTACCTATATCAGGAACCGCACGATAATCTGGGTAGACGAAGAGAAGCCGAAACTGCAACCCCATCGCTTTGAAGCTTGGTTTCGTCAAGTGAAAGATAGCAGCTTGATGGGACCCCTGCTGCCAAAGGATGTTCCATGGAAGGCGATTCCAACTTGGTGCCATCCATCCCGACCTGGCATAGAAGTGGACAACCCAACATCTGTGGGAGGTTCAAGAAACATACCTGAAGTGCCGGAGTCTCCATTGTCCTCTGCTGAGTACATGAGCTATGTAGAGATGTCTACTAACGCTATCAAGGCCACTGACGAAGAAGATGAAGCAGAAGAAGAAGAAAAAGAAGAAGAAGCTAAGGAAGATACCAAAGAGCCTTCAAAGGATGTTCCATCCAAGACTTTTTCGGATTTTGATCCAGATGTTGAGGGGGACGATAGAAGAGATGATTCAAGCTGTTCTGATGAGAAGTCTGAATGAAGGGGTTCGTTGATTAAGAATGAATAATTTTGGTGTTGGGTTTTCGGAAAGGTTTAGTAGTAGCCTTTGAACCCTAAGCTTTAGTTACTTTCTACCAGGGTGTGCGGCTTTACATTTTTGTCTTTTCTCTTCCAATGTTTGTAATGAATATTTATGCTATGTATAAATGGCGTGCTTTTGAATTTTTTCAAAACTCCCCTTTTCTTTTTATTTTCTTTATACGAAGATGCTCGTTTTTGTTTGTGCATTTCATATCATACTAGGCCTGGTGAGGTTCCTGGGTATAAGATTGGCTTGAAGGCAAATGTAATGGACTCCAAGGGGACGTGGGGCATTATAAGTACCAACACTCTCGATTAGGCAATCTTGTTGAAAAATCCATATTTTTGAGTGAAAAAAAAAGCTAAAATCGAATACAAAAAATGTATCGTCGTCAATGCAACTAACCCTAGTTTATCATATAATAAAACTTGAAATAATACTTTGAAAGGGCATATCTCATCACTCGACTGTCCGTTTGAGACGAATTTTTTTTATTTCGCGTAATTTTTCAAGACGAATCCATTGGCAAAAAAAGAAAATAAAAAAATTAAATTTCGACCCCCTCGACAGTTGGGCCATCGAGCGAGGCCCAATTGGGGCGATTGGGCCCCGCTCGACGACCCAATTGACGAGCAAGGCCCAATTGACCCAAATTGGGTGTCGCTCGGCGGCCCAATTGCCGAGGGGCACCTAATATGGTAAATATATTTTTTTAAATACTAATTTGATAAATATTTTTTAAAAAAATGTTAATTTGGAAAAAAAAAAGCCCGAAAAAGGAGGCAAAAGAAAAAAGAAAAAGGAAGCAATAGTCTTAAATCAAGAATAAACAGTCACATTTAAACTTAATAAATATTGTTCGATAGGAGCATGAGTATTTTTTTTTTTACCGAGGTTTCCAAGCCAGCTTGCACGCACCTCCACTATTTCTCGAGGAGACTAGCACGACAACCACCAACCACAACCCTCACTTAAGTCACGAAACGCGAGTTGGGAGATTTGAACAAGGGAACTGATAAGGTATAGTTCATCTCTTAACCAACTCGGCCATACGTATGTGGGTCGAGCATGAGTACCTTTTTTTTTATAAACAAGGTGTCTGGGCCAATATTTTTTTTTATAACCAAGGTGTCCAGGCCAGCTTGCGCCGGGCCAGTATTTTTATCTCTAATATATTTGAAAAAAAATGAAAAAAAGAAGAAAAAGGGTAGGAAATAATCTTAAATCAATAATGTCACCTGCAAGGGATAATGTAATCAATTGAATGCAAAAGGGGGTTTCAAAAGCCAATTATGGAGTGAAAACAGCGCAAGCCTTGTTTTATTGATTCTCACTTTTTCCTACTATGTTGTGTACAATATCCGTTTAGAATAGATAAAGTTATACGTTGCCACAATTAAAATATTAAGCTGTGAGTAGCTTGCCGGGATCGAGATTACGATAAGATTGAACAAAATAGAATAAAAAACATGGACAATTTGTTATATCCTTTTAATAGTTTTGTAAAACACTGCATGTTACCTCCTAAGCACGTGACTGCCAGGTCAACCACGCGCTAGGCCGAATTTCTCACAATTCGAATGTCATATCGAGACTAATTAGTTGTTGTTGAAAGGCTCTTAATGGCTATCATACGTTTGCACCGTTTAATTGGGCTTTCGAAAAAAAAATCGTCTTCAGATCAAAATTGGTCAAATGTTAGTAAAAATTTAGGTGTTCAAGTTGTTCTCACGTGAAGTTACTGGCATTAAGTTGCGCCGGCCGAGCAAGTGGCAATGGTGCCATGATTGATTAGTGGTCCACTTTGAAAGTGCATTAATGTTGGATGGTTATGTCAAAGAAAGAATCCCCGATGCGACTTCTTGACGGAGCAGCGTATGAGGTGTCTTGCCTTCTCTAGCTAAGTGAGGATGATCGAGGTAGAATATGAAAGTTTGAGGTACATGATAATATTGGTGCGGAGGGAGAGCCTGGGATTTAGGGGGAGCCTGGCCTAAACATAAGAGGTTGACACAAGAGGTGGTGAATGGTGGTATGCGGATATGCTCGAGATGTAGATGTGCTGTGTCTTGATTTCGACTTTCACAATTGCGTCTCCAAAGGCTACGACTAGTCCATAAAGCAAAGTTGCACCTACTGCATGACGCAAGAGCTTACCAGTTTTCATGCAGTCCCGGTCCCATTCGGCTGACACCGACGTCCATCAAATAATGGTTACATGAAAATGTGATTTTTATATTAAATTATTCCGTCGCTCTCCTCACTTTTAATTTAGTCTTTTTGTATAAAACTGAACATGAAAATATGTAATTGTGAAGGAAAATATAGATCGAAAGAGATTCGAACTCATGATATTTTATTTTGACATCATGTCAAATTTGATGAGACCGCTTAATTATTCCAAAATCTTAAGTTATTAGGTGAATGCACAATTTTAGTATTTAATTATTTTATCAATCTCCCTCACACTTACTCATCTTTTTTGCCTAATACTAGTTGTGAAAATATCTAATTTTAGCATAAATAGACTCCATGTAATCTTTTCCATGTATATTGAAGTATAAGGATATTCCATATTTATCTCTTCTGCGATTTATTATTCTCAACTTGATATTAAAGCCTCGTTTCTTGAGACAATCCAAGTGCACTGGGTGTACTTTGTACCCCGTGCACCACATCACGTTGTGTTACAACGTTGTCGACGTATTGCAAAATTGAGTTTTTTCCTTTTTCGAGAAGGAATTTTTCGTCGCGACGAAGATGCGTGTTCACACAGTAACTTTCACTCAGCAAAGCCTGGCTTACTTGGGTTGCTATAGCTATGCTAGCCGTGTTGGCCGCGTACAAAAAAGTAGACTGCAAATTTTGTTCGGCTCCAAAGTAAAGTTGACCGCAAATGACACATGTTTTTCTCTTTTCACTTGATCGGCTTTATTGTTAGACTCTAATTCTTGACTTTAAAATAATGACTGGAGCTATAACACTTTCCGTTTAGATCTGTTGAGCTCATTTTAATCGAAGATTTTGTGACTTTGTTCGGATTATTTTTCAACTCAAGTTGATTTGTTCCCACTCAATTTATGTTTGAGGATGATGTTAGCAAGTCTGTAAATAAGCTCTATCTATTATTGTCTACATACATTAAAATAGGCCTAATGTCTAAAAAAATCCCAAACTTTAGTATATGTGCCAATTATATCAGAAAAACATTTTTTTGTCTCATTAAAAATCACAATATTACTTTTGTTCTAATTCTACAAGCTAAATACTCAAAAAAATCTCCAACTTTCATTTTTGTCTCAATTTTACTGACATAATACCCAAAAAAACCCATAACTTTAGCATATGTCTCAATTTTATCGAAAACTCCTTTTATCTCTTAAAAATCCTCAATTTTTATTTTTGTACCAGTTCCAAATCGCTAGCCTTCCATCCATAATCAAATTTAGTTAATCATACGTGATATTTTTACGTCTTTAATGAAATTACACCTCAACAATGCAAAAATAAAAAAGAAAACTCCTCAACTTCTCTTTTATTGTATGCTTCCACCACACATTGCCAAAAGATATAAAACCACTTAATCTGGCTCATTTCCGATTCTCCTCGGCGATTGTCTTCTATTTTTGGTGAAACATAAGAAAGCCCGGGTTTTAGTCCAATTAGACAACGAAAGGAAACGTACGTTACCTCACCTTTTGCCCCATACAATCCTTGTGAATATGATGGGGGTAATTTCTCTTGCTCAGGAACCCAAGTCATTTTGGGAATAATTATTATTGACAGATATCAAGAAAGAGTTCGTTAGTGAGCTACAAGAGTTAAGACGAAAAGTTTCCGCTGTCGTAGTGGCCGTATGGGGTTTGTATCAGGCCACAAGAGTTCGTTAGTTGAGCTACAACACCCGTAGATCTCATCCTCTGTAGCAAATGCACGTCGGCCAGCTAATCACCATGAACACAAGTTGAGGAGATTTTCATCTCTGACATAATCACTAGAAGATTTTTCTTATTGCATGTTGAATCTGAAGTTATACATCATCAAGTCACCAACAGGAAAAAATAGGTTAAGCAGAAGCTAGAGCAATAATTGACTATCTTAAGGGCTGATTTTGATCATTTTCACCTTAATTTTGTCTCTGTTAAGACTTGGTAAGACATTTTCTATACATTGACGACTAAATTCAGCAATAACAAATTCGAAGACGCCCAAAATCCTTGCTGGCCCAGCTCCATTGATCTCGGCACGTCTCCTCAATGCCGTATTTGGCACTACAATGACAATCAAACCAACGTATGAGATAGAGGGTCTAACGGTAAGTCATCTTTCACAGAAATGTATAAGTTCATCTAAAAGTAAAGATTGACAAGCCACTTCAAATTAACTGGATAAGTAGAATGACCGGCAAGCAAAAAGAAGCAATTCACTCACCAAGTAATAAAGCAGACATAATACTTCCTTGCTAGCCAGTAATACCGTAGATCACGTTCGTTCATTCATTATACCAATAATAATCCACTTGATATCATTCTTTTCCATAGTCAAATTTGAGGCACAAAGTGCAATCCAAGCCAGCCCATTGAATGCTACTCTACGTAGCTCCTCTTCATTGTGGATTTTGCAAGTAAAGGTCGGTATTAGCAAAACTAACATGCAAGAAATGTGTAGCAATATCAACAAACAATTTCTTCAAATGGCCATTATATGGCCTAGTACTTACTTCCAGTTCAATTCCCGTTCAGCATTTTCTGTTGATGCATAAACAAATTTCAGCATCACCTGGTCGGCGCCGGTCATAACAGGCAAAATTTTCTGGAACAAGAGAGAACATCAATGCAGTAAACAGATCCATGGGGAAATTAAAGTCATCTCAAAAGGGATCTCGTGAAGAAGGATTAATTGAGAAGGGGATCAGACTCATAATCAGATTAAATGATTCAAAGTGTTACCAATTATGAAAAAGTAAATATACAGAAACCGGTATGTGAATCACCAGACAAACCTAAACTCTACCTCAACAATCACAAGAAACATACCCTTTCGAAACATCTATCCTGTTACATGTTGTACATTCAGACTAAAAAAAGACAAGCATATGCACCAAGCAAGAATTGGGTAAGAAGACAGTTAAAAAGATCTGCATAAGAATAAATAAGACGTTTACAAATCACCATAATATTAGCTCCACCTCCAAAAAAGTAGCTCCTGCGAAAATTTCACAAGCTGTCTTAATAAAACCATCTTCCAACAAAATAGAAAGATTAAGGGATAATCAATCTAGTAAAGAAATATATGAATACCATGAAGCTGGATGAAAATGCGCTACAAAAGTTAAGAACTTACATCAACATCAACAACACCTTTATCCCAAAGTAGTTGGGAACGACGGTCGATGAACCCCAAAGAATCATAAAAATAAAAGCAGAATCAAGGGAAGGAAAAGAAATAAATGTGTAAAAATAAATAAGTGCATATATATATATACACACTACTTTTCCTCAACACTAATAGCCTTCCTCCACTCCGTCCTAAGACAAACCGTACGCCAATCTATTTCCCACTCCATTAAATCTTGTTTTACTGCTTTTCCCCAAGTAAATTTCGGCCGACCTCTTGCTTTTTTCGTGTTATGCTCTCGATAGCAAACATCTGTTCGTACCGGTGCGTCTAAGGGCCTTCGGAGTATATGCCCAAACCATCTCAATCTATGATCTCTCATCTTTTTCGCCACCGGTTCTACTCCAACTTTTCGTCGAATCTCTTCATTCCTTATCTTATACATCCTTGTATAACCACACATCTACCTTAACATCCTTATTTCCGCTACTTTCATTTTATGCTCATGTTTCCTTTGTGCTGGTCAACATTTAGCTCTGTATAACATGATAGGTCTGACTGCTATTTTATAAAATTTTTCTTTTAACCTAAAAGGAATTTTGCGATCACATAAAAATCCCGATGCACTGCGCCATTTCATCCAACCTGCTCTGGCTTACATCCTCATCAATTTCTACCTCATTTTGCAATATTGATCCCAAATATCTAAATGTATCTTTTTTGGGTACCTCCTGTCCGAGCATATTTACGGCTTCTTGATACTCTTCCTACCGTGTCAAACTCACACTCCAAGTATTCCGCCTTACTTCGACTTAGCGTAAATCCTTTAGACTCTAACGTGCTTCTCCATACTTCTAACTTAGCGTTAACCCCAATGCCGGTCTCATCAATAAGCATGATATCTTCTGCAAATAGCATACACCACGGCACCTCATCTTGAATATATTTTGTTAGCTCATCCATAACTAGGGTAAAAAGGTAAGGGCTCAAAGCAGAACCTTGGTGTAAGCCTACTGTGATTGGAAAATAACTTAATGTGCCATTACAAGCCTTCACACATGTAGTAGCACCGTCATACATGTCCTTGATTGCCTCGATATACTTTGAATGTACTTTTTTTTTCTCAAGAATCCACCATAAAACCTTTCTTGGAACCCTATCATACGCCTTCTCGAGATCAATAAACACCATATGAAGGTCATTTCTTTCTCGATATCTCCATATCAATTGTTGTATTAAAAAAATAGACTCCATGGTGGATCTTCCTGGCATAAATCCAAATTGATTGATAAAAACCTTGACCTCTATTCTCAAACGATGCTCAATAATTCTATCCCACAGCTTCATTGTATGACTCATAAACTTGATGCCTCTATAGTTAGAACAATTTTAGATATCCCCCTTATTATTGTATATAGACACAAGTATACTCTTCCTCCATTCATCAGGCATCTTATTAGTATGGAAAATTTTGTTAAAAAGGCTAGTCAACCAACTTATTGCTACATCCCCTAAGTATCTCCACAATTCAATAGGAATACCATCGAATCCCAAGGTTTTACTAGTCTTTACCTTTTTTAATGCCTCCCTAACTTTCCGTACTTTAACTCTACACACAAACCTTCTATTTGAATCATCAAAAGTATCTTCCAGATCCACCTCACTCCTATCGCTCTCCCCATTAAAAAGTTTGTTAAAATAACTCATCCACTTGCCCTTAACATCTTCATCTCTTATCAAAAGTGTTTGATTTTTATCCTTAATACATCTAACCTGCGTCAAGTCTTTACTTTTCTTGTCTCTTGACTTTGCAAGTCTATAAATGCCTTTTTCTTCTTTGCTTCCAAATTTGTTGTACATATCAGTGAAAGCCTTGCCTCTGGCCTCTCGTACAGTTTTCTTGGTACTTTTTCTCGCCAATCTAAACTTTCACAAATTCTCTTCATTAGGACATTTATGTAGGGATCTGAAACACTCCTGCTTAATTGCCTCCTGCACCTCTTCATTCCACCACCAGGTTTCCTTTTTTTTATGTTCATTCCCCCTAACACCCCTCTTGCCACTATTTGGATGCAGTTAGATATCTCCTTCCACATCATATTTGCTTCGCCGTCCAATCGCCACGGTCCTTCCTGTAGCATTTTTTCCTTGAATTCTGTTTGTTTCTCTTCATGTAATTTCCACCATCTTACTCTGGGGTGCTGCGCACTTCTATTTATATTCTGTATTTTGTTATACCGAACTTCTAAGACCACCAACTTATGTTGTGTAACTACACATTTACCGGGGTATACCTTACAATCTATATACAAAACTCTATCCTCTCTTTTGGCAAGAAAGAAATCAATCTAGCTACAATTTTGACTGCTGCGAAAAGTGATCAGATGTGATTCTCTTTTTCTAAAAAAGGTGTTTGTCAACATCAAATCATAAGCTAATGCCACACTCAAGATGTCTTCGTCAGTCTCATTTCTAGTCTCATATCCAAAACCTCCATGAACTCTGTCAAAACCTTCACTGCTCTGACCGACATGTCTATTTAGATCTCCTCCTATGAATACCTTCTCCTCGTGTGGTGTCCGCCTTACAAAAGTTCAGAACCTAATTTCAAAAAATCTCTTCCATATTATGATCTCTCCATTTGATTAACAATATTTATCTTAAGCATATTCATCTCAATTCCTTCTACAGTCGATGCATCTAATATAACCTCATCTTCTGGAAACGAGTACCCTGGATTTCCATATAGTGCAAAGCTCTTATCCTTCATGTCTTGATCACGAATAAAGTCATGAATAGCACAACATGCAATTATGATACATGCTTGCTTTCGAACAGCGAATGGAGGCATATGTCTCAAAATGAAAAAGCTATTTTTTAGTGCTGCAAATGATCTCTCGATGACATTTCTTAATGAAGAATGTCTATAGTTGAACAATTCTCTTGCTGTTCTTGGTCTTCTCAATGCACCTCTATAATCATTTAAGAGATATTGTTCACCTTTAAAATGAGTTAAAAATCTTGGAGCTGTTGCATAGCCCGAATCTACCACGTAGTATTTGCCTATAAAAGATATTAATAAATTGGTCATGATACACAATCGCAATATAATCACATAGATCAAATTACTCCTTATAGAATGGTGGTCGAAGAAATTTCAAGCAAGGAATCTCGAGTGCTGCCGCAAGCACTCGACAATCATTTGCTGATCCTTCCCAACCAGCATACACAAAAGTGAATTTCATATCAAATGAACAATCACACATGACATTCTGAGTGGTGATTCCTTTTCGACCTCTAAATGGGATTTGCTTAGCCACGTGTACAGAAGCATGCACATGAGTGCCATCAATAGCGCCTATACAACCCTATCATTTTTATCAAAGACTAGCGTTAGACAAGAATATCAACAAATTAAAACTGATGATGTAAAGAAATGTATGAAATCGTACCTTGAAGCAAGGCTCATGTTGAGGATTCATTAGAATCTCCTCTAGGACAACATCAAAGGAAAGTGTTACGATAATTTCTTTGGCTAGTTGGAGAAATGCATTTAACACTTTAGTGAAGTACTTGCTGACAGTTTGTCCCGAACGTTGAAATCTCTCACATAGATCTCTATTGGACTTCTTGTGACAAATCATAGATAAGAAGATCGTAGTTTGTTCATCGACCTTAACATATTGGCTATCTTTCAACCAACCTCTTTCTATCATCAAACCACATAGATTGAGAAAGACATGTCTCTCCATTCTAAAAGCTTCATATACTCTATCTGAATGTCCACAAAGAACCTCCCTTACCCATTGTGGTACGCTATCTCTAGTTGGTTCTCTTGTGTGTATGGGCATTTCCACCGTGACAATCCACAACCATGCTATCATTATATCTATATCAACATCATCAAACTTCTCTTGAACCGATGCTACCTAATCATTATTCACGCTGTTCCCATCCCCCTCCATAGTACCTATGCCATCACACGAAAGAAGAACATAAAATAGACAAGTAAGAAATTCAAAGCATTCAATAATAGTCACAATGTCATGATAATTGCATCATAAGAAAAACCACAGCATCCCAAATACATAAGTCATAGCATTAAGTCAAGCAAAATACAAATGAAAAACTTCTCAAGTACTTAAGTCATAGAGTAAAATCAAGCCAAATACAAATCCATAGCATAATTTGCAACATCTACTTAAAGCGACTCAATAAGTCAAAGTCTCCTTTCAGGTAGAGCTATCATGAAAGCCTCTCTCCAATTGGCACTAATGCATGCTTGGTTCACGTCTTTGTTGTAAAGATTTTGGTCCAAGTCAATCTTTGCCATTTAACACGTCAACCACTACTCCAATGGAATAGGGGTTTGTAGGTTGTGAGCCTTATGAAGTGATAGAGCCACTTGTTGATTGAGCCGTCCTTGCTTTGATCATTTCTTGAAGGGCTTTGCAAGTGCTAGAAACATCAAATGTGTTACTCTTTCTTCTCCTCTTGGAATTTGGAGTCCTATCTAACTTGTGCTTCTCATGAAGTGGGGCAAAAGACGCTCCAGGTGTAAAGACTTCCTCGTTCATATGTTGTTCATTAAGTTCCTCTGGATTATCTCCTACATCACTACCACCATTTTAACCACCACCATTGTCATCTCCCTTCGACAGCACCACGCCTTCTGCATTTCCAGTTCCATAATCCCCAGTAGCGTAGGTATCATCAAATAGCATACATAGCTCTGGATATTGAGGAAATCCATCATGCCTAAATCTAGCCCACCCTTTATTTTCCTGCAATTTTCACAATTGATATATGTCAACAACATAAGCAAAGAGTACATCCCCAGTATGAACAAAATGACGCAAGTAAAGAGATACCTTGATGTGAGAATCCCATATAGTTGGATCATCCACGGCAACCTTGTTGTTTACATAATCCCATCCAAATCAAGACTGTAAGAGAAGCTTCTTAAAACTGCTATATAGTGTCCTCAGTTTGTTTGCCCGATTCTTCAACTGAATTAAAGTCAAGTTGAGTCCTGTCCATTTATTGAATTCAACGTGTATGTTATTCCACACTGCTTTGTTGTAGGTAGTAGTGGTGCGATTTCCCTTTTTCATCTTTTCTACCAAAACAATTACAAAAATATTGGTCAAAGGCTCAGTCCACTTTATCATAACAGTCTCTTTTTGGGATTCCATCTAACCTTAAATTATTTGATCATCAAAAGTCGACAACATCAGAATTAGTTGAGCGTTGCTTCATCAAAAGGAGGGAAAAGGCCACAAAAGCATTAAATCAATAGATTTGAACTTAAAAGAAAACTAATAGGTTCATGAGTTCTTGAGCAACAAAAGGAAACTAACAGGGAACACAATGGTCAGCCAACTTTGAAAAAGTCCTTAAGCAGAAGATTAGACCTACCCTAGCATCAACTGTAGGGTGAATTTTTTCCTCATACAAACAAGACATCCAGCCATTCTGGTGGTTCTGGAGTTACAAACTTTCAATGACAAATCATTCTGGTGGTTTCAGAACTCGCGGCAAGTAATGCGAAAAATCAGTAAATTACAATGACAAACTCCGGAAATTTTGCGAGCAGTAGAACGTAGCATGATCAACATTGAACTATGAAAAGGAATAATCAGACATAATCTAGCCACCCACGTCTCCAATAGACAAAAAAATTCCAAACCACACTAATGCAGCCAGTGATTTCAAACATAAATAAAAGAATCAACGGAGATGCTACTGAGAGCTGTGAAATGCAATTACCTTCCGCGAACTGAGATGTGAAGAGAGACGTAAGATGGGACGGAGAAGAACTGAAGGAAGCCTGAGGCAAGAAGTGCACTCAGCCAATGATTTCAACAATAAATCAAAAAATTTCAAGAAATGACACGCTGAGAGTCAGGTAAAGTGATTACCTTCCGCGAGCTAAGATGCGAAGAGAGGCGCGAGGTCGAAGAGAGAAGAACACAAACAAGCCAAAGGCGAGAAGTGCATTCAGCCGATGTTTCCAACAATAAAGCAAATAATCAAAATAAATGAGAAATAGGAAAAGCGGTTACCTTTCATGAGATGAGATGCGAAGAGAGGCGCGAGATCGAAGAGAAATCATCGCCTGAGCCTAGAAGTGCATTTCAGCCAATGATTTCGACAATAAACCAACGAATCAATAGGAACGATAGCTACTGAGAGGTGGGAGAGCGATTACCTTCTGTGAGATGAGACGTGAAGAGATGCGCGGGATCGAACAAAGAAGAACCCAAACGAGCCTGAGGCAAGAAGCCCTAATCGAGTCGACCTTCAAGCGGAGCCAAAACCCTAGAATCGCGATTACCTTCCACAAGCAAGACTTCCCGAAGACGTTAAACCCTAGAAATCGCGAGATACCTCAAATCGGACCCAAAACGTGAGCTGAAAAAGCAAAATGCGGAAGAGGCAAAGAGGCGAGAGAGGATTCAGTCCCTAATCGATTGGACCTTGAATCAAAAGTGGAGCGAGACCTGGATGCTGGAAATACCCATTTCTCTTCAAAAAGAGAACGAAGCACAGAGAGACCACCAACGTCTGAGGAACGAGGACTTTTGAGGCAACTTAATTTCTATTTCAGCAAAAAATTAGAAAATTTTTGTTTCAGATTTGGGCTACAATTCTATTTCTGAAACAATGAAAAACAAAAATACATTTCCGAAAAAATTTATGTTCCAGATATAACCTTAGAACAGAAACTGAGAAATTCAATGGTTTTCATGCACCCCTTAACTGCTCAAAGAAATGCTATGTGGAGATCTGATTATTTGGACGAATGATCTCATATCTCATCATCCTTGAAATCTGTTGTTTTCGAATTTCGAAAATTCATTGGTAAGTCCAGCGAAAAAATTAAAGACACATAGGATTAATTGGTGATGATTGTGGAAAGAAAGCTTATGTTGATATAAGTGAGACAAAATTAAAAGTTGAATTTTTTATGAGATAAAAGAGTTTTGGATATAATTGAAATAACTGGTAAAGTGTGACATTCTGAATTTACTATCATTTCGAGACCTTTAAATGTAAGATATCTATCGAAGTATTTTAGTTATGTCTCGCTCGGTTCTGATAAATCTCAAGTTATAAACCAAAGGGGAAAGGTTAACGCGCGATGAGGTACGTAGATTTAGGAAACTCTATTAGAAAACGGCACGTTGACCATAAAAATCGCCTAGAGAACATTTGCAAAATTTTCCTAAATCGAATTGTGACGATCGTTGACGTCAGGGCTAGCGATAGACAATCGCGATTACATGACAACTAAATTTGTGGTAGTTTAAGTTATGATGAGAATCACAGAGTCAATACAAGTAAAGTACGCAAGAGCCAATGGTTAATTCGAGACAAATTGAAATTTCGATGGACGGAAAATCGATTATGAGATAGGACCTCGAAATTCGAAATTGAAAATGAGGGATTCCAACATTTGATATGGATTGGACGCCGCCTTATCAAGGGTGAAAAATATCAAAAAAATGAATTTTCTAACAAAAGGTGTGAAAAGAACATTTTGCCCTTGGAGAGTTAATCTTGCCTAATTGATTTGAGAATGGCATATTAGTCATTTGACATTCCTTATTCCCTAAGGAGGCTACCGACAATTAAGAGGGAAAGAAAGTAATTTGAGCCTTGATATTATTAACCAAGAACAAGTGTCATTACATGGGTGATGGCCATTAATTTTTCACTAACCTAATCTTCCAGAACTTTGACCATGGTTGAATGAAGACTCATTCCATCTGCTATCTCCCTCAAAATTTCGTGGAATAGCCCTCCCCTTCCCATCATTTTGAGTTTTTCCTCAAGAACAAAAACCGCTCTGTTTCGACCAACTTCTGTCGTTCCGTTTGATCAGTACGAACGCCAACTCCGATGACCGTTTAGCTGGCCGCCGACCATCGCAGGTTGGTTTAACCTATCCTTGACAAGCACCAATTGGTTTTGTGATTTTTGGAGGTCTGGTTAATTTATAGGAAGTTTTGGAAGAAAACCAGATGGATTCTGAGCTAATTGAGAGAGGGCTATGGTTCACCCTCTTAGAGACTTCAAATGGCTCCAAATTTTTTATAAAAGTTTCATGACATGTAGTACTAGGTTCAATAAGCTGGGGCCGCTGTTTTGGTTAAGTTTCGATTAGGTTTTGATGGTTGAATCGAGGTAGTTTTTAAGAGCAGAATCTGACCGCCAGTTGGTCTAGAATGAAGTGAGCTGTTCAGAGGTCTTAGGAGTGCTATTTAGCTTTGAATTTCATAGTGGGATTATATAACATGTTAATTGAGATTTTAGCAAGAGGAATTAGTGATAAATTGGAGCTTAAGATGATGTATGGGCTGTTTAATGCATGGAGAAGCAGAACCGGTTCTGCTCAGTTTTGGATTTGTGCAAACTGGTTCTGTCGGGGGGCTGCTCTTGGCATCATCATGCTCTAAATGTGGTGTTAAGGCATACTAGAATGTCGTTTAGGGTGTTATTAAGGTGTATGATGGGTGGAGTTGAAGATAGAAAAGAGAAATGGATTGAAACGATGATTTGTCGCTGAAGTATCTTGCTGCCTTATTTTTTGACAGCGATGTTTGGATTGAAGCCTGCTTTGACAAGGGACTTTCGGTGGAAATTTGCTAATTGGAACTAAGGTAAGCGACCTTAAACCTATATTAGAATATTTGGACGCAACTGGATGGTTTTATTGCGAAATCGATGAGTTGACGATTTTGTTATGATTGGTTGAGTGAAAATTGACTGGAATTGTTGAGGAGTGGGCCAATAGCGCTTGTTTGTTATTAAAATTGTAGTTCTTTTGACTGACTTGGTGATGTGCTTGTTGCTATATCTTACTTGATTATGTGGCAATAGGGTATGTGACTTTCAAGTTATGTTTAGCGATAAAGTACGATCATTTTGGTAAGCAAACGGTTTATGATCGGCTTTCTGAAGTTTCTCGTGGTGGGAATGTGATTAAATGATTGTGGAGATAATTCTTGACTTGAGATATTTGTTAAGGTACATGACATCCTGAGGCATCTTAACGCGGGATCACATCGTGAGTATACTCTGAGGCGTTTTAATGCGGGATTGTGGCTCAAATGTTATCCTGAAGCGTCTTTACGCGGGATAAGAATTTGTACATGCTTAGCA
Organism: Rhodomyrtus tomentosa; assembly: GCA_028455895.1. NCBI lineage: Eukaryota > Viridiplantae > Streptophyta > Magnoliopsida > Myrtales > Myrtaceae > Rhodomyrtus > Rhodomyrtus tomentosa. The sequence continues at coordinate 7,169,859 of JAPCWY010000003.1, read as the reverse complement.
TGAGTTTGGAAATAAGCTCGTAAATCTGATGTGTCTTAACGCAGGTTTATTTGTCTTGGTAGTCTAATGCGTTGAACACGGACTAATCATTTGAGTTGTGGATTGAGAATTTTATTGGTTATTAATTCTTGGGTCACTTTCTTTCTATATTTGTTTTATATGTCATCTCTTTACAAGTCGTATGATGTGACGCTATCGTGTAAATGTTATATGCCTTTATGCCATCGTTGTTTGTTATTATAACTGTTTTATCTAATGGGACTGATGGTCTAATTTAAGATTAGGGTAGTTTGTTGAGACGTAAGTCTCACCTCGTCGTGAGATCTTTTTTCTTTCCAGATCCCAAACTTTAAATATATTGCCTACGCGCCTAGGAGATCCCAAGGAGATGACAACTTATTTTGAGGAATTTTCAGATAGACGAGGTACAGTTTATATTAGGAAGAGTACGGTAGTATGGGTTGATGAGGGAGAGGAAGACTGGAAGCCACGTCGTTTTGAGGTCTAGTTTAGGAGAGTTGAGGAAGTTATCACTTGTCCATTAAAGGTTCACGAGGTTTCAAGATGTGTAGTTCCATCGTGGTGCCATCCTTCTCGAAATGAAATCGAGGTAGAGGGTTCTGTGGTAGGCTCGAGGAACGTTCTAGAGGAAACCCCAACTAGAGAAAAGAGTATCGAGGTGATCGAGATTTCTGACTCGGATGATGGGATGGAAGAGGACACCATGGAAGTACGATCAGAAACTTTCTCGGATTACGATCCCGCAAAGGACTTGAGTCGAGCCGAAGATACTAGTATCACTTAGTGATCTCAAGATCATACAACCGTTGGAGTTGTCTTTTGGTGATGACAATCTTTTTGGTGGGGCTTAATGGTTGTTTTTTGTTCACCCTTTTGTCTTCCTCGACTTTAGCTAGTGGTATTAGTTAATCCATGGCCTCATTTGTATAAACTCGTCCTCTTGATATGTAAATCACCATTTTCTTTGTCTCGTGTCTCATTCTTTATTTTGTTTTGAATTACCTTATATGGAGCTATGCATTTATTTTTTTTACTCTTCTGCATGCGAATCTCATATATTTATCGCCTTGAAGAAGGATATCCTAGGACTGAATTTACGGCATGAGCGGATGAACACACTTGTAAGGTAAGCGGGGCGTGACATAAGGTTAGTTTTTTTTTTTTAATTAGGCTAGTAGAATGGAAACAAAAATAAAAGTTGGGGTTAATTTATAGGGAAAATTAAATAAAAAAAGTTCTAAACATATTGAAATTGTAACAATTCAGTCATAAATTATTTTTTTCTTTGCTGATTTAGTCCTAAACTTTTTGCAATTGTGTCATTAGGCTAGCTGGTGCTGACGTGGATGTCTACCGGTGCCGGCCGTCTGACGCCAAAATTTATATATTTCATTATTATTTTGAATTATTTATTTTTAATATTTTTTTCGTATTTTCCACTTTTTTTTATTCCATCCTTTTCTTCTTCCGTTCGCAAGCCCTGGTCCCGGCAAGAACACCACACATCAACGCCTTTTTTCTCGTTACCTTATCTCCTTCGCCCAAATTTGGCAATTAATGGTCCATTCGCTTTGTTAACGGCATGATTCAAATGTGGAAGTTTTGTAACGATCCCATGGACTATTAGTTCGAGTCTGACTGGGCTCGGAAGCATCCCTATTTCGGCGTTCCTGCAACTTAGCAATAAAAAAAAAAATTAAAATGTTCCAGACTTTGCGCCGGCGGGTTGGAACCGATTGAGTTTCTTCAGAAGGCTTGTCTTGACCCAAAACAATTTCGTTCATATCATCTTTTGATCAGAAGAATTCCAAATCCGAGACCATCAGAGATTTGGATTAGTGAGGACCTCGCCCAGCGAGGATGAGAGCATGGGCGCACGAGGCTCACCCTCGCCTCGCCGTGTAGGTTGACATGTTCTTCGCCTCGCCTTGCCTCACTGAGTAGGTCGTCGTTTTCTTCCTAGATGAGGAGATTAATGAGGAAGAAGACGTTGAAGTGTAGGTTGTTGTGTTCTTCTCAGATCTGGGCTGGAGAATGGGAAGAAGACCAAAGAAAGGAAAAAAAAAGTTAAAAAAATAAATAATTCAAAAATATATTAAAATATTATTTCGTAGGATGGTCGGTGACAGCAAGCGTCGAAGTAGTGCCGGTTAGCCTAAATTGACCTGATAGATTGAATTGATAGAATTTCAAAAGATTTAGGATTTAATTGGTAAATAAAATTAAAAATTTAGGACTGAACTGTGATAATTGCAATCGATTTAGATTTTTTTCTTCTTCTTATTTTAAGAGATAATTTTTTTAAAATATAATTAAAATATATACTAAAATTGAATTTTTTTTGGGATTAGTGCTATTAAAATATACAGATATTTCCTTACCAAAAAAATATATATATACAGATATTTCATATTTCTTTCCTCCGTTTCTTTTAGTTGTCAACGTTTCTGATGGATATTCTTTGTGCATGTTTTAAGGGGATTGATCGAGGTTCAGTCTCTCCTATTCCATGTCTCCTTCCAAACCATCACTGTCAAGAAGGTTGTCATTTCCCACAGTACTTGTCTCCATCGTCGGGAAGCAGATTGTCCCACCTGTGATGCCGTGTTGCCATCCAAACCAAACGATCATAGTTGAATTATTTACCTCGACACGCCCAAGAAAATATCCGTCAATTTTGGAAAATGAAGGAGATCATCTTAGTGATCGTGTTTAGCTCTCTTTGTGTTTCTGATATTACGACGTCGGTGAAGGACATGTAGGAGACGCCAATGCCGATGAACATGTGTTGAATTGTTGCTGTACTACATTATTTGTGAATGAGTATTGTATGCTCTTTATATTCATGTGATCTTTCTCTACTTCATAACTTAAGTTTTTGGATTAGACTTTTTATCATGGTATCAAAGCCTAGATTACCAACAAGTCTGAACCCAATAATCACACGGGAGAGATTAGGGTTGTCGGGAGGGATACATGTTGTTGTGACCTCCGACCCATGGCCCGATGTGTGAGGGAGAAATTGTTAGAGTTATCCCACATCCCTGTGAAAGGACCTGGTGGTCGGTTTATAAGTGTGAGGGAAATTCACATCCTTAAAATTAACTTTTGAGTTGAGATGAGCTAACTTTTGGGTTAAGGGAGGCCTATTTATAAGTGTAAGGAAAAGTTTCTTCTTAGAGCTAACTTTTGAGTTGAGATGAGCTAATTTTTAGATTGAGGGAGACCCAAGACCACCCAATAATGATATTAGAGCTTAGTAATAATTAAAAAGAATAAACGGCCCTTATTAACAAATAAGCTCAATAAGTAACGATGAAGATGACTCAGATTAATTTCTTTTCGCGTATGTAGGCCCACCCTCCATTAGTTAATTTCCACGTGCCGCTCGTGATCCGATTTGCATGTGAGAGGGGTGTTGAATTGTTGTTGTCTCACATCGCTTGTGAATGAGTCTTGCTCTTTATATTCATATGGTATTCCTCTACCTAATAGTTTAAACTTTTGAGTTGGACTTTCTATCAACGTGGGCAGCAAGATCCCCGCCCAGAGAGGGCCAAACCATTTAGACTTCGTGACGAAGAACTTAAGCAAGATCCCTTTATCTGCCATGCCGAGGAGCTGGCAAACGCTGTTGTTGAGCTAGGTTTCACAGAGCCATCCAGATATTGAGCCACTTACCCTCGATCGTGTTGGCCGTGACAGCGTAGAATCAGACTCCCGCTCGTCCACGTTGAACAGAGGAATCAAAATAAGAGACACAAGCAAAATCATTGGGATTGTGATGAATGGAATTAGCTTGTGTGGAAAGTAGACATGCGGATAATCTGGATTTTCAAAAGAGAGTTTTTTTTATGGGGACTCGAAAGTTTCTTCATGGATTTAAGATGAACGAAAGTGATTAGGTAAAAATCGATCAAAAACTCCTGCAAATAGATTTCCTTGATATGGTTCAAGTGTGTTGTAGTGCTATTGATGCACTCTGGCGCTCGTTAGGTTAAACTCTATTTTGGAATAGAAGAAATGGCAGAAAGCATGTGCTAGAAGCAAAACTAGTGAAGATTTTTTTTTTTTTTTGTGTTATAGAAACGTTGCCGAGAAAAAAGTTGTTGAAAGAGGGCGAAGTAGAGAACAAAGGAAGAAGATCGACAACATCAATGTTCTTGTATTTTTGTTATTTTACTTCATTAGGGCGTGGATACAGTCAATACAAGGGTGGAAATGACCGATATGTTAAGGAAAATGCTTCCCTGATAGTTTGACAGTGATGTCGGTTATTTCTGACCTTATATCCATATACCATCATTGCATGTTTTGCATAGAACACTCATTAACTGAAAAATCATGGGGTAAAAAATAATGACAGTGCTGTCGAACTGTCAGCATAACAGCTTTCATATGTTAATGTAGCCTCAATTTATTCGGAGGAGATGAGATTATTGTTTTCATTATTAAAATGTGAGGCAATGATAGTGGTCAATATAAGTATTATGATAGGATTGGATAAAGGAGAACATGAAATGTGGGCCGTGGGGATTTGTTATATCCTATCTTTTGCTCGGCAAAAACACTGGATATCACCGTAATCCGATGACCCTCTATCCGGGCACTTTGAACTCACCGAATCAAAAGAGGCTTGTCGATCCGGAAGTTAGTCCATGTCCCCATATTTATTAATGTTTGCTGAATATGTCAATATTACGATTGATTCCTATTTGAGTTGGTGGATGGCGTCTCTTGACTTCGCGCTAAACTCGTTTAAGTCAAGACAATTGATGTAGAATCTAAAGTTTGAGTTATAAAAATATTGATGCGGAAAGGATATTTGGAATAAAGCGTGGGGCCCTAGTACAAAAGGTTGACACATGGTGGGGATTTGTTGAGGTACATGTGTGAGCGTTTTAGGTGACAGAAATCCTACATAATGGATGTGTTGAATTTGATAACAGTTAATATATTCTAATTGCGACAAAACCCATTGGTTTAGACTTTTGAATGAATGTTGGTCTTACTAGATATGTTAATAAGCTCGGGCTTGGTTCCCTCTTATTGATCTCCTCAAGTGATTCAGAGTTTTGTTGTGCATTCCAATAAATTTCGTGTAGTCTTTGATACGGCTTAATCTTTTCATCCTACAGCTCTAAAAAATAAATGCTCTGCGTGGATTAGGATATCCGCATGAACATTACATCGTAAAATCAAATTGTCATCTAGAAAACATTCTTCGAAACAATGGATCATTTCTATCCAGCTTCTCTGATACGGAGATCATAACCATTTTCCAGAATGTCATGTCATTGTGGCAGCAATTTATTCTGTGTTTCTTATTTCTTATAATTTTTTAAAAAAGGAATATCATTCTATTGTTTGATAAAAAGCTTGTCCTATATTTGATGGAACGAAAGTGATTTTCCTAATCCATCAGAAAACTTTCAACACACTAATCCATGAAGTAAAGTTGATGCACTGCTGACGTGAGAGCTTACGAATTTTCATGCAATCCAAATCAGCATCCTTTGTTTAAACCGGCCGGCAACATTCATTGTTTTTGTTTTAGGGTGTTCATCAAGTCTCGGTCTGTCTTTTCTCCATGTCTCGTACCAAAATGAATTAAAAAATTGTCATTTGTCGATCTTGGACGTCTCTCCCGCCATGCAAGCGGAAGCTTCCTTCTATGACGGCATAGACCCCCCACGGCCATAGTGCCAGTATTTCACTCAACAAGGCCAAGAAAACTTTCTCTCAATCTTGGAAGACGATGGTAACTGGCATAGCGATCTGGTTGAGTGCTCCCTTTTTGTTTCTAATTTTATGGTCTCTCGCCGAACTCGCGCAAAAATTATGGTGGAATCCGCTGAGGATACAGAGGATGATGGCCCGACAGGGAATCAAGGGCCCGCCTTACAGGTTCATCCATGGAAGCACCAAGGAAACGATGAAGATGATCACAGAGGCCAGGAGCACGCCCATGGACAATCTCTCCCATGACATACTTCCCAAGGTTCAGCCTCACATCCACGCGTGGATCAACACATATGGTAATTGAAAAATATAAGCTTTGGTCATATTGTTGTGCCAAGAAGAGACCCGACTTCTATTTTGTCATTCGTTTGATCGATTTTTGTGCGAGAAATTTCGATAGGGAGGAATTACCTAAGCTGGCACGGGACTCAAGCTCAACTGATCATCTCGGAGCCGGAGCTGATTAAGGAGGTGCTGATCAACAGAGACAAAACGTACCCGAAAACAGGACCGAAGGACTTCGGCAAGAAGCTTTTAGGAGACGGGCTTGTGACGACGAAAGACGGGGTAAAGTGGGCGAAGAAGCGTAGACTCGCCAATCACACTTTCCACGGGGAAAGCCTGAAGGTAACGAGGGTTGGGTACATCAACAAGCTGCGATTTTATTTCGAGTTTCTGCTGCATAATACATGTAGAAAGAATTCATGCAATTTTAGGCTCTGTTCATTTCGCGAAAAAAGGTGATGTTTTTCGAGAAAATGACCATATTTTTCGATGTTCGGTTGTAACTTGAAAATTGGATATTTTCCTTCGTTCAGTATGGAAAATTAGATTTGATTTTCCTCATTGCACTCCTTTTAATAATTTAAAATTGAGATTTTTATTTTTCATGTTTTTCTCTTTTATCTTTTTTTTTTCCTTTTCCTTTTCTTCTTTTTGCCAGTCACCGATCTGGCGAGACGAGGCCTCATCCTAGTCGGCGAATGGCAGAGGAAGAAAGAAAAGAGGAAAATAAAAAATAAAAATTCGAAAATAAAAAAGAAAGAAACGAAAAGAAAAAGAACAAGAAAAATATTTAAAAAGAAAATAAATGTGAAGGAGTGGAGGGAGAAAAGACGAGGGACAATGTTTTCCTTGAAGGTGTTTTTTTCTATGGGTAAATTTTTTTTTCTTGACTTATTTATTTTCTTTGAACATAATGGTGGAAAATCCGGAAAATATTTTAGTGAAAGTTGTATTCCGCGAAACGAAGGTATCCTGAATATACCGAAAGTGGAAAAAGGATTGCTTACTTCTACTTGAGATTCACACTACGAATTGACGGAAGTAATGGAAGCGCAGAACATGGTCCCAGCGATGGTGGAGAGTGTTCATATGATGCTAGAGAAATGGAAGCAACAGGAAGGAGAAGAGATTGATGTGTATGAAGAGTTCAAGTTATCGACATCCGATGTGATTTCCAGGACAGCGTTTGGGAGTAGCTACGTGGAAGGGAGAAACATCTTCGAGATGACGGCCGACTTGGGTTTGTTGTTGTCCAGGAATATTTTGCGTATGAGGTTCCCGGGAATGAGGCATGCCTTTTTTTTCCTTCCTAAGAAAAATTCACTTATTTTTGGGATGTATAGAAGCTAGACAAATAAATGAGTACCAAAATCTCCGTCATCCCATTTTATGAGAGATTTAATTATAAAAATTTTAAACCTATTACATTTGTGCCAATTCAATCCTAAATCTTTTAACAATGTCAATGGAATCCTAGACAATTTCACATTTTGTCTATTGGGTCCATCCGAACAATTTTTACGTGTAGTCGTTGATAAGGATGTCGACTGTTCCATGTGGCACGATTGGCATTGATGTTGACATTTTTAATATTATCCTAATCTTTTGTTGAATTTTTGTAGATATTTTTCTCCTTTCTTTAGTCTTTTTTTAGGGCCGGCAAGGGCTTCACAGTCCTCAAAATTTTTAACCAATTTTGACAAGATGGACACAATTGACAAAACGTGGAAAGGGGTATAGGGTTAATCAGAATAAAAAGGTTTAAATCCACCTCAGGCACAAACTAGTCCACCACAAGAGTAAACGTACCAATCTAATAAAGTGAATGGAAACCTGAACACACATTAGTTAGAAAATCAATCTTCCAATTTAGATCCACGAACTAAGGAATTTCTTGTTGAATCCAAGTACAGCAAGGTTTGGAAGACGGCGGATGAAGTCCAAGCTGAGAAGCTCGAGAAAGGCATTCGCGGTGCGATCTTGGAGATCGCCAAGAAAAGAGAGAAGAAGGTGACGGCTGGGGAAGCAGATGACTACGGGGATGATTTCCTAGGGCAGCTTGTGAAGGCTTATCACGATACGGACGAGAGCAAGAAAATCACGGTCGATGATCTGGTAGACGAGTGCAAGACGTTCTACTTCGCCGCCCAAGAAACCACCACCGGAATGCTGACGTGGGTCATGTTCCTCCTGGCGGTCCACTCCAATTGGCAGGAGGAAGCGAGGAAGGAGGTTCTCGATGTGTTCGGGAATGAAGACCCTGACTCCGATGGAATCGCCAAGTTAAGGACGGTATGAAGAATCGAACTGCTCTTTGTCTTAATTGGTTTGGTTAAAAAGAAACTCTTGCTTATATTTACCAAGGACGGAAAAGATTTGTTTTATTGGGAACGAAACGATGAAATAGCCCTCCTTTGAAATTCCGAACCGTACGTGTTGTCAACTAATGTGCATTCTCATGTGTGCAGATGAGCATGATCATGAACGAAGCTCTACGATTATACCCTCCTGTGATAGGGTTCAATCGGAAAGTTAACCAGCAACTTAGGCTGGGGAAACTTGTTCTTCCTCCTAATATTCAAGTCTTCATAGCAAACCTCAAGCTCCACCGTGACCCCGAACTCTGGGGAGATGATGTGGACCTCTTCAGACCGGAGCGATTCGCAGGAGGCGTCTCTAAAGCCACCAACAACAACGCAGTCGCGTTCCTTCCCTTCGGCTTCGGGCCTCGAATGTGTGTGGGAATGAACTTCGCGACGCACGAAGCGAAAATCGTCCTCTCAATGATTCTGCAGCGCTACGCTTTCAAATTGTCTCCCGGGTACATCCACTGTCCAGCTCAAATCCTCACGATTCGGCCCCTACACGGACTTCAACTTGTATTTCGTCCCTTGTAGCTTGTTTATCAACCTATATGCTCTACAATAAGCCCATTGGAATTGGCTCTCGATGAGTATTCTCAATAATATTCCAATGCTGAGATAATAATGCAAAGAGACTAACTTTAAGGAGCATGCGAGCCTGTGGATTCTAGTTTCATGAAAAAGCTATCGAAGTTTTATTTTATTTTAAAAAAGTGTTCCGACTCATGTTATTAGGAGTGCACAGTAGAAATCTGATACATTTATAAGGAGAATCGCCACAACTTATATATATTAACAGTTTTATGTCACATCACTTATTTGATATTGTCTTAAGAAGAAGAAAAAAAGAAAATGATATGAATCGTCTAACTTTCTAGGTTAGCATGCTTTTATATTTATAATAATAAAGATGGTACGTAGTAATACGGTGAGCATTTCCACACATGATAATGAATAATAAAATAACTCGTAACACCCTCCCGAGGTATAGATATCGACCATGCCCAGCTTATTATATATAAAGCGAACCCGTTGCCTACCTAAAGGATTAGTAAACACATCTGCTAGTTGATCTTTTGTGCGAATGTGTGAGAAAGTGAGACTACCACATGTAAGTTCTTGTCGAACAAAATGATAATCAATCTCGATATGCTTTGTTCTATTATGAAAGACGAGATTTGAAGCAATGTGAATTGTTGAACTACTATCACACCATAACGAAGTGGGACAACTCGATCTATATCTAATCTCATTCAGAAGATGTCTAGTCCACATTCTGCAGTAGCCGTAGCAATGGCTCGAAACTTTGCTTCAGCACTACTTCTCGCCACAATATCTTATTTCTTACTCTTCCAAGAAATTAAATTACCACCAACATGCAAAGTATATCCAAAGGTAGACTACCTATCAATAGGGCAACCAACCCAATCAACATCAGTATAAACATTTCATGTGATCATGACCATGAGTAGCAAAAATAATTCCCTTGCCAAGATTACCACGAAGATATCTTAGAATACTCAAAACAGCATCTCAATGTGGTTATCTAGGTGTTGTCATAAACTGACTAACCACACTAACCGAATATGCAAGATCAGATCTTGTTATCGTAGCGAGATAATTTAGTTTACCAACAACATGTCGGTATCTTTTAGGATGTTCAAACAAGTTACCCTGATAAGAAAGAAACTTTAATCCTAGTTCCATAGGCGACTCTGCAGGCCGAGATTGCTGCATGTTAAATTCAGTTAAGATATCTATAACATATTTATGTTGTGACAAAGAGATATTTTCTTTCTTCCGGGCTACCTCGATCCCAAGAAAGTATCTCAAATCACTGAGGGAGCATACAAATATCTTTTCAATTCAGCAATATTATGCTCGTCATCCCCTATCAAGACAATGTCGTCCACATATAAAAATAGAAAGATACACCCAATAGTGGCATGTCGATAGAATACTGCACGATCTTTTTTAGACTGAAGCAAATCAAAACTCCGAACAGCTGAGCTGAATTTATCAAACCATGCTCGAGGAGACTGCTTCAAACCATACAAAGAGCGACGAAGCTTACAGACTTTCCCTCCCTGAGTAGCAAACTTTGGGGGCTGTTCCATGTAAATATCATTGGCAAGATCACCGTGAAGGAAAGCATTCTTGATATCCAACTGATGGAGAGACCAAGAATGCACAACTGCAAGGGATAAAAGGAGGCGAATAGATGCCATTTTTGTAATCGAAGAAAATGTCTCAAAGTAATCAAAACCATGAGCTTGAGCATAACTCTTAGCAACTAACCGAGCTTTCAGACGAGCAGCAGTTCCATCAGGATTGAATTTCACGGCAAACATCCAACGACAGCCAATAACTTGAGCATCAAAAGGACAATTAACTAAGGACCAAGTTTGATTGCGTTGGAGGCCGCTCATTTCCTCCTCCATAGCTAAACGCCAACCTGCATGCTGAAGAGTCTCAAAAACCGAAGTAGGCAGAGAAATAGCATTGATATTGGCCACAAAAGCTAACAAACTTACTGATAAACCTTTGTAGGAATGTGTATAAAGAGGGTGATCCCTGCAGGCATGGTAGCTTTTAAGAAGAACAATAGGTTGCTCGGTAGAATCAGTCTCAAATGAGTCAGCAACATGAAAGACTATCTCAGTAGGAGGATCCTCTACGAGAGAGACTGGTATAGAAAAAGAATTATCAATGGAGGCATTGTCTAGTGAAGATGTTGGAGAGATAACTGGATGAGAGACCGTTGATGGAGAATAAACAAGGACAAGGTCAGAAGGTGTGGATTCAAACGCGGGATTGGATAAGATGAATTAGAGCCACATGCAGAAAAGAAAGGTTGAGACTCTATAAAGGTGACATGACGAGAGATAAGCATTTTTCCTAAGGTAGAAAAATAGCAACGATATCCCTTTGACACTCATGAGTAACCAAGAAAAACACATTTGAGTGCACGAGAATCTAGTTTTGATACACTTGAAAGATTATCATGAACTAAACAAGTACACCCAAACATTTTAGGAGAAAAAGGAAAGGGTTTGCGTTCAGGAAAGAGGAGCCCATGAGGCGTATTACCCCCAAGAAAAGAAAGAGGCATGCAATTAATGAGATAGCATGCTGTAAGGACAATATCCCCCCAAAACTTCTATGGAACATGCATATGTATAAGAAGAGCATGAGCAGTATCCATAATATGATGATTCTTCCACTCAACAACACCATTCTATTAAGGTGTGCGATCACATGAAAGACGATGGTGAATACCATGAAAAGGAAGAAATTGATGAAGATGATCCGACCTATATTTCCCTCCACGATCAGATTGTAAGGCTTGGATATTATGATAGAATTGAGTGTAGACAGAAGAATAAAACTCGTGAAACATAGAAAATAGCTCAGAACGTTCTTTTATTAAGTAAACAAATAACATTCTTGTGAAATCATCCACAAAGAGAACATAGTAACGATAACCAAAGACTGACACAATAGGACTTGGTCCCCACACATCAGAATGGACTAAGGCAAATGAAGCAGTTGCTCATTGAGATACACTTAGTGGTAAAGAAACACGACTATGCTTTGCAAGCTGACAAGACTCACAATTTATTGTAGACACCGAACGAAAACGAGAAAACAATGACTACAATATAGATAGAGAGGGATATCCTAGACCATAGTGAATGTCTAAAACATCAGTCTCTTTTACTAGTGTAGCTGGAATGGAAGTACCTTCCAACTGGTAAATCCCACCATTGACGCTTCCCTTACTGATAGTCTTCCGTATTGAGAGATCCTGCAAAACACAATAATCAGGATATAAAGTAACGGAGTAATTCAAATCTTGTGTGATACGACCAACATATAACAAATTAAATGACATGCCAAGAGTATATAAAACAGAAGATAAGGAGATCTCATTGCAAGATCGTGCAGCTCCGTGTCCTTGAATTGTAACGGATGACTCGTTCGCAATAGTAATATGGAGTAACGAAGACGTTGACTTATATGCAGTAAGAATACCTCTATTACCCGTCATGTGAGCTCCTGCACCATAATCAATAATCCAATCAACGAAAGGAAGAGCTGCACATGCTGAGGTTGAGGAATAATCAGATGACTGTTGTAGTTTTGCAACAGAGGCAAATGTAGTTCCACTCCTTGAGGTCTGAAACTCCAAGTAGCGAGTGTACTCATCTGGACTCATTGTGATAACTTTCTGGTCCATTGGCGCAATCTCAAATGCAATATAAAAGGTGTGGTCCATGAACCAAAAGCTGCTTGTACAGCTTGTAACTTCCGACAATAGTTGTAAAGATGTCCAACAATACCATAGTAATTGCAAGTACGAATCTCCCGATCACGACCAACAATGCTACTACGACCCCCCTCGGTTATGGCCTCTGCCACTATGGCCATCTCCTCTATTTATATATAGAGCAGTAGCCTGTTCACCAACTTTTGAAGGGGCATATCTAACTTTTTCACTACTTTTGGTATGAAGAGCATGGCCATGAACTTCTCCAAGATAAGATACTTGAGCATCTGAAAGAATTTGTGATTGGGCAGTATCAAATTGAGCTCCCAATCCATTAATATAGCTGGTTACCAGAAACTGATTTCGTTGTTCTTGAAAAGTAGCCCGATTAGATGTAAAAGGGACTAACCGATCAAACTTATCAACAAAGGATTTAAATTCCTCACAATATTCGTTTAAAGGCCGACCAGCAGGAGCCGGCTTCAATAACCCACAAACGACATCACAGAATCGCGAAAAATCATTTAGAGAGGAGTATAAATCTGCCAAAGCATCCCATAACTCCTTAACAATATCAGTATTGCTGACAACAGTCTGAACAGAAATATCCATAGCATTCAACAATTGACTATAAATACGATAATCAACAATGTACCATTCATAATAAGTTGGGTCATCCTCACTCGAAGGAAGCTTGGTAAGATGATAAGATAGCTACTGTCCGTGCAAATTCTTGAAGACGTTCTTCTTCCAAAGTGTGTAGGTAGACTATCCGTCAAAATACGTTTGACGAGTTTAAATGGTCAGAGCTTATGATCGCATCACATCAGATTCAGTCATACCAATCTATTCAAGGCTAATCCAGTCTCACCGGATTTAACAACAGCTATTTGAGTGTCTGTATTACTCATGACGAATACTTAATCTATATATTAGATTAATAAAAAAATCACAAGCTCTACCGTTTCATGGATCTGATTAGATCTAATCAGACCTCGACATGTAAATGAAATCCGAATGGCTTGGAACATGTCCGGTCAAGCTGGCCAAAAACTTGGGCAGTGGCCGGCTAAGCTGGCCGAGAGCCCTAGGATGTGACCGGCCAAGTTAGCCGAAAGCTTGGGATGTGGCCGACAAAACTGGTCGAGAGAGTAGATTTCAAAGAGAGAGAGAGAAAGAGAGAAGCAAGCGCCAGATGGTGGCGATGGTAATGGCGCTGATGGTGGGTGTTGGATTGGATTTAGGTTGGAGCGGCTAGGGATATCTCTGATACCATGTCTGAAGAAGAAGAAAAGATGAGAATTATATGAATTGTCTAACCCTCTAGATTAGCATGCTCTCATATTTATAATAATAAAGATGGTACATAGTAATATGGTGGGCATTCCCACACATGATAATTTTAATAAAATAATTCGTAACAGATATGAGAATTTTCTAATTGTTGGGGCTAACAATGCAACCTAGAGGGGTGATGCAACCTTCTCGAGATTGCTTGCTCTTGAGGGCTAATGGGCCGTCCCATCTGGTCAGATGCGGGCCTCTCTCAAGGCTCATTATCCAAATTGCAACGGGGGTAATACGTGGTCGACCTTGTTCTAGTGACATGTGCTACGTGTGTATGCCAAGGAGTCGCCACCAATTATTTTTTGCATGGTATGATTGGACCACCCTATCGAATAGTCGGGAGTTTCTATTCACTGCGAAAACCAGAGAAATGGGTTCAAGGACTTAGTTATGTTAGCTGTCAGAGTTGATGTACTTTCGGTATCTAAGTTAACTGAATTTTATAATCTCAGGGTTTCATACAGATGAGTGGGGTATAAATCCTAAATCTTGGAGTTCATGCAGATAGAGTGGCTACCCTAATGATCACAATCAATAAGTGATGCAAATCAAGAACATATGCAGATAAGTCACATGAATATAACATGTCATCCTTAGTAAGGTCTTATTAGCCTAGAGAAGCATCAATCAAGCTTAGGAATGATTTAGACAGAATTTTGCCCATCAGGGGCAAAGTTCGTAATTTCAAGATAATTTGGGACGATTTACCCAAAAGGGGAAAAATTATCATTTCAAACTAAATCCAGAGTAAAAAAGGATTAAAAATAGAATTAGCCGCTCAAAAGGGCCTATTTCCTATTTTTTGATAATTTTTCGAATTTTCTAGAATTTTAGAAAGCGATTTACTATTTGAGGGATAAAATCGTCATTTTTTAAAAGAAAACGAAATGTGAAAATCTTAGACATAATGTTTGGTCATTCACTTGACCCATCGTCGAATACTAAGCAATTTCCTTAAGTCATTGGAATGTCGAAGACGATTTACCTTTTGAAGGATAAAATCATCAATTTGGATTATACAGGAGAAAAGTCCCCAAAATGATAACAATCAGTTATTTGTGGTCATTTTTCAACATTTGAGAGTTTCTAAAATTTTTTAGGAATTCTTTGCAAAATTTTTAAATTTTCTTCAATTTTCTTTTTTTCTTTGATTTTTTCGAAATTTTTCCAATTTGTTTTGCTTTTTTAATTGATTTTCCCCCATCCGACGATCGTCGATATGCCACGTGGCATTATTGTGGCTGCCAGATCATTTTGATTTTTTATATATTCGAAAATCATTTATTAATATTAAAAATAATTTTTATTTTTGAAAATTACCGGATCGCGGCATGTAGCCCATCCACTGTCGTCCGATCCGGCGTGTTTATTTTTAAATGATTCGGAACCACCTTGCTGACGTGGCTACCTACGTGGCGTGCCACGTCAGTGTTGACCTGAGGGGCATTTCGTCAGAGAAGACGACCGGTGCCGGCGCTCCCTCGTCAGCGCCTCGTCGGAGGGCCATATCTTCGTCGTCCGACGTCCGATTGACCTCAAACTTGCACCAAAATGCTCCTAATGAGCTCCTCTATAAAATATTGCAGCCTTGCAGAATCACATTTACCCTCCCCATGAATCTCGAATGGAAATAAGCTCCGACGAGCTATTGTCTTAATAATTTCTAACATCGTTTAGCTTAGAAAAACATTCAGGGAGTACCACAAGAGACCAAGAATACTTATCTGAGCTCTTTTCAAGCTTGCCATCCGCCCCATTCCTCTGTGAGAGCTCTCGATTCCGACCGAGACCGATGAGGTCCCGAGCTTGATTTATCCATCAATTTAGTGCAAAACAAAGACCAAACGAAGCGTAGAAATTACTCTAATGAAGTTTAAAGAGAAGACTCAAGCTAACTAACGTCAGTAGAGGCACGGCCGAGAGCCAAAAATTGATATGCTCATTCCGACATTTTATTGAACAAGTAATATGCGACTGGAAAATGATAGTCGAGGGGTATACCGACCTATTTTTGCCTTGTCGACGACAGCGACGGTTACAATAGTGATTGGTGGGATGCCTAGAAGGATGGTGACAATCACTTATGCAAGAATTTTGCTCTGAATTCGTTCACTCTCCGTTCTTTCTCTTCTTTGGCCGAGCCTCTTTTTATAGGCTTCATTATTAATTTGTTTATGCCAACAGCTGAAAACCACCTTCACCATTGTGTTGCTCTCCGACTCACCCCACCATCCCCTTTCATGGCTGACATCCTTGCGATCTGACTCAGCCTCCATTCTTCATCTTCGGTGCGCCAGCAGTTAGTTGGTTCAATCAACCAGGTTGACCAAGTCGATTCAACTCGACCCAGTCGATCCGGTTCTATTTTTTCTTCCAAATTGAAGGCATAGATATCCAAATATTGTGAAATTGATTCCAAAATTAAATTTTCTGTAATCACTATCTTCAAAAATGTGTTTTGTTTTCAACCACTTACCTTGAAATTGATCAAAACCCCAAATGTGGTATAGGATCCGAAATACAATTTCAATCAATTGAAACCCTTAATGAAGGAATTTGTAGAAATTGGACCTACCAATGGATTCATAATGCCAAAAACTATAGGGTAGGGATCTCATAATTTTATGGGCAACCTTCAAAATAATTTAATTTGACTTTTGGCTATCTAGAGACTAAAATGTAAATAATTTTATGCAATTAGGTCCCTTAAGTCAAAATTGAGTAATTCAGTGCACGATTGGGTTAAATTAAAATGTAGGGCAAACAAATTGAATGTCAAGATCCTAAAAATGCAAAACTTGCAAATTAAAAGACTCAAATGACATTGTTTTTACTAAATTCGACTCTATGTGTTGTGAAAGAGCACATGCAATTGAACTTGAATTTTGACTTTTTGTGAAGTCAAAATGAAGAGGGAATTAAAAGAAAATATTGACTATTTTTCTATTTTTTAACTCAAATTCTATTTTTTCTTATTTTTCATGCGTTTTTATATTTTTCAAAAATATTTAAAAATGAGAAAAGTATGAAAAATTATTTTTTTTGTCAAAAATGGTTCTTGAGCTTGGCCAAGGCTACAAAAAGTTGATTTTTTTTTTAATTTTTTTTATGGATTTTTTATGAATCTTTCAAAAATAAAGGAAAAAGGTTGATCGAAAATCAGGTGTTAATAAGTGGGTGAATAAGTTGTTTTCAAATTTTTTGTGGAAATCACCAAATGACATTTGAAAAACAGGTGCAATAGATCTTTATTAAAGATCAAGTGATGTTGTGTGTAGACATAAGTTAAAGAGCGGAATGAAAAGATAGCAATATCAATTTATAGTGGTTCGACTTATTCACAAAGTCTTCATCCACTCTCCAGAAGAACAATCATAAATTGGGCTAGATTGCACTAGTATTTGCTCAACAAGTTACAATTGACAAGTGTTTATCTTTTTCAAATGATAGATCACAGTATAAGAACTGAGCCACTGCATTCACTCTTGTACAATGATTTCTTACACGATACGGTATGGCAAAAGACTATCACAGTAAAGATCTTTAGGTAATGGGAAATAATCAACAAGACAAGCAACTTAGAATAGATATTTAGATTCAGTGTAATATGTTTATAATATTTGGCCTTCGAGATCCTCTCTTCCACAGGCATCTTCAATATTCCCGTTGAAGATGCCTTAGAAGTAGCCATTCTAAGTCCGTTGTTGCTGCTATCTAAGAATGAAATCACCCATCCAGCTCCTTCCTTTGAACATTTCCAGTCTATAAAAAAATAGGCCATGCAGCTGATGTTCCACTCTGACTACTTTGTCTACTGTGACAAACGCTTGTTTTTTGCTGCCTGTGAATCTTCTCGAGTTTCACTGTGCATATTCACCCAACAACAGCTATAATCTTTGTCTTCAGCAAACATCTTTAAAAGGTTATTGATTGAACATCACTCAGCATTGTGATTTTTATAGCTTCGACATAAACATTGAGATCAGCCAATCTCTAAGTCCGTTTGATGTGAATCGCTGTGGAAACTGATCGTTCTACAAAGATCAAGGGGTTGTGAATTGCAAACCTCGACTTCCAATTGAACCTGTGATTAGTAATCTCGGTATGAACGTGATCTGTTGACGAACCTGTGTCAACCAATCCACGCTGTAGACGCCACGAACAAAAAAATCTACGATCTTGCTCGATAAGTCGATCGATCGCCATAAGGAAGCCTTGATAAGGTCTAGTTTTCAAGAGAACTCGAAAAAGAAGAAAACTTTCTGTATAAAATTCTGAATTAATGTTGCATTCTTAGAAACTCATAAGCACCCTTATATATGGTTCTAACTCTAAAATGATAAAAAAAACGAAAATAACCTTAATTAATAAAAAATTCGCCTAAAAATAGAAAATGGCCTAAAAGTCCATCTAAATGATGCCAAATGGCCAAAATCTATCGCAGTTCATGGTCATAGGCCATGAGTATTGATCAGGACGCCATTTCGCTTCTGTCGACCAAATTTGAGCCCATTCGGAGCTCGTTAGCCCTAAATCCGTTCAGAATTCATGAGGCTAAATGTAATCGTGTTGAGCCAAGGAGTTTCAGAATCTTCAATTCTCTAATCAAGATCACCTCTACTCCAAATATCTTGAACCATGATACCGACAACTTACTTGAATTTCCTTTTCCCTTGCTCGAGTAATTAGACCAAGCGGATAAAACAACGGGTCCCCAGCACATCCTCCTCGATATGGTTCGATGTCCACATCATTCCCTCTCCCGTGCAAAGGATTTGACCTCAAATCATCACATGCATTGAAAAGAGTCAAGTTAATAATATTAAAAATAACACTAATATCGTACTCGTTTGGAAGATCAAGCTTGTAGAAATTATCGTTGACCCACTCCAACACCATGAATGTCACGCCCTGAACACTGCGAGCGCGCGAACATCTCACCAAGCCGTTCCTTTATGAAAGTCTTCCAGAATCTTTCGGCCCACAATACACATAATCCAATTACAAGAGGAAGCTTCAGTCATCTCCACTCCATTCAATAAAACAAATTACTAGGGATAAATAGTAGTGGTTCCATTTTACACTTACAAAATAGAATGCAATCCCTAAGTTCACAGAATATCTTTTACTCATTCACTTATTACTCCCGCGAATGCCAATCGTTGACTTACTGATGCTCCATCGCTTGGAACATAAAGAAAATGTTAATCCCCAATAGGGTGAGATATACATCTCAGTAAGGTGGATCCTAACCCTAGGTTAGGTTGACAGTCCACTCAGGCAGCCATAAATACTAGCATTTCACACAAATAAATATGCGAGGCATTCAATTATCGATACAACACACAGATGTCAGGCATGTAGTCATGGCGTCATAACACATCCAGATGATCATGTACAAATCGCCATGCCACATCCCACTTTCACCCTTCAGACTGCCTCATTCTCATGCCCGCGTTTAGAATGCCTCAGGCTCGGTCCGCGTAAACGCATCAGACTGTCATTGACAATCCGCGTAAACGCATCAGGTTTCAATGTTACTCTAGGCCAATGTCGACACATCACAACTCCGTCTCGCATTTCAACGCATCGGGACTATGGCCTTCTCAACCCCGCGTCTTATATGCATCAAGGTGCCATACAACTCCAACCCTGCGCCTCAATGCCTTAGGGTATCCCTCACACCACCCCGCGTCTCATACACCTCAGGGTACTACCATGTCTCAGCCATGCCAAAGTTTCAATTCAATTCACACACATATTACAATGTGCAACTCAAGCACAAATCATACACTTATGGCATGTAAGACGATCAATTGACATTCACACATGGTAGTCATTTCAAAACACGAACATTGACACATATTCAAATCCTCTATATCGTCCTAAGACGCACCAAGAACAATCACATCAAAAATCATTCAAGGATCACCCCAAAAATTCACCCGACTCGCCCAATTGAGTCCAATCTTTCTATCATAGGCTTAGGGTTCCCTTACCTCAAGTTTAATACCACAAATTCTCCTCCCAAGAGTCTTAATAATTTGGTCCAAGTAGCCCAAAATCAAATCCACCGTGCAACCTATGGAAATCCATCAAATAGTCATTTTCTCTTGCCCAATCACCAATCCATGGATCAAAAACCTCATTGACACATTCCTCAACATCCTAGCATATCTCATTGATGAATTTGAGACTCAAAACCAACCAATAACAGCCCCCACAGAATCTATTTGCACAGAACCGAACCGGTGATTTTCGGTTCTGTGTAAATCTCAAATAACCAGTCCTTAAACTACCTCAAATCCTCCATCTATTCACTAACCTACTTGCTAACATGTATTTCTAAGGGTTGGCAAGCCTCACCGAAAATTTGAGCTCAAGACAACGTCAAATGGTCCAAGAACGACGCCGGTTCCTCCAAGCTTACTGTTGATCAGTTCTGGCCCTTCAAACACAAAACCCATTTAGGGTCAAAACTCCATCAAATTCATCCCAACTGTTTACCACATCTCATCCAACTTTAATACTATAAGTGTAGAAGACCTCACCAAAAATTTGAAGAAATTTGAAGTCCAGAATACCCCGGAATAGGTCTTTCCCCAAAATCGATCAGAATTTGACCTCGCCTGACCTTTGTCCATTAAAATAGAGCTACGGGAAGATCTATAGGGTCAAATTGAGCTTATAATATGTCTATGGAAAGATAAGACAATAAAATTTCATTTGGAGGTGGTTTTACTTCTATCCGATATCGGACGAAGAAGATATGGCTAGAATAGTGGGATAGTCGGACTGGTCGGCTGGTAGCTCTGGGATTCAAAACTGACCATCCTGAACTTTGCTCCTTCAAACGACTCTACGGGACAAACGGATGGGTGGATTTGGACCCATAATATGTTTTAGAACGGCAAGACGATAATTTTTCTATTGCCGGTGGTTTTACCTCAATCGACCATCGGATGAAAAAGTTATGGCCGGAATAGTGAGTCGGTCGGAACAGGGCAGCGAGCTGGCGAGCAAGAGAAGAAGAAGAATAATAATAAGAAGAAATTGCAGAGAGGATTGAGGATTTTGGCCAAGTGAGGGGTGAGAGAGAGAGAGAGAGAAGTGTATATGCAAGTCTTCACAAGTCAAAGGATTGAATGGTAGTTGGAAAAAATGGATATGTCCACTCAAGGCTTGATCTATTGACACATGTCCAATGTGTCAATCAAGCTCATCCAATGGCCAAGATTCTCTCTCATTTTCGGTGGCCTTGGGGGTGGTTTAATGATCAAAATGCTCTCATCTAATTATATAAGTAAGGTTAGGTCTTGAGGGACAAAATGGTAATTTTACCCCCGACGCCCGGAAAGTCATTTTTCTCATTTCAATATTCTTCGATAAGGCGACGGCCAATCAAAACATGACGTTGGAATTCTTAATTTTCCATTTTCAATTTTCAAGACTCATTTCTGATCGTTTTCTCTATCAAACGTGGTTCCAACCTATCCCGAATCGACGGGTGGCTTTCTGCAAACGTTACGCGTATCGACCCTGTGATTCATATCACAATTAGGGCTCGTCAATTCATGGCGACTTTGGTTGTCATGTAATTGTGAGGGTCTATCTTTAGTTTTGATGGTCTCGATTGTCACTGTTCGATTTAGGAAATTTTTGCCAATTATACATTGATTAAGCGGCATCACCCGTTCTCCAATCGTATAACGCTTGCAATGCATTCCTTAATCGTTCTTAGATCGGCCTTATATGGCTCTAAATGTCCCCTCGACAATCCTTATGGGCAAAATGTCATTTCCTATTCGAGTTCCCTAGGTCTATGTACCTTGTCTCTCGTTAGCCTTTCCCTTTTATTCAGTCAACTCGAGATTGATCAGATCCGAGCGAGATACGACTGAAATATATCGTTAGATACAATTCTCATTAATGAGTCCGAAAATGACAGGAGAATCAGAATGTCACAACTCTTCCCCCTTAATGAATTTCGTCCTCGAAATTTGCAACCTTCTAACCATCCAATCCTTTGGGATATCGGCGCCTCATCGCATCCTCATTCTTACGGATAATTCCTTTCATGACTCGACGATCTTACTTATCCTTTCCGGCCCCAAACCATCTTTCCATGGGACTTTTCTCCTTCAGTCCTAAATCTGATTTGCTTCTTTCCATACTCTTTCGGTATTTAAAACATTTGTCAGCAGTTCATCCTCGAGCGTTCACATTATCTATTTCATTTGTCCATAATCATTATTATTAATCCCTCGCCAGAATGCCCTCTTTAATGTTCATACCATTCGACGTATCACTCCCTTCAAACTTCCTTTCATACCAACAGAGATTCAAGGGTTTTATCAAGTTGCCCTCCATCAACCAAATCGAGTTATGACCCTCTCGATTCCTTGAACAATTACATGATTACTTTCGTAGTAATCCGTTCTCGATTCCATCCATAAGTTCCCTTGGATGAGAGCGATCCTTCAATTTTCGTGGTCATGTCCTTTTCTTTTGTCGACATGTCTAGTGCTTGACCATATGATAGATTAATTTCAATCTCCAATCCTTATCATTGACAGTATATTTATATATCTTGGCACATCTTTGTGCCATTCCAAGGAACACTATAATTCTCCCTTCGAAATTTTGATGAGGTCATCTCCTTAAGTTCCCCTCAATGAAGGACTCATACTCTTGTCCATGGAACTTTAAAGTTTCTACTCTCAACCTTAAGGTTTCTTCCCTGGGTATCCGAAAATCTAGATTTCCTCCCTATTCTATCCATTTCCATAACCCTTTTAAATGTCAGGGTCTATTTATTGCAGAATCTTAATTCCTTTCTGACTTCAAGCTTGATGCTTCAGGTAGTTATCGAACTAGTTAATTGACAATCTTTCAATTTAAGAGTTGGATTTCTTATTTCCTTGAGCAAAGCCTATCCTTTATCCGTCAAAAGCACGATGCTCAATTTTCACTTATATGCATCTGTTTCATAAATCGCCCTTTTCTAGGCGATATAGGATATTTTATCCTTAGTCCTTAAGCAATCTCCTTCACACACGTTGTTCCTCATTCAATTTTTCTAAGCAACCACATACCTCAAATTCTTATGGTTCGTGTAAACTTGAAACCTCTTCCCGCGAGTCGTGTTTTCCAACTTCATCGCAAGAGCATTTGCAAGCCAACTCCAACCATGCATTAGGTTTTCCAACTCATAAGACCTTACTATCGCGATGTACATGCACTGCCATATCAAATTGACTTGTTATGTCTCAAATTTTCTTTCTGCGACACTTCATCATGATCCTTATGATCTTTTCACTTTCCAATAGAAACACCAGTGTCAGCGCGGTCATTGACTGGGCTTTTGTTCTTGAGACTCCTTTTCATATTCGTTCGTCCGTTCGCGCCATACCTCATCCTTAGTCCATTCCCTTAGCAAAATAGCTCCTATGGGAAATCTTCCCACAACGTCTATACCAGACTATTATGATCCATCAGACTTAGGAAGTCTCAAGCCTTAATAGCTCACGTCGGCCTCAGTAAGCCTATCGCCAGCTCCTACTTTCGAGGATCCATAGTGATTCCACTCCTCAGAACTACCTGGCCAAGGAATTTTACCTTATCAGGTCGACAGCTCGTGCTATTCATACTTAGCATACAACGAGCACTCTCTTAGGGTTCATAGGATGCTCTTAGAGGTTTTTATCATATCCCTCATGACTCCTTAAACAAATCCGATCATCGTCATTCAAGACGGTAATAACCCATCCAATTATTCCTTGGATGCTCAGTCTGGCTATTGCCAACTCCTTTCTACCATGTGTCAAATCTTTCAAACAGTTCCTTACACTTTTCATTTGAGAGCTCAGACCTTGGCTCTCTTTGTCACGGGTCTCCACTAGGAACACACAACATTTTATCCATTTTTGTCACTCTTTCCTCAGGAAGCTTAGTATCTTGACCTCTTGATTTCACAACCAGCTAATGCGACCTTATCTCAATTCTATCTGTTCCACTAAACATCAACATTATCTTGGAATTCAACATCGTCTACAAGACAATCTCTCGAACTTAACTTCCTTACAGCAATCATTCCAGTTCTACGTCGTCTTTCTCAGTCTAGACGCTCAATCTTAATATCAAGATGATTAGGATTTTCTTTTACTTTCACACTAGGCTCTCTTACCATATGAAGGAAACTATATACACTTCAGTGGCATTCTCTTATTTCAAATCCACCATGTCCTTCCTATTTCATAGGACGTCAATCTTGGAGTCTGCACCAACGGCGGTGTTTTACTCCAGAACATAGATGCCACCATACTCGGCATTCTTCTCCCCATAATTCAATCACTTCAAGTGACAATATCTGTTCGTCTTTGGTTTCCACAAATTCATATTTTAGATATTCAATTCGACTTCCTCAAGTCGCCTTGCGATTACAATCTAAGCATATTTTTTGCTTATTCACCCATTCATTAAAATCGCAAGTAACTAGGACCATCAAGTCTATTCACCTTTCTTTCCATCAATGTCATGTCATGGTCCAATCGTCTTTTAAGTGTGATGCCCTACCCTTTAGGGGCGATAACACACAATACCACTTCTAGTGGTCTAGATTTATGCTCAATCAATCTCATAAAATCCACAAGGTTTGACAGACTGACATATCAGTCTCATTATTATTCCCCACGACAACAAAAGGTTAATCACCAGAAGCCTTATGTCATAGTGACGACATTTCCTTACAGGCACATTTTACGTTCCATAAGTGAAGTTCTCTTTTCTCACAATCCATGAACAAAAATTCTCTCTTACTTATTCCTCTCCCGATCATCCACTTCTTTCCTTGATGGCCATTACGGTTCATCAGATTCGGGAATAACAATTAACATAAGGCCTTCAAATCTCAATCCACTCAAAGACTTCACGTCTCATTCAAAGGGTCCTTGACCACCTTTATCATATGCTTAAACGACTTTGAGAACTCTGTCTCATACTGGTCGATCGTCCTTGGATCCTTGCAAAACTGTCAGGATCCCAACAACCTTTGCTTTCGAGCAATCTTAGAATGATACTTTCCGTTGAACAATTCAACAGGGGTAGTCTAGGCAGATGTCGTGTCCTTGAGGAAACTCTTCCTCTGGTGATCTTTCACCAATTATTAGCAGCCTCTTTAGGTTAAAACTGCCAAGGTCACTTTCTTTTCTTAGTGTACCCAAACCTCTAAGGTTTCCTTACTAAGATCCCTAATCTAGAGGGAGTCAACTTCAAATCTCATCTACCCTTCAAACTTGATCAATCTCAACCTTATATATAGTTTTACAAGCTTTTTCAAATTCTCGTGGTTCTTCCCACACATTCAATTTAGAAAGGATTAACTCGGAGTCACCTCTCTCGTGACTTCTATCATTTAACTCATCAGCACTAGCTTCGATCATCTCAGCGACTTGGGTATAATGATAGCTCCTTCTCGAGTCTGTTTACCCATCCACTTTCTCATTTCCATTCAAAGTTCCCACCCATTCAGCTCTTGGGTCTCGTACGATTAACAGATCGAGCCATATTCTCTTTTGGTACTCATACTCCAATCACCCATCTTTACTCAATTCTCATGATTCATATTAGTTCTCGGATCTTCCATACCATGTATACTCAAGCCCAATGCTCTTATACAACCATACCTTGGTCGTTCAACCTTATTAGGTTCTCATGTCACTTGAACCACTATGATTCCCTCCAGGAATCAAAAACTTAAGTCATCTACTCAAGTTTATCAGTCTCAGGCTGCTTATCTCATCATTCATCATTATCAACCTTACAATGGTTCCCAAACAACTCTCAACTAGTTGTCCGTTACCCAAACATTCTAGATTCTCATCAGTCAATGACTATTCAACAGGCCAGCCTTAACAAGGCAACTTCTCAATCTTTAGCCAATTACTAGGCAAGCCTAAACTAGGCCAAAATTCAACTAGGTTAACACCGAGCAAATACCCAAAGTAGCAATTCAATGAGCCAATCGATCATGCTATAAGCCTAAGGCATCTGCCACTCTGTCACAAACACGACATGCTTTCTCATTTTTAACAGGCATTAGTTCAAAGGGTATTAACCCCACATGTCATCTACTCTCTCAGTTAGACCTTGGCCATCCTAATCACAAGCATCATTTCACATGTCATGCCACTTTTGAACATCTTCTTCGAGGATCAGTCTTGTGTCATAAGTCTCTTAACCACAATTGGACTCAACCTGATACCTAGACTTCTCCTTTCAAGTTATGACTTGGGTCATTCCTGCCTCTTGTCATCTTAGAAGCCTCCCAGAAGCCGTTCCTTGTCCTAACCTCTCTGTCCCGACGATCACTCCCCGCCCTCATCAGACCTAGCCATTGCAGGTTGTCCCAAGTCATACATCTACGAAGAAAGCCCAGTTCCACACGTCCCATACCATGCTTCATGACGGTTTATAGGTATTCCATCAACTTGTCCCATACCAAGCGACAGTTTATTAAGTCCAATAATGATAAGCTCATGCACACACCCTCATCAACTTTCGTTTCAAAGCCACAAACACATGCACAGCATGACTGTTCTCACCACTTGTCACATCAAAATCGCCTTCAGATCAATTCCTATCCATTGAAGAGTTTTAATTTCACCAATCAATTGCCTATATTCAACAATATACCTCAAGTGGAGTCGCTAACTAAATCAAATCCCTAAGCATTCGATCACAACTGGCCTTTAATTGATAGCTATTGATAGCTATCAATAGCTATCAATAGCTATTGATAACTCGCCTTCAGATCAATATACCTTGTATACACCTCACCTCATTTCATCCAAGGCTGACAATAGCAATTGATAGCTAAATCATTAAGATATCATGCAATTCAAGCCTGAATCCACTAACATCAGTCGCCTCTTTATAACTCGTACTCCTCAAGTTGGGTCATTGACAAATCAAGATCACAATCATACACTTCAATTGACCCTTCATTCATAATTTATTCTCTAGCAACCTCAAATCTAGGCTTATGACTCCTCAATTTCTATTCACTTCCTTGTGAGCCTTATTCATAAATCACTCAAGATCATTCCTTAAATCGGCACTAGGACCATTAGAATACTACACAAATTCAAACCTATAGTCCTCAAGATTTAGCAATCCATGCTTATCCCTCAAGGTCTCACTACCTAATTGTCCTCAAGTCATCACTCCTTATCACTCTAAGTTTCAATCACATTGGATCGAGCTAACTTTGCTCTGATACCAAACAAACGGGGATGTCACGCCCTGAACCTGGCGAGCGCGTGAACATCCCACCAAGCCGTTCCTTTATGAAAGTCTTCCAGGATCTTTCGGCCTACGATACACATAATCCAATTACAAGCGGAAGTTTTAGTCATCTCCACTCCATTCAATAAAACAAATTACTAGGGACAAATAGTAGTGGTTCCATTTTACACTTATAAAATAGAATACAATCCCTAAGTTCACAGAATATCTTGTATTCATTCGCTTATTACTTCCACGAATGCCAATCGTTGAACTTACTGATGCTCCATCACCTGGAACATAAAGAAAATGTTAATCCCTAATGGGGTGAGATATATATCTCAGTAAGGTAGATCCTAACCCTAGGTTAGGTCGACAGTCTACTCAGGCAGCCATAAATACTAGCATTTCACACAAATAAACATGCGAGGCATTCAATTCTCGATACAACACACAGATCTCAGGCATGTAGTCATGGCGTCATAACACATCCAGATGATCATGCACAAATCGCCATGCCACATCCCACTTCTACCCTTCAAGATGCCTCATTCTCATGCCCGCGTTTAGAACGCCTTAGGCTCGGTCCGTGTAAACGCATCAGACCGTCATTGACAACCCGCGTAAACGCATTAGGTTTCAATGTTACTCCAGGCCAGTGTCGACGCATCACAACTCCGTCTCATGTTTCAAAACATCGGGACTATGGCCTTTTCAATCCCGGATTTCATACGCATCAAGGTGCCATACAGCTTCAACCCCGCGCCTCAGGGTATCCCTCAACCACCCTACGTCTCATACGCCTCAGGGTACTATCATGTCTCAGTCATGCCAAAATTTCAATTCAATTCACATACATATTGCAATGTGCAACTCAAGCACAAATCATACACTTATGGCATGTAAGACGATCAATTGACATTCACACATGGTAGTCATTTCAAAATACGAACATTGACACACATTCAAATCCTCTATATCGTCCTAAGACGCACCAAGAACAATCACATCAAAAATCCTTCAAGGATCACCAAAAAAATTCACCCGACTCGCCTAATTGAGTCCAATCTTTCTATCATAGGCTTAGGGTTCCCTTACCTCAAGCTTAATACCACAAATTCTCCTCCCAAGAGTCTTAATAATTTGGTCCAAGAAGCCCAAAATCAAATCCACCGTGCAACCTATGGAAATCCATCAAATAGTCAATTTTCTCTTGCCCAATCACCAACCATGGATCACAAACCTCATTAACACATTCCTCAACATCCTAGCATGTCTCATTGATGAATTTGAGACTCAAAACCAACCAATAATAGCCCCCACAGAACAAATTTGCACAGAACCGAACCGGTGATTTTTGGTTCTGTGTAAATCTCAAATAACCAGTCCTTAAACTACCTCAAATCCTTCATTTATTCACTAACCTACTTGCTAACATGTATTTCTAAGGGTTGGCAAGCCTCACCGAAAATTTGAACTCAAGGCGACGTCAAATGGTCCAAGAACGGCACCGGTTCCTCCAAGCTTACCGCCAGTTAGTTCTGACCCTTCAATCACAAAACCCATTTGGGGTAAAAACTCCATCAAATTCATCCCAACTTTTTACCACATCTCATCCAACTTTAATACTATAAGTGTAGAAGACCTCACCAAAAATTTAGAGCAATTTGAAGTCTGGAATACCCCGCAACAGGTCTTTCCCCAAAACCGATCAGAATCTGACCTCGCCTGACCTTTGTCCACTCAAATCGAGTTACGGGAAGATCTACAGGGTCAAATTGAGCTTATAATATGTCTATGGAAATATAAGACAATAAGCTTTCATTTGGCGATGGTTTTACCTCGTTCTGGTAACGAAAGAAGAAGATATGGCCTGAATAGTGGGACAATCGAACTGGTCGGCTAGGAGCTCTAGGATTCAAAACTGACCAGCCTGACATTTGCTCCTTCAAACGGCTCTACGGGATAAACAGCTGGGTGGATTTAGACCCATAATACCTTGTTAGAACGGCAAGACGATAAGCTTTCTATTACCGGTGGTTTTACCTTAATCGACCATCAAATGAAAAAGTTATGGCCGGAACAGTGAGTCAGTCGGAACAGGGCAGCGAGCTGGCAAGCAAGATAAAAAGAAGAAGAAGAAGAAGAAATTGCAGAGAGGATTGAGTGTTTCGACCAAGTAAGGGGTGAGCGAGAGAGAAAGAAGTGTATATGCAAGTCTTCACAAGTCATAGGATTGAATGGTAGTTGGAAAAAGTGGATATGTCCACTCAAGGCTTGATCTATTGACACATGTCCAATGTGTCAATCAAGCTCATCTAATGGCCAAGATTCTCTCTAATTTTCGGTGGCCTTACGGGTGGTTTAATGACCAAAATGCCATCATTCAATTATATAAGTAAGGTTAGGTGTTGAGGGATAAAATGGTAATTTTACCACCGATGCCCGGAAAGTCATTTTTCTCATTCCAATGTTCTTCGATAAGGCGACAACCAATCCAAACATGACGTTGGAATTCTTGATTTTCCATTTTCAATTTTCAAGACTCATTTCTGATCATTTTCTCTATGAGATGTGGTTTCAGCCTATCCCGGACCGACGAATGGTTTCTTGTAGACGTTACGCGTATCGACCTTGTGATTCATATCACAATTAGAGCTCGTCAATTCATGGCGACTTTGGTTGTCACGTAATTATGAGGATCTATCTCTAGTTCCAATGGTCTCGATCGTCACTGTTCGATTTAGAAAAATTTTGCAAATTATACATTGGTTAAGCGGCATCACCCGCGCTTCAATCGTATAACGCTAGCAATGCATTCCTTAATTGTTCTTAGATCGGCCTATGGCTCTAAATGTCCCCTCGACAATCCTTATGCGCAAAGCGTCATTTCCTATTCGAGTTTCCTAGGTCCACGTACCTTGTCTCGCTTTAGCCTTTTCCTTTTGTTCAGTCAACTCGGGATTGATCAGATCCGAGCAAGATATGATTGAAATACATTGCTAGATACAATTCTCATTAATGAGTCCGAAAATGACAGGAGAATTAGAATGTCACAATGAATGGTCCATCCCCTCGTTGTAATAACTTAGAACGACGCTACTCGAGAAAATGCTTTGTACGCATATGAATCCAAACCTAATCGCAGG
This sequence comes from Rhodomyrtus tomentosa, assembly GCA_028455895.1. Classification (NCBI taxonomy): domain Eukaryota; kingdom Viridiplantae; phylum Streptophyta; class Magnoliopsida; order Myrtales; family Myrtaceae; genus Rhodomyrtus; species Rhodomyrtus tomentosa. The sequence continues at coordinate 7,139,398 of JAPCWY010000003.1, read as the reverse complement.
GTTCAAACACTACTTTCTTACGGCCTTTGTTAGCCTGCTTTGCATATTGCTCTGTCTTATGCTCAATATTCAACCGCGTCTTCTCATACAATGTCTTCACAAATTCGGCCTTCTTAGCACCATCTAAATCCACACACTCATCAATAGGCAAAGGAGTTAAATCTAACGGAGTTAACGGATTAAAACCATAGATAACCTCAAAAGGTGTGAATTTAGTAACAGAATGCATGCTCCTATTATATGCAAACTCAGCATGCGGTAAACAATTTTCGCAAGACTTAATATTCTTTTTAATGATAGCACACAACAATGTCCCTAGAGTTATATTAACTACTTCAATTTGACCATCAGTTTGTGGATGACAAGTAGTAAAGAATAAAAGCTGTGTACCTAATTTCTTCCATAATATCTTTCAAAAGTAGCTAAAAAATTCAGTATCACGTTCAAAAACGATGGACCTAGGCATGCCATGTAAACGTACAACCTCACAAAAGAACAAATTAGCAACATGTAATGCATCATCGGATTTATGACAGGGTATAAAATGAGCCATCTTTGAAAATCGATCTACAACCACATAAATAGAATCCCTACCATGCTTAGATCTAGGCAATCCTAACACGAAATCCATAGAAATATCAACCCAACAATTTGTCGGGATAGACAAAGGTATATATAAACCATGTGGTTTAGTTGTAGACTTAGCCTGTTTACATGCAATGCACCTTTCACAAATACGTGTGACATCTCGCTTTATGTGTGGCCAATAAAAATGTTCATGCAGCACTTCATAAGTTATATTGATTCCAAAATGCCCCATTAAACCACCACTATGCGCCTCTCATACCAACAACTCTCGCAAAGAGTTTCTAGGCAAACACAGCTTATTTTCAGGAAAAAGAAAGCCATCATGCCATAGAATTTTTCAAACGCAGCATTCTCGCAAGCTTCAAACACTCTTCCAAAGTCATCATCATCAGTATATAATTCTTTGATATGCTCAGAACCTAAACACTTTGTCCCTAGAGTAGTTAGAATTGCATACCTTCTAGAAAGTGCATCAGCTACCACATTTTCCTTACCTTTCTTGTACTTGATCAAATATGAAAGAGTCTCGACGAACTCCATCCGTTTGGCATGTCTTTTATTCAACTTTTGCTACCCCTTAAGTACTTTAAGATCTCATGGTCGGTGTTGATCACAAACTCCTTTGGCCATAGGTAATGTTGCTAAGTCTCCAAAGCTCACACCAAAGCGTACATCTCCTTATCGTAAGTTGGATAATTCAATGTTGCTCCCTTAACTTCTTGCTGAAATAAGCTATAAGGCGTCCTCCTTGTATCAACACAGCTCCAATTCTTGTACCAGAAGCATCACATTCTATTTCAAAAGTAGCACTGAAATTTGGTAAAGATAACAAATGAGCATTAGTTAGCTTATCTTTCAACAGATTGAATACTCTTTCTTACTCTTCTCCTCATGTGAAACCCTCGTGCTTCTTGATGACCTCGGTTAAAGTTGCTGTGATGGTGCTGAAATCCATCACGAATTTGCGATAAAAACTTGCTAAGCCATGAAAGCTGCACATCTCTCCTACAGTTTTAGGTCTTGGCCATCCTCGGATCACTTTCACCTTTTCTTCGTCAACCTGTATTCCATCAACACCAATAACAAACCCTAGAAATACTAATTTGTTAGTCACAAAAGAGTATTTTTTTCAAATTAGCATATAGTTGCTTGGCCCTTAAAACCTGTAAAACAGCTCGAACATGTTTAATATGGTCATCAAGACTTAGACTATATATCAAAATATCATCAAAATAGACAACCACAAATCGATCAATAAAAACACACAGAACATGATTCATAAGTCGCATGAAAGTACTAGGTGCATTAGTTAAACCAAATGGCATGACTAACCACTCATACAACCCATACTTGGTCTTAAATACAGTTTTCCATTCATCATCTTCTTTCATTTTGATTTGATGATAACCAATTTTCAGATCAATTTTAGTAAATAGTTCCATGTAACTCATCTAATATGTCATCTAATCTAGGAGTAGAATGTCGATACTTTACCGTAATATTGTTGATTGCTCGGCAATCAACACACATTCGCCAAGTCTCATCCTTCTTTTGCACTAACAAAACAGGAACACACACGGGCTAAGACTTTCTCGCACATATCCTCATTCCAGTAATTCACTAACTTGCAGCTAAAATTCCTTTATCTCCTTGAGATTACTTCGATATGCGGGTCGGTTAGGTAATGGCGTACCATGTATCAAGTTGATTCGATGCTCTATATCTCGAATCGGTGGTAAACCTCCAGTAACCTCATTAGGAAAGATATCTTCAAATTCATGCAATAAAGACACGACAGAAGTAGATAAACTCGGGTCAAGATCGTTAATAGTAAACAATGCCTCATTGTACAAAAGTACAAGCATCGATCGGTCCAAAACCAAAGCTCTCATCACGTTGCTCGATCTTGCATAGAAATTCTTTTCTCTCTATTTTTCCCTCGGTTTTTACCACTCTATTTTTCTCAGCCTCCCATTTTTCTTGCGTCTCAGACTCTCCATGTAAGCTCTCAGTTTTCTCACTTTTTCTCAGCCTCACGTTGTAGTGTCAATTGATCTTCATACACCTCAGTAGGTGTCATTGGCACAAAAGTGTAAGTCTTCTGATTCATCACCAATGAATATCGGTTAGTGTACCTATCATGATGTACCCTCCGATCATACTGCCATGGTATACCATGTAAAAGATATCCCACTTGCATAGGTATAACATCACACACCACCTCATCCTTATATCGCCCTATCTCAAATGAAATTAGTACTTGTTTTGACACTTTCACTTCACCACTATCATTTAACCATTAAAGTCTATATGGTCTAAGGTGTTTTGTAGTCTTCAATCCTAATTTCTCCATCATAGTACAACTTGCCACATTTGTACAATTACCTCCATCAACAATTAAACTACAAATCTTACAAATTCACCAAGCATCTTGTATGGAACAAGTTATCACGTTGCTAGTGATGCTTCTCCTCCTTGACTTGCACGCTAAGAGAATGTCTAACTACCATCAATTCACCCTTGACTGGCATGTCGACATCGCTATAGTCCTCCAATGACGGCATGACATCATCCTATTCCTCCCTGTCACTTTCCAATTGAACATCTCCAGGTCCAGTCATTATCATCACCCTCCTATTAGGGCATTGATTCGCTATATGACCCTTGTCTAAACACTTAAAACATTTAATTTCACGAGTTCTAGTGTTAGGATTTTCAATTTTACCTGAAGCTGGATTCTAACCAGCTTTGCCATCTTTCTCCTTCTTTTTTCAAATTTCGACTTGGTGTTGTTTCCCTTCTAGTTCGGCTTTTTTTCTCTCTTCCAATTGGGCTTCAAATTTGAGCTTGAACCTCCAACTCGACATAATGTTGCAGCTCTACCACTCTTACTATATCTCGGCTCAAACCACATAAAAATCGTGACATAGTATCTTCACGGTCCTTTACCACATTAGCACGAATCATGACAATCTCCATCTCTTTATTGTACTCTTTTACGCTCTTGTGACCATGTGTGAGATTTTGCAGTTTATGGAACAAGTCTCTATGGTAATGACTTGGTATGAAGCGCCTCCTTATCACCGCTTTCATCTCATCCCACGTTTCTATCGGTCTCTCGCCATTGCGTCTCCTGCTATTCATAAGCTGATCCCACTAAATTATAGCATAATCAGTGAATTCAACAGCTGTAATTTTTACCTTCTTGAGCTCCGAATATCGCTCGTAGTCAAATATCATCTCCATTCGTTTCTCTCATTCTAGATATGCATCAAGATCATTCTTTCCTTGAAAAGATGGAATCTTCATCTTGATTTTGTTAAGCTCATCATCTTCTCGATGTTTGAAATCTTGGTGTCTATTTTTCATCCTAAACCTGCCATCTCGGTCATCTTGTATCAGACACATATTTATCATCAAATTGCCACTGCCATCTAGGTTGTGCCCTAGGCTCATCTCGTTGATTTTTTGGTGTCCTTCATGGTTGCTCTCGATCACCATCAAGCCTCATCTCACACCTCACAACTTGGTTGCTAAGTGCTTCAAGTTATAATCTCAACAGTTGGATTCCTACTAAAATCGCATTATCCCTTGGGTTGGTGCCATCCTCCCTTTGATTTACGTTTTCCTGGCTTGACATGATTTTTTTTTGTCTAAACCTGCAAGATGTTAGAAATAAAAGAAATCTCACCACACTCCCTCACGTGTTTCACACAAGATTTTTGTGTGACATTATGATTTTCAGTCTATTTCGGACTCATTAATGAGAAATGAATATAGAGATGTGTTTTAATCATATTTCGCTCAAATCTGATCAATTTGAGTAGATTGACCAAAAGGAAAAGGCTAACGCGAAACGAGGTACGTGGATCTAGGCGACTCAGATAGAAAATGGTGCTTTGACCATAAGGATTGTCGAGGGGATATTTAGAACCACCAAGAGGTCGATCTAAGAACGATTAAGGATTGCCGTGCGAGTGTCATACGATTAGAGCGCGGGTGATGCCGCTTAACCAATGTGTGATTTGCAACATTTTCCTAAATCAGATAATGAAGATCGTGACCAAAGGGACTAGTGATAAACCCTCATAATTACATGACAACCAAAGTCGCCACGAATTGACGAGCCCTAAATGTGATGAGAATCACAGGGTCGATACGCGTAAAGTCTGCAAAAGTTGCCCATCGGTTTGAGATAGGCTAGAGCCACGTCTAATAGAGGAAATCATCATAAACAAGTCTTGAAAAGTTTGAAATGGAAAATCAAGAATTTTAATATTATTCAGATTGGTCGTCGCCCTATCAAAGGATTCTGGAACGAGAAAAACGACGTTTTAAACGTTGAGGGTAAAATTACCCTTTTGCCCCTCAAGCTTAAACCTTGCCCATGCAATTGAAGAAGGGCATTTTGGACATTAAACCCGCCAAATTTAAGGAGGATTATGGGCCATTGGATCAAAGCATGATTGACAAGGGGACAAGTGTCAATGGATGCCTTAAATAGTAGTCAAGTCAACTTTTCAAACCTACCATTCAACCATTGACCAAGGCTTTGTATATAACCATTTTCTCTCTCTCTTCACTCCATTTGACCGGCCATTGAACCCCAAGACCACCGAAAACTATCTCCTCCTTTCCTTCTTCAATCTACTCGACGCTCACCAGAGCTGAGCCCGCCGTTCGCCGCCCACGACATCACTTTTCGGCCACCGTCTGACCGCCGGCTGACAACACCAACCTAGATATATGTCTTTCCGACATCCTCGAACAAGAATCTAGCCATTTGGAGCACCGAGGAGTCCCGAGCAAGTGTTTTCCCGAGAGCTGACAGAATAGCGCTCAACTTGAGGTAGGTCCGGTTTCTAACCCTTTTGAAGGCCAAATTGTTAGAGTTTTGAGGCCAAATTTGGTGGAGATCTAGTAGACATATGTAGAAATCTGTGATAAAAAATTGGGATTCAATTTGATGAAGTTTTGATCTTGAATCGGTCTTGTAAATCACAGACAAAATCTGCCGAGAAAACTTACTTGAGGAATTCGAAGACTTCAAAGAGATTTCGATGACCAATCGACTTCAAACCTTCGGTGAGCCTCTCAAACCCTTAGATAGACATGTTAAGAGATAGGATGATGATTGAATGATGGATTTAGGAGTCGATTGAAGATCGATTGTGTTCGATTTACACCGGGCCGAGGAGGACCGGTTCGGTTTCGAGCAAACTGAATTTGTTAGGCTGATGACGGTTGAATTTTGAGACTCAAATTGAGGATTAAGACATGTTAACATGATGAGAGTTGGGTTATGGATGATTATGGTTCATGGATTGAGGAGTTGGATATGGAAAGTTGACGGATTAGTTGAATATGCTAGGTTGCACGGTGAATTGACCCTTGGATTGATTTGGCTGAGACTTGAGGCACTTGCAAGGAGGAATTTGTGTAATCAAAAGCAAGGTAAGGGAATTCCTAAATTTATGATGGGAAGATTGGACTCAATTGGGTGAGTCGGAGGTTGATTGGATTGATTTATGATGATTTTCCAAAGGATAAATATTGGTATGTCCTAAGTGATGATAGAGGAGTTTTGTATGTTATTGTTTATGCTTGAATTATCCATCATGTGTGTGTGTCACTTGACTGCTTGCATGCCATAATATCTTCGAATTGTGCCTGAATTGCACATGTCGTCTCGTATAGAAAACAAATTTGAAAATCATGGTATGAGCATGACATGGCGAGGCCCTGAGGCGTATGAGACGCGGGGCAAGAGGTGAATACCCTAATGCGACGAGATCGAGGGGTGAAGTTAATGTTTTGTAGCGCTCTGATGCAATTAAATCGCGGGGTTGAGATGGCCACGGTCCTGATGCGAACTATTCGCGGGACAAAGGTGTGAGATGATGAGATTGGCTTGGAGATTCATCGAAATCTGATGCGTTTACGCGAGTTGCCGATGATGGTCTGATGCGTTTACGAGAAACCGAGCCTGATGGGACGAGATCGCGAGTTGGAGATTGAGGCAGACAGGAAGAGGTGGTTGTGGTGAGATGGCAGAAGAGGTGTACATTATCATCTAAGTGTGGCATGAGGTCATCATTGCATACCTGTCATCTATATGTTGTTGCTTTATTGATTTGTGCCTGATATGCCTGTGTGTTTATGAGAATAGGATTATTGGGGTGTACGACTACTTGAGCGGACGGTCGACCTAACCTAGGGTTAGGATTCTTTTATTAAGATGAGTATCTCACCACTTTGGGGACCCTTATTTTTACATATCCTAAGCCTTAGGTATGTGGCCTATACGTTTTGGGGACCCCAAGGAGATGACAGCGTATTTTGATGAGTTCTCGGATAGTCAGGGGAACATTTATGTGAGGAAATGCACGGTTGTATGGGTTGACGAGGGTAGCCTTGATTGGAAGCCTCATAGGTTTGAGGCAAGGTTTAAGAGGTTGAAGATGAGCAAATTGGGTCGCGAAGCCCCACGAGATACCCTAGGGTGTTATCCCTGCTTGGTGTCAGACTGCTGGGGAGCAGGAGTTACCAGAGTGGTCCGTAATTGGTTCTAGGAATAGGCCAGAGAAGACTCTGATGCTGGACTTCACCGTGGAGGAGGATGAGGTCATCGTCCTAGAAGCGACCGAGGAGGACCTTGCGGAGCCGTCTCATGAGGCGACCATAAAGGATTTTATCGAGGTTCCATCCGAGACCTTTTCCGAGTACGAGCCGACGGAGGATGCTGAGGATACCGAGGATTCCAACAATTCATCTTAGGACCCCACTTCGTTGACCTGAGCTTTTTGGAGGCGACCCGACCCTATCCTTTTGGATGTCATAAGGGACTCTTTTTGGTGTACTACCCCGTCGCCTAGTTTGTTAGTGGATTGTAGTAGCCGGCATTTGTACAAACCATATGTTATAATTTATGACAGTTTTTATGCTATCCAGGTCCCACTTAACTTATATTTGTACGGGGATTTATTTGAGTATTGCTTCCGCATGCTAGACATATATATATATATATATATATATATATATTATCTCTCGACTTGATTGTGGATCTTGGAACCACGAGAGATGTGTTGTTTGCTTGTAGAGATGTTCGCGTGCTCGACGGATCGGGGCTTGTTATCCCCATTTCGCTTGGTATCAGAGCAAGGTCAGTTTGATCCAAAGTTGGTTGAGGACTGGAGTAATAAGGAGGATTAAGTTGGGACAAGGACGGATAGCAAGACCCTAGGAGGCTGGTTAAGATAATGCATGGGGTGTATCGCTTGTGACCTAGTACTTAAGGTTGACAATGGACTTTGGTAGGGTTGTGGAAATGCTTAAGGATCAAGTTCTCTGCTTAGGATTGAAGGTCATTTCTAGACTTTGGTTTGCTTGAGGAATGAAAGTGATTGATTTTGGTGAATCACTGAAGTGAATGGAACTGAGAAATGGCCATGGGCTATTTATTGAAATGTTTCTAGAGTTTGTGGTATGGAATATTATTGTATTAGAACTGTTTCTATTAAGGATTAGTTAGTAGCTCTGGATATGAATGATTGAGTAAGTTACTAACTACTCGCTGAACTTGTGGTGGATCAAATTCAGTAGAAAGAGACAAAGATGAGTAACCCATCTAGAAGGACTGGAAGGCCAAGAGGCAAAGCCTCTAGCTCGAGACCGCCTATTGCTAAAGATCTAAGAATGGATGGAGTGTTGAGGGCGCTGGAAAGAATTGGCGATATGATTGATAGGCAGGCCCAGGATCAGGACGCTGCCATTGCCCAGGCGGTAGGAGTTGCCATAGCAGCCGTCAACGCCAACAATGGCAACAGTGGCTGTAATGGAAGTTAGGGTGAACCAAACCAAAGTAACGAAGCTGTAAACACCCAAGAGGAAATCGTCGTGGCCAGACAGATGGGCCAGCTAGTGGAGCAGTTCATAAAGCTGAAGCCAACTCAATTCGATGGAACTGGAGATCCTGAGCTAGCACCCAGGTGAATCGAAAAGTTAGAGAAGGCTTTTGGGGTGATGAGATGCACCGACGAGGAAAATGTGTTGCTAGCCGTGTACCAACTGGAGGGTACAATGAATGACTGGTAGGCTGCCACCAAGGACGGAGTCTTCCTTGACGAAATAGCCTTAAACTGGAATGTTTTTAAGATGGCCTTCAATGATAAGTACTTCTTTGAGACGGCCAGGGAAAGGAAGAAAGTAGAATTTCTGCAGCTACGTTAGAACCAGCTGACAATAGACCAGTATGAGGCCGAATTCTCGAGGCTGTCGAGGTACGCGCCTCGATCTGTGGAGGACCCTCTGGAGAAAGCAAGAAGGTTTAGAGATGGTCCAAGGCCTGAGCTCCGTAGTCAGATGATCGTTTTGAATTTGAGGACTTACAAGGAGATCTACGAGCGGGGCCAAATGATAAGGCGAGACTTGAAAGAAAGAAACGCCACAACTGGATCGCGGTTCCCATCATTCAAAGATAACCACCAGATGGGCTAGAGGCCGATGACGGGTAATGGGCGCTTTGTGCCTCCAGTGCGGAAGTATATCGTGAAGCCGTCGAATCCTGTAAACTGGAACTGTAGACTTTGTGGCAAGAGGCATGGAAATGGACCGTGCCTGGTGAGGACTGGGGCTTGCTTTAAATGTGGTCAATTGGGCCATCAGATGAGGGTGTATCCAAACCAAGCTCCGACGAGTCGACCGTAGGGACAGAGGCCACAAACGGGACCGTCGACTGCAACGCCTCAGATTGAGCAGAGCAGACCACCGGCACAGGGCAGAGTGTATGCAATAACCCGTAGAGAGGCGGAGGAAGCACCAGGAGTGGTCACAGGTACGGTCTACTTGTGCAACCAAGCTGCATATGCATTATTTGACCCTAGTGCCACGCTTTCATTTGTGTCTGCACAATTTGCTGAATTAGTGGGTATGAAATTGAAACCGTTGAGTATAATTATGCATGTTGCCAATCCCTTAAAGGATAACATAATAGTTTCATTGGGTTGTGCTGGTTGTGAGATTGTGATTGGAGAGAGTAAAGAGAGCATCGACTTGGTGGTATTACCTATGTATAACTTTGACTTGATAATAGGAATGGATTGGTTAGGTAAGCAGGGGGCAATAGTAGACTGTGGTAGTAGAACAATCCGGTTTTATCCGAGAGGACGCCCTAGCTTTGAATTGGTGGGAAGTCGAGGAGGAATCCTGATTCCCTTAATATCATCTCTGGAAGTAACTAAGTTGATGTCCGAAGGGTGTTAGGCATGCTTAGTGGCAGTAATGGACACGACTACCGAAGTTTAAAGTATCTATTTTTCCAGAAAGAACTAAATATGAGGTAGTGTAGGTGGATGGAGCTGCTAAAGGATTATGATTGTGATATCCTATATCACCCTGGGAAAGCAAACAGAGTAGCAGATGCGCTGAGTCGGAAGTCAAGCATCGCATGTCTGCTGGTGAAAGGTTGGTCGATGATTGAGGATTTAATAGATTATGACAGACTAGAGGTTAGCCAGCTGTCCAGCTTAATGGCTACATTGAGGGTGGAACCTGAGGTCCAAGAAGGAATAAAGACCTTGCAATCTACGGACTCAGAGATCCAGAAGATCCTCGAGATGGATGCGACGAAGAGAAAGCCGAAATTTCAGGTATCTAAGGACGGAATTCTGAAGTTCAGATGACGGTTATGCGTGCCAAAAGATGAAGGACTCAGAGAAAGAATCTTATCAGAGGCTCACAGGAGCAATTATAGCATCCTCCCTGGAAGTACAAAGATGTACCCGAATTTGCAATAGCATTATTGGTGGAACGGAATGAAGGTAGACGTAGCAAAATACGTGGCTAAATGTTTGACATGCCAGCAAGTGAAAGAATAGCACTATGAGCCTAGAGGACTATTACAGCCGCTGGAGATACCTGAGTGGAAGTGGGAGCATGTGATTATGGATTTTGTGATGGGACTCCCAAGAAGCCAGAGAGGTCACAACTCGATATGGGTAGTCGTGGACCGATTGACCAAGTCCGCCCACTTCATTCCTATGCGAAAAGACTTCGCTATGGATAGGTATGCAGAGTTGTACATGAGATAGATAGTAATGTTATACGGAGTGCCAGTGACGATTACTTCGGATAGAGATCCTAAGTTCACGGTAAATTTTTGGAAAAGTCTGCAAGAAGCCATGGGAGCTCGATTGCAGTTTAGTACAACCTACCATCCATAGATGGATGAACAGTCAGAGAGGACGATACAGACACTGGAAGATATGCTGCGAGCTTGCGTCATTGATTTTAAAGGTGGATGGGAAGATCAGCTACATCTGGTAGAGTTCGCCTATAATAATAGCTACCAGCAAAGTATCCAGATGGCACCATTCGAGGCACTTTATGGACGAGCCTGCAGAACCCCGATTTGTTGGGATGAGGTTGGAGAAAGGATTATCATAGGCCCAGAGTTGGTAGAGCAATTAGTGGAAGCAGTAAAGATAATTCGAGATGTCCCATACGTGGGGTTCTTTCAATGAACGAAGAACAAGAAAGGGCTTCCTCGGTTTATCGCTTCGCTCGGCTTCGCTTGCTACAGGACGGCACAGAGTCGTTAGAAGAGCTACGCAGATAAGCGACACAAGCCGTTGGAATTTCAAGTGGGTGATCACGTTTTCCTCAAGGTGTCACCAATGAGAGGACTATCGCGTTTTGGAAAGAAGGGGAAGCTGAGCCCAAAGTATGTAGGCCCATTCGAGATATTAGAACGGATTAGAACCTTGGCCTACCGGCTTGCTTTGCCGCCTAATCTATCCCAGGTGCATAATGTGTTTCATGTGTCGAAGCTACGAAAGTATGAACCAGACTCGACATATGTGCTGGATTACGAGACCAAAGAAGTGGACAACAGAGTGTCGTACGTGGAGAAGCTAATAAAGATCGAAGACCGGAATGAGCAAATACTTCGGAATAAGAAGATCCCACTAGTCAAGGTAGTATAAGAGCACCATGAAACTGAAGGTGCCACATGGGAGAATAAAGAGACAATGAGGCGATAACACCCCCATTTGTTTGAGTGATTAAGTGTAATGTAAATTTCAGGGACGAAATTTTTGTAAGGGGGAAGAGTTGTGACATTCTGATTTCCAGTCAATTTCAGACTCATTAATGAGAAATGAATCTAGAGATGTTTTTCAGTCATATTTCGCTCAAATCTGATCAATTTGAGTAGATTGACCAAAAGGGAAAGGCTAACGCGAGACGAGGTACGTGGACTAAGGCGACTCGGATAGGAAATGACGCTTTGACCATAAGGATTGTCGAGGGGATATTTAGAACCACCAAGAGGCAGATCTAAGAACGATTAAGGATTGCCATGCAAGTGTCATACGATTGGAGTGCGGGTGATGCCACTTAACCAATGTGTGATTTGCAGAATTTTCCTAAATCGGACAGTGAAGATCGTGACCAAAGAGACTAGTGATAAACCCTCACAATTACATGGCAACCAAAGCCGCCATGAATTGACGAGCCCTAAATATGATGAGAATCATAGGGTTGATGCGCGTAAAGTCTGCAAAAGCCGCCCGTCGGTTCGAGATAGGCTGGGACCACGTCCAATATAGGAAATAATCAGAAACGAGTCTTGAAAAGTTTGAAATGGAAAATCAAGAATTTCAACGTTATTCGGATTGGCCGTCGCCCTATCAAAGGATTCTGGAATAAGAAAAACGACGTTCTGAATGTCGAGGGTAAAATTACCCTTTTGCCCCTCAAGCTTAAGCCTTGCCCATGCAATTAAAGAATGGCATTTTGGACATTAAACCCCCTCAAGGCTGCTGAATTCAAGGAGGATTATGGGCCATTGGATCAAAGCATGATTGACAAGGGAACAAGTGTCAATGGATGCCTTAAGGCTAGTCGAGTCAACTTTTCAAACCTACCATTCAACCATTGACCAAGGCTTTGTATATAACCATTTTCCCTCTCTCTTCACTCCATTTGATCGGCAATTGAACCCCAAGACCATCGAAAACCATCTCCTCCTTTCCTCCTTCAATCTGCTTGACGCCGACTAGAGCTGAGCCCGTCGTTCGCCGCCCACGAAGCCACTTTTCGGCCACCGTCTGACCGCCGTCCAACTACACCAACCTGTATATACGTATTTTTGACATCCTCAAACAAGAATCGAGCCATTTGGAGCACCGAGGAGTCCCGAGCAACCATTTTCCCCGAGAGCCGACAGAATAGAGCTCAACCTGAGGTAGATCCGGTTTCTAACCCTTTTGAAGGCCGAATTGTTAGATTTTTTAGGTCAAATTTGGTGGAGATCTAGTAGACATGTGTAGAAATCTGTGATAAAAATTGGGGTTCAATTTGATAAAGTTTTGACCTTGAATCTGTCTTGTAAATCACGGACAGAATCTGTCGGGAAAATTGACTTGAGGAATCCGACGACTTTAAAGGGATTTCGGCGACCAATCAACTTCAAACCTTCGGTGAGCCTCTCAAACCCTTGGATAGAAGTGTTAAGAGGTAGGATGATGATTGAATGATGGATTTAGAAGTAGATTGAAGACCGGTTGTGTTCGGTTTGCACGGAACCGAGGAAGACCGGTTCGGTTCCAGGCAAACCGAATCTGTTGGGCTGATGATGGTTGAATTTTGAGACTCAAATTGAGGATTAAGACATGTTAAGATGATGAGAGTTAGGTTATGGATGATTATGGTTCATGGATTGAGGAATTGGATATGGAAAGTTGACGGATTGGTTGAATATGCTAGGTTGCGCGGTGAAATGACCCTTGGATTGATTTGGTTGAGACTTGAGGCACTTGCAAGGAGGAATTTGTGTAATCAAACGCAAGGTAAGGAAATTTCTAAACTTAGGATAGGGAGATTGGACTCAATTGAGTGAGTCGGAGGTTGATTGAATTGATTTATGAGGATTTTTCAAAGCATAAATATTAGTATGTCCTAAGTGATGATAGAGAGGTTTTGTATGTTATTATTTATGCTTGAATTATCTACCATGTGTATGTGTCACTTGACTGCTTACATGCTATGATATCTTTGAATTGTGCCTGAATTTCACATATCGTCTCGTATGGAAAACAAATTTGAAAATCATGGTATAAGCATGACATGGTGAGGTCCTGAGGCGTATGAGACGCGAGGCGGGAGGTGGATACCTTGATGCAACGAGATCACAGGGTGGAGTTGATGTTCGTGGCGCCTGATGCAATGAAATCGCGGGGTTGAGATGGCTATGGTCCTGATGCGAACTATTCGCGGGACGGAGATGTGAGATGATGAGATTGGCTTGGAGATTCATTGGAACCTGATGCATTTACGCGGGTTGTCGATGACGGTCTGATGCGTTTTCACGGACAGAGCCTAATGCGACGAGATCGCGGGCTGGAGATTGAGGCAGGCTGGAAGAAGTGGTTGTGGTGAGATGGCGGAGGAGGTGTGCATAATCATCTAAGTGCGGCGTGAGGTTATCATTGCATGCCTGTCATCTGTATGTTGTTGCTTTATTGATTTGTGCCTGATATGCCTGTATGTTTATGAGAATAGGATTATTGGGGTGTACGACTACTTGAGCGGACGGTCGACCTAACCTAGGGTTACGATTCTTTTACTAAGATGAGTATCTCACCCCTTTGGGGACCCTTATTTTTACAGATCCTACACCTTAGATATGTGGCCTATACGTTTTGGGGACCCCAAGGAGATGACGGCGTATTTTGATGAGTTCTCGAATAGTCAGGAGAACATTTATGTGAGGAAATACACGGTTGTATGGGTTGACGAGGGTAGCCCTGACTGGAAGCCTCACAGGTTTGAGGCATGGTGTAAGAGGGTTGGAGATTAGCAGATTGGGCCGCTGAAGCCCCACGAGATACCCCAGGGTGTTATCCCTGCTTGGTGTCAGGCTGCTGGGGAGCAGGAGTTACCAGAGGGGTCCGTAGTTGGTTCTAGGAACGGGCCAGAGAAGCCCCAACACTAGACTTCACCTCGGAGGAGGATGAGGTCATCGTCCTAGAGGCGACTGAGGAGGATTTGCGGAGCCGTCTCATGAGGCGACCATGGAGGATTCTATCGAGATTCCATCTGAGACCTTCTCCGAGTATGAGCCGACGGAGGATGCCGAGGATATCGAGGATTCCAACAATTCATCTTAGGACCCCACTTCGTTGACCTGAGCTTTTTGGAGGCGACCTGACCCTATCCTTTTGGATGTCATGAGGGACTTTTTTTGGTGTACTACCCCGTCGCCCAGTTTATTAGTGGATTGTAGTAGCCGGCATTTATACGAACCATATGTTATAATTTATGACAGTTGTTATGTTATCCAGGTCCCACTTAACTTATATTTGTACGGGGATTTATTTGAGTATCGCTTCTGCATGCTACACACACACATATATATATATATATATATATATATTATCTCTCGACTTGATTGTGGATCTCGGGACCACGAGAGATGTGTTGTTTGCTTGCAGGGATGTTCGCGTGCTTGACGGATCGGGGCATGACAGTTTGTCACTCCCTTCGTATTTAACTCAATCTAAGCATTTTCTTCCCTCAATTAAACTTACACACTCTTTCCTTTTTCCTCTCGTTTCTTTCTTTTAAGCTCTTTATCAAATTATAATTCCAGTCCCACAAGCTCCTCAAAACAATCGACCAAACCACCAAGCAAGATCAGTTTAGCAATATACTGCTCAACTCAACAACTTTTGCTAGATTTGAATTCAGATTCAATTTCTACTACTTTTTTTTTCTATTCGGTCCAACTAATAATAATAAAGAAATGAGTCGTCCTTTTAATTTTTTCAGCTTTTTTTTTAATTTTTTTCTTCGATTTTTTCTTTCTTTTTTTTTTACCGATACCTTTTTTTCGTTTTTTTCACTGAATTTTTTTTCCCGAAACACTTTTTTTTATGAACTCAATACAATCAAAACAACTAAAACCAAAAAACCCTAAATCAAAATTGATATCGCAGAACAATTTAGAACCCTAATTCGATTAATAACGAACCCCCAATTCTATAAATCCTAATTCAATAAATCCTAGGTTGCTGAAGTAAAATTAGTGAAAGTAAGATAATTAGACTTTGTAGAACCAGCTCTGATACCAGATGATGTGAATCGTTGCGGAAACTGATCATTCTACGAAGATCCCGGGGTTGCGAATTGCAAACCTCGACCCCCAATCGAACTTGTAATTGGTAACCTCGGTATGAGCATGACCTGTTGACTAACCTATGTCAACCAATCCACGCTGTAGACTCCATGAATAAGAAAATCTGCGATCTTGCTCGATAAGTCAATCGATCGCCACAAGGAAGCCTTGATAAGATTTATTTTTCAAGAGAAATCGAAGAAAAGGAAAACTCTTTCTATAAAATTCTGAATCAATGTTGTGTTTTTAGAACTCATAAGCACCCTTATATATGGTGCTAAACATAAAGGGCAAAAAGACGAAAATAATCTTAATTAATAAAAATTCGCCTAAAATAGAAAATGACATAAAAGTCCATCTAAATGATGCCAAATGACCGAAATTTATCGCAGTTCATGGCTTAGGGCCATGAGTATTGATCAGAACGCCATTTTTCTTCAGTTGACCAAATTTGAGCCCATTCGGAGCTCTTTAGCCCTAAATCCGTTCAGAATTGTTGTGCCAAAGAGTTTTAGAATCTTCAATTTTCAAATCAGGATCACCTGTCACGCCCCGGGCACGAGCACGCAACTCCCTGTAAGCAAACCCAATATCTCTCGTGGTCCCAAGATCCACACATAAGTCGAGAGATGTATAATATAAAAAGCACTTGGAAGCAATAATGAAATAACTCCTCCATACAAAATATGAAGTGGGACCTGAATAGCGCAAATATTGTCATGCATGATATCCAAATGTTCATACAGATACAGAACTACTAAATCTGCTAACATGGGGGATGGGGTAAGTACGCAAAAATAGGCCCATCCTCAATGTATCGAAGAAAACAAGGTCAGGGTCGCCTCTAAAAGATCAAACTAACAAATTGGGAGCTCCTAAGACGAGCTGATGGAGTCCTCGGTCTCCTCTGTGTCCTCCGTAGGCTCGTACTCTGAATGAGGTAAACTGCGATCCAAATGCGGCATTCCTCTCCTTTAAGTTCCTTTCAATCATCTAGCCCCGCTCATATATTTCCTTATAAGTCCTCAGGTTTAGGGCTATCATTTGACGGCGGAGCTCAGGCCTCAATCCGTCTTGAAATCTCTGTGCCTTCTCTTGGGGATCCTCCATAGATCGAGATGCATACCATGATAGTTTGGAGAACTCGGCCTCATACTAATCTACCGTCAGCTGGTTCTGATGCAGCTGTAAAATTTCCACCTGTTTCCTTTCCCTAGCCGTCTTCGAGAAGTACTTATCATTGAACGCCGTCTTAAAGGCTTCCCAAGTCATGGCCGCTCCTTCAGAGAAAACACCATTCTTGGTGGCAGCCCACCAGTCGTTTGCAGTACCCTCCAGCTGGTATATTGCTAGCAGTACTTTCTCCTCATCTGTGCACCTCAGCACCCCAAAAGCTTTATCCAGCTTCTCAATCCACCTAAGTGCTAGCTCGGGATCTCCAGTCCCGTCGAATTGAGTCGGCTTCAGCTTTATAAATTGTTCCACTAGTTGACCCATTTGTCTAGCCACGACAATTTCCTTCTGGGCATTCACTGCTTCAGTGCCCTGGTTGTGATTATCAGGGTCTCCGTTGCCCCCGTTGTTGCCGTTGTTGGCGTTGACGGCAGCTATGGCTGCTCCTACCGCCTGGGTTATGGCAGCATTCTGATCTTGGGTCTGCCTGTCAATTAGGTCACCAATTCTCTCTAGTGCCCTCAGCACATCATCTATCCTTGGATCTTCTGCAACAGGCGACCTCGAGCTAGAGGCTCCACCTCTTGGCCTTCTAGATCTTCTAGGCGGGTTGCTCATCGTTATCTCTTCCTATTGAACCTGGTCTACCACAAGTTCAGTAAGTAGTTAGTAATTCACTCAATCATCCAAGTCCAGAGCTACTAACTATACCTTAACAGAAACAATCATAATACAACAGTCCTTTCACACAACAATTTCCAAAGACATTTCAACAAGCAGCACATGGTCATTCCACAGTTTCGTTCACTCCAACGGTTCACTAAAACCAACCATACTCATTCATTCAATAGGCCAAAGTCCAGAAATGACTTTCAACACCAAGCAGGGAACTCAATCCTCATGCCTTACCACAACCCTGCCAAGGCCAAATACCATCCATAAGTGCTAAGTCACATGCTATGCATCTCATGTCTTATCATAACCAGTCTCCCAAGGTCTCGTTAACTGTCCAAGTCCCAACTTAATCCTCGTTATTACTCCAATCCTCAACCAACTTTGGATCGAGCTGACCTCACTCTGATATCAAATCAAACGGGGATGTCACGCCCCGCGTCCTGGGCACGAGCACGCGATTCCTTGCAAGCAAACTCAATATCTCTCGTGGTCTCAAGATCTACACATAAGTCGAGAGACGTAAAATATAAAAAGCACGCGGAAGCAATAATGAAATAACTCCTCCGTACAAAATATGAAGTGGGACTTGGATAGCGCAAATACTGTCATACATAATATCCAACTGTTCATACAAATACAGAACTACTAAACCCGCTAACATGGGGGATGGGGTAAGTACGCAAAAAGAGGCCCATTCTCAATGTACCAAAGAAAACAAGGTCAGGGTCGCCTCCAAAAGATCAAACTAACAAATTGAGAGCTCCTAAGACGAGCTGCTGGAGTCCTCGGTCTCCTCTGCGTTCTTTGTGGACTCGTACTCTGAGAAGGTCTCCGAGCGAACCTCGATGGTGTCCTCCATGGTCTCCTCAGCAAGCGGCTCCACGAGATCCTCCTTAGTCGCCTCGACCACAATGACCTCATCCCTCGTGTCCTGCAAGGTCGGAGTCCTCTCCGGTCCATTCCTTGAACCGGCAACAGACTCCTCAGCCCGGTCTAAATCTCTGGTGGGGTGGCACCAACTAGGGACAACTCCCTGGGGCACCTCATTGGGCTTCAGTGGCCCGGTAGACATATCCCCGACCTTCCTGAACCAGGCCTCATACCGGTGAGGCTTCCAACTAGTACTATCCTCATCTACCCAAATTACGATACACTTCCTGACATAAATGGCTCCCTGCCCGTCAGGGAACTCATCAAAATAGGTGAACATCTCCTTGGGGTCACCAAAACGGATAGGCCACATCTTTAAGGCCTAGGATCTGTAAAAGAAAAGGGGTCCTCAACGGGGTGAGACACATCTCAGTAAGGTAGGTCCTAGCCCTAGGTTAGGCCAACCGTCCACCCATGCAGTCATAAAGACCAACATTTCACACAAACAGACACAAGAGGCAATTCCAATATTAATACAACGCACAATGTCAGGCATGCAGTCATAGCATCATAACATATCCAGATGATCATGCGCGAATCACCATGCCACATCATCACTTCCACCCTTTACATCTGCCTCAATCTTATGCCCGCGTTTAGAATGCATCAAGCTCGGTCCGCGTAAATGCATCAGACCGTCATTGACAACCTGCGTAAACGCATCAAGTTTCAATGATACTCCAGGCCAGTGTCGACACGTCGCATCTTCATCCCGCGTAAACGCATCAGGATCGTGGCCATCTCAATCCCGCGTCTCATACGCATCAGAGTACCACACAACTCCAACTCCGTGCCTTAGCGCCTCAGGGTAATCATCACACCACCCTACGTCCCATACGCATTGGGGTCTAGTATCGTCTCCGTCATGCCACTATCACAAATCATGCACACAAGACCAAGTGCAACTCATGCATAAACAATGCATCCATGGCATGCAAGACGATTCAATCTACGTGCAAACAAGTAGCCAATTCAAAGCACGAATATTAGTACACATGCCATCCTCAATACCGTCCTAAGACGCACAAGAAACAATCACATAAAAACCTTTCAAGAATCACCCAAAATTTACTCGAATTGCCCAATCGAGTCCAATCTTCCTATCTTAGGTTTAGGGTTCCCTTACCTTAAGCTTGATGTCACAAAAATCCTCTCCTTAAGCCCCCAACGATTCGGTCCAATGATCCAAGAACAAACCCACCGTGCAACCTAGGAAAATCCAACCAATTGTCAATTTCTCTTGCCCAATTCACCCATCCATGAACCACCAACCTTAATAACACATTCCTCAACATCCTAACATGTCTCATTGATTAATTTGAGACTCAAAACCAACAGAACCGGTTTGCACAGAACCGAACCGGGCTATGTTCGGTTCTGTGTAAATCGAGCATATCCAGTCTTTAACCTACTCCAATTCCACCATTTACTCACTAACCTACTTGCTAACATGTATATCTAAGGGTCTAAAAGACTCACCGAAGATTTGAAGCCGTGTCGTCACCAGAATTCCTTCGAAAGTCGTCGGTTCCTTCAAAACTGCAAACCAGCAGTTTCTGTCCAACAATCACAAGACCCATTTGGGGTAAAAATATTCATCAAATTGACTTCAACTTTTTACCACAGATCACTCTACAAGTCCCCTAGACCTTGACAAAATTTGGTCACAAGACTCTAACGTTTGGAGGTTATAAGAGGTCAGAATCGTTGCCTACCTCAGATTGTGTCGGTTTCCATCGACTTTTGGGAGAATGGCTGGTTGAAGCTCCTTGGTGGGTCAATCGACGCGCTTCCACCTCGAGGACGTCGAAAAGAGGCTGAGCTAAGAGGGTGTGATTTGCCGGATTCTAGGCTGTGGCCAGAGGGGGTCGTCGGAGCTGGCGAACGACGGCATAGAAACTGGTCGACAAGCGACAGAAAGAGAGAAAGAAGGAGATGGTGGTTCTCGGTGAAAATGGGAGTGTATGGCCGGCCAATAGAGAGAGTGAGGAGCTATAATCAACCTTCAAAGTCAAAGGTTGAATGGTAGTTGGCAACAAGTGGACATAACCACTATTTAGCTAATCCATTGACACATGTCCTAAGTGTCAATCAAGGTGATCCAATGGCCACAATTTATCCAAATTTTCGGTGGCTATTGGGGGTGTATAGAAGACAAAAATGTCATTCTTCAATTGCATAAGCAATGCTAGAGCTTTGAGGGGCAAAATAGTAATTTCACCCCCGACGTCCGAAACGTCGTTTTTCTCGTTCCAATATTCTTTGATAAGGCGACGGCCAATCCAAACATGATGTTGAAATTCTTGATTCTCCATTTTTAATTTTCAAGACTCGTTTTTGATTATTTTCTCTATTAGACGTGGTTTCAGCCTATCCCGAACCGACGGACGGCTTTTGCAGACGTTACGTGTATTGACCCTGTGATTCATATCACACTTAGGGCTCGTCAATTCATGACAACTTTGGTTGTCATGTAATTGTAAGGGTCTATCACTAGTTCCTATGGCCTCGATCGTCACTGTCCGATTTAGAAAAATTTTATAAATTATACCTTGGTTAAGCGGCATCTCTCGCGCTCCAATCGTATGACGCTAATAATGCATTCCTTAATCGTTTTTAGATTGACCTTTTATGGTTATAAATGTCCCCTCGACAATCCTTATGGTCAAACCGTCATTTTCTATTCGAGTTTCCTAGGTCCACGTACCTTATCTCGCGTTAGCCTTTCCCTTTTGGTCAATCTACTCAAATTGATCAGATTCGAGCGGAATATTACTAAGACATATCGCTAGATATACTTCTCATTAATGAATCTGAAAATGACTGGAAAATCAGAATGTCACATCACCTCCACTCCAAAGATCTTGAACCATGATGTCGACAGCTTATTTGAATTCCATTGCCCTTGCTGGAGTAATTGGACAAAGTAGATAGAATAACGAGTCCCTAGCACCTCCTCTTCAATATGATTCGATGTCCATATCACCGCTGGTTCTGTCTACACAAAGTATCTGGATAGTTCGCTATCCTTACCCGATGGATCATACCACTTATATCATGTAGTTCAAAAACATTATCACAAATATCTACACTTGACAAGGCAGATATTACACTAACATTTTTTTGAAAATCATCAAAATCTTTATGAGATGTTTCTCCAGCACTAAGCTCACATATGATGGAGAGATTTTTCTGATGCACATGTGAGTTGTAGTGTAGAGCAGTTAATATATCCTATTGGATATGTTCACAGGCTTGAGCTTGAACTTGTACTTCCTCTTGACAATCTCCCCAAGTGAAGATATCAAATTTTTATTGCACGCTCCTGACAAAATGCTCTAAGAGTTGATGGCAGATTAGTGGCCCTTAATCTATTTTGATATTCAGTTAATATCTCACAAAAGGAGTCTCATGACCGACGCCATTTTTGAATGATGGGCATTATGATAAAGCAACTTACGCCCAATGACATATTTCATGGGTCGATGAAGAAATATATAAGATTAGGCTTTGATGGAGACATGTGAGATATCTTGATGCTGAAGGATACATAAATTAAGGGGAAACACTGAGCTCCTACTTAAATGGAAGATAGTTGAAGTATACATGTGAGTAGTGTTAGAGAAGTCTTATACAAAATAAATGATGTGACGAGGAGCAATAAATATATCTTAGTTGATAATAATTCACTAATTTAAAATTTTTTAAGGAAGGTAGCTCTAATTAAATATGTTGACGGGTTTGAATTTAAATTCTATTTTGACAATATCCTTTAAAAAAAAACTATTGGATTTATACGTGCGCTCCTAACACATGTTTCGGCCACGATTGGGTCGGCCCCATGTCATCTAGCGGATGCGCGAGTCGTGTCTTCGATTACGTGCGCATTTGTTAGGTTTCCGTGTCGACGACGAACGGTGTTTGATAGACCTATTTATGGCTTGACCCTGACCGACACGAGCCGTCAAATAAATGATCAAGCCTATTTTCGCATCACTCTGACAACTATGAGATACGGGGTTCGACCCCCAGTAAGGCATCCTTCCGATTTGACCGCCGATGTGGTGGCTAGACGACTTTATACCCGGACGATGAAGCAACAAAAACGAGAGGCCAGTTTTGCTTTTGGATCTGCCGATGAAGCATGTGTTGGATAAGACTTTTCGGACACAGCAAGAAAAAAAGATGAAAAGGACTGATACAGATGGTCTTCGTGTTTCCTTGTCACGTCCGATGTCAAACATATTTAATGGGCCTGCGCTCCTCTGACTGCGTCCTTTGTACGTCGATCCTTGCACTCCGTGTCAACCAAGAAAGCGAAACAAACCAGCTGGTGTCATACTTTATGGACGGTCAAATCGATAGCAAATCGGGACCCGGGTCTTTAAATTGATAAGTTTGACAAATCCTCTGTACTCTTGGGTGGCGCGTGATAACATTCCCTCTCTCTCTATATATATATAATCTAATTAATTCCCTTAAAAATAAAAAAACATTTTTCTTACCTATACTCTAAATTGACTCATGATTAAAGAAATTTATTTAATAACGATTGAAAATTTATATTTTTAAAATATTATTAACAAAATTTTCGAAATCGGTGATCCTTGACGGTGGACGGGTAGCGGCGACGATCGACGAGTGATGGCGACGGTGATCGGTGAGCAATCAACGAGTAGCGACGGTGGGCGAGCAATGGTCGTTTAAGGCAGGCATGATATAATAATTGATTCTGAAGATAAGAAATTAAACTTTAACTTTTCAAACTTGACCAAAAATCGCTTCATAAGTCAAAAATATTATCATAAGTCAATTTTTTTATAAAAAAAATTTATACTTCGAAAATATTTCTAAATTGACTTTTGGTGTGAAATTGAAAAGTAAAAATTGTTATCGAGCAGGGCAAAGTTTTGGGATTAGGTGGAGAATTGGCACGGTCACCTTGGAAAATCACACAATTAGGATGACTCTAGGGCACTAGATTCACGCGCATCCGGATCACCCAAGAGTCGTCCATCCGAGTGCTCTTCCTTTTTTGGGTTGATTTGGATAAATTCCAAATCGGCTATCGACGCCAGAGATGACGTTAAAATCAGAGTTACTCCATATCCCACGTTTCCTCGTCGAAATGGAGTGTCAAACCAGGACCCACGGAGTAAAGACCCTTCCGGCATTATCCCGATCACGTTCTCTTTTAGAATTGGGTTAATATAATAGAAAATTCTAAACGGATACATTTATAATAAATTTATTTTAATTTTTTTAATCATAAAAAATCTCAAATTATTACATATGTAATAATTTTACTCAAAATTAGTACATTTATAATAAATTTACTTTACATTATTTTTCGTTAAGTCTAACGATTAAATTGTTAATTTTATGACACATGACAATAGAAGGGTATAATAGTTTAGGATTTTTATCCTCTGTTTATTATATGTGTATCAATTTGAAATTTTTCGTAATATTAACACAATTTAACGAATGGTAAATTTATCACAAACATATCATTTTTGGGTTTTTCGTGATAAAAAAAGTTAATTTAGTGTAAATTTATCACGTGTGTATCAATCTATGATTTTTCATGATCAAAAAATAATTTGAGATAAGTTATCATAATCTTATCAGCTTGAGATTTTTCGGAATCAAAAAATAATTTAAGATAAATTTATACTGAATCAATTTGAAATTTTTTACGATATTAATTTTGACCGTGACATCATCGCCAGGCTCATAGGATCCTCCGAAAGACGCGATAAATACTTAATCCAATCAAAACTTCACTTCACAAGAGAAGCACAGTATCATAATCTGCACAGTTGTCATTTCCTTTACCGCTTGATTCCCTGGTAGAACCATGGGATTGGTCATGTTCTTGAGCTCTCTGTTTCTGTTCCTTCTCCTCGGGTCTCTTGCCAAGCTCTTGCACAAGCTATGGTGGAATCCGTTCAGGATACAGAGGATGATGGCCCAACAAGGAATCACAGGCCCTCCTTACAGGTTTCTCCATGGAAACACCAAGGAAACCATCAAGATGAAGATGAAGGTCAGGAACACACCCATGAGCAATCTCTCTCACGACATATTCCCTAAGATTCAGCCTCACGTCAACACATGGATAGACATATACGGTGATCTCCAAAAAAATTACACTTTAGTTTCATTGTTGTGACACTTTAATATTGAAGTCCTGTGCGACTTTGCAGGGAGGAATTACCTGAATTGGCACGGACCTCAAGCTCAACTAGTCATCACACAGCCAGAGCTTATTAAGGAGGTGCTGCTTAATAGGGAGGGAATATACACAAAAACAGGAACTAAGGACTTTGCCAAGAAGCTTCTAGGAGATGGGCTGGTGAGCACATCCGACGGCAAGAAATGGGCGAAGCAGCGCAAACTCGCCAACCACGCTTTCCACGGGGAAAGTTTGAAGGTAGTTGAGCTCGATCAATAAATAGAGTTTTCTGATTAGAGGCTGTAAAAATTTGCTTTTGGGGGATTGAAATTGCAGAATATGGCACCGGCGATGGTGGAGAGTGTTCACACAATGCTAGGAAGATGGAAGGATCAAGAAGGGAAAGAGATCGAGGTGTTTGGAGAGTTCAGGTTCTTGACGTCCGAAGTGATTTCGAGAACTGCGTTCGGGAGCAGCTACGTCGAGGGGAGGAATATTTTTCAGATGTTAATAGGATTGGGTTCGTTAACAGCCAAAAATGCTTTCAATATAAGGTTGCCTGGGCTAAGGTATAACACATTTTTTAAATTTCTGATGATGGTCAGGCGACAATTTTTGCTCATTGTGCAAATACAAACTTCAAGCCTTAATAGACTAAGAACATTTCACATCTCAGAATCCGAGTTTCAATTAGGCCTAACAAGCAATGGAATTTGTTCTGAATCCTTCTGTCAGCAAGCTTTGGAAGACGGCGGATGAGGTCGAAGCGGAGAAATTTGAGAAAGGCATACGCGATTCCATCGTGCAGATGATCAAGAGAAGAGAGAAGAAGGTGATTGCCGGTGAAGCAGATGGCTATGGGGATGATTTCCTAGGACAACTTGTGAAGGCTTTGCACGATGGGGACAAGAGCAAAAAAATTACGGTGGATAATCTGGTGGATGAGTGCAAGACATTCTACATCGCTGGACAAGAAACTGGCAACTCGATGATGACATGGATGTTGTTCCTCCTAGCAATTTATCCAGAATGGCAGGAGGAGGCAAGAAAGGAGGTTCTTAATGTGTTTGGGAATAAAGACCCAGATTCAGATGGACTAGGAAAACTAAAGAAGGTGCAGAAAACGTCTCAGTCTCTCCGTCTTGGTCAACCTTTTTCGATTCACTCGAACTGTGAGTTAGACGTGGTGCCTAAAATTTTCATTTTTCATGTGCAGCTTAGCATGATCATAAATGAAACTCTGCGATTGTACCCCCCTGTTGTCAACTTGGCTCGAAAGGTGGCGAAAAAACAGAGGTTGGGGAAGCTTGTTCTTCCTGCTAATATTCACATCTTCGTACCAATCCTTAGGCTTCACCATGACCTTGAAATCTGGGGGGAAGATGCGCATGAATTCAAGCCGGAGCGGTTCTCAGAAGGCATAGCCAAGGCTACTAAAAACAACGCGGTCGTGTTCATCCCCTTCGGCTTCGGACCTCGATCTTGCGCCGGGATGAGCTTCGTGGCAGCCGAAGCAAAAGTCGCCCTTTCGATGATCCTCCAGCGTTACACTTTCGAGCTGTCCCCGGCATATATCCACTGCCCAGGTCAGCTTCTTACCACCCGCCCTCAACATGGGCTTCAGATCAGATTTCATCCTCTGCAGTAGCTCATCACCGCATGATGTTCGATCGCAAAAGTGCCCAGATGCCTCCGTAGATCAATGCAGCAGCAGTGGCTTGTGAATTCTTGGTTCCAGAGGTATGTGATATCCATAGAGGTATCAACATGTCGTTCTCTTGATTTGGACAGTATGTTCCTAGTGTGTAGTGTGTTCGGTTTGCCAAGACTCTTCACGTGTAGAATCTTTGTGTCCCGGTTCTTGTAAGTTAAGTCTCCTTTATTGGAACTTAAATAGTGATTTTTATTTTTTACCACGTCTCTTATAAACGCAACATACTACAGTTTTGGAAGATGTATTTGATGGACAAGGCAAAGAACGAATGATGAATGTCTGATGACCGATGCTTGGATGAGGAGATTTATCAAAATTCAATCGACTTACTTAACCTGGTCTACAAACCATAGAAATCTGAAGTTCATTTCCACCATTGATCAGCATAACTAATGGTTAAGATGATATTGGTATGTCTGTGGACCTTCGAGAGCATCTGCAGCTAGCTAGTAGCTCGTTCGCCTCCATCTTCTCTGGCTCCAAGCTCCATCCCAATCGCCAAAGTCGGAGATTTGAACTCTTTCTGGGAATGGAACGATCGTCCATTCACTGTGTCCACCAGCAACCTCAGCTTTCCTCGTATAGGCAACTTGTTTCCCGTCGGGGCTCTGTCCTGTCTGACACTTCTCAGCGGTTAATTCTCCACCAGCAGCGCCGTCGTGCGCGCAGCCGGTTGAATCATCCTCCCTCGGGCCGGCGATCCTTCCTGTGTATCGCAACCCCGCAATTTGAACAGGGACTCAACAACACCTTCACATAGCACCCGGTTTTCTTCCCCCAACCCCACAATCGACTGCAGCTTCTGGGTGGACTGAATTGTCAGTAACACTGCTATTTTTCATGTGATCTTAGAATCGCCTCCCGAAACATTTTTCAAAATACAAAAATTTATTATCTTCTCAGATAGAAATTAGTAAACTTTTCATTTTGAATTATTCTTAAAGGAGAAGCTTCAAGTGGGTCCTGAAAGATTTGACGGGATCACTTGTCAATTGATCTAAAAGTTTAAATTGTTAGAAGAATGTATAATTTAATATTTATATATTTCAACACTCCCCTTCACGTTTATCCTGGCCTTTTGCCTAGTACTAAGCATTGGCATATTCATTGGGGAGGCAAATAGAGGCTGTAAAGATTTAAACTTAGAATCTCATGCTTTGATATTATGTCGACGAAAGGAGAAAAAGTTGTATATTGTGATAATGATGGATTGCATCAATATGTATATTGCTTAGAGAGAGTCTACTGATGTTTGTCACTTACGAAATTCATTATATTGCTTGAAACAGTCTTCTCGTACTTGGTTTAGTCGTTTTAGTGATGCTCGGTTTGCGGTATTGTACCGTGGACCATTCTATTTTTAGCTCTACTTCTCCTTGGGAGGTGTGCTTCTGGTTGTATATGTCGATAATATTATCATCACTAGAAATGATTATGTGGGTATACAGAAACTAAAAGATTTTTTACATACAGAGTTTAGTTCAAAAGATATGAGTATTCTGTTAGTGGTCTGCCATAAAAATCAATACAGATTGATACTCTAATATTAGTTATGAATTAGGTGGTGTTGGAAAATTAACTTTCACTATACTTAAATAGTCATAATGTTTTGCTAGAGACCGCTTATGACTTGTAGGCCAAAAGAGTTTTGGGCACATTGCTAATGTCTATGAATCTATGGGGTCGCACACAATAGCGAACTGGTTTATTATTTTCTTTGCCGATTTGATCTACTTAAGAAATAGAGCTTTATTTATTCTCCTATTACTAATATCTACGTAATCGTGCGTGTTATGAAATAACAATTAAACGCACGATTAAATGGACTGTTTAGAGGACGTTGTGGGCTTAGACCATTATGTCGTGGGGTCCAAACCGTGAAGTGTATGGTTTCAAGTAATAACCCTAGAGACGCTTTAAATCGGCTGTCATTATTTTTATCCCGAATGAGAAAAATAAAGAACGGTTCTCTATTCAGACGATTGTGAGAGACACTTCAAGATCTAAAAGCTAGCACTTAGATCGTTGGAGAATTCAGTTTGTGTGTGAATACCGATAGAGGCGCAACACTTGAGGCACTGATCCAAACACAACTGACCGTCAATTCAAAGCCGATCCAAAAAGTACGTGTTGAACTTATTTTGATTTCGATATACACATGGATTTTATTTAGTATTTCGTTCCGCTGCATTTTATGAATCCAAGAAATCCTTCATATTCTGCTGTGTTTCTTAGGCATTGAGGTAGCCTACTCACGTGCTGGTATCTCATTATCACAACGGAAATATGTTCTAGATATTCTGAGTGAAATTGATTTTATTGGAGCAAAGCCTGTCGATACTCTAATGGATCCTAATGTGAAGCTTGATGTAGAATATTAAGACTTACTTCATGATCCAAGAAAGTATTGAAGGTTAGTGGGCAAGCTCAACTATTTAACTGCCACCCGACCTAATATTTCTTCTGCTGTTAGTGTGGTTAGTTAGTTTATGAGTGCTCATCGCACCACACATTGGGAGGCTGTTTTACGTATTGTTAATTACTTGAAGGGATCACCTGGCAAAGGACTTTTGTTCAAGAATAATGGACATCTTAGTGTCATTGGTTACTTTGATGCCGATTAGGCTGGGCGTTCTATTGATAGGAGATCGATTTCTGGCTATTGTGTATTCTTGGGAGGCAATCTTGTGAGTTGAAAAAGTAAGAAACATGTGTCTCGATTTGGTGCAAAGGTGAAATATCGAACCATGGCTCATGTGACTGGTGAGTTGCTTTGATTGAGGACGTTGTTATCTGAACTTAGCATGATATCCTCATCTCCTTCAGTTATATATTGTGATAACTAGTCTGTTATGCATATTGCCTCAAATCCAATTTTTCATGAACACACAAAGCACATTGAAGTAGATTGTCATTTTGTCCGATAAAAGAATCAAAACAAGAAAATGATACTTTAATACATGCGGATCGAGAATCTTGTTGATATTTTCATTAAGTCGTTAAGGGATAGTAGAGTGATTATTTTGTGTAATAAATTGGGGCTCTTTGATATTTATGTACTAATTTGAGGGGAAGTATTGATACGTTATTATTGAGCTTATTTGTTATTAAAAGTATTTTAATCTTTTTCTTTATGAGTGAGGTATACATATTGATATAATTTATTGTTATCGCAGTATATAATTTTTTTCTACTCTCGTTGATAGCTCCTACCCCGCAGCGGATCATTTCACATCCATTTAAGCCCGCGTTATAAAATGAGGAAAAATTGCTAATTGTTGAGATATTGTGGGTCACATCACTTTGACCATAAGCACAAACCATTGCAATTTTATGGACCCACATCGCATCTTTACACGCGTCGGGCATCAAGCGCGGAAGATTCCCGCAAGGCAAAGACAAATGCGGAAGCAAATGACAATTCGGAAGATGAAGAAAGAACCAAGAAACTTCGAACTTGAGGTTGCAGGAGTTCAGGAGTTGCGTTGACTTCAAAACCCAAAAGCTTGTCTTCACTCTCCTTCTCCTCCTCCTCCTCCTCCTCCTCCTCCTCCACCGTCATCCTTTCTGAGCACAACGTGATTCTCTGGGAGAGGCCATGATCGTACTCTGGACCTCTCTGTTTCTACTTCTCTTCACAGCTCTCGCCATCACTCTCCACAAGCTATGGTGGACCCCGTTTCGCATCCAGAGGATGATGGCCTCACAAGGAATCGCTGGCCCTCCTTACAAGTTCATCTATGGAAGCACCGGAGCGATCCTCCAACTCAAGAACGAAGCTTCGAGCGGACCCTTGAGCCTTTCCCACGACATCTTCCCTCGGGTCCAGCCTCACATCTCCGCTTGGACTAGAACATACGGTGAGTTCGCGAAAAATAACGTAATGTTCCTCGTCGGGTTTCTGATTTGTGAGTGTTGCAGGGGCGAATTATTTGTGTTGGTATGGGAATCTGCCTCGGCTGATTGTGACAGAGCCTGAGCTGATCAAAGAGGTGTTGAACAATAAAGACAAGGCCTTTCCGAAACCTGATACGCAAGGGTTTCTCAAGAAGCTCTTGGGCGATGGGCTCGTGACGTCGGAAGGCGAGAAATGGGCGAAGCAGCGTAGGTTGGCGAATTATGCTTTTCATGGGGATAGCTTGAAGGTACAAATGTACATTTTCACCCAGGAAATGTTATCCAGTGTCGTCTTTGAATCACAAAAGATAGAATGCGGTAGCGTTATGAATGAACACAATGACTGACTGAGTAGTTGGAAACAAGATGTTGCCTCAAAATTGTTGGCCCATACTGAAGAATTGAACTGATTCAATCAGTGTGTGCAAACGCAGAATATGTTTCCAGGGATGGTAGATAGCGTCCACATGATGCTGGAGAGATGGAAAAATCAACATGACAATGAGATCGAGGTGTACCGAGAATTTACAGTTTTGACGTCCGAAGTAATCTCCAAAACTGCATTCGGGAGCAGCTATGTGGAAGGACGACACATCTTCGAGATGTTAAGGAAGTTGGCCTCGATTGTGTCCAGAAACGCTTTCAAAATAAGGTTTCCAGGAGTCAGGTACTCTTTCTTCTTTCCACTGTTCAGTTTAATTAGTGTGACAAGCTAGTTGGTTGGTTGTTAACAGAATGACAAACTGCTGGTGGTCAAGATAAAAAGCTGATCAGGATAAAAGTTATCCTACCGATAAATATGAAATATAAATGAGATATAATCTGGATAAAATTATTCTATATAAAGTTGAGATAAAAGTAGGTAGTATTTCATATGTTTATAATATAAAAGTTATTTTTTTTAATAACAAATTTTCTTAAAAAAATAAAAAATAATTAAATATGAATTATATTTGAATTCTAGTATTGAAAATAAAATTAAATATTTAAAATATTTTTTTTTATTTATTCCTATATATATTTATAAATTTATTTACTTTCTACTTTACAATATATATTCCATGCGCATACTTACACACACTTTATATTCATGTCATTATGAATTAAAGGATTTTTTTATTGGGTGAGCTCAAAGATGATTTTTTTTTGTATTATAGTTTGTTATAGAATAAAATTTTTATTAAGAAATGATGGAACAAAATAAAAATAACAAAAAAAGGGATAGAAAATTTAAAAAATAAGTAAACAAAAATGAAGTGGAAGAACCAATATTTTAAATGAACAAATTCGAACTTGAAATGATTTTTAAAATTCTTGAAGAATGTGGGGCAATGAAATTTCTATAAAAAAATAGAAATCTCATTTTCCTATGTATTTTTAACTCATATTAAAGTTTCACCACTTATTTATAGTTTTTAATTCACGTCAAAATTCTACAAAAACGACGAGAGAGTTAAAACTTCTTCTACTTCATAGGTTTCTGGTTCACGTCAAAAGTATATGAAAACGAAAAGAAATCCAAAACTCATTCTTCTCTATAACTTTGTAGTTAATGTTGAAATTTAACTAAAGTAGTGAGAGAGAAAACTTTTCGTAGTTGCAAATACGAATGATCATATTTTCTCTTTTACTAGAATTGACAGCGAATTATAAGAGATTATTATAGTCTTCGTTTATGTATTTTCATATTCATTACATCTATATATGTAAATACTAAACAATAAACAAAATAGGATATGAATATCCAATTTTAATGCTGTGATTCACTAAATAGTGGATAAGATATGACAAAATTTCTGAATTTCATATCATATCATATCCAATCCTATCATGACTATAAATCCTAACGACTAAACGCAGCATTGTATATAGAACTTGTCTGAGAATTTTATGCATTTTGGTTAAGTTTTCCAGTAAATTGTGGAAGACGAGCGACGAACTTGAGTCCGAAAAGCTTGAGAATGGAATACGTGATGCTGTGTTAGAGATAATCAGGAAAAGAGGAGAGAAGGTGAGAGCCGGAGAATTGGATGATTTGGGGAATGATTTTCTGGGACTGCTCTTGAAGGCTTCTCACAGCGACGATGAGAGTGGAAGGATTACAATCAACGATCTCGTTGACGAGTGCAAGACCTTCTACATTGCCGGGCACGATACCACGAACTCCATGCTTACATGGACCGTCTTCCTCCTGGCGATTCACCCAGACTGGCAAGATGAAGCAAGAAAGGAAGTGCTCAACGTGTTTGGCAATCAGGATCCAAATCCTGATGGTATTTCCAAACTAAAGGCGGTAATTTCCATTTATCCCATGAGGTTCTAAAACATGTCCTGCTATTGCTGTTGTTTCTGCACGGGCGAAAAGATTTGCATTTTAACGTGCTCTCTTTTTGCTACAGATGGGAATGATCATTAACGAGTCTCTGCGACTGTATCCTCCGGTTATTGGTATCGACAGGAAAGTTGGTGCAGAAGCTAAGCTCGGAAAGCTTGTTCTTCCTGCCAACATTGGCATCTACATCCCGACTTTGAAGCTTCACCACGATACTCAAATCTGGGGCGGCGACGCGCAGCTTTTCAAGCCAGAGAGATTCTCTGGAGGGGTTGCTAAAGCCACCAACAACAATTTGGCGGCGTTCTTCCCTTTTGGCTTGGGACCTCGAACATGCGTGGGTTTCAATTTCGCAACCACGGAAGCGAAAATTGCTCTTTCGATGATTCTGCAGTGCTATACTTTCTCCCTCTCCCCAGCATATGTTCACTCGCCTACTCAACTTCTCACGACATGCCCGCAACACGGAGTTCAGGTCATGTTTCACACACTGTAGCACGGTGATGTACATGGTCAAAGCAAATTTGTACGTTCATTATCAAAAGACGGCTGAACTTGTCGTTGCTTAGTACAAGCATTCATGTATTTTTGATGCAGGAAAACTGGCATATAATTTTCGAGAAACGCAATATTACGATTTTAGATAGAGTTTTAGGTATATTTCTATTTTAAGAATTTTAGCGATATAGATAATCGTGATATTTGATTTCAATTCCGTTTGATTATATTAGATTATATTATATTAGATTTATGTTATTTTTGAGCAATTATATTTGCTTTAGGAGTCCTATCTATATAAAGGACGTCCGCTCTTTGTAATCTGGAGACTTTCGTTAATTGAATACAGTTTATTCTGATGAATTGATTTTCTGTTATCGCTTACCCTGTGTCATTTGGTCAGAGCAATGTTTCTCCTGGCGACGATGTCTCAGAACGTGAATCGATGATATATTTCCATAGCTGAGGGTCATCTTGGTGAGGGAAACTCGACGAACTCTACAAGACCACTGACGTATGATGCAAGATTTGCTTACTGCTACCCAACGGTTGTCTGCAAACCCAAGTTACACACCTGGTGCTCTTCCAGCCGAGTGAATTCCTGTCAATCGTGATCCTGAAGTAGCTATGGATTGTGGGGCAAATTACCGACATCACTGACAAAGGCGACAAGCCTATGTCGAGGATTTTGAAAAAGAAGATTTTCAGGACATGCCTATTCGTGAAGGTCGCAGGTATGGTGGATTCCAATATGAACATGTTCATGGAGGTCGACGATATGTAGGTTACCGACAACATTCCGATAAATATCAATTGAATGTTCATCTCTCTACCTTTAATGGCAATTCGGATATCAAATACCTTCGAGATTGGATCCTGGAAAGTTGAGGGGTTCTTTGAAGCCATGGAGATTGATGAGGAAGACCAAGTAAAAGTTGTGGCAAAAAAGTTGAGGCGTGACGCTTTAACCTGGTGGGAGCAGACGCAAACATCTTGATGCTGACAAGGAAAAACGCCCATTCAAACGTGGAGACAGATGAAACGAATGTTAAAGGTTCGATTCATTTTACCTAACTATGAACAAGATTCATTATATCCAAACCACTCGCTAAATTTTTTGTACCATTCTTTCCCCCATTTTCCTGTTATGGCCTCCAAAGCCCTCAAAATTGGGGAACCCGAGAGAGTGACTCTTGTCGAGTGTAAGAACCAGCTTTTCGAGAAATTAGAAGAGGAACCGAGGGTGGAAGAATAGATAGAATAGAAAGACCTAGAGATCGTTCT
Organism: Rhodomyrtus tomentosa; assembly: GCA_028455895.1. NCBI lineage: Eukaryota > Viridiplantae > Streptophyta > Magnoliopsida > Myrtales > Myrtaceae > Rhodomyrtus > Rhodomyrtus tomentosa. The sequence continues at coordinate 7,104,954 of JAPCWY010000003.1, read as the reverse complement.
CGAAGTCGAGGCTTCCAACGAGATAGTGCAGAAAGACCTATAGATCGCTCTCAAAGCCGAGGCTTCCAACGAGAAAGCAGGCGAACAAGACGGGGATTATTATGATGCACATGCGAGTTGTGTTAGAAAAGTCTTACATTGGAGAATTGATGTGGTATTGAGCAGTTAATATATCCAAGTTGGCCCATAACTCATTGGCTTAAGCTTTTGAGTAAAGGTGGGTCCAATTGGATATATTAACAGGCTTAGACTTAAGCTCCCTCTTGGCGTCTCCTTAGGTGAAACGTATCGAACTTTTGTTGCGCACTTCCAATAAATGGTATTAGAGCTGATGATTGATTGGTGGACCTATAATATGTTCTGGTGAATATCTCAAGAAGGATTTTGCTGCGCACTCCCAACAATTGGTATCAGAGCTAGCTTTGCTTGAGTTGAAGCGAATCGATGACGACAGAAGAAGCTAAAGGAAAAATTGACAGATTTCAGGGGAAGGACTCTGGTTTCTAGAAGATGCAGATAGAAGATTATGTATATTAAATGAAGCTGCATGAGCCCTTGTTTGGGAAAAAACCAGAAACGATGAAGCAAGCCGATTGGAAATTTCTGGATAGATGAGCGATGGGTGTTATTCGACTAATGTTGTCTTGTAACGTCGCGTTTAACATCGTTAAAGAGAAGACCACTACGTGTTTGATGAAAACCTTGTCGGACATGTATGAGAAGCCCTCAACGATCAATAAGGTCTATTTGATGCGACGTCTGTTTAATTTAAAGATGAGCAAATGTGCATCAGTTACTAATCATATCAATGAATTCAATGTGATCGTCAGTCAATTGAGTTCAGTTGAGATTAACTTTGAAGATGAGGTACGTGCTTTGATTCTATTATCCTCATTGCCTGATGTTGGAATACTACTGTTACTGCTATTAGTAATTCTTCTAGGTCAGCTACTTTGATGTTTGATGGGATTCGAGATTTGATTATGAGTGAGGATATTCGTAGAAGAGAATTCGGCGAATCTGTATCTACTACTTTAGTAGGTGAAAGAGGAAGAGCTAGTACTTGTGTTAGCAGAAGTCGTATGAACATGAATAGACGTAGTCAGTCTAGAACTGGCGGTGATGTTTGTTAGAACTGTGGCAAGATGGGGCATCTTAGAAGAAATTGTTTTAAGCTGAAAAACGAATCGGGTAAAGGAATTAGAGTTGAATCTGTGGATGATGTTGCAGCTATAGCTAAAAATTCTGATGATGTTGATTGTGTCTTGTCTGTCACTGAGAATTCGTCGTTTGACGGATGTATTATGGATTCTGGTTGTTATTTTCATGCTACACTAAATAGAAACTGGTTTACTTCTTATCAATGCATGATAGTAATAAAGTGCATTTGGGAAACAATGCTGAATGCGATGTTATAAGTATTGGTGATATTAAAATCAGAATACATTATGGTATTATGAGGATATTAACTAGAGTACGGCATGTTCCAGAATTGAAAAAGAATTTAATTTCCTTGGGTGCCTTAGATTCAACTAGATGCAGGTATTGTTCATGAGATGGAGTTTTGAAGATTGTTCGAGATGACCTGGTGATAATGAAAGGAATCAAGCATGGTGGCCTGTATGAACTTCAAGGTGATACATTGATAAGTTTTGCACCTAAGACGTCGACATTTGTTTGAGAGTTTAATGGCCACTCGAGGAAGGCTTGGGTATTTGTGCGGAAGCACAAGTTTGATGCTGTTGTTAAGAATACGCGATCGAGAGCTTTTATCGGAACGGAGACTGGTAAGTTGATCAAGCATGTGCAAACTGACAGTAGCTTGGAGTCCTGCTCGAAGCTGGTAAATAGCTCGTAAAAAGATCTCTAGTGCTGGTATGGCTAGGAGAATTCCAGCGGATGCGCTTAGTATGACAAACTATTTAGTGAATAGATCCCCATCGACTGCGATTGGATATCAGACTCTCGAAGAAGTGTGGCCAGGTAATGCTGCTTATGATTCTGTTTTTAGAATGGCTAATTGCCCATGTTATTATTGAGTAAGTGATGGTAAGCTCGATGTGAGAGTAAGATGCATATTCCATGGCTATGCACAAGGTGAGCGTGGCTATTAATTGTGGTGCCCGAATATAAATTCACCTATTTGCAGCAGAGAAGTTACCTTTGAAGAGTCTCCAGTATTTCTAGCTAGGAGTGATTATGGCAGTGTTCATACGGATCTAGACGGTGTTCAGCTTGAGGTGGAGTTACAACCAGAAACTTCTGAGGTAGCTGGTACTAGCGTGATAATCAACACAAATGGTGCTTGTAGCGAGGTGGAACCTATAGAGCCAACAATTGCTGTAATTGCTGATATTTACAAGGTATGTATTTGGTCTCCTAATAGATATGGATGCGATGGTGATTTTGCTTTATCTGTGATTAAGGAGCTTGTGTCAGATAGTCTTTGTGGAGTAGTTAAAGGTGCATGTTTAGTTGGTGTTCTAATAAGGTACTCAGTTATGGTGAAATTCAAGCACAGCTTAGACTTGAATGATATCTATGGCGGTTGAGCCTATTGAGGCTGTTGGAGAATAGAGAGCATCGTTTTATCATGAGTGTCGTAGTACTCTATTACGGAGTGTTTTCTATAGGTGCTGGGTGCTTGGCATTGGGTCTTGCTCGTGACAGAAGCTTTTCCGTGAATTATATCCGCCGAAGATCCATAAGTGTTTATAGTCGATAGAAAATCTTATTATTAGATTTGTTTAATTTCTTTGCGAGATTGGGATATTATTTCGCTAGGAATTGGAGGCTAAACACTGTGTGCGTTCTTGGATGTAATTGGGGCTTGGGAAACATTGAGATTATTTGTGCGATTCGAGTGTGATCTGTAATCTCCGTATATCGCTTGTTCTATAGTGAAATTCGTTGCTGCTCTCCCCGTGGACGTAGGTCTCTAAGATCGAACCACGTATATTTGGTGTCCGATTTACTTTACTCGTTCTGTCTATTTATTTGATCAATCGCTTGTTCTGCGCAACAATTATTTCGCGCAACACTAGACTCACACGTGAGGGGATGGACGTTGTGGTGTAGAAATGGGCCCAATGGGCGTTGATGAAGATTCAGTTTGAGATATATTGATGCGGAAGAATACTTGAATTAAGGGGGAGCAAACCTAACACTAGATTCACACCTGAGGGGGAGATTGTTAGGATGCACGCGTGAGTTGTGTTAGAAAAGTCCCATATCGAAGAATTGATGTGATATTGAGCTGTTAATATACCCAAGTTGGTCTATAACTCATTGGTTTAAGTTTTTGAGTAAAGGTTGGTCCAACTAGATATATTAACGGGTTTAGACTTGGGCTCCCTCTTAGCGATCTTCTCAGGTGAAAAGTATTGAACTTTTGATGCGCACTCCCAACAGGGACGATGCCCAAGAAGTAAAGAAAAGTGAAGAGAATCCAAAAGGAAGCACTGAGGAAAAACTGAGCAAGTCAAAGATTTTGATCAAAGGAGAGACTGTGGTCAGCGCTCATCATCAAAAAGTTGTTGATGTTTATGTAGAGTACGAGAAAATAGTTGATGTGAAGCCCATTATCAAGCGACTCGCTCAGGTAGTCAGGTTCTTTAAAAGGAATAGGCGGAGGCACTGGAAGTACAAGAGGAAGCAGATCTAGACACGATGTTATAACTCGAGGACGAGTTTTCCTGAAGAGGAAGAGAATGATGCAGGACAACTAGCATATAATTTCTGAGAAAACACAATATTACGATTTTAGATAGAGTTTTAAGTATCTTTCTATTTTAAGAATTTTAGCGATATAGATAATCACGATATTTGATTTCGATTCCGTTTGATTAGATTAGATTTATGTTATTTTTGAGCAATTATATTTCATTTAGGAGTTTTATCTATATAAAGGATGTCCGCTTTTTGTATTCTGGAGACTTTCATTAATTGAATAGATGATGAATAACTTATTGAACACCCTATATACGTGCAAAAACGAGTTAGCTAAAGCCTTTCCGGATTTATGGCACTGCCCTGAAATTCTCGTCTCTTCCTCAACCATGAGACATTCTCAGCCTACCCAGGCAAAGTACTTCCAAGAAATGGCATTTCCCAAAACTTCCGGGTATTTACGCATGGTACCATAGGTAAAAACCCCCCAAATCCCTTGAAATAGTTCCTAAACTGACTAGGGTGGAGAGTGATCGACAGAGTATACGCTTTCTAATATCACGAAGAGGGTAGGATTGGACCGTGTCTCACGTCAAAAGAAGAAGAAGAGGAGGATATTACTGGGTGATACAAGCTAACATTGGCGAGTGCTTCGCTTCTTTAAGTGAAGGGGCTTGTGACATCCCAAATCTCCCGAAAGTTGATTGGGTCCCTTTGGAGATTCATAAATCAACACATACCCCAAACTAGTCATCATCTTGTGTGCTTATTCTAAGTAGTCTTTCTACGACATTGGTCCAAATGAATTGGGCCGGGTCATTGCAAGTAGAGACTATGGTAAAGAAGTCTATAATTTCTCTGAATTGTACAATGAATTGTAACGTACAATCATAATCTCTCGCGCACACAGAATAGATAAACCACTCTATTCTAATCATTTCGGAGTAATATGCTCTCGTGAACGAAAAACAATGCAGAGTTGTGTGAGTATGAGTGGGCACATGCACCTCTAATGCTTAATTCTTTTGCTGAGCAATTATTGGGCTTTTTTTTTAGCGTGGGTTTCTGTCAAATCATGTTTATCATTTTTAATCCTTGTTAGTTGATAGGCAAGTCTAATTATTTAATGAAAATCGTGAAACACGTGTGGGGTCAGTGAGACTAATTCATGTTAATCTAGAGAGTGGTCGGGATTTTGGTGTTCAAGTTCATCGGCAATTCAAGCCAACCAGTCTGCTGGCATAGTGGTGGCCATTCATCTTGTTCTCATTAGGATGAAACAAGCACTATTAATTTATGTACATCGCGTTGGTTACATGAAAGCATTAACAATGCCAGGAGGCACTCAGCATTGTTAGATACTCGTTTGAATTCTTTTAATGAAACCTTGTTTATAGAAAGACGTAATTACACAACATTTAACGTATCAATATTTAGAGCCACCCAGCACCATCTTCACCTAATCCTTCACTCCAACTGTCCACCACCACCTCCTCCGCCGCCGCCACCATGGAAGCCTCTCAACCTCCTCCTCCTCCTTTCTATGAGCAGTATTTGCGAGACGATGTCACGTCGCAAGAATGCAAAGATTTGCTCTCCTCTCTCCCTTCGGAAGAGGACTGGCACCACTCTCCCACTTGTACCAGGGATTCTGGTTACGCTCTTATCTCTTGAACAGCGCCCTCGCTTGCCAAAGCCACTTCCAAGCTCACCCCTCCAACATCCTCCTCATCACCAGCTCTAAATGCGGCACCACCTGGCTAAAGGCCATCCTCTTCTTCTCTCTTGAACCGTGCCAAGTACTCCAACTCCGACTCACAACGACTCCACCCTCTCCTAACCCAAAATCCCCACGACCTTGTGCCCTTCTTGGAGCTCAGGTTCTATCTCCAGCATAAAACTCCGACTCACAACGACGCCACCCTCTCCTAACCCAAAACCCCCACGACCTTGTGCCCTTCTTGGAGATCAGGTTCTATCTCCAGCATAAAACTCCTGATCTCACTGCTTTGACGTCCCCGAGGCTCTTGGCCACCCACTTGCCTTAGACCTCCCTTCCACGGTCGATGAGGACCTCCAAGTGCAAGCTGGTTTACCTATGTAGGAACCCTAAAGACACTTTCATCTCGCTATGGCACTACTTCAACAAATTGAGGCCCGAAGTGGAGGGCCAGAACCCGCTCCCAGCGTGCCTCGACAAGTTCTGTCGAGGCGTGAGCATGTACGGGCCTTACTGGGACCATGTGCGGGGTTATCACAAGGTGAGCTTGGAGATGCCCTAGACGGTGTTGTTCATGATGTACGAGGAGATGAAAGAGGATCCAAGCGTTTAAGTGAGCAGGTTGGCGGACTACATGGGGTATCCATTCAGCGCAGAAGAACGGAGAGACGGAACCGTGGAGGGAATACTAAGGATGTGCAGCTTCGACAGTTTGAGCGCAGTGGAGGTGAACAAGAGCGGGAAGCTGCCGACCGGACTGGAGAAGAAGTGGTCCTTCAGGAAAGGCGTGGTTGGAGATTGGGTGAATCACATGAGCGCTGAGATGGGGGCAAGGATCGACGGTGTCATGGAAGAGAAGTTGCATGGTTCTGGTCTGAATTTTTAGTACATAGGACACACTCATTCAACAACTTCCGTGAGATGCTTCAAGGCTGTGATTCTAGTCCTCGTTGGCGTTTGCAGATGTTTTTTGGCCAACACACAGTTGGCTATAAAAAAAAAAACTAGCTTGCTTCTGGATTTCCCCCTTATTAGCTCAACCCTTTTTGCTGGTCTTCACCTAAGTTTGTTGGCAAGATGAATTCTCTTTTTTTTTACTCAGTAGAACCCCAAAGCAAACTCGTATTTAACTCATCAAACTCATCGCGTATCTCAACGAGAATTCTCTATCATTGCATAATAGTTCAGTGCCGTATCATCAACAGATTCACTAGCACATCTAAGGTAGAACCCCAAAATTTACCTTCAGCCTTACGAAAGAGAAAAAGATTATATAGATATAAAGAATAAGGCTCATTTGTTTTGCGAGATACGTGACGATTTTGGAAAGTATTTTCCCAAAAGTTATTTTTCAAGAAAATGACTATTTTTCGGTGTAAGCTGAGACCTGAAAATAAATTGAAAAATATTTTCTGTTATTTGATTAAAAAAAATCTCATTTGACTTCCTGCATCGTCGTTTAGTTGGAAATTGATGATGTTGGCCAGCCATAGTATGAGACGTGGGCTAGCAATAATATGAATTTGTTTATATATATATTTATATATTGATTTCGTCTTTCTTTATCCACCGGTGGCTGGCCACAGGCAAGGGACGAGCTCGCCCAAGGCCGGCAAGGCTTCACCTTGTCAGATTTCGATGAGCTCAACCTCGTTCGAGCCTCGCTTGGTGCTGGCAACTAACACAGGAAGAAAAAAATAAAAAGAAAATAAAAATATTATTTAAAAAATCAAAATATATGAAAGAGATAAAAATAATTTTTTTAAAGAAATAAAAAATGTGAAGAGTGAGGAAAGAGCAGGGAAAATGATATCTTCTTTCAAACGGGAAAATTGTTTTCCCTTTTTTTTAAGTTGATTTTTCGTTGGAGGAAATTTTTTTCCCTAAGTAGTTTATTTTCTGTGAAGCGAATTTTTTCCTGAAAATTGTTTTCACATAGCCTAAGCACAAAAAATTAGGGTCATTCCTAGATGTTTTGATATGGATCCAATTGCCCAGTCACGTCCTGACTGAATCATAGCACTCAAATATTGAAGACAAAATGAAAATACGAAGGTGAAAGAGGATCCCCATGTCTAGTATCACGACTCTATTTGTACAATTTCTGTATTAAGGATAACAGTAATGTTAACACAAAGAGATTTCGAAAAAAAAAAAACGTTGTCCCTTTGTTTTCTATATATCTTCTTCATATTTTTTACAATGACCTAGATGTATATATATAAGATAAAAGAAAGAATTCTAAAAGATATATCCACTAATCTAGCTAATTACAATCGTTTAATCTCGTTAATTACAACTCATACATATCTTTTCACAAATCATTCTAACACTCCCCCTCATGATCTTGATCTTTTTACCATATCCATAATGTATGTGCTCTTGTGATCTTGATCCTTTTTACCAAATTGTGATGTATACGCTTTCACAATTATGGTCATTCATCAAAATCGTAATGTATGCGCTCTTGCGATCTTGATTCCCTATTTCGATTCACAATGATATGCTCTTGTGATTTCGAGAAAAATATTTCAACTCTACACATATCTTGCATTGTCCCACAATGGAGGGAAATATCTAGTAACGGATAAGACCCCCTCTTAAGATCCACATGTGATATTGGTTTTTCTTCCGATTTACAATATATGCACTCTTGTGACTTCGGAAGACATATATTTCAAATCTACATAGATTTCGCGCCGTTTCACGTTAGAAGGAAACTACTAGCAATAGATGGGCCCAGTACCTCAACATCCTTGCATCCACTAAAGGTCTGGAGATTAAGGGAATCATCAGCTTATGAGTTATTTGGTAAAATTGGTATTTTCATATGCGATCCATGTGCATGTTTCTCTAGTGTGAGAAAAAGAGAAGTTCTTGCACATGTTATTTATAGCTTTGCATCTCACGCATCATTTTTTTTCATAAAAAATGGATTAAAACTCCAAAAAAAAAAAAAACCGTCATCGTTCATTTGCATGGGCAAAATTTAGGTTCCACTTTTGTCTTTGAGCGAATCCTCTACGAGTGGCTCAAAGAGGGGTAGCGATTGACACCTAAATTTTGACCTTTTCTTTTAATAATTTATTTTGCATAAAAAAATCAGGAATTAAATTTTAGTTCCTACAAAAAGTAACTAAATCATTTGTCATATATGATAGTTTATTTTATGAATTCATGCATTACATTTTGCATTGGACTGGAGTGGAAACGTACCCAAAATTTGACCTAGGTTTTCACTATATAAATACCTCTAGTTCACATCATGGGGGGCCAAACAATTGTAAAACACGACTGATTTTGGGAAGCCTATTCATTGTCACACACGGCACTTTTTGAGAGAGGGAATTGAGAACAGAGGAGTCTCCAATTCTTCTGAGGAAAAAAAGAAAACATAAGAGAGATAGCCTCTCTCTTGGTTCTTCTCGGTGGATAATTCCCATGCATCCAGAGAGAGACGCCATTAATTCTGGAGCAAAAGACAATTGGGATAAGGAAAATGATCTCCACTTTACTCGTTCTTTCCTTTTGAACTTGCATGAACTTTGTGTCGGCAAAAGAACCATCAATGATAGTCGACATCCGAGCAACTTACTGAGCCAGCTTTGCGGATTGTCGCCATCGAGCCCCAACAGCAAAGCGCCACCACCATCCACGTGCCGATTAGTGGCGATTCCAGCCGGCCCAGTAGCAGTCGGATACGATTCTGCCGTGACCCAGCAACGAGCGATAGACCACGAGCCCAACTGTTCCGAAGCCAGCTTCCGCCCGACGTCTTAGCCATTGTGGCGATCCCAGTTGCGTTAATTGCCTGACCTCCATGACCACGAGCTGCCGTAGCCCTGACGCATCACGCGCTACTCTCATCCCTGCCTTGTTCCGTGATTCAACATCCTTGTGTCTAACAAGGTCACTGCCTTCATCCGTATTCCTGTTGTCTTTGCAGGTTTTCCTTCGAAGCAATTATCCACTGCGCTCACGAATTTTCCTCAAAGGCAACCAGCAAAGAGCAAACCGAATAATTCAGGGAGTTGTCAATTCTTCATAAAATTTCACTCTCTCTCTTTTCTCTAAAGACATGCACAAGAACATAGAATATGCCCACATGGGTTCTTGAAATAATAAAAAAAAAAGATAAAAAAACTTGGCGTTTTCCTTGCTCAAGTTGTTTGTTTTTTATTTTTATTTTTATTTATTATTTTTGTGGTCGTATTTGTCATACTTTCCCATGTTGTGCTCAGCCATGATTCCCATTCTGACGCAAAATTTGCCTATTTCGCTGAGCTTCCAGTTTTGCTCGGCATTTTATGATAATCATACTGGTTCAATTCAGCGCGCTCCAGTAGCTATTGTGATTCCATGCCTCCGACAATAGCACGAGCCTTTTCCCAACCGTTCAGTCCACTTATACGAGTTTCGTTCGACGAATTTCTGTTCGAGTTCCAAATTAGGTAATTTCTTTCTCTTGCGATATTCTGAAAATTCTTGTTTGGATGAATATTTGCTGAATATTGCATGGTTGTTGGATTGGTTATAGTTACTTAATTCGAGATCTTGAATTTGGAACTTTTTACGATAATGCATGTATATTGGAAACATATTTTGTGATCATCGCACATAATCTTCATATTTTTCGAATATTATCGGATCACAATTACCTATTCTAAATTTTCGAGATATGAGGTGATTTTTTTTTTTTTTGTATAATGGACATATCACAATTACTTATGCTGACTTGCAGTAATAAGGGGATCAGCGATTGCTAACTTTTTCCTGCAGGATGAAAGGTGATTGTATCTGGTTTATATTGAAGTACTGGATGCTTAGACTGTCGTGCATGTATTTACTATTTTAACATTTACACTTAGCACACACAACCCGCCATTGGACTCGAATGGCTAGGCTTAGGATGATACTTGATTAGAGATACTCTGGCCGTCACCATTTGGCCCGAGTCTCCCTTCTCAAGTCCTGAGCTTTTTCAAATCGGTGCTAAGATTTATAACCTCCATCATTTGCCATGTGATGTGGGTTGTTACTTGACTGAGTCGGATGTTTACGGGAGATCTTGATTCAATCACAAGCCAATATGATTCAATCCGGATATCCCTAGGCTCCACCTTTGTCAAGCCATGATAGATAGAAATCGAACCTCACGAGTATTTTCACGTGCATGTCTATGTGTTTGTTTATTTTGGATATTCAAAGGTGGTATTTATTTTGGATATTCAAAGACGGTATTCTCTTCAACCTTTTTTTCTCTTGTTTCCCTATATTTTTGGGTCAGTCCATGGTCTTGACACATAAATTTTGATTTTTAGAAATTCATTTATTTCATAAAACGAGAATTATCCTTAGTTCTCACAAAAAATTAATTCTCATGCATGGCATATTTAATTTTTTGTCAGTCGCGTTATTTTATTTAAGGTCAAAGTGAGTCAATTAAGGTATACCGAACAGGCGACTGGACCAGACATAGATTGAGATTTTTGACTAAGGCATAGAGAGTTGCCAAATTTATTTGAAGGGGTTTGAACCTATTCTTGAATTTACTTCAGCCCATTTCGCGCAATTAAATTTGAAAAGGCTTTAATTAATTGTCTAATCATTTGAATAAAGCCTATAAGCCCGCAAGTATTAGGGTTGTTGAGTAAGAAACCTAACTCGCACTATAAATAGAGTACTTAGGTTTCACAAAGAAGGGGCCGACACAAATTCATATACGGCATATTGAGGGAGGCCACCAAAAATTCTTATACAGGATTGAGAGAGAGAACGCCAGTGAGAGAAGAAAAAAAGTGGTTTTTGTTCCTTCGGTTGACCGATGAAGCGGCTGCCTCCATGAACAAGGTTGATGTGTCTGCATCACCACGCTTCTGACCTTCTGGTCGTTCTTCAAGTGCTCCTGGTCGCCAACCAGCATCTCCAAGCGAATTCCAGCAGATTTCTAGTTGAGCCAGGCGAGCTCCAGTAAGTTCCCAGCCAAGTCTCCTCTGTTCAACGAGTTCAAAGCAACACTAGTGAGCTCTCCGTTCCTGCTCGACGAGATCCTGCCTTGATGTAAAGCCTACTCCTCAGATGCAACGATTCGCAAGTTGGAAAATTCCCTGCAGTGCCTTTACGTCTGCGAGGAAAAAATCAGCAATCTCTGCCCTTCCATTGCTTCAGTGTCTCACATCCCTCACCACTCTCCGAATAGGTTTGGAAGAAATCCAATAAAGTTAATTTCTTTCTCCTTAATTATTAAGTAGAGCGCAGGTCTGAAGACAACGCCCAGAAAAGAGAAGCCAATTGAATGATAATATACGGCAGTTTTCCGGAGGGAAATTCACGTACATAGAGAGAGGGAGAGGGAGGTCCCTCTAGTTTCATCTCTTTGTCTTGTAGTACCTGACACAGTCTGGCATTCAAGAGGAGCAAGCCTATTATTTGCAATATCACCGAAGTCAAATTTCACGAGAAGAAAGCTCATGTGAACCTGATGTGCTCAACGGGACGTTATGAATTTCGGTGGATATAATGGGTAAAACAAGTACTAGAAATCATGAGTGGTGACATTCCGAATTTCGACCACTTGAGGCTATTAACTCAAAATGGGGTCTCGAAATTGAACAATGAGGAATTCTAACATTCGAATTGAATTTGACGTCGGCGAGACGACGATGATAACTTAAAAGTGAAATTTCGGACGGAAAATGCAAAATCACCATTTTTCCCCTCAAGCCTTAACTTTACCTTAAGATGATAGAAGGACAATGGTCATTTCGTTCTCTATGGGCTGCCGAAAATGGGTGGGGAAGGTGGTCAAAGAGAGTCAATAGAATAAAAGATATTTTACGAGTAATGACAAGTGTCAAGTTTGGATTAGTTGGCATTAAGTGAGCAACTTTTAACCTACCATTCAAGCTTGTTGACCAAGAGGGATTAAATACTAAACTCTCTCTCTCTCTCCCTCTCATTTTGGTCGACACTTTCTCTCTCCTTCCTCTCTTCTTTTTTTGTTTTCTTCATCTTGGCCGAGAAGACCCGTTGCTAGCTCGCTTCCCTATCCCGACTGTTTCATTGTTCCGGCCATATCTTTGACGTCCGACATCGGATTGAGGTACAACCATTGCCATCTGAAAGCTTATTGTCTTCAGGTTCTAGGGACATATTATAAGCTCAATTTGGCCCAACCGTTTATCCCGTAGTACTATTTGAGTGGACAAAGGTCAGGCGAGGTCAGATTCTGACCGGTTTGAGGGAAAGACATGTTTCATGGGGTTTAAGGCTTCAAATGGCTTCAAATGTTTGATGAGGTCTTCTAAACTTATAGTATTAAAGTTGGCTGAGCTATGGTTGTAATTTTATTTGGGTTTTCATGAGTTTTCATGGCTAATTTTGGGGCGGTTTCCTTGAGACAGAATCTGACAACTTGCGTATCGAAGAGAATCAGATCGATTGTAAACCTTTGTGGTATTTTTTTGCTTCCAAATCTTCGGTGAGCTTCCTAAACATGTAGATTAAGGTTATAGTAAGTGGATTTTGTGATGGATTGAAGTTTGAAATTGATTTATGGACTGATTGGCACGGCTAGGGTTAGAACCGATTTTGCCTTGATTAGTGACCGAATGAACCGAGCATGTTGAAGCTTAGGGAAGGTGTCGCTTTGCTATTAAATAATTGTTAAGGCACCATAGGTTGTTAAATGATAAGTTATCGAAGTATTGGCGCTATGAAATAGAGAAATGATTGAGTTTCAATGTGATTTTTCCTATGCGCGACATGGGACCCCTATTCTGCCGTGGGTTTGCTGACCTAGGAAGGTCATTTGAGTTGAAATTTCTAGCTCGATTGAAGGTTAGTGATCCTTAAACCTTTATTAGGACGCTAGAATACTACTGGATGACTTCGATTGGTGAATTGATCAATTGGTGGATTTATTGTGCTTGATTTGCTTTGGCCGAATAAGTTTAGTGTGGATCGAGCCAAGTGTGCTTGCTTTGATGTGAAATTGTGATTCTCATGGCTGTATTGTTGATGTGTACATTTGGTTGGCGTGTAACGTTGAGTAGCCGTGTGGCATTTAATCCTTATGTAATGAGAGTCATGTTATGAGAGGGCAAGCTTGATGAAAATGAGATATGAGCCTAAGGACAATGGCATCCTGATTCGTCAGAACGCGGGGTTACAAGTGGAGTTATAACCTGATGCGTCAAAATTTAGGGTTAACTTATATCCTGATGCATCAAAACGTGGGATAAGCTTAGTACGTGTCGACACGAGCCTGATTATGGCATTTGAAAACTGAGGCATTTTAACATGGGTATGTCAATTTTATTGTCTAAGGCGTATTGACGCGGACCGAGCTTGAGGCGTATTGACGCGGGCAAGCTATTGAAAAGAGAATCGATATCCTGATGCGTCAGAACGTGGAATAGTATTGATATGTGTCGACACAAGTATCAAAATGGCCTTTGGAACGTGATGCTTCAGAACGTGGGTTGCCAATCGAGACCTTGATTAGCCTGATGCGTTTTGACGCGGGCTTGGCCATTGGGATTGGAAGTTGTGATGAAATTGAGAATACACCTTCGCTTATGAACTTAATTTTGTGCTAGTACGAAGCTTGGTTGTGATGACATGATTGCCCTTGAATCGTGATTGCTTTATGCCAGTTATATCGATGTGTCTTGATGTTTGATTGTCACGTGTTATTTTACCTGAAGAATCCCTACCTGTTGTGTTCGAAATGTTGTTTGGGGGGACTAACGGTCTGGTTTAGGTTTAGGGTGAGCTTGCTAAGATTTATATCTCACCCTGTCATAGAATTAACATTTTCAGGTTCCAGATGATGGTTACCCGAGCGTGCCATGAATTGTCATTGGAAGACGACATGATGGGAATAGATTTTACCCTTTTGATTTGACCTTAGATGTTGTATCTGCTGTTAGTGTTGGATTTGTATTCGACTTTGGTTGAATAAAAAGATGTACCTTTTTCGTCCGAAGTCATCTCGTTTGTATTTTGAAATAGACATGTTTGTCACTTCCGCATGTTTATAGACTTTTGAGGTTTCTCTAGTTGACGACCGAAGGAATCCTAGGAGACTATCGAAAATAATAACGGCCTGGTGGGACGTTCACGTGCTCGACAAGTTCAGGGTATGACATACCCGTTTAAGTGGTATCAAAGTAAGGTCAGCTTGATCTCTGATTGAGGTTTGGAGTGATAATGAGTGATGACTTGGGGACAATTAGGTAGTGAGACCTTTAGGATTAACTATTAATCACTGAATCTTGAGGATTATAGGATTGAACTTGTGAGATATTCTAATGGTCCTAGTGTCGATTAATGGATGATCTTGGGTGATGTCGTGATTGAGGTTCAAGTGGAAGCAAGCAAAAATTAAGGAGACATAAGCATGGGTTTTGAGGTAGTAATTGTGCTTGAGGTTAGTAGAGAATTGATTATGAATGAAGGTTGATTGGATTATACGATTGTGATTGTGGTTTGGCAATTACCCAGCTTGAGGAGTATGAGTTATAAAGAGACAACTGGCATTAGCGGATTCATGCTTGAATTGCGTTGTATTTTGATGGTTTAATTATCAATTGCTATTGACAATCTTGGATGGTATGAGATTAGGTGTATACAAGAAAGTTAGTATGGAATATTTTGATTAAAGGCCAGTTGTGATCGAATGCATATGGATTTGACTTGAATAGCGACTAGATTTGAGGTATATGGTTGAATATAGGCAATTAATTTATGAGATGTGATGGTCATTGATGGAATTAGAAATCTTCAATGGATAAGAATCGATTTGAAGACGATGGTGGTATGACAGGTAGTGAGAACAAACATGCAATGCATGTGCTTGTGGTTATGAAATTAAAGTTGATGAGGGTGTATGCATGAGCTTATCATTATTGGACTTAATAAATTGTCACTTGGTATGTGACAAGTTGATGTGATACCTACAAACCGTAATGAAGCATGTTATGGGACATGTGGAACGGGGCTTTCTCCGTAGATGTATGATTTGGGATAACCTGCAACGACCAAATCTAATGAGGGCGGGGAGTGATCACCAAGACTGAAAGGTCCGGACAAGAAACGACACTTGGCAAGCTTCTAAGATGGCGGTGAGGCAGGAATGACACCTGTAGTTGACTTAATTAAGGGCTTTGTGCTTGGTAGTGGATGTTGTTTGAAAAAGAAAGGTGATGTTGTGATTGACCTAGTAGGCGTGTTTTATGATTGTCATCATGTGATTGGCTTGGCCATGGTTTAACTGAGAGACTATACGACGTGTGGGGAGTTTATACTCTATTGAATTGATGCCTATTAAAAATGAGATAGGTTGTTGAGTTTGTGATAGAGTGGCAGATGCCTTATGCTTAAAGTATGATCATTTGACTCATGGAAGAGATGCCTTGAGTGGTTGCTTAATGTTGGCCTAGTTGAGGCTTGTATATTAATGGCTGTTAACTGAGAAATCGCCTTGCTGAGGCTGACCTGTTGAATAGTCATTGACTGATAAGGATCTGAAATCCTTGGGTGATGGGCAACTAGTTGCGAGTTGTTTGGAAACCACTGATGGCTGATGGTGAAAGATAATGAGATGAGTAGCCTGAGACTACTATACTTAGATGACTTAAGTCTTTGGTTCCTGAAGGGAATCATAGTGGTTCAAATGCATCGGAAACTAATAAGGTTGAACGACCAAAGTACGGTCACAAAAAAACATTAAGCTCGAGTATACATGGTATGGAAGATCCGAGAACTGAGACGGATAATGAGAATTAAGTAAAGAGAACAATTGAAATATGAGTATGAGAATAGCCTATGGTTCGATTTTGTTAATCACGTGAGACCCAAGAGCTGAATGGGTCATGAGAGCTTTAAACAAAAATGAGAAAAGCGAATGGGTAGACAGACTTAAGAAGGAGCTGCCATTGTACCCAAGTCGCTAGGACGACTGATGCTAGTGCTGATGTGTTAAATGATGGAAGTCACGAGAAAGGTAACTCTGAGTTAATCCTTTCTAAATTGAGTGTGTAGGAAGAACCATGAGAGTTTTGAAAATCTTGTGAAGCTATGAATAATGTTGAGATTGACTGAGTTTGATGGAGGGATGAGGTTTGAAATTGTCTCCCTCTAGTTTGGGGATCTTGGTAAGGAACCTTAGAGGTTTTGGGTACATTGAGAAAAGAAAGTGACCCTATTAGTTTTTAGCCTTAAAGCCTATTGATAATTGGTGAAAGGTTACCAGAGGAAGGTTTTCCTTGAAGGCATGATATCTGCCTGGACTATCTTTGTCGAGTTATTTGACGGAAAGTACCTTTCTAAGGCTACTTGAGAATAAAGGTTGCTTGAACACTGATAACTTTGCGAGGACCTGAGGAAGGTCGATCGATATGAGGCAGAGTTCTCAAAGTCGTCTAAGTGTACTAAAAGTAGTGAAAGACCCTTTGAATGAGACGTGAAGTCCCTAAGTGAATTGAATTTAAAAGCCTTATGCCTAGTCGTTATCCTTGATTTTGAGGAATGGTAATGAGACTTAGTAAAAGAAAACAATGATTGGAATACTTATGAATAAGAGAACTCCTGCTCATGGATTACGAACAAAGAGATATTCATTATGGAATATGGAACGTGCATACGAGAAATGGTTGTTACATTGGCGTAAGTCTCGTAATGAGAGACTGACATGTTGTTCCTTCTGTCAAGGGGAAAGTTGAAAAAAGAGATATGTCAGTTGTCTGACATTGATGATTCTATGAGAATTATTGAGATTGAAACGAGACCACTAGAAGTGGTGTTACGAGCTATCACCCCTAAAGAGTAGGGTGTCATTCTTAAAGGGCAATTGGACCATGAGATGATCGTTGATGAAAAGAAAAGTGAACGGACTTGATAATCCTGGCTGTTCGTAATTCTAATGAATGATTAAGTAAGCGAAAAGAGCACTTAGAGAGTAATTGCAGAGTGATTTGAGGTAATCAACTTGAGTATTCGATACGTGAATTGGTGGAGACCAAAGACGAACGAATTTTGTCACTTGCGGTGATTGAGTCACTGAAAGAAGAAGGTCAAGTTTGGTGACATTAGGGAATCTTGGAGCAAAACACCGCTGTTAGCGCAAACTCCAAGATTGACGTCCTATGGAATAGAAAGGATAAGGTGGATTTGAAGTGAGAGAATGTCACTGAAAGGTATAATTTCCTTAATAGGGTAAGAGACCCTAGTGTGGAAGAAAGAGGAAATTCTAATTGTCTTGATATCAAGATGGAGTGTCTACACTGAGAAAGAAGACGCATAACTTGAATGATTCTTGGAAGTGAAGTATGGGAAACTGTCCTGTAGACAACGTTGAATTCCAGGAAGATGTCGACGTTCAGTTGAATGGATGATATTGGGATAAGGTCGCATTAGCAAGTTGTGGAACTCAGAGGCTAAAGTACTAATATTTCTTGAGGAAAGAATGACAACAATGAACAAAATGTTGCGTGGTCCTAGAGGAGACTTGTAACAATAGAGAGCCAAGATTTGAGCTCTCAAGTAAAAAGTATGAAGAACACTTTGAAAGATTCGACACCTGGAAGAAAAACACGATAATAGTCGGGTTGAACATCCAAGGAATAGTTGGATGGATTGTTGCCATCTTGAGAGACGATGATCAGACTCATTTAAGGAATCGTGAGGGATATGATAAATCTTTGAGAATATTCTTTGAACTCTAAAGAAATGTCTGTTGCATGCTAAATGTGAAGAGCGCGAGTTGTGGACCTGATGAAGTAAGATTCCACAGTAGTGAAATCTTTGGGAAATGAAATTCCTATGGAGCCTTTGAGGATTGGAATAAGTGATGAATCAACTAGAGTCGATGTAAGTTGCTAAAACTTGAAGTTTCCTAAGATTGGTAAATTGTTATAGATGGATCGTGGAAAGATTCCCCACAAGAGCTGTTTCATTGATGAAATGGACTAAGGACGAAATGTAGCACAAATAGGTGAATGAACGTGAAAAGAGTTTTTGAGGACTTAAGTCAAGTTGATGACTACGCTGTTAATGGCGTTTCCGGTTGAAAATTGAAAAGTTTATGAAGGTCGTAATGACGCAACACAAAATGAAACTTGAGGCATAACGAGGCTACTAGAAGTGGGCATTGCATATACATCGTGATGATAAGGCCATATGAGTTGGAATGCCAAGTGCATAATTCGAGTTGGTTTACGAATGTCCTTGCGACAAAGTTGGGAAACATTGTTTGGGTGAAAGAATGTTTCAAGGTTACACCTACCACAAGAATATAATGTAGCAGTTTTTCGAGAGGAATTGAACAAGAGTAACGCTGATGCGTGAAACTGCTTGTGAATATGAGAATGTAGCATGTTTAAAGAAAGACCTCAAAATTATGTGAACTATAAGAGGTTGAGAGCATTGACTGCCTAAAGGGAATTGAAGGAAAGTCGCGTGGAATAGGAGATTCAACTTCTAAATTGGAAGTTTGTCAATTAACTAGTTTGAGGGCTATCTGAAGCATCAAGTCTGGAAGTCAGAAAGGAATTGAGATGTTGCAATGAACAGACCCCGATATTTAAGGAATTATGTAGATAAATAGAGTATGGAGGAAATCCAGACTCTCGAATACTTGGAAAAGAAACCTCGAAATTGATGATAGAAATCTTGAAGTCCCATGGACAAGTATACGAGTACATTATTGAAGAAGAATTTAAAGAAATGATCTCATTGAAAAATTTGAAGGGAGAATTATGGTATTCAGTGTAATGACACAAAGGTGTGCCGAAATTTGCCTCAATACTATCGATGGAATGTACTGAAAATTGGGTTAGTCGAACATGAGGTCAAGTATTGGACATGCCGACAAGAAAGAGGCATGACTTTAAAGGTCGATGAATTTCCATGACCGTCAAGGATTTCCGAATGGAATAGAAAATAGATTCTTACATAAGTAAGCGAGAATTTGCTTAAGGAGTCGATAAAACTATGACTCGAGTTGGATAATAGAAGACAATAAAGTCCTTGAACCCCTAATGGTACGAAAGGTTGTTTAAAGGGAGTGATACGCCAAATGGTATGAGCACCAAAGAGTGCACTCTCGCGATCGGTTAGTAATGATGGTGATAGGCAAAGAGCTTGAGTTTAATATGGTTCTCTGGAGAAGCCTTTAGTCAAGAATGTTATGGAAGTGTGAAGTGATGAAAGGAGCTACTTTGAAAAGTAAGGTAAAGATGAGGCGTCAATACCCTAAAAGACTGGATGGTTAGAAGGTTGTAAATATTGAAGACAAAATTTCTTTAAATTCCGACCACTCGGGGCTATTAACTTAAAATGGGGTATCAAAATTGGAAATTGGACGATGAGGACTTCTAACATTCGAATTGAATTTGATGTTGCATCGCCGATGATAACTAAAAGTAGAAAAAAGTGAAATTTCGGACATAAAGTGTAAAATTACCATTTTGCCCCTCAAGCCTTAACCTTACCTTAAGATGATAGAAGGACAATTTTGTCATTTGGTTCTCTATGGGCTGCCGAAAATGGATGGGGAAGGTGGTCAAAGAGAGTCAATGGAATTGAAGATATTTTATAAGCTATGACAAGTGTCAAGGTTGGCTAAGTTGGCATTAAGTGAACAACTTTTAACCTACCATTCAAACTTGTTGACCAAGAGAGATTAAAGAATAAACTCTCTCTCTCTCCCTCTCATTTTGATTGACACTTTCTCTCTCCTTCCTCTCTTCCTTTTCATTTTCTTCATCTTGGCCGAGAAGACCCGTCGCCAGCTCGCTGCCCTGTCCCGACTGCTTCACTGTTCTAGCCATATCTTTGTCATCTGACATCGGATTGAGGTATAACTACTGTCATTTGAAAGCTTATTATCTTATGGTTCTAGAGACATATTATAAGCTTAATTTGGCCCATCCATTTGTCCCATAGGTTTGTTTGAGTGGGAAAAGGTCAGACAAGGTCAGATTCTGACCGGTTTAAGGGAAAGACATGTTTCGTGGGCTTTAAGGCCTTAAATGGTTCCAAATTTTCGGTGGGGTCTTTTACACTTATAGTATTAAAGTTGACTGAGCTATGGTTACAATTTTATTTGGGTTTTCGTGGGTTTTCATGGCTGATTTGGTAGCGGTTTCCTTGAGACAAAATCTGGCCGCTTGCGTATCGAAGAGAATCAGATTTATTGGAAGTCTTTGTGGTGTCGTTTTGCTTCTAAATCTTTGACGAGCTTCGTAAATATGTAGATTAAGGTTATAGCAAGTGGGTTTTGTGATGGATTGAAGTTTGGAATTGATTTATGGACTGATTGGCATTGCTAGGGTTAGAACTGATTCTGCCTTGAGTAGTGACCGAATGAACCGAAAATGTTGAGGCTTAGGGAAGGTATCACCTTGCTATTAAATGGTCGTTAAGGCACCATAGTTTGTTAATTGATAAGTTATCGAAGTATTGGCACGATGAAATTGAGAAATGATTAAGTTTCGATGTGATTTTTTCTAGGCGCGATGTG
Source organism: Rhodomyrtus tomentosa (assembly GCA_028455895.1). Lineage (NCBI taxonomy): Eukaryota > Viridiplantae > Streptophyta > Magnoliopsida > Myrtales > Myrtaceae > Rhodomyrtus > Rhodomyrtus tomentosa. The sequence continues at coordinate 7,084,039 of JAPCWY010000003.1, read as the reverse complement.
GGTGCTCTATTCGGTCACGGGTTTGCTGACCTATGAGGGTTATTTAAGTTGAAATTTCTAGCTTGATTGAAGGTAAGTGATCCTTAAACCTTTCTTAGGATGCTAGGACACTATTGGATGACTGCGATTGGTGAATTGATCAATTGATGGATTTATTGTGCTTGATTTGCTATGGCCGAATGGGTTTACTGTGGATCGAGCCAAGTGTGCTTGCTTTGATGTGAAATTGTGATTCTCATGGCTGTATTGTTGATTTGTGCATTTGGTTGGCATGTAACGTCGAGCAGCCATGTGACATTTAAGCCTTATGTGATGAGAGTCATGTTATGAGAGGGCAAGCTTGATGAAAATGAGACATGAGCTTAAGGGCCTATGGCATCTTGATGCGTCTGAACGCGGGGTTGCTAGTGGAGTTATATCTTGATGAGTCAAAATGCGGGGTCAGCTTATATCCTGATGCATCATAATGCGGGATAAGCTTAGTACGTGTCGACACGAGCCTGGTTATGACATTTGAAACCTGAGGCGTTTTAACGTGGGTTTGTCAATTTTATGGTCTGAGGTGTATTGATGTGGGCCGAGCCTAAGGCGTATTGACGTGGGTCGAGCTATTGAAAAGAGAATCGATATCTTGCTAGGTCAGAACACGAGATAATCTTGATACGTGTCGACAGAAGTATCAAAATGGCTTTTGGAACCTGATGCGTCAGAACGTGGGTTGCCAATTGAGACCTTAATTAACCTTATGCGTATTGATGCGAGCTTGGCCATTGGGATTGGAAGTTGTGATGAAATTGAGAATACACCTTTGCTTATGAACTTAATGTTTTGTTAGTACGAAGCTTGGTTGTGATGACATGATTGCCCTTGAATCGTGATTGCTTTATGTCAGTTATATCGATGCGTCTTGATGTTTGATTGTCACGTGTTGTCTTATCTGAAAAATCCCTGCCTATTGTGTTTGAATGTTGTCTGGGGGGACTAATAGTCTGGTTTAGGTTTAGGGTGAGCTTGCTGAGATTTATATCTCATCCCGTCGTAGGATTAACATTTTCAGATCCTAGACCTGGGTAACTCGGGCGTGGTATGAACTGGCATTGGAAGATGACATGAGAGGAATAGATTTTACCCTTTTGATTTGACCTTAGATATTGTATCTGCTGTTAGTGTTGGATTTGCATTCGACTTTGGTTGAATAAAATGATGTACCTTCTTCGTCCAAAGCCATCTCGTTTGTTTTTTGAAATGGAGATGTGTATCACTTCCGCATGTTTATAGACTTTGGAGGTCTCTCTAGTTGAGGGCCGAAGGAATCCTAGGAGACTATCGAAAACAAGAATGACCTGGTAGGATGTTCGCATGATCGACAGGTTTGGGGCATGACATGGTTACTCTACAATTTTGCTTTATTTTATACTGAGCCACCTGGTCGAATGGTAGCCTCAGTAATCTTGGTGTTCCGACGAGAATCTAATCTAGTCCCAGGTGTCTCCCGCAATGGTCTCCAAGTGCACCCTTGTATTAAGTCTGACGTTTCAGTAGGATCGTATTTACCCTCTCGTTCTCGCCATATCCCATTTCTCTTCAATGTTTGCATCGGCCTGACTATGAAGAATTTAAATTTGTTAGTTTGTTAATGCGTCAAGTTATTTTCCTTTTGAGTCCTGTTTCTCAATTCTTTTACAGGGGATATTGCCATTTTTGGTGGACCCTAGTTCTTGTGGACGTCTCAAAGCCGGTCAAAACAACGTCTTTCGTTGACGTTGCCAATATTCAAGAGATTGAACGTGCGAGAATGGTGCGTTGTCGTCCCAACATCGCTACCGATCACCGACGCCTAGTGTAGTCTCTCGTCGCTAGCCCCAATCTTTCTCGACGTCCATCTAGTTGGCATCCTAGAGTAGCATCTGTCTCACTTGTGTTTACTGAATAATTGGAGCCTTAGAAACTGGAGCAAGCCAAGCGTTTCCACATCTGTGCGTACGTTTTCTTCCATAGCCGATCATGATCAATTGTCGATTGATTTGCAAGGAAATTTCTCTTTTGAATTTGGCAATTTGATTTGTCAAGTTAGGTAATGAATCTCTATCCCTAATTTCATTTTTAAATTCGTTGCTTAAATTGGTTGATTGGATGTCTTGATTGAATATTCACGTGGATTTGACTTAACTTTTCCCATGTCTATATGATTCTCTTGCATATCTTTAAATTTTGTGCATATCTTCGAATCCTGAGCATATATTCTGAATATACCATATCTTCAAGCAGTATTTTAAAAAATGTGAATCTTTTGGATTAGGAAAGTTCGGCCCTTTCATCACAATTTCGGCCAACCTCTTAAATTTTTGAAATTGAACTCTAATCAGACTTATCAACATATTTTCATAATTAAAAAGATCCCAAATCTAAATTAGGAAATTTTATTTCCTAATAGGCAACGTTTGTGTTAAGCTCGACAATCTTGCTCGTTGCCAAGCGAGTACGATTCTCCGACTTAGTAGAAATGGGTGGTATAGCTAATTTGATCTTTTGCTATTTAGATCTGATTCACTATCTTTATAAGCTGATTTTGAATTTTGGAATGTCAATTTGTTCGAAAATTTGAAGAAGTGGATGTTCACATCGATTTTGATTGTTATCTTGCCTTGTATGAGGATTCCTGATTAATATCGTCTTTCCTAAAAAAATTAGTAAGATATGGTTTGTTAGAAACCCTGTCTAATTAAAATTTTAGGAAGACAAGCTTTCTTAAAAAGACTTATCTTATGGGATAAGTCAGAATAGGATCAAAATAATCAAATCTTCATATTCAATATCATATACTTAAAAATTCAAAAAGAGAACAACATAAAACCACATCCATGCATATCTTATCATCTTGCATATTTCACATAGATTAGGATAGCATACTTTCAACTTTATGCGTGTCTCATCTCATGTTCTTCATTGCATCCCATCATATAGATAGTTTCCATGTTACCGCATTCATATCATTTATGCATTCATCTAAAAAAGCAAAAATCCCAAAAAAGAACTCCTTCATTTGAATTTAAGTTAAAATCAATCCAAGTTATCGATTTAGGACATATCATGGAATTAAGGTACCGAAAGGGCATTAGCTTTTATTAGTTAATGTAATCAAGTCCCTGAATCCATAAATCTCTGATTCGTAAAAGTAAAATAGTCTTCCCGCTATTTTACTTAGGTTTCTAATCAACCTACCAAAAATGATTAGTGGCGACTCTAAATCTAAATCATTTTAAATTAATTTAAGTTGCGATTTGATAGGATTTGAGAGAGTTCGTATTAGGTTAATCATTAAATTAACATGATAATCCATTAGCCTAAAATTGATTAAATATTTTAGGTTGCGACGGCTTGGCTACTCCACTAGGGAATTTGTCTTTTAATTTTTCGAAAAAATTGAGACTTAATTGGTTCACTTGAAATTTTTTTAGAAAATTAAAAACTTTAGTGGACTTAGGCCTAACGAAAACTTCTATGGATGTCTCGCTTTTGACGATTTTTGATTGAATCTCACAATTCAAGGTGCTAAATATTTTTGCAAACTTGGAGTGATAAGGGGTGGAGTGTTTTGCTAACTCATTTTTGTAGATTGGAGTATGAATGTATGTTTTAGAAGTTATATTGAAGCGTTGTTTTGATATAAACTCTCGTGCATGCCTTTACTGCTTCACATTTACACATAGCACGCATAACTCGTCATTGCACTTGAATAGCTAGGCTTAGGATGATATTTGATTAGGTATACTTTGGCCATCACCATCTGGCTTGAGTCTCCCTCTTCAAGTTCCGAACTCTTTCAAATTGGTGCTAGGATTCATCACCCTTGCCATTCGTCCTATGGTACGGGTTGACACTTGACTGAGCTGGATGTCTACGGGGGATCTTGATTCAATCGCAAACCAAAGTGATTCGATCTAGGTATCCCTGGGACTCCACCTTTGTCAAGTATTACTAGATAGAAATCGAACCTTACGTCGCATTTTACGCGCACGTTTATGTGTTTGTTTACTTCAGACATTCAAAGGTGGTGCCCTCTTTAACCCATTTTCTCCTTCTTTATATTTTTGGGTCGGTCCATGAAATTTTTTAGGCAAGTCAAAGCTTGAGTTAGTTAGAGCTTTTGTTTGCAAGTTTTATTCATTGTTTCATCAGGATGATAATATGAATGCTGCTGTTTCTAGGCGAACATTTTGCTTGATTTGATTTTTTGGAGTATCCTCTGGCCATTTTTGGATTCTAGTGTCTAAATGGAAAATATTCATAACATCTTAATCTATCAACAATAAAATTTTGAGAATGATCCATGGAGTTTTTCCATTTATTGATAATTTTTTCATTAAGAACAAAGTAAGCTGGAATTTCGGCAGTTTCCTAGAGCTTAGTTTGTCTTGCGGTGTACTACTCATATATGACCTCCTTTGCCAAACCATGAAAAATGAAATTTGTAGGTTGATATCTCAACTAGTAACCTGAAAAATTCGAGGTTTTAATTCACAATTTAATGGAGTCCTTTGTTCATTTAACAAAGACCGGTCGAAATAATTTTCTAGATAAAAATTTCCCAAAAATGCAATAAACTATATTGATTGGTGTATTTCCCTTCTCAAGTCCGAAATGAAAGTTTTTCATCATTGTGTCTCGTATCAGTTTGTAAAATTTGGGGATTGTTCAATTGACGTACGAATTAAGACAAATTTTATTGTGGTGGCTGACAAAATCGAAAACTGCCTGATTCAGTTTTTGCTCATTCTTGCTTTGTTCGTTGAGTCTAGAAAGTTGTCATGGACCGGTCACTATCCTCTCTCATTATGCGAATTTTCATTTGATTTTCCTTGAAGATATTTTGCCATCCTCACATCTTTAGGGATGAGATACTTTTGTCGCCTCAATTTTATTCTCGTGGTGTCACTTAGAACACATGAGACTATTAGCCCCTACTAGAAGTTAGCAGCATCATCTGGAAAGTGGGCATAGTTCCGGATCAATGTCATTTTTTATGATTTTTCAATCCCTGCGTGGATTTTTCTAGCTTTCGTTAGGATTTTCAATTCATGTTGCGTTAGGCTTTCATTTTAATTCATGTCACACTTTAGGGTTTCATTTCAATTCAATGTTGCATTTCCATTTAATAAGATGTAATTCATTGATTTCATATCAATAAAATTACAACATTTTTTCGTTAATTTTGGAATCTTGATGAGACATCCCAAACTGACTCGATGACGATAACCAACGAGTGAACAATCTATCATCCATGGTAAGTTCTGAGGGTTGAGCTTCCTCAAGAGTTTCTTGTCCCACGGCCTTCAAAATTTTTTTCAAAAAAGACACTAGTTTTCGAAGGAAATTACGATGCATGCATGATTAAACCCTATTTGTTTCTCTGACTTAGCCATTTTATGTTTCAGGAGAAAATATGAGGATGGTGATCCATTGGATTCTCGCATGCACGATTTAGACGAATTCACTCATGATTATCAAGAAATACGTCAAGAATTTGAACAGCATGAGACGATTAAGCCTCTGATTGGCGATAAGACTATATCAATCAACTTGAGCAATAAAGAAAATTCAAGAGAGGTGAAAATCGAGGCAAACTGAAATGGCCGAATGTCTCATCGAAATGCTCCTGAGGGATTACCAGGATATCTTCGCTTGGTCATATGCAGATATTCCTGGTCTTGATCGATTAATCCTTGAGCATTGCTTAGCAACCGATCCCTCATTCAAGCTAGTAGTGCAGGCATCATGAAGAGCTAGGCCAAAGCTAGCAAAGAAAATTAAGGAAGAGGTCATGGAACTCTTTGACGTGGGATTTATTAAGGCTACCCAATACTCTGACTCAGTGCTAACATTGTCCCAATGTTAAAGAAAGACGGTTGAGTTTGAGTCTGTGTCGACTACCTTGACCAAAATAAGGCTAGTCCCAAGGATGATTTCCCACTCCCGCACATTGTTGTGCTTGTAGACAGTACGACATGATTCAAAATGTTTTCAATCATGGATGGTTTTTTAGGCTATAATCAAATCCTGATAAACGTGGATGATAAACTGAAGACAACATTCACCACTCCGTGGGGGATGTTCCATTATAAGGTGATGCCTTTCGGTCTTAGAAACGATGGCGCAACTTATCAACGGGCCATGGTTACTTTATTCCATGACATGATGCACAATGAGATTGAAGTCTATGTCGATGAAATGATTGCAAAGTGGAGAAGATCATGTCAAAACCCTGACAAAGCCGTTTGACAGACTCCGGAAGTTCAAGCTACGCCTCAATCCCGCCAAATGTGTTACCGACCGATCCCTCATTCAAGCCAGTAGTGCAGGAATCATGAAGAGCTAGGCCAGAGCTAGCAAAGAAATTAAGGAAGAGGTCATGAAACTCCTTGATGTAGGATTTATTGAGGCTACCTAATACTTTGACTAGGTTGCTAACATTGTCCCGGTGTTAAAGAAAGACGGTCGAGTTCAAGTCTGTGTCGACTACCTTGACCTAAATAAGGCTAGTCCCAAGGATGATTTCCCACTCCCGCACATTAATGTGCTTGTAGATAGTACGACATGATTCGAAATGTTTTCATTCATGGATGATTTCTTAGGCTATAATCAAATCTTGATGAACGTGGATAATAAACTGAAGACTACATTCACCACTCTGTGGGGGATGTTCCATTATAAGGTGATGCCTTTCGGTCTTAGGAACGATGGCGCAACTTATCAACAGGCCATTGTTACTTTATTCCATGACATGATGCACAATGAGATTAAAGTCTATGTTGATGACATGATTGCAAAGACAAGAGGTGGAGAAGATCATGTCGAAACCTTGACAAAGCTGTTCGACAGACTCTGAAAGTTCAAGTTACGCCTTAATCCCGCCAAATGTGTTTTCACCGCCAACTCAGGCAAATTGCTCGGGTTCATTGTCAACAACAAGGGTATTGAATTAGACCCGTCCAAGGTGAAAGTCATATGTGAGCTCAAGCCGCCAACGACGGTTAAAGAAGTTCGAAGCCTCATGGGTAGGTTGAATTATATTACCTGATTCATTTCTTGGCTATCTGAAACTGCTATGCCTCTCTTTAAGTTGTTAAAGAAGAATGCGTTGGTTGAATGGGATGACGATTGTGATGAAGCCTTTGAGAAAAGAAAACACCTCATGAACCCACCAGTGCTTGTTCCGCCAGTGCTGGGGTAACCTTTGATCATTTATCTCACGATCCATAGTGAATTCTTGGGAGCTATGCTAGCACAGATAAGACAAGACGATGGGAAGGAACGCGCCATTTATTAAATGAGCAAAAAGTTCACAGCCTCCGAGATGAATTACTCTGAAGCTGAGAAGACATGGGCGGCTCTAGTTTGGGTACTGCATAGGTTGCGGCAATACCCTTTGTATTACCGAATTCTCTTGGTGACAGAGTGCGATCCCATCAAGTACTTGTTGAATCAACCTACCCTGATTGGCAGGCTTGCTAAATGGCAGATCCTCATTTTTGAGTTCGATATGCGTTATGTGTCACAAAAGTCGGTAAAGGGATGAGTCATAGCCGATGTCGTGGTTGAAAATCCGAGACAAGGTGAAGATCCATATCAACTAGAAGATAGAGTCATGGCGGTGGAAGATTATTTCTGGATCATGTATTTTAATGGAACTATGAATTTATTCGGATCGGGTGAATTTATCTTAATATCTCCAATCGGTCAACATTATCCTGTGGCAACAAAGTTAATATTCCCCTGTACTAATAATATCGCAGAATATGAAGCATACATTTTGGGCCTACATGTCGCAATTGAAATGGGTGTATCTCAACTCAAAGTGTTTGAAGGCTCGGCCTTAATCATTCTCCAGACGGTTGGAAAGTGGAAAACCAGAGACGCTAAGTTGATACCTTACCATGAGTGCCTGGACGAATTGGTTGATGAGTTTGATGATATTTCGTTCGAATATTTATCCAGGACTCACAATCAGTTCACTGATGCATTAGCTTCTCTGTCTTCAATGTTGCAAGTCACCAATGGGCTTGAGATTGAGCCATTGAAGATTGAGGTACTGAAAAGGCCATCTTATTGTATGACCATAACTGATGAATCTGATGGCAAGCGTTGGTACCATGACATCAATACCTACATTCAGGAGCAAAAATTTCCTAAAAATAGTACGATGCTTGATCAAATGTACATAAGATAGATGGCATTGACGTTTTTCCTAAGCGGTGAAAATCTTTACAAAAGATCGTTTGATTAAGCTCTTTTGAGGTATATTGATTCTACTAAAGCTATCCGTTTGATAATGGAAATACATGAAGGGATCTGTGGCCCGCATATGAATGGTCACATGCTTGCCAAGAAGATCATGAGACTGGCCTATTATTGGCTCACTCTGGAAAGTGATTGTATTCAACATTTTCGAAGTTGTCATAAATGTCAGATTCATGGCGATAAGATCAATGCTCCTCCGAATGAGCTATATCAATTATCTAAGCCATGGCCTTTCTCTATGTGGAGGATTGATGTGATTGATCCAATCAACCTTGAGGCATCTAATGTACATCGTTTCATTATAGTCGCCATTGATTATTTTTCCAAATCGATCGAAGCAGTGTCATATCTGGCAGTCACGGCACGAAATGTCGTGAAATTCATCAGTCGAGACATCATCACTCGATACGGTTCACCTGAAGTCATTATCACTGATGATGGCTCAAATTTGAACAACAAGTTGATGGATGATTTGCTCATAAAATTCAAGATCAAGAATTTGAACTCTTCCCGATACCGTCCTCAGATGAATGGTGTAGTGGAGGTGGCTAACAAAAACATTAAGAAGATTCTCGCCAAGACTGCTAAGAATTATTGCGATTGGCGCGAGAGGCTGCCTTTTGCACTTATGGCTTATCGGACTTCTATCCGAACTTCTACCTAGGCGACCCCGTATTCTCTTGTATAAGGAATGGAGGCAGTGTTACCTGTTGAGGTAGAAATCCCTTCTTTACGTATATTATCTCAGGTTAAGCTCACTGAAGCCTATTGGATCCAACAAAGGATGGACCAGTTGAACCTAATAGATGAAAGGTGGCTTAAAGCTTTATGACACAACCAATGCTATAAATAGAGGGTTGCCAAATCCTTCAATAAGAAAGTCCAACCTCGGCATTTTTAGATAGGAGACCTTGTCTTGCAAAACTATTGCCTATTGTTCCACTCCCAGGGGGAAGTTTGCTCCGAACTATGACGGCCCATACGTCGTGAAGAAGGTACTCCTAGAAAGTGCTTTAATCCTTGTAGAGATGGATGGACGTGTTTTCACCAGTCCTGTTAACTCTGATGTTGTAAAGAAAGTATTACGCTTGATTTGTCTTGACATCTTTCGATCATGTTATAATATTCATCTGATGCTCATTTCATATATTACTTGTCTTCTGTTTTGTTTGCATTATAAATTTTCACCGTGAGATAATTTCACTCACGAAGTTTCTCTAATCCAATTAAATTTAATATTTTGAATGAGGAACATCAGGACGATGAAAGGCAAGCCTTTTTTCATATACGTCCTTTATCACAATCCCAGTGAGTAAATGTGAGAATTTCCATGCTTACAAGGTAAATGGTTATCTCGCAAAAAGTATGACGATCAAAATGACATGAGCCATTTATTTCCTCTATCCAAATACTACAGGTTGCCCATTGCTAAGCCCTTTGAACGGTGGTTTCATTTCATAATTCTGTCAGGAACAACCCCACATTAGGGCATATCTCAGAAATTCAAAGAGTGAGTAGGATTTTCTTGCTTTCACTTGCATCAATCTTTGAGTGCTTTTGTTACATGCGAATTCTATGTTTGCTCAAGTGCTTTAGACATGACGAAGAACATCTCATTTCTACACCCATATACACTAATCCTTTGCTAGGCCAAATTTAAGCGGCGGATTTACTTCTCTAAACCCAATTGGTGATCATCTTGAGAAGGAAATTGTCTGAAGAAGAAGAAAAAAGGAGAATGATATGAATGGATTATCTAACCATCTAGGTTAGCATGCTCTCATATTTATAATAATGAAGAGGGTACATAGTAATACGGTGGGCATTCCCACACATGATGATGAATAATAAAATAATTTATAACAGAAATCATTTTCAGATTAGGAGCAAAATGTCTTGGGGCAAGCTGGAACTTGAAAATTTTCCAGCACAATATGCATACAATTCAGATAGGAACCTCTCTTCCTTCTTCAAAAGAGCTCGCTGTGCAAAAAAAAAAAAAGTTAAACAAAAATGGTTAAGCTTGCTGTGCAAAAAATGGGCAAAAACATCCACTCTCATAAAAAAAGAGAAAAGAAGAAAAAACTTTCTCGCATAAACTCTAGAAGGAAGGGAGGTCTCATCTGAAAGACGTTCTCCCAAAGAAAGATCATTTCTGAAGCACAGAGTGACAAGGCTGATGATCACTGATTTTTCATCATTTTACAACCCATTGTTAAAAAAAAGGCCTTTCATATCCATCCAACCTCGAGCCTACATTACAACCTTTACCAAAAGTCTGTTTAGATTAGGGCACTTGGGTTAATGTAAAGTTTCAAATGCTTATGAATATCGCTCGAAGAAGTGCGAGCAAGATCATTTTTATCTCATTTGGCAGGGTTCCTAACTTGTAAACTCGATACAACTGATGAAGATTTGATTTCATAGCCTAATGACTCGCATGAGTCCCCTTTGAAGAGCCCTTGACAAAGCCTTAATGTCACGCCTCGAACTCGACGAGCACACGAACATCCCATCTGGCCATTCATCACAACTAAGAAATATAAGATCACAGAAGCAATTAAACTGCTCCATACAAACCCACAATAAGATGACTCATGACAATAGGGTATACATATCGCATAAATAATAAGGTTAGTTACAAATCTAACTCCAACAACTTCTTCAAATGCCATCCCATGGCAAATCCGGGTTTCCTTTGCCTGAGACCTGAAAAGATAAGCCCCCGTTGGGGTGATATATAAATCTCAATAAGTAAAACCTAATCTTAGACCTGAACACCAGTCTCCCTAAACCACACACCAATGCTATTAGACACAGGCATTCTGCAATTCAATATCACAAGGCATCAAACCGTCGAACATATCAACAAGCCAGATATGCATAAAAATCACAACCACCAATATTCAACCTCAAAGGTTCAAGCTCACTGCACATGCAACTCGTAATTCAAGACATAATCATCATCACTTTCTCATTGCCCCACGTACTCCTCTGGCACTCCTGCCATCTAACATCACTAGGGTCATCAGACCAAACGATGTCTACGTACCACTGGGGTCATCAGATCAATCGGTACTCTCCAGTCTTACAGCCACTTAATGCCACTAGGGTCATCAGACCAATCGACATTCTTGTTCTCATTCAATTTCACCACCCTTCGATATCACCGGGGTCATCAGACCAATCGGTATCATCGTTAATTCCCAAGGCTCACAATCATTGCGATCTCTAGGGCTACAGGCCAACGATTACTGGGGCACTACAACTCATTCATTAAGCATCGGCACTATAGCCGTTACATAACATAGGCATTATAGCCAAATAACTAGTAGGGCTTCATAACCAATTCATATAAATCCAAGGCTCAACAGCCGAAGTACATTACCAAGCTTAATAGCCAATAAAATCACACAATCGCCACTCAAACAGACATACCACAAGGCCATGCAAACATCTATGTCATTCCATTACACAAGCCATCAATTATAGCATGAAAAATCACAATTTCACCTAGGGAAGCATGTGTGGTTCGGTCTACTCGCATTCCATGCTACCATTAATAATTCAAACACCTTAGGTGCACAATTTCATCAATTCACCACCCAACCTCATCCAGTAGTGTCCTAGCATTCAGATAAAGATTTAGGAAATACTTACCTGGATCAATTAGCTAAATCTCACACCAAGCAACTCTCCTCAATGCCACAAGTATATAACCCCCAAGAATTCCTTGTCTACCTAGATAAGTTCACCAATCTTGAATCAAAAGTCATTGAATTCTCACTTCCTTTAACCCATTTTCTAATTAGCCATACCATAGGCAAGTCAAGACACTTTGTTGATCAATTTAACACGTATCAATACTCCTACGAACCCTCAATATGTTTGGTTCATATGAGTACATGCAAGGTAGAACATAACTTGGGTTTTATGCTCCAATTTGCCATTAAATCACTTCTAACTCCCAATTCACTTCACATACTTCCCATTAACACCTCACAATATCCTATGAAGTCTTATGAGCCATTTTAAAGTCAAAATACCACTTTAATGGCCATCACCAGGTTCGGACAGAATAGATACTCCACCAAAATAGAATCGATTTTGGTTCAATTAGCATAATCAATCATAAATCAATTTCAAGCTTCAATCCATCACAAAACCAACTCGCCATAACCTTAATCTACATGTTAAGGGGGTTCACCAAATATTTGGAAGTAAAATAACCCCTCAAAGTCCTTTGAACAGCCTGGTTCCTTCACGGTCCTCAAACTGGCAGAATTGGCTCGGTAAAAACCTCCACAAATCAACCATAAACACCCATCAAAATTCAAGTAAAATTACATCCAAAACTCTGCCAATTCAAGTACTAGATGTTACGAAGACCTCACCGAAAATTTGAGGTCATTTGGAGTCCCGAAGCTCGCCTCTCCAAAACCGGGTCAGATTTTGACTTTTGTCCACTCAAATAGACCTACAGGATAAATGACTGGGCCAAATTAAGCTCATAATAACTTCTTAGAACAGCAAGATGATAATATTTAAGATGTTAGTGGCTTTACCTCAATCCAAAGTCGGACGACGAAGTTATGACCAAAATAATAAGGCAGGTTTTCCCTGTCTGCGAGAAACTCACTCGGCCGAGAGCAAAAAAGGAGGGAGAGGAAGATGGTGGGAGATGGTGGCCAGACAAACGAAGAGAGAGAGAGAGAGAGAGAGAGTCCATTACACACTAATAATTCATTTTTAGTCAATTAGATAAGATGGGTAATTAATGGCCATTTAATGCTTGGCCTCTCCTTTGTTGGCACTTGGTAACCTCCCATTGGTTGCTTCATTGACTTTGACTTACTTTAAACATATCCATTCACCATTTTTGGTAGCATATAAGGGTGTAGATTGAACAAAATAACCTTATAAACTTATTAAGGCAAGGCCAAAGGTTGAGGGGCAAAATGGTCATTTGACACTTTTCGTCCGAAATTTCATTTTTTTAGTATAAACCACCCTCGATGAGGCGACGTCCATTTCAATTCAAATATTGCAATTCCTCAATATCTAATATCCAAATCTCGAGGTCCAATTTCATGTCGAACTCTCGTCGACTGTAATTCCAGTTTATCTCAAACTGACGGACGACTCTTACAGGCGCTACGCGTATCGACCTTGGGATTTTTCTCAAGCCGTGATGATTTTGATTGTCATGTAATTGCGAGGGTTTATCATTCGTTCCTTCGATCCTGATTATCAAAATCCGATTTAGGAAATTCTCGCAAATTACACATTGGTTGAGTGAAATCTCTCGCGTCCCAACGTATAACGCTGGCAAGACATTTCATGATCATCCTTAGATCGATCTCTGCCGACCCAAGACATTCGCTCGACAATCCTTATGGTCAAAGTGCCATTTCTTATTCAAATTCCTCAAGTCCACGTATCTGACTCCGCGTCAGTCTTTCCCTTTTGGTTAGATAACTCAAGAGTGGCCAACTCCGAGTGAGTTATAATTGGAATACACCGATCAATATCCTTCCATTCAATAGTCTCGAGAGGGTCGAAATTCGAAATGTCACAATTCTTCCCCCTTTAAAGAAATGTCGTCCTCGAAATTTATAATCTTCTCAGTTATCCGATCTCGCGGGGTACTGACGCCTCATCGCATCCTCATTCTCCAAAGTAGATCCTCCCATTACTTGACGTTCCCACTTGTCTTTTCCGATAAAAGTTATATTCCTCCAGGACTTATTTCCTTTAGTCCTTAACCTGAATTTGCTTTTCTCTATTCTCTTCTGACATTGATAATAGCTGTTGGTGATACACCTTCGAGCATTCGGACCTTCTTTTCAATTCGTCCAATGGTTCGGTAATAATATGTACGTCATATTGTAATCCCGCTTTTCAAATTCCTCGTTGGAATGCTTTTTCCAGAATGCCGTAATAGATTTAAGATCGTTTTCTATCATGATCAATGCCCAACCATCATGAAATCGCACTCCTTGAGTTCCTCTATCAATTAGCATAATCATCCAATTCAATCGTCGTGTTGTACCGTCGGGAACGCACAAGTTCCATTAACTTACCCTCGATTGTCCAAATCGAACCATAGCCTTCTTAACTTCTCATGCAAACTCATGATTGAGTCCTTAAAAAATCGATCTCGATATATCCTTGTGCTATCCCAATGAACACCATGGTTCATCTTATGAATCTTCAATATGGTCCTTCCTTTAAGTTATTCTTCATTATGGGACACGTACATTCGTTTGTGAAGCCTCAAGATTTCTATCTTCAACTTCACGATTCCCTTTCTAAGTACTCGGAAGTATGGATGTTTCCCCCGATGTATTTATTTCTAAAATCCTTTGGACATCAGGGTCTTTCCATTGCAATGTTTTAATCACTCCCTAACCTTCAAGTTCAACACTAAAGGCATTCGCTCAACTAGCCCTTTGGCAACTTCCAATTTCGAGATTGAATCTCTTATTTCTTAAGGAAAGATCTGTCCCTCCATTGCCGATTAAACAATGCTCTATTCTCAATTATAAGCATCCGTCAACTTTTCCACCTTTCCTTATCAATATGGATATCGTTGTAACAATATTTGGGTGATCTCTTCGTTTCATGTGACTCGCCTTCAATTACCTTTAGGCAGTCAATGCTCTCAATCTCTTATAGTTCACATAAATTCGAGGTCTTTCTTTATCTAAGCAATGCTCTTATATCCACAAGCAATTTCATGCATCAGCGTTGCCTTTTGTTCAATTCATCTCAAGAAACTGCTATATTATACTCTTTGTGGTAGATATATCATTGAAACATTCTTTCATCCAAATAATATTTCCCAACTTTATCGCGAGGAAACTTGCAGATTCATCACTTATTCCAATCGTCAAAGCCTCCACAGGAATTCCATTTCTTGGAAATTTCACGACTGAGGAATCTTACCTCATCAAGTTCGCAGCTCGTGCACTTTACATTTAACATACAACGAGCATCTCCTTAAAGTTCATAAGATAATCTTGAAGGTCATTCATGTTTCTCATAACTCTTTAAATGAATCCAATCATCGTCTTTCAAGACGGTAACCATCAACTCAATCATTTCTTGGACACTCAATTCGACTATTATCAACCTCTTTCTACCAGGTGTTGAAACTTCCAAACTATTTCTCATATTTCTCACTTGAGAGCTCAGACTTTGGCTCTCCGTTACCACGGGTCTCCACTAGGACCACGCAACATTTGTTTATTTTTGTTACTCTTTCCTCAGGGAGCATTAGTGTCTTAACCTATTGGTTCCACAATCAGCTAATGCGACCACATTCCAATTCTATCCATTCAACTGAACATCGACATGTCCTGGCATTCAACGCTATCTACATGACAATTTCTTGGACTTAACTTCTAGAAATCATTCAAACTTTACGTCTTCCTCGTTAGTCCAGGCGCTCAGTTTTAATACCAAGCCAATTAGAGTTTTCTCTTTCTTCCGCACTGGGGTCTCTTACCCTGTGAAGGAAAACTATACCCTTCAGTGGCATTCTCTCACTTTGAATCACCTTGTCCTTCTCATTTCATAGGACGTCAACCTTGGAGTCTGCACCAACGACGGTGTTTTACTCCAGAACGTAGATGCCACCATACTCGGCATTCTTCTTCCTATAATTCAGTTACCTCAAGTGACAATATCCGTTCGTCCCTAGTTTTCACCAATTCACGTATTGAATACTTGATTCGGCTACTTCAAATCACTCTGTAATTACATTCCAAGCGCTTATTTCACTTACTTAACCGTTCACTAGAATTACGAACAACCAGGACTATCAAGTTCATTCATTTTTCTTTTCATCAACGATCATTTCATGGTCCAATCGCCTTTTAAGAATGACACCCTACTCTTTAGGGGCGATGGTTCGTAACGCCACTTCTAGTGTTTTCGTTTCAATCTCAATCATTCTCATAGAATCATCAATGTCAGACAACTGACATGACGCTTTCCTTAACTTTTCCCCATGACGGAATAAATGAAATATCAATCTCTCACTACGAGACTTACGCCAAGATAACAACCATCCCTTACAGACGCATTCTGTGGAAATTTCGATATTCATAATTCGTAACAGAAATCCTCTTTCGATTACCTACTTCCTTCCTTCGGTTCCATTATAGTTTATCCGAATCAAGAATATCAACTAGCCATAAGGCTCTCAAGTTTCAATCCACTCAGGGATCTACTCATCTTATCAAGGGTTCTTGACCACCTTTACCTTATGCTTAACGACCTTGAGAACTCTGTCTCACATTGGTCGATCATCCTCTGATCCTTGCAAAATTATCAGGATCCAAACAACCTTAATCCCAGGAGGATACTTTCCATCAAACTGCTCAACAGAGATAGTCCGGGAAGATATCATGCCTTCGAGGAAACCCTTCCTCTATTGACCTTTCACTAACTATCAATAGCCTCTTAAAGCTAAAACTGCCAGGGTTACTTTTCTTCCTCAGTGTACCCCACAATCTCCAAGTTTTTCTTACCAAGATCCCCAATCTAGTAGGAGACAATTTCAAATCTCATCCCTCCATCAAACTCAGTCAATCTATATCTTATTCATAGCTTCACAAGCTTCTCAAAACTCTCGTGGTTAACACGCGCATTCACCTTTCTCGTGAACGAAATAACTCAGAGTCACCTTTCTCGTGACTTCTATCACTTTAACTCATCAATACTAACATTTGTCACCACAGTGACTTAGACAATCATGGCAGCCCCTCATCGAGCTTACCTACTCAACAAGTTTTCTCATTTCCATTTAAAGTTCTCACAACCCATTCAACTCTTGGGTCTCGCACGATTAACAAAATTGAGCCATATGCTCTTCTCATACTCATATTCCGGTCGCTCATCTATACTCAATTCTCATGATCCATCTCAGTTCTTGGATCTTCCATACCATACATATTCGAGCCAAGAGCTCTTCTAGCGACCGTACCTTGGTCGTTCAACCTGATTAGGTTCTCATGTCACTTGAACCACTATGATTCCCTCTAGGAATCAAAGACTTAAGTCGTCTAAGTCTAGCAGTTTCAAGCTGCTCATCTCATTATCTTTCACCATCAACCATCCAGTGGTTCTCAAACAATTCTCTAATGGTTCGTAGGTAATTCTCAACTAATTACCAATTATTCAAGGATATCAAATCATCCTTAAGAAGAAACTACATAACAAACTAGCCTCCATGAGGCAACTTCTCAATTAACAGCCACCACTAGGCAAGCCTCAACTATGCCAATATCAAACAAATACTCAAGGCATCACTTTCATGAATCAAACACTCATTATAAGCATAAGACATCTACCACTCCGTCACAAACACGACAGGCTTTCTTATTCTCAAGAGGCATCAGTCCAACGGGGTATAAACCCCACATGAATTCTAATCTCTCAGTTAGACCTTGCCCAAGCCAATCACATGATGTTAATCATAAAACACGTCTAATAGGCTAATCACAAACATCACTTTTCTTTTTCAACCTGCATCCACTACTAAGCACAAAGCTTTTAATCATGCCACTCATAGGCATCATTACACATGCTACGCCACTTTCGAACATTCATTTCGACAATCAAGCCCGTGCCACACATCTCTTAACCACAATTGAACTCAACGTGATACCTAAACTTTTCCTTTCAAGTTATGACTTGGGTCATTCCTGCCTCTTGCCATCTTAGAAGCCTGCCAGGAGTCGTTCTTTATCCGGACCTCTCTGTCCCGGCAATCACTCCCCTCCCTCATCAAACCATGGCCGTTGCAGGTTGTCCCAAGTCATACATCTACGGAAAAAGTCTCGTTCCACGCGTCCCATACCATACTTCATTACAGTTTATAGGTATTCCATCCACTTGTCCCATAACAAGCGAAAATTTATTAAGTCCAATAGCGATAAGTTCATGCATGCACCCTTAACAACTTTCATTTCATAACCACAAACACATGCACAACATGTTCGTTCTCACCACTTGTCATACCACAATCGTTTCCACATTAAGTCTCAATTATAGAAAACCTTTGATTCCACCAATTACTATCGTATCTCACTGATCAATTGCCTATATTCAACTATATACCTTAAGTTAAGTCGCTATTCAAGTCAAATCCACAAGCAACCGATCACAACTGGCCTATAAGCCAAATATTCCTTGTCTGCTTCCCTCTATACACCTCATCTGATATCACCCAAGACTCTCAATAGCAATCGATAATTACACCAACAAGATACAATGCAATTCAAGCTTGAATCCGCTATTGCCAATCGTCTCTTTATAAATCCTACTTCTCAGGTTGGGTCATTGACAAACCATCATCACAATCATATACTCCAATTGACCCTTCATTCATAAACTATTCTCTAGCAACCTCAAATTTAGGCTTATGACTCTTCCATCTCTACTCACTTCCTTGTGAACCTTAATCATAAAGTCACTCATGATCATCAATCAAAATTAACACTATAATCATTAATGTACAACACAAGTTCAAGCCTATAGTCCACAAGATTCAGCAATCCATACTTAACCCTAAAGGTCTCACTACCTAATTGTCCCCAAGTCATGATTCCTTATCACTCCAAACCTCAATCACAATGGATCGAGCTGACCTTACTATGATACCAATAATATAGGGATGTCACGTCCTGAACCCGGCGAGCATGCGAACATCCCACCTGGTCGTTCATCACAAGTAGTCTTTCAGGATCCCTCGACGAATTAATCACAACTAAGAAATAGTACAAGGTCATAGAAGCAATTAAACTGCTCCATACAAACCCACAACAAGATGATTCAGGACAATAGGGTATAAATATCGCATAAATAATTAGGTCATTTACAAATCTAACTCCAACGACTTCTTCAAATGCCATCTCATGGCAAGTCCGGGTTTATTTTGCCTGAAACCTGAAATGATAAGCGCCTATTGGGGTGAGATATAAATCTCAATAAGTGAAACCTAATCTTAGACCTGAACACCAGTCTCCCCAGACCACACAATAATGCTATCAGGCACAAACATTCTGCAATTCAATATCACAAGGCATCAAACCGTCGAACATATCAACAAGCCAGACATGCATAAAAATCACAACCACCAATATTCAACCTCAAGGGTTCAAGCTCACTACACATGCAACACGTAATTCAAGACATAATTGTCATCACTTTCTCGTTACCCCACGTATTCCTATAGCACTCCTGCCATCTGACATCACTAGGGTCATCAGACCAAACGATGTCCACGTACCACTAGGGTCATTAGACCAATCGGTACTCTCCAGTCTTATAGCCACTCAATGCCACCGGGGTTATCAAACCAATCCGCATTCTCATTTTCATTCAATTTCATCACTCTCCGATACCACTGGGATCATTAGACCAATTGATATCATCATTAATTCCCAGGGCTCAAAGCCATTGCAATCTCTGGGGCTATAGGCCAACAATCACTAGGGCACTACAGCTCATTCATAAAGCATCGGCACTATAGCCGTTACATAACATAGGCATTATAGCTAAATCACTAGCAGGGCTTCATAGCCAATTCATATAAATCCAGGGTTCAATAGCCGAAGTATATTACCAAGCTTAATAGCTAATAAAATCACACAATCGCCACTCAAACAGACATACCACACGGCCATGCAAACATTCGTGTCATTCCAATACACAAGCCATCAATTATAGCATGAGAAATCACAATTTCACCCAAGCAAGCGTGTGTGGTTTGGTCCACTCACATTCCATGCGACCATTAATAATTTAAACACCTAGGTGCATAATTTCATCAATTCACCACCTAACCTCATCCAGTAGTGTCCTAGCATTCAGATAAAGGTTTATGAAACACTTACCTGGATCAATTGGCTAAATCTCACACCAAGCGACCCTCCTCAATGCCACAAGTATATAACCTCTAAGAATTCATCATCCACCTTGAAAAGTTCACCAATTTTGAATCAAAAGTCATTGAATTCTCACTTCCTTTAACTCGATTTCTCATTAGCCATACCATAGGCAATTCAAGACACTTTATTGATCAATTTAACACATATCAACACTCCCACGAACCCTCAATGTGTTTGGTTCATATGAGCACATGCAAGGTGGAATATAACTTGGGATTTTATGCTGTAATTAGCCTTTAAATCACTTCTAATTCTCAATCCACTTCGCATACTTCCCATTAACACCTCACACAACATCCTATGAAGTCTTATGAGCCATTTTGAAGTCAAAATACCACTTAAATGGCCATCACCAGGTTCGGCCAGAACAGATACTCCACCAAAATAGAACCAATTTTGGTTCAATTAGCACAATCAATCAATCAATCAATTTCAAACTTCAATCCATCACAAAAACAACTCGCCATAACCTTAATCTACATGTTAAGGGGGTTCACCGAGGATTTGGAAGAAAAATAACCCCTCAAAGTCCTTTGAACAGCCTGGTTCCTTCACGGTCATCAAACGGACATAATTTGTTCGGTAAAAACCTCCATAAATCAACCATGTACACCCATCAAAATTTAACGAAAATTCCAACCAAAGCTCCGTCAATTTAAGTACTAGATGTTATGAAGACCTCGGAGAAAATTTGAGGTCATTTGGAGTCCAAAGGCTCCAAAAGACGTAGCCTCTCCAAAACCGAATCAGATTTTGACCTCTACCTACTCAAACAGACCGACGGGACAAACGACTGGGTCAAATTAAGCTCATAATACCTTCCTAGAGTGTAAAGACGATAAGCTTTAAGATGTCAATTTTTTTACCTTAATTGAAAGTTAGACGATGAAGTTATGACCAAAACAGTGAGCCAATTTTTCCTTGTCTGCGAGAAACCCATTCGACCGAGAGGAAAAAATGAAGGAGAAGAAGTTGGTGGGAGATGGTGGCCGGCCAATTGAAGAGAGATAGATTCCATTACACACCAATGATCCATTTTTAGTCAATTAGACAAGATGAGTAATTAATGACCATTTAATGCTTGGCCTCTCCTTTGGTTGACACTTGGCAACCTTTCGTTAGTTGCTTCATTGACTTTGACTTCCTTTGATCATATTCATTTACCATTTTCGACAGCATATAGGGGTGTAGATTGAGCAAAATAACCTTCTAAACTTCTTAAGGCAAGGCTAAAGATTGAGGGGCAAAATGGTCATTTGGCACTTTTCATCTGAAATCTCATTTTTTCAGAATAAACCACCCTCGATGAGTTGATGTCCATTTCAATTCAAATATTTGAATTTCTCAATGTCCAATACCTAAATCTCGAAGTCCAATTTCATGTTGAACTCTCGTCGATTGTAATTTTAATTTATCTCAAACTGACAGGCGACTCTTGCAAGCGCTATGCGTATCGACCTTAGAATTTTTCTCAAGCCGTGGCAATTTTGATTGTCATGTAATTGTGAGGGTTTATCGTTCGTTTCTTCGATCCTGATCATCGAAATCCAATTTAGGAAATTCTCGTAAATTACATATTAGTTAAGCGGAATCACTCTCTTCCCATCATATAGCGCTAGCAAGACATTCCATGATCATCCTTAGATCGATCTCTGCAGGCCCAAGACATTTCCTTGACAATCCTTGTGGTCAAAATACCATTTCTTATTCAAATTCTCCTGGTCCACATATCTGAATCTGCATCGATCTTTCCCTTTTGGTCAGATAACTCAAGAGTGGCCAACACCGAGCGAGTTATAACTGGAATACACTGATCAATATCCTTCCATTCAATAGCCTCGAGGGGGTCAGAATTTGGAATGTCGCCCTTAATTATAGTCCAAGAAAAGACTTATTTATTGGTCTAGTCATACTAATTGCGAGAATACCCAGACCTTGTCAGGCGTGATGATGACAGCTCTTTGAGTTTCTTTTACCTGTATCAATGGTGGGGTCTCAATAGCTTTTCTTATGAGAAAGAGTGAAAAGTCCTTTCTGACTAAAATTTTTCATTCAAGTTGATTAGAATTGTCAGAAGGGTCAGACAGGCTTTCTTATTGATAAATTCCCCAGTGGAGCTTTATAATGCAACCAAAAGTTCAAAAATTTTCTAGCATATGATGTTGCATTTGCAACAGTTTATGCATATCATCATGTTTCTCAAGAGAATAGACAGGTACTGCAATCAGTTTGGCCATCATTCATTCATCACTTAGAAAATTCAGGTAAGTTTTCTAAACCCTTTTAAATTGATCTTAGACAATTTTTCAGGCATCACATCATTTTGTATTCATACTGATTTAATTCAGATGATACATTGGGTCTATTTGGTTCAACATTTGAGATGAACATTGGAGTTTTAAAGTCCCTTGTCCAAATGCATATGATGTTTGGTTTATTTTTTGGCTCACTTTGGGCAGATGCAATTGCATCTCAAATGCACTCCAAAGGCCGTTAGGCCAAAGTACCTTTGAAGCTATTTTGAGAAGTTGCATCTCAACTGTAAATAATTTTTTTAAAGAAAATTTGTCACATTCACTTGCCGACCTTCGCCCCTGGCCTGTCAACACTGCCGCTAGTCGGTAGTTGCTGCCGGCCATCGCTGTCACCTCTGGTTGTCACAACCGGTCGTCGCCGCAGCCACTATCGATCATCGCCGGTACTTGCTGATCGCCGTCGCTGGTAGTCGCCTGCAGCAGCCGATTGTCGCCGCCGCCGGTCGCCGCCCACGGCAGCCTATTGCCACCGCCCACGGCAGCCTATCGCCGCCATTGCCGCCCCAAGTCGCCACCGCCGGTCACCGCGGGCACCGCGAGCCGTTGCCTACAGCCGGCCATTGCCGCCAGCCACCACTTTTTTTTTATAAAAAAAGTAAAAATATTTTACAAAGTTTATTTTTCACTAAATGACATTTACGTGAAAGTTGCTTTCAAAAGTGTTTTTAAAAAATACTTTGCCAAAAACTACTTGCATTTTAAAAAAGGCCTTTAGCCCAAAGGTATTTGTATTCACTCAAAGTCTCTTGGCCAAATGCTGAACTAAACAGGCCCATTATCTCTTGTCTTAATATGATGAGACCTATTTGAGAAGTTCGCAAGATATTATTTCTACCGCCTCATGGTGACCCGTTGAGGAGGTCCCAAGAGGCAACTTTCGTCCCGATACGGTGAGACTTTCTAAAGAAGGTCGTGAGAGATTATTTTACCGACTCATACTGACCGGTTCAGGAGGTCGCAAGAGACATTTTACCATCTCATGGTGACCCGTTAAGGAGGTCCCTAGAGCCATCTCTCGTCTTGATACGATGAGACCTTCTAGAGAAGGCCGCAAGAGATTATTTTAATGACTCATGCTAACCCGTTGAGGAGGTCACAAGAGACAT
Source organism: Rhodomyrtus tomentosa (assembly GCA_028455895.1). NCBI lineage: Eukaryota > Viridiplantae > Streptophyta > Magnoliopsida > Myrtales > Myrtaceae > Rhodomyrtus > Rhodomyrtus tomentosa. The sequence continues at coordinate 7,060,360 of JAPCWY010000003.1, read as the reverse complement.
TTTACCGTCTCATGGTGACCCGTTGAGGAGGTCCCAAGTGGCACCTCTCGTCTTGATATGATGAGACCTTCCAGAGAAGGTCGCGAGAAATTATTTTTATCGACTCATGCTGATCCGTTAAGGAGGTCGTAAGAGATACCTTACCGACTCATGCTGACCCGTTGAGGAGGTCGCAAGAGACATTTTACCATCTCATGGTGACCCATTAAGGAGGTCCCAAGAGGCAACTTTCGTCTTGATATAGTGAGACCTTCTAAAGAAGGTCACAAGAGATTATTTTTATCGACTTATGGTGGCTTGTTGAGGAGGTCCCCAAGAGACAAATGACCAGCTCGAACCATAACTTGAGCACATTTTCAACCCTAAACAGATCTTGCGCCGTCCCACATCAAAGGGAAACTTTGGTAACGGATAAGGCCCCCAAAACCTAAGATCCACATGTGATCTTGGTTTCTTTTTCGATTTCACAATGTATGCGCTCTTATGATTTCAAAAAAATAAATGGCCAACTCAAACCATAACTCGAGCACATTTTCAAACCTTACACAGATCTTGCGCCGTTTCGTGTCAGAAAGAAATTTCTGGCAACAGATGGGCTCAGTACCTTGAAATCTTGACATCCACAATGAGGTCTGGAGATTGACAGAATCATAAGTATTATGAGGTATTTGGTAAAACATGTTTTTTCATATGCGATCCATGTGCATGTTTCTCTAATACCGTAAAAAAAGAAATTTTTAGCACATGTTATTTACAACATTGGGTTTCATGCTTCATTTAACTTGCATTAGAAAATGAGATTGAATCCCGCCAAAAATTCTATCATTATCACTTGCATTTGTGAAATTTAGGTTTCTATTTTAATCTTTGAGTGAACCCTCTACGAGCTTTCACTCAAAGATGGGCAGTTGTTAACACCTAAATTTTGATTTTTAGAAATTCATTTATTTCATAAAATGAGAATTAGCCTTAGTTCTCACAAAAAATTAATTCTCATACATGGCATATTTAATTTTCTGTCAGTTGCGTCATTTTATTTAAGGTCAAAGTGAGTCAACTGAAGTCTACCTAATAGGCTACTGGACCAGACTTAGATTGAGATTTTCGACTAAGGCATAGAGGGTTGCCGAATTTATTTGAAGGGGTTTGAATCTATTTTTGGATTTAATTCAGCCCATTTTGCTCAATTAAATTTGAAAAGTCTTTAATTAATTGTCTAATTATTTGAATAAAGCCTATAAGCCCGCAAGTCTTAGGGTTGTTGAGTAAGAAACCTAACTGGCAATATAAATAGAGCACTTAGGTTTCACAAAGAAGGGGGGCGACACAAATTCATACACGGCATATTGAGGGAGGCCACCAAAAATTCTTATGCAGGATTGAGAGAGAGAACGCCAGTGAGAGAAGAAAAAAAGTGGTTCTTTTCCCTTCGGTTGACCGATGAAGTGGCTACCTCCATGAATGAGGTTGATGTGTCTGCATCACCATGCTTCTGACCTTCTGGTCGTTCTTCAAGTGCTCCTGGTCGCCACCCAGCATCTCCAAGAGAATTCCAGCAGATTTCCAGTTAAGCCAGGCGAGTTCCAGTAAGTTCCCAGCCAAGTCTCCTCTGTTCGACGAGTTCAAAGCAATGCTAGTGAGCTTTCCGTTCCTGCTCGACGAGATCCTGCCTTGATGTAAAGCCTACTCCTCGGATGCAACGATTTGCAAGTTGGACAGTTCCCTGCTGTGCCTTTATGTCTGCGAGCAAAAAATCAGTAATCTCTACCCTTCCATAGCTTCAGTGTCTCACATCCCTCACCACTCTCCCAATAGGTTTGGAAGAAATCCAATAAAGTTAATTTCTTTCTCCTTAATTGTTAAGTAGAGTGCAGGTCTGAAGACAATGCCCAGAAAAGAGAGACCAATTGAATGATAATATACGGCAATTTTTCGGAGGGGAATTCACGTACATAGAGAGAGGGAGAGAGAGGTCCCTCTAGTTTCATCTGTTTGTCTTGTAGTACCTGACACAGCCTGGCATTCAAGAGGAGCAAGCCTATTATCTGCAATATCACTGAAGTCAAATTTCACGAGAAGAAAGCTCATGTGAACCTGATGGGCTCAACGTGACATTATGGATTTTGGTGGATATAATGGGTAAAACAACTACTGGAAATCTTGGGTACTTTGCAATTTTGCTTTATTTTGTGCGCAATCACAGGTTATATACATGGGAAGTAACGCCTTTGTGGAGAGAGCAAGAGAACCGATCGATTCTCCGAGCATCATTGAGCGACAAGCCTCCAACCACACCCAGTAACATCCTGCTGTATTCGGCAACTACTCAAAGTGCATCCAATCTAATTCAATGTCTGCTGTTGTTTTCGCATCCTCTTGTGATCTCGACGAGCCACCTGGTCGAATGGTAGCCTCACTAATCTTGGTGTTTCGGTGGAAATCTAATCCAGTCCTAGGTGTTTCCCCGCAATGGTCCCCAAGTGCACCTTTGTATTAAGTCTGACGTTTCAGCAGGATCGTATTTACCCTCTCGTTCTCGCCATATCCCATTTCTCTTCAATGTTTGCATCGATCCGACTATGAAGAATTGAAATTTGTTAATTTGCTAACACGCCAAGTTATTTTGCTTTTGGGTCCTATTTCTCAATTCTTTTACAGGGGATATTGCCATTTTTAGTGGACCCTAGTTCTTGTGGACGTCTCAAAGCCGGTCAAAACAACGTCTTTCATTGACGTTGCTGATATTCAAGAGATTGAAAGTGCGAGAATGGTGCGTTGTCGTCCCAACGTCGCTACCGATCACCGACGCCCGATGTAGTCTCCTGTTACTAGCCCCAATCTTTCTCTACATCCATCTAGTTGGTGTCCTAGTGTAACACCTGTCTCACTTGTGTTTACTGAATAATTGGAGCCTTAGAAACTCAAGCAAGCCGAGCGTTTCTACATCTGTGCGTGTGTTTTCTTCCATAGCCGATCATGATCAATTGTTGATTGATTTGCAAGGAAATTTCTCTTTTGAATTTGGCAATTTGATTTGTCAAGTTAGGGAATGAATCTCTATCCCTAATATCATTTTTAAATCGTTGCTTAAATTGGTTGATTGCATGTCTTGGTTGAATATTCTCGTGGATTTGACTTGACTTTTCCCATGTCTATATGATTCTCTTGCATATCTTTAAATTTTGTGCATATCCTTGAATCCTGAGCATATATTCTGAATATACCATATTTTGCAGTAGTATTTTAAAAAAATGTGAATCCTTTTGGATGAGGAAAGTTGGGCCCTTTCATCACAATTTCGGCGGCCCTCTTAAATTTTTGAAATTGAACTCTAATCAGACTTATCAACATATTTTCAGAATTAAAAAGATCCCAAATCTAAATTATGAAATTTTATTTCCTAATAAACAACGTTTGTGTTGAGCTCGACAATCTTGCTCGTTGCCATGCGAGTACGATTCTCCGGCTTAGTAGAAATGGATGGTATAGCTAATTTGATATTTTTCCATTTAAATCCGATTCGCTGTCTTCATAAGCCGATTTTGGATTTGGGAATGTCAATTTTTCTGAAATTTTGAAGAAGTGGATATTCATGTCGATTTTGATTGTTATCTTGCCTTGTATGAGGATTCCTGATGGATATCGTCTTTCCTAAAAAAATTAGTAAGATATGATTTGTTAGAAACCCTCAACATCAACATCATCAATAATACCTTTATCCCAAACTAGTTGGGGTCGGCGGTTGATGAACGCCAAAGAATTACAAAGATAAAAGCCGAATCAAGGGAGGTAAAAGAGATAAATGTGTAAAAATAAATAAGTAAATATATATATATATCTATCTATACACTATCCCTCCACAACACTAATAGTTTTCCTCCACTCCTTCATAAGACAAACCGCACGCCAATCTATTTCCCACTCCATTAAATCTTTTTTTACTGCTTTCCCCCAAGTAAGTTTTGGCCGACCTCTTGCTTTCTTCGTGTTATGCTCTCGATAGCAAACTTCTGTTCGTACCGGTACGTCTAAGAGACTTCGAAGGATATGCCCAAACCATCTCAATCTATGCTCTCTCATCTTTTTCGCCACCAGTTCTACTCCAACTTTTCGTCGAATATCTTCATTCCTTATCTTATCCATCCTTGTATGACCACACATCCACCTTAACATCCTTATTTTCGCTACTCTCATTTTATGCTCATGTTTCCTTTGTGCTGGCCAATATTCAGCTCCGTTTAACATGGCAGGTCTGACTGCTGTTCTATAAAATTTTCCTTTTAACCTAAGAGGAATTTTGCGATCACACAAAAATCCCGATTAAATTTTAGGAAGACAAGCTTTCTTAAAAAGCCTTATCTTATGGGATAAGTCAGAATAGGGTCAAAATAATCAATCTTCACATTCATTATCATATGCCTGAAAATTCAAAAAGAGAATAACATAAAACTGCATCGATGCATATCTTATCATGTAACGCCCTGCGTCTCTTGGAGCTCGTTACATCCACCAAATGCCAGTAATTACCCAAGAACCTTACACGGCCTAGCATGGTATGAAATGTACATACGAAAGGGTGACAACATTCCATGCAAAAGAAATAAAAAGGAAATTTGAGACAAGGGAAAAGTACACCCATTTATACATTCTAGAAACATCTAGTAGACAAAAATAGAAAGCCGCACACCTGGATAGGAAAAAGGAACTAAGGCCTATGGTTCAAAGGTTACTACTATACCTTTCCCAAAGCCTAACACCAAAATGATTCATTATTCACCTAACATCTTTAATTGGATTTCTCGAAAGAATAGCTTGAGTCACCCTTCCCATCGTCCTTCTCATCATCGGGATTGTAATAAAAAAAGTCTCAAAAGGTACATCCTCTGAAGATTCTTCAGTGTCTTCCTTGGTTTCCTCTTCTTCTTCAGCTTCTACTTCAGTGTCCTCGTCGGTGGCCTCGGTTGCATTGGCAGAGATCTCTATATATTTCATGTACTCCGTAGAAGACGGGGACTTCAACTTTTCAGGTATGTTCCTTAAACCTCCCACGGATGCAGGGTTATCCACTTCAATATTCGGTCGGGACGGATGACACCAAGTTGGAATCACTTCCCATGGAACATCCTCAGGCAGCAGAGGTCCCATCGGAGTCTTTAAGAGGTAGAACGAAGACCTTACCTCTGCTAGCGCGATTTCTGCCCGGTTTTGGTTTAAGGGCTGGTCGAGAAAAACCGTTCATCGAAACCTTGAACTACCACTTGGAACGTGTCAAGGACACATTTATCTAGCTTCTGGTGGTTGGAGCTTGATCAGACGGCACCAGAAAGTGGGCTTGAGCATGCCGAACAAAGAGGCAAAAAACTATCTTTCTAGGCAGTTTTCGGTGAAGCAAAATTGAAGAGGAAAATGCAAGGAAAATTGTGGAATGGCTATACACGGCCGATGAGGCTTCAAATGGATGTCTCACACAAATAATTTGAGTTATTTGACAAGATAGAATTATGTGTGGGTAATAAATGCTTGGGGGCTTCAATGATTGACATGTGGCACTCACCAATAATACAACTCTTAGCTTTGACTCTTCTTTGACCCCTTGTTCATTAATTTTTGACAGCCATTGAAGGAGAGGGATTGACCATTTTTTTCATTTTGCATTCTTAAGGCAAGGTAAATGGTCGAGGGGCAAAATGGTAATTTTGCCCCTTTAGTCCAAGCTTTGTTTTTCCAATTTGAAATTACTATTGAGTGAGACGTTGTCAAATTCCTATCCAGAATTGGAATTCTCTATTTTCTATTGCTACTTTTGAGCTTCCATTTCATGATCATTCGTCCGTCCATCGTAACTTCAGTTTGTCACGAACTAACGGACGACTTTTGAAAACGTTACGTGTATCGACTCTGTGATTCTCATCACGCTTAGGAAAACTCAAGTTATAACAAATTTGATTGTCATGTAATTGAGATGGTTCATCGCTAGTTCCAACGGCTTCGATCGTCATAACTAAATTTAGGAAAAATTACAAATTATACATTAGTTAAGCGGCATCACCCGCAACCTAATCGTATAACGCCAGCATTGTATTCCTTAATTTTATCTGGTCGTCCTTATTGACTCTAAATGTTCCCTCAACAATCCTTAAGGTCAAAACTTCATTTCCTTTTTCGAGTTTCCTAGGTTCACGTATCTTGTCATGCATTAGCCTTTCCCTTTTGGTCAGTTTACTCAAGATTGATCAGATTTGAGCGAGATAAAACTGAAATACATCGAAAGATATATTCTCAATCAATAGCCTCTAATGGCAGGAAATTCAGAATGTCACATATCATCTTGCATATTTCACATAGATTAGGATAACGTATCTTCAATTTTATGCATATCTCATCTCATGTTCTTCATTGCATCCCATCATATAGATAGTTTCATGTTACCGCATTCATATCGTTCATGCATTCATCTAAAAAAGCAAAAATCCCAAAAAAGAACTCCTTCATTTGAATTTAAATTAAAATCAATCCAAGTTATCGATTTAGGACATCTAATGGAATTAAGGTACCGAAAGGGCATTAGCTTTTATTAATTAATGTAATCAAGTCCCTAAATCCACAAATCTCTGGTTCGTAGAAGTAAAATAATCCTCCCGCTATTTTACTTAGGTTTCTAATTCACCTACCAAAAATGATTAGTAGCGACTCCAAATCTAAATCATTTCAAATTAATTTAACTTGCGATTTGGTAGTACTTGGGAGAGTCCGTATTAAGTTAGTCATTAAATTAACCCGATAATTCATTAGCCTAAAATTGATTCAATATTTTAGGTCGCGACACATGGCAACATAGGTTTATCCTCTTCTTCATTTGATTTAGGCCGTTATTTATTTTGGTTTCCTAGGTTTCTTTCTAGGGAATTTTCATCGGACTTAACGCTTGTTACCTTTATTACATTTTGAGGCAATAATTCAATTCTATTTTCATTCTGACCTCTCAGTATTAGTCAAATTTTCGCACCCCTTTCCAGTTAGAATCGATTTCCAATATTAAATGAGAAATGTCCGTGAGAACCTCATCTATTGCGTGAAAAACTTTGGTGATAATCCATATTGTTTTCAATTTAATATGAAATTAATGGCCGTAGTGCAGCAGGCTAGAATTTCTCACGTTTTCTAGACTCCTAAACATTTTACATAATACCCTTAATAAATGACCTCCTTCGCTGAACCACAAAACATGAAAGTTATAGGCTGATGTTTCAACTATTAACCTACAAAATTTTAGATTTTAACTCACGCTTTAAAGGGGTTCTTCATTCATTTAACCATGGGTGGACGAAACAGTTTTCTAGACGTTATTTTGTAAAATAATTTATTAAACTAGGACAATAGGTACACTTTCAGCCTAATCTCTGAACATGAAAGTTATTTATTCACCTCTTACATACAAGCTCATAAAAGTTTACATCATTTTGATGTTTCGATGATTTTATATGAATTGTTTTCTAAAATCCAACGAAATTGGAATTTTCAGGTCATTAGCACGAGTCAAGTCCAGAAGGTGTCTGTGAGTCTAGTTTAGACATGAATTGACTCGATGTCTCGCACATGTCTTATTCACTACGTGATCATCTTTAACAGGTGATTTATAAGGAGAATGACCGATCAAGTTGAGGTTGCAGCTATTACAAGTGAAAGAATCAATGAACTTCTAGACGAGATGCAGGCAGGGAGTATTCAGATGAACAGGGTCATCAATGCAATGTAACGTGCTATTCAACTTCTCGAGCATCAGATTGAAAATGATTCGATCTAGCTTGGCCCAGCTTCCATGTGACGAGCCTCCATCAGTGATTGGAAGAGAGTTTACTTCGCTTCCCATAACAATATCCATTATATAATCAATACTCCTAAAGAATGGAGTAGTTCATCGAGAGTAAACACATCCTCACACTAAGAGCTCCCAAAATTCCAGCCAAGGCAAATCTTGTGACTTTCACTATGGTAAAAAAGGTCACTCCCTCGAAGAATGCATTACCCTGCGATTCCGGATCCAAGACATGATTGATGTTGGGGATCTTATGTTCCGCACATAAAACTATTGTGGAGGAGATCTAGATTTGTTGGTTGTCATGAGCATATGATTGGAATACCCGTACCTGTTCAAAGATGAGCCATCCTCGTCTAGTCATCGTTTCCCTCGTGGTGTTACCTGGAACACGTGGGACGATTAGTCCTTCTAGAAGCCAAGAGGATTCATCATTGAGGAAGTGAGCATATGTGACATTCTGATTTCCAATCAACTTCAGACTCATTAATGATAAATGAATCTAGAGATGTATTTTAGTTATATCTCGCTCGAATCTGATCAATTCGAGTAAACTGACCAAAAGGGAAAGGCTAACGCGAGACATGGTACGTTGACCTAGGAAACTCGGAAAGGAAATGGCGTTGACTATAAGAATTGTCGAGGGGATATTTAGAACCACAAAAGGCCGATCCAAGGACGATTAAAGGGTGCCTTGTGAGTGTCACACGATTGAAGCGTGGGTGATGCCGCTTAACTAATGTATGATTTGCAAAATTTTCCTAAACTGGATAGTGAAGATCGAGACCATAGGAGCTAGTGATAGACCATCATAATTACATGACAACCAAAGTCGCCACAAATTGACAAGCCCTAAATGTGATGAGAATCACAAGGTCGATATGTGTAAAGTCTGCAAAAGCCGCCCGTCGGTTCGAGATAGACTAGAACCACGTTTGATAGAGGAAATCAGCAGAAATGAGCCTTGAAGGATTTGAAATGGAAAATCAAGAATTTCAACGTTAATCGGATTGGCCATCGCCCTATCGAAGAATTCGGAAGCGAGAAAAACGACGTTCTGAACGTCGGAGGTAAAATGACCGTTTTGCCCCTCAAGCTTAGAACCTTGCCTATACAATTGAAGAAGGGCAAATTGGATATTTAATGTGACATTCTGATTTTCAGTCAATTTCAGGCTCAATAATGGGAAGTGTGTATCTAGAGATGTATTTCAGTCGTATTCCGCTCGAATCTGATCAATTCGAGTAGACTGACCAAAGGGGAAAAGGCTAACGTGATACGAGGTACGTGGACTTGGGGAACTCAGATAGAAAATGATGCTTTGGCCATAAGGATTATCGAGGGAACTAGCGATAGACCCTCGTAATTACATGACAACCAAAGCCGTCACGAATTGACGAGCCCTAAAACGTGATATGAATCACGGGGTCGATACACGTATTGTCTGCAAAAGTCGCCCGTCGGTTGGGGATAGGCTGGAACCACGTCTGATAGAGAAAACTATCAGAAACGAGCTTTGAAAGATTGAAAATGGAAAATCAAGAATTTTAACGTTATTCGAATTGACCGTCGCCCTATTGAAGATTTTCGTAACGAGAAAAACAACGTTCTGAACGTTGGGGGTAAAATTACCTTTTTGTCCCTCAAGCTTAGAACATTTCCCATGCAATTGAAGATGGGCAAATTGGTCTTTTAATCCTCCCTTAGCTGCTGAAAATGAAGAGTGAAGGATGGCCATTGGATCTCATTGGGAAGACAAGAGGACAGGTGTCAATGGATGGTGCAAAGAGAAGTCAAGTCCAACTTTATGCCACCTACCATTCTTCCTCTTTGACCAAGCCTTGAATATATAGCATTTTCTCTCTCCTCACCTCATTATGCTCGGCCACCAGCCCAAGAGAACCACCGAAACCTCTCCTCTCCATCTCCTCTCTTCTGTCGACGACGACCCGGTTCTAGGGGTTCTATTCGGCCTTTCCGGAGGCCATCTTCGGCCACCACCTGACCACCAGCTGACCACACCGACGAAGCCCTAAGTATTGCCGACCTCCTCGAAGTGGAAGCGAGTCATTTGAAGCACCGAGTAGTCCAGAGCAAGGATTCTCCCGAGAGTCGACGGAATTTGCTCCAGCTTGAGGTAGGTCTGGTTTCTAACCCTTTAGGAGGCCGAAGTATTGGAATTTTGGAGTCAAATTTCATGGAAGACATGTAGATGAATCTGTGATAAAAATTGAGATTCCATTTGATGAAGTTTTGACCATGAACCGGTCTTGTAAATATTGCACAGAAACTGCCGGATTCTGACCTTGGGCGAACCGACGACGTTTGATGGGTTTTCGGTGACCAATTGACTCTAAATCTTCTATAAGCCTCCCAAATCCTTAGGTAGACATGTTAAGAGATAGGATGATGATTAAATGAAGGAGTTAGGAGTGGATTAAGGGCTGGACATGCTCAGTTTTCATAGAACCGAAAATAGCCAGTTCGGTTCTATGCAAGACCGGTTCTGTGAATGCTGTGGTTGTTGGATTATAAGTCTCAAATTGACGATTAAGACGTGTTAAGATGATGAGGATTATGCTATGGAGACTTGTGGTTTATGGATGGTTGAATTGGATTTGAAAATTGATGTAATTGGTTGGATTTTATTAGGTTGCGCATTGAGTTCGGTATTGGACACTAGGGGCCGAAACTTTGGAGACTCAAGAGGAGGAAATTGTGATGTTGAAATCAAGATAAGGGAATTCCTAACCTTAAGCTAGGAAGATTGGACTCGATTGGGCGAGTCGGACGAGGTTAAGATGATTTACTTGAGGAGTTTAGTTTGATTGGCCTTGTGAATGCTATGAAAGTACAGATGACCCTAATGTTTGCTTAGGCTTGTCTCTTGAGTAATTGGTTACATGTGAATGTTTATTGAATCGTCTTACATGCCATGGATGCATTGTTTATGCATGAATTGCACTTGGGCTTTGTGTGCATGATTGTGGTTGTAGCTTGGCGGAGATGAAGCAATGCCCTGATGTGTATGAGATGCGGGGTGAGGTGGTTGATACCCTAAGGCGCGGGGTTGAAGTTGATGTGATGTGGCATCCGGATGCGATGAAATCGCGGGGTTGAGTTAGCCACGGTCCTGATGCGAAATATTCGCGGGACGGAGAGGCCCTAAGGCATATGAGATGCGGGGCAGGAGACATATACCCTGATGCGATGAGATCGCGAGATGGAGTTGATGTTGTGTGGCGCCCTGATGCAACGAGATCACGAGGTTGAGTTGGCCACGGTCCTGATGCGAATTGTTCGTGGGACGAAGAGGCCCTGAAGCATATGAGACGCGGGGCAGGAGATGTATACCCTGATGCGACAAGATCGCGGGGTGGAATTGACGTTTGTGGCGCCTTGATGAGACGAGATCTCGGGGTTGAGATAGCCATGGTTCTGCTGCGTACTATTCGCGGGACGGAGTTATGAGATGGCGATATTGGCTTGGAGATTCATCGAAAGCTGATGCGTTTATGCGGGTTGCCGATGACGGTCTGATGCGTTTATGCGAATCGAGCCTGATGCAATTTAATCGCGGGCTAGAGATCGAGGTACGCAGAGATTAGTGGATATGGCGAAGAGGCAGGCAAAGTGGGCATGATTATCCGAGTGGGACGTGAGGTCATCATTGTACGCCTGTCATCTGCATATTGTTGTTTTATGGATTGTGCTTGATGCACAAGTATGTTTATGAGCTTGAATTTTGAGATATAGGACCGCTTGAGTGGACAGTTGGCCTAACCTAAGGTTAGGACCCATCTTACTGAAATTTATATCTCACCCTAGTGGGGGCTTAAATTTTTCAGGTTCCAAGCGAAGGAAGCGCAAGCTTGCCGAGGATTGGCATTTGAAGAAATAGTTGACCAATTGTATCAAGAATGGATTTGCCTTTAATGAAACAATTGAGGATTGTCCTTCTGGCTGGTGAACAAGCAATTGAACCTTTGGAAATTGGTTAAGGTAATTTGATGTACCCTTGTGTCCTAAGTCATCGTATGTTGTTGTATTTATTTTGGGATTGGAGTTGGCATCGCTTCCGCAGGTATGTTTCTTTCAGCGTAAAGGAAATTGGCCGTTGGATCTTAGAGCTTTCTTAAAGGAACGGCTTGGAGGGGTGCTCGAGTGCTCGCCGGGTTCTGGGCGTGACATTTAACCCCCTCAAGACTGCTGAAATTCAAAGGCAAGGAGAGCCATTGGATCACCTTGGAATGACTAATGGACAAGTGTCAATGGATGGTGTAAAGAGTGGTCCAATCTACTTTGCCAAACCTACCATTCAACCATTTGATCTAAGCTTGGATAAAACAACTCTCTCTCTCTCTCTCTCTCTCTCTCTCTCTCCTCACCTCACTTCACTCCCCAAAGTCATTGAGCATCATCTTCATCTTCCTCTCCATTCTGCAACACCGGCAACGAGCCCCTGCTGCCTTGTTCGGCTATTCCGACGGCCATTTTCGGCTACCATCCAACCGCTAGCCAACCACACCAACGTAGATCCACGTCTTGCCGACCTCCTCGAACAAGAATCAACTCATTTGGGGGCACCGAGGAGCCCCGTCCAAGGATTCTCCCGAGAGCCGACGGAATCAGAGCCAATCTGAGGTAGGTCCGGTTCCTAGTCCTTTTGAAGGCACAAATCTTAGAATTTTGAAGTCAAATTATGTGAAGATCTAGTAGAGATATGTAGAAATCTGTGATAAAAATTGAGATTCAATTTGATGAAGTTTTGACCATGAACAGGTCTTGTAAATCTTGTACAGAACTGTTGGATTCTGACTTTGGAGGAACCGACGACGTCCAACGAGTTTCCGGCGACCAATCGACTTCAAACCTTCGATAAGCCTCACGAACCCTTAGGTAGACATGCTAAGAGGTAGAATGAGAATTAAATGTTGGATTTGGAGTAGATTTAGGACGGGGTGGCAAGGTACTATAGACGTAATGAGGGTGTGTCCAAACCAATCTCCAGCAAGTCGACCACAAGGATAAAGGCCACAAGCGAGACCGTCAACTACAATGCCTCAGATTGAGCAGAGCAGACCACCGGCATAGGGCAGAGTGTATGCAGTAGCCCACAGAGAGGCGAAGGAAGCACCAGGAGTGGTCACATGTACGGTCTACTTGTGCAATCAAGCTGCATACGCATTATTTGACCCTGGTGCCACGCATTCGTTTGTGTCTGCATAATTTGCTGAATTAGTGGACATGAAATTGGAACCATTGAGCGTGATTCTGCATGTTGCCACTCCAATAAAGGATAACCTAATTGTTTCATTAGGCTCTGCTGGTTGTGAGATTAGGACTGGGGGAAGTAAAGACAATATAGAATTAGCCGTATTGCCTATGTTTGATTTCGACGTGATTATAGGAATGGATTGGCTGGGTAGACATGGGACGATAGTAGATTGTGGTAGTAGAATAATTCAGTTTTATCCAAGAGGCCGCTCTAGTTTGAATTGGTGGAAAGTCGAGGAGGAATCTCGATTCCCTTAGTCTCATCTTTGGAGGTGACTAAGTTGATGTCTGAGGGGTGTCGGGCATACTTAGTAGCGGTAATGGACACGACTACCGAAGAGCCAAAGTTAGAGAATATCCTGGTAGTGCGTGAATTCCCTAATGTGTTTCCCCAAGAGCTGCCAGGATTGCCACCGGAACAGGAAATAGAGTTTGTAATTGAATTAGCTCCTGGAACGGAGCTGATCTCGAAGGTGCCTTACTGAATGTCCCTGTCAGAATTGAAAGAGTTAAAGGTGCAGATGCAGGAATTGTTAAACAAAGGATTCATCCGACCAAGTGCTTCACCGTGGGGATCACCGGTGCTATTTGTAAGGAAGAAGGATGGGTTTATGCGTTTGTACATTGACTATCAACAGCTGAACTAAGTGACAGTGAAGAACAAGTATCCGTTGTCGAGGATTAACGATCTATTTGATTAGCTGCAAGGAGCGGCGGTATTTTTGAAGATTGACTTGAGGACTAGATATCACCAGTTGAGGATAAAAAATGAAGACATACCAAAGACCACTTTCAAGACAAGGTATGATCATTATGAGTTTACGGTGATGCCGTTCGATTTGACCAATGCACCAGCTGCATTCATGGACTTGATGCATCGAGTATTTAAGGAATTCTTGGACAGATTCGTCATAGTCTTCATTGACGATATCTTGATTTACTCGAGGAGTGATGCAAAACACGAGGAGCACATAAGGGTTGTTCTGCAGACTTTGAGGGAATATGTGTTATATGCGAAGTTGAGTAAATGCGAATTCTGGCTGAACAGGGTAGCATTCCTTGGTCATGTAGTGTCTGGTGAAGGGATTGCAGTGGACCCTGCAAAGATTGAAGCTGCAACCAATTGGCCGAGGCCTACTACGGTCACAGAGGTTAGAAGTTTCTTGGGACTGGCAGGGTACTATAGACGTTTTGTGGAGAAATTCTCATCTATAGCCATCCCATTGACGCGGTTAACGAAGAAGAAAACGAGGTTTGAATGGACTAATAGATGTGAGCGAAGTTTCCAAGAGCTTAAGCATAAATTGACGACCGCGCTAGTGCTGACCATTCCGTTGGAACTAGGAGGTTACGAGATATACAGCAATGCTTCGCTGAAAGGATTGGGCTATGTATTGATGCAGCACGGAAGAGTAGTAGCCTATGCATTCAGACAGTTGAGGCCACACGTGATGAATTATCCAACTACTAGAGCTAGCGGTAATTGTATTTGCCTTGAAGATATGAAGACACTACCTTTGTGGCGAGAAGTTTCGGATCTATACCGATCACTAGAGCTTAAAGTATTTGTTTTCCTAGAAGGAACTAAACATGAGGCAGCGTAGGTGGATGGAGCTATTCAAGGACTATGATTGTGAGATATCGTATCATCTCGAGAAGGCAAACAGAGTGGCAGATGCGTTAAGTCGGAAGTCAAGCATCGCATGCCTGTTGGTGAAAGGTTGGTCGATGATAGAGGACTTGAGAGATTCCGAGTTCAGATTAGAAGTCAATCGGTTGTCTAGCTTGATAGCTACGTTGAGGGTGGAGCTTGAGGTCCAAGAAGGGATAAAGACATTACAGTTTACGGACTCGGAGATTTAGAAAATTATCGAGATGGATGCGACGAAGAGGAAACCAGAATTTCAGGTGTCTGAGGATGGGATTTTGAAGTTCCGAGGGCGATTGTGCGTACCAAAGGATGAAGGACTCAGGGAAAGAATCTTGTCAGAGTCTCATAGGAGCAACTATAGTGTCCACCCTAAAAGTACAAAGATGTACTAGAATTTGCGACAACATTATTGGTGGAACGGAATGAAGGTGGACGTAGCAAAATATGTGGCTAAATGTTTGACATGCCAGCAAGTGAAAACGCAGCACTGTAAGCTTGGAGGACTATTGCAGCCACTGGAGATTTCGGAATGGAAGTGGAGTACATAACTATGGATTTTGTGATGGGACTTCCAAGGAGCCATAGAGGTCACGACTCTATTTGGGTAGTTGTGGACAGATTGACCAAGTCCGCCCACTTCATTCCTGTACAAAAGGACTTCGCTATGGACAGGTATGCAGAGATGTACATGAGGTAGATAGTGAGGCTGCACGGAGTACCGGTGATGATCACTTCGGATAGGGATTCGAAGTTTACTGTAAACTTTTGGGAAAGTCTATAAGAAGCCATGGGGACTCGATTGCAGTTTAGTACAGCCTACCATCCACAGAAGGACGGACAGTCAGAGAGGGCGATATAGACACTGGAGGATATGCTGCGAGCATGCATCATTGATTTTAAAGGTGGATGGGAAGATTAGGTACATCTGGTTGAGTTCGCTATAATAATAGTTGCCGGCAGAGTATCCAAATGGCACCATTCGAGGCACTTTATGGACGAGCCTGCATAACCCCGATTTGCTGTAATGAGGTTGGAGAAAGGAGTATCATGGGCCCAGAATTGGTAGAGCAATCGGTGGAAGCAGTGAAAATAATTCGGGATAGACTGAGGATGGCACAGAGTCGTCAGAAGAGCTATGCAGATAAGCGGCGCAAGCCTTTGCAGTTTCAAGTGGGCGATCACGTCTTCATCAAGGTGTCATCGATGAGAGGGTTATAGTGGTTTGGAAAGAAGGGGAAGCTGAGCCCAAGGTATGTAGACCCATTCGAGATACTAGAGCGGATTGGAACCTTGGCCTACAGGCTTGCCTTGCCACCAAATCTATCTCAGGTGCATAATGTGTTCCATGTGTCGATGCTACGAAAGTATGAACCAGATCCGACACATGTACTGGACTATGAAGCCATAGAAGTGGACAACCGAGTGTCATACGTGGAGAAATCAATAAGGATCGAAGACCGGAAGGAGAAAATCCTCAGGAATAAGAAGATTCCATTGGTCAAAGTAGTATGGGAGCACCATGGAACTGAAGGTGCCACGTGAGAGAACAAAGAGACGATGAGGCGGCAGCACCCCCATTTTTTTGAGTAATTAAGTGTAATGTAAATTTCGAGGACGAAATTTTTGTAAGGGGGAAAGAGTTGTGACATTCTGATTTCTAGTCAACTTCAGACTTATTAATGATAAATGAATCTAGAGATGTATTTCAGTTATATCTCATTTGAATATGATCAATTCGAGTAAATTGACCAAAAGGGAAAGGCTAACGCGAGACATGATACGTGGACCTAGGAAACTTGGATAGGAAATGACGCTTTGACCATAAAAATTGTCGAGGGGATATTTAAAGCCACAAAAGGCTGATCCAAGGACAAGGACGATTAAGGGATGCCTTGCGAGTGTCACACGATTGGAGCACGGGTGATGCCACTTAACCAACGTATGATTTGCAAAATTTTCATAAATCAGATAATGAAGATCTAGACCATAGGAGCTAGTGATAGACCCTCACAGTTACATGACAACCAAAGCCGCCACGAATTGACAAGCCCTAAATGTGGTGAGAATCACAGGGTTGATACACGTAAAGTCTGCAAAAGCCGCCCGTCGGTTTGAGAGAGATTGGAACCACGTCTGATAAAAGAAATCAGCAGAAACGAGTCTTGAAGGATTTGAAATAGAAAATCAAGAATTTCAACGTTAATCGAATTGGCCGTTGCCCTATCAAAGAATTCCAGAGCGAGAAAAACAACGTTCTGAACATCGGAGGTAAAATGACCGTTTTGTCCCTTAAGCCTAGAATCTTGCCTATACAATTGAAGAAGGGAAAATTGGATATTTAACTCCCTCAAGGCTGCTAAAATTCAAGAGGCAAGGAGAGCCATTGGATCACCTTGGAATGACTAATGAAAAAGTGTCAATGAATGGTGTAAAGAGTGGTCCAATCTACTATGCCAAACCTACCATTCAACCATTTGACCCAAGCTTGGATAAAAAAACTCTCTCTCTCTCTCTCTCTCTCCTTACCTCACTTCATTCGGCCACTTCACTCCCTAAAGTCACCAAGCACCATCTTCATCTTCCTCTCCAATCTGCAACACCAGCGACCAGCCCCTACCGCCTTGTTCGGCCGTTTCGACGGCCATTTTCGGCCACCATCCAACCTCTGGCCGACTACACCAACATAGATCCATGTCTTTCCGACCTCCTCAAACAAGAATCAAGTCATTTAGAGCACCGATGAGCCCCGGCCAAGGATTCTCCCTAGAGCCGACGGAATCGGAGCCAATCTAAGGTAGGTCTGGTTCCTCGTCCTTTTGAAGGCCCAAATCTTGGAATTTTGGAGTCAAATTTTGTGGAGATCTAGTAGAGACGTGTAGAAATCTGTGATAAAAATTGAGGTTTAATTTTATGAAGTTTTGATCATGAACCGGTCATGTAAACCTTGTACAGAAACTGCCGAATTTTGACTTTGGAGGAACCGGCGACATCCGACGAGTTTTCGATAACCAATCGACTTCAAACCTTTGATAAGCCTCCCGAACCCTTAGGTAGATATGCTAAGAGGTAGAATGAGGATTAAATATTAGATTTGGAGTAGATTTAGGACCGGTTGGACCTGGCTTGCACAGAACCGAGTGGGATCGGTTTGGTGCCGGGCCAAACCGAGACTGTTGGGGGCTGGTGATGGATGATTTGAGTTCCAAATTGATGATTAAGGCATGTTAAAAGGATGAGACTTATGCTATGGTAGTTTATGGTTCACGGATTGAGAGTTCGGACAAGAGAATTGATGAAATTGGTTGAAATTCTAGGTTGCGCGACGAGTTCGACCTTGAACCCTAGTAGGCCGAAACTTTGAGGATCCGAGAAGTGAATTTTGGTGTTGTCAAGTCAAAGGTAAGGGAATTCTAAACTTAGGATAGGGAGATTGGACTCAATTGAGTGATTCGAGGTTTGGTTTGATCGAATTATGGGGATTTTCCTAAGGGATAGTTCTTGGAATGCCTTGGGTGGCTATAGGAGGATTATATATGTTATTGTTTATGCTCGAATTATTCGCCATAAATGTGTGTCATTTGATTGTCTTGCATGCCATGAGTTCTTTGAATCGTGCATGGATTGCACATATTGTCATGTATGGAAACGAATATGAAAATCATGGTATGAGCATGACATGGCGAGAACCTGAGGCGTACGAGACGCGGGGCGAGAGGTGGATACCCTGATGTGACGAGATCGCGGGATGGAGTTGATGTTGTGTGGCGCTATGATGTGATGAAATCGCGGGGTTTAGATTGCCATGGTCCTGATGCGAATTAGTTGCGGGACGGAGATATGGGATGATGTCATTGGCCTAGAGATTCATCGGAACCTGATACGTTTACGCGGGTTGCCAATGACGATCTGATGCGTTTACGCGGACCGAGCCTGATGCGACGAGATTGCGGGCTGGAGTTTGAGGCATGCGGAGATTTGTGGATGTTGTAAAGTGGCAGGATGGGTGTGCACGATCATCTGAGTGTGACATGAGGTTATCATTGCATGTCTGCCATCTGTATGTTGTTGTTTCATTGATTGGTGCCTGATATGCCTGTGTGTTTATGAGTTTGGAATTAATTAGGGTATACGACTGCTTGAGTGGACGGTCGACCTGACCTAGGGTTAGGATTCTTTTACTGAGATGTATATCTCACCCCTTTGGGGATCCATATTTTTACAGATCCTAGGCCTTAGAAATGTGGCCTATACGTTTTGGTGACCCCAAAGAAATGACGACGTATTTTGATGAGTTCCCAGATAGTCAGGGAAATATTTATGTGAGAAAATGTACGGTCATATGGGTCGACGAGGGTGGTCCTGATTGGAAGCCTCATAGGTTTGAGGCATGGTTCATGAGAGCTGGGGACGAACATATCGGGCCACTGAAGCCTCACGAGATACCTCAAGGAGTCATCCCTACTTGGTGCCAGACCGCTGGGGAGTAGGAACAGCCACAGGGATCCGTAGTCGGTTCTAAGATCGGGCCGGAGAATACTCGGATGCTGGACTGCACTGTCGAGAAGGATGAGGTTATAGTATTGGAGGCGACCGAGGAGGACTTGGCAGAGCCATCGCGCGATGAGACCATGGAGGATTCCATCGAGGTTCCGTCTGAGACGTTCTCCGAGTACGAGTCGACCGAAGATGCAAAGGATTCCGGGGACT
This sequence comes from Rhodomyrtus tomentosa, assembly GCA_028455895.1. Lineage (NCBI taxonomy): Eukaryota > Viridiplantae > Streptophyta > Magnoliopsida > Myrtales > Myrtaceae > Rhodomyrtus > Rhodomyrtus tomentosa. The sequence goes on along the minus strand of JAPCWY010000003.1, from coordinate 7,040,909 downwards.
CCAACAGTTCGTCCTAGGAGATATAGTATATCGACTCGATCTTTTGGAGGCGACTCGATCCTGTCCTTTTGGATGTCATGAAGGACTCTTTTGCGTACTAGCTCATCGCCCAGTTTAATTAATGGATTGTAGTATCGGAGTTATATGAACCGTTAGTTATGATGTAAGATAATTATTATGCTATCCAGGTCCCACTTAACTAATATTCTGTACGAGGATTATTTAAGTATCACTTCCGCATGCTTATGTCTATACATTATCTCTCGACTGGTAAGTTTGGATCTTGGGACCGCGAGAGATTGTATGGTTTGTTTGCAGGGATGTATCGCGGGCCCGACGGGTTCGGGGCATGCATACACCCAGATCGACACCATTTTTATGTTTCCGCAATATCTTGCAAGGGATATTTCCTACTTTCTTAGGTTTTTAGGTTGCTCTAGGATTTTCAATTCATGTCGCACGTTAGGATTTCATTTCCATTCTATGTCGCATTTCTTTTTATAAGTTGTAATTCATTGATTCCATAACAATAAAATTACAGATGCTTTTCATTAATTTACATTATGAATTTCCTACCATTTCGAGATATATAAATAAGAAGATATATATCGATGTATTTCAGTTTTATCTCGCTCGGACTTGATCAATTTGAGTTAATTGACTAGAAAGGGAGAGGCTAATGCATGACAAGTACGTGGACCTATGAACTTGAATAAGGAATGGTAATTTGATCATAAGGATTGTCGAGAGAATATTTAGAACCAATAAGGGCCGATCTAGAAACGATTAAGAAATTTATGGCTAGCGTTATACGATTGGAGCGCATGTGATTCTTTAAACGATGTATGATTTGCAAACCTTTCGTAAATCAAATTCTTACGATCGTGACCATTGGAGAAAGCAATAAGCCCTCACAATTACATGACAACTAAAGTCACTGTGACTTGAGTCATCCTAAGTGTGAAGAGAATCACTGAGTCGATACGCGTGAACGTCTGCCAAAAGCCGCTCGTTGGTTTGAGATAAGCTGTAATTACGATTGACGGAAAACAGATAATGAATTGGATCTCAAAATTGGATATTGGATAAAGAAGAATTCCAATAATTTAAAAGGAATTAGACGTCGCCTCATCGAAGGTAATAAAAATAGAGAAAAGTGAAATTTGGACTGAAAGTGTAAAATTACCGTTTTGATTTCTCTTAAGAATAAACAAGCGCAAAGTAGTCATTTACCTATTAACCCTTTTTGGCCAAATTCTTAGGGACTAGAGTGTCATTTAGCCCTTGTGAACATTGATGAGGAAAAAATAAAAAGGAACTCCAAAGTCAAAACCCCAAAAAGTGTCCATCTTGTCCATCACCTTACCATCCCGTCTTTTAGTCATTCTTTGTCCCCCAAGTTGCATGTGGCTTCTTGAGGAAGCTTGTGAGATTCAAGACCACTCCACTCTTCCTCTCCTCCCTTACCATTCGGCCACCATCACCCCATCTCTCTCACTCTCACGCTCTCTCTCTTTCTCTCTTACTTTCTCCTCCGACCAGCTTGCACTCTCGCCATACGCTTGCTTCCTCGCCGGCTTCCGTTCACTATCCGACCCATCACCGACCACCATGATGACCTTAAATATCTTGCCTACAACCTTCAACTGACCATTCGCCCATTCGTTGCTCTGTTTGACTCGTGGAGCTGCCGGAACCCGCCTAGGTTAGAATCGGGGCGAACTAGACCGTAAGCTCCTTTAGACCGATTTTGAAGGCTTATCTTGCTTCCAAATCAAGGAGAGACTTCCTTAAGACATAGTATTAAGGTTGAGTAAGTTTGGTTTGAAGTTTGGTTGATGATGGATGAGTTTAAATCATTGAATTTGGATGATTTTCTAGGGGACATAATCTGTCCTCTTCGACGGGTTTAGGAACCGAGGACCTTTGAAGGCCGAGGAAGTGTCATCTTGCCCCAAAATTTATTGGTAAAACATTCCAATACATGATATTACATGTTAGTAAAGGATTTGTGAGTTATATTGGGGTTTTGATGACCGGTTTGCATGGATTATCTTAGGGATAGAATCTACCTTGTACCGAATAAATTAGGAATCGAGGATTGTCACAGTCCTTGAAGGAGTTTGTTGCTTAAAATAGCTTGGTAAGAAGACTTCTCACCCTTATTTAGGATGTTGGTTTACTAAAGAGTAGATTTTTGATGGAATTGAAAGGGTTTAAAGAGTGGTTTTGGTGTAAAAAACATGAGAGACCTGAGAGCTGCCAAATCCAATTTTTTTGCGCACACCAATTTTAAAACGGCCCGTTCAAAGTCATTCGATATCCAAATTGAGCCTCTTTTTCACTCACATGTCCGTAAGAACTTGAAGTTTAAGGCCATAGAATTTGTTTCCTCAAAACGTGAGTAAAAAAATTATAGGTTTCGAAAGACTGAACCTGGTCGTGGGGTCTTGAATTGGGCAGTTTTGATGAATTGAGGTTTCGGATGATTTGCCTTGATTGAATGACTCTTTAGCATATCTAAAAATATTGAATTAAAGCTATGCATGCTTGTTGATGAGGGGCCATGAGTGAATTTTAATGTACATCTTCTTATTTGGTTCAATTGAGTGCTTTGATACTTGTTAGTGCATTCGATGGATCAATTGCTTGATGTGGGATGACATGTGTTGTTAGTGGCTGAATGACTTGCTTGAGTTGATGAACCTAATGTGCTTGAATGTTCTGCCTTGAATGGCGATGGAATGAGTTTGCTTGAGAATGTGAAATGAGATTAATGAGAAAGTTCACAAGTATGTTTTATGGCCAATGCATTGCGCTATGGGTGTTTGATCCCAATTGACCTGACGAGGTCGTGCGGCTAGAGAGTCCTGCCTTAATCGAATCATCTCTAAGGCTGTAAGAATCGAGAGTCAGGTAGTGACCGAATCATCTCTAGGTCTAGACGCGAGAGTCCTATAGTCAATCGAATTTTCTCGATGGCGCGGAGTGTCGAGAGTCAATATAGAGACCGAATCATTTCGTAACAATAGTCATGATGACTGAATCATCTCGATAAGACGTCGAGAGTCATGTGATTGATCGAATCATCTCACGGCCCAAGGAGGGCGGCCCTTGATGGACTTAATGAAGATAAAAGACTGAAATATGATTGTGATGTGTTTCCGAGTCTGTATGATTGAAATGCTCGAGTTGGCTGGAATGCCTGGATTGCCTGGAACGTCTGTTATGCTTGTATGGCTTGAGAAATTTGGATTGGAAAGTGAAAGTGTGAAAGACATGCATTTGATTGCCTGATATGCCAGAGTTGCCTTATTATGCCAATTGCTTGAATGTCATGTTTGGAAAACATTTTTTCTAAAATTTGTATATTTTCAAACGAGCCTAGAGGTACCATTAGCCTAGCTTAGGGTTAGGGTTAACTTACTAAGATTGTTATCTCACCCCGTCGTGGGATCAACATTTTTAGGTCTCAGATAATGGAAATTCGGGCTTACCATAATGGGCATTAGATGAAGGCACTTAAGGAATTACACACTAACCCTTTGAGACCTTAGGGATGGCTTATGCATTTTGAGGATTTAGAATTGTAACCTTTGAAATATGATTTACTCAAGGGAGAGAAGTATACCCTTCTGTCCTAGGTCATCTTGTATTTTCTATGTATGGGATATTTTCTCACTTCCACATGCGTTTATCATATTGAAGTTTTATGTTATTGGCCGTTGGATCCTGGGAGATATTCTAAATTCAATGGCCAGATGGGATGTTTACGATCTCGCAGGGTTCGGGACGTGACATCCTTGTTTAAGTGGTATCAGAGTAAGGTCAGCTCGATTCAATGTGATTGAGGTTTGGAGTGATAAGGAGCAATGACTTGAGAATAATTAGATAGTGAGACCTTTAAGGGTTAGGCATTGATGTCTGCATTTTAAGGATTATAAGCTTGAACTTGTATTGTACTCTAATGGTTCTAGTGTTGATTTTAATTGATGATCTTGGACGATGATATGATTAAGGTTCAATTAGAAGCAAGAAGAAACTAAGGAGACATAAGCATGGATTTTGAGGTAGAAATTGTGCTAGAGGTTAGTAGAGAATTGCTTATGAGTAAGGGGTCAATTGGAGTATATGATAGTGATCGTGGTTTGTCAATGACCCAACTTGAGGAATATCTAGATTAAAGGCCAGTTGTGACCGAATGCATCTGCATTTGACTTGAATAGCGACCAAACTTGAGGTAAATAGCTAAATATAGTAAAATGATATGTGAGCTGTGACGGTCATTGACGGAATTAGAAATAATCGATGGATAAGAATGAATCTGGAGATGATTATGGTATGACGAGTAGCGAGAACAAACATGTTGTGCATGTGTTGATGGCATTAAAATGAAAGTTGATGAGGGTGTATGCATGAACTTATCATTATTGGACTTAATAAACTGTCGTTTGGTATGAGACAAGTTGATGGGATACCTATAAACCGTAATGAAGCATGGTATGAGACATGTGGAATGGGCCTTTCTCCGTAAATGTATAACTTGGGATAACTTGCAACAACCAAGTCTGACGAGGGAGGGGAGTGATCGCCGGTACAGAGAGTTGCGGACAAGGAGCGGCTCCTAGCAGGCTTCTAAGATGACAAGAGGCAGGAATGACCCAAGTCATAACTTTAAAGGGAAAGTCTAGGTATCAGGTTGAGTCTAATTGTGGTTAAGAGATGTATGGCACGGGAGTGATTCTCAAAGTGAATGTTTAAAAGTGGCATGGCTTGTGTAATGACGCTTGTGATTGGCATGATTAAGAGCTTCGTGCTTGATAGTGGATGCCGTTTGAAAAGTAAATTGATGTTTGTGATCGGCCTATTAGGCGTTTTTAACCGAGAGATTAAACGGCAAGTGGGGAGTTTATACCCCATTGAACTAATGTCTGTTAAGAATGAGAAAGCATGTCGTGTTTGTGACAGAGTAGCAGATGCCTTATGCTTAAAGTATGGGCGATTGACCTATAAAAGTAACACCTTGGGTACTTGTTTGGTATTGACCCAATTGAGTTTGGTCTTGTTGAGGTTTGCCTAGTAATCGATTGTTAATTGAGAAGTTGTCTCGTTGAGGCTGGCTTATTGTGTGGTTGTTGCTTAAGGATGATTTGGAATCCTTGCATAATGAGGAACTAGTTGAGAGTTGTTCAGGAACCATTGGATGGTTGATGGTGAAAGATAATGAGATGAGCAGCCTGAGACTGCTAGGCTTGAGTAGATGACTTAAGTCTTTGATTCCTGAAGGGAATCATAGTAGTTCAAGTGACATGAGAACCTAATAAGGTTGAACAACCAAGGTATGATCGCTAGAGGAACACGTGGCTCGAATATGTAAGGTAGGGAAGATCCGAGAACTGAGAAGGATCAAGAGAATTGAGTAAAGATGATCGACTGTAATATGAGTATTAGAAGAGAATATGGCTCGATTTGTTAATCGTGTGAGACCCAAGTGTAATAAGAGATCGTGAGAACTTTAAATGGAAATAAGAAAGTGGATGGGAAGACATACTCGAGAAGGAGCTGCCGTTGTACCCAAGTCGTTGGGACGATTGATGTTAGTGCTGAGGAGTTAAAAGATGGAAGTCAAGAGAAAAGTGACTCTGAGTTACTCCTTTCTAAATTTAATGTATGGGAAGAACCACGAGAGTTTTGAAAAGCTTGTGAAGCTAGGTATAAGGTTGAGATTGATTGAGTTTGATGGAAGGATGGAATTTGAAATTGCCTTATTCTAAATTGAGGGTCTTGTGAGAAAACCTTAGAGGTTTTGGGTACACCGACGAAAGAAAGTGATCCTAGCTAAGAGGCTATTGATTGTCGGTGAAATGTCACCAAAGGAAGAGTTTTCCTTGAAGGCATGATATCTGTTTGGATTGCCTTCATTGAGTTGTTTCATGAAAATTTTCTGGGATTGCTTGAGAGCAAGGGTTGTTGGATCTTAAAAGTCTTGTGATGATCTGAAGATAATCGACCAATGTGAGGTGGAGTCCTTCAGGTTGTCTAAGTGTACTGAAAATGGTCAAGGACCTTGTGAATGAGATGTGAAGTCCCCGAGTGGATTGAAGTTTGAAAGCCTTATGGCTAGTTGTTATTCTTGAGTTTGAGGAATGGTAATGGGACTCGGTAAAAGAAGAGAATGATCGGAAGACTTATGAATAAGAGAACTCCTACTCATGGATTACGAGCAAGCAGATGTTCATTATGGAATATGAAACGTGCATACGAGAAATGATTGTTACCTTGGCGCAAGTCTCGTAATGAGAGACTGACATGTTGTTCCTTCCGTCGTAGGGAAAGTTGAAGAAAGAAATATGTCAATTGTCTGACATGACGATTCTATGAGATTGATTAAGGATAAATAGACCACTAGAAGTGGTATTGTGTGTTATTACCCCTAAAGGTTAGGGCATCATTCTTAAAGGACGATTGGACCAGGATATGATCGTGAAGGAAGGGAAAGTGAATGGACTTGATAGTCCTAACCGCTTGCAGTATTAATGAATGGAGTAAGCAAAAAGAGCGCTCAGAGTATAATTACAAAGTGATTCGAGGTAGTTGAATTGAGTATTCGATACGTGAATTGGTAGAGACTAAGGAGGAACGAATCTTGTCACTTGAAGTGACTAAATCACTGGAAGAAGAATGTCAAGTATGGGGACATTTGAATCCTGGGGGAAAGTACCGTTGTTGACATAGACTTCAAGATTGACGTCGTATGGAATAAAAAGAACAAGGTGGATTTGAAGTGATAGAATACCATTGAAGAGTACAGTTTCCTTAAAAGGGGAAGAGACCCTAGTGAAGGAAGAGGAAATCCTAATTGTATCAGTATTGAGATTGAGCGTCTAGACTGAAAAAGAAGATGCAAAACTTGAATGATTACTGGAAGTGAAGTCCGAGAAACTGTCTTATAGACAACATTCAATTCCAAGATAATGTCGATGTTCAATTGAACGAACGAAATTGAGATATGATCGCATTAACTGGTTGTAGAACCAAGATGTTAAAGCACTAATGATTCACGAGGAAAGAGTGACAAAAATAAACAAAATATTGTGTGGTCCTATATGAGACCCGTGACAACAGAGAACCAAGGTCTGAGCTCTCAAGTAAAAAGTACGAGGAACAGTTTGAAAGATTCGACACCTAGTAAATCGAAGTTGATAATAGTCAACTTGAATATCCAATGAATAATTAGATTTGTTGTTACCGTCTTGAGACACGATGATGGGACTCATTTAAGGAGTCATGAGAAACATGAGTAACCTTCAAGAGTATCCTATGGACTTCAAAGGGATGCTCGTTGTATGTTAATTGTGAAGAAAGCGAGATGTAGACCTAATGAGGTAAGATTCCTCAGTCGAAAATGAAATCTCTGTGGAGTTTTTGAGGATTGGAATAAGTGACGAATCGACTTAGGTCAATACGAGTCACTGAAATTTGAAGTTTCTTGAAATTGATGGAATGTTACAAAAGGACCGTGGCAAGATTCCCCATAGGAGCTGCTCCATTGATGAAATGTGCTAAGGACGAGATGTAACGCGAATGGACGAATGAGCGTGAAAAGAATTTCGAGGACTTGAGTCAAGATGACGTCTATGCTGGTAAGGGCATTCCTGTTTAGAATCAAAGGTCGAGAGAATCATAATGACATGATGTAGAAAAGAAACTTGAGGCGTAGCATGGCCAACGAAAGCAGACTATACGAATGCACCGTGATAATAAGACCACATGAGTGGGAACGCCTAACGTATGATTGGAGTGGGCTTGCGAATGTCCTCGCGGCAAAATTTGCGAAACATTGTCTAGGTAGAAGAAGATTTTGAGCCTATATCTACCGCAAGAAAATAAAGTTGTAGTTTCCAGCGAGAAATTGAACAAGAGGCAACACTGATGTATGAAATTGCTTGTAGATATGAGAGCGTTGCTTGTATAAAGAAAGATATCGAAGTTATGGAAACTACAAGAGGCTGAGAGCATTGACTGCCTAAAGAGAATTGATGGAAAGTTACGTAGAATGAAGGGATTACCCAAGTGTTATTAGTACGATATCCGTATCGCTGGGGAAGGGTGAATTATTTAGCGGATGCTTATCATTGAGAATTGAGCAGTGTGTAATTGGCGATGAGGGATAGATCTTCCCTCAAGAAATAAGAGATTCAACTTCTAAATTGGGAGTTTGTCAATGGACTAGTCTGATGAATACCTTAAGCGCCAAGTCTAAAGGTCAAAAAAGAATTGAGATATTGCAATGACCGGACCCTGATATCTAAAGGTTATGAATGAATATAACATGGAGAATTAAAATGTTCCTTGGGATCACACAAAGGTGTGCCAAGATTGCCTTATTACTATCGATGATATGGATTGAAGATTGAAGTAGTTTAACGTGTGGTCGATCATTAGACATGCCGACAAGAGAAAGAGATGTGGCCACAAAAGTTGAGGAATCACTATGATCGGTAGAGATTTTTCAAGTGGAATCAAGAAGGCTATAACTCGATTGGGATAATAAATGGTAAGTTAATAAATCCCTTGAATCTCTGATGGTATGAGAGAATATTTGAAGGGAGTGAAACATCAAATGGCATGAGTGCCAGAAAGCATATTATTGTGGTGATTTAGTAATGAATAGAGTTATTTTGAAGAGTGAGAATGCGATAAGGCATCTGTACCCCTTGAGATAGGATAATTGAGAAGATTATAAATTTTGATGACGAAATTTCTTTAAGGGGGAAGAGTTGTGACATTCTAAATTTCTGACCATTTCGAGGTGTATGAATGAGAAGATATCTATCGATGTATTTCAATTTTATCTCGCTCGGACCTGATCAATTCGAGTTAACTGACCAGAAAGGGAAAGGCTAATGTATGACAAGTACGTGGACCTAGGAACTCGAATAAAGAACGACACTTTGACCATAAGGATTGTTGATGGAATATTTAAAACTAATAAGGGCCGATCTAGAAACGATTAAGGAATTTATGGCTAGAGTTATTCTATTGGAGCACGGGTGATTCCATTTAACCGACGTAAGATTTGCAAACCTTTCCTAAATCAAACTCTTACGATTGTGACCATTGGAGCTAGCGATAAACCCTCAAAAGTCGCTGTGACTTGAGTCATGCTAAGTGTGATGAGAATCATTGAGTCGATACGTGTGAATGTTTGCCAAAAGCTGCCCTTCGATTTGAGATAAGCTGGAATTACGATTGACGGAAAACAGGTCATGAGTTGGATCTCGAAATTGGATATTGGATAAAGAAGAATTCTAAAAATTTAAAAGGAATTGGGCATCGCCTCATCGAGGGTAATAAAAATCAGGAAAAGTGAAATTTGGACTGAAAGTGTAAAATTACAGTTTTGACCGTCAATGATATTCTTTCTCTTAAGAATAAGCAAGGGCAAAGTAGTCATTTACACATTAACTCTTCTTGGCCAAATTCTTAGGGACAAGAGTGTCATTAAGCCCTTGTAAACATTGATGAGGAAAAGACAAAAAGGAACCCCAAAGTCAAAACCCCAAAAAGTGTCCATCTTGTCCATCACCTTACCATCCCATCTTCTAGTCATTCTTTGTCCTCCAAGTTGCATGTGGCTTCTTGAGAAAGCTTGTGGGATTAAAGACCACTCCACTCTTCCTCTCCTCCCTCACCATTCGGCCACCATCACCCCATTTCTCCCACTCTCACGCTTTCTCTTTCTCTCTTCCTTTCTCGCCCGACCAACTTGCACTCTCACCATTCGCTCGCTTCGTCGCCGGCTTTCGATCACTATCCGACCCATTGCAGACCACCGTGACGACCCCAAGTGTCTTGCCTACAACCTCCAATTGACCTTTTGCCCATTCATTGCTCCGTTTGACCCGTGGAGCCGCCGGAACCCACCTAGGTCAAAATCGGGGAGAACTAGACCGTAAGCTCCTTTAGACCAATTTAGAAGGCTTATCTTGCTTTCAAATCAAGGTGAGACCTCCTTAAGACATAGTATTAAGGTAGAGTAAGTTTGGTTTGAAGTTTGGTTGATGATGGATAGGTTTTAATGGTTGAATTTGGATGATTTTCTAAGGGACAGAATCTGTCCTCTTCGACGGGTTTAGGAACCGAGGACCTTTGAAGGGCGAGGAAGCGTCCCCTTGCCCCAAAATTTATTGGTAAGACATCCTAAGACATGATATTACATGTTAGTAAAGGATTAATGAGTTAGATTGGAGTTTTGATGGCCGATTTGCATGGATTATCTTAGGGACAGAATCTGCCTTGTACCGAACAAATTAGGAATCGAGGATTGTCGCGGATCTTGAAGGAGTTTTTTGCTTAAAATAGCTTGGTAATAAGACTTCTAACCCTTAGTTAGGATGTTGGATTACTAAAGGATGGATTTTTTGTTGAAATTGAAAGGGTTTAAAGAGTGGTTTTGAGAACATCGATTTTGAAACAGTGAGAGACCCGAGAGCTGCCAAATCCCATTTTCTAAGCACACCAATTTTAAAATGGCCCGTTCTAAGTCATCCGATATCCAACTTAAGCCCCATTTTTCCCACATGTCCATAAGATCTTGAAATTTACTACGGTAGAATTTTTTCCTCAAAAAGTGAGTAAAACATTGTAGGTTTCGAAAGACTGAACCTGATCATGGGGTCTTGAATTGGGCAGTTTTGATGAATTGAGGTTTTGGATGATTTGCCTTGATTGAATGACTCTTTAGCATGCCTAAAAATATTGAATTAAAGCTGTGCATGCTTGTTGATGAGGTTTCAAGAGTGAATTTTGATGTGCATCGACTTATTTGGTTCAATCGAGTGCTTTGATACTTGTTGGTGCATTTGATGGTTCAATTGCTTGATATGGGATGACATGTGCTGTTAGTGGCTGAATGGCATGCTGGAGTTAATGTGCTTGAATGGTGTGCCTTGAATGGCGATGGAATGAGTTTGCTTGAGAATGTGAAAATGAGATTAATGAGAAGGTTCACAAGTATATTTTATGGCCAATGCATTGTGCCGCGGGTGTTTGATCCCGATTGACCTGATGAGGTCGTGCTACTAGAGAGTCCTATCTCGGCCGAATCATCTCTAAGGCTGTAAGAATTGAGAGTCAAGTAGTGATCGAATCATCTCTAGATTCGGACGTGAGGGTCCTATAATCGATCGGATCATCTCAATTGTGCGAAGTGTCGAAAGTCGCTACAGAGATCGAATTATCTCACAACGAGAGCCATGATGACCGAATCATCTCGATAAGACGTCGAGAGTCATGTGATTGCCTGATATGCCTAAGTTGCCTTGTTATGCCAATTCCTTGAATGTCATGTTTGAAAAGCATTTTTTCCAAAACTTGCATATTTTCAAACGAGCCTAGAGGTACCATTAGCCTAGCTTATGGTTAGGGTTAATTTACTGAGATTGTTATCTCACCCCGTCGTGGGACCAACATTTTCAGGCCTTAGACAATGAAAACCCAAGCTTGCCATGATGGGCATTCGATGAGGTGCTTGAGGAATTGCACACTAACCCTTTGTGACCTTAGGGATGGCTTATGCATTCTAAGGACTTAAAATTGTAACCTTTCAAGTGTGATTGACTCAAGGGAGAGAAGTATACCCTCTTGTAATTTTCTGTGTATGTGATGTTTTCTCACTTCCGCATGCGTTTATCATATAGAAGTTTTATGTTATTGACTGTTGGATCTTGGGAGATATTCTAAATTCAATGGCCCGATGAGAAGTTCACGAACTTGCAGGGTTTAGGACGTGATAGGAATCTTGATGAGGTATCCCAAACTAGCCCGATGACGATAACCAACGATCGAACATATTTGTCATCCATGGAAAGCATTGAGGGTTGGGCTTCTCAAGGATTCTTGTCCTCCGATTTCCAAAAAAATATTCGAAAATGGTACACTAATTTTTGAAAATTGCAATACACGCATGCTTAAACCTTATTTGTTTCTCTAATTCCCCCACTTTATATCTCAAGGGCAAACATGAGAAGGGAGGAGGAAGAGTTAATAGATCCTGGAGTATATGACTTGGACAAATCTAGTCCTGATCATGAGGAAATATGCCAAGAATCCTGATGCTGATCCCAATCAAACCAGTCAGAGAAATGTGAGGTTTGGCGCATACGATTTCATGGAGTTTCAAGCCGATCAATCATTGGACGGTCTTGCACGCGGTGATCAAACAATTGAAGCATGTTTGAAGTCCTTGGCCAATCCTAATTCGTTGATCATTTGAGATGACCCATGCTTTTCCATTGATCACTTCTAAAAGTACAATAGAGTTATTAACTAATTAAATATTCAACGATCCCTGATGATTGAGTCATAATAATCGACCGTCGGCAGTCCTTGCTTCGATCGGTGCTGCTTGTTGGCTATTACCTAATCAGCCCGAATGATGACCCTTCTTGCTCAGGGGTAAATATAGGAATGAGTCGATTCTCATATCGAGGAGTAGACTTCCTGACTTGGTTAATACACTCAAATGTTCTGGGGCAACTTAGATTTTTTCGTTCTTGATAATTTTCTCACATTTTTGCATTGTCATTTTCTTGAGCAAAATGCATGAGGTTTTCATGAAACATGACTCAATGCTTGAAATTTCCATATGCATATACTTTGAGAATGCTCACCCATTGCATGATTCATGCATGATTGTTCTTTACGTGTAATTTACCAATTCTAAGCAGGGAACAAAAACTACATATGATGCATCGAATGTATAGAATGGGACATGACAGAATGATGAAAGGCAAGCCATTTCCATACATGTCCCACATTTTAACCCTCAGTGAGTTGAATGATATTATTTCATTCTCACAAAAGGTATGATAGCCAAAATGAAAGAGGCATTCGATTTTCTATTCCAAACAATATAGGTTACCATTGTTAACCACTTTGAGCGGCAGTTCCATTTTTTACCCTTGTCAAGAACCACCCCACATTGGGGTAGAACGAGGTAATTTCAGACGCAACACGAGGTAAATGGTTAGAAATTTTCTTGGTCGGCTGTTTCTTTGCATTTATACTCAAACTTTGTGCCTTAGGATGATGAAGAGCATTCAGTTCTCTATCCTACACACTTTTATCCTTTGCATAGTCCACTTGAGCTTGTAAATTCATTTCTTAAACCATGGTTGGTGATCATTTCCTCATTCCAATGGTGAAGATAGTATTTTCCCAAGAAGCAAAGTTGGAGATGATCAAGTCGAAATAAAATTCTCAATTGAATTCATTTCTTGTATACTAGGTTTCTTTTATGTGATGTTTCACATAATTATTGTTTGTTCTTGGTTCGAATTCATGGGATTTTTTAAAATAAAAATGAAAAAGAGGGCAAATCAACCTCAAAGAAAAGGGCCCACTTCCAAGGAAAAAAAAGGCACAAAAGGGCAGAAGAGAAGTCAAAAATCTCTTTGAGAAACACAAGTTTTCTCTCAAAAAAGAAAAAAAAGAAAATGGGAATTGAGAGTAATAAAAGTAAAAGCTGACCCCACAAAAATCCTGGGTATCAAAAAAGGAAAAGAAAAAGCAAATTGCCTACCAAAAGCAAGGCTAATGCCTAATCAATCTCTTTTCATTTGTACAATATCTTTGAATCTTGAATGTGCAGTCATGTACATTGCCTTATAAACTTCATTGAAATGAGTTTACATTCTTCTTTTAAATTTCCCAATGGATCTGGTTGTAAGGAAGATTTGAGAGTATGTATCATCTCTTGGTATCCTTTGAAGACTGCTCCTGAAGGCGAAGATTGGCGATAAATCTGCGATGATCACCAACATCAAACCCTTCTCATATTTTTTTGAGCCAAAACGAGCCTTTTCGTTCCTCAGTCCCTTATTTTAACATACGTTACAACCCTTCAAAGTCTCTTCTGATTAGGAAACTAGAGTTAGCCTAGAGTTAAATGATTTTAAGCATCGCTCGAAGAAGTTCAAACAAGATTATTTCTCTCATTTTTGCAAGGTTCTTGACTTGTAAATCTGAAGCAGATGACAAAGAGCTTTATTTTATAAGCCTTAACTCGACTGGAGTCCTCTTCGTATATCTTTGACCTAGCCCACATTGCGGTCGAGATCAAGATATCCCGAACGGCTCGATCGTACCGATTGTGAGATTATTCAAACTCTCATCGAATGTGATGATGGCAAGATTGAATGATTTCTCTTAAATCTTGTAGTCTGGATAAACAATTTTTCTTAAGAACGAGAGAAAGCCCTTTCAGATCGGAGTCCTCCATTCAGATTACATTCAAGATATTCATGATGTGATTATCTCCCTAAGTAGAATTGGTAATGGAAACTTGACAAAATAGTTATGCATGAACCATGTTATGAATCATGGTTTCATTTGCGAACTTAACAATATAAATTTGCATCAAATTATTAAACATATTTCAGCATGTATGCTTGCCGCCTCTTACGTGGCATGGTAGGTAGCACAATCCCAATGTTAGAGTTACCTCTCAAGGTCTGTAAATTCATTTGAAGGTCATACAATTAACGAACCTTGCTGGCAAATATCGACTAGGTACTCCCTCAAATTTTTACGTAAGTGTACTCCACCTGAATCTCTTCAATAGAATGAGTGAAAGTCCTTCTTGACTAAAGGTTCCTCATTGTGACATTCTGAGTTTTGACCCTCTTCGAGGCTATTGACATAAAATAAACGCTCGAAATTGGATATTGGACAATGGAAAATTCCAACGTGAGGAATGAATTGGACGTCGCCTCATCGAGAATGATTTATATTGGAAAAGTGAAAATTCGGAAAAAAAGTGTGAAATTATCATTTTGGCACTAGAAGATTAACCTTACCTTAAGAAAGGAATAAGGGCATTTTAATCATTTGATAATCCCAATAGATGCCGAAAATTTATGGGCAATTTAATCTTTGGAGCCAAGATATTATTCACAAAATGCCAAGTGTCATTACAAGACCAATTAGCATTAATTATGGACTATTCCACCTACAATTCTTTGAGCTTTGACCAATTAACATTAAGAAAAATCTCTCTCTCTCTCTCTCTCTCTCTCTCTCTTCATTTTAGGACAAGCAAACCCTCTCCCTCTCTAACTCTCTCGGATTCCCTCTTCTTTCTCTCGCTCAACTCATCGCCCAAACCCAAAATCATCTAGTTTTTCGACCATAACTCCATCGTCTGACATCGTATGGAGGCGAGCCATCCACCATTAGAAAGCTTATTCTGCCGTCGTTCTAACGACATATCAATAGCTCAATTTGGTCCAGCCGTTTGTCCCGTAGAACTGTTTGAAGGAACAAAGGCCAGACTGGTCAGACTTGAGCCCGCGAGCTTCAAATTGGGTTTTCGAGCTTGTTATGGCTTGATTTTTGGTAAGACCACCTCTCAATCTTAGATAAGACATATATCTTTGTGTTTATGAGGTCAAGGTTGGTTTATTATGGGTATTAAGGGCTGATACCGTGTTGTTCTTAACCAATCAGAACCGATCAGTTCTGTTCAGTGAAGACCGTGAGCTTTGGGAGTAAATTAAGGATTGATCTTACTTAGAACAAGTGGTAAGTTGACTCTTAATCTTAGTTTAACATGTTAAGAGGTGGATAATTAAATATTAGTGAGAATTTGATGGGATTAGATAGCTGTTTGTGGCGTTTTCTCTTGGGCTGATTAGGTTGTTGTTTCCCTGGATCAACCGCAAAATTGCAGAGCCATTTTAGGGGCTCTTCTTGCTTGATGAAGGCGGTGAGCATCTCTAAATCTTAGCTTGGTATGTTAATGAGTTATTTATTGAGGTTAGAAGTGATTGTGATATAGTTTGGCGATTGATTTTTTTACATAGACCTTCAAGAGGACAGAATCTTTCCACCGTCGGTGAGGTTTGGAACTGCGGTACTTGGGGGTTCTTTGAGAAGACATTTGGCTTTCAATCTTCTGTAAGAATTCCTTACATATAATATACGAGTTTGGCAAGTTAGGATTAAAGATTGATTAGAGTTTGGATGGGTTGTGATGGATGAAATATGGTGATTTGCAAGAACAAAATCTGCCCTTTGTACACCGGCTAGGAACCGAGCCATTTGGAGGCTCTTGAAGGTGTCGCCTTGCTCCAAAACTCATGGTAAGACCTCTAGGGATGTAGATTGATGTGTTGGCAAGATGATTGAGCGAAAGAATGGAATTTGGATGAGTTTTAATGATCGAATTGTCAGATTTTTTCTAGGACCACAAGCTGCCCTGTTTTGGTTTATCCTTAATCGGACCTTGTGGCTGTCATTGGTTGAAATTCCTAACTCAATTGGATTGGTAAGTGACCCTTAAATATTTATTGGGATGCTAGGACACTATTGAATGAGTTTGGTTCATGAATTGATATGTTCGTGGATCCATTATGCTTGAATGGTTAATGTCGGACGAGATGAGCATGAACCGAGTCTTGTATGATTACTTGCGATATATGTGAGATGTTGATGGCTGAATTGGTTATGGGAAAGTTCGATTGATGAATATGTATGAATGGCTGTGTGGAATGTGCTTGCTTGGTTACCAATTATGGGAAATCCATACTCGAATTGGTGAAGGAATGTCTTATATGATTGATTGTCTTGGTGTGCGAATCGTACATTGCATTGTGAGTATTTGACCCCGATTGTTCCTAATGCCATGAGTCTAATTGCTTGCCTTATTAAATTGTACCTGATTAGGAGGTTGCTAGAGGGATGAGTTTTGGCTTGTGAGCCCTTGCTTAATGAGAAGCACGTTATATGATGGCAAGCTTTGTTTGAAATGACTTGAAACCTGATGCTTCAGAACGTGGGTTGTCAATTATTTTTAGCCTGAGGCATATTGACGCGGGCTTGGCCATTGGAATTGAAATTGTGAATAGCCTAATGTGTATTGACGCGGGCTTGGCCATTGGAATTGAAATTGTGAATAACCCGAGACGTATTGACGCGGGCTTAGTCGTTGGGATTGAAATTGTGAATAGCATGATGCGTATTGACGCAGTCTTGGCCCTTGGGATTGAAATTATGAATAGCTTGATGTGTATTGACGCGGACCGATCCGTTGAAAAGAGAAATGTGATGAAATGATGAATAACACTTTGCATATGAATTTGATGTTGTCTTGATATTATGAGTGCCTTACGATATTTCTTCGATGAGCTATTGTATGATGCTTTTAGGAGATATCTGGGGGTACTGATGGCCTGGTCTAGGTTTAGGGTTCATTTGCTGAGATTTATATCTCACACTGTCGAGGAAGAACTTTTTCAGGTCCTCGATGATGGAAACACGAGCTTGATGAGGATGATCTCTCGAGGAAGTAATTGTAGGAAATGGATTTATGCTTTTTGTGGCCTTGGAGATTGTATTTTGGTTTTGAGGATTAGAATTGAACCATTGGTATTTGATCGTTGTAGCTAAGGAAGTGTAGTATATAGATATGCGAGGTGTACCCTTTTTCTGTCCTAAGTCATTTTATTTTTTTTCATGGTTGAGGTTGTTTCTCGCTTCAATTTGTATATGAATTTTATATGTTGTGGGTCGAAAGATCCTGGGGTTCTATAAAAAAGTAAACAGTCTAGTGGGATGATTGCATGTTCGCCAGGTTCGGGGCGTGACATCCCCATTTGTTTGGTATCAGAGCAAGATTAGCTCGATCCAATGTGATTGAGGTTTGGAGTGATAAGAAATGATGACTTGGGGATAATTAGGTAGTTAGACCTTTAGAATTAAGCATGGATTACTGAATCTTGAGGATTATAGGCTTGAACTTGAGTAGTATTCTAATGGTCCTAGCGTCGATTTAATGGATGATCTTGAGTGACGTGGTGATTGAGGTTCATGTGGAAGCAAACAAAAATTAAAAAGACATAAGCATGGATTTTGAGGTAGTAATTGTGCTTGAGGTTAGTAGAGAATTGCTTATGAATAAGTGGTCGATTGGATTATATGATTATGATTGTGGCTTGTAATAACCCAAACTTGAAGTATATGGTTAAACATAGGCAACTGATCTGTGAGATGCGATGGTCATTGTGGAATTAGAAGTCTTCAATGGATAAGAATTGATCTGGAGATGGATGTGATGTGATGAGTAACGAGAACAACCAGGAAGTGTATGTGTTTGTGATATTAAAATGAAAGTTGAGGAGTGTACATGTATGAACTTATCACTATCAGGCGTAATAAACTGTCACTTGGTATGAGACAAGTTGATAGGATTCCTATAAACCGTAATGAAGCATGTTGTGAGACATGTGAAACGGGACTCTCTTTGTAGATGTATGGTTTGGGATAACCTGCAACGACCAGGCCTGATGAAGGTAGTGAGTGATCGCCAGAATAGAGAGGTCCGGACAAGGAGTGACTTATGGCAAGCTTCTAAGAGAGTCTAGGTATCAGGTTAAATCTGATTTTGGTTAAGAGATGTATTACTCTAAGTTGATACTCAAGTGAATATCCAAAAGTTGCATAGCATTTGTAATGACACATGTGATTAGCATATGGATTGGTGTCACCGTGGGTGACTATAAGACCATAAAGTTTTGTACTTAGCACTGAGTATTGTTGTTAAATGCCTGGTTGTGAATGAATGGCTGGCTTTAATTGCAATGAGTTGCGGGTGTGACTATAACTGAGATAGTCTGTTATGTTTATGCTAGAGTGGCAGATGCCTCTAAACTTAAAGTACGAGTGATTAACTCATTGCATTGACGCTTTAAATACTTGTCTGATAGTTTATGAGCTAAGGTTTGCCAAGTAGTTGGTTGTTAATTGAGAAATTGCCTAGTTGAGGCTGGCTTGATGAATTGCCATCGATTAAGGATGACTTGGAATAACTGAATAATTGGCAATTAGTGGAGAGTTGCCTAAGAACCACTGGATAGTTGTTGTTGACAATAGATGATGAGACAAGCTGTCTGAGACTGCTAGACTCGAGTAGATTCTTTAATTTTTTAATGAAATTGTAGTGGTTCAACTGCTGTGAGAACCTAGTAAGGTTGAACAACCAGAATATTGTGACATTCTGAATTTCGACCCTCTCGAAGCTATTGAATGGAAGGGCATCGATCGATGTGTTTCAGTTGTAACTCGCTTGGAGTTAGCCACTCTTGAGTTAACTGACCAAAATGAAAAGAATGATGCGAGTCGGGTACGTGGACCCGGGGAATTTGAATGAGAAATTATATTATGACCATAAGAATTGTTGAGGAAATATCTTGGGTTAGCAGAGATCGATCTAGGAACGATCATGGAATGTCTTACTAGAGTTATACGTTGGGCGCGGGTGATTCCGCTTAACCAATATGTAATTTGCGAGAATTTCCTAAATCAGATTTCGATGGTAAGAATCGAAGGAACAAACAATAAACCCTCACAATTACAGGACGGTCAAAGTCACCACGACTTGAGAAAAACCCCAAGGTCGATACGCGTAGCACCTGCAAGAGTCGTCTGTCATTTTGAGATAAATTGGAATTACAGTCGACGAGAGATCGACATGAAATTGGACATTGAGATTTGGGTATTGGATATTGAGGAATTCAAACATTTGAATTGAAATGGACGTCACCTCATCGAGGGTGGTTTATATTAGAAAAATGAAATTTCGGATGAAAAGTGTCAAATGACCATTTTGCCCCTTGACCATTTGCCTTTGCCTTAAGAATTCAAGAAGGGCAAAATGGTCACTTCCCCTCTACCATAGGCTGTCGAAATTTATGTGCATGTAGTCAAAGAGGAGTCAAAGCCTTGAGTTGTATTATTGGGATATGCTACATATCACTCATTGAAGGTTTCAAGCATTTATTACCTACCTAATTCCATCTTGTCAAATTAACTCCAATAATTTATGTGAAACCTCTTGTCAAAGACCATTTTCAGCTATGTATAGCCCCTCTCCCATTTTCCATTTGAATTTTCTCTTCATTTTCTTTCTAGCCAAACACTGCTCGCCCAACCGGTTCTGTGCTCTTTGTTCAATTTGCTCAAACCCCACTTTTCGACCCCGTCTCACTGAGCTCTGACCACCAGGAGCAAGTTCAACCTGTCCTTGATGAGTTTCAAGTGGTAGCTCGACGTTTCATTGAGTGGTTTTTTTCAACCAGCCTTTAGATCAAAACTGGACAGAATCTGCGCGAGCTGGGGTAAGACTTTTGTTCCCCCTCTTCTCCGATTTGCCTCAAATTTTTTAGAAGATCTTCATAACATCTAGTACTCAAGTTGAATGGTCTGTGGTTTCAATTTTGGTAGTATTAAAATAGATTTTTATGGCTAATTGTGGATGATTAAAACTGGATAGAAAACTGATCCCCGAACACCAAGCAGAGACCGAGTTGTTCAAAGGACTTTGAGGTGTCGTTCCACTTCAAATCTCTTGGTAAGTTTCCTAAACATATAGATAGAGGTCCTAGCAAGTTTATTTTGTGAAGAATTAAGTCTTAAGGTTGAGATATGGCTTGATTATGCTAGTTGAACCAAAACCAATTCTAATTTAGAGAGTACATGTTCTGGTCGGTTTTGTTGGGGACTAATTAAGGGGGTTTAGACTTTAAATTGACTCATAATATCAATAAGACATGATGTGAGGTGTTAATTGAGGTGTGCGAAGTAGGCTGTGATTTAGAAGTGATTTAAAAGCTATTTGGAACATGAAACTCTAAATTGTACCTTACCTTGCATGTGGCCTCATGAACCAAATGAATTGAGGAGTCGTGAGAACGTTGTCATGTGTTCAATTGATCAATAAGGCATCTTGAGTTGTCAATTGAATGGCTATTGAGGGATTGGGTTAATGGAAGTGAGAATTCAATGGCTATCCAAAATTGATGAACTTTTCTAGATTGACGAGGGATTCTTGGTGGATTGCATACTTGTGGCATTGAGGAGAGTCACTTGGTGTGGAAATTTGCTAATCGATCAAGGTAAATATTTCCTAAAGCTTTATGTGAATTCTAGGACACTACTTGATAGATTGGTTGGATGAATTGATCGACTGGTGAAGTCTGTGGCTTAGATTACTTGATGCAATCGTGTGGTGATTATATTATGATTGGTAATTGAGATTTAGAATAGCTAGAGAGCCCCAGTGATAAAAAATGGCTATAGCACCCTATGTGAAATGAGATGGCTATAGAGCCTTATATCGAGAAAAGGCTATTGAGCCCTGTTATTGAATTAGCTATAGTGCCTATCTTATGAAATTTGTCATAATGTTTATGCTATATAGATGGCTATAATGCCTGTGTTATATGAATAGGCCATAGTGTCCCAGCGATCAATTGGCCTGTGGCCCCGGAGATCGCATTGGTTTGATGCCCCTAATGAGACGTTATTGTGATGACTTTGTGAAATTATATGCTTGTTTTGGTATATGTTAGAAGCTTGAGCCCATGAGGTTAAGTGCGTATAACTGTGACTTTTGATTATGCCTATCCTACTAAGATAGTTGATTGGTGGATGCCTTGTGTCATTGCATTATTGAATGGCTACTTCTGGTGTTGTTGAGTTGGTCTGGGGGGACTAGATTTCAAGTCTAGGTTTAGTTTGATCTGCTGAGATTTATATCTTGCCCCAGTGGGAGATTACCTTTTTCAGGTCTCAGGCGAAGGAAGCCCGAACTTGCCAAGGATTGGCATTCGAGGAAGTAGTTGATCAATTGTGTTTAAGACGTTGGGTGACTTTAAAAATTGTATATTGTTTGGTGGATTAGTTTTGATCATTGGAACAAATTGAGGTGTATTTTATAGATTGAAAAGTGTACTATTTATTTTTATCCTAAGTCATCTTGATTTTTATTTGTGTACGGAGTTGTTTATTACTTTCGCATGTATACGAGATGAGAACATGAGGGACGAAGGATCCTGGATGGCACAACTTGATTACGGTCTGGTGGGATCTTCGCATGCTCGCCAGGTTCGGGGCGTGATGTCATGCCCCGTGCCTCGGGCACGAGCACGCTACTCCCTGCAAGTAAACAAAACATCTTTCTTGATCTCAAGATCCATAACTAAGTCGAGAGATATAATATATATACCAACCATGCGGAAGCGGTAATAAAACAACTTGTAACATTCTGATTTTCAGTCGATTTCAGGCTCAATAATGAGAAGTGTTTATCTAGAGATGGATTTCAGTCGTATTCCGCATGAACCTGATCAATTCGAGTAGACTGACCAAAAGGAAAAGGCTAACGCGAGATGAGGTACGTGGACCTGGGGAACTTGGATAGGAAATGACGCTTTGACCATAAGGATTTTCGAGGGGATATTTAGAGCCACAAAAAGGCCAATCCAAGAACGATTAAGGGATGCCCTGCGAGTGTCATACGATTGGAGCGCGGTGATGCCGCTTAACTAACGTATGATTTGCAAAATTTTCCTAAATCGGGCGGTGAAGATCGAGATCTTAAGAGCTAGTGATAGACCCTCACAATTACATGACAACTAAAGCCGCCACAAATTGACAAACCCTAAATGTGATATGAATCATGGGGTCGATACATGTAATGTCTGCGAAAGCCGCTCGTCGGTTCGGGATAGGCTGAAACTACATTTGATAGAGAAAACTATCAAAAATGAGCCTTGAAAGATTTGAAATGAAAAATCGAGAATTCTAAAGTTATTTGGATTGGTCGTCGCCTTGTCGAAGGTTTCCGGAACGAGAAAAATGACGTTCGGAACGTTGGGGATAAAATGACCATTTTGCCCCCCAAGCCCAAGGCTTTGCCCATGAAATTGAAGAAGGGTAATTTGGACATTAAACCCCCCATAAGCTACCGAAAAAGAGGATTAAAAATGGACATTGGATCTCCATGGGTAACGACAAAGCCAAGTGTCAAGAGATTAGAGAGTATGATCATGCCAACTTTTCACAACCTACCATTCAACTCTCTTTGACCAAGTTTTGAGGATAACAAGACTCTCTCTTTTCTCTCTCTCAATTCTGAATTTTTGGCCAGACCATGAAGAGATAGAGAGAGAACACTTCATCTTCTTCCTCCAACCTGCTGCCCGGCGACAGATTCTGGAGCTCCTGTTCGCTGGCCACCACGACCACTTTCGGCCACCATCTGCTGTCGGGCGACCACCACAATAAAGAGGCTCATTACTTCAACTAGTCCCCGTGTTCTTCGAATGGATCTCTTAATTCGTGAACGACACACTTTAATCATTTATGATGATCTCTCCAAACAAGCATAGCCGAGCCAAAAAAAAAAATAGATTAGATAGAAATAAAAAGAAAGGAAATTCTTTGATTATTTTTACCAGTTTTTTATTTGACTGGAAATTACTTATTTTTCGAGACCCCACTATAAGTTCTATCCCGATCATGATTTTCCTACCCCCATACACACGTCTTTTTTTAGGAGGTCTACAACCATTATGTGGCATAGGGGTTCTTCCTTCCCGTTCTTAGCAAAGGTAGTTCTTGGTTTGTGAAGATACGTTGTTAGGTGGTCCTTATTTTTATTTAATAATGTGCGAATAGTTCCTTTTTAGTATCATAAAAGGAAATGGCTTGGCTAAAAAAATGTGAATGAAAGATCCCACGGAAATGAATTGGGTCCATGAATATAAGAAATAGTGAGAATTCTAGTCCATGAATAGCTAACCATCGCACTGTAATGTCTTACCGACATCCTCTAACAAGAATCGGAGCATTTGGAGTACCGAACAATCCGGAGCAAGGATTCTCCCGAGAGTCAACGGAAACTGACTCAATCTAAGGTAGGTCCAGTTTCTGACCTGTTTGGTGGTGGAGATCTTGGAGTTTTGAGCTGCAATTTTGTGGATACTCAGTAGACATGTAGATGGTTATGTGGTAAAAATTTGACATGGATTTGAGTAAGTTTTGACCACGAACTGACCTTGTGAATGTTGCCCAAAAACTGCTGGATTCTGACTCGGGAAGGACCGACGACGTTCGTTGGGTTTTCGGCGACCAATTGACCTCAAATCTTCTATAAGCCTCCTAAATCCCTAAATAGACATGTTAAGAGATAGATTGATGGTTAAATAAAGGATTTAGGAGTAGATTGAAGGCTGGAAGTACACGATTTGCACAGAACCGAAATGAACAGATTGGTTCTGTGCAAAACCGAATCTGTTGGATGCTGAGATTGGTAATTTTGAGTTTCGAATTGGTGTTTATAATGTTATGAGATGTTGAGAGTTGTGTTATGGATGATTGGGATTGATGGATTGAAGAATTGAGCATGGAAATTGACTAATTGATTGGAAATGCTAGGTTGTGCGGTGGATTGGCCTCGGACCATGGTTGGTCGAGACCTTGAGGGCTCAAGAGGAGTAACTTGGGTTGCCGAACCAAAGGTAAGGAAATTCCTAACCCTTTGTTAAGACGATTGGACTCGATTGGGTAAGTCGAGAGCCGATTGGATCGATTTATGAGGAAATTCCCAAAGGTGATAGCTTGATGTGTCTTAAGATGTATAGGATGAATGTATGTGACATTATCTATACTTGAGTGATTGCCATGTTTGTACGTCATTTGATTTACTTGCATGCCACGGAATTTATGAAATGTGTTTGAATTGGCACTTGCCACTGAGTGTGCCATTGAATTGAAAGTCAAAGCATAAGTCCTGGTTGTAGCATGAGCATAGCATGACATGGCCCTGAGATGTGTGAGACGCAGGGCGAAAGGTTAAGACCCTGATGCGACGAGGTTGTGGGATGAAGAATGATAAGATGGTGCCTTGATGCGATGAAGTCGCGGGGTTGAGATAGCCACAGTCCTGATGCGATCTAATCGTGGGATAGAGTATGAGCTCATAAACCCTGCCTGGAGATGAACCAGGACCTGATGCGTTTACGAGGGTCACCGATGGCGGTCTGATGCGTTTACGCAGGCTGAGCCTGATGCGATCTAATCACGGGTTAGAAATGAGGCAAGTAGAGGTTGATGGATGTGGTGAAGTAGTAGGCTGAGTATACATATGCATATGAGCATCACAAATGCATGCATGTCTTCTATGTGTTGGCATTCATTGAGTTGTGATTGTTATGCCTTTGGATTCATGAGTTTGGTTCTGTCAAGGGACGTGACTGCCTGAGTGAACGGTCGGCCTAACTAGGGTTAGGACCCACCTTATTGAGATTTATATCTCACCCCAGTGGGGGCTTACATTTTACAGGTTCTAGGCGAAGGTGGCACGAGTTTATCAAAGATTAGCGTCTGAAGAGATAGTTGATCAATTGCATTAGAATAGATTTGTCTTATGAGGATATTGGGTTTGTACTTCCGATTGGTGAATTAGGAATTGATCTTTTAGTAATTGGTTAATGAGATTTTGTTGTATATGTCCTAAGTCATCTGTATGTTACTGTATTTATATGATGGGAGATGGCATCGCTTTTGCGTGCGTATTTTATAAAGAGTTGTAAGTTATTGGCCGTTAGATCCTAGAGCATTTATGAATGAACGGTAGGGACAAGGATGTTCGCGTGCTCGCCAAGTTCGGGGCGTGACACAACTCCTCTATACAAAATATAAAGCGGGACTTGGATAGCGTAAATACTATCTTACATAACAACCGACTGTTCATACAAGTACATAAATACTAGATCCAATAAGTAAGAGGGTGACGGGGTGAGCACACAAAAAGGACCATCAACAACATCCAACAGGATCAGGGTCGGAGTCGCTACCAAAAGATCAAGCTACAAACTAGAATCTTCTAAGATGAGCTGCTGGAGTCCTCGGTGTCCTCGGCATCCTCCGTTGGCTCATACTCGAGAATGTATCTGAGCGAACCTCAATAGTATCCTCTATGGTCGCCTCAGCCGATGGCTTCGTGAGGTCCTCCTCAGTAGCCTCAAGCATGATGACCTCATCATCAGTGAACTCCAAAGTCAGGGTCCTCTCCTGTCCGTTCCTAGAACCGACAACAAACCCCTCTACCTAGTCCTGATCCCCAGCAGGGTAGCACCAATCAAGGATCACTCCTTGGGACACCTCATGGGGCTTCAGTGGCCCAGTCGACTCATCCCCGACCTTCCTAAACCAGGCCGTGTACCTATGCGGCTTCCAGTTCGAACTGCCCTCGTCAACTCATACCACTGTACACTTCCTTACGTATATAATTCCCTGCCCATCCGAGAACTCATCAAAATATACGGTCATCTCCTTAGGGTCTCCAAAACGAATAGGCCATATGGTCAAGCTCTAGGATTTGTAAAAAGAAAGAGGTCCCCAACGGGGTGAGATTCACATCTCAGTAGGGTAGGTCCTAACCATAGGTTAGGCCGACCATCCACTCAAGCAGTCACAACCCCAATCATTCAAACTCACAGATATGCCAAGCAAATGCAAATACAGATGACAACACATAGATGACAGGCATGCAGCTATAGCATCATAACACATTCAAATGATATGCACACTCGCTCTGCCACATCACCACATCCACCATTTTCGCCTGCCTCATTTTCATGCCTGCGATTAGATCGCATCAGGCTCGATCCGCGTAAACGCATCAGACAGTCATTGACAACCCGCATAAACGCATTAGGTTTCAATGATACTCTAGGCCATTATCACCACCTTATATCTCCGTCCCGCGTAAACGCATCGGGACCATGGCCATCTCAACCCCATGATTAGATCACATCAGGACGCTACACAACCTCTACCCCGTACCTCAGCGCCTTAGGGTATCCACCACACCACCCCGCGTCTCATACGCCTCAAGGTCTCGTCATGTCACACTCATGTCATAATTTTCAATTCATTTCACTTGCATAACAACAGGTGTGATTCAAGCACAACTCATATGCTCGTGGCATGCAAGACAGTCAAATGACGCTTAAACATGGCAAACAATTCAAGCACAAGCATTAGCACACATAAATCTCCTATACGATCTTAGGATATACCAAGAACATTCCCCTTGAAAAACTCTCACAAATCATTCAAATTAACGCCCGACTCACCCAATTGAGTCTAATCTTCCTATCCTAAGTTTAGGATTCACTTACCTTGAGTTTGATGCCACAAAATTCTCTTCTTGAGCCCTCAAAGCTTCGGCCCTCAATGGTCTAAGACCAATCTCACCGCACAACCTATAATATTCCAACCAATCCGTCAATTTCCATATCCAATTCCTCAATCCATGAACCACAAACCTCCATAACATAATCCTCATCATCCTAGCATTTTTAAATCACCAATTTGAGGCTCAAAACCAATAGCCATCAGCCTCCACAGATTCGGTCTTGCACAGAATCGAACCGGCTATTTTCGATTTTGAGCAAACCGAGCACAACCAGCCCTAAATCTCCACTAAATCCATCATTTAATCACTATCATACCTCTTAACATATCTATCTAAGGGTTTAAGGGTCTCACCGAGATTTTGAGGTCGAGTCGTCCCTGGAATCCCGTCAAGAGTCACCGGATCCTCCAAGGTCAGTAACCGGCAAATTCTGTCCAAAGTTCACAAGACTCATTTGAGGTCAAAACTACATCAAATCAAGCCCAAATTTTTACCATAGATTGATATACAAGTCCCCTAGACCTCCACAAAATTTGGTCTCAAGATTCCAACATTTCGATGTCCTAAGGGGTCAGAAACTTCGTCTACCTTAGATTGAGTCTGATTCTGTTGGCTTTCAGAAAAAAGCTTGGCCAGAGCTCCTCGATGGTCCAATCGACTTGCTTCCACTTCGAGGAGGTCAGCAGGAGGTGGGGCTAGGCTGGTGTAGTCAGTTCGCCGACCGATGGTCGCTGAAAAGTGGCATCGACGGCAATGAACAGGAAGCACAGAAGCTGGTCGGCGACGCAGAGAAGAGAGGAAGAGAAGAAGAAGACTCTTTTTGGTTGGGGGTGTTATAGACAGTCAAAGTAAGGAGTGAGAGAGAGAAAAAGACAATATACAAGGCTCAAAGTCAATGGTTGAATGGTAGGTGGCCAATAGTGGATATGACTACTCTTTAGTCCATCCTTTGACACATGTCCAAGTGTCATTCAAGCTTGATCCAATGGCCACCATTCCTTCACTTTTTCGGCAGCCTTAGAGAGTGTATGAAGACCATAATGCCCTTCCTTATTTGCATGGGCAAGGCTTAAGCTTTGAGGGGCAAAATGGTAATTTTATCCCTGACGTCCGGAACATCATTTTTCTTGTTCTAATATTCTTCGATAGGGCGACGGCCAATCCGAATATAACGTTGGAATTCTTGATTCTCCATTTTCAATTTTCAAGACTCGTTTCTGATTGTTTTCTCTATCAGACATGGTTCCAGCCTATCCCGAATCGATGGACGGCCTTTGCAGACTTTACTCGTATCGACCCTATGATTCATATCACATTTAGGACTCATCAATTCATGGTGACTTTAGTTGTCATGTAATTGTGAGGGTCTATCACTAGCTCCTATGGTCTCGATTGTCACCGTCTGATTTAGAAAATTTTTGCAAATTATACATTGGTTAAGCGGCATCACCTGTGCTCCAATCGTATAACACTAACAAAGCATCCCTTAATCATTCTTAGATCGGCCTTTTTGTGATTCTAAATGTCCCCTCGACAATCCTTATGGTCAAAGCGTCATTTCTTATCCGAGTTCCCTAGGTCCACATATCTTGTCTAGCGTTCGCCTTTCTCTTTTGGTCAGTCTACTCGAATTGATTAGATTCGAGCGAGATATGACTAAAACACATTGCTAGATATACTTCTCATTAATGAATTTCAAAATGACTAGGAAATTAGAATGTCACACGTGACATCCCCGTTTAAGTGGTATCAGAGCAAGGTCAGCTCGATCCATTGTGATTGAGGTTTGGAGTGACTGAGGTTTGGAGTGACAAGGAGTGATGACTTGGGGACAATTAGGTAGTGAGACCTTTAGGATTAAGTATTAATCATTGAATTTTAAAGATTATAGGTTTGAACTTGTGAGGTATTCTAATGGTCCTAGTGTCACTTTAATGGATGATCTTGAGTGATTCTATGGATAAGGCTCACAAGGAAGTGAGTAGAGATTGAGGAGTCATAAGCTTGGATTTGAGGTTGTTAGAGAATAGTTTATGAATGAATGATCAATTGGAGTATATGATTGTGATTGTGATTTGTCAATGACCCAACTTGAGGAGTATGAGTCATAAATAGACGACTGACATTAGTGGATTCAAGCTTGAATTGCGCTGTATCTTGATAGTTTCGTTATTGAAAGCCATGGATGCTATGAGATGAGATGCATACAGGAGAGCAGATAAGGAATATTTGGATGAAAAATCAGTTGTGATCGAATGCATGTGGATTTGACATGAATAGCGACTAGACTTAAGGTATATGGTTGAATTTAGGCAATTGATTGGTGAGAAGCGATGGCCTTTGTGGAGCTAGAGATTTTTTATGGATAAGGCTTAATTTGGAAACGAATGAGGTGTGACGGTAGTGAGAACGAACATGCTGTGCATGTGTTTATGGCTTTGAAATGAAAGCTAATGAAGGTACATGCATGAACTTATCGCAGTTGGACCTAATAAACTGTCACTTGGTATATGACAAGTTGATGAGATACCTATAAATCGTTATGAAGTATGGTATGAGACGTGTGGAATGGGGTTTTCTCCGTAGATGTATGCCTTGGGACAACCTGCAACGGCTAGGTCTAATAAGGGCAGGGAATGATTGCCGGGACAGAGAGGTCCAAATAAAGAATGGCTCCTGGCAGGCTTCTAAGATGACAAGAGGCAGGAATGACCCAAGTCATAACTTGAAAGAGAAAGTCTAGGTATCGGTTGAGTCCAATTATGGTTAAGAGATGTGTGGCACGAGATTGATTCTCGAAATGAATGTTCAAAAGTGGCATGGTTAAAAGTTTTATGCTTGGCAGTGGATGTCGTTTGAAAAAGAAAAGTGATGTTTGTAATGGGCCTGTTAGGCGTGTTTTATGAATGATATCGTGTGATTATTATGGCCAAGGTCTAACTAAGAGATTAGACAGCGTATGGGGAGTATATACCCCGTTGAACTGATGTTTGTTGAAAATGAGAAAGCCTATCATGTTTGTGATAGAGTGGCAGATGCCTTATGCTTAGAGTTTGGGCGATTGACTTATAGAAGTAACACCTTGAGTATTTGCTGGGCGTTAACCTAGTTGAGTTTTGGCCTAGTTGACACTTGTCTAGTACTAGCTGTTAATTGTGAAATTGTTTAGTTGAGGCTGGCGTGTTGTGTGGTTGCTACTTAAGGATAATTTGGAATGCTTGTATAATAAGCACTAGTTGAGAATTGTTTGGGAACCATTAATGGTTGATGATGAAAGATATTGAGATGAGCAGTTTGAGACTGCTAGACTTAAATGACTTAAGTCTTTGATTCCTAGAGGGAATCATAGTGGTTTAAGTGACATGAGAATCCAATGACGTTGAATGACCCAAGTATGATTGTAGAAGAGCATTGGGCTCGAGTATACATGGTATGGAAGATCCCAAAACTGAGCAGGATCATGAGAATTGAGTAAAGATGAGCGACTGGAATATGAGTACGAGAAGAGCGTATGGCTCGATTTTGTTGATCGCGTGAGACCCAAGTGTGATAAGGGGTTACGAGAACTTTAAATGGAAATGAGAAAATTTGTCGGGTAGGCCAGCTCGAGGAGGAGCTGCCACCGTTGCCTGAGTCACTATGGCCACATATATTAATGTGGATGAGTTAAATGATAGAAGTCACGAGAAAGGTGACTCTGATTTATTCATTTCTAAATTGAAAATGTGGGAAGAACCGCGGGGGTTTTGAATAGCTTGTGAGATGAACCACGAGGTTGAGGTCGAGTAAGGTTCGACGAAGGAAATGAATTTGGAAACTGCCTTCTTTTAAATTGGGGATCTTGGTAAGGAAACCTTAGAGGTTTTGGGTACATTGGAAACAGATAGTGACCCCTGTAGTTTTGGCCTCAAGAGGCTGTTGATTATTGGTGAAATGTCACCAAAGGAAGAGTTTTCCTTAAAGGCATGATATCTGTCTCGATTGCCTTCATTGAGTTGTTTAATGAAAGTATTTTCCTGAGATAGCTTGAGAGTAAGGGTTATTGGATCCTAATAGTCTTATGAGGATTTGAAGATGATCGACCAATGTGAGGTGAGTCTTCCAAGTTGTCAAAATGTACTGAAAGTGGTCAAGGACCCTTTGAATGAGACGTGAAGTCCCTAAGTGAATTGAAAATTTGAAAGCCTTATGGCTAGTTGTTATTCATAATTTTGAGGAATGGTAATGGGATTTAGTAAAAAAAGGGAATGATCGGAAGACTTATGATCAAGAGAACTTCTGCTCACGGATTACGAGCAAAGAGATGTTCAATATGGAATATGGAACGTGCCTACGAGAAATGGTTATTACCTTGGTGTAATACTCACAATGAGGGATGGACAATTCGTTTCTTCCATTGTGGTAAAATTAAGGAAAGAGTTATGTCAATTGTCTGACATTGTCGATTAAAATGAGAATGTTTGAGATTGAAACGGAACCACTAAAAGTGGCGTTACGAACCATCACCCCTAAAGAGTAGGGTATCATTCTTAAAGGGCGATTGAACCATGATATGGTCGTTGATGGAAAGAAAGATGAATGGACTTAATGGTTCTAATGACTTGTGATTTTAGTGAATGGTTAAGTAAGCGAAAAATAGCGCATAGAGTGTAATTGCACAGCAATTTGAGGTAATTGAATTGAGCATTCAATATGTGAACTGGTAGAGACCAAGGACGAGCGGATATTGTCACTTAAGGTGATTGAATTATGGGAAGAAGAATGTCAGGCGTGGAGACATTTGAATCTTGGAGTAAAGGTATCGCCGTTGGTGCAGACTTCAAAATTGACGTCTTATGAAATGGGGAGGACAAGGTCGATTCGAAGTGAGAGAATGCCATTGAAGGGTATAGTTTCCTGTATAGGGTAAGTGACCCTAGTGTGAAAGAAAGATGAAATTATAATTATCTTGGTATTAAGATTGAGCATCTGGACTGAAAAAGAAGGGGCAAAACTTGAACGATTCCTGGAAGTGAAGTCCGAGAGACTGTCTTGTAGACAATGTTGAATTCTAGGAGAATGTCGATGTTCAGTTGAAAGAATGGATTTGGGATAAGGTCGCATTAGCAAGTTGTGGAACTCTGAGGCTAAACACTAATGCTTTTTTAGGAAAGAGTAACACCCGTGACAATAGAGGGGCAAGGTTTGAGCTCTCAAGTGAAAAGTGTGAGGAACTGCTTAAAAGATTCGACAACTGGAAGAAAGAAGTTGATAACAGTCGAATTGAGTATCTAAGGAATGATTGAGTTGATTATTACCGTTTTGAGAGACGATAATTGGACTCATTTAAGGAGTCATGAGAAATATGAATAACCTTCGAGAGTATCCTATGAACTTTAAGGAGATGCTCGTTACATGGTGAATGTGAAGAGCACGAGTTGTGGACCTGATGAGATGAGATGAGATTCCTCAGTTGTGAAACTTCTGAGAAAGGAAATCCCTGTGGAGCCTTTGAGGATTGGAATAAGTGACGAATTGATAGAGTCCATTTGAGTTGTTGGAAGTTGAAATTTTCTGAGAATGATAAATTGTTACAAACGGATCGTGGGCGGATTCCCCACAGGAGTTGTTCCAATGATGAAATGAACTAAGGACACAATATAACGTGAATGAATAACTAAACGTGAAAAGAGTTTTTGAGAACTTGAGTCAAGATGATGACTATATTGATAATGACGTTCCTATTTGGAATCAAAGGGGATGATAAAATCATATCGACGTGTAGTCGAAAAAAAATTTGAGATGTAGCAAGGCAAACTGAAGTAGGCTGTGCAAATGCGCCGTGGCAGTAAGACCACTTGAGTTGAAATGCCTAATGTATGATTGGGGTTGGTTTGCATTTATGCTCACGACAAAGTTCGGGAAACATTGTAGGTAGAAGAAGACTTCAAGTCAATATCTACCACGATAGAATAAGATTGTAGTTTTTCGAGGGGAATTGAAAAAGAGACAATACATATGTATAAAATTGCTTGTGGATATGAGAGCGTTGCTTAGATAAAGAAATACCTCGAAGTTATGTGAATTATAAGAGGTTGAAAGCATTGACCGTCAAAAGGGAATTGATGGAAAGTCACGAGGAACAAAGAGATTACCCTGTATTGTTATTGCAATATCCATATCGCTAAGGAAGGGTAAATTATTTAGCGGATGCTTATAATTGAACTTTGAGCATTGAGTAATTGGTGATAGAGGGACAAATCTTCCCTCAAGACATAAAAGATTCATCTTTTAAATTGGAAGTTTGCCAATTGATTAGCTTGACGGCTACCTGAAGCCTCGAGTTTGAAGGTCAGAAAGGAATTGAGATATTGCCATGATCAGACCATGATGTCTAAGGGGTATGGAAATGAATAGAATATGGAGAATTAAGGTGTTCCTTGGAATGACACAAAAGTGTGCCAAGATTGCTTTAATACTATCGATGATATGGATTGAAGGTTGAAGAAGTCTAACGTGTGGTCGACCATTAGATATGCCGACAAGAGAAAGAGATATGGCCATGAAAATTGATGAATCACTATGATTAGAAAAGATTTTCAAGTGGAATCGAGGAGGCTATAACTCGATTGGGATAATAAAGGGCAAGTTGATAAAGCCCATGATTCTCTGATGGTATGAGGGAACATTTGAAGGGGGTGATACGTCAAATGACATGAGTGCCAAATAGCGCATTATTGCGATGATTTAATAAGGAACGAAGTTATTTTGAAGAATGATGATGCGATGTGGCATCAATACCCTATGAGATTGGATAATTAGAAGATGGCAAATTTCGAGGACGAAATTTCTTTAAGGGGGCAAGAATTGTAACATTTCGAATTTCGACCCTCTCGAGGCTATTGAATGGAAGGACATCGATAGATGTGTTTCAGTTGTAACTCGCTCAGAGTTGGCCACTCTTGAGTTAACTGACCAAAGGGAAAGACTAACGCGGAGTTAGATACGTGGACCTAGGAAATTTGAATGAGAAATGACACTTTGACCATAAAGATTATCGAGGGAATATGTTGGGCCAGCAGAGATCGATCTAGGAATGATCATGGAATGTATTGCTAGCGTTATACGTTGAGACGCGGGTGATTCCACTTAACCAATGTGTAATTTGCAAGAATTTCCTAAATCAGATTTCGATAATCAGAATCAAAGGAACAAACGATAAACCCTCACAATCACATGGCAACCAAAGTCGCCACAACTTGAGAAAAACCCCAAGGTCGATACGCATAGCGCCTGCAAGAGTCGCTCGTCAGTTTGAGATAAACTGAAATTACAGTCGACGAGAGATCGACATGAAATTGATTTGGGTATTGAACATTGAGGAATTCAAACATTTGAATTGAAATGGACGTCGCCTCATCGATGGTGGTTTATATTGAAAAAATGAAATTTTGGATGAAAAGTGCCAAATGACCATTTTACCCATCGACCATTTGTCTTTGTCTTAAGAATTCAAGAAGGATAAAATGTCATTTTCCCTCCACCATATGCTGTCGAAATTTATGTGCATGTGGTCAAAGAGGAGTCAAAGCCTTGAGTTGTATTATTGGGATATGCCACATGTCACTCATTACAGGCTTCAAGCATTTATTACCCACCTAATTCCATCTTGTCAAATTAACTCTAATAATTTGTGTGAAACCTCTTGCCAAAGACCATTATCAACCGTGTATAGCCCCTCTCCCATTTTCCCTTTAAATTTTCTCTTCATTTTCTTCCTAGTCGAACACTGCTCGCTCGACCGGTTCTATGCTCTTTGTTCGGTTTGCTGGAGCCCTACTTTTCGGCGCTGTCTCACTGAGCTTCTACCACGAGGAGCAAGATCAACCTGTCCTTGATGAGTTTCAAGTAGTAGCTCAACGTTTCGTTGAGTGATTTTTCTCTACCAGGCTTTAGACCAAAACCAGACAGAATTTGTGCGAGCTGAGGTAAGGCTTCCTTTCCCACTCTTGGAGACTTCGATTGGCCTCAAAGTTTTAAGAGATCTTCATTACATCTAGTACTCAAGTTGGATGGTCTATGGTTGCAAGTTTGGTAGTATTAAAATAGGTTTTCATGGCTGATTGTGGATGATTAAAATTCGACAAAAAACTGATCGTCGAACATAAAGGAGAGATCAAGCTGTTCAAAGGACTTTGTGGTGTAGTTGCACTTCAAATCTCTTGGTGAGTTTCCTAAACATATATATTGAGATCCTAGCAAGTTTATTTTGTGAAGAATTGAGGCTTAAGATTGAGATAAGGCTTGATTATGCTAGTTGAACCAAAAATCGATTATATTTTAGAGTGTACCTATTTTGGCCGATTCTGTTGGGGACTAATTAAGGGGTATTTTGACTTCAAATTGGCTCATAATATCCTATAAGACGTGATGTGAGGTGTTAATGGGGAGTATGCGAAGTAGATTGGGATTTAGAAGTGATTTAAAGGCTATTTGGAGCATGAAACTCTAAGTTATGCCTTGCCTTGCATGTGACCTCATGAACCAAATGAATTGAGGACTCGTGGGAGTGTTGTCATGTGTTCAATTGATTAATAAGGCGTCTTGAGTTGCCAATTGAATGGCTATTTAGGGAATGAGTTAATGGAAGTGAGAATTCAATGGCTTTTTGATCCAAAATTGGTGAACATTTCTAGGTTGACGAGGGATTCTTGGTGGATTGCATACTTGTGGCATTGAAGAGAGTCACTTAGTGTGGAAATTTGCTAATTGATCAAGGTAAATATTTCCTAAACCTTTATCTAAATGCTATGGCACTACTAGATAAATTGGTTAGATGAATTGATCGACTGGTGAAGCCTGTGGCTTAGATTGGTTGATGCAATCTTGTGGTGGTTATATTATGATTGTTAATTGGGATTTAGAATGGTTAGAGAGCTCCAATGATAAGAAATGGCTATAGTGCCCTATGTGAAATGAGATGGCTATAGAGCCCTGCATCAAGAAAAGGCTATTGAGCCTCGTTATTGAATTGGCTATAGTGCCTACCTTATGAAATTTGTCATAATGTTTATGCAATATAGATGGCTACAATGCCTATGTTATATGAATAGGCTATAGTGCCGTAGCGATCAATTGGCCTATGGCCCCGGAGATCGCGTTGACTTGATGCACCTAATGATATCGATTGGCCTGTGGTCTTAGTGATATCAATTGACTGTGATTCTAGTGATATCAATTGGCCTGTGGCCCCATTGGTATCTAATGGCTGTGAGCCTGAATAATAATGAAAGTATCGATTGGCCTGTGGCCTCAGTGGTACTAGTTGACTAAAAGTCATTATGATAACGATTGGCATGTGGCTCCACTGATATCAGTTGGCAAGAGTGCCAAGGAAGTGCATCGCGGCAGAGAGCCCAGGCGATGAGGAAATGAGATGTTATTGTGATGACTTTCTGAAATTATATGCTTGTTTTGGTATATGTTAGAAGCTTGAACCCATGAGATTAAGTGTGTATGACTGTGACTTTTGATTATGCCTATCTTACTAAGATAATTGATTGGTGGGTGCCTTGTGTCATTGCATTGTTGAATGCCTACTTCTGGTGTTGTTGACTTGGTCTGGGGTGACTGGAGTTCAGGGCTAGATTTAGATTTCACTTGCTGAGATTTCTATCTCACCCCATTAGGGGATTACCTTTTTCAGGTCCCAGACGAAGGAAGCCCGAACTTACCAATGATTGGCATTCGAGGAAGTAGTTGATCAATTGTATTTAAGACATTGGGTAACCTTAGAGATTGTTTATTGTTTGGTGGATTAGTTTTGACATTTGGAGCGAATTGAGATGTATTTTATAGATTTAAAAGTGTACTGTTTATTTTTGTCCTGACTCATTTTGATTTTTATTTGTGTACGGAGTTGTTTCTTGCTTCCGCATGTATACGAGATGAGAACATGAGGGACGAAAGATCCTGGATGGCACAACTTGATTACGGTCTGATGGGATGTCCGCGTGCTCACTGGGTTTGGGGCTTGACAAATATTATCACTAGATGAGCATTTGGCTTGAGTAAGCAAGATATGAGAAGACTCAAGAACTGAGAAGAGTCATGGGAATTGAGTAAAAGATGAACAACTGGAGTATAAGCCTTGGGAGAGCATTTGGCTCGGGTTTACAAATTACGTGAGACCCAAAAGTTGAAGGGGTCATGAAAACTATGAATAGAAATGAGAAAATTTACGGGTATGCAAGCTCGAGAGGGAGCTGCCATGGTTACCTAAGTCACTGAGATGACTAATGCTAACGCTATGAGTTGAGTTATGGAAGTCATGAGAAAGGTGACTCTAAGACTACTCGTTTCTAAATTAGAAAAGTGGAAAAGAACCACGAGAGTTTTGAAAAGTTTGAGAAATGGATCATAAGGTTGAGATCGACTGAGGTTCGATGGAGAAGATGGTCCCAAAACTGCTTTTCTCTAGATCGAGAATTTGGAGAGGAACCTCAGAAGTATTGAGTCCACTGAAGAAAAGAAGTGGCTATGGTAACTATTAACCATAAGAAGCTGTCGTTGATTGGTGAAAGGTCACTAAAGGAAGAGTTTCCTTGAAGGCATAGTATCTAATTGGATTGCCTTGTCGAATTTTTTTACTAGAGGTACCTTTCTGACGCTGCTTGGGAACAAAGGCAGCTTGAACTCCGATAACCTTGTGAGGAGCTGCGGAAGGTCGATCGATTTGAGACAGAATTCTCAAGGTTCCCTAAGTGTATTAAAAGTGGTCGAGGATCCTTGAATAAGACAAGTAAGTCCTTGAGTAGATTGGAATTTGAAAGCCCTATGACTATTTGCTATTCGTAAACCCGACGAACTGAAATGAGTCTTAGTCAAAGAGGCGAATGATCGGAAGAGGAGTAAATAAGAGAATTTCCACTTATGGATTACGAGTAAGGAAATTTTTACTCATGGAGCACAGAATGTACTGGCAAGGAATGGTTATTACCTGTACATAAGGCTTATAATGAGAGATTAACATTCTGTTTCTTCCGCCATGGGGAAAATTAAGGAAAGAGTTATGTTAGTTATCTGGCCTTGTTGATTAAAATGAGATTGATTGAGGATGAATCGGAATCATTAAAAGTGGGATTGTGAGTTACCACCTCTAAAGAGTAGGTTGTCGTTCTTGAATGACGATTAGACCATGAGATGGTCGTTGATGAAAAGAAAAAACGAATGGACTTGATAGTCCTAGCTACTTGCGGTTTTAATGAATGAACGAGTAAGCAAAAAGGATTGCTTGAATAATAGCAGCACGCTAGCTTGATTTGATTAGTTTGAATATCTAAGGTGTGGATTTGTGGAGATCGAGAAAGAACATCAATCCTTTGAAACTTTGTCACTTGAGACGACTGAGTCATGAGAAGAAGAATGGCAAGTATGATGGCATCTAAATCTTGGAGTAAAAACACCGGTGTTGGTGCAAGCTCCAAGACTGACGTCCTATGGAACAGGTAGGACAAGGTTGATTCAAAGTGAGAGAATGCCACTAAAGTGTATAGCTTCCTTCGTAGAATAAGAGGCCCTAGCGAGTAAGGAAGAGGAACTTCTGATTGTGGTGGTGTTAAAACTGAATGTCTAGACTAACGAGGAAGACACGAAGTTTGAATGATTTATGGAAGTTAAGTCTGAGAAACTGTCCTGTAAATAACGTTGAATTCCAGGACATGTCGATGTTTAGTTGAATGGATGAAATTGGGATGTGATCGCATTAGCTGATTGTGGAACAAAGTGGTTAAGACACTAATGCTCCCTGAGGAAAGAGTGAAAAAAATGATACATAGTCGAAGTGGAGACCCATGAGAGCAGAGAACCAAGGTATGAGCTCTCAAGTAGATTGTGCGAAGGACAATTGAAACGGTTCGACATCTGGTAGAAAAGAAGCTGATAATAATCGAATTGGGTATCCAAGGAATAAGTGGAGTGATTGTTACTGTCTTGAGAAACGATGATTGGACTCACTTAAAGAGTCATGAGAAACATGAACAACTCTTGAGAATATCCTATGGACCCTAAGGAAAACACTCATTATATGCTAAGTGTGAAGAGCGTGAGTTGTGAGTTTGATGAGGTAAGATTTCAGAGTAGTGAAGTTTCTAGGGAATGAAATCTCTGTGGAGAGCTTGAGAAATGAAAAAGATGATGAATTAACTAAGGTCGATGTGAATTGCTGAAAATTGAAGTGTCTTGGATCGATGGATTGTGATAGATGTCGTGGAAAGATTCTCTCGAGAGCTATTCCATTGATGAAATGGACTAAGGATGAGATGTAGCGCAAATGAATGAATGAACGTGAAAAGAGTTTTCAAGGACTTAAGTCAAGTTAGTAACCACGTCAACAATGGTATTTTCGTTTGGAATTGAAAAGCTTGTGAAGATCATAGTGACGTGACGCAGAAAGAAAATTTGAGGCGTAGCAAGGCAAACTGAAGTGAGATGTGCGAATACGCCGTGGCAATAAGACTATATGAGTTGGAACGCCTAGTGCATGATTGGAGTTGGCTTGCAAATGTCCTCGTGACAAAGTTTGGGAAACAATAATGGTGTGGAGGAAGGTTTCAAGTCTATACATACCACAAGAATATAAAGTAGTAGTTTTTCGAGAGGAATTGAATGAGAGGTAACACGGATGGGTGGAATTACTTATGGATATGGGAGCGTTGCATGCATAAAGAAAGACCTCATAATTATGAGGACTATAAGAGTTGAGAGTATTGGTTTCCCCAAAGGGAACTAAAGGAGAGGTCACATTGATTGGAGATTTTTCCCAAAGGTCATGATTACGATACCTTATATCGTTAAGGAAGGGTGAATCAAGTAGCGGATGAATATAATTGGAAATTGAGCATCGTTCGATTGGTGATGAGAGTACATACCTTACCTTGAGAAATAAGAGATTCAACTTCTAAATTGGAAATTTGTCAATTGATTATTTTGATGGCTACTTGAAGCATCAAGCCTAAAGGTTAGAAAGGAACTAAGAGGTTGCGATGGATGGACCCTAATACCAAAAGAATTATGGAAATCAATAGAGCAGGGAGAAACTTAAGACTTTCAAGTACTTGGGAAAGAAATCTCGAAGTTGAGGATAGAAATCTTACAGTCCCGTGGACAAGAGTATGAGTTTCATATTGAAGAGGAACCTAAAGAAATTAAGTCATTGGAAATTCAAATGAGGAAGCTATGATATTCATTGTAATTGCACAAAGATGTGCCAAGACTTGCTTCAGTATTATGGATAGAATGGATGGAAAGTTGGATTAGTCTAACATGAAGTCAAGCATTAGACATACTGGCGTGAAAGGGGCATGACATTGAAGGTTGATGGAGTACTATGATCGTTGGGGGCTTTCGAATGGAATTGAGAGTGGATTACTACGGAAGTAATCATGAATCTACTTAAGGAGTTGATCAAAACCATGTTTCGATTTGAATAATAGATGGCAAGTTGATAAAGCCCAAGTGTGATGCTACAAAAGAAGCTACTTTAGAAAGTGAGGTGGCGATAAGGCCCCGGTACCCCTCAAGACCGGAAGATTGGAAGGTTGCAAATTTCAAGGACGAAGTTTCTTTAAGAAGGGAAGAGTTGTGACATTCTGAGTTTCGATCCTCTTCGAGACTATTGGCATAGAATAAGAGTTCGAAATTAGATATTGGACAATGGAAAATTCCAATGTTAGAAAGGAATTGGACGTTACCTCATCGATGATGATTTATATTGGAAAAGTGAAAATTCGGACGGAAAGTGTGAAATTATCATTTTGCCCCCAAGAATATTAACCTTGCCTTAAGAAAGAAATAAGGATATTTTAGTCATTTGGTAATCCCCAATAGATGTCGAAAATTTGAGGGTAATTTAGTCTTTGTAGCCAACATATTATTGACAAAATGCCAAGTGTCATTACGAGACCAATTAGCATTAATTATGGACTATTCCACCTACCATCCTTTAAGCTTTGACCAATTGAGATTAAGACAAATCTCTGTCTCTCTCTCTCTCTCTTCATTTTGGGACAAGCAAACCCTTTCCATCTCTAACTCTCTCGGATTCCCTCTTTTTCTCTCGCTCAACTCACCGTCTAAACCGAAAACCATCCGGTTTTTCGATCATAACCTCGTCGTCTGACATCGTATGGAGGCAAGCTACCAACCTTTAGAAAGATTATTCCTTCACCATTCTAATGACCTATTGTGAGCTAAATTTAGCCCAGTCGTTTGTCTCGTAGAGCTGTTTGATGGAGCAAAGGTCAGACTGGTCAAACTTGAACCTGCGAGCTCCAAATTGGGTTTTCGAGCTTGTTATGGCTTGGCTTTCGGTAAGACCACCTCTCAATCTTAGATAAAACATATATCTTTGTGTTTATGAGGTCAAGGTTGGTTTATTATGGGTATTAAGGGTTGATACCTTACTGTTCTTAACCAATCAGAACCGATCAGCTCTGTTCAGTGAAGACCGTGAGCTTTGGGAGTAAATTAAGGACCGATCTTGCTTAGAACAAGTGGTAAGTTGACTCTCAACCTTAGTTTAACATGTTAAGAGGTGGATCGTTAAACATTAGTGAGAATTTGATGGGATTAAATGGTTGTTTGTGGCGTTTCCTCTTGAGCCAATCGGGTTGTTCTTTCCCTTGATCAACCGCAATATTGCAGAGTCATTTTAGGGGTTGTTCTTGCTTGATGAAGGCAGTGAACATCTCTAAATCTTAGCTTGATATGTTAATGAGTTATTGGTTGAGGATAGAAGTGATTGTGATATAGTTTGGCGGTTGATTTTTTATACATAGACCTTCAAGATGACAGAATCTGTCCACCACCGGTGAGGTTTGGAACCGCGGCACTTTAGGGTTCATCGAGAAGACATTTGGCTTCCAATCTTTGGTAAGACTTCCTTTACATATAATATAAGAGTTTGGCAAGTTAGGATTGAAGATTGATTAGAGTTTGGATAGGTTGTGATGGATGAGATATGGTGATTTGCAATAACAAAATCCGCTTTTGTACACCGGCTAGGAATTGAGCCATTTAGAGGCTCTTGGAGGTGTTGCCTTGCTCCAAAACTCATGGTAAGACCTCTAGGGATGTAGATTGATGTGTTGGCAAGATGATTGAGCGAAATAATGGAATTTAGATGAGTTTTAAAGATTGAATTTTCAGATTTTTCTTAGAACTGCAAGATGTCCTCTTTTGGTTGAGCCTTAACCAGACCTTCTGGCTATCACTGGTTGAAATTCCTAGCTTAATTGGATTGGTAAGTGACCCTTAAACCTTTACTGGGACGCTAGGACACTACTGGATGAGTTTGGTTGATGAATTGATGTGTATGTGGATCCATTAATCTTGAATGGTCAAGGCCGGATGAGATGAGCATGGACCGAGTCTTGTATGATTATTTGCGATATATGTGAGATGTTCATGGCTGAATTGATTATGAGAATGTTCGGTTGATGAATGTGTATGAATGGCCATGTGGAATGGGCTTGCTTGGTTACCAATTATGGGAAATCCATACTCGAATTGGTAAAGGAATGTCTTATGTGATTTATTATCTTGGTGTGTGAATCGTGCCTTGCATTGTGATTATTTGACCCTGATTATTCTCAATGCTATGAGTCTAATTGCTTGCCCTATTGAATTGTACTCGATCAGGAGGTTGCAAGAGGGATGAATTTTGGCTTGTGAGCCCTTGCTTAATGAGAAGCATGTTGTATGATGGCAAGCTTTGCATGAAATGACTTGGAACCTGATACGTCAGAATGAGGGTTGCCAATTATTTTTAGCCTGAGGCGTATTGACATGGGCTTGGCCATTAGAATTGAAATTGTTAATAACCTGATGCGTATTGGTGCGGGCTTGGGCATTGAAATTGTGAATAGCCTGATGTGCATTTGTCATGCCCCGTGCCCCAGGCACGGCGTGACTCCCTACAAGCACAAACTCTCTCGAACGTCCTAAGTTTCACATATATCGAGAGACGCATAATATCGATAGCATGCAGAAGCGACAATATATAAACTCCTTCGTACAATAATAAAGGGGACCAGCGTAATGAGAACACCAATAAATAAACATAGCCTCCCAACTTGTTCATATAAAAGCACCGGCAGACTAAACCGGCTGGTCGATTGGGACGACAAGACCAGTACAAAAGACTATCATCAACATCTTCAAAAGAAACAGTGTATCGAGACCATCATCAAAATATATCAGACCAGAAAATGGAAGCCCCTAAGTCGAGCTTCTAGAATCGTCAGTCTCCTCAGCATCCTCAGTAGGCTCGTACTCCGAGAAGGTTTCTGAGCAAACCTCCACGAAATCCTTTATTTTCTCGTCAGATGACGGCTCTACCAAGTCATCCTCGTTAGCTTCAATCTCAATGACCTCGTTGGTGTCTTCCAAGTAATCACATGAGGCATTCAACTGTCATTAAATAACATACAGATACAAACGAATGTCAAGCATGCAATCATGGCCCATATTACATCATTAGAATCAAGCACATATTGCCAAGTCAGATCACACTTTCCGTCTTTCCAGTCCTCCATTGATTCACGCCTGCATTTAGAACGCCTCAGGCTCGGTTCGTGTAAATATGCCTCAGACCATCACATTGACAAACTCGTGCAAACGCATCTTATTTTTAATTTCATTCCAGGCCTGTGTCGACACATCTCAAACTTCATCCTGCGTCTCAACGCATCAGGACATTGGTCATTTCAGCCCTGCGTCTCGTATGCCTCAGGAGACCATTTAACACAAACCTCGCACCTCAACACCTCAGGATATCCATCCACACAACCCCGCATCTCAACACCTCAGGGTATCACAGGTTTCAAGCATGCCAAACATTATTTCATTTTCAACTTCATGATCGAATATAAGCTCATGCAACGAGCATCGCATCTACGGCATACAAGGCAATCAATCTCATCAGTCACAAGAGGCAATCAATCCATGGCACAAGCATTCAATAAGCATTCAAGCCATCTATACCTCTCAAGGGTGCATAATGAGCAATCACACCATAAACTCCCAAGAACCAATCTAATTCACACCTAATTCACCCAATTGAGTCCAAT
Source organism: Rhodomyrtus tomentosa (assembly GCA_028455895.1). Lineage (NCBI taxonomy): Eukaryota > Viridiplantae > Streptophyta > Magnoliopsida > Myrtales > Myrtaceae > Rhodomyrtus > Rhodomyrtus tomentosa. Next base: position 6,996,755 of record JAPCWY010000003.1, on the reverse strand, counting down.
CCTCCTAGCCAAGATTTAGAAACTTCTTACCTTGTGCTAAAATCAATACAAATCTCCTTCCAAGCACTTCAATGATTCGGCTCCAAGGGTTCCAAAACAGGGCAGTCGTATACCTATTGAAATTCCATCCATTTCGTCAATTCTTCATCATCTAATTATCAATCCACCAAGTATAAACCTAAATAACATATCCATTGACATCATAGTACACCTCAACGATGAATTTGGAGCTCAATTCAACTCCTAACAGCCCCCCACAGATTTGGTATGCACAGAACAAAAACATGGCATTTTCGATTATGTGCATATCTGAAACAATCAGTCCTTAAACTAACTTAAATCGTCAATTTATCTACTAATCTACTTGCTAACATGTAGTTCTAGGAGTTAGGAAGCCTCGCCGAAAATTTGAAGCCAAGGCGACGTCGGAAAGTCCTCGAATGGCGTTGGTTCCTCCAAGTCATCAACCGATCAGTTTTTATCCTTCAAACACAAGACCTATTTGGGGTCAAAACTTCATCAAATTCATCCAAAATTTTTACTACAACTTTGTCCATATGTCCTCTAGATGTTCACAAAATTTTGCCTAAATATTCAAAGGTTTCGGGGTCCTACGGAGTCTAAACAGCGGCCTACCTCAGCTACGACGGTTTCCGTCGACTTTTGGGAGAATAGCCAGTTGGAACTCCTCAGTGGGTCAAATGACTTGATTCAAGTTGGAGGTTATCGGTAAGAGGATGAGGAAGGTGCTGATGGTCGGCTCGAGCTTAGGTGGTGGCCAAAAGTGGTGGTCGAAGGTGGCGAAACAGGCGGCAAAACAGGGGGCAGTGCTGGTTAGGCGTGGGGCAGTTTTCGGCGAAGAAAAAGAAGAAGAAAAGCTTGAAGATGGATATAGTGATGGTGGTTTCGGTAGAATGAAGGAAGAAGAGGGGTTTATACACAATTTTGAGAGTCAACTATGGAAAATGGTAGGTTAAAAGTTGTTCATTAAATGTCAATGCCTAATCCTTTGACACTTGTCTTCATGTCAATCAAGACTCATCCAATGGCTATTATTTCTCTCCATTTTCGGTAGCCTTGGGGTGTTGTGAAAGACTAAAATTCCCTCATTCCATTTATTAAGGCAAGGCTAAGGCTTGAGGGGTAAAATAGTAATTTTACTTTCGACGTCCGGAACGTCGTTTTTCTGATTCCAGTTTTCTTCAATAAGGTGACGGCCAATCCAATTATAATGTTAGAATTCTTGATTCTCCATTTTCTAATTTTGAGACTCATCTCTGAATCATTTCTCTATCAAATGTGATTCCAGCCTATCCCGAACTGACGGGCGGCTTTTGCAAACGTTATGCGTATTGACTCTGTGATTTATATCACACTCAGGGCTCGTCAATTCATGGCAACTTTGGTTGTTATGTAATTGCGATGATCTATTACTAGTTCCGACGATCTCGATCTTCATCGCTCGATTTTGAAAAATTTTGCAAATTATACATTGGTTAAGCGACATCACTTGCGCTCTAATTGTAAAACGCTAGCAATGCATTCCTTAATTGTTCTTAGATCGGCCTTTAATGATTCTAAATATCCCTTTGACAATCCTTATGGTCAAAGTGTCATTTCCTATTTGAGTTCCCTAGGTCCATGTACCTTGTCTCACATTTGCCTTTCCTTTTTCGTCAGTTAACTTGAGATTGATCAGATCTGAACAAGATACGACTAACAAACATCGTTAAATACATTCTCATTAATAAGTCTCGAAATGAGAGGAAAAATCAGAATGTCACAACTCTTTCCCCTTGCAAAAATTTCATCCTCGAAATTTACAATAAATTCGTTACTCAAACAAATGAGGGTTTTGATGCCTCATCGTTTTCTCGTTTTCTCACGTAGCTCCTTCGGTTCCATGGTGCTCCCAAACAACTTTGACCAATGGAATCGTCTTATTCCTCAAACTCTACTCCTTTCGATCTTTGATCCTGGCTGGCTTTTCTATGTAGGATACCCTGTCATCCACTTCGATAACCTCATAATCCAGTACGTGTGTTGGGTCCGGCTCGTACTTCCGTAGCATTTACATATGGAAGACGTTGTGCACTTGGGACAAGTTAGGTGGCAAGGCAAGCCTGTGGGCTAAGGTCTCAATTCGTTCCAAAATCTCAAAAGGTCCTACGTACCTAGGACTTAGTTTCCCTTTCTTTCCAAATTGAGATAGTCCTCTCATTGGCGACACTTTAAGGAAAACATGATCACCTACTTGAAACTCCAAAGGCTTACGTCTTTTATTCGCATAACTCTTTTGACGACTTTGTGCTGTCTTCAGTCTGTCTCGAATTATTTTCACCGCCTCTACTGATTGCTCTACCAACTCTAGGTCTGTAATGCTTCTTTCTCTAACTTCAACCCAGCAAATCGGCGTCTTGCAAGCCCTTCCATAGAGTGCCTCAAAAGGTGCCATTCTAATGCTCTGTTGATAACTGTTATTATACACGAACTCTACTAAATACAGCTAATCCTCCCATCCACCTTTGAAGTCTATCACGCACGTTCGTAACATGTCCTTAAGCGTCTGAATTATCCTCTCCGATTGTCCGTCCATCTATGGATGGTATGTCGTACTAAATTATAATCGAGTTCCCATTACATCTTGAAGACTCTTCTAGAAGTTCGCCGTGAACTTGGGATCTTTGTCCGATGTGATCGTCACGGGTACTCCGTGTAGCCTCACTATCTTCCACATATATAGTTCAGCGTATCTGTCCATTGTGAAATCTTTTCACACATGAATGAAGTGTGCAGACTTGGTCAATCGGTCCACAACTACCCAAATCAAATCATGGCCTCTCTGGCTTCTTGGTAGTCTCATTACAAAATCCATTGTTACGTGCTCCCATTTCTATTCAAGAATCTCTAACGGCAGTAACAATCCACTAGGCTTACAATGTTGTGCCTTCACTTACTGGCATGTCAAGTACTTCACCACATATTCACATACTATGAGTGTAGAAGACCTCACCAAAAATTTGAAGCCATTTGAAGTCTTGGAGCCCTCGAAATAGGACTTTCCCCAAAACTGGTCAAATTTCGCCTCCATCCTGACTTTTGCCCTCTCAAACAGACCTACAGGACAAACGGCTGGGCCCAATCAAGCTTATAATATGTCCCTAGAATCACAAGACAATAAACTTTAAGGTGCCGATAGTATTACCTCAATCTAATATTGAACGAAAAAGTTATAGTCGGAGGAAGAAAAGTGGTCGGGACTGGTCGAGCTGGACTGTTTGGCCGAGAAAGAGAAGAAGAAGAAAATTGAAGAGGAAGAAGATAGAGAGTAGGTCACGGCTAGTATGGATGTATAATGAGGTATTTCACACAAACAATAAAGTTTAACCTTGATAAGATTGATCTTATGGGCATTAAATGCATGAGGCCTTCAATGGATGACACTTGGCAAGCCTTGATAATTCAATCCAAGAGCTTTGACTTCCTTTGACCTTATATACATCAATTTTTGGTAGCCATGAGGATAATAAAAGGACCAAAATGAACTCCATTAGTTCTCAAGGCAACGCCAAAGGTCAAGGGGCAAAATGGTCATTTTACACTTTCCGTCCGAAATTTCATTTTTTCAATATAAATCACCCTCGATGAGGTGACGTCTATTTCAATTCAAATGTTCGAATTCCTCAATGTCCAATACCCAAATCTTGAGGTCCAATTTCATGTCGAGCCATCGTCGATTGTAAATTTCAGTTTATCTCAAGCTGACGGGTGACTCTTGAGGCGCTATACGTATCGACCTTGGGATTTTTCTTAAGCCGTAACGACTTTGGTTGTCATGTAATTGTCAGGGTTTATCGTTCGTTCCTTCGATTCTGATTATTGAAATCCGATTTAGGAAATTCTCTCAAATTACACATTGATTAAGTGGAATCACCCGCGTCCCAACTTATACCACTAGCAAGACATTCCACAATCGTTCCTAGATCGATATTTGCTGGCCTAAAATATTCTCTCGATGATCCTTATGGTCAAAGTGTCATTTCTCTTTCAAATTCCCCAGGTCCACGTACCTGACTTCGCGTCAGTCTTTCCCTTTTGGTTAGATAACTCAAAAGTGGCCAACTTCGAGCGAGTTACAACTGAAACACATCGATTAATATCCTTCCATTCAATAGTCTCGAGAGGGTTGGAATTCGAAATGTCACAATTCTTCCCCCTTAATGAAATTTCGTCCTCGAAATTTTTCATTTTCCAATTATTCAAGCTCGCGAGGTACAGATGCCTCATTGCATTTTCATTCTTGAAAAGAACTTGGTTTCTTATTAAAACATCGCAATAATGCGCTTTTTGGCACTCATGTCATATGACGTATCACTCCCTCCAAATGTTCTCTCATACTATTAGAGATTTAAGGGCTTTATCAACTTGCCATTTATTATCCAAATCGAGGTATAGCCTTCTCGATTTCACTCGAAAATCTCTAATGATCATAGTGATTCATCAACTTTCATGGCCACGTATCTCTCTCTTGTCGGCATGTCTAATGCTCGACCACACATTAGACTAATTCAACCTTCGATCCACATCATTGATAGTATTAAGGTAATCATGGCACACCTTTGTGCCATCTCAAGGAACACCTTAATTCTCCATATTCTATTCATTTTCCTACCCCTTAGATATCAGGGTCTAATCATGGCAATATCTCAATTCCTTTCCAACCTTTAGGCTTGGTATTTCAGTTAGCCATCAAACTTAGCCATTGGCAAAGTCCTAATTTAGAAGTTGAATATCTTATTTCTCGAGGGAAGATATGTCCATCCATTATTAATTACACAACGCTCAATTCTCAATTATATGTGTTCGCTACTTAATTCCCCCTTCTTTAGTGATATGAATATCGCTATAATAACACTTGGGTGATCTCTTCATTCCACATGGCCCGCCTTCAATTCCCTTAGATAGTCCATGCTCTCAACCTCTTATAGTTCACATAAATTTGAGGTCTTTCTTATTTTGTTCGATTCCCCTCAGGAATTACTACCTTATTTTCTTATGGTAGATATAGACTCAAAATCTCTTTCCATCTAAACAATGTTTTCTAAATTTTGTCTCAAGGATATTCACAATCCATCTCCAATCGTATACTAGGCGTTCTCCTCATGTGGTCTTATTGTCATGGCGCATTTGCACAGTCTGTTTCAGTTGGCCTTGCTACGCCTCCAGTTTCTTCCATGCATCACTTCATTATGGTTCTCTCGATCCTTTTGATTCCAAACAGGAACGTCATTATCAGTATAGTCATCATTTTGACTCAAGTCCTCGAAAACTCTTTTCACGTTCAGTTATTTATTCACATTAGATCGCGTCCTTAGTCCATTTCATTAATGGAACAACTCTTGTGGGGAATCTTCCCACGATCCGTCTGTAACAATTCACCAATCTCAAGTAATTTTAACTTCCAGCAAGTAACATCGACTCAGTCGATTCATCACTTATCAATCCTCAAAGGCTTCACATGGATTTCATCTCTTAAAAATTTCACAATTGGAGAATCTTACCTCATCAGATTCGCAGTTCGTGCGCTTCACATTTAGCATACAACAAGCATCTCCTTAGAGTCCATAGGATACTCTCAAAGCTATTCACATGACTCCTTAAATGAGTCCAATCATCGTCTCTCAAGACGGTAACAATCAACTCAATCATTACTTGGGCACTTAATCCGACTATTATCAACTTCTTTCTATCAGGTGTCGAATCTTTCAAATAGTTCTTCACACTTTTCACTTGAAGGTTCAAACCTTGGCCCTATGCTCTCATGAGTCCCCACTTGGTCTCTGTAGCATTTTGCTTATTTTTTTCACTCTTTCCTAAGGAAGCATTAGTGCATTGACCTCTTGGTTTCACAACCAGCTAATGCGACCTTATCTCAATTTCGTCCATTCAATTGAACGTTGACATCATCTCGGAATTCAACATTGTCTATAGGACAGTTTCTCGAACTTTCCTTCCAAAAATCATTCAAGTTATACGTCTTTTTTCTTAGTCCAAACGCTTAGTTTTAACACCAAGACAATCGGAAGTTCCTCTTCCTTGCTCGCCAAGGTTTCTTACTCTACGGAGGAAACTATACACTTTAGTGACATTCTTTCACTTCGAATCCACCTTGTCCTTCCCATTCCATAGGACATCAATCTTAGAGTCTGTGCCAACAGCGATACCTTCACTCCAGGATTCAAATGTCCCCATGCATAACATTCTTCTTCCAGTGACTCAGTCACCGCAAGTGACAAGATTCGTTCGTCTTTGGTTTCCACCAATTCACGTATCAAATACTCAATTTGACTACCTCAAATCACTCTGCAATTACGCTCTAACTTTCTTTTTGCTTACTCAACCGTTCATTAAGATTACGAACAGCCAGGACTATCAAGTCCATTCACTTTCCCTTTTCGTTAATGACCATCTCATGGTCCAATCATCCTTAAGGATAACGCCCTATTCTTTAGGGGACAACAACTCATGATTCCATTTCTAATGGTTCCAGTTCAATCATTCAATCTCAGGGAATCATTAAATCCAGGCAAACTAGCATGCCGATTTTCCTTGACTCCTTCCATAACAGAAGAGATAAACTACCCATTTTCCACCACGAGTCTTACGCCCTAGTAATCAACCATTCCTTGGAGACACTTCCCGTGTTCCACAAGTGACGTTATCTTCACCCTTATTTCTTCTAATCATTTACTTATCTTATTAAAATCCATTACAGTTCCTCAAACCAAGAACAATCATTAGCCATAAAGCTTTCAAATTTCAATCCACTCAGGGACTTCATGTCTCATTCAAAGGGTACTTGACCACTTTTAATGTACTTAGCTGACCTTGAAAACTTTGTCTCACATTGGTCGATCATCCTCTGATCCTTGTAAAATTATCAAAATCCAAACAACCTTTGCTCTCAAGTAATCCCAAGAGGATACTTTCCATCAAATAACTCAACAGAGGTAGTCCAGGCATATATCATGCCTTCGAGGAAACCCTTCCTCTGGTGACCTTTCACCAATTATCAACAGCCTCTTAAGGCTAAAAACTGCCACGGTCACTTTCTGTATCCAAAACTTTTAAGGTTTTCTCACCAAGATCTCCAATCCAGATGGAGACAATTTCAAATCTCATCCCTCCATCAAACTCAATCAATCTCAACCTTATTCATAGCTTCACAAGCTTTTCAAAACTCTCGTGGTTCTTCCCACACATTCAATTTAGAAAGGATTAGCTCAGAGTCACCTTTCTCATGACTTCCATTATTTAACTCATTAGCACTAATATTTGTCACCATAGTGACTCAGGCAACAATGGCAACTTCTCCTCGAGCTTGCCTACCCGTCCACTTTTCTCATTTTCGTTTAAAGTTCTCATGACCTCTTATCACACTTGGGTCTCGCACAATTAACAAATCGAGCCATATTCTCTTCTAATACTCGTACTCCAGTCGTTCGTCTCTACTCAATCTCATGATCCATCTCAGTTCTTGGATCTTCCCATATCTTACATACTCGAGCCCAATGCTCTTCTACATTCATACTTGGACCGTTCAACGTCAATAGGTTCTCATGTCACTTGAACCACTTTGATTCCCTCCAGGAATCAAAGACTTAAGTTACCTACTCAAGTTTAGCAGTTTCAGGCTGCTCATTTCATTACCTTCCACCATCAACCATCCAGTGGTTCCCAAACAACTCTCAATTAGTTGTTCATTATTCAAGGATTCCAAAATCATCCTTAAGCACCAACCATTCATCAAGCCAGCCTCAATGAGGCAATTTCTCAATCATTAGCCAATTACTATGCGAGCCACAACTAGGCCAACATTAAGCAAATACTCAAGGCGTTACTTCTATAAGTCAATCGCCCATACTTTAAGCATAAGGCATCTGTCACTCTGTTACAAACACGACAGGTTATCTCATTCTCAACAGGCATGAGTTCAATGGGGTATAAACTCCCTACACATCATCTAATCTCTTAGTTAAACCTTGGCCAAGCCAATCACATGGTGTTAATCATAAAACACTCCTAACAAGCCCATCACAAACATGAATTTTCTTTTTCAAACAACATCATCTGCCAAGCATGAAGCTTTTAATCATGACAATCATAGGCGTCATTTCACACGCCATGCCACGTTCAAACATTGACTTGAGAATCCATCTCGTGTCATACATCTCTTAACCATAATTGGACTCAACCTGATACCTAGACTTTCCTTTCAATTTATGGCTTGGGTCATTCTTGCATCTTGCCATCTTAGAAGCTCACCAGGAGCCGCTCCTTGTCCGGATCATTCCGTCCCGATGATCACTCCCCGCCCTCATCAGACCTGGCAATTGCAGGTTGTCTCGAGTGTTACATCTACAGAGGAAGCCCCGTTCTACACGTCCCATACCATACTTCATTACGATTTGTAGGTATCTCATTAATTTGTCCCACACCAAGCGACAGTTTATTAAATCCAATAGTGATAAGCCCATACATGCATCCTCATCAGCTTTTGTTTCAAAGCCACAAACACATGCACAGCATATTCGTTCTCATCACTTGTCATACCACAATCATTTCAACATCAAGCCTTAATTATAGAAAACCTCTAGTTCCATCAATGACTGTCACATCTCATAAATTAATTGACTATGTTCAACCACATACCTTAAGTCTAGTTGTTATTCAAGCCAAATCCATATGTATTCGATCACAACTGGCCTTTAATCAAAATATTCCTTATTCGTTTCCTTGTACACACCTTGTCTCATACCATACAAGGTTGTCAATAGCAATCGATAACTAAACCATCAAGATACAATGTAATTCAAGCCTGAATCCGCTAATGCTAGTCATCTCTTTATAACTCATATTTCCAAAGTTGGGTCATTGACAAGCCATGATCACAATAGTATAATCCGATCGACCCCTTATTCATAAGCAATTCCCTACAACCTCAAACATAATTACTACCTCAAAATCCATGCTTATGTCTCTTTAATTTCTACTCACTTCCTTGTTAGCCTTAATAATAAAGTCACTCATGATCATCAATCAAAATCAATGCTAGAACCATTAGTATACATCACAAGTTCAAGCCTATACTCCTCAAGATTCACTAATCAATGCATAATCCTAAAGGTCTCACTATCTAAATATCCCCAAGTCATCAATCATTATCACTCCAAACATCAATCACATTGGATCGAGCTAACCTTGCTCAGATACCACTTAAACGAGAATGTCACGCCCCGAACCTGGCAAGCGCACGAACATCCCACCACACCGTCTTGTTTCAATGTCACCCAGGATCCTTCAGCCAATCACAACATTCTTGAAAATGAAATAAGGTCACGGAAGCAATAAAACAATTCTGTACAAATTACAACGAGATGACTCAGGACAGAAGGGTATACTTCGCTTGTTAATAAAATTCTCCTCAGAAATTATCGCAATCAAGTACCTATAATTCAATTCCTAAATCCTCAAAATCTGGATACAATCCCTAAGGCCACAAAAACATAAAACCATTCATGCTATTACTTTATTGAGAGCTCATCCTCATCTTGCCTATATTTTCATCTTTAAGGACATGAAAAAAACATTAATCCCCAACGAGGTGATATATATATATATATATATCTCAAAGAGTGAACCCTAAACCTAGACCTGACTGCCAGTCCCCCCAGACTATACAACCAATGATAAGCAGAATTTCAGCTAGACAATATCACATGGCACATAAACTAGCACACGTAGACTTCAGAGTCATCACAATCATTCATTGCCTGAGCTCTCAGCCGCGATGTACTTCTCTGACACTCTGGCCAATTAATATCACCGGGACCATAGGCCAATCGATATCATCACGACTTTTAGTTCATTAGTACCACCAGGGACACAGGTCAATCGGTACATCTATGGCTCACAACTAGTTAATATTACTAGGGTTCATAGCTAATCGATACTACCGAGGTCACAGGCCAATCAATATCATCATTATTATTCAGGACTCATAGCCATTCGATATCATTGGGGCCATAGGACAATCGGTATCACTGGAGCATTCTGCCAATTGATATCACCGGGGTCACGGGCTAATTGATATCATCACGGCTCCAAGCCAATGTGATCTCCGTACAAGCCAACGATCGCTGGGGCACTATAGCCCATTCATATAGCATCAACATTATAACCGTTTAGATAACATATGCATTATAGCCATCTATATAGCATAAACATTATGACCAATTCCATGATGTTGGCACTATAGCCAATTCAATAACAGGGGCTTTATAGCCAACTCATACGAATCCAGGGCTCAATAGCTGAGCTACATTACCAAGCTCAATAGCAATTTACATCACACAATCGCCACTCAAGGAGACATACCACACAGCCATGCAAGCATCCGCGTCATTTGAGTACACAAGTCATCAATTCAACCATGGAAAATCACAATTTCACTCCAAGCAAGCATGAATGGTTCGGTGCACCCACATTTCATGCGACCATTAACAATTCAAACACCTTGGGTGCACAATTTCATCAATTCACCACCCAAACTCATACAGCATTATCCTAACGTTCGAGTAAAGGTTTAAGAGACACTTAACTTTGATCGAATAGCAAGGAATCCAAACCAATTAATCCTTCCCAACTCAGCAAGTCCACGGCCAACAAGGATCATGCACCATCCTAGGTAATTTCACCAAGTTCCAGGTCAAAAATCTATAGAATCTCAATTCCCTTACACCAATACCTCAATAGCCAAATAAATCAACATTCAAGGATGTCCTAACATTCAATTAAAGATACAACAACACCTCCATGAACCCATAAAATGTTGGTTCAACCAGTCCTTTAACAGGGCAGAATATAACTTGAGTTTCGTGTACCATTCAACCTTTAAATCACCTTTAATCTCCAATACAATTCGCATTCTCCTCAATAACATCTCATACAATATCTCATGGTGTCTCACTAATCATTTCAAAGTCAAAATACCCATTCTTTAACCACCAACGGTTCGGTTCTATCGCAGTACCAACAAGGCAGAATCGATTTTGACCTAACCCGTATAAATCAGTCCATAAATCAATTCCAAAGTTCAATCCATCACAAAATCAACTTGCTATAACCTTAATCTACATGTTTATAAAATTCAACGAAGATTTGGAAGCGAAACAACACCTCAAGGACTTCCGATCAACCTGGTTCCACTCGGTGTACGTGCGGTCAAATTCTGCCTCAGAAAAATCGCCTCAAATCAACCATGAAAACCCATCAAAACTCAACTAAACTTGCAACCACAGCTCAACTAACTTTAATAATATAAGTGTAGAATACTTCGCCAAACATTTGGGGCTATTTGAAGTCTTGAAGCCTCCGAAATAGGTCTTTCCCCAAAACCAGTCAAATTCTACCTCTATCCTGAACTTTGCCCACTCAAACACACCTATGGGACAAACGACTTGGCCAAATCAAGCTTATAATATGTTCTTAGAACCACAAGACAATGAGCTTTAAGATGGCGGTAGTTTTACCTCAATTCGATATCGGACGAAAAATTTATGATTGGAAGAAGAGAGGTGATCAGGACTGGTCGGGCTGGACTGTTCGGCCGAGACAGAGAATAATAAGAAAATTGAAGAAGAAGAAGAGAGAGAGAAGGTCACGGCTGGTATGGGTGTATAATGAGGCATTTCACATAAATAATAGAGTTTAACCTTGACAAGATTGATCTTATGGACATTAAATCCATGAGGCCTTCAATGGATGACACATGGCAAGCCTTAATAATTCAATCCAAGAGCTTTAACTTCCTTTGACCTTATATACATCAATTTTCGACAGCCATGAGGGTTATAAAATGACCAAAATGACCTCCATTAGTTCTTAAGGCAAGACCAAAGGTCGAGCAAAATTGTCATTTTATACTTTCCGTCTGAAATTCTATTTTTTCAATATAAATCACCCTCGATGGGGCGATGTCCATTTCAATTCAAATATTTTAAATCCTCAATGTCCAATATCCAAATCTCGAGGTCTAATTTCATGTCAAGCCCTTGTCGATTGTAATTTCAGTTTATCTCAAACTGACGGACGACTCTTGCAGGCGCTACGCATATCGACCTTAGGATTTTTTTTAAGCCGTGGAGACTTTGGCTGTCATGTAATTATGAGGGTTTATTGTTTGTTCCTTCCATCCTGATCTTCGGAATCCGATTTAGGAAATTCTCGCAAATTACACATTAGTTAAAGGGAATCACCTGCATCCCAACTTATAACGCTAGCAAGCATTCCACGATCTTTCCACAATCTTTATGGTCAAAGTATCATTTCTCATTCAATTCTCCATGTGCACGTACCCGACTCCGCGTCAGTCTTTCTCTTTTGCTCAGATAACTCAAGAGTGGCCAACTCCGAGCAAGTTACAACTAAAACACATCGATCGATATCCTTCCATTCAATAGCCTTGAGAGGGTCAGAATTTGGAATGTCACAACTTTAGATAGGAATAATTCACAAACCAATACCAAAGAATCATTACTTTATGCTCATACTTAGATAACCAAATCTTTGTATTAATTGTAGTCTTTCTTTATGTGATCGTTCTTCTTATAAAATAAGTAATAATCCTTTTCAAATGATGCTTTTCATGGATCCAAATCGTTAGAATGACCGATGGTTTACAACAATACTTTATGAGTATGACTTCAGAATTGTTTAACATGCAATTCCACCAACTTTAAGACATAATCTTTAATCTTAATATAACCATTACACCTGATGTTGAGGAGTCATTGCAAATATGTACCCCTCTTAGTAATAGAAGAGATATAATTTCAAAGCCTCCAAGGCTTCTTTTATTTAACAGTGCAGTTAACTGGCAAAATACTTTTATAGTGTTCTTTAATAAATCGCTTTATAGCAAACAAGTGAATCCGATCACTCTTTATCTATTAATCACATAACGCTTTTGAAAGTTCTCACTAATGAAAGTGAGATCTACGGGGCCTTTCTTGATAAGAGCAATATAAATATTTGACAATCCTTCGTAAACAGAAAATCCTCATTCAGTTCTCAAAACTTGAACTAGTACGAATCTCAGTTTTCAATGTTAATAAAGTTGTCGTTAACAGAAACTATGATTGCAAAAAAAAATCAATATCTTCAATTAGCATAATGTGAAATTTTACCTCGAGAGATACATGCATCATCATATAATCACCTTTGGGCAGAAAACATGACATGTAATTGTATACTCCCTACATTACAGCGACCATGAGAATTATTTCAATCTTCGTTAATCACCACCTTTGGGTGTATGACGGCACTTAGACTAATCAATCCTCAATCATATGATGTACATGTAACTCTCCATGCAAAAATACACAATTACCTCCTGTGGGAGTGTAACTACGCATTAAAATAGAAGACATCCCAATATTTTGTAAACTGTTCTTTATTAAACTCAACCAAGCCTGTCGCTTTGGCGGTCACGGCTCAACTAAATTTACTTGAAATTGGGATATAACTTTATATTTCATGTGACATTCTGATTTTCAATCAACTTCAGACTCTGTAATGAGAAATTTATTTATATCAAGCGATGTATTTCAATTGTATTCCGCTCAAATCTGATCAATTTAAGTAGCCTGACCAAAGGGGAAAGGCTAACGCAAGACGAGATACGGGGACCTAAGCGACTCGAATAGGAAATGGTGCTTTGACCATAAGGATTGTCGAGGGGATATTTAGGACGGCAAAAAGGCCGATCTAAGAACGATTAAGGATTACCGTGCGAGCGTCATACGATTGGAGCACGGGTGATGCCGCTTAACCAACGTACGATTTGCAAAATTATCCTAAATCGAACTGTGACGATCGAGACCATAGGGACGAGCGATAAGCCCTCGCAATTACATGACAACCAAGGCCGCCATGAATTGACAAGCTCCAAACGTGATGAGAATCACGGGGTCGATACGCGTATAGTCTGTAGAAGCCGCCCGTCAGTTCGGAATAGGCTGGAATCACGTCTGGTAGAAGGAACGATCAGAATTTGAGTCCTGAAAAGTTTGAAAAAGGAAAATCAAGAATTTCAACGTCAATTGGATTGGCCATCGTCCTATCGAAGAAGTCAGAATCGAGAAAAACGACGTTCCGAACGTCGAGGGTAAAATGACCATAATGCCCCTCAAGCTTAGGACTTTGTCTTTATAATTGAAGGAAGGGAAAAATGGATATTTCTCTCCCCCTTGGTTGCCGAAAATTGAAGGACAAAGGGATGGCCATTGGATCTTCTTGGTTAGAGTAATATACAAGTGTCAAGCATCCAAGGGTGATAGATCAACTCACATTAAATGCCCACCTACCAATCACTTCAAATTAATCAATTTTTTTGGGGATAATAAGCACTCTTTCTGCTCCCTCTCACTCTACCATTCGGCCATTTTTGCTCCCCCAAAGACCAGACCAAGCTTCTTCTTCTTCTTCTCCAGTTTCTGTTTTCGCCGACCCCACCGGACGTCGTCGTTCGGTCCGTACGACCGTCACCTCTGGCCATCCCTTGCTTCCAGTTGACCACCCATACGTAACCCCACGTCTTGCTGACGTCCTCCAACTTGAATCAGGTCATTTGGAGCTCTGAGGAATTCGGGGCAAGCATTCTCCCACAGGTCGACGGAATCTGTTCCAGTTTGAGGTAGGTTCCGTTCTGAACCCTTTAGACAGCCGAAAACTTGGAATCTTTGGCTCAAATTTTGTGGAGATCAATTAGACATATAGATGGTTCTGTGATAAAAATTTGGTATTTATTTGATAATTTTTTGACCATGAACCACCCTTGTACATTATGCCCAGAATCTGCCGGTATTCTGTGTTTGAGTGATCCGACAACTTTCGACGACTTTTCGGCAACCACGCGACTTGAAACTCACGGTGAGACTTCCAAACTCTTAGGTAGACATTATAGGAGGTATAACGGTGTATATTTGATGGATTTGAGATAGATTAAGGCCGGTTGGACCCGGCATGAACAGAACCGAATGGAACCGGTTCAATGCCGGGCCAAACCGATTCTGTGGAGGGCTGAATAGGATGGGATTACGTTGTAATTTGGTGTGTATAATGTGTTAAGATGATGAGGAGTATGTTATGAGCGATTTGGATGGATGAATTGAGGAATTAGACTTGGAATTTTGACAAATCGATTGGTTAAACTAGATTGCACGACAAGTCGGCTTTGGGACTTGGATTGGCCGAACCATAGGAGACTCAAGGAGAGGAAATTTGCGTTGTTAAGCGGAGGTAAGGAATTTCCTAAACCGAAGCTAGGGGGATTGGACTCGATTGGATAAGTCGAGGGCCGAACGGAACGATTTATGAGAAAGTCATCGCATGTAATAGCTTGATGCGTCCTTGGATGTTATAGAATGATTGTTTGACCTAGCCTATGTGTGAATTGTCTGAGTGCCTGAGTACTATTTGAATTGAAATGCATGCCACGGAATTTATTAAACATATTATCATGCGCATTGGCCATTGGTTATGAAATTTGATTTTTTTAAAAATCAAGTTAATTGATATGATGTGGCATGAGACATGATTGTGGCATTGCATGGCATGGCCCTGAGGCGTATGAGACGCGGGGTGGAGGTTGAGACCCTGATGCGATGAGGTCGCGGGGTGGATTATGAAAAGGTGGGGCCCTGATGCGATAGAGTCGCAGGGTTGAGATAACCACGGTCCTGATGCGATATAATCGCGGGACAGAATACGAGCTCATAGACTTTGTTTAGAAATTGAATCGGGGCCTGATGCGTTTACCCGGGCTGAGCCAGATGCGATCTAATCGCGGACTAGAGAATGAGGCAGGCAGAGGTTGATTGATGTGGTGAAGTGATAGGCCGAGCATATACGTGCAACTGTGTGTAACATGAGAATATAAATGCATGTCTGTCCTCTATGCATTATTGTTTATTGAATTATAAATGTCATACCTGCATGAGTCTATGAGTTGGATAGATTGAGTGACTTGACTGCCTAAGTGGACGGTCAACCTGACTTAGGGTTAAGTTTTTCTTACTGAGATGTGTATCTCACCCCTTTTGGGAAAATTTTACTTTACAGATCCTAGACAGTAGCTAAGTGGCTATCAGGTTCGGGGACCCGCAGGAGATGACGGCGTATTACGATGAATTCACTGATAGGCAGGGAAATATATACATAAGGAAATGTACAGTAGTTTGGATAGATGAGGGCAAACCTAACTGGAAGCCTCATCTGTTTGAGGCTTGGTTTAGACAGGACAGGGATAGGAAGGTCGGACCGCTGAAGCCCCATGAGGTTCTAGAGGGTGTCATACCTCCTTGGTATCAAACGAGAGCAGACCAGGAGTTTCCCGAGGGCTCAGTGGTTGGTTCGAGGAATGGCCTGGAGCAGACGCCAACAGCTGAGTTTCTCGTGCCACCGCCAGAGGAAGAGGTCATTGTGGTGGAGCCGTCCGAGAGAAATCCATCCGAGCCGGACCAAGAGGCGACCGTGGAGGGAGACCAGGCTGAGCAGTCGCAGGAAGCGACCATGGAAGACTCTGTGGAGGTTCCGTCAGAGACTTTCTCCGAGTACGAGCCGTCAGAGACGTTCTTCGAGTACGAGCCGTGAGAGAAGAGCGAGGACACCGGAGATTCCAGCAGTTCTTCTTAGGCGACTTCGGATGATGACCTGACTTTTTGACTAGTGACCTGATCCCCCTTCCCTAGTGGATTTTGTGGACATCTTTTGACATGTTTACCCGTCGCCTTGTTGTATAGCGGTCTGTAGTAGATGTGACCAGTTGATGTTGATGTACGACTTTATGATGCTATCCAGTCCTGCTTAGTCTTGGGATATATATATATATATATATATATATATATATATATTGTACGTGGAGTTACTGGGAAACGCTTCCGTGTTCTTAAGGTAAATTATTTCATCTCTCGATTTTCCTTTATATATAAGTGAATCCTTGGGACCGCCGAGAGATTATTATTGTTTTGCTTGCAGGGATGATTGCATGCTCGCGATGAGGCGTGGGGCATGACATTTCACATTTACTGTATGCTTGTAATTTCATAAATTAGGGGCAATCATCCTCAAAATTACAGGCCTTGCTAATTTTCATCGATACATCAACAAATCATGTCAAACCATAAACATGTAATTGGTAAATCATGCTTCACATAATATTTACAGGTGAGCTAATACTTGTATTTCAAGATGCCATATAGAAATTCTTTATAGATCATGAGTATACGAGTACGTCGATACTTGAAATTGTCGATCCACGTTGTCACGCGCCCTCAAGCGCTCCTTATTCTTTTTGTGTGTGGTTCCCACGCGCTAACACATGCATTACACGTGTTCGGTCTCAGCCGGTACTAAAAATCTATTCGACTGATTTATCCGATCCAATCGTTACCTCGTTCCCGACCAGCGAACTAGGTTATGCAATCCGGCTGAAACGATCAACGACCATTTCGATCGGATAAACCGAGTCAATAGTCAACCGGTTTGGTCGGGTTCACAAGCCGGATTGGGTCATCAAGTTGAGTAGAGTCACCCGGGCTTGAGTGATGTCATGTGACGTCAACCTGCATGTGTCGAGCATGTGCGAGCCTAGGTCTAGCGTGCGTGGTTCTTGTTTCGCGCGTGTGGTCACCAAAGGAATTTTCTCAATTTAACTAAGTCAGAAACTAAGCAACCGGATAAGCATCAAGTCATAATATAGTTTAGCTTGGAATAAAATAACAATTTGATTTCTTGGAGATTTGAATTATTTCAGACTAAGGGTTAATTTAACTGACTCGGGAACCGTGCTCAAGAAATCCCAACATACTGTCCTCATGACCGAACTTCTTTTATAGCAAAAGTAAAAGCGTGAATTGTGCAGACTTTGTTCAGATGGGCAAAGAAATCATGAAAAAGGAGAACACTCTGCACCATGTCCCCTTATACTTTTTCTTGTTCCCGTTTACCAAGTTTTAGCCGTTGGTCTCTTATTCGGAGTACCGAGAGGTGAACTCCCATATCACGTATTCTGACCGATGAGAACCTACAAAAGCATATAAAATTAGGTCTTTGTCACGCCGCCCAAGTAATTTCATTGCAGTGTTATATTTGAGGATAATACGAAAGCTCAAGAACAACAAGAACAAACAAAAAAAAAAATCCCCATGCATGTGGCACGTCTGGTGGTCACCGCCAACAATCCTATTATGATTTTACTCGTTTCATCATGTAGTTTCTGAATACGTGATCAAATTTCACTCTCATTGAAAATAAAATTTCAAAAATAGCCAGAACGTGATTCAAGATCTAATATGTTTAGGCTCTGATACCACATATTAACGGCGATTATAATCCGTATGCAGCGACCCAAGATACGCACGTACAAATACACGAATCCCTACTCCATAGAGTTAAATAATTAACGCATATTGTTTCGGATTCATTTTGTTGATGCAGAATTGTGATAATTTTATACTTAGGAGCTTCTCCTCTATAAACCCCCTTTATCACTGGCTTTAATGAAACGGCCACTCACTATCGCTTCAGATAATTCTATATTTGAGGTTATGTGGGCATTAAGGTTTAGAGGAGGGACTTGAACTCTATTTACAAAGAATGAAACCCATCCCCTCATCAAAGATTAGGTTTATCTCGGTTCATACTGTACAGCCTCATATCCAACTAGAATCAAGAAACTATATATATATTACCTTTATTAGATCAATTAATAATTATAACAACAATTAATAAAGCCCACAATTGAATATATCAAAACAATATATTTTAACAATATAGAGCCCATTGAGAGAATCCTGAAACATATGGTTTAGCTTTAAACCAGCATTTGATCCAATGCTGAGCATTGAGCTTTCAGTATTTGGTCAAATGCTAAGAGATTTTTTCTTTCCAAAACTAACCTCATCAATTCCCTATATTTTTTATTTTTCCCTTTTTACTATTTATCTTCTTCTCCGGTCTAACAAAAGATAATTTTTAATTAAAAATTTAAAAAATTACATTCAAAGCCCCTTTGGAATATTGTTTTTACCAAACACCATTCAATCCAAAGCAAATCTTTAAATGAGATTTTACCAAATACAATTAGCATTTTTCTAAACTCCTTTAGGTTGAAGGTATTTGTATTTTTTCAAAGCTCATTTCAAATACTTAACCAAGTCCACCCTAAAAAGGACATTCAGAAACGTGAGAATTATGTCCCTCCACAATACTAATTGCACTACTTCGAATAAAACAATAAAAAAGCAAGAATACCTAGGAACTGGTTCCCGTAAGAATGCCCATAGTGATTCACGTAAAATTACACGAAGAGAAAGTAATGCCTACGAGCTTTAGCATTTTTAATCTTTGCTGGTTGAGATGTTAACTGCAGAAGTTGGTCAGCACTGTCAAATAGTAATAGAGTTGTCGACCTAATAAGATTAG
Organism: Rhodomyrtus tomentosa; assembly: GCA_028455895.1. Classification (NCBI taxonomy): domain Eukaryota; kingdom Viridiplantae; phylum Streptophyta; class Magnoliopsida; order Myrtales; family Myrtaceae; genus Rhodomyrtus; species Rhodomyrtus tomentosa. Next base: position 6,977,210 of record JAPCWY010000003.1, on the reverse strand, counting down.
TTTGGATTATTCTAAGGTGGATATCTTTTCGGGAACAACAAGGAGAAAGAGGACTAGAATTCATTCAAATTCTTTATGACAAGTTTACTCTAATAAATTTGAGTCTTATAATGGAAAATCCATCTACGTATAGGAGATGCATAGCACAAAAAATCAAAGAAAAATTTCAATCAGAGTTCAAATTTGGACTGTGTCTACCAGAAAGAAGTGGGCTCTAACGGAACGGCCCACTTCCAAGGCGTGATCCAGTTCAAATCATATAATACCACCATGAAGAAAGCGAGGCCGCCCTTGGCTCGCATTGTCCATGCTGTACTGGTAGATGATGTCGTCGTTGGTCCCACCGGTGGTTTTCAGATAAGAAGGTTCGTTGAAGTAACCTACCCCGCCCACATCTGGCATGTTCATGTTACGTGGGTGTTAGATTTAGGTTTATTTGTAAAGTGATGCATGCGGAGAAATGCAACGTCCTAAGTAGTATTAGTACCTGGTTTAAACAGATAAATTGAAGGAGTGATGCTAGGTTATTATATAAGACATTAAAAGTGATCTATGTATGTGATAAACAATTCACAAAGCTTTTAGTGTGAACTTTCATTCGAAATTTCCCAAGTGCCTAAAAGAAAACACTTGGCAAAAACTTGCCTGATTACTAGTTCAAACAACTTATCGTGCGAAGTTTACCTTGCGGTTGATGCGAACATTCCCAAAAATCAATTCACAAAACTTTTGGTGCAAAAATATATATATATATTCGGAACTTTCCCAAGTGCATATAAGAAAACTCTTGGGAAAGATATCTGAATGTTATGTGTCGAAAAATATCAATTTGACTGAGTAAGACCTATACACACAGGGACTAACTTATTAAAAACCCGCTAAATTTGGAAAAAAAAATAGGTAGTTCTTACATTATTTGAAGAGCGCTAATGGAACCAGCAATATCTTCTCATGCAATAAGTTTCACTAGTTAACGTTATCACTGACAACATAAGCTAACCCCCTCATGTCCCTTCGCCGAGCCTTAAGTAGCTATATTAATGACCGTTCCCTCTGGAGTTTCTCCCTCACTTGTCACTTCCTCCAGCATGACACCCTTGTTAGAAATAAAATAAAATTGATTGTGTATTTTTAACTTGAAGAAGAATCAAACTTGATGAGCAAGATAACTTGAATAACAAGTCAAATTGTGGAGAAAGCCAACTTGGAGAACAAGCAAAATGATGAAATTAGACAAGAAGAAATGTAGAAACTTCTTCAAGAAGCAATTTAGAAGTTCTCATATAAATATGTGATATGGTAATCAGTTTTTTTTAAAGCCTTAGCATAGAGAGAGTAGAGAGTGGTAGAGAGAAAGTTGTGAGTTTGTATTTCTTTCTTTGTATGAAGCCTTCGCAAAGCTAGTTTAAATACTACTATCGTCTTTATATACTTGAATTTTTTTCCCACCTCAAATCCTCCAAATTTTCGCAAAAATCCCTTCCGGTTCCTACAATTGGTATCAGAGCCAGCAAGTTGTCAAGGATTGTGCTGGAGCATAGGCGGTCAAGAATCTTATCGCGGATATCGAGAACCTAGAGTGGACGATTAAGGATCGTGAACCCGGAGCTAACTATGGCATCCACAAGTTTCGTTCAATTGCAACTTCCAAAGTTGAACGAGAGGAATTTCAACAATTGGTTCTTCCAGATGAAGGTTCTATTTAAATCGCAAGATTTGTGGAACCTAGTGGAGAATGACTACATCGAAGTGGTTGACGTCGAAGAATTCAATGCTTTGAAGAAGGAAGACAAGGATTCATTGGTCGAGTCCCGAAAGAAAGATTAGAAAGCATTATATGCGATCTTTCAAGCAATGGAAGAGACGATATTTGAAAAAATATCGTGCGAGAGACGGCGAAAGCGGCGTGGATATTTTGCAGATATCCTACAAAGGCAGTGATCGTGTGAAGCAAGTTCGACTTCAATCACTTCAAGGTGATTTTGAGTCTTTACGCATGAATAACTCTGAATCTATCTCATCATATTTTGATCATGTGCAAACTATCGTTAACCAATTGAGAGTTAATGGTGAGGAACTCTAAGAAGAACGAGCCGTAGGAAAAATCCTGAGGTCTTTAACCGAAAGATTTGACTATGTCATTGCGGCGATCGAGGAAGGCCAAGATATATCAACCATGACATTGGAGCGGTCGATGGGTTCATTATGCTCGCATGAGCAAAGAATGAATCATAAGTTCTTCAATTCATACCCGGAACAAGCTTTGTAAAGCCGGATCGCTCACTCGACTATAGGAGGACATCATATTGTTCGAGGCCGTGGAGGTAGACGAGGTCGAGGTGGAATTCTAATTCCACAGGAAGAAATAAAACACATGACAAATCAAAGGTCAAGTGTTTTAAGTGCAACAAATTAGGACATTACAAATCCGAATGTCGAGCAAACATAATGCACAAGTAGCTAGAACATGTGCACCCCATTGATGCTGAAGAAAACATCGTGTTGGCATGCAAAATGGATGACTTGAGTACCGGTGATGCCAATTTCTAGTATCTCGATATTGGGTGCAACAATTACATGTGGGGTCGAAAGGAGCTATTCTCCCAGCTAGATGAAACGGTTCGTGGTGAAGTCAACTTTGGGAATAAATCAAAGATTCTCGTGATGGGCAAATGTAATATTGATATCAAATCCAAAGATGATACTAATGTTACTATTGCAGACGTTTTTTTTTGTGCCAGGACTTTTTTGAAATTTTCTTAGTATTGGGCAACTTTCAGAAAAAGGCCACAAAGTTAATATTCAAAATGGAGTTTGCACTATTAGATGCGCAAATAATAAGTTGATCACATCGATGCATATGACAAAGAACCAGATGTTTCCTCTATCTCTCCAGACGAAATCTTTACTGAGTTTTCAAGCTATGGAGAAAGATAACAAGTGGATGTGGCATCTTCGCTTTGACCATCTAAATTTTCTTGGATTAAATCTATTGGTTCAGAAAAAGATGGTGACTAGGATGCCTTTGATCGATAATCCAAATAGTCCATGTGAAGGATGTCTCGTCGGAAAATAACATTGAGAATCCTTTCCAATTGGAAAAGCTAGAAGAGCCAAGCAGCCTTTGGAGCTTGTGCATACAGATATTTATGGCCTAGTTGAGGTAGAATCAGTCAGACAAAAAAAGTACACATTAATTTTTTTCGACGATTTTACTGGAAAGACATGGGTATACTTCTTGAGAGAAAAAGCTGAAGCTTTAGGCAAATTCAAGGAAGTTAAAGTCTATGCTGAGAAACATAATGAATTTAGTCTAAATACTTTGAGATCAGATAGAGGTGGAGAATTTACTTCTAATGAGTTTGACAAATATTGTAAAATTCATGGAATAAAGCGTCAGTTGACTATTAACTATACTCCTCAATAAAATGGTTTAGTAGAAAGAAAAAATAGAACTATTTTTGAAATGGCAAGAAATATGCTCAAGGTTAAAGGTTTGCCAAAGAAGTTTTGGGCAGAAGCCGTTGTTTGTGCTGTATTTGTCCTAAATAGGTGTCCAACGATGAGTGTTCTTGAAAGAACTCCTAAAGAGGCTTGGACCGGTAACAAGCCAGATGTTTCGTTCCTACGAGTATTTGGGTGTGTTGTATATCCCCATGTACCAGATGAATGAAGGAAAAAGTTGGTCAATAAAAGCCAGAAGTACATCTTTATTGATTATAGTGAGGTGACCAAGGGTTATAAGTTGTATAATCCAGTCATAGAGATAGTGATTATCGGTGAGGATGTTCAATTTTTTGAACATGAAGCTTGGGACTGGAATCAAAAGGGTGATCCCAAAAACATCACCATTGAAGATGAACCAGCGGTGGGAGAGCCAGAAGAATGTTCAACTGAAGTTCCATTATTTTCACTTGGCAGCTCATCTTCTTCACCAACAACGGTTTCAAAACCATTGGTTCGGCGTTCGCAACGACTACGACAGACTCCAGCAACATTTAGGGATTATGTGGTCACTAGAGATGATGATAGTGACAATGATGAGGTCATTGATGAAACAATGTCAAATTTTTGTTTATTTGCTTAATGTGACCCCATTTCCTATGATGATGCAGCTGCAGATAAGAAGTGGATCCAAGTAATTGATGAAAAAATCCACTCCATCGAAAAGAATGGCACATGGGAGCTAACTTCTTTACCACATGGTAAGAAGTCTATTGGTGTCAAATGGGTGTAAAAGACAAAGTACAAGCTCGATGGTCAGGTGAACTGTCATAAAGCCAGACTGGTTGTGAACGGCTATAAGTAAAAGCCAGGTATTGATTAATTTAAAGTATTTGCATCAGTGGTTTGAATGGATACCATTCAAATGATTTTTGCACTAGCAGCTCAGAACCATTGGAAGATTCATCAAATGGATATGAAATTTGCATTTCTCAATAGTTTTCTTGATGAGGAAGTCTATGAGGAGCAACCACAAGGCTATGTGAAAAAAGAGCGTGAAAATCAAGTTTATAGGCTGAAGAAAGCATTATATGGGCCAAAAACATCGAGCTTGGTACACGAGGATTGATACATACTTGTTGAAGCATGGTTTTCAAAAGTGCCCATATGAGCATACACTGTATATCAAGTCAAATACCAACGGTGATCTCGTCATTATATGCCTTTATGTTGACTTGATACTTACAGGAAACTATGAAAAAATGTTTGCTGAATTCAGGGAGGCCATGACAAGTCAGTTCGAGATGACAGACTTGAGATTGATGTCATATTTTCTAGGCCTTGAAGTGAAGCAGACAAATGATGGCATATTTTTTTCGCAACAAAAATATGTTAATGATATTTTGAAACGATTCAATATGGAACCGCTCAAATCAATTCGAGCTCTCGTAGTAGAACGGTTAGAGCTAAAGAAAGAAGGAACCGATGAGCTAGTAAATCTCACTTATTTTAAAAGTATTGTTGGCAGTTTAATGTATTTGACATCTACAAGGCCGGATATTATGTATAGTGTTAGAATTATTAGTCGGTTTATGGAAAAACCGTACTAATCACATATGCATGCAGCAAAAAGAATTTTCAGTGGAACTCAAGATCATGGAATTTTATTTTCTTACATTGACGACTTCAATTTAGTGGGATATACAAATAGTGATTGGGCAGGTGATATTAAAACGAGAAAAAACACTTCTGAATATGCATTTTTTCTAGGATCAAGAGTTATTTCTTTGTCCTCGAGAAAGCAACAAGTTATTGCATCCTCAACAGCTGAAGCAGAATACATAACAGCAGCTTCAGCAGCATGCCAAGGGATATGGCTTCGTAGGATGCTTAGCGAACTGATGCATGAGCAGAAACGTCCTATCATATTGATGTGCGATAACAAGTCAGCAATTGCATTAGCCAAGAATCCTGTTTTTCATGGAAGGAGTAAACATATCGACATCAAGTACTACTATATCTGTGAGCTAGTCAAAGATGGCAAAATTGAACTTGATTTCTATGGGTCCGAAGATCAAATTATAGATATCTCGACAAAACCTTTAAAGGCGGATTCGTTTAAAAAATTGAAGACGATGTTTGGTGTTATGGATTTCCAAAATCAATTTTAAGGGAGCCCGCTAAAAATAAAATAAAATTGATTTTATATTCTTAACTTGTAGAAGAAGCAAACGTGATGAGCAAGATAACTTGGAGAACAAACCAACTAGTGGAGAAAGTCAATTTGGAGAACAAGCAAAATGATGAACTTGGGCAAGAAGAAATGCATAAGCTTCTTCAAGAAAGAACTTAGAAGTTCTCCTATAAATATGTTACATGGTAGTAATTTTTTTAAAGACTTAGCATAGAGAGAGAGCAGAGAGTGGTAGAGAGAAAGTTGTGGGTTTGTGTTTTTTTCTTTGTGTGAAGCCTTCGTAAGGCTAGCTTGAATGTTACTTTCGCATTTATATACTTGAATTTTTTTCCCACCTTAAATACTTCAAACTTTCGCAAAAATCCCTTCTAGTCCTACAACCCTCTCAACCTTCCCAAGCAAAGTAGTTGCGAGAAGATGAAATCTCCCAAAAATGCCGAGACCTCCTTCCCTCGCCACCTCTTGAAAAAGGCTGGATCACCCCCTCTATCTACCAATACCAACGCTTCTGGGTTGCCCCGAAGTTCTTGAACGGCATCCTCGCTTGCCAAGACCACTTCCAAGCCCAAGAAACTTATGTCCTCCTCATCACTGCCCCCAAGTCCGGCACCACCTGGTTGAAGGCCATCCTCTTCTGTCTCTCGAGCCGGGCCAAGTACTCGGGTTCAATGCAACAACACCCTCTCCTCACCCAAAACCCCCACGACCTCGTGCCATTCTTGGAGCTCAAGCTCTACTTCGGGCAAGAGATCCCCAACCTCACCTCACTACCACCCCCGAGGCTCTTCGCGACCCACTTGCCATACCAGTCACTCCCGCATTCTGTCAAGGATTCCAGGTGTAAGCTCGTGTACCTATGCAGGAACCCAAAGGACAACTTCGTCTCGCTCTGGCACTTCGCCAACAAGGGGAGGTCCAAAGAGATGAGCGAGATGCCGCTTGCAGAGTGCCTTGACGCTTTTTGCCGGGGGCGTGAGCCCGCTCGGACCCTACTGGGACCACGTGCAGGGATATTACAAGGCCAGCTTGGAGATGCCGGAGAGGATGCTGTTCTTGAGGTACGAGGACATGATAGAGGACCCGCATGTTCACGTCAAGAGGCTCGCCGACTTCTTAGGGTGTCCATTCGGTGATCAAGAGCTGAGAGATGGGACCGTGGACGGCATAGTGAGGATGTGTAGCTTCGATAGTTTGAGCATGTTGGAGATGAACAAGACCGGGAAGTCATCGACCGGAGAAGAGGCCAAGTCGTACTTCAGGAAAGGCAAGGTCGGGGATCGGGTGAATTACACGAGTGTCGAGATGCGAGAGAGAGTTGACCGAGTTGTGCAAGAGAAGATGGACGGTTCAGGGTTGAAGCTTTGAATTAGACTTGAGTTTATGATGGTGCTAATAATAATCAATCACCATGGTCAATGTACGGCCTGGCTCAGGGTGGTGTCACGGCGATGCGGTTCAGATAAGTGCGTCGCAGTGTTAAAATTATAATAAAGTACTTGTGCTTTTATGAATGCTCCGTCCTTCCTTCAAGTGAGGAGAGTATGGTCATTAATTCTTTTTAGCTGACATTATGGGAGATCTACTCTATAGTAATTACTTCCTTCAAGATAAAATGATGGAATGTCAAAATGCACATACCAACTCTCCAAAGTCGAGCATTTAGCTAGATTTTGTTGTGAAATAAAGAATTCTAAAAAACTCTTCTGTGATTTCTATAATCCAATAGACGTTTACATGGCTATAAGTATACATATATACAGAGAAGATAAATAACCCAAGTTGACTTACAAAATATGAGATATACATAGAAAGAATATAAAACAATAAGAACTCTTCATATTTTGGCTCTAATAGATAGCTCACACTATTGCACGTAAAGATTCAATATCAATTTTTATGCTCATCCCTATCATCTCATGGTAACTAAGTAGAAAACAGACGTCATTAAGTACGAAGCGTCGTAAAAATGTGAGCCGTCTTTCAGATAAGATAATGAAAATGCGTGACAACGGATTTCGCGTAGTGTTCTGCATGTGTGCGAACTGCGACTCCTTACTTGTGAGCTTTGACGTGCCTAGACCAACTAAAAAATCTGATTGTAATCGCACTTTACGAGACCGAACCAGAATGTTTAGCATTCAGAACAGTGTAGACACACTCAAATCATTCAAATGCTTTAACGTAATGTGAGCGAAAATAACTAAAAGTAATTTTTTGTCGTCCATACGCTCATCTTTATTTTTGTTAAATTATGTCTTGCGTTTGAGCCTTATATGAACCTCGAACCGGATATGGTGACGTGGATTGGAGTTACAGACTGGATCCTCAAGGGCCATTCCATTCATGGAACAATTTCTGGCAAAAAATAACTTTTTGTAATTCTATTCCATCAACTAGTTTCTGAGCAGATAAATGCGTTTAATAAGGACATAAAAAAATTAGTACTCTCATAATAGAATTTCGTATGATAACAACGTAAAATTTCTACGGTTATAATGGAGGCTAGGGTCGCGATGAGAGGCAGAGCTACGCTTGCAGAGAAACGCGTTTAATAGAGACAAAAAGAAAATTTCTATTTCCAGAGTAGAATTTCGTTTGATAACAACGTAAAATTTTTACGGTTGTAATGGAGGCTAGGGTTACGATGAGAGGTGGAGCTACAGTTGCAGTGACCCAGGAAAGAGGGTCGGCAGCCGGTAATTGGAGACCAGTAATTGCTGGACGGCAGCCCGAGACCAGAAAAATAGTAGAAATTTTTTGTTCTTGAAATAAAAGAGTAGAAAATTTCTGCTTGTCATTTATGCAACAAACTTATTTTTGACCTAAAAATTTATTTTGAAAATAAAAAAATGAAATTGCATTACCAAAGAAATTTCTGTTCCAAATTCATTCCTGAAAACGGAAAAATATACACAAAAAAAAAAAAAAAGTTAACATGCGGCGTCCTAAACAGTTAAGCTGCTTGTGGTTGCTAGAGATATCTATCCAAGATTTGAGCAAACCAGAGAGGATCGACCGGGTTGTGGAAGAGAAACTGCATGTTTCTTGGAGGAGACATTTCTGAAAAATGTCTAGAAAGGTTAGGCTCCATTTGTTTATTGGCGAACGAGAAATTTCTGCAAAAAATGTTATTTTTCGGTATTTGGCTAAAACCTAAAATATTTTCAGCCGGTAGGAATGAAAAATCTAATTTTATTTTCTTGAGGAAAATTACAAAAAACTTTCAACTTTTTCTTCTTATTTTTTCCTTCCTAGTCGGTGACTTTTGGCGACCACCCACAAGCAAGGGATGAGCTCACACAAGGTCGGGGAGCTCGAGCCTCGTCAATTCCAGCAAGGGTCCAGCTTACTAGCCTCAAGCGAGAGTGAGATGGAGCCTCACCCGAGGTTGGTGAGGCTTAATCTCGGCAAGCTCGTCACTATTGTGCTCAGTCGAGGAAGAAGAAAAAAAAGAAAAAAGAAAAGGAAGGTGAAGGAGTGCGAAAAGGAGAAGGAGGAAAATTTATTTTCCCTTTTCAAAATGACCAAATCATTTTCCTCACTTTTGAAGGAATTTTTTTATTGGCCGAAATTTTTTTCCTTTACTAATTTTTTTTCTTCGAATCGTACGTCGGAAAATTTGAAAAAAATTCTAAAAATTATTTTTCATAAAATAAATGGAGTCCTAAACCAATTGAATCTAGGGGTGAGCAAATCAAACTGCCCGGATCGAGACCGCACGGATCGGACCAGGGCCGATGGTCCGATTCCCAATTCTAGAGGGAACCGTTCAATTCTTGGTTCTAGAGTCCTAGGATCGGACCGCCCGAACCGGACCTATCAATTTTTTTTTTTTTAAGTTACCTTCTCTTTACTTGATTATGGTTAGCATCGGAAGGGACTTTCACAAAAAATACTGGGTTGATTTTGGACTTGAGTGTGAATGCTTCAAGTTCAATGTTCAGAGAATATGTTGTTGTTGTTTGTATTCTATGAATGGCTTGATTGATTGTCTAATGAAGTATATTTGTTATTTGTTGACACCTAAATTTTGACTTTTACTTTGAATCATTTATTTTGCATATAAAATCAGGAATTAAATTTTAGTTCCTATAAAAATAACTAAATTATTTGTCATATAGGATAGTTTATTTTATGCATTTATGCATTACATTTTGCATTGGACTGACGATAGAAGCAGACTTAAAATTTGACAAGTAATCGATATAACATGAGAAATTCGGCTAAGGCATGAGATTACGGGCTTGGATTTATTTTCATATTTTATTCAGCCTACTAAATTTTAATTCAAAAAAAGTCCTTTAAATTAAAGTTTATTAATCGAAATAAGGTCAAAGCTTAGGCCCGCATTATCGGGTTTGACCTGCCCGTTCTCTGCGTAAACACCGTAATAAAGGGGAGGCAATTCATTGTAATACACGGCCAGAGAGATATTGAAACGGACGGGGACATTGCGGAGACGCCACCAATTGATAGATTCAGCATAATGGTGAGAGGATGTTCGGAGAGATCATGAGTGGGGGCTTCTTGATTATCTCCTTTGTGAGTGCAGATGGGGAACGGTGAGGCTTGCATTCACGATTTCCCGACAAAAAGGCCATCTCAGATTGGATCAAGAGAGAAACTGTGGATGCCATTCTTCACAGATTGCTTCACGGGCATTGAGAGACAAGAGGGGATCGATTCATGCTCAAGAAATTTACTTCAAATCTGGCGTTCTCTTCCACCAGACTGAAGCCATTGTCAAACAATTAAAAAAGAGTTTTTTCTTTTTTTTTATGCAGGTTATGTGTGCAGTTTATCAAGATATTGCAGCGGTTCGTTCCTAGCTGTGCCATCTCCTACGATCTAACAACAGCTCAGTCATTCTGATGGAAGTCCACAACGGCAAAGTCGTTCGCCATGCTAGTAGAAGTTCAGCCCCCTCCCCAGTAGTGACTCAGAGGATTCAAGATCCCTATCTACAAAGACGAGCCATAACTGCGAATTTGTTGATCACCAAATTGTTCCTGCCAAAGCATCCAGATGTTGATGCAGTTGTTGCCCATCCCAACCGGTGGACTTCATCATTACGAAACTACCTAGCGGACTGGCATGATCAATATCGTCGCCTAAGCTCAGGCTCCTGCAAGTTTTCGTGTCAACAATGGGCAAAGCTTTGTCAATTTACTTGCCACATCAGCATTGCTCTTGATGTTTATAAGCTGTTCAATCGTATTCTAGAAGTCAATTTTCCGTTCTGGAAGCGCCCATCAAGGGGATATAATCATTGATCAAGGCCATCCCATGCAAATTAAGGAGATTCCTTCACACTTTTTTTTTTAATTCCCTAACATGCGGGCTTGCACGTACAGGATATATTGGACATCATTTCCAATATTATCAATGTCGAGTGCTTTTCTTGATCAATCCTTTACAGATGACTTCTCTGCTATTGGGTGCCTGAATATAGCTGTTGATCGGGTCCAAAGAGGATTATTCCGAGCGGTTTTCACTTGCTAATTCGGCTGCGTCACCAAGGAGTCAAGTCTTCCACATGCAATAACTCAGCCGCTACCGAGAACACCTACAGCCGTATTCGAGATCCTGAGCTTGATCCGTAAGCTTGGTCCGATTTGAATTAGGAAACCAATTTGCAAAATAAGGCTGAAAATTTGATTGATTGAATTTTTAGATATCTTGCCTATATTTAATGATTTGATATCTATCGCAAGATATAAAATTTTGATCGGAAACTTAAAACCCTTTGTTTAAGTTTTTCTAAATATGAAGTACCTAAATCAAAATTAGGAAAATTTAGTCAATCTGACCTATCATTCGATTTGCTATCTTCAAAAGGGAAAATTTTAATTTGGAATGAGAATATTTTCGAAAAAAAAAAATTGAAAGGGATGATGGTGGTGATCTTGTCGATTTCTTTCCTTATCTCGTCGTGTATATTGTTGATAGATTGCTATCTTGATTTTATCTGCCATATTTTGAAAATTCCTAAATGATTTTAGTAAGATATGGTTTACTAGAAACCCTATCTAATTGAATTTTTTTTAGGAACATAAGATTTCTTAAAAAACCTTATCTTGTTAAACTTTAAGCATTTAAAGTCAAAATAACAAATTTTTCAAAAATATCCCCATGGTTTGCCGAAATTTTTTTTTTTTAAAAAGGAGAAAATCACATCCATGCATATCTCGTCATTTTAGCATACCATATCTCTTGTATATCTCATCTCTTGCATATCATGCATATCATATTTCCTAATATCATTTCATATATTATATATTTTGGAAATCCCCCTAGCATATTTTCAAATTATATTTTCATGTATTGCCGAAAATAAACAAAAAATACAAAAAAAAATCATTTTTATTACATATCAAATAATTTAGCTTGCATTATTGTGTTTTTCCATGTCATGCATCCTTGCCGCGTCATCATGCCATGTCATGCATCTTTGCCACGTCATTATGTCATGTCATTTTGCTATACATGTCATTAGTAGCATGTTTAGGGTATTCATGCTAGGTGAGTCTAATTGCTTGGTTTAGAAGTCACATGCTACTTAGTCTAATTATGATTTTTCGCATGTTATATGTAGTCCTCGCATGATTAGTTTAGCTAATTGTATTTTATACAATCAAATTGCCTTGCGTTGTCATTCTTTCCGCATGTTTTAATCAATTAGTTAAACTTTGCATAGAGGTAAAAACGACCTTAACCGTGTGTGACTTGCATTGCATCCCTTTATTTGGTCATCTATTCATGTCATTGCACTTGTGTTTGTTCGTTCATGCATCTATGTCATTCATGCATTGCATATATATATATATATATATATATATATATATATATAAAGAAAATCGAAAAAGGAACATCTCATTTGAAATTTAAGACAAATTCAATCCGAGTTACTAAATTAGTACATCTCATAGAATTAAGGTACCGAAAGGGCATTACTTTTAATTAACTAGCGTAATCAAGTCTTCGAATTCATAATCTCTGGTTCGTAGAAGTAAAATAATTCTCCTGCTGTTTTATTTAGGTTTCTAATCTACCTACCAAAAATGATTAGTAGTGACTCCAAATTATAAATCATTTTCAATTAATTTAAGTTGCGATTTGGTAGAGATTGGAAGAGTCTACATTAGGTTAGTCGTCAAATTAACCTAATAATCCATTAGCTTGAAATTTAACTAGAATTTTTAAATTTAGATCACGACAGCTTGGCGAATCCGCTGGGAAATAAAATTTTAATTTTTTGAAACAAATTTAAGACTTAACTAGTTCACTTGAAATTTTTCAAAAAATTAAAAGTTTTAGTGGATTTAGGCCTAATAAAATTTAATGGATGTCTCGCTTTTGGCGATCTTGGTTGAATCTCACTATTAAGGTGTTAAATATTTTTGCAGACTTGGAGTGAAAAGGGTGGAGTGTTTGCTAACCCTTTCTTGTAGATAAGAGTAGGAATGTATGTTTTGGAGGTTATATTAAAGTGTTGTTTGATATAAACTTTTGTGCATGCCTCTACTGCTCTTGCATATACACACGCCATATACAACTCGCCATTGGACATGAATGGCTAGGTTGAGGATGGTATTTGATTAGGGACAATCTGGCCATTACCATCTGGCCTAAGTCTCTCTCTTCAAGTCCCAAACTCTTCCAAATCGATACCATGATTCATCAGCTCTATCATTCACCATGTGATACAGGTCGATACTTGACTGAGTCGGATGTTTACGGGGGATACTGATTCAATCGCAAACCAAGGTATTTCAATCTAGGTATCCTTGAGGCTCCACTTTATCAAGCCTTGATAAATGGAATTTGAACCTCACATCTCATTTCATCCATATGTCTATGTGATTGTTCATTTTAGACGTCCAAAGGCGATATTTTCTTCAACCCTTTTTTCTCTTTTTTACTTATATTTTTGGGTTGGTCCATGACTATTTTTAGGCGAACGTTTTGTATGGTTTTTGATTTTTTAGAGCTTCTTCTAGTCATTCTTGAACACTAATATCTGAATGGAAAATGTTCAAAACATCTTGGGCTATCATACGTAAAATTTTGGGAATGATCCACAGCATTTTCCATTTATTAAGGAATTTTCATGCAGAACAATATAAGCTGGGATTTTTGCAGTTTTCTGGCGTTCAATTGATTTCGCAAATTACTACCCTTGAATGACTTCCTTTGCCAAATCTCAAAACTTGAAAGTTGAAGGTTGATGTTTCAAATAGTAACCTGCAAAATTCTAGATTTTAATTCATATTTTAAAGGGATCTTTTGCTCTTTCAATAAAGATCGAACGAAACAGTTTTCTGGATAAACATTTCCCAAAGATGCAATAAACTGTATTGATTGATCCATTTTCAAGCTTAAGTCTGAACAGAAAAATTGTTCATCTTTGTGTCCCATATCATCTCGTAAAATTTGGGAATTCTTTGATCAAAGTGTGAATTATAATGAATTTTATCGTAAAAGGTCGACGAAACTGAAAAATTGTCTGATTTAGTTCTTTTGCTTATATCTATTTTGTTCGTCGAGTCTAGAGGGTTGTCATGGACCGACCTCTCTTCAATCATATACTTATTGATCCCCTATCTTTCGAAGGTGATTAAAGATCGTCAAAGATCACTAATTTGTATGAGGCACACATTATAACACATGGCCAGAACTTGAGAGAGAGGAGGACAAGTGAAATCATGGGAGAAAAGTGAAAGAATGGGACTTTTTCTTCTTTGAGGGATACAGAGATTGCTAATTCGCAGCCATATTGAGTGGTTCAATCAGGGAATGCATAAAGTAAGGAGGCCAGGGAATTGAGTATACGGCCACACTTTTCTACGAGAGAGTATTGAGAGAGAACGCCAGAGGAGAGAGGACAACCTAGTAGCATGTTCTTGAATCCTTCTGGTCGGCAATTGTCGAGGAAGAGGGAACGTCCAGAAAAGTGGAGTTTTGGAGAAGTGCCTAGTCCAACGAAGTCCACCCTTTATTGATCGAGACCAACGGCCACCGCAGCTTCATATGGACATTCAATTCAGAATCCTTAAAGCAGTCAGAAGAAGAATTAAGGCCTTCACCGATAGTTCTCTCTTTTTCGGTCAAAGGCTGCACTTTTCGGAAAAGAAGCCGCATCAAAAGACTTTATAAGAAAAGAGTCCCTCAAAGAAGTTGAAGATCAGGGGAGTTATATTCTTCTTTTATTTGCTCATGTCGTGACATCTTGGTGTTGCATCTCATGTTTCCTTCCTAGGTTGAGCATTTTCATCAGGAAATTCACGTGGAGCACTCATATGAGAAATGCTCCTAGTCTTGCCATTGTTGCTGGCACGGTCCCCTCAATCGATCCGCAGAGTCCCAGCCTTCGGAGACCACGTTGGTCCAATACTTACTTGGTGGTCAAAGGAGACAATAAGACAGATTTCAAGGAGGAAAATACGGTGATACCCACTCCAAAAAGAAGAGACACCTATTTTTCTTCCCTCGACACTTAACAAATATACATAAAAAGGTCACCATTATTGAATACAATTCAGAGGCCAATTCATTGGACATGCACGGCACTCTTTGGTAAAAGGAAGAGAGAGAGATCCTCTTTCTCGATGTTTTTCTTTTTCTTTTATGCAGGTTGGAGGCCAATTGAATGGAAATACACGGCACAAAGAAAAAGGAAAAGGGGATCATCAGGGAAGAAGACGACGTGCGATGAGGTCCCAAGAGGAAGACACGGACAAGAAGGGCGAAGGAAGATTGTCTAATGAATATCTTTTCGACGGCCACGCAACCTCACCTTATCATTTAGTCGCCTCCTGCCAAGATTCACTACGACCTATGCATTGCCCATTGACCTCACCATCTGTGAGCACCCATCAAGAGTCATCGGAACATCCAATAGATCTCGCACCACTAGGCATCGGGAGCTTCTCCACGAGTCACCAAATCAATGACCAATAGCACGGTCGAGAAACCAAACCAATGCAAGTTCAAGACGAGCAACATCTTTGCGCGCCGAGGGGCTTCTCACTGCAACTTCTTCTCATCGCCGAAAGCCCCAGTCAAAGACTTTGCAGGCGCATGTTCTTCAGCAATATCCCCACTATTTGATGTCCTTCTCAGGGGGTCTATTGAATTCAATAAAATTTGTGAGGTGTAGTTTGTGTTATTTGCAGGTTTCTTAGGTTTTGCCAAGAAGTCCATTATTGAGAGTCCCCGATCCAAATCCGCGAGCCAGCCATCATTTGTCGTCAGTTCGAATTTGGCAACACTATTTCAGAATTAGAGTTAATTCAGGGGAAAAGGGAGTCAACTTCTTAAATTTGAACATGCATCAGCCCGATCAATCCTTGGACGGCCCTGCACATGACGACCATGCAATTGAAGCAGGCTGAATGGCGAATCCCAATTCATCATCCATTTGAGGTGAATCCATGCTTCGCCGTCAATCATTTCTCACAAGGTAGCAAAGTTATTGATGTTGATGCTCACAATGGTTCCTTAACTGGAGTTCCATCAATGATCAGTTGGACCGATCAAAAGTTTAACAATCCCTGATGAGCAAGTTTTAACACCGACCATCAGTGATACTTGCATCGATGGTAGGTATTTTTTGTTGTTCTTTGACCCGCCCAATGATGATCCTCGAGGCAATCCTTAGCTAGACCATTGAACAATTATTTGATCATGGCATGTTAGTCGACGAACGACTGAACAAAATCAAGGCCACCTGATCTCAAGGAAAGTATCTTTTGCCAGGGCCGATCACTTTTGAAAATGACTTTCATTGTTCCTTCTTGCGGGTGCCAAGCTAGAAGGCATGTTTTTGATTGCTACCACTAGAGCCAATCGACAAGCAGGAGCTTCCCAAAATTTTTCTCAATTCATTCTTTTAAAAACTATATTCATGCACATTTTCCTATGTAGGATCAAATGTGGAAAAAATCATTTGCCAAAGCTCAAAATCTAATGCCAACACTAGCCATGTCTAGGGCAATCTCATATTTTGGCAAAAGCTATACCCATCCTGATTGAAAATGGGGGCAAAGAGTATATTTCTCTGTTTCACATTATCGTAAGGGTGACATTTTCCTTCTTGCAGGAACATGGGACCAATCATGACAGTCATCACCATCGAACAGGGGCAACCAGAATACAACCAAGGCAAAGATCGGACTGACCTAGTTCTCGACTCGAGGAGTAGATTCCCTAACTTGTCTAATTCACTCACATGTTGAGGGCAACTCAGATTCTCTCATTCTTGAGATTTTTTTTTCTCATGCTTACAAATTCTACTCTTCAAGTAAATCTGTTTTCATAAAACATGAGAAATTGACTAAAATTTTGCATACCTAAAAATGTTCACCTATTGCATGGTTTATGGATGATTATTCTTCATGTCTGATTCATTAAAATTGAACGGGGAACATAAACTACATATGATGCATCGAATGTACAAATGGGGCATGACAGAATGATGAAAGGCAATCCATTTCCACATATGTCCTACATTTTAACCCCTAATGATCTGAGTGATATTATTTTGCATTCTTCAAGGCGAAGGATTTTCTCGCAAAAGGTACAATCACTGAAATGACAGAGGCATTCGGTTCTCTATCCCAAATAGTATAGGTGATCCATTGATTAACTACTTTGAGCGACGATTTTATTTCTTACCCCTGTCAAGAACCACCCCACATTGGGGCTGAGATGAGGTAATCCCAGCAGCAGCACGAGGTAAATGGTTAGAAATTCGTTTGCTCGGACTAACATCAATCTTCGGGTGTTTCTTTGTATTTATGCTTGAACTTCAATTCAAGCGCCTTAGGATGATGAAGAGCATTCATTTCTCTATCCTATACACTTCACCCCTTGCATAGCCCACTTGAGCCTGCAAATTTATTTCTTGAACCCCGTTGGGGATCATTTGTTCATTCCAAGACGAAGATGACATTTCCCCAAGGAGTAGAGTCGAATATGATTGGGTCAATAGAAAATTCCCAATTGAATTCATTTCTCGTAGAGTAGATTTTTTTATAATTTGTGCTTGTTCTTGTTGTAATTCCTGGTTCAAAATCATGGGATTGTAAAAAGAAAAAATCAGCCTAAAAGAAAAGGGCCCACTCCCAAACAGAGAGCAAAAAAAAAAGAGAAGAGATGTCAAAAAGCTGTAAAAGAGAAAGTACTCTCTTCTCAAAAAAAGAAAAAGAAAAAGGAAACAATAGGAGTTGGGAGTAAGAAAGCAAAGGCTAACCCTAAAAAAATCTCGGACATAAAAAATATGGAGAAAAAACATAGTGCCTACCAAAAGCAAGACCAATGTCCAGTCAAATCCATGTTCATTTATACAGTACCTTTGAATTTCGAGTGTACATTTTTGGATATTAACTTGTAAATTTCATATACTTGTTTGCATATTTTTGTAAATCCATGATCAAGTCTCGTTGAGAAAAAGACTATTGGATGAATCAATGCAATCACCAGTAGAAGGGTACCATTTCTCAAGCGATGATGTTATTCTTTGAAGATCATTTGAAGGCCGAGATCGGTGACAAGCAACAATGATCACCAACACCAAACCCTTCTCATATTTTTTATGAGCCAAAATGAGCCTTTTCATTCCTCAATCCCTTATCCCAGCCTACGTTGCAACCCTTCAGAGTATCTCTTGATTAGGACACTTGAGTTAACGTAGAGTTAAAGTATTTTAAGTATCGCTCGAAAAAGTTCAAGCAAGATTATTTCTCTTTCATTTTTGCAAGGTTCTTGACTTGTAAACCTGAAGCAGATGATGAAGAATTTCATTTCATAAGCCTTGACTCGACTGGATTCCCGTTTGAAAACCTTTGACCTAACCCTCATTACGGTCCTTATCAAGACCTCCAGATTGGCTCGGTTGTACCAATTGCGAGATTACTCAGACCTTGTCAAAATACGATGATTGTAACATGGAGTGAATTCTCTTGAATCCTGCAATCAGGATAAACGGCTTTCATTGAGAGTGAGAGAAAGCCCTTTCGGACTGAAGTCCCAATTCGGATTACATTCGAGGTATTCATAATGTGATAACCCCCTTGAACAGAATTGGTAATGCAAACCTGGCAGAATGGTTATGCATCAATCACATTATGAGCGAAGCACACACTTTAATCGTCTTTAACAAGAGCTCAAGAAATGCACAATGCAAGATAGACAGAATAATTTTGCATGATTTCATTAATTAATTTCAGCAATTATGTTTACACATGTTACTGCTGATATTGTCTGACAGGTAGTAATTCCTTATGATCAAGTTATCTCTCAAGGTCTCGAAATTCATCCAAAAGCCATTACATGAGCGAGCCTTGCTGGCAATACTAACCAGGTAGCTTTTCAAATCCTTGGTAAGTATATCTCCAACCTGAACCTTTTCGAGAGAGTGAGTGAAAGTCCCTTCTGACCAAAGTTCCTCATTCAAGTTTATAAAAATTATCAGAAGAGTCAGATAGACTTTCTTATTGACGAATTCTCCAGTGGAGTTTTATAATACAATCAAAAGCTCATGAACTTTTTCTAGCATATGATGTCGCATTTGAGCTTATGAATATCATCATTTCTTCAAGAAGATAGACAGTTATGATGCGGTCAGCCTATCCATCATTGCTCAGAGAACCCGATAAGTTTTCTAAACCTTTTTAAAGTCGACTTTAGTCATACCCTTGATGATCGCACTGACAATTTTTCAGGCATCATACCATTTTGTATTCATATTGATCCAATTCAAATGGTACATTATCTCTTGTCTTGATATGATAAGACCTGCTTGAGAAGGTCGAAAGTGATTATTTCTACTACCTCATGGTGACTCGCTGAGAAGATCCCAAGAGACAACTCTCGTCTTGATTCAGTGAGATCTGCTTGAGAAGGTTGCGAGAGATTATTTTACCGTCTCATGCTGACCCGTTGAGGAGGTCGCAAGAGACACCTTACCGCCTCACGGTGACCCGTTGAAGAGGTCCTAAGAGGCATATCTGGTCTTGATACGATGAGACCTTCCAAAAAAAAGGTCGCCAGAGATTATTCTTACTGACTCATGTGGACCCATTGAGGAGGTCGTAAGAGACATTTTACCGCCTCATGTGACCCGTTGAGGAGGTCCCAAGAGACATCTCTCGTCTTGACACGGTGAGACCTGCTTGAGAAGGCCGCAAGAGATTATTTTACCGACTTATGCTGACCCATTGAGAAAGTCGCAAGAGACATCTTACCGACTCATGCTGACCCATTGAGGAGGTCGCAAAAGACATTCTACCACCTCATGAGACCCATTAAGGAGGTCCCAAGAGATATCTCTCGTCTTGATACGATGAGACCTTCATAAGAAGATCGTGAGAGATTATTTTTACCGACTCATAGTGACCCATTGAGGAGGTCCCTAAAGACAAATGGCCAGGTCAAACCATAATTCGAGCACATTTTGCGTTGTCCCGCATCAAAGGGAAACCTTTGGTAACGGATAAGTCCCCTAAAATCTAAGATTCGCATGTGATTTTGAGTTGTTTTCTCGATTTCACAATGTATGCACTCTTGTGATTTTGAAAAAATAAAATGGTCAACTCGAACCATAACTCGAGTACATTTTCAACCCTACACAGATCTTGTGTTGTCCCGCATCAAAAGAAAATCTTTGGTAATGGATAAGGCCCCCAAAACCTAAGATCTACATGTGATCTTGGTTCATTTTCTCGATTTCACAATGAATGCTTTCTTGTGATTTCAAAAAAAATAAAATAAATGGTCATCTCGAACCATAACTCAAGTACATTTTCAGACTCTACACATATCTTGTGCCGTTTCGCGTCAAAAAGAAACTTTTGGCAATAGATGGGCTGGTACTTTAGTATCTTGGTATCTTTGTCAGAAGCTCGAAAATTAAGGGAATCATCAATAAATGAGTTATTTGGCAAAACATGTATTTTCATATGCGATCCATGTGCATATTTTTCTAATACGCTGAAGAGAGAAATTTTTGGACATGTTATATATAACACTTCCTTTCATGCATCTTTCACTTGCATAAGAAAATGGGATTAAAACTCCTGCAAAAAAATTTCATCACCTGCATTCACAAAATTTAGGTTTCACTTCTGGTCTTTGAGTGAAACCTATATGAGCTTCCACTTAAAGAGGGACAGCTATTAACACCTAAATTTTGACTTTTTCTTTTAATCATTTATTTTACATATAAAATCAAAAATTAAATTTTAGTTCCTATAAAAATAACTAAATCACTTGTCATTTAGGATAGTTTATTTTATGGATTCATGCATTACATTTTGCATTGGACTAGCGATGGAAGCGGACCCAAAATTTGACAAGTAATCGATATAGCATGAGCAATTCGGCTAAGGAATGGGGGTTGCGGGCTTGGATTTATTTTCATATTTAATTCAGCCCACTAAATTTTAATTCAAGAAAAGGCCTTTAAATTAAAGTTTATTAATCAAAATAAGGCCAAAGCTTAGGCCCGCATTATTAGGATTTGACGTGCGCACTCTCTATATAAACACCTCTAGGTCACGTAACAAAGGGGGGCCAATTCATTGGCATGCATCCTTGCCACGTCATTATGCCATGTCATGCATCTTTGCCACGTCATTATGCTACGTCATTTTTCTATACATGTCATTAGCATCATGTTTAGGATATTCATGCTAGGTGAGTCTAATTGCTTGGTTGATCTTCTTGTATTAGAAGTCGCATGCTACTTGGTCTAATTATTATTTTTTGCATGTTAAATGTAGTCCTTGCATGGTTACTTTAGTTAATTGCATTTTGTCCAATCGAATTGCCTTGCGTTGTCATTCTTTTCGCTTGTTTTAATCAATTAGTTAAACTTTGCATATAGGGAAACATGACATTAACTGTGTGGGACTTGCATTACATCCCTTTATTAGGTCATCTATTCATGTCATTGCATTCGTGTTTGTTCATCCATGCATCTATGTCATTCATGCATTGCATATAAAAAATGAAAATCGAAAAAGGAACACCTCATTTGAACTTTAAGACAAATTCAATCCGAGTTACTAAATTAGGACATCTCATGGAATTAATGTATCGAAAGGGCATTAGTTTTAATTAACTAGCGTAACCAAGTCCCCGAATCCATAATCTTTGGTTCGTAGAAGTAAAACGGTTCTCTCGGTGTTATACTTAGGTTCTAATCAACCTACCAAAAATGATTAGTGGCGACTCTAAATTCTAAATCATTTTCAATTTAATTTAAGTTGCGATTTGGCAGGGTTTAGGAGAGTCTGCATTAGGTTAGTCGTCAAATTAATCTGATAATTCATTAGCCTAGAATTTAACTATAATTTTTAAATTAATTTTAGGTCGCGACAATATTCATAGGGTTGACTTGATAAAATTGCAGCCTTTTAGGCCATGGTTGCTTTGTAAAGGTGTAATCTTTTTCTATTGTCCAACATTCACATCTTAGCTCTGAGGCTGGCTTCAAGAAGAGAGATGATAAGAAATAAATAATAAGGCAGGTTACAAACTATCTTATGGTTGTCATCATTGTCTAAGTCTCTTGGCATTATGTGACATTATGATTTTTCCTATCATGTTGAGACTTATTAATGAGAATATATCTAACTATGTATTTCAGTCGTATCTTACTCGGATCTGATCAATATCAAGTTAACTGAGCAAAAGGAGAAGGTTAACACGAGACAATATAGGTGGACCTAGGGAACTCGAATAGAAAATGACACTTTGACCATAAGAATTTTCGAGGGGACATTTAGAGCCATGAAAGGCTGATCTAAGAACGATTAAGGAATGCATTACTAGCGTTGTACAATTGGAGCGTGGGTGATGCCGCTTAACTAATGGATAATTTGCAAAATTTTCCTAAATCGAACAATAACGATCGAGACCGTTGAAACTAGTAATAGACCATTGCAATTACATGACAATCAAAGTTGCCACGAATTGATGAGCCCTAAGTTTGATATGAATCACAGAGTCGATACATATAACGCCTGCAAAAGCCGCCCGTCAGTTCGAGGTTGGTTGGAATCACATCTGACAAAAAAATGATTCAGAGACGAGTCTCGAAATTAGAAAATGGAGAATCAATAATTTTAACATTATAATTGGATTGGTCGTCGCCTCATCGGAGAAAATTTGAATTAGAAAAACTACATTCCGGACGTCGAGAGTAAAATTATCATTTTACCTCTCAAACCTTAGCCTTGCCTTAATGAATGGATAAGGGCATTTTGGTCAATTGCAATACCCCATGGCTGTCAAAAATTTGGAAAAATGACAACCCTTGGATGAGGTATTGATTGACATATGGATAAGTGTCAAAGGATGAAGAGTTGGCATTAATTAGACAACTTTTAACCTACCATTCTTCATGGTTGACTCTCAAATTTTATGCATACACCCCTCTTCTTCCTTATGCTGCCGAACACCACCATCACCATAGCCATCTTCTTCCTTTTCTTCTTCTTCTTTCTCTAGCCGAGAACTGTCTCGCCCGACCAGACTCTATTGCCATCTTCGCCACTTTCGACCGCTACTTCTAGCAACTTCCATCTGTCCAGCTAGCTACCAACATCAAGTTCAGCCTCTTGCCGACCAATTCCAACTTGAATCAAGTCATTTGACCCACTGAGGAGCTTCGACCAGCCATTTTCCCGAGAGTCGACGGAAACCGTCGCAGCTGGAGGTAAGCTGTTGTTTGAACTCCTAGGACCTCTAATCGTTTGAATCTTTCTATCAAATTTTGTGGACATCAAGGGTACATGTATATTGAGTTGTGATAGAAATTTGAGCTGAGCTTGATGAAGTCTTGACCCTAAATGGGTGTTGTGTTTGAAGGGCAAAAAACTGACCGATTGAGGACTTGGGAAGACCAGCATCGTTCGTGGACCATTTGACGTCGTCTTAAGCTCAACTTTTCGGTGAGGCTTCCCAACTCCTAGAACTACATGTTAGCAAGTAAATTATAGATAAATTAAGGATTTATAACAGTTTAAGGGTTGATCAAGGGAGGTATGCACAAAATCGAAAATGCCCTATTTCGATTATGTGCAAACCGAATTGTTGGAAGCTGATAGGAGTTGAAATTGAGCTCAAATTTCATCTTTGAGACATTCTAGGATATCCATGAATATGTCGTTGAGGTTTATGCTTCATGGATTGGTGAATTGAACAAGAAAAATTAATGAATTGGATTGATTTCCAATAGGTATGAGGCTGCCCTATTTCGGGATTGTTGGACCAAGTGATTGAAGTACTTGGAAGGGGATTTTTGTTGAATTTAGCACAAAGTTTCTAAACCTTGGCCAGGAGGATTGGACTCGATTGGGTGAATTGGGTGTGAATTAGGTTGGTTCTTGTGGATTATAGCGTGATTGTCCATTGTGCATCCTCGTGATATGTCGATGGCTTGAACGCTTGTTGAATACTTGTGCCATGAATTGATTGCTTCTTGTGAGTGATGAGATTGATTGTCTTGCACTCCATAGATATCTAGCTCAATGCATGAGCTTGTATTCGATCATGAGATTTAAAATGGAAATAATGTCTGGCATGCTTTGAAACTTATGATACTCTGAGGTATTGAGACGTGGGGTTGTGTTGCATTGTACCCTGATGCATTGAGACGCGGGACGTAATTTGATATGTGTTGACACAGGCCTGGAATGAAATTGAAAATCTGATGCGTTTACGCGGGTTTGTCAATGGGATGGTCTGAGGCGTAATTACGCAGATCGAGCTTGAGGCGTTCTAAACATGAGCGTGAATCAAATGGAGGCCTGGAAGGGTGAAATGTGTGATCTAATTTGGTAATGTGTGCTTGATTTGAATGATGAGATATGATGCCATGATTGTGTGTCTGACGTTCGTCTGTATCCATTTGTTATTTAATGACTGCTGAATGTTTCATGTGGTAGCTTGTGCATTTTATTCATGATTGCATTCACCTAAGTGCACGATCAGCCTAATCTAGGATTAAGACCTATCTTACTAAGATGTAAATCTCACCCCGTTGGTGGGACCATATTTTCATATTCTAGACCATGAGGATGTTGCCGACCAGACTATGTGAGCTGAAGAAGATGTCCACGTATTTTGAGGAGTTCCCAAACGGACGTGGAACTATGTACATTAGGAAGTGTACTGTAGTCTGGGTTGATGAAGGTGGAAAGGACTGGAAACCGCATATGTTCGAGGCTTGGTTTCGAAGGGTAGGAGAGATTACTACTGGACCACTGAAGTCCTCTGAGGTACGCCGTTGGGTTATTCCTAGTTGGTGTCATCCGCTTCAGTATTCTATGAAGGTCAAGGGATCAGTAGCTAGTTCGAGGAACATTCCCGAGAGGACTCCAACCCTGAAAGACACTGACGAGGTCATTGAGATCGAAGCCTCCAAGGATGACCTAGTGTAGCAATCAATAGACGAGACAATGGAGGATACCAAAAAGGTACGCTCGGAGACTTTCTTGGAGTATGAGCCTACCGAGGATACCGAGGAGACTGGCGATTCCAGTAGCTCGACCTAGGGGTTTCCATTTTCTAGACTATTATTTTGTTGATGACCTCAATGGTCCGTTTTCTTTTGGAGATATTAATGGTTGTCTTTTAACTTGGTCCAGTTACCCCTACCAACTAGCGAGATTAGTCTACCAGCGCTCTTGTAAGAACTTGTTGGAAGGTTATGTACAAATGTAACTATGGTGTCCTTGCTATCCAAGTCCCTGCTAATGTTTGTACGGAGGAATTTATGTTGTCGCTTCCGCATGCGAATAACTTTTATGCATCTCTCGAAATATAACTCACGGGACACGAGAGAGTTCACTTGCAGGGAGTCGCGTGCCTGTGCCCGGGGCGCGGGGCGTGACATCCCGCCTTGCTTGGTATCAGATCAAGGTCATCTCGATCCAAGTTGATTGAGGATTGGAGTGATAAGGAGTATTAAGTTGGGACAGGACGGGTAGTGAGACCTTAGGAAACTTGTTAGAATAAGGCATGAGATGCATGGCATATGACTTGGCGCATGTGATTGACATTGGTCCTGACAAGATTGTGGTGATTTATGAGGATTAAGTCTATGTATAGCGTTGAAAGTCATTTCTAGATCTAGGTCTGTTGAGTAAATGAGCATGGCTAGTTCTGGTGAATTGTTGAAGTGGACAGAATGGGGTAATGGCCATGGACTGTTTAGTGAGTGCCTCTAAAATTAGTTGTGTGGAAGGTCGTTATATTATCACTGTTTTCGTTAAGGCATAGTTTGGTAGCTCTAGATTTGGTTAGATGAATTAGTTACTAACTCCTTGATGAAATTGTGGTGGTCCAGGCTTAGTGAAAGCGTACAAGAATGAGTAATCCGCCTAGAAGATCTGGAAGATCCAGGAGCGGAGCCTCTAGTTCAAGGCCACCGGTGGCAGAAGACCCGAGAATTTACGGAGTACTATGGGCACTCGAAAGGATTGGCGACCTCATCGACAGGCAGACCCAGGATAAGGATGTTGTCATAGCTTAAGCAGTGAGGGACGCAATAGCTGCTGTCAATACCAATAACGGCAATAATGGAGGTAATGGAAATAACGGTGATCATGGCCAGGGCAATGAGGTAGGGACTGCATAGGAGGAAGTTGTTGTGGCCAGGCAGATGGGCTAGCTGGTCGAACAATTTATCAAGTTGAAGCTAACCTAGTTCAATGGGACTAGAGACCCCGAACTAGCATTGAGATGGATCAAGAAACTAGAAAAGGCCTTTGGAGTACTAATGTGCACAGATGAGGAAAAGGTATTGTTAGCGGTGTGTCAGCTAGAAGGGACCGCCAATGACTGGTGGACTGCCACCAAGAATGGAATCTTTCCGGAAGGAACAGCCTTGACTTGGAATGCCTTTACTACGACATTCAATGACAATTACTTCATTGTGATGGCTCGAGAAATGAAGCAAGTAGAGTTCTTGCAACTGCGTTAGAATCATCGGACCGTAGACCAGTATGAAGCTGAGTTCTTTAGATTGTCAAGGTACGTGCCTTGATCGGTAGAGGATCCCCTAGAGACGGTGCGGAGATTTCAAGATAGACTAAGGCCTGAGCTTCATAGCCAGATGATAGCTCTAAACCTGAAGACTTACAAGGAAATATATGAACGAGGACAAATGATTGAGAGAGATCTGAAAGAGAGAAATGTCACATCTAGATCGCGGTTAGGTTTATTCAGAGACAATCGCCAGATTGGTAAAAGACCGGTGACTAGCAATAGACACTTTATCCCTCCGATAAGAAAGAACATTGTGAAGCCGCCAAACCCAATGAACTGGAGTTGCCGCCTTTGTGGCAAAAGGCATGGTAATGGACCTTGCCCGGCAAGGAATGGAGCGTGCTTCAAGTGTGGTCAAATGGATCATCAGATGAGAACTTGCCTGAATCAAGCTCTAATGACTAAACTTCAAGGGCAACAACCATAGACAGGACTGCCTACAGCCACTCCACAGAATAATCAAAACCGTCCCCCAGTTCAAAGAAGAGTCTATGTAGTGGCACGTAGGGAAGCGGAAGAAGCGCCAAGCGTGATCACAGGTACGGTTTATTTGTGTGCCCAAGCTGCTTATGCTTTGTTTGATCTTGGTGCATCACACTCGTTTGTGTCTACTCGCTTTGCTGATTTAGTTGATATGGAGTTGAAACCGTTAAGTGTGATTCTGCATGTTGCCAACCCGTTGAAGGATAATGTGCTGGTTTCGTTAGGCTATGCTGATTGTAAAACGATAATTGGTGGTAGTAAAGAGAGTATCGACTTGTCTGTGTTGCCAATGTATAACTTTGATGTGATCATATGAATGAATTGATTGAGTAAGCGAAGGGCAGTAGTTGATTGTGGTAGTAGGATAATCCATTTTTATCCGGATGGCCGCCCAAATTTTGAGTTTGTGGGAAGTTGAGGAGGAACCTCAATTCCTTTAATCTCATTGCTTGAAGTGACAAAGCTGATGACCGAAAGATGTCAGGCTTATCTAGTAGCAGTTATGGATACAATTGCTGGAGAAGCTAAATTAGAAAGTATTCCAATAGTGCGTGAGTTTCCTGACATTTTTCTTCAAGAATTACCAGGGTTGCCACCAGAGCGAGAAGTTGAATTTGTGATTGAGTTAGCTCCCGAAATGGAGTCGATCTCGAAGGCACCCTATAGGATGTCCTTATTGGAATTGAAAGTGTTAAAGGTGCAAAGCAAGAATTACTAGATAAGGAATTTATTCGCCTGAGTACTTCACCGTGAGGAGAGCCGATGTTGTTTGTAAGGAAAAAGGATGTGTCCTTGCGTTTATGCATTGACTACAAACAGTTAAATCAAGTAACTGTAAAACATAAGTACCCACTGCTGAGGATTGATGACTTATATGATCAATTGCAAGGAGCCACGGTATTCTCAAAAATTAACCTAAGGACCGGGTATCATCAGTTGAAAATTACGAAAGAGGACATACCTAAGATCGCTTTTAGAACAAGGTATGGTCACTACGAATTCACTGTGATGCCTTTTGGACTGACCAATGCTCCAACCGCATTTATGGACTTGATACATCGGGTGTTCAAGGAATTCTTGGATAGGTTTGTTATAGTCTTTATTGATGATAGCCTGATTTACTCAAAAAGTAACGAAAAACACGAAAAGCATCTGAGAATTGTCTTGCAGACCTTGAAGGAGCACTTGTTTTATGCTAAGTTTAGTAAATACGAGTTTTGGCTGAATAAAGTGGCATTTCTTGGCCATGTGGTATTTGGAGATGGAATTATTGTGGATCCTACGAAGATCGAAGCTGTTATGAATTAGCCTAGGCCTACTACGGTTACGGAAGTCCGAAGTTTCTTAGGATTGAGGGGGTATTACAGACATTTCGTGGAGAAGTTTTCATCTATAGCCATTCCATTAACAAGATTGACTAAAAATGAAACAAAGTTCGAATGGACGGATACATGCGAAAGGAGTTTCCAAGAGCTCAAGCATCGGTTAACAACCGCACCGGTATTAACGATTCCATCAGGACTTGGAGGCTATGAATTATACAACGATGCTTCGCTAGAAGGAATGGACTATGTGCTAATGCAACATGGAAGAGTGGTTCCCTACGCCTCCTGACAAATGAGGCCACACGAGATCAACTATCTGACTCATGATTTGAAATTGGCAGCAATCATCTTTGCTCTGAAGATCTGGAGGCATTATTTGTGTGGTGAGAAGTTTCAGATTTATACGGACCACCAGACACTGAAGTATCTATTTTCCCAAAAGGAAATTAACATGAGGCAGTATCGATGGATGGATCTACTTAACGATTATGATTGCGACATATTATTTCACCTTGGAAAGGCAAATAGAGTCACGGATGTGCTCAGCCGAAAATCGAGTATCGCTTGTCTACTGGTAAAAAGGTGGTCGTTATTTGAAAATTTGAGGGATTCTAATTCAGATTGGAAGTCTGTCAGCTATCCAGTTTGGTAGCCACACTGAGGATAGAACCCGACATCCAAGAAAGGATACAAGCCTTGCAGCCGGCAGACCTAGAAATTCAGAAAATCTTGGAGATGGATGCTACAGAGAGAAAACTAAAGATCCAAGTGTTTGAAGACGAATTTTGAAATTTCGAGGGCGTCTATGCGTACCAAAGGACGAAAAGCTTAGATAAAGGCTTTTATCGAAGGCTCACAAAAATAATTATAGTATCCACCCAGGTAGCACGAAAATGTATCAGAACTTGCGTCAACATTATTGGTGGAACGGGATGAAAGTAGATGTAGCGAAGTATGTGGTGATGTGCTTGGCATGCCAACAGGTGAAGGCACAACATTGTAAGCCTGGTGAATTGTTACAGCCGTTAGAAATTCCTGAATGAAAATAGGAACACGTGACTATGGACTTTGTCATGGGACTACCAAGGAGCCAGAGAGGCCATGATTCTATTTGGGTAGTCGTGGACCAATTAACCAAGTCTGCACATTTTATTCCTGTACGAAAAGACTTCGCAATGTAGAGATATGACGAATTGTATATGTGACAGATAGTGAGGCTACATGGAGTACCCGTGACGATCACATCGGACAGAGATCCTAAGTTTACAGCAAACTTTTGGAAGAGTCTTCAAGATGCCATGGGAAGTACGAAATACCATCCACAGAAGGACTGACAATCGGAGAGGACAATTCAGACGCTCGAGGATATGTTACGAGCGTGTGTTATAGACTTCAAAGGTAGATGGGAGGATCAGCTGCATTTGGTGGAGTTCGCATATAATAACAGTTATCAGCAGAGTATTCCAATGGCACCTTTTGAAGCGCTTTACGGAAGAGCTTGCAGGACCCCGATTTAATGGGACGAGGTTGGAGAAAGAAGTATTACAGACCCAGAGTTAGTAGAGCAATCGGAGGAAGTGGTAAAGATAATGTAAGATAGACTAAAAATAGTACAGAGTTGTTAGAAAAGTTATGCGGATAAACGGTGTAAACCTTTGGAGTTTCAAGTAGACGATCATGTTTTCCTTAAGGTGTCGCTAATGAGAGGATTATCTCGATTTGGAAAGAAAGGAAAACTGAGTCCAAGGTATGTAGGACCTTTTGAGATTTTGGAATGAATTGGGACCTTGGCTTATAGGCTTGCCGTGCCGCCTAACTTGCCATAAGTACACAACATCTTCCCTGTGTCAATGCTACGGAAGTACGAGCCGGACCCCGACGAATGTACTAGATTACGAGGTTATCGAAGTGGATGACAGAGTATCCTACGTAGAAAAACCAGTCAGGATCGAAGATCGAAAGGAGCAGATTCTAAGGAATAAGACAATTCCATTAGTCAAAGTTGTTTGGGAGCATCATGGAACCGAATGAGTTATATGGGAAAGCGAGGAAACGATGAGGCGTCAATACCCCCATTTGTTTGAAAAATCGAGTTTATTGTAAATTTCGAGTATGAAATTTTTGTAAGGGGGGAAGAGTTGTGACATTCTGATTTTTTCAGTCATTTCGAAACTTATTAATGAGGATATATCTAATGATGTATTTCAGTCATATCTCACTCGGATCTGATCAATCTCGAGTTAACTGACCAAAAGGGGAAGGCTAATGCGAGACAATGTACGTGGACATAGGGAACTCGAATAGGAAATGACACTTTGATCATAAGGATTGTTGAGGGGACATTTAGAGTCATGAAGGCCGATTTAAGAACGATTAAGGAATGTATTGCTAGCGTTATACAATTGAAGTGCGAGTGCTGCCGCTTAACTAATGTATAATTTGCAAAAGTTTTCTAAATCAAACAATGACGATCGAGACCGTCGGAACTAGTAATAGACCCTCGCAATTACATGACAACCAAAGTCGCCAAGAATTGATGAGCCCTAAGTATGATATGAATCACAAAGTCAATACACGCAACGTCTGTAAAAGCCGTCTGTCAGTTCGGGGTAAGCTGGAATCACATCTAACAGAGAAATGATTAAGAAATGAGTCTCGAAATTAGAAAATGGAGAATCAAGAATTCCAATATTATAATTGGATTGATCGTCGCCTCATCGAAGAAAATTTAAATTAGAAAAACGACGTTCCGGACGTTGAGGGTAAAATTACCATTTTGGCCCTCAAGCCTTAGTCTTGCCTGAATAAATGGATAAGGGCATTTTGATCAATTGCAATACCCCATGGTTGCCGAAAATTTAGAAAAATGACAACCCTTCAATAAGGTATTGATTGACACATGGACAAGTGTCAAAGGATGAAGAGTTAGCATTAATTAAACAACTTTTAACCTACCATTCTTCATGGTTGACTCTCAAATCTTGTGCAAACACCCCTCTTCTTCCTCATGCTGCCAAACTCCACCATCACCATGGCCATCTTCTCCCTTTTCTTCTTCTTCTTCCTCCAGCCGAGAATTGTCCCGCCCGACTAGACTCTACCGCCGCCTTCGCCACTTCCAGCGATTTCCAATCATCGAGCTAGCCACCAACATCAAGCTCCGCCTCTTGCCGACCAAGGCCAACTTGAATCAAGTCATTTGACCCACTAAGGAGCTCCGGCAAGCCATTCTCCCGAGAGTCGACGGAAACCGTTATAGCTGAAGGTAAGCTACTGTTTGAACTCCGTAGGACCTCGAATTGTTTGAATTTTTTGGCCAACTTTTGTGGACATTAAGGGCACATGTATACTGAGTTGTGGGAGAAATTTGAACTGATTTTGTGGACATTAAGGGCAAAAAACTAACCGGTTGAGAACTTGGGAAGACCGACGCCGTTCATGGACCATTTGACGTCGCCTTAAGCTCAAATTTTTGGTGAGGCTTCCCAACTCCTAGAAATACATGTTAGAAAGTATATTAGTGGATAAATTGAGAATTTAGGATAATTTAAGGGCTGATCAAGGGAGGTATGCACAAAATCGAAAATGACCTGTTTCGGTTCTATGCAAATCGAATTGTTGGGAGCTGATAGGAGTTGAAATTGAGCTCAAATTTCATTATTGACACATACTAGGATGTCGATGAGGTTTATGCTTCATGGATTGGTGAATTGAGCATAAAAATTGATGAATTGGATTGATTTCCAATAGGTGCAAAGCTGCCCTATTTCGGGATTGTTGGACCGAGTGATTGAAGTACTTGGAAGGAGATTTTTGTTGAATTTAGCACAAGGTAAGAAATTTCTAAACCTTGGCTAGGAGGATTGGACTCGATTGAGTGAATTAAGTGTGAATTAGGTTGGTTCTTGTGGATTATAGTGTGATTGTCCATTGTGCGTCCTCGTGAGATGTCGATGGCTTGAACACTTAGTGAATACTTGTTCCATGAATTGATTACCTTGCATGCCATAGATATCTAACTCGATACATGAGCTTGTACTCAATCATGAAGTTTAAATGGAAATAATGTCTGGCATGCTTCGAAACCTATGATACCCTGAAGCGTTGAGATGTGGGACTGTGTTGCATTGTACCCTAATGCATTGAGACGCGAGGTTGAATTGACCAATGTCCTGATGCATTGAGACACGGGACGTAATTTGATATGTGTCGATACAGGCCTGGAATAAAATTAAAAACTTGATGCGTTTACGCGAGTTTGTCAATAGGATGATCTGAGGCGAAATTACGAGAACCGAGCCTGAGGTGTTCTAAACGCAGGCGTGAATCAAATGGAAGCTTGGAAGCGTGGAATGTGTGAACTGATTTGGTAATGTGTGCTTGATTTGAATGATGAGATATGATACCATGATTGTGTGCTTGATGCTCGTCTGTATCCATATGTTGTTTAATGACTGCTGAATGCTTCGTGCGGTAGCTTGTGCATTTTGTTCATGATTGTATTCACCTAAGTGCACGGTCAGCCCCACCTAGGGTTAGGACCTGTCTTACTAAGATATAAATCTCACTCCGTTGCGGGACTACATTTTCAAATCCTAGACCGTGAGGATTTTGTTGATTAGACTAGGTGACCCAAAGGAGATGTCCATGTATTTGAAGAATTCCCGGACGGATGAGGAACTATGAACATTAGGAAGTGTACTATAGTCTGGGTCAATGAAGGTGGAAAGGACTGGAAGCCTCATAGGTTCGAGGCTTGATTTCGGAAGATAGGAAAAGTTACTACTGGACCACTGAATTCCTCTGAGGTACCCCGTAAGGTTAGTTCTAGTTGGTGTCATCTCACTCGAGATTCTATGGAGGTCAAGGGATCAGTAGCTGATTCAAGGAATATTCCCAAGTGGACCCCAACCCTGGAAGACACCGACGAGGTCAATGAGATCGAAGCCTCCAAGGACAACCTGGTGGAGCAGTCAGCAGACGAGACGATGGAGGATACCGTAGAGGTACGCTCGGAAGCTTTCTCGGAGTACGAGCCTATCGAGGATGCCGAGGAGACTGACAACTCCAGCAGCTCGACCTAGGGGTTTTCGTTTTCTGGACTATTATTTTGTTAATGACCTCGATGGTCTGTTTTCTTTTAGAGATGTTAATGGTTGTCTTTTGAGTTGGTCTAGTTACCCCGATCGACTAGCGAGATTAGTCTACCAGCGCTTTTGTAAGAACTTGTTGGGAGGTTATGTATAAATGTAACTATGGTGTCCTTGCTATCCAAGTCTCCGCTAATATTTGTATGGAGGAATTTATGTTATCGCTTCCACATGCGAACGACTTTTATGCATCTCTCGAAATATGACTCTTGGGACACGAGAGAGTTCATTCGTAGGGAGTCGTGTGCCTGTACCTAGGGCGCGAGGCGTGACACATTATCTGTTTGGCCTCAAAAGCAATTCCTACGTGGTGATAAAAACATTTTTAGTTAGAATTTCTTTACCAAGTCAAACTAAAATGCTTAAGCGTAAAGCGAGCGGCATTACTCACTTGATTTTCTGGGGGCCTTATCAAGTTCCCTTTAGAAAACGGTTGATAAATTTGTTGGACCGAAATCGTTATCTCCACGATTATCGATCGTTAA
This sequence comes from Rhodomyrtus tomentosa, assembly GCA_028455895.1. Classification (NCBI taxonomy): domain Eukaryota; kingdom Viridiplantae; phylum Streptophyta; class Magnoliopsida; order Myrtales; family Myrtaceae; genus Rhodomyrtus; species Rhodomyrtus tomentosa. The sequence continues at coordinate 6,943,072 of JAPCWY010000003.1, read as the reverse complement.
TTGCAATGATATTTCTTTTGCCACTCAATTATGGTTCAGTTTTGGAGATGGTCAACTCTAACTCCAGAAGAATTGAGATCCCGACTCACGTATTAAATGAGTTCATTTTCGGTATCTCATGAATAGCTTGAGCCGTGAGCATCTTTTTGTGAATGGATGAGAAATTGTTACCGCCTGGACCGTTATCGCCCGGGAACAGGATCGGACTGAGGGTCCAGTTCCCGGTTCCGAAAAATTGAGAATTAAGACCACTAGTCCCGTTCTAGGTTCTTAAGGGGAACTGGACCGGACCGGGAACCGATCACCCCTAATAGAATTGATGCAATTATCGGCCTACTAACATAATTATGACTATTTACATATCATTTCACAATCATGCAAAAAGAAATCAAATCTAAAAGGTAAAAAGTTGCGGGTGGGGACATAGATATTGCCAAAGCAGACACATGATCTCTGATTAAACAAGTGTCGTGATTCACGGACCGGGGAAATTGTTGTACATGTCGGACGTTGTTGTACATGTCGGATCACTTTGTTTAACATGAATTACAATTACGTTAGGTTGGTCATTAAAAAGTAGCCTTCTTTCTTCCTTTTTCCGTGTGAGGCTTTGTGACATTTTAAATTTCCTGCCATTTTAAGGCTATCGAATGAGAATGTATCTTTCGATGTATTTCAATTTTGTCTCGTTTGGATTTGATCAATCTCCAGTAAACTAACCAAAAGGGAAAAGTTAACGCATGACAAGCTACGTGGACCTAGGAAACTTGAAAAATGAAATGACGCATTGACCATAAGGATTGTTGAGGGAACATTTAGAATCAATAAGGTCGATTAGATAACGATTAAGGAATACAATGCTAGCATTATACGAATGGAGCGTGAGTAAGGCTGCTTATGACAATCGAAGCCGTCGGAACTAGCGATGAACCCTTGCAAATACATGACAACCAAAACTATTGTAACTTGAGTCATACTAAGAGTAATGAGAATCATAGTGTCGTTAGGCGTAACGTCTGCAAAAGTCGCCCGTCAGTTCGGGACAAATTGAAGCAACGATCGACGGACAAATGATCACGAAATGGAAGCTCAAAATTGGCAATTGGAAATAGAGAATTTTAATTCTAGACAATAATTCGACATCGTCTCGTCAACGGTAATTTCAAATTGAAAAAGTGAAGTTTTGGACTGAAAGTACAAAATTACCATTTTGCTACTCGACCATTTGCCTTGCCTTAAGAATTCAAGAATGACAAAATGGTCATTCTATCCTCCCGATATGGCTGTCAAAATTGATGAGCACGGAGTCAAAGATGGGTTAAAACTTTGTTCATTATTTGGATTTGCCACATGTCAACCAATGAAGGCCCTAAGCATTAATTACCGCCGCCAAATCAAGTCTTGTCAATTAACCTGAATAATTTGTATGAAACAACTTGCCAAAGACCATCTTCAACTGTGTATAGCCTCCCCTTATTTTTCTTTAATTTTTCTCTCTCTTTTGCACTTCATCAAAAAACTGTCCAGAAGACAAGGTTCTGCCCGCCGGTTCGATCTGCTTGCCAGCCACTTTTCGATGCCGTCTTATAGTACTCTAACAACCCGAAGTAAGATTAATCCCGACTAGCCCTTAGATCAAAATCGGACAAAATCTACGCGAGCTGGGGTAAGGCCTCTATTCTCCCTCTTAGAGACTCTGATTGGCCTCAAATATTTTAGGAGATCTTCTGAACATCTAGTACTCAAGTTGGATGGTCTGTATATTATAAGTTTGGTGGTGATAAATTAGGTTTTTATGGCTGATTGTGGATGATTAAAACTGGATAGATTCTGACCGTGTGAGGATCGTGTGGAATTCGGACTATTCAGAGGTCTTTGGAGTGTCGTCTCTCTTCAAATCTCTTGGTGAGCTTTCTAAACACATAAATTAAGGCTCTAACAAGTTTGTTTGTGAAGAATTGAGGCTTAAGGTTGAGTTATACCTTAATTGTGCTAGTTGAACCGAAAATCGGTTCTGTTTTATGGGTGAACCCTATTCTGACTGGTTCTGTTGAGGGCTAATTAAAGGGTATTATGACTTCAAATTGACTCATAATATCCCATAATAAGTGATGTGAGGTGTTAATGGGGAGTACGTGAAGTGGATTAAGAGTTAGAAGTGAATTGTGGGCAAAATTGGTGCATGAACTTCTAAGTTGTATTTGGCCTTGTGTGTGGCCATATGAACCGAACATATTAAGGGTTCATGAGAGCGTTGTTATATGTTCAATTGATTGATAAGGCATCTTGAATGGCCAATTGTATGGCTAATGAGAAATTAGGTAAATGGAAGTGGGAATCCAATGGCTTTTGATCCAAGATTGATGAATCTTTATAGGTTGGCAAAGGATTCTTGCGAATTGCATACATTGAGGAGCGTCACCTGGTGTGAAATTTTGCTAGTCGATCAAAGTAAGTGTTTCTTAAATCTTTATCTGAATGTTATGACACTACTGAATAATTTATTGAAAGAATTGAATGAGTGGTGATATTTATGACTTGAATTGTGTGTTATAATGACATTGTGAACTCAATGAGAAAGATATTTAGGATACTGATTGGCTTGTGGCCCTAGTGGTATCGAATGGTGGTGAGCTCGAATAAAAATGAGAATGCTAATTGACCGAAAGTACCGATTGGCATGTGGCCGCAATGGTACCAAATGACAAAAGGTCATTACGACATCAATTGGCATGTAGCCCTATTGATGTCAATTAGTAAGAGTTCCAAAGAAGTAAGAAAGTGGATGTGGAAGTTGTGATAATTGAGTATCGAATTATATGTTGCTTGTGCATGGAGCTTGAGACCCTGAAGTTGAGTGTGATTGATTGTATTGCTCATCCATGCTTGGCTATTGATATTCTTATTTGTTTGATGTCATGCGTTATTGCATTGATGCATGCTTGCAGTTTGGTGGCATTTGTGTGTGGTCTGGGGGATTGGTGTTGAGATATAGGTTTAGGTTCCACTTTTTGAGATATCAATCTCATCCCGTAGTGGGACACATTTTTTAGACCCCAAGTCTTAGTTATGCTACCTATTCGACTAGGCGATTCGAAGAAGACGATCGCCCTTTTTGATGAATTTCCCGCTAGGAAGGGTATTGTGTATGTAAGGAAACGCACAACCCTCTGGGTTGATGAGGAGAAGCTAGAGTTACAGCCACACCGCTTCGAAGCATGGTTCCGTCGACTGGAAAATAGTAGCTCGATGGGACCTCTACTGCCTGAGAATGTTCCATCGGAGGTGGTTCTGAATTGGTGTCATTCGTCCCGACCGGAGATCAAAGTGGAGAACCCAGCGTCAGTGGGAGGTTCGAGGAACATTCTTGAAGAGTCGAAGTCACCACCTACTGAGGAGTATATGAACTACATTGAGAACTTTATCGATGCAATCGAGGCTATAGACGAAGATAACGAGGCAGACAACGAAGAGGAAACTAAGGAAGACACTAAAGAGTCATTTGAAGTGGTGCCATCGGAATCATTTTCTAAGTATAAGCCCGAAGACGAGGAGGACGACGGAAATGACAATTCGAGCGGTTCTTTCGAGTAGCTCTATTAAGGGGTTTAGATAAAATAGGAGTTAGGAACCATTTTGGTGTTAGGCTTAATGGAAGGTTAAGTGGTAAACTTTGGACCATAGGCCTTAGTTCTTTTTTTCTACCTAAGTGTGCAGCTTTATCTTTTTGGTAATTTCCCTTTCATTATTTGTATTGGATATTTACGGGATGCATAAATGGGTGTGATTTTGAATCACTCCAAATTTCCTTTTATTTCTTTTTGTACAGGGATATTATCTCGCCTTCCGAGTGCGCATTTCCTATCATACTAGGTCATGTGAGGTTCTTGGGAAATTACTGGCCTGAGGTGGTTGTGACGAGCTCCAAAGAACGCAAGGCATTACATCCTCGTTTTAGTGGTATCAGAGCAAGGTTTGCTCGGTTGCAGCAGATTGAAGGTTGGATTAATAAGGAGTAAAGAACTTTGGTATGAGGTAGTGAGACCCTAGGGGGAGTCGTTAGAGTCAAGCATGAATGCATGGCATATGATTGGCGCATATGATTGGCATCTTGAAATGGCATGGTTGTGGTAGACTTATGAAGGGTAAAGCTCTGCACTTAGCATGTTGTTGTGGATGCTAGTTTGATGAGTGAATTATTAGCTCTGATTATACTAAGTTGTAGATGAGTCTGAACTTGAGGTATGGATTCGTATACCTGACTAATGTGCTCATGAGGATGCCTAAGTGACTGGTTGTTGATTTATGATTGTTGCTTTGTTGAGTAGCATAGAAGTAATACGATTTGAGTAAGTGACTTAGGTCTTTGATTCCGTGGTGGAATTATAGTGACTCAGGTAAGCTAAGATGACCAAGTATGTGCAATAAACCCGGAAGGCCGAGAAGTGGAGCTTCTAGCTCTAGAGCCCCAGTAGCTGAAGATCCGAGAATGGATGGAGTCTTGAGAGCCTTGGAACAAATTGGCGAGCTGATAGGAAAGGAAGCTCAAGATAGAGTTGTCGCTGCTCTTAGGTAAGCAGAGATAGGGCTGAGATTTTAGCTCAGGCTGTTGAAACTGCAGCAGTAGCTATGAATATGGTAAACGAAAATAATGCCCAGGGTGCTGAAGTTGGGAATGCTCAAGGTGATGTTAACGCCAATAGACCAATGGGTCAGTTGATCAAGCAATTCATAAAACTGAAACCGACCCAGTTTGATGGCATCGAAGATCCTGGGTTAGCACCGAGATGGATTGAGAAACTCGAAAATGCTTTTGGAGTGTTGAGATGCACTAATGAAGAGAAAGAGATGCTAGCTGTGTATCAGCTAGAGGGAACCGCAAATGATTGGTGGAGTGTCTCAAAGGAAGGAGTATTTCCTGAAGGTACGACATTGACTTGGGTTGCCTTCACTATCGCTTTCAATGACAAATACTTTTTTGAGATAGCACGTGAGAGAAAACGAGTGAAATTTCAGCGGTCGCGACAGAATCAGCTAATTGTGGACCAGTACGAAGCTGAGGTTGCAAGACTATCGAGGTATGCACCAAGGTCAGTGGAAGATTAGCTTGAGAAAGTGCAAAGGTGTCGGGATGGTTTGAGACCAAAGATTCGCAGTAGAATAATAACTGTGAATTTGAGGACTTACCGATAGATTTATGAGAGGAGCCAAATGATCGAAAGGGATATTAAGGAAAGAGGCATCGTGTCTGGAACGCAGGTTACTCCTTTGAGGGATAATCATCAATTGAGGAAAAGGCCGATGATGAAAAATCAACGATTTATCCCTCCCGTTCGTAGAAATATCAGAAAGCCGACTAACCAGTCAACCGGTATTGTCGCAATTGTGGTAGGAGGCATGGTAGTGCTCCTTGCCATACTAGAATGGGAGTATATTATAGATGTGGTCAGTCGGGCCACCAGATGAAGAATTGTCCAAATCAAGTTCTAGGGAACCGAGCTCAAGGACAAAGACCACAAGTTAGACAGCTTGTCGTAGCCCCACAGAAAGAACAGAATCGACCACCAGCCCAAGAAGAGTGTAAACTGTGGCACGTAGAGAGGCGGAAGAAGCATCTGGCATGGTCACAAGTTCGATCTATTTATGCGACCAAACTGTTTATGCTTTATCTGATCCTAGGGCTTCGCATTCCTATATGTTTCTCAGTTTGATGATCAAGTAGGAGTAGAGTTGAAATCACTAAATGTGTTGTTGCATGTTGCTACACCATTAAAGAATAATGTGCTAGTCTCACTAGGCTGCACGGACTATAAGATAGTGATTGGTGGTAGCGAAGAAAGGATAGATTTGATTGTGCTACCTATGTATGATTTTGATGTGATTATTGGCATGGATTGATTGGGAAAACAAAAGGTTATAGTAGATTATGGTAATAAGATAATTCGTTTTTATCCGGAAGGTCGCCCTAGTTTTGAATTTGTAGGAAGTCAGGGAGGAACCTCGATTCCTTTAGTTTTGTCACTTGAGGCAACTAAGCTGATGAACGATGGGTGTCAAGCTTATTTAGCTGTTGTAGTTGACACAACGGTTAAGGAACCAAAGTTGGAGAGTATAGCGGTGATACGTGAGTTTCCTGATGTGACATTTTGATTTCCAGTCGATTTCAGGCTCATTCATGAGAAGTGTGTATATGGAGATGTATTTCAGTCGTATTCCGCTCGAACCTAATCAATTCGAGTAGACTGACCAAAAGAGAAAGGCTAACGCGAGACAGAGTACGTGGACCTAGGGAACTCAGATAGGAAACGACGTTTTGGCCATAAGGATTGTCAAGGGAACTAGCAATAGACCCTCGCAATTACATGACAACCAAAGCCGCCACGAATTGACGAGCCTTAAACGTGATATGAATCACGGGATCGATATGTGTAATGCCTGCAAAAGCCACCCATCGATTCGGGATAGGCTGGAATCACGTCTGATAAAGAAAACTATCAAAAACAAGCCTTGAAAGATTGTAAATGGAAAATCAAGAATTCCAAAGTTATTTGAATTGGTCGTCGCCCTATCAAAGATTTCCGGAACGAGAAAAACGACATTCTGAACGTCGAGGGTAAAATGACCGTTGTGCCCCTCAAACTTAGAACTTTGCCCAAGCAATTGAAGAAGGGAAAATTGGTCTTTTAATCCTTCCCTAGCTCCCGAAAATCAAGAAGGAATGAGGGCCATTAGATCACATTGGGAAGACAAAATGCCAAGTGCCACAAGATCATGAAGTGTGGTCATATCAACTTTTGGCCACCTACCATTCAAAGCATTGACTCAAGGATTGGATGAAGCTCTCTCTCTCTCTCTCTCCCTCTGCATTTTTCGGCCACCAACAAAGAGAGAATACCAGAACACCTCTTCTTCTTCCTTCTTCATCCTGCTCACCGGCAACAATTTCTGAGGGTTCTGTTCGGTCATTTCGACGGCCACCTCCAGCCATTTTCTGGATGCTGTCTGGCCCCATCAACGTAGATCCATATCTTGCCGACCTCTTTGAAGTGGAATCGAGTCATTTGGAACACCAAGGAGTCCGCAGCAAGGATTCTCCCGAGAGTCGACGGAAACTAACTCAATCTGAGGTAGGTCCTGTTTCTGATCGGTTTGATGGCCGAAATCTTTGATTTTTGAGCTGAAATTTTATGGAGGATCAGTAGACATGTAGATGGTTCTATGGTAAAAAGTTGAAAAGGATTTGATTAAGTTTTGACCACGAACCGGCCTTGTGAATCTTTCCTAGAAACTGCCTGATTCTGACTCGGGAAGGACCGGCGACGCCGTTGAGTTTCCGGCAACCAATTGACTCCAAATCTTTGGTAAGCCTCCTAAATCCTTAAATAGACATGTTAAGAGATAGGATGATGATTAAATAGAGTATTTAGGAGTGGATTGAAGGCCGGACATGCTCGGTTTGCACAGAACAGAAATGAACCGGTTTGATTCTGTGCAAAACCGGTTATGTAGAGGTTGTGATTGTTCGATTATAAGTCGTAAATTAATAATTAAGGCATGTTATAATGATGAGGATAATGCTATGAAGGCTTGGGGCTCATGAATGGTTGAATTGGATTGGAAATTGATGTAATTGGTTGGATTTGATTAGGTTGTGCATTGAGTTCGATCTTGGACCATTAGGGGCCGAAACTTTGGAGACTCAAGAGGAGAAATTTGTGTAATCAAATGCAAAGTAAGGAAATTCCTAACCTTAGGATAGGAAGATTGAACTCGATTAGGCGAGTTGGGTGGAATTGAGGTGATTTCTTGGGAAGCTTGACATGAATGGTCTTTGTAAATGCTATGAGAATATAGACGACCCTAATGATTGCTTAGGCTTGTCTCTTGAGTAATCGGTTACATGTGAATATATATTGAATCTTCTTGCATGCCATGGATGCATTGGTTATGCTTGAATTTCACTTGGGCTTGTGTGCACGGTTGTGATTGTGGCGTGACGGAGACGAAGCGAGACCCTGATGCGTATGAGACGTGGGGTGAGATGGTTAATATCCTGAGGCACTGAGGTGCGGGGTTGGAGATGCGTGATACCCTGATACGACAAGATCGCGGGGTGAAGCTATTGATTAAGTGGCACCCCGTTGCGACGAAGTCGCGAGGTTGAGTTCAACACGGTCTTGATGTGATTTAATCGTGGGACGAGGAAGCCCTGAAGAGTATGAGATGCGGGGCAGGAGATGTATACCCTGAAGCGACGAGATCGCGGGGTGAAGTTGAGGTGATGTGGCGCCCTGATGCGACGAGATCACGGGGTTGAGATTGCCATGATCTTGATGCGAATCATTCGCGGGACGAAGGGACCCTGAGACGTATGAGATGCGGGGCAGGAAATATATACCCTGGTGCGACGAGTTCGCGGGGTGGAGTTGATGTGATGTGGCGCCCTGATGCGATATGATCGCGGGGTTAATATAGTCACAGTCCTGATGTAATCTAATTGTGGGACGGAGTATGAGTTGACAAGTTTTTCCTAGAGATTTATCGGAACCTGATGCGTTTACGCGGACTGAGCCTGATGTGATCTAATCGCGGGCTAAAAATGGAAGCAGGCGAAGATTTGTGGATGTGGTGAAGTGGCAGGCTAAGTGGATATGATTATCCAAGTGGGATATGAAGTCATTATAGTACACCTGTCATCTGCATGTTGTTGTTTTATGGATTGTGCCTGATGCACATATAGGTTTATGAGTTGCATTTTGGGATTGAGGACTACCTAAGTGGACGGTCGGCCTAACCTAGGGTTAGGACCCACCTTACTGAGATTTATATCTCACCCCAGTGGAGGCTTAATTTTTTCAGGTTCCAGGCGGAGGAAGCGCGAGATTGCTGAGGATTAGCATTTGAAGAGATAGAGTTGACCAATTGTATTAAGCATGGATTTGCTTGTTGTGATATCAGGGATTGTATTTCTGATGGGTGAATGAGGAATTGATCTTTTAGTAATTGGTTAATGAGATTTTGTTGTTTATGTCCTAAGTCATCTGTATGTTGTTGTATTTATATAATGGGAGATGGCATCGCTTCTGCACGCATTTGTTTAGAAGAGTTGTAAGTTGTTGGCCATTGGTTCCTGGAGCATTCTTGAATGAACGGCATGGAAAGGGATGTTCGCGTGCTCGTCGGGTTCGGGACGTGACACCTGATGTCTTTCCTAAAGAATTGCCAAGATTATCACCTGAGAGAGAAATCGAGTTCGTGATTGAGTTAGCTCCTTGAACGGAGCCAATCTTGAAGGCACCATATAGAATGTCCTTATCTGAATTGAAAGAGCTAAAAGTACAGATGCAGGAATTACTAGATAAGGGATTCATTAGACCGAGCGCGTCGCCATGGGGAGCGTTGATATTGTTTTTCAGGAAGAATGATGAATCCGTGCGTTTATGTATAGATTACAGACAGCTGAACCAAGTAACTATCAATAACAAGTATCCCTTGCCAAGGATAGATGATTTGTTTGCTCAGCTGCAAGGAGCATTTGTGTTTTCTAAAATAGACTTGAGGACGGGTTATCATCAGTTGAGGATTAAGAAGGAGGACATACCAAAGACTACCTTTAGAACGAGGTATGGACATTACCAGCTTACAGTTATGCCTTTTGGTTTGACTAATGTCCCTGCTGCATTCATGGATTTGATGTATCGAGTGTTAAGGAATACTTGGATCTGTTTGTCATTGTTTTTATAGATGACATCTTGATTTATTCAAAGAGCACTAAAGAACATAAAGAACATTTGAGAGTAGTTCTGCAAACCTTGAGAGAACATTCGCTATACACCAAGTTTAGTAAATGCGAATTTTGGTTAAGTAAAGTAGCTTTCCTTGGTCATGTGATTTCTAGTGAAGGAATTTCCGTGAATCCTTCAAAGATTGAGGTAGTGATGAAATAGCCTAGACCCACGATGGTTACCGAGGTTAGAAGTTTTTTGAGATTAGCAAGCTACTATAGGCAATTCGTAAAGAAGTTTTCATCTATGGCCACTCCGTTAACGAGGTTAACGAAGAAGGATGTGAAGTTCGAATAGACTGATAAGTGTGAAAGAAGTTTTCGAGAACTTAAACACCGATTGACAACCGCACCAATGTTAACTATTCCTTCTGAACCTGGAGGTTATGAAATATATAGCGATGCTTCGCTAAAAGGACTAAGGTGCATGTTGATGCAACATGGAAAAGTGGTTGCTTATGCCTCACGACAGTTGAGACCTCATGAAATGAACTATCCGACACACGATTTGGAATTAGCTACTATCATCTTCGCCCTAAAGATTTGGAGACACTATTTATGTGGTGAAAGATTTCAAATTTATACAGATCATCAGAGCTTGAAATATCTGTTTTCACAGAAAGAATTGAATATGAGACAACATCGATGGATAGAGTTACTCAAGGACTATGATTGAAAAAATTTGTATCATCTTGGAAAAGCAAATAGAGTCGTGGATGCGCTTAGCCGAAAATCCAATATTGCGCTCTTATTGGTTAAAGGATGGTCCTTGTTAGAGGAATTAAGGGATTCTGAGTTTAATTGGAAGTTTGCCTTCTGTCAAGTTTAGTGGCAACCTTGAAAGTTGAGCTTGAAATTCAAGAAAGAGTAAAGACCCTGCAGTCTACGGATCGGGAGATTCAAAAGATTCTCGAGATGGACACAACGAAAAAAAATCTGAGTTTCAAGTGTCAAAAGATGGGATTGTGAAGTTTCATGGACGTTTATGTGCACCTGGTGATGAGGAACTTAAAGAAAAGATTTTGTTAGAAGCTCACAGGAGCAACTATAGTATTTATTTAGGTAGCACAAAGATGTATCAGAATCTGCGTCAACACTATTGGTGAAATGGAATGAAGGTGGATGTCGCTAAGCATGTGGTGAAATGTTTGACCTGCCAGCAAGTAAAGGCTCAGCATTTCAAGCCTGGAGGATTGTTGCAACCTCTAGAAATTCCTAAGTGGAAATGGGAACATGTGACGATAGATTTTGTGATGGGATTGCCAAGGAGTCAAAAAGGTCATGACTCAATTTAGGTAATCGTGGATAGACTAATCAAGTCGGCACATTTCATACCCGCGCGAAAGGATTTTGCAATGGAAAAGTACGTGGACTTGTATATGCGTCAAATTGTGCGATTGCATGGAATTTCAGTCGCGATTACCACAGATAGAGATCCCAAGTTTACAGTAAATTTTGGAAGAGTCTTCAGGAGGTTTTAAGAACTAGATTGCAATTCAGTACGGCATACCATCCTCAGACTGATGGACAGTCATAAAGGACGATTCAGACTCTCGATGATATGTTATGAGCGTACGTCATAGATTTTAAAGGTGGATGGGAAGATCAACTACATTTAGTGGAGTTCGCGTATAATAATAGCTACCAGCAAAGCATCGATATGGCACTGTTTGAAACACTTTATGATAGAGCATGTGGAACGCCTGTATGTTGGGACAAAGTTGGAGAAAGGAGCATAACAGACTTTCAATTAGTAGAACAATCTGTTGAGACGATTAAAGTCATTAGAGAAAGGTTGAGAACGGCACAGAGTCGACAAAAGAGCTATACTGATAGAAGACGCAAACCATTGGAACTTTAGGTTGGCAATCATGTTTTCTTGAAGGTACCACAATGCATTGATTGTCTCGATTTGAAAAAAAGAAGAAGAGAAAACTAAGTCCGAGATATGCAGGTCCTTTGAAATTCTAGAGCGAATTGAAACTTTGGCCTACAGACTTCTCTTGCCGCCGAACTCGTCGCAGGTGCACAATGTGTTTCATGTGTCAATGCTAAGAAAGTATGAACCGGATCCAACTCATGTTCTGGATTTTGAGACCATTGAAATAAATGACAAGGTATCGTATGTGGAAAAGCCCATCGGAATCGAGGATCGAAAGGAGCAAGTCTTAAGGAATAAGATGATTCCGTTAGTCAAAGCGATCTAGGAACATCACAGAACGGAAGGTGCAACATGGGAAAGTGAAGAAGTTATGAGACATCAATATCCCCAGTTGTTTGAATAGTTTGATTTATTGTAAATTTCGAGAATGAAATTTCTGCAAGGGGAAAGAATTGTAAAATTTTGAATTTCCCGCCATTTTGATGCTATAGAATGAGAATGTATCTTTTGATATATTTCAGTTTGTCTCGCTCAGATTTGATCAATCTTGAGTAAACTAACTAAAAGGGAAAGGCTAACTCATGACAAGCTACGTGGACCTAGGATACTCGAAAAATGAAATGATGCTTTGACCATAAGGATTGTCGATGAAACATTTAGAACCAATAACGCCGATCAGATAATGATTAAGGAATACAATGCTAGCATTATACGATTGGAGCGCGGGTGATGTCGCTTAACCAATGTATAATTTGTAAATTTTCCTAAATCGAATTATGTCGATCGAAACCGTCGGAACTAGTGATGAACCCTCACAATTACATGACAACCAAAGCTATCTTAACTTGAGTCGTCCTAAGTATGATGAGAATCATAGTGTCGATACGCATAACTATAGTTTGGGACAGACTGTAGCTACAATCGATAGACAAATGATGACAACATGAAAGCACAAAATTGGCAATTGGAAATAGAGAACTTCAATTCTAGACAAGAATTTGACGTCATCCCGTCAATAGTAATTTCAAATTGAAAAAGTGAAGTTTTGGACTGAAAGTGCAAAATTATCATTTTACCCCTCGACCATTTGCCTTGCCTTAAGAATTCAAGAAGGATAAAATGGTCATTCTATCTTCGCGAGATGGCTTCCGAAATTGATATGCGTGGAGTAAAAGATGGGTCAAAGCTTTGAGTTGCATTATTTGGATATGCCACATGTCAACCAATGAAAGCCCTAAGCATTAATTACCCGTACCAAATCAAGTCTTGTCAATTAACCCAATAATTTGTATGAAACAACTTGCCAAACACCATCTTCAGCCGTGTATAGCCTCCCCTCATTTTTCTTTGAATTTTCTCTCCCTTTTGCACTTCACCGAAAAATGGTCCAGAAGACCAGGTTCTGCCCACCGGTTCGGTTTGCTCGTTGGCCACTTTTCGGGGCCGTCTTACCATACTCCAATCACCAGAAGAAAAATTAATGTGTTCTTGACAAGTTTCAAGTGGTGGTTTGTCAATTGGCTAAGTGGTTTTTTTCGACCAGCCCTTAGACCAAAACCAGACAGAATCTGCGCGAGCTGGGGTAAGGCCTCTGTTCTCCCTCTTAGAGATTTCGAATGGCCTCAAATATTTTAAGAGAACTTCATAACACCTAGTACTCAAGTTTGATAGTCTGTATTTATAATTTTGGTGGTGATAAATTAGGTTTTCATGGCTGATTGTAGATGATTAAAACTGGACAGATTCTGACCGTGTGAGGACCGTGTGGAATCCGGGCTTTTGAGAGGTCTTTGGAGCATCGTCTCGCTTCTAATCTCTTGGTGAGCTTTCTAAACACATAAATTAAGGTCCTAACAAGTTTTTTTGTGAATAAATGAGGCTTAAGGTTGAGTTATACCTTGATTGTGCTAGTTTAACCGAAAACCGGTTCTGTTTTGTGGGTAAACCCTATTCTGACTGACTTTGTTGGGGGCTAATTAAAAGGTATTGTGACTTTAAATTAATTCATAATATCCTATAAGAAGTGATGTAAGGTGTGAATGGGGAGTATATGAAGTGGATTGGGAGTTAGAAGTGAATTGTGGGCAAAATTGGTGCATGAACCTCTAAGTTGTATCTTGCCTTGTGTGTGGCCATATGAACCGAACTTATTGAGGGTTAGTGGGAGCGCTGTTATGTGTTCAATTGATCGATAAGGAGTCTTGAATTATCGATTGTATGGCTAGTGAGAAATTGGGTAAATGGAAATGGGAATTCAATGGCTTTTGATCTAAGATTAATGAACCTTTCTAAGTTGATGAGGGATTCTTGGGGATTGCATACTTGTGGCATTGAGAAGTGTCACTTAGTGTGAAATTTTGCTAGTCGATCAAGGTAAGCGTTTCCTAAACCTTTATCTGAATGTCAGGACACTACTGGATGACTTATTGAATGAATTGAATGACTAGTGGTATCTATGACTTGAATTGTGTGTTATGATGACATTGTGAACTCAATGAGAAAGATATTGAGGATATCGATTGACCTGTGGCCCTAGTGATATTGAATGGTGGTGAGCTCGAATAAAAATAAGAGTACTAATTGACCTGTAACCCCAATGGTATTGAGCCTCGAAAGTACCGATTGACATGTAACCCCAGTGGTACCAAATGACTGAAGGTCATTACGACAGCAATTGGCCTGTGGCCCTAAAGATGTCAGTTGGTAAGAGTGCCAGAGAAGTGCGAAAGTGGATGTGGAAGTTGGGATAATTGAGTATCGAATTATATGTTGCTTGTGCATGGAGCTTAAGACCCTGAAGTTGAGTACAATTGATTGTATTGCTCATCCATACTTGGCTACAGATATTCCTGTTTGTTTGACGTCATGCGCTATTGCATTGATGCATGCTTACATTTTGGTGGCATTTGTGTGTGGTTGGGGGGGCTGGTGTTGTGGTATATGTTTAGGTTCCACTTTCTGAGATGTCAATCTCACCCCGTAATGGGACACATTTTTCAAACGCCAAGTCTTAGCTATGCTGCCTATCCGACTGGGTGATCCAAAGGAAGCAACTGCCCTTTTTGATGAATTTCCCGTTAGGAATGGTATTATGTATGTAAGGAAACGCACAACCGTCTAAGTAGATGAGGGGAAGCTGGAGTTACAGCCACACCTCTTCGAAGCATGGTTCCGTCGATTGGGAAATAGTAGCTTGATGGGACCTCTACTACCTGAGGATGTTCCATCGGAGGTGGTTTCGAATTAGTGTCATCCGTCCCGACTGGAGATCAAAGTGGAGAACCCAGCGTCAGTGGGAGGTTCAAGGAACATTCCTGAAGAGTCGAAGTCACCACCTGCTAAGGAGTATATGAACTACATTGAGATCTTTGTCGATGCGGTCCAGACCATAGACGAAGATAACGAGGCAGACAATGAAGAGGAAACTAAGGAAGACATTGAAGAGTCATTTGAGGAGGTGCCATCGGAATCATTTTCTAAGTAAAAACCCGAGGATGAGGAGGAGATGGAAACGACAATTCAAACGGTTCTTCCAAGTAGCTCTATGAAGTGGTTTAGATAAAATAGGAGTTAGGAACCATTTTGGTGTTAGGCTTAGTAGAAGGTTAAGTGATAATCTTTAGACCATAGGCCTTAGTTTCTTTTTTCTACCCAAGTGTACGACATTACCTTTTTGCTAATTTCCCTTTCATTATTTGTACTGGTTATTTGTGGGATGTATAAATGAGTGTGCTTTTGAATCACTCCAAATTTCATTTTATTTCTTTTTGTACAGGGATATTATCTCGCCTTCCGAGTGTGCATTTCATATCATACTAGGCCGTGTGAGGCTCCTGGGTAATTACTAGCCTGAGGTGGATGTGACGAGCTCCAATGAATACAAGGTGTTACAGGCTTCGTGGCACATGGTCTTGTATATCTAATGAGTATTGTGGTTCTTATTTGTGTAGATTGAGTTGACAAACCACCGATAGAAAATCCATAAAGGTCAACCGTCTATTGTAATTGTGTCAATTCAATCTTAAACTTTTTTTAGCCAATCAATCCTAAATTTTTTGAATTTGTGTCAATTCAGTCCATTTGACTAGTCAGCACTGACGTGACGCTACTAGTTTTGACATGAATAAGTTTTAATAGTATACTAACATTCTTTTACTATTATAATTTTTGTTAATTTTTAAATATTTTTTCTTTTTTTTTTCTTCTTTTTGGTCTAGCAAAAGGGTACCGACCATTGGGAAAGGGCCTGGGACCCCTTGTCGGTCGTGGCGGGGGCTCGCGACTCTCATACTAAGCCCTCGTGATCCTCGTCCAACAGCTAGTGAGGACTCAGAGGCTTTGATCAATAGGCAGTGGCCCCAATCCCACCCTAACAAAAAATAATAAAATAATAAAATATAGTAAATTATAAATTTGAAAAATATTAAAATATTAGTAAAAAAATATCAACGTGTAGGTTGGTCAAATAGACTAAATTCATGCATGCAAAAGATTGTGGACTGAATTAATCGAAAAAAAGTTTAGGGCTAGATTTAAACAATTCAGAATGAAAGCTGCTACAGTTAGTTATTTTTTGCCATACAATCTCACAATCATTGATGAATGCTCTGTGCAAAATACGAGGTGATGGTGTGTAGTCTACAATTGAGATTGTACCGTCTATGACAGTGCTATCAAAAAAGCATTTCCGTCAAAAAATTGGGAGCTTCTCCCAACGTTGCTATGATTGAATCACAATTTTCATTGAAACTTGAATTTTGATCCTTCAGTATGGTATTGTTGATAAAGAAATATGTGGATTCCTGTCCAGATTGCTAACTTTGTTTTAGAGATTATGGTTTGCAACAAGAAGTTAGAAAACTAATCGGAGGCAATCCAGAAGATCGTTGTGAAAGTTAGGTCTGGTACCATGATGGAAATCGAAGAAGTGATGATGGAAATCAAAGAAAAGTTTTGGAGGAATAGTAATTGTATTTTCTATATTGTTTGTACATGTACACAAGGATATTTATAAGATAAGCAAATACAAATATGAAAAAATATACAAGATACAGTTTTCCCATTTTAATAACCAGGTACCCAATCTAATGCAACAAGCCTCTCTGTTTAACTTTAACGTAATCATAGATATCCTAAGCTCAACCTCTTTCTTTCCATTGATCGAGCTCGAAGTAGCTATAACAACCTTTCACTCTGAAATTCTTCCTCTTTTTCTCCACCATGGCACCCTCTCAACTTCACCAAGCAAACTACTTGCAAGAAGATGACATCTCCCAAAAATACCGAGACCTCCTTCCCTCCCTCCCTCGTGAAAAGGGCTGGATCGCCACCTCTCTCTACCAGTACCGAGGCTTCTGGTATTCCCCGAAGGTCTTGAATGACATCCTCGCATGCCAAGATCACTTCGAACGCAAGACACCGACGTCCTCCTCATCACTGCCGCCAAGTTTGGCACCACTTTGGTTAGAGGCCATCATCTTCTGTCTCTTGAATCGGGTTGAGTTCTTAGGTTCAATGCAGCACCACCCTCTCTGACGCAGTGTTTAGCGAAAATCAGGCAAATCCTTGCTTAAAGAGAAAACCTCGAATTCAATATTGATAAAAGTATATTCTATCATCCAAAAACCTTAAAACAAGCTTATATAGGGTGTTAACCCTATTGACACCAAAACAAGCAAAATTTAAAAATTGCCACTAAAAATAAATTAAATCCAAAAAATACTAAAATTTGATGATGTGGCCCCGAATGTACAAGATAACCCGCTTCCCAACCATCAAGTGTTGGAATGATTCTCGAAGGCAAGGAAGAAAGTCGTCTAGACCTAAAGGTGAATGTTGCTAGGTTGACTGGCATCTTGGCTATAGCATCCTCATACCCACAGGAAGGGGAGATGTCAATCGAAAGGAAAAAACTATGCGTCGCTAAGCTGATGAGCCTGGGATAATCGCAGACGCCACTGACGAGTCGTTTGAAGGAACTCCTACCTCTGTAAACTTGAGTTGGAATCAGTTTATAGTTGAAACCAAACAGGGAAATTTGTGGACCACTCCTCATGAGAGTTTGGTAGGTGACGTAGAATTAATCACGAAACCAGAAGAAGCGATTGACGAAGACGAACTAGAAGCCATTAAACAAAGTCTGGCTGATCGCAGATTTATGACTGAAGCACTAGAAAGAGGCGAAGTTATAGATAATCTGGGCAAGGATTCTAGAGGATACAACTTTAAAGTGAAGTACTCTACTCCACCCAGCTTTTTTCAGAAAAATAGAGGATATTATACCCGATAGATGGGGGGCTATGGATGATCCTGTTCAACTAGAGATCGTGGAAAATGTAATTGAGCCTCTTTTAAGAGAATCATAATCGTCACTCAGCCAAGTAATGTCGAAGCATTTCTTGCGCATTGAGGAGCAAGTAAATTATATCTCGTGTGAGATAGAAGATGTGTCACTTCGATTGGCGACATGCAACCATTCTCAGGCGACGAATGGCACACTCGGCATCGAGTAATATGTTAGGATGGAGAAATTAAGAGCTTAGTGGAAAAACTTGACTAAACTATTCAAAGAAGTGAGAAAATAGCTGAATTTTGTAACTTCAACAGAATCAAATGTTGTTGATAGATGCCACCGGTTGGAGTATGAAGATTTCTCAAAGGACTTTGATAATACTGTGGCAATGGCCATAACTCTAATGTCCGTGGTGATCAAACCTGATTAGCTTGACAACCTAAACCTCTATCAGAGGATGAAACATATCATGAATCTGAATCAGAGACATCCAACCTAATGACAGTAACCATAAAAGTCCCACTAGTGAAAGATTATGACCCTAGGGCAATCTATTGGAGTTATGGGATAGGTGAAATAGATGTTGTGAAGAGATCCGGATGATTTTTGCCCTAAGGAAGGGTGAATCGAAGAAAATGAGGTATCGAAAGAAGATGCAGAAAAACTCCTGTCCATCGTCAAAACTAGTGAATTTGAGGTGATAGAACAACTAAGGAAAATACCTGCTCAAATATCCTTATTGGACTTGTTCATCAACTCTGAGAAACATAAGGACGCACTGCTGAAAGTGCTAAATTAGGTACACGTCCCTGAAATTATCAACAAAGTACAATTAGGAGACCTTGTTGGAGCAATCCTTTTAAAGGATCAGTTGAGTTTTTTGGACGAAGACTTTCCTATAGAAGGACGAGGGTACAATAAGGCTTTATACGTCACTGCTCATTGTCATGGGAAGCAAGTAGCCCATGTATTAATCGATAATGGATTAGCTTTTAACATTTGTCATCTGGCCACGTTAAGAAGCTTGGACGTCAAAGAGGAAATGATTCGAACTTTCACGGCAACTGTCAGAGCCTTCAACGGAATGAGGAAGATAGTGGCGTGTGTGATTGAGCTAGATGTCTCCATTGATCCAATTAAATTTTCTATCGACTTCCAAGTGATGGATTTACCAAGCGCGTTCGAATTTTTATTATGAAGATCTTGGATCTTCACAGCTGGAGCCACACCCTCGAGCCTACATCAAAAGGTATGATTTGTGGTCGACGGGAAAGTGATTACCATTCATGGAGAAGTTGATCTCCTTGTTTATCAGAACAGCGCCATCCCATACATTGAGCCAAAAGTTAAGCAAGAGACGAGTTATCATTCACTGGATCTGGTGGCAGTAATTCACACTCTTGCGAGAGCAAAGTTGAGAATCACATTCATCTCTGAATTTAACCTTTTGTCGGCCAAAATGCTGCTAACATACGGATTTAGTCCAGGCGAATGTCTAGACAAGCATGGCCAGAGGATCCGCACCCTGCTACAATTGAAGTCTAATGAGCATAAAACGGGCTTGGGTTATCAGGCTAATGGCTCTACCTCGAAAATTCAGGCCGAGGGTGAGGCAAGAGCCGTGGATGCTAGGGAAGCAACAGAAACCAGAAGAATTCCTTCGTTGGTTCTCCTGCATGGAAAGGAAGGTCGAGAATGTTCAATAATCCATTAGACAAATATTTCTGCAGAAACTCTAAATGATTGACGGAGGAGGAGATAATACCTATGGCGGATCCAAACTTGACTAATCCCTTTCTAGAAGATAATTCCGTTAAAGTCATCATAGAGTGGCTCGGTGATGATGCAACTGCTTCTGAGTAAAGAAATCTTTCTCTTGTTACGACACTGCATTTAATTTCTTACATTGTTGATTTCTGAATTTGTTAATTGAGGTAGATGTAGGAAAATGCTTTTGGATCTCCGATCGTTGGTCCAAATAGCACATCCTATAATGTGGTCCCTTTTTGCATTCAATAAAACATCAACAATTTTTTTAAGGACATATGGAACCTCAAATCAGCCCGATGATGATTCCTACCTTCCTTATGTGAAGCTTGAGGCCTAATTTGCCAAATGTTGCATATGATTTCTAATTTTCAAATGATTTTTTAGGAACGATGACGTCTAAGGATATGAGGATTAGTTCCGTCTGTGACTTTGTTCAGTTTGAAATTTTGTTCAAAATGATTTCTCATGCTCATGCATGGCATCTTGACATGAGATATGAAATAATCATTTTCATGATATTTTAGGCATATCATCTCAAACATGCATACCAAGTTGTTAGTGTGAGACTAGGATGACCAAGGTGATTACTCTTGTGATATCGAAGAAGATGACAATGAAGGCTATGCATCCATTCGAAGAGACTTGAATACCTTCGAGGAATCAGTACCTCCTACTGCAGAAGAACCGGTAGTCATTAATGTGGGAGATACTGAGAATATCGAAGATGTAAAAATTGGAGGGCATTTATCTCAGGCAGATGCACTGAGATTTACTGGATTGTTCAGAGAGTATCGAAATATCTTTGCATGGTCGTATGCAGACATGCCAAGTCTAGATCCCAACATCGTGGAATATGTGTTACCTATTGGTCCTAGTTTTAAGCCAGTAAAATTGAGAAGTAGGCGGATGAAAGCTGAGTTATCAAACAAGATCAAAGAGAAGGTAATGAAACTTCTTAGAGTCGATTTTATTGAAGCAATTCCATATTCGGACTGGATCGCAAATATAGTCTGGTCATGAAGAAAGATGGAAGGGTCCAAATTTACGTGGATTTTTTAGGCTTAAACAAGTTGAGCCCAAAAGATGATTTTCCACTCCCCCATATCGACGTGTTAGTCAGTTGTACATCGAGATATGAATTATTCTCATTCATGAATGAATTTTCGGGGTATAACTAAATCTTAATGAAGGAAGAAGATAGGACTAGAATTTCGTTTACCACCCCGTAGGGGAATTTTTGTTACAAGGTTATGCCTTTCGGATTAAAGAACATGGGGGCGACATACCAAAAGGCAATGATAACTCTATTTCATGACATAATCCATAGGAGATTGAAGTATATGTCGATGATATGATCGCCAAGTCCAAGAAAGGAGATGATCACATTCAAGTACTAAGACAATTATTTGAACGATTGCGCAAATATAGATTGAGACTAAACCCAATAAATGTATATTTGGGGCAAAATTTGTGAAGTTTCTCGGATTTGTGGTCAGCAGCAGAGGCATTGAGATTGATCCCTATAAGTTTCAGGCCATCAACAACATAACGACTCCCTCCATAGTGAAAAAAGTGAGGAGTCTTCTTGGGAGATTGAATTACATCGCTAGATTCATCAGCCAATTATCATACGTGGCTAAGCCAATTTTTAAGCTACTCACGCAAAATGCTAAGGAAGAAGACAGGACTAGAATTTCGTTTACCACCCCGTAGGGGAATTTTTGTTACAAGGTTATGCCTTTCGGATTAAAGAACATAGGGGCGACATACCAAAAGGCAATGATAACTCTATTTCATGACATAATCCATAGGAGATTGAAGTATATGTCAATGATATGATCGCCAAGTCCAAGAAAGGAGATGATCACATTCAAGTACTAAGAAAATTATTTGAACGATTGCGCAAATATAGATTGAGACTGAACCCAATAAATGTATATTTGGGGCAAAATCCGTGAAGTTTCTCGAATTTGTGGTCAACAGCAGAGGCATTGAGATGGATCCTTATAAGTTTCAGGCCATCAACAACATAACGACTCCCTCCATAGTGAAAAAAGTGAGGAGTCTTCTTGGGAGATTGAATTACATCGCTAGATTCATCAGCCAATTATCATACGTGGCTAAGCCAACTTTTAAGCTACTCACGAAAAATGCTAAGGTGGTTTGGGATACAGAATGCAGTCAAGCTTTCCAAAAGATCAAGGATTACTTATCCACTCCACCAGTGCTCGTGCCACCTATGTCAGATCACCCTCTGACCTTATATTTGACTGTCTACCAAGAGTCTTTAAGATCCTAAATTGCTCAAACAGGTCCATTGGATGGCCAAGAAAGAGCTATCGAGAAGTTCACACCATCTAAAAAGAACTACGCTATTATCGAGAGAACTTATGTAGCAACAATATGGTGCTTCGTAGACTAAGGCCGTATACACTACATCATCATATTCAGTTGGTGAAAGAAAATGTGACATTCTGAATTTCCTATCATTTTCAGACTCACTAATGAGAAGTATATCTAGCGATGTGTTTCAGTCATATCTCGCTAGAATCTGATCAATTCAAGTAGGCAGACCATAAGGGAAAGGCTAACGCGAGACGAGGTACGTGGACCTAGGAAACTCGAATAGGAAATGACACTTTGACCGTAAGGATTGTTGAGGGGACATTTAGAACCACAAAAGGTCGATCTAAGAACGATTAAGGGATGTCTTGCTAGTGTTATATGATTGGAGTGCGGGTGATGCCGATTAATCAATGTATAATTTCCAAATTTTCCTAAATCGGACAGTGACAATCGAGACTATAGGAACTAGTGATAGACACTCACAATTACATGACAATCAAAGTCGTCACAAATTGAGGAGCCCTAAATGTGATATGAATCATAGGGTCGATACGCGTAGAGTTTGCAAAAGCCACATGTCGATTCGGGGTAGGCTGAAATCACGTCTGATAAAGAAAACGATCAAAAACGAGTCTTGAAAATTGAAATTGGATAATCAAGAATTCCAACGTTACAATTGGATTGGCCATCACCTTATTGAAGAATATTCGATTGAGAAAAACAACGTTCCGGAAGTCAGCGGTGAAATTACCATTTTGCCCTCAAAATTTTAGCCTTACTTATGCAAATGAAGAAGAGAATTTTGGTCTTTCAACCACCCCAAGGCTGCCAAAAAAGGAGAAGAGATTGTGGCCATTGGATCCCTCTTGATTGACACTTAGGACAAGTCCCCAAAGACGGACTAAAGAGTGGTCTTGTCCACTATTACCCACCTACCATTCTTCCCTTGACTTTGAGACTTGTATATACACCTCTCACTCTCTTTCACTCACCTCTCATTTGGTCGGTCACCACCTCATCTTCACCGAAACCTCTTCTTCTTCTTCCTCTGCTACTGCTCACCGATCAAACACTAAACTCCTGTTCGATGTCGCCGACGAGCCTCTTCGGTGATCACTAGCCAGTGAGCCGACCACACAAGCCTAGCCCTACCTGTTGCCGACCTCCTTAAAGTGGAAGCAAGTTAATTGGACCACCGAGAAGCTCCGGCTAAGCATTTTCCCGAAAGCCGACGGAATCTAACTCAAACTGAGGTAGGCCGAGTTTTTGACCCCTTAGGACATCGAAATGTTGGAGTCTTATGACCAAATTTTGTGGAGGTCTAGGGGACTTGTATATCAATCTATGGTAAAAAGTGGCATTTGATTTGATGAATTTTTGACCCCAAATGGGTCTTGTAAATGTTGGATAAAATCTATCGATTTACTGTCTTGGAAGAGCCGGCGACCTTCAAAAGGATTCCGCCGACGATTCAACTTCAAACCTTCGGTGAGCCTCATAAACCCTTAGATAGACATGTTAGCAAGTAGGTTAGTGATTAAATGATGAAATTGAAGTAGATTAAGGGCTGGACATGCTTGGTTTGTACAGAATTGAAAATAGCCGGTTCGGTTCTATGCAAAACCGATTCTATGGAGGCTGTGGTTGTTGGTTTTTAGTCTAAAATTGATGATTGAGACATGCTAGAATGATGAGAATTGTGTTATGGAGGTTTATGATTCATGGATGGGTGAATTGGACAAGGAAAATTGACAATCGATTGGAATTTCCTACGTTGCGCGGTGGGTTCACTCTTGGACCATTGAGGCCGAACCAGTGAGGACTTGAAAGGAGGATTTTTGTGGCATTAAACTCGAGGTAAGGGAATCCTAAACTTAGGATAGGAAGATTGGACTCAATTAGATGGTGGAAACTTAATTGACTCTTGAGAAGTTCTTGAGGTGATTGGTCTTGAGCGTCGTAGGACGGTATAGAGAATTTGAATGTGTACCATTGCTTGTACTTGTGCTTACCATGTCTGAATATCACTTTGATTGCTTTGCATGCCATGAATATATAAATTGTGCTTGAGTTGCACTTGGCATCGTGTGTCTGAACGAATTGACAATTATGGCATGAGTGTGACATGGCAAGGCCCTGAGGCGTATGAGACGCAAGGTGGAGGTGGATACCCTGAGGCGCGGGGTTGAAGTTGTATGGAGCCCTGATGCTTATGAGATGCGGGGTTGAGTTGGCCACGGTTCTGATACGTTTACGTGGAATGGAGATATGAGATGTCGACACTGGTCTGAAGTATCATTGAAACCTGATGTGTTTACGTGGGTTGTCAATGACGGTCTGATGCGTTTACGCGGATCGAGCCTAATGCGATCTAATGGCGAGCATGAGAGTAGCCTGATGCGATCTAATCGCAGACATGAGAAAGAGCCAGGCAGGAAGGTGGTTGTGGAGATGTAGCAGGGTGAGTTGTGCATAATCATATGAATTATGATGCTATAATTGTATGCTTGTCATCTGTGTATTGTTATTTATATTTGTATTGCCTCATATATCCATGAGTTTGAATTATTGGGGTATGTGACTGCCTGAGTGGACGGTCGGCCTAACCTATGGTTGTGACCCTCCTTGTTGAGATATGAATCTCACCCCTTTGGGGACCCCTTTCTTTTACAGAACCTAAGCCTTGACGATGTAGCCCATTCATTTTGGAGACCCGAAGGAGATGACCACCTATTTTGAGG
Organism: Rhodomyrtus tomentosa; assembly: GCA_028455895.1. Classification (NCBI taxonomy): domain Eukaryota; kingdom Viridiplantae; phylum Streptophyta; class Magnoliopsida; order Myrtales; family Myrtaceae; genus Rhodomyrtus; species Rhodomyrtus tomentosa. Next base: position 6,918,257 of record JAPCWY010000003.1, on the reverse strand, counting down.
AGTTCCCTGACAGGCAGGGAACTATTTACGTCAGGAAGTATACCGTTGTATGGGTAGACGAGGGTAGTACTAGTTGGAAGCCTCATAGTCATGAGGCCTGGTTCAGAAAAGTCAGGGATGTGTCTATCGGGCCGCTGAAGCCCAATGAGGTGCCCCAAGGAGTGATCCCTAGTTGGTGCTACCCTACTTGAGACTTAGACCAGGCTAAAGGATCGGTTGCCGGTTCTAGGAATGGACCGGACAGGACCTCGACTTGGGAGGATATAGAGGATGAGGTCATTGTGGTCGAGGCGATCGAGAGGATTTCATGGAGCCGTCTGCTGAGGAGACCATGGAGGACACCATCGAGGTTCGCTCAAAGACCTTCTCAAAGTACGAGCCCACGGAGGACACAAAAGAGACCGAAGACTCCAGCAGTTCGTCTTAGGAGCTCCCAGCTTGCTAGTTGATCTTTTGATGGCGATCCTGACCTTGTCTCTTGTTGTATTTTGATGATGGATCCTTTTGTGTACTTACCCCATCACCCCTCTTGTTAGCAAATCTAGTAGCTACGAGTCTGTATGATCAATCGAATTTTATGTATGACAGTACTCACGCTATCCAGGTCTCACTTCATATTTGTACGGAGGAGGTGGAGTATGGTTGCTTCAGCGTACTTGTTTATTATATGTCTCTAGATTGACTTGAGGATCTTGGGATCACGAGAGATATTTGGTTTGCTTGTAGGGAGTCGCGTGCTCGTGCCCAAGGCGCGGGGCGTGACATCCCTGTTTGCTTTGGTATTAGAGCAAGGTCAGCTCAATCCAAGGTTGGTTGAGGATTGGAGTAATAAAGAGAATGAAGTTGGGACTTGGATGGATAGTGAGACTTTAAGAGACTGGTTAGGATAAGACATGGGATGCATCGCATGTGATTTGATACTTATGGATGGCATTTGGCCTTGGCAGAGTTGTGGTAAGACATGAAGATTGAATCCCTTACTTGGTGTTGAAAGTCGTTTCTGAACTGTGGCCTGTTGAATGAATGAATATGGTTGGCTTTAGTGAACCGTTGGAGTGAACGGAATTGGAGAATGGCCATGAGTTATTTGTTGAAGTGTCTGTGGAAGTTATTATGTGAAAGGACTGTTGTAATATAATTGTTTCTGTTAAGGATTAGTTAGTAGCTCTAAATTTGGATGAATAAGTGAGTTACTAACTCCTTGCTAAACTCGTGGTGAACCAGGTTCAGTAGAAGAAGATAAAGATGAGCAACCCATCTAGAAGATCTGGAAAGTCCAAAGGCGGAGCCTCTAGCTCGAGGCCGCCTATAGTAGAGGATCCCAGAATGAATGGCGTGCTAGGGGTACTAAAGAGAATTGGTGGCCTTATTGATAGGCAGACCTAGGATCGGGGTGCTGCCAATAGCCCAAACGGTAGGAGCCGCCATAGCTGCCATCAACGCCAGCAAAGGCAACAATGGTAGTAATGGAAACCAAGATGAACATGGCCAGGGCAATGAGATGGCGAATGCCCAAGAGGAAATGGTTGTGGCTAGACAGATGGGTCAGCTAGTGGAACAATTTATTAAACTGAAGCCAACGGAGTTTGACGAAACTGGAGATCCCGAACTAGCACCCAGGTGGATCGAGAAGTTGAAAAAGACCTTTGGAGTGCTGAGGTGTACGAACGAAGAGAAGGTATTACTAGCAGTATACCAGCTGGAGGGTACGATAAATGATTGGTGGGCTGCCACCAAGAATGGAGTCTTCCATGAAGGAACGACCATGAATTGGGATGCCTTAAGGATGGCGTTCAACGACAAGTACTTCTTGGTGATGGCTAGGGAAAGGAAGCAAGTAGAATTCCTATAGCTACGTCAGAATCAGTTGACGATAGATCAGTACGAGATCGAGTTCTCTAGACTGTTGAGGTACGCACATCGATCTGTAGAGGATCCTCAGGAGAAAGCAAGGAGATTTAGGGATGGTTTGAGGCCTGAGCTCCGTAGTCAGATGATTGCCCTAAATCTGAGGACTTATAAGGAGATCTATGAGCGGGGCCAAATGATTGAAAGGGACTTGAAAGAGAGGAATACCGCAACTAGACCGCGGTTTACACCATTCAGAGACAACCGCCAAATGGGCGAAAGACCGATGGCGGGCAACAGGCGTTTTGTTCTTCCAGTGAGGAAAAATATTATGAAGCCGCTAAATCCCACTAACTGGAGCTACCACCTTTGTGGCGGGAGGCATGAAAATGGGCCATGCCCGGTGAGAACTGGAGCTTGCTTTAAGTGTGGTCAGCTGGGCCACCAAATGAGGACGTGCCCGGACCAAACTCCGACGAGTCGACCGCAAGGATAGAGACCGCAAGCTGGACCGTCGACTGCCACTCCTCAGATCGAGCAGAACCGACTACCGGCCTAGGGAAGGGTATATGCAGTAGCTCGCAGAGAGGCGGAGGAAGCACCAGATGTGGTCACAGGTACAGTTTACTTATGCGACCAAGCTGCATATGCATTATTTGATCCTGGTGCCACGCATTCTTTTGTGTCTGCTCAGTTTGCTGAATTGGAAGGTATGAAGTTAAAACCATTGAGTATAACTTTCCATGTTGCCACTCCATTAAAGGATAACATATTGGTTTCTTTGGGCTGTACTGGTTGTGAAATCATGATTGGAGAGAGTAAGGAGAGTATTGATCTAGTTGTATTACACATGTATGATTTTGATGTGATCATAGGGATGGATTGGTTAGGTAAATAGGGGGCAATAGTAGAGTGTGATAGTAGAATAGTTCAGTTTTATCCAAGAGGCCGCCTTAGCGTTGAATTGGTAGAAAGTCAAAGAGGAATCTCAATTCCCTTAGTCACATCTCTTGAAGTGACAAAGTTGATGTCTGAAGGGTGTCAGGCATACTTAGTGGCAGTAATGGACATGACTACTGAAGAGCCAAAACTAGAGAGTATCCCGGTAGTGCGTGAATTTCCTGACGTGTTTCCCCAAGAGTTGCTAGGATTGCCACCGGAGCGAGAGATAGAGTTCGTGATCGAGTTAGCTCTTGGAACAGAGCCGATCTCGAAGGCACCTTATAGGATGTCCCTGTCAGAATTGAAGGAGTTAAATATGGAGATGCAGGAACTGCGGGATAAAGGATTTATCCGACTGAGTGCTTCACCGTTGGGAGCGCCGGTGCTGTTCGTAAGGAAGAAGGATGGGTCTTTGCGTCTAAATATTGACTATCGGCAGTTGAACCAAGTAACAATGAAGAATAAGTACCCACTGCCGAGAATCGATGACCCATTTAATCAGTTATAAGGGGCGGCAGTTTCCTCAAAGATTGACCTGAGAACAGGGTATCACCAGTTGAGGATCAAGAAGGAAGACATACGAAAGATGGCTTTTAGGACGAGGTATGGTCATTATGAGTTCACAGTGATGCCGTTTGGAATGACCAACGCTCTAGCTGCTTTTATGGACCTGATGCATTGAGTATTTAGGGAATTCCTAGATAGATTCGTCATAGTCTTTATTGACGATATCTTGATTTACTTGAGGAGTGATGCAGAACATGAGGAGCACCTGATGATTATCTTGTAGACCCTCTGAGAGGACACTCGCTCTATACGAAGTTGAGTAAATGCGAGTTCTGGCGAAGCAGGGTAGCATTTCTTGGTCATGTAATGTCTGGAGAAGAGATTGTAGTGGATCCTACAAAGATCGAAACGGTAACGAATTGGCCTAGGCCCACTACAACCACTCAAGTCAGAAGTTTCTTGGGATTGATAGGGTATTACAGATGATTTGTGGAGAAGTTTTCGTCCATAGTCATCCCATCGACGAAGCTGACAAAGAAGGAAACAAGGTTTGAATGGACAGACAAATGTGAAAGGAGTTTCCAAGAACTCAAGCATCGATTGACGACCGCACCGGTGTTGACAATTCCATCAGACCGAGAGGTTATGAGATTTACAGCGACGCCTCGCTGAAAGGACTGGGCTGTGTGTTAATGCAGCATGGAAGAGTAGTGGCCTACGCATCCTGACAGTTGAGGCCACATGAGATGAACTACCCAACGGATGATCTGGAGTTAACAGCGATCATTTTTGCCTTGAAAATTTGGAGACATTATCTTTGTGACGAGAAGTTTCAGATTTATACCGACCACCAGAGCTTGAAGTATTTATTTTCCCAGAAAGAGCTGAATATGAGGCAGCGTCGGTGGATGGAGCTGCTTAAGGATTATGATTATGATACACTGTATCACCCATGGAAAGTAAATAGAGTAGCAGATGCGCTTAGCCAAAAGTCAAGCATCACCTGTCTGCTGGTAAAAGATTGGCCGATGATCGAGGATTTAAGAGATTCTAAGTTCAGATTGGAAGTCTGCCAGTTGTCTAGTTTGATGGCTACATTGAGGATAGAACCTGAGATCTAGGAGGGAATAAAGACCTTACAATCTACGGACCCAGAGATTCAGAAGATCCTGGAGATGGAAGCGATAAAGAGGAAACCGAAATTTCAAGTGTCAGAAGACGAAATTCTGAAGTTCTAGGGACGGCTGTGCGTGCCAAAAGATGAAGGGCTCCGGCAATGGATTCTGTCAGAGGCTCATAGGAGCAATAATAGTGTCCACCCTGGAAGTACGAAAATGTATAAAAACTTATGACAGCACTATTAGTGGAACGGGATGAAGGTGGATGTAGCAAAGTACGTGGCTAAGTGTTTGACATGCCAGCAAGTGAAAGCACAGCACTGTAAGCCTGGAGGGCTATTACAGCCACTGGAGATTCCGAAATGGAAGTGAAAGCATATAACTATGGATTTTGTGATGGGACTTCCGAGGAGCCAGAAAGGTCACGGCTTTATATGGGTAGTTGTAGACAGATTGACCAAGTCCGCTCACTTCATTCATGTGCAAAAGATTTCGCAATGGACAGATACGCTGAGTTATACATGAGGCAAATAGTGAGGCTGCATGGAGTGCCTATGACGATTACCTTGGATAGAGATCACAAATTCATGGCGAACTTTTGGAAGAGTCTTCAAGAGGCCATAGGAGCTCGATTACAGTTTAGCACTCCAAAGATAGACGGACAGTTAGGACAATTCGGACACTTAAGGACATGCTGCGAGCATGCGTCATTGATTTCAAAGGTGGATAGGAAGAGCAGTTACATTTGGTGAAATTTAAGTATAATAATAGCTATCAGCAAAGCATTCAGATGGCACCATTCGAAGCACTCTATGGAAGAGCCTGCAGAACCTCGATTTGCTGAGACGAGGTTGGAGAAAGAAGTATCACGGGCCCAGAGTTGGTAGAGCAATCGGTGGAAGCAATGAAAATAATTTGGGATAGACTGAGGACGGCACAAAGCCGTCAGAAGAGTTATCCGGATAAGTGGCGCAAGCCTTTGGAGTTTCAAATGGGCGACCATGTCTTCCTCAAGGTGTCACTGATGAGGGGATTATCGCGATTTGGAAAAAAGGGAAAACTGAGCCCAAGGTATGTAGGCCCATTCGAAATACTGGAGCGAATTGGAACCTTGGTCTACAGGCTTATCTTGCCGCCTAACCCATCCCAGGAACATAATGTCTTTCATGTGTCAATGCTGTGAAAATATGAACCAGACCCGACATATGTGCTGAACTACGAAGCCATAGAAGTCGATGATCGGGTGTATTACGTGGAGAAGCCGATAAGGATTGAGGACTAGAAGGAGCAAATCCTCAGGAATAAGAAGATTCCATTGGTCAAGGTGATATGGGAACACCATAGAAGCAAAGGCGCTACGTGGGAGAACGAAGAGACGATCAGGCGACAACACCCTCATTTATTTGAGTAATTGAGTTTGATGTAAATTTCAGGGACGAAACTTTTGTAAGGGGGGAAGAGTTGTGACATTCTGAATTCCCAGTCATTTTCAGACTCATTAATGATAAGTATATCTAGTGATGTGTTTCAATCATATCTCGCTCGAATTTGATCAATTCGAGTAGGCTGACCAAAAAGGAAAGGCTGACGCAAGTCGAGATACGTGGACCTAGGAAACTCGAATAGGAAATGGCGCTTTAACCGTAAGGATTGTCGAGGGGACATTTAGAATCATAAAAGGCTGATCTAAGAATGATTAAGGGATGCCTTACTAATGTTATACGATTGGAGAGCAGGTGATGCCGCTTAACCAATGTATAATTTCCAAATTTTCCTAAATCGGACAGTGACGATCGAGACCATAGGAACGAGTAATGGATCCTCACAATTACATGACAACCAAAGTTGCCACGAATTGACGAGCTTTAAATTTGATATGAATCACAGGGTCGATACTCGTAAAGTCTGCAAAAGCCGCCCGTCGGTTCGGGATAGGCTGGAACCACGTCTGACAGAGAAAATGATCAGAAACGAGTCTTGAAAATTGAAATTAGAGAATCAAGTATTCCAACGTTATAATTGGATTGGTCATCGCCTTATCGAAGAATATTGGATTGAGAAAAACGGCGTTCCAGACGTCGGGGGTGAAATTACCATTTTGCCCTTCAAAGTTTTAGCTTTGCTTGTGCAAATAAAGAAGGACATTTCGATCTTTCAACCACTCCAAGGCTACCGAAAAATGAGAAGAGATTGTGGCCATTAGATCTCTCTTGATTGACACTTAGGACAAGTGTCCAAAGATGGACTAAAGAGTGGTCTTGTCCACTATTATCCACCTACCATTCTTCCCTTTGATTTTGAGACTTGTATATACACCTCTCACTCTCTATCTCACCTCTCATTTGGCCAGTCACTACCTCATCTTCGCCGAAACCTCTTCTTCTCCTTCTTCCCCTGTTGTCGCTCACCGACTAGACTCTGAGCTCCTGTTCGCTACCGCCGACAAGCCTCTCCGGTAACCACCAGTTGGTGAGCCGACCACCCACGCCTAGCCCTACCTCTTGCCGACCTCCTCGAAGTAGAAGCAAGTCGATTGGACCACCGAGGAGCTCCGGCCAAGCATTTTCCCGAAAGCCGACGGAATCTGACTCAAATTGAGGTAGGCCAAGTTTCGGACCCCTTAGGACATCGAAATGTTGGAGTCTTGCGACCAAATTTTGTGGAGGTTTAGGGGACTTGTATATAAATCTTTGGTAAAACGTTAAGCTTGATTTGATGAAATTTTGACCCCAGATGAGTCTTTTAAATGTTGGATAGAATCTACCAGTTTACTGTCTTGGAAGAGCTGGCAACCTTCAAAGGGATTTCGGCGATGATTCGACTTTAAACCTTCGGTGAGCCTCATAAACCCCTAGATAGACATGTTAGCAAGTAGGTTAGTGATTAAATGGTGAAATTGGAGTAAATTAAGGGCTGGACATGCTCGGTTTGCATAGAACCGAAAATAGTCAGTTCGATTCTGTGCAAGACCGATTCTGTGGAGGCTGTGTTTGTTGGTTTTGAGTCTCAAATTGGCGATTGAGACATGTTAGGATGATGAGAATTGTGTTATGGAGGTTTGTGATTCATGGATGGGTGAATTGGACAAGGAAAATTGACAATCGGTTGGAATTTCCTAGGTTGCGCGGTGTGTTCGCTCTAGAACCTTTGAGGCCAAACCCGTGAGGACTTGAAAGGAAGATTTTTGTAGCATTAAACTCGAGGTAAGGAAATCCTAAACTTAGGATAGGAAGATTGGACTCAATTGGGTGAGTCGGATGGAAACTTAATTGACTCTTGAGAAGCTCTTGAGGTGATTGGTCTTGAGCGTCGTAGGACGGTATAGAGAATTTGAATGTGTACCATTACTTGTGCTTGAATGACTTGCCATGTCTGAATATCACTTTGATTGCTTTGCATGCCATGAATATATGAATTATGCTTGAGTTACATTGGCATCATGTGTGCGAACGAATTGAAAATTATGGCATGACTGTGACATGGCAAGGCCTGAGGCATATGAGACGTGGGGCGGAGGTGGATACCCTGAGGCGCTGAGGCGCGGGGTTGAAGTTGTGTGGCGCCCTGATGTGTATGAGACGCGGGGTTAAGTTGGTCACGGTCCTGATGCGTTTACGCATCAGGAGAATAGTATGATGCGACGGAGATATGAGGTGCCGACACTGGCTTGAAGTATCATTGAAACTTGATGCATTTATACGGATTGTCAATGACGGATTGATGTGTTTATGCGGACCGAGCCTGATGTGATCTAATCGCAGGCATGAGAATAGTCTGATGCGATCTAATTGCAGGCATGAGAATGAGGCAGGCAGGAAGGTGATTGTGGAGATGTGGCAGGGCGAGTTGTGCATAATCATCTGAATGCATTATGATGCTATGATTGTATGCCTGTCATCCGTGTGTTGTTATCTATATTTGTATTGCCTTGTATGTCCATGAGTTTGAATTATTGGGGTATGTGACTGCCTGAGTAGACGGTCGGCCTGACCTATGATTAGAACCCTCCTTACTGAGATATGAATATCACCCCTTTGGAGACCCTTTTCTTTTATAGAACTTAGGCCTTGACGATGTGACCCATTCATTTTGAAGACCCGAAGGAGATGACCACTTATTTTGAGGAGTTCCCTGACGAACAGGGAACTATTTACTTCTGAAAGTGTACCATTGTATGGGTAGACGAGGGTAGTACTAGTTGGAAGCCTCATAGGTATGAGGCCTGGTTCAGAAAAGTCGAAGATGTGTCTATCGGGCCGTTGAAGCCCAATGAGGTGCCCCAGGGAGTGATCCCTAGTTTGTGCCACCCTACTCGAGACTTAGACTAGGCTGAAGGATCGGTTGTCGGTTCTAGGAATGTATCGGAGAGGATCCCGACCTAGGGGGATACAGAGGATGAGGTCATTGTGGTCGAGGCAACCGAGGAGTATCTCGTTGAGCCGTCTACTGAGGAGACCATGGAGGACACCATCGAGGTTTGCTGGAGACCTTCTCAGAGTACGAGCCCACGGAGGACGCAGAGGAGACCGAGGACTCCAGCAGTTCATCTTAGGAGCTCCCAGCTTGCTAATTGATCTTTTGACGGCGATCTTGACCTTGTCTCTTGTTGTATTTTGATGATGGATCCTTTTGTGTACTTACCCCGTCACCCCTCTTGTTAGCAAATCTAGTGGCTACGCTTCTACATGATCAGTAGGATTTTATGTATGACAGTACTCACGCTATCCAAGTTTCACTTCATATTTGTACCGAGGAGGTGGAGTATGGTTGCTTCTGCGTGCTTGTTTATTATATGTCTCTCGATTGACTCGAGGATCTTGGGACCACTAGAGATATTTGGTTTGCTTGCAGGGAGTCGCGTGCTCGTGCCTAGGGCGCGGGGCGTGACAGAAAATGACCCAACCAAGTATCTCCTGGAGAAGCCCTCTTTGATTGGGAAATTAGCCAAATGGAAAGTGATGTTGACAGAATTCGACATCTGGAGTTTTCCCCATAAGTTTGTAAAGGGACAAGCGATAGCCGACATGCTAGCAGAAAATTCCCAAAGCAACACTTCTCATTGAGATGAAAACGGAAGATCAAATCCAAATCTTGATTGAAGACAAGTGGGTCATGTACTTTGACGGTGCCTCAATCTATCGGGAGCAGGCACTAGGGCAATTCTAATATCCCCAGAAGGTCAACATTACCTAGTCATGGTAAAACTAACATTTTCTTATACTAATAACATCTAAGAATACGAGGCATGAGTTCTGGGCCTACGATTAGCCATCTCCACGAGAATACAAAAGTTGTAGATGTATGGAGATTCCATGCTTATTATTCTATAGACACAGGGAGAGTGGAGGACAAAAAATATGAAACCCATTCCTTATCATGAATATTTGGAAGAACTGATCCTTCAATTTTAGGAAGTGTCATTCAAATATCTGCAAAAGACGCAGAACCAATTTGCAGCTACATTAGCTACGTTTGCCTCAATGTTACAGGTAGCTGATGGATTGGAAGTGGAGCCATTAAGAATTCGCATAATCAAGAAACCGGCTTATAGTATGATGATAGAGAAGGAATTCGATGGAGAACCTTGGTATCATGACCTTAAGAATTATATCTTAAAATGAGAGTTCCCTAATGGATGTCAAGCCGAAAACAGAAAATATATAGCTAAAGCAGCTACCAAATTTTTCCTTAGCGAACAAACTTTGTACAATAGACCGTTTGACTCAATGCTATTGAGATGTATAGACGCAAAAGAAGTGAATACCCTTATGGAAGAGATCCACGAAGGCATATGTAGACCACACATGAATGGTCATCTACTCGGGAAGAAGATCATGCAGCTTGGCTATTATTGGATGATCATCGAATCAGATTGTAGTCAACATGTTAGATCATGTCATCAATGTCAAGTATATGGTGACAGAATCAATGCGCCCCTAAATGAGCCCCATCAGATGTCGGAGGCTTAGCCCTTCTCTATGTGGGGGATTGACATGAAAGGCCAATTAACCCAACAACTTCAAATGATCATCGCCTCATTCTGGTTGCAATTGACTATTTTACAAAGTGGATAGAGTCACCTCATATGCAAATGTCACTGCGAAGAGCGTAGCGAGATTTATTAAGAGAGACATAATTTCTCGATATGGTGTTCCTCAGGCGATCATCACAGATAATGGGTCAAATTTAAATAATAAGATCGTCGATGATCTACTGTATCACTTTGGTATTTGACATCTTAACTCATCTCCTTATCGTCCACAGATGAATGGAGCGGTGGAAGCAGCGAATAAAAATATTAGCTAAGAATTACAAGGATTGGCATGAGAGACTACCCTTCATCTTAATGGCATATCAAACCTCTATCCGGACTTCAACTAGAGCAACGCCTTGTTCCCTAGTATATGGGATAGAAGCCGTCTTGCCCGTGGAAATTCAAATTACATCCTTAAGGTTATTATCTAAGGTTAAACTTTCTAAAGCAGAATGGATTAAATACATATTCGAGCAACTAAGCCTGATTGACGAAAGGCGTCTTAAGGCGATCTGTCACGGCCAAAGTTACCAGAGGAGAGTAGTCAAATCATTCAACTGGAAGGTCAGGACCAGAGAGCTTAAGGTAGATGATCTAGTTGTGAGGAAGACCCTACCAAACGCTGCTCATCCTGGAGGCAAGTTCATCCCGAATTATGAGGGACCTTATGTTTTCAAGAAAGTCCTCATAGAAGGAGCTTTAATTCTTGTAAACTCAGAAGGAAAGGAACTGAGATATCCTGTAAATTTTGGCGCAGTAAAGAAGTATTATCCCTGAAATGAAATCAGATGTTGATTTGGCTTTCTTCAAGATGATCCGAGTCGCTATAGTGGTCATTACATTGCATATCATGCATCCATACATACATAGCATGAGTTGTATTTTGCAGGGTTTGAAGAGGCTAACCTGGAGTCAAAGTCGCCCGAACAAAACTGAGGGCAAAATGGTCCCAATGCGCAAAAGCAGGTGAAACGTACCTGTTCCATCATTAGTTAAAATGATTTACACTCATCAGAGTTTTTCATCTCTTTGTCTAAGAACGATGAGCGAAGATCAAAGTTAGCAAACGGATATTAAAGAATTTTCCTATGCAGTTCGGAGTCAAAATGGTTATGAATCCGAATACATTCGGAAAATACCATACTTTGGAGTTTGAAATTCCTTGTCAATTAACTCTTTGCATGCGCGCTTGAATCCAATGTTATCCAAACATGAATGAAACATGCATGGTGCATCTTAAATCCCTGGTAGGATAAAATTTTGGAAGAAATACGAGAACTTTTTCCAAATAAGAGTTGTTTAAACTGTCTAAAATGATGTTTCTTCATATAAGAGGCAAACGTAATTCAAATATATCCTATACACACTTGAAAGATGAGAGGAGTGTAAGGATAGGAAAACCTAGACCTATGAATGTAAGGGTCATTTGCATCAATTACATAGATTGAGATGAAGGAGGGGTTCATTCTCTACCCCAAACACTACAAGTAATCATTGGCAACCCCTTTGAGCGGTAGTTTAAATTCTTTAACCCTATTGGTGATCATTGCACAGGTCAAGGCGAAAGCAACAAAGACACCCATGGAAAAAAAAAGTTCAAGAAATATGGTTTACAAGAGGATTCCAAACTGAAATGTTCAGACATGATGAGATGCAAATTGCATATCTCACATGATCATCAAAGGTCCTAATTCCTAAATTAAAAAGGAAAAGGGGGGATCGAAAGGGAGAAAAAGCCAAATCCATGTGCATTAAAAAAAAGAAACAATAAGAGCAGGACTGATCCTCATTAGGACACTTGAAAATCATAAAATTGATTTGCAAACATCAAGAAATTACTGGATAGCTTAGTCCCCAATAAGATCTGGAGTTGCAAAGAATCCTCAGGAGGCTACTCCTTAATTGGGCCATGACCAACTAGCAAAGACAAGGAGACGAGTGATGTCCTTCAAAAGGTGAATTAATTCTCATAGAACAAAGGATACGCTTTCAAAATGTGTAATATTCTCAGAAGACTGAAGATGTTCTTCGAAGAATCACCAATAAGGGATAGAACAGGTGATCAATCGGCAATAATCACCAACGTCAAACCCTTCATCATTCTAGATCAAAAACAAGCATTTTTCAGTCCCTAATCTTGCCAATGCTACAACCTTTGATAGTCTTTTCCGACTAAGACACTTGGGTTAATGTATACCTTAGCTCGAAGAGGTACGAGCAAGACTATTTCTTTCTCATTTTGCAGGGTTCTTGACTTGTAAATCTGGAGCAAGTGATGAAAACTCTCATTCAAAAGACTTGACTCAAAAAATGAGTCCTTTGAAAACCGTGTCCAAACCCACATTACAGTCCCGAGGAAGACCTCCCGATCGACCAAAATGTATTGATTGCCAATGGTCCTGAAACCTAGGTACGGTTAGTAGGGAATTCGAGTGCTTTCTTTATAAAAGAGCAATGCCAAAGAATTGGTGAGAAGCCATCTTTGATGAAAACACTCTAACAGGATGTTGTAAGCAAACTCTTTTGGAAATTTCAAATAGTTCGATCTAAATTTTCCTTACCAGGAATTTTTTATCGCCTTTTCAAGTGGCGAGATGTTTTGGATAACCTCCAGCATTGTAATCTTCTTTGCATGATTGCAATTATAGCTACAAGGCTTGATCAGTTTGATAATCATCATCACCTCAAGATTACTAACGTCTTCTTAGATGAGGAAAGAACTTTCAGGTTTAAACTTCTGTAGGACTCATGGTAACCCCAAGTCCCTGAAGGATACCTTTCTCTACAATGAAGAGCTTCCAAGCTTATTTTTCTGCTGGATCCATAGTAATCCCATATCTCAGGAAAATATGTTTTAATGAAAAGTTTCGCAGGTTTGAGCTCTCTACAGGATATTTGGAGTCCTCAAATCTCAGAATGTCGCCTTCTATGTCAAAAGGACAATTCAAGGATTCAACTTTCTGTGAGATTTTAGATAACGCCTAAATCCCTAAAGAATCTCGATAACAAAAGTTTCTGTAGGTTTGAGCTTATTGCTGGATATTTGGAGTCCCCAGATCCCAGAATGTCACCTCCCGTGTCAAAAGGACAACCATCAAATTCAACTTTCTGTGAGATTTTAGGTAACCCCTAAATACCAGAAGAATCTCGTTAACAAAAATTTTTGCAAGTTTGAGCTTTCAGCAGGATACTTGGAGTCCTCAAATTCCAGAATGACACCTTACACGTTAAGAAGACAACCTTTAAATTCAGCTTTCTGCAAATTTTAGGAAACCCCTAAATCCCATGACAGTCACTGTGGTAAACCTGAGAATAAGGTATACCTTCCCTATAGATACATGGCAAGTCTTCAAAGGTAAGATGAATCATTCTCACGAGTTAGCCATTTTAATAAGCAAACATTTTCCCTGGACTGATCCACTAACAGATCAAGTTCATGGCGAGTCTTCAAAGATAAGACGAACCATACCCATTGATAAGCCTTTTAGAGGGCAAACTTTAGACAAAGCCCAAAGAACAGGTGCGTCATCTATCGGTTTCTGACAAATAGAAATCCTATTCGTGACCTGATCCACCATACGAATCAAAACCTTTGACAAACCCCAAAGAACGGGTGCATCATCATTAGGTTCCTGTTAGAAAGGAATCTCATTTTAGTTTGGCCTACCATATAGGCTGGAACTTAATCGCCTTAGAATTCTCAAGATACGAGTCCCTAAGTATTCATTTGAATTCGCCATACACCGCGCATGCCACACAAGCATCAGGCGAGTAAGTAACAAGTATGTATCTCTACTTTCTCTCTCTCTCTCATCAGCTAAAACAAAATGAGCATAGCGTTCACAGCAAGATAAGAAAGATTGAATATCAGTATTTATTTTTCTTTTTTCCAATCGAGTCGGTCTAGACTCAAGTGTCACCTGTCTTTGAATAAAACCTCTCACGAGGTTCCTCTCAAAGAGGGACAATTGTTGACACTTGATTTTTCATCAGTCTTTTTAGTTCGTTTTTAAGAAAATTCATAAAAAGTTCAAAAAAAATGAATAGTCTTGGCCAAGCCCGAGGAACTATTTTTGAACAAAAAATAATTTTTCATATTTTTCGCATTTTTTGGTATTTTTGAAAAATAGAAAAATTCATGATAAATTAAAACAAATAGCATTTGAGGTCACAAAAATATAAAAAATGGTCAGTATTTTTATTTTAATTCTCTTTTCTTCTTGACCTCATAAAAAGTCAAAATTAAAGTTCAATTTTATGTGTTCCCTTGTTACACATATAGTTAAATTTGGCAAAAAAAACTATCGTCTGAGTTTTTTAATTTACAATTTTGGTATTTTGAGAGTCTTGTCATTCAATCTGATTGTCCTTCATTACAATTTAGTCCAATTTTTTGCACAAATTGCTCAATTGCATGAATTGGGCAAAATTACATACTTAATTACAATTTAGTCCTTGAATTTGGGTATATTTGAAATTACTTTTAATTCAAGGACTCCCATCACAAATTGGAACCACTACCCAATGTTTTTCACCATTCTGAATCTATTAGCATAGGTAGTTTGGTACAATTTGACTGTTTGAGCCCTCAATTTCATAATTTCTTAAATTGTAATTAAGAACAAATTTGGGGTTTTGTATAAATTGACATGAACTTTTGGGAAAAATCACATTTCTAGATAATATTCATGCCTTAAGTTTGATTCTGAGGTTTAATTGTAAAATTTTCGCACAAATTATGGTAAATTTTGAAAGAAAGAAAAAAACACACAAGTTGAATCGGTCCTGACTGATTAAACCGGTCCAAACAGTGTCGTCTTCAACCTCAGGATTCCCGCGTGAGTGAATAGTCCCCAGGCTAATTTTAATGATCAAATTGAATGCCAATTTGTGAACAATTGGACGAGAAAGGCTAGATGTTTTATTCCTCTCATCATCCCCCGCTAATCAATATCGACGGCAACACTAGACATCATTGGAGTAGAGAGCAATTGGCCGGTCAATCTCACAGGACCTGCAAAAGTCAACGAGACTAAATCAGCTCAAATCCATGCCAAATTCCCTTGAGATTGAACTTGCCGGAGAACCAAACGAAGCTGGACGGAATACCCATCATCCCTGATGCCATTTGGACCTAAAAGCACGTGGCCTCATGTGCGATTCAAGTCAGCAGAGCTCCCCCGATTGGGCAGGAAATCGAAAATTGGATATAGGCCTAGAAGGCTTTCTAGAACGAAAAAGCTAGGTTCATTCTGTTGAGGGAAATGAGCATAATATAGAGAGGGGGAAGAAGAGAAAAAGAGAGCTCACTTTCCATCGCCATTGTTGAAGGTTGGAGCTCGAATTAGTAAAGCACTGGTTAGGCTTTCTCAGGCCAAACTGAAGCTAAAAAAGGTCACTGGAAGCTTACCTGAAGTTCAAGGAAGCGATCGCCACTTGTCTCGCGGTCGCAAACCTCGAAATCAGGTAATTCTCTTCTTCGAGCTTCATATTGTGCATCTATGGTTGATCTCGTTTCCGACCTTGTTCTTGCAATTAGAGTAGGCATTTTGTTCCCTGATCTATTCTAAGCTCGATCACAATTCATTTTTGTGTCAATTTTGCATAATCATTTGTGTTTGAGCCTCGAAAATCCCTTTGCCATTATCGATCCTGTCAAAGCTCCCCTAACTCAAGCTAGCCTAAATCAGGTCAATCGGACTTGAAGGTAGGTGTTTTGAACTTCGTTCGAAGCATCTTTGTAAAGAAATTACCATAATGTGCTTAGCTCTGTTCGATTGAGATGCCATGCCCATGTACTGTGTAAGCTTCGTCGTTTCTGATTCTATGGATGAAATGCTTTGATTCTGACATATGTGAAACTGTAGGAGTAAATGAGTCGAACGACATTAGTTTTACGTCAATCGGTCTAGGTTTGGTCGTTGATCGGATCCGGGGAACGGCATTTCGTCGAGTCGAGAGGTTGAAGACGATGCTGATGTGGTGGGTGAAAGAGTCAGCGATCTTAGGTGGCAGGATATGATTGATCTGCGTAGATGTTGAGTTGGCTCGATCGTTAGTCTGTTAGGTCGAGTCAGATCAAATCGGACAGTCAGTCTATTAATTAATGGTCGTCCGATTAGTAATTAGGAATATCAGAAAATTGATTTATAATCGAAAATCACAAAGGTACGAAAACGGTGTCGTTTAGGTTAGTGGTCGAGCGGCGTCGTTTAGGTCAGTATGAACAAACGGTCCAGATCAAGTTGACCCTTCTAATCGTAACCTTTGATTTTAATAATTTGATCGAACGGTGTAAGATTAGTCATCGCGTGATCCTGGCCATCGATTTCAGTAAGCCAATCCAATGGTCGTAGAATAGCCACGTGGTCCATTGGCAACCATAGGATCAGGCTCAGAATAAGAAACAAAAAAGACAAAATGGTGTCGTTTTTGGAGTGGGTTTCCGCGCAAGTTCGGGTCTAGGCCGATTATCCGACCCGAGTGGGTCGGGTCGACCTGGTCCAAATAATATTTTTTTAATAAAAAATAATTTAAAAAATAAAAAAATTCTTGAAAAATTCTTAAAAATAATAGAAAATCCAAAAAAAAGAGGAAAATCTGCAGAAAATTCCTAAAAACTCCAGAAATTCTCAAAAATTGAGGAATGACCATAAACAAATGGTTAATCCTATTTCTGGGATTTCTTTTCTGTTCTTTTCGAAAATGACGATTTTACCCTTTAGGGGGGATTCAACCCTACATTGCATATGAGATAGGTTGAAAATAATAAGATGATAACTAGGGTCAGTTAAATGACCAATTATTATGTTTGGATTTTCAAATCTCATAATTTTTCTTGAAATGACGATTTTACCCCTTAGAGGGTAAATCATCTTTCCTATTCCAATGAGTTGCGAAAATTGCTCAGAATTATGATTTGGTCTAGTGGTTGGCCAATCGTTCTGTTTGAGATTTTCACTTCTCGTCATCTTCTGAAATGATGATTTTACCCCTCAAAGGGTAAACCGCCTTCTAAAATTTTAAAAAATTCTGAAAATTGTCAAAAAAAAAATAGGAAATAAATTAATTGGATGATCAATCCAATTTCCGACCCCTTTTGACTTCATATTTCTTCTAAAATGATAATTTTACCCTTTTGGGTAAATTGTCCCAAATTTCTTTAAAATTATGACTTTGTCCCTCATGGGCAAATTTTGTCCAAATCACTCTTGAGCCGTGACTGACACTTTGCTAGGCCAATAGGGCTTTATTAAGGATGTCATGTTATATTCATGTGATTTATCTGCATGTATTGGATCCTTGATTTGCGCACCTTCTTTATTGGCTGTGAGTGTTATGGCAGTCACTTTTATCTGCATGAACTCCCAGATTTAGGGTGAGTACCCCACTCATCTGCATGAATCTTAGAGTTAGATAATTCATTCAACCTAGGTACTAAAAAGGTGTCAACTCTGACAGTTGGCGTAACTAAGTCTCTGATCTCATTTTTCTAGTTCTCGTAGAATCGAATATAAGCCCCCAACTGTTCGATAGGGTTTCCAATTGTACCCTCTGCGAAATGATTAGTGGTAACTCCTTGGCATGTACACGTATCACATGTCACTAGACCACACTAAAGGTCGACCACGTATACCTCCATTGCGACTTGGGTAACGGGCCTTGGGAGAGGCCAGCGTTCGACCAAACGAGACAGCCCATTAACCCTTTGAGCGCTCGAGGGTCGCAACAGACGAAAGGCAAGTTATTTCCATACAGATCCTACATCATATTCCTAGTGAGTAACTATGAAAGTTTACATTCTTACAAGGTGAAGGGTTATTTTACGAAAAGTATGACGACCATGATGGTGTGAGTCATTCATTTCCTCTATTTAAATGCTACAGGTTGCTCTTTGCGAAACCATTTTGAACAATGGTTCCAGTTCATGCTCCTGTCGAGAATAACCCCATATTGGGGAAAATTCCAGAAAATTCAAAGAATGAATAGAATTTTCTTGCTTTCATTCGTATCAATCTTCAAGTGTATTTGTTGCATGTGAATTTTATGTTAGCTCAAATGCCTTAAACATGACGAAGAGCATTTCATTTCTGCACCATATACATTTGTCCCTTTGTTTAACCCAACTTGAGCAACGGATTCATTTCTTGATACCTAATTGGTGATCATCCTAAAAGAAATCATTTCATACCATCTAATAGACGAGCCAAGTGCCTTGGGGTAGGTTGAAACTTGAAAATCTGCCAGCACAATGTGTAGACAATTCACATGAGGCTCTTCCTTTCTTTTCAAAAAGAGCTCACCATGCAAAAAAAAAAAAAAGGAATGAAAGATGGGAGTTGGGAGTAAGAAAAAGTGAAGCTTTTGCGCGCAAAAAAAAAAAAACTTCAGCACTCTGAAAAGTGCAACTTGAAAAAGGCCCACTCTTGTAAAAAGAAAAAAAGAGAAAAAGAAAGAGCTCTCTAAAAAAAATCTCAAGAGGAAAGGAAGTCTCAGCTGAATTTTCTCCTTAAGAAAGATTATTTCTTAAGCACAAAGTGATAAGGACGGATGATCACTGATTTTCTCATCATTATACAACCTCTTGTTGAAAATAGGCCTTTTATTTCAAGCCTACTTGGACTTACATTACAACCCTTACCAAAAGTCTCTTCAGATTAAGGCACTTGACTTAATATAGGATTTCAAACGCTTATAAATTTTGCTTGAAGAAATACAAGAAAGATTGTTTTTATCTCATTTGGCAGGGTTCCTGACTTGTAAACCTAATGCAGCTGATAAAGATTTTATTTCATAGCCTAATGACTCATATGAGTCCCATTTGAATAACCTTTGACCAAGCCTGAATTACAGTCCTTGAAAAGACCTCATGGATTAGTCTGGTCATACTGATTGCAAGACTACCTAGGCCCTCATCAAGTGTGATGAAGACAGCTCCGAGTAATTCTCATGCCCGCGTCAATGGTCGGGTCAAAAGGCCTTTTCAAAGAGAGAAAGTCTGACTGAAGATTTCACATTCTATTTGATCAAATATTTTCGAAAGGATTGGACAATTTTCCTTATTGATAAAATCTCCAGTGAAGCTTTGTAATGCAAGCAAAAGCTCATAAATCTTTCTAGCATATGATGTTGCATTTACATTGATTTTATACATGTCATCATTTTTTCAAGAAAATGAACAAGGTATGTTGTAGTCAGCCTAGCCATCACTTACTCATTGCTTGGAAACTCAAGTAAGTTTACTAATTCAATTTAAAAATCTTATATCGACACTTGATCAGCTCAAGTTGTCCCCAAGATCTTATATTATTTTGATACTTGATTGGCTCAAGTTATCATTCTTTTATGTTCGTCCTGATTAGTTCAAACATCACAGCTCTTTGTGTTCATTCTGATTTACTCAAGCGCCACAACTCTTTGTGTTCGTTCTGATTAGCTTAGGCATCACTTCTCTTTGTGTTTGTTCTGATTAGCTCAGGCGTCACATCCCTTTGTGTTTGTTTTGATTAGCACAAATTATCATTCCTTTGTGTTCGTTCGGATTAGCTCAGGCGTTACATCCCTTTTTTGTTTGTTTTGATTAGCTTAGGCATCACACCCTTTTATGCTTGTTCTAATTGGCTCGGTCATCACACCCCTCAGTGTTCATACTGATTAACTCAGGTGTCACATCTTTACCGACTCATGGTTTATAGTCCACATGGCGACTTGCCAAGAGACACAATGTTTATACCGATTGGCTAGGGTAGGGTTTCACATCATCTGTCACGCCCCGCGCCCCGGGCACGAGCGCACGACTCCCTACAAGCAACTCAAGATATCTCTCGTGGTCCCAAGATTCACATACAAGTTGAGAGATGTATTACAAGTCAAGCAAGCGGAAGCGACGACATTAAAACTCCTCTATACAAATGTAAAGCGGGACCTGGATAGCGAGAGTACTAATAATATATAATATCCGAAGGTTCATACATGTGCATAGCAACTAGATCCGCTGGTCAATAGGGGTGATGGGTTAAGTAAAAAAGACGATCAAGGTCGCTCTCAAAAAGGGATGACATCAAAGTCATCATCAAAATGTAAGACCAGTAAGGTGGAAACTCCTAGGTCGAGCTGCTGGAATCGTCGGTTTCCTCTTTAGCCTCCTCACTGGCTCATACTCCGAGAAGGTCTTCGAGCGAACCTCCACTGTATCGTTCATGGTCCCATCAACTGACGACTCCACCAGGTCCTCCTTGGTAGCCTCGACCACTATGATCTCCTCGGTATCCTCCAGGGTCGGAGTCCTTTCAAAACCAATCCTTGAGCCAGCGGCAGATTCCTGAGCATCTACTCAATCTCGGGTGGGATGGCACTAGCTAGGGATCACTCCCTGCGACACCTTAGTGGGCTTCAGCGGCCTAGTGGATACATCCCCCACCTTCTGGAACCAAGCCTCATACCTATGAGGCTTCCAGCTACTACTACCCTCGTCTACCCATACTACTATACATTTTCTAACGTAAATAGTCTTCTGCATGTCAGGGAACTCATTAAAATAGATAAACATCTTCTTGGGGTTACCAAATCTGATAAGCCACATCTTCAGGACCTAGGATCTGTAAAAGGGGATCCCACAACAGGGTGAGATATACATCTCAGTAAAGTGGATCCTAACCCTAGATTAGGTTGACAGTCCACTCAGGCAGTCATAAACACCATCATTTCATGCAAATAAACATATGAGGCATTCAATTATCAATAATAGCACACAGATGTCAGGCACACAGTCATGGCATCATAACATATCAATATGGTCATGCACACATCGCCATGTCACTTCACTACTTCCAGCCTGCCTCAATCTCATGGCCGCATTTAGAACGCCTTAGGCTCGGTCCGCGTAAACGCATCAGACCGTCTCATTGACGAACCCGCGTAAACGCATCAGGTTTTCAATGTTACTTCAAGCCTGTGTCGACATATCACAACTCCATCCCACGTTTCAACGCATCAGGACTATGGCATTCATAACATCGCGTCTCATACTCTTCAAGGTGTCATTTACTTCAAACCCCGCGCCTTAGGGCATTCATCACACCACCTCGTGTCTCATACGCATCAGGGTCTTATCACATCTCGGACATGCCACATTCTTAAGTCAATTCAAGCACACAAGGCCACGTGCAAATCTATGCACAAACAATACACTTATGGCATACAGGACGATCAAATTAACATTCAAACATGGTAGTCAATTCAAAGCACAAGCATTAGCACACATTCAAATCATCTATACCATTCTAGGACGCACAATGAAGAATCACATTGAAGTCTATCAAGAATCAATCAAAATTTCACCTGACTCACCCAATTGAGTCCAATCTTCCTATCATAGGTTTAGGATTCTCTTACCTCAAGCTTAATGCCACAAAATTCTTCTCCCAAGTGCCTCAAGAATTCGGTCCAAGCAGCCAAAGCACAACTCAACCGTGCAACCTAATGAAATCCATCCAATCGTCAATTTTTCTTGCCCAAATCACCAATCTATGGACCACAAACCTTATTAACACATTCCTCAACATCCTAGCATGTCTCAATGATGAATTTGAGACTTATTTTCAACCATCACTAGCCCCCACAGAACCGGTATGCATAGAACTAAACCGGGCAATTTTCGATTCTGGGTATACCACAAATAACCAGCCCTTAAACTACCTCAAACCCTCAATTTATTCACTAATCTACTTGCTAACATGTAGTTCTAAGGGTTTGGAAAGCTCATTGAAGATTTGGGGCCAAGTCGTCGCTGAAAACCCCTTGAATGTCACCGGTTCTCCAAAGTATTCAAACTGGCAATTCTGGCCCTTCAAACACAAGACTCATTTGGGGTCAAAACTCCGTCAAATTAACTCCAACTTCTTACCACAGCTCAATCTATGAGTCCTCTAGATGTCCACAAAATTTGGTTGAAAACTCCAAGGTTTCGGGGTCCTAAGAGGCTAGAAACATGGCTTACCTCTAGTTGCAACGATTTTCATCGACTTTCAGGAGATCGGCTAGTCAGAGCTCCTTGCTGAGTCAAATGGCTCACTTCCACTTCGAGGATGTCAGCAAGAGGTTAAGGTAGGAGTGGGTGGTCGACTCGACAGCTAGAAGTCCCTGGAGGTGGCCGTCGGAGCAAGTGAACCGGCGAGCAGAAACCGATCGGGCGGCAGCTCCACGGCAGCAGAGGAAAGAAAGAAGAAGAAGAAGTTTCAGCCAAATGGAGGTGGTGACTAGCCATGAGAGAGAGAGAGAGAGAGAGAGAGAGTTATATCTCAATTGGCTTGGTCAACAAGGGTTGAATGATAGTTGGAAAGTGGATATGTCCACTCAAGGCCTAATCCATTGACACTTGTCCAAGGTGTCATTCAAGCTCATCCAATGGCCATGATTCTCTCAAATTTGTAGTGGATTTAGGGGTTTGTCAAAGACCAAAATGCCTTCGTCCAATTATATAAGTAAGGCTAAGGCTTGAGGAGCAAAATGGTAATTTTAACCCCGACGTCCGGAACGTCGTTTTTCTAACTCCAATTTTCTTCGACAAGGCAACGGTCAATCCAATCATGATGTTGGAATTCTTGATTCTCCATTTTCAATTTTCAAGACTTGTTTCTAATCGTTTTTTTCCGTTAGACATGGTTCCAGCCTATCCCTAACCGACAGGCGGCTTTTGTAGACGTTACGTGTATCGACCTTGTAATTCATATCACATTTAGGGTTCGTCAATTCATGGCGACTTTGATTGTCATGTAATTGCGAGGGTCTATCACTAGTTCCGATGGTCTCGGTCGTCACTGTTCGATTTAGGAGAATTTTACAAATTATACATTGGTTAAACGGCATCACCCGCACTCCAATCGTATAACGCTAGCAATGCATTCCTTAATCGTTCTTGGATCGGCCTTTTATGGTTCTAAATGTCTCCTCGATAATCCTTATAGTCAAAGGGTCATTTCCTATTCGAGTTACCTATGTCCACGTACTTTGTCTCACCCCTTTGGCCAGTCAACTCAAATTGATCAGATTCGAGCGAGATATGACTGAAATACGTCGCTAGATACATTTCTCATTAATGAGTCTGAAAATGACAAGAAAATCAGAATGTCACAACTTTACCAACTCACAATTTATAGTCCACATAGTTATTTGCTGAGAGATATAGTGTTTGTACCAATTAGCTCGAACATCACATCTTTACTCGCTCACAGTTTATAGTCCAAATGGTGACTTGATGAGAGATGTTGTGATTATACCGATTAGCTCAGACGTCACATTTGTCAACTCAAACTGACCTGTTGAGAAGGTCACAAAGATATTTTATCGACTCATGCTGATTTGTTAAGAAGTTCGCAAGAGAAATTTTATCGACTCATGGTGACCTGTTGAAAAGGTCCCAGGAGACAAATGGCCAGCTTGAACCATAACTCGAGCACATTTTCAACCTTACACATATCTTGCACTGTCTCGCATCAAAGGGAAACATTTAGTAACGGATAAGGCCCATGAACCTTAGATCCTCTTGTGATCTTGGTTCTTCTTCCGACGATTCACAACGACATAGATCTTGTAGCCTCAGAAGACATATTTTCAATCTACATATATCTTGCACTGCCTCGCGTCAGAAGGAAACTTCTGATAATAGATAGTCTCAGTACCTTGAAATCCTGGCATCCACATAAAGTCTGGAGATTAAGGGAATCATCAGCATTATAAGGTATTTTATAAAATAGGTATTTTCGTATACGATCCATGTACAGATTTCTCATACGATCCATGTACAGATTTCTCTAATATGGAAAAAAGAGAAGTTTCGGTATGTGTTATCTACAGTTATGCATATCATGCATCATTTTCTTTTGCATAGAAAAATGGGATTAAAACTCCCACACACAAAAAAAAAAAAAAAAAAAGATCATCATTCATTTGCATGGGCAAAATTTAGATTTCAATTATGGTCTTTGAGTAAAACCTTTGCGAGCCTCTACTCAAAGAGGGACAGCTGTTGACACCTAAATTTTGATTAACATTTTTCAGTCATTTTTACATTAAAAAAATCAGAGCTAATATTTGGTTTTGAACAAAAAAAATTAAATAATTTTCGCGTTTATTTTTATCATACTTATATCATGCATTGGTTTGCACTATAGGCAACGGATTTGAGCTCAATTTTGTCAAGCAACTTGGACATTAAATTTGCGACGATTTGAAAGTCATGTACTGAAATTTTATATAATTTATGGACTATTTCAAATTGGCCCATTTACGCTCATTGAATTTTTAAGGGTTTTAATTGATTAATTGTTTAGATAATTAGAGCCCGATACGAGTCTAAATTGCACGGTTAAGCCCATAAGCAAGCGATTTGCGGCTAGGCCTTCTTGCACCTCTCCATGGCCGAAAATTTTGAGTTGTCCTATTCCCTCAGGACTCCTCAACGTCTGAATTTTCAGTCCAACGGACAATGTCTAATCAGGTGGGAGTTTCTAAATCTAACGGTCATTACCGAGTCCTATGTTATCTTAGATTAAGAAACTCTTTGTTCTATATATACACCGTTATGGTTAGGTTTGAGGAGGTCGGCAATTGTAATTCAAAAAATTCAGAAGGTTGGTGAGCGATACACACGAGAGAAAGCCGAAAGCTTCCTTTCGGCAGTCCCCGTCCATCGCAATCCTGACTACTGCTTTTGTGTTCGCGTGGAGTCAACCATCCTTATTCCACCTTGCAGATTGTGCCAAAGAGAATTAGACCGACAAGGTTGCTAGCGTCCCTGGCTGCGTGCGATGCCTACTTCCCATAAAGAAAAGTGTTTGGAGGCCGAAGGAAAGTAAAATTCTGCTTTGCACATGATCACTATCCATCAATCTTCTTTATTTATCTAGCAGAGCTACTTGGCAACCATCAAGGAGTCCAAGGTGCCTAGCAATTCTCCGCACCCACGTTTTTCTTTAATATAACGTTCGGTGGCCAAACGGTTCAGCAAGTTGTTTTAGTCAAAAGGATATAAAACCAGGTTACGTTTGATTCTAGCTTCTTCATTGTGAGCCTGTTTGAATTGGTGAAATTATCTCAAGTAGCTGTTCACCAAGAACACACTCTACGGCTTGGAGTCTCGTTCCATTTCGCAGGTCCAATTCGCAGTACACACTGTGACCGTATACAATCTCCTCGCCGCTAGTCAAGGGACGTTTGTTCGTGAGCCATAATTGCAAACCGCCGGTTTCATCCAAGATCAGTCCATTCTTCAAATTTGGTGTGCAAATTTTGGAACGAAGTTTGATTTAGGAAATTGCATCCCGCAATATAAGGTAAAATTCTATTTTTTAATATCAAAGTTATCTTGTTTTCCTAATTTGACTTGTTTGAATTATTTGAGCATATCTACGAGGTTCTTATTGTCTAATTCGGATGGACGAAATTCGATTCAAGTTGTGCATATCTCACATATATTTTTCGAAACTAAGGTTATCTGAATACTTTAAGCAAGTCTGGTGATATTGTGCACATTTGGCATATCTTGTGATGATATTTGAGTAATTGGAATCGCGATGATATCAAAAAATTATGGGCATATCAAATAAGATTTTAACTCAATTGGAAATTCCAAATATATCTTTAAAATCTAGGGTAATTATTTGAAATTCATTTCGAATCTCAAGAGATAATTTTTTAAGTTTAAAAGATATAATCCTTCGCGGATAGGACCTTATAT
Organism: Rhodomyrtus tomentosa; assembly: GCA_028455895.1. NCBI lineage: Eukaryota > Viridiplantae > Streptophyta > Magnoliopsida > Myrtales > Myrtaceae > Rhodomyrtus > Rhodomyrtus tomentosa. The sequence goes on along the minus strand of JAPCWY010000003.1, from coordinate 6,892,072 downwards.
CCTTAAAAATTCGACACATATTCTTAGTTGGCTGACAATTCATTTTTAATTTGAATATTTTTATAATCTAACTTGAGTTTAATACATGCCCCCATGTGCCTTGTACCTTGGAATTTTGTACAATATGGATGACTAGATTTCACCCCCGAGGTACGATGTCATCCGCACATGAAATTGTCTAAACTATCCCATAACTTTGGGACTGGATCGACAAATTTCATAATTCACTATCCGACCCTACCCCGGGGTATGATGTGAATAAATTAACTTCTGACCCGACCTCTAGGGTACGAAGCAAATTCATTGAAAAATTCGGAATATAAGGTGTATTATGCTCAAGGTTTATTATATCTTTATTTGAGTCATTCTTCATAAAAATCATTCAAAAAATCATCTTGTCATAGTCTTAATTGAAATTTCGGAAATCATATCTCGAAGGTGACTCTTAATATAAATTGAATTTTAATTAATCAATTTGTGTTAATTATTGAACCAATTCATCAAAAATCGAAAATTCATTAAAAGTTATGATATTTCATTTGCATTTCATATAGTCTAGTTTGTCATGCATTTTTATTATGTCATTAGCATAGTTCATCTATTTTTGCATGACATGTGAATTGGATTCATATTTCTCGTGCATCAAAATTCAATTCTCGAAATATATCATGCATTTTTTCATGTTGTTCATGCATTATTCCATGTCATTTATGGTAGTCATAATCTTCACATTTCATGCACATTACCCGTCATTCATGCATTATTATGTCATGTCATCTAAGCTCATGCATTATCATGTCACATGTCATTTAGGTCAGAATTTGGATTTCTCCTTGCATTAAAATTTAATTTTTCTAAAGTCATCATGCATGGTTATTTTTCTCGTCATATATTTTCATATCACATTGCATATCATATAGTTGCATTTGCATAACATTTATTTAATCAAGAAAATCCCCAAAAGAAAATAATTGCACCTAAATCTTCAAGTGAAATCAATTGAATTTGCCAATCGAGAGAATTTTCACGAGAATTGTACCGAAAGGGTGTTAATTAAAAAATTAAAATAATCAAGTCCCCGAACCAAAATCTCTAGTTAGCAGAAAATAAAATATTCATCTGTACTTTATTTAGTTATCTAATCTACCTATCAAAAAAGATTAGTAGCAGCTCCTAAATAAAAAATTATTTAATTGAAACCTAAGTATTGGTAGAGTTTGGGAGAGCTCGGACCGGGTTAGTTAATTTATTTAATTAATTTGGTAATCCATTAACCCTAAATTTAAATCGAATTTCAGGTCACGACACTATTCCTCCTCAAGTGTTTGGGTGTCTTGCATTTGTTCACATTCCACAGAATCAAAAGACAAAACTTGATCCCTGTGCACTGTGATGCTTGTTCTTAGGCTATGGCGCACATCAAAAGGGTTATCGCTGCTATGACCCTTCTAGCCAGCGAACCTATGTCACTATGGATGTCTCGTTTTTTTAACCGAATTACTGTAATCTGGATTCCAATTCTTCCTTTCAAAGAGAGACACTGATAGAAAGGACGAATTGGTGTAGTTTTCTGATAGTATATTGTCCGAAAGAATAGAGAAAGTATCATTTGAGAAGGCATCATTTGAGAGGGAGCCATCATCTGAGGGAGTGGAGAAGGCATCATTTGAGGGGGTATCGTCGAAGAAGGCATCATTTGAGGGGGTAAGGCATCATCTGAGGGAGAGCCATCATTTGAGGGAGTATCATCTGAGGCTGTACAAATCCAACTCTTACATGAGCAGAATCATGAAGAACAGCTTCCCTCTTCTCCAGTACCCAACCCAACTCCTGAGAATATTTCTAAGGTAATCTCTCATATTCCTTCTTGTGTCTTGATGAGCTTAATACTTTGTGTGATATAAATTACCTGCATGGCACAATTGAGGCAAAGCCCACAAATAAATATTCACCAAATGTTGAATAGAATAGATCTACATATCCCATTGCAAATTATGTATCAACCAAAAGGTTGTCAGACCCATCAAAGGCATTTACATTAAATATTTTATTCAGTTCGTATTTTAGAAGGGGTAGATGATGCTCTAAATGATCTCAAATGGGTTCAAGCAATAGAGGAGGAGATGGCTGCTTTGGAGATAAATGAGACCTTGAAACTGACGAATTTCCCCGAGGGAAAGAAGATTGTGGAATGTAAGTGGGTAATTTTTGTGGAGTACAAAGCAAATGGATCTATTGAAAGCTACAAGGCGAGATTGGTAGCGAAAGGGTATATGCAAACAATTAGTTCTTCCTACATGGCTTGAATTTTCTCAACAAATTTATCAATGAATTTTCAAAATTTAGAAATAGTAAGTTTCAGAGATAGCGAGATTTTAAATAGTTCATCAGAATATTCGCATGTCTAGCGGTTTGTTGGGCAGTTGAATATCGAAGAGAATTCGATACACACCTTCTTGAGTGACTATATATCTCTCGGTAATATGTAGAGGAGGCAAACAATAGAAGAGGAATTCACGATTTTTTTCATGTTAGCCTTGCTAATGTATAATTTATTAATGACGTGAAAATGCCACGTAAAATTAACTAACGGTGATTATAAACGAAAGGTTAACGGTGGTAGAATTGAAACAAAAGTAAAAGTTGAAAAAATTTAATGGGGCAAAAAAAATAAATATAATATGAGACATATGCTAAAGTTGAGGATTTTTTTTGTACTAGGCCGGTAAATTTGAGATAAAAGTAAAAACTTGCGGTAGAATTGAAATAAAAGTAAAAATTGAAGGTTTTTTACGAGACAAAAAAGAGTTTTGGGTATAAGTGTCATAAATGCTAAAGGCAGATCTTTATTGGATATTGGGCTCTTTATCTTAGGTCTAAATCCCAGTCTATTTTTTTTTTTGGTCTCATAAAAAACCTAAATTCTAACTCATGTATCTACTCTGACCTGAACTTTCTTTGTCTCGTGAAACTACAATTTTTAGCTGGTGCCCAAATCCGGCCACTGTGGAGCTCCATTCAGAATATATTGAGTAATCGTGGAATCACACATCGAATCTTTACCATGGCATCGTTTGACGAAAAATTGGAGGGCGTCTTATTGATGGGGATTTGTTACATTGGAATAAGTTTGGGATTTGTTTTGTGATTACGAAATTAGAAATCGCTCACTGATAGGGATCTTGCATTTTTGGTTCATCTTGACAGTTTCTGCGTAGAACAGTTACTGCTGATCAGTCGACAAAAGCTACCAAGTGTCCGTGAGTATACCTTCAAATAGACAAGAAGTTCCTGCGAATTTTGGTTAAAATGGGATTTCTTGCATTTTTGGTGGTTTTACATACGATGAAAAAACCTAGAAATAATGATTAGTGACCAAACGCGAATATTCTTGAAAAATTGAAGTACGAAGAAGTCTTCGCTGTTCGTAAATCTGGAGATGCGAACAGTCTTCGCTGTTCGTAAATCTCGAGATGCGAATCGCATATGTTTTCTTCTAATATATACAACAACGATTATTTTGATATTCTGATTTTCCATGTCATTTCAAGACTTATCAATGAGAATATATCTAACGATGTATTTCAATTGTATCTCGCTCGAATCTGATCAATCTCAAGTTAATTGATCAAACGAGCAAGGCTAATGCGAGACAAGGTACGTGGACCTAGAAACGATTACGATCGAGACCGTTGGAACTAGTAATAGACCCTCGCAATTACATGACAACCAAAGTCGCCATGAACTGACAAGCCTAAGTGTGATGAAAATTACAGAGTCGATACGTAACGTCTACAAAAGCCGTCCATTAGTTCAGGATAATCTGAAATTACAATCAGCAAAAAAATATCCCAGAGACGAGTCTCGAAATTAAAAAATGAAAAATCGAGAATTGCAACATTACATTTGGATCGAACGTCTCCTCATCGAAGACAATTCGAATTAGAAAAACGACCTTCCGGACGTCGATGGTGAAATTATCGTTTTGCCCCTCACGTTTTGGCATTACCTTAATAAATAGATGAGGGCATTTTGGTCTTTGACACACCTCCATAGCTGCTAAAAATTTAGAGAATTGATGGCTATTGGATCATCTAATTGATTGACAAGAGGACAAGTGTCAAAGGATGGAGCATTAGCATTTATTAATCAACTTTTAACCTATCACTCTTTGGGGTTTGACTCTCAAGTTTGTGTATACACTCTTCTCTCTCCATGCTCAGCCGAACACCCTCCATAGTCATCTTCATCCTCTTCCTTGTTCTTCTTCTTCCTTAAGCCGAGAACCAGCCACGCCGACCAGTCCCTGACCGCGACTTCACCACTTCCAACCGCCACTTTCGGCAATCTCCAGTCTTCGAGCCGACCACCAACACCTTCCTCAGCCTCTTGTCGACCAACTCCAATTGAAATTTTGGCATTTGGCCGCCTAAGGAGCTCCAGCCAACCATTTCTTCAAGAGTCGACGGATTTCGTCGCAGCTGGAGGTAAGTCGTAGTTTGACCTCCGTAGGACTTCGATTTACCTCAATATTCCCAGTCAATTTTTCTAGACATCTAGGGCACATGTATACTATGTTGTGGTGAAAATTTGGCCAAGTTTGATGGAGTTTTGATGCCAAATTAGTGTTGTGTTTGAAGGACAGACTCTGACCCGGCGAAAACCGTGGGAGACAGAACTTGTTTGGGTACTTCCGAGTGTCGTCTTGCCTTCAAATTTTCGATGAGGCTTCCTAACATCTAGAACTATATGTTAGCAAGTAGTTTAGGTGATAATTTGAGGTTTAAGGATAGTTTATGGATCGATCGAAGGAGTTGAGCATAGAACCGAAAATGCTCTGTTTCGGTTTTGTGTAAATCGAAACATTCGGGGCTGTTTAGGGGTGTCGCTGAAATCAAAATTCATCATAGAGACATACTAGAATGTCTCTACGATGAGTCATTAAGGATTATACCTCATGGTTCGAAGATTTGGCGAGAAAAATTGATGGAATTAGTCGAATTCTCTTATGTGCGAAGCTGCCCTGTTTTGGATTGCCTGGGGCTGAACCTTTGAAGTTCTTTGGAGGAAGTGCTTGGGAGGAAATTCTTGTTGATTTGAGCCTAAGGTAAGGAGTCTCTAAACCTTGGCTAGGCGGATAGGCCTCGACTGGATGAATTGGTGGTGAATTTGGTATATTTTCGTGAGATTATTATGTGTTTGTCCAATGTTCGTCTTTGTGGATTGATGATTGCTTGAATGCCTGCTAGATGCATATGCCATGAATTGATTGTCATATTTGAGTGATAAGTTTGATTGTCTCGTATGCCATAGATATCTAGCTCATTGCATGAGCTTGTACTTAATCTCGAAGTCTTGAATTGAAATGAATTTTTGGCATGCTTGAGAAAACTTGTGGTACCCTGATGCGTTGAGACGCGGGGTTGTGATGGCCGGTACCATGATGCGTTGAGACGCGAGGTTGTGAGAATTAATGTACTGATGCGTTGAGACGTGGGACGAGACTGATTATTTGTCGACACAGGCCTGGAATGGCATTTGAAAACCTGATGCGTTTACGCGAGTTTATCAATCTAATAGTCTGAGGCATAATGACGCGGACCAAGCCTAAAGCGTATTAAACGCAGACGTGAATCATGAGAAAGTTCAGGAGGGTGGAATGTGTGGCTCGACTTTGTATCCCATGTCTGACTTGGTTGATAAGATATGATACCATGACTGCGTGATTGATAATCACTTGCACCCGTGTGGCATTTTATTTTTGATGAGTGCCTCGTATTTTTAAATGCATGTTCTTGATTATTGTTTGTATTCATCTGGGTGTACCGTCAGCCTGACCTAGAGTTAGGACTTGTCTTATTGAGATGTGAGTCTCACCCCATCGTGGGACCATATTTTTCAGACCCTAAGCCTTGAGGATGCTGCCAACTCGATTAGGCGACCTGAAGGAAATGACAGCGTATTTTGATGAGTTTCCGGACAATCGGGATACAGTGTACGTTAGGAAGTGTATAATGGTCTGAGTCGATGAGGGCGGTAAAGACTGGAAACCGCATAGGTTTGAGACTTGGTTCCATAGGGTAGGCAAAGTTACTATTGATCCGCTGAAGCCCATGGAGGTACCTCGCGGAGCTATCTCTAGTTGGTGTCATCCAACTCGAAATTCCATAGAAATAGAGGTGTCCGTTGCTGGTTCGAGAAATATGCCTAAAAGAACCCCAACCCTGGAGGACACAATTGAGATGATAGAGATTGACGCTTCAGAGGATGAGCTGGAGGACGAGATGATGGAGGACGCTGTAAATGTACGCTCAGAGACTTTTTCCAACTACGAGCCTGAGGAGTATGCCGAGCTGACGAACGATTCCACCAGTTTGACCAAAAGGCTTCCTGACTTACTGTGTAGTCTTTTGGTGATGGCTTTATCGATCGGTTTTCTTTTGGGGACTTAGTATGTTCGTCTTTTTATTAGGTCCTGATGCCCCGACCTATCAGCAGGACTAGCTCAACTACACTTTTGAATGAACTCACGATGTTATGATATATATATATATATGTGTGTGTGTGTGTGTGTGTGTGTGTGTGAGATGTTCTCATTATCTATTTCCTTTGGTTTATGTACGGAGGTATTATACATGTTATGTTTCCGCATGCTCGTTTTCATTATGCAATTCTCGGTAAGTGACTCCTGGGACTCGAGAGTATAGTGAAGGGAGTTGCGCGCTCGTGCCCAGAATGCGGAGCGGGACAATTATAATACACTGTATTATCATCATCCAACCTACATTTTCGCATCAATGTTACACTACATGCATATAAATATTATAAATACCATCAGACCAAAAGCCTCAAGCCAACAACCCTCCTCCTCATCCTCCTCCTTCAGCTCCTTCAGCCGAGCCCAAGAGCTAACTTGAGAAACTATCCACTGCACAACAATGGCTCAAACTCCATCCATCCCAAAGTTCTTGAGAGAAGATGACATCCCTCAAGAATGCTGGGACCTCATTCCTTCCCTCCCCCGCGAAGATGGCTGGCTCGCCCACTCCCTCTACTTATACCAAGGCCTCTGGGTCACCACGACGGGCCTAAAGGGCATCATCACTTGCCAGAGCCACTTCCAATCCCGAGACACCGACATCCTCCTCGTCACCAACCCGAAGTCCGGCACCACCTGGCTCAAGGCCATCCTCTTCGCCCTCCTCAACAGGGCTAAGTATTCGGGCTCAGGTTTGAAGTCGAAGCACCCTCTGCTGAGCCAAAACCCTCACGACCTCGTGCCCTATCTGGAATTACAGCTCTACCTCGAGCAGGACAATCCCGACCTCGCCTCCCTCCCGTCCCCAAGGCTCTTCGCCACCCACTTGCCTTATGAATTGCTCCCCCTGTCGGTGAGGGACTCCAAGTGCAAGCTGGTGTACTTATGCAGGAACCCGAAGGACACCTTTGTCTCGCTCTGGCACTTCACCAACAGGCTGAGGCCAAAGGACAAGGGCGAGAACTCGCTGCAAGAGTCGCTCGACAAGTTCTGCCGTGGCGTGCACTTTTATGGGCCTTATTGGGATCACGTGCTGGGGTACCACAAGGCGAGCTTGGAGACACCCGAGAAGGTGTTGTTCCTGAAGTATGAGGACATGAAGGAGGACCCGAGCGCAAACCTGAGGAGGCTGGCCGGTTTCTTGGAGAGTCCGTTCGGGGAAGAAGAGCTCAGAGACGGGACGGTGGACGAAATACTCAGGCTCTGTAGTTTTGACCATTTGAGCGGGTTGGAGGTGAACAAGAGCGGCAAGTTGGCTACAGGGCAGGAGAACAAGGCGTTCTTCAGGAAAGGTGAGGTTGGAGATTGGGTAAATTACTTGAGTTTTGACATGGCCGAGAGGATTGACCGGGTTGTGGAGGAGAAGCTACATGGCTCTGGGCTGATGCTTTAGGCGTCCGTGTGTTCGTGCGCTCGATAGTGAAAAATAAAGGTTACAGGTCAATGCCCAGTTGGCCGCTGAAAGAGTCGTTCTCATGATATTAGGCGAAAGATCTTGGTGTCGTTCGCCAATCATGGCTCTTCTCCCATTATCTCGTGTCACTCATCAACTTCTTTTGGATTTCAATTATAAGGTGATTGTCTCCTCCACCAAACAACTTTTGAATGTCAGCAGCATATCAAGGTAACCCGTCAAACATATTGCGGATAAAGGGTTCGAGCGAATCGGCAGAATGGTAAAAATGAATGAAATAAAATTGTACACTTAATTTACATAGTTCGGTCTGAATGTAAGAACCTTCATAAGGAGAGTAGCACAAAATTTCATTATAGAGACAAGCGAAACAACGAGATTACAATCACTCAAACACATTATCGATGTTGTTCAACTCTAATGACACCTAATAATAGCTTGTCTCTCTCAATTCCAAATAAAATCTCACTCAAGAAATTATACATATTCTATTCATAAAAATTTAACTGGCTAAATCGCTAACGGGTAGAATTACAAGTAAACCCTCGCAATAAGAACTCTCTTCTCTTGGCCACCCAATGGAACTTGAGACACTCCTCGTTGGATGTCTCTCTCCCCCTTATATTAGAAATAACAAGACAAAGAATGAACTCATTTAATGGCTACTAGTGCGCGCACAGCTCATATCGCTGGGCGCTCGCCCCCCAATTTTTCCCGGCATCCAACGGGCATTGCAATAATGAAGGAGAAAGGAAAGTGCACCTTCACGAGTCTTCTTCCTCTTTCTTTGACCCATGCATCCATCGTATCACTTTTCTTCATCTTCCTCTTTTCTCTCTCTTCATGATGCTCATGTGACGAAGTCCACTTGCCCTCTATTCTCCTTTCATGCCCAAAGAGTTAAAAACCTAAATATCACCTATATCGATATCGATATCTACATCGACACTAACACGCGAACACAACACGACATAATATGTCAACACGTCATTTTTTAAAAATAAAACATTCAACACATCGAGAAAACGTTATATTAAATTTATATTTTTAAAATAAAGCCAAAATATGTATCATATGCACTAATTCTAATAGTAGAGGATGAGCTTTTCCTTTTGTCCACAATTTGATAAACTCGGAAATTGTAACAAGAAAGAATTGCTAGGAAAAAAAAAAGTTACGAAAACTTTGTCCAACCTATGACCTCAGTTCACATCTAGTAAGGTTATAAATGCCTTGTCCAAAAACAAATAAAGATTACACAGAGAGCCATAAGAATCAATGTCTGTCGACATCGAAAGTGCTATATAAAGCGAGCTTCGCCGAGAAACTAAGATGGAGAGAGACCAAGAGAGAAGGAGAGGGAGAATTGTGGACGCGAGTCGTAAATTTGTCAACATCAATATCAAGTTTTTCTCCCTTTTAATGGACTTTGCGTGTCCAACACGCGTGTCGACCGCATGTCCCCGCATTGACCGAGTGTCGAAATTGGGACACCGATCCGCACACCTATAAGGATCGTCGGTTCTACGGAGTCCAAGGCCTCAGCCGAATGAAACAAAAGAGATGCTCTTATCTGCATTGAATGAAGCCAACGATATCGGACTTTCCCTTTCTGGGAAATCCATCTTCTTTGACCATCTTCAATAATGCTTTCCTCTTTTTTCCTTTTTATTTTTCACGTGGTCAAGCGTTCGCTCAAAATATTAAGTGGCTTTTCATTCGGGTTAAGCCGAATTTGAGTCGAGTCATACCCATTTAACCCTTGGCTGGCTACAATGCAAATTTAATGACACGTACCGGATCTGATACATAACCAATCATACTCAACCTGACTTATATTTGCAAAACAATTTTTTATCTAATCAATCTAGAAAAACTCGGGTTCTAAGTAAATATCAATAAAATTCAGTGTTTAGCTGAAATATGAAAATGATCTACAAAATATTTTTCATCATTTGGTATAAAAATCACATTTGATTCTCCCCAAGAAAATTACCAAAAAAATTTAAATTTTCAATTTTGTTTCCTTTTTTTTTTACATTCTTCCCCGACTTCCATGGCGATGGCCGGCAACCAACCATAGGTGAGGAACGAGGATGCCTAAGGCCAACGAGCCTCGAGATTGCTAAAGGATGGTGACTTGGTGAAGTCGAGTCTTCACGACCCATGAGGTCTCGACCTCTCTAGACATAGCGGGCTCACTTGTCACCGATTTGTGAAACCTCGAGCTTGCCGCGACTGGCGAAACCTAGAGCTTGCTGCCTCCTCGTCAAGCTCGTGACGACTGGATGACATTTGGCAAGGCTTGAGCTCGCTGGTCTTGGGTGAGCTTGTCCCTTGCCTATGGTGGCTTGTCGACGACCGTCTGAAGAAGGAAAAAGAGAAAGAAAGAAAGAAAATAAAAATTTCATAAAGGAATGTGAAGGAGTGTAGGGAGGAAAGATGATGGGAAATGATTTTCTCTACTTTTATAATTAGCTATTCTATTCTTGAAATATGTTTCCCTTGACTAATTTATTATTCAATTTTTTTCCCTTCAAAGTTTTTTTTTTCCATAAAACAAATGTAACCCTAGATGGCCAGAAATCTTAAAATAATCAAATTGATCCAACTGTTTAGCCGACAGTCACCAGACAACTAACATAATTAAGCCCATGTTCTCATGTCCGGTTTTATTCACTAGATATCTACTCTTATCAACTTCGTTTGGGTTTAAATCATTAGCTAATTGTCCCCACCTCCCAAATAAAAATCGATCTTGAATTGTGAATTCAAACTCTTTTCCCAATGAATTCCATGGAAAGAGGGGCCGTATCATTTTACTCAACATGAATTGCAATTAGTTTGCGTATTTAATGGACGAAAATGTAAACACCAAAAATGGAAATGGAATCCTCAATTTCTAAACAATGGTTTCCTCGTCCATAAAATTGTGGGATATTTACATAAATAGTCTACGAACTTTGACAAAATGTGCAATCTGATCCCTGAATTTTTAATTTGATCAATTTAATCCATGAACTTTGGCAGAATATGCAATTTGATCCTTAAACTTTTGAATTGTCCAATTCAATCTCTGAACTTTTAGTAAATGTTCAATTTAGTCCCTAAATTATAGGAAAATATTCAATATAATCATTTATTAATTTAAGATCAAGGATAAAGTTGAATATTTTCATATAATCTTGGGACTAAATTGAACATTTACTAAAAATTCGGGGGTTGAATTGAATGAGTAAAAAATTAATGGATTAAATTACATATTCTCTCAAAGTTTAGGAATTAAATTAAATAAATTAAAAATTTAGAGATCATATTGTATATTTTATTAAAATTTAGAAACTATTTATGTAATTTTACATTGTAAGAATGGAAACCTTTAAATCCTCTTCCTCTTGTTTAATATTTTATTGCACAGATAGAATGAGTGCTGGTTCTCCTAGTGTAGAATGAGCGATTATTTTGTGTCAGGCTACGTGTTATTTTATATGAAAGATCCAAGTCAACTGTAGAACATTAAATATACACCTTGTGGGGCAGTCGATGTTGCTTGGGGATTCTCCATTGAAACTATCATTGAAGTTTTCATGAAAACCTCATTATTTCGGTGGAAAGATAAAAGGTGCATTTGTTCGAGGAAAAGCGTTTTTTTTTAAATTGATTTTGTGCACTTTCATCCTATTTGATTTGTCGAAAATGATTTATAGCCAACGGAAAGTTCATACATAAAATTAAAAAAATGAATTTCTAACATTTTCCGCAAATGCATATCTCAAATTTTCAATATTCTATTTTTTATTTTTTATTTTATTTCGTCATTTCTTTTTAGTTCTATGTAAGTTTTTTTCTTTTTCTTCTTCCTTCACTCATTGCCGGCCATCGCCGATGCTCGGCAACTGGTGGAGGAAGAAGAAAAATAATAAATACTATGCAAAAAATAAAAAAAATCCGAGTATTGGATAAAATTGTGACATTAAAATCATTTTTCAAACGAGATATAAGTAGCAAAAGAAAAAAAAACGTTTTCAGCCATATATCAACAAATAACCGTAAACAAACATTTTTTTTTCTAAGAAATGATTCTGCCTAAATTATTACTTTTTTATATGGAGTTTTCTCCCAAATAAACGCCAAATTCTACTTTTGTTACAGCTAGCAATCACCATCGAGATCCCACGCATCTAGAGGAGGTGCTCCCTTCAGATCTCAACGTAGACGACAAGCCTCGTAAAAAAAAAAAAACAAATTGGGCATAAACAATTATGGAGAAATCCTGTTTTCTCCGGAAGAAGATATCGCTCTAATCAGAGAAGATTCATCGCGACGACTCTGATTTCGCCCCCAATAATTGCGCCCCGATCAGTATCTTGCACTCGATCCATTCACATGTCTGGCGATTTCGATGCACGATAGCCGTGCACGCGATTCAATTCGATCTATACGTTGGATTTTGGTTTGCTGCCCCGTCTGTGTGACTAGAGGTAGAAAACAATTTCGGAAATTGTCTTTTTTTATGTTGCGACGTGCTTTCCATGAAGCGAAAACCCACGAGCCACTTGTGTTTACAATAAGCCTTTTTTTTAACTGCTCAGATCTGTGTAGAACGTGCCTGTTAAATTCACGTTTTCTCTTCTTCTTTTTCCAGAGCAAAATCACCATGACTGTGGACTTCATCGCTACACTAACTCTATCTGTGGTCATAGGCGACCTTGCCATAACAAGCGAGTTCACCGGCCGATCATCGCCGACCACATGCAAAGGCCAACGACCCTCTCTTAGTTTGGAGGAGGGCATCGCCAACCAAACGACGAGGACATTGTGGCCCTCGCCCAGATCCAAGCGAGGACCAACACCCTCACTTGTGGCCCTCGCCCTCGCCTACCACAATTGTAAAAACAATAATAAATTATATAGTAGAGTAGACATTAAAATACAAATTATCCACATCATCAACGATCGTGCTACGTATATTGTCTAGCATGCAGTCGGCGATTTCCAACCAAAATTAGCTAGATTGACTTGGCTAGCAAAACTTTAAAAGGTTTAGAAGTCAATTAGCACAATTAAAAGATTTAGGATTGAATTGGCAAAAAGTGTATTATATTAAGATTTTTTGGACAATGTTTCTTTCTTAAAAATCCAAGTAACGAATTTGTGCGTATGGCTTAAGCGCACATAATCGGAATTCCCAGTGCGGTTGCTCATCTGAGGTTTGGCTCGAGTTGGACTTTGTCTTGGACATTTTTGTGAGTTTGGAATTTTACTCATCTGAGATAGTCTCTCTGTCTCTCTGTCTCTCTCTCTCTCTCAAGAACTAATTTGCAAGTATCCATCCTGTGGCGCAATTAGGGGAACAGTAGTGATTCCAATATGCTTTTTTGCCGAGTCGATGTGGCAGTTTGCTCAATAAAATGAGCATGGACAAGAAAGGAGAGCGCTCCCCATGGATGGAGCTTTCAAGAAGTTTTGCGACGGGGTTATGTTACATTTTCCGATATTTTCTCCTGATGTTGTTCTTTGCTGGATCACCCAACCACACAACACGAGGTGGTGGAGTTGGGCTTTTCAACATTCGTGACGATAGAGAAGTGGAATCTAAACCTCATTACTAAGTACGCACATGATAAAACTTTTGAAAATAAATTTATGCTTCGCAAAATAATCATGGAGTAAAAATCTATTTGGTAATATAACTTCTGAAGCAAAAATATATTTGATTGCGCGATATTACATTTTTACTTTTGAAGTTATTTTTTAACAAATCCCAAAAGTTAAAAAATGTTACTCCTCTCTCAGAAATAAAAATTTCTCAACATCAGTATCTTTCACTTCGATCTCGTTTCATTTTCAATGCTTCTCTCTCCCAATCACGCCTCTGCCTTCGTCACCCACTGTCATCTCTACCGCCGCCCATCGCCCGTTGCCACCACTGCCCACCACCGACCTCCGTCATCGCTGCCCACCGCCCGTCGCTGCCGTTGGAGTAATTTTTTTATTTTTAAAAAGTAAATAACATTTGTTAACACTAAAAATTATCTCTTAACAAAATTTAAATAAAATTAAAATGAAATAGAAAAATCAAAATTTTCATAAGTTGATTTCTGAAGCAAAAGTGTTGCCATCGCACCCTAATTGAATTTCACATGCCTTTAAGGAATCTAATTTCACAAGTAATACATTCAGTCCATCTTTAATGGATCTCTAGTTAGGATATGACTGGATATGATGATATATGAAATCCATGAATTCTATTTTATCATATTCTCTATGGTTGTATTTGGTCATCTGGTTTTATCTGCATAATAGGATTGAAAATGATATGTTATAAAATTCAGGGATTTTATCATGTCTTATCTATTGTTTAGTGAACCACAGTAATAAAGTCGATATATTCATTGTTTTGTACTTAGAAATATTGATGTAAATGAACTTGAAAATGCACAAACGGAGACTACATGAATCTCTCATGATTCACTATCAACTCTAGTGAGAGAAAATATATTCATTCACATTTGCAATTACGAAAAGTTATACCTCTCTCGCTGCTTTCGTTACTTTTCAACATGAACCACAAAGTTCGAGAGAACAATGAGTTTTTGACTCTTTTACTACTTTTATAGACATTTGACATGAACTAGAAATCTATGAAAGTGAAAAAGTTTTGACTCTCTCGCCGATTTTGTGTAGTTTTAACGTGAATTAAAAAATACAAATGAGTGATGAAACTTCAACATGAACTAAAGATAAATAGGAGAATGAGAATTGGAAAGATCATTTTCAAGTTCAAATTTGTTCACTAATATAGGTTCTTGTACTTCATTTTTATTAACTTATTTTTGTATATCTATTTTTTTTATTCTATTCCATCATTTCTTGATAAAAATTTATTAAATAATCAACTATACTACAATACCTAAAATATGTAATGATATAGATATGAAGCGTGTGTGTATACTATAAAGTAAAAAGAAACTAAAACTTATAAATACATGTAAGAATAAATATATAATATAATATAATTTTTATTTTATTTTCTTTTAACAATACAATTCAAATATAATTCTTATTTAATTATTATTTTAATTTTATTATTTAAGAAGTTTTTTTTTTTGTCGGAATATTTAAGAAGTTTGTTATTCGAGAAGAAAATAACCTTTATACCATGAACATAATAAACCATATCCACCTTTATCCCATCTCCCATGGGATAACTTTATCCACGCTATATCCCTTTAATATCCCACTTTTTCATGTGTTGGGCATGAGCCAAATACATAATATGATAAATTTTATCTTATCTTGATTTTTATCATGACTATCAAATGCAACATATATGTTGAATCTCATAAATAAAACCTGATATCTTCGTATCCTTCTCCTTTATCCCATCTCCCATGGGCTAACTTTATCCATGCTATATCCCTTAAATATCTCACTTTTTCATGTGTTGGGCATGAGCCAAATACATAATATGATAAATTTTATCTTATCTTGATTTTTATCATGACTACCAAATGCAATATATATGTTGAATCTCATAAATAAAGTCTGATATTTTCATATCCTTCACATTTATCCCGTCTCCCATAGGATAACTTTATCCATGCTATAGCCCTTTAATATCCCACTTTTTCATGTGCTGGGCATGAGCCATATACATAATATGATAAATTTTATCTTATTGATTTTTATCATGACTACCAAATGCAACATATGTGTTGAATCTCATAAATAAAGTGTGATATCTTCATATCCTTTTTTGTCCGTTATTTGGTATGGAAAGCATAACATTGTCAATTAGGGTTGTCAAATGGGTCAAACACCTATATTTTAATAAAAATTTATGAAATTGGGTCAAATATGAATCATATTAGAATTAAGATATGGGTTATGTAAGTGTTTAAAAAAGAAAAGCCCAAACAATATTGGCCTAAAATGAACTTGAAAATGTACAAATTAGATGGTAAGAATCACCGCTAAAGAAATGAAAAATGCAAAAATAAAGACAACTTCAATCAATTGATCCATGATTATTGTACGATCTAATTTTAAATAGCAAAGGAACTCGTTTTAGAATTCCAAAGCCATAAGTTCGATTATGACAAGAAATGTAAACGAGTTATAGCAATATAGGCGCTAGATCAACCAACAAATATCGATTCCAACAAGAAAAAAAAAAATAACCATGATCGGTCACATTCTCGATTCCAAAAAATATAAAAGCGTTAACTCTCTGGCCTATTTCATTTTTATTTAGTTTTTTTTTATTATTTGCTTCTCTTTTTTATTTATTTTCTGTTATTATTTCTTTTATTTCCTTTCATCGTTCCATAAATATTCATGCTAAATATATATTATAGAATAGAAAGAATACAATTTTATAAATAAAAGGGTCAAATCCAAGAAAAACCCAAATTATGCCGTGCGACAATAAAAATCCCAAGCTTTTATCTATATGACACATTTACCCTTCGCAAAGTTTCATCAATGGAAACCATTAAAAATTGGGTATATAGACGTCGAAAAACAAAATAAAAATTAATGTTATTTTGACTGAAAAATTATCTGACAAAACCTTGGCGAAGGGTAAATGCATCACCTATATATTAGTTTGAGATTTTTTATGTCCCAAAATAAAATTTAGGGTAAATGTATCCCAATAGACATAGTTTGAATTTTTTTATGTCAAAAAAGTTTAGAATAAATGTGTTACAATGGGCATAGCTTGAAGTTTTTGTAGCCTTTTTCATTTATAAAAATACAAACAAAATTTGTTGTCGCTCCTGTTCAGCCGCCGCTGCTGTACGGCCCTAATTTTGCATCAAATCGGTCCCAATTTTGCCCTACCAATTAAGGTAACCTCAAGTGTGCTCCCAAGTTATCTCGAGCATGTTTTCTAGGTGGTTTTGCTGCTGTTTTGCTGTTGTCTGCTCGCTATTTCTGCATGATTTGCATGCTGTTTTTTCTCCAAAAACATCTCGTTTTTGCATGTTTATGTCATTAACCCTTGCAAAAATTCATTACCTTGTAATGAATTTTAATTCCATGGTGAACTCCACTGGAGATTTCAAGGGATGCGAAAATCCTAGCTAATGGATTATTAGGTAAACTTTAACAACTAACTTAATATGTACTCTCTCAAACCCTATCAAATCGCAAATTTAATTAATTAAAAGTTATTTAAAATTTGGATTCGTCACTCTCGCACTTCTTGCTTCTGATATGCCGATGCTTCCCGGTGGATGTCTTCTCATGACTTCCAGAGGATTCGTCTTCCTTTCCTTCCACCCCCCGGCCCCAAAAAAAAAAAAAGTAAGAACTGAAAATAACAATAAAAGTAAAGAGCAAGAGAAGTAGATACTGGTGAAAAGTTGGCCTTTCCTTTCTTGTCCTTTTCTCTTCTCAGTTTGTATCATGGTCACATCTCGATGGCTTTACAAGGTGGGGGCTTTACAGTGTAGCATTATTTCGGCTCAGCAAGGATGGTCCACAGCTTTTCGTCCTTGGAGGAGAAATCGGCAAAGGAAATCGCGCTCGGGAAAATGTGGCTGCCATCAAGCACAAGCGAGGCACATTCGAGATGTCCTCTTTCTCACATATTTTTCTGAATGTTCTCTCTAATTTTCTTCTAGCCGTGTATGATCAATTGAATTGCCCCCTACATCATGTGACTTAGAGGTGTTTATATAGTGAAAACCTAAGTTAAACTCTGATAATACGGGCTTAAGTTTTGGCCTTATTTTGATAAATAAACTTCAATAAAAAGGACTTTTCCGCAATTAAAATTTAGTGGATTGGATTAAGCTCGAATTAGGCCTCAAGGCCTTGAGATTTTCAGCACTTGCTCCCTTATGATGGTCAAATTGTGCTATGTGGGCTCTGGTCCTCCGCATGTCAATTTAGGCCAAAATCTCGTCATCGGTGCAAAATAATGTAAATGCAATGCATTTTTAAATTAGATATGTTATGTATAAAAACTAATTTTTTGAAGAGAATCAAGGCTAATTCTCATTTTTGTGAAAAATGAATAATTAAAAAATCAAAATTTAGGTGTCAACAGCTGCCCCTTTTTGTGTAGAGGCTCGCAGAGGTTTCGCTGAAAGACCAAATTAGAACCTAAATTTTGCAAAGTGCAAATGATGCAAGTGAGAAATGACGATTTTTTTTTCAGGAGTTTTAATCCCATTTTTAATGCAATAAAATGACGCATGAGATGCAGAGATGCAAATAACATGTGCCGAAACTTCTCTTTTTTTCATATTAGAGAAATCTACACATGGGTCGCATATGAAAATACATGTTTTACCAAATACCTCATAGTACTAATGATTCCCTTAATCTCCAAACTTTATATGGATGCCAGGATTTCAAGGTACTGAGCCCTTCTATTATCAGAAGTTTCATTCTGATGCAAGATAGCGCAAGATATGTGTACATTGAAAATTTGTCTTTAGAGACTACAAGAGCTACGCCGTTATAAATCGAAAGGAGAACTAATATCACAAACGAATCTTAGGTTCAGGGGCCTTATCTGTTACCAAAGGTTTCCCTTCGATATGGGACAGCACAAGATATGTGTGGGGTTGAAAATGTGCTTGAGTTATGGTTCAAGTTGGCCATTTGTCTATTGGGACCTTCTCAACATGTCACCATGAGTCGGTAAAACGTCTCTTGCGACCGTCTCAACAGATCAACATGAGTCGGTAAAACGTCTCTTGAGACCTTCTCAATAGGTTAGCATAAGTCGGTAAAACGTCTCTTGCAACCTTCTCAATGGGTCAACATGAGTCGATAAATGTCTTTCGGGACCACCTCCGTTCTAATGGGCCACAGTGAGTCGGTAAAGATGTGATACTCGAGCTAATCGGCGTGCACACTGTGTCTCTTGGCAAGTCGTCATGTTGACTATAAACCATGAGTCGATAAAGATGTGAAACCCAAGCTAATCAATGAGAACATTGAAGGGTGTGATGCCTGAACCAATCAAAACAATCACAAAAAGGTGTGATGTTTGAACTAATCAAAACGAACACAAAGTGGTGCGACACCTAAGCTAATCAGAGTGAACACAAAAGGGTGTGATGTTTGAACTAATCAGAACAAACACAAAGGAATGATAACTTAAACTAATCAAGTATCAAAATAATATAAGATCCTGTGGACAACTTGAGCTGATCAAGTGTCGATATAAGGTTTTGAAATATGTTTCCCTTGACTAATTTATTATTCAATTTTTTTTCCCTTCAAAGTTTTTTTTTCCATAAAATAAATGTAACCCTAGATGGCCAGAAATCTTAAATTAATCAAATTGATCCAACTGTTTAGCCGACAGTCACCAGCCAACTAACATAATTAAGCCCATGTTCTCATGTCCGGTTGTATTCACTAGATATCTACTCTTATCAACTTCGTTTGGGTTTAAATCATTAGCTAATTGTCCCACCTCCCAAATAAAAATCGATCTTTAATTGTGAATTCAAACTCTTTTCCCAATGAATTCCATGGAAAGAGGGGCCGTATCATTTTACTCAACATGAATTGCAATTAGTTTGCGTATTTAATGGACGAAAATGTAAACACAAAAAATGGAAATGGAATCCTCAATTTCTAAACAATGGTTTCCTCGTCCATAAAATTATGGGATATTTAAATAAATAGTGTATGAACTTTAACAAAATGTGCAATCTGATCCCTGAATTTTTAATTTAATCAATTTAATCCCTGAACTTTGGCAGAATATGCAATTTGATCCCTAAACTTTTGACTTGTCCAATTCAATCCCTGAACTTTTAGTAAATATTCAATTTAGTCCCTAAATTATAGGAAAATATTCAATATAATCCTTGATTAATTTAAGATCAAGGATAACGTTGAACATTTTCATATAATCCTAAGACTAAATTGAATATTTACTAAAAGTTTGGGGACTAAATTGAATGAGTAAAAAATTTATGGATTAAATTGCATATTCTCCCAAAGTTTAGGAATTAAATTAAATAAATTAAAATTTTAGAGATCATATTCAATATTTTATTAAAATGTAATAACTATTTATGTCATTTTACCGAAAATTGTAACAATCGAAACCTTTAAATCCTCTTCCTCTTGTTTAATATTTTATTGCACAGATAGAATGAGTGCTGGTTCTCCTAGTGTAGAATGAGCGATTATTTTGTGTCAGGCTACGTGTTATTTTATATGAAAGATCCAAGTCAACTGTAGAACATTAAATATACACCTTGTGGGGCAGTCGATGTTGCTTGGGGATTCTCCATTGAAACTATCATTGAAGTTTTCATGAAAACCTCATTATTTCGGTGGAAAGATAAAAGGTGCATTTGTTCGAGGAAAAGCGTTTTTTTTTAAATTGATTTTGTGCACTTTCATCCTATTTGATTTGTCGAAAATGATTTATAGCCAACGGAAAGTTCATACATAAAATTAAAAAAATGAATTTCTAACATTTTCCGCAAATGCATATCTCAAATTTTCAATATTCTATTTTTTATTTTTTATTTTATTTCGTCATTTCTTTTTAGTTCTATGTAAGTTTTTTTCTTTTTCTTCTTCCTTCACTCATTGCCGGCCATCGCCGATGCTCGGCAACTGGTGGAGGAAGAAGAAAAATAATAAATACTATGCAAAAAATAAAAAAAATCCGAGTATTGGATAAAATTGTGACATTAAAATCATTTTTCAAACGAGATATAAGTAGCAAAAGAAAAAAAAACGTTTTCAGCCATATATCAACAAATAACCGTAAACAAACATTTTTTTTTCTAAGAAATGATTCTGCCTAAATTATTACTTTTTTATATGGAGTTTTCTCCCAAATAAACGCCAAATTCTACTTTTGTTACAGCTAGCAATCACCATCGAGATCCCACGCATCTAGAGGAGGTGCTCCCTTCAGATCTCATCGTAGACGACAAGCCTCGTAAAAAAAAAAAAACAAATTGGGCATAAACAATTATGGAGAAATCCTGTTTTCTCCGGAAGAAGATATCGCTCTAATCAGAGAAGATTCATCGCGACGACTCCGATTTCGCCCCCAATAATTGCGCCCCGATCAGTATCTTGCACTCGATCCATTCACATGTCTGGCGATTTCGATGCACGATAGCCGTGCACGCGATTCAATTCGATCTATACGTTGGATTTTGGTTTGCTGCCCCGTCTGTGTGACTAGAGGTAGAAAACAATTTCGGAAATTGTCTTTTTTTATGTTGCGACGTGCTTTCCATGAAGCGAAAACCCACGAGCCACTTGTGTTTACAATAAGCCTTTTTTTTAACTGCTCAGATCTGTGTAGAACGTGCCTGTTAAATTCACGTTTTCTCTTCTTCTTTTTCCAGAGCAAAATCACCATGACTGTGGACTTCATCGCTACACTAACTCTATCTGTGGTCATAGGCGACCTTGCCATAACAAGCGAGTTCACCGGCCGATCATCGCCGACCACATGCAAAGGCCAACGACCCTCTCTTAGTTTGGAGGAGGGCATCGCCAACCAAACGACGAGGACATTGTGGCCCTCGCCCAGATCCAAGCGAGGACCAACACCCTCACTTGTGGCCCTCGCCCTCGCCTACCACAATTGTAAAAACAATAATAAATTATATAGTAGAGTAGACATTAAAATACAAATTATCCACATCATCAACGATCGTGCTACGTATATTGTCTAGCATGCAGTCGGCGATTTCCAACCAAAATTAGCTAGATTGACTTGGCTAGCAAAACTTTAAAAGGTTTAGAAGTCAATTAGCACAATTAAAAGATTTAGGATTGAATTGGCAAAAAGTGTATTATATTAAGATTTTTTGGACAATGTTTCTTTCTTAAAAATCCAAGTAACGAATTTGTGCGTATGGCTTAAGCGCACATAATCGGAATTCCCAGTGCGGTTGCTCATCTGAGGTTTGGCTCGAGTTGGACTTTGTCTTGGACATTTTTGTGAGTTTGGAATTTTACTCATCTGAGATAGTCTCTCTGTCTCTCTGTCTCTCTCTCTCTCTCAAGAACTAATTTGCAAGTATCCATCCTGTGGCGCAATTAGGGGAACAGTAGTGATTCCAATATGCTTTTTTGCCGAGTCGATGTGGCAGTTTGCTCAATAAAATGAGCATGGACAAGAAAGGAGAGCGCTCCCCATGGATGGAGCTTTCAAGAAGTTTTGCGACGGGGTTATGTTACATTTTCCGATATTTTCTCCTGATGTTGTTCTTTGCTGGATCACCCAACCACACAACACGAGGTGGTGGAGTTGGGCTTTTCAACATTCGTGACGATAGAGAAGTGGAATCTAAACCTCATTACTAAGTACGCACATGATAAAACTTTTGAAAATAAATTTATGCTTCGCAAAATAATCATGGAGTAAAAATCTATTTGGTAATATAACTTCTGAAGCAAAAATATATTTGATTGCGCGATATTACATTTTTACTTTTGAAGTTATTTTTTAACAAATCCCAAAAGTTAAAAAATGTTACTCCTCTCTCAGAAATAAAAATTTCTCAACATCAGTATCTTTCACTTCGATCTCGTTTCATTTTCAATGCTTCTCTCTCCCAATCACGCCTCTGCCTTCGTCACCCACTGTCATCTCTACCGCCGCCCATCGCCCGTTGCCACCACTGCCCACCACCGACCTCCGTCATCGCTGCCCACCGCCCGTCGCTGCCGTTGGAGTAATTTTTTTATTTTTAAAAAGTAAATAACATTTGTTAACACTAAAAATTATCTCTTAACAAAATTTAAATAAAATTAAAATGAAATAGAAAAATCAAAATTTTCATAAGTTGATTTCTGAAGCAAAAGTGTTGCCATCGCACCCTAATTGAATTTCACATGCCTTTAAGGAATCTAATTTCACAAGTAATACATTCAGTCCATCTTTAATGGATCTCTAGTTAGGATATGACTGGATATGATGATATATGAAATCCATGAATTCTATTTTATCATATTCTCTATGGTTGTATTTGGTCATCTGGTTTTATCTGCATAATAGGATTGAAAATGATATGTTATAAAATTCAGGGATTTTATCATGTCTTATCTATTGTTTAGTGAACCACAGTAATAAAGTCGATATATTCATTGTTTTGTACTTAGAAATATTGATGTAAATGAACTTGAAAATGCACAAACGGAGACTACATGAATCTCTCATGATTCACTATCAACTCTAGTGAGAGAAAATATATTCATTCACATTTGCAATTACGAAAAGTTATACCTCTCTCGCTGCTTTCGTTACTTTTCAACATGAACCACAAAGTTCGAGAGAACAATGAGTTTTTGACTCTTTTACTACTTTTATAGACATTTGACATGAACTAGAAATCTATGAAAGTGAAAAAGTTTTGACTCTCTCGCCGATTTTGTGTAGTTTTAACGTGAATTAAAAAATACAAATGAGTGATGAAACTTCAACATGAACTAAAGATAAATAGGAGAATGAGAATTGGAAAGATCATTTTCAAGTTCAAATTTGTTCACTAATATAGGTTCTTGTACTTCATTTTTATTAACTTATTTTTGTATATCTATTTTTTTTATTCTATTCCATCATTTCTTGATAAAAATTTATTAAATAATCAACTATACTACAATACCTAAAATATGTAATGATATAGATATGAAGCGTGTGTGTATACTATAAAGTAAAAAGAAACTAAAACTTATAAATACATGTAAGAATAAATATATAATATAATATAATTTTTATTTTATTTTCTTTTAACAATACAATTCAAATATAATTCTTATTTAATTATTATTTTAATTTTATTATTTAAGAAGTTTTTTTTTTTGTCGGAATATTTAAGAAGTTTGTTATTCGAGAAGAAAATAACCTTTATACCATGAACATAATAAACCATATCCACCTTTATCCCATCTCCCATGGGATAACTTTATCCACGCTATATCCCTTTAATATCCCACTTTTTCATGTGTTGGGCATGAGCCAAATACATAATATGATAAATTTTATCTTATCTTGATTTTTATCATGACTATCAAATGCAACATATATGTTGAATCTCATAAATAAAACCTGATATCTTCGTATCCTTCTCCTTTATCCCATCTCCCATGGGCTAACTTTATCCATGCTATATCCCTTAAATATCTCACTTTTTCATGTGTTGGGCATGAGCCAAATACATAATATGATAAATTTTATCTTATCTTGATTTTTATCATGACTACCAAATGCAATATATATGTTGAATCTCATAAATAAAGTCTGATATTTTCATATCCTTCACATTTATCCCGTCTCCCATAGGATAACTTTATCCATGCTATAGCCCTTTAATATCCCACTTTTTCATGTGCTGGGCATGAGCCATATACATAATATGATAAATTTTATCTTATTGATTTTTATCATGACTACCAAATGCAACATATGTGTTGAATCTCATAAATAAAGTGTGATATCTTCATATCCTTTTTTGTCCGTTATTTGGTATGGAAAGCATAACATTGTCAATTAGGGTTGTCAAATGGGTCAAACACCTATATTTTAATAAAAATTTATGAAATTGGGTCAAATATGAATCATATTAGAATTAAGATATGGGTTATGTAAGTGTTTAAAAAAGAAAAGCCCAAACAATATTGGCCTAAAATGAACTTGAAAATGTACAAATTAGATGGTAAGAATCACCGCTAAAGAAATGAAAAATGCAAAAATAAAGACAACTTCAATCAATTGATCCATGATTATTGTACGATCTAATTTTAAATAGCAAAGGAACTCGTTTTAGAATTCCAAAGCCATAAGTTCGATTATGACAAGAAATGTAAACGAGTTATAGCAATATAGGCGCTAGATCAACCAACAAATATCGATTCCAACAAGAAAAAAAAAAATAACCATGATCGGTCACATTCTCGATTCCAAAAAATATAAAAGCGTTAACTCTCTGGCCTATTTCATTTTTATTTAGTTTTTTTTTATTATTTGCTTCTCTTTTTTATTTATTTTCTGTTATTATTTCTTTTATTTCCTTTCATCGTTCCATAAATATTCATGCTAAATATATATTATAGAATAGAAAGAATACAATTTTATAAATAAAAGGGTCAAATCCAAGAAAAACCCAAATTATGCCGTGCGACAATAAAAATCCCAAGCTTTTATCTATATGACACATTTACCCTTCGCAAAGTTTCATCAATGGAAACCATTAAAAATTGGGTATATAGACGTCGAAAAACAAAATAAAAATTAATGTTATTTTGACTGAAAAATTATCTGACAAAACCTTGGCGAAGGGTAAATGCATCACCTATATATTAGTTTGAGATTTTTTATGTCCCAAAATAAAATTTAGGGTAAATGTATCCCAATAGACATAGTTTGAATTTTTTTATGTCAAAAAAGTTTAGAATAAATGTGTTACAATGGGCATAGCTTGAAGTTTTTGTAGCCTTTTTCATTTATAAAAATACAAACAAAATTTGTTGTCGCTCCTGTTCAGCCGCCGCTGCTGTACGGCCCTAATTTTGCATCAAATCGGTCCCAATTTTGCCCTACCAATTAAGGTAACCTCAAGTGTGCTCCCAAGTTATCTCGAGCATGTTTTCTAGGTGGTTTTGCTGCTGTTTTGCTGTTGTCTGCTCGCTATTTCTGCATGATTTGCATGCTGTTTTTTCTCCAAAAACATCTCGTTTTTGCATGTTTATGTCATTAACCCTTGCAAAAATTCATTACCTTGTAATGAATTTTAATTCCATGGTGAACTCCACTGGAGATTTCAAGGGATGCGAAAATCCTAGCTAATGGATTATTAGGTAAACTTTAACAACTAACTTAATATGTACTCTCTCAAACCCTATCAAATCGCAAATTTAATTAATTAAAAGTTATTTAAAATTTGGATTCGTCACTCTCGCACTTCTTGCTTCTGATATGCCGATGCTTCCCGGTGGATGTCTTCTCATGACTTCCAGAGGATTCGTCTTCCTTTCCTTCCACCCCCCGGCCCCCAAAAAAAAAAAAGTAAGAACTGAAAATAACAATAAAAGTAAAGAGCAAGAGAAGTAGATACTGGTGAAAAGTTGGCCTTTCCTTTCTTGTCCTTTTCTCTTCTCAGTTTGTATCATGGTCACATCTCGATGGCTTTACAAGGTGGGGGCTTTACAGTGTAGCATTATTTCGGCTCAGCAAGGATGGTCCACAGCTTTTCGTCCTTGGAGGAGAAATCGGCAAAGGAAATCGCGCTCGGGAAAATGTGGCTGCCATCAAGCACAAGCGAGGCACATTCGAGATGTCCTCTTTCTCACATATTTTTCTGAATGTTCTCTCTAATTTTCTTCTAGCCGTGTATGATCAATTGAATTGCCCCCTACATCATGTGACTTAGAGGTGTTTATATAGTGAAAACCTAAGTTAAACTCTGATAATACGGGCTTAAGTTTTGGCCTTATTTTGATAAATAAACTTCAATAAAAAGGACTTTTCCGCAATTAAAATTTAGTGGATTGGATTAAGCTCGAATTAGGCCTCAAGGCCTTGAGATTTTCAGCACTTGCTCCCTTATGATGGTCAAATTGTGCTATGTGGGCTCTGGTCCTCCGCATGTCAATTTAGGCCAAAATCTCGTCATCGGTGCAAAATAATGTAAATGCAATGCATTTTTAAATTAGATATGTTATGTATAAAAACTAATTTTTTGAAGAGAATCAAGGCTAATTCTCATTTTTGTGAAAAATGAATAATTAAAAAATCAAAATTTAGGTGTCAACAGCTTCCCCTTTTTGTGTAGAGGCTCGCAGAGGTTTCGCTGAAAGACCAAATTAGAACCTAAATTTTGCAAAGTGCAAATGATGCAAGTGAGAAATGACGATTTTTTTTTCAGGAGTTTTAATCCCATTTTTAATGCAATAAAATGACGCATGAGATGCAGAGATGCAAATAACATGTGCCGAAACTTCTCTTTTTTTCATATTAGAGAAATCTACACATGGGTCGCATATGAAAATACATGTTTTACCAAATACCTCATAGTACTAATGATTCCCTTAATCTCCAAACTTTATATGGATGCCAGGATTTCAAGGTACTGAGCCCTTCTATTATCAGAAGTTTCATTCTGATGCAAGATAGCGCAAGATATGTGTACATTGAAAATTTGTCTTTAGAGACTACAAGAGCTACGCCGTTATAAATCGAAAGGAGAACTAATATCACAAACGAATCTTAGGTTCAGGGGCCTTATCTGTTACCAAAGGTTTCCCTTCGATATGGGACAGCACAAGATATGTGTGGGGTTGAAAATGTGCTTGAGTTATGGTTCAAGTTGGCCATTTGTCTATTGGGACCTTCTCAACATGTCACCATGAGTCGGTAAAACGTCTCTTGCGACCGTCTCAACAGATCAACATGAGTCGGTAAAACGTCTCTTGAGACCTTCTCAATAGGTTAGCATAAGTCGGTAAAACGTCTCTTGCAACCTTCTCAATGGGTCAACATGAGTCGATAAATGTCTTTCAGGACCACCTCCGTTCTAATGGGCCACCGTGAGTCGGTAAAGATGTGATACTCGAGCTAATCGGCGTGCACACTGTGTCTCTTGGCAAGTCGTCATGTTGACTATAAACCATGAGTCGATAAAGATGTGAAACCCAAGCTAATCAGTGAGAACATTGAAGGGTGTGATGCCTGAACCAATCAAAACAATCACAAAAAGGTGTGATGTTTGAACTAATCAAAACGAACACAAAGTGGTGCGACACCTAAGCTAATCAGAGTGAACACAAAAGGGTGTGATGTTTGAACTAATCAGAACAAACACAAAGGAATGATAACTTAAACTAATCAAGTATCAAAATAATATAAGATCCTGTGGACAACTTGAGCTGATCAAGTGTCGATATAAGGTTTTGAAATATGTTTCCCTTGACTAATTTATTATTCAATTTTTTTTCCCTTCAAAGTTTTTTTTTCCATAAAATAAATGTAACCCTAGATGGCCAGAAATCTTAAATTAATCAAATTGATCCAACTGTTTAGCCGACAGTCACCAGCCAACTAACATAATTAAGCCCATGTTCTCATGTCCGGTTGTATTCACTAGATATCTACTCTTATCAACTTCGTTTGGGTTTAAATCATTAGCTAATTGTCCCACCTCCCAAATAAAAATCGATCTTTAATTGTGAATTCAAACTCTTTTCCCAATGAATTCCATGGAAAGAGGGGCCGTATCATTTTACTCAACATGAATTGCAATTAGTTTGCGTATTTAATGGACGAAAATGTAAACACAAAAAATGGAAATGGAATCCTCAATTTCTAAACAATGGTTTCCTCGTCCATAAAATTATGGGATATTTAAATAAATAGTGTATGAACTTTAACAAAATGTGCAATCTGATCCCTGAATTTTTAATTTAATCAATTTAATCCCTGAACTTTGGCAGAATATGCAATTTGATCCCTAAACTTTTGACTTGTCCAATTCAATCCCTGAACTTTTAGTAAATATTCAATTTAGTCCCTAAATTATAGGAAAATATTCAATATAATCCTTGATTAATTTAAGATCAAGGATAACGTTGAACATTTTCATATAATCCTGAGACTAAATTGAACATTTACTAAAAGTTCGGGGACTAAATTGAATGAGTAAAAAATTTATGGATTAAATTGCATATTCTCCCAAATTTTAGGAATTAAATTAAATAAACTAAAATTTTAGAGATCATATTGTATATTTTATTAAAATTTAAAAACTATTTATGTCATTTTACCTAAAATTGTAACAATCGAAACCTTTAAATCCTCTTCCTCTTGTTTAATATTTTATTGCACAGATAGAATGAGTGCTGGTTCTCCTAGTGTAGAATGAGCGATTATTTTGTGTCAGGCTACGTGTTATTTTATATGAAAGATCCAAGTCAACTGTAGAACATTAAATATACACCTTGTGGGGCAGTCGATGTTGCTTGGGGATTCTCCATTGAAACTATCATTGAAGTTTTCATGAAAACCTCATTATTTCGGTGGAAAGATAAAAGGTGCATTTGTTCGAGGAAAAGCGTTTTTTTTTAAATTGATTTTGTGCACTTTCATCCTATTTGATTTGTCGAAAATGATTTATAGCCAACGGAAAGTTCATACATAAAATTAAAAAAATGAATTTCTAACATTTTCCGCAAATGCATATCTCAAATTTTCAATATTCTATTTTTTATTTTTTATTTTATTTCGTCATTTCTTTTTAGTTCTATGTAAGTTTTTTTCTTTTTCTTCTTCCTTCACTCATTGCCGGCCATCGCCGATGCTCGGCAACTGGTGGAGGAAGAAGAAAAATAATAAATACTATGCAAAAAATAAAAAAAATCCGAGTATTGGATAAAATTGTGACATTAAAATCATTTTTCAAACGAGATATAAGTAGCAAAAGAAAAAAAAACGTTTTCAGCCATATATCAACAAATAACCGTAAACAAACATTTTTTTTTCTAAGAAATGATTCTGCCTAAATTATTACTTTTTTATATGGAGTTTTCTCCCAAATAAACGCCAAATTCTACTTTTGTTACAGCTAGCAATCACCATCGAGATCCCACGCATCTAGAGGAGGTGCTCCCTTCAGATCTCAACGTAGACGACAAGCCTCGTAAAAAAAAAAAAACAAATTGGGCATAAACAATTATGGAGAAATCCTGTTTTCTCCGGAAGAAGATATCGCTCTAATCAGAGAAGATTCATCGCGACGACTCTGATTTCGCCCCCAATAATTGCGCCCCGATCAGTATCTTGCACTCGATCCATTCACATGTCTGGCGATTTCGATGCACGATAGCCGTGCACGCGATTCAATTCGATCTATACGTTGGATTTTGGTTTGCTGCCCCGTCTGTGTGACTAGAGGTAGAAAACAATTTCGGAAATTGTCTTTTTTTATGTTGCGACGTGCTTTCCATGAAGCGAAAACCCACGAGCCACTTGTGTTTACAATAAGCCTTTTTTTTAACTGCTCAGATCTGTGTAGAACGTGCCTGTTAAATTCACGTTTTCTCTTCTTCTTTTTCCAGAGCAAAATCACCATGACTGTGGACTTCATCGCTACACTAACTCTATCTGTGGTCATAGGCGACCTTGCCATAACAAGCGAGTTCACCGGCCGATCATCGCCGACCACATGCAAAGGCCAACGACCCTCTCTTAGTTTGGAGGAGGGCATCGCCAACCAAACGACGAGGACATTGTGGCCCTCGCCCAGATCCAAGCGAGGACCAACACCCTCACTTGTGGCCCTCGCCCTCGCCTACCACAATTGTAAAAACAATAATAAATTATATAGTAGAGTAGACATTAAAATACAAATTATCCACATCATCAACGATCGTGCTACGTATATTGTCTAGCATGCAGTCGGCGATTTCCAACCAAAATTAGCTAGATTGACTTGGCTAGCAAAACTTTAAAAGGTTTAGAAGTCAATTAGCACAATTAAAAGATTTAGGATTGAATTGGCAAAAAGTGTATTATATTAAGATTTTTTGGACAATGTTTCTTTCTTAAAAATCCAAGTAACGAATTTGTGCGTATGGCTTAAGCGCACATAATCGGAATTCCCAGTGCGGTTGCTCATCTGAGGTTTGGCTCGAGTTGGACTTTGTCTTGGACATTTTTGTGAGTTTGGAATTTTACTCATCTGAGATAGTCTCTCTGTCTCTCTGTCTCTCTCTCTCTCTCAAGAACTAATTTGCAAGTATCCATCCTGTGGCGCAATTAGGGGAACAGTAGTGATTCCAATATGCTTTTTTGCCGAGTCGATGTGGCAGTTTGCTCAATAAAATGAGCATGGACAAGAAAGGAGAGCGCTCCCCATGGATGGAGCTTTCAAGAAGTTTTGCGACGGGGTTATGTTACATTTTCCGATATTTTCTCCTGATGTTGTTCTTTGCTGGATCACCCAACCACACAACACGAGGTGGTGGAGTTGGGCTTTTCAACATTCGTGACGATAGAGAAGTGGAATCTAAACCTCATTACTAAGGACGCACATGATAAAACTTTTGAAAATAAATTTATGCTTCGCTAAATAATCATGGAGTAAAAATCTATTTGGTAATATAACTTCTGAAGCAAAAATATATTTGATTGCGCGATATTACATTTTTACTTTTGAAGTTATTTTTTAACAAATCCCAAAAGTTAAAAAATGTTACTCCTCTCTCAGAAATAAAAATTTCTCAACATCAGTATCTTTCACTTCGATCTCGTTTCATTTTCAATGCTTCTCTCTCCCAATCACGCCTCTGCCTTTGTCACCCACTGTCATCTCTACCGCCGCCCATCGCCCGTTGCCACCACTGCCCACCACCGACCTCCGTCATCGCTGCCCACCGCCCGTCGCTGCCGTTGGAGTAATTTTTTTATTTTTAAAAAGTAAATAACATTTGTTAACACTAAAAATTATCTCTTAACAAAATTTAAATAAAATTAAAATGAAATAGAAAAATCAAAATTTTCATAAGTTGATTTCTGAAGCAAAAGTGTTGCCATCGCACCCTAATTGAATTTCACATGCCTTTAAGGAATCTAATTTCACAAGTAATACATTCAGTCCATCTTTAATGGATCTCTAGTTAGGATATGACTGGATATGATGATATATGAAATCCATGAATTCTATTTTATCATATTCTCTATGGTTGTATTTGGTCATCTGGTTTTATCTGCATAATAGGATTGAAAATGATATGTTATAAAATTCAGGGATTTTATCATGTCTTATCTATTGTTTAGTGAATCACAGTAATAAAGTCGATATATTCATTGTTTTGTACTTAGAAATATTGATGTAAATGAACTTGAAAATGCACAAACGGAGACTACATGAATCTCTCATGATTCACTATCAACTCTAGTGAGAGAAAATATATTCATTCACATTTGCAATTACGAAAAGTTATACCTCTCTCGCTGCTTTCGTTACTTTTCAACATGAACCACAAAATTCGAGAGAACAATGAGTTTTTGACTCTTTTACTACTTTTATAGACATTTGACATGAACTAGAAATCTATGAAAGTGAAAAAGTTTTGACTCTCTCGCCGATTTTGTGTAGTTTTAACGTGAATTAAAAAATACAAATGAGTGATGAAACTTCAACATGAACTAAAGATAAATAGGAGAATGAGAATTGGAAAGATCATTTTCAAGTTCAAATTTGTTCACTAATATAGGTTCTTGTACTTCATTTTTATTAACTTATTTTTGTATATCTATTTTTTTTATTCTATTCCATCATTTCTTGATAAAAATTTATTAAATAATCAACTATACTACAATACCTAAAATATGTAATGATATAGATATGAAGCGTGTGTGTATACTATAAAGTAAAAAGAAACTAAAACTTATAAATACATGTAAGAATAAATATATAATATAATATAATTTTTATTTTATTTTCTTTTAACAATACAATTCAAATATAATTCTTATTTAATTATTATTTTAATTTTATTATTTAAGAAGTTTTTTTTTTTGTCGGAATATTTAAGAAGTTTGTTATTCGAGAAGAAAATAACCTTTATACCATGAACATAATAAACCATATCCACCTTTATCCCATCTCCCATGGGATAACTTTATCCACGCTATATCCCTTTAATATCCCACTTTTTCATGTGTTGGGCATGAGCCAAATACATAATATGATAAATTTTATCTTATCTTGATTTTTATCATGACTATCAAATGCAACATATATGTTGAATCTCATAAATAAAACCTGATATCTTCGTATCCTTCTCCTTTATCCCATCTCCCATGGGCTAACTTTATCCATGCTATATCCCTTAAATATCTCACTTTTTCATGTGTTGGGCATGAGCCAAATACATAATATGATAAATTTTATCTTATCTTGATTTTTATCATGACTACCAAATGCAATATATATGTTGAATCTCATAAATAAAGTCTGATATTTTCATATCCTTCACATTTATCCCGTCTCCCATAGGATAACTTTATCCATGCTATAGCCCTTTAATATCCCACTTTTTCATGTGCTGGGCATGAGCCATATACATAATATGATAAATTTTATCTTATTGATTTTTATCATGACTACCAAATGCAACATATGTGTTGAATCTCATAAATAAAGTGTGATATCTTCATATCCTTTTTTGTCCGTTATTTGGTATGGAAAGCATAACATTGTCAATTAGGGTTGTCAAATGGGTCAAACACCTATATTTTAATAAAAATTTATGAAATTGGGTCAAATATGAATCATATTAGAATTAAGATATGGGTTATGTAAGTGTTTAAAAAAGAAAAGCCCAAACAATATTGGCCTAAAATGAACTTGAAAATGTACAAATTAGATGGTAAGAATCACCGCTAAAGAAATGAAAAATGCAAAAATAAAGACAACTTCAATCAATTGATCCATGATTATTGTACGATCTAATTTTAAATAGCAAAGGAACTCGTTTTAGAATTCCAAAGCCATAAGTTCGATTATGACAAGAAATGTAAACGAGTTATAGCAATATAGGCGCTAGATCAACCAACAAATATCGATTCCAACAAGAAAAAAAAAATAACCATGATCGGTCACATTCTCGATTCCAAAAAATATAAAAGCGTTAACTCTCTGGCCTATTTCATTTTTATTTAGTTTTTTTTATTATTTGCTTCTCTTTGTTATTTATTTTCTGTTATTATTTCTTTTATTTCCTTTCATCGTTCCATAAATATTCATGCTAAATATATATTATAGAATAGAAAGAATACAATTTTATAAATAAAAGGGTCAAATCCAAGAAAAACCCAAATTATGCCGTGCGACAATAAAAATCCCAAGCTTTTATCTATATGACACATTTACCCTTCGCAAAGTTTCATCAATGGAAACCATTAAAAATTGGGTATATAGACGTCGAAAAACAAAATAAAAATTAATGTTATTTTGACTGAAAAATTATCTGACAAAACCTTGGCGAAGGGTAAATGCATCACCTATATATTAGTTTGAGATTTTTTATGTCCCAAAATAAAATTTAGGGTAAATGTATCCCAATAGACATAGTTTGAATTTTTTTATGTCAAAAAAGTTTAGAATAAATGTGTTACAATGGGCATAGCTTGAAGTTTTTGTAGCCTTTTTCATATATAAAAATACAAACAAAATTTGTTGTCGCTCCTGTTCAGCCGCCGCTGCTGTACGGCCCTAATTTTGCATCAAATCGGTCCCAATTTTGCCCTACCAATTAAGGTAACCTCAAGTGTGCTCCCAAGTTATCTCGAGCATGTTTTCTAGGTGGTTTTGCTGCTGTTTTGCCGTTGTCTGCTCGCTATTTCTGCATGATTTGCATGCTGTTTTTTCTCCAAAAACATCTCGTTTTTGCATGTTTATGTCATTAACCCTTGCAAAAATTCATTACCTTGTAATGAATTTTAATTCCATGGTGAACTCCACTGGAGATTTCAAGGGATGCGAAAATCCTAGCTAATGGATTATTAGGTAAACTTTAACAACTAACTTAATATGTACTCTCTCAAACCCTATCAAATCGCAAGTTTAATTAATTAAAAGTTATTTAAAATTTGGATTCGTCACTCTCGCACTTCTTGATTCTGATATGCCGATGCTTCCCGGTGGATGTCTTCTCATGACTTCCAGAGGATTCGTCTTCCTTTCCTTCCACCCCCCCCCCCCCCCCCCCCCCCCCCCCCCCCGGCCCCAAAAAAAAAAAAGTAAGAACTGAAAATAACAATAAAAGTAAAGAGCAAGAGAAGTAGATACTGGTGAAAAGTTGGCCTTTCCTTTCTTGTCCTTTTCTCTTCTCAGTTTGTATCATGGTCACATCTCGATGGCTTTACAAGGTGGGGGCTTTACAGTGTAGCATTATTTCGGCTCAGCAAGGATGGTCCACAGCTTTTCGTCCTTGGAGGAGAAATCGGCAAAGGAAATCGCGCTCGGGAAAATGTGGCTGCCATCAAGCACAAGCGAGGCACATTCGAGATGTCCTCTTTCTCACATATTTTTCTGAATGTTCTCTCTAATTTTCTTCTAGCCGTGTATGATCAATTGAATTGCCCCCTACATCATGTGACTTAGAGGTGTTTATATAGTGAAAACCTAAGTTAAACTCTGATAATACGGGCTTAAGTTTTGGCCTTATTTTGATAAATAAACTTCAATAAAAAGGACTTTTCCGCAATTAAAATTTAGTGGATTGGATTAAGCTTGAATTAGGCCTCAAGGCCTTGAGATTTTCAGCACTTGCTCCCTTATGATGGTCAAATTGTGCTATGTGGGCTCTGGTCCTCCGCATGTCAATTTAGGCCAAAATCTCGTCATCGGTGCAAAATAATGTAAATGCAATGCATTTTTAAATTAGATATGTTATGTATAAAAACTAATTTTTTGAAGAGAATCAAGGCTAATTCTCATTTTTGTGAAAAATGAATAATTAAAAAATCAAAATTTAGGTGTCAACAGCTGCCCCTTTTTGTGTAGAGGCTCGCAGAGGTTTCGCTGAAAGACCAAATTAGAACCTAAATTTTGCAAAGTGCAAATGATGCAAGTGAGAAATGACGATTTTTTTTTCAGGAGTTTTAATCCCATTTTTAATGCAATAAAATGACGCATGAGATGCAGAGATGCAAATAACATGTGCCGAAACTTCTCTTTTTTTCATATTAGAGAAATCTACACATGGGTCGCATATGAAAATACATGTTTTACCAAATACCTCATAGTACTAATGATTCCCTTAATCTCCAAACTTTATATGGATGCCAGGATTTCAAGGTACTGAGCCCTTCTATTATCAGAAGTTTCATTCTGATGCAAGATAGCGCAAGATATGTGTACATTGAAAATTTGTCTTTAGAGACTACAAGAGCTACGCCGTTATAAATCGAAAGGAGAACTAATATCACAAACGAATCTTAGGTTCAGGGGCCTTATCTGTTACCAAAGGTTTCCCTTCGATATGGGACAGCACAAGATATGTGTGGGGTTGAAAATGTGCTTGAGTTATGGTTCAAGTTGGCCATTTGTCTATTGGGACCTTCTCAACATGTCACCATGAGTCGGTAAAACGTCTCTTGCGACCGTCTCAACAGATCAACATGAGTCGGTAAAACGTCTCTTGAGACCTTCTCAATAGGTTAGCATAAGTCGGTAAAACGTCTCTTGCAACCTTCTCAATGGGTCAACATGAGTCGATAAATGTCTTTCGGGACCACCTCCGTTCTAATGGGCCACCGTGAGTCGGTAAAGATGTGATACTCGAGCTAATCGGCGTGCACACTGTGTCTCTTGGCAAGTCGTCATGTTGACTATAAACCATGAGTCGATAAAGATGTGAAACCCAAGCTAATCAGTGAGAACATTGAGGGGTGTGATGCCTGAACCAATCAAAACAATCACAAAAAGGTGTGATGTTTGAACTAATCAAAACGAACACAAAGTGGTGCGACACCTAAGCTAATCAGAGTGAACACAAAAGGGTGTGATGTTTGAACTAATCAGAACAAACACAAAGGAAAGATAACTTAAACTAATCAAGTATCAAAATAATATAAGATCCTGTGGACAACTTGAGCTGATCAAGTGTCGATATAAGGTTTTGAAATATGTTTCCCTTGACTAATTTATTATTCAATTTTTTTTCCCTTCAAAGTTTTTTTTTCCATAAAATAAATGTAACCCTAGATGGCCAGAAATCTTAAATTAATCAAATTGATCCAACTGTTTAGCCGACAGTCACCAGCCAACTAACATAATTAAGCCCATGTTCTCATGTCCGGTTGTATTCACTAGATATCTACTCTTATCAACTTCGTTTGGGTTTAAATCATTAGCTAATTGTCCCACCTCCCAAATAAAAATCGATCTTGAATTGTGAATTCAAACTCGTTTCCCAATAAATTCCATGGAAAGAGGGGCCGTATCATTTTACTCAACATGAATTGCAATTAGTTTGCGTATTTAATGGACGAAAATGTAAACACAAAAAATGGAAATGGAATCCTCAATTTCTAAACAATGGTTTCCTCATCCATAAAATTATGGGATATTTAAATAAATAGTGTATGAACTTTAACAAAATGTGCAATCTGATCCCTGAATTTTTAATTTAATCAATTTAATCCCTGAACTTTAGCAGAATATGCAATTTGATCCCTAAACTTTTGACTTGTCCAATTCAATCCCTGAACTTTTAGTAAATATTCAATTTAGTCCCTAAATTATAGGAAAATATTCAATATAATCCTTGATTAATTTAAGATCAAGGATAACGTTGAACATTTTCATATAATCCTGAGACTAAATTGAACATTTACTAAAAGTTCGGGGACTAAATTGAATGAGTAAAAAATTTATGGATTAAATTGCATATTCTCCCAAATTTTAGGAATTAAATTAAATAAACTAAAATTTTAGAGATCATATTGTATATTTTATTAAAATTTAAAAACTATTTATGTCATTTTACCTAAAATTGTAACAATCGAAACCTTTAAATCCTCTTCCTCTTGTTTAATATTTTATTGCACAGATAGAATGAGTGCTGGTTCTCCTAGTGTAGAATGAGCGATTATTTTGTGTCAGGCTACGTGTTATTTTATATGAAAGATCCAAGTCAACTGTAGAACATTAAATATACACCTTGTGGGGCAGTCGATGTTGCTTGGGGATTCTCCATTGAAACTATCATTGAAGTTTTCATGAAAACCTCATTATTTCGGTGGAAAGATAAAAGGTGCATTTGTTCGAGGAAAAGCGTTTTTTTTTAAATTGATTTTGTGCACTTTCATCCTATTTGATTTGTCGAAAATGATTTATAGCCAACGGAAAGTTCATACATAAAATTAAAAAAATGAATTTCTAACATTTTCCGCAAATGCATATCTCAAATTTTCAATATTCTATTTTTTATTTTTTATTTTATTTCGTCATTTCTTTTTAGTTCTATGTAAGTTTTTTTCTTTTTCTTCTTCCTTCACTCATTGCCGGCCATCGCCGATGCTCGGCAACTGGTGGAGGAAGAAGAAAAATAATAAATACTATGCAAAAAATAAAAAAAATCCGAGTATTGGATAAAATTGTGACATTAAAATCATTTTTCAAACGAGATATAAGTAGCAAAAGAAAAAAAAACGTTTTCAGCCATATATCAACAAATAACCGTAAACAAACATTTTTTTTTCTAAGAAATGATTCCGCCTAAATTATTACTTTTTTATATGGAGTTTTCTCCCAAATAAACGCCAAATTCTACTTTTGTTACAGCTAGCAATCACCATCGAGATCCCACGCATCTAGAGGAGGTGCTCCCTTCAGATCTCAACGTAGACGACAAGCCTCGTAAAAAAAAAAAAACAAATTGGGCATAAACAATTATGGAGAAATCCTGTTTTCTCCGGAAGAAGATATCGCTCTAATCAGAGAAGATTCATCGCGACGACTCTGATTTCGCCCCCAATAATTGCGCCCCGATCAGTATCTTGCACTCGATCCATTCACATGTCTGGCGATTTCGATGCACGATAGCCGTGCACGCGATTCAATTCGATCTATACGTTGGATTTTGGTTTGCTGCCCCGTCTGTGTGACTAGAGGTAGAAAACAATTTCGGAAATTGTCTTTTTTTATGTTGCGACGTGCTTTCCATGAAGCGAAAACCCACGAGCCACTTGTGTTTACAATAAGCCTTTTTTTTAACTGCTCAGATCTGTGTAGAACGTGCCTGTTAAATTCACGTTTTCTCTTCTTCTTTTTCCAGAGCAAAATCACCATGACTGTGGACTTCATCGCTACACTAACTCTATCTGTGGTCATAGGCGACCTTGCCATAACAAGCGAGTTCACCGGCCGATCATCGCCGACCACATGCAAAGGCCAACGACCCTCTCTTAGTTTGGAGGAGGGCATCGCCAACCAAACGACGAGGACATTGTGGCCCTCGCCCAGATCCAAGCGAGGACCAACACCCTCACTTGTGGCCCTCGCCCTCGCCTACCACAATTGTAAAAACAATAATAAATTATATAGTAGAGTAGACATTAAAATACAAATTATCCACATCATCAACGATCGTGCTACGTATATTGTCTAGCATGCAGTCGGCGATTTCCAACCAAAATTAGCTAGATTGACTTGGCTAGCAAAACTTTAAAAGGTTTAGAAGTCAATTAGCACAATTAAAAGATTTAGGATTGAATTGGCAAAAAGTGTATTATATTAAGATTTTTTGGACAATGTTTCTTTCTTAAAAATCCAAGTAACGAATTTGTGCGTATGGCTTAAGCGCACATAATCGGAATTCCCAGTGCGGTTGCTCATCTGAGGTTTGGCTCGAGTTGGACTTTGTCTTGGACATTTTTGTGAGTTTGGAATTTTACTCATCTGAGATAGTCTCTCTCTCTCTCTCAAGAACTAATTTGCAAGTATCCATCCTGTGGCGCAATTAGGGGAACAGTAGTGATTCCAATACGCTTTTTTGCCGAGTCGATGTGGCAGTTTGCTCAATAAAATGAGCATGGACAAGAAAGGAGAGCGCTCCCCATGGATGGAGCTTTCAAGAAGTTTTGCGACGGGGTTATGTTACATTTTCCGATATTTTCTCCTGATGTTGTTCTTTGCTGGATCACCCAACCACACAACACGAGGTGGTGGAGTTGGGCTTTTCAACATTCGTGACGATAGAGAAGTGGAATCTAAACCTCATTACTAAGGACGCACATGATAAAACTTTTGAAAATAAATTTATGCTTCGCAAAATAATCATGGAGTAAAAATCTATTTGGTAATATAACTTCTGAAGCAAAAATATATTTGATTGCGCGATATTACATTTTTACTTTTGAAGTTATTTTTTAACAAATCCCAAAAGTTAAAAAATGTTACTCCTCTCTCAGAAATAAAAATTTCTCAACATCAGTATCTTTTACTTCGATCTCGTTTCATTTTCAATGCTTCTCTCTCTCAATCACGCCTCTGCCTTCGTCGCCCACCGTCATCTCTACCGCCGCCCATCAACCGCTACCACCATCGACCTCCGCCACCGCTGCCCACCGCCCGTTGCTGCCGTTGGAGTAATTTTTTATTTTTAAAAAGTAAATAATATTTATTAACACTAAAAATTATCTCTTAACAAAATTTAAATAAAATTAAAATGAAATAGAAAAATCAAATATTTCATAAGTTGATTTCTGAAGCAAAAGTGTTGCCATCACACCCTAATTGAATTTCACATGCCTTTAAGAAATCTAATTCCACAACTAATACATTCAGTCCATGTTTAATGGATCTCTAGTTAGGATATGACCGGATATGATGATATATGAAATCCATGAATTCTATTGTATCATATTCTCTATGGTTGTATTTGGTCATCTGGTTTTATCTGCATAGTAGGATTGAATATGATAAGATATAAAATTCAAGGATTTTATCATGTCTTATCCATTGTTTGGTGAATCGCAGTAATAAAGTCGATATATTCATTGTTTTGTACTTATAAATATTGACGTAAATGAACTTGAAAATGCACAAACGAAGATTACATGAATCTCTCACGATTCACTATCAACTCTAGTAAGAGATAGAAAAAATATTTATTCACATTTGCAATTACGAAAAGTTATACCTCTCTCGCTGCTTTCGTTACATTTCAACATGAACCACAAAATTCGAGAGAACAATGACTTTTGACTCTTTTTCTACTTTTATAGACTTTTGACGTGAACCAGAAATCTATGAAAGTGAAAAAGTTTTGACTCTCTCGCCGATTTCGTATAGTTTTGACGTGAATTAAAAAATACAATTGAGTGATGAAACTTCAACATGAACTAAAGATAAATAGGAGAATGAGAATTGGAAAGATCATTTTCAAGTTCAAATTTGTTCACTAATATAGGTTCTTGTACTTCATTTTTTTTAACTTATTTTTGTATATCACTTTTTTTTTATTCTATTCCATCATTTCTTGATAAAAATTTATTAAATAATAAACTATACTACAGTACCTAAAATATGTAATGATATAGATATGAAGTGTGTGTATACTATAAAGTAAAAAGAAACTAAAACTTATAAATACATATAAGAGTAAATATATAATATAATTTAATTTAATTTCTATTTTATTTTCTTTTAACATTACAATTCAAATATAATTCTTATTTAATTCTTATTTTAATTTTATTGTTTAAGAAGTTTATTATTCGAGAAGAAAATAACCTTTATACTATGAACATAAGAAATCCTATCCACCTTTATCCCATCTCCCATGGGATAGCTTTATCCATGTTGTATCCCTTTAATATCCCACTTTTTCATGTGCTGGGCATGAGCCAAATACATAATATGATAAATGTTATCTTATCTTGATTTTTATCATGACTACCAAATACAACATATATGTTGAATCTCAATAATAAAGTCTGACATCTTCATATCCTTTTTTGTCCATTGTTTAGTATGGAAAGCATAACATTGTCAATTAGGGTTGTCAAATGGGTCAAAGATCTTTATTTTAATATATATTAATGAAACTGGGTCAAATATGAATCATATTAGAATTAAGATATGGGTTATGTAAGTGTTTAAAAAAAAGAAAAGCCCAAACAATATGGGCCTAAAATGAACTGGAAAATGTTCAAATTAGATGGCAAGAATCACTGCTAAAGAAATGAAAAATGAAAAAATAAAGACAACTTCAATCAATTGATCCATGATTATTGTACGATCTAATTTTAAATAGCAAAGGAACTCGTTTTAGAATTCCAAAGCCATAAGTTCGATTATGACAAGAAATGTAAACGAGTTATAGCAATATTGGGACTAGATCAACCAACAAATATCGATTCCGACAAGAAAAAAAAACCATGATCGGTCACATTCTCGATTCCAAAAAATATAAAAAAGTTAACTCTCTCGCCTATTTCATTTTTATTTAGTTTTTTTTATTATTTGCTTCTCTTTTTTATTTATTTTCTCTTATTATTTCTTTTATTTGCCATAAATATTCATGCTAAATATATATTATAGAATAGAAAGAATACAATTGTATAAATAAAAGGGCCAAATCCATGAAAAATCCAAATTATGCCGTGCAACAATAAAAATCCCAAACTTTTATCTATATGACACATTTACCCTTTGCAAAGTTTCATCAATGGAAACCATTAAAACCTGGGTATATAGATGTCGAAAAACAAAATAAAAATAACGTTGTTTTGACTGAAAAATTATCTGACGAAACCTTAGCGAAGGGTAAATGCATCACCTATATACTAGTTTGAGATTCTTTATGTCCCAAAATAAAATTTAGGGTAAATGTATCACAATAGAAAGATTTTGAATTTGTTTATGTCAAAAAAGTTTAGAATAAATGTGTTACAATGGGCATAGCTTGAAGTTTTTGTAGCCTTTTTCCATATATAAAAATACAAACAAAATTTGTTGTCGCTCCTGTTCAGCCGCCACTGCCCCGCTGCTGTACGGCCCTACTTTCGCATCAAATCGATCCCAATTTTTCCCTACCAATTAAGGTATCCTCAAGTGTACTCCCAAGTTATCTCAAGCATGTTTTCTAGGTGGTTTTGCTGCTATTTTGCCGTTGTCTGCTCGATATTTCTGCACGATTTGCATGCTGTTTTTCTCCAAAAACATCTCGTTTTTGCATGTTTATGTCATTAACCCTTGCAAAAATTCATTACCTTGTAATTAAAATTTAGTGGATTGAATTAAGCTCGAATTAGGCCTCAAGACCTTGAGATTTTCAGCACTTGCACCCTTATGATGGCCAAATTGTGCTATGTGGGTTCTGGTCCTCCATATGTCAATTTAGGCCCAAATCTCGTCATCGTTGCAAAATAATGTAAATGCAATGCATTTTTAAATTAGATATGTTATGTATAAAAACTAGTTTTTTGAAGAGAATCAAGGCTAATTCTCATTTTTGCGAAAAATAAATAATTAAAAAAATCAAAATTTAGGTGTCAACAGCTGCCCCTCTTTGAGTGGAGGCTCATAGAGATTTTGCTGAAAGACCAAATTAGAACCTAAATTTCGCAAAGTGCAAATGATACAAGTGAGAAATGACGATTTTTTTTCAGAAGTTTTAATCCCATTTTTAATGCAATAAAATGACACATGAAATGCAAAGCTGTAAATAATATGTGCCGAAACTTCTCTTTTTTCCATATTAGAGAAATCTGCACATGAGTCGCATATGAAAATACATGTTTTACCAAATACCTCATAGTACTAATGATTCCCTTAATCTCCAGAATTTATGCGGATGCCAGGATTTCAAGATACTGGGCCCTTCTGTTATCAGAAGTTCCATTCTTACGCGAGACAGCGCAAGATATGTGCAGATTGAAAATATGTCTTCAGAGACTACAAGAGCTACGTCGTTGTAAATCGGAAGAGAACCAATATCACAAAAGAATCTTAGGTTTTGGGGCCTTATTCGTTACCAAAGGTTTCCCTTCGATATGGGACAACACAAGATATGTGTGGGGTTGAAAATGTGCTTGAGTTATGGTTTAAGCTGGCCATTTGTCTATTGGAACCTTCTCAATAGGTCACCATGAGTCGATAAAACGTCTCTTGCGACCTTCTCAACAGGTCAACATGAGTCGGTAAAAGGTCTCTTGAGACCTTCTCAATAGGTCAACATTAGTCGGTAAAACGTCTCTTACGACCTTCTCAACAGGTCAGCATGAGTCGCCAAATGTCTTTTGGGACCACCTCCATTTTAATGGGTCACCGTGAGTCGGTAAAGATGTGACACCTGAGCCAATCAGCGTGGACATTGTGTCTCTTGGCAAGTCGTCATGTTGACTATAAACCATGAGTCGGTAAAGATGTGACACCCGAGCTAATCGGTGTGAACACTGAGGGGT
Organism: Rhodomyrtus tomentosa; assembly: GCA_028455895.1. NCBI lineage: Eukaryota > Viridiplantae > Streptophyta > Magnoliopsida > Myrtales > Myrtaceae > Rhodomyrtus > Rhodomyrtus tomentosa. The sequence continues at coordinate 6,848,188 of JAPCWY010000003.1, read as the reverse complement.
GTGATGCCTGAGCCAATCAAAACAAACACAAAAGGGTGTGATGTCTGAGCTAATCAGAACGAACACAAAGTGGTGCAACACTTGAGCTAATCAGAGCGAACAAAAAATGGTGTGATGTCTGAACTAATCAGAACGAACACAAAGGAATGATAACTTGAGCTAATCAAGTATCAAAATAATATAAGATCCTGTGGACAACTTGAGCTGATCAAGTGTCGATATAAGGTTTTGAAAGGGAATTAGGAAACTTACCTGAGCTTTCGAGCAATGAGAAAGTAATAGCTAGGCTGGCTGCAGCATACTTGTCTGTTGTCTGGAAAAAATGATTACATGCATAAAATCAATGTAAATTCAGCATCATACGCTAGTAAAATCTTGTTTGCTCACTTGCATTACAAAGCTTTACAGGAAATTTTATCAATAAGGAAACCTATCTGATCCTTTTGATAAATTCAATCAAGTTGAATTAGGAACCTTATGCCAGAAATGACTTTCGCTTACTCTCTTGAAAAGGTTCAGATTGAAGATATACTTACCTGAAGATTTAGAAGATTACTCGGTAGGCATTTGCTAGTAGAACTTGCTTATTGAATAATCCTTGGATGAACTTCGAGACGCGTAAGGTAACTCAAACATCATGAATGTATTACCTACCAGGCAATGTCATAGGCAACATGTGCAAACATATGCAATAATGAGTTCATGCAAAACTACTCTGTCGAGTATGGCAATGATTAGAAATAACTTGCGTATAATGAAATGACTCATTATGTGGTTCATGCATAATCATTTTGTCAAGTTTACATTACCAAATTTGTTCAGGGAGGCTATTACATTGTGAATACCTTGAATGTAATCTAAATGGGGGACTCCAGTACGAAAGAGCTTTCTCTCGCTCTCAAGAAAAGTTATTTATCCTGACTGGAGGATTCAAGAGAAATCACTCAATCTTACCATCATTGCATCAAATAAGGGTATGAATAATCTCGCAATTGATACGACTGTGCCGATCTGGAGGTCTTGATTAGGACCATAGTGAGGGCTAGGTCAAAGGTCTTCAAATGGGACTCTAGTCGAGTCAAAGCTTACGAAATAAAATTTTTCATCATCTGCTTCGGGTTTACAAATCAAGAACTCTGCAAAAATGAGAGAGAAATAATATTGTTCGAACTTCTTCAAGCGATACTTAAAATCATTCACTCTACGTTAACTCAAGTGCCATAATTAAAAGAGACATTGAAGGGTTGTAACATAGGTTAAGATAAGGGACTGAGCAATAAAAAGACTCATTTTGGCCCATAAAATATGAGAGAAAGGCTGACGTCAATAATCATTGTTGCTTTGTCATCGACCTTGCCTTTAGGAAATGTCTTTTAAAGGTACCATCATTGAGGGATGGTGCAATTTGCAAACCAACCTCTTTGAGAATCTTCTTTGCAATCAATTCTCGTTGGGAATTTCCCAGAAAGAATGCAAACATGTACATGGAATTAACATACAAATAAGGAAGCAAAGACAAGCTTAATCCTTAGAATGCAGGTATGTTATCCCAACAAAGGGCCTTCCAAGCCCAAAATAGGACTGCCTTTTAGCATTCCAGACTTACTCTTGAAGCTCAACCTTAATGATCCCAGAATTTTATGATTCACAAGTTCCACAAAAGTGGCGAGTGAAGAGTATACTAAAACTGTATTGTACTATTATGTTAACAAGAGGAATCTATACAAAGGATGCATGCTCCGAAAGTGAGTGATAGATTTAGAAATTCATGCTCACAAGAAAACACTGATATTATTTTAGGCCGAAGGTCTTCTGCCTTACTCGTTACACCAAGTTGCCTTTTATAGGCCATCTTCATACACTATTTACATTGGATTCTTAGATCCACAAATCGACAAACCGATGCAAGGCTACAAAATCGTCAAGGTGATTGTATCTAATTATTACACGCATGCAAGCATAGTACAAACATGTGACTTGCAAAAGGATTGAGAAAATGACTGCTATTGTCAATCAGGCTTGTCGACGGTCTGGATCAGGATGATAATTTGTGTCATTTGAGTCTGAGCTGTCAGGGCCACCATTTTTTTTCTTTTTCGTAGGCTCGATAGAGTCTTTCAAGTCTCTCCTTTTCATATGCATCTATCATGGCATCTGCTTCAGGATCATCAGGGATGCCACGATAATTAGAGCTTGACGGCATGTCCGTGGAACTTGATAGAATATCCTGTAGAGGTAAATTTGATTGTGGAAAACCATAATCATATGGGTCTTGTGACAGAGGACCTCCCCATGGATCTTTAGCATCCATAGAAGAATTTGGTTAGTTTCTTCTATTCTCTTTAAGGGCTTCAAGAAATAAGGGATGGATCTTGGGCATATCCCAGGAAAGGTTAGTGGAATGATAGGACCAAATCTGTAGAGGTATAACGTTATTCTCTTGGAACAGAAACCTTTGAAGTTCTCGAAGCTCATACTCATAAGGAAACATGGACCTAGGTAGGGTTTTGTATACATGAGCTTTATGTCCTTGGAGATTGGGTTTGAATGTTGTAGTTCCAAGAGGTGCTACATCTAATCGATGATCTCCAGTTGGTCCAATGTAATATCATGGCCTGCTAAAAATAAAGACAGTGTGTCTTTCTAGTTCAAGTCATCCAACATGCCTCTATTCTACAAAAATGCGATGCCATGCTTGTAATGGTTGAAACCATGTAAGCATCTCAGTAATAGGCTTCTGGTTGGAGAAGTTTCTCATTAATGCATCAGATAAAACTTTGATGATTTTATCTGTAGGAAACTCAATAGCAACTGTATACAGGTTGAACAAGTACTAGAGAACCATTTGAGTTCTTTAGGAAACTCGTAATCAGGAGACCACTACAATAGCCATATAAACGGATAGTCCGGATCAAGACCTCTTGGATTTAACATTAACCCACCATATTCTCTGAAAATCTGATGCTGATAATTCCATATGTGGTAGGTCATGTTATGAAACGAGACATTCTGTTCAATCGGCTGTGGTACTTCTAGAGGATATTTGTGAGAATTTCATTGATTTTCTCGCATGTTCACGGCTCAAAAAGTATAAGGGTGCAAAGGGTTTTTGCGGACATACATGTTAATGGAAGCAACAAGTTCTTTGGGTCTAGATAGAAAATCAGCAAAGACATTTTTCTTTCTAGAAATGTATTCGGTATCAAAAGAGTATTTTGAAAACCATTCTGCCCATCACAAAAGTTGAGGATGAAGAATTTGCTTTTACTTAAACTTAAGCATTTGAAAAAAGATGACATGCCCATTTCGATAAGAAAGTGATGGCCAATGACGTAGAACTCAAATTTTTTTTATGTCATATTTGACTATAAGGATCTCTTTGAAAGTGAAGTGATAATGCATCGCTTGTGAAAATCGCCCACTTTTGTGAGCACAGATACGACGCTTACCATTGCTTTCTTCAAGAAGAACAGTAGCCCAATATTTGTCATTGGCATTGGTTTGCAAGATCCTTTTCCCTGTGGATGGAATCTACAATGGTGGAAGATGTTGTAGTATCTCTTGAGATAAGCAATGGCTCTGGCCTACTTGAGTTCCCAAGGTGGTGCATTCTTCTTAAGCATCTTCTGAAGAGGATGAAGAGCTTTTGATATCTTTGGGACATAATCTCGCAAATAATTCACCACACCTAAAAAGGACTGAACTTCTTTAACAGTGAGATTCTCATCTTGATATTTTTGAAGCTCTTCAGCAAGATGAGGCATTAGGCAATATGATCCTTCTTTAAGATGCATGCCAAGAAATTCAATTTCCTTCTGAGCAACAACCATCTTCTTCTAGGATAGCATAATACCATGCTGCTAAACAATTTCAACAAGCTGCTTGAGTAATTGACAATGAGAACTTCATCAGGGCTGTACAACAAGATATCATTGATATAGATCTAAGCATTGGCCAAGAGAGGCTGGAAAATTCTACACATAGCCTTTTGGAAAAGCGATGGTGCAGTTTTAAGGCTAAATGGTACAACAGTCCAATGGAAATGTTGGTTAGGAATACAAAATCTTGTTTTAGGGCAATCATCAGGATGAATTCCTAATTGCCAAAATCCTGCTTTCAAATCAAACTTCGAATAGATCTTTGCTTGAGCAAGGGTAGAGAAAAGGGAGTTTTTGTTAGGGAGAGGAAATTTGTCATCTTGGAGAAATTTATTCAAAGGTTGATAACTGATGATAAGTCTGAGTTTTCCTCGATTTTGTTCAGCTCTCTTGTTGACATAAAAAGCTTCAGAAGCCTATTGAGAATTTGATGTTTCAATAAGTCCCTAGGCAAGAAGTTCCTCACACTCTTTCTGGGAAAGACTAAGATGTTCAGGATTCATGCTAGAATGACTAGCCTTGGTAGGATTGACATCTTCATTCCTTTTGAATGGTAAACGAACAAAAAAGTCATAATTTTTCCAAAGAGGATGAGAACAGGTTTGAGAGAAGTAAGAGTGAGAGTCAGCTCAACAAGGCAACAACGATTGAGTGATGGGATCAAGGATTTCTAGTTGTATGATAAAGAGTCGCTGGATGTCCACAAACTCTTTGAATTGTTCTTCAAATTTCAATCCATTCGGAACAATCTTTAGCTAGGGTAATTGGGTAAGAATATCCAAACCAATGATGAGATCTTCATCATGTGAATGACAACCAAGAATTTTTGTTGCAATAGAAAACTGAGGAAAAATTTGGAGTGTGACTGGCTTGCTGCAAACTTTGGTTGCGAAAGTGTCTCCAGAAACAGAAGTGAAATATCTGGTGTAAGGAGTCTAAAATTCGTCAGGAAGGATTTTTGCATCCATGAGAGATGTGGCAGTACCAGTTTCAATGAGTGCTATGACTTGGATGGGTGGTGTGGACTCGGAGATGAATATATGAACAAGAATATATGGAGAGTGAAGAACTGGGTTCTTGAGATGAAGTAGCTCAGAAATTTCAGTGGGAAAGAGAGCAGATATGTCACCTGGGGATTCATCAGAATCGGAAGAATATGCCTGGATGGTACATAAAGTATCAGGTGATGGTTCTTCTTCAATTGAGAAGACTGATTCAATGTCTTCATCATTGAGAGAAATACTTGTGCTCTGGGAAATCTTCTGGACCATATAACTGCCTTGGCATTTCGCCTGGGGACACTTCTTTGCATAATACCCCTTTTTGTTGCAGATATAGCATCTATCTGACTTCTTTTTCCCAGATCTGGAGTGTTGTCCTTTTTTCTTCAAGAACTTCCATTTACCTTTCCGATGTTTCTATTTGCCAAATGAAAGTTTCTTGAAATGGCGCTTCTTCTTATGACCCGAGCAGGTGGATCATTGCAGTCTTTTGAGCACTTAATTTTGAGGTTTGGACAGTAACAAGCTTTGTCCAAACAATGATTCTGTTTCAAATAGGATTGAAACAATCCCCTTTTACGACACATATCTTCAATAGCCACATGAATTGCTTGTTGTATTTCTCCAAATGTAGCTTCTTCTAATGTTCGGGTGTTGGTGTGCAGAATCTTTTCAACTGCATCACCAATTTCTTTAGGAATGGAAGCCAAGAAGACAGGCTTCAAGTTGATATCAACACCAAGATGGTAGAACAACTTGATCATCTCCCTGAGATGATGATTAAGATCTTTGCGAAGAGTAGAGCATCACTTTCTTTCAAAGATCTCTTTCCTCTTAAGCTCTCTCTCATTGTCAGGCTGACCAATGAAGTAGAGATGAACAACCTGAATAGCCTGATCTAATGACATAGTCGGGAATGAGAGCTAGTCTTAGGATGAAGCTATTTTCCACCAATCTTTCAAGGAGCCTGTGAACTTTATAGTGAACTCAAGTAGTACTAACCATAGTTCTCATCCTCAAGGCTCACTCCCTTATGTCCTTAATCCATACTTTATCTTTCTGTCAACTGCACCTTATTATCCACCATTACACGTCCACTTCCCAAGATCAGAGTAAGTGCGTTCCTTTACGACATCTCGAAAAATACTTGATTTCCTTTGGTCCTCAATCTGTATCTACTTCTTTCTATTCTCTTTCGACATTCATGCATTTGTTAGCAGTTTTTCCTCAAACATTCAAATCATCCCTTTCATTTGTCTATCATCATTATTACAAAACTCTCGCCAGAAAGTACTTTTTAGTGCCCATACCACCTAGCGTACCACTCCATTTATATGTTCTTTCATACCCTCAGAGATTCATAAGCTTTATCAAATTGCCCTTCTTTATCCAAATCGAGTTATAGCCCTCGACTCCATAAGCAAATTCAAGGCTACTTCCGTAGTAATCCGTTCTCGGCTCCCTTCGAAAATCTCATTGGATCAAGTGATCCATCAACTTTCGTGGTCTTGTTTCTCTCTTATCTGCATGTCTAATATTTGACCACATGATAGACTAATCCAATTCTCAGTCTATATCACCGATAGCAGTAAAGAAAAGATCTCGGCACCTCCTTGTGCCATCCCAAGGGATACTATAACTCTTCCTTCGAATTTTCGATGAAGTCATCTCTTTAAATTTCCCTTTTAGTACTGGACTCATACCCTCGTCCATGGAATGTCAAGATTTTTATTCTCAACTTCCATAATTTCTTTCCCAAGCATTTGGAAGTCTGGGTTTCTTTCCTGCTATGTGAACTCTCATAATCCTTTGGATCCTAGAGTCCATTCCTTGCAACCCCTTAATTCATTGCTGACTTTCAGACCTGATTCTTCCAATAGTCATCAACTCAGTCAAGCGGCGAACTTCCAATTTAGAAGTTGAATCTCTTATCTCTCGAGGGAAAATTTGTCCCTCCATCACCAATTTCACAATACTCAACTCTCAACCTCTTATAGTTCATATAACGTCGAGGTCTTTTATACAAGCAATGCTCTCATATTCATCAGCAATTCAATACATCCATGTTGTCTCTTGTTCAATTCCCTTCAAGAAACTACTGTCTTATTTTCTTGTGGAAGTCTAAAGACTCAAAATCTTCTTCCATCCAAGCAAGGTTTTCCAAACTTTGTCGCGAGGACATTCGCAAACCAATTCCAATCATGCTCTAAGCATTTCAACTCATATGGCATTATTGTTACGGCGCATTTGCGTAATTCGTATTAGTTTGCCATGCAACACCTCAAATTCCCTTCTTACGTCACGTCATTATGATTCTTTTGACTCTTTTGATTCCAAACAGGAATGCCATTATCAGCGTAGTCGTCAACTTGACTCAAGTCCTCAAAGGTTTATCTTGTTCATTCACCCATTTTGGTTACATTTCGTCATAAGTCCATTTCATCAAAGAGCATCTCTCATAGGGAATCCTCCCATAATCCGTCTATAACAATCCATCGATCCCATGAAACTTCAAGTTTCAACAATTCACATCGACCCTAGTCGATTCATCACTCATTCCCGTCCTTAAAGGCTCCACAAGGATTTCATTTTTCATAAATTTCACGACTTAGGAATCTTACCTCATCAGGCTCGTAGCTCGTGCTCTTCACAATTTATATACAACGAGCATCTCTTTAGAGTCCATCGGATACTCACGAAAGCTATTCATGTTTATCATGACTCCCTGAATAAGTCTCCCTATCGTCTCTCAAAATAATAACTATCAACCCAATTATTCCTCGGACACTCAATCCGATTATTTTTAGCTTCCTGCTATCATATGTCAAATCTCCCAAACTATTCATCATACTTCTCACTTGAGAGCTTAGACCTTGACTCTTTTTGTCACGGGTCTCCTCTAGGACCACACGACATTGTGTTCATTTTTATCACTCTTCCTTGAAAAAACATTCTTATCTTAACCACTAGTTTCCAAAACTAGTCAACGCGACTTTATCCTAATTCTGTATGTTCCACTGAACGTCGGCATTATCTTGGAATTGAACGTTGTCTACAAGACAGTCTCTCGGATTTCAATTTCAGAAATCATTCAAGTTCTATGTCTTCTTTCTCAGTACAGACGTTCAACCACAGTATTAAGACAATTCAGAGTTTTTCTTCCTTTTACAATAGGGTCTCTTACCCTAACAAAGAAACTATACACTTCCGTGGCATTCTCTCACTTCAAATTCACCTTGTTCTTCCCATTTCATAGGACGTCAACCTTGGAATCTACGCCAACGGCGATACCTTTACTCCAGGATTCAAATGCTACCATGCTTTCACATTCTCCTTCCCACAACTCAGTCACCTCAAGTGACAATATCTGTTCATCTTTAGTCTCTACCAGTTCACATATTGAATGCTCAATTCGATTACCTCAAATCACTTTGCAAGTATTCTCTAAGCGTTCTTTTCGCTTACTAAATCTTTCACTAGAATTACAACCAGCCAGGACTATCAAGTCCGTTCATTTTTCTTTTCATCAACAACCATTTCATGGTCTAATCGCCCTTTAAGAACAATGCACTATTCTTTAGGGAACAACAACTCATGATTTCATTTCTCATGGTTCCAATTCAATCAACCAATCCCAAGAAATCATTAATTCCAAGCAAACTATCATGTCGATTTTTCCTCGACTCCTTCCATAACAGAAGAGACGGACTACCCATTTTTCACCATGGGTCTTACGCTTAGGTAATCAACTATTTCCCGTAGGCACGTTCCATATTCATAATGAACATCTCTTTATTCGTAATCCATGAGCAGGAGTCCTCTTATTCATAAGTCTTTCGATCATTCTCTTCTTTTACTGAGTCCCATTACCATTCCTCAAAATCAAGAATAACAATCAGTCATAAGGCTTTCAAGTTCCAATCCACTCAGGGATTTTCTTATCTTATTCAAAGGTCATTGACCACTCTTAATGTACTTAGGCGACCTTGAGAACTCTGTCTCACATTGATCGATCATCCTCTGATCCTTACAAAACCATCAAGATCCCAATAACCTTTGCTCTCGAGCAATCCCAAGAGGATACTTTCTGTCGAACAACTCAACAGAGGTAGTCTAGGCAGATCTCATGCCTTCGAGGAAAACTTTTCCTTTGGTGACCTTTCACCAACTATCAACAGCCTCTTGAGTGTACCCAAAATCTTGAAGGTTTTCTCACATAACCCTCAATTTTCAAAGAAGGCAATTTCAAACTCATCTTCTCCATTGAACCATACTCGACCTCAATCTCGTGATTTATCTCACAAGCTATTCGAACTCTTATGGTTCTTCCCACACATTCACCTTTCTCGTGAATGAAATAACTCAGAGTCACCTTTCTCGTGACTTCTATCACTTAACTCATCAGCATTAGCATCGATCGACTCAGCGACTTATGTAGCAATGCAGCTCTTTCTCAAGCTTGTATACCTTACCACTTTTCTCATTTTCGTTTAAAGTTCTCACGACCCCCCATTACATTTGGGTCTCGCACGATTAACAAAATCAAGCCATATTCTCTTTTGCAGTCGTTCATCTTTACTCAATTCTCATGATTCATCTCAGTTCTTGGATCTTCTCATATCTTACATACTATAGCCTAATGCTCTTCTACGACTATACTTTGATCGTTCAACGTCATTAGGTTCTCATGTCACTTGAACCACAATGATTCCCTCCAAGAATCAAAGATTTAAGTCATCTATTCAAGTCCGGTAGTCTCAAGCTACTCATCTCATCATCTATCACCAGCAAACATCAATTGTTCCCACACAACTCTCAACAGTTGCTCATTATACAAGGATTCCAAATCCTCATCAGCCCATGACTATTCAACAGGCCAACCTCAACAAGGCAACTTCTCAATCATCGGTCAATTACTAGGCAAGCCTTAACTAGGTCAATACTTAGCAAATACTCAATGCGTTGCTTCTATAAGTCGATCGCCCAAACTCTAAGCATAAGGCATCTGCCACTCTGTCACAAACACGAAGGCTTTCTTGTTCTCAACAAACATCAGTTCAATGGGTATAAATCCCATATGCCGTCTAATCTCTCAATTAGACCTTCACCATAACATTCACATGAAGTCAATTACAAAACATGCCCAACAGGCCAATCAGAAAAATCGATTTCTCTTTCAAACGGCATCCACAACCAAGCACAAAACTTAATCATGCCAATCACAGGCGTCATTACACATGCCATGCTACTTGTGAGCAATCACATCGAGAATCAATCACATGCCATACATCTCTTAACCACAATCAAACTCAACTCTAATACCTAGGCTTTCCCTTTCAATTTATGACTTGGGTCATCCCTGCCTCTTTGCTATCTTAGAAGCCCGTCAGGAGCCGCTCCTTGTCTGGATCTCTCTATCCCAGCGATCACTCATCGCCCTCATCAAACCTGGTTGTTACAGGTTGTCTCAAGTCATACATCTACGGAGGAAGCCCCATTCCACACGCCCCATAGCATTCTTCATTATGGTTTATAGGTATCTTATCAACTCGTCCCATACCAAGCGACAGTTTATTAAGTCTGATAGCAATAAGCTCGTGCATGCACTCTCATCAACTTTCATTTCGTAACCACAAACACGTGTACAATATGATTGTCCTCACTACTTGTTATACCACAATCGACTTCAGATCAATTTATATCCATCAAAGAGTACTAATTCCACCAATGATCGTCACGTCACATGGATCAATTTCTTATATTCACCCATACACCGTAAGTTTAGTCGCTATTCAAGTCAAATTCATATGCCTTCGATCACAACTGATCTTTAATCCAAATACTCCTTGTATACATCTTATCTTATATCATCCAAAGTTGTCAACAACCATCGATAACTAAACAATCAGGGTATAACACAATTCAAGCCTGAATCCGCTAGTACCCATCGTCTCTTTATAACTCACATTCCTCAAGTTGGGTCATTGACAATTCACAATTAGCATCATTTACTCCAATTGACCCTTCATTCCTAAGCAATCCTCTACTAACTTTAAGCACAATTACTACTTCAAAATCCATACTTATGTCTCTTTAATTTCAGCTTGTTTCTACTTGAACCTCAATCACAACTTCACTCAAGATTATCCGTTAAAGTCGACACTAGGACCATTAGAATATCACACAATTCAAATCTATAATCCTCAAGATTCATTAATTAATACCTAATCCTAAATGTCTCACTATCTAATTGTCCCCAAATCATCACTCCTTATCACTCTAAACCTCAATCACATTGGATCGAGTTGATTTTGCATTGATACCACTTAAACGGGGATGTCACACTCCGAACCCGACGAGCACGCGAACATCCCACCAGGCCGTAATCAAGCTGTGTCATCCAGGACCCTTCGATCATCATCAATTAATTATCTTACACATGCGAAAGCAAGAGACTACTCCGTACATAAATAGAATCAATCATGACTTAGGACAGAAAATAGTACACCTCATGTATCTATAAAATACACCTCGATTCATATTAATGGTCAAGACTAATCCATAAGCAATATACAATCTCTAAGGTCATCCAACATCTTAAAAATATTTGGTCAACTACTTCCTCAAATGTCAATCATTGGCAAGTTCGAGCTTCCTTCTCTTGGAACCTAAAAAAGTTAAGCCCCCACTGGAGTGAAATATAAATATCAATAAGTAAAACCTAACCCTATGCCTCAATACCAGTCCTACTAGATCGCACACAAATGCCACCAAAAATGCAAAGGCATGCAATGGCAACAGGCATCACACGACAACATCCATAACCAGGCATAGACAATCAATACAATAATAATACTCAATTCCAGATTCTCAATATACAAACACATACACCACAACCACCACTTTCTCATCTACCCACATACTCCACTGGCACTCCTGCCACCTGACATCACCGGGATCATCAGATCAAAGGATGTCCACATACCACTGGGATCATCAGACCAATTGGTAATCTCTAGGCTTACAGCCACTTTATGCCGCCGGGGTCATCCAATCAAATGGCATTCACATTCTCATCCAATTTCACCACCCTCCAACACCGTCAAGGTCATCAGACCAAATGGTATCCTCAACTCATTTCTCATTAATATCACAATGCCATCAAGACACACATGCAATTCAATTCATAAAAATTCGCCAGTCAATCATTTCATTTAATCACTCATCCAGCAGTGTCCTGGCATTCAGAGAAAGGATTATGAAACACTTACCTTGATCACAATGTCACACAATGTGAATCTCCTCAAGGCCACAAGTATAAACTCTCCAAGAATCCTTCATTAACCTAGAAAGATTTACCAATTTTGAATCAATAAATCATGGAATACTCATTTTCATTAACTCGAGCTTTCCTTAGTCATCCCATAGGCAATTCATGCCACCTTATTAATCAAATGAATGTATAATAACACTTTCATAAACCCTCAATGGGTTCGGTTCGCACGGCCATTCACAAGACCAAACTCAATTTAGAGGTTTACGCATCCATTTTGACCATAAATCAACTCTAAATCTCAATCCACTTCTCATACTTCTCATTGACACCTCACATCACATCATATAGGGTATTATAAGTCCAATTGAAGTGCAATTACTCCTTTATCAGCCCTAAACAGAACCGGTCAGCAATAGTTCATCCTCAAAACAGAACCGATTTTGGGTTCTAACCACTCAATCGAGCTATATTTCAATCTCAAGTCTTATTCTTTACACGATAAACGTACTAAGACCTTAATTTATATGTTTAAAAGGCTCACCAAGATATTTGAAATGAAACCACACTCCAAAGACCCCCCATAAACTGTTCGATACCTCCTTGATGGTCGACGGTCAATTTTCTGCCCATTTTTGATAACTCATAATCAGTCATAAAAACCTATTTTAACACCATCAAATTTGCAGCCACAGACCATCTAATCTTAGTACTAGATGTTATGAAGATCTCACCGAAAATATGAAGCTATTTGAAGTCCGGAAGCCCCCGAAACAGATCTTTTCCCAAAACTGATCAGAATCGGCTTCCATCCTGACCTTTCCCCACTAAAATAGACCTAGGGGACAAACGGCTAAGCCAAATTACAATACCTTCCTAGAACAGCAAGACAATAAGCTTTAAGATGACGGTGGTGTTACCTCAATCCAATGTCGAACGACCAAGTTATGGCTGAAACAGTGAAGACGTTTTTCCCTGTCCCCGAGAAACCCTTCTCTGCCGAGAGAGAGGAAGAAGGAAATGAAGAGATAAAAAGTGAAGAGGAGGAGGTTACGGTTGAAGAGGCTTCCAAAGGTTGTCTCACACAAATAATTTGAGTTAATTTGACAAGATAGGATTAGGTTAGGGTAAGAGATGCTTAAGGTCTCCATTGCTTGACATGTGGCATAATCCAATAATGCAATTCCAAGCTTTGACTCATCTTTGACTCTTGCATATGAATTTTCAGCAGCCATAAAGGGTAGAGGAAATGACCATTTTGACCTTCTTGATTTTTAAGGCAAGGCAAATGGTCGAGAGGCAAAACGGTAGTTTTATACTTTTCATCCGAAATTCCATTTTTTCAGTATAAACCACCATTGGCGAGGCGATGTCCATTTCAATTTCAATATTTGAATTCCTCAATGTCCAATTCCCAATCTCAAGGTCTAATTTCATGTTGAACTCTCGTCGACCGTAATTCTAGTTTATCTCAAACTGATAGGCGACTCTTGCAAGCGCTACGCGTATCGACCTTGGGATTTCTTTTAGCCGTGGCGACTTTGATTATCATATAATTGTGAGGGTTTATCATTCGTTTCTTTGATCCTGATCATCGAAATCTGGTTTAGAAAATTCTCACAAATTACACATTAGCTAAGCGGAATCACCCCCGTCCCAACGTATAACGCTAGCAAGACATTCCATGATCGTCCTTAGATCGATCTCTACCAGCCCAAGATATTCCCTCGACAATCCTTATGGTCAAAGTGACATTTCTCGTTCAAATTCCCTAGGTCCACATTCCCGACTTCGCGTCAGTCTTTCCCTTTTAGTTAGTTAACTCAAGAATGGCCAACTCCGAGCGAGTTACAACTGAAACACATCAATCGATATCTTTCTATTCAATAGCCTCGAGAGGGTCGGAATTCGGAATGTCACAACTTCATAAGTACTATGTTTAGTCAGATTCCTTGCTAGCATCCAAGCATGGAATTCTTGGAGGCGATTTGGTCATTTTCGATATGAAATATCATCAAAAGTGAAATATGATCGAGGTGCTAAAGCTGAACTAGAACCAGAGCCAAAATCTAGTGGATAAGTAGCATCCGATTCAGCCATATGCTCTTCCGGGGGCACCGGATCTGCCATCATGATTTTTGAAAGGGGAGCATAAAAGGAATCTTGCGAAGATTCTGAGGGATAAGTTCCAACAAAATCTGTATCTGAAGAGGGTAGAGTGACTTCAATTGGTTTAATGGTGGAAAGGAAAGGAATATGGTGTCTGAGAAAATTCTCACTTGGATTGGACACCGTAAAAGATGGAGAGGGATGAGTTGGTGAACTAGGTGGTGTTTACTGTGGTTTTGGTTTGGGAAGAGTTGAGGGAGTTGGAGTGGATGATGAGGATGCTTTCTCTTCCCTTGGGATTTTTGTTTTTCAAGATCTTGCAATTGGGCTCGAAGAGATAAGACATTAGTGGTCTTAGGGGGTGGTGTAGTATTGAGAAGATGATCCTGTAGATTGAATTGAAGATCTAGGTGCGAGGGAAAATAAAGGATCTGTGGAAAAGAGTGGTTTGGGTTTCTGCGATTGATGAAGCTGTGTCTCCAGAATTTGGATTTGGTGTTTAAGCTTCTCAATTTTAGGGGTCTAATCTTCCATGAAATGGCTACAATGAATCTGTTGAGTTTCAAACAAATATAGTCGTTTTTGAAAATCTTCAATCATCTTTTTTATAAAAGTAGAGTCTTCAATTACCTACTCCATAGCTTGATTCTGAGCAAGTGCATTTTCTGTCTGCTAATTTAGCACAACGTCAGAAGGAGAAGGGAGTTTCCTTCTTCCATGCATGTCAAGCTCATTTGGCGTCGAAACCTTGGGAGTATGAAAGAATTTCTTCTAAAGATCATAAAAAGATTCAACAGGAGGAAACTAGACATTTAATGAGCTAGTTTGTCTATAGCCAAATGATGACAATGGAGGAAAATCTTCAGGTTGGAACATATAAATACTTGGTAGAGTTGGAGGAGGTTCAGGTTTAGAAACACAAGTGTGTGGTTTTGGGAACTCAATTGGGTAAGAGGGGTTTTTCTTTACCCATTTTTGGATTGGTTTATAAAAGGGTGAAGTGACATCTTTCTTTACGGCCAAATGAGATACTAGGAATGATGGTGAAGAAGGAGATGATGTTTCTATGTGGCATGGAGAACCAGAAACAGGAATTTGTGGTAAAGCAGGCGATTTATATTGGACCATATATTGCCAACGTCCATCGTCTTCTTCAAGGGGACCGACTATAGGGTCTCTATCAAGATATATCTGGTACAGAGAATCCTTCTTCTTTTTGCGCCGTGTCGAGGGTCTATCATCATCTTCATCATTCCTTCCAACACATGAAGAACAAGTACAATCTGCATCCTAGAAACAATATCCAGAAGGATCCTTGTTGGTATCAGAGCCATTATCGCCAAGGTTATGTTAAGATTATGAATCTAAACAAGTACATGTGAAGAATAGTTCTTTCATCTCATGGAAACCACTTGTGATATTACTCCTATCATCAATGAATCTCCCACTTCTCTTGCTCCACCTCCTGAACTTCGAATGTCTTCTACTTCCAAAATAGATTACCTTTATGAGGTGGCATATTCTGAGGACAGTAATATTTATGAAACACAGCTCCCCGTCATAAATCTTTATTCTGCATTTGCTAAATCATCTTCATTTTTCCCCGTTCGTTCAATCAAATATCTCATTCGACATACTCCTCGCTCTGTAAAGGAATATGTCCAATCTTCTAAGTTTGACCAGCATCATATCCTTGCTACTCAGCAAGAACTGTTTGTTACTCTCCAAATTCCTCAAGAGTTTCCTTTACAATGGGCACAAGAAGGGTTTACTCACCTTCATTTTGGAGCCATCAGACTTGCTTTATCTTTTCATGGCCTAAAAGGTCTTCCTATTGTAGCAAGAATTGCTCTTTTGGATATCCGGTTCCTTGATTATCAACATGCTTGTATTGGAACTATCCAGACAACACTCAATGTTTGCACTGTGCATGTCACTTTGTTCCCAAATTTCAACATGGCCCTTGCAGACCCTTCCTTTTTATCAGTTTGGAAGGTTCAACTGCAAATCACTAAAGCACCTCAAACCCCAAATGCTATAGCCATAACACTCCATTATCAGATGGTGTATAGGGTCCAGAATCATGCCATAGATCTTAATTTGCCTGGTGCTAATGAGGCATTTGTAATATCGATAGATAGAGATCAAACTTCGTGTGTACATATTCCGCGACAGATCCCAAGAGATCAACTTGTAAAACTACTCCCAAACAGCTAGGTTACCAACTATGAAAAGCTACACTCTAGTTGCCGACCAATTCAATCTTCAGAACCTCATTTCACAAAAAAGAAAGATGGAACAATCACCATTAAGTTCACCAAGGAAATGGAAGATGCTACTTCCTCCTTCCCTTCTCTTCCTACTATACAGTTAGTATGGAAGATCCAGATCCGAAAAAGTTTGTCTAGTCCTTTGACACAAATGGACTGGTGGAACTTTACAAATGAATGGCATTGACCTTGTTTTTTATAGATACTTTGCTTTTTTAATGCCCTGAATTTTTGTGAGATCAGGCTTTGCTTTTCTTACTCCCGACTCTCGTTTTCTCTTTTTATTATTTTGGAAAGAGCTTTTTTTTTTCTTCTCTTCAAATTTTTTTCTCTTTTTTTTTCAAGAGAATATTTGTTTTTCTCTAAGAGATTTTTTTTATAGCTTTTTGATATATCTCTTCTGTCTTTTTTGCTCTCTTTTTTTTCCCGGAGTAGGCCCTTTTCTTTGTTTTTTTCTTTTCTTTTTTTCAATCCCATGATCTTGAACCATAAATTACAACAAGAGTAAACATTTACAAACAAAATTATGTCAAACATCACAAAAAGATGAGTTCATTGTGGAGTTCTCTATTGACCTGATTCTTCTTCAGTTTCGCCCTTTGTGAAAGGCGCTATCTTCGCCATTGGAATGAGCAAATGATCACTAATCAGGGTTTAGGAAATAAATTTGTAGTCTCAAGTGGGATATGCAAAGGATAAAAGTGTGAAAGAAAGATAAATGAATGCTTTTCATCATCCTAAGGCACTTGAATTAAAATTCGAGTATAATACAAAGAAACACCCGGAGATTAATGCTAGTCAGAGCAATAAAATTTCTAACCATTTATGTCGTGCTACTATTGGAATTACCTCATCCGGGCCCCAATGTGAGGTGGTTCTTGACAGGGTTAAAAAATGAAACCGTGGCTCAAAGGGATTAACAATGGTCACCTGTAGTGCTTGAGGTAGAGAAAAGAATGCCTCATTCACTTCGGCTATCATACCTTTTGCGAGAAAGCCTTTTTCCTTGACGAATACAGAACCTAACTACCGCTCAAAGTCACTAGAGATTAAAATGCAGGACGTGTGTAGAAATGGTTTGCTTTTCGTAATCCTGTCATGCCCCATTTTGTATATTCAATGAATGTTTTGTAGTTCACTCTCCTTATCTGGAGTTGGTAAATTACACACACGGAATAATCATGCATAAACCACACAATGTGTAAGTCATTTTTCAATCATGCAAATGTGGCAATTATCAACATTAGACCTATTTCACGAAAAATGTACGCATTTTGTTAAGAAACAGACTATGCAAGCATGCAAGATAACTCTTAGGAATGGGAGAATCTAAGTTGCCCAAGAATATGTGAGTGCATTAAGCATGTCAAGGAGTCCACTCCTCATGTTGAGGACCAACTCATTCCTACGCACGAACGACTCCAGTGAAGACTAGCTTGTTTTACGGCAATGACAATCATGGTCAGTCGTATACCCCTGCAAGAAAAGAAAAAGTAGATTGTTACTCTTAGAACCGAGTAAGTTGAAGAAAGGATGGATTTTGCTTGAATGGGTGACATTTAGAATTGCCCCCTAGATTTGTGCTAAGTTGCAAGTTGGATTTCCAGCTTCGGGTAGATGAATCATTCCTATGATTGATCCCTGCCTTTCGTCAGCCCACATGGCACGATCGATCGAAGATGGAGCCTGAATCAGCACTTGAGTAGTCCATGGCCTGATGTCCGGTTGGTATGGAATCGTCTGGGTTTCCTAAAATTAATGCAGAGATTGAGCGAGTTCATCCGCAGATTAACCGGATTAATGCATATGGTTAGAGCTAAGAATTTGGCCCTTGCCCCTGAATTAGTTCTGAAACCTCGGATTGCTTTTCCAAATTTGAATCGAGGATCAATGGACTCGCAGATCACAGCGAGGATTCTTGTGGTGGCCGATGCAGGCTACTCTTCATGGAAAGGAAGTCTCCGTCATAACATGGCTTGTGTAACTGCTCATCCGAAACAGAATATCAAGGCTTCCTCGTGAAGAAACACGATCACAAATAGGAAGTAAACACCGATAACTTTAACCTGCAAGAATAGTAGTGATCATTTCAGACCGAAACAAGAACTGAATTGTCAACCAACGAGCTGTGTTCAAAGCAAGGCTGTAAAAAAAAAATCAGTGTCTTCCTGTGCAATGCTTGGGCAAGCCATGGGAGCAAACCGTGGCTGTCTCAAGGCAATTCTCTGGCAAGACCGATTGACAACCTGCAACAAAGGAAAACGTGAAGTCCTCTGGTTTTGGAATCAATAAAGAGAATAGCAATAAGAATTTAATGGGATCAAAAGGGATCATGAGAGGGGAGCTTCCTATAGGTGTCTCAGTATTGAGTCGCCCAAAATGTGAATCCTGAGACGTATATGAATGACCATCTCTTTCTTCTTAAAGTCGACTCCTTGGTAGACTTGGTAGTGATTAGGAACCCATGAAAACTCGTCGACTCCTTGGTAGACTTGGTAGCGATCAGGAACCCATGAAAACTCGTCGACTCCTTGGTAGACTTGGTAGCGATCAGGAACCCATGAAAACTCCCATCGGAGCTGCTTGATTTGGAATGGAAGCTCAGGACATTGCTCCGACGTTGAAACTGGTTGCGACTTAGCGTCAGTGACGATGGCGATGATTCACTGCAAATCTGGCTATTTGGCTCTAAGATGCACACATGGACAGTGGTGGCCTGCTTGCGGCTAGACTCGTGGGTTGCTAGTCAACGGTAGACCACGGTGATGGTCCAATACTCGCACCTTGCTTCGAATGTTGCAACGAAACTTGCAGTTCAAATTTTAGACTCCACGGACCTGTCGGCTAAGTAAAAGGCAGCGCACGGTTATGGTGTAGGCACGGCTGAATCGGCGGAATTGATCGAATGATGACCAAAAGCAGCTTCTAGACTTCCTTTTGCATGATACGGCCTTGCATGGGCAATTTCTCAGTGGACACCAAACACCAGTAATGTTAAGGCGTGGAAGATGTGGACACGGGCTCGTCTCCAGGCAATCGTTTTATTTCCCAAGGGTTTGCTTGCACTAATTCCTTCAAGAAATTTGAACACATAAAAATCTCAAGAAAAAATGACCAATGGTTCACTCGGTGATGGAATCCTCAACTGCACAATCATGTAGCACTACGATGAACGCCCGAGAATTTTTTTGATTCCGAGAAAGAATTGCCCAACGACCGTGACGTGACAATGCGCTTGACGTGGAGGGACGGCTCGCTAACTTGATGGTGCGGCTGGCCAT
The DNA here is from genome assembly GCA_028455895.1 of Rhodomyrtus tomentosa. Classification (NCBI taxonomy): domain Eukaryota; kingdom Viridiplantae; phylum Streptophyta; class Magnoliopsida; order Myrtales; family Myrtaceae; genus Rhodomyrtus; species Rhodomyrtus tomentosa. The sequence continues at coordinate 6,828,376 of JAPCWY010000003.1, read as the reverse complement.
CACAGTTGTTTTGATGTGCTCCCAATGAGGGGTCCCTCTGGCTGCTCCGTCATCGATCAGCAGAGTACTTCGTCAAAACTGACTGTTCATGATAGTCCATGGGCTGTGTCGTCGCCAATGAAGGTGTTCAAAGGGATGCTCGACTAGGTCTTGCTTCTGGGATTGTCGGATGAGGCTCGAGTAACGTGCAAAACAGAGAGCTCTGGGGAATAAAGCGCAGCTGCGATGCTGGTCGCGGGATCTAGAACACGTGAAGACCGATGAGGCTGCGAGGCTTGATACGGCTCATCCCGTGGACATAGCGGACTGGTCGGTCACTGGAAGTTGTTCAACGTGGCTTAACTGGATCTGCGGGGCTGCTACGAAGCGCTTGATTGTGAAAACTTCGAACGGTGGCTCCTTGTTAAAGCAATTGCAACAGAACTCGTGTGTGAAGGGATTTTTCACTCTGCAAGTGCAAATCTCTTCCCTCACGTTCTTACTTCTTTGGCTCTGTCTCTGCCGAACATGAACCAAGAGACAAGAGAGAACCCCCAATAGCCGTCAATCCCTTCCCTCTCTCTCCCATTTCTGAATTTTTCTGAACGTGATTGATGTCGAACTCTCTCCTCCATGTGAGTTTTCCACCAAGAAGAAAAGAGAGAATGATTCACTCTCTGGCCGCTTGTGTGTAATGTCTGTCCCCTACAAATTAGTAATTTTTGACGATTCATAATCACCTACAAAGAAGAGAAAATGCGATGAGTACACGGCTTTAAAAGTGATCGGTCCATAACTAGCCTAGTTGACTTTGATATCTTTTTTATCAAAAAAATCGGGCAAGCCTTCTAGGGAAATAAAATGTTCTTTTGTTGTTGGAAAAATATTTTTGCACATTAATAAATTGGGGAAAATGTGATAAAGTCCTTTTGACATTTTTAAAAAAATTCGGAAGGATTTCTTCTTTTATCACAATAAATTTCCAAGGGTGAATTTGTCAGGAAAACTTTTCTACCCATTAAGATATGGCAAAGTTTTATTGGTCAACAAAATTTCCCAAAGGAATTTTTCTGCATTCATCTTTTTTGAAAATGGACCACCAGTTTATTTTTATTTTTTTAAAGGACCATGATGTTAAAGTTCAAAATTTGATGGACACCTAACATGGACCGACAAAAAAATAAAAATCAAGATAAAGTTAGAAAACTTACTTTACCTTGAAAAATAAAATGGAAATCACATAGACATGCACATGGGTTGTGAGGATAACCTTAGTCTTTCTACCCGAAGGCTTGGCAAAATGAAGTAATGGACGGAACAGAAGTAGTTTTATACATTTTCCATTTCTATAAACAAACAACTGGAAGACAAGGACAAAAAGATAACTGCTCCCGTTTTATCACTATCACCGTCATGACATGGCGCAGCCTCGCGCACAATCATCATGACTAGTTGCAGCCTCACATACAATAGTCATGACTAGTCGGGTCCGATTACTTCGACTTGGTTCGGTCAACAAGGGCAACGCCCATACATTGTAGCCTTACGTGTGTGAGAATGACCCTTGAGCCATTTTTTGGAAAATAAAATTCGGTATCTAGATGGGATAACCTTTAGTGAAGCCTTACCGCCAAGGTTAAGGAACCATCTAAACTATTGATGCGACCCAAGCCTGGTCACGGGTTTCATGTGGTGTAGTGCAAATACTATAATTAAATGCACGACATTTAAATGCAAACACCGCCGCAATAATTCACAAATTAAAATATAATTTCCAATTCACTAAGCCTGCAAAACAAAGGGCTAGCCAATCACTCCAGCCCTTGTAACTCCCTTTTTACAAAACCATTTAACACCTAAGAGTTAAAGACTTACCTAGAGTCCAAGTTGCCAATCAAAAACATTTTTCATGAAATTTAACACCTAAGGTTAATGGATTATTAAGTTAATTAGATTAACTAACCCAGATCGAGTTCTCCCAAACTCTACCAATTCGCAACTTGATGTTCAAATAATTAACATGCCAAGACGCTACTGATCATTTATGGTGGGCTGATTAGGAACCTAAATAAAATAGCGGGATTACTATTTTATTTTTATGAATATTTTGGGTGATGCCCTTTCGGTATCATTTTATTTCATGAAAGAATTTGATCAAGTAGGTTTAATTAATTTTATCCTAAGTCACTAACAAAGGTTGCTATGCCAGAGCACAATCAATTAAATAAACATCCAAAATTTAGAATAAGTGTGCCAAGACAAATCATGTTTTATTTTTTTATTTTCTTTCACTTTTTAAAGTAAATTCTAACCTAAAAGTAAGAATGATTTTTGTTTTTGTTTTTGTTTTTGTTTTTGTTTTTTCGAATTTAATTACACCCTTAAATGAAACTATGCCAAATTGTCATTATTTTATATGTTTTAAGATTTAAGTTGTCCCAAGCCCTAAATTCTTAAAGATTGAGTAATTTTGGTATAGGTTTACATATCGGGATGCAATTTTTAAATTTAAAGATGCAAATTATCTACATAATGTGCAATTCAAATAAATATGAGAATCGATATCTTTTAAAATTTTCAAAATTTCATCGATAGCAAATCACATCCAATCAATTCAAACATGGAAAGACAATTAATCAAATATGCAAAGATAACGATCCAATCAGATAAGCTCAAATATGGAAAGTAAACCAACTTGAATATTTCACAATTTCTTTCGTATCAAGTTTCGATGTAAAACCCGATAAATCGACCTAAAAATTCGACATACCCGCTATGAAAATAATTTCATCTAAAGCATGATAAACAGATTTATTTTCCTGTGTGCGGTTGCGAATTAGGAAAATTTTTCCTAATTAATCACATGTGGCTTAAAAAGATTTCGTTAGATAACAATATAGCTTAAATAGATAATCAAATATTTCAAATCAATAAAGATAAGAAAATTTACCTTTATTCTGAAGATTATCTTTCTAGATTTGAATCGAATCAAATCGGTTAGCGGATCACGCATTGGCAGGGGATTGACAATGGATGTGAAGGTCCGATTTCGCTCGGTGAAGCAATGATAAGCTCGCGACTCGAGAAGAATCATCGGGAGGAAGCTCACGGTGCAATGTCCTTCCATGCCTTTAAATATACCTCATGCACGATGAATGTCAGTAAATGTACCAAAAAAGATAAACTTTGACCAGACTAACACTTATAATTGGGCATCGGTGATGACCAAAAACCCACGAAGGCTTGAACCTAAAGACACCATCAAGAATCTGTCAAGGAAAAATGATTTGCTGAGAACAAAAATGCGATATCAATAGGATAGCTGCTGATCTCGCGGTTGGTTCGGTAGTGATCGACGTCAAAAGGTAGGTACAAAAGCGTTGATCGCACAAGGATGATCATAGCAGCCGCATCAACCGCTTGCGTCAAAATTATTTTGCAGGTGTTACGTCGACTACGTGATGCTTGAAATTCCAGCAAAACTTAGATTCAATTTTTAGTCATGACTATGGACACGCGTCAATGCAGTCGCACGTCTTGCTTCTGATAAGCCGATGCTTCCCAGTGGATGTCTTCTCATGAATTCCAGAGCAAGAGACAAGAGAAGTAGATACTAGTGAAAAGTTGGCCTTCCCTTTCCTGTCCTTTTCTCTTCTCAGTTTGTATCATGGTCAGATCTCGATGGCTTTACAAGGTGGGGACTTCATGCCAATATTGCTTGATTCGAAGGAGGTCCAAGACGATGGTGCAGCTTTATTTCGGCTCAGCAAGGATGGTCCATGGCTTTTCGTCCTTGGAGGCGAAATCGGCCAAGGAAATCACGCTCTGGAAAATGTGGCTGCCATCAAGCACAAATAAGGCACAGTCGAGATGTCCTCTTTCTCACATATTTTTCTAAATGTTCTCTCTAATTTTCCTCCGGTCGTGTATGATCAACTGAATTGCCCCCTGCATTACGTGACTTAAAAGATGTTTATACAGTGAAAACCTAAGTCAACCTCTGATAATGCGGGCTTAAATTTTGGCCTTATTTTGATTAATGAACTTCGATAAAAAGGCCTTTTCTGCAATTGAAATTTAGTGGACTGGATTAAGCTCGAATTAGGCCTCAAGGCCTTGAGATTTTTAGTACTTGCTCCCTTATGATGGCCGAATTGTGCTATGTGGGCTCTGGTTCTCCGCATGTCAATTTAGGCCCAAATCCCGTCGTCAGTGCAAAATAATATAAATGCAATGCATTATTAAATTAGATATGCTATGTATAAAAACTAATTTTTTGGTGAGAATCAAGGCTAATTCTTATTTTTAAGAAAAATAAATAATTAAAAAATCAAAATTTAGGTGCCAACAAAATTGAAAAGTGACTGATAATCCTTAAGGTTCAGAATTTCAAGGGCATTGGATAGAAATTAGATAAGTTCTTATTTTGATAATTCGAGGAATTGGAATTGGGTTCGGATCATTCAAGCGATGATGTTGTTATTAAAATTCTTGGCTTAAATATGTTGCGCGGAACAATTTATCGAATATTAAATAGACAAAACAATATAAGTAAATCGAGTGGTTCAATCGTAGAGACCTACGTCTACGGGGAAAGATCAAGTGATATACGAAGATTACAAACCACACTCAAGTCTCTCAAACACTATCAGTATTTCTCAAGCCACAATTACATTCAAGAACACACACAATGTTTAGCCCCAATTCCTAGCAAAATAATCTCTCAATCTCACAAAGAAATTAAAACCAAATCTAACCTCAAGATTCAGTTTTGATAATTGAATTCTTGATGTAATTCCGCGAACAAAATGAAGATCCAATGCACAAACACTCACACAAGCGGCAGTTCAATACTTTACGTTTTCTTCAAGTCTTCATTGAACCCATAAGTACACATTATAATTTATATATGTACTTTGCCCACAAGAAGGGAAAAAAAAAAAAAAACCGACTCTGCAGAAGTTAAAACCGTATCTTCGATTTCTTCTTATCTTTTATTTACCAAGTTAAACTCCAAAAGCATAACAAAGTCCACTTGGACTTTCAAGTTGAAAGCCAAGATAAAAGATAACGTATCAAAGTGCATCCAATACGATTCCCTTCCATCCAACTGCACTTTCCTTTTATCTTTATTTTATGCATGGACTCCAACTCGTGAAGGAAATAACCATATTCTCTTTGAGTCGATTTCAATCATTCGCAAAAATTTCAACTTCCATTGCAATCTTGCATATAAGTATTATGTGTGATATTTTCACTTCGAGATCAATCTCGAGATATATTTTCAACAATCTCCAGCTTGACTCATGTTTGAGCCAAGTCAGAATTACTTCGCTAAAATTTCCAAACTTCATCCGCTACTCTCCAAACAAACTCAATGAGCTCAAGCATCACATACATCATTCGAGTTCAAGCCGCACTTGAAATTCGCCAAACTGGAGACCTCATCAAAACATCAACTGAACATGCACCTCTAACTGCTCTACAAAAACTTTCTAACGCAAGCACCTAAATCATAGATAAAGCAAAATCATCGTTGCATTCATATCAGTGAGGAGATCGAATATGTGCCTTGTCAATATGAGCAGTTACAACAATCGTTAGTTATTCAGGCTCCGCCTCGCTACAAGCACTAACTGTGTCGATTACTCTGCTAGTACATGCCACCTCTGGAATTTCTGATTGCAACTCCACCTCAAGCTGAACATCGTCCAGATCCGTATGAACACTACTATAATCACTCCTAGCCTGAACTACTAGAAACTCGTCAAATGTAACTCCTTTGCAGATAACAGGTGAATTTAATTCTAGGCATCATGACTGATAACCACATTCACTTTGTGCATAACCAAAAAACATGTACTTCCTTGCCCTTCCATCGAGCTTACCATCATTAACTCGAACATAACATGGGCAATCAAATATTCTAATATTAGAATAATTAGTAACATTACTTAACCACACTCGATGAGGATATATTCATCAGGTATCTCGCCGTACTAAGCGCATTCGCTAGAAATCTTCTAGCTATACCAGCACTGGAGAGCATTTTATGGGTCGTCTCTAGTAATGTCGTGACATTCTGAAATCCAACCATTTTTTAAGTGTGAATGAATGAGGTATCTCATTGGTGCGCTTCAGTTAAATCTCACTTAGAGTTGGCCCCTCTTAAGAAGACTAACCGATGGGGAATGGCTAACTAGGAAATAGGTACGTAGACCTAAGAACTTGACCATGGATGGACGCTTTGGTCATAAGGATTGTCGAGGAAAGGTTTAGAACTATTATAGGCCGATCTAAGAATGATTTTGGAATGAATTGCTAGCATTATGCAACTAGGTCGCAAGTGATTCTGTTCGATCATAATATAATTTGCAAACTTTCCTAAATCAAATTCTAATGATCGCGTCTTTCGGAACTAGTGATTGACCCTCGCAATTACATGACAACCAAAGGTCTCCATGCGTCAAGTAAACGTGAACGTGACATTAATCGCAAGTCGATACGCGTAACTCTTTCAACCGTTAGTTTGAGATATACTAAAGCCACAATCAATCAAGAATGGCCACAAATTGGACTTCAAACTTGGGCAATGGATATTCAAGGATTCCAACATCGATATTTTGGACGTCGCCTCATCAAGGTCAATTAAGATTATGGTTCACCCTAAAATGATCGAAAAAGCAAAATCTAGACTGGAAATGGAAATTACCATTTTACCCCTGAAGAAATGTTCATGCCTCTAGAAAATTAGAAGGGCATTCTTGTTCATGTGTGAGGATTTGATGGAGTTTCAGGGTTGTTTAAGAGCTGATCTTGCCTGTTCAATGCGATAAGTTATCTCTAAAATCTAGCTTGATGTGTTAGGAAGCTAGTGGTGAAAGTTGTGAGTGAAATTAGTTGAGTTTAATGTTTGATTATTGGACAATCTTGAAGGAATCGCACGGACTCCATACTGTCCAGATCTGGTCACGACTCTTAAGGCTAGTCTCGTGGGTTTTTCTTGCTGGAAATTCTTGGTAAGATACTCTTAAACTTAGCATAGGACTCTAGGTTATAATGGATGGTTTAAAGTTGAATTTGGAAAGTTTTAGGGACTGGTCTTGCATGAAAAAGTCCAAGACCCGAGAGCCCACATTCTTCTTTTTTCAGCGCGCATCAAAAGTAAAATGGCTCGTTCGGAGTTGTTCGAAGACCAAATTGAGCTCTGCTTTCTCCCACACAACCATAAGATCATGAGGAACATGAATCCAAGGTTGGATTACTTTAAAATTAAATATAATTATGTCAATTTTACCGAGAGCAAGTCTGGATATGGAAACCAAATCTGCCATTTTGAGGACCAGCTGTGCTTGAGGTGTTCTAGGACAAAAATTATGTTACCTTGGTTAATCTCGTGAGCCTAATGCTGGTCACGGGTGATTAGAGGATATTGAGCTTGAACTTAAGATTATTTTGTGGACTTAATGGTTGGAATTACCGTGAGTGATCTTGGGGATTAATTGATGCAAGCTTGGGTCATGATTGGAATGAATGATTAATCGACCAATCGAGTGCTTAGATATGATTCATGGCTAGTTTCTCGTGATGTTTGATTTGCTAGTGTTCTACTTCGTTTCAGTCCATGCATATTCATACAAATGTGAGTACCACAACCAGTCCCTAATACACATGAAGTAGAACTAGTAGTAACATTTACTTCTATAACATAAATACCTAAAGTGGAAGTCTCACTTCCCTTCTTCTTCAGATACTCTAAATATTTTTTACAATTCCTCTTCCAGTGTCCCTTGTTGCCACAATGAAAGCAGATAACATCTGTAGTCGGACCTATTTTGATCTTGGATTTGGGTTTAGGCTTAATGCCCTTACCCTTAACCATGTCTGGCTTCTTAAAACCTTTCCCCTTTTGAACCATGGGAACATTAGGGGCAGGGTCCTTTTTGATATTTTGCTTAGCAGTTTTGAACATCCCATGCAATTTAGTCAAAGTCTGATTCGAATTATACATGTTATAGTTCATAACAAACGTGTTATAATCATGAGGTAGTGACTGAAGAATAATGTCAGTAGCCAACTCTTGGCTAATGGGAGAGCCTAGCCGCTCTAGGTTTTCAATATGACCTATCATATTTATGACATGTGGGTTAACTAAGCTCCCACTTGTTAGTTTGCACTCAATTAAGACCTTTACCGTTTGGTATCTTTCAATGCGTGCCTGCTCCTGAAACAGATTTTTCAAGTTCTCTATCATATCGTTAGCTTGCACGTTCTCAAACTGCTTTTGAAAGTCTAAGTTCATGGTAGCTAGCATTAGACATGATGCGTCCAATGCATCATCTTTATGCTTCTAGTAAGCATTCCTTTCAGCATATGGAGCATTGGAAGCAGGTGTCTTCTTGGCAGTGGTTTCTCCAAGACAAAATCCTTTTTCTCCTACTTGAGAATAATTCTCAAGCTTGTATATCGGTTCAAGAAATTTGAACCAATCAATTTGTCCTTCACTAGGACAGAACGCAGTGAAAAGCTTGATGCATAGGTATTTAACATTATATATAATAAATATGCAAAGTAAATTGTTCATTAATATAATTTATAATCAACTCTCACTATACATTTATAAAATGTTTCCTTATAAGTATAGTGGACCAAGATCCATATTTCACCAAGACTAGAGTAAAATTTGGCTTACCGCTCAAGACTCGATTATTTAGGTAGATAATTCTTTGTCAATTGTATCGAATACAACTTTTAGTTGTTGGGTTTGACATCTCATGTCTTATCCCCTAACCTTATGTCTCAAGGCCCAAAATCGTTTTGATAGTCTCGTTAAGTAAATCAATCTTGACATATGGATAACCATTATCCATCCTACCTTACTTAAGTAGTTAAAGACATCATACTTTGACAAACCCATCTTTTGACGATTCAAGCATTGATAGGTGTATGATTGGAAATGCATCGTTTTATTACTTAATTTTATCAGGAACTTTCACGGTATTTTTATACAGTGATGAATGTATGCATGTTATGAACATAATCACTTATCACAGCAAAAATATAACAATTATACTAAGAACGAACAATCCATGCAGGGGTCAAGGGGGTTGTGCCCCCTTGTAGGGTTCGAAAGGGCAGCGCCCCTCGCAAGGTCAAGGGGCAGAGCCCCTTGTGGGTTCGAAGGGGCAGCGCCTCCGAAACCTAGACAGAATTCTTAATTATGTTTTAACAAGAATCTATCTGTCCCCTTATACCATCCTGCTAGGGCGAACGATTTCAACTAAATTGTCCCTAAGTCATGTTTTGTTCTTTTTCAGAACTCTAAATAGAATTTGTAATTCTATTTTCTTAATAGAAAGCCTCTAGATCAATCGCATTAATCCATATCATTATAGCAATTCAAGCTTATTTCAATGTGAGATTACTCGAATTGATCATATTAATTCGTATTCCCAATTCATCCAACCCTAACTAAGAATCACTCTAGGCATACATCACATGCATCGACAATTAGGGTTTCCTATTCAATTTCGATATAACATAAGCAGCTCTGATACTACTGAATGATTTCCTAGATTCATAAAACGCAGCGGAACGAAATTCTAAACAGGATCCATGTGTATATCAAAATCAAAATAGGTTGAAAACATACCTTTTACGATCGACGACAATTGACAATCAGTTGTGTCTGGATTAGAGTCCCAAATGTTGTGCCTCTACCGGTATCCACACACGCGAACTGAGTTCTCCAACAATCCAAGTGTTAGCATTCAGATCTTGGAGTGTCTCTCGCAATCGCCTTGAACAGAGAACTGTTCTCTATTTTTCTCTTTCAAGATAATAACGATGTCAAGTTTGAGGCGTCTCTAGGGTTATTACTCGTAACCCTATATTTCATGGTTTGGGCCCCACGACGTAACGGCCTGGGCCCACGACGTCTTCTAAACCGTCCACTTAATAGTGTGTTTAATCGTTATCTCATAACGCGCATGATTGCGAAGATATTTGTAATATGAGAATAAATAAAGCTCTAATTCTTAAGTAGATCAAGGCATAAAGAAAATATTAAACCAGTTCGCTATTGTGTGCGACCTTGTAGGTTCACTAGACATTAGCAATATGTCTGTGACATTCTGATTTCATAGTCATTTTCAGACTCATTAATGAGAAGTATATCTAGCGATGTGTTTCAGTCATATCTCGCTCAAATTTGATCAATTTGAGTAGGCTGACCAAAAGAGAAAGGCTAACGCAAGACAAGTTACGTGGACCTAGGAAACTCGGATAGAAAATGGCGCTTTGACCACAAGGATTGTCGAGGGGACATTTAGAACCACAAAAGGCCGATCTAAGAACGATTAAAGAATGCCTTGTTATTATTATACGATTGGAGCGCGGGTGATGCCGCTTAACCAACGTATGATTGGCAAAATTTTCCTAAATAGGACAGTGACGATCGAGACCATAGGAAGTAGTGATAAACCCTCATAATTACATGAAAACCAAAGCCGCCACGAATTAACGAGCCCTAAATATGATATGAATCACAGGGTCGATACGCGTAAAGTCTGCAAAGACTGCCGTCGATTCGGGATAGGCTGGAACCACGTTTGATAGAAAAAACAATCAGAAACGAGTCTTGAAAATTGAAAATGAAGAATCAAGAATTTCAACGTTATATTCAGATTGGTCGTCGCCCTATCGAAGAATACTGGAATGAGAAAAACGATATTCCGGACGTCAGGGGTAAAATTATCATTTTGCCCCTCAAAGCTTAAGCCTTGCCCATGCAAATAAGGAAGGGCATTTTGATCTTCATACACTCCCCAAGGCTGCCGAAAAAGTGAAGAAATTGTAGCCATTGGATCAAGTTTGAATGACACTTAGGACAAGTGTCCAAAGATCAAGCTTGGAGTGGTCATGTCCATCATTATTCACCTACCATTCAACCATTAACTTGAGGATTGTATATAGTTTTTTTGTCTCTCTCTCCTCTCACTTTGGCCGGCCATTCACCCCCCAACTCACTGAAACTCCATCTTCTTCTTCTTCTTCCTTTTGTCATTGTCGACCAGTTCTACCCTTGTCATTCGCTGCCATCAACAACGCCTTTCGGCCGACCACACCCTCTTAGCTCAATCTCTTTCTGACCTCCTCGAAGTGGAAGCACGTCAATTGGACCACCGAGGAGCTCCGACTAAGCATTTTCCTGGAAGCCGACGGAATCTAACTCAATCTGAGGTAGGCCGAGTTTCTGACCCCTTAGGATATCGAAATGTTGAAATTTTGTGACTAAAATTTGTGGAGATCTAGAGGACTTGTATATCAATCTGTGGTAAAAAGTTGAGCTTGATTTGATGAATTTTTTACCCCAAACGGGTCTTGTGAACCTTGGACAAAAACTGTCGATTTACTGACTTGGAGTATCCGGCAACTTTCGAAGAGATTCCGGCGATGATGCAACTTCAAACTCTCGGTGAGACTCTTAGACCCTTAGATAGACATGTTAAGAAGTAGGTTATTGATTAAATGATGGATTTGGTGGAAATTTACGACTGGACATGCTCGGTTTGCATAGAACCGAAAATAGCCAGATCAATTTTATGCAAGGCCGAACCTGTAGGGGCTAGTGGCCGATGATTTTGAGTCCCAAATTGGTGATTTAGACATGCTAAGATGATGAGGATTATTTTATGGAGGTTTGTGATCCATGGATGGGTGAATTGGACATGAAAATTGACAATTGGTTGGAATTTCCTAGGTTGTGCGGTGAGATTGGTCTTAGACCATTGAGGGCCGAATCTTTGAGGGCTCAAGAAGAGAATTTTGTGACATCAAACTCAAGGTAAGGGAACCCTAAACTTATGATAGGAAATTGGACTCAATTGGGTGAGTCAAGCGATAAATTGATTGATTGGTGAGAGATTCCAAGATGAATATTCTTGGTGCATCCTAAGTTGTTATAGGGGATTTATGCGTGCTAATGCTTGTGCTTAAATTGTTTGTCATGTTTTAAGTGTCACTTAATTGCCTTGCATGCCATGAGTATATGAATTGTGCCTAAATTGCACCTGTTGTTATTTATGTGAAATAAATTGAAAATCATGGCATGAGTGAGACATGGCGAGACCCTGATGCGTATGAGACGCGGGGTGGTGGAATGAGTACCCTGAGGCGCGGGGTAAAGGTTGTGTGGTGCCCTGATACGATCTAATCGCGGGGTTAAGATAGCCACGGTCCTGACGCGTTTACGCAGGACGGAGATATGAGGTGTCGACACTGGCCTGGAGTATCATTGAAACCTAATACGTTTACGCGGGTTGTCAATGATTGTCTGATGCGTTTACGCGGACAGAGCCTGATGCGATCTAATCGCGGGTATGAGGATGAGGCAGGTGAGAATTGGTGGATGTGGAGATGTGGCAGGACGAGTGTGCATATCATCGGTGTGTGTTATGATGCCATAACTGTATGTCTGCCATCCGTGTGTTGTTATATATACTTGCATTTGCCTCGTATATCTATGAGTTGAACTTATTGGGGTATGTGACTGCCTGAGTGGACGGTCGACCTAACCTAGGATTAGGACTTACCTTACTGAGTTGTGTATCTCACCCCATTGGGGACCCTTATTTTTACAAATCATAGGTCCTGACGATGTGGCCTATACATTTTGGATACCCCAAGGAGATGACCGCTTATTTTGACGAATTCCCTGATGGGCAGGAAACTATTTATGTCAGGAAGTGTATTGTTGTTTGGGTAAACAAAGGTAGTACTAGTTGGAAGCCTCATAGGTATGGGGCTTGGTTCAGGAAAGTCGTGGATGTGTCTACCAGGCCACTGAAGCCCAATGAGGTGCCCCAAGGAGTAATCCTTGAGTGGTGTCATCCCGCCTGGGACTTAGACCAGGCTGAGGGATCGGTTGTCGGTTCGAGGAATGGACCAGAGAAGATCCCGACCATAGAGAACACGGAGGAGGAGGTCATTGTGGTCGAGGCGACTGAGGAGGATCTTATGGAGCCATCTGCTGAGGAGACCGCTGAGGATGCGATAGAGGTTCGCTCTGAGACCTTTTCTGAGTATGAGCCCACGGAGGACGTAGGGGAGACCGAGGACTCCAGTAGCTCGTCTTAGGAGCTCCCAGTTTGCCAGTTTGATCTTTCGATGGCGAGCCTAACCATGTCTCTTGTTGTTATGATGATGGAATACTTTTGTGTACTTACCTAGTCACCCCTCTTGTTAGCAGATCTAATAGCTATGTGTCTGCATGATCAGTTGAGTTTTATGTATGATAGTATTTGCGTTATCCAAGTCCCACTTCACTTTTTGTACGGGGGAGTTATTTCACTGTCGTTTCCGCATGCTTTGTATTTTATACATCTCTCGACTCATGTGTGGATCTTGGGACCACAAGAGATAATCGATTTGCTTGTAGGGGGTTCCGTGCTCGTGCCTAAGGCGCGGGGCGTGACAGTGCCCAAGACTTTGTTGGCCCATAAGTCATAAGCGGTCTCCAGCAAGACATTATGACTACCTAAGTATAGTGAAGGTCGATTTTCCGACACAACCTAATCAACGACTAATTTTAGAGTGTCAACCTTAATTGATTCTTAGGACAGACCACTAACACTGTCAGGCCCCGAACCTGGCGAGCACGCGAACATCCCACCAGGCCGTTGATCTTCAGTAATTTTCCAAGATCCCTCGACCAGTCATATCATAGCTCGAAAGAGAAACAACGTCACAGAAGCCATTAAGCTACTCCATATAAAATCATAATGAGATGACTCAGGACAAAAGGGTATACACTTCTCATAAATAACAAGGCCAGTTACAAATCTAACTTCAACGACTTCCTCAAATGTCATCCTATGACAAGTTTAGGTTTTCTTCGCCTAGGACATGAAAAAAAGTAATCTCACGACGAAGTGAGATATAAATCTCAGTAAGTGAAACCTAAACCTAGACCTGAACACTAATCCCCCCCAGACCATGAAACGAACACCAAAAGTAGAACATTATCCAAGCAATGGCACAAGGCATCCACCAATCAACTATCTCAGCAAGCTAGGTATAATTAGGAGTCACAGTCAAACACAATCAATCTCATGGATTTATGCTTCGAGCATATGGTATATAAACAAGCACTCATAACTTTCAGAGTTATCACAATCATTCATCGTCTGGGCTCTCAGCCACGATGTACTTCTCTAGGTACTCTGGCCAATTGATGTCACCAGTGCCACAGGCCATTCAATATTATCAAGACTTTTAGTCAATTGGTACCACCGGGGCCATAGGCCAATCGATACCTCTGGGGCTCGCGATCATTTATCATCTCGAGGACGTACAGCACTCGATACCACTGGGGCCATAGGTCAATCAGTATCACTGGGACTCATAGTCAATTGATATCATCGGGGCCACAGGTCAATCGATATCATCAAGGCTCCAAGCCAATGCAATTTCTGGGACTACAGGGCAATTGTTCGCTAGGGCATTATAGCCCATTCATACAACATCGGCACTATAACCGTTTATATAGCATATGCATTATAGCCATCTATATAGCATAAACATTATGACAATTTCAATAATATATGCACTATGGCCAATTCAATACCAGGGGCTTCATAGCCAATTCATACGAATCAAAGGCTCAATAGCCAAACTATATCTCCAAACTCAATAGCCACTTACATCACAAGAATCTCTGACCGCGATGTCTTTCTCAAGGGCTCAATAGCCTTTTCTTTTCACATGGCACTATAGCCACTTCTTTCATATGAGGCACTATAGTCATTTCTTATCACTGGGGCTATCTGGCCATTTTAAATCTCAATAATCAATCATAATATAATCATCACACGATTGCATCAAGCAATTTAAGCCATAGACTTCACCAAACCGACAATTCACTTCGCCAATCTATCTAATAGTATCCAAATGTCCAAGTAAGGGTTTGGGAAACACTTCCTTTTCGATCAAGCTAGCAAATTTCCAATCAAACGATCCTTCTAGCTCAGCAAACTCACGGCCAAGTGACGTTCTTAGAGAAATTTCATCAAACTTACGTCATAACCTATTCAATCCTCAGTTTCACCACACCAATACCTTAATAATTAGTCAATTAGTAACCTAGGATGTCTCAACGATCTATAAAAGACATGGAGACACCCCAAAGAACCTCCTAAGGATTCGGTTCACACATCCACTCAACAAGGCAGACTTCAGTTCCTACTTCACCCATTCAAATCAGTTCATAGATCAATTTTAAGTTCCAATTCCTCGTGAATTTAACTTGCCAAGACTTTATTTTATATGTCTAGGAATCTTACCGACCGTTTTAGAGCGAAACCACACCACAAAGCCTTGAAACCAACCAGTTTTCCCTACTGTCCTCAAATGGGCAGAATTTGCTCGGTAAATACATTCACAAATCAGCCATGTACACCCATTAAAACTTAACTAAAATTACAATGAAAACTTAGCCAACTTTAATATTATTAGTGTAGAAGACCTCACCAAATATTTGAAGCTATTTGAAGTCCGGAAGCCCCCAAAAACGAATTCTCTCCAAAATCAGGTCAGATTCTGACCTTTGCCCACTCAAACAGACCTACGAGACAAATGGCTAGGCCAAATTAAGCTTATAATACCTTGTTATAATGGTAAGATGATAATATTTAAGATGGCAGTGGTCTTACCTCAATCCGATGTTGAACGACAAAGTTATGGCTGGAATAGTAGAGCCGTTTTTGTCTATCCGCGAGAAAACTGTTCGGCTAAGAGGAAAAAGGAGAAAATGAAGAGGAAAAGAGAGAGGGAGAAGGTCACGGCTAATGGGGGGTCTAATGAAGCCTCTCACCCAAATAATTGAAGTGTTATATGACAAGATTAATTTTATGGGGTAATTAATGCCTAAGCCCTTCTATGGTTAACATTTGGCAAAGTTTCTAGAAGACCTTGACTTCCTTTGACCTATCCATACACAATTTCGACATTTACAAAGAGGGTCTAAAATGACAATTTCGTCCTTTTATTTTTTTCAAAGAAAGGGCAAATGGTTGAGGGTCAAAATGGTCATGTTGCACTTTCTGTCTGAAATTTCATTTTTCCAATATAAATCACCCTCGATGAGACGACGTCAAATTCAATTCAAATGTTGAAATTCATCAATGTTCAATACCCAAATTTCGAGATCCAATTGCATGTCGAACTCTCGTCAACTGTAATTCTAGTTTATCTCAACCTGACAGGCAACTCTTGTAGGCGCTACGCGTATCGACCTTGAGATCTTCTCAAGCTGTGGCGACTTTGATTGTCATGTAATTGTGAGGGTTTATCATTAGTTCTTGTGATCCTGATCATTGGAATCCGATTTAGGAAATTATCGCAAATTACACAATGGTTAAGCGGAATCACCTGCATCCCAACGTATAACGCTAGCAAGACATTCCATGATCGTTCTTAGATCAATCTCTGCTGGCCTAAAATATTCCCTCGATAATCCTTGTAGTCAAAATGTCATTTCTTATTCAAATTCCCAAGTCTATATACCCGACTCCGCATCAATCTTTCCCTGTTGGTCAGATAACTCAAGAGTGGTCAACTCCGAGCAAGTTACAACTGAAATACACTGATCGATATACTTCCATTCTATAGCCTCAAGAGAATCGAAATTCGAAATGTCACAAACACACTGTTGGATCTTCCTCCTATAAAAGAGGGGAAGATCCAAGGGCCCATTTCACTAGGATCCCATCCGGAACAACCCCCAAACCCTTGCCCCCTATATGTAGGGAATGGAGGGCCTAGATTTTAATGATTTCCTACCATTATGGTAGAGAATCCGAATCCCTTTCTTTTTCCATTTTCGGACATTATATCACCCAATCACATGACGTGAGGTTGATGGAGTTGGGTTTTTCTATATTCGTGACCATAGAGAAGTGGAATCAAAATCTTGTTACTAAAGTTCGGTAAGCAATTGAATTTCACGTGCTTTTAAGGAATCTTATTTCACAAGTGATACATTTACGCTATGGTTGATGGATTTCTAGTTCGGATGTGACCGGATATGATGGGATATGAACTCCCTGAATTTTGTTTCTATCACATTTTCTATTTGTTGAATCTCAATAATAAATTACGATATTTTCATATCATTTCTTGTCTATTGTTTGGTGTGAAAACCATACTGGTGTGCATGAACTTGAAAATGGACAAATAGAGATGGTCAAAATTTCGTATAACTCAATGCTAAGGAAACCACAAATTGGTCAAGTTCAATTATAACAAGAAATGTGGACGAGTTACAACAACATCGACGAGCTAGATTAGCCAACAAATGTCGAATATAACAAGAAAGAAAACATGATCATTTACATTCTCGATTCCAAAAAATATAGAGCATTTATTGTTATTTTCCTCTCTTTTCTTATTTAATTTCTCTTATTATTTTTTTATTCCCTTTCACCGTTCCATAAATATTCGTGCCAAATATATATTAAATACAATGTATATTATACAATAGAAGAAATTCAATTGTGTAAATAAAAGGGCAAAATCCACCAAAAGCCCAAACTATCCCCTACGACATCACAAATATCGAACTTTTACATGCATGACACGTTACCCTCCATCCATCAATCGGAACCATTAAAAATCTGTGTATATCGATGCCAAAAGACAAAATAAAAACGACATTATTTTTGCTGAAAAATCATTTGACAAATCCCTGACGAATGGTAAATGTGTTGCATACGTACAAGTTTGAAATTCTTTATGTCACAACAAAAAATTTTGGGGTAAATATATAACAATAGACGGAGTTTGGATTCTTTTATGTCACGAAAAGAAAAGTTTAGGGTGTCACAATGGACATAATTTGAGTTTTTTTATGTTACAAAGAAAAGTTTAGGTTAAATTTATCAATAGGCATAGTTTGAATTTTTTGTGGCTTGTTCCATAATTAGAAATACAAACAAAATTTGTTGTTACATTTGATTAGTTTGAAATTTTTAATATTGTTATTCAAATGTTACATTTATTAAATTACCTTTTAGTTTTAAATGTAATAATTTTGTGATTCGAGAAAAATAGCTTTTATACTATATAAATTTTAACCATCTTTATCCCGCTTCCCTCATGAGATACTTTTATCCGGGCTATACCTCTCGTTTCCAACTTTAACCTGAGTTGAGCAAGAACCAAACACATGATAGAATAAATTACGTCTTATCTTATTTTTCATCTTAATTATTGACATTAGTCCTACATTTAGATTTTTTTTTCCAAACATTACGGCCAAAGAAAAGCTTTCTTTCCACATATGATAGTTCTTGTCCTACTTTATAGTAGCCCGATTCCTCGTGGAACCAAACGACGAATATCATTTTAGTTAATTAGTATATTAGGATAGAATAAATTCCATTGTATCTTATTTTACTTGAAATAGTTGTTTGACGAAAATCATAATTTAGGCGTTATTAATTATTATGAGATCGGTAAATCATTTCTTTGAGGTTAGGACTAATTTGGTAATTCATTTTTCTTTAGATATCATCGCTGTACATATCTATTTCTATCTATACAAGATTAAACAAACTAAAAACATTCTTCAACCTCATGCTTATGTAAAAAAAAATGTTGATACAGTCTAGATCTGCATAAACGAATATCTGCCGTCAATTACAAAATAAACGAAAAATGATAATTAACCAACAGTATTCCATTTTTTAATTTCTTCGCCATTTCATAAAAACTTAAACTTTTATTCAAAACTAAATGTTGATCATACTTTTGTTTCCTTCACAGTTTTTCTTGTTGCCATTCTTTCTTTTTTTAATTTCTTCCGACGCGTATGTATATTTGTGTAATTCTGTTTATGAAAAAGGAGAATAGAACAACATCTGTAAGCAAAACGAGGGATAAGTAGTAAAACAATTTTGATAAAATTTGATACATTAATCAACGAATTACATAAAATCAATTTTTGATACGTTTAATGTTTCTCAAAATTGTTTAATCAAAAAGTGAAAGTAGGGACAATGGGCAATGGCTAAGAAAATAGCTTAATGGGAGCGGTAGATGAGTTCGAATCTTCCTTTGCCACCACGGCCCAAGTGGCGGCCCAAGAAAGGAAGGAGAAGGCGAGAAGCCAAGCTGCGGGCGCCAACTTGGCGCCAACTGGGAATGGAAGCTGCCCACAACGTTTGACAGATCGCTTGCTTGACGAAATTTCCGTGCTTTTTCGATTTCAGTTGCACTTGCAGAGATCGATTTCGTAGAGCACAGCGCAGGCATTAAAGGAGGAAGAAGAAAGAAGAAGGAAAGAGGACAAATGGTGATTCTTTTGGTGGCCACAACCACCGACCCTGCGTCCATCAATCCCGTCAATGCCCTCTTGGCCATGCCCGGTTGGACCCCTGGTCCCTCCCTTCAGGTCATCCATGCCTCGATCGAGTCATCAAAATCAGTTTTTTTGGCCTCTTTTCTTCAACTTGGATTGTCTTGAACAGTGTTTGATTTGAGTGGGTTTTTTTTTTTTGGCGATGTTCTGGTTTTCTGCAATTTGGGTTCTGAAGGGTATGAAAAGTTTCGCCAATCAACAAGTGAGGCTGCTGCAACAGGACAAAGGCATCGTGCAAGAAGATCATCTCGACGTGCGTTGGGAAGAAGCTACCGGCGAGGTGGTGGACGAGCTAATCTTCTTCAGCAAGCACACTGCTGTCTCCAATCGCCCGGCTCTCACTGTCCACCCAATTGGTAATTTTGTATTGCTTTTCATTATCGAGTATCGCAGTCGGCGGACGTTAAATTTTGCATATGGGACAGAGAGTTTTGTGATTTTGACTTCTATTGGTTGGTGTGCGTGCGTGTGATGTAGGTGTACCTCATCTGCGTGAAGGCGAAGTACCGCCGCAAGGAGGGAAGCCGGGTTGGGCGGCGCCGCCAAATCCGAGAATAGGGCCGTGGCTGAGATTGTTGAAGAAGATTGCTCAGTCCTATAATTTGGTTCCAGAGTTTGAGGTACGTTCTTGTTTCTGGGGGCCCTTTTATGATGTCTTGTTCATCAATATGTTAAGTCTATTTTGCGGCATGTGGTTGCTTTGTAAGAGATTATTCTGGTTATGGTTATTGATGGTTTTTTGTTTTCTTGGATCATGAGTAGGTTACCTTGGAGGGCACTCATCATGGACCGGAGACCAACAAGCCGGCAATGTTCGTGGAGATTGGTATATCCAATTCTCTTCTCATTTCACTCTCCAATTGTATTGTTCAAACTAGATCAGTGTTGTCCCTGTTGCTGATGATTTGCTTTAGTGTTATTTCAATCGATATTGGAAGCTTATGGGAATGATTTGATTGAGTTCCTCGAATATTGAAAGACCAGCATTTTACTCGTATTCCAATTTCCACATGATGGACACTGGTTACGCCCTGTTAACTAAAGATGGTTGCACTTTCACTGTCTAGACTTTTCATCTATTTTCTTTTGTCATCCATCAATTAATAAATTGCCGTCATGTATAAAACCTTCTCTTTCAAAGTTATTAAGGTCTAAGTAAAATGAAGTTTTTTGTACCATCCCATCCCATAATGACTTGACTACAGTTCAATAGTAGGAAAGCATCTAACTTGCAAAGCTTATCGTTCATATGGCTGCTATATCATTGTAAAGGTTCCCCTCCCCTCATATATGATCTGATTGTGTTTCCTGTAGTCTAGTTTCTCTGAACTATCCTGTTCTATATGACAACGCTATCAATTTGATTTCCACATCATATCAAGCAACCAAGCTTACAAATAGCTCCTTTCTTTTTTGGGCACAAATAGCTGTTGTATGTATATTCTTTCTGCTTTCCCTTAACTAATTCCTCACGTAGACTGCGCTAAATGCTCATCTTACGGTTGACTTTAGCTTAGAGTGTGGACTTTGTAGTCCGTGTGCTGCACTCTTTCGTTGCCTATCGATGATGTCCTTAGCTGTGAGAAATAGATATGACCCGCGGTGTTGTTTTTGTGCTTGATTTAGGGAGTACCGAAGAATACTGGATGAGGCTGGATGCTGCTAAAGTCATTGCTCAAGTTGAGTTTACAGCTTTTTATATATAGAATACTATTGAATGGCATTTTCCAGCTTTTAGTTTGCCTCTTGCAGTGATTAGTTTTCACATTCCGGTATTTCATTTGCAGTTATCATGATGGATATTGTGCAATGTGGTTTGACTGTATGTAAGATGGATATTTTTTTTCCCAGTGTGAATCACGATGACAGGTGCCTTCATCGTACTGATGTCATACTAACTGATATATTGTTTGCAGATTGGTGTGAACAATCCTGTGACGACCCCTCCTTTCGTAACTGTCGCACAGAATTAGTTCTTCTTTGTGTGGCAAAATTCTGTATTGATCCAAGAACACCGGAAAAACAAGCGGTGTATCATTTCAAACTCTAGGAAGAATAAATGTACACTGGGTTATCAGGGGGTTTGTTATTATTAATTCCTTTTGTAGTTGTATAAAAGTACTGATCTTCTTGCCGGAATATCAGAGAAAAAAAATATCTCTGGCTTCTGAGTTCATGCGATGTTAATTTACTTAGAAGGAACTTCTTTTCACGGGATTATTTTCTTGTTAAACTTCAAGGTCACCTCTTTTAAATGTTTGAAAAGGACATGTAATTTGATACCATGTGACGAGACGGCAATCCAGAATCTGATCCTCTTTTTAGATTTTTTTAATTCCTTGGTCTGACATATCGCTTGTTCAAATGAAGTTAGCTTGGGAAGGTCTTGGGCTTGGAGGAGAGCCTGCAGTTGGGAACTGGAGCAGGTGTAACCTCATACTTTAACTGATGATACAAGAAATTAGCCTTTATTTACCAATATTATTTCAAGCTATTTGTGTGACTTTGTGACTGAATTCAGTACTCTGTAGATGTTTTTTTTACCATCAAAAGCCTATTAGGGGAGCAGTATAATTTCTGTGTTTCTTTACAAAAGATATTCACTTCCATTGTAGATGTGAAATGCTGAGTACAAGAGATTGAGACAGCACATCATGACTATAAATCATTTCTTGCTCAGAACCATGGAATAAAACATGCCTCTGATATTGTCTCAGGGATGTTGCCAAGAAAAAAGTCTTGCTCGGGATAGGCGGTGGACATTACGCGCCTCGGCATATGGACATTGTCCAGTAAGACGTCTTTTAACTTCTTCTGTCCTTAATGCTACAGTCTCACATATTTTCGTTGGGTTGATATCTATAAATTTGCTACCTGTTGTGATTAGAGTTACAGCCAGAAAAAAGATAACCATCTTTTCAAGTTACAACATCCCAAGTTTATTAGGTGCTCTCGAGGTGTACGAAGTTTACATAACATTTTCACAACAATTTCAGGAAAGATGATGTATGGGTAGGGCATCTGCTTTCTGGATATTGCTTACCCATGGAAGATCCTAGCCAGTCAAAAGCAGAAGCTAATGCGGCAATTATCGGGGGGACCTGGAGGCAAGCGATTGAAGTGGCACTCAAGACTACGAAGTTGGCTTTCCCCGGTGGCGACATTATGGCGCATCTTGATCATAAGTAAGTCCTCCAAACGGAAACAACCTATTTTTCAGCTTCCTGATGTGCTCAGATTAAGCGATATAACTAGGGGACACAGAGCATCAGGCGATTTTTAAAAGCATTGACCTGACAGACTTAGTTCTTGCAAAGTGCTGGTAACATTCAAGCCATGAATTCACCATTGCTTATTATGTCGTCTGCAGGAGTTTCAAGAGCTGGCAGAAAAGCACGATCACGGCATTCTTAGCTGACCAGAACATCAGAATTGGCAAGCCAAATGACTTCTTGTAGTTTGAAATTTTGATATGCTAACTTGGTGTCTTGGTGGAAGTCCATGCATTATTATTAAGCCTCTTGACTCTTGAGAACTCGGTAGGATGCTCCGAGTTCTAGAAGATAGAATTTGAGGGATGAAAAAGGACTCGCTTACGATGTTCATGAGCCGTCGAAATGGATCAACGGTGTCGATAACATATTACCCGCCAATTTTGTTCGGTTTTGGCTTGTTTTTCCATAGGAAAGAATTCTGGAAGTTTTGATATTACTTTAGTTTTGTGAATTTGTGTTCTGTCCTGTCCTGTCCTGGCTAAACTATGACTCTCAGCTAAACAAATTCTCACGATCGACGAGGCGGACTGATGAGGCGAAACGAATGTCCGAAAAAGGGAATGAGAAGTCAAGTTGACCACGGTGAACGTGCTAAGTGCCGGCCCGAATCATGCCAGCCCCAAATTCCGTATTGGCAGCTTTTAATCATTATAAAAAAAAATGTGCAAAAAAAATAAGATGAAGATATTACAGGTCGTGAGATGATGCGAAAATGCATAATTCATGGAGTATTCGTCACGTGCCAATTTGTCCTCGGTCAAACAAACCCGAATAGATGCAAAGCTGGACACCACGTCTGCTTTTGCATGGTTGTTTGTCCGATCAATCTTAAATTTATTTGGACACTAATTCAGTTTTTTTTTTTTTTTGGTTCGAAAACTAATTCAGTTCTCCTGTAATTTTTGAGTGTACAGAAATTTCAAATGTAAGTGAGTAAACACGAGGACAAGGACCTGGAATAAAATTATCTATACAAATCATCATCTTTGACACCAATTTCGCTTCCAACACCATTGAATTAAAGATACGGGGTTACATTATTATGTGGAAGAACAATTCAATTCATCGATTGATTTCGGGCTTGCTACTCTTTGACCTTCAATTCATCTTTCGGTCACATGTCGGATCCAAGTCATTAGAAATATATCAGGTTTGTCAAATATGCTAATGGAGTGATTCATTTCAAACCCGCATCGATTTACGCTCCAATTACACGTCTAACGGATTTTAAACCCTGTGTCATACTTTTGTGAAAAGGGGAGATTTTTGGGGAGCCAAAAGGATTAATCGGGAGCGAAACCGAAAATTTTCTTAAGGGTGAAAACTTTTTTGCCAAGACCCGAGACTACTAGGCCAAGTTTTTCATGATCGCTGATTTCGTGGGACCCGCGTGAGAAAATGAGGCGCGATCGACAGAATCAGTGGCAGTGATTCATTTGCTCAAGTGGACCCAGGTCAAACTAATCCGCAGAGTGTCATTCTCTTGCCCGGCTCAAGCCGTCGCAGGGGGACAGTTACTGCTCTCCTTCCTCGTTTGCCGTCGCTTTTTCAGGCCAAAGTAAGGTCACCCTCCGGTCGCAGCACCAGCACACCAAATGCAATTACCCTTCGCCCACTTGTCTTACCTCATTCACATGGCTCTGTTTCTGCGACGTTACTGTCTCTCAATTAACGTCAAGCGGGGCAGAGAATCACATGCCTGTAAATAAACCATTAATGGCCAATGCGACGAGGGAAAAAGAAAAAAGAAAAGAAATGGCCGCCATGAAGTATGAACATGCTCTCTCTCTCTGATGTTTCTGCCGTGGAAGTAATGGATTGGAGGGTCAGTCAACGTCCTTCGCGGCTCTGTTGCAGGGAAATGATTCTCTGGAAAGAGGAAGTAATCGATATCAACAGAACCCCACTCAAAAGGGCACTTCCACCGGCTGATGAGTGATGATTGGTGCTTAATCTCCGGTGCTGTGATCGAGAACCCAGCTGGGAAAATCCGATGTGAGGGGCACCCCGAAACGGGGTTGGCGTGGAAAGTGACGGAAATTGGACTGTGAAGTTTTGAGAATATCAGGAAGGAAGGTGGGACGAAAAAGTAATGGGAGGATATGGTGGAGAGGACATATTACATAAAGCTGTAAACTTTCCATGTAACAATAAAGAAATAGCTGAAAATTTGGCAACTTTCTGGGGGGGAGAGAGATAGAGAGGGGACATAGGCGTATAATATGTTTTGTCGTTGGGTTCACTGTAATTTCAATTCCTTTAGAGAAGAAGAAGCTGCAGGAGCAGCAGCAGCCCAGTTGACTTTCTAGGACACTGTTAGCTTCTCGATGCACTCGTCAAAAAATGTTTCTCGTCAACTTTTGAATTTCTACATGATTATTCCTCCATAAATTACGAGAGGCGCCTGTTCAGAAGAGCTATTGCTTGTTCATGAGTCTTTTTTTTGTTCGGGAAAAGATTGTTTGAAAACTAGCCATCTGTCTTTGGGCATTTATTACTTTCGTCTCTAAACCGCTTCCTCTTTTTTTCTGTAGTTTGCGACTCTCTGCTTTGTCTCTCATTACCGGCATTCTCTCTCCCCTCCGTGCTACAAGAACAGCCTAGACTCGCGTAGAAGATGGATCATAACACATCAAACGAAGAGCCATCTCTCGGTCAAATCAAATCCTCCCTCGGTGGGATCATCAAGCAGCACGTCTCCTCTTCCTTCTAAGGTTTCTCTCGCTCTCTGCATCCACGTTTTGGCTTCTTTTTGGTTTCTGGGTAGTTATGTTCTGGTTTATTTTTTGGTAAGTTGCGTATTCTGATATGATTTTTGCATTGATATTGGATCTCATCATTCAGATATCTGAATCATCAGATTCTGCTTGTCCTGGAGCTTTCTTTGTACTCTTTCTACTTCATATTTTCAATGAACATATCGTACTTGTTGATTAAAATCAAACCATGGCTGCTGGGTATTTTTTTTTTTCCCATTTCGGAAAACCAGTACAAAGTCCTCGATTATGATCTTTGAAAGTTTGTTTGTGGATAGCTTTTGAACTTTGTTTTCCTTCTCATTCCTTTTTGACCCGCTTAGGTTGCTTCTTGGAAAGCTACCAAAGTCATTATTCCTTTGTCCTGTTTGAGTCTTAAAAAACCAGCTTAGTCTACAAGCTTGGATTCAGGTATTCATTTGTAATGGTGATGATCGGTTTAAGCCCTGATATTCCTTTAACATTTTTGCTGACATTTTTGTTGGATATTGGTTGGACCCCCACTTTTTGTTCTTTTTTATTTTTGCTTTTTTAAAAGTCTTCCTGCAATTCGCGTTTTTCCAATATATCAACTCTTTATTGTCAACCTGCACAATCCAAGGTCAGAAGACAATGAGGTATTACAGATGTGCTCTCTCTCTCTCTCTCTCTCTCTCTCTCTCTCTCTCTCTCTCCCCTTGAAGTTGATATTCCCTCTTGTATTAGAATTGAGTTTGAAGTTCTAGAGCAGTCTCTGGTCTTTGTTGGAGTGCATGCCTGCAAGGTGATGGCTTCCGGATTTGGCGTTATCTACTCATTTGCAATTTAAAAAAAGAACTCTTGCACGTTGTGTGTTCTTTTTTAAACATAGATAGTATTAAAACATACTTAATTTAACAGTGCCTTTCGTTTGTTTCGAAGGTTCGCCTAATTTTACGGCCCCTATTGCTCTAGCCTGCCTTCACGGTTGATGAACGGAGTCCCAATACCTTTTGACGCTCTGCACAATTCTTACTGTATTGTCTATGTGAAGCATGAATTTTGTTGTTTCACTTTGTTAATTTTTGCTTTGGTTTTGTTGTTTCTGCACTGTCCATTTTCTAAGATCGATACCCTCTTATTCAATGCCTTCCTGATATTGGTATCTCAATTCGTTCTGACAATTATGTGTTTTGCTTCATCCAGTTGGCCGTCTCTTGAGAGCCTTATTTTTTTTGGTTAATTTCCCATCAGTTTTAATTCTAATTCTGGGGCATTTGGCATATTGAACCATGTTTTGAAGGTTGATTTCATTCGCAGATGGTGATGATGATGGGGCGTTTCACGCTTCGGTGTACTTAAATTGTCTGGAACATCCTTCAACTCCACAGAGTGAAGTTTTCAACGGCAATGCCGAAAAGAAGATGAGCCAGGACAAGAAAATCACGATGGCAAGCGCTCAAGAAGTCCCACGTGATGTCGAAGTCAGTGAAAGAGGTTCCGTTTTGTCGAGTATTGACAGCAACGACTATGGCTTCTGGTCGGCATTGAAATCTACTGGCTTGGAGCAACTTGACATCCTAGGTAGGAGTGGGCTGAGTGCCCCTTCCTTTGCGGAAACAAGGTTTTGCCCGGCGAAGGAGGACATGGACTGTCTCGTGGATAGAAATGATGACGATTTACAAGTTCCTGAGTTGATGATCTGCTACAGAGAGAGCTCTTTCCTCGAAGTCAAGGACATCTGCATCGATGAAGGCGTGAATTCTCATGAAAATGTCTTGTTTGAAACCGACAGGGACAAAGACCCGGGTGCCAATTTTCTCTGCGGCAAGGATAAAGAGAGCAATCTACCTTATGGAAGGATGGACGATCATCTCTCATCTGCAAACTATTTGAACTGTTCAGAATATCATTACTTTCAGGATGCTATTAAGCCACATGTTCGTGCAAATTTAGTACTGACCGAAATCAAGGCAAATGACTATGCAGATGCCAAGTCCAGAGTTAGAGATGTTGCCTTGGAAATTCTACCCTGCGATTCATTTGATAATGTCTGCTACGGAATCACGCAACCTTCTTCCGTGGTATGTAGTCCTGTACTCCTCGGAGAAAAACTGCTGCAGCATCTTCACCGATGTGATAGGCTTGGATGTGAAGACTATTTGCAAGACAAGAGCAAGACATTCACAAGATTATCACTTGCTACTCTTATTATTCTGGTCCAACGATGCGATGCAATCGCCACGTTTCTCCTAAAACATTTACATTTTCTCATGGGGAAACCTGTTCAACACCGATGTGACTTATGCATGTGTTACGTTGTAGTGATAATCTAGTAGTAGGTTTATTTGGAAGGCATGATCTCTAGATCCTGATACCGAGAATCAGCACCTTACCTTTTAGCTATTGTTGTGCTATGTCGAGTGATCTAATTATAACAGTTAGGCCGGCCCTTCTGCAGGAGTCAAACTCAGAACAGATCAAAAATGCCGCCGCTCTGGCATTGGCAAGCCAAGGAATTCGTGGTAGCTTGGAAGATGCAAGTGCAACCTCTGGAGACCCCTCTTCAGCTTTTAATTCAGAAGATCCTCGGAACCACAGCCACATCAAGAAACTACCTGATGATTGTGAGGCCGACAAAGTGGCATGCCCGCCTGCTTCCAGAGGAACAAACAAGGATGCTTCCGATGCTATCGAGGCAGATTGCAGGAGAACTACCTCCAAATCCGAAGCTTCGGCCCCTGCATCCACGAGTGGAGAGGAAGTACACACCACCGAGAGTCGAATTAAGATGAAGCATGACGGGGTTTCCGATAGTCCAACAGAGTGTCAAGCTGAAACGTTTAGCGGGGAATCGAGTTTCTCAATGGCAGGCCCCGTCTCCAGCCTCATAACTTACTCAGGGCCCATCGCGTATTCGGGCAGCCTTTCACTAAGATCCGACGGCAGCGCGACGAGCAACAGATCTTTCGCCTTCCCCGTGTAAAACACAGTCTGCAAGTTACACGATTTGTTTCGTTCTCTCCTCTGGCTCAGTGCTTGACTAACTAATCTTTCTAACGCGCTACGCTCTGTTGGGCGCAGATTGCAGAACGAATGGAACAGCAGTCCGGTGCGAATGGCAAAAGCCGACCGGAGGATTTTCCGGAGGCACAGGGGGTGGAGGCATGGACTTCTCTGCTGTAGATTCTGAAAAGCTTATCACATTCTTTTGAGGTTTTACTTGTGGATATCCCACATACTCCCCGTCTTTTGTTTGTCCCTTTTCTTGTCCCCATGGGATGTCAACATTGGCTGCAGGCTGGAACGAGATGTTAGGAGATGACGATGTCTAGGCTGAATTCATTTTTGGTCCTTCTATCCATTCATCAATGATTTATTCATCGATCTAGAGAGCAAGTTCTCCTTCTCTAACATGCGTATGCGGTGAACATTCCAAACATCTTTTCCGCTATTTGTTGTTCTGAAAAATTTCTCTTTACGTTCTCCCAGGACGCGAGTTCGGCGGAGCTCAGCTCCCCGGGGAATCCATGCGGGCCCCACATAGAATCCGTTGCTAGCGAAGGCAAGCTTTAGATCATTTTCCTCACGGCCCAATTCCCTTTGAAGAAGACACAACTTTAGATTGTATCTTAATTTTGTTCCGAGTGCCCAAAATTTGAGAAATAGATCGTCTAACTTTTCTTTAGACCTAACGTCTAAAGTCGCGGTCACATGTCCAATGTGGCAATTCCGTGTAAAATAGATCCATGAGTGGATTTTGGGTCTCTTCGTCTTCACCGTTTGTTGTCTCCGTGCTTAAACTTCCAATTGGCAAAAATCTCTTTATCCATCAATAAGTCTAGTTCATATGATCATTCTTAAACGGACAAGAAGCTGCTCTGTCTTTATTTTCCAAATCCGATTGGTAATTGATCTAACCTTAAATCCATCAGTAGTCTAGTTCATTATCCCTGGCATCAAATTTCTGTTTGCTTTTTCCGCCTTCCTTGTATGCCTTTCTTATGATTACCCTTGTTCTTGGGTCCAGCGCATTCCGCGGAGAGGGGCTCACTTCTGCTTCTAGGGATGATCCAGTGCGCAATTGAAATTGCACGAAAATGGACGCGGATCCGACCAAAGCTTTGTCGAAGTGGTGTGGTCACGCTAGTTGGTAAGTGACCGAAAAGTCTCTCTAGACACAGCCTGGAATTAAACCTCTGATAGACACAGCTTTGGTCCCCCCCCCCCCCCCCCCACCCCCACCCCTATTGTGGTCATTGGTGAGATTGCCACAACCGTCCTCACATTCTCGTTGAGCCATGTTGCACCCTTTCCTTTAGGAGAGAATTGTCCAAAACGTCTCCAACGTATTTCATTTTGGTCGATTCAACCCCAAGCTTTTTACTTTTGCCTATTGAGTTCTAAACATTTTTACACTTTACCAATTGAGTCTATTCGGCCGATGACTTGAACGCCGGTTATACCATATAGGATGGTCGACGCTGACGTAAATAATTTTATAAAAAAATTTTGTATTAATTATTTTTTGTTATTTTTTTTTCTTTTGTCATGTCTGACGAGGTCACGTCGACCCTCGCCTACCACAGGTGAGGGTTGGTAAGTGACCCTTGTTGGGTTAGAATAAAAAATTAAGGGAAAAAATTCGAAGATTTTTTAGAAAACTACAAAAGTTGTCCAAATCAGCATCGACCGTGCCACATAAGTCAATTGACATCCAAGACAATAATTTTCTGCCAAAATTGACCGGACAGACTCAATCAAAATGTCAAAAAGTTTAGAACTAAATTAATTAAAGTGCAATATATTTATGAATTTTTGAACGATGTTCCCCATAATTTAGACTCCAAATTTCATCAACTCAGGTAGGACAATTATCGAATTTGCACTTTCTTTCTCGAAAATTCCCCTTCCCCTGCCGCTTCCTTTGGCCGACCACCTAAACCCTCAGAATCCAAATGTCCAAACCCTCGCTCAGCCACCACCGTTGTCTCCTCTTGCGAGGGGCCTGCGTGTGTGGCTGTGGATACGCGCGTCCAAGAATAGATCACGACCGGCAACCTCGATAATTGAGAGTCCACAACCTCAAATCTAGGTCGCGGAAGCCTCGGGCAGCCTCGATCCGAGGACGTCGACGACCGTAGCAAGATCAATGTGATCATTCTAGAGAGAGAGGTGGTAGTACAGGTCACATTCACCAGAGCTCTTGGAGACGCAAAGGGGGTTATTTAGGTCTCGTTTTTGGGTCTACATATTAATACACGCACAAATAAACAAACCTAAATAATTAAATCTTTTGCGCCTAAAAATAGGAGATGCTCCGGATCACCTATTCTGATTCAATCAAGATAGGTGTACCAAGATCTCTTACAGTATGAGGAGATTTTTTTTTTTTTTTTTTGGAAAATGATCAGGACCGTCTCTTGTTGAATGGACGACCCTGATTTGATCAGGGATCCAATTCCGAATGCTGATACCTAGCAACATATCCGTGAACAACATCCTAGTGAAAAAACCCTAGAAAATCAAGAGAGAATATGACTGACCCACGGAGTGTGACGTAACAAACGGCGGCATATCGCGTTGATAGGGAAGTGTGTAGGAAAAATATGTTGCGCGTACATAAGGCAAGGCCACCGACCCCACAATGAGTTGAGTTGGGGACAAAACAAGACTCAGAACTGCGTGAAACCTCCTAAAAAACCAAGCCAGGGCGTAGATTTTCTTGTTCTTCTTCTCGAACTCTGCGTTTTGTGTTCCGCGTTGTGTTCTGGTCTCTTCCTCTCTCTCTCTCTTCCCCCCTTTCATGCCATTATATATTGAGATATTCAAACCAGACGCCTGCTTGAGAAGCTCTCTCGTATATGCAAGTCTGCCGTTCAGACAGAGATGGGGTCGATGGTTGTTCCTGCGAGGCTTTGCATTCTCAGCCTGTGCATGCTTATTCTAACCACCTCGGCTTACGCTTCTCGCCATGTTCATGCACTGCCTTCTCTTCAGCAAGGTCTCTCTCTCTCTCTCTCTCTCTCTCTCTCTCTCTCTCTCTCTCTCTCTCTCTGTGCGATGCGATGTTAACTTGGGTTTGCTTGGTGATATTGTCCAGCACGAGAAGCTCGGCTGCTTTCTCCTCTCAAATCGCCAAGAAAGCTCAGACCCTTCGAGCAAGTCACTGTAACTGTAAGAAGCAATCCTGCCAAACTGACTGAGGAGCTCATTGTTCACGTAATTTCCTTTCTCCAACTTCATTAATGGTACTTTACCATATGCAAGCTAACACCTCTAACTTCCATTCTTTCATCTCGCTTTTGAATGGAAACAGATAAAAGGACGTGGCAAAGAAGTTCCCACGGCGGCGCCAAAGCGGAAAGAAGATAAATCGGGTAACCGGTATTTTCATGGATCGCGTCCTAGCATATTTCTGAATTCCTCTTTGTGAAGCATCTCCACATTTTCTTCTCCTATTACTTTCACCCTATAATCATCGAATAAGACTGGAGACGCAAAAAACACATCAGGTCGATGTAACAAGACTCATTAGATTGTCAAATGAGGCTCGCTTGTGAATAGTCTCACTCATAATTTAGCACACCACTATAGAAGGCAATCTATTCACATGTTTAGGACTCAAGGTTACGCGTCTGTCACATCCATATGTGTGGTTGAATGACTATGCTTTTTGATTCTGGCCATCTCTCCTAATTAGAACATGACTAGGATAAAGTTGTGGAAATTTTGAAATATATAGACTCGATCACGCGCCGAAAATTTCATTTAAGTTCGTTTGTATATGCAGAGAGAGAGAGAGAGGGGTTTAGGCCTTAGTGTACCATATATGCACTTGGTGGCTCTAGGGCTATTTATCCTTCATCCACTTACAAAGATTCATGTAAAGTTTGCTTTCTGTTTAGATGTTGAAGAGTACTATGACCGTGTTTTAGTTTCAAACACGACATTGTCCGCCCCTTTTTTCCCTTCAAAGAGAAATCAACCACCTTACGGCATGTCATCCAAAGTTCATGTCTACTCCTAATTTATTATTTTATAATCAATGCGAAGCGCAAATGACTTGTACTTTCTGCTAATTTTTTGTTGAGTTTTGGTCGAAAAAGCAAAGTTGCTATCCATCAAAGAATGACCTGCGGTTTATCCAAATCAGGAACAACGTGATATAAGCAAACGCAACAATTAAACTGCCTACACGAAAAAGGTTGTCGTGCTCTCATCATCGGTCCTTATCTCTACGTGGCCATGATTAGGTCCATCTTCTAGACAGATATAGATTAGTTTAACCTACGAATAAGGCAATGACTTGCAAGATCTGCATGGGGATAGGGGGATGGATTAAAAGCACACTTCTGGACTAAACCTGGAACCCGGGAAACCGTTGCTGCGATTGACAAGATCATAATTTTTTGTCATTCTATAGCCGGCGACGGTTCCTTCTATGGACAAGCGAGCGAGAGCCATAGGCTACGAGCATAACATGAGGAACGTGTTTGGAGCCGACCTCATCGTACCAACTCCCAACACCTCTCCATCGATATCATTAACTTAATGATCTGGTATAGATTAAAAGATGAGCTAAACAATTTTTATTTTTTTTGTATGGATCTTGATGTGATATGTCCCAGGTGGGGATGGCGTCCACAGCAGAGAACCAGGCCAGGCGACGGTGCATGGGAAGGACAAGAGAGGGACATGGAGAGAATGGGTGGAGGGGACCGACCCGACCCAATATTTTACCATGGATTATTCCCAAGTCCGAAGACGACGCCCGATTCACAACAAGTCCTTGCCGGTTGGTCCATGAAAAAAAAAAGAGCCTTTTGCCCCCTTAAAATTTTTTGTCCTAGGAGAACGTATATGTTTATACATATATAGAGTCTCTCTTTTTAAGGACACTCCAAACAAAACGACCCCTCGTTCTCCCTACAAGATTTTGCGAAAGACAGGAACGCCTTGTCTTTTTCTACGAGTAGGGAAATGAGGGTAAGTGTCTTAAAAAAAACTCTCTCGTGGCCGACATTGTTGAGCAAAACCCTAAGCTTTGGACCCCCACCCCGACCACGAGCATTCCCATGATGGGTGGCCTTCTCCTCTTCGTCTCGTGCATGGAAACGTTTCCATAGTTTAATCAGTTTAAGGTACAGATTAGGTATGGTCCGAGCCCAGTCAAGCTCCGTCAAGCGTTCTTCCGCTTATGGAATTACGAGAATTGGATCGAATTTTGTGTTCGTTCATCATCTTTTTGTGCAATCTTTGCTTGCTATACGGTTCGGAACGTGTGCGTGCCTGCGTGGGGGACTCCGGTGCAAGAATGCTTGGCACGAAGCGATGATGTGTTTGAACATTCCGATGATTGTACAGAGCCCACAGCTCTTTTTCGTTCTCAAACGCAGCGAAATGGTGAAGTGGGATTCATGTTTTTTAGTCTCCTCGGGACTTGCAATGAAGAATTATAAGGATTGGTAAAAGAAAGTAGTGCTTGGAATTTGGAGTTTTAACCAAAGTTTTGTTCATGTGGAGATGCGATCGTTAATTTCATTTTGATTTTCAATAGTTGATGTGATTGGTGGTAGTACTCGACGCACAATCACAGCCAAACATGAGGTTTATTCTAAACTAGGATTACAATCAACACAAAATTGCAGAAGCTATTCAAAGGTCCAAACTCAAGCTATTAATTAAAAAATATGGGTTCAAACTATAAAAGCCATCTGGCGGTTCGGGAGTGCCATCCCCACAGCCCTCACTGGGATAGCCCCTAGACTCCTGCTCGTTCATAGGGAGGCGGGACTCCCGTGCTTTTTTATCAATAGAGAATATGGACCACATTATAATAATTGCATTGTTTGTAAATAATTATTTGCAAAAAAAAAAATGGAGGCTGCTAGCGTTTTGTTAATTTTTGAACGTGTGATAATCCTACGTTGTCCCTCAGTGGGCTTTTGCCCTGACCTGAAATTTAGGAGTAGTTTTGCGGTTAGAACGTGGACAAAAAAGAAGGAGTGGGTAATTTTTTAGAAAGGGATCGCCTGCCCTTTCTTCAAAAAAGCAGGCCCTGCTCTTTGGATCCGGACCGTCTGTGTTATGAATGGATGGCTTAAATCATTAATAAATAAATAAATAAATAATCCAAAAAATTGCCCCTAAAAACAGGAGATTTGGGCCGTCCGTCCAAAAACAAATCACTTGGAACTCAAGGGCAGGCGATCCAGATCCAATTTTTATTGCGTTGTTAGATTATTTGAGATTGGCCGGGCAAAGTTCAAGGGATAACGTCATCAGTGGTCTTTCTGATAATCCGAGTAATTCTCTCTCTCTCTCTCTCTCTCTCTCTCTCTCTCTCTCTCTCTCCCCCATTGTTGTTTGCGATTGTGTGTCCATACTCCGTTAATCAAATTCAACGTGTCGCTCATAATTCGGCTTGCCCATGAGAGGGGGTGTTGAAGTTATTAACGAGTCTTATATGCTCTTTATATTCATGTGTTCTCCTTTCACCTATTAGCTTAAACTTTTGGGTTTGACTTTTTAATACTGGTTATGTCCAAAATCCAAAATCGTTCGTATGCTTCTTTTTTTATTGAGAAACATTCTTATACTTTTTAAATGTGTAGCTCATCCAATAACATGGATCAAGATTGCAAATATTGATGTAAGAGTCACACGTGATGTTATGAATCGCTCAAACTTATTATGTGCCACGTCAATCGATATAAAAAAGGATTTGAGAAATTGACGGCGTAATAGTCTAACAGCGTAATTTTAAGCACAAGTGTTATGAATGGCAGAAAATATTTAACAATGATAACGAGACCCATTTCTAATATTATGCCTAGCAACCGAAAGAGAGAGAGAGTGTGAGAGGAACCACTTCTTATTTTGCAGCACCAGCTCCAAAATAAGTAGCAATGCGGATTTCCTGATGGTGAGAGTGAAATTGATTGGTGGCAACTGACAAGTGTTTTCATCGCGACCGCCCTGGTCAGTGGTTACTCGAGCTTGAAAAAAACCAGCCATCAACATTTCAGCTTGAAGGTCGTGCCCACCATGGCCAGATCGTGGCCCAAAGCCAATCGGTCGCCACTTGAGCTTTTCAGTGACAGCCATGGCCGCAAGGGGTGGTGTGAATATTACAGAATTACACGTGAGAAGAAAAAGATGTTTCACAGTGTGTGATGGTTTAGTTGCTGCCACTGTGGACGCCGGATACATCACATAAAAAGCGTCACCAAGCACCCAATATGCCGGAAGCTGACTGCAGCGGCATGGCGCGAGTATGCCATCACCGAGAAGCTCCAGAAAGGGAACTTCTCAGTTTATCATGCAGAACAAAAATGAAAAAAACCTATCGAAACTGCTTACGACGAGGTTAATTCATCTATTAAGAGCATATTCCGCTACCACAGAACTTGCTTCCCGTAAGTGAATCCCAGCCAGAACAACACTTGGTTCATAGTTGAGACCAAAGACAAGCATATCCTTCCGTGTACATGCTTGTTGCAGCATCGGGAGCCGGGTAGAGCTGCCTACCCGGCTCATGTTGTGTCCATTAGACTCGAGAATTGGGCAGAAAATTGGTCCGCGTTGATCGGAACAGTGGGGGAAGAATGCAGATCTCAACACTTGCCCTCGTGCGAAGGTCGGTGAGATTCCAAAAGGAAAAGCATGGACATAACGTAACCACACTTTCCTTCGTTAAATACCGGGTCAAAACTGCGTGCATAACCGTTAAGCTTGAGCTCATAAAACACGTGCACATCGCGCTACACACATTAGCAGGTTGGAACATGTCGTCGGACTGTCACGCGGCACTTTTTTTGTGAATCAGATATTCAGAGACAATTCTTCTGTTGGCAGCACGGCCTACTGCTCCGATAGTGAAAAACACTGACTTCCTTAACATTTCATAGCAGCAGAGCAAAGGGTTTTACACGCAGTCGGATCAGAACTGCAAAAGACCGCCTTACAACAAGAACTAGTTAAGACATTAATGTGAAAAACGTATTTTTCTTCCTTAACCATGCATATTTTCCGATCAAAGGAACACAGCAGCATCAAATCAGACAATGGTTATGGACTATTTGGAAGTATAGTTCTTGTCCGCTAACACAAACTGGGATGGCCACAAGACCGCATCGGTGAGAAAACATGTATGATTGTATAATGGAAGTGCGAATTATTCTATGATTCATCGAATTTCATGTCCTAAACAGGAAAAGGAAAGGACGCAGAGACCTAAAATGTAAGCCAACCTCTCCAAAGGACCGTGACAAAGAATAGCAGAAAAACTAGGAGTCTTATTCACGTAGTTCATAGGGGCAAATGAACAATTCTATCTTACCACCATTGGTTATTAACACTGCCAATCCACAACCCTCGACAGAGTCCAGCCATATCTCAACATAGCTCGAGCAACAGAGCAGGGACTACTACCAAAAATTTACACATCGAAGTGATTACCCGAGTTCAGAGGCAGCAAGTATAGCACCGAATCAACCCATTCTCATTGCAATCCAGGCACCTCCGAGTCTGCCCTTCATCCTCATCAAATATTTTCCTACTACCGTCACAGCTCGAGCAGGGAATGAATCTCGCATCCCCACAAGTCTCACAGACGGATCCCGAATCTTTGACGGGCAATCCGTCCAAGAGCTTCGCCAGCTCACCATCCTCATTGAGTTGCTTAATCTCCTCCGCCCCACCGACATGTTTCCCCCTAACAAAAACTTGAGGCAAGCTAAGCGCCTTCCCTCTAAGTGTGCCCTGCAGCTCGCTCTTGTACGAAGAATCCATGGAAATGTCCCTCTCGTCCACATGCACTCTTAATCCCTTAAGTATCGTTCTCACCGCACAGCAATCCTCATAAGTCTTCCTAATTCCTCTCAAACTAGTGAAATAGAACAAGACTTTATCCTGTACGCCTCTCATCCAGTTCTGATCATCATATGCCAAAGTGTTAACAGTCGACGGTCTAACAGGCCTTACCGCTCGTGTTTGGCTCGGATTGCTCTCCGATTGCCTAGAACACAACGCACGCCTGTAACTATAAACCACGTTGGGGTCCATCTTGGCCAACAGAGCTTCCTCAGACAAATGCTTCCACAGCGGCTTCATCTCCGATGACGGGCTTATCGCCAACATCTCCGAGAACTTCACCGGAAAAGATGACGAATCACGCACGTTCCTGACAGACCCATCAAAGCTCGTGTACCTACAGGAACTGGGTTTCGTGGCAAAGCCGTAATCCGAAGAATGCAGCTTACCGGAGGGATTCTCGGAGACGAAATCGGAGTCGTCGAGACCGTCCATGAGCTCCCAAGTGTTGATGACGGAGTCCGGCGAGAGCGACTCCTTCGCATCGCTGTCGGCCGGGCCGCCACCGTCGTGGCCCGCGTTTCGACCGGAAAAATCTAGCCTTTCGGAGGCGAGGGTCGGGGTTTTGGCAGGGTTGGTGAGGCGGAGGGAGCCGTAGGTGGTGGAGGTGAGACAGACCAGGTGGTGGGTGTCGCCCTTCCGGAGAGGCGGGTGGTGGACGAGCGGAGAGGGGAGAGAGAGGGCTCGGGGCTTATTGAGTGGCGACGAGCCTAGGGAGAGAGGGGTGACGGTGGAGTCCAGAGAAGAAGGGGACGGAGACTTGTGGTCTTCTTCTGGGTACTTGCTGAGGATAGCTTCGAGCCTTGAAGCAGAGCAGCCCATGAATGAAACGAAGATGGAAGAAAATGCCCCTGATCTCTCACACACACCCTCTACTGATCTCTTTTGGAAATGTTTGCTTTTTCTATGGCTTCTCTCACTCTCTCTCTCTCTCTACTGATTTCTCTACGGGAAAGTTTGCTCTTTTGGCATCAATTTTGACGGAAGAGAGAGAAACAGAAAGAGGGTTTTGATTTTCTTGGTGAAGGGGAGCACTCAAGAGGGTTGGGCGGGGGGAAGAAGACGAAATGAATGCAATGAAGTGAGACGGGTCCGGGAGGTGGGAAGACGCGGATTTCAGGAGATCTTTTTATTTGGATTGAGTGTGAAATGTTGGCATGCCTGGCAATCTACCTCTTCTTATGATTTTTAACTTCCGGAGAAAATTAATTTCTTTTACTTTCCGCTTCAAAACTACTTTTGAACTAGAAAAAAGCAAACTTGGTAAGTAAAAAAAAGTAAGGTTAGATGGTCAAACCAATTTTTACTCCAAAAGTATTATCATGCGATTTTCAGTATTCATAGAGATCTTTGGATTAATCAGTAAAAATAAACCTAAATAAATTATCGTTTTTCGAAATTTAGTTAGCTTACCTATAATATTGGGTCCGCTAGTCTATGATGTAGGTCGTGTTTTGGACCCCATTCCCAAACTTTCTGGGTGCTTTTTTTTTTTTTTTGGTCTTTTTGAGTAAACTACAACTTAGTCAGTTAGGGCTGCGTGCGTATGACAAGGGAAAGTATTTTGTTTCCAACGTATTTTCGGAATAAAAATATATGCAGTAAAAAAATATTTTAAATTTATTTTGAATAATAATTTTGTTCTTTAGAACAATTTAAAGGAAAAAAATTTATTTTTTAATTTTGAAACAATTTTGAAATCGTCACCCGCCGCCACCGCCGACGCTGTCACCACCCACCAATGCCAATCGACAGCCAGTGCCGTCTCCGTGGATCTTCAGCCACCTCTACCACATCGGTTGCCGAACACCTGCCGCGGCGCAGAGAAAAGTGTGTTTTTTTTTTACCTACCAAACACGTTTCTGTTTTCAGAAATAGTAACCGAAAATAATAACGCAAAAAAATATATATATTTTTTTATTTTAAATATATTTTCAGGAACATAAATATTATCATAAGGAGCTTAACCTCAAGAAAAACGCTTGTCAGATTAAAACCGAACCATAGGCATTGCTTTCTAAATGAAAGTACGGTCCTACCGTAAAAGTAGATTTTCTTGTCTCTATGTTCATCGCCGAGGGCCCATCCGTCTAGTGACGACAACTTGGACTTGGGAAAGCGTTTTCCTCCGTCACGTGATTAGTGGCCGGTGGCCACAACTTAAGAAAACTACGATGGGAAGATATTTTCCAACCGGGAAAGAAAATTATGAGAATTTTCTCTTGCTTTTAAAGTGGCTCGTATAGGTTCATCACGGGTTTTTCTTAGGGCGTTATTCCCTCTGGCATGGACATAATCCATGACTCGAAATTGTTCGATAATTTTTCTTTGTTGCCATGCCGGTAGTGCCATGTCTCGATTTGACTAATTTAATCCCTCGCAAGGCATCCATCCGCGATCTTTCACGTAGAAAAACATTCCATTAAAAAAAGGAAAAAAAATTAGCCGAATTTAATCGAGCATGCACCTAAAATTGCGTGGGGTTGCTCCCACGAAAATTGTCAAATAAGTACATCCATGGAAAACATCTACAAACCCCCAAATAACGTATAAACAACGCATTTATTTCAAATTAATTTTCGTGTCACGAAAAATTTAAAATTGATATGCATGTGCTGCATTTACCCTAAATTAGTGCACATTTGTCAATTTTATCCGAAACTTTAAGACTTTTTTTCTGACAAGAAAAAAAAAATTAGGTTAAATGCGGCACAGATACTCTAATTTGAGATTTTTTGTGGTGCGAAAATTAGTTTTGAGATAAATGTAACACGACTACACCAGTTTTGAGATAAATGTAACACGACTACACCAATTTGAGGCTTTTTGGGATACGAAAATTAGTTCGAGATAAATGTGATACGATGGTGCGAGCTTGATTTTTTTTTTTTTGCGATATTAAATTAATTTATTAATTAATTGTCACATTTACTCCTTTTGGGTGTTGTTTACGGCATTGCTTTGGGGACTCCGTATTTAATGCCGATCTCCTTTATGCATTCCTCAACGGTAACCCTTAAAAAGGTTTAGACCTCAATATCATTTTTTTTTTCCCACAAAAACTAAAGACTCGATAGCTTTATTTGTAAAAATTACGACTTGATTGCAGCGATTAACGATTTTAAAACTAGTTCTCATTCTCCGCATGAAATTTTGTACTTTTGATATGCATTATACATGGGACTAGTTGCTTCAATACGCTCTGAGAAAATACCTTTGAGAATATAAAAAAAAAATGGCGATAACAGGTCGTTTCTATATTTCCTCATCCTCTTGTTTTATTTTTATTTTTCAGGATGTGTCGGGATCAAGCTGAGACTAGAGAGGACAATTAATGTTACCCTAGCTAAGTTGGTACGTAGCCTTAAATGCATGGGGACACAATAAGCGGGTCTTTGGTTGTTGTTGTTGTTGGTGTTGTTGTTGGTTTTTTTTTTTTTCGGTGTTTTGGGGGAGTTGGAGACGGACGACTGATCTGGTTCGGGCGGTATCCAGTCCAGTTCGACTCTTCTACGCGTTCCTAAACACGGGTCGATTAAAAAAAAAAAAGAAGAAGAGAGAGAAAAGAAGAAGATGAACTAAATTTTCAGGGGATCACATCTTCGCTAAACGTACAACGCACATAAATACCACATGGACCTGCGATGCAGATTGAAGTGGACTAGAGATGAACCGGGTGGACCATCCGGGTCCTACTGCCGGATCCAAGACTTCCAATTGGACCACAAAACATGAAAACCAATTTCGCTAGCGACGCGGGGGTGATCCTGAGCTGGTCCGGGTGCCGATCACCATCACTCCCGCTTCAGCATCTCCCTCCCTCCCGATGCCTTTTCAAAGAGGGGAAAAGCCATGACATTGTGGCGAATTACGGGGTCGTCGTCGATATTTACGGGCTCCTCGTCTGGATGATCGACCCGCGAAAAGATTTGGCTACTCGCTCTATAATTTTTTTTCCCCTTCAAAAATCAAAATTACCTTATCTACTTTAAACAGACGTGTGGCTGCTTCAATAAGAATGTGAAAGAACCATTTTACCTTAATGATGAACCTATGGCGGATGATACATTTTATGGCAACATGTGTATCATAAATAAGTACGACCAGACATGTTCTCATCGAAGTTCTACTTGTGCGTGCCAAGCACGTAAATGATTTCAGCACATTAGCCAAATTCATATCGAAGTCGATCGACAAAACTTTAGGTGCAAAAGTGTAAGCATCCGAAGTACATTGTGCAAAAATGTTGGAGAAACTTGAGCGGGGCATTTTTTTTTTTTTTTGCCGGTTTATCCTATTGGAATGTTGACTTACAAACTCTCAGAATTTTTAGAATTAACTAGAGTTAGGGGTTAGAATTGTTGGAACTTTTTCGCAAAGTTCCATAAGAAATTGAATGAGAAATGAAGAGTTGTTTCGGTTCGTAACCCTTCA
The DNA here is from genome assembly GCA_028455895.1 of Rhodomyrtus tomentosa. Lineage (NCBI taxonomy): Eukaryota > Viridiplantae > Streptophyta > Magnoliopsida > Myrtales > Myrtaceae > Rhodomyrtus > Rhodomyrtus tomentosa. Next base: position 6,786,680 of record JAPCWY010000003.1, on the reverse strand, counting down.
TCGATGAAATTATACGACTTTGTAACTGTTGAAACAAATGCAGAAAAACAAATACAGAATACAAGGATCTACGTAGTTCGATCATCGTGATCTATGTCCACGGGCGAGACAAAAGACAAGATTCCATTATAATCAAAGAGAGTACATATTACAGAAGTCGATTTTCGCGACTCAACAAAGCACGCAGCTCACAAAACTCTCATATGACGAAAATACTCCGTACAATCAAATAAACCTTGGCTGCAACATAAAAATAGGGTCCAAAAAAAATTTCTCGGGGGCGTTGCCCTCGAACCCCAATAGAAATCTGTTTGTACCCCTATAAAGATTTGTTCGCTTACTCTAAATTGGGCCTATTGACCCAACTCTTTGCATCACAAACCAAATCTTAATTTTTTTTCTCCACTTTTGGGCCGCACAAAATATATATCGAGTCGGGTGATGAACCAAACCGAATGCATAAAATTCAAGACATACTTAACAGTAACGTTTCATCAAAACTTTATGACTTCGTGACGTTTCATCAAATACTTTCGACGAAATCGTGATTTTTCGTTGACGAACCCTTTCAACGAAACCATATGTCTTCATGACTCTTCATTCTTTTGGAATTTCGTGAGTCTTCATATCATTGTCTATAAATAATAGCATTGATCATCACATTAAAAATAAGTATCAGACACGAGCATTAGATATAATTGTTATGTTCATTATTCATTCATCATTGTCATCATTTTGTGTGATTATTTTACGAAATTGTGTTCGAAGGTTTCCTTTGAAACAAGTTTCGGTTTCAAGGAAATGCAATTCGTTTTATCCGGGAAGGCAATTATTCAAAAACTTTGGGTACTAATTGGGGAGAAAAATTTATCTTAAGGACACAACGTTATTTTGTTGGGCTCGGATCATTCATCTGCATTCAAATTACTTATTTGTAATTGGTTTCATGTTTGTCTATTCACCTATTTTTCATATTCGAACTATAAGTCATGTTTATATGTAACAACAATCTTAATATATGAACCACTACCCTCTTAGTGGACAACAATCTTAAGACAAATTTGATTTCATGTGCATGATTCGTATAATTATTTTTGTTGTATGCATTCTGTTATGGTGTTAGTAGAATGTTTAAAATTCTAACATTAGTATCAAATTAGTCCCTGAGTTTTCGAAAATTGCGCTTCGGTCCTTGAACTTTTTGGAAATTGCATTTCAACCCCATTGACCGTCGCTGACTAGTCAAAAAAGAAACTTTGACTGGCTCGTACGAGCATGTGCGAACTCCAATTGGGACATTCTTGGTACTGTTGCGTTCGTCTCGAAATTATCTTCATTTTGGTATATTATTTGAATATATTTGGTGCATATAAAATTATTAGAATGCATATGCAATCATATGTAAGTGTATTTTTTAAGGGTATGTTGGGCTATTTTCATGGCTTAGACATCAATAACGTCTATTGCATCTATCCCAACTCTTGAAGAGAAGTCAGAAAAGTTCAATGGTCTGATTTTTTAAGAGATGACAATAGAAGATGTTGTTTTTTGTCATGATATTAAATTTGGCAAGGTTCCTCAATAAGGATGCTCCTAAGTAAGTTGGATGAAGAAGAGGCAAACATGGAAAGTATTGTTGCTGTAGATGTGTGGAAGCATTTTGACTTCCTGTATCGTAACTAAATTCTAAATGGTCTGGACAATTCCCTCTATAATGATTATAACCGCTGAAATGGCTAAGGAATTAAGGGAAAGTATGAAAGAGAAATACAAAGTATAATATGATGGATTGAAAAGATTCATCGTTGGCAAATTTCTGGACTTAAAGATGGTTGATTTCATAACCGTATTAATTCAAGTCTTGAAAACTCCAAGAGATTATGCATAACATTCTTGCCAAAGATATGGTTCTAAGTAAATCATTTCAAATGGCTGCTTTCATTTGAAGTTTACTACCGTCTTGAAAAGATTTCAAGAATTATTTCAAAGTGTGGGGGCGAGAAATGTTATGTATATTGGTAATACAACTTCTCTCTAGTGAAATTATCATAATTGACCATGTGAAGTCAAATGATAATATTGTGGATTCATTAACAAAAGGCCTAACTAGAGAGATGGTTGTGAAAACATCAAGGGGAATGAATTTTAAGGCCATAAATAAATCATCATAGCGGAAACCATACTCAATTGACTAGAGATCCTAAAATTTAGGTTCAAAAGGACAACCAAGTTATAAAGGCGGTGTAGAGTATTGTGAATTTTCCTATTCATTCCTGTATATAGACAGTACTAATATGTGAAGGTTAAGCATGAGTTTTTAATGATTCTAAATCGAGTATGTTATATACTGCATATTCAGAAATCACCTATGTGGGAAGTGAGGGCCGCTTCCGTGAGAATTGAAAAGGCCGAATTCTCTAAAATACTTATGAGACTATGCGATGTTTATGGCCAAAACGAACACAACAATGAAAACCAACTTTGTTCGAGAGATAGTTGTGTGATTTCTCTTGTATAGGCGTGTACCAAAGGTCGACAGTTCAAAGATATTAAGTCTATTGATTGACCGAGTAAGTCCGATAAATCTCACTAGGGAAAGTTCAAAGTCTCAGACTACTTATCTCGATGCAACGTTCTCTCATGAAATATTCGCATATTGCATGTCATACATTCATGGAGAGTTTTGATAATTGAACTTCTCATTCATGTGGGGGATTGTTGGAACTTTTTCGCAAAGTCCCATAAGAAGTTGAATGAAAAATAAAGAGTTGTTTCGGTTCGTAATCCTTCATCGATGAAACTGCACGACTTCACAACGTTTTGTCAAAACTATGACTTCGTGACGTTTCATCGAATTCTTTCGACGAAATCGTACTTTTTCATTGACGGATCTTTTTGATGAAACCATATGTATTCGTGACTCTTCATTCTTTTGGAAGATGTCTATTCGATTTCGTGACTCTTCATCTATTTGAAAGAAAACTATTCAAATTAATGACTTTTCATTCTTAACCTCTAATTCATGGCTTTTCGTATCAATGTCTATAAATAATAGCATTGATCATCGCATTAAAAATAAGTATCAAACACGAGCATTAGATATAATTGTTATGTTCATCATTCATTCATCATCGTCATCATTTTGTGCGACTATTCTGCGAAGTTGTGTTCGAAGGTTTCCTTTGAAACAAATACCGGTTTCAAGGAAATGCGATCCGTTCTATCCTGGGAGGCAATTGTCCAAGAACCTTGGATACTGGTTGAGGAGATAAATTTATCTTAAGGACACAATGTTATTTTGTTGGGCTCGGATCATTCACTTGCATTCAAATTACTTGTTTGTGATTGGTTTCAGATTTGTCTATTCACCTATTTTTCATATATGAACTACAAGTCATGTTTATATGCGACAACAATTTTAATATATGAACCACTACCCTCTTAGTGGACAACAAGAATTATCCAAATTAAGTGTGTAATCAATAGAAAAAGATAACCATTACTTAAAAATTCTTGTTAAGTCACCGGAAGCTCTTGAAGGTTTTTTTCAAAATGTTCAACCAGGCCTACGAATATATTTTTTTGGAATAAGTGGCTCCCTAAGCTATGGGTATTATTTTGTTTAGGCTGGTACTTTTCAGCAAAGTTGCGAACTAATACTGAGGTAATCTTTAGAGCTCGAATGACAACCATCCTCTTCTAGGGCTGAGTATTTGAGTAGAGACATGCGTTTGTTAACGACACAAAATTTAAATTCTCCCAACAAAAATTTATTTGACAACATAAAATTTCTACGGTTGCTAGTTGCTGAGCCTTGGTCAGCGGGCTGTAGACTAATGATTGGTGGAGGGTGGCCAGAGATCGATGGATGGAAAACGGCGACCAGCGAGCGGAAGCCGATGATCGAAGATCGGCGGCGGGCGACTAGCACCCGGCGAATTTCGAACAGCGGCCAGCGAGAGAGATGACTAGCAGCCAGCGAATGGTGATCGAGAATTGATGGACAATAACCAGCGGCTAGGGACAGAAGACTGGCGGACAGTGAATGGCAGCGAGTGACCACCGACGGCCAGCTATCGAAAAATGGAGAATATTGGCCGACAACCGACGAATGTTGACTGGTGGCCAACGAATGATAGAAAAATAAGGAAGAGGATCATTGTCATGCGCATTCTAAGCCACCATTAAATAACTGACTGCATTCCACAGGGCATCTGAACTATAAAAATAAACAATAAAAAATAAAGAATATCAAAGAAAGTATTATTAAAATTTTGAGAAAAAAATGAAAAAAAGTGAAAGGGTTGCAGGGAGGAGGTGAGGCCCCACTAGGGTTTAGTCGGCATTAGCGACGACTGCTTGCTAATGGTCGAATGAGGGTTAGCGACCCTTGCAGCAACTGGCAAGTAGGAGTGTCAATAGTTCATTTTGTTTTTTTCGAAAAAATCGAATCGAACTGAATCATTGAGGTGTAAGCTTGAATCGAACCAAATCTCCCCTTAAATTGAATATGAACCGTATCAAAAATTCAGTTCAGTTCAATTCGATTCAATTTGATTTTTCTTTTTTGATTTTTATTTTCTTTTTATTTTTTCTTTATTTTCTATTTTGGTTCAAGGCTAGCGAGGGCAACCACGCCCTCGCCTCGCCAGGCCTAGTGTTGTCAAGGGCTCATGATGCTAGATCTAGCGAGCGACGGGCCGTGACTCCTTGCCTATGATTGGTAAGGGCTTCATGGCCCTCGCTGGCACTTTGCCTCGAAAAAGGAAAAAAAATAAAAATAAAAATAAAAATAAAAATATAATATAATTTAGAGATTTTCAGTGTGATTTGGTTAATTGAATAGATCTTAAATAATTGAACTGGAAAAAAATAATGATTCTACCTAAATAAAAAATCGAACCGAACCGAACCAAATGAAATTTCATATTCAATTCAATTCAGTCAACGGTTTGATTTTTCAGTTCGGTTTCGACGGCAATGCTCCTCCGCATTTTCCCCCCCTCTTTCCAACTTTGCGAAGAAGTGGTGGAGAAATTCATAATTATATTTCTACTTTCTACTTTCATTAAGACAAGCATGTAATTAAGCCCATTAAAAACGGCCCAAATGCTTGCTTTATCCAAAACAAAGCCTACTAACTGAGGACGAAGATATTTGTCACTCACACACACAGCCCCCTCCCTTCTCGCAAAAATCTGCAATCTGACCGAAAGCGAGGCGAACCGATTCGCGGTCTTCTCCGAGCGATTCTCTCGAGCTGATCGCGTTGAAAATCAGGTTTGAGAATCTTCAGTTCGTCCTTCTTCTCGTATCTTGTTCGTGTTGATTCGTCGTGATTTCCGTGATATGATGGCGTCGCGGTTTGGTTTTCCGAGGCTTAGATCGATTTGTTGGGTGCAGTTTGCTCAGGGGGAGATATATATCGGAGACGATTTTGTCGCCCTGTTCTCGTCGTTGAATTATTTTTCTTTTCAATTTAATCAGCAAAAGCTCGAGTTAGGTTTAAGGTTTTTTTCTCTCCTAAATTCGAAATGGTTCCCTCCCCCCCCCCCCCCCCCCTTTTTTTTTTTCTCTCTCGAGATCACTTATGTGGGACAATTGAGCTGCGTTTCCTGATTCTGAAGCGCACGAGTGACGTTTCTTAGTTGCGTGGTGTTTGGTCGGCTGGAAAATGCTTGAAGGCGAAATTTGACTTATTTACATTGATAGGTGGGAATTTGGAATCTTAACAGGACGGAAGTGTGTACATCAATTTGTGTTGTGTCCTTTAACGTGCTTATGTTGAGAACGATGACCCTTTGAGCAGGTGCTGCTATCGATCATGGACACCAAAGCTCAGTCTTCGCCTCCAAATATTGCTGATGTGAAGGCAGCATTCCACAAGCCATCAAATGACGCGTCTAATAGGAACTATCGACGTCATTCTCCGGCTGGCAACTCATCTTCATCCGATGGTCTGTTCCTTTTCCATCTTTTGATGGGTTGTTTATGGCGTTGTGAGGTCTCAATAGTTGTATGTTATATATGTAAATTCTTGAACAGCTCGATGTTGACTATATTGGAATTAGTGGAGTGAGGTCTGTGCTGCGGTCACGATGAAATTTTAGTTTGATCAAAGCTTCACTGCTCTATATCACTTTTTTAGTTCTGTGTAGCACTTTCCAAAGGGTATTGGTCGATGATGTCGCTAACTAATTAGATTACATCTCTTGAGTTTGTATTGTTGCTTGTGTAATATTTGGAATACATTGGCACAACTATGGCTGCTTGGCATTTGATCATTCATAACTCATGTATGCACGTCATTTTCAGCAACATTAGGATATTATCTAATATGTCACCCTAAGAGGCATTTTAGATAAAAACTTGAGAGATTTGCATAAAATTGTATTGCCAAGGGCTGTGTCTACATTTGGCAAAATAGAGGAAAGCTTGTGAGAAGAAATATTTGTTAAAAATTTGGTGGTTATCTTTTTCATTCAAAGAAAATCTGCTTTCTTGAGCATTGGTGCACATTGTTCACCAGATATGGCAGTACTGAATTGTTTCTTTGGCTGATTATCCTGTACCAAAATTAACCCAAGTGAAGTATTATACTGAAAAAGCACTTCTCTTGTTGAAGCAGTTTGTCACAAAGCAATTCTTCCTAATAAGTAATTTGTGGTTTACAATATTTTATTAGTAATTGCCCTTGGATACTTGTCTTTTCATGTTCTTCAGGGAGTCCTGAGCATGACCGGGAATATAGCCCAAAGTATGGAAGGGATGATGCTTCTAAGCCCCCTGAATATCGAGAAAGAAGGAAGATTGATGAGAAGGATTCATACAAAGATTCTGGACGGAGCCACTACAACAGGGGTGGTGATTCATATAAGTATGCTGATCGTCATGCCTTCAAGGGTTCTCGTGGTTTCTCTAGAATTGATGAGCAGACCAGACATCGCATGGATGAAGAAGAGAGGGATCATCACAAGTCCACTCATGTGGTTCGGGAATCAAAAAGGGGCTCTTATTCTGATCGTACAAGGCGAGACAGTGATTATAGCAGATTGAAGGACCTTACACAAGCTGGGGACAGATATTCCCAAGATAAGTATGACGACTTAGGTCACAGAAGTAAAGATAGGGAGAAAGAATCTGGGAGGAGAAACGCTAACTTTGAAGAGTCAGAGAGGGATCGTCGTAAGCGGGATGTAGATGATCGAAGTGAAAGAAAGGATTATCACAGGAGTTCAGGAGATCGCCGTAGTGATAGGACTCTTTCTAGAGAAGAATCCAAGGGGTACCCTAGTTCTTGTACATCTAGAAGGGATACTGATGGACATCAATCTAAAGAAGGTTATAGAAATGATCTAAGGGATAGGGACAGTCAAAAGTTTGCCAAAGAAAAGAAGAGTTCTGATGATTGCAACCTTACGAAGGACAAGGATCCGCAGAAAAGAGGAGCAGAGAAGCATCTAGACGATTCAACTGTCATTAAGAGTGACAAGAGTTCTCCAACCAAAAGGCCAAGGCTTTTCAGCTCCGTAAAGGACTCTATCTTCAACAAGAATGGTAATATTTTTGTCAGTTGTTAATTGTACATCATTCACCACTCTCCCCCAAGATCGTATGATGTCATTAGGTCTGGTGAATGTGGGTTTTTTCCTCTTTGCTATTGCTTATACTGCCTTTGCATTTTTATTTGTCATGATAGATAATGCGAAGCACCCATTGGGTCTGAAGGAATCTCAGGAGACCAGTGTCAAAGCCAATGAATCACAGCCCCATGCCTGTGGACCTGAGGCTGCTAATGATTTGAGTGCTGCAAAATCTGCTGCAATGAGGGCTGCTGAAATGGGTATGTTCTGTTCGTGGTTTTGTTTAACATTTAACTTCATATGTTCGGATCTTTTTGCCTCAATTTGTTATGATCTAATGCATCTCACTTTGGTGAGCTAGGATGCTCCTATGTTCTACTTGTTGCATCTCTAAGTTTATCTGATTGTGACTCATCTTGCTGAAGTATGGATATGAAAAGGTTGTGTTGATGTGCGTATTTTGGCTTCTTACAAAAAAACATTAATTTCCTGTTGGAATATCCTCTTATAATATATCTCTTGAGGCAAGCTTTAGTTATTCCTCTCTTATCATTAAAACTATGACTTTTCTCTATCTCTATATTTTCAAAGAGGATGGTTTTTGGTTATGACTTGGAACTAGTTGAGATTGATACGTTTTCAAGGTGAAAAATGCTTGAGCTAATTTTCTATCTAATGAAATACAAATTTCTTCCTACTTTCTCCTGGCCCTGGGGATGGGTTTAGCTATTATCGTTTAACTGGTTGACTCTCTGTCAAATCAGGTTTGTAATGCCCGGCATATGCTTCGGTAAGGAATTTAGTAAAGGTGATGATGACTTCAAGGACATGGGCCCTGTTATTTGTTCCGTTGTTTGTCTAGTAAAATTGATCTTTCCCTTTATGTTTCATTACTCCATTTTGTGGAAAAATTGTATTAGTTTGTTTTGAAACTTTTTGGGAGATGATTTTGAAGCATGATTGCTTGGTCTTTGACTTTTATCTAAACTGACTTGTCTTTTAATTTTATTTTTCCCTCATCAGAGTTTTCTCTTGATGCTTGTTTTGTCATTCTGTATTTTTCTCATCTTATCAATCATATAGAGCTCGACTTAATGAGGCTTTTCAGGTTTCTTCTGAAGGCAAGGTTATTCTGGGGCCTTATAACTTAAGTTGCTTTTCAATGATCTAGCAATGTCCTTTAATGCTCAGTTTCCCTGAACTGGGTAGATAGTGAAACATGCAACCTCCTACAAAACTTGTGAAATCTGATTCATTTGTCATACCCTCCGGGAAGCGGGAGTGGTTTATCAGTCAAAAAATTAGGAGAACTGTCAGAGTGGAAAAGTGATCATCCGGCCCCCCCTTGTAGCAGCACAATTGCATCCCTGTTTTCTATACAAATATATGCACTTGCTGATTTCCTCTGTTAATTGATTTTAGGGATTTTATCTGATGAGGAATTCTTATTTGCTATCCTCCAACACATCAGTTGAATTTTCTGTACTTGGGGAACAATGTGCTTGAGATGCCTAGCAATTGGGATAACATATGCAGTGCTCCTTTCCAAGTTGATGTTTTATTATGATGTTTTGACCTCTGTAATTATAATTGCTTCTGCGTTGTTCGTATTGTCTCTTTGAATTCAGTCAATAAGAATCTTGCTGGTGGGTTTGGGCCAACTGGCTACTTATCTACTGAACAAAAGAAGAAGCTGCTTTGGGGGAACAAGAAAAATACAGTTAGTGAAGAGGTATTGTGAAAATTTCATATGTTTTGTTCGTGCCCAGTGGATGAAACTTTCTACGCCTGCTTTTGTTGCTTTTGTGGATTCTATACTCATGCCTCTCAGTCTCTGCAGTCTGCTCGCCATTGGGATGTGTCTCTGATTGCTGATCGTGAACGGCAAGAAAAATTTAGCAAGCTCATGGTAAACCCCATTCCCCTTTCTTAATGTGGATTTTGTCCTAAATTTCCAATGAGGACTGTTAAGAATCTTGTGTTGCTTAGCCTTAGCAAGTTAATTCTACTTCATAGAGTTCACTTACTAACACTTTTTTAGAGTCTGAGGTTGCCTTGGTACCTTTGGCCAATTGTAGGGTGTGAAGGGCGAGCTCAAGGCGGAGCCGCAAGCAAACAGCGAAGATGGGAACAGCCTTCTGCGAGCCGAAAAACAGAAGGAGCTGCAATTGGATTTAGAGAAACAGTACACGGCTGGACTTCGAAGGAGGGATGGCCGAACGGTTGGTCTAGGACTCTGAGCACATTCAGATTTACTGTGTATAACTTGCTGCGATATTTTGTAAAAGTTATACTTCTGGTACCTTTAGCTTGTGGTGTGACTAAGAAAGATGCCGACTTGCATGCCAGCATTTCAGATTTTTGCTGGGACGATTTTAAGTGCAGCTTTGCGCCGATAGCTTGGTATGCCTTGTGCACTTTCTTAGCACTTGCGCATTTCGCATATGGTCGGCCAACGAATCTTTTGCTGAGCTCACACTAACAGTACAATGACAAGAAGCAGGCTTATCCAACAGATCGATTCATGATTTCTTCAGCTACATAGAAATCTTATCGTGCTCGGTTACCAGTGATCAGAGTATTGGTGAGTGTCCGTGTTAAAAGAGGGGGTGACGAAGATAGAAAAAGCTGACAAGTTTCGAGGAGAGAAACGCTTGTTATAACGTGGTATCTTCAACTCCGTGTGGTAAAGTTTTTATTTTTGAGAACATTTTTAAAATATAAATATTTTTATGTTTCTTGATTACGATTTTTCAAAATAAAAACGTATTTGGTAACTACATTTTTAAAAACAAAATTATTCGACAACTACAAAAAAATTGTTTCTATTTATTTTATTTAATTAAGGGGGTTATTTATATTAAAATTAAGGTGCCTTTGTCTTTTTAACTTATTAAATTAAATTAAATCTCATTTGTTTACTTTATTAAATCAAATTAGATCAATATATGTATAAGTAATTTATGTATAATTTATCAAATTACAATATAGACAAGATTAATTATAAAAAAAATATGAAAGAGAACGCGAATTGCAATTGGGTAATGAGAATAGTTAAAAAATATGATTACCTATAGATAAAAAACCATTCCAATTATAAGTCACACATAAATGTTCTTGAATAATTAAAAATATGATTACCTTGAAGCGGAGACCTGTAGAAAAATATTAATTGCACTTTAAGTGAAATTAGAAACTAAAATGAAAAATACTTATGCATTTAAGTACTTTTAGTCTAATTGTGCAATTTTTGCAAACGTGGGGATTGAAATGAGATGCATAGTATCAAAGTCTTACGTTATGACTCTAAAGTAAAATAAATATTTTTACCTAAAATGATTTAACATGAAATTTTTTAGTCAATTTAGATTTATGTTCAATGAAGAGATATGTGGTCTCAATTTGATTTTTTAAAACTTTAAGAGGCCAAAATGAAAAGTGAATTATAATAAAAATATAGACTATTTTTGCGCATTTTTTGATCACGAATACTATTTTTCTTGATTTTTGGCTATTTTTATAATTACAATAAATTCCAAAAAAATCAAAAATTAAGATAAAAAAATTATGTTCAAAGTTAGTTCATAAGGCTTGACCAAAGTTTTCAAGATTGATTTTGTAATTTTATTAATTATTTTGATATTTTTAATTATATTCTAAAATAAAATGATAAAAAAATTGGGTGTAAACCCCGTACAAGAACAAAAGATAAGAGAGTGTGTTCAAAAATAAAAATTTTTCAATTGTTTCTAAAAAAATATTCCTAACATGTTTCTAAAAAATATTTCGGAAATACAGAAGCAAATTTTTTTTGTTTCTTGTTTCTGCTTCAAAAGTGTTCCCGGAACACTTTGAAAATACTTTTTTATCATATGCGTTTATGTTCCGAAATCATTTCGAAAACACTTTCGAGATAGAAATACTTTTGACGGAGTGTTAGTATACAGTACTTTCGTTGCCCTTTTATTTTCTTTTGTGTACAAGTGAGACTCGAGAGTTTCCGTTCATTTATATCGTTTAAGAAAATTAGTCAACAAAAGATAAATTCGTTATTTACAAAAATCCCTGGATATGGATTGTGGTTGATGGCGAAAGTCATTGTTCTAGCTATTAGACGCAAGATTCTATTGCTCGACTCCTGGTTAAGAAGAAATGTTAGGAATGACTGCTCGATCGGATCATTTATCCAGAATATTACCCTCCTTTTTTTTGGTCAAAGAATATTATCCTCCTTAATGGGCAAAAATATGACAACGGCTAAATTCGTCTGCCTAAGTTAGATGCTTATATTCTCATTCCATTTTCTCTATCTCAAAATTGTAAATTGAAATCTTATCGTCAAAAGAAAATATACGGTTAAGAAATATGCTGTTAATGTTAGGATAAGAACAACATGAGTGCTGTAATTTTCATATGATGCTAAAATTGATCATTTGAGTGTAATTTCCGATAAATCGTTATAATTAAATTTTTTATTTAATTTTCTATTTGGATGTGGAATTCTTTTTATGCTTTTTTTTTCCTTGTGTCGACAAGGGCCACCGACGATTGCGATGGTCTTGAGCGAGCGGCACTAGTTAGCACAGAAAATAAGAAAATTAAAAATAAACAACACTACAGAAATGTAGATGTCAAGTTTTCTAGTGTTCACGTCGGGCAAGCATTAGCAAGTGGCAATTAAAGTGATTAATTTTTCAAATTAAAGGTACTTTTTTCTTGGTCGGAAAATTAAAGGTATTTAATTTATTGGAAAAAAATTATGAAATTCAAGCGAGGGCCATGTCAAACTTATGACACTTTTGCTGTTGTTTAATGATGCCCTCGGCTTTATAGTAGAGTATAGTTGCAAAAACGACGTGCATCAAACATTAGTCGTTCGACGCCCACATAACACCCCCCCCCCCCCCCCCTCCCCCAAAAAAAAAATAATAAAAAATAATAATAATATTAATCCAGCACGACGGAGCGCAAGGTCGGGGGACACGCACTTTCTTCAGTCCTCGGAGCCACTCGCCGTGCCATTTTTGAAGAGGGCTCCTCCGCCTTCTTCGCTCGACGCCCTCTCATGGCGTTCCCCTCCCTTATCCTTACCATCACCCACTCATGCCGCCGGCGTTTCATGTCCACCGTTTGCAAAGAAACCTCTTTCGCTCTACCTCGACCACACCCTCCCGTCCCAAAGCGAGTCCCTTTTGCCGTCTCTGCCCACGGTCGGACGTGGCAAGACCCTTTTCACTGGATGTCCGACGTCGATGACCACGAGTTCGTCGAGCACCTCCGCCGAGAGAACTCCTACGCTCACGCTTTCATGGCTGACGCGAGGGAGCTTCAGACCCAGCTGGTTTCCGAAATGAAGAGTCGAGTCCCCGCTGAGATTCGTACTCCGCCGGAGCGATGGGGTCCCTGGTCTGTTCTTTGTCTTTTACTCTGTTTTTTGTCTCTTGTAGATATTGATTACTCGGTCGTGATTCCAGACCGTTTGTTCGTGATGGTTATGATCTTTTCTTTTTTCTTTTTAAACCATTTGGTGCTACTGATGCTTTAAAGCGGGAATTGAGGGCTTTGGGCGACCAAGAAGTGTTCTTTATCCTGGGCTCGTACTTTTGCCTGCTTCGTTTGGGTGTTTTGGTTGGTTAGTTGCTTGATGCCACGCGAGCTCATGGACAAATGTTGCTTCTTGTTTCCCATGGCATAAATGCGAACTGGTAAAGCTTGTTTTCAAAATTCTGTTTGTGTTTGCTCCCAAATCCCACCTTTATGGTTTAGTGAAAAAAGTCAGCTTTCTAGCGATGATTCAAGCTCATTGATGTGTTTTGTAGTATTATGGTCGCCCGAGGTACAAGATACACGCTTTTCCAGATTTCACTGCCTGATCTTTCGCAAGCTTCAAAATTGCATGTTTTCTACCATTTTTGTGGCTCGATTACCATTCTTCACCTCAAACTAGTCCTTTCTGAACATGCCTTTGATAGTACTATTTCGGCCATTGGGGTGGCTCCTGGTGTTGTTGAAATTGGAAGCTACAAAGCTGAATAAGTGAACTCTACTTACATTATTATTGTGGTCAAACAGGCTATATTACCAATACATACCCAAAGGGAAGGAGTTTCCAGTGTTATGTAGGAGGCTGGAAGCTGAAAAAGGTTGGGCAGAAGCAGTTCTTAGCTATGTGAGAGGACAAGAAGGAAGAGAGCAGGTCCTCCTTGACTGGAATGAAATAGCAGAGCAACATGGCGAGTTTTCTGCATGTTCATTAATAGCTTATAGGAAAAAATTAGTGACTTTTTCTTACTTTGGTTGATACAAATTTTGATTAATAGAATGTCAGCCCGTTGGGATATCTCCTTTTGATTATCAACTTGTTTAGAGCCTGATTTTTTTCTGCAATGATTAACTCCTTTAGGGGCTCTAGGCTATTGGCTGTAGTTTTTTTACTTATTACTTTCTGCATTTGGTTTTTAAATCTGAGTGACTTATAGTAGGGGTAGTGTTTTGAAGGTGTAACATTGGAAGTTAATCTCTTTTGACTTATTCAAAACATAATAATATTGTTACATTAGATTTCGCACTTTAATGCTATTTTTGTGAGATTGGGAAAAATGGGGGCTATGAAAGTTCGAGTGGAAAAGTTTAAATTTTTGTGAGGTGAAAAAAGATAGAAATTTAAATTTGTGAGTATTTTCCTCCCAATTTCTTTCGGAGCTTCCAAATAGAGCATAAAAGTCATCTTTGGCAAAGCATTAGCCAAAAGATGGGGGAGCAGTTGTTGCTTGTCTTTTACAAGCTGGCTCGGTAATTTGATTTTGATGCCAAATGGCTGGGGCAAACGCACCTCCAAAGGAGCTCCATAGCATAGGACCAGAGTTTTATTGTTCTTCTCCCGTTGGTCCGTAAAATAGAGGCTACCCGGAGTATATATGGATGTAAAAGAGGACAGACAAGGGATATATTTGCAAATGTAGCGACTCTTGCAAGATCCCCTTTGTATTTTTATACTTTGACTCGGTGTTGGGTGATAACTTGCCATCGATACATTAGATAATCGAGTTCTAAGTTTCAGTTTGGTCGATGTCAGAGACCAACTTCTGGAGTAAATGAAACATAGTTGTGGATAAGATTATTTAAGTTGGAATTCACCGTGTTTTACTTATGGATAGCGTGTGTCCTTTTCCCGCAGTAGGCATCTCTTTTAAATTGAAATGATTTTCCTATTCATCTTTAGGTTATGTCCATGTGGGTATGTGTCGAGTTTCCCCGGACCATAGGTTTCTCGCTTATACTGTTGACACTAGTGCAAGTGAGTGGTTTAAGCTTCAAGTCAAGGACATTAATAGGGGATGTATACTTCCAAATATCCAAGTTGAAGGAGTTGTTAGCGTGGCTTGGGCTAAGGATGGCTCCACTCTCTTCTATACCCTATCCGATGAGCATCAACGGCCTTATAGGTAGTTATATTGATTGCTGAAGTTAATCAAATTTCCATGGTGTCCTAGAATTTTACTATCAGTTTTTGCCTGCAGGGTCCTCTGCACTGAAATAAGATCAAGTAATCTAGAGAACGCAGTGATTTTCACAGAAAGAGATTCTAAATACTGTGTGGACATCACAGGAACGAAAGATGGCAAGTTTATAACTCTTAATTCGAGCTCAAGGAATTCATCTGAGGAAGGACCTTACCTATTCCATTTTTTCATTTAATATGCTATTTCTATGAATTTATAGAGATGTTAATAAATGTTTTGTCGTCAACAGTGATTGTCAATATAGCCCGTCACTTTTCTACAGGTTTATGTGATAGATGCTGAGAACCCTCTTGGTGGCTTGAGAAGAATATGTAAGCGTGTATCTGATGTGAGGTTCTTCGTGGAGCATCACTGTGGTTATTTCTATATTCTCACAAATGCCCCTCTATGTGAAAGTGTGGAATGGAATGGTCATGGTTATTACTTGGCAAGATCCATGGTTAAGGATCCAGACCTGGGCAAGTTTCAGGTGACTGTTTTGTCTTGTGCTTCAGACTTTGGATGTTATAAGTTAATATTATAATTATAATTATATATATATTTTTTGTAAATTTAGCATGAGAGTATGTTATTTCTTTCCTCCTCTCTGTTGTCTGGAAATCTTTATCTTTTGCTCTTGGTTCCTGGCAGACTGTCATCCTTCCTGGCGAATGTATCACTATAGAAGACATGGATGTTTTCAATGGACATCTGGTGCTTTCCCTTGATAAGCGGGGTGTACCAATGTTATGCTCCATCAATTTGCCCATCAAAGTGAATTCTGAGGTCTGTCACATCTTTTTACTGCATTTAAACTCTTTCCTAAGGGAAAACATTTCTGTGTATTCAATTTATCAAATTTAATTAGTCACGTCTCAAACTTTTTACTATCTCAATTATATTAATTTTTGTTCAAAAAATTAAAGAAAATGATTGCACTCATTGTGTATTCGCTCATCTCTTTAGTACAAACAAGAAATATGTTTTATTTATAGATAGCTGCAAAAAATGAAACATTTTCGGTCAGACAATAGAAATATGAATACATTGCATATCTGTTATATTCTCTTTTCCAAATATTTATTAAATTATTGTTCATTGTACAACTTTTAATCTTAGTAAAAGTTTGGCTGAAATAATTGTGTGTGGTGCTATTCTCATTCTGCCGTAGGCACAAATTGATAATCTTGTGTGGGCTTTTCTCTTATGTTCACCTTAATCTGCAAAAATTACCTTGAAGGGGAATACAAAACTGGTTCGTTTTAATATAGTCATTAGAGCTTGTTTGGTGTGTCTTTCTTTTTGTGGCCTTTTGCCTTAATTGAATTCTTTTGGCAATTGTTTGAGGAGCTGGCTTTTACTTCAGAGTTGCATCTTTTGATTTGATGCCATTGCCCTGGCTCTTGACTTTTTTTTTTCTATTCCTTTCTTGATTTGCAAAGTGTGATTGTTTTTTACTTGATTTAGGTTTTCCTCTGCCCCAAAAAGCTTCGTAGCTTCTGTAAATGTTCTCTCATAAAAAAAAATAGGGTGGCGAAGTAACCTAATTGTGAGGATGCTGTTGATCTGAGGTAACATCTTTTAGACTTACTGGTGAATTGTTAGCAGAACTAGGACTATGTTTCACTTCTGGTGAAGGCAAGTATTGGCATTTTGTAAATACAGCTCATGTAATGATTATGTAAGTCATGCCTAGGAATCTGCAGAATCTTTGTCTGATGTTCTGGTGGATTCTTGTCGTCAGAATCTATAGTGCATTACAGGCAAGAAAAAATCATGAAGCTATTTCTAGTTAAAGCACTCCTGTAGTTAGTTGATTAGTCATCTGGGTCTCATTTGGCAAGTTCGTTGACATTGAGTTGTTGCCTTGTTGGTGAGTGTGAGCACTTTTTGTATGCAGTGGAAGAATAAGTACTATTACTGCATTTCTTGTATATCATACAGCTTACATGCAATTAATTATCAGAAGCAATTATGTTGCTATAAAAAAGTAATTTCTATTTTCAAATCGTTGAGATGGACAGCTCTTGTCGTGCAACACATGGATAGATAAATTGACTTCTATTGTTAGCTCCTTATTTGTCACTATTGTAACACTTTTTGTACTAATATTCAAATCATTCCCTGCTGTTTTGCAGCTTGCAATGACCCTTGAGCATCTAAACCCGTGGTTTTTTCCCGTCCCTTCAAATTTCTGCTGCATTCTTCCTGGTTCGAACCATGACTTTACGAGTCAAGGATACCGTGCCGTGTTATCTTCTCCTATGGTAGACTGTCTTATCTCAAGAGGAAACTTGCATATTCAGTATGGATTCTTAACTTGAGGAATGTTTGTTTTGTATCGATTTATGCTAGTCAGTTTATGTATTGTTATCCATTCCTCGCTTCTTTTAAATTGCTTCGCTTCTGCTTCCTCTAGGTGCTGATGTAGTCGGATATTTCACTCTTGTATGATTTAACTTCTAAGTAGCTAGTTATCTGTTGATATGAGCACATTCTCATTATGTTATGCCTTGTTTGTTGATCTTGAATCATGCGAGTTCCTCAGCCTGTACTCAAAACTTTCCTGGAATGTAATTGCTAACTGAACATGTATAATCGTTAAATGTTCACTGCGGCGATAGGCTGAAAGAGATTTAATTTCAAATGTGGATTCTCGTCTTGTTGAGCATTATTAGTTTATAATTACCAACAAGGTGTTGGCTTGGTTGGCAGGGGCAGTTCGTTCCTCTCCTTATGATCTTGGGTTCAAGTCTTGTTGAGAGCACTCTAGAACTCAAATTCTGAATGCGTCAAGCCAATATGAGGAGTTGTGAAAGATGGGCCGGACACTACCTAATTGCTAAACTAAAAAAAAAAAAATTAATAATACGATGTACACTTTATCATAGTAATGTGTGTGCATTTGATGATCCTTTATTCCCCTAAATAGTGAAATGAAATGAATTTCCAATGTGGCTGTATTTTTCCTACATAAATTAAGCATTCGTTATTCTTTTTGACAAAATGTGAGAGCAAAAGCAATGACGACATTTCTCATCTAACAAAGAGCTTTTAATTATTTTCCAGTCAAAATATTTTTGTCAATATTCGGTATCACTAAGTGCCTTAAACTTGCAATTGTGGTGCCAAAACAAAGGCCTAAAGTATGTTGGATTCCTTGAATATGATACTTGTCCTATTTGAAGTGCAGATGCCTGATGTAGTTGTTGAGTATGATATGTCAAGACGTACTTTCTCCACCATCCAACAGGAGGAAGTGAGGCGTGTTTCAGCTGACATTGGATCGTCTACCACAGACTATGTCAAAAACTTTGTCAGCCCTATAAATGTAGAGAACATGGAGGAGGAACCCAACGAGAACAGTGCAATGCAGGGTTGGAAGGACTTCTCAGATTTGTTCTGCTGTGAAAGGAAGGATGTTATTTCCCATGATGGTGTCAGGATTCCTTTGACCATTCTTTACTCTAAAGCATTGTGGCAGAAGGGAAAGTGTCCAGGCCTTTTGCATGGATATGGAGCATATGGTGAAGTTCTCGATATAAGCTGGTGTCCAAATCGTCTGAGTCTACTCAACCGTGGTTGGGTTGTTGCTTTTGCTGATGTGAGGTTGGTTCAACCAGATTTTGTTCATCGATTGTCTTTTCGGATACATGTCCATTAGGAGCAACAGCTCTTGTCAGGATTGTCGACTTGGCTAGTCTAAATGAAGGTTTAAATTTTCTCCCTGGCATAAGCATTATCGCTGGTCTGTTGATTATATCAGATGTGCTGGTTTATGCCAATCAAAGTACTAGGCAAAGCACATCAACTAGCCGTCTTAGAAAATTGTGAAAGAGGATATTTTTTCCTATATTAGATGCTTAAAGGGAAAAATGAAAATTTAAGGAATAAGAAATCTTTCAAAGTTAATTACTGCCTTTGTTATCTGCCGAAATTTATATTTAGAGTTAGGGATAACAAATGTAGTCTGCTTAGTCTGTTTATAATCTGTTGTAATCCAGGCTATGATTTTCAGTAAGTTAGCTGGCATCTGAATGATATACTTAACAATTGCGTTTTGTCACATATTGTAGTTTAATATATCTTTTGAATACCATTTCCTATGTCACAGAGGTGGGGGTGGTGTTAATTCCATGTGGCATACTTCTGGCCGTGGGGCATACAAGCAGAACTCTATTCATGACTTTGCATCATGTGCTAAGTACCTTGTTCATGAGGGTTATGTTCGTGATGATCAGCTTTGTTCTATAGGACATAGTGCGGGCTGTCTTCTTGTGGGGGCTGCTATAAATATGTATCCAGGTCTCTTTCATGCTGCAATTATGAAGGTAAGCACTTTCCATTGCGGTTCACAAATCATACATCTAGTCTATTGTGTTTTCTATCTCTACAGTGGATTATGCACATTGCTTATGGTTTCAAAGTTCCTTGTTTAGAATTCCTGAAGAGAAATTAGTGAATTCTATGTGAGTTATGGACTTCAGATGACTCTACCAATATTTATCTTTTTGTTGCTCGTGGAAGCATCAGTTTCCCCTTATAGACATAGTTACTTCAAACAATGGCAGCAAAGGTTAAACATCATTATGTATGATTCGTAATCCTGTCACCTGCTGCAGCAGCTTCACGATTTTAAATCTTCTTCTTGAGTAATCTTTTCTTGATCTGCTTCAAACTGGAAAGAAATTCTGCTGAACGCTGCTCATTGTGCGAGTTTGAGTACTCAGATCATGCTGAACCTTTGCCTTTGATTATTTCGGAGCAATGACACCAAGATAATGTGCCCCAGGTACCTTTTCTCGATATATGCAATACGTTGTTGGATCCTACTATGCCGCTTTCCATATTGGACCATGAAGAGTTTGGAGATCCTCGTATCTTGCCGCAATTTGAGTCCATCATGAGTTATGCGCCTTATGATAACATTCGGGAAGGCGGATGTCATCCATCAACCCTTGTTTCAGCGTCATTTCTTGACTCAAGGTAGCATATCTTCATTATTGTACAAATGCTTTTTATTCGCAATTCAACTCATAGGCTTGATGTGGCTTTCTTTGATTTTGTTGATCCAGGGTTGGAGTGTGGGAAGCTGCAAAGTGGGTGGCTAAAGTGAGAGAAGTTGGGTGCTCGCGCTGTTCACATTCAGTAATATTGAGAACAAATATGAGTGCAGGACATTTTGGTGAAGGGGGACACTATAGGCATCTCGAGGAAACGGCTTTTGACTACGCATTTCTGATTAAAGTTACTGGGGCTTTCAACGAGTGGTTTTGTAAGGCTTGAAAAGTCAATCCTATTGGTGAGTAAAAACAACGAGTTCCGGTTTGCGCTTAAATAACAAATTCCTGCTCGATGCTCTTCCTCCATTTATCACTGGCGTTAAGGGACTGGTGCATGCTGTTACGGGGTTTTGGCACTAGGGTAGGCTACCCTCTCCCAGTCAGTTCTTATTTTGTTATGTCCATTTGATTGTTTCATTCATGTGAATTATTTTCCTTCTAGGAAAAATTTTCAACTGGAAAAACTTCTCTGGCTAACATGTCTTGATGTTCTGTATATGCACGAAAGATCTTCCATTTTAACAAGTTATATTGGGACGGTGGGAGCGCGGTATAGGAAGCCCTTAGTTCTTTGATTGAAGCCTATCGATTTGATCAGTTGATTGTCACAATGCAGATAGTTCTGTATGTGAAGACACCCGGGAATTCCAGTCCCTTGCCCGAGCTTCAGTACGTAGGGCTGCTTGACATGCAGTCACCTGGAACTTCTGAACAGTTGCCCGCCCTTCGTGTACTGGGAAGTAGGATTGCTGTCTTTGAACGCTTGTCGAATCTTCGAAGCCTTTGTCCTTTACGTATTAATTTCTATGCGGGATTACAGGCCTCAAATCTCTGACCCATTCTTGGTCTGAACTTTGTTCCGAGTCTGTCACATAAGTTACACAGTTGCATGCTAGTCCTACATGTACTAATGCACCCATCCACTTTTGGCCCGTGGAACATTCGCATTCCTTGAAGCTGTCTGTTTTTTCCTCCTTGCACGTCGTCGCTCTAATTTGCACTTTGTTGTCCAAGCTGCGACTGCAATGATTTTCAATTGCAAAATCAACTGGGTATCGTTTTTCCGTTTCCCCGCACCCTTTGCGGCGGCTAATATGCTTTCTTGTTCGTCCCCGCAAAGGGGAGCTGCATTTTAGCGTACTTATCTCGTCACCGCCCATCGCCGGAACTTTTTCTTTTGCAGATGGTCAAAGCGAAAAGGCTGCTGAGAAGCCGGATATGCCTTCTGCATCTGCTTATTCCTGTCCCCTCGTCGGCAGTCATCCGATGGCGAATTCCACCATCTATTAACCCATCACCCTCGTTTTGTTCAGTCTTCAGTAGTGAATCATTATGGAGAAGTACATGGCCCCCCAGCTAATGAACTCATACCTAATCAAATTAAGCCGTGGTTTTTTTTTTTCAAGTTACTATAAATGCAAACCTGGGTTTGTTGAGCAAGGACGTATCTGGGTCTGCAAATGTTATATTTGTTTTCCCAAGGCATTGAATCTGGGATCTATCATAGATAGAAACCAATTCCGACTCCCCAAACCCTTCGCCACCAGGCCGACATCTGCCGGTTTTCAGTTCAAATTTTACTGATAGTCTCGACAGCAAATTATCATCAGCACGGACAAGGTTCAGGACCATGTATGTCCTCTGAAGAAGTAAAAAAGGGTCAAATGTGAGTTACTTCATCTATCTTGAGACTTGTATTTTCCTCCTTTTTTCCCTCGTCAAATCGGCTCCGGAACGAGCACGAAGGGCCAAGAGAGGGGGAATAACAGTACAGGTCGAAAATGAATTTGATGATACAAAAATTCTCGAGTTTTGGAGCTCTCGAGTCGAGTCCGAGTCCATCCTTTGTCGCGTTCTTCTTTAAAACCCTAATTGAACCCAGAAGAAAATCATTGCTGAAGACGTCGACGAGGGGGAGCGACTGATGTTTGCCGTAACCTATTAGGATGCAACGTATAAAAAGACTGGCCGTGCCTCTCGACGTTTGATGAATAAGTTTTGACGAGACCACGAAATGGATTCTCTTCTCCGAGAGGTCGAGCGTTCGAGTTTAGTCTCCGAGGTCGGCATGACCTCAATCTCATCGGCGATCGTCGCAACAATTCCAGCAGAATCCATGAGAACCTCGCGTTCATCACAGCGTTAATACTCGCTGCGATGAGAAATGGACGTGGTCGAGAATGAGTATATGTCATGGCCTGCATGCAATTTCTTTCCCTTTATGGGAGCGAGTTGATTATTTTCTTTAAAAGATGGGTTTGAGTCGAAATTCATTTGAACTTACTTTTAGTTGGCCTCTATTCGTTATAACTCTTTTCTTTTCGACCCACTCATAAAATCCCAACTGACCGATTAGGATAAAAGTAACCCCCCCAAGAAAATATTAAATCTGGTAACAATTCAATTTCATTCTAAATCTTTTTGCATCAATATTAATTGAGTACATCCGGCCAATTTTGAACGGAAATCGGACATGATTACGTGAAATGATTGGCGGGACATTTTTAATAAATTTTTTATAGGTTTTATTGTTTTTTTGGTTATGTTTTCTCTTTCATGCATTACTCCTTTTTTTTTCCCTTTATCTTGATGTGGGCCAATAAGAACTTCTATAGCAAATGTCATATACAAAATCGTGATCTCACGCAGCCCCTTGCCCAGACCAAGTGAGGGCGTCGTGAGCATCTCGGCTTCGCTTGTGACCATTAAGGATGTCACAACCCTCGTCCATGGCTGGTGAGGGTCGGTCAGGCCCTTCCACATGCGAGGGTCGGGACACCCTTGTTAGGCCTCATCCAAAAATAAGAATAAAAAAAGGAAAAATTATTATTAAAAAATTATCTATGTCAGCTGACCGTGCCATGTCGGACAGTTGATATCAACTAAGTAATTTTTGGTCAAAATTGATTGGACAAATTCAATTGATACCCATACAAAAAGGTTTAAGACTAAAATGATTCGATTACAAGTTTTATCATTGAAATGGTACTAATATAATAGGTTGAGGATTTTTTTTTTGGTACTTTTTCAACCAATTTGAAAACCGTTCCGACAAATGTGAGGGAGAAAATGGGCAAATGGACCTATTCTCCCCTTCACTAGAGACAGGGCCGGGCGCAACCCACCAATTCAAGTCAAATGTCAATCATCGGGTGCATCATCGTTATTCTCAAATGTCATCAAATCCGGTAACAACTGTGGATCAATAAAGGAGCAGGCAATTTGTCATCTTTCTTGTTCTACGAAAAATCCCAAAGCGAGTGATTTCGAGTCCCCAACAAATCAGTCGATGCAGAGCTCCTATTTTTTCAACAGTATACCCCCGACCGGCCGGACTCCGACAAACTGTCTCGTAAAAATCGGCTTTGGTTTTCCAATGACCGTGGTTCACTCGCTTATCTATACGCTGGTAGATACGGAAGGGATACATATGGCTCCTCTCGTTTCCTTACAATACAAAAGACAGTTGCTCGACAAGCATGCACGAATTGGTTAAGACCTTAAACGGACGTCCGGCTGCTTCACCCCTACCTGAACAGCTCCCACCACTTTATACACTCACTCGTTCGCCATTAGTTTCACTGTCCCATTTTTAGTGATATGTTCTGCAGAACGTGGGTCTAATAGCCGTTCATACAGGCTCCTCGGCAACTGTTGTTTATCATTATAGCGAACCGCATTCAACCAAGAACGACCATATGTAGCACACACACCATGGAATTATCTCTGAACCATTAGCCACATCAAACAGTGAGGATCCGACGCCATATCAGATCAAGAATATCCACAAGAGATGACAAGACGGTATCCTCCCCCCTAGAAGAAAGAAAGAAAGAAAGAAAGGAAGGGGGAAAAGAAAAACAAGAGCCGGAGAGAGAGAAGAGGTCAAATGGAAACAAAGTAAAATAGTAAAAATGGATGGAAGGAATATCTAACTTATCATGTCTTCTGGCGCTTCTGCACCTGATCCAACCCTTCGTCACCTCTTGCATCTGTAACATGGGCCATTGTTGAATTGCCAGGATTGGGACTACCGTGATCCTGAGAAGCAAACCAGAAAATTTAGGAAACAAAAAGCAGAACCAGAAGGAAGGACAGACAAGACAGAGAGAACAAGAGTGAGATCGCTAAGGCAAGTGAAGATGACAAGACAAGCATAACCGCAAGTGTGAAGGGAAAAGAACCGAGTCTATTGCCCGCATCGTACCATTGGAATAGAAGTTCCAGGCACAAGCCCTCCTCTATCCGCCCGCTTTCCAAGGTCAATCTGGACTGAGATTCTGGCCTGTGATAGATCCACACCGGCGTTTTGTAGTGCATTTGTCAGTGAATTTAATAACCTGCAGATTGCATTATAGAATTCGAAAGTTTGAACACATAAATCTAAATCCAAGAAGATGGTGCTGTTACAGTATGCCAAAGAATCAGCCTCAACTCAGCTGATAATGATATGAATAGAACATAGCTGCTATGGAGCAAGAATACCACTCCAAATGAGTGAGCAGAGAAATAAGTTTTGGTTGTCTAATTGACATACAACTGAGCGAATACAAAAACACCAAATAAGAAGCATCAAGTTTTGGCAAAATAAAATAAAACATCACAAGTATATGGCTCAAGAGTACTGCTCTAATAATCAACAAATAACGTGCAAATTCAGATAAAGTACTCACTTCTAGTTCAAGTCAGCGCAATTGCAAGCTCATAATGAATAAAGCACAAATTTGATGCCTAAAAGAGAAGAAGTTGGAAGCAATTGCATAGGAACATTTGAAATTAACCAGGACATAGAATAGTGCACATACTCCAAATGTAAAATACAAAAGCAACTGCCCATATCAAATATCGCATATATTTCATACATAGAAATTAAAAATCTAATAACGGGATCGCATAAAATGTCAGTCATCATAAACCTAAATTTCCAAGAGGTCTCTTTGATAAAATCTCGACATCAACAATATTGAGAAATAAGAGAATTGGAAGAACAAATCGTAGAAGATTTCTTTTATGTGGGTTGCATGCTTATAGGATTTGAAGAGGGAAAACTGATAATGAAGAGAAACAAATATTCAACAGTTTCTTGACATGAAGAGGCAAAGCTGATCATGAGAACCAGAAAAAAAAACTACCACCATGGAAATCACTGTGCTGAGAAAAGCGGCGTATTGATAGAGCGGAAAGATAAGGCCCATCTTTGATAACTTAGACATATAGATAAAAGACAGATCCATACTCACCCTTGAGAGTAAACACTTGAAATGCTGATTGTCCCCCCTTCAATAGTCAGATCTTCCTGCTGATCAGGTGCCGTGTCTGCAGTGCACTCTGTCGGTTGAGCATCTGGAAATGGTCTCTGAAGATGATTGGAAATCAAATCATCACTTCGGACTGAAACAGGTAAGGGACCAGCGACGTGCATTGCCTGTTTAGCTACCTCCGATTGCTGAACCATGAATTTGCTCGTGAGATCTCTTCCAGGATCAATTTCTGATGTATTCTGTGAGCTTGTGAGCATGTTTGAGGTTGTGCCAGTGCTAGTTTCCTCCAATTTTCCAGGATAAGAAGACACAGGACCAGAACCATTTTTCATGGCTTGAGGTGGGCTGACAACACTTTGAACGCGCCAATGGCTATTTCTCTGCTTTGAGGAAGAACCAAAAGTTACCAAGAGGAGTCCACGCAGTAAGCAAATCAAAACACACGTGTTCACAATTGAAAACAAAATTTCATATATGTTGACGTGCTGCTTTTTCACACAATAGTGTGAAAAGACTGATTAATGGCTATTCAACACATAGTTCAGGAAATAATTTCCACTTCTGACATTCTGCTTCTGGAGTAGTACACTCCCAGTACCTTTTCTCGTTGCATTGCGTGGCAATGAGCAAGATGAAGAGCAGTCCCTCTAATTTAACGAAATATATTATCAAGAAACCATAAGCTGCCTTGCAGAAATTCAATAAATGATGCAGTTAATGGAGACAACTTGAAGAATGGGCATGAAACCTCAACTATTAAACTTACCCATAAGAAAAATCATAACTCGAGTTCAAAGAGAAAATTTTCATAAAGGAAAAACTTTCCAGAATGAGGTGCATCAACAGATGCCCTCCACGTTTGTCTTGTAGAACTATAAGGCCCACAACCAACTGTCCACAGTAACTGGGTGCAGGATCCTAATTGTGTGGTAGCGAAGAGATACAAGTCTTAACAAAGAAATGACAGAAAACAGAAGAGTGAACACACAGAAGGCATATCCAGATAATAATAAATATCAAAACAGAACACCATGATGGAGCACACTGAAGGAAACACACCCCAGCCCACATTTTTTATATTTGGTTAAATACAAGAGCCAGAACAGTGACTGACCCACGGCATCAACTTGGTGGGCTCTGAACTCCAACCCTGGTAGGAGTCTTCATACTTATGTACCTTTTCCTGTAAATAGCGGACGTAGTCAATTACCTGCAGGCAGTGAGAACCAACCAATTAGGCAAACCATATTAAGGAACCACAAGCAATGAGAATTCTTCCAGAACCCGATTTACCTCTAACAAAAAAGACGCTGTATCTCTCTTTTGGTCACTATGGGGTATGAGATCTCTCAATATCTGAAATCTGAAACCAAAGATCCATCATGAAAATATGGCTCCCTAGCGATCCGAAAGTTATCATTCATTCATGGAAAGCTACTTGTATATCATGGGATAGTAGATGAGCTGACAATAAATCCTGATGGAGTAAAAAGGAAGAGAGAAGAAAACAATACTTTTTTTTGGGTCAAAGAAAACAATACTTGATAAGGCAAAGAAATTTGAATGCTACAGAAAAGTAGGACCAAGATTATGTTCACCCTCTTTCTATGCATAACAATACAACTTCATTTGCTATCACCAACCGAACACAGTGCATCATGGCCCAGCTGCTGGCAAGACCACGAGGCTACGAGGCTCTCATAAAATTCACCATCGGAGGTTGACAATACACAACATAATCAAATCGAGCACTCTGATAAGGATGCAAAAGGACATACCTCTCATTGATTTTGCTCCTCCTCCGTTGCTCCGTGACCGAATGCTTTGATCTTATGGCATTCGCTTTATCGCTGCTCTTATCTGCAGTTCAAATTGCAAATCTTCACAATCAGAGTGGACCAATACCGCTTACTAGAACTACAATTCAGCAACGAACCAAGCTCAAAATGTCAATATATCCGAAAGTGGCCACAAAAAAAAAGAAGAAGATATTTCCAGCAAGTAAAGTGAAAAATGAAACGCACATCTCCAAAAGGCTCAAAGTTTAGCCATTTCCGGATCAACAGGTCATTAACAACGCATACCGAGTTACTGGGTCCGAAAACTGTGGAACAAGCAAGCGTCTACTAGCACGTTGAACAAGAAATTACCGTCCCCCGAAAAATTTATCCAACTGGGGAGCGAAAATCCCAAAACAGGTAGCGACACGATCGGAAAAGCCCGTACCTTTGGGATTCGCACTGTTGCTAGTGTTCGAAACGTTAGAGGAAGGGCCATCTTTCTTGGAATTGAGATCTTCCTCCTCGTACTCATCGTAATCCTGGCTTCCTTTGCCCGATCTCATCCTCCCACCGAGCTCGAATTCGCGGGAGCCACGCAGAAACAAAAAGAAAAAACTCCCACCGCCGTGATATCGATGAAATTGAAGTATCGGCGAAGACACGCACACACAGAGGTTCGATAGGTACAAGAAATGGGGCTCTTGCGCACGCTGTTGGGACAGCAACTGTTAGCACGAAAAATGCGTCGTAGGAGCCATGACTGGGTTTTTCTATGGAAGTGGGTATTGGGGGGAGGAGGGAGAGAGGAAGGTGGTGGAGCGGCGCTAGGGTGCGGGTGAGCTCACATGGTGCCTGTGAGCTCACAGAGGTTCTTGGGGGAAAAAAGGTTCTCTTTTTTCACGTTTTCTGTCGCTCAAACTTTCGACAATCGATCGAAAAGAATTTACTTTGCCATCCCGAGACATTCACAAAAATCATTTTTTTTTCTTTCTCGCTATGTTCAGATATTTTCGAGCGTAGCCAGAGCTGGTCGACGCATCGACCCGCAAAGGCGTGCGGAGAAGCCGCCCGAGGAGGACGGGGCTCCAGTTTCATATCGCAGCTGGGCATGTGTGTGTCAAGCGACGCACCCATGGGGCGCGTTGTCTCTCCATATCTAATCTAATCAGTCATTCAAAAGAAAAAAAAAAATCGTGCCATGGGTGGTGGCTCTCCGACGGCCGGCGTTATCCCATTAGGTATCGGTCCTAACTAATTCGATAATTTTTCGGAAAAAAATGGCCAAAATGATACATCACTCGAATTTTATATCGTTGAGTATGTTATGCAGTTGTTCGTAGAGTGTCGCGCTCAATATGGTATGCATGGCGACCCGATGCGTTAGTCATCGTTCATTGCAAGAATATATTAAAACAAGAGAGGCTTTCTTAAATTTGAAATGGTAAGTGGAATTGGCGGGTATGAGCATAATATATCCTCTCTGATAAAGCTTCCGGTTGGCATTTCTTTTATTAAGAATTGGTTTTGTCTTGTTTGTAAACAATAGCTAAAGGTAGTCGACCACAATTAGCAGGATTTTATTGAAAAGTAATTAATTTCAAGTGCATTGTCACGAAACTAAACTAGAAAGTTTCTATCACTTTATGTTGGGTGGATTCGTTTCGTAAAAAAAAAGAGTTATTTGAAAAATATATACACATGGTATCAGAGTCAGGTGGGAGT
Source organism: Rhodomyrtus tomentosa (assembly GCA_028455895.1). Taxonomy (NCBI): domain Eukaryota; kingdom Viridiplantae; phylum Streptophyta; class Magnoliopsida; order Myrtales; family Myrtaceae; genus Rhodomyrtus; species Rhodomyrtus tomentosa. Next base: position 6,757,768 of record JAPCWY010000003.1, on the reverse strand, counting down.
AGAATTGGTTGTTCTTTTGAGAAACGTATTGTATAAACTAGCTTTTTATTGTTTTAAGGTGGATCTCATTTGGAACCACAATGCCTTGGCATAAGTTCAGTTGGCGTGATAGCAGAGGTCAAAAGTGAACAACTAAAATCAATTTTATACAAAATTGATCTTTTTAGAAGAATTAATTATTCCTCAAATAGTTCTATATCTGAGTTAAGTCAGATCCCAAATCATTTAAATAGAGAAGAAATTAATCTTGGAGAGTTTAACAAGTCAATTAAGAATTGAAAAATTTCAAAAGTTAAATATGACAAAATTTATTCTGAATCTTAGTTTAAGAAACTTTTTAAGTCAAATGATTATGCTATCATGACTGAGGAACGTGATACCTCTTTCTTCCTCATATTCATTAATTCCCCTTTTGAATAAAGATTCCTTGAAGAAACATGCTTCGAAGTATAATGATATTCATTTTAGTATGGTCCAAGTCGGTATTAAACCTCTTTCAAAAGAAGGTTTAAATACTTCAAGTTTTCTGGTTTAAGAGATGCAAGACTTTTGAGGTATGAAGACTCTCTTCTTGCTACAATAGAGACAAGTCTCTGCAATGGCCCCATTCATTTTGATTATTATCCAAATTTTTCAATTTCATTAAAAGATAAAAACATAATGAAGTCACTTGTTTTGCAAATCAAAACTCATAATTATAGTTTAGATGAAGGATCCATTCCACTTTACCTCATCTATAAAGTCCACTATAAAGCTATGAGTTCTGCTTTTGATGTTCATTCCTTAAATGATACTCCGAAAGGACAAACCCTTCTTTTGCAGATTGATATTTCTCGGTCAAATTCAATAATTCTAAAGTACATTAGTTGGAATGATGTTGTTCTTCCTAACTAATGAGAAATTGAAAATCTCATTCCTCAAGTTTCTATTAAGAATGACACACCTACTAATGTAATCCAACATCCCGAAGGAAAAGCTATAATACAATTCCCTAGGAGATCTTTTGATACAAATTCGTTCATTTCTACAAGACCTTCCTTTCATGGGTCTTCTTCACGAAGGTCAGTAGATATTCGTCCAAGTCTACCTCATGTGATTTCAATTCCTGTAAGCAGTCAAGGTAGTATCAATATTTTTGATGTCATTCCTGCACAAGGACATGCAACTCCAAGTGCACCTCCTTTAAATATTTCTGGTTTAGATACTAGTTCAAGAATCTCCAGACCTGTCTATCATCAACAAGGTCCTGAATCCCTTGAACTTACTCAGTCCCAAATGGAAGACGATGATCTAGAGTGTAATATGCTTGAAAAAGTTTTCACTCATGATTGCAAGTTTTTGAATAAATAGTTTAATTCTGAAGAAAATTTTGAAATCAGAAAATGATTTTTTAAGAACTTTAAACAAAGTGGTAAACAAATTAAAGATCAATTTTATAAATTTCTTGATGAAATCGGAAAGCACATCTTTTTCTTTGATTGGTTTGAGAATTATTTTCTTGAAAAAAAGAAAATTTATAATATGGAAACAACTTTTAAGTGGAAGCTTGATGATGATCAAGTCATTGAATCAAGTCATCATCCTTTAGGAAAAATTAATATTTCTCATTGGGAAAAGGAAATTCCTGCTGCTCCTTTTAAGACACCTTCTGAAATTGAAAATAATGAATTTAAGAAGATTATTGAACATAATAATTTCTCAAATCAACATCTACATTCAATAAGTGTTCAATTGGATATGATTGAATCTTCTATTGAAAAAACCTCATTTCATTATGTTCCTTCATCTTTCAAGATCTCAAAAATAGAAGAGAAATTATTAAGGAAGATTAATAACAATGTCTTTTAAGTTTATTAGTCCAATAGTTACGATATGACTTAGAAAGTAAGAAATAAACACTCAGAAAATGATATAATAATTCTAAAGCAGTACACAATATAGCAACATATATTAAAAGCACAAGCAATATTAATTATTTATGATTAAAATATGTATAAAATAATTATTCAATAGATATATCAAAAATCCAACCACATAAATTAATAAATCCTGGCACAAGCAGTAAACAACTTTGTATATAAAAGATTGTAGCAAGTATGATATAAATGCGATAACAGATGGTATATATAAAAATAAATAAAGTATTTATCATAAAAACCACAGTAAGGAGGCAAAGCTTACATAATCTGAGGTATATTACTGAAATTTAAATATGCAAAGTGAAGTGTGTGCGGCTAGTCCAGGATAGAAAATCACAGATCAATCTTCACTAGGAGCTGTATGCAAAATGTATGCAGAACTTTAAATTGCAAAACACAATGCCTTAGACATCAACAGGAGGCAGAGCCTTCCGAATCTGGGTCGTAATAGGCAAAATATGATGAAATATGTACTTTTATTGATATGAACAAAGATTTACACAAGAGAAATCAAAAGATCCGTAGATTTGTGCATAAAACTTTAAAATCTCAAGGAAGAACAGAAAGGTTTCTGGGTAGAAATAGTAGGTAAGCAAGGTTGATTACTTACAAATCTGGGTCAAGGAATGAAAGTGTAATATGGTTCTTCAAAAGGTAGAAAGGGTAGAAAGGTTTTTCGATGAAAATTAGCTCTAGGTAAGAGAGAGAGCTTCGAGGGAGAGAGCGAGCTTCGGGAGAGATGGATGGAGCGAGAAAGAGTGAAGGTGTATGCTTCCGAAGTCCCTCTGTCCATTGGAGGAAGTCTAGTTTTAAAGACCGAAAATTTTATTGTTGCTACAGTGAACAGTAAAAGTGAACATTAATCTTAAAAAACCGCTACAGCGTACAATGAATAGTGCACAATGTATAGTGTTAATCGGTGTACAAAATACTGAAATACAGAAATATTACAACAAAAACTTAATCAGAATCTCGGGCGAGGTCGATGCTGTAACAATCGTCTTCGCTGGTGTTACCACTTTGGTGTGAAGATGTGTCATGCCCTGCGTTCCGGGCACGAACGCGCAACTCCCTACAAGCATAAACTCTCTCGAGATCTTAGGATTCACATAGGTTGAGAGATGAACCATATCGATAGTAAGCGAAAGTGATAATATACAAACTTCTACGTACAATAATAAAAAGGGATCTGGGTAACGAGAGTACCAATAGATACATAAACTCTCAAATATTCATACAAGAGTACTGGCAAACTAAACATGCTGGTCAGTAGGGGTGGCAGGACTAGTACAAAAGACAATCATCACTACTCCCAAAAATAGACAGGAATCGAGGTCACCATCAAAATATCATACCAGAAACATAAACTCCTAAGTCGAATTACTAGAGTCATCAGTTTCCTCAGCCTCTTCAGTGGGCTCGTACTCCGAGAGGGTCACCGAACAAACCTCGACGGTGTCCTCCAACGTCTCGTCAACTGACGACTCCACCAGATCGTTCTCGGTAGCCTCGATCTCGATGACCTCGTCGGTGTTCTCCAAGGTCGAGATCCTCTCAAGAACGTTTCTCGAGCCGGCTACTGACCCTTCGGCCTCCACCGAATCCCAAACAAGATGACACCAATTAGAGACTATCCCACGGGGTACCTTAGTGAGCTTCAATGGCCCCGTAGAAACATCCCCTACCTTTCAAAACCAAGCCTCGCCCTATGAGGCTTCCAACTGCTGCCACCATCGTCGACCCAGATTACGGTGCATTTCCTAATATTCATAGTTCCCCATCCGTCCGGAAACTCCTCAAAATATACGGACATCTCTTTCGGATCACCAAATCTAATGGAAAACATGATCACAGCCTAGGATCTGAAAATGTGGTCCCATAACGGGGCGAGATTTACATCTCAATAAGGTAGGTCCTAACCCTAGGTTAGGCTGACCGTACATTCAGACAAATGCAATCAAGGACAAACGCACATGCAACCACAAGAGATATTCAACGGTCATTAAATAACATGTGGATGAAACGAGTGTCAAGCATGCAGTCATGGTACCATATCACATCACTAGAATCAAACACATATTGCCATGCCAAATCACAATTTCCACCCTTCTAGTCCTCCTCATTTTCAAGCCCGCGCTTAGAACGCCTCAGGCTTGATCCGCTTAAATACGCCTCAGACTATCACATTGACAAATCTGCGTAAACGCATTAGGTTTTCAATTTCACTTCAAGTCTGTGTCGACACATTTCAATCTCCGTCCCGCGTTTCAATGCATCTGGACTATGGCCATTCCGATCCCGCGTCTCGTACGTCTCAGGGTATCGTTCAACTCAAACCCCGTGCCTCAGCGCCTTAGGATATCCATCCATACAACCCCGCGTCTAAAAGCCTCAAGATGTCACAATTTCTCAGACATGCCAAATGCGACAATCAATTCATGACACAAGCATTGTTAAGCATTCAGGCCATTCACATCTCTCAAGGATGTACAAAGGACAATCTCACCACAAACTTCTAAGAATCAATCTCATTCACATTCAACTTCCCCAATTGAGTCCAATCCTCCTAGCCAAAGTTTAAAAACTCCTTACCTCAAGCTTAATTCAACAAAATTCTCCTTCTAAGCACTTCAATGGTTCGGTTCAATTATCACAAGAACAAGTCAATCTCACAACCTAAGAAAATTCATCAAATCGTCAAATTTTCTTGCTCAATTCGTCAATCCATGAAACATAAACCTCATTGACATGTTCATCGATATCCTAGCACGTCTCAATGATGAATTTGAGACTCAATTCTAACACCATCAGCCTCCCACATATTCGGTATGCATAGAATCGAAACATGGCATTTTCGGTTCTATGCATATCTAAACTAATCAGCCCTTAAACTAACTTAAATCCTTAATTTATCCACTAATCTACTTGCTTTGGTTCTGTGCATATCTCAACCAATCAGCCCTTAAACTAACTTAAATCCTCAATTTATCCACTAATCTACTTGCTAATATGTAGTTCTGAGGTTTGGGGAGCCTCATCAAAAATTTGAAGCCAAGACGACGCCGGGAAGTCCTTGAACGACGCCGGTTACAACCGGTCTTCAACTGGTCAGTTTTTATCCTTCAAACACAAGTTTCATTTGGGGTCAAAACTCCACAAAATTCATTTAAAATTTTTATCACGGTTCATCCTACATGTCTTCTAGATGTCTACAAAATTTGGCAGAAAGAATCAAAGGTTTCGGGGTCCTACGGAGTCTAAACAGTGGCTTACCTCTAGCTGCGACGGTTTTCGTCGACTTCCGGGAGAATGGCCGGCCGGGACTCCTCAATGGGTCAAATGACCTGATTCCACTTGAAAAATGTCAGCAAGAGGATGAGGAAGGGGCTGGTGGTCGGTTTAGGTCCAAGCGGTGACCGGAGGCGGCGGTTGACGGCGGCGAACAGGCGGGCAATGGCTGGAGCTCTCTCTTGGCGAAGAGAAAGAGAAGAAGAAGATGATGATGATCGGCAAATTGGAGGGGGGTTCGGCTGAAGAGAGAGAGAGGTGCGGTATATACACAAATGGCTTGGTCACTTGATTGAATGGTAGGTTAAAAGTGTCCCCATCTACATCAATACATAATCCTTTGACACTTGTCCAAGGGTCAATCAATGCCCATCCAATGGCTGTTATCTCTTCTTATTTTTGGCAGCCTTGGGGTGTAGTTAATAATCAAAATGACTTCATCCAATTATAAGTGCAATGTCAAGGCTTGAGGGGCAAAATGGTAATTTTACTCTCGACGTCCAGAACGTCGTTTTTCTAATTTCAATTTTCTTTGATAAGGCGACGACCAATCTAATTATAATGTTGGAATCCTTGATTCTCCATTTTCTAATTTCGAGACTCGTTTCTGAATCATTTCTCTATCGGAAGTGATTCTAGCCTATCTCGAACTGACGGACGACTTTTGCAGACGTTACGCGTATCGACCCTGTGATTCATATCATAATTAGAGCTCGTCAATTCGTGGCGACTTTATATGTCATGTAATTATGAGGGTCTATCACTAGTTTCAACGGTCTCGATCGTCACTGTTTGATTTAGGAAAATTTTACAAATTATACATTGGTTAAGTGGCATCACCCGCGCTCCAATCGTATAACGCTAGTAATGCATTCCTTAATCATTCTTAGATCGACCTTTTTATGGCTCTAAATGTCCTCTCGACAATCCTTATGGTCAAAGTGTCATTTCCTATTCGAGTTCCCTAGGTCCGCGTATCTTGCCTCGCGTTAGCCTTTCCCTTTTGGTCAGTCAACTCAAGATTGATAAGATCTGAGCGAGATACGACTGAAATATATCATTAGATACATTCTCATTAATGGATCTCGAAGTAACAGGAAAAATCAAAATGTCACAACTCTTCCCCCCTTACAAAAATTTCGTCATCAAAATTTACATTAAACCCAATTACTCAAATAAATGGGGGTATTGATGCCTCATCGTTTCCTCGCTTTCCCACGTAGCGCCGTCGGTTCCACGGTGCTTGCAAACAACTTTGACCAATGGAATCATGTTATTCCTCAAAATTTGCTCCTTTCGGTCTTCGATCCTAACTGGCTTCTCCATGTAAGATACTCTGTCATCCACTTCTATAACCTCGTAGTCTAGCACATGCGTTGGGTCCGGTTCATATTTACGTAGCATGGACACATGGAAGATGTTGTGCACATGGGATAGATTAGGCGGTAAGGCCAGTTTGTAGGCTAAGGTCTCAATCCGCTCCAAAATCTCAAATGGACCTACGTACCTTGAGCTCAGTTTTCCTTTCTTTCCAAATCGGGATAATCCCCTCATCAGCGACATCTTAAGGAAAATATGATCCCTTACTTGAAACTCCAAAGGCTTACGTCGTTTATCCGCATAACTCTTTTGAAGACTCTATACCATCTTCAGTCTATCCCGAATTATCTTTACGGCTTCCACCGATTGGTCTACTAACTTTGGGCCTATAATGCTTCTTTCTCCAACTTCGTCTCAGCAAATCGGGGTTCTGCAAGTTCTTCCGTAAAGCGCTTCAAACGGTGCCATTCAAATGTTTTGCTGATAGCTGTTATTCTATGCAAACCCTACCAAATGCAGTTGATCCTCCCATCCACCTTTGAATTCTATTACACATGCTCACAACATATCCTCGAGCTTTCTGAATTTTCCTCTCCGATTGTCCGTTCGTTTGTGGATGGTATGCCGTGCTAAATTGCAGTTGAGTTCCCATAGAATCTTGAAGACTTTTTTAGAAATTCGACGTAAACTTGAGGTCTCTGTCTGATGTGATCGTCACGGGTACTCCATGTAGTCTCACTATCTGCCGCATATGCAACTCGACATATCTATCCATTGTGAAATCCTTTCGCATAGGAATGAAGTGTACAGACTTGGTCAATTTGTTCACGACTACCCAAATAGAATCATGGCATCTTTGGCTCCTTGGGAGTCCCATCACAAAATCCATCGTTAGGTGCTCCCATTTCCATTTAGAAATTTCTAGTGGTTGTAATAATCCATCAGGCTTACAGTGTTGGGCCTTCACCTGCTGGCATATCAAGCACTTTGCCACAGACTTCGTTACATCCACTTTCATATTGTTCCACCAATAATGTTGACACAAGTTCTGATACATCTTCGTGCTTCTTGGGTAAAGACTATAATTGCTCCTATGAGCCTTTGATAAAATCATTTTCCTGAGTTTTTCGTCCTTTGGCATGCGTAGACGTCTTTGGAATTTCAAGATTCCATCCTCTAACACTTGGAATCTGGTTTTCTTTTTGTCGCGTCCATATCCAGGATTTTCTGAATTTGGGTCAATATGCTGCAAGGCTTTTATCTTTTCCTGGACCTCAGGTTATACTCTCAGTGTGGCCATCAAACTAGACAGTTGACAGACTTCCAATCTGAAGTCAAAATCTCTCAAGTTCTCAAATAACGACCACCCTTTTACTAGTAGACAGACAATACTCGATTTCCGACTAAGTGCATCCGAGACTCTGTTTGCCTTCCTAAGGTGATACAATATGTCGCAATCATAATCCTTAAGTAGCTCTATCCATCGACGATGCCCCATATTCAGTTCATTTTGGAAAAACAGATTCTTCAAGTTCTGGTGGTCAGTGTAAATATGAAATTTCTCGCCACACAAATAATGCATCTAGATTTTCAGAGCAAAGATGATCGCCGTTAATTCCAAATCGTAAGTCGGATAGTTCATTTCGTGCGATCTCAACTGTCAGGACGCGTAGGCCACTACTCTTCTATGTTGCATTAGCACACAGCCTAGTCCCTTTAGTGAAGTATCGCTATATATCTTATAGCCTTCAGGTCTTGATGGGATCGTCAATACCGGTGCGGTTGTCAACCGATGCTTGAGCTCTTGGAAATTCCTTTCATACTTATTCATCCATTCGAACCTCGTTTCTTTCTTAGTCAATCTAGTCAGTGGCATAGCTATGGATGAAAACTTCTCCACGAAAAGTCCGTAATATTCTGTCAATCTTAAAAAACTTCAAACTTCCGTGACCGTAGTAGGCCTAGGCCAATTCGTTATAGTTTCGATCTTCATAGGATCCACCGCAATTCCTTCTACTGACACAACATGGCCAAGAAATGCCACTTTATTCAGCCAGAACTCGCATTTGTTAAACTTAGCGTAGAGCGAGTGTTCCCTCAGGGTTTGCAAAACAATCCTCAGATGCTGTTCATGTACTTCGTTATTCCTTGAGTAAATCAGAATATCGTCGATAAAAACTATGACAAATCCATCCAAGAATTCCTTGAACACCCGATGCATCAAGTCCATAAATGTGGCTGGAGCATTGGTTAATCCAAAAGGCATCACAGTGAATTCGTAATGACCATACCTTATCCTAAAAACGGTCTTAGGTATGTCTTCTTTCTAATTCTCAACTTGTGATATCCGGTCCTCATGTCAATCTTAGAGAATACCGCAGCTCCTTGCAACTGATCAAATATGTCATCAATCCTTGGCAGTGAGTATTTATTCTTCACAGTCACTTGATTCAACTGTCTATAATCGATGCATAGACGCAAGGATCATCCTTTTTCCTTACAAACAACACCGGCGCTCCCCACGGTGAAGCACTTGGTCGAATAAATCTTTTGTCCAGTAATTCCTATATTTGCACCTTTAACTCTTTCAGTTTGGATAAGGACATCCTATAGGATGCCTTCGAGATCGGTTTCATTTCGGGAGCTAACTCAATCATGAATTTTATTTCTCGCTCCGGTGGCAGCCTTGGCAACTCTTGAAGAAATGTGTCAGGAAACTCACGCACTACCGAGATACTTTCTAGTTTAGGCTCTTCAGTAGTCGTGTCCATAACTACGACTAAGTACGCTTGACATCCTTCAGTCATCAACTTCGTCACTTCAAAGGACGAGACTAAAGGAATCGAGGTTCCTCCTTGACTTCCCACGAATTCGAAACTAGGGCAATCTTCTGGACAGAAACGAATTATCTTACTATCACAATCCACTACTGCCCCCTATTTACTCAATTGGTCCATTCTTATGATCACATCGAAGTCATATAGGGCAACACAGCTAAATCAATACTCTCTTTACTACCACCAATTACAATCCTACAGTCAGCACAGCCCAAAGAAACCAGCACATTATCTTTCAACGGGGTGGCAACATGTAGAATTATACTCAACGATTTTAACTTCATATCAACCAAATCAACAAACCGAGCAGACACAAACGAGTGTGATGCGCCAAGATCAAACAAAGCATACGCAGCTTGATCACACAAATAAACTGTACCTGTGACCACGCTTGGCATTTCTTCTGCTTCCCTACAGGCTACTGCATAAACTCTCCCTTGAGCTGAGGGTCGATTCTGATCAATTTGGGGAGAGGCAGCCGGCGGTCCAACCTGTGGTCGCTGCCCTTGAGGTTTATTCGCTGGAGCTTGGTTCGGGCATGTCCTCATCTGATGGTCCATCTGACCACACTTGAAGCACACTTCTGTTCTTGCCGGGCAAGGTCCATTACCATGCCTTCCGCTGCAGAGGCGACACCTCTAGCTCATGGGGTTTGGCGACTTCATAATATTCTTTCTTATCGGAGGAACAAAGCGCATATTGCCAGTCATTAGTCTTTTACCAATTTGGTGATTGTCTTTGAATGAATTAAACAGCGATTCAGATGCGGCATTCCTCTCCTTCAGGCCCCTATCAATCATTTATCCCCGTTCATAGATTTCCTTGTAGATCCTCAAGTTTAAGGCTATCATCTGGCTACGAAGCTCAAGCCTCAGTCCATCCCGAAACCTCCGCACCTTTTCTAGGGGATCCTCTACCGATCGGTGTGCGTACCTTGACGGCCTAGAGAATTCAGCTTTATACTGATCTACGGTCAGCTAATTTTGACGCAGCTATAAGAACTTCACTTGCTTTCTTTCCCGGGCTGTCTTGGAGAAATACTTGTCATTAAATGTTGGATTAAAGGCATTCCAGGTTAAGGCCGTTCCTTCTGAAAAGACTCAATTCTTGGTGGTAGCCCACCAATCATTTGTGGTACCTTCCAGCCGGTATACCGCCAATAACACTTTCTCTTCGCCCGTGCATCTTAAGATTCCAAAGGCCTTCTCCAGTTTCTTGATCCATCTCGGTGCTAGTTCGGGGTCTCCAATCCCATCAAACTAAGTCGGCTTCAGCTTGATAAATTGCTCGACCAGTTGGCCCATCTACTTGGCCACAACAATTTCTTCCTGGGCATTCACTGCCTCATTGCCCTGGTCGTGATCGTCATTATTTTCATTGCTCCCGTTATTACCGTTATTGGCATTAAGGGCAGCTATTGCGGCTCCTACCGCTTCGGTTATGACAGCATCCCTATCCTGGGTCTGCCTGTCGATGAGATAGCCAATTCTTTCGAGCGCCCTCAGTACTCCGTTCATTCTCGAGTCTTCCGCCACAGGTGGCCTCGAACTAGAGGCTCCGCTCCTGGGCCTTCTAGGTCTCCTAAACGGATTACTCATTCTTATATGTTTCTGTTGAGCCTAGTCCACCACAATTTCAACAAGGAGTTAGTAACTCATTCGTCCAACCAAGTTTAGAGCTACCAAACTATGCCTTACTAGAAACAGTCATAATACAACAACTTTCCACGCAACAAATTTCACAAACACTTCAATAAGCAGTTCATGGCTATTCTTCAATTCCGTCCATTCCAACGGTTTACCAAAACTAACCATGCTCATTTACTTAACAGACCAGAATCTGGAAATGACTTTAAGCGCTAAACATGGAACTTCATCCTTGTATATCACCACAATCCTACCAAGGCCAAATGCCAATCACATGCGCCAAGTCATATGCCATGCATCTCGTGCCTTATTCTAGTAAGTCTCCTAAGGTCTCGCTATCCGTCCTTGTCCCAACTTAATTCTCCTTATCGCTCCAATCCTCAATCAATTTTGGATCGAGCTGACCTTGCTCTGATACCAAGCAAATGGGGATGTCACGCCCCACGCTCCGAGCATGAGCCCGCGACTCCCTACAAGTATAAACTCTCTTGAGGTCTCAAGATTCACATAGGTCTAGAGATGAACCATATCGATAGCAAGCGGAAGCGATAATATACAAACTCCTCTTTACAATAATAAAAAGGGACCTCGGTAACAAGAGTACCAATAGATATATAAACTCTCAAATGTTCATACAAGAGTACTGGCAAACTAAACATGCTGGTCAGTAGGGGTGGCAGGACTAGTACAAAAGACAATCATCACTACTCCCAAAAAGAGACAGGCATCGAGGTCACCATCAAAATATCATGCCATAAATGAAAACTCTTAAGTCGAGCTACTGGAGTCGTCAGTCTCCTCAGCCTCTTTAGTGGGCTTGTACACCGAGAGGGATCCGAGCAAACCTCCACAATGTCCTCTAACGTCTCGTCAGTTGACGGCTCCACTAGATCGTCCTCTGTAGCCTCGATTTCAATGATCTCGTCGGTATCCTCCAAGGTTGGGGTCCTCTCAAGAACGTTCCTCGAGCCGGTTACTAACCCATCGACCTCTACAGAATTCAGAGCGGGATGACACCAACTAGAGACTACCCCACGGGATACCTCATTGGGCTTCAGTGGCCCCGTAGAAACATCCCCTACCTTTCTAAATCAGGTCTCGTATCTATGAGGCTTCCAACTACTGCCACCCTCGTCGACCTAGACTACGGTGCATTTCTTAACATACAAAGTTCCCTGTCCATCCGGGAACTTCTCAAAATATACGGACATCTCTTTCGAATCGCCAAATCTGATGGGCAATATGATCACAGCCTAGGATCTAAAAATGGGGTCTCATAACGGGGTGAGATTTACATCTCAGTAAGGTATATCCAAACCCTAAGTTAGGCTGACCATACACTCAGGCAAATGCAATCAAGGATAAGCACACATGCAACCACATGAGATATTTAACGGTCATTAAACAATATGCGGATAAAACAAGTGTCAGGCATGCAGTCATGATACCATATCACATCACTAGAATTAAACACACATTGTCATGCCAAATCACACTTTCCACCCTTCCATTCCTCCTCATTTTCATGCTCACGTTTAGAACGTTTCAGGCTTGGTCCGCGTAAATATGCCTCAGACCATCACATTGACAAACCTACGTAAACGCATCAGATTTTCAATTTCACTCCAGGCCTGTGCCGACACATCTCAAACTCCGTCTCGCGTTTCAACGCATCAGGACTATGGCCACCTCAATCCCGCGTCTCATACGTCTCAAGATATCGTTCAACTCAAACCCCGCGCCTCAGCGCCTCAGGATATCCATCCATACAACCTCGCGTCTCAACGCCTCAGGGTGTCACAATTTCTCAAACATGCCAAATGCTCATTTCAATTCATAACACATGATCAAATACAAAATCATGCAACGTGCAACACATTTATGACATGCGAGACATTTAAATTCAACATTCAAATACGACAATCAATTCGTGACACAAGCATAGTCAAGAATTCAGGCCATTCACATCTCTCAAGGATGCACAAAGGACAATTTCACCACAAATTTCTAAGAATCAACCTCATTCACACTCAACTTTCCCAATTGAGTCCAATCCTCCTAGCCAAGGTTTAGAAACTCCGTACGTCAAGCTTAATTCATTCAAATTCTCCTTCCAAGCACTTCAATGGTTCGGTCCAATTATCCCAAGAACAAGTCAATCACGCAACCTAAGAAAATTCATCCAATCGTCAATTTTTCTTACTCAATTCGTCAATCCATGAAACGTAAACCTCATTGACATGTTCATCGACATCCTAGCATGTTTCAATGATGAATTTGAGACTCAATTCCAACACCATCAGCCTTGCACAGATTCGGTATGCACAAAACTGAAATATGGCATTTTCGATTTTGTGCATATCTCAACCAATCAACCCTTAGACTAACTTAAATCCTCAATTTATCCACTAATCTAATTACTAATATGTAGTTCTAGGGTTTGGGGAGCCTCACCGATAATTTGAAGCCGAGGCGACGCCGGGAAGTCCTTGAACGACGCCGGTTCCTTTGGGTCTTCAACCGGTCAGTTTTTATCCTTCAAACACAAGACCCATTTGGGATCAAAATTTCATCAAATTCATCCAAAATTTTTACCACGACTCAGCCTACATGTCTTCTGAATGTCCACAAAATTTGGCCAAAAGAATCAAAGGTTTTGGGGGTCCTACGGAGTCTAAACAGTGACTTACGTCTAGTTGCGACGGTTTTCATCGACTTCCGGGAGAATGGCTGGCCGGGACTCCTCAATGGATTAAATGACCTGATCCCACTTGAAAGATGTCGGCAAGAGGATGAGGAAGGGGCTGTTGGTCGGTTCGGGTCCAGGCGGTGGCCGGAGGCGGCGGTTGACGGCGGTGAACAAGAGGGCGGCGGCTAAAGCTCTCTCTCGATGAAGAGAAAGAGAAGAAGAAGAAGATGATGATCGGCAGATTGGAGGGGGGTTCGTTTGAAGAGAGAGAGAGGTGAGGTATATACACAAATGGCTTGGTCAACTTGGTTGAATGGTAGGTTAAAAATGTTCCCATTTACATCAAGGCTTAATCCTTTGACACTTGTCCAATGGTCAATCAATGCCCATCCAAGGGCTGTTATCTCTTCTTATTTTCGGCAACCTTGGGATGTGGTTAATGAACAAAATGACCTCATCCAATTATAAATGCAAGGCCAAGGCTTGAGGGGCAAAATGGTAATTTTACCCTCAACGTCCGAAATATCGTTTTTCTAATTTTAATTTTCTTCGATAAGGTGACGACCAATCCAATTATAATGTTGAAATCCTTGATTCTCCATTTGTTAATTTCGAGACTCGTTTCTGAATCATTTCTCTATCTGACGTGATTCCAGCCTATCTCGAACTGACGGACGATTTTTGCAGACGTTACGCGTATCGACATGTGATTCATATCACAATTAGGGCTCGTCAACTCATGGCGACTTTGGTTGTCATGTAATTGTGAGGGTCTATCACTAGTTCCGACGATCTCGATCGTCACTGTTCGATTTAAGAAAATTTTACAAATTATACACTGGTTAAACGGCATCACCCGCTCTCCAATCGTATAACGCTAGCAATGCATTTCTTAATCGTTCTTAGATCGACTTTTTTATGGCTCTAAATGTCATCTCGACAATCCTTATGGTCAAAGTGTCATTTCCTATTCGAGTTCCCTAAGTCCACGTACCTTGCCTCGCGTTAGACTTTCTCTTTTGGTCAGTCAACTCGAGATTGATCAGATCCGAGCGAGATACGACTGAAATACATTGTTAGATACATTCTCATTAATGAGTCTTAAAGTGATAGGAAAAATCAGAATATCACAAGACGATTCCGCCTGTGATTCTTCATACTCAGAAATGCCTCTTTTCATCATGTCATAAAAATCTCGTTCGCCGGTCACACTGGCCAATTTGGAGACCGCCATCGCCTTATCATGCAGAAATGTAGTCTTTGAAGTCACAATTGAAGCAGAAACAGATACTTTGTTGAGATCCACAGCTTTACGTTGTTGGATCCAATTGTAGGCGACTTTAGATGAAATCTTATCCCAGTAGGAAAAACCATTCCACCACTTGATCTTGAAACGTTTGACTAAAATCAAAATCTTTGGGTCCTAAGTACTTTTTGTATACTTGAGTTCCTATGCAGAAACACATGCCTTTCAAAAATTTGCAGAAAACATGAGAAGAGGAGGAAACTGTTTCTCATGTTGGTCTGGAACAAAAGTACTTTGAAACAATTGGTAGGATTCCATGACTTGTGGAGGGAGAATGTCAAGGATTGGACCAAAATTATCCCATCATCATATAAACCAAAAGGGTAATTTGATTATATGAAAAGGGCTATTGAAAAAGAAAAGCCATTGTGACTTTGATTTGGGTTTTGGCGATTCCACCAAACTTGTTAGTAATCAAAATAGGTGAAGATGTATCGGACAGAAAGTGCTTCAGTTACTCGTGAATTAAGCTTAACTGAAGTGAAAAGGGTATCATTCCACTCTATAGGGTGAATGACCCTCATGATTCTTGCAGTGGAATAATTCACAATATTTGGTTGAATTTTATCACAAAATGTTTGAACTTTATGGATTCAGTCTGAACCAAAATTCTTTTATAAAAATCAACGGGTTTACAAAGGTCATGAGGGGTATAAAAAAAGATTTGCCCCAAATATATTCTTTGCAAATATATATATATGGGTCCTCATGATAGAAAACTTTTTCCACCGTGATGATTTTTTCAAAATTTTTCAAAAAGAACTTTGATTTTGATTTTCAAGGGGTTGACTGTGTCGAAAGAACCATCTCTTTTGAAACATTTAAGGGAGAGGGAGACTTTACCTCATCATAAACAGAAATGTCGGCGCCCAAGGATTTTTGCAAATCCTTCATTACATACTTTGGTATAATGGAGGCTAACTTAGAAATAGATATTGATGGTGAAGGTTGGCTTGGTGAAGCTTCAAAATGTGTATGTTGTGGTGTTGGTGGGGATTGGGTTTATGCTGCTTCAAGCCAACTGCGGATGGGAGTTAGTTTTTGTGGTTTGGCCAGGACAATGATGGCTTCTGCCTTAGCTTTGTCTCGATCTTTTTTGGGAGGCATTGTGGACGAATTTTTCCTTGTAAAAATTCTCTAGTGATAAAATCAGGTAGAGAATTTACTTCTCCGGGTATAAATTCTATGTCAAAATCAAAAATAAAAAGTATTGTCTGCCATCGTGCAAAAATTTGTTTTGATGCAATATTTAAAACATCTTTATGCAAAATATCTTTGGCAGATTTACAATCAATTCTTAGTAGAAACTTTTGATTCAAAAGATCACTTTGAAACTTAGATATATAAAGTTCAATTGCCAGAGTTTCTATTTTGATAGTGGAATAATTTTGTTGGGTTTCATTCCAATGTTTAGAAATGAATTAAACGACTTGTTCTTTGTCATTTATTCTTTGTTTGAAAATTCCACCATAAACTAATTCAGAAGCATCAGTTTCTACAACCTTAAACGTATTAGGATTAGCAATATGCAAACATAGTACTTCTTTTACAAGCGATTTTATTTTTTTGACAGTATCAATATGTAAATCTATCCAAAGTTTTGGGTTTTTCCTCAACCTTTAGTGTAGAGGTTTACAAATGATATTTATGTCCGGAATAAAATTAATCACATAATTTAGACTACCTAAAAATTTTTGTAATTGAGTTTTGTCTTTCAATTCTTTAGGAAAATTTTCTACGAACTGAATAAATCTCTCAATTGGAACTATTGTTCCTTGGTGTATATTATGACCCAAAAATTTGATCTTTGTTTGGAACAAATAGACTTTTTTCTCATAAAGAATTAAACCATGATGTTTAGCAATACTAAAGAAATGGTTCACATATTTGAAATGTGAATCAATATTAGGTGAGAATATTAAAACATCATCAATATAGACGATTATGAAGTTTGAGTAGGGATTGAAGATGTCATTCATTATTCTCTGAAACTCAGAAGGGACATTCTTTAGACCAAAAGGCATCGCGTTCCATTCATATTGACCAAAAGGAACAATGAAAGCAGTTTTATATCTGTCTTGCCTAGCAATTTAAATTTGCCAGAAGCTAGATTTTATGTTGAACTTAGAAAATACTTTGGATGAATGGAGTCGATTCAAAAGATACTTTTTGTTTGGAATGGGATATCGAATGCATTTTAGAACTTTATTTAATGGTTTATAATTGACCACTAGACTAGGAACACCTCGTTCGATTTCAGCATTTTTATTTACATAAAAAGCATAACAGCTCCAAGGTGATTGGCTTTTACGAATTATTCGTTTTTTAACCAAATCATCTATTTCTTTTTCACAAAGTTTTAGAAGTTTGCTATTCATCTGTGAAGGGCGAGCTTTCGCTAGAATATTTTTCTCAGAAAAATCTATTTCATAAGGAAGTGTCACAATGTGATTATGATTACTTGTTTCCCAGAAAGCATTATTAGGAATGAAACAAAGTTCATCTTTAATTTTTTGTTCAAGAATAGAAATCTTCTTTTGTATTTCAATATTTTGAAGTTGTTGTTCGATTTTTTGAAAATTTAGTTCTTCTTTTAAATACAAAAGATGAGATTCTTTATCACGAATGAGACATTAATTTCTTTAATGGCATGTTCTTGTAAAACATTCAAATTTCTTGTTTGAGTTTTTGTTACAAAACAGAACATGATTTTCTTACCAAAAATTTGGGTCTCAATCCCTTCATTGGTCACAGTAAAGGGTTGAATTAGGTTTGTGAAAGGGGTTCCCAAGATTACATTTCTTTTTAGGTCTTTTACTAAAAGGAATGATGTCTTTAAAGAAATATTATCTTTTACCACAAAAGCTTCAGGAAGTTTGTATTTGATTTTTAAATGATCACTAGAAGTGGATTTTAAAGATTAAGTAGTTTTATCAAAATATTTAATGGGAATTAGACCTTCTCTGATACAATTTAAATCAGCACTAGTATCAAAAAGGGCGATTGTTTCCAAAATGAATTCATCATTGATTCTAATTAAAACATCTATAATCCATTTTTTACTTGTTACTTCAGTGAGTGGCTCAAGAAAATTGAAAGGGTCAGAATCAATTAAATTTGAGGTAGGAGTGACCACTTTATCAGTTGGGTTTTCAAGAACATTTTTACCTTTCAAAATTTATTTTTTGAATTCTAAAAATTCTTTATGTTGATCAATTTGATTAATTTTCAACATTCGAATCTCTTTTTTGAGGTCATTAATCTCAAATTGAAGATCATTAGAGGTAGTTGGTCTTATTATATACTTCATCTCCCTATTCAAAATTTCAGTGAGATTATAAACATAGACTTGGGAATGTTTAGAAAAGAACGAACTAGGATTTTGAATTTGGCTAAGTAAGGCATTAGAATCAAAATGAGTATCAATTGAATCTAAAATATCTTGTTCTTTTTTGGTCAAAACATTAACTTCTTTTTCAGTATCATAATTAGATTCAAAAGTAAAATCAGAAGAGGATTCAAATTCATTGATTTGAAGACCTTGTTCAACTGGTTCTTCATTAGTTGAAGAACACATAGAAGATTCGGAATCAGTCTCAATCATTAATTGATTTAATTGATTTAGAATGTCTTCATTGAGATCAAGTTCATTAATCTTCTTATTTAATTTGCAAAATCTTTTTGTATGACCTTTTTTACCGCAATTAAAACAAGTAAATTTACTGAAATCTTTTTTAGTTTCAGACTGTTTAAAGTTCTTTTTCTTGTAAAATTTCTTTTCTGGTTTTGGAATTTGTTTTTTATGAAAATACTTTTTCTTTCTCTTATAAGGTTTTTCATTTGGACAAGAACTAGAACATTTTTTGGATGAAGAAAAAGAATAAGAAGGATTGTATTGACGACAAAAATCTCATAACCCTCTGCGAGTAAGGGATTTTTCCTTCTTAAGTTGTTTTTGGAGTTTTATGTTATTACACATTTGGGTTCCAACTTTATAGACATAAGAAATAAGTTCATCATAATAAAGAGAATCAAAAGGAATAGTTTCTCCAAATTGTTCACGATTTTTGTCGCGAACTTGGTTTCCTATGATTGTAGAAAGACCTGCAAGAAACTTTTCTTTCCAAAAAGACTGATTACAATATGGACGAAATAACATTCTTTTTAGAAATACATCTTTGTATTCTTGGAATTCTCCGAGGGAACGACATTTACATTAAAAAGAAGATCTTGATTGTGATCACGAATCACAGAAGGATCTCCTATGAAATGTTGGGATATAGAATACAAAAGAGTAGAAACTGTGTCTTGAACCATTTGACCATAGTCATCAAAAATGGTTTGACCATTGTCATCGACTTTGATAGCGTTCAAGATCTGGTATCTTTGATCTTGAGTGAGATAGTTATCCCACCAACCTTTCAAAGTGCCAGGAAAGCCAGTAATGATCATGCAAGCTACTTACTGATCAGTTGTGTCAAGAAATATCTTATACGTTGTAGCACACATTACCATTTGACTTAAAACTTGCAAGAGATTCTGCTCAGAAATACCATCTATATTCCACTCATAAACGGCATATGCAGAATACTTGTTTTGAACTTTATTAAAAGATTCTTCAGAAAGGATGTCTAGTGGAGTAGCTCAAGAATAATAAAGTTTTTGGGGTTCCTTCTAAGAAGTGTGATTAATTTCTGGAATATCAATTTTCTCAAGGACTGATATTTGATTATCAGGTTTAGTAGAATTGAAACTTAAGGGTTGATTAACTTTGGGGGTATTGAGAATAGGTTGCTTAGAAACTTTTTCTTTTAAAAGTTTTGATTTTTTGTTTGAAGGGTTTCTTGAAATTCTTTACTGAAAGTTTTAGGCATTTCAAAATTTTTAAACAAAGGAACTTTTAAGGATTTAGAAGGAGTAGAAATTGGCTGAATGGAATGAATGGAAGATGAAGGAACAGAATGAAATGAGATTTTTTCCAATAGAAGATTCAATCCTATCCAATTGGACACCTATTGAATGTAGATGTTGATTTGAGAAATTATTCGGTTCAATAATCTTCTTAAATTCATTATTTTCAGTTTCAGAAGGTGTTTTAAAAGAAGCGGCAGGAATTTACTTTTCCTGATGAGAAATTTTAATTTTTCTTAAAGGATAATGACTAGATTCAATGACTTGATCATCATCAAGCTTCCACTTAAAATTTTTTTCCATATTATAAATTTTCCTTTTTTCAAGAAAATAATTCTCAAACCAATCAAAGAAAAAGATGTGCATTTTGATTTCATCAAGAAATTCATAAAATTGATCTTTGATTTGTTTAGCACTTTGTTTAAAGTTCTCAAAAAATCATTTTCTGATTTCAGAATTAAACTCTTTATTCAAAAGCTTACAATCAGGAATGAAATCTTTTTCAAGCATATTATACTCTGGATCGTCGTATTCCATTTGGGGCTTAGTAGGTTCAGGGGATATAGGACCTTGTTGATGATGGACAGGTCTGGAGATTCCTGAACTAGTATCTAAACCAGAAAGATTTAAAGGAGGTGCACTTAGAGTTGCATATCCTTGTGAAGGAATGACATCAGAAACATTAATACTACATCGACTGCTTACAGGAATTATAATCACAAGAGGTAGATTTGGACGAAGAACTACTGATCTTCGGGAAGAAGACCTATGAAGGGAAGGTCTTGCAGAAATGAATGAATTTGTATCAAAAGATCTCCTATGAAATTGTATTGTAACTTTTCTTTCAGGATGTTGGATTACATTAGTTGGTGTGTCATTCTTAATAGAAATATGACGAATGAGATTTTCAATTTCCCATTGTTCAGGAAGAACAATATCATTCCAACTAATGTACTTTGGAATTATTGAATTTGAACGAGAAATATCAGTCTGCAAAAGAAGGGTTTGTCCTTTCGAAGCATCATTTAAGGAATGGATATCAAAAGCAAAATGCATAGCTTTATAATGGATTTTATAGATGAGGGAAAGTGGAATGGATACTTCAACTATATTATAATTATGAGTTTTGATCTGCAAAACAAGTGACTTCATTATGTTTTTATCTTTTAATGAAATTGAAAATTTTGGATAACAATCAAAATGAGTGAGGCCATTGCTGAGACTCGTCTCTATTGTAGCAAGAAGAGAGTTTTCATACCTCAAAAGTCTTGCATATCTTAAAACTAGAAGAATTGAAGTATTTAAACCTTCTTTTAAAAGAGGTTTAATACAGACTTGGACCATACCAAAATAAAGATAATTATACTTCAAAGCATGTTCTTCAAGGAATCTTTATTCAAAAGGGGAATTAATGAATATGAGGAAGAAAGAGGTATACTATGTTCCTCAATCATAATCATATGACTTAAAAAGTTTCTTAAACTTAGATTCAGAATAAATTTGGTCATATCTAACTTTTAGAATTTTTCAATTCTTAATTGACTTGTTAAAATCTTCAAGAGTAATTTCTTCTATATTTAAAGGATCTAGGATCTGACTTAACTTAGATAAAGAACTATTTGAGGAAGAATTAGTTCTTCTAAAAAGATCCATTTTGTATAAAATTGATTTTAGTTGTTCACTTTGGACCTCTGCTACCACGCCAACTGGACTTACGCTACCTCTATCAAGACTTTGTGACTCCAAATGAGATACACCTTAGAATAACCAAAAGCTAGTTTATACAATGCGTTTCTTAAAAAAAAACAACCAATTTTCCTCCCACCTAGCTCCAATACCATCAAGAGAAAGTCCAGTTGGCGATTATGAAGTCCTTCGTCTATGAAGATCGCCAAGAGAAAACTTAAATCCGAACCCGTCAACATATCCATCAAAAGCTTGAACTTGAGTTATGGGTCAGTCACGAATATATACTGCTCCAGACCACACCGATTCTCCGATGTGAGAGATTTATCTAACGCAACTCAATCACACGTGCATTCTAACAAAAAAAAAAAGACCGGTTATATCGCTCGGAATAATTAACTGAAATTATCAACAACCGTATACACTCAGTTTTTTTTTTTTTCGCAGACAATAAAATTACTTTTTCGTTTCTACATTTACATAAGTGATACAGAGGAGCAACTGAAAAAACTTCAATTGCATCACATGATCCACTGAACAGATTTATACGAATCATTGGCGTTTTATTAATTTAGCTTGCACTTTCAATTCGAGCAACAAAACAAATAGAAAGAGTGGTCTATCTTGTCGGGTCCTGTTGCCGGCACGAATTGGTGGGCCATGTGCGCGGCGCATTTTCACATGGGACGACAACATTTTTGCGTGGCCGGTGTTCCACTTCCATGAAGGATCACGTAACGTACTTCGGTTTCCCAGGGTCGCTTACTGTCTACACATATATGTAGTCGGCCAAATCCTTGGAACCAGATCCTTCGTGTGGGGACAAAGAAGATGGCAACCTCCCGCCGACGCGGTTCATATATGTCGCCACGGCCGCTCGGCTAAGTTTATGCACTCGTCGTACCGGTAGCAGTCCACGAGATGATCGATCGTCAACCCCGCGGCCTGCATGAAGGAGTACACGATCACCGGGCCGACGAGTCGGAACCCTCGCCTCTGTAGGTCTTTGCTTATGACCTCCGCCTTGGGAGTCCGGAGAGGGACGTTCCTCGGGTGCTTGAACCGGTTGATCGTCGGCTTGTGGTTCACGTAGCTCCACATGTAGTTGCTGAACGATCCGAATTCGCTCACGACCTGCATTAGCTCCAGCCGTATGTCCGGCTAATTAATCCGGTGATCCGTATAAATGTGAACCGGCAAAAGTACATGACAAATGTAAAAATGTTCTTCGAATTGCTTGCCTTCATTATGCATTTGGCATTGTCTATTATGCACCTTACTCTGCTTTCTGCTAACATCATTGCCTTGTTGGAGGATATTTCTTCAACCTCAGCATCTCCCATTTTGGCAACAGAGTTAGGATCAAATTCAGCAAAAGCTTCTCTGCATCAGCGACACGATAATTGCCTAGTGTGATTGAATTTGAGTCCCATAACGAGCTAATACGCGATGATAATTACCTGTAGAATTGCTTTCTCTTCAAAATTTCTGTCCAATTGTAGTCCATCAGCATGCCCGACATCGCGAGTAGCTCGAACAGCTGACTGCGTAGCGTAGGGTACCACGATAATCAGCTTAACGAAAAAAATGTTAGCCGGCAATGGAATCGACAATCGCAGACAGGCTCGACATACCGATCCTCGTAAACCGGGACTCCCCAGCACTCGTCGTGAAACGACAAGTAAACTTCATCTGTATCCAAAGCATATTTGTCATTAAAAAATTTTAATTACCTCTGAATCGAGTCTAGCTTACTCCCTATCATCTCTCTCAGATGGATGCATATATTTAACACCGTGAAGTAGGTGCAAGAGAATATATTAGAACGACCTACTGCTGTTTGGTAGGTATCTTGTCTAGATTTAAGACGAGTCACTATGAGACATTGACAAAATTTAAGATGCTACACGGTTGGTGGCATGGTGCAAATATTCATATCAAGATGAAGGTTACAAGACAACAACTAGAACAGTGCTTTGTAAACAAGGCTCGACAACTCTAAATTTGGGCAAGCTGTGCGATTTTATTATGAGGTTGACCGTCACTTTCCTCCGTGCAGTTGATTACTCATCTCTAACGACCACGAGCTGCTCTTTCTTTGAAACGTCTGGGAACCACGCCAAGGTCAAAAATGATAGCTATCATGATAGAAACAGTGCCTTCCGACTCCCTGCACTTTGGTATAATTTATGGATGGCTTATCATCTATGCCAATAGCTTAGACTTTGCCTACAGGAATGGTGTTTTGTCATATCCCATTTTCGCGCTCTTCGTAAGACAGGTTCAGTTCAGTCGCATGACGAAGCGGGTTGTGCTGCTTAGTCGATAATGAGTGATTAGCAGACTAAATACACGTCTCGGAAGTACAGAGTCCAGGAAATAGCGTAATAAACGCCGACTAATTAATGGGGTGAAGAAAGAGATCTTTGAACTAGGATATCATCGACGTAATGTAACTCAATCCAAAACACGGTACTGCATTAGGGTTTTCATTTAGTAAATGGTGACAATTAGTATTAAGTTAGGCATGCAAAGCTGATCTCTTCTCATGCATTATCTTTGATGGCAGCAGGCTGTCCGTGTTAACACGTAACACGAGCAATGTCAATGTCTCATCAAAGTAAAAAGCTTAAAAACTTCACTGGTCTATCTGGTGCGTTCTCACGAACAATGTGACACGAAAACATACCGCTGCTCTTTGTAATCCAGTTACATCTCCTCACCTCCCCACCGTCACTTGGAGTCGGACTTCCGGGCCGGATGTTTGGGTTCTGTGCTGACCGACCGTTCCTAGTGAACGGCATAGTAACCCCTGGTCTTCTCTCCGGTGGGCGGATGAGGCGTAGCGCCAATGATATTTTGTGATCCAGTGGGGAAGTGGGCTCCGTGAGGGACGAGTCGTTGGAGTTCTGGGACAAGGACAAGGACAGGGAAGAGAGCGAGAGGGACGAGTTGCTTCGGTTGAGGCCGATCGGGTATATCTTCTTCAGGTGCCTGGACAAGAAGCTTTGGCTTGACTTGTCCTTCTCATTGAGATATCTGTTCGTCTCCAGAACATTTTTTCTCACACTAGCTCTAGACATTGTTCTGATGGGATAAGGAAAGTATCTGGGTGGGTTATCAATGAGGACTTATAAAGGCCTTTGGGGGATTTTAAGTGAAGGAAGAAAGATGGGTTGCAAAAATCAGCACATGAGCAGGTTGGTGAAGGGTAGGTTGCCTTGTGAATGAACCCTTTCTGCTACTTAAATTTCAAGCAAAATTAACATAGCTAGAAGGTGCTGGGGAACCTGGATTTAGACTGAATCGAGACTCGCCAACCATTGCACCTCCGCTACGGTTGAAGATTCTAAAGATCACCAAAGAAAATGCAGAAAATAATGCATGACATCTGACCTCTTAAGTTCGAATGATGTCATGTCATCGATGAGATGACAGTACTAATAATACGTATTTGAAGACGTCGCTTTCTTTTGCTGCTACAGTTCATCAGCTTGGCACCTGCAGTGATTGATTATTGAATTACAATCACGGCATAAACTTCAAGGTTCAAACTTTTGATCGCATGATATTGTCATTTATTTTGCATCCTAGCTCGTTTAATGTGACACTTCATCGATTTAGTGTGCCGTCGAAGGCCTTATGGCTACAATTTTTGGTTCCTCAGGTTACAATGCACCGTTCGTCCATTTGGGTTTGAATTGCCGGCTCATTATTGTCCAAACCGAGATAGAGTAATAGTTAAGAGGGTGAAGAAGATAATGAAACCAAAGGTGAAAGGTGCAAGGTGTGGGGAGTTGCAGAATTTAGTTGCGGTGTTAACTGCAGTTCCATTGTTCCAAAATGACAGGTGAAAGTTTAGTAAAGGAGATGTATTTAGTTGCCTTGTTTGTCTCAGTGCAAGTGAACTGGGTCCACTTTGAATTCTTAACCCCTACTCATGAATTCAAATTTCCACAAAGGATTGAGGGATGCCTTTTGCCTGCACAGATAAAGAAACCTCATCCATCAGAGCATTGTTTCCTAGATTCCCTCCCACTGTCAACCATTTGACCGCGACGGGCTTCAGGAACGAATGTCGCCAGAAGCTGGAGCCATAAATCTGGGGGCGGCGTTGCCCGTGAATTTGCCGGTTCTCTTGCGCAGCAGAATTTCGTCTAGCGACCATAAGCGAATAAATGTTAGGTGGTATTGAGTATATATCCTTCTAAAAGCTAGCTCAAAGAACGTGACTTTATCTCATATTTATGAACCAACTACCAGCCCCTTTCACAATCGAGATGGGATAACCCTAACAATCTCTCCTTCACACATCGGGCATTGGTCGGAAGGAGCGATTGTCGGAAGGAGCGACAACTTTTGATCAGAATGAGCCACAATCTGTATCTCTCACGTGTGACTATTAAATCTAGACTTGTTGATAACTTGGGTTACTATATCTTTCGTGTGATTATTAAATCCAGATTTACTGATAAAGCTCTGATATCAATATTTGGTGATTTTGGGTCTATTTCATCCCAAAATTTAACTCAAAAAAATGAAGTTTTCCTCGTACTTATAAACCAACTACCCAACAATAAACACTTCTACACATGACGTCGGACTTTAGGAGAAATCAAATGACTGTTGAAAAGGAGGACTAAGGGTTGTTTGTTGGGGCGTGGATCACTTGCCTTACTTTTTGTAAAACAAGGTGATCCCCACCCTTCGTTTAGATGGTACCTCCTGTATGAAGGGTGGGTATCCTTGGACTAAATGCTCCGTTCTTTTTTATGCGATCACGCTTTACCCACTTGAAGATTTTCAAGGTTGATGATCCATTGTGCATCCGGGGCAAACTCGACCCGATTGGGCCACGTCAAAAGTGAGTGTTGTTTTTTTTTTTTTTGGGTCAAACGAAAGTAAGTGTTGATTGAGATAGATTATGACGAAAAAGAGGTGACAACAGCCGCATCTCCACCTTCCCCCAGCGAATTCCTCGTTTGACCGGCTGGCGGCTCTGCTCGATGCACTTTGACACGCCACGGACGATAAAAAAAATTCTCCGGGCATGGATTTTGGGACCCTTCGAGGCCCAAGGCGGTTGAAGCTTTTAGGGAATGAAATTGACCGAGTTATGGCTAGGAGTTTCATTGGATCGGATTGGATCTATTTGATATTGTTGACTGCCCTAGTTATGGCTGATGTGCATTAGAAGTCTCTTACGTCGAATGGTCGATTGCAGGCTATTTTACTCTTATTTTGATGGACCGAGATTCCCAAATTACAAAGATGCGACATCATGGAGTAGCATTTCCTCAATTACTCTTATGTCGGGTTGCTGTCTACGTTTTTCTCCCATTTTTGCTGAATAATCGATGACATAGCTGTTTGGGAACTAGTCTAGACCAATGGTTCGGATCCATATCAAAGTAGGCCTTTGGTCTAGGAGCTAGTGTTCCACCTAAACCAGACCAGTCCAACTCCAGAACTCGATCGGGACCAGATTGAATTGGTTCAGTTTCGATTTTAGGGTGAACGGACCCAACTCAAAAATCAATCGCTCCTATCTTAGACGGCACCTAACTTCTGACGCTATCTCATCGGTTCAGCTTCCTTTTACTTTTTTGTTTTTTTTTTTGCATAACCTTACTTTCTCTGTAAATTTATTTTTTTTCAGCCTATTGGGGTATCGAACACACACAAAGGCTGGAAGTATAAATTGGTCTTTCTTGAAAACCATGCTCGCCCATCTATCCGAATCCATTTCACCCGAGCGAAGCAGCGCACAAGATCATCGCAACATTTCGGTGAACATGCAACTACTGCCGTGCTGCCCCTGAATATAAGGGAGCTCCAGCTTAGTAAGGTTTCTCCTTCGTTTTATAGGGATAATATGTGCACCGGAGGTACTAAAAATTGTCCTAAAAGTGCAGCCGTGTCCTTAAATATTTAAAAGGTGCAATCAAAGTCTTAAAAATTGTCAAATTAGTATATAATCAATTCTTTCCGTTAATGCTGTCTGGCTTGGCTAACGAAAAATGTTATTAACACGTGAAACTGAAGTGTCATTTTTAATTATCTTTTGAAAAGAGAGATGGTCGTCTGGCACGTTCTTCCCTGCGCTATACCGCCGTAGCCCTCTCCGTCATTCTTTCTTGGAATGAAAGCATCTTATCATACAAATTAAGCCTCCTCTAATTCAACACAGAATGTCAACCGCGCTACGTTTTCGAGCATGGAAACGTAGTTGTTTTTTTTTTTTTTTTCCTTTCAAGAAGGATAATGGCTTGAAGAAGATTTGCCAAAGCTCCCTCCATACGACCCTTGGGCAAATCAAAGATCGTGAAGGTCGGGAACCCCAATGAAATCATAAACATTTGTGCTCTCTCGTGAATTCGTTGCTATTTCCCTTTTTGGATCCTTTCATGTTATGAGATCTGATCGATCTCGTGTTCTCTTCAATCTCGACGCGGATAGGGTCGGACCCTCGTCGGGTGGTCATTGCCAATTTGCCACAGTGGCCACTACAGCAAGGGTCCCGGCCTTAGCCACTTCCAGCCCCACATCCTAGTTCGTCAAGATAGCCGTGAGCGTGAAGACGGATATACTTTCGACCTCCCCCCTCCGGGCTCCGATTCGCCCATCACTGCACATCTGCGGCCCAACCACTTTCTTAACGCCTCCCAAGGACGCCGCCATTAATTTCGAGGAAAATTTCAAATAAATATCTAAAATGCTATTATTTTCTCAAATAAGAGCCTCAAATAGATATTGTTTCAAATAAGGGTATGAAGTGACCTCTTTGGTGACAAAAAAAAAAGTGTCCTATTTGAAACAATGAGAAAAAGGAAAAGAGAAACTCAAAAATAGGAAAAAAACTTAAAAAATGAAATGATGAAAACGCCATTCGTCGAGTCTTGCTTTAAAACAAATAGAGTACTTTAGGCCATTGTTTGAAATTAGATACACTGCAATCCCTTATTTGAGAAAATAAGAGCATCTCGAGCTCTTATTTGAAATTTTTCTTTAATTCCGTACCAATCGATCCTATTCCGACTCAATCAAGTGGGAAAATTACACTTTTGTGCGCCAAACCTTCTTGTCGATGTGAACACTTGAAGAATGTCAAAAGTTGTGTACGAAGATCAATTTAATGTCAAAAGTTTCGAACGGATCGCTTTAATGCTAATTCGAAGTAAAATCATCACTTTAGAGCTAAAAGTTTCAAACGGATCACTTTAGTGCCAATTTTTTTTAAAATGACCACTTAAGTGCCAACTTCTTTTAGAAACGATCACTTTAGTGCCAACTCTTATTTGTCACATCAGCTTAAATAATAATAAAAATGACAAATGTCATATTTTCAATAAGTTACGTCAGCTTAAATCGGAGTCAGCACTGAAGTGATCGTTTTTAAAAGAATTTGGCACTTAAGTGATCATTTTTTAAAAAAAGTTGGCGCTAAAGTGATCAGTTTAAAACTTTTGACGCTAAATTAATCTCCATACATAATTTTGGTACTAAAAATGTACTTTTGCCCAATCAAGTTCTAACAGACGATCTCAGAGCTAGATCTAACTCCACCATGGTCGACTCGACAAAGGACCCAATCTAGTTCAACCAAGGCAGATTTTGGCTCTGTCGACAAGGGTAGAGCCAAATTTGGTTCCATCAGGTTCGAGTTTGTTGTGACCAGACTTTGGTAGAGTGGAGGGTCGTAGATGACAATGAAAGTCAAGGATGACCTTGTCGGCGTGAGGGAACGACAGCACTCCCGCATGCCTTAAGAAATTAATGCTAGAAGTCACTTCAATTTCTTATGTTGGCCAAATCAGGCGAAGTAACGGATCTCATTATATTCGTTTGACAAGTTTTAAAACTTAATTGCACTATTTGAAAGTTTCGGGATTTGATTGCACTTTGGCGACATGCTATTCTATTGCACTTATCTCTCAAGTAATAATGTCTGAGCCACACACGAAAATCGGATTGGTGTGATTAGATACATCAGGACAGTAGTGGAAAACA
Organism: Rhodomyrtus tomentosa; assembly: GCA_028455895.1. NCBI lineage: Eukaryota > Viridiplantae > Streptophyta > Magnoliopsida > Myrtales > Myrtaceae > Rhodomyrtus > Rhodomyrtus tomentosa. The sequence goes on along the minus strand of JAPCWY010000003.1, from coordinate 6,728,156 downwards.
TAACCTCGGTGTGAGAATCCTAACCTGTGCAGAAAGACATTCCGTTTCCTTCCTTGTCCGACCCGAAATCGGCGCCGATGTAGGTAATATTTCAAGTTTTTGCTCGTTGTCGAATCGCGTACGTGCCAGGAATTGACAATAGATCATCCGAGACCATGTTCATACCGAGCCCTTCATGTGTCACTTGTATCCAGAGATGGTGAGACCGGCTAATAAAACGTGACGACTGATCCAGCCATAAGTGGTGGTCCAAGTCCAAAATAAAAGCTATGATGCAAGAGAAAGCATTCGAGAAGAAATGGTCAGGCGAGGTGAATTGAGTGACTTGAACGGCAAATCACTATACTCAACGCTGACATGTTACTTTATGATTGCCGAGCTTTAAAGGGGAAATATAATTTTTATACTTTTCAACCAACCTATACTTCTGGTGGCCCAAAAAAAAAAAACATATGTATAATTGCTTCCAATTCTAAATGTTGCCAACCGATTTCTTGAGATTAAAATTAATTTCCAACTAAACTATCTGCAATACGGATTAGTATAAGTTTAAGAAGAGGTAAGTTGCAATCCATCAATCACTACTGGGTAACATCTTCACCTGGCTGACAACATTTTGATGGAAATCGAGCGACAGCATGCTAAGGAATTGTACTAATTACTAAATAACATTTTCACAATATTAGTAGCTTCATGTAAAAGGTGAGTATGTTTAAGTATTTAATGATTTTTGCATGTGATTTGTTTTTTTTTTCAGCTGGAATAACCACAGTTAAAACTTTTGTACGGCACTCATTTGAGTATCATAACTTTTTGTTCAATCACTTGAGTGTTGTAACTCAACAAAAAAAAACGTTCGTTTGCGTGCCACAACTTTCAATTGATCACTCAAGTACGAAAACTTATTTAAAATCGTTCACCCATGTGCCGAAAATTCACCGTGGCATAACACTTATGTTGACTGTTTTTTAATGGTTATGATGCTCGAGTGATCGATTGAAAAGATACATAGCACACAAAGTGACAAAAAAATTATAGCATTCTAGTAAGCTCCTTACATAAGTTAGACACTCAAGTGATAAAAAAAAATTATGATACTTAAGCAAGCGCCGTAAAAAAGTTATGACAAATGTAGCATCTTTTTTCCTCCTTTTAACTGGTGTTCAATGCGTTGAGAAGCAAATAATTACAACAATCATTTTTTTCGCCGTGATCAATAAGTTTTTCATGTCGGATATGCAAGTATATGCCTACTACTAGTGAGGGATGGCACTATTTTTCGTAACTTTGCATTATGAATGGTAAATGGAAGTATAACTGAGCGGTAGAATGCCACTTTGACGTGATGGAAGCCATCATTTCGAGCCTAATTATCCCTAAAATCAAAATGAGTTTTCTATTTTGACTTGCTCCCCCGTTGTGATCAAATGATAATGGATAAGAGCCCCGTGAGATCGATGTGAGTGGATAGGAATGGCTATATTTTTGGGAGTGAACTCAAGGCAAATATGAAGCTATGGATACAAGTTTTGCCTTAGAATGAAAGACTATGGTTTTCGAGGTGACAAGTAAGGGTGACCATGGTTCCCAGTTCTACCCGAGAATCAGAGAACCAAACCGCCGATTCCGGTTCGGTTCCCAGTTTCGATGTGTTCGGGTCTAGTTCTCGGTTCCTCATTTTAAGGAACCGGCGATTCCGATTTCGATTCCTGGTTCCCCTATGGAACCTACACGGAATCGGAACCGGAACCGTATATTTTATAAAACAAAAATCATAATTTTATATATTATTATTTGAACTTTCCTCAATTGTGCATTGTTAATAGTAATTATCTACTTCTATTTCCTATAGTTGTTTCCCTTACAATTCATCGAAATTACTAATTATGCATCTTGCCATCTTATGTTGCAGAGATATCAAACCTAACAACTTACTGTTTGACAGAAATGATTATATGAAACTATCAGATTTTGATTTATGTAAACCACTAGATTGTAGTAACATGCAAGAAAATGACTTCTCTGTGGGAAGACGACGGATAATAAAGGGTGTTGTAGTATAAAAAGTTATTACTTCACATTTGAGCTTGCATATTCATATTTTAAAAAAAATATTTTCTTGAGGCTCGGCAGGTTCTAGGGTACCCTGAAACCGAATCTGGAACCTGTAATAAGGTAGGTTTCAAGTTCCAAGGAACATAGGGAAGGTTCCAGGTTTCGAAAAATGATGAACCTGTACTCGAGAATAGGTTCCAGATTTTAGGTGAAACTCATCCGGAACCTAAAACCGCTCACGCCTAGTGACAAGGTTATATAATTAAACAATCATTAAAATAGCATCCAACGGAAAAAATGAAAAAAAATGGTCATTAATATAAGAACTAAGAAATGAGAGGACATCCCTACTCTGTCTTCGTGGGCCTTTAGGACCACATTCACGCTTTAATTTATTAATTGTTGGATTTCAAAGGGAAGACGGGCCCCGTCAACTCATCAATTGTAACGGCAAGAAACTCTCTCTCTCTCTCTCTCCGCCCAACGTTTGTTCATTAAATTTCTAGGAGCCATGTCGTAGCCAAATGTCATGTTTTGCGAACAGCTCGACTTTAATTTCCATTTAATTCACAAAAAAAAAAATACTCTAACTAATATTTTTCATGTCCACGAAAAGATTTTGATTTGTTAGCGACACTAAAACATTTTTTTATTACCTACTCATTTCAAATGATAAATAAAAAATATTTTCAATGCCCGGAAAAATATTTTGACCTAAATCGTTGTTGATAATAAAAATGTTTTGACACAACTAATTATTTCGATTGATCCAATTGATTATTTTTGAAAAAGTACTTTTCGAATAACTCATTTTTCTTAAAATCTTTTTAACTTTGATACATTTAAATAGGCATTAGCAAAATCAGTTCTTCAATTTAAGTAATGCGAGGTGTATAGATTTTGACTTGGTGCCAATTATTTTTTTTTTGCACGCCCTGTTCAATGTACGATGTCTTCGTCCCTCCAAACAAATCGTACGCAGTGTATTATGTGAATTATACATTGTCTTTTTCCGTTCGAACCAATATCCAATACCAAGCATTTACCAATTTTCTTTTTCTCTTTCGAACCTAGTAAAGCTCATGTTCATTGATTGGTTCGATTAGATGAAAGTGCCGTGCTTTACCAATTTGTATACCCCTAGAAGCTCCCAATAGATGTATGTTATCGTCCGATCGTTGTGCATCGAAAATTGTAAAGGTTACTCCAATTATTTGGGTAATAAGTTAGAGGGTGCATGATAACCTTTCAGAAATAGAATTTTTGTTTCAAAGTTAATTCTGGAATAGAAACTCGTTTAGTAACGCAAATTTATTTTTCAATTCCTGAAACAAAAAATTATTTTAAAAATATATTCGAAGCGAAAATAGGAAACAAAAAAATGTTACTTCTCGGAGAAATGGAAATAGAAATCTTCATCGCCGACCGTCCCTCGCCGCCGCCGACGGTTGCCGGTCGCCCCCTCCACCGATCATTGGTCGCTGGTCGTTGATCACCCTAGCCGCTGCATTTTTTTATATCATAATATAAGAAATTTTATGTCTTTATCAAATGCATTTTTTTGCTGAAAAACTCATCCATAAATAAAAATAGAAAAAATTATTTCTAGCCAGAAATTAATTTCTGGAACGGAAATGTTATCATGCGTGCCCTTAGTTCCTGAGAGAGAAAAAAGAAGAAGAATATTTAAATCTAATAAGAGACTAGATTTTAATAAGTATTGAAAGGGTGAAGCGTATAATAGAGGTCATGACTCGTGATGCGTCGAAGAAGAAAATTCATTTTGCCCCCTCTCAAGTGCAAATTGTAATATATCTTATTTTGAAAATTGTTATTCTGACAGTCTCATTACGGTCAGTTATTTATGACTATAATTTCTCAATTAATGAGTGCTTTATGCAAAATACGCGGTGATGATATGTGGATTTACGGTTGAAATTGTACCATCAATGGCCATACGGTAAGGAAAGCATTTTCTCTTTTACTTTATCCCGGCTTAGTCTTTTAATTTGGGAAAACTGCGCGATTTATCAATTGATCTTTCTTTAATGAATGACAACCGGATATCATCAATCCTAAGATTAGAATGAGAATCGGCCCGGGATATGTTGAAATATTTCATAAGCAGTCTCTATGGAATCACTGAATGATTATAACAATTATACTATAATTGCAATTATAAAAGAGAGAAGAAAGAAATAGAATCATTTCTTGCCCGATTGCTGAGCTGGAAAATAGGGACGCATTGCTTTTCCAGCCAGCTCCGAAACAATTATTATGCCGGAAATCACTCCTCCTCCTTCAGACAAATATTCTTTCTCTCTCTGTCTGCACCAAAAAGTTCTCATTTTTCTCTTCTGCTCAATCCCCTGTCCTTTTCCATATGGATTGAACCTGTCCACTCCGCTGGTTCAGAAACACAAACTCACTCGGGAATAGCAGACGTCAATCATGCTTCGGCTTCGTCCGTCGACTTTTCCAGTCCAACCCAACTAGGATCGTAACCCCAGAAGCGCGCGTCCAAACTCTCTCTCTCTCTCTCTTTATCTACATGTTTGCTTTTCTTGGTTTCGAGAATAAATGGGTTCTGCAACGTCGTCAATGGCGGCAAAGTTCGCCTTCTTCCCTCCGACGCCGCCGTCGTACAGTGTCTACGCGGACGCATTGACGGGGAGGCTGAGGATGAGCGATGTGAACCAGAGAGAAGACGTGGACGTGATGAAGCTGAGGACCAAGAGAGGGAACGAGATCATCGCCATGTATGTGAAGAACCCGTCGGCCTCCATGACCCTACTCTATTCCCACGGGAACGCAGCCGATGTTGGCCAGATGTATGACATCTTCGTCGAGCTCAGCCTCCATCTGGGCGTCAATCTTCTTGGGTACGTCGAAAAGATTTCATCTTTTTATCTTTATAGATAGAGAAGCGGACAAAAATTTCAGTGGGAAGTAAAGAGTTTCTTGTGCCAAATTCAGGTATGACTATTCAGGGTATGGGCAATCTTCGGGAAAGGTGCGATTTTTGTCTTTCAGCGTAGAGTGCATGGTGATGTGATGGACTTATCTGTTTTTCCAAGAGGAAATAGTGGTCTCAAACCTAGTGATTTGTCCGTTTCCGATGGACAAGGGACTCTGACTTTGCAATTGCTTGTGTGATCAACTTAACTATTCATCTGTTGCCACTATTGACATCTCGGTGGACAGATTTTCCAGCTATCCATTTCAATAGCCATTTTAAGTTACTCTTTCTGCTCAAAGCATAGGTTGACACAAGTATTGTAGTCCACTAGTGTGGTGCTGAGTTGTAATCCAATTTCTCTTTGTTCTGCTGAGACTTATCGAGATCTGGATGCCCGTCGAGCTGATTCAGTTTAGTATCTGTTGAATTAGCCAAGCGAGCAGGACACATATGCCGACATAGAGGCAGCTTACAGGTGCCTTCGAGAGACATACGGGATCAAGGAGGAAGACGTAATATTGTACGGTCAGTCCGTTGGAAGTGGACCTACTCTAGAGCTTGCCATCCGGTTGCCTTGTTTGAGGGCTGTAATTCTTCACAGTCCGATCTCGTCCGGTCTTCGAGTCATGTATCCCGTGAAGAGAACATTCTGGTTTGACATATATAAGGTTGCCTTTGTTGCGATTTGATTTCTTTTCTTGATTACTCGTAAAGATTAGTTTCAACTTGCCGAGATAGATCGCCTCATCTATTTGAGAGTTACTAATTTTACTCTGTTGCAGAATATTGACAAAATTCCTCTGGTTAACTGCCCGGTTCTGGTTATTCATGTGAGTTTATACAGTGCTTTCAATTTGTTCAGATATTCATATCTACTCTCTTAGATAAGTGCTCACCAATTTTATGATTTTTATCTTATCGATATGTCAAAATCATCCGAACCTTGTCTGCAAATTAAACGGTGCGACATAGACAGTGAGGAGCATTTTCTGTGTTCCTTTTTTATTTTCTGATGCGCTGTGGCAGCGAAAACAAACATGAATTCATGTGAATGACATCTTGCTGAAGCACTATGACTAACTTGCGCGTGCTGTTTTATATGTAGGGAACTGAAGATGATGTAGTAGATTTCTCCCATGGCAAGCAGTTGTGGGAGCAGTGCAAAGAAAAGTATGAACCACTATGGCTTAAAGGAGGGAGCCACTCTAATTTGGAGCTCTTCCCCGAGTACTTGAGGCATCTCAGGAAGTTTATAACCGCCATCGAGAAACTACCTTGCATACGCGATGTATCTGAACAAAGCACAGATAATGCTGAACTTCCTCTAATTACCATTGAAGTGAATAGAGATAAGTCCAGGCTAAGCACCGATCATAGGGAGAAATCGAGGCCGAGCACTGGGCAGCAGGATAAGGCAAGGCTAAGCACCGACGGCAGAGACAAGTCGAGGTCCAGCACTGACAAGAAAGAAAAATCGAGAAAGAGTGTGGAGCGGCTGCTGAAATCAAGAAACAGCACAGATCAGCCGGAGAAAGCTAGGAACAGCTTTGACCGGTTAGATTGATTTTTTTTTTCCTTTGTTTACTGTGAAATTGCATAAAAGTAGCTCTTTTTTTATAACCGGCTCGCTACGCCGACTCCAACTAGTTTGGAATAAATGTGTTGTTGATGTTGATGTTTACTGTGAAATTGCATGCCCAGCAGTTAATGATACTGTTTGCGACTGGTCTTATAGTATTCGGGTTTTGAAATGGATGATGCAGATTGGGAGACATGGTGAGGTCAGCTGGGTTGTGCAATGCCGATTGTTTGAAGCCAGCAGCTTTAGAAGCCTGAGCTTGAGGGAAGTGCCAATGCTTGTGACAACTTGTGTACAGATGCCCCCTGTTTTTGCTAATCAAGTTTATTTAGCCGGTTCCATTTGATATTCAGATATCTTCACGGTGCTCCAGTGCAAAAGAATAAAGAGTGGAAGGATTTGATGATTATGCACGTTGTTGTTGCAATGGTGATTGTATTTTCATTTTAAGATTGGGATCCAGAGATCGGGTGATCTCCCGACTCTCTAGTCATTTTAAGTACTTGATTATCCACGTATTCGCGCATCTTTTGTTGATGCAAGTCCTCGGCATCTTTTGTTCATACGCCTACTGTGCATCTTTTTCTGTTTTCCAGTTCTTTCTGCTATCTGCTAGCTGGAAGTTCTGTCGTGGAAGGCTGTATCGAACAATGTGGCATTGGCAACATATTTAAACCGTACGAGGTAGCTGCTTGAACTCCTACACTCGCTTGGTTCTCTTCCACTGGAAATGTGTGAAATCTGCCGAAGTTACCCACATGCCACTGAGTTGCTATTGTGTTGTGCACAAGAAGCTGCGAAGAAGATGAGTCACGTGCATCCACGGTGTCAAAAGCTTGGTGCAACCTGGTGGAAAACGGAAGAAAAAAAACAAACGGGGAAGACCTTTGCGCAAAGCTTTTTCGCTCGTTCTCCCATCCAAATCAACTTTTTTTTTAGTTATGACTGGATGACCATCAATGATTCACTAACTACCAAACTCGTTCCAAATGAACCTTTTCTAGTACAATGATGCAAAGTAAACCCTAGGATGTAGCAAACCTTGCACTTAAAGAAAAAAAAGCAGAAAAATAAAAAGCAACCAGTTTATCTTAGACATTATTGACGATGCAGTGAGATCCACGTGATTTAATTCTTGATGAAGTCGGCTGACATGCATTGATTATTCTAGGCAAAGTTTTTTTTCCTCTACTAAAAAAACATAAAGAGGAGTTGTATAGTTATTTCGAAAAATTTCGATTGAGTGCCTGAGATGCCCTCATTTTCTCAAATAAGAACCTGAAATGTATCTTATTTTAAATAAAGACATGAAGTGTTTAAACCCCTGTATGGTAACACTTTTGGCCAACTTCTCAAATTCTGATCAAAATTTGATTTCTCTACTACTCCTTAAAGCAGAAGTTGATTTTTCTACTTCTATTCTAGATTGATTTCTAATTAAATAAATTCATTTGGTAACTATTGAAATTTTCTATTTTTGAAATATTATTAATAAAATCTTTAGCGGCAGCGGCAGCCAACGACGTCCGGTCACGGGTGGCGATGATGATCGGTCGAGACTCGTGTGATCGAAGAAGTGATTTTGGAGCCCAGAAATAAAAAATTTTAACTTCTCAAAGTTAGCCAAAAATCCAACTAGAAATAGAAAATCCAATCAGAAGTAGAAAATTTTACAATAAGCCAATTTTTTTAACAAATGCGTTTCTGCTTGGGAAGTGATTTTACCAAACAAATTTCCATACTGGATTGACTTTTGGTAGGGAAATTTTACTTCTGGTAGGTTATTATGCAACTTCTAAATTATTTCAAAAAAGAGTCTGATCGAATGGTTTTTTCGTCATTTATTTTTTGAGATTTTTTTTTCTTTTTCTAGTTTTCTTTTTGCCATTTCTTTTCAATTTTTTTTGGCCTTTTCTTTATCTTTCTCTCATCCCGTCCCGTCCCATCTCGTCCCCTCCCAAGTCATTGCTTGCCTTAGGCGAGAATCACCCTCGCTTGGGTCGATAGCTAGCTACCCTTACCCTAGCCAGTGTTGAGCAAGGGACCCTTGCTGGTGTCGGCCTTTGGCGATGGCCTGGGAAGAGGAGAGAATGGAGGAAAAAAATTACAAAAAGAAAAGACTAGGTAAAAAGAAAAAAAATGAAATGAAATAAATAAATAAATGATGAAAATACATTTCAATTAGGCTTTTTCAAAATATCTTTAACACTTTAGATTTTTATTTAAGGAAATGAGGATAATTCGGGAGATTAATTGAAATTTTACCTGGTTTACCCAAAATAGAGAAAAAAGAAAATTTGCAATAGGATATTGTCACTGCTGAAATGGCAGCATCTAGGCCTCACAATCCTCCGTACTTACTGCCAAGCAAAGCCTCCCTCTCCAGTGTCTCAACTTCTAGAACCCTCCTCTTAAACCCTCTCTCAACCCTCCTATTTGTTCGCTCCTCTTTGTCGCACCCACTACGAAAGATAAGAACTTTGCGATTCCTGAACCGTAATCTCTAGGGTTTCTCAGTCCCAAATGGCTCCAGTACTTAGCAGAGGCTTGGCCAATGCTTCGCTCGCTTCGCTCCCATCATCTTCATCTTCATTTTCGCTGAAGAACAGCAATAAAGTTTTGAGCTTGAGAAGCGCTTTTTTACCGCAAAATGGGCTTAGAACGGGGTTCTCATGCGGCGGGTTGAAGTGGAAGCTCGAGAACAGGAACAATCGGATTTCAATCCGTTGCGAGGCCGCGGTCGCTGAGAAGGAGGCTGGTGAGACTTCGGGCGAGCAGTTTCAGTATCAAGCTGAGGTGGGTTTCGCCATGTTTTTCGATTGATCACGCAGGATTCTGAGTTTTTGCAGTTGTTTGGTGAGAGCTGAGTAAGAATTGAGGTTTAATTTCACAGTTGACTTCTTGAGTTTACATGTCCGGTATTTCTGAAATTTAGAGCATACTTGATGACTGAAAATGAAAGCTTGATTACATTTTTTTTTGGAATGATTGTTGCTGAACATTGTGAAAGGAGATGGGCATGTCCAATTTTTAAAATGACAAGAGTAGTACGCAAGGATTTCTGTGAAAGGTATTATGATTGGTTGATTGTTTCGAAGAACTTGTAATTTCACTGCATTTGTCACATTGGGTGTGACTTTCAGATTTTATTATAATTGTGTAGGACTGCACCTCCGCTTCTGTGCTGATAAATTTAAACTTCGCATTTTTTGCAGGTCAGTCGTCTATTGGACTTGATTGTCCATAGCTTATACAGCCACAAGGAAGTCTTTCTTCGAGAGCTTGTCAGGTGAGGATTTCACTCAAACATATATCTCCGTTTCTTGGTGTAACGACTTCTCTCAATGAAGATTTTGAGTTCGCCTTTATTTGTGATTTATGGCTGAATTTGATTTCCTTTTTTTCCTCTTATCAGCAATGCCAGTGATGCCCTTGATAAGTTGAGGTTCTTGAGTGTTACTGAGCCTGCACTTCTTGGAGATGCTGGTGATTTGGAGATAAGAATCAAACCAGATCCTGACAATGGAACCATCACGATAACGTAAGTCTATTATAACTTATAGTTCAATAGTGTTTTAATTTATAATAACCAAGGAATTCATAGGATGTGGACCGTGATATATGAGATTTCAGAGATACTGGTATTGGAATGACAAAGGAGGAGCTAATTGACTGTCTTGGAACTATTGCTCAGAGTGGTACCTCAAAATTCTTGAAGGCTTTGAAGGTTCTTGTTTCTCTTGCCACTCCTTGAATTCCATCATGCGATAGTTTGGTTGCTATACAATTGATATCCAAAAATTTGAACCTAACTTATTAATCTTTTACTTTCAGGAAAATCAGGATCTTGGTGCAGACAATGGTTTGATAGGTCAATTTGGTGTTGGCTTCTACTCTGCTTTTTTAGTGGCAGAGAAGGTCTCCTTTAGCTAACCATTAATAAACCTTTGTCTATATGTTCTTTTTCATTGGCATGGTGATTTTTACTTTTCATCGTGAGGATTTTTCTTAGGTTATACTAATCTTCCTGGCTAATAGGTTGTTGTTTCGACAAAGAGCCCAAGATCAGATAAGCAGTACGTGTGGGAAGCAGTAGCTGATAGCAGTTCGTATTTGATCAGAGAGGAGACAGATCCTGAGAATCTTCTTCGTCGTGGAACACAAGTTACACTTTACTTGCGGGTATTGTGATAGCTTGATTTTGCACTTCATTTATTTATTGGACACTAAATCAACTATCCGCCTTAATTGGTTTACATTAAATTTTGGGCCTGTAGGATTTACTGCAGTTTTCGCAAATAGTTTTGTAGAGTTCGACATTCAAATCTAATATGTGTCCATAGATCATACTAAAGCCTAAGGAGTCAACATAAGAGGTTATCACACTCAAGAGTCAAGAATCAAAGCATATCTTATGCAAATGGAACAATTTATATTCCAACTTTTCTGTCCAAATTAATTTCTTGAAGCGTATTTGGTGCATTAAAACCAACTAACTTTGTCATTTTTTGATTTGGTTTGAATTTTATATAGGTAACTAGGAGAATTACTTTAGTAAGCTACATGCTTGTGGTTAAAGTTTCAATGCATCCTTCCTTTATCCCAGACATTTGATCTCTTTGTCTGTCTTTGACAATGACCTTGGTTCTAACTTTTATGTCAATAATAGATGGCATGTGATGGACGTTGGTTCTGCTTTTTCTTAATTCATTTAATGATAGTTTTCTGTCTACTATTTCATGTCCCTTGGGAACTATATGATACTCCCCTTGTTATAATTTTTGGCAATCAGCTTGTTAGCTCTCGAAAAGTATTTGTTCAGTTTCTGCTGTTTGTAATGATATTTTAACACTACCAATTTTCTTGTTGTAGGAGGATGACAAATACGAGTTTTCAGATCCAACAAGGATACAGAATCTAGTGAAAAATTATTCGCAGTTTGTTTCCTTCCCCATCTATACATGGCAAGAAAAATCAAGGACGATTGAGGTGGGTCCCCTTGGTATGTAAAGTATATTTTTCTTTCTGTGATTTTGCTAGGGTTGAAGTCTGTGAATATACGCCAGCTATGTTTTTGATAGCTGCTTGGAAATTGAAGGTTAGAACCATGAATGTCCAGTCAATTCTTTGTTTTTTCTTTATTTGGTATACTGCTAGGAATTTTCTATATGGTGTTTATTGATTTCGAGAAGGCGTATGCTAGAAGTATCTCCATATGGTGTTTATTGATCTCGAGAAGATGTATAATTAGATTTCAAGAAAGGTTTTGTGGTGGATTCTTGGGAAGAAAAAAGTACATTTAAAGTATGTCGAGGCAATCAAGAACATGTATGACGGTGCTACTACATGTGCGAATGTTTGTAATGGCACATCAAGTTATTTTCCAATCACAGTAGGCTTACACCAAGGTTCTGCTTTGAGCCCTTACCTTTTTGTCCTGGTTATGGATGAGCTAACAAAAGATATTCAAGATGAGGTGCCGTGGTGTATGCTATTTGCAGGCGATATTGTGCTTATTGATAAGATCAGGGTTGGAGTTAATGCTAAGTGGGAGTAGCGGAAATGATGATGTTAAGATGGATGTGTGGTCACACAAGAATGGATAAGATAAGGAATGAACAGATTCGACGAAAAGTTGGAGTAGAATTGGTGGCGGAGAAGATGAGAGCATAGATTGAGATAGTTTGGGCATATACTCCGAAGGCCCTTATAGAACAATAGTCAGATCTGCCATGTTATATGGAGCTGAATGTTGGCCAGCACAAAGTAAACATGAGCATAAAATGGGAGTAGCGGAAATGAGTATGTTAAGATGGATGTGTGGTCACACAAGGATGGATAAGATAAGGAATGAAGAGATTCGACGAAAAATTGAAGTAGAATCGGTGGCGGAGAAGATGAGAGAGCATAGATTGAGATGGTTTGGGCATATCCTCCGTAGACCCTTAGATGTACCGGTACGAACAGAAGTTTGCTATCGAGAGTATAACACGAAGAAAGTTAGAGGTCGGCCGAAACTTACTTGGGAGAAAGTAGTAAAACAAGATTTAATGGAGTGGGAAATGGATTGGCATACGGTTTGTCTTAGGACAGAGTGGAGAAAGTCTATTAGTGTTGTGGATGGGTAGTGTATTTATTTATTTATTTTACAAATTTATCTCTTTTTGCTCGCTTGATTTTAATTTTATTTTTATGATTCTTTGGGGTTTATCGACCGCCGACCCCAACTAGTTTGGGATATAGGTGTCATTGATGTTGATGTTGATGTTGATGTTAGGAATTTTCTGGTATTGATTTCCTCTTAGACCGATTCATTTGCTCAGATAATTATAGTCGTATAATCTCAACAATGCATTTGTTTATGCTGCCCCACTTTCTGGTGGACTGCCCATTATTATCCAATTGAACAATTTTCTGGTTGACCCTGATGACTAAAAATTGAACCTGCGCTGATTAATTTATGCAGGATTTAGCATAGAGATTAGGTAGGGATGTGCTATTAGGCTAGAAGGCACTCCGTCACTGTAGTACTCTCATGCGAGTTCTATTTTTCATTCAATTAAATGGTGGCATTCAGTGCACTGATGTAAACATCTGAATTTGGCCAGGTTGAAGAGGAGGAGCCACGCAAGGAGGGAGAAGAAGCAAAACCAGATGTAATTTATGTGGCATTCATTCATGTTATATGGTGTCATTTTTTGCTACTATGACGTTTAAGTGGGTTTGTTTCTTTGATGCAGGAGGAGAAAAAGAAGAAGAAGACAACTAAAACTGAGAAGTACTGGGACTGGGAATTGGCCAATGAGACAAAACCGATATGGGTAAGGAGTAGTGTTTAGTTGTTTTTCCTGCTATTACTTCTTTTAATAACACATGTTGATGCTATTGAAATTATTCTTTTCTGCTGAAATTTTATGTGAGTGCGGTGTTGTTGCTTGCTCTTGTGCCATGTCAACATGTGCTTGCTAATAATGTCCTGCTGAACTTATAGTCCTTTGCCTGCTGTAGATGCGGAGCCCCAAAGAAGTTGAGAAAGAAGACTATCAAGAATTCTACAAGAAGACTTTCAATGAATTTCTTGATCCACTTGCATACACTCATTTCACCACTGAGGTACTGCATAAACTTCTTCCTTCACCTAGTATAATGCTCTCCTTCATGTGGAGCTTGACTCAAAATATCTGCAGGGTGAGGTGGAGTTCAGGAGTGTCTTATATATTCCAGGAATGGGACCTCTCAACAATGAAGACGTAGTAAACCCCAAAACAAAGAACATACGCTTGTATGTGAAGCGTGTGTTCATTTCTGATGATTTTGATGGTGAACTGGTAAGTTTTAATGCAGCTTCAAACTGAATAGAGGAACTCTTCTTCTTCTTCTCAGCAAAAGCTTGCTTAACGAAACATAAACAGCTCTTGAACATTCTAGCTATTTTTCACGATTCCAGTAGTTTCAGTGCGTGGCTGCTTAGACACACATGCAAACCCCCACTACTTTATACCTTCTGGTCTGTCTGTCTACATTTTTTTCATCAATGAGCTGATTGGTCTTAGGTTTACTATGTTGAGATGTGGTGTTTATTAAGGACTGTTTGTGCATTGTCTAGTAGTAGCAGACATTAAACTTATTATTCCACAATTTAGATTAACCAAGCCATCTTGTATGCTGGACATAAAGCCCCATGTTTTCGAGATACGGTGTAGCAGTTGATAACCACATTAAAAAACTATTCTGGATCTTTGTTCTGATGATATGTTTCCATCATTGCGTGTCTGATGTGTCTAAATATTCTGTTCGGAAGAAATATTATACTTAAGTAATTTGTAACCTGTATCTGCAGTTTCCACGCTACTTAAGCTTTGTAAAGGGTGTGGTGGATTCAGACGACCTTCCACTCAATGTTTCGCGAGAAATTCTTCAAGAAAGCCGAGTGGTAAGTTTTAAGTTGTCAATCGTTTGTTTCCTCATAATGTTGTGTTATATATGGTTTGTCAGTTCTGACTTACTCAATGACATTAACATCCACATGTCATTTGTTTGGTTGTGCTGACAGCTCGCTCCTACTTATTCAGTACAATGATATGCTTTCATAGTATTTTGTCAATTACCTGTTAAAACAAATGAGCATTATATTCTCCAGACTGGTTCAGTTTCAGCATCTATAAGTTGCCATCTGTCTCTTTCGCTATGTTTGCAGGTAAGAATAATGAGGAAGCGACTTGTAAGAAAAACATTTGACATGATTCAAGAGCTTTCAGAAAGTGAAAATAAGGAGGTGGGAATCATTTGGAGATTTCTCGTGTCTATATGTTTGATTTGCTTGCTGGATTTTGAAAACGTTGATTCGTGTGCTTTCAGGACTTCAAAAAATTTTGGGAAAACTTTGGAAGATTTTTGAAGTTGGGATGCATTGAGGATTCAGGGAATCATAAACGCATAACACCACTGTTGCGGTTCTACACTTCCAAAAATGAGGAGGAGTTGACGAGCTTGGACAATTATGTTGAAAACATGGGTGAAAACCAAAAGGCCATTTATTATTTGGCAACAGACAGCTTGAAGAGTGCAAGGAATGCTCCGTTCTTGGAGAAGTTGGTTCAAAAGGATATTGAGGTTTGTACCTGGTCTTTGCTTGTAGTGTCATTCTGATGCAGTGGACTTGATAAAAGAAGTGGCACTGTATAAATGATAAAATAAGGGGGATGGGGAGGTTGTTTAGTCGTCGCTTCATCTCTGCTTAACTAACTCTTACGCTTACAAGAATAGGAAGAAGTATTTTGTTTCCTTCTTTTCTGGCAATGCCGTAGTGTTGATTTAAGCAATATCAATTGAATAATCTGGGCAGTAATTAGACGTGAAATTTTTTCCCCTCGATAAGTTAGGGAACTTGATGAATTGCATTGCAGTGTTTTCCGGTCTTGGACTGCCATAGGGGCAGTGGAGATTATGTGTAAGAGTTATGGACCAGTGGCAACACTTCAGTAAGATTAAAGTAACGATTTTGGATATTTCATTGTAAGTGGAAAGTCTTAACGCCGAAGAAATGGATAGCTACTATGCGCAGGGTCTTTTATTCCTATTTCATTGTTCCATCCTCCTCCTCCTGGCCCTTCCTCACATTTTATCATTTTCTTGAATCCAAATCTGTCTCCTTCTGTTTGTTCCTTATTCCATCTCCTTTTAGAGATTGCTTATGCTTTTTTTGCTGCAGGTTCTTTACCTGATTGAGCCTATTGATGAAGTTGCAATTCAGAATTTGCAGACTTACAAAGAGAAGAAGTTTGTCGACATTAGCAAGGAAGACTTGGAGCTGGGTTAGTGCTTACCCTTTAAAACTTTTTTTGGTGCACTTTACCGTGGCTTCTCTTTACTAGGTATAAGATTCTTTGGTGTGATATCGACTGCTATTCATTGTAGGTGATGAGGATGAGGTTAAGGAGAGGGAGACCAAACAAGAATATAATCTGCTGTGCGATTGGATAAAGCAACAACTTGGGGATAAAGTGGCTAAAGTACAAGTATCGAAGCGGTTGAGTTCATCTCCTTGTGTTCTTGTCTCTGGAAAGTTCGGATGGTCTGCGAATATGGAAAGGTTGGTGTATGATCTGAAAGAGTCAATTCCCAATATCATTGTATATGAGTAGGTGGGCTGATTCTCTGTTCGCGCAGGTTGATGAAAGCTCAGGCTCTTGGGGACACTTCAAGTTTGGAATTCATGAGGGGTAGAAGAATATTGGAGATCAATCCTGTTCACCCCATTGTGAAAGACCTAAATGTAATACTGATCTTTTGTTGAATGCTCATACATTCTGACGTCTAATTTAAGTTAATCCCAAAGAATACATCTCCCTTGCTGAGATCTTTGAAGCTCAATTTTACTGTCAAACGAATTCATTGAAACTGACTCTACTTGTCATTCTCTCTAAATGCAGTTAGACAAGAAGGAAGAGTAACCATTCCTTTCAATTTTCTCGTATGTGAGACTAGTCTTATATGTACGAAGACCAAAATTTGACGGTGGTAATTTTGATTGCAGGCTGCCTGCAAGAATGCCCCAGACAGCGCTGATGCCAAGAGAGCAGTGGACCTCCTATATGATACCGCACTAATCTCCAGTGGATTTACTGTAAGCTTGTATTCCGCCTTCCTTTTGAACTATTTTCTAGACATTATACTTACGAACTTGTGACAAAATAGGAGTCATTTGGGCATTTCACTTATCTTTTAACATTTTCCAACCTGTTTGCTCCCATCGAACAGCCTGACAGCCCAGCCGAGTTGGGGAACAAGATATACGAGATGATGGCGATGGCTCTCGGCGGGAGATGGGGGAGACTAGAAGAAGAAGAAGAAGAAGAAACCATGGAGTTGGCAGAGGAAGGTTCCGCTGAATCGAGTGCTGCAGAACCTGCGGTCGCCAAGGCCGAGGTGGTAGAGCCCTCGGAAGTAAGGGCGGAGAATGATCCTTGGAATGACTAAGACAGGATCTGTTGATTGAAAAGGCAAATAAGAGATCCATGTTGGCAAAGACTGGTGAAATTGTGTCACCCTGCACTTGTACTCCCACAGATTAGGTGATTGAAATGGCCTATGAAATTTTGCTACTGATAATGTATTTTTGGTGAACTTTTGTGCATCTTTTTTTTTTTTTTTGGTCATGTAAACAATGGACATGTGAATTTTATGCATCTTCTCTAGGTACTTATTGGCCAATTGGAAGAATTAAATTTCCATGGTGCTAACACAAGTGGTCTTGATGAGATTATAGATGGTTCACCTTAAGCAAAATTTGGTTCTCCCCTTTACAAATTATTATCCTTTCTCCTGTTCCTAATTCAATTGAAAATCACATCTTGTTTACCAATTTGAGTACAGGTTGGATCACTTTTCATGTTGGCACTTTGCGAAGAGAAAGTATTTTATCCTTGATTAAACATGTGATATAGATAAAAGAAGAAGTAACTGACTTCACACAGTGCTTGTTTATTAGGGATACGTCGTTAGCAAGACGACCGTGCAAAGTACATGCTAACAACGCAAGAATCGAAACTTTGGTGACTCATTCTATACGCGGAGCCTACACGGTAGTAGCCATTGTCTATCTTCTCTGTCGCTATTCCTTTGAGTTGAGAGGAAACATTTTAAGTAAATGTATGGCCAGATAAGTATGAATAAGATAAGGAACAAAAATATTTGGCGAAAAATTGGATTAGAATCAGTGGTGAAAAAGATGAGAGGGCATAAATTGAGATGATTTTGGCATATCTTTCGAAGGTCCTTAGATGTACCGGCCCTTGGATGCACTGATATAAATATAAATTTGCTATCAAGAATATAACACAAAGAAAGCAAAAGGTTGACCGAAATTTACTCGGGAAAAACAGTAAAGCAAGATTTATTGGAGTGATAAATAGATTGGCCTACGGTTTGTGTTAGGGCGGAGTGGCGGAAGTCTATTAGTGTTGTGGAAGGGTAGTCTATAGATATATATATATTTATTTATTTTTACACATTCATCTATTTTTCCTTGCTTGATTTTGTTTTTATTTTTATAATTTTTGGGGTTCATCGATCGTCGACCCCAACTAATTTGGGATAAATGTATTATTGATGTTGATTCCAAAGAATACCCTCGATTTTAATTAACTGATTTCTTATTAAAGATGACAGAGTGAATTTATAAGGGAGAGTGAGAAAGTAGAAAATAGGTCATTGATTTGATTTTGCTAAAGATTATTTAAATATTTATCCTAATTCTGCAATTTAATATTGAATGGTTTTAGAAAATGAAAATTCTAATTCAAGCTATTTTTCATAATTAGATTTATATTCTTCAAAAATAGGAAATTTAATTTAAATTTAGAATTTATGAGAGGTTTATGGAATGAATCCACGGAGGGGCTGCCAAACGACGTCGCGTGGGTTATACTACTTAGAACGTTTGAAGAGAAATGTAAAGGAGGAGAATAGGTTTATGCAGGGTTTTAGCGAGGCGGCGTCGCAGCCTCCCTTCTTCTTCTTCTTCTTCCGCCTCTCATTTCTTCGACCAGTCTCGCTCTTGATTTTGATTCCATCCCATCTTCTCTCACTCCATCTTCACAATCTTCTTCTTCTTCGAGCTGCTTCCAATTTCGATTCGTCGACCATAATAATAGGAAAAAACAGGATGTGGAGGAACTTGGGCAGACGAGCTCCTTCCAGGAAATTCAACTCCACTCCAGTCTCCGCTTCATCGTTAGCGCCTAAAAGCTCCAATTCCTCCGATAAATTCGCATTCGAGGCTCAAAAGGGTCTGAATTCATGGCTTTCGTCGTCGCCGCTTCTGCGGCAGACGGCGTGCCTGACGCCTTTGCGGAGGGACGATTTCGTAGCGCCTGAGCCTTTTGGTTGCTGGAGGAATTATGCCGGTGCTGCGGTGGCGATCGTCTCGACCACGGAGGAGGAGCTGTCGGGATCCGAGGAAATCCAGGAGCTGATGGAGGAGATGGAGAAGCACATTGAGGTTCCTCCCCATCTGCAGAGGTGGCTGCCCCAGCCGCCCCCGCCGCCGCCGCTGAAGAGGATTGGCGGGATGGCAATGTCCAAGTACTTCACGCTCAAGAGGAGGCAGATCAAGATGGAGACTGAGGCGTGGCAGGAAGCGGCGAGGGAGTATCAAGAGCTCCTGACGGACATGTGCGAGCAGAAGCTGGCGCCCAACCTGCCGTATGTGAAGTCGCTGTTCCTCGGTTGGTTTGAGCCCTTGAGGGATGCGATAGTGGCGGAGCAGGAGCTTTGTAGAAAAAAGAAGGTGAAGCCATCTCATGCTTCATTTATCGATCAGTTGCCGGCAGATATGATGGCTGTGATCACAATGCACAAGCTCATGGGACTCTTGCTCTCTACTAATGGAGGGAATGGCAGCTGCAGGGTTGTTCAAGCTGTTTGCCAGATTGGTGAAGCCCTCGAAAATGAGGTGTGTGGGAAATAATGTTATGCGACTTTATTTGTGTTGAAGCGGGGAAGGAGAAAAACTTTGGTACAAACGATTAAAGCTCATTCTGGCCAAAAACAATAGAATAGCAGATGGTTCTCCAGGAAATTGCTACATCATACTTTTATACACAAGTTCTCAATATCTAATATTTCTGCATTCAAAATCTATTGCATGAGACTGATTGATGTTGGGATATGTGCAAGCCTTTGGAAGAGTGTCATCGCTTGGCAGTTTTTAATTCTTCAAATTTTGTCTGTATATCATGATAGGTAATTTAGGGGGCATTGCAATAATTAGATTCATCTACTGAACCAGTCAAGGAGAAAAGGCCCTTTTCCCCCCTCTAGTTTGCTATCGTTTTATCTTGTCATCATCTATCATGTTAAGCTATCGGAATGCAAAAGACAATTCATATTCCTTCTAGTTGGTTGGAGCTTAATTTTGACACCCAGGTGCCTATATGGTGGTTGGATGTTATTTTGATCATCCTCTGTGTGAACAGGCTATGCTACAAACGTTTTTGGAGAAGACAAAGAAAAAGTCCACAAAAAGTAAGGATCTTGAAGGTGAATCTGATCTTCAGACATCTCAAGGTCAGCCTACTGAAGAACAGGAAAAGCTAAGAAAAAAGGTTTCTACTCTGATGAAAAAGCAGAAGGTGTTGCAAGTAAGAGGGTTAGTGAAGGCACAGGATGAGTCGAAGCCTTGGGGTCAGGAAAACCATGTCAAGGTCTGTGTAGTTTCATCCAAAGAATCTCTTCTGTTTAAGCACTTACTGTGAAGGTCCTTTTCCTTTCCTTAATAATGATGCTGGTTATTGTGCTTTCCAGATTGGCTCTCGTCTAATTCAGTTATTATTGGAAACTGCATATATACAACCACCAATAGATCAATTAGGCGACGGGCCACCTGATGTTCGTCCTGCATTCACCCACGTCCTTAAGACGCTAACAAAAGATGCACAGTAAGAATGCTTTCATGCACACGCACACATTATATTTGTTGCACGTGCTTGTACTAATACTTTGGATGTCCTTTCTCTAGGAAAGGTAGCAGGAGATACGGAGTTATTGAATGTGACCCGCTGGTTCTTAGGGGTCTTGAGACAAGTGTAAGAACAACACTACCTATAGAATTTTTGCCATTGTTGCATATCTTTTCTTCAATAATTTTGAATGTGAAGCTTGAAGTGTCACTTTCGTAATTGAAATTAGTGACGCCTAATTTTTCACGACAGGCAAGGCATATGGTGATTCCTTATATGCCGATGTTGGTGCCGCCAGTACAATGGACAGGGTAAGATTATGTAAAACCTGTCATTTTCCCCTTCAATTTTGTAGAAGGGAAAGGAGTAGATTTCTCCTTGCCCTTTCTTAGGAACGAGAAGCCTATTTGGACATTATTGTTTTATGCAGTAAATTTGTTTGCATGGATATATTTGTTGAGAGTTCCGTGCTGATTGTTGCTTGTTAATTGTTCTCTCTCTAAATGCCAATGTTTCTCCAGTTATGATAAAGGAGCATATTTCTTTTTACCATCCTATGTTATGCGTACGCATGGGGCGAGACAACAACGTGAAACTATCAAGAGGACACCAACAGACCAGTTACAACGTGTTTTTGAGGTAGGGAATTAAAAGACATCTATTTTAGTCTCTTTCAGGAATATTCTTTCTACAAAAGCCAAGCCTCATATCATTCATCTGAGAACCTTGAATGCTTCTGCTTCTGTTTTGCTTGGCAAATGCCAATCTTTCAGTAAATACCTTTATCATCCCCTTTGTGGAGACAGCTACTCTTTTAACAAAGTCTTAATTTGTGGAGATCTCTCTTTAGTTATTGTTATCCTGTTTTTATCCTATGTATCAGGCCCTGGATACCCTTGGAAACACCAAATGGAGAGTAAACAAAAGAGCGCTTGCTGTCATTGACAGGATTTGGGCTAGTGGAGGTCATCTGGGAGCCCTAGTTGACCGTGAAGATGTGTGTTACACTTGCTCACCTTTTCTATCTGCCTTTCTATGAGCATAATTGTATTTAGATATTAATCTTCCCTTTTCATTTCCTTGGTGAAGGTTCCTTTGCCAGAAAAACCTGACACGGATGATGAAACAGTATTGCGAAAGTGGAAATGGAAAGTAAAAACCGTGAAAAAGGAAAACACTGAGAGACATTCACAGCGTTGTGATATTGAGCTCAAATTGGCTGTAAGAATCTCACCTGCAAATTGAGTTCATCACTCATCATTGATTATCCAGGCATCTGGCTTACTTCTTACCATGTTGCTTTTTGTGGGAAAAGGTGGCACGCAAAATGAAGGATGAAAACGGATTCTTTTACCCCCACAGCCTCGATTTCCGTGGTCGTGCATACCCAATGCATCCGTATTTAAACCATCTTGGCTCTGATCTGTGTCGAGGCATTCTTGAGTTTGCTGAGGGACGCCCTCTAGGAAAGTCTGGCTTACGCTGGCTAAAGATTCAATTGGCAAATCTGTATGCTGCTGGTGTGGATAAGCAGTCATATGAGGATCGAATTGCATTCACTGAAAAGCATTTAGATGAGATATTCGATTCTGCGGATAGACCTCTTGAAGGAAGACGTTGGTGGTTGAAAGCAGAGGACCCTTTTCAATGCTTGGCAGCGTGTATGAATCTTACAGAAGCATTACGAAGCTCCTCTCCCGAGGCATATCTTTCACATATGCCCATTCACCAGGTACTTAATTAAGAAGGGATAAGATATTGCTTTAATGAGTATTGAGGTTTAAGACTTTGTATGCTGCACATTTTTATGGATATACGTAATCATGTTGGTAATTTGGTGTTGAGTCATGATCGGTGGAATTTGTCCATGCAAAAGGTTTTATAGCTGTGCATTGAATTATGAACTATTCGCTATGCCAGAAATAAAATTTTAATGCAAATTATTTGTTTGTCAGTCGGGATGAGGTGTGGGTTTTTTTTTTCCCCCCGATACTAAAAATACTGCAAACTTGTAGATCCAGCCTTTCTTTTTTTGCAAGTTCACTTCAACATACAGATGGACTGGATGGCATATCCAGATGTGATCTGTGTTGTGTTGAACTCATTAGAGTGTTTCATTGCTGAATCTTGGAGCATGAGTATAGCAAAAAATGTCATTGAGATGGAGAAATGGTTATACCATTCGTTTAATTCCAAAATATCGCTTTGTATGATGGACCTTATTTAAACTGGCGTGACACATGCCAAATAATGATTGTTGCTGTATGTTAGATCTTCATATGAGTTAGGTGCTAACAGATCATGGTAAATTCTATTTCAAGTCAATTTTCTTGATACTTACCAATGGAAAAAGAACCCCCATAACTTTTTTAGTGGTGCAGGACAATGGGTCCCCTAGTGAAGCATAAATCTTTAGGTTTTAAACCCAAAGGTTGCCAAGCGTCACACCTAGGATTTCTTAAGCATCACACTTAAGAGAAGAATTGCATCGCAAAATCTTGCAAAGTTTAATTGTACATTTTCTCTATCGGACCGACTCCCTAATGTTCTACTTCTAGTAGAAAAAGAGGATCTATAAGAAAGAAACATAATTGATATAGGAACATAATGTCCTACTAAAACTGAAATCGGAAACTTAACTCTAATTTATTTATTAAAAAAAAGACTTCTGGTTAATTATCTAATCAATCTTTCCAAATTTAACACTCCTTCCTAATGTCATCAAACCATCTATTAAGCATTCTGCATCAATTCTCTCCAGTCTGGAGAAACTTAACCCCATATTCAACGGAGTGGGTGATTAATTGAGATTTCGACCAGACTTGAGAAAAAATCGGGAAAAAATCGGGTGCATGTTGCTGAATTGACATACAATAAGGAGTAGTAGTTCAGTAGTGGTTGTGGCAATTGCTATTAGTGGGCTTTTCGTTCAAAATGAAATAGCAGTCTAATTTGATATTACGAGGCCATCGCATCATTATTATGCATCAAGCTGTTTACTGCATAAGCCATCTAGAAACCCTCACCATAGAGCCACATCCCTCTATCTTGCTTAAGCATCTTATGACCTAAGTTTCATTTGACTGATTATCCTTGTTTCTTAACTAGGTGCTGGCGTTTTCTGTTTATTCTTAGTGTTGCTACCTCTGTCCATATTAATATTGGTTCTTATATTTCAATGGTGGAAAATATTCTCGACTTGACCATACTGACTGTATTGACATCTGGATGCATATGTCGAAATTTTGTGAGGACATTTCGTGCAGTTCTATATTATGCTTCCTAAGCTTAAGTGCATTCACTATTCTGTTCATGGCATCAATGTTTCCGTTACATTCAAATTCATGTCTGTCTGTATACAATTAATATGTTGTCAGTCTGTCCACTGAAGTTGAAGTTGATCTGATTATATAGTATAGTATATGCTTTTGTGTTTTGGTACATATACAGTGCAACTTAACCTGGGATGTTGTTGGTACAAGGATGGTTCATGCAATGGCTTGCAACATTATGCTGCACTTGGGAGGGATAAGGTAACAAGATCTTTTAATGTTCTTCGCTTAAAGACTGCAGTATTCTTCATGCCATACTTTCATATCACCCTTGCTTGAGACCCACTAGTGTTCATGCATTTTGGTTTTCATGGCTGGCACTAACGGTATCTCTTTTAAAGTGGATTTGTGTGTAGCTCTTGAACTGTGTACCATGTATACTTCTGTGCAATTTATACACTCCAATTTTGAAGTTATCTAGAGTTTGCAGTTGGATTTATCGTGTGTAGGCACCTAGCTGTATCTCTTTTGAAGTGAATTTTGTATGTTGTTCTAACTTGAACTGTTTGTTTGAGGGCATTATGTCGTATATCACAAACTGTACCATCTATGCTTCTGTGCAATTTACACGCTTCAATTTGTAGTTATCTGGAGTTTACAGTTGGATTTATCATATGTAGGCACCTAATGCAACAAATCAAGAGAATTTCCTAAATGGAAGCACATACATTGTGCTTTCCATGATAACTCCTAATGCTATTAATTACGTGATGCATCTACTTGTCCATCACAATCAGCTGCAGATATGATTCGGAAATGTGTTAATATTCTTGTTGGATTTGGAGTACTCTTGCCTTCAGTCTAATCCTCTTTCCCTAAAGTATGTAGTACCTGTCATATAAAACGAGCTCATTTTTGTGGAAGTTGTACTTATTCTTTTCAAAATTTGGAGAAGTAGCCAATGACCGATACAGTAAATGCTTTGATTTTGCTCTATGCGATCTGTATAATATGTTATTTGGTCCTGTTCATATGGGTGCATCTCCATGAAGATATACCACTTTATTTGTAGTTGGGAGCTGCTGCTGTGAACCTGGTCGCTGGAGACAAGCCTGCTGATGTTTACTCCGAAATTGCTTCCAGGTTCTCTCTCTCTCTCTCTCTCTCTCTCAACAATGAGGTTGATGACTACTGTAGAAATAGGCCAAGGTTAGTGAGTTAGCATGACGTTCAGAACCTTCATCAATGATTGAATAAACTGGAAGTGCTATTTCAGGGGCCCTTGAACTTGGCAACCTTGTAGATAAGACAAGCAAAAACCTTTTTAATGCACAATCTTGTGAGTATAGCAAGAGCCACATCTACAACTAGAGTTATCTCAGATGGCGTTATAAAGATCTAAAATGAGATTCCTTTTGCCAACTGTGGTGACATCGTGGGAAAGAATGCATTCGGGGTCCCTAAGATATCTTTGATGCTTTGTTGTGCTGTAGATTCTTTTTTCGAGTACATCTAGAGTAATGACTCCTTTATTTAGAGGTGTGGCCATAAAAATGGTTTAGTAGATGATGTTTCAAAATGCCATGGTTTTAGGAAGTGCTTTCATAATGATCGATAATGCAATTGTGGAGTGGGAAATAGACCACCCCCAAATTGTTTCTTGAAAATTAGTTTTATTATTTTGTCTTCCGACTGCTCTTGCTTTTAAGACTATAGATACTGTGTTGGAGCTGTTCTATCTTTTCAGAAGAAACCCACTTTTCCTCAGAAGCACTCCCAAACATCACTGAAAATGCCTATATTGATGTTGGTGTTGCTTTAATTCTGTTTGCTAATTTTTCCCTTTTCTTGTTCACCCAAAAATTCTGCACTTTGTGTAACTGTTGGTAAGTAGTTTTTTGATATGAATATGCCATAATCGGAACTAAATTTAAATGTGACTTACATCCTTTTTTTTTTTTTTCATGTCTCAGGGTTGTCGATATCATGAAGAGGGATGCGGAGAAAGACCCTGCTACAAATCCAAATGCCCGTCATGCTAGGCGATTAATTAATCAGGTATCATGGGTTCATGATTCTGAAATGGCTGGACTCAGGTTTGAGCAGGGAATGCTAGTTGAAGCAATGTGCTTGGATAAACTAGAAATTAGATTGATAAAATCATGGACCGGTCTCTTTGATGTATGTGTGGAGATTCATATCACACAAAAAAACTAAATCGTCTATTTTCATCTGGTTGATCTTTTTATTCATGTTTTAAGATAGGTGGCAATGCGAACACTTCCATACATTGTTGAAAAGAAACCATAATCCAACAACAGTTCCTAATGGAAAGCTGGGCACCAGATGTCAGCTGTGCCATGAATAATTAGGCCAACGGACCCATTGAAAACTAATGAAATGTTTAAGGACATCGTCACAATCTAAGCCACTGAGCTGTCAAGAGACAGGGGACTCTGGGGACAGCCTGATGTGAAGTTAGGGTCCATATCCCAACCTCGCAAAATTTTAACTTACTGGGAAATGAGTAGAAAATAGTTAATTGTAGATATTCCATTATGACTCTGTGAAGGAATCCCCTGGGAAACCTTTATCAATGACTTGCCAGACTGGGTACCTCTCTGCTTATAGGATCAGGTCGCACGTGTTGAAGTAATCGCCTGAAATGACTGTTCAATTATGATTAAGAAGACCATGAACAAGCTATTCTCGTTTTCTTCTTACCAAAAAAAAAAAAAACAAGCTATTCTCGTTTTCTTAATTTCTCGGCGTCATTCTGTTAAATGCTAAGACTAACAGTTTCTCACCATGACCTGCATTATTTCAGGTAGACAGAAAATTGGTAAAGCAGACTGTGATGACTTCAGTTTATGGAGTCACCTACGTTGGTGCTCGTGACCAAATCAAGAGGAGGTTGATGGAGCGCAACGCTATTGCAGATGATGATGAGCTATTTGCTGTATCTTGCTATGTTGCAAAAGTAAGTAATCTCACACTTTTAAGGGTTGTCTTTTCAATTAATCTTCAATTTCACTGAGATTTTATGCACGAGCAGACCACACTGACTGCCTTGGGAGAGATGTTTGAAGCTGCAAGAGGCATTATGGGCTGGTTGGGAGAATGTGCTAAGGTGTGTGCTGCATGCAGATTTCACAGCTTTCATTGCCATTTAATGTCTTCTTGAAGTCCGATGGAGATTAAAATGCAAAGTAGATGAAGTAGATTTTCATGAGCCAAGATGAGATCGTTGTAAAATAGTTTGGTCAGTAGTTTATAGAATTCTGTGTCTTTTTCTGTCTATGTTGAACAAACTTTTATTAGTGTTCTTATTTTGAACTGATATATCGGTCATCAATGCGTCAATTAGAGCAATCAGTTTAGTCTGCTGTTAAAAGCACTAGTAAGAACTATAGGAGAAATAACGACAACAGTCAATTGCAAGCAAGTTGTAAATCACAGTAAAAGATCTCTCTCTCTCTCTCTCTCTCTCTGATGTTCTCTTACTTCACCGTCCAGAAACGAAAGAGGACTTCCATCTCCAAGTTGATCAAGACTTTTTCTTGCTTTCAATACTTGCATGTTTTTGTTAGTTTGTGTGATATTTCTTTATAGTGCCGCGTGATATTTCTTTATAGTGCTGATGGTGAAGTCCAATTTCAACAGGTAATAGCCTCAAAAAATAAGCCAGTGAGGTGGACCACTCCTCTGGGACTGCCTGTTGTACAACCCTATAGACATCTGGGAAGGCACTTGGTAATCTTATGAAGGAATGTTCTATTACATACAGTCCCATATTATACTATATCAGTTACGAATGATCCAACTTGAATTGCCTGCAGATTAAGACCTCCCTCCAGGTGTTGACACTACGAAGAGAAACTGACCGGGTAATTGTAGTGTTGTGTTTTATTTTTCTTTTGAATTAATAGCTTTTTGAATTAAGTGGCTTACCACCAGTAAATCTATATGAGCTGATTTTTGCATCCGGCATTATTGTGGATGTTGACCTCACATGTCAAGCACGTTATTGTAAAGAACCTTTTAAATTGCCTGGCCATGTAATAGATGTTGCAATAACTCATTTCAACTGTGATTTAATTAAGGACCAGTAAGAAATAACTATCTGACGAAGACATGTATGAAGCAAAAGTAGTTCTTAGGATAGGCTGCGATTTGACACCCGGAGGGAAGGTGGGATCACCCCCGCCCAATGGTGCTTTTACAAAAGTGTGGTCACCAGTCATAAGAAACAATCTGTAGTGAAATGCAATGTTCTTTTTGGTAATGTTCCCAGGTCATGGTAAAGCGGCAGAGGTCGGCTTTTCCTCCAAACTTTGTCCACTCCCTTGATGGTTCACACATGATGATGACTGCTGTTGCATGCAAAGATGCTGGCTTAAACTTTGCAGGTCTTACATATTTACTTGTTTTTTTGTGGATTTTTGAACGTCTGCGAGAATTATTCTTATTCTTTACTGGCAATCTGGTGACAGGAGTCCATGATTCTTACTGGACGCACGCATGCGATGTGGATGAAATGAACAAGATTCTGAGGGAGAAGTTTGTTGAACTGTACGAGGCACCTATACTTGAGAATGTAAGTACCTTTTTCATTTCAACAAGGCTGAAATGCTATCTTATAATGATTTTTAGGTATTGGCATTTCTTCACTTTTGTTTTATGTAGTTTTCTGTATGTTGTATGAATAAATGGTGCAAAAATCAAGATCGTTCCATTGACTACTTGGGGCAGACTACCCAGGCACAAAACATAACTAAATTGGTCACGATATTATGGATATAAATTCCGTTAGGTAAAGAAAAAGAAATAAGTCAGAATGTCGAAAAATTGAATTTCTGTTGATCCAGGTTGGGTAAAGCTCAGTCTTCCATCTTATATTTACGATACTATTATGGGGTTCCAAACAATTTTAGCATGTTTGGTTATGTCACCGTGAATCAGCAGTTTAAACGAAATCTGATGGATCAGTTGAGTTAAGCATATGGCCTATCAATTGAACAATCAATCCTCCGGTCCTTCTTTTTGAACTCTGGTAGACAATGCTTATTACATGGAAGTGCATGCTTGTTGATAGATAAAAGGTAAGTACATGTTTGTTTTTATGCATTCATATCTGTCAATCTCTGTGGAACTATCGGCTATGCCGAAATAAGATAGCTCAGTTTAGAAATTTGAGTAAGTTAATAGAATTTTAACATACAGCACAACGGTAGTAATGTCGTAAATTTTTCAGGAAAGAGGGATATGTAGCTATTGATTATCAAACTGAAAGACAACTTAGATGGACATTTGGATAAAATTGCAAAAACTATTCTTCCTCGACATCTTTTTATGTACCAAGAAGCCACTGAAACAGTGGGGAAGTTTGATACCAGGATCTGACTATACTTTTTCTTTCCATTTTTGGTTGGGATTAACTAGCTTCGATGACTGACATTGATGTGTTTAGAAGGTTTCTTTTGAGATACTATTGCAGGTCCTTTTACAACTAGGACATGCTTTTTATCTGTTTCATTTAACAATAGTATTTTCTCATTTAGATCTTCTGAAAGATTGGTGTTTCGGGTCTCTAATTTTCTGGATAGCAAATGCACCCCTGATTTGTGGGTGCATTCCTTTTGGTTGAGTTCAAAGAGCATATTAGATGCGTGACTAATCCCTTGTGTATGCTCTATGATGATTCTCTTTTTGTTCTTTGGGTCTGGCTGCAGTTGTTGGAGAGTTTTCAGAAATCTTTTCCTGAATCACGTTTCCCTCCTTTACCTGAGAGAGGAGACTTTGATCTAAAAGAGGTCCTGAAGTCCCCTTATTTCTTCAACTAAATCAACTCACGTGTACTGGTGTCACTTGTTATCAGCAACTGTCATTCAAGCGAAGGTGACAGCAGTTTGGCATTTGGTTGAAGGCCTGTGCTGCAATTTCTTTGCACATAATTGAGGTGGTAGAGAGGAAAGGAAGCCAAAATGTGGCCTTGTGAAGAATGTACATGACTTTGCCCCAAAAAAAAAAGAATGTACATGACGACTTCCTTGTACATATGTCCAGGAAGATGCAGATAATGCGCGCGAAGTCTTATGGTTTCCAGCTTGAATTTTGAAGTTCACATCTATCCCTTTTGGACCCAAGGTTTTCGGAGGTTTGAGGGATGAAAGAGGATGCATATGCCACAGGGGTTATTGGTGAAGAACTCCAGGGCCAATTTGACATGCTTGGTCTGCAATAAGAATTCGAAAAAATCAGTCATGAGCAACTTCAAAGAAAGCTCATACTTCTCAAAGATGATTGTGGTTTTGCAAATGACAAGGATTGAACCAGATGGACTTGATTGAAGGACCCTACTGGTATGTAAAAATTGATAACTACTATGGACGGTCCTATACTTGTTTCCTGCAGATGACGACGGAAAACAACTGATGGATTTCTCACCAAGTCGTAGGTGATGTTTTAGAAGTATTCATTATTGTACCATTCTTTTGGTTGGAAACTAGAGTACCGACTTTCGAGAGGTACCTGTAATCTATATTCTTTGCGAACGTTCTATTGTCTCCAGATTTTGATACGAGGCAATTGCTGCCATGCACAGAAAATACAAGAACGTCATAGCCCATTTTGATTTGTTTCCACTGTGATATGAGAATTTGATTAGTCTTCAGTTTTTGTTTCAGCATTACATATAAAGCTGTCTCTAACTACATTGCATACGGATGTGCGAATTGAATAGGCTATCGCAGTGTGATTCTTGCACTCCAATTGCACAACAGTAATAACACCCGTTCGGTTTGAAATATTTAACCTTTGCATTTCAAAATCTTCCGGCTTCATGAGTGAGGAAGGACGGACGAATCCAAGTCCACGAGCTTCCATTAATTGTTAAATGTTGTCCATGAATCTTCTCTTGTTCAACTAAATCACTGACCGATGCTCTTTTTTTAATAATCATTTTGGTCCTTGAGCGACCAAATGCCAAAAGATTATCCTGGCTAAGTATTGTCTATACTACACGGTCATCTAAAGATTTGCTCAAAAGTGCAAAGCTTCAGAAATGGAGCAAGGGCTACTTGCCCTCGTCAAGTATGGGCAAGGGCATTGGACTCCATTTTGAGCAGATACGGGCGACAAGTTATGCCCAAACTTTTAGTACCGTCCAATCTTATGAACTGAAATACCTTTTTCCTTGCTCTTTCGGCGGGGAGTGGCATTGCACTCCATTGACATTTCAGGTTACCATTCAAGCCACTAAGCTAAATCCAATTCTCAATGCGGCTACGTAGATAATTAAAAATAATAATCATCCTCATTATATCAACTTAACTACTACTACTACTACTATTAAGCTTAGCACCAGAGTAAATTACAACTGTCTATAACTAGTCAATTGTACGGGCACCTAAAAGCGGCCCCAGTAAGTTAAAAAAACAAGCTTTAAGTCCGTATGTAGAACATCATTCATGGCAGCTGCCACAGAAAGGGTTGGTAAAAACCAAATCAGAAGCGGTTTTTTTTTTTTGGGTCGAAGAAGCAGCTGTGTTTGGACAGCAGAAGTCCGCTGCGGTGTCGGTATATTAATCCCTCTACAGACCCTTGTAGTGCTGGGAACCTTGTCTCTTGGAATGCCCGTTTTAATTTTAAGGGAGCGTGAATGAAAAAGGACCTTAGCTCAAGGAGTCGCTTGACCAAACAAAGTTCAAGCCTCCAAGGGAAAACATTGAATAGTTTGGTAAGAGACGAAAATGAATAGTCGGTGAAAGTTCGGGATCCGTGGGTGTCGTTGTACTGAAGTGAGCAATGCGAACCATGTTCCAACTCACAGAAAGTGAATGTAGGTGCACCACAAAATGACACTAACATATCCAACTGATAATCTGCGAGGGTTCAGCGATACTGATAATCAACCATGTTCAAAACGATAGAACAGCAAGCACAAGTCAAAATCACTGGTCAAGAAATTCGGCACCACATTTTGTTTCTTCTTGTACACTTTTATTCATCTATATCGTGACTCCCCCGGAGTGACTCAATAATGAATGGCAAAAGATCTCGCTTATGGTGTCGCCTTTGCTTGGTGCACTGTAAGAAACCCAAAATTGTGGTGGTTGTGGCATGGATAGGTGAGCATCTTTGCAAGAGTTAATGAGTGTTATTGTCTCTACAATCATTCTAATCCTTGGACAAACAAGAGGAACTCCAAATCGTGAAAGACCTCTGACCGAACATTCCCCTACAAATCAGCCTGTGATAGTTTCTCTCATCCGGAGGAAAATTTCCACGACCAGCAATAGCCCATTATTTTGATCTGCTCCTTCCATGGCTTTCTCGTTTTCAGTGACATGGTAATGAATTGCCACAGGTTAAGCAGCTATCGCGCTTCAAACTGATTTCTGATTCGGCCTTTAACATCCGTAAGGAGTTCAAGGCACATCTGGGTCCATGTTGGAAATCCATAATCTGACAAAGAACAGTAATTGCCTTTGTAGCTGAACAATGAAGGAGTTAAAAAGAAAATGCAAGTAATTTTGATGTGAAAATAATGACCTCTTTCCTCAGTACCTCCATGTCCTGAGAGAGCAAGTAACCAAAACTGACTGAAGAAAGTAGTTCTTTCCTCTTTCTCAGCAAACCTCCTGATAAAACAAAGAGCTTTCTACAATTTATGCACTTTCTCACCAAATCAAGATTAATGTTCATTATCAGGGTTTCCTTACACACAAAAGGTTACCTTGGTTTACTGAGATCAAGTACTTCGTAAGGATCTTGCAGAAAAACACAACTTTGGCATTAAAGCCCCGGAAGTTTTCTAAGGAAATATTCACGGCCCTTGGCTTGACTCCTTTGAAGATGATGCTGAAGAAGCCAAATGCTTCAGTAACTGTTGCGACCCAATCTAAAATTCAAGTGTCAACAGTAACCTTTTATCCATGCAAAACAAAATCTCTGCCGCTCATGGTAACCTGAAAGGTACTCTTATCCCCTCGAACAAATATCACACCGACAAGATATCACCAGAAATCTCCACATGAACATGTTCCATCTCTAAAAAGATGGAAACGAACTGCATCTCTCACGATTATTTCTCTCTGAGTGACTTTAGATATGTATTTTGTTGCATTGTGGCAATCTCCACAAACCCTAAGGTTCTTGAAAATGCGTATTGGGAGGGCCGACGGAATATATATTAATCCGAAAGCAATTGCAAGCCTTTCACTGTGGCGATTGAGCATCTTCAGTTTCTCTGACTCCTCAACGTCATGGAGAACTGGACTCATGTCTGGCACATAACCCGCCTCTATAATTCTAGCAGTCAACTTGTCCAGCTCAGCAGTTATGAGTTCTGAATGAGGACTTGATTGATCATCAGCTGAAAAGATATGCACTCTGTTCCTATACTTAATCCAACTACATCCTGGTTCCTTTTTTATTGATCTCTCTTTCATATGCCGCCTTAATTGGGCCACAAATTCCCATTCCCCTCTTGCTGCATAGATATTTGTGAGCAACACATAGCACGCTGGGTTCTGTGGCTCTAATTCTAACAGTGAATCAGCTGCCCATTTCCCAATCTCCATATTACCGTGAAGTCTACATGAGCTCAGCAGCTGGGCCCAACCAATTGCATCAGGAGGGAAGGGCATGTTGTGTATAAAATTTTTGGCTTCTTGTAACCTTCCTGATCGGCTAAAAAGATCAATCATGCAAGTATAGTGATCAGCAATTGCGGTAATTCTGTAATCTTCGACCATTGATTCGAAATATATTTGTCCTTTCTCAACTAATCCTGCTCTACTGCATGCTGAAAGAACACCAACGAAAGTGACAGCATCTGGTTTCAATCCCTGGGCCAACATCTTCTCGAACAAATCTAGGGTCTCCTTAGCTTTGCCAAACTGAGCATAACATGACACGAGTGCTGTCCAGGAAACCTCATCCCTGATACTCATCTCATTGAACAGCTGATCAGAGTCCTCTATGCTTCCGCATTTACCATACAAAGTGATGAGAGCATTTGAAACTGTCAAAAATGAAATAAAGCCAGAAGTCAAGGCTCTACAATGAAACTGTGCGCCCTCTTCTACGCTTGCTAGGTTCGCGCACGAGCTAATCACACTTCCAAGTGTGAACTCATCCGGCTCAATGCCAGTTTTTTGCATATCACAGAAAACCTTGACGGCATGCTCACTCAACCCATTCTGACCATACCCCACAAGCATTGCTGTCCATGATATAACGTTCTTAATTGTCATTCTTCTGAATACTTTTTCAGCATATGTGATCCTTTTACACTTGCAGTACATGTCAACGAGAGCACTACCTACGAAGACAATGTCGGTGTGATCAGTCCTGATTGCATATCCGTGGATTTGCCTCCCTTCTTCCACAGCCACCAGACTCCCACAAGCAGTTAGCACACTCCCAAAAGTAAACTGATCAATTGCCAAGCCTTGAAAACTCATCTTTCTGAACCAGTCGATAGCTTCTCTTTCTAAACCATTCTGAATATATCCCGTAATCATCGACGTCCATGAGATCGAATCTCTTTCCTTCATTCCACAAAATATGTGCTCGGACTCCTCAACCATCCCACATCTCAATAGCCCCGTCATCACTGTATTATACATGACTACATTCTTTTCAGGAATGCCATAAAAAACTCTCTTGGCATCGTGAATCAATCCCGCTTTCGAGTACATGCCCACCAAAGGGCTACCCACGAACACATACTCCCAAAATCCAAACTTTATCACGTGGCAGTGTATCTGCCGGCCCAAATCCACATGATTCTTACTTGAAGACAATACTAGCATCGTCGAGAGCGTGATCCTGTTCAAATTCGCCCTCCCATCTCTCAACATCTCATTATAGGTCTTCACCGACTCAATTACCAACCCTTTGTTCGCGTACCCCGAAATGAGACAGTTCCACGACACTCCATCCTTCTTCTTCATCGATTCAAATACCTCTCGCGTCCTGGTGATATCCCCCGACTTGGCATAAGCAGAAAGGAGGGTGTTCCAGGAGAAGAGGTTCGGTTGCGGAATATGGTCGAACACATGGCGTGCGTACTTTAGATTGCCGACTTTGGCGTAGGTATTGACAAGGGTGTTGGATAGGATGGTCTCGGGAGTGGTCAAGCTCTTGATGATGAGACAATGAAGCTTCTTGGCTTGGTTTTTATTGCGGGTGTCGAAGCAGGGCTTCAGTAAGGAACAGTAGTAGTTGGAGCTCCCGGACATTTTCTTTGTCCGTTGGAGTCCGGCGAGTCATTTTATTGAATGCTTAGGCCGCATATAACGGGGCAAAAAAAAAAAAAAACTCAGAAAAATACCAAAAATATCAAAGAAATTATATACCAGTTTTGAAAATTTTTAAATGTTCTCCCTCGAATAAAAGTCAAATGACAAAGTACTTGGAAAATGTGAAGTCTAGTTAAACAGCCTAAAACTATTTATTATTCCTTACCCCAAAAAAAAACTATTTATTATTTAAATTTGAAAAAATCAACTAATTATTTAATGTCGTGTGGTTCAAATTATGTATCGGTCGTCGAGATTTATCTTCTTACGTTTTCACATTAGGAAATAATAATAATAATAATAATAATAATAATAAACGGCGAGGCTAAGGTTACTTCAAATGTCTCATTCGTTGTCCGTGAGAGATTGAAATGAATTATTAATCGAGTAATTTTCCCGCTATCCAATTTAAGGATGTGTACATTCTTCGAATTGTCTTTGGAGAAAATCAAAAGATGGGAATTAAATTTGGGAGGAAGGTTATCATTATGTGTCCTATTTTAGCATCCTAGGAGCAAGGAGGGGAGAGTTTTCCTTCTAGATCTCCCCACCTGAGTCCGGGTCTTCGACACACGGTATACATGATCAACACACACACACACACACACGGCTATTTTAGTCAAACTTTGTCTCGACGTTAAGAGGCCGCATCATGAATAAAGGAATCACGTTCTTATTATTTTAGTTCTGAGATGTTCAATACTCAGCAAGAATAGATCATTCCAACACACTTCTCGTTTCAAGGTGATTTGATGTGAAATATGACGTCAATGCTTTAAGATACATAAATAATTATGGAAAAAATGCGAAAAAAAAAAAACACTACATGAAAAATGTCCTCGCGGGGAGAAAATTGAAGACAGGCAGAACGTGAGTATAGCATTGGAAGCTTGCTCACCCTCGGTGTGGTATGATCAAACCATTGAAATGAGATCTACTTCAAATCTTGTTTTTTTTTTTTTTTAATGTCGAGGTCGATATCTTTATTTGAAATTTTCCCTTTTGAATCCGAAAAAAAATTTGGCCAAGTTGGTGGCTGGCGTATACAGATACTCCCAAGCTCATCTCCTTCTTCCACTACCTTCTTTCACATGAAGGAAAGCTTTCTTGCACCTTCATTGTGCCCAACAAGGT
Source organism: Rhodomyrtus tomentosa (assembly GCA_028455895.1). Classification (NCBI taxonomy): domain Eukaryota; kingdom Viridiplantae; phylum Streptophyta; class Magnoliopsida; order Myrtales; family Myrtaceae; genus Rhodomyrtus; species Rhodomyrtus tomentosa. Next base: position 6,691,887 of record JAPCWY010000003.1, on the reverse strand, counting down.
TTATGCCAACTTTAAGGACTAATTTGTTCACCCTTCCTACAGTGGCAATCATATGATAACCCCCGAGATACTCTAAAGCTCCACCATGACATTGAATCTGCATACTCTGCAAAAAACTACCTCTTCGCAACCGGAATTCCTTCGACCGACATGAAATTGAATCTGAAAACTTACCAAAATGTAAAGGTCGATATCATCTTGCCAACATGGTTTTTAAGTCCTAGTGTTCAAGGGATGCTCTTTGCAGAGGAGCTGATTTACAGACATCCTCCATAAACCGCACTAAAAGACCTCCATCCTTCATCGCAGTGTCGTAAACAATCGTGCAAAAGTAATCAATCCGCCGAATCAAAATGCATCTCTAATTTTATATATATCACCGTCTGACAATTACCAAGATGGGCATGGTTTGCATAGCAATCTGGTAGTATTGGCCACAGCTCACTAAATTTAGTGCTGTTTACCAAGGAGAAGAGAAGCCCCACACTTGGAGAGTCCTGATTCTCCCAACGTCATCAATAGACCAAACTCTAACCTCTCCGTATCCACTCTCTGGCTCCCGACTGCGAACATCATTGCATCAATGTAGGACGACCACCCGATCTTACGAATAATCAAAGACTTGATGCACTTTGTGGGGCTTAAGTATCGGAAACCACTCCACTGACAATCTGCTAGAGGCCGTATGCTTGAACTACATAGTGCTCCTCCGTTCGTTTGCGTGAGGTGACTTCAAAAGCTTGATCCTCCAATATGGGACTACATAATGGTGAAGCCCACATAGCTGGAAGGCCTAGGACATTCATCCACCTCCTGTGGCTGCTGATGAGTGTAGGATAAGCTGTACAGGACGTTATATGGCATAAAATTTAGATGCGATCACATCATATTTCTACTTTCATGTGACCACATCATATTTCTACTTTCGTGTGACTCAGTGGTGGGGGAGGCCCTGCAAAATGAACATTGGAAATTTTCGTAACTTGCTCAAAAGAGGTGAGAGTGGTTAAGTTTAGCTGAGATGAACTCGTAAGAATACCCTCTGCATCTTGACCACTTGGGGAAGCACTGGAACCACCACTGCCCACAAAACCCATCTGGACAACATTGTTCAGCTCATCCTCCCATGGGTGTGGCAGCTGCAATAAAAAATGTCACGGAGTAAGACTAACTGAAATGTGATCATGGAGACTTCGGCGACAAGCGCATTTTCAGAGTAACCTGAGTGGTTCAAACTAACGAGACTCTCTTGGAACCTGGATGTTGCTTTTTTCTAAACATGGATCTCACCGAAATGAGGGGCACAAATTTCCCGAAACATGTCAAGGAGATGAAAGATTATTAAGCTTAACAGGTGATTGCTCATTGGCAGTTGAGGCCCTCTTACAATAGTCTATAGATGGACAGAGACATCGCTACCGACTCAAAGCTACTAGTATGTTCCCCATCTGCCTATGAACTTAAAACTCCAGTATAGGACACCTAGCTCTTTGGAAATAGACAAAAATGATAAGATTCAAGTGCAGAAAATGTAGTTGGGCATCTTCTGGTAGAAAATTAAAATTATCAAGCCTCTTATGCACTGGAAGAACACTATGAAAATAACAGCAATATCAAAGCCTTTAATCATGGGCCGACTTCAGGGATAATTTTCTTGATTATTGTCCCTCATTATACTCTATAGTCCCAGTCAACACTCTCATGATTGTCAAGAGAAGAGAGCACGTGAAATTGAAGCAAAGCATCATGGAACTTCCTGAGAGAGTTGAATACCTGAGAAGGTTCCTTAAAACCACCAGCCAATGGTGCCATCTGGTTCTGCATGGCTCTCCGCAATGGATCAGCAGGTCTCCCGATACCTGTAGGGCCCCTTTGAATAAGTCCGTGTGGTGGTAAATGCATTGGAGGAAAGGGCATAGGCATGTCATGTGAAAGTCCCAAAGTAGATGAAGGACCAGCTCTTGAATGAAGAGGCTGCATGGAAAATTCATATTCGAATAAGAGGAAAGAAGGTTATTGAAGAGAATTGAGTAGATCCCTGAATCACGATAACAGTACAGTAGCATCTGATATAGCATCACATACATCTTTACTGAGGAGTCCTTCAACGTTAAAGTCCAGCCTTGGATTCACTGTGGCAAGTTTCATGGACAAAAACTGCAAAACAGGAGACAACCAAACCAAGTACGAGATAGGAAGCCATAAAATTTCAGATACCCAGTTCATCCAGAGGACATTCATTAAGTACAAATCATTTGCAGTAGCTCAAAAAGTATTAACTTTCATCCTAAGAACAAGCCACTTAATGCCAATGCTACTAAATGCAAAGACAGATCAATCCTCTAAAAAATATAAGAAAAGCAGATGTCAAAGAGACAACTGTAAACAATATTTGTAACGCAAAAGAAAACTGATGTCAACATGTCCTCTCGCAGTACCTCAACCTGTCGTTGAAGTGATTGAACATAGTTGATTATTTCATCCAGCATCACTGCCTTGCCAGTGACCTAAAAAAACCACACAGTTCTTTTGTTACAAGCCGGAATGGAAAAATAAGAATGTAGAGGCATTCTTTGAGTTAAATAATCGTTGAAGCGACTTCCATGAAGATTTTTACCTTACTGCATCCAGGTACCAGATCTTGGAGAAACTTCATCCTTTCACTGATCCTTTCCCTTCTCACCTTCAATCGCCATAAGCACTAATCAGTCCAACAAAGTTTAAGAAAAAATTTAGCTTTGATGGATTTACGTCATTGTTGGAACCTTACTCTTTCGGCAAGACTATGGCTATTAGTTGCCTGGCCTCTTCGGGCTCTGACATGAATATATTCTTCCTTTTGGGGATCTGAACCCTGACTTCCCGGTTTAGTACTCTTTGCAGTGGCCTTGCTGGTGTTGGAGCTGGGGTTATTTTCTAGTTTCTGTTGAGTTCTACCGTCATCTTTTGTGGTTTCAGCAAGCTGAGGGGCCCCTTTCCCTTTATCAATTTCGGCATCCTATTTGCAGATCAATTAAACCATGCGGGTGAGACAACTTTCGTATGAAACAAGTCATAAGTATTAGTAGCAGAAATTACCTCTCCACTCCATTTTCTCTTTTTACGGTCAAAACCCTTAGCAGAACCTTCTCCACCAGTACCCTCTAACATGGACGGATTATCTTGACCACCATCTCCACCGCCACTGAACTCCACTTCATCAGACTCATTACTGGACCCAGCGGTGGCACCTTGTTTTGCTTCACCACGTGATCTAGCAAAGCTTTCAATTTCACCCTCATTCATTAAGGGGCTCCCTTGAGGAGTTCCCCCTCTACAAGCTTCAACGTTCATCTCATTCTTCTCGCTTTGTGCACTAGACACTGGCTTTGGGCAGCTAGCCGGCAAGATATCCCGAGGTCCGAACACCAAACCCCCAGCAATTGGGTAAAGACCAGGATTTTCAGGAATTCCAAAATTGTTCACCATACTACTGAAATTTCCTCCACCAAAACATGAGAAACGAGCTGCACGCTCTATAAATCCAGAGTCGGTAGGAAAATGAGGTAAGCCCTCTGGGATTGGGAATGTTCCGAGTCCTCTTGGCACAAACAAGCCTCCTTTGAGCATTGAGCTTGGTGGATTCCATCCTATATCACCTTTAACAGATTCAGGACCAACTTTTCTAATTCCCAGAAGATTTGATGTGCTTAAATTGTTTTGGACACTAACATTAACAAAACCCAAGTTTTCCATGGTGGAGGGGTGGTCCCATAAGACTGGGCCAAATGAGTCTGCCATTGTAGCAGAGGAACAAGAAGAGGAACCAATCAGATCTTCCCTACAAACAGCCATTGAATTGCCCGGTCTAATCAAATTCATTGGTGCGCTTGAAAGATTTGCACCGCAGAATTGCCAGTCTGAGGAAATGCTAGCTGAATTGAAGTCCATAGGGTCCTCATTCTGTTTACCAGGCTCAAACTTATCCTTGTCATCTGAGTCCATCGCTGTTGGGCGAAACAAATGAGCAGCAGCTGGCGCGAGGTCTCTGCCCTTACGAAGTTTCTCTGGGTAAGTAACCCTAGGTCTATTTCTTATCTCTCTACCTCCGAGGTTTCTCTAGTTAAGAGAAAACCCGGAACCTGTTTCTTATCTCTAGGCCTCTACCAGAACAAACGGGGAACCTGGAAAGTAGACTAACACCCAGTTAACCAACGATACGCACAATAAAAAAAACCATAGGATGTGAAATTTTGGAAAAAAGACATTGTAAGAACAACTAATTAAACTTCAACCAGAGAACGAAGAAACACGAATTTCAGGAAAAGAAAAAAATTGAAGCCGGAAAAAATGGGATGGACAATATTGCACAGAGACAGAGCACACCCAGAACAATAGAACAATTTACAAGAAATGTAACCAGATGAAGCTAACCAAAGGTACAAGGGCTGTGAAGGCCTATGCATCAAATTTACAAAGAAACACGAGTGACTTATGTAAAGAGATCACAGACTCGTTGCGACCTTTCGAGTGCAAACATTTTTTAAAAGCCATGTACTGAAACATTGAAGTACCAAACGACATAAATGAAGCCCTCACCACGAAAAGGATAGACGAACTCAGAGAAAGGAAGACGATGAACATAGAGACAGAGCCTCAGGGAACACAGGGGAAAAGCCCAAGGAAGCAGTCAATCGATGAAAAAACAAAAGAAAGCCACACATTGATTTCAGTACAATAAATGCAGCATTCAAAACCCTAGTCAGAATTTTAACAGAACCCTTAAAGCAGGGAGCCCCAGGACCTTTTTTTTTTTTTTTTCAAAAGAAAATCAGCCAAAAGTAGCAAGAGAGAGATACCCATTTCAGATTCTGCTCTGCTTTTGTTGATCTCTCCTCCATTTCCAAAAATCTTTTCACGGAACACTCCATCGAATTCGAACTTTTTGCCACTCAAACACCCCCCCTCCCTGCTGTTTCTTTTCTTTTCTTTTCTTGCTCAGAAGGAAAGGGAGAAAGGAAAATCTGTCACAGACACTGTCAACACAAAAAAAGAAAGTGAGAGGAAGAGAGAGAGAGAGAGAGAGAAGGAGGGGAAAGCAAAGCAAGGGCAAAACTCCCTTCATTTATACCCACGCTTGCATCAAAAAGAGAGCTCTTGATGATTAACCACCGCCACTGCTATTGTAGATTTAAGAATTCATCCACCGTACTAATGTACAATTAACTATAACCCTTCTTCACCGCTCTCTACTTTTGCGCTTCAGCTTTTCCTTTGAGGGTGGTCCTTTATTTTTTCAACTTTATCCAGCATAATACTAATGGGGAATTCTGTTTTGAAACACGTAAATAGTAATAACCCCAGTTCGAGCTAAGAGAAGCCACTGACATTGCCAACTCTGCCCATTAGAGGGCTTCCCCTCGTTCATCTATCTCTTTCACACTGTCCCGACATTACAAAGAAGCAAAACTTGTCTCGGGAGATGTGCAGAACAACGCTGCATTTCGATTTTTAAATTGGGGGTCCTTTTGCTTTTTGCTCAGCTGGTCAAGAGGAACCGAAAATCTAGCTCTTCTTCGTTGGCTTACTAAATGAAAAGCCCCGATTTCTGACTTTAATTAATTGGAGAAGAAAGACCAGACCAGGCTGCCATACGGGCCGCGCAGCGTATCTGTACGCTCCGTGAGCTGGGAGAGATCTGGTGGTATCTCCAGACGTGATGATAGCTTGACCGTCTCGTTTGTCCTCATTGGTGCTGTTTGACTGGAGGTGGAGATGGCATTTTGTCTGCGTGATCAGTGTCCTGACAGCTCTTGCTAACCGATGCGTGATTTTTCCCAAGTTTAGAAAGAGTCTTCCTACGCCTTTAGCTTAATCCACGCCTCTAAAGGAGTTGGATTAGTTAAAATTAGACCCGGCAAATTAATTGATACGATCGGATCGGACATGATTCAGCCCAAATAACCCCCATTTTGACACAATTTCCATACAATGAAAATTTAATGACATATGTCTGATCCGATGCATATTCAATACATACCAACCCGACTCTTATTCCTAATACATTTCGATATTTCATCAATTTAAGAAATCTGTACTAAAACTAAGGTGAGAATGCAGCGAGAGCAAGGATAAGCGAGAGCGAGAGAGAATGAAAAAGGATTATAGAGGTGATTTGGATGTAAGTAAGTTGTAAACTCATTATATACGTATATATTAAAAAAATATATTTATGATTCAATTTAACAGGTTTAGCTAAAATCGACCTGTCCGACGTTTGGCAACGTGCTTTGGAAGGGAAATGTCTCACTAAAATCTCGGATGGGTTATCCGGGCACTTAAGAAAGATTTCGAAACACAATTCATTTCGTTGCCACAATGGGTGACCCCATATTCGTCGCTACTGCAAACACACAGAATTAACCACTGTCGGACAATCATCATCTTCCCCTTAGAAAACACCTCTCTCTCTCTCTCTCTCTCTCTCTCTCTCTATCATTCATGGTGGATTTATGGAACCTCTTGCATAAGTATAAATTTAGTTTTAAATATTTTAATTGGATCAATTTAATTCTAAATATTTTCGTATTAATATCAATTTGAATTCATTGGATCAATTTAGGCCAGAAATTATTGACTTAGATGATGGCCGCTTACATGGTATGACAATACATTGACGTTGATAATTTTTAATAATATAATATTTTTAGATTATTTTTTCTTTTTTTTTCCTTCATTTCTCTTCCATGGACTGTACCATGGCTAGCGCGCGAGCGCCAGTGGCCCTCGCTAGGTATGGCCCATGCTTGGAAGAGAAAGAAAGGGAAAAAAAATCACAAAAATGATTTTAGAATTACAGAAAAATGTACACGTTAGCGCTGGTGATGCCATGTTGGATGATCGACATTTATATCATCAATTTTAGGCCTAAACTAGCTAGATAGACCAAATTTGTACAAATGTGAAAGGGTTTAGGACTAAATTGATCCAATTGAAAGGTTTATGATTAAATTTGTACCAATGCGATAAGTTAATTTTTTTTTTATACTTTACCCACCTCATTTTAGGGGTTTATTTTTCTTTTCTTTTTTAGGTATTTCACAATATTTAGCTTTATTTGATTTTTTTTTTAAATTTATGCTGAATTTCATCCTTGGTCAGTAAAAACAATTACGGAATATACATATACCCGCTTGCTTGTGCTTGCCTTACCCATTCAACTCCATTTCTTGATCCGCCAGAGTTATCAAGCAAAGCATCTTCTGAAAGACCTTAGCATCATGCCCTAATGTCATCTCCTCTGGGATGTGCAAGGAAACATGTAAAACCGGCAGAACCTTTGACATCGGCACTGGCGAATAGATATGTGGATGTGTTTTAGAGGTCTCAAGATAGGTTCCATGCTTCAAAATCCCAAAGCCGATAGTTTCGGGGTTTGGATTTCTAAGAGACAAGGTAACATGCATATTATATATCAGGTAAATAAACAAGAAACAAGCTCTTTATTCAAATCTTTTATAAAAGACACTCGAAATGATAAGAAACATTTTTCTTTTTTTTATTATTTTGGCTGTTTCGTATCTTAGGATTGTCTCCATATTAGATCTATATGAAACGTATGTCTGATCAGGAGGATTTCGATACAGAGAGTACATGTTGCATTTTGGAAGATGCCCGGAGAAATTAGGAGCATGTACACATTCTGAGAGCCATTGTTAGGTGCAGTAAACCACTGTAGTAGGTATGTAGGCGTGCTTAAACTTGGATTACATCTAAGTCCACTTATATAAAGGTCAAAAGTCTTGTTTTTTTTTTTAAAGTATTTGTTGTGAATCTGAACATGCCAACTCTACGTTAGTTGTTCTAATCTACAAAACAAGATACCCTACCGTATTTGACCTGCCCGAGCTAGGATAAATTTCATTTCTCCACAGCAAAATGGACACATCTGATGATGGCACAGTAGCTTGACTTGCAACTATCAGGCCTTGTCCATTTTTGGTTCTTTAAACTAAGCTTTTCATGGATGATTATTCCTTTCCAAAAGCACCTGCATTTTTACATCTCATGCCACTGGAGGACCTGTCCCTTTTCACCCCCTCTTTCTCTCATGTCATTATTAGTTGGCATAGGGACTTGCAATCACAGAGGCCTAAGCTTTTTAAAATAATGGAATATCTCTCCCTCTCAAAACCCTAACTTGTACACATACCCTTTATAAAACTGAGTAAGTAAGGACCCAAAATGATTTGTATTGATTGGGGTTAGCTTCACTAGGAGTATTAACAAAGAAATGGGGAATAAAGAAAGCTAAGTAAAGATTACTATTATTTTTTCATTACACAATCCCATGCATGCAGTCTCATATCATTACAATTCTGTGCACTGTACAAGAAACCCTGGACAGGGATCTTTGAGGAAAGAAGAGTCCAAGGAAGAAGACAATAATGATATAAGAGACCCATCAGCCCCTATTAAAGAAAAGAAGGATCAGATTCCTTTTGTACCAATTTCTCCAATTAGATTATGAGGAAGCCAAGAGCTTGGCCAGTAGGGCATTGCCACGTGTGGTGGTGCGCCCTTTCATGAGAGGGCGCTATTGATTTGATGTCCTATAGGTAAACGATGAGAGATCACAGAATTGTTTAGTGTTTTGTTTAAGCGGGTTTTGTTCATTTTTAAATTGGTGAGGGTTGGTTCATGGTTGGCATATGGCTCTACTTTTGGGGAGGAAAAGCTAGGCAATATAACCCAAGCAAAAACCAAATCACATCACCAAAGCAAACGTGGGATGGAGTTGAGGATTCGAGATCTCTTAACAAGAGCTTAGTATTTCTTTAATCTAACTCCTTGATCATTACTCTCTCTCTCTCCACGAAATGAAAAAATAGGCAGCTTGGTCATAATCAACTCTTTAATCAATTGAAAAAGATGCATCTGTTCCGCTTTTGTTTATTACCGTACTTGTTCAAATTAATTTGCATTGCTCCATTTTGTTTGAATCAGCTACGGCATGCCCATGACGAGGTTCCACGACTGAAGAATTGAAATCGAGAACCCACGATAAAAAAGAGCCTCACAGTTAAACAAGAGTGAATCTGCATAAGATAAACTAAGATAAGAGAGGTAGGGAGACTATCACATCGAGGGACAATTATAAAATATAGAAATCGCCATTGTGGAGATGACTCGGTCTAACCCCTATGGTTTTAATTTCTTTTCACCCTAATTTTGCCCAAAACTTAACTATAGGGAGTACTGCACATAGATAGTCCAACAGTACTTTCACCTTTTTACATTTTTCACCAGGCAAAAGGGTCTTTGAAAGTATGGTTAGCTCCTAATTATTTCTTAGTGATGATAGGCCTACATCTTCAGTAATTACAAATTCTTTGTGACCTCTTCAATAAGTTAAAACAAGAGTCTAGCTTCGGTCATTCCTAATATTTCAACGGGAGATTGCAAAGGCATGTCGAATTGAATGGTAGAGATGTGGAATGTCCGTTGGATATTAAAGAGATTGGATACCAAATTGCAATGATATCGTCTTCCTTTTTGCATGAATTTCATCTAAGCATCATTGCGGATCATGAGAAGATTTTGAAGAATGGTTATCTAACATCTTGCAACCTTTTGCAATCTCTTTTCATTTAGTTTTTCCTTTTTAACTAGATGGCTTTTTCTTCATTTACCTAATAATATGTTCTTTTGCCTTAATGCAGAAATGATGTTGCCTAATAGTTTATAAAGACTGTCCACTTTTTCCTTAGAAGCCTAATCCTTTTTTTCCATCTCCAGTACTATGGTGGTGGTGGCCAACATGAAGCAAAAGATTAATGGGAGATCGCTTTAGTCTTTTTTTTTTTTTTTTTTGTCGGAGATTGCTTTAGTCTCATTGGGAAGGAAAAATGTCAAAAAAGTCATAAATCTGGTGAAGTTGTGCCAATTTTGTCATAAATCGTTTTTTGTGCCAACCTTCGGTTTTTTAATAATGTTTTTGGGTTTTTCTTCTTCTTCTTTTCTTGCACTTTTTTTCTATAGGGGGCCGGCAAGAGTCGCTGGCCCTCTGTAAAAAAAGAAAAGTGCAAGAAAAGAAACAAAGAAAAAAACCAAAAAAATTATCTAATTTTTTTAAAATTAAAATAATATTGAAAATTATCTATGTAAGCGCCAGCCGTGCCACGTAGGATAACCGATATCCACATTAGCGATTTCTGGCCAAAATTAGCCGGATTAACTTAATTGGCATAAATGCATAAGATTTATGATAGAATTTGCATCAATGCAAAAGGTTTATGAATGAATTGACACCGAGACAAAATGTTTAAGACTGAGTTGGGACCAATTAAAAGTTTAGGACTAAGTTGTCATCAATGCAAAATGTTTAAGACTAAATTGATACAAATACAATAAGTTTAAGAATTTTTTTACACTTTTTTTCTCGTTAACGTAACATAGAGTGAAATGACTCTTAAGCAAGAGGATTGCTGGGTGCTAGTAAATTCTAATTTTAGGGGTGCCAATGAGAAGGGACTATTCAGGTTTTTAACAATACACAAATATGAAAGGTGTGGAGTTTTCATGACCCGAACTGACACGTGGCCCGTTCGATTTCGTTCGGATGTCTGGGTTTGTTTATTATTAATTTCTGATAAGCATATTAAAAATCTTAAAATTTATCATGAAATTGCAATTTGTTAGAATATATAAATATTAAATCAATAATTCTTCTAACAGCTTAAACTTTTAGAGCAGTTTGGCAAGTGGTCTCATTAAATCTCACACAATTGAGTTCTAAAACTTTCAAAAATTACAATCATATTCTAAAATTTGTCACGAAATTACAATTGAGTCCTACGATTTTCAAAAAGTTCGGTCAAGTTATAAGACTTGTCAAGTTGATTCAATTAGATTCTAAAACTTGTTAGCATTTTCGTTTGTCAAGTTGGTTGAAATTAATAGGAGGACTTGATTGCACCTACTTGATAAGTTTTAGAACTTAATTGTATTTTTTGAAAATTTTAGTATTCAAATACACTTCGTGATAGATTTTACGACTTGATTGCACTTTTTAAAAGTTTTAGGATTAAATTGTGACAAACTTTGAGAATTTCGTTACATGTTGATGTTGATTCTGTATTCTTCAAAATCTGGAGTGTCGCCTCCCAATTTGGAGGCGATGATGCTCCATGTTTGTCAGCGGTAATCATCGCCAAAATGATCAAATACATGAAGAAATCGAAAACAATCACCCGCGAGGTCTCACTCATGGAGGTTCTCAAGACTCGTCGACCACCAGCGTCCGAACCAAAGCCAAATTCCTAGTCTTGCGGCGCCTCCAGAGAGCCCCTGCCGCCGCCCGCTGTCGCGCCGATCTTGGATTCCTCTTCTTCTCCCTTCTGTTACCTCCAGCTCCGAAAGCCTTGTCTCCCGCCCTCAGACGCGAGAAAAGACGAAGAATCGGCGGGAAGGAGTCGGGCAGAGAGCTGTTCTAAAGCAAAGCTTGGAAGTTGGTGGAGAGGGCGACGGAAGAGGCGAGGTGCCGGAGGAGGGAGTTGAGGTTTTCTCTTCAAAATTAAACGTGTTTCGGCTTCGTCCGGTTATATGACACGAACCAAACTATCAAGATACCTTATTATTATTTTTTTTAATGCCCTCGTCGAGACGAGCTTGATTCCGAAAGATAAAAAATTTCGACTCAGTTTGGTTCGGTTCAGGGCATCCGTAATGGATGCTCCGAACTCGTTATTGCTCCTGAGCAGAGAACGAGATTCTTCCCATGGCTATTGGCTACCGCAGCTTGTGTGGTTGGAGATGAAATTGTGACACGCTCTGGAGAGGATGAATTCAATCACGTACGACTTTGCAACTCGAGTGGGACGTTGGTCTGTACATGAACTCTTAACGGGAGATGAAGTACATATAGTTGTAGCAATCCAAATTCCCGATCACCATCTTATCAAGTACTCCTAATTTTGGAAGGCTTAATCCATCATGCGCAACGTTCCAGAACGTCGTAACCCACACTCGACCTATTAGCTTATCGATCGCGATATCATTGCCCGTGCGAAGCAAAATCGTGGCAAAGCCAAACACGAGGTCCCCCCGATTTATATGAAGATAACAAAGCACACGTTTCGGAATCCAAATGTAGTCATTGATAAAGTTATAATGCCATGTGCTTGTTCCTCGTTTCTGATCTTCATCCGAGGGATTGACTGCCTTATCGAATTTTTCCCCTTCTTCTTCGTCCTTTCTTTGGGGTCTAAGATGTCGCCTAATCGATTAAGGACAAGCCCTATTGCGACATCCTGCCAAGCGCAGCTCATCGGATGAAGATGAAACACATTGGCGGGCAAATGTCACTTGTCTAGTGATTTTTATTTTTTTATTTTTGGCTACTTATTCTCGACCATTTCCCATCAAGGTGATCATCATTGTTAGGCACCCATTTAATTGCATGATATAAATAAAATTAAGGAAAATAAAAGGCAACATAAAGTCAGCCTTTTTCATAAGTTTTTGATAAAGAAAATATTGCCCACCCTATCCTTTTGGTCGATTTGGTTATTAAAGTTGCCACGGATATTATCCGTTGAATGTGGATAGACTCTTGATAGAGGAAATCTTACACAAAACTTATCAAGTCTTTTGCTAGAGCAAATACACAACTCCAATTTTATCGGAATGATTAGCTTCTAGCAATCGGGTGACGGTAATCATTTGGTCCGATAAAGGCAACTCGTCGCCTCACCGCGGTCTCTCGGTACTCCAGACTAGCTGGATAATCGCCAGGCTTGGGTGGCCCGTCCATCTATGTGGATTTGGTTAGGCTACAATGGACCTATCGTGCCGAGGACGGCACAAGTCACTAGTCGCTCTCAATGCGTCTCTAGCTCTCTTCACTTCTCTTTCTTCTTCTTCTTTTGTGTTTTTTGGTTTAATTTTGTTTTTCATTTTGAAGCTACGTCGAATTAAGTACTTGAAAGTACCAATCATCAAACGCTATGTCTTTTCAATAATAAAAAAACCATTCAAACTTGTTCGCCTCCTTAGGTTGCCATTAGCGCCGAAATTGGAAAAATCTTAAGTGCTTCCTTGTGATCCGATCCCATTTAGTCGTGCACTAGGAGGTACCCCCATTTAGCCGAAATTGAAAAAAATCTAAAATATTATCCGAAAGCAGTCAATTACATCGTTTAGAGAAATTAGTCAATAAAAAATGTTTGCATTGTGGACAACAATTTATGATTAACCATTTCTTAGATGGTGAAAATATTTTTTCATGCATTTATTTTTGTAAGTGATAGAAAGAAATCATTTTTTGAAAAATATTTTTTAAATCTTAAGTATTCCGTTAAACGAAAGAATGGACACACACATGCATTAGACATATGCTAACCATCGACCGGGGCCCAAGGCAGAATTTGGACCGACCGAAATCTCCAGAGAGTCTTGATTTGGCGACAAGTACGACGTCCTTTTTTCTTGGAGCACGAACCCGTTTTAGCCAATTTAGCCATGATAGGTGGGGCGGGTCGGTCGAAGTTAGTCGCGCATCTACTTGGAAAGATCTTTCTTTGGTGATTGCATTTGAACTTTGGATAAAAACCTCGTGCGTCCTTTCCTCCCCCGTTACATAGATCACCCTCTATATTAAGTAAAGGCCTCGGTCCCCCCTTTTTTTTTTTTTTTTTGCCTGTTGATTTTTTCAGGTGGAAAATCGAAGATCAATCACGGTAAGGACAAGGTCCGATGTCGTATATTTGGCACGTTTTTCTCGCTTAAAGGAATGACCTTCCTCTGCCCACATCGGCGAATACCGAACCGGTCATTTTACCATGGGTCTCAGATAGCTGTCTGTCTGTCTTGCCTTGTCACGAAATCATTCTTTCCTCGGGTGGATGTCGGAGACGACCTTCTTTTGGGAAGAAATCAAATGAAGGGCAAGATCATCTCATTTGTGGCTCCTCTACATCTACAGTGTGCCAAAAAAAAAAAAGCGGGTTTTGCTATGAGGAGTCGATCGTCGTGAAAACTAAAGAGTACGTGGGGGAATTTGCAACGATTTTGAGGGGGAAAGATAGTCAGTCCTGTGTTTTTCCGCTCGTTGCAAAGCCATTCGTGATAATCCGTTTTCCTACTCTTAATTAGCCAGCATTTTATTTGGAAAAAGATCATACAATTTCCATTTTTTTTTCCGTCCAAATACTATTTCTTAACGTAGAACTAAATTTCATCCATGATTAGCGTCATAATTCTATAGGGTTTGCGTTAACAAATAAAAGATCACTATTGGTTTAGGAAAAGTTGTCCAAAATGTCATAAATCTATTGCACTAATCCTTTTAAGTGTGTCAATCGAGTTAAATTTTATTTAAAATTTTCGCTAATTGAGTTCATCTAGTCAATTTTGATCGCTCACATGAACACGACCATCTTGCGTGGCGTGATCAATGTCGACGTGAATAAGTTTACTCAATTTTTTTCTTTCATTTTCCTTTGGATTTTTTTTTGACTTGATTTTTTTCCTCTGGTGAGGCTCAGACACTTTTTGCTAGGGTCACCTAACCCTTACCGAGTGCGTGTAAGAGTCACGGTCGAAGGCGAGGCCAGCATCGCTCTCTTATGCCATTGAGAAAAAAAAAATAAAAAAAGGAAGAAAAAAGTTAATATGAAATATTAAAGTCAATGTTGTCATGCTACATACGTCAATTATTTTCATCCAAAATGAAAAGACTAAGTACTTAACCAACAAAAAATGAAGATATTTAGGATTCAATCAACAATCTTAAAATGTTTACGATTGAACTGACAAAAATGCAATAAATTTAGGATTTTTTGGGCAATTTCCTTATAAGTGTATGGGAGAATTGGGCTCTAGTAACAATACAAATTCAATGCGAAACACAATTGAGCATAAAAAGGCCTGTGTTTGCAGGAAGTGTACATGAATTTTGAAGTCTATAGGGCTGGACTTGCCAAAAATAAAATACACTCATTATTCCCTTCATTCTCAATAAACCATTTGACCTTTCTATAAAATTACATTATGTTAAAGTTTGACTCATTGATGACCGGTGAGTTTGGACACCACCTCTACGAGGATATGCTGCGTGTAAGGAAATTTATCCAAAAATTCCTAAATTTATTACATTTTTGTCAATTCAATATTAAATCATATAATTTTGCTAATTGAGCATATCCCATCAATTTTAAATGGATATAACATATTTTTAAATTTTCTTAATTATATTTTTCCTTTCCACCCCCCCCCCCCAACTTTTTCTCTTTGCAGGCCTTGGCCGAGGACGACTCCAACCTAGGCCCAGGCGTTTCTGAGAAGGAAAAAAAAACAAAAAAAGAGTAAGGAAAACATAAGTACACGAGAAATAATGAATAAACAAATAAATAATTAAAAAATTGTTTAAAAATATTGTTAAAAAGACATCCATGGCCATTAGTCAAGATTAAATAGACGAACTCCAATTGTAAAAACAAAATTTAGAGCTCAATTGATAAATAAATTAAAACATTCAAAATTCGACCGGTAAAAATGTAATAAATTTAAGACTTTTTTGATGGGATCTCCCGTGATGTGATCTTCATCATGGCTCGCTGTGCCTAACGAACGAGCTTTCACGAACTAATGATACAGAGTTCTTTCTACAGTTGACGCGGTCCGAAGACATGTTCAATCATACCACAAATGGGGTGTAAAATCCAATCTTTTCCTCCTCAGAACCATGCGACCGTCGTTGACAAAGGAAGCCTCTGAATAATAATAATAATAATAATTCTCTTTCTTTTCCAAATTGTTTTTTTTTTTGGGTCGAAAAAAGAACTTGCAATACTGAAAATTAGAGTTTCGTGCATAAAAGCCTAAAAGAGGGGCGTCAACACATAATGAATCCCTTCTCTTTTGGTCGAAAAAAGAATTTCGAATTCGTTCAGGAGCGCAGTTGGATGTTGCTGTTCCTGAACAAGTTGTAAGAAAAATCATCTTCACTTTCTTTCGTCTGATATGGAAATTTTAGCACCAAATCAATAAAACGACACAGATCCCAGCCCAAAATCAGCCCTTCATGAGAATGTACAGGAAAGTCATGCAATTTACCCTGCAAGCCAAACAAATAAATCCAACAAACCAAAGGTTAGAATTGCGCTACTCCAGTTGGCAGAAAGACTTCCTCTACAGAGCATTGTAGATATCACCTAGTGCCCAGAAGAACTACTGAGTAAAGCATAGTAGCATGCACGTTTGAAAGCGAAAATACGACAAAAGACGTGTCCTTCCCCAGTTCTTGCTGCATCAGTCAGTGGATCGAGTGAGCAAACTGAACAAGAAGGGAGACTCTTTCCTTTTGCACCATGCTCGTATAGCCTGCGAGACAAGTGCATCACAGACTATGAATAATGGTGCCTGATTTTCCATCAGAAACAAGTATGTATTCAAATACTGAAAACACATGCTTGAGCAAATAAATGCTCTTTAGTAAGGAACTCAGTTAACATGAACATCAGTGGTGAAAGAAAAAGTTGGAATTCCGTAAATTATATGGAAGCAATTACAAGACAGATGGATCTCATCAGACATTAAGCCAGAATTTCAGGGACTTAGTCTGGATTCCACCGAATATTATCAAAAACATTATGGGTCACTTAAACCTCAATCCATACATACTAGCAACCAAGAAGGGTCAAAGAGTCACCCAGTGGCACCAGCCACGCAAAAATGTACCAGCTCTTGCAGAAGCATGAGCCATGAGGATAGAAGATAGATAAAGCATCAGAGAACTTTGAAGACCATATGATGTTGATTTCCACATGAAATTCGGTTTCATAAGCTCATCATTTGCTTTGACTCAAGAGAGCCAAGATCTTGTGAACAAAGAAGTGACAAATATAGCATTTAGAACGTAGCCAAGAAAGGCTTGTTAGCTTAGCAAGAGCTAGTGAATCGACAGCAGCAACAAAAGACTGTAGATATAGCAACTGTGCATTGAACTCTAATTTGGACCGAAAAGGACACTAGCGTCACTTGGGAAGAAATGTTCATCTCCAATTCGATTTACTCCCTATTTTCACCCAGGAACCTCTAGGAGCAAAATTAAGTGGAAAACACCCAGATAATAAGAAACTAATATGACAACTAACCGTACGATAAATGAACTGAAGCCTCATTATAAGTCCCATTCCACATGGAAAGCCACAAAAAAGAAAGCAAAAGTAAAAAATCCGGCACATCTTGCATAATAGCTCGTACAATCAACCTCAATTTAAGAAGATTATAACCATTTTTGAAAAGAACAATAGCATTAGATAATTTAAACACGTCAAAAACACTGCTACCATCACTAATTTACACATGAACTGACTATACTATTACGCATCCGCATTACCCTACAGGCTACAAGTGCAAAAACTGTTCAGACATAGCAGCATATGACACTCTGAACTCAGCAAAGTACATCTGATCGAGGGACTATACACACAAACAGAGAATTAGAAAGAGGATAAAAAGAACTTCGAAATATTGAACCTACCCAGGCAACCACAGGCCGTAGACCAACATAAATACATCAGGAACAACCATGTATTCACACAAACACTCAAAAAAGAAATGATTAGTGGGAAATTTCAGTGTTTATCGTTAATTTCTGACATATCAAGAAAGCAATCAGATAACTTTGAAGACCTACATAATATTGGAATCCACACCATTTTCAGATACAAGAAACTCATCATTTTGCTTCAAACGCATCCGGTGCAATGAAAATACAGGCATGAAACCAAACAACTAGTCAAATTAAGCGACCCCCCAGCTTCAAAAAACCAAGACGATAATACGCGATCGACTACATCATAAACTGCATCAATATCATCTCAGAAGCGTAACACAAAACAAACGGGAGCTTTTGTCACTCATCCCCGATCAGACAAGCAAAGAAATGCGAAAACAATCGAACAATGCCCCGACAAATTACACGCTACCGATCAAACGACATCATCCTCAATCGACTTGGCCAACACAGCACAGCATGCACAGTGGCAATTGGCAAATAAAACTACGAAGACGAATAAGATATCAAACAGGACAAAAATTTAGGCGACAAAGGCAAATGAAGGGGAACCCAAAAAAAAAAAAGTGGGGGCACGAGCTTAAAGGAAGGGACTTTGATCTGTTGGCAAAAGCAGAGTTGTGCAAAAGATGCCATCTTGATCCAATGCACAGCATATGCTCTGTTTCTGCCAATCTTTAAATTTTGCACCACCGATTACACCTTCTCTCGATTTTTTCCTTGAATCCAGACATTAGGGAAACAAGGGGCTTGTGGGTGCATCAAACTAATACAGAAATTGAGATACATGGATGCCCGAATCGGCAAATTTGAAGCCGCTTGAGCCAGTGACTGCGGGCGAGCGAGACTGAGAGACTTTAGTCTGCATAGTGGGGAGGCAGATCTCTCCTTTTATCTCCGCAGCCGCCAACATGAGGCTGAGCCTTGCAAGAGACGCTTCTCTTTTCAACTAGGGCTGACGTGTCAACGTTAAAATTTCGGGGTTTCGGTTCACGATTTCTTCTTTTTCTTTTGCCATTGATATTTTTTGTGCTGAATGTTGCCCTTACGACCGCCTGAATCGATTTACAGTGTCATCTTATTTGAATGGCAAAATGTTACAAATGGTCCCTAAACTTTAATAGAATATGCAATTTAATTTTTGAATTTTTAATTTGTTCAATTTAACTCCTGAACTTTGACAGAATGTGCAATTTGATATATAAACTATTGATTTGTTCAATTCATTCCCAAAACTTTTAGTAAATATTCAATTTAGTTCATAAACTATATGAAAATGTTCAACATTATTCCTGATCTTAAATTAACAAAAGGACTATAATGAATATTTTTCTATAATTCAGGGACTAGATTGAACATGCACTAAAAGTTTAAGGACTAAATTGAATAAGTCAAAAGTTTAGAGGCCAAATTGTACATTCTGACAAAGTTCAGGGACTAAATTGAACAAATTAAAAGTTCAAGGATCAGATTGCACATTCTGTCAAAATTCAGACACAATTTATGTAAATATCCCCATTTGAAACTTGCACCGTGCCTGCTGTGGCTGAGCATAATGGATACATTAGACTGAAAATCGCTCGGATCAAATCGGACTGAAACGAATTGGTTGGTTGGTCCGATTTTCGAGATTCCCAATCCTGTTCTTGATACCTAAAAAAGGAACTGGTGATCTAGTGATTCGATTCTCTATTTTAGGGGTAAAAATCGGACCGATGGACCGCCAAGATCAAACCGACCATTTTTCTTTTTATTTTTTAAATAAAAAGAAAAAAAAAACCTAATTTGAAGCTCTCTGTCATGTTAAGCAAATGGGAACAAAAAGTTATTTCTCTATGTTTTGATACTAATCACTAAGTCTTTTAGCGGTAGACAATGAACTTCTTTTTCTTCTTTACTTTAAACTCACCAAGACTGTGTTTGTCATCCAGATTAAATTCGGGACACGATATGTTTTATCCTATCCGTATTTGGTAGCTACACAGAACATGATAAAGGGAAATATTCGGAGTGTGATAGAGCCGGATAGCATTTTTCCCATTCATCGCTAGAGCCACCCCCTCTTCGTCATGCCCTATTTGCCTCTCCATCATGTTCAACCGCCTCTCCGCCACACCCAGCTGTCTCTCGGGTTGCGGTGGGCCCCCTCTCGGGGGGAAGGGGGATTGGTTTTCATTACGAACGTTAGTTCTGATGTTGAAAATCTAACAACTGACATTCCACATTTCTGTGTGGCTTTGAAATTTGAGGATGGAGAAGGTCGACGTCATAAGTCTAAGGGGCATTGCCAAAGATATTGGGCACGGCAATTTGCGTCGGCGGAGGGGATTGTCATGGCATTGCTCAGGGGACCAACTAATAATGTACATACTCGCCCATGCAAAGGAATGTATCATTCACTTATGTGATATTGCATCATTTCCATCAATTGCTTTAGCACGTCTTATTAATATCCTATTTCAATCCATAGACCAAACAAGGCATTGATCATTCATTGGTCCCTATGGTGGCAGCTCTTAGCGGTTGTCCCCTCAAAGCTCCAATCGACGGACTCGATGAGCGAGTGGAGATTCGCTGCGTCGATTCCGGATGGTACAATTCAAGAATCATTATATTGATATCCAACTTCACCGAACAATAAGGTAAGATGATATCTGACTTTAAATCTGTAATTTACCAAACGAGAGATGGGATATAATTAAATATTTACATTTCTTATCCTATCCTATCTAGTTCTATAATGCATCCTAATTTATTCGTTTATGTTAAATTTTGATTCCACTAGACTGCTTAAGAACCGAACCACACCGATCGATATAGTCTGGTCCGTGGTTCTTAAGGGAACCGGACCAACTCGGATCATGTCACCCTTGGTGCGTACGGGATCTGGATTGCCTAACATTTTCTCATAAGATTAGGCGCATGCCCTTGGGATCCTGACTGTACGTTTTTGGACGGACGGCTCAGATCTTCTATTTTTAGAGGGCAATTTTTTGATATACATATTTTTTGTTAATAATAATTTGGGTCATTCATTCATAACATGGACGGCCCGGATTTCAAGGGCAGAATCTAACTTTCTAAAGAAAGGTTAGGCGATCCCTTTCCGTGCGTACGCACCTTAACTTTGTGATTCGAAAGCACTCAAAATTTTCACAATAAAAATTCGTGATAATTCTTTTCCCTTTTTTATTTTTGGGAATTTTGATCAAAATTTTTTATGGAAAAATCAGAGGGTTATCGCTTACTTTTAAACTCAATCAAGGATAAACGGGGCCCAAAAATTTCAACTCTTTTTCTGGCCCTAAAGTAAAAAAATTTAAGTCATTGATATTGATGAGCAGTAATTGGTCATTACTCATTCCTCGTGAGAGTTGATAATTCAAGCGATGCCTTCCTATTTGCATTTGATTTTCTTTTAGTTTGGAATTAACTGTGTAGTAATTGATCTCTCTTAATAGCTCAATCTCGCGCTTCAGGAGCATCCGGAATGGAGAGCTTTCTCTCCTTTTTAGCCTGTCTATTTGATATTAACAATGAGCGATTATCTTTCTCTGACCTTTTCTTCTTTCCCAAGTAAAGTTCAAAGTTCGATGTAGCAAATAAGCTCCATCTCTTAAAGTTAAAAGACAAAAAACGATTCCGCAACCATTAAGTGAATCTCTAGTTCTGAAGAGGCTGTTTAAAATTTTAAACATGATTTTCACAATGGCGCATCTTAACATGGTTGCGAAAACCCGAGCGTGAAATTTGAACCCGAAACTTACCACCAATCTGCCGATCATTTCTTTCACCATCAATTTTCGAAAGTTGCGAATATTTACTGTAATTTATCCGCGCGGAACATTTCTTACCTTTTCTTGGGCGCTAATCATTTCAATTTTGCTCCCTTAATGATCAGATATGTCCATTACAAAAGTGATAATATAAGCGCTCACTCCTTTTCGCTCTTGTTGGCACTTAAATTTTGACTAAGCTTTTTAATCATTTATTGCATAAAAATTAAGGGACTAACCTTAGTCCCGGACAAAAAAAAAAGTTTTCATATAATTTTCATTTAGAATATTTTAATTTTAGTTGC
The DNA here is from genome assembly GCA_028455895.1 of Rhodomyrtus tomentosa. Taxonomy (NCBI): domain Eukaryota; kingdom Viridiplantae; phylum Streptophyta; class Magnoliopsida; order Myrtales; family Myrtaceae; genus Rhodomyrtus; species Rhodomyrtus tomentosa. Next base: position 6,670,246 of record JAPCWY010000003.1, on the reverse strand, counting down.
ATTGCATTTACATTCATTATTGGATCGGCGGCAAATGAATGACATTGAGCTTAATTGAATTAATGGCACGTAAGCTTGCAATGATGAAGATTTGGCTATGTTGAAACCATACGATCACATGCAACTCCAGTACGTGGCGCTACTGATGACTCTGGCATTGCGTTTTCATCTAGTAAGAAAGGAACGTCTTCATTCACAAATGAAGGAGGGGTTTGTTGTGCTTGACAGTTTTCGGTTACTCTGTTACTTTGTTACTACTCAACAGTTTTCTGTTATCTTCTCTTAAGTGCATAGTAGTTTTGTTCTGTTGTAACAGCAGACCTGCAGATAGCAATATATAAAGAAAATCGAGTGAAAAGAATGGATGACGGTTGATGAGCTCTCAAATGAAGAACGTATGATGTTGTGCATAGACGTGGCCGGTTCCACGGAACCGCTGGTTTCGATTCAGGAACTGGCGGTTCTGATTCCACCAAAAGGGGGAACCGGAACCGGCCCTTAAGGGACCGGTTTCGGTTTCGATTTTTTATTTTTTATTTTTAAAATAATAAAATAAATAAATTATTAATTATAAATAATAATCGCTAATTAAATTGTACATTGTAATAAAATTTGAGAAAAAAGAGAGAAGGAATGGGCTTGAACTTTATGAATTATTATTAAGTGCCTACATATCTTCTTAGGGATAGAAGAATCAAAGCTCAAGTAGTTCTATTACCTTCCGTAACCCCAACGTACCTCATCGTTAATCATCGCTACCCGTTGTTGTGGTGGCGGTAGTATCTCCACAGTCATCACTGAAGAATTCGTGTTCTCGATCCAGTTCTTGTTGTCGAAATTTAGCTTTTGTCTAATCATTAACACAAGCTTAAATCTCCATACTTTTCGGACTTAATCTTGAACGGCGGGGGTCTAAAATTAATCCTCCAACGCTAAATGCTTGTTCAACTGCCACTGTTGAAGAATGAGTCGCTAATATTTGTTTTGGGAAGAGGGAGAGAACTAGAAATTGAGTTGAATGGTTCTTCCACCACTCAAGAATTTTGAAATCTGTGTCATGTTCGGAATCACTAAACTCAAAAGTAATTATTAAATATTTTCTTATTCAGAAATACTACATGTTGACGTCCCTTTATATTTTTTTTGCCTACTCATGAGCATTTTATACCATCTACTAAGTGAAATACCTGCATTGCTTTATGAGACACTATGTTGGGCAGATCCACATCCACTGTCACTTAAACCATATCTACTAGAAAATTCATTATATTATGCTACTATATCTTATTTAACCTCTGCTTGTATAAATGAAATATTTATTACTTTATTCAAATGTAAACAATCATAATAATAAGCATTCATACAATCTAATAAACCATCTAATTTAGTACGTGGATTTTAAATAATACCAACTAAATAGACAAGAGGAATGTTCAAATAATAATGCAATCATTTTTCTTGCACTACTAAAATACTCGAAGCTAATTCAGTATCATTTTCATATTCATTAAAAACACTAGCAATATTAACACACTCTATTAAAAATAAATGCGTGGTAGGATAATAAATACGAGATAAAGTAATAGTAGCATCATTAAAAACTTTTAAAAAATCTAATTTTTTTTACAAACGTCCCAATGTTGCGGGAGCAAAATAATATCGTGGAACAGTATTCGAAATAAATAAATATAATGAATCTTTGTAATCAAAAGTTTGTAGAAGCATCTCGTGGGTAGAATTCCAATGAGTCGGAATATCTTTTGGAAACCTTTTTGCTTTTCTCCCATTTTGTTTACAAAATTTTCTCCACTCTTCCATAAGATGAGGACGACTCCATAAAAATCTGATTGCACTATTGATTGGATGGAGATAAGTCACAAGAGATCGTAAAACATCTTGTACACATAAATTCAAAACATGGCAATCACATCTAATGTGAAAAAATTATCTGCCAAAAGAGAGTTTATAAATTTTTTCTAACTCGAAAATGAAAGTAGTATTTGCGGCGACATTATCAAAACTAATTGAAAAAACTTTATTAATCAAATCATATTTTTCTAAAACTTTCCTAATTAGTCTATAAAAATTATGGGCCATATGTCTTTCAGGAAAAACTCGAAATACAAGAAGTTTTTTTTGAATAACTCAATCATAACATATCCAATGGCATGTGACACCCATATAAAAGTAATATTCCAAGCATTGCTCCATATCACTACCTATATGTACATGTCCATTGAATTCTCTAAAAAAACTTATCAATTCATTTTTTTTTGTTTTTTTATAAGTTTGTTTAAGTTCGCGTCTAAGAGTATTTTTGAAACGTATGGTGCTAGCGGAGCCAGCGCAGTGTTTACCAAATATCTAAAATTAAAATTTTCATCAATATGAACGGAACATGCTCAAGGGCAACATATTCAACTAATGTTTGTTTATAAAGTGCATTAGTGAAACGGAATAAAAGATGAGGGTTAGGATTAGCGAACTCGAAATTGTTGTTGGCTAGTGTCGATCCTTGCTTGCATTGGATGTTTTTTCGCCAGATGCCGACGAAATGTTCCGTAACCATCTCATTTACTAAGTTTGTATGTTTGCGGACAATATTTACAGCTTATATCAAACTTACCTTTATTTTCATTCCATACTTTGTTGAAATGTAGTCATAAGTCGGATTCTCGGCTCTTCCGTCCCAGCTCCTTTGTTATTGATGTTTCTTCGACACCAGTAGAAGGATAAAGACTTTTTTGCATTAAGACGTGCTCGACGTTGGGATGTGAAACATCGTCGTCTTCCCAACATGCATATTCACGAGGATCATATTCGCGAGCAGGATAATCGGATTCTCCCATCGGGCTCTTCCCAATATTTCTGTTTCCACTTGCCATTTTTTGAGAGAATTGATCGGAAAATTGATTCAAAGAATTAAGACATAATTTATAGAGAATAACGGAGTGCGAGAATTTAACAGAATTTGAGAAATTGAGACTTGAGAGTATTAGAGAGAATTGGGAGAAATCGTGAGAAAAATGAAGAAGGATTGAGATGTTTTTATAGACTTTTTTAAAAAGAAATTTCCACCAATCAAATGGCCGTGGGCCTTGGGGAAGAGCCGTTGCTCTTCCCCCTGCCAGGCCGGGCCCACCTGCCTGGCAGGGCCTCAGGAAGAGCCAAGCATCTCTTCCCGAGGGGGGCGAGGGGCGACGGCCCCGTGGCCCCCCCCCCCTTTTTACTTTTTGTGGTTCGGAATCTGTCCAGAACCACCGGTTCCGATAAATTAAGAAATGAAACCGGCCCTTGAAGGCCGGTTTCGGTTCGGAACCGCTGGTCTGATCAATGGGCCAGTTTCGGGCCGGCGGTTTCGAATGGCCATGTCTGGTTGTGCATCTTGGAGTATTCTGTGGTTTGTAAAGCTTCAAATTCATTCTCTGTTTTCTCTTTCTTCTTCCTTTTTGTTCTTCAGTTCTTTTGATTCTTCACATGGTATCAGAGCTTGATCTGCGAGAGCTCAACTGCGAATCTCGATCTTTTTCATCTGAGAACACAAAAATGGCAGCAAGAACACCCAGATATCCTTTTCCGATCCACGTAAACATTGCTAACTTTGTCACAGTCAAATTTGTTGAAGACAATTTTCTACTCTAGCAAGCACAGTTTCTCAAATTTCTTCATAATCAAGAATTATTTGGCTTCACCAATGGAGAAGTCGTACCGCCTCCTCAGAAGTTACAAGTTGAAATTGAAGGGATCGAGACTGAAGCCGTGAATCCTAAATATATTGATTGGGTACGAACAGATCAACTGGTATCATCATGGATAAGTGGTTCAGTTTCTGAGAATACACTAGGACTGATCATTGGCCTGGAGACATCCTATGAGGTATGGCAAACTCTACCCAATCGCTTTACACATAAATCAGTTGCTAAAGAGTTTGAACTAAGAGGGAAACTTCAAGCATGTAAAAAATGAAATAGGCAGCTATCTGATTATCTTAGGGAGTATAAACTGATCTGCGATCAGTTACACACGATAGGAAATCCTGTGGATGAGATAACTAAAGTCTTGGGTATCTTGGAGGGACTAGGTTCTGAGTCCGAAAACTTTAGAACGACAATGTATTGTTTGAAACCTCAACCTAATTATGATGAGGTGATATCAGAGCTGGAAAGGTTTGAAGCACGGCTACAAAACTACTCTTCAAATCAGTATAATCCTAACTTGGCCTATTACAGTGAAAGGAATGTAGAGTTGGAACCAAAGACAGTATTTGACAGACAATAAAATCAGCTTGAGTTTGTATTATGGGACATCATGAGAGTATCCGTGGTGGACGTTGCTATGGCAGAGGTCGTTATTTTGGCAATCGAGGTCGTAGTTATGGATATCAAGGCAAAAGCCAGAATTATAGACCGTTGAGCCTGAATCAAGATCAGCATGTTCAATAATCTAAACCACAAAATTACACATATGTAACAGGTCAGGGATTTCGACCTTACACTGGTTCATCACAGAGGTATTCAAATACCAAAACCTATCCCTCTTCAAATTTCGCAGTCTCTAAGATCTTACCAGAAGAGAAAGTGACAAGTGGAACTCGAGTAACTTGTCAAATTTGCAAACGTCCAAGGCATGATGCTCTTTGATGCTGGTATCGGTTTGACAATTCTTATCAAGACAATGTTATTCCACAAGCTCTTGTAGCAATGCATCTTGAAGATTCAAAAGGCAGTGAATGGTATCCTGATATAGGAGCCACATCCCACATCACCGCTAATCCTGGTATACTTCATAACCTTTCAAAATATACCAGCATTGATAAAGTAATGATAGGAAATGGCTCATGTCTTCCTATTACCTATATTGGTGATGGCTGTGTTATTATCTGACCTTGATATGTTACCTCTCAATGATGTGTTAGTAGTTCCTGAAATCAAGAAAAAATCTTCTTTCCATTTTAAAACTAAGCTATGATTTTCCTTGCTCCTTTGTGTTTGACAACTATGGTGTCTATGTAAAGGACAATCACACAAATTCCACAGTGATGCTTGCAAAGAAAATTGGGGGACTTTACCGAGTGGATCAGATGGCAACTCAGGCTCTGTTTACCCAAAGACATAAGACTGTTGGAGAGGACATATGACATCAACGACTGGCTCATAGTAACTATAGATTGTGAAGTATCTACACCACAAATAACAGATTTCTTGTGATAAGAAACCCTCCCTTGTATGTGGCAGTTGTCACCTTGTTAAAAGTACTGCCTTACCATTTTCCTTATCAGACTTTGCTACTATCGTTCCTCTTGAGAGGATTCATGGTGATATCTGGGGACCATCCCCAGTAACCTTCTTTCAAGGTTTTCGATTTTATGTTGTCTTTGTAGACAACTTCTCACACTATAGTTGGCTTTATCCTATGAAGTTGAAGTCTGACTTCAATGATATCTTTCTTATGTTTCAAAAATATATTGAGAATCAATTTGATCACAAAATTAAAGTCTTTCAATGTGATGGTGGTGGTGAATTCACTAGTATCAGGTTTCGGACTCATCTAGAGAATTGTGGTATTTAGCAATATGTTTCTTGTCCTTACACCCCCGAACAGAACGACATCCTTGAAAGGAAACATCGCCGTGTGGTTGAATTGGGCTTGACTATGCTCTACCATGCTAGAACTCCTTTGCATTTTTGGGTAGATTCTTTTTTAACTGCAAGCCATAGTATTAATTAGCTTTCCACTCGAAAGCTGCAGATGGATTCTCCTCATAGTAGATTGTTCAAACAAGCTCCAAGCTATGATCATCTACGAGTTTTTGGCTGTGCCTGTTATCCTTGCCTCCGACCCCATGCACAACATAAATTTGATCCACGATCTCTCACCTGTATATTCCTGGGGTATAGTGAGCGACACAAAGGATATCGCTGCTTAGTTTCTACAGATGGGAGGATATATATTAGTCGCCATGTGAAGTTTGATGGAAGTTTCTTTCCTTTACCAAGAAGCTAGCTGTTGATTATCCTCATTATACCTCCCTATATTAGAAATGGGTTGATGAGATCAATTTTCTGGATTCTATTGAGCAGACTCCCATCCATCATCCTTCCAACCATCATACTGGTCATCTTCAACAAGATGGAGCTCTGGCAGTTGCTTATCTTCCTCTACCACACCCTACAGACCAGTCCCCATATTCCATCCCACCACACTCACATTGTGATGATGCTTCAGGATCTTCCGACTCACCTCTTGATACACCCAGCATACCTGCTAACAGTCAACCACTTTTGAGTTCATCCTCCCACCAACCAAGTGATACCTCTATTCATCCTATGCATACCCATCTTAAGTCTGGTATAGTGAAACCAAATCCCAGATATGCATGTTTAGCTGAATATCCAGTACCCGTTGAACCAAAGTCCCTTAAATCAGCCTTGGCTCATGCTCGTTGGTATCAAGCAATGCAAGAAGAAATGGATGCCGTATCCGAAAATCTCATTTGGACATTGGTTCCAAGAACTGCTCAAATGAATGTCATCGGTTGTAAGTGGGTATTTAAAACCAAGTTAATACAAGATGAGAGTCTTGACAGATTAAAAGCTTGGTTAGTGGCTAAAGGATTTCACCAAGAAGCGGGAGTAGATTTTGCTGAAACTTTCAGTCCAGTCGTGAAATAGGCAACTCTTCGTATTGTTCAGATCATGACAATTAACAAACCCGCGTTAAAACGCCTCAAGTTTTAATGTCATAACAAGGCTAGTGTCGACACATGCAAAAGCTTATCTCGCTTCTCGACGCATCAGGATATCACTCACTGTAATCACGCGTTTCAACGCATCAGGGTGTCAAAAGCCCTTAAGCTCCGAGTCTCACTTCCCTCTCAAGACTTCATGATCGAGTACAATTTTATCGACAAGTAATGAACTTTTATCCTGTGAGACATCAAGGCTAACCACCCACAAGGTGACGTCAAGCACAAAGCATATAAGTCAATCAAATACATAAGCAACTACTTAGTCATGAGGATAACAATTCCTCATCATAAGGAACACACAATACTTGCACCTCAATTATTTCGATCGACTATAAACAATCAAAGCAATGAATTCACAAAAATTTATCCAATTTAACCCCAACTAGTCCAGTAGTGTCCTATCGTCCTAACAAAGGTTTATGAATCACTTACTTTTCAATTAAATCAGCAAAATCCCTCCAAAACTCCTCTAAGTATTCGATTCTCCTTGGTCCAAAACAGGGCAGCAGCGCGACCTAACCAAAAGTTCGCCAATTGATCAATTTATCTCTTCCAATCGCCGTTCCAAGGAGCATACAGCTCGCTAACACCTCAATTGACATTTTAGTATGTCTTAATGACGAATTTAAAGCGTGGCGACACTTTCCACAGCCCTATAAAGGCTCAGTTTACCCAAATCGAAACAGGGCAGAACTGGCTCTGCCCTCCTCCTCCTTAATCGGTCCATAACTCCTTCCTAAACTTTGATTTTTAATGAAATTAACTTGCTAACATGTAATACTATGTCTATAGGTGTCTTACCAAGAGTTTTGGAGCGAGTCGACATCACAAAGGGTCGCGAACAGCCTCGATCCTACTAGGTTCACCGGCGGTCAGTTCTGTCCCGAAAATGTTGCCACAAAACAGCCATGGTTACTCCTCTAAACTCAATCAAATTCACAACTTTAGCTCAGCCAACATAAGTACTATAGGTTACAAAGTCCTAATTGTAAATTTGAAGCAAATCGAGGCCCCAAAGTGGCCAAACGAAGGCCTACTCCCAGTTGAGTCGGATTATGTCCAGTTTTGGATTTGAGATTGGTCGGGTAAAATAGGACCTCCAATTGACGAACGGTCAACTGGAGCTTGTAGGGGAAATGTCGAGGATGGTGATGGTGGTTGGCTTAAGGCGAGGTGGCCGTCAGAAGGGGAGGTCGTGGGCTGCGAAACGGCAGTGGCGGTCTGGTTGGGCGGTGCAGGCTCGGTTGAAAAGGAAAGAAAGAAGAAGAAGAAGAAAGAAAAAAGAGAGAGAAAGTGCAGGGGAGTATTCGGTTGATGAGGAAGAGGGTATGAAGGCTTTCCACAATTATTTGGCTTGGTCAACTAAGAGAATGGTAGGTTAAAAGTGTACATTAATTGCTAATCTCTCTATCAATGACACTTATCCTCTTTTGAATAATATCAAGGCTTCAATGACTTCCTTGCCCCTCCATTTTCGGCAGCCTTGGGGTTTTAAAATTGACTAAATTGCCCTTCTTCATTTACTAAGACAAAACCAATCTTCGAGGGGTAAAAAGGTAATTTTATGCTCGTCGTCCGAAACGTCACTTTTCTAATTTAAATTTCCTTTGATGAGGCAACGTCTAATTCGATTAGAATGTTGGAATTCTTTATTTTTCATTTCCCAATTTCGAGATCCATCTCTTGGTCAATTCTCTATCAGATGTAAATTTCAGTTTATCCCGAACTAACGGGCAATTTTTGCAGACGTTATGCGTATCGACTTTGTAATTTTCATCACACTTAGGGCTCGTCAGTTCATGGCGACTTTAGTTGTCATGCAATTGCGAGGGTCTATTACTAGCTCCGACGGTCTCGATCGTCATCGTTTGATTTGGGAAAATTTTACAAATTATACATTGGTTGAGTGACATCACCCGCGCTCCAATTGTATAACGCTAGCAATGAATTCTTTAATCGTTCTTAGATCGGCCTTTAATGGCTCTAAATATTCTTTCGGCAATTCTTATGGTTAAAGTGCCATTTTCTATTCGAGTTCCCTAGGTCCACGTATCTTGTCTTGCGTTAGCCTTTCCCTTTTGGTCAGTTAACTCGAGATTGATCAAATCCGAGCGAGATAAGATTGAAATACATCGATAGACATATTCTCATTGATAAGTTTCGAAATGTTAAGAAAATCAGAATGTCACACCTGACGTCTACGATCCACCACCAACATCAGTTTCTCACTTTCTCAACAGAAGATGCCCAAGAAGGGGTAAGAGAAATAGAAAGATAGCCAAAAAGGGAAAGACTTCTCATGATGATCATCTAGCAAGGACTTGTCCAAGATGAACAAGAAAAAGAAGCAATCTCTTTTACCTTATTGCTCGTCGAACCTCTTTTTTTTTTTTTTTTGGGCCGTGTCCTGTCCAATGAAATTGCTCAGGAATCGGACTGAACCTGTGATCTAGTTTTCGATTTTGAAAAATTGAGAACAGGGACCAGTGGTCCGATTCTCGGTTCTTGAGGGGAACCAGACCGGACCGAGAACCGATCACTCCTAGTTTAAATGCCAAGCAAGACCTTAATTTGTAAATATTTTTTTTACCTAATTTCATAATTCTTTTTTGAATTAAATTAAAATAAACCATCTTTTCCAACCATAGATAGACTTGTTCAATACGTATTATCAACCTTCACATGGATAATAAAAAAAACATTTACTTCATTTCCATAGCGATGTGAGAAAGAAACCACGTAATCCAATTACAATTCAAGACAACTTTCAGATAACTTCAAAACAAGATGAACTCCACATAACAAGATGAATCGTCAAATCAATGTTAGGGGCTACACCTCAAAGAACATACCCGTTACTTTTCAATGGCCAATCACCAATACGGCTTCAGCAACGAGCACACACTGCAATCTCTAATTGTTGTTATGGCTTTGCATCTCGATGGTGCTAGTCAAGGTTCGGTGACCCTAAGACCATCACTATCCAACGAAACAATATTGAAAGAGTGAGCGCAAATCTGACACATGTGAAAGCCAAATCCTCATAACGCTTCTTCGATCTCCTTCGAAATTAGACTTATACACCAACGAAACTCGAGGGAAGCGAAATCCAAAAGTCATACGCACAAGAATCTCCAAATTCAAGACTAGATTGGGGTAGAAACCTCCCTAAAATGGAAAAGAGAAGTTTTCAGATTCAGACTATATTGAAAGAGAAAAATTCCTCAAAAGGGAAAAGAATACATGGGATAAGTACGGTACAAGTGCCATAACTTTCAAAACGTTCACTGCCATAACTTTTAAAAATCGACCACTTAAGTACCAGTACATATGTGAATGCTGAAAAAATTGACGTGGACACCGGAAAAGTTGACATGGCACCAGTGAATCGATTTTTTTGAATAATTTAATATACACATGGAAATTTTCATTAATTTTTATTTTTTTTTGCAAATTTTATTTTTCTAGGTTTTTAATTATTGAATATTTTCTTAAAAAAAGGGCAAAACCCTTGCTTCCAAGGGCCAGGGTTTGCTGGCCCTGGGCCGACGAGGTCGCGATGGCCCTGAGCGACTGTCGCGGGGGCGCAAGGCCCTTGCCAAGATATGGCGAGGGCTTCATGCCCTTGCCTGCGGCAGTCGAGGCTGTGATGGTTGTTGCCCAGGGCCGTCGCGGCCTCGCTGGCCCTGGTCCTTGGGCCGATCGATGGTGGCCGACGACGGCCCCCGTCAGCCACCACTGAGAAACCTAAGGGTTTTCTCTTTTTTTTTTTTGAAATATTAAATAACTAAAATAAGCTATGGCACTCAAATAGTATTCAGGTGAAAGAATTCAACTGAAATACTAAATAACTGAAAAGTCTACATCAGCTTTGTCGGCGAAAATAGTATTCAGGTGAAAGTTTTTGCTCCGACATGGCATTCAAGAGGACGTTTTGAAATTTATCACATTCATATGAACGCAGTTAAAAAGTTATGGCAATTTGTATTATATTTATCCGAGAATACAGAGAATCAGATCAACTAGAGAAAAAGAAAAGGGGAGGGAAGCCTCCTCCATGGAGACTGAATCCTAGAAAAAAGAGAGAAAAAGTGACAGTTTCTTGGAAAGTTCAAAGAAAAGAGATTGCAACTCCTAAGACACGGTCGACTGAGATTTCCTTGACCGACTATCACGTCCCGACTCTCGAACCCGCGACATCCCTTGCCAAATCGTCACCAGGTCAAAGTAGATAGCGTCCCAGGCAACTGCTATCGACCTAAGATTATACTGCGCATACGAAACGTATAATTTTCCATCCAATGAAATCATATGGGATAGATAGGAAGTAAAGCCAGATATCGCAACACTGAAAGCTGAAGAGAATAGATGATTTGTAACCTTACAGAGCCATCAACTAATAATTACAACCCCAAACTGCGGGGCGGCCTCTAGGACTCACAAAAAGATATAGGAGTCAGGTAAGGTTAACTCTCATCTATCCCAAAACAGTATCCCCCACAAAAACATCATCAGTTCCCTGACCACAAAAGGAACCTAACCCTTTACAGGGAAAACTCGACATCCGGGTCGTCATAACCAACCGGGGGAGCCGAGTCGTTCGGGTCATTACAAGAACTCTGGCTAGAATGCACAGAGGGGGCTACTGATTGCTCAGGCTCGAGCTCGAGCTGCATACCAGGCGCGGGGTCTACCACTTCCCCATCAGGTGTATCAATATCCATCGGGTCCCAAGCGGGGATATTAAGAAACCCCTGTAGAGGTGGCCCTTCAAATCTTCTAAGCGGACCAAAGAGATCCATCCCATCACGAAGATACCAGGCCTTAAAGAGGTGTGCCACCAGAGGTGGCATCCCTTCATCGACCCATATCGTCGTGATGTGACGTTCCCACATCTGGTCCGTACCTGGTACCAGATGGAGACTAATATCAAGTGATGAGTGGGTGGGGGTGCCGAACCGCACCGGTCTCTCCATTACTTCAGACCTGAAAAATTTGTCCCACGACGGGGTGAGAAATGAATCTCAGTGAATCAAGCCTAATCTCGGTTAGGATATTGATTGGCCCAGAACATCCTAAGCGCCACAAAAAGATCACAAGATTTCAACAGAGATATATATAAATATCAATCAAAATAAATCTATCAAATCTACAACCAACAGAAGCACAACCACTCAGGCATACACAAGTCCATTATTAATCAATGACCCACGCGACTGGCGTGATAGATACATCAATAGTGCGATCCCGCACTCTTCTGGCAAAACCAAGCTACGTCCACTTTACCCTCTCAGCGACGGCTACTACAAGCGGTGTATCTAGTGCACCCGGCACGGCACTGCAAGTAGGCATTCCTTAAAAAAGAGCTTCGGTCCATCACAAGCTGCGACCGGCATCCGATAATCCCTTAAAACCGTACGACTGGCACGGGGCATGGATTATCGTGCTTCTGACAAGTCGCGAATTTCCATACAATCTGTACGGCACAAGTACCCACGGTACAATGCAAACTTGCCAGGTAGCGTCATTGATTCTTTAAATGACCACACAAATTGTATTCGTCAATCAACTCATTGATTATCTTGGATTAACGCCAAAATTTTCAAGAAATACAATCAACTCGGCCCCGAGGCCCACAAAACTCTCAATTGAGCATTTCAGCCAGGCAAGCGAACGATCAAGCAATTCATGCACTCTCGAGTAATCAACTTAACCCGGCAATTTCAAGCTCAATTCATATTAAAAATCTTAATTCTCAGTCAAATTATAGCAATCAATCGTTCGCTCGTCTCTAACCTGTCACTCACTCGTGAACAACTCAATCAATCAATTAATTGATAAATTACCATAAATAGCCACAGACAAATAATCGATTGACCATATATCCTAACCATGGTTTCTATCTATACCGGTCCCGATCGAATATTATTTATTTTATTTTTTATTTTTTTTTCAAGAAATAAATATATATATAAATAAAAAAATAAATAAGACTAATCCTAAGCGCAATTAGTGCCCTAACCAAGGTTTAGAGTCAACTCACTATGTGAGTTAGCCCGAGCGGCGGCGACGGTGGCGGCGGCGATAAAATTAGAGTTTATTGCGCGGCGGCCCGAGCTCAAACTTCGGCGACAACCCGTGGAAGTCCGGCGAGGTCGCCGGAACAGGTGGCCGGCGGCGGAGCTCCGGCGAGTGACGGCCGGCGGCCTGAAACATTACAAAATCAGTATATTCAATTGGCGACTTTACTGTTTTGGCCGTTTTCAGGCGACACGGGCCGGGACAAGGTCGGCCAAGGGTCGGGGGCTCACCCAGGGATCGGTGGGGGTCGGTCGGGACAGGTGGCTGGCGGCGGGAGGTGGCCGGCGACGGCGGACAACCACGATCAGTGGTTGCCCTTTTCTGCACCGAAACAGGGGTTTCGGTCGACGGCCGTTTCCGGCTGTCACGCGCGGCGACCGGCGGAGGCGAGCTGGGTGGCGGTAGAGGGGACTCAGGGGAGTCGTCTGGCGGTGGCGGTGTGGCACGGCGGCGACTGTGGCGGCCGGATCGAAGACCGAAATGAACCGGGTTCAAAACAGAGCACCGAAACTTCAAGGCCTGATTCCGGCGATTCCGACGGCTGACGAGGGGTCGGATCGGTCGAGGGGAAGTCGGGGGTTACCTGGGTGGTGGTGGTCGACGTCGGAGGAGGCCGCGGCGGCCGGAGGAGGCCGCGGAGTCCTCTAGTCTTTTGACCCGAAAACAGGGCAGGCCCGGCCGTGGATTTTCCTCGCCGAAATGACGACGACGGCAGCTCGGCCGGGGTCAAGGCGGCGACGGTGAGTAGCTGGGGACAGTGGCTGCCGGTGGTGGAGCGGTGGTCGCGAAAAATGGCGACGAACGGAGGAGGATTGATCGGTTCAAGGAAGAGCATTCGTCGGTCAAAGAAAAATGAAGAAAAGAAGAGCAGAGAAGAAGAAGAAGGCAGAAGGTGGTGACAGAGGAGGGGACGTGCGTGCATGGGGAAGGAGAATGGTGGGGTCCATGGCCAAGACTTTCAAGGTAAGCATTTAATTTTTTTGTCTTTTGTGGTTAAATAATTGCAGGGGTAGAACGGTAATTTTGGCACGCCGGGACTGGAACGAAAATTTTGGTGTACTGAGCGAAGGGTAATTTCGGTAATTTCACTGGCCAAGCTCGGTCAGGGTTAAGCTCGTTTGCGAAAACGACAATTCAAAAATTGCCGCGGATTAATTTCGAAACTCAATTCGAAATAAACTAAAGTTCGGAATTCGTCCAAATTTTCATCTTTTCAATCCTTATAGTCCAAAATAGACGTCGACTATGACTATACATTCATATCATTTAATCGACTTCCGGCGCTTACAAGGATTGAATTTCCAGGATGTCACACCGACCATAAGCGCTCAAGAACAACAGAGATGCAACTCAATTACTTGGAAAGTTCAAAGAAGAGAGAATGCGATTCCTATGTACCGGTCGATTCAGACTTGGATATAAGAGATACCACGCAATGGGAAAGTGAACACCTTGTGATTTTTGCATCACCCCATCCAGCGTAGTTCCTCCGATCCGCACGCGTTACCATGTCGCATGCCCCATCCATCGCTCATCAAACCACCAGGATCACCATCTTGCAGTGCATCATCTGGGTGTCCTTCACGGCCGCCACGGCCCTTGTGCAGCTCCCGTTCGAGTTCGTCGACGGCAACCGGATCCCGACCCTGTTCCTCAAGGGCGGCCCTTCCTCCTCGACCTTCCAAGGCTTCGTTCTCTCCCTTATGGCCGCCTTCGCCGGGGCTTATTCCTCCCTCATGGTCCACCACATACCTGGCATCGCCAGTGCTTGCTTCTACGTATCCGTGATCTCCATGACGTCCGCGGTCGCCTTCTTCTTTGTCTTGGCCATGTCCCAGGTCCGCTCCCCAGGGGCTTGATGGTGTTGTAGGAATTAATGTAGCTAACCGATGATTATTCGTGTCTCGAACCTATAAATGGGTGTATGATTAGATTGGCTCTTGTGATTTTGCTTGGTCATGCGTGCAACTACTAAGGTACTGCGTGTATGATCAAACGTTTTAATTACAAGTTGTAAGAAATTCCAAGTTTGTACCTACAGATACGCGAATTTACGTCACCCGTCACACAAATCAGCATTTTTATTTAACAAGGTTGGCACCAAAAACATACCTGCCGGCTCGCGGAGCCGGCGAATACCTAGGAAGCTATCATCGAAAGGGAAAAGAGAATTTGGAGATCTAAATGGAGCCATACGTACCGTCAGCGTACGCTTACTGCAGTTTGTCGCAAATTATACCAACTTTAAAGATCAATCTTATCATATCTAGTTACTGTTGAAGAAGGTGCCAAAAAGGATTTTGGACTTAAAGAGAAAAACAAGAACAAGTTAGGTTATGATGCGGGGGGAGCATCGAGCTCTATCCGCGCAGTGCGCACTCATCAAATTCAGGCTATCGAGCTATAAAGGCAACTTAATTCAAAGTAATTTATACGCAGCTGAGGAATACGCTTCAGAGCTCAAGCTTATAAATTTCCATAGTCCATGCATGAAAACATTTATACATTGCTGGAAAAAAGATGTGCAACCCTCCATATAGAAAATCCTATCACCACCGATTATCCACTAAATTTCTCCTATAGCCCTCCACCACCAAGTTGACGGTTCTGGCTCCTATTATTTTCATTGTAACTAGGTTGGATTCCCATCGAGACTAAAGTTGACCTAGTTAATGTCGTATACCTAGGAATCAGCCTGCGTTTCTCATCATCACGAAGACTAAGACAAAAGCCGCAAAGGATACAACACCACAAACCCATCCAATGCCGATAGACAATTTGCTCAAGAACATGCTCATCAGTAGGAAGAACCCTAGCGCGGCAGAAGCCGACCCCGCTTTCTCAGCGACCATGGCTATCTCCGTGGACCCAAGTTCGCGCATCGAAACCCCAACCAGGGATGCCGTGAACCCCATCACCACTGCGACCTCGGAGAAGTTCAGGAGAAATGAAAGAAGTGCCGAGTGTGACAGTTTAGCCATGTCGACGGAGGACGAGAAGTGGAAGACCATGAAAGACAGCATCGCCTGGTAGGTCAGCCCGAGGAAAACCTTCCCCAGATTTACCGACGGAAGCCTCCTCCTTCCTCCCTCGTCGTCGTCGGCCACTCGTATTAGCTCAATGTCGACCATGTGATGGTCAAGCAGGGTTTCCGGAGGCGGGTTCATGTGGAGCCTCACACGCGGAATGCGGAGAACTTGGTGCTCCGAAGAAGGGACGCGATCCAGACCACTGTTCCCATCCCTATCGGAGAGAGGAGACGTGGCTGCCTCGTGAAGAGAGAGCGGCAAAGGGACTGCATCGCAATGGGGGAGAGCCGGCGGCACATCGTTCTCCGTCGCAGCATCTTCAGCTGGCCGCTCGACAGCCTCCATCTTGGCAGGAAGGGCAAGGGCATGTGAATAAGGGAGCATGCGTTTTCGGAACAAGTGAGACCGGTAACTTTTAAAAGCGAGGAGTGTGGGCTTTGACTCTTATATAGGGAGAGGTTCAGTCCTATAAGGAGAGGTTCAGTCCAAGTGAGACCGGTAGGGTTCGGGCACTCTCTTGGGTTTTCTTCGGGCGTGAGAACATGGGGGAGGGGAGAGAGAGGAGGCAAGTACAGGGAAGTTCGAGGAAGGTGAACGTGCTCACCATTAATTCTTTTTGCGTTAGGGCAACGCGTTTTGGCGTCGCAGATGTTGTTCTTTGCCGTGCGCGAGGGTGTAATAATCTCTCCCTCCCTCCTCTGTCTGTCGTCGAGAACTAGAAGATCTCCCTCCCAGAAGAAGCATCGTCGCAATTTTCACCTTTCTGCACTGCATGAGGGAGAAGTAGAGAGACCCACCACCACCACCACATGGCTTTTCCCTTATTTCTCATCGTGTGGCTAGTTTGGCTTTGCGCAGTCAAATGGGTCGGGTCTGCCTATGAATTCCGTTTAATTTCCCCTCATCATATTTAATTCCCTATTTCGTAAATGTGTATTCTCTCTCTCTCTCCCCCACAGCGTGGAGACAAAAAAATCAAAGACGCATAACACCAAAATCTACGCGTTATTAATGCCCAAATTCGCAGATTGAGATTGGTGAACCACGAAATTTCTGGGTACTTTAAACAAGTAAAACACCGCTTTCATCCCTTTTTTTTTTCTTTTTCTTTTTTTTTTTTTTTGGGGGGGGGAAGGGGGGAGGAGGTCAACACAACAACAACAAAAAAATTGGTGATTTTATAACATGAAAAATTTACCTTGAATTAATTTTTTAACCTCAAAAAATTTCCAAAACCGATACGCATGTGGTATTTTGCTTCTGTTAAATTTTACCGTTCAATTGATGAGTTCGATGACACGTGATATTTGATACATTCTGAGGTTTTTACCCACTTGTATCATAGGTGTAGCAGTTTGAAGTTTTTTGGGGTAAAATATTTAGTTCGAGGTAAATTTGTCATAGATGTAATAATTTGAGGTTTTTGGTGGTCAAAAAATTAATCGATATAAATTTGTCACATGCGTACCGATTTTGATGTTTCATGGCATTAACCTTTTTTCTTTTTATAAGATATCTACATGGCTAATTTACAAGCAAGTTCTAAACCTTATGCCCTTTGTGTCAATTTATTCTTAAATCTTTCAAGCCAGTCAATTGAGCTCTAAATTTTTTAACGATTTATCAATGTTGTCCATTCGACCAATTTTGATCGAAAATAGTTGGCATAGACGATGGTCGTCATATGTGGCGCGACCAAGTTGACATGGACAAAACTTTCATAATTTGAAATTTTTTCCTTTGTCTTTCCCTTTTCTTTTTGCCAGTGGCCAGTCGCCGGCACCTTCCATCGGCCACAAGCGATGGCTAACGAGGGCTAGTCTCGCCTGGTTAGTATTGTTCTTGCCCACCACGGGCAAGGGTCAATCTCTCTGGCCTCTGCCTGGGTGAGGGTGAGAGCCAACGAGGCTCCGCTCACCAGATCCGGCGAGGTCGACCCTCGTCCTCACCTTTTAAGTGGCTTCTTAATTGGAATAGGTTTCCTAATTTAAGGTCTCAACTTCTGAATGATTTAAGTGATATTATAATTTCTGCTGTATCACTTGATTTATAATGAAATTCAATGTTGACTAGCGTTCGATTGCTTGCCCACACCACAACTACTATCATCATTTTCAACTTTTCAAATAGGAACATGCATTCGTAATTCCAAAGGTAAGCACATCATCTATTGATGTTGCTCTAATTTTCTTTTGATATGTAGATACAATGTCGTGATAAATATTGCAATTGGAATCCCAATTAGAAAATCATAATTCAAATATCTAATATAAAAAACATATTTCCATAAATAGTGAAATATTAAATAATATTTTAATACTAAGAACATAAAAAATATTTAACAGTACATTTAAAACTATATATACTAAATTAAAGGACCAAAAAAGGGATGAAGAGGATATATCCTCTTCATCCCTTTTTTGGTCCGTTAATTTAGCATATTCGTCAATATGTTCCCAGAGATAATAGTTATCTTTGGCTAAATTACAAGTAGTAAAGTTCGGAATCAACAATAAAAAAAATCATAATTATAAATTCCTCGAGAAACCACGTCACTAATTTACTAATGATCTCCCTTTAATCCTAATATATCGAATGCGACAATTTGACAGAGTGATAAAGATAGTGTGGAAAAACATGTGTATTGCAGTGAAGTTGTGTGGCAATAGAAACAATGGCGACAACACCAACAACGACGATACTAATTTCAAAAAATCGTCATCATACTACTGCTCGAACTTGACCATGCATTACCATTTGTTACCATTGGGTCCTCCAAACTTATCTCTGACAATAATTTAAGGACAAAGTTGAAGTTTTCGTCCAAAGAAACATAACAAAATATGCATCACAGGTAAATCGGCACGTGATGGTGATGTCTACTCGTACAAGTTTCTAACGTAATACACTTTTGGTGCATTGTGTTATTCTTGTCAACAGGAGCTTGTAGGGGAAATATCGAGGATGGTGATGGTGGTTGGCTCAAGGAGAGGTGGCCGTCGGAAGGGGAGGTCGTGGGCTGCGAAACGGCAGTGGCGGTCTGGTTGGGCGGTGCAGGCTCGGTTGAAAAGGAAAGAAAGAAGAAGAAGAAGAAAGAAAAAAGAGAGAGAAAGTGCAGGGGAGTATTCGGTTGAGGAGGAAGAGGGTATGAAGGATTTCCACAATTATTTGGCTTGGTCAACTAAGAGAATGGTAGGTTAAAAGTGTACATTAATTGCTAATCTCTCTATCAATGACACTTATCCTCTTTTGAATACTATCAAGGCTTCAATGACTTCCTTGCCCTCCATTTTCGGCAGCCTTGGGATTTTAAAATTGACTAAATTGCCCTTCTTCATTTACTAAGACAAAACCAATCTTCGAGGGGCAAAAAGGTAATTTTACGCTCGTCGTCCGAAACGTCACTTTTCCAATTTAAATTTCCTTCGATGAGGCAACGTCTAATTCGATTAGAATGTTGAAATTCTTTATTTTTCATTTCCCAATTTCGAGATCCATCTCTTGGTCAATTCTCTATCAAATGTAAATCTTAGTTTATCCCGAATTAACGGACGATTTTTGCAGACATTATGCGTATCGACTTTGTAATTTCCATCACACTTAGGGCTCGTTAGTTCATGGCAACTTTAGTTGTCATGCAATTGCGAGGATCTATTACTAGCTCCGACGGTCTCGATCGTCATCGTTTGATTTGGGAAAATTTTACAAATTATACATTGGTTAAGTGACATCACCCGCGCTCCAATTGTATAACGCTAGCAATGAATTCCTTAATCGTTCTTAAATCGGCCTTTAATGGCTCTAAATATTCTTTCGGCAATGCTTATGGTCAAAGTGCCATTTCCTATTCGAGTTCCCTAGGTCCACGTATCTTGTCTTGCGTTAGCCTTTCTCTTTTGATCAGTTAACTCGAGATTGATCAAATCCGAGCGAGATAAGATTGAAATACATCGATAGATATATTCTCATTGATAAGTTTCGAAATGTTAAGAAAATCAGAATGTCACACCTGACGTCTACGATCCACCACCAACATCAGTTTCTCACTTTCTCAATAGAAGATGCCCAAGAAGGGGTAAGAGAAATAGAAAGATAGCCAAAAAGGGAAAGACTTCTCATGATGATCATCTGGCAAGGACTTGTCCAAGATGAACAAGAAAAAGAAGCAATCTCTTTTACCTTATTGCTCCTCGAACCTCTTTTTTTTTTTTTTTGGGCACGTGTCCAGTCCAATGAAATTGCTCAGGAATCGGACTGGACCTGTGGTCTAGTTTTCGATTTTGAAAATTGAGAACAGGGACCAGTGGTCCGATTCTCGGTTCTTGAGGGGAACCAGATCGGACCGAGAATCGATCACTCCTAGTTTAAATGCCAAGCAAGACCTTAATTTGTAAATATTTTTTTTACCTAATTTCATAATTTTTTTTTGAATTAAATTAAAAGAAACCGTCTTTTTCCAACCATAGATAGACTCGTTCAATACATCTTATCAAGCTTCACATGGTTAATCAAAATAACATTTACTTCATTTCCATAGCGATGTGAGAAAGAAACCACGTAATCCAATTACAATTCAAGACAACTTTCAGATAACTTCAAAACAAGATGAACTCCACATAACAAGATGAATCGTCAAAACAATGTTAGGGGCTACACCTCAAAGAACATACCCGTTACTTTTCAATGGCCAATCACCAATACGGCTTCAGCAACGAGCACACACTGCAATCTCCAATTGTTGTTATGGCTTTGCATCTCGATGGTGCTAGTCAAGGTTCAGTGACCCTAAGACCATCACTATCCAACGAAACAAGATTGAAAGAGTGAGCGCAAATCTGACACATGTGAAAGCCAAATCCTCATAACGCTTCTTCGATCTCCTTCGAAATTCGACTTATACACCAACGAAACTCGAGGGAAGCGAAATTCAAAAGTCATACGCACAAGAATCTCCAAATTCAAGACTAGATTGGGGTAGAAACCTCCCTGAAATGGAAAAGAGAAGTTTTCAGATTCAAACTATATTGAAAGAGAAAAATTCCTCAAAAGGGAAAAGAATACATGGGATAAGTACGGTACAAGTGCCATAACTTTCAAAACGTCCACTGCCATAACTTTTAAAAATCGACCACTTAAGTACCAGTGCATATGTGAATGTCGAAAAATTGACGTGGACGCCGGAAAAGTTGACGTGGCACCAGTGAATCGATTTTTTTGAATAATTTAATGTACACATGGAAATTTTCATTAATTTTTATTTGTTTTTGCAAATTTTATTTTTCTGGGTTTTTTTATTATTGAATATTTTCTTAAAAAAAGGGCAAAACCCTTGCTTCCAAGGGCCAGGGTCTGCTGGCCCTGGGTCGACGAGGTCGCGGCGCAAGGCCCTTGCCTAGATATGGCAAGGGCTTCATGCCCTTGCCTGCGGCGGTCGAGGCTGTGATGGCTGTTGCCCTGGGCCATCGCGGCCTCGCTGGCCTTGGTCCTTGGGCCGATCGATGGTGGCCGACGACGACCCCTGTCGGCCACCACTGAGAAACCTAAGGGTTTTCTCTTCTTTTTTTTTTGAAATATTAAATAACTAAAATAAGCTATGGCACTCAAATAGTATTCAGGTGAAAGAATTCAACTGAAATACTAAATAACTGAAAAGTCTACATCAGCTTTGTCAGCGAAAATAGTATTCAGGTGAAAGTTTTTGCTCCGACATGGCATTCGAGAGGACGTTTTGAAATTTATTACATTCAAATGAACGCAGTTAAAAAGTTATGGCAATTTGTATTATATTTATCCGAGAATACAGAGAATCAGATCAACCAGAGAAAAAGAAAAGGGGAGGGAAGCCTCCTCCATGGAGACTGAATCCTAGAAAAAAGAGAGAAAAAGTGACAGTTTCTTGGAAAGTTCAAAGAAAAGAGAATGCAACTCCTAAGACACGGTCGACTGAGATTTCCTTGACCGACCATAAGCGCTCAAGAACAACAGAGATGCAACTCAATTACTTGGAAAGTTCAAAGAAGAGAGAATGCGATTCCTATGTACCGGTCGATTCAGACTTGGATATAAGAGATGCCACGCAATGGGAAAGTGAACACCTTGTGATTTTTGCATCACCCCATCCAGCGTAGTTCCTCTGATCCGCACGCGTTACCATGTCGCATGCCCCATCCATCGCTCATCAAACCACCAGGATCACCATCTTGCAGTGCATCATCTGGGTGTCCTTCACGGCCGCCACGGCCCTTGTGCAGCTCCCGTTCGAGTTCGTCGATGGCAACCGGATCCCGACCCTGTTCCTCAAGGGCGGCCCTTCCTCCTCGACCTTCCAAGGCTTCGTTCTCTCCCTTATGGCCGCCTTCACCGGGGCTTATTCCTCCCTCATGGTCCACCACATACCCGGCATCGCCAGTGCTTGCTGCTACGTATCCGTGATCTCCATGACGTCCGCGGTCGCCTTCTTCTTCGTCTTGGCCGTGTCCCAGGTCCACTCCCCGGGGGCTTGATGGTGTTGTAGGAATTAATGTAGCTAACCGATGATTATTCGTGTCTCGAACCTATAAATGGGTGTATGATTAGATTGGCTCTTGTGATTTTGCTTGGTCATGCGTGCAACTACTAAGGTACTGCGTGTATGATCAAACGCTTTAATTACAAGTTGTAAGAAATTCCAAGTTTGTACCTACAGATACGCGAATTTACGTCACCCGTCACACAAATCAGCATTTTTATTTAACAAGGTTGGCACCAAAAACATACCTGCCGGCTCGCGGAGCCGGCGAATACCTAGGAAGCTATCATCGAAAGGGAAAAGAGAATTTGGAGATCTAAATGGAGCCATACGTACTGTCAGCGTACGCTTACTGCAGTTTGTCGCAAATTATACCAACTTTAAAGATCAATCTTATCATATCTAGTTACTGTTGAAGAAGGTGCCAAAAAGGATTTTGGACTTAAATAGAAAAACAAGAACAAGTTAGGTTATGATGCGGGGGGAGCATCGAGCTCTATCCGCGCAGTGCGCACTCATCAAGTTCAGGCTATCGAGCTATAAAGGCAACTTAATTCAAAGTAATTTATACGCAGCTGAGGAATACGCTTCAGAGCTCAAGCTTATAAATTTCCATAGTCCATGCATGAAAACATTTATACATTGCTGGAAAAAAGATGTGCAACCCTCCATATAGAAAATCCTATCGCCACCGATTATCCACTAAATTTCTCCTATAGCCCTCCACCACCAAGTTGACGGTTCTGGCTCCTATTATTTTCATTGTGACTAGGTTGGATTCCCATCGAGGCTAAAGTTGACCTAGTTAATGTCGTATACCTAGGAATCAGCCTGCGTTTCTCATCTTCAGGAAGACTAAGACAAAAGCCGCAAAGGATACAACACCACAAACCCATCCAATGCCGATAGACAATTTGCTCAAGAACATGCTCATCATTAGGAAGAACCCTAGCGCGGCAGAAGCCGACCCCGCTTTCTCAGCGACCATGGCTATCTCCGTGGACCCAAGTTCGCGCATCAAAACCCCAACCAGGGAAGCCGTGAACCCCATCACCACCGCGACCTCGGAGAAGTTCAGGAGAAATGAAAGAAGTGCCGAGTGTGGCAGTTTAGCCATGTCGACGGAGGACGAGAAGTGGAAGACCATGAAAGACAGCATCGCCTGGTAGGTCAGCCCCAGGAAAACCTTCCCCAGATTTACCGACGGAAGCCTCCTCCTTCCTCCCTCGTCGTCGTCGGCCACTCGTATTAGCTCAATGTCGACGATGTGATGGTCAAGCAGGGTTTCCGGAGGCGGGTTCATGTGGAGCCTCACATGCCGAATGCGGAGAACTTGGTGCTCCGAAGAAGGGACGCGATCCAGACCACTGTTCGCATCCCTATCGGAGAGAGGAGACGTGGCTGCCTCGTGAAGAGAGAGCGGCAAAGGGACTGCATCGCGATCGGAGAAAGCCGGCGGCACGTCGTTCTCCGTCGCAGCATCTTCAGCTGGCCGCTCGACAGCCTCCATCATGGCAGGAAGGGCAAGGGTATGTGAATAAGGGAGCATGCGTTTTCGGAACAAGTGAGACCGGTGTCTTTTAAAAGCGACGAGTGTGGGCTTTGACTCTTTTATAAGGGTTCAGTCCCATGAATTTCCCAGGAAAGGGGGAGTTGAAATTTGACGTCTGTGTAGGTGTAGGTTCCGAGAATGTTGTGTGTTCTTTCCTCTTTCGACGCGCAGAAACGAACGATAACGAGAAAGGGGGATCTTTTTATTTTAGGTGGTCGACTTTTCTGCAATCTTGTCAGATCAGATGAGTAACTTCATTAACTCAGACTTGTTATTAATGGAAAGTGGACTTCGATCTAGATTAAGCCATCATCTCAAAGTAAAACGCATAATTTCTCTCGTTCCTCACCGTGTGATCACTCTGAACTGTTCTTCTTCTTTTTTTTTATATAAAAAAAATTCCCCCGAAGGAAATGTTTTTTTTCTTCTTCTTTTCACTACTACATCGGGTTTCAATGATCTTTCTTTTTCAAGGTGTTGGACGAAATAAGCCATGCATCGGGGAGGACGACGTTGTGCAGCGTGAACCAGGTAATTATAGGTCTTTCGAGTGCATGCGAGTCCAACTGAATATACGGGAGAGGGCGGGCGGTAGGGTTCGGGCACTCTCTTGGGTTTTCTTCGGGCGTGAGAACATGGGGGAGGGGAGAGAGCGGAGGCAAGTACAGGAGAAGTTCGAGGAAGGTGAACGTGGTCACCATTAATTCTTTTTGCGTTAGGGCAACGCGGTTTGGCGTCGCAGATGTTGCTCTTTGCCGTGCGCGAGGGTGTAATAATCTCTCCCTCCCTCCTCTGTCTGTCGTCGAGAACTAGAAGATCTCCCTCCCAGAAGAAGCATCGTCGCAATTTTCACCTTTCTGCACTGCATGAGGGAGAAGTAGAGAGACCCACCACCACCACCACATGGCTTTTCCCTTATTTCTCATCGTGTGGCTAGTTTGGCTTTGCGCAGTCAAATGGGTCGGGTCTGCCTATGATTTCCGTTTAATTTCCCCTCATCATATTTAATTCCCTATTTCGTAAATGTGTATTCTCTCTCTCTCTCCCCCACAGCGTGGAGACAAAAAAAGCAAAGACGCATAACACCAAAATCTACGCGTTATTAAGGCACAAATTCGCAGATTGAGATAGATGAACCACGAAATTTCTGGGTACTTTAAACAAATAAAACACCGCTTTTATCCCTTTTCTTTTTCTTTTTCTTTTTTTTTTTTTGGGGGAGGGGGGAGGAGGTCAACACAACAACAACAAAAAAATTGGTGCTTTTATAACATGAAAAATTTACCCCGAACTAATTTTTTAACCTCAAAAAATTCCCAAAACCGATACGCATGTGGTATTTTGCTTCTGTTAAATTTTACCGTTTAATTGATGAGTTCGAAGACACGTGATATTTGATACATTCTGAGGTTTTTACTCACTTGTATCATAGGTGTAGCAGTTTGAAGTTTTTTGGGATAAAATATTTAGTTCGAGGTAAATTTGTCATAGATGTAATAATTTGAGGTTTTTGGTGGTCAAAAAATTAATCGATATAAATTTGTCACATGCGTACCAATTTTGATGTTTCATGGCATTAACCTTTTTTCTTTTTATAAGATATCTACATGGCTAATTTACAAGCAAGTTCTAAACCTTATGCCCTTTGTGCCAATTTACTTTTAAATCTTTCAAGCCAGTCAATTGAGCTCTAAATTTTTTAACGATTTGTCAATGTTGTCCATTCGACCAATTTTGATCGAAAATAGTTGGCATGGACGTTGGTCGTCATATGTGGCGCGACCAAGTTGACATGGACAAAACTTTCATAATTTGAAATTTTTTCCTTTGTCTTTCCCTTTTCTTTTTGCCAGTGGCCAGTCGCCGGCACCTTCCATCGGCCACAAGCGATGGCTAACGAGGGCTAGTCTCGCCTGGTTAGTATTGTTCTTGCCCACCACGGGCAAGGGTCAATCTCTCTGGCCTCTGCTTGGGTGAAGGTGAGAGCCAACGAGGCTCCGCTCACCAGATCCGGCGAGGTCGACCCTCGTCCTCACCTTTTAAGTGGCTTCTTAATTGGAATAGGTTTCCTAATTTAAGGTCTCAACTTCTAAATGATTTAAGTGATATTATAATTTCTGCTGTATCACTTGATTTATAATGAAATTCAGTATTGACTAGCATTCGATTGCTTGCCCACACCACAACTACTATCATCATTTTCAACTTTTCAAATAGGAACATGCATTCGTAATTCCAAAGGTAAGCACATCATCTATTGATGTTGCTCTAATTTTCTTTTGATATGTAGATACAATGTCGTGATAAATATTGCAATTGGAATCCCAATTAGAAAATCATAATTCAAATATCTAATATAAAAAACATATTTCCATAAATAGTGAAATATTAAATAATATTTTAATACTAAGAACATAAAAAATATTTAACAGTACATTTAAAACTATATATACTAAATTAAAGGACCAAAAAAGGGATGAAGAGGATATATCCTCTTCATCCCTTTTTTGGTCCGTTAATTTAGCATATTCGTCAATATGTTCCCAGAGATAATAGTTATCTTTGGCTAAATTACAAGTAGTAAAGTTCGGAATCAACAATAAAAAAAATCATAATTATAAATTCCTCGAGAAACCACGTCACTAATTTACTAATGATCTCCCTTTAATCCTAATATATCGAATGCGACAATTTGACAGAGTGATAAAGATAGTGTGGAAAAACATGTGTATTGCAGTGAAGTTGTGTGGCAATAGAAACAATGGCGACAACACCAACAACGACGATACTAATTTCAAAAAATCGTCATCATACTACTGCTCGAACTTGACCATGCATTACCATTTGTTACCATTGGGTCCTCCAAACTTATCTCTGACAATAATTTAAGGACAAAGTTGAAGTTTTCGTCCAAAGAAACATAACAAAATATGCATCACAGGTAAATCGGCACGTGATGGTGATGTCTACTCGTACAAGTTTCTAACGTAATACACTTTTGGTGCATTGTGTTATTCTTGTCCAAGATGCAAAAGGTTGGGTTTTTGTTTGGTTTATCCCGCGTGTGAAAGGATGTGCTTTTTTTAAAATTCATAAATAGACTCTTTTGATCCTTTTTTATAAACATTAAGTTACATTTTGTTCCGACCAAAAAAAGTTACGTTTTGTTGTTCCAAATTATGAGATTTTACAAAATTAACAAATCTCCTTAGCACGAAATACAATGATCAAATAGATGTTTTCTTTTCTCTAACTCTCCTCTTTCTCTCAGAATTTTATTTTGCCTCTTTGTAAAACATGGGAGTAGAACTCCACGCCTGAAGATAAACGTGCCCAAACTCCACCCATAGTTTCCTCGCTCATTTTGCTATATAGCAATTAATGACTTGCTTCATGATCAAAACTTTTGACGAGTTTCTATTTTGGCATTTGCTACCTTCTTTGGCACGCTCATGGGATTACGGTAATTGACTTATTTCAACTTGTGGACTAAGTAACTTTGGTCAAATTGAACATTTCGTAACAGGTGTGAAACCCTTATGATGAATTAGATAGGGTAACCGCATTGATCAATTCTCACCCACCTTATTTTTCCATATTGCTCGAAATAATTAATTTTATGAAGAATATTTTTATTATCTACAACAATCTAAATTTAAATATTTTCGTTTGTGATGGGTATGGTCTCTATTTTATTCATTTCCGCAAGTGATATTTTTATGAAAATAATGTTTAAATAATTTAATTTTCGTGAAAAAAGTAGGTTGCGCCAGACATCTCTTGCCATATATAGACATGCTTTTGGCGGCCCACGGTCTCCAAATGAGGGGTTAATTTGAGTGCAACGTATGTATACTTCTAACGCAACTTAAGCCCACTGGAAGTAGGGTAGGTCATTTACAACACGTAAAACTTAATTAGGACATTTGAAATAAGCATATCGTATTTGGTCAATATCGTTAGGTTGCAACAACAATTTGGGATAAAAACTAACTTCGGATGAGTCAATTTAACAGATTGTTCTTAGGATACAAGATAGGTAACGATAATGCTCGATCTGCTTTGCTTGGACAGACCCAGCGTTCCGTGGAAGATGCGACGGATTGAGTGACGCATTTGTAAGAAAAATAAAATGCCACTGAACAATTGCAAGTTTGCTTTTTATTCCGAGCGCGAGATAAAATTAGGGCACTAAGAATTGAAGAGAAGACAAGCTCGATTAACTTTTTGATGACCGAACCAAACCTTAATGACCAAACAAGCGCATCGGGACGCCGTGACGAGAGAGACGTGGACGTTTATCTTGTCCAGAATCATTCAAACTGATGGGGACTGATCGTCGCGGGCACGTTCCACATGGTTTCATTGCCCATTAGCGATCTTAAAATCGTCTAGCTTCATGGATCCGTTCTAAGCATGGTTCCTCGGTCTAAATCATATAATCATTGTTTCTCTATGTGTTGGAGAATATATTTGATCTGATTATAATTGATGCTTGATTTGATTATAATTGATACGGTATATCCCTGACAGAATATATTCGAAATATCGACCAATTACAATAGGAATGAAAATATTATGTATATTCTTTCTTTGATTCTCTTTTGTATTATATATGTGTCCATGTACACGATCATTGAAAGTAGAAAAAGAAAAACACATTTTTTCTTCACTTTACCTTTTCCTTCATTTTATGTCATGGTATCATAGCGGTATTTCCTAGCCTAGTTTCCGTGGTTTTTTTTTTTTTTTTTTTGGGTTGCCTCCATCTTCCGTGGTATCATTTTCGCTCTGTGGAACGAGCTTGAGGCGGCTGAAGAGGAACTCCTTGGACCAGAGGCAACGATTTAGCAATATCGGACCATTAGAGAACGAGAAAGGTCAAAGCGCTTTCTATTGATTCTAAACGACAGCTACGCACCTTTTTGTACTTAGACACTCGCAATGGACCCTGTACCGTCGCTTGGTCGAATCTTCCAATTGGCGGTCCAAGAAGAAAGCCAGAGACTCGTGGCAGCACCGAACGGAGAGAGCGTAGCCCTTGCCGTCAATTCCATAGGACACAATAGCGGAGCCGAGGTGGGAGAGGGGGCTACCGATCTGTGCAAATCGGCGAGACCCAAAAGAACAAATCTGGAATTTTTCCCTTCACCCACTGAGGAAGATGATGAGGATAACATAGGTTTTAAGGTGGACGGACTCGATCAACTGAGGGAATCAAGTGGCCCTCGTTTCTTCACTGGATCAAACGGTGCACATATGGCCACGTCAGCAACAAATTTCAGACCACCCAATGCCAATGGTCCTCGGGGTCTTGCACCATCACAGAAAATGGGTGGACATTTTTTCAAAAATAAATGTAAATATTGTGAATATTGCAAACGTCCACATCATACTATAGATACAAGTTGGAAATTGCATGGTAAACCAACTGACAAAAAAGAAGAAGGAAAAAGAGTCGTCTGTTTATCAAGTTTCAGTTGGTGGAACAAATAGAGCTTTTCAGACAATTTCCCAAGAACAATATCAGAATATTATGATGGCACTCAGTCAGTTGGGCACATCAGATAAAACTGCGAGATTTACAGGTATTTCATAGCGTAAGAGCAATTTTAATTCAGTTGGTACATGGATAAGGTATGTCGTCTTCGTAAATCTCTATATAGACTCAAACAGGCATCAAGACAATGGTATGTCAAATTTACTATGGCACTGACAATTGCCGATTTTCAGCACTCCAAACATGATTGTGCACTCTTCACATGGACCAAAGGTCCTTCATCTATTTACTTACTTATTTATGTCGATGACATACTCATTATTGGAAATGATGATTTGGCCATTGAAAGATTCAAGAAGTATATGCATCTTACGTTCTATATGAAGGATTTGGGACGACCCAAATTTCTCCTTGGCATTGAAATAGCTCAGTCCGATAGAGGAATTTCTCTCAGTTAACAAAAATTTATCTTAGAAATTATATCAGAAGCGGGATTATCGGGATGCAAACCTGTTGTCATACCTATTGATCAGAATGTTAAGCTGACAACATTTGAATATGATGAGAGCTTATCTTCACGATCCAATGAAGATGTTCTTCTTAAAGATCCGTCAGGATATCAGCGACTAGTTGGAAAATTGATATATCTTACCATGACACGGCCCGACATTTGTTATGCAGTACAGATACTCAGTCAATTTATGCATGGTCCGAAACAATCTCATATGAATGCGGCATTGAAAGTGGTGAAATACTTAAAGGGATGTCTCGGACTTGGAATTTTTTTATCTCGTGATTGCAACATGAAGATGACAGCATACTATGACACAGATTATGCCACTTGTCCAATGACAAGATGATCAATAATTGGCTTTTGCATTAAATTGGGAAGTTCTTTGATTTCTTGGAAGACAAAGAAGCAACCCACTGTCTCATTATCATCAGCTGAGTCAGAATATCGGGCTATGGCGAAAATAATTTGTGAAATAGTTTGGATACGAGGTTTACTTTGGGGTCTTGGCATTCAAGTCTATAGAGCAGTCGAACTATTCTGTGACAATGATGCTGCAATTAAATTGGCAGCGAATCTAGTTTTTCACGAGAGAACAAAGCACATAGAGGTAGATTGTCACTTTACTCGAGAAAAAATACAAGCATGATTAGTAATAACTCGAGGAATTGGTACTGTGGAGCAACCTGCAGATGTCTTCACAAAACCGTTGTGTCAAAGACAGCATGTGTATCTTTTGAGCAAGCTAGGCTTCTTCGATATTTATAAGCCGCCAGCTTGAGGGGGATTGTTGGAGAATATATTTGATTTGATTATAATTGATGCTTGATTTGATTCTAATTGATACGGTATATCCCTGACAGAATATATTTGAAATATCGATCAATTACAATAGGAAGGAAAATATTATGTACATTCTTTCTTTGATTCTCTTTTGTATTATATATGTCCATGTACACGATAATTGAAAATAGAAAAAGAGAAACACATTTTTTTTCCATTTTACCTTTTCCTTCATTTTCTGTCACTATGCTCCGTTTATTTTTCCACAAATGAATACTTTAAAAAATATTTTTGTAAAAATGATTGTTTGTATCGTTAGAAATAATTAGTAAATGATAAACATTTCCTAGCGAGTTAAAAGCGCTGGTTAAAGGGTCAAATGCTTGCGCTCCCTCTCAATCTCATTAGTTACTTGTGGCATCAGGTTCGTACAAGTTGCAAACACGAGAACAAGAGCTTCGGTCCATCATAAGGTAGAACCGAGCCGAGATTCGCGTGTGAATCGGACCAACCTACTTACCAACAGTTTAAACTGTTAGAGAACTTCGGATAAATAAATTTGATCAAGAGATCTTTGAGTCTTTTGGTTGTCTTGGCTCATGCATGTAGCTAGAAGAACTCACACACGGAAGGCAACTACAGCCAGAGCCACAACCACACGTGCATGCATGGTCGCGAGTTTTACAAGATAAGCAAAAAGGACTTTTGGATGCACAAAAAGCCAACTCTAACCCCCACATCGAGAGCGGGACGCCGTTCTTTATACACCAAAGTAAGCTTATGCCAACCTGAATTTGCTAAACAAATAGAACCGCCCACCCTCGAATACTTAACTGAATGATTATCTTCATTGACATAAGTGTTAGAATGCATTTAATATTTTATGTGGGATTTATTAATTGTTATTATAAATATTAATTGATCTAATAAAAACAGATATATAATTTCCTATTTAGTTTAATATGGTGTTGAATAGTGTGGGCCGAGATAAATCTTATCTTTAGTCTAATATGTGCATTGTCTATTTTTTCTTATATTATCCGTGTGTTTGTTCTGAATCGGTTTGTGATACATTCCTTCACAAATTCGACCACTTCGGTAGTGTAATATCTTTTGGATCACTATTAAAGTAACAATACAATATAATTCATAAAATTTTGAAGTAATAGGTCTCACAATAATTTTTAATTATTTATTTTTTTGGTCCAAAATAAGTTATTAATCTCGGCCGACTTTGGCCTCTCGGTAGACGTGCCGTCCCGTGTGGCTTCTCTTGCAGCCGGTTCATCATTAAACCTATTTTGGTATATTCTGTGCCAACGTTGGTTTATGGTTTTTGTGTTCAGTTATTCCCTTATATTTAGTGATTTGGAAAGTCTATACATATTTAACTTACCAAAAAAAAAATTATTAATCGCATAATGAATTAAAGACAATCACATAATTATTTCTCAAAATCTTTTAGCCTTAAGCAAAGACCACGGAGCAAACGGAAAAAGGACGAAATACGGATCTCAGGCGACAGAAAATTCTGCCTCTTTTGGTCAATTTCTGCACAGATCGCAAGTAAACTAAAAAGTACCAGTGGTTGGATTTTCTTGTAAAATTTAAACGCGATAACGTAAACGTGATCATGTAAAACATAAAACGGAATCGTACGCAAATCAAAAACCTAATATTTACATAACGTCATACCCAAGATCTTAGAACGAAATAATTTTCACAATATCGTAATTGACGAGAGACATACCTCGATCCATAATAGTTCCTTGCGGCGAGATCGATTATAGATGAGAAATCGATTGTAGGAATAGGTTTCTCTCTCTTGACCCTTTTGGCTTTCTGACGTTCTTGATGGAGAGAAAACTGTTGTCGTTTCTAGGGTTGAGAGATGACCAAATCTAAAAGAGCCCTTTATTGTCACACCATTCATCATGGTGTACAGTAGATAAAATACATTTCTCTATTGACCAATATGAATTTAGCACATAATAATTGTTAAACCGAAATCATATATGGGCCGCTAATCACGTGGGGCACAGTAAAATCTAACATTCTCCCACTCGGCCATGTGATATTATTTAACTTCAGGGTTTAACAATAAAACATAATGCGCAAAATATAAGTTAAATCCTTCTTCATATTGGCCAAATCTCAATTCATTATTAAGTAATAACTTATAAGGATCACGGTGGTTGGATGTCATTAGATCGACACAGTCCCTTCCATGCATCATTGTATCAGTCCTACACTTAACATGATCAATAATGAGAGATAACATAATGGTCCAACAATAATGTTTCTTTTTCAGAAATAAATTCTGTCAATATTCACATAATTCTTTCATGTATTTACCAACATAAGTAGACAGAATGCATAAGTATATCAGAAACAATACGTAAATGATATCAAAGTATCAAATACATAAAGAGCATAAAATTTTAACATAATATCAATAATGATTTTCAATAATACCCATTCTTTCGACATGTTCGCTAAATGTCTTTGGCAGCAACCCTTTAGTTAACGGATCTGTAACCATAAAATTAGTGCTAATGTGCTCGATTGACACTCTTTGTTTCTGAACGTCTTCTTTAACGGCAAAGTATTTCAATTTCATGTGTTTATCGCCCTTTGAATAATTGTCGTTTTTAGAGAAGAAGATTGATGTGGCATTATCACAATAAATTTTCAGCGGCTTGGCAATATTGTCGAGGATTCCAAGTCCTGAAATAAAGTTCCGCAGCCATAATCCTTGAACAGTGGCCTCAAAGCATGCCACAAACTTAGCTTCCATAGTAGATGCAGCAACGATAGACTACTTCGCACTTTTCCATGAAATTGATCCTCCGGCTAAAAGAAACAAATATCCATATGTGGATTTTCTTGTATCCATATTCCTAGCAAAATCTGAATCTGAACATTCTATTACCTCAAGATGATTGGACTTCCTAAAAGTAAGCATATGACCTTTTGTCTCTTGCAAGTATCTTAACACTTTCTTTGCAGCTTTCCAATGATCCAATCCTGGATTACTTTGATACCTGTCCAGTATTCCTACAGCAAAACTGATGTCTGGCCTGGTACAAGTCTAAGCAAACATCAAACTCCCAACAATAGATGCATAAGGAATTTGATCCATTTGCTTACGTTCCAATTCATTCTTTGGGCATTGCATAAGACCCAATTTATCTTCTTTCTGAATTGGAACAACACTTGCAGAGCATTTTTCCATCTTGAACCTCTCTAGAACTTTATTAATACTTGCTTTCTGAGACAACCCTAACAATTCTTGTGATCTATCACGAAATATTTCAATTCCAATCACATAGGATGCCTCATCCATATCTTTCATTTCAAAGTTCGTAGAAAGAAATTTCTTGATCTCATGTAATAAACCAATATCATTAGTAGCAAGTAAGATATCATCAACATACATAATCAGAAAAATAAACTTGCTCCCACTGACCTTCAGATATATACATCGATCAACAGTGCTTTCCTTAAATCCAAAGGAAGTGATAGTATCATTAAACTTAAGATACCATTGTCAGGAAGCTTGTTTAAGTCCATATATTGACTTCTTAAGTTTACATACTATGTGTTCCTTTACTTCAACTGAAAATCCCTTTGGTTGGTCCATATAAACTTTTTCATCTAAATTCCCATTTAGAAAGACGGTTTTCACATCCATTTGATGTAACTCTAAGTCGTAATGAGCCACTATAGCCATAATAATTCTCAGAAAATCCTTCTTAGATACAAGAGAAAAGGTATCCTTATAATCAACACCATTTTTCTGAGTAAAACCTTTAGCAATAAGTTTAGTCTTGTAACTTTCGATATTACCATTAGAGTCGCATTTGGTCTTAAAGACCCACTTACAGCCGACTCTTTTACAACCTTCAGGCAAATCAACAAGGTCCCAGACTTTATTGTGATTCATTGATTTTAACTCTTCTTTCATGGCGTCAAACCATCTAGGAGAATTAACATTTTTCATGGCATGTGAAAACGAAACTGGATCTTCATCAATTCCTAAGTCAAATTCAGACTCTTGTAAATAAACCACATAATCATCAGAAATGATTGTTTTGCTTTCCCTTTGAGATCTTCTTAATGCCACTTCATGTGGTTCATCTACTGTGGGTTCATTAGTGGCAACTTCATCATGGAATGTTTGGTCATTTATTTATTGTTCTTGTATATTGTCAAGCCGTTTGACAACTGTGGGAACAACAATCTAATAATGAGGTACAATTAAAGGTACTTGTACCGTAAACTCTTGAATTTCCACTTTTCGTGGTTCTACACTTTTATTGGTTTCATCATTTTCGATGAGCCTAGCATTTCCAGTTTCAACAATTCTTGTACTATGGTTAAGACAATAAAATCTATAGCCCTTGGATTTTTTTGGATAACCATTGAAGAAATCACTGGTTGTTCTTGAGTCAAGTTTCTTTTCACGAGGATTATAAATCCTTACTTACGTCGGGCATCCCCAAACATGTAAGTGCCTCAAACTAATTCAAAATGAGTCTTTGGAACTGCCTTACTAGGAACCCTATTTAACAAATACATGGCGGTTTTCAAAGCATGCATCCACAGTGATAAGGGTACAGAAGAATTACTTAACATACTCCTAACCACATCCATTAATGTACGATTATGCCTTTCTGTAACGCCATTTTGTTGTTGTGTGTCTGGCATTGTGTATTGAGCACAAATACCATGCCTTTCAAGGAACTTAGCAAACGGACCAGGGCATTGTCCACTTTCCTCATACCGTCCATAGTACTCACTACCTTTGTTAGATCTGACAATTTTCACCTTCCTGTCTAGCTGTCTTTCAACCTCATTGATAAACACCTCTAATGTGTCTACTGATTGAGATTTTTGTTGCAACAAATAGATATAACCATAACATGAAAAATCATCAACAAATGTGATAAAATGCTTTTCTCTACCAAAAAACGGAAATCAAAAAGTCCACAAATGTTAGTATGTATTACTTCAAGGAGCTGTGTGCTCCTTGTGGCTACTTTCTTAATTGTGTGTTTTGTGTGTTTTCCTTTAATACAATCCACACAAATGCCAAGATCAGTAAAATCTAAATCATGAAGGATTTCATTCTTTACTAATCTTTGTATTCTTTCTTTGGATATATACGTTTATGCCACAAATAAGCTAAACTTTCATCCACTAAGCCACGTTTCGATCCAACATTATGATGCAAGGTCAATAGAGTCTCAACAAATAAATTATCAAGCTTTAATTTGTATAAACCATCGCAAAGCACATTGGAACCAATAAAATGATTATGTTTAAAAAAACTGAAACATCTATTTCCAAACTTAAAAGAATATCTAGTTGTATCAAGTTTCGATAATGAAACTAAATTTCGAGAAACAGAAGGAACATAAAAGGTTTGAAAAAGATCTAAATGATGTCCAGTGTCCAAAATCAAATGATACATCCCAACGGCTTCAACTAGAGCTTTGACTCTATTTCCCATGAAAATAAACTTTTCATTTGGATTTATGGTTTGGGTCGTGAGAAATCCCTTCATCGTATTCGAAACATGAGTGGTACAACCAGAATCAATCCACCAAGTATTATAAGGAACTTCTGTCAAGTATGATTCGAAATACACAAAAGCACTGGGCTTACCTTTTCTTTGAATCATGCCTTACGTTTCAAGCAATCTTTCTGATAGTATCTAGGTTTCTTGCAGAAATGACAATTATCATTCTTTTGTTCTTTCTTATGGATATGGGCAGATGACTCATTAATCTTTAATGGTCCTTTATTGCCCTTTCTATTCTTCCTCTCTAGTTTTCTTTTAGCTCCTGGATAACCCATGAGATTGACAGAGTGGACTCCTTGCTTCCTCTTGAATGAGCATACTTTGCAGTTCAGTCACATTTCACTTATCCTTTATAGTGTTATAATTTATTTGGAATGGACCATATTTAGAAGGCAAGGAATTTATGATAAATTGCACAAGAAAATTTTCATCCACTTTCATTCGCATCGAACTTAATCTTATTGCTATGTTTGCCATTTCAGGAACATGTTCATGCATGGTACGAGAACCATCGAACTTCATTGTGGTTAACGTACCCATCAATGTCCCAGCAACTGACTTATCAGCAGAATCAAACTGAGAACGAGTTTCCACTAACTTCATAAATTCCTTAGCACTATCAATTTCAAGAATAGTTGACTTAATGTTGTTTACTACTGTCATCCGCATGAACATTAAGCTTAGGCTTAGTCTATTTGATCTGTCCTAGGCTACATGGAAAGATTTTTCTTCAGTGCCGCTAGTAGCAGTAAGAGCAACAGGCTTATCTTGTAAGAGTGTTAAATCAAGATTAAGAACACCTAAGTGAAACTTGACCTGTTCACTCCATTCAGAAAAGTTAAGCCCATTGAACTTTATAATAGACGAAACTTGCGAATGAAGAGAAACTGAAACAGACACTGCAAAATATATAAAATGCTCACACATTAATGCTTTGAGTCATAACTTAATAACATAATACAGATTCAGACAATAATTATATAACATTAAATGTACATCGAAGTTCTCCTTTGGGTGATACAACAATGTACAACCACAAAACAAAATTGATGCTTAAATTTAATTTTCAATAATTGGTAATTTTATATACTCCTATTAGACACGCTCGCTATCTTTGGATATGCTAAACATATCTAATCAAGTATACTAATTTACCACGATTATGTTCATGATTATAAAACTAGCCGATCAATCTTTGGGTGATCCTTAAATATTTTATAATCAACGAACTTCAAATTACTCATGACAAGAAAATATATAACGTAATGTCATCTCGTTAGTACCATCACATAAGCATGAGTAATTGAATTTTATTTAATTTGACGTCTACGTGAAACTTTCTAATTCGGCCACTTTGGTGACTAATGAATTATACATAACATACACATCAAATTAAATATTCATAACAATAATTATTTCATGGCAAGCAATGTATGTATATATTGCATCAAGATTTAGCCGCAATGCGATTATGTCAATCAACCAAATCTCGAAACTTGCCTATTCTTACATGCAACCAAAATCGAATCTTCACTTTCCTTTTTTTTAAATTTGATCATTATCCTCAAGAAGAGTCCACATAAACAAACATCTCCATATGTCTTGGTCAAAGAAATCAAAGGTGCATATAGGTGCCGAAACCGCAGCAATAAATGACAAAATCGAAATAATAGATACAAAAGCGCAGTTATAGATGCAAAACCGCAGTAATAGATGCAAAACCGCAGTTACAGGTAAAAAAAAAATGCAATGATAGCCCAGAAACTGCAGCCAAAAGCGACGTTGCCGAAACCGCAGTAATAACTAGAACTGATCTATAATTGCAATTCATTCATAAAACCTCAAAACTCCATGAAAGTCACAAAATATTCATTGAGCCAGATTCATATGCACAAAACTTCATAAAAAAATATTATCAAAAAATCACAAGTTCTCAAACAATGCTCTGATTCCACTTGTGAAACGTAAACGCAATAACGTAAACGCGGTCATGTAAAACATAAAACGGAATCGTACACAAATCAAAAACCTAATATTTGCATAAACGTCATATCCAAGATCTTAGAACGAGATAATTTTCACAATATCGTAATCGACGATAGACATATCTTGATCCATAATAGTTCGTTGCAGTAAGATCGATTATAGATGAGAAATCAATTGTGGAAATAGGTTTATCTCTATTGATCCTTTTGGCTTTCTGACGTTCTTGATGGAGAGAAAACTGTCGTCGTTTCTAGGGTTGAGAGAGGACCAAATCTAAAAGAGTCTTTTATAGTCACACCATCCATCACAGTGTACAGTAGATGAAATACATCTCTTTATTGACCAATAAGAATTTAGCACATAATAATTGTTAAACTGAAATCACATATGGGCCGCAAATCACGCGAGCCACAATAAAATCTAACATCTCTCTCTTAGGCATATCGACGCCATTGTCGTCTTTCCGACACCAGTTGAGGCTTTCTTAAATGCGGACTCTTTTGTTAACCTTTTCCAGTAACACCATTTTGATTAAAGCGTGCACTTTTCATGTCAAGACCCATCAGCTTACTTATCCATTGACAACCTATTAACCTAGTCAATTTGATTGAGAATTTTCAGGAACTCCATTTGCCACTGGACCGTATAGATGATGCTCACGTGCAAATTCAAAAGAAATGTGGTTGATGACTTCATTTGTAAACATCAATGGATGGCATTGTTGGAGTTTATGTGCATCACTTTCGTCTCGTCCTTCATGCCAGGCCTTTTCCAATCATAGATAGACTCCTTCAATACATCTTTGAACTTTCCAAGAAACTGAGGAAGACATTCGTGTTTTTAAGATGAGAAGGATATGGGTGAGCATGGTTCTAGGGTAGAACTGAAAAATTGGAACCAGAACCTGTAACCTATAGGAACCGGTCCGATTTCAGGTTCCAAGGTATGTATGTTAAGTTTCAGGTTCTAAAAATTGAAGAACCTGTTCCAATAGGTATGTTCCAGGTTTCACTATCTAGAGCCTGGACCCTGAATCCTGATTGTGTTTTTCTTTATATATGTTGTCGCATGATCATATAATGTTCAATGACGTCCTATGATGAGTGTATAATCTAGAGCCAAACAAAGTTTTAGGTTCCAAGTTTAAAAAAATGATGAGCCTGTTCCAACGGTTGGTTTTAGGTTCTAAATTTAATATGAAAGGAATCTAAAACCGTTTACCCTACTTTTCTTGGTTATTGTAGCGTTCACTCTCATTTTGCTTAACTAAAAAAAAAGTAAAGTAAATAAAAGAAATTGGCAAGTGATAAGAAAGAAAGATTAAGGGACAATGATATTGTTCTCTGATAATGGTGTGTCAAACAATGTACATGAGAAGCGTTTATAGAGGCTTAGAAGGGGTAAAAAGCTTAGTGCTTTTCCTATGTGGGACTAAACATAAAGAAGAAAGTTACAAGGCTACAAGGCTACAAGGCTATACAAGACTATATGTCTAACACCCCCCCTTAAACTCAAGGTGGATCAAACAATGAGAGTTTGGAAAGAAGAAATCTAAAACGTTGTGATGTAAGAGCCTTCGTAAAACAATCTGCAAGCTGATTCTCAGTTCCAACAAAAGGAAGAGAAATGGTGCGAGCTTGAAGAAGATGACGAGTCAGATGACAGTCGATCTCAATATGTTTTGCACGCCCATAAAAGATTGGATTTGTACCAATATGAATGGCACTCTTGTTGTCACAGTGCAAAGGAGTGGGATCCGGAAGTGAAACACCCATGTCAGCAAGTAAGCGACGAAGCCAAATAATCTCAACGGTAGTGTCGACCATAGCACGATACTCAGACTCTGTAGAGGAGCGTGAGACAATATGTTGTTTCTTGGCACGCCAAGAAATAAAAGAATCGTCAAGAAAAATGCAATAGCCAGTGACAGATTTGCGATCAGTCACATTGGAAGCTAAATCAGCATCATAATAGGCACGCAACTTGAGAGCAAAAGAAGATGGCAAAAATAAGGAACGCAATAAAGTGCCTCGGAGATAGCGTAAGATCCTCAAAACAACCGCATAATGAACTGTGCGAGGAGCAACAACAAAATGACCGACAACATTGACAACATAAGTGATGTCGGGTCGGGAAATAGTAAGATATACAAGGCCGTCAACCAAAGTCCAATATCGGGTCACATCAGAAAGAGGTTCACCGTCTTCCGGACAAAGCTTATGATTCAACTCAATAGGAGTAGCAGCAGTGCGTGAATCCAAGAGAGCAGCCCTAGAAAGAATATCATTAGTATATTTTTGCTGAGAAATAAGAATACCATGCGAACTGCGATCAATCTCAAGCTCAAGAAAGTAGCGCAGTGGTCCAAGATCCTTCATGGCAAAATGTTGTTGTAGGTGCCTCTTGGTATGTTCAATATGGTCACGATCATCTGCAGTGATGACCATATCATCAACGTAAAGAAGAAGAATAGTGCAACCAACAGAAGAGGTATGAACAAACATAGCATGATCAGCTTCACTTTAAACAAAATCAGCAGATCGAATAGCATAATTGAACTTCTCAAACCAAGCACAAAGAATTTGTTTGAGACCATAATGAGCCCGTCGTAAGCGGCAAACTTGTCTAGGGATATGAGCAAGACCAGACGGAGGTTGCATGAAGATATCCTCCTGAAGATCCCCGTGAAGAAAATCATTCTTGACATCAAGCTAAAAGAGCGGCCAATTGCGAATTGAAGCAACAGCTAGTAAAGTACGGACATATGTCATCTTTGCTACAGGAGCAAAGGTCTCCTCATAATCAATACCATACTCCTACGAGAAACCTCTAGCAACCAAACGTGCTTTGTAGCACTCAATACTGCCATCAGAACGGGTTTTAATCTTGTATATTCATCGGCATGATACCAAGGAGCAGCCTAGAGGAAGAGGCACCAGCTCCCAAGTACCATTACTCTCCAATGCCGAGAGTTCCTCAGACATAGCCTGACGCCACTCAGCATGTTGAATTGCCTCTCGATAACTAGTGGGTTCTTGTATAGCATGAATAGAAGCCAAAAAAGAACCAAACTCGGTAGAATAAGAAGTACAAGCAACATACCGGGCAGGCAAACACCGATCTCGAGGAGAATTACGGCGTAGCTCTAGAGGTGCAGAATCGTCGAGAATCGGTGGAGCAGGAGGTGCAGCAAAAGGGATAGGCGAAGATGGGCACGGTGGTGATATGTCTGGATCCGAGGTGGAAATAGGACAAGGAGGATCAGGAAAAGGATCAAAAGAGAAATCTATAAATGGAACAGGAGACGACACATGAGGTGTGATATTTGTAGGGAACAAAGGAACGTGTTCATGAAAGGTAACATTGTGAGAAATACGTATACGTCGCGCATCAAGGTCGTAAAAGCAATAACCCTTATGCTCGGTGTTGTAACTCAAAAATGCACACGAGATAGAGCGAGTGATGAGCTTCATACGTTCAGTGGGTGGAAGAATGACAAAGCAAGTACACCTAAAAACTCTAAGATGATTATAGCTAAGAGATCGAAAATAGAGATGCTGAAAAGGGGTGTCTTGATGGAGAATAGATGAAGGTAGGTGGTTAATTAAATGAACAGCTGTGAAAAGGGCCTCAGCCTAGAATTCGGTAGGAACAGATGTCCCAAGTAAGAGAGCGCAAATGGTTTCCAAAATATGACGGTGCTTGAGTTCAGCAACCCCATTCTAAGCAGGAACCTCAGGACAAGATAGCTGAAGAACTGTACCATCACTGGCCAAGAGGGAATGAAAAACAGCAGATAGATATTCTCCCCTCGAGTCTAAACGAAAAAATTTATTTTTTGTGTTAAATTGGGTGAAAATCATGGCTGTAAAAGATTGATAGACGGAAAAGAAATCGCTGCGTTAACGCATAAAATAGACCCATGTATAACGAGAATAATCATCAATAAAAGAGACATAATATTTGAAACCATTCTTAGAAGATAGCGAGGCAGGACCCCATACATCAGAATGAATAAGATTGAAAATCGTACTAGAACGCGAAGGAAAAAGGTTTAGCAG
This sequence comes from Rhodomyrtus tomentosa, assembly GCA_028455895.1. Lineage (NCBI taxonomy): Eukaryota > Viridiplantae > Streptophyta > Magnoliopsida > Myrtales > Myrtaceae > Rhodomyrtus > Rhodomyrtus tomentosa. The sequence continues at coordinate 6,627,900 of JAPCWY010000003.1, read as the reverse complement.
ATTGCTTAGCCAAAGGACATATAGAACGCGAAGGAAGACTACCATAAGAGACAGGACCCAAAACGCCTCGTTGATGAAGGACTGTAAGACAAGAAGAAGGAATATGCCCGAGATGTTGATGCCATCGGGCAAGATTGAGGGTAACCAACACAGGAGAAGGAAGGAAGAAGTTAGAAGATGGAGATGCTGCATAATATAGAGCTCGTCCCGTCTACTGCCCCTCTCATTCATTCGGCCACTTAAACGATCCTGCACAAAGCAAAAGCTATCTGTAAAGCTTACAGTACATCCAACATCAGTAAGTTGTCCAACAGATAATAAATTGAGAGCTAGAGAAGGAACATGTAACACATCAGGGACATTGAAATCTCGAGAGACGGAGAGAGTACCACGCTGAGTAGCCAGGAGAGGAGAACCATCAGCAGTAAAGAAATGTGATGGATGCTTGAGCTCAAAGAACTGAGTGAGACAAGCAGCGGAACTAGACATATGTCTAGCAGCTCCTGAGTCAAGTATCCAAGTAGTAGAAATGTCACCTAAAGATGGACTGGCTACAGTAGTGTTTTCTGCGGAGGAAGAAGTTGTAGGAGTGTTGGAATCGGGAAAAGGCCCAAGCAGAGAAGGACTCAACCAAGCAAGTTGGGCTTCAAAAGCAGCAATCCGATGATCCGTGGAAGAAGAAACCAGAGTAATAGATCGAGAGTATGGAGATGTGATAGAATGCTGAATAGGACGCGATGTCGCAGAAAAACGTGAAAAATCCTTCTTCTTTTGCCAACAGTGTGACTCTTCATGTGCAAGACGGTGATGATAAGTATTTGAAAGGCGGCGAGAGCCACGTGTAGGTGGAGCACGTGGTGGAGCAACCAAAAGAGCAGGCGGAGCACGTGGTGGAGCAGCCAAAACAACAACGAAATCAGCAACTACAGAAGAGGAAAGTAGACCCAGACGAGTTTATTCAGATTACAATTCTTTGATAGCGTCAAGGAGGGATGGTCTAGGAGTGCGATGGAGAAGTTGGCTGCGAATACCTTCATAAGGAGAGCCAAGCTTCATAAGGAAAGTATGTAGGTGGTGACTATCTTGAGCCTGAAGTCGAGTAGATGAACACCGAGTACAGTTCAAGTACGTCGGACAGAGAACATGAGCAAGAATATCCAATTGACTCCAAAGAGAATGCATGTAATTGTAGAAGTCCCGAACAAAGCGAGGCCCTTGCGTAGCATAGTAAATTTCTTGCTCCAACTGATAGACCCGAATGTCCCCAGTTTGAGTGAACATCTCAACAAGTTGATCCCACAAACGCTTCGCTCCAACAATATGAGAAAATTGTGGGCGGAGAGTAGGATCAATAAAGCCAAAAAGAATAACCCATGCCTTCCGATCAACAACTGTCCATGCTCGAATTTCGGCGGTACGCTTTATAACTACCTCGGATGAGGCAGTTTTCTCAAGAGCATCAAGACAAAGACGGAAACCCTCAACGTGCTCAAATAAATTGCGATAAACAAGGGCTGCCATTACCGATGGTTTCCAAAGAGAATAGTTTGAATGAGCTTAACATCAATGCGATCACTAGAATCACCCATGACGACAAAAAAATCACTGGCGAAACTAGAAGTGTAGGCTAAGGTGTGAAAATTAATCGAAAGGATCTAGAAACACTGATTAGAGGCGCGAACAAATCCTCTAGAAGGAGAAGCGAATATATAAAAGCTTGACTAGAGCAAGCAAGGGTGACGGCACAAAAGTCCTAAACTCGTTGTCTTAATTTTTGATGTGGAAGATCCAATCTATGGCAACTGCAGAGCATACTTTAAAAAATAATGAGCTCATTGTCTTAATTTATGATGCAAAAGATCCAATTTATGGCAACCGCAGAGCATACTTTTCAAGACAATGATTTTGGCTCTGATACCATGATAAGAAAGAAAGATTAAGAGAGAATTGTATTGTTCTCTAATCATAGTGTGTCAAACAATGTACATGAGAAGCCTTTATGTAGGCTTATAAGAGGTAAAGAGCTTAGTGTTTTTCCTATGCGGGACTAACGATAAAGAAGAAAAGTTACAAGACTATAAGACTATACAAGGCCATATGTCTAATAGCAAGTTCTCAGGTACCCTAGAATCGACCCTAGAATATGTGACAGGGCGGGTTCCGGATTCCAAGATATGACGAGTAGGTTCTAAGTTATAAAAAATAATGAACATGTTTCGACGGGTAAATTTCGGGTAAAATTTGTAAGTAACTTGAAACCGCACATTCTTAAAGGAGAAAAAAGAGCCCTAGAAAGGAGAGAGAAAAAGTGACAATTTCTTGGAAAGTTCAAAGAAAAGAGAATGCAACTTCCACGGTCGACTAAGATTTTCCTTGACCGACCACAAGCCCTCAAGAACAGCGTGCAACTCAATTACTTGGAAAGTTCAAAGAAGAGAGAATGCGATTCCTATGAACCGGTCGATGCAGATTTGGTTGACTAACTTTTGAAGTCCTTTAATATAAGAGATACTTCACAATGGGAAAGTGAACACACTGACATTTGCACCACCCCATCCAGTGTAGTTCCTCTGATCCGCACGCGTTACTATGTCGCATGATCCATCCACCCCTTATCGAGCCACCAGGATCACCATCTTGCAGTGCATAATCTGGGTGTCCTTCACGGCCGCGACGGCCCTCGTGCAGCTCCCGTGCGAGGTCGTCGATGGCAACCCGATCCCGACCTTGTTCCTAAAGGGCGGCCCTTCCTCCTCGACTTTCCAAGGCTTCGTTCTGTCCCTCATGGCCGCCTTCGCTGGGGCTTACTCCTCCCTCATGGTCGACCACATACCCGGGATCGCCAGTGCTTGCTGCTACATATCCGTGATCTCAATGACGTCCGCGGTCGCCTTCTTCTTCGTCTTGGCCGTGTCCCAGGTTCGCTCCCCGAGGGCTTGATGGTGTTGTAGGAATCAATGTAGCTAAGCGATGAATATTTGTGTCTCAGGCCTATACATGGGTGTATGATTGGCTCTTGTAATTTTGTTTGGGCTTGGATGCGTGTTAACTTTTCTAATGTACTGCGTGTATGATCAGACTCTTTATTAACAAAGTTTTAAGAATGTCATCAAGTTTATACCTATAAATATGCGTGTTCATGTTACACTTCACACAAATTAACAAGCCTTAACTGGGCTAAATCGCTTATTATATATTAAAGTTGGCACCAAAAGCATACCCACCAACTCGAAGAATCATCAAAAGGGGAATGAGAATTTGGAGATCTTTAAATGGAGCCATATGAGATCCGTGTTAGCGTTACACTTATTACAGTTTGATTCAAATTATAGCAGTATTATCAATCAATCTTAATATGTCTAGTATACCCCTCAAATCCCATGAACAGGTTAGGTTTAGCCTTTCGAGCTATAAAGGCAGCCTTGATTTAAAGTGTCAAATGCAGTTGGTGAGATATGAACGAAGAAGATCTTATTCCAAAATTCCATACTCTATACATCTATTGCTTGAAAAAAGATGCGCAACCCTCCATACGGAAAGTCCTACCTTCTCCGATTATGCACTAAATTTCTCCAGGCTATAGCACTCTACCAACTATAGTTGAGAGTTGGCTCTCCCATGGGGATTTCTTACCATGGAAAATCCCACGCATTGAAATGCCCACCCTTCCTTTCATTGTAACTAGATTTGATTCCGGTCGAGACTGAAGTCGACCTAATTAATGTCGTATACCTAGGAATCATCCTGCCTTTCTCATCTTCACGAAGACTAAGACAAAAGCCGCAAAGGATACAACACCACAAACCCATACAATGCCTATAGACAATTTGCTCAAGAACATGCTCATCGTCAGGAAGTCACCTAAGGCGGCAGAAGCCGACCCCGCTTTCTCCGAGATCATGGCCGTCTCCATGGACCCCAGTTCGCGCATCAAAACCCCAACCAGGGAAGCCGTGAACCCCATCACCACCGCGACCTCGGAGAAGTTCAGGAGAAATGCAAGAAGTGCCGAGTGTGGTAGTTTAGCTATGTCGATGGAGGACGAGAAGTGGAAGACCATGAAAGACAGCATTGCCTGGTAGGTCAGCCCGAGGAACATCTTCCCCAGATTTACCGTTGGAAGCCTCCTCCTTCCCGCCTCGTCATCGTCATCGGCCGCTCGTATTAGCTCAATGTCGACGGTGTGATAGTCGTGAAGGGTTTCCGGAGGCGGGTTCTTGGGGAACCTCACGCCCCGAATGCGGAGAACTGGGCGCTGCGGAGGAGGGACGCGATCCAGGTGGCAGTTCGCATCGCTATCGGAGAGAGGAGACATGGGTGCCTCGCGAGCAGAGAGCGGCAACAGGACTGCATCGCGATCGGAAAGAGCCGAGGGCACGCCTTTCTCAGTCGCAGCCTGGGCCGCCGGTGCAGGACCTGCATCGTCCCCCTGAGAAGGAGCAACATCAGCTGGCCGCTCGACAGCCGCCATGACTGTAAGAAGGGCAAGGATATGCCAGTTAGGGAGCATGTGTTTTGAGAACATGTGAGACCGTCTTTTTTAAAAGCGACGAGTGTGGGCTTTGACTCTTATACAAGAGGTTAACGCCCACGTCCATGAATTTCCCAGGAAAGGAGGAGTTGAATTTGACGTCTGTGTAGCTTCCGAGAATGTTGAGTGTTCTTTCCTCTTTGGACACACGAAGAACGAACGATAACGAGAAAGAGGGACCTTTTTTTTTTTTAGGTGGTCTACTTTTCTGCAATCTTGGCCGATGAATAACTGCATTAACTCGATCTTGTTATTAATGGAAAGTGGACTTCGATCTAGATTAAGCCATGCCCTCAAAGTAAAACACATAATTTCCCTCGTTTCTCACCGTGTGATCACTATGAAGTGTTCTTTTTCTTCTTTAAAGGAATTTTTTTTTCTTCTTCTTCTTTTCACTACTCCATCGGTTTTCAGTGATCTTTCTTTTTCGAGGTGTTGGACGAAATAAGCCACACATCGGGGAGGACGTTGTGTAGCATGGACAAGGTAATATGAGTCTTTCGAGTGAAGGCGAGTCCAATTGTCCAACTGAATATGCGGGGGTGGGTGGTCGGGGTTCGGCCATTCTCTTGGTTTTCTTCTGGCGTGAGAACATGGGGTGGGGGAGACAGAGAGAGGAAGCAAATACAGGAGAACTTCAAGGAACGTGAACACCCCCATTAATCTATTGGGCTTGTCGTCTTTCGGTTCTGCATTAGGGCTACGCGGTTTGGCTTCGCAGATCACCTCCTTTGCCATGTGCAATGGCGTCGGAGAGAAGCTCTCCCTCCTAGAAGTATCGTCGCAGTTTTCACTGAGGAGGAGAAGTAGAGACCCACCACCACATGGCTTTTTCCCTTATTTCTCACTACTTGGTTAGTTTGACTTTGCTCTGTCAAATGGGTCGGGTCTGGCTATGATTTCACGCCACACCCCCCCTCCCCCTCCTTTTTTTTTTTTTTTGAGACAAAAAAGCAAAGACACGTAACACCAAAATCCGAATTTGCAGATTGAGATAGATGAGCCACGAAATTTCTGGGTACTTTAAACGAGTAGAACACCACCTTGTTCCTTAGACAGAGTGATAAAGATAGTGTGGAAAAACATGTGTATTGCTGTGAAGTTGCGTGGCAATAGAAACAATGGCGACAACACCAACAACCACATTACTAATTTCATAAAATCGGCATCATACTACTGCTCGAACCTAACTGTGCATTACCATTTGTCACAATTGGGTCCTCCAAAAGTTTTCATCCAAAGACACATAACAAAATATGCATCACGGGCAAATCGGCAAGTGATGCCTACAAATTCCATTAAAAAAAAAACCCAACTTTAAGTTGAGTTCCAAATCTGCCATAAATTATTTTTTATCTTATAAAAAACCTTCCACTTTTATTATAGTCCCAAAATGTACCCTAGCTATTCCTCCGTTAAAAATCAATGTTAAGTGATCTGATGTGGCAATTCCACGTTAGCATAAAATTACCATAAAAATTTGATGTGGAAAAACACCACAGAAACGTCGTCCATGCTCTGAATATTGGGCGAGTTAGGGCTTGCTTTTCTTCTTCAATTTGAGAACGTGGTACCCAATCGCACCCTCCATCAGCTCGACGCAACGATTCTAGATCCAGAGCCAGCGGTCGCTTCCTCCATCAAGTTCGCTCGACCCGACAAAACCAAAGCCAGCGACGGTTGCTCCTCTATCATGTTCGTCCGACGTTATGATTCCAGGGCCAGACCAGTGGTCGCTCCCTCTATCAGGGTTGCTCGATGCAACGAAGGTAGAGCCAGAGCCACCAAGCTTTTTCGTCTCCCTCGCCTTGGGGGAGCTAGGGCTCACTTCTTCTTCTTCAATTCGCGATCGATCTAGTTTGGTATATATCAGAACTTATCCGAGACTCCCTTGCAAGAAATTGAATTATTCTTTGTACATTGTGTCTCTGAATGAGCTGAGATTCGAGTTGATTTTTATCGATTACGATCGTCCTGAGTGGCGAAAACTGCGAAAATTCCTCGTGATAACAATGTATCTGTGTTTTTTTTTTCTTTCTCCCCTAAATTCGACTTCCATCCTCTTTGTCGAAGTATGAGTGCACTTATCTTGGCTCTCTTTCTTCATGGAGTTTTTTTGGCTTACTCTTTCAATTATTTGACATTTTCTTCAGGAGTTGATCAGTGGAGCTGGGAACAAGAGACTGAACGAACTTTCCTTTTCAGTTTTTGCTATTCTTGTTACATGTATGATTCTGGTTAGAAGCTCATGTTTGGGGCTTCTTGTTGTTTCACTTCTGTCCATTAGTTAGCACCTTCAATATCAATCTTAGAAAAATGTTGGTTGATTGTTGTGGTAGTCAATTGTTCCCAAGATGTGAATGGTGTTGTTTATAGTTTACTTCAATCAATGTGATGTGTGCAACATCGAACTTGTAGGTTGACCATCTATTTGCTAGCAATTTTTTTCTCGCCAAAAGTTGGATTGTTACTAGGTTGAATAAGAAGTAATGTTGAGTTCATTCAATTGTTGACTCTTTATGTTCGAAATTGTTTTAGTTTTATATTGATAACTTCTGTGTGTTTTTTAACCGAATGAAGGTAACAGCGATTGTAGCTCATTGGACTAGAGTGATAAAGAACCAAATATATTAGATGACAAAGAGTCGACAACGAGAGAGATCATGACAGAATTCGAAGAAGCGGGAATGGAAGAGGAGGCAGATGATGGTCGAGATTTAATTGCAGGTTCCACCGATGTTGTTTTATCTAGCTGATGAAGATGCAGATTCCGATAATGAATCTCTAATTGGACCTGATATTGATGATTTCGAACAAACCTGTTGCATATCAAGCCTAATAGTCAACAGGTATGATCCAACGTGCGACCATAACAAGGAAACGTTCAGTGTAGGCATGAGATTTGAATCTCAGGATAGTGCACAGGCTAGTGGACCATCTAATAGGGACTCTGCTATCACCACGAAGGAGACAGCACAAGTTTGTGTTTTTTAGCATCTTTTTATGTTCATAACACTTGTGTACGTTGGGATTAATGTTTTGTGTTCATTTTGTATCTTCAGGCTCAACAAGTATATGGATTTTTCATTTCTGAAACTGAAAATTCATATATATGGGTAATATCTTTGTCTAATGTATTATATGCATTTGGAAAAAAAAAAGGCAAGTTCATATGTTAGATTTTCTTTTCTTACAATAGGTGCCTGGTAGTGGTGGAGTTATTGACATCGGCCGACCATCCTTCCCCAATGAACAAGTAGGAGCAAGAAATGTTCAAGTTTCGCTGAGCCAATCTTCAATTGGTATCTCAAATCGGTGGTGGATCGTGAAATTGTGGACCAAGAAATGCTAGTGAATGTTCACTGCCCGCTGTTAGACGAGGATTTTTGTTGTAGATTGAAAAGTGATAGTTTTTGTACGTTTTTTTGTATGGATTTGGTTTTGTACTATCTGTCTAGTCAGGGAATTTGGTAATTTTGAGTCCAATTTCTAAGCCTAGAGTCTAGGATCATCATTTTGTAACTCTCTTACAGATGGCAATAGCAACTTTCTACGCCTTGTATTATTGCTTTTGGATGGAAAATTAGTGAATTCTATATGGGCAATTTATTGTGAATATATATCCTGTTATGTTTTTGCGTTAATCTGATGTATGATGCCAAATTTTATAGAACCTGTGTGCAAAACCATTGCTGATTAATGTAACTTTTACATTTGCATTTCAAGATCAACGAGGATTGCAACTCAAATAGGGTCTTCCGTCAACATTATAAACAAATCAAACGAAAAGAGAAAAATAAGAGATGCAAAAAGAGAGCTTAAGATGCTCTGCATCATCTAAATCACAATTTCATTTCAGTCGAACAGAAGAAAAGGACTTCAACAAATCTCCCTAGCACGAAATATAATGGTCGAATAGATTTTTTCTTTTCTCTAACCCTCCTCTTTCTCTCAGAATTTTACTTTGCCTCTTCGTAAAACATGGGAGTAGAACTCCAAACCCGAAGATAAACGCGCCCACACACCACACACCGGGGGTATATAGCAATTAATGAAATGCTTCGTGATCAAAACTTTTGACAAGTTTCTATTTGGCATTTGCTATCTTCTGTGGCACGCTTGTGGAATTACGGTAATTGACTTATTTCAACTAGTCTAGTGGACTAAGTAACTATGGTCAAACCGAACATTCCGCTGTAGGTATAAAACCCTTTTAATGAAGCAGATAGGGTAACCGCATAGATTAATCCTCCTCACCTTATTTTTCCATATCGCTCGAAATAATTAATTTATGAAAAATATTTTTATTATGTACAACAATCTAAATTTAAATATTTTCATTTTTGATGAATATATTTTTTATTTATTCATTTTTTGCAAGCGATATTTTTTTTTATGAAAATAATGTTTAAATAATTTAATTTTTGTGAAATAAAAGTAGGTTGGGCCAGACATCTCTTGGCATATATAGAAATGCTTTTGGCGGCCCACAGTCTCCAAACGAAGAGTTAATTTGAGTGCAACGTATGTATTCTTCTGACGCAACTTGAGCCCACTGGAATTAGGGTTAGTCATTTACAACACATAAAACTTAATTAGCACATTTGACATAAGCAGATCGCATTCGATCAATGTCGTTAGTTTGCAACAATAATTAGGGATAAAGACTAACTTTGGATGAGTTAATGTAACAGATTTTTCTTAGGATACACTCGATCTCCTTTGGTCGGACAGACCCAGCGTTCCATGGAGGACGTGATCGACTGATCGATTTGAGTGACGCGTTTATATAATTGCAAGTTTGCTTTTTATTCCGAGTGTGAGGTAAAATTAAGGCACTAAGAATTGAAGAGAAGACAAGCTCGATTAACTTTTTGATGGCCGAACCAAACCTTAATAACCATACAAGCGCAATGGGACGAGGTGACAAGAGAGACGCAGACGTTCCATCTTGTCCAGAATCATTCAAACTGATGGGGACTGATCGTCACGGGCACGTTCCACATGGTTTCATTGCTCGTCAGCGATCTGAAAATCGTCTGCCTCCATGGATCCGTTCTGCACATGCTCGGTCTAGATCATCTAATCATTGTTTCTGTATGTTTCGTTTATTTCGCGATAAATAAATAATTTGAAAGATATTTTTTTTAAAATAATTATTTGTATCACTTAAAATAATTAATCAATAATAAATATTTTCATTATCGACAAACAATAGTTTTCGTTCATTCATAGCTTTATAAACGATCATTTTTGAAGATTAGTTTTAAAAAAATTTTCGTTTTCCCCAAAAGAAATGCATGAAAGCTGCGATTATAATCCGTATGTAGCAATCCAAGATTTCACGTATAGAAATATGAATCACACATTCATAGATTATAAGAATTGACGCACCTAATTTCAGATACATTGTTTTTAATGCGGAACCTACGACGATCCAATGCTCAAGATCTTCTCTTCTATAAACCCTCTTTATCGCTGACTTCAATGAGACGGCCCCTCACGTATCGTTCCGACAGCTCCTTGTGTGAGGTTATGCGGACATTATGATTTAGAAGAGGAACTTGAGCTCAGAGCGTGAAACTTATTCCCTCATTAAAGATTAGGTTTATCTTGGCCCACACTTTCCAGCCTTATATCTAACTAGAATAAGGAAAATGTATATATCTTTCTTTATTAGACCAATTAATTTACAATAATAATTAGTAAAACCCACAATCAATATATTTTATAATATATTCTAATATTATCCCACTTGGGCTATATTAATTAAAATTGTATTGTATATGCACATCTTTATATTGGTCTAGAGATAATTCCCAACAATCAATCTGATCCCTTAAAGTTTTAAGCATCGAACCATGCCAGCAACTGCATCAAAAGACACAGAGCTATCTATGATCATGAATACTCTTCACTTTACTGATATGGATTTGATATGGTAGTATGGCAATTGGATAACATCTCAAATAACAAAGACACCTTATATGTTATCCTCTTTGTCAGTCAACATTCTCTCACTTTATATGTCACGAAACCAGATGTGTTACAAGAGAACATCTTTACGATTCCAACGAACCAACATATGTCTTACCTTTATAGTTAACTATACTTTACGTGTAACAAAACATATGCTTTTGGCTAAAAATAAATGTCCCAGCCATTACTCACGGTTCACACGATTCCTTGAGATTTTCACTCTATATATGTATTCAACATCATTGTAATCATAAATGTTTTATTGCATGAAATAGAGTTGATACATACCTAAATGTTACAAAATGTAACAAACACAGATATAAACTTTATTAAAGCAAATGCCAAAAACAGCTCCCACTGAACAATAACATCTAATGATGTTTACTCAGTCCATCAATTAACATGTCATATCAGTATTCCACGATGCTTTTATGTTTGTGACATGTCATCTAAATGTGTATGGGCAAAGATCTTTAGTTAGTGAGTTTGTACCCTTATCATTTATATAATGAGTTCTACTGTAATGTCACCCTTACATCTGTTACCTTTATGGTCAAAAACTAAACCGACAGATGTTTAGACTCCTAAGACTTCTGCTGCTGTTAATAAATAATACTGCAGAGTTATAGTCACAATATAACTGTATGGGTTTATCCATAAAATTAAATACGGTCAAATCTTTAATGAAATTCTAGAGCCAAATAACCTGAGTAACAACTAAAAAACATACTACAAACTCCGTTTTCTTGATCGAGTATTACATAAATTTCTGTTTACGCTTTTCTATAGACTGTACTTCTCTTTAGATATTTAAATATCTGAAATTGTCAACTCCACCCCATCTTGATTGTTAACAAAGCCTGAATCTGAATGCCTTACTAACTACAAATCTTGAATATGTTCGTAAATTAGCATGTAGTCTTTTGTCCTATTTAAATATCTCGAAACTGATGTTTTTAAATGCACCATGATATGATATATTCTTTATTTGGGTTTTCTTCATAACTTTATGAAGACACTAACAAATTCAGTCTATTGCTCTTAATGACATGAGTAATTCCTAACTTGCAACACTTTATACTGAATACAATCAATGTATATCCTCTATAATCAACCTAATAGATGGTGAGAACAATCCATATAGATCTTATGCCTAGGAAAAAATACTCTTTATTAAGATCAATCATGTCAAAATGTTCTGATAATATCTGCTTCATCTTATGAAACAATTCAAGAAAATTACTTTCAAGTAAGATATCGTCTATATAAGACACGAGAAAAATAAAATTCCTCCCACTGATCTTGTAGTATATACTAATTTACTTTGTTCTTGACATGACATAACATAATATAACAACAATACCATGAAACTTCAAGCAACAATTATCAAAAAGCTCGCTTAAACCCATAAAACAGACTTTTCAGTCTAGAATACCCATCAATATGTTCAAACTTTACTCCATGGTATTATATGGGATTCCTCTTTCTTTACGCATGAGTTTATCCGAATCATCTACTGCAAAACCTTCGGGTTACATAAAAAAGAATTTCAAATTAATATCTCCTATCCAAATTAAGATCTCCAATAAAAAAAGAAATTTCAATATCTATATGGTAAAGCTCCTTATTATATTGAGCTATTAATGCCTTAATCACTCTGAAAACCTTTATGAGTGACTGAATAAAAACTATTTTAAGTTTACTCATTCTTTACGAGTGAAAAATTTGGATATCAGTCTGTCTTTAAACTTCTTAAATAAAGCAATGATTAAAAAATAATCAAATATAATAACTTAAAAACTTTTTTTTGGAGTCCTTTTAAGTTTTGTACACCCAATTGCAGCAGATGTACATGTGACCTTGAGACATGCTAATAAGCTTTCAAACATCATATGTTTCATAGTCTGTATCTCATTTACTATGCACCCAACCATAGTTTTAATTATGAACAAGAAATAGCAAACGTATAAATTACTAGATCAATTACATAGTCGATTTTGCAGTTATGCCCTTCTGAATAGACTATTTAGCGTGATGGTATAACTGATCATCTCTGTCTAATAAATCTATTAGGATGAGCTACTTTAACCTTTATTCTACGCTTGTGTGATCTGATAAACTTCGTCAGAAATTATCTTAATAACAAGAGCTTGAACCCAAACAGAATCAAACCATAAATTAGAATGTCTCATGATCATCTGTATAGATAGAAAAAACGACACGATGGTCCCTACCACATCAGTACCTTTAATAGTCTGTGAGCAACTATCCTTATTCGGTTATATCAAGCTCCGGCAATTTAGCTATCTGTAATTCCACAATTCTTGTTCCTCTTTTAGGATGATAAATCAATACCCTTTAAATGAATTGGGTAAGGTACGAAATAGAACTGAGTGGATCTAGAATCCAACTTATCCAATGTTTGATTATGTAACTTTATTTCTGCATGAACACCACAAACCTTAATATGGTTCAAACTAGATTAACGTCCAATCTATGTCTAAAAAAAAATCAATGAAATAGTTTTGATAGAAACATGATGAGTTATTTTCAAAATTTTACCCCACAAAAGTCATATAAATTGGTTTTATAAATCATACTCTTCATTATATCCAATGGTATGATTTTGACTTTCGACCACACCTTTCTTTTCAAGAACATCAAGAATAACAAACTAAGTTACTATCCTAGTATCTTTTTAAATATTCGGTATAATGGCTCTTTAAGCTATCCAGCATTGCCATGTAAACCATGATACTCATCACTTTGATCAAATCTGACATTTTTTTTAAGTTTATTGACTATAGTCAGAAAAATATTGAACTTGTCACGAAAATTAAACATTTCTTTAATCAAGTACGAACACATATAAAGAAAAATCATCATTTAAATGTGATAAAAAAACTCTACCCAATATTGCCATATAAGATCCACTTATACCAGTATAAATGATCTTCAATAAGTCATAACTATCGACTATAGTTTCATCATTTACTTGTACTTCAATCTACGCATATGTTTAGGTCACTTTTAAAAGTGAGCAGAATGCTTGTTTTTATCAGTCTTTCCACTCTTTCTTTACTGATCTGACCAAGAAATTTATTCAATAATAGGCATGATTGTTCCTTAGGTAGAGATCTTTTGCAAATGACGTTTCAGCTGTATAAGCGACATATAATTCATTGGGAGATAAACATAATCTGTACAATCTATTGGACAAATAGTAGTACCCAACTTTATTTTAATTAAAATAAATAGTAATTATTTTATTTGAAATCTCAAAATAGTAACTACACATGTCCAAACTTGATACGAAAAATAAATTTCGTCTTTAAGGAGAGTATATAAAATATGTTTTTTATTGTCACATCAAAACCAAAATCCAGGATAACATTTCCATCAATTCAACATCAGCTTTATAGTTGTTTCTATAGTAAGCTTGATTCATCCTCATTTAGTATCTTTCAGTTTATAAATTTCTATATGGTAAACTCAACATAATATTTTGCACCGCTATCTAGCCATCACAAACAAGATGAGACTTTAGATAAAATAAATTCACAAATCAATACCAAATAGTCATTACTTTATGCTCATATTTTGATAACCAAGTTTTTTTGTATTAACTGTTCTTCTTATAAAAGAAGTAACGGTTACCATCCTTATCAAAAAAATGCTTTCAAAGGACCCAAATGATCAGTATGACTGGTGGTTTATTATTTCTTTATGAATATGATTTCAGAACCGCTCAATATGCAATTCCACCAACTTTAAGACGTAATCTTTAATTTTAATAGAACCATCACACTTGATGTTGAGGGGTCATTACAGACGTGTACCGCTCTTAGTAATAAATGAGATATAATTTCAAAGCTTCCAAGGCTTCCTTCATTTATTTAACAGTGTAGTTAATTGGCAAAACACTTTTCAAGTGTTATTTAATAAATCGCTTTATATCAAACAAGCGGATCCAATCGTTCTTTACCCAATAAGCACATAATTCTTTTGAAAGTTCTCACTAATAAAACTTAGAACTACGGGATCTTTATTGACAAGAGCAATACAAATATTTGCTAATCCTTTGTAAACAGAAAATACTCTTTCGATTCTAAAAAATTGAACTCGTATGAATCTCAATTCTCAATGTTAACAGAGTTGTCGTTCACAAAAACGGTGACTGAAAAAATAATCAATGTTTTCAATTAGTATAATGTGAAATTTCACCATGAGAGATACATACATTATCATATAATTACATTTGGGCAGAAAACACGATATGCAATTGTATACTACCTACATTACAGTGGCCATGAGAATTTATTTCAATCTTCGTTAATCACCACCTTTGGGTGTATGACAACACTTAGACTAATCAATCTTCAATAATATGTTGCACATGTAACCCTCTATGCAAGAATACACAATTACTTCCTTTGAGAGTATAACTACGCATTAAAACAAGAAACATCCCAATACTTTATAAAATGTTCTTTATTAAACTCAATCAAGTATGCCACTTTGGCGGTCACAACCAAATTGAATTTATCTGAATTTGGGATATAAACTTTATATTTCACATTTACCGTATCCACATAATTTCAGAAATTAGGGGCAATCATCCGCAAAATTACACGTCGCTAATTTACATTGATACACTCAGCAATACATGACAAACCATATACATGTATTGACAGATCATGCTCTACATATCTATATGTGGTACTTACATATGAGCTAGCACCTGTATTTCATAAAGCCATAGAAAATTACCTGAAAATACTCAAAAATACCCCAAAAATATACACGTATTTAGAATTTCATAGGTATTTTCCATCCATTAAAGTATCAAACATGTAAAATAAATATATCACCTTGTAAAGCATGAGCATACGACTTGTTCAAGACAGAGTTCCCTGTATTCGCACGACTTGTTCTATTTACGTAGTTCTTTTTTTTTACAAGTCCCACCGCGAGACAAGAATTTTGTGCAGAAAAAAAAAAAGCAAAACAAACAAAAGAGAACTCTCTAGAACACTGATTGGCCCAACACCACATAGATGGGTGAAAACCTAAATCAAGATTCCTTTTTTTGTTTTTCTTTCTGACAAGCACAATACTCGTTCCGAATAAGTCCAGCCACACAAAATAGAAGAAAAAATCTTCACAGAGGAAAAAGTTGAAAGCTTTCTTGAATCCGAAATATTCGAAAATAAAATTTTGAAAAATAGCCAAAACGTGATTCGATATCTAAAACGTGTAGGCTCTGATACCACTTGAAAGCTGCAAATATAATCCGTATGCAGCGACCTAAGATCTTATGTATAGAAATACGAATCACACATTCATAGATTAGAAGAATTGACGCACCTGGTTTCGGATACATCGTTCTTGATGCGGAACTTGCGACGATCCAATGCTCAAGATTTTTTCCTCTATAAACCCTCTTTATCGATGGCTTCAATGAGGTGACCCCTCATGTATCGTTATGACGACTCCTTATGTGAGATTATGCGAACATTAGGGTTTAGAAGAGAAACTTGAGCTTTATTTATAGAGAATGAAACATATCCCCTCATTAAAGATTAAGTTTATCTCGGTCCACACTATCCAGCCCAATATCTGACTAGAATTAGGAAACTGTATATATATATTTCTTTATTAGATTAATTAATTTACAATAATAATTAATAAAGCCCACAATCAATATATTTTATAATATATTCTAACATGCACCCTTAATGAGTTTTACTCTTCAAAAATTACGTGGGTTCTAAGAAGTGTAACAGAAAATCAAGTTTGAAGGGAATGAAAATCAAGTAATTAAGATGTCAAGCTTTTTAGATCTTGAAAAATATTGATCAAATTAAATTGAACTAGATGGATCTTATAGGAAACTACCTAATGTGCCCATTATATAATTAATTAAGTTTGCGAGATTAGGCTTGCAAAAGATGAAGGGCTAGAGATAAGAATGGAGGCGTCTAGACTTCAAATTGGCACGCTGGCCTCCAAGCATTTATTTTGTCAAAAAAAAAATTACAGGGACAAGTGCTCTGGAAACCCTAAAACTAGTCACGAAAGTGCAACTGAGTTCTGAAACTTTCAAAAGGTACCATAAAGTCCTAAAACTTATCACAAAATTACAACTGAATCCTAAAACTTGTCAAATTGGTAAAATCAAATTACTTCGTTGATTGCAATTTTTGAAAGTTTTGTTACTTGATTATACTTTTGTGACAAGTTTTAGGAGTTGATTACACTTTTTGAAAATTTTAGGACTCAATTACATTTTATGACAAGTTTTAAGACTTAATTGTAATTTTTGAAAGTTTTAGGACTCGGTTGCAATTTCTTGACAAATTTTAGGGCTTCCAACGTATTTACCTGGGTTAAGTCTCTTTAAAAAAATTGATTGGTCTCGTTCAGAGCACCGGTCAAAAGTTCGAATCCTCGCGCTACCTCTCAAACTCATTAGTTGAATGCTCGCGGCAACAGGTTCGCACAATTTGCAAACACAAGAACAAGAGCTCCGTCCATCATCCGGTAGAGCCGAGTCTCGCGTGCTAATCGGACCGACGTACTTACCAAAAGGTTTAAACCGTTAAAGAAAAACGGATATATATTTTTTGATCGAGAGATCTTTGAGTCTGTAGATAATCTTGGCTAATGCGCGTAGCTAGAAGAACTCGCACACGAAACTACAGCCAGAGCCGCAGCCACGCGTGCATGCATGGTGGCGAGGAGGGGCGTGTTTTACAAGGTAAGCAAAAGGGACTTTTGAATGCACAAAAAGCCAACTTTAAAACCCACATTGTGAGTGGGAAGACGTTCTTTATACACCAAAGTAAGCTTATGCAAACCTGAATTTGCTAAACAAATCGAACCACCCACCCTCGAATATTTAATTGAATGATTATCTGCATTGACACAAGGCGAAAGGCAAAGGCTATCCATGCGTATCCTATGATATGACCAAACATCATATATATATATATATACACGTATAATGTAGGATTTGTATTGAATTTAACCAAAGCGCGAATATACAAGAGTGAAACCTGACACCAACAATGAGAGCTTGCACTCATGGTGACACTAGTCAATGTCACAAAGGGTGCAAGAGTGTCGTGAGTCCAAAAGAATAGTATAGCCCCTGGACATCATTAAAAAAAAAAAAGGTCAAATAGGTGGTCAAAAGACTAAAAACAGAACAATCCCCAGGACAAATATCCGAGCACAAAAAATAAATAAATAAATAAATAGTCGGACTGATGCACAACATATATTCCTCGCCTCTTCGAGGAGAAAAAATTACTTTCGCGTGCAAGCGTCGGGCATCGCACAAAGGATTTTGTGCGTGTGTGTTATAGACATCTCAATACTATTTATCGATGATGGAATGGATATTTTTTTATTTACTATCCAAAATGCTTTTCGCATCACGAATCATGATAAAAACATTTGGAAAACAAGAATGGTGGTGGTGTGCCTATCCTCTTCGAGCCAATGGATTCGCCACGATGTGATGGCATCATGACAATATAAACTCCAATGATGACCGGAGAAAAAGGGAGAAGAAAAAAAGTTGTGATTACGTGTGTGTGTGTGTGTAGCCCAGTGGGACGCAAATGGAGTGGAGACAACGCCCACATGGTCCGTAACAGTGTTCGATGCGTACCCAAGTTGGGGCCGACTCTGATCGTGGGAAAGCTTGGGAAAGTGGCGTCAATGGAGACGACACCGTGGTGGTCTGCGAGCCACATGTAGTCCAAGATCGGCTACTCAGATAATTGGTCGAGAGAGTGACTTATGCACGCGGAAACCCCGTCACGAGGACGAGCATAAATTTCAGTTCTGCATTTCTGAACTGGCTCGGGAAAAATTATCGTAATTTTCTCAATGCAGATTGGAATGACCAGATTCCAAAGTTAAAAAGTACAGAGACTCTTGGACCCTGCAACTTTTCTGTCTTGAGTTTTCTCTGATGATCACTTTAGGGAAGGTCGAAATTGAGGATGGACGGAACGAGGAAAAGATAGGGATTTCATTATCAAATTTGATGCCCTTTCTATAAAAACTTGATGGCCTTTTAACGCAAAACAAAAGGAAAGCAAAAGATTAAAGTCAAATCTAGACACTAGAAGTTATTAAGGCACATAGAAGCTAGAAGCACTTACAAACTAGGAGCTATTACAAGTTGAATATCTCCGATGCACGTGGCAGTCCCAAAGTGTCTTGTAATGAATGGGAGACGACAAAGTCAAAGGTGACGCTCTCGCCAGCGAGGGACTCGTCCATGAGGACTTATCGATGAGAGGCTCGTCAAACTTGAACATGGGTCGATCTTCTTGGCTGAGCAAGCTGGTCTTAAAAAACAGGCTGCGTAATAACCTAAGACAGAAAGTAAACTGAGGAAGAATAGGGGATGAAGCAAAGCTTCAATGATTGACCTTGACTTATTTTTAGCATGAACATGTATGTGCATTAGAATACAATATCAAAGGACTAGCATCGTAAATGCATAGGTTAGCGATAGACATGCTAGTCCGCTACTTAAACGAAATGATAGTATCCAAACGCTATAAAATCATGGGATTCCATTGCGTATGTTTTGCGCATTTTGTGAGGCTCGAGTGATTTGAGATTAAAATAAATGTCAAACCGTGGGTGAGGTAAGATTTGAAGCAAAGTAAGAAATTCACGTTACCCTACTCTCGATGTTGCTGGAAATCGTTATTTTTGAAGTCGATCAAACAACATGATTTATACATAAGTCCGATCCGAGCTAAAGGAAATGTGGTCGCTTTCAGATGCATACGCAATGAAAGAATGTTAAGTTGCTTTCAAATGCATGTTGTGACCGAGAAATGGACCGGTCCTGAATATGCTCATCATGTCGGAAATTAGATGTATGTGAATGACACCTTAGTTTAAATAGGGCACCAAGATGTTTCATTCCTTTATTGTTAGGAGATCAAGTTGGATCAAGTTTCTTTAGCGAGTTCTGGTGTAACATTTGAGGTTCATTATAATAATAATAATAAAAAGGTTGTACTTATGATCGAAAGATCGCCGAATGTGTTCGAAAATATGAAAATGGATTGAGGAGATAGTGTCGTCCATATTCCTATATGCTATAGAAGTGGGTTAAATACACCTTAACTGCCATAAGTTGTGTGCGGCGCTTACTTTAGTGCCAAAACTTTCAAATCGATTACTTTAATGCTAAGTTTTTGTAATTTCGATCACTTCAATGCCAAAACTTTCAAATTGATCATTTTAGTGTTAAATTTTTATAACTTCGATCACTTAAATGTCAAATTCGATGAGCCACGTAAGCTTAAATAATAATTAAAAAAATACATGTGTTAGATTTTCGGCGAGCCACATCAGCTTAAATTAGAGTTGACACTAAAGTAATCGTTTTTAAAATAAGTTGGCACTTAAGTGATCGATGCTATAAAAACTTAGCATTAAAATGATCGATATAAAAGTTTTGGCACTAAAGTGAGCGTCGTACACAACTTATGACACTTGATGTGTACTTAAGCCCTATAGAAGTTCATTAGAAAATAGAATTACGATATGTGCCGAGAAAAATTGTAAAAATGGACTGGATTAACATAAGTGTATAATATTTAGAATTGCATTAGTAAAATAAAAAAAATTATGATTGAATTGGCGCAGTTTTAATAGATTTAGAATGATTATTATTTTTGGTAATTTTCGTCTTGTCATAAAGGGAATACATCAATCGGAGGCTCGTACAATTTTCCATTATTTGATGTCTGCCTTTCAAGAAATTGCATCTATCAGATCATGTTTCCCTCCTCACGTGCGGCTGCTAAATTCAGTCCCCCCCCCCCCTCCGTACTCACTTGTCGCTGCTCCATTTCTATGCTGCTTCTTCCCTGTCTCAGTAGAGCAGGATAGTCTTTACATGCATTGCGGAAAAGGTAGCCGGATAGTATCGGATAAAACAGTTTCTGGCATGTAATTTTTCTTCCATGACATTAGAAATTTGATTCATTCCTATTGAGCGCATGATTCTCATGTCGACGAATATCGGGCGATCGATGGAAAGCACAAAACACGTGCTACTGCAAGCCACGTCGAAAGGGCACTCATTTAAAAGGATTAGTAGAAGGACAAGATTCTTAAAGACGAAGTTTGTTGTGCGATCAAAATTTATTGCACGGTTCATGAAATTTGTAGGTTAATATCATCTTAATCATTAATTATGTTAGTCATATCTACGAGCTTATACTAAGATTAATGACTTAAGACGAATTTGATCTACATAGTCAATCTTGAGCCCCATCACGTGACGTTGAATAAGTCCAAATCTTCCCCCCTACATCTTTCTCTTCTTTTCGAGAGCCCATGTTTATAAGTTCGTAATAGAGATGCTTCGCACGTGTAGAGAACGTGAGAACGGTGCATAGGGACGAAAGTACCATCAACTACTGCATCGTATGCTCACCTCAAATAAACAAAACATAAAAAAAAAAAAATTAATAATCCTAAAAATTATTTCCTAGTGCGCACGTCTCTGAAACGTTTTGTCCTCCACCTAATCATAAATTTAGCATTTTGGAAATGATTTTCATAATGGGCTATCATAATCCATTTGAGTAAAAAAAAAAAAAAAGTGCGCTGATCAGTAAGATTAACGAAGCAGCAATTAATTCAACAACATTTAAGTAAATATGCCGGAAGTAAATGGAAATGACTATAACGGGCTTCATATTTGAGTAAACTACGAAATTATGATTTTTCATTTGACAGAATTATATATTGTTGAAGACTTGAAGTCATCAATAGCCTTGATCAAACTAAACCGCTATGATTACAACTATGTACTTAATGTCTAATAAGATCATAAAATATGGTCATTCTATAAATCAATTTTTTTTTTTAATTCTAGTTGCGGTATTGAATAAAGTAGTTTGCGCATGACGGCGAAGGCTCGGTGGAGAGTGACCTAAACTGCCGCTTTATTAGTGCGGGACTGCTTACCAATCTATTCATAACTAAACTTGGTGCGACCTATGCGTTTGCAAGTTGCTGCGCGCCCTCCTGCAACTCCCATGGTTGGCGAAGATAATTTAAAGGCAACATCTTTGGGATGTTAATGGGGGAAATGAGTGGACAAATTGTTCGTCGGCTTAGTTAAATCAAGAGATTAGTGATTCTAATCAACAGCCTTGTGGGATGATGATATATCAACCGAGAAAAGTGAAAAAATAAATAAAAGAGGGGAAAAAAAGAAGAAGACGCGACTCCACTGTTCATTCGGCCTGGGGGACGGGTTGTCTCCCGGTACTCATTTATTTGGAATTGCAGTGTAGCCCCTAGACATGCTTTCTTTCTTTGGTTGATGACACTTAGGGGGTGCATAATTCTATTTCTGTTACTCTGTTTTTTCGTTATAGAGAATAGAAATGCGTTTGACAACGTAATATAATTTTTCTATTTCCCGTCTAAATTTTTGGCTCAGAAATAGGTTTTGGATGAGAAATAAGAAGTTAAAAAAAGTTACTTTTTTATTTCAAAAACAAAAACTCAAAACAATTTGCTCATTTTCCATCGCTCCTCTCTTACCACCCTCTGTTGCCGCCGCCAATCGCCATTTGCCGCCTTCGGTCGCCGCCGCTGCAGCCGCCGATCGCCGCCTCCCGCCGGCAGCTGCCGTCACCTTCGATCACCGTACACCGATTGCCACCGCCGACAATGGCGGCAACCAGCGGCGCAAAGCTCATCAGGAAATAGAAAATTTTTGACGTTGTCAAACGATTTTTTTTTTCAGAAATAGAAAAATTGTATCGTTATCAAATACATTTTTTGTCTGAGAAACTTGTCTAGGAAATAAAAATAAAAAAAAATATATTTCTTGCCAGAAATAGAGTTCGGGAAAAGAAAGGGAATCATGCACCCTCTTAATCGCTTACCTACTCAGGTACTCTTACTTACTTATCACAGAATAGCCGAAGGAGTCTACCCCTTTTGTCAATCTAGGCTGGACTCCATCAACCACTTGTTCTTTGGATGTGCCATCACAGGTTCTCTTGCTTTATTTTGAGCCTCCAAATGCAATTTGGCATGAAGGAACCGCTCTTGGCAGGACCTCTTACATTGGGCTATCCTACATATAGGTTGTCAAAGCTTTCCCCACCGGCTTGCATGTTTCTTCCTTGGGGCGTTATGCCATATCATTTGGATTGGAAAGTAACAACATCTTGTTCAGACACAAGACTTTATTAGTGCCGGGTATTCTCAAGCATCTCCTCAAGGTTGTCAGAGACAAAGGCCACTCCCTAGTTCGCATTGAAGACAACCCCTGTAACAGACACCTGCAAGTGAGTTGGGGCATATCTCTCCCGTCATCTTTGAAGACTCTTCTGCTGTTGTTTAGTGTTTCCTTGTTTTCATTCTGATTTGGCTACTGTTTATGCAGCTTTTGCTATTTTGTTCGACCTTGTTGCTCTTGGGCTACTGCACATCTTCTTCATCTGCTACCCCTGTTATGTCGCTATTCCGTTGGATGTTGTTTGGCCTTCAATGTTTGGTGCGCCATGCCCCTTGATGTATCTTACATAGCGTTACACCTTTGCACTCTCTAGGACAACCTCTCGTGTCGTAATGGGCGCAAGGTTTTTATATTTGGCCTCTTCGTTATACTTAGCGTTTTGAAAAGTTTCAATACACACTTACTTTACCAAAAAAAAAAAAAAAAGTGGAAGAAGAGGCGACGTTCGGAAATGTGCATGGAAGTTAGGTACGCGATGGAAACAGTTGAATGTACTGAGATCGATATGCAACTTCACTTTGCCCTGGCTGTCTCAACTGAAGTGCCCCGTGACTAGGCTTGTGGTTATAAAATCAAATGATGTTAGCATCAAATGCAAATTATATATTGCCAAGAGTCGCCCTTGAAGACGACCTAGCTTTGTTGTGCCGTCATCCTTCTCTCTCTACTTGTGGATGTTAATAGTTTAATTCAAAGCGAAACGCATGCAGGAGTAACATCATATGTACGAAGAAATGGTGATGGAAGTGGCCGGGCCCGGCCTCGACATGACCAGGTTCAATTAGCAAAATCCTGGAAATACTATGGCACGACCCTGTTGTCGGCGTCATTATTTGTCCGGGCCTGACTAATGCTTAGGCACATACGTACAAAATTTGGAAAACCCGAATTACTAAAGTGGCGTCTTATAGTCTGTGGTCGTACGCCGTGGGACCATGGCGTCGGGGTCGGTGACCCCTAGTCAAAGGATTAGTTGTCTTGCGAGAGAGGAGGAGCTGCGATGACTAGGCGGCGGCGGTGGCAGCGGCGATTCTCAGCGAGCACTTTAGAAAGAGGAAGGGAGAACATATAGAGAAAGATAACATAAATATGAGTAAATAATAAATCTCAACCGTTCAAGATAATCGAGTCTTATGCGTTCATCTTATTAAACGGGTTAAAATTTAGACTAATTGTACTCCCGAAGTTTTAAAGAGTCCATATCCACTAGTAAGACGATCATCAAGGATACTCTTTTGTAATGCAAAACCAAGTGATTTAACAATGGCCGCATATATTCTGATGCACTAATCTTTATGAAAGATTTTGAATATCTACACGTCCCTATACATCACTCGAGAACAAACTTTTTAGAAATCCTTTCTTATCCTATGCCTAGCATTATTGCTAGATTTTAATATTAGCTAACGTAAGCGCATGATATACAGTTGCTCCATAGAAAAAACTTGTCCTGTCTCTCCACTTCGAGTGCCTTTCTCATCGTCATCTTCATCCTATAAAAACCCTCCGTTTCTTGATCTTGTACGCCTTCTAAAACCATAAAAAGAAAAAAAAAGGATCCATCAAAATGGTTCCACGTGAAGCAATCACCGAAATGATTCACAACCCCTGTTACGCTTACGCCCCTTTCCCCGCCATGCAACACGACGCGCCGCCGTCGGTATCTCCCTTCAACTTCCCCAGAGTCTTCGCCGGCTTACCAAGCCCTCAGCAGATGATCCAGCAAGCGGCTGCCCTGTCCGCCAAGACGGTGGCCACGTCGTGCCTCAGCAGCACCTCCGACGAGGCCGACGACCGCCAGCTCCGGCTCATCAACGAGCGGCGGCAGCGGCGGATGATATCGAACCGGGAGTCGGCGCGACGGTCGCGCATGCGGAAGCAGAGACACCTGGACGAGCTGTGGTCGCAGGTGCTCAGGCTCCAGGGCGAGAAACAGAGCATCGCCGAGCAGCTGAGCGAGGCCACGGAGCGCCACGAGAGGGCCGCCCGGGAGATCGCGAGGCTCCAGGAGGAGGTGTCGGATCTGCGGCAGCTGCTGAGGGACGTGAGGTTCGACAGCCCTTACGACGACGCTAGTGGCGGCATTAGAGATCTGGAAGAGGTCGTGTGCAACAGCGAGAGTTAGTCCTGCGATCATATGGGAGGGACGAATTATCCTCAAAAATAAACCGATGAGCCTAACGACGTGTTCCCCTGAGTTGCTTCACAGCGAGTCATGGATTTTGATTAGCATTTCAACGTTGAGAATGAACTTATGTGAGTTAAATTATATTGTCGGAAAAAAATCGCCATGTAGAAAATTAAATAAAATTCGGGGTATTCAAAACGAGAATCATTTGCTTTTGATTTTTTTTATTGCAAGTTTTATTTGTCCTGTTTAGCAAATGAATTTGGACGGACTTTTCACAATAGTAATCATAAAAAAGAATCTCTAATTATTTTATTTTGAAAACTGCTTCCATAATAATCTAACAGTGATGTCGGTTATTTTTTACTGTGGATTCACATACCATCATCGCGTGTTTTTAAAAAACTGTTAGGTCAAAAATAATGACAGTGCTATCAGACTTTCAGACTAGCGGCCTCCTTTTATTTTCCGCACCTAAGTTCGATAAATGTTGATTCCCTAAGGACATTTCCTTATATCACCATGTTATCCATTCATATTTTCGAGCAGCCATTTTCTAACTCTCCTTGCCGTGTCAAACGAAGAGAAGAAAATGCACAAGAAGATAATGATATTCCAACACAACATTCTAGAGTCAAATTTATTGTTGACCTAAATTATGTGCACGCAATGGCTACACATCCTAGTTAATCATAATGAGACCCACCGGGCATATGTTTACAATAGCACACTATATCCATAATGAATATGCATGTTCGAGATTTGGTCAGACCACTGCCATGCCAGCTATTTTGAAAATTTAAACGCCGGAATTTGGCCTTAGCCTAAGGCGTGAAAACATACAATTGGGGAGGCAAATAGAGACCTAAAAGATTTGAACTCAGAATCTCATTTCTCAAGTTCCATTTGTTGGGAGTACGCAGCAAAAGTTCAATATCTTAGGACAGAAAAATTGATAAGAGGGTGCCTAAGTGCGAGTCTGTCAACATATTTGATTGGATACATCTACACTCAAAATTATAGATCGATGAGTTATGTGCTAAATTTGATATATTAATTGTTCCACATCACATCAATTATTCAATGTGGGACTTCTCTAATACAACTCACATATATATCTCAGCAATCTCTCCACACGGGTGAGCTCTATGTTAAGTCTGTTCACCCTTAATTTAGATATCCATCTGTACCAATATATTTCAAATTGAATCTTCATCAATGCCCCACTTTCGTCCTTAGTCTCTTCCACCAGATCGAACCATGGAGACTGCCATCAGGCCCACATTGCTACACCACAATTTCCATCGCCTGAAAATTGCATTATCCACCAAATTCCTTCATTGAGATATTTACCAAACACAAGAACAAATTGGTCGGTTCTGATACCATGTGCGATTTAGTGGGATTAATGTCAATTATTCTAAAAGCTTAAACTGTTAAATGAAGTCATTATTTATTATTTAAATAGTATAACAACATGGATGATGCAAACATCACGAGATCATCCACATTTTTTTTTCTGAAAGCGGAAGCGAACACGAATGATCACAGTAGGTCATCCAGGAAATCCATACGAGGGACTAATCAATATGGCCATCATCGCCAAGTCAAGGAGAGAGAAGGTGGTGGAGGTGCTGGTGGTAATGGCTCATCATTCAATGCTTTCTACTGCTGGAAATTGCGCCTCCATCCACTAAAACACTCAAAGAGAGAGAGAGAGTCACTGTTGCTGTTCTTTTGGCTTTCTGTAAGAAAACGAAGGGCTGCCAAACTTGGCTCAGCCATTGTTCCTCTGAGGTGGTGGTGTTGTCACCTTGTCGGGATATTGCGCAGCACGACACACTTGCGCTTCAGGTGTTGCTTGAACGGCGAGTTTCCCAGCTTTCTCTCTTTTCAGGAAGCATCGGCACCACCACCACCACTTCTTTTTCTTTCATGATGCAAGCGCAACCTGCAATAGCAACAGGAAACCCAAGGATCCTACGTACAGTTCCCTGTACATGGGATAATGTTGGGAAACCGGAGAGTAGTTATTGGAAAATTAGGTCTAAAACACATGTTTCCAATTCCAACTCTATATATTTAGCTTTCGAATATATATGTTTAGCTCATTTTGTCTATCTAGATAGCTTAATCTTTTTCAGACAAGCAAGGTATTGTGATTTTAAAGTCAAATTTTTTTAGAAAAACAAACTATTGATAACTAAATATATTTCTATTTAAAGGATGAAAGATATGTTTAGGGATTAAAAACTTTTAGTAATAAAAGTTTGAACTTAATTTTTTTACCCTTAGAAACTCCTATCTAGCCATGAATTATTAATGGCTAAATATTGAATATGCTAAACAAACTTGTCGCATCAGAGATTCAGTTAAGGAGATTGATGTCAAAGCATATTAAAATGAGTACTTGTCGAACACATTTTTTGCTTTCCGAAGGTTGTATCTCCCGAAAAACTAAGGTTCACTATTTCGAAATTTTTTTCAACAAAGTTTTGTAACGCTTTTTTTTTTTGTTGTTGCCGAATTGATGGTAGTATGTTCGAGTTATGAAATTTGATGGAAATATTTCCTAAAAGGCTTTTATTAGCATGACAATCTTTAGGTGACGGAGAATAATAACGTATTGTGAGTCGTAAATTCTTGAAGAAGTAGACTCCATGATAATTTATATTTATTATCTATCTTTTGCGGCAAAAAAAATATGTTATTAATATCAAATTGAGGACATTCACTTAATCATTTTTTTTTTCGAAAATTTTCATGAACAGCGGGGCTCTGTGTGAACCGTTTCAACTCGGGCCAGGCCCAAAAGAGCCAGGTCCATCCGTTCGGGTCGGTCCGGGATCTCAATCTGCCGCCGTCGATCGACCCTCCCCCCGGCTTCAAATTCATGAACTGAACCCATCTCGTTCACTCCTCGATTCGATTTCTCGCAGAAGCCTGGAAACGTCCCTCCAAATTCCCGATGTCGATGATGGGCGTGAGCTTGCAGTGCTTGATGGATTTGGCGGTTGCGGGGCTTTCTCTGGTGATCGGCCTGGGTTTCTTCGCGTTCGTCGCCGCCATTCTCTGCTCCGCTGCTTTCTTCAACAACGTCAAGGACGTTCCCTGACCGACAATTGTCCCAGGTTCGCAAAATTCCGCTCGAAATTCACGGTGAATTTGGCTCGAAGCATGTGCTCTAGTTTGGGTTTTTTCCGTCTTCTGGGTCCGCAATCGTGGTGCTTCTCCCGTTTTCCATGTAGGATTAAGTGGATCCTTCACATGGCGCATGAAATTATTCCGAAATTTTTTCTTCTTTCTTCTCTCAAACAGAGGGAGAGATGCTTTAAGTGATGATGCTCTGCTGTGAAGGGAAAAAGGGGCTTTTTTAGGTGGTGCATTCCCTCCGGGGAGCGTACTTGAAACTGGATGATCCAATTAGCATTTGAGAAATGAGAAATCCGTCCTTTGCTGACCTACATTTGATACAATTAGCATTTGAGAAATGAGAAATCTATGCTTTGCTGACTGCATTTGCTTCCCTTAGCTGCATCTTGGTACTGGTTTTACTGCCAAATCCAGTGATCCTAGCACCGTGTCACCGACCTGTCTCGGCTTGAATCCTTTTCCGTTTCTCCTTCACCTTGCGCAGGTTCGACGAGGCAATTTTCTGGTTCTTTCAACGTGTAGGCTCTTGAGGCATCTCTAGATTGGTTGACCGCTTCCTAGCCAAAGACTTCATTTAAGACAGCTAATTTTCCGGTTGTCTGCAAACCTCAATCGAAGGAGGATGCACACACCAGATTGTATTGTTTCCGAGAAACGAGCAGAAGGGTCCTTTAAATTCATACTCAGATGCAAGGGGTGGCGGCTCCGGAAGCCATCTTTCTCTTTTTGAGAGAATAACGACGGATTACGGTTTTTGATGTGAAATCAACGGTGAACACACTTCTATTTGGCACTATAAATGGTATCAGCTTGAATGGGGGCATATGCATCGAGATTGGAGATAGTTGGGAACTTTGAGCTATTGCTCTGTTTTCTAACTGTGATCTGCCTACCAAATTAGCTGCATATTGTGTCATCATATGTCAAGTGGAGAAGCTATTTAGATCAATTCAACTGCGCCTAAATTCAGTGTCTTCGATTGGACTCCGTTTTATGTTATTTGAGATCCACTGTTTGGTTTTCGTAACATATACAGGTGTGCGAGCAGCTTGAAAGGGTTGATTTAAGCCACGTCTGGAGCATGCTTTTGTTAAAAAATCAGAAAGGCCTAGTAATTGGGTTTGACCTCATCTTTTGATGGCATACATAACTAGTGTCGAAATAATGAAGCCCCTCATCCTTTTCTTGCATTTTCTGATTGACAGCTGAAGTCTTCAACTGGATATGTTAAAATTATAGCATTCATACTTCAAATTCGGCCATAATGGTGCATGGAAGTAACTCTTTGTCCGATTTGATTATGTGTAGATATTCGAATGGAGCCATGCGGGAACAAGATCAGAACAGCTTTCCTGTGCTTCCTGGGAAGCTGTAGGCTATGTTGAAATCAAGCCTTGTGTTCAGATAGCCCCTGGACTATGGTCGCTCTTTTCATGCATCCAACGGAGAGTTTGTGAGAAGCTGAGTTTTGAGTTTCTGATAAAGTTTTGTCGATTATGCTGAATGATGACCTTGCCAGCAAACCCTCTCATGCTGGTAACATATGCTTGGAAAAGTTCTATTGACGTACTTTATCATTCTTTTTTTCCTTGGAAGAAATTGCAGAAAGAATTTCCTGTTGTTTACACTGTAGTGAGTTGTCTGTTTGGATACCTGTATCTTCATAGCGCTGTGCTCATGGTTGTGCAAGTAGTCCAGGTTCTCGAGTTGTCGGTACAAGAAGGCAACCAAAACTTCTTTAAGAGTTCAGTGATTGAATCTATTCACATGATTTGCACATTCGGTTTTCTTTGCCTGTAACCTGCCTCGGTGGATTGGCACTTTGCTTATCTTGCTGAGTCTGCAGGATTGCTCTTTCTTCATCTACCAGTTACCTCTTGTTCTGTAGTGTTCAAACTCTAGACCATGCAAATCTGAACGAGTCCTCTTATTTTTACAGTAGCCTCTTCTCCTGAAAGTAGATCATTCGGGTCCTTAGTTGCTGTCTCTCTCTGCCGAAACGCCAGAGTTATACAACAGTCTTCAGCATATTTAGAATAACTGGAGTTCGTATTCTCAGATATTTTCACCAAGTGATCCTTTGTATCTCAGTTCTACGATCTTGTGCGCTTCCTGCCATCGGCTCGGGACGAGAAGGAAAAAAAACTATTGAAACGGACCGGGAAGCAAGTTCGATACTTCTTGAATATTTTAATTAGGTCCGGATAGCCGCAAGCAACAATAAATTTCACTCAAAACCAATTTCAAGGAATGTGTTGTTTCATCATGCTTAAGTGGGATTGGGGGAAGGTTAGACGATTTATTTTCAAGATGTAACTATTTTATCCTTATCCTGGTCAGTTACACTTTCTGGGAGGGGGGAAAAAACAAGGAAAACAACGGTCCTAAACTAAATTAACGACAAAAACGAATTCATTCTCGAAGTGTTTACTGTGAACGATTTTGATATCAATGGCGTCCGCTTTTGATCCTGAAGACTATTTTTTCTTCTTCTGCTTCCGCGAGTAGACCATCCCTCGGATCCCATCCGGATCCGCAACGAAGCCCAATGGCCGGTAGAACCCGAGCACGCGGGGCTCCGAATACAGCGCGATGTTGTTGATCCCTCTGGCCAACAGGTCGCCGACCAGCCTCTCCATGACGGCCTTCCCTAGCCCGATCCCCTGGAACGAGGGGTCCACAACGACGTCCCATATAATGGCGTTGAACACTCCGTCGCCGGTCGCCCTCGCGAAGGCCACCGGCTTCTCCGTCCTCTGGTGCTGCACCCACACCAGGGCGTCCGTGTGCTCCAGCGCCACCCTGATCTTACCCAGGTCGCGCCGCGGGAACCCGACGGCCACGAACACCGCATTGAGCTGGTCCAGGTTGAGGGACGCGGCGTCCCGGCGGAGGGCGAAGCCACGGGACTCGAGCTCGGCGTCTGAGATGGAGAGGGCAGTGGCGGGGAAGGTGGCCGATGAGGAGGACGAGGAGGAGGCGGCGGACATGGAGAGGGATTGGGGTTGGTGGCGGGATGTGGTGGTGGTGGGGAGGTGGAGGGAGGTGGGGAGAGGGACGCATGTGGTGCTACGTAGGAGCATCTTTTGAGGGAGAGAGATTGGATATGGGAAGATGTTGGAGACCGTTGTGGTGTCGTGATTTTTGTGATACAAATGTGTGGCTGACATTACGTCCACCTGACGCCTACCCTGTTGACGGTTGAGGGATACTCCATGCTCGTGCATTGCCTTCCCATCTTTCCTAGTTTAGGAACCTACATCTGGAAAAACACTGTGGAAAATATTTAAAAAAAAAACAAAACGAAAAACAAAAATTCAGGCTCCGCTTCTAGTCGTGAAAAATTAATAATTTGCATTATTCCGTTGTTAAACACCAACTCATGTCTGAACATCTTCTTTTTCTGATCATGAGCATATCATTCATTACTTCTTTGCCTAAAAGATATATATGATTGAAATCAGGAAGGAAAGAAAATTCAAATCGTTAGTTCTTCACTAAACAAACGGAGCTTCAGATTATTGTGGAAATTTTATGGTTGTAAATCTTATTTATTTTAAAACGTTATATTTTTGTAATTTTGTAGGGTCCCTAAGCAGAGGCCTACATTGCATCTAATTTGGAATGAAGGTTTATCTAGGTCAGCCATCCCAAGACCAATCTCACTTCCATCCCTAAGAAGTTGTGATATCGTGGTCGTGGTTTTACTCGGCTTAAGTATCCTACAAGTGCCAAAACTTGTGTATGGCACTCATTTTAATACCAAAACATTCAAAACGATCACTTAAGTACCGACTTTTTTGAAAAACAATAACTTCAATACCAAAACTTTCAAAACCATCATTTAAATGTCAAATTTTTTTCAAACGATCACTTAAGTGTCAAATTTTTTTAAAAACGCTCATTTCAGTACCAACTCCAGCAAGACACTTTGCCAACTCTAACAAGACACTTCAACTCAAATAATAATAATAATAATAACAATAATAATAATAGCCCACATCGAATTTTCGACAAACTACATCAACTCAAATTGGAGTTGGCACTGAAGTGATCATTTTTTAAAAAATTTAGCATTTAAGTTATCATTTTCAAAAAAAAAAATTGGCACTAAAGTGAGCGTCGTATACAAGTTTTGACATTTATAGTGTACTTAAGCCGGTTATACTCATTTGAGATGGTATTCAATTTTTTTTTATGGTTAATACTATGAAAAACTCCAAATTTGTACACTTGTGACAAATTTACCCTAAAATTATTTTTTTGACCACGAAAAATTTCAAACTAGTATACTTGTGATAAATTTACCCTAAACTATTTTTTTTTACCATCAAAAATCCTAAACCGGTATACATGTGATAAATTTACCTTAAACTAATTTTTTTATCATGATAACTTATACACTTGTGACAAATTTACCCTTCATTAAATTAGATTAATACGATAAAAAATTTCAAATTAATAGATCCGTGACAAACAGAAGGTAAAAACTTTGAATTGGTACATCAATGAACCGTTGTGTGCCAATCTAACTAAGTAATTTGATCGTTGAATTTAACAAAAATTAACATATGGTAAATTTATCACATGTGTACCAGTTTGGGGTAAATTTATTACAAGTGTACTAGTTTAAAAATTTTCGTGGTCAAAAAAATAATTTGAGATAAATTTATCACAAATATATTAGTTTGGAGTTTTTCACGGTGTTAACCCTTTTTTATAAGCTTTCTTTGCTTTTTAGGCTCGTTTACTTGGCTTATCTTACATGGAAACTCGTGATTTTATCTTGTGATTCACGATTAAACAACTTCCTGAACAAATCATCCATCTTGAATCTTGATAGTGCATATAAACATACCCAATATTAAATAGATCCGGATCCCCAGCCTTAATGGGGGCCATAGGATCACTCCCTTTTATAGAGGGGAAGATCCAATGGCTAAGAGGAAATGGATCCCCTGTATTTCCTTGTTATACCTAATTCTAAACTTTTGTCTACCGAAAGTTGCAACTTATGTGCTATTTCTAGTTTCATGTATATACTGCAAAGATACTCCTTTCATATTTAATATGGTATTCGGTTCATTTCTAACCCCTTCGACATTTTATAAATATATCATGACTCGCGTCTTGCCCGACCCCCTTTCTCCTATCGATCTCTTCGCACCCTCGTTGGACCCAGTCTTACGTGGTTCATTCCCGAACCACATAGAAGGGGGTCCTACTCGAGTACTGTATTGTGACAGCCTCCGGTCTAAATAACTTGGGGTTTTGCATATTTGCTTTTGTCAATCCTATGCTGAGGCTTATGATAATTGGTTTTCTTAGAGTTCACTCATCTCGATAGCGCTCTCATTTGACCACGTTTAATATTCAAATTCCACTTTTGCATGCATAACCCTAGGA
The DNA here is from genome assembly GCA_028455895.1 of Rhodomyrtus tomentosa. Lineage (NCBI taxonomy): Eukaryota > Viridiplantae > Streptophyta > Magnoliopsida > Myrtales > Myrtaceae > Rhodomyrtus > Rhodomyrtus tomentosa. Next base: position 6,594,393 of record JAPCWY010000003.1, on the reverse strand, counting down.
CATTAGATAGGTATATGAAATATATATTGGACAAATCAGAAGTATCTGCATTAGGCATATGCTGCCTTACGGGATCGAGACATCAGATCCTAGTCTTATTTTTCGAAAAAAAATTATTAAAAAAATCTTAAATCTTTTGTACTTTTGCCAATACAATCTTAAATCTTTTAAATTTACCGATTTAGTCGTAAACATTTTTTCCTTTTGTCAATTCAGTCCTATTGATTAGAAATTGCTGACGTGAACGCCAGACATTGTACGTGGCACTATCGAGATTGACGTGGATAATTTTAAAAGTATTCTAATATTGTTCATATATTTTTATTTATTTATTTTCCTTTTTATTTTTTATTTTCCTTTTTTTTCATTTTTTCATTTTTCATCTTTTTTCACTTGACAGTCGACTCGCCCTCTCTAGGGTCCTGCGAGGGCTGTCCACGGCCTCCCAAGCGAGTTCAACCATCGCCAAGGGATAGCGAGTGGCATCCATGGCATCCATGGCCTCGCAAGCAAGGGCGACCCTTGCCAAGGGCCGGCGGGGGTGACCCTCTCCTAAGGCAAGATGGATTGAAAAAAAAAAGGAAAGGAAAAAAATAAAAAGAAAAAAGAAAAAAGAAAAAAGAAAAGGAGAAAAAGGAAAACAGAAAAATCTAAAAATCTAAAATAAAGATATTTGAACAAATAATAAATTACTAGTAAGAATAATCAACGTCAGCACAGGTGGTGCCACGTACGACGTTCGGCTTCCACGTAAACAATTTATGGCCAATAGAAATGAATCGACAAAAGTTCAAAAAGTTTAGGACTTAATTGGCAAACTTAAAAGGTTGAAAACTGAATTTGCAAAACTGCAAATTATTTATGACTTTTTTGACAATTTTCCCCTTAATTTTCAAAATGCCATTTCGCAGTAATTTTATCGGCAACTGGTTGTCAGGACAATATTCAATCCTAGAGCAATCTTAAAACCCGAAAGTAGTAAACAAGTTACCATTAATGTCGTTTAGTAACTAATACCCCATTTTCACCCATGAAAAAATGCCACTTGATGATGAAGAGATAGATCTATTCTTTCTTTTTTAATGTGAGGCCATTTTCATTCAAGAAAAGATATGTGCATTGAGAGATCTCAAATTAGAGAAAATATGGCTCAAATCTCGTTTCAACAACCAATTAAGAAGGGGCCACATCATTTATTAAACAAATTGTGGTAAGGTTTCTTAATGTATCTAACTCTGTTCATTCAGCTAGGATAACACACACACATTTATATAAGCCGTACAATTTCATATTTATGCGCAGCTATGCATTTCGCTCCAACACTTAACCTGGGGGACTATAAGGTGCGATAAATTGGCAACTTAAAAACCCTAGCTGTTACACAAAGCATTCTCACTTTGGGCCTATTTAGTTCAGCATTTGATTAAGGAATTTTGAAAAAATACAAATAATTTTGGGCTAAAGGCTTTTTGCAAAATGCAAGTAGTGTTTGATAAAGTATATTTTAAAATCACATTGAAAAGTTAAATTGACGTAAATATTGTTTGGTGAAAATTAACTTTGTAAAGTAATTTTACTTTTTTAAAAAAATTTTATAAAAAAAAAAAGCGGCGGCAACAGTGGTTCGACAGCCACCGCCTGTTGCCACCGTGTGAATATGACAAAGTTAAAATAAAAAAAAATTAGTTACATTTCGCAAAAGTTCATTTGAGATGCAAGTGCATCTGGTCAAAGTGATCAAAAAATTGAACTAAACAGCATCTACATTTGGCCAAAAGATTTTAGAGCCAAATGCTCGTCTGCAATGCTGAACCAAACGGGGCATTTGACCGAGTTGCACGAGCTGGAAACTGATTAAGCGACGGATTGGACCGCTGCTAGCGAATTTATACGTTGTCCATTTTGCGTGACGCTATATGTTACCAAACGGTCCGAAGGGAGCAACAGAAGTCGAAAATAGAGCTAGCGCTTTCTCTCGCGTTTGTTTGTGTCTGTTATTCCGTTGTTTTTTTACCCTGATATAACTTCATCCGTGATGGGTCCTCCCAAATTAATATCTTTCAATTTTTCCCATTCAAACATTGTGATTAGCGCCTTTAAATCCAAGGGCCAATCCTTTTACATGTACCTAATTGATGGCCAGGGGTGCAACCATGAAAAACAAATTATCAAAAAAATTTATAAACCTATTATAATTATATCAATTTAGTTCAAAATATTTTTTTTTTTTGCCGATTCAATTCTAAACCTTTTGCAATTATGTCAATTCAGTACATCCGTCAAATTTGACTGGCAGACGCTAATGCCGACCGGCCAACGACTTAATATTTTAATAATTTTTAAATTTTTAAATTTTCTTTTTTTCCGCTCCCCATCCCTCATCCCCTTCCCCTTCCTCGACTAGGTCCTGCTTCTCGTGTCCGATGGAGTCAAACCCCGCGAGGACTTGGAGTGCATGTACTACGCGTTGGCTTCGAATGGGTCCAATTGGCATGCCGAGGCTACGATGTCCGTTGATCTCTACAGTGAGCATAGTTCCATCGTCAGGTGTCCACAACTGTCGGCGAATTGCTCAGCTGCCGAAGTGGATTTGCGCAGGTACGGCGGCGCTCCAGAGGACAATGGGAAACGAGCGGTCCAATCGGAAGGCATCAACCCAGGCGTGGGACCGGGTGGCGCCTGAAGCTGATCTGGATGGAGAGACCGCGGCGGTGTTCGTGAAGGGTCTCAATCTGAGGCCCCATAGGAGATCCGATCCGGGGCAATTCAGCTACCCTTTCGGGTGGGGCAGCTGGAACAAGGATGAGACTTTTGCGCGAACGACCATGGTGGTCTCCGCAGCTCAGGAGGTGATCAGGTGCACGTTGCAACGAAGCATTTGGAGCAACCCAGTGTTCAGGTCATGATCGCGTTGTCATCTAATTTCCACACGCGCCGCAGGTCGTCGATTCACGTTCCCATGCCTTCGGTGGCCAGGATTTACAATTCCAATGGGATTAGCGAGGAAATGGGGAGGAAGAAGATGATGAAGCATGAGCTCTGCGATTCAGGAGCTTCACTGCGAGAGAAAAACAGAGGATGGGAAGGGGGAGGAGGGACAAAAAGAAAATAAAAGAAAAGAAAAAAGACATTAAAAAATTAAAAAAAACTATTAACATATTAGGTCGCCATCATCCATGTCAACGCCAGCAATCCAAAATTCGTCGAATGTACTGAATTGACACAATTGCAAATGATTTATGATTGAATCATCAAAAAATAAAGTTTAAGACTGAATTAGCATAATTGCAATAGATTTATAATTTTTTTAGTAATTTTTTCAAATTTATGACCTAGTGACTCGAGCAAAACATTGTGACATTCAATTCAAATGGAATGTTCGATTCACAAGCCATATGAGAATTTTAACGTGGGAAAATTGCCAATAAGGCATGAAGTTTATTAATTTTTTTAAATAAGTGTGTGAAATATATATTGTCTCAAATAAAGCCTTGAAGTACTTTTATTTTTTCAAATAAATGCTTGAATAGCATGTAGTCTAAAAAAGGCATGATCTTATGGGTATTTTTGTCATTTAAATTTTTTTTTGGCTTTTTTATCTTTGTTTTTCCTTTTTTTATATTTTTTTAAAAAATTAAAATAGACAAAAGTATGGGGGTCGGCACCCGGTAGTATTATTCTTTTTTAAAAAAAACTTTATCATCTTTAACTTTTTTAAAAATAGAAAAAGGAACAAAAGGGAAAAAAATTAAAAAAGTAAATGACAAAAATATCATTGAAGCCAGACTCTTTTTTGAGACTACATAACTATTTTAGGCCTTTATTTGAAATAAATTATATAAATCAGCATCCTTTTTTTAAAAAAATAAGGGCATTTCGAGCATTTATTTGAGATTTTTTTTTTTTGTTAACATTGCAATACGGATAAACACAAACCAAAATAGTCATGTGTTTTCATGTAAAGATTGTCCCAATTTTATTTTTTTTTAGGTCCCCTGTTCTCGGGGGTTCCTCTCTACGTGGGTACGGGCAAAATATTCACCGTACAATAACAAGTGATTGAAGTGAACATTTCGACCAAAAAAAAAACAAAAAAAATCAAGTGAACATCATCAGAATTGAGACACCTGGACAGAAGAACAAAAAGGTTATAATTAAAATGAGATGGATCGGCTAAAATTTCCTTAAAAATTTAGGTAATACTTTTAAAATTCGGACCGTTCGTATTATGAATGGACAATACAGATTATTATTAATAAAAATATAAATAAAAATTCAAAAATTTATCTCTTAAAAATAAGAGATCAGAACCATCCGTCTAAAAAATGTACGGCCCAAATGTTAAGTTCGGGTGCCTAAAATTTTGACGAAATTTTCGTGTACCGTGTCTTTTCTTTCCTCCACTGTTTTCCGTTGAATTGAAGTCAAAGCGCGCAGAGTTTCTTTCTCTCTCTCTAGCTAAGATACTCTTTCCCTCCTCTCATCGCAACGTAACCCCTCTTCTCCCCCTTGTTCTTCTTCCTCTTGTTTCCGGCGAAGCAGGAAAAGAAAGCCAAAGGAGGAAATCAGAGAGCTGCCGCCGCCGCCGCCGCTTCGACTTCCTCTCCTCCACCCGCCCAACTTCTCTCTCCCCATGCTCGCAGGCTCTCGCTGTTGGGAAATCTCGATCCTTCTCCGGATGTGCCTCTTCGTCACTTGATTTGCCCCCGACCCTTTTCTTCTGTTGCTGCTGCTCTTTTCATACCATTTCTGCCAACGATATTATTGAGGTTTTCTTGTTTTGGGTTCTCTATTTCTTCGCACGGGTTTTCGAGATTTTGCTGCGGGGGTCGTCGCGTCTTCCGGATAAATCCATGAAGATGTCGTGATTCTAATGATACTAGACATTAACACCGCCCCTATAAATTGCGCCCATTCTGTGCAGCGTCAAGGATTACTAAGACAGAGAAATCAAGCAAATAAAGTGTCACGTCCCGACTCTCGAACCCGTGACATCCCTTGCCAAATCGCCACTAGGTCATAAAAGATAGCGTCCCAAGCAACTGCTATCGACCTAATAATATATTGCGCATGCGGAATGTGCAATCTTCCATATAATAAAATCAACACGAGATAGGTAGGAAGAAAAGCCAGATAACACAACGCTAAAATAAAACTGCTGAGAATAGATGATCTATAACCTTACAAAGCCAATAGCTGATAAATACAACCCCATGCTTCTGGGTGGCCCTCTAGGACTCGCAAAAATATACAAGAGTCATGTAAAGTTAACTCTCATCAACTCCAAATAGTACCCTCATAAAAGACATCACCAGTTCCCTGAACACAAAAAGGAACCTAGCTCTCTACCGGGTAAAAACGGCATCCGAATCATCGTAACCAATCGGAGGAGCCAAGTCGTTCGGGTCGTCATAGGAACTCTGGCTAGAATGCACAGAGGGGGCTACTGACTGCTCAGGCTCAAACTTAGGCTGCATACCGGGTGCGGGATCCACCACCTCCTCATCAGGCGTATGGATGTCTATCGGATCCCAGGCAGGGACATTAGGGACCCCTTGAAGAGGTGGCCCCTCAAATCCTCTGAGCGGACCAAAGAGAGCCAACCCATCGCGAAGATACCAGGCCTTGAAGAGGTGTGCCACCAGATATGGCATCCCTTCATCGACCTATGTCGTCGTGATGTGGCATTCCCACATCTGATCCGTACCTGGTACCGGGTGGAGATTGACATCGTGTGATGAGTGTGTGGGGGTACCGAATCGCACCGGTTTTTTCATTATTTTGGACCTGAAAAGTTATCCCACGACAGGGTGAGAATTTAATCTCAATGAATCAAGCCTAATCTCGATTAGGACACTGATTTGCTCAGGATAACCTAAGCACAAAAATAAGCCACAAGAAATAAACATATATATATATATATCAATAAAATAAATCCGCCAAATCAACAACCAAATGAAGCACCACCACTCAGGCGTACACCAGACATCACAAAAGTCCATTCCTAAACAATGACCCACGCGACTGGCGTGATAAAAACATCAATAGTGCTATCTCGCACTCATCTGACAGGACCAGGCTACGTCCACTATACACTCTCAGCGACAGCTACTACAAGTGGTGTATCCAGTGCACCCGGTACGGCACTGCAAGTAGGCATTCCTTAAAAAGAAGCTTCGGTCCATCACAAGCTGCGATCGGCATCCAATAATCCTTTAAAACCGTACGATTGGCACGGGGCATGGATTATCGTGCTTCTGACAAGTCCCAAGTTTCCATACAATACGTACAGCACGAGTACCAATGGTACAATGCGAACTTGCCAAGTAACGTCATTGATCCTTTAAATGACCACACAAATTGCATTCAGCAATCAACTCATTGTTTCTCTATGATTAATGCCAAAACCATACAGAAATGCAACAAACTTGGCCTCAAGGCCCACAAGACTCTCAGTTGAGCATTTCAGCCAGACAACCAAACCAATCAGGCACTTAACACACTAGCGAGCAATTAACTCAACCCGACAATTTCGAGCTCAATTTGTATTACAAATCTTAATTCTCAGTCGAATTATAGCAATCAATAGCTCGCTCGTCTCTAACCTGTCACTCGCTCGCGAACAAACACAATCAATCAATCGATAAATTACCACAAATAGCCATAGATAAATAATCGATCGGTCATTTATCCTAACTATCGTTTCTATCTAAATCGGTTCCAATCGGAATATATATTTTTTATAAATAAATAAATAACTAAAACTAATCCTAAGCGCAATTAGCGCCCTAACCAAGGTTTAGGGTCAACTCATAACGTGAGTTAGCTCGAGCGGCGACGGACGTGACGACGACAACGGCGGCAGTGGCGACGACGGCGACGGCGGCAGTGGCGGCGGCGACGAGCTCGGAGGTGGTAGAGGGGACTCAGGGGAGTCGATCGGCAGTGGCGGTGAGGCATGGCGGCGACCGTGGTGGCTGGATCGAAGACCGAATTGAATAGGATCCAAAACAGGGCACCAGGACGTCGGGGCGGCTTTCCGGTGGCTCCGGCGACAGACGGCCAGTGGGGCAAGGTCGGATAGGTCGAGGGGAGTAAAGCAGTCAGCTGAGGGGCGGTGGTCGGCGTCAGTGGCGGCCGTGGTGGCCGGAGGAAGCAGCGCAGTTCTCGGGTTCACTGACCCGAAAACAGGGCAGGCTTGCCGCGGCGTTTCCTCGGCCGTTCGACAGCGACGGCGGCTCGACTCTAGTCAAGGCGGCGGCTCGGAGTGGCTGAGGGCAGTGGCTGACGGTGGTGAGGTGTGGACGGCGACGACTGCTCGACTCGGGTCAGGGCGGCGGCTGGGAGTGGCTGAGGGCGGTGGGTGACGGTGGTGAGGTGTGGTTGCGCGAAAAGGGGGTGGAAGAGGAGGATTGGATCGAGCGAGGCGCGGTCGTTCACGGCTGGGAAAGAAGAAGGGAAAAAAAAAAGAAAGAAGAACAAAGAAGAAGAAGGAAAAGAAGACAGAAGGAAGAAGCAATGTACGACATTGGGTAGAGAGAAGGTGGGCCACCTTGACTTTGTTGACCAAAATTTTAATCTTTTGTCTTGTGTGAATAAATAATTGAGGGGGATAGTATGGTAATTTGGCGCGCTAGGACTGAAACGAAATTTTGGTATACTGAACGAAGGGTAATTTCGGTAATTTCACTAGTCAAGCTCGGTCAGTGTTAAGCTCGATTGCAAAAACGGCAATTCAAAATCACCGCGGATCAATTTCGAAACTCAATCCGAAATAACCTAAATTTTAGAAATCGTCCAAATTTTCGTCTCTTCAGTCCTTATAGTCCAAAGTATAAGTCGACTATGATTATATTTTCATATCATTTTATCGATTTCCGGCGCTTACAAAAGCCGAAATTTCAAGACGTCACAACTCTCCCCCACTTAAAAAATTTCGTCCTCGAAATTACAGCACAGTTCTAACTATTCAAAGAGATAAGGATAACTACATTTCATAACATCCTCGTTCTCCCATGTAGCTCCTTCAGTACCATGATGTTGCCAAACCACCTTGACTAACGTAATCATCTTGGTTCGGAGTACCTACTCTTTTTTGTCTACGATCCTGACTGGTCGCTCCACGTATGACACCTGTTCATTCAAATCAATCTCCTCGTAACTCAGCACATGAGCGGGGTATGGCTCGTACTTTCTCAACATCGACACGTGAAATACGTTACGCACTTGAGCAAGTTCAGGCGGCAACGCAAGTCGATAGGCTAAAACTTCGATTCGTTCTAGGATTTCAAACTGTTCAACGTACCTCGGGTTTAGCTTTCCTTTCCTGCCAAAGCGGAATGTTCCTCTCATAGGAGACAGTTTCGGAAAAACATGATCGCCTACTTGAAATTCCAAAGGTCTGCGCCTTTTATCTACATAAATTTTCTGGCGATTCTGAGTTGTTTTTAATCCGTCTCTAATCACCTTAATTGCTTCCATCGACTGTTCTACTAATTCAAGGCCAGTTATCTTCCTTTCTCCAACCTCATCCCAACAGAATGGCGTCCTGCAAGCTCTGCCATACAAGGTCTCGAAAGGTAACATCTTAATATTCTGTTGGTAGCTATTATTATAGGCAAACTCAACCAAATGTAATTGTTCATCCCAGTTACCTTTGAAATCCAGAACACATGCTCTCAACATGTCCTCCAAGGTCTGAATCGTTCTTTCAGACTGGTCATCTGTCTACGGATGATAAGCTGGACTAAATTGCAGCTTCGTCCCCAAAGCAGTTTGTAAACTCTACCAAAATATAGCAGTGAATTTGGGATTCCTGTCAGAAGTGATTGTCATTGGCACACCATGTAGCCTTACAATATGCCTCACATACAACTCTGCGTATCTGTCTAAGGTAAAGTCCTTTCTTATTGAAATGAAGTACGCTGATTTCGTTAACCTGTCTACCACAACCCAAATTGAATCATGCCCTCTCTGAGTCCTTGGCAAACCCATCACAAAATCCATCGTGATATACTCCCATTTCCACTCTGGAATTTCCAAAGGCTGTAGTAGTCCTCCAGGTTTGCAGTGCTGCGCCTTGACCTGCTGACAGGTTAAACATTTAGCCACATGTTTGGCTATATCTGTTTTCATACCGTTCCGCCAGTAGTGCTGTTTCAAATTCTAATACATCTTTGTACTCCCAAGATGGATACTATAACTGCTACGATGTGCTTCTGATAAGATCTCCTCCTTTAAATTTTCATCAGCAGGCACAACCGAACGTCCTTTGAACTTAAGTATCCCATCCTCGGCTATTTGAAAATCGACCCTTCATTTGGCCAAGTCTCCTTGAAGGATTTTCTGAATAAAGGGGTCTGTGGACTGCAAGGTCTTAATCTTAACTTACACTTCCGGCTCGATTCTCAAGGTAGCCACGAGACTCGACAGGTGGCTTATCTCTAGTTTAAAGTCTAAGTCTCTCAATTGCTCAAGTAAACGCCACTCATGCACCTATAATTGAGCAATCACTGATTTTCTACTCAAGGCATCAGTAACCTTATTCGCCTTACCAGGATGATACAGGATCTCGCAATCATAATCCTTAAGTAATTCCATCCATCGGCGTTGTCTCATATTCAGCTCTCTTTAAGAGAATAGGTACTTCAGACTCTGATGGTCGGTATACACCTAGAAACTTTCCCCAATCAAATAATGTCTCCAGATTTTCAAAGCAAATACAACCGCAGCTAACTCCAGGTCATGGGTGAGATAATTCAATTCATGCGATCTCAACTGACGAGACGCATATGCTACCACCCTGCCATGCTGCATTAAAACACAACCCAGTCCCCTAAGCGAAGCATTGCTATAAATTTCATAACTACCAGGACTAGACGGAATTGTCAGAATAGGAGCCGTAGTCAGCCTATGCTTAAGCTCTTGGAAACTACGCTCGCACTTGTCCATCCATTGAAACTTCATATCTTTCTTCAGCAATTTAGTCAAAGGCAAGGCTATAGCTGAGAATCCTTCCATAAATCGCCTATAATAACCCGCCAAACCCAAAAAGCTTCTAATCTCCGTAGCAGTCGTCGGTCATGACCAATTAATAACTGCCTCAATTTTAATCGGATCCACTGCAATACCTTCACCCGAAATCACGTGACCTAAAAATGCCATGCGAGCTAACCAAAACTCGCACTTACTGAACTTGGCATATAATTGATGCATTCTAAGAGTTTCTAGAACTACTCTCAAGTGTTGCTCATGATCTTCAGAATTCTTCGAGTACACCAGAATGTCATCTATAAAAACGATCACAAAGCGATCCAGAAACTCCTTGAATACTCTGTTCATCAAATCCATAAAGGCAGTAGGGGCATTTGTCAAACCAAACGGCATCGCAGTGAACTCGTAATGTCCATAACATGTCCTAAATGTCGATTTCGGTATATTTTTTTTTTCTGATTCTCAACTGATAGTATCCCGTCCGTAGATCAATTTTAGAAAATATCAATGCTCCCTGCAGCTGATCAAACAAGTCGTCAATCCTTGGCAGTGGATACTTATTCTTGATCATCACCTGATTTAACTGCCAGTAGTTAATACACAATCTCAAAGATCCATCCTTTTTCTTGACAAACAAAACAAGCGCTCCCCAAGGCAATGCACTAAGGCGGATGAACCCTTTATCTAACAACTCCTGCATCTAAACTTTGAGTTCCTTCAACTCTGATAATACCATTCTATGTGGCGCCTTAGAGATCAGCTCCGTCCCAGGAGCTAACTCTATCACGAACTCAATTTCTCTTTCGGGTGGCAAACCAGGTAATTCTTGGGGGGAAACATCTGGAAACTCACATACAATCGCAATATCCTCCAATTTCAATTCTTTAGCAGACGTATCCACCACAGAAGTCAAATAACCTTGACACTCATTCTCCAACAATCGAGTCGCCTCTAACGATGATATCATCACAGTCGAGGTTCCTCCTCGATTACCCAAAAATTCAAAGCTAATACCATACATTGGATTGAACCGAATCACCTTATTAAAGTAGTCCATTGTGGCTCTTTGCTTTGCCAACCAATCCATTCCTACAATTAAGTCAAAATCGTACATTTTCAGCACAATCAAGTCTATTTTACTCTCATGGCCATCCACCACAAGTCTACAATCAGGACAGCTCACTGTAGCCATTACTTTATCTTTCAACGGCGTAGACACATTAAGCACAATATCTAAAGGCATCAAGTTCAATTCACATAATTTAACGAACTGATCTGCAACAAACGAATGTGTAGCACCCGAATCAAACAAGGCATATGCTACTTGGTTATGCAAGAGGACCGTACCTGTAACGGTCGGCGAATCCTTTGCCGCTTCCCGAGTGATAGCAAAATCCTTCCCTTGTGCCGGCAGACGATTCTGGAGGTTTGGTGGCACAACTCCTCTAGGCTGTCCTCTCTGCTGTGGCGGCGCCTGTCCGCCCTGCCTCTAAGGGCAGCCTCTCACCTGATGGCCTAGCTGGCTACAACCAAAACAGGCACCACCTCGATACGGGCACAAGCCAGGCCCATGCCTCTGTCAACACAAGCCGCACATCTCACTTTGACGAAATGCCCCTTTACTAATCGCCCCTTGGTGATTGAGTGGGATGTGACTTCGGTTGCTAAACATGGGTTTCTTCCATTGTCTTCTGTCGAATCTGTTTGGGGACGTAAATCGCGATCCAGATGCAGTAGTCCTTTCAGCTAAGTCCCGCTCCACTATCAGTGCCCTCGCGTAGATATCATCATAGTCCTGAAGGTCAAGCGGTGCTAGGGCACTTTTAATCTCAAGCTTCAGCCCGTCCTTGAACCTTCTAGCCCTATCCTCCGGATCCTCAATCATTCTCGGAGCATACTTGGACAGTTCAGAAAACTTTGCCTCATACTGGTCAAATGTCATCTAGTTCTAACGGAGGTGGAAGAACTCAGCATCTTTTGCTTTCTAGCTGTCCTCAAGAAGTGTTTATTATTAAAAACTTCCACAAAAGTATTCCATACTGGAACTGTACCTTCAAGAAAAGTTCTATCCTTGACAGCTCTCCACCAAGTACTAGCGTTCCCCTCAAGTTGATAGACTACAAGAGTAACCTTATCCCTATGTGAACATCTCAGCAAATCGAACGCTTTCTCCATCCCTTCGACCCATCGAGCAGCAGCTTCAGGGTCTCCACTTCCAGTGAATTGAGGTGGCTTCAATTTGAGAAATTGTTCCACCAACTTTTGAGCCCTACGCTCCTCATTGTCATGTGCAGGTGGTAGATTTACCGGCGGAACTGCAAATGGAATCGCAGATGAAGTCTCAGCAGCAGCAACAGTAGCTGCAGTTTGATTCCTCACTTGCTACCCTATCAAATCTCCAATAGCCCCTAAAGCTTGCATGACTTCAGTCATAATCGGTTCCCTTCTAATAAGTCCTGTAGGTTCAGCAGCAGAGGCTGCAGTAGGGGGTGCAATTAGGGATACTATAGGCGGTGCTCTTTCAACATCAACTAATTCTTTCACTGGCCTTAAAGGCCTCTTTCGAGGTGCTCGGGGTGCTCTTTTACCGTGTCCGCTCATTTTGTAGTAGAGATACGGAGTCCTGCTTACCCCATAGCAAAACGCGGTCAGAAGGCAGCCCCAAAATTCTACCACAAAATTAACAATCACAGGCATAATAACCAAAAATCTTACTAACTATCTCATTTCTTAATGCTCCTTATTACTCCATGCCAATGACCAGACGGATCAGGCTGACCTTGCTCTGATACCACCTTAGGCGGGGATGTCACGTCCCGACTCTCAAACCGGCGACATCCCTTGCCAAATCGCCACTAGGTCATAAAAGATAGCGTCCCAAACAACTGCTATCGACCTAAGAATATACTGCGTATGCAGAACGTGCAATCTTCCATACAATAAAATCAACATGGGATAGGTAGGAAAAAAAGCCAGATAACACAACGCTAAAATAAAACTGTTGAGAATAAATGATCTATAACCATACAGAGCTAACAGCTGATAAATACAATACTTCGGGGCGGCCCTTTAGGACTCGCAAAAAGATATAGGAGTCAGGTAAGGTTAACTCTCATCTAGTCCAAAACAGTATCCCCACAAAAGACATCATCAGTTCCCTTACCAAAAAAAGGAACCTAACCCTCTACTGGGTAAAAACGGCATCCGAATCGTCGTAATCAATCGGAGGAGCCGAGTCGTTCGGTCGTCATAGAAACTCTGGCTAGAATGCACAGAGGGGGTTACTGACTACTCGGGCTTGAGCTTAGGCTGCATACCGAGTGCGGGATCCACCACCTCCCCATCAGGCGTATCGATGTCCATCGAATCCCAGGCGGGGACATTAAGGACTCCCTAAAGAGGTGGCCCCTCAAATCCTCTGAGCGGACCAAAGAGATCCACCACATCGCGAAGATACCAGGCCTTGAAGAGGTGTGCCACCAGGTGTGGCATCCCTTCATCGACCCATATCGTCGTGATGTAACGTTCCCACATCTAATCCGTACCTAGTACCGGGTAGAGACTGACATCGTGTGATGAGTGTGTGGGGGTACCGAATCGCACCGGTCTCTTCATTATTTTGGACCTGAAAAGTTATCCCACAACGGAGTGAGAATTTAATCTCAGTGAATCAAGCCTAATCTCGGTTAGAACACTAATTCGCCCAGGATAACTTAAGCACCATAGTAAGCCACAAGATATAAACAGATATATATCAATAAAATAAATCGTCCAAATCAACAACCAAGTAAAGCACCACCACTTAGGTATACACCAAACATCACACAAATCCATTCTTAAACAATGATCCACGTGACTGGCGTGATAAAAATATCAATAGTGCGATCCTGCACTCATCTGGCAAGATCAGGCTACGTCCACTTTACCCTCTCAGAGACGGCTACTACAAGCGGTGTATCCAGTACACTTGGCACGGCACTGCAAATAGACATTCCTTAAAAAGGAGCTTCGATCCATCACAAGCTGCGACCAGCATCCAATAATCACTTAAAATGGAATGACTGGCACGGGGCATGGATTATCGTGCTTCTGACAAGCTTCAAGTTTCCATACAATAGGTATGGCACGAGTACCAATGGTACAATGCGAACTTGCCAGGTAACGTCATTGATCCTTTAAATGACCACACAAATTGTATTCGACAATCAACTCATTGTTTTTTTTTTAAAACCCAGGGAACCCCCGCACGGCCGACAGCAGGGGAGTAAACCCTGGGGGCGACACGTGCTAGCCACCACACACGTGCCACCGGTTAAGTCACCCTGCGGCGCCCGAGATTCGAACACTCAACCTTTTGCGAGAGGAAGAGTGCGCGCACCAGCAGCGCCACCCAGGCGGGTGGTGCAATCAACTCATTGTTTATCTATGATTAATGCCAAAATCCATATAGAAATGCAACAAACTTGGCCCCAAGGCCACAAGACTCTTAGTCGAGCATTTCAGCCAGACAACCAAACCAATCAGGCACTTAATGCACTCGCGAGCAATTAACTCAACCCGGCAATTTCGAGCTCAATTCGTATTATAAATCTTAATTCTCAGTCGAATTATAGTAATCAATCGCTCGCTCATCTCTAACCTTTCACTCGCTTGCGAACAAACACAATCAATCAATTGATAAATTACCACAAATAGCCATAGACAAATAATCGATCGGCCATTTATCCTAACCATCGTTTCTATCTAAATCGGTTCCGATCGGAATTTTTTTTTAAATAAATAAATAATTAAAAAATAAATAACTAAAACTAATCCTAAGCGCAATTAGCGCCCTAACCAAGGTTTAGGGTCAACTCACAACGTGAGTTAGCTCGAGCGGCGGCGGCGGCGGCGAACTCGGAGGTGGTAGAGAGGACTTAGGGGAGTCGAACGACGGTGGTGGTGAGGCATGGCGGCAGCCGTGGTGGCCGGATCGAAGACCGAACCGAACCGGGTCCAAAACAGGGCACCGGGACTTCGGGGCGGCTTTTCGGCCGCTCCGGCGACGGACGGCCGATGGGGCAGGGTCGAATCGGTCGAGGGGAGGACGACAGTCAGCTGAGGAGCAGTGGTTGGCGTCGGTGACGGCCGTGGTGGCCAAAGGAAGCCGCGCAGTTCTCGAGTTCACTGACCCGAAAACGGGGCAGGCTTGCCGCGGTGTTTCCTCGGCCGTTCGACGGCGACGGCGGCTCGGCTGGGGTCTGGGCGGCGGCTGGGAGTGGCTGAGGACGGTGGTGAGGTGTGCTCGCGCGAAAACGGCGGTGGAAGAGGAGGATTGGATCGGGCGAGGCGCAGTCGTTCACGGCCGGGAAAGAAGAAGAGAAAAAAAGAAAAGAAAGAAGAACAGAGAAGAAGAAGGAAAAGAAGACATAAGGAAGAAGCGACGTGCGACATTGGGCAGAGAGAGGCCACCTTGACTTTGTGGACCAAAATTTTAATTTTTTTGTCTTATGTGAATAAATAATTGAGGGGGGTAGTATGGTAATTTGGCGCACCGAGACTGAAACAAAATTTTGGTATACTGAACGAAGGGTAATTTCAGTAATTTCACTAGCCAAACTCGGTCAGGGTTAGGCTCGATTGCAAAAAGGGCAATTCAAAATCACCGCGAATCAATTTCGAAACTCAATCCGAAATAACCTAAATTTTAGAATTCGTCCAAATTTTCGTCTCTTCAGTTCTTATAGTCCAAAGTATAAGTCGACTATGATTATATTTTCATATCATTTCATCGAATTCCGACGCTTACAAAATCCGAAATTTCAGGACGTCACACAAAGAGTTTTCCTTTCTGTCGTGCTCTGTGTTCGGGAAGATGGTAGCTTGTGAGGGAAGCTCTTGGCCTGTGTTTTTAGGGTTCCTCTTCACTTCCAGCCTTCTTCTCTGCATGGCCCAAGGCGACGTCCACACCTACACGCTCGTGGTGAGTGAACATCGTCTAGTCTACCATCTGTCCAGTTTTGACACCGTCGTTTTGTTGTGGAATCGCTCTGCCCTTTTTTGGCCTTTCCTTTGTTGTTATGACGCTCTGACCATCATCATTACAAGCTTGCCCATCAACTGTGATCGCCCTACTGACATCCTCGAAACGACATGAATCGTGATGCTCGATGCAGCTGCAAGAGACCGAGTTTGAGAGGTTATGTGAGAACAAAAGCATTCTAGTGGCCAATGGAAGGTTCCCGGGTCCGACGGTTTGGGCGCACCAAGGAGACTCCGTCGTCGTTACGGTCGTGAACAATGGAAATTACGGAGTCACAATTCACTGGTAAAATCACCTTTCTTCTTTATTCTTCTTCTTCTTCTTTGTCATATGGGCTAGAAAATGAGGTGTATAAGGCAAGATTGAGTTGCACCACACGCGCAGGCACGGCGCGAGGCTGATGTGCAATCCATGGCACGATGGCCCGGTGTACGTTACACAGTGCCCCATCCAACCCAAGCAAAACTTCACTCAAACGGTCGTGCTTGATAGAGAAGAAGGGACGCTCTGGTGGCACGCTAAGCCACTGGACTAGAGCAACCGTGCATGGCGCTCTCATTGTTTACCCTAAACCTGGAAATGAGTACCCGTATAAACACGACGCGGAGCGGACGATTATACTCGGTGAGACCATGCCTGCGTACACAATTCGACCATCACTTTAAGGGTTAATGTGTACGCAAACTAAAGCATAGCACATTTCCATGCCGGTTATGTGATGCAGGCGAATGGTATGAAAAGAACCTCACGGAGATGGTCATTAATGCGACGAGGACCGGCGGAGACGTGGACACATCGGTTGCCTGCACCATCAATGGCCAACCCGGTGATTTTTACCTGTGCTCCAAAGGTATTAATCTGTTTAGTTCCAAGTTCGTTTCACATCCGTCAACTAGCAATAAAAGCTGCAACCGCACGATATAAGCTAACTAGTAAGGATTCCATCAGAAAAACTTACACCTAGCAAACATCAATCAACAATTTCAATTAATGGGTAGGACCTTACTCGACTTTTGGACACTATTACGATGCAGAGTCTACCTACCGGATGATGGTCGATCCCAATAAGACTTATCTTCTACGGATCATCAGCGCCATTATGAACGGGGAGATGTTCTTCGGCATAGCCGACCACGACCTTACCCTCATCGGGATTGATGGAGCTTCCTTAGAGCAAGTGAACACCAGTTACATAATGATAGCTCCGGGACAAACCATGGATGTTTTAGTCACGACAGACCAAGAACCGGGTCCCTATTACATGCTCGGCAGTCCTTTTGCGGACACTCAGGCTCCATCCGATACAACTAGGGCCTCGGCCATAGTCCATTACGATGGAGGCTACGAACCACGTACTTACCCTAATTCAATTACCCTTCCGGGCTCGACAGATAGGGATTCTGCTGAGAACTTCATGTGTATTTTGAGGAGCCTGGCCGATGACAAGCATCCTATTAAGGTCCTGTTGAACATCACGAAACGCTTGTACGTCACAGTCTCTGTGAACAACGTGGAATGAGCCCATGGCGACACTTGCGAAGGTCCAAATGATAACAGGCACTCGGCAAGCTTAAATAACATAAGCTGGACGGCGCCAAAAATCGACATTCTACAAGCGTACTACCGGTGTCTTGATGCTTTTGAACTCGAGCACCTTGGATTCCAATAGCTTATTTAGCAAAGTTATCTTCTCGGCAAGATACATCCAGTGCGTTTGAACTTATGCAATTGAATTTGCAGGAAGCTACCGGGGATCTACTATACAGATTTTCCCGATCATCCTCCGCGTTATTTCAACTTCACGGGAGACGTAGGTGATAACGTGACGTATCCCATGGTGGGAAGAACAGCGGTGGAGCCGATCGAGTACGGTTCAGAGGTCGAAGTAATCTTCCAGGGGACTAATATCCCAGCGGCGGAGAACCACCCGATGCACCTACATGGTTATAGCTTTTACTTGGTTGGTTTCGGACGCGGGAATTTCTCTCCGAACACGAGCTTAACGGCATACAATTTGACCCATCCACCCAAAATCAACACCGTCGCACTTCCGAAGAATGGTTGGGCAACCATAAGATTCAAAGCCGATAATCCTGGTATGTTACACCTATCAAAATGGCAACAGTGATTATGCAATAATCAATAGACACTACTATATCATCAAGCTGTGGCTTTTACGAACACGAACAAGTTTATAAAACCACGGAAGCATAGGAAAGTGAAAAAAAAAAATGCCTACATCTATGTGATACTGGCTTTGGATATACAGAGTGGGTTTAAACTCTCTTTTTACCAACACATTTTTATGTACAAGCTAACTTATTCGGCTTATGTCTCAGGAGTCTTGTTCATGCACTGTCATCTGGAACGCCATGCAAGCTGAGGAATGGCTATGGCTTTCATTGTCTCGAATGGTCCTACTAAGGAAAAGAGCATGCGCGACATGCCCCCAGACATGCCCCCCTGCCCGGGATCGTAGAATGGCCTCTCTCTTCTTTGACATTGATTTGATGATCGGTGCTTAACGAGATGCGTATGCAGTCGATTTCACTCGAATCGGGTGCTATTTGAACCATTCGAATGACACCCTTGAAGCTGATGTACAGAATTCCTTATGGGGGTAGACGTGGTGCTCTTATCGACGACGACAAGAGATCTGAGACGATAATTTTTATAAAAAAAAAAAAAAACAGTATTGTTTGCAATGCAAGACAAGGAGTTAAATTTTTTTTTTTTTTTATGGAGACTTGGAGGGTTGAAGACTACTCAGAAGTCATTTTCAGGTTTATTAACGGCTACGAATCACTCTGATTCACCGTTTATGCTTTGAGCGTGCGCTCCCTCCCTCTCTATCTCTCTCCAACAATCATTCAGCATGTGATGAAATAGATGGGGGAAGTTCGTCTCCCCTTTCGGCGCCGGTGACCGAGGTCGACTCAGTGGAGTTCGTCTCTTTGTCCGGAAGCTGTTCGTTCGGCCGTGGCCGAACCGGTCTTCTGGGGCTCGTGGTTGTCAGTAGTTTTAGCAGTGGATATAGTGGACTAAACAAGACGAGATAGAAGAAGAACAGGGATAGGAGAAGCTAACCTAGAAAATCGAAACTTTTAAGACAGTCTATTCCAAGTTTAGTACACTTTATGTAATAAAGATCCATTATTTCATAATTTTCTTACTTTACTCCTATTATTCACACCGATTTTTCATTATTTCTTAAAATAACTATAAGACGGTCTATCTGGATATTTATGTAAACAAGTAGTTTTCATGATGTCCATTTTTAATGAGTTTTTCCCCACAAATACAAGATAATTTCAAGTTTCAAGACTGGAGAGATTGAGAATATGTACCCAATTCAACTTATTCAGATTAACTAGTTGATATATCAAGTCCAAAAATAGTCATGTTAATTTCTTTCATTCGCTTAAAATGTTTCCTGGAATATTCGAATATGTTGAGGAAGGAGAACAAAGTTGAGTTAAGCTAGCCAGGAACCAAATTCTATCGAGGTAAGGAGAAACTCTTGGATTCCTCCTTCAGACCAAGCCTTGAAGTTTAATGTAGATGGTCCATGGCGATAGACATTATTGCATGATGGGATAGTGGTCCAGTTCTCCGAGCATGGACAAGACGAGGAATATGGAACTCGCCAATGGAAGTGCAAGATACTACTTTTCTTCTTTTATCCAAAGCTACTCAATTCCTCAGCGTCTGCAAAGCTGTCTGAAAAAGTTATTGCATAGTGTTAATTGATGCTATTCAACAGATATGACCTTTGCCCTTTGGTGCATTCATCTTGAGTTTCGCACTTAGGAATAACCTAGGATAGAGTTTGAAATGGACCATTAGAACTTGTAATGTTGTTGCTCATTAGCTTGCAAAATGAGATTTTTCATCAAATGTGAATTGCAAATTCTTTTCCTTTCAATGATTTCTCATTCAGAGTTAAAGACATAGCGTTAGTGGAGTCTTCCTTAGTTCATCCTGTTAATGAGGCTCTAGTTTTCTCCTTGTAACATTTGGGCTGCTTTTGATGGAATGCCGAAATGGAACGTTTGTTTTAGCCACACACAAAAAAAAAAACTAAATGATAAAGTTAAGTAAAAAAAAATATTATGTTTTCTAAATCATTTTCGCTTGGTTTTAAATTTTTGAAAACATGTTTGGTTTGTGAAAACAAGAATGTGTTCCATCGAAATGAATATATATATATATATTGGAGAGAGGTCACTTAAGCAAAAATTGCATTACCAAATGAGCCTAAGCAGCTTGCTTGCTATTGGTGAAATTCAAATGAGGAATATTTAGGCTCCGGCCGGCGAAGCTTGTCGAGCACTCGTCGAGAGGCTTCTTCGTCAATACAGAAAGAGAAGGGAAGTGAGGTGCATGCAAAGTGCAACATGCTAGCCACACTGTCGCGATCTTCTCTCAAGTTCCGACTCAGAGAGCCATCGGGGTCGGGCTCGGCATGCGAATCTCGGCCTAGGTCACGTGCCCGCGGGTGGGCCTCGACGCTGCCCCCCGCGCGACTGGGACGGGTCAGGGCAAGTGTGATCGTTCGCTATGGCGGGTGGTTATCCATCTCGTTGCGAAGCTTCGGCTCAGAAGCAGTGGCAGTTTCGAGATAACCGCTGCGATTCGGGGGCAATTTCTCTTGAACACGACTAAAGATAATGATTACCACCTCCACTTCTCGATCTTCTATGTATGGCGGATCCACCACACTCTTTCTCCGATCGTTTGACCGAATCCCGTCCCTTTCCAAGTTCTCAGATTTCAACGCCACACGTCCGGAGAGAGAAAGCATCACCATCACCGTCATCACCGGCGTCATCACCGTCACCGTCGCCGGAGCGCATTGCCTCTGCGTCGTAATTCGTTATCCAAGTGGGACCCACTGACGCGGGACTGGAGTTTTTTTCTTTTGGAATTGAATCGGGGGTGGAGTACATTGAGGAGCTGAGGCGAGCTGATTGGGAGCGAGAGTCGCATCCCGACTATGGCGATTTCGCCGCCCTCCCTTTCTTTGCTCTCTTCTTCCCCTTCGTCAGATTCTTCCTCGACAGATTCGTCTCCGAGGTGAGATTTTTCCCCCCCCCCCCCCCCCCCCCCCGCGGGAACTTTGCTCAGTGGACTCGTGTGGTCGAATTCTGGTCTGCTAGATTAATGACATTTCTCGGCCTTGCTCGCGCAATCGCGAGCCCTGACTTCGAATCGAGCTGGTAAGTGACTTGTTTTCCGTTGTAGTGCGCAGTAGTGTGTGTAGTAGTGGTGTGTTGTGGATGGTTCATGTGGGAGCATCACAGTGTCGAGCTCTCTTTGCGATCTAGTAATTATGCCTCGACTGGAAGAGCATTGGATAACATCAACGGATGTGTTACATGCGTTTATTTTCAAGCAGAGATGGCCGTTTGTGATCATCGATTGCTCCTTGTTGTCCTTGCCGTGCTCTGACTTGGGCGTTGACTCGCTTAAGAGGCTGAATTTCAGGAGTTCTCTTTTTGTTGGGATGCTAGGTCCACTTTGGAGGCTGTGGTCTTTTTCTCTTGCAACGAACATACACTTGCTCTGGCATTTCCGTTTCACGCCTCCCGGGTGGGGATTAAATTTATGTGATTGCGGATATTTACTTTGGTTGTGCAAACTGCAACTGAACCGTTATTTGGAGACCCAACTTTTCTTTTTAGCGGTTTATAGAGAGGGGTTTGGGGTGTTGGAGTAATTCGGCATTAGTTGGTTAATGAATAATGAGTGTATCAGTCGCTCTACTGAAATTTTTTTTTTTAAGCATTTTACATACGGAAAATGCTAATATCTGCTGCCCTCAATGGTATTATATTTTCTGAACTTTGATAAGTTGGTCTGTTTTGTAAATCTCTGTGCTTCATCTAAAAAATTGATTATGTTACAGACAGTTGGTAGACGGTTGATTTTGGGGAAGGGGAAGCAAATGACGGATGTAGAGTCGGATGGCAGGAAGAAGCTACGAAAATTCAAGGAGTCAGCATGGAAATGTGTTTACTTTCTTTCAGCTGAGCTTCTGGCTCTATACGTAACATATGATGAACCTTGGTTCCCTAATACTAGATACTTTTGGGTAGGACCAGGAGTTCAGTTTTGGCCTGATCAGAAGATTAAGTGAGTTCCATGTGTGTCACACTGAAATGCTAATGGGTTTAATCCTGTTTTGCTCCAGAAAGTATGCTTATTGGCTAAATGACCTTTCTTTTTGAAATTTGAGATTGAAATTGAAGGGGGTGTACATGTATGCTGCTGGATTTTACACATACTCCATATTTGCTTTGGTTTTCTGGGAAACACGAAGATCCGACTTTGGAGTGTCAATGAGTCATCATGTCGCAACTGCGATTCTAATTGTCCTATCTTACATATGTAGGTATGTTTTATGATTTGATGGAGATTTCACTTGTTAATTTTTGTAAATTGGCAGACAGAGAGTAGCAGAAGGCTTATCTTATTTGGTAATTTAGATGCATTGGGTACCCGTGCCTAGCAAGGCGTGGTTCTTGCTTCAGGATAGCAATTCATAGTTTCTTTCTAAAATTCCTTCTTTCTTCGTTTTTTAGGTGCATTAGGCACCTGTGATGGACAGCATGCTTCTTGGTTCATTCGATAAGAAAGTTATTTCACCACTGGCTGTAAGCTTTATTCAAATTAAGATGTCATATGACAGTTCTCTCTTTTTCTCCATACTTACCATATGCAGGTGAGTGGGTTCAGTTGTATTAGCTCTTCATGATGCTAGTGATATTTTTCTGGAAATAGGGAAGATGTCTAAGTACAGTGAAGCAGAGATGATTGCCAGTGGTGCATTATACTCTTTGTTTTGTCTTGGATCATTTTGCGTCTTATTTATTACCCATTCTGGATCATTTGGAGTACAAGGTAAACATTTCACCTAGCGTGCTCATTGGTTTGCTTTATCTTTTGCAAGATCTTAGTATTCCCATCATTTTCCATATCCGCAATTCACGAATCTTTTGAATCTGACACATAAGTAACAAATTGGATTAGTCACCTATAGAGTGATCATGTTTGTATGGTTGATTGTTTTCAGGTTTGGTTTTGATGTTCTGTAGTTATAATTAATAGATAGCCTTCCCTGTTGTGAAAATTTTATAAGCCAAATAGAAATAATCAGTCAGTGCGGATGTAAGTCCTGTTGTAAAGTTACACTCATACTTGCTAGAAAAAAAAAAAAACACATGCCGGTCATTTGACTCAACAGAATAATCAGCAACTCTTATTCACTGAAAATATGAGTTTTACTTGGGGCAGCGAGCTTTTCTATCAGAAAAATAATTCATAGTTCGAAATCCTTCAGAGGCCACATGATAAGCGGGAAGGCACGTGATGGGACGTGCTGACAATGAAACTTATTGCACATGATCACTCAACCACCTGACTTTAATCCCCATTGAAATTGCTTGTTATGCTATTTCTAGTTTCTCCTAAAAGGTAGCAACTTTGTGTATTCTTAAAGTGCAAAGCTTTCAGTATCTTCCTTCTTGAAAATTCTCATGGTCCTGACTCCCACCACATACTTACCATCTGTTTTCATTTTATCAAATCGAGGCAATGTGTCCTTTTTTTGGATAACAAAGAAAATAAAGGCTGCTTCATGGTAATTGTGCTAATCTCTGTGAGTCTTTGGCATTTTTAGATGGTATCAACATACATCATGGTGGAAAACCATCACTGTTTAGCGTAGAATTTAGTTTTCCTAGGTATAATCAATTATAAGCTTGTAGCCATCCACAAGATTGCCTTTTGATATGCTGCTGCCTCCTGTATGGGAGTTAATATCTGACTTTTTGTTTTTATTTGTAAATCCCAGCTATGAGGTTCTCTTGACATTGGATAAGAACAAACACCAAGTGGATGGCCCAATTTATTATTATCTGTTCAATAGTCTTCTGCTCTGCTTGCTTGTTCTTCATGTCTATTGGTGGATATTGATATTCCGGATGCTTATGAAGCAAATTCAAGCCAGAGGACATGTCACTGATGATGTCAGATCTGGTGAGTCGAAGTGTGGGCCTTTTTAACAATTGCAAAAGAGGATATGCTGTATTATCATTCCCTCGGTGGAACTCCTGATTTTTTTCCCTTCTGTTTCACAACTTTCGCGACTTTTAGTCTTCTTTGGTCTAATATTAAAATTGCCTCCTGATGGAAGAAAGAGAATAACCTGCTTTGCAATATCATCTCTGCCGTGAACTTTTCAGGAATAGCATCCCAAAGTCTCTCTCTGGAGATATATCTCCACAATACCCCTTGTTTCATTTTCTATTTCATTTAATTCATCCACTTACAAATGAATCTGATGGAAAACTAACAATCGGTATGGATAGAGTTTGAAATGGAAGGCGTGATCTTCAAAGGCAGTTTTATGGAAAACTTTGTCGTCATTCAATGCATGAGAATCATAATTATGATATTAGAGTGCATGAAATGATAAGAGAGCATTGGGGAATTGGAAGACATTAAAGGATGGGCTTTTCTATGTTAATTTTGATCTTCAAAAAGCATAATCATTTTTTGTTTTCTATGCTAAATGTTTTCTTTTGACAAAAAATAAATCTGAAGTTTTCTCAGGGTAAAAGGCATGGAAAGCATATCTAGCAAATTCCCAAGCCAAAATTACTTACGCTAGGAAAAGTTTGTGTTTCTCAAAAGATCACGTTAATCACATATTCATTAGTCCAAGCAGGATTTTCAGGTAGCCACTGACCTATAACATCCTTATGGCACATTGTGTAGATTTCCATCTTTTCACCAGTTGTCATAATTGATTTAAATGCTAAGGATCTTGTTTATCGGGAAACCTTCCACACTCCCTTCTTGATGAATTCAAGAGAAACTTCATTAGATTTCCTTTTCTTTCTCCTTGTCTTTGGTTACTGTTAGCTGATTTGGAACTTATAAAGAACCAAGCAGATGTTGACACAATTACAATTACTGGAAATGCTGTAGACGCCATGGTGGGTCGTTTTCCTTAATTTCACTGCAGGGTGTTTTAGGAGTTTAAGGAACCATTATTTGGAAAGCCTATGTATCTTTGTGGCTTACAAAAAGGTGTAGGAGCTTATGCTGCCTCTCTCTAAAGCTTTCATTCTTTGCAGATTCTGAAGATGAAGATGGACATGAAGATTGATCAAGTAACAGGTAAGCTGCCACAGCATCCAAAGAAGATCACTGCAAAAGCCATTTGGATGCTTTGTGTGCAAGTTAAAATCATATAAACATTATGAAATTGCGTATAAAATGAATGGTCATAAATTTAAAATTTGTAGACAACTTGTAGACTAGAGTTAATGCTGGTGTACTGCAACAACTTGGTTTATCATTTGGGACAACTAGATTTAGCATTAAGCTCTAATGTGAGTGGGAATGCTGTAGACTCCTGTCTTTTTGGCCACCAAATGCTATAGACATTAGCTGCATTTGGTTATAGGATATGACTCCTGGAGGATAGGATAAAATTGCTGAAGAAATCTCCACATTTCTTATGTCACGTGCATTGTTTGAGAAATCTTGGAGAAGGGACAGGATATAAAAATTTAATATGCTATCTTAGTTTTGTTTGGTTAGATACAACTGAGTTCAGATTTACAAAAAAGTTAACACCATATAACTTAAAAATAAGTCCCCAACGAAATATTGAACAGAACATACTAGTCTCAGATTTCAGATTTATGAAGGGGTTTCTACATGTTAAGTTGCTGCTAAATACAGGTACATAATGAGCTCGTAGGATTTCCATTTTGAAATTCTATGTAACATCACATGGGACGATTGGTTCTTGAAATGTACAGTTCCCCTTCTGGGGTCCTTGTACGTTAATGGCTCGGTCTGTTGCTGGATTGATTCTTTGGGGTTCATCGACCACCGACCCCAACTAGTTTGGGATAAAGGTATTGTTGATGTTGATGTTATGGGCTTTATGTTTACCAGTTATTCAGGAACAGTGGCTAATGATTTTCTTGTTTCACAGATGGGAAACAGCGGCCTACTTTATTTTTACTTTACATGTTCGTTTGCTGATACCAAGCGCCTCTCCGTAAAGTTGATTTTTGCAACCCGAAGGGATGTGTGAATTCTTTTACGCCTGGATCGGAAGCATTTATTTAGAAGCTTTATTTGAATTGTCCACCAGAGAGCTTTGATTCTTGACTGGGATGCAGTTCTCTCAGCCTGTATATCATTTGAATAAAGTGTATGCTTGAGGAAATGAATTCTTGTTGGTGCAATGCCCTGAAAAGAAAAAGAAAAGAGTTCTTGTTGATACAATTTACCAAGCTGTTCATTGATTTGAAACCTTGTACGGAATCTAGGCTGAGATGTTCCCTGAAGAATCTCTCTCTCCCTCTCTCTGAGCTTTTGGTTTTGAACTTTTTGAGTAATTTCTTTGGGAGTTGGTCATTGGACGGTCTCTGGATAGATCAAAATTTTGGCGCAAGGCTGCTTGGACAAATTTCTGCATATGGATCCTCGGGCCATGGGTAAACCATAAATGCCCTTATCCACGCCTGCTCAAAAAGTCATTGGGCTCGTGCGGGCCGGGTCGGGTCCGGTCGGGCATGGAACAGCCTCACTAATATAATCTATGCGCAAACGGCGAGCTGCAAAATTTCTCCAAAGCATCCGCTTGAAATCTTCACTCAATGAATCCGAAACGTAATGTATTCCCAACTTATGTCGTGTTCTATATCTTTCTGATTTGGTCTTACCAAGGTTCTATGAGACCTACTGTCTCCGATTCATCAACACGTAATCAAGCATGGTCTTGTCAAGCCCTGATTATGTTATATGAGTGACAAATGTCGCATGTAGATCGACTTTTTAAATTTATTTTGTGACATATTTAGACAGATTTCGACTATATAAATTAGCACGTCATGCGTGTCAATACACACGTACATTTTTTGCAGATTTAGGTATCACAGAGCCCTTCAACAATAGGTTCAAAATTGTGACGTGTCCGTGTTGGGCCTAAGTCAAACACGAATATAATCCTGAGACGACGCACAGACATGAGTTAGAGTTGGGCCGGAACCGGGTCCGGGTCAATCGCTACTAGAATAGTTATGGGCTTTACCCAGCCCATGATGGCGGAATAGCGGTAGAGAAAGATTGTGCTTTTCGGCTTTCGTGAGCAAGAATAAAAATTGGTTTTGGGGTTAACATCTTTTGCGATTTGCTTCGTCTCGAATCCTCGCTCGCTCGCTGACTCTGCTTGCTTTCTTCAACCGGAGGAGGTTTCTTTCTCTCTCTCTCTCTCTCTCTCTAGCAAGCGACTTCTCTTTTGTTGTTTTTCGTTCCCTGCGTAATTGCTTGTATCTTGGGCGATGATGCTTCCATGGTAGACTAGTTTCGGCTGCAGGTGGTTTTGAATTTTGGTTTAGCTCAAGCATCGCAAATTTGCCTCCGCGTTCCGTATGTTTCATTTTGAGTCGACCATGCATTTGCCGGCTTTCGCTGAAGCTGTTGACTGCGGCGGCTTTCGTTTAATAGATCCACTTCTTCTGGTCTGCCTTGACGTCATGGAAGTGTGAACGACCGAGGACTCTTCGAATTAATCGGTCCCTTTGATGTCCCTCTCGTTCTCTGTAATTCGTCTTCTGTGATCAATATTTGTCCAAGTACAGATGTAATTTGTAGCATATATTTACTTTGCCCATAGTTAAGTAGGCAAAATGGATAAAAAGAAAGAGGTTATAGTTTTTCTCGTATGCAGGTGCGTGGTATGACTTGCCTCTCACAGTATATGATTCTTCGTTGCCCAAAAATGATGTTTACTCGCCCACGATGCTACCAACTGCCGTAAAACTTGAATTGCTTTAGAAGTTCCTCCATATTTTGCTCTCTATCATGTAGGAATAGATGCTACCGTCTCCTACTCATTTATGTTAGGATAAATATTTCCTTTCTTTAAATAACTGACTTGCATGTTGCGACCGTGGATATTGCATGATCCGTGCATAATAATATGTGATGCTTTTTGAAGTTTTGTGTTTTTTTTGTGTGTGTGTGTGGGGGGGGGGGGGGGGGGCGATTACGGCACCATGATCAAGGGCATTGGTGAGTATTGAACTGATTGATGTATCGTCCACAGGTTAAGAATGAATGTTTAAGTCAAACATTATCAAACATATAGACTCAGGATGTAGGTGTAGGAACTCTAATGTTGTAAATGTGGTGTTTGGTATGGTGACTATGGCCCAACATTTTGTTGTGGTCTTCTTCTTCTCTTTACTTTAGAGAACCTGCAAATTGGGGTGAGACTTGAGAATGTGATTTTGTGGTAATTGTTCAGGTTGTGCAACTTGGGCAGGTATAGCCATGGAAGATGTACTCACTGAGATACCTCCACCATCACGGTTTTTCCAGGAAGACCTCAACAACTTTGTATCCCCATCGCCATCTCTTCCTACTCCTTTCTTCGTGTTCTCAAATCCTAAACTTGATGGACCTCTTCGCCCATCTCTCCTGATTGTTGCCTTATCTTCTCCGTCTCTCTTCATCTTCGACCAAGTGCCTTCAAAAAATCTAATTGGCACTCTCATCCTCCCTGAGATTGCCTTGTCTGGCATCTCTGTTGAACCTTCTCGTGGAGATAAGTCCTGCAACATCTATGCTATCAATGACGCTGCTGATAATTCGATACTATTGGTCACTGTTCAGTGTCCTGTAGCTGCAGAAAGATGCCACCTCGTTGCCAAGATGATGATTGGTCAGTGTATTATTGCTGAGAGGGTTCTAATTTTTGCTTCAATTCAGAGCCAGAACTTCAGAGGGAAGCTCTCCCCAGATGAGACCTTCGCTTTCAAGCTGGAGACATCACCTGAAAGAAGTAGTGCAGATACTGGTTCTGGAGATTCATCTTTGCTAAAGGGCTTAGACTATTTTCCATCAGGAAGTATGATAGATGGCTTGGCTGCTGCTCTGTTGGGACGATGTGAGATGATGAATATTAGAGGGACGCTCTGTGTTTCATGGCCTGAATTTGATGGCTCTGTCGTGGCCATGATAAAATCTGTCCTGCAGAGGAATGTGTTGCCTCACTTTAAATTCCGCTTGAATTGCGATGGAGGGGAGCAATTATCAAGGTCTACCCTTTACAAAGACCGGTCATTTGATCCTGAATTGTATACCTGACACCTTCTCCCTAAAAACCTGAAGTAGAGATCAAAAAAGGGGGAAAGGACAATCCAAGGGACAACCAAACACTAGCAACGGAAACAACAAAATATGCTACTCTGGTAGGCTGGTTCCTCTCTCTTTACTTCCAACAAAGTACAGTGTAACATTAATTGTCTTTGACATTGGACCGTTGTGTCAAGTGCTTTAATTTTTGACTGATGTGTCAAGTTTTGATTCTTTCTTGTATGGCCTACAGAAGTTAGAAGGGGTAATACTACAGGGTTAGACTTTATGCTAGAGGATGCCTCTTAGGAGGAAACTCTTTCTTCACTTTTTTAACTTGAATGAGTTATCTTTCCTTCAACAGATGTATGGGAGTTGAATCTGTTAACTTTTGCGTCTGTTGGATCGGGTTTTGGTTCTTTTTATTTCAGAAGGATGAGGTTTCTCACACGATATCTCTTGGTAAAGGACAGCTGTCTCATGTAATTTATTCTTGATCATTTGGGTTTCGTAATTTTCATTTCTTGGGACATAATGTGAGGGTTCATATTCATTCTAATACTGACACGGTAGACAGAATCAACCACAATGCAAAAACATGCAAAGTCCATGTCACCCAATGCAGTATTCAGGCTTCACGTTTCTTTAAATTGCTATTAGTCCATTGGTATGTGTTAGATTATATCCACTTCTCTTGCACGTGGGCTTTGAAATATGAAGCTTGCCTTTGCTGGAGGCGACTGTAAATTAGATTTGAGTATAGTTTAGAGTTGCCTCCTCTTTTATTGGTGCCAAAGTATTTTGATTTTTCTTTTTTCGCGCCTGAATTTAGGTTCATGTCAATGTGAGTATCGGTTCATGTTAAAAAGAAGAAGTAGGAGTTTACTCTCAAAGGAAAGGGTGGGAATTAGATGATTGAACCTTTAGCTATGCGGAGTATGGATTCGTGTCAGATTATCTCCACCTCTTGTGTTACTTAGCCTTCTTGTTTTACCTTCATCTTATGAATCTTGTGGACTGTTGTCGTGTTAATGTTAATCTTCATAGTCCAAACGGTCGTTCATCTAGATATGAGTCATTCCTCTGCCTGGTTTCTTGTGTCTTCCATATTTGTCTGATAGCCTTCCTTTATGTCAAGCCAAAATGAACAATTGAGTGTTGCATCCACCATTGTTTAATCAGTTGGTCAAACAATACCCCTGTTAATATTGCTTGGAGAACACACAAGCATATGTGAATTCTACCAGCTTCAAGTTTCTCAACCGCACACCTGAATCCTTCAATCGGTCACGGACAATGTTGATGGTTGATATTGCTTCTTAGGGCTTCGTAACTTGGTACGCTTTTGAGACCATCTGATTCCCATTTCCCCTCATCAATGCTTTTATCCGCGGTTACATTGGATTATCTCAATGACGATAGGTAGATTTATGAAATAACTTGCAATCCAGTGTAATCTAAATGGAAGGGTTTTTGGTAAAATTGTTTAAAAAGTATTAAATTTATTATATTTTTGCCAATTCAATTTTAAACATTTTTCGACAAAAAAAAAATTAAAACATTTTAAATTGTCAATTGAATTCTAAACACGTTCATGTTTTGCTAATTGAGTTCATCCGATCAATTTTGATCGGAAATTATTGATGTGGATGTCGGTTGTCCTATATTGCTAGCATCAGTGGCTGTGAAGCGGATCAAATTTTCATTATATCTTAATTTTTTTTCTCTTGTTTCCTTTTCTTCCCTCGCCCGCGAGTAAAGAAAAAAAAAGAAAAAGGGGAAAAAACTCATAAAAAATAATTAATTATTACTAAAAATTTCACAACAATGTTGACGATGCTCCATAGGACGGTTGCCGTCCACGTGAGCATTTTCCAACTAATTTAGCCAGATGAATTCAATCGACAAAATGTAAAAATATTTATGATTCAATTAGTAAAATTAAAAGTTTTATCACTGAATTGGTAAAGTGCAAAATGTGTGCGATTTTTACGATTTTTTTTTTTTCAAGGGCTTCCTATGAAGGCGTGTAAAGCTTGGTGCTACAAGCAAATTCTTACAAGCATTGGCTTACGTTGCTTGGCGGCTTTGCCTATGTTTTATCTTTTTAAGTAACATGTATGCAGAGATCCCCCATTTCTCTGTCTGCCCAAGGTTTTCTGGGTCACAACCAACCGGGCCAAATGTTAGTTGCATCTTCTCTTGACTACGTAGCACTTTCTCTCAAATAGTTACTCAACGGACCTATGCAGAGTCCACTCCACATCCTTTTCACTTATATATCCCTCAAGAGTCGCGCCCATCTTCCTCCACTCCCCTCTCCTAAGCTCTACAGACCATGGAGACTTCATCACCACGTTCGATGCCCCGATTTTCGCAATTCACGGCTCTCTTCCTCTTATTGAGCTTTGCCAAAACATCCCGCGCCGGCAACCATCCGTTGACGCTGGACTACTACAAGTCGTCGTGTCCGTCGGTGCTCGAGATCGTGAGGAAGGAGATGGAATGCGCCGTGCTCTCCGATCCTCGCAACGCCGCATTGATCATTCGGTTGCATTTCCATGACTGCTTCGTTCAGGTTCGTTTTCATTCCCGGGCTAGTAGCCGTCTTTGCAAGCTTGCTAAGATTTGAACCTCAAAGGCCGCCACGGGGTGTATCTAGATTAGATTTCGTGGGGACCAATGTGTCTGTATATCTAGGTAATTATGTTCCTTATTCTGCCCCCACGAATGGTTATTTTTCATGAAGGACTGCTCCCAATTTCCATGTACCAATTGTGCATAGAGCTAAAAGATATGAACACGTGAGACACGAGCAGTAACTCTAGAGCTCGGGCTAAGAGACACGGTCAGAATGACATTTAGTGATGTGTCACCGTTGATATCGACCCACATGAGATTTCCAGATGTGCGGGACGGAACTTATTCTATTAAGCTAAGCAGAGGCTAAACTAGCAAATTAGAACCCGTACACGCTGGATGGATCCTTTTTTCTTTTCTTTTTTTTTTTGCCTAACGATTAAGACGACAAACGTAGGGATGCGACGGGTCGGTCTTGCTGGACGACACCATCACCCTTCAAGGAGAGAAGAAAGCTTCCGCCAACGTAAATTCTCTTGGAGGGTTCAGGATCATCGACCGCATCAAGAACATGCTCGAATCCGAGTGCCCCGGTGTCGTCTCCTGCGCCGACATACTCACTGTAGCTGCGAGAGACGCTACGCTTCTGGTATGTCCCCACCAACTTCCGTCTCTCTTCAAGCATAAAAGCGTGGATCATCCATTTTTCTTCTTTCATGTCCCTGTGCCATCGCTAGTCGTGGATCGGATCTGTCATGACCTCCGAAACACCATTGACCCAATCTATCAAATCACGGGCCAATCTATACTGGGGAGACTAAGTTCTTATCGCGATAATGTGACGTGGTAAATTTCTCGGATTTCGCCTAGGTTGGTGGACCTTACTGGGATGTTCCCTTGGGAAGAAAGGACTCGAGGACAGCGAGCTACGAGCTCGCCGCCGCCAACCTCCCCACAGCTGATGAGAGCCTTCCGTCCATCATCTCCAAGTTCCTTTACCAAGGCCTCTCCGTCACCGACACGGTCGCTCTCGCTGGTAAATCGACCAAGCTCTCTAGTCAATTTCAATGTACTATGATTTTGGTAACTTCTCGCGGTCCGGATGAATATGCTGACAAGTGACAGCTACATAATAGATTTCACCTCCGAACTGCAGGGTGATGTTGTCATTGAATGCGACTAATTGTGTCAGCTAAATTTGCCTAATTTTGCGCATCCCTGTCTCTAAAAAGTTTTACTCTTCGGCCCAAATCAAATTCCAAAAAAAAAATGAATGGTAAAATTTCAAATAAATGCTCAAATTGCTGTTATTTTTTCAAATAAAAATCCAAAGTGAAATTATTTCAAATGAGCGTCTGAAGTAGATATGATTTTAAATAAAGTCCTGGAGTAACCATATCAGTTTAAAAAAAAGGACCTATCACCAATTGGTTAGGAACAATTTTGTCATTTATTATTTTTTTATTTTTTTATTTGTTCTCTCCTTTTTGCCATTTTCTTTAAAAAAAAAAAAAAAACAACAACAACAACAACAACAATCTGCCTGTGGATGCCACCACATCGCCTGTGTTTTCCCTTTTTTTTGAATTTTTTAAATTTGTAGTTTTATGTTTTTTAATTTAATTTAACTAAAAATTGAATTAAAATTTTATTTTGCCGAAAATGCCTTTGATTGGCTGGAATAATTAGCCGGCATGCAAGATCAAGCTCTTATTTGAAATAGTTATAACTACTTTAGGCCTCTTTTTTTTTTTAACAAGGAGAGTACTTCAAGTTCTTAATTTGAAACAATAACCAATTTTAAGCATTTATTTGAGAAAATAATGACAATTCCAGCACTAAATTTGGAATTTTCACAAAAAGAATAACAATTTCCCTTATAATTATGATTTAATTTTAACAATTGATGGAATGCATATAATCGATAGGGGCCCACACGGTCGGGATGGCACGGTGCGCGAATTTCCGAGCCAGGATTTACGGGGACTTCGAAGCGACGTCCGGAAAAACTCTAGCCTCGGAGGCGAACCTCGGCCACTTGAGGTCGATTTGCCCGCCGATAGGAGGGGATAACAACATCGCGCCAATGGATCGCGTGACCCCCGACCTATTCGACAACTCCTTCTACCACCTGCTCTTACAGGGGGAGGGCCTGCTCAGCTCGGACCAGGAGATGTACTCGAGCATCCTGGCGGTGCAGACGAGGGGGATCGTGAAGAAGTACGCGGCCGACCCGATCGCCTTCTTCGAGCAGTTCTCGGAGTCGATGGTGAGGATGGGGAACATCACGAGCCCGGAAAGCTTCGCCAATGGCGAAGTGAGGAGGAACTGTAGGTTCGTCAATACGTGGGCTCCAGAGATCTGAGAAATCGATTCCCATGCAACAGTGAAATGGAAAAGCAACTTGTGTCCATGTATCAATCATGGGAATCACAACCTTTTTTTTTTTTTTCTCTCTCTCTCTCTCTTTGGATTTTGCGAGTTGATTCTCGAAAAGTTGGTCTACTGTGGCTTGCCCTTTCCACATCAAAATTAGAGGAACGGTCGGTCCATGGCAGGAGCACAATTTGGATGTGGGGCTGCAAAGGTCGTGAGTTTGTTGACTAAGGTCGTCCGTGAATCATTTCGTGGAGGTATGCCATTGCTCGGTCGGTGATTGGTTGTTGACGACTAGGTTGTCCAAATCTGATGACTCCACCGGAAAGTTCTCAGGAAATTTCGTTGGCAGATTGGATTGTTTGTTAAATTAATAAAGAATATTTTGCTTTTCGGATTTCTAAATTCTTTCCTCGAGTTGCTGTATTTTTTTAATATTCTTTCTTTCTTTCTTTTCATTGGTGTGATATGAATCCAATCATCGTACAATTCATCGGATCGGATGCGACACAGTTGATAAAGTGGGGGCGGGCACATAAGAAATGCTCTTTCTTTTTCATTGTTTCGGCATGTACGAAAATGACATTGTCACGTTTCGTTTCTTATGATATTTCCAAATTATATGTATTTAAGCAACGAAACTCGAACACATAACATGATCGTATTGCATTAGGAAATTACGAACCTTTTTTAATCGGTTGATTAACAAATAGGCGAGATAAGAGTTGTCTAAGCAAATGTGTGTGTACAAAATGGATCACACTTATTTGGTATGTCTGTTCTAAATGCAAGACACTAGCTTTCATCTTTTTCATTCAAAGTGAGTGTTAGTGAGGTTTATAAAATTATGGAAATTAGATTTTTGCCACAAAAAAAAAAAATGCTAGCGGAACACTTATTAATCAATTAAAGAAGGAAGTATTACGGTTTTCCTATGGACCAATTGTCCTCGATTTGAAACCGAATATTTTTCCACTAATCATACTTGTTAGGACTGTTGTCACAAAAATGTTCTTAATATGAGAATAAGCTATTCATTTAGTCTCATTTGAAAATAAGCTGGTTGTCGAGCCTCGGGTGATGGTTGGCGACTGGCCACACAAGGTGGAGCCTCGCTAGATCTCGGCGAGGTCGGCCACATGGCGAGCTCGAGCTCGATCCTTATCGGCCGTCTCGTGTTGCTAGCCATCGACTATCGCTGAGGTCCATCGATCAGCAAATGAAAATATAATATATATATATATATATAATCATATGCACGTATAAATACATAATATAGTACAACTATGAAAAAAAAATTGAATTTTATTTTTTAACCTTAGATAAATTTATGAAATTGAAATTATTTTACAAATGAGAAACGAACACCAGAGAAAACGTTTTCTATAACATATCACCAAACAAATGATTTTCGGGGAAACCAATTTCCTTTTTCATGGAGTTTTCCTCGATCGGTTCAAATCAATTTCATTTACTCTCTCTCTTTCCTATGTAAGTCCCCATCTTCTTACGTCAAACAACCCAATCTCCTTCATCAGTAATGCCATCCACATTGATTTTTTAATCATCTTAACAAAGCACCAATTCATTGCTTCTTGAATCGCGCCCTGTTCATTTTTTTTTATTTTTTTTTTTGGCCAATGCAAGGTGGGTCTACCCATTAACTGATCGAGTGGAAACCATTTAACAAAATGTAAATTTACATTACAAGTCAAAGTAGGTGTCGTACCTGGGGAGGTGAAAGCAATGTTCCTAGTTAAGGTATTAGTGCACTTTTACCTATTCGATTCTGAAAGTTTTAATTTTGTCAATTTAGTACTAAACATTTTAATTTTAACTTCAAAGATAAAGGTCTAGACGAAATTCTCATTCGCCATGTAGGAGTCGTGCCTAGGTAGGTTGGTAAGATACTAACTAAAAATTCCAGTTTATTCTAAAGCCAAAGATATAAAGTTCCAATCATAATATTCCATTTCCCGTTATCATCTCACCAATCACGATTATGTTTACCTGTTTCGTCCCGTTCATCTTTTTTTCGGATTATTATTACTCTTCATGGATAGAGATTTCCGGAGTTACATCTCTTATTTCTAGCCGTCTTCTTGCTCATATTATTTTGCCTTAACAGTTATTTATCTCGATCATACAAAGGAAATCGGACCAATTGCGACTGGTTTCAAGTTTGGAAACATTAAAAATGAATCCTGATGGGTGGCAAACCTCAGCGGATTTTCGGACCCATCATTTCTATTTGGTGGTAAACCTCTCTTTAAGTCCTGGCAATGGCCATTATTGTGGCCCCGCCAAGAGAACATGCAAACGATTGTCGTCGTTACGGAAGTTTAGGAAAAGCGAACGAATTTAACGCCGACTTTTTTGACCGGCTACTTTTCCGACACGGCGGCGTCGATACGACGTCGAGATTGTTAACGCGAGATGTGTGGATCTTTCAAAAAGCACTGGCCAAGTGGGTTTCATTTTTCATCTGAAAATAATTTTTGGAACAAAAATTTATTTTTAAAATAAAATTGAAACAGAAACTCGTTTAGAAACTTAATTTTAATAAAATAATTTAAAAATAATTTTAAAAAAAAGAAATAGATTTGAAACGTAAATGAGAAATAAAAAAAATTACTTCTCCAAACAATAGAAATAAAAATAGAAATCTCCGTTGGCGGCCAATCCCGCCGATCGCACCTCGTCAGCCGTCGCCAGCCCCCGATAGTCGGTCATCAGCCGCCGCCACCGTCATCTGTCGCCGCCATCACCCGTCGCCGCAGCCGCCGGTCGCCCGTCTCTAGTCGCCAGCCATCGTTGCCCTACCACCGCATTTTTTAGAAATAAAAATTTTCAATTGTTGTTAAACAAATTTTTATTTTATGATCAGAAATTTTATATCGTTGTCAAACACATTTTTTTCCTCAAAAACTCATCCAAAAACAGAAATATAAAAAATATTTCTATTTCAAGAAATTATTTTTGGACATGAATGATTTTAATGCGCACCCTAAACCTCGTTTGATAGGGAATTATTTGCCAAATGGAGGAGAAGTTGATCGTTCATGATGGGTAACATCGTTATGGTTGCTCAGAGATATCCCCCTATCGAATATCTTTACGAAGCAGATTAAGGTGCGGTTTGAAACTCTTATAGGATAAATGCTAAAAAGATGCTTAAAATTCATCGTGATTCATTTTTAAACCATGGCAACATCGGAAAAAGAATTTCGCTTTATTTAGCACATCTCTTTGTAGCAACTCTCAACTAAAAGATAAATAAATTAGATATAACAATAGATATTCATGAGTCCATGCTCGAACTGCCAATTAAAAATCCTCCCCCTTATACCCTCTCC
Organism: Rhodomyrtus tomentosa; assembly: GCA_028455895.1. Taxonomy (NCBI): domain Eukaryota; kingdom Viridiplantae; phylum Streptophyta; class Magnoliopsida; order Myrtales; family Myrtaceae; genus Rhodomyrtus; species Rhodomyrtus tomentosa. The sequence continues at coordinate 6,556,899 of JAPCWY010000003.1, read as the reverse complement.
CGCTCGCTTGGGAATGGGGCCCCCATGTCTTCATGCCGATGAAAAATGTGAATCACTCCTCAACAGCTCACACATAAGACTATTCAAACTTGACTGCTCGCTTGGGAATGGAGGCCTCATGTCTTCATTTCCATGAAAAATATGAATCATACCTCAACAACTCATACATAAGACTATTCAAACTTGAGGTTGATGTAGTCAAACTTGTGAAGGAGAGAAGAAACTTTTCTTTGGATCTATACATGTCAATGGGAAAAAAAAAATATCAAAAAGTCATAAACATGCTATATTGATGCCAAACAATGATAAACCTTTAGTTGTACAAAGTTATTTATAAATCTTTTATTTTTGTACAATTGAGTCCATTCGATCAGTTTTAGTCAGAAATTACAAGACGTCGGTCGTTTTACGTGACATGATCAGTGTGACGTGGATACTTTTTTCTTTTAATTTTTAATATTTATATTAATATTTTTTTCTTCTTCTTCTTCTCTTTTCTTTACTCTTTTCTTATTGAGGGATGACGAAGAAAAAGAAGATGAAAAAACCAAAAAAATATTAATTAAGTGCATGAAAAATAAAAAAATCCATTTTGGCGATTTTAGGCCAACATTTACCGGATGAACTCCAATTAGCTTAAATGTAAAAGGTTTATAACTAAATTTGTATAAAAAAAAGATATGGTATTGTGGCATTAATTTGAATTGCATGTCCACAAATATGGGATGAATGAAGAAAGTCGATGATGCATATGGATGTAATTGGACTCTGAATATCTACTGTTATAGTTCACGTTTATGATTCCTTGCTCCACATTGACATGAACATAAGGAAATCAACCCGACTCTCAATTCCCTATTCCAAGTGTGGAATCGCTCACCCGACCATCCAGACCGAACCGATAACATGTATAATTTATTTAATTTATAATTTTTTTTAAAAAAATCCTAAATCTCCAAACTGAAACTCTCTCGTTTTGTCTCAAACTTTCACTCTCATCTCGATATTTATTTTTTCTCGTCCTAGACTCTCATTGTTTCACTCTCACCTCAGTCTCTCCATCTACGTCTCCGTCTCCGTCTATCAACTTCCATCAACTCACATTTAAGCCTCCAGCCATTCATCGCTTCCCTCTCTCGCTCTCAATCGTATCCATTTGCTATAAGTTTGAACACACACACACATTCAATTTACTCATCAAAGCCCTAATTTTTCGGTCTTCATTTGGTCGGTGAAATTTGGGGGAACCGGTTGCATGAATTCATTCGGACATCGGCTGGAATCAACGGAGGGTTCCTGATTTCCATCTTTCGGAACTTGTCCTTAGTGGACGATTCTCGATTTCAGAATGAGAACGGTCTATCCGGACCATATTCTCCCCTTGCATGAGTAACCCATTTCAGCGGACCCGCACAATTCCAAATCTAAATAGCTTTGGCAACGACTAGCCCAGACAATTAGTTTAGGGTTCAAATGCAAGATCAGAAGAAGAAAGAACGGCTAAGAGAGGCGTGCGCTTTGCGACAGAGGATGGGACACACATTTTACAACGTTGTGAATAATTATTTGATTCAATATCACGAAAAATTCTAAAATTATATAATTGTGAGGCTGTGACAGCCAAACTATTTTTTTATCACGAAAAACTTCAAAATGATACGTTTGTGATAAATTTACTCTAAAAGAATATACTTATGGCAAATTTACTCTATGTTAATTTTTGTTAAATTTTATCGTTGAATTACTAATTTGGATGATAAATGGCAGTTGATGAGTGCATCAGTTTGAAATTTTTTCAGTTGTTAACCCAATTTAACATAAACTAATGAAAAATAAAATTGTCATAGGAGTACCAGCTTGAGATTTTTAGCGATAAAAAATAATTTGTGGTTAAATTTATCACAGCAGTTTGGATTTTTCTGTGGTCAAAAAAATAATTTGAGATAGATTTATCACATGTGTATCAGTTCGGTATTTTTTATAATAAAAAATAATTTAAAATAAATTTTTTATAGGTGTACAGATTTGAATATTTTTATTGATATTAGACCTAATTATTATTTTGTACCAGCGATCCGTGCGGGACAAGTACGCTGTGGGACTTCTGCGAATGGTGCCTCTTAACGACGGGCATCAATAAATAAAAGGATTATATTTATTGCAGGATCCTTTTTTAAAAAGCAAACCTTGCTCTGTCTTCTCTTCTCTCTCTCTCTCCTCCTGTCCTGGCTCTCTCTACAGAGAGAGTGAGTCTCCGAGGCCGAGCGAGCGTGCAGAATCCTCCCCACATCCCGATAAAAATCCCCCCGGAAAAAATCTGATCTTCTTTCCAAAAGCGAGAGCCGAAATCACCCACCACCCTCATTGTGAGTCGGCGTATATAAAGCGAGTCCAACTCCCTCCGCCAGGAATTGCCATGCTCGTCCCCTCTCCTCCTCGGCTTGCTCAGTGACCGGCGGCCGCGACTCCGGGCAACTGCTGTTCCGGTTGCTCTTGGAATCGGCGCATTGGGTCGGTTTGCGATCGGTTTGTTTCCTGTCGCCAATGCTTGTTCAAGCGACTTCTTTTCGTGTCGTGTGGATTTCGATTCGGCATCTGCTGAGTCGGTTGCCTGCGCCTCGTTGGCGGCGGATCGGACCGAACGGTTTTCGTCGGAGGTTTTGACCTCGTTTCGGTGGATTCCGTGTCTGTATGAATGTTGCCCTGCTCAAGTTCTTTCGGTGTGAAGTGGCGCTTCCAGCACTGATCATCGAGTGTTTGAGCTGATCGTGTTTATTTGTTAGACTGTGTTAGATGTTCGGATTGTGCTCTGTTTTCGTAGACCTTTTTTTGTTGTTTGATTCTCTTGAGAAAGTTGAATTAACGCTTGCACAATTTGCTTAAGTGTTGTCGTGTTATCGAGTCTCTGAACCTTTCTTTTCCTTTCATCTATGTTTGTGCGAACTACTACTGCTAAAGGTGAAACATAGGAGTCTTTTGCAGTTGGTGCTTGCAAGATGCTGTTTTTAGTACAACTCGATGTAATTCAACGGAATCTGACGCAAATTAAGATGTTTGTGATAGTCTGCTGATTTTTTTTTGTTCTTTTCTAAAAGTTAATGAAGTGCTCGGTGATCACATCTTTGTACTGCATGGAGTGGTCTCTGCAGCCAATTTCTTTTTTCCATTTTGCAACTTTATGGAAAGTTTATGTTGCTCTGACCTAACTTTCAGAAGATTTGTTTTCCCTCACGTCATAACTTTTATTCCATCAGCTTTTTCTCTGTTGAGCATGTGGCGCTTGATAAGCATTCTATTGTAGATTCTTGTTGAGAAGCATAATTTTTGGCTATATTGTTAATACTGTACTTATAAATGGATTTTTTCCGTTGTGGAGTCAGGATAATTGCAAAATGACTCAAGATGGTTCTAGCGTCGAATCATTCCAACGAAAGCAAGGACTATTGAAAGATCAGGTCAGATTAGTTAAGAGGAAGGACTGTAATCGCCACGAGATAGTTCCTATCCAAGATCCTTTGTCATTTGAGAAGGGGTTCTTCATAGTCATTCGTGCATGCCAATTACTAGCTCAGAAGAATGAAGGAATTATACTAGTGGGCTTGGCCGGTCCCTCTGGTGCTGGAAAGACTGTATTTACAGAAAAGATTCTGAACTTTATGCCTAGCATATCTGTTATATCAATGGACAACTACAATGACTCTAGTCGAATTGTTGATGGCAACTTTGATGGTAAATAAATTTTCCCTTTCTTCTGCAGCGTTGAGTAGGGCATGTTTTCACTCTAGGCATGGCAACTATCAGTCACCACAGCATCTTCCAACTTATACTCCAGCTTGTGAAATACTACTCCCTATAAGCTTACAATAATATTTTTTAGTTCTTCCTCAGATTATTGTAGATGAGAGTCACGCAGTTTTTAAACTTGTTGACTGGTAAATTTACCTCAGCATCATGCTATACGTTGCTTCATATTGCTCATTATCTTCACATTTGTGTGAAAGGAGAATAGGAAATATTATTGCAGTTCGTCATACATTGTGCTTGAAGAGATTTGGCGATTTGATTTATTTATGCGGTTGAGGAGATTATTTTGTCAATACCTGTCAGTGGAGAAAATATGAGAACAAAAAAGTATTTAAAAGACTATAGTTCTGAAGAAGCACATTAGTTTTATGAAGTTATTCCTAGTATGTTTTCACCGACGACTGGGCAATATGGTGTGGGAAAACTAATTGCAATCACTTTGGATATTTATGTTTAAGCGTTCCGAGAGTGAAAAGGGGAATCACCAGTGCAGAAGGCTTCTTACTATGTGAGGGCTGGGGGAGGGTCATCTATTATGACTTTTCACTTAACCCCCCGCCCAAATTAAAAAAATAAAAAAGAAAAATCTGCGTACACAAATTTCTTTGACTTCAATAAATCCATGTTTTGAATTGAGTGATCACTAGCTTTTGGTGTTCAGGACATTTTACTATAATAACAGGACTAAGAAGAATGTTACTGGTACGGCTGATCAAAGGGAGCGCTGCGTGCTTGTATAAGCTGTCAATTGCTGCTAAGAGTTTTTTTTTTTCCTTCTTAAAGCTGTGAATAATCCAACATCTCTATTTTGACTTGAAGTTGTAACTCGCTAGTTTGTTCACTATAGTTCCCTTTCTAAAGATGAATAGTGATTTCTTTTCATTCAGATCCACGCATAACAGATTACGAGACTCTGCTCAGGGATGTCGAGGAGTTAAAAGCAGGGAAACCAATCCAAGTACCTATTTATGACTTCAAGACTAGCTCTCGCACGGGATACAGGTGGAAAGATCCTCACTACTAATTAATATGGCTTCTGAGTTTATATAGGCCATTCCATAGAAGAAGCTTTGGGGAATCAGTTCCTATAAGGTTTCAAGTTTTCTGCAAGTGCTTAACATAGCGAATGACCAAAGGAGCTTTGAGTTTGTGGTGCATGACATAGTTATGTCTTCATGTTGATGCTTTTACCTGTAGTCACAATGCATTTTCTCTCTTAATCCGTTGCCTTTTAGGTGAGAAAAATGATATTCCTCACAGTCGTCATGGTCTGATCATGATAGTTGGTTCTGTAGTTCCGCTTCCTTTAAGCTGTGGCGTCTTTTTGCAGTGCTTTATCTGTGAACATTTTTGTTGTTCGGCTTTCCCTTAATCATTTCTTCCTTCTTCCTCTTCTTTGCAAACCTTCTCAAACACAACCCACAGATACTTTATAAGTCATTCTCATATGGAGCAATTTTGACAGGACTCTTGAAGTACCAAGTTCCAGAATTGCTATTATCGAGGGAATCTATGCACTGAATGAAAAATTGAGACCTTTTCTGGATCTTCGTATATCTGTCACTGGTGGAGTTCATTTTGACCTAGTCAAGCGGGTTTTGAGGGATATACAGCGGGCTGGTCAAGAACCTGAAGAGATAATCCACCAAATCTCTGAAACGGTTTGCTTTTCCTATGTCAAAACTTAATAGACTTGGGGTATTTAACCACATATACGTCTGCAACACTTCTTCATGATATTTGTGATTGACAGGTATATCCAATGTACAAAGCCTTCATTGAGCCTGACCTCCAAACAGCACACATTAAGATAATCAACAAGTTCAACCCATTCACGGGATTCCAGAATCCCACTTACATATTAAAGGTATGCATCTTCCTTATTTGTTTGTTATTTGATGACAGGTTTGTTGGCTACGTCTCTCCGCCACCTTGTTCTGGAGGTGTTTGTTACTGTTAATTTGCAAATTGAGATACCATATCATGTATATGCTGCTGTTATAGTCATTGAGGAATGTAGCTGTGGATCAAATCAAGGCTGTGATTTCTGAAGAACATGCTGACACTTCCGAGCAGACATACGATATCTATCTTCTACCCCCAGGTGAAGATCCAGAGTCTTGCCAATCGTATTTGAGGATGCGGAATAAAGAGGGAAAGTACAGTCTCATGTTTGAGGTTTGTATTTAAGGCTGAGAGCTCTACTTTCATTATTATGTTATTGCGCTTCGGCTGCTGATACCATCAGCTAAAGAATATGTTTCATGACTGTTTGTTTGCTAAATATGAGATAGAAAGTTTCAGTTGAGGCTAATGGATGAATCAGTTGGGGCATCTGCTTTGATCTCCGGGCTTGTGAATTTAGGCATTGAACTTTCAAGACATGACTGCTTCCATCTCTCTTGATACCGACTTTTTTTGGAGATATGAATTCATTAGAATTCCACTCCTCATTGGCAGAAATACTGACGTGGTATTTTATCTGATAAATGTTTCTTTCAGGAATGGGTGACTGACAACCCTTTTGTGATATCACCTAGAATAACGTTTGAAGTGAGCGTCCGCCTCCTAGGTGGGTTGATGGCCTTGGGATACACAATAGCAACTATTCTCAAGAGAAGCAGCCATGTGTTTTCTGCCGATAGGGTGACTGTGAAGATTGATTGGCTAGAACAATTGAACCGTCAGTATGTACAGGTAACTTTGTATATCCTGACATGAGCCGTTGTTCTCTTTGAGTGCTTTCACATGTAAAACATTGTTCAAGCTTGAATGTGCTCTATTTGTTTGTCTTGTCCTTTTTCCTTCACACAATGTTGATCATTGGTTGAGAGTTTTAATGTCTTTATTTTTGGCACATTGAGTTATGATATCTAATTGGAAAGTTCTTGGTTCAACTATCAACTTGTGGCAGTTTGTTTGATGCGATTGTGTAGTCTTTTTCCGAAATGAATTTATGAGTACTCGCAAGACATATCCATCGAAATTGAACAGTTGTTCAAAAGCAGTTATTTGAGATTTTCCTTGGAATGAAACTGAAGTATTCAATCTGATTTAAAAGAATGTCTGATGACTATACCTGCCAATAATTTAGATATCGTCTGTGAAATTTTAAGACAAGTAGGATGTTCCAGGGCTGTATTTGCGGATCTGGCCAATTTAAGAGATGGGATCATGTGGAGTGTTTTCATATTCAGTTGTTTGTGGGTAATATAGTCTGCATCTTTCAATTTTTTTCCTTTTGATATTCGAACTGAAACCGTAGGCATTTGTAAAAGGTACAAGGAAAAGATCGTCAAGTCGTTCGAAGTGTTGCCGAGCTGCTTGGGTTGGAAGGCTCATATGTTGCCCGCACGTATATAGAACAAATACAACTGGAAAAGCTTGTTAATGAGGTCATGGTATGGAAGCTTCCCAAGCTCACAATGTTTTTCCTTATGGACGTATGCTAACCAAGGCATTTATAGGCATTGCCAGAAGACTTGAAGACAAAGCTTAGCTTAGATGAGGATCTTGTTGCAAGTCCAAAAGAAGCCCTTTCTCGAGCATCTGCTGATAGGGTAGCTATGAGAAGTAAGCATCTGAAGAGGTGCAATAGTCTAATCCTTTAATTTTTTATTTTTTATTTTTCAGTCTTCTCCAGTTTGAGCGCTTTGCATCCTCAGGATGGTTGCTTTTTAAAGTCATATAATCTTCTGAGTAAACTTGTGCTTGGCAATTTCTCCTTGTATGCATTTCCCCATGATTAAAGATCTGGGTAGTGCTTCCTACAGAGGCATCCTGGATAGCTCCCTTGTTAGTGAACTCTTTACCCGATCATCACCTATCCATCTGATTGTAAACTCTTTATACAAGTTTAGGAGTTCTTTAAGAGTTACGGAATGATTTCATGTGCATGTTCAGGGCTTCAGTTTGATAGGACAGTATAATGATTTCCCGAATTCCTGGGTTGATTATCACGATAAATGTGTGACACAGAAAGAGGGAAAGATTGCACAACACAATCCGATGCTATAGGATGTGCGCCGTAGATGAAGTTTCTTTCATTGGATACTTTCATTGAGCGTCCTTCGTAGATCAGTAAATTGGTACATGCATTCCACATTAAGTGGTTGTTGCTGCTATATTTAAATTGACATCTCTATGCTTTCTTTTACAAATGAAGAGACTTGAGTAATATCATCATTTGACAGTTTTTGCTTAGTCTTTTTAGACATCATATTTACATGAAGTACTCCGGAATCACATGTAATGATTTACATGTCCTTCCAATGCACAATTGATTAGATCAGCTGAAATCTGTTTTCAAGGAGGATAAACATGGTTGAATTTATGTGGCATAGGCAAAGTAAACCTTCACGAAATAGCCCTTCTGTTATCCTTGCTAACTAATGGAATGACTTAAATTCTCTGGGCAGTGGCATGTCACACTCATATTCAACCCAAAGGGACAAGAATTTGTCAAAGCTTAGCTTCGCTATGAGCAATCCAAGATTTGATGACAGAATCTCGGCTGCATCAACAATACTTCCTAACCAGGTGACTTTTCTGGAAATGTTGTTCTCTTTTTATTGTTGTAAAGCTTTATCTTATACTGATCTCATTGAGTTCCCTTTTCTCCTTACAGGGTGTCATTACTCAACTTTCAGATCAAATTTCCTCCCTCAATGAAAGAATGGATGATTTTACCACCCGTATTGAAGAATTGAATTCCAAGTTAACAACAAAGAAAAATTGCTTGAGCCAACAAAATATGGCCCTTAATCCTGAGGCTTGCAATGGATCAGCTCCAACTTCTTATTTTATTTCTGGGTTGGGAAACGGTTCTTTGACTGGATCCATAATGCCCAATTCCTCGTCAGCCTCCCAACTTGCTAAGGAGTCTCCTTTGATGGAAGAGGTAGACTTTATCTTGTTTACGTGTCTTATTCTATAGTTTACTCTTTTTCTTTGTTGGTATTTTGACTGTTTGGGGGATATTGTTGAATGAACAAACATGTTAAGTTTTCTGCCATCCAACATATACTAGAATTGGAGACGGAGAGTTAGTTAATGTTCTTGATGTGCTTGTTCTCTGCCATCCAGTGTACCCTGGAATTTGAGATGGAGAGTTAGTTAATGTTTATCTTCTTCTTCGTCATATTTTTTCTGATCCCTGTTATGCCTTGATTAGATATCAACAGTTGCACGTGGGCAGAGACAAATCATGCATAGGCTTGACAACCTCAGTAATCTTCTCCGGGAGACCTTGGGGGAGAGATCCCACCTTCTAACCACCAGCAAGAAAAGTGTGCTTGTGCTTGACACAGACCGCATGAAAATTCCTCTTATTTGCACCCTGGCTTTCGGCGGTTTAGGAATTCTCGTGTTCAAGGGTCTTTCAAACAGAAATTGATCTTCTTTTTTGCCTCTCTAATTGATTCTTTCAGATAGTAAATTTCAAAGTCCTGTTCTAACGTAGAGTTCAAGTGCCATGCAGTCCATCTTTCTGTTCTGTCCTGGAAAGCAGTTGCTTGGGGAATGGAGGGTGCCCTGATCTTGAAGTTCCTTGTTGCAAAAGAGAAGGTTGGTCCAGCAATTTTTGTATCCTGCGGCCGGAGTTTTTTCGCTTTCTCTCTCTTCTTCCCCCTTTCGGGAGAAGTAGCGATAGTTTACTTGCTACTTTCATTGACATTCTGAAAGTGATCGATACAACGAATGAAAGTCCATAAATTCCTTAAATTGTTCTATGAGATGATAGCTGGAATATACAGGGAGTCCATTATGCAATCTCATGCCTAACTGATTGAGCTACTAATCTTATTTAAGATAAAGGTTCCATTGCTATCATGAATTGCTGTTGGAGTTCAAGAATGAGGATCTAAACAGTGAAAGTTTTTCACTCATGGTGACTTATATCTTTTTGCCTTCATGTTTTCCCACTCTTAAAAGCTGAAAGAGGGCAAGGGGTAGGTATAAGGATCGCACATAATATAAGGAAGTATTAACTTTCCATTGTTTTGTTGAGTTCTGGATCACGTTTAAATGTGAACCATATATATATTATTTATCTGCCATTTCCTGTGTTACGGCAATGTAGGGCGCAAAAACTTACTTTCGGATCATTTTGAAACTGTCAAATTATAGCATATATCTTCAAAGTACCACAAGATTTTCATCTTTTGATATATAAACATGCCTAAAATTCAAGTAATGCTTGAATCGATGGATACGTATTGAAAGGCAGATTTGGTGAATTGATGTATTTGCTTGTGAGTCGGGAGATTAACTATTTGCATAATAAACACACATCGCTCGGACAAATCGAAAATCGATCATTTCTGACAGCTATATGGTTTCTTGATCATGTTCGTCCATCATTTATTAAATGAACCATCAGGGAAGAATAGACATGATGACAGATGCAAGCGCTAAAAATCGTCCTTCTCACGAACTGTAACTGTTCACACAATATTGTCATATTTCTTTTGTTTTTCATGTGCAATTCTGACGGGTACGTGGAACATGTCTACAACATCGATTATACTCAATAAACGAAGAAGAAAACAATTGGGTAGTATTTATTGCTAAAGAAATCACAAATGCGCAATTTACTTTTTAAATGAAGAAGAAAACAATTGGGTAATATTTATTGCTAAAGAAATCACAAATGCACAAATGAAGATAATATCCATCAATTAATTCATAATTATTGTAAGATTGAAATTTTAAATATGAAAGGAGCTTATTGTAGCATTCTAGAGCCACTTAATCGACTATGACAAGAATTGAAAAACTCACATTCCGAAAAATGTACTGTTTGGACTCTCTCAACACTTATGTGAAACTTCAACATGAACCGTAGAATTATGAACAAGGATTCTACTTTTCTATTGCTTTCATGAGCTTTTGACATGAATCAAAGAGCTATGAAGGAGAAGGAACATCGACTCTCTTGTCGTCTTCGTGGAGCTTTGACATGAACAAAGAATTACGAATGAATCATGAAAATTCAACATAAATAAAAAATAAAAAAGAAAACAAGACGGAGATAATTAGAAATACTTATTTTAAGTTTGAATTTGTTCATTTAAAATTGGAACTCTTCTACTTCATTATTATTAAAAGAGAATTGTCCATCACTTTTTTTGGTTATTCTGAATGATCGTTTCTATATTAGAACCCAAATAGTATTTTATGTTTAATGATTATTTATATTTTTAAAGTTAAGAAGTTTGTTATTTGAGAGAAATAACTTTTATACTATAGAGATAAGAAATCATATTCACCTTTATCATAACTTTCTTTTGAGATTTTTCTCTGTGCTATATACCATTATGCTACATTTGGTAGTCAGGATAAAATTCAGGAGGACAAAATTTATACTATCCTGTGTTTGATGCTCGCCTAGGATAAAGTGAGATATAAAAAGGCATATAGCCTCAATAAAATTATTCTATGGAGGATGTGGGATAAATGTAGATAGAATTTCTAATAATCCTAATGCATAAGTTATTTTTTTCGAATAAAAATTTTCTTAAATTGATAAAATTAAAATAGAATTAGACTATAAATAACATTTTATTTTTAAAATAAAAATTCAAAATAAAAATAATCTCATTATTATTTATTCCCAATTTTATTTATATACTTGAATTTCTTTTTATCTTATAATATAAATATTCCATATGTAATTTGTGTTGATTACATACTTTAGGTATTTTAGCAGTTTAAGAATATTGGTGTAGTTTACTATTTAGTAAAATGTTATTAGATAACGGTGGAAGAGGAAAAAATAAATTGAAAAATAAAATAATAAATAATAAAAATGAAGTAGGCACGAGAATCTTGAGAGATTCTCATCTCTCTTTTTTTTTTGCGACTTTTAGATTTATCTACACTAATATGTCGTTCATACCAAACAATAAATAAAATATGATGTGAAAATATTCGAATTTATTATTGCGAGTAACCAAACAATGGATATGATATAGCAAAATTCCAATCCCATTTTATCCTATCCTATTTAGAAATTATGATGACCAAATGCAGTCTTAATATCTAACTTTATACAATCTTTGTCAATCACCAATAACAGGATAGGACAAATCCTAACCCCATTTTATCTTGGCTACCAAAACCTAGCCGAAGTTTTTGTTTTTTTGGTCGGAACCTAGTCGAAATTAATTAAGAGGTTTTTTCGACTAAAAAAAAAGGATTAGTACCACGAAAATTCCTAAACTGTACACCTATGATAATTTTACCTTAAATTATTTTTTTGACCATCAAAAATCCAAAACTGGTATAATTGTGACAAATTTACCCCAAACTATTTTTTTGACTACAAAAAATCATAAAATGATACAACTATGACAAATTTACCCCAAGATAATTGTTTTTAACCAAAAAAATTCCAATCTGGTACACATATGACAAATTTATCATTTGCTAATTTTTGTTAAATTGAGTTAATACCATGAAAAATTTAGACATAGGGTAACAGGTATATCGGATAATTACAAAGTGTTATCCAACTCAGTAATTTGATGAAAAATTTTAACAAAAACTAACGGAGGGTATGTTTGTCATGATTGTACCAATTTGGGCTAAATTTATCACAGGTATACAAGTTTGAGATTTTTCGTGGTAAAAAAAATAGTTTAAGATAAATTTGTTTCAAGTGTACTAATTGAGATTTTTGGCAGTATTAACCCAAAAAAATTAGAGGTTTTGTGGGCCAGGCTTTTCACACTGGAGAACTACCTTGCTGGGCTTGGACATGTCCGTACAGAACAAGAGAGCACCACGATGCAGCTCTGGTCTGGTCCGCACCGAATCGGGACCTCGTTACCGAGGTACAATATAATAGACAAAACCTCAAAACAAATCCGCATCAGCGAAGCGCTCTGTTCCTTTCGGCGATGGACTTCTGACAGCGACGTCCCGTTACAGGAGACCGACGTAGGTAGAGATAGCACTCACGGTATGTCTTTCGTGCACTGCATTCCCGTCGATTCGGTCCTTCATCTTTTCGATTTCTCTTCTTTTATCGCCCAGTCTGCTTGTTTGGTTCGTGGTCGATGTTGTGGCCGGTGGCGTGTCATTTTTGGCTCCGATCGGGGCAGAAATCCCGAAGTTTGTGCAGCTCGCGAGTCATCGTTCCCCTTTCATTTGGTCCCCTGACAATTCCGAAGAAATGAATTGCGCGTCGAAACCGTTGGGTCTTCTTTTGGCTGAGTAGTGTTTCTTCAATGCTGTCCGGGCACCGAAAGTTTGAACATTTGGACTCCGTGCGCACGATTTTCGGGAGAAGCATGAATGGGGTTTCCTAATTCTTCTTTCGTTTTGGTTTTTGGACATTCTTTTGAAAGTAGGAGTCCGATCGATCTAACTGCATGTGGAGTCGTATTCTCTCGAACTTTGTCAACTGACGGTGCCTGTATTTACAATGCTGATTGAGTTCTTCTTAAGTTTCCTTTGATGTTGTTAAATGAAGTTGAGTGGATCTTAGATATTGAAGTATATCTTTGCAGGCTTTAGCTGACGATTTTTATTTATTTATTTATTTATTGCCTTTTGAATTTCCGGGGTATAGGGTTTTCGTTGATCATGCTGGTTACGACACATGGATGATCTCATAAGCGATCTGCCGCAGAGTATTCTGGAAAGCATCCTCACTCGGCTGCCTATTAGGGATGCTGTGAAGACTAGCATTTTGTCTAGGAAATGGAGGTACAAATGGGCTTCGATTACTGAACTCGTATTTGATGATGAATGTGTCAGCTCGTCGCACGACGAGAGCTTAATCGAGGGGAATCTCGTGAAATTCATTACACGGGTTTTGTTTCTCCATCAAGGGCCAATCCACAAGTTTCAGGTCTCCACGTGCTACTTGCATAGCTGCCCCGATATCGATCAATGGATACTTTTCCTTTCCCGAAGTAGTGATGTCAGAGAATTGATTCTTAAGTTAGGGGAGGATGAATGGGTACGAGTACCCTCCTGTATTTTCAGTTGTAAGAAGTTGACTCATTTGGAGCTATCTTGTTGTGAATTGGATCCACCCCCTCGTTTTAAGGGATTCTTGTGTTTGAGGAGCCTCAGTCTTCATCGGGTCATGGTTGCTGCCGATGCTATTGAGAATCTCATTTGGAATTGCCCTCTTCTTGAAAATTTGGCATTATCATACTTTGAAGACACACTTGCTATTACTATCCGTGCTCCGAATCTTAAGCACTTGTATCTGGAGGGCGATTTTACGGACATCTTCCTCGAAAATACTCCTCTCCTATGTAGCCTATCTGTAGTTATGTACATGGCTGATGATATGGCTGAGCAATTTGAGCTTGAGCAAAGTTCGAATTGCAACTTTGTGAAGTTCCTTAGTCATGCGCCTCGTCTTGAAAGTCTTGCAGGACGTGCTTACTTTGCAAAGGTATTACCTGTTGTGCAAATTTTTTTTTTCACACCGTGTGTATTCAACCTCTAGCTAAGAGATTGATTTGGGTTTTATAGTATAAGGCTAAGCTGGTATGACCACTTTCTTGGTTGTTCTCTATTGCATTCTTACGTATGTGTGTGTATTTCAAAGTATTTGAGTATAGGTGATGATCCTGGACCACTCCCTATCACATTTGATCATCTGAAAATCATTGAGTTGTGTGAGGTGAGCTTTGAAGACATGAAAGAGGTTCTTGTGCTTCTGCGGCTGATAACGAGTTCTCCTAATTTAGAAGAACTTTGTATATCGGTGAGTGATCAAGTTCCTTTTAGTTGTTAGTCTTTGCACAGTATGCAGCAGCTTATTATCCTATTTCCTTTTTATTCCTTTTAGGCTGGTGCGAACACATCAGCTGTGGAAGCACCCGATTCTTTAGATATTTGGGAGAGAGAATGCCCTGCGGATTGGACATTCAAACAACTGAAAGTAGTCAAGATGACTGATGTAGATGGTATACCACATGAGATGAAACTTTTAAAATTCTTGCTTGGCAGCTCTACAGTTCTCAAGACGATGACTATAAGCCCTTCTACATATTTTAAGCATGATAGAATGGGTATGCTAATTGAGTTGTTGAGGTTTCGCAGAGTTTCTTCTGAAGCAGAAATCATATTTCTTCAAGAATGAGCTTTGACTTCTTTTGCATTGGATTCAGCAACTGAGTATTGTTTTGTCCTTTCTCTGAGAAGATTGGGTTTCTACTTGGATCCAGTCCTGTTGGATCGTTGAATATTCATAGCATTCCTTGTGTAATGTATATAAGCACTTTAAACTTCCTAATTACATGCCTTGAATCAGTTTTTCGGTTCTTTTTGGTGAGTTTCTTCTGATATCTCGCATCCTAAATCAAAATCTATTCACGGGTTATGATGTCCTTCGGCTCTGTGTACCCTTCTGTTTTGGCTTGGTTAGGTGCGGAGTGATGGTAGCATGCTGAAGAGTTTTTTTCTCTTTGCTAAGAACAGTTTAGATCGGATCGGAATCTGTACAATGAAACATTTGTACGCACTTAGTATTGGTTTTAATGTTGCTATACATGACTTTGCTACGATCGCGCTATACATATTCCTTTCTTCCATTCCTCCATAGCTCTTGGCCATCTTAAGCAACTTCTTCACCTTGGTCCTGAAAGCTCCATCGCCTGTATGAGCAAAGAGGAGTCATCGGTGAGATCGGAGTAACGCTCGGAGGAGGAGAACTCGTTCGCTGCTCTGCACCTCGTTGATTCGGCTCTCTGAGAAGCTTCCCACTTCTCCACGAGACCATCGCCTTCCAGCATCCTGACGACTTCAGACATCTTGGGCCGATGAGCTGGAAGGTATTGGGTACACAAAAGAGTTACTTGGACCATTTCTTCGAGCTCGATTCGGTCATAATTATCTTTGAGGTCCTTGTCTACTAGCATCTCTATCTTCTTTTCCTGGTGAATTTTCCTGACCTGCAGTTAAAGCCTCCGAATTAGCATAGAAAAGAGATGAGACATAAACTGATCGGCCACGGTTCGAGATTAAGAGCCCAAGATGGCTTTTCGAGCCTAATTATCGTAATGCCAACTTCGCGCAAATGTTGGACGTGCTCGTCTGCATTTTTTTTTACCTCTGGGAATCACATGGAAATTTAACATTATCAAGCATACAGTTACCAGAGGTGCTTCAAAACTTTACTCACCCAGTCAAGCATGGCCCCTCTCTGGTTCGCTGCTTTACCAAACTCAAGAGCTCTCAGGCCAGTAATCAGTTCGAGCAGAAGGATTCCAAACCCGAAAACATCGGTTTTCTCGGAGGACTGCCCGCTTAACAGGTACTCTGGAGCAATGTGCCCTGCTGTGCCCCTCACGGCGGTGGTCACGTGGGAATCCCGATGATCCAAGAGCTTTGCCAATCCAAAGTCTCCTACCACAGCTTCGTAGTACTCGTCTAGCAATATATTCGCCGCCTTAACATCCCTATGTATAATTTTGGGGTCACATTGCTCATGCAGGTACAATAGTCCCCTTGCTGCCCCCAATGCAATTCTCTTCCTTGTGCTCCAATCCAAGGTTGGTTTGGCTGCAAGACAACAAAAATTGTCATACATGCGAGATTCTAGGGCTTAGCTGATCCCCACAATTTCTTTCTTTCACATACAGTCGATGGAAGAATCTTCTGCAGACATTGTGTTTAACATGCTAATGAGTGGGAGTGTGATACCTTTGAGACGAGAAGCAACGCTGCCGTTGGACATGTAGGGGTATACAAGAAGCCTCTCTGTTGAGGTCATACAAAACCCGTAGAGCCGAAGAAGGTTGCGGTGCACCGCTAGGCTGATCATCTTGAGCTCTGTCTGAAACTGGATCTCGCCTCCGATGGCATCGACATTTCTGAGCCTCTTGACCGCAACCACCATTCCATCCCTGAGGCACCCTTTGTACACGTTCCCTGAACCACCCTTTCCAATCAAGTTCTTGCTGCTGAAATTGTTCGTCGCGCTCACAAGTTCCCTGAAGTGGAACTTCTTTAAGTTTCCCAGGTTGATTTCTTCGTGATGTTGCTCTGATAATCCAGAGAGAGGGCAAGAGTTCAGGATCGATGATCATGTCGACATCAATTAGTCAATGCCATTAGCAAGTTACTGGTCCTAATCGTTAGATGCGTTACGAACCGTTTACGTCGAAGAAGATCTGCTGGTTGTGTCTTCGTCTCCACCAGAAAAGGAAGCCGAATCCGAAGATGAGTAGGGAGATGCAGCTAAGGGTTGAACCAAAGGCCAAGGCTACTTTGTGGCTTTTGGGTCTACCAGAAGGCTGCGAATCTTAACATGCGAATGAAGAAAATCATTTGTTAGCACTAGGCCAAACCTAGTGGTCAATAACCTTCGGAGCTTTTCTCACAAGCTGATGTTAACCTAAAGACGGTTGAGGCAAGCATAGTTCAACAGCAGAAGATTGTCATGGAAGCTGAAATTAGAACTTAATGGCAGATATAAAAGCTAAATAATCTTTGCTAAAACAGGGTATAAAATCCTTACCTTGTGAATTGTTCCCGCTAAACGTAGCTGGTGTCGGTGGAGTCCGGAAACACTCTATTTCGTGTCCAAAGCCGCACATTGGGTTCCCCAGAAGACTTTTTTCAGTAAAACAAAAGGAGTATTAGTAATTCAAACATGTCTCTTATAAGCTCTTTACACAATGGAACACGTAATCGGCTTACTTGTATGTTTTGGCGTGCAATTTTGGCATCGGACCGCTCAAATTGTTGTAAGATAGATCCCTAGAATTCCAGAGATTAAATTACCATAAGCTGCTTCTTCTTCTTCTTTTTTTCGTTTAGAAGGACTGATCGGTGATTCAGAAACTTACAGAAGAGCGAGCTGGGTCATGTTCGCGAAGGATGCAGGAATTGCACCCGATAGGTTATTATGGTTCATTCTCCTAGTCACCAAAACAAAGTTCAGACACAAATCAGAAAACATGTCTTCGTGACTCCACAACAGTGCTAGTCTCTTTAATCTCTCTCATTGGTTTTTTGCTGTTTGATCTGAAATCTACTCACAGGTGTTGGAGGTTCTTGAGATGAGACAACTCGCGTGGAATTTCACCAGAGAAGGAGTTGTTGGAAACGTCGAGCGTTTCGAGTTTCCGGAGCTTCCCAAGCTCGGAAGGAATGTATCCTGAAATGTTGTTGCTCTGAAGGAGCCTGCGGAAAAAAAGAAGAAGAAGGGGGAATTGCACCAACAACCCTTATCAGAACATTATATTTCCAACAGGAAGCTCTGCAAATGAGATTCTTGTTCCTAGCAAAGGTTGATCACTCACAAACTTTTAAGATTAACCAAGTTCCCAACGCTAGGGGAAAGCGTTCCAGATAAGTTCTGGCTCGGAATTCCTCTGCATCAAAAGACCATCCTTTTCTTTTCAGTGAACCTCGAAACTTATTTCCTAGTGCAAATTTCTGACAGCACGAACTCAACTCAGGATGAGTTCGGTTCTTTTAATGGTCTTATGAGAAAGCACTACTTACAGAGCAATGACGAAACCACCAGCATCACATCCGACCATAGTCCAGCTACAAGGATCGACCGCGTTATCGTCCCAATTGTTCAGAACGTCGTGAGGATCCACTAGTGAACTCCTTATGTCCATCAAAGCGTGAACTGCGCCCGCGACAGAAAGCGGTCATTTCTAGAGCCACATGTAAATAAAAAACAAAAAACAAAAAAGATGAACATGATGCCGGGACTTGTTGCAGCATGAGTCCTGATTTACCTTCACTATTGACACCTTTAGGAGAGAGCAACCCATGCACACTAGCCCACAAGCCGAGCAAAACCGCACAGCACAGAGGGGAATTCGCGCCCTTCGCTCCCATCAGAGCAGAGCCCGGAGAAAAATAACAGACGCCGAGAAGCTAAAAGCACAGTTTCAGGGGCCTCTCTCTTGATCTGGTAATACTTAGGAAAATGGGGTGAGGCCTGCTGGGACAAAGCGGTTCTTGCCTCTGCTCTCCTCCTTGCTTATGTTATGATATCATCAAGAAAGCAAAAAATAATATCAGCCCAACTTGTTGAGCTCTTTGATGGGATCAAGAGGCAAGAGAGAATCAGATGTGTTTGGCGGTGAATGACTTTGAAGGGCACCACCGTGCCTGCCACTAGTTCAGAAAAAGCAAAAGAGGGAGAATATTAATAAAGCAAAGAGCTGCACTACACTTAAACAAAATGTAGATAATCTCCCAAAAGATGGATACAGGAAAAAGAATCCCTTCAATCATGCATTGTATGTTTAGAAAAAAGGCGTTGTTCCATCAGAGCATCAGTGTTGTAAAGCAGGTGGGACGTGGAAGGATGGAGCCTTTTTTTCAAGTCGCTATGAATCGATCCCCCGGGAGAAAAGAAAGAGAGAGAGAGAGATACAGAGGGGATTTTTATCACCTTATAAGGACAGTGTTGATCCTGAAACTTTCGTCCAAATGTGTCTGGTCTCTTTCATGCGATTTCGGTTGATTCGATTTGATCTCTGAGTTTCTGTGGTATATATAATGTCATCTATGAACTTTTAATTAAATTAAATTAGATTCCCGAACCCTTTCAATATGTTCAAAGACATCAACTAGTTGGAGAAAACACTCCAAATGTGGACAAAACCTCTAATTCAACACAAACAATAACAATTTATTTCTCAAATTTTCAACTAGGTTTAGTGAAATGGAGGGCGAACAAACGATGAATACTTTCCTATCTCTGTCGTGCTGCTTTCTTTGTTCCTCGTGTCTTGAGGAGGACTTTTCAGTGAAGGCTAACATTAACATACCCATTGAACAGGGCCAATTGAATGATTCTAAGCGACGTAAAAGTTAGACGTTCATAGCGAACGATTCACGTGGAAGACAGTTTAGATGGATGCCGACCATCGCATCATGCGAACTTCGTATGAAGCTAACATGATCTGAGCTCATACCGATCGAGAGAGCATCCACGGATCGGGTGATTGCATGGCGAAACCTCGTATCATTTCATGACTGTCAGGAATCCAACATCCCGGGGTCATGAGATCACATTTCAAGAATTTCAAAGCTAGCCGCGGGGTGGGGGTGGGGGGGGGGGGGGGGGGGGGGGGGCGTTGAGAATCTCGAGACATGGATGTTAGCTCGAGATTGGTGCAGTAATGGCCTCTCGTGAGATCTGTGTCTCCTCCAATTATTTCAAACCCTTTACGCCCCCCCCCCCCCCCCCGCCCTTCCCTCTCGGGATCAAATCTTAGTTGGATGGCATTATCGATCCTGTTCCAACACCAATCCAACGTCCCCTCGGTCGATCCGACGGCGACTGATTGTTCCAACTAATAATGCGTTAACTTATTCAAAAAGCAAAAGGGGGAGGTGGGAAATTTTCCAAAGCAACAAGCCTTTCTCGAAGACGAAGAGCCTCTCTCTCTCTCTCTCTCTCTCTCTCTCTCGTGCGATATAGGGATCCTAAAGAAGTTGAAGTCAATAGTTCAGGTAGGTGACTCTCCATGGAAACAGGTGCGTTGACCGCCATAGTTGTTGATAGCGTGATTGAACAAGCTCCGTTAGTGTTGAATTTGAATCTTTGGTCTACCGAAAAAGCCCGTAATTGAGCGACTTGATCGTGTCCTTACCTCGGAAGGGATCGCACATGATGAAGAGATGGTTCCTACACGACTCCATCTTTGGCAATTGTTTGATGAGCCGTAGGTTGATTTCCCTCTCCAGAGAAACCAGTGAACACGTTCTAGGGATACATGCATTTGTGCGCGTGTGCATGGACAGATATAGGGCTCGCGGTTTCGATGACCCGGCCGAAACATGGGGGTGTAGGTCGAACTTGGAAACGCGGTTCGAAAGGAAATGACACGCCTATTGAGTCGTACAGGCTCATGGCTCTCTTGAGCACGGCTTTGAAGGAGTTGACAATGGCGGTGGTCAAATTCGAATCCTCCAGCTTTTGGAAGAATGCTCAAGCACCTTAATCGTTGTGTCCAAATGAAAGGGAAAATTGTCCAAAAGACCCAAACTTATTGTATTTATGTCAATTTAATCGCAGGACTTTTAATATTGTCAATTCAATCTTAAAACTTTTTAAATTTTGCTAATTGAGTTCATTCGGCCCATCTTGATAGGAAATTATTAATGTCAGAGAAGTCAAGATTAGTACTAACATGAACCATTTTAATGATATTTTAATATATTTTTCAAATTTATTATTATTTATTTTCTTCCTTTTCTTTTCTTCTTCACTTTTTCTTCATTGTGGCCTATGAAGATCGCGGCACGCCAATCAGCGATGAAATTTTTCAAAATAAATAAATATTGAAAATTTTGTTAAAATATTATAAAAAATATGAAATTTTCAGTTAAAATTGACAGAATGGATCAAATTGGTAAAACGTGAAAGAGTTCAAAAATGAATTGGCAACAATGCAATAAATTTACGATTTTTTTTTGTTTGCAATTTTTCTCAAATCGAAAATCGGCAACGGTTGGATAAAACAAGAATACATCATCAATGGAAAGCAATCGCCCGGCCGTGGGAAGAAGCCTCCGCGTCCATGAGCATGACCTTCCTATTCCTCCCTTCAAAGAGGAAACAATCTTGACGAGCTCTCAGTATTGTACGTGAAATGCACGTGCAAATGCAGATTCCATGCATCGCCATCATCCTCATCCTCATCATCATGATCGTCGTCGTGCACTACATGTCGCCGTTGACTCCACATTCCATTTCCAGTGCCCTTCCTTCCTCGGACCAAACAGATAATCATTTGGTCAAACTGAGGTTTATAGTCCGACATGGTACAAATGATTATCATCTGTGGGCAGAAGCAGAACCCAAAGGATCATCGTTCCATAAAAAAAAAAAAAGGAAAATTTTGAAAAAAGGTACTAAGTGTTTTAATTATTTCAAATAAAGTACTCAAATTTACGTTATTTCAAAAAAAGGCTCCAAGTGATTAAATTGTTTTAAAAAGGACCTGACTCAAGGGCAATTTCGTCCTTGATTTTTTTGATTTTTTTTCTTCTGTTCTTATTTTTACTTTTTTTTTTCCTTCCCTTCCACTCCCCTCCCCTCCCCACCATCCCTCGTTCTGTATCGCCAGTGTTCTTTGAACCGCCATTGAGCTCTCGTCTTCACCGCTGCTTGAGCCCTTGCGTCCCGCTGCTTGAGCACTCACGGCTCCTCGCCATCCATGGGAGTGCTCGATCACTTCCCAGCCGTACTGCTTCTTCTGCTCAGCCAGCAAACCCATCTTGATCGAGCTCTTCTTGCTTCGCAGCCGGAGTATCAAGGACATCGCTTCATCCAAGAAACCTTATCCTAATCTCCTAATTCACTTGATTCTGTTTGAACTCAGACAAAAATGAGGCACCCTCGACGACCACGAGGCAATCTGTCGCTAGATCTGGGCAAGGACTTGCATTGCCATGGCCAGCGGGGGTCACCTCGCCCGCTGCACCTGGGCCAGGCAGCCACGCTCCCCTCGACGGCCCCAGGCGAGGTTGTCCAACCCTTGCCGGTGGCCAAGCCGGCTGGCCAAATTAAGGGAAAAAACCAAAGAAAAAGAAAGAAAGAAAGAAAACAAGTAGCTACTGTCCGTGGTGTTCATTCTGAAGATTATGTTAAAATTCGAGCTCCAGTTTCTTTGCCTTACTTCCTACATTCCAACCAAAAGTCGGTGTCATGGCCAAGTGCGGCAAGAGGTACGAACCAATGCCGGCCACTTTAGTCCACTGCTGTGAGCACCGAACACCATCGCGGGCTCTGCTGCTTAAAGCTGACCACGGCCTGAGGAAGGGAGGGGAAAGGCATAGTAAAAAGAAGAACGGAAAAAGGAAAAGAAATTAAAAAAATAAAGGACGAAACTACCCTCGAGTCATACACTTTTTTAAACAATTTAACCACTTAAGTCCATTTTTTGAAGCATCGAATTGAGGCTTTTATTTGATAAAATTAAAGTATTTCGGACCTTTTATTGAAAATTTTCCAAATAATAATAATAATAATAATAATAATAATAATAATAATAATAATAATAAATTAGTGGGTCTGTCTGTCTGACTTCTTGTTGTTTTCCCACTAGAAAGCTACTGGAAGCATGTGAATGCTGAATGACATACATCTCTTCTTCGTTTGTTGCCTTACACATTTCAAAGCATCGCATCGCAACAAGTCAACGCAGTACATTTATTCTGCAGTAAAACCATCAGATTCATCGATTCGATTTTTGCCGTCACAATGAAAAATTTAAGATAAATATGCCACACGTCGATACAAGTTTGAGGTAAAAATATTGCAAAAAAAAAAGGCTGGAATAAATGTATCGGGCATAATACTGAATTTTGAGTGGTCTTTTTTTTTTTTTTTGGTCAAATCTTTATGGCCGACATTATTATATTTTAAACAAGTAAAAAAAAGAGAGAGAGGTAAGTGGAGGGCAAACTTCTCTTCCCAGCTGAGAAGCACTTACTATGGCTGCAATTGGGTCCATGCGATTGATTTAAACACATGTAGTGATCTAAATTGCCAATATAAATCAAGAGATGGAGAATATATTTCTTCAAAAGCCAAAGCCAAAGCCAATTACGATTAGGAGCACCATCAATTAGGCGGACACTTTATTCCCCATCTGGAAATCAAGCGAACCATCGCACTTGTCGGTATAACCTTTGTGGCTCGATTCCAATTGCAACATGTCCCGACCCTTACCTTTGCATCTTTAGATTGTGCTCTGGTTGCCAATCAGGCCTTGGAGCCCAAAAAAAAAAAAAGCCGGTCAAAAGTTAAAAGGTGGGTCGTATTGGGATTGACCAAAACCAACTTGCGTCACGCCTACTGGTACGCCGCTTGCGTGTTGACCGTGCATTTTTTTTTTTGTCTTCTTGGAGCGATTTGCGCTTTCCTTAAACATGTTTTTAGCACAAGTTTAAGGAAAAAAAAAATAAAAAAACTTAAAATCCGGAAAAGGGAAAGTCATAGCTGTGGCTGCTGGGATTCGAGCCCAGGTCTCTACGGCCACAACGTAGAATTCTAACCACTAAACTACAGCCACAAGTTTAACAGTTGAGATCCGAAAATTATTATTAATAGTAATGTTGAACTTGATGCAATGGCCCCACCAAATTAAACGTGTTTCGACCCCCACCCGCCCTCCCCCCCCAAAAAAAAAAATTAGACTTGTGTTAAATGGTACTTGTTCCGAAACCGCCGAAATGAAAATTTTTATGATTTCGGGACTTAGCGCCAATGGCATCATGGTGCGACCAACGGGGATCCGGATAGTCTAACCTTCCCCTAAAAGTTTAGTCACCTAACATTGCAATCCGAGCTGTTCATTTTTGGACGGACAGCCCAAATCTTCAATTTTTAAGGGATAATTTTTTGAACTTTATATATATATATATATATATATTTATTAATTATAATCTGGGTCATCTATTTATAACATAGACGATCTGAATTGCAAGATTAGGGCCTAAACTTCTGAAGGAAAGTTAAACGATCTCTTTCCGACCAACGGCAGTGACTAAAAAGATCAAGAGAGGGGGTGACTGCGATGCCCGAGGTCGATCCGTAGGACTAGCAATTGAATTGCCTCGTACCTAGCTAGCGGCTTGGATTTCAGAGAGTCAATTTATGTATACCCTCGTGAGATGTTCTTATGTTATAGAGCTCGCCTCCCATCCAGCAAATTGAACCTTTCCTGGAGTGGAGTACTCTCTCCTCTGTGGTAGACCTGATGAAACGGAAAGTCTTCATTAGGAGATTTGGGATCCTTTTTGGCTTTTGGCTTGACACTTGAACAACGCTGGCTTATATTCGGTTAAACCAAGTTAGTGTGATTAAGCGCTCTGTTTCATGGCCATTTACTGCGTATGCTAATTCTTTAACAACAGGACAGCCAGCATCAGTTCCCTGCCACACCAGCGTACCAAATTCTGTAAATTTTGTCCATAACATTGCAACGACGAAAGAGAAGTATCCTGAGTAACACAGCAACGCCACAATACCCAGTAGGCTTGACATGTATGAAGTGACTTTATTTGACTAAGAAATGCAAGCACAAAGTAGAACAGGAGCCATTCCCCTTCCTCCCTCCAAGCGGGAGTTCAGATTTTGGAAACCGACCTAATAGGTCGAGCGAGGCAACCGGACATCATAAAACTCTGGTACATGATGGAACCCCCTGCTCCAAGCTCTTCAAGGCACCGCTCTCCACTGCGGTACTCCTTCACGTTCAGAGAACAGCTTTGCTCGAGTGACTTAGCCGCAACATCGGCATGCACAGCCACTGAGAACTCCTTTGGCCGGAAACAAGCCAATACCCTCCCAATCAACTGGTTGAAATCGATATTCTTTGGGTCATAGCTCACTGCCTCAAAACTGGCATAGCTAAACCCATCTTCTGGAGTGACATGAACAGTGGACGTTGCAGAGCCTTCAATAGCATTCATGGAATAACCACAAGGTTCGAAGTCGAAAGCACAGATCTCGGAATTGGGAAGAATCTTCCTGATTCCAGAATCGATGGTCATAGCAGCTGCACTGGCCGATTGGAATTTGAAGAACACAGAAGACGACTCCTTGCTCAAGCCGGTCATGCACATCTCCATGGTGTAAACAGGGGAAACAGACTCGACTTCCTCTGCAGAAGCAGAATACACGTGCCAATTTTTGGTTTTGTCCCATCCGCCCAACAGATAGGCTTTGCTTCCCGAGCCAAGCTTTCCAAAATAACGGTCAAGGACAAAAACTTCTTCGCTGAAGCTACGGTGAGGATATGGCTGAGCTCCAGGGCATAGAAAACAACCTCGAGTGTACTTTGCAGATCTTACAGTAAGGGAAAGAGAAGTGGCCAAATTCAAGATGGGTGGAATGGAGAGAAGTAGCTTCGTCGTCCCACAGGTTTTAATGATAATCTTATAGGGGAAGACGAAGAGGCTAGACTCTGATAGCACGTAGGAATCGACATAGTCATTAGAGAGCGACGAGACTATGGTACATTCAGCTGGTTTCAGAATCTCGTCCAACTGAGCCCTAGAAAGGGACCGGAGACCTCTCCCATCAGGATCAACAAAAAGTCCGGCTTCATAAAAAGATATTTCTAGCCTCTTTTCATAACCTTCAAAGCCAATTGCAGAAACTTCAAGAGCCATTGCTGTAACAAGAACGCCGCAGCTTGCAGAGAGATTGAAGTCGCAGAGAGGAGGGAGAGAGAAACAGAAAGACTTTTTCTTGGAGGAGAAGAAAAACTGAACTTATTTCGAGATCAGAAAATTGACCAACTCAAGTGTCGAGAAGCCGAATGAGGGATGTCAGGATGGTTTGCGTACACACTGCATGCAGAAGAAAATGACGTGTCTGTCAATGTTCAGTATCAATGAACAAAAACTTAATGATGAACAAAGCCCCAAAATATGTTGAAACTAATGTAAGGCTATTTACAATTGCAAATACTTCTGACCAATGTATTTGCAATTGAATTAGAACATACGTTGGAGTAAGCAGCTGATCGGAACTTCTTGATGCCACCGTTGGGTCTGACGTCTTCAATGCTGTAACCAAGAGGAGCTTCATAGAATGAAGATTTACTACTACACATCTTGTTGCCACCTTTTGACTCCATTAGATCATCGACTCTTTCCTGATCAAAGAAATGAAGCATTATTCGAGTATTGGACAGCGTGGTTAGAAAAAGAACAATCAAAAGAAAGGATCAAGCGAACGTCTAACTTCCAAGATCCAGAGAACTCATAAACAGAATACTGTTCCTAATTTTAGCCACAGCTAATTTTCATATTACAAGGCAAAATATTACATCCTTCAAAATCATTATCAATCGGCCTCGATTGATTTCCAGTGGCCCAAAAGAAAGACCCCCAACAATTCCCTTAAGTATCTCCAAGTACTTTCAAATGGTCATTTGAAAACTCTGTCTAAATAGCTTCAGAGACCGCACAACAGTCAAATAAACAAAGCAAGGGTAAAGTGTGCGCAAGACAAGATACCAGCTGAATGGAATACGTTATGGAAACTTGCACAAGAAAAAAGCAGGCAATGGGATGAAAATATCAGAACACCACTCTCAATGGAACATAACATGGAAAAAGAAAAAGAAGTTCACATCAAATTGCCCTGATTACCCCGAAGAACGGAACAATGATAACTGCAGATTCGATCAATATCTCATTAGCTAATTACAGCTCTGTCGAATATTAAGACTGTTGCGTCTAACTACCAAAAGAGGCTTTCTAATGCTCGTGAGCCGAGGTTGGGTTAGTTGGTAGCAAATGCATATAATTACAACCAAAGATCTCAAATTTTCGGTTTCGACGAACAAAGAACCAATGAAGCTCTTCAAGGCCAATCCTTTCCAAGCCCGGACAAATCCATGAAGCCACTGTACACGCATAACGATTTCTCTAGAGCCTCCCACAAACACCAATGTCTACATAGATTTCAAATAATGCAAGGCAGAAAAACGAAGCTTAAAACACAAAGTGCCCCCCCCCCCCCCCCCCCCCCCCCCAAGACGACACAACAACAAAGCAAAGAAACAAAATAAAACAGAACAGAACAAACATCGACAATCGCCCAGCATCTTGATAGATCAGATCTTGAATCAAAAGTAAACGAAAGAACACGCACCGAATCGAAACCCCTGTAGCCGTCAATCAAATAGGACTTTTCCCACAAATCCTAGGACAGCAAAGAGCGCAAACTCTAACCCAGCCCGGTAGATCGATGCAGGGGAGAGAAGACGTGCGGATTGGAAGTTCTGTGGGGGCGAGAGGAGGCAGAGCAAGAGCGAGCAGGCGATGAAGGGTAGGTATTGATGGCGGAACCAGATTGTGGGATTGTGTGGGACGGCAAGGAATGGTGCGTGTTGGCTTGAAGGATGGGTTGTGTCCTTTATTATCCTAGCAGTTTCGAAGGATGTGAGCAATTACGTGGGAATGACGAGGATACTTGCTCAACGACTTCCTCCCCTCAAGAGAAATTCTAGATCCGGTCCCATTTGGTTAAAAATCCATATAAATCAGGAAGAATCTTAACCGTAATCGACTTAAAATTGACAAAGGATTTCAATTAAATCCAATGTCAAAATAGAAACTAATTTTACGCACTTACCATTAAAATGGGTTTGTATCTCAACTACTTCTTCTACCGTTGCCATGAGAATTGCACGCACATTTCTTCTCCTTTTTCATACACTACCATTTCCAACAAAAAGCCTAATCAATGTGATTCACAGGGTCTGCATGTTAATCATTCTCATTTTGTGATTCTGATTTTGATACTCAAAACTTATTCCGGTTAAAATGACTTTTTTTATTATATTTTTGAATGAATTTTAGAGAATCATAACCTGTTTGATAACTGCATAAAATTTATAGTTCAAAAAACTATTTATTTTCCTATTTTTTTATTTTAATTCAAATAACTATGTAGTTAATTTGTAAAAATGTATTATTTTTTAGCATGTCATGAATGAAATATAAAATTTAATATATGATGTTTGAAACTTGATGAAGCATGGACATGTTCCCATATTAATGATGGCCCAATCCCAAAAAAAAACCTCAAACTTTAGCTGTTATTCCAAAAATATACACAACTTTTTTTTGTCTCCTAAAAAACCTCAAACTTTTGATTTTGTCTCAAGTCTACCAATCCAATCCAAAAAATACCTCAAACTTTGGACTTTGTCCCAAAAATATCCACAACTTTTTTTTGTCCCTTAAAAAACCTCTAACTTTTGATTTTGTTCCAAATCTACCAGTCTAATCACAAAAAAACCTCAAAATTCATCTCGTAGAATTCCCGACGACCCCGATGTCGGCCGTTTAGCTTTTGTGAAAACTCCAAGTGATTCTCAACCATTGCCCGATGGTGTGACCTTATCTCAAGACAATAGCAACCCTCGTCATCGGCTCCTTACTAGTTAACAGCCCTCAATGCCAATCAAGCCTCCCACCGAAGATCATCGTTCCGACCTTGCATTTTTGACAACAAGCTGCTGCCGACCCTGCCTTTGTGACGACAAGTTGCTGCCCCCAACGCTTTCTTGTGATCATCATTTCGGTAAAGATTTGAAGTATAAGAAGAAGATTCGTTAAGAAATTGTTTCTACTGAAATTTGTATGTGAATCTCGGGTAACTCAATTATGTCCCGAAATGAATGAATGCGGCTGCAATGTGTCAAACATTATCCCTTGAAACAATTGGCAGTACATTTCGATCTTTGTCGAACAATCATGATTTCTATTCAACTAGGTGCGAAACATTTCTTTTTTTTTTAGTAATAGTGGTAAATTTGAGATAAAATTAAAAGTTGGAGGTTTTTTAGGAGACAAAAAAAGTTGTTGATATTTTTGGGACAAAGGCCAAAGTTTGAGTTTTTTTTAGACAAAATCAAAAGTTAAAGGTTTTTTATGAGACAAAAAAAAAGTTATGGATATTTTTGGGACAAACGTCAAAGTTTGAGGTTTTTTTTTTTTGGAATTAGGCCTATAAATGACTTATTTTTCTTTAAATGTTGCATTGTCTAGATACATAGAAACATATTGGATGCCCTCATTTTCTGTAATATTTTTTTTAGGAGAGTGAAATATATGAAATCTACGAAATTTAAACCCAAATTTATGAAAATAAGATCAAACTAGCATAATCTAAGCTTTCTCTATTTTTCAAGATTTTTTCTATTTTTTTCTAATTTTTTAAAAAATTTATTTTATTTTATTTTTATTGGGTAGAGTGAAAATTGACGAGAAAACTAAAATGAAGAACTGAGAGATATGAGATTCATCCTATTTTGTTATTTTCAAAAGTGATTTTTTTGCGAGAACCTACTTTTTTTTGCTTCTGGATTTTACTCTGAAACTGAATTCGATTCTCTAAAACTAATTCTGGGAACAAAATTAGAATCAGAATTATTTACATTACCAAACATCATTCTTATTTTTTATTATTCTGATATGAGAATTAGAAAATCAGAATGTTTACTATGCAGACCCATGAATACCTGCTCATAGCCATCCTTCGCGGCCAACGATGGCCTCAACTAAAAGCTCGAGCGGCCGCGGGTAGTGATCGTCATGACCACTCAAGGACTTTCGTGAGTAACTTTTATCTATTCAGCAGCGACTGTTCCACTAAATCTCAAGCTCGAGCGGTCAGGATCGTGAGTTTTGAGCTTGAGAAGTCATGGCGGCCATGAGTTTCAAAGTCAAATCTAGCTATAACGACCGCAAGCTTTGAGTTCAAACAGGCATGCCCAAGATTCAAGTTTGAACTCGAGCAATTATGGTGGCGGGTGCTAGCTTGACCACGAGCAGCCGCGGCAGCAACGATGAAATATTTATAACTTATTAGTTTCACTTGTCACCGACAATTTTATATGGCTACACATCTTATGGTGGATACTAGTGCTACAATATGACTTCTTCATATACCTGTCAAATGGGTAGATTGTTTAAAAAATTATTCGACCTAAATAAATCTGTTTTGATACATTTTTATACAATACAAATTTAGTGATGCATATCCGACTCAACCTAATCTGACTCATATCCAACTTATATCTGACTAATCCATATTCCTAGAATGCAAATTGAGATGATAGTTTTTTTTTTTATAATCAAAATGTCTGGGCCAGCTTGTTAAATTAAGATCATAGTTCATAGTGGCTGAGTATTAGATTAATTGTGAGTGAGAGTTATAGATATGGATTAGTCTAAGTAAGTTGTAAATATATTTACGATCTATTTATGATTCATTTAACATTTATATTATGTTTGAACACATTTATTATCCATTTATTGAATATAAATAGTCCATAACTCTATATGTTGATATATTTTGACAGACTTATTTCTTAGTGAGCTCTCTCTCTGTTGGTGCATCATTTTTCAGTTTTTATGTGGGTTGGCATAATGCCTATTTGGCTTCACGTGATATTTTTGAACTAATCACAACATACATGCGTACCTCGATATCTATGTCATCAAAATGACAATCCATGTCGGTAAATGTCGACCGGCAAAAGAAAAAAAATTAGCGAAGGGATTAAGGTACGACATTGTTGAGAAATACAAGAGGAGGATATGTAGAAGAACTCATTTTGAGAAAGGATAAGCACACCGTGTGCAATATTATCCACAAAATTATATGAGAGACTCGTAAAGAGATATAGATGTCAATTTCATGATTACACAAATCAGCTTTATGGTTGAATTTAAATTTCTAGATTGCGCCGTGACAGATGCATATGCAAAATATATATGGTATGTACAATAAATTTACATAAAATTATTGTTAGTTTTCGTGTGATATCGCTTACGAATGCCTTTGGAAGATTCATTAAATAAAATACTCAAATAAAGTAAGTACCGTAATATTGTCAATATTCATGAGTGCTAACTCGTTAATGCTTGTATTTTCTTTTCCGTCGCTCGTGCACCATCATCGTTCTCGCTCACTCTCTCACGATTTTTGGCCAAAGCTTTCGGGCGTCTCATTGCCATGAGCAGTTCCTTGAAATCTCTTGCTTATATCTCCAGAAAAGCTCTCCTTTTTCCGATCCCCCGCGACGGTCTCTCCCTTCTTCCCTCGAGAAGATCGAGCAAATGCCGCCTCCACTCCTCGCATCGATCCGCAAGACCGAGTCGTGCCAGCCGTTCCTGCGGAGCGGCGAAGAAGCCGGTCAAGCCCATCGCCCTCCAGAATGCCGACCCAGAGACGTACATGAGGGACAGAATCGCCAACGTCTACAAGATCCTCAAGTATTCCACCTGGGACTCTGCTCAGGAGCAGCTTCAGAGGCTGCCCATGAAGTGGGACTCGTACACGGTCAACCGGGTCTTGAAGACCCACCCGCCGATGGAGAAGGCCTGGCTCTTCTTCAACTGGGCCTCCAAATTGAGGGGCTTTAAGCACGACCAGTACACTCACACGACGATGCTCGATATCTTCGGGGAAGCGGGGAGGGTGTCGTCCATGGAGCACGTGTTTGAGCAGATGGTGGACAAGGGGATTAAGGTCGATGCGGTTACGTACACGTCGCGGATGCATTGGCATTCCAGTGCCGGGGATGTCGATAAGGCGGTCGAGATTTGGGGAGAGATGAAGGAGAAGGGGTGTTGTCCTACTGCCGTGTCCTACACTGCTTATATGAAGATTTTGTTCGATAATGGTAGGGTGAAGGAGGCTACTGATGCTTATAAGGAGATGGTCGAATGCGGTTGTTCTCCGACCTGTCACACTTACACTGTTTTGATGGCGTATCTTGTGGGCTGTGGTAAGTGCAATTGGACTGTGTTTATGATGCCCTCGTTGTGTTTGCTTCATTGCCTCTGTTTTTTGTTTTCAATCAGTCATTCATGTTTGTAGCGACGGACCGTGTACTTGCATTGTGCTGACTTGTCTAGGATTTCGTGACAGAGATCCCATCATCAACCATACTTTTGGCTGCTTGACCCTGAGATATTGCATTGTTACGCACAATTACCTATTCTCTGATTTATGATTCAGTTTGGGAAATGTCTTTTTGCTAAATTCTGGTATCCTGTCGTATTATAGATGAAAACTTTCTGAATTTTTCCTGTCATGAGTTAAGATTGTCACATCTTAGTTCAATGCCTAGGAAATACAATGTCATTCTGACTGCTTGTGCTATCATTATTGCTATGCTTTGGCACATTTTTAGTTTCTGTCTAACTTCTCCGTTAGGAGCTTATCCCTGTGCATTCTTGTGAAAATTTGAGTTTTGTTTGCCTGGATTTATCGGTTCTTACGCAATAAATCATCTCATCGTGATCATTCAAGGAAAATATGAAGAAGCTCTCGAGATATTTAACAACATGCAAGAAGCCGGTGTTTCACCCGATAAAGCAATGTGCAATATATTGGTCGAGAAATGTTGCAGAGCAGGGGAAGTGAATATGATTATTAAAATTCTTCTCTTCATGAAAGAAAATCGTCTCGTTCTTCGTCGTCCTGTTTTTCAGGAAGCAATGGGATTCTTCAATAGTGCTGGTGTGAGTGATGAACTTCTATGGCAAGTCAATCGTCATTTCTCTGATGAATGTATGACGAAAGAAGGGACGGCTGAATCCTTGGCTTCTGATATTTCTGTTTCTTCTGAAAATGAGATTCTGTTGCTTTTGTTGAAGAAGCAAAGTCTCATTGCTATTGATCTTCTACTCGCTTTGATGGAGGATAAGAATATGCACTTGAATGCAGCAATTACCTCCGCCATAATTGAAGAAAACTGTAGACGTTGTAGAGTAGATGGTGCTTTATTGGCATTTGAGTACTGTAAGAGGCTGAGGATTGGTATCGAGAAAGGTGCATATCTTTCTCTTGTAGGTTGCTTAATTAGATCGAATGAATTGGGGAGGCTAGTATTAGTAGATGCCATTGAGGAAATGATAAGAGCTGGACATTCTCCAGGTTCCTATCTAGCTTCACTTCTAATCTATCGTCTAGGCCGTGCTAGAAGACCTACGTATGCTGTGAAGGTCTTCAATCTATTGCCACAGGATCTTATGACAGTTGCTTCTTATACCGCTCTGGTGGGTGTATACTTCTGTGCTGGGGCTGCTGATAAAGCACTTAAAGTGTACAAAAGCATGAGAAAGAAAGGAATCCGTCCAACATCAGGAACTTATGATTTACTGCTAGCTGGCCTAAGAAAAAGTGGAAGAGATTTCGAAGTGGAGCTCTTCAAGAAGGAAAGGAAGAGTTGGTTAAGTGACGGTCGTGCAGAAGATAGTTTCTCCACCGAGGAAAAAATATGTGACCTTCTGTTTGCTCGTGGTGCTATCTCTTGAAATCCTCCTCGGAAGGTACAAATTCTTATTTCACTTTTCTTTTTGAAGTTTAGAAGATTATGTATTACTTCCCTTATAAGATCCTTGCTTTGCTTGATTGCATGTGGAGCATTGCTAATTGCTTCATCTGTGAAAAGATTTATCTGCAGCTGGCTCTCTCACATAGCAGATACCAGCTTCCAAAGGATGATGGTTCACAAATGCTTTGGCTCACCCATGCTAGAATGCTCCCTGTCTAAGTACTTGTTGATTGGTCATGCTACCCCACTTAGCTCCGATCCATGACCCTGAAGACACTCCGACTACTTGCATAGACAACTAAAGACGATTGCAACAAGAATCTAGTCCATCACCCCATTCCCGAGACTCTGGAACTATATAACAAAGGCATGGCCCCATTTGCAGGTATTTATAAAGGGCATATTATTTAAGATTAATAGTGTTTTAGTTGAATTTACTATTGAAATATATTAATAAATGGGGGCATGTAATTGTAAAATATATTTGAAGTCTTTCAAGTTTAGATTCAAACAGAAGGTTTGTGCATAGAGTTAAAGCACGGGAAGTTAGGGAGGCATTAAAAAAGATGAAGACTAGTAAAGCCTTGGGACCCGATGGTATTCCTATTGAAGTGTGGAGATGCTTAGGGGATGTAGCAATAAGTTGGTTGACTAGTATTTTTAACAAGATTCTCCATACTAATAAGATGTCTGATGAATGGAGGAAGATTATACTTGTGCCTATATACAAACACAAGGGGGATATCCAGAATTGTTCTAACTATAGATGCATCAAGCTTATGAGCCATACAATGAAGCCGTGGGAGAGAGTCATTGAGCATCGTTTGAGAATAGAGACCAAGGTTTCTGTCAATCAATTTGGATTTATGCCAGGAAGATCTACCATGGAGGCTATTTTCTTGATATGACAATTGATGGAGATATATCGAGAAAGAAAGAAGTACCTCCATATGGTGTTTATTGATCTCGAGAAGGCATATGACAGGGTTCCAAGAAAGGTCTTATGGTGGATTCTTAAGAAGAAAAAAGTACCTTCAAAGTATGTCGAGGCAATCAAGGACATGTATGACGGTGCTACTACATGTGTGAAGTCTTGTAATGACACATCAAGTTATTTTCCAATCACAGTAGGCTTACATTAAGGTTCTACTTTGAGCCCTTACCTTTTTGCCCTGGTTATGGATGAACAAACAAAATATATTCGAGATGAGGTGTCGTGGTGTATATTATTTGCAGACGATATTGTGCTTATTGATGAGATCAGAGCTGGGATTAATGCTAAGTTAGAAGTATGGAGAAGCACGTTAGAGTCTAAAGGATTTACGCTAAGTCGAAGTAAGACGGAATACTTGAAGTGTGAGTTCGACATGACACGAAGAGGGGATCAAGATGCCGTAAATATACTCGGACATGAGGTACCCAAGAAAGATACATTTAGATATCTGGGATCAATATTACAAAAGGAGGGAGAGATTGATGAGGATGTAAGCCATAGAATCAGAGCAGGTTGGATGAAATGGTGCGGTGCATCGGGATGTTTGTGTGATCACAAAATTCCTTTTAGGTTAAAATGAAAATTTTATGGAACAGCAGTCAGATTTGCCATGTTATACGGAGTTGAATGTTGGCCAGCACAAATGAAACATGAGCATAAAATGGGAGTAGCAGAAATGAGGATATTAAGGTGGATGTGTGGTCATACAAGGATGTATAAGATAAGGAATGAAAAGATTCGACGAAAAGTTAGAGTAGAACCGGTGGCGGAAAAGATGAGAAAGCATAGATTGAGAAGGTTTGGGCATATTCTCTGAAGGCCCTTAGATGCATCGGTATGAACAGAAGTTTGTTGTCGAGAGCATAACAAGAATAAAGCAAGAGGTCGGCCGAAACTTACTTGGAGGAAAGCAGTAAAGCAAAATTTAATGGAGTGGGAAATAGATTGGCGTACGGTTTGTCTTAGGACGGAGTGGAGGAAGGCTACTAATGTTGTGGAGGGATAGTGTATAAATAGATAGATAGATAGAAAGATAAATAAATATATATACGTATATTTATTTATTTTTACATATTTATCTCTTTTCCCTTGCTTGATTTTGTTTTTATTTTTATGATTCTTTAGGGTTCATCGACCGCCGATCCCAACTAGTTTGGGATAAAGATGTTGTTGATGTTAATGTTTCAAGTTTAGACTCAATTGTTTGGATTATAGTTAAAAAAGAAAAAAAGGGGTTGTATCACAAAACTTAAACTTTATGAGCTTTGTCTTCTCTTTGAAGTAATAAGTTTAATGCATGTCTTTATTCATTTAAATTTTGATGCACTGAATCAAATTATAAAGAGAATTGATAGCAGTTCGTAGGGCCTGTTTGATAAAGCCGTGTTAAGTACTGAATTTGAAGTGTTAAAAACCTCTAGTATTGGAGATGAAAATATAATGCTATTTGAGAATGACTATGGAGTATTAAATAATGTTAACATGTTACAAAAATGAAACGATGCTTATTGTTGGTAGGTGTTAGGCTTCTAGTGTTGTAGTTTTCAGATATCTATTTTATTGAACGAATTAAGTCAACCAACCTTACTTAGCGAATTAAATGATACTTTTTCACTTAGCTGAACCCTTCAGGTTGAAACTGATTTTATTGTCGAACGTGCTTAGTTTTATCAAGTGATGAATGTATGAATTTTCAACACTTACTGGAGTTATGCCCGCTGGACATGTCTTTTTTTTTTTTTTTTGGTTGGGTTGGGGGGGTGGGGGGAGGAATACACAGGGCAAACGCCTAGAATATTCGCTGTTAGTTCTACTCTTGTTTAGGTTTATGGGCAGATTTTCTTGTTAATTTATTTTATTCTTTTCTTTGTCAAAGAGAATTTCATGAATCAATTGTTCTCTTAGTTAATATGGTTTAAACTCATTCAGAGATAAAGTCTGACATATGTATGGAACATACTTCTTTTCACGAGTAATCATAATTTGGCCACATCATTATCTACAAACTGTCGGTACCATTATAAAGAATATTTAAAATTACTTTGGGGTGGAGGTTTGTGTTGGAGAATACCAAAATGATCAAATGCATCAGTATACATGGTAGCAAGTTGAAAAGAACTGCAAAATCAACAAACGAAAAGAGTTAAAAAAGACAAAATTCTATCAAGAAATGGAAAGAGTTTGAAGGTAACGGCCAGGTTTTAGGAAACGATGGAAATAAAAAAGTAAGTCAGCGATTTCTGTGATTATTCAGACAAATCAGCGAAGGATATTTTGGTTTATTGATTTTCAGGCTTCACTGAGATCGTAGATAACTTAAAGGAAAGTTGTCTAGTGAAATTTGAGATGGTTGGCGCAGTAAGATTTTATAGTTATGGAATCTCATCTATCTCGTCTAAAATCCTAGGATCATAGAAATAATGTAAATCTGGTCTGATGATAATTTTTTCAGAGTGTCTTCTGGTTCCACCTCATGCACACAAGAGAGAACCTTAGCAAGTAATCGAGTACATCAGAGTATAAGGGAACAACAACCAAGAGATGAATGTGACCGTGCCTATCTCAATGCCAAAGAATTATCGTGGATGCTTTAAGGCGACCATGCTGCTGCTGCTGCGGAGACTTGCCGTTTTAGGGTGGCTTCTCTGTTAATTAGCCTACTTACCCTCCCTCAGAACAACAAGCTCACATCCAACATATCACCAGTGACAGGAACATGCGGCTTTACAAGGATGATGTCTTGATTCCAGTTCTGAATTGGCCGTTGTCTTCCAATTGTTACCATGCCATGGAGCTGCGCATATAGGGCACAGTAAATCAAATCCCTGCGCCGCGAAAAAAAGTTGTGTTGTTGCATTGCAATTGTTTCTATTTCTCGATTAATTTGGTCAGTTAAATGATAGGCACCTGATTGTGTGGAAAGTAATTTCCTCACTTGCTTAAATCAAACTCGACATCTTTTGAATTTCATCTGTAAATGAGGATTGCCTGTAGGCTGTAGCCTCTGTTCTGAATAATGAATGCCTAGTCAACTTTATCGCACGGAGCAATTCGTCTTCGAAATTAGGATAAAAGGGCATACTGAGTATTCTTTTGTGCAGGGCTTTGAATGAATTGTTATGGTTTTAGAGCTTAGGTTTCAGGATTTTATGGTTCCCAGATTACATTCAAGACACAAATAATGTACGATTCAAGACTGTTGAACTGTGTATTTGAAGCCACCCTGATCAACCGAGGACTAAACAGGAAGGACTAGGATCGACTAATTTCACAGTGAACGTTATCTCATTTTGTTACTCTCCAAAGAAAAAAGGACCCCTCTTTTCTTAGCTTTGTTCACGACCTGTAACATTTGTTTTAAGATTATTGGTACAGCGATTGATCCGCGTGCTGGGATTTGATTGGAGGGTATGCGCTCATTTGTTTGTAGTAGCCAGCCTTGTCGCTCAAATGATACATAAGAAACATCAAAAGAAAAGTAAAAGGAAAAGAGCACGCAGAACTTATGTTTGCTTCTCCTGGGAGGACCGGCAAGATTTTTCCAATGTCAGGGTGGATTGAGAATAGCCATCTTTCTCTCTGATTCTGCATAAGAAATAGTCTGTCAACAACAGAGAAGAGATGGTCACCGGCTGATTGGTCAAGTAGGGATATGGTTAGCTTGTTTGTGATGTCTACGGCATTTGAGTTCAATCATATGCTCTGCACTATAAATACCGAGCACTTGTGTTCTGAAGTAATAATTTCACATTTGATCTATGTGGTGGGGATTAAACGAAGAAGATGTATGTCACGAGGCCTCTCTCTCTGCTCAGGAAATTTCCGAACGCCCTGTCGGCACCTCCGGAGGGTCCGGTCCAAGATGAAGAAGCCGTGAACACTTGCTGTTTTGGGCGGTGCAAAGACACCTGAATCTACGAACTTCCCTTCCCTCAGGACAAGCACCTCGCCATCGAATACAGGACCAGTGGAGGAGCCGGCCACAACCACTCAAGCCCGACGACATACCGAGACGATGTAGTCTTGATTCCAGTTTTGAATGAGCCCCTGTCATCCAACCGTTATTACGCAATTGAGCCGCACGGGAGGCATAAAGGGTAGGAATCAAAAGTGCTTCCTGAAAATGTTTTCTCTGTTTGTCCTATGCATAAAAATGTTCCAACACTAGCTTCAAAAACGAAATTTGGCAAGGGAAACGAATCTCGTCCTCTTCTTTATTTTATCTCGTGGTTACGATCTATTATCTCGTAGCTCATGTCATGATACAATGAAAACAAAGATACAAATTACCCAACAAAAAAGAAAGAAGATTAAATTTTTAGTGCAGGGTTTGGTGAAGCTGGAGACTGACTAGTACCGCGAATTGCCTTTTGTAGGGAAGCATATGCAAATTCAAAGCAAGAGGACACGCCCTCCTTCTTATGTTTCCACTTGGTTAGAGATGCAGATCCGGCGCCGCTTCATCCCTACGATCCGTATCAGCAATTCGTGATTTA
Source organism: Rhodomyrtus tomentosa (assembly GCA_028455895.1). Taxonomy (NCBI): domain Eukaryota; kingdom Viridiplantae; phylum Streptophyta; class Magnoliopsida; order Myrtales; family Myrtaceae; genus Rhodomyrtus; species Rhodomyrtus tomentosa. The sequence goes on along the minus strand of JAPCWY010000003.1, from coordinate 6,517,780 downwards.
TCCCTACGAAACTATGTTCGACTCGGGCCGGTTCTACGCCAGATCCGTCGCGCAGGATGGGTGCCCTCCGAGATTCTTGGAGAGAAAGGGCTGGAAGATTTATTGGAAAACCCCAAAGAGCTTCTACTTGGACGACGCGCCAGGGATCGACAGCTGGCGACGCGAACTCCTCCCAAGCTTCGACTTCCCGATCACACGAGCGAGATCTGACCCGATGGTCGTGGGGAGGTGGTACTGTCCATTCATGTTTGTCAAGGACGGGGCGGTAGGAGACCAAATAAACAAGTCCATGTACTACGGGATGTCGCTTGAGCAAAGATGGGAACGGATACACACTCGCGAAAACGACGGTGAAGGCGGCGATAGGGTGACTGTGGACGTGGTTATCCAAAACGAGGTAGTCTCGGTGGCGGGGACAGAAGCCGCGGATGCGAATGTGGCCGATGGGGTGCTGTGGTGGAGGAGTGTTGGCTAGGGGAGAGGAGAGAACAGAGTCGGGTTGAGCTTGGCCATTGTCGGGAGGATGAAGTGGGAAGAGAAGAGGGTGGGTTGGGTCAATGGAGATGAGAAGCACAACGTGAAGGTGAACAGAGTTGGGGAGTTTGGTGGTGGTGGTGGTGAATGGAAGAGGTCTGGGTGTTATGTGCTGGTGGAGATGTTTGTGCTGAGGAGGATGGATGGGAGTCTAGTGCTCACTTATGATTTCAAGCACCCTCGTCAACTGAGGTGTAAATGGGAATGATGAGGAGGACTGATTGGTTTTTTGTCAAAGCTTTATACAACATTGTACGAGTCACGTAGGAAAATCCTACGTTCTGTAGTTCTGGCTTGTTCATTTGTCTGCTCTGTCTCATGTTTCTATTCTAGGCATACAAAAGGCTTTGTCGTTCTGTACACATTTGCATCAAGTCAAAATTGCTAAAATTCTAAGTGCTCTCATCTGCAGTATTGGCTTCTTCACGGGACAGCTCTGTTTCGGATTTCTATTCTAGGCATAACAAAAGGCAAGGCATAGCAAAATCTCAATTCACCAAAAAGTGACTATTGTAAGAACTCTAATCACAATTAAGAGCATGAATTACCTTCCATAATCACCATCCAACACAGTATATATTAGGGGTGAGCAAATCGGACCGACCGGATTGGGACCGCCCGAACCGAACCGGGACCGGTGGTCCAATTCTTGATTCTAGAAGGCGGTGGTCCGATTCACGGTTCTTAAAATTGGAACAGGTTATCGAGCGGTCTAATTCTCAATTTCAAGGACATAAAACCGAACCGGACCGATTGATTTTTTTTTCCCCTTTTAAAGTAACCCTGAGACGCCTCATGGAATTGCATGGCAGAAAGCTTATGGGGTCATTTTACAAGGATCCCATTAAAAGCTTTAGCCTTTGTCGGAAATTTTCTGTGGCATCATGATGTAAGTCGGCTTCGTGTGCTGGAAAGAGCCCACTTAATTTGCTCTCCACTTGGATATTCCTATAGTTCCTAACTCTCATAGTTTATCAGATTCTTTTACCTGATTCCAAGTCTACTGGCCAATAAGTCTTAATGAACTCTCAATTTCATTTCATTGTCCACCGAGCTGCATTCTAGACACAAGTGATAAATCAATGCCTCATGGTACATGGCTTCCCAGGGTGGCATTGGACATAGGTGAATGCTGTCTATTGCCCTTTCAACAACAGAGGAAAAGGGATGACAATATAGCCTTAGTATGGAGAGATCAAGGCCTGCAGAGATTTGTCATTGGTTCCCTAGAACTCCTCGATAATCCGACCGGATTTTCAGTTCTCGTGATATCCAGTGCGATCTCCGATTTCAGAAAATAGAAACTGAGATTACTGGTTCGGTTTTTGATTCTTGAAGTGAATCGGATTGTATCGATAACCGACCATTTTTAGTATATATAGGATAACAAGTACTAGGCATCTCAACTTTGCTCAAGGTCCTCCAACCTCGGTTGCTCCCAAGAAAAAATCAACAGGTTGGCCAAAGTTAGTGGAAAGCGAGCAGAGGCGGCCACGTGCAATCAGCGAAATTGGGGGTGGACCATAGGGTGAAATTCACTGGAAAAAGGCAATGATTGAAGCAAACATTCCTCGAATTCTCAGGGACCACATGGGATAATGTTAAATAATTTTATATAATTCAAAGATTAAATTACACATGTAATAAAAATTCAGAAATATATTAAACAAATAAAAAATTTATGATCAGTTGGGTTAATAAACCATATCGAACAAATAAAATTCGAGTCAAAATTCATGAATCATTTCAATGACTATCCCTATCTTTTACCGTAAAACAAATATCTGAAACTTTTGAAAGCTTTCATATATTGATATTTGTTCTCACATTTATACAGTCTCGATACCAAAAAAAAAAAACTTTCAATTTTTGCATTTGTGACACTTATACTCAAAATTTTTTTTGTCTCATGAAAAACCTTCAACTTTTACTTTTATCTCAATTCTGCCGCATGCTTTTTACTTTTGTCCTAATTTTACCGGCCCAATACCAAAAAAACCCTCAACTTTAGCATATGTCACATATTATATTAAAAAAAATTATCTCATAAAAATTTTCAACTTTTACTTTTGTTCTAATTTTACCACCGTTAGACTTCCGTCTATAATCATCATTAGTTAATTTTACTTGGTATTTTCACATCATTAATAAATTATACCTCAACATAGCTGACATGAAAAAATATCTCGAACTCCTCTTCTATTGTTTGCTTTCTCTACATATTACCGAGAGATATATAGTCACTCAAGACGGCACGTTTCATATTCTCTTCGGCACTAACAGCCCAAAAATGGCTAGATATGGTAATATTCTGATGAACTATTTAAAATCTCATTGTCTCTTAAACCTACTATTTCTAAATTTTGAAAATTCATTGATAAATTCAACGAGAGAATTCGAGCCATGTAGGATTAACTAATGTTGATTATGAATAGAAGACTCACAGTGATAGAATTGAGATAAAAGTAAAATATGGTGATTTTTTAGGATAAAAAAAAATTATGGATATAATTAGGACGAACGTTAAAATTGAGGGTTTTCCGGATATTAGACAAGTAGAATTGCAAGAAAAGTTAAAGTTTGGGGTTTTTTATGAGACAAAAAAATTTGAATATAATTGACACAAATGCTATAGTTAAAGGTTTTTTTCGGAAAAACCGAGCGCAAATCTGCGCAAACAGACATCACAATCCCGGTCCGACCGCAGAAACATCGCTCCGCTTCCTTTCGGCTGTCAGCCTCCGCAGTGGTTCCATCCGCTGAGAGCAACAGAACCGCAACCTTATCACAAAGAAAGTCAATGGCAAGAACAGTCGAAAATTCATTCTTCTCGTAGAAATTTTCTTCTTTTTGTTGGCGTTATGTCGATGAGGATCAGCAATAGTTGCTGAACTGCTTGCCCAAGAATTTGGACCGGTGAAATTCGCTCGAAAAACATGAGATTCTTAATGGGCTACGCGTTGCTGATAAAAAGTCAATGAACAGAACCAATCGAAAATGAGAAACCTTGAAGACCAAGCAAACATACCCTGAGGTTTTCTTGGAGCAGCGAGGAACTAGAAGAGGAGCCAGGTGGAAGACGCCGAGTCTCTCTCTCTGTCTCTCTCTCTAATTAATTAATGATATCTACTCTGGTTCTTGATTCCTTGCTTGCTCGCCGCAACATCCACTCAATTTCGCGCGGTCAGCCGAGCTGATCACCACCGTACACGGGGCCGGTAGAGAAATTTCTGCGCACATTCCCTCGTACTAAAAGTCAACCAGGTTTGATCCTGGACATTGCAACCCCACCTTCTCATAAACAGGGGCGTTAATTCAAGAAACTAATGTTTCTCGCATAAAGGAAAGCAACGTATCTCCAACATTTGAAGACTCTATAGGATTACGAAGGTTTTCTTTGTTTCTTTTTGAAAGATGTATGTGACTCGGCCTCTGTCTAGGTACTGGAAGCAACCGGAGACCATATCGGAGGCTCCACCGGTGGGGCCAGGCTCGGGATACCTGGTAATCCAGGACGAGGAAGCCCAGGGCTTCTGCTGCTTCGGGCTGTGGAAGGACCGCCAGCTCTACGACTTCCCCTTCCCTCAGAACAAGGACCTCACAGTCAGGTACACGGAGCACCACGGCGAGAGCACGATGGTCTACAATGATGGGGTATTCATGATACCAGTCATCGGCCAGCCCTTGTCCTCAAATCAGTACTACACGATTCGGCGTCGCGGGAAGCATAAAGGGTATGATCTTTTTTTGGTACTTTGAGTAGCTTCACTTCCTCTCTGTTCTTTAATAGGTGATGAATACGTTGATAACTGCTAATAGGACAAGTGAATATTATTGGATGGATATTGGAGGGCGTGAAAAAAATCAATGGAAGAACTCGCTCTTGTTCCAATAGTTAAAGTTACACCTTATCACGTTGCTTGGCAAATAAGTTTTAGTAAAGTTTTAGCTGCTTCTTGCATGTTTTATTTTCGTGCATAACTTAAAAAGTCTCTAAATCAATCTATCTTGAATGGCCATGAAGAGAAGCGCACGCTAATTCGACAGAAGAAGACGAAGGCACCTGCTTGTGCTTCAACTTCGTTAAAGACAAGAAACCGAGGCCCTTGGATCCCAACGACATGTACCAGCAGTTCGTGATCTACCCGCACCGCAAGCCTATATGCCGGTCCCATGGCTTCCGCGCGAAATCGGTCGCCCCGGATGGGTACCCTCCAAGGTTCCTGAGGAGGAAAGGCTGGACCCTCCATGGCAAAACGCCCAAGAACTTCTTCTTGGACGACGACGCGCCGGGAGTCGATGATGTGAAGAGGTCAAAGCTCCCGAGCCTTGACTTCCCGGTGGACAGGAAGAGCTCGGACCCAGTGGTGGTGGGGAAGTGGTACTGCCCGTTCATGTTCGTCAAGGATGGGGAGGTCGGGGACCAGATCAAGACGTCAGCGTTCTACGAGATGACGCTGCAACAGAGATGGGAAAGGGTCCATGCCTGTGAGAATGATGGCAAGGAAGGCAATGCAGTGGAAGTGGACGCGCTTGTTGAGGAGGAGGCCATCACAGTGTTCGGTGAGGAAGCCGGGGAGGGCGATGCAAGCGACGGAGTGATGTGGTATAGGAGCAAGAGAGGAGCGATCGGACTGAGGATGGCGATTGTGGAGAGGATGAGGTGGGAGGAGGAGAGGGTGGGTTGGGTGAAGGAGGGAGAGAAGAGGGTGAGAGAGTTGATGAAGAAGAGCGGGTCGAACGAGGGTTGGAAGAGGTTTGGGTGTTACGTGTTGGTGGAGAGCTTCGTGCTGAAGAGAATGGATGGGACTCTGGTGTTGGCCTCAGACTTCAAGCACACTCAGCAAGTGAGGGGCAAATGGGAGTGACAGATTTCCTCGTCACTGTTCTGTTTTCTGCGGGTTTAATCTTCGGTATTTTTTTGTGGCTGGTGTCCATAAAAGCTTGGCTAAGTTCTTATGCTAGGCATGCTTGCTGGTTTGAACTTGTTCCGTCCGGTGTTGTTCATTTGTCTATGTTTTGTGAATTACATTATTACAACGAAGGCAATACCGTGGAAGTGGATGTGCTCGTTCAGAAGGAGGGCATCACAGTGTTTGGCGAGGAAGTCGGGGAGGGCGACGTGAGCGGCGGAGTGATGTGGTGTAGGAGCAAGAGAGGAGCGATCGGACTGAGCACGGCGATTGTGGAGATGATGAGGTGGGAGGAGGAGAGGGTGGGTTGGGTGAAGGAGGGAGAGAAGAGGGTGAGGGAGTTGATGAAGAAGAGCGGGTCGAACGAGGGTTGGAAGAGGTTTTGGTGTTTTGTGTCTTTGTGGGTTTAATTAATCTTCTCTATTTCTCTCTGTGAAAATTATTTATTTGTAATCGTTTCCACATGCATGGCCTCGGGAAAATGTACCTTTAGGATTGAGGGAATTTTCAAAATGCAAATAATGTTTGACAAAATGTATTTTAAACAAATTAAAAATCAACTTTGAACTAAATGTCATTAGATAAAAACTTCACTTTGTAAAGAACTTTTACTTTTGATAAAACAAGGGACTTTTACTGATTTTTGTATATATAAAAAAACTTTTAAACTATTTGCGCCAATCAACCACCTAGATCTAGCCTCCGGCCAATTGTTGGCGGCTAGGTCTAGGCATCGGCTAGCCTTGCCTAGGACCCAGGCCTCGCCTGATGTCAAGCCACCTCGGGCAAGGCTAGTAGCCATTCGTGGAGCCTTCACTGGCGATCAAGTCCTTTGCTGCCAAAATTAAGGTGTTCGAGGATATTTTCGAAATTACAAAAGTTGAGTGACGGTAAAATTAAAAGAAAAATCAATTGCAGTTGCCTTTTCGAAAGTACATCCAGAGCTACTTTAGGCTAAAGGCCTTTGAAAATACAATAATATTTCCTTAAAGTTTAGCAAAAAAGCAAACTAAGTGTTATTTGCATTTGTCCAAGAAACTTTAGAGCCCAAATCGCGTTATAAATATTGAGCCAAACAAGCCAGAGTAAGAAGTGAGTATTTTTGTATTGGCTTTCAGCTTTTGTTGTGTTATCCATGTTCATCCATGCAGAATTGTCAATGGAAAAATGTAAGTAAGAAATAAGGGTAAGAATTTTAGGTTCTATGAGGCGATAGGAAATTACATTTAGCTGCATATGGTTAAGCTTTTTCAAGGGAATCTAGGAAAAAGTTAAGGCATTTGGTTCAGCTTTTGGTTTAGCATTTGGCCGAACGCTCTCTTGGCAAAGTTGAAAGCCCAAGGCAAGCCTTGGTTTTCAACATTTGCAAAAGGCTATTTTTAGGATTAAATGATTTTTTTTTTCCTTACAAAACTACTCACACTAATTTTTTTCATTTTCTAATTTTGCCTTGTTGTTATTGTTCAGTCTTCTCGACATGAGGAGGCTGGCAAGGTTAGATCTAATTGACATGGAGCCTAAAAGAGGCCTACAATGGACCAATGAGGTCGCACCACCCTAAGTGACTACCACATGGTCTTGCAACCTCAGGTGACTGTCACTTGGATCTCGCGATCTCAGGCGGAGGTCTTGTGACCCTGACAAGGGCTGCATGAGGTCATGACCCAGATTGCCCTCGTTTGAGTCACGCGACATCAGGTGGCCCTCGCTTGGGTCGGGAGGCAACCTTAGAAGACAAACCCCGGCACTAAATTTTGCTTACCGTCTCCTACGAAGGGTTTGAATTTTTTTAACTAAAAACTATATAAAAAATTGCAGCGAAAGCCCTCAGCAAGAAGAAGTTCGACAAACACTATTTAACCCAATGTTAGCTTCACAAATGAGTTTTTATCGAATGCAATTTGCATTTCCCCTAAAGGTATTTAGGCTTTCAGTATTTGCATTGTTTCAAAATTCATTTTCAAATCCGCACCAAATGCTATAGTTAAATATCGAGGATACTTTGTTCAATTGATCGGCCACTGCAAGCCATATACAATTCACTTGAAATTATTGGGCATTCTTATTCTTTTCTTTATTTTTGGGGATAAGTGTATTTTTCAGCTCCTAAAACGTACCAAAAAGTGCAATTGAGTCCTAATAAGTTCAATCTAGTCCTAGAACTTATCAAGAAATTGTAATTAAGTTTTAAAAGTGTTCAAAAGGTTTAAATCCCAAAATTTGTCACAAAAGTATAATCGAGTCCTAAATTTTTAAAAATTCAATCAATTGAAGGATTTGATTTCACAGTGGCCCGTTTCCATGCAGTCGACCAAATTTTAGCCTATTCGGAGATCGCTGACCGTAAGTGCATCCTCCTCCTCTACTAGAAAAAAGATTCGCCCTTGAATTTGCTTCATCTTTATTGACATCTATCTCTTCAAGTTCCTCCTCATCAGCATGGTAGGGTGACAAATCTGCTACATTAAAAGTCCTGTATACATTGTACTAGCATGGCAACTCAATCTTATAAGCGTTGTCATTAACTCGCTCCAGAACTTTGAAGGGTCCATCATCTCTAGGTTTTAGTTTGCCAAACCTGCCTGCTGGAAAACGCTACTTCCTTAGGTGAATCCATACTAGAGTGCTCTCTTTAAAGACAATTCTTTTCCTGCGCCTATCCACTCGTTGCTTATACTTCATGTTATGTTTGTTGATCCGATTATGGACCTATGAATGCAGCTCTTTGATCTGCTTGGCATGCTCGTTTGCGTCCGAGCTAAATTGCTTGTAAACTGGTAATGTGTGAGATCTAGGGGAGTAATTGGATTATGCCCATAGACCACCTCAAAAGGGCTCTTGCATGTAGTTCAACTCTGTGACTTGTGTTGACACCTAGATTTTAAATTTTAGAAATTCATTTATTCAATAAAATGAGAATTAGTCTTATTTCTCACAAAAATAAATCCACATATATTGCATATTTATTTTTTGTCATGCATCTGTATTCAATCAAAGGTGAGTCGATTAAGCAAAATTTGAAATTTTTGACCAAGGAGGAATTGCCAAAATTTATACGGGTTTGGGCTCAATTCGGAGTTAGCCCAGTCCATTTTAGGTCTTTTAAATGCAAGACTTTTAATTAAGTATCTATTTAATTAATTAAAGCCCGATTAGGCCTTAAATTCACGCAAATAAGCCCATCAATTTGAGAATTTCAGCCAAGCCCTCTTACCGTCCATTAAGGCCGAAATTTTAGGGTATCCAATCCATCAAGAGCAGAAATTTCAATCCGACAGTCAATATCTAATCCTACCCCAATAAGATTTTTTTGAATCTAATGGCCGAGAATAAACCCTAGGGTTCAAGGCTACTCTCATTCTATAAATATATCATGATGACCTAGGGTTAATGGGAGGATTCCACACATTCAGGAAAAAAGAAAAAATTCGAGAGAGAGAGAGAGAGAGAGAGAGAGAGAGAGAGAGTGTGTGTGTGTGTTTTCAGACTTTGTAATGAGAAGTTTATTTATATCAAACGATGTATTTCGGTTGTATTTCGCTCAAATCTGATCAATTTGAGTAGACTGACCAAAGGGGAAAGGTTAACGCAAGACGAGATACGTGGATCTAAGCGACTCGAATAGGAAATGACGCTTTGACCATAAGGATTGTCGAGGAAATATTTAGGATCGCAAAAAGGCCGATCTAAGAACGATTAGGGATTACCATGCGAGCGACGTACGATTGGAGCGCGGGTAATGCCGCTTAACCAACGTACGATTTGCAAAATTATCCTAAATTGGACTGTGATGATCGAGTCCACAGGGACTAGCGATAAGCCCTTGTAATTACATGACAACCAAAGCTGTCATGAATTGACGAGCTCTAAACGTGATGAGAATCACGGGGTCGATACGCGTATAATCTGCAAAAGCCGCCCGTCGGTTTGGAATAGGCTGGAATCACGTCTGGTAGAAGGAACGATCAGAATTAAGTCTTGAAAAGTTTAAAAAAGAAAAATCAAGAATTCCAACGTCAATTGGATTGGCCATCGCCCTATCGAATAAGTCAGAATCGAGAAAAACAACGTTCCGAACGTCGGAGGTAAAAAGACCATAATGCCCCTCAAGCTTAAGACTTTGTCTTAATAATTGAAGGAAGGGAAAAATGGACATTTCTCCTCCCCCCAAGCTGCTGAAAATTGAAGAGCAATTGATGGCCATTGGATGCCCTTGAGAAGATAATGGACAAGTGTCAAGCATCCAATGGTAGTAGATCATTTCACCAATTAATGCCCACCTACCAATCACCTCAATTAATTTAAATTTTTGGGATAATAACCAGCTCTCTCTCTCTCTCCTCAAACCCCTCCATTCGGCCAAAAATTGCAGAGCACCACCATTTCCCTTTCTTCTTCTTCTCCTCTAGTTTCTGCTTCACCCGACCCCGCCGGATATCGCCGTTCGGTCCGTACGACCGTCGCTCTCGGCCATCCCCTGCTGCTGGCTGACTACCCAGACGTAGCCCCATGTCTTGCCGATGTCCTCCAACTTGAATCAGATCATTTGGAGCTCTGAGGAATTCGGGGCAAGCATTTTCCCACAGGTCGACGGATTCTGTTTCAGTTTGAGGTAGGTTCGGTTCTGAACCCTTTAGACAGCCGAAAACTTAGAATCTTTGACTCAAATTTTGTGGAGATCAAGTAGACATATAGATGGTTATGTGGTAAAAATTGAGGACTTATTTGATAAGTTTTTCACCATGAATCACTCTTGTACATTATGCCCAGAATCTGTCGGTATTCTGTGTTTGAGTGATCCGGCGAATTTCGATAACTTTCCGGCAACCACGCGACTTGAAACTCACGGTTGCGCGACGGATTGACCTTGGACTTGAGTTGGCCGAACCTTAGGAGGTGCAAGGAGGAGTAATTTGCGTTATTAAGCGGAGGAAAGGAGTTTCCTAAATCAAGGCTATGGGGATTGGAGTCGATTGGGTAAGTCGGGGGCCGAACGGAGCGATTTATGAGAAAACCCTCGCATGTAATAGCTTGATGCATCCTTGGACGTTATAGAGTGATTGTTTGACCTAGCCTATGCTTGAATTGTCTGAGTGCCTGAGTACCATTTGAATTGAATTGCATGCCACGAAATTTATTAAACATATTATCATGCACATTGGCCATTGGTTATGAAATTTGATTTTTTTAAAAATCAAGTTAATTGATATGACGTGGCATGAGACATGATTGTGACATTGCGTGGCATGGCCCTAAGGCGTATGAGACGCGGGGAGGAGGTTGAGACCTTGATGCGACGAGGTTGCGAGGTGGATTATGAAAAGGTTGCGCCCTGATGCGACGGAGTCGTGGGGTTGAGATAGCCACAGTCTTGATGCGATATAATCGCGGGACAGAATGCGAGCTCATAGACTTTGCCTGAAAATTAAACCGGGGCCTGATGCATTTACGCGGGCCGAGCCTGATGCGATCTAATCGCGGGCCAGAAAATAAGGCAGGCAGAGGTTGATTGATGTGGTGAAGTGACAGACCGAGCATATATGTGCATTTGTGTGTGAATGAGAATATAAATGTATGCATGTACTCTATGCATTATTATTTATTGAATTATGACTGTCATGTCCGCGTGAGTTCATGAGTTGGATAGGTTGAGTGACTTGACTACCTGAGTGGATGGTCAACCTGACCTAGGATTAGGTTTTTCTTATTGAGATGTGTATCTCACCCATTTTGGGGAAACCTTACCTTACAGATCCTAGGCAGTAACAATGTGGCCTATCAGATTCGGGGACCCGCAGGAGATGACGGCGTATTACGATGAGTTCTCCGATAGATAGGGAAATATATACTTAAGGAAATATACAGTAGTTTGGGTAGATGAGGGCAAACCAGACTAGAAGCCTCATCGGTTTAAGGCTTGGTTTAGACAGGACGGGGATAGGAAGGTCCGGCCGTTGAAGCCCCACGAGGTTCCGGAGGGTGTTATACCTCCATGGTGTCAGATGACTTTGGATCAGGAGTTTTCGGAGGGTTCAGTGGTTAGGTCGAGAAACGGCCCGGAGCGGACGCCAATAGCTGAGTTTTCCGTGCCACCACTAGAGGATGAGGCCATCGTGGTGGAGCCATCCGAGAGAGATCCATCCGAGCCTGATCAGGAGGCGACCGTGGAGGGAGACCAGGCTGAGCAGTCATAGGAAGCGACCATGGAGGACTCTGTGGAGGTTCCGTTAGAGACTTTCTCCAAGTACGAGCAGTCAGAGGAGAGCGAGGACACCGGAGATTCCAGCAGTTCTTCCTAGGCGACTCCGGATGATGACCTGACTTTTTAAATGGCGACCTGACTTTTTAACTGGCAACCTGACCCCCCTTCCCTAGTGGATTTTGTGGACACCTTTTGACATGTTTACCCGTCGCCTTGCTGTGTAGCGATCTGTAGTAGATGTGACCAGTTGATGTTGATGTATGACTTTATGATGCTATCCAGTCTTGCTTAATCTTGGGATATATATATATATATATATATATATATATATATATATATATATTGTCCGGGGAGTTTTTGGGAAACGCTTCCGTGTGCTTAATGTAAATTATTTCATCTCTCGATCTTCCTTTATATATAAGTGGATCCTTGGGATCGTCGAGAGATTATTATTGTTTTGCTTGCAGGGATGATTGCGTGCTCGCGATGAGGCGCGGGGCGTGACATTCTTGCTTGTTTTGGTATCAAAGCAAGGTCAGCTCGATACGAAATCGGTTACGGATTTGAGTAATAAGGAGGACTAGGTAGGACAAGGACGGAAAGCTAGACCTTAGGAAACTGGTCAGGGTAAGGCAGGGGATGCCTAGTTGTGACTTGACACCTATGGATGGTGCTTGATCTTGGTAAGGTTGTGACAAGGCATAGAGGATTGAGTTCTTTGCTTAGGAGTGAAGGTCGTTTCTGGACCTTGACCGACTTGATGCTTGAAAGTGAATAGTTTTAGTGAATCACTGGAACAAATGGAATTGAGTAATGGCCATGAGCCATTGGTTAGGGCATTTCTGGAATTGATGTTGACATATGAAATACTGTTGTTGTGTAATTATTTTGTTAAGGAGTAGTTAGTAACCCTGGATTGGATGATTGAGTAAGTTGCTAACCTGTTTCTGAACTTGTGATGGACCAGGTTCGTTAGTAAGTGACAAAGATGAGTAACCCATCCAGAAGACCTGGAAGACCAAGAGGCGGAGCCTCTAGCTCGAGGCCGCCCGCAGCTGAAGACCCAAGAGTGGACGGTCTACTGAGGGCAATGGAGGGACTCTGGGACATCATAGAGAGGCAGGCCCAAGATCGGGACTTTGCCATAGCCCAGGCAGTGGGAGCTGCCCTAGCAGCCATGGATACCAACACTGGCAATGCGGGTGGAAGTGGAAGTCAGGGCGAGCCGAACCAGAGCAATGAAACGGTGAACCCTCAAGAGGAAATCATAGTGGCCAGGCAGATAGGCCAACTGGTGGAACAATTTATGAAGTTGAAGCCAACGCAGTTTGACGGGATTAGAGATCCCGAGCTAGCACCCAGATGGATAGAGAAGCTGAAAAAAGCTTTCGAGGTACTAAGATGCACTGATGAGAAGAAGGTGTTGCTAGTTGTATATCAGCTAGAGGGTACAGCAAACGACTGGTGGGTTGCCACCAAGGATGGAGTCTTCCCAGAAGGTACGACCTTAAACTGGAACACTTTTAAGAGGGCGTTCAACAACAAGTACTTTTCAGAAACGGCCAGGGAGAGGAAACAAATCGAGTTCCTGCAGCTGCGACAGAACCAGCTATCGATAGATTAGTATGAAGCTGAGTTCTCGAGGCTTTCGAGGTATGCGCCTCGATCGGTGGAGGATCCTTTGGAGAAGGCACGGAGATTCAGGGATGGTTTGAGTCCCGAACTCCGTAGCCAGATGATGGCCCTAAACTTGAGGACCTACAAGGAGATATACGAGCGAGGCCATATGATTGAGCGAGACTTGAGGGAAAGAAACATCGCAACTAGATCGCGGTTCCCGTCGTTTGGAGACCATCATCAAATGGGCAAGAGACCGATGGTAGGTAATAGATGTTTCGTGCCGCCTGCAAGGAGGAATATTGAGAAACCGCCAAACCCGGCGAACTGGAGTTGCAGGCTATGTGGCAGAAGTCATGGGAATGGACCATGCCCTATGAGGACTGGAGCCTGTTTCAAGTGTGGTCAGCTGGGCCACCAAATAAGGACATGTCCAAATCAAGCACCGGCCAGTCGACTACAAGGACCGAGGCCGCAAGCAGGACCGTCGACTACAGCACCCCGGATAAAATCGAAAAGACCACAAGCCCAGAGCAGAGTATACGCTGTAGCGCGCAGCGAGGCAGAAGATGCGCCCGGAGTGGTCACAGGTAAGGTTTACTTGTGCAACCAGACCGCTTATGCATTATTTGACCCGGGTGCCACGCATTCTTTTGTATCTGCATAGTTTGCTGAGTTAGTAGGCATGAGATTGGAACCATTAAGCATGGCATTGCATGTAGCTACCCCATTGAAGGATAATGTCTTGGTTTCATTAGGGTGTGCGGGATGTGAGATTATGGTTGGAGGAAGTAAGGAGAGTATCGACCTAGCTATATTGCCTATGTTTGATTTTGACGTGATTATAGGAATGGATTGGCTGAGTAGGCAAGGAGCTGTAGTAGACTGTGGCAATAAAACGATTCGGTTTTACCCGAAAGATTGCCCTAGTTATGAATTGGTGGGAAGCAGAGGAGGAGTCTCAATTCCCTTGGTTTCATCTTTGGAAGTAACTAAGTCGATATCTAAAAGATGTCGGGCATACTTAGTAGCCGTGATGGATACGACTGTCGAGGAACCTAAGTTAGAGAACATTCCTGTGGTACGGGAGTTTTCGGATGTGTTTCCCCAGGAATTGCCGGGATTGCCATCGGAGCGAGAAATAGAGTTTGTGATTGAATAAGCTCCTGGAACGGAGCCGATTTCGAAAGCACCGTACAGGATGTCCCTGTCAGAATTAAAGGAGTTAAAGGTGAAAATGCAAGAGTTGTTGGACAAAGGATTCATCCGACCAAGTGATTCGCCGTGGGGAGCACCGGTGCTGTTCGTAAAGAAGAAAGACGGATCCTTGCGACTATGCATTGATTACCGGCAACTGAATCAGGTGATGGTGAAGAACAAGTATCCACTGCCGAGGATTGACGATCTTTTTGATCAATTACAAGGAGCAGCAGTGTTCTCGAAGATTGACTTAAGGACGGGGTATCACCAGCTAAGGATCAAGAAGGAAGACATACCGAAGACTGCATTCAGGACGAGGTATGGACATTACGAGTTTACGGTAATGCCGTTCGGATTGACTAACGCTCCAGCTGCATTTATGGATCTAATGCATCGAGTATTCAAAGAGTTTCTGGACAGGTTCGTCATAGTTTTCATTGACGACATCTAATCTACTCGAGGAGCGACGTAGAGCACGAAGAACATTTGAGAATCGTATTGAGGACCCTGAGGGAACATTCGCTGTATGCGAAGCTAAGTAAATGTGAATTTTGGCTGGACAGGGTAGCATTTATGGGTCATATTGTGTCTGGTGAAGGGATTGCAGTGGACCTTGCAAAGATAGAGGCTGTAACTAATTGGTCGAGGCCTACTACAGTCACGGAGGTCAGAAGCTTCTTGAGACTAGCAGGATATTATAGGCGATTTGTGAAAAAGTTCTCATCCATAGCCGTCCCACTGACGCGGTTGACGAAGAAGGAAACGAAGTTTGAATGGACTGATGATGTGAGTAAAGTTTCCAAGAACTTAAGCATAGGCTGACGACCGCGCCAGTACTGACCATTCCGTCGAGACCAGGAGGATATGAAATCTACAGTGACGCTTCGCTGAAAGGATTAGGTTGTGTATTGATGCAGCACGGCCGGGTAGTATCTTATGCATCCAGGTAGTTGAGGCCGCGCGAAATGAATTACCCGACCCACGACTTGGAGTTAGCGGCGATTGTGTTTGCCTTGAAGATTTGGAGGCATTACCTTTGTGGCGAGAAGTTTCAGATATATACAGACCACCAGAGTTTGAAGTATTTTTTCCCAGAAAGAGTTGAACCTAAGGCAGCGCAGGTGGATGGAGCTGTTGAAAGATTATGATTGTGAGATATTATATCATCTTGGGAAAGCAAACAGAGTGGCAGATGCATTAAGTCGAAAGTCGAGTATTGCATGCCTGCTGGTGAGAAGTTGGTCGACGATAGAGGATCTAAGAGATTCTGAATTCAAATTGGAGGTTGATCAGCTATCCAGTTTGATAGCGACTTTGAGGGTGGAACCTGAGGTCCAAGAAGGGGTTTAGGCATTATAGTCTACGGATCTAGAGATTCAGAAAGTTATCGAAATGGATGCGACGAAGAGGAAGCCAGAGTTCCAAGTGTCTGAGGATGGA
Source organism: Rhodomyrtus tomentosa (assembly GCA_028455895.1). Lineage (NCBI taxonomy): Eukaryota > Viridiplantae > Streptophyta > Magnoliopsida > Myrtales > Myrtaceae > Rhodomyrtus > Rhodomyrtus tomentosa. The sequence continues at coordinate 6,501,874 of JAPCWY010000003.1, read as the reverse complement.
CTTTTGAGATTTCGATGGCGATTATGTGTACCAAAGGATGAAGGGCTCCGAGAAAGAATTTTATCGGAAGACCATAGGAGCAATTACAGGTCCACCCTAGAAGTATGAAGATGTACCAAAACTTGAGACAGCATTATTGGTGGAACGGGATGAAGGTAGACGTGGCAAGGCATGTTGCTAAATATTTGACTTGCCAGCAAGTGAAAGCGCAGCATTGTAAGCCTGGAGGATTGTTGCAGTCGCTGGAGATTCCGAAATGGAAGTGGGAACACATAACTATGGATTTTGTGATGGGACTTCTGAGGAGCCAAAGAGGTCACGACTCAATCTGGGTAGTCGTGGATCGATGGACCAAGTCCGCCCATTTCATTCCTGTACGAAAGGACTTCGCCATGGATAAGTACGCAGAACTGTACATGAGGCACGTAGTTAGATTACACGGAGTGCCAGTGACGATAATCTCAGATAGGGATCCGAAGTTCACGGTAATTTTTGGAAGAGTTTGCAAGGAGCAATAGGGACGCGACTACAATTCAGTACGACGTACCACCCACAGACTGATGGACAGTCAGAAAGAACCATCCAGACGCATGAGGACATATTGAGAGCGTGTGTCATAGATTTCAAAGGCCGATGGGAAGAGCAGTTACACCTGGTAGAGTTTGCGTACAACAATAGCTACCAACAGAGTATACAGATGGCACCGTTTGAGACACTCTATGACAGAGCATGCAGGACACCAATATGCTGGGATGAAGTAGGAGAAAGGAATATCACAGGCCCTAAGTTAGTAGAGCAATCGGTGGAAGCAGTGAAAATCATCCGGGACAGGCTGAGGACGGCGCAGAGTCGCTAGAAGAGCTATGCAGACAAGCAGCGCAAGCCTTTGGAGTTTCAAGTGGGTGATCATGTCTTCCTCAAGGTGTCGCCAATGAGAGGACTCTCGCGATTCGGAAGGAAAGGGAAGTTGAGCCCAAGATACGTAGGCTCTTTCGAGATATTAGAGAGAATTAGAACCCCGGCCTACCGGCTTGCGTTACCGCCAAGTCTATCCCAAGTACATAATGCATTCCATGTGTCAATGCTAAGAAAGTATGAGCCTGACCCGACACATGTGCTGGACTATGAAACCATAGAGGTGGACGACAGAGTATCCTATATAAAGAAGCCGATAAGGACCGAGGACCGGAAGGAGCAGATCCTCAAGAATAAGAAGATCTCGCTGGTCAAAGTAATATGGGAGCATCACAGAACGGAAGGAGCCACGTGGGAGAATGAAGAGACGATGAGGCGACAACACCCCCATTTATTTGAGTAGTCGAGTGTAATGCAAATTTCGAGGACGAAATTTTTGTAAGGAGAGAAGAGTTGTGACATTCTGATTTTCAATCAACTTCAAATCTGTAATGAGAAGTTTATTTATATCAAACGATGTATTTCAACTGTATTCCGCTCAAATCTGACCCAATGGGAAAGGCTAACACAAGACGAGATACGTGGACCTAGGCGACTCGAATAGGAAATGACGCTTTGACCATAAGGATTGTCGAGGAAAAATTTAGGACCGTAAAAAGATCGATCTAAAAACGATTAGGGATTACCATGCGAGCGTCGTGCGATTGGAGTGCGGATGATGCCACTTAACCAACATACGATTTGCAAAATTATCCTAAATCGGACTGTGATGATCGAGTACACAGGGACCAGCGATAAGCCCTTGCAATTACATGACAATCAAGGTCGCCATGAATTGACGAGCTCTAAACGTGATGAGAATCGCGGGGTTGATACGCGTATAGTCTGCAAAAGCCGCCCATCAATTCAGAATAGGCTGGAATCACGTCTGGTAGAAGGAACGATCAGAATTGAGTCCTGAAAAGTTTGAAAAAGGAAAATCAAGAATTCCAACGTCAATTGGATTGGCCATCGCCTTATCGAAGAAGTCAGAATCCAGAAAAACAACGTTTCGAACGTCGGAGGTAAAAAGACCATAATGCCCCTCAAGCTTAAGACTTTGTCTTTATAATTGAAGGAAGGGAAAATGGCTTAAGACTTTGTCTTAATAATAGAAGGAAGGGAAAAATGGACATTTCTCCCCCCCAAGCTGCTGAAAATTGAAGAGCAATTGATGGCCATTGGATGCCCTTGAGAAGAACAATGGACAAGTGTCAAGCATCCAAGGGTAGTAGATCATTTCACCAATTAATGCCCACCTACCAATCACCTCAATTAATTTAAATTTTTGAGATAATAACCAGCTCTCTCTCTCTCTCCTCAAACCCCCCCATTCGGCCAAAAATTGCAGAGCACCACCATTTCCCTTTCTTCTTCTTCTTCTCCAGTTTCTGCTTCACCCGACCTTGCCGGACGCCGCCGTTCGGTCCTTACGATCGCCACCTCCGGCCATCTCCTGCTACCAGTCGACTACCCAAACGTAGCCCCACGTCTTGCCGACGTCCTCCAACTTGAATCAGGTCATTTAGAGCTATGAGGAATTCGGGACAAGCATTCTCCCACAGGTCGACGGATTCTGTTCCAGTTTGAGGTAAGTTCGGTTCTAAACCCTTTAGACAGCCGAAAACTTAATTTTTGGCTCAAATTTTGTGGAGATCAAGTAGACATATAGATGGTTCTGTGGTAAAAATTGGGGATTTATTTGATAAGTTTTTCACCATGAACCACCCTTGTACATTATGCCCAGAATCTACCGGTATTCTGTGTTTGAGTGATCCGGCGAATTTCGATGACTTTCCGGCAACCACGCGACTTGAAACTCATGGTTGTGCGACGGATTGACCTTGGACTTGAGTTGGCCGAACCTTAAGAGGTGCAAGGAGGAGTAATTTGCGTTATTACGCGGAGGTAAGGAATTTCCTAAATCAAGGCTAGGGGGATTGGACTCGATTGGGTCGATGGCGAACGGAACGATTTATGAGAAAACCCTCGCATGTAATAGCTTGATGCGTCCTTGGACGTTATAGAATGATTGTTTGACCTAGCCTATGCTTGAATTGTCTGAGTGCCTGAGTACCATTTGAATTGAATTGCATGCCACGAAATTTATTAAACATATTATCATGCGCATTGGCCATTGATTATGAAATTTGATTTTTTTTAAAAAAATCAAGTTAATTGATATGATGTGGCATGAGACATGATTGTGGCTTTGCATGGTATGGCCCTGAGGCGTATAAGACTCGGGGCGAAGGTTGAGACCTTGATGCGACGAGGCCGCGGGGTAGATTATGAAAAGGTGGCGCCCTGATGCGACGGAGTCGCGGGGTTAAGATAGCCACAGTCCTAATACGATATAATCACGGGACAGAATACGAGCTCATAGACTCCGCCTGGAAATTAAATCGGGACTTGATGCGTTTACGCGGGCCAAGCCTGATGTGATCTAATTGCGGGCCAGAAAATGAGGCAGACAGAGATTGATTGATGTGGTGAAGTGACAGGCCGAGCATATATGTGCATTTGTTTGTGACATGAGAATATAATTGTATGCCTGTACTCTATGCATTATTGTTTATTGAATTATGACTGTCATGTCCGCGTGAGTTCATGAGTTGGATAGGTTGAGTGACTTGACTACCTGAGTGAACGGTCAACCTGACATAGGGTTAGGTTTTTCTTACTAAGATATGTATCTCACCCCTTTTGGGGAAACCTTACCTTACAGATCCTAGGCAGTAACAATATGGCCTATCAGATTCGGGAACCCGCAGGAGATGACGACGTATTACGATGAGTTCCCTGATAGGCAGGGAAATATATACTTAAGGAAATGTACAGTAGTTTGGGTAAATGAAGGCAAATCAGACTGGAAGCCTCATCGGTTTGAGGCTTGGTTTAGACGGGACGGGGATAGGAAGGTCGGGCCGTTGAAGCCCATTATACCTCCATGGTGTCAGACGACTTTGGATCATGAGTTTCTAGAGGGTTCAGTGGTTGGGTCGAGGAACGGCCCAGAGCGGACGCCGACAGCTAAGTTTTTCGTGCCACCACTAGAGGATGAGGCCATCGTGGTGGAGCCGTCCGAGAGAGATCCATCCGAGCCTGATCAAGAGGCGACCGTGGAGGGAGACTCGGCTGAGCAGTCGCAGGAAGTGATCATGGAGGACTCTGTGGAGGTTCCGTCAGAGACTTTCTCTGAGTACGAGCCGTCAGAGGAGAGCGAGGACATCGAAGATTCCAGCAGTTCTTCCTAGGCGAGTCCGGATGATGACCTGACTTTTTGACTGGCGACCTGACCCCCCTTCCCTAGTGAATTTTGTGGACACCTTTTGACATGTTTACTCGTCGCCTTGCTGTATAGCGGTCTGTAGTAGATGTGACCGGTTGATGTTGATGTATGACTTTATGATGCTATCTAGTCCTGCTTAGTCTTGGGATATATATATATATATATATATATATATATTGTCCGGGGAGTCTTTGGGAAACGCTTCCGTGTGCTTAATGTAAATTATTTCATCTCTCGATCTTCCTTTATATATAAGTGGATCCTTAGGACCGCCGAGAGATTATTGTTATTTTGCTTGCAGGGATGATTGCGTGCTCGCGATGAGGCGCGGGGCGTGACAGAGAGAGAGAGAGAGAGAGAGAGTTTTCCCGAAGTTCAATCCCGTCAGTAGCCTAGCGTATTTTCGTGCCAATTGACCATGCGTCGCCATTCATGCTCCGATTGACGTGGTCCAGGTATCAAAACATTTAGTACTCGACAATCTATCACTATCCACTGACGGTACCTTGATCCGACATCAAAAGCTTCCCGTCCAAGTCTGTAAATTCACGAAGTTCAATCTCGTCGACAACCTGGTGCAATTTCGCGCCAATTGATCGTGCGCCACCATCTGTACTCCAATCAATTTGGGCCAAGTATCCAAACGTTCATCACTCGACGTTCTATCAGTAGCCACTGACGGTTTGTCAATCCGACATCAGGAGCTTCCCGTCCAAGTTTGCAAAGCCTCCGCTGTCGTTGCCTTCCCGTGAAACTCTTGCATCAAGTTGGCCCCTGTTTTCGCCCTGCGGTTTAAGGTAACATATTCAACCTTTGAGGATTAACTCAAATATATTCGTTCGGTGATGTTCTTAATGATTTGCTACCGTTAACATTATTTTTTGCCTAAAGAATATTTTGTTTCTGTGTGTTTTATATCATTAACTCATGCAAAAATATTGTTGGGAGTTAACGACTTGAATTTCATGGTGACCGTTTTGCATGTTTCGACGCCGTAATCAAAGAAAACTTTTTTCAAAAATATGAAGAATGGTTTATTTTTTATCTGAAACGTTAAAAATAAATGTTATTAAAAAATTTTGGATTTAGTATACTTGATCTATCGTCATTTAGATCTGATTTGCTATATTCAAAAGGACAATTTTTAATCTGGATTGTGTAAATTTTCCAAACAATGGAAGAAGCGTCGTGGGCGTGATCTTATTGATTGGCTTTTTTTATCTTATTGATGGATTGATATCTTGATTTGTGTCGCGACCCTTTCCCGAGAGTGGAGAGGGTTAATGGGCCGTCCGATCGTTTGGTCGGATGCGGGCCACTCCTAAGGCCCGTTACCCAAGTCGTAACCCCGATATACGTGATCGACCTTTGGTGCGGTCTGGTGACATGTGATACGTGTACATGTCGAGGAGTCGCCACCAATCACTTTGTGGAGGGTACGATTGGAAATCCTCTCGAATTGTTGAGAGCATTCTATTCAATTCAGCGAAAACCAGAGAAATGTGATCGGAGACTTTGTTACGTCAACTGTAAGAGTTAACGCCCTTTCGACACCTAAGTTGAATGATTTGTCTAACCTAGGATTTTATGTAAATGAGTGAGGTGCAAACCCTAAAACTAGGAGTTCATGCAGACATGAGTGACTATCCTAGCAACCATAGTCAATAAAATTAATGTGCAAATCAAGAATCCAAAACGTGCGGATAAATCACATGAAAGCAACATGGCATTCCTAGTGCGGCCTTATTAGCTTAGAGAAATATCAATCAAGGTTCAGAAGTGTTTTTGATATGATTTGCCCTTGAGGGGCAAAATCGTAATTTTGAAGATTTTTTAGATAATTTACCCAAAAGGGTAAATTTATCATTTCAGATGAAATATGGATCCAAAAGATGGTGGAAATAGGATTGGTCACCAAACCAATCAATTTCCTATTTTTCGAGAAGTTTCAAAAAATTTCTGAAATTTTTGGAGCGATTTACCCTTTGAGGGGTAAAGCCGTCATTTCAGAAGATGATGAGAATTGAAAATCTCAAATAGAAGGATTGATCGACCACCAGACCAAAATTCTAATTTTGAGCGATTTTCACTGTTCGATCGGAATAAGAAAAACGATTTACCCTTAGAAGGGTAGAATCGTCGTTTCAAAAAAAGGGACGAGATTCGAAAATCCAAGCATAAGAATTGGTCACCTAACCGACCCTAATTCTTATATTGGCGTTATCGACCTATCTCATATACCAAGCAGATGCGATTTACCCATAAAGGGTAATATCATCAATTTTCAGTTGAACAAATAAGAAATCCCAAAAATAGGATTGACTAGTTGTCTTTGGTCAATCCTTAATTTTTGGGAATTTATGGAATGTCCAGGAATTGTTCACAATTTTCCTACATTTTTTTGGAATTTTCTAAGTTTTTTCAACATTTTTTTTAGGATTTTCTAGAATTTTTTCAATTTTTTTATTATTTAAACATTATTTTCTGAATTTTTATTAAAAAATGATTCGGACCGGGTCAACCTAACCCACTCGGGTTAGATACCTAGCCCAGACCCAGACCTGCGCGGCCAACACACCGAAACGACGCCGTTTCTCATTTTTTATTTTTCGGTTTAATCGGATTTAATCCAACGGTTCCTATTGAACTACGTGGCTAATCTACGATCACTAGATCGGCTGACTAAAACCTATGGTCCATATCAAAAGGTCGACTATCCCCTAGCCATTGGATCTGATTTTTTAAACATACGGCCACGATTAAAATGAAAAACTTGATCTAGTCCGTCCACCCCTACTAACCAAAACGACGCCGCTTAACTAATAACCTAAAGGACACCATTTCGATTTGTTTTGATTTTTCAATTTTAAAACCATTTTCAAGAATTCCTAATTACTAATCGGACGGTCACTAAAAATTAGACTCGATTTATTTAAGCCGTTCGATCTGTTTATTCGAATAACAGACCCTAATGACCAGGCTGACTGGGCACACACGTGGACCACCGACGAACTGACACTTAAGCCTTTGACTCTTTGACCAGCCACGTTAGCTTCATCTTTAATCTCCCGACACCGACAGAATGGACAGTCAAGAACCTCCGACGACGATCTAACGGTGAAACTCAACGAAATTGCACAAAATCGACTCCAATCGACTCGTGTCAACGTTTCGCATCACATATATCAGAATTAACGTATTTCATCCACAGAATCAAATGCAGGCAAGCTTGAACCAGTACGAGTATAGCTACTCCAATCATCCGATTCATGGCATCTCAAGTCAATTCATCAACACAAAAGCATCACAAGAGGTTCAAAACACTTACCTCAAGCTCCAATTGCGGTCGCACGACCTAGATTTGGCTAGGAGACTTTCAATAGTTATCGGCAATGGAGGTCGAGTTTGGAGGCTCAATTCGAGATATTCAAGTAAAGTCGATGTAAAATGAAGATGCGATGATGGTCAGTGATGCTTGAGGATCAAAATGCCCACACAAAATCGAAGAATGATGGTTAAATACCAAATCCTCTATTGATGCACAGTAAGAAAGTTTCAAAGCTGAACTCACCTTTTAGGAGATTATAGGCAGCCCGACTAGTGGCGATCAACTCTTGGAGCTTCAGACGACTCTTAGAAGCTTTTGTTTTGCCCAAAAGAGCCCAACCAGTGCTCCACAGGTTCGAGCTCGAGCCTTCAACAATGGCGATGGATGGCGAGCTCTCTCTCTCTCTCTCTCTCTCTTTCTTCTCTATCTCTATTCGGTTCACCATTAGTAACAGAATGAATCCTCCCTTAATAGAAAGCCCCCCCTAAAAGGCTATATACCAATTTCGATTTCCTTCTCAATCTGTGGAGGCTTGCCCATTTGGATTCACGTGCTGTCACGTGCCAAATGGCATGCCGACGGTGACAGAATTGGTTGGGAAATCGTTCAATCCCCGTTAGGAGCTCCGACAAATCCTATTTAAAGTGAATTTGACACAAATTTAAGCTCAGTTTGAGAAGTGTTGACTTTCACAGGTCCATGTAATTGACCGGCCAATTGCTTTCTATCCCGGCATCGTCGAGTGGTGCTGCCAGTGTCAATCGATAGGGAAGGGTACGGGCAACAATGCTCCCACTATTGTGTGTCCAATTATCCGCGAATTGATCTTCAATTTGGGAATCAAAATTACCCTGAGGACTGTTTATTTTCGCGGAAGCTTAAGGAAGAAGACGACACAGTAGCGAACTAGTTCGACTGGTTAGAACCGGTTATGATTTATTTTTTCAAAATTAACCCTAATTTGTGTGGGATTTTTACAAATTAAACCTCAAAATCAAACTTGGAGCATGAATATTATCTAAAAATGTGATTTTGCTCAAAAGTTTGTGTCATCTATAAAAACCCCAAATTTATCTTTAATTTCAATTCGAAAAATTATGAAATTGAAGGTTTAATCAATCAAATTGGATCAAACCACCTATGCCAATTGACTTAGGATGATGAAATACATTGGGCATTGGCTTCAATTTGTAAATGTAGCCCTTGTATTGAAATTAATTTCAATTATGCCCAAATTCAAGGACAAATTGCAATTAAGTATGCAATTTTGTCCAATTCATGTAATTGAACAATTTTTGCAAATTATTGGGCTAAATTATAATGAAGGGCAATTAGATTGAATGTCAAGACCCTAAAAATACAAAAATTACAAATTAAAAGACTTAATTGATATTTTTTAACCAAATTCAATCATATATGTAACAAAGGAACATATAAAATTGAACTCAAATTTGGATTTTTTTTATGAGGTAAAAAATACAAAGGAATTAAAAGAAAAATATTGACTAATTTTCCTTTTCTTTTTTTTACCACAAATGCTATTTTCCTCAAATTTTGAAGTATTTTCCTATTTTCTAAAAATACTAAAAATGTGAAAAATATGAAAAATTATTTTTGAGTCAAACATGGTTTCTTGAGCTTGGCCAAGGGTGCTAAAGTTAATTTTGTAATTTTTTTTGAGTTTTTATGAATTTTTCAAAATAAACTAAAAGAGGTTAATCCAAAAACCAAGTGTCAACAGCTGATCTTTGCTATATTCTGAAAATTACCGAAGATTATAGAAATATAAGGTTTTCATTAAATTTTAAGCAAATAAATTAAGATAACAAAATCTTAAAGATATCCTTGTTTGGTTGAAAATATTTAAAAAAGAAGAAGAAAAGAGCCAAAAAAATCACATCCATGCATATTTGATCATTTTATATATATCACATAGATTAGTTTGCATTCTTTTATGTCAAATTTTATATCATTTTTCATCTTAATAAATTGGGGTTTAGACCAATTTAAATTTTGAAATATGCTAAATAAACATTGTTTTGGCATAGTTTTATTTAGAAAATAAATTCATCCAAAAATTAAAAAAAAATCATTTTCTTGTTATGTCATATTTGTCACGTCATCAATGCCACGTCATTTAACTTTGACATGTCATGTTAGATTGCATTTTAGCTTCGACTTCATATAGAATTGAATATCTAGGTTTGAATGTCATGCGGTTAATTTAATTAGATCATGGTCTTACTCGTACATTCATTTAGCTTGATTTGCATGTCATTAGATCTGCATTTAGTTCATGATATTCCATCATATAATATGTCATTCATGCATTGCATATAAAAAGCAAAAATCCAAAAAAAATTCTCATCTGAGCTTTAAATTAATTCAACTGGAGTCGTCAAGTTAGGGCATCTCATGGAATCAAGGTATCGAAAATGCATTAGTTTTAATTAACTAGTATAATCAAGTCTCCGAATCCACAATATCTGGTTTGTAGAAATAAAATAGCCCCCCGCTATTTTACTTAGATTTCTAATCAACCTACCAATAATGCTTAGTGGCGACTCAAAATTCTAAATCATCTCAAATTAAATTAAAGTTACGATTCGATAGGGTTTGAGAAAGTCCGTATTAGGTTAGTCATTTAAATTAACCTAATAATCCATTAGCTTATAAATTTTATTTTTAGGTCGCGACAACCTGTTAAAGCAAATTTTGCCTGAGGCAACACCAAGTCCCATCGTCGCGGACTATTCCAACCAAACTTCGCAGCAAGTTTCATAAGCTTCTATTGACAACTTCAATCGGACCATCAGTTTGGGGATGATGAGAGGAACTAAACTGCAAACTAATTCCCAAGTGCCTCTAAAGAGTGTGCCAAAAGCAGCTCATGAACTTTACATCGTGATCTGAGGTTATGGATTTAGGAACTCTATGCAGCTTGACAACCTCTTGCATAAACAAATGAGTGAACTGTGAAGCATCAAATGTCTTATTATAGGGAATAAAGTGTGTCGTCTTTGAAAACTTGTCAACAACCACCATTATAGAATCTTTATGCTGCTGCGTTCCTGGCAATCCCAAGACAAAATCAAGGCTGACATCCTCTCATGATGTAACTAGGACAGGCAGAGGCATATATAGACCAGCATTGGTCTCTCTGATTTTCGCCACATGACATACCATGCACCTCTCTACAAATCGAGTCGCGTCATGCTCCATTCATGGCCAATAAAAGTGCTCATACAACAAGGCCATCGTCTTGTCCACTCCAAAGTGCTCAGCTAGACCTCCTGCGTGACTCTCAATAATAATTGATTTCCTCAAAGAATACTAAGAAATACACAGCCTGTTACCTTTAAAAAGATATCCCTCCGCAATTTGAAACTGTTGAAAAGGCTCCGTTTTGCACTTTTTCTAAATATCGCCAAAATAAGGACCATCAATAAACAAATCCTTAAAAGAATCAAAGCCCAAAATTTTCACCTGCATTGTGGACATCAAGGAATGTTTTCAGCTCAATGCATCAGCTACTCTATTTTGCACATCTGCCTTATGTTTAATGGAAAAACTAAAAGCTTGAAGAATCTCCACCCACTTCACATGGCCAGTGTTCAGTTTACGCTGTCCATTCATATACTTTAAGGCTTCATGATCAGAATACAAAATAAACTCCTTCGAAATAAGATAACGTCTCTAATGCTCCAAGCTCCTCACAATAGCGCAAAATTCTTTGTCACAAGTCAAATTCTTTTTTCGCCTCATTCAACTTTTCACTGAATACTCTTTTGGCTCAGGATGCCCCCAATATCAACACCTGAAGCATCGCAATACACCTCAAAAATCTCACTAGAGTTAGCAAGCACTAAAACAGGGGGTTTAGTCACCTTCTTAGTAACTGGAATGCAGTTTCTACCTCTTTAGTCAACACAAATCTACATCCCTTCAGACAATCTATAAGAGGCGCAATAATAGTATTGAAGTCCCAAACAAACCTCCGATAAAAAGATGCCAGCCCATGAAAGCTACCTACCTCATGAACATTTTTCGAAATCTCCCAATTCGTAATAGCCTCAATCTAAGCTGGATTCATCTAAATGTCTTCCTTAGATACAATATACCCCAAAAAGGTCACGTGATTAGCTAAAAATGACACTTCTTGGTGTTGGGATATAATTTCTGCTCCCTCAAGGCCTTAAATACTTTTCTCAAATGCTGCAAGTGTTACTCAATCGAAGCATTATAAACCAAAATATCATCGAAATAAACGACAACAAATTGGCCAATAACAGGACAAAAAACCTGATTCATCAACCTCACAAAGGTGCTTTGTGCGTTAGACAACCTAAAGGACATTACCATCCAATCATACAAACCATCTTTAATCTTAAATGATGTCTACCACTCATCTCCAGGTCGCACCTAATTTGATGGCATCCGCTCCTAAAGTCTATGTTCGAAAAGATAGTCGCCCCAAATAACTGATCAATCAAATTATCAAATCGTTGAATAGGAAAGCGATACCTTATTGTGATTTTGTTCATAGTTCTACTATCTATAAACATTCTCTACGACCCATCTTTCTTAGGTACAAACAAAGCTGGCACGACACAGGGGTTCATGCTCTATCGGACTGCACCATTTTCTAACAGTTCCTGCACTTGCCTCTGCATCTCTTCATGTTCCTTAGGATTCATTTTGTAAGCTGCATTATTAGGAATAATAGCTCTTGGAATAAAATCGATATAATGTTGAATATCCCTCATAAGCGGTAACCCAGGTGGCATCTCATCTAGTATGACATCAACAAACTCCTCTATTAGAGCCAAAACTTGTGTAAGGATTTCTAGAATGTCAGAATTCTGCTCCATCACCATAATGGCGAAAAGTTCAGGTACGTTCACCGCCTCCTCTTGGAACTCTGACTTGACGGCAGGTTATTCTTCGCCTCCTTCCTCAAATCTTAAGGACCAAGGGTAATAGTTCGACCATTCTTCTTGAAGGTGTATGTATTCTTGAAACCATCATGCTGTGTCTTTCTGTCAAACTGTTGTGGCCTCACCAACAGAATATGATAAGCATCCATGGGGACTACATCACCCACACTTCATCAGCATAATTCTTTCCAATCGAGAATTACACTAGATACCTCTTGCTCACTTTCACCTCGTTCCCTTTCTAAAGTCGCGACAACTTATATGGTTAAGGATGTTCTTTAGTTTTCAGCCCCTACCATAGTAGTCGATACCACATTCTCGGAACCCCCTCCATCAATTATCATACTACATACATTTCCCCCACTAGTGCACTTAATATGAAAAATGTTATGCCTAAGCCACGATTCATCATCCACTTCAGCAATATTTAAATGTCTATGCATGACTAAGGACTCACTAGAATCGGCATAGACAATTTCTTCTTGATCTGGATCCACGTCCTCTCGTTCTTCATCAAATTTTTCGTAAACTGGATCATCAATAAACATTGGATTATCAACTAATGTCACAATCTGTTAATTCAGACAATCAGCAACGAAATGCCTGAGTCCTTGACACTTGAAACACCGCTTAGCTGCAACTCCTCCCATGCTAGTTCCAGTGCTACTTTGTTCTCCTTTTGATGCAGATTTGGAACTCGCGCCCTTAACTGCTGCTGGGGTCGAATTAATCGAAGAACTCCCCGCTTTCCCTCGGGATTCTTTACGTGACTACTTGGAACTGTTGCCTGACCATTTGAAACTATTGTCCTTCCCTTTTACACCGCCCTTCCACCTTTATAGCCAGCCTATACACATCCTTAGATGTCTAAAATTTTTGTAATTAGAGAACAACATAAATTTCATAATGCAACCTTGCCAAATATCGAGCAATTGTTTGCTCGTTTTCCTCGGTAACATCACAACGCATCTACAATCGATCAAACTCATCTATTTACTCCTTGACTATCAAATCTCGCTACTTAACATTGTGATACTCAATAAACACCTCTTGTTTAAAATGAGTAGGCAAAAAAATTACAATAATTTCTTCATCTTATCCCAATGATCTACCTTCGATTTTTCTTCCCTAGCACGTTGTTTTTTCACATGCTCCCAACATATCAAAGCATGCTTTCGTAGCCTAATAGCTAATAATTTCACTTTTTGTGCTTTAGTCAGATCCTTAAAATCAAAGATCCGTTCTACTGCATGTAACCAATCAATAAACTCATCACAGTGAGCCTTACCATGAAATTCAAGAATCTTGATCTTCGTCCCGAAGTTTTGAAAAAAAAAGACTAGTTTCCAAGTCGTACTCCTTGATTTCGCCCCTAATTCAGAACCCCAAAAGGGTTTTCATCCTCTTCTTCAACATCAGATGGATCGGCAGATTTCGCTCCTTCTTCGGATTGAACGTCGAGCCCTGCCTTAGCAAGATGTCGCTCCAAATCCTCTCAATTCTTCGTTTTCTATGTCTCGCAGGTCTCTCAGATGCGGCTGTTCATCTGTATCAGGAAAGACTCCATGTCCTTGGCCTCAACGTGCATGTCGTCTTCGACTACGTCTATTATGTTCATCCATCGGTTTGAAGCAACCTTTGCTCTGATACCAATTGATGCCAAAGTGATAAAAAGTAAGGGCAAGCAAAAGAATCGAAATGATAAATGAGGAACAATCTCTATTATCTTAAAACGATTATCAAATCGATAATGTCAAAATAATCAAATTTGCTTTCAAAACTCTAAAATAACCTTTTATATAGCATTAAACCTATTGACAATACAAAATGCCAAATTACAAAAATGCCATTAAAATTCTAAAAAAAAGCTGCCAAAAATATAAAAGGCCCAAAAACCTATCGAAACGACTCTAAAACAAAAAAAAATCGTTTCAATCACAAAGCAATGGTTATTGATCAAAGGCCCGTTTCTATACAACCGACCAAATTTGAGCCCATTTGGAGATCGCCAACCCTGAGTGCATCACAAAGGCACGAAGATGCAGCTATCTAGAAGCTCGTTCAACACCTTGCAAGCACCATAAATGCATCAATTCGGACATTTGGTATACGCAAGTCACATAACCGAAAACGGTTTGTAAATAGTTGGTGACACTTGAAGGAACAATCTCTACTTTTTGAGTTAAAAGCTAACACCACAACCAAATGTGCCAACTCTAGAATTGTTGTACACACTCTTCATCGACACCTTGAAACAAAGACCTATAATTTCTAGGGTGCAATGAAAAATTGTCAATAAAGACCTAAACCTATTATAATTTTACCAATTTAGTCCTAAATCTTTTCAGTATGTCGATTCACTCTTAAACCTTTTCGCATTTCTCAATTCATTCTTATTGACTGAAAATCACTACCGTGAACGTTGGCACTGTGTAGATAATTTCTAATAGTATTTTAAATTTTAAATTTTGATTTTTATGTTTTCCTTTTTTTTCCTCTTTTCTTTTTTTTCCCCTCAACTAGTCTTAGGGCCGCACTCGCCGGATTGAGCGAGGGCAGTCCTCGCCCGCACTAGTGAGTGCTGCTCTCGGCCAATCCGGTGAGGGTGGCCTTCACCTAAGACTAGCTGTCACACCTCGCGCCTCGGGCACGAGCACGCGACTCCCTGTAAGCACTGAAGATATCTCTCGTGGTCATAGGATTCACATACAAGTCGAGAGATGTATTACAAGACAAGTAAGCGGAAGCGACGACATTAAAACTCCTCCGTACAATTATAAAGCGGGACCTGAATAGCGAGAATACTAATAATATATAATACCCGAAGGTTCATACATGTGCATAGCAAACTAGATCCGCTAGTCAGTAGGGGTGACGGGGTAAGTACAAAAGATGATCATGGCTGCGCTAAAAAAGGGACGACATCAAAGTCACCATCAAAATGCAAGACCAGTAAGGTGGAAACTCCTAGGTCGACCTGCTGGAATCGTCTGTCTCCTCCTCAGCCTCCTCACTGGGCTCGTACTCCGAGAAGGTCTCCGAGCGAACCTCCACGGTATCCTCCATGGTCTCATCGGCAAACGGCTCCAGCAGGTCATCCTCTGTAACCTTGACCACTATGATCTCCTCAGTGTCCTCCAAGATTGAAGTCCTCTCAGGATCATTCCTCGAGCCGGCGACTGACCCTTCAGCTTCCACGAAATCCCGAGTGGGATGGCACCAGCTGGGGATCACTCCATGAGGCACCTCAGTGGGCTTCAGTGGCCCTGTGGATTCGTCCCCTACCTTCAGAAACCATGCCTCATACCTATGAGGTTTCTAGCTACTACCTCCCTCATCTACCCACACGACTGTACATTTTCTAACATAAATAGTCTCATGCTTGTTAGGGAACTCATCAAAATAAATCGACATCTCTTTGGGATCGCCAAACCTGATGGGCCACATCCTCAGGGCCTAGGATTTGTAAAGGAAGGGGGTCTTACAATGGGGTGAGATATACATCTCAGTAAGGTGGGTCCTAACCCTAGGTCAGGCTGACAGTCCACTCAAGCAGTTATAATCACCAGTAGTTTATATAAATAATTACAAGAGGCATTCAATTATCAATAACAACATACAGATGTCAAACATGCAGTCATGGTATCATAACACATCAATAGGATCATGCACACATCGCCAAGTCATATCACCACTTCCACCCTTCCAGCTTGCCTCATCCTCATGCCCGTGTTTAGAACATCTCATGCTCAGTCCGAGTAAACGCATCAGACCGTCTCATTGACAAACCCGCGTAAACGCATCAGGTTTTCAATGTTACTCCAAGCTGTGTCAACACATCAAAACTTTGTCCCGCGTTTCAACGCATCAAGACTATGACCTTCTCAACCTTGCGTCTCATACGCCTCAGGGTATTATCACGTCTCAGTCATGCCATAATTTCAATTCAATTCATAACACATAATGCCAAGTGCAAACTCATGCACAAATAATACACTTATGGCATGCCAGACAATCAAATTCAACACTCAAATGCGACAAATCACTCAAGACACAAGCATGGTCAAGCATTTGAGCCAGCTACACCCTCCTAGGACGTACAATGAACAATCACTTTAAAGTCCCTCAAGGATCAATCAAAATTGCATTCGCCTTGCTCAATTGAGTCTAATCTTCCTATCAAAGGTTTAGGATTCCCCTTACCTCAAGCTTAATGCCAAAAAATCCTCTTCTCAAGTACCTCATCAATTCGGTCCCAAAAGTCCAAGATTAAGTCCACCACGCAACCTAAGTAAATTTCATCCAATCGTTAATTTCCTTGCTCAAATCATCACCCCACTAAACATACACCTCATGGATCTATCAATTAACATCCTCACACTTCTCAACGATGAATTTGGAGCTCACTTACAACCGCCAACAGCTCCCACAGAACTGGTATGCACAGACCGAACTAGGTAATTTTCGGTTCTATGTATACCCCAACTACCTCAAATCCCGAATTTATTCACTAATCTACTTGCTAACATGTAGTTCTAAGAGTTTGGGACGCTTACCAAAAATTTGAGACCAAGCCGTTGCCGGAAACTCCTTGAATGTCACCGATTTTCCCAAGCCTTCAACTGGTAGTTCTGGCCCTTCAAACACAAGGCCCATTTGAGGTCGAAACTCCATCAAATTAATCCAAAATTTTTACCACGACTTACTCTATATGTCCCCTAGATGTCCATAAAATTTGGTTGAAAAAATCTAAGTTTTCGGGGTTCTAAGAGGCCTAGAACGTGGCTTACCTCTAGTTGCGACGTTTTCCGTCAACTTTCGGGAGATTGGCTGGCCGGAGCTCCTCACTGAACCAAATGACTCAATTCTACTTCAAGAACGTTGGCAAGAGGTCAAGGAAGGAGTGATGGTTGGCTCGGCGGCTGGGAGTTGTCGGAGGTGGCGGTCGACGGCAGCGAACAGGGAAGCAGAAATTGGTCGGCGGTAGGCTGATCGACAGCAGAAGAAGAGAAGAAGAAGAGGAAGTTTTCGGCAATGGAGGAGGGGATGATCGGCCAAGTGAGGGAAGAGAGAGAGGTATATGCAAACTTCACAAGTCAATTTGTTGAATGGTAGGTAAAAAGTGGATACATCAACTCATGGTTCAATCTCTTGACACTCGTCCTAGGTGTCATTCAAAGTGCATCCAATGGCCATGGTTTCTCTCCATTTTCGGTAGCTATGGGGGTGGTGAAAGACCAAAATGCCCTCTTCCGTTTATATAGGTAAGGCTAAGGCTTGAGGGGCAAAATGATAATTTTACCCCCGACGTCCGGAACGTCGTTTATCTAACTCCAATTTTTCTTCGATAAGGCAACGACCAATCCAAATATAATGTTGAAATTCTTGATTCTCCATTTTCAATTTTCAAGACTCGTATTTGATTATTTTCTCTATCAGACGTGGCTTCAGACTATCCTGAATTGACGGGTGGCTTTTGCAGACGTTATACGTATTGACCTTGTGATTCATATCACATTTAGGGCTTGTCAATTCATGGTGACTTTGATTATCATATGATTGCAAGGGTCTATCATTAGTTCCGATGATCTCGATCGTTACTGTCCGATTTAGAAAAAATTTACAAATTATACGTTGGTTAAGCGGCATCACCCGCGCTCCAATCGTATAACGCTAGCTATGCATCCCTTAATCGTTCTTAGATCGGCCTTTTGAGGCTCTAAATGTCCCCTCGACAATCCTTATGGTTAAAGCGTCATTTCATATTCGAGTTCTCTAGGTTCACGAAACTTGTCTCGCGTTAGACTTTCTCCTTTGGTCAGTCAACTCAAATTAATTAGATTTGAGCGAGATATGACTGAAATACATTGCTAGATACATTTCTCATTGATAAGTATGAAAATGACAGAAAAAATCAGAATGTCACACTAGCAGTGGAAAAAGAAAAAATGAAAAATAAAATAAAATAATCAATAAAATATTAAAATATTATTAAAACTTATCAACGTAAACGTTGGTGACTCCACAAAGGCCGAATAGCCTTCATGTCAGCGATTTTGGCCTATAGGACTGAATCGACAAAAAATGAAAAGGTTTATGACTGAATTGATAAATTAAAAAAAATTAAGATTTGGTTGGCAAAATTACAAAAAAATTGAGACTTTTTGACAATTTTTTGTAGCTTCTAGGGTGCAATGGCCAACCGTTTTGAGTGTGCGTCTATGCTAGAAGCATCCCTAAGTAAACCAAAAATCAAGCAATGACCTACGCTACTAGTGAATATGTCACGCCCCACGATCCGTTGCTAGCACGCCACATCCCACAATGGCCGTTTTCGTTTCAAAGATAACCCAGGATCCACTACGGCCATGATACGCGAATGAAAACCAATGCGCAAGCGAAAATGTAAACAACTTCGTACAAAATAAATAAGATGACTTTGGATATCCATAAACTATACATATCATAAAATATGAAAGTCTACTTACAACAGCTAGAGACAAGGAGGAGATACAAAATATATGGTAAGGGTTAAAGGGACTACGGGACTAATCAAAAGACAATAATCCAAGTCCTACCAAAAAGCCTCTAAACTAAGAGGACATCCCAAAAGGGCTATCATCTCCTAAGACCTCTAATCAGCACCACTATCGTCGGTGTCATCTTCGTTTTCCTCGGGATCATACTCAAAGAAACTCTAGGACTCGACCTCCATGGAATCATCCTTCTCATCATCCTTAGAAGCGAATATTTCTATCACCTCAATTTCCTCCTCTACGGCCGGGGTCTTCTCGAGGATATTTCTAGACTCCAATACAGAATTGTCTCTCTGAACCTCAACAGAGGCAGGATGACACCACATTGGAATCGCATCCCTAGGTACTTCCGAAGGCTTCTGTGGTCCAGTGGTTATATCCCTAGTACGAAGATACCAAGACTCATAACTGTGAGGCCTTCAGTATGGTTCTACTTTGTCCACCGAAATAGTAGTCCCTTTTCTTATATACACCATATCCTCGTCTACAGGAAATTCCTTGACAGATGTGTCCATGTCTATCGGGGTACCAAAACGAATGGGAAGCATAACTAAGGCTTGGGGTCTGAAAAATAAGTCCCACGACGGGGTGAGATTTACATCTCAACAAATTAACCCTGAACCTAGACTAGGCCATTAGTACCTCTACACATCTTTTAGAAACAAGCATGCAACATTCCAAAAAGACAAATAGTACGTAGCACTCAAAACATCATAGCAAATCATCGTGATCGACATGAAACAATTATAAATCAGGGGCAATCACAACTATAAGACCAAGCTTCTTGTACTAGCACATTATTAAGCCCATATACAAGGAATTTATCTCAATTTCATTGCCATTTCTCAATTCAATAGCTAGGCCCATGTCAATACGCCATAGGCTAGAACAATTGACAATTCGCGTTATAACGCCTCATGTTTCAATGTCATTCAATATTTGTATCGACACATGTCATGCCTATCCCGCGTTCTGACGCATCAGGGTA
Organism: Rhodomyrtus tomentosa; assembly: GCA_028455895.1. NCBI lineage: Eukaryota > Viridiplantae > Streptophyta > Magnoliopsida > Myrtales > Myrtaceae > Rhodomyrtus > Rhodomyrtus tomentosa. The sequence goes on along the minus strand of JAPCWY010000003.1, from coordinate 6,481,839 downwards.
GAAATTGACCTCGTGTTCTAGCGCATCAAGGTTCGATAAACCATGGGTTCATAACTCAATCTATCAAAGATTGCCATCATGTAACATGCTTCTCATTAGACAAGGGCTCCTAAGCCAAAACTCATCTATTGATCAACTTCATGATCGAGTATAATTCAATCAACTAAACAAGCAATCTTTTACCAGGGAAAGCAACTATGGTCGAACACTCACAAAGCATGACACAAATTCCACATAACCAATCAAATATTCATGGCAACCGAACATTTATATGTTAATTTCAATCAAGGATTTCACCATAACACTCCAATGCATGTCATTATGGTTCAGCCGACATAGACCACAATCGGTATAGATTAACTCATGCATAAATGATTCACAACTTCATCAATTTGATACTTAAACCCATCCATTAGTATCCTAACGTCCTATTAAGGGTTTAGGGGTCAGTCAATCGAGTTAGGAATTATCACCAAATATGGCCACAAGATCTGGTTCTTGCTTGGCCAAAATAGGGCAGTGCGGTCCTAGGAAATAATCGCACAAAACTATCATCAACCCACTTCTAAACTCAATTCTATCACACAACGATCTTACTAAGACATCAGTCTACACCCCTAGGTATCTTGCCGTGAGTTTCTAAGCAAGATGATGCCTTTACGGACCTCCCAACAGCTCGGCTCCAAGCTGTGTATAGGGGGACAGATTCTACCTTGCAAAAATCATAACATTTTAGCATTTAAACCTATCTCAAGTCCAATAAATCCTCACTCTAAACTTGCTAAACTCTTATACTTGGTGTTGAGAAGACCTTACCATAATTTGGGAGTTAAATGAGCTCCTTAAGCTAGCGTAAGATGGCTCTCTCCCAAACCGGGTCCGACACTGACCACCTGGCGTTCTCGGGGCTGATCGGGTTGATTCCGGCGGCCAACAGCTAAACAGAAATCGGGGATTTGTAGGGGATAGGCTAACCTCATGGTGGTAGGCGTTTGGCTTGGTGGTGGCCGAAGGCGGTGGTTGAGGAGGGCAAAGTAGCGACGGTGGGCTAGTTGGGCAGGAGGTTCTCGGCTAAGAAGAAGAAAAAAAAAAGAAAAAGAGAAGGGAGACAGTGAGAGGTGGCTGTCGAAAATGAGAGAGAAAAGAGAGAGAGAGGCTTCAACTTAATCCTAATTAGTCAAAGGCAAAGCGGCGGCGGTGGGCTGGTTTGATCAAGTAATGACACTTGTCAATGTATTGATAATATCTTGCATCCAATTGACTCCTATGCCCTTAGATTTTTGGCCAACATAAGGGGATTACCAAATGACTAAAATGCCCTTATTCACTTCTTAACGCAAGAATACCCTTTTAGGGGTAAAATGATAATTTCACACTTTTAGTCCAAAATTTCACTTTTTCAATATAAATTACCCTTGATGAGGCGACGTCTAATTCCTTTAAATGTTGGAGTTATTCATTGTCCAATTTCCAATTTTTGAGATCCCATTTCATGGTTGATCTCCCATCAATCGTAATCTCAGCTTATCTCCATTTAACGGACGGTTTTTGCCGACGTTACGCGTATCGACTCAGTGATTCTCATCATATTTAGGACCTCTCAAATCATGGCAACATTGGTTTTCATGTAATTACGAGGGCTTATCGCTAGCTCTGACGGTCTCGAACGTCAGGGTTCGATTTAGAAAAGATTTGCAAATCATATGTTGGTTAAACAAAACCACCCACTTTCCAATCGCATGACGTTAGCAATGGATTCCATAATCGTCCTGAGATCAGTCTTTATTGGTTCTAAATAGTCCCTCAACAATCTTTATGATCCAAGCGTCATTTCTTATTCGAGTTCTTAGGTCCTCGTACCTAGTCCCGCGTCAACCTTTCCCTTTTGATCAGTTAACTTGAGATTAATCAAATCCGAGCAGGATATAACTAAAATACATTGATGGATATACTTTCATTCAATAGTCTCGAAATGATAGGAAATTCAAAATGTCACAGAATGCAATTTTACTCGTGTTAGATCATTTCAAAGAAAAGCAATATGAGTATACTATTGTTTTATTGAGGAAAAAAATCATTCATAAGAAAAAATCAAAGGGAAAATTATCAAAAAAGTTATAAACCTTTTGCATTTGTGCCAATTTAGTCCTTAACATTTTTTTGTGCCGATTTAGTCTTAAACCTTTCGTATTTAATCAATGTAGTTCATTCGGTCAATTTTGACTAGTCAGAGCCGATACTGATAGGGCATTTTTAATAACATCATAGAAAATTTATGATTTTTTCTTTTTTCTTTTTTTTTATTATCCTTCATCTTCTTCCTCAAGCCACCTCAAACACATCACCGGTGGCTAGAGGACAAGGCAGACATGCTTCTGGTGATGACGCCGCTGTGCGAGTCTGGTGTTAACACCGTTGGGGTTGGCTCGGCCTCGCCAAATCTGGGTGAGGCCGAGCTCCGCTAGCCATGGCATCGCCATTACCGGGCTCGCCCAGCGATGGCAACTGTGACACCATGGCTGGGTAAGTCCGAGGCCGCTAGGTTTGGAAACCGTCAAAACAAATCCCCCACCCATCAAGACTCCCTATTTTCTCAATCATCGTCGTTGTCCATCATGCTCTTGATTTTTATAATTGCTCGGTCATTTCCCTTGCTTTCTGCAATTTTTGATAGCGAATTACGATTCCAATTTCGATTAATTCACCAAGCGGAGATTGTTTCTCTCTTCAACTGGTCCTTCACCGCACGCGAAACCCCCCGCGGAGAAGCCCCATAGCAATAAGCCCTCTTTCGAGTGAGCTAGTTCTATGAAGAGTTTCTACAATTTGATTGATTCAGATAAAGGTAAGGTCTAAAGGCTCTGCAGTTGTTCTTTGAAGAGCTTGTTTTGAAACCCACGAAACCGGTCAACATTGGGTATAATCACAGCTGTCCATTTAGGTTATCGGGCATAGATAATAGAATCGTGGTGTATTTCATTGTTGACACCTAATTTTTAATCCCATTTTATTTTATTTTTTTCCCAAAATTAATTAAAAATAGCAAAAAAAAAAGTCATAAAATTACAAAATCAACTTTGGAAGCCTTGGGATTCAATTTTTGATTAAAAAAATATTTTCCGTAATTTTTATTATTTTTTTTGAATTTATTTAAACATACAAATACCCAAAAAATCGGAAAAATACTATTTGTGGTTAGAAAAATACACACAAATAGCCAATAATATTATTTTAATTCCCTCTTCAAGTTGTTCTTTTTAAATCTTGAAAATTGGACTCGGGTCGCTATGTTCCTTCATAAACATAAACTTGAATCTGACATAAAAAATCTCTTTTGAATTTTTTAATCTCCAATTTTTGCTTTCAATAAGCCATGACATTGACATCAAGAACCTTGAAGTGAAATCGTGTCAATTTACTCTTCAATTTGATCAATTTTAACCAAAATAGCTTAATTGCATAATTTTCTTTCAATTTAGTCCCTGGTTTCGCGAATCTCAAAATTAAATTCTCTCTAGGGACATTCATAAAAATCAAACACCTCTACCCTATATTTTTCATCATCCCGAACTCGTTGGTGGCCTCAATTTGGGCTGATTTGATCATTTAGGCCATCAATTAAGCAGAAATCATTTTTGGATTCTAAATGACATTTGGGCTTTTCGCTAAATTCGAATTCATTTGTTCGTGGCAATACTCATTTTAGATGGAAAACATGTTGAGGAGTCCGATTTTGGAATCAATTTCATAAAAACTGGTCAATTTAGGGATCAATTAGGAGAAAATTTAGAGCCGAGTCGATCGAGTAGAACCTGACCCCTACCCGGTCGAATCGGGTCAGCAACAACGTTACAAACCAAGTACAGTAAGGCAGGGGAGGATGGCAAAAATGGCAGAGGAGGAGCAGCGATCGGTTCCAACCAAAACCAAGCGGAGGCAGGCTCTTTTTCAGTCCGAACAAAGTGCGTGATCATCCTTGAACTATGCCCGACGCCTTCCGTTATAAGGTTCGGCCGAAGAGAGAGAGAGGGGGAGAAAAAAATTCTCAGTTTTTTTAAAGAAAAAACAGGGGAGAGAAAGAGATACGAGATTTTGGAGAGGTTTTAGCGAAAATCGAACGCGGTTCCGGCGTCCACGGAGAGCCTCTAGTGTCCAAGACACCTGAAGCATCGTCGTCGAAGCCCCAAGCCGTCGGCGACCCTCGGTTAAGGTCGGTTTTTTCTTCCCCTATTTTATACCCTGATTTTGCTTACTGTGAGTTTCTTGCCCGGGTTAATTTTCGACGAAATCGGACCGAATTGACCGAATACCGACGTTAGTTTAGGCCTCTATAATGATTATTGGATGTTAGTTTACCTCGATTTAGCCTGTGCTCCCCTCGCTTCCCGCTTGAATATCGATTTTTCGATGCACGCCAACTGTTCAACGAAAGGTCACCGGAGTCGTTTATGCGTTTTAATATTCGATTGTGCTCCGCCAGAGTCGTTTAGCCCATTTTCTATCCTACATTATGTTCTAGGATCAAGGCTAAGCATCTATATGTCTTTGCTTTGCATTAAACCTTGCCGAAAATGCATGGCCGGAGCTTCCCAGGGCATACCCGAGCCGAGACTCGGTCCGACACGAACGGAGGTCACCAGGCTCTAAGAAGAGCTCAAGTAAGTCTCTAAACCTTGCTTGGATGCTATTTGATTGCTTAGAATAGAGTTTAGTCATAGAAAAATTTTTGCAAAAATCTTCGCCGAAATTGACACTGTTCATGGCCGGCCGAGGTGTTTCGGACGTCGTTTATCATGGTTTTCATGTGGAATGGATTACTGTGTTGATGAGAGATCATTTGGATGAATTTGGGAGAAAGTTTCGCAAATTTTGGGCTCAATCACGATTTCCCGGCGAAGTCGCTGGAAATATCACTGTTCCGGCGAGTCGCCGGTTATCTTCTTCGGCGAAGGGTGCTAACTGGTCACAGGTTGACCGGTCATCACTAACGTGGCGTGCCACTTAGGCGGCCACTTCGGCGGGTGGGGTCGGCGGCTTTAAGAAAATAAATATATAGATCGGACGGTCGTGGTTTTGCCACGTGTCGCAATCTAGAATTCTCAAAAAAAATTATATAATCTTTTTAGAATTTTAAAGGATTTTCAAAAAAAATTAAAAAAAAATCGAAAAATTAATTGGACGGTCAGAATGGCACCAAGTGGCACTCGAAAATCCGTCGGATCTAGGCTTTTAGTACCATCAATTAAACCTAGATTGGACGCACCAGAAAAAGCCACGTGTCGCGTCTTGGACTGTTCGATCGAAGATTTTCAGAATTATATAAAAAAATCCGCCCGATCGGATGGTCATGGGTTTGCCACGTGTCATGATCCGGTCTTTTCAAAATAAAAAAAAGTAAATTTTCAATATTAAATTAAAAAATCAAAAAAGATCCGGCGGTTGAGAAAAGGCCACGTGGACATTATGGGATGTCCGATCGGGGATTTTCGGATATTAATAAAAATGGTTTTAAAAAATAGAAAATTTTCAAAAATACAAAACGACATCGTTTAGACCGGTTTTCGACTCGTATGGTCGGGTCGGGCGCCCAAGAAGCGAGGGCCGAGTTTGACTCGGTCAGGAAATTATTTTTAATAAAAAATTAAATTAAATTCAAAAATTAAATTAAAAATGGAAAAATCATTAAAAAGGAAAGAAAATTCAAAAAAATTGAAAAAAATTCAGAAAATTTCCAAAAAAAAAAAAAAGATTCCACAAAATAGGAAATGGCCACAATAAATTGGCCATGGCCTATTTTGGGTCTTTCGAACCCCGACTTTCCAAAATGACAATTTTGCCCTTTTGGCAAATCGTCTTCCAAAAATTGAAGAAATTCAGAAAATTCCAAAAATTTTCAGAAAATAGGAAATCGCCACAATCAACTCGTCGTGACTTATTTTTGGGTCTTTTGGAACCCAATCCTTTTGCAAATGATGATTTTTCCCTTTGGGTAAATCGTCTTCCAAAAATTCCAGAAAAATCCCAAAAAAAAAAAAGAAAAGAAAATGGCCACGGCTAACTGGCCATTAACTATTTTGGGTAATTCGACACCCGAACCTATCAAAAATGACGATTTCTCCCTTCAAGCGAGTTGTCACCAAGTCTTCCCATTTTACCTCTAGCCTTAAATCACATAGTCTCTAAGCCTTTAGGACTTTAAAAAGAGACCATTGACCTGAATTGATGTGCATTAACCTGGTTCACTTATGCACTTAATTGCGCTATCATCATATTGATTGTGGTTGATAGGACTAGTCTTTCAATCTGCATGAAAGCCCTGAATCAGACTTACCTCACCCAAATTTGAGTCCATATGAAATATTATTTAGGAAAATCACTCGCATTAGGTACTGAAAGGGTGTTGGTAATGACATCAACGTAACCAGGTCCCCGAATCCAAAATCTCTAGCTTCGAAGAACTAATCGATCTCTCCCAATCGATTAGTGAGGTTTCCGATCGACTTTCCAAGAAGGACCGGTGGAGACTCCAAATGCATGCACACATAGCACATGCCACCACGACCATACCAAGGTCGAATCCTATCAATTGTTATTGTCGAAAAACCCCTTCAAATGCACTCTCGTTGCGATTTGGTATGGGCCTGGGATGGCCTTCGCCGATCAAGGCCCGTGATCCACGTTTCAGAGTGGGGGTCCTATCGGTAATCGATTAACCCGTCGATAAAAAAAATGAGTCGCAACAGACCGTCGACTCCGATGGGGATTTTAACTCTAGAATCTCTGGTTCTAGACCTCAAGTGGACTTAGGCCGTAATTAAAACGTTAAGTGATTTTTTTGACATGTTTTATGCAGGCGCTCTTGAAGGTGAGGTAAGTTCGCTTACGATAAGTGTTAAATATTTTTACAGATTGGAGTGATAAGGGGAGTCGTCTGTAATTAACATTATCTTATGCAGGTTGGGTGTAGGAATGTATGCTATATGGATGATTTGAAGTGCAGACTTATATATAAACTGTTGTACACGATTCACCTGCATATTTTAGGATCATGACACTTTGCACAAAGTGCCCAAACCCAGGTCGCGAAATCACCTTTTTAGGTCACCATAGATAGGGAATCGATATGCGAGGCTCTAGCGTGGATTTGTACTTGGGTTGACCATATTTGATCCCGCTCACTATTCAAGTCGATTCTTTTATCCATTTGATGTGGATTGCACTTATGGACGATTTTATCGAGTCGAATAGTGAGAAGCCGTTAGGTTCCATACCTGAGCCATTTTGATTTCTAGAGTCAAGCCTCACTTGTCTCATGCGCATGTAGGTGGATGGTTGGTATACCTAAAACCTAAATTCATTAGGTGTCGCTTATGGTAAGGTCCTTCCATTTCTATTTAATTTACTTGTAATCTTTCATTTTGCATAACATACTGCATTCATCAAGTCCGATGGTTGAGTCCAATTCCATTTTTAGGCTATGGAAAGGGTAGAGATGGCCTCTCCAGGTCGGTCCAAGATCCCAGAGGTGTTCGACTACGAGCAACGTGTCATCCGCCATCGAGCTATTGATACATTCAACGGATTCCACTCTTTCCGATTTCTCCAAGGAAGGGCACTCACTGGATGGAAGCTCATCCGAGGAACGGATTGTTTCTACATCAAGTCTGCCAAGCAACTCGAGCATAAGCACATACATGAGCACAAAATGAAGAGAATGATGAACCTTTACCGGAAGCGGAAGAAGGCATTTCGCAGCGCGAGAACCAATCCAAGACCCCCTCCAGAAGTCATCGGGATTTTATCAAACGAAGAAGACTTTCCTAGGAATCAATCGTCCCCTCCCCATCAAGATTTCGTCCGACGAGGATGAAGATCGGAATAGCCAGACCAAGGACAACAAGCACCATCTTCTGAAGACCCGACCTGGGGCGTCTCCTTAGGTACTTTAGGGCCGAATTTCAATCGTCTTTCTTTTGGGTCATAGAGTCTGTAAGGAGCATCCATATGTGGGTCTCCCCTACCTTCTGCACTTTAATTTCTGAATCGTGTCTAGGCGTCATGACATTGGAACGCGACACTGGAATTTCTCTCAACCATTCAGATTTTCCGGTTCAATTGCATGTCGCATCTAGATGAAATTTGCATTAGAACTTGCACTTGACGTGTCCAACACGAGTACGAGAATCTAATCCTCATTTCATGGTGCATGAGACATGAAACTGAACCGGTACATACCATGCACAAGCATATCATCTGCATTGCATCGTTATTTCCGTCCAATTCGTTATACACTTTAGTGGAACCCAGGTTGGAACCCTCAATCGATGTTCCCTTTAATCAAATGAGGGAACCTAACCCTCGTTGCATCAAGAGTAAATAATGAGTTGAACGAATCTAATGATCGAATGATCCATTGTAATTAATTTGGGGCGACATTTTCATATTCTAGACTTGATGGGAAAAAATGACATCCAGATCATTCCGATCCCGCATAGAGAGTTGCTGATTTGGTGGGGGCACCTCAATGACCAATTAGACTTACATCAAGCAGAGACAGAGGCAGGGGCACCTTGTAGACCTTATCAAGGTTAAATATCAACCCGCGCTTATACAAGCAATGGCGCGATTCTGGGATCCAACCACGCTGACCTTCAGTTTTAAGGGCCTGGAGATTACGCCCACATTGGAGGAGTACACGACCGTCATTGGAGTTAAGTTCAGGGGCTAGTTAATCCAACCTCTTTTGGGCCTCGACCCATCAAAGCTACTCTCCAAATTTCTTCGCCTCAAGATTTTTGAAATTGAAAAAATCTTTAAAGCCCACTCTGGTAGGTTTCCATTCTCATTCTTATTTGACAACTACTGCAACCTATCTATCGACACTGGTCAGAGGGCTGGGAAGGTTTCTATCCTAGCTTTCTTTGGATTCATTCTATTTCCCACCTCCAGGGCCACATTCAATCCCCTCATTTATCTATATAGTTCAACAGGCATGTGATCCGCTCGATTATTCCTATATGATCATCACGGAGACCTTTCTATCTCTAAACCGCTACAAAATTTCCTTCGGCCAATCTAAGTCCGCTCGAAAAATCATCTTCCAAGCCTCCAATAGTCTTCTCTTCATGTGGATCACTTCTCATCTTAAAAGCCTCAATCTCCGCACAGGCTGCAACAAAATAAACGAGGATGTCCACCCCATCAAATCATTCCTCAAGTGCCAGTCATTCATTACCGATCATCCTTTCAATGCTTGGCGCAAACTCTTGGAAAAGCTGGAGCCTGAACAGCTCCGATGGCGTTTGAGACGGCCGAAGATGTGCAAAGCTCGCATCACTACCCAGGATGAAGGGCCGATTCCACTCTTGGGATTTACCGGAGCAGTGTCATACTACCCAATCAAAGTCGTTAGATAATTTGGCATGCTACAAGAAATTCCTCCTCAAAGCCCTCCAAACGAGTTCGTGTTCGACGTTCCCCAAGGGCCGATCACGAAGAAAGCTAGGGTGCGCCTCCAAGCTATGGTTGATGACATAGAACAGACACTGAAGGACTCTTCCCCTCAGGATGTGGAGTGGCCAGATCATATGAGCTCTGAGATGGATATCCATCGGGCCTCAGAGGAGTATATCTGAGCTTTCAAGAAAATCCGCCCAACCCCTGTAAAGCCGTTTGTCCCGGCGTACGTAGTCCCGTACGTGCCAGGAGTGGAGCTGTACATACCGAAAGATGTAGGGCCATCTGCCTATCCTGAGGATAAAGAGACCTACGATTGAAGACTGCACTTTCTCGATAATGGTGGACGACGATGGAGAACGGACATCCAAACATGAAGAACGAGACTTCCCATCGAGTTTAGAATATCAAAGCATTTTCATATCGCACTTTAATCAAACTCTTTTGAGAACCTTTTAGTTGTAATGAACGCTCTTAATTGATGCATTATCCAGGCATCTTTTCAAAACCCCCATCGTAATTATCATGGATTACTCCTTGCTTAACAGCATGTTTGTCCGCATAGACGACAAAAAAAGCCTGGGGCAAGGAAACATACTCATGGCTAGACTGTCTTCCATGTCGCACATGTTGCAAAAAAGGCTGCGCACCATATGATCTCTCTTTCATCCCAACAAACCTGACTTAAATCTTCTCAAATAGATGATTCTCAATCACGAGAAATCGAGCCCAAGCTCCCTTGAAAGCCCGTATGGAGCAAGAACAGATTAATGCTCACTTTGGAACTCTGGAAACACGATCGAACCAAATGGCTGAGATGATGGGTGAAATGAAAGCCATGTTCGTTGTAGCCAATGCTAGGAATGCTCCACCGATTGACCATGACCAAGCCGCAAATCCGTACTCACCTACCACTTCTGATGCGAGTGGGTCTGCCTGGATAAATCCTGTAGCTGCTCCCAATCAAGTTTCGAGTGTTAAGGTTCCGCTATGGGCCCCACCTGTTATGATCGACCTGGAGGAGAAACATAAAGAAAATTTTTTTTCAAAGCTCGATGAAGGAGTAAAGAGGATTGTCCATATTGAAGAATTCCTTACCAGCCAGGGGTTTGAGCTGTCAAAATATGATAAGTTCATGCCTTTCACTAAAATTGAGGTCCCTTCCGACTATAAGGAACCTAAGTTTTCAAGGAAGTATAATGAGATAGGCTATCCCAAGGCGCATCTAAAATACTACTTGTATAAGATGGCAAAATACTCCGACTATATCCCCTTACTCATCAACACATTCCAAGAAAGCCTGACGGGTGTGGCCCTGAATTGGTACATTGAGCTGGATATCCAAAAGTACAAAGACTTGGAGGAATTTGCAGTGGAGTTTCAGCGCCAGTACAAGTTCAACACGACAACTGCCCCTACTAGGGACAATTTGCTCAGAACCGTGAAGGGGAGAAATGAGAGTGTCCGTCTATATGCCTAAAGATGGAGAGCACTATTTACCCAGGTCAAACCGCTTATTCTAGAAGAGGAGTTGGTGGACATCTTCCTAAAGGCGCTACCGTACGACTACTTTGATAAATTGAACACCTCTGGATGTCATACTTTCGCACACCTAATTAAGGTAGCAGAGAGACAAAAATGGGCCATGAGAGAAAGGCATATGCCTAAAGCAGCTCCTAAGCGGTCGTACCCCGTAAAGAAAGAGCAGGAATCTAATGCAAAAGTAGCTTTTGTCTCTAATCCCTCCAAATCAAGAAAATTTAAGAATTCTGGCCCCGCCCAAGGGAATTCCTCTTGGACAGCCCAAAAAGTCTTCGAACCAAAAAGGAAGGGTCCTCCATCTTTCACGCCACTCTCGGTTCCAATGTCAAAGTTGCTTCCTAGGCTCCTTGAGGCAAGACTGCTGGCCAAGAAACCACCGAGATCAAAGCCACCAAGATTCCCAAGTTCCAACGAGAATCAAATATGTGTATACCACATGGGCGAGAAAGGGCATAATGTGGACAATTGTCGAGCCTTACAATACGATGTGCAGGCTCTAGTTGATAACCATTTGCTGGAATTTGACGGATCGGATCTGAATATTCAGTAGAACCCTCTACCTGACCATACGGTGAACGCGGTGTTTGACGTAGACCTAGGAGGCGATTTGGAATTCCTGGTCGACAGATCCAGGATAGAATCGGTATTGGGCGTAGTCTCACAATATCTAAAGCAGATGATCTCACCAAAGAGCAGAAGCTGAAGTGCTTGAACAAGCTAATTGACATAGGGGTAGTCGCCAGAGCTAATGACCGCTCCTTCAAGGGATATTACACGAGGACCAATCTAGACTCACGGTAGTTTGTGATTAGGGCCACCAAAGGAGAGATTTGGAGTATCCCCATGGGATATTTACAGAGCATCGGAGAAGCTGAAAAACCTGAAAAGCTAGATAAATATGAACAAAATCTGGAGAAAGCCCACCAGGGTTATAGAAAATTCGTACGTGACGCTCTCCACAGAGGAGAAATAATTGATAACCTAGGGCTGGACAGTGGAGGCTATAATTTCAAGGTGTCGTACTCTATTCCTCCGAGCTTCTTCGACTGTCCCGATAGTTGGGGAGGTATGGATGATCCCCAAGAATCGAAAATGGCGGAAGCATCCGAGGAGGCTACCCTCACGCAAACTCCGAGAGCGAAAGGCGACCAATGGATGCCTACGCGATTAGCCGGCCTGGAGACTCGAATGACCGGTCTAGTAGAGATGTTGACTAGTTTAATCGGACGAATGATGGCCAACAAGCCTGAAAAGAATGACTCCATGCTAATGGAGTAGCGAAAAATGTTGGATATACATAATCGCAAGATTGCTAACTTAGAGAACTGGTGTGGAGACCTAATTAGCAGTCTTGCTAAAGTAAAAGTCCTGATGGACTCTTCTCCTCCACAGGTCAAAAATCTCTCGCCAAAGCAGGATGGTGATGTTATTTTTGGTCGAACATGCAGCAGGAAGGGGTGTCCAAGAGAGCATGCCTTACGATTTTCAGTCTCTCCAAAGATGAAGAAGCTCTTATTCAGAACTTTGGGCTCAGCTTGGACGGGTCCGCCCTAACCTGGTTTCTGTCTCTCGATCATCGCCAATCAATCACTTGGGATGAGTTCATAGCCCAATTTTTGGAGAGGTATGACGTCGGCCAGTAGTTCATCTTCAATCGCGAGAACCTGACTCGCATAAAAAAAGAAGAGGACGAGAACTTTAAGTCTTATGCATACAGATGGACGAGATTTGTTACGCAAGTATGACCCCGATTAATAGAGGAGGAATTGGCGAAGTGCTTCATGAAGGTCATGCCTCACGAGACCTCCATGTCTATATGCGCCTATAAGTATCAATCCTTCGCTCATTTGGTAAGCGATTTGGAAAGGATAGAGTGGGCCTAGCAGCAGAATCAAATTTGAGGCTCAAAGGGCGGAAGAACGGAATGCAGTTTATTTCTTAAAAACAATGAATGAAGAGTTTTGACCCTCCAAGTCTGGATCCACCTCTACCGAGACTTGTCCACCCAACCCGAGAGAGGGGTATAATTCAGAAGAGCTATATTTAAACGGGTCAATTGACATGGTGGAAGGAATGACCCTGCTTGTAATCAACCTCGCTGAATTTGACAGCACGCAGGAGAAGGATGATGAGATCAGGACCCAGGCTATAAGGGAATCGGGCAGATTTCGCGAGAACGAAGTCACAAAAGATAGACCTTTGGTGATAACTCTCCCCGCAGTAGAGGCTTACAACCTTAAAGCGGTACACTAGAATTACAACACCAGCGATGTAGATGTCATCACTCTCTCCGAGAGATGCTAAGTCTAAAAGGAGAGAGAAACTGAAAAGAAAGAAGTAACGAAAGAAGATGCCAGACACGTCCTAGCCATTATGAGAACTAGCGAGTTCGAGATCGTTGAGCTGCTGAGGAAAATGCCTGCACAGATCTCACTTCTGGAACTCTTTAAGACATCAGAGAAACATCAAAACGCCCTTTTGAAAGTGCTTAATGAGGCCCATGTGCCCGAAACGATCAATGAGGCCCAATTAGAAGACTTTGTGGGCGCAGTCCTTTTGAAAGACCAAATCTCATTTTCAGATGAGGATTTCACGCTGGAGTGGCAAGGGCATAACAAGGCGCTTGGCATATTTTCAATATGTCGTGGAAAGTGAGTGCCTCGAGTCCTCATGGACAACGAATCGACATTTGACATATGCCCATTAAATACCCTCAGAAGTCTGGGAGTGAAAGAGGATTTAATTAAGGCTTCGAAGTCCACCATTCAAGCATTCAACAGGGCAAAAGGAGAATTGATTAGGGAGGTTGAAGTTCCTGTTACTATAGGCCCGACAGAGTTCCTGATCTACTTCCAGATCATGGATATCCCTGCATCATTTGGGCTATTATTGGGGAGGCCTTGGATTCATACAGCTAGAGCCGGAACTTCCAGTTTGCACCAGAAAGTCCGAATGGTCGTTGACAACAAATTGATCACGGTGCATTCAGAAATCGATCACTTGACGGGCCACATAGACGTTGTTCCACTGGTGGAACCATAATCTGGGGAGGAGTCAAGCTTCCATGCCATGGAGGGGATGTACATTATGCATGTGCCAACCGGTGCAGCCATGAGGACTCCAAGTTACTCCAGGTCGTCAATCATGGTAGGGAAAATACTGAGACAACATGATTTTGTTCCGGGCCTTGGTCTAGGCAAGTATCACCAAGGGATTCGTGAACCAATTAGTCTGGCAACGGTAAAGAGCCATCATGACCTAGGCCATAGAGCAGAGCTGAATCACCGCTACAAGTCAAAGAGCTACGCGGGGAGTAAAAGTCGCAACGGCCGATTTCTAGGGTCAAGCACTTGGAAAGGCAAGGGGAAGATGTTCGAAACTCCCCTAAATCGATTTTTCAGTGAAGCGTCCAAATGGCTAGAGGGCGAGAAGATGGACACTGCAACAGAAGAACCTGATTTGACCAACTTATTCCTGGAGGATTACGTCAATGTCATCATCGAAGCGGTCAACAGTGACGTTCCCGCTATTGAGTAAAGAGATTTTTATCTCTCTCCGATGCATCTGAATCCACATTAGATGCCTCGAGCCGTCACCCATGTTTCACATTTTACACTATAAAAAAAACAACCAAAATAAATAAAAATCAAAATAAAAAATGAGGACGTGTGGGAGCCACAAATCAGTCGATGATGACCCAAAGAGAGAAAAGAAAAGAACAAAAAATGAGAGTTAAAAGAAGAAGAGAAGTCCTGAGATCTGATTTCCTACACGTCTCCTAGTTTTCAAAGTTTTTTGGAGGCAAAGATGTCCAATGATATGAGGGCTAGCCCTCATCTCGCATTTTCGGATTTAAATTTCTTCGAGATATCTTCCAAAGAAATTCATCATGCATAAACTCTTCCTATTATATGTCAACTAATCATCTTCATGACATTTCAAGCATACCATTCCAAGCATGCATAGCAAGTTGTTAAAAGACTCGGGTTCTCGAGAAGGAGCTACCCTCCAAATTGAAGGAGAAGACGAGGAGCAAAATTTGGGAGAGATTGAGTATAGTGTGGGCCCCATGAAGAATCCAAACCACCCACCGCTGAGGGTGCCGTTTCAGTAAACCTAGGAACCTCAGAGAATGTCAGGGAGGTGAAGATCGATGAAAGTCTATCATTGACGAAGGCGTTTAAGATAATTGAACTCCTCAGAGAATACCAAAACGTTTTCACCTGGTCATATACAGACATGCCGGGATTAGATCCCAATATTGTGGAACATGCTCTACCGATCGATCCCAGTATTCCGCCTAAAAAGCATAGCCTTAGGCGGACGAAACCCAAATTAGCAAAGAAAATTGAAGAAGAGGTGATGAAGCTCCTCAAAATATGATTTATCGAAGTAATCGCATATCTAGAATGTATTGCTAATATTGTCCCCGTCATGAAGAATGACAGGAAAGTTCGAGTCTGCGTGGATTATCGGAATCTAAACAGGGCTAGCCCCAAAGACGACTTTCCGTTACCGTATATCGATGTCTTGGTTGATAGTACGGCCGGATTTGAGCAGTTTTATTTTATGGATGGGTTCTCTAGCTACAACAAAATCCTCATGAGGGAGGAGGATAAAGCCAAGACGTCATTCATCACACCTTGGGGCACCTTCTACTACAAAGTCATGCCGTTTGGCCTAAAGAATGTCAGGGCAACTTATCAAAGGGCGATGATTACCCTTTTTCACGATATGATGCATAAAAAGATAGAGGTATACGTGGACAACGTGATAACGAAATTCAGACATGGTGAAGACCACACAATAGTGTTGAGGAAATTATTTGAACGACTCAAAAAGTATAAGCTGGGGCTGAATCCCGCGAAGTGTGTATTTGGGGCAAAGTCTGGCAAGTTGCTGGGATTCATAGCTAGCAATCGTGGTATCGAGATAGACCCTACCAAGGTCCAAGCTATCATCAGTCTTGGGGCCTCTTCAACGGTTAAAGAGGTTAGGAGCCTACTGGGCAGATTGAATTACATCGCCCGCTTTATATCCCAGCTTTCGGCAACAGCCAAGCTATTCTTTAAGGTACTGAAGAAAAGTGCCAAGGTCAAGTGGGATCACGAGTGTTAGCAGGCTTTTGACAGGATCAAGGGATATATGGTTAGTCCGCCAATATTGGTGCCATCGATTCCTGGTGTTCATCTGACCCTCTACCTTACTATCCACCACGAGTCTCTAAGAGCTTTGCTCGCTCAGACAAACCCCGAGAATGGTAAAGAGTGAGCTGTTTATTACCTAAGCAAACAGTTCACCGTGTCCGAGGCAAAATACCCGGAGGTAGAAAAAACGTGTGTCGCGCTAATCTGGATACTCCACAGACTAAGATAGTATACCCTTCACCGCACTATCTAGTTAGTCACGGAGAACGACCCGATCAAATACTTGCTAGAGAAATCGTCGTTGGTGGGGAAATTGGCTAAGTGGCAAGTACTCCTTTCTGAATTTGACATAAGGAGCTTGAATGAGAAGTCAGTAAAAGGGCGGGTCATCGCTGACATACTTGCTGAAAGTTCACAAGGGCAAGACCCCCTTGAAGAAGAAGAGGTCGAGGGGCACATTCTGACACTCTCCGATGACAAGTGGACCATGTATTTTGATGGCACGGTCAATTTAGCAAAGGCGGATACCGAGATAGTTTTAATATCTTCAGATGGTCAACACTACCATGTGGCCGCGAAGTTCACGTTTTCATGCACCAATAATGTGGCTGAATATGAAGCTTGTATCCTTGGATTGCAGTTGGCCCTCAACATGAAAGTACCCAAGTTGCAAGCTTACCGGGATTCGATGTTAATTATCCTGCAGACCCAAGGCGAATGGAAAATAAGGGATTCTAAGTTCATCCCGTACCATAAATTTCTAGAGGAAGTAACCAGGGAATTTGAAATGATTGATTTCGAGTATCTGCCAATGGCGCATAATCACTTCATCGATGCATTAGCTACCTTGTCCTCCCTGCTCCAAGTAACTAATGGCATAGACATCGAGCCATTGAGGATTGGCATCACCCAAGAATCTGCGCATTGCATGGTAATTGAAGAGGGGTTCAATGATCAACCTTGGTATCACAATATTAAGAACTACTTGGCAAAAGGGGAATTGCCTCCAGATGCTCAAGCAGGAGATAAGAAGTACATAGCAAAGATGGCCGGCAGGTCATTCCTCAACGGCCAAACTCTACACAAGAGATCTTACGATTCAATGCTCCTCAGGTGCGTGGACGCCAACGAAGCCATGTCACTTATGAGTGAAATTCATGAGGGAGAATGTGGCCCGCACATGAATGGCCATCTCCTCACTAAAAAAATCATGCCACTAGGGTATTACTGATTGACTTTGGAATCAGATTGCAATCAACACGCGAGGTCGTGTCATCAATGCTAGGTATATGGGGACAGGATTAACGCACCTCCGACTGAGCTGCACCAGATGTGTGAGGCTTGGCCATTCTCGATGTGGGGGACAGACATGATAGGGCCAATTAACCCTAAAGCCTCAAATGGACATCGGTTCATACTGGTGGCAATCGATTACTCCACGAAGTGGATAGAAGCTACCTCCTACACCAATGTAACTGCAAAGAACGTGGCTAAATTCATAAGGCGAGACATCATCTCGAGATAGGAGACTCCTCAAGCCATCGTGGCTGATAATGGCTCGAATTTGAACAACGAAACGATGGATAATCTTCTGATTAGCTTCAATGTCTGCCATCTCAATTTGTCGCCTTATCGACCCCAAATGAACGGAGCGGTAGAAGCAGCGAACAAAAACATCAAGAAGATCTTGGCTAAGACAGCGGAGAACTACCACGACTGGCATGAAAGGCTACCCTACGTACTAATGGCGTATCGAATCTCGATTCGGACTTCTACTAGGGCTACGCCTTACTCTCTAGTGTACGGAATGGAGGCAGTCTTACTTGTTGAAACAAAGATCCCATCATTAAGAATCTTGTCCCATGTCAAGCTTATTGAGGCAGAATGGGTTCAACAGAGACACGAACAGTTAAACTTGATAGACGAGAGGTGTCTGAAGGCCATCTTCCAAAGGCAAACGTATCAAAAGAGAGTTGCTAAGTCATTCAATCGAAAAGTCCAACCAAAGACGTTCGAGGTTGATGATCTTGTTGTAAGGAAGACGCTCCCCAACATGCCACAACCCGGGGGCAAATGCACTCCAAACTACGAAGGACCTTATGTGGTTAAAAAGGTCTTACTTGGAGGAGCCTTAATCCTTGTAAACATGAACTGGGGCACCCTGTAAATTCCGATGCGATCAAAAAGTACTTTCCCTGAATGAATCAAAAGCCCCGAGCGGCACTCTTTTGAAAGAACTCGAGTCATTCAGCGATCTTCACATACATCTCATGCATACATGCATAATTAGACTTGTGCATTCTCTTTATTTCTCATTGCAGGCAATCATTGAGGAGAATGGTTAGACAAAAAAGCACAAATCCGATTCGTTTTCCCAAGCCAGAGGAAGGAAAAGCCAGAGGATTAAATTCGTGGTAATCCGACCTCTTTGAACGTGCCGAAAAAGAAAAAGAAGAAAAGACATCTAGAATTCTGCAGCACTGCGATCGCATTCAGAGTTGAAACAAATGGTCAAGGGTAAAGTTCTATCGTTTCAATTCGCCCTGGATTTAAAGGCATGAACTGACATAGTTCCCTTTATTTCTATAGGAACCCTTTACCGCCGCAGTCAGGTTAGTGTCATTTTCCTTGTCATTGATAGCCTAAAGTCTTTGAAATCACTCTGTTTGTGTTCCAACTCAGGAAATACTTAGAGTTTTTAAAAAAAACTTTTCGAAAGGTTTTTAAAAATCACATTTTCATGCAAACAAAAGCCACCTTGGTTATCTAAGCATCTTGGAATGCACCCCAGATACTCCAAAGCTTGTGGGAAGGATTTCTACTCAAATTGAAACGGCGTTATCAAAAAGCCTTTGTTTGAACAGGCTATGAAGAAACTCAAATGAAGGGAGGCAGCCTACCCTTAAACACGTCCCCATACACTCGAGAGTTGAGGGAGCATTAGGATAGGAGCCGCGCTCCATGATGTAGGAATCATTCGCAGTGTTACCCAGGTGGAGACGACGAAAGGCATTTCTTCTTCCATCCCAAACACGACTGGTGACCATCGTTAACCACTTTAAGCGGAGTTTTCATTTCTATAACCCTATCAAGAACCACCCTACATCGAGGCCAAATAGAAGAAATTCAAACAACAACAAGAGGTAAATGGTTAGAAATTTTCTTACTCAGACTAACATCAATCTTCGGGTGTTTCTTTGCATTTAAACTCATGCTGAGACTCAGGTGCCTTAAAACGACAAAAAGCGATCGTTTTTCTATCATACACTCCTTAATCCCTTGCATAACCCAATTGAGCTTGCACATTCCTTTCAAAAACCTAGTCGATGATCATTGCTCATTTCAAGAAGAAGGCTGCATGAAAAGGAAGCTGAAGACTCTCAGAGGATCAAGGATTCAGAACAATTTCAAATTGATTCCCTTGAAGTGTAATAATTTCAAAAAGGAATTCAAAGAGAGAGAAAGAATCTCAGACAAAAAGTAAAGAAGAAGAAAAAAGAGAAGAGAAAAAGCAAAGTGCCTGGTAAAAGCAAGGCTAAGGCCAATGTAAGTTTCAAAGCTATCAAAAGAAAAATATGAGACAAAAAAAGAGAATGTTGAAAATCGATGACATCTACATGCTAATCCTCAGTGGAGTAGAAGAAAATCCCCAAGGGAGTCAGAACGTAAAAATCTCTCCAGAACAGCAACCTTCAATCCCTGTTGCGATGATGATGCCTTTTGAAGATTAATCGGTTGAGACCATGACAGATCTGCAATGATCATCAACGTCAAACCCCTCTTATATATTTTGAGCCAAAAACAGGCCCATTTTCAATCCCCAATCCTCACCTGCATTACAACTCTCAAAAAGTCTTTTCCGAATAAGGCACTTGAGTTAATGAAGAGTTAAAATGATCATAAGTATCGCTTGAAAAGGTAAGAGCAAGATTATTTCTCTCTCATTCTTGCAGGTTCTTGACTTGTAAACCTAGAGCATATGATGGAGACTTTCATTTCATTGGCCTCGACTCGATTGCGAGTCCCCTTTGAAAACCATGGACCAAGCCTAACATTGTTGTCCCTTAAAAGCCATTTTTGATCAATTAAGGGTATACACTGTGAATAGTTCCAAAGCCTTGAGCGTAGACTCGAGAGAAAAATTCGAGTGTCATCTCAAAAAAAAAATCAGTGAAAATTGTGAGAAGCCCTCCTGGACGAGTAGACTTTGGCCGGCATTTAGACAAATCTTTCGATGACCTAATATCGGTTGAATAGAGAATCATTCCCATACGAAAATTGGGATCATTGCAAGGCAAGATGTTTCGGATAACCTCCCTACTTCATTAACATATCCAAATGAAATTTTGTCAAGATGAAAATTTCAAAAACATCCAAGGACCTTTTCAAAAAGTCACATCTGCTAGTCATAAGAACCCCTTTTCAAAATTAAAAAAAAATCCCAATGCTTGTCATGGAGACCCTTTTCAAAATAAAAATAAAAAAAAATCTCCTCTGCTAGTCATGAGAATTCTTTTCAAAATCAAAAAATTCCATCTGACGTGAAAAAACCTCATCTTGAGAATCTTTTCCAAAAAAGGAAACAAGAAGAAACCCTTTCAAAGTCAGAGAAAATCCTTGTTGACGTCAAGAGTCATCGTCATGGGAAAACCTTTTTAAAGTCAGAGAAAATCTTCGCTGACGTCAAGAGTCATCGTCATGAAAAAATCATTTCAAAATCAAACGAAAAACCCCATCTGACGTTGAAAATCATTGGCGTGGGAAAGCCCTTTTCAAAACAGAGAAAATCATCCTGACTTAGAGAACCCTCGTCACGGAAATCCTTTTCAAAACAAGAGAAAATCCTCCTAACGGGGAGAACCCTCATCATGAAAATCCCTTCAAAACAAGAGAAAATCCCCTCTAACGTGGAGAACCCTCGTTATGGGAACCATTTCCAAACAAAAAAAAAACCCCTTATGCTGTCATGAGAACCCCTTCAAAATAAGAGAAAAATCCCCTCTGACCCCACTAGTCATCGTCATGGGACTCTCTTGAAACATATAAATGCCTAGAAGCTGACCCAAGATTCGAGTTAAACCTCTCTTGTCGTTTCAAAAGCACGAACCCAAATAGTCATATCTCAAACCATAAGAGCGAACCCCAAAGGTCTTGTCTCGAACCATAAGAGCAAACCCCAACAATCACGTCTCAAACCATAAAAGCGAAACTAAAAGGTTATGTCTCAAACCATAAGAGCGAAGCCAAAAGGTCATGTCTCAAACCATAAGAGCGAACCCCAAAGTCATGTCTCAAACCATAAGAGCGAAATCAAAATGTCATGTCTCAAACCATAAGAGCGAAACCAAACGATCATGTCTCAAACCATAAGAGCGAACCCGAAAGGTCACGCCTCAACCCATAAGAGCGAATCCAAATGTTTAATCTCTAACCTGCACAGTCATCACAAACCTAGCATAGCGGACATGAAGCTCTAGAAGAAAAAATCAAAGTCAAATATAGCGAGTGAGAAGTTACGAAGAAGAGAGTCTGGTGTAGCTGATAGGAGGCTACCAAAAAAACAAAAGAGGATCCAAGCCCATGATTCTGACACTCTAGGAGCATAACGACGGACCCTCAGATTCCACAAGCACAGCAATCGACAGGTGAGTTTCAGGTAAATCCCTCTCTCCGGCCCATGTTCAAGTTGTCAAAGCAAACCGGGGACTGATTTGAGCTTTCATCAAGAGGTTTAAGAATCCGTTGTCATAGTTTTCCTCTTTTTCCAGTAAAGTCGGTTAAGACTCAAGTGTCATTTCGTCTTTGAGAGCAACCTCTGACGAGCTCACTCTCAAAGAGGGGCAGCTATTAACACATGATTTTTAATCACCTTTTATTTCGTTTTTTTATTTTCAAAATTAATTAAAAATAGACAAAAAGTCATAAAATTACAAAATCAACTTTGGAAGCCTTGGCCTAGCCTTGGGATTCAATTTTTGAACAAATTTTTTTTTGTAATTTTTATTATTTTTTTGAATTTATTTAAATATAAAAATACCCAAAAAAGTAAAAAATACCATTCATGGTTAGAAAAATACACAAAAATAGTCAATAATTTTATTTTAATTCCCTCTTAAAGTTGGTCTTTTTAAATCTTAAAAATTCGACTCGAGCTGCTATGTTACTTCATAAATATAAAGCCGAATCAAGCATAAAAATCCCTTTTGAGTCTTTTAATCTCCAATTTTTGCTTTCAATAAGCCATGACATTGACATCAAGAACCTTGAAGTGAAATTGTGTCAATTTACCCTTTAATTTGTTCAATTTTAACCAAAAATGCTTAATTGCATAATTTTCTTTCAATTTAGTATCCGGTTTCGCAAATCTCAAAATTAAATTCTCTTTAGGGACATCTATGAAAATCAAACACCTCTGCCCTATATTTTTCATCGTCCCGAACTCGTTGGTAGCCTCAATTTGGGCTGATTTGATCATTTAGGCCCTCAATTAAGCAAAATCATTTTTGGGTTCTAAATGAAATTAGGGGTTTTCGCTAAATTCGAATTCATTTGTTCGTGAAAATACCCATTTTAGATAGAAAACATGTTAAGGAGTCCGATTTTGGTGTCAATTTCATGAAAACTGGTCAATTTGGGGCTCAATTAGGCAAAAATTTAGAGTCGAGTGGTCGGGTCGAACCCAACCCGTCCCGGCAAAACGGGGTCTGTAATAACGTTGCAAACCAGGAACAGTAAGGCAGGGGAGGATGACAAAAATGGCAGAGGAGGAGTAGTGGTCGGTTTCGACCAAAACTGAGTGGAGGCAGGCCCTTTTTCAGGCCGAAGGGAGTGCGTGATCATCCTTGAACGATCCCCGATGCCTTCGGTTATAAGGTTCGGTCGGAGAGAGAAGGGGGGAGAAAAGCATTCTCGATTTTTTTTTTAAGAAAAAACACGGGAGAGAGAGAGAGATCCGAGATTTTGGAGAGAGTTTGGACGAAGATCGAACGCCGGCATCCACGGAGAGCCTCTAGGGTCCAAGACACCTGAAGCATCACCGTCGAAGCCCCAAGCCGCTGGCGACCCTCGGTCAAGGTCGGTTTTTTCTTCCCTTTTTTTATACCCTATTTTTGCTTACTGTGAGTTTCTTTCCCGGGTTAATTTTCGACGAAATCGGACCAAACCGACCGCATACCGACGTTAGTTTAGGCCTCTATAATGATTCTTGAATGTTAGTTTACCTCGTTTTAGTTTAC
Organism: Rhodomyrtus tomentosa; assembly: GCA_028455895.1. Classification (NCBI taxonomy): domain Eukaryota; kingdom Viridiplantae; phylum Streptophyta; class Magnoliopsida; order Myrtales; family Myrtaceae; genus Rhodomyrtus; species Rhodomyrtus tomentosa. Next base: position 6,458,459 of record JAPCWY010000003.1, on the reverse strand, counting down.
CTCGATTTAGTTTACCTCGGTTTAGCTTGTGTTCCCCTCTTTTCCCATTTGAATACCGATTTTCCGACGCATGCCAACTGTTCAATGAAAGGTCGTCGGAGTTGTTTATGCGTTTTAATGTTCGGTTGTGCTCCGCCATAGTCGTTTAGCCCATTTTCTATCTTGCATTATGTCCTAGGACCAAGGCTAAGCCTCTGTATGTCTTTGTTTTACATCGAATCTCACCGAAAACGCTTGGTCGGAGCTTCTCGAGGCATACCCGAGTCGAGACTCGGTCCGACACAAACGGAGGTCGTCGGGCTCTAAGAAGAGCTTAGGTAAGTCTCTAAATCTTGCTTGGACGCTATTTGAATGCTTAGAATCGAGTTTAGTCATAGAAATTTTTTTGCAAAAATCTTCGCCAGAATTGACACTATTCATGGCCGGCCGGGGTGTTTCGGACGTCGTTTTTCACAATTTTCATGTGGAATGGGTTCATGTGTTAATGAGAGATCATTTGGATGAATTTGGGCGAAAGTTTCGCAAATTTTGGGCTCAATCAAGATTTTTCGACGAATTCGCCGGAAATATCACTATTCCAGCGAGTCGCCAGTCATCTTCTCCAGTGAAGGGTGCTGACCGATCAAAGGTTGACCGATCAGCGCTAATGTGGCTCGCCACGTCGGCGGCTTTAAGAAAATAAAAAACTAGATCGGATGGTCGTGGTTTTGCCACGTGTCGTGATTTAGAATTCTCAAAAAAAAATTATATAATCTTTTCAAAATATTAAAGGATTTTCAAAAAAAATTTAAAAACAAATCAAAAAATCGATTGGACGGTCAGAATGGCGCCAAGTGGCACTCGAAAATATGTCGTATCTAGGCTTTTAGCACCATCAATTAAACCTAGAACGGAAGCACCAGGAGAAGCCATGTGGAGCGTCTTGAAGTGTCCGATCGAAGATTTTCAAAATTATATAATAATAAAAAATCGCCGAATCGAACAGTCATGGGTTTGCCATGTGTCACGATCCAGTCTTTTCAAAATAATAAAAAAAAAAAGAAGTATATCTTCTATATTAAATTCAAAAAAAAATAAAAAAAAAAGATCCGGCAGTTGAGAAAAGGCCACGTGGCACACTATGAGACGTCCGATCGGGGATTTTTGGATATTAATACAAATGGTTTAAAAAATAGAAATATTTTCAAAAATAAAAAGCGGCGTCGTTTAGACCGGTTTTTGACCCGAATGGTCGGGTCAAGCGCTCGAGAGGCGCGGGAAAATTTATATAATCTTTTCAGAATATTAAAGGATTTTCAAAAAATTTTAAAAACAAATCAAAAAATCGATCGGACCGTCAGAATGGCGCCGAGTGGCACTCGAAAATCCGTCGTATGTAGGTTTTTAGCACCATCAATTAAACCTAGATCGGAAGCACTAGGAGAAGCCATGTGGCGCGTCTTGAAATGTCCGATCGAAGATTTTCAAAATTATATAAAAAAATCCACCGAATCGAACGGTCATGGGTTTGCACGTGTCACGATCCGGTCTTTTCAAAATAAAAAAGAAGAAGTATATTTTCTATATTAAATTTGAAAAAAATAATAAAAAAAAAGATCCGGCGGTTGAGAAAAGGCCACATGGCACACTATGGGACGTTCGATCGGGGATTTTTAGATATTAATAAAAATGGTTTAAAAAATAGAATATTTTCAAAAATACAAAGCGGCGTCATTTAAACCAGTTTCCGACCCGAATGGTCAGGTCGAGCGCTCGAGAGGCGCGGAAAAATCTATATAATCTTTTCAGAATATTAAAGGATTTTCAAAAAAATTTAAAAACAAATCAAAAAATCGATCGGACGGTCGGAATGGCGCCAAGTGGCACTCAAAAATCCGTCGTATCTAGGCTTTTAGCACCATCAATTAAACCTAGATCGGAAGCACCAGGAGAAGCCATGTGGCGCGTCTTGAAGTGTCTGATCGAAGATTTTCAAAATTATATAAAAAAATCTGCCGAATCGAACGGTCATGGATTTGCCACGTGTCACGATCCGGTCTTTTCAAAATAAAAAAGAAGAAGCATATTTTCTATATTAAATTCGAAAAAAATAAAAAAAAGATCCAACGGTTGAGAAAAGGCCACGTGGCACACTATGGGACGCCCGATCGGGGATTTTTGGATATTAATAAAAATGGTTTAAAAAAATAGAATATTTTCAAAAATACAAAACGGCGTCGTTTAGACCGGTTTCCAACCCGAATGGTCGGGTCGAGCGCTCGAGAGGCGTGGGCCGCGTTTAACTCGGTCCGGAAAATTTTTTTAATAAAAAATACAAAAAATAATAGTAATATAAAATAAAATTATAAAATTAAATTAAAAAATAGAAAATCATGAAAAAGGAAAGAAAATTCGAAAAAATTGAAAAAATTTAGAAAATAGGAAATGGCCACAATCAACTAGTGTTGGCCTATTTTGGATATTTTGAACCCTGAATTTTCAAAATGACGATTTTGCCCTTTTGGCAAATCTTCTTCCAAAAATTGAAGAAATTCAAAAAAATCAAAAAATTTTCAGAAAATAGGAAATGACCACAATCAACTAGCCATGACTTATTTTGAGTCTTTTGAAACCCGATCGTTTCAAAAATGACGATTTTGCCTTTTGGGTAAATCGTCTTCCAAAAATTTCAAAAAAATCCAAAAAAAAAAAAATGGCCACGGCTAACTGGGCATTGACTATTTTGGGTAATTCAACACCCGAACCTATCAAAAATGATAATTTTGTCCTTCGGGCGAATTGTCACCAAGTTCTTTCATTTTACCCCTAACCCTAAATCACACACTCTCTAAGCTTTTAGGGTTCTACTAAGAGACATTTGACCTGAATTGATGTGCATTGACGTGGTTCATTTATGTACTTGATTGCGCTATCATCATATTGATTGTGGTTGATAGGACCAGTCTTTCAATCTATATGAAATCCCTGAATCAGACTTACCTCACCCAAATTTATGTCTATATGAAATCTTAGTTAGGAAAATCACTCACGCTAGATACTGAAAGAGCATTGGTAATGACGTCAACGTAACCAAGTTCTCGAACCCAAAATCTCTAGTTTCGAAAAACTAATCGATATCTCCCAATCGATTAATGAGATTTTCGATCCACCTTCCAAGAAAGACCGGTGGCAACTCCAAATGCATGCACACATAGCACATGTCACTACGATCACAAACTGTTATTGTCGAAAACCCCCTTCAAATTCACTCATGTTGCAATTTAGTATGAGCTTGGGAGAGCCAGCACCGATCAAGGCTCGCGATTCACGTTTCAGAGTGGGGGTCTGATCAGTAATCCATTAACTCGTAAAAATACAAAAGGTCGCAACATTCATCAGCGAAACCGGACTCACCCAGCCATGGAGTCGCAGATGTCGTTGATGGGCGAGTCAGCAACAGCGACGCCATGGTTGGCGAAGCTCAGCCTTACCCAGATCTAGCTAGGACGAGCCAAGCCCAACAGTCTCGACGCTGGACTCGCACAGCGACGCTGGCACTTGTGGTCCGCTGGCCTTGTCCTCCAACCATCGACGATGTGTTGGAGTTGGCTGGTGAAGAAGATGAAGGACAATGAAAAAAAAGAAAAAGGAAAAAGGGGAGAAAAACAAAAAAAAAATTGAAAAATCACTAAAATATTATTTTTAAAAAAATTGTCAATCATGTACCTTACCCAAAAAAAAAAAAACTTGTCAACGCTGGCGAGCGTCTAAGTTTGCGCCGACCGGTCAAAGTTGTCAGATGGACTAAATTGAAACAAATGTGAAAGGGTTAGGACTAAATTGGCACAAAAAAAGATTTAGTACTGAATTGGCACAAATGCAAAAGATTTATGACTGAATTGATAAAAGTGCAATAGGTTTGTGATTTTTTTGACAATTTTTTCAAAAACCAAAAGAAAGATCTTTATTTTGTTGTTGTTATGAGAAACTCAACATACCCGTAAAATGAAAGAAATAAAATTATTTCGAATTTTGTCCTAATCTTAGGCGACGTGTAAATAAATCCTCAAACCTTTAACTTATGAAATTGAATATTTATATTGATCTGGGTGATTACGTTACTTCATCGTAATATACTTAATCGCACTAATGACTAGTCACGTGAAAACTTTTAACCCTCATTGTTAGTGTTTTCTCCGAAAAATGACCACTCTTAAAGGGTATTACCCAGCATTGGCAGGCACATCTTGCACCAAATGTCAATATTTGGACGAAATACATTGGACGAAAGCCAAATTGATAAAATAATTGAATTTTCTTTCTCCGTGTACGAATTTGCTTTTACTTTTCCAATGAATGGCGTCATCAACGGTCATATCAGGATAGCAATGATTGCTCAGCGTGCACGTGTCAACATTTACAGCAAGATTCCCAATTTTTGGCAATAATTTAATTTTTCACCTTATCTTCAAAATCAAAATTGAATTTTTTTATTTATTGATCAGATTAAATTATAATTAGATAAATTTATTTGGTAGCGATTAAAAATTTATATTTTCGAAACATTATTAAAAAAATATTTGACGACAACTCGACGGTGACCGACTACGATTGGCGGTGATCGACGATGGCGAGAATGGCGGTAGCAGGCAACTGGCGGCCGTCGACCCGCGATTGGCGATCGGCGATGATCGGCGACAATGGTCAATGATGGCGAGAATGATTTCTAGAGGTCAGAAGTAAAAAAATTTTATTTGCTAAAAGTATTAAATCGTACCATAAATTAATTTTTTTACCAAACGTATTTGTACTTTGGATTTAGTTTTACCAAATGATTTTTTTTAAAAAAAAAATTGCATATCAGAGTTGTTTTTATGCGCACGCTAAACTGCCGGTCCACGACCTTGAACCGTTGAAAATTCACTAGAGAACTTGGATTTTCCTATGGGCCATCGTCGTATTCGTTCCTTCACATGCAAAGACAAAAAGGGCGGCGGTGGGACAAAACTAATGGAAGAGTCACACATTAGAGACCACGCGAAACGGGCCATGGATGTTTCAACTTTCAAGGGCCAGCAGCAGGGGATCCCCACCATTCAATAGGGGCCCACTTAATTGAATGGTGGGGATCATCCTGTCAAGGAAAAGCCTTGAAGGCGATCCACTCCCGGAATAAGATGTTTGGTGGAGCCAACTTGAAGAAGACAAGTCAGCACGTGACGATATGATGTCCATCCTAACGAAAATATCTACTCTTTATCTCCACGATCCGCTTGCTGGCCAAAACGTCCGATCGATTTCCCTGATCACGACCGACCACGAATCCAAGAAAGAAATTTCTGCCCACTTTCCCTCGCGATACAAGATAACCGGATTGACCATTGACATTGCAACCCCACCTTCTTATAAATGAGGGGCAGCACCAAGGAGCTAATGTTTCTCACGCAGATGAACAAATCTCCGACGTTTCAAGACTACGTACTGGAATACTGAAGTTCCTTTCTTTTCTTTTTCATTTTTTTTGTTTCTTTTCTGGAAGATGTACGTGACGCGGCCTCTGTCCTTGTACCGGAAGCAACCCGAGGCCCTCTCGCAGGCTCCGCCGGCGGGGCCAGGCTCTGGATACCTGGTGATCCAGGACGAGGAAGCCCAGAACTTCTGCTGCTTCGGGCTGTGCAAGGACAGCCAGCTCTACGACTTTCCCTTCCCCCAGAACAAGGACCTCACCATCCGTTACACGGAGAGCCACAGTGATGGCCAGGGCGGCACGAACTCGACGGTCTACAGCGATGAGGTGTTCCTGATCCCAGTCGTCGGCCAGCCCTTGTCCTCCAATCAGTACTATGCGATTCGGCGTCGCGGGAAGCATAAAGGGTTATGATCTTTCTGAGCACTTTGAATAGTTTCGCTTCTTGTCTGTTCTTGAATGAGACGATGAATCTGTTGGTTTCTATAAATAGGACGGAGGAATATCATCGAATGGATGATGCCGAGGGTGTGAAAAAATCTATGCAAGAACTCGCTTTTGTTGCAATAGTTGAAGCTACATCTTATCACGTCTGTTAGCAATGGGTTTTAGTAAAAGTTCAGCTGCTTTTTGCAACATTTATATTTATATTTATGGCATTTCTCAGCAAGTACTAAATCATTCTTTCTTGAATGGCCGTGTAGGGAAGCGCACGCTAATTCGAGGGAAGAAGACAAAGGCACCTGCTTGTGCTTTCGATACATTAAAGACAAGAAGCCGAGTCCTTTAGATCCCGAGGACATATACCAGCAGTTCATCATCTACCGGCGGGAGACCATGTGCGGGTTCGGTGGCTTCCACGGGAAATCCGTCGCCCTGGATGGGTACCCTCCGAGATTCCTGAAGAGGAAAGGCTGGACCCTCCATGGCAAAACGCCCAAGAACTTCTTCCTGGACGACGAGGCGCCGGGAGTCGATGATGTGAAGAGGTCAAAGCTCCCGAGCCTTGACTTCCCGGTGGACAGGAAGAGCTCGGACCCGGTGGTGGTGGGGAAGTGGTACTGCCCGTTCATGTTCGTCAAGGACGGGGAGGTGGGGGACCAGATCAAGACGTCGCCGTTCTACGAGATGACGCTGCAACAGTGGTGGGAGCAGGTCCATGCCTGTGAGAATGGTGGCAACGAAGGCAATACTGTGGAAGTGGATGTGCTCGTTCAGAAGGAGGGCATCACAGTGTTTGGCGAGGAAGCCGGGGAGGGCGACGTGAGCGGCGGAGTGATGTGGTATAGGAGCAAGAGAGGAGCGATCGGACTGAGCACGGCGATTGTGGAGAGGATGAGGTGGGAGGAGGAGAGGGTGGGTTGGGTGAAGGAGGGAGAGAAGAGGGTGAGGGAGTTGATGAAGAAGAGCGGGTCGAACGAGGAGGGTTGGAAGAGGTTTGGGTGTTACGTGTTGGTGGAGAGCTTCGTGCTGAAGAGAATGGATGGGACTCTGGTGTTGGCCTCCGACTTCAAACACACTCAGCAAGTGAGGAGCAAATGGGAGTGACAGATTTCCTCATCACTGTTCTGTTTTCTGCGGGTTTAATCTTCGGTATTTTTTGTGGCTGGTGTCCATAAAAGCTTGGCTAAGTTCTTATGCTAGGCATGCTTGGTGGTTCGAACTTGTTCCGTCCGGTGTTGTTCATTTGTCTATGTTGTGTGAATTACATTATTGCAATTATATCCTGCGGATATGAAGGGAGAACTTTTTATGTAGTCCATGTCTATCCATGAAGAATAGTCAATGGAGAAATGCAAGTACGAAGAAGTAAGGATAAGAATTTTAGGTTAAGGTGGGACAAGGTGACACTTTTGAGTTGAGTTTGTAGTGTGCTTTCCTAAACACTAAGGTCCGGCTACTGATGTGATCTTGTACCTTTTTTTGCCCCTCGGGTTAATAATTTGGGAGTATGACCATATAGATCCAACTATCTAAAAGCCAATGCAATACCCTATAAGGACCGTGAACCGATGAAGTCCGCACCTCTGATGTATGCCAGGCACGCAATTAATGGAATTAAAAAAAAAAGAAAAAAAAAGGGACCTCCAAGTTTTGAGCTGAAAATCCTCAACGCCCCCGAACAGCCAACCTTGGGGTGTTGTGCACGCTCTCATCCATGCGACGAACCGCAAACCAGTAGCTTCAGGGGTGCCATGGCCAAACATTTGATTGAGCGTGCGTGTCGGGATCGCGGACCTTAAAATAGCTTCCTAACAATTTCCCATCTTTAATGCTCGAGACTTGACCAATGACCGCTGGATATGTTCATATAAAATTGCCCTTTGGACTAGCCATACAAGTGCACGAGCCCAAGCCACCATTAACGTGCCTCGGATTAAGCTCGGGTGGAGCTGCTCTCAATTGCCGTTGGAGAAATACTCGAAATGCAAATCCCGCCCTTAGTTGCCTCCCGGTCACGAGAATTGAGCGAGCATCCAAAAAGGACGGCTTAATTCTTTAAATTCAGTGCCAAATCTGTCCTAGTTTTTTTTTTCTCTCTCTCTCTCTCTCTCTTTATTTTCAAATCTGATCGCATGTCCGAAAATCACCACTATTTTTCTCAAATGTTTTATTTCAGAACCATTTAGAAGTTTATTATCAAAATTTGTGCTTTTTTCAAGGAACAATAGGAGCCTCGTGATGTTTACAACATTGAAGAAATTAGTGGCGTTTTTGTACGCACAATAAATTTGGAATTAGAGCGAAAGTTGAGAATTTTTTATAAGAAAAAAAAATTCGGAACAGAACTCAGACTGAGTTTAAAATTAGGGATTTTCAAGAGAATTAGCCCAAAAAAGAGTACACCCGTTTAGGATTATTATTTTTTAATTAATTGAGTTATCACTCAACCCAACGTTAATCATATTTTTCTGGCTCTTGCTTATTTAGGCTTCATATGATAGTGTTTCTGCTTTTGAGAGCAGTTTTTGAACAAAAACATTTTTTGTGTTTCTGTTTCCAATTACAATTTTTGGGATTAAAAACGTGTTTGGTAAGTATAAAAAAAAAAAACACTAGCGGCAGAGGCGGCTGCGGCTACCGGCGACGGTGGAGATTGGCGACCAACGACGGCGGCAACCGACGATGACCGACAACCGGCGGCGGCAGCGGGCGAGGTCGGCGATCGACAATTTGCGGGCGGCAGTGGCAACCGATGATGACCGACAACCGGCGGCGGCAGCGGGCGACGGCGGGGTGACCGGCGACCGGGGGCCAGCGATCGGCGGGCAACGAACGGCGATCGGCAATCTACGGGCGGCAGCGGCAACCGACGATGACCGACAACCGGCGGCGGCAGCGGGCGACGGCGGGGTGACCGGCGACCGGGGACCAGCGATCGATGGGCAACGGCCGGCGATCGGCAATCTGCGGGCGGCGGCGGCAACCGACGATGACCGACAACCGGCGGCGCAAGCGGGCGACGGCGGGGTGACCGGCGACTGGGGGCCAGCGATCGGCGGGCAACAGTCGGCGATTGGCAATCTGTGGGCGACAGTGTCCAGGGACTGATGACCAGCAATCGAGTTGGCAGCGGCGGGTGGTGGCCACGTCGGGCAGCGATGGATAGTGATTTCAAAAGTGTTCCAAAAAGTGTTCCAAAATTAAAAGCATGTTTTTTTTTTTGTTTCTTGAAAAATATTTCTTAGCACAAAATTGTTTCGCGAAACACTTTTGGAACATTTTTGAACCATACGCGCTTATGTTTCAAAATTGTTCCTGAAATACTTTTGAAGCAGAAACAATTTTTCTGGCTACGATCCATACGCAGTCTTAGTCGGAACACTTTTGGAGCAGAAATGCTTTCCTTGGCCACGATCCATACGCAGCCTTAGCGGCACTTCCACTTTCTCTTTTATTTTGCTAAAAAGTATTGGTTTGAGAAATACTTTATCGACAATTCAATGGTATTGTAAGTTATTTTTTTACCGTAAATTCACGTGTCATCATCTCATATTTCGTATAAAGTAACTATTAATTAAAAAATTATAGGGTTAAAAATAATATTAAAAAATACCGGTAGATACATGCATAATCATACGTACCATTTTCACGAATTCTGCGGAGAAATTAATGAAAATCGGCGAAAAGGAACGCCGGACATCATGATCCTGGTTCCCGTCCGACCGCAAAACAAAAGGAAGGCGCCTCGGACAAAAGTATTAATGAATTTTCTACTTATGAAATTAAAAATTCGTTCTTTTTTCGCTTTCTTTTGAATCTGAACCCTAAGTAAGACATCGCTCCACTTCCTTTGTCATTTCCAAAACCCCCGCCAAAACAATCCCCAACAAGAGACCGCTTTCAGCCTCCTCCACGGCGATTCCTCCGCCCGTGAGCGACAAAACCACATTCTCGTCGACAGAAGGAAGTGAAATTTGAGAGTAACAGTTGAATTCCATTCTTCTCGTACGAATTTTCTCTCTCTTTTTAAGCTAATGGCGTCATTGACGGTCGATCGGGATCAGCAATGGTTGCTGAACTGCTTGTCCGCTACTCTCGACCCCAACCAAGACGTCCGCGCTTTCGCGGAGGCTTCGCTTCAGCAAGCGTCCTTGCAACCTGGTATTCTCTCATGATCGCTACTCTCTCTGTCTCTCGTCATGTGTTGTCTGTTGTGCAGAAGTTTTTCGCCCCGTTACTGGGTTTTGCCTGCCAGATATTTGTTGGGTTGATAAAAATTCAAGGATGCTATCGTGGATGAGTTCGAGCATTGGTTGTGTGTGTGGGGGTGTCCATGTAGTTAGTAGCTGATGATGGGTGGGTCATTTACTGCATTAGTTTTCGCGTTTTAATGTGCTATCAGAAGAGAGAACTAGCTCTGGCAAGAAGATGAGTTCGCCCCGTTACTGGGTTTTGCCCGCCAGATATTTGTTGGGTTGATAAAAATTCAAGGATGCTCGCGTGGATGAGTTCGAGCATTGGTTGTGTGTGTGGGGGTGTCCATGTAGTTAGTAGCTTGTGGGTGGGTCATTTACTGCATTAGTTTTTGCGTTTTAATGTGCTATCAGAAGAGAGAAATAACCCTGGCAAGAAGATGTCAAGAATCTGTGTATTTTTTGAATGGGGCATCAAATTGTCAAGATGTTTTTGTGGGTGGGCATTAAGGGGGGGGGGGGGGGGTACGAGTAACTCCTAGGAGAAACATGGGAAGGGAAGAGATATTAAAGTTGTCGTGTGGCAAGAAGACATCGAGAATCTGTATAATTTTGAATGGAGCATGAGTCAAATTGTCGAGATGTGCTGGGCATCATGCGAGGGTCCGGTTATGAAGACTCCTAGGGGAAATATGGGAAGAGATATCAACACTGTTAGCTCCATGGTACAGCAGATTTTGTTTGCTATGTGGGTCCACTAGAAAGTCACATGTTCTTTTGCACCGTTGGCTTGGAGAGCTAGGAATTTTGTTTTAAGTAGGTCATTGCTATGGAAGTGATAGTATTTTTGTGAAATATGTATACCTCATTAAAGGCCAAGAGACATAGTTGTAAGCAACTTATGTCAAATGGGGGAAGGTATACCTTGAGAAGGCAAATGATTCTGGTAATCCTTCGCTGCTAGGGAAGTTATAGAATTTTTGTGGGTAATAAGTATACCCAGATGAAAGTAAAGAGACATAAGTGCAAGTGGCTCATGTCAAAGGAGCAGCTGTAACATAGGCAAATGAAGCATTCCGTTTACGGATCTTACAACTAAAAGGATTAATTTAGTTAAGCGTCTTTAGAAAAAGAATGCTTACTAGTTTGCTAAATGAAGAAGATTCCTTTTCGGTAATGTCGTAGTTTCGTCTTCCTTAATCTCGTTTACGGTTGGCCTGCCCCAGTTTTTACTATCAGCTATTAGGACGAGCAAATAACTTCCATACTGTGTTCGTTTCCTCACTCTAGCTCTTAAATAACTTATGTAGTTTTCATCATTTGAGGTTATATATAGATAGCATTTATCTTTTGTACTTTACAGGTTTTGGGAGTGCATTATCAAAAGTCGCAGCCAACCGGGAGCTCCAATTTGGATTGCGCCAGATATCCTAATATTAGTACTCACGTCACATGCTAGTTTATTTTATCATCATCATCACGTATTAATAAATGCGTGTTATCTTAGTTAATTAGTTAATCAATTAATGTTTGAAATGACTTGTACTTTTTGCTTTTTGCTTCCTTTGTATTTTGTGGTTCACACATTGTGAATTCTTTTGTATCCGAAATATCTGAAATTTCTACAACATACAACTATTGACACGTACATATTTTAGATTTTGACAGGAAAGCAAAATTACTTTGTTTCTTATTCATAGAAAGAGGAAATGCTCTTAATGATCAACAATTATTGTCTTAACAGCATCTTATCCATAAAAGAGGGAAATCAATGAGTAGTTATGTATGCAGAAAACGAGGTGTTAAACCTTGCTTCCTGTTCCAGCAGCGTTTTTTCTCTGCTTTTAGTTATTCTTAGGTCAAACCTCTATTTGGGCTGTTATGTTGTGAAAAATTAACGTACTTCTACCTAGCTGCTGTCCTGTTGAAGCAGTTCATTAAGAAACACTGGCAAGAAGGTGAGGATTCTTTTGAGCATCCTGCGGTTTCAAGTGACGAAAAGGTAATCTTTATTCGAACGGTAATCTTTTCTACATAACCCTTCTTAATAAACTCATATTTGTCCTTTTGGCTCCTCGTCTTAGAAGGTTCCCTAGGTTGCACAGCCCTTCTTTTCTATAAGTAGGTCAACCCGTTACCCAACCATTCATGTCTATAATTTTGTATAAGGTTTACCAACCTACTAGCATGAGTTGAAGAGGCATTACTGTCTAAAGAAGGTGCTTGAGTAATGCTAGTAGATTTCTTGAATTTTTGGTCCAAGGACAGGTGAGTCTACTCCAATCTTTTTGGCTTGTCTAGTGAATCTTCCACCTGACCCAATGAGCAAAGATTTGAGGACCAATAGAGCAGAAATTTTTTATTTGCAATACCTGTGGTGTTGCCAAAGAGATTGGGACAGAAATGCCATCGTCATTCGCGCAATATTGCAAAACTGATTTAATCCATTTCTCATAGATGTAGGTTGGGTCATGAGTTGGGGTTCTTCAATTATTAAATGTTGCTTTGCAAATGGTGAGATGAATGGGTGCAGATGGGGCTGTTTTTGGGAGATGATGTCTGTAATTGGTTGTAGATTTAGAGTGTGTGTGTGGAGAATGTCGTTAATCATAGGTCAGGTTGACCAATCACATTGATTGCTTCTGTCTCCTCTATTCAGTTCTCTAGTCACCAAAATTCTCACTAAATCAAACAATGGAGTCTTTTCCCCCTCTTGGTGGAGGTGGGGTGTCTTTATGTATCTAATAACTGTGATATGCATGTTGGACATGGATGAAATACTTGTTTCAGCATGCGTCTTTGGAAGACATAAGATGATGAACCAATTGTTATTTCAATGATGATATTGAACTGATAGATGCCATGTTCTGAATGTCTAAGCTAATAACATTATTGATCAATTGTCAGGCAGTTATACGCAGATATCTTCTGATGACACTGGATGACTCTCACAGAAAAATTTGCACGGCAGTTAGTATGGCAGTCGCATCCGTCGCAGTTTATGATTGGCCCGAGGATTGGCCTGAGTTATTGCCTAACCTTCTGATGCTGATTAATGATCAAACTAATATGAAACGGGGTAGGTTTTCGATTTTCGCACCATCATCATTTTTACGTGAATCCTCTTCGCTTACCTGTATGCTGTGGGCTTCTGAGTTGTTAATTATCCTTCAAATTAGGAGACATATTTCAAGGATATATTGGAATTTTAAAAGCTCCTACATGATAATATTTTTTGAGGTTATATATTAACCTATTGCAATTTTAGAGAAAGTAATATAGTTTTCTTTTTGGAAGTTCTATAAGGTTTCTACTTTCCTGTTCTTTCTATTTGTAAATTTTGTTACTCCTGGTCTTATAAACTTTTGATCGACATCAAGGATTTTGCTGAATGTTGTAGTGCAAGGGGCTCTCAAATGCCTGTCGCTTCTGTCCGAAGATCTTGACGATACGGTGGTGCCAACATTGGTTCCTATCTTGTTCCCTACTTTGCATAGGATTGTAACTTCATCTCAGGTTTGTTTCGTTGTATGTTCTGCTTGAAGTTGTTCTCAGACTCTGGCCTTCTTCTGTTTTTTTAAATCAGTAGGGACTTTTGGAGTTTGAAATAAGGACCAGTGGGACACTTTGTCCATTGAGCTTAGCTTTCCGAAATCCTGTTGCAATTGTGGATGCATGCATTTCAAGTTTTACCTTAATTTAACTGATTTTCATTGCTTGCAGATCTTCAATTCGATCAGCAAATACCAGTGTTTCTAGAATTGGTTATGGATTAGAGTAGCTTTTGTTGTTGTGTTGCTTGCCTCTACTGGTAGCGTATGTCTGTATGATGTTGTTACTTGTTCAAATGTGATGGCGTCATTGGGCAACTTTGATTGTCAACTTTTTGATGACTTCATTTGCACATGGCTAGTTGCAGGCAAGTACTAATTCTTCATGCGAAATATTTAACTTATAAACCTTTGAATCTTGTGTTTTACGAAAATTAAGAAGCCACATTGTGCTTATGAGCAAGCATGTGATCTTCTTTCTAAATTTGATGCTGGGACTTGTAATTTACAGAAGTCAAAAATAATTTTGAACTTCCCTCCTTTTTTTAAGGTGATTAAAATTTTGTGCCTTCCATCACTTCGTTTAGGGCTTTCATTAAATCCTTGGGAATTAAAAGGCGCGTTTCTCTCAAAAGATGATGAAAATCTTCTGTCTCTATAACGTGTCTTTTGCTTTTTGTGAATTTGTTACAGAGTTATGACAAACATTTGCGTGCAAAGGCCCTTTCAATAGTTTATTCTTGTGTCTCTGTGCTGGGGGCAATGAGTGGTGTTTACAAGGTAATAATGGACCTCATTTGTTTTGTTTTCTCATCACTTGGAATATACTAGAACTAGTTTTGACTCTATTGTTGGTTATCTAATCTTGGGAGTTTTTATTCTTTTTTCCAGAGTGAGACCAATGAGATGATAAATTCTTTTCTCAAACCATGGATGGATGAGTTCAATATTATCTTAAGAGAGTCAGTGCCATCAGAAGATCCTGATGATTGGAGCATTAGAATGGAGGTCAGTTTGGAAATGGCATGAGATGTGTTGGAGCGGATGTGTATCTTCTTGAGCTGAATGGGCAATTAACTGTTGTGTATATTCTGTATCTCTTCACCCAGGTTCTTAAGTGCTTAAATCAGCTAATTCAGAATTTTCCCAGCATTGGTGTAGGTGAATTTGTGGGTATGTTACTTAAAGTTATCTTGTGAATGTATCTTTTAGCTTTGTCGGCTCTTCTGATTCTATATTGACTGACTCAAAATGTTCTTTTCTCATGCAGTTATCATGGGACCGTTGTGGCAAACATTTGTATCCACTCTCGAAGTGTATTTGCAATCATCAATTGAAGATCAAGAGGATCCCTATCAAGGAAGATATGACTCGGATGGTGCAGAGAAGAGCCTTGATTCCTTTATAATTCAGGTTAACTGTCTTTCTATGTGCAATTGTTTCTGGATTATAGTATTAGCACAGCATTTTTGTTCATTTACGAATTCTTCTAGAACAAGCGGTGCGTGGATCTTTTCTGTGCTATTGTTAACTTTTACATGTCTAGATGCTTCAATGTCCTAAGTTCCTCATTCCCAAACTTGCTATCTCATGAGAGACATGAATAATGGAGAAAATGTTGGTGGAGTGTCTCACTTTGACTTCACATGGAGAAATATCAACGAACATCCTAAGTAGTCAAAATGTAGTAGGTCCATCAAAGCCCGCGTTGTGCAAGAACCATTTTTCTATTTTCATATATTTTTCTCGTGTCTTGCATACATATCTATCATGACTTCAAATTCTCATTTTCATCATTTGATTTTACAGTTGTTTGAATTTCTATTGACTGTTGTGGGCAGCCGGAAGTTTGTGAAGGTTTGCCAACCTAAACACCCGTGGTTGTCAGATATTTCTTTTGCTGTTAATTTTTTCCGTGTTGTATATTTGAGAATTTGTCCCTGTAGGTTATGATGAATAATATCAACGAGTTGGTATATTACACTCTGGCTTTCCTGCAAATGACAGAACAACAGGTACATACAATTTGTGCATTTTCTGCTTAAACCTAGATGGTGACACTTTTCCCGTATAATCGTCTATCTGAGTGTGATTCTGAATAGAAAACTTCAATTGCTAGAGATCCTTCAGCTGCATGATACCTATGACCTCATTAGTCTATTTGATCTCTCTCTCTCTCTCTCTATATATATATATAAAAATTAAACTAAGTACTTGTCTTTGTATTTGTGTTTCTGTAGGTCCATACTTGGTCAGAGGATGCCAATGAATTTGTGGCTAATGAGGATGATCTTACTTACAGCTGCCGTGTTTCTGGTAAGCTATTCATATTTTCCCAGACACTATGTAAAATTTTGGAATCCTGGTAAATTGACTCTTATACAATATTATGGTACTTGAGCTTGACCAAATGTTACTCTATATTGCAAGGATCATTTCATTTACAATGATTTACAGTTATAGGTAGGTGGCTGTCCAGGCTGGATCTTGGGTCTGATTTAACTGTTGTCACTTAAGTGCTATTGTGTTAAGATTTTTGTCAACTATGCAAACTGAAAGCAATGTCTTATTCCATATTTTCACTCTACTGGTGCCTTTCAGTGGTTGCAGATCTTGAAAAAGTTGATTGCATGAGTGTCCACCCAGTGGAGTAAAAAGATCTTCCCACCTTATCTGTTGATTCTGCATAAGCTCAGTTCGTCATAAGAAACTACATTGGGATGAAATATGAAACATTGAAGGAAAAACAGTAGACACTCATCTGTGTCTCTTGCATTGATGGGCCAAACCGAAGTTCTCTAGAGCATGGGTCACTTCATGAAAATGTTACGATTAAAAGGTGACAGAGGAGGGGTGGAGTACTCTAAATTGATTATTTTGGAACAAATGCGACTTATATAGTTATATGCACATGGCACGCACGCGTTAAAAGCCCCTATTTGCAAATGTAAAAAGTGAAAAACAAGGCTGTGCTCCATGCTAAAGTTCTGTTTATAATAATGGAAGTGATGTATTATGAAGCCTATGTATGATATTTTCTCCCAAGTACCGTTGCATTTTCCATTGTTAGTATTGTGTGGTTAAATGAGTGGGGATAATGACGACGTTCTGCTTATGAATTGTATCAACTATGCGGTGTCAGCTACTTTCAGTGGCAAGAAAGACCTAGCCATTTCTTTCATGCCTTAACTAAATTTTTTATACCGTGGTATACCTGAATGTGGTTTTCCATTTATGATTGTTACCGTAGTTAGATACACTTCACAGTTAGATTCCCTGATCTGTTGTCTGCAGGTGCACTTTTATTAGAAGAGGTGGTTAGTTCCTGTGGCGGAGAAGGTGTTGATGCCATTATTGAGGCTGCAAAAAGACGATTTGCTGAGTCCGTGCATGACAAGGCTGCTGGTTCTGCTGATTGGTGGAGAGTAAGATTGAAGCTCTTTTCTTTTTTTTCTTTGTTACTTGTTGAAGAAGTAATTTACTTTGTTAATCCGCTAGGTCATTGTTATTTGCAAGTTATAAGGGTTTGTTTTCTCTTTTCTGAATTTATATTTGGATCCAAAAAACCATTTTAAGCACCCGAATGGCCGAATACACTTTACGTCCTCTTCAACCCCCCCCCCCCCCCCTCCTTTTCACATCTCAGCTTTGCACCCTCCTTTTTAGTAGGTAACAAATTGCATTTGACAACAAACTACCATGTGAACTTAATTACCAATTTACAGATATCTTCCTTGAGCTGCTTTATAGTAGTTGAAAGCAAATAGACACATCCCAATTGGATAGGAGAATTATCATGCTGAACCTTGAGAGGAAAATCATCGAAATTTGTGACATGAAGAGATGAGCAATGCTGTACTATAGTGATTTTCTTTTCCTAATTGGTCATGTGGTCATCCTTTCTTTGCACAGTATTTTTTTGGAAAGCACCTTTCTCATATTCTCAACTCTAATTACGGTCCACGTCCTTTCACGTTGGTACTATCCCTATTTTGCTTTCTTCATTCACCCTTTAATTCTTGTAGTAATTCATTTTTTTCAGATGAGGGAGGCCATTCTTTTTGCCTTGGCGTCACTATCTGAACAACTGCTTGAAGCTGAGGTTTGTTCCCCTCCCTCCCTCCCTCCCTCCCTCTCTCCCTCTCTCTCTCTCTCTCTCTCTCTCTCATGCGCGTGTGGCACCATCTTTTACATTTAATTACATTCCAGTGAACACAGTGATCACTTTGTTGCGTATGTTAAAAGTAATTTATTTTTTGAGTAATTGTCTTTTCTGCTGATGTGTTGTGACAGGTTTCTGGATTGGCAAGGGGAAACATAGGAAGCTTGATTGAGCAGATGATCTCTGAGGACATTGGGGCTGGTGAACATCCTATCCTTTGCTCCTCTTCCTACCTTTCTGTTATTCAGGAAACAGACAGATCTTTTCTCTTTTTGGTAACAGGGGTACATGAATATCCGTTTCTATATGCACGTATTTTTGTGTCAGTTGCTAAGTTCTCCTCTGTGGTAATTATTCTAATTCCTTTGTAAATTACTAGGTTGTGTCATGTATGAGTATTTTCTTACTTAGTTTTCGTACCATTCAGATCAGTTGTGGAGTTCTTGATCATTTTCTCTATGCGGCTATTACAACGGTTAGCATGGATGTGTAAGTGATTCTATTCAACAATTTGATTTGGGAGAGAAATTTTGAGTTGTCTAATGGTAATACTACCCTCTTAACAGGCCCCCACCTGTCAAAGTGGGTGCGTGCCATGCCCTTTCTCTGCTCCTTACCAAGGCAAATGAAGGAATTGTTCTCCCTCACATAATAGGATTGCTTTCATCACTTACAAATCTCCTTAGTCAAGTAAGACTAGCTAGTATGCTTTCCATAAAGTTTGTTCTGATGCTTAAGCTCAAAGTTGTTTGTTTTTTCTTCACAGGCATCTGATGAGACATTACATTTGGTTCTCGAAACAATCAGAGCAGCAATTATGGCAGGTATGTCTTATTTAGTTTTGCGCTTTCAATTGACACTTTCAGGTTGGATGCCATTAAACTATCTTCCTCCCTTTACTTTAGGCTGCGAAGCTATAGTGGCTGTGGAGCCTAATGTTTCTCCCATTCTCTTGAACACTTGGGCATCTAACATTTCAGATCCATTTGTCAGTGGCGAGGCGCTTGAGGTTTTGGAGGTATTGGGTCTGGATAAGTTTTTTGTTTATTTCATAATTACTTTCTTTATTATGTCATGCAACCAGATTCAGTTATTCAGTATGATGGTGTTTATTATGTTAGTTGCTACGTAAGGAGCAGAAGCCTTATATTCAAAATGGCTTGTTGGTTCTACTCCAATTTCCTTGTATACTGATTGTCTGCTGTGCCTAGTTTGTTTTCTGCTGATTAATATGGTGTGCTTTTTTAAATCTATGACCTTTTCCATCTGTAAATTTGCCAATACCTGCTTTGAATCGTTGAAATTTCCAACTTCTCCATACCCAGGAATATATGATTTTATTTCAGACATCCGAAATAAAATCATACAAAATGCTTGTAAATTATAGTTCCTCTGCATTTAGGCACCGTATTAAGGCTTGGTTAATGGCTTCTGTGGGATTGATGCTGGTAACTGATGAATTACATTAATTGGTAATCCATATGGTGGTTTGAATGTAAATAAAAACTTGTAAAATTAATGGATGTGGTCCTTGCCAAACTTAGTCGTTTCCAGTCGCTTCATATTAAATTATTGACACAGAGAATCACTGATCGGTGCTTGTGATGTTGAAAACTAGAATATCCAAGGTAAATTTTATATTTTGTTGCCAAGATGCTTTTACTTTCCTACAGTGGACTGCTGAGAAATCTGAAAATGTCAAACGGTTTTAATTCGACTTTTATTAGTCCTGGTGCTTTTCTATAGCGAGTCATTATGCTGAAATAATAACCTTGATAACTCCATTGACAAAATAATATTTTTAATATTGGTATCTCTGCTGATTGGAACTTTCCTTGTTCTCTCTCTTCTATAAAATATTTAACCAGGCAATAAAAAATTCTCCCGGTTGTGTCCACCCACTGATTTCCCGGGTTCTGCCTTTTGTAGGTCCAGTCCTAAATAAGGTAGGATTTCAATTGGTTTGATTTTATTGTGATGCAATTTAGCATGCCTTGATCTCAGTGGTTGAATTATTTGTTGGTTGTGATATATCGTTATGGCAACATTTAGCCTCAACAGCAACCAGATGGTTTAGTTGCTGGATCCTTGGATCTGTTGACCATGCTACTAAAGGTATTTCTAAGGTTAATTTTTCATTCCTCTCTATCTCACTGATATGATAGCTTTAATTCTCTGCTGAAAATTCTTTCTAATTATTATATCCTTGGCTACTGCTGGTGCTGCAATCTACAGAATTCTCCTATTGATGCAGTGAAATTGATATATGATGCATGCTTTGATGCTGTCGTTCGTATAATACTTCAAAGTGAAGACCATGGTGAAATGCAGGTGCTAAAGTGTTTCATGGGTTGTGTCCTTTGTCTGCTAGGACCCTGATTGCATTCTCTTTGTAACTAAGTAATTTTCTGCTTTGCCATGCCATTTATTAGAACGCAACGGAATGCCTGGCTGCTTTTGTCTCGGGGGGAAGACAGGATGTGCTTACTTGGGGTGGTGATTCTGGGTTCACAATGAGATCTTTGCTAGATGTAGCTTCAAGGTTGTGGAGATTTTCTTTCTCTCATGTACTCTTCCAATTTCTGGCTTTATATTGATCAGCATTGTGGAGATAATTTTGGAGTCATTGAAGTTTTTTTTTTATGTTTCATTTTTGTATTTAGTTGTTTTAGTTGAAATTGCCACCCCAAAAATAAAAAAAGAAATAGAAGAAACCATCGGCATATGTGTTAGATGCAGCTTTGAAGTATTTTGGTTTAGTTCTTTTATTCATAAAAATTTATCGTTGAACATCAATTATCATGGTTTTTTGAGATTTAATGATGTTACATGCTGACTGTAAGAATCAATTTTGTTCACTTTTTTAATGTAGAATGAAACAGCAGCATGTGGCTGTGACAATGCTACTGCAGTGACATGTCTTCACTCTGCAATGTGCGATCATTTCATGGTAGCTACATGAAAGTTAAACTTACTTGGGTCAAATCTATGGGGGTCTAGCTTCAATGGTCTTTCTCCCGTTAGCTACTTTAGTATTGTTCTGTAAATTACAATGTGGAAGGAAATGCTACTTGATCTTGAACTTACTTAATGGAATGACTGGCTATTACTTGAAATGTCATGTCCTGAGTGGAATACTTCATTTCACTGTTTCAGTAACTTTTAGATTTTGCATGTGCATTTGTACTTCTAATGGGTCTCAAATCAGTATCGGTAACATGATGCAGGCTTCTGGATCCTGCGTTGGAAAGCTCGGGGTCTCTCTTTGTTGGGAACTATATTCTGCAACTTATTTTGCACTTGCCACAGCAAATGGCACCACATATCTGGGAGATGGCAGCTGCTCTGGTCAGACGCATGCAGTCTGCTGGAATAGCTGGGTTGAGAACTTCCTTGATACTGATATTTGCTAGATTGGTAAGGTACTTCATCCTTCAAAACTCTATGATAGTGCTATATGGTTCCACCTCCACCTTTCTCTGAAATTGTTTGTTCTGATATGATATTATTCATTTCACGAAATCATTGATTAATCTGTAAAATATGGTGGTTTGTTAACTAGTCAGTAATTTGTGCGCGCCAGCAGCACCTGTCCAGCCAAAGCTTCTATTTAAAGTAATGCAATTTCTAATATTCCATTCATGAAGAACATTATTTTGACTCCAGGAGAGATTTTGCCTTCCTTTTTCTTGTGACTTGTAATTGCTTGTGAGAATTTCAATTTACATCTCAAACAAGCCACTGTGCTTCTTTAAAATATCTTCAGCCTCTTCATCTCTGAATATCAGGCAGTGTCTTGGTTGTCATCCTTCAAAATGTTGCAGGTTCACATAAGTGTTCCCAATGTGCAACAATTTATTGACATGCTGACGACAGTCCCAGCTGAAGGTTATGATAATGCCTTCACATATGTGATGTCTGAATGGACAAAGCTGCAAGGTAACTTCTTACTAGATTCTGAAGTCCAAGCATGGTTAAAGTGGCATTGCTGCACTAATGTAAAAGGAGTATGGGATAGTTGTCTGCTTTTTCTTTCAGTCTGATTCAGTACACGAGGTACTATTAGGAATAAAAAGCACTGGAGATTCAGATAGGAGTTGAATTGCGCGTCCTGTTCATCTCCAGAGTGAGTCCGCTGCTTCTATGCAATCTGGGGGATTGTTCCATGGACATCTACTTTGTGGCACTTTAAAACCATGAACTGGATCTCTACAGGCCTGTTGTGTGCTTTATCTTTTCCAGTGAAATACCAATGGCAGCTTTTATCTGGTTCGCTAGAGCTTACCTTTTCTCAGCCCATCGATACTTATCATCTTTGTTGATAGAATATACCCCTTCGTAGTGTCTAGGTGACTACACTATTGTAAAATAACTTGAATTCAGGAAATGATTGCTTTGTGCCTTTGTCTTTTCAAATTGCCTTGGGACCCTGTGGATGCTTCTTGCTTTTAAGGAAGTTGGATATGTTACCCAAATCTGCAATTAAATGAAATGCAGGGGAGATTCAGGGATCATACCAAATCAAAGTGACGACCACTGCTTTGGCTCTTTTACTTTCCACAATGCATGGTGAATTGGGGAAAATCAATGTCCAAGGCCACCTAATTCAGGTTTCCATTTCTGCTGTCTACTTTGATTTAGAAGCATCTTAGCTCCTTAGCTTATTGCACTTCATGTGAAGTCTGCCACAGGGATAACCACTCGCTCAAAGGCTAAGTCAGCTCCAGACCAGTGGACTTTGATGCCACTCCCAGCGAAAGTAATCTTTTGACCATTTTTCATTTTCTAAGATGTATTCATTGCCAAGGAGAATGTGGAACATGGTCTTGAAAGCAATTCTGTTATACTTACCTTAATCCCTAATCATGGTTGCCAAATACTTGGAATTGACATATCTTCTGCCGGCATACATCGATTCATTACCTTTTGCCTTTTCTTGGTCCAATAATGTCATTCAGTTCACTTAGGACTTGTGGCTATTACTGTTGTGCAGTGTATCGTTCATGATCTAGCTAAAAACTTTGGGGTTGCTGAATCACGGACGAGATAAATGGCCCGCTATTCATTTGGTTGATGGGAATACTGTTACAAGAATCTCACACACCCACTTTACTGCCTCCATTCTGTAGATACTGGCTTTGCTTGCTGATGCTTTGATTGAAATTCAAGAACAAGCTCCGGTTGGTGATGAAGATGTAGGATACATCTCTCTGACTCAGTTGGATTTGAACTAACATGAAGGGTTGGGGATTTTTAACCTCAAACTCATATTTTTAGGACGACTCGGAGTGGGAAGAAGTGGAACCAGTGGATGGTGACAAAGACATATTACGCGCAGCTGCTGCTGTATCATCTGACAGACCAGGATATGCACAGTTTGAGGCGATGGCCAGAGTATTCGATGAGGTGCAATTGTATTTTCTTTTTTATTTTCCCTTTACTTCAAATATATGGGATCGAATACCGACCATTCCCCTGAAATGTAGCGATGCGCTAAAAAAAGAGGAAAATAATGGACTGTCACCTAACTTGCTTGATCATACTCTTGCATGTCTTATGAGCTTCAACAGGAAGATGCTGATGCTGATGACCTTTCAAGTATTGATGACCCCATAAACGAGGTATTTGATGGATCTTACATCCTAGATGTATTATCTGGTTTATGCATATTATGCCCGACATTCTAAAATGGCTTGTCATGTAATACAGGTTAATCTGGCCAACTACCTGGTTGACTTTCTCATTAAGTTCTCCAAGAGCAATAGAAATCTGTTTGATCATCTCTGCCCTGTATGACTATTAAACTCTTTAGCTGCGTGTTTTTTAATATCCTTTCTCTTCTTTAACGCATGGATTTCCATCTGTGATGCAGAATCTAACGCAGTCTCAACGTACAGCTATTCAAGCAGTACTTGGTTGCTGAGAAGTTTTTGTTTTGGAGAATAATACATTGTTCCTAGTTAAGGGTTTTTTTCCCCCTAGCTGTCGGTATTGGGCATTCTTTGACTAACCTGAATGTGGAAATTTTTGACGGTTGAGGTTGTAAAGTCGGAAGTTTCTGTCTTTTGTAAAGACGATGTCTCTTCTTAAGGAATGATACCATCTGCCCTGAAATATTTACATGCAATCCAAGGAGAGGGAAAAGTTCAATTTCCAACTGTTTTTACCCTATGATGTGAAGCCAGAATTCCAATTCTCATCGGTTATAATACAAGCGAGGAGTCAAATGGCTACTCTGATTTTTTTTAAACCAACACCAGTTCATTTCACGGGATCACACTCCCTAATAGGAAAAAAACCACCTGCACCAGCTAAATGCAGATTGCCCTTAGAGGTCTCGTCAGAGTTGAGTTTGATCCGTTCAGAGAGAGGGTACCAACCAAAAACGAACGTTGATGGAGTTCTAGCTGTACGCTCAGAGAAAATAATGACTTGCATGCACATTAAACTGACATAATGCAAATGACTTCGGGATTTTTTTAGGCAGATGGAAGTCCAATTGCAAAATCCAGTAACTCTGCCGTTGCCACAGGTACTGCAGCGTAACACCAAAGCCAGAACCCAATCATACTCGGCCTGGAGGTGTTCCATTTGAGCCAAGTATAGAGATTCGTGCTAAAAACTCATTTTCATCGCGCTTTTGAATTATCAAAATCCACAATTTTCCAATAACGAATCAGTCTTTTAGCATATGTAGCACCTCCCTTATTCGAAATCACCATAGACTTCCAGAAGCATCAATGCCTCTTTCTCTCTCTCTCTCGGCTTACTAAATGGATTATGAATAGTCAAAACAAAATTGAGATAAGGAAGCACATTTGTGAAAGATCAATCCCCTGGCTTTCTCAAACAACAAGAGCAAATGGACTCACTGCACCTGATGTCCGAAATTACCATATATTGCTACACAAAAAAAAAGGAAAGAAAAGAAAAGAAGAAAGACCATGAGTAACGCCACTCACAATCACGCATGACAGGTACATGTCACATTGAAAAAGCAAATTTGGGTAGGAAAATGTATACTCTTGTGTGATTACGTAACTAATTGGTATGAGCATAGGGTGTAAACGTGTATATGCAGGAGCTAGCACTTCTAATTAGCTAAATCAAAGAACCGGAGTTGAGCTGCCAACAAGTGCCATAGACAGGTTCAGAAGAAACTTCAGAATCACCGATGAATAAGAAGACCAGACTAATAAACACCTGACAGTTCCTACAGGAAAGACCTTTCCGAAGCAATAAACTCTCAATATGACTGGTCAAAGTTAAACCACGACTCAGGAGACACTGAAGCTTCGTAGTCAGGTAATCCACCAATTTCACTCCTAAACTAATAAACTTTCAAATTTTAGTAACACACTCAAACAGTCTCCGATAAGATAAAACACCAGAACAACAGTTCACTAGCATCAGTGGCAGTGGCCAGAAACACTTCCATCTGCAATGAACTTCTTCCAACATGGAAGCAGTCACCGATAAGATGAAAGACCAGAACAGCAGTTCACTAGCATCAATGACAGTGGCCAGAAACACTTCCATCTGCAATGAACTTCTTCCAACATGGTGGCAAGATGAAACTTTCTTCTTCCAAGTCTTCCCGGTTAAGTCCTCAAATAGTCATATGACAAGGTAATTACCATTATCATACACGGGATTCTGGCATCCTGCCAGAGCAATATGTCCTTGATCTCATTCATACATTCTAAATCCTTCTACTTGTCATAAAAGTTCTATTTCTTTAGAACTCACCAGAGTAAGCAAGATTTTCTTCCAGCTTATACACAATGAACAGATTCAGAGTTACCATTAACTTTTGGAATGCGACAGAGAGGAAATGTCACTCCTATGACCAGGTTAAGTAGATTGATGACATAGACACAACTTCAGACAGGGAAGCGATAAGATCATACTAAAGCAGAAGCCTTATGATCTCCATGAGAACCAACATTAGGTCATGAAACACAAATCTTTAACCATAGTATAAAAGAATGGCAATAAAACTGATATTAACTTTGTGCATTGTAAAAGCAACGGCTTGTCTTGAAGGTTTTACTCCAAGAAATGTCGCAATAGGCAGGATATATCCCTGATTTGAAGTTCAGGCTGTCAAGAATAGTTGGCCGGCTTAGTTTCCGCTGGAAAGAAACTCTCCACATAACCAATAAAAGTCGAAACAAGATATGAAGGATGCGTAGAAAATTCATGCTCGGACAACCCACAAATTGCACTCCGCCTACAGCCGTTGGTCTTCGGATTATAGTAAACCACGCACACAGGCTCCTTTAAGGTTTGAGGTGCGAACAACAGTTCGCCAGAACGAACCGTGCCTGCCAGAAAAATGTTATGGTCCGCTACAATATCCTTCCAACACGGGGGCAAGACGAAAACTCACTTCTTCCAGATCTCCCGGTCGAAGTCCTCCATGATCCATATGACAATCTCATCACAAGACAGAGCATTGTGATAACCCACCATCGCGACGCGTCCCTCGAATTCAATGACGACCGCATTGTTTCTAACTTCATGGGCTTCCATGGGAATCGCAATCAAGAAAAAGATCTCCGTCCTAACATCGAACGCCACCAGGCAACTGTCCGAACGTAAGCCGTGTGAGAAAGCTGGATAATAGACTACCCCATTGAAGCAGAAGTCGTGATCCTTCTTTTCATGGGGAGCACAGGCCTTGACCCGCCTCCACTTCCTCGTTCCCAAAGTGAGCGCCCACGGCTCCATGATCACCCCACAATCGGGCCTGGCCGATCTAAACATCCGCATTCTCAAAACCTTGTGCTTCCTTTCGACAGGATCGAACCCAAAAGAGTGTAGAAAATATGTCCCACAAGTCAAACGCGTGGTCATTCTAGGTAATCTGAAGATCATGCGCTTCCTGGTGCTGGGATTGCAGATCATGATATTATTGCTGAGTTCAAGGCAGATCAGGCCGTTGTGAGAATGTGAAGCGTAGGCATTAAGCACCAGTCCAGCTGTGGAGCAAAAAGTGGGGTGTAGCTATCTGCACTTGACTGTTCTGAGGCTCAGAATGGTCGGCCAAGGAGAGTCATCAGCCTCCTCCGCGGTCGGCATTCGGGTCGGGGAAACTGACGATGAGCTTCGGACGAGTCGTGGAGCGAGTCAGATGCGAATCGATGAAGCGAGGGTCGGAGATGAGGGAGCGCCAGCGAGTGGAGACACAAATGAATCGGCAGAGGGATTTGACGGGGAGTCTCTTCAGGATCTCGATCAACATTTCTTCGGGGAGGATCATCGAATCGTCGTCCCTCGTCCCGGAGGATTTCCTCCGATCGGCGTGTTTCTTCATCTTCTGAGTCCTACATGTTTACAACAAAATTCATGTTGTTTGTAGACAAGAGAAGGTGTCTAAATACATACTGCCAGTGAATACGAACAAAAACCGACCATCTGCATGCAAATTATTTCTTGACTCACCGTCTTACCATGATTGTCCTGAATAATGACTCCATGCAATCAGATACAAGAAAACCATCATGTGCTCAAACATTTTCTAACACGAATTTATTCCAGAAATCACGAGACGACTACTAAATGGAAAAATCAGACCTCTCTCCGAGTTTACTCCGGTGCTGCCAATCAAAAGTTTAAGTTTTCCAGGGTGCTACCCACTGAAATAGATAGGTCTAAGATCAAGCTTTCAGCAAACAACATTGATCAAGCAGAATAACCCGCAAACAAATGTATTGCTGAGACACTGCGATGTCCAGGCACTCAGTGTAAGAGCACCGCGTAGTTTTTGCGAGGATGCACAATTGAAAACAGCGAACCTCAGAAAGTGCAAATCTCGCAGAGGGAAAAAGAAAAACTACCGGAACTGAAATTATAAACCGTGACTCTTCAAGACTCCACGGACTCCTAGTAATCTGTCCTAGAAAGAAAATCGCATAGAAATCGATCAAAATATCTTCAATCAGAAGTCAAATAACCGATCAAAAGAACTCCGTCGAGCAAGTTCATCTCCGGCAAAAGCTCGTCGGCGAGGGAGAGAGAGGGGTACCTTGCAAGGAAGAGAGTGCAGTCGAGCGGGGCAGTCGCGACGGGGGAAATCGCGAGGGAAAGAGGAACGAACAGTAGCGACAGACGAAGGAGTTTGACGGGGGCGTGCTAACCGAACCGGACCGGTTCGGATTGGATCGCACGGATTGATCCAGTCCGGTCCGACAAGTAAATGGGATTAGGATCAGGCCGTTTGGACCGGATCGTCTAATACATATATATATATATATATATATATATGATAAAAAAAATTAAAAATCTTTGAAGAAATAATTAACTTAAATTTAATCATTATCTTAATTTTTGCTCGAGAGTTGGTGCTGACTCCTCTCGCTACATCCGAGTTTACCTAACTTCATTTATGTTCGGTAGTTAACACTCACTCCTCTCACTCGATGCTCACGTTTATTGAGGGAAAAAAATGCGAAAAAAGTTAACACTACTCTCCCTCACTGCACATGAGTTTACCTATCTTCATTTCTGCTTGGTAGTTGACACTCACTCCTCCTGCTACACACGAGTTTAACTTGGTTGTTTCCTTTTGTAGAGTGTAATGTTATTGAAAACTTTCTCAATGTGTTGTGATTTTCAGAGGAGTTAAATGGAAGCCAATAAAGCAAGAACATGAAATCAATTGCCAATGCAGCAGCTTACACTTCAACAAGCCCAATACATACCGCGGAATTTCTTCTTCTAGCTTCAGCACAATTTGCCATTACACATTTTGAGAGCAGACTTCATAACAGATCGATGAATGGTTTGAAGTTCAGGCCGTCAGGAAAATACCTCCCAGCGATAGAGGTGTAAATTGGGTGGGTTGGATCGAAATTGATCTGGCCTATATTGACACCCATTTCCACGCCATACAATTCCAAAATCATATTATTTAAACACTTTAATATATAACTAAATCAAGAAATATTTGTTTCTTATAAATTGTTTAAAACATGATATCGTTAAAACAATTTTAAGCCATGCAAATCTAGTGAAAATATTTTATAATCATTTCCTTTTTCCCTCCAAAATCAGACAAACAGCTATATCGACCAGTTCTTTGAATAATACTTATATTTTTTCATTTTATTTTTAACTTTTCTTTCTTTCTTTCACGCATAGAAATCAAAACCAAGCTAAAAAAAAATATAAACTAATAGATTTTACGAGCTAAGTAATCTGTAAATGGATTGGGTTTGCCTAGCTAAATAAGTTATAAATGAATTCAAAAACAAACCCATCTATAACTGCTCAAGCGCATGAACAACTCATTTATTGAAACTTGACTATTCCACTCATAATTTTTACACTTTTACTCAGCGGCAGTAATAAATAAACTCTCCGCGTGATCAGAAAAAGTCAAAACAATCTCATGAGCCAAAATGGGGCTCTGGCAACCGGACCCGGATCCCTGACATCCGGAAATAGAGTCAGGAAATCAAGGCAAGGGGGTTGTCCAATCACCAGAGGAGGAGGTGATCGGACGGCTGTCAAGGCTATGATACCTGACTTTATGTCACGATCCTGATAATTCGGGAAATTTCACTCCCCCTACCGCAGTGACTGGGGTGTGAATTTCTTACCGTAAATGTAGTAAATTGTTAAATTTGAACCGTTTAATTAAAAATGAATGGTCCTGATTAATGTACAATTTTTTTTTTAGTGAAATATGTCGTGGATTGATCCGGCTGTCCTAAATGGTAAGAAATCCAGGTCAGATCCGATTGATTATGCGCACGGGCTTCGATAAGGTTCAAGGTGCGAACAACAGTTCCTCGGAACGAACCGTACCCGCCGGAAAAACTTGACAGTCCCCGACAATCTCCTTCCAACACGGGGGCAAGATGCAAACTCTCATTCTTCAATGAGGAGGGGCGCTTTGTCTCCAGCTTCACCGACGGGAATAGAATGGCGCGAAAGCTCTCCGTCCTAACATCGAACGCCACCAGGCAACTGTCCCAAAGGAAGCCGTGTGCTGTCCGTATAATAGACCACCCCATTGAAGCAGCAGTAGTCGTCATCCTTCTTATAATGGGAAGGACAGCCCTCGACCCGCCTCCACTTCCTCGTCCCCAGAGTGAGCACCTTCGGCCCCATGACCAACCCGTGCGCGAGCGCGCCCAAACTAATCACCCATGTGATCAAAACCTTGTGCTTCCTCTCGATATGATCGAACCCAAAAGAGTGCGATTCTCGAAAAGATGACCAAGGAGTAGAACGCGGGGTTATGGTCACGTACTGGTACTTCCCGGTGCTGGGATTGCAGATCTTGACTTTACTGGGGAGTTTAAGGCAGATCAGGCCGTCGTGAGACGGGGAAACGGAAGGAGTCCAGCCGCGGAGTAAAAAGTAAGGTCTAGCGATCTGGGGCTGACCCTCCCGAGGCTCAGGTTGGTCGGCCGGCCGAGAAGAGCCATAGGCCTCCTTGGCGGCCGGCATTTGGGTCGGGGAAACTGAGGATGAGCTTCGGGCGAGTCGGGGAGTGAGTCCGATGTGAGTCGATGAACTAAGGGTCGGAGACGAGGGAGCGCCAGCGGGTGGAGACGCAACTGAACCGGCAGAGGGATTTGACGGGATGCCTCGTTAGGATCTCGATCAACAAACAGGTCTTCGGGGAGGATCATCGAATCGTCGTCCCTCGTCCCGGAGGATTTCCTCCGATCGGCGCGTTTCTTCATCTTCCGAGTTCTGCCGCTTCGGTTGATGAGTTGCAGGGATTTATACATTAGATTTTTACTCCTAGGCCTATTTATAGTGGTATTCTTATGTATATACATTTCTCATTTAAAAGGAAAAAAAAAAGGCAATAACAAAAAGAAATTCGTGCAAATTTAAGATTAGACAAACCTACTTATCATCGGATGACAAAGGAATGCTGCATTTTTGTTGAAAATTTCACGAGCCAGCCAACAAGTGTATACATTATCTTCCTTAAACACGTGCCAAAGCCGTTATTCTTCCGGCCGTGATTCATCTTCGATGTTGTTATTAATATCTACTTTTAAGCCATTTAATGCTTTGCGAATTTTGTTTGAAAATTTCGAAACTCTAAAATATTGGCTGGGGAAAATTAAACAAAATCCTCTTGAACTCATCCATAGTCGCAGCTTGAACCGTCCACCGTGACACCAAATCCTCATTTTGTTTTAGCCGTCAAACTTGAGCCTCTTATTCCGTTTGCACTTGCCTAACGTGTGATTTTTCAAAGGCAAAAAACTATAGTGTTTCTTGATTTTTTTTTAGCCAAATCGCTCTTTTGCCTCCAAATACGATAAAACAAATTAGAACCCGTGCGTTAAATATATAAGCGAAAGAAATAAATGATTAAAAAAAATTAGGTAATAACAACAACAATAGAGAATAATTACAGTGCTAATGATATGATTATCTTCATAACATGAAACTTTTTCAAATCTAAGTTATTATTGAATTGTGTAAATATTCGGTACTTCCGTCTACTCGGCCTTGTATGATCTTGAGGGCCTTCGATTAGGTTCCTCCGTTCTTCTCCGACACTATTCATATTGCTCAGTTCAACATTTATTCTCTGTAATAAGAAGCACCAGCCTCTCTCTCTCTCTCTCTCTCTCTCTCTAGCATCAGCCTACTAATCTTATCTGAAACTACATATGATGGATTGGCTTCATCTTGAACAAGAACTCATCTTCCTGCAAGACATGTCGCAGTCGCTTTGCAAGGCTTCTAGTACCTACACTTTTTTCACGGACTCCCTTCGAAACCAGTCTCTTCTCCGTCCATACCCGACTAGTGTCAAGCTCTCAATCACCTCCCTCCATGCACCTACCATCGATGCTTCTCTCCCTCGAGACCATTTAAGATTGCATGCTGCCTGAAATTCAGCGACACCGGTAAAATCTCGTTCCGACCTGCAATACTGGATCTTTGGGTTTGCCATTTGGGTTGTGTGTAAGTCCCTCCCCTTCATCAGTGCTAGTACCAACTGGAAGTAGTCATTAGATCCTTCCTCCTCATCCCCTATATTACTTGCATCAGACTGTCCACTGCCCTCGGCCGTTTGAAACAGCAGCAACATGAACATCCTCTAGAAACTCATCGTCATCATGCACCTTCTCGGTGCTGCCGCCTTAGCCTTGTGTAGTGCACAAACTCTTCATCTCCCAACATGATTGAATCATCATCATCTGATAAGGGTAACGAATCGTCGCTTTCATTCGTCCATCCTTTCGTAATTTGGATCATCGCTCTCATTGTCATTATCCCAGTCATCTCCCTGCCTATCTGTACTAGGAATACTCTTGTTGTCACTATCCTCATCATCGACAATGTTTTTTGGCATGATCAAGCAACGGAAAGAGTGGAGGCCGACGTTGAATCATCTAATTGTCCCTCTCTCAATTTGATTTTTGTTTTAAAGTGCTGGATCTCTCACCCGGGAGACAGAGAGGCACCGGGTGAATTACCGGACGGCAATGTGGGGTCGATGGGCGAGGAGGACACGGTGTCGTTTTGCTTGGGCTTGGTTGATCATTTTCGCTGGCGTGGCCATTGTCTTTGGCCAAATTTGTCCTCCTGGCGAATTTTCACGAGGAGCTGGGGACCGATTAGGAGGAAGTACGAACATAAAACACACACCATGATGGCGGGGAACACTTCTAAACTACAAGCAAGGCTGATGGGTATTTTTCACACGAAAAGCGTCGAATTCAAACAGCAAGATATAAGCTCTTTGACATGTTATTCAAGGCTGATAGCTACATTTCACATGAAAACTGCCAATTCTGAGAGCAAAATCCGTGCTCTGTATTCATTGAAAGCAAAAGCAATGAAATTCATCAGCCTGGTTCATGAATCCAAAACAATTCAAGTTTCAATCATCCTGGTGTCTCAATGTACATCTAGTCACAGGTTTATCAAAACAAAGAGCTAACATCCAACTACAGAGTTCAGCTTCTATTTCCGGTATCTAGTGATATGTATGTAGGCAGTAAAGAGGGAGAAATTGCAGAACCAATGGATGAACATGCTGCAAATCAGAGCTCAGCCTGAAGGAAAATGGTTGGCTATGCTTTTATTGGAACGGCTCATCACCGGCAGCAAACTCTCCACGTGATCGGTAAATGTTAATCCGTACATTTCAGGAGGCATCCCTGATTCGTATTCGGGGAATCCGCCGATTTGGCAAATCCTAAAGCTGTTGGTCTTCAGATTGTAGTAAAACAAGCACACCGGCTTCCACGAGAACCAGGGCTCGAATAACAATTCGCCTGTGCTGCGAACCATGCCGGCTGGGAACATTTCATGGTCTGCAACAATCTCCTTCCAACACGGTGGCAAGACCACAACTTTCTTCTGCCAGATCTCCCTGTCGAAGTCTTCCAAGATCCATATATGGAACTCATCATCAGACCTAAGATTAGAGCAATCGACCAATGCGACGCACCCCTCATATTCTACGAGGCGCCTCATATCCACATGGCTGACACTAGGACTCGCAATCATTCGAAAGCTCTCCGTCCGGACGTCGAGTGCCACCAAGTACTCCCCCCTAGGGAAGGCACCCAAGCCCTTCCAAGCTATGTAATATATGACCCCATTGAAGCAAATTTCCGAGTCATGCTTGACATGAGGTGGACCACCCTCGATCCTCCTCCACCCGTTGGACCCCAGGGTGAAAACAAATTGCTCCATGACCAACCCACGGTCGGGCTTGCCCGAACCCCTCACCAATGTTTTGAAGACCTTGTGCTCCTTCCCGACAGGATCGAACCCGAACGAGTGCCTCCGGTGAGAACAGACCCCACCGCCCTTTTGCGTAATCTGTCCCAGAGTAACAAGTTTTCTAGTGCTGGGATTGCAGATACTGATCCAACCCCCAACTTCGAGGCAAATCAGGCCATTGAGAGACTGTGAAACGTAGTGTTCGGGCGAGCCCGGGACAAGCAAGTGAGGTATGGCGGTCTGGGGGCGGTCCCTTCCGGATTCGGGGTGGTCGGCCGACAGGAGCCACCGCCCTTCCGGGCGGGGAATTTGCTGGACCGGCAAAGTGACGAGGAGTCTCGGGCGATTCGCGGACTGCGCCAAATGAGCGTCGACGAATCGCGGGTTGGAGATGAGGGAGCGCCAGGGAGTGGAGACGCACCTGAACCTGCACAGAGATTTGACGGGCAGTCTCTTGAGAATCTCGATCAGAAGGTCGTCCGGGATGACTATCGGGTCAGCGCTCGTCTTCTTCATTTGGTTTCGTGGTGAAGGGTTTCTTCCTTGCTTGAGCTCTGGGAATCGAATTGAAACCGAACAGGGAATGTAATTTCATGAAAAGCGAGATTCTCTGACTCATGGCCAGCAAATTGGCAAAAGGGGAAGGATTAATATCATAAAAAAAAATTTAAATTAATATAAATTTATCTTAAATTATTTTTTTATCATAAAAAATTTCAAATTGATACAATTATGCAATTTACCCTAAATTATTTTTTGACCACCAAAAATCGTAAACTGATACATCTATAATAGATTTGCCCTAAATTAATTTTTTTGACTTTTAAATTGATACGCTTGTGATAAACATAGGATAAAAATCTCAAGTTAATACACTCATCAATTGCCACGTGTCATAAACTTAGCACTTTAATGGTTAAATTTAACGAAAACTAACGAAGAGTAAATTTGTCTAACAGATGAATCAATTTAGGGTAAAATTGTCACAAGTGTATCGATTTGGGGTTTTTTGTGGTTAAAAAAATAGCTTATGATAAATTTGTTACATATGTACAAATTTAGGATTTTTATGGTATTAACCCAAATAATAATGGCATAAATAATTCATGAATTTTAATTTAACGGGTATTATAAATTTTTAAATTTTTAATTTATTCTCAACGTAGTCTTTGAACTTTAACTAAATGTGCAATGTAATCCCTTAACTTTCAATTTGTGGTCCTTGAACTTTTTTTATGCAGATTCAATGTAGTCCCTAAATTATATAAAAAATGTTTCATGTTTTTTTTTTTTGGTAAGGAAAAATATTTCATGTTGTCCTTCAATTAATTCAAGATTAGAGACAACTATGACTAAATTGAATATGTACAAAAAAAAATCCAAGGATCACATTGAACAAATTAGAAATCCCAGGGCTATATTGATGTAAAGTTCAATAACCACATTACACATTTGGCCAAAGTTCATGTACTATTTGTATCATTTTCTCTAGGCATAATGGTTTAAGAAAATACTTGGACTTTTTCTTCCTCCTGCAATGCAGTTTTGAGTTTTTTTATCCTTGTAATCAAAGTCTTGAATTATTTATTTATTTGCATACCATGGAAAATGTTTGATTGACCTTACCCAAAAAAAAAATGTTTGATTGTCTAATTAGCCTAACTCGGACTCTCCTAAATACATATCAAATCACAACTTATAGTTAAAATGATTAAAATGTAATGATTTTTATTTGGAGCCGCCACTAATCAACTCTTGATAGGTTAATTAGATACCTAAATAAAGTATCGGGAGAAAATACTTTATTCCTGCAAATCAGAGATTAATGTGTTCGGAAACTTGATCACATTAATTTTTTCAATTAATACCCTTTCGGTACTGTTTTTCGTGAAAATTGTTTGAATTGATAACTTTTATTTGTTTAAATTAAGGTTCAAATGGAGCAATTATTTTTTGGTTTTTTTTCTTTATAGATGCAATGCATGGATGCTCTCTATTATGAGATGTAATTGTAATGAGAATGACACGAGAATCATTCTAAGTTAATTACAATGGACGCGCTAAGCCTAGCATGCAATAATATGTGATACTAACCTAAATGCGAAATTTAATTACATATGCAAAATCATATAGGAAGTGACATTTATACTAACACGGCATGCAAATAGTAACAAGATATGCTAGCAACGTGACTCACATGCGAATGACATGACATGATGACGAGGCAAATATGACATAACATAATAAAATGGGTGACATGCAATTGTTGACATGGCAAAAATGATGACACGATTAAATGCGTGCGACAAACTATATGACAAATCAAAGTATGCATTCTAGCCTATATGACATGCAATATGAATGATTTTTTTAATATTTTAAATGAAAATTTGGAATTAAATAACAAAATGATTCAAATAAACAAGATCATGTTTATGATTATCTTAAAATAGAAGTAATTTAAATTAGATCCCAAAATTATTTAGAAAATCTTTAACCTCACGTCTACATGATTTAAAATTAGAAAGACAATGCAATCTATGCTAATTAGCAAATCAATTCAAAAGTGCTTGATTTTATTCCTTGCCATCCACGACATTTATCTTCCTAAAAATCGGTGAGATTCTTACTAATTTTTTGGACTTTTTTAAAGTTTAGTAAATAAATCAAGAGATATGCCGTCGGAGATTTTTTTTTTTAAAATTTTCAAATTTAGGAAAGTAACTGAAGAGATATACCATGAAAGATTATGCATGATCTTTTTGAAAAATGCCTAAGCCAAATCGACTCGTGAAATCAGCGGATCGAATCCAAGCGGTTAGCGCTTGGATCATATAATTCCCCACACTTATACTAAATTGGTGAACCGTAGACAAGTAGTTACGGTAGTTTGTCCAATTTAAAACACGTTGTCTTTTTTAGGAAAATATGATAAATTGGACTTTTTTTTTCCCAAAATCTAAAAATATTCAAGAGATATCTTGACAATTCAAATTAAGAAATGACATATCAAGCAATCTTGGGGTAAGAGAATTTTTACCTTTTTTGAATATGGCGCAATATCTCGTTTCCAAACTGGGGTTCACGGATCGGGATCGGCGCTTGACGATGGACAGCTCCTGGATAGTCGCTCGACGGAGAGCCGCGGCTCGACGGAGCGACCAAGGCAGATCGTCAGTCGGAAAGGGAGCACCGTCGGTCGTCGCCGGTTGGGTCCAAGGCGACTCAAGAAAAAAGAGAAATCGCCAAGACAGGGTGTCGTAGGGACAGAGTTCGCTAGAGGACCGACCGACGACTTGCTGGACATTCACCCGAAAACCCCGCAGGAAAGAGAGTTGATCGCCACAGGATCGCTGGTGGCGTGAGATAAAGGCTGTGGAGCTGCCTCGCCGTCGGGGTCTTGGATCGTGGATGCTGTTCGTTCGAGCATCAAGTATCACTGATTCGAGGGGCAAAGAAGAAACGAGACTCGAGATGGCAGCCGTGGATATGTCAAATATCTCCTTTCTATGTTGTTTCGTCACTTCCTTCTATGGCTTCTCTGCATGAAGATCTTTCATGAGCTGTGCACATGTAATTTTCGGCCATGAGACTTCATCCAATTGGTTCAGTTCAGCTTAACCCCTTTTCGATTAAGCCCACTTACCGTCGGTCCAGTTAAAATGCAAAATGCAATGCGATAAATGCTAAAGTTAAAATGCGGGACTATATGAAAAATGACTTCAATTATTTTGGATAGGGACCCCAATTTTCAAATGCAATGAATTAATTCTGAATGACGAGCCAAAATTCAAGTGCCACCAATGTGAAAATATTTAATGTTGTCCTTCAAATAATTTAAGATTACGGGACAACTTCGAACATTGTCATACGATTCAATGACTAAATGGAATATGTACCAAAAGCCGAAAGATGACACTGGACAAATTGGAACTCCAAGGGCTAGATTGCACATTAATGTAAAGTTCAAGAATCACATTGCTCGTCCAGTCAAAGTTCATATACTATTCATATAATTTTCCCTAGACATAAAGGTATTAGAAAATACTTCAACTTTTTCTTGCACCTACACTTTTTATTGGTGTGATCGGAGTCTCGAATTATTTATTTATTCACATACCACGAAAAAATAGTATTTTGAAAAATGACATGATTTTTTCATTCATATATTTATTTGCTAGATGAAGATATATCTATTAACAAAAAGTTTTTGAGAAAGGAGGAAAAAATTGACACTTCAGCCATGTTAGAGTAATATGTGTGTGTCACGGGACATCGATCGAACTACAACCGTGCGGCAACTCGGGCTATGTGTGTGGTGATTTGCCCGAATCAAGCCTTGCCCCGAAAATCGTTCACTCACTCAAACACTCAATCGGTGAAGAGGAAGAAGATGGAACTCTGAGTGAGAGAGAGAGAGATTTGGCAGAGAGAGTACTCTATTGATCAATGTTTGAGTTAATCTTATTGTGATTGCAATGTGGGAGTTCACCCCTATTTGTAATAGGCAAAATGATATAAATAGTCCCTAAACTTTGACAAAATGTGCAATCTAGTCCCTGAACTTTTAATTTGTTCAATTTAGTCCATGAACTTTGGCAGAATGTGCAATTCAATCCCTAAATTTTGACTTGTTCAATTCAATCCCTGAACTTTTAGTAAATATTCAATTAGTCCCTAAACTATATGAAATTGTTCAACGTTATCTCTGATTTTAATTTAACAAAAAGACTATATTGAACATTTTCCTATAATTCATAGATTAAATTGAATATTTATTAAAAGTTTAGGGACTGAATGGAACAAGTCAAAAGTTTAGGGATCAAATTGCACATTCTGCCAAAGTTCATGGACTAAATTGAACAGATTAAAAGTTCAGGGAACAGATTGCACATTTTGTCAAAGTTTCGGGACCATTTATGTAAATATTACTTTATAATACAGTAGCAGATTTTCGAATTAGCCCTTAGTTGCCCCAGTTTCCTCTTTATTCTGCTTGTCTTGCTTGTTTGAGTTCCTCATGATTTTGTCTTTTGGGGATTGTCTCTTGTGGGACTTTTAGGCTGCGTTTGGTAACAATCCCTGAAAAATGTTTCTGTTTCAAAAGTGTTCCTCGGAATAAACGCGTATGGTAAAAAAATGTTTCAAAAATGCTCCGAGAAACACTTTTGAAAAAAGAAACACTTTTGGACAAGAAAAAAGAAACAAAAAAACTTGCTTCTGAGTTTTGAAACACTTTTGTACAAGTCACCACCGCCGTCGCACCACCACGCGACGGCCAATCGACCGTTGATCGCTGGCCTCCTGCCCTTCGGTGCTTGCCGCCACTGTCATGGATCCTTCTTTTTGGCGAGAAATTGATTATTTTAACTTACCAAACGCATTTTTATTCACAAAAATTATTTTTAAATACTCTCTCTTCTCTTTTGTTATTGCACGATGTTGACACCCAAATTTTGATCATTTTATTTTAAAAAATAATTAAAATATCAAAATAATTCATAAAATTACAAAATCAATCTTGAAAATTTTGGGCAGTCATTGGGAATCAATTTTGATCCTCGCCGAGTACAGGAGTTCACCGGGATCACTTTTTTCTGCTTGTCTTGCTTGTTTGAGTTGCTCATGACTTTGCCTTTTGTGGATTGCCCCTTTTGGGACTTTTAGGCTCCCCCGTGGCCAAAAGATGCAGTAGACTGCCCCATGAATGTTCTAGAAGCTTTGGAAGATGAGGAATCGGCCTACGTTCGTACTCTCGGTGGCAAACTCGGTCGTTCGTGTTGTCGTGCTAGCCACTCGGCCAGTTCGTAGCATGGTTCATGAGGATTAGCTGCTGGTCGCTGCACTGATCCACCATACATGAGTTCTGCATCACGCCTTAGTTCATGTGGCACAAACATTGCATCGGTCCCTGATTCAATCAGTTCATGCATTGCATCGTGCAACGATTCATTCAACTATCTGTGGATTGTTTCATCTGCAGACCATCCACTCGGCCATCTTAGTTGATGCTTGGCCGAGTTGGATCGATGCTGATTGATCGTTGTGTCCGGCCATGAATTAATTCGTCGAATGTATCATAACATGGCTGGTTGAATATGTCGCGGTTCTATCTTGATCGAGGATTTTATCAAACCATGATGTGTGTGCGTGCGAATATCTAAACAGCGGCATAGAGGATTCAAGAAGAATATTCCTTCTCCGTCATAAAGGAAAAACATGTGCTAATATTGAAATTCTCCAATCAAGTTCACCCTTTCCATAATTGATTAACATTCGGAACAAAAAATAAAAATTGATAAATCTAAAATAACTCTGAGAAATAATGCGATATTATGTGTAAGTATACAAGTTCGCCACGTAATATGGACTTAATCATGAAAAACTAAGGCCTTATTTGTTTCTCAATTTTTAAAAAAATTGATGGCTTGCTTAAAAAAATGAAACTAATTTTCTTTTCATTGTTCACGAAAATTTTTAAGTACAAATTATTGTTCGTAATGAAAAAACTATTCATTGGTAACTTTCAATCATATATACAATCGTTTATAGAAAAATATTTTAAAATAATCCATTTTCAGCAAAATAAAAAGAAAAAAATTCAATTAAGGGCTAGAAATATTTTTATTTTTTTAAATAAGGATATCAAATGCATCTTGTTTTAAATAAGGGCATGAATAACTCAAATTATTTCAAAAAAGGACCTAAACAAGAGGTATTTTCATCCTTTATTTTTTTCCATTTCTTTTATTTTTTTTCTTTTTTTGTTTTGTTTTTCTCTTTTTCTCTCTACCCTTCCCTCCTAGGCCATCACCACAGGTCAACAAGGGTCGCCTCGCCTAGGCTGGCGTTGGGCTACCCAACACCGGCCTGGGTGAAGGCTCCCTTGCCTGAGGCCAGCGATGGCCTAAGAATAATTTGAGCACTTTGGTCAAGCTATTCTTTGAAATAATTTGAATATTTAGGTCTACTTTGAGCTTTTATTTGAGAAAATAATGGTAGTTCGGGATCTTAATCGAAATTTTCCCAAATAAAGAGAAGACATGGCCTAAAAGTCTGATTAGGAAATATTTTTCTAGCAGAAAATTATAAGGGATAACTGTGTTAGAAGTCCTAAAACTTGTTATGAGAGCGCGATTAAAACCTAAAACTTTCAAAAAGTTCAATTAATTCCTAAAATTTATTGAAAAATACAATGTAGTCTTAAAATTTTAAAAAAATGCAATCAAGTCCTAAAACTTATCAAATTGATGAAGTCAAGTACTTTCGTTAATTGCATTTTTTGAAAATTTTAAGATTGGATTTCACTTTAGTAATAAATTTTAAGACTTAATTGAATATTTTGGAAGTTTTATTATTCGATCGTACTTTTCTAATATATTTTGGCATTCTTAGTTTTCTTATTTAGAAAAAAAAAGAAGAGAGGGAAGAGTACTTGCACTTTTCTGGTCAGTTGTATAAGTAGCGAACAGAGGACAAAGACCAACAACCTCAAACCGTCCTCTCTCAAAGCGCATCGAAGGAAACGAACAGTGCTCCGTCCAAATCCTCCTCTCCGGTTCCACTTCCCTCGTCGCCGCCGGAGGAGAAATGGAGGTTAATCCTTCGACATTCCATCCGCTTCCTCTCCATCGCTCTCTGGCTCCTCGTGCTCCGTCGTTCCGCGATCGCGCCTCCCTCGGGCCGAACCGCCGTGTCGGAGCTGCTCGGAGGATCGTTCTGTTGCGCTCTCGCAAGCATTCTTCTCCTTCTTCGGAAGGTTTTGAGCCTTCCCTTCGGACGGATTATTCCGGTGTTCCGATTGGATCGCCTGCTCATCGTTCTTCGGCTTCGGCCATTGACTTCCTCACATTGTGTCACCGGCTCAAGGTACGCATGAGATTCTCGGTTTCGGCTTGATTTCGCTTGCTCTTGCTGCTCGTTTGAGGAAGGTCAAAGCTAAGTGTGAAGCAATTAGGTTCCCTCTCTCATTTTATCGCGATTGATCAGTGTCCGCAGCTTGCGGTGCATGAGCTGATTGCAAAAATGCGCTCTATTCAGTGCGAACCACTTCTTGTATCTTATTATCGATAGCATTGAATTTGTTTCCTTGCAACATTGGATTGCATTAAGGTTCTGTTTCAGCTGACTTTGGTTGATAAAAAAACTTGACGAGTGAAGTTCTCGTCGTGTTTTAGGAAGCACCTTTCTCTCTTATGATTTTTGATTTTCTTATGACATGAAGTGAGTGTCGGAACTCTTGAAGCCTGAGCTTGCAACACTCGTATCTGATCTTCAGCAGTTTTGGTTTTTTAAGCATTGGACTGCCTTTTCCTATTCTGATTTTCACAGGATTTTGCTGAGTGGTTTATTGTACTCTACTTTTTTGGTACTTTACCTTGTTGAATATGTTCCATTATTCGACCTTTGAGTGAGAACTTTTTGCGCGTGAGTCTTTTGCGGTCCTGATTCTTGAGTTTGATCTAACATCTGACTTTGAGGTAGTTGTCCTGATGACTTGTATTCATTGATGACTTGTATTCATATCCCTTAATCACGCCTATTTCTGCTCTTTACATCGATTGTGAGTTGACCTTGGGCAAGCATTTGCCATGATATTGCGCTTGTACTAGGCTCTATCTGACCAATAATGGTGAGTTTACACCATGAGAGATTTCTGTGTTTGTGTATCTAGGTTTTGTCAGATCTCATCATTTCCAATTAAAGAAATAGATGATAGCAAAAGCAAGGAGAAAATGCTTGAAGTAGGAATTTGCGATTTGCGACATGTTCGACAAAGTATGTTCAATAGAAATAATTTTTTCCTCTCTTTCACAGACAACCAAAAGGAAAGGATGGATCAATCAAGGGATTGACGGTCCTGAGTCGATTGCTGATCATATGTACCGCATGGCATTGATGGCTTTAATTGCTGATGATCTTCCTGGACTGGATAGGGAAAGGTTGGGGACCCTTATCATGCTGTTAGATCTCTGTGCTTGTCAAATTTTGTTGTATAATCCCTTGAAATTCGCAATTATATTATTGTATTTCTCGAATGATGTCCATTTGGTCAATCGGTACCATACCATTTGTCAGAAATCTAAGGGAAAAAGTTGATGTGGTATTTGGTGTGCCCTGAATAAAGTTTCACTTTACTCCCTGTTAGCCCATGCTGTTTCTATGTTTTCTCACAGGTGAGTGACGGAGTAATTTCACTTTGAACCATTTTAGAAGTTACATGAGCAGAACTTCAGAATTACTCCAATTTGATTGAAAGTAGGTATAGAGTTTACTGTCAAAAGAAAAGTAGCAACATTTTAATATTAGTTTTCAAGCTTGTGTCCCAAGGAAACTCTTGCTAAAAATGTGTTTGTGACTGTTTAAGCCTATTGGCAGGGAAGAACTATGCATGTTTTTTTTTTTTATTTTTTGGCCATAATGCTCTTGACCAGATGGCACATGCATCCATGCCAACTTTTCAGCAGATGTTCTATGTCACTTTTATATTTTTCTCATGTTGTCATGTCACTTCTTTTCCCCTTCCACAGGTGCATCAAGATAGCGATTGTGCATGATATTGCTGAAGGTATAGTTATCCATCTGATTTTCATGCTCGTTTTCTTTAATTTTGTGGTTATCTTGGCCCATTCCGTGATTTTCTGTTTTGATGTTGCTGTTGTTGGTTTTTGCATAGTATAACTGTGAATGCAAATGGCTCACAAGAAATAATCTTGCATTTCATTCTTGCTTCTATTCTTACAGTTGGATCTCCATAGACTGTTCTAATTGGATGAGTATTTTATTCGGCGAGCTACTGTTGTTGTTATTCCATATAGCACTAGTACCTTTATAGATTTTTCAATTTTCTTGTCTTTTCTTGTCTGGCCCACTATTGGAAATATCTTCGTATTTGGAAGAGGTATATTAGAAACGGAACTAGAGGACAGAAGAGAAAGGATTTGAAGGGATTCAGTTGTAGTTTAGTCTGGATTGTACATCTAATTTTCTTTCTCCCAAGACCTGGCTTCATTTTGTGTGATCAATTTGAATGAAGTTGCATCTTGAACTGTAGCTATTGTTGGAGATATAACACCAGCAGATGGCGTGCCTAAAGAGGAAAAGAGTAGGAGAGAACAAGCAGCTTTAGATGAAATGTGTCAAGTTCTTGGTGGAGGGATGAGGGGTACTAATCTTCTCATCTGTTAGATCTCGGATTACCTTTTTGCTCCTGAATTTGACTCCAATTTAAATTCTCTTTCTGTAGCTGAAGAGATCAAGGAACTTTGGGCTGAGTATGAGAACAACTCTTCTCTAGAGGCTAATTTGGTCAAAGATTTTGACAAAGTATGTGTGCTGGCATGTAATACTTTATGAGCTACTGTTTTTGGGCAGGGCAGACTTCAGTTCTATAAATTTCTATTATAGTCTTGTTTGCTCTTTGCTGGTTGATCATCATTTCATAGCTATGCTTTGAGGTTGATATTTTCCTTACACATGATTTAAAGCAAGAAATTTTGCCTTCAACGGCACGAGACTGCGGGATAAAATTTCTTATTATAACAGTAAGAGTTTCTTGGATGAAGCATTTGTTGCCTATTTTTCAGGACTTCTCACTTTATTGGGCTTCTTGTTTAAATCAGATCCCGTTCTTGATGCCATGGTTTCCTTAATTCAATTAAACTAACATATGCCATTTTCCAGGTCGAGTTGATTCTGCAAGCCCTGGAATATGAGATGGGTAATGCATCTACCTACTGTCTCTCCATGTGTGTCCAGACTCCTCAGACATTTGCTGTGTGTAGTTACCTGTTCCCCGTTGTTGTTTCATGTTGGCCAACCAATCAAATTACCTGAGTTAACCATGAAGGAAGATTTTGTACATTACATGCTTTGGTAAACTTGGAAGAAAATGAGCTGCTATCATCAACAGAAGAGTTTGTGACCGCTGCAAAATTAAAGCTCAAATTTCTGACATAAACATTGCTGGAGAACCTCCATGGGGTGATTTAGAATTTCTGATTCCAAGTGAGCTTATTAGAGCTTAGGAGCAATTAGTTTTAATCACTTTTATCGATGAATAATTTTTCCAGTCAATATTTTTATCTCTCTACAGCTTGAAAATCACATTGCCATGTATTTTTGGCTCCTTATTTACCAATATAAGTGGCCATGCCTTTTACCAACATGCTGCCTATTAGCAAACAGGCAAGTGTTAAGATGACAA
Source organism: Rhodomyrtus tomentosa (assembly GCA_028455895.1). Classification (NCBI taxonomy): domain Eukaryota; kingdom Viridiplantae; phylum Streptophyta; class Magnoliopsida; order Myrtales; family Myrtaceae; genus Rhodomyrtus; species Rhodomyrtus tomentosa. Next base: position 6,413,734 of record JAPCWY010000003.1, on the reverse strand, counting down.
GTTACTATGTACATGATGGGAGAATCCAGGTTGTGAGAGAAAGTTTAAACTGCTTGGCTGCCATATACTTTTAAACTTTTATCCTCTCTGCCAAATGCAGTGGTTAAAGAATGCTCAGGATTGTGCTGACCAGGATTCCATCTCTTTAATGGCACAGTATAGAACTGTTAGTGGGTGGAGTTAGAGAAGCAAAAAGTATTAACTTTGGGATTTCATGAGCTCACATAATCATCATATCTGCTTAAAGTTCACAATGAGCAATTACACTGAATTTGATGGATTCTCCGCTCTTATGACTCTGCCTTTGCTTTTGTTGATTTAATTTCATTGATGCTACTAAAATCGAAGACAACAGGTATACTGATAATATGGTCAAATCATGTGATAAAACTGATTTTTCTTGTTTCTTTTGTCAAGATCTGTGTCATATCAGTATGTCTTTGTCTCTGTCTCTGTCTCTGCCTGTCTTCCTTGCCCTCCCTCTTTATCTCTTTCATAGTTGATTATGCTGATTGAGATTTTGTTTCTTGAATGACACTACATGCTCAATGGCACCCAACTTTTGGAAGTTTCTACTCACGTCTGAATGCTCATTTCCAGTCATACAATTAGATTTGGAACTGCAAAAATGTCCTATCCATTTCTGGTTTTGACTTAGTTTCTACTTATACACTTTCCTAAAACCGATCTTATTAGAGGTTATGCTATTTACATGCAGAACATGAGATGGTGCTGGATGAGTTTTTCCTATCAACAGCAGGTTTCTTCTGATTCTTTTCTCAATTTATGGTTGGGATTTGGATTTAATGTTGTCTTTCTTTCATTATGTTCTATTATGTAGGTAAGTTTCAGACTGAAATAGGAAAGAGCTGGGCAGCCGAGATTCTTTCAAGAAGGAATTCAAGTCTATCGAATGGGCTGAACTAAACGCTTCATTAATAAATTCCATTCTTTACATCAAGCTGGGGCCAACTTTCTGGATTAAGATTTCTTATGGACAATCATCTCGAGTAGTTACGTCCCTTCTTGCTACCCCACAGCATTGAGAGTATAAACTGATAGCTTTTCTCCTAGAAGCAAAGTCCTGAATTTGATCCACTAACACCAAACAGCGGGAGTGTTAAACTCAGAAATTCTCCATGACAGCTACAGGTATTGAATTCCTTTAATGGTTGCATGAACTGTAGAATAACAAAATATTCTCGTGTTCCTTTTATTGTTTTTCCTCAGAATTAGTTCGTGTGAGAATATTGATATAGCAAATGAAAATAGCATAGAGAGATATGAAGGATCGGTTGATGTTGAGATTTTCATCCGGATAAGCAGCCGTATGAATTTTTCTGACTTGAGCATGCCTTAGCAATGCAAAATATGAGTCAATCAATAGTATTCTTTTTGTTGGATCTTTTCTGTGCCAGCGAATGCTCTTTGCCTTTTCTTTTTGGGGAGAATGCGGAGTACTGAATTCCTATTGCCTTTGCACACGGTGCTTGTCTCTGAACCTGATATGCTTACACTGCTATACTTCGAGCAAGCCAGCGGTAACTATGGCTACTTTTGCAGCGGCAACCATGGCTACTTTTGCAGCGGCTTTTACATCAGTAAGAGTAAATTAAAAAATCACATGCGATATTCTCATTGATTTGATGATTGAATCTTGGTTTGCTGATACCTTTTTGGGTCATATGCATTATGGAAATCTGCTTGCTCCGAGGGTAATTTAGTGTCCCTGTAGTCGCCGTCAGGCAACGCTTGAATCCGACTGCCATTTCTTTAGTATCCTTATAAGCTACGTAGCTCCCCTTGCATTTTCATTTCCGCATACTGGCTGAATTTTGAGGTCGAGCGTCTGCAACTAATCAATAGAATTCCAAAGCTTCGGAATGTAGAAAAGTTCAATCGTTGAATTATGAGAGCACTTCCAATTTCATGCTCTTTTTTCTCTGTTAAAACTATGGAAAGGGACACTATCTTTCGACTTGAGGTAGAAAAGATTCCTGTGACTCCGTCCTCATTGGTCCAAACCAAGTCGTAGATGCCCAACCCGCCATCCCTTCCCAAAGCCTTATCTTTCTCAAAGCTCTCACATCAACTGCCGTGCACGTGCTGTAGATTTCGAAATGATTGGGAAGAGAAGAAAAGACGATGTTAAAGGGGTTACTTTCAACTGGTTTTAGTTAAACATTTAACATACAAGTGGGTTCAGTTTGGTCGTGCTTCACCGGCACTCGAAGGTTACACATGCACTCTAGAATTGGTTCGCAAAATTCTCTCACAGCTTTTGCAAGATAATCTTTACTTGCCTTGGGACTAGTAATGCATGAATATCTAGCACTATTATTTATTATCCTTCCCTTCTCATTGACCAAATTCTCCGGCGGCGGCTCGGCTTCATTGTTCACATTCTTGTTGGTTTGAGCACCTGGATGGTGACTGCCGATTGGTGTAGTTGTGAAGCGGATCGTTCTTACTCTGGACTGGCCCTAGAGATATCTCTCTAAGGGCCTCAGCCTGTCAAACCGCATTGCGTTTTCAGATTGGCGAAAACAGCGTAACGCCAAAATGTCGTAGACGCGCATTCCACTTCTGTAGCCCAGCTAGGAGAACGAAACGTGTTCCGCGCCGCCATTGAATTCTCAGACATAGCCGCACTACGAAATCTGGGAAGAAGTTACTAGACCGTGCGTAATTGGTGATATGGACCTGTCATTTGGTCTATGGTTGTGGCCACCAACCCAAAAAAGAGCCTATTGAGGATGATACGTGGTAAAAGGTCGTCTCCGCGCATGTTATGTGAGTGTTGGTGAAAATCGTAGAGACGCGTGCACCCAAACCTTCGTGCTTCGGCATCTCGTCTGGGTACCCACCGACACTTCCTTCGTCAAAAGTCGTCAACTTGCCCGTATTCTACGTCATCCTTCTCACTTCATCACATCCTCCCATCTTTACGGTCCACAACTACGGTAGGAAAAAAGGATTTTTCTCTCTCCTCCAAAGAGCAAGGAATTCGGGAAAGAAGAAGAATAGGACAAAAGAGAGTCGACAAAAACAGGAGGAGGAGAAAGATAAAGGGAAGCAAGTGTTGGGGGGAAAAGTCCCACATTAGGGCTAGACTGGTGTGGCGCAGTGAAAAAGCTCGCGACCATATCAGTTCATGGTCGCTGAAGATCACAAGCCACCACAGCACAGTCCCCGCCCGTGGAGCAGCATGCAGAATAGCAGATGGGGACTTCACCGGTCGCAAGAACACCGAAAAGATCGGTGGATATTCAGTGTTTAGTACTCACCACGTCAACAGCCCATGTGGCATGTGTAAGTCCAGTCATCTCCATTCAAAGGCGACACATGTCCTATGACATGAACTAGCTGGAAAAAAAAAAAAAAACAAACAAAGCCCGAGAGCTTTCTTTTCTCTCTCCTCGAGGTGACAGACTTGAATAAGGACATGTGTCCCCTTTTGAGTGGAGCTGACTAGGCTCACACAAAACAAGTCAGTAAATATTTTCTCGATAAATCTAATGGAACGCATCCTGACCCACCACTCCTGAAAATTCCGTTGTTCCTCAAGTCCATCATCCTAAACCGGGGGAGGCCCACTAGATTTCATGCTCTGGCTCTCGATTTACATAGTAAAAAGAGTTCCTTAATTGCATTGTTTAAACATTAAGACCTACTCATTCTTTTGTAAGCTTCATTTGGGACCCATTTTGCATATGACCTAGTCACCCGTGAGTGCATGTACCCTAACCATAGAGAATCTCCTGTTTAAATATGCTGTTATTCTTCTATTCTCTGCCATCTAACTTCCATGCGCTGAAGAGATTATGATCCGAGAGTTTCCACCGGTTCTGGACGAGGACAAATTGGGTCTTTATTATAAATAAACATGTGGTTGCTTTCAATTTTTCTAATCAAAGAATAATCATCTGATTGGCACAAGAAATCCAAGCAGACCGAGCTGTATTTGTCCCACTAAATTATTCCGGTCAAACAGGAGCTCCCAAAGGAAAAAGTCCAAACGTGTGTGCGCGTTTTTGTGTGTGTGTGTATATATATTACTTTTATTTTGTTTATAGCATTACACGCTGCGCAAAGACAAAAAAATCAAGCATTTGAATTATGGGTGTCCGGTTTTTTATGCAGCAAACGTCTTTTTAGACTAAATCCTTGAACGATATTTAAGCTAATTTTCCGAAAAAAGAAATGTGAAAAAAAAACTGGAAAGTACACCATTCTTTTTTTTTTGTCTGCAATGTGCTGAAGGAGTAGTTTTCTTTTGCTTATTCATTTTTGACCCCGAAAACTCAAATCCCAAATGAATTGGGCACGAGATGATTTAAGTTTAACATCGGCCCGACTTAAAATTCATGAACTTAAAATAAGTCGGACTCGGTACAACTAAGCACATTATTAGAATGTTCGATTACGAACCTATTGAATTCTCATACGGGAAAAAAAAAGTAATGCCAATTATTTGAAATCCAAATGAACTCGTTGACGAACTTATTCGGATGAAAACTAGCATATAAAGAAGTGAAACTCAAGATGCTGCAATATCAGATCGATTTGAATCGAGACTCGACTCGTATAAGATAAGTCATAATTTGAAGTGGATTTGATTAAAAATTCGGATCGCGAGCTACTAGATACTGCCCTAAAATCAAGATCATATCCATACCTTGCCTAAAAAAAAAAGAGAGCTCGTGAGCTACCCTTAAAAGGCGCAACCTTTAAGAAAATAGATTATAATTTGCAAAATCATGGCTTGGCAGCGAGGAGGGCATGGCGCTACTGAGCAGAACACCTCACCAGAAAATGATAAAAGTAATATCTAGGCGAGGTGATTTGACGTTGCAATGAAGCAACGTCTACAGAAGGCCGTGTTGATAATGAACCTTGAATTATCTGATCATGACTTGATAATGATATCGTAGAACTTCACCGTCGTGTTCTTTTGAGTTCGGACAATCCCTAAAAAGTATGCTCTTGACGTCCGCCTCACCTTTGGGTTTTGGGTCGGTGGCCCCACATTCCGTGTGCCTTCTTGCAGTTGCTCTCAGAGAGAAATAGAGAGAGGGGGGAGAGAGAGAGAGAGAGAGAGAGGCACACAGAAGCTTCGAGGACTCATTCATCGTCTAATCTCAAGAATGAAATGTGATGACTCCAAATGGCTGGATCAGTTAGAGATTTGTTTGGAGCGCAAAAGGTTCGGCTCTGGTGATTCTGAAGCATTTTGGGGTTCGCCTACGCTATTTCTTTCGGGTCGGTGTTGCTGCATTTCTGTACTGGAGATTCGGGCTGTAATTTTTTCTTTGAAGTCCTGAATCGAATGAGAAAAGTTTGGATTTTGCTAGGTTCAGTCTTTGGTTCATGAATCATTGTTTCCGTTGGAGATTGTGATCTGTCAATTGCTTTTTTGGAGCTGATCTGTGTTCTGTTATGACGTTGCCCTTCTTGGTTCATCTGGGTGATAAGCTCCATCGCTCCCAGAACTGTCTTCTACTCTTCGTTGGCTGATACTGGTGGTCTTCCTGTGACTCCGAGTGGCAGAGTCTAGTGATTCTGTTTGTGGTTTTGGGTTTGGGTCAAGAATTGATTTAGTTGCTTGGATAGTCCTCAAAATTTAGTCTTGTTAGCTGGAAAGGGAAATGTGGAGGTGTCCAATCTGTTAATAGAATCCTCAAGATTTGACATGATTTGTGGAACTGGAGATTGATTGATCTTTTGTCTTGGGTCGTGTTGATCTCAGAGATGGCAAGTACTTCGCCATCTCCTGATAAATCCCCCTCCGCTGTGCCACCATCAGCTCCTATCTCTCCACCGCCACAGCCTTCCTCTCCTCCTCCTCCGCAGCCTTCCTCTCCCGCTACTTCTAAGGCAAATCCACCTGACTCCACCACCCCTTCAACTCCATCACCACCACCTCAGACTCCTCCAGCGGCGCCATCCCCACTGCCATCGGCACCGTCTCATAGTAGTATTTCACCTCCACCTTCATCTTCCAAGGCTCCATCCTCCTCAAATCGTTCCCCACAATCACCAGATCCGCCAGCAAGTCCACCCCCGCCTTCACCTCCTCCTCCAAATTCCCAACCGTCGCCTAGTCCACCAGTTACTCCTTCACCACCTGTCGCTACTCCTCCTATGATCTCACCTCCGCCACCACCTCCACCGTCAGTGCCGCCACTGCGTCCGCCACCTCCACCACCTCATATTTCACCCCCACCACCACCGGCTGCACAACCAACTAGGTCGCCTCCACGACCAACTACAAAACCTCCTAGTTCACCTTCGCCGGCTTCTGCAAACCACCCTGAAAGTCCACCTCCGTCGCCACCACCATCACCACCATCAAGCCCACCTCTAAGTTCGCCTCCTCCCCCAGCACCTGTGTTGCCCTCACCCAAAAGTTCACCTCCGCCACCAACCTCAAATCCGCCAAAAAATTCACCTTCACCACCAACCTCAAGTCCACCAAAAAGTTCACCTTCCCCTCTGGCAGTTCGTCCAGCTATATCACCTCCACCTACTAGGGTTAGTTCCCCGCCGCGCAGTTCTCCACCAACTCCGCTTTCAAATTCTCCTCCAATCTCAGCATCTCCACCCTCTCAGTCAGGTCTCTCTCCACCTTCCACTCCTGTCCCTCCATCCCCTGCATCAACTGGTCCGACTGCAAGCAACAATCCTATTTCAACTTCCAGTTCTAATGAGACAGGGAGTTCCGGTTCTGGAATAGGAACATCTGTCATAGTGGCTATTGTTATGGCTGCGAGTTTCATCCTCATTAGCCTTATTGGATTTGCTGTCTGGCGCATGCGAAAACGAAGGAAAAAAGTGACTGGACTTACTGGAGTCTACATAGTGCCATCACCCGGGGCCTCTTCCCCTGGAACAGGTACTCTAGAGATGCTACCCCCTCTCTGGAAAATCTTTTATACATTTTTTGTATAATTTGTGTGGGTGCGCTATGGTCTCATTCATAAAATGTGCTCTCTGTTTTGGTGCCTCAGTAATCTTACAAAAACCCACACTCCAATTTGGCACGATGGTTAGTACACGCACTTCTCTCTTGGGGTGTTTAATGTTGGAAGAATCAAGCATTCATGCGCCACCAGATATGTAAGCGACGCAACATGAATATATCAAATGATATCAGATGTCTAGCTTGACCTAATGAGGAATTTAACACATTGAAATCTTCAAATTCTTTGGACTTTCTACTGTGTTCTGAAGAAAAACCAAACGTGGTTCAGAATTGGTGGAGAGACGCATAAGAGATTCACCTCTTTTAATCCTTGTTCTCGAGTATATGTGGAATTAAGAGGGGATCTATATCTGGTGGTTTTTAACTTGAATAATGAGTTCACATTATGAATTGTGTCCAGATTCATCTGTTATCAGGACACATTCTTCTGCGCCACTCCTCGGAAGTACTTCAGGAAGTGATGCTTACTCGCCGAAGGAGCCAGGAGGAATTGGAAATTCCAGGCCATGGTTTACATATGAAGAGCTGGTTAAGGCCACCGATGGTTTTTCATCTCAGAATCTATTGGGTGAAGGTGGATTTGGTGCTGTCTATAAAGGATTCCTTCCAGATGGGAGAGAGATAGCTGTGAAGCAGCTAAAAGTTGGTAGTGGGCAAGGGGATCGAGAATTTAAAGCTGAAGTCGAAATCATCAGTCGCATACACCATCGCCATCTGGTGTCGTTGGTCGGGTACTGCATTGCTGACACCAGAAGGTTGCTCGTGTATGAATATGTGCCTAATAATACCCTCTACTTTCATCTTCATGGTACAGTAATTGCTTATCTCAAAGTTCTCAACGCTTCGATGCTCAAAGTATTCTTTGAGCAGATTGTCTTCCGCCCCTTCTGATTTGTGGTTTTTCCCTTCTGACATGTGGGAGAAGGTAGGCCAGTGTTGGACTGGGCAACACGTGTTAGGATTGCTGCTGGTGCTGCTCGTGGATTAGCTTACCTTCATGAAGACTGTAAGCACCAGTTCTCCAACTACTATGCACATTAGCTTGAGCTAATCTGAGAAATACAAAATAAAATCCCTTTTTGGTTGCAATGTTATTTGGGAAAAGAATGAAAAGATCAACCGTTACTTGTGGACCATGTTATTGTATCCGTTAAAATTTAAAGCAAAGCACGAAAATAAGCTTAACAGATACACTTATTTTTCTTGGCCTATTTTTTGTTCACTTGAGAGACGAAAGGATGTAATAATGATTTAATTCCAAGAGGTTTTTGTTCTTGGAGTGAATTAGCTTGATTTACTTTTTCAGCAGTACTATTGTTTGAGTAGATTTTGTCATGGAATCTTCTCTGTCCCATGAGTTACTAAATTGTAATTTTTGCTTAATGTTGATTGTCTTTTTCAGGCCATCCTCGTGTTATCCATAGAGACATCAAGTCGTCAAACATTCTTCTAGATAATAACTTCGAAGCTCGGGTGTGCCTACTATCCCTATTGGACAGGCTATAATTGGTTCTTCTGAAAAAAAAAAAAAATTGGTTGTACTGATGCCTAGTTCTTTGCTCAACAGGTATCAGACTTTGGACTTGCCAAATTAGCTCTTGATGCAGATACACATATCACTACACGTGTGATGGGAACTTTCGGGTATGTGGTGTTGTCAATTTTCAGTTGTGATGCTTAGAGAGGACATCTATCTGAGTTTTATGAGAACCTATTGTCGCACGTTTGGCCCATGCACTTACTGTGCATGTTTTCATTAACATAAATTCTTCATGTGACATTTCAGATACATGGCTCCTGAATATGCATCAAGTGGCAAATTGACCGAGAAATCTGATGTTTTCTCTTTCGGAGTTGTGCTTCTGGAGCTAATAACTGGACGGAAGCCTGTGGATGCATCACAACCCTTGGGAGATGAGAGTTTAGTTGAATGGGTTAGTTATAAATCCTTGTTTTCCTTTTTTGTTTGCTGGTCATGATTTGCCATATTAAATTGACTTGATAAAGCTGTTAGATCTAGCAGAGCAAATACAGATGCCGGTCATCTGCCTTTGTGGAGCATGTAAAGCAATGTGTTGAATCTGGTAGTAGTTTTGTTCATACTCGCATTCTCTTGAGTTTGGCCCATTGATAGCCCTGAACTACGAAGGAGTTCATTACTTAAGTACTTAGACCGAATTTATGTATCGGGGTTCTATCCTTAATAGTGGGAGTCTTTATAAGACAATGTCCTAGTCTCTAATTGTGCATTTATTTGCACCCTTTAAAGCTTATTTATTACTATTGGCCATGATGCTTTTCTATCGCTATGATATGACAGTGGGATGGGTCTTTACTCATATATTGGTACTGCCGTTCTGACATTGAGGTCCATATTGGAAGAAAACAACTAGTGCAAATAGATTTTGGGAAACTTGCAGATCAAAGCAAAATCTATTATGCGGGTCCATCATTAACATATCATCTCACTCATGAGCTCTTTCTGAGATTTTATTTGACCTGAGCAATTATTGAACTTTGGAAATATCACGTAATGGAATTGGTAATGTAATGTCTATGGCCTGAGTCAGGACAGATGCTTATATACATTAAAGGTTGAAAAAAATGAAACCCTTTTTAATCATCTTGAGATTGAGAATAAAGATGACATTAGAGCATTTGTACCTAACTGCGGAGTCTATAATTATTAGGGGTGCATGGCTAAATTGCTAAGTGAATTTAGGAACTGATTACTTCTTGTTTGGCAACAGGCCAATTGTGTTTAATGTCACCTTATCGTATTAAGGATACTATAACATTTTCACATGACAGATTACTCAGTTGTCTTTGAACTTGTGGTAGACTGGACCCTGTCATGAACGATGGGATCACCATAACCTCTACTCTAGAATGTTGAGTGTTTTTCGGGTCCTACTCAATGAACTGATCAATGCAAAATGCACAAGCATGGTGAATGGAATAGTAGTAAATAATGAAACATTCGTTTCACTAACCAATATATCCTACCATCCTCCAGGCTCGACCTTTGCTGAGCCATGCACTTGACAATGAAGAATTTGAGGTTTTGGCAGATCCAAAGCTTGAAAGAAATTATATTGAAGCCGAAATGTTCCGGATGATGGAAGCTGCAGCTGCTTGTGTGCGACATTCAGCTGCCAAGAGACCTCGGATGGGACAGGTGAGTTCTATTATGCATTTTGGTTGGAACTTATCTGTCGTCTGTGAAGATATCCTGAGTCAGGTCATACCTTGCAGATTGTGAGAGCATTTGATAGTTTGGCTGCTGCCGACTTAACGAATGGAATGAGATTAGGAGAGAGCGAGGTGTTTAATTCCGCTCAACAATCTGCAGAAATCAGATTGTTTCAGAGGATGGCTTTTGGCAGCCAAAATTACAGCACAGAATTCTTTAGCCGGTGTAGCTCAAATAGTTGAACGACAGTTTTGGTAAATACCACGAGAGGATTCATTTTTCATCAAGAGTGTGTGTGTTGTCTGAGCTGTGGCTCTCAACAGCTTGTCTGCTGGTAAATGGCAAAACTCACTCTCTTGTACCTGTAAGTAGATTTCTTCATAAGGTCGAGCGGTGCACTGCCTTACCGCAATTTTTTTTAGGGTAGCCAGTATTATAGCATGTCTTCTATTGCTGCCAGGTTTAGGGTGGTGTGAAAATCTCAGTTGATTCAATTTTGTTCATTGTATTCAAATTCACACCTGTAATTATTCTCCGCAATATCTTACTACATTCCTGTGCTCACTTTGCTTTAAGTTGGGGGGAGAAGAATATGTTATGCATCGGTGAACAAACAATTGGCATCTGCATCAATAGAATCGAGCTCGTGACTCCGAATGAAAGGGAATAATATTGCTGTGTCTGCAAGAGGATGACTTCCTTATTTTTGTTCGTGTAATGTTTTGGGAGACAATTTTTTCTAGAGATCTGTATGCAAAAGCTTATGAGGTCATTTCGCGAGGAATTATTTATGATTGCACAGACTTCTAAATATCGGTCTCGATAGTTTTGCATCTGTGACATTACTGTTTATCTGATGGTTATAGTCTGGAGTTCTGGAAGAGGTCGTACTCTTGTATCGACGGACGTCGAAAGTGCACGAAACCAGTAAAGGGAACTGTATCGTATGAATCTCCTGCAAATTGCTACATCTGTTCCTATAGACCTTCGTGTGATTAAAATTTTGATGTGATTAGCGTTATTGAAAAATTATCATCCCTGCCAAAAGCTTGTGTCTCGATCAATAACTTGGACCGCAAGAATCCTTTCAATGACCAGCTGTGAACAACTCATTAGATCTCGCATTATAGAAAGCTTTATTTACTACAGTGTTGTGATTTTCTTAATGATCCTGCTGAGTCCGGCAGGATTAAATCAAGTTGATGTTACAGCACAGATGATTGCTTGATCTAGGAAGGAAAACATGAGAACAATAATCTTCATGTTTAGAAAGTGTTTTATCTGCAAACAAAGGACGTGAGAATCACATCAAAGCAACGAGCTGGCAACCAGGCATCATCTTGTAGCAGCTGAAACTGAAGAGTAGACTCCAAGATTGCCAGATTTTGACAGGGAAGAAGAGAGACTTTTTGCTTTCTTGAAATTTAGTATTCCTCTCATTCCTTGATAAGCCAAGCTGAAAACAATGGTTGTATCCTAAGATTTGCCAAGCGATTTAAAGCCATATGACTCTTTGCAACCTTCATTAGCTTTAACCGCATGATATCGGCTTTCCTTGCTTTACCCTTCCTGGTAACCTCCCTAGAGAGAGAAAGAACCTCGTGTCTTAAACCTAAGATGATGTCTTCTGCCAATCATTCGCCTCCAAACCGCAGCCACGAGTCATGGAAGACTGGAACACGCTTGCCACAGATTGCATCGTTGTGTCGTGCTGTTGCCAATGCCTGATCCTCCAGATTGTCCTCTTCATCTTGTTGAGAGTTCCATGCCGGCTCTTCCAGAAGACTAAGCAATTTGCCAAGAAAAGGTTTTGGCATGCCATTAGAAAAAGGAAAAGCCTCGAAATGACAAGGCATTTACGTGAAGGTCGGGTTGTGGAAGGTCCAGGGAGCTCTATAGGAGTCGGTGACGATGGGGTTTTCCTAGACATGCCGAGGAGAGGCGAGCAGTGCATGGAGGAGGTTGAGAAGGTATTGGAAGAGATGTCTCGGAAGGGTGTGTTTGGATTTGGGAGCTTTTGGGGCAGGGAAAGTGGAGGGAGCTTCTCAGGATGTGTGTGTGATCATCAGGGATTTGATTCCGGTGTCGTTCAGTTTCATCTAATCGAAATTGTTGGTTCTTCAGCTGCAAATATCAGGGGAAGTAAATCCATTCTTTATGAGTGATTTCCCAAAAAGTCACAAGTCGACAAATTGTTTTCTGACACTTTCAACCTTCTTTCAACTGAGAAGATGCTTCGAGCGAGGTCCAAGAGACTAGAGAAGTCGGTCACGGGTCTAGAGAAATGAAACATCATGAGCGCGGCGGAAGCAGAGCAGTCATTTCACTAAGAAGATGATTCTGTTTTCTTTCTCAAGGAAACACCTGCGCACACAAACTCTATCAAACAGTACATCTTATGAGCTCGTACATGATTGAAAGCTCAGCAGGGAAACAATACACAAAGAGGGCTGCATCTTCCTGGACCATTCTGATTTTGACTTTCCCTGCATGGACTTTGTACAGCTGAATTGACAGATGTTTTAGTGCTGGAAGCCTTATTAATTTACTGAGGTATTGCAATCAAGTAGGATATGATCACCGAAAAGTCAACACAAGTAACAATCATTCGAAGCATATTCTCTGTAACCAAATCCAAGCTCTGATTCCTCAGAGAGTACTCTTTAAGACTTGTAATGGGTCAACCGGGCATGGTGCTGCAAGATATTAAATTCTCAACATCTTTAAATGCAACCTAGCTTAATTTCCTGAAGATCTGTTCATTAGCCCTGCCATGAATAATGGAGCTGGATGTTTATCAACCGTAAAATTCTCAACATCTTTAAATGCAACCTAGCTTAATTTCCTGAAGATCTGTTCATTAGCCCTGCCATGAATAATGGAGCTGGATGTTTGTCAACCGTAATGCTCCTTGCTCTATATCTTGTGACGATTTACATATTTCCTATACGCAATATGAGCAGCTCTGCATTCCAGTTTTTTTTTTTTTTTTTTTTTTTTTTTGTGGGTTGAAATTCTACATTCCAGTTGCTTACGCAGAATTTCTGCTTCAACTTGAATTAATCGATGAATGCATGCAATGATGTGACGGTCCACCAGAGTGCTTTCGGGAAATTAATAACTCGATATAGAAACTCAAGTGCAGCATCTAGGAGAAATGAAAGACTCAAAGACTAACCTCTGTATAATCATGTAATATGTTCTGTACACTACCCATACCTACAATGAATACTCTCTGCGATGTCCTACATACGTTTTGCTGCGCACCAAAAAATTTACAATGCACAGCATATTTCAGACTCGGGCATATGGTACAACTGAACTGTATTTCTGTACATCTTTATTGGGATACCGAGGCCAAAGTTCGGCTTTGAAGGAGGCCAATTTAATTGACGTATATTTCCTGTGAAACTCATCTACACCAGGGCAAGTTTTGTATTTCCGGTCATTGGTCTGCCAAATCCCAACGTTTAGCTACCCAAGAAGATGTAACAGCGGCTAGTCATCTGCTATGATTTCCATCTTGCACACGCCTAGATTTTGCAGCTAATCGTGCAGTGTGACCGACTGTTGTCGGCCGCAATGATCTCTGCCGCACCATGTCACAGTACTCCATATCGTTCGTTCGACCTTCGTGCCTTATCCACTGTATCATTCCATGGTACATAGGAAAGAACCGCATCTGAACTGCTGAGAACGAGAAGTAAGGGATCAGGGCTGAGATCATCACAAAGATTGTGACCAGCCAAAATGAAGGCGCAGGGGCAAGCGCTTCAATGAAGACTTTGTAAGCAGTGGTGGATATGGTCGGCGATAAGGCTCCATATGCCAAAAGGAAGAGATACCAGATGCCGACGGATCCCCAGATGAAGATGTGCTGCAGTAGAGTGAAGTAGCTGATGGCAAGCGCCATCTGCAAATTCACAACCCAAACTACACACGTGTACATCGTCGCTCCTAAGATTTCGATCCCGACAATTTTACCGTCGTTGTTGAATGCCTGGTGCTCCAAGGCATTTGTGCACAAGAAGAAGATGATAGCTGCACTAATGAACCCGTTGAACATCCAGCCAAGGATTCGAAGCCAGCTGAAGAGGATATTCTGAACCCCTTCTTGGTACAATATTGGAAACTGCAACAACAAAACAAATGCAAGAAAAATTTATAATTGGGTTCGTGATCTTCACAAGGACAGGCTAAATATGTTAACCATTGAATTCAGAGCTGCAATCATGGAATTTAATTTCTACACCACAATATTCATCCAGAAACTCTGGAAGCCGTGCCCCATGATCAGACTTTGGTCCACTTCCTGGCACCATATGGCGAAGTGGGACCTATTAAAGTCAAATGGGTGTTGTTAACGAGTACCTTCGGGGAACTAGCCTTTGATCATGGAAATAGCGAATTTTCATCATTTTCTGATTAGCTTCACTCGTTAACAACATCCAGATTAACTGCCTTTGTTCCTTCACTTTCCTAAAAAGAGATTTTTTTTACACTCCTGATCAGTACACAGGCTAAGTTGATCTTAGTTTGGAGTTCCCAGTTAAAAGTGCCATGCATTTTCCGCAATTATCCAACTCTGCGATGAATAAGAATGCAAGAGGAGAGAACTTTCACCAAAGAAGGTGCCAAATGTATAAGAAACTGGTAAACCTTAACATAGCTTTTCTCTATGATTGGTCTTCCATATGGTTAAATGTCAATTGTTGTAAACTCATAGTTACATTCAATTAAAACATGAACATACCTTGAGGCAAAACCGGGCTGATACATCCTGATCGAAAACTCCCAGTGCCAGTACAGGGAGTGATGTGAAAAAGACATTGAAAAGAGACAGAAACCAATCGTTGTAGGCAGGTTGTGCAGAAAAAGACGTATGTGCTTCATACAAGAAGAGAGAGAAGCCGAACACGATGTTCTTGTAGAAAAAGTAGCATATCTGCAACAGAAAGATAGTAGCATCTTTAGACAAAGTAAAGGACTTTATTAGATCAGATTAATTAGACATCCTAATGCCTATTTCTACATTTAGAAGAGCATTACCATTGTTGAGATCCTCCTGTAACACCAATGTCCATGCACAAGAAGCAAGCGCTCTAAGTAACGGAACTGAGCTATGGCAATATCACTAGACATGACTGCCTGTTATTCGAGAAGCAGAGAAAAGATGACAAATGTGAGAAATAAAATACAAGGTAGTTAATGCAGTCGTGACAAAAGAAATTGGGTTTAATATAATTACAACCCACTCATGATTACCTGCATTCCTTCAACCCCACTAATTCCGATACCAATATCTGCTTCTTGGAGCATACCCACATCATTCGCACCATCACCAATTGCTAATGTTGTTTTGCCAGTTCCTGCTTTAACCAATCTTGTCACCTGCATTTACCAGTTTCAAATGTTTTATGTGACTTGCTAGGTTGCGCATTGTTTGCTTGAATGACATAAAAGCAAAGATGCAATGCTCTGAATAAGAAATGCACACTAAACATAAGGACCCACCAGTGCCTTTTGCTTTGGTGATGAGCGACAGCATATAACAGATGCACAACTGATGGCAAGTTGTAGAAACATATCCTTAACATCATCCTCCAACGCATAGGCAAGTGATTTTCCATCAATAATCAAAGCAAATGCTTCAGAGCTTCCACTTGATTGTCTGAGCAGAGCCATCCCTTCACTTATCTGATGAAGAACACTTTCTTTTGATGCCTGAAGGACCGATCAGCAGTATTTCATTAAGTCCACAGAAACTCATCAAGGGTAAGAAATTCAATTTATTCCAAATCCTCTTCAGCGTTGCTAAAACTAATGGCACACAGATTAAAGGAGTTCACATCCCCTTTACTAATTGGTTTGTCAATGCAGTAAATAAGGGGCCTAAATATTTTCCAAGAGTTGCACATGTTAGGAAAAAATATCTTTTATAGACTTGATTTATATACTTCTGTCGCAACCCCCCACCCCCTCCCCCTCTCTCTCTCTCTCTCTCTCTCCATGTTCTGCATACCTTTCTTAGCGCAGTCTTCTCTCCTGCCTTTTCTAATGCTTGAATGTCAGGGGTCTCCAGAGTGATTATGATTTGCTTCATTCCTCGTCTTAATAAGCTACAAGCAAACCTGCAATATATTGTTCTCAGAGATTAGAGCGATGAAGCATTATAGAAAGCTTAAGACTTCACGAATGATATCGACATAAAGATAATGTGCAAACTATACCCAATATTGATGGCTGTCTCCATCTTATCTCCTGTCAAAACCCATATTTTGATCCCAGCTTGAGCAAGTTTGTCAATGCAGTCAGGAACCTACCAGCAAAGACACAGGAAAGTCATTTTAACTTCTTTGATGGCCGAATAACTCATTAATTTGATGTTTCTTGTCTTACCCCATTCTGCAGCTTGTCCTCGACAGCAGTGGCACCAAGAAGAATCAGATCCTTCTCAACTGTCTCCATCACTTCTTCAATTAATGAGTCGCGCTCTGCACTAACCGAATTCTTGGCCTCGTTAAATTTCTCATTGAACTTCCTGTACTCATCTTCTTCAAGTTCACGATAGGCAAGTATTAATGTCCTCAAGCCTGCGTCAGCATACTCATTCACATGATCTGCGGTGTTCTCTTCAAACTCTCGACCACTCTTTGCTAGCCTTTCAAACATAACACTGCATATAATTTTATAGTGAATATTCTGACATCAGTGAAGTGCATGAGTGAGGAATTGGACAAAGATTTGAATAGGGCAGTTGAAAACAAACCTGTCAGCCCCTTTACACAATAATAGCAGCTTTCCTTCCTCACTTCTCACTATCACAGACATCCGCTTCCTTGAGCTGTTGAATTCTAGAACATTCAAAAGCTGGTACACCCTGCAGATGGAAAGGTAATACTATTTAGAAAATAACTAAGTGGTAACAAATTGTATATTCACCAGCAAGGCTAGAAGTCAAAATGTAGCATAAAAGATGATAAGGAAAAGAAGGTGCTCCTACTAGGGGGGAAAAAAAGAGAACCATCGCTCATGCTCATCCATCTATCACTCTTCCTCTGAATTACAAGTTTAGATGGGATGCAACATTTCACTACTTTAGAACATCTTGGTTCGTCCCCTATTTTATATTTCAGGGGGTATAGGCCACTAAGATCATAAGAATCCCAGCGACAACCAATAGACTGCAGCATGGTTTATATGGGCTAGACTAGTTTCGTGCTTCTTTTGTTTTTTATAATGATGAAGGAAAAGACATTGACCTTTCAACTTTCTGCCCAGTTACCGGATCCAACTCATGTAATGATATACTCGTCTGTGTTCTCTTGTAAAACTCGAAACCGATTTCTCTGGCGGCAATGACAAAAGCAGCTTCGTCAGGCGATTCAGCTTCATAAGACACATTTCCTGTCTCTTCATCCACTTCAGGTATAGCAGTATGACAAAGTGCCAGCACACGAAAGAACTTCTGGATGACCTCTGCACGGGGCTCATTCACCCAATTCGCATTCATAATTCGCTCATCATTAAAATTGAATCCCTTAATCAATGGCTTTGGATCAGGTGAATGCTCCAATTGGTCATTGCCATTCCCTACCCCATGAGCCAACGGAGACCCATTCCTCCTATCAATAGCCCTCTCAACCTCAGTGACACCACGTCCAAAGGCCGTCCCAGCTATCGAACACTTGATGAACTCCATCGAGTTGCAAGTCAGAGTTCCTGTCTTATCAGAAAGTATTGTATCAACTTGCCCAAGTTCCTCATTCAGATTCGATGTACGGGCATGCGCTGGTTTATCAGCTTCTTCGTAGTACATGTGAATGTCCTGGTTGATGAAGATGCTCTGAAGAACTTTGACAATTTCAATGGATACATACAGCGAAATTGGAATGAAGTAGCTGTACAACATCACTGCAGTCAGGAAATGACAGATTGCAGCAGCTGGCGCTCTCTTAGGGTCGAAATAAATTGTAGAATTGTCCGGCCTAAGATACCACCTCTTCATCTTCCCATTTTGCAGATCGTCTTTCGTATCTACGCCAAAGAAAATGGACCCAACAAAAGCCATCAAGAACAGAATGAAGAACAAGAAGTAGATGATTTTGTCCATCTTTCTCTCGATTTTGCTTCTCTTTGAAGGTGGTTCAGTGGAATTTTGTATAACCTTCGTGTCATGCCCTGTGAAGATAACTGCCCCGTATATATGATCTGTGTTTCGCAGTTTTGAATCCCTAAGAAGAAGCTGTTGAGGAGAAAGGGGGTACTGTTTCTCTTCAAATTCCATACTTCCAACGAACGAATATAGATTTGCATTTGGGTCTTCACATTTCACAATCGCTTTGAAGTCCCGGAAGCCTGTGTCCTCATGCAAACCTGAGGTTACCTCCAATGCTTGTTTTAGTTTCAAGTTCGTCTCACCATCAAGGTTCATGGTCTCAACATAGCAGATAGCATCTTCATAACTAGATGATAGCAAGAGAAGATCAGCAGGAAAGAATTCATCCTTCTCTACCTTCACAATGTCTCCTACTCTCAGATTCTTCCACTCACTGTAGCCAAAAACCCCGTTTTGTTGGTGAACTTTGACTTTTCTATTGTTAACCTCAATATCCTGGATGACATGTGAAAGGTTAAACAAAATACCCACAGATGCAATCAATACCAAAGGAACTGATGCAGACTTTATTGGTGATGTGAGTAGATCACAGGTGTATCTCCATAAGACAACATAGGAAGTTCAATGAAATCACGGGCATGAAACTAAAATGCTGCAGAAGCGGAAATCCACATCACCAAGTAGCAATATTGTTTTATTTAATTCCTAATATATTCAAAATCACACACCACACATAAAAAAATGTACGGTCTTTTCTATTTCCTGATTGATTTCATAAAAGGAGAAAATCAGCAATGGAACTTTAAATTATGAACAGCATCATTAGTTAAGCAAGAGCGGAAGCCATGTGATACAGCCAATTGCAAGCATAAGGTCCCGGAAGATCAATCTACTTCACATCTGAATGTTCTTCCACACAAGTGTACTTAGTAAGGTTCCAAAAATTCGTTATGTAGGGTCAGACCTGAGACTTTCCTAGTCCGAGACCAAGTTCACCTTAATCAGTTTTTCAGGAATTGCAGAGTGGCCCAGAACCAATCAAATTCACTTGATTACACTAACCAAGAGAGAGAATTCAAAAGTATGGTGACACTAGCTTTAAGGAATATGTTGAGGAACAAGAGAAATATTATTACCTGCTGCTTCCGCCGCCAATCTTCTATACCTTCCTTAACCATGGTGGCGCCAACAACGAGGATAAGAGGGACGATGGCACTAACGGCCGAATAAGGCGCAAGGGACGTGAAAGCAAGGACTCCAGTGACCAAGAAGTAAAAGTTGGCCACCCTCCTGAATTGCTCAAACAAGGATTTGGGCAAGAAAGACGCAAGTGTATACTTGGTGCTACTGACATAGTTGCCGGCGTAATTGCGAATCTCAGCCTCAGAACAACCCGGGTCATTGCAATGAACTTCCCTAGAGAATCCCGGTCCCCCAATTTGCGAATAGTCTTCCTCGAAAGATGCCTTCCCACATCTAAATGAGTAGATCTTGCTAAAATGCAGCTTTCTTCTTCTTCCACCAGCCATTCTATCTGTGTCTTTCTTCCCAATCTCTCCCTTCAGCTAGAGAAGCTATCACAATCCCAACTCAATACTACACTTGAGAAACACTAGAACCAGAAGAAAATTCTGATCCTGCCCAGCAAATAATGCAGCTCTGCGGGCTGCACAAAGCCCAGTCCGGCAGTCCTCCACCAAATTCCAGAGGAAATTCACTAGAAAACAGAACTCAAAATGAGTTCTTGAAGACCCCAAAAGAGAAATTTGCAATTAAGAAGATAAAGATACTCCTTGAAAGCAGCTTCTTCCAACCGAAATCAAATCACCAACTCTATAAAAACAATTTCCAAAGTAAACGCTCGAAAGTGAAGACAGATCTAGCTCCAGATAAACACAGCACCAGAAAAGAACTCCAACCCAGAAGCTCAAAAGTATTCAGAAATTGAATGAACCAATGAATAAACACTGATCCTAAGCAAATCGGACCAAGAATATAAACGAGAACAAGAGCTATGAGAGGGGGGGAGAGAGAAGCAGCAGCATATAACAGTAACAACTACCACAGAGAGAGAGCGAGGAAGAGGAGGAGGTTTTTAAACTAGGACACATCAACCTTCTTGAGAGCTTATTAAAATGCAGCCACGGACATGGGTTTGAATAAATAAATATTCGTTCGTTTGATTTGCTCTCTCCCCCTCCCTCTCCCTCTCTCTCAAACATAAGCGCAAACGAAAGGCGTTGAACGTGGACTTGGCTTGGCTCCACAAATTTGACTTTCCAACTCTCGGTTTTTTTCTTTCTTTTCCCTTTGGGCAATGTCCTTCAGCAACAGGAACAAACCCGGAAGCTCCAAATCCCGCTACCTCCCCATTTCCCAGAAAAAGAGAAAAAAAAAAACACTCGGCATCCCATAGAAATTCACCTGCTCCACGCAAACGAACAAAACAGAAAAAAGAAAAAGAAGAAAGAGCGAGATTTACCACAAGAACACGAAAAAGAAGACGAAGAAGCACAGGAGGTTCTTGGAAAATTACTATTCAATATAGCGGGAAAGGCCTCCCCCGTCCACCGACCCTGTGACGTTGTAGCCTCGTAGGGTGCTGGCCGGTTCTCGGCCTTCTTCCTCGAGAAGAAGAAAGAGACAAAAAACCAGATTTTTTTTCCCTTCCGCTTTATGTGTATATATATTCCGATGTTTTAGCCGTTGTGGAGTTGCAAAGACAAGTTAGCTGTCTCCTGCTTAGTTACTGAAGGAAAGATTTCCTAATATTACATTGCAAATTCCTCGAAAAATTATCTCTTTTTTACAGACTATATTACACCGCATGTTCCTAGTTTGGTTCCTTGGGGGTGAGGGTTCTTGTCGTCTTTTAATGTTCTCGTGGCTGAGATTAGTGCGGTCGGGATACGAGAATGCAGGGGTTCAAGGACAAATTCAGAGGAGTAATTATAGAGGAGAATCGATCAAAGCCGTGCGTCGTCATGCCGAGGTGGAGCAAAGGCCCTTTTGTTTTGTCTCTTGCTTCCCACACCCAAAAAAATAATAATAAATAATCGCCAACGAGCACTTCAATTTTTGTCTTTGCACGTTCAGTTTTCGTAGATTTCTTGCCTTATATTATCTCTAACACCCACCTCATCCCGATAAGCCAATTTCATTATTTATTTCTTATTCGTTGGCTAAATCTGATTTTTCAAACATGCGCATATTCATATTTGTTGACACAAGAATATTACTGATAAAAAGAGTACGCGACGAGTCGAACGAAATAAGCTAAACATTCTGAACGATTAAAAATTCGAGGGGGATTGAATTGAAGCTAATTAAATTCATGGTTATAATTAAAAGGGTCTTCTTGGGTGGGGTTGTATCCCGACGTGGCGAAGAGTTTTGATGGAACCAAAGTCCGAAGGTGCGGATGCTTCGTAAGCTTTTGCCCTTTTATCGCGATTTTTCATCTTCCCTTTCACGTATTTGTATTGCAATTAATCACTTGACCTTCTAGAAGAAAGACTTGGCCCAAAATTGAGAACTAGGAAGCAACGCGCGTGAAATAAAAATATAGAGAAGGTGCTAGAACATGGGGATTGTAAGCAAGGCTAGCTTTTTTCTATCAAGATAGACCAAAGAGAAAGAAAATAAAAGAAAAGAAAATTCCCAAATTCGATTAGTTAAGCGGGGCAGGGTATTATCTCTCAAATTTTGGAGGTTTGAGAATCTCCGATCTTTTATACTTTTATAAAGTTGACCCGCCTCAACAAAATTGTCAAATAATTCCTAAACCTTTCGTATTTTTGCCAATTTATTCGTGAACCTTTTAAATTTGAGAATCAATCCTGAACCTTTTTCTCCTTTCACCGATTCATTCTCATTGGCCGAAAATTGTTGACTTGGACATCGGCCGTCCTACGTGGCGCCACTGGGGGATTGAAGTGGACAATTTTAAATAAGACTTTAATAATTTTTAAAAAAATCCAAGTATTTTTAATTTTCTTCCCTTTTTCCCCCCTTTTTGGGTTAGAGGTCGGCGACCTCCGCCTGTTTTGTGAAAGTGTAAAAGTTTTAGGACTTTTTTTTTTTAACAATAATCATGGTGTGCGGACAAGCGAGGATCACGATGTTTCCGAGAAATAACATTGCCCTAAAATGCTCACCGTAAATTTTATTAGGGTTTATCAAGTTCCTAGCGATATTCACTATTATTAACGCGGTTTCTTTAAAAAAAAAATCAAGATTGTATACCTCAAATAAAAGTATGCTCCTTATATCATCGTATTATTGTATTTGTCACGACAAGAAGTTTAATTGGCCAGTAATACTGTATGAATAAAGGAACGATCACTTTACAAAGATGATTAGCGCGGGAGACTATCTTGACTCTTGAACAAATCAATTTTAAATTACCATCTTTTTTGGAGAATGGTGGATGGACCCCTTTTGTATGACAATTTCAATTTGAATTGATCGAAAGTCGATCGATTAATTAATTTAAAGCTATGGTTTTTTTTTTCATAAAAAAGGGGGGGCATTTTTCCGTTGCAAAAATTTAATTCTCGAGTTCTATCCGCGTAGAGAAAGTTCTGACGGGCTTTTCCTAATCGAAGTTAAAAGCGTGTCCTCTTTGTTCATAAGCCTTTTCGCTCTATTCCTTTCGAATTAACCTAAGAGTTGTGGAATTTTCATCATCGCTAAAATAATAAATAAATAAAAAAACCCGCTAGAAGAAAGATTTTGTCGCGCGTGCAACATCTAGAAAGCAATACGAATTTTTATTTGATTTGATTTGATTTGATTATACGGCTAGTTACTCTCAAGTTGAGGAGAAATTTAAGAGGAATTACGCACGAAGGTTTAAAGATCGCTTTAGATCTGCTATCATATAACCGTGATTCCGCGAGCCTAAGGGAGGCCTAAACCTTTCGAAGCCAGCTCGTGTTGGGCTCTTTATAATTGGGTATCGCTTTTTTCGATCTGTTATGAGTTAAAAGTAATCTACCCTAGAAAAAAAAATAATAATAACAATAATTCAGGGGGAAGGGTTTGGTGGCTAGAGCACTTAGTCCAGGGTCCTAGGATCAATTCCTAGGGTGGAAGGGGAGAGAGACGACAATGGCTAACTATCTCTTGCATTGACTTAAATTTTGGTGAAATTTGCCAATAGAATGCTGAAATTGGTCCATGACCTTAGCTTAGCCTACTAACCACCATACTCTCCAATTTTTATTTTTATTTTTACGGCTAATAGTGCACCTTTGCCCGAGATTCGACCAAATTTTCAACGATCCAAGTTAAGGCATGACAAGGGTGAACTATTGGCTGATATGGCAACGACGTAGCTTCTTGAAGACTGGCCACATATCGGCCATGTCGGCAGTTCATAGAAAAATTGATCTGAATCTAGTCAAAATGCATCATTTACTAAGTTAAAATCAAAGTTTTGTGATCTTATTGAAATCCATTTGTCGAGAATAAGGCTTATTACTCAAAATATATATATATATATATGCAACTAATGAATGGGTTGCTCCGTCAAAAAATATTAACCTCCGAATTACCATGCCTACACGTTTATTCAAGGCAATTCTAGAGTCATTAATTTCACTAACCTACTGATTCTCGCTATTTTTGTGATAAGAAATCTTCACAACTGAAGAGATACGGTTCGAACTGTCCTAATCACACATTCTACAAATGTTAAAAAAAAAAAAACAGAGGTTCAACAAAATTAATAAAATATAATAAATATAATCATCACGATTAATAGCAGTAAAATCCACGCTGGAAAAAGAAAAAGATAATATTCCCACCGATGTCATGTTCGTGACCCCCAAAGCGGGAGCTCCGACGAGAACGAGTATCACACACGACCCGACCGCAACCTGTGGAGCCACGTGTCGAAGTACTTGTCAGCAAGAAGGCGTTGGAAGGGAGCAATCAAAGTCCACGGAGAGCCGGGTCAACACCCAGCAAACCTGCATTCGGGTTATAAAATAGGATTTATAGGACGAAAAACTTCAATAGGATATATTTGTTATAAATTTATCTCAAATAAATATTTCGATCACAAAAAGTCTGCATTAATGCAATAAATTAATTTTTTTAGCATGAAAAGCTTCAAATCGGTAGGCACATGACAAATTTACTCTTTATTAGATTTTGTTAAATTTGATTAATATCACAAAAAATCCAAAAAATAGCACACATGTGATAAATAAATGATAAAAACTTCAAACTAATACACCCCATCAACTAGCACGTGTTATCCAACTTAGTAATTTAATGTTAAAATTTAATTATAACTAATGAGATGAAAATTGTTATAAGTGCACTAACTTGGGATTTTTGATAGTCAAAAAATTATTTTGATGTAAATTTATCATATATATATATATATAACAGGTCGAAATTTTTTGTGACATTAACCATATAAATAAAATCAACTTCGCATAAATTGAATTTGGCCGAAACCACAAATCTCACCGACAGTAAATTTTCCCGTCCATCGTAGTGGGTCGTTTTAAATTGGCGAGTGCATGCGAATGTTATCTAATTAATTGTGATGTCAGATGATAATACTCGATCACCTACGCTGATTAGCTGATTATCATCATGATTAACATCCACAATTATATTAAAGGACCAGCCACCAACTGTACTGGTAACAAGCGCCCCACGTAATCAACTACCCGGGCATTAATTCTCTAATATGACTGGTTAGGATACGACCAAATTTATTAACTAGAACATTTTGAGAAGCGTGACATCCAAATAAGAATAAATGTAAACGGAGGAACTTCAAATTTCGAGGCACAATTTCCCCCCCCCTGTGCACGATAAATGTCCTTTGATTGTAACCGGACACGGTCAAAAACAGTTTGCGTTGGCACCAGCGGTCCGCATAGACAATCGGCATCCTCATCTATAGTGTTCGGCCGAAATTAGCCGAAAGAACTATGTTTAGAACTAAATCAGTCAAATTAAAAAGAAGAAAGAATTACTTTATGTCAATACTATGTCAGCCTTAGTTTGCACATACCATGAGCCGGTCCCTTTTTTCCATGATCGATGTGAACGTTGTTAGGTTTTTCCCGGGCAACCAACAACCTGCAATTTGCATAAGATTCAAAGTCTCCACCAAAAGGGTTGGCCTAAAAAGGTCACATCTTGGAAGACCTTAATTTGCCATAATTGGAAGATAATCCCCTTTAGAGATCCAAATCAGTGATTACGTAGCTAATGCGCTAAAAGGCTATCTCTTTGGTGGGTCCGCGTGCGAACGAGTGCTTCGTGACATGCCCAGAAATCTTGTTTTGCATGGGCACGATCAGAGTCACTCGCCCTATTTCTTTCTTCTTCTTCTTCTTCTTTTTTTTTGGCATTGCTTGATTCGTCTTTTATGATGGGAAGCGACTTGTGTTTTTATATTCTCTGGAAAATATTCCAAAGATTTACCATGCGACGTTCAGACAAAAAGAAACATTAAAAAAAAGGGAAAGAGGAGTGGTTATTTGGATTTTTCTGGAATATGATGTTCTTTTCATCCCCCGAGGGGAAAAAAACTGACTTCCGGAACTGAAAGAAACTGATCATCTCTTCTCTTGCATTATTGAGAAAGATGCGATATGGATTAGCTTTGGGCCGCACATTTTCATTGCTCTTGTTCTAGACTAGACAACCAGTCTAGCAAACAGTTGCTGCAAAAGACCGAACTCTCTGTTATCGGGATCTAAGGCCAGTCGAACCTGTATGTAGATCCATGATCCTATTCAAAATCGACCTACTTATGTCCAAATGAAATTTAATTACTTATACCCAACTCAATTTATACCCAACCTGACCAAGAATTCATTTTCAGCAAATTTTATCTTTAAATTGCTGCTCTCTGAAGAGGGAGAGAGAAAGGACAGGTGAATGAGGACCAAAGTGGGTATAATCTGACCTATTTATTAAATAAGTTGAATGTGGGTGTCAACTAAAACACATTTATTTTGGGTTTTTAATTTTAAAACTCATTATGATTTATATTTTAAGTTTGAGGTGACACATTTGGATAACGTGGGTTAGAATATGAATTTGTTACCCATTTTGATAGCTGTACATGTACGTATTTGACCTGGATCGATGGATCTGGATTTCCTATCATCAATAATTTTCTACCTTGATCGATCTAGACCGTTCAATTCAAAATGGATAGTCTAGATCAGTCCACATCATTTCACACTAACAAATCGTGGATTGATCTGAACCGTCCATTTTGAATTGGACGGTCTAAATTTAATGGCACTCATACATTGATGTTAGAAAATCCTTTCCCCGGATCGATAACCATACCTGCAAATAGTCAAGACTAAAGACACATATATGCTTTTTTTGGTAATTTTTTTTTTATCAATGGTTTACAAAGTATAGGTTTGTTGTAAATTCAGTTCCGCCCAAAACCAACACGAGTGGAACCAGTACGGTGGATTTGACTTTGAGCGGTGACTTTGCACAGTTAAATAATCAGTTTTGAGTAAATGTAACGACGGTGAATGCATTTTCTTGAGCAGCTGATTAAGCTTTATGTCACACAATCCTTATAATTGAAGGGAAAAAAAAGACCTTGATTTCTCTTGATAAAAATCTAAGTCTAGCTGGATTTATTTTATTTTCTTTCTTTCTTTTTTTCTTCTCATTTTCTTCTAGCCAATTGAGGGACCTTGGTGACCGGCTGGAGGTGAGGGCTGGTGAGGTCGAGCTTGCTAGTGGCTGCGTGAGGTTGACCTCACTGGCCCTTGTCTTTGGTCAGTCACCAAACCTTGATGAAGGACCCAAGGAAGAAGGGAAGGAAAAAAGAATGAAAGAGAACGAAAAATGAAATAAATAGAATAAATAAAACACTTCCAAGAATTATTAAAACATCATTAAAAATTATCCGCGTCAACGTTACCTATATCATGTAAAATGGCTAGCATCTATATTAGTGATTTTCAGCCAAAATTGATCGGATGGATTGAATTTGCATAGTCGTAAAAAGTCTATGATTCAATTGACAAAAAAAAAAATCGAGATTGAATTGACACAATTGCAGTAGGTTTATAATTTTTTTTTCTTGGTGATTTTTCGGAGGTTATATGTAACGTGAAACGTTATATGTCACTATCAGTTGAGTTTGATAGATGTGAAACATTGTTCTTCAGAGTAGAAAAATGAGATTATAAATTGGATACCTTTGACTAATATAAGAGACTCTAATTGCGCATCGAAAATGACTCCCTGCCTAATGTGCAAGTGGGCTTGACCCAACTTCGTGCACTCATCTCTCATCTTCATCAAACATAGTCCAAGATGCACCGTGTGTCTAGAGATGGAGAGAGACGCCCGCGATGACGTTAACGAGCGAAGACAGGCACGAGGAGGAGGACCGAGCATAGCATTTGAACGGTCGCATAGCGACGGTGGAATTGGACTAGATGTTTTAGAGACGGACGTGTGACGCGCATTCAATAGTTCAATGGGTCAAATGGACCACAAGTGTCTCTAAATCCTATCACAAGATTAAGTTTGAGTGCGTCCGGTTTAAGTGAGCCCAATTCGTGCGCGTCGTCGGATCACATGAACCGAACGCGTCTTCGATTCTTTTTTTTTTCCCCCTCTATTGACCAACTTCTTGATGACTGGCTATGGAGAAGGCGAGGACCGTCCATGCAAGAAAATGACCAAATGAGCACGGGCAATTAAAACGAAAACGGGTCCAATTTGAGCAAACTCACAAGAACGTCAATAATAGATAGCAAAATGACACAAATAGTCCATAAATTTTGATAAAATGTGTAATCCGATTTATGAACTTTTAATTTGTTCAATTTAGTCCCTGAATTTTGGTAGAATGTGAAATTTGATCCATAAATTTATGATTTTTTCAATTCAGTCCTTGAACTTTTAGTAAATGTTCAATTTAGTCCGTAGACTATATGAAAATGTTTAACGTTATCCTTGATATTAAATTAACAAAATAACTATATTGAACATTTTTCTATAATTCAAGACTAAATTGAATATGCACTAAAAGTTTAGGGACTAAATTGAACAAGTCAAAAATTTAGAGACTAAATTGCACATACTGCCAAAGTTCAAGAACTAAATTGAACAAATTAAAAGTTCAGGATCGAATTGCACATTCCGTCAAAATTCATGGATCATTTATGTAAATACTCCATAATAGATTAAAAACGAACGGGTCAAACACGAAATAAACATCTATTTTGGGCATGGATGTAAACTACAAAGTCTAGTCATGGTCCTAAGCCGCCGTCACGCGGTCCACGTGGCGGCAACCTGGCCCCATTGGTGGGGGCTCCGGGAAGGAAGGAAGGAAGAAGACATTGGAGAAAATTTCAAACATTTTTTTTTTATTCTTTCCTTCTTATTTTTTATGCGTGAGTGTGTACAGACAATATTGCAATTTTCCGACGTTAGTTTTCGACAATAACGGTCAACGTAGACGACATTAAATATTGGTAGATCAACTCGATCCTTTTTATTCAACTGAGGGGGACGGATCAAATTTGTGGGCTGAGTTAAGTTTAGCATGACACGTTTTTTTTTTTTTTTTAAGTGCGACATACATGCCGATGCGAATTAGACATGGATCATAAATTAGTAAAACAAACAAAGAAAGAGAATACACATTTTAGAAGACATACATGCCGAACCTTGATACTCCGCTCGAGCACGAAATTTATCAATTCGATAGGACGACCTGGACTTCGATTTCGGCTCAATCTTCCACCACAGCTCTCACCTAATACCTCAAGCGTGGGCCTTCAGCTTCCGTGGCTGAATTAATTAGAGCTTCCTTCTAACGTTGATGGCCCACGATGTTAGTGATATGCTAACCATTCCAATGTCACTCACAACTGTGACAAATGTTGCACTTACATTAAATGGGAACTCGCTCGAACATTTGGTATAGAGAGAGCCCCATCTCAAAGAAACTTCCATGGTCCACATAGTTGGCAACTAGGGTTTCCTGGGACTTTGATCTATTCTCGATTGTTTCTAGAAGAGATTCATGTCTATCTATATATACACGTTTTCGTATAAAGGGAATGGAATTTTTTTTTAATAGTGAATTCTACTTTTGGATCGAAAAACTCATTGTTTTTCTCCTCTGTGACATTACTTTCCTATTAATTAGCAACATTCGAATGCAGAATATAAAAAAAGCGCCCTTTGAACATGTCTTAACTCTTCTGGCAAAAAAAAAAAAAAAGTCTTAACTCTTATTTGAATGCGCTCTGAAAAATCACAATTGACCATTTGAAATAATTAACGTCATTAATATGTACGGTTTTTCCCTATTGTCATAGAATGAAAGTGTTATTTTCACTTTTAACCAATTTGAGTAGTATATATAGGGACACTTGTTAACGAGACTCTTAAATTTGAGATTACAATTCCTTACAAGAAAATTTACCAGATAAGGGGTGTTCTCGATTTTCCCTTTTTTTTTTTTTTTGTAATATAGGTCGATTTATATGATTTTTTAATCTTGTGTGGTTCGTTTTGCCCTAGTTTATTTCGCGTGTGCGTCTATCCTTTGTCAAATTCCCCTCTCAGCAGTCGATGAAGGCTCGCAGGCTCTCGCTCGACGGATGACGTCCTCTTGTTGGCCCTAATAAAAGAAAAGAAAAGACATGAAAATATTATAAAAATAATACAAATAAATAACAATGGAAAAATATTAAAAGATTATTTAAAAATATTATCATCGTTAGCGCCAACTAGCCAAATTGGGCGGATGGACTGAATTGACACAAATGCAAAAGGTTTAGAACTGAATTAATAAAAAAATGCTTAGAACTGAATTGACGCATTTATAAGATGTTTTGGATTTTTTTTTCG
Organism: Rhodomyrtus tomentosa; assembly: GCA_028455895.1. Classification (NCBI taxonomy): domain Eukaryota; kingdom Viridiplantae; phylum Streptophyta; class Magnoliopsida; order Myrtales; family Myrtaceae; genus Rhodomyrtus; species Rhodomyrtus tomentosa. The sequence goes on along the minus strand of JAPCWY010000003.1, from coordinate 6,383,548 downwards.
ATAATTTTCTCAAAGTTAGAGCTGTAAGATATAACTTATGAGTGAAGAGTCCTGCGTTTGAAAGTATACTTCAAAAGTTTAAATTGTTAGATGAAGACAATATAATTTCTATATGTTCTATTCTAACACGCCTCTTCACGCGTATATTGGAATATGGTCTCATCCTGAAACATGGAAATATGTAATTTGAGAGATAAATAGAGGCTTAAAAAAATTTGAATTATGACTTAATGCTCTGATATCGTACGAGAAAGTTCCACCCAAAATTTTAAGCCTTTAGAACAAATGATAATAGTCCAACAAAATCACACATAGTATCAGAGTTCCCTAATTTATTTCAGGTGTGCGTCTACCCGTTTGTCAAATTCCACATTTGCATGTGAAAGTGGGCATTGAAATATCTCGCATCACTTTACTAATGGGTTTATGAGATCTTTATACACACACACACACACACACACATATATATATATATATATATATATATATATATATATATATATATATATATATGATCTCCCTACGACTTATAAATTTTAAGCTTTTAAAACAGTTAACATCGATTTCATAAAACTCCATATACTGTAATCCTGCGTTTCATGCTAAATTGCCAATGCATATGTTGAGAAAAACAAATATTAGCACGGAATGGTGCATCGATTGGATGTAAACTATATAGAAGGAAATTAGCGCTCTAAGCACGATAAGTAAAAGTCTCATTCATTTATAGGACTTCAAAATCTTAGCAACAATTCCAAACTGAAAAATGAACAGAAGTATGTAAAATACAAGGACTAGATTAGGGTTAGGTGATCCCTGGCGGGCTGGCACAAGCGTACGGATAGTTCTCAGCCACAAAAGACGTTCATCGGACCAACTACGGAAATCGGAGAAGACTTCTAACTACAAAACCAATCTTAACAAACGAGGTGGCGTTTTGGCTTGGGATTCGTGGAAAACGTTGTCAACGAGGCTCATCTAATTCGACCGGGCACGACCGCGACAGGTGTTGCATTTTTACGGTTTGGCCCCAGGAACGTCAGCCGATTCATGCTGTGCTGTAACGATTGATGAGCACGATACTTTTTTTGCAAATGCGACAAATGTAAATGTCTGGCTAAGACTTCTAAACTGAAACGGCACGTAGCATCATTGTCGTTTCACTATGAAATTACACAGACGCTCAATCGACGTGTAGCCAATGGTCTTGTCTCATTAGATGCACATCACCTCCGTAATGTCGTGTTCGTGACCGGTCGACCTTTGGAATGAAGTCTTAATTGCCACTTGACGAAATGGAAAATGGGAATTGAAAATTAGTGGCGCCATTAATTAATCGCCGACGCCGACGGCGATTAATTGATGGGTTTAAGAAATAGCACTATAAAATGTTTTTTTTTTGTAGCTTATTACTAGGTTTTGGTGAAGATGCTATTCTTTTCCAAAATTTAAACCTTGAACGCGTGTCGTTTGATATGGTTGTTGTAGCCTTCTAGGTTGTTGATGCCGTTGGCGCTCGAAAGCCCGAGTCCGGTTGTCGTTTCGGGTATTGGAGCTTTGATGGGCCAAAGATGCACAGAAGTTCGAAAGTTTATCCACACGGACCGCGATCATTCATCAGCGCAGAAGGTTGTCAAAACGCCCACAAACGTTCGTTCGAACAGAATCATAGTCAGTTCTGAGGATCCTAACCGACACAAGCCCAGAAAAGCCATCCGAGTGTCAACGGGACACGGAGTTGTTCTTGGATTCTGGTGTTCATGAGAGGTCTGAAACTCAGATCGGCTGCCTTTCCAACCTCCACTGTCTGATCACGACTGAAACTGGTTCAAACAACGTAGGCCAAAGGACGAAGTCATTCCCTTTCCTCGCATTTCAGAAGGCGTAGAGAAGAGAAGCGAGACTCTGTTTCCCCACCCCCCCCCTCCAAAAAAAAAAGTTCGATCATTCCGGATGGACGTGCACGATGAATCTGAGCGCATGGAGGACATTGGCAACGCCGTCGTCATGGGAATTACTCTGGTGATCATCGCAGGTGTTGTCATTGGTGTCGTCGCCGGGATAGTCGAGCCCACAGGCAACAGGGGCTAGGGATGATGCAAATTTGAAGGAAATAAATATCCGTAGGAATCGGCTGTTCTCAATCGGCGCTTGTTGTTCGCATTACTCGGAACTTGTAGTTTGTGTCCTTTTTCACTTTCAAGTTTGAATGGTATAGCAGGCTGATCAAGAATTTGTATACTAGTATTATTTTGCTAATTCCTGCAATGGGGACTTCAATCAAATGTCAAACAGGTTGCTGACAATTCATTGACTACTTCGAATATCAGAAGGAACGTTTCCGATCCTAGAGGCAAACAGACGGCGAAATTGAGTTCAATGTCGAGTCATGAGGCGACCGATGAATGAACATAACAACTAGGGATTAATTCGTTTATCTTTGTCGAAAGAAAAAATTCTGTGTACAAGTTATGGACATTGTTTACTTGTGCCGCTGAACAATGAGAAGATTCTGATGAAGTGTTACATCAGTTTGTAGAGAAGGACATTAAGGACTATGAGAAATTTGTGGGAGAGGTTTGTTCCACCGCGCATTTTCGCAAAGAATCAAATTCTCTAAGCAACTGCAGCTAAAGTTGGTATCAATCTTCCTCATCCACCTCATGAAAGGGAAGTGGTACTGTCTCCACTGCTCTGAATTTTCCTGCGTTGTTCAAATGCTCATTCTCCAACCTGCATACAAGTGGGTCGATTTTATCTATTGTCTGCGCATCTGTAATGGAACTGTTCTCATCTGCTCGCATATTCGGCAACTCATGAGCATGCATAAGATTGAGAATGACATGTGAAACCAAAGTTACCTGTAGAAATTCCAAAGTCCTCTCCGAGTAACTTCAAGAGCTGCTAAAAATAGCCCCGTCACGCGGTAATCAACATGCTCGAAGCTGTAGTGAAGAACTGTTTGCAACCAAGCAAGCCTGAGAATGAGGTTGAGACCCTGCATGACATACCATAATTTTTGGTCACAAAATGATGTTGAAATCAAAGATCATCCAGTTGCATCAATGAAAGAACCCGATGTCTGCCAAAATCATTGTTGGTGTTTTGAGAAAACCTCTCTTATCATGTTAAAGAAGGATTTGCTTCTCATCTGATTTCAGAAAAAAAAGCCTTTTTCTCACACGATCAATTGAAAAATTAGTTGACATCTGGTAATTTCTGCCATTCTCTTGGGGAAGATTGCGTGTATATACCATGGAGATGTAGTACAAGATTTTTCGGCGTAGCATTAACTCGTTCCTCAACCAGGGGTTCTTGGAATTCATTTGGAGCAAACCCCAATCCTTTACAAAGTCCCAGTATAGTTGGTACACAGTCGCGGAACTCGAAATGATCACAAAAAGACACAACCACCCAATGCTTCGTTCTTTCTCGTATGCAACTTTAGCCCCAGCTGCAAACATAGCCGACACGTATTTCCCTAGATTCACAAGATGGCTTGTCTCTCCTTCATCGAACCATCGGCGAGCACACTGCAAAACAAATGGTTTTGGTATTTGATCAGAAATATCTCTCTTGACCCTTCCGTATATGAGAATCACAACACTAATATGTTACTTATATTCACCATGGAGGCACAGTGATCAAACAGACCTGCATTGCTCTCCAATAGTAGGGCAGGAAGGACACCGCATATGCCAGGTCCTGGTAGTGCTTAGTTCTCATGCAATAGGTGTAGTCTTGAGTCTTGAAACTGCCGGTTATGTAGTAACATGCTATATATTCGAGGTTTCTAAGCATCGGAACCTGTCATGAATTCACAAATTACGCATTAGAACAAACTTCTATTTGGAGAATCAGATTCTTGATGATGGGGGTCGAGTCCTAAAGCCTTACCTGACTACACATTTGGTCAGCCATGAAAAAGTCCAGCATGACAACCTGCATTAGGCGATAAGACGGAACGACTAAGATTGACATGCTTTTCCCCTACAAATTTGGGTTTAAAAATCTTAGATTGCATCATCAGAAGTAGGAGAATTTAGTACCTTGTAAAGAGGGGATAGAATTATGTTTCTCATCACACCAAGGAAACGGTAACGGCTCGACTTATAGAGAATGTTAAATGGGCACACGAGGACAAGTAGGAATGTCTGCGTTGCCAAGCAAGAGCAATATGCTAATCAGTTTGAAGAATTTGAATACAGACGATTTATTATCTTCGTTCTTGCCATGGTGAAAGTAAGAGATTTACCAGTAAAAGCAGTCCTGGGATCGCCTGAACTTGCGCAGAGGAATACCCTTTCTGTTGTAGTGACAGATGAGCGAACATAACGCCTAGAACGACAGCCATTGACGACGCACAGATCAAGAAAACGTCTCTGTACTTAAGCTCCTTGGTAGGGGCCAGCTCGAAGATGAAGCTATAATTTATCCTCACTTTTTTCCATGCGAAAATGTTGCAACCGTATAGGAAGAAGTGCAGAAACAAAAGGCTGAACATGCTGCAAAGTGCAAAGCGATAATAAGTTCAATATCCTTAGTTGAATCGCGGATACCACAAAGTTCCAGAGCTCTCATAAATTCGATTACGCGCTTGCCTGAAAACAGGATAGACAGTTTCCATGTAGACCGTGTCGCCTTTCCGTCCATTGTACATCCCGGTCATGTGAGCCATGATTATGTATCCAGCCAAAAGTGCGATGAAACAGCCGGTAAATATCCCTGATCAGGACAGAGAAATGCTTGAGTTAGTTTCCGCCGCCAGTTAATTACAATTCCGTTGAGGCTTAAAATTCACGCACATGCTAAACTTGTTGTTTGCAGTCAATAATAGACAGAACCTATTGAATTGGTTAACTTAATTTTTTTGCCCCTAGTTTCACTGCCTCCCATTATCTAGGGACGTAATTCTAAACGATTTCTTCGTTGAATGGTTCGATACTATTACTGCGTTGTTGCATGGGGCCTCTTCACTTTCACTCTCACTTTCTATCACACCAGGAAAAAGGAAAGACTGAACCACTCATCACCACTGCTTGTAGCCCGATGGGCCCCTGTTTCCTGCTTTTCCTTCGAAGAGATTGCTAAATAAATCTCCATTAACTACCGGAAAAAGATGTCACTTTTATAAATTATCAAGTTTGGAGCTAGCAGAGAACGATCAGGAAAGTTACCTATGAAAAAGGTCTTGCCATGGGAGTCTTTGCGCTGACGAGGCTTCAGGTACTTCATGGCCTTCGTACGGTCCTCCCCGGCAAAGTGCTTGATAAACAGCTCCTCAACTTCGTCACCCAAATTCATCACCTGTCATTTGTCACATTCTTCAGGAAACTGCTTTTCCTTCTTTTTTCAATGTTTAGACAAGAATATCTGAGCAGAAACACTAGGATCCAAAGGAGGCCATTTGCTACGCACACACGACACACATGAAATCTGGGAGCGATGGGCCACTTTTCCCTGTCGGCAATGTCCAGATGTAATGTTGTGGCCATCATCTGAAGCGGTCTCCATTGTATGATTTTTCATGGGGTGTGTTCTGTTTCGGAAATTGCAGATGATAAATTATTTGCTAAAAGACTCGAAACTTTTACCTTGTTGGAGCTGTTAAAGTAGGAGCTCTCTACCACTCTCAGGTAAATCGGAAGAACTTGCTTTCCGGTCATCTGAATCAATCAAAAAACCAATACCCATTTTACTTCTCTTGTTTCTTTTCGACATAAATATATTGGGAGATATGCTTAGACAGTAGAGAAAGACTCAAAAGTTCGGTCCACTATCACTTACTTTGTCGAACTTCTTTAAGATCTTTACGAAAGCCAGCATGTTCAAGTTCCTGATGGTAAATGGTCATCTTGGTTAACACGAAAGATACTCATCTGAATCAGATGATTCAATAAACTCTTTTTTGATCTTTTCTGTATGAATCAACATTTCAGATACCTGTAGGTTTCAAGGTAGCCCAAACCCTTGTAAAGCTCAACAAAAGCTCCTTTAATCATCTTTTCTGCTCGGCGTAACTTTGTTTTGTTGATATTCGGTTTGCCGCAATCTGAATTGCACTTTCTAGAGGACTGATTGATCAAGTCTTCCCAAACTAGGTAAGTGATCGCCGAAAACGTGCGGGTCGGCGTGGTTAGAGGGATGTTGATCTTCAAGTTCTTTCCTTGGCAGTTGAAAGAGCGAGTCGAGAGCGACCGCAGTCTGCTGTCCCCTCTTTTGATTCTCTTCGAATTCCCAATTTCCTCTGCTTTCGGAAACTCTGAGAATGGCATTTCATTTGGCTCTGGGTCATCTGTGTTAGCTTCCTGCTGCTGCTGCTCTTGTTCTGCTCTGTCCTTAACTGAGTCCTCCTCTGCAGCAAGATAAAAGTGAAAACTTGAGTGATCATTTCCTTGTAGTTTGCTTTATAATTGTCTTTTCCTAAAAGATGTCAAAGTTAAGGGTCATGATCCTGATATTCTCATGTTTTTCTCCTTCCAAATTTACTAAATCCGTTTGTTTTCAGCCCTTCACATTTTTTTAATCAAACTCATAGAGAAAGCATCCGATACAATTTACCTGATCATCTCCAATTACAGAAGCGGCTTAGTATAAACATGTCATAAAATTATATTAGGAAAATGGCATTGATCTATCCTAGATGTTAATGAAGTTGGTTTCTTTAACGAGGAAACACAGAGCATGTGGCTAGTCGCAATGGCCTAGAGTAATGGCTTCCGAGAAGAACCAGTGCTGTTTCAAGGTTATATAATGACTTCGAAAAAACCCGAGGGCTAAAGATTTGATACCACAGGAAATGTGGGACGAAATGGAAACATCCTCCTTGAAATCCTGGCTCGAAGCCCCCTCGCCTTGCTGTTGCTTGAGTGCGGCCTTGAGCTCGACCAGTACATCCATTTGCTTCTTCAGTGTCTCCCCTCTGCTCAAGAACTCCTCCTCCTTTGTCCTGTAGAACTGGTTCACTTTGTTAAGCTGGCAGTCCAGGCATGCGAAGAACTCCTTCGCGGCCTCCGAATCAGCCAACTGCTCGTGCAGCTCGGTCTCATACACGTCGCCCAGGCTAGCCGAAGACGCGAGCTTTCTGTGCACCTAGAATCACCACCAACAAAAACAACAGGCAAATGAGTTCATGCTCGTGCACAAGCACATAATTACACTGCACAGTGGACAATATTTTTACTTCAATGACTCCATTTTCTCTGCGCCTGTGGCCGAGCACAGAGAACTTCCTGAGAGAGGACAAGAAGCTGTTCCGAGGAGAGCTGCTGAGGTGGTGCTTGTCAGTTTTAGAGGTGTCTGAGTTAAGGAGATGGATTTTCTTGAGGTCCTTCTTGAGTTGCCAATAATCCACAAAGGCATCTTTCCACTCAGGTACTAACTGAGCCTCAAACTGCTTAGAGAACTTCACCATCTCTCTCTCTCTCTCTCTCTCTCTAAGACAGTGAGCTGCTTGAGTGGTTCAATTGAAGCTCATGATCATGTATTTATATGAGGAAAAACGGGTGAGCTTCAGATGTGTGAAGATGAGGCAGGAAGTACTGATATTCCTGGTGGGCACATTCGTTCATATAATATCCTTGAAGAACTGATTCGACCCTATGATTCCCTCCCACTTGAAAGGGGGGGTTTTTCTCAGAGGCGCGATTCGCCGAAGACACACCGGACCGCCGCTGCCGCCTCAAGAAGCTTCTTGGCCAACTTATGCATTCTATGGAGATCGTTCGAAAACCAAGGGAATTTAGGGGGAAAAAAAGGCCCTTTGGAGGGAGATTATATAACATGTAATGTGGAGGTTGCAAAGTTTGTAACATTTACGTCCTTAAATTGCGTATTGACCTTTTAAGTTTAGGATGAGCACCAAAAAATGATGGGCTACTTTGTTTTTATTTTTTTATTTTTTTTTGGGGGGGGGGGGGGGGGGGGGGTGGGGGGGGGGAAGGAAGGACATTTGGGTTAATCAATGTATAGGCACACACACACACCATGCACAAAGGTTGCCTCCAATTAGACCAGCCTGATTTTCCACTAGTTGAGGACAACCAGAAAGTCCCATGCGTTTTGCATACCAAAAAGCAATGAAATGGGAAGATTTGTACTTGAATGCCGGCGCGTTAAATTGGATTGCTACATCTTTTAATGGGAGATATTCGTGTTTTTGGGATAATCTTATTTATCATTGAACTTTGAGGGGAATGCGAAAAAATCCTAGAATTTTTAAAGGGTGCATTCAGGTCCTAAAACTTTCCTTCAAAACACTTAATTTCAGTTATTGGAAAAGATACGATTTGACTTCGCCAACTAGAATGCCGAAAAACTTTCATTGCATTTCATTCACGTAGTTTCTATAGATACAAATGCTAGGGTGAAGTCTAAAAAAAGTCATAAACCTACTGTATTATTACTAATTCGGTCCTAAATATTTTTTTGGTACAAATTCAGTCCTAAACCCTTTTGAATTTGTGCCAAAACCATTCATTGGAAACAATTCAGTCCTAAACCTTTTACATTGATGCCAATTCAGTCATATTTTTTTTTTATTTATGCCAATTGAGTTAATTTGGCCAATTTTGGCTAAAAAATCGTTGACGTGACGTCAATTGTCCACGTGGCATGGCTAGCGATGACTTGGACACTTTTTTTTCTTCATATTATTATAATATTTTAAATAATTTTTAAGCATATTTTTTTTTCATTTTAAAAAAATATTTTTTAAAAATTATTTAAACTTTCAAAAAAAAATATTAAGAAATATCTACGTTAGTGCCAGTTGTACCACGTAAGATAATTGGCATCCATGCCAGTGATTTCTAGCTAAAATAGGTCGAATTGAGTCAATTGGCATGAATGTAAAAAATTTAGGATTAAATTGACACTAATGCAAAAAATTTAAGATTGAATTGGTACAAATAAAATGTTTAGAACTGAATTGGTACCAATACAAAAGGTTTAGAGCTGAATTAGCATAAAAAAATATTTAGGGCTATATTGACACTAATGTAATAGGTTTATGACCTTTTTGACATCATTGCTAGCAAGATGGATAGATTGTTACTTCTAGAGAGAAGGATTGAGGTCAAGTTTAGCTCATTGGAGGGAGTTTGTTTTGAGCCAAGCACGAGTACCGTCATTAGCATGCGTTATCCCATAATTATATTCACACATCCTCCTAAGTGGGCATCGATGATCTTCCCCTCTAAATATCTAACTCTAACCCGAGGCACAAAGTACGTTTAGCACTAACGACGGGCACCAAACATCTCGCTTGATCTCCGATCGTCACCCACGCTTTCCTCATGCCATCCTCGTCTTTGCGATTAATTATGTTTCGCCACCATAAACAACCGGCTAAGGACGTGATCATTCTCCTCCACTAAAGGAAGATAGGATGATGGATCGGAATTGCGCACGTGATGCAATTCACCTGCTTTCGGGGGAACGTGGTTTGGCCATTGGATTATTCCTAAAGAGGAGGGGAGATTAGCAAATGCGGGGAGTATCTTTGGGAGATGATGATGTGCACTTTTAGGATAAGCTTGGAGCTTCTTATTATTCTTATTAAATGTTAAGAGGTATTGAAATATGCTGAGGCTGCTTGGAAGAAAAGAAGCATTATTAACAATGGTGGACGAAAGGGATGATGGGGAAGAAGGTTCCAAGTTCTAAAATTCCCTCATGTGTGAAACCCAACCCCCCCTCACTCTTTCACTCCACTTGTCAACATGATTCTATTGTACATACCGACGTAATCTTTCACAAACTGTCTGAAAAAAAGAAAAAATAAATAATAAATTGTTATAAGTTATTTGAAAGTTTACTCTTTCAAGAACTCGTGGCTTATAATATACTGTTATTCTCAAATGTATCAAATACCGTTATGTCAGCAAAACCTGACAAAAAAAAATGTCAAATCGGTAACCGTTGTGTTATCTCTCTCCTTGGAACATCTGTGAATGTGGACCGTAACATCTGCACCATGATTGTGGAAAATTGACGGGGTTGCTAAAGTTGTCTGACTCAAAGATACTCCACATTGCCCCTCCCTCCCTCTCTCTCAAAGTGTGGGGTTTAATTTGGATTATATGAGTTCATTGCTTAAAGTCACAACGGACCCTAATAGGGTTTAAATGAGTTTATTGTTCAAAGTGACGAGATACTTCACTTTTCCAATTTAATCCGAGTACGACATCTCAAAGGCCCCACACAAAATGGACGAGGCCTCGTGTCGCCCTTCGACAGTCAAACCCAACCCTAATGGTCTCTCGCGATGCACAATTTGGAAATTGGAAATTTGACCTGTGTGGGGCTAGGCCCAGTCACTACAGATAATATTAACTAAGACTATCTTCGGTATATGTATCTCATGGCCAAATGCATCGATTTTCATATGAATGCCGAGATGTGTCACCTAACTTCTACTTTTAATAGCGGGATATTTACATAAATGGTTCATAAATTTTGACAGAATGTGCAATCTGATCCCTAAACTTTTAATTTATTCAATTTAGTCCCTGAACTTTGGCAGAATGTGCAATTTGGTCTCTAAACTTTTGACTTGTTTAATTTAGTCCCTAAACTTTTAGTGCATGCTTAATGTAGTCCCTGAATTATAGGAAAATGTTCAATATAGTCCTTTTATTAATTTAAGATCAGTGATAACGTTGAACATTGTTATATAGTTTAGGGACTAAATTGAACATTTACTAAAAGTTCAGGGACTGAATTGAACAAGTCAAAAGTTCAGGGATCAAATTGCCCATTCTGCCAAAGTTTAGGGACTAAATTGAACAAATTAAAAGTTCAGGGACCATATTACATATTATATCAAAGTTTAGGGACTATTTGTGTCATTTTACTTTTGATAACACTTGGTGCAAACCCAATGTTCATTTATGAAGCGAAGACAATATGAGAAATCGAATTTAACGATGGGAAAACTCTTTTGAGCGAAAGGAGGAGAAACCAAATTATAGACTAATGGAAGGGCCAAACGGAAGCTGCGTACGGGGAATGGTGGTCGATTCGGATCGCATTACGCTGGTTGCGCCCCTGCAGCTACGCAACCAATCCGATGATGAAGATCTCTGTCATCTCTCATTCCTTGTTACGTCAGACACTTGGATTTGATATCAGACCTCTCACGTGCCTACAGTTCTGCCAACACCTGACTTTTTTTTTTTTAATGTAAAGCAGGAGATACGATTCGTCACACGTGGCAATCCGTACTGCTCACCTTACGTGAAAACCGGGAGCCGGAAACAACGGTGATATTAATTCGAATGGTGACTATTCGAAGAAATCGATGACCATCAATCTCTAGATTCTTTCTTGATCTTGATTCTTCGTATTTTGATAGATGTCGATAGACTTTTCGATTATCGATTACGCTTGTTCGACGAACGATTATTGTGTTGTTCTTTTCAAGAGTCTTTTTAAATTCTCCATGTTGACTGGTCATGGTTCTAAAAGTTTTTAATGAGTTAATCGAAAGATCGTGTAGTCGAAGAGTCATGTGAGATGCCTATATATAGACGAGTCTTCCGACTATTTCAGTAAATTGAATTCAACAAATCTAATAGTCCATCCATCTCCTTCCTTAAATGTTTCTCTTGTGTGAGTATTATAAAAAACTTTTGGATCAAGACTTGATATCAAGCATTGCGCCTTTGATTCTCTACATTAACAAGATGGTATTCCTTTGTTTTATTCTTATCATCTGCTGAATATCGGCAGCAACGTTCCGACGTCCGACGATGACTTCTCTCTCGATAGACTTCTGAAAGAGTCGGTAAGTGTCAGAAGATTTGTCGGTCAAACAAAGAATGAAGGTCACTTGATTTATCGGTAACGTGTTGGTCATTTCCCGACCGTGTGATAAAATTGTAAGTGTTCTTCACAGTGAAAATAGATCGTTTAACCTTTCCCCAGAAGTTTAGGTCCTAACTTTACAATCTAGACCGTCCGTGTTATGAATGGATGACCTAGCTTATAACTAACAAAAAATATATAAAAAGTTAAAAAATTGACCCTTAAAAATCGGAGATTTGGGCCGTCCGTCCAAAAATAGACAGTCCGGATTGCAAGGTTAAGTGCCTAACCTTTTAGGGGAAGGTTAGACGATCCGGATCCCTTCATAATTTGCATACTGTCAACTTTTCCTAATTTTTACCTTTTTTTTGCAGTCATCTTAAATTGACCAGTTTTTCCATGACTTTACTGATAAATGTTCGAGCCACTCGCCAGCTTTTTCTCAATTAAATTGCCGGCTAGTTTTGGGTTCTTCGACTCTCACATGAACTATTCATCTACGTATATTTGGGGTTTTCCAACTCTCATGATAACTATATTTCTTTTTATTCTTTTATTTTTGGTTCATCGACCGGACCTCAACTAGTTTGGGATAAATGTGTTGTTGATATTGATGTTGAATACAAAGTCTCCTTGGATAAATAAACAAATAAAGGAAGAGAGAACAATATACGAATATTTCAAATTCGTCTTGATTTCTTCAATAAAAAATCTTATTTGTTTCGATTAATTACTTCGACATTCAATTATCTATTGTTCCTAGTTTATAGAAGAATAAAAGTATCAATTATATTTGAATAAGGCGACTACCAAAGAGAAAAGATGGAACCCAACCAATGCGTCTTTAATATCTAAAACTGCTGACGCACACAGTACTCTAATCTTGTCATAAGCACTGCATCTTAGAATATCACGGTGTCCTATCTCTCCAGATCAAGATGCCATTCTCCATCCACTCTGTTCCAATATTCAATCGACACCCCGAAGAAAACTCGGATAATTCAGTTGAGGGTCAGGTTTATAGTCCTAAAAATACCATAAAAACATCGACTGTCAGAGAGAATGTGATTCCAGATTATGAGGTGCTGTACTTCCGGACCTGAATAGTTAGGGTTCCGAGCAGCAAAAACAAAATGAGAATATCCAACGCCCAGTACAGAGGAAAAACAATGGCAATAATATGCATCCTGTCTCCTGTGAAACGGATCGATTCATCATCCTCTTCCAAGGAAGCTCGAGATGATCCGATAAATCCGGCATATGCTCGCGCTAAATACCCTCTTGGAGCTCTAATCCCACGCTTCTAGGGGGTCATATTTGTAGCAGGATCTTTCTTTCTTTTTGGTGTTCTTGGACAAAAAACCATAGCCATCCAACATTTACTTCTCCATAAGTATATGCTCCGACTGTGCATCTTCAATCGTCTCAACAGAAGTATATGATAGCGAATGGTAAGAGATTCGGATTCTCTTGTGAGCAGGCGAAGAACCACAATCTTTCTGGAGAGTGGAGGGCATATATGTTAGGGCAAAAGGTTCTCCGATTGTCTTCATCTGATAAGTGCATATACATTGAACCAATAAAACAAAAATGTGATTGTACTTGGGAAAATTACCCAAAAAGAGAGAGAGTCCTAAATCTATTGCAATTATGTAATTTAGTCATAAAATTTTTGTATTTGGATAAATTTAATCCATCCGATCAACTTTTGCAGGTCGGTGTTGACGTGATGTTTTTTAAAAGTATCATAATAATTTTTCAAGAATTTTATATTTCGTTTTCTATTTTTCTCCTTCTTTATGCAGTTGGACGCCGGATCGGTTGGAGGAAGAAGAAGAAAAAATAGAGAAAGAAAAAAAATTATATATTTTAAAAAATTGAAAATTTTAAGATATTAGTAAATATTACCATGTCAGTGCTGACTAGTCAAATTGGGCCTTATGACACAAATGCAAAAGATTTGAGACTAAATTGGCAACGATTGTATTAGATTTAAGACTTTTCTGATAATTTTCCTTCTTATAATAACATTTGGATCGAAGAAATTTACGTAGCCCAAGGATGGTTATATAAATCATACATTTTATTTTGGACCCTCTGCATTTTAATAACTGTTACTGTTGGAAAATGTAAGATATAATCTAGAAAAGTAAACCAAATATTCCTGAAGATTTGAGGGATAATAAGGTAAGAAGAATATGACGTCACGAGAAAAAAAGTGCATATACCTGTAAATTATGCCGTGAAACTCCACGTGTGATGGAAATAAGTAACCTAACATGATAATATAATCTTCCTAGGTATGTTCCGTTTCTAGAGAAAATAAAGCCAACGAAAATTCCGGTGGGTAAATAATCAGGAACGTGATCGTGGGTCGTCTCGTTATCGAGAATCGAAGCAACTTTTGATAAGAGAATATGTCTATCACGTAAAGCATTTTCAACATACGGATTACACGAGCAAATGAATGTATACGTACTTATTTTCCTAAAGGGAAAATTGTCCAAAAAACCTATTACACTCTTGCCAAGTCCTAAATCTTTTCACCTTTTACTAATTGAGCTCGTCCGGCCAATTTTAGTCGAAAAGAATTGACGGCGACACCGGCCGTACCAAATAGGATGGACAATGATGATATGGACAAACTTTAGTAATATTTTAATAATTTTTTTGAACCTCCTTACCTCCTTGGCTGCTAAGAAAAGAAAAAAACAAAGAAAAAAATAATAAAAATTTCAAAAAAAATTAAGATATTATAAAAAATTATACACGTTGGTGTCGATCATGCCACGTAGGATGACCGGTGTCCACGTCATCAATTTTTGGTCAAAATTGATCAGACAGACTCAATTGATAAAATGTGAAAATGTTTAGGACTTAATTGAAGGAATTAAAATGTTTATGAATGAATCAACAACAATGCAATAAATTTAGGAATTTTTGGAAAAAAAAATCTTTTTCCTAATTTTAAGGTTTTTTTTTGGTAAAGGCCTAAATTTAAGTTTTTTCTAGTCTTCTTCAATAAATAAATTTTTTGCGTCACAATATGAAGTCTTCCTTGATAAATAAACAAATAAGGAAGATAGTACAATATATTTATATATCAAGTTTGTCTTTTTGGAGAAAAATGTCAATTTTTTTTAAACCTATTATATTAGTGTCAATTCAATCATAAACCTTTTATTAATATCAATTCAATTCTAAATTTTTGGCATTAGTACTAATTTGGTCCTAAATCATTTACATTTATGTCAATTGAGTTCATTCGGTCAATTTCGATCGAAAATTGCTAATCTGGATATCAATTGTCTTACGTGGCATAGCTAGCATCGACGTGGATTTTTTTAAATATTATTTGATATTTTAAATAATTTTTAAAAAATACTTAAAAAAATTATTTAAAATATTAAAAAATCCAAGCTAGTGCCAGCCGTGCAACATAAGACAATCAACATTCATTCAAGTGATTTTCGATCAAAATTGGCCAAAATTACTCAATTGACATAAATGAAAAAGATTTAGGATTAAATTAATATCAATACAAAGGGTTTATGAATGAATTGATACCGATAAAAGGTTCAAGACTGAATCGGCACTAATGCAATAGATTTAGTACTTCTTGACACTTTTCTCTATCTTTTTGTTACGCGCACACATCATGTTCACTCCTTTCTTAATTCTATAGTGATAATTGGGATAAAGATTCTCTATCCGCTCCGCGCTTCTATTGGCACCTAAAAAAATCTCAATCATTGATTATTTTGATAACAACCTTTATTTGCGTCGATCATTGAGACCTTTAATTGGAAACGTCGACAAAATTAGGCATTCCGTTCTTGTGACTCACTCACACGCACGCAAAGATAGTTCATACGGCCGCCAGTGTAAAGAACATTCTACACAAGCTGCCGTATTCACCCTTCATCTGAGGATCATAGTTGTTCAATTCTCTCAAATCGATGATTTATAAGATCGCTTGTGCGAGTTTTTGTTTGTTTTTTGTGTGTGTTTTTACACCCGCGGTATATGCCATATTATTCCATGTATGTATGTATGAATGATCGCAATCTTGATGTATAGGTCAGTGCCGTTGACCTTGGATAGGAGGTCCACATGGCATATGTGGGAACACAGGGACAAAAAGGGACACACGGCGGCCGTGGTGACGATGGCACAGGGAAGAGACAGAGAGTGGATGGATTAGGGTTAGTCAGTGGATAATTGAGATTGTACCGTTTTTGACTGTCAGATAATCATTTTCTTTTTTCTTTGATGCGCTTGCAAGGTTTTCTTTTCTTTTATTAATCACGTGTGATACTTGAGTGAATAATCAACCAATCGGAGATTGATCTCATGGCATCATCGCATCCTATTCTATGAGAAGAAATACGGGGTTTACAAAGATCAGATTTACAAAATTGATTTACGGAGTGATGTAACTGATTGTAAGTGGTTATTTAAAAAAGCAAGCCGCATTCACCATTTAATTATAATGGATAATTACATAAATAGTCCTTAAACTTTGACAGAATGTGCAATCTGGTCCATGGCCTTTTAATTTGTTCAATTTAGTCCCTGAACTTTGGCAGAATGTGCAATTTGATCCCTAAACTTTTGACTTGTTCAATTTAGTCCCTAAATTTTTAGTGCATGTTCAATCTAGTCCTTGAATTATAGAAAAATGTTCAATATAGTTCTTTTGTTAATTTAAGATCAGGGATCATGTTGAACATTTTCATACAATCTAAGGATTAAATTGAACATTTACTAAAAATTCAGGGACTGAATTGAATAAGTCAAAAGTTCAGGGATCAAATTGCACATTCTGCCAAAGTTCAGGGACTAAATTGAATACATTAAAAGTTCAAGGACCAGATTGCACATTCTGCCAAAATTTAAAGATTATTCGTGTCATTTTGCCTAATTATAACTTACCACTTTACTCAGTTAGCCAATTTGGTCTCCCATTTCATCGAGCTTAGCATCTTTCTTACCGACAAGGGCATCGGGACGTTCTCCCACTTAAAATCAAAATTAGGGAAAATTACTAAAAAAACTCCTAAACATATTGCAATTGTGCCAATCCGATCCAAAGTTTTTTTTTACCGATTTAGTCCTAAAGGTTTTTCAAATTCAGTCCATCACTAGCAGTTCGGCAACATAGTATTTTCATTTTTTTTTGAATTTTTTTATGTTATTTGCCACTTTTTCTTCCCTCTTGTTCTTTCTCTAGCTAGAGATGCAAAGTTTGCCTCGGCTAGCCACTAGCAAGATTGAGGCTCGGCTTTGCACTGCCAAGGTGAGGTGAGGATCGGCTTGGCTGGCACTTGGAGAGACCGACCTCGCTCAGCGACAACAAGGCTCGCGTTTGCCATTCATTGCCTCTGGCCAGTCGCTGGTCATCAGAGAAAGAAGAAGAGAGAAGGAAAAGAAAGAAAGAAAGAAAGACGAAGAACAAAAAATTTAATGAACAAGAAAATTTCAAAAAAATAATATAATGTTATGTCATCGGACAACCGGCTGATCAAAATTGATCGAATGGACTAAATTGACACAATTGCAAAAGGTTTAGAACTGAATCGGAAAAAAGAATAAGTTTAGGATTAGATTGACACAATTGTAATATATTTAAGATTTTTTATAATGATTTTTCGGTCAAAACTAGGACCGTAATTATTTGCATTGCATAACCATGGCCTCCGCATGGAGTCAAGCTTCATGATAATACCTAAGCTCATTACTCATCTCTGTCGTGTCAATCCACCTAAGAAAGATCAGGAGCTATGTGAAGAGAAAAAGTAAAAAAGGAAAAAAGAAACGGACATTGCTCTTGCTCTTTGTTGAGACACAATTTGAAAAGGGTCCCCCATCGAAGAGTTAGTGTGGTTCAAAATAATTAATATATTCTAGTTGACATATAAGTTATTGATTTAAGTTTTTAAGTGAATGTGAGTTCAATTGGATATATTGGCGTGCTCGAATTTAGGCTTCCTCTTGGCTATCTCTCCATGTGAAGGTATCGAGCTTCTGTCGTACGGTCCCAACAAATGGTATCAGAGCCGCTGGTAGATAAGAGGCCGTCAATTCCATTCGGGTGTTCGATGGATATCTCATGATGAAATCTCATGACTTAGGTGGTTTCTAGCCAATCTTATGGTTTGGATATGAGGATAGATTGTTGAGATGTACATGTCGCTTGTCGTAGAAAAAGATCTCCCTCTTAGCTACCTCGATCTTCTGTTACGCGCTCCCAACACACTTTGCCATTATTAGAATAGCCAAATGGACCAACTAGTCCCAACTCTCAACGATACTAGAGTTCATAAATTGCTCACCTCGGTCGATGAACAAGAAACGCCATTATTGTCTTTTCGCGTTGCATGCCATCCAAACTCGTTACGTTTACGGCTTGTGAAGCGACAAAATAATCAGGATAAGATCTATCATCCCTCCCTTGCTTGCTTCTATGCCATCAGAGCAATAGCATTTGAAGCCCCTCGTTTCGGAAAAGTTGCACGCTCCATTTTGCCTAACTCGTGAAATTGGGTCACCAAAGTCAGCAAAAGCTCGAATAGATTGAGTTGATACGGTGATTCGACTGGGGCCAAATAAATCACTCGGATTCTTTTGCAAATTAAAGGTGTGACACATCTTATTCAGATTAGAACACTGACTTTTTACTCCATAGTTTTGGTCTTGATGCTAATCGAGCCAGTCGAATCAATACGAGAGATGGATAGATCACTCGCATTCCCTGGTTGATTGTCGAACGACTATGCAGTATGCACCTTATAATGATACTCACCTTTCCATATTGAAGAAAAGCTACATTGTAGGCTACGTCTGCTTGACGAAAAATAATTTCCAGGTAATGTTTTCTTCTTTTCCTTTGTGTTTGTTTGTACAAAACTAGTCAGCCCACTGATGCATGCGCGGGATATGCGAAAAATGTTTGAGTGATAAATCAAGGAATAAAGGATAGATAATGGTGTGTCGGTATAGATGTTGATGGATAAATACTAATGCAGGACAGATACGATCACCGCCAAGGCAAAAAAGATGCACTACCAACCAAAGATAAATATCGGGATAGACTAAGTACACCGTCAAGGCTCAATGGACGAACCACCTGCCAAGGATAATAGATTTTGAGATAGTAAAATTACCAAAAAAGTCTTAAACCTATTGCAATTGTGTCAATTCAGTCATAAACCTTTTACATTTGTGTCAATTCAGTACTTTCGACCAATTTTGGCTAGACATCGCTGAAGTGGTGTGATATGCGCTGACGTGGCCAAATTTTAATATTATTTTAGTATATATTTTTGAATTTATTATTTACTGTTATTTTTTCTTTTTTTTTTGTTTACTTTTTCCGCTTTGTCTTCCTTCTCGATCCTTTTGCTGTGTTTCGTTCTTCATCCTCAAGCCTTTTGAACATGAACAGTTTACTAAGTTGCAACAGTACCTTTGGCGCGGCGAGGGAAGTCGAGGACAGCAAGGACTCAGTATCTCTGATGTGGCGAGGCACAACGAGGACTGCAAGGTGCGACCTTGCGTCACTGGGCGAGGATAGCCTCGCTCTGATACCAGTGTTGGATGGCTTGGGCCTCTCTTAATCTAAAAGCTAGCTCAAATATTGAGGTTTTCCCTCATATTTATAAATCGAACACCAGTCCCTTCCACAATCGATATGAGACAACCCCAATAATCTTTCCCTTACATATCAGGCCATGGGTCAGAGGAAGCGTATGACATTCTGAATTCCCTACCATTTCGATACTTATGAATAAAAAGATATCTATTGACGTATTTCAGCTATATCTCGCTTGTACCTGATCAATTTCGAGTTAACTGACTAAAAGGGAAATGCTAACATATGATTAAGTACGTGGACCTAGGACTCGGATAAGGAATGAAATTTTGACCATAAGAATATTTAGAGCCAATAAAGGCCGATCTAAGAACTATTATGGAATCCATTGCTAGCATTATATGGTTGGACTGCGGGTGATTTCGCTTAACCAACGTATGATTCCAAATTTTTCCTAAATCAAACTCTGACAATCGTGACCGTTGGCGCTAGCGATACACTTTCGCAATTACATGACAATCAAAGTCGCCATGACTTCAATAATACTACTTGTGATGAGAATCACTAAGTCGATACGCATAACGTCTGTAAGAGCTACCCATTAGTTTGAGATAAGCTGAAATTACGATTGATGAAAATTAACCATGAATTGAATCTCGGAATGGGTATCGGACAATGAAGTATTCCAACATTTAAAAAGAATTGTACGCCGTCTCATCGAAGAATGTCACGTGGCAACCACGTCAGCTGAGCCGTTATAATTTGGTTTGAATATGCTAGTTAATCTAATGGTATAGGTTGCGCCACGTGTTGGCTTGATGACCGTTCGATCAGTTTTTATAAATTATGTTAATAAAAATCAAATTTTCAAAAATAAAAAATAATAATCTGATCGAACGGTCGAGGATTAGCCGAGTCGTTCGATTTTGGTCATAGATTTAAGTAATCAGATCTGACGACTGAGAGATAGTTGGCTTTTGATCTAAGCCGTAGATTTTAGTAAGTCAATCCAGTGGTCGTGAAGTAGCCACATGGTTCATTAGGAGCTGTCGGATTAAATCTGAATAAATGGAAAAATAAAAAGTACGGAACGACGTCATTTTAGAGTGCTGGGTCTCGCGGGTCTAGGTCTGGGCCGGGTATCCGACCCGGTCTGAATCATTTTTTTATAATAAAAAATTCAAAAATAATTTTTAAAAAATAAAAAAAATCATAAAAATCCTAGAAAATCCAAAAAAATGTAGGAAAGTTGTGGAAAATTCCTAGGCATTCCAAAAATTTTCAAAAAAATTGAGGATTGACCACAGCCAATTGGTCGATCCTATTTTTGGGATTTCTTATCTGTTCTTACCTTTTAGGGGTAAATCGTCTCTGTTTGATATATGAGATAGGTTGAGAATGCTAAGATAAAAATGAGGGTCAGTCAGGTAATTGATTCTTATGCTTGGGTTCTCGAATCTCGTCACTTTTTTTGGAAATGACGATTGTACCCGTAAATTGTATTTGTTACTCTGATTGAGTCGTGAAAATTGCTTAAAATTAGAATTTAGATCAGGAGGTCGACCAATCCTTTTGTTGGGAATTTTCACTTTTTATCACTTTTTGAAAAGATGATTTTACGCCTATAGGGTAAATCGCTTCTAAATTCCAGAAAAATTCGAAAAATTAGGAAATGGATTGTTTTGATGACCAATCCTATTTCCGTCATCTTTGGACTCCATATTTCATCTGAAATGATAAATTTACCATTCTTGGGCAAATTATCCCAAAACTCTTCAAAATTACGATTTTGCCCCTCAAGGGCAAATCATGTCAAAAACACTCCTAAACCTTGATTGATATTTCTCTAGGCTAATAGGGCCATACTTGGGATGCCACGTTGATTTCATGTGATTTATCCGCGTGTTTTGAATCCTTGATTTACGCATCTATTTTATTGATTGTGTTTGCTAAGATAGTCAATCTTATCTACATAAACTCTTAGATGTAGGGTTCGCGCCTCATTCATTTACATGAAATCTTAAGTTAGATAAATCATTCAACTTAGGTACCAAAAGGGAGTCAACTCTGACAGTTGGTGTAATAAAATCTCCGATTCCATTTATCTAGTTTCCGCATAATTGAATAGAATGCTCCCCACTTTTCGATAGGTCGACCACGTATACCGCCGTTGCGACTTGGGTAACGGGCCTTGGGAGAGGCCTGCGTCTGACCAGACGGGACGACCCATTAGCCCTTCAAGACAGCGCGAGAGAGTCGTGACAAAGGCACAATTGGGAGCATGTGTTATGGTCAATATTGCTTAAGATTGTGCAAATTTTTATAAACAAAGCATCAACAAAGCAAGCACGGCAAAAATAAAATGAAAATGAGTCAATTGAGTTTGGAATTTTAAAAGTTTAGAGGGATGGCTGAAGATTATGAGATTGGGGTCCATCTTTCCTCATCCAAAAAAATTGATTTAGTTTTAATTCGAGAAATTATCTTTAATGATCGGAAAAATTAATTTGGATAATTCTCAAAAAATAATCATGGATAAATATTCAATCTAACCAACTTGTGTGCCAGAGATAAAGGTCTAGAGCTAATCAAGCATCATCAAATAAGCACAAATCTTTATCCGAAATCAGATAATCGCAAGATAAAACAAACTAATTGACCACGGGTGAAATCAAATGGAGAACCATCCATTAGCAAATCAAGTTCAGCCAAGTATACACATGCTTATCGAAAAGCTTCTATCCAAGAAAGTCCATCCAATAACCAAAATTAGCATAGGATCGTGTACATTCAAAATGAAATCCATCCGAATTCCTAAGAGGCAGGCAATCTTCATATGCTAGCACGTGAGATGTAGTTAAGAGATGATATGCCGAAAATTTTCAACTTGTTCAATCACCAATGCACAATTTGGTCAAGATAGGGTTCAACGTGGAAAAATTATCTGACATGCAAGTCAACCTTTGTACGTTTATGCAAAGGTGACAAGAAACTCATGCCATCAAGGAAAATTCGTTCTCAATAATGAATCTAACCAAAACTAGAATATTTTTACATGTCATTGATCGATTTTCGGTTCTAGCACAAATCTGATGGGAAAGATCTAATTTATTCGAATTTCAGTTGCAAGTTAACACAGATTTCCAATTAGAAAGTCGAAGAATTTTACCTTTTCCAGACTGAAAATTTCAGTCCCGAATGTTTGCCTAGGACAGCCGCCTTTTGGTCCGAAATTCGCTGGAAAAATGTCCTCCAACCAGCAAGGGAATCCGCGCAAAACCAGCAACGAAGGAAGCCTTGAACAGCAGCAGAAATTTTTGGACTGAAAAACTGCAGGGATAGGTTAAAAACCGCAGCCACAGCTTCAAAAACCGCAGGGATAGACTGATAACCGCAAAGAAAAAGAAAGGGAACCGCCGGGATAGACTGGAAACCGCAAGGAAAAAGCCAGGAAACCGCCGAGATAGAATGAAAACCGCCGGGAAAAAGCCCGAAAACCGTCGGGATAGGCAACCTCTTATTATCCAAAAAAATCGCCTCTCTCTTTCCTTGCTCTCACGTGTATCTTCTCAAATATTCTGAATAAGATTGCCGACCCCCTGTTGGAAACGACATAATGTTATATTTATATAACTTGGGGTCTCCTAAACCTAATATGATTAGGAATCAATCTAGGCCATTAGATTAGCAATCCTAATGGGATCGACTCTTAGCCGTAGGATTTAATAATGCTGATAATCAGGAGTTCTAAACTATGAAAAGACTTCAAAAATGCGGCTAATACGGGATAGCATGGGCCGGCCTAATTTCACTAGTGTGCGGGCTTAATCGTGCTTGTCCGGGCTTTAATTAACTAAATAATTAATTAATTAAAAGCATCAAAATTTTAATGAGCAAGAATGGGTCGATTTGAAATTAAGAATGGGTCTAATGCCCATGTGAAACTTCAACACATGTATTCATGAATTGCGAAATATTTGCCCGTTAATCTAGTCCAAATTGCCCGTCAAATTAGGTCAATCTCACATCATCGGACCGGATCGATACTGATGCAATGCACATATGATAAAAAAATATATTATGAATGAAAATTATTTTTGGCAAGAGCTATAATTATTTCTCATTTTTATGAAAAAATGCATGATTAATAAAAAATCAAAATTTAAGTGTTAACAGTTGCCTCTTTTTGAGTGGAAGCACGTAGAGGTTTTGCTTAAAGATAAAAATTGAAACCTAAATTTTGCAAATGTAAGTAATGATGATGAAGTTTTTGGTGGGAGTTTTTAAATCCCATTTTCTAGTGCGAAATAGAGATGATGCATGAAATGCAAAACTGTAAATAACATGTGTCAAAACTTCTGCTATCCCACATCAAAGAAGTTCGTGCATAGATCATCTATGAAAATACCAGTTTTACCAAATACCTCATAAGCTAATGATTTCCTTAACCTCCAGACTTCCAGTGGATGTCAGTATGCTAAGGTACTGGCTCATCTGTTGCCAGAAGTTTCCTTCTGACACGAAACGGCGCAAGATCTGTGTAGAGTTTAACACTATGCTCGAGTTGTGGTTCGAGTTGGCCACTTTTTTGAAATCACAAGAGCGCATGCATTGTGAATCAAAAAAGGGTATCAAGATCGCAAGAGCGCATACATTGCAATTTTGATAAAAGACCAAAATTGTCAGAGCGCATACATCACAATCTGGTAAAAGGGACCAAGACCATAAGAGCGCATACATTGTGAAATTGGTAAAAAGATCAAAATCATGAGAGCACATACATCCTGACCTTTGATATGATAATGCTAATAAAAAGTCAAAATTTAAGTGTTAACAGCTGCCCCTTTTTGAATGGAAGCACGTAGAGGTTTCACTCAAAGATAAAAATTGAAACCTAAATTTTGCAAATGTAAGTAATGATGATGAAGTTTTTGGCGGGAGTTTTTAAATCCCATTTTCTAGTGCAAAATAGAGATGATGCATGAAATGCAAAGCTGTAAATAACACGTGTCAAAACTTCTGCTATCCCACATCAAAGAAGTCCGCGCATGGATCATCTATGAAAATACCTGTTTTACCAAATACCTCATAAGCTAATGATTTCCTTAACCTCCAAACTTCCAGTGGATGTTAGGGTGCTAAGGTACTGGCCCATCTGTTGCCAAAAGTTTCCTTCTGATGTGAAACGGCGTAAGATCTGTGTAGAGTTTAAAAATATGATCAAGTTATGGTTTGAGCTGGCCACTTTTTCGAAATCACAAGAGCGCATGCATTGTGAATCGAAAAAGGGTATCAAGATCGCAAGAGCGCATACATTGCGATTTTGATAAAGGACCAAAATTGTCAGAGCGCATACATCACAATCTGGTAAAAGGGACCAAGACCACAAGAGCGCATACATTGTGAAATTGGCAAAAAGATCAAAATCATAAGAGCGCATACATTATGATTAGGCAGAAGACCAAAAACGTGAGAGCGTAAACATCACGAATTGGTAAGGGATTAGAATTGCAAGAGCACATACATTGCAATCAGATAAGAGTATCAAAACCATAAGAGCGTATCATTATGATTAGGTAAAAAAGACCAGGATCACAAGAGCGCATACATTGTGATCTGGAAAAGGCAAAGATCATGAGAGCACATACATCATGATCTAGTACCATCAACGATAATTAGCATATGAGGGACGTATTACCAAATTGAATCGATAAATATGAAAGGTGTGTTGCCTAGACTGAAATCATTGCAAACACGAAAGGTCAGAAATGACAACATAATCTCTAAAGCTGCCAACCAGAAAACTTACCTGGGTTTCTGAGCGATAAGGGAATGGTTAGGCTGACTCCATTATACCTGTCAATTCTCTTGAAAAATGATGATATGCATAAAACCAATGAAAGTGCAACGCCATATGCTGGAAAATTTTGCGAGCTTTTGCCTGCATTATAAAGCTCCACTAGGGAATTTTGCCAATAAGAAAGCATGTCTGACCCTTTTGACAATTTTGATCAAGTTGAATGAGGAATTTTAGTCAGAAAGTACATTCTCTCACTCTCACGAAAAGGCTTTTGAGACTTGACCATTAATGCGGGAAAGAGAATCACTCAGAGCTATCGTCATCATGCCTAACAAAGATCCGGGTATTCTCACAATTAGTATGACCATGCCAATCCGTAAGGTCTTTTATAAGGACTGTAATTCATGCTTGGTCAAAGGCTATTCAAGAGAGACTCATGTGAATCTTTAAGGTCATGAAACGAAATCTTCATCAACTGCATTGGGTTTACAAGTCAGGAACCTACCAAATGAGATAAAATGATCTTGCTCGCACTTTTTCGAGCGATATTCATAAGCATTTGAAACTCTATATTAACCCAAGTGCTCTAATCTGAAGAGACTTTTGGTGAGGGTTGTAATGTAGGTTCAGGGTCGGCTTGGAATGAAAGGCCCATTTTTCAATAAAGGTTGTATGATGAGTAAATCAGTGATCATCCGTCTCTGTCACTTTGTGCTTCAAAAATGATCTTTCTTTGAGGAACCCATTCAAGTAAGACCCTCCTTCTTTCTTGGAGTTTTTTTCGACAGAGCTTTTACTTCTCTCTCTCTCTTTTTTTTAATGGGAGTGGGCGATTTTGCCCCTTCTTTTGCATGGTAAGCTTCTTCATCTTTTCTTTCTCTCTTTTTGCACATCGAGCTCTTTTTTTTTTTAAGGAAGGAAGTGTCTTATCTTAATTGTCTGCATATTGCGCAAGCCGATCTTTCAAGTTTCGGCCTGCCCCAAGACATATTGCTTGTTTTTTCAGATAGTTTGAAATGATTCCTTGCTATGATGATCACCAATTGGGTTTAGAGAAATGAGTCCACCGCTTAAATTGGGTTAAGCAAAGGATCAATGAGTATGGGGTATAGAAATGAAATGCTCTTCGTCATGTCTAGGGCACTTGAGCAAACATAGAATCCGTGTGCAACAAACACACTCGAAGATTGATGCAAGTGAAAGCAAGAAAATCTCTCTCATTCTTCGAACTTCTAAAATTTGCGCCAATGTGAGGTTGTTCCTGACAGGGCTATGAAATGAAATCACCATTCAAAGGGGGTTAAGCAAAGGGCAACCTGTAGTGTTTGGATAGAGGAAATGAATGCCTCACATCATTTTGGTCATTATACTTTTCGCGAGATAACCCTTTACCTTGTAAGTATGGAAATTCTCAAATTGCTCATTGGGGATTGTGATATAGGACGTGTATGGAAATGACTTTCCTTTCGTCGTCCTGACATTCCTCATTCAAAATGTTCAATCCAATCAGATCAGAGGGACTTCCCGATCGAAATTATCTCACAGTAAAAATTAATAATGCAAACAAAACAGCAAATACGTAGTACAAGAAATGATCATCAGATGAATATTATAATTTTATCAAAAGATGTTAAAGCAAATCAAGTATAATACTTCTTTACAGCATCAGAATTAACAGGACTGGTGAAAACACGACCATCCATCTCTGCAAGGATTAAAGCACCTCCTGAGAGTACCTTCTTTACGACGTATGGATCGCCGTAGTTCGGAGCAAACTTTCCCTTTGGAAGCGGAACAATAGGCAATAATTTTCGCAAAACAAGGTCTCCTATCTAAAAATGCCGAGGCCTGACTTTCTTGTTAAATGATTTAGCAACCCTCTGCTGGTAGCACTGGCCGTGGCATAAGGGTTTAAGTCACTTTTCATCAATGAGGTTCAATTGGTCCATCCTCTGCTGGATCCAATCGGCTTCAGTCAGCTTGACCTGAGATAATATACGCAAAGAAGGGATTTCTACCTCAACTGGTAACACTGCTTCCATTCCATACACAAGGGAATACGGGGTCGCCTCAGTAGAAGTTTGGATCGAAGTTCAATACGCCATAAGTGCAAAAGGCTACTTCTCGTGCCAATCACAATAATTCTCAACAGTCTTGGCGAGGATCTTCTTGATGTTTTTGTTGGACGCCTCTATTGCACCATTCATCTGAGGATGGTATAGGGAAGAGTTCAAATGCTTGATCTTGAATTTTATGAATAAATCATCAATCAACTTGTTGTTTAAATTTGAGCCATTATCAGTGATTATGATTTCAAGTGAACCATATCAAGCAATGATGTCTCGATTGATGAATTTCACGACATTTCATGCCGTGACTGCCAGATACGATGCTGCTTCAATCCATTTGGAAAAATAATCAATGGCGACTAAAATGAAACGATGTCCATTAGATGCCTTGGGGTTGATTGGACCAATCACATCAATCCCCCACATGGAGAAAGGTCATGGCTCAAATAATTGATGTAGCTCGTTCGGAGGAATGTTGATCTTGTCATCATGAATTTGGCATTTGTGATTTCTACGAACATGTCGGATGCAATCACTTTCCAAAGTGAGCCAGTAATAGCCTAATCTCATAATCTTTTTGGCGAGCATGTGGCCATTCATATGTAGACCGCAGATTCCTTCATGTATTTCTGTCATCAAACGGACAACTTCAGTAGAGTTAATGCATCTCAAAAGAACTGAATCCAAGGATCTTTTATAGAGACTCTCTCCACTCAAGAAAAACTTCGAGGCCATCTTCCTTAT
This sequence comes from Rhodomyrtus tomentosa, assembly GCA_028455895.1. Classification (NCBI taxonomy): domain Eukaryota; kingdom Viridiplantae; phylum Streptophyta; class Magnoliopsida; order Myrtales; family Myrtaceae; genus Rhodomyrtus; species Rhodomyrtus tomentosa. The sequence continues at coordinate 6,355,533 of JAPCWY010000003.1, read as the reverse complement.
GTACCTTTGATCAGACACCGTGCTCTTTTCAGGAAATTTTTGCTCCTGAATGTAAGTCTTGATATCATGGTACCAAGGCTTGTCATCAGGTTCATCGGTTATGGTCATACAATAAGCTGACTTTTTCAGTACCTCAATCTTCAATGGCTCGACCTCAAGCCCATTAGTAACTTACAACATCGAAGATAGAGTAGCCAATGCATCAACGAACTGATTGTGAATTCTGGATAAATACTCGAACGAAATATCATCAAATTCTTCTACCAATTCATCCAGGTACTGATGGTACAACAACAACTTAGCATCCTGTGTTTTCCATTCTTCGACCGTCTGAAGGATGATTAAGGCTGAGTCTCCAAATACCTTAAGTCGGGTTACACCCATTTCGATTACGGCCTGTAGGCCCAGAATGCATGCTTTATATTCTGCAATATTGTTAGTTCATGGAGATAGTGACTTTGATGCCACATGATAATGTTGACCACCTGGAGATATTAAGACTGCTCTTGTACTCGATCCGGATAAATTCACAGCTCCATCAAAATACATGATCCAGAAATAATCTTCCATCGCTATGACTCTATCTTCAGGTTGATATGAATCTTCATCTTGCCCTGGATTTTTGGCCAGGACATTGGCTATGGCTCGTCCTTTTACCGACTTTTGAGACAAATACTGCACATCGAGCTCAAAAATGAGGATCTGCCATTTAGCAAGCCTGCCAATTAGGGCAGGTTGATTTAACAGGTACTTGATGGGATCGCATTCTGTCATCAAGAGAATTTGGTAATGCAAAGTGCATTGCCGTAATTTGTGCAATACCTAAACTAGAGCAGCACATGTCTTCTCAGCTTCAGAGTAGTTCATCTCGAAGGTTGTGAACTTCTTGCTTAGATAATAAATGGCGTGTTCTTTCCCATCGTCTTGTCTTGTCTGTGCTAGTATAGCTCTCAAGGATTCACTATGGATCGTGAGATAAATGATCGAAGGTCGCCCCGATACTGGCAGAACAAGCACTGGTAGATTCATGAGGTGTTGTTTTATTTTCTCAAAGGCTTCAGCACAATCATCATCCTACTCGACCAACGCATTCTTCTTTAACAACTTGAAGAAAGGCTTAGCAGTTTCAGATAGCTGAGAAATGAATCGGGCAATATAATTCAACCTGCCTATGAGGCTTTGAACTTCTTTGACGGTCGTTGGCGACTTGAGCTCACATTAGACAAGTTTATCTCAATACCCTTATTGCTAACAATGAACCCGAGCAACTCGCCCGAGTTGGCGCCGAAAACACATTTGGCGGGATTAAGGCGTAGCTTGAACTTCCGGAGTCTGTCGAACAGCTTTGTCAGGGTTTCAATATAATCTTCTCCACGTCTTGTTTTTGCAATCATGTCATCGACATAGACTTCAATCTCATTGTGCATCATGTCATGGAATAAAGTAACCATAGCCCGTTGATAAGTTGCACAGCGTTCCTGTGACCGAAGGGCATTACTTTATAATGGAACATCCCCAACGGAGTAGTGAATGTTGTCTTCAGTTTATCATCCACGTTCATCAGGATTTCATTATAGCCTGAGAAACCGTCCATGAATGAAAACATTTCGAATCCAGCCGTACTGTCTACGAGCACATCAATGTGTGGGAGTGAGAAATTATCCTTGGGATTAGCCTTATTTAGATCACGCTAGTTGACACACATTCGAACTCGATTATCTTTCTTTAGCACAGGAACAATGTTAGCAACCCAGTCAGAATATTGGGTAACCTCAATAAATCCCACATCAAGGAGATTCATGACCTCTTTCTTAATTTTTTTTGCCAACTCTGGTCTAGGCCTTCGTGATTCCTGCACTACTGGCTTGAATGAAGGATTAGTCGGTAAGCAATGCTCAACAATTGATCGATCAAGATCGGACATATCTGCATAGGACCAGGTGAAGATATCTTGGTAATCCCTCAGGAGCTTGGTAAGACGTTCCGCCATTTTAGTAGACAAGTTTGCCCCGATTTTCACCTCTCTTGGATCCTCTTCATCGTCCAAGTTGATTGATATATTCTCATTGCCAGTCAGAGGCTTAATCATCTCGTGCTGTTCAAACTCCCGACGGATTTCTTTATAATCAGGAGAGAATTCGTTTAAGTCGTACACGCCATAATTCAATGGATCACCCTCCTCATATTTGTCCCTGAAACATAAAATGACGAAATCAGAGAAACAAACAGGGTTTAATCATACATGTATCGCAATTTCCTTCAAAAACTAGTATGTATTTTCGAACACATTTTTTTTGAAGACCGTTGGACGAGAGCTCTTGAGGAAACCTAACCCTCAGTGCTTACCATGGATGAAAAATTATTCACTCGTTGGTTATCGTCATCGGGTCAGTTTGGGATGCCTCACCAAGATTTCAAAATTTAATGAAAAATATCTGTAATTTTATTGATGTGAAAATCAACGAATTACATCTTATTGAGTGCAACAATGAATCGAAATGAAATCCTAACATGCGACATGAATTTAAAATCCTAATGCGGTATGGAAAAATTAATGGAAGCTAGAAAGATCCCACGCAGGGGATTGCAAAAACTCAAAAAATGTTACTTGAACCCTCCATTGGATCTTCGATCATTGCATCGACAGACAAACTTAGAGATCCAGACGCCATGCAAAGGTCCTCTTCTGGCACTTTATCAACTGGTACAAGATCCTCATATATGGCTCCAATAATTAGATCATTGAACCAACCGATGAGATCGAGGAGTCCATCATCAGCTGCATCTTTGTCTAGCATCATTAGCTCAGCCAAAACATTTTGGCTATGTGGTGAATCTGGGAATGCAATCCTTAGGTCATCTTCGAACTGGGCAGCTCATCGTATCCACCGACCACACCAGCTGATCGGAAAGTAGTGTATAGTGGGGGCGGTGAAGGACTAGCTTCGGACCTTCCACGGCCTCTCCTGTACTATCTACCATGTCTAGACTGGCCACGTCCTCGGTGCCCCAAACCAGCGGTATGGGATTGTCTATTAAGTTCAATTGGGGTACGGATTCCTTGACAGTGTCGGCCTAAACCTGTGTCAGGTTCGAAACCATTGCTAACCATTACTTTTTTTCACCATGATAGAAGCGTCAGATATCTCAGGAACGGGTAGAGGACTTTCTGGTGATGTATGTCATGCCCCGAACCCGACGAGCACGCAAGCATCCCACCAAGCCGTTTCTTTATGAAAGCTCCAAGATCCAACGGTCAATGTCCTTTGCGCTAAAAGAAACATACATGCGGAAGCGATGCCAACTCCAATTTTCAAATACAGCAACACCCAATGACTCAGGACACAAGGGTACACCTTTCATAAAGGTCAAATATACATTTATTTATTACAAATCTAAATCCTCGAAATCAGTACTATTCAATTCTAAGGTCATGAAAGAGAAGTCTTCATTTTTCCTCTAGTGACCTCGTCTCTGTGCCAATCCATGGCAAGTCCGCACTTCCGTCGTCAGGAACCTGAAAAGTTAAGCCCCCACTAGAGTGTGATATAAATCTCAGTAAGGTGGGTCTTAACCCTAGGTTAGGCCGACCGTCGACTCAGGCAGTCATATACCCCAATAGTTTAACTCATAGATATATTAGTCAATTCAAATACAGATAACCATATACAGGTGATAGGAAGGCAAATACGGTATCATAACACACTCAGAGGTTCATACACGACTCATCCTGTCACCTCACCACAATCATCCTTTCCCCCTTACCTCATTCTCATGCCCGCGATTAAATTGCATCAGGCTCGGTCCGCGTAAACGCATCAGACCGTCATTGACAACCCGCGTAAACGCATCAGGTTCCAATGATTCTCCAGGCTGGTACCAATGCCTCATATCTCTGTCCCACGATTAGATCGCATCAGGACCGTGGCCATCATAACCCCGCGATTAGATCGATTCAGGGCACTACTGGCAACCCGCGTAAACGCATCATGTTTCAATGATTCTCCAGGCCAATATCATCACCTCATTCCTCCGTCCCGCGAATAGTTCTCATCAAGACAGTGACCAATTCAACCGCGCGATTAGTTCGCATCAGGGCGCCACACAACCTCAACTTGACCCCGCGGTTACATTCTATAAGGGATCCACCTCCCGCCCTGCATCTCATACGCCTCAGGGCCTTGCCATGTCATGTTCAAGCCATGCTTCTCAATTCCACTCACAGATAAAACAACAGGTGCAACTCATGCACAATTTGAATTCTCATGGTATGTAGGATGATCAATGACATTCGACATGGCATATGATTTAAACTCAAGCATTAACAAGCCTTCAAATCCTCTAAATCATTCAAGAACACATACCATAACCAACTACCTTGAAATTACTCAAGGACTAATTGAATCTTTTACCGACTCACCCAATTGAGTCCAATCTTCCTAGCATAAGGTTAGGAATTCCCTTACCTTGAATTTGATAACACCAAAATTCTCTTCTTGGATCCTCGCAATCTCGATTCCAAGGGTCCAAGACAAACCTCACCACGCAACCTAGGAATTTCAATCAATTAGTCAATTTCTATGTCCAATTCCTCAATCCATGAACCATAAACCTCCATAGCATAATCCTCATCATCTTAACATGCCTTAATTATCAATTTGAGGCTCAAAACCCAACACCAACGGCCCTCACAGCCCGGCATTGCACAGAACAGAACCGGTTCTTCCCGATTCTGTGCAAATCGAGCACGATCAGCCCTAAACCAACTCTAAATCCATCTTTTAATCCTCATCCTACCTCTTAACATGCCTATCTGTGGGTTTTTGAGGCTCACCATGAGTTTGAAGTCGATTGGTTGCCGAAAACCCGTTGAACGTCGCCGGATCTCCCTAGGTCAGTACTGGCAATTTTCTGTTCCAAGTTCACAAGACCGATTCAAGGTCAAAACTTCATCAAATCAAGCCCAAATTTTTACCACAGATTCATATACATGTCTACTAGACCTCCAAATTTGACCTCAAAAATCCAACATTTCGGCCTCTGAAAGGGTCAGAAACCGAACCTACCTCAGGCTGGAGTAGATTTCGTCGGCTCTCGATAAAATACTTGGCCGGAGCTCCTCGGTGGTCCAAATGCCTCGCTTCCACTTCGAGGAGGTCAGCAAGACGTAAATTTAGGTTGGTATGGTCGGCCGGCGTCCAAGTGGTGGCCAGAATAGGGCGTTGGTGGTGTCAAACTGCAGCTCCAGAAACTAACCGGCGGCAAGCAGAATGGAGAAGGTAGATGAACAGGTATTCGGTGGTTCTTGGGGAAGAATGGCCGAAAATGAAGAAAGAGAGAGAGTGAGAAGGCTTTATTCAACTCTCATGGTCAAAGGGAAGAATGGTTGGTGCAAAAAGTTGGATATGAACCCTCCTTGCTTGATCTTGTGACACTTGTCCTAAGTGTCAATCAACTTGATCCAATGGCCACCATCTCTTCTAGTTTTTGGCAGCTTATGGGGTAGGGATAAAGACCAAAATGCCCTTCTTCAATTGTACGGGCAAGGTTTAAGCTTGAGGGGCAAAAGGGTAATTTTACCTCCGACGTTCAGAACGCCGTTTTTCTCGCTCTAGAATTCTTCGATAGGGTGACGGCCAATCCGAATAACGTTGAAATTCTTGATTCTCCATTTTCAATTTTCAAGACTTGTTTATGATTAATGAGTCTAAAAATGACTTGGAAATCAGAATGTCACAATGCATGAATAGTCTGTATCATTTCAAAAGCATGGTTTGAGTCCTCCTCATTATGAACAAGCTCAATGTAAGGAATAGCTGTCGCATTAAAAATTTGATAGTCCTCTTTACCATAGACAATCACCAGCTTCTGCTTGACAACAAACTTGATTTTCTGATGAAGACTTGACGGCATAGCTCCTGCGTTATGAATCCACGGACGGCCCAACAAGAGGTTGAAGGCTGACAGAATGTCTAGCACTTGAAATAAAACATTGAACACAGGGGGTCCGATCTGAATATCCAAATTAATCTGGCCCATGACGCCCATCTTCACGCCATCGAAAGCTCTAACTGAGGTCTTGGCTGCTTGCATCCTAGCCAGATCAATCCCGAGCCAATTCAAGGTAGCTAGAGTACAGATGTTTACGGTTGACCCATTGTCAATGAGTGTCCGAGCCACATAAGTTTGCCTATGTTTTACAGTTATGTGTAGGGCCTTGTTGTGGCCTCGACCTTCGGCAGGAATTTCATCATCAGCAAATGCAACCTGATCTTCAAAAGGATGGCCCTAACAAAATTCTCCTGTTTGTCTTGGTCAATATCTTCTGGGACGTGTACCTGCCCCAGCACCTTCATGAGGTATTCCCTATATTTTTCAGATGACTGCAAGAGCTCGAGTAAAGAAACTTGTGCTGGCAACTTTCGCAACTGATCAACGATATTACACTCGCTTGTCTTGATTATAGCTAAAAACTCATTTGCATCCTTTTTCGCGACCTACTTGGTTGATTGGTCTTCATTGTACGTACGTCCAGATCTCATCACCAAAGCCAGATCATACGACCAAGGAACAACCCTTAACGTCTTTGTAAGGAAATGACTGAGGTGAAGTGATCACCAGATCTTCAGGTATGACAATCCCTAACTCATCATCCGATGCATCTTTAAGGAGAGGCATGTCAACCCAATCCAAATCGGCTTTGACCAGGCTCGCTACATCAACTCCTGCTACTTCAACTCTGAAAAATGCTCAAACCGAGTCATGGTCAAGGCAGCAAACTCCTGGTCCCAATCGATGACAATCTAAGAGATAGTGACGACTATCTTTGCTTGATTGACCCTGACTATTAATCTATTCTCTATAAGGGCTGAAATCATCTTCCGCAATTGATTCAGTGATACAAGCTCTCTAGCTTGGTAATAACCTGCTCTAACCAGAGCATCAAGAACGTCTGCTACCTGGACCTTGAACACACTTGTCGGTTGAGTATCGCAATCAAACACAACATTAATTTTACCAGAATGGTCGAATAGAGGATTATTTTGGACATTTGGCTGATTACTACCCTGGAATGAAAACGCCTTAGAATTGAGCAGGTCCTGGATATGATTCTTGAGCACAAAGTAATTGTCAGTGTCGTGGCCAGCTTCACCTCGATGATAATCGCACTTCTTGGATGGGTCATATCTAGGTGAGCTGGTATTACTAGGTCGCAAGGGTTCTGAAGTCAAGGGCTCTTTCTTGCGCAATATGGCTAGAACTTGCGACAAGGTGCCCGGCACGGGAGTATATTATCGGTTATGCTGATTTCCCCTTTGCCCTTGTGAACGGGGGTTAGTTTGCTGCTCATTGGGCATTGGCATGACTGGTGCTTGGGCCGTCATGTTAACTTGGAAAGAAGGCTATTTCTTTGTTGTAAAACGCTTGGCAGGCGTGCTAGCATCCCCGCACCAGCCTTTCTTCATACCACCTTCTACTTCCTTGGCCATTGTTATAAGGTGAGCAAATGATGTTGTAGAGGTGCCAAGGACTCGTGTGCGCATAGTCTGTGGAAGAGTGGAGACAAACAACTTCATCAGTTCCCTCTCAAGGGAATGGACTTGAGTTGGGACGCAGTGTTCCTCTACCTGGTAGCGTATTGTTTGACCATCTTGCCCTTCCTTATTTTGGCTTGTTCCAGGTCCTCCTAGAGACGAGGACGTCTATATTGAAACTGAAGTACTCGATAAAAGCAGTTGCTGCTTGTTTTCAATTCCATATGCTATATAACTCATAGTCAATATACCATCGCATGCTTGCATCTCTCAGACTGACCTGAAAAGTTTGAACTAGTAGAGGACCATCGTCAGCGTATTTGCTCATTCTCGCCTGGTACATTTGAACATGTTGCACAGGATTGGACATGTCGTCGTATTTCTCAAAATCAGGTACTTTAAACTTCTCTGGCGCATCCACTTTTGCGAAGACAGAAAAGTCGATATGAGGGATGCTGTGCGTTCCATGAATCTCTTGGAGTCTTTCTTCCATCTTCTGTTTCATATTTAGTTTCATCTTTTGCTCCATCTATTGCCCCATTAAGCCATCAGCTTTACTACATCATAAGTCTGCTCTGGAGCCACAAGGCTGGCTTGGTGAACTAGAGCTGCCAGTGGAGCATTCATACTAGAGCCTAGGATGAACATGTCCTCCAGTGATAAAAACTGCTCTTGGTTCTTGCATGGACCATCAGCCGCAAGAGGAAGAGGAGGTGCCATTGGTTGGGGAGTTTGGCCAGGCAATGACATCTTAGCCATGAGGCTTGTTAGTACTTTGTCCGCCATCTGGGAGACTAAACTATCAAATATGTGATTGAGAGCGTCCACGTGTTCCTTGAGAGCCTCTTGGATCAAAACATTCATTTCAACTTTGTCAGTCATTTTCTTCACGACTGATCTGGTGATGTGTAAATGACTCGTGATAAATTACCTTTAAAGAAAGATCGCATGAAGATTAGTAAAATGAGCGAGGATAGTGAGCCAGTCCATGACAACCTTCTAGACTTGACGAAAAAGATAGATATAAGCAGAGAAATGAATTAAGTGCTATTTCCAGTTTTGTCGATCTTTACGATAAAATTTTTCAGAATTCGCACGTTGATTGAACAATTCCCAAATTTTTCGAGCTGATACAGCACACCATGATGAACGGCTTTCGTGTTCGAACTTAAGGTTAGAAGTGAACCGATCAGTATATTTTGATGCTTTGTTGGAAATATTGTGCCTAGAAAACGGTTCTGTCCGATGTTTATTGAATGAAACGAAAACCCCCCTTAAAGTACGGATTAAAATTTGGAATTTTTCAGGTTATTAATTGAAACATCAACCTACAACTTTCATGTTTCGTCGTTCAGCATTGGAGGTCGTTTATTAGGGGTATTTCGCAAAATAATCTAGAGTCTGAAAAACGTGCGAAATTCCAGCTTGCTCCGTTCCGGCCATTAGTTCCGTATTAAATAGGAAAAGTCTCGGATTAGCACCAAACTTTTTCTCATAATATTTTAGGATTTCATGAGTATTTTTTATTTGAGGTACGGAGGCTGAATCCAGCTTGAATGGGGTGAGAAAAATTGAGCAATCCAATGAAGTCAGAGTGAAAGCTGAACTGAATTAACGACTAAAAGTGTTGTCATAAATACCAAACCTAAAATCTGACAAAAGTTTCTTAACAAGAGGCCTAAGAGAGTAAAGAACATGACAAGACATCGAAAAAAGACAACAAATCAAATGCAAGACCAATAATCAAATGACTTAATGACATGGCGATGTCGATTCACTACTTCAAGAGGGCGTGCTTGTCTTTTGTCACGCCCCGCTCCCCGAGCACGAGCACGCGAGCATCCCTGCAAGTAAACCAAAATAATCTCTTAGCGGTCCCAAGATCCACCAATAGAAATCGAGAGATATAACAAAAACCATCAAGCATACGGAAGCACTACTAACATAAACCTCCGTACAAAAAAAAAATAAAGATTAAATGGGACCTGGATATCATATATCATTCATACGTCGAGGTGTACTGTTCATATAACTCGAATACTAAAATTCGCTAAACAAAAAGGCGACAGGGTAAGCATGTCAAAAGGAAACATCCACAAAATCCGTCAGGAGCGGGGTCAGGTCGCCAGTCAAAAGATCGGATCGCCATCTAGGGTCGTCTAGGATGAGCTGTTGGAGTCGTCCGTGTCCTCTGCGTCCTTAGTAGGCTCATACTCAGAAAATGTCTCGGACGGAACCTCAACCGAATCCTTTATAGTCGCCTCTTGCGACGGCTCAGCGAAGTCACCCTCGAACGCCTCCAAAACTATGACCTCCTTCTGCTTCAGCTCCTCGGTGAACTCCAAGGTCAGCGTTCGTCTGGTCCATTCCTAGACCCTACTACCGAACTCTCGGGCAACTCCTGCTCCGCCACGGTCTAGCACCAATCGGGTATGATACCCTGTGGTACCTCATGGGGCTTCAACGACCCTATCTGTGAGTCACCTTCCTTCTTGAACTACGCCTCGAATCTATGAGGCTTCCACTCAGGCTTACCTTTGTCGACCCATACGACGGTACACTTCCTCACATATACGTTCCCTTGCCTATCTGGGAACTCATCATAGTACGCCGTCATCTCCTTTGAGTCCCCAAAACGGGTTGACCACATAGCTAGACCTAGGATCTGTCAAGTAAGGTTTCCCTAAAGGGGTGAGATACACATCTCAGTAAGAAAAACCTAACCCTAGGTCAGGTTGACAGTCCACTCAGGTAGTTGCGTCACTCGACTGATCTAATTTCATGAACACATGGACATAACAATCACAACTCAATAAACAACAACACACAGAAGACAGGCATGCATTTATGATCACGTGTCACATTCATATGCACATGTATACTTAGTCTGCCACTTCACCACATCCATCAACCTCTGCTTGCCTCATTCTCTAGCCTGCAAACTAGTTGCCTCAGGCTCGGTTCGAGTAAACACATTAGACCGTTGTCGGTGACCCACATAAACGCATCAGGTCCCGATTCATCTTCAAGCAAGGTTTATGAGCTCATACTCCGTTCCGCAAATCATTTGCATAAGGACTGTGGCTATTTTAACCCGCGACTTCGTCGCATCAGGGCGCCACCTAATCATATTTCACCCCGCAACCTCATCGCACCAGGGTCTCAACCTTCCGCCCCGCGTATCTCACGCCTCTGGGCCTCACTATGCCATGCTCATGCCACCCCGCATCATATGCATTGATTTTCAATTCAATTTTACACTCACTGGCAAATACGCATTCAATGCATTCCATAAATTCCGTGGCATGCAAGTCAATTCAAATGGCATACATCATAACAAACAACTCAGGCATATATATATATATATATATAATGTCACACAATCATACTTTAACGCTTCCGGACATATCAAGGTTACCCCATTTGTCAATTTCTTATAAACTAATCCAATCGGCCCTCGACTTACCCAATCGAGTCCAATATCCCTAGCCTCGGTTTAGGAATTTCCTTACTTTTGCTTGGCAACGCAATTAACTCCTTCTTCCACCTCCTAAGATTCGGCCAACTCAAGTCCAAGGCTAATTTGTCGCGCAACCTAGGATAATCAACCGATTTGTCAAATTCCCAAGTTCAAATCCTCAATTCATCAATCCAATCACCCATAATACACCCCTCATCATCTCTTCACATCATAAACACTAATTCACAGCACAAATCCAACATATTCAGGCCCCCACAGAATCAGTTTGGCCCGGCATTGAACCGGTTCCATTCGGTTCTGCACATGCCGGGTCCAACCGGCCCTAAGCTACTCCAAATCTATCAATTATATACTATTCTACCTCTTATAACATCTACCTAAGGATTTGGGAAGCTCACCGGTGGTTTCAAGCTAAATGGTCACCGGAAAGTCGCCGAATGTCGCCGGAACGTCCAAGCATAGAATACCGGCAGTTTCTGGGAAAAATGTTCAAAGTCGGTTCGTGGTAAAAAACTTATCAAATCAATCCCCAATTTTTACCACAGAACCATATATATGTCTACTTGATCTCCACCAAATTTGAGCTCTAGATTCCAATATTTCGACTGTCAAAGAGTGTGAGAACCGAACCTACCTCTGGTTGGTTTCAAATCTATCGGCTCTTGGGAGGTTGCTTGTCCAGAATTCTACAGTGCTCCAAATGGCCTGATTCTTATTGGAGGACATTGAAAAGACGTGAATCTACGTCTGGGTGGTCGATCGGCAGTAGATGATGGCCGGAGATGCCGGTCGTGGCCAGCGAATTGGAGGTCCAGCGGCAGTCGGGCGAGCAGCAGAATGAAGGAGAAGAAGAAGAAGAAAAGGGATGTTGGTGCTCGATGGTTCTGGCCGAATGCAAGAGAGAGAGAGAGAGAGAGAGAGAGAGGTGCGAGAATTGTTTATCCTAAAATTTGGTCAAATGAGTTGATTGGTAGGTGGGCATTTAGTGGACAAGACTAATCTTTAGATCATCCATTGACACTTGGCATGTGCTCTATCCAAAGAGATCCAACGAATCCTTTTTACCCTTGTGTTCGGCAGCCATGGACGGGTTGAAATGCCCATTTTTCCCTTCTTCAATTATAATAACAAAGTTCTAAGCTTGAGGGGCAAAATGGTCATTTTATCCCCGACGTTCCGAATGTCATTTTTCTTGTTCCAGGATTATTCGATAGGGTAACGGCTAATCCAAATGACGTTGGAATTCTTGATTTTCCATTTCAAACTTTTCAAGACTCGTTTTTGATAGTTTTCTCTATCAAACGTGACTCGAGCCTATTCCGAACTGACGGGCGGCTTCTGCAGACATTACGCGTATCAACCCCGTGATTCCCATCACGTTTAGGGCTTGTCAATTCATGGCGGCTTTGGTTGTCATGTAATTGTGATGGTTATTACTAGTCCCTATGGTCTCGATCGTCTCAGTCCGATTTAGGATAATTTTGCAAATCATACGCTGGTTAAGCGGCATCACCCGCGCTCTAGTCGTACGACACTCGCAGGATAATCCTTGATCGTTCTTTGATCAACCTTTTAGTGGTTCTAAATATCCCATCGACAATCCTTATGGTCAAAGCACCATTTTTTATCCGAGTTACCTAGGTCCACGTACCTAGTCTCACGTTTGCCTTTTCCCTTTGGTCAGTCTACTCAAATTGATTAGATTTGAGCGGAATACAACTGAAATACATCACTTGATATATATAAACTTCTCATTATAGAGTCTGAAACTGACTGGAAATCAGAATGTCACAACTCTTTCCCCTTACAAAAATTTCGCCCTCGAAATTTACATTATAGTCAATTGCTCAAAGAAATGGGGGTGCTGTCGCCTCATCGTCTCTTCATTCTCCCACGTGGCTCCTTCCGTTCCGTGGTGCTCCCATACAACTTTGACTAGTGGGATCTTCTTATTCCTGAAGATCTGTTCTTTCCGGTCCTCGATCCTTATTGGCCTCTCCACGTAGGACACTTTGTCATCCACCTCTATGGTTTCGTAATCCAGCACATGCGTCGGGTCAGGTTCATACTTTCTTAGCTTCGACACATGGAATACGTTATGTACCTAGGATAGATTTGGCGGAAAGGTAAGCTGGTAGGCCAGGGTTTTAATTCTTTCCAATATTTCAAAGGGCCTACATATCTTGGGTTTAGCTTCTCTTTCTTTCCTAATCGCAACAGTCCCCTCATTGGCAACACTTTGAGGAAGACGTGATCGCCCACTTGAAACTCCAGAGGCTTGCGCCGCTTGTCTGCATAGCTCTTCTGGCGACTCTGCGCCGTCCTCAGTCTATCCCGGATCACTTTCACTGCTTCTACCGATTGCTCTACCAATTTAGGGCCTGTAATGCTTCTTTCTCCTACCTCGTCCCAACAAATCAGTGTTCTACAGGCTCTGCCATAGAGTGCCTCAAACGGTGCCATCTGTATACTCTGCTGGTAGCTATTATTGTACGCAAACTTTACCAGGTGTAATTGCTCTTCCCATCCGCCTTTGAAATCTATGACGCACGCTCTCAACATGTTCTCGAGCGTCTGAATTGTCCTTTCTAACCATCCATCTTTCTGGGGATGATATGCCGTACTGAACTGCAGTCGAGTCCCCATGGCCTCTTGCAGGCTCTTCCAAAAATTCGCTGTGAACTTCGGATCCCTATCCAAGGTGATCGTCACCGACACTCCGTGTAATCTTACTATCTGCCTCATTTACAGCTCTGCGTACTTATCCATGGCGAAGTCCTTTCGTACAGGAATGAAGTGGGTGGACTTGGTCAATCAGTTCACGACTGCCCATCTCGAGTCGTAACCTCTTTGACTCCTCGAAAGTTCCATTACGAAATCCATGGTTATGTGCTCTCACTTCCATCCGGGAATTTCCAGTAGCTGCAGCAGTCCTCTAGGTTTACAGTGCTGCGCCTTCACTTGCTGGCAAGTCACGCACTTAGCCACGTATCTTGCCACGTCTACCTTTATACCGTTCCACCAATAATGTTGTCGTAAATTTTGGTACATCTTTGTACTTCCAGGGTGGACACTATAGTTGCTCCTATAGGCCTCTGACAAAATCCTTTCTCGAAGTCCTTCATCCTTTGGTACACATAAACGTCCTCGGAACCTCAAAATTCCATCCTCAGACACCTGGAATTCTGGCTTCCTCTTCGTTGCATCCATCTCGACAATTTTCTAAATCTCCGGGTCAGTAGATTGTAATGCCTTAATTCCTTCCTGGACCTCAGGTTCCACCTTCAGAGTCGCTATCAAACCGAATAACTAATCGAACTCTAATCTGAATTTGGAGTCTCTTAAGTCCTCTATCATCAACCAACTTCTCACTAGCAGGCATGCGATACTTGATTTGCGACTTAATGCATCTGCTACTTTGTTTGCTTTCCTAGGATGATACAATATCTCACAGTCATAATCTTTGAGCAGCTCCATCCACCTGCGTTGTCTCATGTTCAACTCTTTCTGGGAAAACAAATATTTCAAACTCTAGTGGTCTGTATATATCTGAAACTTCTCGCCATAAAGGTAGTGCCTCCAAATCTTCAGGGCAAATACAATTGCCGCTAACTCCAAGTCATGGGTTGGATAATTCATCTTGTATGGCCTCAACTTCCTAGATGCATAGGCTACTACCCTTCTATGCTGCATCAATACACAACCCAATCCTTTTAGCAAAGCATCGCTGTAAATCTCATATCCTCCCGGTCCCGACGAAATGGTCAGCACTGGTGTGGTTGTCAATCTGTGCTTAAGCTCTTGGAAACTTTGCTCACATCTATCAGTCCATTCAAACTTCGCTTCCTTCTTTGTCAACCGCGTCAGTAGGACGGCTGTGGCTGAGAATTTCTCCACAAATCGCCTTTAGTATCCTACCAATCCCAAGAAACTCCTGATCTCCGTGACCGTAGTAGGTCTCGGCCAATTGGTGACAGCCTCTATCTTTGCAGGATCCACTGCAATCCCTTCACCAGACACCACATGACCCAGAAATGCTACCTTGTTCAACCAAAATTCACACTTACTCAACTTGGCGTATAATGAGTGCTCCTTCAGGGTCCTCAATACAATTCTTAAATGCTCCTCATGTTCTGCATCGCTCCTCGAGTAAATCAAGATATCGTCAATGAAGACTATGACGAATCTGTCCAGAAACTCCTTAAATACTCGATGCATTAGGTCCATAAATGCAGCTGGGGAGTTTGTCAATCCAAACGGCATCATCGTAAACTCGAAATGACCATACCTCGTCCGAAATGCCATCTTCGATATGTCTTCCTTCTTGATCCTCAGTTGGTGATACCCCGTCCTCAAGTCAACCTTCGAAAATATAGCTGCTCCTTGCAACTGATCGAATAGCTCATCAATCCTTGGCAGCGGATACTTGTTCTTCACTGTCACTTGGTTCAGTTGTCGATAATCAATGCATAGTCGTAGAGATCCATCTTTCTTTCTCACAAACAGTACTGGTGCTCCCCACGACGAAGCACTTGGTCGGATGAATCCTTTGTCAAGTAGCTCTTGCATCTACATCTTTAACTCCTTTAATTTCGACAGGGACATCCTGTAAGGTGCTTTTGATATTGGCTCCGTCCTAGGAGTTAATTCAATTACAAACTCTATTTTCCGTTCTGGTGGTAATCCTGGTAATTCTTGGGGAAATACATCTGGAAACTCACGTATTACCGGAATATTCTCTAGCTTGGGTTCCTTGGCAGTCGTATCCATTACTGCTACTAAGTATGCCCGACATCCTTCAGACATCAACTTAGTTACCTCCAAGGATGAAACTAAGGAAATCGAAATTCCTCCTCGACTTCCCGCCAATTCAAAGCTAGGGCGGCCTCTCGGATAAAATCGAATTATTTTATTGCCACAGTCTACTACTGCTCTCTGTTTACTCAGCCAATTCATTCCTATAATCACGTCAAAATCGAACATAGGCAATACGGCTAAGTCGATACTTTCCTTACTTCCCCCAATCACCATTTCACACCCAACACACCCTAATGAAACCAAAACATTATCTTTCAATGGGTGGCAACATGCAAATGTCATGCTTAACGGTTCCAATTTCATGCCTACTAATTCAGCAAACTGTGCAGATACAAAAGAATGCATGGCACCCGCATCAAACAATGCATAAGCAGTCTGGTTGCACAAGTAGACCGTACCTGTGACCACTCCTGGAGCATCTTTCGCCTCGCTGCGAGCTACAGTGTATACCTTGCCTTGTGCTGGCGGTTTGCTCTGTTCGATCTGAGGTATGGCAGTCGACGGTCCTGTTCGCAGCCTCTGTTCTTGTGGTCAACCTGTTGGAGCCTGATTTGGGCATGTTCTCATCTGATGGCCCAGTTGATCACACTTGAAACATGCTCTCGTCCTTACAGGGCATGGCCCGTTTCCATTCTTCCTGCCACAGATTTGGCAGTTCCAATTTTCTGGATTTGACAGCTTCGCAATGTTCCTCCTTGCTGGAGGTACGAAACGTCTGTTACCCGCCGTCGGCCTCTTGCCTATCTGGCGATGGTCTTTGAACGATGAGAATCGCGATCCAGTTACGGTATTTCCTTCCCTCAAATCTCGTTCAATCATCTGGCTTTGCTCGTATATCTCCCGGTAGGTTCTCAAGTTTAAAGCTATCATCTGGCTGCGGAGTTCGGGCCTTAGGCCATCCCTAAATCTCCGTGCCTTCTCCAAAAGGTCCTCCACAAATCGAGGTGCATACCTCGAGAGCCTCGTGAACTCAGCTTCGTACTGGTCTATTGTTAGCTGGTTCTGACGTAGTTGCAGGAACTCAATCTGTTTCCTTTCTCTAGCCGTTTCTGAAAAATAATTTTCGTTAAATGCCCTCTTAAAGGTGTTCCAGTTCATGGCCACTCCTTCAGGGAAGACTCCGTCCTTGATGGCAGCCCACCAGTCATTTGTCGTACCCTCCAGCTGATACACGGCTAGGAGCACCTTCTCCTCATCTGTACATCTTAGCACCCCAAAAGCCTTCTCTAGTTTTTCTATACATCTGAGCGCTAGCTCGGGATCTCCAATCCCGTCAAACTTTGTCGACTTCAGTTTCATGAACTGCTCCACTAGTTGACCCATCTGTCTGGCCACCATGATTTCCTCTTGAGGGCTCACCGTTTCATTACTTTGGTTCGGCTCGCCCTGACTTCCACTTCCACCAGCGTTGCCAGTGTTGGTATTTACGGCTGCTAGGGTAGCTCCTTCTGCTCGGGCTATGGTAGAGTCCCGATCTTGGGCCTGCCTCTCTATGATGTCTCTGAGTCCTTCCATTGCCCTCAATAGACCATCCACTCTTGGATCTTCAGCTACCGGCGGCCTCGAGTTAGAGGCTCCGCCTCTTGGCCTCCCAGGTCTTCTGGATGTGTTACTAATCTTTGCTTCTTTCTATTGAACCTGATCCACCACAAGTTCAACATTGAGTTA
This sequence comes from Rhodomyrtus tomentosa, assembly GCA_028455895.1. Taxonomy (NCBI): domain Eukaryota; kingdom Viridiplantae; phylum Streptophyta; class Magnoliopsida; order Myrtales; family Myrtaceae; genus Rhodomyrtus; species Rhodomyrtus tomentosa. The sequence continues at coordinate 6,338,031 of JAPCWY010000003.1, read as the reverse complement.
GTAACTTACTCATTCATCCAATCTGGAGTTACTAACTAACCCTTAACAGAAATAGTCATGCTACTACAGTACTCCGCACATCAATTTCAGAAACATTTCAGCCAATGGCCCATGGTCTTTTCTCATTTCCATCCACTCTAGTGATTCACTAAAACCAATCACTTTCATTCATCAGGCAAGTCAAGGTTCAAAAATGACCTTCAATCCTAAGTAGAGAGCTTAATTCCTAATGTCTTGCCACAACCTTACCAAGGTCAACCACCCTCCATAGGTGTCAAGTCACATGCTAGACATCCCATGCCTTACCCTGACCAGTTTCCTAAGGTCTCGCTATCTGTCCTTGTTCCACTTAGTCCTCCTTGTTACTCAAGTCCTCAATCCGCTTTGTATCAAGCTGACATTGTTTTGATACCAAAACAAGCGGGGATGTCACGCCCCTTGCCCTAAGCACAAGCACGCGAGCATCCCTGCAAGCAAACCAAAATAATCTCTCGGCGGTCCCAAGATCCACCAATAGGAATTGAGAGATATAACAAAAACCATCAAGCATACGGAAGCGTTACTAACATAAACCCCCGTACAAAAGAAAAAAAGATTAAATGGGACCTTGATAGCATATATCATTCATATGTCGAGGTGTACTCTTCATATAACTCGAATACTAAAATTCGCTAAACAAAAGTGCGACAGGGTAAGCATGTCAAAAGGAAACATCCATAAAATCCATCAGGAGCGGGGTCAGGTCGCTAGTCAAAAGATCATATCGCCATCTGGAGTCGTCTAGGAAGAGCTGCTAGAGTCGTTCGTGTCCTCTGCGTCCTCAGTAGGCTCATACTTAGAAAATGTCTCGGACGAAACCTCAACTGAATCCTCCATAGTCGCCTCCTGCGACGGCTCAGCGAGGTCACCCTCGGATGCCTCCAAAATATGACCTCCTCCTGCTCCTGCTCCTCGGTGAACTCCAAGGTCGGCATCCACTCTAGTCCATTCCTAGACCATACTACCGAACCCTCGGGCAACTCCTACTTCGCTACAGTCTGGCACTAATCGGGTATGACACCCTATGATAACTCATGGGGCTTCAGCAGCCCTATCTGTGAGTCACCTTCCTTCTTGAACCACGCCTTGAACCTTTGATGCTTCCACTCAAGCTTACCCTCGTCGACCCATACGACGGTACACTTCCTCACATATACGTTCCCCTGCCTATTTGGGAACTCATCATAGTACGCCGTCATCTCCTTTGAGTCCCCAAAACAGATTGGCCACAAGCTATAACCTAGGATCTGTAAAGTAAGGTTTCCCCAAAGGGGTGAGATACACATCTCACTAAGAAAAACCTAATCCTAGTTCAGATTAACAGTCCACTCAGGTAGTTGCGTCACTCGACTGATCTAATTTCTTAAACACATGGACATAACAATCACAACTCAATAAACAACAACACACAGAAGACAGGCATGCATTTATGATCACGTGTTACACTCATATGCACATGTATACTTAGTCTACCACTTCACCACATCCATCAACCTTTGCCTGCCTCATTCTCTAGCCCGCGAACCAGTTGGCTCAGGCTCGGCCCACGTAAAGGCATCAGACCGTCGTCGGTGACCCGCGTAAACGCATCAGGTCCTGATTCATCTCCAGGCAAGGTTTATGAGCTCATACTCCATCCCGCAAATCATTCACATCAGGACTGTGACTATCTTAACCCCGCGACTTCGTCGTATCAGGGCGCCACCTAATCATACTTCACCCCGTGACCTCGTCGGATCAGGGTCTCAACCTTCCGCCCGTGTATCTCACGCCTCAGGGCCTCACTATGCCATGCTCATGCCACCTTGCATCATATGCGTTGATTTTCAATTCAATTTTGCACTCGCTGGCAAACACACATTCAATGCATTCCATAAATTCCGTGGCATGCAAGTCAATTCAAATGGCATACAATCATGACAAACAACTCAGGCATATATATATATAATGTCACACAATCATACTTTAATGCTTTAGGACATATCAAGGTTACCCCATTTGTCAATTTCTCATAAACTAATCCAATCGGCCCTCAACTTACCTAATCGAGTCCAATCCCCCTAGCCTCGATTTAGGAATTTCCTTACCTTTGCTTGGCAACATAATTCACTCCTTCTTGCACCTCCTAAGATTCGGCCAACTCAAGTCCAAGGCCAATTTGTCGTGCAACCTAGGATAATCAATCGATTTGTCAAATTCCCAAGTTCAAATCCTCAATTCATCAATCCAAATCACCCATAATACACCCCTCATCATCTCTTCACATCATAAACACTAATTCACAGCACAAATCCATCATATTCAGCCCCCCATAGAATTGGTTTGGCCCGGCATTGAATCGGTTCGATTCGGTTCTGCTCATGCCGGGTCCAACTGGCCCTAATCTACTCCAAATCTATCAATTATACACTATCCTACCTCTTATAACATCTACCTAAGGTTTTGGGATGCTCACCGGTGGTTTCAAGCCAAATGGTCGCCGGAAAGTCGTCGGAACGTCCAAGCACAAAATACCGGCAGTTTCTGGGCCAAATGTTCAAGGCCGGTTCGTGGTCAAAATCTTATCAAATAAATCCCCAATTTTTACCACAAAACCATCTATATGTCTACTTGATCTTCACCAAATTTGAGCTCTAGATTCCAAGATTTCGGCCGTCAAAAAGGTTGAGAACCGAACCTACTTCTGGTTGGTTCCAAATCCGTCGGCTCTTGGGAGATTGCTTGCCCAGAATTCCATAGAGCTCCAAACGGCCTGATTCTTGTTGGAGGATGTCGGAAAGACGTGGATCTACGTCTAGGTGGTCGGCCTGCAGTAGATGATGGCCGGAGATGCCGGTCGTGGCCAGTAAACAGGCGGTCCAACGGCAGTCGAGCGAGCAGCATAATGAAGGGGAAGAAGAAGAAGAAAGGGGATGGTGGTGCTCGGTGGTTCTGGCCAAATGCAAGAGTGAGAGAGAGAGAGAGAGAGAGGTGAGAGAATTATTTATCCCAAAATTTGGTCAAATGAGTTGATTGGTAGGTGGGCATTTAGTGGACAAGACTAATCTTTAGAGCATCCATTGACACTTGGCATGTGCTCTATCCAAAGAGATCCAACGGCTCCTTTTTACCCTTGTGTTCAGCAGCCATGGATGGGTTGAAATGTCCATTTTTCCCTTCTTCAATTATAATAACAAAGTTCTAAGCTTGAGGGGCAAAACGATCATTTTACTCCCGACATTCCAAACGTAGTTTTTCTTGTTCCAGGATTATTCAATAGGGCGACGACCAATCCAAATGACGTTGGAATTCTTGATTTTCCATTCCAAACTTTTCAGGACTCGTTTCTGATAGTTTTCTCTATCAAACGTGACTCCAGCCTATCCCGAACTGACGGACGGCTTCTGCAGACATTACGCGTATCGACCCCGTGATTCTCATCACATTTAGGGCTCGTCAATTCATGGCGGCTTTGGCTGTCATGTAATTGTGAGAGTTATCACTAGTCCCTATGGTCTCGATCATCTAAGTCCGATTTAGGATAATTTTGTAAATCATACGCTGGTTAAGCAACATCACCCGCGCTCCAGTTGTAGGACACTCACATGGTAATTCTTGATCGTTCTTAGATCGGCCTTTTGGTGGTTCTAAATATCCCCTCGACAATCCTTATGGTCAAAGCGTCATTTCTTATCTGAGTCGCCTAGGTCTACATATCTCGTCTCGCGTTAGCCTTTTCCCTTTTGTCAGTGTACTCAAATTGATCAGATTTGAGCAGAATACAACTGAAATACATCGCTTGATATACATAAATTTCTCATTACAGAGTCTGAAATTGACTGGAAATCAGATTGTCACATCCTTTAACCGCTTCAACGCCCTAGTTGCTTCTGTCGCTTTCCTTTTTGTTTGCTCTAGCTCTTCCACGAGGTTTTCCGCTTGAGCATGAAGGGTAGCCGTAGGTCGTACCTCAGGGATTACCGATTGTAGGGCCTCAGGAATGAAATGTTTCTTGATGTATTAAGGGGTAGCATGATATATCTTCTCATCGCCCAACAACTCCTTCCATGGTAGCTTCAGCTTACACGATTGGCAAAACCTCCACAACGAGCGGATGGTAATGACTAATTGTTCATACTTCGGGAGTGTGATGGTGAAGTCAAGCTAAACGCCTTGGGTCTCCAAAGGTGATGGTAAGGTTTGAACAAATCCATATTGGCGGGCCACCTGAAGCGGATGATACTCCGTGGCTCTAGTGAATCCGAGCAAAAGGACCGGCCCTCCATCGGCACCAGCAAGTTGCGCTGCAGCCACTTTGAACCAACTAGCCTGCCATAGAAAATCCCTAGGTTTCGGATCCTCTAGTAATCCTATCCACTCACAAAAATGGTGATCTGGAATTTTATCTTGTTTCTCTTTAAAAACCATGATCGAAGAAGAAAAATTTCTGAGCTTTTCAATGGTTAAAAAATTTTGACAGCCTTTAATATGGGAAAGGAACCATATTTGTAAAAGCTCAGCTGAACCCTTAAAATTCCAGATTTATCTCGCTTATACTTGTTCAAAGATGTAAAAGTTTCCGCCAGTATGACATTGATGAAATTTTTCTCCTCACAAACCTGTTGAACCAAGTAAACTATCTTTGGATTAATCGAATTTTTATAATGTGGAAATATTACTAATCCAAAGAAAGCCAACAAGAAAACCTTTCCTTTCTGTAAAGAGACAGCCTTATCGAAACATTCTGTCAAAAATGAGAATGAGCAATTCCCATAATTAGCTTTTAAATTCGCTCGAACTTCGGCTATTCCCATGTTAAAAAATTCAGCTAGTAAGAGTGGAGGATCAACACCAATGTATGGACTAATAAGTTCCGGATCTAAGGGTTTCCCAATGAGCACGCTATATTCCTCTAGAGTAGGAGTAAACTCAAGCTTACCGAATATAAATGTCAAGGTCTCAGGGCACCAAAAGTGAGAAATCGCCTGGATAAGATCGGCGCGAACCCGTATCTCGCAAAAGTGTACCAAATGCCCCAATCTATGCTGCACATAATCACGAGCTATGTTGTCTAGCTGAGTAAGCCATCTGCCCAGTCGTTTCTTAAGGATTGAAACGGTTCGAATGTTCTTGCACTCTACTCGCTCCATGAAGTAGTAAACCGAGACACGCTCAAACCTAATGCCATGAACCCACCGAGATAAGTAAATTGCATGAAAAGATGATGAGCTTACCAACAAACATTACAACGATGCAGAGACATGCGAATGACGGGTGTGGGGTGTGCGTTTTTTATTTAGTTTGAAAATTTTGAAATCTTAAAGATAAATCGTACGAAATTAAATTGGTCAATGTTCAGCCTTTAAAACTTCATTTAGGCCGAGAGTCCATTCCATGCCATGAGATTATAGCCAGGTTGGGAAATCCTCGGTACCATAACTCGGGATCGGAGATGGGGTCACCCACTGTTCGAGATCAAGGTTAGGGAAATTCCCGATCTTGACACCATCCTAGATTTGACTAAAGTTTTGAAAATGATGTAGTGCAAAATAAAAATTAATGCACAAGAGTTTATGCCACCCAAGGAATTAAATTGCAAAGTAACTTAATTATTAACCATTCAAAGACAAGGGTTAGATAGTCAGAAAATCAATCCTGGCAATTAACATTGGAGAGAAAAATGAACAATGAATATCCAAATCATCAATCAAAGAAAATCAACACGAAAATCACTCAGGCCTAAGTCCACCAAATTTTTAATTTTTTTGAAAATTAAAGGGGTCAATTAAAAATTTCGAAAATCAAGTTTTAATTTTCGACAACTTGCCAATTCAGCTCTCCCTTTTAATTTTTCAAAAAAAAAAAAAAATTCCCCAGCGGAGCCGCCAAGCTGTCGCGACATAAAAATTAGGGTAATGGATTATTAGGTCGATTAAATTAACTAACCTAACTCAGACCCTCCCAAGTCTTACTAAATCGCAACTTCGGTTAATTTATGAAAAATATTCAGTTGGAGCCGCCACTAATCATTTACGATTGGTCAATTAGAAACCTACATAAAATAGCGGGAGAACTATTTTATTTCTACGAACTAGAGAAATTGTGATATTCTGATTTTTCTTGTCATTTCAAGTTTTATTAATGAGAATGATCTAATGATGTATTTTAGTCTCATCTGACTTGGATATGATCAATATCGAGTTAACTGACCAAAATGTAAAGGCTAATACAAGATAAGGTACGTGGACCTAGGGAACTCGAATAAGAAATGACACTTTGATTATAAGGATTGCCGATAGAGTATTTAGAGCTATTAGAGGCTGATCTAAGAACCATTAAGGAATGCATTGCACGCGCTATACGATTGGAGCATGGGTGATACCGCTGTATAGTTTGCAAAATTTTCCTAAATCGAACAATGAAGATCGAGACCGTCGGAACTAGTAATAGACCATCGCAAGTGCATGACAACCAAAGTCACCATGAACTGACGAGCCCTAAGTGTGATGAGAATTACAGAGTCGATACGTGTAACGTCTGCAAAAGCCGCCCATTTGTTTGGGATAGTCTGAAATTACATTTGATAGAGAAATAATCCAGAGACGAGTCTCAAAGTTTGAAAATGGAAAATAAAGAATTCCAACATTTTAATCAAATTGGACGTCGCCTCATCGAAGGAAATTTGAATTAGAAAAATGACGTTCCGGACGACGAGAGCCAAATTACCGTTTTACCCCTCAATGCTTGGTTTTGTCTTAATAAATGAAGAGGGACATTTTGGTCATTGATCCTCCCCCATTGCTGCCGAAAATAGAAGTGGATATTGGCCATTGGATGATCAAATGATGAGTATAAGGACAAGTGTCAATGGATGGAGAATTGGCATTAATTAAACACTTTTAACCTACCATTCTTACTAGTTGACCAAGCTCAATTGATGCATAGCCTCTCTTTTTCCCCTTGTTCAGCCGAGTACCCCCTTCAAGCTGCCATCTTCTTCTTCTTTTCTTCATCTTCAATGCCAAACCGAGAAGCTCCCAGCCGATTGATTCTGCCCTCCTCCTTCGCTTGTTCCGACCGCCACCTTCAGCCTCTACCAAACCTTGCGCCAACCACCAGCATCTACCCCTGCCTCTTGCCGACCATCTCTAATTGGAAGTTCGGCATTTGGTCACCGGTGGGGCTCCGGCCAGCCATTTTCCTCAAAAGCCGATGGATTTCGTCGCAGCAGAGGGTAAGTCTTCGTTCTACCTCCATTAGACCTTGATTTGCTTCAAAATTCCAGCCAAATTTAGTAGGCATGTAGAAAACTTGTATACTGAGCTGAGGTAAAAAGTTTGGCTAAATTTGAAAGAGATTTGATGATGAAATTATATTGTGTTTGGAGGAAAGAAATTGACCGACGGTGGACTTGGAGGAACCGGCATTGATCGTGGACTTTCCGGCATCGACTCACCCTCAATTTTTCGGTGAGACTCCCTTGGACCTAGGACTATTTGTTAGTAATTAATTTATGTGAGGAATTAAGGTTTAAGGATGGGTTATGAGCTGATTAGTTGGATATGAAAGAGAACCGAAAAGTCTCTTGTTTCAATTTGTGCTTTTTGAGTTGTTGAGGGCTATTCGGGGTATCACAGTGTTCTAAATTCATCGTTGGGACGTACTAGGTTGTCAATTGATATGTTATTGAGGTATATGCTTAGTGGTTCGACGATTGGATGAGAAAAATTAACAAATTGGTTGGATTCCCCTAGGGTATACGGCTGCAATGTTTTGTACACTTAGGATTGAATCCTTAGAGTGCCTTGGAGGGAGATTTTACTAAATTGAACGTAAGGTAAGGAGTCTCTAAACCTTGGCTAGGATGATAGGCCTCTACTGGATGATTTGGTTGTGAGTTAGATGAATTTTCGTGAATTTGTGGTGTGATTGTTTAGTATCTCTCATTGTGGATTGATGAATGTGAGTATGCTTGTTAATGCATATGCCTTGTATGAAATGCCATTTTATGAGTGATGAATTTGATTGCCTCGCATGTCACAGACTATTAGCTCAATGCATGGGCTTGTACTCGATCATGAAGTCTTGAAATGGAGAGGAATTGGGCATGCATGAGAACTTTGATACCCTGATGTGTTGAGACGCGGGGTTGTAATGGCTAATACCCTGATGTGTAGAGACGCGAGGTTGTGATGGTTAACGTCCTGATGCGTTAATACGCGAGACGAGATTTTATATGTGTCGACACAAGCCTGAAATGGCAATGAAAACCTGATGCGTTTAACGCGATTTTATGATTATGATGGTCTGAGGCGTAATGACGCGAACCGAGCTTGAGGTGTTTTAACGCGGGCATAAATTATGAGATAATTTTGGAGGATGGAAAGTACGACTTATCATTGTGCTTTCATGCTTGACTTGAGAGATAAGTTTTGTTGATATGCTTGCATGATTATCACCCGTTCATCTTCATATGGCATATTATGTCTGATGTATGCATTATATTGCTGAGAGTGATCTTGTTCATTATTTGCGTGCGTCTGGGTGTACTATCAGCCTGACCTAGAGTTATGACTCGTTTTACTGAGATGTAAATCTCACCCCGTTGTGGGACCTTACTTTTTCAAACCCTAAACCTTGAGGATGCTACCGACGCGTCTAGGCGATCCAAAAGAAATGACCGCCTATCTTGATGAGTTTCCTGACGGTCGGGATACCGTTTACATGAGAAAGTGTACAGTCGTTTGGGTCGACGAAAGTGGTAAGAACTGAAACCACATAGGTTTGAGGCCTGATTTCGTAAGGTAGGTGAGGTCACTACAGGTCCGTTGAAGTCCACGAAGGTGCCTTGAGGAGTCATTCCTAGCTGGTATCATCCCACCTGGGATTCAGTGGAGTTAGAGATGTCCATAGCTGGTTCGAAGAATATACTTGAGAAGATCCCAACCTTAGAGGACATTGATGAGGTGATAGTGATCGACGCCTCGGAGGACGAGCTGGAGGATGTCACGATGGATGATTCCGTGGATGTGCGCTCTGAGACCTTCTCGGACTACGAGCCAGATGTGGATGCGGACGAGACTGACCACTCTATCGGTTTGACCTAGGGGTTTCCTGACTTACTTAGTAGTCTTTTGATGATAACCTCGTTGGTCTGTAATCTTTTGAGACGGACTTGAGACTAGTTGTCTTTTGGTTAAGTCTCGATTGCCCCGATCCGTCAGCAAGTTTAGTTCACTTGCGCTTTTGTATGAAATCATGTTGATGTTTATATATATATATATATATATATATATATATATATATATATAATGTTCACGCTCTCCAGGCTCCCATCGATATATGTACGTAGGAGTAGTCATATTTCATTTCCGCATGCTTACTTACATTTTGCATCTCTCAACAAGTGAGTCATAGGCCTCGAGAGTATAGTGAAGGGAGTTGCGCTTTCGTGCTCGAGGGTACGGGGTGTGACATCCCCGCTTGTTTGCTATCAGAGCAAAGTCAGCTGGATCTAAGTTGATTGAGGATTAGAGTAATAAGGCGGAATAAGTTGGGATATGACGGGCAACGAGACCTTAGGAGACTCACTAGAATTAGGCACGAAATGTATGGCATATGACTTGGCGCATGTGATTGACAAGTGGTATTGGCATGATTGTGGTGATTTATGAAGATCAAGCTTCATGTTTAGCGCTGCGAGTCGTCCCTGAAATTTGGTTTGTTAAGTAAATGAGTATAACTGGTTTTGATGAACCGCTGTAGTGAGTGGAACTGAAGGGGTAGTTGAGACTCCTTGATTGATTTATCCTTGGAAAGGATTGTGTGGAAGGTTGTTTTATTGTGACTGCGTCTTTTAAGAGATAATTTAGTATTGTTGGACTTGATTAGATGAGTAAGACTCTAATTTCGTGGTGGAATTATAGTGGTCCAGGTGTAGTTAGTGTGGACAAGATGAGTAATCCGCCCAGAAGGCCTGGAAGACCCAAGAGTGGAGCTTCTAGCTTGAGACCGCCTGTGGCGGAAGACCCAAGGATGGATGGAGTACTGAGGGCACTCGAAAGAATCGGCGATCTCATTGACAGGCAGACCAAGGATAGGGATGCTGCCATAGCTCAAGCCGTAAGAGCTGCTATAGCTGCTGTCAACGCCAATAACGGCAACAATGGAGGTCATGGGAACAACGGTGATAATGACCAGGGTAATGAAGTAGGTAATGCCCAGGAAGAAGGTGTCACGGCTAGACAAATAGAACAACTGGTCGAACAGTTTATTAAGCTGAAGCCGACCCAGTTCAACGGAACTGGAGACCCTGAATTGGCACTAAGGTGGATAGAAAAGCTTTAGAAGGCTTTTGGAGTTCTGAGGTGCACCGATAAGGAAAAAGTATTACTGGCGGTATACCAGCTGGATATATCGCTAATGACTGGTGGAGCGCAACCAAGAAGGGAGCATTTCCAGAAGGAACCGCCTTGACTTGGAATGCCTTCACTATGGCCTTTAATGACAAGTATTTTTCGAAGACTGCCCGCGAGAGGAAGCAAGTAAAATTTCTCCAGCTGCGCCAGAATCATTTAACGATAGACCAGTCTAAAGTTGAGTTTGCCAGATTGTTGATGTATGCGCCCAGATCAGTTGAGGACCCGTTGGAAAAGGCGCGAAGATTTCGAAATGGATTAAGACCTGAGCTTCGCAATCAGATGGTGGCTCTATACTTGAGAACTTACAAGGAAATTTACGAACGGCGGCAGATGATAGAAAGGGACATGAAAGAGAAGACGGCCACATCTGGATCGTGGTTCAGCTCAGTCCGAGACAATCGCTAGATTGGTAAAAGACCTATGGCTAGCAATGGACGCTTTGTCCCTCCAGTGAAGAAGAATATAGGGAAGCCGTCGCATCAAGCGAATTGGAACTGTCGCCTCTGTGGCAGGTGGCATGGTATTAGACCCTGTCAGGCTAGGACCGGAGCGTGCTTCAAGTGTGGTCAGATGGGCCATCAAATGAAAACTTGCTCCAGTCAAGCCCTAACGACCAGACCTCAAAGGCAACGACCACAGGTAGGACCTCCAATTACATTTCCCCAAAATGATCAGAACCGACCCCCAACTCAGGGCGGGTTTATGCTGTGGCACACAAGGAAGCGGAAGAAGCACCTGGCATGGTCACAGGTATGATTTATTTATGTGACCAGGCCACTTATGCGTTATTTGACCTTGGCGCTTCGCATTCGTTTGTGTTTGCTCAATTTGCTGATTTGGTCAATATGAAGTTGAAACCGTTGAGTGTAATACTGCATGTTGCCACCACGTTAAAGGATAATGTATTAGTTTTATTAGGTTGTGCGGACTGTAAGCTAGGAATTGATGGTAGCGAAGAGAGTATAGACTTGGCTGTGTTGTCCATGCATGATTTTGATGTGATCATAGGAATGGATTGGTTGGGTAAGCAAAGTACAGTAGTCGATTGTGGTAGCAGAGTAATCCGTTTTTATCCGGATAGCTGACCTAATTTTGAATTTGTAGGAAGTCGAGGAGGAACCTCGATTCCTTTAGTTTCATCGCTGGAAGCGACAAAGCTGATGACCGAAGGATGTCAAACTTACTTAGTCGCAGTTATGGATACGACTGCCGTAGAACCTAAATTAGAAAATATTCCGGTAGTGCGCGAGTTTCCTAATGTCTTTCCCCAAGAATTGTCAGGATTGCCACCGGAGCAAGAAATTGAATTCGTGATCAAGTTAGCCCCTGGAACGGAGTCGATCTCGAAGGCACCCTATAGGATGTCCTTATGGGAACTGAATGAATTAAAGGTGCAAATGCAAGAATTACTAGATAAAGGATTTATTCGATCGAGTGCTTCGCCGTGGGGAGCGCCGGTGTTGTTTGTAAGAAAAAAGGACGGATCCTTAAGCTTATGCATTGATTACAGGCAATTGAATCAAGTAACTATAAAGAATAAGTATCCACTGCCAAGGATTGTGACTTATTTGATCAACTGCAAGGAACTTCAGTATTTGCTAAGATAGACCTATGGATCGGGTATCATCAGTTGAGAATTAAAAAAGAGGACATAACGAAAATAGCTTTTAGGATAAGGTATGGTCACTACGAGTTCACCGTTATGCCATTTGGACTGATCAATGCTCCAGCCACATTTATGGATTTGATGCATTGAGTGTTTAAGGAATTCTTTGATAGATTTGTTATAGTCTTTATTGATGATATCCTGATATACTCAAAGAGTAATGAAGAGCATGAAAGGCATCTGAGGATTGTTCTACAGACTTTGAGGGAAAACTCGCTTCATGCTAAGTTTAGCAAATGCGAGTTCTGGCTGAATAAAGTAGCATTTCTTGGTCATGTAGTATCTGGAGAAGGAATTGCTGTGGACTTTGTGAAGATTGAAGCCGTCATGAATTGGCCTAGACCGACTACAGTTACGGAAGTCCGGAGTTTCCTAGGATTGGCAGGGTATTACTGATGCTTTGTGGAGAAGTTTTCATCCATAGCCATTCCATTGACGAGGTTAACTAAGAAGGAAACGAAGCTTGAGTAGACGGATAAACGTGAAAGGAGCTTTCAAGAGCTTAAGCATCGGTTAATGACTACACCAGTATTGATGATTCCATCAGGACCCAGAGGTTATGAGATATATAGCGATGCTTCGCTAAAAGAATATGGAAGAGTGGTCGCCTATGCGTCAGGACAACTGAGACTGTACGAGATGAATTATCCCACTCATGACTTGGAATTGGCTGCAATTATCTTCGCTTTGAAGATCTGGAGACATTATTTGTGTGGCGAGAAGTTTCAGATTTATATAGATCACCAGAGCCTGAAGTATCTCTTTTCTCAGAAAGAACTAAATATGAGACAACGCTGATGGATGGAGCTGCTAAAAGATTACGATTGCAACATTTTATATCACCCTAGAAATGCGAACAGAGTCACAGATGTACTTAGTCGGAAATCAAGCATTGCTTGCCTGTTGGTTAAAGGATAGTTGGTACTCGAAGAATTACGGGATTCTGAATTCAAGTTGGAAGTTTGCCAACTGTCCAGTTTGATAGCGACTTTGAGAATAGAACCTGAGATCCAAAAAAGGATAAAAGCCTTGCAGCCTACGGACCTAGAAATTCAGAAGATCTTCGAAATGGACACAACAAAAAGAAAGCAAAAGTTCTAAGTGTTAGAGGACGGAGTTTTGAAATTTCGAAGGCGTCTATGCGTACCCAAGGATGAAGAGCTTAGGGAAAGGATTTTATCTGAAGCTCACCGAAGCAATTGCAGTATCCATCCAGGTAGCACAAAAATATACCAGAACTTGTGTCAACATTACTAGTGGAACGTGATAAAGGTAGACGTAGTGAAATACGTGGCAAAATGCTTAACGTGTCAGTAAGTAAAGGTACAACACTGTAAGCCCGATGGATTATTACAACCCTTGGAGATCCCTGAATGGAAATGGGAATACGTGACTTTGAATTTTGTGATGGGATTGCCAATGAGCCAAAGAGGTTACGATTCGATTTGGGTAGTCGTGGACAGATTGATCAAGTTTGCACATTTCATCCCGGTGTAAAAGAACTTCGTGATGGATAAGTATGCGGAGTTGTATATGCGTCAAATAGTGAGACTGCATGGAGTATCCGTAATGATTATGTTGGACAGAGATCCCAAATTCACGGCGAACTTCTGAAAAAGCCTTCAGGATGCCATGGAAACTCGACTACAGTTCGGTACGGCATATCATCCGTAGACGGATGGACAATCAGAGAGAACGATCAGACGCTCGAGGATATGTTACGAGCGTTTGACATAGACTTCAAGGGGGGATGGAAAGATCAGCTACATTTAGTAGAGTTTGCATATAACAATAGTTATCAGTAGAGCATTCAAATGACACCTTTTGAAGCGCTGTATGGAAGAGCCTGCAGAACCCTGATTTACTGGGACGAAGTTGGAGGAAGAAGTATTACAGACCCAAAATTAGTAGAGCAATTGGTGGAGGTCGTAAAGATAATACGAGATAAACTGAAGACGACACATATTCGTCAGAAAATTATGCTAACAAACGATGCAAACCTCTGGAGTTTCAAGTTGGGGATCATGTTTTCCTTAAAGTTTCACCGATGCGAGGACTATCTCGATTTAGAAAGAAAGGAAAACTGAGTCCAAGGTATGTAGGTCCATTTGAAATTTTGGAACGGATTGGAACATTGGCATACAGACTTGCCTTACCGCCTAGCTTGTCTCAAGTACATAATGTCTTCTATGTGTCGATGTTGAGGAAATACGAGCCAGACCCGATGCACATATTGGATTATGAGACTATCGAAGTTGACGACAGAGTGTCCTACGTGGAAAAGCCAGTCAGGATCGACGATCGAAAGAACAAGTTCTAAGGAACAAGACGATTCTACTGGTCAAAGTAATTTAGAAGCATCATGGAACCGAAGGTGCTACGTGGGAAAGCGAACAAACGATGAGGCGTCAATACCCCCATTTATTTGAATAGCTGGGTTTATTGTAAATTTCGAGGATAAAATTTTTGTAAGGGGGGAAGAGTTGTAACATTCTGATTTTTCCTGTCATTTCGAGACTTATCAATGAGAATGTATCTAATGATATATTTCAGTCTTATCTCGCTCGGATTTGATCAATATCGAGTTAACTAACTAAAAGGGAAAGGTTAACACAAGACAAGGTACATGGACCTAGGGAACTCGAATAGGAAATGTCACTTTGACCATAAGTATTATCGAGGGAGTATTTAGAGCCACTAAAGGCCAATCCAAGAATAATTAAGGAATACATTGCTAGCGTTACACGATTGGAGTGCGGGTGATGCCGCTTAACTAATGTATAATTTGTAAAATTTTCCTAAATCGAACGATGAAGATCGAGACCGTCAGAACTAGTAATAGACCATCGCAATTACATGACAACCAAAGTCGCCATGAACTGACGAGCCCTAAGTGTGATGAGAATCACAGAGTCGATACGCGTAAAGTCTGCAAAAGCCGTCCGTTAGTTTGGGATAGTCTGAAATTATATTTGACAGAGAAATGACCCAGAGACGAGTCTCTAAGTTTGAAAAAGAAAAACAAAGAATTTCAACATTTTAATCGAATTAGACATCACCTCATCGAAGTAAATTTGAATTAGAAAAATGACGTTCCTGACGACGAGAGCCAAATTACCGTTTTGCCACTCAAGGCTTGGCTTTGTCTAAATAAATGAAGAAGGATATTTTGGTCATTGACCCTCCCCTATTGCTGCCGAAAATAGGAGTGGATATTGGTCATTGGATGATCAAATGATGAGTATAAGGACAAGTGTCAATGGATGGAGAATTGGCATTAATTAAACACTTTTAACCTACCATTCTTACTAGTTGACCAAGCTCAATTGGTGCATAGCCTCTCTTCCTCCCCTTGTTCAGCCGAGTACCCCCTTCAAGATGCCATCTTCTTCTTCTTTTCTTCATCTTCATCGCCAAATCGAGAAGCTCCCAGCCGATCGATTCTGCCCTCCATCTTCGCTCATTCCGACCGCCACCAGACCTCGCGTCAATCACCATCCTCTAGCCCTGCCTCTTGCCAACCATCTTCAATTAGAAATTCAATATTTGGTCACCGGTGGAGCTCCGGCCAGCCACTTCCTTGAAAGCCAAAGGATTTTCGTCGCAGCAGAGGGTAAGTCTTCGTTCGACCTCCATTGGACCTCGATTTGCTTCAAACTTTCGACCAAATTTTGTAGACATATAGAAAACTTGTATACTGAGCTAAGGTGAAAATTTTGGCTAAATTTGATGGAGATTTGATGATGAAATGTTGTTGTGTTTGGAGGACAGAAACTGACCGTTGGTGGACTTGGAGGAACCGACATTGATCGTGGACTTTTCGGCATCGCCTCAACCTCAAATTTTCGATGAGACTCCATTTGACCTAGGACTATATGTTAGCAAGTAATTTATATTAGGAATTAAGGTTTAAGGATGGATTATCGGCTGATTAGTTGGATATGACATAGAACCGAAAAGTCCCTTGTTTCGGTTTGTGCTTTCTGAGTTGTTGAGGGTTGTTCGGGGTATCGCTGTGTTCTAAATTCATCGTTGAGATGTACTAGGATGTCAATTGATATGTTATTGAGGTATATGTTTAGTGGTTCGACGATTGGACGAGAAAAATTGACAAATTGGTTGGATTCCCCTAGGATATACGGTTGCCCTGTTTTGTACACTTAGGGCTGAATCCTTAGAGTGCCTTAGAGGGAGATTTTGCTAAATTGAGCCTAAGGTAAGGAGTCTCTAAACCTTGACTAGGAGGATAGGCCTCTACTAGATGATTTGGTTGTGAGTTGAATGAATTTTCGTGAATTTATGGTGTGATTGTTCAATGTCTATCATTGTGGATTGATGAATGCGAATATGCTTGTTAAATGCATATGCCTTGTACGAAATGCCATTTTATGAGTGATGAATTTCATTGCCTCGCATGCTGTAGACTATTAGCTCAATGCATGGGCTTGTACTCGATCATGAAGTCTTGAGATGGAGAGGAATTGAGCATTCATAAGAACTTTGATACCCTGATGCATTGAGACGCGGAGTTGTGATGGCTAATACCCTGATGCGTAGAGATGCGAGGTTGTGATGGTTAATGTACTAACGCGTTAAGACGCGGGACGAGATTTTATATGTATCGACACAGGCCTGGAATGGCGATGAAAACCTAATGAGTTTAACGCAGGTTTATGATTATGATGGTCTGAGGCATAATGACACGGACCGAGCCTGAGGCGTTTTGACGCGGGTGTGAATTATGAGATAATTCCGAAGGATGGAAAGTACGACTTATCCTTGTGTTTTCATGCTTGACTTGTGAGATAAGTTATGTTGATATGCTTGCATGATTATCAGCTGTTTGTCTTCATATGGCATGTTATGTCTGCTGTATGCATTATATTGCTGAGAGTGATCTTGTTCATTTTTTTCGTGCGTCTAGGTGTACTATCAACCTGACCTAGAATTAGAACTCGTTTTACTGAGATGTAAATCTCATCTCGTCATGGGATCTTACTTTTTCAAACTCTAAACCCTAAGAATGCTACCGACGCGACTGAGCGATCCAAAAGAAAGTATCGCCTATTTTGATGAGTTTCCTAACGGTCGGGGTACCGTTTACGTGATAAAGTGTACGGTCGTTTAGATCGACGAGGGTGGTAAGGACTGAAAACCATATAGGTTTGAGGCCCGATTTCGTAGGGTAGGTGAGGTCACTACCGGTCCGTTGAAGTCCACGGAGGTGCTTCGAGGAGTCATTTTTAGCAGATGTCATCCCACTCGAGATTCAGTGGAGGTAGACGTGTCCGTAGCTGGTTCGAGAAATATACCTGAGAAGACCCCAACCCTAGAGTACACTGATGAGGTGATAGTGATCGACCGAGCTGGAGGATGCCACAATGGATGATTCTATGGATGTGCGCTCTAAGACCTTCTCGAACTACTAGCCAGATGCGGATGCGGACAAGACTGACGACTCTAGCGGTTCGACCTAGGGGTTTCCTGACTTACTTAGTAGTCTTTTGATGATAACCTCGTTGGTCTTTAATCTTTTGAGACGGACTTGAGACTAGCTGTCTTTTGGTTAAGTCCCGATTGCCCCGATCCGTCAGCAGGTTTAGTTCACCTGCGCTTTTATATGAACTCATGTTGATGTTTATATATATATATATATATATTATGTTCGCGTTATCCAGGTTTCCATCGATATATGTACGGAGGAGTAGTCATATTTCGTTTCCGCATGCTTTCTTACATTATGCATCTCTCGACAAGTAAGTCATGAAAAATCCTTGGTTTGATGACTTGCATTTTTTTTTGTTTTCTTTTATTAAATGCAATACTAATACAATCTAATTACATGACATGCGAGATTTAATGACGTGGCAAAAATGCATAATGTGGCATGATGACGTGGAAAATATGCATGACATGATATAAAGACATGGCAAATATGCAATGTGAGTGATACTTTTGGTATTTTTTAAAATTTTCGAATTTATGAAAAAGTAGAGTAAAAAGCTATCCTAAAGTCAAAAGAATCATAATCTAACTTAATAAAAGTATGGGATTTTTTGGAAATTTTTTAGGGATTTATCTAAACATGAAAATAAAGAAAATTTGAACAAAAATAAACAATATTGCCCATAAAACACCTTTAAATCCAAAAGTCCGATTTTACTCACAACATCCCCCAAGATGATGGTTAGCAAGTGAATATTTTATAAAATAACCGTCGTCCCTATATACATAGGGCAAACCTTGGAATTCTATTTAGGAATTATCAATCCGGTCCTCAAGATTGAGGATTTGATATCTAATTCGCACGTACAGACATGATTGTACTTCGAGATCGAAGTCATATTTTTCCTTTAATGTACGTTTTTTCGAGGGACAAGGTGCAATTGGGAGCATGTGTTATGGGCAATATTGCTTAAGATTGTGCAAATTTTTATAAACAAAGCATCAACAAAGCAAACATGACAAAAATAAAATGAAAATGAGTCAATTTCGTTTGGAATTTTAGAAGTTTAGAGGGATGGCCGAAGATTATGAGATCGGGGCCCATCTTTCCTCATCCAAAAAATTTGATTTAGTTTTAATTCGAGAAATTATCTTTAATGATCGGTAAAATTAATTTAGATAATTCTCAAAAAATAATCATGGATAAACATTCAATCCAACCAACTAGTGTGCCAGAGATAAAGCTCTAGAGCTAATCAAGCATCATCCAAATAAGCACAAATCTTTATCCGAAATCAGATAATCGCATGATAAAACAAACTAATTGACCATGGTGAAATCAAATGGAGAACCATCCATTAGCAAATCAAGTTCGGCCAAGTACACACATGCTTATCGAAAAGTTTCTGTCCAAGAAAGTCCATCCAATAACCAAAATTAGCAAAGGATCTCATACATTCAAAATGAAATCCATCCGAATTCCTAAGAGGCAGGCAATCTTCATATGCTAGCACGTGAGATGTAGTTAAGAGGATGATATGCCAAAAATTTTCAACTTGCTCAATCACCAATGCACAATTTGGTCAAGATAGGATTCAACGTGGAAAAATTATCTAACATGCAAGTCAACCTTTGTATGTTCATGCAAACGTGACAAGAAACTCATGCCATCAAGGAAAATTCGTTCTCAATAATGAATCTAACCAAAGACTAGAATATTTTTACATGCCATTGATCGATTTTCAGTTCTAGCACAAATCTGATGGGAAATATTCAATTTATTTGAATTCCAGTTGCAAGTTAACACGGATTTCCAATCAGAAAGTCGAAGAATTTTACCTTTTTCAGACTGAAAATTCCGCACCCGAATGTTTGGCTAGAACAGCCGTCTTTTGGTCCGAAATTCGCTGGAAAACCTCCTCCAACCAGCAAGGGAATCCGCGCAAAACCAGCAACGAAGGAAGCCTTGAACAGCAGCAGAAATTTTTGGACTGAAAAACCGCAGGCATAGGTTAAAAACCGCAGGGATAGACTGAAAACCGCAAGAAAAAAGAAAGGGAACTGCCGGGATAGACTGAAAATCGCAAGGAAAAAGCCAAGAAACCGCCGTGATAGACTGAAAACCGCCGGGAAAAAGCCCGGAAACCGTCGGGATAGGCAACCTCTTATTATCCAAAAAATTGCCTCTCTCTTGCTCTCACGTGTATCTTCTCAAATATTCTGAATAAGATTGCCGACCCCCTATTGGAAACTGTGACATTCTGATTTTCAATCAACTTCAGACTCTGTAATGAGAAGTTTATTTATATCAAGCGATGTATTTCAGTTGTATTCCACTCAAATCTGATCAATTTGAGCAGATTGACCAAAGGGGAAAGGCTAACGCAAGACGAGATACGTGGGCCTAGGTGACTCGAATAGGAAATGATGCTTTGACCATAAGGATTGTCGAGGGGATATTTAGGACCGCAAAAAGGCCGATCTAAGAACGATTAAGGATTACCATGCGAGCGTCGTGCGGTTGGAGCGCGGGTGATGCCGCTTAACCAACGTACGATTTGCAAAATTATCCTAAATCGGACTGTGACGATCGAGACCACAGGGACTAGCGATAAACTCTCGCGATTACATGACAACCAAGGCCGCCATGAATTGACGAGCTCTAAACATGACGAGAATCACAGGGTCGATACGCATATAGTCTGCAGAGGCCGCCCGTCGGTTCGGAATAGGCTGGAATCACGTCTGGTAGAAGGAACGATCAGAATTGAGTCCTGAAAAGTTTGAAAAAGGAAAATCAAGAATTCCAACGTCAATTGGATTGGCCATCGCCCTATCGAAGAAGTAAGAAACGAGAAAAACGACGTTTCGAACATCGGAGGTAAAAAGACCAAAATGCCCCTCAAGCTTAGGACTTTGTCTTTATAATTGAAGGAAGGGAAAAATGGACATTTCTTCTCCTCCAAGCTGCTGCAAATTGAAGAGCAATTGATGGCCATTGGATGCCCTTGAGAAGAACAATGGACAAGTGTCAAGCATCCAAGGGTAGTAAATCATTTCACCAATTAATGCCCACCTACCAATCACCTCAATTAATTTAAATTTTTTGAGATAATAAATAGCTCTCTCTCTCTCCTCAAACCCCCCATTCGGCCATTTTTGTTCCCCCAAAGACCAGACCAAGCTTCTTCTTCTTCTCCAGTTTCTGCTCCACCCGACCCCGCCGGACGCCGCCGTTCGGTCCGTACGACCGCCACCTCCGACCGTCCCCTGCTACCGGTCGACTACCCAGACATAGCCCCACGTCTTTCCGACGTCCTCCAACTAGAATCAGGTCATTTGGAGCTCTGAGGAATTCGGGGCAAGCATTCTCCCACAGGTCGACGGAATCTGTTCCAGTTTGAGGTAGGTTCGGTTCTGAACCCTTTAGACAGCCGAAAACTTGGAATATTTGGCTCAAATTTTGTGGAGATCAAGTAGACATATAGATGGTTCTGTGGTAAAAATTTGGTATTTATTTGATAAGTTTTTGACCATGAACAACCCTTGTACATTATGCCCAGAATCTGCCGGTATTCTGTGTGTGAGTGCTCCGGCGACTTCCAATGACTTTCCGGCAACTGCGCGACTTGAAACTCACGGTGAGATTTCCAAACTCTTAGGTAGACATTATAAGAGGTAGAATGGTGTATATTTGATGGATTTGAGATAGATTAAGGCCGGTTGGACCCGGCATGAACAGAACCGAATGGAACCGGTTCAATGCTGGGCCAAACCAGTTCTGTGGAGGGCTGAATAGGCTAGGATTGTGTTGTGATTTGGTGTGTATGATGTGTTGTGATGATGAGGAGTATCTAATGGATGATTTGGATGGATGAATGGAGGGATTGAACTTGAAATTTGACAAAATCGATTAATTATCCTAGGTTGCGCGACGGATTGACCTTGGACTTGAGTTGGCCGAACCTTAGGAGGTGCAAGGAGGAGTAATTTGCGTTATTAAGCGAAGGTAAGGAATTTCCTAAACCGAGGCTAGGGGGATTGGACTCGATTGGGTAAGTCGAGGGCCGAACGGAACGATTTATGAGAAAATTCTCGCATGTAATAGCTTGATGCGCCCCTGGACATTATAGAATGATTGATTGACCTAGCCTATGTGTGAATGGTCTGAGTGCCTGAGTACTATTTGAATTGAATTGCATGCCACGAAATTTATTAAACATATTATCATGCGCATTGGCCATTGGTTATGAAATTTGATTTTTAAAAATCAAGTTAATTGATATGATGTGGCATGAGACATGATTGTGACATTGCATGGCATGGCTTTGAGGCGTATGAGACGCGGGGCGGAGGTTGAGACCCTGATGCGATGAGGTCGTAGGGTGGATTATGAAAAGGTGGCGCCCTGATGCGACGGAGTCGCGAGGTTGAGATAGCCACAGTCCTGATGCGATATAATCGTGGGACAGAATACGAGTTCATAGACTCTGCCTGGAAATTGAACTAGGGCCTAATGCGTTTACGTGGGCCGAGCCTGATGCGATCTAATCGTGGGCTAGAGAATGAGGCAGGCAGAGGTTGATTGGTGTGGTGAAGTGACATGCCGAGCATATACGTGCAACTGTGTGTGACATGAGAATATAAATGCATGCCTGTCCTCTATGCATTATTGTTTATTGAATTATGACTGTCATGTCCGCGTGAGTTCATGAGTTGGATAGGTTGAGTGACTTGACTGCCTGAGTGGACGGTCAACCTGACCTAGGGTTAGGTTTTTCTTACTGAGATGTGTATCTCACCCATTTTGGGGAAATTCTACTTTACATATCCTAGGCAATAACAATGTGGCCTATCAGATTCGGGGACCCGCAGGAGATGACGGCGTATTACGATGAGTTCCTCGATAGGCAGGGTAATATATACATAAGGAAATGTACAATAGTTTGGGTAGATGAGGGCGAACCTGACTGGAAGCCTCATCGGTTTGAGGCTTGATTTAGACAGGACGGGGGTAGGAAGGTCGGGCCGCTGAAGCCCCATGAGGTTCCAGAGGGTGTCATACCTCCTTGGTGTCAGACGATAGCAGACCAGGAGTTTCCCGAGGGCTCAGTGGTTGGTTTGAGGAACGGCCCGGAGCGGACGCCGACAGCTGAGTTTCCCGTGCCACCACCAGAGGATGAGGTCATCGTGGTGGAGCCGTCCGAGAAAGATCCATCCGAGCTGGACCAGGAGGCGACCGTGGAGGGAGACCGGGCTGAGCAGTCGCAGAAAGCGACCATGGAAGACTCTGTGGAGGTTCCATCAGAGACTTTCTCCGAGTACGAGCCGTCAGAGGAGAGTGAGGACACCGGAGATTCCAGTAGTTCTTCCTAGGCGATTTCGGATGATGACCTAACTTTTTGACTGGCAATCTGATCCCCTTTTCCTAGTAGATTTTGTGGACATCTTTTGACATGTTTACCTGTCGCCTTGGTGTATAGCAGTCTGTAGTAGATGTGACCAGTTGATGTTAATGTACAACCTTTTGATGCTATCCAGTCCTGCTTAGTCTTGGGATATATATATATATATATTCATGTGGTACGGGGAGTTGTTGGGAAACGCTTCCGTGTGCTTAATGTAAATTATTTCATCTTTCGATCTTCCTTTATATATAAGTGGATCATTGGGACCACCGAGAGATTGTTGTGGTTTTGCTTGCAGGGATGATTGCGTGCTCGCGATGGGGCGCGGGGTGTGACAGAAATGGCATAATGTTATATTTATAGAACTTGGGGTCTCCTAAACCTAATATGATCAGGAATCAATCTAGGCCATTAGATTAACAATCCTAATAGGATCGACTCTTAGCCGTAGGATTTAATAATTCTGATAATTAGGAGTTCTAAACTATGAAAAGACTTCAAAAATCCTGCTAATACGGGAGAGCATGGGCTGGCCGAAATTTCACTAGTGTGCGGGCTTAATGTGCTTCTCCGAGCTTTAATTAACTAAACAATTAATTAACTAAAAGCCTCAAAATTTTAATGAGCAAAAATGGGTCGATTTAAAATTAAGAATGGGTCTAATGTCCATGTGAAACTTCAGCACATGTATTCATGAATTGCGAAATATTTGCCTGTTAATCTAGTCCAAATTTCCCGTCAAATTAGGTCAATCTCACATCATCGGAGTAGATCGATACTGATGCAATGCACATATGATAAAAAAAATATTATGAATGAAAATTATTTTTTGCGAGAACTAAAGTTTTTTTTTTAGTAAGGTTGCGAGAACTAAAGTTAATTCTCATTTTTATGAAAAAAAATGCATGATTAATAAAAAAATTCAAAATTTAGGTGTCAACATCGAGGTAAACCAAAATCATGGTACGCCCCATAAGATTGGAAAAGTGAAATTTTGGACAGTAAGTGAGAAATTACCCTTCCCCCCCCCCCCACAAGAACATTCTTTCTTTTAGGACCAACCAAGGGCAAAATAGTCAATCAACCCCAACCCCTTAGTGACAGAAATTAAGGGCTTAATAGTCAATTTGGCTTCAAGATTTTTTGTGAGGAAAATACAAGTCTCTTAACTAGGGGTTAGGCTCCTAGTTGATCATTAATTGCTTGTCCAATCTCACCTACCAATCTTGTCATGCTTTTGCTTTTGGGATTAAGCGAAGCTCTCTTCTTCCTCCAAGCTTTGGCCGAACACCTCTCTCTTTCCTTGATTTTCTTTTCTTCCTTTGCTCTCTCTCCCTCTATCTCAGCCAACCACCTCTCGCCACCGTTCGCAAGTCACGTCATTGCTCTCCGATGACCGGTTGCCCCCATGCCGACCACCATCATAACACTCATCCTCTCCCCTACAACCTCATCCACTTCGACCAGTCTCTCGCCACCGCGATCAACCTGTTCCGCTGCAGGAACTCGAGAAGGTCAACACTGGAACCAATTTGATCGAGAGCCTCCTCACGCCGGTTTAAAGCACTAGTTTAGCTTCCAACTCTTGGTAAGAAGCCTCTAACACATAGTCTAAGGGATTAGCAACTAGATATTGAAGTTTAGTTTGATATTTGAAGGATTTTGATGGTTAAATCTCTATGAAATTCAAGGAGTAGAATCTGTTTGCTGCTGGCCGGTTTGGAACAGTGGCATTTTGAGGACTTTTGAGGTGTTTCTTTGCTTGGAAATCGTCGATAAGTCATGTTAAGACATAAGATTATGTGTTAACAAAGTGTATGAGAGTTAGAATAGAGTTTAGATGAGTTTTAATGACCGGTTTCATGTGATACCTTCAAGGGACAGAACTTGCCCTGTTTTGACCAATTTAGATGGAAGGCCTCGTGCGGCCATTTTTCGAAGTTCGTTTGCTTGATTAGCTCCATAAGACGACTCTAAACCTTCCCTAGGATGTTATGTTACTAAGGGACTAAACTAGGGCATGATCTTAGAGTTTTATAGACTGTTTTGGCATGAAACGTTAAAAATCGAAACTGACCGGTTTGGAAAGTGATGATTGTTGGATTGTTTTGATTGAATAACATGTTCACATGCCTAAAATATGTTGGCTTGGAGCTGTGATTGCTTGATATCGAAGAGCCGTGTGTGAAATTTGGCATGTGTTGATTAATTCGATTCGATCGATCGGGTGCTTTAATGCTTGATTGTCCAATCGGTGGCTATGATGCTTAATGTGAAGGCATGTGCTGGCTTAATGGCTGAATGGTAGCTTGAATTGTTAAGCTGGAGTTGCTTGAATTGTGTGCCTTGATTGACGATGAAATGGCTTGATGAGATGAGTTGCTTTTGTTTGTTATAAAGGCTAATGTGACGGGCTATTATTATTATACTGGATGGCCAATGCATTACGCTACGGGTGTTAGATCCCAATTGACCTGATGAGGTCGTGCGGCTAGAGAGTCGCACCTTGACCAAATCATCTCGAAGGTTGTAAAATCGAGAGTCGGAT
Source organism: Rhodomyrtus tomentosa (assembly GCA_028455895.1). Classification (NCBI taxonomy): domain Eukaryota; kingdom Viridiplantae; phylum Streptophyta; class Magnoliopsida; order Myrtales; family Myrtaceae; genus Rhodomyrtus; species Rhodomyrtus tomentosa. The sequence goes on along the minus strand of JAPCWY010000003.1, from coordinate 6,312,525 downwards.
AACGACCGAATCATCTCTAGGTCTGGATGCGAGAATCCTATAGTTAGCTAAATCATCTCAATGACGCGAAGTGTCGATAGTCGCTATAGTGGCCGAATCATCTCGCATGCGAGAGTCATGATGACCGAATCATCTCGACTAAAATTGAACATCGAAAGTCATGTGATTAACCGATTCATCTTGCAGCCCAGGAGGGGCGGCCTTGGAAGGGCGTTAAAAAGTGAAAAGAATGATTAATGAAACATCAAGAATGAATTCGAGAATGACCTTGCTTCTTAAGTCCTTTGACTGGTATGCTTGTATGAGTTATGAGGCTTGAATGTGATTTGGAGATTTATATGAACCGAATGAATGCCTGAAATGCTTGAAATGCCATGTTTTGCCAATTGTTCGATTGTCAAATTTGAAAAAGGTTTTGCTTCAAAACTTGCATATTTTCAATGTATCTGGAGGTAATAATAGCCTAGCTTAGGGTTAGGGCCGACTTAATGAGATTATTATCTCACACCATCGTGGGATTTACTTTTTCAGACCCCAAGCTCTGACTATGCCTCTGCAGCGTCTTGGAGTCCCAATAGACATCGACACGTCCGTTAAGGAGTTTCCTATAGGAATGGACAAAGTATATATTAGGAAGAGTAGTAGAGTATGGGTGGGTGATAGAGGTAGCTACTGGAATGGATGATGGAGGTAGCTACTGGAAGCGCCACTGCTATGAAGTCTGGTACTTACGCAAGGGTGAGGTAACAAATGGACCCCTAAAGACGTCTGATGTCCCTAGAGATAAGATCTCGAAGTGGTGCCACCCTACTTTCCTAGAAGGTGAGGCCTATGCATCCGTGGTTGATTCTAAGAACGTTCCATCGAAGTCCCCAACCCTAGAAGAAGAAATTGAGGTCATAGATCTCTCTGAGTCCGAAGAAGATGAGGAAGAAATTCCTGATGCCGAAGATTCTTATGCTTATTCAGAGTATGACCCCAAAGAAGAATAAGAAGAAGATGATGATGAAGATGAGGATGAGTTCGACTAGTTAGGATCTGTGGGAGTCTGTCTTTTGTTGTCCTATAGTGCCTACTTTTGAACCCTATCGTCTTTTGTTGTAAGACTATGTGTTGTGCGTGTTTGCTTTTAATCCTATGTCATCGTGTGTTTTTATATATGGGGTTTTGTTTCGCTTTCGCATGTGCTTATCATACCGTGTTCAAGGAATTCGTCGTTGGATCCTGGGTCAATCTTATAAGATTGACGGCCGTGTGGGATGTTGGCATGCCCGCAGAGGTTAAGGCGTGACAGAGCGACAACCCATATCTCTCTCGTATGACTGTCGGGTCTAGACTTATTGGTAACCTGAGCTTTGATACTAGGGTCTTGGGCCTCTCTCAACACAAAAGTTAGCTCAAAGGTTGAGACTTTCTCTCACACTTATAAATCGACCACCAGCCCCTTCCACGATTGATGTGGAACAACCCCAACACGTCTTGCCGTCCCTTGCCCGACCATGGTCGCGCCTTTCTGTCCTTGCCCCACTGTGCCATCGCTCTCCCCACCTAGCCGCGCTTAGCCTCAACGAGATATTGTCGCATCCAGATCTGGCGAGGCACGACCTCGTCTGCTGCCCCCACTTGCCGCACCTCGCCATCCCTCCCAAGTCTCGACAATTTCACGCCTCGCATAGACCTAGCAAGGCACGACTTTGCTTGGCCATGGCGAGGCTGCGCCTCATCGTGCTCGCCCCGCCTCACTATGCCTTGCCTTGCCTTGCCGTGGCGAATGTTGTTGCAACTCAGTATACAATTAACGTTCATCAACCAAGTAAAAGGCTTGAGAAGGACAGAAGAGGAAGAAGAAGAACCTAGTAGCCTGTAAGATGCTCCCGGAGCAAGACGAAGAGGAAAAAAAAGAAAACAAAAAAGAAAATAATAATAAATTACAACAAATTCAAAAAGATATATTAAAATAATGTTAAATTTTGGCCACGTTAGTGTCGGTCATGCCACGTCACCATTTTTCGACCCAAATTGACCGAAAGGACGTAATTGGCACAAAAATAAAAGGTTTAGGACTGAATTGGCAAAAGAAAAAGGTTTAGGACTAAATTGGCACAATTGCAATAGGTTTAGGGCTTTTTAAGTAATTTTCCCTTGAAGAAAAGCTACATTGTAGGCTACGTCTATTTGAGAAAAAATAATTTCCGGGTAATGTTTTCTTCTTTTCCTTTGTGTTTGTTTGAAGAAAACTAGTCAGCCCACTGGTGCATGCGCGGGATAGGCAAAATATGTTTGAGTGATAAATAAAGGAATCAAGGATAGATCATGGTGTGTGGGGATAGATGTCGATGAACGAATACAAATGCTGGACATATAAGATCACCTCTAAGGCATAAAGGATGCACCACTAACGAAGGACAAAGATCGGGATAGACTAAGTACACCACCAAGGCGTATTGGACGAACCACCTGCCAAGGATAATAGATTTTGAGATAGGAAAACTTACCACGACCTAAAGGATAACTACCAGCTGAGGATAAAGGATTTATGGCTCATCACCAAAGAATAATCTATCTTCAGGCTGGGTTTGACAGCCAAGATAAAAATTAAAATAGGATTTATCATATCCTGTGTTTGGCTCCTGGGATATAAAGAGATATAGTTAGGACAAAATTGTCCCATAGGGATGTGGGATAAATGTGTATAGGATTTCTTATGTTCATGGTATAAAAGTTATTTTATATCGAATAACAAACTTCTTAAATAATAAAATTATTATTATTATTAAATGTGAATTATATTTGAATTCTAAGTTTAAAAATTAAAATTAAAAATATTATTTTATTTATTCATAAATGTATTTATAAAGTTTAGTTTTTTTTTCTACTTTATCATATATATTTTTGCATATACACACAAACACTTCGTATCCGCATCGCATCATTACATATTTTAGGTATAGTACTATAGTTTATTATTTAATAAAAATTGTTAAGAAATGATGGAATGGAATAAAAATAATGCAAAAAGAGATTAAAAAAAATAAGTACAAAAATGAAGTAGAACAACCTAGATTTTAAATAAACAAAATTCAAACTTGAAAATGAAAATAATTCTCAAAAAATGTGGGGCAATGAAATTTCTAGTAATCTCCATTTACTTTTTCTATGCATCTTTTGTTCGTGTTAAAGTTTCACCACTCATTTGTAGTTTTTTTATTCATGTTAGAACTTTATGAAAACAACAAGAAAGTCGAAACTTCTTATCTTTCATAGATTTTTGGTTCACATAAAAAAATTATGAAAGCATAAAGAGAATCAAAACTCATTCTTATCCGTAGCTTTATTGTTCATGTTGAAATTTAACGAAAGTAGCGAGAGAGACAATTTTTCCTAATTGCAAATGTGAATGATCATATTTTCTATCTTACTATAGTTTGTAGCGAATTATGAGAGATTTTTATAGTTTCTATTTGTGCATTTTTAAGTTAAGTTACATCGGTTTGTAAACACTAAATAATGAACATGATAAGATATGAATAAATTTGGCTTTGTTATAGTGATTCAGCTGGATATGATATGGCAAAATCCCTAAATTTCATATCCTATCTTATCCAATTTTACCCTAACTAAAAATCCAAACGACCAAACGTAGCCTCAAGGGATAAAGAAACCAGGGATAGATATTTGCTCTCACGGAATAAATCTCATATATTCGTAATACTTAGGTCTTCGTTTTTTGCAAATGAGAAATCGTCTCTTTCATAAAGGAACTACTATGTAGGAAATATTCCAAGCATTAAAAACATGGGAAACTCGACATTAATGACGCAACGATTCAAAAAACACAATAAAAATCTGGGAACTTGGAAAATGCATTAAAACTCTAAAAACTAGAATTTTAACTCTTGAAATCTACATCGACTCCTAAAAGTATGATTAGACGTTTGACCAGATACAAAGTGATTAAACTTAGACTCGAAATTCATCCACCAGCCTTGGAAGCCAAACAATCACCGTAGAATATCATCAAACAATGATAAGAATCATCCGGACTCCAGTCATTAGATAATCGATCGGTAGTCTCGAAATCAATAATGAACTTGTAAATCAACAACTAGTTAGTTAATTGGCAACAATGAAATCGACAACTTCAAACTTGAAACCAACTCATTAAGTTGTAGCAGAGGCCTAACTTGTACGATTGATGAGACATGGGTAGAGCTCGGCGGCTGATCGATAGGGCTTGATGCTTCTGTGTCACCAAGGAAAACATTCTCTTTTTACTGGAAAACTCAACTTAAAGTTCGAAAAAATGACTTTAGAGATTGAAAGGAAATTGCTAGTCCAACAGTGTTGTAGTTTTTTATGACCAAATGATCTCTCAATCAATGTGTATTTTATGCAAGAAACACGCTAATGATGTATGGATTTACAGTTGAGATTATACCGTCCCTGACAGTACTGTTAAAAAAATATTTCCCAGATTAAAAATCGAAAATCATTTTCCTACAGGAATGACTTTTCTTCTTCAATACTCTATCTCGGTGACTCCAATCTAAGTGTTGTTCTTATGGAGAGTTTTTTCTCGATTTGTTAGTGTTGGTCCCATGAAGATGGCTGGAATGACATTTCCGATATTCATAATATTTCGCTCACCAAATGTTTGTGACAAGTTCCCAAAGAAATTGGACTGCAAATCATTGTGATCTTGCTAAAGTAATCACATCACGTGAAAGGAAAAATTGGCAGCACTAGCAACAGATTCAACAGAGCATTATATTTAGATCATTTAACTGCTATTATAAAGTGCTCGAAAAATATATCTTTGGAGCTATTTTTAAGAGTTGGAGATCCCTCCAAATTAAAGGAATAGCTAGCCTCTAGATAAAAAGGTTAGTGTTGTTCTTGATGTTATGAAATACATGAATGAATATTAATTATATTCATGTATCTATTATGGTACATTTGTATCTCACATTCTATGTACATCTCTTTATCCAATGTATGTTCATCTCCCTATTCAACGTATGTATTTATGATAAGTGCATCCTTGTTCTCCTATAATAGGAGCTTAGTTTTGGTCATTTTTGAAGTTGAAATAAGAGATTTCTCCTCTGGCTTTCTCTATCTAATCTCTCTCTATTCTCTCTATTATATTCTTGCAACAAAATATTTTACAACATGTTATCAGCACAAAGATGTACCAACTGAGTAAATACCTTTTGCAAGGTAAGTACGTTCTCTTGGTTTTCTGAGTAAATGTTCTCTTTGTTTCTTTAATCGAATTATACTTCATCATCTTCTATCAATTCTTCATTTTTTTTTCCCTCTTTTTCTTAGCCTGAAGCCAATTTCAATCTAAAATATTCTTCTGCTCCTGAAGTGGCGGTGGATATTTGGAAATTCTTCTAACCAATTTAAGGATTCATTTTGGTATAGAATTATGACAAATATTAAAAAGCTCAAATTTCGCATCCTGGAAGTGAGTGGAAATAATTATATGTCCTAGTGCCTTGACATGGAAATACACCACCAAGGGCAAGGTCCTACTAATGCAATTACAGAAAACGGAACTTGAAATGCAAAAGACAAAACAAATGCAGTGATTTTTATTAATTGTCATTTGCATGAAAGCCTGTAGGCTCAATATTTATCCGTTCGAGACCCTTGGACCCTGTGGAAAAGGTTGAAGGATAGGTATGACCATACCAAGACTGTTATCCTCCCTCAAGCATAGTGTGACTGACAGAATCCCAGGCTGCAAGATTTTAAATCAGTGTGTGACTATAACTCAGCTTTATTTGATATTGTTTCTCGGCTTGAATTATGCGTTGTCAGGCTTACTGATGTGGAACTATTAAAGAAAACTTTATCCATCTTTCATGCTTAGAATATTGTATTGCAATAGCAATACCGATAACGTCAATTTGCCACATACTCTGAATTAATTTATGTGCTCCTCACCACTGAGCAAACTAATGAATTGCCGCTCAAAAATCGTGATCTTAGACTTATTGGCTCAAAAGCATTGCTTGAAGCACATGCTAACTTAAGGACTATAAGCACAGGCAAGAACATAATCTTTGAAGGGGTGCCAGGAAATTTAACCGCCCTAGAAAATCTAACTTTGGTCCGAATCTTGACAAAGAAAATAAGACAAGGAAGGTGACTAATAAAAGTATTTGCCATTGTTGTGGCATGACTAGGAACTCATCACGTACTTGTCGTATGCCAAAGCACTTTGTTAATCTATATCAGGCATCTTTAAAAAATATGGGCAAGCATGGTGAATCTCACGCCATTGAAATTAATCATACTGCTATAACAAATGTTAAGGCCATCTAAAACTGTTGATTATTTGAAACGGGAGTTTGAAGTTAAAGATTTGGGTAAAATCAAACTTTGTCTTGGTCTAGAACTTGAACATAAAGCAAATGGAATAATTGTCCACCAATCAGCATACATTGAAAGATTACTTAAACGGTTTAAAATGGGCGTGGCTTGCCCATTGAGCACACCTATAGTTGTAAGGTCTCTAGATCCCCAAAAGGATCAGTACATTTGGTGTTTCCTTTATGACTTATCTAATATATCACGTGTTTCCTGTTTCCGTCCAAGAGAATCTAATGAAGAGATACTTGGTCCCGAAGTACCATATCTCAATGCAATTGGGGATTTGATGTGCTTGGCACAATGCACGAGACTAGATATCGCTTTTGTAGTAAATTTATGGACACGTTTTAGTTCTTAGCCAACTCAAAGACACTAGAGTGGAGTTAAACATATTTTTCGTTATCTCCAAGAAATCATAGATTTTGGATTATTTTATTCCAAGGATTCCACTACCTCTGGTTTAGTTGGATATGCTAATGTTGGATATAGATTTGATCCACATAAGGCTTGCTTTCAAACCAGATATTTATTTTGTTACAATGGCACCGCCATTTCTTGGCGTTCTATGAAGAAATCGCTAATAGCTACATCTTCTAACCACTTTGAGATTATTGCTTTATATGAAGCTGAAAGAGAGTGTGTTTGGTTAAGATCTATTATAACACATATTCACAATTCTTGTTGTTTAACACCGGTTACAAATTCTTCCACTATAATTTATGAAGATAATACTGCTTATGTTGCACAAGTTAGGGGGGAATACATCAAAGGAGATAGGACCAAGCATATCTCGCCAAATTTTTTCTATACTCACGAACTCCAAGAAATTCGATAAATCGATGTTAAACAGATTCAATCCATAAATAATATTGCCAACCTTTTTACCAAATCATTACCAACGTCAATTTTTGAGATATTAGTATATGGCATTGATATGCAGCGACTTCACATGATGTAATATTGAACAGCCCTAGCAGTGGTTATAAGGCTTAATTAAGGGGGAGATATTATGAACTATGCATTGCATTCTTTTTTCCTTCTGACCGATTTTTTCCCATAGGATTTTTTCGGCTTAGGGTTTTTAACGAGGCAATTATTGCATCCATAAAAGGGAGATATCATAAGATTTGTGCTCTGTACTCTTTTTCCCTTTTGTACGATTTTTGTCCCGCTGGGTTTTTCGACTTAAAGTTTTTAATGAGGTAGTATCATTCAATGCACATTCGTAATATAATAAATACAATGAATATTCAAGGGGGTGTTATGAAATACATGAATGAATGTTCATTATATTCATGTATCGAGAATGGTACATTTATATCTTACATTCTATGTACATCTCCTAATCCAATGTATGTACATCTCCCTTCCAACGTATGTATTGAATGACTCTTAATTTGTGCTTTAGGCCATCGTCATCCATGGGCAAGGCCACCAAGTCGTCGCCAAATTCAAGGAGGGCGAGGGCTCCACCCTTGCAGCTCACCCTCGCCCAACAGCCAACTACAATGAAAAAATAAAAAAAATTTCAAAAAAAATTACAAAATCTATAAAATTTGTCCACATTAGTACTCGCCGTGCTCTTGGGATTAGGTGCACACCCATAGCAAAATAGAAAGTAAATACGAAAAAGAGCAAGCAAGATATAAGATTTATCTTGATTCACCTATGAACTAGAGCTACATTTAGCAAAGAATTTCATTATAATTAGCAGTTCTCACTTCTCTGTCGTACTTTCAATTACAAGAGAAAAAAGTTATACATGAGAATAGCTATTTATAGGCCCAAACTCAAATTATCAGTAAAATAATTGCTCAAATTGTAAAAATCATCTGCCTTTCTGTGTCTTCTTGTAGATGGGGAGTATGAAGCATACCCCAACATGTGTCATGTAGGATAGTCGACGTCCATGCAAGTGATTTCAAGAAAACATTTGTCGGATGGATTACGTGGGCACAAATGTAAATGATTTAGAATTACATTCATTCAAATGAATTGTTTAGGACTGAATTAGCATCAATGCAATATGTCATGACTTTTTTTTTATAGTCTTTCTCAAGGTTACGGACCATCAAAATCGGGATAAAAGGCGGGAGAGTGATCTCATTCCATTCCATTCTAGTGTACCACCCAAACACACCCAAACTTGTCCAAAGAAAAGAGCGCTAAACCTAATTTACTTCGACGGATCCATATGGGCTTTACCAAAAATAGGTACGCACACCGACATTCAGTGATGATATACAGTTTCAGCAAAAATTAAATGTTGATATCCGTGAAGAAGAAGTAGTTGCTCTTGGTGGGACACGAGCCATTTGTACTTATGTCTCCTCCATGATAATTTTCGGAAGTTTTTATTCGTAATATTAGAGATGTCAAATGAGTGAGTCAGATAAAATATGATCTAACCCATATTACTCATTTTTTTAAAAAAATTCCATTTTCATGCTATATAAATCTGGTGACTTGTACACAACTCTACGTATATTGTTAAAACACTTTAATATTAAAATTCAGTTTATAGAAAATTATTTGTCATATATTTTTAAAGATATCTGTGTGTGTGTATTGCTAATTTTTTCTATAATTTTCTTAGCTAAGCCATTTATGACTTATTTAAAACTCATGTGGGAGTCATTAAATTTCTAAGTAACTCATTTATGGCCCACTTTTAAAATTTAAGGAACTCATTTATAACTCACCACCATGAAATTTGAGTCAAATATGGGTTCTAGACCGATTTTGCCACCTCTAGGCAATATCAACTCCCAGATCGTATACATAGAAAATCTCGATGTTAGTGTAGGGGTGGAAACCCGAAAAAAATAAATATGATACGCAAATAAAATCTACACGTGTTGAAATTTTACGGGGACGCTCAACAATTTAGTTTTTTTTTTTTTTTTGGTAGTGACACTCAACAATTTAGTTGCTCTCACTAAAAACTCAAAACTAAGGAAGTTGCTCTTAAAAGACGCACGCCTCTCTAATTCTCTCGCTATCCTACCATTATCTTCGATATAATTTAATATAGTACGGACAATTGTCTAAAAAGTCCTAAATTTATTGTATGGTAGTCAATTCACTTCTAGAACTTCATTTGTGCCAATTTAGTCATAAACCTTTTGAAATTTTATCAATTTAGTCATAAACCTTGTGTTTGGATAATTGACTGAAAGGACTACATTGAGAAATTATCAAAAGATTTAGGATCAAATTGAAAAATTATCAAAGATTTATGACTTAATTAGCATAATTGAAAGGTTTATAACTAAATTGGCAAATCATCAAAAAGTTTAGGACTAAAATGATATAATTGAAAGATTTAGAACTGAATTTGCAATGAAATAATAGGTTTAGGACTTTTTGAACAATTTTCCGCATGAAGTATGTTTGCATGTTATGATGATGCATCGAACGTCCACATGTGAAGCACTTGCATGGTGTGGTGTTGCATGCTTATGCATGGGAAATAAAAAGAGTTTCTTGACACCTTGGTGATAAGGTATGCTATTGCTAAGTTACATCTTTTTTTTTGGGGGGGGGGGGGGGGGGGGTGGGGGGGGTGAGGGGGCAGGAAAATTACCATTTTACTTGAAAGAGAGGTCAATGATTTTAAGATAAAGATGCAAAGCAAATAATGCAAGTAAATCTAAAAGATAAATCAACATGATACAGTACGTAGATACTCACTAATTCCACAAAAAAGATCTGTCATAGCTTGAAAACATATCCAGTGACCAATGACCGAATCTTGTATCAATATCAGTGATGAGCACACACTAAGATTTTCCTCTACAGTAGCTATAGCTTTGCCAAAAGATGATACGCGCCTAGGTTCAGCATCTCCAGCACAGCTTTAGTATAGAGTTAACAACAAACTCAACAGGTTAAAAGAGCACATAAAATGCCTTGTAAGTTCTAGATCTATTTTTAGATCGGAATAGATGAGCATTCAAATCTAAATCTAATTATAGATTGGTAGAGAAGATTTGCAAAAGATATACCATTTTATTAAAAAGATCACTTTTAGAAAAGCCGACTATTGAAGCAATAAAGGAGCTGCACTCGACTATATGGAGCAAGCATTGGAGCTAGAGTGAGCGAACTGATTCGAAATAGAAGATTCTTTCGTGGCGCTCGCGTCTCGGACTTCTGAACTCACGGGAGAAAACTCTACATGTGGAGGAAGTCGATGGGGTTGTCCGTGAAACCTACGAGGAAGTCCTAAAGAAGATTTTTTTTTTTTTTGGGGAGCCCCGGGGGGGGGGGGGGGGGGGGGGGGGGGGGGGGGGGGGGAGAGAGAGAGAGAGAGAGACCGCCTCTCAAGTCGCTGCAGAAGGAGGGGGGTTGGGCGTCCATTTTAGGAAGAGAGGAAACCCTAAGGGGCATATTTTGCTAAGTGACTTAGGCGGGTGAGTTTTTGTCACAAGTCGAGCAAACCAAACAACCTGAGAGTAAGAGAATTAGACATTATTGTAAGAGCAACTTGCACACTTTCGATCTTTTTAGGGAAAGCAAATGAATTATTTTAGTATTTTCGTACTACCCGCTTTCTTATTTTCTTGCACATCATAGTTTCAACGAATTTTCACCGCCATGCTCTGGAGGAAGTTCTCTGAAAATGGTATCAAACCAAGACGGCCAGGAACCATTTACCACGAGCAAGTTGACCAGGATCGACATCCGAGGAGTCCAACTGGTGCACATTCCAAACCAGTTCTTAGAATATTTAAATATTGAATGACATCTATTTTACATGATAAAAATTAAGAAGTTCTTAGTTTAAATCTTTTCATATCTATATTCGCCCTAATTGCATATTCCTACTCTTTAGGCTTCCTAAGCTTTAGGCCAAAGTCCAGTCTACCATTTATGTTGATCTCACAAAATCTCACAGCAATAAAACAGCAATAAAATTGATTGGTCGGGAACTAGACTTACTTGAAGAAATTAGAGACAAATATTCGACTCATCGTTGTGAGAATTACTACTTCAGCTAGTAATAAAGAAAAGCTCTTTAACTAGTTATGGAGAATCTTGACTCAAACGCGATGATGGAAACCCGACAAAATTATGGCGGACTATACACATTTTATTGAAATAGTACAAAGATACTAGTGCATTTTTTTTCCCTCTTACTAAACACAAGGACAGCAAATTGCTCTTAGAAACGGATATAAATCTCTCGGTTTCTTTTTGCTTGCTCGGCTTATGTCAGCTCTTTGCAAGCTCATACAGCATCTAATCTATAGTTTCTGCTTCTTTTAGGGGGCCAATAATCCTCTTTCTGAGAATCACAAATGCCTTGTTTGTTTCTCACTTTCATGCGTTTGTTGTAGTGCTTCTTTTAATTGCTAAACCTAAACTTTCCTCCGAAATGATTGATGGTTGCATGAATTTCAAATTGGCAATTGGTATAGCTCATGAAATTGACGGGCATTTGGCTTGATATTCACTTTTATTTTATTTTAAAAAAAAAAATTGGCTTGGCCTTTTTGTTTGAAATCAAATTGTCGCTCTATTGATTCTCACGGTAGATGTGTGATACCTTCATCCTGGAAAGATCACTCAGTAAGAATCCAAGCCCGAACTCACTCAAAACATCAGTTGGATTCACATTTATTCGAGAACTTTAAGTGTATGAGTGATGGACTAACCATGGTACATTGATTGCTCCATCTTACAACACGTCTTTGATGGAAAGGGGCTTCTCCTACTGAACACTCTCGTAAGTATCTTATTTTTTTAGGGGAAATTTCAGAAAATGGGTATTAAGTTGGCTTAAACTCGAACCAAAGCATGTTTCCGACACATTTACAAATATAGCTAGGAGTCTAGGACGAGGGCACAATATTATATAATAGTGCATAGTTTCTTTTTGTTAAATATGTCTTAAATTTTATGCACTCGGTTTAGTTTATCACCTGACCTGATATATTTTTTGTACGCCTCAAAAGTGGAGAAAAAAATTGAGACTTGGTTCGTGATGTAGGGAGTTGGGCCGATAGGCCCAACTCGGAGCAAGCGAACAAATCTCTATAGGGTGTGAACATATCTCTATGGGGGTTCGAGGGCAACGCCCCCGAAAAAAAAATTTGGGCCCTATTTTTATATTGCGGCTAGGGTTTATTCAGTTGGACGGATGATTTTCGTCACATGAGAGTTTTGCAAGTCGTATGCTTTTGTAGAGTCGTGAAAACTGACATCTGAAATTTGTACTCTCTTTGATTATAGTGAAATCTTATTTTTTGTCTCACCCGTGGACGTAGATCACCTTGATCGAACCACGTAAATCCTTGTGTTCTGTGTTTGTTTTTCCATATTTATTTCAACACTTTTTGTATCCTTTTTTTCCCGACGATGGTGCTATTGCATAGTGGAATCGATTAAAGTACAATAAACTAAGTACCTTATTGAACCAAAAGAGAAAATCCTCAAAAGTAATGTAGGAAATATGAGAGAAAGTGGAGTCAGACCGTAAAAAAAACACACACACACACACTGGTCAATGATCTTAATAATTTTCTCAATCCCCATTTGATCTTTCGCACTCTTTTTGGCCCCAAAAAAGTTATGGGAAATTAGGAAAGATGGAGCTCAGTGCGGCGAAAAGACGGATGAATTGAACTTCGTGGCAACAATAACGAGATTGTGATTTGGGCTTGTGTCGGTTGAGTTTTTGGGGAAAAGGTCAAGTGCAATCCAATCGAAAAGTGGCTCTTAATTTGTGCTTTAGGTTTTGTGAAGCTCTTTTACAATCAAAATTGCATATAATTTGAAGTAAATTAGATGATTTGAAAGCTCCAAACTAGGAAATTGTCCATAAAGTTGGCCGGCATCGACGTCAGTGATTTTCGGTCAAAATTAATCAGATAGACTCAATTGGCATAAATTGAAAAGGTTTATGACTCAATTAGTAAAAATAAGAATAATATGCTGGGGATTCTTTGAACAATTTTTCCCTCGAAGCCTAATAAGATCAATCATTTGACACAATCTAATGGACTTTTTTAGAATCTAAAATTCTTATTTTAAAATGAACTATTACCGTTAACTTGTGATTCAAACTTTGTCAAGTTCTTTTAGGATCAAAATGAACGCAACTACAAGTAACTTAGATGATTTGAACGCGGGATACCGCACAAGAGCGGATCAAAACATTTGACGCGAACGGGTGCGTAACTTTCTTAAAATGGGCAATTCTTCCTTTTTGATCTTAAGCTGGTAGACAAAACAAACTGGTCAATGATCTTTATGATCTGTCAATAGTCAATACCTATTTGATCTCCCCCACTCCTTTTGCTCCCAAAAAAGTTGTCGAAGAAAAATAATAAAGATAAGCAATCAAGTTCATTCGTGCGGGGAAAAGACAGCGATGAGTCGAACTTTGTGGCAATCATCGCAGCTTTTTACTTTTTATTCTTGATGTCTTTCTCTTAGGAGGGAGGGGGGAGAGAGAGAGAGAGTGAGAGAGACACGTTGATTTCGGCTTTGCATTGTTGAGCTTTTGGGAAAAGGTCGAGTGCGATTCCGATGCGGATTACCATTTGTTTAATTCGACAGTGTCTTCGCATGTTCAGCGTGGTCGTATGTGATGAGGGTGCGCGACAGAAGTCCGATACCTTCTTTCGAAAAAATTGCCAAGAAAGAGCCCATGTTCAAGCCCGTTAACATATCCAGTCAAACTCATCTTAACTCAAAAGTTTAAGCCAATGAGTTATGGGTCAACTTGAATATATTAAATGCTCAACACCACATTAATTCTCCAATGCGGGACTCTTCTAACACAACTCACACGTGCACATCCTAACAATCTCCCCCTCACGTGTGAGCTCCAGTATTAGGTTTGCTCCTCCTTAATTCAGATATCCTTCTGCATCAACTTATCTCAAGTTGAATAACCCAACTTCATAACCATAAAGTCTACCTTTGGGCATGCTCAGTAACCGTATGGGAGACATCAACCATCGGCTCCAATACCATTTGATGAGAGTGCGCGGTAGAAGTCCGATACCTTCTTAAGCTTTAGAGTTAATATGGGTTTAACTGAATATATTAATGGGCTTGGACATGGGCTCCCTATTGGTGATCTCCCCGAAAGAAGGTTGATAAGAATCGTGCCCCAATTCCAGAAAAATAACCCGAGCAAACAATACGTACTAGCAGAATATATAATAAAATAACAGAATTAGAAGAACATACCAGAGAATTTGTTATCGAAGTTCACCCAAACCTGGGCTACGTCTCCGCGCAGAGGTACTCTGCGAATACACTAGTCTTCGGGAAAATAGGAATACAACTGACGATCTTTTCACAAGATGGAAGGAAAAAAAAAACGAGAACTCTCAAGAATGCCGTCACAGCCTCTCTCTTTTTCTTTTCCTCTCTATTCGCTACTTTGTGTATTCTATCTGCTCTCGTGCTTTCTATCTGCTCTCATCTACTAACGGCTACAACCTATATATCCCTAATATATATGGTGTATCTTTTAACCTAGAAGAAAAAGAAAAAAGACAAAAGACAAAAAGAAATCTTAATGATATTTTTTGATATATTTTGGCTTCACGCCAACAATCTCTTGCTTGAAGACAAATATATATGATGCACCAAGCAACTTTGTAGACATCCTCTTCAAAAATTAACAGCTAGAACTTGTGCCTCTACGATACTCCTCATCAATTAACATGGAGTAATACCAATAGTAGTAGCACAGAAAGTATGCTTCTCTCTATCTACTACCTTGGTATATATGTCGGCTGGATTCTTTAAGCCATCAATCTTTTGTAGCTTTAACTCGTTATCTTTCAATACCGATCTGATGAAGTGATAACGTTTCTTGATATGTCTAATTATTGAGTGATAAGCTGCATTCTTTGCTAAGTGAATTGCACTTTGACTATCACTACACAATGTGCTCACTGGCTGCTTTCGATGTAACTTCTTTAGATAATCTTGTAACCAAATGATTTCCTTAGAGGCTTCCGTGATCACCACGTTCTCTGCTTTTGTCATCAATAGATCCACTATTTTCTGTAGTTGAGATACCCAACTCACTACTGTAACTGCAACTGTAAAGACATATCTAGTGTTACTCTTACCATTATCATGATCATTCGAGTGATCAACATCCACATAACCCTGTAATTCTAGAGATGTACTTCTATAACAAAGAGAGTAATTTGATATACCTACTAGATATCTCAATATCCATTTACTGCATTTCAATGCTCTTTGCCTGAGTTCTATAAATATCGACTCACAACTCCCACTATTTGTGCAATGTCTGGTCTCGTACTTACCATAGCATACATCAAACTTCCAACTGCTGACGCATACGGCACTGCCGTCATCTCATCCTTCAAAGCTTGAGTACTTGGACATATATCCTTGAAAAGTTTGAAGTGACCCGCTAGAGAAGTCGCAACCGATTTTGCCTCATCCATGTTGAATCATTTCAACACTTTGTTCACATAGTCTTATTGCGACAACCATAATTTCTTATTTTTTCTGTACCTGATGATTTTCATGCCTAAAATTTTATTGGCCTCTCTCAAGTCTTTCATAGCAAACTGCGCTGCTAACATCTTCTTTACTTCTGCGATTCTCTTCATATTAGAACTAACCACTAGTATGTCATCAACATATAAAGAGAGATATACAATATCACCATCGTCATACTTTCGAAAATAAACACAATGATCAGTCTCACAGTGTGCAAATCATTTTTCTTCCATAAAACCATCAAATTTTAAATATCATTGTCGCGGAGCTTGCTTCAAGCCATACAAGATTTTCTTTAAGCGACATAACATGATTTCTTTACCTTTAACTTCAAAACCTCTAGGTTGCGCCATATATAACTCTTCATCTAAATCACAATGTAAAAACGTCGTTTTTACATCTAACTACTCTAGATGAAGATCCCCCACTGCAACTATACTTAGCAAAACTCTTACTGACGTCATATTCACTACTGGTGAAAATATCTCGGAGTAGTCGATCACTTTTTTTTTAGAAAATCCCTTTACTATAAGTCTCGCCTTGTATCTGATACTACCATCAGCTTCATTTTTTATTATGTACACTCACTTGTTTAACAAAGTTTTTTAACCTGTGAGCAACTTGGTTAACTCCCAAGTTTTGTTCTGAATTAACAAGCTCATCTCGTCTTTCATAGCACGCTCCCACTACATGTGAGATGTGTCTTTCTTTGCCTCATCATAAGTCTCCAGCTCTTCCGAATCTGTATATAAGACATGGCTCAAAATAATATTAGCTAAATGATCAAAAATTACTTTTGGCTTTTTCACGCGTGTAGATATCCTCAAAATGTGTAATTCAGGGTTACTAACTTGTTCCAGATCACCGTGTTCCTTTTGGACTGCATGTTCATTAGTAATATGTTCATCTTGAACCTCCTCTTCAGGTGCACTTTGATCTGCTGGAATTATCTTTATAGGAATTGTGTCTAGCTCAACATATTCTGGTTTTACTGTCGTCTCATACTCTATCTGACAATCCTTGTACATCTTTTCTTCATGGAACACCAATGTCGTGACCCTCTCATGGTTTCGAGCGGAGAGGGCTAATGGGCCGTCCACTCTGGTCAGACACGGGCCTCTCTCAAGGCCCGTTACCCAAGTCGCAATGGTGGTATACGTGATCGACCTTCGGTGCGGTTTGGTGACATGTGATACATGTACATGCCAAGGAGTCGCAACTAATCATTCTATGGAGGGTACGATTGAAAACTCTATCGAATAGTTGGGAGCAATCTATTCAATTCTACGAAAACTAGAGAAATAGGATCGGGGACTTTGTTACGCCAACTGTCAGAGTTGACGCCCTTTCGGCACTTAAGTTAAATGATTTGTCTAACTTAAGATTTCATGCAGATAAGTGAGGTGCGAACCCTAACACTAGGAGTCCATGCAGATAGAAGTGACTACCCTAACACTCATAATCGGTGAAAATGAACGCGCAAATCAAGGATCCAAAACGTGCGGATAAATCACATGAAAGCAACGTGGCATCCCTAATAAAACCCTATTAACCTAGAGAAATATCAATCAAGGCTCAAGATTGTTTTTGACTTGATTTGTCCTTAAGGGGAAAAATCATAATTTTGAAGAGTTTTGGGACAATTTGTCCAAGAAGGGTAAATTCATCATTTCAGATGAAATATGAATTCAAAAGATAGTGGAAATAGGATTGGTCACCAAACCAATCAATTTCCTATTTTCGGGATTTTTTCGAAATTTTTCTGGAATTTTTAGAATGATTTATCCTTTGATAGGTAAAACCGTCATTTTAGGAAGTGATCATAAGTGAAAATCTCAAACAGAAGGATTGGTCGACCACCAGACCCAAATCCCAACTTTGAGCAATTTTTACAACTCGATTGGAATAAGAAAGATAATTTACGCTTAGAATGGTAGAATCGTCATTTTCGAAAAAGGACGAGATTCGAGAACCCAAGTATAAGAAATGATCGCCAAACCAACTTTAATTCTTATATTGGCATTCTAAACTTATTTCATATGTCAAGCGAAGACAATTTACCCCTAAAGGGTAATATCGTCAATTTTCAAAAGAACGGATAAGAAATCCCAAAAATAGGATTGACTAGTTGTATGTGGTCATTCCTCAATTTTTTGAAATTTCTAAAATGTCTAGGAATTTTTCACAATTTTTCCACATTTTTTTTTGGGTTTTCTAGGATTTTCTAACATTTTTTAGAATTTTCTAGGTTTTTTCTAATTTTTTTATTATTTAAAAATTATTTTCAGATTTTTATTATTTAAAAAAAAACAATTCGGACCGGGTCGACCTAACCCCCTAGGGTCGGATACCCGCCCCAGACCCGGACCCACGCGGCCTACACACCGAAACGACGTCATTTCTCGTTTTTTATTGTTCGATTTAATCGGATTTAATCCGACAATTCCTATTGAACCTCATGGCTAATCCACGATCACTGGATCAGTTGACTGAAACCTACGGCTCATATCAAAAGTCGACTATCCCCCAGGCATCAGATCTGGTTACTTGATTCTACGACGCGATTGAACGACTCGGCTAATCCTCAACCGTCCGATTTGTCGAGTTATTTTTTATTTTTGAAAATTCAGGTTTTATTAACATAATTTGTAAAATTGATCGAACGGCCACCAAGCCAACACATGGTGCAACCTAGACCATCCAATCATCAAACAGACTTATACCTGACTTTAACAACCTAGCTGACGTGGCATGTCACGTCAGCGCCACATCAGCGAGTTGGCCGATCTAACCGCCACGTCATCGTCTTCAACCTCTCGACGTATACCACAGAATGAACAGCCGTGGTTTCAGTCAGTTAATCCAGTGATCGTGGATTAGCCACGTGACTCAATAGAAACCGTCGGATTAAATCTGATTAAACCGAAAAATAAAAAACGAGAAACGGCATTGTTTCGGTGTGTAGGCCGGGCGGGTCCAGGTCTAGGCCGGGTATCCGACCCTAGTGGGTCAGGTTGACCCGATTCAAATCATTTTTTTAATAATAAAAATTTGAAAATAATTTTTAAATAATAAATCAGAAAAATCCTAGAAAATTCTAAAAAATGTTAGAAAATCCTAGAAAACCCAAAAAAATGTGAGAAAATTGTGAAAAATTCCTAAACATTCTAGAAATTCTCAAAAATTGAGGAATGACCACAGATAGCTGATTAATCCTATTTTTGGGATTTCTTATCCGTTCTTCTGAAAATTGATGATATTACCCTTTAGGGTTAAATTGTCTCTGCTTGACATATGAAATAAGTTTAGAATGTTAAGATAATAATTAGGGTTGGTTTGGCGATCATTTTTTATGCTTGGGTTCTCAAACCACGTCCTTTTTCAAAAATGACGATTCTACCCTTCTAAGAGTAAATTGTCTTTCTTATTTCGATCGAATCGTAAAAATTGCTCAAAATTAGGATTTTGATCTGATGGTCGACCAATCTTTCCATTTGAGATTTTCACTTCTCATCACTTCCTAAAATGACAGCTTTACCCCTCAAAGGGTAAATCATTCCAAAAATTTCAAAAAAAATCTGAAAAATCTCGAAAAATTGGAAATGGATTGGTTTGGTGACCAATCCTATTTTCACCATCTTTTGAATCCATATTTCATCTGAAATGATAAATTTATCCTTCTTGGGCAAATTGTCCCAAAACTCTTCAAAATTATGATTTTGCCCCTTAAGGGCAAATCAAATAAAAAACACACTTGAGCCTTGATTGATATTTCTCTAGGCTAATAGGGCCTTACTAGGGATGTCACGTTGCTTTCATGTGATTTATCCATACATTTTGGATTCTTGATTTGCGCATTCATTTTTACTGATTGTGACTATTATGATAGTCACTCCTATCCGCATGAACTTCTAGTGTTAGGGTTCGCACCTCACTTATCTGCATGAAATCTTAGGTTAGACAAATCATTCAACTTAGGTGCCGAAAAGGCGTCAACTCTGACAGTTGGTGTAACATAGTCCCCGATCTCATTTTTCTGGTTTTCGCATAATTGAATAGATTGCTCCCAACTATTCAATATGGTTTCCAATCGTACCCTCCACAGAACGATTGGTGGCAACTCCTTGGCATATACACGTATCACATGTCACTAGACCGCACCGAAGGTCGACCACATGTACCGTCATTGCGACTTGAGTAACGAGTCTTGGGAGAGGCCCACGTCCGACCAGAGTGGACGGCCCATTAGCCCTCTCCGCTCAAAACCGCGAGAGGGTCGCAACAACCACATTTCGACTGCGAATGACTTTGTTATTCTCATAATTCCAAAGCTTATATCCATATTCATCGCCGTCATATCCAATAAAGACGCACTTCTGGGACTTAGCATCAAGCTTTTTTCTGTCCTCTCTGTCAATAAAAGCATATGCAATACAACAAAAAAAATTTAGATATGAATAATTGACCTTTTTACTGACCACTGCTCTTGCGGTACTCCTCCATCCAGCGTACTAGATGAACTCATGTTAATCAAATATACAGCTGCATCAACTATAGCAGCCCATAAGTATAACGGGAGACCGACATGTAGTCTTATGCATCTTGCACGCTCCAAAATAATCTTATTCATCCTCTCAGCTACACCATTCTCTTAAGGGGTTCTAGGAATAGTCTTTATCCCATGTATGCCTTCTCGGCTCAAATATTCTGCAAATTCATTGCTCGTATACTCACCATCATTATCAGATTTCAGAGCTTTAATTTGATATCCTGTTTCTTTTTATATCATGATTTTTCATATTTTGAAAATCCCAAATACTTCTGATTTCTCTTTGAGAGCATATATCTAAGTCTTTTTTGTTACATCATCAATAAAAATGACAAAGTATCTCTTACCACCATAAGAGAGTTCCTGAGCCGGTCCTCACATATTAGTATAAACCAACTCTAATTTTTACTTTTTATTCTGTCGCACATTTAATTGAAAACTAACTGCCTTTTGTTTTCCATAAATGCAACTTTCATAGAAATCTAACTCAACTTTTTGCAAACTTGGAAGCAACTTTCTTGAATGTAACTGTTTGACACCTTTTTCACCAAGATGTCCCAAACGATAATGCCAAAGAGTAGATAAATTACCTGTAGCTACTGTAGTTGCAACCATATCACTAATATTGTCTCCCTAGAGAAGGTAAAGTGTACCTGTACGCTTTCCCTTTGCTACTACTCTTGCTTCTTAGGTTATCTTTCAGTCTCCGCCTCCAAAAGTTGTCACCATACCTTCTTGGTCAAGTTTACTAGTTGAAATCAGATTTTCCTTCAACTCGGGAATATGTTTGGTTTCACGCAAAATTAGACGTCTGCCACTTGAGATGTTCAAAACTACAGTTCCTTTTCCTACAATCGGACACATGTGGCCGTTTTCCACAACCACTTGCCCAAAATCTCCACTGGCATACTCAATAAATATATTTCTTTGCGAGGTGCAATAAAAAGAACCACCAAAATCAAGAAACCACTTATCTATTGTCAAGTCAACCCCTGCAGATAAACACAAGTTTTCTAGCAAGGGTTCATCACTTACCACATTAGCTCTTTGATTCTCATATCGCAGCTTCTTTTTGTAGGCTTCACACTGAAATCTATAATGTCCCGCCTGGTGACAAAACCAACACTCATCTTTTGTAACCTCTCTCTTCCCCCCGGATTGTGACCTATTACGCCCGCTAAATTTTCCTCTGCCTTTACTTCTTCCACGGTTCTCCACTACTAGTGCCGTTGAAGATGCAAATGTCAAAAATTTATCTCCACCTGAGACTTTTCGTCGCATCTCTTCATCCATGATATTGCTCACAACATCATCCAGAGTCAAATCATCCTTCATGGTGCTCGAAATTCTTTGCACCGCGGTGTTGTAGCTTTCCAAAATGGAACATAGAAATAACAGAGCTTGTGACCTCATATCCAGATTTATGCATGCGGATTCTAGCTGACCTGTAACCTGGGTGAAACTGTTAATATGTTCTGCAATAGAACCTCTATCAGATAATTTCATATTAACCAACTTCTTTAGCAAAAATATCTGATTCGATGTAGATGGCTTCTCATAAATATTCGTTAGAATATCAATGGCTTCTTTTGCAGTCTTTGCTTTCGTGATGTGGTATCATGTCTTTTTTGTCAAACCTAGACAAACCGCACCTAACTCCTTTCAATCAAGAAATTTCCATCCCGATTCTGCTGTCGAATCTGATTCCGCGAGTTCAAGTTTCCAACGTTCAAGTGGTGCATAGAGATCTTTCTGATAAAGATAGTCATCTATTTGGAAATTCCACCATCCGAAATTCTGCCAATCAAACTTATCGATCCTAATTTTATCTTATGCCATACCGTTTGCTTTCAATCGAACGTCATAAAAAAACTCTCGATTTTCACGATTAGCCAACCTAGGCTCTAATACCAGTTGATAGAAATCGTGCCCCAATTCCAAAAAATAACCCAAACAAACAATATGCACTAGTAGAATATAATAATAAAATAACAGAATTAGAAGAACACACCAGAGAATTTGTTATCGAAGTTCACCCAAACCTGGGCTACGTCTCCGCATAGAGGCACTCTGCAAATCCACTAGTTTTTGAGAAAAATAGGAATACAACTGACGATCTTCTCACAAGATCGAAGGAAAAAGAAAACGAGAACTCTCAAGAATGTCGTCATGACCTCTCTCTTTTTCTTTTTCTCTTTATTTGCTACTTTGCGCTTTCTATCTGCTCTCACGCTTTCTATCTGCTCTTCTATCTGCTCTCGTCTACTGACGGCTACAACATATATATCTCTAATATATAAAGTGTATCTTTTAACCTAGAAGAAACAGTCAAAAGACAAAAGACAAAAGAAAAAAAGAAATCTTAATAATATCTTTTGATATATTTTGGCTTCACGCCAACAGTATGCATATGTTGTCACATAAATGTCCGCAACGAGGATAGAACAAGTACTACACAACAACGTGGAGTGGTAATTGAGGAGATACGAGCTCTATACGTTGGATAAATTCAGCCATTTGTCTGACGGTTTGGTATCGATTTTCTCTTTTGGCTAAGGCAAAATTATCTTGGGCCTTTTCATGAACGAGACACGATTTCTTTGGTGATGGGCAATTTCAGGTTCCTCCCAAGTTCTGGGTGAAACATAGAACCTACTTGTTGGAACTAATTCCCTCATTTTTTTAAACCTGAAACATGTCATGCATACCATGGAATCTAAAACCTACCCTGTCACAGGTTTCAAGGCTTACCCAGATTCTACTTGTAGTCTTAATTAAATTATTGCAATAAATTCTCACATCTAATTACCGCCATTAGATGCTACAATCCACTGACCATAACTCAAATTTAGACACGCAAAGAATATGAAACATTAACAAAGTAAAAATCTCAGTCATGGGTATCACTGAAAATGAAAGCTCAAACTAATGGTTTCAAATTATATACTTATCATCGTACATCTTGTAATACTGTAGGCAGCGCGAAAACATAGAATAAGAAAAACATAAACACTTATTCCATGTTCCACTTCTTAGAACTTGAAACCTGCCCTTCGGAATCGGCTCTCCAATTTTAAAACTTGAAATCTATCATACATATTCTGAAATCTGAAATTTTGAACTTGCAATGTCTTTACCGATTCAGCTCTACGATTCTCGATTCTATTCTGAAACTATCCTCACCCCTAAATTTCTCAAAAGCGACAGGCATAACAAGCTGGCAACAAAATTAGTAGTGATGCACGATGGAGAAGCGTAGCATGGTTTACAAAGTAAAAGTCACCCTTTTCCCCTTTTTGACCATTTACTTTGCCTTCTGATCTTTGCGGAAAGGAACCCTTTCAAACTCCAATTATTACGGGCAAGAATTGGGCTCCTCGACGATGCTAATCGTGATCCGGCGTCTGTCCATGATGGGTAATGTGATGTTACTCGAATGCGATATAGGTCTAGCAAAAATTTTGAAAAATAAAAAATGATCAGTGGCCCAATGGGCTCTAAGTAAAGACATCACATCACAAAGCCACTCTCTCCTGACTCAGTTGTATCGTCCCCTCTGCAATTCTCACACTTCATCCCAACACCCCGAAGCACCGCTTTTAAAAGCTCGTATGGATGAAGAAGAAATCGGGCCGTGGTGAACGATGGTGAGGAGCTGGTCGGCCGTAGTAAACGGCCGCCTTTACTCAGGAATGCTTTCCATGTAGTACTTAATAGGCCGGGCTTTGTGGCTACAAGGCTTAAGTGGGCTTGGCCCGATCATTCGGGCCTTTTTCTATGCCTCTTGGGCCAAAAGACGTGACCGGGCCGTGACACTGAATCCCATTCTCTGGTAGGATCATCTTGAGCTTCTTCTATCCATAAACTGTAAATGGGGTTGGTGATGATGCACGAATGTCGGTCCGACTTTCAATTGCACCAAACTCCTCCATGGCGTGGATCTGCACACCTAAGGAGGAGGGAGGAGTCGTCGATTTCTCTTGAGAAGTCCCTCCGATGCTGAAGTCAGTTTTTGTGAGAAAGATGATGAAATATGGGTGTTTTTTTTTAAAGGACAGAATTGTTAGCCTAGAGTCTAAGTTTTCACACACGCGGGGCGAGGTGTCGGGCCATCCACTATCCAGATGAGCTCGGCGTCATCGGAGATCGGCCGGAGTTTTCGTATATCTATCATGTGGTTCTAGTTTCTAATGTTATCCTGTTGGTTCTTAGAGTCTGCCTAAGTCCATAAAGAGGGGATCAAATTGTGTTGTTGCGCCAAATCTAAATAATCAAATGATCATCACAATAACAAAAGGAAAAAAAAAACATTCTTGCTTTGATTCACATGGATCTGGGATCACTTCAATCCGAACAATTTGATTGTTGACCAGATGAGTTCATTTTCAGGTTTTTCAGACAATAATTCAATAAATCCAACAATTCCATTGTTGATCTGTACATAGAGACGGAATGCATGTTAATATGGCTGTTGCATATTATCTTGTAAAGCGGTTATTCTCGCGACACTTGCTTAAAAATTTAAATTTCCGGGATCTCTGTAATCGGTTCTTTGAAAATCGAAACCATCGGATGTTGATAAATCGTTTCAAGACTCGTAATGTCGATACCGGTTTTTGCATGTAGCGCGAAGTCACAAACATTCGCTTTTATTCATCGAGCGTGTCCTGTTAAGCGACTAATTAAGGAAAATTTTATAGTTTTTTCCGAATTCATTAAGCATTCGTATTTATATAATACGCATTGAGTTTCTTAGGAGAGAGAGACGTTCAAAGATGAGAATAAAAATACCCAAAAGTTTACAAGAAAGTGGGGGAAAGGAAAAAGCCAGCAGCCTCCGAATGAGACTTCAACACTTAAGATTCCGCCATTGGCTTCTCTCTCTAGCTCTCTCTCTCTCTCTCTCTCTCTCTCTGCAACTGCGATCATCTCTCTCCCTCCTCTGCTTCTGCTGGAACCGTGACGATCCTTCATCTTCGATCGATCCGCGGCATCGTCCTTCGCCCTCTTAACATTTTCTGGGTCTCCACCGAAGCCAACCCAAAAACGGATTCCGAGCTCTGACCGCGAATCCGCAGCTCACCTCCAATACCAATGCCATCTCCCCTCCTGCCCATCACCAATCCGTCTTCCCGCCATGCCTCCTCCCTCGACCCCATCTCCTCCCTCGCTTCTTCTCCGGCATCCGCCTTTTTCCTCTCCAAGGACGGCGCCGTCCTCCATGGCGACCCCACGGCGAATCTCCTCATCTCCTCCCCTTTCGACGACGAGAAGGCCGCCTCCGTCAGGCCCCTCCTCTCCGGCGCCTCCAGCTACGCCTCCACCGCCCCCCCGGCGTCGGCCCCCTCCGGTTTCTACCAGCAGCGCCGGCGGCGGTCCGCCAGCGAGAACTCCCTCTCGTCGATGTCCGACGACGGCCGGCACCAGTCGCTGGGGCGCGGGGTCGCGGATGCAGCTTCCGAGACGTTCGTGCTCACTCGCCTCAGCTTGAAACTCTTGGGATATCTCGAGTAATGTGGCAGTTTATTTATTTGGTGTTTGCAACTTTTCTTTTTCTTATTCAATCGATGGTCATACTCTGCACAATGAATGCTGGACTCGTAGTGTTATTAGCTTATTAAGCCCCATGGCATTGTTACTTGACTGCGATTTTTCATGGGTAGTAATTTCCTAGTTGAGTTCATCTTTTGCCCCGGATATGTATTCCTTATTAGCACAATAAGTTTCTAATTTTCTCATGATCGTGACTAAACAAGGACGCGGTTCATGCTTTGATCTGTATACCTGATTGAGTTTTGGGCAAAAGTCTGGCTGAGCCACGTCCGAGAAGTAATGAGGAAAATCGTAAATTTGGAAAATGCATGTCATCCAGATAGGCATGGGAAATTGTTGATGATTTTCTTTTTCCAATGAGAAAATCATGGAGTCCTTGATTTGGGGTGGAATGAAGTGCCCTAAAGTAATTACACTTCGATGTGGGATGCTGGTTGTTACGCAAGAAGAACCAGTCGACATTATAACTCAACCAACGGGGCCGGAGTTAAACTAGAAAGTCATATTAAAGATTAGCTGGTTTTTCAACACAAACGATAAGCAGCCTTTCGAGAAAGGTGACCTGATCATGGTTGCTAAGTAGGATTAAGCTGGATTTTGAGTGAGCTCTTTGCTAGGGAATGCAGATTAGATGCAAAAGTTGTGGCTCCTCACCCCACTCATTGTCCTACATTATTTCTGACTACTGTTATGTGGTTGGAAGTTGATTCTTCCGCATTAGGAAATATCACGGTGTTCAGAACCTCAGCATTTAGTGGTGCTTTTTGTAGCGTAGGCACTTGAATGTGTGACGATGATAAACATTGCTGTGTGAACGATCAACTAGATTGTCATGTAATTAAACCGCTCGGACTGTGGAAGAGGAAACGGAGATTGGATGTTATCTGATGCACTGGAAAGGCTCTGGCATAGAAAAAAAGAATGGAATGAGTAGTGGGAAGTGAAGTGCATTATTTGTTGCATAGAAGAGGTGCAATGCATACTATTTCTCTATTTTTCAGCTAAAATCTGAAATCATCTAGGAATTTTATTTCCTTTTGAACATGAAGCACAAGGTTCTTATGCATTTCCATCTCAACTTCTCGTTGTTGCCCGATCATTTAATTCTTATTCAGGGTAGGCTACAGATGGATTACAAGATTTCTTGCTCTTGGCTGTTATTCATTGTTACTGATGCCTGGTTTTGTCCGAGGTCTGTACCTTACTGTTTATAATACCGCGCCATTCCAACATTAATTTCCTACTTCCAGCTTATGCTACTAGTGTTGACATGGCGTAAGCATATGACCAATTTTCTGCTTTTTTGCAGTTGGGTATTACTATTTCTTCTCTAACCAGGTACGCAGAGGAATAGTTTATGGTGACCTACCCCGAAACAGGTAACATCAAACTTGACTTTTATGTCAGACGCACCAGATAGGTGTACCCTTTGTGCTTCCTTGGGTTATCTATCCATCACTGGAAGTCATTTTTTAGTGCAGGCTCGATTTATATCTTCCAAAAAACATGGATGGGCCAAAGCCAGTTGTTGCATTTATAACTGGTGGAGCCTGGATAATTGGGTCAGTGTTTCTCAATGTATCGGTGGAGCAAAATGCTAGAGTGAATTCTTTGGTTGAGAATGGATATCCTTGACGAAGCTGTGATGGCAGAACTGCAATGCTTGCTAACATTTTTGCATGAAAGATCTTTTGGGAAAATATTGTTGGTCCCTTCACAGAATTCATGGACGAAGAAGGAAAAGAAATTTTCTGTCTCATTTGCTGCAATTTAGATATAACATTCTATTGCAATTTTCTCTTCTTGCAGCTACAAAGCATGGGGATCTCTTTTAGGTCAACAATTGTCAGAAAGAGACATCATGGTTGCCTGCATTGACTACAGGTTTACATTGATTCAGTTTCTGCAGAAACTTGTTGAGTTTACATGATTTTAGTGAGTCAAAACTTAGGACAAGGAGCATGTATAACTAGTTTTATGAACACTTGGTAAAGAGAAGTTGGCAAAATCTGATTACTTTTTACAGTTTTCATTCGATGCCTACCTTTTCAAAAGCACTAGATGTAATAAGTATTCTGATTATCAGCAAAATCCTCAAGTTGTTCCGTGGTCACCTGCTTGCAGAAACTTTCCCCAAGTTACCATTGGCGATATGGTTAAGGATGCTTCCCAGGGTATCTCTTTCGTGTGCAATCATATAGCTGAGTATGGAGGCGATCCAAACAGGTAAAAGGTCTCTTTAAGTCCTAAGAGATTTAAATCACTCAGTTCATGTTCTTTTGCCAATTTCTGAGGGGACATGGCATCGAACTTTTATAGTCATGATGACAGCGTATGCTTTCATTTGGTAGAGTTTATGTGATGGGACAGTCAGCTGGGGCACATATTGCTGCTTGTGCGCTCTTGGAGCAAGCAATTAGAGAGTGTGGTGAAGGAGAGAACACTTCTTGGAGTATGCCTCAGATTAAAGCGTACTTTGGGTTGTCTGGAGGGTAACTATCTCTTGACATCTTCCAGTGAACTCTTTTTTCATTACTGCCATTTGAGAATCCGGTGTCGAGTAGTGAAGTGTGTCTGATTGATCTTGGACCATCTCACGGGAGAGTTTATCTGGAGGATAAATGATCTTTGAAGAGCTAGTCTTGCATTTCCCACATCAAATGCAGCTTGGTAGTTCATGCATATGTCAGTGGCAAGAATTGAACTTTAGATTAGGTTTTCCTTAAGCATTCAGTTTCAGTATTGAAACTAGCAGTTTCGTCAGTAGTGAGACAACAGCTTTATTGCATTCCTATCTCATTGCTCACATTGTATCATCTAACAGCAAAGCTAATATGCGGGATCAACTTCACATGGAAATTCAGTGATCCGAATTGCTTTGAAATTTCAACCTGTATAAGTTAGGGTTCATGAATACTCCGACCATTACAGCTTGGTTTTGAGAGTCCTACTGGCTGCATTCTGATTGTTGGACAATTTATAGGTGCAATTATAATCACTGGTAGTCAACTTACTTACATTTCTGTGAACAGGTACAATTTGTCAGAACTCGTTGATCACTTTCACAGTCGAGGCCTGTATCGCTCAATCTTCCTGGGGTATCCTCCATTTCCCAGTGCACTATCTTTGTTTTTATAAGAACGCGATGCTGCAGTTGATTCCATCAAATTGAAGGATCTGAGGTGTTTCGTTTTCCTTGTTTTCAAAGCATTATGGAGGGTGAACCATCATTGCGACGATATTCTCCCGATTTAGTGGCCCAGGACCCGAACATAAGAATTGCTGTCTCTCGTTTGCCTCCTACTATTTTGTTTCACGGCACTGCAGATTATTCTATTCCTTCAGATGCCAGGTTTGTGTTTCTTCCAGGATGTATTGTCTAATGAAGGATAAATTCTTAGATTAAATCATCAATGCTACTTGCATTAACTGAATTGTATGGCCTAGTAGGTGCTGGAAAGCGCCTGCCATGTTGTGACAAACACTACTTGTCAAATCATGAAGTGCTAATAATCATGACATTTAACTGTGACCAAGATAAGTATATCATTAGACGATGATCTTTTCTACGCAATTCTGGTTGGTAAACCGTGCAAGTTGTTCCAGACTTGTTGCAGATCATGTCTCTTGACTAACAATGATGTTTCATCAGCAATGATATCCCATGTGGATATGCAACGTAATTGTTGCTTGATTGTGTCAACGAGGCTGCCATTCCGAGCAGGATGATGTTTGTATCTCAGTATTGTTTTTCACATAGCTTCTGCTGACATTTTTTTCACAGTAAAAATTTTGCGGAGACTCTTCGAAGAGCTGGAGTGAAAGCGGAATCAATATTATACGAAGGGAAAACCCACACTGATTTATTTCTCCAGGTTAGGAGAAGCTGACATCTTGAGGTCTTCTTTACTTCTTTTCCACTTGGGTTGAGTCTATGGTAGAAGGACAGAATTAGTAAATTCCTTTTCGTACTCATTTCATCCAACGGATCTTCCAAGTTTCCTGCATTAAGCATGCTCTGATCTGATTTATAAATATCCTAAGTTATTTTTGCGTAGTCAATCCTTTTTGTTACTGATTCAAGTAAATGGAGTTTTTCCACTTATTTCAAATGCTTCATTCAAGTAAATGGACTTGTCTTATTGAATCTTCTACCCAGTAATTGACTCGATTTAGTCAGACGTTCAATAACTGCCTGATTTGTTAAATCTTCAAAAAATACTGATAATTTCATTAGTATATTTTGGCATCTACGATGAGTCTCCATTTGCTTAATTTGGGTTTAAGCTTATCTTAAATGAGTTTCCAGGATCCTATGAGGGGTGGCAAAGATGATATGCTGGAAGATTTGGTGGCCTACATACATGCTGGTGATACAGAAGCTCTCGCCAAGGATGCGGTGGCTCCTCCTAGACGTCGGATGGTACCCGAGTGTATGTTGAAGTTAGCACGTGCCGTCAGCCCATTTTGAACTGTAATGTAGCCATTAGGTAGCTCAAAGACAACCAAACTTTCGGGTAGTTATAGTTAGAGCTTAGGTTACTGTGGATGATAACCTATTCTAAGTCTCACTTTAGTGTTTTTGCTACATTATTTCTCTCCCTCTCCTTCTTTTCACTGTCATTGTTTAGCTATTTAAAGTTTCTGTCTGTTTCTTCAGATCTCCAAGGAAGATCCCTTGAACTGCATACTTTCCGCAACTGCTCTTGATGTAAAATGCACTTGTATACCACAGATACAAGTATTTGTAATGAATTTGCATATAGCAAAAAGGTGGCTTTATGATGTTCTTTATTGACTTTTGTCAATGAAACTTGGATTTTCTCCGCTGCTTTTCATATTAAGTGAACTAAATTACGTTCATGGTTCTTTATGATCATCAGATTTTGCAGCTTACAGCTCATTGGAGGGACAAGGTTGAAGCAGGCACCGTGACAGATAAATGACGCTATGTACCGATAGAAATCGTGTTTGAAGTTATTCTTCTTTGTCTCAAGTTTTTATAGTAGCTTCAAACAACCAAACTGTGAAGTATTGGAATATTTTTGCATCAAGTTGTAATAAAAATACAATGAAGAGTTGGTTAGGGCGTACTTGGGATTGTGTGGTTAGGCATACTGATCTCAAGTTCGATTCCCCAGATGAGCATATGTGGTTTAAGTGGGAGGCTATGCGATAGGTTACTGTGCTAGTCTCTCTCGAGGAATAGTCGAGGTATGCGCAGGCTGGATCGGACACCTTGGTTATCATATATATATATATATATATATATATATATATATATATATATAGGAGAGCTATTTATTTCGTGAAACCTTAAAATTTGAATCTTTTATATAGGATGTGTTTTTTACTATCTAGGAGATTATCATAGTACATGGGCATATGCAGATAAAGGCATTCGACATTTTTTATTTTTTATTTAGCAGTCCAGCAATGTCTGGATCAGTTTTCGGGTATTGCCGAGAAATCTTAAAGACGCCCTCCCTTATGTCGGCCTGGTGCATATTTTCAGGGTTTTAATCTTTGTAGTGCACCAAACAAGACTGATAGTATGCTCCATTGCCATCTGAGCCAATACTTCATTCAGTCATTGGTAAGACATTCTAGTTTAGATCCATGAAGACAAATGTTGTTTCATCCTCATTAGTTCTAAAAGCACTAATAGGCTAATATTATTTTACTAGGACGAAAGCCTATTTGGCTCTAGAATAGATCAATGTACATCCATTTCATTATTATCATCGTAAAAGTCCGTTTTGGCTGCACAAATCAAAGTTAGAAAAGCAAGATTAACATGATAAGTCCGCTACAAGCATAGGATAGTAACATTTTCAAACAGTCAAATGTAGGATCAGTAGAATTTTCAAACATGTTACTCACGTTATCAATTTTCTGACAAAAATGTTTTTGTTAGGGGTGGTGTTGTTTTGATCATTGCAGATCATCAAGAAGCCACGACTCCATTTATCAAATTAGTAATCCGCCGTAGAATTGGCATAGCGCATTATGTATTACGCATTTAAATCGCAATTGTCACTTCGGCATCAATTGGGGTTCACAGGTTCATGAAATTGTTCGATTTGGGATTGTCACCTATAAATCTCGCAGTAAATATTTAAGATCGATGGTGAGACGTTTGGTTGATAAGTGTTTTGCATGAAATTTGCGCTTCGAACTTTCCACCAAGTCGGCGAGGCGTGCAAAATAGGAACCTACATTGTTTTGTAAGGGCAGCTCTATACAGGCCGTGCCGGTAGGATATTTTTCGCCCCGGTTGCGGATCGCCATGTACCATCCGGACTTTAAAAAAATGCACTGCGCTAGTTTGAGGTAGGCGAGACTCGTCTACCACTACGACTGGATAGACATATAGGAGGAAGAGGTGAAGACTAATAGGCAGTAATAGTATGCCTTGACGGTGGCCATCCATAAAGAGTCTACCCTTCTACAAAACGAACATCATCGTCGAGCAATTCTTGCACGTTCCCGGAGCTTGTAAGCACGTTCAGATCCCGTAGAAGCCGTGCGATTGAACAATTAAGATCAAGGGAGCTCACATGCGCGAGCTGCCCATTCACACCACTGTCACAGAGAGATCGAGGGTTGTCGAGCCATCGTCATTCTGATAATCGTGTGAATTCTCTTTTTACTTCAAATTTATGGTTAATTAAAGTTGATCATTATACCAGCAAAAAAAAAAAAGGGGGTTGATACCACGAACAATCCTAAACCGGCACATCTCTGATAAATTTACCCCGAATTATTTTTTTGATCATGAAAAATCCCAAGCTGGTACACATATGACGAATTTATCGCGAACTATTTTTTTATCACCAAAAACTCTAAACCGGGTACATCTGTGATAAATTTACTCTAAATTAAAATAAAATTTTACCATGAAAAACTTCAAATTGGTACACGTGATAATTTTACCCTAATTAAACTGGGTTAGTACCATGAAAAATCTCAAATAATACATCTATGATAAATAGAGGGTAAACTCCAAACCGGTACATCCGTCAACAGCCAATTGTTATTCAACTCAGACATTTAACAATTAGATACAATAAAAACTAACAGAAGGCAAATTTATCACAATGTATCAGTTTGGGTTAAGTTCGTCACAAATATACCAATTTATCATTTTGTAGGGTCAAAAAATAATTTGGAATACCTTACCCAAAAAAAAAATTTAGAATAAATTTGTCATAAGTGTACTAATTTGTGTTTTTTTATAGTATTAACAAAACAAAAAAAAAAAGTAAAAACGCTAGATTTCCCAAGTAGTAACGTTAAAGCTGGGGCGCGTTCATTTCGTTCAAAGTTTGTAGCAACGAAACAAGCAAAAAGAATATGACAAAGCCTGTTTCTTTCAATACTTATCTTTTATTCATCAAAGCAAGCCGAAACGGAGAGAGTACATGGTTGAACTTCAAAAGCTAAAATTACAACACCGTATTTATCGAAGATCCATCAGTGTAAGCTTCCGGCACGACAAAATCCGCCGACACAATCTTCTACTTCTTGCCACCGGACGCCTGACAACACTTTTTTAAGGAAGTTATGATAAACGACATTGAATCTTCCCTTTGCAAACTTCAACAAAGTATGCGTAATTTGAATCTATATTGCACTTTAACTCTAAATGAGAAGAAAGGGTGTCACGCTATACCTTCTTAGGCTGAGCCGGCTTCGGCTCGGCTTTCTTGGGGGCAGGCTTGGTTGCGGGGGCTTTCGGGGCGCTGCTGCTTTGCTTGGGAGGGTCTTGCTTGCCCTGGCCAGGCAACTGAGAGCCAGCAGGTTTCTCAGCCTTGAGGGATTCCATGTCTTTTCCTAGGGCTTTCTTTCTTCAGAAGAGAGAGATATATCTTGCTGGCCTCAAGGGTAGCTCTTCCGGTGACCCTTTATTTATAGTCGATCGATTGCGTCAACAATGTCATGGAATATCAGAATCATGTGCAACTGAATTGGGGAATAACAATGGAGATTGGAGACTTCTTCCAGAAAAAGAAGCCTGTATCAGATGCTTTGCTTAAGCATATTTTCCCCTGACACCATAATTGAGGAAATATGCTCAATTGTGATGCAGCATTTTCTTAGGCACAACTCTTTTTTTGCCTGTCGATTTTCGGGCATCTATGCCTCAAAATGGTGCAAAAAGAGGAGATATTTCACTTGGGAATCAATTTACTTAATTGACTGATGGTTATAGCTTTCAATATGGGTCATAGACCCATATTTAACCGATATTTTATATAAAATGAGTTATATATGGGTCATTAACTTTTAAAAGTCTCAATAAAAATGAGTCTAAAATGTTGAAGTAAAACTAAATGGGTCAATAATGGGTCACACACTTAAATCCATTTTCAACCCATGTTGAACACATTTTCGGTCCATAAGGACAGTTTCCTTCCACAAGTTACAAATGATCCTGGTCTCCAGTCGAGGGCTCTGGTCGCCGGTCCCAGTTGTCAGTCCCAAGCCCCGGTCTCGGCCTTGATCCCTATCGCAGGCCCTTGTCTTGGTCGCTAGCCCCTATTCCGGACGCCAGCCCCCGTCACCTGCCTCTATCGCCAGCCCGATCTCAATCTCAATCGTGGTTACAAACTCGAGGCCGAGGGTTGATCCGAGACTGGGTTCAACAATCGGGACCGGGGCCAAGGTCGAGACCAAGACCAATCCCGGGTATAGGGCCAGGGTCAGGATCAGGGGTCGGCGACGACGATCGGGGCTTGGGCCGAGGGCTAGGACCGAGGCCGGGACCAGGATGAGAAGCAAGATCTGGATCGGAAGTGTGACCGAGGTCGATGACCGAGGCCGACAATCGGGGTCGGGGCTGGCGACAGGGGCCAGGATTGGGACTGCGGCACCGAAAAGGATCTAGACCGGAGCTGGAGCTGGGGTCACACCGAGACCGAACTGGGGCAAGCGACCGACGATCGAGACTGAGGCAGGGTCGGTCCCGAGGGCAAGTCGAGACCGTGGCCAGGGACAGAGGCCGGTAATCGGGACCAGGGCCGGCGACCATGGCCGGCGATAGAGACCAGTGTCGACGACCTGGGCCGAGGCCAAGGCTGGTTCGAGATCGGGACCGGAGACCAGGGCCAAAGACAGAGGCCATGCCGGGGGCTAGGGTCTGTGCCCGGGATTAGGGTTAGGGCCTAGATCGGGGCCAGGACAGGCAACTGAGACAGAGGCTAGTGCCCGGGTCGGCGACCGAGACAAGGGCCCAAGCTGAGGCTGGCAACAGTAGCTGGGGCCGGCAACTTGGACTTGGGCCGGCGACCGGGGCCGGCAACCGAGACTGGTGCCAAGATGGCTACCATGGCTAGAGCCGAGGGCCGACGACCGAGACCAGCTGGGATTGGGGTAGGGGCTAGGATCGGGGCCGTGGCCGGCGACCGGGACTGGTGCCAGGGTGGCTACCATGGTTGGGACCGGGGGCCGGCAACCGGGACTGGTCGGGGGCTGGCAATCGGGACCGGTCGGGGGCCAGCAACCGAGGTCGGAGCGGACGACCAGCAACTAAGGCAAGGCCAACTAGATGTGGCCGGTTTCGATCCGATTCCGGTTTCGAATTAAAAAAATAATAATAAAATAAATAAATAAATTATAAACTATGATCATTAATTAAATTGTACATTGTAATAAAATTTGGAGGGGGAAAGGAGAAGGAATGGGCTTGAACTTAATGAATTATCATTAAGCGCCTACATATCTTCTTGGGGATAGAAGCATTAAAGCCCATATAGTTCTATTACCTTCGGCTTCGGTAACCCAACTTACCTTATCGTCAATCGTTGCTACCCATTGTTATGATGGCGGTAGTATCTCTACAATCATCACTGAAGAATTCGTATTCTCGATCCAGCTCTTGTTGTCGAAATTTAGCATTTGTCCAATCATCGACACAAGCTTGAATCTCCACACTTTTCGGACTTAATCTTGAACGGCGGGAGTCCAAAATTAATCCTCCAACGCTAAATGCTTGTTCAACTGTCGCTATTGAAGAATGGATCGCTAATATTTGTTTCGCAATGAGGGAGATAATTGGAAATTAAGTTGAATGGTTCTTCCACCACTCAAGAATCTTGAAATTTGCGATGTTTTCAGAAACACTAAACTCAAAAGCAATTGTTAAATAGCTTTCTAATTCATAAATACTACCTGTTGATGTCCCTTTATTTTTTTTCCTACTCATGAGTATTTTATACCCTCTACTAAGTGAAATACCTACATCTGCATCGCTTTGTGAGACACTATGTTGGGCAGATCCACATCCGCTATCACTTAAATCATATCTACAAGAAAATTTATTATATAATGCTATTATAGCTTGTTTAACCTTTGTTTGTATAATTGAAATATTTATTACTTCATTCAAATGTAAACAATCATAATAATAAGCATTTATATAATCTAATAAATCATCTAATTTAGTACGTGGATCGAAAATAATACCAACTAAATAGACAAGAGGAAAGTTCAAATAATAATGCAACCATTTTTCTCGCATTACTAAAATATCGAAACTAATCCAATATCATTTTCATATATATTAAAAACACTAACAATATTAATGCAGTCTATTAAAAATAAATGTGTAGTGGGATAATAAATACTAGATAAAGTATTAATAGCATCATTAAAAACTTTCAAAAAATCTATAAAAAAAAATTACAAACATCCCAATGTTGTGAGAGCAAAGCAATATCGAGAGCAGTATTCGAAATAAATGAACATAATAAATCTTTGTAATCAAAAGTTTGTAGAATCATCTCGTAGGTAGAATTCCAACGAGTCGAAATATCTTTTAGAAACCTTTTTGCCTAAAATCTGATTACACTATTAATTGGATGGAGATAAGTCACAAGAGATCGTAAACAATCTTGTACATATAAATTCAAAACATGGCAAGCACATCTAATGTAAAAAAATTATCCGCCAAAAGAGGGTTGACAAATTTTTTTCTAACTCGGGAATAGAAGCAGTATTTGCGGCGGCATTATCAAAACCAATTGAAAAAACTTTATTAATCAAATCATATTCTTGTAAAACTTTCCTAATTAGTCTACAAATATTATGGGCCGTATGTCTTTTAGGAAAAACTTGAAATATAAGAAGTCTTTTTTTAATAACTCAATCATCACCTATCCAATGGCATGTGACACCCATATAAAAATTAATATTCCAAGTATCGCTCCAAATATCACTACCTATATGTACACATCCATTGAATTCTCAAAAAAAAAACTTATCAGTTCATTTTTTCATTTTTTATAAATTTATTTAAGTTCACGTCTAAGAGTAGTTTTCGAAAGAGATGGTGCTTGCGGAACCAGCACAATGTTTATCAAATATCTAAAATTAAAATTTTCACCAATATTGAATGGAGCATGCTCAAGGGCAACATATTCAGCTAATGTTTGTTTATAAAGTGCATTAGTGAAATGGAATAAACGATGAGGGTTAGGATTGGCAAACCCGAAAAATTGTTGTTAGCTAGTATCGATCCCCGCTTGCGTTGGATGTTTTTTCGTCAAATGCCGCCGAAATGTTTCATAACCATCTCCTTTACCAAGTTTGTATGTTTACGGATAATATTTACAGCTTATATCAAACTTACCTTCATTTTCATTCCATACTTTATTGAAGTGTAGCCATAAGTCGGATTCTCGGCTCTTCAGTCTCGGCTCCTTTGCTATCGACGTTTCTTCGACACTAGTACGAGGATAAAGACTTTATTGCGTTGGGGCGTGCTCGACGTCGAGATGGGGAACATCGTCGTCTTCCCAACATGCATATTCACGAGAATCATATTCACGAACAGGATAATCGAATTGTCCTATCGGGCTCTTTCCAGTATTTCTTGTCACAACCCGCACTCCTGGCACTAGCACGCGACTCCCTGCAAGCACAACCTATCTCTCAAGGTCCTAGGATTCACATATAAGTCAAGAGATATATCATATAGAAAGCACGCGGAAGCGACGATATAAAAACTCCTCCGTACAAATACAAAATGGGACTTAGATAGCAAGAATACTAATAATACATAATATCCGAATATCCATATAAGGCACGATAAACTAACTATGCTGGTTAGTAGGGTGGCATGGCCAGTACAAAAGGCAGTCATCAGTCTCGCAAAGAAGTAGATATCAAGAACACCATAAAAAAGTCAGACTAGTAAAATGGAGTCATCAGTCTTCTCCGCCTTCTCAGTAGACTCATACTCTGAGAAAGTCTCAAAGCAAATCTTCATCGTATCCTTAAGCGTCTCGTCCGCTGACTGCTCTACCAGGTCGTCCTCGGTAGCCTCGACCACTATAACCTCATCTGTGTCCTCAAGGGTCGGGGTCCTCTCAGGACCAATCCTCGAGCCAGCAACGGACCCCTCGGCCTCCACTTAATCCCGAGTGGGATGGCACCAGCTGGGTATCATCTCACGGGGTACCTCAGTAGGCTTTAGAGGCTCTGTGGAAACGTCCCCTACCTTCCTAAACCATGCCTTGTATCTGTGAGGCTTCCAACTACTACCACCCTCATCTACCTAAACGACCGTGCACTTCCTAACATAAATCGTCCCCTGTCCGTTTGGGAACTCATCAAAATACACTGACATCTCTTTCGGATCTCCAAAACGGATTGGCCACATGATCACGGTCTAGGATCTGAAAATATAGTCCATCAATGGGGTGAGATATACATCTCAGTAAGGTAGATCCTAACCCTAGGTTAGGCTAACTGTCCACTCAGGCAGATGCAATCACAAACAATTTATACAAATAATCACATGAGGCATTCGAGTATCAATAACAACATACAGATGTCAAGCATGCAGTCATGGCATCATAACACATCATCAGGATCAGGCACACGTCGCCGTATCAAATCACAACTTCTACCCTTCCAGTCTACCTCACTTTCATGCTCACGTTTAGAACGCCTCAGGCTCGATTCGCGTAAACGCATCAGACCGTCCCATTGACAAACCCATATAAATGCATCAGGTTTTCAATGTCACTTCAGGCTTGTGTCTACACATCACAATTTCGTCACACGTTTCAATGCATCAGGACTATGGCCTTCACAACCCCCGTCTCATACGCCTCAAGGTGTCATTCAATTCAAACCCCACGCCTCAGGGCATTCATCTATACAATTCCGCGTCTCACACTCCTCAGGGTGACACTACTCTCAAATATGCCACAAGTTCATTTTAATTCATAATATATAATATCAAGTGCAACTCAAGCACGAGCAATACACCCATGGCATGCGAAACAATTAATTGTGACATTCAAATGTGGCAATCAATTCAAAGCACAAGCATCGTCACACACATTCAAGCCATCTATATCTTTCTAGGACGCACATTGGGTCACCACATTATAAATCTCCAAGAATCAATCAATTCACACACAAATCGCCCAATCGAGTACAATCCTCCTATCAAAGGTTTAGGATTCCCCTTACCTTATGCTATAGTCAACAAAATTCCTTCCCAAGCACTCCAATGGTTCGGCCCTAAGGATCCAAGGATGATTCAACCGCGCAACCTAAGGAAATTTCATCCAATCGTTAATTTCCTCGCTCAAATCATCACCCCACTAAACATACACCTCATGGACCTATCAATTAACATCCTCACACTTCTCAACGATGAATTTGGAGCTCAATTGTAACCACCAATAGCTCCCACAGAACCGGTATGCACAGAACTGAAACAGGGCAATTTCGATTCTGTGTATACCCCAACTAAACAGCCCTTAAAATATCTTAAATCCTCAATTTAATCACTAATCTACTTGCTAACATGTAGTTCTAAGGGTTGGGAAGCCTCACCGAAAATTTAGAGTCAAGGCGATGCCAGAAAGTCCTTGAACGACGTCGATTCCTCCGGACCTACTACCGGTCAGTCTGGCCCTTCAAACACAAGACCCATTTGGGTTCAAAACTCTATCAAATTCACCCAAAATTTTTACTACAGCTCAGTCTATGTGTCCCCTAGATGTCCATAAAATTTGGTTGAAAAACTCCAAGATTTTGGGGTCCTATGAGGCCTAAACCGTGGCTTACCTCTAGTTGCGACGATTTCCATCGACTTTCGGGAGATTGGCCGACCAGAGCTCCTCAAGTGGTCAAACGACTTGCTTCCACTTCAAGAACGTCGGCAAGAGGATGAGGAAGCACCAGGTGGTCGGCTCGGTGGCTGGGAGTCTCCGAAAGTAGCAGTCGACGGCGGCGAACGGCGGCGGCAGAACCGGTCTTCCAGAGCAGCTTCCAGGCGTGAAGATGAAGAAGATGAAGAGCAGATGGGAGAGGTGTTTGGCCAAGCAAGAGAGAGAAAGTAAGGTATATATTTCAATGGCTTGGTCAACTATGTTTGAATGGTAGGTAAAAAGTGTTTCCATCACCTCATGGCTTAATCTCTTGACACTTGTCCATTATATCAATCATTTGCTCATCCAATGGCTCTTATTTCTTCAAATTTTCGGCATCTATAAAGGCTTCAATGACCAAAATGCCATTGTCCAATTATTAAGGCAAAGCTAAGGCTTGAGGGGTAAAATGATAATTTTACCATCGACGTCCAGAACGTCGTTTTTCTGATTCTAAATTTCTTGTTAAGGCCGACGGCCAATCAAATTGTAATGTTGAAATTCTTGATTCTCCATTTTCAAATTTCAAGACTTGTTTCTAAATCATTTCTCTATCCAATGTGATCTCAGCCTATCCCGAACTGACGGACGGCTTTTGCAGGCGTTACGCGTATCGACCCTGTGATTCATATCACAATTAGGGCTCGTCAATTCATGGCGACTTTGATTGTCATGTAATTGTGAGGGTCTATCACTAGTTTCGATGGTCTCGATCGTCACTGCTCGATTTAGAAAAATTTTACAAATTATATATTGGTTAAGTGGCATCACCCACGCTCCAATCA
This sequence comes from Rhodomyrtus tomentosa, assembly GCA_028455895.1. Taxonomy (NCBI): domain Eukaryota; kingdom Viridiplantae; phylum Streptophyta; class Magnoliopsida; order Myrtales; family Myrtaceae; genus Rhodomyrtus; species Rhodomyrtus tomentosa. The sequence continues at coordinate 6,271,579 of JAPCWY010000003.1, read as the reverse complement.
TATAACGCTAGCAATGCATTCCTTAATTGTTCTTAGATCAGCCTTTTATGGCTCTAAATGTCCCATCGACAATCCTTATGGTCAAAGTGTCATTTCCTATTCGAGTTTTCTAGGTCCATGTACCTTGCCTTGCGTTAACCTTTCCCTTTTCGTCAATCAACTCGAGATTGATCAGATCCGAGCGGGATACGACTGAAATACATCGTTAGATACATTCCTCATTAATGAGTCCGAAATTGACAGGAAAAATCAGAATGTCACATTTCTGCTTCCACTTGTCATTTTTTGAGAGAATTGATCGAAAAATTGATTCAAAAAATTCAGACGGAATTGAGAGGGAATAATGAATTGCGAGAATTTGACAGAATTTGAGAGATTGAGACTTGAGAATTGAGAGTATTTGAGAGAATTGAGAGAAATTGTGAGAACAATGAAGAGGGATTGAGAGGTTTTTATAGAATAATATATATATATATATATATAAGAAATTTGCAACGGCCAAATAGCAATTGGGCCCGTAGGGGAAGAGCCCAACGGCTCTTCCCCCCACCTGGCAGGGCCTCGGGAAGAGCCGTTTGGCTCTTCCCGAGGGGGGCGGGGGCCCCGCGGTGCCCGCCCCTTTTTTCCAATTCCGAAAAATTAAGAATCGAAACCGGCCCTTGAAGGCCGATTTCGGTACCGGTTCAAAATCACGGGTCCGGTCAACAGGTTGGTCAATGGGCCGGTTCCGATCCAACGGTTCCGAATGGCCATGTCTAGGGCTAGCGACCTGGATTGAGGCCTGAGTCGGCGATTAGGTGGTGCCGAGGCCAGCGACTAGTGTCAGGGACCGGGGCTGGCGAACGACGTTTGGGACCGGGGCCGAAGTCGATGGCTAGTCCAAGATTGAGGTCGGGATGGGGGCCGGCGACCAGGGTCGAGGCTGATCCGGGACTTGGACCGACGATTGGGACCGGGGCCGGTGATCGGGATAGGGGCTTGAGATCGAGACTGGTGCCTGCGATCGGGATCAGGCCCGAGGCAGGCAACCGGGCTGGGATGGCGACGGGGCCTGGGCCAGGGCGGCGACAATGCTGAGGCAGGGGCCGGGGACGGGGACTGGGGCCCGGCCCCGACCTCAGTCGCCAGTCATAGTTGCCGACCCTGGCCCTGGCCCTAGCACCAATCCCGGTCCCTGTCCCGATCGTCGTTGTCGGTCATGGTGGCCTAAAAAATTTTAGGAAATATTTTTGTTGTATGGAAGTATTTTAGTAATATTATTTTTTTAGAATATTATTGTGACTTGGTCAAAATGGGTCGGATTGAGTATGGATTGGTTACGGGTCGGATCAGGTATTGGTCATTGAATATGGGTCAAAATGGTTTAGACATGTCAATATGGATCGGGCCATATTCGACCCGTCCTGCCCATTTGACACCTCTACTGTTGGGGCACAAAATAGTTGCATGGTCTCTGGGACGTTACTATTTGATAGCCTTTTAGAGCGAGATTTTGCAGATAGCAAAATTATTACTTCAGGGGTAGCTTACAAACGGCTGACCTAGCCGATCACTTTACACTTTTTTTTTTTTTAATCAAACACTTTACACTTCTCATCAGTACTTTTTTTCTTTTCCCAAATGTATTAGCGACGTTACGTATGTATCGACTATCGACCACGGAACAGAATTCCGTGTTTGAAAAATGGAGCTTTAGAAAAGCGCGGGGCCTATTCTTTTAGTAGGCAGAAATTTAGGAACTGCGTTGCTCATAATGAAGATTATAGTTGAGATTGCATTTGCCAAGTTAAAACTTCAGTTAGAACCCTTGCTGGTGATTTCGCCATTCAGGATTCTTCGCACTTTACTTCCCACTTGAATTCCACCTTTTCACCCCCATTGCCAATTCCCTCAGCACAAGCACAAAACCTCTGCTTATGCCTTGCATTTTCCCTTTTCTCAACAGCTGTTTAACAAACTATACCATGGTCTGGAAGATTGGTAGTGCACCATAACACTATCTAGATGTACACGAGAAACTTATGCACTTTTTAAGGTCCAGTAACAACAGGGACCACAGTCAGCGATTTCTGCCTAGTACTAAGCGTGGAACCTCCTGCTTTGTTACCATAAAAAATTATGTGAGACAACAACTAAGTGTTCTAAAAGCTTAAATTGTGAGATGAAGACGTGGTTTAATATGACGCAACAATTTCATTTTAGGACAATGATGCTGTGAACAGACCAATTAATGCACTTCTCCTTGTACATAACCTTTAAATCTTAAGGTAATAATCATATCGTTCTTCCGGTAAACAAGAACTATGGACTGATGTTTAATTCTGTCATCTATAATGCAAAAAGGTTGAGCTATCCCGTGAGCTAATCTCCAGCAGGTTTGTGCCTAACTTATATGAGAAAAGTTGCTGATACAGCAACTGCTAACCTCCAACATGATTGCATCAACACTATACGCGAACGACGAACATGGAACATTAGTTTTTCAGACAGGGTCAACAAATTTGAAACTCTGAGTGTAATCAACAAGGGTCAATCCAGTCCTGGCTGTTCTATTCACTGAAAGAAAAAATTGTGGGACAAGGGGGTATAGCAGACGATAATGGATGATCCCGTGTTAGATATATTGTATATATAAGGATTAGTATTTTTCTTTTAGTGTATGTATTTACGTTTGCACCATTTCTTGCATGTATATGTTAAAATATATCTCGAGTTTGAATCCGTAAACAAAACTGATCGGAGATTTATCAGATATCTTGGATGTATTTTGTAGATTACCGAAATATTATTTCTTGATTGTGCGGCGGAATCTTGCCCATGAGTCCAACGAAGACTTGGATTTGTTTTGAATGTGTCAGATTGCAACAATGAAAGAAAGCAAAAAAAGAAAAAGAAATCTGTTTTCTTAATCTAGATCAGAAGTGGCGTGAATCATAAAGTCCAACTTTCCTAACTTAAACTTTGAGTTGGGCAACTAACAGAAGAGAAAGGGCGAGCAGATAAAATATTCAAAAGTTATCTTGCAGAGTCAGTTTTCGGATTTCTTTTGCAGACAACATATGTGTTATATATATATATGTATGTATGTATGTATGTATGTATTCGTGGGCTGTTTTAAGGAAGACACGACGAGCGTGATCGTTGAAGCACCAATAACCTGAGTGCTTGTGCGTAGAGGATTCTGAATTGCATCCAAGGCGTCTCCAAGAAGAATTTCGAATGTCGAAGCCGAATAAATTTTGAGGTTAGATTTGTATTTTAATTCCTTTACGACATTAAGAGATTATTTCGCTAGAAATTTAAGACTAAACACTGTGTGCATTATTGCATGTAATTGGGGCTGGGAAACATCAAGAGTATGTTTATGTAACTCGAGTGATCTGTAGTCTCATTGTATCCCTTGCTCTATAGTGGAATTCGTTACTACTCTCCCCTTGGATGTAGGTTTTTACGACCGAACCACGTATATCTGGTGTCCGATTTACTTTACTTGTTCTGTCCATTTTATCGGTCGATCGTTTGTTCCGTACAACAATTGGTATCAGAGTTAGGCTTGCTTAAGTTGAAGTGAATCGATGGCGACAGAAGAAGCTAAAGGAAAAATCGACAGATTTGAGTGGAAGTATTTTAGTTTCTGGAATATGTAGATAGAAGATTATTTATATCAGATGAAGCTACACGAGCCCCTATTTGGGAAGAAACCAGAAATGATGAAGCAAGCCGATTGGGAATTGGTGGATAGACCAGCGATGGATGTTATTCGGCTAACGTTAGCTCGTAACGTCGTGTTTAACATCATTAAAGAGAAGACTAAGACTAGTGCGGATTTGATGAAAGCCTTGTCGAACATGTACGAGAAGCCCTCTGCGATCAACAAGGTCTATTTGATGCGACGTCTATTTAACTTGAAGGTGAACAAAGGTACATTAATTATTAATCATATCAATGAATTCAATGTGATCGTTAATCAATTGAATTCAGTTGAAATTGACTTTGAAGATGAGGTACGTAATTACTCTGGGTCGACAAGCTTGACGTTTGATGGGATTCTAGATTTAATTCTGAGTGAGGATATCCATAAAAGAGAATTTGGCGAATCTATATCTGCTGCTTTAGTAGGTGAAAGAGGAATAGTTAGTACTCTTGTTAGCAGAAATAGTATGAACATGAATAAATGTAGCCAGTTTAGAACTGGCAGTGATGTCTGTTGGAATTGTGGCAAGAGGGGACATCTTACAATAAATTATTTTAAGCTGAAAAATGAAGCGAGTAAAGAAATTAGAGTTGAATCTACGAATGATGTTACAGCTATAACTGAAAATTATGATGATGTCGATTGTGTCTTGCCTGTCACTGAGTATTCATCGTTTGATGGATGGATTATAGATTCTGGTAGTTCTTTTCATGCTACACCAAACAGGAACTGGTTTACTTCTTATCAATGCATAGATAGTAGTAAAGTGCAGTTGGGAAACAATGCTGAATGTCATGTTATAGGTGTTGGTGATATTAAAACCAGAATGCATGATAATATTGTAAGGACATTGACTGAAGTACGACATGTTCCAAAATTGAAAAAGAACTTAATTTCCTTGGGTGCCCTAGATTCAGTTGGATGCAGGTATTCTTCATGATGTGGAGTTCTGAAGATTGTCCGAGGTGCCCTGGTGATAATGAAGGGAATCGAGCATTGTGGCTTCTATAAACTTCAAGGTAAGACATTGATAAGTTTCGTTCCTAAGACGTCGACATTTGTTCAAGAGTCTAATGGCTACTCGAAGAAATAGGAAGGCCTAGGTGTTTATGCGGAAGCACAAGTTTGATGTTGTTGTTAGGAATACGCGGTCGATAGCTTTGATCGAAACGGAGATTGGTAAGTTGATCAAGCATGTGCGAACTGACAGTAGCATGGAGTCCTGCTCGAAACTGATAAATAAATTCTACATGAAAAAGAGCATAGTAAAACACCGCACTAGTGCCAGTAAAACACCGCACTAGTGCCAGTAAACCACAATAATTTATAGAATTGATGAGCAGAATGTTACTAGAGACAGCCCAAAAAAATATCTCTAGTGCTGGTATAGCTAGAATAATTCCAGCGGATACACTAAGTATGACGAATTACCTGGTGAATAGATCTCCATCGATTGCGATTGGATATCATACTCCCGAAGAAGTGTGGTCAGGTAATGTTGCTGATGATTCTATTTTTAGAATGATTAGTTGCTCATGTTATTATCGAATTAGTGATGATAAGCTTAATGTAAGGGTAAGGTGCATATTCGATGGCTATGCATGAGGTGAACGGGGCAATCAGTTGTGATGTCCGGATATAAATTCAACTATTTGTAGTAGATAACTTACCTTTGACAAGTCTCCAGGCTAGGAGTGATTGTAGCAATGTTCATACGGATCTAAACGGTGTTTAGCTTGAGGTGGAGTTGCAACCAGAAACTCCTGAGGTAGCAGGTACTAGCGTAGTAATCGACACAGATGATGCTTTTAGCAAGGCGGAGCCTGTAGAGCCAACAATTGTTGTAACTGCTGACATTGACAAAATACGTTTTCAGTTTCCTGACAGATATGAATGCAACAATGTTTTTGCTTTGTGATTAAGGAGCTTGTATCAAAAATCCATGTTCAGTTGGTGTTCCGATGAGGTCATCAGTTATGACGAAATTCATGAGCGGCTACAATTTGGATGTCTGTGGCGGTTGAGTCCATAGGGGCGGTTGAGAGAGTAGCATATGAAGTTCAGAAATTTTAGCGAAGCAATTGCGACATGGGTCAAATGTCGAGGCAAGGTGAAGATTGTTAAAATATGTCTCGAGTTTGAATTTGTGAACGAAACTGATAGGAGATTTATCATATATATTGGATATATTTTGTAGATTACCGAAATATTATTTCTTGATTGTGCGGTGGAATCTTGATCATGAGTCCAACGAAGACTTGGATTTGTTTTGAATGTGTCAGATTGACACAATGAAAGAAATCAAAAAAAAAAAAAAAACTGTTTTCTTAATCTAGATCAGAAGTCGCGTGACTTGGACTTTGAGTTGGGCAACCAACAGAAGCGAAAGGGCGAGCAAATAAAATATTCAAAAGTTATCTTGCAGAGTCAGTTTTCGAATTTCTTTTGCAGACAACATATATATGTAATCGTGGGCTGTTTTAAGGAAGACACGACGAGCGCGATCGTTGAAGCACCAAGAATCTGATTGCTAGTGCGTATAGGCTTCTGAATTGCATCCAAGGCGTCTCCGAGAAGAATTCTGAATGTCGAAGCCGGTTAAATGTTGAGGTTAAATTTATATTTTAATTCTTTTACGAAATTAAGAGATTATTTCGCTAGAAATTAGGGGCTAAATACTGTGTTCGTTCTTGAATGTAATTGGGACTGAAAAACACCAAGAGTGTGTTGTGTAACTCAAGTAATCTATAGTCTTTTTATATCTCTTATTCTATAGTGAAATTCGTTACTAATCTCCCGTGGATGTAGGTCTTATTGTCAATCAAGCATTCCATTATTCAATTCTCTAAATCTATCACGTCGGAGCACAATCATCATTATAATCTTTCGAAAGAGAGGGCAATTTGCACATGCTACCGCCCTTAGTGACGCAGTGTTCAGCAAATAAAAACAAGCAAATCGTTGCTTAGAGAGAAGATCTCAAAATTTAATTATGATAATCTAAAAGTCTAATCTCAAAACGCTATAAAACACCTTATATAGGGTGCTAACCCTAAACCAAACCCTACTAGGATTATAAAATATCAAAATCCAAAATTACGAAATACCACTATAATTAACAAATTACCTAAAAATAAAGATTACATAATATTACGCAATATTAGGTAGATAATATTGCGTAAATCGCTGACTTTATCCGCATCATTCTTAGATCGCAATCTTATCAAGATCATTAAAAAGATTTGTCCTCGAATCCGGTTCATCTTTACTGACGTCGGTCTTCAGGTTCTTCCTCATCTGCATATGAAGCATCTGCATGTGCTTCACATTCTGCTTGTTGCTTTGGATAAAACCACTCCTCAAGTCCGTCAAATCCTGGTGTTTCGCTAAGGCTCCAGTGAAAATAACAACACTTTCCCAAACATCAACTTTTGGATCAGCCAGAGCTCTCGAGATCAGGAAAGCCATAACAACGGGAAGGTCCTTCGACCTTAACACGTCATCGGCAGAATGTAGTGCTAATATAATTCCTTGTCGGCTAAGCTAACCAGCATCGATGTTTTCATCAGTAAAACAAGCTTCGCGGATGTACAATGAAAAAAACATTGAAAAAAGATTCCTGTATGGAATCCGGGTCTTCATCCAAAGCATTATCATATTCAACAGTGCTCCATGGTAATCCTGATGAAGATTGCACTTGCAGATCCTCAACGTCTCCAAGTTCTTTCGAAATCCACCAGGCAAAAGTGTCAATCTTCTTCAAGCCATCCTCTCCACACAGACTTTTCGAAACATCACTGTTTTCCTCAATGCTACATGCCACCATAGGATCCGACTTGGTCAATCGCTTAAGTCCTTCAACGAGCTCGGGAAGGTCAGAAGCCACCTTGCATTGAACAGCAACACGCACGACTGGAGAGACGGAGAATTTCATGGCATGGATCAGGTGGGCATCGACTTTATTCTCATTTTTCAAAGTTGCAGTCTTTGTGATAAACTGATCAATAAGGTTGAGATCTACACTCGTCTGCATTTACTCTCGTCTGCATTTTCTCGACAAATGCTAAAGTTTCGGGCTTTGCAATTGTTCTCGAATTCTTCTTATCGATGCCGCTTCTCACCGACCCCACGTCGTCCTTGTCAACTCGTTCAGGTGTCTACAATCCAGCAAAGCAGTGATTGTGGGTGCGGCCATGGACAGCTCCGCAGCCTTCTGCACCGTCCACTTCCCATCCCCATACTTATTTACAATTCGATTACCTTGCTGGTAAGGTCGGTACTGCTGCACCGTCCACTTTCCATCCCCATACTTATTTACAGTTCGATTACACTAGAACATAATCTGCTCATAGTCGAATTCGATGCCAAGTTCGAACTATTTCTTTTCCTTCTATCTCCCTCATATTCTGCAATCTCTCTCGCCATGCAGACGCGTCTCCTTTAATCTACAGGCTACTAATCGCCCCCCTATCTCATTAGGGGTCTCCATATAATCGAAGAAATTGTCAATATTGGCAATCCAATCTATAATTTCTTTTATTCCCAGAACTCCATTAAATAAGGAATATCAACTTTTAGTTTAAAGTCGTTACCTTCGTGATCGCCGTAACGTAATCTGCCATCTCTTCTATCGCAATCATCGTAACGCTCCCTTCGAATTCCTCCATAACAATTTATGTCTCCATAATCGGCACGTTCTTCATAAGAAATTTGTTCTTCTATTCTTCCGAACTCTCTGAAAACAGAGGGTTATTCTACCTAAGGACAGGGACAGGTCAATCGAAAGGGTCGCCGGGAGCAAGTTTTGCACTTGACCTTCTGCCACTCTGCTGATTCCAATTCACATCAATGCCAAGACCTTCAAATCAATCTGTTATCTCGTCAAATCGTTCTTCGAAATGATGAAGGCTTTGATCAAATCGTTGATCCAAACGTTCCATTAAACGCTACTCCAAACATCGCAGTGCGTCGTCGTCAAGGATTGGGGCTCCAGTCTCCTGAGCATCGTCACGAAGACCACCGCCAGTTGCCATAGGCTCTGATATCACCTAACACAGCGTTCAACAAATAGAAACAAGCAAATCCTTACTTGGAGAGAAGATCTCGAAATTTAATTTTGACAATCTGAAAGTCTACTCTCAAAACGCTATAGGTGTTAACCCCGAACCTAACCCTACTAGGATTATTAAACATCAAAATTCAAAATTACAAAATATCACTAAAATTAACAAATTGCCTAGAAATAAAAATTACGTTATGTTATGTAGTATCACGCAATATTACGTAAATCGCCGATTTTATCCGCATCATTTTTATATCGCAACTTTATCCGCTTCGTTTAGCTCCCCCATGCAAAAGTAGAATCAGATCCCTCTTTGGCCAAACAACTTCAGCCATCACATCCACATCCCTATCTGGGCATGTTCCCTTAGCTTTCCACATGCAGAGATGATGTGTCACGACCCTATTGGTCTATATCTTCCCATTTCCACCCGCGTATGTGGGAATCTTGTATCTATCTACTAAACGTTATCGACGTTCCATTTGGAGGGAAACAAGAACGATTCTGCATTTTTTTTCTTTCTGGAAAACGAATGTTTTTTTCTACGTTTATGGAGTCCGAGAAGATAAGGTAAGTCTCAAAGTCTATTGATGAGTAAAGTTACCCGTCATTTGATTTTCTAGAAATTTGTTGTCCATTTACCGGCATTTTTATGAAAGGAAAAAGAACACAAGTGATCCCTAAACTTTATCCTAATGCATAATGTTGTCCATATACTATACCCTGATGTGTAATGTGATCATTCAACTTTTAACTTGTTTAATGTGATCCATAAATTAATTCCATATATTCGATTTAATCACTATATTTTTTGAAAATATTCAGTATTATCCATGAACTTGAATTAATGGAAGGTCAATATTGAACTATATGAACATGTACCAAATATTCAGAAATCATATTGAACAAATTAAAACTTTAGGAACCACATTGCATATTGAGATAAAGTTGAGAAAAAATAATGAACAAATTAAAATTTCAGTGATCATTGCAAATGAGTTTCAACTTCAAAGATCATTTGTGTCATTATTCTTTCACGAAACTAGTAACTCTTTTTACCGGTTCAAGAATTATCGTATTTTCTTATTTTGTACTAATTTGTATTTGTCAAGGCCTTAAATTTTCCACCTGTTAGGTAAATCTACCGATTTTTTTTTCCTTAGCGACTTAAAAATCTTTTCCAACGTGAAAGTGAGAAAAAGGACAATGTTTTAGTCAATATCCTTGCAAGAGATTTCGCCAATTAATGCAGATGCCGGTAGTGACAGGATCCCCTGCCTTTATGGGGGAATATCCAAGGGTTGAGGTTAGTATGATCCCCCGCCGGCAGGATATTTTTTGCCCCAGTTGCGGATCTCCATGTACCATCCGGACTTAAAACAAATGCACTGTGCTAGTTTGGGACAAGTGAGGCTCATCTACCACTACGACGGGATAGACATATAGGACGGAGAGGTGAAGACTAATAGTCAGTATGCCTTGACGGTGGTCACCCATAAGAGACTACCCTTCTACAAAACGAACACCATCGTCGAGCAATTCTCGCTCGTTCAGATCTCGTAGAATCCGTCCGATTGAACAATTAAGATCAAGGGAGCTCACATGCGCGAGCTGCCCATTCACACCACTGTCACAGAGAGATCGAGTGTTGTCGAGCCATCGTCATTCTGATAATCATGTGAATTCTCTTTTTACTTCAAATTTATGGTTAATTAAAGTTTATCATTATACCAGCAAAAAAAAAAAAAAAGATTGATACCACGAAAAATCCTAAACTGACACATCTGTGACGAATTTATACCGAATTATTCTTTTGACAACGAAAAATCCCAAATTGATACACATGCGATAAATTTATCTCCAACTATTTTTTTATTACCAAAAACTCTAAACTGATACATCTGTGATAAGTTTACTCTAAACTTTTTTTTACCACAAAAAACTTCAAACTGATATACGTAATAAACTTACCCTCGTTAAATTGGGTTAGTACCACCAAAAGTTTTAAATTGATACATCTATGATAAATAAAGGGTAAAAACTCCAAACCAGTACACCCGTCAACTACCACTTGTTATCCAACTCTACAATTTAACAATTAGATATAATAAAAACTAATAGATGGTAAATTTATCACAAATCTATCAGTGTGGGTTAAGTTTGTCACAAATATACCAATTTAGGATTTTTTTGTGATCAAAAAATAATTTAAAATAAATTTATCATAGATGTACCAGTTTGGATTTTTTCGTAATATTAACAAAAAAAATGTCAAAACACTAGATTTCCCAAAGTAGTAACGTTAAAGCTGTGGGCGCATCCATTTCATTCAAAATCTTGATGTAGACATCGAACCATATCAAGGAGGTGTTAGGGACCCGTTGTTCTATTCGCTTGGTCCATTTACTCAAGCAAGGGCAAGGGAATTCAAGCAAGCTGTCGGCATCATGGTTCAAAATCTTTGGAGTAGAGGTGATCTTGATTCGAGAATTAAAAATTCTGAAACTCCTTGGCGCAACACGATTACATTTAGCCTCATGAATTCTGAACGAATTTAGGACTGACGAGCTCCGAATAGGTCAAATTTGGTTGGTTGAAGCGAAACGGCGTCTTAATTAATACTCATGGCACATGGCCATGAACTGCGATGGATTTCGGCCATTCGGCATTGTTTCGATGGACTTTTAGGTATTTTTCTATTTTTAGGTAAATTTTTTATTAATTAAGGTTATTTTCGTCTTTTTGCCCTTTTATGGTTAGCACCATATATAAGGGTGTTTATGAGTTTATAAGAACACAACATTGATTTCATAATTAATACATAGAGTTTTCTTTCTCTTATTCGAGTTCTCTTGAAGACTAAACCAAATCAAGTTTCCTTGTGGCAGTTGATCGGCTTATCGAGCAAGATCGCAGATTTTCTTGTTCATGGCATCTACAGAGTGGATTGGTTGACATAGGTTCGTCAACAAGTCACGATCATACTGAGGTTACCAATCACAGGTTCAATTGGGGGTCGAGGTTCGTAATTCGCAACCCCTGGATCTTCGTAAAACGATCCGTTTCTGCAGTGATTCACGTCATATGATATCAGAGTTGGTTCTACAAGGTCTAGTTATCTTACTTTTACTGATTTACTTCAGCAATCTATGGCTTATAGAATTGGGGATTCGTTACTAATCGAATTAGGGTTCTGAATTGTTCTTTCTGCAATATCAATTTTGATTTAGGGTTCGGTCCTAGTTGTTGTGATTGTATTGAATTCGTCAAAAAAAAAAGTTTTGGCAAAAAAAAAATTCAGTGAAAAAAAACGAAAAAAAAGGTTTCTGTAAAAGAACGAACAAAAAAATAAAATCAAAAATCAAAAATAGCCAAAAAAAATCAAGAGGATGATTCATTTCTTTATTATTATTTATTATTATTATTAGTTGGACAGAATAGAAAAAAAAAGTAGCAGAAATTGAATCTAAATTTAAATCTTGTAAAAGTTGCTGAACTAAGCAGTATATTGCTAAATTGATCTTGCTTGGTGGTTTAGTCGACTGTTCTGAGGAGCTTGTGAGACTGGAATTCTAGTCTGATAAAGATCTTGAAAGAAGGAAATGAGAGGAAAAAGGTAAGAGTGTGTGAGTTTAATTAAGAAAAGAAAAAGCCTAGAATGAGTTAAACGTGAAGGGAGTGAAAAACACCTTGAGCGAAATACGTGAGGGAGTGTGGTGAGATTTATTTTATTTCTAACATCATCTTGTAGGTTTAGACAAAAAAAAAATAATGTCAGGCCAGGAACGCATAAATCAAAGGGAGGATGGCACTAACCCAATGGATAATGCGATTTTAGCAAGCATCCAGCAATTGAGTTTACAACTTGAAACACTTAGCAACCGAGTTGTGAGTTGTGAGACGAGGCTTGATGGTGATCGAGAGCAACCACAAGAGAGGCCACAAAATCAGCGAGATGAGCCTAGGGCACAACCCAGATGGCAACGGCAATTTGATGATGAATATGTGTCCGATACAGAAGATAATTGAGATGGCAGGTTTGGGAGGATAAACAGACACTGAGAGTTCAAACATTAAGAAGATGATGAGCTTAACAATATCAAGATGAAGATTCCATCTTTTCAAGGAAAGAATGATCCTGATGCATATCTAGAATGGAAGAAACGAATGGAAATGCTATTTGACTGCCAGCGATATTCGAAGCTTAAGAAGGTAAAAATTGCAACTGTTGAATTCATTGATTATGCTCTAATTTGGTGGGATCAGCTTGTGAATAGCAAGAGACGCAATGGTGAAAGACCAATAGAAATATGAGATGAGATGAAAGCGGTGATGAGGAGGCACTTCATACCAAGTCATTATCACAGAGACTTGTTTCATAAACTGCAAAATTTCACACAAGATTACAAGAGCATGGAAGAGTACCATAAAGAGATAGAGATTGCCATGATCCATGCTAATGTGATAGAGGACCATTGTCACGACCCTCTCATTTGCTTCAGAGCGCGAAGCGGGTTAATGGGTCGTCCACTCTGGTCGGAGCGGGCCTTTCTCAAGGCCTGTTACCCAAGTAGCAACGACGGTATACGTGGTTGGCCTTCTATGCGGTCTGGTGACATGTGATACGTGTACATGTCAAGGAGTCGCCACCAATCATTTCGTGCAGGGTACAATCGAAAACCCTATTGAATAATTGAGAGTATTCTATTCAATTCTATGAAAACCAAATAAACGAGATCGGGACTTTATTACGCCAACTGTCAGAGTTGATGCCGTTTCGGCACTTAAGTTGAATGATTTATCTAACCCTAGGATTTCATACAGATGAGTGAGGTGCGAATCCTAAAACTAAGAGTTCATACAGATAGGATTGACTATTCTAACAAACACAGTTAATACAATGAGTGTGCAAATCAAGGATTCAATATGAGCAAATAAATCACATGAAAACAACGTGGTATCCCTAATAAGACTTTATTAGCCTAGAGAAGTGTCAATCAAGGCTCAAGAATATTTTTAACATAGTTTGTACTTGAAGGGCAAAATCGTAATTTTAAAGAATTTCAAGACAATTTGCCCTAGAAGGAAAAATTCTTCATTTCAGAGGAAATATGGAGTAAAAAAAAAAGGTGGAAGTAGGAATGGTCACCAGACTAATCCATTTCCTATTTTTCGAGAATTTTCAAAATTTTTCTGAAATTTTTAGGGCGATTTACTCTTTGAGTGGTAAAATCATCATTTTAGAAAGTGATAAGAAGTGAAAATTCCAAACAGAAGAATTGGTCAACGTCTTTATTCAAATCCTAATTTTGAGTAATTTTCACGGCTTGATCAGAATAGGAAAGGCGATTTACCCTTTGAGGGGTAAAATCGTCATTTCAGAAAAAAGACGAGATTCGAAAATCCAAGCATAAGAATTGATCGCATAACCGACCCTAATTCTTATCTTGACATTATCGACCTATCTCATATACAAGGCGAATGTGACTTACACCTAAAGAGTAATATCGTCAATTCTCATATGAATAGATAAGAAATCTCAAAAATAGGATTGACCAGTTGCCTGTGGTCAATCCTCAATTTTTGAGAATTTCTAAAATGTCTAGGAATTTTTCACAATTTTCCCACATTTTTTTATTTTCTAGGATTTTCTAACATTTTTTTTAAAAATTTTCTAGGATTTTTCTTTTTGTATTTAAAAAAAATTCTGAATTTTTTGTTATTAAAAATGATTCGGACAGGGTCGATCCGACCCACTCGAGTCGGATACTTGGCCTAGACCCGAACCCGCGAGACCCACACCCCGAAACGACGTTGTTTCTCATTTTTTATTTTTTGGTTTAATCGGATTTAATATGATGGTTCCTATTGAATCATGTGGCTAATCCACGGTCATTGGATCGACTGACCGAGACCTACGGCTCAAATCAAAAGCCAACTGCCTCTCAGTCGTCAGATCTTATTACTTAAGTCTACGGTCACGATTAAAAGCTAAGACTCGATCTGGACCGTCCATCCATACTAACCTAAACGACGTCGCCTACTCACTAATCCAAATGGCATCGTTTCAATTTATTTTGATTTTTTGATTATAAAACCATTTTCGGATATTCCTAATTTCTAATCGGACGGTCATTAAAAATAGAAATCAATTAGTCTCGACCGTCTGCTCTAAACTAACTCAACCAAAACAGACTAATGGTCGAGCTGATGCGACTTCCACGTGGACCAACCACGCTCTGCCACCTAAGATCGCTGACTATTTGACCAGACACATCAGCTTTGTCTTCAACCTCTCGACGATATCTAAATGAATAGCCAAAAACTTCCGCGACAATCTAACGGTGAAACCTCAACCGAATTACACAAAACCAACGCCGATCAACTCGTCTCATCGTCGCACACAACATTTCGTAAAATCGTACGAATTCATCCACAAAATCAAGTACAAGCAAGCTCGAACCGGTATATATACAACTACTCTAATCATACGATTCATGGCATCCCAAGTCAATTCATCAACACAGAAGCATCACAAGAGGTTTAGAACACTTACCTCGAGCTCCAATTGAGCTCGCACGACTTAGATTTGGCAAGGCGATTTTGAATAGTGAACGGCAATGGAGGTCAAGTTTGGAGACTCAATTCGAGATATTCAAGTAAAGTTGATGCAAAATGAAGATGTGATGATAGTCAGTGATGCTTGGGGAACAAAACGCACACACTAAATGTAAAGATTAAGGCTAGAGATGAGATCCGTCATTGATGCACAGTATGGAAATTCGAAGATTTAACTCACCTTTTTCAGGATTTTAGGAAGCCCGGCTAATGGTGATCGACTCTTGGAGCTTCAAGCAAGCTTCTGATGACTCTTAAAAGCTTCAGTTTAGCCCAGAATAGCCCAACCAGTGCTCCACAGGTTCAAGCTCAAGCCTTCGACATTGGTGATGGAAGACGAGCTCTCTCTCTCTCTCTCTTTTCTCTCTCTATTCTGTTCACCCTTAGCAACAGAATGAATTGATCCCTTCAACAGAAATACCTCCCAAAGGCTATATACCACTTTTAAAATTTGGCATCGAACGATGAAGTGTATATGGACTTCAATTGCACGTGAGGCCACCTTCTTTTAAGTCCAAAAGGCATTGGAGATGACAGGCATTTCGTCCAACTCTGTTTGGTTCCCTGGCAAGCCTTATTCTGTGCAAATTTGATGTGAATTTGATCTGAGTTTGTCTTTGTTGACTTTTTGCAGCTCCAAAGCTTGATCGGCTGATTACTCCTTACTCCAGCGATGTCGAGTGATGCCACCGGCGTCAATTGACAAGGAAGGGTATGGGAGACAATATGCCCACCATTGCTCGTCCAATTATCTGCGAATTGATCTTCTATTTGAGGATCAAAATCAACTCAAGGACTATTCATCCGCGCAGAAGCTTGAGGAAGAAGACGACACTGTAGCAGACCGGCTCGACCGGTCCGACCGAGCGGTCTGACCTGTCAGAACCGGTTCTAAGTTGTTTTTTCCAAAATTAATCCTAATTCGAGTGGAATTTTTACAAATTGGACCTCAGAATCGAATTTAGGGCATGAATATTGTCTAAAAAAATGATTTTGTCCAAAAGTTCACATCAATTTCTGTGAAAGCCCCAAATTTTCACTTAATTGCAAATCAAAAAATTGTGCAATTGAGGGCTCAATCGGTCAAATTGAGCCAAGCCACTTATGCCAATCGACTTAGAATGATGAAATCTTTTGGATAGTGGCTTCAATTGGCAAAGGTGATCCTTGAATTGAAATTAATTTCAATTATGCCCAAATTCAACAACTAAATTACAATGAAGTATGCAATTTTGCCCAATTCATGCAATTGAGAAATTTATGCAAATAATTGGACTAAATTGCAATGACTGACAATTAGATTGAATGTCAAGACCCTAAAACACCAAAATTGTAAATTAAAATACTCAATTGATATTTGTTTATTAACTTTAATCATATGTGTAACAAAGAAACACATAAAATTGAACTTGAATTTGGACTTTTTATGAGGTAAAAAATACAAGTTAATTAAAAGAAAAATATTGACTTATTTTTTCATATTTTTGTGACCTAAAATGCTATTTTTCTTGAATTTTGATCTATTTTCCTATTTTTCAAAAATATTAAAAAAAAATAAAAAAATAAAAATAAAATTATTTTTTATTTAGAAATGGTTCCTTAGGCTTGGCCAAGGTTACTAAAGTTGATTTTACAATTTTTTGACTTTTTATGAATTTTTTGTGAATTTTCAAAAATAAAACTGAAAAATACTAGTCAAAAATCAAGTGTCAACAACTGTCCCTCTTTGAGATGAATCTCGTCAGAGGTTTCACTCAAAAACAGGTGACATCTGAATCTAGACCGACTCAACTGTGGAAAAGAAAAACGAATCCTGGCATTCAATCTTTCTTGTCCTACTAATAAACGCTTTGTTCATTCTATTTTAGCTGATACAAGAGAGAGAGATGAAGTAGAGATACTCACCTATTATTCACCTACCTGATTGAGTATCCTAGGGCAGTTAAGTTCTAACTCGTATGGTAGGCCAAATCAAAATGGAATTCCTATCTGACAGAAACCTAGGGGTGACGCACCCATTCTTTAGGGTTTGTCACAGGTTTCGATCCGTGTGGAGTATTAGGCCTTGAATAGGACTCTTTTATATCAGGAATCTATGAATGACGCACCCATTCTTTAGAGTTTGTCTGAAATTAGGCTTCCCATCTACCAGGAACCTAAAGGTGACGCACCAGTTCTTTAGGGTTTGTTGGAGAGTAGACTTCCTATCTACCAAGAACTTAAAGGTGAAGCACCCGTTCTTTAGGATTTGTCGAGACTAGGCTTTCCATCCACCAAGAACCTAAAAGTGGCGCACCCGTTTTTTAGGGTTAATCGGATACTAGGTTTTCCATCCACCAAGGACCTAAAAGTGATGCACTCGTTCTTTAGGGTTTGTCGAAAACTAGGCTTCCTATCCACTATGAACCTTAAGGTGACGCACCCGTTCTTTAGGGTTTGTCAGAGACTAGGCTGATCCTACACCTTGAGGAATCAACGAGGGTCTATACAAATGAAGTATACCTAACTCTTAGGTTCTACCAAAGGAGCTATTCTGGGGTTTAGGGGTTACCTAGCACTTTACAGAAAACTGGTTCTAAAGATTGTCTCCTTGACGTGCAAGGTGTCATTCTGGGATTTGGGGACTCCAAGTATCCTACAGAAAGCTCAAACCTGCAAAAACTTTTGTTATCAGGATTGTTCTGGGGTTACTTGAAATCTCGTAGAAAGCTGAATCTGAAAATTGTCCTTTTGACATGGGAGGTGACATTCTGAGATCTGGGTGCTCTAGATATTCTGCAGAAAGCTCAAACATGCAATCTCACATAAAAGACGGCTCTAACGCTCTTTCTTGTTGAGCAAGGTATTCTTCATAGAAGTTTAAACTTAAGAGTTCATTTCTCATCAAAAGATATCAATTATCTCAAAGCAATGACAATTATACTGCAAGGACGGCTTTACTTTGACCTATGCAATTATGCAAAATGACTTATGATGCATGGTTATCCAAGACACCTTAAAGTATGCAATGATAATCAGAAATCTTTATAGGGAAAATTCTTGATCAAACATTTTGAAGTTTCTAACAAAACTCGTTTTTAAACATTCTATTAGAATGTCTTCATCAAAGAGAGTTTTCTCACCGATTCTTCGAATTTGGTCTTTTACGAAGAAAGCACTCGAATTTCCTAGTAACCTGCACCTGGATTTTCGGAGCTATTCGCATTGCATACAATTTGATCAATTAGGAGGTCTTTACGGGACCATAATGATAGGCTTGGACACAGTTTCCAAAGGAGACTCGCTCTCTGAATCAGGCCTTTTTGAATAAAAGCTTTCCTCACCTACTCCGGGTTTATAAGTCAAGAATCCTGCAAATGAGAAAGAAATAATCTTGTTCGTACCTTTTCGAGCTAACGTACACATTAACCTAGGCATTTTAGTCAGAAAGACTACAAATGGTTGCAATGTGAGTAGGATTGGGGACCGAAAAAGGCTTGTTTTTTGCCTAGAATCATGAAGGGTTTAACATTGGTGATCATTGCTAACCAATCTTTTGTTTTGTCTCTGGTCAACGACTCTTTGAAGAACACCTCTAGTCTTCTTGAGAACAGGTTTAATCTTTGAAAGACCTTCTGTATCTTTTAGCAGTTGGTTATGATTCTTTTTGGAGAGTAGCCTATTGCTATGCAATCCTTGAGAGTTCTTCTTTACTTTAGAATTTGTTTGGGGGTGAGAGCATCCAGTAATCCTTTAGTGTCCCAAAATCAGTCTTACGACTTTTCAGTATTTCAATGAGCGTCAACCCTGTTCTTGTCAAGCTTTTTGTTTCTTTTTAAAGCATAGGGATTAGGTTTTTTCTCTTTTTCGATCCCGCCTTTTCCTTTTCTTTTTCTAGGAACTAAGATTTTTATGATCATGCAAGGTATGTGACTTGAGTCTCATCCTGTTTGAACATTTTGCTTTGACAGTCTCACGTAGCTCTTACTTCTTAAACTTCTCTGTCTACAAGTGTCTTTGTCACCTTCGTCTTGGTGTTGTGCAATGATCACCAATGAGGGTACATGAAATGAATATGTAGGCTCAAATTGGCTATGCAACAGGTATAAATATATAGGATGGAGAAATGAATGTCTCTTCGTCATCCTATGGCGCTCGGATTAATGCATATCAACACACGAAAATTGATGTTAGTTCGAACAAAAAGATTTCTAACCATTTACCTTTCCAAGCTACTAGATTGCTTCTACATGACCCCAATGTGAGGCGGTTCTTGACAGGGTTAAGAAATGAAGATTACTGCTCAAATGGTTTATCAATGATCACATATAGTGTTTATGGAGAAGAATGAATGCCTCCGTCACGCCAATCCATGTAATCAATGAGAATAGCCCTTACATCCCTGGGTTCAGGCTTTTTTATCCTTACATTCCTCTCATCTTTCTAGTGTGTATAGGACGTGTTTAGATTAGGCTTGCCTCTTATCTAAAGGAACATTCCTGCTAGATAGCCTAAACAACTTTGTTTTGAAAAAATCATTCTGTTTTTTTCAGATATTTGACCCTACAGGGAATTTAAAGATACACCATGCGTGCCTCAGCCATATCTGGATAACCTCTAACCCTAACATGTATGCAACAAGTGTTAGAAATTTATCTGTTGAAAGTATAGTTCTTTTAAAAGTTTGACCACATGCATGTTCATCTCCAACTTTTTCTCTCTTACAAGAAAGTGAGAAATTTTATGGTATTCTTCCATTGTTTCTTTTGTCTTCATCAGACATCCTTGTATGAAGAGAATAGAAATTTCAGTGAGTGGAAAATATTTTAAAACTTAATGGAATGGATACATATCACCTGGTTCTACGTGTCAGGGACTGTTCTGTTCTTGGTTCCATATGAACAATGTTTGATTCTGAGTCCATTCATCAGAATCCTACAAAATATAACACATGTCAGGTATGCATAGATGCATGATATATCTATGCAATGTCTGCTAAAGCGACATGAATCGTTTCGAAGAAAGTCAGATGATCATCATCTGATTTCATTTTAGGGATAATACTTCTTCACAGCATCTGAGTTTACAGGACATCCCAATTCTTCTCCTTCAGAATTTACAAGAATTAATGCCCCTCCCACGAGGATTTTCTTGACAACAAAAGGGCCTTCATAATTGGGGGTAAACTTACCTCCGGATGAGCAGCATTTGGCAAAGTCTTCCTTTTCACCAGGTTATCCACCTCGAAACTTCTGGGTTTGACCTTCCGATTAAATGAATTAGCCACCCTCTTCTGGTAGCTCTAACCATGACAGATTGCTCTAAGACGCTTCTCGTCTATCAGATTTAGCTGTTCGTATTTGTGTTTGATCCACTCTACCTCGAAGAGTTTTACTTCTGACAATATTCTCAAAGATGAAATCTCAACCTCTACAGGCAGGACAGATTCCATTCCGTATACCAGGGCATAAGGAATTGCCCTAGTAGAAGTCCTAATCGAAGTCTGATATGCCATTAAGGCAAAGGGTAGCCTTTCATGTCAATCCTTGTAATTCTCGGCAGTCTTAGCTAAGATATTCTTGATGTTCTTATTTGCCACTTCAACTGCTCCATTCATATGTGGGCAGTAAGGGGAAGAATTAAGATGTCGAACGCCAAAGTGATCTAGTAGATTATCGACAATCTTGTTATTTAAGTTGGACCAATTATCTGTGATGATCGCCAGGGAGATACCATATCGAGAGATTATATCCCTTTTGATAAATCTTGTCACACTCCTTGCAGTGACATTTGTGTAAGAGCTGGCCTCTATCCACTTCGTAAAATATTCAATTGCAACTAGAATGAAGCAATGGTCATTTGAAGTTGCTGGATTGATAGGCCATATCATGTCATTCCCCACATAGAGAAAAGCCAACTTCAAACATTTGATGCAGTTTGTTCGGGGGCGCATTAATCTTATCGCCATATGCTTGACATTGGTGGCATGGCCTGACGTGTTGATTACAGTCTGATTCAATAGTCATCCAATAATAACCAAACCGCATGATCTTCCTCGCAAGGAGATGGCTATTCATGTATGGTCCGCATACACCTTCATGGATTTTCCTTATGAAAGTTTGCTTCTTTAGCATCTACGCACCTTAACAGAGTAGAGTCAGATGACCTTATGTACAATGTTTGTCCACTGAGGAAGAATACTAGTCATATTAGCTATATATCTTCGATCTCCTGCTTGGCATTCATCAAGAAATTCTCTTTTCAAGAGGTAATTTTTTATATTGTGATACTATGGCTCTCCATCGAATTCTTCTTCGACCAGCATACAATAAGGTGGTTTTCTGATTATGTCAATCCTCAGTGGGTCTACTTCTAATCCCTCAGTTATCTACAGCATGGAAGCTAGCGTGGCCAAAACGTCTGCGAACTGATTCTGCGCTCTTTGCATGTATTCAAACGACACTTCTTCAAATTTAAGTGTCAATTCTTCCATTTATTCATGAGAGGGGATGAGTTTTGTGTCCTTTGTCTTCCACTCTCCTTGTTTCTAAAAAATAATGAGCAAAAAATCTCCATAAACCTGCAATTTAGGTACCTCCATGGAGATGGCTAACTATAGGCCCAGGATGCATCCCTCGTATTCTGAAATATTATTGGTGCAAGAAAAAGTTAGTTTTGCAGTAACAGGATAATGTTAACCATCAAGAGATATCAACAATGCCCCTGTGCCAGTTCTCGATAGATTAACTGCACCATCGAAATACATGACTCATTTGTCTTCTGTCAAGTTCAGAACTTGATTTTCTATCTTTGACTGTCCAGAAGAGGTACGATTTTGGGCGCTCTCTACCAACATATCTATTATGGCTCTTCCCTTCACAGACTTTTACGGAGAGCTTTTGATATCAAATTCAGACAACATTACTTGTCATTTTGTCAACTTCCCTATCAAAGCGGGTTTCTCCAGGAAATATTTGATAGGGTCATTTTCTATCACCAGATGAATATGGTGGTGTAGGGTATACTGTCTCAATCTGCGAAGTATCCACACTGCTGCTACACAAGCCCTCTCAACATGCACATAATTTACTTCAAATAAAGTAAATTTCTTACTCATATAATAGATGGCTCTTTCTTTACCGTCCACAGGGCTTGTTTGAGCAAGTAAGGCTCCTAAAGACTCTTGATGTATAGTCAAATACAAGGTCAAGGGGTGACTTGGGATTGGTGGCACAAGTACTGGTGGAGTGGCTAGAAAAGTTTTGATCTTTTGGAATGCATGACTGCATTCTGCATCCCAGGTCACTTTCGCGCCCTTCTTGAGCAATTTGAAAATTGGTTTAGCCACGTTCGATAACTGATTGATAAATCTAGTGATGTAGTTTAATCTCCCAAGAAGACTTCTTACTTCTTTTACTGTTAAGGGAGTTGCTAGGTCACAAATAACTTGGATTTTCGAAGAGTCAATTTCAATGCCCCTGCTACTGACCATGAATCCGAGAAGTTTCCCTGATTTTGCCCCAAACACACATTTGTTAGGGTTCAACCTCAACTTGTATTTTCGGAGTCGCTCAAATAACTTCCTTAACACTTGAATGTGGTCTTGTCCTTTCTTGGACTTAGCGATCATGTCATCGACATATACTTCGATTTCCTTATAGATCATGTCGTGAAACTAGGTAACCATCGCCTTTTGATAAGTTGCCACAGTATTTTTTAGTCTAAAGGGCATCACTTTATAATAGAAATTTCCCCAAACGGTAGTAAATGTCATTTTCGGCTTATCCTCTTGCTTCATGAGGATCTGATTATATCTAGAGAATTCGTCCATGAATGAGAATAATTTGTACCCTGCTGTACTATCCACCAGCGCATCGATGTAGGGAAGCGAAAAATCATCTTTTGGGTTTGCCTTATTTAAATCCCGATAATCCACACAAATCTAAACGTTACCATCTTTCTTCATAACGGGAACTATGTTTACAATCCAATCTGAGTAAAGGATAGCTTCAATAAAGCTCACTCTAAGAAGTTTCATCACTTCTTCTTCAATTTTGTCTTCTAACTTTGCTTTCATCCGTCGGCCGCCTGGTCTTACTAGTTTGACAGTGGGATCAGTGGGTAACGCATGTTCCACAATTCTTGAATCCAAACCTAGCATATCGGCGTACGACCACGCAAAGATATCCTGATACTTTTTACGTAATATAGTAAATCTAAGCATTTCAGTTCGAGATAAATGTTAGCCAATCTTGACTTCTTTGACAACTGCATTAGTACCCAAATTAATGACTATTGGTTCTTCTAAAGTGGGAGGCATCGAATTTTCAAAGGCACTCCAATCTCTACGGATAGCTGTGTAACCCTCATTTATGTCTTCCTCAATGTCGCAGGAGTAATCATCTTGGTGGTCCGGTTCGCACAAAAACCCAGCATATATGTTTGAGATGATATGTCTAAAATATCATGAGAATGGTTAGTCTCTATTTTATATGCAAATGTGGTGCATGAGTGTAAAAAAAATCATTTGAAAAGAGATTTCAAAATAAATGTTGGCATAAATGGAACTAGTCTTCATATCCTCAAACATCCTTGTTCCTTGGAAATCTTTTGAAAATCAGGAATCATATGGCAAATCAAGCCTTAAGCTTCCCATATGGAAGGTTAGTGTCATCATTAGGCTAATTTGTAGTCTCATATGTCCTCAATAAAACTCGTGTATTTTATTGAATGTAAAAATGAACCACATTATAAGCTATGCTGTTTGGACCAACGGTCGGAGATCTAAAGGCGTTTTCCTACCCCTACTTCAAACAACAAAGATGAATAGTGCAAAGAAATCCAGGAATTTAAATACAGTATTAAAGGCAAGGGAGAGATTTTTTTACTCAGAAGTATCGGCTTCCTCATCAGGCCACTCTATAATAACGTTCACAAAGTCATCTCCCAGAAAAGGATTTGCGAGGTATGGTTCCGCTGACGGAGTTATCCCTTCTTCTGACAACCACTTAGAGTCTTTGCTGAAATACTCATTTAAAGGACTGTTGAACATCTTAGATTTGCCTTTCCAGATTGAAGAACCAATGAAGGAATCATTTTGGTCTCATTGGCGTCCATAGCGTCCACGGCTCTTGCCTCGACCTCGGCCTGTTGTCTTAGAGGTGAAATCACCAATACGAGTATTATAATATCCCAAGCCTACCTTGTGCTCGTTGGATTTTAACTGTAGATGAGTGCTAATCCCTTGATCATTTTTGTCAAGACCTTTTTCTAGGTTAAACCCATATGCTAGCAACATCTTAGCTGGTAAAAGGTTAGCTTCAGAGACAAAAGGAACCTTCAGTTTCGCCCCCACAAGAGTGTGGATTACTGTCACCAGCTCAAAGGAATGATAGCTAGCTTCTTCCTTAACTTCAGGTTCAATGTAGGGGATAGCGTTATTCCGATATGCAACGAGTTCAACTTCCCCGTGGACAGTAACTACCTTTCCATCTATCACGAATCGTACTTTCTGATATAGACTTGAAGGTACGGCTCTAGCGATGTGAATCTAAAGTCTCCCTAACAGGAATCCAAATGCGCTCGGCAGATCCATCACCTGGAAGTTTATTGAGAATTTGGTTGGGCCTATGAATACATCCAGCTCAATCTCGCCTACCACTGTCTTTTTCATTTCATCAAAGGTTCTAACAGTTGTTTTGGAACTTCGAATCATTTCCTCTTTAATGCCCAAATTCCTTAACGTAGCCAATAGACAGATGTTAAAAACTGATCCGTTGTTAATTATCACATGTGCCACTCTCTTGCCATTACAGTGGGCAGTGATGTATAAGGCCTTGTTGTGCCATCTTCCCTCCATGGTGAAATCTTCATCTGAGAAGCTTAATTGATCTTTAAGAAGGATTGCCCCCATAAAATCTCCCAACTATACGTCGTTGGTGGTTTTGGGGACATGCACTTCATTTAGCACTTTTAACATCGCATCCTTATGTTTTTCTGAATTAATGAACAAATCCAACATAGATATCTGGGCTAGCATTTTCCTTAATTATTTTATCACATCAAATTTGTTGGTATTGATGATGGATAGGAGTTTTTCTGCATCTTCTTTTGATACCTCCTTCTTCTCAAATTCATCTTTCCTTGGGGCGTAAAATCGTCCGGACCTCATCACGGCATCTACTTCACCTGTTCCATAGTCTCAATGAACTGCCTTAGAGTCGTAGGTATCAACTGGCGGGACTTATATGGTTACCGTCGTCAGATGGGATGTCTTCGGTTCGAGTTCATCGTTGAATTCATCTCTTGGTAGATGAATTACCACCGGTTTCACCAAACAATCCTCTTCTTGGTCCAAGTTGTCAAGCTCATCCAATTTAATCACTATAGTCGTAGCAGTCTCAATCATCGTCACGTTATCACCAAAGCCTTCTTGGAAGTCTTCGCATTCCAACTGATAATATTTGTCAACGTCACTTGACTCAGTTGATATTGTAATCTTCAAGTGTCTTCTAATTCTCTTGAAAAGTTCTATCAAGATTTGCCGCCGGACCATTAATTTCTCCATCCTGACGTATTGCTCTATATCAAGATTGTTTTCTATCATTTGAGGGTGATCGCACATTATCAATTGAAATGACACATCCTCCATCTCTCTTGAGAGATCATTCACTTGTTCTTCTATGCACAGGAAATGTTCCGATATCACTCGATTGAGTGATGATTCAGGTTCTTCTGTTAAAGGCTCTATTACCGCCTCCTGGATTTCGAGTTGAACAGGATCATCCATACCTCCCCACCCATCGGGTATGATATCCTCCATTCTTTGAAAAAAGTTGGAAGGAGCAGAATACTTCACTTTGAAGTTATATCCACCAGAATCCTCGCCCAGATTGTCTATAACTTCGTCTTTCTCTAGTGCTTCAGCTACAAATCTGCGATCAGCCTAGCTTCACTTTGTGGCTCGTAGTTCATTTTCGTCAAGCTCTTCTTCTAGTTCGGTAATTAGCTCCACGAACTAATTCCATTCTAGGTTTACTGAGGCCTTAATTCCCTCAAACTTCTCATCAGCAATGTTTGACATTATCCCCAGACTCATCATCTTAGCAATACATAGTTTCTTTCTTTCAACCAACACTTCTCCCTCTCTTGGGTATGATGATATGATTGTCATAATGTTGGTTAATCTTGGTACACTCAAATATTACACCAACTGTTTGATGGTCAGGGAGTAGATTTTCTTGCACATTTGGAGCTATACCATCGAATTTCAAAATTTGATTGTCAATGAGAACTTGAACCTTCAGTTTAAGGATGTAGCAATTATCTACATTGTGTCATCTTTCACACATATGATAGGTGCAAGTCTGGCTTTCATCAAAATCAGGATATTTCGTTGGATTTGTTCTAGGAGGTTCCTTTGCCATCAAGTGTTGCTTTAGTAACATCGGGAGCAACTTGGATAAGGACCTAGAAAGTTGATAGAATTGCTTTGGAGGCTGTCTCTTTCTGGGCTCTTGTCCTCTAGACGCTGACCATGACGATTCCCTTCTTACCTGATTGGAATTAGCAAACACTTTGGGTTTAATGGAATCCAGCACAAAGGCTATATCAGCTCCAGCCTCTCTTTTTTTCCTCGCAAGATATTGCTTCCTTGTCGAAACTTCATGTGGCCTTCTTTTTCTCAAAGCTCATTACAATCTTTCAACCACATTTATCAAGTGTGTAAAAGCTTGGCATCCTGAGGTGTTCAATCTATCGAAGTACTATAAGGAAGTGCCTTCAGGAATAGGTCAATCAAGTCATCCTCTGGAATCGGCAGTTTCACTTGAGTTGCTAAGGCACGCCATCTCTAGGTATATGTTTTGATTGTTTCGCTTCTCCCTTTCACCGTTCGCAACAGATTTTCCTTTGCAGGGGTCATAGCCTGTTGACTTATACTGCTTGAGGAAATCTTCAACAAGATCCTCTCATCTGTCGTAATCATCCATGTCTAACTCAATAAACCAAGCTAAAGCAGCGCTAGCCAAATTTTCTTGGAACTTATTTATTTGAAACGAAATATAATCAGAATAATGTGCCATCTTGCGCAGATAGTATTTGAAATGAGCACGTGGACAGCCTGTCTCGTTGTATTTTCTCACAAAGTCCGGCTCTTTGTAATCCGGAAGAGTCTCCACTTTAGCAAACGGTGATATATTGTCAAAGCGAGCTAACTCATAGCCCTAATTGCTCAAGCACTCTTCAATATTGGCTACTCTTTTAGCCTCAGCTTCAGTTTTTCTAGCGTGCTTTCCTTTCTCCTCCTTCTCAAGGTTGATGACAACAGGAGGCATCTTCGATTGTGACGGGACATTTTGCGCATAAATGTCCTCTACGACATGTTGGACACGTTCAACCGCCCCTTTGTTAGCTGTATCAAGTATTGAAGATTGACCTGAGTCATTCAGGTTAGGCACCGTTGTTTGTCTAGCTTGGGAGCTTCCAATATAGCCTTAATTTCAGCGATCATGGTAGTCATCTGGGTTTCTAACACGCCCACTCGTGGAGTCAGTTCTTGATGTTCCATCCTCGTCTTAAGTCGAGTACGGAAATGATGTCTTAGTAATTTCGTGATTAAAGAATATCTATTTATTTGAAAATAATAAGTAAGCATCTCTTTATGATAAATAAGGAAAGTACAGGATTCTTTCAATTGCATATTTTCTATTGATAGATGAGAAAAAGGACTACTTTGCAAGCCTTAGTCCTGCATGAGCAATTCTTTCAATCATTTGTCAAGAGAATTTATGGAATTAAAGGAAGCGTAATCTTTGGCGATAGTTTTGATACCTCGACAAAACATGTTTATGCTCATACACATGTATTAAAAGTAACATATAATATAGATGAGTATCCAAATGTCAGGAAAATATTATAATTTTCACACGTTTTACACTTGACAAAATAGTCTATCCAAGTCTAGGGCGCTTAGGGTTTAAGACGCCCTCATCGTCCCAGCAAAGATCAAATCCCTCATTTTGGAAATTCTTGTCTCCTGAATGTGGTAGTGATCCCATGTCCTTAGGTATTTATAGCTCCACTCCAGGCACATATGGCACAATGTATTCAGGTAGGTAAGGCTCAACGAAACTACATCTGGTCGCCTCAAAGCGTAAGATATATTCTGTAGAAACTCTGTGAGTATCCATCTCGGGAGTCATATCATATGGCCATTCTACGTCTTTCATTCGGGAGTCCTTCAAAGAGCATATGATGAACTACACCTTAGTTTCGAATTGCTTTTTCTTTTCTCCTATGAGGATCTCTTTCGGTAAGTCAAACGAGTAGACATCTGGTCGTGGCGATGAAAGAAGCTCTTGCAATGCCCCATATTGCCTTATAACACTCCTTCGATAATATGCGATGGCGTATGTGAATCCTAATAAGGGAATGGATCCTCGCCATTGTGTACTAGCCTGACTTTACCTAATGTTGGTAATATAAGCCGTCATCGAAGTAGTTCTGGCTTTAAAGCTCTAAGAAATTCCTTCCATTCTTTGAAGTTGAATTTATGAATGCGTGCATGGATTTTGACGAAAGTTCTAAGAGGATGGGCATCAAAGCTAATCTCAGTGAAACCCATACGGATATGAAATTGTTTTACATGGGATGTGAACCATAAGTACAGGAGACCACCAGAGGCTTTAAAAATCCATTTCTTGTTTTTCCCAAAAAGGTTGAGAAGGATAAAGTTCGAATAATCTCACCCATAATCGACTTGTTTGATTACTACAGCCATGATAGGGTCAAAAGTTATGGACGAGATCAAAAATAAGACAAAACTAAATAATGCCAAGACAAAAGCTCTAGCAGACTTGGTTCCTTTGCTAGTAGGGAGGTTGGGAAACCTTTCTAGAAGAAAGGATAAGGAAACTCGCCTAGAGTTACTTTTGGCATCCGCTCTGATTTCGTTGAGGTTTGTATTTAGGAATTCAGCTAGTTTACTCAAAAGCTCGAATCCTATAGGGGGTTGGACTAACAAGTGAGTGAACTCAACTTCCATGGCGGCGCTATATTCTTCAAAAGTAGGGCACTTCCAACGCTTCCATACAGAACGTCGCGGTGGTTGGATCCCAATAGAGTGTCATGGCTTGGATAAAGGCAGATAGACATTCAATCTTTAGCAAGTCTAACAGATATCCTAGCCGCAATCTGGCATACTTTTGGCTGGCTTCACCCACGCTATCCCACCAGGCCGTGAGCTCAGCTCAAGGGACTTTGAATACTTGAATGTCATTCTTTCCCATCAAGTTTAAAATATGCAAATGATTTTGAAAAATCAATTGCCAAAAATTACCTTAAACAGGTTATTATGCTAAAGTCATGAAATATGCATAAGTTGATTTAATTGTATATTCCAGTTAATGAAATGGAAATTAGAAATCTTTTCATGCATGAAGAACCTGACTGAAGGTCTAATTTGAATTTCAAAGAAGTGAATTATGCAATTAGTTAGAAACATCTTAATGACTAAAGGAAATAACAACGTCACATTCCAATGGTCAAAACATCAACTGTGAACATAACATATGAAATTCCTTATTACAAAAGGGATATACTATGACGGAGAGATCAAAAGGGGTTTCAAGAGGGGATGAAGCGCCAATCGAATTTTATTCTAAAACAAGAAAGCCAAAAAAGACCCTTGGAATGTGAGGTCTAAACTATCCATCCCCAAGACCTATTCTTCTATGAGATGATGATTGATCAAGGTTTCTTTCTTGGTGGCATCTTTGTCTTGCCCCTCTTCAGGATACGGCTCGGCAATTAGGATTTCTCCCCTAGTTGAGTGTTCCTCAAGATGCGAAGGATAGTTTTTAGTAGGTTGGTTAAGATACTTTAGTTCTTCCAGCCATTCTCTAGTCCATGATATGATGACTTTAGGGGTTTTGTTGGGTTATGCCTTTTTGAGTATGATACATCTTGACTTTGTCTTGATTGCAGGGCGTCTTTTCTTTCCCAGAAGAGAGATCACCGGTTGGTTTTCCCTAACTTGGAGTTCCTCTTTTCGACGAGCGTATGCTTCCCTAGCTAAACTGTTGCGATACTGCCTTTTCACCTCTAAATGGTGTTTGAGCATCTCATCTGCCTATCGCTTAAACCTAAGATTATCGACATAGTAACTAGTCTGGCAGTGTTCAACATATCCCAGCTTACGTCCAGTCAGCTGCTGATCATGTACAAATCTAGTAAAATGCAACCTTGTATTCGGTCCGGGACGAGTGACTTTCCTTAAACACTCGAAGGCCATTAATTCCGTCGAACTTCTAGGGAACAGCGACATCCTATCTCCTGTCTTCGTTATTTCAATCAATCACTAGAATGATTTTAGAATGTATGCAATGCATGTAAATGCAAATGATATGCAATACATGAATATACTATGAAACAGGGAGTAAGAAAATACATCAAAAGTAAAGGCCTTACCAACCAAAACCTTAGGGAATATAAAATATTTCCTTGTAACAATGCGTGGTTTTAGGTATACCAACCTTCCACAGACATGCACATGAGAGAAGTGGGAGTATACTCTAGAAATAAAATCAGGTGATGAACCTAAGGCTCAGGCTCCCACGATCCAAATATGACGGATTCCTCCCCAAGAGTATCCACCCAAGAGAGCTAGATATCACCAATTGGATTGTGAGCGGGAACGAACATGAAAGTCTCAAGTGCCATCAAACATGAGATCCTTTCGTATCCTTTCCCTATCTAAGATAACCTAGAGGTGGTTACAGTCGGGGTTTGACCGTCAGTATTTGAGATGCGTCGTGATCATCACAATGCAAGATCATGCACAGCAGTGTGTACCAAATACCACTTCAGTATAAGCGAAAAATAAACATACATTCCCAAATCCAACCTGCAGGAAAGATATCAACAAACACTCCATCTGTTATTTTCGCAATCTGCAAAAATATCTAACACAATGGTTAGGGTATGTACCTCACCTTCGAGAACATCTGCAGAAAGCAGGGTTAGAAAAATCAATCAACCTTTTAATCAGCTTAAATCCTCTAAAATTCCTAACTAGAGATTCTGGTTTGGAACAGATTCCCAGCAGAGTCACCAGTCTGTCGCGACCCTCTCATCTGCTTCATAGCGTAGAGCGGGTTAATGGGCCGTCCACTCTGGTCGAACGCGGGCCACTCCCAAGGCCCGTTACCCAAATCGCAACAGCGGTATACGTGGTCGACCTTCTGTGCTGTCTGGTGACATGTGATATGGGTACATGCCAAGAAGTCGTCACCAATCGTTTCGTGGAGGGTACGATCAAAAACCCAATCGAATAGTTGGGAGCATTCTATTCAATTCTGTGGAAACCAGATAAATGGGATCAGGGACTTTGTTACACCAATTGTCAGAGTTGACGACCTTTCAACACCTAAGCTGAATGATTTATCTAACCCTAAGATTTCATGCAGATGAGTAAGGTGTGAACCCTAAAACTAGGAGTTTATATAGATAGGATTGACTATCCTAACAAACACAATTAATACAATGAGTGCGCAAATCAGGGATTCAATATGTGCGGATAAATCACATAAAAGCAACATGACATCCCTAATAAGGCTATATTAACCTAGAGAAATGTTAATCAAGGTTCAAGAATATTTTTGA
The DNA here is from genome assembly GCA_028455895.1 of Rhodomyrtus tomentosa. Classification (NCBI taxonomy): domain Eukaryota; kingdom Viridiplantae; phylum Streptophyta; class Magnoliopsida; order Myrtales; family Myrtaceae; genus Rhodomyrtus; species Rhodomyrtus tomentosa. The sequence goes on along the minus strand of JAPCWY010000003.1, from coordinate 6,239,564 downwards.
CATGATTTGCCCTTGAAGAGCAAAATCGTAATTTTGAAGAATTTCGAGATAATTTACCTTAAAAGGATAAATTTATCATTTCAGATGAAATATAGAGTCAAAAAAAAAGGTGGAAGTAGGATTGGTCACCAGACTAATTCATTTCCTATTTTTCAGTAATTTTTAGAATTTTTCTAGAATTTTTAGGGCGATTTACCCTATCATTTCAGAAAGTGATGAGAAGTAAAAATTCCAAATAGAAAGATTAGTCGACCTCTTGACCCAAATCCTAATTTCGGGTAATTTTCATGGGTTGATCAGAATAGGAAAGACGATTTACCCTTTGAGGGGTAAAATCGTCATTTCAGAAAAAGGACAAGATTCGAAAACTCAAGCATAAGAATTGATCGCCTAACCGATCCTAATTCTTATCTTGGAATTATCGACCTATCTCATATACAAGACGAAGACGACTTACCCCCCAATGGGTAATATCATCAATTCTCAAATGAACAGATAAGAAATCTCAAAAATAGAATTGACCAGTTGTTTGTGGTCAATCCTCAATTTTTGGAAATTTCTGGAATGTTTAGGAATTTTTCACAGTTTTTCCACATTTTTTTTATTTTCTAGGATTTTCTAACATTTTTTAAAAAATTTCTAGAATTTTTCTTTTTTAATTTAAAAAATATTTTCTGAATTTTTTATCATTAAAAATGATTCAGACCTAGTCGACGCGACCCACTCGAGTTGAATACCCAGCCCAAACCGGGACCCGCGAGACCAACACACCGAAACAACGCCATTTCTCGTTTTTTTATTTTTAGATTTAATCGAATTTAATCCGACGGTTCCTTTTTTTTTTTTGGTCGAAAACTAAGGTACTTCATTCATTCAGATAAAACGGGTTTACAACAACTGGTGTTCTTGAAATCGCGACATAGGATATCCCATAGGGGTTGTGGGGGTCTGATCAACCAATTAGAATGGAGTAGTTTTTTGCGATGGGCTTTCGCAATCCAATCATTAGACCTTGTGGCTAATCCACGGTCATTGGATCGGTTGACCAAGACCTACGGCTCAGATCAAAAGCCGACTGTCTCTCAACCGTCAGATCTGATTACTTAAACCTACGGTCACGATTAAAAGCTAAGACTCGATCTAGATCGTCCATCCATGCTAACCTAAACGACGTCGCCTACTCACTTATCCAAACGGCACCGTTTCGATTTATTTTGATTTTTGTTATTATAAAACTATTTTCGGAGATTACTAATTTATAATCGGACGGTCATTAAAAATAGGAATCGATTAATCTCGATCGTCCGATCTAAACTGACTCAACCTAAACAGACTAACGGTCGAGCTGACTCGACTTCCACGTGGACCAACCACGCTCTGCCACCTAGGATCGCTGACTATTTGACCAGACATGTCAACTTCGTCTTCAACCTCTCGACGACATCTAAATGAACGGCCGAAAACTTCCGGCGACGATCTAACGATGAAACCTCAATGGAATTACACAAAACCAGCGCCAATCAACTCGTCTCATCGTCGCACACAACATATCATAAAATCGTACGAATTCATCCACAGAATCAAGTACACGCAAGCTCAAACCAGTATATATATAACTACTCTAATCATACGATTCATGGCATCCCAAGTCAATTTATCAACATAGAAGCAACACAAGAGGTTTAGAACACTTACCTCGAACTCCGATTTCGAACAATGATTGGCAATGGAGGTCAAGTTTGGAGACTCAATTAGAGATATTCAAGCAAAGTCGATGCCAAATGAAGATGTGATGATGGTCAGTGATGCTTGGAGAACAAAACGCACACACTAAATGTTAAGATTAAGGCCGAAGACGAGATCCGTCATTGAAGCACAGTACGGAAGTTCGAAGATTTAACTCACCTTTTTCGAGATTATAGACGGCCCGGCTAATGGCGATCAACTCTTAGAGGTTCAAGCGAGCTTCTGATGACTCTTAGAAGCTTCGGTTTAGCCCAGAAGAGCACAATCAGTGCTCCACAGGTTCGAACTCGAACCTTCAACAATGGCGATGGAAAGCGAGCTCTCTCTCTCTCTCTCTCTCTCTCTCTCTCTCTCTCTCTATTCTGTTCACCCTTAACAACAAAATGAATCGATCCCTTCAACAGAAAGTCCTCCCAAAGGTTATATACCACTTTTAAAATTTGACGCCGAACAATGAAGTGTATACCGACTTCAATTGCACGTAAGGCCACGTGTTTTTGAGTCCAAACTGCATCGGAGATGATGGGCATTCTGTCCAACTCCATTTGGTTCGTCGGTAAGCCTTATTCTGTGCAAATTTGATGTGAATTTGATCTGAGTTTATCTTTGTTGACTTTTTGCAGCTCTAAAGCTTGACTGGTTGATTACTCCTTACTCTGGCAATGTCAAGTGGTGCCACCGGTATCAATCGACAAGGAAAGATATGGGTGACAATATGCCCACCATTGCTCATCCAATGATCTGCAAATTGATCTTCTATTTGAGGATCAAAATCAACTCAAGGACTGTTCATCCGTTTAGAAGCTTGAGGAAGAAGACGATACTATAACAAATCGGTTTGACCAGTCCGACCGGGCGATCTGACCTATCAAAATCGGTTCTGACTTTTTTTTTCCCAAAATTAATCATAATTCGAGTGGAATTTTTACAAATTGAACCTCAGAATCAAATTTAGGACATGAATATTATCTAAAAAAGTGATTTTACCCAAAAGTTCATATCAACTTCTATTAAAACCCCAAATTTTCACTTAATTGCAAATCGAAAAATTGTGCAATTGAGGGCTCAAACGGTCAAATTTGGCCAAATCACCTATGCCAATCGACTTAGAATGATAAAAATTCTATGGGTAGTGGCTTAAATTGGCAAAGGTGGTCCTTGAATTGAAAGTAATTCAATTATGCCCAAATTCAATAACTAAATTGCAATAAATATGCAATTTTTCCTAATTCATGCAATTGAGAAATTTTTGCAAATAATTGGACTAAATTGCAACGAATGACAATTATATTGAATGTCAAGACCCTAAAAATGCCAAAATTACAAATTAAAAGACTCAATTGACATTTTTTTACCAAATTCAATCATACGCGTAAAAAAAAGACATAAAATTGAACTTGAATTTGGACATTTTATGAGGTCAAAAAGATAAGGAAATTAAAATAAAAATATTTACTATTTTTTCATATTTTTGTGACCTCAAATGCTATTTTTCTTGAATTTTGATCTATTTTCTAATTTTTCGAAAAATTTTACAAATATGAAAAATAAAGAATTTTTTTTTGTTCAAAAATGGTTCCCTAGGCTTGGCCAAGGTTACCAAAGTTGATTTAACAGTTTTTAGACTTTTTGTGAATTTTTTATGAATTTTCAAATATAAGACTGAAAAATACTGGTCAAAAATCAAGTGTCAACAACCGTGAAGCTACTATGTCACGATTCTTATGTGGTTTGAGCTGAGATATAACAAGAGTGGTAACGCTGCAACATTATGTCGAGTTGAAGGAATTGGTGGACAAAGCTATCAAAGTAGAGAGACAATTGAAGTTGGACCGAAATTACAAGAGTGGTGGAAGTTCAAACTCAAATTGAAAAGCCAATTGGAAGAGAGACGAGAAGCCGAATTGGAAGGGAAACAACACCAAGGTCGAAACTTCAAAGGAGAAGGAGAAAGATGGCAGAGTTAGTTCGAATCTGGCTTCAGGTAAAACTGAAAATTTTAACACCAGAACTTGTGAAATTAAATATTTTAAGTGTTTAGACAGGGGTCATATGGCGAATCAATGCCCTAATATAAGGGTGATGATAATGACTAGACCTAGAGATGTTCAATCTTAAAGTGACAGGGAGGTAGAGGATGATGTCATGCCGCCGTTGGAGGACTATAGCGATGTCGAGATGCCAGTCAAGGATGAATTGATGGTGGTTAGACGTTCTTTTAGCGTGCAAGTCAAGGAGGAGGAGCATCATCAGCAACGTGATAACTTGTTCAATATAAGATTCTTGGTGAATGGTAAGATTTGTAGTTTAATTGTTGATGTAGGTAGTTATACAAATGTGGCAAATTGTACTATGGTGGAGAAACTAGGATTGAAGACTACAAAGCACCCTAGATCATATAGACTTCAGTGGTTGAATGATAGTGGTGAAGTGAAAGTGTCAAAGCAAGTACTATTTCCATTTGAGATAGGACGATAGAAGGTTGAGGTGATGTGTGATATGTACCTATGCAAGCGGGACATCTTTTACTTGGTAGACCATGACAGTATGATCGGAGGGTATATCATGATGGGTACACTAATCGATATTCATTGGTGATGAATAAGAAGACTTATACTTTGGTGCCAATGACTCCTACTGAGGTGTATGACGATCAATTGAAACTACAACGTGAAGCTGAGAAATAGATAAAAAGTGAGAAAACTGAGAGCTTGCGTGAAGAGTCTGAGATGCAGGGAAAAAGAGAGGCTGAGAAAAACAGAGTGGTAAAAGCCAAGGGAAAAGTAGAGAGAAAAAAATTTCTATGCAAGATCGAGCGAAGTGAGGAGAGCTTTGGTTTTGGACCGACCAATGATTGTTCTTTTGTAAAAGGAGGCATTGTTTACTACTAATGATCTTGACCCGAGTTTTATTAGTTATGTCGTATCTTTATTGCAGAAATTTGAAAATATCTTTCATGATGAGGTTCATGGAGGTTTACCACCGATTCGAGACATAGAGCATCAAATCAACTTCATACCTGATGCGCTATTACCTAACCGACCCCCATATCGAAGTAATCCCGAGGAGACAAAGGAACTTTAGCGGCAAGTTAGTGTATTACTCGAATGAGAATATGTGCGAGAAAGTCTTAGCCCGTGTATTGTTCCTGTTTTGTTAGTGCCAAAGAAGGATGAGACTTGGCAAACATGTGTTGATTGCCGAACAATCAATAATATTGCGGTAAAGTATCGGCATCCTATTCCTAGATTAGATGACATGTTATATGAGTTACATGGAACTTGCATATTTATTAAAATTGATCTAAAAAGTGGTTATCATCATATTAGAATGAAAGAACAGGATGAATGGAAAGCTGCATTTAAGACTAAGTATGGGTTGTATAGTGGTTAGTCATGCATTTTGATTTAACTAATGTACCTAGTACTTTCACGCGACCTATGAATCATGTTATGCGTGCGTTTATTGATTGATTTATGGTTGTTTATTTTGATGATATTTTGATATGTAGTCAAAGTCTTGAAGACCATATTGAACATGTACGAGTTGTTTTACAGGTTTTAAGGGCCGAGCAACTATATGCTAATCTGAAAAAGTGCTCTTTTGTGACTAACAAATTATTATTTTTAGAGTTTGTTGTTGGTGTTGATGGAATACAGGTTGACGAAGAAAATATGAAAGCAATTCGAGAATGACCTACACCTAAAACTGTAGAAGAGGTGCGCAGCTTTCATGGCTTAGCCAGTTTCTATCGCATGTGAAGTATTTCAGCACCATCGCCGCACCTTTAACCGAGGTCATCAAGAAGCACGTGGATTTCACGTAGGGAGAAGAGCAAGAGAGAGCATTCAATCTGTTGAAGGATAAGCTAACTAATACTCCTTTGTTATCTTTGCAAAATTTCAGTGCTACTTTTTAAATAGAACGTGATGCTTCTGGTACAGGAATTGGAGCCGTGTTGATGCAAGGAGGACGTCTCATAGCTTATTTTAGCGAGAAGTTAAGCGGAGCAACATTGAATTATCCAACTTACGATAAGGAGATGTACACTTTGGTGCGAGCTTTGGAGAATTGGCAACATTACCCATGCCAAAGGAGTTCGTGATCCATACTGATCACGAGATATTAAAGTACTTGAGGGGACAGTAAAAATTGAACAAAAGACATGCCAAATAGATGGAGTTCATCGAGACTTTTTCATATGTGATCAAGTACAAGAAATGTAAGGAAAATGTGATAGCCGGTGCATTTTCTAGAAGGTACGCAATTCTAACTACTCTATGGGCAAAGTGTTTAGGTTTTGAGCATATCAAAGAATTATATACCAATTATGATGACTTTGGAAGAGTGTTTGAAGCTTGTGAGCATGCCGCGTTTGAAAAATTCTGTAGGCATGATGGCTTTCTTTTTCGTGAAAATAAGATATGTTTGCCTAGATGCTCTTTGCAAGAGTTGTTGGTGTGAGAGTCGCATAGTGATGGCTTAATGGGGCATTTTGGAATCAATAAAACTTATGAAGTGCCACATAAATATTTTATTAGCCACACATGAAGCGAGATGTCATACATGTTTGTGAAAGGTGCATTGCATGTAAACAAGCTAAGTCTACAACTAAAGCACATGGTTTATATATACCTTTGTCTATCCCGACACATCCTTAGGTTGATATTTCTATGGATTTCGTGTTAGGATTGCCTACATCTAAGCATGATAGGGATTCTATTTATGTGATTGTAGATCGGTTTTCAAAGATGACTTATTTTATACCCTGTCATAAATCCGACGATGCATCACATGTTGCTGATTTATTTTTTCATGAGGTTGTGCATTTACATGGCATGCCCGGGTCCATTGTTTATGATCGTGATACTAAATTTCTTAGCTACTTTTGGAAGACATTGTGAAAGAAATTAGGTACACAACTTTTATTATCTACTACTTGTCATCCACAAACTGGTGGTCAAATTAAAGTAGTTAATGGAACTATAGGGACATTGTTACGTGCGATCATTAAAAAAATATTAAGTTTTGAGAAGGTTGTTTACCGCATGTTGAGTTTTCATATAATAAGAGCGTGCATTCTGCTACTAAATTCACACCGTTTGAAGTTGTCTATGGTTTTAATCCATTAACTCCGTTAGATTTAACCCCTTTGTCTATTGATGAGCGTATAGATTTAGATGGTGTTAAGAAGGTCGAATTTGTGAAGACATTACATGAGAAGACGCGGTTGAATATTGAGTGCAAGACAAAGTAATATGCAAAATAGGCTAACAAGGGCCGTAAAAAATTAGTGATTGAACTCGACGATTGGTTTTGAATTCATATGCGCACAGAGTGTTTTCCCCAGCAGCGACGTTCTAAGTTATTACCACGAAGGGATATACCATTCATGGTGTTGGAGAGGGTCAACGATAATGCATACAAGCTTGATCTTCCAGGTGAGTATGGTATTAGTGCTATTTTTAATATTACTGACTTGACTCTTTTCGATGCAGGTGATGATTTGAGGGCAAATCCTTTACACGGGAGTGGGAATGATGTGGACATCGAACCATATCGAGGAGGAGGTACTAGAGACTCATTGTTATATCCGCTTGGTCCAATTACTCGAGCAAAGGCGAGGGAATTCAAGCAAGCTGTCGACATCATGGTTCAAGTTCTTTGGAGTGGAGGTGATCTTGATTCGAGAATTGAAGATTCTGAAACTCCTTGGCGTAACATGATTACGTTTAGCCTCGTGAATTCTGAACGGATTTAGGGCTAACGAGCTCTGAATGAGCTCAAATTTGGTCGGCTGAAACGAAACGGCGTCCTGATCAATAATCATGGCCTATAGCCATGAATTACGATGGATTTCTGCCATTCAGCATCATTTAGATGGACTTTTAGACCTCCTTTTCTATTTTAGGTGAATTTTTTATTACTTAAGGTTATTTTCGTCTTTTTCCCCTTTTAGGGTTAGCACCATATATAAAGTTGCTTATAAGTTTCTAATAACACGGCATTAATTATTTCAGAATTAATACATAGAGTTTTATTTCTCTTCTTCGAGTTCTCTTGAAGACTAAACCAAATCAAGTTTCCTTGTGGCAATCGATCGACTTATCAAGCAAGATCGCAGATTTTCTTGTTCGTGACGTCTATAACATGATTTGGTTGACACAAGTTCGTCAACATGTCACTCTCATACCGAGATTACCAATCACAGGTTCGATTGGGGATCGAGGTTCGCAATTTGCAATCCTAGATCTTCATAAAACGATCAGTTTCCGCAGCGACTCATATCAACTCTGTAGCAATGAAACGAGCAAAAAGAATATGACAAGGCATGTTTCTTTCAATACTTTATCTTTTATTCATCAAGGCAAGCCGAAACGGAGGGAGGACATGGTTGAACTTCAAAAGCCGAAAGTACAAACCGTATTCATCAAAGACACTTATCACTTATTAGAGAGACCCACCCCTCCAGGAGTGCAAGCTTCACGGCCGAGTCTCCGGCATGACAAAATCCGCCGACGCAATCTTCTATTTCTTGCCACCAGACGCCTGACAACACTTGTTTAAGGAAGTTACGATAAACGACATTGAATCTTCCCTTTGCAATCCTCAACAAAGTTTGCGTAATTTGAATCTATATTTCATTTTAACTCTGAAAGAGAAGAAAGGGTGCCAGGCTATACCTTCTTCTTAGGCTGAACCGGCTTAGACTCGGCCTTCTTGGGGGCGGGTTTGGTTGCCGGCGCTTTCGGGGCGCTGCTACTTTGCTTGGGAGGTTCTTGCTTGGCCTGGCCAGGCAATTGAGAGCCAGCAGGTTTCTCAGCCTTGAGGGATGCCATGTCTTTTCCTAGGGCTTTCTTTCTTCAGAAGAGAGAGAATATCTTGCTGGCCTCAAGAGTAGCTCTTCCAATAACACTTTATTTATAGTCGACGGATTGCATCAACAATGTCATGGAATATCAGAATCATGTGCAACTGAATTGCGGAATAACAATGGAGATTGGAGACTTCTTCCAGAAAAAGAAGCCTGTATCAGATGCTTTGCTTAAGCATATTTTCCCTCTGACACCATAATTGAGGAAATATGCTCAATTGTGATGCAGCATTTTCTTAGGCACAACTCTTTTTTCGCCTGTCAATTTTCAGGCATATATGCCTCAAATGGTGAAAAAAGAAGAGATATTCCACTTGGGAATCGATTTACTTGATTAACTGATGGTGCACAAAACAGTTGCATGATCGTCTTTAGGACGTTACCATTTGATATCCTTTTAGAGCGAGATTTTGCGGACAGCGAAATTATTACTTCATGGATAGCTTACAAACAGCTGTCCTTGCCGATCACTTTACACTCGTCATTGGTACTTAAAATGCATTAGCGACGTTACGTATGTATCGGCCACGGAACAGAATTCTGTGTTTGAAAGATGGAGCTTTAGAAAAGCGGCCTATTCTTTTAGTAGGCAGAAATTTAGGAACTGTGTAGCTCATAATGAAGTTTATAGTTGAGATTGCATTTGCCAAGTTAAAACTTCAGTTAGAACCCTTGCTGGGGATTTCACCATTAAGGATTCTTCGCACTTACTTCCCACTTGGACTCCACCTTTTCATCCCCATTGCCAACTCTCTCAGCACAAGCATATTCTCCATCACGTGTTCTAACTGCTTCCTTTCGTTTGCCTTTTTCTATCTTCTTCCTATTTTCACCGTGAGAGCTCGATTTCGCAGATCGCTGCATGCTCTGCTACTGTACTTGATCGCAGCTCCTACATGAATGGTGATCAATCTTACATATGAGACAAAAATATGTTCAAAAGCGACTAATGTTGGTTGAGAAGGTGTTGTCTACTTGGGAAAGCTGTACCAGACAACCTCTGCTTATGCCTTGCATTTTCCCTTCTCTTAACAGTGGTTTACCAAACTATACCAAGGATCTGGAAAATTGGTAACGCACCGTAACACTATCTAGATGTACATGAGAGAAACGTATGAGCTTTTTAAGGTCCAGTAACAACTGCATCTCTATCGATCTTGGAGTCTCCAACGCAGCGATCTCGTTTTAGGACAGTGATGCAGTGAAGAGACCAATTAATGCACTTCTCCACGTACGTAACCCTTAAATCCTAGGGTATAATCCTATCATTCTTTTGTTGAACAAGAGCTGTGGACCAGCGGTGGCTATACGTTTAATTCTGTCATCTATAAGGTCAAAAGTTTGAGCGATGCCGTGAGCCAATCTCTAGCCGGTTTGCGCTAACCTAGTATGGAAAAAAAGTTACGGACCGGCAAGCGACTGCTGACTCGCCAGTGTGATTGCGTCGACACCATACGCGAACATGGAACGTTAGTCTTCTCGTGGTGCTCGGCTGAGTAATTTATAACTCAAATCAAGTCGACGGATTCGAAACTCCGAGTGTAATCAACGAGGGTCAGTCCAATCCTGACTGTTCTATTCAGTGAAAGAAGAAATTGTGGGACAAGGTGGTCTAGCAGACAATGGATGACCGTCGGAGCACAACCATCCTCACAATCTTTCGAAAGAAAGGGCAATTTGCACATGCTACCGCCCCCAGCTCGCCATGCAAAAGTAGAATCAGATCCCTCTTCAGCCAAACGATTTCAGCTATCACATCGACATCCCTATCTGAACATGTTCCCTCAGCTTTCTAGATGCGAAGTTGATGTTTCACGACCCTATTGGTCTATATCTTCCCATTTCCACCCACGTATGTGGGAATCTTGTATCTACCAAGTAAACGTTATCGACGTTCCATTTGGAGGGAAACAAGAACGATTCTGCCTTTTTTTTCGTTCTGGAAAACGAATGTTTTTTTCTACGTTTATGGAGTCCGAGAAGATATGGCAAGTCTCAAAGTCTATTGATGAGTAAAGTTACCCGTCATTTGATTTTCTAGAAACTCGTTGGCCAGTTACCCAGGAAAGAGGTCACAAATGGTCCCTAGACTTTGTTCCGGTGCACAATATGGTCCACAAACTATATCCTAATGCGGTCCTTGAACTTTTAACTTGTTTAATATGGTCCCTAAATTGATTCTATATATTCGATTTAATCATTGCACTTTATGAATATATTCAATGTTATCCATGAACTTGAATTAATTGAAGGTCAATAATGAACTATATGAACATGTACCAAATACCTAGAGATCATTCAGGGACCATATTGTATATTTGGCTAAAATTGAGGGATAATAATGAACAAATTAAAATTTCAATGATCACTGCACATGAGTTTAAACTTTAAGGATCATTTGTGTCGCTATCCCTTCATGAAACTAGTAATTCTTTTTATCAATTCACGAAATATGGTATTTTCTTATTTTGTACTAATTTTTATTTGTCAAAACCTTAAATTTTTCACCTGTTACGTAAATCTACCGATTTTTTTCTTAGTGACTTATAAATCTTTTCCAACATGAAAGTGAGAAAAAGGACAATATTTTAGAATCTCGAGAGGAAGCGGAGAGAAATCAAAAACCCGTCCCGCTAAGTTTCGGATGCAGGGAATGCATTTGCGTCTCCAAGCTCAGCCAGAAGCTAGAACCAGTTAGTTATATGCCCGCGCCTGCCTCATCAGTGAAATCTAGTGACCTGTACAAATTGCCTGACAATGAACGAGAAAGCAGTCTCGGCTTACTTTATGAAACAATTCAAGCATAACATCATCTACATACTTAGAAACATGGTTCAACAGTGCATGTTGTCCTCATCGTGTACCTCGAATTACACCACTTATAAACAGTAAAAAGATGTTCCAATAAGTCAGGCTTAGGGATTAAAAAATCGGCAGGGTCATTCGGTAGAACCACCAACAGGACACTTTCTAGCCGGTGTTCCTCATGCCAGCAGCGATTCCATTGATGGTGATTTGTAATGCATCTCTGAGCTTATTGTTGTCATTGTCACGCCTTAATCTCTTCAGTATCTCCACCTGCAACATGTTCATGGGATTTAAATAAGGTAGCCTGCTCTCGATCAGCCTCCTCAAGCTCCGGTTGTTCTCGGATAGTTTCTCATGCCCGCTGATTACCAAGACATGCTTCTCTGTCGTTAAGAGCTCCATCCTTAGTGCAGCACCGAGCTCCCGCCGGCTCCCTGATACAAGCACTTCATCATAATGCTTGGCAATGGGTATGTCCGCTTTCCCCAACACCATCTCAATAAGGTCTACGGTGGACTGAAAGAAAGGCCACTCTTTATACATTTCTTGTAACTCTGCAGTATGTCCCTTCTCGCAAGCACTCCTTAGACCTGCTCCGACACCTAACCAGGCTGGAAGAACAAACCTAGTTTGAGTCCATGCAAACACCCACGGAATGGCACGTAGATGTCCAATTCCCGTCGAGCTCTTCCTCCGAGTGGGACGGCTTCCAATGTTGAGGAAGCCAAGTTCAGCCTGTGGTGTAGCTTCATGAAAGTAGGCAAGGAATTCAGGATTTTCATATACGATGTTGCGATAACTTTGGCAACTGATCTTCGAAATTTCCTCCATGAGGTTACGCCATTTTTCTTCTCTAGGTGAGAGTGGGGGCCGTAGAGTAGCAAGCAGAACGGCTGTAGTGTAAATCTCCAGCTGCCTTACTGCTGTCTGTGGCAACCCAAACTTCGCTTGCACCATCTCTCCTTGCTCAGTTGAGCGAAGTGTACCCTGTGAAGCATCATAGTTGTACCTAAGAAATGGTTCTGTATGCTTCTTGACCATTCGATACAGAACTAGCTTTCCTTTATATAATGAACAAGCTAACAGAACTCCAAAACTATCATAGTATTTACACTATAACTGCACAAGATGTATAAAAATTTGCAATAAGCCGCTGGAAGTGCAGTAAGAATTGACATTTCCTTAAGTTTACAGGAGTACAGTTCTGGACTGAGAAGACAAACAGTACTTATGAATTGTAATACAAGATGTTCCAGAAAGTTAATAGGGCCATTCACACGGTTTTAGCTTGTGCTATCTTCAGTTCAAATCAACATTCAATCAATGCGGCTGAAAATCGTCTTGTGTGCATTGGCTTAATCAAACAGACTCTCAACCAGATTAAGGTCCAATTATGACTCAAGACAGACAAAGCTTCTCCCTGACAACACTCACGCTGTGTCCTTGTATCAAACAGGCAACCATATATGGGATCCAATACAGAATCTAGGGATAATGACACTAGTCCCGAACTTTGACCCAATGTGCAATGTGATTCCTAAATTTTAAATTTGTTTAATGCGGTCCCTGAATTTTAGCCAATTGTGCAATGTCATCCCTAAACTTTTAATTTGTTCAATGTGGTCCTTGAAATCTTTTAGTACATGTTCAATTTAGTCCCTGAAGTGTATGAAAATGTTGAATGTTGTCCTTCCATTAGTTCAAGTTCAGGAACAACATTGTACATTTTCATACAGTTTAGGGATTAAATTAAATATGTACAAAAATTTCAAGGACCACATTGAACAAATTAAAAGTTCAAGAATGACATTGCACATTGGGCTAAAGTTTAGGGGCTATTTATGTCATTTATCCCATAATTTAAGCACAAATTCATGGAACACTTCATTTCAGGTCACCCATGCCCAAATAGGTCTGGCAAATTGGGCTGGCAAATAGATCTCCCTTGAATAGAAAAGGGAGTTTTTATTTGTCAATGAAAGATGGCATACAGACACATAATAAGACGTATTTTTATGCTTCTGCTATATTTACTCATTCTTGAATAATGTCTTGCAAATGATTTTACGATTATTTGGGTTGAATTGAACGGGAGCAATTTTGATCGGTTTGAGGTCTATTCTTAGTTCATTCGGTTATTTTGCTTCCTCGGAGGCACCATTCTGTTTCCAAGTACAAATGGGTTCCTTTAGTGTATTTCAGTCAGACAGCCTCCGACTCTCACAATAGCCAACATGAAAAGTTTAATGGTAGAGTCTATGTGCTGCAGATCACTGCAAATTGTTAAATATAAGTTGAAGGATCCATCTTGCAAGAAGTGAGTAGGATAACTAACCATGACAGAACCTGGCGGCTGGGATTGAATAGCTAGATATGTGGGGCCACCACCCCGACCAATGCTTCCTCCACGTCCATGGAATAAGGTAACCTTAATGCCATATTCATTGCATGCAGCTACAACGTCCTCTTGTGCTTTGTAGAGTTCCCATGCAGCTGTGAAGCGCCCAGCATCTTTACCAGAGTCAGAATATCCAACCATTACCTGTGTAAACGATTAAAAGCTTGTTAATATTTCTGAAAGTAATCTAACTAGTTCTTGAATATGTATTCTAAAATGTGTACCTCCTGGTGGCCACCATGATTTCTCAAAATGTGTTCCCTGTACCAGTCAATTGATAACAGTTTCTTGATCACTGACCCTGCTGCTCTAAGATCCTTCACAGTTTCAAACAGAGGAACGACCCGCAGCCTATTTAGAGTACAAGGTATTATGAGAAGAGCCAAGCAAGGGAGAATGATGGAGAAGAAGCAAGCGTTCCATCAGACCAGGTTGAACAGCCTCAGATGCTGAATTGAATTCGAAATTCCATGTCGTCCAAATTCTTGAAAAAAGTGAAAAATTGAAAAAAGCATGCCTCCCTTTGCTGAAAAAAGTACTTCCAGCATTAGAACTTGTTTCGATAATTACAAATTTCACACACCTAGAAGCCATGACTATGAGTTGTTTATTGTTAATTTTCCTTTAAATAGCAACCAAACAGAACATGAGTAAATGTGAATCGGCTCACATGACCGAGAAATTAGGTTAAGTTCTCCAAAAGAAGGTATGATGATTGCAATTTCACTCGATGTCACAGCTGAAGCACAATGGGACTACAAAGAGGTATTTATGCGAGTAAAGTGTCTTATAGGATCAAATTGTATGTTTTTATGCCACGGGGATATTTGTTCCTAAAATGGATCTTCAACCATCAGCAGAGGTTTTTGTTGGCTTCTGTAATGGTCTCTGGTTAATCGATCAATAATCCATGTTTTGGACTAGACAAATTCACCTAGATTAGTTCTTTCCACTAATATTTCTCGAAATAAAGTACCGACAGGGCAAAAGAAGAATTAACTCAGACTTTACAATATGATATTGTACTTATATCAGCTGGAGGTAAATTATCAATCCACTAGTGAAAATTTGACACGAGTGTCAAAACATTGAGAAAGAGCCGCTTGATTTCACGTTTGAAACAACCAATCAAAAATGATGGCACCACTTGACTTTCAAACACCCATGTAATGCACAAAGCATGAACTCCCATGAAAAAAGGCTATAATATCATAATCTGTAACGATATCACTTATGCATACATTCGAGATGCAGACAATAGCTGTATCTAAACTAACAATTCATGGTGCAGGTGATCAGCTAATGGAAAATCACACATTCCATCTTATTCTGAGAATCTAGTAGATTCTCGATAGGAAAAGGAGCTCTGCAATAAGGTATCAACAGTAGAGAGCAAATGAGCTTACGTTCCACCAGGACATGGTCTCCCTAACTCTCCACTGACTGCAAGGCGAGCATCTTTCTGCAAGAGCTCCACAGCTAGAACATCGCTTGCCTACCATATTCCAATTCCGGACTACAGTTAGCATCAGAAAATCATAGGCTAACAACACCTTGAAGGTAAAAATAAGTAGACTACACTTAGCATGTAAAATTCTTAGACTAAGAACACGTTCAAGGTAAAAACAAGTAGACTGCAGTTAAGTAAAAATAGCATTTGACCGTTAAGAATAGTACATTTGAAGCCATGGAAATCACATAAGCTCCTAGTGAGTCACTTCCCAGTTCGGAAGCTACTCGGAATGTGTCCAATGCTTCTTTGACATCTGGGGCAACCTGACGAGGCTCAACTCACAAGTCAGTAAAATATATATGTAAGGGAAAAAAGTAGAACATGATGAGGCAACGTACAATGATGCTTGTAGATATAGAAGAGACAGATATAGTAAAAATACGTACACTGATTCTCAGACAAAGAGTATTTTAGAAAGGTACACGAGCTTTTACAGATCCACAACACATATACTTGGATGCTTTGATATATCTTATTTTTTACTCCTCAATTTATGTGTTATACATGAAAATGCCACAGTCAATAATATAATCACCAGTTCTGAGGACAAATTACGGAGAATTGTGAGAGATTGCCCTTTTCGCTAATTGCCAGAGTTGAAATACCCTTAATACAAGCCCTCATAGCAATATAGCATATATATTTCATGCACTACTCACAGACAAGTGATTATGAGAACAGATGCATTGCAGTTATATTTATTCATAGGTGCACATAAGCAATGGCATGTTTCTCAGCCACGTTCTTGTTTTATTTAGTAAAAATTGTTAAGACTTCATAAGAGCCCAGTCAAAAATTTCTTCATGAACAAAGTCCTAATATAAATTAAAAAATAAAAAAATTCCAGATCCATCTTTCTCAAGGTACACTAGAAAAACATTCTCGTCATTGAACATATTAATTTTCAAGTAAACATGGAACAACTGGCACTAAATTAGGGCTAGTAATAGTTACGTTTCATTTCATAAATTTATTTATTGCATACTTAAACGCAGTTATCACTACAGTAGTACCATCCTAGACCTTACCTCAATGGAAAGTGGAACTAACGGCCTTTTCCCTTTTAACTCTCTTGTCAGGAATTCCAGTCTCTTCTCTTCATCCCACTCACTATATGTACCCATGTCAAGATATTTTGTTATGGCATCTAGTGTTTCCGAGTGCCTTCCTGATTCCTGACTCATTAATGAAGAAAATTTGAAATGAGTTGCAGAAGTAGCAATCATCAAGGATCATATTAGCACCTAATATCAACAAACCTGACGCAAGTCAAGTTTCATTAGCACCATCCCAAAAGTGGCCACCCTCCGAATGAGGTCAGCAAGCCGACCATCAGCCAGCACACCAGACCCACATGATTGCTGCAAATAATAAGAATTGTCAGCGAGAATAGAGCTTCATCACTGTCAAAGTGTGGGAACATGGACTGGAGCTCATTAGGAGGGGATGCTATATACCAGAGATTCGTAGCAAAGAATGAGAGGTTCCAAAAGCTGGTCTGATGACTCATAATAATCACAAGGATCGTGTTCACAAGGAATATCCTCAAGGAGAAGCTCCAGTCTCCTATGTGTCTTCATAAGCTGAACTCAGGAAATTTGGGTACTTCACATTATACAATTAAAACGAAAAGAACTAAATACACAAGCCATTTATGTGATTTGGTCGATGTGACTTGCTTCTACATGGAAAGGTGGTTGAAACTTGAAAATTTCACTGTCAAAGAACCATGAAATAACCTTACATATCAACCAAAACCAACCTAGGACAAGAAACCACATTAATACAATCAGTTCGCTTGATATGCCTCATTATTGTCCTGCAAAGCATATTGAACGGATGCCAACTTCCTAACCATTCAATAGGGGCGAGGTAGCTCATTGGTCCAAGTTATTAAACCAAGCCACATGTAACACTTTAAATCTAAAATTACAGATTGGAATGGTTGAAAATAACAATATGCCTTGAACAGTTCTCATACCAGTAATAGTAAGAGCAGATGTTTCACACGTGTATTTGATGGGTCCAAGAGAAAAAGGAAGCAGAGACACAGATGAATCTTTATAAACCACATCAAACCCATCTATTGAAACATCTGAAATGCAGTTTATCTTTTCTAAGGCTTTAGTTGTGAGACACAGTCTTGAATCATCTGACCTGACTACCAGCTTTGCTCTCAGAGCACATACGTAATCATTTGCTTTTAATTGACCATCATGATTACCTAAAAGCCTTAACTGCATATCTTTAGAAAATCGCTAACGATGAACATTATATACAATATTTTTTTTAATTTTTTTTTTGTGTGTGGAGGGGGTGGGGGAGAGAAACTGGGAGGAATAGACAGTATCCACGCATTACGACCAGATCAAGAAAAGCTAAGCCAATGTAATAACAAAGGAAGTGGCTGGTCCTCTTCCTCTCCCTACCAACCTTTGAACTCCAGACCTGGGTTCCAAGAAAGAACTCTTAAAGTCAACACGGCTGAAGAAAAGTTGGCTTGCCCCACTCGTATAATTAGTAACTTTAGGCGCGAATCTTTCTATTTTTGTTTGGTTAACTCTGGCTTGAGCATCTTCATATCGTAAAACCAGGTCACTCAGTCGAGAGTAAATACCTTATCCTTTACATCGCCAAGAACAATCCTATAAGGAGCAATTCCTGGAAGCTGAGGCAGACTTGGTTCTAGCAGCTTGTGGAAGCTGGATCTTCCTACCTGTGATTCTGCAAAGAGTTTTCTCTGGGCAAGAAGTTGACCAGATGCAAAAGAGGAACCACGTGATGTCCCGGCAGGCTGCGAACTGTTGGAGCTAGCTAAATTTCCATTTTCAGATGGTTTACAAGAACTGTGCCCTGAATCTTGGAACTGAGGATCTGAACATGAAGAACCTTGACCCTCCTACAGAAGAATTATTACAGAATCAGGTGTCTCAAAAGGTTGACTGTTTGAGGGTGCAGCTGCACACCACAACTGCATTAGAAGTTGGTTTACCTGACGACTCAATGGCATGTAATCGTTACCAGGAAGTTCCAGTCTTGGATACTGAGAGTCACCATCATTGCATTCTACAAGAGCCATGGATTAAAGAAAAATTAAAATTGCAAATCATGACGTTATTGTCTAGCCAAAAAAAAAATTGGTTTCCAATAATGAAGATAAAGAATAAGAAGTAAATTAGAGTAAAAAATCAATTAGTCGCAAAACCAAGTTTGTCTGTGAATTAAATGCCCTTCTTCCCATGCCCATCTCTATACATAGCCTACTCAATGCACGTCACTAACCCCTCGAACCACTGTGATTCTGTCCACTGATAATACTTAGAAATACTTTGTTTATCCAAATGCTCACAGCCCAAACAATTTCTTGAAGGCATTTATACTTCTCACTGCTGTTTCAGCAACTTGCAAATAGGAGTCGCATACTTCCCCATTCGAGGAAAGCAACAACAAATGAATAAAGAAAATCCTAGATGTGCATGGAGCCATAAAACTTTAAGCAGAAACATAGTGAATGTTAACCTGTGCAAGATGGCATGTGAGCTCCAGCTGGGAGTTGAGTTGGAAGAGATGGAAGTTGTTGATTGTGAAGTTTTATTTGACTTCTGGTCAAAGACTGACTTCGACTCTCAAGCCTATCCTCTGAAGATGTTCCTGAAGAGAATTTTTTCAAGAGCCATTCAACTTCATAACCAATAACAACAGTAGTGAATGGTGAAAAATAGACAGAGCCGCACAAGTTTTGTTCATATGCTTGATCTATCCAGCAAACCAGGAAAAGGAAAAAAGAATAAGCTTTTCCGAACTTCATCATCATTTATTTCCAGGTTTTCACACAGTTGTCTCACCAGCCATGTCCATCAATGGTGTTGACGGCACTCTCTCTATCTCTCTACCAACCACCTGCTTCGCCATTTTCTATTTCTTGATCAGTATTTGATAATTCTATAATAGCCGAATAAAGTCTGAAGTATTGTTAAAAACCAGTCCAGTCTGACCAGACTCACACTCAACACAGCTCGGACACAGTACATCCTTATACTGTCATTCACAAAACAACACAAATATTACAATTAAGGAGTTTTTGTCGATCAGTCCAATCTCATCCTACACGATCTTCTATAAGAAGACTAAATGCCTCCTGTCTCTTGTTCTTGCTTAATAGGGGAGAAACGAAATGCAACGTAGGTAGCAAAAGGAAGAAGGATTGATCACTTTATATCTCAACAGAGAAATTCATTGGTGACCTATTGACGAACTCAATTGAAAATAAAATTTGCTTGACAGTCCAATCTGAAAACAGATATTGAAACCATCGCGATCATGTGATCATCAGCATTGTCACTATCACCGTCAAAAATACGATTCGCAAAATGCTAAGTTCCAGTGCCTTCCTAATAGTAAAGCATAACAATTATGACACCCAATCAATGGGCAGGATATTTGGTCCTATCATGAGAAGGTCTCTAACCTTTTTCAAGAATTTCATGTGCTAGCCATAACAGCCTGTCATTGCACCTATTCATGGATAGTTCAAATCTCAGGCTGTCAACTTCTCGGATGTAGAGATCAATTGCCATCCACCTTGATAACAGAGAAACATCTCTCGTCACCTGAAGTAAGAAAATTAAGATCACACAATTGTACAAGGTGGAAATATAAGGCACGACCACCCATAAGGATGAAGCTGAAGACCATAAGGTAGTCCAGTTTTTTTTTTTTCTCATCTGATTCTTTTTAAGCAGCTGAAGGACAAGGCAAGTAAAGGCTTAAAAGTTAAACACGAAACGCTAGAGCAATTTCACTTTTCACACTTCAAAAAATCCAAATGAAGAAATATTCGGCTGTGTACTTACTTTTTTTTGCTCCAGACTCCTCTAAGCATTTAAGAATATACTAGTATAGGAGCACACGCGTACGTGTGAGTTAAAACTAATAGAGAGAATGAGAGGAATGAAGAAAGTAGGAAGCATCAAAAAAGGAACAGTGGCTGAGAGAATAGAAGAGAGTGACGTGGAGGTCCAATCACTATAATAACCTTCAACTGTGTTGGCGTCAAGTTTTTCACTGCATGACAAAGTGGAAAACCAAATTTCATGGACAAATTTGACAAACAAACAGAACCATTGCAGTTTTCATATAATAGAAAGATGTATACATACACATATATACTTTCACAATCCTACCCATGTATTTGCATCTTAAGCACAACAACATTCTGCAGGTCATAAGTAAAGGGTGTCAACAAATAATCAGCCACCTGTCACTTTCCCAGAATGCTCGGAGTTTTGAGTGTTGAATTAAGGTGACATTATATTTGGGATATCATAATGCAGGGCTTGCTTGTAAAATTTCCATATCAATTAAGCAATGCGTTATTCCAGTTGGAATGAATACCTTTGCTGTTACATTAGGGTTTCCATCTCTATCACCACCCATCCAAGATCCAAATTTAATAGGCGTGCAAGTCAAAGGTAGGGGCCGCCCTGTGTGCTGTGGTAATTATAAGAAATTGTTAGAGATGGAGTGATGAAATACCACCCAAGGATTGAAATTGTCAGGGCTACTGGAGATGAACCTTCTTCAAAGCGCTGCTGACGCGGCGCAAGTAATGAGGTATAGCTTTCCAAAGAGACTGCTCGACAATGTTCAACCCTGAGATGTTTGAAATATTTCACAATGAACTAGATATTTGCCAACACGTATCTAAAATGTGCATGTATCTCGGGTTACCAGCCCTGGCTTCATCTACGGGGGTCGGTTTATGTCGCCTCAGCTCATCTGTTTGCCATATGGAAGTAATTTCTCTAACCTAGAAAAGGACAATAACAATCAGAAATGGCTAGGAAACAAAAATCCCAGTTAGCCAACATTTCTCCAAGAAACTTTTTCCCAAAGAAATTTAGAGAGAGGAGTGGCTCCTATCAGCGCAGAAGGACGTGTCTCAGACACGGGAAAGCTACATCAACATGCATGCACACGCATACCAGCAACCCTGCCTGTGTAAGTATATGCATGCAAATGCACACAAAGTACTCATTTTCCAGATTTCAGAATACAGATAATACCAGATCTTCAATCAGCATCTCTCGATCCTCATGAGTGAGATCAGGTCTGTCATTGTAGTCCAAAAGATGCTGAAGAAAAGAATGCACACAGTAAATAGAGGTGGGGAATGAGCTCTGCAGGGACAAACATCAGTTCTCTCGTTTTATCTTTGTTGAAGCCACCAAAAGACTTACGGCAATTCTGATGTGTTTGTATTGCAAGGTGCGGCGATTAATTTGAGTGGGATGTGCTGTGAGAACAATCTCAACCTCCTGAAGGAACCAGAGAAAAATGAATCAGCCACGTGACAGAACATTAATGCCAGATTACTGACTAGATACTGCGTGCGAATGTTAGATGCATCATTGTGTTAAATGAGGAAGCATAGTTACTGAAAAAATATCACTAAATCCTGCAGTCCTGTCCAAAACACTAGCTCTTTGCACTGATACCCTTTCTAATCAAAATACCAGAACAGGTAGGACCACCAGAAAGCACATAAGCAAGAACACTGAACCTGCTTGCAGACTGTGTCATAAAGCTCGTCTGGAGAGACCCCCCCCTGAACCAGCTGACTGAAAATGTCATCACACGATCTTGATAAATGTGTCAAATTCCGTGACTTCCTCACCCTGCCCAAGATGATATAAGATCCCAAGAGTGCACAAACACTAAATCAAACTATCTACACCAAGCAAACAAATAGACAAGATGTCCACTTAGAAAATGCATAAAACTTCCTGCCCGTCGATGCTTGTAGCGCTTTCAATTCTTTCTCTCACAGGTCAATGTTGGCCAACCTCTGAATTCAGTAATACCTTCAGTTTCAGTCCCGTTATTAAGTACTTCTTCCATTTTGAGTATAATCCAAAAATTTCTTGGGGGACACTGATCAGAATCCGATAGGCGATGCTTATTTAGATAGAAGTGGTTTGATCAGAGAACAAGCATAGAAATTGAACCACCGGAACGCCTGAACAATCACGGTCACCACATCAACTACCTGTGATGGGTTTCAGCGATTCCCATTAAATTGAGATAATGGCTAAACGCGCGGGCAAGCGTCAGGGCTTCCTCTAGCGTCATCTTCGATATATCAGACGCAAGTTGCTTCTCTAGTAGCTCCGCTGCATCTTCGATTCCCGCCGTCCTCATGTTACAAGCACTCTAGAAACAAAAAAAAAACAAAAAAACAAAACCATTAAGAGAGAAAACATCCCGTCGCGCAGGCATTTTACCTCTTTTTCTTACATTTAGCCTGGCAATCTCCGTTTCGCCCCACTTAAGTAAATGCGCACGAGGAAAAAACAAGAATGGAATCGAGAAATCGGCATGCACGGCCCTTTCTCTTCTTTGTTTTGTTTTTTTTTTTTTTTTGTCATTTTCACGGCACCTCTCTTCCATTGACAAAAGAGCAAAATCCAGAAAACAGCCGCAGGAAAGGGGAAAAATAAATAATAATAATAATAATAAAATGATAGGCGAAACAACCCAGGCAGGCTACCTACAGTCTAACGAGCAAAGAGCATGCATACAGAAGCTCGAAAAAAGGAAAGACTGCAAAAACGTAGAAAAAGGAACGAGAACAACCTGAGCCAGAATGCGATTCCTCTCGATCTTTTCCATGAACTTGCCTCCGACTTCTCTCTGCAGCACGTCGTTGAGGAGGTTGCCGAGCAACTTGCAGTCGTCGTCGAAGTTCTGGAACGAGATCTCCTCGGCTATGTCGTCAGTGGTGTCCGTCATCTTCACCGGCGAGGGAGGCGACGAGGAGCACCGAGAACAAAGAGGACGTACCGCAGTGCGAGGCGATCACACGGAGAGCGAGAGAGAGAGAGGGCGAGCGAGCGAATTGTGAGAGTTTGAGGGAGGGAGGGAGGGAGGGAGGGAGAGAAGAGTGTGATTTTCAGTTGCAGAGCGCGATGCAGTGAATGCGGGGCCCTACCCCCCCAGGCAGTGGTTTAGTTCTGTTTCGGTTGGGGGAGACTCCGATGACGAATATGCCCCCTGCACAGATGGCGGGCAGGGAGCGAATGTCGGGGGGTAGATTTGGTCTTCTCGGTTGCATGAAATGAAGCTCCCTGCGATTTGTGGCCAGGTGATTCCGGAGATCGTGCTCCTGCTGCTGAATCCCTGGGATTGGTTTTTAATATGTTCCCCACCCGGCAAAATCAATTCTTTTTTAATTTCAGAAAGATGCCGCAAAAATATGTCTTCATCTTTTACCCATTTATTTTATTTTTTTTCATAACAAAATTAATACAACTCATGTCCATGCAATTTTAAAATATGTGATATATATATATATATATATATATATATATATCATAGAAGTGGCAAAAGCTCACTCCGATTACATAACATTGGCCGAGCATGCGGGTATTACAAGCTATTCTAACTCGGATAATTATGCATCGAAATACACGGCAATGATGATTATATATCTATATAGTAAATCGCATTCGGAAAGATCTTTCGGTTTTTTTACGTATACTGATTATATAACATTTAGCCACGGATCAAAATGACGATCCAAGACGCGGACCAAATTATCACGAATTCCAACGAATTGATCGCATACGCATTCTAAATTTATGAATTTTTCCCTTATTTCACAATAAGCAATTCACTTTCTAAAATAAGTCCAATCACATTATCTTCTTCTTTTGTCAAAATAGGATTATCCATTTGCTTCGTTGAAATTATTATACAGTTTGTATGGATTATAAGCGTGTGCATTTGCTTGTTCCAAGAACGAAATGCTTAAGCATAGAATATTGGTAAAGACCGTTTGGTTGGTTATGACTTACGAGTACAAATGATTGGAGATTCTTTACCTTGCGAATCCGATTCAGATCCCGGGGATATTCCCTTGGGCTCCCCCCAAATGTAAATTTCTTTTTTGACTTTGCACCTCCTTACGGGCAATCAAGATTATTAACCCATTAGGGCTTTAAAAAAAATAGGAATATGCCACTTGATCCCAAAAACTTCCCATTTATTTCTTAAAATACGAGTGAATTGAATTTTTTTTTAAATAATCATTTTATAAAAAAAAAATAGATGAACGAACAAAAATTCCTTACGGCGCGCTACGGAACCTTCACCGTGCCGAAGGACCAAGCAAGCTGATATTCTCTGGACCGACTCACTTTTTCTCTGAAACAGCCGGAGTCTCGATTCTAGTTTCAACTCTAGCCAAATATATTCGCTATGCCTTGACGCGTGGTTCTAAAGGCATGAAGAGATCGCCACACACACAACATGTCTCGTTATTGTTGCGACGGGGTTCATTTATATTGAACAAGCTATGTATGGGTTATGAATCCTCAAACGGGGAATCAAGAAGACGGTGATCTTCATCGATTTTAGTGCGAAGCGGGTTCGATATCGATAAGGTAACGCGACAGAGCTTCTATACTTTCTGTCGAGATTAATTAACGATTTTTGGGGACGCACGTTAAGATTTCGAAACGAGTGGTCCCTGGCTCTCTTAAGAGTCGCCATCCCGGGGTCCCGGAGCAGTTCGCGTTTTAGGACCAAGCGAAAGTAACCAGTTCCTCACATGTTTGGACGCTTGTCCTCGAATTATTTGATGTCGCCCGATTTGATCCACGTCCCTTCCGAAGCTGACGTGGAATAGTAAATCCGTGGGGACTTGTGAGGTGGGCACAATAATCGGGTCACAAAGTAATGTGCCCCCCACCCAAAAAAAGAAAAGAAAAGAAAAGAAAAGTTAAGCAAGTTGGATGGATAGCATCGAACGTGGGATAGAAATAAATAACAATCAATTTACCAAGTGACTTGCTACGCCGGCTTCGGTTCGGTCGGCATTGTTCGTCGTGAAATTTGGTACGAATCGGGCGGGCGGGCGGGCGGGTTATCGAGATCTTTTTCGTTCCAAATGATCGGGGAATATTCACGGCTCGCGCAATTTAGAAATCCTCGTTTTGTTTTGAAAGTAGGAAGGGATGTGGTCGCGAGCCCCGAAAGTGCTTTTCGCTTTGTGGGAGAAGAGAGGTGAGGCTGTCGGTCCCAATCCGTGAAAACTCGGAGATGGGTCCGCACTTTCTACTGAAACTCAAGGGGACTCACATGCAAAAAGTACGCTGTTTCTTTTTTCACTTTGCTAAACCAGATACGAGAATCACATTGATGATGGGTATATCTCAACCGAAGAAAAAGTCACGCGATTCGCTGCATTGCGTACTTTTCCGTGGCCCTTGTGAATGGAAACATTAAATCACGCATTTATTTAAATTTTAAAAATCAAATTTGTAGCTCTTTTTCATTTCAAGTCAATGTCTATATCGTGAAAGTGTTTAAATATTAAATCACGAAGTTATCTAAATCTCGGATTTTTTTTTTTAACAATTGGCAATGTCCCTACCAAATTTCGAGTGAGATAAGAGCAAGAAATCACCAAATTCAAACATTTCAGTCACCTAATTACATGGAGTATTAAATATCAAACTCACTTTCACCTAACGGTTTAGGTTTAGTGCAACTTGGGGCCTGCGTGCTCACCATTCTCATTTTGTGATTATTATTTTGATCCTCAAAACTGATTCTTGTTAAAATAATTTTTTTTAATTATGTTTTTGGGTGAGTTTTAAAGAATCAGAGCATATTTGATAACTGCACAAAATTTATAGTTAAAAAAGCCGTTTTTTTCCTATTTTTTCATTTAAATTAAATAACTATGTAGTCAAGTTGTAAAATTTCATCATAAATTGAAGACTAATTTTCAATGAACATAAAATAATTTAAAATATATTATTTTTTAGCATGTCATGAATGAAACATAAAATTTAATATATGATGTTTGAAGTTTGATCAAGCATGGACATGTTCCCGTATTAATGACTTATTTTTCTTTAAATGTTGGATTGTCTAAATATATAGAAAGATGTTGGATGCCATCATCTTCTATAGTATTTTTTGTAGGATAGTGAAATCTGCGAAATTTAGGCCCAAATTTACGGAAATAAGATCAAACTAGCATAATTTAAGATTTTTCAATTTTTTGAGACTTTTTCTAATTTTTTAAATTTTTTAAAAATTTTGATTTTATTTTATTTTCATTATGTATAGTGAAATTGACGAAAAAACTAAAAGGGAAAAGTGAGAAATATGATATTCATCCTATTTTGTTGTTTTTAAAATTATTTTTTTTTTCAGAACCTATTTTTTTACTTATGAATTTTACTCTAAAACTGATCATGATTCTCTAAAATTGATTCTGAAAACATAATTAAAATCAAAATTATTTACATTACTAAACATCATCCTTATTTATTTACGGTTCTAGATGAGAATCGGAATGATTACCCTCTGAACCACTTAACATTTTTTTTTAAAGGTTTTACATGATCCGGATTTTATCCAATCAGAGTTGTAGAGTACGTGCGTAAAATGCTTTTCCTATGGAGAAAAAAATATTCAGCGCTCATCAAGAGCCAGCTAATTTGTGCGCAAGCCTACGTGGCCCAATAAAAAATCGACACCTGTCTATGATGTGGAATAAAAAATTAAAGACTTTCTCTCTTCCCCATATGCCCTTCCACCTTCTCTCTGCTTCCTCCGTCTTCCTCACGACACCCCGACGGGCTGTCCCATGGACACGTCGACTACTCCATCGAGGCCTCGTCATATCCGGCAAGCCGAATGCAGGGGACGACAGAACTTGATATGAGCTCTGCCCATGGCCTTCAAGATCTCGCCCTCGCCGGTCGCCATGGCTGAAATCGTCGGCATCGTTCATCCATGGTCGACGGACGCAGAAGCTTGTCGATGTTGACGGCGATGGTCATCTTCTCCGGGATTGCGAGCATGATGTTGGAGGTGGAGCGCGGAAAGGAGGAAGACGCCGTAGCTTTCATTCCACGGTCGCCATGGCTGAAATCGTCGGCATCGTTCATCCATGGTCGACGGGGACCTCGGTTTTTCTTCTTGATTTTGAGCTCAGTCCGAGCTCTTTCCATGGCTTTCGAGATCTGGAGGCACGATTCTAGTCCAGATCTGGACAGTAAACGACTGCGAGTCGCAAAGATGGAGGGGTAGCTCAGCCGTCAACAAGGCCGACTACGGAGGACGACGGAGCCGCCCATGAAGAGACCAACGGCCATTGACGGCCAGATCTGGACGGAAAATGACTCTGAGCCGTGATGATGGAGGAATGACTGGGCCGTCAACGAGGCCGACCACGAGCCGACGACGGAGGAAGACAGAGCCACCCATAGCGATGCCGACGGCCGTTGACGGCCAGATCTGGAGAGCCACTATGCATTCTGGCCATGGCGAAGCGTTGGAGGCCAAGCGGCAGCCATGGACAAAGGAATAAGATGAAGCCAGAGAAAGGATGATGACGAGTGCATTTAGGGAATAAAAAAAGTGAGTGGAAAAGTTTAATCTGCAAAATTAATATGCGGGCCCTACAGTGCCACTTGTCATCAATTGAATGGTTTTATGCATGAATGACGTGAGGCTTGATGAACGCTGAATATTTTCTCTTTCCCATGGGAGTGTCGCGCGCAATGTAGAACATGAGAAGACATGACTTGTAAATATGAGGTGGCATTCACGACGTGTCATTCTGCAAATGACTAGGGATCCAATCCCATGTCCTTTACTAAGGGCGCCTGTCTATCAATCAATGCCATTCTTGACTTTGCTTGAATGCCCTGTCCCGCCTTCACTCGGCTGTCCAAAGCCCGTTTGAGCCCTTCGTTGATCATTGCCAATGTGATCCCGGTTCGCGGGCTGACATCGCACCGCATTGATCTGTACGTTGCGAAATTCGAAGCTCGGTTTGGCTCGCGTGTTTGACGTTCTGAACTTGATTGACCCAAATTGAATTCTATCTTTCATTCGCGGGGGGGGGCGGGGGGAACAATAATAAAAAAACTAGATTAGGGTCACGAGTTTGTCGGGGCGAGTCTTAACGAGCTCGACTTGAAATTACGATGGTAAATCTCGAGAAATCATATTGCAACTCTGGGGTCTGCTCGGAAGTGATTTAAGTAGCTTTCGTCCCTACGTGGGTCCCTTTCGATGTCCCGCGGACTTTTTGGTCATTCATTTATTCATATTATAAGGACAAAACAAGCACTGCCGTATGCCCAGGTCGTACTTCTGGTACACGTGTTCTACTCCACGTGGCTCCCTAATCAATCGGAGTTGTGTGGCGATAGAGGGAGATCCATTGCCTCAGGGTATCAGGGTAGCCGCTAGTGCTACATTGACTAATGATAAAAGGTGCTCATAATTGTATCGTCATTAATGCGACCCTCTGGATGAGCTCACTAAACTAAGGTTTTATCCATTTTGATCCGCCTTTTATCGAGCCTCACGATTTTGTATTTTGACGTGTAAGTTGACATCTTCCTAGAAGGTCAAAGGTCAATTAGTGCTCGAGCACGCTTAATTTTAGAGTTTTCAAATCAAATGTTGTAGTTATGTCAAAAGGTGCTTTTGTAAAATAATTTCAATTTTCACATACACAAATATATATTTTCATATTTGGTGCACAGTTCTGTTTATTGCTGCCTCTTTCGTCATTCTAAAAACCTGCGAGGAGCCTCTATCCAGACTCTCTAGTCTCGGTAACCAATTCCCGCCCTTGTCGGACCATACTGTTACAATCAATCGCTCATTATCACGAGAATCTCATATGGGTGTTTGTTTTTAGCCACATAGACTCGATTTACTCTTTGCAGGCAGATCGGCGCGCAAGATAACAAATATCTAAGACACCTAAATAAAGATCCGTGGAAAATACGATGTTAAACACTTGACCTCTTATAAGATGCGCGACTCGCACCAGCGCCATCATGCTCGATGGTCCAGCCAAATGGCCTATATGCATAACTATTTCAAAACAATTCAAGTCATGTAAACGTAAGACGCCAAATATACTCATTTTGCTTTTTTGAACTTCTCTGTTCTCGCCCCCACAATGTTGAAATACGTAATCTTATCAGTCTATGAACTTTTTTCTATTTGGGAAGATTAAATAATTTGGCCAGAACATCCTTATTTCTTTTCGTGCCGCTCAAGCCGTAAAAACAGTTCAGGCCAAAATTAAAAAAGAAACGTAAAAAAAGAGAGTGTAATCCACTTGGCAGGTCGCTAGTGGTTAGAAAAAACAGAAGGACAGTCAACCGTCAAAGCAAAAAGCGCAGGAATCAAACGTCAAGTCAGCAATGGCGGGAACTTGGGGAAGCAAATAGCGGGGGAATTAGCCCGCGAAACTCCCTCTCCTTCAACTTTTCGACCTCCTTATTATAAAAAATAAAAATAAAAATGGAGGGTGCTTCTAAATTGCCACTTCGCTTCGTCTATCGGGAAGAAGAAGAAAAAGATGGGAGACAGATCGGCGCCGTTGCCCGTGCCGCGGGTGGCGGTGGTCGTGTTCTTGCTCAGGGGTAGGGCTGTACTCTTGGGCCGTCGTCGGTCCTCCATCGGCGACTCCACCTTCGCACTCCCGGGCGGCCACCTCGAATTCGGTCTCTCTCTCTCTCTCTCTCTCTCCAAGAAACAATCGATTTCTTGTCTTTCTGGGCCTGTGTGTCTCGCAATAAAATTCTAGCATAAAGCTAATAATGTTGGGCGTGGGGTGGTTTACACTTCCAGGGGAGAGCTTCGAGGAGTGTGCTGCGAGAGAAGTGGAGGAAGAGACGGGCCTCCAGATCGAGGAGGCACAGCTCCTGACCGTCACCAACAACGTGTTCTTGGAAGAGCCCAAGCCGTCGCACTACGTCACCGTGTTCCTGAGAGCGCGTCTGGCCCATCCGGAGCAGGAGCCCGAGACTCGCGAGCCCCAGAAATGCGACGGGTGGGGCTGGTACAACTGGGACAACCTCCCGGCCCCGCTGTTCTGGCCGCTCGAGAGGATGGTCCGAAGCGGGTTCGATCCCTTCCCTCCTCAAGCTTCACCAGAAGCCGAAAACTGATCAATTTCGAATCGTAAGTTGGCGGTCATTTGGGAGTCTTCCCCTTTCCCGGGATTGGATTAGATCCTTCGATTCATACGCTAAGTAATAAGTATGGTTTTGCTTCCTTTTACGCTTGAGCGTTTGTTTCTTCCTCATGTATCTTGGATTGATGCAGTTCCCTCCGGTTCCGCTCGATGGCTAAAGATGTCAGATACAATATAATGACATCTTAAGAGATTAGGCGAGGGTTACAGAGAGAGAAAACGAGTGGCCTGATGTCTAGATTGAGTTGAATTACTATGTCCGGATCGTCTAAACTTTCATCATAGTTTTAGGCGCATAAACTTACATTTTTGAACGTAAGTTTGAGATTTTCGAATTTTAGGTCACAATTTTTTGAATTTTTTATATATTTTTTTGTTATTTATAATCTAGAACATACATTCATAACACGAACGCCTCAGATTACAAATTTAAAGCCTAAATTTCTAAGTAAATTTTAGACGATTTATTTCCTAAATTACATGCGGTATATCTCTCTCTTGTCGCACTATTTAATTGCCGCTCATTTAGTAAATACCTTTGCTTAAAGATGGTAGATTTTTCTAATTAGTCATGCTTATTGCTTAACAAGTGAACAGCTAAAATGTATATAGCAATTGAAATAATCCTAATTAGTCATGTTTAGCAAGTGCCCCAACGTCATTCGTTAACATCTCTTTATTGTTTTTGACCCAAAATGGCTAAAGAAAATCTCGGTAGCCACTGCATGGTGTTTGTCAAATGAGAGTCATTACCGCCGTCGCCCTTGGAGCTTCTTTCAAAAGACCCCTGTAGACGCTTCCACATCTGAAGTCATTGAAGTAGCATCTTAATTGCAACAATTACTCAATTAGCCTTTTTCGCCACGTCAGCGAATTCTGGTAAAATTTTAAGATCACATTGAAATTTCACACATAATATCAAAGTAAGTACTGAAGTGACATTCGTATGATAAACTTAAGGCTGGTTGGATAATTTTCTAAAGCTTCGTGGGCATTAGATATTTAGTAAAAAAAGTCATAAACTTATTACACCTGTGCTAATTTGGTACTAAATTTTTTATATTAGTTTCAATTTAATTTTAAATTTTTTGATTTTGTGTCAATTCAGATCATTATGCCAAAATTTGGTCGAAAATCGTTGATTATGACGTCGACAGCTCTACGGGTGCTGACGTGGACAAATTTGTATAGTGTTTTTTCTTTTTATTTTCCGTGTTTATGTTAGTAATTTCGAATAAGATTGATTAGATTTACTGAATTGTCATAAATTTCAAAATTTTTAGGACCCAACCTAGAAGCTAGAACCTTAATCCAGTGTTGGGCTCCATACTACGCCTACGCCAAGCCAATGAGTGGGTTATTGGACCGATACCTTCTTTCGTCGCACCGCCCCATTCGGGAAGCTTGTCGCTAGCTCTAGGCTTCTAGCCTGTTCATAATGGTAACGTGCGAAGCTGTTTGAGTTAAATTAACGGTCGAAAAAGGCCGCTAATTAGAAAATAGTGACGTGGGGGCTTACTTTAATTGGGAGTTGGTGCGATTTGAAGGTCGTGGTTAGTTGATCCGTGAGCCGGGTTTGGTCCCCATAAAAGATCCGAACCCCCCCCCCCCCCCCCCCCCCCGCCCCCTCTTTCATTATTCTTCGATAATTGCGTGGCTCTAATTTCAAGCCCGTTTGACTCTTTGAAGAAAGAATATGTGGAAGCAATTGGTCTCGTGATCCGTCGTCAATTTCACCGAATTTGGATCGATTTTCTTCGATTCTTACATAAATAATTGGAGGAGGTTCGCTCGCTTGAGATGCACACGTAGCACGTTCGCTCATAGGGGAATTAGCTTAGCCTAGCTAATCCATGGGCACGACATGGGGGGCATGTGCGGTCTTGGGCTATTATGATCTTCCTAGGATCCTTTGTTGATAGCACTCTCTTTTTTCCAAATTCCCACTTCGTTTTTCCGTGAATAATATGTCCGTATGGATATAGTTGGCGGACATAAGAAGAACAAGCCAGTCCTTATATGCACCACGATCTCGTTATGTTGTTATGGAGAAAGGCGATACATCAAATTTTATGATGAGGTCCGCATGATTGGACGATTGCGATATGCACCTCTCAAAATGGGTGAAGCATATCTAGGTGGGACGATAGGTGGCAAGCACAAGGCAAACATCTTGTTACGGGACCTGTTAAAATCAATCATGGACCCGTTGCTTAACTTAGGATGAATCATTGCAAGGCTTATCTATGTCCAGAAAATTGATTTAAAATGAAAAGGCCGAAAAAAAAATATAGGTGTTAAATAGATTCATAGTTTGTTCAGACGAAACTCACCTTTATAGTTCTCTCTTCACCCTCCTAGAAAAAATAATGAATTCATCGGCCTATTCCAAGTTAAGAGAAGTTTTGCTAGGCCCACAAGATGGGTTCGCTTCGCCACTGTTAAGAATATTAAGATGACTTTCATCTTTTTCAACATCTTGTATTCCATTTAATTAAAATTTCAATTCCTTCGTGTTATTTGTTGCTGTAATATGATGAATTCACTACCAAGTACTAATTTTCTCTCATTCTACATTTTGAATCAATACAAAAAGGGAAATTCATATGCAATGTTGTAAGCCAGTTGTAGCATCTTATAGTCGAAATAGCTATTGTATCCTAGCAACGTACCCACTCAAATATCTTCGGTTAATTGGGTGGATTCAGATTTCATTGGTTGGATTTAATGTGGAAGCATTTTGGCAGATGGATCAAGTCGGGATTAATGTATAAATTAATCAATTTGGATTGGACTATTTTTAATCCCGGCACGATTTATCGATAGTCGTGCTATACACGGGCCTTCGGGGATGCAGATGCATGGTTAGGAGTCCGTGCAGCGGTGCTGGGGTCGGAGTAGGGAAGGAGTACGAACAAATGCTGGGGTCGTGGGTCGGTTCGGGTGGGTATTTGGTGGCCCTGGTGGGTGCATCTTTACCGTCCCAAACTTAACCGTTGCAAATGCTCTGTGCTCCCCTCCCACCAATGGAAGATAACTGTCATAATCAGATTTAATATGGCAATTGGCATTCGTCTGAGAGAAAATCAATCAGGTGTTGATTTGCTGACTCCCATGGAGTCTTTTACCCACTAATCCAACTAATTGCACATCCCTAATCCTTACGATTTTGACCATTTTACCCGGACTTCGGGACCTCCCGTCCTACCAGCTTCGATTTTATTTTATTTTTTGTCTGATTCTTTTCTATTTTATTTTTTAAGCCCTCGTGTGTGCCATGTGTAGGCGCAAGTTACGAAACCCTGCCATCCTAATTCTCTCAGAATGTGTGGGAATTCGAACCCCTCAACTCCCCTAAAAGTGGCTAGTGAGACAAACCTCCATGGTTTACAAGCTCCAGTTCACTCCCTGTTTCAAGCTCAGCTCCAACCGGAGATATTCTCGGACAGATTACAAGAGGCGGACTCTCTGTCTCTCTCTGGGTGTGTGTGTGTGTTTTGTCATCACTTTCGCGGATTAGATCTCCTGTCTTGTCTCGTTCCGGGGATTTGTCTGTGCACACTGGTCTTCCATTGTTACCAGTTAGGTGGGACTGATCACCTTCCCTACGTCTATATTCTCTTACCAGTTTCTTCTTCTTTTTCTTCAGCGAGTCCCACGAGATCTGACAAAAAGTACCACCGGAGACCGAAGAATGACCCCACACCAACTCTCATATATATGTCTTTCTTTCCAACTCCTCCGCAATTCATCATTCCTCCTGCGAACAAAAAAACTTAGGTTGATCGAGAGACCACAGCACCTTCTCTCTCTCTCTCTCTCTCTCTCTCTCTCTCTCATCTTTCCTCCGACGATGAAGACAATCCTCTCAGGCTCGCCGCACGAGTCCGCCTCCTTCTCTTTCTCCCGGCGCTACTTCAACTGGAGAAAGAAGCTCACCAACGACGACGAAGACCAAAACCTCAACTTCAAGTTCAGCTCCTCCTCCGATCACTTCTTCGACGACGAGGAGGACGAAGACCCCATCCATGACGAGCCCGACTACCCAGTCCCCAATTCTCTCGCCCCCTTCCAGGCCCCGCCGAAGAAGCTCCCGAAGCTCCACGCCGCCCTCCACCTCTTTGGGAAGAAGCGTTCCAACTTCCACGCCATGCGCAGGACGCACGTGGTCGGGACGCTCTTCGGCAACCGGCGTGGCCATGTCCACTTCGCCTTCCAGGACCACCCGAGTTTGGCCCCAGCCTTCCTGATCCAGCTGGCGGTGCCGACGAGCGTCCTGGTACGTGAGATGGCGTCAAGGGTCGTGCGGATTGCCCTCGAGTGCGATAAGAAGGCGACGACAGTGGTGGAGGTTGCCAAGAAGGAGAAGGATAAGAAGAAGAATAAGAATAAGAATGGCGGGAAGGTAGTGGAGGAGGCGGTGTGGAGGACATACTGCAACGGCAGGAAGTGCGGCTACGCGCTGCAGAGGGAGTGCGGGGAGGAAGAGGAGAAGGTGCTGAGCGCGCTGGAAGTGGTGTCGATGGGGGCGGGGGTTTTACCGGGAGACAAGGGCGATGCGGCGGCGGGGGAGGAGGGGGAGATGATGTACATGAGGGCGAGGTTCGAGAGGGTGGTGGGCTCCGGCGATTCGGAGGCGTTCTACATGATGAGCCCGGACGGGAGCGGAGGCCCCGAGCTCAGCCTTTACTTGCTCAGAGTTTGAGATTCATGATGTAAGATGAAATGGTGGTGGGGTTCGGCCTCGGCCTCCTAAATGAGATTAATTAAGGTTGAGAAAGTTGCTTGTTGTTTTTGGAGTTTTGGCTGTGTTCTTGCTTTTTTCCTTGTTTTTGGAGTTTTAGGGAGTTGTCGAAGATCATCGACGTCTGTCTCGTTGTCTGTTTTTTTTTTTTTTTTTATAACTAGAATAAGCTGTGATTATTGGTGACTTTTTAAGTTTTTATTACTCTTCGCCCAACCTGCAAATGATGACGGTATGATGGTCAAATCCAATTTTTTAACTTTGGATTTCTTAGATTTTGCCAATGAGAATGGAGAATGACGATACGCGCCTCTTCATTCTGAGGATATTTGCTAAGGTATCTACAACATATTCACTCGTTGATTTTAATGCAGGGTGAACCGGATAATTTAACGTGTAGGTTAAGTTACGTTTACGCACGAGTTGACATTATAATTGGACGCATTAAACACTGAATTTACTTAACGATCCACGTATTTTATACGGTCGTCTTCCGAAAACCCATTTCAATAAAAAGATAAGGTTGATTTCCCCTTAGATAAACTTATAACACTCGACGTGATTTGAAATGTCATGTCAAAATGTCACAACTAGTAAAATTGCTTTTGAGAAATGCTTTTTCAAAGGGTTTTAGACATCTTATATTCTTTGGGCGAAAATATAGACGCTCAAAAAAGTTTTTAGAAACCCCGTTCTATAAAAGTTAACCTTGTGAATGCTAAAAGTCTAAGGCAGGTCCAAGGTTGCCTTGGGCTTTTAGCTTTCTGGGCATGCAAACTTAGGATGAAATTTTTTTTCCTTCCAAAACCTTCCTCACCAACTTTTTAGGTTTTTCAATTTTGCCACCGTTTATGACTGTTTATCATTTTCTCTGTTGAGGTCGGTCAACGTGGTCGCGCAAGGGGCGGCATTTTCGAGCGGCCCAGACGGCCTTGGAGGGGCCATTTCGGGTCGCTCGACCTAGATGACCCTTAGCCACCTTCGTGATGGGGTCGCCGGACCCTCGCCTGGGGCTGCATGAGGTCATGCTACCTCAGCCGACGCCCGTCGGTGCCAGATCTTGGTCACGTGGCAGCCATCTACCTTTCGCTAGATTGATGAAGGGTTTGTATTTTTTAATAAAAATTTAGAAAAAGACATTTGCAATAGTTGTTTTTTTTTCCAAACACTATTTCAACTAAACTTGCTTGACAATGGATTTTTAAGTTACAATTTAACAAACTCAATTTACATTTCGAAAAAGTCATTTAACTTAAAAGTCTTTTGGATTTATCGAAGGAAAAAAGCTTGAACCTTAGTCTTCTTCATGTTTTTCGAATTGGCCAACACAGCAACGATTCCCGATCAATTGGTTTCTTTTTTCAATATTTGAGTCCCTCTTGTTGGAGAGATTTTCTACTGATTCGTGGTGGTACGTTCTCCATCTGCAAAAAGCTAATGGATGTGACGGTCGCTGCCTCGCTGGATTTAAAAAATCAACCTGAAGCTAACGTAAGTCGTATGTAGTTCCACTTCCGCGTGTCCTCCATCGAACGTTAACTAACTATGTGACTTGAAGTATGGGCGAGTTGGTCAACCATATGACCAGGAAAGGAAACGACATTTTTGTTCAACGGTCATTTTCATTTATTTATTTTTTACTTCCCTTCCCCATTGGTAGTGCTGTCACATATAACGAATTCTGCGACATTTGATATTTTCGTGATTAGTTTTTGCCGCAATTATTTTGATTTAGGAAAATGATTAGCAGACGATCACACTGTGCATGACAATATAACCATGCTATGCTTATCATCAAAATTGCATTTTTTTTTTCTTTACTATTATGGTTGGCATGGGACTGTCCACAGTTCAGCATAGCAAGATTCCCTTTAATATATTGGATCAGACTTAGGTCTAAAGCCTACATGAGTCTAGGGCCTGCTAGCTCTAGGAGACTCACAAATGGGCCAAGCCATTAAGATAGTCCAGTCCAGTAGTGGCTTTGTGATCCATCTATCATATCTTGATCTCTCTTTCTCTCTCTCTCTCTATACACACACACACACACAATCAGACACCTTTTGTTTTTTAATGATAATAATTTTTTAGCTACTTTTAATGATAATGTCGTTAGTAGTATTTCATCCTATTCTTTTCACAATTTATGCACGAATAATTGGCGTCGAGAAGAGTCATTGCTCCGATCAAGTGTTATCATCTTATAACATGCAAACATTTTTTTTTTCGTTTTTCAAATGATTTGCTGAAGTTATCCGCATCCCTTGTGATAAGATGCAGTCTATCTTCTATACACGACTTTAGAGTACTTTCTTATGCTTATGTCATATATCATACCTTTAAAGTAATCTCCGTACAAACTAAAATTTTGACCAAAGGTTTAAATAAAATTGAAAAAAAATAATATTACTTCATATAAATATCGATAAGAGGGTACAATTGGATTATATTCATCGACAATCCTCAATTCGTTGAAGTCGGATGGCTGGATCTTAAGATATCACATCTTTTATTCGTGACTGTTCGATTTTGAGGTATCGAGAATTTAATCATTTGACCCAATATACTAATTTCATCTTAAAGTCGAGTCATAAGCTTTCCAACAACGCATAAATTATGATGATAAGATTTTTTTTTTGTAAAGGAAAGTAAAGTAAACATTACTTTTCACCTTAAAGTTATCAATTAGGCCTCATTTTTCGAAATCCGCACCAAATTAGCATTTCAAAGGGATTTCACGCCCTTCCGAAGGGCCGGCCTAGGCTTGCGCAAGGCTTTTCTTCACTTGACAAAAATCCCATGCAAGCAGGGCCTCCGTGTCGCATTTTCAGCAAGATAGCTCATCCCAAACTTTCTCTTTCAATTACATTCTCTCAAATTCTTGGTGGTAATAAAGTTAGAAGATTGACCCCGGAATGGTACAGATACCGGTTAAAAAGGGAAGAAAATATTGGGTGAGCCTAGGTTAACACGTCAGCATGCGCCAGAACCAATCACAAAAGGCCACGCGGCTCCAAGTAAGATCGGTGGTCCCCACCATATTTGCTGCGCAAAAATCAATCGTCGCTTTCGTTTGTCGAAAATTTAAAATTTCTTCTGTTGCTAGCCTGCGTAACATTAAATGCGATAGGCTGTATTTTCTCTCTCCAACTTTTTCTCTTCACAGGTTATCTCCGCTTCTCTTGAGAATTCAAACGTCTCTCTCTCTCTCTCTCTCTCTCTCTCTCTCTCTTCGATCCTCGCTTTCTCCTCCGACGGTCACTCTCGACCCTATCGCTCGCTCCGTCTCTGTTCCCTCGCTCGATTTCAGCTCCGGCGGTCGCTCCGCCTCTGCGCCGGCGCTCACTTTTGGCTTCGTTGCTTGCTCGCTCGCCGCTCTCAGCTCGCTTCGTCTCTGTTCCGTGCTCGCCCGGCACCTCCCCGGCTCTCAGCTCGCTTCGTCTCTAGCGCTCTATTTTACTTATCGAGAGAAGGCATGTTGGGTGCGCTCGCCTTCTCTTGCCACAAGAGTGCATTTTGGATCAATATGCTGTGAGTCAGTTTCTTGTCTGGGATGGCACTAAGTTTGGTGATTTTACTCCACTGCATTGGTGTCTTCGTCTAGGACGGCACTGCATTTCGAAGTTCCAGCTCTCTCCGGATTTGCTGTTTCACTTCGTCTCGCGGCTGGTCTAGTTTGGAAGTTTGGATGCATTGGCTCGCTGAAACAGTGAGTCAATTTGTTCTAAAAAAATGGAGGACTTGTTATTTGTTAGTGAGTGATCGTTTTTGGTTTATGCTGTTTTATGGTTTTTGATTGCCCGTTTGTGCTGAATGAACCTAATTATTTGCAGGAATTTTGTGGTCAATTGAGTATTACTCACATGGGTTTCTTTCTTGTTAATGTTTACACGTGGCAGGCATTGGTTCTATCTCATCTAGTAGCATTGCAAGCTCAGCACTCGCATCACCAAGGTCCACCTTAACTCCTTGTATGCTCTCTGTTAAAACACTTGACTTAGCCGAGCTTGAGAAAGCAAAGGATAAATTTAGCTCTAAGAGGGTTTTTGGTGAAGGGGAATTTGGGCGCGTTTACAAAGATGTGCTATGCAGATTGCACCACTGCAATCTCGTGTAGTTGCTCGTCATATATAATGAAGGACGTACACGCTGTCTGGTATATGATATACTGCTTGTTTTACACAGACCATTTCTCTGGATATGAACTCTTGGACACTTTCTTATTTCAAACATTTGATGTATCAATTTTGTGAGATGTTCTTTAAGCCGCTGCTCTGACATTTTGGTTTATGGACAGGAACTTATCGTGGAAAGAAATGGCATAGAATTGGCAAGTTGGTTAAGTTAAGAATGTCTCAATCTGTTTCATTTCCAATGTATATATATCAGGCAACTCCTAGTTATGTTATGCAGCAATAAGAGGCGACTGGGAGATTGCATTTCCGCAGTTTCCTAACTCTACATTTGTTACTTCGCAAAATGAATACTCACTTTATTGGCATTTCGAAACCATTTTTGCATCATTGTGTGACCCGTCTTCTAGGTTCAGAGGAGATCCTAACCTCAAAGGCACTCTACTTTATTGGCATTTCGAAACCATTTTTGCATCAATATTGCAATTTGTGTAATACTTGGAGCATTTCAAGACCAATTTTGCTTGGATGACTAATGAGATTAGCACTACATCCAAGTTCTGTCTATGCAGATTCTGAAGGAAGTGTTCCTCTTTGGGATGCCATTGGGGGGAAGCAAGGACGAAAGATCTGAGCAAAGAGGGATCAAAGATAGAGCTTGTTCAAGATGGAGGTTTTCTTATTGTGATTGCTGAAGGAGGATACAATGACCGATAACTGTCGAAGGAAAAAGAGCTAGAGGATACAGAATTTCTCTCTAGATCACTGTAGGCCATTCACCAATTGAGCTATTGAAACCAGAAAAATGCATTCTAGTATTCTAGAGAGTTGATGTATTAAATCTGATAAAAGCAAGATAACCACGTCTAAATTCAGTTCTTTCATATTTTCTAGCATAACTTTTTTCTTGACTGGATAAGTTGTTAGAATACCCCCTCACAATTACAAACAAAAGTTCGTCGAGTTATTTCTCCGTTGCCGTTTTTCCTAATCTTTGCTTTCCTCACTCCAAACCCTTTGCCTATAGCATAGGCCACATATTTATGACATGCTTCAAGCTCGCTTGCAAAAACTGTTGCCATTTTTCCTAACCTTTGCCTTCCTCACTCCAAACCCTTTGCCTATAGCATAGGCCACATATTTATGACATGCTTCAAGCTCGCTTTCAAAAATTATTCCTACTTTCAATTCAAAATCTTTTTTCAAATCACGGGTTACATGTGCTATTTGGTAGTTTCATGCTGCAAGCAAAGAAAAATAATATTTAATGTGGTGCCTTTACAAGAAATATAACATGTCATCCACATCTCGAGAAAACAAATATCTTTCACATAGTATGATTTGAGGATTACCTCTGATTCAGCCATCGTATAAACTTAGACATGAGAATTAGCTGATTGATGGTGAGCGAACCTTTGTTAGTTGGAGTTTCTGTGGCGAATCAATGAGAGATTCCGTGAGATGGAGCAAAGAAGATAAACCACATGAGATTTTGTTATCAGAGAAGCTGTACAACAAAAAATAACTTCAGAGATTTATCCAATTTGTAAACTAGGATAGTATATTAGAGAACAAAATACAATGGCATAAAAGACGCCAAAACTAGGAACACGAAAGAAAACCATGTAAGTAATGCCTAGTTGAGCACAAAATTCCTGCAAATAATTAATTCCATTAGCAAAAAGGGGCCTCCAAAACCATAAAACAAACATAAACCAGACATCAAGAAAGCACTAACAAATATAAAAACTGATGCATCATGTTTGAAATAACAAACTTGCCTATCCTATTCCATTTCCCTTTACAATAAGTTCCCAACCATGAACCAAAATGTTCGAGCAGCGGCTTAAAGAACATCTCACATAGCTGATACATAAATGTTTGAAATAAGATAGTATGCAAAATTTCATATCCAGAGAAATGGTTTGTTTAAAGCACGCAATATATCATATACTAGGCAACGCGTACCTCCTTCACTACATATGTCTATCAACTTCACGAGATTGCGGTGGTGCAATCTGCATGGCATCTCTTTGTAAACGCGCCATAATCCTCTTCACTCGAAGCCCTCTTGGAGCTAAATTTATCCTTCGCTTTCTCAAGGTCAGCGAGGCCAAATGTTCAAACAGAGAGCATAAAAGTGGCCAAGATGGACATAAGCGATCCACATGCTGAGCTTTTGCAATGCTATTGGATAAGAAAGAACCAATGCCTACCACATGTGTAAACATTAACAAGCAAGAAAATCATGTAAGTAATACTCAATTG
Source organism: Rhodomyrtus tomentosa (assembly GCA_028455895.1). NCBI lineage: Eukaryota > Viridiplantae > Streptophyta > Magnoliopsida > Myrtales > Myrtaceae > Rhodomyrtus > Rhodomyrtus tomentosa. The sequence goes on along the minus strand of JAPCWY010000003.1, from coordinate 6,198,055 downwards.
AGCAAAGAATTCCCGCAAATAATTAAGTTCACTCAGCACAAATGGGCATAAAAAAAAAATCATAAAACAGCACAAACCAAAAATCAAGCACTCACTAAAAGCTAATTAGGGTTTTACACTCCTCAGTAAATAAAAATTATTAGAGCAGACAAGCAAAATAATATGTACTCTGTTTTTTGAGAAAAAATCGACTCACTATTTCAGCGGCCCAATGCTTCAAAACTTCTGGACTAGACCAGCCTCGAGACGAAGGGACGCAGCAGATCCGGAGAGAGCTTGAACTTCGAAATGCAGCGCCGCCCTAGACAAACACACAGCGCAGAAGATCAAAATCAACAAACTCAGTGTCATCCTAAAAAACGAACTGACTCACAGCATGTATATGCACTCTAGTGGTAAGACAAGGCGAGCGCACCGAAAATGCCCTCTCGTGATAAGTAGAATCGAGAGCTAGATGACCAACGAGCATCGGAGGAGTAAGGGAGCACCGAGAGAACACGAAGCGTAGACGTAGTGAGCTCGGAGCCGGGAGCAAGCGAGCAACGGAGCCAAAAGCGATTGCCGGAACTAGAGGACCAACGAGTGTCGGAGGAGCAAGGGAGCGCCGGGCGAGCACGGAGTGAGCTTAGAGCCGAGAGCAAGCCAGCAACGAGAAGCGAGCGCCGGCGTAGAGACGGAGCGAGCTCAGAGCCGAGAGCAAGCATGCAACGAAGCCAAAAGCGAGCGCCGACGCAGAGACGGAGCGAGCGCCGGAGCTGGGAGCGTGCGCCGGAGCTGAGATCGAGCAAAGGAACAGAGACGGAGCGCGCGATAGGGTCGAGAGTGATCATCGGAGGAGAAAGCGAGGGAATGGAGAGCGAGGGTCGAAGAGAGAGAGATAGAGGTTTGAATTCTCTGGAGGATCCCTTGCCCGGGTGAAATCCGGGCAGGGGCATCCTGATGTGATCGTGGCCGGGCCACTGGCCCTGTTGTGGCTAGGCAGGGAATCCGCGTAATTCTCAAGAGAAGCGGAGATAACGTGTGAAGAGTAAAAGTTGGAGAGACAAAATACAGCCTATTGCATTTAATGTTACGCAGACTAGAAAGATAAGAAATTTAATTTTTCAGCAAACGCAAATTGATTTTTGTGCGCAGCAAATATGGTGGGGACCACCGATCTTACGTGAAGCCGCATGGCCTTTTGTGATTGGTTGGGATGCATGCTGACGTGTTAACCCGGATCACCTAGTATTTTCTCCACACAAAGCCCCCCGCCCCCCCCCCCCCCCCCCCCCCCCCCCCCCCCCCTACGGGGTGTGTGGTAAAGTTGAGCGTGTCTTGGTATTTGGCGTAAATTCCCCTAAGCACGCAAAGGCTATTTTGATCCAGGAGATAACCTTATCCTTTTTGGCGATTCATTCCTCATCCGATTCTCTTTCCTCGAGGCTTCCAGTTATATCCCCATGTCAGGATAATTCTAATTCTTACCAATCATAGATACCATAAAAAATGGTTAAAGAATTTAAGGTTCCGTTTATTTCGTGAAAAAAAATGAATATTTTGAAAAAAAAAATTCTTAAGAAGCTATTTTAACTTGACTTTTTCCAATAAAGAGAAGCTGTTATCCTTGACTAACTAATTTTTTGCAAATGAACATCGGGAAAAAAAGGAAAATTATCTTTCTTAAAAAAAATAATCTCATAGGATTACAATGTGTTCTCTATCTTTCCCGGCCCAAAAAAAAAATATTTTTCTCTAAATTAAGCCCACTTTTCTTGCCCAATCAAAGCAGGCATCCATGCCTCCAACTGGAAAAATTAGACCGCATTTGCTTTCTAGTGATCCGATCCTATTTGCGTACATTCGATTTGCATCCAGATTATCCACCTCGCACTCGATTTAGAGGAGCGCTTTTCCGACATTTCAAATTCATTTCATTGCATCAAAGAAAGTTCACAGCAGGGGAAAAAAATAAAGAAAAAGGAATGGTGACATTTCGTACCGATTCCTTAACTCCTTCTATTCGAACCTAAGCCCATTCCAATCTCCGCCTCGAGATAATTGAGATCCCCTCCCCATGCAAGGCTGCTTTACATGCTTGTTCTAAAATATGTAGTAAATCTATTTCTTAACTCATATATGATAAGCTGGGTTATTATATGAGTTAATTATATTTAATATACGAATTTAAACAAATACAAGTGTTAAATAAGTGACAAATTGATTACAAATGGGGTTATAGTTTATTTGGATCAAACTCACCTCTATGACTCTCGCTTCATTTCTTCTCGCCCTCACTCGATCTCGTGCTTAATTACTTGGTACTCTCGTCTCAATTTGAATATGAGTTTTCCCAAATTAAGTCAAATACGTAGTACTCTATGAATATTGGTTGTGTCAAGTCGGGTACCGATCACTAAATTTGTGTTGTATGGAGATATATCAAATATGTTAAATGGATCTTTTTGAATTGATCCATTTTCAATCCGACTTAAACATGAGCCGACATACCTGTTTGACAGGTCAACTACAAATCCATCCTTACCCCCCCACGTAATGTACGGGCCAATTTATTTGTCCCCATTCTCGCTCCGAATTCCATGTGTGGTGGGTTACTAGTTTATATGACCCATTAGGGAATGGGCAATGAAGCTCCATATTCGTTATGGATCAAACTGTGATGCTTGATTAATCCTAATAAAGTAAAAATTATCCATAACCCATATGTATTTTTCTGCAGCCGCTATTTAATAAAGGAAAAGTTATTCGGAAATTCATAAATTTATTGACATTTTGCCAATTCAGTCCTAAATCTTTTAATTTTTTCAATTGAGTCGTAAACATTTTCAAGTCTTGTCAATTGAGTTCATCCGACCAATTTTTTTGCTGAAAATCTCTAATGTACACACACCAACCGTCCTACGTTGCATGACCCGTGCTGTCGTGGATAATTTATTAATAATATTTTAATATTTTTCAGATTATTTATTTTCTTTTTTTCATTTCATTTTCGTTTTCCTTTTTTCCCTCCGCTGGCCACTACCAAGCCTCGTCGATGGTTGACAACCTCTGCCTGCCTCGGACGAGAGCTACCTTCCCCTGCCTTGAAAGAGGAATGCCTGGGCTTGGGCTAGTGAGGGGAGCCCTCGGCTCATTTGCTAGCCATTAATGAAGCCCGACGAAGGCAAAAAGAGAAAATAAGAAAAAATAATAATAAAATATTAAAAATAAATCGATTCTGTATCAGCTGTGCTATGTAGAGCAATCGGCTTCCATGTTAGAGATTTTTAGTCAAAATGAGCGGAATGGACTTGATGAGCAAGGTAAGGTTTATGATTCAATTGACAAAATTAAAATGTTTAGTAGTGGATTGGTAAAAATGTAAGGAAGTTAGGATTTTTTGGAAATTTTATTCCAAAACAACTAATACCCACTTGCCATAACTATATCCCATCGATGATATGATGGTTCCAAGCCCAACCATTCTTTGGCCCACGAAAAAAAAATATATATATAGGTATACACCACTTTTCATGTATAAAATAAGAAGCTCATACCTAACAAGCTAGAGACGACCTAGCAGACATTGGAAGAGCTAGCTAAACTGCCGGAATACAGACCTAGAGTTTTGTGATCAGCCGGCACTCCATTCGTTCATATCTTTTATCCTTCTTTCTACTTCATTCGACTTTTCTACGCGATTTATTAATCTCTGTTCGCGAAATTCCCGTCCGTTTATTTTTCTCCAACGATGAGTTCTTGCAAGAATTATCTGCATCTCCAAAGGAACCGTTTGTTTCTAACCAACGCAATTGCATACACTTTTCTCAGAAGTATGATAATCGTAATAATACGACGATGTTTCGAAATCTCTTGCCGTTTTTAGGCGATCCCAAAATTTCCATTAGTGTTTGGGCATGAAGAAGCCGATGGTACGACACCTTTTTTTTTCCTCTACGTCGACATGCATCGTTTTATTCCAAGGTAACTGCATGTGCATGTATCTTTATTGTTTGTAAGAAGGAACAAGACGAGAAAGCTAAATGACTCCGTGCACAAGCTGACAGAATTGTTAGTTAATCGAATCAGGCGCACTATTGTTATTCATTTTCTAATTCTCCAATCGGTGCTCGCTTAGAGTTACATTATTATGTAAACATAGCCCTTTGCGTCATAAAGATTATGAGTGTATACATTAGTATTTATCTAGGTCACCACATTTTGGCGAAAGGAATAAAGGAAGTAGGTAAACAAAGAAATGCACATATATCATACATTGTTAAAATGCGTGATAGACCCATTTCTTATCTGTATTTGATGGGCTGAGTTATTCAGTGAATAGGTCATAATTAGGATTAGAATAATAAAATTCAAAATAATATGGGTATTAAATATGCTAACAATTTACTTAGACTCCTAATCCATATTTATGAATCTCTATTCAATCTCCCTCGCTCTCACTCAGTTTGCATATGAGTTTTTCTACATCGGATTAAACATGGAAGTGTTTTAATAATACGGGTTTGCAGGATACGTATTTATTATTGTCATATACGAATTGCTAAATTTGTTTTGCACGAAAATAATTTAATTTGTGTTGGGTCATTTTCGACCCATCCGAAACCCGACATGAACCACCTGTTGGACGGGTTTGACTTTGTACGTGCATTTCTACCTATATTCATAACGTGTACTTCGACATGGTCCACCGTCACCAATTTAGGTTCCACTGAGAAAGTGATTGCGCTAAAGGTGGATTATGACTTTTGGTTACGTCATTCAGCAAAGCGCTAATAGTCAGGCCCCCACAAAAAGAAACACTAAAAAAGCACAGGGATTATGAACAATAATATTAGATATAGATACTCAACCAAACACTTAATTAGGCTTTTAGCCCGATTAACCCCTAACAGACGCCCTAAAAGTGTGGGGGCCAGCTTATGCCGTCCTAGACTCCTAGTCTAGTCCCAACCCAACGAACCCTTTTCGCGATTTCAACTTTGACTTTATCGGGTCGCCATTTGAAGATTTTTCCAGCCAGCCAGCCACAGTTGGATCCGAATGCTGGCTTTCGCCTCGCCATCAAAGTCAACTCTGAACACCCACGTTTTCACAGAGGGATAGAGGTGATCAACATTCTGATCTTGATGAAAAATAAACCTTTCTTCTTATAGTTTGTCATGGATTGATCATATGCTTTTAGAGAATACAAACAAATGAACATCTTCTCTGTACAGTATAACTCGAAACAATTCGACGATAAAGCCCCCAGAAAACAAAAAAGAAGAAGGAAAAAAAAAGAAAGATATTAATCAATTATCAATCAGCTCCTTAGAGATCTCTCTTCTTGCCGGGCTCTTGATCCATCCCGTAATCAAATCTTCTCTTCAATATATCCTATACCCCGAAAAGGAAAAAAAAAAAAATGGAAAAACTTCGGAACAGAAGATGAGAGAAGCGGCTCGACAAACCTACGCAACCCTCCCGTTGATCCCTTAACCTTGGGGATCGGAGTCGATCGCGTCGTTGTGTCTCTTCGATGGTCCGGAAGGCGGCACCGTCGACCCCTTGGGGAAGTAGTTGAAGACCCGGCCTCGGTGCCGGAAGCTCGTCACGCCCTCCAGGCGGCGAGTTGTGTCCAAGCTCGTGGCGAATCGCGACGGTGGGGTCGTCGACATCCCGAGGCGGGCGGCCGAGCAAGGATTCGCGAGGAGCAGGATGAGAAGGGAGACGCGCAGGAGGTTTGAGAGGAGAGTTCGGGATTTCGATGGAGAGGGTGGGGAGGCCATCGGGCGCGCGTCGTTTTGGTTTGGTGGAGAGCCCTTGTAGGGGTTTTGGAGTGGGATTATATATAGGATTGAATTAGGAGGACTAAAAGGTTTACGCAATTGGCGTGAACTGAGAAGGAAGAATGGTGAGAAAGAGAGAAGGGAGGAAGTGGGATTTGCGCTATATAAAAAAAGAAAAAGAAAAAAGAAAAAGAAGAAGAGTATTTTGCATGGATTTTTCTTCTTTTTCCAACTTTCCGAGCTACGGACTGCCGTCGCTTTAATTTCTTATTGATTTCTCGGTCAAATATTTCGATTTTTCTTCGAAATTCCTGTTCCCACGTAGGTAAGAGTACGGGGACGCCGACGACCGCGTAAAGCGTGTTGTCAAATTTTTAAGGTTTGATATGCATATTTGTGTCATTTTTCTTTGGTCGGTATTTATGTCAATCGTTCATGTATGCTGCACGACGAGATTATTATTATTATTATTAAACAGAGAAGTAATAGTCTATTTATCGATTGGAAACTATAACCGATCTGCTATTTCAGTCATAACTATGGAATAATCGAGAACCGTGTTTCGGACGTCACGAGTAATGTACTTGGTAATGACATTCCATCCATTGATTAAAGTAATTCCTTACATGCTCGTAGCTTGTGATTGCAAGTTTGAGTCAGGAAATTACACAAATGCGAGTCAAACCATCAGTTAGAACACCCGTGTGTATCTTCCACTTAGGGTCGTCGTGCCACCTCTCTCTCTCTCGGCTCAGCATTACCGTCGCTGCCTCATCAAAGGGTGTCCAATTCAACGGGATCAAGTCCCTAATAACGTAATTAAGTCCGCCGTGAAGCACTGGCAAAATTAAGTATGCGTGCCGCGATTCGTGGGACAAAAACAAAGCCTGACGAGAAAGAGAGTTTTCGGTGGGGACGTAATGGTAGGATCGAACTAGTCCGAAAAAAATCATCTGGCCGAGCTAATTGCTTCAAGAACTTCACTACTCTAGAAGTCACGAGTCACAAGTCACGTGCTTAAGTCCGCCGTCGAAAATTGCTGCGATTTAGCTCGAAGTAGGCCTAATTTTCCCCATCGTGTCACCTACTCAAAGGAGAATCTTTTGCGTGCGAGGCTTTCATAAGAAATCGAGCCTCTCCCCCACAACATTCACCAAGTGGGGCCCGCCGATCCTTGTAGGCACACTTGGTGACGTTGATGTGCATCACAATGACTCCTGGCTAAATCTCACCGCTTAATAAATCGAATAATTTATTCATGAAAGTGATAATGTCACAAATGACTTATGTAATTCGATTCAATCTGTTTAACGTAGCTCCTAGAATTTAACTTAACACGTAGTATTATTTTTAAAATTAAAATTATTCAATTTAGTCTTCAAATTTTTAGTACACGTTTAATTTAGTCCCTAAATTATATAAAAATATTCAATATTATTCTTCAATTAATTTAAATTCAAAGACTATATTGAGCATTTACATATAGTTCATAAATCGGATTGAACATAAACCAAAATCTTAGGGACTACATTAAATAAATTAAAAGCTTAGGGATCGCACCGTGTATTCAGCCGCTGCAGATGAATTAAATTGTCAAAGTTTTGAGGAATATATACCCCTAATAAAATGATAACAAGCTGGTCGTCCCTCCAAGTAAAATATGAGTATAAAACGATCCAAAAAGTATTCAAATATTTTCCAAGTCAAAGCGAAGGAAAATCGTCGTGACGTAGGTGATTGATTTTGCCCTTTCCAAATGGTATCTCGTAAGTTAAAAAGAGAGAGAGAGAATCAAGAAAAGGATGGTCCGCTTCGTAGACTTTGAACGGAGAACAGGTTTATACGTGTTGAACCGGCAGAGGATAACGTGCGTCTCCGGGTTGGTGCGAGGGGGTCGTCTTTGTCAAGAAGTCAACGCACGCAAGTCGATCCGGACCGTCCGTATTGGGGGGAGAGGAGGGAATTAGGCGACAGACGAGGAAATAGATGACCCCCGCCGGTCAGACCGACATTCGGAGCAGGTGGACGTGGGGCGCAGGCGTTCAAAAAACGGCATTACTTCATGCGAATCTCGGACGGAGATTTGTACGTAATCAAAACATTTTTACAACTTACTCGTTACAAAAAAAAAAAAAGTAAGAAGATTGTGGAGCTTCTATTTTTTCCCGCAAGTTGGGACGCGCATGACAGACACTTATGGAATAGAGATTCATTTGGTAACATAATTTTTAAAGCATAAATTCGTTTGGTTACGCAAATTCATTTCTTTATTTCCGGAGATTTTTTTATCCTAAGAATAATTTAGAGCTACTTGAAGAAGTGTAAAAAAAAAAAAATATTACTCTTGCCACGCGCGCCCTTATATTGTCAACATCAATTTATTTGATTGATGAAAATAATGCTGCTTATATCAACGGGCGAGGGAGATATCACCGTGAAAAACCAAAAACAAAAACAAAAATTAGACAGATTTTATGTAATTTTTTTTTTGTTTTTGTATTTTTGAAACATTGTTTTAAGGAAGAATGCGGGGTCGTTGATGTTAAGATCGGGATTGCCATTGAAGGAGTCTTGCCTTGTTCAACTTTCGGATCACTTTCCCGGAAAATGGTCGACGTCAAATTGCAAAGATCAAGGAGGAGAAAGGTCCTCCCACTCTCGCATTCACACCATTTTACCTGTTACGTTTGTCGAATTTTGCGCGAGAGAGAAGAACGTTAAATCCTAAAAGAACCGCACGACTCGAAAAAAAAAAAAAATTAAACCAAGGTTTGCCTTCCACCAAAACTTAAATAGCTTTCAAGGAATTCGATCGCGAATGCCCGTGTAAGTTCGTTTCTCGAGATAGATACCCCGTTTGTGTTGATTTCATAAATAGTATCGATCGCTGCGATGTAAAACATATCGAATCTAAATATTTCTCATGAAGTTTCTTGTTGGCTCTTGCGATTTCTCAGTTAATGAGCTGTTTGGTCAAGCGGAGCATTGTTCGGATCAGATTATTATTATTCCTATGGTAAACAACTAATGTTTGCGTCGACCTGCGAACTTCTGTCCGGTTTACTTGTTTTCAATGTCAAGAAAAAGATCATAATTAACAAACAAAAAAAAAAATCCTTGTCCTCAAGACTCATTTGCTTGCCACTAACTCCAAAACTATCCAAAACCAACCACCAGGTCGCTGCGGCAGTCGAAATGACTAATGAGGTGGTCAAAAGACATTCCCCGAAATCAAAGTGCTGCATTAGAAGTGGATCACCCTGCAGCTTGACCGAGTCATTAAGGGCAAGCCCTAAATATTTGAATGCGGATGGCGGAAGACTCCCACATGAGATTCCAAGATTCAAAAGCGACTTTACGTCTCATATCCACGGTCAACGCCAGTCCATTAAGGGTGATTACTGCTACATCATGGAGATCAAACGAGTTAAGGGGGAGAATTGACCTGTAATTACTAAGAGTCAAAGGTTGGCCAGTCAGAGGGAAAAAGTGTCCATAAAGTCATGAATTTATTGCATTGGTGTCAATTTAGACCTGAATCTTTTAATGGTACTGATTTAATTCTAAACTTTTTGCATTTATGCCAATTAAGTCCATTCGGTCAATTTTGATTAGAAATCGCTGACGTATACACCGGTCGTTCTACATGGCATGTTTGGCGCCGACATGGATATTTTTAAATGTATTTTTAATATTTTTAAATAATATTTATGTTTTTGTTTAACTTTTGTTTGTTTTTGGACTGAGGGCCAACATAAGTAAGGAAAGAAAAAGAAAAAGCCAAAAAAATAAAATAAAGGTCTAACCTTCGCCAGCCTTAGTCCAAAAATAAAAATAAACATATTAAACAAATATCCACATTAATTTTAGCCATGTCACATAGAACAACCAACGTTTACATCAGCGATTTTCAGCCAAAATTGGTTGAATGGACTAAATTGGCATAATTGAAAAAAGTTGAAAACTAAATTGACACAATGAAAAAATTTATGAATGAATTCACACGACTGCAATAAATTTAGTACTTTTTTGGACACTTTTTCTCCGGTGAGAGGCATGCGTTATGTGCGCTATGGATGAACAATGGGGTGCCCTCAAAATTGTCGCCTTGCAAAAATTGTCAGCTTGTTAATTAGGCTCATGTGCCTATCATACGGGGGGTTAGAAAGAGAGACTGAACTGACTTGGATTCCTTTACTTTGCTACCAATTTTGGTAATACAATCAATGAATTTTCTCGATTCACGCCCAATTTCTTTCTGTGGCGTACCAGTAAGGTGGTTGGCTTAGTGTTAAAATGATCATCTGTCTTTCAAGAGGCCACGAATTCGACTCACGTCGTGAGCGAACCTCTAAATTGCTCGTCCTGTGTTACCCAGCTACATCTAACTCGTTTAGAAAAAAATGCGGCGTGCTGTTTGGTTTGAGGGGGGGGGGGGGGGTGTGGTGTTGAGGCAATGGCTCGCCAATCTCTCACCCTTCGAATCACGAGTCGGGCAGATTAACTATGGTACAATGCCGAACACTCCGTGGCGGTGACGGTTGCCAGACCCTTAGAATAACTTTCAAAAGGGATGGTTGCCCCTCCCGGCACTTTTGCCAATATAGAAATATGCGTAATGTGGGTGTGTGTGCGTGTGTCGACTTTGGTCTTTCATTATCTTTAAGGGATTCAATTCTCCTATCTCCTTCCGATCTCTTTCGCATGTAGTCACGTCAAAGCATGTTGCCGTAATCCCCTTGCAAAATTATCTGTCAAAATCAAGAGCCAATGCCAGTTGGGAACTAAAAGTCCTGCCAACTTCAACTTTCTTAGGCAATGATCATTGCAGCAGTGGGGTATTTTACTGTCGCCACTCGTATTTAGACAATATATAGAGCAATTAGAGCCCATAAGATAGTATATGCGTTCCGACTTTGTCAATCCTGCAGCGCTAAACTAGGAAGTGAAGGGATTAATTAATTAGGTTAAGAGGACTGTTTAAGGAATGGGATTAAATTAAGGAAGGAATAATCTTGTTGACAAGTTAAGTTGCACATAGAGTATTTTAAAATTTAAAGAAGCGTCCTTCGTAAGAAACCTAGGACAAGGGCATACAAGGATAGGTGGTGATGAGGATGGAAAACTAAGGTTTCATTCAATCTCATCACTTGGACCAGGGACCCGAAAAACTATCCAAATCAATGGAAGAAAATTTTTAGATTAAATGAAGAATTGGAGACTGAAAGCTAAGTTTCATTTCACAATTTGAACGAAGGGAATTTTTTTACACTATGCATGTGTTGAATTTTAACGAAGGGAATTTTTTTCCTTTCCTAAGTGAAAACTTAAGTGTTTTCCGAGAAAGAAATGAATGGGGCAAATAAACAAAAGCTTTTAAGGGAGATACTTTAATTAAAGGGTATTACCTCTAGCTGGAATTGATGACATATCAAGACTAGAAATAGTGTTGGAGCACTATGGACTCTGGAGGAGGATGTCTAGACGGTGGGGAACAATCGCGATCAACATCTAATCGCGTATTTAATTTACTGATCCGTATACGACCCGTATAATTACCTACTAAAATTAATGAAGAAGAGAAATGCACAATTCATGCAAGGTTAGCAAATGGGAAGGTTTAGAACCGGATTCTCGGCACTTGGAAATTGACCGGCATTGAATGGTTTTCTGCAATTGGAGAGCTTTCATCAGGAGGAGATACGTTTTAATGGGCCAGAGATTTGTGGATGTATGTGGGTGGTTGAAATTAATGGCATGCAAGTGAGCTTTGGACCTGATTTCAGTGATTTGTTAGTCGTATGGCGACGAAAAATTTAAGTTCATATCTGGTTCCGAAAATTAATGTTTGACGAGGCACCAACCTCCTATTGAGGCGTCGGACTCTAAAAATGGTCCCAGCAAGTTCGTGAGGGAAATTACAGAAGAATCATAAACTTTGTGCACTTGCGTCAATTCGATCTTAAACTTTTTAGTGATGCAAATTGAATCATAAATCTTTTAACGTTTTCTCAATTGAGTCATTCCGATCAATTTAGTCTTAAATCTTTGCGCAAAGTAAAACTATACACCGTCTAGAAATTTTTTTTTTCCTGGAAATCGTTGATATGGCGGTGTGACATATATGATGGCCGGCCATGACTAAATTGTTATGTCAATGATTTCCGGCGAAAATTGATATGAGGGATTACATTGTAATTTATCGTAAGGGTTTAGGGAAAAAAAAATTACTTTGTCCCTCGCTTTGGAGATATCCGATAAAACTAGTAATTCACAAAAGTATTATTGTTTTTTATTTAAAAAAAATCAGATTAGTTGTGATAAGTAACTCGAAGAGAGTTGGTAAACAAAAAACTTCATAAAGTGTTGGCACCGATAAAGTTATCAGTTAATCCTTTAGCCGGTAATCTTGTTTATCAACAGTATTTTGGACTTACAAGCTCTTTCAGAGATATACCCAAATGGAAAAAATCGTTCTTTTTAGCGGAATAATAACATACAGGGAACCCCCGCGAACGGATTCTCATTGATTGAATGACAGAAAGGTTTTTGACATTTTTTCCCACCAGGTTATTCAACCATGGATGCTATGCATACATACGAAACCAGCCATGTCTACTCCTAATACAACAGAGTTTCTTAATCACGTTTCTCACGACTTTTGGGGTAAGAAAGAAACACACGTTCCTTGCGACATACTTGCATAGAATAAAATATTATATGTGCGGTAGAAAAAGAAGATCCTTGTATGATTACGACGAAGAAAATGGAGAAAGGGAAAGCGAAGGGCCTCTCTGTTCAAAATCATTGGGGCATGATTCTAGGGTTTTCATTTTCATGTGTCAGTAAACTGCCCACCTTACGTGGAAAGGTCCATTTCTATTTCTTTCATTATTATTATTATTATTATTATTATTATTATTATTGGGGCAGCTAGAGTATCCCGAAGATTTCCATAGAACATCTTACGGACCCGTAATTCAATTAAGTTTCGGTATTTGATCTGTGCAATAATTCCTAAGCCATAGTAATTTCTATGTAGTTAATGAAGTTTGAATACGTGACATACAATTTTTTCTGCATTGAAAATTTAATATCATAACCAGTTATGTTTGTTGACTTTGTAAGTCCTACATCGCTTAAAAATGGGTCTTGTGTGCTCTTTATATACTTGTGGTCTCATTTCATTTGATAACTTAATTTTTTGGGTTGGACTTTCTAACATGGTATTAGAACTAAAATCATTGTCTTGAAAAGTATGCTCTGCGGTTGCTATAAATTGTATATTCCATATCAGAAATTAAGACAATGAGCTCATTATTTTTAAAAGTATGCTCTGCGGTTGCCATAAATTAGATATTTCGCATCATAAATCAAGACAATGAGCTCATTATTTTTTAAAGTATGCTCTGCAGTTGCCATAAATTAGATCTTCCGCATTAGAAATTAAGACAATGAGCTTAGGACTTTTGTGCCGTCACCCTTGCTTGCTCTAGTCAAGCTTTTATATATTTGCTTCTCCTTCTAGAGGCTTTGTTCACGCCTTTAATTAGTATTTCTAAATCCTTTCGATCAGTTTTCACACATCAACCTATACTTCTAGTTTCGCCAGTGATTTTTCTGTCGTCATGGGCGATTCTAGTGATCGCATCGATATCAAGTTCGATGGTTCAAACTATTCTCTTTGGAAACCATCGGTTATGGCAGCCCTTGTTTACCGCGATTTATTTAAGCATGTTGAGGGTTTCCGTCTTTGTCCTAATGCTCTTGAGAAAACTGCCTCATCCGAGGCAGTTACAAAGCGTACCGTCGAAATTCGAGCATGGACAATTGCTGATCGGAAGGTATGGGCCATTCTTTTTGGCTCTATTAATCCTACTCTCTGCCCGTAATTTTCTCATATTGTTGGAGCGAAGTGTTTGTGGGATCAGGTTGCTGAGATGCTCATTCAGACTAGAGACATTCAGGTCTATTAGTTGGAGCAAGAAATTTGTTGTGCTACTCAAGGGCCTCGCTCATGCATTTTCTTTAGAGTCAATTGGATATTCTTACTCATGTTCTCTGTCCGACATGCTTGAACTGTACTCGGTGTCCATCTACTCGACTTTAGGCTCAAGATAGGCACCGTTTACATACTTTCCTTATGAAGCTTGGCTCTCCTTATGAAGGTATTCGCAGCCGGCTTCTCCATTACACTCCTAGACCGTCCCTCTTTGACGCTATCAAAGAATTGCAATCTGAAGAAACTTGTCTGGGTTTGCTTTCCTCCTCTGTAGTTGCTGATTCCGCTGCTGTTTTGGTTGCTCCACCACGTGCTCCGCCTGCTATTTTGGCTGCTCCATCACGTGCTCCACCTACACGTGGCTCTCGCCGTCTTTCATGTACTTATTGTCATCGTCTTAGACATGAAGAGTCACACTGTTGGCAAAAGAAGAAGGATGCTTCATGCCTTTCTGCGACATCGCGTCCTATTCAGCATTCTGTCACATCTCCACACTCTCGACCTATTACTCTGGTTTCCTCTTCTACGGATCACCGAATTGCTGCTCTTGAAGCCCAATTTGCTCGGTTGAGTCCTTCTCTACTTGACACTTTTCCCGATTCAGGCACTCCCACAACTTCTTCCTCCACAGAAAACACTGCTGCAGTCACTCCATCTTCATGTGACATTTATACTACCTGGATACTTGACTCAAGAGTTGCTAGACATATGTCTAGTTCCACTGCTTGCCTCACTCAGCTCTCTAAGCTCAAGCATCCAACACATTTCTTTACTACTGATGGTTCTCCTTTGTTAGCTACCCGGTGGGGTACTCTCTCCGTCTCTCAAGATTTCAATGTCTCTGATGTGTTACATGTTCCTTCTCTGGCTCTCAATTTTTTTATCTATTGAACAACTTACTGATGTAGGATGTACTGTAAGCTTTACATATAGCTCTTGCTTTGTGCATGATCGTTTGAGTGGCCGAATGATTGGGAGGGGCAGTAGACAGGATGGGCTCTATATTATGCAGCATCTCCATCTTCCAACTTCTTCCCTTCCTTATCCTGTGTTGGCTACTCTCGATTTTGCCCGATGGCATCAGCGACTCGGGCATATTCCTTCTTCTCGTCTCACCGTCCTTCATCAACGAGGCGCTTTGGGTCCTGTCTCTTTTGATAGTCTTCCTCCGTGTTCTATATGTCCTTTGGCTAAGCAATCTGCTAAACCTTTTCCTATCAATAACTCTAGATCTAGTGCGATTTTCGATCTTATTCATTCTGATGTATGGGGTCCTGCCCCGCTCTCTTCTAAGAGTGATTTCAAATATTATGTTTTTTTTTATTGATGATTATTCTCGTTATACATGGGTCTATCTTATGCGTCAACATAGTGATTTCTTTTCTATCTATCAATCCTTTACTGTCATAATTTCCACTCAATTTAACACAAAAATCAAAGTTTTTCGTTCAGACTCGGGGGGAGAATATCTCTCTGCTGTTTTTCGTTCCCTCTTGGTCAATGATGGTACACTTCCTCGGCTATCTTGTCTTGGGGTTCCAGCTCAAAATGGGGTTGCTGAACGCAAGCACCATCATATTCTGGAAATCACTCGCGCTCTCTTACTTGGGACACCTGTTCCTACTGAGTTATGGGCTGAGGCCCTTCTCACAGTTGTTCATCTATTTAACCGCCTACTCTCATTTGTTCTCCATCAAGACATCCCTTTTTAGCGTCTCTATTCTCAATCTCCTAGCTATAATCATCTTCGAGTTTTTGGGTGTACTTGTTTTGTCATTCTTCCACCCACCGCACGTATGAAGCTCACTGCTCGCTCTATCTTGTATGCATTCTTGGGTTACAACACCGAGCATAAGGGTTATCACTGTTACGACCCAGATGCGTGACGTATACGTATTTATCGCAATGTTACCTTTCATGAACAGGTTCCTTTCTTCCCTACAAATGTCACACCTCTTGTGTCGTCTCCTGTTCCATTTATGGATTTCCCTGTTGATCATTTTCCTGATCCTCCTTGTCCTATTTCCAC
Organism: Rhodomyrtus tomentosa; assembly: GCA_028455895.1. Taxonomy (NCBI): domain Eukaryota; kingdom Viridiplantae; phylum Streptophyta; class Magnoliopsida; order Myrtales; family Myrtaceae; genus Rhodomyrtus; species Rhodomyrtus tomentosa. The sequence goes on along the minus strand of JAPCWY010000003.1, from coordinate 6,182,256 downwards.
CTTGGATCCAGACATATCACCACCATCCCCATCTTTGCCTATCCCTTCTGCTGCACCTCCTGCTCCACCGGCTCTCGACGATTGCGCACCTCTAGACCCACGCTGTAATCCTCCTCGACTGGTTCTTTTTTGGTTGCTATTCATGCTATACAAGAACCCACTAGTTATCGAGAGGCAGTTCATCATGCTAAGTGGCATCAGGCCATTTCTGAGGAACTCTTGGCGTTGGAGAGTACTGATACTTGGGAGCTAGTGCCTCTTCCTCTAGACCGCTCTTTGGTATCATGTCGATGGATATACAAGAATAAGACCCGTTCTGATGGCAGTATTGAGTGCTATAAAGCACGTCTGGTTGTTAGAGGTTTCTTGCAGGAGTATGGCATTGATTATGAGGAGACCTTTGCTCCCGTAGCAAAGATGACATATGTCCGTGCTTTACTAGCCGTTGCTTCAATTCGCAATTGGCATGTCTTTCAGTTTGATGTCAAGAATACTTTTCTTCAGGGGGATTTTCAGGAGGATATCTTCATGCAACCTCCACCTAGTCTTGCTCATATCTCTAGATAAGTTTATCGCTTACGACGGGCTCTTTATGGTCTCAAACATGCTCCTCATGCTTGGTTTGAGAAGCTCAGTGATGCTATTCGATCTGCTGATTTTGCTCAAAGCTAGGCTGATCATGCTATGTTTGTTCATACCTCTTCTGTTGATTGCACTATTCTTCTTATTTACGTTGATGATGTGATCATCACTGGAGATGATCGTGACCATATTGAACATACCAAGATGCACTTTCAGCAACAGTTTGCCATGAAGGATATTGGACCATTACACTACTTTCTTGGGCTTGAGATTGATCGCAGTTCGCATGGTATCCTTATTTCTCAGCAAAAATATGTTGCTGATGTTCTCTCTAAGGCTGCTCTCTCGGATTCACGCACTGCTGCTACACCTAATGAGCTGAATCAAAAGCTCTGCCCGGAAGACGGTGAACCTCTTTTTGATGTGACCTGTTATCGCACTTTGGTTGGCAGCCTTGTATATCTTACTATTTCCCGACCCGACATCGCTTATGCTATCCATGTTGTCAGTCAGTTTGTTGCTGTTCCTCTCACAGTTCATCATGCGGCTGTTCTAAGGATCTTGTGTTATCTTCGAGGCATTTTATCACGTTCTTTATTTTTGTCATCTTCTTCTGCTCTCAAGTTGTGTACCTATTCTGATGCTGATTGGGCTTCCAATGTGACTAATCGCAAATCTGTCATTGGCTATTGCATTTTTCTTGGCGATTTTCTTATTTCTTGGCGTGCCAAGAAACAACATATTGTCTCACTCTCCTCTACAGAGTCCGAGTATCGTGTTATGCCGATATTACTGTTGAGATTATTTGGCTTCGTTGCTTACTTGCTGACATGGGTGTTTCACTTTCGGATCCCACTCCTCTACACTGTGACAAAAAGAGTTCCATCTATATTGGTGCAAATCCAATCTTTCATGAGCGTACAAAACATATTGAGTTGACTGTCATCTGACTTGTCATCATCTTCAAGCTCGCACCATTTCTCTTCCTTTTGTTGGGATTGAGAATCAGCTTGCGGATTGTTTTACGATGGCTCTTACATCACAACGCTTTAGGTTTCTTCTTTTTAAACTCTCGTTGTTTGATTCACCTTGAGTTTGAGGGGGGTATTAGACATATAGCCTTGTATAACCTTGTAGTCTTGTAACTTTTTTTCTTTATCTTTAGTCTCACATAGGAAAAATACTAAGGCCTTTACCTCTTCTAAGCCTATATAAAGTCTTTTCATGTACATTGCTTGACACACCATTATCAGAGAACAATACCATTCTCTCTTAATCTTTCTTTCTTAACGTGGTATCAAAGCTAGTGTTGTCCCTTTCGCGAATGTGCGTTTGCCCAAATTTCGCGTGCCGCTCTTTCTTGGTTTGCACGTGAGAAGGGGTGTTGGCTTTGTAAGTACAACATCGCTTAAGAATGGGTCTTGTGTGCTCTTTATATACTTGTGGTCTCATTTCACCTAATAACTTAAGTTTTTTTATTATACTTTCTAACAATGTTAATCCTGAAATTTTAGTGGGTGGGTTTTGAAGTCGCATTTCTGAGATGTCCCGATTGTCATTTTTAGAGGTTTGGATCGAGATGCGAACCTATCACGTTTATCTTGCCATTAGCACCTTCTTAGGGTCAAATTTCATGCGATCCATTATGTCGTTGCAGCCATTCTTCAATCGTTTCTTCTTCCCTTTTTGGTCCTAACAATCATGACAGCAAAAACTCTTTTTGGGGTGATTATACTATTTGGAAATGCACAAAGTTGACTAAGTTTAATTCATCAAAGTAATCTGATAGATAAGATTGAATCCCTTTTAATATGATTATAAGTGGGTACCTCAACAGTAAACGAAAGGAGCCGACTTATAATCTTTATATGCTAGTCTTTTAGCCCGTATGCGACGCAATGTGATCATTGAAACTATCTTCATTACAAATTATAACGTATGAATGCTGTCAACAGTGTTTTTTTAAAAATAAAACCTGCCTTACACTGAAAAATGAAAATTGTCTTGTTCAATCGTGATTTTTCTTTATTAAATTGTCACGATTTATTTTATGTGGTGAAAAGATATTCAATACAACGTGAAGGTTTCAAATTAATCAAGCGAGTCATAGTTAGAATTTTTAAGTGTGCATGTTGTTTAATTATATTCAAACATGTTCTCTAATCATGAAATTAGCCCATCACACTTAAATTTATAAGAATAAAAATATTGTAGAAAGCGATTAGACGAATTTCAAGAATCAAAAGTTTTTTTTTCTCTGTAATTTAGGAAACAAATCGACGTTCTTACTCGAATAATTATTCAAATTAGAGGATTTCAAGTGTGTACTTTCCTATATCTTGTATGTGATTTCACAAAATTGCCCAAATAGAATGATAATACGAGCTTCCCGTAGATGTAAAAATTGAGTGACATCAGGCAGAAAAAAATTATGCTTGGTCAAAAGTTTGCTCAAATTTGTGTAAATTTTACATGAAATAATTTTTCAAAAGTTTTCTCTATTTGATGAATTGAAAAGATTGCTTCCCAAGCTTTCTATAAATGCAAAAATCGAGTAAATAATACGTCGAAATAAGTATTTAATTTCAAGCAAACTCGGCCAGATCTCAAGTAGGCAGTCGGTTATTTTGAGTCCAACATGTGCACAGCACCCCGTCCAAGGTTACTGCTCGTACGTCCGCTGTCTCCCCTTTGGCAGTTGCCCTAGGTGACCGTGCTTGGACCAAGTCTCGGCCTCTGTCTCGCTTTCTCACTATCCTCCTCCACCCGAATTGCAATTAGGGAACATGGGCGTGGATGCGATCCCAACCTGACAAACTTTCTCGAGCATTCGAGTGAACGGGGAGATTTTGAAACAATCAATATTATCTCAACAACCTTATAATCATGAGGAGCCCGATACCCATAGTCACTTTGGTGGTTCAATTGAACCTGACTATGTTATCGAAACTTCTAATGAATTACGATGTGGAAATTCTCAGTTATGAGGATGTGCCATTTGATACGATCGCAATTATAAGGCGGAGTCGAGGTAGTGTTGAAACATGGGACTGATGAATAATTATATTATGCTTTTGTTTATATGATTGGAGTCTTGATGCGTTTGATCTGTTTCAAATGCAGCGAAGGCAAAGTTACCTAAAGTGATTAGAAAGAAGAAAGTGCTTTGAGGTAGGATTTAGGTGATGAGAGGATGAGTGATTTGAGTTTTAATTGTTGCGTCTTTGAAATTGTACTTTGATGACCTAGACACAGAATATTTACAATATGCATTTGACATTAGAAAAATAAACTTTAGTTTCATAGAGAAAATAATCTGTAGTGTACATGAGAAATTCATGATTGGTGTTTCAAGAAGTTCACCTTTTCAAAAAATTGAGAAAGAAATAACGATGAACCACCTCAACGGAATTCTCTATTTTTAGATATAAGAGTATTAAGAATTGAAGTTGTAAGGCCGTTTTAGTAAAGTTTTTGTATTCTAAGATCATATAGGCTAATGCAAATTTGGGCCATTTTAAGAGAAACATCAGAGAGCCTGATATGGATTAAAGCAAGCACAGTTAAGGTCTGGGCTTAAGGAGGCAGCTTGGAAGCTGCCTACACACATTACGAGGATCATGTACGTTGCTCGCTAGCTAAAGATACAGCTGACCTTGCTTGACCAAAGTAAACAGATCTTGCTTGGCAAAGCTTGCTGGCATTGTGTGACCATTGGCAAGCTAGATCTGGAGCCCGACAAGCATCGACTACAGGGTGCGAGACTTCTCATTACAACCATTGATAGGCTCTAAATCTAAGTGCTTAGATTGCATCTCCCAATCTAGAACATGGGACAATTTCTGTATCGTCCATCCTAAGAATGCACTAGAAAGCCTAGAGACCAAGGTACTTTAAGTTTGGTTATTCTGTCAGGCAATGTGATCAGCCGATTGGCTCATGGAATTCTCGATCCGTGACAAAAACCTAAAAAGTTCATAAAAGATAAAAACTTAAAAAGTACATAGAGACACAATTGTTTGGAGGTAACATTTTAGTGTCATATAACAATGGCGACGAAGACGTAATAATTATATACATAGAGACACAATACTAATAAAAAGGTCATAAAAGATAAAAACATTTTCTGCAACACCCATTTCTTCTACTTCTTCAATATCTTCCCTCCCTGCCTCCTCCTCTTTTTCCCCAAACTTTGAATGGGTATAACTTTTTCGTCTAATATCCCATTAACTCGATTTTTGCACATATTTCAAGTTTATGACCCGATTACTTCCGGATTCGATAGTAGTTTCCAAGAATTGAACCGTACAAATTGATACATTTTAAACACAACCTTCATCTCTTTAGTATAAGCTGATCAATTCATATTTTTAATCCTTTCAAATTCAACCTTTGAAAGCGGGCTTTGAAGTAGGATTTAGAAGATGGCTTTGTTTTTGTATTGAAGATGAGTAGTTTGAGTTTTAATTGTGAGTTCTCTGAACTTAGACTTTGATCATATTAGGTACATAATATTATCAATATGCAATGGACATTAGAAAAATAGATTTTAGTTTTATAGTGTGCGTGATAAAAACCCAATTGGTATTTTGAGAGGTTTACCCTTTAAAAAATTGGAAAAGCAACAAAGATAAAAACTAAATTCTCTATTTCCAAAAGATATAAGAGTACTTGAATTCTAAACCCACCGAGCTATTGCAAAATTGGTCTTGTCGAGAAAATCAATACAAAGAAGCACTCTATCCTCGGCCAGTGATATTTGTACGCGTTGGTTCTAATCATATTTCTTTCCTGTATTTGCATTTATCCATCAACATCCATCACACTATCCTTACTTCCATCGACTTCACTCAAAACGGCATTCGCCTATGCCGCGCCCTCATTAGTTGATGCAAATCTGAAGAAGAGTGCAAACATACGCGTATAAGAAGATTACGACTCCCACATTGATCACCCAATCACGCAAACACTGTCGTCTAGCTCCTCTCCAATCCGAAATTTGTAAAGGCTCATAGAATGGGATACCTCCTCTCCAATTGATTACCTTATCCTCCCTCCACCCTTCGGGATTTATTATGTTGTGATTTATTTTAAGTTGTTTCTCAAACTCAGTTGATTGAATGGAAGAAATCAATATCTGACCAAATAAAAAATAAAAAAATCAAGTGATTGGGAAATTTTTTGAATACTTGTGTGTGTGTATAAACACACAAACACATATAAAACCAAAATTTGGCCAAATTTTGACCGGTTATAACTTTTTTGTCTAATATTCCATTGACATGATTTTTGCACATACTAAAAACTTATTTTAAACATGTCATTCGATACAAAAATAATAATAATGTTGGGATCACAAATTTTCAAAAGTTGAAGCAAGTGGATTGTTACCTTTTAAACGCAAGTTCATCTCTTTAGTACAAGCTGATCAACTCACATTTTTTGACCCTTTTGAATCCCAACTTTGAAAGCTAATTCATTTGGGTCTAGTGTAAATTGAAAAGGGGTGAGAGCACTCAAGTAGGATTTCGATGATTTATAGGATCACTTTGTTTATTGAATTGAAGATGAGAAGTTCGAGTTTTAATTGTGACGGCTTTGAGCTTGGACTTTGATGAAAACGGGTACAAATTATTTACAATATGCATTTGACATTAGAAGAATAAAATTTAATTTTGTTGAGAAGATAATTTATAGTATGTATGACAAATTTTTCACAAACGGTGTTTGAGAGGTTCACCATTAAATTTTTTGAAAAAAGCAACAAAGATAAACTCACTGGACTAAATTCTCTACCTCCAGAAATATAAGAGTATTGGAACACTAAACCTACTCAGCTAATGCGAAATTGGTCTTGTTGAGAAAATCAATAGAAAAAGACAAATAACGAAGACGACCAATTTCAATTTGCGGCAAAATATTTAAATTGTCAAGGAGTTGGTCGAGTATTTGGACTCTCAGACCAGATGGGCTAATGCAACCTTGGGCCATATAAAAAGAAACAACACTGTTATGTGATGAAGAGGAAGACGTAATGGTTAATAGTTATTATACACAGCGAACGCAATAATGATAAAAGGCCATGGAATATTTCTTCATTCACACGGTGTCATTTAGGTTTTCATCTAGGTTCATTCCATCAAACGAAAGCTTTGATATTTTCATTGCCGTTAAAAGTGTGATTGACTAATGAAAGTCTTGTATGATAGAATTGCGTCTTAAAACTTTGAGAACATTGCGCAATCGAGTGCCTCGTTCCAAGTTCGCCTATGTCACGTGAATGAAAGATCCGAAGGGCCATTTTTCATTATTCTCTCTCCCGCGGGACTGCGAGACACTAATCTCTTAAATAATATGGAATCCAAACATTTAGGAGCATTGTGCCATGAAAACTGGTGGTTCCTTGCTATTTTAGATTGCCACTTCTGGACAAACGATTCAAGAGATCGAACGATCTCAAATATTAAGCGTTGCATTGCCTTAACAAATAGTTCCAAAGATAGGTTATGACTTGTTTGGCGTTTGAGATCTTTCGACACGATCGAGCATTACGTATTTTGTGGAGCTCATTACACACGGGGAGTTTGTATATGAATATCAAATTCCATCATAAACGCCAGAGGAGGAAGTGTACAGCAATGGGAATTTCTTAAAGTAAAAATTCACTTATAAGATCGGAAGACCTCATATTAGCGATCCTCGACCTCAAATCTGACGTTGCCCCGAGTCACAACCTCCCCTACCAAGTTGCGAGGGGGAGGGACGACGTGGGAGCTCGGACGGTGGCGGCGACAGCTCGCTGCCATTATTATAGATGGTATAAACTTCAACAACTAAATCACTTTTATTCATGCTTTTGCCCTAGTTTATTCGACTTTCCGCGGGCTCCGTATAACCTATTACAAAGCTTTCCAAAGCACGACTCCACCCAGGAAACGCTTGGGACCAGATCACTTGCAAGTAGCCACCAAAACTTTCCTTGGTGGGAGCGATGGCCTACGTCCATGAAGCAAGGCCATGTTGTCGAAGAAGAGGACGTCGCCCTTCTCCCACTTGAATTGGATGCTCTCCTCGTCGAGGATCTCGCCGGCCCGCTTCACCACGTGGTCGGGGATCTCAGTCCCGTCGGCCATCGTGGCCGAGCTGATCTCCTTCCCGTGCATGCCCACCACCGTGTTGTACCACATCCTCCTCTCTTTCCTTCCCTCGAACACCCTCGTGAGGGGTCGTGGGCAGATTATCGTCTTCAGTCCACCGTCGGGCAGCCATTCCACGTCCATTCCCATGGCCTTGACCCTTCAAAAGATTATTCACAGTGGAATGAAATTGCAATTTCCCTCGCTAAGCTTTTGTACAAAGCAAAATCAAAATCAGATGAATGCTGGCCTTTTCGAGGTGCTGCATTAGTCAATTTATCTGTAGATCGTGTGAAAATCCAAACTGTGCTAACAGTGATCCTAATAAGAGCCTCAAATATTACGTATTGCAATCCAAACTCATATTTGCGACAAGGGCTCGTATAAAGGACACAATTTGTGTGAAATTTTGATTTATACGGGCTTTGAATACATACGAAAAATTGTTATGAAGTTCATTTTACGCAGATTATGTATAGACTATCAAACTCCTCTACGAAAACGATGTTAATTTCTTCTTGCTTCAATTTCGTACCCACAACTGAGCTATAGTCTGCCAAAATTAATCCTTGTCGTGATGACGAATAGAATACGGAAATAATCACGAACCGTACATACGAGCATACCTTCTCTCAGCTTCGGCTGGGTCGGGGGTGCCAAAAGCATCCTGCCAGCCGCGGCCCCTCATGGAGGAAGTGTTATTGCTGCTCGGGGCAGTGAAGGTGTACATCAGCCCCTTCTTCTCCATTTCCTCCACCTCCTCCGGGAACTCCTCCAGCATCCGCTCCGTCACCCGGAAGCTCGGCACGAATGGCGTCTCCCCGCCCTCCGGCGGCGGCACCTCGCAGAACAATATCACCTTCTTGGGGTTTTCCTTGAACTGTTGCATCCACAGTAGTTGGTGTTCGTTTTATAATCAGATCTAATTTAGTTCGGTCACCACTCAACAGGAGAGTCACTCGATTGAAAACAACTTCTGCCAACTTGGTAAGTTGAAGTTTACTCTCTACAGAGAACTACTCAATCTCAAGTAAGAAATTATGAACTTGAATTATAACGCACGATTTACTGCACGTAGCTTTTAATTAGTGTTTGATTGAACTGATTATGTATCTAATTTGTTCTCTGACGATTATGTGAGAAGCGGACAAGGAGAAAGTAGACGAGAAAAAGCACATACTTCTATCGATCATTGTGTATGCAATTGCTTATTGAAGAGTAACTCTTCATTTGAATTCGTTGATGTGATGGAATGAATAAACATGCAAGAAATGTTAAACTCAGACACTCCCATTTGAATCCCGATACATTCTATGTTGGATATATTATTAATATAATTCGTATAATATATTCACATACAAGCTTAATAGGTAAAATCATGGTTATTTGGGTCCATATAGGCTGGAACCCTGTAGCTTGCATAGAACTCTAGGGTTTCCTACGCTGGAGGTAACACTGTTGAGCGTTCCAAACTTGACGTCTCTTGGTGTAATACTTCAAGTAGACAAAACCCTCTCTATTCTCTCAAACCCTAATCTTCAACAATCTTGAAGTATTAACTTCGTGTGTCAGATTTGAGCGAGTAAGGTGTCTACTTAAAGATATCATCGAGATGAACTCACAGGTACAAGTTATTTTCAATTTCGACGGTTGGTTTATCCGGGATCTGAGTTTGAAATTCGGGTGGCCAAAATCTTTGAATCAAGGACCTAGAAAATATTGCCAATTTTAGAGGTTGAGACCACTTGGGTTTTACTCTACTCGTCGATATGAACGTTTTGAGTGGTTACTCGCGTCGAACGGAGATCGGATGAAGAAGATACGGCCACCAGAAGTTCACCATTACTGTAGCGCGGCGGATGTTGTAGCATACGGGTTACTGTAGCACTGTGTCCAACGTATTTATTGCGTATTTAGGCGTATTTTCGACCTTTTTTTGGAAAATTTTCAACAACAAAGGTAGTCTATCATAAGGTTTTTGGGCGCTCTGGACTCATTTTTGGGGTCTATTTTGGCAAATTCCATCTCTACAGAGTAGTTTGACCAAAGTTAGAGACGCTATTCGACTTTATGAGCTCCAAAGACTCTAAGGTGCACCCTTTCTAGCTCTTTGCTCTAATTGAAATGGCAAAACATAGTTCCTATGATATTATAAAGCTGCAATCATTTGATGTTATTGAATTTCATGGTTGGAAGTTACACGTTCAATTTAGCATGAAAGAGCGTGAAATATTCTATACTGTTTTGAGTAATTTTGCATCTACCACTAAAGATGTGGATGAATATCAATGGAACAAATATGAAGATTTCTGTAGAGATTATCACTTGAACGTTCAGTTCTAGAAACAAGAGGGGCTCTCTAAATTCAATATGAATTCAAGTATCACCTCTCAGTTAATTGAAGTTGAGAACATGAGGAATAAGCTGAAAGAGGATAACTCTGATATGTCTGATAATCTCTTTGTTGGTCTTGTGTTGAGTAAGCTACCTGCTGAATGGAGTTCTTTTAAGACTGAAATGCACAGGCAGAAAGAACAGAGGAGACTGGATGAATTAAAGAGGTATATTTACATTGAGGATCAAAATATTACTAAGAAGAGCTTGGAACAAGTAGGTCAACAAAAGTCAGTTGCCAACTTTGTTTCACACTCCAATAAACCCCAGAAAAAGTACAAGTCACCAAAAGGTGAATCCTCTTCACAGTTAGAGACCAAAAAGGCTATCTCCAAAAGAAAAAAAAAAGGCAAGTGCCATAACCGTGGAAAGTGGGGTCACTGGGCAGCAGAGTGTAAGCTACCAAAGAAGCCAAAGAATGACACGCCACAAAATGAGGCTAATATGCTAATTAATGAGTTTGAGCCTCAAGCCTTCATTGGAATGATGAAGAATGGAAAGGTCAGTGTCTCTTCTGAGTGGTGATTGGATAGTGGCGCTACTTGTCATGCTACAAATGACAAGAACTTACTCACTGGGGGTCACAGAAGTGAAAGACACCGTGGAAAACTGCAATGGTGGTGAGGCAGAGTTAACTCATGCTGAACTGCAAATTTGGTGATTTCTTCATGTAAATTACTAACTCTAAAACATGTTAGAGTAGTACCTTTACTTAAAAAGAATTTGATATCTATGAGTTTATTTGATAAAGCTAGTATGCCATTTTCAACTATGAAAGGTAGAATAACTTTATCTGTTAACTCATGTTATTTTAGTTGTGCATTCATGGTTAATGGTATGTATAGGTTGAGTTTAGATACTTATAGCATAAACCATGTGAGCTCTACTCTGATTGATCCAAAGTTGTTACACAATAGACTTGGACATATGAACTACAGGAAAATGCAACATCTTGCTAAAACTCACAACATTCCATTGAATACTTCTATTCGATTTGATAAATGTGAAGTGTGAGCACATGCTAAGATTACTAGAAAACCTTTTAAGTCGATTTCTAAAAGCACATAACTTCTTGAGTTAATACATTATGACCTTTGTGACTTTAGAAATTACGTTACTAGAGGTGGTCGAAAGTATTTAATAACATTCATAGACGATTTTTCTAGATATTGCCATGTCTATTTGTTGAAATCGAAAGATAAGGCTTTTGAAAAGTTTAAGGTTTTCAAGTCTAGAGTAGAAAATCAACTCAACTTGAAAATTAAGAGGTTTAGGAGTGATAGAGGAGGTGAATATACAATGACAGGGTTCGACGAATTTTGTACTTTAGAGGGATAATACTTCAAACCACTGCTCCTTACTCACCCCAATCAAATGGTGTTGCCGAGCGTAAGAATAAAACGCTAACTGAAATGTTAAATTCAACGTTACTTACAGCTGACACGCCTTCCTTCTACTGGGGAGAATCAGTTCTAACTGCTAATCACATCTTGAACAGTTGCCGCACTCTAAGTTGTCTATGACACCTTATGAGATATGGCATAAGCGTCCTTGTAGATATGATAATCTTAAGACTTGGGGCTATGTTGCTTATGTTAGAATACAAGATCCTAAGATATATAAAGTGGGACCTAGAACAATTACTTGTGTATATCTAGGTGGTGCAGAAGATAGTGCTGCAAATAGATTTTTGGATTTATCTGCTAACACAATGATAGAATCTAGAGATGCAGAATTCTTCGAGAACAAGTTTATCAAAGATTATGGTTTGAATATTTCTGGATCTACAGATATGATTTCAAAGTTTCCAATTTTACTATTAAAACTCTTTAACCAATCCGAGTTGATTGTCTTGAACTAAATGTGCATGATTCATATTTGCTTGAACATCACACTAACCACCGTATTGGATTGTGCTGTATGGTGAACATAGGAGGAGATTGTTGGATATATTATTAATATAATTCATATAATATGTTCACATATAAGCCCAATAAGTGAAAACATTGTTATTTGGGTTCATATGAGCAGGAGCCCAATAACTTGCATATAACTCTAGGGTCTTCTACGCTGGAGATAACACTGTTGAGCGTTCCAAACTTAACGTCTCTTGATGTAATACTTTAAGCAGACAAAACCCTTTCTATTTTTCAAATCCTAACCTCCAACATTCCATTCACTCCGTTAGATTACTCAACTGCGATGAGAACACTTTTAAGATATAAACCAGATCAACTAGAGTCGGCGATGCGGCGAATCCAACTTTCATGACGTGACGAATTAATCTAACTCGATATTGGATACGTATCTTGAAACTTCAAGATTAAAAAAGGTTCACTGGTGCGTATAAAAACGAAATTTATATCAAAAGGCCAAAAAATGTATGAACTGATAAACTCAAAAGTGATAATCACGTTAATGGAGCAGGAGATGAAAGATGTTTTTAACTCAGTTACTCACCAGAACCATCTCGTGGTGGTAGTATATGAACTCCGACAGCGGGCCCTCGTTCGCAGTCCAAATCCTCTTGTAGATGTGAGTCCTAGGGGCGGGCCCGATGTAGCGGATGTCCTCCCACCCGCAAGCCTCGACAATGTCGTTGAAGTCCTCGGCGTTCTTGACGTCGAAACCGCGGAGCAGAACCGCACTGTTCTTGATGATCATCTGGTCGAACCATTCCCTGTTCTTCTTCAGGGCGGCGACGAGCGACCCGACGTCGCCTCTGGCGGTCTCCAGCGGGAGCAGGACGAGGGGCATGACCTCTCCGTCGACCACCTTCTGTCCTTGGCACTCGCCGATCTTGAAGTCCTTGCCGGTGGAGGCTTCCATCGTGATAACGAATTTGGTAAATTATTGCACTCAAAATCTCTCTCGATCTCGAGCGTTGAATTCCTTTTCTGGGTTGTGTTTTTTACTCGTAGTTTGATGCTGGGTTGGTGACGTATTTATATAGGGGAGCTTGTGGCTATAGTTTTTCGGAGTAATTAAATTACATATTTTCAGCAATCATAGGGGGCACCGTTTATGATGATCGTGACAATCTGGAATCTAGAATAATTCTTTTTTTTTTGGGTCGAAATGGAATCTAGAGAATTAATGGCAGGACATGTCGAAGATTCTTCCGGGCGTCGTCTTGCGAGAGAGCTGTAGTTGTTTGGCGTCTAGTCGTCCGATCGGGCTTTGTCCCAAACCGAGCCCCAGCTAATAGGCCAAGTGTTCGCGTCTTTGAGAGTCGTCTCGTCTCCACTCAGTTTCTTATTAACAACGCCTAATTTCGACATTATTACAAGCGCCACCGGGGAATTACGACTAATAGTCTTTGAGACACTTTCGAAAATGAGAAAATTTCTAATCTTGACCAAGTCACCTATTTCGAATGGCGAATATTTTAAATTTCCAGAACATGTCAATTAAGATTTTAACAAGTGCACAAGAGGCGTTTTTCAACATTTGCCTTCTTTTTATTAAGTTGCACTAGTTGAGAAATAGTCATCACTAACATTTTTCAAGCGCATTTAACGACATTATATACTAATGACACCTATTACGAGAAATATCAATGTCCTGAAAAGTCTAATGTTTATATGGTTCCCGAAGGGACAATTATTAACTAAATCAATATGACGATATCCATTCTACACCATGGAAATAAATTTTCCCCTAATACAAAATTAGCTATGTTGATGATGTTTGTTATTGTGAACAACACGAGGCTTCACGTTTGGGGGTTTTGCAGCATTTAATTTCTTTCTCTTGTAAATACTTGAGTTTAATGCTAGTATTGATATTTGACTGGTTTGCAAGTGGTTAAGTCGCTTTATATATACGGCAATAAATCAGGCTAGATATCAATTCAAACAAAATAGGCTATGGTTATCGCATTTAGGAGCTTGAAATTACGAGACGAAAGAAACAGATATAGGAATCATGCAGGTGTCCGACTTATATGCCAACGGCAATTAGGGTCCATGCTTGCCAAGAGTCCCGCTTTGGTTCTATGGTCATGAAAAGAAACGGTACAACCTTCTTCATTCCTCGCCAATGGCAACAATTTATGAGATACACTTCGACAGATAGCGTTCAGAGCACCCGTTCGTGCTTATCTACTTGAGCTTGCGAGATTAAGAAACGTACTGTTCAAGGAGGAGTATTTTCGCACAGGACACAGCTCTTGTAAGCCGACGAAGCTGTTTCTTTGAGCTCCCGAAATAATTTTAGCTCCGAGCCGAAAGGCGGGTGAGTATGATACTCGTGCAGGACCTAGGATTCTCCAAACGAAGATTGAATCAAAGCCGCATAGTAATAATCATAGAGAAGGACAAAGTTACGTCTATCCAACGTTACTCCAGTTAAATCGACATTTTGATAAAACCAAAACGAGACAACGTGTTAATGTTGTTGGCGGCGCACCTAAAGACAAACTTTGGAGCTTTTTCCAACCAATTTCTCGAGTGGTGATATGTCGGCTTCACCGTGAGAACTCGAGCCGACAGCCCCACGTTCCGAGGAATGCGCGCCGTTCCAAATGGAACGAGCCACGAGTACCCTCTTCCTTGTTCGGGTAAGGTTCCAAAAAATTCGTTCAGGTATAGGTTTATAGTTGTCCTCAGGAACAAGATGGATTGTTCTTTGATGATGTAGAAAAGAATTTGATACCGCCTTAAATGGCTAAAGCTTGGTTCCGAGATGTGGGAGATGTTGGATTGTTTGCCATTAAGCAATCATGTAGTAGTTATGTGTTGGGAATTTCAGTTGTGCTTTCAATCTTATTATGGTAATTACATATTTATTTATTCAATTATTTATGTATTTGAATAATTCCATAAGATCAGTTATGATTGGACCAATACTTAAGATGATAAGAATATATATGACGGGTTCATAATTCGATTGAATCTTTAAACTATTTCCAATTGGTATATCATTAAGTGGACTCCTGCATCGGCCCTTACCGCCTTCCATAACAAGCCCTAGAGCCTCCTTTGCGCCGCCTTCCTCCCTTATGTGCACGTAAATCTTTTGGTCACTGGGATGGGCTTTTGGTTTTGGGGTTCTTAACTTCATCATTAAGTATTGAATAATTAAGAAAATGATAAGTCACAAGTCATTGGGTATTGTGATGCTTGAGTTATAACATAGGTGTTTGTTTCAGACAAGTTCACTTAACGTGACACGCATAAAATGATTAACAACATGGAAGCTTTTTAGCGTGGTTGGCGTCTAATCATTCATGCTTTGATCTTGTGTAAATAATCCCTAGATTGAGTTCACATGGTGGCATATTGGTAGTTCGTTGGTCTGTCTTTGTACTTAATGGTCTTAGTTCATTCACATACGAAATTAAACGTGTGTCTACAAAATCTCTCCTTATTACATGCAAGGTACAATAGTAATGTCTTGTCCGATCTAACCATGCCATTGCATTGAAATCCCCGGCCAAGATTGTAATTGAGAATGAAATATTGATGTTTCGTGTAAAAGGACACGTTGATTAGATTTGTGTATATGATTGTGTTGGTGGCTTGACATATATTCCAAGATCTTTGTTCGATCGGGACAAAGTAAGATAGAGGGATTAAATTATATTGTAATTATAATTGACACGTTTATTATATTCTTAAAGCATTTACATTGTCTGAGTAGCCATGACACTAAATGGCAACCACAATTTGTAGGCCTGAAAGTTGATCAGGACAATCAATTCTTTTAGGAATATTAATGTGTTAGTGCAAGTCTGACTACTAGCTCGGTGATGAAATTAAGGACGTCACACACCTTAACAAATACAAAATGACATCGAACGGGAAAGATAAATTGCAATCATGGCTATCAAATTAAGTGGAGCTGGAATTAAATTAAATAGAGATCTATTTTTGGTCATGAGCACGGGTGCATGTAATGCACATGCACGTTCGAGGGGGAAAAGTGTCAAAAAAAAGTCTTAAACCTATTGCATTAGTGCCAATTCAGCCCAAAATCTTTTTGTGGTGTTAATTAAGTTCTAAATCATTAGCATTGGTGCCAATTTAGTGTCAAATATTGGTGCCAATTTAGTTATAAATATTTTGCATTAGTCTCAATTTAATCCTAAATATTTTGTATTTATCCCAATTGAGTCAATTCGGATAATTTTAGTCAAAAATCATTGGCCCTGCGCTAACGTGAATATTTTTTTAGTATTTTTTGATATTTTAAATATTTTTTTAAAAAAATAAAAAATGCTTAAAATTATTTAAAATTATAGAATAATATTAAAAATATCTACATCAACGTTTGTCGTGCTACGTAGGAATCGATGTCTATGTCAGGTATTTTCAATCAAAATTAGTCGAATTAACTCAATCAGCATAAATACAAAAAATTTAGGATTGAATTGGCACTAATGCAAAAGTTTTATGACTAAATTAGCATCAATAAAAGGTTTAGAACTTAATTGACACAAATGCAAAAGGTTTATGACTTAATTAGCATAAAAAAAATATTTATGAATAAATTAGGACTAGTACAATAGATTTAGTAATTTTTTGACACTCCCGACTTGAGGTGGACTTATACATGCTATGTCCAAAATGCACACATGCAAGCGATGTACCTTTTTGTTTAGTAGTAGTAATAATAATAATAATAAATTTTATTTTAATAATATTATTATTTTTATAACCAAGGTGTCTGGGTCAGTTTGCGTGTACCTTGACTATTCCTTGGGAAATACTCGCACAGCAACCCATCGCCATGGCCCCTACTTAAATCATATGTGTTCATTTGGGGAATCGAACCTAGAATCAGTACGCCTAACTACACAATATCAAGTGTGCCCTAATCAACTGAGCTACCCATAGGTGGGTATAATAATTTTTTTAAATTTAAATTTTTAGTTTTATATATAATAAATTTTATTTATAAAACTAAAAAAAGAAAAAGGAAATAAAATAAGTGCACGCTCAGGGTCATGATCGTGTGCATGTGCACGCGCCCGATCAGCGCGATTGCTGATGTTGCGCGTTGCACAACTTGCACGATCAGCAACCCCCGCTGATTGTCCGTGTTGTGATCACAGATCGGCAACCGCCGCTGATTAGTGCACAGTGTAACGTTCTCTCCCAAGGGAGTCCAATGTCTGCTTGAGAGAACATAAAATTTCACTCTTTTGTGGGTGCCACAACCGAAAAATGAAGACTGCGCAGAATTGTCTCCACGAGATTGCTAAAACAATTAAAGGGATGACTATCCACGAGTTCGTTATTTCGCGCGATTGATGGTTTGTCTGAACTAGAAGTCTGACGCTTGTGGTGCCCGAACTGAATGTTACGAGAGGTATTCCGTTTAACACTCTTTGTTTAGATGAATTGTTTTTAGGGTTAATATCGCGAAAAACCCCAAACTGGTACACATGTGATAAATTTACTCAAAATTATTTTTTTTATCAAAAAAAATCTCAAACTGGTACACTTTTGATAAATTTACCTCAAACTATTTTTTTAACCACCAAAAATCCTAAACTGGTATAATTGTGACAAATTTATCCCAAACTATTTTTTTTACCATAAAAATTCCAAACTAGTATACATATGACAAATTTACTCTTTCTTAATTTTCATTAAATTGAGTTAATACCACGAAAAATTTTAAATTGATATACATATAGTAAACATATGGTAACGTGTACATTCGATAATAGTTACGTGTTATCCAACTTTGCAATTTCAAGGTAAAATTTAACGAATATTAACGAAGGGTAAATTTGTTATGATTGTACCAGTTTGGGGTAAATTTATCATAGATGTACTAGTTTGAGGTTTTTCATGGTCAAAAAAATAATTTGGGGCAGAATTGTCATAGGTGTATCAGTTTGCGATTTTTGATGATATTAACCCTTTTTTTTATTATTGAAACACAAGAATTATGCCTCTGGAGATTTTCCATTGTGTTTATGATTTATTTTGCCTATACATGTAAAGTGTAATTCAACAAGAAATGTAAGAATTCTCAAGAAGTCTAGCGCCGAATAGATTATTGATAACTGTTGGGGTTGTCCCACATCGATTGTGAAAGAGGATGATGGTCAGTTTATAAGCGTGATGGAAAACCTCAACCTTTGAGTTAGTTTTTGGGTCGAGAGAGACTCAAGACCACCCAACATTAGTATCAGAGCCCAGGTTACCAACAAGCCTATACCGGATAGTCACACGGGAGAAATACGGGTTGTCGCTTCCTCCGACTCATGGCCCGATGGTTTGATGTGTAAGGGGGAGATTGTTGGAGTTGTCGCACATCAGTTGTGGAATGGGTTGGTGGTCACTTTATAAGTGTGATGAAAAATTTCAATTTTTTAGCTAATTTTTGGATTGAAAGAGCTCAAGACCACCCAACAATAACATTATGAACGCGGTACCTCGCCTACTATGTAATCTAGTATTTGGCTTTGTTAACACGTCCGGCCTATCGAAATAATTCGCCTTTGTCCCATAGTAGTACTGTGATCGTATGGCTGGAAATTTTTTTCATTTAGAAGGAAAAAAAAGTGGTCCCTATTAATATTGAGGAATGACCAATCAAAGTTTAAACTTGTAAAAAGTATTTTTCCAATGAGGAATGAAGGATAAAGTGACATTTCTAGGACTGGCACCTCATAATATAAGGGCACGCAACCTGACTCGACTCAAATACGACCCGATCTACCTATTTGACACATCTAGTTAATACTTATGGAAATGAACTTATGCTTGAGAAGTGCTTTTAGAGTATAAATTCCTTTAATAATACAACTTCTGAAGCAGAAATATGTTGGTTACGTAACATGGCATTTCTACTTCTAAAGCAAATTTATACTTCTGAAGTTGTTTTTGAGCCAATTTCAGAAATTTAAAAAAGTTATTTCTTTTTCAGAAATAGAAATCTCTCAACATCAATATCTTTCTCATTTCGGTCTCTTTTCATTTTCGGCGCCACTCTCTCTCAACCACGCTTCCACCATCGCCGCCAACTGCTGGCTAGCCGCCGCCGCCGCCCCTCACTGCCATCCACCGTCCGCAGCCCACCACAATGCTCATGCCCCCTGGCCAACCGCAAACCACCATTCCTGCCATCACTCCCATTGTTACCAAACAAATTGTTGTTTCTAAAGTAGAAATTTTATCATGTTATCAAATGCTTGTCTTTAATCAGAAATCAAATTCTAGAATAAAAGTAGAAAAATCAACTTATGCACAGAAGCAGAAGTTGATTTCTAAAGCAAAAGTATTGACTCGCGCACCATAAGTGTCATTAACTGGAAATTATTATGCGAAATTGTTGCAAAATGGTGGGATTAATTGCTTTAAAATGCATGAAGGCGAATAGCATCTATCTTTACAACTTGAATCGATTGAATTTGTCTAGTGTGGGGAAGCTTTTGAAGAATAAATTTTTTTCTTAGCTAAAATGAAAATTTTCTTTCATATGGAAGATAGGTTCATAACTTCAAGACAAAAATACATACCCCGCAAAGAAAGTAAAACAAGTAAATCTTGAAAAGTGAATCAACTTTGTGTAACTTGCATATATGGATATATCATAACATCAAATCACAAATAGTGGGCGATCACCGAATCTCGCATTGTCATCACTTATGAGCCAACGTCGAGAATCTCTCCACAAGCTACAACTTTGTAGAAGGCGGTGTGCACCTAAGTTTGGCATCCCCATCGCCATCACCATATGGAGACCATAACATACCAATAGGTTGAAAGTACATAGAAAATGCTGGTAAATCTCATATTTACATCTAGATCGGGAAAAAAGAGCATACAAATTTAGATATAGCTTTAAATCGAGAGAGAAGTGTTGGAATATATAAATATTAAACCACGCATTATTTTATAAACTTAAGCTTTTAGAGTAGTTGGCAAGTGGTTCCACCAAAATCTTTCATAGTATCAGAGTAAGAGGTGCTGAGTTTAAATCTTTCCAAGCCCCTATTTGACTCCTTAATGAATATGTCCACACTTAGTATTAGGCAAAAAACCAGATTAAGCGTGAGGGGGGAGTGTTGGAATATTTATATATAAATATTAAATCATGACTTTTTTTTTATAAATTTAAGCTTTTAGAGCAGTTGACAAGTCTCGAGTATGTAGAGCAAAACTCGAAACCTGAGCAAGCGCGCGCAGATACGGAGAGTGCAAATTCTTTTGAGGCACTCGCGCTTAAAGCTCACTTCGTGAAGGATGGGGATCGTACCGTCCACGAAATCAATGAAGAAATCAGGAGATAGAGAAATAGAGAAAATCAGAGGGAACGGAGATTTGGGGGAGTTGGGTTTGGCGCTCCAGAGAATACAGAAAAGTTGGACGGCTCCGCCATTTTGCCAACACGACTATAAATTGATCTTACCTCAATTTATAGCCAGTTCCACAACTCTCGTATTAACGCATCACTAATTAAGTCATTTATTTATAAGGCCATGAAAATTTAAAAAGGGCACTACCTTAATTAAGAAGAAGGCCGTAGGGCCTGTTGGGTATAATAATAGGCTCCTATCTTTCGCATGCAGTCCCTCTCGCAAAGTGGACGTGACTTTCATTATTGTTAATTTTCACGAAACCCTGTTGTTGTCCCATGGACTTAACACTAGCAATCTCACCGAACCCTTCCATGGCAAATCTCCAAATGGTATCTCCTCTTTCTTCTTGTCCGGTTGACACAAATAATGAAATAGCACCTTCTTTGCCGCATTTGGTATTGACATTTGTCGAATGACCCAATTCAAGAAGCCACGACGAGCGGCCGCTTGACAACCCGCGGGACTACTTATACCCCGACAGTAATGGTATAATTAACATAGCCACAGGTAACCGATCCGTGACGATGGATCTATGCTGTTCATTTGACATTTTCCTCATGCGAATTAATGATTCAAGGGAAAATTGTCAAAACAAAAAAAAAATCATAAACCTTGCATACTTTTGCCAATTTAATTCTAAATCTTTTAAGTTTATCGATTCGGCCCTGAACCTTTTCACTTTGTGTCGATTCAGTTTTATTAACTGGAAAATGATGACGTGGATGCCAACGTTGACGTAGATAATTTTTTTAAATTTTTATTTGAAAAACCCAATTTTTTTGTTTTTTTTTCTATTTTTTCTTTGCTAGTTCAAGGCCAGCGACCCCCACCGAATTAGGGCCAACAGGGGTCCCTGGCCCTTAAGCAAGGACTGGCGAGCATCACCAGCCCCTGGGCAAAGCCGATGGGTGCCAATGACCCCCGTGGATCCTTAGGTGAGGGTCGCGAATCTCTCGCGGTTGAAGACAAGGGGTCACGGCTTCGCTCTCGCCCTCTCCCTCGCGAGCCATGGCGAGGGCGTCACGGCCCTCACTTGCGCTTGCCGTGGCCAGATTTGGCCATGGCAACCCTTGCTGACTCAGATATGGCCACAGCGAGGGCTGCGACGTCCTCATCTTCGGCCGCAAGGGATTCAAGGCCCTTGCCCAGGGATCCGCGAGGGTCGTCGGCCCCCGCCGACTCTCGCCCATAGCGCTAGCGATGCCTGCAGGTCCTTGCCTAGGGGCCGGGGACCCTTGTCAGCCCTAATATGGCGGAGGTCGTTGGCCTTGAAGCCAGCAGAGGAAAAAAAACAAAAAAAAATTATTTTTTTTCAGATAAAAATTTTAAAGAATTATCCAGATCAGCGCCGGCAGCCACGTAGAACAGCTGGCATCTACGTCAGCAATTTTCAGCTAATAGAACTAAATCGGCATTAAGTGAAAATATTTAGGACTGAATCGATAATTTTAAAATGTTTAGGATTGAATTGGCAAAATTATGAAAGGTTTATGAGTTTTATGACGGCAATTTTCCTAATGATTCAAAAATCTGCTTATTATGTTAGTGTCCATGTGTGCCGCTAGTGGGGTCTTAGTATAAGTTGTTGTATATGCCTCTGAAAATGATATTAACAAGAATAATAAACTAGTTGGGCCCTTGTCAGTTGGTCGCCTAAATTGACTTTGAACGCCGGTCCCTAGAAGCATGCTAGGCTCAAAGACATTTGATTTCCCATTAGGAAATTCTTGTGGCTAAGAAGCGTCATGTTGGACGTCACTCGATGGCGACCTAAGTTAAATTTGTTGAAGGACTTTAGAAAATTGGATGACACAACGGGACTGAAATAATCTCAATTGATCGAGCAGTCAACGGAAGGGTAAAGGAGGGGAAGGATAATAGCAAATCCTTAGGACATGAACTTTTTCTTCTTCTTTTTTTGTATTTTAGTAAAGCGTAATTATATAAGCCCGCGTTTTTATTGATTTTACACATGCTAATTCCCAAAATGTTGCCACTTCCGTATCAGATAGATCGGTAAAAGTGCATATGATACCCACGTTTGTCGCGGTATCATTACGAAATCCAGAATGCGTTCGTTGATTTTTCCTCGTATAATTAGGGGTTTCTGTTTAGTTTATTGCATGAGAATCGGAAAGACCATGCACGCTGTGGAATTATCATGGCGAGCCATAGGTCACGTGAGACGGCCAATTAAAAGGAAGTAAATCTTTCCGATGAGCTTTGACAATCCAATCCATAGTCTCGTTGGCTTCACGGGGCTCATATTTGATAGATGCTCCATTAAGCTGGGATAGAATGAATCTGCAATCTTCTATAATCGTTCGCACGGGCCATGGGCTTAGAACTCGGCCTGATAAGTGCTCTACCGTTGATAAGCTGTCCGTGACTACTTCCACTTCAGCGCTCAGATCAACTCAAGTCTTCAGTTCCTGTGTCTCCTTCAGCCTCCACAGTACCGCACGAGGAGCTTGGGCTTCCATCGCAAGGACTGAATAGGCGTGGGTCTTCTCAGCATAACCATCAGTGAAAACGCCTTCGGAGTCCCTGCAGATTCCGGCTATGGATCCCTCAAGTAAGTCGTCAGACCATGAGCCATCCACATTGTACTTCAGCTTTCCTTTCTCGGGTGGAACCCATCGTGCAAGTACCTCCTTTTCCTCTTTTCCTCGGCCTCTTGCTTCTGGATTTCACCTTTTGAAGAGCTCATTCTCTGCAATTGCTTTGTCTACAATCTCTATTGAGCTTGACTGTTTCGCTCTTTCCGGATAAGCCGTAGGGTCTCCGCGAGCAGGGGAGTTGCATTTCATGGGCCGGGCAGAGGAAATGAGCCCAGAGACTCGGGACGAGCTGAAACAGATCGAGAGTTGCGATTCTTTAGTTAGGAAGGATTCGTTTTGGAAAGGGAGAAACTCTCCGACGTCCAAGTCGATTTTGTTACACCAAAATATAAATCAACTTTTAGTCATTACTGGTAAGTGACAGAATTAGCACATGAGATGAAAGTTTGGTCATTTTATGGACAGAAGCACCGATGACTTGAAAGAAATCGACAACTTGTTAGCAAAGTCGTCGCAATACAATGTGAAGTTATCGACCAGAGCCTTAAAATTTCTCGACAAAGTCATTGAACATCGACGGTGAGCAATCAACGAGAAGACAAATGATAGATGGTTGTGTTCATATATCCATTCGTTTAGGTTTCATGTAACTTCTTTTGGATTAGTATACGTAAAGTAACTTTCAGTAACCGCCATTAGGAAGCTTTTTGTTTTTTTGAATTCCAAAGTTGTAAGTGCCTCTAAAGGATTGTAAACACTCTGAGTCTCCATTTATTTCGCGAATAATGTGATGATTTCAGAAAATATTTTTTGAAAAGTCATTTTTCAGGAAAATTATCATATTTTTTGGTTTTTGACTGAGACTTAAAATAAAATTGAAAAAAAAATTCCATTGTTTGGCAAAGAATTGATTTACCTAGAAAAAATTACTAAATAACTCCAATTTTTAATTATTATTTTATTTTTGCAAATAAAAAATTTATATATAAATTGTTTTATTTTTTAATTACTTCATTATTTTTTTCTATTTTTTTTTTCTTTCTTCTTTCATTTCTTTGTCAGCCGATCACAGATCACGAGCGAGGCTCAGCCTCATCGCAGCCTCGTGGAAGGTTGGTGACTCAAGCAGAGCCTAATTCACAAGGCTCGACATCACTCGAGGCTAGCAACGCGAGGCTTCGCTCAAGCCAGCAAGGTGAGCCTCAATGTTGCCAGCCTCAAGTGAGGTGAGCCTCGACATCGCCAACCTCAAGCGAGGTCACTTCTCCCATGGCTGGTAACTCGCTGACAAAGAAATTAAAGAAGAAAGAAGGAAAAAAATTTTTAAGGTAGCTAAAAAAATTTAAAATCATTTTGTACGAAAAATAAAAAAAAATAGATTTTGGAAAAATTAAACAAAAATAGAAAGAAATAAATGAGAGGAGGAATGAAAGATGAGAAAAATAATTTTTCGGGATTAGCTTTTTTTTACGAACAAAATGCTGAAAAATCCATAAAAACATTTTTCGAAAAGTTGTTGTTAGGATGTGCACGCGTGAGTTGTGTTTGAAGAGTCTCACATTTGAGAATTAATGTGCTGTTGAGCACTTAATATATCCAAGTTGGTCAATAACTCATTAGCTTAAGATTTTGAGTTAAGGTGGGTTTGATTGGATATGTTAACGGGCTCGGACATGGGCTTCCTCTTGTCAATCTCCCGGAAAGAAGGTATCGGACTTCTGTCGCTCACTCCCATCAAATGGTATCAGAGCAAAAGCTAGCTCAAATGTTAAAACGATTCAACATGGACGGAGGATCTATTAAGTTCCCATCAAATGGTATACGAGAATTTCGGATTATGGAGAAAAAAATTTTGAACCCTATTTTTATGTTGCGACTAGCGTTTATTTTGAAGGACGGAGGATTTTCGTCATATAAGAGTTTTGTGAGCCGTGTGCTTTGTAGAGTCACGAAAGTCGACTTCTGAAATCTGTACTCTCTTTGATTATAGTAAAATCTTGTTTTTGACTCGCCCATAGACGTAGATCACCTTGATCGAATCACGTAAATCCTTGTGTTCTATGTTTATTTTTTCGCATTTGTTTCAACAAACTGGTATCAGAGCCAAGTTCGTTTCTAGGATTCTTTGAAATGACATCTTTGAAGTTTCAGATCTCATCTTTTGACGGACAGAACAATTTTGGATTATGGAGAATAAAGATGAAGGCTTTATTGAAGTGAGAAAGTACTATTAGAGCACTGGATGGAAATTATT
This sequence comes from Rhodomyrtus tomentosa, assembly GCA_028455895.1. Taxonomy (NCBI): domain Eukaryota; kingdom Viridiplantae; phylum Streptophyta; class Magnoliopsida; order Myrtales; family Myrtaceae; genus Rhodomyrtus; species Rhodomyrtus tomentosa. The sequence goes on along the minus strand of JAPCWY010000003.1, from coordinate 6,157,005 downwards.
CAAACGACATGACTACGGCTGAGATTGAAGAGATTGATGAGAAGGCGCATAACGCAATCCAGTTGTCTCTAGATGACAATGTTTTGCGAGAAGCCGTCGATGAAGAAATGGTGACTGGTCTTTGAAAGAAACTGGAAAGTCTCTACATGAAGAAATCTTTAACATCGAGACTTTATTTGAAACAACGTCTTTATACTCTAAAGATGCGTGAAGGTATTTCTGTTCAGGAACACTTGAATAAATTTAATAAAATTGTTGTGGATATGAAAAATCTAGATATTAAACTCGAGGATGAAGATAAAACTTTGCTCGTGTTATGTTCACTGCCTAGCTCATACGAGAATTTTGTGAACTCGATGCTTTATGGACGTGAATCCATAACTTTGGAGGATGTAAAAACATCCTTGAATTCTGCAAAACTGAGAATAAAATTGAATAGGAATATCAATGGAGACAGAGCAGATAGTTTGCTTATGAGAGGCAGGGCCAAGAGCAGGGATAAAGTTTTCCGAGGAAAATCTGTTAGTCGTTCAAAATCTAGGCCATTTGGAGATAAGATGAACGTCGAGTGCTACTATTGTCACAAGAGAGGACATTACAAATCAGATTGTCCTTTGCTTAAGAGAAATAAGAAGCAGCATGATCAACGACAAGATGCGGCGAATGTTGCTAACAAAAAATGAGTCTAATGCGTCAGACAATGTTCTTACGGCATACTATGTTGTTAGTTTCCAACGATGTTTAAATAATGGACTTGGGAGCATCATATCACATGTGCCCAAATAGGGAATGGTTCACCACAGATGAGCCAATGAATGGTGGATCGGTATTGATGGGAAATGATGTTGTGTGCCGAGTTGTAGGAATTGATACTGTTCAAATTAAGTGCCACGACAAAGCAGTGAGAACCTTGACTAAAGTAAGGCACATACTAAACTTAAAGAGAAACCTTATCTCATTGAGCAGTTTGGATTCCATTGGATGTGTATACTCAAGTGGAGGTGGAGTTCTCAAAGTCTCCAAAGGCAATCTGGTTGTGATGAAAGTAAACAAGGTGAATCACTTGTATCATTTGCAGGGTAGCACAGTTATGGGTCCTTTAATTGGCACATCCAATTTCATTTTTGATAATGATAGAACGAAATTGTGGCATATGTGTTTGGGCCACATGAGTGAGCGTGGGATGGCAGTTTTGAGTAAACGTGGTTTACTTTGTGGTGAGCAGACGATCTCACTAGATTTCTGTGAGCACTATGTACTTGGCAAGCAGTGCAGAGTTAGATTCAGTACGGGCATGCATCGATGAAGGGCACGCTCGACTACATCCATTTCGATTTATGGGGACCAGCACAGGTTCCATCTAAGGGTGGTACTCTTTACTTTGTAACGTTTATTGACGATTATTCCAGGAATGTTTGGGTTTATTTTCTAAAAAGAAAAAGTGACGTGTTTGAAACCTTCAATAAGTGAAAAGCCCTTGTAGAGAATTAGACAGGGAAGAAGATCAAACGTCTTAGGACCGATAATGGTCTTGAGTTCTGTGGTGGCGATTTCAATGAATTCTGTGTAGATGAAGGTATCATTCGACACCGTACATTTAGGCACACTCCACAGCAAAATGGAGCGGAAGAACGGATGAACAGAACTCTATTGGAGAGAGCAAGATGCATGCTCTCTAATGTTGGCATGGAAAAGGTTTTTTGGGCTAAAGCAGTGAACACGGCTTGTTTTCTGGTTAATCGTTCTCCCTCAACAGCAATAAAATGCAAGACTCCTTTTGAGATGTGGTCAAGTAAGCCTTGTGATTATTCTAATCTAAAGTTTTTTGGATGTCCTGCTTATTATCATGTTAAGGATTGTAAGTTAAAACATAGAGCAAAGAAATATAGCTTTGTTGGGTATGCTGATGGGGTGAAAGTTTACCATTTGTGGTGCTAGGAACTTAACTCATCTAAGTTCATTATTAGTAGGGATGTTACTTTTAAAGAAATGCTTATGCTTGATCAAAGGAAGGTTGTTGATGAGTCTGTAGGAAAACATGAGAGTGATATGAATGAGGTGGAGGTTCAGGTGGAACTTCGAGAAAAGATCTCTCAGAATGATTTGAGCGAGCAAATTATTACTGTTGATTCAAGTTCAGATGAGGAAGTTTTAGATGAGGTGGAGCAACCACATTCTATTGCTACTGGCAGAGAAAGAAGGGAGACTCGGCCCCCTCAAAAATATGGATTTTCTTATCTGGTGGCTTATGCTCTTACGACAACAGAAGATATGGGTATTCAGGAATCTTCTACCTATACTGAAGTTATTACTTGCACAGAATCATATAAATGGGCTGTTGCTATGGTTGAAGAACTTGAATCACTCCACAAAAACCAGACTTGAGATTTGGTGCCGTTGCCTAAGGGAAAAAGAGCCATCGGGTGTAAATGGATCTTCAAGAAAAAGGAAGGCATTCCAGGTGTTGAAAATGCTAAATGCAAGGCACGGCTTGTAGCTAAAGGCTACAATCAAAAGGAGATAATTGATTTTGATGAAGTGTTCTCTCCTGTGGTAAAATACACTTCCATTCGTCTGTTGCTGGCTATAGTTACTCAATTTGACTTAGAACTTGAGCAACTTGATGTGAAGATTGCTTTTTCGCATGATGAGCTTGAGGAAGCTATTTATATGGCCCAGCCAGAGAGCTATTATGTAGAAGGCAAGGAAGATCATGTCTGTAGATTGAAGAAATCCTTGTATGACTTGAAGCAGTCTCCAAGACAGTGAAATTGATACTTAGGTATCTTAAAAGCTCTGCAAAGCTGGGTTTGGTTTTTGATAGAAACAATTCCAACGGTACCTCAGTTGTGGAATTTGTGGATTCTGATTGTGCAGGTGATCTCGATAAGAGAATATCTTTGACTGGTTCTATTTTCACTCTATTTGACTCGACTATTAGTTGGAGATCAACTTTACAGTCAACAGTTGCTTTGTCTACCACAGAGGCAGAGTATATGGCAGCAGCAGAAGCAGTGAAAGAAGCTATTTGGTTAAGAAATCTTGTTCAGGAACTTGGGCTCCAGTAGGAATACAATTCGGTTGTCTTTTGTGACAATCAAAGTGCTATATACTTGATTAAAAATCAAGCATATCATGAGAGGACTAAGCACATTGATATCAGGTACCACTTTATTCGAGAGACATTTGCTAAGAGAAATATGATGGTAAAGAAAATTGCTATTGTCGACAATCCTGCTGATATGTTGACAAAGTCAATCCCCGCCAACAAGTTTAAGCATTGCTTGAACTCGATTGGCATACTTGGTTGAGCTTTGCCCCTTCTGGGGCCTAGTGGCGAGGTGAATGAAAATTCTATATTCATTTAATGAAATAGATATGTTCTTTCGTTGCATCCCCTATTTCCTACATCGAGTTAGCTCACGTAGGCTTAGGGATGTTAGGAGAATGTATTCGGCTTATTGACTGTTTTTTTCTTTAATTTCAAGCCAAGGTGGAGATTTGTTAAATATGTCTTGAATTTTATGTACCAGGTTTGGTTCATCACCCGACCAGACATATTTTTTGTGCGGCCCAAAAGTGAAGAAGAAATTGAGATTTTGTTCGTGACGAGGAGAGTTGGGCCGATAAGGCCTCAATTGTGTTCCGCTAAAAAGACGGAGCTTGTATACTCTATATAAAGCCCATTTAATCAACCACAAAACTCAACCGCGCCTTAATTTTTATTGTTACTTTTCACAACTTATATTCCGTTACTTTATTTGTAATTTCAGATATCTTCGTCGTCGATTAAGTTTCGGCAAATCATTTTCAACTTTGTCGTCGATTAAATTCCGACGAAGCATAGCTGTTTATTGATTCATTGAGGCCTCCGTTTGGAACCGCCACAAAACTTATCTATTCCTAATAAAAGCTCGAATAACCAACTTCCGTGAGAAGGGACACACCATGATGCCAATACATCGCGATGGTATCATTTCTCTTTTTTCCGGGGCTGATGACGACCCTTATCGGGACTGGAACTGAGGCGACGGCGAAAAGTTGGAAGTGAATGGATTAGGATGGTCGTTGAGATGCTATTTGACGTCGGGCTGCGTAGCATTACCTTAGGCAGCTAAGCTAAGTACAAACAAATGCGCTTGTCTTGCAGCCAGCCCCTATGAAATGTAGGCCACTGAAGAAGAGAAGGGATAGAATGACATTGACTCGGCAGCCAGCCTCGGCGCTGGGGCCCAGTGGGCCCGACCGCATTCATGGCCCGAATTGGACTTTCATCTCCACCTTCGACGCCCTTCGACGCGGACGAGTAAAAGAATCCTAGTTCGAACGGGTCGCGCCACCCAAATTCCTCGCCCGAATCGCTGATATTTCACTGTCTGAAACCCGAATCTGCCTGTCCCGATGTCTGGCCCAATGGGAATGGTTAATGTCTAAATTAATTGCCATGAGGAGGAGTGCGTGATAAACAGAATTAATCATCATTTAGATGTCCGGCTGAATTATTGCGTTTTTCTTGAGCCTTCAAATTTCTCAAAGTCTCTTGATATGTAAATGAATGGATTGATTAGAGGACGGGGTGGTTTTTTTTGTTTTTTATTTTTTGAGGGGGTGGAATTTCAAATTGTACGAGAACCGTATTCCAAGAAATTAAATACGTAGCATCCCAATTTTGTGAATCCGATGCTCAGTGCCTCTGCTTGGTTTGTTGTTCTTGTAATGCATGAACCTTGCTTCGATTCATCTGTTCTCTTCGTTTTCTTAAGATTGACTGCAGTTCTCCAGAGTAAACACCCGACTTGAAAAAATCAGACGAATTCATCCGTGCAAAATTAAGCAACAGCTTTGCTCATGTATCATTCCTATTGTTGACTTGACATCCACAAGATTCCAAAAGAGAGTTTTCCCATTCCCCAGTGCCCACCATTTCATCGCAGATAGACCCAAAAAGCCAGCCGAGACAATGCTTCACCGAGAAGCCAAAAAGGTTTGGCTTGCATTGCTTGCGTTTGGCTACATTCGCTTTAGCCCCGTTTAGCTTTTTTTATCTTTGCCCCTCCACCACTCCTCCTCAGTCCTTTCGTCTTCTAAAACTGCTCGAGCCCGAGTTGGTTCTGTATTCATTAACGCTACAGCCAAGTTAGCCAACTCTCAAAGCAGAGCCGCTCTGTCAAACCCCATCTTTTTTTTTTTAAATCGTGTCTGTCCGATCTTTGCTCTGACCCGGATTGCTGTGGGTCACCCTCAGCTGCATTCCACGGCTTGAGTTGATCCATTTGTTCATCACGCGATCGATTCTGCGGAGAAAACTGATACTTCGATAACTTCGAGGAACCTGTCGTAAAATCACGAGCCATAACTCCCTCGTTAACAGCCAGAGATAGAAACGGTCCTTCGGACAAGGAAGATTGTTGGGCAGGATGTGTCGGGCTTTTTTTGTTTTTTGGGTGGCAAAGACAAGGGAAAATGAAAATTAACGGCTTCCGCGGACGTTCTCATTCCTACTTCTTGGCTTATCTGGAAGTCTGAAGAAGTGAAGCAATTGGTCACATGCTCGACACCCCCCATTTTACTCTTCTTTTTGACGATTTGTTGAAGAAAATCAAGAAAGAAATGGAGAAAAACTGGCCACTAGTTATTGGTGGTTGCTGTACGTCTTAGCGGGAAAGCTGTGTTGGAATTCTACTTATCAGAAAATTCGTCTCCTTTCAATTTCAGGCAACGAGAGTCTGTCGCATGAAAACCCGATAAGACGATAACGTTCCTTGCGTTAATATTTGGATACACGCCCTTTGTTCCTTGTCGCTGCTTCAACTCTGCAAATCTTTTAGACTGCTCTGTGTCTATCGTTTCTGAGTTTCTCAGTTGCTCTGTTGGTTTCTTTTCCTTTCGGGGATTTGATGGGTTGAAGTGTCAGTTATGAGGTTGAGCAGAGATGGGTGCTGGGGCTATGTCTACAGGGAAGTGGAAAGTTGAGTTTTTTACTATCAAGATTTCACGTACATGATTGTGAGGTTAGGCTTTCTGGTTGCTGCTTCAATTGCAGCTTATGCAGTTAAGCAGCTAAATTTTAGAGGCTCAAAACCACCATCTTCTTCTCTCCAGTTCAAGCCTCTAGGTAATGTGATGATTTTTATTATGTGTTGCTTTTCCAGTTATCCATAGTTTTTTTGTACTTTGCTTGAATTGGTGTCTTTTGTGAAGTGGGAAGATATGATATGTTTCGTCATGTTGGTGCCTATATGGTAATGACTCTGTGTATCTGTCCTTTCGGGGAATCTTGTTCTGCTCTTATGCTGATGATGCTCTTGTCCAGAGAATGGTGACACAAGCTTTAGGAGGCAGGGAAGTGAGGGAAGAGATGAAGAGCACTCAACATATTCTACTCATGGCCTCAAAGAGGAGGAAGTGAGTATAGATTGCGATTATTTCATCTTTTGATGTGAATGTACAGAGCTTGAACTTGTCAGTCTTCTTTTGTTGGTTAGCTCGAGAAAAGTGGGACTAAAAACGTGGCTTTTCTTGGGATTATGCTTATTCCCAATTTATTGCAGGAAAAAGAGGAGGAAGAGGAGGTTGAAGTGAAACTGATCAGCAGTGTAATTAACGCAGCTTCGAGCAATGAACCTGATATGGAAACTGAGGACATTTTGCCTGAATTTGAAGATCTTCTATCTGGGGAGATAGAATTTCCATTACCTGATGATAAGTTCGATGATGCAAGCAGAGACAGAGTTTACGAAATTGAAATGGCAAACAATGCGAGTGAACTGGAGAGGTTGCGTAGGCTCGTGAAAGAATTGGAGGAGAGGGAAATGAAGCTGGAAGGCGAATTGCTTGAGTATTATGGGTTGAAGGAGCAAGAATCAGACGTCGTCGAGTTGCAAAGGCAGCTGAAAATTAAGACTGTTGAGATCGACATGCTGAAAATCACTATCAATTCACTACAGGCAGAGAGGAAGAAGCTGCAAGACGAGATTGCTCATGGAGCTTCAGTGAAGAAGGATCTAGAGGTGGCGAGGAACAAGATTAAGGAACTGCACAATCAGATTCAATTTCAGGCAAACCAGACAAGAGGCCATTTGCTGTTGCTCAAACAACAAGTGTCTGGACTTCAGGCCAAAGAGGGAGAAGCTGTTAAAAAAGAAGCCGAGGTAGAAAGGAAGCTAAAAGCAATGAAGGAGTTGGAGGTCGAAGTCATGGAGCTGAAAAGGAGAAACAAAGAACTCCAGCATGAGAAAAGAGAATTGACTATAAAACTGGATGCTGCAGAAGCTAGAGTTGCAGCTCTTTCTAACATGACCGAGGTAAGAGTTCTGCTTTATTCTTTGTCCAATTTATTACTTCTTATTTCGATGTTCTGCTGCATTTATCGATCTATATTAGAGCAGATATCATCCCATCCCCAAGCAACGCAAGGACCTTTATCGTGCAACTATACAGCTTGCAGTGTCGAGCAATCCTTATGAATAACCAAAAGATCTCTTAGTTCTTCTTTGTTCTTTGACCAATTTATACTTCTTATTTCAATCTTCTGCTGCATTTTTCGATCTGTATTAGAGCAGATATCATCCCATCCCAAAGCAACGCAAGGACCTTTACCGTGCAACTGTACAGCTCGCAATGTCGAGCAATCCTTGTGAATAACCACAGATGATCTCTTAGTTTCTGAATGGCCTTGTATACTTATTCCAGTTTTAGCACATCATCATTTTGTCTCCATAGACTGCTGATATGACCCAATTCTAAGAAATGCCGATACATGATTCAAATAAGAGGTTTCCTGAAGTAGTGTGCTACATACATTAAAGCATCAGTTGTTGCTGATGTTAGAAAAAGCTGCCTTAGCTACTTAATTTACTGGGGGGCATGCCTTTACACTAGCTGTTACTATGATTGAGGGGCTATCATCACTGAGAACCTTCTCTTAAGTGGATTGGCAAGTGCTGGACTAGAGTAGACATGTTCAATAATGCTTCCTTTGTGCAGACCGAAAGGGTTGCATCCGTGAGAGGGGAAGTCAACAAGTTGAGACACATGAATGAAGACCTGTCAAAGCAGGTGGAAGGACTTCAGATGGACAGATTCAGCGAAGTTGAGGAGTTAGTCTACCTCCGTTGGGTCAATGCATGTTTGAGGTATGAGCTCCGGAACTACCAGACGCCAGCAGGGAAGGTATCAGCTCGTGATCTTAGCAAGAGCCTAAGCCCCAAGTCGCAAGAGAAGGCCAAACAGCTGATGGTAGAGTATGCTGGATCAGAACGTGGACAAGGAGATACAGATGTTGAAAGCAACTTTTCACACCCTTCTTCTCCTGGAAGTGAGGACTTTGACAATGCTTCTATAGATAGTTCCACCAGCAGATATAGCAGTCTCAGTAGGAAGCCTGGCTTACTACAAAAATTGAAGAAGTGGAGTAGCAGCAAAGACGATTCAAGTGCTTTTACATCGCCGGGGAGGTCCTTCTCAGGTGGGTCACCTGGCAGGGTCAGCATGAGTCTACGACCGAGGGGCCCACTGGAGGCCTTGATGATGAGGAATGCAAGTGACAGTCATGCCATTACAACTTTTGGTGCGATAGAACATGAATCTGTTGATTCTCCGGGCACTCCTAGTACCCCTCAGCTTAAGGGTCAAACACCATCTGGCAATTCATTGAATGCGGTGGCGAGTTCATTCCAGTTGATGTCTAAATCTGTAGAAGGTGTTCTGCATGAAAAGTACCCTGCTTATAAAGACCGTCATAAGTTGGCATTGGAGAGGGAGAAGCAAATCAAGGAAAGGGCCGAGAAAGCAAGAGCTGAGAAGTTTGGTGATAGGAGTTTCAACATTAACTATGACTCGAGCCAGTCGGCCAGGGAGAAAAATATCTCGCTTCCACCAAAACTTTCTCTGATAAAGGAGAAAGTAGTTGTTTCACAAGATTCAGGAGGCCAATCAGGTGATGCTAAGGCAGATGATCCTCAAACAGTGAGTAGAATGAAGCTAGCGCACGTTGAGAAGAGGCCTCCGAGGACACCTCGTCCACCACCTATACCATCAGGAGCTGCCCCTAGTGTTGCAAATAATTCGAGTGCGGTTACATCTGCAGGCCCACCTATGCCTCCACCCTTGCCAGGCATGCCACCGCCTCCTCCGCCACCACCGGGCGGGCCACCTCGTCCACCTCCTCCACCAGGCAGTCTTCCTAGAGGAACAGGAACCAGTGAGAAGGTTCATCGGGCCCCTGAACTAGTGGAGTTTTATCAGACACTGATGAAACGTGAGGCAAAGAAGGATACGTCATCTCTGATTTCTTCCACAGCGAATGTGTCAGATGCTAGAAACAACATGATTGGGGAGATAGAGAATAGATCAACTTTCCTTCTAGCTGTGAGTTGTTTTTCATCATTTGCTCATGAAACTTTCCTTCTCTTGTTGTTTAAGTCCATAGAGATATTTCATCTTCCTATTACAGGTAAAGGCAGATGTAGAATCGCAGGGTGAATTTGTGCAGTCCTTGGCTACAGAAGTCCGAGCAGCATCCTTTACCAAGATTGAAGATCTTGTGGCATTTGTCAACTGGCTGGATGAGGAACTTTCCTTCTTGGTAAACAGATTTGATTTTGCCTTGCAATGTTGGCTTCACGCACTCTGCAGAAAAGACCCTTAGACATCTCTTGTATTTGGATTAGGCATCTGGATATGTTTCAAGCCTACTAGTGAATCTGAAATTCTAGTCTTGAACTTGATGCCTCTGTACAAGCTGAATTAATCTCTGCAATGAAGAAGGAGAGAGCATGAAATCGAGTTTATAAGGAGTTATTGTAATTCCTTCTGCTCTTGTCCAAGCATTACATATTCAACATAGGAATTTAAGAAATTTTTAGTCCTGCCTATTTGAAAATCCCTCCAGCTTCAAGCATGTAATTTATGCGTGCAAAATCTCCGAATTATTTGCTGACTTCTGCAATTTCCTTAGTTAATTATACTTTTTGGCTGGCAGAAATATCTGATCCTTTTGTTTATCTGTCATGAACAAGGTCGACGAAAGGGCAGTTCTAAAGCACTTTGACTGGCCTGAAGGGAAAGCAGATGCATTAAGAGAGGCAGCATTTGAATACCAGGATCTGATTAAACTGGAGAAGCGCATTTCCTCTTTCACTGACGACCCAAAACTTCCTTGTGAGGCTGCACTAAAGAAGATGTACTCATTGCTCGAAAAGTAAGCACCTTCTTTAGCACGCTTGAATAATAAGAGACCACCCAAATTTATTCACAATCGCGGTTAAGATTGAGGCATTGGAAGCGAAACAATAAACCTGTTATTCGTTTGCTTCTAAACAAATTGGTCGTTTAGTACCTTTGCTTCAAAGCAATTGGCTCTACAGGAATAAAAATTGCCCAAAGTTTTGCACCAGAGTGAATTGCAGAGTGATTTTTTTTTCTTTTTTTACAATGTCACATGCTTCATTTTTCTCTTTCTCTGGCAGAGTGGAACAGAGTGTGTATGCTCTCTTACGCACAAGGGACATGGCAATGTCACGATACCGGGAGTTTGGAATCCCAGTCGATTGGTTGTTGGATTCAGGAGTAGTTGGCAAGGTATTTGCAAGCCTGAGTTCATTCTTCAATATTCTTAAAGGGAATCTGAATGTCTGATTTCATTTTTTGTTTCATTTAATTAGTTATGTTTGTCGACAGAAAAATAAGAACTATATCATGGATCTACATTCGATGCGTAGTGAATCATCTTTCCCAACGTTGTAACACTATGCTACTAGTTATAGCTGAAACCAGCTTTATTATAGTCCAGCAGAACTTGGAAGCCTTTTAGTCCTGGAAGAGTGCATCGTCCGATAAATTTGCTTCCGACAAAACTCTAAATACCATCTCATGTTACATATTTTGTTAAGCTTCTCATCTGATGATTTTCCCTGTTCGCAGATCAAACTCTCTTCTGTGCAATTGGCAAGGAAGTACATGAAACGCGTGGCATCTGAACTTGACGCACTGGGCGGTTCTGATAAGGAACCAAACAGAGAGTTTTTGCTTCTGCAAGGAGTGCGATTTGCTTTCCGTGTGCATCAGGTACATCTTCTTTGCCACCTAGTCTTATACAGTTGTGGAGGACAGTGGATGGTTCCTTGATTGTCGTCTCAATTGGCCAAATTTAATTTTTGGCAAAATTTAAAACAGTCATTGTGCGAAGTCAGTTCCTCCTAGAATTTAAGATTTGGGCATTTTGTGATGCTTCTGCTCTCTCTCCTTTTTATGTGAATCTTCTAAAACTTTAACTGGAGCACTTCCATGCCTTGATACTAGAAATCAGATGGCATGTTTTAGATGGAAATTTTGAGTGATGACTAAGTTATGGCCACTTGCAGTTTGCTGGGGGTTTTGATGCTGAGAGCATGAAGGTTTTTGAAGAATTAAGAAACCGGGTCCATTCACAGACCGAAGAAGAAACTAAGCCGGAAGCATGAGTATACCATTTCCTCTTATTTGTATATTGCTTCTTGATCTCCAGTTCAATTATGTATATTATACCGCTTAGCCACATGAATGATTGATGTATTACTTCCGAGGTTCCTGTTCGGAGTAAACTCGAGAAAGAGGATGTATTTATGCTATTTTTGTCTCATGGATTAATTTAAACGTCGATATTTAGCATTTTGTCCTCTTGAATAAATTCAGCTGTCATGCAAAGTTTGAAAGGCTGTAAGACCTGAATAATTAATCTCAGGGAAGAAGAAAAAGCAGATTAAAATGTTCTCTTTATTGACTTTCTAGATACTGAACCTTGCTGCAAGGCTCGCTTGCATTGAGGGTGTGATTTGCATAGAAATTTGAGTACGCCGTGTCCGGTTCTCTCTTGAACTTTCGGGATCCAGCGATCACGTGTCCGGTTCTTTCTCCTGGACATTCAGGATCTAGGGATCGCGTGTCCAGTTCTTTATCCTGGACTTTCGGTATCTGGGGATCGCCGTGTTTGTGATCAATGGGGATAAAGGATGTATGAAGAGTAAATGGGAGCATCATTTGCTCTGCTTGCTAGTCACAAGCAAAGAGGTTGCAAAGGAAAACATAACGGTAAAACCTTTTGCCTTTTATTTTCAAGTTTGTAGAATCTACATACACAACACTATATGTATGTACCAGAAGACGCAGATTTATTCTTTTCGGACGGAAACCAAAAAACTCGACAAAGGACTAGCCGCCCTCGGCGACTTGGGCGGCTTTGGAAGCTGATTACCGTAGCTATCGTAATATATGGCGCCCGAGAACTCCGGTGGCCGGCATTTGTCTCCCATCAGAATTGCCTTTTGCCATAAACCTCCCTCTCCAGATCCTTCAGAGCCCTTGTCATGATCTCCACCGATCTCGTACTCAGCATTGCCTTTCGTGGTGATAGCAAAAGCATTAGCCTTGTTGCTGGTAGCCCCTACGAGATGCCGTGGCGATGCCAAAGGTGGTTTCCCCGCGACTCCGGTTGTGTCCGATTCTTTCTCTTGGACTTTCGGGATCCGGCGATCACGTTTTGCGCACAGTGCTACTAGAGCCACGACCGAGATGAACAACCCAACAGATAGCGCGACGGAATCCGGGTGCTCAATGGCGCGTGTCGAGATGGGACGCACCATTTTGTAGTGTTTCTTCCTCAAAATTGATAAATGACAAAGTAGCTTTCTGCTTGAAAATTTTTGAGATTGAGGACGACCAGTATATACACACAATGTCATGAAGGACGTGGATTTTTTGCAGTTCAACTAGTAATGACCGGTGGAAGGTGGGAGGCATTTCTCAGGCCATTTTCTTAGTCTTATTCATGGCAACAACTCCACTAGAGAATTCATCAGTGGTTAAAGATAGCAAGCCGGTTTGTAATTAGGGTTGACTTTTCATCAAGCTTGCATCATGGTCTGTCATAATCAATTATGGTCTAACTAAGCAACGGAAGTAAAATGATCTAAAGTTACACTTGAGGAAGAGATGGAGATTAGCAAACCAAAGATGAATACATAGTTATACGTGTGTACTTAGCTTTATTTTGCCTTTGCCGTGCATTATAACTATTAAATTTCCGATCTCTAAAGATTAGTTAATAGAAATCAATTCGTGCAACTCGATTCAATTTATCAAATCATCCATGTTCGTTTTATTTCACCATAAGAATTCAGACGGTTCATACGGGGCTAATTGATTACTCACGGAAGATTTACGTGAATCATTTATGTGCATGAGGGAAAAAAAAGGCTTTGAAAAGTGTACTTCTTCTACACATGAACAGTACATTTAGACCCTAGTGCGGTATTAAAAATGGTTGGTTGGCAAGTCGATCCCCAACGATAAGAACAGACATATGCTAAGCCTAATAGTAGTGTAGGCCGCGCCTTCAATTAATTTTTCATTTTCTTCCAAATCTTGACTTTATCGATGGCCCGTTCATACAGCAATATGACTCGTTCAAACGTTCCTGCGCAACTCGCGGCTGTATCCAACGATCCTCGCGGTGACGAGACGACAGCATAATTAGGGTTTGAAATATAGTTAAAGATGCAGTTGGCCGCCGTGTTTTAAAGAAGCGGGCACGTTCACCGTCGCCCTGTTTCAGGGCCGAACTTGTCGGAAAACGTAATTGAGCGGAGAGGGTTATGTGTCGGGTACGTTACATGTGCAAGCAAAGGTTGAGCGTCGGAGATGATGGTGGCGCGGGGTTGATGATCTTAGGATGTATTCAGTAAGCGTGGAAGAGTACGGTTCTTTTCCAGACATACGTGCACAGCGTCCTGGATCCAAATTAGGTCTATTCCCCACGTCAGGAAAAGTAAAATTTTCTCCCTGGAAAGAGGCAAGTTCTTGGACAATTGCTTGGTTAGTCTGTTTGGAAAATGCCTACGTAAGTTCGAAAAACATGCAAACATTAACATTTCATTATGATCATATGACAGCAAAGCTGTACAGCTGTGCCGCCGGTTCCGGCTAATCTTGGGGCAGCTTCATTTGGTGGGCTCATGTAAGGATTGGTTCTTCGCATGGATGATTCTGTAATTCTTCTTGACTGCAAGAAGAACTAAAAAAAATTTGCATGTATTTTGACAAAATCTTAATCTCCGTTTGTTAATCAATGATTTGAAAGATATGTCATCTAAAACTAATTGCTTGTATTTCTTACAAAAATGAAAGAAGTGCATTATTTTTCATCGTCAATGAAATTTTTGAATATAAAATATTGTCAGTAATTAAAATAGTTTTTATTAACTAAGCTTTCAAGCAATAGAAGTAATTATTTTTAAAAAAATCGAATTATCTATTTTTCTCGAAACAAAATAATTTCACTTATGATAATTTATAGCATGGCTCAACGATAATAATGGTTGATGCATTGAGAAAGATTCGCGGATGCGATATGCAAAGTGTCTAGAAAGTTGGAATTAAAATGAGGGGAAAAACATCTCCAACTTCTTGATTTGGAACACTCAAAATCTGTGGCGACCTTACCTAGACGCCTGAAAAAAAAAAATTCCTGTGCAATTTCTCTTTGCTTTTCTTTTAAGACTAGGTTTAGTTGTAATATTAACAAATGATTAAATCAGATCTTGAGAAGCATTTTACCTGTTACTTGACACATAGTGATTCCAGGGATGAAATAGAAAAATGGACGATACCTGAAAATGCTTGAACACGAACCTCATTTCTACCTTTCGTGATGGTTCCAGTTAATTGCAACCATGAAATACTTCATGACTCCTATTCGTCAGCAGAAACATCGAGGCTACGAGCTGATCTACTAAGGACGCGTATGATAACATTTCTGTTTTCCTATTTCTCTTCATTTTTTTTGTTCCGGGGAATAGATTTGAAATATGAATGCGTTTGATAACACAATTGAATTTTTTGGCTCAGAAATAGTTTTTTATGAGAAATGAAAAGTAAAAAAAAATTATTTTTGAAACAAAAACTAGAAACAAGTTCCTCCCTGCTTCCTCCTCTCTCCTCACCACCAGTCGCCGCCCACCGCCAACCGTCACCATCGGCGAACTTTGCCAACCGCTGGCGACCACCAAATAGGGGCCATTGTCGCATCCGACCTCTGCCGACCACCACCCATGCCACCCGCCGTCGGTTGCCACCCGCCTCACCGTCGGCTGTCGTCGCCCTCGACCTCACTGCCAGCCACCACTGTCGTGACCTTCGATGATTGCCGCCTGCCACTGTCACCTTTGGAATAAAAAATAAATAATATTTTCTTTATTTTGAAATAGTAAATTTTAAATAATAAAATAATATACATTTTGTGTTGTTGTCCAAGGAAATTCTGTTCCGGAAATAGAAATTTTGTATCGATATCAAATACGTTTCTTAGCTGAGAAACTCGTTCAGGGAATAGAAATGAAAAAAAAAAAACTATTTCTAGGCAAAAATAGAGCTAGAGAAGAGAATGATTACTACGTGCGCTTTGAGGAACTGAACTGTTTGTTGGAGCTGGGCCAGATCAGGCCCATAAGAAGTTGGAGTTGAAGAACCAATGTCCCACAAAACTTCTCAGAATAGAAGGGCCCATAAAGGGCGCTGACCTTCTTGTTTGGATTTCTAACATCTGCACCACTCAGATTTTGTTCCCTTCCCCTGCAAAGTCAACGCCATGGTAAAGTTCGTCCAAAAAAATATTTATTTAAAAAAAAAAAAAACGCCATGATAAAGCGGAAAAAATGCCAAAACAGAAGTCTGGAGGGGTCGATTCGAGGAAGCTTCGGTGGTTCTGTCCGTTCCTCGTACTTTGCGACGATAGAGAATTAAGGTACTTCGGCATTTGAGAAAGCGACAAACGTATGATGGATGCCGAGCTGATAACATTTAAGATTGGGAAATCCCCGTTAATTATTGTTATGTCAACTTCATTATCCGTTGATATGTCGGAATGAACTAAAAGTAAATGCAACTCAACTAAGGAAGATTTTAGGGATTGGGGCAGCGTATTCATAGAGAGCAATTAGCACGTGTATGTCATTAAAACGGGACGACTTAACAAGATTTTACCCGTGGAGTGTGTGAGCAGTTCCGATACCTACTTTCGCCTTTAAGTATTTTCTTTCATATATATCTCCAGATCATTTAGATGACGGATTACGATATTGCTAACCCAAACTGGTCGACAAAACATAATAAGCATATTTGGGTCCATAGTAATTAAGTTTGTCGAAAATATATATTTTCCAGATAAACCGTAACTTTGCCCTATATGCAATTTTTCATTTGTGCAAGATGATATTCGCAATGTTCATCCGATTCCCAATAAGGGTTCCCTTAGGAATCTTTTATGCGGCAAAATTTATGTCAGTAGATCATTGTGAATTTGGTGTCTTAGACGTAATTGATCATTTATGCACTTCCAAAATTAGATTATTGACTACACATGACATGTAAATTATCAACTTAAATAAGCGCTGCCTTGAAACTTTATCTTTAAAATGTCTCACGTACTAGGAAAGTTCTGTTAAAAGCAATAAAATAAGGCCCAATCCAAAAAAAAATACCTCAAACTTCAGCATTTATCCCAAAAATATCCATAATTTTTTTTGTCTCCTAAAAAACCTTCAATTTTTGATTTTGTCCCAAGTCTACCAACCCAATCCCAAAAATACCTTAAACTTTAACATTTGTCCCAAAATTATCCATAACTTTTTTTTTGTCTCCTAAAAAACCTTCAACTTTTGAATTTGTCCCAAATCTACAGATCCAATCACAAAAAAAACCCTCAAAACCTATCTCGTCGAATTCCCGACAACCTACTTTGGTCGTTTTGCTTATATCGAAACTTCAAGTAATTCTCAACCATCGCCTGATGGTGTGACCTTATCTCGAGATAATAGCAACCCTCGTTATCGACTCCTTACCCATTGATAGTCCTCAATGCCAATCGAGCCTCCCACCGAGGACCATCGTGCCGATCCTGCATCTGTGACAACAAGCTATTGCCGACCCTGCCTCCGTGACAATAAGCTGCTGCCCCCAACGCTTCCTTGTAATCATCATTTCGGTAAATATTTGAAACATAATAAGAAGATTAGTTAATGTATTGTTCTCACTGAAATTTGCATGTGAATCTCGGGTAACTCAATTATATCTCGAAATGAATGAATGTGGCTGCAATGTGTCAAATATTCTCTCTTGAAACAATTGGAAGTACATTTTGATCTTTATCAAACAATCATGGGTTCTGTTCAACTAGGCGCGAAACACTCCTTTTTTTTAATAACTGTGATAAATTTGGGACAAAATCAAAAGTTGAAGATTTTTTAGGAGATAAAAAAAGTTGTTGATATTTTTGGGACAAAGAACAAAGTTTGAGGTTTTTTTTTGGTAAAATCAAAGGTGAAGGTTTTTTAAGAGACAAAAAAAGTTATGAATATTTTTGGAACAAACGTCAAAGTTTGAGATTTTTTTTTTGGAATTAGGCCAATAAAATAAGGAACCGGGTGCTTAATGCATATCCACTCAACGAATATAGAACCTGCACAAATTCATTCTTTCTTTTTAAGTACGATTGATAGAGAAAACTATCAAAAATCATAAACTTATTATAATTATGCCAGTTAAGTCCTTTTTTTCGGGGCAAATGAATTATAAATCTTTTGCAATTATTTCAATTCAATCTATTTGATAAGCCCGCACTGACGTAATAAATTTTAAATATTCTTTGAATTTGTTAATACTTTTTTTTGTCTTTTTTCTTTTTTGGATTAGGGCCTGTAAGATGTCACCGACCCTTAGGCAAGGGTTCGTGACCCTCGTCAAGTCACAGCGAGGGTTTGCGACCGGTGGCCAGCGGTCTCCTAGCGTCCCTAATAAAAGAAA
This sequence comes from Rhodomyrtus tomentosa, assembly GCA_028455895.1. Taxonomy (NCBI): domain Eukaryota; kingdom Viridiplantae; phylum Streptophyta; class Magnoliopsida; order Myrtales; family Myrtaceae; genus Rhodomyrtus; species Rhodomyrtus tomentosa. The sequence continues at coordinate 6,139,170 of JAPCWY010000003.1, read as the reverse complement.
AAAGAAAAGCAAAAAAGAAGGCAGAATTTTTTTAAAATAAAATATTAAAATATCACAACAGATTTGCTAAGTCAACGCCAGCCAGCCAAATGGACTGAATTAGCGCAGTTGCATAAGGTTTAGGATTCAATTTTAAAAAAAATTTAGGATCTAATTCGTATAATTATAATAAGTTTGGAAACTTTTTTGATAATTTTTTCCGATTTTGTCATCCAAGGATTTCACTAAAGGATTATACGTGATACAATTTTTAATCCCCGAGAGTTTTTAGGACCTAACTTCGGTCAGATCTCAATTATAGCCCAAAGTTTTTATATTTTATTAAAAACTTTATGTAATGCCCCAATTTTAGCTTACTTTTTTTAAAAAAATTGCTACATAGTATTTGTTGTTGGCACGATAATTGATACACCATAGGTGCATCCTTCCTGGTCCTCTTGTGCAAGGAAAAGGTCCTGTTAATGCTCTCACCCCAACATCGGATATTGACCGAATTCTCTGATAAGAAAACACAAACTTTTAGCACGTGCCAAATTTAGCACCATTGATTTTGATTTGTCATATCGTTCCACGCGTATATGACAGAAACTTATCGAAAAATCAATGAGGTCATATTCGGGTACCAATTGAAAGTGGAAAAATTGTATAAAAAAAATTTCTAAACCTTTCGCGCTTTTGCTAACTCAATATTAAACCTTTTAAATTTGTTCATTCAATTTTAAATCTTTTTACTTTTTGTCAATTCAGTCCTATTGACCGAAAATTGCTTACGTGGATGCTAGACATACTACATGGCATCACTGACACTGACGCAAATAATTCATAATAATATTTTAAATATTTTCTTTGAATTTTAATATTTTTGTACTTTTTTATTTCTTCTTTTTATATTTTTTTTTCTTCGCAGGGCACTAGCTCCTCTGGCTAGCTAGCCCTTGGGTGAGGTGAGAACAACCTTTTTCTAGGGTTCGGCGTGGGTCACCGGCCCTTGTCCAAGGGGTAGCGGGGGTCGTTGATCTCTACCGCTGGCCAAAGGAGCTGTTGGCTTATGAAGGGAAAAAATAGAACTAAAAGATATCAAGATTTAAAAAATTAAAATATTATTATTGTAAATTATCCATGCTAGTGTCAGCGATGTTATATAGAGGCGTTTGGCGTCCACGTCAATAATTCCTAGCCAGTGTGACTAAATCGATTGAAGATGAAAATATTTAAGATTGAATTGGCAAATTCAAAAAGTTTATAATTGAATTGTCAAAATTGCGAAAAGTTTATGAATTTTTTGGTAATTTATCCACTGAAGGTTAATGTTTTTTAATAAGAAGAGAAAAAAGGTGAGGTCAGAATTAGAATACGAGTTAATCTTAATGTTTTTTTAAGGAGTTGGAACCTATTTTTACCGTGTTTCGCGATAGTGAATTACTTTCTCGCATTCTTTAGTAGTGACGTGGTGATGATTGAGAGTTGATGGGTCGTTATCTTCATCATTATTATAGTGCTTTTTCAATGAAGCTTTCTTTCTAGCGTCAATTATCTACCTAATCCATAATTCTATTTGGCACAAATTATCGTAAGCTACATATCTTTTGTATCTTGTTAGTTTGGAACAATCATTAGTAAACCGACTAATTTACTTATCATTCTCATCAGTCTCTTTATGGGTTCTCTGGAGTTAGGTAAATTGGACACAGTCCAATCAATCCAATTATTAGGATAAATGCATTTGTCCCCAAGTGCAATAAAGCATTAGAACTTTTGTTTACTACAATAAAACCATAAAACTGACCCTGTTAACTATGTTTGTTCTGTTAGGGAAATCTTGTTCAATCTTTTTTCAATCATCTCTTTCCTAAATGATCATTGGAACCGATTAAACTTAATATATGTTAAATAACGTGTACAGTTGCACACGATTATCTTTTGAGTTTTATCGTGATTGTTGTGACGCTTAATAGCACTGTGTTAAAAAAGAATTCTAGAATCATAAGAGAGTGTGCTCTTTGGTGACACTCAGCAATTCGATTCTCCACGTTAGCATAAATTGACGGGGAATAGAGAAAGCATAATGGAGCAACTAACGACGGCACATTCGATAAGCATAAAAATGGTTTTGGACGCCAAAAATTAAATAAATATCGAGGTACTATTTCGTTTATCAAATAAAAGTAGAGGGATCAATGGTGACATTAACCCTCCCTAAACCGGCCTTCATGTGCCTCGATCGGTTTACTTTAGTTTATCTTGTGCGGTTCCTTATGCTTCCGTCTTTTAACAAAGTTGCTTGATTTCGCACTCGAGCCAATTGTGTAATGACGCGAATCTATGCTTGTCCAACATGTTCACACGGCAACCTCTTTCAATTTGTCGATTCTTGTCATGCACTGCAGCCTTCGTTGGGATATTGAAGAGCCGTGATTTGCTTTCCTTCAGTATCAATTCGCTTTGCAACTTTTTTCATGTTGTCGTGGGGTCTGCTTTAGCTATTCTAATAAGGTAATAAGACTTCGTTTATATATGTTTATCTATATTTATTTATTTTTATATATTTATCACTTTTCGTTTGATCGATTTTGCTTTTTATTTTATGTATCATCGAGAGGGTTTCTAATTTAAAATAAATATATTATTAATCGATTTGAACAAGACCCTATTTTCAATTTTATTTGTCGAGTGATTTGACCCGAATTTCGGATAACCTCGATCCGATTGCACGTCTCTCTTGCTAATAATAACCAGCGACGGGCCTTCGACGGGGTCCATCCGCGTCCCGTGCCACGGCGTAAAACAGCAGAGCGGATAAGAAAAGAACGAAAGCCGGATTTTCACGGGGCCCGGCGGTGGGTCCCACCAGCAAACAGACGCTGCCGAACGGTGGTGGCCCACTAATCCCGGAACCCATGCCCCGAGAAAACTAACTAATCAACGCCAGTGCCATCCTTCCGAACCCAAAAAAAAAAAAAAAACAAAAAGAGGCCAGTGCCACGTGTACCACCGAGGCGTCCAGCTATCATCTCATTTAGCTTTTCTTATCAGATCGCTATTTCTCTCTCTATTTTTCTTTTAGGGATGAAAAAGAGCAATATTCTCTCTTTTCCACTTTTCTGACAAATTATTATTCTTTGTTTGGAAAAATTTATTTTAGGCTGTCTTATCATAATAATTTTTCTATCGAACCCCACGTTTATGATATAAGCACTCATATCTCGATGCCTGAAGCATCACTTTATTTAGTGCTCACCATTTATATTTACTTAAAGAAAGTAAAGCGTACATAAAAAAAGGCAATATATTATGATTATTAGAATCACATATCATTTTAAAATTTTCCTACGAAAAAAATAGAAAGTAATTTGAACATCCATCTAAAATTTTATCCAAATCCAAAAGATGAAATCCTTTTTTTTTATGGGCAATATTCATTTTTCGAAAAAAAAATTCTAGCCATGTACACAACAAAAGTACCTTGTAACGTAATGCTTCATCTTATGAGTGATATTAGGCCTCAGCCTACACGACATAGCCAGCCGAAGCCGACGTGGAGTGTACCTTCCTTGCCGTCACTCCCTTCAATTCCTAACAATTTATTTTTTATCTTCGTTTTCTATGAGAAGAGAATAACGGCTCAAAATATAGATGAAATAGGCCCAAAGGGTCGGAAATTTCCGGCATGGTACTACACGAAAAGAAAAAGCAATTCATGTCGTTTTTGGCATTACGCGGTAATTAATTGCCCAAATCCTCCCTCTCTTTTTTGCCTTGTCGTTTTGAACGAAGTGGGTGTCGTAGTGCGATATGCGATGATGTTCCACACTAACAAACGAGTCCGACTATTTTATTTTAAGGAGAGGGTACAGGCAAAAGGGTCTTCGGTCGTCTTCCCTCTTGAAATCTCCGACTAAAATCCTCGCTCCCCTCTTGTTCAGTTGTCATCTCTCTCGTCTCTGTGCATCGGCGACTGCAGCTCAGGTATGTACACTGACATGAGAGTGATGAGTTGGAGGCGAGTTGCCAAGTCTGTGCAGGCTCTGGTGGCGCACGCTCTCCTCTTCTCCTTTGTCCTCCTCTTCCTTCTCAAGCTCGACCACTCCGTCCGGTATCGCTGGTGGTCAGTCTCTCTCTCTCTCTGAATTATTTTCATTCTCTTTTTTCTTTGCTTTTCTATTTGCGTTGCTGACGCGGAAAATTTAGAATTTTACTTGACAACCACGGCGGGGGTCCAACATTTCCCTGTCCTTCGTTGCTTGCATTTTACGGGATAGAAAGCCCAAGAATTTCGCTCGTCTCTCTCTCTCTGACAAATTTGGTTTTTTTTTTTTTTTTGGGGCTTGGTTCTTTTAAGTCTCGTCGAATTGGCGGCGTTGCCTTTTTCTGGGTCTGCGGATAAATCCTGATCCATTTCCTGTTTACGTTGCTCGCATTAGTTCTGTTGTTTATGGATTTTAGCATGTTTAAGATGATGTAGATGCGGTTGTTGGTGTCTTTTGGAGGCTTCCTTAGTTGGGTTTATTCAGTTGCTGTGTTTATCATTGTCATTCATTGTCTTAGATTTTACTCTATCATATGCTTGTGTAATTTTCCCTCTAATGGGTGACCCTGTTCTTTGCTTTTGTACTGAAGAATTTTGCAAGAGAGATTGATGTCGGTAGAAATTGGTTGTATTCTGCCCTTGGGTGGGCACGGTTCCAGCACTAATTAAGTGCCACATTTGGAATGAATGATTCTGCTTGGTAAAATATGGTTCACGTTGGGGCAATGGTGAAACAACCAACAACACCGAGGACTAACTTGAGTGTAGTTTGTTTCCATAAGACCTTTCATGGACAATGAAATTTTTATGCAAGGTATTGCATTTGCCAACTCAAAAGAATTTGAAGTATTTGTCCAACCAAAGAAATTGAATGGGCTCACAATTTGTCAAATGCTAGTCTCATGGCTATGTAGCCACCGGATTCCCTAGAAGTGGAAAGCACAGAGTAAGTTATTGAAAATGGATGAATCAAGTCTCAAGGAAAGACAAGTCTGAATCCTGTAGATAATTAGGAAGTCATAACTTGTATGATGCAGTAATTGGAGACATTATAATGGCAAATAGAAGCTAACAGACAATTAGCCTGAATTCAAGGTTTTTCCTTGAGATGTGCTCGTGCGTTAGGAGAAAGGACCAGTCAATCCCATTTTAGGAGTGGTCCACATGCTTCTATGGAGCTTATGAGTGAGCAAAAGCACGGCTTTGGCTATGACTTCCTGCTCTGCAGAGTGTTAGGAGATTAGTCAGTCATGTTGTAAAGGCCTTTAGCGCCAATTAAGAATGAACAAAGCCTTAGAGTTCCATCTTGGTTTTAAGTTAAGGAGTAAAATTTTTCTTGTTCCGGATGCCATATCTCAACTTTGTCCCCTGGTGCTTGTGGTTGAAGCTTTAGCTCGAGCACTTGGATTCCTAGCAATGCTAATCATTCCTTCACAACCAATTTAATCACGGGTTTTAATTATGGATACATACCACTACCATTTACTCCCTCTTCTACTCCACATGCGAGGTCAATAAATAGTTTTTCTTGTTGGTCATTGTCCTGCAGGATCATTTTTGCCCCTCTGTGGCTATTTCATGCTGTTGTAGCACGTGGCAGATTCTCCTTACCGGCACCAGCCTTGCCTCATGATCGTCATGTATGACACGTCTTGTGCATTAAATCTTACATGGACATTTTCTTTGAATAGTGTGTCAAATCTCATCAGTCCTACAAGCATGAACATATTCTGACTTCGCATCTTATTTATTTGAACAGTGGGCACCGTATCATGCTATCATGGCGACCCCCTTGTTTGTATCTTTTGAATTACTTCTGTGTCTATATCTCGACAGGACCTATGGTATGCAGGAAACTCCGTTAGCTGAATATTTTATTTTGTTCACCGTCAGGAAAATAAATAATTGTTTTTTCATGGTCTTGCAAGTTGTTCTAAATGGAAACTGTTTGAAGGAATCATTGCACCCATCTCATTTTTTCCTGTTGCCAAACATCAGTTGGTCTAATTTTATCGATTTATATATCTTAGAAGACCGACTGACATGTTCTGCAAACTTGAAATATGCTCAGTTGTGGACTTGAAGATTCTCTTTCTTCCCATACTGGCCTTTGAGATCGCAGTCTTGGTTGATAACATCAGGTACTTTTCTTGACAAAATGTTAAAGATTATTAAATGTGGTCTTACTTTGAATTAAAAATTTGCATATCCAGTGGCCGACTGAATCGCTCATTTAGCCCCTGGATTAAGTTAAGAGTTCTTACAAATCACACAGGCACGTTCTTATAAAAGTTACATGTTGAAATACTGTCAGCTCATGTAAAAGTATTTTCTAGTTCTTTCAGGTGCTTTCAAATAAATATAATTTTTTTTATCATGCTTTTAAAAGTATATGAAGAAGTGCATACCTGAATGTCTAGAGAAAATCTTCGATCATGGATCCTGGAATTGGTTGATATGGCTTCTGCCTTCAATGTTTAACCATCAGCAGTTTGATGCAGGATGTGCAGGGCCTTAATGCCAGGAGATGATGAAAGCCTGACTGATGATGCAATATGGGCCACCCTTCCTGTAAGTCTGCAACTCTTTCATTTTCAAGATCATAATGCTTGGGGAAAGGTTCTCCATTGATTGCTATTTTTGTTATGCGTATAGAGTAGCTTCTATGTGATGTTCTTATTCTTAGAGCTCCTGATAAACCATAAATGCACTGTCTCTTTAAGGTGTTTTTTTGGGTATAGATCTGCTCATTTACATGCAATTAGCTCATTTTTGTTAGGTGTCAAGAATAATTGGAAGAGACTTTAATTTTGTCTTAGTGGACTTGGGGTGTCGATGCTATTTTTTGATTGTTTCACTGGATGGGTGGCTCATTATTTTTCGCGGTTGAGGGAACAGACCTTTTTGATACACCTAGAAAAATAGATGAAAGATTTGAAAATGTGAGAACTAGGGGTAGCAAAGGTTGATTGGAGATCATGGTTTAAGCATATACATACAAATAATCTTCTCACTTTGTTCTGTATAAGTAGATGGTTAGTTCCAACTAAGAGATGCTTAATGATTGGATAAGTCCACGGTTCAGGAAAGTTCCATTTTGCTGCTTGTATTTTCTTTTGTTGCTCTCTTTTCTTGGCAGCAAAAATTTCCTCCAATACATGTAAACCTTCTCTATTCACTGTATCCTTGTAATGTTGACCCACACTTAACAAGTATGATATGATAGAAAATATCCCTCTCGGATGTGTTCTACTATAAAACCCATCTGGACATCTCCTACTAGATGAGGAGCGGACAGCACGAAACTTTTTCCAGAAAGCTGGCATTAGTTGGATATATGGAGGCTTCGCATGTTCCCTATGCTTGTGAGCTTCATCTAAGATTTATGTTACTCCTACTCCTTTCAGCTATTAAGGTGTCCTATAGGACGAATACCAGATCTGCTCTGTTCTTTGCTTTACTTCCCTAAACAGGGTGTTTTGAAAGTCAGACTGCACTAGCTGGTTCAACTGAAATCACCAAATGGTCTGTTCCCTTTGAACTTTGACCTAAGAACGATAGGGATAAATGGAGGTCTTAAATGGCTTCACCTGTCAAAGAATGGGAGGAGAGGGTCTGCTAGGGGGTGAGGAGCATGAGGGTTCTCTCATGGTCTTGTGCTTAATCAGGGTTTTATGTTGACGAGAAAAGTCATTAAAAAGGGAAGTCTCTTCAAGTTTAGAACTAGGGAGTAGATTCTTAAAAATTAATCATCTTCTGCTAGCTATAATTGAGTCTTTGTCGAAATTTTGCTGAGTGATTATTGAACTGGTTCAGCCAGTTGAACTACGGACCTGCAAGTTTGCAACTTGATAGTTCCTTGACAGATACTTGTGTGCAAACCGATGTTTCGGAAACGCATGCTAGATTGACTATTGAAGCTAGATGTGGGCAACATGATGTGTCATCTTTGGATATTCTTAACATTACCTTTGATTGACCATGCTAATTTTGTTTGCGTGATCGAAAGATGGAGGATGCAATCTTAGTTTTGTTCTAACTCTCGCTTAGAATCATTAGTGAGAAAGAGTTTACTTACCACAATAGGTATTTTATTACATATAAAATAAAGAAGATCTTCAGCCTACCTCGAAAGTCTGTTAGCTTCCCCTCCCTTTTGTCCTAGTCCTGCCAAGTCGTGCTTTTTCCTTGACTTGCTTTATTGATCTTTTGTATTTGATTTATGAAGAATTCCTATTATTGATAATGGGACTTAGTTTGTGCCTCATTAAGCATTTATTTACCACTTTAGTGATGTATCATCTTTCAATCAGTAGTATATGCTAATTGTTTTTCTGATATTTTTTGCTTGTAGCACTTCTGGGTTGCAATATCTATGGTCTTCTGCATTGCTGCAACGACATTTACTCTTCTAAAGCTATGCGGTAATTGGCTTATTTCTCTGCATTAGAACGACTTATGTCCTTTTACAATTGGTCTGAAGTGATTCAAGTTCATAAGAATTTAAGCCAATGTGTATATGATTTCTTCCCCAACTAGTTTGGGATAAAGGTGTTGTTGATTTTGATGATGTGTATATGATTTCTTAGTGCTGGTGTTTCTCCAGCCTATTTCATTGACATGGGACAATCGTTCTTTGAATATTATAACGTGTCTTGACTATGTTACGGGAGGTTTTCCCCTGTAGTGCTAATGAGTTTGATTTCCAATCAAGTCAATTATTGCTTGCCCCAATAAATTTTTATGATCCCTTTTTGGATTTTACTGGCCGTTAACTATTTTGTTATGTTTGGTTTTTCATTTGCTAAATTATGGGAACAGTTTTCATTTAACCGAAGTGAGTTGTTTTTGGGGCTCTACACAAAGCCTAATCCCACTGAAAAAAGTTTAGCTACTAAGACTACATTCCGATAACTCTTCTGCTCAAAATGTATGACCTCATATGTTAGTAATCGTCAGCTTTTGGGGATCTAGAATCTATATTGCATAACATAACAGTACATCCTTGGATGATTCTATGCTTCAAATTGACTTGCTTTAGAATTGAGTATCTAAGAGTGCTTTCCAATGTTTAATTGGACGTATTGCCAACTTCATGCAGGTGATGTTATGGGCCTAACTTGGTGGGATCTGTTTATAAATTATGGGTAGAGCTCAGTTAGTTTAGCTCTGTAATTGACAATGTCTCCTTTTCAAGTCCCTTTTCCTGTTAAAGTTGATGCTGGGACTCCTTCCACAGAATTGCGGAATGCTTTGCCTTCCTTGTTTGCACGAAGTGGGATAATCCAGCTATTCATGGGCGTTCTTACGTAAGAGAATCGGGTCCATCATCGATGGCTATCAGATATATTGACTGGGACAGACAGTTAATAGTTTCTTCGGAAGAAGATCAAAATTTCAGGATGTGCAGCAGCTTGCAAGACATAGGAGGCCACATTATGAAAATCCCCATAGTTGTCTTCCAGATCCTTCTGATCATGCATTTAGAGGTACGCCATTACATATGGAGAAGCTCTCAGCTATTTGATATGATACAATATTGTTCTTATTTGTCATTGCCTAGGTGCTGTGCACGTACTTATTCACTTTCTCTTATTTTGTAGGGAACACCTCGTAGTGCTAAGCAAATCCCTCTTCCAGTTGTTTTTACTCCTCTTCTTCTGGTGCAAGGAGCTGGACTCTTGTTTGCTGCATATAGATTGGTTGAAAATATTGTCTTCATGTTGCACAGTGGGGCTTGTTCCAGCAATTACTTCCTGATCTCATCAAAAATTCGTGATTGCTTTGGATTTTTGCATCACGGATCGAGGTAATTTTTGAAGCTTTGAAAGTATTAGAACCTAATTTATTCAAATCAAAGATGCATCTTCTTGAACTTAATTGACATGGCTTCAATGATGTTTCCAGGTTGTTAGGTTGGTGGTCGATAGATGAAGCCAGCCAGCAGGAACGAGCTAGACTTTTCTGCAGTGACTCTTCTGGGTGTGTATTCCTGTCCCATGCAGTCTATTATCTCTAATGTTCTTGCTCTTGTTTGTTGGTGTGTGAGGTTTCTGTTGCACTGAAAGTCACTGTTATGATCATTGTGTGTAGTAGTAAATGCTCGCAGCATGGCAGTTTCAGAAGCACCTTTAATATGGTTAGATGGATTGATTCCTGACATATAGAACTCTTTTTGCTGTGATTTAGATTATTTACCTTGGCTTGGATTCTGCAAATTATTGCAAAGATGCTTTTGCTCTTGTAAGTTCAACTTCTCATGGACTCACACTGGTGCTGTATTGTTGTGTCTTCACACAAGTTCTAGGTTGGCATTCCTAGAAACCCTTCTATGTCCTCATTTTCAGGCTCTGAGAGAGAGAGGGCCTTCTTAGTTGATGGCTAATAAATCTGTATTTGTCTTTGCTAGCAAAGCATATATAAGATGAAGAAATGCCTTGAATTGTATTGACACCTTTTGCTCTCCTTTTTCTGTTGTTTCCCTAATTCATTCCCTGAACTTTTTCTCGTGTATAGATAGGTAAGAACAAACATTCAAGCATGCAGGTCACCACAGCATGCAGGTCACCACAGCCACTTGCATGTGAACCTTAAAAAAAAAATATATATATATATATATATGAATGTGCACCACAACGAAAGCAAACTTGTTTGCACATTCATGCTGACTTTGCCCCACCCCGTTGTTCTTTCCATGTCTGGTTCAGCTACAATACCTTTTCGCCTGATGTTGTGAAGAAGTTGCCTAAGTCAGATCTTGTTGAGGAGGTAAGAAGAGTCTGTTTTCCATGTGATGTAGTCCTGCCTGGATCTCGTCTTTGTTTTTCAGTTGATCCCATATGCTACTTTAATAGAATAATATTATCTCGCATGTATCTCTTCTACTTTTCCATGTTTAAAATTCTGTTGACTTCAGATATGGAGATTGCAAGCTGCACTGAGTGAGCAGACAGAAGTAACAAAAAGCAGCCAGCAAGAGTATGAGAGACTTCAAAATGTATGTTTCTAACATCTAGGATGCTTGAGTTTTGTTTTTCGTGGCTTTCCCTTAGCGATCAGATTATTGTGTTTTCCATCCAATACGATGTGGTCCAAATTGATGTTGCCATCTTCATTGGCGGTGCATTTCTTAATTTGTCCTATGCAAGTGTTGGGTAGCAAGGATGCCGCAGAACGTAGCATAAACGAAGTAGATAAATCAATAGAAGTGGAAAAAACTGAGTTCATTTGTCTAGCTAGTGTCTGCCTTGAATGAGCTGTGGTCTTTCTAGAACTAACTGAGGCCCTTCTGTGTTTGACTCCGCTGCCGATCACTAGGCTCTATGTTCAAATTAAGAAATTGATTATCAAATGATGGGAGTTGATGTTCCGGACATAAGATGCTATATTTTTGCTTTCCAAATGCCTGGGATATATCTTGTTTGAGATATTCCGGATTTACTCACAGTTCCACTAATGGAGATGGTGAGTTTTGTAGGAGAAAATCCTTTGTAGAGTTTGCTTCGAAGAGCAAATCAACATGGTCATGCTTCCCTGCCGGCATCATGCCCTCTGCAGGTATTTGCTCTTGTCAGTCCGCTGTTAGTCATTATATATACCGGAGCTTCTGACTGGCAGGCTAGCGAATGAAATGTAAATCATGGTCAGAGAGAGATGAGTTAGAGGTTTTTGTTTAGAATGTGAGATATGAGCATGGAAGTTTAGAAGAATCTGAAGACGGATATAATATGGTTTGATATCTCCATGGCTCTTTAATCTACTACTCAAAATGACTTCTCCAGCTCTTTAAAATCTCCTGTCCTGCTCTGGATCTTTATTTCCTCATCTCTGAATCAAATATTATATATATCCACCTTCAGATTCTTCTCATTTGAAGTGAACTCCTCCGCCATTTGAGAATGCATGCGAGGTTCGTGTGGTTTATGACCCCGACCCTACAGTTCTAAAAATGGGCTAGGCTTTAGTAACTGGCGTGTTGTGATTTGCGAACCCACATTCCCACATTCCAATGATGGCATGTCCTTAACCAGGGATGAGTGCACCTTTCCTGCGTTGTAACCCTTCCTTGCTGTCGTGCTTCGCAGGTCTTGCTGCAACAAGTGTAAGAAGTGTCCCATCTGCCGCGTCTTCATCGAAGGGAGGTTGCCCGTGGCTGTACATGAAGCATAGATTTTTACATCCGTCAACTGACTGGACAATGCCAACATTCATACCCCCTCGCGCTCGTGATTTTAATGGAACAAGCGCGATTACATTGCGTTGTAGTCCTAACTTCAAAATCAAAAAACAATGTAAATATACACGGGCGTGAAAATTATTCTGGACAGGGCGGTACATTCTGGGTTTTCCTTTGGTCAGGTAGATTTTGCATTTCCTGTTTGTAATTCCTAGTCATTTCCGGTTAGTCGATGAAATAGAAGGCCTGCTGAAGATGGTGCAATTCAGGCCCTAAAGGCAGAGATTAGTGGGGCTAATATGCGTGATTATATCTAGTTAGATGGCGTCTAGGAAGCACTGACACGGTGCTGGAGCCACCATGTCTGACACGGTGGAACACGTCCAGACACACGGTCGATGAGTCAGATTTTCAATGTGCGGTCAACGAGCCGGACACGCCAGCGACATGCGACTCGTCGGAGATCTGGTGGAGGTCGGGGGAGAAGAGGGACTTTCATTGGCGAGGTGGGGTGAGGGAGAGGCGGCATGTGAGGCACAGGTGACGCGAGGTAGAAGTTGGGGATGGCAAGGACGGTATTGGCGGAGCGTTGAGCCAGATCCACGAGGCGATGTCGGTGGAGAGGAGGGCAGTGATGGCGGAAAGTTTCGCGAAGTTGGAAGGGGAGATGTTTTGTGTTCAGTGGTCCTTCCTTTTGCCCTGAGAATCCACCTAGGGAGGACACTTTCGAGCTCAGTGGTCTCTCTCGATCAAAACAGGGTGTGGGATGGAAGAGAAATTGAATAGTCAATGAGAGAGAGGTGAGTAATCAATGCAATGGCGTGAGGGTGGGGAGGTGAAGGGGGTTGAGTCAAGTGAGAGGGAGAGAGAGTGCCTGACATTTGAGGGATTCGAAGATTTGCTCTCCTTCTTTTCAAGTTTCATGAATAAAATGAAATTAGAACAGTTACATTTATTAATTCGAAACAATGAATCGCATTAACAAATATTGAATTAATATATGTAGTGTAAGTTTATTTTAGGCTCTTTTTTTATTATTTATTTGTTTGTATATTTGAATTAAGTTAGTTTGATTAAAATAATCATAGAAATGACGATTTATCATGTACACATAAAAAAATATGTTTAATATATATAATGTGTTCCCAATGTGTCGGAGTTTTTTATTTTTTGAAAATGACGTGCTAACGTATCGTGTTGTATTGTGTCGCATGTCAATGTCGTTGCTACTTAGAAGTCATATGAGTGAAATTTAGATGAAATTTTACGGCTCTACATAAAGTAGGGGCGCGAGCACCGTGATTAGTTTCTTACTTCGGGAGGTAAGATGCTTGAATTGAGGGAAATAGGAGCTCAAACCAGGGTTTCATTTGGTGGACTATATGGTGTTGGTTTTAATTCAGGCTCGCGCCATTTTCACTCTTTATTGGCTCCTAACACCCCTTATCACATTGAATTGACTATATTACCCGTCATGAATCTCACTTTTGATTTTAGATTATTTCTTATCTTTTTTTCTTCTTTTTTTAAATTAATTTGAAGAAACATTTTACTCACATCCCTTTCAAACAATTTTTTTTTTGTTCATCTTAGCCACTTCTTCCACACCCATTACAATTCAATGTTTCCTTCTTGTTTATCTTTTTTTTTTTTTTTAACTTATCCTCCATTATTAAAACCTAAGCAAGCGCTAATCATATATTGCAATAACAAAATGCTAGATTTATCTATAAGTTGTTTACTTCATTTCTTATGTTATCCTCATAATTATGATTTTTTTAATTTGACTCTTGGCATAAATTTATCACTCAAAGATTGAATATTGTGATTGATGTATGCATTACACATATTATACTTCTTAGTTGTGCTTACATTATTTTTGAATAATAGTTTCTTTGCACAAAATAGATAGTCATATACAACTCATTAAGAAAACAACTAGGCCTTTTTTTGTTGTTGTCAGAAACACAATAATTAATTTTTTTTGGTCAAACATAATAATTATAGCTATCTACTAGATAATTTAAAAAAAAAAAAAAGAGGTACAACAATTTTCTTCCAAATGGGAGAAGAAGAAAAAAAGTAAGAAAACAAATTCTTTAATCGAGAGTGGGATCCATTAGGGGTAATGTAGGCAATTTAATGTAAAAGGGGTGCCAGAATTTGTTGGCTCATTTGGATTTAAGAATGTGATTGCATGTTATTACTGCTTGTCGAATTTCTCGGATCCCTTTCGCTGTTAGGCGGAGACTTTAACAGGAGATGGATAGAGAAGTAAGATTCAAATTGACAGAGATTTTAAAATTGACTCCATTGCTAAGTATTCTAATAATTACATATCACGCGAACCATCCAAAGCTGCAAACAATACTTATTACGGGACACGGTACGAGATCAATTGCAATTTCCGTTTCCACCTAAATCGGGAATCCTAGAGGGTGAGACCTTGCGACGAGAACACGGTTACGAGCATGTCCCTGCCATAGCAATGGCCTCCATAACGGGATTCTGCACAGCGACTTCTCTTTTGGATCGACTTTCTTGCCCATTTTTGCAGTGAATTCACGAAAGCACTCACTCACCGAGCATGCGGAAGGGTACTTCCCTTCCAGGTAGAGACTGCTCGCTTCGAAGTGGCTGTGGCCGTCGACCGAAAAGTTATCTTCACAGCCTTTAATGAAAATGTCACGAGTGAACGAGGTGACCATGCTCCGCGCCCCGCGGTTTGCAATTCTCTGCATCAAAGCAAGCTAGTGAGGTTCATTTTGTTACCAACATTTCCCTTAAAGAAATTGAAATCCCCTAGTTGCACGCTTGGCGCATATTTAACTCGGAGTAAGTTTGTACGTGGGGCGACAGATAAGAGGTCATATTCAGCGACGGTGACATGAGGGAGGGTGCAACCGAGCTTCAGTCTCCCACAAGGCCGGGAGCTCATTCATGTTGCAGTTGCCGCAAGGTGGTCGGAAAATGCGTCGACCTGTCAAGTGCCCTGTCTTCATGGTGGACTTCCCGATGTCGGTCCGGGCGAGAAAATAAGCAGCAGAAAAGCATCCAAAACATCATTAAAAAAAAAAACAGCAAATTTGTTGGTTTTAGTTCATTACGTGCAAGAAATGTGACGTGTGAACCACCTACCCTTTGATATCGTTCATTAGTTTTATGTCACGGTGGTTGATAATAAGTACGGGTTTGTCGAGACTCAGATAATATAGCATGTTTCCAGGTGACTATCTTTAGCTGCGGGCAATTGGAAAGCAAAAGAATACTGCTTAAAGTTGGTAATTGCAGTTAAAGAAAAGATCGATTAGTTTTCTTCTTCTCGCCCTTTGGCATTCCGTTAACCGAGTACCGACGCGTCACCACTCCGAAATCAAATGAAAGTCCGAAGAAAAGGGTTGCCGCGAAGACTCCCAAGAGCCCCCCCGATACGGTTTTCCGGCAGCCAGCTGCAGCTGTGAAACCTAGACGCCGGAGTCGAGTTTTGGAAGATCCAGCATCCTTAAACCAGACGGTCGGAAGTACTCGAGTCCTAAAGATAACACGTTCTCCGTTCTTCCAATTTTCTCCTCAACTTGACCCAGGCCCCCCTTTGTAAAAGAGACAAAATGGTTCTGCAGTTTTTCTTTTGCTTGGGAGCTACCACGTGTCTAGCTACAAGTCAAAAATCGCATAGCTTTCAAGAACGTGGTGTTGTCGATGTCTGTCAAATTCGTACGTCCCGCTGCCTTTGACATGGTGCCGCCTGAATCAAACACGTGGGGAGTCCAGGGACGTCAGATTTACACAGCTGTCGTTTGCTAAATTTCGTAGATCTGGGATGCTATCTTGGAAAAATTCAACGGCCAGAATCTTCGTTAAGAAAAGTGAATGTATTGACGAACACCTGCACCTTAAACAGAAAAATTATCCCCAAAAAAACGCAAATCTCTTGGGTTTAACCAATTCAGTCCTAAACCTTCTAAATATATCAGCTGAGTAAGATACATTTTTACATTTTACCAACTGAATCCATTCCATCAATTTTGATCCGAAAAAGCTGACATGGAGTTCAATCAGTGCCCATCACCTTATTTGATATGCCGATTTTGACATTAAATTTTTTTAAATTTTCTGATTTCTTTCTTTTTTCATCTCTTTTTTTTTCATTTTTTTTTCTTTCCATTTTGTCGATGACCGTCCCCTCGAGCAATGGTCGAAGAGGATTGGGTGAGCTCATCATCCACTATCAAGCAATCACCTTGACGAGGGTTGCCCTAACCCAATCTGGCACCCAATCAAGCAAGGGCCGCCCTCGCCCTAATTGGGTGAGGCCGCCCTCGATGGGTACTGACAATGTATGTCCTCACTAGATCTAGATGGGAGTCGATTCGCCTCGCCAGATCTGGCTAGGTTTGCAATTCACACGCCTAGTGCCGGGCAAGGGTCTTGGCACTCGTTCAAAAAAAAGCAATGTAATATAAAAATTCATGAAACATTAAAATTGTTATTTAAAAATATACATATTAGCATATATCGTGCCATATAAGCTAATCATCTTTCAAATTAGTAATTTTTGGCCAAAATTAACTATAATCCTTAAACCAATCTCCACCTTTCCAGTACTTTCCCCTATGCCCCTTTACGGAACAAAAGCACGGCGACATTTAATACTTATCGCAAAGCACGAGGACACATCCATATTCGAAGGAAAAACAGAAAGTAATAGATGCTGTTGATCCATGTGACCTTAGTTTAGTAACCCGGGATTCTGTTAATCACTATTTTAGAGGCACTTGTTAACATAACAAGTTCATTAAAGAAATTCTATAGTTTTCAATGTACTAAATGCGTTCTATGAAATTAATGCCTTAATTATGGAATTCAAATGAAGTAAGATTAATCAGTATCTATAGTTCTTAATGTAGTAGCCTTTGATAATTTCACATGAATTTTACCATTGCTGTTAACGGATCGGCATGTTGAATGCAGAAAATTGTCCAAACAGTCCTAAACATGTAGCAATTGACTCAATTTAGTCTTGAATTTAATTTTGTCAATCAAGTCTATCCAGCCAATTGTAACCGAAAAATTACTAATGAGGATGCCATGGCACGGATGGCATTGCGTAGAAAAAATTAAATACTATTTTTATATATTTTTCCAAATTGTTTATTTATTTATTTCCTATTTTCCTTTACTTTGTACTTTCTTGTTTTCTTTTTTTGTCCCTTCTTCCTTGCACGTACCTTAGGAAAGGGTTGCCCTTGTCTAGGCTAGCGAGGGTTCACTAGATCAGGTAATGGCTGTTAGATAAATTATTTAGAAATATATCAGATATATTGTATATATTACGAGTAGGTTTTATGTGTATTTACTTTCTTGTCTTTCTTTGTATGTATATTTATATTGACTTTGTGTCTAATTGTTATATACGATTGCATTATTTAATTGTCAATTCTATCATGGTATTAAAGCTAGGTTTCTTGCTCTTCCTCCGTAAGCGATGTGGTGAACGAGCCTCGTGTTGGATTTTTTTCTCCCATCGATCTGATTTCTTCTTCCTCGCAACATCAAGATCGGATTTCTTTGCCGGTGGCCATTCTCTAGTGCTTTCTCCTGCAACTTTCTCTATTTCGGTGTCTTCTCCTGCATCTTTCTCAAGATCAAACACCATTGGCGTAATCCGAAGGCAAGGCAATCATATTCTCAAATTCTCTAGGGCTTTCTCCTGAAACTTTCTCAATTTTGGCGTCTTCTCTTGCATCTTTCTCACCTGGTGATTTCTTTGCTGGTGATTTTTGGTGGATTGTTTTTAATTTCGAATATCTCAGTGCAATTTGTGATTTTGGTGATTTTAAATTTTGGATTTCGAATTTGGATGTTTTGGGTGCAATTTCAGTGGTTTTGGGTGTTGGACAACTATCAGTGATTTCGGTGTTGGACAAATATCGAAGACAATAGGACAACTATCGAAGAAATTATTTTGGGTGCAATTCTGTAACAGAAGCCAGCTGTACGTGGGATCATGCTCTCCTGTTAATCATGATATTCGAGGAGCTTGGTAGAAATTTCAAATCTCAATTCCTTCTCGGTGGTTGATTTCGGACTTCAACGATTTCACGCTACTACTTCATTTTCACTCATCAGTGATTTCGGATTAGCAATACGATTCTTAGTGTGACCTAGCTTGGAGTGCAATTTTGTTCTCGCGATTGATCTCGGGTTTTGCTTTCTTCACCTTGCTTTCGTTTTGATTTATTGATCTCAGAATTATGGCTGATAATGATCGAATTGACTATATTGATGTTAAATTAGATTGCTCTAATTATGTTCTTTGAAAACCAATAGTGATGGCTGCTCTCGTTTATCGTGATTTGTATGAACATGTAGATGATACTCGTTCTTGTCCTGCACCTTTATCTGATACTGCAGATCTTAAACCAAAGGCTGATCAGATTTCACGACGTCAATATGAAATTAGGGATTGGCATATTGCCGATAGAAAAACAAGGGCAATATTATTTGGTTCTATAAGTCCTGATCTTTGCCCCCAATTTACTGAAATTATAGGTGCGAAACAGTTATGGGATCAAATTGCTGAGATGTTTACACAAACAGATTCTGTCCGTGTTTATCAGATTATGCAGGAACTTCATTGTGTCACTCAAGGTACACGAGCAATTCGTTGATTTTATAATTATATGACGTCGTTTTGGTCTTATCTTGATGTGTTGGCCCTTCCACCATGTTCCTCGTGTGCTGGTTGTGTTGCTTGTGCTGCATCTAGACTTGAAGATCGGAACAAGAATCGTTTGTATGAATTCTTAATGTAACTCTCACTAGAATTTGAGGGAGTTTGAAGTCAGATTCTATATTGTTATCCTACATCATCTTTTTCTGATACAGTCAAGGAACTTCAGGCTGAAGAGACCAGAGGAGGAATTTTTGGTGCTCCTCCATCTTTAGATTCCTCTGCAGTACTGGCCACTTCACAGCCTGATTCTTCTCAACATGGTCTCTCTCAACGTAGTCTCCAATCTGGCTCTTCTCAACATGGTTTTCAGTCTGGCTATTCTCAACGTGGTTTTCTGCATGGTTCCCAGCGTGCTTCTTCTTAGCGAGGTTCACGTTTTTATTGTAATTTTTGTAAGCAAAATGGACATACTGAGGGTCGATGTTTTCAAAAAATGCGTGATCTTCCTAATGCACCCTTACGCACAGTTGCACCTGTCACCTCTCCATCCATGGATCGTGTTACTTTATCCTCGTCTTCATATGACCGTCTTGCTAATTTGAGGCCCAGTTTTCTCGTTTGGCTCAACTTCATCTTGGTTCTTTTGGCGCTTCCTCCACTGTTGCTGCAGCAGCTGCTGCACAGTCTTCAGGTGATAGTTCTTCTTGGATACTCTGGCGCTGTTCATCACATGACTGCCTCTATTCATCATCTCACTCAGCAAACTGTACTCAAAAATCCAGAAGGGTTCTTTATAGCCGATGGATTCTCTTTTACTGCTGCTATGCAAGGCCAACTTAATATCCCTGGCAGTTTTAATGCGCCAAATGTGTTGCATATACCGAACTTAGCCTTGAATCTTTTATCTTTTGGGCAGCTTGTTGATATGGGTTATATAGTGGCATTTACTGTTGATTTTTGTGTTGTACAGGATCGTACGAGTGGCCGGACGATTGGCAGGGGTAGTAGACATGGAGGATTGTATATGATGCAGCATCTCCAGCTTCCTTCACCTCAACCTGTTCTTGACATCTTCGATCTTAATTGTTGGCAACGGCGTCTAGATCATATAATTGCTTTCCGTTTGTCTTTTCTACTTCAGCAAGGTGCACTTGGGCATCTTTTCTACGTCAACAGGGTGCACTTGGGCATGTTTCATCTACTGTTATGCGTCCTTATACTAGTTGTCCTTTAGCCAAACAATCTGTACCTCCTTTTCCTGTTAGTTCTTCTGTTTCCACTTCTTGTTTTGATTTAGTACATTCCGATGTTTAGGGTCCTGCTCCCCAAATTTCTAAAAGTGGATTTAAGTATTATGTATCGTTCATTGATGATTATTCTCGTTATACATGAGTTTATTTCATGCGTTCTCGTGATGAATTTATCTCTATCTATAAAAATTTTACAGCCATGATATCTACTCAATTCTCTAAAACTATCAAAGTTTTTCGTTCTGATTCTGGTGGGGGGTATATTTCTACAGTTTTTCGTTCTTTCTTAACTTCTCAGGGAACCTTACCTCAGTTGTCTTGTCCCGGTGTTCATGCTCAAAATGGTATTGTTGAGCGAAAACACCGTCATATTTTGGATACTACTCACGCTCTCCTATTGTCCAATTCGGTACCTACTGAATTTTGGGCTGAAGCACTATCTACTGATGTTTGTCTCATAAATCAACTTCCTTCTCTCGTTCTCTCCAAAGCCACGCCTCACCAACGTTTTTTCTCGAAACCACCCACTTATCATCAACTTCGTATTTTTGGCTGTATGCGTTATGTGCTTCTACCACCCCATGAGCGTATCAAATTCTCTACCAAGTCAGTTCGGTGTGCTTTTTTAGGTTACAGTATGGAACACAAAGACTATAAGTGTTATGATCCTTCTTCACGACGTATTTGTATCTCTCGTAATGTTCAGTTCTTTGAGCACCTACCGTTCTTTTCCGCTGCCTCTACTTCTTCACAGATTTCTCCATCTGTATTTATGGATTTTCCTCTTGATTCATCTCCTATTCCTCCTCTTATATCTTCTCCGTCAGATCCAGTGTCACCACATTCTCTTATTATGCCTCCTCGTTTGTCTACTTCGCCTCCTCCTTCGACGCCTCTTGACGATTCTCATTCACCATCCCCTCGACGGAATCTTCCTTGAGATCATCGTCCTCCGACTAGGCACATGGCGGCCATAAGTTATTCTAATGAGTTTGGTTCCTTTATGGATGTTGTCCACACTTTGCAGGAACCATCAAATTATTGTATGACAGTACAACATGCTGAATGGCGTGATGCTATATCTCAGGAATTATCTTCTCTAGAGCGCACTGGTATGTGGGATCTTGTGCCTCTTCCATCAGGAAAATTCTTAATATCTTGTCATTGGATCTATAAAATAAAGACTCATTCTGACGGTAGCATTGAGCGCTATAAAGCACGTCTTGTTGCACGTGATTTTGATCAGGAGTATGGGATAGATTATGAGGAGACATTTGCTCCTGTTGCCAAAATGGCTTCTGTTCGCACTCTTCTCGCAATAGCCTCTATTCACAATTGGCCTCTTTTTAAGCTTGATGTGAAGAATGCTTTTCTTCATGGGGTTCTCCAGGAGGAAGTCTATATGAAGCCACCCCCAGGTCTGCCTTATTCGCTCGGTCAGGTATGTCATCTTCGTCGGGCTCTTTATAGTCTCAAATAGGCTCCTCGAGCTTGGTTTGAACGTTTTGCGGATGTCGTTCGATCAGCTGGATTTGTTCAGAGTGAGAATGATCATGCTATGTTTACTCATACCTCTCTAACTAGTTGTACTATTCTGCTTCTGTATGTAAATAATATGATTGTTACTGGGGATAATCCTGCTCATATTGCTTATACTAAGCAATATATTCACCGCCAGTTTGCTATGAAAGATTTGGGTTTCTTACGTTATTTTCTCGGTATTGAGGTTGCTCGGAGTCGACGTGGTATTCTTCTCTCCCAGCAGAAGTACATTGCTGATATTTTAGCTTGTGCTGAGTTATCTGATACTTGTACTCTAGCTACTCCTGTTGAACTTCATTTACAACTTCGTCCGGATGATGGTGAGCTTCTGTCTGATGTCACTCGCTACCGAGCTCTTGTTGGCAGTCTTGTCTATCTTACAATCACTCTTCCTGATATCGCATATACTATTTATCTTGTCAGTCAGTTTGTCGCGGCTCCTCATACAGTTCATTATGCTGATGTACTTCAGATTCTACGATACCTTCGTGGTACACTGAAACGCTCAGTTTTTCTTCCATCGACTTTATCACTTGGTCTTCGTACTTATTCTGATACTGATTGGGCTTCGGATGTTGCTGATTGCAAGTCAATTGCATGAGTTTGTATCTTTATAGGTGATTCTTTGATTTCTTGGCTTACCAAGAAGCAACATGTCGTGTCTCGTTCTTCTACTGAGTCTGAGTATCGTGCCATGGCCGACACTACTGTTGAGATTATTTGGCTTTGTCGTCTTCTTGCTGATCTTGGTATTGTCTCCTCTGCTCCCATTCTTCTTCATTGTGATAACAAGAGTGCTATTCACATTGCTACAAATCCGGTGTTTCATGAGCGTACCAAGCACATTGATATTGATTGTCATATTACGCGTCATTAACTCCAAGCAGCTATTATTTATCTTCCCTTTGTGGCCTCTGCAGCCCAGCTTGCTGACTTATTTATCAAATCTCTTCCACAGCGCTTTGCTACTCTTCTTTCCAAACTCTCGTTAGTTGATCCACCATGAGTTTGAGGGGGGTGTTAGATATATTATTTAGATATATTGTATATATTACGAGTAGGTCTTTTGTGTATTTACTTTCTTACCCTTCTTTATATATATATATATATATATATATATATATATATATATATATTTGTATTGACCTTGTGTCTAATTATTTTATACGATTCCACTATTCAATTCTCAATTTTATCAATGGCGAGGGGCGACCCTCCACTCAGGTCCGCAAGTGGAAGGAAGGAAAAGAAGAAGAATTTAAAGTAAAGGAAAATAGAAGAGAAGAAAAAGAATAAACACATAACAAATTTGAAAAAAAAACATAATATTATTAAATTTTTTCCATGTCGACATTAGTCTTAACAACGCAGACGGTCAGCATTTATGTTAGCAATTTCCAATCAAAATTGAACGAATAGACTTAATTAGTAAAATGTGTAAATATTTAGGATTCAATTGCAAAATTAAAATGTTTAGGACTAAATTGACAAAATTACAATAGATTTTAACAAAATTGAAAAAAAAATCATATTTTTATGTGCTAAATAATTGCTGAGAGGAAAAGAAATCGACATCCATATGTCTCTTTCTCTTTAACGTGTTGCGCATTGTCAACATTCAAATAGATAAGCTCGCCTCCCGAGGCATAATTTATCAACGACTGTAGTTCTACACGTGGCACGATCATTGGCCCCAGCCCTGCGCCCCCACATACGGTACTTATAGATGAAATCGTTGACGATAGTACAACTTGTTGATAACACTCAAGATGCGGACATCTTATCCACTTTCCTATATGTATTCGATTTAGATACTTGGGCCACTACTTAATTATGATATCGACATAGTCCTCTCTTTTCTATCTGGGGTAGTTGTTATTGATAAATATTCTATGCTCCGGCGTACTTTATAATCTTTTTTGTAACTCGCCGCTCCAAAGAATGTTGAAATAAGAGTAGCTTTAAACTTTCTAAGAAAATATTGTGACTTCACTCACAATGGGACGAGGCCCTGTTGCTCCACGTGAGCTAGCCGACCCCCGATGAGCCCCTAAGTCCCGTGGCAAATGCCCGGGGGGAGGAGACGGTCATCTCTATCCGCTCCTATTAGCCCTTGACCCAAAAACTATGGTTAGTCGTCTCTAATTTTCCTAATATTCATATCAATGAATGGTTTCGTTTCGGAGAAAACCTTCTTTGTTCATTTATTGACATGTATTTGTTGATGATATGGAAATGCCACATTAAATACTAGACTTCCTTTTTTGGAAAGATGTTGTTGTTGAAGGAATTAAACATTTAAGAATGTGATTACAGGTTATGTGGAGAGGAGACTTTTAACAGAAGATAGAGAAGTAAGATTCAAGTTGACAAGATTTTAAAATCGACTCCATTTCTAAGGGGATGTGCTCGTCACTCAGAACATAACATTCCAAAGAGTTCCTTTCCAGGACACTGTACGAGATCAATTGCAATATCTGTTCCACCTAAATCGAGAAATCCTAGAGGGCGAGACCTCGAGACGCGAGAAACACAATTTATGAACACATCGCTGCGATTGCAATGGCCTCCATCACGGGGTTCTGCGCGGCGACTTCTCCTTTGGGATGAACTTTCTTCCCCATTTTGGCGGCGAATTCACTGAAGCACTCATCGAGTGTGCGGAAGGGTTCTTCCGGGTAGAGACTGCTCACATCGACATTGTTGTGGCCGTCGATCGAAAAGTTAACTTGACAGCCTCTAATGAAAATGTCGTGAGTGAACGAGGCGACGATGCTCCGCGGTATGCAATTCTCTGCATCATCGAAGCAAGCTAGTAAGGTCCTTTCTGTTATCAACATTTCACTTTAAAGGAACCGAAACCCCCTCATTACTCGTTAGGCGCATATTCAACTCGGGAGTAAGTTTGTACCCGCGGCGACAGACAAGAGGTCCTCTTCGGTGACGGTGACACGAGGGAGGGTGCGTCCGATCTTCGTCTCCCACAAGGCCGCGAGCTCGTTCATGTTGCAGTTGTTGCAAGGCGGCCGGAAATGCACCAACTTGTTCAGCGCCCTATCGTCGTCCACCGTCTTCATGGTGAACTTCCCGATGTCGGTCCCGGCAACAAAATAAGCTGCAAAAAGCCGATAACATCATAAATAAACAGAACCCTTCTTAGTTCAGTTGATTGCGTGCAAGAAATTTGACATGTGAACCACCTATCGTTTGGTTTCTGTTCATTAGTTTGGTCACGGTGGTCATGATTAAGGGTTTTTCGAGACTAAGACAACACGTGTTTCTAGGTGTGATCCGGCGATCCTGTCAATTGGCGAGGTGACTATCTTAAAGCTGCGGGAAAGTGGAAAAGCAAATAAAATACTATTTGCATCGGCGCTGTGGCAAGTTGCGGTTGAAGAAAGATCGATTAGTTTTCCTGTCGTCACCCTTCGTAGTTACATTAACCGAGCACCGACGCGTCACGACTCCGAAACCAAAATAGAATCCAGAGAAAAGGGTTGCCGCAAAGATTCCCGAGAGCCAGCCCGGCACGATTTTTCCGGCTACCCGGCTGCAGCTGTGAGACCTAGACGCCGGAGCTAAGTTCCGGAACATCCATCCGGCATCTCTTAAACCAGACGGTCGGAAGTACTCGAGCCCTCAAGACGAACACGTTCTCCGTTCTTCCCACTTCCGTCCTACGTTGACCCAGGTCCTCCTATTTTTTTTTTTTGGTCGGAACCAGGTCCTCCTTTATAAACAATAAAATAAATGGTTCCGTAGATCGCTTTGCTCGGAAGCTACCGCATGTCTAGCTACAAGTCAAAAAAAAAAAAATCTCGGAGTTCTGAAAACATGGCGTTCTGGATGTCTGTCCAACTCGTCTGTCCCTAGCAGGAGAGTCCTACACGCTGGGGTCCAAGTCCGACGGTCGTTTTGGTGAAATTTGGTAGGTCTGGATTGGCCATCTTTCAAGTATTCATGTGTCAGAATCTTCATTAAGAAGAGCGAACGCACTGACCGACACCGATTCCCGACAAGCCAACAGGACAACGCCACATGTATTCCTTCTCGTAAACCCACGATGACCCGTGCACATTTGGGAAGGGGGGGGGGGGGGGGGAAGCTACCAAGATAACGCGAGCTTAGTTTAACACCCCGGGTTTTGTTAATGACTATATTAGCTGATGATTTTTTTAATATAGTTTCTGATACGGTTCTACGAAATTAACGTCGTAAGAGTTGAATTTGTTTCAAATAAAGTGTATTTCAAGCACTCTTGTAATGTCTCGTTAATGATTTCTTAAAGTGGTAGCGATTAATAATTTCACATGAACTTTACCACTCTCGTTTAATGACAGCATATTTGATGCACTTAATAATTACTTGGAGAAAGAAAAGAGTCGCCATCGGATTCCCTTTCCTCTCAACATTTTGCGCATTATCATTATTCATTATGGAAAAAGCATGTCCTCCTTCAATAACTATAGAGTGGGCCACATTAGCAACATTCGCTCCGGATGCGGTTCGCCTCAGAAGTTCGGACCATCCATTTTTGGACGGACGGTCTAAATCTTCTGTTCTTAAAGGGTAATTTTTTAGATTTTTTTTATTTTTAATAATGATATGGATCGTCCACTCATAACACGGACGGCCCTGATTTCAAGGACAGGACCCGTACTTTTAAGGAAATGACAGTCGATCACTTTCGCATTGGCCCCACCCTCCCTCCCTCCCTCCCACAAATGCACTTCCCGTAGATGCTTATTCGAAAATCGTTTATATACATACAAATTATTAGCGCCACTCGAAGATGTGGACATTTATCCACTTTATTAGAATTAGATACTTGCGCTATGACTTAATTATAATATCGTAATAGTCCCTCTCTGTTTATATATTTGGGGCGGTTGTCCGCGATAAATCTTATGGCTAGCTACGACTCTGTAGATTTCTATAACCTATTGCTTCGGGTAATGTTAAAATAATATAATTTATAAGAAAATACTGCGCGATTTCACTCACGGTGCGACGAGGCCCCGAGTCACGTGGCGAATGCCATGGCGGGGGGCGGCCGGGGCCGCGTCGCTTTCCATCCGTGTAAACGACTTGCGACTGCTACTTGGGTCCGGGTGCGTACCTTTGACGGTCCCATCGCCGTAGATTTGGAAGTGATCCAAAGGAGGCAGGACTTCGGAAGGGTGCCTGTTATCGTAGTAGGGCCAAGAGGCGATGGAGTTGCAGCAGATGTAGGTGTACGGCAACTGATGATCTTCTATCAACCGTCTGATCTCGCGCTTCTCCTTGTACATGGTGAGACCTGGCTCTACCGGGTCAGCCCTGTCCACGTCGTGCCCGAACTCCGACGGCAAGAACCTCTGAAATCGCAGCGCGGAAAACCTTACTAATCACCTTTTCCCAACTTCTATGTCATAAACGATATCAAATATCTCGATCTTGTATTGAAAATGCTTAACACGGACCATTTAATTTTTAAGATGCCAATTATGCATATAAATACAAAGAATTGGATGCATTAACAGTCGCAAACTTACTTACTTGGGTCGATGCGACGTGCTAACTCAACTAGATAGGTAATGTTACGTGTGCATAATGACCACATATAGATATAGGAGGAAAAAAGATCATATTTTCCCGATGACAGTGACGTGCCTAAAGGTCCTTTACCGTGGAGTTTGTGCATAATGCTAATATTAGTACTAAATTAAGAATTGTTTTTTAGGAAAAATCTTACATGACAACATATGACTATTCTCATTTATTTTTTACAGTGAATCTACACATCATCATCGTGTGTTTTATATAAAATCTTTATTAATTAAAAAATTATAAGATTAGAAATAATAATATAGTGTCGCGGTAGCAAAATCCATTTATTATGCATACCTTGACGGTACCAACAGCTTTAATGGCCTCCACCAAAGTGAGTTGATCCAAAATTTGCTCGCCGCCGACAGCCGAGATCACAATTTCTATCTCATTCTTCTTCAGGATCGCCTCCATCATACTCTTGTCGTTTATCAACCCCTACAAAATTCTCAACAAAGACAGATGACCAACATTAGAGGGTTCTTCAAACGCCGTCCGGTCGAGATGCCAAAAACCTTACATGCACGACGGTGGCGCCTTTCTTTTGGAGAATTTCGATGGCGTTTGCCTTGGAGGGGACGCTCGAGCCGGGCCTAACGAGGACGTAAGTTGGCCGGCCTGCTTCGATGCTCGCCTCAGTAACGAACTGGCCGATGAAACCGGTGGCGCCGATGATGAGGACTCGGCCCGAGGGTGATGTCGGTACTGTCATGCTCGAAAGCCGGGGGGGAGGGGGGCTTTGGGTTTGGTTCCTTGTAGAATATGAGTAGACTGAGGAGGGGGGTATACAAAAGCACGAGGCGTTCGGTCGAATTCGCGTTGTTGGGTCCGAGAAAACAGGATGTATTTAAGGAGAGGGCGAGGTTAGCAAAGTTCAAGAGACGAGGATGGTGTTAATATAGCGTGGCTGGCTTGGGACATTGGTGCGTTAGCTCGTCTTTGTTCACACATATGGTCGTGTTTCAGCTACCTGTCAACAAGGAAAGAGAGGCCTACTTGTTGCTTTAGATTCTCTCCTCGAATAATGCCCAAGATATAGCCCCCTTTGTAAAAATCGATTTACTCGCTGATGATGTGACAAAAATAATTATATGCATATGCATATGCATATGTATATACTACGCACCGACGCACAAGTCCCGTTTGAACGGGGTTAATTATGATGAGCGCAGATAAGAGACATTAGTTGTCAATTGCCCAGTGGTTCTTGAAACCCAATAAAAATTTCCCCGTTGACCTAGGGGCTTTATTTTGCTTATGCTGGCTGACCCATAGTTAAGTTCTCCGGCTAGTGCCTTGACCGATAGCTGAGGCTTGTAAGAATCAAAGGATTTAGTCACCGTCTGCCTCCGTATGATGCACTCGATTACTAGCAAAAAAGGAGGAGAGACCACCTTAGAAAGGGAAATGATGCGCCCCTCCCCCAAAATTCAGTGTCGTCACAACAGTGATTGCCATGCTTTTTTATTGTGCAACCAAGCTGGCGTGACGACACGACGGTGTGTTCATGAGTTGGTAAGTTGTCGTGTCGAGACAAATTCGTAACACTCAAAAAGCGAATAGATGAACAGAGATTCCCGTGACGACTGAGCTTCCGTTAATTTGTTAGACATGTTGCTTGGCTCACGGAATACTTTCAGCATCCCGAGGAATTCACGTTGAAGCTACGAAACAAATGCCTCGTTGAGGTCAAATAGATTTCGCGAGAGTACAGATCCTGGCTGGAAGGACCACATAGTCGGATCGGATGCTAGTCACCGACTTCCTGCTTCCTCACTAGAGGTGGGCATAATTTTATGGTAGAATTTAAAATCTAGAACTGATTTGAAATTTTAAGATATACATGATAGGAAGATTCTAAAATTTGAAGAACGTGTTCCGATTAAGTAGGTGGAAATTGAAACCTTAAACCTAGAGCATGTAACAAGTTTTTGTGATTTTCGTTTTCTGTAATATGTCTTCGCGCGATCCTGCGATATTCCACGACGTTCGATGATAAGTGCGTAACGTGGAACCACTAATCCGAACTTTCATTTTTGGTGATATTTATGACTGAGATTTTTATTTTGTTAATATTTCAGATTTATTCACGTGTCTAAATATAAGTTGGGACAGTTGAATTATAGCAACAAGTGATGGTTATTAAATGTGATGATTCACTGCAATCGTTTAATTAAGATTAAAGGGGGAACCTAGATAGACCTTAAAACCGATCTTAGAATACGTGGACCGGTAGGTTTTCAGGCTTCAAAAGAATGGGTTTCAGGTTTCGGATTTCATGTGAAATATGTGTAGAAGTTCCTCACGACGAGTACATGATCCTTCAAAAAAAGACGACACGGCAGAGAGCACCTTTTTTGTCGCCTTCATATCACGCGGGCTTCCGCCGAGCAGTCCCAGTCGGAAGCGGTAGGGACTTAAAAAGATAGTAGAAAAGGGCAAATGAGTATGCAAAAACCGTACGAGAATGCCAAGTCAGGCTGGGGGCAACAAGCTACTTGTAGCTCCTCACCTTTGATGCGTTCTGCACCGAAATTGATGGAAACTTGCGACACATTGCCTTGTTTTGGGTTAGTCTAGGAAGTGTGTTAGCTTTAGATCAGATGGTCGGGTTGAAACTTTCTCGAATACCCACGAACTGTTTGGTATTCGGTTATCTTCTTCTGAGCAATTTTGCAGTTCAACAATCATTATGTGTAGTAGGAAGATAAGCTGCGGATGATCAGTTGACTAAGTGATCATTGCAAATTTTTAGCCACGTCTAAACTCTACACCAGTCCAAGAAGTTGTTTGGAACCTTTGTGTAATGTGATTAATATCTAACGTATTCATGTCGTCGAAAGGCGTTGTTTGCTTTAATGCCTTAGTGCAACGTATGGTCGGAAAAATGGCGCCGGATGAAAAATGTCCTTACGTAGTTTTGATTTGTTTTAACGTATGGTCCTTTTGGTTTTTATCTATGAGATATGTCAAACATAATATTCATTTCGAACATTACAATTATTTGATCATTATCTCCACACTTCATGCGAATTACAAGCTTTACTGGAAAATATTTTTATTTTGTGCGCCGTGACTTTAGTCTAGGCCATCAAATTGATCTAAACATTTTACTCCCACAAATGAATGGGCATCAAAATGTGGAGATTATTTGAATTTTGGTTACGTGAGGGATTCGAACTTGTGCAATGAGTCTAAAGGCGAGCATGCCAACACTTGTGCTTCGGAAATCAAATTTTGGCAATAAATTGATTTTTCTACTTCTAATTAGAATCAGGAGTTAATTTTTCCACTGCTGCTCCAGAAAAGTACAAAAAAAAAAAAAACTTAAACCTAACACATCAGTATCAATTCATTCCTAAATATTTTAATTGGATCAATTCAATCCTAAATCTTTTTGCATTAGTACCAATTGAATCCGTCGGACAATTTATTAATGTAGTAAAAGTCCACATTAATTTGCCTGATGAACTCAATTGATGCCAATGCAAAAATATTTAAGGATAAATTGATTCAGTTACAACGTTTGTGCTTGAATTGATATCAAGACAATAGGTTTATTATGAATTTTTTTTAATTAACTTTTTTGCCAAGGGGGGCTCTTTATCTAATATTTGGCCTTCTCACTGACGCACGGAAGCTAGTTTGGCACGAGTCTTTCTCGCTGGCGGTTACAGCTGTTGAAATAGGCGGCGTTTGAACTTTGGAAAGGCATATTTGACTTGACCAGCTTTTTCCCCCCCAGGTGCAGCCATTCCGACAACCACAAGTTTCTTTTCGAAAGCCGCCGTGGCTGCAATAGTTAGAACTTTCGGATGTCGCACGACTTTTTTTTCCGCCCCACCCTTTCTCCCGGTCCCCCACCCGGTCGCTGAACAAATCGGAAGGACTTCTCTGCAGAACGATCCAAAGATCAGAAACAGAAAGACGCAGGGGCATCCAACGTCCATTTCCATGTCCAAATGGCCCCTGCCATCACTGAAGACGTAGAGATTTTGTCCGGACGACCATTTGCTCGACCGCCTCGCGCCTAATAATTTTGTCCTATGAGTTTCTGTCGTGGTGTGGCTGACTGCTCCCGGATTTTAAAATGGCCATGCTGCAAAGTTTCTTCATAATCTCACCCCACTGGATCATCTGCATAGATCGGGAGATCATGTGAACGGGTGATATGTCAGATCGTCATCTTCCCGAGACAGATTAGCATGGCAGAGTTAGGTATGGAGATGAGGATGATTGATTATTGCATCGGTTACCATTTGTTTCTTTTGGAGGTCCTTTAATGATTTGAAAAATGGTATCTCATAAATCATCTCCCATATTGCTTACGAAAATAGATAAATATTTATTTTTTGGGGGACGATAAAAATAAATTTTTTGTGGATATATTTTTGTAAGCAATACAAATGATTATTTTTACAAAAAAAAAAAATTCAAGTCGTTCATTTTCTGGGAAACATATGTTTGTTTGAAAGAAAACGCGTCCTCGACTTATTATTTTTTCGAATTTTCGGTGTTTGGACAATGGAAAACAAATTGATTTACAAAAAACACGACGACATGGAAAAATTACCATAAAAATCATAAACATATTGTAATTATGTTAATTCAGTCCTAAATATTTTGCATTCATGCGTATTTTAGCCGAAAATTGCTGATGTGATGCAACCGTCGCTAATGTGGATAATTAAATAATATTTTAATGTTTTTTGATTTTTTCTTATATTTCCCTCTCTTTTTTTCAACTTCTGTTCTTCTTTCTCCAGCCAGTCGCTGGACCTCAGTCACCAGCCAGAGCCCTCGCGTTGCCGCTGGCGAAGCTCGCTCCCGTCGACCACTAGTGAGGGCGAGACTCGCCTAGTGTCGATGAGGTTGCGCCTCACTAGGGACGGGCGATGCTCGCCCTCACTAGTGAACGGTGGGGCGACTTGGCCAGAGGTCGGTGAGGGCCTCGGCCATTGCTGGAGAAAGAAGAAAGGGAAGAAAAGAAAAGTAAAAAAAATATTTGAATATTGTAAAAAAAATTATCCACGTCAGTGTCGGTCACGATATGATAGCGCGGGCTGCGTCAAGTCAATAATTTTCAGTCAAAATTGGTACAAATGCAAAATTTTAAAGACTCAATCAACGAAAAAGAAGTAGAAAAGTTTAAGATTTTTTTGGTAATTTTCCTAATCAATAAGTATAAATTGCGAGAGCAAAACGACTAATCTCTTCTTGTCAAGAAGGAAATTACTTTCCTTCAAACCACCAAACAAAAGAAAACAGACCAATTTTTCTTCAAGATGGTTTTCATGGAAAACATTTTCCTTTATCATGAAATTTTCAGTACTCATAACTCCATTTATTTGGCGAAAAACGAATGTTTCGCAAAGGAAACATTATAAGCGATATAATCAATTGGTTGGCATAGCTTTAATTAGATCTTCGGGCGGACACATGGGATACGGAACTAGAACTAATTTGGGAGTAAATATAAGAACCTTCCGATCTTCAAGGTTTCTTCCCCGCCTTCTTCTGGTCCCAGCATTAGGTAAGGTTCCATGAATACTCCACTACTTGAGTACTTTTCTGCAGAACACAATACAAGAACATCTTGACCTCCTGGTTTCGAATTCTAGTCGTTGCGTTCGCTCCCTAAAAATGCCATCCCCCACCTAACTCCTCATCACCTCCCAAAAATGTTGGGCTTCCCTTCCTCAGTGACGACTCCTGCATGCGTTCTGGTAGTGCGCTCGTGTGGTCGGATCAGATGGCTTCTCTGATCGATCGCAGAATGGTCGTTAGATATAAGTGCAAAGCCTTTGTGGATCTCTCTCTCTCATCGCGCGCCAACTGGCCCTTCCCTTCCCTTCCCTTCCCTTCTCCAGTCCAGAAAGTTTCTCGTCTGAGGAGCGTTTTGAGCCAGAATTATGAGAGTCCGTTTCGAGCTTTTCCTTTTTAAATCCCGAACTTAGTGCGGTTGGTTTATGCCTTATGGCGCGTGGATACTTCCAGCTCACCCTTAGAAAAATTATCCAAAAAATCCTGAATTTATTGCATTTTTATCATTTCAATCATAAAACTTTTGATTTTACCGATTGTGTACTGAACCATTTTCACATTTTGCCAATTACGTCAATTCGCCCAATTTTTTTTTTCGAAAATTGCTGACATGGACGCTGACTGTCCTACGTGGTATTACTAGCGCTGACGTGAGTAATTTTACTTTTTTTTCTTTTTTTTTTACCTCCATCGGCTATCGCCGACCCTTGTTGATGGCTAATGGAAGTGGCCGGCCTCAGACGAGGGCCGCTTGCGACCGCCCAAGCAAGGGCGACCCTCACTAGTGAGGGTAGCCCTCGCTTGAGGCTGATGGAGGGACAAAGAAACAAAAAAGGAAAATGAGAAAAAAGAAAATAATCAATAAAAAATTCAAAAATATGTTAAAATCTTGTTAAAAATATTTTACGTTAGCATTGGCCTTACCATGTGGAACGGCCGGCGTCTATGTTAGAAATTTTCGGTTAAAATTGACCAGATTAACTCAACTGGCAAAACGTGAACATTTTCGAACAAAAAAATTAACAAAATTAAAAATTTTAGGATTGAATTGATAAAATTATAATAAATTATGATTTTTTGGATAATTTTTACCATTCAAATCTCACAAATTATTTGTAAGGTGCTCTATGTTGAGGCACATGTCCACGCGCTTGCACACGCTAAAGGCCTAGACTTGACTAAGCACGATACAAAGCACTAATAAAAGAGAAAAAAGAATTCCCCAGGACTAGGGCTCATATGTCGATAATTGACACTCGTAGTTCGATTATTTGACACGTGGAATCGAAAGCAACATGATTTTAGACCGATGTGGACCGACACGTGCTACGAACAGATCAACAACACGCTAACGGGAGTTGCGACGAGTTTTCATGTGGCTGCAATTGTACTCGTCTCCTCAACTACCTGCCCAAAATGACAAACCTACTCGTCCTTGCCTCATAAATCCCAACTCTATCTCCAAAAAAAAGTAACCAAGGTCTGCCCAGAGGTTCTCCATGGCCACAGCTCATGTTTGCTGAGGAGCTATCGCCTCGATTGGCCGACCGATCGGCACAGACAAATAGAAAATGCTCTCGGAAACCCTCGTCGGCCAACTGCACGTCCCGCTCAACTTTTGATCAGAAAAGGTTATTCCCTTCCCACTTCTTTATGTCGTCGCATTCTAGCCTAGCGTCCAAGTGAAGATTTATGATTGGATAAGTTGTCATGGGACTGAGGAAGACGAGATGTCGCTTTGCTTCTACTCGTCGACTTTGACGTTTGTCCAAACCAGGCAGCTGCCGTTTGTGCGAATTGGAATGTTAGTTTCACTTAATCTTCTCCCCATGTTCTAGGAACCAGATTAAAGAGAAACGATGAACCCATCCAATTAGCATAATTTCAAAATTTATGACCAAATTGAGCATATTCAGTCAATTTTGGCTAGAAATCGTTAACATGGACGCGGGCGTTCAACATGGCATTGCTGATGCTGACGCAAAAAAAAGAAAGAAAGGAAAATGAACAAATAAAAGAAAAATTAATAAAATTGATAAAATATTATTAACTATTATTAGAAATTCTTCATGTCGGCATCGACCGCGTCATACAGGACGATCAACGTCCACGTCAGCGATTCCCGATCAGAATTGATTGGATGGATTCAATTGGGGCAATTAAAAAGTTCATGACTGAATTAGCAAAAATGCGGTAAGATTAGGACTTTTTTGAGGGGGGAGAGAAATTGTCAAAAATAATCCGAAACCTTTTGCACTTTTGTCAAATCAATCATCAACATTTTTTATCTTTTGCCAATTCAGTTCAATTGACCGGAAATCACTGACGTGGATGTTGATCGTCTTACGTGACACCACTGGTACTAACATGGAGAATTTTTAGTAATATTTTGATATATTGTTCTAATAGTCATTATTTTCTTTTTTCCTTTATTTTTTTCTTTGCCATCACTCGACATTAGGCGAGCGCCCCCCTCACCGACCTCGGGTGATGATTCCCTCACCTGGGCAAGAGATGGCCGCCCTTGCCAACCGCTAGCGAATGCTGCCCTCTCTTGCCGCTGGCAAGGGCTATCCTCGCCTGAGGCCGGTGGAGGTTGAGGGCCAGTGACTTGGGATAAAAAAGAAAAACAGAAAAAAGAATAAAAGGAAAAAAAATAGAAACTAATGAAATTATTTGAAAAATACTAAAATATTATTAAAAATTATCCTCGTCAACACTGATGGAGCCACGTAGGAAGGCTGACGTTCACCTCAACGATTGGCAAATGTGCAAAAATGTTTACAACTGAATTAGAAAACTCAAAGGGTTTATAATTGAATTGACAAATATGCAAAAGTTTTAGGATTTTCTTGACAATTTTCCCGCTTTTTGGGATATGAAATATGATTCTAATATTTGCATACTTGATTTGAACAGCACATACCAAACTTCCACCGCTTAAAAGGGGAAAAGCGTCGCCAATAGACAAGCAGCCTGCTGGGGACGCTAGAATCACAGGTGCGGGTTCAACTCCCGCGCTCTACAAAGAGTTAGAACAAAAATTAGAGAGAAAAGAGTTAAACGCATCGTTTATTCCATGCGGCTCTGTTGGTAAAGTGATTAGAGGGTAAGGATGTTAGTATCACCTATGCAGGTTTAGCTCCCACGCTCTTCAAAGAGACGGAACAAAAAGTTAAAAGAGAAGAGAATTAGAGATATGAATAGAGGGGGAGGGGAGGAGAGGAGAGGAGGCATCGTTTTTTCACATTAGCGATTACACCTTCTTAACTAAAAGAAATGTGTTCAACTAAAAGAAATTTAAACCAATCTTTTGCCGACGCAATTATTGATTTCCATGATTCTTGAACTGCTAAGTGCCAAGTCAATTGACACGTGTAAGCAACCTGGACAATGAAAGAGAGTGAAACTCCAACGAAAGATTCTGACTCTACGCATCAGGATACGTTCGGCACGCAATTGAAAAACCACATATCGTATCAACGACCATCAAATGCCGACTTTTAGGTACATCTAACGCAAAAACTCCAGTCGAAGATGCCTATCGAGACCTCAATTTTGCCCATATTACTATATTTCTATAATCAATAATTGGCGAAATAAAGAAAATTAATTTCTTTATATTCGGTTGGATAAGATAATCCATGTAAATTTCGAACGTATTAGCTACATAACGAGATTTTTACATGTATTAACAGAAGAAAATCAGAGGAATTAAAAAAGATAATGATTCAAAGGCAAGTTTCCCAATAAGAAAATGTTCTTCATTGAAAGTCATAATACACACATACTTTGTCTTTTACGTACATATTGCTATTTATATTAGCCACATGTCACCCACCATTACCCACGATTTCCTCTTGATTTCCAAGATCTTCCCTCCACGTCATTCATGATTTATCCACGATTCCCTCCTGATTTCCAAGGTCTTCTCTCCACATGCCACTCACGATTTATTCACGATTCCCTCCTGATTTCCAAGATGTTCTCTCCACGTGACCCTCACGATTTACCCACCATTCCCTCTTGATTTTTAAAATCTTCTCCCCACATGTCATTCATTATTTATTGAAGATTCCCTCTTGATTGCCAAATGTCTTCTCTCCATGCTGCTCTTCACCTTGTTAGAAACCGAATCTCTTCTTGATTTGCTTATAACTACACTTTTCAATGGTTGACCAATATCATTAACCTTATTAGCCTCCCTCAAACTGGGATTAGGTGGAAAACCTAATCCAAGGTTGTATCGTAATCTGCAATGATCAAACCGCGTTAAAGCTTTTGTAAATATGCCGGCAATTTGATGAATAGCAGGAACGTAGCAGACTTCAAGTGACTTGAGAGCCGCTTTCTCTCGAACGAAATGAAAATTGATCTCTACATACTTCGCCCTTACATGAAGGACCGGATTCGCTATCAATTAAATGTCCGAATGGTTATCACTGTAAAGCAAAGTCCAAGCCTTGAGTAGAATACCCAAATCTCTCAATACAAAATAATCCCATGTAAGATCGGCCGTGGCAGAAGTTAGGGTTCTATATTTAGCCTCAATCGATGACCTTGACACAGGTAGTTGCCGTTTTGTGGACCATGAAAAAATATTTGATCCCCAAAAATTGCAAGACCCGGTCATTGGCCTCCAAGTCTCGAAACAGCCAGCCAATCAGAGTCTGCATACCTATATATAAAAATTTTATAAATTATTTGAGGTCACGCATGACGGCAATTTTGGAACAAAAATCTTTTTGGTCACGCAAATTTACTTTTCCACTTCTATAGGTTTTTTTTTTGTGCTTCAGAAGTAATTTTGGAGCCACTTGAAGAATTAAAATAAATTTACTTCTCTTCAAAAATAGAAAAAATTAATTTCGAAAATGACAAAAAAAAAACCAATCAGATTTCGAGCACGCCAAAATTCCATTTGGCTTTTGGCATCAAAACTTTTGCTTGCTTCAACGAACACGTCAAGTATGATTAATGGTGTCGGGAACTAGAGAGATTCGATCAAAAAAGTTATCGACAATAGGAGTGTAATCGAGTCGGATGAGATGTTCAATCTTCAGTCGAAAAAGCAGCTCGAAAAAAAAAAAAAAGAGACGGAAGATTTATCGAGTGAGCCAATTAGAAGCTTTTTTTTTTTTATATGATTAAGACAAGGCATCAAATTGGATCTTTATTCTCGGGAAGAATCCATGCTCTGTCGACCAGCTTAGTTAAGGTTTCAGATTGACCTAGTTCTAAAGTTGAAATGAGGGAAATGAAATGGACTACTTTCATCCTGTCCTACACTGGCCCCACAGGAGTTAAAACAGTATTTCATCATCCAAGCCCACTTGAAGAGCTTC
Organism: Rhodomyrtus tomentosa; assembly: GCA_028455895.1. Taxonomy (NCBI): domain Eukaryota; kingdom Viridiplantae; phylum Streptophyta; class Magnoliopsida; order Myrtales; family Myrtaceae; genus Rhodomyrtus; species Rhodomyrtus tomentosa. The sequence continues at coordinate 6,101,021 of JAPCWY010000003.1, read as the reverse complement.
AAGGTCGTCCCACTCTCATGATTTCTGTCTAGTCTCGTTCACTAAAAACATCACATCATCACATGACCATGGCTCGCTTTGTTTTCCTTTTCGATCACTCCCGGCACGACTGCAATTAGCAGGCTAATTTAGAGCGGAAAAGCACAACTACCCATTAGCGGTGGGCATCGGGTCCTGTTGTACGCTGAAACCCTGGACCGATCGGCTCCTGGTTCCAACGCCGGAACCTTCCTGAGGACCGGAAACCGGGAGCTGGCAGCTAACGTTCTCTTCATGGTATCGTGACCTAATTCGGCAATACATGTATTGTTAACGTAGTAAGAGTCCTCGTAAAATGCTAAGCGTGTTCTCGAACAACATTGAAGGAATCAACACATAAAATGACTTATAAATGTACTCACATTCTCGATTTCTCCATAAAATATCGCCACCCCTCGTCTCCTGTACTTTCCCAGTAAATAAGTTTGTGCTGTAAATGTGTCCAAATTTATCCATGTTCAATGTAAAGTTGCCCCACAATTTGGTAAAAAGGATTTTATTTGTTGCAAGTGTGTATAACACATGATAAAAATGATGCCCCAAAAAAAAAAATCACCCAGTGATTTTGTGATGCTAAAAATCCTCATTTTTGTGGTGAAAAATGTCCCAAATATGGCAAAATGATATTAATGGTGGTGAATATGATTGAGTATAAACATTTTATAAAAAGGAGACTTTTAAACATATGGAGAATTGATCCATGGTTTTCATTTTCAACATGAAAAAATTGACAATATAACCATTTGATCAACGCACGTGTTTACAGTGAAATGGTGCAATACTAATGCTCTTTCTTTTTTTTTAAAAAAAAAATAGTGATTTTTGAGGACGAAACAAAGTAGGAACAGAACCGCCCGGTTCTAGAACTGGCTCCAGAATTGCCCGGACCAATTTTTCGGTTCCAATTTTTTTGGAACCGAAAATTTGGAACCGAAAACCGATCACTCCCACCACTGAACATAATAGCTCCTACTTAAACACTGAGTTCTCGGGACCTGAATCTAACTCACAATCAATGAGTTTTCGAGCCGAAATCATGGCAACATTCTTACCCTCGGATCAATCACGGGATGAGGGGTATGGCTCGATTATTGATCAAACTCGTCGACCAAGTCTCATTCCGAGAGGCGTGTGGGGCACGGGCCCATAGTCAGATGAAACAAATAATGATAAACCGAATCATTCTGGCGAGTTCCATGAAAGAGGGAGCCCAAGATTGCGACATTCCAAAGTCCCGCGATGGATTCCGAAGAGGCCTTGTTGAATAATGCACCGTGGAAACGTGTCGGTGTGGCTAAACAGTAAAACACCGTCCTTATATGGATATGGCCTGATGTGATTATTCCGGATATTTCTTTCTTTCTGGCGGGACCTCGACTCCCATGAAACGGAAAACACAGAAGGGTCCAAACTCGTCCCGGTCCATCTTTAGATCTCAAAAGCCAGCCAAGTGCAAAAACATACTAACCATACACGTACATTTCATCCTATCAATACTTTGAATCAAGATGGGTTGGTCATACCCCTCCTGATTGAATGCCAATAGACCATATGAGATGGTAGCGAGGGATTTTTTTTTTTTTTTTTTTCACTCACACGTATGTCCCCGCACTAATTTCAAAATTACAAATCTGCCCATTAAGGGCGTTGTTTGGTTCGATTTTGCCAAAACCCTGTGAGGCCCCAAAACCTTCTTGGCAAATGCAAACGGCATTTTACAAAATTTTTTAGAGAGCTTTGGGAAAACGCAACCGCATTTCCAGAATGCAAGGACAATTAATTAATTTTTTTTTTTTTTGCAACTTTGCTCTCGCTCAACTTTCACGATTTCGAAAATGTCCTCAACTCCCTTTGTGTCTCTGAGTTCACAGATTGGTCTGTTCTCTCCATGTCGGTGCCGCCGCCTTCCCGAAGCCCCTTTGTATCGCTTCATCTCTCTATGTAAGTACACAGTTTGCTCTGCTCTCTCCTCGACCAAAACCATGCCGCCCCTGCGCGGTCGCCTCCCGGACCTCCATTGGCGCCTCCGATTTGTCCTTTGCGCTCAACTAAAATCACGTCGTTGCCGCTCTCGCTCCCGCCTCTGCCGTCTCCGAGACAAACCCTTGGTTTGGCCAGGAAACACAATGTTATATGTTCATGTGATTGAATAATGCAAGTCATGTTTGTGGCTTTTGATTAAAAGCCTCAAAATGATTCAGTTTCCTCTACAGAGTCATTTGATTGTTCTGTGCACAGAGTAACATCAATTAGCTCAACATTTGTCTGAAAAATGTGACTTTCACTAACAGGTGGCTCAATTAGCTCAACAAACAGGTAGTACACCCGTTGTTCAGTCCGTCTTTTTCATTTTTTCCCTCTCTAACGTTGCTTTATAATTCATAACTAACATTTTTATGTTCCTATGCCACTAAGAAAAATAATGTAGGAGTAGTAGCGCGTTTTTTGTTTATAAAAAGAAAAGAAAAAAAAGAACAAAGAACATAAAGAAGAAAAGGAAAAAAAAAAAAAAAGGTAATCCACTTTGTGCAATCTAACGTTGCTCCATAATTCATAATTGACCTCTTCTTTTTATGTTCCTATTCCTCTAAGAAAAATAATGTAGGAGTACTAATGCTTTTTTTTTTTACAAAAAAAATGAAGAGGAAAGATTTCGGAAAAACCAAACAATCATTTGTGTTTTAATCTAATCCCTTTTTTGTAATAAAAAAACAAAAGAACATAAAAGAAGAAAAGAAAAAAAAAAGAAATAGGTAATCCACTTTGTGTAGTCTAACGTTGCATTATAATTCATAACCGACATTCATTTTATGTTCTTATTCCGCTAAGAAAAATAATGTAAGAGTAATAATGCGTTTTTTTAATAAAAAGAAGAGCAAAAATTCCGGAAACCAAACAATCATTTGCGTTCTAATCGAACATGAAGCTTGGTAGGATACATAACGAATATGGACCGGAAGGGACCTCGGTCGCCCACCCGTGCGAAATAATGGCTACACAAAGTGGATTACCATTTTTTTTTTTGCTTTTCTTTTATATGTTCTTTTTGTTCTTTTTATTACAAAAAGAAGGTGTTTCTAGTTTTAAGTTATTTTTTCCAAAAAATTTGGCACGCAATATCTATATATAAAAGGGGTGTAAAAAATATCAAAACGAAGGTGCGTTTGAAATGTTTCAAGAAAACTGGATTTAGACCAGGACAAGTGAATAGGCATAATTCAAGTAAGAAATCTTTCGCGTGTAGTAAAAAAGTGTTTGGTTTGGATGAAACTAGTTAACATGTAGTTTTCAACGCATCGATCAGTCCAAGATTGGACAGACGCATAGAAAAAACAATGCAAGGCAGGCTACACAGGTCCTTCTACTGACCGACCATATGAACTTTAACATACTTGCAGTAGTAAAACCACGCACAATAACCAAAAACAGCCCTTCTTGCATCGAATCTGGCTAATTTTCAAGCGAAATGGTCAATTTTCCAGCGAAATGGTGATGTCGCTGATGCATGGTGATGAGTAATTATCGAAACATTAGTCGTGTATTTGTCATGTCATCAATCTGCTAAAAATATTAGTTGATTGTAGTCATTCTCCCAGAGATGTAGCTTGAAACTCATCATAGACAAAAAGATGCAACGAACAAACAAAACAACAAAAATACAAACTCTTTAAACTTCCGAACAAGGCAAACAGATGATCTTAGGATCCAGCTTCAATGTCTACTCCCTAGGCTTCCATCTAGTCAGGCAAAACTCATTGGGATCCTACAAGTATTGCAAGGCCTGCAGAAATGAAATTTCACAGTGGTGAAGATGATATATTTTGATCCAATTATGTAAGAATGCCCCTTATTGCATATCATAATGAAGCTGAACTCAACAGGGGTGTACAGGCACATATGATACAACAATCCTTCAATCTATTATCTGCAGTTGTTAGTTGAAAAGCAAGTGTAATATACAAAGACTGCGCCCGATTTATATAGTAGCCTTCCCTCTCTTCCCCAATATGCTCATAAGTTACCAATGCAATTTCATTGAGAACATCATCCATGGATAATCAAACATAGGAAACTAGTATTACAGGGGAAAACTTTGGAGTGACAACACAGCACAACAAAATGCAGATATCCCTCTTCTCATGCCAAAAATGTCTTCATCCTAAACATCATATGAAAACCCCGCAACATCTACCTTTTAAGAAACAATTAGTGTTAACATACTTACAGCAGGAATACTCTTTCCGGCAAACTAAACTAATTCTTATGGAGGTCGCGCTTCTCAAGTTGGATCAAATGCAAGTTAGTACCTGCAAATGTTAAACTCAATGATACAATACTAAAAGATTTTGGTAGGGTTGGGGAGGGAGAGACCTCGGTTTTTCTTTAAGTGGTATGCACATTCCTGACTATTTAGGCTATGACCGTGCATTGTCTATGCTTTCGTATTCGTTCGATTCATTCATCCCAAGATGCTGAAAAGAGTTTGATGACCCCTAGACAAAGGAATAACAAAAATACTCATTTTAATAATCAACATGCTTAAATAAATATGTCTCAAATAATCTTACATTGACAAAAGGCAATTTGTACCTAACTCAAAATGGTTCCATGAGATCTATTATGGTAATCCAACATATCCAAAAGAAACCTAACAATAAATATTAATATAGCAACAAGAAGATGAGATAACATTGGGACTGAAATGATTTTCATAATAAGCACCTGACTTGTGAACGGAGAAAATCCATTCATAATCCCTGGTGGCATGACGTATGGCGATTGCATCTGCAATTGTAAAGAGGCACAATTAGATGAACATTTTGAAAAAAAAAAATGATTGATCCCCAGTTAAGCTTCCCTTTTGTAGATACAAGCAATGTCGACGAAACATAAGTTAACACACCAAACTATTAAGCACCTAGGTAGGGAACGGACAAAATCCATTCATAATCCCCGACGGCATCAAGTATGGTGATTGCATCCATATAAAAGATACTACATTAGTAACATGCAAATACCCATTAAAGACTAAGAGAGATATATCCATTCTCACAGTATTTACGTCTTCTGCTCCCAAGCTCATCACTTCAAAAGACTCTTGCATTAACATGGAAAATCTATTAAATTTAGATTCATCGGGTTACATTTCATTACATTCATCATTCACAATCCCTTACTTGGCACCTTTAGTCCATCTTTTCAAAATATAGGAAGATGGAATATCGTTAACCGACATGTTCATATTCAGCACGTGCAAGGCATGGCGACACAACTACCCTTTTGATTCAAATAATTTGCATTCACGAGAAACCGAAAAATCTGCAGCGTTAAATCTAACAACATGTTCGCGGTGACTCCCTCCACGCTTGAGAGTAAAAACATAATCCAATCCATCGAATGTAGTATTTGAAACACGTTCGGAGAGACTTTGCAAAAATTCTTCATTGAACCTTTTAAAAATGGTATGGGTATACAATGAAGCGGCATGCATCAAGAACCCATTATCCAAAACTTGCAATTTAGGCTTCCCACGAGAACTGTAATCATCTTGACTTTCAACTTCTCTCATGTGCTTTAGTTGTTCCTCATAGTGGTGGACAAACTCTACAAGTGTCAATGTCTTGGTTGACATAAGTTGGAAGACATTATTGGTACTTTCGCTCCTTTGGTTTGATGTTATACCACATGTAAAAGTATCGCGACCAAAAGCTGAACTCCATTTATGTCTTATGTCGTATAATCTCTGAAGCCAATTGTTATTCTCGATACCCCACTCCTCTTCCATTTCTCTCCATGGAGATTCAAATTCATCCTCTGATCTGCATCTATACATAAGCACAAATAAATATTTATCCTTAAAATTTGGCTCCTTGTAAAGATGTGGAATATTTTGATTGGCATTTTTCCCAATGTGCCAAGTGCATAAACGATGTTGTGTATTCGGAAACACAATTCTAATGGCTTTTGCCATAACTTGATCTTGATTAGTGAACATGATTTTTAAAGCCTTATTTCTCATAGACTTCAAAAACGCCTCAAATAACAAGATAAATGAATCCGCGGTCTCATTCATAAAAAATGCACAACCGAACATGGTATTCTTCCAATATTGATTAACCCCAACAAATGGTGCACATATCATATTATATTTGTTGGTTCGATATGTGGTATCAAACACCACCACATCACCAAAACAATCGTAATCAAAATTTGGATAAGCTATCTATCCAAAATAAATTTGTCATTCTATCTATCTGTACAGCGTAGAAAAACATTGGGTTTTTTATTTGCATGCAATGAAAATGATTCAAAATACTTTGACAATCTCCCCCACTTATGCCATCGGATCTTGATAATCTCCTCGCACAACTTGAAACTACTCTATTCAATTTCACTATATAACAGTTTAACATTGTTAAAATTATCACACTCGGCAAAACCCTCGTTCAAAGGAAAGCTTTAGTTTTTGGATTGCATTGAGGGGAAACACTAACCTAATGAAGTCGGACGCAAAGGACAGATCAGAGCCGCCGATGAGGGTCGGGGAGACGACGGACGGGGGCAGCGTTGTTTTGGTTGTGGAATAGAATGAACTTCGAGAGAACAGAGCAAGCCATAAACTCAGAGAGAGAGAGAGAGACGAGGCGACATAGACGGGCTCGGAGATGGCAAAGGCGGGAGCGGCAGCGGCGACGGCGTGGTTTTAGTCGAGCGCAAAGGACAAATCGGAGGCGCCAATGGAGGTCCGGGAGGCGACCGCGCAGGAGCGGTGTGGTTTTGGTCAAGGAAAGAGCATAGCAAACTGTGTACTTACATAGAGAGATGAAGCGATACAAAGGGGGGCTTCGGGAAGGCGGCGGCAGTGGCATGGAGAGAACAGACCAATCTGTGAACTTAGAGACACAAAGGGACTCCGGAACGGCAGCGTCGGAAGTGGAGGCGGAAGCGGCAGCGGCTGCAGCGCTGACAGCGTGGTTTTGGTCGAGGGACCGGCCTGGTACAATGGTTGAGTCGAGATCTTTCGAAGAAGATAGTGTGAACTTGAGGAGAGAGAAGCAAAACGCGCGCTCGACCTCGAGAACTTGAGAGATAATGAAGAGAGAGAGATATAAGAAGACTTGAGGATACATTTTTCAAAAATTTAACGGAGGGATAACAGAGGAAGGAGAGAGAGATAACGGAGATGACTGGGTTTATGCTTTTTAAAAATTTGACAAGCAAGGCCCGAATAACCACATGTCATCTTTTCAATGGTTTAATGCACAATCTAGTTGGCAGATCTAATCTAGCCAATATTTTCTCAAGGAATGGGGGATCTAACCGCTTCGGATCATCATTTATATCTACGAAACACATGCTTAGGGGATCATCTCCATAGGGAAATGAAATGTATCTATTGATCAAAAGTCGTGTGTGCATTCTAGCATCCATTAGACATTAACCCAAAGGTAAATGGTGCATAGCCCTTCTCTTGTCATGTAATAATTGATGCGCTGAAAGTGAAAATATTTCCTCCCAAAACCTCCTTGGCAAAAAATGACCGCCCAAAAAAAATTAGTGGACAAATGTAATGCCTCATGTGCATAAATAAATCGACTTCCAAAACCCACAACGCAAGTACTCTCCATCTGGGTCTATTTGGTTTTTTAAAGGAAAAATAACCAAAATGGATCTATAAATTTTGACTTGTTGTATAATGTGACTCATAAAATTTTGATTTGACTAATATGATTCCTAAACTTTAGCTCAATATATAATGTGATATCTAAAATCTTAATTTATTCAATGTGATATCTATGTTCAACTTTTTTACCAAAAAAAATATATTCAACTCAATCCCTAAATTATAAGAAAATGTATAATGTGATCATTGAACTTGAATTAAGAATAAAAAAAATATTGAATATTTTCATATAGTTTAGAGACTAAATTGAACTTGTTTGAAAAGTTTATGGACCATATTAATTAAATTAAAAATTGAGGAATTATATTAAATATAAGGCTAAAGTTCACCATATCAATAAAATTAAAAGTTTATACATCACATCGCTTATTGAATTAAAATTCAGAGACTGTTTGTATCATTATCTCTTTTTGGAACCAACTTTTAACTTTTTAATTTTTTTTGTGGTCATTTATTTTGTGTTTTACTTAAATTACTTCCCATTTTTGTTAATGCTACCATATCTGTGGCTATGTATGCATGGCAATTAGCAGAGTTGATAATACGTGAAGTGGAATGCCGTTTTTTGATCGGGAGAAAGAAAGAAATTGATAGCGAAGGGCAGGTAAGGCCGTCGGTGCGGCACGTACGTGCGTACGGCTCCTCCTCCAGTCCAGTGATCCGTAAGCCTGCAAACCACCATCGTTGGATTAGATTTCCCTTTTTCGTTTTCCGTTTTCCCATTTTAACTTAAACTCCCGCTTTATTGAAAAGCAAGAGAGAGCGAGAGCGCATCATCGTCGGATACAGACATGAAGACGCGTCTGTCTTTTCCAGCCTGGCACATCCCTTTTATCCCCCTCCCAATAAAAAAAAAATTAAAACCAACAAAAGGACACCCTCACTCGCTAAATTCCCATAATACCCCCCATCCTCCTTCCCCTCTCTCTGTCACTCACTCACTCACTCTCTCTCTCGTCAAGCACCAATCAACCTCCACCGTCGGACCCATTCTCCATGCCTCCACCACCTCACCATTACCTGCTTTTCTCTCTCTTCCTCATCTCCGCCGCTTCCTCCGCCGTCGTCACCGACGCCACGGAGTTCCGAGAAGCCCCCGCTTTCCGTAACGGCAGAGAGTGCCCCAAAACGACGTGGCCGGCACACCCACAGCAGGGCGACGCCGACTCCAACTCCATCCACATCGCCATGACCCTCGACAGCACCTATCTCCGGGGCTCTGTCGCCGGCGTCTTCTCCGTCCTCCAGCACGCCTCCTGCCCCGAGAACCTCGTCTTCCACTTCGTCGCCGCCTCCCGCCGCCGCCCCGACCTCCGCCGCACCATCGCCTCCACCTTTCCCTACCTCACGTTCCGCCTCTACCACTTCAACGCGGACCTCGTCCGCGGCAAGATCACCTACTCCGTCCGCCGCGCCCTTGACCAGCCCCTCAACTACGCCCGAATGTACCTCGCGGAGCTCCTCCCTACCTTCGTCCGCCGCATCATTTACTTCGACTCGGACCTCATCGTCGTCGATGACGTGGCCAACCTCTGGTCCATCGACCTCCGCGACCGCGTCCTCGGGGCCCCCGAGTACTGCCACGCCAACTTCACCGCCTACTTCACCCCGCGGTTCTGGTCCAGCCCGGCCCACGCGGCTTCGCTCCGGGGGCGGATGCCGTGCTACTTCAACACGGGCGTGATGGTGATCGACCTGTGGAGATGGCGAGAGGGCAGGTACACGGAGAGGCTGGAGGGGTGGATGAGGATACAGAAGAGGGAGAGGATCTACGAGCTGGGGTCGCTGCCGCCGTTCCTGCTAGTGTTCGCCGGCGAGGTGGAGGGGGTGGAGCACCGGTGGAACCAGCACGGGCTGGGAGGGGACAATGTGAGGGGGCAGTGCCGGGATCTGCACCCGGGGCCGGTGAGCCTCCTCCACTGGAGCGGAAAGGGAAAGCCGTGGCTGCGGCTGGACTCGCGGCGGCCGTGCCCGCTGGACTCGCTGTGGGCGCCGTACGACCTGCTGCGTCACCCGTCGCTGTTCTCCGATAGTTGAGCACGGGGGTATGCACGACGGAGCAACGGCGGGGGCGAAAGCGTAATTAAGGAGGCGTAAAGGGTGGAGTGGGAGTGAGAATTTCGGAGCGAAAGGGGACAAAAGTGTCACCGTCAGGTGTAAAAGCTGCAAGAATTACGGTCGTTGCCTGTGATTGTCGAGAAAATGGGAGTGAAGGCGAAGGCGGAAAAACAAGAAAGGGAAAAAAAAAAGTGGAGAAATGACGTTTACATCCCATTGGATTTTGGAAAATAAAACTAAATCCGAATAAAGCAAGCCAAGCGGGCCGCGACGGGGACATTTTCTTGGTGGGGTTTTTCGACTCGGAGGATACGACCTCGTTTTCAGCGGGGTAGCATGCTGGGCGATAATGGGCAGCTCGTTTTTCGCCCCGCCTGTCCATCAGATTCTCAATTTATTCCATCGCTTTAAGGACCCATCTATTCTTGGGTCTTCAATCAGTTGCGGTCTCGAGCTAGACGGCATGTCATGAGAAGCTCTCTCTTTTTCACGTATTGCGGTGAAGGTACAATCTGTTTTGGCTGCTCCAACTTCTCCCCGGTGAAAGCGTGTACATAAGTATTGGGCGTCTTCGTGTTGCTGTATGTAGGATCTGTTTTTGGACCATAAGTGAAATTGTTATTTGAATGTAAATATTTCTCTCTTCCGGGCGACGTAATCCAGGCGGCAAGGGTGATTCGACTCAGGATAGTTCAAGAAATTGCTTGGCTCCACCTTCTCTGGTAGAGTAGATTAGTAGGGCAGGGGGTCACGATACAAGTGCATATGAGGGCCAAGATCTCCATTGTTCCTGAAATCAAAGGTTTGGAAAGTAGCCTGATAGCTTCATGCGATTCTTATAACAGCGCATCGCAAAGCTAATAACATGTTTATCAAGTGGCCAGAGCTGGTTGGCTTACAGCAAGATTAGGAGCATAGGCAAATTATGAAAGTGGCCCAACTAGTATTTGTCCCAAGTAAATGCAGAGTTTGGATGGTTAGCCTTTTACTCTTTGGGTTAAATTGTCCTTGATCCGTATAATTTATGTCCTGGTCGCTGGGTTACAAATATCATTATGCTTTGAAAGTAGTTATGGCACGGGTGCATTGGGTGTGTAGATTACAAAAAGGCTACAACATAAACAAAAAAAGCTGCCTATAGGCATGGGGTCTTTGTTGGTAAATTACATACGCAAAAGATTTGTGTGAGAAAGACAAAACGAAAAGCCTAACGCTTATCCTTAGAGCAATCATTAAACCTTGTCCTCCGCTGAGAGCAACTAAACATAGACAGAAAGCTACGACACAGGACAATCTCTGGCTCAACCATAGTGATACTCCTCCGTAAGTTAAGGGCCAGTGGCGTGATTTTGGCTATGAAGATCCAAAACATGGGGCTCACGTTTGGATTTAATAATTGTCATTAGTTATGATATGACGAAAGGTGAGACCCATAAAGAATATTAATAGTCAAAAATTTATTTTAGGGAGCGTGTTAGTTAAAAAGGGAGTGAAAAAAGAGAACGATCCATTAAATTTAGAAAAATAATTTCTCTTTAAAAGATCAAACTTCATTTTTCATAATGCGACTAGACATCACGCTTGAACTAGAGACCTAGGCGCTTGGGCATGGAAACCTCGACCCCCATATTTAGGTCCTGGATTGAGTTCTGGCTCGAATTTTAAAAAGCCAACGTCGGGAACCCAATAGCCATGCCCAAGTCCTCGGCAACCATGCTGGGGTGTTCATCTCCTGGCTCGGCTCCATCGAGGCCAAGACATATTCCTCGGCGACTAGGCCTAGTCCAAAAAGGCTCCCTTAAGGTCGAGCCCTAATTTCCATTCCCACTCCCAAGTCACCGACGCCCCAGCCTAGGTCCAAGGAGGTCAATCCCATGACCTTACCACCTGTGCTTCAATCTTCAGCTACCATGCCAATGTACCTATCTCCAAAGCCCAAGTTACAGACATTAGGGCCCGAATCCATAGCGGGTTGGCTTGGGACCTCAGTGCTTGTGACTAGGTCCTTAATGGCATGCCAAGTTAGCTGACTCCCATGCCAAAGTCACTACTGCCTATGCCTATGTACACAAAGGCCAAGCTCGAGTCTCTTTAGGCTAAGCCTAGGATCCCGATGGAGTGCCCAATAGTTAAGTCTTGGATCCTATCGCTCGTACTCAGGTTAATGGCGGCCATGCCTAGGTAGCCGAACCCGGAGCGCGAGTCACCAGACCAAAGGCCTGGTTCCTTGGCGGCTAGGCCTAAGGAACCATTGCTTGTACTCAGGTTCTCGGCAACTGGGTATTTCTTATATTACTTGAATAGTGCAGGCCTTTTTGAAAAAAAAAAATTCAAATTTTCCTTTCCAAACAATGGAAAATCATTTTTAGATTCCAGATATATATATAAGACTCTGAAAAAATATTTTTTCAGAATTGTCAAATTTTTAGAGAAATAAACGGAATCTGAAGTTGCGCATAAACTGTGGTCTTCAATTCAAAATCTCAAAACAAAACCAGAGCCAATGAGATGCTAATGATATGTCCATTCCATATTTACAATTGCAAATGGCATCGAAAGCCGAGGGGTACTCCACGTGCAACGCTGACCAACCTCGTTAAGCAAAAAAACATTAGTTACTTAGATCACGAAAAATACAAGAGGCCCAGCAATTGAGAACTTAAAAATCAAGTTAAACCGACATTTCCAGTTAACATACAACTCGGACTCTGCGATTAAGATTAGATTACTACTTAATTAGTCCTCCTCGGAGCCTATAAGTTTCTCACACCAAGGTCCAATCGCCTAGCTAGGCCATTGTGATTCCCTAATTTTCTCCGCTACATCGGCATACGGTCAATCGTAAACGGATAATAAAGTACGAACCAACTAAAAAATTGCTCGAATGACCAAATGCTTAGTTTGGATATGACATATAAAATGCTTAGTTTGGATATGACATATAACATGTACGCATCATATCTCTACTTTAATCAATCTTTCGAACTACATATAAGACACTCTAGGATTGGGAATACATCGGCATTCGTGAGAAAAGAAGGAGGTTTAGGAGTGAATCCGTTTAGTTATTCCCATTTTTTTTTACAGGAGAATTATCTTGAATTTGATATCACGTGTGACAAATTATGACTCTCATAGATAAAGATCAAAACCTATCTCATCATAAAGTTCACTCATGTTAGGAAGCTTCATACGATACAATCACCGACGTATTCTTTTTTACTTTTCTTTTTTGACTCTACCGACATTCATTAAGTTTGACAGCTATCCAAATCAACGAGGATGGACGTGTGAAAGATGTAAAAGAAAAGGTACATAAGATGGCATACTTGAAATTTTGCCCAATGTTAGATGGGACCACGAATGCTATAATTCAACTGGTCAATGCCTAAATTAACTGGCCAACTACATGAAAATCATTCAATAAACTTCCATTTTCGTGCCTATTGATAGTACGAATCATAATGATTAGTAAAAAAAAAACTCTGATTTTTGTGAATTAATATAGTGGGTGCGGATCTAGATGGTCCGGGCTGATGGGTCTCGTGGGGCACGGCACGGTCTCCCATGGGCCATCGCCGGCTCTTCCTGAGTGCCCGGTATTCCACCACCTCTCTCTCTTCCCAACTCTATGAGGGCATCTACATGATCCAACCAATACATCCCCATTCCCCACCATTGAACTCTCTCTCTCTCTCTCTCTCTAAAATCATCACTAACACTTGTGATTTTCTTTGGAGAACTGAAAATGAAGACGACGACGACGACGATGATGAACAGCCCTTCGTGCGGAGGGGCTTCAAAGAGAAGAGCGTCGAGCAGAGGAGTGGGAGGGGCGATTCGAGAACAGAGAGCGAGGGTCTACATCATCCGACGGTGCATGGTCATGCTCATATGCTGGCATGACTAACTGTGGCTTTAAAAGAGATGGAAGAACGGTGTCATTTTCATTTTCTTCCTTTCCCTTCGATTCCTCCTTGTCCGCTTGTTTCCGTAACAAGGAATATTTTTCACCGAAAATAGTTGTTGTGTTTTTATTCTAAGGGTTATGTGGCTCAATCCTCAAAGAAGTTTCTGGAAATGGATGTAAATGAACCAATAATAGATAACTTTGAGATTAACAAAAGTTACGTTACAATACTCCTAGGAAAGCTGTTTGCGAGAATTGAAAATGTAGGAAACTCAAAGTACTAAGAAATTTAAATTGCAGAGAAAATTGAGTGTTTTTGTATGTGTTGTTGATCTCAACGGAAAAGTTTAGAAAGTACAATAGAAACAATACTCGCGACAAAGGTAATACAGCAGAGTTTGACTCGACAACGAGATACCAAGGATTAAGATTTATATCGGAGTTTGACTCGACGACATGAATCTGAAAATTGTAATTACATTTAAGGATCTCTAAAATGCAGTGAAGATAAAGATAAATGAAAGATAAACTGATAAATAACGTTAAGTTCTGTCGTTGATTAGGGGGCCTTTACAAAAAGTACTCTACAATCAGTTACAATTTTAAAATTCAAATAATAGATAACTTTTTAATAGCATTTATTATCATTCACAGCTTTATATTTTTTGGGCACTCTCCACGATCAAGTAATCACCCTTATTTGTAGGCAGTTTTGTTGTTAACGTCAATGCTCATTGACCATCGGTAAGTTGCCAATTATAGGTAAATTGCCGACGCCAATGCTCACCAACTATAGGTAAGTTGCCGACGCCAATGCTCACCAACTATCAGTAAGTTGCTGACGCTAATGCTCATAGACGACTATTCCCATGGCTTTCATCCGTGAGTCAATTTTGAGTGTCAAAACCTCCTTTTCTTTGTATTATTTTTGGTTTCTTCCGGTGACTAAGAGTGTACAAAATCTTGATTAGATTATATTAGATTCACACGGTGGTTGCATTGTTGGAATCTCAATTTATTCAATGTGCTTCGGCTGAAAAGGGTTCGTCGACAAAGTACCTTTCACCAAAAGTCGGATCTTTGGTTTGTTTTTGTTTTTTTAATGAATCGGGTTATGTGACGATTCGGACAGGAAACGATGGGTGTAGTTTCGATTGCTAACGCGGACTATACCGAAGGAACAAAGAACAGCAAATAAGAACAATAAATGGGTAAATTGAACTGCAGAAAGGGGAGACGGGTCTTGGATTGCAAGTCCATTCCGCTCGTCCTTTTATAGGTTCGTACAAAAATGTGACCACCGGAATGAGGTCATCTTCAAATTCTAATAATCTCCGAGATTTTGGGACTCGATTCGATTGCCTTCGACCGCACGTTCTTATCCACAATCGGTTGCAATCAGTCATGTATCTTCTGATTCAATTCTTACTTTGACATTTTCTTTTTTTCAATCATCACTTAAAAGTTTTAAACTACTGTGATCGACCCCTTGTATTGACCTAATTGATCACCTCTCATCAATAATATCATCGGCCACATAACATCATCGTATGTCAATGATTGGTCCTAGTCGACCAATTTTCATCGATAACATCATCGACCACATAACGTCATCGTATGTTGATAAATGGTCCTAGTCGATCAACTTTCATTGCTAAAACCATGGGCCACGTCACACTGACCTGCATTAGGCGCCAATTTCTGATGGTATTTAACGGTTGCTCTGTTAACGACTCGATATGAACTTCCATCGACCTATAAAGGCATAGGTTATTTTTAAGTGTCAACACAATGGCTGGTCAAACCAAGTTTCGTGATTTTTTTTTTGTTTTTGTTTTATCGGATAATGACCCAAATGGTCCTTAAACTTTAGTCCAATATGCAATGTGATACATGAAC
Source organism: Rhodomyrtus tomentosa (assembly GCA_028455895.1). Classification (NCBI taxonomy): domain Eukaryota; kingdom Viridiplantae; phylum Streptophyta; class Magnoliopsida; order Myrtales; family Myrtaceae; genus Rhodomyrtus; species Rhodomyrtus tomentosa. Next base: position 6,085,431 of record JAPCWY010000003.1, on the reverse strand, counting down.
TTTAAATTTATTCAATGTAGTGTAGTCCCTACATTTTGGTCTAATGTGGTCCCTTTACTTTTCATATGGGTTCAATTCATTTCCTGTAATGTATGAAAATATTCAATGTTTGAATAATTTCATTCAGTCCAGGAACTAAATTAAACATATATCAAAAGTTTATGAACCACATTGAACAATTTTAAAGTTTAGGCACTACATTGAATATTGTGCCAAAGTTTGTGGACCATTTGCTTCATTTATTTGGTTCTCTATCTCTTCACCTCTCAAGAACATATTAATCCCATGTTCTTGAGAGGTGGGGATTAACAAATTAGATCCTAAATTCTAGTGCACAGATGCCAGTTCAAGCCTTAAACTTTTTAATTTTGCCAATTGAGTTTGTTAAAGAATTTGGGAGAAAATTGACATGAAGGACTATGTTAGTATTTTGTGCAAAGGGTGAGGACTAAATTGATGAAATTAAAAAATTTAAGAGTGAATTGACATTCATAAAATAAGAATTGGGACTGCTTGAAAAACTAGCCCCGTGAGAGAGAACATATTGTACATGTGTGTATCATAGTACCTTATTCTTGCCTGTGTCCTATTAGAGGTGTCAAAATAAGTCATAGGCTCATATATTTTGTGATTAAGGTGTGAATGAGTTGGTAGACATTGGAAGAGCCGATTGAAGATAGGTTTGAAAATGGAAGTTGAATTAAGAAACTATTGAACATAATCGTTGAATATATAATAGACAAATGTAGTCCATGTACGAGCAAAGTGCGCTCAATTATTGGCGCAATAGTACGCTGATAATATATGGTCTACCCCCACTTAGCCTAGTGTCTTCGTTTGTAATACCAGGAGACTTTCGCACTTATAAATCGAGTCATACGTTCTCATCTTTCCTATTGGGACAACGGAAATAACGGGAAATTTACATTGCAAATAAACGTGTCGTGATCGAATCAATAAGTCAATTTGGATCGGGTCATTTGCGGTTTGCTCGCCCCGTTTGATGGGCATACATCCTGTTTAGAGGGGGAAAAAAAAAGGAAGAGGTGAAGAGATTGTGTAGGGAGCGCTCCCCGACAAGACTCTCCGGAGTCCACGGTACAGATTGGGAGTAGGAGAAACGAAAGTTACGAAAGGAAGAGTGTCTCATCGGAGTCTTCTTTTGCCAAACGAAAAAGGAGTTGCGCATGTCGCGGACGAGAATGCAAACCTAATCCGTTTACTTTTCCTTCCCAACAACAACAACAAGAGCAGCAGCAGAACCTGCCAAAAGCCGTTGCTGTCTTTGATTAAGAATTCCATGTCGCGGGGCTTTGACCTTGGTTGCTGTGGGAGCGAGATAGCCAGAGGTCACTCCATCTCCATCTCCATCTCCATCTCCATCTCCATCTCCTTATTCAATTGGCAATTGCGAAGCCTTCTCTTTATTCGCGTCATGCCCTGCACGTAGGTGGACCTGCCCCTCTCTATCTCCACCTTTTTTCTCTCATATATCTGTCATCCCCTATTAATATGAAATTAAGTGTAATTTGCCACTCTTAAAAAAAGAAGAAAGAAAATTACAACAAAAATAAGTCCTAAGTTTATTGTAACTATGCCAATTCGATCCTTAATATTTTGAATTTACGCCCAATTCAGCCCATCATGCTAATTTCAATCCTAAACATTTTGAAAATCGGTAAGCGTGAATAATTGTTAATAATATCTTTAATAATTTTCAAATTGATTATTTATTATTTTTCCTTTTTTGTTTCTTTAAAGCTGTGGCCACGTCACATAGGTCGCCCCACGACCACATGATTGATTTCCCACTAAAAAATGGTCGGATGGACTGAATTTACACAAACGAAAAATATTTTGTAATCATTTGGCTAAAAATAATAATTTAAGAATTAATTGACACAATCGCAATAGGTTTAATTTTTTCGGTAATTTTCCTCTTAAAATAATTGATTTATTAGTTAGTAAAAAAATCTCATACTTCACATATCACATTTTCACTGGATAAATGGTCGTCTTCGCTATATTTTTTCAAGGTGACTTAAGCATTGGGATGTTCCTAATCAGTGAGTAATCGTTAAGGCAATCACTTAAAAAATAAAATAAAATTGGCGATTCTGAATGTTCGACTGCATTTGGTTTTTGATTAACAAGTGATCCCGGGTGCTCAAAACGGAGTGATTCAATTCGAAAAAAACAATGCCATAAAACGTATACATACTCGAGGGAATCTTTGCCATGAGAGTTGCAAATCATTTTCCCCTTGTCATTTCCTCCATCCACTCCTTCGGGTTCATTTTCCTTAATTATTTTTAAAAAGAACTTCGATTTTTATTTCTAAATAATGTTTAATGTTTTAACAATTTTTATTTATTTATTTTCAAATTATTTTTTCCTTGGCTGATTGCGGACCATGGCAACAGGCAACGCCCAAGGCAGGCTCGCCATATCCCCATTTGCCGGCTGGCGGAGGAAGAAAAAAGAAAAGAAAAATAAAATAAATGGAGCCTCAAAGTCAATTTTTTATGGCTATTTCAATTAAGACAAATACCATAAAAAAAAAAAACCAAAGCCATGTACACTATTTCATAAATGCCCTATACCTTTTTTTTTTTTTGGGTCACGAAAATTCCTAAATTACTATTGTGACACAAATATCCCTAACTTAGTTTTTTGAGTCATGAAAAAAAAAATCCAAACTCATACATGAGTGATATAAATGCCCCGTTATTTTAATTTAATCTTGGTAAATATTTGTCTCGTTGGTAAAAGTTTATGATTTTTTACAACACAAAAAAAAATTAGAGTATTTATATCACAATGAAAAAAAATTAGGATTTTTGGAGACACGGAAAAAACAAAAAATCGAGATATTTGTGTCACGGTGAAAATACTTTTGAGTTTTCGTTAGTGACATTAACTCTCTTAAATGGTTTGGCGGGAACCCTCGGGAGATCTTGTAGCATCTTTTCATGTTTTCACCCTTCCGTTTCTGACATCTTCTCGAGGTAGTTGGAACGGCTTCATTTCCCATTCAAAGTGTTGATGAATGCGTCGAAAAAAAAAAATAAAAAGATTCTACTTTTTTGACCTAATTTTTTTGGCTGGAAATCCCATCCTTCAAGACCGAAAATTTAAGGAGAGAGAGAGAGAGAGAGAGAGAGAGAGAGAGAGAGAGAGAGAACAGAAGAAAAAGGAGCCCAAACCCACCCGTGGACCCCACCCTTTGTGAAAGAAATCAATCATCCTGTCGCGTTCTAACGACCCCCAACCGAGTTCCAACCCCAGTCTCTCTCTTTCTCTCTCCTCCTCCTTCCCCGCTAATCTCGCCTTCTTCGTTCCCCAACTGCACTTTCCCTCCACATTTCAACTTTTCACTTGGGTTCTCCAACCTCTTCTTAGTCATTGCGCGAAGCTCAAAACCCCTCTCCTCTCCTTCAATGGCGTCCGACACCCACAACCTCATTTCCATCATGTCCCTCCTCTCCTTCCTCCTCCTCCTCCTCCTTCCCCCTCTTGCCGCCTCCTCCTACTCCTCCTCCTCCTCCTCATATCCGCACGGTAACCGCAGCTCTCTTCCACATTTCAGTACAGGTCAGCACCGTAAAACAGACCCATTATTCTCATCGTGTGTTTGATTTTTCTCAACTTCTTCTTCTTCTCCTCCTCCTCCGCGCGCAGGCAACGTCTCCTTCCACATCGACTGCGGCTTCGCCACCGACTCCACCGACCCCTTCAACATCACCTGGCTCTCCGACCGCTTCTTCACCGGCGGCTCCTCCTCCGTCGTCTCCGAGCCTCTCCGCTTCCGCTTCCCCCCGGAGAAGACCCTCCGCTTCTTCCCCCCTCTCTCCTCCGGCAAGAAGAACTGCTACGTCTTCCCCGACCTCCCCTCCGGCCGCTACTACCTCCGCACCTTCACCGTCTACGACGACTACGACGGCAAGTCCCGCGCCCCCAGCTTCGACACCTCCGTCCAGGGCACCCTCGTCTTCAGCTGGCGCTCCCCCTGGCCCGAGGAAGTCGCTCGCCTCGGCGCCTACTCCGATCTCCTTGCCTTCGTTCCCGATCGCCAGGCCGAAATCTGCTTCTACAGCATCGCCACCGACTCCCCCGTCATCGGATCGCTCTCCTTGATTCAGGTCGATCCGCTGTCCTACGATGCGGCTTCGATCGGGGATGGCTTCATTCTGGTCAATTACGGACGACTGGACTGCGGTTCCGGACAATGGGGCCCCGGGTTCACCAACGATACGGATTATTTCGGCCGTTCGTGGCAGTCGGACTATGATTTCCGACCGCCCGACTCGCGGAACAATGTCGAGGTCATCTCCACAAATAGTACCATTTCAGGTGCTAATCAGCAACCGAATTATTTCCCAATGAAGTTGTATCAGACGGCTGTCATGGCAAGGGAAGGGCCTCTAGAATACGAATTGGAGGTTGACGCGAAGATGGATTACTTGTTGTGGCTACATTTCGCGGAGATTGAATCCAAAACGAGTGGAGCTGGGCAGAGGGTCTTTGATGTGATGGTGAATGGGGACAATTTGACTAGGGTTGACATATATAAGGAGGTTGGGCTTTTTGCGGCTTACGATTGGCATTACACGGTGAACAACTTGAGCAGTACGACTTTGAGTGTGAAGCTAGAGCCAGTTGTAGGAGTACCCTTGATTAGTGGGCTGGAGAATTATGCACTGGTTCCTGTTGATCTTTCCACTGATCCTGAGCAAGGTATGAGCATTACCGCTTATCGTTGAATTAAATTTCAATTTTTTTATTTGATTGCCCAACATATTTGATGGTTGGGCTTGTGAGTTGCTCTTGATCGTCAAATTTTGGCACGCAGGAGAAATTTTTAAAAAGCAAATTTTGGTGTTCTCTTCCTTTTTTTCTAAAAAAAATTAATTTTATTTGATAAGGACACTGGTGTAGGATTAGTATTTGATCGTCTGCTCATTATCAGCAAAAGTGAAGCTGAAATTTGCTCCTGAAAATCTTCAAATTGCTCACAGCAAGTAGGCAGTTTCTATGCGCGGGATCGTGACCAAACATAGTATGAAGTAAGCACAATGGCTTGCTTTTGTTCCATCTCGGGTGCAGAGCTGTGGTTCCAATGTCGACACTTCGAACTTCTAGAAAATAAGAAATGACCTCGACAAAAACTAATCCAGTTATGGGTGTCCTGAATAATTAAGGATGAGCCAGGCATAAGTTTTATATATTTATTATTTCTGTCAGGAGTATCTGACGTGAAACGTGAATCAGGATTATTAGCTTGCTGTGGCAGACAGAGTAGTATGCTAGAGAAACTAATCGATCTTCAATTTCTCATCCAGTGGTTGCTATGACAGCATTGAAAGAGTCACTCGGTGTTCCTGAGAGAATGGGTTGGAACGGTGACCCTTGTGCTCCTACCAGTTGGGATGCTTGGGAGGGAGTTACATGTCATCCCAACAAGGATAAGACTTCCCTTATAATATATCAAATGTGAGCAGTTTCACTTTTTTCATGTTTCATACCCAGCCACAAGTACTAAATACATGGACGAGGCAACTACATGGATATGTGTATTCAACTTCTTGTAGCCAGGGAACCTCCTAGTTTTGTGTTTGCAAGAGTACCTTCAATATCCTGCCAGGCCACATGCCTGAAGCAACATGCTACGATCTGGAAATGTATTTAAGTGAAGAACCATTACATGAAATTTGGAAGTATGCTTCCACAGGATATAGGACACATTACCAGTTACTCAATTGTTACATTTTATTAGTTTCCATGATCTAGGCAGCACAAACAGTGTCTATCACTCTCCTTACCCAAAAAACAGTGTCTATCACTCTTATGTTCACATAATAAACCAGCTTTTGAGAAGGAAACTGGAAAGTACAAGTTTCTCGTTCTTTGAGGATATAAACTAACTAATCGTTGATATACTCATTACTAGACTCTAAACATGTGGCCTATGTTAAAGTCAGCTTTTTTACTGGTATTTCAGAGATCTTGGGAGTCAAGGCTTGAAAGGCTACATAAGTGACCAGATAAATCTTTTGTCGAATTTGTTAAGCTTGTAAGTATCTATCGCCTTTCTGCTTCTAATTTCCTTTAATGATCTCCAGGATTTTGGGTAATGGAGAAGCTTCAGCATTATTTCTGCTTGACATTCTCATACTTTCATCTGCAAAATTGCAACCACAATTCCAGTCCTTTATATTTTCCTTTTTCGTTAAAAAGGAGGATTAGGTCATTTGAATGAGCTATGCTGCCACATGTCTTTGTTGCTCTGCCTTTGATAAGGACCTTTTCTCCTTTCGTTATTACTTCTATCTGGCATAAGTCATTGTACCAACCATTTTGCCCTTGGCCTCCAATTAAGGTTGAGGACCTGGATCTGATGATAACCCATGGACAAGATCAGCTCTTGGCCTCCAATTAATGTCACTGTCTTGCCTTGCATGGTTTTCAGGAGAAATAGCACTGCCGAGGTCTGCTGTTTAAGTTGGTTCGGTAGAATTGCTGCTAAAAGACTCTTGAAGCTTATGCTTGGTTCACCCATAGTTCGTTTATGTAAAAATCTCAACTCTTAGTCATTAATAGCGTGTTATGGCACTAAACTTGTCAATTTCTATCCAACTGTTTATAGTAGTCATGGTTGTAGCGGTTTTTAATGGGTGCTTGCTCATTCTTCCCATGGAAATGTTTTAGATGGTAATATGATCTTTTTCATCTTCTTGTCGATCTCAATATTCCTAATGCATGTCCATTTCTGGCTTAGCTGATTAAAGGTGGACTGTCCAATTCTCTTTTGCATTTTCTTTTTGGTTCCAATGCAGAAGTAAAAGTTAGCCCACATAGTCTATCCTTTTCTGTTTCAAGTCTGTTCTTCATTGTTGAAGTGGTGAAATTCTATATCGGTAAAATCCGATCTCTGGAAATATTAAATTATTATCACTTTTGAAATTTTTACCCCTGTTGCGCTTATCATCGTCTAACTTTACACGTCATCAGGAATTTAAGCTCAAATTCTTTGCGGGGTACTGTTCCATCTGGACTTGGGGAGAATGATCTTGCACGACTGTAAGTATCAGAAATTGCTAGTCACGTCTGATGGGTGAATCATGAATTTTTTGGGTATTGGCTTATGTTCGACCTGTTCTTTAGCGTTATTTTCTATTAAGGAAGCTAATCTCGTAATGAGTCTTGAAATGTCAATCTTCTTTGCTTGTTTTAATTATAGAAGTGGGCGGCGTCCATGAAGGAGCTGAACTTGCAGATTTTTTCCTCTCTTCTTATCTTGTCTGGGTTACATTGATAGATCAAAAGAAAAATGTTACATGTTGCCTTTTCTTTTCTCATGTTCATGTTTTTTTAAGTAGATTGATATTTGGCGTTTCCCTTAATAATATCTTTGAAGTGTAATTGATATTTGCTATGGCTAGTAGCGTGGGGTTAGAACATATTAGACAGACGACCAATCTCCTCAGCTGAATATGGTTTTCCTCTCTTTCAAATATGGTGTTTCTCTAAGTTCTACCTTTGCTTAATACTACTGCTAAGGACACCGCGGTATATTATCTGCTAATTTATGCTGTTTAACATCGTTATATTTAGGGATTTGTCAGGCAATCAGCTCACTGGCTCTATACCAGATAGTCTAGCTTCTTCAAATATGCAACTCGTGTAAGTACTCTGTCTCCAATTGTCCGATAACATATGATATCGTTTGAGCATTCCCCTTTAATCTGTCAAATCCTAATTTTCTTCTCTCTGTTGTAGGCTATTGAATGATAACTTATTGGAAGGGAAGGTCCCAGAGGGACTCTATTCAATTGGTGTCCATGGAGGTTCTATTGAGTAGGTTATGCTCACTTTGAAGTCTTAAATTTTTTTCAGTTTGTTTAATGAATGGCTATCTTACTGTGAATGAAGGTGCTGTGCTAGTGTACTCGTCTGCTTCTGTGAGAGCGCAGTCATCTTTGCATTTGCTTCTATCTTCTTATAATTATAACATGGTACAGCTTATGCAACAACTTTTTATTCCGATTGTTATGCTTTGAGATTGGTTCAAATCATTGTGATGGTGTGCCCTCTCAGTACTTAATCTTACACTAATCAAAAGGCTTTTTATCTCAGTTTCTTTGAATCTTCTTTCTCTAAGCGACCTGTAAAATTTTACTCTGGATCTGCTGTCTTCTTAAGGAACTGTTTTTTTTTTTTTTTTGTGGTAAGGATTCTTAAGGGACCGTTGCTCTTCTTAATCTTCCAAAATGGTTGGTTTTCATCCTTTACTTTTTCCTTTCGTTTTTCTTCCTTTTCTTGTTGCATGTATGAAAAAGCGCTTGAGATTGGTGTTTGGGGCCCATGGATTGGGAAATGAGGTGTGAACAAAGTGTTCATGGAAAGATAGTGCATGCTTCCACAATGGCGGAGCTTGACCAAGTCTAAATTTCCATTCCAATGGCGTCATATTTGTTTTTGAAGCCTCGAAGATTTGACTTTGCCTCATGTTCTAAGTAATCTGCTTCCTAGATGAAAGCGAGTTATGATATTTCATGTCTTGGATGTTCATGGTGTATCTGCTTACAGTTTGGTTTAGGCGATAAGGAAATAACTGCAATTTTGAGATGGAATATGCTCCTGAAGCTTTTGATATATTCACTTTCGACTTTTAGTCAACATGAACCTTGATTTCTCCTTACCTTACACAAAAAAAAAAAAAAACCTTGATTTCTCCTAAAGCTATCAACTTCTTATTTTTGTTCCCACTTGCTGCGCTAGTTTTGAATTTGAATGGCTAGCATTACTTTTAAAAGCCTTAAGCGCAGCCTCCTTGGACAAGTTCTCATAATTTTTATTCGAGTCTTTCCCACTGGCATGCTTTCATAGTCAGGTTCCAGCATCTTCCATGAAGCTAAAATTATAGCTTGAGTCGCTAAATAGGATTCATATTTGTGAAATTTGATGAGAGCTTATGCCGCATGTTGTGAATGGGTGTACTTTTCTGCGCTGCTTTCAAGGACTTTTTGTAGAGAAAATAGAATTAGAATAGACATGGTTTAATAACAATTAGGTATGTCTGCTAGGGCATGAATTCACTGATTCCGGACATGGCAATGAAGCCTGAGCAGTAACTACTCATATTTGGCTATTACATTATTTACAAAGATCAGAATTCTGCTTACCTTCATTTTCCTCTGAATTATTTCATTATTAATTTACTTGGTTCTGAGCTTAATCCTATCACTCTAATCTCTCTTCCTCTCAGCCTCTCTGGTAATAAAGCGCTATGCGGAGCACCATCTTTGCCTGCCTGTTCTCTTCTTTGGGAAAATGGTGGATTATCTTCCGGTGCTAAAATTACCATTAGCCTATCATGTGTCACCTTCATCGTGCTGCTACTGGTGTTATTCATTTTCTGCATCAGAAGAAAACGCAATGACTATGACTTTGGTTTACCTCAAGAGCTGATGTGTGAGTATGATCTTTGGACACTCCATACCCCCACAAATAAGGTTAATAGTTTGATGTTGCTCATTATCAGGTTCAGTCCTGGTGCTGCAGTTCACTATAAACAAGAAGGTTTTGATATCCTGGGTTTTAGTCGGCCTTTTTCTGCAACAGCAAATTAACTCGAACTATTGCTCCAAAAAGTGTGATAATTTCCACTTTTGCAATTTCAAAATGAATCCACAGCTGAGTTCTTTATCAATATGTTATGCAGATTCTTATGGAAAATTTGACCATTAGCTTCATTCTCTTTGAAATTTCTTTTACAGCACTTGCCGCTAAGAGAAACCGGTACCAGAGGCAGAAATCACTGATGCTCCTTGAAATGGAAAGCCAACATGCCAAAGGATTGCCCACGCCTTTCAGTCCCAACTATCAGAAGTCTTGAAAAGCGAAGAGCAGTCAAAAGATTGACCATGTCCTCTCGTCAAAACGGGAGTGCCGGATTCAATTATATCATAGGCCTAAAAATGATGCAAGTGGCTTCTCTGCTTTAGAGAAGATGAATTGCATCCGTTCAACTTTTGACAAATTTGCGGGAAAATGGGGTCATAAAATGTCAAATTGCTCGTGAGATGCACTGCATCTCAATCCCACGGTGCTGATCACTCACCATAGTTCACCATACCTTGTATACCGTGATTTTTAGCATCATAAGATAAAAATCAAAATGACCCTAACTGGATGGATCAATTGATATAGTTGTAAATGATTATTTTCATATAACAAGTGGCCCTGAAGTGCTTGAAGACAAGCTTTGGCAATTACATTACATACTAATACTATGGCAGCTAATTGTGGTCTGGAGTTTGATGTACTTAAGAGAGTCTCATGTTGAGTTCACTCGATGACTGCTTCTTTCTTATGCAAAAAGGTCTACCTGGCGATTCCTCTTTCAGGCTCCAGTTACGCTGGGAATCAACTCGACGTGGTTCTTCCAGATGATGTGGTGCTCGGGATGTGCATGCTTGAAGAACCTTTGACCTTCGTTAGGGCTGAACGACAATTTCCTACAAGATGTGGAGAAGCCCTTTATGTTGAATGTCTATATGACAATTCTGTGGATCGGTTTTCTATGCCGAGCATTACTCGCCTCGTAAAATAAAGTTTTATATGGTTCGCCGGTGTCACATGGGTACAGTATCTGAAGGTTTTCGGTCTTACAATGTTCAGTATGTTGGACTTAGCCCAACCTATCGCGCGCGCTCTCTCTCTCTCTCTCTCTCAAACTCGCTAATCAAGCAATTCCAGGAACTTTGCTTCTCGTCCGCCTAGTTAACATGAGACTGAGCTCAGACGTATGGTTCCGGCTCACAAACTTCACACGTTTGAGCAATTTACCAGCACAATGACAAACGGGAAATTTTTTTTTAAAAAAATCTTAATTTTATTGTATTTGTCTTAATTTGGCCCTGGAATTTTTTTGTGTCAATTCAGTTATTTCAATCAACTTTTGCTGGTCGGTGCTGTCATGGATGCGGTCGGTCCTGATGTGGATGCTGACCGGCACTGACGTGGACGCTGATGTTGACATAACTAATTTTTAATAATATTTTAATATTTCTTGATTTTTTTATTGTTTTATTTTTTTTTCTTTTCTTTCTCTCTTTTTCCCCTCCTTGCTTCTTCTTCTCTAACCGGTCGCCGATCCCCACCAGAGGACAAGCCGACAAGGGCAAAGAACCTCACCTAGGCCAAGCCTCATTACCTTAGTTGGGACGACGAGGTCTAGCCTTGCACTGCAACGTTGAGGCTTGGCCTCGCCCTTCGGTGGCAAGGTCTAGCCTCACCAATTCTAGGGACTGAGCTCACCCAATCATGGCAAGGCTCGGCCTCACCCTTAACATCATGATGTGACCTAGACATGGCTGAGCAAGCGACGGCCTGGGTGATACTGACCTTGCGCTCACCGGCTCTGGCCTCAAGTGATCGTTGATCTCACGATTAGCTAGATTGGCTAGAGGCAAAAGAAGGGAAGGTAAAAAAATAGAGAAAAATATTGAAAATTATTATTATAAATTGACCACATTAGCGATGATGCCCTCGTCAGCGCCAGTTAGCGTCTATGTCAACGGTCAAAGTTGGCCAGAATGGCTGAATTGACACAAATGTAAAAGGTTTAGGACTGAATGAGCACAAAAAAAATATTTAGGATTGAATTGACACAATTATTATAGGTTTAGGAATTTTGGTAATTTTTCCCAAGAAAACTATCGTTATGCGGTGCACATCATTTCTCTCCTTCCATAAAGAGTGGGTGTCACTATGCCTTGAAGGTTTAAGCAAAGATTTTAACAAAGGACCCAACCAACGGACTGGTTATTTCTTATGAAAGCAGGCAGAGGTTCTCTTCAACCTGTTTGCCAACACTTATTTCTGCACTTGCAAAGAAAAAATGCAACAAGCGATGGATTGAAAAATCGGGGCATTTCTAACCTTCCTCAGCAACTTAGATGTGCTAGAGAAATCTAATACAGCAGAGGTGAAAGTGGTGCAGTGGAAGAGCGAAGAAGGTGGCGACTGGCGACCCCTAGCTACTCCTAATATCAATGTTACCAATGATTTAAGAAGAGAGTTAAACCTTATTAGGTCCCGACTTTGATGAAGAGTGTAGTTTTTTTAATTGTGTTTTGCTTTCCATCGCTGTAGATTCACGTGGAAACTTAAAAAAGAATCGAATCCGGGGACGGCTCCGACGGTTTCCATTTGTCAAATCGTCGTCAAATGTGCAATAATTTGCCCAACTTGATGGTACGATAACTGCAAGTGGAAGCTCCGGGACAAGGTCGAAACCTACATTGGGACAAAAAAGGGTTCCTGCTTGCTAAGAAGGTGGTGACCTGCACTCGTGTATCCACGCTGAAAGGGCGAATTTTTATTAAAAATGACAGTTGCATTAAGAGTTGGAACTACTCGCAAGTAACCACTCAATTTTATACGTCTTTAATGACTTCCCTAGCGACATCAGTTCGACGAAACGATCACTCAACTTCTCGAAATTTGATTCCTTTATATTCATACCTAACCTAACCGAACCATGACCGCCATGCATCGTAACTTCTGCCTCAACACTAGTATCTTCTAATGCAATAATGCTTACTATCCATTTGATTGGACAAGTTAATGACATGTTGATCATGAAGTTAACACATGAAAATAACAGCCATCTATAAATCATTTGATGGTGATTGTGGATGAGGGGCAAAAGATATATCTCATATGAAACACGATAATCTCATTCAATAATTTTCCTTGACTAGTCGGAGACCTATACTTTGGGGGCACCGAAATGATTTTTTTTCACCCGATAATACACACCTATTGAGCCTCAGACATGGTCTTAGTAAATGAATTTTCATGCTCCAAGAAAACGCGTAACGTACGACTATTTGCAGACTTAGGAAAGTTGCCTAATCGATGCGATGCATAAAATTCTCAAAGTATGATCCATAACGATTCCCTTACTATACGCTTGTGAATCAGTACGTACACGTGCACATGCATGCACACGTGCCTGCACATACATAGTGTGTTCTGATGCATAGGAATTCCATAATATGCACGCAGTTGGCGACCTGAAGAAGCAGCCGCAGCGTCAACGATTGACCGATAGAGATAGGTTGGATTCCGGAAGAGACGACAACAGAAAGCCCATCGATCTCAAAATGGGATATTGGCGGACAACGGAAATGACTCAAAATGGCCAAATCATCTCGACTGCTCGTCTCCCATGGTGGCTTCGGAAGCTACGTTGATTGACCCCAAGAGCTCCCAAGTCGGCTCTTGACGACTGCTTCATCTTTTGCTTAAAAGTCTCGTCCTGGAAATGGAAATGGGAATTGGGGCGTACCCAATTAGAATGAGCTTTTCCATCAATTTAAATAAGGGAATTGTTAATAATAGTACTGTCAATTATTTATAACCACATCATCTCTCGTCGAGGTAATGGTACATGGATTTAGAAAAGGGATCGCTTGCTTTTTCCTTAGAATGACAGGTCCTGCTCTTGGAATCTAGGTTGTCCGTATTATGAATGGACGGCCCGGATCATTACTAATAAAAAAATAAAAAACCCAAAAAGTTGCCCCATAAAAATAGTAAATCTGGATCATCAGTCCAAAAACGGACGGCCCGGATTTTAAAGGCAGACACCTGCCCTTCTAAGGAAATGACAGGCGATCCAGATCTATGGATTTACGGTTGAGACTGTATCATCCTAAAAGTATTGTTGGGAAAGCATTTTCTTCAAAAGAAAATGATAGAATTTTCATACTAATCTTCACATAGCATCTTTATTTGTTGCTTGTTGCAATGCAGTCTTAACCATTAGTTTTATTCCTAGCAATTTACTTCTTCCAAGTGAAATCCTTCCTGGGAACCTTCCAAATGTTTGTGACATCCTATAATGCATGAATATGCCTAGTTATCTGTTATTGCACTTTCTTTCAAATGTAAGAAAGGGATTGCTTGCTTTTTCCTCTGAAGGACAGGTCCTATCTTTAGAATCCGGGCCATTCATGTTATGAATGGACGTCCCAGATCATTACTAAAAAAATAAAAATAAAAAAAATCCAAAAAATTACCCCGTAAAAACAGGAGATTTGAGCCTTCTGTCCAAAAACGGGCGGCCCAGATCCCAAGGGCAGGCGATCCGGATCCCCAAATGTACGTGTGAATAAGATGTAGGACCTAGGTTTTTAATATCTTGAACTGCTGAGTGCAGACATTAATCCTGTATTGGGGCATACATCTATGCTTTGACTCACATGTTACCCGATTCCTTAAGTTAGCATAAAGTTAACATATCTCTCTTCTTCTTCTTTTTCCTTGGAAAATGCTTTATTGATAGGGTGACAGTATGTCAATTGTTTCTGGCAATAGATTCACACATCATTACTGCATATTTTGCATAAATCATTCATTAATTAAAAAATCATGGGTCAGAACAAACTGTTAGTATAGCAATTCTTTTTTTTTTTTCTCCCTATCTTACTATATGCATCATCCGGAACTCGAAATGTGTATTCCTAAAATAGGTTGCCATCGTAGAATTACATAATCCTTCGTTGAAAAATAATCCAGTGTCCTTGCCCAATCGTAGCGTCGCTCGTGGCCAAGGGAGATCACTAGCCCAAAACCTAAAAAAAATATAAAAGTACAATAAAAAAGACAAAAAAATTATTTAAAAAATTATTAAAAAATTGCTACGTTAGTAACGATTGGCCAAATGGACTAAATTGACATAATTGTAAAAAGTTTAGGAAAAAAAAGATTTAAAGATAAATTGACACAATTATAATAAATTTAGGACTTTAATAATAATTTTCCCCAATTTTATGATGTATTACACAATTCACACTTACATCTCCGTTTTCATAAAAAGGGGAAACAAAAACATCGTCGTTCATGCCAATTCCCATCGAAAGGATGGGAATTGGCAGGGGACCATACTCCCCAAGTCCATTGGATCTTTCCTTCCTCTGGCCCAAAAAAAATCATCATCTCCGGCCACCATGGCATGGGATCCAAATCCCGCACGCAGTACCAGGACGCCCACAAAGATTTAATCATTATTATGAAGTGACACATAAGCGAGGGGTATGAGGATAGGTGGGAATCCAATCCACTCGCGTAGGTAACCTCTTTTTTTATCAACATCAAAGAACACACACACACAAAAAAAAACCGCCCAATACAGAACCCACTAACTCGAGCTCTCGGTTTTCACCAACTTGACAACTCGGTCCCCCCCGCTGACTCATCTTGAGAAATTCCCCCAAAAAACATTCGCAGAAGTAGAGGTGATGATTTGAAAACATTGCCCTTTAGATCCCTAAAAAGTAAAAAAAAAAAAAAAAAAAAATCACGTGAAAGGCCGGATCAAGTCGACGACAACAAGTTTTGCTCTATCACGCTAGCATTTTTTCTTTTTTTACTATGGCGTCAAGATAGTCGTGAGTAGTGGATGTTGCTCGAAAATCCAGCACGGTGATTAACACGCCAAGCGGCTGAGGATCAAAAGCACGCTTTCTTGACGACCCCCTTCCGAACCTTGCTCCTATACTTCCATCTTTTTCTAAAACAACATCGTTTGCCTTCCTCTGCCCACCGGCTGTGACCATGGACACATACACCTTTCCTTGCGCTAGGCCATTCGAATATTCGACTAAGTACATGTCTGGATCGGAGGGATGGTCCAGGTTAAATTCACGAAAATGTCCGAGGTGAGGAAAAAAAAAGAGTGTTAGAAAATAAGGAAACAAACCGAGGATGAAACCCCGCTTGGTGTTGGCCCCAAAAGAAAAAGACAATGGTGGTCGGAACATGTATGTAGGGATGGAAGAATATTTGCCAAGATTGACCCAAAACAAAAGTGAACCTTAGCTAATAAGGACAACAGGGATTTTTCATGCCCGATAAGACTCCGCGACGAAGAAGGGAGGAAATAGTTATCACAATCACAGTGACATCAGGTTCGTCGAGAAATTTAGTTGAGAAACCATAGAATTCTTCGCATCATGCTATTTGCGATCGGTACCTAATACTAATCCTCAGTGATCGAAGTCTAAGTTAAAGAATCGAATGGTCGCACGACTGTCCTGAAAATTGAGGCTCCATTTGTTTCGTGAAAAATGAATGATTTAGGAGACATATTCCAAAAAATGACCGTTCCTATAGCCTAAAGAAATGAACCGAGAGAAAATAATCTAATTGCCCGGGAAAAAGTTTAGATTTAATTCTTGTTTGGCAATGAAAACTTTTTTTTATTAACTAATTATTTCAACTTACACGAGCGACTAATTTAAGAAAATAATTTTCAAACAATTCTTTATGTGATACCAACGGGGCTTCGAATTACACATGTCGATCGACGCTTTTTCTGCATTAACATGGAACGTTTTTATTTTACGTTGTTTTGGAAGGAAAAGATAAAGAGGGATGACATGGTGGTGGTGGTCAGCATTCAGCCGCCTACGGATCGTCTGCCCTTGAACCTTCCTGCCCTTTGCATCCCAGACCTTCATTTTTTTTTTTTTGCCTTTTTAAAACCTTTCTTCCCCCCTCTGACCTCCTGTGCGAAGGTCATTCAGCCGGTGGGGGAGATGAACTTGGCAAAAACCGAAGCTCCACTCTTTATTGCCATGTATATTTCTCTGTCATGTGAACTCCCATCAACTTGTACAAGTGAATATCAGAAAGAGAAAAATGATGATGGTGGCGGCTGGATTTATGATTTTTTTTTTATGAAATGTGAATGTACGGTTAAGATTATATTAATACAATTAGGAAATTATTATTCTTTTTTAAGATACAATAACATATCTCCTATGTAAATGGAAATTTCCTGGTCCGTTGCTTGGAGTTTGACCCACGTGTCGGGCTCTACTACTTCATGCGACAATATTATGACATTGTCGATCTATTTATATCTCCGTTATCGGAATCCCTCCCATCTTTCATAGCCACCATCTTATACTTCTCTCTCTCTCTCTCTCTAAGAAGAAGAAGAAGAAGAAACAATGGATGGTAGCGGCAGTTGCATAGACGAGCTCAGCTCAACGGGTGACTCCATTTTTATTCCACTGCCGTCGAACTCATTGCAGCAGCCGCCGCAGAGCCTCTGCCGTCTCGGCAGTGGCACGAGCGTGATAGTGGACTCCAAAGGCGGCGTCGAAGCCCAGTCAAGGAAGCTTCCCTCGTCCAAGTACAAGGGCGTCGTCCCTCAGCCGAACGGCCGCTGGGGCGCGCAAATCTACGAGAAGCACCAGAGGGTGTGGCTCGGCACCTATAAGGAGGAGGACGCGGCCGCCATGGCTTACGATGTCGCAGTCAAGCGCTTCCGAGGCCTAGATGCCGTCACTAACTTCGAGCAGAGGTCTGACACTGAAGACCGCGATCACGAAGCCGCTTTTCTGAATTCCCAATCCAAGGCGGAGATCGTTGACATGCTGCGGAAGCACTCATATGATGAGGAGCTCGAGCAGAGCAAGAGAAAGCACTTCAACGGCGGTGGCAAAACCGCAAGTGTGATGGAAGTCCTCGGAGTTCCGTCAGGGCCGGGTCGGGCTGCGACGGCCTGTCATCTCCTTTTCCAGAAGGAGCTCACGCAGAGTGACGTGGGGAAGCTGAACCGATTCGTGATTCCAAAGCAACACGCGGAGACGCACCTCCCCCTGCGCCACCTTCCGAGGCCTACGACTTCAAAGGGCGTTTTGCTGAATTTCATAGACGACAGAGGCAAAGTGTGGAGATTCAGGTACTCGTACTGGAACAGCAGCCACAGCTACGTGCTCACGCGGGGTTGGAGCCGGTTCGTGAAGGAGAAGAGCTTGAGGGCTGGAGACATCGTCAGCTTCCACCGGTCGGCCGGGCCAGAGAGGCAGCTTCATATCAAGTGCATGAGGAGAAGCTCGCAGAGCCGGGCCGGGCCCGTCCATCTGGTGCAGATGGTGAGGTTATTCGGGGTCAACATCTTCACCGTGTCAGCAGCGGGCAGCGGCGGCTACAGTGGTGATGGTTGACGGGAAAGAGAAAGATCGAGCTGGAGTTGTTGTCATTGGGGTGCAACAAGAAGCAGGTGGTGATCGGAGCCTTGTGATAGTTTGGGCCTGTTACTTTTACTTTTTTGGGGGTTCATTTGTTAATTTTGCGATGTTGGTTGATTCGGAAGGTGGAAGAGAGGGGAGAACTGTATCTATATATATATTTTTTTTATGCGTCTTGTGCAAATGAGCACATGAGATGCTTATAGAGTTTATATTAGATAACTATCTTAGATACCAAGATATTACAATATAGGTTATAATCAATTATGATTAATCAAGGATATGCAACAATTAAAAGAGATGCGGAGATTCTCCTAATTATTTCTAACATCCCTTCAAATTCAAGGCAACTCGAAAGATGTTAACTAAAATTTGACAAAAGACTAAAAAAAAAAAAAAACGATGAATGTGCCTTAATGAAGACATAGGAAGTCTGAGTACAAGTGAACATTGCCCATTTAGAATGTGATACGGTATAAATGACCGTTAATATCACCATGAAGCAGTATATCTTCTCGATATTCCCTTACACTACAGCTGGAAAAGTGCAGCCACAATTCCAGTCCTTTATATTTTCGTCTGTCAATCATGGAGGAGGATTAGGTCTTTCGAATGAGCTATGTTGCCACATGCCTTTGTTGCTATGCCTTTGATGAGAGCTTTCTCTCCATTATATTTTTCTTCTGTTACCTGGACTCAAGGTTGAGGACCTGGATCGGATGATCGCCCTTGGACAAGACCAGCTCTTAGCCTTCCCATTGCTGTCACTATTTTGCCTCGAAGCGTAAGCTTTGACAATCGCTGCTAAAAGACGTTTGACGCTTATGTTTGGTCCACCTATAATTTGTCTAAGTAAGGATCTCAACCCTTATATAGTACATATCGAATGATCGCTCTAACCTTGTCCAATTTCTATCCAACTGTTTATGAAAGTTATGATTTCAGCAGTTTCTAAGGGGTGCTCTTCAGATGGTAATGCGAGCTCTTTCATCTCTTTGTTAGTCTCTATGTTCCTAAAATGCATGTCCATTTCTGGTTAAGATGAGTGAAGGTGGATTGTCCATTCTCTTTTGCATTTCTTATTCTTTTTTCGCTCCAATGCAGAGGTAGAAAGATATGATGTTTCTCTAAATTGCTCCTTTGAGTGGTACTATTGCTATGGACACCTTGGTATTTCCTTCTAAATTATCCTGTTTAACATTGTTCTATTCGGGGATTTGTCAGGCAATCAGCTCACTGGCTCTACGCACCAGACAGTCTAGCTTCTTCGAATATGCAACTTGTGCAAGTACTTGTCTCCAGTGGTTCCATATCGCACAGTATATTACTGTCCTATTTTTATGGCGTGTGAGAGATAGTTTGAGCATTGCCCTTTAATCTGTCAAATCCTAATTTTCTTCTATCTCTGCTCTAGGCTATTGAATGACAAACTACTCGAGGAAGCTATTCAATTGGTGTCAATGGAGGATCAATAAGACTATCTAGTTAATAGTCACACCATCTTTAAATCTTCTCTCTCTCTAAGTGACCAGTAAAATTGTGCTCTGGAATGTCTGGTTAAGGAACTATTGCTCATCTTGATATTCTAAGGGTGCATATGGGAACGTTTCTGTTCATAGGCATTGTTTTTGAACAAAAATACTTTTTATGTTTCTGTTCCCGACCACATTTTTTGGAAGCAGAAACGTGTTTGGAAAGTTAAAAAACATAAACAATTTTTCCCGCTGCCGGTCCGACGGCCGGCGACTGGAGGAGGCCGGCGGCTACGATGGCTTGTGGGTGGTAGCCGCGTGGCCGGCGGGTGATAGTTCCAAAAGTATTTCAAAACGTGTTTCAAAACTCATAAGTAAGTTTTTTTTTGTTTCTTTAAAAGTGTTTCATGGCACAAAAATGTTCCGCAGAACACTTTTGAAATATTTTTGAATCATACGCATTTCTATTCCAAAAGTATTTCAGGAACATATTTAGAATAGAAACACTCTTCCTAGAGCGTTACCATACGCACCCTAAACTGCTTGTTTTACGTTCACTGTTGCCTTTCCTTTTTCTTTTTCCCCTTCTCTTGGTGCATGTGTGAACGGGCGTGGGAGATAAGGGTTGGAACCCATGGATTGGGTAATGGGGTGTGAACAAAGTGTTCGTGGCAAGATAGTGCGGCTTTCCAAAATGGCAGATCTTGAACAAGTCTACATGTCCATTGCAATGGATGCGTCCCATTTGTCTTCGCAGTCTCTCGAAGATGTGACTTACCCCAATGTTATAAATTGTTAAATATGTATTGAATTTTATGCGTTTATCACACGACCCGACATATTTTTTTTGTACATCCCAAAAGTGAAAAAAAAAATTTGAAATTTGATTCGTTACTCGAAGAGTTGGGCCGATAGGCCTAACTCGGAGCATTCTTTTTTGGTAGGTAGATTAGATACCTAAATAAAGAATAAGAGAATACTTTATTTTCTACTAACTAGAGATTTAGGTTCGGGGACTTGATTATGTTAATTTTTCAATTAACATCATTTCGGTACCATTCTTGTGAAAATTTTCTTGATTGACAAATTCCATTTGTTTCAATGAATGAACTAAGGCGTAATTTTTTTTTTAGAATTTTCTTCATTAAATGAAAGTCATGCAAATGCAACTATATGACATGAGTGGTGATGACATGAAACTATATGATGAGAAAAATAACCATGCATGATGACTTTAAAAAAATCAAATTTTAATGCAAGAAAAATGTGAATTCTAAGCTAAATGACATGTGACATTAATTAAGAATGAGCTAAAATAACATGGCATAATAATGCATGAATGACGGGTAATATGCATGGAATGCAAAAAATTATGACTACCCTAAATGACATGCAAGATATTCATTAAAAGGATGGCATGAATGATTTAAAAAATTAAATTAAATTTAATGCAAATGAACATGATTTCTATTTTAAATGACTTGACATGGAATTTGCAAAATCAATGCATGAATGACAAGAACAAATGTGATCTACCCGTGCGAAAAATATGAACCTAGCCTAGATGACTTGCAAGGTGACATAAAAATATGAATAAATGGCAATGCACATGAATACTATATGAAATGCACATGAATCATGACGTGTGAGAATGCATGACAATTAAGCTATATGGTAAGCAAAATGAAGTGCCGTTACTTTTAGTGAATTTTCGGTTTTTATGATGAATTGGCCCAACTATTAATACAAATTGATTAATTAAAATTCAATTTATATTAAGAGCTCGATTGGAATGTAATTTCCGAAAAAAATTCATTTAAAGTCACGACATGATGATTTTTTTTTTGTGTTTTCATGATTTTTTTGTTTTTTGTTTTTGTTTTTTTATGAGAAATGACTCAAATAAAAGACTAGGGATCGGGTCAGAGAGTGAATTTGAAATTTGTCAATTCGGTCCCATGGGATAGGTTAGACAAATTAACATGCGGATGACGTCGTACCTCGGAAGGAAAAGTCAAATAGTCATCACAGTGCACATATTTCGAGGGACAAGGCACAAGGGAGCATGTATCATTATAAAAATATTTGAATTAAATTAAAAAGGATGATCTTCGGCCAAATTAGGGTAGGTGCCGAAAATTTTAAAGGGTATAAGTCCCTATACACAAAGGATCATATATTTTAAAAAAAGAAAATGATCTATTCGAAGTTATATTAGATAATCTTCCAAATTTTAAAAATATCTTCAGCTAGGGTGAAATCTTATCAAATTTGATTTGAGGAAATTATCTTTAACTTGGTGAAGTTAATTTTAGATAATCCTTCAATTTTCGGACATTGTCTGTTTCAACCAAACATTATCTCTAATGGTAGAACATTATCAGAAAATTATGAGATAAATTCAGTCAATTAATTGATAAGGATTCTCGCCCAAACGTATGCCAAGGATGAACATCAATATCCGAATAGTTGTTTAACGAGAGGTCAGCCATTGCCCAAAGCAAGAAGCATTCATTCTTGAGTATACATGGCAATTCAATCATGACAGGATATGCATGCCAGGAAAACCAACTTGTTCTACGCGAGAATAATCCCAAACCGTTAAAATAAGCCATGCATTCAACTACATAATAAAACTTGGCCAAGCATTCAACTTGAGGGTCTAAAGCATAACACATAGGCTTCGGCCAGGAAGAATGTAGACACCAGAATAGCTAAAAAAATCTGATTTTTTTAGCTAGTCCGATTCGGCCTTCTGAGGAAAGAAAGATTCCAAATTTATTTGATCAATTCTCAAAAGAACGTCCTATAAACTAATCAATTCATGAGTGAGTTAAGCTTGATAAAAAAAAAAGGTCAAAATTTCTATGTCAAGTATGGCTTAATTTTCGGTTCTTTGCACGAAAAAGTTTAGATTTGCTAATCCCTTTATCATAGATTGGTATAGACACGTCTAAACGCATGAACATGTGCGCATGTTATCAATTAAACCAACATGGATCTGCAACCGAAAGTCAAGAAAGTTTCCTCTTTTTTAAGCTTAATTCCGGCTTGGTGGTAACCGTGCGAAACAATCTCCTTTCTCCGAGAGCGGGAAGCCGAACAAACCGTTAACCGAATAGTGACTGAGCGGGTTAGTCCGGTGACTTGCGGGATGTGTTTGGCGGCTGAGCCGGTGCAGACTTTGGCTGAGTAGCTCGAGTGGATACGGTGCTGGAATCGTGCGGGGACAACAACGGCACCGTCGTGGGATAAATTGCCGGCGACCAAGGGAGCGGATGAAGAACTTTTTGCCCTGACCCTTGTTCTCACGTTCCTTTTGAAGAGAATTCTCAAGCTCTCGCTTTCACTTTTCTCACGTGAATGCCAAGTCTGGGAACAAATTTTTCCCCCCCTCTCCCTTCTAACGTGAAAGAGACCCTCCTTGTTGGGATCTTTTTAAAAGAAATAAAATCTTCAACTTCTCTTTCTTTTGAACGTCGATACTTGGAAAATTTTGTCCATATCTATGCATTTTCCTTCTCTGCACAAAAATCTTCCACGCAAATTCCCTTTTGAAGCAGATCTCCTTGCTTTGTCGTTCATATAATGCTAGATTTAGGCCTGAATTATTCTCCAAGTTTCATTTGCAAATTGGAATTACACTAAATTTTGCTATAATATTGTGCTCAGCCAAATTTTACGTGCATGGGATTCTGTGCAATTTTGAGCTCAAGCTGGGCGAATGATTAATTAAAAGCCTTTAACATTTAAATGAGCATAAATGGGGTAAATTAAATCTTTAAATAGGTCCAACCCCAATGTGAAGTTCAGCACACCATTTTAGGTAAAAACTTCGAGTTCACTTTAGTCTAATCATCTGTCTCAACGTAGCTCAATTGACTTACCTCTGACTCTAAATGCAAATGACATGTTTGAATATAAATATGCAATGCCTTATTATTATATATATATTTTTTATTTTATTTTTTTGCGAGAATTATGACTAACTCTCATTTTATGAAATAAATGAACATCTAAAAATCGAAATTTAGATGTCAACAGGAATCTCAAAAGTCAAGACTTTTCGTAATCCAAGCTCATCGTTGATTGGAATTTTGGAAGCTGTTAAGTCTTTTAATTATTATCTGGGGAGTTGTGACCTAGGAGATTATGTCTATTTGGCTGGTCTAGACATAGTGGCCAATACGGAAGGGGCCGTGGAAGATTCGAAGCTAGTTCTTTACCGCCCCCACTCTATACTACTTTCCGATCAGCTGGTGTGGTCGATGGATATGAAGAGCTGATCCAGTTCGAAGATGACCTAGGGATTGTATTCCCAGATTCTTTACATGGCCGAGATGTTTTGGCTGAGCCGATGACGCTGGATAAGGATGCATCTGACGATGGACTCCTCAATCTCACTAGTTATCTTGATGACCTCATCATTGGAGCCATACCTGAGGATCTTGTACAGGTTGATAAGGTGCCAGAGAAAGACCTTTGCACGGCATCTGGATTTCTAAATCTGTCTGTCGATACGATGGTTGAAGATCCAATAGAGGGTTCAGAGTAACATTTTTTGAGATTTTGCAATTCCCTGTGTGGGATCTTTCCAGCTTCCTTTAATCTTTCCATATTGCATTAGAATTTTAAATTCATGTCGCATGTTAGGATTTCATTTCAATTCAATGTGGCATTCAATAAGATGTAATTTATTGATTTTTATATTAATAAAATTACATATGTTTTTCATTAAATTTTGAAGTCTTAACGAGGCATCCCAAACCAACCCGATGACGATAATCAACGAGTGAACAATTTGTCATCTATGGTAAGAACTGAGGGTTGGGCTTCCTCAAGAGTTTCTCATCCCGCGGTTTAAAAAAAAAAATCAACATCAAAATCAGAATCAAAGTTTTCAACAACAACAAAAATGACACATTAGATTTCGAAAGTTGCAAAGCATGCATGATTAAACTTGTTTGTTTCTCTGACTTCGCCATTTTATATTTTAGGGGCAAATATGAGGAGGGTGATCCATTGGATTTTGGCGTGTACGATTTAGACGAATTCACTCCTAATTATGAAGAAATGCGTCAAGAGTTTGAACAACACGAGATGATTAAGCCTCTGACTGGTGATGAAACTATATCAATCAACTTGGGCGATGAAGAGAATCCAAGAAAGGTAAAAATTGGGGCAAACCTGTCCACTGAAATGGCAGAACGTCTCACCAAACTCCCGAGGGATTACCAAGATATTTTCGCCTGGTCCTATGCAGATATGCCCGGCCTTGATCGATCAATTGTTGAGCATTGCTTACCGACTGATCCCTCGTTCAAGCTAGTAGTATAGGGATCACGAAGGGCTAAACCAGAGCTAGCAAAGAAAATTAAAGAAGAGGTCATGAAGTTCCTTGATGTGGGATTTATTGAGGCAACCTAATATTTTGACTGGGTTGCTAACATTGTCTCGGTGTCAAAGAAAGACGGTTGAATTCGAGTCTGTGTCGACTATCGTGATCTAAATACAGCTAATCCTAAGGATGATTTCCCACTCCCGCACATTGATGTGCTTGTAGATAGCACAGCAGGGTTCGAAATATTTTCGTTCATGGATGGTTTCTCAGGTTATAATCAAATCTTGATGAACATGGATGATAAACTGAAGACTACATTCACCACTCCGTGGGGGATGTTTCATTATAAGGTGATGCCTTTCGGTCTCAGGAACGGTGGCACAATTTATCAGCGGGCCATGGTTGCTTTATTCCATGACATGATGCACAATGAGATCAAAGTCTATGTCGATGACATGATTGCAAAAACAAGACATGGGGAAGATCATGTTGTAACCCTGACAAAGCTATTCGACAGACTTCGGAAGTTCGAGCTACGACTGAATCCTGCCAAATGTGTCTTCGGAGCCAACTCGACAAATTGCTCGGGTTCATTGTCAGCAACAAGGGTATTGAGATAGACCCGTCCAAGGTGAAAGCAATATGTGAGCTCAAGCCGCCAACGACGAAAAAAGAAGTTCGAAGCCTCATGGGCAGGTTGAATTATATTGTCTAATTCATTTCTCAGCTATCTCAGACTGCTAAGACTTTCTTCAAGTTGTTAAAGAAGAATGCGTTGGTCGAATGAGAAAATAATTGTGACGAAGCATTTGAGAAAATAAAACAGCATCTCATGAATTTGCCAGTGCTTGTTCCACCAGTGCCGGGGCAACCTTTGATACTTTATCTCACGATCTATGGTGAATCCTTGGGAGTTATGCTAGTACAAATAAGACAAGACGATGGGAAGAAACACGCCATTTATTATCTGAGCAAGAAGTTCACAGCCTCCGCGATGAATAACTCTGAAGCTGAGAATACATGTGCGGCTCTAGTTTGGGTGCTGCACAGGTTGCGGCATTACATTTTGCATTATCAGCTGACAAGGTTAATAGTTTGATATGCCTTCCTATCCGGCTCAGACCTAGTGCCGCAGTACACTATTATGAAGAAGGATTTGATACCAGCCTTTTTCTGCAACAGCAAATAACACCAACTACTTGCTCCAAGAAATTGGAAAACTACCACTTGCAATTCTGAAAGAAATCCACAATGAGCTCTTTATTAATGTTTTATGCAGTCTTACACAAATTTGGATTTCCTGTTGACCGGAGTTTCATTCTCACCGCAATTTCTAGAAATCGCTGATCCTGCTCGAAATGGAAAGCTAACTTGCCAAAGGATTGCCCTCACCTTTCAGTCCCAGAAGTAGCAATGAAGATGAACCATGACCTCTCCTCAAAAGGGAGTCTTATCATTGGCTTAACAATGATGCAATTGACTTCACTGCTATAGAAAAATAAATTGAATCTGTTCGACGTTTGAGCAATTTGCAAGGAAATGGGGTCACGAAATGTCAAATTGCTTGCGAGATGCACTGCATCTCAATCTGGCGCTGATAATCACTCCACAAAAATTGAAATGTCTCGTACCTGATGAATCAATTGATATAGTTGTAAATGATGTATTTTCATCTTCCAAGTGGTCCTGAAGATAAGCTTTGGCAACTACGCTACATACAATCTTGCCTTATTGGATGGGACGTTTTCCTATTGGCAGCTAGTTATGTCGGCGAGTTGGATTTACTTAAGAAAACTTCATGCTGAGCTCAATCCTTGACTTGGTTCTTTTTCTTATGCAAAAAGGCGTCCCCGTTTCTAGTTCGCTTTCCAGCTCCAGCTGCGCTGGGGGTTTTATCAAAGTGGTTCTTCCCGTGGATGTGCTGCCACAGGCACTTATTTCTTCTCGGTCGAATCAAGAACCTTTGAGCTTCCTTAAGGCTGGACGATAATTTCCTATAAGATGGGTAGGAGCATAAAAACTCCGTAGATCGACATAGCATTTCTCTCTTTCGTAAAAGGAAGTTTACATGGGACATGGGTACATCCGAAGCCTTTCGGTCTTACAATGTTCAGTGTGGCTCTCTCTCTCTCTCTCTCTCTCTCTCTCTCTCAAACTTGCTAATAGAGCAATTCAAGGAATTTTATTTAATGTTTGCCTCGTTAACAAAAAATCGAGTTCAGACATATGTATTAGGATGCACGTGCCGGGGAGAGTTAGTATCAGGTTCCTGCTGTGTGCACTCAATCATTTCTCTCCCGAGCTATTCCGGGACTAGGAAAGCATAGGCAAAGCCTTAACAAAAGACCCATCTGACCGAGTCAAAAGCCTTCACCATATCAACTTTTAGTCATGCCTCTAGGAGAAATACCAACCCTATGACAGCAGTTTTTGACTAATTCCCGGGTTAAAAGTTCATTGTCTGCCCAGAACTTTCGTAGACCCAAATGAAGTAAACTAGAACGGGTAGGTTAAGCAAATTGTTCCGTTAATCTCCTTCCTCACTAATATTTCTCCTCTAATCCATACTTAGTCGAGGGATTAGACCTCCTAGAGCCAAGTGTCCCAACAAATTACTACAGAATTGTCATGTGGGAACGCGTTAGGACAAAGCAAAGAAAGATCATGGTCATGCAATTTTAATTATCATTTTAATGTGGGAACCAGGTGCAGCCACGTTCTCACTCCTCATAGTTTATTTTGGGAGAGAACGAAAGTCAGGCCCTTTACCCAACGGAAGAGCCAAAAGGGGTAGCGACCTAGCTTGCTCCTAATATTAATATTAACACCAGGCATTTAAAAAAGAGTGAAATTTCGTTAGGCCCCGAGTTTGGCAAAGGGTGCAATTCTATTATATTTGCTTTAGATTGCTCAAGATTCACGTGGAAACATAAATAAATTAAAAGAAAAAAAGACTACAAAACCGTGGGTGGCGCCGGCCGTTTTCATTCATCACATCACCATGCAGTGCGCCAAAATTTGCCCAACTTGATGGTGCGTACATGCAAGTGGGAAGCTCTGGGATAAGGTCCAAAACTAGATGGGACCAAAAAGGGGTTCATAATTACCAAGAAGGTGGTACCCGTGTATTGCCTATCATGCATCGGGGCCGCATTCGCGAAGCGCGTGACCTCGACACTAGTATATTGTTATAATTTGCCGAATGAGAACTTGAATCGAAGAGGGAACTGGTCAAATAACGAATGGCGAAGAGAGAACACCCGGTACGAATTTTGGAAGTGAATGAGATGTTCAACACAAAGCTAACGTTAGGAAATACCACACGTCTAAAGATATTTTGGTGGTGAGTACGAACCGTCGAAATGAGATATTATATGCGAAGCTTGATGAGCTCACCGTGCAGTATTCTTGACAATTAATAGAGATCCACACCTCGAGGACAACGAAATAGCTTCTTCACGTGATCATACTATTATCGAGTCTCAAGACTTTTATTAGACAGCAATCTCTCGTGCCTCGAGAAAGCGCGTAGCCTCGATTATTCCGTCGATTCAAAAAAAAAATTCGTTGCTCTCAACACACGCATACAAAGATAACAAATTATGGTCCACATGCATCCTGTAGATACCTGTTCTGATACATAGAATTATCATTATTGGACGCGTAGTTGGCAACTTGAAGAAGCAGCAATGGCGACAAGGTTCGAACCGAAGACAACAAAAGACCCATGGATCCCTCATTCCCTCCCTCCCTAGTGGCTGTATTGGCAGACAACTGTACCGACCCAAGTGGCCAAATCCTCTTGACTTTTCGTCTCGCGTGGTGGCTTCGCATGACATGTCGATAACGCAAGCTCCCAAGTCACTCTTGACGTCTGCTTTATCCTTTGTTTCCACGTGGGGAAAGGGGGACTCCTCTGGCCGCTCCTTTTGCCACCACATGGACATGTCTCGGTTTGGAAAGTGGAGATGGGAAAATTCTACACACGGGAACTTATATTATATTCTATGATGGAGAATATCCAAACCACCTTTAACTCGACGCCGACGGCTAGTCGTGCCAAACTCGCTTGACTACTCATGAGTGGCCGTGGGAGAGAGAGGGGGTACAACAAGGAAAGAACAGGTAGGGAAGATTATTATTTGATATCCAAGGTAGAGAAAAGGGGGATTGCTCTCGCCAAGTTATGTTCACGTTGTTCATTGTTTGGAAGCAGGCCATATCCGATAGTCGCTACAACTATTAAGCGCGGATTTCAAATGTTTGGATTGTTGATATCAACTTTGGCTCGGTTTTTACTTGATTTCTGATATTGGTGGCGTATTTTTTTTATGTCCGAAATATACCCACCCAACTCTAATGGGGTTTCCCAGTTAATTAGAAAGAAAATCATTAGGATGCTCACACGATTCTTCGCTTGGCATCTTTATTTGTTTTTTTCGACATTCAAAAACCGTGTGCTTGTGGTAGGGCTGCGGTCTGAGTCTATGCTTTATTCCTGGCAACTGTTTCTTCCAAGAAAATTCTTTATGACAATTTTCCAGATGTTTCTGACATATGAATATAATAGAGTAATGATACACTTTCCATAAGTTGTTTTTATTTTTTTTATAATGACGTGACAATTATTTATCCCCTATGATATACTCAAACCTTTTCATTACAACAACTTCCCGGTTTTCATGACCAAATTGGAAGCAGACCTCACCGTGTCCTGTCCCCTTCATCGAGACCCACCAAGATGTTCCAAAGACCCCGTTGATCAAGTCAAAGTAAACGAGACCATCTGCACTCTTTCCCCGTGTGGGTCCAATTTTATATATGAAGTTCTAGAACAAGAACAAATCAACATGATTCGGAGGATAAGGGATGGAGAGTCGTCTGTCCGGGCATGGAAATAATTGACACGAATCTCTGATGCGAGCTTAAGGCTTGAGAATGAACATTATCCTGCTAAGCGCACATTTCCCCCAGCAAATGAGGTTACTCATGTGGCATGCAGGTTGTGTTGTGCTTTTCACCTGCTTTGTGGACCAATTGGGCTGTGGAGAGCTGTGTGTCGAGGCAAGCAAATACAAGGGGTTGCGTCTAATAGCTACCATCTATTCCATAACCTCGTATATGCAGAGAAGTCCATTTGAATCTGGCTTGCATGACGCCGGAGGGAGTGTAAAGAAATAGGAAGTAATGTAAGTGAGAACTTAAATTGGCAGGGTGCCCGCCGCCCCGTAGGTAATCTACCTGAGGGATAAGAGCAAAACAAGAAAACTTCTCGTTCTCAAGTCAAAGGCTCAAATAAGTTATGAATCAACTGATAGGAATCGTGCCCCAATTCCAAAAAAATAACCCAAGCAAATAATGCACACTGGCAAAATATAATATAAAAAAACATAATCAGAAGAACACACCAGAGAATTTGTTATCGAAGTTCACCCAGATCTGGGCTACGTTTTCGCGTAGAGGCACTCTGCGAATTCATTAGTTTTCGAGAAAAGTAAGAATACAACTGACGATCTTCTCACATGATCGAAGGAAAAAGAAAATAAGATCATGTCCTAATTCCAGAAAAATAATCCAAACAAATAATACGCACTAGCAGAATATAATAATAAAAAAACAGAATCAGAAGAATACACAAGAGAATTTGTTATCGAAGTTCACCCAAACCTGGGCTACATCTCCGCGCAGAAGTATTCTGCGAATCCACTAGTTTTCGAGAAAAGTATAAATACAACTTACGATCTTCTCACAAGATCAAAGAAAAAAGAAAACGAAAACTCTCAAGAATGTCGTCACGGCCTCTCTCTTTTTCTTTTTCACTCTATTCGCTACTTTGCGTATTTTATCTGCTCTTGCGCTTTCTATCTGCTCTTCTATCTACTCTCTTCTTTTGACGGCTACAACATATATATCCATAATATATAAAGTGTATTTTTTTAACCTAGAAGAAAGAGAAAATACAAAAGACAAAAAGAAATTTTAATGATATCTTTTGATATATTTTGGCTTCACACCAACAATCTCTCACTTGAAGACAAATATATTTGATACACCAAGCAACTTTGCATCCATCATCTTCAAAAAACTAGCAGCAAGAACTTGTGTCTCTACGATACTCCTCATCAATTAACATGGAGTAATACCAATAGTAGTAGCACAGAAAGTATGCTTCTCTCTGTCTACTACTTTGGTAAACATGTCCGCTGGATTCTTTGAGCCATCAATCTCTTGTAACTTTAACTCGTTATATTTCAATACCGATCTGATGAAGTGATAACGTTTCTTGATATGTTTAGTTCTTGAGTGATAAGCTGTATTCTTTGCTAAGTGCACTGCACTTTGACTATCACTCCATAGTGTGCTCATTGGCTGTTTTCGATGTAGTTCCTCTAGATAATCTTGTAATCATGATTTCCTTAGAGGCTTCCGTGATCGCCATGTACTCTACTTCTGTCGTCGATAAAACCACTATTTTCTGTAATTGAGATACCCAACTCACTATCGTACCTGCAACTGTAAAGACATATCCAGTGGTACTCTTGTCTCTATCTCGATCACCCGGGCGATCTGCATACACATAACCCTGTAATTCTAAAGATGTACCTTCATAACAAATATAGTAATTTGATGTACCTGCTAGATATCTCAATATCCATTTTACTGTCTTCCAATGCTCTTTGCTCGAGTTTTGCAAATATCAACTCACAACTCTCACTGCTTGTGCAATGTCTGGTCTCGTGCTTACCATAGCTTACATCAAACTTCCAATTGATGACGCATATGGCGTTGCCGCCATCTCATCCTTCAAAGCTTGAGTACTTGGACACATATCCTTGGAAAGTTTGAAGTGACCCGCTAGAGGAGTCGCAACCGATTTTGCCTTGTTGAATCATTTCAATACTTTATTCACATAGTCTTTTTGCGATAACGATAATTTCTTATTTTTCCTGTCCTTGATGATTTTCATGCCTAAAATTTTATTGGCCTCTCCCAAGTCTTTCATAGCAAACTGCGCTGCCAACATCTTCTTTACTTCCGTGATTCTCTTCATATTAGAACTAGGCACTAGCATGTCATCAATATATAAATAAAGATATACAATATCACCATCGCTATACTTTCGAAAATAAACACAATGATCAGCCTCACAGTGTGCAAATCCTTTTTCTTCCATAAAATCATCAAATTTTAAATATCATGGTTGTAGAGCTTGTTTCAAGCCATACAAGCTTTTTTGCAAGCGACATACCATGTGTTCTTTATTTTTGACTTCAAAACCTCTAAGTTGCGCCATGTATAACTCTTCATCTAAATCACCATGAAAAAACGTTGTTTTTACATCTAATTGCTCTAGATGAAGATCATCTATTGTAACTATACTCAGCAAAACTCTAATTGACGTCATATTCATTACTAGTGAAAATATCTCGGAGTAGTCGATCCCTTCCTTTTGAGAAAATCCCTTTACTACAAGTCTCTCCTTGTATCTGATACTACCATCAACTTCATTTTTTATCCTGTACACCCATTTGTTTAACAAAACTTTTTTACC
This sequence comes from Rhodomyrtus tomentosa, assembly GCA_028455895.1. Classification (NCBI taxonomy): domain Eukaryota; kingdom Viridiplantae; phylum Streptophyta; class Magnoliopsida; order Myrtales; family Myrtaceae; genus Rhodomyrtus; species Rhodomyrtus tomentosa. Next base: position 6,053,010 of record JAPCWY010000003.1, on the reverse strand, counting down.
TGTGGGCAACTTGGTCAACTCCCAAGTTTTGTTTTGAATTAACGAGCTCAACTCGTCTTTCATAGCATGCTCCCATTGCATGTGAGATGTGTCTTTCTTTACCTTATCATAAGTCTCCGGCTCTCCCGAATCCGTATATAAGACATGGCTTAAAACAATATTAGCTGAAGGATAAAAAATTACCATTGGCTTTATCACACGTGTAGATCTCCTCAAAATAGGTAATTCAGGGTTACTAACTTGTTTCAGATCACCGTGTTTCTCTTGAATTGTTTTCTCATTAGTAATATGTTCATCTTGAACCTTCTCTTCAGGTGCACTTTGATCTGCTGGAATTATCTTCATAGGAATTGTGTCCAGCTCAATATATTCTGGTTCTACTACTGTCTCATGCTCTATTTGATGATTCTTGTACATCTTTTCTTCATGGAACACCACATTCCGACTGTGAATGACTTTGTTATTCTCATAATTCCATAACCGATATCCATATTCATCGCCGACATATCCAATAAAGACGAACTTCTGGGACTTAGCATCAAGCTTTTTTGTCCTCTCTGTCAATCAAAGTATATGCAATACAACAAAAAACTTTTAGATATGAATAATTGACCTTTTTACCCGACCACTGCTCTTGCGGTACTCCTTCATCCAGCGCACTAGATAGACTCCTGTTAATCAAATATACAGCTACATCAACTGTAATAGCCCATAAGTATAACGGGAGACCAGCATGTAGTCTTATGCATTTTGTACGCTCCAAAACAGTCCTATTCATACTTTTGGCTACATCATTCTCTTAATAGGTTATAGGAACAGTCTTTAACCCATGTGTGCCTTCTCAGCTCAAATATTCTGCAAATTAATTGCTCGTGTACTCACTACCATTATCAGATTTTAGAGCTTTAATCTGATGTCCTATTTCTTTTTCTACCATGATTTTTCACATTTTGAAAATCCCGAATACTTCTGATTTTTCTTTGAGAGCATATACCTAAGTATTTCTTGTTACATCATCAATAAAAGTGACAAAATATCTCTTACCACCATAAGAGAGTTCCTGAGCTGGTCTCCACACATCAGTATAAACTAACTCTAATTTTTTTTTTATTCTATCACACATTTAATTGAAACTAACTGCTTTTTTTTCTTTATAAATGCAACTTTCACAAAAATCTAACTCAACTTTCTGTAAACCTGTAAGTAACTTTCTTGCATGTAACTGCTTGACACCTTTTTCACCAAGATGTCCCAAACGATAATGCCAAAGAGTAGATAAATTACCTGTAGCCACTGTAGTTGCAACCATATCACTGATCTTGTCTCCCTAGAAAAGGTAAAGTGTACCTATACGCTTTTCCTTTGCTACTACTCTTACTTCTAAGGTTATCTTTCACTTTTCGCCACCAAAAGTCGTCACCATACATTCTTGGTCAAGTTTACTAGTTGAAATCGAATTTTTCTTCAACTTAGGAATATGTCTGGTTTCACGTAAAATTAGATGTCCGCCACCTGAGATGTTCAAAACTACATTTCATTTTCCTACAATCGGACACATATGACCGTTTTTCACAACCACTTGCCTAAAATCTCCAATGGTATAATCAATAAATATATTTCTTTGCGAGGTACAATGAAAAGAAGCACCAGAATCAAGAAACCACTTATCTGTTATCAAGTCAAACCTTGTACATAAACACAAGTTTTCTAGCAAAGATTTATCACTTACCACATTAGCTTCTTGATTCTCATCTTTCAGTTTCTTTTTGTTGGCTTCACATTGAAATCTACGATGTCCCGCCTAGTGACAAAACCAACACTCATCTTTTGTAACCTCTCTCTCTCTCTCCCTGGATTGTAACCTACCACGCCCGCTAAATTTTCCTCTGCTTTTACTTCTTCCACGGTTCTCCATTGCTAGTGTCGTTGAAGATGCAGATGCCGAAAATTCACCTCCACCTAAGACTTTTCGTCGTATTTATTCATCCATGATACTGCTCACATCATCATCCAGAGTCAAATCATCCTTCATGGTGCTTGAAATTCCTTGCACCGCGGTGTTGTAGCTTTTCGAAATGGAACATAGAAATAACAGAGCTTGTAACTTCATATCCAAATTTATGCCTACGGATTCTAGCTGACCTGTAACCTGCGTGAAACTGTTAATATGCTCTGCAATAAAATCTTTGTCAGATAATTTCATATTAACCAACTTCTTTAGCAAAAATATCTAATTTGATGTGGATGGCTTTTCATAAATATTGGTTAGAATAACCATGACTTCTTTTACAGCATTTGCTTTCGTGATGTGGTATCCTGTCTTTTTCTTCAAACCTAGACTAATTGCACCTAACGCCTTTCGATCAAAAAATTTTCATCTTGATTTTGCTGTCGAATCTACTTCCCTGTGTTCAGGTTTCCAAACTTCAAGTGGTGCATGGAGATCTTTCTGATAAAGATAGTCCTCTATTTGAAGTTTTCACTATCTGAAATCCTACCCATCAAATTTATCGATCCTAATTTTATTTTCTGTCATACCGTTTACTTTCAATCGAACGTTACTGAAAAACTCTCAATGTTCTCGATTAGCCAACCTAGGCTCTGATACCAGTAAATTTTAGAATGTGCATGTGTGAGTTGTATTAGAATAGTCCCACATTATAGAATTAATATGGTGTTGAACATTTAATATATCTAAGTTGGCTCATAATTCATTAGCTTAAACTTTTGAGTTAAGGTGGGTTTGACTGGATATGTTAACGGGCTCGTACATGGATTCCCTCTTGGCGATCTCCTTGAAAGAAGGTATTGGACTTCTGCCACTCACTCCCATCAAATGGTATCAGAGCTGATGGGTAATGTCCCCCATGCGGTTACTGAGCGGGCCCAAAGGTAGACTTCATGGTTATGAAGTTGGGCTATTCAACTTGAGATAAGTTGATGCAGAAGGATACCTAAATTAAATGTGAGCAAACCTAACACTGGAGCTCACACGTGAGAGGGAAATTGTTAGAATGTGCACGTGTGAGTTTTGTTAGAAGAGTCCAACATTGAAGAATTAATGTGGTGTTGAACACTTAATATATCCAAGTTGGCCCATAACTCATTAGCTTAAGCTTTTGAGTTAAGGTGGGTTTGACTGGATATGTTAACGGGCTCGGATATGGGCTCTCTCTTGGCGATCTCCCCGAAAGAAGGTATCGAACTTCTGCCGCGCACTCCCATCATCAACTAGGTCTTGTCTTTGTTATTCATCGAACATTCTGATATAGATGAGTATGGAACATCTCTCTAAGCATGATTAAACTTTTACACAAAAAACAGACTAATCATTACAAAGATGGGAACTAACCAATATTAGTGACGTAAGAACTAAAAAAACAAAATAAAGTCCTAAAAGCTAGTAAATGCGTTAAACACTTAAGATAGAACCTTGATTTTGCAAATATGAGAGTTGGTTGTAGATCAACAAGTCTACTATTTCCAAAGTTGCTGAATTTTGGCTTAGAAGGAATGTAGGGGCATCATTGCACGTGAAAGGGTATTAAAATGTTATCACACATCACTTGACAACTATCTTATATGGCCCTTTATATACATGTGGTTTCCCTAAAAACTATTAAAGCCGGATTAGGAGCGTGATACATGAAATTTGACTGATTGGGATTTGATACAAGGAGGGAGATAGGGCAATGTCTCTCATACCATGTTAAAAAGTCATGTTAGAGTTGGTGAATATTTCGAGAATCATTATTTCTCACACCGAGTATGCCCACGTGAATTTGGAAAAATTGATGTATGATGCTATTGAAATTGCCTCGAATTTGAGTCCATCGAAAATTGCTTGGAATAAGCGTATAAGTTGGAAAATCCAAACACTGGCTAAATCTTATGAAAATCTTTTTCGTATTGCTATTGCGAAGATAACAAATTAGAAGGGAACAGTCCAAGATTAGCATTCCTTTCTTAGACAGGTCAACTTTGATATCTCAAGCGGTGGATCTCCTTTTGGTCAAGTTGAATATATTGGATAAATATTCTGTTAATGCAAGTATTTCTAATGGGCGTGGTTCCGTGCACTAATATATTGGATTTCGTGCGTAAGAAGAGATTTTTTAGATGAGAAAATTTGAGTCCCATGATCACCAAGATTTACTTGCATATTATGTATATAGAGGTGGGCTTTTAAATCGTGAGCGTTCATCTTCGTGATTTCTAGTCCAAAAAGGAGAGAAGCGTTGTTTGTCACAATGAGTGCTTAGCATTGGGTCTTCGTTTGTTCGTGGAATTACATCAAGAATTCAAGTGTCGAAACTGATTAAATCTTGAGGTTAGATTTGTATTGTAATTCCTTTGCGAGATTGAAAGATTATTTTGCCAGGAATTGGGGGCTAAACACTGTATGCGTTCTTGGATGTAATTGGGGCTGGGAAACACCAAAAGTGTGTTTTGTGTAACTCAAGTGATCTGTAATCTCTATGTATCGCTTGATCTATAGTGAAAATCGTTGCTACTCTCCCTGTGGACGTAAGTCTTTATGACCGAACCACGTACGTTTGGTGTTTGATTTACTTTACTCGTTCTGTCTATTTATTTGATCGATTGTTTGCTTCCGCGCAACAATTGGTATCAGAGCCATGCTTGTTTGAGTTGAAACGAATTGATAGCGATAAAAGAAGATAAAGGGAAAATCGATAGATTTGAGAGTAAGGACTTAGTTTTGGAAAATGCAGATAGATAATTATTTATATCAGATGAAGCTATACGAGCCCCTGTCTGGGAAGAAACCAGAAATAATAAAGCAAACCAATTGAGAATTGTTGGATAGACGCGCAATGGGTGTTATTCGGTTGACGTTGACTCATAACGTCACGTTTAACATCGTCAAGGAGAAGACCACTACGGGTTTGATGAAAGCCTTGTCGGACATGTATGAGAAGCCCTTTGTGATCAACAATGTTTATTTGATGCGACGTCTGTTTAACTTGAAGATGAGCGAAAGTGTGTCAGTTACAAATCATATCAATGAATTTAATGTGATCGTTAGTCAATTAAGTTCAGTTGAGATTGACTTTGAAGAAGAGGTACATGCTTTGATTCTATTATCCTCATTGCCTGATAGTTGGAATACTACTGTTACTGATGTTAGTAATTCTTATGGGTCAACAAGTTTGACGTTTGATGGGATTCGAGATTTAATTCTGAGTGAGGATATCCGTAGAAGAGAATTTGGTGAATCTGTATTTGCTGTTTATTAAGTGAAAGAGGAAAAGCTAGTACTCATGTTAGCAAAAGTGGTATGAACATGAATAGATGTAGTCAGTCTAGAACTGGCGGTGATGTACGTCGGAACTGTGACAAGATGAGGCATCTTAAAAGAAATTGTTTTAAGCTGAAAAACGAAGCGGGTAAAGGAATTAAAGTTGAATCTATAGATGATGTTGCAGCTATAGCTGAAAATTCTGATGATGTCTTGTCTGTCCCTAAGAATTCGTCATTTGATAGACGGATTATGGATTATGGTTGTTCGTTTCATACTACACCAAACATGAACTGGTTTATTACTTATCAATGCATGGATAGTTGTAAAGTGCAGTTAGAGAACAACGTTGAATGCGATGTTATAGGTGTTGGTGATATTAAAATCATAATGCATGATGGTATTGTGAGGACATTGACTTGGGTAACACATGTTCCAGAATTGAAAAATAACTTACTTGTCTTGGGTGTCTTAGATTCAACTGGATGTAGGTATTCTTCACGGGGGTGGAGTTTTGAAGATTGTTCGAGGTGCCCTGGTGATAATGAAGGGAATCAAACATGGAGGCCTGTATGAACTTCAAGGTGAGACATTGATAAATTTTGTTTATGAGACGTCGACATTTGTTCGAGAATCTAATGGCTACTCGAGGAAGGCCTGGGTGTTTGTGCGGTAGCACAAGTTTGATGTTGTTGTCAGGAATATGCGGTCGAGAGTTTTGATCGAAACGGAGAATGGTCAGTTGATCAAGCATGTGCAAACTGACAGTAACATGGAGTTCTACTCGAAGCTGGTAAATAAATTCTACATGAAAGAGGGCATAGTGAAGCACCGCACTAGTGCTAATAAATCATAACAATATGCGGAATTGATGAGCAGTGCATTACTAGAACCGCCCATAAAAAGATCTCTAGTGCTGGTATGGCTGGGAGAATTTCAGCAAATGTGCTTAGTATCACGAACTACCTGGTAAATAGATCCCCATCGACTGCGATTGAATATCGGACTCTCGAAAAAATGTGGTCATGTAATGTTGCTGATGATTCTATTTTTAGAATGTTTAGTTGCCCGTGTTATTATCGAGTAAGTGAAGGTAAGCTTGATGTGAGGGCAATGTGCATATTCCATGGCTATGCACGAGGTGAATGTGGCTATCAGTTGTGGTGTCCGGATATAAATTTACCTATTTGTAGCAAAGAAGTTACCTTTGATGGGTCTCCAGTACTTCTGGTTAGGAGTGATTGTGGCAGTGTTCATTTGGTTGATGTTCAGCTTGAGGTGGAGTTGCAATCAGAAACTCCTGAAGTAGCAGATACTACCGTGGTTATTGACACAAATTGTCACGCCTTGCGCTCTAGGTACGACCACGCAAACATCCCTCCAAACAAATCAATAACAATCTCTCGGCGGTCACAAGATCCACCAATACAAATCGAGAGATATAATAAATACATCACGCATGTAGAAGCGATACTCGCAAAATCCCCGTACTATATAGAAGATAAGTGGGACCTGGATAGCATATAATATTCATACATAACGACATATTGTTCCATTAAACATCAATCACTACAATCTGCTAGCAAACAGGGCGACGGGTAAGCATACAAAAAGACTATCTACTACGCCAACAGGAACCAGGTCGGGTCATCATCAAAAGATCAGGCCACCAACTGGATACTCCTAGGAGAAGCTGCTGGAGTTCCTCGTATCCTCTGCGTCCTCGGTCGGCTCATACTCAGAAAATGTCTTGGACGGGACCTCAACGGAATCTCCCATGGTCGCCTCTAGCGACGGCTCGGCAAGGTCCCATTTCGACGCCTCCAGGACTATGACCTCCTTGTCCTCCTACTGCTCGCTGTACCCCGGGGTTGATGTCCTCTCTGATCCGTTCCTAGACCCTACTACTGACCCCTCTGGAAACTCCTGCTCCGCTACAATTTGGCACCAATCGGGTATGACACCCTGAGGTATCTCATGGGGCTTCAATGGCCCAAAATGTCTATCCCCTTCATTCTTAAACCACGCCTCAAACTTGTGAGGCTTCTAGTCTGGTTTGCCCTCATCTACCCATATCACTGTACATTTCCTCATGAAAATGTTCCCCTGCCTATCCGGAACTCGGCAAAAAAGGCTGTCACCTCTTTTGAGTCGTCAAAATGAATAGGCCACATTTCTAAGGCCGAGGATCTATAAAAAGAAGGGTTTTCCAAAAGAGGTGAGATACACATCTCAGTAAAAGAAACCTAACCCTAGGTCAAGTTGATAGTCCACTCAGGTAGTCATATCTCCCAACAATTCACATTCAGAAATAGACAGGCATATCAGGCACAATTCAAAGAAACATCAACAGACAAACGACAGGCATGCAATGAAGATCTCATACCATACTCAAATGCACTTGCACTCTCAGCCTGCTATTTCTCACTTCCACCAATCACCGTCTGCCTTAATCTTTAGCCCGCGATCTTGTCACCTCAGGCTCGGTCCGCGTAAACGCATCAGACCGTCATTAGTGACCCGCGTAAACGCATCAGGTCTTGATGAATCTCCAGGCAAATCTCATTATCTCATGCTTCGTCCCGCGAATAGTTCGCATCAGGACCGTGGCTATCTCAATCCCGCGACTTCGTCGCATCAAGGCGCCACTCACCATAACTTCACCCCGCGATCTTGTCGCATCAAGTTATCAACTCCCGCCCCGCGTCTCATACGCCTCAGGGTCTCGCCATGCCATGTTTATGCCATTTCATCTCAAGTCGATCCACATGCACACATTGGGTACAACTCATGCACGATTCGAACACTCATGGCATACAAACCAATTCAATAATGCCCAGACATGGCCAACGACTCAAGCATAGACAATGTCACATACATACGTCCTATAACATTTTTGGACACAATATAAGCTATCCCTATTGAAATTTTTACATGAATCAATTTAATTAAATCTCGACTCACCTAATTGAGTCCAATCCCTTTAGCCTAGATTTAGGAAATCTCTTACCTTAGCTTGACAACGCAAATTTCTCCTTCTTGAATTCCCTAGATTTCGGCCAACCAATGTCCACACCCGGACTTGTCGCGCAACCTAGAATTTCAACCAATTTATCAAATTTCCAAACCCAAATCCTCAATCCATCAATCCCAATCATCCATAACTTAACCCTCAACTCCTCATCACATATTAAACATCAAATTGCAGCTCAAAATCATCAACCAAAGCCTTCAACATAATCGGTTTGGCCCGGCACCGAACCGGTCCCACTCGATTCTGTGCTAGCCGGGTCCAACCAGTCCTAATCTACTCCAAATTCAATATTTATACACTATCCTACCTCTTAGAATGTCTACCTAAGGGTTTGGGATGCTTACCTTGAGTTTCGAGTCTGTTGGTCGCCGGAAACTCATTGAAATCGCCGGATCTTCCAAGGTTAGCTTACCGGCAGATTCTGTGTCAAATTTACAAGGCCGGTTCATGGTCAAAACTTCATCAAATTGAACCCCAATTTCTACCACAGATTCATCTATATGTCTACTTGATCTCCACCAAATTTGAGCTCAAGATTCCAAGATTTAGACCATTAAAAGGACTGAGAACCGGACCTACCTCAGATTGAGTCCTAATCTGTCGGCTCTCGAAAAAATCCTTGCTTGGGACTTCTTGGTGCTCCAAATGTCATGATTCTTATTTGAGGACGTCGGCAAGACGTAGAGCTTCGTCAATGTAGTCGGCCAGTGGTCGATTGGTGGCTGGAAGGGGCGATCGTGGTCGGCGAACAGGAGGTTCCATGGCTGTCCGACAGGGAGCAAAAGAGAAGAAGAAGGAGAGGGCTTTGATGGTTCTCTTGGGGGGGCTTGGCTGAATGAGGGTGATGAGAGAGAGAGAGAGAGAAGAGAGAAAATTGTGTTATACCTAATTGCTTTGGTCAATAGAGTTGAATGTTAGGTGTGGATAAAGGTTGACATGACCATAACTCCACATTTCTTGACACTTGGCATTGGTCTTCCAAAGTGAATCCAAGGGCTCTCTTTTTGTCTTCTTTTTCGGCTGCAAGGGAGGGTTAAAAGATCAATTTGCCCTTCTTCAATTGCAAGGACAAAGTTCTAAACTTGAGGGGCAAAACGGTCATTTTACCCCCAACGTTCAGAATGTCATTTCTCTCGCTCCAGAATTCTTCGATAGGGCGACGACCAATCTGAATAATGTTGGAATTCTTGATTTTTTTTATTTCAAATCTTTTAAGAGCCGTTTCTAATGATTTCTTCTATCATACGTGGTTCTAGTTTATCTCAAACCGACGAACGGTTTTTGCAAACTTTACGCGTATCGACCCTGTGATTCTCATCACGTTTAGGGCTCGTCAATTCATGGCGACTTTGATTGTCAAGTAATTGTAAGGGTTTATCACTAGCTCCTATGGTCTCGATCTTCACCGACCGATTTAAAAAGATTTTGCAAATCATACGTTGGTTAAGCGGCATCACCCGCGCTCCAATCGTATGACACTCGCAAGGCGTCCCTTAATCGTTCTTGGATCGACCTTTTGAGGCTCTAAATATCCCCTCGACAATCTTTATGATCAAAGCGCCATTTTCTATCCGAATTTCTTAGGTCTACGTACCATGTCTCGCGTTAACTTTTCCCTTTTGGTCAGTTTACTCGAATTGATCAGATTTGAGCGAGATATATTGAAATGCATCTCTAGATTCATTTAACATTAATGAGTCTGAAATTGATTTGAAATTAGAATATCACAACTCTTCCCCCCTTACAAAAATTTCGCCCTCGAAATTTACATTACACTTAATTACTCAAATAAATAGGGGTGTTGTCGTATCATCGTCTCTTCATTTCCTCATGTGGCACCTTCAGTTCCATGGTGCTTCCATACCACTTTGACTAGTGGAATCTTCTTATTCATGGGGATTTGCTCCTTCCGGTCTTCGATCCTTATTGGTTTCTCTATGTATGACACTTGGTTGTCCACTTCTACTGTCTCGTAATCCAGCACATGTGTCGGATTTGGTTCATACTTTCGCAGCATTGACACATGGAACACATTATGCACCTGGGGTAGATTTGGCGGCAGGGCAAGCCTGTAGGCCAAGGTTCCACTCCTCTCCAGTATCTCGAATAGGCCTATATATCTTGGGCTCAACTTCCCCTTCTTCCCGAATCACGATAGTCCTCTCATCAGTGACATCTTAAAGAAGACGTGATCGCCCACTCGAAACTCCAAGGCTTGTGCCGCTTATCTGCGTAGCTCTTATGATGACGCTATGCCGTCCTCAGTCTATCTTGAATTATCTTTACTTCTTCCACCGATTGTTCTACCAATTCTAGGCCTGTGATACTTCTTTCTCCAACTTCATCCAAGCAAATCGGGGTTCTGCAGGCTCGTCCATAAAGTGCCTCGAATGGTACCATCTGGATACTCTGCTGGTAACTATTATTGTAGGTAAAATTCTACTAGGTGTAGCTGTTCTTCCCATCCACCTTTAAAGTCAATGACGCACGCTCTCAACATGTCCTCGAGCGTCTGGATTGTCCTTTCTGACTATCCATCTGTCTATGGATGGTATGCCGTACTAAACTGTAGTCGGGTACCCATGGCTTCTTGCAGACTTTTCCAGAAGTTTGCCGTGAACTTCGGATCCCTATCCGAGGTGATCATCACTGGCACTCCGTGTAACCTTAATATCTGTCTCATGTATAGTTCCGCATACTTATCCATAGCGAAGTCCTTCTGTACGGGAATGAAGTGGGCGGACTTGGTCAATCTGTCCACGACTACCCAAATAGAGTTGTGATCTCTCTGGCTCCTCGGAAGTCCCATCACAAAATCCATAGTTATGTGCTCCCACTTTCATTTCGGAATCTCCAGTGGCTGTAACAGTCCACCAGGCTTACAATGCTGGGCTTTCACTTGCTGGCATGTCAAACATTTAGCCATGTATTTTGTCACGTATACCTTCATTCCGTTCCACCAATAATGTTATCGCAAATTCTAGTACATCTTTGTACTTCTAGGGTGGACGCTATAGTTGCTCCTATCTCTAACAAGATTCTTTTCCTGAGTCCTTCATCCTTTGGTACGCACAGTTGTCCACGAAACTTCAAAGTCTCATCCTCAGACACTTGAAATTCCGGCTTCCTCTTCGTCGCATCCATCCCGATGATTTTCTGAATCTCCGAGTCCGTAGACTGTAATGTCTTTATCTCTTCTTGGACCTCAAGTTCCACCATCAACGTAGCTATCAAGCTAGACAACTTATTGACTTCTAATCTGAACTCGGAATCTCTCAAGTCTTCTATCATCGACCAACCTTTCACCAACAGGCATGCAATACTTGACTTCCAACTTAGTGCATCTGCTACTCTATTGGCTTTCCCAGGGTGATATAATATCTCATAATCATAGTCCTTGAGCAGCTCCATCCACCTACGCTGCCTCATGTTCAACTCCTTTTGGGAAAATAAGTATTTCAAGCTCTGGTGGTTAGTATATATTTGAAAATTCTCGCCACAAAAGTAGTGTCTCCAAATCTTCAGGGCAAACACTATCGCCGCTAACTCCAGGTCATGAGTCGGGTAATTCATCTCGTGTGATCTCAACTGTCTGGATGCATAGGCTACTACTTTTCCGTGCTACATTAACACGCAGCCCAATCCTTTCTGCGAAATATCGCTGTATATCTTATAAACTCCCGGTCCTGATGAAATTGTCAACACTAACGCGGTAGTTAATTTATGCTTAAGCTCTTGGAAACTCTTCTCACATTTATCAGTCCATTCAAACCTTGTTTCCTTCTTCGTCAACCGCGTCAATGGGATGGTTATGGATGAGAATCTTTCCACAAATTGCATATAATATCCTGCCAGTCCCAAGAAACTTCTGACCTCCGTGACTGTAGTAGGCCTCGGTCAATTGGTTACAGCCTCTATCTTTGCAGGGTCCACTATCCCTTTACTAGACACCACATGACCAAGGAAAGCTACCTTGTTCGGCCAAAACTCACACTTACTCAACTTCGCGTACAGTGAATGTTCCCTTAAGGTCCTTAGTACCATCATTAAGTGTTCTTCATGTTCTGCATCGTTCCTCGAGTAAACTAAGATGTCGTCAATGAAGACTGACGAATCCATCTAGAAACTCCTTAAATACTTGAAGCATTAGGTCCATGAAAGCAGCTGGAGCGTTCGTCAATCCAAACGGCATCACCGTAAACTCGTAATGACCATACCTTGTCCTGAATGCAGTCTTCGGTATGTCTTCCTTCTTGATCCTCATCTGGTGATACCCAGTCCTCAAATCAATCTTTGAAAATACTGTCGCTCCTTGCAGCTGATCAAACAGAGCATCGATCCTAGACAGCGGATACTTGTTCTTCACTGTCACTTGGTTAAGCTGCCGATAGTCAATGCATAGCCGCAAAGACCCGTCCTTCTTCCTCACAAACAGCACTGGTGCTCCCCACGGTGAGGCACTTAGTCGGATGAATCCATTATCTAGCAACTCTTGCACCTGTACCTTTAACTCCTTTAATTCTGACAGGGACATCCTGTATGGTGCTTTCGATATCGGCTCCATCCCAAGAGCTAATTCAATTACAAACTCTATTTTCCGTTCTAGTGGTAGTCTTGGCAATTCTTGGGAAAACATATCAGGGAATTTACGTACAGCCGGAATGTTCTATAACTTTGGCTCTTCGGTAGTCGTGTCCATTACCGCCACTAAATATGCATGACATCCTTCAGACATCAATTTAGTTACTTCCAAAGATGAGACTAAGGGAATCGAGATTTCTCCTCGATTTCCCACCAATTCAAAGTTAGGGTGGCCTCTCGAATAAAATCGAATTGTTCTACTACCACAGTCTACTACTGCCCCTTGCTTACCCAACCAATCCATTCATATTATTACGTCAAAATCGAAGATAGGCAATACGGCAAAGTCTATACTCTCTTTACTTCCCTCAATCACAATTTCACAACCAGCACAGCCCATTGAAACCAGTATATTATCCCTCAACGGTGTGGCAACATGCAGAATTATGCGCAACGATTCTAATTTCATGCCTAGTAATTCAGTGAACTGTGCAGACACGAATGAGTGCGTGGCACTAGGATCAAATAATGCGTAAGTAGTCTAGTTGCACAAGTTAACCATACCTGTGACTACTCCTGGCGCTTTCTCCGCCTCTCTGTGGGCTACAACACATACTCTGCTCTGTGCCGGCGGTCTGCTCTGCTCGATCTGAGGTGTGGCGGTCGACGGTCCCGCTTGCGGCCTCTGTCCTTGCAGTCGACTTGTCGGAGCCTGGTTTGGGCACACTCTCATCTGATGGCCCAATTGGCCACACTTGAAACACTCTCCCGTCCTTACTAGGCATGGCCCATTTGGCCTCGCTCATATATCTCCTAGTAAGTCCTCAAGTTCAAAGCGATCATCTGGCTATGGAGTTCGGGTCTCAGACCATCCCTAAACCTTCTGGCTTTCTCCAGAGGGTCCTCCATAGATCGAGGTGCATACCTCGATAGCCTTGCGAACTCAGCCTCGTACTGGTCTATTGTCAGCTAGTTTTGTCGCAACTACAGGAATGCCACCTGTTTCCTTTCTCTAGCCATCTCAGAAAAATATTTATCGTGAAAGGTCGTCTTAAAAGCATTCCAGTTCATGGCCACTCCTTCAGGGAATACTTCGTCCTTGGTGGCAGCCCACCAATCATTTGTTATACCCTCCAGTTGGTATACAGTCAGCATTACCTTCTCCTTCTCCGTACATCTCAGCACCCCAAAAACCTTCTCTAGCTTCTCTATCCACTTGGGCGCTAGCTCGGGATCTTCAATCCCGTCAAACTGTGTCGGCTTCAGTTTCATGAACTGCTCAACTAGTTGGCCCATCTGTATGGCCACAACGATTTCCTCTTGAGGGTTTACCGTTTCATTACTCTGGTGTGGCTCGCCCTAACTTCCACTTCCGCCAGTGTTGCCAATGTTGACATTGACGGCTGCTAGGGTAGCTCCTACTGCCTGGGCTATGGCAACATCCCGGTCCTAGGCCTGCCTATCTATAATGTCTCTGAGCTCTTCCATTGCCCTCAACAGATCGTCCACTCTTGGATCCTCCGTTACGGGCGGCCTCGAGCTAGAGGCTTCGCCTCTGGTCCTTCCAAATCTTCTGGATGGGTTACTCATCTTCGTCTCTTTCCACTGAACCTGGTCCACCACAAGTTCAGCAATGAGTTAGTAACTTACTCAACCATCCAAATCCAAAGCTACTAACCATTCCTTAACAGAACAGTTACACTACAACAGTACTCCATACATCAATTCCAGAAACATTTCAACTAATGGCCCATGGCCATTTCTCATTTCCACTCACTCTAGTGATTCACTAAAACCAATCACTTCCATTCATCAAGCAGACCAAAGTCCAACTGACCTTCAACTCTAAGTAGGGAACTTAGTCCTCATGCTTTACCACAACTTGTCAAGATCAAATTCCAGTTACAAGTACTAGGTCTCAGGCTACATAGCCCATGTTCTATCCTTACAAGTCTCCTAAGGTCTAGCTATCCGTCCTTGTCCCAACTTAATCCTCCTTATTACTCCAATCCTCAACCAACTTTAGATCGAGCTGACCTTGCTCTGATACTAAACAAGCGGGGATGTCACGCCTCGCACTCTACGTACGAGCACACAAACATCCCTGCAAGCAAACCAATAAAAATCTCTCGGCGGTCCCAAGATTCACCAATAAAAATCGAGAGATATAATAAATACATCACGCATGTGGAAGCGATACTCGCAAAATCCCCGTACTATATATAAGATAAGTGGGACCTAGATAGCATATAATATTCATACATAACGACATATTGTTCCATCAAACATCGATGACTACAATCTGCTAGCAAACGGGGCGAGGCGACAGGGTAAGCATACAAAAAGACTATCTACTACGCCAGTGGGAATCGGGTCGGGTCATCATCAAAAGATCAGGCCACCAACTGGAGACTCTTAGGAGGAGCTGCTGGAGTTCCTCGTATCCTCTGCGTCCTCGGTCGGCTCATACTCAGAAAATATCTCGAACGGGACCTCAACGAAATCTCCCATGGTCACCTCCAGCGACGGCTCAGCAAGGTCTCCTTCCGACACCTCCAGGACTATGACCTCCCCGTCCTCCTCCTGCTCGTTGTACCCCGCGGTCGGTGTCTTCTTTGGTCCGTTCCTAGACCCTACTAGTGACCCCTCTAGAAACTCCTACTATGTTACAATTTGGCACCAATCGGGTATGACACCCTGATGTACCTCGTGGGGCTTCAGTGGCCCAATCTGTCTATCCTCTTCCTTCTTAAATCAAGCCTCAAACCTGTGAGGCTTCCAGTCTGGTTTGCCCTTATCTACCCATACCACTGTACATTTCCTCACGAAAATGTTCCCCTGTCTATCCAGGAACTCCTCAAAAAAGGATGTCATCTCTTTTGGGTCACCAAAACGAATAGGCCACATTTCTAAAGCCTAGGATCTGTACAAAGAAGGGTTCTCCAAAAGGGCTAAGATACACATCTCAGTAAAAGATACCTAACCCTAGATCAGGTTGATAGTCCACTCAGGTAGTTATATCTCTCAACAATTCACGTTCAGAAATAGATAGGCATATCAGGCACAATTCAAAGAAACATCAGCAGACAAACGACAGGCATGCAATGAAGATCTCATACCACACTCAGATGCACATGCACCCTCAACCTGCCATTTCTCACATCCACCAATCACCGCCTGCCTCAATCTCTAGCCCGCGATCTTGTCGCCTCAGGCTCGGTCCGCGTAAACGCATCAGACCGTCATCAGTGACCCGCCTAAACGCATCAGGTCCCGATGAATCTCTAGAAAAATCTCACTATCTCTTGCTCCGTCTCGCGAATAGTTCGCATCAGGACCGTGGCTATCTCAACCACCCGACTTCGTCACATCAAGGCACCACTCACCATAACTTCACCCCGCGATCTTGTCGCATCAGGGTATCAACTCCCGCCCCGCGCCTCATACGCCTCAGAGTCTCACCATGCCATGTTTATGCCATTTTATCTCAAGTCGATCCACATGCACACATCGGGTGCAACTCATGCACGATTCGAACACTCATTGCATACAAAGCAATTCATATAATGCCCAGACATGGCCAACGACTCAAGCATAAACAATGTCACATACATACGTCCTATAACATTTTTGGACCAAATATAAGCTATCCCTATTGAAATTTCCACATGAATCAATTTAATTAAATCTCGACTCACTCAATTGAGTCCAATCCCACTAGCTTAGGTTTAGGAAATCCCTTACCTTAGCTTGACAACACAAATTTCTCCTTCTTGAATCCCCTAGATTTCGGCCAACCAATGTCCACACTCGGACTTGTCGCGCAACCTAGAATTTCAACCAATTCGTCAAATTTTCATACC
Organism: Rhodomyrtus tomentosa; assembly: GCA_028455895.1. Lineage (NCBI taxonomy): Eukaryota > Viridiplantae > Streptophyta > Magnoliopsida > Myrtales > Myrtaceae > Rhodomyrtus > Rhodomyrtus tomentosa. Next base: position 6,036,272 of record JAPCWY010000003.1, on the reverse strand, counting down.
GAAATCCTCAATCCATCAATCCCAATCATCTATAACTTAACCCTCAACACCTCATCACATATTAAACATCAAATTGCAGCACAAAATCATCATCCACAGCCTTCAACAAAATCAATTTGGCCCGGCACAGAACTGGTCCCACTCGGTTCTGTGCTAGCCAGGTCCAACCTGTCCTAATCTACTCCAAATTCAACATTTATACACTATCCTACCTCTTAGAATGTCTACCTAAGGGTTTGGAGGCTTATCGTGAGTTTCGAGTCGGTTGGTCCCCGGAAACTCGTTGAAATCGCCAGATCGTCCAAGGTCAGCTTACCGGCAGATTCTGTGTCAAATTTACAAGGCCGGTTCATGGTCAAAACTTCATCAAATTGAATCCTAATTTCTACCACAAATTTATCTATATGTCTACTTGATCTTCACCAAATTTGAGCCCGAGATTTCAAGATTTCGACCATCAAAAGGGCCGAGAACTACCTTAGATTGAGTCCTAATCTGTCGGCTCTCGAAAAAATCCTTGCTCGGGACTCCTCAGTGCTCCAAATGCTGTGATTATTATTCGAGGACGTCGGCAAGACGTAGAGCTTCGTCGGTGTGGTCAGTTGGTGGCCGGAAGGGGCGGTCATGGCCGGGGAACAGGGGGTTCTGGAGCTGTCCGGTGGGGAGCAGAAGAGAAGAAGAAGAAGGAGAGGGTTTCGGTGGTTCTCTTGGGGGGCTTGGCCAAATGAGGGTGATGAGAGAGAGAGAGAGAGAGAGAAGAGAGTGAATTGTGTTATATCCAATTGCTTTAGTCAATGGAGTTGAATGTTAGGTGTGAATAAAGGTTGACATGACCATACCTCCCCATCTCTTGACACTTGGCATTGGTCTTCCCAAAGGGAATCCAAGGACTCTTTTTTTGTCTTCTTTTTCAACAGCCAAGGGAGGGTTAAAAAATCAATTTGCCGTTCTTCAATTGCAAGGGCAAAGTTCTAAACTTGAGGGGCAAAATGGTCATTTTACCCCCGACGTTCAGAACGTCGTTTTTCTCGCTCCAGAATTCTTCGATAGGGTGACGGCCAATCCGAATAACGTTGAAATTCTTGATTTTTCCATTTCAAATCTTTCAAAACCCGTTTCTGTGATTTCCTCTATCAGATGTGGCTCCAGCCTATCTCAAATCGACGGGCGATTTTTGTAGACTTTACGCGTATCGACCCTGTGACTCTCATCACATTTAGGGCTCGTCAATTCATGGTGGCTTTGGTTGTCAAGTAATTGTGAGGGTTTATCACTAGCTCCTACGGTCTCGATCTTTACTGTCCGATTTAGGAAGATTTTGCAAATCATACGTTGGTTAAGCAGCATCACCCGCACTCCAATCGTATGACACTTGCAAGACGTCCCTTAATCGTTCTTGGATCGGCCTTTTATGGTTCTAAATATCCCCTCGACAATCTTTATGGTCAAAGCGCCATTTTCTATCCGAGTTTCATAGGTCCATGTACCATGTCTCGCGTTAACCTTTCCCCTTTGGTCAGTTTACTCGAATTGATCATATTCGAGCGAGATATACTGAAATGCATCTCTAGATTCATTTATCATTAATGAGTCTGAAATTGATTGGAAGTCAGAATGTCACACAAATGGTGCTTGTAGCGAGGTGGAGCCTATAGAGTCAACGGTTACTGTAACTGATGATACTGACAAGTTGGTGTTGTGACGAGGTCCTCGGTTATGGCAAAGTTCAAGCGTGGCTTGGACTTAGAATACATCTGTGGCGATTGACCCCATTGGGGATGTTGGGAGAGTAGCACATGAAGTTCAAAATTTTAGCAAAATGGTTGTGATTTGACTTAAATGTCAAGTCAAGGTGGAGATTGTTGAAATTGCCTTGAATTTGAGTCCAACGGAAATTGCTTGTAATAAGCATATAAGTTGGAAAATTCGAACAATGGCTGAATCTTACGGAAATCTTTTCCGTATTGCTTTTGCGAATATAATAAATTAGAAGGGAACAGTCCAAGATTAACATTCCTTTCTTAGACAGGTCAACTTTGATATCTCAAGTCGTAGATCTCCTTTTGGTCAAGTTGAATATATTGGATAAATATTCTGTTAATGCAAGTATCTCTAATGGGCATGGCTTCCATGCACTGATATATTGGATTTCGTGTGTAAGAAGAGATTTTTTGGCTGAGGAAATTTGAGTCCCACGTTCACCAAGATTTACTTGCATAATATATATATATATATATCAATGTTGTTTTCTTTAGAGGTGGGCTTTTAAATCGTGAGCGTGCGTCTTCGTGATTTCTAGTCCAAGAAGGAGAAAAGCGTTGTTTGTCACAACGAGTGTTTGGCATTGGATCTTCGTTTGTTCGCGGAATTACATCAAGAGGTCAAGTGTCAAAGCCGATTAAATCTTGAGGTTAGATTTGTGTTGTAATTCCTTTGTGAGATTGAGAGATTATTTTGCTAGGAATTGGGGGCTAAGCATTGTGTGCGTTCTTGGATGTAATTGGGGTAGGGAAACACCAAGAGTGTGTTTTGTGTAACTCAAGTGATCTGTAATCTCCGTGTATCGCTTGATCTATAGTGGAAATCGTTGATGCTCTCTCCGTGGACGTAAATCTTTACAACCGAACTACATACGTCTGGTATCTGATTTACTTTATTCGTTCTGTCTATTTATTTGATCGATCGCTTGCTTCCGCGAAACAAATTCAAAAACATGTAATCCTTGCACACGGAATGCGGGGGTTCGAGGGCAACGCCTCCGACACAAAAGTCCCGCTGCCTGGTCGACCAGTGGGGCTTCCACTGCTCGATCAGTAGACGGCTGCCTCGCTCGCTAGTGAGTAGATGGGGGTTCAAGGGCAGCGCCCACAAAACAATATCGGGTTGGGGCTTTTCTTTAAGTTGGCTTATATGTTGTGAGATTAAAGAAGTTTCGGATATGTTTAGGTTTATGGCCTGTTTGGGGCATACATCTTCGGCCTGTTTTTAGCTGATCATTGCAACGAGTGGTGTGCGGCTGCAAACCAAAATATAGTCGAATCTCTTTGCAGGACGTAACCCTATTCTGGAGTGAATTTAGGTAATCTCGTGCGTCATTCAATTTTTCTTGATTCTCTATCTGATTCGATTTTCGATACAACCCATCAAGTGCAACAAAAAAATTGAGTTTTTAAGTGGAGAGATATCACTTATATATAAAGAGTGTATGAAATTTGTTGTCAAATAAATTTCAATACGTTTCACGCTAAATTTATTGAATTTCACATGACACCCATCAAATTCAATAGTTTGTACCGTGAAAGTAACCATGTATTCTTGAACTCTGTTTTTCATGGAATCTTGAACTCATGCAGAATTTGACTATATCGATCATTGAATCGGCCTCCTTGCATCTAAATTAAGACCAAAAGCACACTGATTTTACCCAATATGCCCGTTTATTTATTAAAAAATCACACCCACCCCAGAAAAGAAAACCCTAATCGGACTTTCTTTCTCTCCTCTGTCTCACTCCCTCCCTCCGTCTTTGCCCACCAGGTCCACCACGATAAATAGCTGCCGAAGTTGCTAGTCGCTGTCAGAACCATCGCATGCGGCCCAGACAACCACCGCTAGGGCCACTTGGGTCGCCGATCCCACCTTCTCTCTCTATCTCTAAAAGACCTGAAAGGAATTCGCGCATTGCATGACAATGTTGTCTAAATTTCCTGGTGAAACTTCTTGAAAATTGTTTTTCTTACGGAAGTGTTTTCAAAATATTCTCAGAATAGAAACGAGCATGGTAAATGAATATTTTCAAAGTGTTCCGGAAATAATTTTGAGAAGCAGAAACAAGAAACAAAAAAAAAACTCGCTTCTGTATTTCTGAAACAATTTTTAGAAACATATTAGGAATATTTTTTTAAAAACAACTCGGATTTTTTTAACACATTCTCTTCCCTTTTGTCCCAAATTTTAATCATTTTATTTTAAAAAATAATTAAAAACATCAAAATTGAATTAAAAAATCAACCTTGAAAGCTTTGACCATAACCAATTTTGAACAAAAAAAATTTCTTAATTTTTGAAATTTTTTAGGATTTATTTTAATTATAAAAATAGCCAAAAACTAGAAAAAAAACAATAGTATTCATGGTTAGAAAAATACGCAAAAATAGTCTATATTTTTATTTTAATTTAATTTTCATTTTGGCCTCTTAACTTTTTAAAAAATCAGTTTAGGACCACATGCCTCTTCATTGAACGTAATCCTAAATTGACTAAAAAATTTCATGTTAAATCATTTTAGGAATTTATTTTTTACTTTAAAGTCATGACGTGAGACTTTGATACCTTATATCTCATTTCAGTCCTCATGTTTGAAAAAATTACACAATTGGACTAAAAATACCTAAATACACAAATATTTTCATTTCAGTCTCTAATTTCACTCAAAGTGCAATTAATATTTTTCTACGGGTCTCCGTTTCAAGGTAATCATATTTTTAACTATTCAAGAACATTTATATGTGACTTATAATTATATTTTTTATCTATAGAAAACATATTTGATGTTCTCATTGTCCAATTGCAATTCGCGTTCTCTTTCATATTAATTTTTTTATAATTCATCTCGTCTATATTGTAATTTGATAAATTATGCATAAATTACTTATATATATATATATATTGGTCTAATTTGATTTAATAATTTGAACAAATGAGATTTAATTTGATTTAGTAAGATAAAAATATAAATATATCTTAATTTTAATAGAAATAATCACCTTAATTAAATGAAAAAAATAGAAATAAAAATTTTTTTAGTTTCTTTTTTTTTTAGTTTCTTTATGTAGTTATGAAATACATTTTTATTCTCAAAAATCGTAGTCGGGAACAAAAATATAAAAGTGTTTCTGTTCCAAATAAATATTTTTATGAATAGAAACGCTACCATACGAAGCCTAAATTTTTCCCGCACATAAATACCACGTGGTTTGACAAAAAAAAAAAATGCCAAGTCTTGGTCCACTCGTCGCGCGAGGATCAAGTACAACCATAAGTCGTGGCTTTTGCCGACGACTCCATATTACGCGAAGTAGTCGGGCGACATGTAAGATGTGACATATGATTTTATGGACTTTTGTGAGCACGTTAGAGAGAGAGAGAGAGAGAAGTTGTAGGATAAGAAATGGACGCCAAGCTATTAAGAGCGTCCGTTGCTGAATATGAAGATTGAAGATGTTTCAATGAAGTCCAGAAACCCCAACGCGTGTCATTTCTCGTGTTCTACGCGTCAGTTGTGCTCTCGTCGCCACAGATAGCGAGAAAGAACGACACAGCAGTCGTCTTCGGCTGCGTTTATCTAAGAGGAGTTAATTGTCGAAACCCATTTTTATTGGTGAAAATGAAAAGCCATAGCGTGATTTTATCGCTGCGAAACGATTTCTACTCCTCCTCCTCCTGTTGAGTAATGAACAACATAAAGCATACGAAATGACACCCAATCAACAACGCCCCCAGGCCCCCCAGTCGACGTGAATGGATGCAACAGAAACGTCTTCCATTTTCCCTCCTCCCTCCCTCCTAATGCCTTTCGAGGTCGACATGGCAACGGCTTCAAGTGTGTGCGCTCTTTCTCCTGCGGACTTGATGTGTCGTGTCAATGTGAAGTCACGTACCGTGTCATACTCCAACTTTTGGAAAAAAAAAGGCGCAGCCAGAGTATATATATATATTTCATCTTTTGAATCGCGAGGAGTAGACGTGCGATAATAGTATTAATACGAGCAGGACATGGCGACGGTTTATAACAAGTCTATGTAAGAAATTTTTGAATTTTAATTCAATATATAATGTGATCTCTGATTTTTAATTATCGATGTGATACCTAAACTTTTAATACATAAATTATGTCGTACCTAAGCTATATGAAAATGTTCAATATAGTCGTTTCACTAATTTTTAATGTAAGGAAAAATATTAGAATGTTTTTTCATAATCCAATGATTAAATTCAACATGTATCATAATTCAAGGGCCACATTTTATAAATTAAAAGTTCATGGATTATATTGCACATTAATCCAAATTCAAAGATTATTTGTGTCATTTTCCTTAACATATTCATCAAATCTCCGAACTAGGGTTTGGTGCACGCATGATCATTTTCAAAGCGTCGAGCCATGTTAGGCACAGCCGCACGGCATCGGATAAGAGCCAAATCAAAATGACTCACGAGCCCTCAGATTAGCACGCGTTGATAAGGTGATATGTGTATTCATTGACCGAGAAAGAGAAACAACTCCAATCAAACTTTAAGCTTAAATGCTCAGTAAGCCGTTGTTAATGTCAAATGGCACGTCTAATTTCCATATTTTAATAAATGACAGTGCAGTAAGCTTTATTCTCGTGCGAGAGGGCCGACGCTACGGCGGAATAAACAACTATAGTACCCAAACTCGGAACCGATTGGCAATGGAGAGATTCTTGTTTGATCAAACACGGGATGTGTTAAGAAACAGTGCTGCTTAAACTTAATCATAGGGCACTTAAAAGAGAAATCGCGACTCCCGTATCCATTTAAGGGGAAAAAGTATCCAAAAAAAATTTAGATCTATTGCAATTGTACAAATTCAATTCTGAACTTTTTTTTTTGCCGATATAATTTAAAACATTTTGCAATTGTGTCAATTCGGTCTATCCGTTCAATTTTGACCGATGGACACTGACTGGCATCTCATGTCCTACATCATGATATTCTAATATATTTTTTATTTTTTTATTCCTTTTTCTTTCATTACTTTTCTCTTCCCTCCTCTTCTTCTTCCTCTAGCCATCAACTAGCCAGAGGCGATGGCTAGCAAGGCTCGGCCTCGCACAATCACGGCGCGGCTAACCTCGCCTGGCAATGGCAAAGCTTGCTATCAGCTTTGCCTCAGGCCAACGAGGTGGACCTCGCCAATCATCGCCTTAGTCAGTGGTTGGAGGAAGAAGGAATAAAAAGAAATGAAAAAATTAAAAAAAATTGAAATATTATGTCGTTGGACGGCCGATGTCCACGTCGGCACCGACCAATCAAAATTGCTAAGAAGGATTGAATTGGCACAATGACAAAAGGCTTGAATTGAATCGACAAAAAAATTAAAATTAAATTGACAAAATTATAATAAGTTTAAAAAAAATTGATAATTTTCGCCATTCAAATTTAGCTCTTAGCCTCTTTGATGCATATCATATTAGTATTGCGTTTTTAAACTGATTGAATAGGTAGAAGTCCCAATGGCAGTCGAGAAGATGCATCTAGAATTTTTAGATTCGAAGTCAACGATATCAGAATGGGCTCAGATTTAGTGGGTTGAAGCGAAACGGCCTTTGGCGTTGACTGACGATGGATTTTAGCGATTCGAGATTGTTTAGATGGTCTTTTGAATTATTTTAGCATTTTTTGAATTTTATTTTATTTTTAGTGGTAATTTTGTAATTTTGCTGGTTTTGGAGTCATTAGGTTAACATCCTATATAAACTTGTTTTAGGGTTTTTGGACAATAGATCATTATCATCAATATTGAATTTTTGAGTTTTATCTCTAAGAAAGGATTTGCTTGTTTTTTATCGTTGAACGATGCATCACTCTTTGACAAATTTCTTCAAAGCAAATTATTTAGGTGACAATTTCCACACTAAACCTTGATAATGGTAAAACGACATGAGACGTCCACTCAAACTGTAATTGGCATATGAGTTAAATAACTAAAACATGCAATTGGCGGATGTTTTTTTTTTTTTTTTTGGTAAGTTAAGTATGTATTGAATTTTTCAAAGTGTTAAGTACAAAGAAGAAATCGAACACAAAAATCATGAACTTGAAATAGCACCATTTAGTGCCAAAGATGGTTCAAAGCCGAACCGGCTGCAAGATACAATATTGCAATAAAGCATGCCCAACCTAGAGGCTAAGAAGTTTCCAAAAGAAACAGAAATAGAATAGCTAAATACTCGGCCAAAGAGGGAACATAACCGGCTAGCAGACCGTGAAAATACGCCCGAAAATAGAATCACCCGAGAGCGAAAGAGAAGCCGTGGCGCAGCCAGAGCACAGTCAAGACAAGGCCAAACACGGGGCCAAAAAACAGACCTCCACAAGGTCCTAAATGAAGCATAAGCCTAAACGCCAAAACAGATGAAAATGGCGAATGTTAAAGATTATTTAAATGGAAAAAGTTAAAAAGTAATCAACTCTCGCAAGGAGCCACGTGATCGAATCGGAAGCGTTCGGGAAATGATTGGGAAGAAAGAGAAGACTCAATTTCGGTTCCACACCTTTCCCGCATTCAAAGGATCCCCGGTCGCATCAACATAAATCCCCCGATAAAATATCACTTTTGATTAATCAAATCGTTAATTAACATGGTAACGAGGAGGGATGAGGATCGGTGGAATCTGCTCGCGTGGGACCCCTGCCCTCTGGATCAAAATCAGGAACGACCAAAACCATTGAACCTTGACATGACTCGGAACTTCACAAACGTGGGTCCGTCCCAACCACGCGCCCCACCCCACAAAATTCACCCGCCCTTTTTCTCCCCCAATTGAAAAGGGGTTGTCTATTCTTTTTAGCCTGTTGAGGTTATTATCGTTATCTTTGTATGAGGACGGTACCGGAGCTGCCGAATTTAACCGCGGCTCACCTTTCGACAAAATCGTAATTATTAAAAATGGAGTAAATTGCGACGCATGCTCATTATTAATGTTGATACGCGATTTGAGGATTGGGTACCGATTATGTTTTAATGTATTTTTATGGAATGAATGAGTGTATGCGAGCCGTTTTATGTTGATCTATCTTTCGGATTTACTTAGATTTGTTTGATTTGTAATTTTCTTTCGTACGACTAATTTAAGAAAAATAACTACTAAAAATGCTGTAGATATGATGTGGGAAACTACTGCCCCCTACCCTAGATTGATAAACAAAGAAAATCACACGTAAATAAAAAGACTGGATTAAATCGGTAAAAGATATACTATGTTCTATTTACACGACCATTTTGTTTCAATCGAGACTTCAGCTCTTTTGGACTCATCGATATGGATACGCGCAAAAGACCGGACTGACCAGTGACGACCCGTTCAGCGCCCCTCCTCCTTCCTGCCTACATTTCCATTCTTTCAAACGCAATTTTGCTTCGCTCGTTCAGCGTGTGTGACCATGTAACACATGATGTCGATGGCATGATGCCCCTCCTGATGCCACCCCCACCCCCGCCCGAATATTCGACCAAAGCATACGACCCGATCAAAACCGTGGGTCCGACGACATCGCAAGCGACGGTCCAGATTGAATTTTCATGGAGGTTTCGAAGCGGCCGAGGTGTGGGAAAAAAAAAAAGGTACAAGTGTACCGAGGGGGAAAAGACCCGCTTGTAGTGTCGGCCCCCACTATCAATTTGGAAGAGGGATGATATTTTATTTGGGGGGAATTAGATCGAGAGGAACGAATTGATTCATGCTGCGTAAGACTTTGCAATGAAGAAGATATGCATGAGATCGCCAGCTCGAAACCATTTCATTAAGGAATCTAGTTAGAAACGTCTTAAAAAAGGGAAGAATTCGCATTACATTTAAGGAACCAGCTTATTGGAATACTTTGTAATCAGCATCTGCCTTAATTTTTATTTACCGATCAAAAGTTGTGGTCTTGGACCGGATGTATGTACGGCCACTTTGGAAATGAATGACGCGACCAAGTCCTATCGACGTGTCCATTAATGCCCTTCTGAAGGGATAGACATGGAAGATTTTTCAGTGGAATATTTTATTTTATTTTATTTATTTTTTTGTAAAAAAAAAAAAAGATAGTACAAAAGGACGTGCCACGTTCGTGGCCAGCATTCAGCCGGAGATGAACTTTGGTGGGGGGGAAGAACAAGGTCCACTCGTTACAACCACATGTTTCTCGTCATGTGATCCCCATCAACTTGGAAATGTGGGGGGATCCTCTGTTTATTTAGACCTTTTAATGTTGTCTATATTCCGACCAAAAAAAAAATAAAATTGGTGTCTCTATGTTTTCTGTAGCAGATGGATGCGGTACGTTACGTGGAATTCGCACATGCTTCTAATTTCCAACGTGAATTGCATCGAAAAGTGAAGTTGCACGTAAGGGGACAAAAGTAACGTGTGTATTATGAAAGCTCACGCGATATCGTAGCCCTACTTTTCCACTCCCATCTCTCCTCTTCCTCTACCTCAACATCGCCACACCTCTCGCTAGCTGCCGCTCGCTAGCTGCCGCTCACTACCCGCTTGCCGACCGACGTTGATCAGTCTCTCTCTCTCTCTCTCTCTGCGAAGGTTCTCGGGCTCTAGCGACCTTCATGAATGCAGCCTTAGACCACTAGTGACGCTCAATCTAAGATTGCGAACTTTGAGAGTGGCCGGGACAACCAAGTGGAGCTTTCGGCGCACGGAGGATGGAGCATCCGAGAGAGAGAAGGAATAAAAAATAAAAAAACAAAGTAGAGGAGAACACATTTCAGTCGTTCAAATCCAATATCTCCATATTTGTTTATTTCAATGAGATAAATTCGTCCCTTCAATTAAAAAGAATCACAATAATATATACGAAATACCTTTGATCTTTTGTTATTTTCGATAGTATTGTACAAATATTAATTGGTACTGTGGTCCTCAAGAGAGATCTGAAAAAAGATATACGTGTAGTTTATTTGGATTTAGTTAGATAAGGGTAATAATACTAATAACCACAACAATAATAATTGATTACGAAATGAGTAGTCGAAACACCACCCCAAAAAAAAGAAGAAGAAGAAGAAGAGGAGGAGGAGGAGAATAATGAAATGAGTAGACATTAGTGTTTAATAAATGTTATCACATTCGTCTATTTATGGAACTTTCCGAAATTCCTAACACGACCCACATAGTAGAGTTGACCCATAAGTCGATGCCACGTCATCAGATATCCCATGTACACACACATTCTACTCTCCTCTTTACTATAACAATGATTAAAAACCAAAAAACAAATACGACAATATTATAAACCTCTGTGGGAAGTCCCGTCTATTTATATCCTCGTTATCGTAGTACCTCCCATCTTTCATAGCCACCATCTTTTACTTCTCTCTCTCTCTCTCTCTCTCTCTCTCTCTCCATCTGCCCCGGGGAAGAAACAATGGATTGTAACAGCAGCTGCATAGACGAGCTTAGCTCGACGAGCGACTCCATTTCTGTTCCACCGCCGTCGAAACCCTCGCCGGAGAGCCTCTGCCGTCTCGGCAGTGGCTCGAGCGCGATAGTGGACTCCGAGGGCGGCGCCGAAGCCGAGTCGAGGAAGCTGTCCTCCTCCAAGTACAAGGGCGTCGTCCCTCAGCCGAACGGCCGCTGGGGCGCGCAAATCTACGAGAAGCACCAGAGGGTGTGGCTCGGCACCTTCAACAAGGAGGATGAGGCCGCCACGGCCTACGACGTCGCCGCCCAGCGCTTCCGCGGCCGGGACGCCGTCACCAACTTCAAGCCGGCGTCTGATACTGAAGACTACGATCTCGAAGCCGCTTTCCTCAACTGCCGTTCCAAGGCGGAGATCGTGGACATGTTGCGGAAGCACACGTACCGGGACGAACTCGAGCAGAGCAAGAGCAAGTGCTTGAACCCAAACGGCAGTCGCAAAAGGACAAGCATGACGGAAGCCCTCGGATATCTGTCCTCCCCCGGGGCTGCGACGGCCCGTCAGCTCCTTTTTGAGAAGGCGGTCACGCCGAGCGACGTAGGGAAGCTGAACCGGCTCGTGATACCGAAGCAACACGCGGAGAAGCACTTCCCCCTGCGCAACGGCGCGAGCTCCACAACTTCGAAGGGAGTTTTGCTTAATTTCGAAGACGGTGGAGGCAAAGTGTGGAGATTCAGGTACTCGTATTGGAACAGCAGCCAGAGCTACGTGCTGACGCGGGGTTGGAGCCGGTTCGTGAACGAGAAGAGCTTGAGGGCTGGAGACATCGTGAGCTTCCACCAGTCGGCCGGGCCAGAGAAGCAGCTTCATATCGGGTACAGGAGGAGGAGCGGGCTGGGCAAGTCCGGGCCCGTCCTCCCGGTCCAGATGGTGAGGTTATTCGGGGTCGACATCTTCAAAGTATCGGCGGCCACAGCTAGCGGCGGCGACGAAAGTGGCGGTGGTTGGAGTGGGAAGAGAATGAGGGAGGTGGAGTTGGGGTCGTCGGGGTGCAACAAGAAGCAGATGCTGATTGGAGCCTTGTGACGGTCTGTGTCTGTTTTCTTTCCATCTATTTTTGGGCTCATTTCGTAACTTTTGCAGTCTCATGGGTTTGATTTGGAAGAAGGGAGAGAGAGGAAGCGGGTTGAACGGGGAGAGGGGGGGGGGGGGGGGGGGGGGGGGGGGGGCGGGGGTTGCAAGTTGCAAAAACGATGGAATTTGTAGAGACTTACAAAGGTAGATGCTGACCTGAGGAAAAGCTGAAATTAGGATTGTAATAAAGATAGAAGGAATAAGATAAATGTGAATTTGCTTCTGGGCACATGTGCTCTTTCGTAATGTTCCTTTTTATCTCGTGCTCTGCACTCTTACACAGCAACCCTAGCTTTTGTTGTTTTCGCTTTGTTTGGTCACGTTGCTTTCTTGAATTATCCCATGTTTTCTTTGTTTGACATGCCCTACATGCTTCGGCTTCCTCATCATCTTCATCACAGAGAGAGAGAGTGAGAGAGAGAGAGAGAGAGAGAACAGCAAAAGCTTCTGCTTGAGATTTTGAAATTTGAGAAAAAAGATGAAATTTGATATATCCCATAAGATCAATTGCTACCCTCAATCATTGACCTGATGTTGCAACTGTACATCAAACTGCAAATCTTGGGCGGTACATTTAGATATTGACTCAGGTATTTTTCCAATCTTAAAACTTCAGTATGTGACTACATATGTGATTGCTGCATTGCTATTGTCGTGTTCTCTACCAAAGTTGCTGTTTACACAGAAGGAAAAAAAAAAGAAAAAGAAAAAAAAAAGCAGACGGACTAAACTCTCTATAATCAACAAGAAGTCGATTTGGTCGAAATATAAATCTCAGTGACGAGACCGATATGGTCATCGGCAAGTTATGTGGAATCTTCTCTTCGCGCTGTTATTTCGAAGTGCTGGGCTAGCGATACCAAAGGGGTATGGATTGTTGGCAAGAAAGACGAGAGAGAAGGGAAAAAGAAAAGCGAAAAACTTTCCAGGAGTCATCAACAGCTTCGCAATGTAGTTTATTGACGATGGTACAACTTATCATCGATGACTATGATGAAATATGGTTGACCAGTTTGTCATCTCGATTGACAAAACCAACGCATAGCTAGTTTTTAAATTTCGCTAACTCTTGGGCACAGGGAAAAGAAGGAGGGATAGAGTGAAAGATGCCGATTAAAGGCGCCGAGATCGAGCTATGGTGGCACAACCCAACGGCACTTCAGGGGTTGTAAATGCTCGTGAATAAGATCGACGCGCAAGTAGGAAGGCTAGAATCGCGGAGATACAGTTGCAGCTGCATTTAAACTTTTAAAGTACTAAGTGCTCATGAACAGTTGTGTTTAGGAGGCTACAGAAGGCGGTGTAGAATTATTTTTGCAGCTTTTTACCTCGAAACGTATTGTTCTTCTTCTCTGTTGCACACATTGAATTCCTGTCCGAAATCAACACTCAGCCCATCTCGTGAAAAAAAAAATTGGCGAAAGATTTTTCACCACTTGGGTCAACTTGGGTGTTTGGTGAAACAGTTGCATTTGAAGGATTTGTCATTAACGTGGGAAATTGGCGTTTCACTAGGTAAAAGCATTGTCTAGGAATTGGTCCCTGGCTGTTGAGTAGCATTTCGGAGGGTGTCTCTTGATGAACTTTTAAGCTAGCGATCGAGTACATAAAACTGTTCTCGAAAGCTTGAAGCTTGTAATGAGCTTGTTTTGAAAGAACAGAATCCCTCATTATCCTGGGCCTTTCGTCGAGGTTTTTCCACATGTTTGGGCCTCCCGTGGGTAGAGTTTAAGTTTAGAGTCGAACAGTTAACATCTCTTTGGATCCTACCTGTTGGATATCACGACAAAACTTGGTAAGGTGTGAGATTTGGAACTTTCCTGTTTATTTTCCTAGTTGACTCGTCAATGCCCTAGCCTATGCATTAATCAATACTTTCCTGTTTATCATATAGCAATGAGATTGAAATAGTGTAATATTTGTGAGATGATTCGGGTTGAAGGGATGTATCGCAAATCGATTCAGAACGAATACACAAATAATAGAAGAAAAATAGACCACGCACGATTTTCCCAGGTTCACTCTAGGGTAGTGCTACGTCATGCAAAAAAATTTCACTATATTTTGGTTTACAGCCACACAACTCATTATAGTTATCAGAAAAAAAAAAATCGGGCATAATATATATGCACTAAATTGGCTCAAAACCTAAGCCTACATGAAATCTCTTTGATCACACAACAAACGGACCAACTTAAATAAAAGCCCAAATTCGTTGTTATTTCGAGGGCGTTGCCCCGAACTCCCGCCTTCCGTGCGCAAAAATCACATGTCGTCGGATTATACTTCAATTACGTGAGCGTGCCTAATATGAAAAATAAATATCTTCGAAGTAATCGCCAACTCCAACACAGCTCATGTCAATAATCTATATCTTACTTAATCAACATTTAGTTAGTGCAATGTATCTAGAAGAGCTATGTCCATCCGTTCATATTCTTCATGTGTCGTATCCTCGCCAATACGAGCCAGCGAGTGCGTGTCCATACATTTGTTATTTTGTCGCTCTTGCTTTTGTAGAAATAACCTCTCCCTGTTTTTTTTTTTTTTTTTTACTATATTGAACTTGTTTTTCTTAATCAAATTAGTTGCCGAAGTCTTCTTCTCGAGATCATTCGATCCCCGCAGACATGAACTACCGACCAGTCTGTTCCGTTCCGTGCGGGACTCGCTCAACCTTTTTCCACGTATTAAACTTACACGAAGAACCCACGTTGTCTTTGATCCTTCCTTCCTTCTTCTTATTATTATTATTTTTTTTCACTTTTCATCAACTTGCCTTTTTTAAAAGTGAAAAAGGATCAAACCCATCAAATGAAATGAGTGGGAGCGCACAGAGCGCATGGTCTGATCATCTGCTTCTCTCTTGAGTCAACAGCAAATTCACTTTCCTCCGATCCGTCAACAATGGCCTCCCCGACGGTCTCGTCTTCCGACACCTCGAGCCTCCTCGCATCGGCTCCTTCTCTTCCCCGACAAGTTAAACAGATTTACAGCTTGAATCTCTCCGGCCAGCCTCTTCCGTCTCGTCGGAATCTGAGGCTGTCGACCGCCCCCCCTCGAGAGGTGACCTCCACCAGATCCGCCAAGCTCACGACCAGAGCCTTCTTCTGGAACAAGCCCAAGCCCTCCCCTGAAGCTCCGAAACCCAGTAAGCCTAGACGTTGTTTTGGCAGTCAGATACGAGATTTCAATTGGTGATACGATCCACCATTTTAACTAATTCTCTCTGTCTCTCTCCAGCAAAAGTGCACGAGCTGTGCGTGTACGAGATGAACGAGCGGGACCGAGGTAGCCCCGCCTACCTGCGCCTGAGCCAGAAGGCTGTCAACTCCCTCGGCGATCTCGTCCCCTTCACCAATAAGCTCTACTCCGGTGACCTCCAGCGCCGCCTCGGCGTCACCTCCGGACTCTGCGTCCTCATCCAGCACTTCCCTGACAAGGGCGGCGACCGCTACGAGGCCATCTACAGCTTCTACTTCGGCGACTACGGCCACATCTCCGTCCAGGGACCCTACCTTACCTACCAGGACACCTTCCTCGCCGTCACCGGCGGCTCCGGCATCTTCGAGGGCGTCTCAGGCACTGTCAAGCTGCAGCAGATCGTCTTCCCCTTCAAGCTCTTCTACACTTTCTACTTGAAGGGGATCCCCAGTTTGCCTGCTGAGCTCACGGGGAAGCCGGTGCCGCCTTCACCGGGAGTGGAGCCCTCGCCGGCCGCCAAGGCCTGCGAGCCACATGCCACCGCCCCTAATTTTACCAATTAGTTGGAGTTCTTGTTCTACTCTCGTTTGAGATCATCCTCTTCCGCCTCCCCACTTCAATATGGAATTAGTAGCAGTAGGGTTTTGTTACCCTTTTGTCTGAGTTTGGAAATTAAATAGAGATGGAGGAGTAAGATATTTTCCTTTTTGTCAAATGTATCCCTGGATAAAGTAGCATTATTTCCTTTCGACCAAAAAAAAAAAAAAACCAAAACAAAAGAGTTGCATTATTACCGACCAAAAAAAGAGGACAAAAGTTGCCTTATTAAACAAAATTTCTTTAAGAAAAAAACATAAAGACGAAATGTCCCATGCAACTTGAATTTTTTGCGAATATAGTATCTTCGTCTAATCAAGCGTCGTTCATCATGACTTAAGACTTTTGTGAGGACACATGATTGGTAAAACAATTATATAAAAAATCTTCAATTTATGGGTGATCAATGCAATTATAAACATTTCAATCGTGTCATTTTAATCCTAAATATTTTGATTATTTGTTAATTTATTCCTAAATTTTTTAATTTTATTAATTAAATTCTAAACATTTTTCTGTTTTGCTAATTGAATCCATCCGACTAATTTTCGTTAGAAATTACTAACGTGAATGTAGGTAGTCCTACGTAACACAACCGACGCTGATCTATGGACAATGTTTTAATTTTTTAATACTTATTCAAAAAGGTATTAGCTTTTTTTTTTCCTTTATACATCCGGCAAGGGTCGCCGTCCCCACGCCACCTAGTAGGCTAGGGCAGTGAAACCCTCGCCCGTCACTGGCAATGACCGTGACACCCCTTGCCCGCGACAGTGATTTCCTTGCTTAGATCCGAGCAAGGGCCTTGTGACCCTCACTGATTATGGTAAGAAAAAATATTATAAAAATTTATTCATATCACCACCTCCCTTCTCATGCAGTATGGCCAACGTCTATGTCAAGTCAAAATTGACCAAATAGACTCAATTTGTAAATGTTTAGGACTCAATTGACAAAAAAAAATTATGATTTTTTGCATAATTTTCTCTTGTTGAGACATTATGCAAATTTAGCCCGAGGGGGAAGGCGTTTAAGTTTGGGTAGGGGTATTAAAAGGTTGGGTTTCGGCCTGATTCGAATCGGTACGAAACTAAATAGTTCGGCCCAACTTACATATACTCCAACTTTTTCGACCAGGCTAGGTCGGATTCTTTTTTTTTTCCTTTTCTTTTTTAAATTAAAATGTGACTTTTTGAATTCCGACCTTCTGAGGCTATTGAATGGAAGAATATCGATCGATGTGTTTCAGTTGTAATTCGTTCGGAGTTGGTCACTCTTGAATTAACTGACCAAAAGGGAAAGATTGACACTGAGTCGGGTACGTAGACTTAGGAAATTTGAATGAAAAATGGCACTTTAACCATAAGGATTGTCGAGGTAATGTCTTGGGCTGGTAGAGATCGATCTAACGACGATCATGGAATGCCTTGCTAGCGTTATACGTTAGGACGCGATTGATTCCGTTTAACCAATATGTAATTTGCGAGAATCTCTAAAATCGGATTCAGATGATCACGATCGAAGGAGCGAACGATAAACCCTATCAATTACATGACAATCAAAGTTACCACGACTTAAAAGAAATCTCAAGGTCGATACGCGTAGCGCTTGCAAGAGTTGTTCGTCAGTTTGAGATAAATTGAAATTATAGTCGACGAGAGTTCGGCATAAAATTGGACCTCGAGATTTGGGTATTGGACATTGAGGAATTTCAATATTTGAATTGAAATGGATCTCGCCTCATCGAGGGTGGTTTATACTGAAAAAATGAATTTTCGTACAAAAAGTGCCAAATAACCATTTTGTCCCTCAACCTTTGGCCTTGCCTTAAAAAGTTTAGAATGTCATTTTGGTCATTTTCCCTCCTCTATATGCTGCCGAAAATTGGATGAGGGTGAGTCAAAGGGAGTCAAAGTCAATGAAGCAATCAATGGAAGGTTGCCAAGCGTCAAGCAATGAGAACGCCAAGAATTAAATACTCATTAATTACACATCTTATCAAATTGACTAAAATGGATTATTGGTGTGTAATAGACTCTCTCTCTCGCTCCATTTTGGCCGGCCACCTCCATTCCCACCATCTTCTTCCTCTTCCTCTCTCTAGGCCGAATGGGTTTCTCATAGATAAGGAAAAACGGCTCCACTGTTTCGGTCATAACTTCGTTGTTCGACTTCGAATTGAGGTAAAACCACTGCCATCTTAACGATTATCATCTTTTCGTTCTAAGAAGATATTATAACTTTAATTTGGCCATGCTGTTTGTCCCGTAAGTCTGTTTGAATGAACAAAGATCAGATTCTGACCCGGTTTTAGAGAGGAAGCATTTTTGAGGGCTTCCAAACTCCAAATCGCTCTAAATTTTCGCTGAGATCTTCGTAACATCTAGTACTTAAGTTGGCTGAGCAAGTATGGTTATTTTATTGAGAATTTAGGATATTTTCATGACTGAACATAGGTGATTAAAGTCGGATAAATTCTGACCTTGTGAGGATTGTGAAGGAATCGGGCTGTTCAAAGGTCCTTGAGGTTTGATTTTGCTTTCAAATTTTCGGTGAGCTCTCTCAACATGTAGATTAGGATTGTGACGAGTTGATTTTGTGATAGATTGAAGTTTGAAATTGATTTATAACTTGATTAAACGGATTGAAACCGAAACCATTTCTGTTTTAGGGGGTACCTGTTTTGGCTGGTTCTGTTGGGGGCTAATTAAAGGATATTGTGACTTCAAATTGACTCAAAAGATCCCATAAGATGTTATGTGAGGTATTAATGGGGAGTATGTGAAGTGAATTGAGAGTTAGAAGTTAATTATGGGCAAAATTGGTGCATAAAACTCTAAGTTGTATCTTGCCTTGTGTGTGGCCATATGAGCCGAACATATTGAGGGTTTATGGGAGTGTTGTTATGTGTTCAATTGATTGATAAGTAGTCTTGAGTTGCCAATTGAATGGCTATTGAGGGATTGGGTTAATGGAAGTGAGAATTCAATGACTTTTTGATCCAAAATTGGTGAACCTTTCTAAGTTGACAAAAAATTATTGGGATTGCATACTTGTGACATTGAGGGGAGTTACTTGGTGTGAAGTTTTGCTAATTAATCAAGGTATGTATTTCCTAAACCTTTATCTAAATGCTAGAACGCTACTTGATAAAGTGATCGAGTGATTTGATATCTTCATGAAGCTTATGGCTTGAATTACTTGATTGAGTAGTGGATTCCATGACTTGAATAGCATAACATGGCAATTGGACTGTGGTAGGCCTTGATGACATATTTGGTTATTGAGCTCTTGGTTGTTTAATTGGCTGTGATGCCTACGTGATATATATAGCTATAGTGCCGATGCTATATGAATGGGCTTGTCCTAGTGATCGTTGACCTATGGTCTCGGAGATCGCGTTGGCTGTGAGTTCCCAAGATGACAATTGGCTGTGAGCCTCGAAATTACCGATTGGCCTATGGCCGAGTGATACCAATTGACTAAAAGTCTTGATGATGAAAATACCGATTGGCATGTAGCCCTAGTGGTATTGATTAGTGGTGAGGTTGAAAGATATTGAGGACACCGATTGACTTGTGGCCCTAGTGGCATCGAATGATGGTAATCTTGAATAAAATGAGAATGTCGATTGGCATGTGGCCCCAGTGGCATCGAATGGCTACGAACCTTGAAAGTACCAATTGGCCTATGGCTCCAGTGGTATAAAGACTTCGATTAGCCTTTGGCCCCAGCGATGTCAGTTGGCAAGAGTGTCAGAGGAGTAAGTGGATGACAATTGTGTATCGAATTACATGTTGCTTGTGCTTTGAGCTTGAACTCGCAAGATTATCTATGCTTGGTTTGTTAACATTGTCACAACCTAAAAATTGGGTTTTCCAATCTTAGGTTAATGGATTTTTAGATTAATTAATTAAATTAATTAACCTAGTTCGAACTTTCCCAAGTTCTACAAAATCGTGACTTATGGTTCAAATGATATCTTGCAAAAGATTTTTTTTTATTTTTAGGAGCCGCCACTAATCATTTTTTTGGTAGGTTGATTAGAAACCTAAATAAAATAGTGGGAGAAAACTATTTTATTTCTGCGAGCTAGAGATTTTAAGTTCGGGACTTGGTTACATTAATTTTTCAATTAATGCCCTTACGGTACCAATTTCATGAAAAAGTGTTCAATTTGGCAATTAGATGAATTCTGAATTGAAGTTCAAAGGTGAGATTTTTTTTTGTTTTCTTTTTATGAATTTTTTTTGTATTTTTTTGAATTTTTGAAATTAAAATTTAATGAAAAATGAGGATAAATTGGTTCAAAATTAACTTAAAGTTTTCAAATTTAATTTGCATTAATTCCTAAAATTTTTAAGAAAATCTTTTCACTCCACGTCTACATATTTTAAAAATTGAAATGGATTCAAAAGATTTTATTTATTGAATGTGATCCTTGAGATCGGATTTCTAGAAAATCCTATCTTTCTATAAAAAGATAAGACGTGGTTTTTAAGAAACCATGTCTTGCTACACCTTTTGATTTTTTTGAGATTTTTTGACATGAAAATTAAACATGAGACATGAATGATTTTTATTTGAATTTTTTTTCTTTTTTGGTGATGTTGGGGTTTTATGAATATATTTAAATTAAAGTTGCAAATCTTTTAATGAAAAGATAAATATCGCTAATTATTTCGAATCAAGGTTCAATATGAAGCCTGACAGATCGAACCTCAAATTCGAAACAACTACTATGGAAATAAAGGTTGCGGATTAGTAAATTCCTAATCGATTACATTTTGAAAAGATTTTGGTATATTGAGTATATTCAAAAAGATTTCGGATTATCATAAGATTATCACAAAATTTCCAATTTGTTCACATTATGAATGCAATCTTCCCGAACTAAACACGATATCTTGCAAGATATATTCCGGATTTTCGAGTCCCAAAATTAACGTGCAATCTTTCAATTCAAGCAATTAAATATTTCGAATGACAATTCAATCAATTAAAGATGTGCAACCCTTTTAAATTAAGTAACAATATATTCAGAATATTCAGGATAAGATTGTTACCTAAATTGTCGATTTGCTTTCCAAATTTCTAAACCTTGACGGCTTCGACTAATCGCAGCGATGGTGGGGTGCAATAGCATAACATATTATCGCAAGTACTCCATAGCATCCACTGATTGATCCCAAAGAATTCATCTTTGGTCTTATCTTGCTAAACCCTCTAAGCCATTTGACCGACTCTGGTTGGAATTGCAAGGGGTTTCTCCAATCAAACTTTTCACTTGGCTATTCTCAACACCTCCATGTGTATTAACCAGGAAACCTGGAGGAACAATCAAGGTGAAGTGGCGATAAATAAAGTGCGAACCACAGTATGAAGCACATGACAAATAATTAAAGGAAAGAATGAACTTTTGTCCTTTTTCCCCTCCTTCCTTCATCAAAGTAGTATCCTAACAGAGAAGTTGGACAAATTTGTGCACACGTATTCTTTGATAGTAGTGGGGGGTGAAGACAAAGATGGAGACTCCCTGCAAAAAAGGCACTTCAAGATCGTGGGGAGCTATCACAGTTCGGTGAAGCTCTCAATCTAGACAAGCGCGTTCGTGCTATCATGGATCATCGTCAAAGCTCGGTACTGGATCAACTGCAGCGGATTTGGTGACTCGTCACAGGAGGCACAGCTGCAAGGTCATGGCTAGCTGGTGTCGATCAAGTGCGGCTTCGAGTTAGCCCACCTGGGAAAATCCAATACAAGGTCAAACGCAATTCCAACTTGCAAGATGTGGACTCATTGGATTATATTCAGCGCTCGGTCGAGAAGAGACGATGAAGTTGCATCTTTCTTTAACAACCACAGTGAAGATCAACGTTCGTGGAGTGGTTGGCAATAAAGCTTAATCTCGTGCAATGAAGATGGACTTACAACGAAGTTGAACAACAGACTATTCTTCTGAACCTGCAAGAAGAATTTTGTTTTCTCTCCGCCCCTTTTGCTCTCATCTTTTGCCGTATTTTGCAATTTAATTTTCCCTCGGATGAATTCTCCTGCAGTGGAACAATCGAAAAGAATAATAATCAAAAAATAAAAGAGACGCAGATATCTGATGAAAGAATCGCTTCTCTCTTTTCTCCTTATCTTTTCTTTGAGCACTTTCTTTTTTCTTGTTTCTGCCCATGCTCTCTCCAATTCAATCGCACCCCTCCGAGATTTTCTTGTGGTCATGTATGGTATTGATTGGCCTCTCAACTACACGTTCATGGATTGTCCTTCGATCAGCGATGAAGGATGTCGCCATGGAAAGCTCTAGGTTAGAGCGTCGCTTTTGAGGAAGTTCCCAAGTTCACTTTCTTTTGGCTGGCTTCCTCGCTGTGAATCATCCACCGAGAAGAAGAGAGAGGGATCTCTTTTTCGCCATACCTCTATGGCCGGATCTTCAATTGGGAATTGGCCTCCCCTTTACTGACACATAAGCACCAATATATATAGGAAAAATTAGGGTTAGGTCGATAACCTCAGTTTTTTTATTTACGAAATTAACCCAAAACTCTTAATGTTTTCTCAATTGAGTCTCTAGTGGATTAAATCGCACTGAATTGGGCCTGTTGGTTTAAGTCCTAATCGCCTAACAACCTAAGTTGAAATCTTTGTCGTTGCTACAATATGATGCAAATGTAATGCATGAAAAATTAAATTAAATATGCAATGCATGAAAAATTAATTAATTATTTTTGTGATAACTAAAACTAATTCTCATTTTTGTGAAAAATGAATAATTAGAAAAACAAATCAAAATTTAGGTGTCAACAGACATGTCTGATTTATGAAAGGCCTTATCCCATTGCATTGATGAATGACTGCATCTGATAGCATGTGTGAGTGTGGTCTGCGGGGATTGGTGTTCAGGTCTTGGTTTAAGTTTTATTTGCTGAGATATATATATGTCACCCCAGTGAGGGCTTAACTTTTTCAGATCCCAGACGAAGGACATCCGAACTTGCCATGAGTTGGCATTTCAGGAAGTTGTTGGCGGAAGTCATAAAGAATCTGAATGAGACCATATGAACTGTGTATTGTTTGGAGTTAGATTTGTAACCGACTATGATATTAAGGATAAGTGTATTCCCTATTGCCCTGAGTCATCTGGTTGTGAATTTGTATGGAGCTGTTTAATTGTTTCCATGACCTTGTGTTATTTTAGAGCTTTGATTAATTGACCGAGGGATCCTGGGAGATTATTGAAGATCAACGGCCAGTTGGGATGTTCGCGTGCTCGCCGGGTTTAGGGCGTGACATAAAATCACTTAACAAGCTCGTTGAATAAAAGAATATAAAAAATAAAAATAAATTTAAGTAAAAAGAAAATGTGGGTGCCAAAAAACGTTGAAACCAGCCGGCTTGATGAACAGTACCAAGCCCGGACCGAAAGGCTCGAAAATTAGGTGAATTTTCGGGTCGAGCCAGGCCGATGCGACTTTTTTTGACACCCCTAAGTTTGGGCGATTGGCGAAATTGCTGGAAAAAATGTAAAAAAAAGTCATAAACTTATTATATTAGTGTAATTCAGTCCTAAACCTTTTGCATTAGTGTTAACTTAGTCCTAAACCTTTTATTAATGTCAATTCAGTTTTGAACCTTTTGCATTTGTGCCAATTTAGTCCTAAATATTTTGTATTTATTTCAATCAAGTTAATTCGATCAATTTTGAGAAAAATCACTGGCGCGAACATTAATTATCCTATATGGCACGGCTTGTGCTAATTGGGTATTTTTTTTACACCCCTAAGTTTGCGTGATTGGCGAAATTACTGAAAAAAAGTGTAAAAAAAATCATAAACCTATTGTATTATTACCAACTCAGTCCTAAATCTCCTTTTGATGCTAATTTAGTTATAAACATTTTATATTGGTGCCAATTTAATCTTAAATATTCTGTATTTATGCCAATTGCGTCAATTCTGTCATTTTAGTCGAAAATCATTGACGCCAACATCAATTGTTCTACGTAGCACGGTTTGCGCTAATGTGGATATTTTTTTAATATTTTAAATAAGTTTAAATTTTTTAAAAAAAATAAAAAAAATGCTTAAAAATTAATTAAAATCAATGAATAATATTAAAAAAATATCCAAGTCCATAAATCGACGTCAGTTAGCAACTGAGTGGGCTCACAGCCAGTGACGACAAGGTTAAGTACTGAATTGGTATGCCATGCTATATGTTGCGCAAGACCATAAAATTATCCGACTTCGAGGATGATTCGAGTTCGTCCATTTTAAAATGTGTTGATTGCACTTTTCTTTATGCGTCGTGCTTTCTTTTATTCCAATTTTGCAAATTGCCATCACATGTTGGGTTGGGCTCTTTTCTCCATGTAGAAAATTCCACCCATTTATTTGCGGTCCAACTTATGGGTTGGGTCCTTCTCTACATTTTGCACATTATCCACATGGATTGATAGATCATGCAACAGTTTTCCCGGGGATATCCATTTTTTTCATCTTTGATGATGTGAAAATCTATCTTAAAGTAGGTTCACTGCACAAAAATCGAGGAATTTTCCTACAAATGATAATACTGCTCGTGGAAATCAGATGGCACAAATATCATTACGAACGTTTTTGCTGGTGATTAACATATTTATGTTAATTAATTTGTATCAGACCCAAGGAGATTATGTTCTGAATTATTGATTTTTGCCGGTATCCAGCATCGATCCCACAAAGATATCCATATAGGATAATGATTAGCTTTGCTTATCAGAATAATTCTAGGCTATTGATACAGCGTTCAGCGATAAAGAACAAACAAATCCTTGTTCAGAGAGAAAATTTAAAAATTCAATATTAATAATCATGTTCTATCGTCCAAAAATCTTAAAACAAGCTTAAATATGGTGTTAACCCTACTGACACCAAAATCGGCAAAATTATAAAATTGCCACTAAAAAATCAAATCAAATCCGAAAAATACTAAAATAATTCAAAAGACCATCTAAATAATATCGGATCGCTAAAATTCATCTTCAATCAATGCCAAAGGCATTGTGTTTTGATCAGACAGCCATTTCGCTTCAACCGGTCAAATCTGAGTCCATTCTGACATCGTCAACTCCGAATCTGAAAATTCTAGACGCATTTTCTCGATTTTTGTTAGGGCTTCTGCCTATCCAATCGGTCCAGAATCGCATTTCTAACATGTTCCGTAGTCTCTCAGTGACATGATCTCGCCTTCTAACTTCGTTAGTTAGACCCTAAAAGACACCCGAGACCGGAGCATATGTGCAGCCAAAGCTGGAAGTGGTCCAAGATGTTCTCTTCGTGCCATGTTTGCATGCATCCATGAAAATAAAAGGAGCAAAAAATTGGACTCTCAAACTCCGTGTCGGTTCAGAAAGTGGAACGTACTTTAGAAACAAAACGAGGACACAGTCTGACTGACCGACCATAGCAAAAGCAGATTAACGATACGACCCCCTGAAAAACTGAGAGAAGGGGTGGTGCGGTGGTGAGTCATGGTGGGAGGACGGTGCACGCAGTGCATTAATACAAAGCCTTGGGTGCTTGGTAGAAGGACAGGAAGCAGACACTGATGACGATGGCGACGAAGGACTTGACCGAGAGCAACGTTTCACGGGATGCGCTCGTTGTTGGACTGAAAAGGAAAAAGAGCAGTTCTTTGGGTGGAACCCAGAAACAGTAACAATTCTTCCGTGGTCCATCTCTCTCTATCTCTCTGTCTAAGTCCTACAGTGACAAAAAGGGTCTCTATCATAGTTTTAGCAGTAGTCAGCAGCAGTCGAGTCTCACAGAGACGGAGATCGATCAGAGACTGGACCTCATTGAGACTCTCACACTCTCTTAGTGCTGAGAGTGAGATAACTTAGGCAGATGCCAGCTGATGAACAGTAATTTTCTGTGACTAGATCACTGCACCGTACACGAGTCTGCGTATCTGTGCTGTCTTTTTATGTGGCAGCGAGATACAGAATTTAACCTCACCAATGTATTTTTCATTGGAAGAGGTCGGGGGTTGCTCGTGGACTCCACTTTCTCTCATGTGCACAAATTGGTGTTACCCACAATGTTGGAGAAAATCCTTGTCTTATCATAACGAACCATTGAAGTGAACCTTGCCAACAGGGACGATCATTTCCACCTTCGACAATGTCTCGCGGGATTATACTAGGATTCGGCCTTAGGCCCATTTCTTTTGAGCTCTCCCTTTGCCAACATGTACGAGCACTAGAATGTGTAGTATTCTATTGTCAGATGTTGTCCATCAAACACCTTATGCTGTAGAGACAATTTGAGCTCGATGCCGACTTGCTGGGTTTTGTTGGTGCCAAGGAGAGACAACGAGGAGATAAGTAGAATGGAGATCAAAGGCATCTCTCTCTCTTTCTCTCTCTCGGAGTCAGCACCAGGCAATTGACATAGGCTAAAATACTGGCTGCCACACACAATTCACTACATGAGGGGGCGTGTTTAATTCAGATAGGGATAGTCGACCAAAAAAAAATCCAGATAGGGATAGATGATGGGAATATAACTAGAGGTTCTAGCAATAGTGATGTGGACATCGAGCCATATCGAATAAAAGGTGCTAGGGACCCGTTGTCATATCCACTTGATCCGTTGACTCAAGCGAGGGCGAAGCAATTCAAGTAAGTTGTTGACATCATGATTCATGATCTTTGGAGTAGAATCGATCTTGAATCGAGGGCTGGAGAGCTCCGAATGAGCTTAAATTTGATCAGCTGCTTGGAAACGGGATGCTGATCAATACTCATGACTATGCCATGATTGACGATGTTTTTTTGGCATTTTGGAGTCGTTTAGATGGGTTTTTAGGCATTTCTTTGATTTGAGGCAAATTTTCGTGATTTAATGGTATTTTGTAATTTAGTGATATTTTGTAATATTGCATTTCCTAGGGTTAACATCATATATAAGGGTGCTTAGGGTTTCGAAATTGAGATAGACATTGATTGATTTGATTCTTAACACAATGAGGGGATTTTCTCTTCCTGAGTTCTTTCGAGGACTGGATTTTATCAAAGCTTTCTTGTAGCGGTCGATTCAACTTATCAAGCAAGATAACGAATTCTCTTATTCGTGTCGTCTACAACCGTTGATTGGTTGATACGGTTCGTCAACTGGTCACATTTATATCGATGTTATCAATCACAAATTCGATTGGGGGTCAAGATTCGCAATTCACATCTTCTAGATCTTCGTAGGATGATCAAATTTCGCATTGATTCAAATCAAACATAGCTTTTGCAGCAAATGCAGAAATTGGCTTTTATCTTTGGCTGTGAAGGAGGCTCATCGTGGCAGGCGGTCGAGGTTGCTTGGCGGTCGTGCACAGTGAGAGTCTGTCGTGCATAGTGAGCCAATGCATCCGATGCTAAAATGAGAAAGCGGAAAAAGCGGGGAAAAGGGAAAGAAAAAAGGAAAAGAAAATTAAAAAAAGCATAATGGATCCAAGCCGTCCTATCTGCTTATTGCCAGTGTTGAATTCTTGGAATAACACTTTAATAGGCACGTTAAATGGATTCGCCGGGTCGATTTTGGGTTGGGTGAAAAACGTTTTGATCTAAATTGAACCATTTAGATACAATACAAAATTAGTGACTCGTACCCGACACGACTTGTAGCAGCGCCCGCTCATTTAATAAAATACTTTCATATTTAATCACATCTATGAATATCTGTATTCACCTGATGAAACCACTTTAAACTCTTCACGTGCATTATTCAAATAAAATCGTTATTGTGACTATGAGGTTCTAAAGAGTCGGCTTTCAACATTGAACAGAATTTTCAACCTTTGTAAATGAAGAGTAAGAGAAAGTTAGTATTTTGCAGTGAACTCATAAATTTACAGCAAGAAATAACGTGGAGGAATTTAAATTTTTCTAAACTGAAATGTAATTTGGTGAAGAAGATGATTTACGCTAACCATGGTTGAAATGACCAGAATTAAAGTTAAAATATTGAAAAAAAAAATACCACAAGCAACAAAGTAAAGATATACTATAATAACTAATAGACGAAACTTACAAGATTAAAAGTAAAAAATAATTGGGAAAAAAGAAACCATCTTGATAATTTTCTTAAAAGTAGTCAGGCCCATGAGAAGTCCATTATTTTGCCGTAGAAGGTGAAGAGCGAGTCACAAAGAGGGATTGAATTTGGTTAAATTATGAATTCATTTAAAACTCATTTATAACACATTCATAAACATAGTTAACTCATATTATGACTCTTAAGAAATGGTTCTACAGCCCATTTTGATATGCTTGCTCTTTACTTAATCGATTGGTGTTTTGTTCCACACTCCAGATAGGCCAAATCTGATTAGGGGATGGAAAACTCTATCTTAGACAAACTAGTTAAAGAGATTAAAAACAGGACAATAGCTACTAAAAACTCTAAATTATGCCCATTGTAACATATTTATCCTTTTTTTTTTATGATGTACACATTTTCAGACTTGTACCCATGTGACATACTTATGCTTTGTCAATGAGAATCTCTAAAATTCTACCAGCATGGACATCAAAAAGCAAACGGTGTTAGCATGACGCCTATGTCGTTCTGAAATAAAGATGAAGCTGTTTTGGCTAAAATTCTTTGAAAAAACCTTGATAAAATATAAATATATCACATTGATACAATTTTTTTTTCATATCACACGAAAAAATTTAGGATAAATATACGACCATGGGCATAATTTGGGATTTTTGTTAAGTAAGTGGAAAATCAATATCATTTGTCTAAATGTAAGTCAATTCAGTGAAAGGTCAATGTATCTTGAGCATTGCTTTAAATGGGTGTTTAGACAACCAGCAAAAATTATTGAATATTCTCTAAAAAGTTACATCACCCAAAATTAATATTAATACACCCATCATTTTAACAGATTTGAAACATGCTATCGCGTCAAATTTAGTTCAGACTAGCAAAAGTGAGAGAGATTTCCCATGGAATATTAAGTGGACCATCATTCATCACTCGATACTGCCACTCCTTGACATCATTAATTGCTTTCAAAACACTCTTTGGACACTGTTCATCTTCATAGATCCTCTCTCCCCCCTCGGACAGAAACAGCGGTAGACACCCTGACTACTCTAATTACAACGACAAAATGCTAATTCTGTTCTAATAAAAGTAACCAGAAGCTTGAACTACCCTACGATAATGGTCTTCTATCGCTCCATCATCCTCTTCCTCTTCCTCCTCTTCCTCTTCAAGCTCGCACACCTCCACGGTGTGAGGGGCGTGGCCGTCCCCGAATGCTCGGATATGGTCCTTGAGCGACCGCTTGTGCTTGAAGTCGGACCCGCAGATGCAGAACCACAGCTTGCCGCAGTTCTTCTCGTGGGTCCTCCAGTCCCCGCGCACCGCAAAGGGCTTCGAGCACTTACGGCACGCGAAGGGCTTTGCGCCATGCTTGCGCTTGTAGTGCGTCTGGAGCGTCCGGAAGTCCTTGAGCGGCCTCGACCTCGGGTGGTCGATGTTGTTCCGGCAGCCCTGGGCGCAGCAGTAGCACGGCAGCCTCATCATAGATGATGCCGGCTTCGTGCCCTTCAGCGAGTCTGGTCCCTTCCGGTACTGCGATCCGTGGCCCCACATGTGCATCTGAAGTAGTTTAAAGTTGGTGATGATTTGATTATACGAGTGAAATTAACATGATAAAAAAATTGTGGTTATATGGCTTGGGAAAATAAGGAGTGATTTTTTTTTTTTGGGGGTAAATTGAGAAGATTTGTTAAATTTGGCACACAAAGATCTTGTTCTGTAACCTTCTTCTCTAAGCATCTATATCCAAAATATGTTGCACGATTAGGCATATCGAATTTTATAATCTTTCTGAAAGTGCTTCAGAAAAGGGGGAAAAAAAATACAGAACTGTCTCCCATCCAAGAGAATAAAGCAGTTAGAAATAGGACCAGAAGGCATATTTATCACTCTCTTTTTATTTTTTTGGGTCGTCCTCTGAGTCTTAGTTGAGAGAAATTTCTTAATTATCACAAATTGTCCGATGGTGAGGCATGCAAGACAGAACTAGGTAAAACATTAAGAGAGATAATAAACACCAGGGTTGGTCCAAAAAAAAAAAAAAACACGAACAACCAGACACCAGGGTTGAGGTCAAAACTCTCACGAAATGAAGCTTTCTATTCTACGAGTTATGATAATTTTTTTGCCACTGATCGTAGAAGCGATTAATTACGTACGAACAAGTAACTAAGTGAAAACATTTGTGACGTCGTTCGAAACCTGCATGTTGTTGTATCGATTGAAGGTTTTACTGCAGACAGGGCAAGAGAACTGGGCCGGGCCGACGAGGATCTGGGCAGGGGAAGGGATCCAGTACTTCCCTTCGATGAGATTAGGGTTTGTGCTCACTCCGCTCGTCGGCAGGCCGATGTGAAGAGCCACCGTCACGCTCTGATCCTGGTGACGACGATCATCGGCGGTCGCAGTCATTGCTGATGGAAACGGCCTGTCTTCGTTCGGACGATGAAGATGATGATGATACAAAGGGTGGTTAGGGATGTGGCGGTGGCGGTGGCGGTAATGCTGACCGGGCGGGCCGAGAGAGAGAAGAACGAAGTCATCGTCTTCCAATGAGTCGTCCTCCATGCACGCGCTGTCGCTCGAAGATATGCAGGTGATGAGCGAGGATGTCTGCATGTTGCGTTCGTGTGTGGTTGGGGAAAGGAAGGAAGTGAGAGGGAGGGAGGGAGGGGGAGAGGCTCGAGGGTTGCGGAGAAGATGAGTAGGGACGAGAGAAGGGGCAAATAAATAAAAGGCGAATGTCATTGGGTGCTTGGGTTGGGTTATTAACTATCGCTATTTGCGAGTGCTCTTTTTTGCGTGGGGAAAAATAGTAAATGATAAGATGGAGACAAGTCCTCGATATATTTATCAGAGAATTCTTCAGTTTTGGAGGGCAACTGTTTGGTGGCACATGTCGTTCTGATAAATATTCCTTAATTTACTTGTTGTAATAATTTGACAGGAAAAGGTTTTCTTTTTAAGTCGAAAGGATTTACTATCTGTCCATAAGATAAGTCCTATAGCCGTGATTTTTTTTTCCTCGTTGAAATGTTATATTGGTCAGAGGAGTACCATCAAGCGACGCTATCATTAGCCAAAGTAGGGCAATGCACCATCAGGCACCACCATTGTTCTATAAGTTAACGTGGAAGTGTTCATCATAAATTGCTTCTTCATACCCATTCTCTACTATTAGTATTTTGAAGATAAACGTTATTTATATTGATTTGTAGTTCATATTTCCCTTCTACAGGAGCACGAGAACTCACTTTCCAGTGAGCATGCGGGAGTTCAGGGAACTATCACGACGAGTATCTTAACTCTTGAGGGGGCAGCGTCTCTTGAACACTATAGGATTTTTATAGTTTGAGCCCATAATTTTTCATTAGCAGTTTTGACTTGAGTGCATAAATAACTATTATTATATATACTCTTTTTTATTTGTAATTGAGTGATGCAACGAAATGTACGTTGTGCTAATTATAATGGAATCATCCGCTATGCAAAACCCTAATTTAAAAATGAGCCATGATAAAATTCAGTGTCTCGATTTCTCTTTTTTATTTTTTTTCATTTTATTTCGTTGTGATTGCACTTTGAAGCCTAACAATTTTAAAGATTGTTTTTATGAGTTCCATCATATTCAATAATACAACAAACTCTTTGGGTTTGTGCTTGGAGAAATGCACGTGGAGATGGAGCAAAGAGAGAGGTTTGATTAGTGTTGGGATGGACGAAAATCTTGACATGTTGGTCTTGGCGTTTTTGGACGCGAAGGAGACAACGAACCGGCAAAGAAGCGCAATTTTTTTTTTTTTTTTTGCCTTGAATCGTGTACCGAGAAACTCACACTATCACTACACTCTCTCTCTCTCTCTCGTCGCTGTGATCCTCCAAAAGTTGCTCGATGCCCGAGCTCTTGATCTCTTCTTCTCTAACTCTGGTCTGCTCTCGAGTTCTTCTGCGTCTCATTTACTCTGTCTCTCTCTCGCTCTAGGGCTAGAGAGAGGGAGACACAGGCTCTGGTAAAGTGAGAGAGATAGAGAGAGAGTGATGGAGATGTATGCACGCATGGGGCGATGTAAACTGTAGTGGGGAAGGGCTGTTGTCTCCCCTCCCAACTTCTGTTCTTCGAAATAGGCGACTGATGTTGATAGATAAGACCGTCGTGGTCTCTGCACAGTGACTGTAATCTGACTCCCAGTTCCATGAAAACTTCAACCGGCTTTGAAGTTTCGGACTGCTCACGTCCGTGGCATTAATTCCAACTTCGTACCATTCCACCAATTCTCGCAGCGCAAGCATCTGTCTACCTTTTTCGTTTGCCATTAGTTCGACGGCTTAATACAAAACAAACGCAGCGGTAAAAAAGTTCCCTTACTTGATGGAACGATTTGGAGAACTCAAACCCTAGCAATTGGTTGTGGCTACGGCCACAAAATTAGGATGAATAAGCGGTCGTATGGTGGTTAAAGACTGAGCTCGGGCTACTATAAAAGGCTGTGCCATGAATCACATCTCCGTAGAAAAATATTGTTGGGGAAACTCTGCTTATTACATTAGTTTATGAATGATAAAATATATATTAAGTTCGTGGAATGAAAGAACCGCATCGAAGTTTAAGTACATTTAGGCTTGAGAAAAAAAAATCAGAACAAACCAAGCACCGTCTAGACCGGATAAAACCGACCAATTTTGGATGGTTGTCGCCCCAACCGATCCTATTCCTAGTTTCAATAAATTGAAGGCAATGAATATCAGTCCGATTTTAAATGTGGACCCACCAACCTAGGCCGCCTAAACTAGAACCGGTGGGTCCATTTGGGAATCGAACAAGTGAATTTGCGTCATACTATGATGCAACAAAGAATTTGTCAATTGGGGAGAATTTTGAAATATTGTCTTACCAACCATTAGGGCATTTTCTCGAGTTTCTTCGCCCAACCTTATAGTTATACAAGGTTATGCACATTCAGGGAATCCCTATACATATCTCTGCCTTCAACTTGCTGTTGCAATATTCAACGGTCAACGATAAGCGTAAATTTTTTGTTATTTGTTCTTCGGGTTATATCCCAATCTAGGAATGCTTCTTAATAATTCGTTACTCATAGTTTCTAGAATCATCCGAGAATCGGACCGGAAATGGTGAGCTAGTACTCCTAGTTTATGGTACCGGCCCTTCACAGTTTCTGGCTCTTAATTGTGGAACCGGCCTTTCACGCGCGGTTCCAAACCGGTTCCAAAGTGGGAGCCGAGGCACATTCAACCGAGTGCACCTCCGGCAAACTATGTCATAATCTTTTCTTTGTTTCGTCTTGTGTCCTTGTTTTCGGGCGGGAAAAAGACAAACAGCAACGAGGACCCTGGTTTATGAAAATGACACAGTGATTAGTGAATGATTTGGTCATTTGTCAAGAGAGGATGGTGGATGTGTCGTCTTGCGAGGAAGAGATGGGAGTGAATGAGAATCCGGGAGTGGAGAGACATTTCTGGGGACGCTTTAATGGTCATCTTTCCACATAACATGCAGAGGTTCCATCTTCGTGAAAAAACATGGAAAACCACAACTGCACTGAAAAAGTTGGAGGGGGAGAAGATGTCGCCATCTTTTCGCATTTCACCAAACTCCAGTTACCTTAATGAAACAACAGTTTCAATGCCAAGTCGTTTTCAACCCTCACGGAAACAAACCAAAACAGTTCACGAGTAAAGCAAATATTGTAGCTTCTTCCTTTCAAAAAGCATTTGATGCAATTTTGATATCCCTTATCAATCGTATATTTTTCCATGATTAGTAAAACGAGACGACACTGGCATGACACGTAACATAAAAAAAAAATGCTGTCTTGTCCTTTCACATTCATGATGCATCAATTTTTGGAGCAGATTTCTCATTGTCTACTATTGTTGGTTGTTAAAAAAAAGATACAAAACGGACATAAATAACGTGTGTGCATCTTGGTGTTAGATTAATCAGGTTCGGAGCAACGTAGATGGTTCTTTCTTATGCCGATTTTCAAATGTTTTTCCTTTCTTTTTCTTAAAACACCGCATTATCCTCGTAAAACATAGTGGAAGTAGTCTTAAAAGGGCCAAAACCGGTCGCGGTCAACGTCGCGGCGTGGACGGGTCCAATCAAGCGGTTGTGGGGCCCAAAGTCCTGATTAGACACGTCATGAAACTCCAAACATTTGAAGGGATTCTTGTGACCATCCCATCAATGGGCTCCCATTTCTGATCTCATCCTCCGCGAGAGAGAGAAACACAACAGTGTTTGGATAATGGGGACAAAAACCCAAAAAGCACCAGGTTTTGGTCTACTTCTGCTCCTCAAA
This sequence comes from Rhodomyrtus tomentosa, assembly GCA_028455895.1. Taxonomy (NCBI): domain Eukaryota; kingdom Viridiplantae; phylum Streptophyta; class Magnoliopsida; order Myrtales; family Myrtaceae; genus Rhodomyrtus; species Rhodomyrtus tomentosa. The sequence goes on along the minus strand of JAPCWY010000003.1, from coordinate 6,001,747 downwards.
ATCTGCCATTTCCACCGCAGAATCCAATCTTAAAATGTCCCTCCATTTTACCTGGGGGCTTCAGCAGCAGGTGCTTGCTTGATCAGTACATTAAGGCCTAAGCTTGAGGTTTCAGCTCGTGCATGCTTAAAGTGTGCCACAGTTTAGGGTTCGGCTATACGAAAAGAAGAACAGTGGTTACATCCTGTCCGGTGAAAAAGGAAAAAACTCTACGGTGCTCAAGATAATCAATTGGTATGATCCATTAGCCAGTTTAATGACATCTGCTTTGCATCTTGGAAGGATTTGGTTGACTCTGAAACTTTGCTTCTTCTCTAACTGCTTAACAAAGCTCACAAGCCGGAGCCACTGAATCCAATTATGGACATGGTGATTGGCATGACAACCTCCGTTAGATGTTCGATGGCGAGAGAGAGAGAGAGAGAGAAATATGCCGGACGAGGGTCGCTAGCATGGTGGCTCAGATGGAAGACACAAGAAAAAGATGAGATAGGTTAAGAAATGGAGCTAGTTTCTCCCTTCTTCGTGATTAATGGGTGCTATATAATTTGGGTAGTTAACTTATAGAAGAGAATGACATGCCAAATTCTCAAAAAAGAAAGGAAGAAAGAAAGAAGAGAGAGAGAGTAAATTTCAGGTGTTAATTTAGGTCATGAATAGAGAATGGGTCTCCATCCAATTTGGGAAAATCTACGTGGACCGTTAGAAAAGGGCAAAGGTGAAGGAGGACCGACGTGGCCATAACCCCTTTGCAACCCTATGATATTACCTCCACAAAAAAGCTAAAGTTAGAATAGACTTTCAACAGGAGTAGGCAGCGGGGGTCTCCCGCTGCGTGCCATGTTCCCCCGGCACCTCCAAAAAGCATTTCCTCATCCTTTTCGAGCCCCAAAATTTCATAGGTTCATTTACCAAGAACATTAGATTTGGTACAATAATAGATAGAATAAATAAAATAAATTGAACATCAAATTCACATGATTCTAAAGTATTTTTCAAAAAAGCAACATATATATATATATATATATATATATCGAATCAATTACTTTGGAGAAAAATTATACACATGGCTCTTGAATTTTGGCACAATGTACAATGTCGCCCATGAATTTTTTAATTTATTCAATATGGTCCCGAAACTTTAGCATAATCCTCAGTTTGCCTCGAAACTATTCAATGTGGTACTTAAACTTTTAGTGCATGTTAAATTCAGTCCCCCGGACAATATGAAAATGTTATACGTTGACCTTGAACTTGAATCAATAGAAGGATAACATTGGATAAAATTTCAGGAACGACATTGCATATTGAGCTAAAATTTAGGGACTATTTATGTCATTATCCCTCACTTTTTTGGTATAACACCTGCCTTTACCATGGATAATATTAATAACTATGTCGTTAGTTAGTATTTTGTGGTCATATAGGGATTTCTGAATTCAGTCAACCATTTCTTCGTCAGCTTTTCTTTTGTGTCCATTCATTCGTTACCCTCAGTTCCAACTGGAATACGTCAATGCGCTCCACCTACATTCTATGCATGGGAATACAAATCGGTTTTCCCTCTTTCTTTAAATAGTGGCCATTGGAATGTGCAGCGACGCCGGAGGAGATAAGAGATGCAGAATCAGGAAGAGCACCAAACAAACAACCACTACTGTAGCTCAGGCATCGTTTGCTTCCAAACTTCGGTGCTCGTGCGCGAAAGACTCCGCCAACACTTGCCAAATTCTTCGACTCGTTCCACCTTGAACGAAAGTTCAGTGATCACCTCCCCCACCGGACGGACCATGTGATGGGACAAGCCTCTTAACCTCGTGACTCTACACGACAGCAATTATAGTCACGTGGGCACTCTCTCTCTCTCTTTCTCTCTGTCACTCTCATTGCCCTTCTCTTCCCCCCCACCCCATCATCCTGCCTTGCTGAGTAAACTTTTCTTCGCTGAGTCCTTGAACCGAGCTTCGAAATCCACGTGACGATCCGGCACGAGTTAAAAACGATCCCAAGTGCGCCAAGGAGAGCAGATTTTGAGCGATGATGGGCTTCGTTCTGCACGTGATCTTGATCTTTTTTTGGTGCCATATGGTTCTGTTGATCTCCTCCTCCATTCATCGCGCGCACCTAACCTTGCAATCCGAACTGTCTATTTTTGGACGGATCTTCGATTTTTATGGGATAATTTTTTGAATTTTTTATATATATTTTGTTAGTTATAATATGATACATACATTCATAACACGAACGGCTCGGATTGCTAGGATATGAACTATTTTTATCTTTCCCTCTCTCTCCCCCTCTCCCTTTGATTTCCAAGCCCATGACCAGAAGGGATTCCAAAATCTACGTGATTGGTGAGGATGGTGGGCCTGTCGTAGAGGGCCGAAATGAGCTGAGACGGAACCTCCCGAAGCCCAAAGTGCCAGAGGATCGTCGGGCATGCAATCATCGTGCCACCTGAACTTTTGAAGCGATCACCGGACAATGAAAAACTTTTGGATCTTTTAGCGGAAAATTTGCTGAGTCCAATTGAAAAAAACAGGTGTCAAATTAGCGTACTAATAAGCAGGCGATTTGATTATGCAAAAAAACAGTTGGAGGACTAAATTGAGGAAATGATTATACGTAGTTGACCAACTACGTAACCGTTCACGGAAAAAGACTCCTAATTTCATCAGAATTACCATCGTACCATAATTTGGCTTTTAAATGAAAACAGAAAAAGATAAGCTCACTGAATGTTCCATCTTCTTCATCACCCCAATACGCTTTGCACGAAAATTTAAAGAGTTGGTTAACTAGTAAACGGATGAGATTTTTGTGCTACAAGATGCTTTAAGTTCGATTACTACTCAAGATAATCAATAGGCTACAAGTATTTTCACCAGACTAGAGACCCGGATTTAGTTTAGTTTGCGAAGGCTAGTTTATAAAACCACATGATACCCAGACTATGCCAAAGAGAGAGAGAGAGAGAGAGAGAGAAATATTGTATACAAAAGCATTTTTACCGTTGACTCTTGAAATATTAACGGCACAAGTGACAATCATTCTCTTCACGGGTTTTATTTCTATTCCCTGGACGAGCCTGTTCCCAAAACCTAAATCCATTCAATAACCGCATAAAATTTCCAAGGTTGGGCAATGGGCGGATGAAGACTGTAGACGGCGACGGGAGGATGAAGACCGGAGACCGGCAACCGCGACTGGCATTGGACAAGCGGCGGTCGAGGATTGGAGATTGGCATTCAGCGAACGATGAGGGTAGCCGGTGATTGACGGTTGGGACACGAGAGAGAGAGAGAGAGTGTGTCTGTGTGTAATGAGGAGAATTTGTTATTTATGTTTCTTCTCTAGAATTTTTTTTTTTTTTTGCATTTGTTCAAATTAAGTCAATTTGATCAAGTTTTGTTGACAATCACCAATGTGGACATCGGTTGTTCTATGTGTAGCGATTGGCGATGACATGGATTTTTTCTTAAATATTTATATAATTTTTTTTAAAAAAATAAGAAAATAGTAAAAATTATTAAAAATAAGTAAAAATTATTTTGAAAATGTCCACATTACCTCCGATCTGCCACATAGGAAATCGACGTCCACATTAGCGATTTCAGGTTAAAATTGATTGGATTGGCTCAATTTATACAAATGCAAAAAGTCTTAAAACGGAATTGGCATCAATCCATAAGATTGAGAGCTCAATTAGCACCAATAGAAGGTTTATGACTTAATTGACACTGATGTAAAAGATTCATAATTGAATTGACACAAAAAAAAAGTCTAAGACTGAATGGACACAGATACAATATATTTAGGACTTTTTTTTAACACTTTTCCCTGACGAAATGAATTCGTATTTTTGGCTATAGCATCGGTCAATTCTCAATTTGCTAATATTCGGAAAACATCTATCATCCGCGTTCGTATGCGTAGGTAATGAGATTGTGAGATTACTATCAACTCACCTCAAGATTGTTAAACCAATTAAGTAAAAGCTTTGTCTAATTCATAAATACTCTTGGGGACATGCAATTAGATTCTGATGTTAAGCACTCAGCGATGTTATCCAAAATCGATCCTTTATCAAATTAAACACAAGTATCTCCTAGCCTAGGTTCCTATTTATGTCCGACTCAAAAGTTCGCATCGATCGGCAAGATCATCCAAGAGCTGAAGACGCTGGAGTCGCCGGCATCTCGTGCCTTCTCCTCCCATTGGTCTCCCTCTACCACGAAAAAGCTCCCCTATTCTTGGCGCCAGACCCTCACTCTGCGATCAGGGGAAGGCATTGACAATGCCGAGACAAGACGAGACGAGACGAGACGACTTGTCACAAATTGTTTCTCAACACGCCAACATGGCCGATGGCGGCTATCACGGCGGCGGGTCTCCTCTAGCCATTGCAACGGGACATTCATTGACGGGGCAGGCCGAAGTTACGGCGAAACATAATTTGAGGAAACCACAGACTGATCCAACCGGCCGCCTTGACTCGGCCCAGCAAAACTGAAGACCATCTGGGTATAGGAAAAGTGAGAGTACGTGAATAACGTCCCACAAATCCTATCCTACTCGCTCGCGTCACTCACCCTCGCACCTGCAGTTTTCGTCCTGCTTCAACAAGAAGAAGAGCCAAATGTCCATCTTCGCCGTATTCGGGACTCGGGTCCCCGTCGCGCCCTCGCCTCCCGCCGGCTCCGCCTCTTCCAAGGAGGACCCGAAAATCGCCGGCGGTGAGAGCATCGGCGGGGGAGGGGTGGTTTCGATTGTAAAGTGCTCCTCGAGGCCGAACAAGAATGCCACCGCGCGCCACATTAAGACGAGGTCCCGAAAGACTCGGGCTTGGGACATTCGGCGCAAGCCCACCGTCCACGTGTTTCGTCCTCCCCTCCATCCTGACTGCACACGCTCCTCTAGTGGTGGCGACGATGACGCTTCCGGTACTGCATCTTCTTCTTCTTCTCCTCCTTCTTCTTCTTCTAGTTTTTCTTCTCCTGTTAAGGCTCCACCCACCAGCTAGTTCGAGCTTGTTAAAAAAGATGTCGCTTTTTGTTTGTATTTGATATTATGACAGATTGGTGTTTCGTTTTTGGGTACTTCGTCTGATGTTGGTTTCGAGTCGGTCTTCGAAATGCGTATATGCTCGATTGTTTGGTTAGGTGATTGCGCTGATTAGTCACAACCTTGTTTCGAGTCGGTCTTTGAAATGCGTATATGCTCGATTATTTGGTTAGGTGATTGCGCTGATTAGTCACAACCTGTTTGATGATATTCTCGTTGGCAAGAATTGGGACAAGGCTCAGTTAAAGTTTTGAATTTTATGCGTCCCGTGAAGTTCCTGGCAAGTGATGCATGTTAGACTTGTAGATAAGTTTGTGCGTCAGGGAGCAGCTGGATAAATTAGCATTATGAGTTCATCATCATAACAGGTTGCAACTTGCGGGTGGTTAATGATTGTGAAGAGTAGATGAGTAACCCAAGATTTATGGAATTTAGAGCATATTAAGCTACCCAAATTGATTCTGTTGCTAATGGATCATCTGAATAGATTCTTGTCAGATACTTCACTGACCTGCCATTTCATATACTCTGCTTGAACACTAGCACTGGTTTATTTTTATTCATCTTGCCTCCATGGATGTTGTAACTTGACATGGGTCTTCCTGTCGATCTATGTTATCCAAGTGTATCTATCTCAGACGTGTCCTTTCTTGGAAGGCCCCTTACTTGAAATCTTGTGAACTAAATTTAGATGTTGTAAGGTTATGCTCTAGAGCGAACGTGACTGTGGCATAGTTGGTGTTCTGAACGTATAAATATGGGTGTATTTGAACCCAGTAAACAATCTGAAATGACTGTCAAGCTGTCCAACATTCGTTTCTCTTCCTTGAAATGGGAAAAGAGAAGAAAAGCCCAATTACTCCAAGGTCATAGTTGAGGGAAATTAATGTGGACCAGATCAACATCCATTCCGTTAATGTTATGTGTCTTCTCTGAACTATTTGTGTGGTCCAAATTTCGTTTATTCTCACCTTAATCTGAAGCTGCAAGAATTTCACAAAGCGAATTGCGTCCTCAAGCATTGTGCTTATGTTGACCTGCCACAAAATGCACTTCAGTCTTGTGTGACTTGCATTTCATCTCTGTCCTCAAAATATATAGAAGCTACTAAAAACTTGATCCGGGATGCTACTTACCTTGGTTCCATTAGGAACAGGTTTTGTAGAATTCTCAATCGTTCGTTAATCCTCGCTTTACGTTTCTGTGAAATTGAAGGGCAAAGATTAGAGAACAAATCATCAGTGTACCAAACAATGAACAAGAGAAACATGCTTCCAGTAAGAATGACTGATTATCATTGCTTAAGGCTTTGAGGATTGGTCGCCGAACCCCTCGTAGCTTTGATCCTCCTTATGTTCTCATTTTCATTAAGTGCTGTTGATGCCTTGAATGGTGGAGTTAGTTCTTCAGGCACAATTCAACAACGGCCATCCCACCCATCAAGCTCTCCACAATTACCGCCTATCCTGTCGCAACTGCTAGACCTATTTGGTCTAACATTACTTTCATCTCCATCGTCATCATCAGACAAGAACATCTTCGCATTCATTATAATGAGATTGTTCGTGAGAAATCCTTATAAGCAGAATAGATCCACTTTCATTTGTGACAAATGACAATCATCTGAGGGGTAGAACTTTTAGAAACAAAATGGCAGCTTACATCTCTTGAAGTGCAAGGTTTCTTCTTCTTATTTTCTGACAAATCAATGCGCGTAGAATGTGCTGCTCCAGCATAAATGTTGTCTAATCTAGAAGACCTTCTTTCAAACTGCAAATGCATGCGAGGCATGCTAACATCTTCTGGCTGATTATTATCCAAGCATCTTCTTCTTTCACTATGCATTTCCTTCAAACACGCACCTTCTTCCATCAGAGTGCCACTCAACTTCTAGACAGTGGAGTTGCTATTGTTACCATCCTTGTAGAAAGCATTGGAAAAAGCATCAAAGTAGGAAGAGATCTCATTAGCTAATGGCATGTGGTCATTGGAGCCGATTCCCTTTCCGTGCTCTGAGCTAGACACAACAAAACAGTTGCTCTTGCCTGTGAAGTAGCTGCTCTCTTGAGAAACAGTTTGCGGGTCTGGGTTGTGAGCTAGAGGATTATGCGAGTTTCCACTCATTCCTGCAAAGTTGGTATTGAGTTCAGGATTTATGGTGAATCAGGGTGTGAAATCAACAAGCTCCTCAGTGGATGTGAATAAGCTCAAATAATCCCATTCTTCATCAGTGGAAGCTCCCAAAGTTAGGGCTGTCAAAAAAGCCCGGCCTGAACCAAAATTTTCAGGTATTTTCGGTCAGGTCGGATAATCAATTAAAATTCTGGGCATTATAAAGATTTCAGTTTGGGTCGGGTCACAAACCCTAACCGAACCGAAATAGCAAGTCAAAATCAAAAGTTTCTCAAACTGATTCTTTACCTTCGCAAAACCCTAAATTCACTAAGCTTGTCTCTTCTATTGTCTCTGCCTTGATCTGCAAGTCAAACCCCTAGCTTCACAAAGCCTGTTTCTTCCATCGTTTCCTTCACAAAGCTTGTCACTAGCCCTCACCTTCTCTCTTGGCTCTTGCGTATGTAATTGACTGGACCAAGTCATGTTACGACGTCAGGGGCTCTTGTCCACTTTGAAGAATTTAGAAATGGCAATGGATACAGTTGCAGCGTCATGTGAGAGATTGCAGAGCAAAGAAGAAAAAGAAAAAGAATGAAGGTTTGGGTTTGTGATCTGACCTGGAACTAAAATCTTTATAATACTAGGTATTTTAAGTGATTACCCAACCCGAAGAAGACCCGAACAAGAAACAGGGGAGTAGGGTTGCGCCAGTTCAGGCTGTTTTGACAGCCCTACCTGGCGCAACCCTACTCCCCCGTGATGCTCTAGAGCTACCGTCAAATGCTCTTCCTCTTCTTCTGGTGCTCTCTCTCAGTGAATTTTTGCCTTCCTTCACATTTTCCAAGTTAAAACTCTCAGATAAAAGATCCTAGTTAAGCTTTGGATGGTACTGAATAAATTCACTGCGTTGATTGAATTCTGCCGCATTCGGATGACTTAGTCATGAAACCCTGATTTTCTTTTGCCGTCTAATTCTCGTTATTGAGGGGGAAAGCAATGCAGATGTGGTAATGCCAGCCTTTAGTTTTCCACTCTTTCGTGTTGGACCAGGACCAAGTCCATGGTTCATAATGGGATTGAATTGAGCTATCTTTCTTTTCAGTGAGTGTATTGAAGTAGTAGCATCTTTGAGAATAGGGAGCATGTGTGATAGGACAATGATACCTTCCCTTCAAGCTCGACTTTATGCTTTGGCCGACAATGACAATGGACTATTCTTAATAGAAGGACTTAATTTTAACTAAGGCAACACTGCACTCGTTGTTAATTTGTTCAATGCTGAAGAATCGCAGCATGAAGTTGAACTTCTAATCAGTATGGTTAAGTTTTCATTAGTTATAGCCTGTATGATATACTCTCCGATTGGTTCATTCTTGAGGTTGGGCTCAAATATTTTCTGAGAGACTCGGTTTAGTTAGTCTATTCCATGCTATCAAATCTAAGCATCTTCTCTTTTGGTGTTGGGTTTGAAAACTGACATATTTGCAATGACATCTCGAAGCTTTAGAAAATGATAAGTTCGTACTATGAAAGTTTTTCCCTTTCGTTGTTGGTTTGTTATTTTCTGTACTATTATTGTTCTCTCTTTTTCATTCTTAGACTGAGTTGCTTGGGAGTTTGTGAATAAAAAATGCAGGTCATTTATCATTCATCAAGGATGTAGCTGCCACTGAACCTCCTAAGCATCTTCATCACTTGCTAAAAGTGCTTCAAGCAAGAGGTAGCTTTCAGTCAAACCTTCCTCCCTTGGATTGATGATGTGTTGCTCATGGTACATGAGGAAGTTCATATTTTATGCTCTGTGTGGAGAGGATGATTTCAAATATAGGAAAGAAGAAAGAACTCAAATTATAAATATGATTTATAAAAAATAAAAACAAAATTTTCTTTTTCTTTTTCTTTTTCTTTTTAACACTAGAATTCAAATTTATTTAAAAATAATTACTATTTTAATTTTATTATATAAAAAGTTTGTTATTTAGAAAAATAGTTTTTATACCATAAACAAAAAAAATCTTATCCACCTTTATCCTACCTCCCCCTAGGATAATTATATACGTGTTATATTCCCCTTATTTCCCGCTATATCCTATCATGCATAGGAACCAAATACAGGATATGATAAAGTTTATCCTATCCTGACTTATATCCTGACTGCCAAACGTATTTGAAGTGAAACTTGTCATGGGTCTTCATTTGTATTGATCGACCTTCGAGTAAGGAATTGTAAATATCCTTTCTTCCCAGTCACCTAGTTATGTGAGGAAGAAGGGGTACTTATCAAATAACAGCTATCCGAGGAAGGGATGATTACTCTTTTCTGATGTCACTCGCCCTGTGTCCTAAAATCTAATTGAGATGACGATTCTGAAAGTTGGACATAGTTCATTAACTCCATAGAATGGATCAAAAGGCACAAAATCAGTGTTTCAACTAAAAGATATTAACTAAACATATATGATTTTCTGTGTTCCCTGTTTTGAGCCATTACAGAACCTATCCTTCTGATAATTAAAACTCTTTGCCTGCAGGTGAAACGATAGTATCTCCAGGATCTAGGCAAGGGTTGATTCCCCTAGTTATTCCTCTGGCACAAAATCTTTCAGGTAGCGTATGTAGTTTGTTTTGAGAGTAAGTACTTTGTTTCTGGGGCTAGCAACTCATGAAGCATCATCAGTTTAATGATGGAATTATTCGTGTGAATTAGGTGATGTTACTGGATTGCTGAGGTGGCCAACAGCCCCACCTGGGTAAGAGACTGTAACTGGTGGATATTAGAAAGTTTGTAGCTCTTACACCCCATACTGCAGTTCATTGCCATTCATCACAGGATGGAGATGCCGGTTGTTGAAGTCCGCAAGCATGGAGTATGGCTATTAGCTAAGAACGTAATACATTGAGCTGCAAGATTCACTTTATGTATGAATATAGGTCATCATGTTGTCTCCAGCATCTCAGGGTTATACACTTCTGCTTATTGGTACTATGTACATGCCAAGCAGTCCACGGGTTGAGCTCTTGCTCTCCCCCTTACCACAATTGTTTGAAGTTGGTGAAAGAAGCTTAGCATTTTTGGCTTCTGCAGAACAGGTTGATCAATATATTCATAGGATTCTTGTTGAAGAAGATGCCAATTCACAGAAGAGTAGTGATGAACTCTACCATGTTTCATCTGAGGCTGGTAAGGAACTTTACAATAAGGGTGATTTTGCAACATCTCGGATTAAGAATCTTGAGGCCTATCTCTTGAAAAAGGTAACCAAATGAGAAAGTGAGTTAGCTGTCACTTTACACTGAATGCATTTGATTCATTTTTTTCCTTTTCCTTTTTTTCTCTTTCCAGGTTGGTATGTTTCCAGATGTCTTAGAGCGCAAGGTGACTCGCCATTTTGACGAAGGGGATGAAGTGGGTTTCTACCAATTTGTCTTTTTATTCCTTATTTTTCATATTGTCTGTCAGTGGCATCACTGTGAACATAATCCTGTGTGCAAGGTTTCAGCCATGGTGACTGGAGAGTTCTATACAAAGAAAGATCTCTTTCCAGGATTTGGACGTCCTTTTGCCTTTTATGCGGAGATTTTACTACGGTTTGTTAATTCCCATTTATTCACTTGCTACTTTCCTGTTCTTTCTCTCTATCTCTAGAAATACTTCACATTTGCCAGAGTTGGACGGGCCTCGGAAGCTAAAGATGCTGCCAGGGTGGCTCTAAAGTCTCCATGGTGGACATTAGGCTGCACATATGAGGTATGCTTATTCATTGTCATGAACCCATTTTATTTCACTGCCTCTTGTGCTCGTTGCGAGAATGTCCAATGGTTCAGGAAGTCGCTCAAATAGCACAATGGGAGGATGAACAAATAGAGTACATCAAAGAAAAAGTGTCAGAAGAGGGAAAAGAAGAGGATATCAAGAAGGGCAAGGCACCTGCACAGGTATCGCGGGTTGCATAGTTCCATAGTCTCCGGGAAGAATTCGTTACAGATAATAGAAGGAGATTATTGTTTGATTGGTTGATTTTGAAACCCAGGGAGTAAAAGTTCATCGTAATGCAGGTCTCTTTGGACGAGGCTGCTTTCTTGCTAGATTTGGCTTCTATTGAGGGGACCTGGTCGGACTATCTGGACCGAATAGCTGAATGTTACAAGGAAGCGGGATTCGAAGATATAGCCAAGTTTGTTCTGTACCGGGATTGAGAACATATCGACATGTTGCTTTTATAAAGAGAAATTGAAATTGGAACTGGTGCAGGGAATGTTGATCAGTGGGCAGTTTCCAGGGAAAATTGAGAACGTCGTTAAATTCTGGATGTAATAGCGTGAACCACCAAAAAAAAAAAAAAAAAAAGGAGAAGCAAGGAAACCTTGCAAACAACCGGCCCAGACCGACCGGATCCAGGTTTTTCGTTCGGCTCCTACACGCTTTGGGTCGGGTTCAGGACAGGGAAAATGCACGTCTTTTGAGGTTGGGGTGGGGTACGTGGGATGAAAAATCCGACCCGACCCAGTGCCTCTAGGTATCATCGATTACCCTGTGGGTTACTTTCGTGTTGTTTAATAACATGTGGCCTCTGAGTTTATATTTCTCAAAAGTTTTAGATCTTTACCTTTGCCAATGCAAGTTCTGTCATTTTGAAAATAACCGACCACTTATTATATATAGCAAGGTATAAACCTGAAATCGAACATTGTGTAACTCTCTTCCTTTATCGAACCAATGGCCATTTAAAATTTTGTAGTCTCTCGATGAATAGTTGAGGTGCGCGCAAGCTGATTAAAATACCTTGATTATCAAAAAAAAAAAAATCGAAAATAACTTGATGGGAAGTATAGAAGAATCTCCCCAGACGAAAGGGAGCTTTTGTGGGAAAAATCTAATCAAGGCTAAATTCTTGAACTGTTCCGTGCAATGCGTTTTGTCTAAAGATACCTTTTCAAAAACCACACAAAATTTAAAAATCTAGACGTTCGCGAGTCAAGCTGCAAGTCGATCGACCTCGCGTCGCGGGGACAATGGACGACTTTCAAAGATTTCGGCTGGGCCCAGTACTTCCGACATTCTTTGATAATATGGCGCAAATCCGATGGGCTTTCAATTTTGCCCGACCTGAACTGCACGACCGATAGGCTTTCATTCTCCACTTCAGCGCACAAATTACTCAAAAGGACTTCAGGTTAGTTTCCTCGAGCAAGTACATGAGGCACCTCTCATTGCTAGGGGTTTAACGCTCAGAGCAGAGAATGTATGTAGGGGTTTCGCTGATCCAGCGATCTCACACCTCTCGAAACGCGCCAAACTCCGGCAATAGATATTTCCAAAGCTCCGTTGAGCCATGAGCCATCAATACTAAGCTTTTTAAGGAACCCTCCAGTCGGCGGTGGCGCCCACTGTTCAGGTAAGCTAGTTGGACTTTTACCTCACTTTCCTGTTCCTGGGTTCCACCTAACGAAGTCTCTGTCCAAAGTTTGTCCACGATTCAGGAACCCTCTGGGGGTTCAGTTTCCGTGTTCTTGTCCATAGTGTCCTGGCCCTTCTGGAAATCTACAAAGAAGTTGAAGATTGGTTTGAGTTGACATGAAGATTTGCGGACACGCTGTATCATACCCGCTCTTTACTGTGTACGACCTGGTTCGATACCCCGCTTCAAGCTAGTTTGTCTGCTCTCGGTGCCAAACTGATTGGCATGGAAAGAATATTTCTCTGTAGACTCTTCAAATAGGTTATTCAGTTTATGTTGATTCCCCTCTCTTGTATCCTGAATAATCACTTTCGCCATTAATTAAGGGTCTTCCCTATTGGCTGAGCCACCAATCAATCCGGTTGATCTCCATTTATCTTCATGAATATTGATTGGTGTTACGTCTCCCGCGGACCATTTAACTTGAAGCTAAATTGTGTCTCTGCCCATGAGCAAACTTTGCCAACTCCACCAAGCACCACTCCTTCCCGCTTTCTAAAGATCACCCCTAAGGATAGATAATTTGAAGAACTTGGTTGGCTCCATAAGGCTGAACGGGATTGTGAGAACCTCCATGCTTACTTGCCCAACATGGCTTTATTAAAGGTAATAAGATCTTTAAAGCCCAATCCCCGCAATCTTTCCTAGATTTCAAAATTACCCATTCCTTCTAATGCATACTAGCTTTACGCTCGTTTTGTCTCCACCAAAACGATGGAATTTTATATCCAATTACTTTGCAAACGGAGATAGGGATCTTGAAAATTGACTTTGCATAATGGGGTAATTTTTGTGTTACAGTTTATCAAAATTTCCTTGTCTGCTTTCAATATCAATATCTCCTTCTAGCCCTCTAGCTTCATGTTAACCCTTGCTAATATCCATGCAAACATCTGTTTCTTTGATTGGTGTACGGCTTCTCAATGATCAGAACTCTCAAACTCATGTGCCACATTGCCTCTCAAATTCAGTGGGCAACCACGACTGAAGGATATGCCTGATTTATTCAGATTAATGGCTTGACTCGTCACAAAGTAGTATTAGTTTAGAGTAATATATGGCCAAATCCTGGAATTCCATAACTGCCCCATCCATGGAAAAGATAGCGGATAATAAATTTGAGAGTGTAGGGTAGAACCTGTTCAACATGATTCCTCTGATACTCCCATTCTCAATTGCTTCGTTCATAAGCCAGGAGAGAACATTGACCATGATAATGAAGAGGTATGGAGACATTGTATCTCCCCGCCTTATTCCACGTGAAGGTTGAAAATTTTGCGAAGGTTCTTCGTTCACTTTCACACTACAAGAAACAACGAAGATGCATTGCATAACCAGAGGTCCCATCTATCGCAAAAATGCATATTTAACAATGCAACCTTTCATCAAACCAATAATAATAATAATAATGCAAGCTCTCAAGAAGTCTCACCTCCCTTCTATCATAAGCTTTATGCATATCGAGTTTTAATATTGCCTAAAACTTCTTTTTCTTTTTCCTTGTCCTTAGTAGATGAGACAACTTATAGCAATCAAATTGTTGTCATGAATTTGTCTTCCACTAATAAAGTCACTTTGCTTAGTGGTTATAAAATCAGGAAGCCAAATGTTGAGGTGGTTTGCCATAACCTTTGAGATGATTTTGTAATCGAGGCTCCAAAGACTAGCCCGTCTGAACTAGTTCATACTTTCTCAATTTGGTACTTTTGGGACAAGTGAAATATGAGTTTTGTTGAGCATGGGATAAAGAGTACCCCAATCGGAGAAATTTCTAACCATACGGAATACATTTGACTGAATATCCTCTCCGCGGGATCATAAAATTGACTTTGCCCTAGTTTTGAAAAACAAACTATTTCTAACCATACTAGCTCCCATTTGAAAAACAACTTCTTTCATTTCCTTGTACCAAAAATGGGACTTTGCCCTAGTTTTGAAGAGCCATGAGAGAGAGAGAGAGAGAGAGAGAGAGAGTTAAGTTCAGCTTGTAAAGCACGGCAGAGAAAAGAAAAGGAATAAAAATGCTTCCGGTACGATGACTGGAAAATTTGTTGGCGAGAAGTAAAAAGTCCAAAAGTGACTTTTGGTCATTCAGAGGAGAGTGAACGCCACGCTCTACCGGGAGGGTGGGAGGAAGTAGCTTCACGAATATAATATCTAAAGGGCAAGGTGGGGCCTGATGAGATGAGGGTGTAAGAAATTGATTTGCGTTGGCCCTTGGCGAGCACGAAAGGCCACGCCGTGTCCGAAAATCAATCGGACGGCGTTCTCTCTCTCCCTCTGTGTCGATTCCCTTTTGCCCCCGCTGGGTATATTCGCGTCCATCAGTCGGGCCGTTTGTTCATCGCTAACTCCCACGATCTCTCTCGTCATTCCCTTTTTGTCTCTTTCTTTTCTTGTAATTTCTTTTCACCACTTGATAGCTGGTGAATGGTGATGCACAAACGGATTATAGAATTTCAAAAAATCCAGTTTTTATAAGGGTCGATTGGTGAAATAATCCTCGGACTGATCTTAGGTATTAAAAACAGAATCCATAGCCCCCCGTCTTCGATACATGCGATTATCCAGATCTAAGGTGAACTGGCGATTGAGATGGATAAGCGACGTGACACAAATGTACTTTCCTCGTCCCTAAAGGATAGTAATATCGATTTGGATTGAAATCGCCGCACTTATGTCTACCCTTAGGTGGGTCACCTACAGAGCATTACCTAGCATGAGTGATATAGGGGAAGGTAGATGCACACACCTAGTGAGATCAGTCGAAAGCTCCAAGAACGTGAGGCCCCCCTCCGGACAAGATAAATTGCAGTTCAAATGTAGGACGTACCATGTCAAGATAAGCACTTGTGTATTCAATCATTTCCTTGAGAGTTTATCTTCTTTTATGGGTGTTTGGAATTGCGCTAGTTAACGAGATTTTGTCATGCAGACTAAAACGTGCTACCTTCGAACTTGAGACAGTAATTATATAAAACAACCAAATTTTTCTCACTCAACAATTATCATCCTTAATTTCCAAAAGCTGCAAGTCACACTTGATTGAATGAAATAGAGCGTATTTTCGACCACCTCCACCTAACCAATCCAAGTTATGCAACCCGGCCGACCTTGCAATGGACCGGCATGGGGGGATGAACCTTTGCCGACCTCGATTCGAGGTCAGCAGGCATTCACAAAGACGCTAGGTTGAGGGAGCTGAGTCTGAGGAGCAGGGAGGAGGTTTCACAGCGGGGCAAACAAAGGGGCCGGGGCATGCCATCGAAGATGATGGTTTGGACTGAGAAAGTACCGGCAATGGTGGCCAAGTCGGGTGGGCGGCGGTTGAGAGGGCGGGGGAAGAGAGATGAGGAGGGTAAAAGAGGAAGGAATTGTAGAGCTAGGTTTTTCTTGTGGGAGAAGGGATAAAACAGTGATGAGGGTAATTGACTGTTTGGCAAACCAAGTGATATAGATTGTGCGTGATGCCTAGCATGATAAACACAAGATGCAAATCGTAGGTTTCCCAAAACGAGGACGCAAATCGATGTATTGGAATAAAAGTGAGGAGGGTAATTGATACTTTTCAAAATTAACCAATAAAAAAGAAAATCTTGGCATGTCATTCACTATGACTTCTGCTCGATATATGTGGTTACATTTGCTTTTCATATGTAAAGAAGGAACCCCTTTCATTAACAGCAGGAATATGACAATGAAGGAAAGGAATATATAGCATATCCATCTTGAGCATATCCATATTCCCCACTATATGCTCCCATTATTGAGTATCATACTCCAAAAATGTTGTATATTAGGTAGTGACATATATTATTTCGATCAATTCGGAACCAACCTTGTGATAATTCTTTTTTATTTCTGGGAAAAATCTATATATGTATTAAAGTACTTGTGATGGCACCGACATTATATGAGCCGGGTTTGCGTGTAACAGCAAAACAAAGGGCTAATTGGTGACTCGACATAATCTATATGTGTTAAAGTACTAGTGATCGCACCAATCTCATATGAGCCAGGTTCACGCCCAACAGCAGAGCGAGGGGCTGACTGGTGACTCGATGTGATCTAGGACAGGACGGTGACAGAGAAAACTTCACGCCAACAATAATGGCAGGCCGAATGCGCTCGACCCTGTTTCCGGATTAGCCCTAATCACGATTATCTTGTGAGGGAAATCACAATAAGGTTAGAGAGAGAGAGAGAGTATTTGATCTTATCTCAAGTTAATGAACGTGGCGGGTTGAGGTGGTGACGTCACCGCCAGCCCATGCCCATAGAGACGCGACGAAAAGCGAATCCCACCCTCGAATATTCAACTCCCTCTCTCTCAAGCAAGCCTCTTTCTCCTTCTATTCATATTCCCACGCCACGCAGACACGAACAGTCTCTCTCTCCCTATCCGATCTCATCCGAGATTCATCTCTACGCGACGCCTCGACCTCGACTCCAAATCCTTCAGTTGTTCTGTCCGTTTTGTTGCCTTCAAACCTCCCGAATAATCGAGACTCGAGAGAGAGAGAATATAGAAAACAAGAGGCGCCAAAGGAACCCAAGAAATTATTCCTCGACATATTCCGTGGCTCGCGTCACACAGCTCAACAAAGTCCCTCCTTCCGGATCATCCTATGCTCTCCCTCCCCCTTCACGCGTTTTATTAAATGCTTTAAAGATCCGCCATTGCTGTTCGGACGGTCACCTGCTTCTCCAGTTCAGGAACGAGGTGCAGAAAGCAAAAGAAAAATGAGGAGCTATATGGAAGCATTAGAGGAAGAGAGGCGCAAAATTCAGGTCTTTGAGCGTGAGCTCCCCCTCTGCTTGGAGCTAGTGATCCAAGGTACGTTAGTTTTTCCTCAATCTAGGTTTAGGCCTTTCATTGGTCAGATTAATGAAAGCGACGAAAGGGTTGCGATCTCTTCTCTGATCTTCTTTTTTTCCCTCTCTTTCTGGGGGTCTGCAGCGATCGAGAGGTGCAAGCAGCAGCTATCGGGGCAGGGGCAGTCGTCGGAGTGCAATTCCGAGCAAACGTCCATGGACGGTCCTGTTCTGGAGGAATTCATCCCTCTGAAGGGTTCGTATTCTGGGGAGGACGTTGAAGATGATGTCTGTGAGGAGGATGACGGCGATGGCGACGTGCACCATTCCTCGGGTGGTGATAAGAGGGGAGACGATTGTACGATGAAGAAATCGGACTGGCTCAGATCCGTGCAGCTGTGGAACCCGAACCCAGATCCCATCCCACGTAGAGAGGTAACCCTTTTGATTTTTATCTTCTTCTTTTTTCCCCCCCATTTAGGTGAAGAATGAAGAGGAGGAATGGGAATATGCCTCTTCTTTTTCTATTTTTGGTTCTTATTTAGCATGAAATTAGGTTATTAGTTTTCATTTCTTTTTTGTCTTTTTGTTTCCTTAGGTTCAGGATCCGCCTCCTCCGCCACAGCCGAATGAAGTCGCGGTGGTTGTTTACGACGTGAAAAGCCATCAAGATGGTGCTTTTCATCCACTTCAAGACGTTGAAAATGATGGCCGTGATAGCTCCAAGAAGACGCAGCTGTCCGGCCGAGCTGCACTGCCCGCGCCCACACCCGATGCCGCCACCTGCTCGACGGCGGAAACGGCGGGTGGCCGGATCAGCGGGAGAGAGGAGAGAACACAAGGCCAAGGACAGGCCGCCCGACGGAAGCAGCGGCGGTGCTGGTCGCCGGAGCTGCACCGGCTATTCTTGCAATCTCTTCAGCAGCTCGGGGGTCCACATGGTCGGTGCCCGTCTCTGGAAATTAGTCTAAGTTCGTCATCTTCATCATTATTTCACATTGGATTAGGTGCTTACTTGGTATTCATTATGCAGTTGCGACTCCTAAGCAAATCAGGGAAGTGATGAAGGTCGATGGCCTCACAAACGATGAAGTTAAAAGCCATTTACAGGTTGGTTTATCACTTGATTTTCTTTCACCCAACAATTCCTCGTGGTTTCACGAAGTTTCCTAGCTATTCTTTTCCTCTTCTTTTTCCAAATTCCATCACGCTCCAATATGATAAGTCAGGACGGGGTAAACAATTAAACATGTTACTAGATGGATCTTTTGCCCAAGTTAGATAGACAATTAAATCAATAATTAAATATCTACAAGAACAGACTGTCTTGGCTTGTTAGGCTGGTTCTAAATTCTACAGTATGTAATCTAAATCAAAGGAAAAGTATCTAGAACTGGGACTAGATTCATGGAATAGCAGTGTGACTTTGGCCACTACGTTCGCCTTTCTTTTGGACTTAAGTGGAGTCCCATGCATATGAAAGCCAAAAACAATTTGAATACGCTTTGTTCTCTTCATCTCCTTTCAGAAATATCGACTGCACACTAGAAGACCAAGTCCCAACGGCCACGGCAACGCCAATGCTCAAGCGCCTCATTTCGTTGTCGTGGGCGGATTATGGATGCAGCCGCCGGATTTCTGTGCGGTGGCTGCCCCGAAACCGCCCCTTGAAGCAGCCTCTAACGGGATCTATGAGCAGGTCGCGATGCTTCCGCAACCGCTCAGGCCATCTCCCAAGAAATGCGGACCCATCGCTTCGGAAGAGCGAGGCAATCACAGGGAAGGCGGTGTTGGTCATTTCCATAATTCCTCACCTACAACATCGTCGTCCACACATATAACCGGCGATTTTTGAGTCTTACCCGACCCGAGCCGTGTCGAAATTTTGTAATGGGATCACAAACGAATAAAAACAATTTTGATAAAGTTTAGAATTTTAGACCACTTTTTCTGACATTTTCTTCGTAACAAAGCTCAAAAATCAACCTAGGCAAATAAGATTATTTCAAGATACAATCACCTGAAGTAGTTGTCTAGATTCAGTTTAATAGACCGTGTATCAAGAAATTGGTGTAAACGAGTTGCATGTGAATCAGATGTGCTTCACGGCGAAGATGCCAATGCCCAATGGACTTCGCCAGACACTGGAATGGCACTCTTGCCCTAAGGATCCCGCACAACTCACCTTTACAAGACACGCATAAACCCCTTACCCTAATTTAAATCATCTTTCGCCCTACATATGCTCGATAAATACCACGATCCTCCTCGTTCAAAAGACTTATATGTTAACACAAAGAGATTTCGAGGAAGAAACGTTATCCCTCTATTTTTTGTACATCTTCTTCATATATTTTATAATGACCTAGAGGTATATATATACAGATAAAGGAAAAAATCCTAAAAGATATATACTTAATCTAGTTAATTACAATTCTTCAATCTCGCTAATTACAGCTCATACATATCTTTTTACAACTCATTCTAACATTATATGCACGTATCTTTTGTACATCAAATCAACACAAGGATAACTATTTCGACTAATCTCCATCGGTTGTCATTGTTCTCTCCTTTGTGTCTCCCGAGAACGGCCTTGAAAGAGATTGCATAAATTTGATTAACGGATCCAAGGTGTTGAGCACGAAAGATGAGCATGGTTACGTCTGATCTACTTAACGTTAACATGGCAAGCAGCTAATTGACTGGAGAGACAAGTGACCGAGGAATTGAATGAGATGCACCAGCACAGACAAATCTGGTCTGTATCTCGTGGTCCGCCAAAAGTAAAAGTGAGCACTCAACTTCGGAATAGTTGAGGAAGCACGTCCGGATATACCCTTTTGGTGCAAATCTGGGGGTGGAAACTTGAATAGATAGTTGATGCATTGATGTTGACACGAGGCACAGCGGGAGAGGACTAAACATATTAGATTTCTCGTCCGGTAGTCGGAGGTTCCGACCATAGAAGCAGCGACACTTCCCTCTGTACTTCGTGATTCTAGGTTCTAAATTGGCTGAATATTCTAGATACCGAGTCATATCTTTTGCCCTCAGCATTTTGAAAGTGCTTACAATTTGTTTATTGGGTGCGGCAGAAGAGATATACCTCATATGCTTTGGAATATCTCGATGCCACGGTCTAAAAATATTTGGCTCGATTCGAACTTCGACAGCTAGAATTGAATTGGTAGAACACATCGTGTTCCTTGTCGCAGAGAGTGGCGAAATGCCGGATTTATGCACTACGGAATTGTCCGGTTATGCGCAATCGGTGGTTTGTTGTAGAGTCTAGCAAGCGAGAGCATTCTCATGGCATATGACATTGGATACAATTTTTACTTGTTACTGTTATATCCAGCAATATCACCTAGAGGGGGTAGAGGGGGATGAATATGTGATTCTAAACAGTTTTGAAACTTAATGCGTAATTTAAACAAGTTCAAAACACAAACTAAAAAAGTTCAGTTATAAATTCAAAATACGATGTGTAGAGATCTAAACAGAGTAAGGAAAGTTCAGAGTAAGAGAGAATTGCGCACAAAGTTTATAATGGTTCAACTTTAGCAAGCCTACATCCACTCTCTCATATGACAGTCGATTGGCTGGACTTTACTATATAAATCGTTGAAATGTCATAATAGATGTCTCACTAAATCACTCTTACGAACCTCTCAAAGATAAGATTTATAGCTCTCGAGAATAAGAATGTAAAACGGAACAACTCAAGCACTTTGGAATTGTAAGTTCTAATCTCTCTCGTAGTCATCACGTATCTTCCTTTTATAGTCATTTACCCCCAATCTAATGGTTGGACAAGTTTTCAAAGAATCGCTCTTCAATCGTTGATTGGACGTTATCAATTGTGGTTGAACGAGACTGTATCTAGGAAGATACAGTAGCTGTTAGAGTGGAGTCTGAACCCTTTAAATTCAGTTGCTCATACAACTAAATTCTTAGTTTCTATAAGTAGAGGTAGTTCAAATCTTCAGCAAATCTTATTCTTGAAAGGTAATATCCAATTGAAGTTATTTTCCTGATCTGATTGAAAAATAATCTTGTTAATCAAAGATTGCAAATTTCCATAAATAACTTAGCCAAATTGGAAACCTGCCAAACGTGGGTCTTTAAAACCTGGACATAGATATTGCAGAATCTGAACATAATTTCAGAAGCAGTCTTCAGAAGAAGAACTATTTGAATCTGAACATACTATAACAGTGACTCTGAGTTTCGGTAAAGTTCTTGCTGACGTGGCACATAAGTCTTCTCTAGATTAAGTCTTTAGAGGCAATATCAACTTCCATCTAAATAGAAGACCTCACTAACTTAGAAATAAATATGTGATGACTAAACTTTGAGTCTGAACACCAATGTTGGAACAATATAAGTTTTAATTTTTTTTTGGTCGGAAGTTTTAATTCACATGTTCATTCCTGCAATAAAGTGTTCATAAGCATAACCAAATTCTTTCCAAAGAAAGATAGTTTTTGTCAGAATCAAAATATTCAGAATAAATATTTTATGTACCGTTGTTGCATTCGAGCTTATTTAAGTGGCCATAGTTTTGTTTCAATGTCTGAGAGACCATTTCGATCTAATTATTTTTTAGCAGGTTATCCGCCCCATCTAAACACATGCGCAAGATCATGGTTTATATAAAGAGCCACAATATTCTTGTGAAGGCACTTTTGTTTTACGAAAATAAATGAATTGAAAAATTCTTTTCTAAAAATATCACTTGGATCGCCTTCTTTGTCATTCATCTCCATCCACTACCAATTGTTTTAAAAAGTTTAAGATGTTAAATAAAAACGTGGTTTAATATTTAATTATACTATCAGAAAAGTTGGAGCCTTCACGATCTCATCCTGCTTTTCTTAATATATCAAAAACTAGTTTCTTATTCACGACCTTTTACTAATATTGGCTTGATCAAAAGCTCCTTTTAGAAATAATGAGAAAATGATTGGCACTTGGTAAAACACTAACAACGGTAATTAGGTGCCAAAAACATCTTTCGCTTCCCAAAGTTGAGTAATTTTGTCGATAATAACCTTAAATAATCTTCTTAATTATTGAAGAAAATCTGCCTAGTTTACTTGTAAGCCGAGAGTAGTAGTTCTGCCATGTTTGGATATAAGAAACATAACCAAATGATTTTTTCTCCTGCTTTGATCTGGAGAGCTTGTGTAATGTGTGGAGGCTCCTCATACATTGCACAACGATCTTAGGGATGAACATAAGTACTAAAAGCAGCTCTTAAGCATGTTTACAAACCAAAATTCCTCCCCCAAAGCTCTTTTTGTCAACAACTGAACACCAAAACTGGTCAAGTGTCAATAAACTTCTACGTAGCAAGGGCACGGATTGTCGGATTGTTTGGAATGACTTTTATTTCTGACTTTTCGCTTTTTGTGAATCTTGCGGCACACGTAATCTGAAGATGAATCCTCTGAAAAGAAATGAATCTACTTAGGGACCAAGTGGGTATTTCAGACGCCTCAGTGATCAAGGAGAGGGAAAAGGATCCGAAAACATTGGTTAGATGGGGTAAGGGAATGCACGGAAGGGCGTGGAAAGGAACGACACGACCAATTAGGGGGTAATTTCCGTAGCCTAGTAATTAGAGTTTACCGAGTATCTAATACACGATAAAGTACAAATGGTATTATATATCGCCAAACCCACTTAGTCGGGATAAGATTTGGTTTGTTGTTATCGTTATCATCATCATTATTGGCTATGAATATTGCAAATTAAGGGATCTTTATTCCATATAGCTATCTTGTACTCCCTTAACATATGCAGTACAAGAGAGCAATATATTTCAAGATCTTAACATGGCAATTGTTAGTTTGAACAAACCCTTTACAATTAGTGTACTTGGTTGGAAGTTTAGGAGCTTTCAGAATAAGAACCGGATATCATTCGTTCAAAATCCTACCGGATCACTAATGGCCGGGATTTAACTGATTCATAAGACCGGCAACTGTTCAGTTGGTCTCTAGGTGGCTAAATTTCTGCGCTTGTACTCCTAGGTTATCAAAGAAAACAATATCACGTTGAACATAGGAAATGAGAAAAACTTGGAAAAGGGTATTGAAATCAATATCTCATGCCAAAGAGTACAACTTCTTGTTGAAAATGTGTTGTTAGAGATTTTGGTAAGAATAACCTCTCAATAAAGTTCGAACTACGGAAACTACATAAATCAAAACCCTCATCGTCGTAAATGTAAATAAACAGAAAACGACAAAAGCTTCCATAGTAATGTCTGAATAAATCTAATATCCAATTGAACCATAGTCAGTTCCGTCATACTTTATTGCCCTAGTCATGTGTCTACGGAAACTACATAAACCAAAACCCTAATCGTTGTAAATGTAAATAAACAGAAAACGACAAAAGCTTCCATAGTAATGTATGAATAAATCTAATATCCAATTGAACCATAGTCAGTTCCGTCATACTTTATTGCCCTAGTCATGTGTCTAGAGATTTAAACAAATTGATCACTTGTTAGAAAAATACCTTTGACTTGTGTTTTTAATGCTAAAACTCTATCACCACATCCCAAATGCACTATTTTCAGGAAGAGTGTTAACATAACGTTAGCATACCTACCATTGCCCCAATAAATTATCCCATTTCCTGCGAATCCTAGCTAACTTGTGATCTGTAAACACGAGAAGATAGGGATTGATCCCATGGATCGAGAAGATAGACATGATTAGAGAGAGAGAGAGAGGAAACGATACAAAGGAGACTTGGGAGCGTAAAGTGACCCTTCGGTACATCTAAGGGCCAAACAATAACCCTTCCGTGATCAAGATGGAATTCTCATGTTTGATTCATTTAGGGATTTGCAAGCCCAACAGAATTGTTAGTTATTTCTGATTACACAATCTCCAAATCAATGAGTGATTAATACAAAATGCATAGTGGTAATGTGTGAATTTACAGTTGAAATTATGTCGTCGTCGACAATATTATCAGGAAAACATTTCTCTTTCATTTACGTGAAGAATGCTTTTTGTGAAAATCTAGTTTTCTTCTTCTTCAGGGCAATGACGTGGAAATCCATATTGTAAATCCGCGTGGATATGTACCTAAAGGCTCCATTCGTGTGTGTTTTCAGGACATGTCGTGATCGAGAGCTTCATCCATATTTTCCCAAGTACCTACTCAACGAGAAGTGGCGTGGAACGATTTGTCTCTCCGGACACTTAGATATGTGTGTGCATGTGTATGCATTATTTTATTTTTGTTGGTCATCTGAAGAAAGAAAAAAGAAAGAAAGGGAATTTAGATCAAGGCCAGATAAAACTTGACGGGGGCAAGCCTCGGTTGGTGTCCTCCTAGTTCGAGCTGGTTGTGACGTAGTCAGTGAGGTCACAATCAATTAGACGATGATGCTTATCGAGGGATTGTCTTCTAGTGCCTTAAAAACAGTTAGCTTAGCGCGCCACCTGTCGAAACCATTTTCATTATCGAATTTCGCTATCTCAAGTTTCATAGCGTCATATTAAAATTGTTATGTATTAAATCACGCTTTTGTCTGAAATAAAAGCGAAAACATTAATTTCCTAATAAGAAATAAAATATTTATATAATTACTGTCAACTGTCCTAAGAATTGCTAATAGATAAAAATTCAAACATTCTCTCACACAAATAGATTGACCTTTTTTTCTCGGTCTTATACTCAGCATGTGAATACGTAATAAGAGGGGCAAGTAAGAATTCTAGAAATATTTGAATGCGAACACTCGCTCTGATGCCAAGTAAAATTTTATGGAATCGTGGCCAACTATCCTAAAGTTTTACCCGACCAATGAATGCACGACTTGATTTCTATGTATTCGAACAAGGTGCTTCTGAATCCACCCCTTATTTTCAAGAAAGTGGGGGAAGTGGTCTTAATCTGACCGCTTACTTAGGCCAGGTTCGTGGGACATTCATCTCCGGGTGCGACACTAAATAATTTCAATTCTCTACACCGAACGAATTTAGACACAACAAGGGGGTCGATGCATGTGGAGCGGTCGCCCTATGACAATGTCCCAATAATCCATGTTTTCCAAAAATTAAACGAGCACTCAGACGGCATGCTAATTAAATGCATGGTAGCAAGAACGACGATAACTAACGTTCGAGGACACAGAGGTTCAGTTGGATATTTCTATTTTTTGTCCAATAATTAGCGTGGAAAGATTCGAACTCGGAGCTCTTGCTCTGATATCACGAAAAGTTCCATGGGACCACCGTCGACCGTCCTAAATCTTCTTATATTATTCAAAGAAGGTGCTTCTGAATATCCATCACTCGTTTCGAAAAAAAGTGGGGGGAGTACTCTTAATCCGACCGCATACTTAGGCGAGGTTCGGGTAACATTCATGGCCAAGTGCAGCGCTGATCAATTCAATCCCAATCCTTGACACCGAATGAATCTAGACAGAAAAGGAGGTCAACGGGATTCGAGACGATGTCCCAATCTTCATATGTTTTGCAAATTAAACAAGCATTCGTGACGGGGTGCTAATTAAACGAATGGTAACATGAATGACGATAATGATATTCGTGGACACGTTGAGGAGGAATCCGCTAATGGCGAAATGCATCGATTAGCAAGAGTCCAGCGAAGGGAGATGATGGGAAACGTTGAATAGGACGCTTTAAAACATGGTATGACTAAAAGGCCCGTGGACTACTATCAAGAAATCATGTATAACCTCAATAGCAATTTGAACCTTTTCAAAAAAAAAAAAACGCAAATAATGTCCCGTGTACCCCAGGGAAAAGTACCGAACAAGCCTTAAACCTAGTGCATCTATGACAATTCAATTTTAAACTTTTCAATTGTGTCAATTTTAGGACAAGACCTTTTGAGATATGCCTATGTAGTACATCTAACCAATTTTGGCTGGAAAATAGCTGATGTGGACTCCGGATGTCCTATATGACTCTGTTGGTGTTGGCGTGAACAAATTTTTAATGATAATTTATAATTTTTTCATCTTTCATATTTTTAATTTTTTTTCTTTTTTTTTCCTTTCATTTTGGCCAACGAGGACATCCAAATCCGGCGAGGACCGTGAACTCGCCAGTGGTTGACGAGTACTCGTTGGGCTTCGCTGGCCAGAATGAAACGAAAAAATGTAAAAAATAGTCTGCCATTGCCGGCCATGCAAGAAAGATTGAACAGTTGACAAACCGTCGCTTTCCAAGTACACCCATGGCTCGCGTTCCAAAAGAGTTGGCGAGTAACAGATTGCGTAAAGCTTTCTTTCAGTGCGCATTTATAAGATTTGCTGACGCACAGCTCTAAGTTCATCGCGACTGAACAGCATGCATGGTGTTAGTTTTTTTGCTTGAAATGGTTTAGAAAGGAAAACCACTACGTGATATGCGATTTAATCGACCGATATGATTGCTACTTATAACGTACAAGATGAAAATTTTCAGTTCTTTCAGAAAATAACAAAATGCAGGATAAGGGACATGGCGGTGAGTTGTTGTGCTAATTTCCCCCGAAGAATAGTTGAGGTGCGCGAAAGCTAGCCCGGACACTTTGATCATAAAAACAAAAAACAAAAATGCGGGACAATTTGACGGTTATCTTATGAACAAACGGGATTGAAATGCATGCTAAGTTAAGAAATCAGAAGAAGATAGTAACGGTTCACAGATTTCAACAGGAATTACATCTCCTATCTGTGTATTCTCTTCTTTTAGATCAAGAACTTCGTTCAAAAATTAAATAGACGCCCACGGAACCACCCTATCCGGATAGGACGAATACGAGATCGATAGTACTTTCTAAACCCATCAAGGCACGAGGTGCTGGAAATTTTCTATATCTGTTATATACATAGGATATATTCGTGGATCCCAAAGGCAACCATTACAGGATAGGATGTACGAGCCTGAGAATGAGTTTCTCCAACAAGACGGCTGCATTGGTCCACTCTGCTCATAGGGCAGCTGCAATGGTTGAAACTTGAAATGGCCACTAGCCGTGTAAACCTACACTTCAAAACGATAAAAAGTCTAATTTATATTCCGAGGGGTATTCCAGGACTAGGTTGCAGAACTTGAGCATCTGGTATTTCCTTAGACAAGAGCTCCTGCAGAACGATTATCATTTAGCCGACAATGTCGAATCTCATTGCAAAGAAACGAACATTCACAATGTTATGATATGGTCTGCCTAAACAGGAGGAGGACATGAAAACAACAGCAAAGTTTTTTGCTCAGATAACAGCACTTGAGAGGCATGGTGGCAGAGTATAGTGTGTGCTTCTCGTTATAGACAATTCCAACACGCGGAACAATATTGGTCAGACAATTGGTAATGCTACGACTCTGCATGAGTTTTACTTTTATTTTTTATTTTTTTTGGTCAAATCATGAGTTTTACTTGACTACAACGTCAGTTGATGATGATATCCGACCACCCTGATGCAGAAGCTCAGAAATAGTTTCAAGTTCTTGTACTGCTTCCCACTGAGATAAGGTTCTAATGTAGTATCAACAAGGTAGAAGAAATTGAGAATGCATATTGCCCAATGCCCTTTCATTAATGACCACTTACTGTGGACGAGGGAGAATGCTAAAAGTCATGCAAGAAAAATAAATGGTACTTTTTGAGTACTCGATCATCATATGCAAATCTATTTGGAAGTGGAAGTTTGCATGGTGCAGATTCCAAGTGTTTTTTTTTTTGGAAAAATATTGTAAGAAAGCATGGAGAAAATCCTACATTTCCTTAGAAAGTATGTGCTAAGAGTATTTCTTAATCGATGTGTCTAAGATTCTGTTCATGGTTAAAACTAAGAAACACTTCGTTTGAGTCCCACGTTCTCAGGAACCAAGTAAAATATTTCAGGGTGTACAGCCATGTTATCCCGTGAGGAATCTAGTAATCATTTACTAACTCTAAAGTCACTCTAAAGTTTGAAGGTCCTCTGTATTCATACATGTAGAACTTAATCGACAAACAGGGAAAAGAGACTGAAACTCATGGCTGACATCACCTCACTGCTTGACAATCACCATAGAAATGGAAGATCATTGGGCAAAGAAAGTGGCCACACGTTATATTCCTGGAGACTAAGGAAGGTCTGGTTCCCTCATGAATTAGAAATTTGGCACACAATACGAGTAGTAAATTAAAAAGTTTCATATCCGCAAAATATCAAAGTCAATCCCCCTAATACTTTTACTAGAATTTGCACCATTTCTGCAGTAGGTGATTGATCACAAACCTTAAACGACTCTATCGTTCCTTCAGCCTGGATTATACTAGCAAGAAATCCTTTGCTGTCGAGGTCTCCATTCTTCATCGGGACGACATACCTGCATGTAAAGAAAGAGAGCCATTTTCATACATTCTGAAAGTATGCTTTTCCAAGATTATCAAAGAGTCGAGCAAATATGCTGTACTTGGCCTGCAGCAGCTTAGCTAGTTGTACGGCATCCTCTTGCCCTGAGACCAAGGTAAAATTTGGAAGAAGCTGCTTTATAACCGGTGTAATAATAATATCAGCGCGTTCTTTCTCCAGCAAACTCTTGTTGTAAACACAGTGGGGTTCATAGTACAGACTCAATTGTCCTGGCAGCGATACGAGATACCTGAAGTATTAAGCCAATGAGAGAGAGAGAGAGAGAGAGAGAGCTTAATCACAAACCCGACAGACAAATGCATTTTCGTTGACTAACAGTAAATTAGATGACTTATAGGAGGGAAACTGTCCACAGTTGTAATTTATAGCAGAAATAGAGTGTGAAATTTATACCCGTTCTCAGGCCTTTGCCAAGGAGGACCTAAAACTGGTCCTGGAGTGGCCTGAATTCTGACTTTTGGACCCGCTCTTGCTTCCACTTCACAGCTTTGGCCAGGTTCTAAATAGGTGACCTGAAATATTCCGAAACTAAGTTGGGGACGAAAAGAGGCAAAACCACATAGCAGAGGCATTGTGGATTGTCTAAGGTGTCTGCTTAGCAGATTCTGGGATTCAGTTCTGAAAAATCAAAGAAAAGAACATCACTCTAGAGATAGTTGATTCAATAGCTCTCAACACACAAAACCAAATGATGAGCTAAATCAAGTGAAGCTAGAAGCACAACATGTGATACACTCCCAGGAATCAAGTTCATTTATACCTCATATCTTGAGCTTTTCAATGAGCTACCAGACTAATTTCTCATATTGAGGTGCGATGTGGATTATCAAGTGCACACTTTTATCTTCCACAGACAAGAAAATGGCATGCCATACACCGAGAGGTGTGCTGTGCACTCTAACAGTCTTAAGTAAAACTATACGAGACTCTCATTCGCCAACATATTAATAGTCTAAGCAAAGAGTGCTCCCCAATTACATAGTAGATGGCATCAATGAAAAGAAACGTTGCACAGGAACTAAACAGAAGATCTGCTTGAGGCTGCCAAAGTACTCTAAGAAACAAGCCCATGAAATACAAACTACACTCACATTTGTGAAAAGAGGATCCAGTAAAGACTTGGCATTGGGAGTAGCAAGCACTCTCAGATCTGGTTTCATTTCCGAAAGTGGCCTCAGCGTCTTCAAGTGGCAGTGATCATCCAGGCTTTGGGTAATTAACACGTAATCAATATCAGGAAGATCGCTGAGCTGAACCCAAACGCAACATAGCCAAACAAAATCCTCAAAATCAACCGAAAATCACATCAAGCAAAGCAATGAAGTGAATTGACACAAAAGCAAAGAGACCTGGAAATTCTTCAAGAATTTCTTGGCAGCATCGTAGAGCCAGGGGATGCCAAAGTCCAAGTTACCCACCAAGATTGGATCGACCAAAAGCCTCAAACCACCCACATCCCAAAGCCAACTGTTCCCCTATATATACATCAAGAAGTCACACACTCTCACCAACATGTCCAAATCAAGCAACTTCCGGCAACCCACCTCTAAGTAAGTGAGTTTATAGAAACCAGAGGTGGAAGAGCTCGTTTCAATCGGGCTTCCTTCCGAAACAACAGCGGGAACAAGACCATCCAACCTATGGACGAGAACGCTTCCATCATTTCGTCCCATTACAGAGGCATAAGGAAACGAGAAGATAGAAGAAAAAGACCTGCGAGCGGAGAGCTTGAGTGCCTCCGAGCTGAAGCAGCTCGAGCCCTTATGGATCGAAATTGACTGGGTAGGCTGTATTGGGGATAAAGACGGCGATTTGACGGAAAGTTTGCAAGAGAAGCGCAGGGAAGTGCAGTGGACAGCCATCGTTCCCTTCTCTGATGCTTCACCTCAAAGTTCCCATCTAAAAGCTCCGCGCGCGAAACTAGTGTCATAGAATTTGTGAACCACAGAAAAGAAAGGGGCCATCGCCAAGTCTAATGGCTTAGACTCGGCCACTTGGCCATACGAAGCAGTGTAATATGAGAAAATACTGTTGTCTAGCGGATAAATTATCTTTAGTGTGCTACATTCATCCTTTCGGTTTAGCTGGTCTTGTTATCTTAGGGGGAAAGTAAATAAAAATTATATTAATATCAATTTAGTTTTAAATCTTTTAATTAAATCAATTTAGTCTTGAAACTTTTAATAATTTTTTAATATAATACATCCGATCAATTTTGACTAGAAATTACCGATGAATATGTCTGTTGTCCTCCGTGACACATATGACATTGACATAAATAAATGTTATATTTTTTTGAAGTTTTATATTTTTTCTTTACTTTTTTTTCCTTACAACTCTTGTCGGTGTTGTCGCTAGCCAATCATCGTCGACCACAGGTGAGGAAGGCGTCCTCTCGCCCAAATCCCCCTAAGGACATCACGGCCCTCGCTGACCACAAGCGAGAAAGATCGATATCCATATCAGCGATTTCCAATCAAAATATTGACTAAATAAACTATATTGACAAATCATCAGAAAATATAGGGCTAAAATGATCTAATTGTATGAGTTCATTTCATCGATTTGACAATTGAAAAATTTAGAAATAAATTTATTTCAATATAATGAATTTTTCATTTTTTGATACTTTTTCCATTATCTTCGCAAGTTAAAAAGGTCATCTCATCGATCTGACTACGGTATTATTTGAGGCTAGATGTGTACAGGTACCATATTTAAAATGCTATTTTTGAGTACCTCGTCAGACTCTTATAACAATTTTTTACCTGAGACATCCTTGATTTCTCATTACAAATGGAACAGACATTTCTTCTAGTTTTTCTCTCCTTTGTTCACCAAAGAATTCGGGCGGTTTCTTCTCCTTCAGATTTATCTGTCAATCTCCCCCAAGGGAAACCCTCCGCCAGAAGAATCGGATCAAGCAGAAGTGTTACCGTGCGCACCCTTAGTTGACCCAATTCGAACTCCTACGAGTAGGGAATGCACGGCACAGATTATATATGCTCCCTAGTACATCTGGCCTTTGAAAAAGAACCGAGAGATCATGGAGGATAACACCCAAAATATGCAATTCGCATCGTTCATTCTGCACATTGAAACCATCTCTTTCTCCCTAAAAGGACGTATCAATATACAAGAATCCTTCCTGGTCGTCTCTGTACTCTACAACTTGAAAACGAGTGGTGACTCGCATCGGTTGGGATGGTAAGGTATGATCTTCACAATTCGGCTACCCTGAGGCAACGGCAACTCATCACCCGAAGCGATCTTCTGATGCCAGACAAACTCGTTCTCGTTCTCTAACTTCCTCAGAGTTTCGGCAGCCTCATCGATTTCTTTCTTGACGGTGACCTTCCATGACTCTTCCCCAGGAATTCTCTTCTTCGCATTGATCAATGCTTCAGAGAGAACTCCAATGGCAATCCCGACTTGGCCGGCCATCCTCAGCTCTTCTGCGATGTACTTTTGGCTTCTTAGCTCATGCAAGGCTTTGCAAGATGAGATATATTCCTGAGCAGACCATTAAAAGCATCTTCAAAAATGCACACCATACTTCTACTAATGGAGTAATGTTTCTGCATGTTCAATAAAGTTGCACTCGCCAAAATCAAGTTTAAGGCGAAAACTTTGAGTGCGCCACAATGACAGGTCTAACTCGTTTCAACTTCCATTGAACTATGACCTCCAGGTTAAGTTAGTAATCAAGGAAACTGGCCAAGAGTCAAATTTTCCAATGAAACAAAAGATTGCCATATGCTCCAGTTGACAACGTTTTATTTCTTTCCATATGACTCCCATGTTAGCTAGTACATGGACATCATACAATATAACTTCCAATAACTTCTTCGAAACAAGAAAATTTGTAAATACAACTTATTACAGGCTCCCAAGTATGAAGCAAGACGCATAAAATCAAGTACACAATTGTCCATATCATCTTCAAGCTGAAAAAATAGGTACACTGCCATCAGAATCTAAATCAACCAATCAAATTGGTCCTCAACCAAAATTATAAATGCCTTAGACGAACTTATGATACCAAATCCTAGAAATGTATTGATCTCACATATATCAGCTTACAGAAAATGATGTCTACATGGATCAAGCCATTTCAGCTCTTTGAATTCAAACTAAGTATCCGGAAACATAAGAACTTAGCA
Source organism: Rhodomyrtus tomentosa (assembly GCA_028455895.1). Classification (NCBI taxonomy): domain Eukaryota; kingdom Viridiplantae; phylum Streptophyta; class Magnoliopsida; order Myrtales; family Myrtaceae; genus Rhodomyrtus; species Rhodomyrtus tomentosa. The sequence continues at coordinate 5,968,724 of JAPCWY010000003.1, read as the reverse complement.
GGTCACAGCACTTGAATTCACTACACCAACTTATTTCATATTCATCACGTGATAAGAGTGCATAAAATAAATTAACCGTCAATGATTATTTATTCATCGTTATGTCTGCTGATGCTAGTAGCAACTTTATGAGCAAATGTTGTAAAAGGATAAACACGGTAATATTTCTAAAGTTGAAGCCTAACATTACCAACTTCTGAAACAAAGTGCCTTTACCATACCATCATGATATACGAGTCTTACAACTCAATTCCGTCCACAATTTGAATTTAAATCAAACAAAAAGAAAATGCAAGTTGTATACCATGTACATACCAAAAGACGAGCCGAAATATCTTTGAGTTCACTAGTTCTTGGATTTAGCAAACACGTGGCTTCATCAAGAAACTCTGAAACGCCATAATGCAACTTACCCAAAAGACCCGCAGTAGTTCTTTTCTCTTCAGCCTTCATTATAGTTACAATCTGTATAAAGATGACCAACCAAACATCAGACCAACAGATAAAGCTTGTTTAGAAAAGTTCATAACAACAATTCAACTTGTCTTGATGGACAATATCACACTTTTATACCATAAATTAGAGATAAGAGTTCAAGCTTTCAGACTAATAAACAATGAAGTTGCAGTAACATGGACAAAACACTAACCTGGGCTTCAGCCAAACAAATCAAGCTCATAACAGTGGTAAAAGATGATGTAGCTTCAGGTGGCCTCTGAACAGAGTTAGCAGATTGTAATGAAGACAGAACACCATGAGAAAGATGATGGTAAACTCCAGCAGCTTCTCTGAAGAGGGTAGCAGACTGCACCAGATCTATATAAAAAATCAAAGTTAAAGTACAGTTATGCAAGATGAAGCCATTCCATGTAACTAAAAACATCGATGCCCACCTTCAGGCATTACTTCTAATGCCCTCTCACGAAGAATTGCACCATAAAGGAAGAGGTTCATTCCGAGCTCAAACCGAATGTCATTCACTTGGAAGTACTTTGGACCCAAGAGATTCAGAAAAGGCAGTGTGCCAGTAAGAGCACTCGCCCACTGAATTCTAAGGTTTGAAATCCAACGAACCATCTGGATGTTGCTGCTAGCCATGTCGACATGGAAAACCAAGTTCTCCAGCAAGGGTAGATACTGTTTCAACTTTTGGAGATCCTGAAGCAAGTTTGAAGAAGAATCAAGCAGAATGAGATAGCTGCAAAGTGCTTCCACAGATTGGTAGCACATGCAGGGCATAAGCATGACTAAGAGTCCCCTCAGAAAGCCGTCATAAAACTCATCTCGCCATTACTGGAAATTCAAGCATTTGGACGAGCTCATTCAGAAAAAAATATCCTCGTTGTGTTCGTTAAGAAGTTTGGATGTAAATCGCAACCATCGTCCTAGACAGAAAACCCCAATAACACATGTCCAGTATTGAACATCAACATCAACAATACCTTTATCTCAAACTAGTTGGGATCGGCGGTCGATGAACCCAAAAAAGAAAAATAGAATAAAATAGAATATAACAAAAATAAAAAGCAAAGATCAATTGAAGAAAAAGAATAAAGTAAAAATAAAAATAGGAAAAAAGGGACTACGGACTAAAAAGTTCAGTCTGGAACATAGAAAATCTACCCCTCTCTAATACTAATAGCTTTCCTCTACTTTATTCTAGAACAAACCGTACGCCAATCTATTTCCCACATCCTTAAATCTTGTTTTACCGCTTCCCCTCAAGTTAATTTCGGTCGTCCTCTTCCTTTCTTCATGTCATGCTCCCGGTAACAAATTTCTGTTCTTATTGGAGCATCTAGGGGTCTTTAAAGAACATGCTCAAATCATCTCAGTCTATATCATCTCATATTTTCTGCCACTGGTTTATCTCTAACTTTCTGTCGAATATCTTCATTTCTTATCTTATCCATCCTAGTATGCCCACACATCCACCTTAACATCCTCATCTCTGCAACTTCCATCTTATGCTCATGTTGCGTATGTGCGGGCCAGCATTCAGCTCCGTATAGCATTACAGGTCTTACTGCTGTTTTATAAAATTTTCCTTTCAGCTTAAAAGAGATTTTGCAATCACACAAAAAACCTGATGCACTGCCCCATTTCATCCAACATACTCTGATTCTATGGCTTACATCCTCATCAATCTCTCCCCCTTTTGCAATATTGAAGCACAAAATAATTATTCCTCAATTTTCATAATCAATGACACTTTTCCCGTCCTTATTTAAAAAATCTTGAAGGGTTACGACCAAGAAAGGCGTGTTGTAATAATAAGTTGATCAACAGATTTCACATACGAAAAGAAACAAGACTTTTCAGAAACAGTTGCGAAACCACTAAATTACTTGTTGATTCTGAGAGGTAAGCCCCCCGGACATCTCCCTCGCAATGGCCTCGGTAATCGAGCTTGTAGCATTTATAGTTTCCTCGATGGCTCGTCGTTTAGAGCTTAACTCTTTCAGTTGCTCCAGTGTGCCACAGTCAAGAGCCGCAAAAACCTCTTCGAACACAATCTGCAGACATTGACATCAGCATCACCCACTAAGTACTTGCATCTATGACTATCAAGGTGCAACAGGCATCGAGAGATGATGCAAGCAATTCGATCATTCGACACCAACAGAACATACAGCCTAGTATGAAGCCTCTGAAAGGATGAGAACTTTAGCTCGACTCTAGGACACAATTTCACGATTCTTTCCGATGGCGTAATCTCTCTACTACTGATCATCGATAACACTTTAGCGGAAACAAACGATAGGTTTGAAACTCTGAATTGCGCAGAACTACAGGAGGACAACGAAAAGTGAAGATGGCCAATACTCTCCCCAACTTGAAACAGATATTAAACGGACAGCAAGTCAGATTTGACGTAAAGAACGAGAGCACCACAGCAACATCCGTGCCACGAAGTCCACCTAATCAAGCAAAAATAAAACCTCAAAAAGAAAAATCCCGAACTTGCACGTAGATTCATGGATGGAACCAACCACCTTCTTGGTTTTGAGCTTCGCCGGGTCCGGAAAATGCAGCATCATCTTTGCCCACACGCACGCTCGACTCTGTTTCGATGACGATCGTGAAGCAGAATCAAGCTGCTGCCCGATTCGCTACCAATCTACACACGGTTCAGAATCCCAGGAGAAATAGAAAAGGATTCAGTCCGAATCCGACTCGAAAATGCGACGAAGCCCGGATTTGGGAAGACACCAAGTAATGATAGGTCTCCGACCTGATCGAAAATCAGCCGAGAACGACACGGTTCCGCAATGGGACCCAGCGAGCGCTGAATCGGACTGTAATTATTATCTTTTACGATCTTTTCCAATCAACAGACGAAGACTTAGAGGCGTGTTTCCATCAAGGGGTCGTCGTTAGTAGAGTCGCTCAAACTTGGTCTCGGATTCAAATTGCTTCTCTCCCAAGGAGACGAGCAAAAAAACTGAAGAGGGCACGGAACGGAACTCCGAGTGGCTCGGAGAGAGGAAGGAGAGCGTGGGCCCCGTGGGCTCCCGCGGTTTCTCGGCTCTTCCCATGACTGATTTGATTGTCCACGCTGTTTTGGGCCCGGTCCGTCTTCTGGGCCGGCCTATGTGCGTGATTGAGCCTCCTGTGTGGGAAATTCAAAATAAGATGGATAATGCTACCCTTTTTTTTTTTGGCGAGTTCAAATTCGATATTATTGAAGAGGGTGAATCCAAAAATAGAAAAAGAGGCACATAATTTCACTCTCGTGAATAATTTTTTACCCCCAGGTTTTCAAACTACGTAAAACTTGCATAATTTTGGCACTAGACAATTGTAGCCGTGTTGAGAATTCTCCCCGTTAGTGTTAGACTTACCAACTATAAATACATCTTCTCGAAACACCAAGATTTCTACTTCTCCGATCATATGTCATGCCTGGTCAAGATGGTTCTCGAGGACGACAGAACTGAAAAGTGAGCCGCAGGTCTCGGGCCGACATTTACTAAACTTAGGCCGAATGCTCTTTTTCTTGGTACACGACCGGGTGTAAAAAACATTTTGCTCGTCATGTCAAAAGTCGGTGAGATCGCCGTTTGATGTTTGATATTCCCAAGCAGTGTAGATTCCGTGCAACTCTAATCGAAGTTCATTCGAGAGCGAAACGTTTTGGTGAGCGTCGCAAATTTCGCTTTCTGATACGGATCAACTGAGCGCAAAGCATCAAAGTTCTATTTAATCTGAAGTGCACCAGAGCTGGACCCATCAACCACACCAGATGTCAACAGGCTTTGGCCATTAAGTTTGAGCAGACCAGCCTAGGGAAGATCAACAGTCTTAAAGCTCAGAACCAGCTGTGCACGGAAACCCGTCTGGAGAATTGGCCCTTCTTCCCGTTTCCCACGTCGAAGATCATGAACTCCAAGATGCGAGACTCGTCCCGTCACGAGAGGCTCAGACTGAGACCGACCCCTCTTTGCTTTCTTCGAAACTCCTGCCGCACTCCATTGAAGTTCACGCCTGGTTCGGTGTTGTCCTCCTCCATCTCATTCTGCTGAAGTGAAGACGTGTCGTTGACCTTTGCCTCTGTTCTCCCTTCTTGGAACGCGGTGAATCATGATCGCTCGGATAATTTTCTCGGGAGTCGTAGTTTGTATACTTTCCCTCTTCGACTACCGTCAAAGCGGAGGCTTTGGTCAGTTCTTGCCTGGACCCATATGTTGTAAATTGTCCATCGTTTACCGAATTCAATTATAACCTATCCATAGATCCTAGCCCGGCTTTCCAAGGAGCGGAATCTTCCAGTTCCTCCTATTTGACCCGACACCGATTGATCAAGCCATGAGAAGGTTGAAGAGGGCTCTAACGCGCTTAGGAGGACACAAACGCATGCGAAATACAATTACCATTTGTGACTAGGGGGTGAAAGGCCAGCCAAGCTCGAATATAGCTAGTTTTTCATGAAATCTTGTTTTAGCGGAGCGTATGGCGATGGTCCAATGTCGAGCGCTCAATCGGCTAGGTTGGCCCCATTTCGCATTACCAACCTCAAGGAAACTTTGAACACAAGCATAGATCGTTTGTACGGAAGACTATTGGAGTTGTAAGATCCAAATGCTATTAAAAAATTCGACGGCAATAATCCCTCGGGGGACTTGAGAAGTAATAACGAAAATGGCTAACCTAATTAACTTGTTTTCCATTCCTGACAAAAATCCGCATCTATTGGATGATTTCACTTGTTTCCAATTACTAAATCTTGCCTGAAATCACAACAGAGCTTAAAAGACGATGGAAGAATTATTCAACTGACTGAACTCTTTTCAGAAAGATTTTAAAAAAAAAATTGATTAGATCGAGTAGAGAAGACTGCCAAGTAAATTGCAACCATCTCGATTATAATAATCGGAAACGGATCCCCAGTATCTTGATAGGGTGGCCCTGTCAATTAGGGTCATCCGTTCAATCACGAACGGCCTTGATTTGATGAAAAAAAAAAAATTAAAAAAAAACAGCTGTAATTTTGAAAGATTTGGGCCGTCCATTGTTGATCGGACGGCCCTGATCAAATCAGGATCATCCCTAATCAGCATTCCAGTGAATGAAATGATGACGATGGTTGTAACAAAAAAAAAAAAAAGAGCTTTTTGAAGCACTTCTAAGATGAACAGCGGTTATTGGCTTCCACAGATAAGCGGTTCATCTTTCGGCCTCTGGGGACACTGAACTGGAAGGGGAGGAAGAATAAGACCTCCACCTACTCCCCACGCGGAACCAGTTGAAGGAGCGCCACCACCGCTTTAATCATTGTCCTCCTTATGCTTATGCAGCTTTAGGCCCGAGTGTAATCATTGGAGGATAGATCCCAATCACCCACCATCCCCATATTTGATCTTCAGGATCTGAGGAGAATGTTTTCTTTGATCCCACATTCATGAACCAACTATTTTGGGCGTCGATCACTCACATGAACTCTATGGCCGCCAATAATAACCATTTCGTTTTTCTGTTTTTCTTCTATTTTTTCTGTTTTCGATTTCACAACAAAAATTCGTTTGGTAAAATAATTTTAATTTTTTTTTAATTTTTGAAACAATTTCTTTTCTGATCGTAGACTATTGGTTGCTTCTATTGCGTCTCTGCCACAGTCTCCATCCACTGATCACTAGCCGAGAACCAGCGAGTCAGCAACCATAGAAATTGCACATTGTAATCATATGAATTTTTATTGTGGAAATAGAAATTTTGTGTCGCTATCAAACACGTTTCGTCCAGAAAATAGAAATGAAAAAATTTATTTTTGGCCAGAAGTAGAGCCAGAGAAGAGAATGATTATCATTCGCGCTATAATTAGATCAATGCTTGATTGATCATATAACCGTGCTGATTGTTTGAGTATGCCTATAAATTACGGAAAAACTTAGAAATGATAAAATATTGACCGTTTACATAATTCGGTCAATAAGAATTGCTTTCACAAGGGGAGACGTTTCAAATTTTCACTATGGATATCTTAGAATGTGAGTACGACAAACCAAACCACGTCACTTGGGAGAGCCTTCGAGTGAATGATCCGGGAGCAAGACTCAACACCGTCCTAAACAGGTCGAGTCAGTTATTAATGATTTTGAAGCGATGCACCATGGTGCCTCGTTAAGAAGGGAGACCTAACTCCACATGGTTACCATATGGGTAGGGGTAATCCTTTTAAGTGACTTTAAAAGTTATTAGATATCTATTAAGGTAAAGGAAAATATTTTTCGTGAGTTTACGATTATGATTGTACAATCATTGAATGCTTTGTGTGAGTCTGCGATTGGGATTATATAGTCACTAACTGTCGATGACTGTACAATACCAATTGCAAACTCACATACCATTACCGTGTATTTTGTATGAAGTACTCAGTGATTGGAGATCGTGCGGTCAAAAACAACTGATTGTAATGTCATATTGTCACGCTAGTGTCACGGGTTCAAAGTTTTATTGGTCATGGAATAACTTGTGGGGCACCTGGAAAGTCGTTCAGGCCAGACCAGCCATTTTTCTTTAGTTGTCTCATGAAACACTTAGACGAATATCTTTCTCATATCGAGTCACACTATGCCCAACTTGGCTCAAGCATCCTTTGATCGAGTGATAGCAAAATACTTTAAGCACTGCAATTGATTTCGACCTACCTTAGCCTCATCATGAGAGTTGCATCAGCTCTCGACCAGTTTGTACATTGAAGTACAATCCCATCTTCGGAGTTTCTAAGGGATGTGCTCTTTCTAATCTTAGAACTCCTAACACAAACCGTCATGATACTACTCTCAAGGATCCAATTGTCTATTATTCTCTACATCGCTCATTCAATATGTTCGACACCAACAAACATCACTTCAAGATTTACGAACGTGAAAGAACCCTGCGATACTGTGACATTCTGATTTCTAGTCAATTTCAGACTCATTAATGAGAAATGAATCTAGAGATATATTTTAGTCATATCTCGCTCGAATTTAATCAATTCGAGTAGACTGACCAAAAGGGAAAGGCTAACGCGAGACATGGTAGTAGACCTAGGGAATTCGAATACGAAATTGCGCTCTGACCATAAGGATTATTGAGGGTATATTTAGAACCACAAAAAGGCCGATTCAAGAATGATTAAGGAACACCTTGCGAGTGTCATATGGTTGGAGTGCGGGTGATGCCGCTTAACCAACATATGATTTGCAAAACTTTCTTGAATCGGACAGTGACGATCGAGACCAAAGGGACTAGTGATAAACCCTCACAATTATATGACAACCAAAGCCGCCATGAATTGATGAGCTCTAAATACGATGAGAATCACGGAGTCGATACGCGTAAAGTCCGCAAAATGCGTTTGTCGGTTCGAGATAGGTTGGAACCACGTTTGATAGAGAAAATCATCAGAAATGAGTCTTGAAAAGTTTGAAATGGAAAATTAAGAATTTCAACGTTATTCGGATTGGCCGTCGCCTTATCAAATGATTCTAGAACGAGAAAAATGACGTTCTGAACATCGAGGGTAAAATTACCCTTTTGCCCCCCAAGCTTAGAATCTTACCCATGCAATTGAAGAATGGCATTTTGGACATTAAACCCCCCTCAAGGCTGTCGAAATTCAAGAAGAGACGAGGGCCATTGGATCAAAGCATGATTGACAAGGGGACAAGTGCCAATGGATGGTGTAAATAGAAGTCATGTCCACTATTACAAACCTACCATTTAAAGCATTGATCAAGGCTTGGATATATAACAAATTTTCTCTCTCCTCACCTCACTCATTCGGTCATTTGCACCCCAAGAGCTACCGAGCACCCTTCTTCTTCTTCTTCTCTTCACTACCCGTTGCCGACCAATTCTGGATGCCCCATTCGCCGCCCACGATGCCACTTTTCGGCCACCGTCTGACCTCCGGCCGACCATACCAACGTAGATCTACATCTTGCCGACATTCTCGAACAATAATCGAGCTATTTGGAGCACCGAGAAGTCCCGAGCAAGCATTCTTTCGAGAGCCGACAGAATAGAGCTCAACTTGAAGTAGGTCCGATTTCTAACCCGTTTGAAGGCCGAAATGTTGGATTTTTTAGGCCAAATTTGGTGGAGATCTAGTAAACATGTTTAAGAATTTGTGATAAAATTTGGGGTTCAATTTGATGAATTTTTGACATCGAAACAGTCTTATAAACCTTGCACAGAAACTGCCGGTTACTAACTTAGGGAGATCTGGCGACGTTCAACGGGTTTCCGGCATCCAATAGACTTCAAACCCTCGATAAGCCTCAAGAACCCTTAGATAGACATGTTAAGAGATTTGATGAGGATTAAATGATGGATTTGGGTTGAATTTGGATTGGTAGCTCACGGCTCGCGCAGAACCGAGAGGAACCGGTTTGATTCTGTGCATGGCCGAATCTTGGGAGGTTGTTGGCGTTGGATTTTGAGTTCCAGATTGATGTTTAAGACATGTTAAGATTATGAGAGTTAGGATATGGATGATTGAGGTTCATGAATTGAGGAATTGGACTTGGAAATTGATGGAATTGATTGAATATGCTAGGTTGCGCGGTGAATTGATCCTTGGATTGATTTGGCCGAGACTCAAGGCACTTGCAAGGAAGAATTTGTGTAATCAAACGCAAGGTAAGAGAATTCTAAACTTAGGATAGGGAGATTAGACTCAATTGGGTGAGTCGAGGTTGAAATTGATCGATTTATGAAGAGTTTCCAAAGGGATAGTTCTTGGTATGCCCTAAGTGATTATAGGGGTATTATGTATGTTATTATTTATGCTTGAAATTATTCGCCATGTATGTGTTTGATTGCCTTGCATGCCATGAGTATTCGAACTGTGCATGAGTTGCACCTGTTGTTTGATTTGTGAAATTAAATTAAAATCATGGCATGAGCATGACATGGCGAGGCCTTGAGGCGTATGAGACGCAGGGCGGGAGATAGATACCCTGATGCGACAAGATCGCAGGGTAGAGTTGATGTTGTGTGGCGCCATGATGCGATTAAATCGATGGGTTGAGATGGCCACGGTCCTGATGCGAACTATTCGCGGGACGGAGGTGTGAGGTGATGAGATTGGCCTAGAGATTCATCGGAACCTGATGCGTTTACGCGGGTTGCTGATGACGGTCAGATGCATTTACGCGGATCAAGCCTGGTGCGACGAGATCACGGGCTGGAGATTGAGGCAGGCAGGAAGAGATGGTTGTGGTGAGATGGCTGATGAGGTGTGCATTATCATCTGAGTGGGACATGTTGTTATAGTTGCATGCATGCCATCTGTATATTGTTGTTCTATTGATTTATACTTGATATGCTTGTGAGTGGAATTATTGGGGTGTACGACTACTTGAACGAACGGTCGACCTAACTTAGGGTTAGAATTCTTTTACTGAGATGTGTATCTCACCCTTTTGGGGACAACATTTTCAGGTCCCTGATGAAGAACACCGAACTCGCCATGGATTGGCATTCAATGGATGAAGTCATTAGAGGAAAAATAAATACTTATCTTTTGTGAACTTAGAATTGAATAGTAGATATCTTGAGGATTTAAAATTGTAATAAATGAAGTATGATTGACTTTTATTAAAGGTATGTGTGTTGATTTATTTGTAAATTGAAATTGGCAGCGCTTCCGCATGCACGTTTATTTTAGCGAATAAGACATTGGCCGTTGTATCCTGAAGCTTTTAGAAAGTAATGATTTGATGAAATGCTCACATGCTCGCCGAATTCGAGGCGTGACATATACCAATCATTCGATCCCGCATTGTTTGAGGGGGACGAAACTCCTGAACCATGTCACCAGCGTCTCCCCAGGATAAGTTAATGGTTACCAGCAATTATACCGTGAACCTGGCTTCTTTTTTATCTGACACGGTTCACTTAACTCCTGCTTTGCCTTTGTGCTGGACAGGTGATTGGTTCATTTACCAAGTTGGGCTTAATGGGAGCTACCGATAATCAATGCTGCAGTTAGTGTAATTACGTCAGATTTTGCCTTATTTTCTCAAAGGCCCATTTCGAATTGACCCAAAGAACACCCAGAAAAAGCATAAAAGCATAAGTGGACCATTAATTAATCACCCTTTAACTTTCCCCCACTCTTTCCTTCCATTTCCCATCATGTCTTTAGGCCTCAACCCCCCCACCACCACTCTCCATATATTTAGACACATAAGCCACTGATCTTCGGCTATTCCTGCTCTGCTCTCTCCCCTCTCATTGTCTCTCTTTCTCTCTCGCTGTCCATCTTAAGCTCCAAACATGGTGTCGGATTCTCCTCCTCCCAAGGTTAGCATGTCTTCTCATCAGATGATGAGATGATCGCCTTCATACAGATTTTGCGCCTAATTACTTGTTTTTCTTTGCTTATCTCCCCCTTCTTTTCGTCTTGCAGGAAGTGGCTTTGAGCGAGAAATGGGCGGAGGGGGCAGACCCGGCCCGGCGAGCCAAATGGTGGTACTCCACCTTCCACACCGTCACTGCCATGATCGGTGCTGGTGTTCTCAGCTTGCCTTATGCCATGGCCTATTTAGGATGGTAAGTTGAACCGATCTGGCTCTTACCAGATGGATAGGCTCCCAGATCAATACCTATGTTGTAAATAAGTGCCTGTCTGGTCTTTTGGGGCATGCCAGTTTGGAGTTTGGACTTAATTTACTGTCCTTCGTGTCATAGCTCGTTTATGAATAACTGATCACCGACCCAAATTTAAGGAAAAGACAGACCGGCACAAAACTTGACTCTTTTGTTTGTGTTTTGATGTTTCAGGGGTCCAGGGACAATGGTGTTGGCCCTGTCCTGGTGCATGACCCTGAACACAATGTGGCAGATGATCCAACTGCACGAGTGCGTTCCAGGCACCCGGTTCGACCGCTACCTCGACCTGGGCCGGCACGCCTTTGGCCCGAAGCTCGGCCCCTGGGTCGTGCTCCCGCAGCAGCTGATCGTCCAGGTCGGGTGCGACATCGTGTACATGGTCACCGGCGGCAAGTGCCTCAAGAAGTTCGCGGAGATGGCCTGTGCCAACTGCACCCGGATCCGGCAGTCCTATTGGATCTGCATCTTCGGCGGGATCCATTTTTTCGTGTCCCAGCTCCCGAATTTCAATTCTGTCGCCGGTGTTTCCTTGGCGGCGGCAATTATGTCGCTCAGGTACGAAAACAGACGCTTCGGATTTACTCTTCCAGCTCCTCGTCCTCTCTTCAAGGTCTCTTTTCGCCTTCTGATAAACTTCGACTTTGAGGATTTTTTATCCATATCAGGAATATGTGAAAGTAAATGTTTGTGCTTGTGCATGTAGAAAAAGAAATGATGATGATACTATTTGGTTAGCAAGACACCTGATCGTGTACTTAAGTCCTAATTTCGGGTTACTGAGCCTGTAACCGTTAATAATGCTCTTAAGTCACAATTTGAAGTCCGAGGTGGTCTCAAAAGTCATAATTGGTTAGCATGTTGAGCCTCCATTGATACCAAGAGTCACTCAAAAGACATTTTCAAGTCCTCCTGTTGTAGCTACTCGACCATAGCATGGGCGGGAAGTCTTGCCCACGGCCGAGAGCCCAGCGTGAGCTATGGTTACAAGAGCACGAGCGCCGCCGATTACATGTTCCGTGTGTTCAATGCGCTCGGAGAGATCTCCTTTGCGTTCGCAGGGCATGCGGTGGTACTGGAAATTCAGGCCACGATCCCGTCCACTCCTGAGAAGCCTTCACGAGTCCCGATGTGGAAAGGCGCGGTCGGGGCCTATTTCATCAACGCCATTTGCTATTTCCCGGTGGCGCTAATCGGTTACTGGGCCTTCGGGCAAGATGTGGACGACAACGTGCTGATGTCGCTGAAGAGACCCGCATGGCTCATCGCATCCGCTAACTTGATGGTGGTCGTCCATGTCATCGGAAGTTATCAGGTACTTTGAGCCATTGACCGCGATAAACTTCTTTTTTTCTCCCTTCGGAATTAACGTTTTAGCTGAGTTCGTAGTTCTGGGTTCGCTCATGGATCAATCAACACGAGTTATTGCTATCCGATTGTACAGTGGATATGGTTGCATTTGCTTTCTTGGGCGCAACGACTAACGAGACGATCGGAACTGAAACATTGCAGGTCTACGCGATGCCCGTTTTCGACATGATGGAGAGGATGATGGTGAAGAGACTGAACTTCCCTCCCGGAATCGCACTCAGGCTCGTTGCCCGGTCTGCCTATGTTGGTGAGATTCCCTTACCCTGCGCCTCACTACTTTAAATTAGAGAAGAAACATTATTCAGTGAACATTTAGAGAAAGATTACAACAAGAAAGTGGTACGCATGCTGAAACATGAACCTCCCTTGTCTTTTGACAAACATTGATTCTTGGATGAATACCGGCAGCCTTTACGTTGTTTCTTGGAGTGACGTTCCCTTTCTTTGGAGACTTACTTGGTTTCTTCGGTGGATTTGGCTTCGCTCCCACGTCTTATTTTGTGAGCCTCTCTCTATGATTACAAACTTCATGAAGCGATTCACAGTTATGTAAATTTGCTCTTGAAAAGGATTGTAACATGTCTCTGAGCATTCTCGCAGCTCCCAAGTATCATGTGGCTGATCATCAAGAAGCCTAGAAAGTTCAGCATCAACTGGTTCGTCAACTGGGTAAGTCAAGTCAATATCTCAGATCAAACTCTTTGTTCGTTTCTCACTGGTCATCGTCGTGCGTTTCAGGGGTCCATAGTAATCGGAGTGTTCATCATGATGGCATCGACGGTCGGGGGGTTGCGGAACATCGTGGTCGACGCATCCACATATAGGTTTTATACTTAAGAGACAAAGTGTAGGTTGTCTATCGGTCTTTCATGACATAGTTAGCCAGACTCCAACGTCCAAGAAAAAAACCATCTTGTTGGCCTATCCTACTATGTCATGAACAAGAAATCCTAAACCGGGGTCAATGTTTCCATAAGGAATTTATTTCTACAAGTTTCTACATAACCAACCATGTTTGAGAACTCTTTTTCTGCCGTTACAAAGTTCATAACCTTAACATGTCGAAAAGGCAGATGCGTTATGACCCAAAAGAAAAAGCTCGAGATTATTTTTGGAAAATGCTTTTCCGATAATATTGTCGAGTATGGTACAATATCAATTGTTTAATACACTATCGCATTATTTTTTTTCATAAAATATTCATTAATTGAGATATCTTGTGATCATAAATAAATAACCGTACTATCACATTATTTTTACCATGAGTTACTATGCTTATTGATGAAGTGTTCTCATTCCTCTAGATTTTATCGTAAGGGTGGCTCTTTTTACCACCGAGCTACCACGCTTGGTGTTTCGAAAAAAAACAAGAAAGAAAAAACTAATTTTTGAGTTAAAAAAGCAGCAAAGAACCCAACTTCGAGCAGAATCCAAACTGCAGATGACATCGTACCATGTCCTCACATGCGTGATGGCATAACTCACGACACACGTCATACTGCCAAATGTGCATTAGCTATATTAAAGGGAAAATTACACAAATAGCTCATGAATTTTGGCTTATTGTGTATTATGATCCATAAACTTTCAATTTGTTCAATGCAGTTCCTGAATTTTAGTTCAATATATAATTTAATCCCTAAACTTTGAATTGTTCAATGTAATTCTTGAATTTTTAGTATATACTTAATTTAGTCCATATATCATGTGCAAATGTTTATTATTGTCCCTGATCTTAAATTAATGGAATGACTAAATTGAACATTTTCATATAATTTATGGACTATATTGAACATATACGAAAAATTTAGGAACTACATTGACCAAGTCAAAAGTTTGGAGATCAAATTTCACATTGAGCTAAACTTCAGGAATTACATTGAACGAATTGAAAGTTCAGAGGCTATTTATGTCATCATCCCTATATTAGACTATGATAGAATCGACTATGATGTATGAGAGTAGGAGAACACATTCCAAGCGGAGCATGTAGCGTTGCTCTTTCGATCTTAAACTTTTCAACTTTACCAATTGAATCCAAAATATTTTGACACTTTGTCAATAGAATCCATCTTGCTAATTTTGATTGGAAATCGTCGATGTGGACGCGGTCGGGCATTTGACATGGATAATTTTTGTAATTTGTTGAAATTTATGAGCGTTTCTTCTTCTTTTTTCCCTTTTTGCTACCAAGGTCACATGCAAGGGTCGGCAAACCCTCACTGGCCATTGAGCAAGGGCCATAAGGTGCTACCCAGCTGCGGCCAATTGTTGCAGCCCTCACCCAGTGTCCTCGCCAGAGATGACAAAATAAAACAAGAAAAGAAAAATTATAAAAAAAAGTGTAACAAATTTAAAAAATTATTTTGCTAATGTTGGCCATCCTACATGACACCATCGACGCAAGTTGGCCATTTTCAGTTAAAATTATTCGGACGAACTCAATTGGTAAACTGTCCAAAATTTTAGCATGGGAAAAGTGTCAAAAAAGTCTTAAATCTATTGCATTAGTGCCAATTCAGTTCTAAATCTTTTTGTATCAGTGTCAATTTAGTTATAAACCTTTTATATTGTGTCAATTCAGTCCTATGCCTTTTGCATTAATACCAATTTAGTGTTAAATCTTTTGCATTTTTGCCAAATGAGTCAATTTAATCAATTTTGATCGAAAATCATGGCATGGACGTCAATTATCCTACATGACATAGTTGATGTTAACGTGGACATTTTTTAATATGTTTTTATACTTTAAACAATATTTAAAAATATATTTTAAAAAACCAAAAAATGCCTAAAAAATTACTAAAAATATTGAAAAAAATGTCCAAGTGAGCGTCAATTATGCCACATAGGAAAATCGACATCCACGTCAGCAATTTCTGATCAAAATTGACGGAATTAACTCACTTGACATAAAATACAAAAGATTCAGGATTGAATTGACACAAATGCAAAATATTTAGGATTAAATTGGCATCAATAAAAGGCTTAAGACTTAATTGACACAAATACAAAATGTTTGAGACTGAATTGGCACGAATACAATATGTTTATGACTTTTTGACACTCCTTCCGATTTAGGATTTAATTGACAAAATTAAAAAGTTGATGACTGTATTGATCAAGCGCGGTAAGATTAAGACTTATGGGATAATTTTCCCTTTCCAAATCGTTTTCAGTTTTCAACATACATAGTCTCGTCACCACTTCTACCAATTCTTATGGGTGAAGGGAGAGTTGGTGGAGCAATTTGGAGACACTTGTGGGTCAATTGTACAAAGTCGCTCCACGCGGATGAAGTGGCTTCTTAAATAATTGGTGGATAATGACAAAAATGATTCCTAAATTTTGGCTTAATGTGCAATATGATTCCTGAACTTTCAATTTGTTCAATATATATGCAATTTGATCCCTAAACTTTTGACTTATTCAATATAGTCTCTGAATTTTTCGTACATGTTCAATATAATCCATAAATTATATGAAAATATTCAATGTAGTCCTTCTACTAATTTAAGATTAAGGAGAATAATGAACATTTTCATATGATATATAAATTAAATTGAATATGTACTAAAAATCCATGGACTATATTGAACAAGTCAAAAGTTTAAGAATCAAATTGTATATTGAGCTAAAGTTCAAGGACTACATTGAACAAATTAAAAGTTCATGGACTATATTGCATATTAAGCCAAAGTTTAATTACTATTTGTGTCATTTCCCCTTAACATTATAGATTCCATGGCCACCGGAGAACTGGAAAAGCATTGTGTCGGAGGTATCAAGTTCTCACTTTTAATAAAGAGAGGCTTTATTAACTTCGAATCAAAGTTAAAGAAAGAATGCTTTGCTTCCCACTACCAACTGACCAAACGAAAGGAAACAAAGGAAAATTGGTTGTCTGGGTCTGCTCTGTCTCGATCATCGACAGTGGATACGATCATATACGCTAGGGAATACGTATACGTATAGAAGTATGCACAGGGGATACGAAGATTCATAACCTCGTGCGAAAATATAAAACCTTTTTTTTAGGTACGAGGCATTGCACAATCCAAGGTGAAAAACAACCTTTTCGATTCTTACTTTTGATTGTAGACATCATGTCCGTTGTGAATCTATGAAGAGTTTCACCGGTGAACAACTCAACACCCTAAGGCTGAAAAAATTATCAAAAAAAAAAATTAAAAATATATTGCAATAGTGTTAATACATTTTTTTTTGTTTTTTTTTTACGGCTAGCCAGAGTCATCGGCATTGGGTGAGGGATCGCAATGCCTTGTTGGCCAAAGCAAGAGCACGATGCCCCTCACCCAGATTAAGCAAGGACTACCACGGCCTTTACCCATGTCAGCGTCAATCACGCTTCATAAAATAGCCAATATCCATATCAACAATTTCTAGTCAAAACTGTCGGATAAACTGAATTGGCACAAATATAAAAAGTTTAGCACTTAATTGATCAAAAAAAAGTTTAAAACTAAATTTGCACAATTACAAGAGATTTAAGACTTTTTTGGTGATTTTTGCACAGTGGGGTGGAAGTACTTTGCAACTGGAGGGAATTAATACGTTTGCCTGTAGATTTTGAGAAAACTGCACATTGAAAGAACCTAAAAGACTATTGAGGGTCTATTCATGATTATTTCGTGTTAACGTAGTTCGCATGTTGGTCTTCAAGAAATGACATAAGGGGGCGATAAAGAGGGGAGTGGTCGAGGAAGGTTAAGATTATAAGCTCGAATCATAAGGAGAATGCATGAATTTGTTCGCAGAGTCGCCAATAAGATAGAAAACTTTACAGCTAATTGTCGGTACTTTTAACCGATAATTAGCCAGACGGGGCAATTGCACACGAGAAAGCATCAGAAAGTACTTTATTTTATGGAACATATTGGTACATTCTTCATATCGAAAAAGATTTAACTATAGAAAACCTTCTGCTAATTGGCCAGAAAAAGAAAAGCACGTTGGACAGAATACAAGTACAAGAAAAGTACATACTATCTTATGGAAAAATCAAGTGAGAAAGAGTGGCAGAAATATGGTGAAGATTAATCAAAGCCCTACCAATTGCAATGGAATTCCTGACATTGACATTCCAGCGTGATTGTCATCTATGAGAGTTAGAAAGGAAGCAAAATGTTAAACGGATTTAATGAAGTTTCTAAGGACCGTCGTTATAACAAGTCGAAAGTACACCATCGTTGGTGGCTTTCATCACCATAAAGACAACTCGTGTCTCTTTCGAAATTAAAGTGGTCATCTTTTAGCGTCCTTGTCGCTATGAAGTAATTTTAGGATAAATGGTTCCAGTCCCCTTCTCTTGGCAATCCAGAAAGCTGATTTTCCTTATATCTTCTCACTATGGCAAAAGAAGAAAAAAAAAAGTTACAGCAGATGCAATCACGTGAAGAAACAATGCAAAACTCAAGTGACTTTCCCTGCAAATAGTTTGTCATTCCCAATTGCACCAGACATCATAACAAGAAATGGGCAGGGATGCCCGTGAACGCAAGCTCTTATGAGAAATTTACTAACAGGACACCATTGCTTTGAACTGGGTGGAGTTCTCATTTGACTTGATTTAACAGGAATGTGCTGGCAGAGTTTTGATTGAATCAGTGGCCCAAATGTACGGTCGACATTGGATGTAATATCACTAACCTTAAACAAAATTGTATGTCTTACTATTCCACTGCTGAGAGAAAGGACTGAATACCAAACACAATAAAGAGGACTCCGCCTGAGAGGGCTACCTGAAAAATGAAACGGTCCAAGCATGTCCCAAATTATTGAGAAGGAAAATTTAATTCAGCCTTACACAGACAAGCAAGAGGCCAAAATTACCATTCTCTCAGAAATCTGAGACGCCAAGCTCTTCCCTCCCACAACAGCAGCAGTTGTGCACAATGCTTGTCCACTGTGAAAGGGACACACACCGGAAATATGCAGAAAGCATAGGTATATCAGTTTTCAACGTTAAGTTTTGCTCTTGCAAAATTGCAGAAAGAGGTCCTATGACACGAGACGGCAGATTCTTAGTTAAATGCTATCATATGCCATAGACATTTAGATTTTTAGGTCTGCTCAGATAGCTAGAAGGCACTGGTTAGAGTATGAGAATGATGATGCCCGTGTGATGTTTTCTCCCGTACCAAAAACACCCACCTGGCATGTAATTATGGGTCTTCCAATTCAAATTTGTGCATGCATATTAAATATGAGAAGCACAATGCCGCAAAACGTCTACAAAATCTTCACTGTGATTGAACGACTTAGTACAAATATATAGTCCTGAGAGCAAAGAGCACTGGCACTGTATTAACCCTGGTTCTACCCAAATTATCTGCTGTCCCTAAGTCCAAACTACAGTAGGTGATCATCATATATCAGATCATAGCAAATAGAAGCAGCTCAATAAGTTGCATCTATTTGAAACATGTAGAAACCACAAGGATCAAACCAACCCACTCCTCATGCACTGAGAATTCTTAGGTGCTAGCTGAGTACCATGACTGTTCACCCGACCAATGACCAAGTGTTGCATCTATCAATTTCCTTTTCCTCTGAAGAAATCTAAGAAACCTCATAAAACTCAATACTTGGGGATTGCTTTGGAGGACAGCCATGTGGTTAACCGGAATAACACATGCCAACTTTCTCATCGTCTACAATAAGCCAACATTTCAAGTAACACTCCAGCAATTTGTAAATAATGCCCTCACTAATTGACTAAAAGTCTGTTTGGCAACGATTTTGATTCTTTGATTCTGTTCCGGGAACCAAAAAAGATCAAAAATATGTTTGGTAATGTAAATGATTTTGATTTTGATTCTGTTTTCCGAAACAGTTTGGAAGCAAAAACAAGAATAAAAAAAAGTTGATTCTAAAAAAAAAAAACACTTTTGAGAATCACAAAAAAAAACAAAGTTTAAGTTCTTTTACAAAGATTAAGTCCATTTAGGCATCCACGGGAACCTTTGAACTTAAAAAAAAAAATCTAAATTAGATTTGAAAATTTACTAACTAATTTTTTTAAGCACATTTTTAAATTTAAATATAAGCTTTAAAATTTAACAAAAAAAAAGTCAAAAATTTTTACAAAAGGGAAAATTATATTTAAAAAAAAAACTAAAAAAAATGCAAAATAAAATAAAATAAAATAGAATGGGGGAAATTCAACATCAACATCAATAAAACCTTCATCCCAAACTAGTTGAGAAGGTTAAAAATTTTTTTTTTTAAGTTAAAAACATTTTAAAAATATTTTTAAAAAATGAAAGATTTTGAAAAAAGAATTCTCACCACTTGGTTGTTCCCAAGAATAGAAATTCTGTGCGGCTACAAAACGCGTTTCTCTTACGAAACAGAAATTTTGTGCAGTTACAAAATGCGTTCTGATTTTCTAAAAATCATCTAGTAAACATAATCAGAAAATATAATTCTAATCAAAATCACTTTTTTGGATCATAATCATTGCCAAACAGACCCTAAGTGACTATTTATGGCCAAAAATAAGTTCATAACTCCAAATACATTCATTAGGGACAACTTATCCTTGGATTAAAAGAATGATAGTCTCCACTGATTAGTGCAACCTTCTCTACCCAAGTTTTTCAATGTATGAAGAACAAGGGAGTTAATACGCATTGATGAGCCAAATAACAAGCTAAGTTATGAAAGTGTCAACACTCAAGACAAAAGCACAAAGCCCCATATGCGCTCAAAGCTACAAATAGCAGTCCAATATGAAGAGAATCATATGAATATTTGCAACAAGAAGATGTGGAGCCTGACTTACACAATTCCGCCAAAAACAACACCAAATGGATTCTCGTCTGCAGCCAGACCAATTGTAGCCAGCTGAAAATGAAATTGCACTCAGGGCAAATGAAGAGAAGAAAAGAGTTTAGAGAATAAAATTGTAACAGAAAGTTGAATTTCCTTGGACTGTCTACCTGGCTCTTGTCACCCCATTCACCGAAAAATGTGATAGAAAATGCCTGCGGAATGGAACGATGTGAATAATATGGAACCTTTATTTTGTTTTCAGACATAAAAAATTTCATATAGACATCAAACCTTCAACAAGATGGGTGAGAAGAACTGCGAGAGAAATGGCCGCGTCTCTTTTTTAACGTCATCAGCAACCTGGAAGGTTCGCTAAAGGTGTTAAGCATACAGCATTGTCTCAATATTCTGACTTACAATTTCTCAACCAACCACATCATAAGCAAGTCATTTTGTCATGTTTTTTTCATCAGAAGTGTACCTTGCCATTCTGTTTGGCTGGTCCAGGGCCAGCCTTCATCCAGTCAGCGTCCTAATAACAAGGCAAACATACAGTCACAACTGAGTGGGGTTTCTGTATGAGGTGATACAGACAAGAGAGATGAAGGAAGACCCACCAATTTTGCTTCAACTTCAGCTAGTTCTTCAGACTCCCTGTAAGGGTACCAGATGAGTTCGACACGAGTTAAACCTTTTTTGTCTAGAGGAAGAAGAAAAAGGTTAAGTCTGGGGGAGAAGCGGAACTTGATAATCTTACCCTCCCTCGTGAAATCCATCCCACAAAGACCATATGCCAAACCCAAAGAATAACAATGTTGTTATATGGTGAGTCCATTTACGGGAAATCTGCACAAAGAATCCATAACATCACAATATATTCGATGAACCCAAAAATGACATTTGAATAATAAAAAATCTGAAAATAAAGATCCTATAGTATATATGGACCAAAAAGAAGAAATGAATCAGTGTCACAGATTCAGACCATGCAGCTGAAATCAGTATACTGGTGTTGTACTAGAACTGACTGATGCTGATATGATGAAAATGTCAATCCAGGTTCATCTGTCTATAGTGAACTTGTTAGATGATCCAAGTGAGTACAAGTTCAAGTGAGTTTTCTATTGACTTTCTCTTGAAATAAAATGAATTGGCTCATCTCTACAGGCATAATGCATCAATGCAATTAGGAGACATGCAGAAAGGAAATGATGGTAATAGCTAGATCAGCTTTTCATGCGCTAATGTTATTTCTCTAGAGACTTTGAAGCAAATTGCATATGAAAGAATCAAGTTCAGCTCATTTCCACTGAAACCCTTTTGCCTGTCGATAAAGTCTTTCAATCTCACTGTCCAGACTGATTCCAAAACCGCATTTGAATAGGCTCTATATGTATGATATCAACCAGGAAAAACTTGGTCATGATAACGACAAGAAGATGTGCATGCAGTACTTTCAGGAGGTAGGCCTGTTTGTTGCAGCTTATTACTTCCACTTGTGACTTTCCCTCCATAATTTTGAAGAAGGAAAAGGTTATCACGAGTTTCGAAAAATTATGAAAGATGATTACATGTCAATCATTGGACTTCGAAAGGTTTGAGGTGTTTTACATTAACAAAAGTCAAATTATGAAAGTTCCAAGATGATGAAATTCCCATCAATTAAATAAAAAGCTGCAGAAAGATCAAGCATATGTTCATTTTAGAATTATACTAAAAGCAAGTGCTTCAGGCCATCACTTCCCTCAAAAGAACATCAAAGGGACATCCAATGTCAAAGGGAAAACAAACTTTGCCCTCATTATGTATATTGACATTCACTAAGTAGAAAGAGAAGAAAGAACTACGGCAGGAATCATAAAGGAAACAACTAACCAGATTAGGAGCAGCCCAACCAACAAAAGCAGAAAAAATAGTCATCACCTGGATAAAAGATGCAGAAACAGAAGGTCTTAGTCTGCGAAAGATGAAGTGTCCGGAACACTTCATGCTAAGGGACTACAAATTTGAAAGTTATAGAGGTGCACTTACCACCAAAGCTGCCAAGCACCCTGACAAGACAAGTCTCCTTGGGTGACGCATAGCCAGAATCTGAAAACATGAGTTGCGAAAATGAACACAGAAAGAAGCTATTGCAGAGGAAGGAAGAGTTTGATGTAATGCATGTCACAATGGAACCTATTCAAGCAGCTGACAATGAAGCACTCACTAGAGGAACAAAACTACTATGGAAGCAGTTGCAAGATAGGATGTGAATATAGGGAATCTGTATTATCTTTCATCGCCGCTTCCTGGCCACTAACACACTGATTTTTGACAAAGTGATAGGGAAGGCTACTAAAACACTTGAAACTGATGCTGGATAGGATCATAGACTCATAATATTATCTTGCTTATACCAAAAAGGAAAAGAGCTTATATCTCGCTATTAGCCTAGAAGCAGATGTTACTAGAGCCGTCCTTTACACCAAACAGACCAACATCAACATCAACAACACCTTTATCCCAAACTAGTTAGGGTCGGTGGTTGGTGAACCCCAAAGAATCATAAAAATAAAAGCAGAATCAATCGAGGGGAAAAACAAAATGTCCTTGGATAAATCGTAGACAGTTTTACTATGACTTGCTCGAGAAACGGATTGATGGTTTGCACCATGGTCCAATTTTTGATAGGTTGTCTTGTCAATGACATATTTCTGGCTTAATATACAACACTGGTCATGCAAACCTATCTAGTTTTTCATATAAAGTTGTGCCGCCAACCACAATGGCTACAGATGACAGAAATAAACTCCAGTATCCTAGAGATGAAGCATTTTCAGCTCATGAAGTAAGTTGCTGCCAGAGAAGTAACATCGTCACCAGCCGACCAATTTTTTTACCGCTCAGGAATTGCGTTCTCCGCAATCTAATAAATGATTTGTAGTTGTAACAGAACAGGATAACTGTCATTCTCTTAAGCACAGAAAAATGGAAGAACTAGGCCGTTAATAACAAAAGTTAGTCAACTTCCAATCCCCCAAAGTCAACTCCATGAACCTAATGGACTATTTCAGATAGTATCCAGAGATCAATCACGCTTTTCCAGCATCAAATGGTTTCCAAGTTTGAATTCTTATCCACGGCACTTGGTTGGCTAGATCAGCCGACGGTAGAGTGACAAATTCTACAAACTCTCAACCACCTATGTATTTGCAAAACCCATCCAATGAAGTAATGCAAGCAAAAACCTGAACCCAGTGTATAGCAACATGTCAAGCCTCCTCTATCTACAGTCGACCAAAGAAAAAAATAAGTGGACAGGTCCCTTCCAGTGTAAACGGCGAGGCACGGGAATTAAGAAGAAACAGTACTTAGAACGACGTTTGGAACATGAAAGCAATATAGAAGCATCAGATTCAATGAATTCACTTCTCGTGTGGGCCCAATGAAACCCGCACGGCACAACTTAGAATTCGATAGCTCTCGCCACGAAATACCAATACCATTCTATAGTTAGTTAGCCGGTCTAAAAGAGAGCAAGTGCCGTACTGGAAACTTTTATCCAATTATAAGTAGCACCAAAAATCCTCTCCAAAGCACTTGCAATATTCACCTCAAGCGATCAACGCACGGGACATGGTCTCGCCCATAACGAGCAAGAAAGAGAAGAAGAAAATCCCATAAATCAAGAGGGAGGGGGAAGCAACATGCGCGGATCGAAGCCAGTCAAACTCACCGCAGCAGCGAAGAACGTCTTGTCTCCGATTTCGGAAAGCACGGTCATGGCGAGCGATTTGGAGAAACCCTGGCACAAAACCAGAAATTTCATTCCCCACCCATCACGGATCAATGCGGCGCAACGAAGGCGAGCTCAGAAATCAAACGAGAAAGATCCCTGTTACCTGCAAGACGGAGCTCATTTCGACTTTCAGCTAACGAACGGAGAGGGGTGCGAGAAGGAAGCGCCGAGTAATCCTCTAGATACTTCCCTCTCCCTCCCTCCCAAATGATCTTGATTGGGGGGGTGGGGGGGGGGGCGCGACCCGGCAAGCAGAGGAGAGAATGCAGAGGAGCGAGCAGCGCAGCGCGGCGTGTGTATGCTTTTGGCGTCGTCTATTTAAAGACTCGGTGGCCCTGTTCTGAGCAAGAGTCGACTCTTGGCGGAATAAATAAAGTGAAAAAGGCCAGAGAGAGAAAAAAAAAAGTCTTCTTTCTGCATTGCCTTTATGCTGATGCCAATTTCAGGCTTTCCGCAGCGGAGATCGAAAGTGTTTTTTTAACTTTTTCCTTTTTTTTTTTAATTATTTCTCTCCGTCCCTTTTGGTGAGAATTAAGGGCCATTAATCTTCATGTCTTTCGACCAAAAAAAATAAATAAATCATGTCCGATCATCGTATCGTGTCCGATCCCGCATATGCTACCTTTGTGTCGATAGCATATTGTTTCTATATTTAATAAATAAGTCTTAGAGAAGTTTAAATTGACCTACGTAACATGGCTCCATAAATTATTTAGACCCAATCCAACCTTATTACTCTCTCTCTCGCCATGACTCAATCTCGCTTTCGCTCGCTCTGTGCTCTCACATCAATTTGAGTATGAGTTTTTCTAAATTTGATTAAATATAAAAGTGTTTTAGCAAATATAGGTCGGGTCTAGTATGTGCTAAGTCGAATATGATCATTAAATTTGTATTGTATAAAAATTAATCGAGGCGGATTAAATGGGTCGATTTAGATCGGATAATTTTTTACCTGATTCAAACCTGACCCCACCCACCACTTCTGTCCAATACATTGATCAATCAATCTTCATCCGAATGCGAGACCTCGATTTGGAATGATAGAAATCAAATCGATAAAGTGAATATATAATTACTCTAAGGAGGTAAAAGGAGAACGATGTGCAACTTTTGTAGGGAGAGGAACGATAGAAGTGCCGTAACTTTCGTACAGTGTTACCTTGAGTGTCATGATTTTTTTTCGCTCACTTAAGTACTGTATCGAAGTACAAAATTGATTATTTGAGTATCATTTTTGGCCAATCAACCTATGCCGATCTTTTTTGCTTAATTTTGCATCCGACTTTGATTTTTTTTAAAATAAAAAATTACCAATGTTTATTGTTATTTCATTATTATTGGGAATTTTTTATTTCCATTTTTTCTTTACTTCTTTCTTTTTAGTGCAGACGAGGGTCGCCGGCTGTCGCGACCCTATCAGTTATTGGCAAAGGCCTTTGTGATCCGCTGACGTCGAGTGATTAACAAGGCAGCTTCACCCAAATTTGGCGAGTGTCAACGTTGGCAAGTCCGCACCGGCTTGGCCTAGGGCCTCACTACCTCGTCGGGCTTACCCAGTGCCTCGCTACCCCTCTAACCGGAGGCAAGGCCGAGGTGGCCTTCACCCAGACTTTGTAGTCGGCTAGGGTTGACTTCGCTAGCAAGAACTAAAAGAAGGAGAAAAAATTCAAAAAAAAAATTGCAAAAAAAAAAAAAAATTAATCACGTCAACATCGTTTGTGTTACGTCGAATTTCTAGTGAGGCAAATTGCAGATGACACTTAAATGATTTATTTTTCAAATTTATGATACTTAAAAGGAAAAAAAAAAAAGATGTGACACTCAATGGATCACGTCCGTAGTTTATAAGAATCTTGTTTTTGTCCCGCTTTCGTGAATTGGGGGCATGGTTTTTCTAGCACGATACAACGACGGAGGTTCGTAAGGGCCGCTCGCTCTGATCAAATAGGAATTTTCCACATCTTTTATGTTGCAGACCCCCCGATACAAGACGAAATGTTTCGCCTTTCGTCGGCACGACGAACGTAAACATGTCCGTCTTTGGCGCTTCTTGAGAAGTTTCGTGACGGTCTGCTCATGCCGTAGCTCAGCCCTTTTTTCGATTTCGGAATTATCCACGTTAACCAATTATCTAGTGGTCAAAGGCAGGAAACTTCCCTTATTCTGGCATGCAAATTGGCCCAGCGAAGCGAGATTCTATAAGTCCCGCTTCGATCCAGCCCATCATCACACCCAATTAGCAAATAGTAAACGAGGTCTTTTACCCAACAAAGAAAAAGGGGGTCCATGTTAACTTTTCAAAAATATAATTTCTATTTCAAAGCTATTTCTGGAATATAAACTCGTCCGGAGCCCCACCGGCAATGACCGCCGCCGCTGCCTCTGCCACTGCCACTACCACTGCAACCTGCGAAGACTGCCATCTCTGCCCCTACCGCCACCCCCATCGCCGGTCGCCGGTCATCCGCCGCCCCCGTCGCCACATTCTAGGATAAGAAATTTTATATCATTATCAAACGCATTTTTTTACTCAAAAATTCATCCAAAAACAAAAATAGAAAAAATTATTTTTAACCAAAAATGAATTTCTTGAATGAAAATGTTATCATGTGCACCCCAAGTTACTAAGCCTGCACATGACAACACTTCTATGTCTAGAAGTGATTTTTGGCATGATGTTGATTTTTCTGCTTTTGTTTTTGAGCAAAAGTTGATTTTTCTATTTTTGCTCAAGAAGTAGATTTATGATAAAAAAAAATTGATAACTGAAACAAATTTCAACATATGAAATAGAAATTCGTTTGATAATAGCTTGAAATTTTTACTTCGGAAATGTTTATTAGCACAAAATTCTTTTACAACAACTATTTTTTTATAACAAAAAAATAAATAAATCGCATATGCTCATCTGGAGAATCGATCCTTAAACCAGTGCGCCTAACCACACAATCCCAAATACGTCCTAACCAACTAAGCTACCCATGAGTGAGTAATAATTATTGATCTTAACCTAAAATGTAATTTGTTTTTTGGTATTATCTTTCCTTTCTAGGCAAAATAATAATAAAAAAATGTACGCTCGACGACCCACACTCCTCCCAAAATCAGAACAGGCAAAATCAAAACCTTAATTTGCTAACCACCGAAGATCGTCACTCCTTTAGGACGGATGACAGCCGTCGACGGCCATCGGATGCTCGATGACCCTCGCTCCTCCTCTTCGTGGCCACTCTCGTCAGCCGTTGGATGCTCACCAGTAAAGCCCTTGACCCTTCGATGACGGATGACGGCCAATGACTCTGACGATGCACCTGGGGATTTTCGCACGAAGATGACTTGGTGAGTTCTCCCGGTCGACTTGAGCTGGGGTTGCCGATTTTGCTTCAGCTTCCAAAGAGCCAATTTTTGCGCCAACAGCTCGTCGCCAAGGTGAGTTTGCACAATCTTGAATGTGCACGTGGATTGTGTCTGGTGGATATGCATGTCATTCTTTCGAGTGCCCTCACTTATGATCGATTCCACAATTTGTCGGGATGTGAAGCTCGCATGCTGAGTACTGGGCGAAACCTCTTTAGAGGTTTTGATAGATGAAGACAGAAAAGAAGTGGACAACCATTTGAATAACCCCTGTTTTGAGACTGGACCTGGGTCCAAAGGCCAGAATACGTGGAATAGAACAACACCAACAATGAAGTGCACAGTGCACAAAACATTGAGCCACAAATCAAGATTGATACATGACGGAGAACTGGGAAAATAATTTTAAAGAGATACTCAAATTTGATTGGATGATAGTATCCATATTACAAAGTCGGATGTCCTATATATAGAGATATGACCTTTTTAGGGAATAGAATCGCTAAAAATAACATTATCAAAATAATATCTAAGCTAATTTAAGAGAATTCGAAGCAAAATATTACAAATAATTGAAATATTCAAAATTTCCTAAATTAGAAAAGTGGTCTAAATGATTCCGAAACGCTTAAATCCATCATATCTCACGGCGAAGATGTGACTTTAAAATCAGAGGGCCGTTTCGCTGCAACCAGCCGAATTTGAGCGCGATCCGAGATCATTTACCCCGAATCAGCGAAATTTTGTCAATTTTCACCGGTTATGATTTTTAAGATAATTAAGCGCCAATTGTTCTACATCAATTACGTCATAAAGATAATTACCTATCATTTGACAGAGTCCAGGCTTCTTGTCTCAAATCTGGAGGTGTTCCTAATGTAGCGAGGTAGTTTGAAATGAATTTGTGAGGATGCGCAACATGACGGATGAAACCCATCTCTTTCAAAATATGTCTTTCTGCTCTGCTTAACTCTACCTTCAGTTTTGCTTACTTCTGTTTAAAAAATGCAATATATACCTATACGGATTCCGATTCAAAAATAAAATAAAACACCTATAACGATGGTAAAAGAGCAAGTTAT
Source organism: Rhodomyrtus tomentosa (assembly GCA_028455895.1). NCBI lineage: Eukaryota > Viridiplantae > Streptophyta > Magnoliopsida > Myrtales > Myrtaceae > Rhodomyrtus > Rhodomyrtus tomentosa. The sequence goes on along the minus strand of JAPCWY010000003.1, from coordinate 5,940,230 downwards.
CCTACTGAGAATCCAATTCTGACATTTGAACCTAGGTCCAAATGCTCTGTTGGCAAGTTTTCCCTCCTACATGCCATGCGTGGAATTTATAAACTGCAAAAGTTTTGAGACTAAAGCAGCCACTCTATGCACTTGCCAGATTCCAGGCTTCTCTGTACAGGGTGCTGATAAGGAGGTTCTGTAAAAGAGAGAAGATTGATTATGCTGAAAAGGTCTTTACGATAATGAAAGAGAAGGGCATATCAGGAGACAGTCTAGCTTATGCCTACATGAAAGCAAGGAACATTGCAGCCTCATCAGCCATGTTGGATGACATGTGTAAGAGGAGGTTAATGATAACTTTAAAGATCTGTAGTACCTTAAATGCTTCCTATGTAGGCGATGAAAACATCCTAAGACTCTTTTGGAACGAGGTGGTTGACAGAGGCCTAATGTCAAAAAGTAGTTTGAAGGATATTCAACACCCTGCTTGGCATTCCAGGGCGGATTCAATGAAATACTATGTTTATCTCCAGTACAAACAGCACATCATTCTCAACATAATCAAAGCCACTAACAAGCACTCATACTATTGCGTGATCGTTTATTTTAAAAAAAGGTAATATCGCTCCTCCCACAAAAGGGTTGTGCAGCAACATAGAAATTACTAAAATGGAAGATCAATCAAACTCTTACTATTATAAGAACCTATGGCATCCTCTTTGTCACACCCACATAGCAAGCTTAAGATCTAAATTGTCCCGTTAGATCAACCTTAGTAAAACTACTCATCAAATCAACCGACACTGATATGAGCCAGCAAATGAAGGTCCTCCAATGTAATTCATATGTTAATGGAAATTTACAAGCACTAAGTATACAAATTCATATTTAGTATTATGATGGAGTGGAGAAAGGTTATAAAAAAAATTTCTCACGTTCACTTGCTACCTCCTGCTCGCCGCCCGCCTTTCGCTGGTCCCTCTTGCCACTTTTTTTTTATATAAAAAAGTAAAAATACTTTACAAATTTTATTTTTCATAAAACGACATTTTACATCAAAGTTGCTTTGTGATTTTAAAAAATACTTTGCCAAGCACTGCTTGCATTTTGAAAAAGGCCTTTAGCCCAAAGTATTTGTATTCACTCAAAGTCTTTTGGCCAAATGCTTAACCAAACAGTCCCGATATACCAAGGAATGTGAATCGCTTCAAATTGGTCGATAAGCTGTTTAACAGAAGTGTTTTCTAAGCCGCTTGGGAGAGCCTAAAAAGCTAGATCTTTCGTCCCGCAACAGATTTGAAATCGCGCGGCAATCATAGGCAACGATAGGATAGAGAGCCTCGCTATGCTCATGGAGTCTAAAACAGAGAATTTGATTGCAGCATCGGGAATTTATCTCAACCCTTCGGTCCGGTGGTGCAACCAAGGCAACAAACACGATGATCGTCGGTCCTTGCCATGGTCTGGAGGAGGGCCGCCACTAGCGAGCTTGAGGCCATCGAACCACGGTCGGCCATGCCCTACCCCGCCGGCAACGGTGTTGCCGGCGGTGCGAGAGTTACAGAGTCGCTGCCTGCCTTGAATTTTTTTTTAAAAAAAAATTTCAGCTATTTCTCAAATTATTTTAAATAAAAATTCAAAATTTTAAAAAAATTGTCACAATAGATCGCCGGCGACCCACATCAGTCGAAAATATTAATAAAAAAAGTGTTTCGACAGAGCAAGTCAGACTTGGCACGAAAGTGATCCCTTTTTATAAATTTTGGCACCAAAGTAATATGATTAAAAATTTTGGCACCAAAGTAATCTCCGTACACAAATTTTGATACTAAAAGTGTAATTTTGCCTCACTAAAAGCCTGCAAAGACAAACACGTAAGAACTGGACCCAAAGATAAGATTAATCCGTGCTAGGCGTGGAGTGTAGGAAAGGTTCGACTTTCGGAGCACGAAACTCAAAACAGAGGCATCATCTTGGCGATTTTCATTTCGGTCGGGGCTACCTTACGATTTAACTCTGGAGACAAATTTGTGACATCCGGCTATGTTGGACATCTTCGAAATTAATTGGACTACATTCGGAGTGTTCGTAATGACCCGCGACTTTCGTCAAAAATTAGCAGAGAAAGCAGTGAAGCCATGAAGTAAAATTCAAGAAGAAGCAATTAAAGAAATAAATTCCCCTCATAACCAAAAGAGATAGGATTTTGTGCTGCAGAGATGAACCAGAGGGAAACCACCGTGGGTGCTTGGTCTCTTCGTCAGTCCTGCCTGTGTCATTGGTGGACTCAACTGGACCTCCTGATTCACGAATGTGAAGAAAATAATAGGAATAGGTACAGTAAAAGTTGTGGACTGGTTTGATGGTGATCGAACATGGCACGTTGGTGACTCACTGACGAAGAGGACGAAGAGCACGTCGGGGACGGGATGGTATCTGATCGTCGTCCTTGTGGTTGCAGAGGACCTTTTGGGCAAGGTAGTTGCTGGAACTTGCTACGAGATATCACCGGGAGCACCTACAAATCAAAGGAACGTGGGAATAGCAAAGCTAATCAATCAGGAACAAACTCAAGACTTAGCTTCCTCTATTGTGCACATGAAGCCTTCTTGTTTCTATTGCCGAGATCATGGACCGTGGCAGTGTGCTTTCAATTAGCGTGTGCCTCCTCACGTCAGTTCATGGAGGAAAGGCCAGAAACTTTCTCGTCTTATATTATATGAGTATCCCAATTTTCCTCTCCTGCTTCACTCAACCAAAACCTGCAATCACAAAGAAATAAAGGCTCAAGACGACAATTCGCTTCATGGCTGGATTGGCAAGGCAACGGCTGCGTCACCAGTTGATGGAATCAGCACCGGGTTAGCAACAGTGGAGACTAGGCAAAGGGAGCAACCGAGGAGATGGCTATGAGGGTGCAATCTCACCCCTCCCTCCGGATCCGGCTATGAGCTGCAATGTTGGACATGCGGAGCTCAGGCCGTGGAAGGTCACCTGAGATCATTCTCTGACTTCGTCTCTCTTTTTCTGGTATAAGCCTTTTGTGGCCGTGTGCTCAAAGTATGGCCTCCCCTATGATGTGAACGAAGCATCCTATTTATAGACTAAACTAGGGTTTCATGACTTTAGTATTAATTACGGAATCTTCCCTCAGCTTTCTAATAATCGCAATTTAATTCGGTGACAAAATATTCTATCCACAAAGCCTTTTTTTCCTTAATTAATGGGTATTTTTAATTAAGAAGTCTTCTCCCCAAGTTAAACATTGAATGGACCGATTTAAGCTCAAATCAGACCTCGAGACCTTGATGAATTTTTCCAAAACTGCCCACCTCTCTAACCGAATTTTGCCTTTTGAGGCTTTTGTCCATCGCTCATCGGTTTCAATCCATTTTCCTTTGCGAATTCGAATGAACGCGCAATGTAAATGCAATGCATGAGTGCAAAAATTAACGAGAAAAAATGATTAATTATTTTCATCAAAACTAAAAAAATTAGCTCTAATTTTCCATGCAAAAATGATTGAAAAAGTTAGTTAAAATTTAGGTGTCAACAACCCATTTCATGTCGTGCAAAATCTGAGCAATACCGACAAAGATTTTTTACGAGAAAAAAAATTTATGCTATAATTGGACTACACCTACAATTGGGTTTTGTGCCTCGCTATGCCTCACGAATGAAAAACAGTAGACATATACCATAAGAAATGAAATGTCGTAATAATTAGTTGGAATAATTGATTATTATTAATTAATTATTATTGGGGGATTGCTTAGTGATTACTTGGATATGAGGATTAATCACTCATGTTGGAGTGCCACGTTTAATGGAAAAATGTATCTTCATATGACCGCGTGAGAATATTCCATTGCTTTTTTAAGCATGAAAAATGACATTAAGCCAAGTTTTGAACATGACCATGTGTGCATTGAATTGAATGTGAAGATATAAACTGGTTTAGTTGGGTGGCATGCTTGTGCAGTCAGATGATAGTTACCGTCGCCTGAGGATACTTGACCAAGGCGTTGTGAAGGTAGAGAGCAACTCTCTAGTTGCAGGCTGGAAACCTCGAACTACAAATAAACAACGATGAAACTCGCTCTATTTAATGTTGGCTCTCAACCTCTGCTCTCCCATTTGTATCATTTGATAATCAATGGCTAGCTTTGCCCTCATCCTCGTGGTGTTTGGCTATGCTCCATCGGCAAGGCGGCAGGGGGGGACTGCATTATCCATGCTCATCGAGAGCTTCAGCCAAGGGGAGGGTGCTTATAAAAGCGAAAATTACACTAGCAAATTGGAGGGAGAACAAAAAATCCTACTCGTGCCTCTGATGGGAAGGGGAAAAGAAAAATTTGTAAAATTCACTCAGCAAAGTTGGAGATGGTACGACACAAATGAAACTAAGAAAAGACTTATTTTCCCTTTCCCATTAGAAGTAATTTTTTTTATAACTTCTCAAATTGAGAGAAATACAATTTCATAAGTCAAAATTCACTTTAGAAATAAAAATTTCTTTTAGAAGTAAAATTTATTATGAGAAACGGATTTCTGCTCCATAAGTATTTTTGAAGCACAAATTCAATTCCATTAGCGTTACTATGTGTATCCTTAATTCTTCGCCTCCTTTTGCAGATCAATTATTCTTGAAAAAGAGCATGTAGAGCCCAAAAAAAGAAGAGAAGAAGATGAAAGACAAAATTTTGCTCTTTTGTGCTGGTTGAGATCGAAGGTGGTATATTTCCTTCAAATCCCGCGAGAAGATGCTCGTGGTATATTTCTCGGATGATTGTTCAGAGTGGTTTTGTCCTTATTTGCTTGTAGATTTGAGAAAACTGACTGCAGTACAGTTTCTTTTTAACGGATCACTCGGTGCTCAACCGTCCTTCAGCTATGTCTTTCCCAGCTTTGCCCAATAACGGTATTCCTCTGGTTTGAGATATAAATTGCCGATTAGATTGTTTGTGATACCTTCAGATATTGTCTACCTGTGTGGAGCAGCGGCCTTTCTTCGTGAGTGCATCTTGAGTCTCGACTTTGTTTTAGCTCAGTGCCGAACGAACTCTGTATCTTAGGAAACGAGAATTTTCAACTTTCTTTTAGCTCGGTGTCTTTGCTGGATGGTCATTGGCAAGCGACGTGCTGCGAGAATGAGAGCCCTGCATTTGCTAACTACGCTGAGACAAGATGTCGCCTTCTTTAAAAATGAGACTGATGCCGGTATATTAGCACATGCGGGTTTGATATCAATTTCGATGAAGGTACCCATTTCATGTTGTGCAGAAAAAATTCATCTTTGCTTGCATCCAACTCAAAAATCATGAAGCCCATGATCGTTCTGCTTTCCTGAAATGGGTCCATCATAACACACCCACCCCTTCTTTACAAAATTTCCTCAACTTAAATCAAATCAAATCAAAGCCCTCACTCACTCTCTCTTTCTTCCACTTGCTCTTTTCTTTATCCAACTCGGTCACAGAGACCGACAAAAAGAGAGAGAAGAGAGAGGTCTCGTCCCTTTCAACTCCCTCGAGACCAGATGATGCCATCAAAGACTCTCTCTCTCTCTCTTTTTTCTTTTTTTGCCCCTTCTTTCTTGGGTTGGAGCTGGCTATGCCAACAAAGACGAGACAGGTGAGCGAGTCAAAAGAGAAGAAGGGATTTATCCAAAGGACATGCAAAGCCCGCTCTCTCAGAATCCAACACTCTCACTCTCTCTCTCTCTCTCTCTCTCAAGTCCCCCGTCCTTCTCCATTGAAAGCTTCTCTCTCCCTCCCTCTCTCTCTCTCTCTCTCTCTCTTCTCCCAACATTTTCAATTTCTTTACCTCCCGTCAAGAATGGCGTGATTTACATCAATAATCGCCCCCATCCCATGCCCGCCCCAGCGCCATTTATAATCCCATAGAGCTCCTTCACCTTCTCTCTCCATCCCAAAAATGGCGATGCCCACTTCTCTCTCTTGCCTTCTCTTCACCCTCCTCTCCTTCTCTCCTGCATTGGCGAGCTCTCGCACCTTCTCCACCCCCTCCACCACCACCGCCGTCCTTGACGTCAGTGCTTCTGTCCATAAATCCCTCAACGTCCTCTCCCTCGACCCTAAAACGATGCCGCTTCGCCAACGGCAAGAAGCTGAGCCCTCGTCCTCTTCTTCCTTGACGCTCCAGCTGCATTCCCGGGCCTCGCTCCAAAAACCTTCGCAGAGGGACTACAGGTCCTTGACATTGGCCCGGCTGGAGCGCGACTCCGCCCGAGTCAAGTCTCTCGCGGCTCGCTTAGATCTGGCCGTCAATGGCATTGCCAAATCAGATCTGAAGCCCCTCGACGCGAGCACGGAGAGACAAATCGGAGCCCAAGGTTTCGAGAGTCCGGTGGTGTCCGGAACCAGCCAAGGGAGCGGCGAGTACTTCTCACGGCTCGGCGTCGGCGACCCACCTAGCCAGGTCTACATGGTCATCGACACCGGGAGCGATGTCAACTGGGTGCAGTGCGCCCCCTGCGCCGACTGCTACCAGCAAGCCGACCCCATCTTCGAGCCGGCTTCCTCGGCTTCCTTCTCCCCTCTCTCCTGCGACGCCCGACAATGCAGGTAGGACCGTTGACTGGTGCCACGTTATTGTATTCCTGTCGAATGGAATTGATTGTGCAGATATTACTTTATCGTTTAATTCGCACCGTGTTGCGCTCGCAGATCCCTCGACATCTCCGAATGCCGCAACGGAAGCTGCCTTTACGAGGTCTCCTACGGCGACGGCTCCTACACCGTCGGCGACTTCGTGACGGAGACCATCACCCTCGGCTCCGCTCGGCTCAGGGACGTGGCCATCGGCTGCGGCCACAACAACGAGGGATTGTTCGTCGGCGCCGCCGGCCTGCTTGGTCTCGGTGGCGGTTCGCTGTCGCTCCCGTCCCAGCTCAATGCTTCCTCCTTCTCCTACTGCCTCGTGGACCGCGACTCGGACTCGGCCTCGACCCTCGAGTTCGGCTCGCCCTTGCCGCCCAACTCCGTCACCGCGACGCTGATCCGGAACCCCCATCTCGACACCTTCCTCTACCTGGGCCTTACCGGGATCAGCGTGGGCGGCGACCCTTTGCAGCTCCCGGAGACGGCGTTCCAGCTCGACCACGACGGAAGCGGCGGGATCATCGTCGACTCGGGCACGGCGGTCACGCACCTTCGGGCGGAGGTATACGAGGCGATGCGCGACGCGTTCGCGAGGGGCACGCGGGGGCTGCCGGAGGTGGAGGGGTTCGCGCTGTTCGACACGTGCTATGACCTGTCGTCTAAGGGAAGCGTGGAGGTGCCGGCGGTGGCGCTGCGGTTCGGGGACGGGAAGGAGTGGGCGTTGCCGGCGAAGAACTACATGATACCGGTGGACTCGAACGGCACGTTCTGCTTCGCGTTCGCGCCTACGTCGTCGGCGCTGTCGATACTGGGGAACGTGCAGCAGCAGGGGACACGTGTGGGTTTCGACCTGAGGAGCTCGCTGATCGGGTTCGTGCCCAATAAATGCTGAGCGGCTCGTTGTGGGTTTTCTTGGCGTATGCTGAATTGGCGGTTATGCCACTGGACCAGTTGACGTGGCACGAGCCATGAGCCGAGTCTAGTTTTGTTTTTTACCGGCTATGCTAAGGACGAGGATGAAGAAAGGCAAAGATAAAGAAAAGTGATGTGATGAATCGTAATTTACTTTGCACCACTCGCAACTTAGAACGTCTAAGGTCCGCGGGTCCGTTATTGCAGCGCCGACAAAGCACTAGTCCACACGAGATATAATACAGCTACAGCTAGACAACGCAACACAAACTATTCTAGATGTCTACTCACAACGTAAAAATCGAACTCTTGGAAGATAGATGACTCGCCTACCATTGGGCCGACTATTTCAGTGACGATGACGAACCATCTTCTCCCTAATAATGCTATCAAGCTCATGTTGTCGTATTTGGTTAAATTAATCATTCCATGATGTGACAAGTACATATACTTATCCACATAAGACTCCAGGAGTGCCCACACAATAATCACATTTGAATCCATTTGAGAAACCACATTTAAGGATATATGTATAAGCCTCGAAGAATTTGTTCACAAGAATCAAACTGTTAATCTTGGCATTGAAATTGACACGAAAGGAACAACAGCAAAGAGTTGAATTCCCAAAGTTGTTCAAACGTCCGATGTAAAAGAACAATGAAGATTCACTCAACTCCTCTGGCATGAAAAAGAAAAAAAATAACGACAAAAACCATACATTAAAAAAGAAAAAGAAAAGAAAAGAACCTATTCACCAAAATATAAAACGAATGAAAATTTGTGGACTAACCAACGTCGCCCTCCCTCACCCACCCACTCATTTCGAATAGAATGCCAGAATGGGCCTATTCTCTTGACCGAGCTCACACGCCGCCGTCTAAAAGCCCAAAAGATTTGTTGGATCAAAAGCCTCTCCTCTCAAAGCCTCAAACAATCAAGAGTTTTTTTTTTTTCCCAAAATAATACAAAAAAATATATATTAACCATTTTAGGTCTCAATTTAATTGCCCAGGGGCCCGCCCGTGGGCCCCCTTTTGTGCAAAGGAGGAGAGCCTCCTGCAACACGCCGCCTCCCTCGGCAAATTAATTGCCGAGGGAGGGTTTTATTTATTTTTAAAAAAATATAAAATAAAAAATATATAATATTAGATTAAAAAATAAAATATTTAAAGTTTTGGATTTTGTATTTTTAAAATGCCGAGTAAAGTATTTTAATTTTTTTAGTTTACTTAAATATTTTTTCGACGCCATCTTATCGGTTCGCGGTCCCGTTGTCAAAAAATTATTTACGTGCCTCGACTTTAAGAAAAACGAGCGAGACGACGACGTTTGCTCTCAGGATGATCATATTTACGTAAAAAAAAATATATACGCGTCTCGCTTTTCTCGAAGCGAGGTATGATCATTCCGTGGCCCTGCGAGCAAAAATCAATGCCATCGCCTTACTCGTTCATTAGATTTTCTCGGAGTCGAGGCACGTAAATATTTTTTTTACATAAATATAATCGCTCCTCGGCCACCCGAGCGAATGCCGTCGCCTCGCTCATTTGCTAGGCAACGATATTTACGTAAAAAAAATATTTGTGTGCCTTGACTCCGAAAAAATAAAAAAATATTTGCGTGCCTTGATTCCGAAAAAAGCTAGCAAACGAGCGAGGCGACGACATTCGCTCGGGGGGCCGAGGATTACTCGCCTCGACTCAGAGAAAAGCGAGTGAACCAGCGAGGCGACGGCATTGGCTTTTGCTCGCGGGACTACGGAACGATCATACCTCGCTTCGAGAAAAGCGAGGCGCATAAATATTTTTTTTTACGTAAATATGATTACTCTGCGGTCCCGCGAGCAAACGTCGTTGTCTCGCTTGTTTTTCTTAAAGTCAAGGCACGTAAATATTTTTTTTACGATGGGACCGCGAATCGACGAGACGGCGTCGAAAAAATATTTATATAACTAAAAAAATTAAAATACTTTACTCGGCAATTTAAAAATGCAAGACCCAAAATTTTAAATAATTTATTTTTTAACCTAATATTATATTTTTTATTTTTAAATTTTAAAAAATAATAAATAAAACTCTCCCTTGGCAATTAATTTGCCAAGGCAGCGGGCCTGCTACACTCCTTTTTACACAAAAGGGGCCCAAGGGCGGGCCCACTCGACAGTTAAATTGCCGAGGTATATCTAAAATGGTTAATATTTTTTTAAAAAAATTAATTTTGTAAATTTTTATTTTTATTTTTTGGTATTATTTTGGAAAAAAAACTCAACAATCGAACACTTTTCTTTTGTGGCTTGAAATGAACTTTCTTACAAATACAAATAGAATGGGACCAAACTTGTTCGATTCTGACTAATGTATCGCAGTATCTACAGCCATAACTCCTCCCCTCGAGCATCTATGGCTGTAAATCTCCAATGGTCTTTAACTGCTACGCCGACTTCTCGTTCAGATCCCACCAACTGAGATTTGGACAGGGGTAGATATAGTGTATGCAGATCGGAAATAGAGGGGCAAAAAAATGCAAAGCCCCTCTCTTCCCCAGGTGAGAGTCGTGAAGCAAGAGGCAAAGTCCCACCTAACACCGCTCATGCATTTGTCCTCATGCAAGCGAAAAAAAAAAACAAAGTAGCCTGATTTTGCTTCTCATTCATTGTGAGGATTCGCTTTAGATTAAGTCGCATAAAATTCATTTTCCTAAAAGGAAAGAAGGAAGGGATTTTATCCCCCCCCTTTTAATCCCCCTAGGCGAACAATTTGTGAATACGACCCCGTTTATACGACTAGTGAGTAGAATGTGATCAAGCATTGTTTAGTACTTTGTGTGTTTCGCGAAAAATGAATGATTTAAACCACTTGTATCGATAGAATCAATTAATCAATGAAAAACAATCTTAATATCGATAATAATTCATGCCTAAGCTATTTCTTTGTTTGACTTTAGCAAGCGATCTTTTATTTTTTTTTTGGAAATTTTTTTCCTTTTAATTATTCATTTTTCACGAAATAGAAGGAGCTCAAGTCAGAGATTGATTGTGTTATATGCTAATTAAGTAATATGGACAAGTTCTCGGATGGGTCAAATCGTGGAATCAAAGTCAACGGAGCGGGGATCATGCGTGAGTGATGGGCAAAATGACGTGGGCAAGAAGGAAGATCAGGTCAGGTTCCGAATTTACAAAGAATTATTGTCGTTTGATGTTGTGGCCACCAGTGGAACTTTCCTTTGGTTTCGTCTCTTTTGACTTCAAAAGAGAGGCTTTATCTCTTTGTGGAAGAATACTCTATTACAACAGCAATCTTCCCTTGAAGCAACTTATTTTAGTAAATTAATGATCGTTTTCTTCACGTATTACTTGGTTATTTTAGATCACGATCCTTCCTTCTTCTTTTTGGCATACTTTGACTGTATAAATGTTCCTTTTTTTTTTTTCCCTTTTTACGCGAGTGGCTTTACACGCCATAGCAATAATCCCCAGTCAAGGACGGGCAAGACAGTTTGTGTAAAGTTTCCTTTGCATTGAGGGCGTACAATCAATTGGTTCTTCTTTTTTTTTTATGCTCATGTTTGTTTCATGACAAATGAATGATTTGAGAAGCATTAACCTCAAAAAAATAATTTTTTATTGCTTAAGATAACCGGTCTATGAAAAAATATTTTTCATTATCGTTTACAATTTATGTCCAAGCATTTTTGAGGGTGATGAAGATAATCTTTTTTTTTTTCAAACAAGCGATCGTTTTTAGAAAAATGTTTCTCAAATCGTTCATTCCCCGCGAATCAAACGGAGCATTAGATGAACAATTGTTTATAGGAATTTTGAGGGCGAAATGTTTGCTTCTTATCTTGATGGGGCTACGAAGGTCCAAAAAATTTCAAAATTTAAAATTGGAGATTGTACACAAGTTTCTAAATCTTTAAGATCATTAGAAGCGCTTCAAACTAAGCATGCCCTATACATCTACATGGTCATGCGCTAAGTAATGATGATTTGTACCAGCAACCCATTCGCCTCCTTTGCTCTAGACGTGCTCAAAATTATCCCTAAAAGAACGAGCTGGTACACAACTAGAGTTGATAGGCGCATCGTACAACTTTCGCCGATCCAAACCGTAGAGCCTAATTCGTCCCTCTCTCAATTAATGAATTTACCAACTCCTTTGCCATTTCGTCCACGGAAGTTAAAATATATATTGACATCGGCCGCCTTGCATGTTGCCGTAATTGGCAACGGTCGCGGCTTTTACGACACTTGCGATAGGATGGGCTCACGGAGGTATCGACGGCTTCTCCTCAAATCAGAGCCAATAGTGGATAGTGTTGAATTGCAATTTCTCCTAACTTTATTGCAGTTATTTGCAGTAAGCATAACTAAAGGCGGCCTTCTTTTTTTTTTTTTTAATCTCTTGAAAAAAAAAGAAATTAATCAAAATTCTAATCTAAATTTTCAAATATATTCATGCGACAAGAGCGATCGACTTGACGCGATTGTTCTGATACGGATGCATTATATACGTATTTCGACATAGCCTAGTATGCAGAGTGAGATAATAGGAAATAATATCGTTTTTTTACTAATTATTTGACCCAACTCTATCCGATGAAATTAAGAAGAAAACAATCGAAATTACGAATGTATTGTCCTCGCTTTAGCCGTTGAGTTTCAGTTTCTCGTTCCTTATGTTCTCTCTCCCTTTGAACCTTTCCCTCTCCCTCGCGCTCTCTCTCTCTCTCTCTCTGCAATTTTTCTGTCAAACTTAATGAATTGGTCGTCGATTTAAGTCTACCTAAAACCCTAATAATTTCCAATTTATAATTTTACTTTGACCTTCCTCGCTTCTTCTTCGTCTTCACCTTAGAGTCACGTTCTCTCTCTCTCTCTCTCTTTGTACTATTCAATTTCGAACTCGAACATATACGGGAACACCTTGACTTCGCGGGGAGAAAATGCTGATCCCCATTTGATCAGAGGTCGAGGATGAGCGACTCGCAGGGTTCGTCTTCCCCTGAATTGGGCTCCATCGTCGCTGCCGACGAGGTAAGTGCAGTTCCGCCCAATCACCTATCGCCACCGTTGCGGCCATCTCGATTTGGGATCCTGAAACAATCGCTTTCACTTTTTCTAATTGCTTGTAGTTGCTTGAACTTTAAGTGATTTTTGTCTGCTTTAAAGGAAAAAGTTTTGCAGAGTCATTAGCTGCTGTCCGGAGACTAAAGTTTCTAGATAGCTTTGATGAAGCCCGCCAGTTTGCTGCCTCAAGTGCGGCGGTTGGTTATCCTTGCGAAATCCGTCGTCGCTCAAATGATGCTTTTTAGTTGTCCTACAGTCTTTTCTTACGTTATTACTTAGTAAAGAGTGAGGACAGGGTATTTGTGGATTTTCTGTGAAATGTTAGGTTTCAGATCTTTTCGGCCTCCGTTGCTTCCCTTCTAACTGGTTGGTTGATTCTTTCTATTTGATCGACACGTTCACCATACCAATTTCCTATTTTATCCCCGTCCGACTATGTTAGGCTGATGTTTGGTCTTACCGTTTCTTTTGGCCCTCCCTTTCTTATTTGTCGCTGGACTGAATCGGAGCGTAGTCTAAATTGTTGTAAAATGATTTTGGGCATCTAACTATTTGTTTACCCTTTCCACTGCAGAATGCTGGGAGGAGTAGAAGAAGCTATGATTCTAGTCAGATACTTGCTTCTCCGCCCTCAAGGCGCTGGAGGGATGTTTTTTGGTTAGCAATATTTTTGATCCACTTGCTTGGTTTCGGCGTTATCCTCGGACTTCTCGGACTTAACAGGTTTGAGAAATCGGACAGACTAAATCTTGACAAATTAACCAGCGCGCCATCTGATAGTGATGCCGGATTGACGGAGGAGTACTGGCCATTATATGCCGTCGCTGGTGGTGCAGGAACTCTTCTCGGATGGATGTGGTTGTTGTTTCTGGGTTCTCAAGCTAACCACATGATGAAAGTGTCGGTGCATATATTGACTACTTATCTCGCCGTGATTAGTGTGATGTGCTTCTGGGGTGAGCGCTTTTTCTGTGGTGTTGCTTTCGCAGTTGGAGCTGCACTGCAGTTTTTGTATGTGATATCTGTTATAGACAGGTAGAGATTGTATTTTATTGTGAATTTTCATGTTTTGTAGGAGTAAATGTCTTGATTTAAATTACATTATTACATTGTAAAGGATGACCGAAATGAAGGTTCTAAAAGCTCGACTCTGTACTAGATCTGTCAGTTCCTATAATTTGGATGTCGTTGATCATAAATGCCTTACTTTAAATATAGTTATGAGTACTTGGAAATAGGAATATTAACTGACTTTACACTTGAATGGACTTTGATATCTGATTTTCTTTCTTAAATGAACCCATGCGGTATCCTTAACAGACAAATTTTGTCCTTCGGCATTGATAGAGGGCAATGGCGAGAGGATCATGTGGACTTCAGTTGGTGAGGGATGTAGATGTTCAAGTTAGACCTAATACGATCCCTCGTTCGAACAGAATTTAAAGTTTATGTAAAAGTCTCCTTCATGTTTTCAACGTGCATGTAGAATTGCTGCTGTCTAAATGGTCCTAGAATTACCAATTCTAAGTCTTTCGCTCACTTTGTTGTTTTCTTTTGCAGACTTCCATTTACCATGTTGGTGCTTCAGAAGGCTGTCAAGATGGTATGGAATCTGCCTGAAGTTACGAGAATAGCATATTTGTTTATGCTGGTTATGCTTTTATGGATGGTAATATGGTCCTTCGGAGCAGCTGGTGTCATTGCATCAAGCATGGACGATGGTAAACGCTGGTGGCTTCTTTTGGTGAGCTGGCAAGTTTTGCTCTTTATTTGTCTGAACAAACTTGGGATATAATCTACAATCAAAGAGTCAGTAGAGCTGACAGGATGAAGTTGATGACTTCTGTAATGAATTATTATTTACATGCAGGTGCTCTCTGTAAGCTTATTTTGGACAGGTGCAGTTCTTTGCAATACTGTGCATGTAATAGTGTCTGGTTTGGTGTTTCTGGTTCTCATCCATGGAGGTCGACGATCATTGTCAATGCCACAAAACTCATTATTGAATACACTTCGATATGCTGTGACTACATCTTTTGGAAGCATATGTTACGGATCACTATTTACTGCTGCAATACGGACATTGCGTTGGGAGGTGTGCATGTTGGCTTATATTTTCCTTCTTACGCCGAGCAATTTAGCTCTAATTGGTATGTCACTGGTATTTTGAAATTTGGCAACATTAATTCATTCTTCCTGCTTAATACATCTGCCAGATCAGGGGATTCCGGTCAAAAATTGGCAACAATGAATGTCTACTCTGCTGTGTGGATTTTCTCTTCAACCTTGTCGAAACACTTGTACGCTTTTTCAACAAGTATGCTTATGTACAGGTACCTTTTCTGTTCTTTGTAGTCCTTTTTTTTTTTTTTGAAAATCAATCAGCTTCAGTCTGTAGGTAAATTAGTCTAAGGTTTAGATACCAGCTTTATCATTCCTTTTGGGCATTTTGGAGAGTGTGTTCCATTGTGTGGTTTTACAATGCTACCTTTGATAGTTGAGCTAGTGTTGTCTACTATCCCTTGATTGCTAGTGAGAGTTGTAGTGGCATTACTTGAGGGCATTTATGGCTGCCTCATTTTGGTCCTTAATGAACGGTTCCATTGGGAAAGCATTTTTATAATTTTGGAATTTAAGAATATGATGAGTAATGAAAAACATTGTACAAAAGTGACAGGCTTCTGGTTAGTTGAACAAAAAGCATATGCAGTTGACTAAAATCCGAGGAGTTTCGCTGGTGTGAATATACGCTATAGTCGTGTGTGACTGGTAGTTAGAACTAGAAACATGAGAGTGCACAGGCATACAATATGTACAGAGGGAATGATTTTGGTGCTTAAATGCATGGTGGGGAAAAATAAGTGAGAAGCAAAAGTTATGGGCGGTTGGCCCTGATTGGTATTTAAGCATGCAATAAATATGGAGTTGAGGGGGATTGAGAAAATTTTTAAGTGTACTGCTTCCATTACAATCTGATGAATTTTGAGAATATTTGGTAATCGATATTTGATCCCGACCCCAACTAGTTTGGGATAAGGGTGATGGTGATGGTGATGGTGATGGTGATGGTGATGTTGATGTTGGTAATTGATATTTGATCTGTAAAAAGTGAAATCTTATCAACAATAAGTTGTCAGCTTCCAGATGGCACAATCAAAGAAACCCTGATAATCTTTTATCTGCAGGTATCGCATATGCGCAAAACGAAGTCAGTGTAAGTACTTAAAACAGTATAACCATCTTCGAATTACAAAATTCACCGCCAGCATTCATTGCCCTTATAAGGACAACAAATCATTTTACCTGGATTGATTCTAGTTGTACGGAAGGAATAGAGGGACTAACAATGATATGAATGGAACAGAATTATACGTATCAGATTACAAAGAAGAAACAGGAATAAGGGTCTCATTTCTGATGCTGATATTGGCTGTGATATATCTATTCCTTTTGAGATGGTAGTCCTAAATATTCTATTTGGTCTGCTGTAATAGCATGACGTATACAAGAAGCTTTCGTCAAATGTTCTGTTCGTTATGATGACATTGTTCCGCACTTGCATATGATCAGATGCAAGTTGGAAAAGAAATTGATTTTCCTCAAATTGATGGCATTTGCAAGTTATTAGCTCCTTATATTCTAGCCCTGTTACCCTACTGTGAATGTTGCATAGCTCAAGCTTGCAGCATAAGTTCTTTGCTTTTCTCCATGTTGAATCTTTTGATATTTTTTTTGTTGAGGTTTCCTTTTTCTTTCAACATAGAGTATTTTCAGCGGCATTATGATATATCTTTGCATGACAATCCTTTAACTCTTTGTCAGATTGCAGTTTATGGTAAAAGCTTTAACCATTCTGCAAGAGATGCGTGGGAGTTATTTCAGTCCACTGGCGTTGAGGCACTTGTTGCATATGATTGCTCTGGCGCTGTTTTGTTGATGGGCACCATCTTGGGAGGGCTTGTAACTGGAACTTGCGCTGGAGTTTGGGCTTGGTTTAAGTTTAATGATAGAGTTGTTATGGTTGGCTCCACTTCAATGTTGATGGGTATGGTTTTGGTAAGTCTTCTCTCTCTCTCTTTCTCTCTCTCCCCCTCCCTATCTACAATCTTTGTCATTTTGGAGTGGCGATAATTTATTAATCGACAGTATAACGGAATAGCATTTTGACGAAGCTGATTTCGCCTGCTTAGTTCTAATTTCATGGACTTATTTTTAGTGCTTTTCTGTCCCAAATGTGTAACATATGCCATAATGGTACAGTGTAGTATGTATGCTGACAATTGATTGCTTTGAATGTGGGCCAATCTGAAATGAAATATCGCACTAAAAGAATGGCTTCTTGTCGTCGTTGACATATGCCCGACTTTGGGACTTCCTGGCATCCCCTTTTATTGCGGTATGACTACTTGATTTCATCTTTTCTCACGGCTTAAATAATATATTTCAGGTTGGAGTAGCAATGGCTGTGGTGGAAAGTGCTGTTACATCTATCTACATTTGCTTTGCAGAAGATCCCCAATTGATTCATAGATGGGACGCTGAGTTCTTCAACCAGTTATCGGAGATGCTACATCAGCGTCTTCAGCATAGGAGTGCGAGAGCGACAGAAGTTTTGACACACAGTAGGTTCGATGGTCGGATACAAAATACATTTACTGTTTGAGAAAGTAGACAGTGAGAAGAATGCACTTAATTATCTTAATAAGCTATTTATTGAGGGAAAAAAGTTAGGTTCTTTGGTTTGGGCATATTGTGTCTATCACTCATTCTAGCTATAGGTCAGTTTTTTGCGGCAATGCTGGTGCTGCAGTGTAACTGTGGATAAATAGCTAATTCTTCTTTTGCCAATTGATATCACAAGTGACTGTTAATTCTTCTTCTGTCAATGTTACGCAAGGCGTTGTTAATACTTCTTTTGTCAATTGACATAGGCTTATCTGGTCCGATGCGCTGGCGGAATTAATTGATCAGATGGACTCAATAAAAAAAGAGGAGGAAACATCAAATTAACCCGCCACTGCTTACATAGGTTATGAAATTAGCGTTAGGCTGTGCCATGCGGAAAAGATAAGCCTAAGTTGAGGTCACCATCCTCACTAATTTAACCTAATTCAAAAGGGCATAAAAAGATGATTCTTATTATGTACGCTGTTGCTCGGAAACAAACATTTACAAAAAAATTTCATGTCGTGCATCAGACGTCATGTAAAATGATTTCAAAACTATCACTTGTGCATCTTCTGCTCCACTTGCTTGTACATTAATTTCCTGCGGTTGTTCGTCCTTCCTTCGAACATGAACCAACTTAACATTAGCACTTTAAGACATGATCAACAGATTAATATGTCGTATCCCAAAAACCAAAACCAAAATAACAAGAGAAAAAGAAAAGAAAAGAAAAGAAAATCAGGGTGATTCTCGAATTAGCAATCCAAGAACTCACCGAAGTTGTGTCTTCTTCTCTTCTGAACCAACTGAGGAATGAACACACCAGTCCCACCAATGTTGCCACTGCTCCACAAATTCAAAAGCCAAGCTGGGACTGACCCGGAGTCATGATTTTCCCATTGGCCCAAGTTAGAAGCAGCCTCGTATCTTATATTGCTCGGAAAGCCTAATCGTCTGGAGGAATTTGTTTTGGTCTCAACGGCGATATCATCGTCCTCGCCGTCGTCTGCCATTAGCAGGATGATCTGCTTCTCGAGCTCGGCGTAGTGGACGTCATCGCTGTCACCGCCAATGCTGCAATGGGGTTCGGTTTGGACGTACATTGCGGGCTTATGGAGGGTCAAGGATTGATGTGGTACTAGGGAACGCTTCGTTTGTTTGTTGGTTTTTTTTTTTTTTCCCCTTTGTTCTCTCTCTGTTCTCCCCTTGACAAAAAGGGTTTTTGGGTTTAGGAAATATATAGGAAGGAGATGATCAAGAGGAGGAAGAAGATGGTCAACTTGGGGTCTTACCTTGACCCAAATAGAACAAGTTCATGGAATAAGAGTATATGTCGATTTTTGTAGGTTAGTGCATGTTTTAATTCTTTAAATTATGGCTTGCCGGGGTGGTTGCTTGTTGACTCTGCTTTGAACAGGTGCACATCTCCGACCAAAAAAAATAAAATAGGGACACATCACTCAAGAGAATCCGAAGCTTCGATTGGCCATGCTTTCTAATTATTAAGATTAAGATACTTCATTAAATGCGTGTGCGTGGAAAAAGCTTATATATTTTATTTAGGCACAGACGTTTTACTAAACGTGGCCCTTTGACTCGGATGCTACCTATACGTTATGCAACAGAATTGAAGTTATCCTCGAACCGGTTCGGGAGCCCGAGACATTATTAGGAGTTTTAAAGCTCGACTACTCTTCTGAGAAATTTCAACTGCATTGGATCAGCGTCGACGAGTCGTGCGAACCCTGTGAGCATCCGACACGTTTTTCGAACCTGGACCTGAAACTTTTTTAGTTTTATTTCAAGAAGGGCGTCCGGGTTAGTTATTATATTTCTAATTAGCCACTTTCGTTAAGTAGCAGGACTAGAAAGACAAAACAACTATTAGCGTCTAAGCATAACAAATCCCAAAAGGAGCTAGGGGAGCTTAGAAAGACAATTAGAAGGGAGGGATCCTAGTCTACAAACTTTTGCAATCCAATCAGCACAACGAATCGTAGCATAATTAACACGATATAACTACAAAATCTACAAGTTTTATCCAAGTAAACAAAATTCCACGCATCACGAGTTGGACATGCCAACTTTTGGCCCGAGTGCGAGTGTTTTCATGATCATTCCAGATTTCACGTGGAACTTATTATGTCAGAACTAATTCTTTAATTTTTGAAACTTGAAATCCATCTTGTATACTTTGAAATCTGAAACCTCCCATGTCATCCGGAAACTAATTAATTTTTTTTTTTATGTTTTTAGTTAAGCAAAATAAAAGCGATTGCAACAACAAAATTTCGCGTTTGTCAATATCAACAATCCATAAAAGATGAATACGTTATATAAATTAAACAATAAAAAATTCCAAACAAGTAACATGAAATCTGACATGCATGCTGTCTTGACCTAGCATGCATGCTTGCAGTTAACAAATTTATAAAATAAAATAAAATAAAAAAGAAGAAGAAAAACCAAGTCCGGCTATCCGGGCTTTCCATGCGCTCCAATGAGAATCGGGCCGGTCGACGCTCCGAGAAGCCGGTAACCCGGTTATAAGCTGAAATTCATCCTAATGACCATGTTGGGACCTTTGCGATTTGCGACTGGCCAGCCCAAATATTCTTCAATCTCGTTCTATCCATGACCGTCACATCCACATTAAGGTAGGAGACAAATCTTGTTCTCCCTCATCTGCTTCGAGGTTTGATGAAATTGAAAGTGTACGAAAAAGGAAATCTCACGACCAAGCGAATGTTTGCAGAATAAAGATAGCTGCCCATTTGCACGTGCAATCACATCGAATGTCTTGCTGCCCCAAAGTATCTATTATCACGACACGACTCCCCGACCATGGATGCAAATAGGAGGCGGGAAAAAATACTAAAAATATCTATCACATTAATATAAATTCAGTATTAAAAAATTTGAATGGTCTAACCTTGTTCTACTTTTTTTTTGTATTGGCACCAATGCAATCAATCTAATCAATTTTGACAGAAACAATTGACATATAAGTTCTCCATTTGTATAATTTTAGTACTTTTTCTTCTTCTTTTTTCCATTTTTCTTGCCCTTTTCTTTTTTATGGTGGCCGGCAAGTCCCTCCTCACTAGATTTGTCGAGGCCGATCCTCGCCTAGGCAAGGCCAGCCCTTGCTAGCCAGGGAACGAAAAAAAGAAGAAAAAAATAAAATAAAATAATTTTAAAATGTTCACGTCATCACTGACCGTGCTATGGAGAATAACTGATGTCGACATCAAAAATTTTTGGCCAATCTAAATTGGTATTAACATATAGATAATTTAGGACTAAATTAATTAAATTAAAGTATTTAGAATTAAAGAGGTGAAGAAGGGACAAAAAAAGGAAAGAAGATAAGGGGGAAAAAAAATAAAAAAAAGAGCAAATGCTTGTCTGCAGTTGAATGCTTATCATCTTCTTCAGCAAGAAAAAGAAGAAGAATATTTAACGTGTAAATTCACTTTTCGCAAAATATGATAAGCCAGACTCGATGTTACGTGTTGGGGCCAATAAGGCCAACCCTGGGTACATTCATCGTCCCGGCATAATTGGTGCGAAAACGAATGATTGAGTGGTCTGACCAGCAATCAGACAACTCCATCATCACGATGGTGACAGCGATGTACACCATGCATGAATCTGATGAACGGCTGGCAGCAGGTGAAGCTATGAAGTGACGAGACCAAGCATTTGACCCCAATCCGAACCACTTCAGTTCGAGTTCGGCCGTTCGTGAGCAACTTCCATGGTCCTCCTGAAAACGTGGAGGAAGGGCCTGAGAGGAGAGGGCCCTAGGGCTCGTGCACAATCCCCGACGTCTTGAGAGTTGATTTTTTCTTTCATATCGGATGGCTTGCCCTCCCCTGTTCAAGTTCCACGCGCTCTAAAAGTGGAAGGAAACGTCAGGGAAGCTCTCTCTCTCTCTCTCTCTCTATCTCTCTCTCCAGACTCGCATAATTCACCAGTACGTGTCTCCCAACAAGGTCCCGCGGAAAAGATGTTATTGGGAGGCAACCTAAAGTTCCCACTATGGCACTGTTCATTCCCCCTCATATGTCAATAATGTCATGCCACATATTATTCTAAAGGGTATCACAGATTCTAATTTGCGATCCCCCAATCTTCTTCGACCCAAATAAGGTTCTCATAACATGTCTTATCTTTATCCTATACGCAGAGAGCGAGGATCTGCCAATGAGGGTCGAGGACGTAGCCTCTGAAGAGTTGCTTTTGGGGTTAGACGTTGTTATTCGTGCATGAGATCTAAGCATCCAAGCCAAGTCACTTGACAACTCAAACGCTTCTTGATTCATAATGAGCGTATCGAGTTTTGCCTTTGCCCTATTTTGAGGTGTCTCCCTGTCAAGAGGGGAAAATCCAAGGGCTCCAAATACCATGATTCCCTGTCATCATGGAAGGAGATCCGGATCCTATTTTGAGATTCTCTCACGTACGATGATCCGAGAAAGAATATATCGTTTTAGGGCATTCGAGTGCAGCGAGGTAGATTTTGTCGCAAGTACTGTTGTGCTGGCCTTGGTGGCAAATGGCTTTAATATGTACAAAGACTTGTTTGATTCGTGTCGAGCAATTAATCTTAATGATCATGTTCGAATGCATATGATGAATGACTTTAGTTAGTTTTTCGGTCTTTTTAAGACTATTAATAAGCTAGTGGGTACATAAGGCATGTCATGAACATGTAAAGATTACTAGATTTGATGCGTTTGATAATTTTATGTTTCTTTTTCTTTTCTTTTTTTGCGTTGTTCTAACCCTAGATAGTTATTTTTCCAATCTCCTCGCGTACTATATAAAGAAGTACTAATGCCAAACGTTCGTCCATGAGAAGAAGAATGGCTGCGGTAACCTTCGGTCCAACCCTAACCCTAAAAGCCATCGGCGACGATGTCTCTCAAAAATGGCATGGCGCTGTAACAGATGAGGTCGGAGGGCTCATCCGAGTGTTCAAAGATGGACATGTGGAACGACCCAACATCGTCCCTCTCGTCTCTTCCGCATTGCCTCAAGAGCTTGGCGTGACATCAACCGACGCCGTCGTCGACAAGTTCACAAACGTCTGGGCCAGATTCTACGTCCCAAACCACCACCTACAAAACCAGCTCCTTCCGTTGATTGTGTACTTCCACGGCGGTGGCTTCTGCGTCGGCTCCGCCGCTTGGAGCTGCTATCACGAGTTCTTAGCCAAGCTAGCTCTCAAAGTCAACTGCGTGATCATGTCCGTTAATTATCGGCTCGCACCGGAGAACCCCCTCCCAGCCGCATACGAAGACGGCTTCAAGGCCTTGACGTGGCTAGGACGGCAGCTCCTAGAAGCCTCTAGCGAGTGGTGGACGAGGCGGTGCAACTTCTCGAGAGTTTTCCTCGCCGGCGACAGTGCCGGAGCCAACATAGCCCACCATTTGGCCGCGAGACTAGCTTCCGATGATGGCACCAAGCTCGAAGCGGCGAACTCGCTACGCTTCATGGGCGCGATCTTGATACAACCCTTCTTCGGAGGCGAGGCGAGGACGGAGTCGGAGAAGCACGCGGCGCAGATGCCTGGTTCGGCGCTGACCATGGCCGCGTCCGACAAGTACTGGCAGCTGGCCTTGCCACGGGGGAGCGACCGGGACCATCCTTGGTGCAATCCACTGAAACAAGACGAGCGTAGAGGCTGCAACTCGGAGAAACCGAGGGCTTTGCCTCGTACTTTAGTGTGCGTATCGGAGAGGGACATACTGAGAGACAGAAACGTGGAGTATTGCGGCGCTTTGGCTGAAGCGGGCAACGTCGTTGAATGCGTCGTGCACGACGGAGTCGGTCATGCGTTTCAGGTTCTTGGTAAGTCTCAAATGGCACAAGCTCGTGCGCTAGAAATGATGTCCCATGTCGGGGCCTTCGTTCATCGGTGATCTTTCGGGAATTTACAGAAAATTATACGGAATCTTTTAAAGCTTCTCCTTGAATCAGATTTTGGCCTTGCCCCTTTCGGAGAAAACCTACCAAAGCGACCAGTTGAATTATAATACGCTAAACCCTCTAATCATACCCATAGAGTGATGTTAGAGATCCAAAAGGTATAATGTACAAAGTTGGCTACGGGCTATTTCATTCGGGAAATTTCTTTAGAAATTCCTCAGCTGTAGTCCTATACCGTTTCACGTTTTGTCAATTAAATCTATTTTGGGTAATAATCGATGAATAAATGTCATTTGTCTTGTATGATACGATACGTACTGACTTGGATTATTCTTAATGACATTTTAATATCACTGGGGATATCTTTTATATTAAACAACTTCTCTCTTTTTTTGGTTCTTTTTCCTTTCTTCTTATACCGTCGCCGCAGTAAAAATATAAGCCACTGCACCCATCAAACATAATTTCAGTTGATCTATGGGGATTGTCAAATGTGCACGCGTGAGATTGTTTTATTATTCATCACGCAACGAGTCAGATGGGTAAAACGCGAGAGATAAAGAAAGAGATTGGGAGTTGCTCGACATCTTTGACCTCATTTTGTCGGTGACCTTTTCATTCGTCCGACGAGGAAAACATTCGGAAGTCAGAACGCGAGACGAACTACCAGATAAATAAATATATGGACATAAGATAGATTCGATCATATTCAATTATTTCGTAGCTGGCATATACAACTTCATTTGGATATTCTAGTTATGTGTGTTTGTTTTCTTTGTAAAAAGACGAACTCTTTGAATTTCAACGTGACGATGGAACCCCATTCAAATCTGTGCGCTCGGGAGTCGGAAGGCTTGTGTTATATAATTAGTTCACGAGTGATACAACCGAGTAGAAGTAATAAGTACAATTAAGAATTCAATAGAAATATTGTCCCAAAAACACTAAACCTATTGCATTTTTGTCAATTCATTATATTCAGCTAATTTTGACTGAAAATCGCTAACGTGTAGTGTGAACACTGAGTGAACAACTTTTATTAATGATAGATATTGATTTCCCTTCATTTTCTCCTATTTTCCTTCTTTACTTATTTTTTTCCCTTTCCTTTTTTTTTTCTTTTTACCTTTTTTTTCCCTCTCCGTTGGCCATTGCTGGACCTCATCAATGGTCAACAAAGGTTGCCGGTCTCGAGCGAGGGCAGCCCTCGCCTAGGCCAAGGTCGCCCTCGCCTGGCGAAGGGCTACCCTTTACCCGATGATGTGAGGGCACGAGTGAGGGTGACCCTCACCAGGGGCTGACAACATTCGCCAACCATAAATGAGACCTGGTGGTTGTCGGCGGAAGGAAAAATAAAAAAAAAATAAGTAAAGAAGGAAAATAAGAGAAGAAAATTAATTCAAAATATATTACAATATTGTTAATAATTGTCTAGATCAATGATTTTCGATCAATTTTGATTGGATAAACTCAACTAGCAAAGCGTGAAAAAGTTTAGGACTCAATCAGAAAAATTAAAAGGTTTATGATTGAATTGGCAAAAATACAATAAATTTAGGATTTTTTAGATAATTTTTAAAAAAACTAAAAAAATACTTTAAATTATTTAAAATTATATAAAAATTTTAAAAATTATCCAAGTCGGCGTTTGTCATGCCATGTAGTATAATCAATGTCTACGTTAGCTATTTTCGAGCAAAATTAGTCAGATTAACTCAATTAGCATAAATACAAAAAATTTAAAACTGAATTGACACCAATGCAAAAGGTTTACGACTGAATCGACAAAAAAAAAAAATCAAGACTAAATTGACACTAACACTTCTCCCTTCTAGAATTGAATGTGAATTACGCATTGTGTTCATCTTACAAAACGATTCTTTCCAGTGACACTTTCGAGGCCGAGGATATTGGAGAAAATTGTTTGGATTGGCCAACTCCCGGTTCACGTGAGAAACTCAAATTCAAGCATATCACGTCAATTTTATAGGATAAGGTTGATAAAGATCCCCAAGGACGAGAATGATGGACGAAAGTAGTGCCACGAAATTAGATAAAAGCTCTAATATACGCAACAGATATATTCCTAGGCACCGCTCTGTCCAAATATATGACATGGGATCATTCTCGCTAGGAACATAAGAGACAGTGCCGCACAAAAACCGGGAAAATAGTCTAAACCTTCTGCGCTTTACTCATTAGTCTATAAACCCTTCACAAGAACACAGTGAAAGAGACCGTCATCATATTGAACCGACGTGTGCTTGTACACCCACTTGGAATTTTGGTACTTAGCTCCGCGTGGGAGTAATATCCTATACAACTCGAACGCCTGAGCTGAGATTGTCGAAGAAGACATCTGTTTCTCTACCTCGGAGAGACTGTTGTTCTTCTACGGATCAAATCCAACCGACTTGACTATACTGCTGAACTTCGTGAGATCAAAACACATTATAAGACTATCCACCAACGACATATACTAGGCAACATGTTAAGCCAATGTACAAGGAACAACGAACGTGAAGGCAAATAAACTGGGGAAACCGCTCTTCAAGCTTCATGGTGGACAGATATAGGATTTAAGGTAAATGGATCACTATTTTCATCACAATAAGATCCCGGAACCAAGTAACTCGGTCTAAAATCGCAAACTTTAGACAGGGCATACAACCTCGAGATCAGAGTATATTCTAATCTGCCTTAACAATACAACAGCTACTCCTTCAACGGAACTAGAAATCGAGGAGATCCAATATAAGACCTCAAACTGTGAGAAGTATATTAATCCAATGTGATGTAACAGCAATTCCAGAGAAAAAACATCAAACACCGATTTAAATACATATGTCAACTTGAATCTATCGAGAGTAGCCTTTCTAGCTAGTCATCATAACCTGGTCAATAGCCTGAAGAGCTTGATTGGCAAAAAAGCGAACATCAACATCAGGATCCTCGCTAAGCTCAACTAAACAAGGCCGGATCAATTTCTCCACCGTCTGTTCAGAGGCAAAAAAAAAAGCCTTTAGAAATCAAGAGCAGACAATCATTCATCAAGAGGTTCTAAGCCTGAAAGCCGAAACAGCAGGAAAACAGGGCAAAATGTTCGAATGGAGAACATAGAATGAAATTTGCACTTGCGAAAAATGGCAATTATAAAAATGAAGATAGAAAGATCAACATCAACAACTTTATCCAAAACTAATTGGGGTCGGCGGTCGATGAACCCCAAAGATTTATAAAAATGAAAAAAAAAATCAATCAAGGAAAAATGTGTAACAATAAATAAATAAAAATATATATAGTCTACATAGCCTGTCCCAAGTCAGGGAAAGGAGGAGTACGTCAGGCGTAGCGAGCCAGTTATAAAAAAAGAGCTATTTTTATGAGAAATGAAGATAGAAAGATCAAGAAATGAAAAATTTTAAAATCTCCATGGTTTACTTACAGACTGGTCAACTATTGGCATGAGGGACTGAAGCACTTTTGCCACGTTAAACTTGATATTTGGCACCCTGCCAATTGCAAAGCACAAGCAAGTGGTCAGAAATCATTCATGAAACACATTGTAGCTTCATTAGCTTAAAGGTACCTGTCTTTTGATGCATTAACGACTACCGGCAGCAGCTTCGAGCAAGTGATGTCCGACCCCAACACAGGGGCAAGAAGAGAGATTGCACGCAGAATTGTCATTCTGTACAAATAGTGTGGATTGTTTATCATCTCCAATGTCTGCAATGTAAAACATATCAAACATTAGTTTAATTGCCAATGCGAAAAGTAGGTGATAATTTGTGCAGAAGAATAATATTCAACGGTGCCACAATAAAAGGAAAGCAATAAGGCTTCCTCTGGGAATGAAGCGGGAAGGACCAGATTTACCAAAGAGGAAAAAATGAAGCAGCAGAAGGAAGGATTAACATCGATACATCCCAGAGTTTTATTAAACAATACCTTTGCATGTCTGTGACACAATCAAAACATACAAGAGCTGGTAATTAACAGTCAAAATCAATAAAAACACCTGGGGAATTATGTGCTGCATTGCCCAGTCAGGACCGAATTCTTCGGCGAGGCGCTTCAAGTTGTTTGCTGCTGCATCACGAATTGAGTAAACCTGCAGGAGATTTGCTTTTAGAACATAATTCCAGCAAATGCTCACTTTTCACAAACTATGTCAATGGAAGATAAGGCAATATCAATCAAGCAGAAACATTAATTCAGAACGACTTAAGCCGAGACAGTGATTTCAGGTTTACAGCATTTCAAAAAATAGCAAGTGCAGTCGACAGCCAGTGACTGACAATGAGGCATGAAAAAGAAACAGAAGTAAATAAGGAGTTTTAAGTTATCTGCAACTGTCATTAACACTATCAAGAAGAAACATCTAAGAGGTATCCTGTAAGACTGGGAACCAACAAACCTTATCTTGCAACCACTGCATGCAAAGAGACCCAAGCTTATCATCAAAAAACCCTACACCCAATTGACTGGCCAACAGAGGTATGTACTCTATTATGGCAAGCCGAACCCTCCAATGTCTGTCCTCAGCAAGCTCTACGATTGCTGGTAATAACGACTGTGACAAAAGATCGATCCCAATAACCTGCATAGGAGTAAATTCAGCTTCATACCTCACTCAACGACATAGATACTAATTGAAAAACAATACCCACAATGTCAGGAGATGTTCGCAGGTGCATGATGAAAAGTGAAAATGAAGAAATCTGAAGTGCATAAGAGGAAAAAGATGCAGATTAATCTTTAAATTTTGCAGCAAACCTGATTGACTTGATCAAGCTTGCTAATAATGTTGAGACGCACATCTGGAAATTCATCTTTCAGAAGGGAAAGAAATATTGGAAGAAGCTGCTCAATGGTAGCATCCTGCATCACAATATGCAATGGTTATTTGTTTACAGGTTTCAAAAGAAAAGGAAATGATATTGATTTTGAACTAATGCCTCCTTTCTCCCCCCATCTTGCTTTCACTTGGCTCATCCAAGTAAGAGGGACAAGCATCAACGTCAAGCCAAAGAAAAACAAAATGAAGGAAGCATAGTAACTATGGTACATTGCAGGACCAAAGGCGTTCAAAAACTATAACACCTCTGTGGTCATCCAAACAGGTTAGAGCCAAAATTTTCTCTAGCTCCTTTCAGAATAGTTACTAAAAGGTGTAATACCAGCCACTATAAGGCACCTACCTTCCCTAGGACTGGTGCCATTCCCATTATAACTGAGGCTAAAGCTGACCGAACATGCTGGGAAGAATCCGATGACAGTTCCTGCAAAAGGTCGCCAGTCGTTACTAACGGAGATATTCTAAAGTGAGAGACATAATATGATCCAGAACAACAAAATTTAAACTTTGCAAAAGTTGTGTTTTTGTAGACATTCGCACCTTGACACACGGAAGTATATTTTGAATGGAAAGTTCTGGGTTCAAAATCCGACAAAACTTCGTAACTTTTCCAGCAGCTGCTATACGTACTTCAGCCTCATTATCCCGAAGTAAACGCACATAAGCAGGGACCAAGTCCGTCCTGAAAATTACTCACGCATTGCGAGAGAAGTACCAAAATTGGATCATAGCACGCAAGAATAAATTATGACAAAAGATGAAATTGGATAACTGAACGGGATACATCCATGCAGCCAATCCAATCCAACAATATAGTAACTAATCAGATGAGCAGATTTTCAAAACATCAATTCAAAGTGATAGGGACCCAAAAGTGCAGGGGAAAAAAAACACTTAATAGTTGACAAGCATCGGCTCCCATGTAGACATTCTTTTAGCTTGCGAGTGCAAGAAAACTCGAGGTGCACACAGCTATCCCATGGCCTGAATTAAATCCATACCTCGTAGGCTCGGGTCCCACAGCTTCGCAAAGCTCATACAATTGATTAGCCACCATGTAGCGCACTCTCCAAGACTTATCCTGTCAAAGAAACGCAAGTGAGACATAATAAGCAAAGGTTTCACTGGCGGCATATGGTTAACAAAAACTCCAACGTCTTGATATAAAACTAATTGGGTGAATATTTCAAAAATCAAATGAAGCCCAATGTCCCAAAAGTTGATGTCCTCAGCCACATCTAATGACATAAGCCTTCTACACGTCTTACAGCGAATGGTGCCAAAGATAATTATGACCAACTCTCAGTAAGCAAGCCATGTCAGATCTAAACGTAAACAAGGAAAAGGCTATAGCTTGACTAATTGACAGTTCCACAACTAGATCGCTCTATTATTCGAGAAAGCTGCAGATTTCTCCCCGTCGTCATTTGACCTCCAAAGTGTAGCATGTTTGTTTGCTTATAGTATTCTGTCAAAATCAAAATCAACATCAACTTTATCCCGAACTAGTTGGGGTCGGCGGTCGATGAACCCAAAAATAAATAAAATAGAAGCTGGACCGATTGAGGAAAAATAAATAATTATATAAAAATAAATAAATAAATAACCGAAGGATAATTATTGAGTATTCTGTCAAAATACTCAAATGACTTTTGGCTAATTATCGAGTATATCTAGGTGTGCTCATTAAAGAAACAGAAGGATAGAAGAATTTTCGAAAGAATGTTCAGTACAAGGCGCCGTCAAAGGACACATTATTCCATAGTGCCTCAACGATACAACAACAGAGTGATGAAATTAACGTTTTAAGATTTTTTCGAGTGCATTTTAAACATACGTGCAGGTCCCATCACCAGAGATATATTACTATGAACATATCTCAACTTTCCAGAGAGCCAAATTGTGCAACAAAAGTTGGTCTGTATCTGCAGGTCCATCCTTGTACAAGAGACTCAGCTTCCATTAAGTATTCTGATGTCCATCCTTGTACAAGAGACTCAGCTTCCATTAAGTATTCTGATGGACCGTAGCCTGTAGCTCAATAGCAGGTCTTATCTAGTTACCTACAGCATGATGGCTCCCAAATTAGAAATTAGAAGGTTTATTACCATTTATCAGACTGGACCTCAAAGGGTTAGCTCTCAATACAATACAACAGAGTAGATCCACGGTCCACCATCAAGGTGGTTATTATACGAGACTTGTTGAATTTCCCATCAGAGCCTTGCCTTTCATCTTAAGCCCGTTTTTTGGGTAAGAAAGCATCAGTGAACAGTTTCAACCATGGAAGAAATAAATCACTATAAGAGTCTCTGAAATTACATGTCTCTCAGCATGTAGCAACAAAAACATGGCATTTGCGAATCAACATCGTTGCAAGCTCATAAAATGTATCAAAAGTTCAAGATTGGATCATTGATCAAAATAAGAAAAGTTATCAGGAGCAGTATATTAGCAACGTGCCTGGGAGAAGTTAACTATAACGGGGAGTATATGTTGAACACAATCTTGGGCCTCCAACAATTTCCCAAGAGCAGCACAACCCTCAACAGCCAATAATCGAACAGAATCCTGATCTGAGATACAAAACAATTAAAGGAAAACTAGCAATGAAGATAAACATCATGACATAACAATGAAAAGGCACGTTACAATCTTTGTAGACAGAGGAAATTCTATACAACTACATGTCAACATGAGTTTCTGGAATAATTTCCATCAAATAGGGGATCCATTACAACAAGAAAGTCTTGATAACATCAGCTATTTAAAATCCAAATCAACAATGACATTGTTAGAGTCCTCAATAGTAAGACACTCAAATCAGATGAGAGGAGAAGAAGTGTAACCACTTAATTAGGATGAAAACTTATAATACCATCTTGTGTGAGGTCCTCGAATATTGATATAATATCAGTCTTCAGATGAGCATATTCAACAGTGGCAGCAAATTTCCCCAGATTCGATGCAGCAGACCTCCTAACCATTGGCATGTCATCTTGGCATAGTTGGTTGTATATCGAACGCAACTCTGTCTTCAGCATGTCTGGGGCACTTGGATACACAATATGAAACAGCCCGCATGCAGAAACTCGAGCAGTAAACCACTCACCGGCAGCCAACCTCTGAAAGTACAATATTATAAAAAAATGGAAAAAAATGAATCGTACATTTCATGCAGTTTTTCCATCACATTTGAGAAAAATTAACCTAGATATATGTTTCCCAAGTTATCCCCAATCATCATTTTCGTTTCTTTTCTCTAGTCCGTGTACTATGAAAGCTAGTTAAATTTACAAGGTTAAAGACAACCTTCTAAGGTTCTTCTAAAACTTGACGAGCCGGTTAAGTCTGACCAGATTTACGACATTAAATTTGGGGAATACAGGTCAATTAAGGATATATAGGCATAAGGAGCAGCAAGACCATCGATGACATCTAAGATGATCCTCAGGTAGTATAGGAGCAGTTTGCCAAGGTCTCCTCACCTTAACCAAAGGAATGAAATGGTCGACCAAATCACTCTCCCTCATTTGAGATCCAATTCTACATAAGGACTCCACTGCTTTGTCTCTGACACAAGTTTCCTCAACAATGCAGAGGGTCTCCAACGGTGGAAGCAGGACATTGGCATGCTCGACTCCACCAACATAAGGAATAAATACACCCAGTTCTTCCGCCATTGCAAGAAGCACCTCGTCGTCGTCGTCATTGTTCTCACTCAAAAAAGGAATTAATTCCTTTCGAGTCCTTTCTTCTCCAAGAGCACGGGCAATTGTTGATAGTCTCCGAATAGAATTCAATCGTAACTGGATGTCATCATTCTTGAGCTCGTCTATGAGAACAGCTATTGGATAAAGAGGCTCATCAACCATAGACATGGTAACTCAGCTGTAAGTCGCAGCTCCAGAAGTTATCTGCAACAGGCCAGGAACAAGGGGCATAAGCATCTAACGTGCATGATTAAAAGCCGTGAAGCTAGAACAATTAAAGTGATAACTCCCTAAAGAGTAACAGCAGCACGTAAACATTTCCCCTGAAGAGCTACTGTAACCAGATAATGAAAGGAGTTAATATGTCCCATGACAAATTTTAACAAATTGAAAACTGGGAGTTAGTGACTAATATTGGGTGTTTCCAGAAACTGAGAAAGTTAGAGCAGAATACCTCCACAATAATCCACAGAGCCCCCAACAAAGAACCCAACACATAAAATGACAGAGACTGAAAACTTAGTCACCTAGAGTTCGAGGGTGGTCGAATAGAGCAGAAAATTCTTGAGTATTCGGATATAGAGACTACGTATGGGTGAGTCATCTATACTCAAGAAGATCTTCCAGAAAACAAATGCGATCAACGAGTCGACAGATAATACCCCCAAAAATGGATCAAAACCCAGATCCCAGATCGCTTGTAAATCGAAAAGACCCAAATCTTAATTATTTTCAACTCTTCGAACTTTCCAATTGAAATTCCCTAAATCATCCTTCCGACCAAATCACCCGAGATATACACCACCACCACGTCGCCCATGCATCTTCAATTGAGCTAAAGTAAACCTCAACATGCTGACATCCGAGGTCAGAAGCATTTCTTCCCCTTTTCTGCTGCCTACGCGAAATTAACAGGACCAAAAGAACGAACGACGAGAAGAAGAAGAAGAAAAACTCGAAACTGGGTTCGACTCAACCCGGAATCAGTCAACGGGAAACCCAAAAACAGTCAAATTAACAAAAAACAAAGAAGAAGAGAGGAAACGAGGAAAGGACTCACAGATCTGTCTCCCCCAATGCAGCGAGCAAAACTAGGAATGATTGCAGCACCCTGCTCTGCGACGGGGAGAGTGCGCGTTTGTGCCTGTGCTTTGTACAGACATCCACGCATAATGGGCCGAGAAAAGCTCTCTGAACTGGGCCATGTTGGGCTTCAATCTGCTTTTTTATTTCTATTATTTTGTTTTTGACGGCCAGAAAGCCCAGTTAAAATAGTTCGCAGGTCATCAATCTTGCAAATCACATAAGACGTGAGTCAAAATCCAGAGGTATCGGAATGTGGATAATTTACATTTTATGGTATCCATGATCTTGAAATTTCTAGACATAAAGTCTGTGTCTAGTCGTCCGGATAAAATTGAAGATACGATATGTTTTATCATATCTAATATTTGGTCGTTGTCCAGGACATGATAAATAAAGATATAGGGGGATAAAATTATTTTGGGAGGAGGGATAAGATAAAGTTGGATAGTATTTATTCTATTCATAACACAATTAATTAAACGCTCAAGCCACCCCTCCCTGCCATGCCCCATCCGCCTCTCCGGTTGCGACGAACAACTTCTCCAGCAGCGGGCCACCTCGCTTGCTTGTTCACTAATTCTGCTCTTCGTTGGTGATGATGGAAATCAAACATGGGGGTCTGTCTCCTTTCCCAGTGCAATTTTAACAAAGCGAGCAACTTCATTGATCAAACAGATACGGGGCATATAACAATCATTTCTCCACTTTCTTTTGCTTCTAGTGTTTCGAGGTACTGTACGTGTATCATTTGAAGCTCTGTTTCTGTTTCTTCATTTGGTAGACATCTTGCCCTTTGGTTTTGTGCGGCTCGAGGACGACATCCACCCATTACCAGGTGTAATGCCATTTAATGTATGTATCCCATGGATAAATTGTTTATTCTCATGATTGCGTGGCACCACGAGGAATGCCCCAAGTTCAGAGTCTGCTGATGACTGGATATGTACACCTTCACTCACGTATGTTCTGATCCACTAGAAGACTGAACCAGACTGAATATCAAAAATAAAATGAAATTGAATCAAAAAGAAAACGTGAGTGTCAAAATATAATAATAATAATAATAATAATAATAATAAATCCGGAACCGGGGCCGGCCTGATCCTTACACTAACAGAACCAAGCTCAGCTCAAGTCCGACGTGAGTTTTTTTTACACCCCTAGTTAGATGGGGGCATGCTGGTGCGGGGCGGCAATATCACCACCACCAAACCCATCTTACTCTTCCTTCTTCTCTTCTTCTTCTTCATATCCTATCCTCTCGAGATTCAATGGACCCAACGAGTGACCAAAGATCCATGGTATCTGTTTCGGAAGGCACAAGTCAATAATCATCATATTGATATTCAGTTTATGTTAAGCAACATATATAATAAGATATAAAGATATGCGATATTAAATCTACAGTTTACTAGACGATGGATAAGATATGATCAAGCTTCCGAATTTCTTATCCTATCATATCCAGTGCCATCCTGACTAAAAATTCGAACAACTAAACGCAGCCAAAATGAACTGAACCAAGACTTAGCCTCTGGACAGATTTCGATAATTTAGACATCTCATGAACTTTAAACCAGAATAAGGAATTTGATTACATGGGACTTGGTGAGTTTAGCAGCTAACAGATTGCGAACCTGGAATTTGAGAATCCGTTACCTATATGATTATGGTACAGTCCAAACCAATTCCATTTTCGCAATCAAACCACGAAAGTTGAATCGAAACCCCCGCCTCGCCTATTCACGAATTCTCTCTGCGTGGAAAGATTACTAACAACCCCTACATTGGAAACCAAATCACGTGCTAATTACATGACAAGAATTAAGAAACAACAACATGGTTGGACTGCACATCCGTTTGCTCCCAAAGAACTGCTCAGTAACCGCGCACATGCCTACTCCTCACGGACATCGGTCTCCTCTCTAGGTCCAGGATCTCGCTCCAGCCGGGACAGCAACGTGGCCTCCTGCACCCAGTTCCGCCTTCACGCCAGCTCGAAAATTTGACGGAATTTGCATACGAGATGAGAAGTCAGAAGGGGATTCACTTCGATCACGCTTCTCGTTGTCGCTTCCGTCTAAATATATCTCCTCCCCCGAGTGATTAGACCAGCCTGCTCCATCCCGAGGAGTCGTAGTCAGTTCTCCTGAATCTGAGGTCGGGGAAGACACTGAATATCTGGTCTTAGCAGCATTTCTGCCCCTGACAGAGACTCGAGCTCCATGTGCGTTTTGGAGTTGCCTCTCATTGTGATCAAATCTCTGCTTCGCCTCTAAACTTCCTACATTAGGGCTGTTTTGATCATCCGGATCGAAAGATTCCGATCGAGACAGCTCCACCGCAGCTCTTGCAGCTGCTGCAGCATAAGCAGCCGACACGAAGGCCGCTTGGGCTGCTTCGGCGACATCCTTGTACTCGCTTCGTGCCTCGAACGAGTCGGAGAAATCATCCACCACACTCGTTTTAGATGTACTTTCCATGCTATTGTCAACACCGGGTTTAGAATATGCAGAACTGATGAGTTGGTCCGGCATATCCTTTACACCACTGTTTTCCTGCATCAATTTAATGGAAGACACCGATGATTTAAGGGTTGGTACGAGTACTATCGTCTTTTCTCTGCTCAACACATAAAAAGCATACCTCTGAGGGGTCCGAGGGTTCATCGAAAGGAAGAGCTATGCCGTTGGTTGCAGCGATCTCTTTGAGCGCCTTTGCTCTGCTCTCTAAGCTAGGCTGCCTGGTCGACAGCTTCTGTATCAGCTACACAAGTCCGAGATTTACTTGTCAGTGGACAAAGGCCGACAAACTGAACTCGCGATGCACAAAAGCACTGATCAGAAAAGTTTGTCGCTTTTTGTGGGAATACTCAATGGCGGTTTGGTGGGAACCAGTTCGGCGAACCAAGCCTATCATCCAATAATAACATCAAACCGAACGATATACAAGATTTAACCATCACAATTAACCTATCGTCAACTCACTCACGATCATGTGGGGATGTAGTTGCCTCGCGATCTTGCAGATTCTAGTTTATAATTCGACAGCGATTCTTTACCAGTGTTTCTCCTACTATTCAGTTCCAATGGTGTCTAGGGGGATTGACTTTCTATGTCTCAATTTACGACAAGTTTCGTGATTACAATTCACTTGTTCAGACAAAACAAATCCCACAAAAGCGAATTGAAATTTCTCGAGCAGGGACAAGTCCGAACCATATTTTTAGTACAGTAAATAATGACAGCAAACATAGCACGACAGACCAACCGTAGGATTCACTGCGCAGTTGTTCCTCAATTCAACAGCCGAAGCAGCAAACTCCTTGCCATAACGAGAGCTGAGGAGCGCGCGCATCTCGTGGAGTTCAGGGAACTCTCCGCACCTTGACGCCGCGAACACCAAACTCGATGCTGCCTCCTTCAGCTCCTCCGGACAATCTCTGCGCAGATGGACGAAAACAGACCAATACAACATCAACCAACAGAGTATGTGAAACGAAAAAGTCAATGTCTGATCTTTTGATGCGGAATGGGAAACATAAGATCCAAAGAGAAACGCAGTACTTTTCCCGTTCAATAAGGTTGACCCTCTCGATCAAGAGATGGCAATAGCCCTCGGTCATGGCATAAACATCCAACGTGTTCTGCTCCCTCACCACCTGCTCAACCTGGCCAACAAACATGCTACGCCGGTCAACCCAAGCTCGATGACTCTCGAAAGGATGAAACGGAGCCACCAATAACGGAAAAAAAAAAGAAAGAAGGAAATTCATCTCGTCAGATAAGATGTTGACCCACTCGAAGCAGAGCCCGGTCATGGTGAGCGAACTCGAGAAGCTGAGCGACGTCGGACCGAGCCTGCGAGAGCCGGGCTTGACTGCGCTTCCTGAGGACCGCGAGGCGAGAGACGGCGAGAGAGGCGAGGGGCTTGAACTTGGAGGGCTTGAAGGATCTGCCGAACAGGCGGTCGAGCTTCTTACCCATGACGGGTCTAAGGACGTGACGAAGTCGCGAGAGTTCGTTCTCGGTGAGGACAAAGAAAGAAGAGCCAACGGAGAACGATGCTGGTTTGCTCTTTTAATGGGACCGGAGGGTCGCTGGCCGAGTGCCTCGGTCTGAGTCGGCGTTTCTCGTCTTCTTGCTTCGTTGTTTTGTGAGAGGGGGAAAAGGTCTTGATGCGACAGAACCTTCTTTTTGGTTCTCCTAAGTTGGCACGAAAGAGAATTGCTGATTGCGAGGGAAAGTTGAGGTGAACTCCGAACTTACATGCCATAAAAAAAAATAGCTCTTCCCCCTCGGCATCCAACCTGTTGTATACTTTGCGATGCCGCTTAATGAGGTTTGGCAAAAAAACAAAGGAAAGGAATGGAAGAGACATTGCAAAAAACAAAAGCAACAAAACAGAAAAAGAAATGAAGGAGACCTTTTTAAAAGTTCGGTAGCAGGTGCTTCTCGGCCGCTCGCAACATTCGGAAACGAGGATCTGTAAATACGATTCATGTCCGACGCAGCGAAGGACGATTTGTCAAGCTCGTGTTGATATCTCCTTAATTTGTAGAAACTCAATATGTGATTTTGGTTGACGGGGCTTATAAGATAACCACCATGCGGAGTGCTCCAGTAGTAGGCTGAAATGAATCGAATAGGAATACAACTTGCCCAACCATTACGCCCTCTTTTTAACTCTCAATAAACCGGACCCAAAACTACTGTAATTTACTTCAATGCACCATTTGACTTGCTTAAACCCCAGTTAGCAAATGAGCGGCGCAATAAATTTAGCCATATAGATTAGCCACATACAAGGGAATATGTTCGCTCTCCCCGGCACATATAGCCTCACCACCCGGTATAGTAGCTCATATCACAACAGCCAACCCAGTGTGGCTGGTTGGCTGATCCAAGCCTTACAATCTCGTTGGAGGAAATTATTCAAGACAAACAACTGATTCATTCCAAGAAAAAAAAAACTGATTCATACTACACTAAGAGCAACGGTCGAGCGGCAGCCCTTGGTCCCAAATCTTTCGCACTACATTGTAAATCCACCATCGTTGGCGTCCCAAGGACAAAGTACCTACAAAACTTATAATGCCCAACAGCTGTTTAAGATAAGCAATCGCAGATACAAACATTCTACATTCCC
Organism: Rhodomyrtus tomentosa; assembly: GCA_028455895.1. Taxonomy (NCBI): domain Eukaryota; kingdom Viridiplantae; phylum Streptophyta; class Magnoliopsida; order Myrtales; family Myrtaceae; genus Rhodomyrtus; species Rhodomyrtus tomentosa. The sequence continues at coordinate 5,902,229 of JAPCWY010000003.1, read as the reverse complement.
TCCAGCCCAAATTGTTAACCTTCAACTTGACAGTCTTTGGTGTCTATCCGGGGAAAGGCAGAATGACGCAAGAAAGATTTTGGCATCACCTCTTTTCCCAGCTATCCAATCGAAGAAACATTAGCTATGGACTCCACCCCAAGCGCGAGGCTCACCGCCCATTAATAACAATTGCCATGGGGGCTGCAATAGAGTTTCTTGAGGGTAACTGACTTCTAGAAGAAATCTAGACAACGTTAGGCAGGTTACATCACAACCAACCAACCAATTAGTCGACAGTGGGACCATGAACCATCCAATTATCAAAAAGCAAGTTGTCTGAACTTTTTAATCATCTGGTTACAATCATTTCTGCTCGAATATTTGAGAAAAGTATTCGCCGGAACATATACTTGCTCCAGAAGAACAATCGGATAATATAATTTAACTCTAGTCATTTGTCAACCAAGCTTTCCAATTTAAACATTCCACGAGGAAAAACAAGAAAGTAAGAACAAGAAGGCTGCTGAGATTTTTCTTCCAACTCATCCAATCTTCCAGAAGGCAGCAGAACATAGAAAAGACTATACATTGAATAGGGGGGGCAAAACCATGCCCAGAGCCAGTACCACGCATAGTTCAAAACATTTCGAAAAGCACGTTACTTGCACACAATTACACTTGACTCTGGCCAAAATTTGCATTCTTACAGTTGCTGTCTTCATAGATGGCTTTTCTTGTGCGACCTAACTATTTGCGAAGTACTGTACAATAAACCATCACTTTTGGCACATTCAAGATGACAAACAGCATAGATAGCCTCTATTATGACCATTTAACGCGCAAAACAAATTGAAAAGTGCGAAATGCTTCATTAAAACATCAGGCACTCAAATTCAAAGCTTGATCCGCTAAAACAACAGTTCAAAAATGCAAGAAAAGGGCAGAGATGAACATTAATATATTAACCAATGGGCAAAGCAACAAAACCACATGATATTGCAGGCAGTCAACTCTCAATGAATATTTCGACCAAAAAAAAACTCTCAATGAAAATAATTTTTTTCCTTTTCGGCAAATATTATGTAATAATGAAGGTCAAATTCATCTCCCATCTCGAGGATGTCATGTAAACGGCAACAGTGAACTCCTCATGTGCTTTTTGATCACAGATTCTTGAGACAAAATTTGAATTGTCCCAGCAAGGCTAAATGAGTCCCCAAAATGCCTGACAAGTCTTATTACCTTCTGGACCGTATGGAATAATATACATTGCAAAGTTTAGGACTTTTTAAACTGCATGTTAGCAATGGCCATTTTCTGAGAGGACTTAGAGCAATTTTTTCATAAGTAATGGCAATTGGTTGCACCAATTGAAGATCTAGACTCCACTACTTTAAGCACAAAAAGTACAGAATTTATGGTTTTTTGTCTAAATTTAACCATCTTTGGAATAGCGATTCAATATTCTGGCATTTACCCATCATTTATACAGACATTTATACTCATTCAAATTAAATTGTGATTAGAGATTCTGCCATTAAACCATCATTTATACGGTAGCAGATCCTTTGCACTGGTGGGTCAATCAGCTATACATTTATTCTGAATAAGTAGCATATCTGAGTCCAAGCAAAACAATGGACAAAGCTTCACCTAATGAGTACATTAGTACGGATGTTCTAAGTATTTGTTTTCTTCCATGAACCAAGTGATCCACGGTCAAGAGTTACCTTTATAGGGCTCTGTTCGAGTTTTGTTGAGTAACCCCAGTCCCCAACACTACATGACTAACATAGCCTTTGGATACAATATATCGTCTTGCAGACAGCTCAGACATATGTACGAAGACACTAGGTCATATAAGTCACTGCAGTGTATTTTCTTTGCATATCCGCATGCACACAAGCGCACAGACAGAGAGAAAGGGGGGAAAGTGGGGAGAACTCATTATCATTGACCAAAATGGCAACTGCAAGTTTGTCTCCACATTAAACTTGTCACTATCCGCCTAATTGTACTTATGATGTTATAAAACATTTTGAGATGCAACGGAAGGAAAAGAAAACGTCCTCCCTTTCTCTTTAGGCGGACAAATTGTAACTCTCAGCAAGTATCTTCACGACCACCCTGGTAATACTAATCGATGACCTCATGGGTCTTCTCCCAGAAGCCGTTTGGCAGACTAATGAAGGAGCACTACTAAAGAGATTGCTGTGGATGTTTATGGATCTTCCTTATCTAGCGTGTCTACCTCTCCAGTTTGTTGTGCATGTTTATAGATCTTCCTTATCTAGTGTGTCTTACCTCTCAGTACACGTTGGCAAAGGGGTGGGGGAGAATGCAGAGCGACAGATGTGAGAGAATGGAGTGAAACAGAAGCAAGTTAATAGTGACGCCCATTGATCATGGATGACAAATAGCGGCTCACACATTGCCACGAGACTCTTATGTTTCAATACGTTGCTATCTTCTTCTTGTAAGCCTGTCGGGCGGGAATTTTTTACTTCATACAAAGGCACAATTTAGCTCTCTTAAACTGTGGAACACTTGTCCGTGGAGTCTGCAACTGCAATGGAACTTGTGTTGCATTCAAGATAGGAAAGCTTCTCAAACCTTCTATTGCATTATCCAATTCAATCAAACTTTAATACTGTTGATTGCCAGTATCAAATCTCAACATTACGCAGATTCATATCACCAACTAAACTATTCTCTCTTTTCGCAAAGGCGTCTGGAAGGTATGATTTGAAACCATGACCTCTAGGATCTTAGTGAGAACAGTCCAACTGAACAAAAGGACAAATCATTATCTGTGCGTTACATTTTTTCCAAAACACCCAGCGTAAGACCTATCTAACACTGGCTTACATGACAAATGCGAATCCGTGAGTACTCATAAAGAGCCTAAGTATTCAACCAAAAAAGAAAGTCAAAAGTACAGAACGCCTTGAAGTTCAAAAGAGAGGGATATTAATCCAAAAAATATATAGGGAACAAGTAATATGAAACGTCAAGGACCGCAAAATCAACCCTACATCTTATTTCTCAGCAAGGACAACTTATTAACTGCTAACACAAGTGAAACATAGAGCATTTAAAGGACTAAAACATAACCTGACGGATGAATCTAATACTAGTGAGGGAAAAAAGAAAGGAAGGAATCTTAAGTTGTACCGATAATGATTGCCTATAGGATATGAAGATACTTACGAGACTCGCAGAGGCATGGAACCTGTGCCCTAAAAAGACAAAAAGATCGCATCAGGGGCCATCTAATCTTCACATTGCCTCAAAGCTACGCTAAAACTAGAATAACAGCCCAAATTTTAGATATTACTACTCACGGACGCATCCTTCCACTTTGAAGGCTGCTGCGATAAGTCTCCAGCGTATAGCCTCCAGAGTCATTAGTCCATGGATCAGATGGAACATAACTTGATTAGGCTATGTACACATATGATACGAAAAGCAAGGGAAGATCACACAAAAAAGAATGGCTGATAAAATCTCCTCACTTATCAGTTAGAGAAATAGATGACAAAAACATCAGTTCAATGCAAAGTACAAACACTTGAAGGGAATCGTCAAATTCACATTCAGTGACCCCTAACAATTAGCTTGATCATACAAGGGATCACGATATAGCATCAAGCAGAAAAACTTTTCAATTTCCCCTAGACATCGAGAGACCCATATAGCTCATATAAGTCACAATCAGGATGATTCATTTTAGGACATATGGGTACAACAAATAGCAAAGAACATTATTTAGTAGTTTCAATGTTTCACAACAAGCTCCCAAACAACAAACCAAGGTACCTTCTCCAGAGTGCCTTTGTAAAGCAATTAAACACTGGAAGGTTCCCTCAAAGCAGTGGGAGATATCCTGAACCAAAAATTCTATTAGACTCAAGATAATCCAAGCAATTTACATGATGAACACTAAGTAAAGAACTGCCACACTAGCATGACATAGGTAGCCAGCCTGGAGTTCAAAAGCCAGACATCCGGCAAAGTCAAAGACGAGAGAAATGCAGTCCACGTAGGACTTTCACTACCATTTACCAAGAACTATACCAACAACTCAATTATATTCCTGCTATTGATCTCCATCATATTGAACGCTAACACAAATTGGAATTACATATGAAAAAAAATATAATGAACTTGATAACTGGTAAAGAACGCCTTCAGCAAGTATCTTACAATAGGAATAGTACATTCCACTGAAAGAACCGCCAGTAAAGTGTACTCTAGAACAAACGTCATCCCCCTTCAATAATGGCATAAACCCTCTTGAAGCTCTTCTTCCAGCACAGGTAATTAAGCAAAGATAATGCCGAAATGATTAGATATTCTGAATAAGAATTATCTTCCAAAGACAATTATCAAGTGCAACAGCATTCTGGAGTCAAAAATCAGCAACATGTTTCACTTGCCCGTGATGAAAGGATGATTCAAAGCCTGTTGTACAGTCATCCTCTTGTCCGGATCCAATACAAAAATTTTGTCTAGAAGATCCTTAAAGTTGGCTAACATCTTTGGATCCTCACCAGGAGAACCCTTGATAATCGACCCAATGTCCTTAGGCTTGATGTTAAGAATCATTCTCCTTATGCTCTGCATAGACAATGTTGAAGACTCAATCAACAAAACATGCAGTATATCAGCTATGAAACTTAAAAAGCACCACATTGTTACACATCAAAGCCAAATTGAATCAAAATACAGACCTTTTTGGTGACAGAATCCTCTTCTATAGCAAGAAAATTCAGGTCTGCATCAAAATGCTGGTCCGCAAATGCTGCCTGCAATAACAATCAATAAGAAAGAAATCACAACAAGCCAACAGCACCCACAGATGCACATAAACCAGATGAAACTACTGGTAATATATGTAATTGTTCCATGAAAAATCAACTTCCAATACATACTATATACGTAGTAAATACAGGCATTGTGCATGCACGAATTTGTCCATATACATTGTTATGTAGGTGCCCACACATATGCTATATATGTGTGTTAAGGTTTGCAGATATACACATGCGCACCTAGAGAGCGAGATCCTACACAGTACCCGATTAAACAACAAGGGGATAATAATGGATTATCTACAAACATCTGGATTATGCTGTCTTTATACCTTTCGAAGCAGTTTCTTTGGAAAGGGGCCTTTCAATTCCATGTGTAAACGAAGCATGTCATTGTTGCTAGGGCCAGGAAAAAGAACTTTCCCAGCGTAGAGCTCATATAAACAGCAACCCACAGACCACATATCCAATGGATGATCATAAGGCAAGCCAAGAACTGCAACAGGAATTCAGCCAAGTCTAAACAAAATACGTTTTATAATGAAGTGAAAAAGGAAAATTCAGTAAAACTAATGATTAAGCTACGTCAAGATGAAATCACTTTATTGAAGAAGACTTACTGATTTCCGGGGCACGATAAAAGCGACTCACGAGATATGGCGTGATTTCATTCTTTCCAGCATACATGGCATTTCCAAAATCACAAAGCTTCAACACATTTTTTGCCTCGTTAACCTGAAGTGAAATGCATAAGTTACAACGACAATAAGAAACAATAACGTTCAAATACCACAGCAACGGGAAGATACCAGTACCTACCAGTACGTTATCAGGCTTTATATCACAATGTAGGACACCACAGTTTCGGAGATGCTTCAGAGCAATAAAGAGTTGCTTCGCATAAGCCCTAACAGCAGTTAATTTAAGACCAATATTGCGACCAAACTTCTTTAAAACTTCACGCAGATTCATATTAAGAGATTCAAAAACCAGGCAAAGATGATTGCGGTACTTAAAACTGGAAAGTAAACGAACGCAGTGCCGCTTGTCTTCAGGATCTGCACCTACTAATTTTTTCAATATGCCAAGCTCCTCAACACCAGCCTTGTACCTGGACACATATAAGCAACAGAGACACAACTAAGGCCAGGACCCTGATATTTTCCATGAGAGAAAATCCAAAACATAATTCACACCCCAATAAAGTAGCTTGGCCACTTACATAGCCTCCTTATTTCGCAGTATTTTTATCGCCACTTCTTCTGGTTCACCAATGCCAGCCTTCAAATCTTTCGCACGAACAACAGTCGAAAAAACTCCCTTCCCATGAGCAGCAATAACTTCATATCGGCCATCAAGTATCTCACCAAAACGATAGCCTGCAGCAGTCAATTTAAAAGTAAATCAGGAACAATTTAGCCAAGTACTCAGCACTCCAAATAGAAGTGCTAACAACCAAATTAGATACAAGTTGCTTAATTTTATTTTTCAGAAATATTTATCCCATTTACATAATCACGAAGTTCTCTTGATTCAGCTAATAACACGGAGAACATTTATTACACAGTTCAATAGACGATCATAAACCATTCACAACATTCCATTGATGATGTCTTAACTATTACTTATATTATGTAAATAACATAAATTGACAGGAGTTCCTTACCCAAAATAAATAAATAAATAAATAAATTGACAGGAGTTAGATGACCAACATGAAACAAAAAAACATCTTTCAATAGGACAGGTTTTAAACCATAGTTTTCAACCAAAGGAAAAAAAAAGACAGTCATCAAGGGATGAATAGTTACTTGTCCCATAACATGTTCATAAATCCTCGGAAAAACAAGTCACGTTCCATAAAACAAGATTATGAAAACAGGCATAAACAACCAAGAAGTACTCAAAAAGTTGACAGTGGACATGCAGCCTCTCTCTCTTGGTACTTACAGATAACAAAAAAAGGAGAGAGACACTGAACCGGGCCAATTTGTGACAAATGTAGTGTCATTATCACATACTTGGTCTCAGAGACACCATTTTACAACCAATAAAAAGTCTTTGATTAAGCTGAAATAAGCACAGTCTAAAGCACTTTGATCAAGACTTCCATAGGTACAATGGAAACTATAAAGATAATCAAAATGAAAGATCTGCTCCATGACTTACTATAGTAGCCCTCTGCATCATCCCAATTGTCATGGAGACCACTCCTTTCGACAGGTAAACCACCTCCTTTACCCTGCAAAACACAGAAAGTACAAGGGCTAAGAATGACCATAGAATTCATTACATGTTAGCAGCAAAAGCAATCCCTGCTCCAGCTACATGAGAAGTAAGACCACGTCAAGGTCCCAACATTCATCAAATAAAACCAGCTCAAAGACAAGGAAAACAGAGAAATTTCATTGTTACGCTGAAGGAAATTGAGAATAACCCAATTCTAGTGTAGTTTGCAAGAATCAGGCGTCAACTTGAAATGAATGGGGAATCACATCCACTTTCAATTAGGGAACAAGTGCAGGGAAAGACCTGCTCTTTTTTTGGAGGGTAGTTATGTGAGCAATCCTATATCTTTATTTCCTACTAACAAAAGCTTACTGGTAAAGGAAATTACTAATGAAACTAAGAACAAATGATGTGATTATTCACACACGGAAATCAAGCCTGTAATTATGGAGCTAGGTGTAGTAATTCTGTTCAACACATAAAGACATGCAAGTTATTGCATAAACAACGCTCCCCTACAGGTTATTACACTAGTTAATCTTAAAAAACAACCTTTTTACCATCAATAAAATCCTTCTAAAACCCAATGCCATAGCAAACATGTCTCATCAAGTCCTGGAGTATACGGGGAAAAATTCAAGTCCTTGTCTTGCAGACAAAAAGCTTAAAGCATGAACTTGAATTGACCGCAGACTTAAAAGAGCAACTCCGTTTGATATAACGAAACAAGGAGCACATTCATAATCTTTCAATCTCAAGAGAAAAGTTCTATGAGACAACCTTATAGAAACCTACAAAATGGATCTGCCAGGGTGTTATTTTGGTAACACTGTCTATCGTTACAGGAAAAAATATCAAAATCTCAAAACCAGAGCACATGAAAAATTGTGCAAAGAATATTTCGGCGTAAAATGTCCAGAAAAGTGGAACCCAGAAATCAATCTACTCTACATCCATAATATTGACAGAGAAGGTGACGCAAGGAATGTCAAGTATTCACACTAAAATCATACTTACCTCAAAGGACAGGGTCAACATGGTATAGTATGCACATTAACAAGCACATGTACCCAAAACATGTTTTACGTCAGTTTTTCATCACCGATAATGCAACCATAGTAAATTAGTAGGAGAAAAACTTTAACTTACCATCTTACGTGCACCAGCGGGAGAATCTCCAAATATATCATCACAGAAGATGTCATCCGATCCCTCACTCTGCTCACACAAAGAAAGAAGGGTCACATAGTTTGTTAAGGTAACGCATGAAAATTCAAAGTTCAATAGGGTATTCTAAGCAAACAGAATAATAAGAAGACAATGACCAAGAACCTCAATGGGATGTAGAAACGGCTCATTTGTATACACAGAATAAATGAATTGACGGACACACCTTCGGTGTACCCTCTCCCAGACCTCTTTCACCAGAGCTCCTGTCATTAGCAGTAATTCCATTTCGAAGAGGCGATTTTCCAATAGAAAATGATGGTTCGGCAACATACAAATCCACACCTTCAGCAATACTACCACGAACTTCTGGTGTTGATTTTTCTGGACGTTCTTTGGCTACAAAATACAAAAAGTTCTCAATCAAAAAATACAGTAAGGGCAGAAAATTTTAAAAAACAATTCAGCCAATAAGATTAAATGCATAATTATGTCTGGTGGTCCCGGAAACTAAATACAGTTGATACTCCTTCAGTTGACTAATGCAAAGCCTCATATATGTTCTGATTGAAGTTACCAATGACTAAACTTCACATCCTTTTGAAGCGCTCAGCAGTCTGGTTGTTTAGTAGTAAAACAAGTACTGCAATATGATTTCCCATTATTTTATTTCTAGCCCTCATATGCTATCCAGTGACACAAGGCACTTTACAAACATTCCCCATCCCCACCCCCACCCCCGGGGAAAAAAAAAGGAAAAAACTAATGACTCTGTAAATAAACAAATAAAATTTGCAGCGAATGAATAAACTCTTTTTTGTTTCCCTTGGATTAATCGGATGGGGAGCATACAACTTAACAAATGGATATCCAGCTTTTGTCATAAACAATTACCTTCCACCGCATCCTCCTCAACCTGAGGCTGGACATGCTCTTCTTGTTGCTGCTGCTGCATCTGCTGCTGCTGCTGCTTATTCTTGTACTTCTCCATAATGGCTTGCCTTCGTCTTCTACTTTCTTCCTTAATTCTATTGACATCCTCCTCTTCCTGCTCAGCTATCTCCAATGAAAACTTTCCATCAAGGTCATCCTGTCCATCCTCATCGCTATAACAGCCAGAAAGAATCAATTACTAAAGAGAAGTATAACTAATGACTGAGAATTCCAAGCTGACCCCATGGACAAAAAAAAAATTACCTTTCGTGTACTTCCTTATCATCGTCCACAGTTGCAGCACTCATTTTTGTTGAAACCCCTCCACTTATTCTATCAATGTCATCTCCCACTTCATTTCGTCTTGGGTGCTTTGAATATTCATGCTTATCAACATAACCATCTTCAACATTTTCATACTTGTCACCACCCCGGCCATCCCTACGTTCCTCCCTATTTCCATCATCCAACCGCTCTGATTTCCAGCTCCTGTCCCTACTCCGCGCCCTGATTCTCTCTCTGTCCTTGTCTCTCCTACCATCTCTGGACCTATCCCAGCTCCTTTCTCTTTCTCTTCTTCTATCCCTCTCTAAACTCCTCTCCCTCCTCTTCTCTCTTCTTCTATCCCTATCCATGTCCCTCTCCCAGCTCCTTTCTATTTCTATTTCTCTTCTTCTATCCCTATCAATGTCAATCTCCCGGCTCATTTCTCTTTCTCTCTCTCTTCTCCTATCCCTATCCATATCCCTCTCCCTGCTCATTTCTCTTTCTCTATCTCTTCTCCCATCCCTCTCCAAGACCCTCTCCCTGCTCAGTTCTCTTTCTTTCTCTTTTCCCCTATCCGACTCCAACTCCCTCCCGATGCTCCGTTCTCGGGCACTTTTCTTTCTATAGTCCCTGTCAATGTCCCTATCTTTGCTCCTTTCACGTTCACTTCTCTTTCTATGAACCGGGTCCACATCCCTATCTTTGCTTTTTTCTCGTTCTTCCCTTCTCCTGTCTACTGCGTCAACATTACTCCCCAAGCTTTTATCTCTGTTACTCCTCTCCCTGCTGTGATGCTGATCCTCCATGCTACGATACCTTCTGTTAGAGTTAATCCTTTCCCTTTCATCATCCTTCACAATATCTCTAGTATTGTGCAATTTATCCTTGCTGCGCCGATTCATATTTTGATCATCTGAATCATATTCAATCTTGCTTTTTTTGGACACATATGAGGACTCCCTTTCTATATGGTTTCTTCGCTTTAAAGGTGAGCCTCCATATGGTAAACTGCTCTCAGATCGAGATCTTTCCCTCACAAAATCTCGTGACCTCGAACCATCATCTCTGTATATGTCAGAACTCGGTGAACAGGGGGATGTCTTGTGTCTATCGGCGGGATCACTTACGTCACTGTCTCCACTCTCCATGGTGTCAGCAGCATATCGTCTCTTAGCCTTTTCACTACCTTTAGAGCGCAATCTAGATCCATGACTCTTATCCTTCCTAAAAGACTCGTGACCTATCCCACCATTTACTTTACTATCATTGGCAACTGCTGACTGGAGCTCGTCGACCATTGACTTTGAATTTCCAGAAACAACTCCAACACTTCTTTCAGCAGACAGCACACCGGATTCAGATTTACTTACCTTAAAGCCACGAGATCAAACCACATGTTAGTTTGCAAAGCCTCAACCGATCGGCAATACATGTCATAAATACTCAACATGCAAGAACAAATCAAAATATAACCAGCTCTTACAAATCAATAGCATGTCGTCAGCTTCAATGTAAACGCCTCGACTAAACTTCTCTTCTCTCGTTTTTTTTTTTTTTTTTGGGGTGCAATTTTTCAGTCATGCACGAGCAGAGCAAGCAGGATCTTACACAGGCACGGCACACTCAGCTCAGCTCAGCTCATCAGATACTCTAACGGAAGCACTCATCAACCAAGAAAAAAACTCGTCATATCACAGATGCAATAAAACCGTAACTGAGCCTGGAAATCTCTATCTCTATCAGTGTCTCTAGCACAATGAAAAGCTTGGAATCAAACCCGTAAGAAGTCAATTTAAGAAAACTATGCGACAACAAGAAGTACCGATGACTGCAAAAAGAAAAATTAGGAGAAGGCCATGGAACACACCAGATTCTTAAATTCAAACTCCTCAACAGGCTCAGAAGCGTCTTCTTCGAGAATCTCTCCTTCCTCCACGTCGTCATCGTGCCTCGAAGACGCAGGCGGCGGAGGAGGCAAGGCAACGGCAGGAGCGGGAGGAGGAGGGGAAGGAGAATCGAGGCCGTCGCCTCCGGAACCGGCTTCCTCCTCGGCCTTCTTGCTGGCGTGGCGGTGGCTGCGGCCGTGGCGGTGCCGGTGGTGGCGGTGCTTGTGCCTCTTCGAGGTCGTCCTATCCGCGTCGTCCTCGTCGCCGCGGGAAGGGGAGGAGGAGCGGCGGTGCTTGCGACGGGGCTCGCCCTCGGAGGCGCCGGTCGCCATGGGCGAGGCGGGAGGAGCGGCAGTGGGAATCGGATTCGGGGTCGGAGCTAGGGTTTTCGCTCCTGGTCTCGCGGACCCCGCGTGCTGAATCTTACTACCGATGTCGTATGGTAGCGACTAGCGCGAGAGAGAGAGGGGAATTAAGAGGTGGTGAAATCAGCGAGTGAGAGAGTGGAGCGAGGTTACCATAGAAGGATTGCGATAGAACGATGCGAGGATTTCAGAGATTCCAGTTCAAGGAAGAGCCTCGGTTTTTGTTTTGCGCCCCCGAATAGAGAAAGACTCGAGCTTACGACGACGACGACGCAGGCCTTTTGTGGAACTCGGGATTTCCTCGGCGAGTTATTTATTATAAATAGTCCCTTTTAATTTCTTTTCTCTCTCTTTTTTTCTAATTGAGGAAATTAATGCGCGGAAAAATAAAAATTCAATCACGAGAATTCCGACTGTGTCCCTGCGACAACATTTGATACCAAAAACCCCCCCCCCCCCCCCCCCCACCAAAAAAAAAAAAAAACAAACAAAAAATCAAGAGCGAAAATATCACCATGGTAATCGTCCTGAGAAGCACGCAAAATAGTAGCGCGCTCCCTCCCTCGAGAAAGACGGCATCCGAACGGCCGACGCGATTTACATTTATTAGGTCCGGCGTTAAACTCGAACAACTTTAATAGCGCGCGTAAAAGCGATACAAATATTAAGCCCCTACGACATATATCGTTTTCTCGAATAAAATCATGTATCGAGTCTTGATTCATAATATCGATGAGAAATGAAATGCTCAACATGACAAGCTTTAGAACATTTTCCACGTCGTAATGATTATTTCGACTCCCAACGTGCGCTCACATTTTGTCTAGAATTGATTGTATGTATATTGATGAATTTCGACGTGATCCATTCGAATTGTAATCCAAATTACTCCAATTTATATGTTTATAAACCTTGGAATTCATTTCGACAATGTCCCTTCGAAGGCCTTTGCGTCCGATCAACTTCTTGAAGCCCATTCAGCTGCCAAAGCAATCATCCTTTTGATTGTTTAATCGGATGTTTATTGGGTGTGGAAGTTCAATGGGTGCACTTGATGCCCAATCATCTGTGGCCTTATCTCCATATGTTCGGTCACCGGAGGATTTTGTTCGACGCGTTCGTCGCCGCTATCGAGCTCTTGAATTTCCAATATTTCAACTCGACGGTTCATTTTCTTTCTCAGCTTGATCGCCACGTCAGACGGTCTGAGCCTCCCGCAGACGAAAACTCTGCTGTGTGGTTTCTCGATCAAGTGCGTCTCGATTTCTTCCAAGGCGATACCATATCATCACGAACTAATGGATTGAACTAGAAACTCAAAGAAGCAAGATGGGTAAATGTAAAAGAGGAGAAAGGAGTCCCCAATACCTTTCATGTTCAAGAGGATTCTCCTAAGTTTCCTGCAACAAGCATTGCAGTCGATGCTCATCCTCATAGTCATGCAGCAAACCTGCAAAAGGGTCAGAAAACTCTAAAAAGAAAGAAGGAAAAAATCGGCAGTAGCACTGATGAAAGAGTATGGGGATCAATCTTGCCTTTAGGGGCATGAACCTGCCGTAGCTCATTCTACACATGATTTGCAAATCGATAATGAAGTCTGATTAAGGATTTAAAAGAGCTTGCGGGAGAGGGCTTGGGAGATGGAGGAAAAGAAAGGTCAAGCATGAATGCTTCCAAAGTTCTGCTTTTGGGAAATTCTTTTTTCTTTCCTTCATGTTGGGATCTGATTCTTGCAGGCAAAGAAAGAGGAAGTCGGTTTCTTGTCCTCAGTGAAGAAAGCTGTCCTCAGGGCAAATTCCAAGCTTCTTTCTTGTGGGGTCGTGGCTTGAGCCCGCGAGAAGCATCATTCTGCCAAACCACAACCCTACATATGAAGCATCTCTTGCTTTGCTCCTAGGCTATGTAGTCGTGCATTTTCGTAGATATTGCTACACAAGTATTCTTCGCATCTCATAAACACTGCACAGCCTGATCTACGAGCACATCTGAATAGACAGTTGCGCTCTTTGCGATTAGCCCGAAAAAGGATCAGGCTATGGCACAACCATCTCCGACCGTTGCAGAAGACGTGCAATGGTGTGCGTCAAATCAGAACAAAACATGCCTTGCCCAGGTCAAGAAAGGATACGTTATTGTCTCCCCAACCGTTTATACGTCTGGAGAGGATTTTCGGGAGGAATGCCGCTTGAGAGAGGGAGAGCGGAAGTGCGTATTTTGAGGAGTGAACAAACTCCCCATCCCACTAATCCTCAATCATCCAAATTCCATGAAAGAAATGAAAAGGGAAGTGGAAGATTTTCAGACTCTTCCAGCTTTCTCTTTATTAGAATAGAATGAAGAATAACATGGTGAATAGCGAAAATATCAGAACTTTTGCCATCGTTCCCTTTTAACTCCCAACAAGGAAACCCTCTTCTACACATCCCTCATCATTCTACACTTCCCTTTTTCTTCTTCATCTCCCTCACTCACTTAAAACCGTTGCAAAAAATAACGTGGTACATTGTAAAGTCCATCCAGATGTTAGCTAGGACTTTTTCATTCCATTGCAAAACAAAATTCAATTCAATCACCCCAACATCAACTCTTATTAACAGAAAGGTCATGTACAGATTGCAAGAAGGATAATATCCCCTGCACAACATACTCAACAGAGGCTCAAAAAGTTAGTCCTAATGGTTACCCTACTGCACCCAAAATTGTTGCCTGGGCTATGGCCCCCCTCAGGCTGTGGTTACACGTAAAATATGAACTGTGACTAAAAAGACTTGGATGCGGTTACTCTTCCTATTAACAACCTAAGTCATGGACCCTGGGAGCTGCATCGAAATGATGTACAGCATGGTACAAGGATTAAAAATCTAGACCTATTTAGTGACCCACAGGATTGTGGCATGGAATTCAAACCCAGAGCAGTACACTAGACCAAAGTTCAAGAGATTATATTCATCGACCTTGTCCATAGCAAAACTTCAGTATTCACAAACTGCTGGTTGTATTGCCATCATTTACCTGCTCTGTTATTGCGCCGCCTTCGGTGACATCTCCCTCATACTTTCCACTCCATTGGCAATATAATATCGCCCTCCCGATGTACCTGCACCTCAACTACATTCTCATTACCAGGTGACAGATCACTGTCCAAGTGGCCTTTCACCTTGACATGACCAAGCTTGTCAGTGTTGGCACTACTGAAGAACTGAAAAGTGAATCACCCGCAAACTTGCAGTTGTCGTGATCAACTTTCAGGGTGGCATCTATCAAAAACCTCGCACGGGTACAGATTCCCATCTCTGGCGAGCTCGTACAGTCATTATCAAACTGTACCTTCGAGGAAGAGCTCCCACCACTTCGACTTCTCTTCCTTGAAACCTTCCATTTCAAATGAGCAAGAGAATCATCCTTCAGAAGATCTGGAACAGCCAGCGACTCATCTACCCCATCATACTGAGAGTACGGCCGATGATTCAAAGGATTGTCACAACCAGCCTCATTGTTTCTTGATGCCTTACAGTCCTTAATTGCAGCTTCAGCAGCCTCATTACTGTGATGTGCCCCCGCATGTTGATCCATCCGCAAGTGTGGCAATATTGCAGTGATGATGTCTGCTCTATTCCGTATATGAATCCATCTATTTTCTGACCATTCCCGGGAATGTCTCAAGTCCCCGAGTGGGAAGACTAATTCTCGTTTTTCACCTGTATAAGATAAGAAATGAATGATAAAAATGAGATGGGGAAAAGCTAAGCAAAAATATAATGTGAGAATCTGTACAACAGAGAAAATTCAAACCTGGGAAATAGACAAGGAGTCTGCCTTCAGATTCTCCACGGACCACAATGCCCTCCCACCACCCATCATTCCACCAAGCATCCACGAGAGTCCCAGCATCAACAAACTTTGGAACTTCACATTCTCTAGACCGTTGGTATGGCCGAATCATTGACCTTCCAAGAATTCTGAGACCAAATTCATCAGCAGAAGCCTCTCTACGTGCTGGAATCCACTCCTGCAATGCCAAACCAGTAAAGCATGAAATTAGCAAAATAATTACTGTTGTAACACCGCATGTGAAATATCTCAACCAAAAAACACAGCAAGTGACATAGAGATGAGAAAGCATACCTCAAGCTTCTTTGTTTCATCAACTGCATCCGGAATGTCCTGATAACGAACCTTAACTTTGGCATTGGAAGCCTTAATGATTAAAGCTCTGTACCAACATCCCCTCAAGCCACTGTCTTGAGATAGCACCTCGACTTCAGAACCTACAATCAAAGGATGTGGAGGGTCTTTCTTCACGATTTTTTGCTCAGAGCGTTCATTCAAATTATGCATCTCAATGTCATCACTTTCCGTCACATGTCGTTGCTTCTTTCCAGGTCTGATACCACCATCTTCATCAACATGGCATTTCATATCTCGTGGAAATTCAGTCAGCTGAGATCTTAGTGGAGGTTTCGGGAGAGGAAAGGGATTCATACGTTTCAGGACATCCTGATTCCAGTAACCTTCAACTTGAGTAATATCAAAAGGCTTGATCTCATCTTCTTCAAAGAGGTTGTGGCAAACAAATATTTCCAAAGAAGATTTGCTTGCCTCATTCATATATTTATTGAAATGCTGGGGACTGAGGACAGTAGCCAATCCATCAATACATTCGATGCTGAGATCTTGAAGACAAAGAGAAAAGAAAATCTCTCTGTCATTAAAATTGCGAGGCAAATCAATCCCAACCTCATCAATTTTGTGAAACCACTGTACTACAACCATCTTGTTGCCCTTGGAATCCTCAAACATATCGTCTAAATAAGCAACCAGTCGTTTATCCTCTTCAGCAAGAACATACACAAAATCATGAACCTGAAATTATAGAGAAAAAAGTAAAACACAGTGACACATTCATGCCAAACAAAGACAAAGGATAACTAGCGAAAATTCCCAAAAAAAAGAAAAAGAACTGAGATCGAAACAGAACTTACAGAGACTTTGACTCCTTTACGGAGAAAAGAAGGAAAATGCTTCCGCTTTTTTTTACATGTCCACGGGGAGCCTATCCACTGGACCTCCCTGGAAGAATGACCCAGTTTCGCAGTCAGAGAATCCTGAATAGGGGCAAAGATGCAGAAGATATAAATGATTAAACAGAGCAACAAGAAAAAGAGAGAAAATAGACGGTAAGGTGCTCATAACCACTAAGAAACAACACATCAAGTAACCAAAACACTTGAATCTCCCATCAATTTCACTCTGAATCCGGCCGAGTCATAACCTTTTCAGCAAGTTTTACATCGGTCATATGAACTTGTACTTATAAGGACCAACAGACAGAAAACCCAAAAGAAATGGAACATTCAAGCTCTTTGGCAATACTAAGGCCCTTGATTCTCAAATCTCAATAAGAATGGTAAAAGGCCAAAAGATAAAATACATGGCGCAAAATTTTTTAGCACAGATCCAACAAGTCCCAATTTAGGAAAAAGTCCACTAGATAAAAGACATGCTAAGAGGGATGATGGGTACAAACCCTAGGGAAACCGGCATCCAGCTTCTGTGCACCTTCTCTAGCCAAAAAGCCACTGTCCGCATGATGCTGCTGTTCAGATAACCGACCTGCAAAGTATAATTCATGAAACTGAAATCAAGCACACATTCTATCCTTTGATAAAAGCACACTAAATCGAGGGAGAAGTACTGAATCGATCAGAAGTAGGGTAACAATGATATCAAGAAGGAAAAGTACTGAATCAATCAGAAGTACTGAATCGATCAGAAGTAGTGTAACAATGATATCAAGAAGGAAAAGTACTGAATCAATCAGAAGTAGTGCAACAATGATATCCACACATCCAAAGATTCAGAAGAATTGCATCAGACTGGAGATAATCAGGCCTCAAAGTGTTCTTAATTAGGACAGACCAAGAGCGATAGTGGGTTCGAATACATCTAAGGAAAGCCCAATCCATTAACAAAATGACAAGATCGGCCATGAAAGGTTATAACCTAGATTATTTGAGGGCATTTCGATTCCGATGCTCTCAACCAGCTCTTTAAAATTTGAAAAGACATTCCTGCAGCCCAGATCATCATCAGTTTGCAATAACATGAACAACAGAACCACAATAAACACACAATCCACGTCATAGAGTATGGCAAGCAATTTCCAAAACGGAAACAGGAACATCTCAAGGTCAGTGTAAACGCAAGGAACTGCAGTATATGGACACTTTCATGATCCAAAATCATAAGGCGATGGGAGACAAGCAAATCTTCACGGAAAAATCTGCTATTGAAGCAATCAATTGAAGGACTAGAATGATTGGGCTGCATCCAAGAAACAATAAATTATATTTCTCAGCTTAAAGAGAAGCAGTTTTGCGAGTTCACAAAAATTTCAAATAAAAGGAGAAGAAACTTCAAGCACGGGATCTTTTTCCACGAGGAAAAAATGGTTTTGGCTCAGCGTCTCCTTTCCGGTTACGACAGGCTAATTTCCTATCAGCCACAAATCTTTCGCCGGCATCCGTCTCTAAACCAAAAGAAAAGACCTCCTTTCGGAGATGCGTTTGAAGGAGACGAGAAGAACAGTAGGTTACAGATACACGTTGACATTAATTTCTTCTGCGCGCAATGAACACAAAGGGCGCAAATTTCAACAAGAAACACTTGAATTATCAACCGCACTCATAACCAACCAAAAGGTTTTAATCCGGAGAAGGAACCAGGAAAAACACAGAATCCCGTTCCACCAAAAGAAAAGAATGAGATAATTTGGATTGAAGCACCAAAAGGCAAAACCGTATTAAATCAAACGAAGCACGGAAAAGAAGCGTATCAAATGTCCGCTTCGAATGTTCAGAAAAAGAAAGAGAAGAGCCCAACAAGAAAACGCCAATCGTGTCCATGAAAACCTTCATCTTATTGAACTTAGCAACGAAGAGAGGGAAGAAAAGAAGCCACCCGCACCTTGAATGACGGAGTTCAACCAGTCGACGACCTCCCTTCGGCACTTGAGGCTCGAGACCAGCGCGGAATCCCCGAGCCCAATCGTGGAGCGGCTCCGCAACGTGCAGTAGTAGGACATGTGCCTCAAGGTCCTTTCCCGCCCCACCACGGCCAGATCTTTGCCTCCGTCCCTCCGCCTGAGGAAGAAATGGACCTCCCTCCTCCCCTTGTCGCTCGAGACGGGCACCTCCTCCCACGCCACGTACCCGGACGACACCGCGCTCGACGGAGAAGCCGCCCCGGCCGATTTCTCCATCTCTCCCCCGAACGGATCCCGATTCGACGCAAAACCCAAAGAAAAAGCTCCTGTCGGGAGAACCCTTGAACGATACGAAGATCCGCCGAGAAATTCTTCACCTCGCTCGCTCTCCCTCAATCTAAAGGAATAGCAATCTGCCTTCGGGTCTTCGTCTTCGTTGGCGTGGAACGAGAGAGGGATATTTAATATTTTGAACGGAGGAATTTTTTGAAACGGATTAATATATCCAGAGGGGGGGAGGGGGAGAGGGGGGGCTAGGGTTTCGAGATTGGAGATCAGGGCGTAGAGGGAGAATGGACGGCCGAGATTGGATCAACGAGGGTGACGCGCAAGGAAGGTGCGTAAGAAATTGCCCCGGGAAAAGGGGATGCGAATTGTCGGAAATACCCCCACGGGGGTCGCCAAATGACGGGCGTGCCATGTTTATCCCCAATCAGCGATCACACGGTGGATGAGAGAAGAGAGAGAGAGAGCAAGTGGGAGGGGGGATCTCTGAAAAAGTGGCGCCCGCAATTGCCGCGACTGGGGACAGAGACGACTCGCTCTTTCTTGCTCGCCAGCTGTCATTGACGAGCATGGCAAGTGGGAGGGGGATCTCTTTTTCTTTTTCTTTTTTCTTTATATTTTCCTTTACGTTTAAAATCTACTAAAATTAGGACGCGCAGGTAACAATTCCTTAACATAAATCAAATTCTGATCGAAAATTAATTTATGTATTTTTTATGAAAAGCAGAATTCAATTTTTTTATTTCTTTTATATAAATTATTTTTATGAGATAAATTCATTTTGTAATGGTTAAAAATTTTTTATTTTGAAATATTATTAACAAAATATTCGACGGCGGCTATCACGAGCGGTAGCAATGATTGGCGAGCGGTGGCAGTGGTCGGCAATGGTTGGCAAGCGGAGGTGGTCAATGGGCTGCACGCGGCGGTGGAGGGGGGCGTTCATCGAGGGCAGCGACGGCTACGGTTGGCAGTGGTCGTCCGGCAGCAGCGGAGGCTGTGCTTGTTAGTCGGCTGGCGACGGCATTTGTTGGGTGGCAGTGGTGATGGCATCGATTGGGCAGCAATGACAATGGTCGTCGATTGGTTGACGGCAATGATAGTGGTCGTTGGTTGGTGGGTGACAACAACAATAATCGGCGGAGGCAACGGAAGTTAACAGAGGTGGTGTGGTCTAATAAGTGATTATGGAGCTAGAAAGTGAAAAAATAAATAAAAATTACTTCTCGAGTTTGGCCAAAAATAGCTTGAGAATTGATTTTTTCACTTCAAAAGTTAAAAATGTTACTATAAGTAAATTTTTTTATCAAATGGATTACGAATCTGAGATTGACTTTTGGAGCAGGAAATATGCAGGCCCTTAATCAATGTTATCAAAATACTAACTTTTGACTAAGCCTTTTGGTCGTAATTTAATTTTTCATTTTGAAAAACAACGATTCAAGATCGTAGCATCGTTACCTATAACGAGGCTTTTTATTGATGAATTGTATCAAAGACCGTAGAGAAAGTTTGGATTATTTTATATTCTGTTTATTTCAAAAAAGATGAACGATTTAAAGAATAATTATCTATAAACGATTGCCTGTATTATTTGAAATAATTAGTTAATTGTAAGTATATTCGTTATCGAAAGCAATATATTTAACTAATTTCATCAACAATCAAAATGTATTTTATTTATTAATTTTTTGTAAGCGATACAATAGATTTTCAAATCATTTATTTTTTGCGAAACAAATATAGTTTTAGGGGCTATCTAATTTCAGTTTGCAGTGCCACGCTCAAATCTTAATTTAGGTATATCTAGCCATTTGATAAAATTGAACGAAGTGGCTACACAGATAAAATTTATGGGGCAAGTGTAATTTTTTCTTCAATTTACTTATATATGTTCAAGACCACTGTATTAATGAAATTTTCATATTCCGCATGGCACATAGCAACATCCATTGACAATTGTACTCTCATTGGGCAACGAGGATAAAGTAATAATCTTCAGAAATAAATGCACTAGAAGTCCTCAAATTCATCACAAAAATATAATTGAGTCTTAAAATTTGTAAAAATTGTAATCAAGCCATAAAACTTGTTAAATTTGTGCAATCAAGTCAATCAAATAAATGTGTCCAACTTGATTAATGAAAAATGACGATGTAATTTTATAAAAAATATATTCTTTCTCCTACGCTAGGATGAAGTAATCAAAACATGAAACACAAGGCAGAAATGTCGTTTTTATCCAAATCTAATTTCCGGTATAAATCTATTTTTTTTCTAAAAAGGATTGAGAATCGGGTAAGTCTCAATGACGCCACCCAATGATTGTCGATGAGGGTGGGGGTCGCCAAACCCCAGCTAGCAGCTGGAAACCCTCACCTTGTGGCCGAGATCCCGACAACGGCGACCCTCAGCCAGCCTCACAAGGGGCTAGTGACCTCTGCCAACCACCAATCACCCTCGTCGGCCCTAGCAGGAGATGGTGGGTTGGCAACAATGAGGGTTGTGCAAGCCCTCGTTACTTGGTTCAGAACCATTTTTTTCCTCTTCTTAATTCAGGCTTGATTTTAAATTTAATCCCAATATAATTAGTTCTAGAAAAATATATATTTACCAAAGCCGACATCGTTTTAGCAACCTGATCGTCACGTCACGTAGGAGAGACAAAATATTTTAAAGAGCCACGTTGGCGTTTTCCATTGGTTGATTTAGACGGAATTGATGGGATGTCACCGTTGCATGAATTGGACAAGTTTTAAGACTTGATTGCATTTTTTTGTAAATTTTACTACTCAATTGCCCTTTCGCTATAAATTTTAGGGTTTTCGATGCACTTATCTTTACGGAGACGACACGACCAGCTTTTATTCTACGAATTCTATTGTTTTTCTTTCATGTCTATAAATCATATTCTATGATGCCTAGTATGATGATTAAAAAGATCATATATCTTTTTAAGTCATATCCTCTCTCTTTCACCTAGAGTAGCCTCGAGGATGCCGATCACTATATTGAGCCATACACGAAGCACGAAACTTGAGAGGTTTGCATTTCATTCTCTTAATTGGTCGAATCGAAACTACAAACATCTCGCGTGGTCGAAAGAAAATAGAAAATTGAGAAAGTACATTTCGCGCGACGGATGTACCATGAAATGACGGCACTTGTTCTTCTGATAAGAAGCCAAAGTTACAAAACTCGACCAAAATTGTTCTATTGAAATGCATATTATTTAGATTTTCGACCAAAAAGCTGCACGTTATTTAGATGACACGCGTCATCGATAGCCGCGCAACAGCTACGTACTCGACAAATAAAGTATAATTTTGGCTTGGTGAAATGACTGTCCCCGGCTTCGTCACAAGATCCCCAACGACGCACGTCAGCCAGTCGGTCGGCCGAGAACGAGCACGTGAAAATAAAGAACGGCGTGTCCGTCCCCTCGTCTTCACGGGGCAGGGTCGGGGATTAAAGTCTCGGGGCAAAGGCATTTACGTAAGTTCGTCTATTCGGACAAAGCACGGTCGTAGCCATATACCGAGGTAAGGCAACGGTCGGCCGAGTGATTTGAAACTTTGACCGGTTTGAGCGCGGAGGGATGGCTGGGAAACATCGTAGTTGATGCCATGCTCGCAACAAAGTCAGAGCAGCCGTCCGTCCGAGTCAGGATGATGGCGTGCTGAACTAGTCGTCTAGTCCAAACAATAAAAATAACGCACGAGTGCACTGATATTGAGAGGCGGAACCCCAAATATCAAGTGACCCAATAAGCTACTTCAAACTTTTGATAGCGAAATTTGTCCAGAAAATTGTAAGTATTTTGTGTTTTCGCCAATTCAATATTAATCCTTTTGATTTTGTTATTAAGCTATAAATATTTTTCATATTTTATTAATTAAGTACATTCGGTCAATTTTAATCTGAAATTATTAATATTGACGCTGGTATAATCACGTAATACGATGGGCGCTAGCGTGATTAATTATAATTTTTTTTCTAAAATTCATTTTTTTTAGTTTTTCTCTTTTTCTTTTTTCTTTTTTCTACCAAGTTCTACCCTCATGGGTCACAGACAAGGGCTAACAACCCTCGTCGGTCGTGGGATGAGAGCATCGAAGGCCTTGCTGTTAGTAGGCGAGGGTCGGCCGGTCTTAGCCAGTGACCTATAAGGGTTGGCCGGCAATCCTCGACGGGCTTTGAAGGAAAAAAATAAAATAAAAAATACAAATTAGATTTTATTTTAAGTTGTCCATGTTAGCGCATGTCTTATCACGTGATATTCATGTTTGCAATTTTCGATTAAAATTAATTAGATGGACTCAATTGAAAAAATGTAAAAAAAGAGTTTATGACTCAATTAGGAAAATTGTAAGTTTAAGACTAAATTGGCTAAGTGCAACATGCTTAGGATTTTTTGGACAAATTTCCCCTTTTAATACGACCTAGTTATGATATTGACTAACTGTATCACCCAAAAGGAGTGAATAGATGATTTAAGGCAAACACAACAAATAGCGACGTAATTAAAGCAATCGAGTTGAATACGTTCAGGACCAATATTGAATGCAAATATGATCTATGACATCCCGAATTTTCCCACATTTGAAATAATTAAAAGATATAATAAGCTTCTCTGAACAAATAGAATAAGCTTCTCTGAACTTGTTCTTTAAGACACATGAAAGCTTTTCAAGGAAGTTATCCCGAAGCTTCTCAAAGAAGCCATTAGGCAACTTGTCGAGGAAACTATTCCTAAGCTTTTCAGAGAAACCATCCAGCAACTTGTAAAGGAAGCCACCCCGAAACTTCTCGAGGAAGCTATCCGGTAACTTCTCGAGGAAGCAACTCCGAAGACACTAAATTTTCAAGGAGGCCATTGCCTTACTTATTTAAGAAGTTTTTCTAGAAACTTCTTAGTAATGTATAAATATACGACACAAAGTAATATTTATTGAATTAATAAAGTCAACTAAAAGTCAATTTTCTAAAGGATAAGATTATGATCGTGTTCATGTAATTAATAATAGAATAAGATCAATATCACTTTCAATTACAAAGTCAAGGATCATAAATGAGTTCACACTGTAGAATTTATAAAATCTAGATGTAATAAATGCAGTTTACATTAGAAACTTGAAAAACGGGTTAAAAAAGAGAGTCAAAACTTGGAAAGCAAGTTAGAAAAAATTAAAACTTGGGGAAACTTCGAGAAAAAATTAGAAAAAGTCAAAACTTTGGGAAAGGATTAAAAAAGGTCAAAACTTGGGAGAAAATGTTAAAAAAAAAAAAACTTGGAGAGTAAGTCGGAAAACTAATATAAACAATGAGGATATCTCAAAGTTCCATAACTTATTATCTATTCTTTTTCTCTCTCCTTTTTTTCTCTCCTTATCGCCGACTCTTTATCTCTCCCTTATCTCACGTCACCTCAAGCCTCCGCCACACCGTCTTACGCCACCGCCTCTTCTATTCCGTCTTGTTTATTCATCGTAGAATAAAATACAAAGTCCGGGTACAGGTAAATGATACTATTGGATCTAACGTGGCAACGTCCGTTCGTTACACAAACGAATTTAGCATTCGATTGACATGATTTGTGTGCATTTTGTGTGCAACACGAGTGCTATTGCATTAAACCATGATGATATTTTTTTGCATTAAAATGATTTGAAGCATGCGCCTGCAAGAATGTGTTTGTGGAGATCATCCGAGGAACGACATATGACCCGAATATGCAATTATTATGGCTCGGATAGGCAATTATTATGGTCCAGATAGGCAAACGCTCCCTTAAAGTCTTAAGGTTTCGTATTGTGGGTATACTAAACCATTGTTCTCGTGAAGGTGATTATGCGAGACCCTTATCATTTAGTAACATTAAACCACAAATAAGCGTCCCCGAGTACGTTTTACTATTTATGGCCCGGATAGGCATGAAAAGTTGGTGAGCCAGGAATGGCCGTTTGATGTGATTTGCATGGATTGATGTGTTCATGGCTTTTGAACAAAAGTTATGTGATGGACTCCACACATTGGATAATTCAAATGAATATTCACGCTCGTGTTTACAATGGATCTCAGGATAGCTTCGTTAAGTATAGACCTACTTTAGCCTTAGTAATTTCATTTACTAGGTTACTCACTCATTCCTTTATTTTTTAGGAAATTGATGGCACCACCGCAAGCTTCTCTATTCGGCTAGACTACTCGTATGCGTACATACCTGAGCGATGCTGTCGATGTGGAGTCTTCAAGATGTGGGCGATATTAATTGAGAGAGATCGAGTGCGAGGACGAGAGGTTCTCTTTCGTATTTGATTTATACAAAAGTAAATAAGAGACTATATGATTATGTAAGATATATTGATGCATATATAAGATTATGTTATATATATATATATATATATATGTAAAGGTTGCTATGTCTGCTCTTTAATTATGCTCACCGTTAAAAATAAAGGTCGACGAAAAATATAAAAAAAAAACGGTTAAGGAAAATTATAAATAGGCCGATAAGGGGAGAGGTCCTGGGGTCATTACATGATCGGCGTTGTAATAATATATAGCAGTGGAAATACCTTCTATTGAGTGATAAATAAGCATGGATAGGGAGATAGAAGACTTTGCACACAAAGTCTATAGTGGTTCGGATTAGAGTAAGCCTATGAATACTGTCCTACGTTGACAGGTTACATAATCAATGGGAAATTACAATAGTAAGTGCTGCTAATACTAAAACACTTTTCCTCACACTATGTGTTGCTTATGCACAAGCTGATAAAGTTCTCTATGTCACATCTAAGCACAAACTATTTCTCTGTCAACACATCTCAAATGACTAAAACTGTAATCTCACTCAAGATGAATTTGAATATTTGAAGCTCTCTTGAAGTGGAATTTTGAACTCTTGATCTATCATCTCTCTCTTCATCTCCTTGGTCTCTCGTGTACTCCTCGGTGTCCATAACTTTCCATGGAACTATCTTCGAGAGAATCAATCTATTAGGCATGGACAATTGACAAAAAGATCATAGTCGCCGTTGATGTTGTATAATTAGATATTTCAAGAGATTTGATCGCCCATACAAACAAATATTGTTATTCATGAGTATATTACTTCAAGTATGTAAATATCTTTGCCTTTGGGGTGATTTTAATGAGCAAAGGCGTCTCGCATGATTAACGGTCTTGGGAGATACTCTATAAATTGATATCAATCAAGATCTTTCTAACGACAGAATCCAAACCAGATCACAAGCTGTTAAGCTATTCGTCAAGAATTTTGTCTCGTGTTATGTAAGAGTTGTCCTATGTTCAGGCATATTTACTCTGGTATTATACAGCACTTTGCTGATATTCACAAGGTCGACGCTTGTGAACACCTGGATAATAACAATTGTTCTTCCCAAGATATATAGATGGTCAGCTCAGGCCACAAGGTAGATCCTGCAGACGGGAGGCCATAATCCTTCCAATACCAATATGAACTTCCAATTTAAAGTGGGTCCGACAAATAAAATATAATAGAATAGGATATAATATAATATAATATAATATGAACTTCAAATTCGTCTGGGCTTGTTAAAATAAAAGAATCCGTATTGTTTTCAACGTGAATATTACAAGAAACAAACATTTCTTATGTCACACAAGATCATTGCAAAATACAGATAGTTTTTGTTAGCTTGAAATATATAAGGAAAATTTCTCAATATTTTATTTACACCATGTTATGTCATTTATCATATCAATATATATATATATATATATATATATATATATATATATATATATATATATATGTATTGCATATCTAGCTAGTGGCGTTACTCATTTAATAAACCACATTCATGTCATACGGCACTGATGGAACAACCGGTTTCGTTCATATAACCGCGTTCCGGTCCGGCACTAAACCTTGGCAATCCCCGCAAAACATCTTACCCCCGCACCAACATGATTTGGTCTCTCTTTATTCTTTTATCGGGGATGGAAAGTACAAAACCGTCTCTAAACGGTTTCTTCAGACGTGATTTACCCGTCCTTGGTTTTGTAAAATACTTAAATCGGTAGCCTCAACCGTTTCTCACAAGAGCCGCACAAAAAAAAAAGTTGTGATTTTTAAAACTCGAATCGGAACACCATGGTCCAAAACACAACGCCTACAAACACGAGATCCAAATCGCCTGACTTTCCTTAGAAGTGCATACGCCTGCTCTTAGGATCCGGGCCGCCCATTTGATATTCTGTTTGTAGGGAGAAATTTTTTGGGTTTTTGTTATTTTTAATAATGATTTGGGCCGTACATTCATAACATGAACAATCCAAATTTAAAGGGCATGACTTCTAATTTTGAAGAAAGGGCATATGATACCTTTCTCTGCACACGCGCCCATCTATTCAGATAACCAATGTGGACTGCATGGCCAATGAATCATGTCATGGCGCCATGAACGCCTTTCGCCAATTTCTCTAGTACTCGCGACACAGAGGGCTGCTTCGTGAATGACGACGAACTTCCGACCAAAAAATAAATAAATAAATAAAATGACGATGAACTCAAACTGCATCGCGGAAGTTGCACCGGTGCACGACGTTCCACGATCGAGCACTTCGCATCGCTTTCGTTCTGTGATCCGGATTCGTCCGTTCCTCTTTAGACATGAATTCTTTTTATTTTTATTTTTTTTAAACTTTCCATTACAGCTTTTTGGGTTTCGGGCCAACTGCCAAACGTCAGTCAGTGGTGCTCGCTTTCATGTCATTTCGGGGGCATTTTTTTTTTTAAAAAAGCGATTTCCGTCATCGTCTTCCTGGCCACAAACATCCCGTCACGAGCGATTTGCTCGGTCCCCAAATTAAATATCTTACTTGACCTTCTGCTAGAAGGAGAAGAGGAATATGCTTTTGTCCATTGCATAAAGATGCCCGACGCGGGGAGCAAAGCCTTATATTATGAATGCGTCGTCATCGTCCGATCCATCAAAATCCGTTTTTTCACAAGTGTTTTAAAAGATCACAGCAGCATCAACGCTCGGTCAATTAATGATAAAGAAAGACCGCACCATTTAATAACTTATATATCAAAGATTGCTTACTATGTGTGAAATTTTACGAAGTTACCGTGAAAACTTAACTCGTTAGATTGGTTTAATATTTGATTATTCTACATGCAACTCTGCTGACTCGTATATATACACGCAAATCCGCACGTGGATCAATTCCAAAGCAGAGGGCCCGGAAGACGGAGAGTCAAGATGGGGCCCACCCCCACTTCGCCAGCCCGCCCGTTCGAGCCCGGCATCGCAATGATCGGCGGTGCTCAATCAATGGAAAGAAATCAATTGAAAATTATTTTGGCAAAAGAGGGTCGGGTCATCATATCAAACGACAAAAGGGTGACGTAATCCGGAGGGAATGGATCCAAATGACAGCTAAGGCCGGCGGGACAGGGAGAGAGAGAGAGAGCTGACTGGTGAAGCTTTTCCTCTTTTTTTTTTCCTCCTATTATTTAAATTGCTTCCGAGCTTCACCGGTTGCCTCCGTTCAGCACGGATCCGTGCGTCCACCGGATTTTACCGGTAATCACGTTTCTTTTTGGCGAGCCGATTTGGCAGCATTCCCGTGATCGGCCTCGTGACAATACCGCGAGCCCGCGTTATTTTGTCCTTTTTGCGGTGTATATCTCGAGAAAAAAATTAATGATTTGGAGAATCATTTTTTGTAAAATTGATTGTTCGAATCAATAACTTATAAAGGCTAATGAATGGAATAATGTCCACGAAATTATTTGAATGTAAATTATTATCAACAACAAAAATATTTTTAACTTACAAAATATCCCAAAGCGATACAAATCATTCTGGATGTAAATATTGATATCTATACAGATGAATCTATTTTTTATGTCACTCACTTTTGGTGAAATAAATGAGGCATTGCCACCAATTATTCTAGAATTTGAAGCTATTAAATGATGACATAATTTAATATTTAATTATTCTATCAAAAACATACTCAAGTTGACAGTAATCAGTAGTGTCTCCACTATTGCCTATTGCTAAGCGTCTAAATATCATGCGACATTTTGATGAGATCACCGTCAACTGTTGCAAAATTTCAACTGCTAAATAAAGATTTAATTTAATTTTTAGCTATTCTATCATTAACATACTCAAATTGAGAGTGATCTGGAGAGTCTCTCGACCATTGCCAGGCACCCAAATCAGCATCGCCACGGAGCACTTGAACAGAAAGGCCAATTGCGAGCATTTTGAACGAAAAAGCAACATTACAGTTTCTGAATTTCAAGAGTACCGAGTATTAGCGGCATTATCCCCTGAAACACAAAGATACGGCCATTTGCTAAGCAGCCAGAGCTCCTGCAGTGTTTGGGCCAAACATATAACCCCATTTGAACAGTGCTTACAGCCTCCCCCGGGGGGGTGGTGAATATAGTTGATAAAACCCGGATCCGTTCCATTACACACAAGAAGAAAGCACGTCCTGCGCTAATGACTAAGTGTTAAATGATCCCTTTGAAAGTCGGGTTCTCTCGGAGCTGATGATGAGTTCAGCATGGGCACACTTTGTGATCCATCACGTGCTTGCCGTCTATGCACGTTAGATCACCAGTCCAATCTTATGTTCCTAGATAGGTAAAGCTTATCAATGTACTCAATCACTGGGATAGAGGCGTTGATGTACCTCCTCATCTTCTTTTCCGCACTATGATCTGCAACCACAGAAGACAGATTTGAGATTTGCAGCAAAGGACAATGTAAAGAGCCCCATTTGCATTTCATCAACATATTCCGATGATTGGATTCCAATTCACGTGTTGCAGAACACACCCATTAGAGGATTGTGTTTGTCCTTTCTAATCCTAAAGAAAGTCTCTATGGCGAGCATAGTCCAGAACCAACAAACATATACGCACTGCCCTTTGAACTTACGCGCACGAGCACGATTGGTAATTTTGCCGGAAAAAGATAAAACAATGCATGTTTTGGTTATGGATTGATAAGCTCAAGCAACTAAAGCTTTTACATCGAACCAATCAAAAACACGCCATGCATTCATCTTGGTTGTTACTCCTACCCCTAGGTTTAGTATTTCGACAAAATTGAACAAGAAAGGTTTCTGACAATGGCAAGAGAGATATGGTATCCATAACTTGGTCATTAGACTATCTTGCGAAAAGAAAGGAACTTAAGATTAGACTATTTCAAAGCATCAAGCTATCAGTCAACTCAAATGCATGAAAGTTGAGCCTCAGAAGAGTCCGTTTAAAAGATATTTTGAAGTATTGTTAATTCATCAAAAGACTTGCATTCAATGAGTTTAACTCAAATGCATATGTTTTCAGGAGAAAAACATATAAAAAAACAGATGTAGCAGACTTTACGGTCCTAGCCAAACTTGCAATCATGCAAACACATTACCATTCTCATTGAGCTTTAGCAGAAGCTGATCCCTTGATGGGAGCGCATACATTCCTGCATAAACTGTTGTCCGAACTGCCCATGAGTGGTAAGGCGCACAAACCTGAGAATAAGCTGTGGTAGCTGCTTCCTTCAAGGAGTTGCCACTGGGAATGAGAGCAGTCAGGGAATATTAAGTCCACAGATGAAAATCTAGATGTAAGCTTCAATAGATGTGGAGGCCAACGAGCTTAATCTTCATGAATATTCAACCTTTATCAAACTGGATATTCGGCATCGATACATAGAAGTTGGCTCGTTTAGTAACTATCTCAATAAGCTGAATAGACTTTGCTAATGTTACCAATGAACCTTCCATCCGTAGAGCCACATCAAGTTATGAAAATAGCAGTACTTGCGAGAAAAGCAAGGAAACCATATCTCCTACTTTATTCCTTCTCCTCTCAATATTCAATAGAAAAATCCTAATTTACGCCTTTTACTTGCATATAATAAGATTCCTTCAAATTTGACAAATTACAGGAGGAATTTAGCATCCCCGGTCAGAACACAATAGTGAGTGAAACTTCACCATGGATTCAAAAGACAGACAATACATAGCATGTGAATCTGAAGTAAGATCCATTTTATTATCCTATGCTGTTTCAACAGGTAACCAAATAAAGCAGCTAGAATAGAAAAGTCATACTTACTGAGAAGACAGAAATTGCTCAAATAAAGCTCTGACAAGGTCCAAACCCAGCCTAACCCGACGAAGGTTTCGTGTGTGGCTTCCTTGCTTCTTCACTGTGCAATTGGCAACATCAACATCAATTATTTTCTGTAAAGTGCCATATTTTTTTGATGCCTCCATTAGATCAGACACCTGTAAAGCAAGTTAGCATCAGATAAATGGCTTTTCTCCGTATTGAAAGCACTGGTGATGCAAGAATAAAGTCGGCACAGCTATTGCTCACAGATGCTCATGAGTTGCGAATTAGCTAGAGGCTACCCAGCAAAATATGCAGAAATTCGACATGTTCTTAATTACTAAATGGAGGACCAAAGGGTGTTAGTTTTTCATTCCTTTACACTTTGTTTGTTACGAGAAGCTGTGAGATAAGAGAAGGGTTCTACAAGCACAATCATGTTTGGATAGAGGGAAATGATTAGAGGGGATATTTCATTCCTTTGCACAATGTTTGTCTGGAGAAACTGGGAGAGGAGAAGTTCTATAAACACAATTATGTTTGGATGGAGGGAAAGAGAGAGAGGGAAATGATTAGAAGGTATTACGAGACACTTGGAGAGACTGGTCTGGTCAATTCTATGTGCATTAATAAAAAGGGTTTCAAAGAGATTTCGAGGGATTCATAACAAACAGATCTATTTGTCTTTCTCCCTTACACTCTTATTACATCTATTCCTAAATACGTAAAATGACATTTACGTCAAAATGCATTTTTCCCCTTTCTTTTCCCTCTATAGGATTTAAACAACATCATAACTCAATCATTGCAAATCATATCTCTTCTTTTCCCTTATCATTAATTAAATCCCTTTTTTTCCTTTTTATCCTTCCATCCAAAGTCGAAGTAATACCGAATGCTTGAAGTGTGAGTTCGACACGGTAGGAAGAGAATGTCAAAAAGTCGTAAATATGCTTGGACATGATGTACTCAAGAAAGATACTTTTAGATATCTGGGATCAATATTGCAAAAGGGGGGAGAGATTGATGAGGATGTAAGCCATAGAATTAGAGCAAGTTTGATGAAATGGCGCAGTGTATCAGGATTTTTGTGTAATCGCAAAATTCTTCTTAGATTAAAAGGATAGTTTTATAGAACATCAATATAATATGCCATACTATACGGAGCTGAATGTTGGCCAACACAGAGACAACATGAGCATAAAATGAGAGTAGCAGAAATGAAGATGTCAAGGTGGATGTGCGATCATACAAGGCTGGATAAGATAAAGAATGGAGATATTCGAAGAAAAGTTGGAGTAGAATCGGTGCCGGAAAAGATACATAAATTGAGACGGTTTTGGCATATTCTCCGAAGGTCCCTAGATGCTCCGATAAGAACAGAAGTTTGATACTGAGAACATAACACGAAGAAAGGAAGAGGTTGGCCGAAACTTACTTGTGGAAAAGTAGTAAAACAAGATTTAATGGAGTAAGAAATAGATCGGCGCACAGTTTGTCGTAGGTCGGAGTGGAGGAAGGCTATTAGTATTGTGGATTGACAAAATTCTCATATTCCCGACTGTCTTTTTAGTCATTATATATACCTATATTTTATCTTTATTTATTTATTTTTAAATATTTATCTCTTTTTTCTTGAGTGATCTTGCTTTTACTTTATAAATCTTTGGGGTTTATCAACCGTCGACCCCAACTAGTTTGAGATAAAAGTGTTGTTGATGTATCCCTCCATCCAAAGTGAGTGCTTGTGTTGCAAATAGAGCCCAAAGTAAATGCGGAAACAAAACATAAACAGATACATGTGGAATAAAGATTTAACTAACAAATCTTAATCTATTCATATATTCTTTCACAAAAAGATATAACTAACAAAGGCTCAAGGGAAAAAACTTAATTCTTCAATAGAAAATAGAAAAATAAAAATAAAGCAGAAGCACAACCCATATTTGGCATGTGGAATTGCTTCTGATGTTTACAAAGACAATGGTGCCTGTTTATATTTTATAACAATTATTACAACCATCTGGTGTTTGGGATAAAGGTGTTGTTGATGTTGATGTATTACAACCATCTGGTGTTGTTGAACTCAGATGACATGTTCTTGTGCTAATCATCAATTCGACATGAGGGAATCAGATTGGTGTCCATAGTTCGAATACATAGTTCATTTAGAGTATCAAAACTCCTATGATAGATCTCTTGATTCATTGGAACCCAAGTTAGAAAGGTCAAGCTATTGATTCTATGAAAAAACATAAAAGACATAAAAGTGTAAATCTAAAACGCAAAGGTAGCTGATGCCCTTCCAATATTTTCAGGGTACAGCAGGTTCAGGGAATTCAAGCAGCAAAGCAGGACTGCAGGGCAGACAAGCAAGCGTCTTCTTCTGTTTTTTCCTTTTGGTGTTCACCAAACGTTCACCTCACTTATTCAAGAACAACTAAGTTAATCTACCCCTACAAAGTATAAAAACGAACATACTCGATCTGCAAATGCAAAGGAAAAAAAAAGATGATAATTCCAGAGCCATGAGGAGCTAAGACCATCACAAGTACTGAGACCGTGATAGCTTTAATATGTCAAACAGATGGAAGAGAGTTAACTACAAAGGGAACGCACTGCATTATCTCATGGTAACAGGGAATGTGGGCAGGTGCACTTTTGGCAGATAATCGCCAATGCCATGGAAATTCAAGAAAATTAAGCAGGAATCAAGAGTACGAGAAGCCGTGAACTATGCCTCAATAGCCATTGGGTTGATTCGGTGCATGGTCAAATGAAGGCACAATGCAACAAACACTCCCACACTACGACACCGACATTGGCCTCACAACAGTCAATAGCCTCTCGCATTCCTTTCCATCAACCTTGACGCCGCATCGCCCTATCATGCTGGTGGCGAATCCCATAATCAGGGGAATCATGTCAATCCTTTTATTTTTCCCTTTCTTTTTTCCTATTTGTCAGAGCAGTTAATAGCTAACAAAGTGTCAGTTGTAGCCATAAAAGTCTACGCGCACCTCTTTCTCGAGTAGCACCAATCATCTAGACCAAGGCAAAGCATGTTCCAACAAGTGAACAATCGCACGAAGACCACAGCTACGAAGCAATCAAACAATCAATCTGCGCATGATAGCGATCGCGTAGTCGCAGCAGCAGGATCGTAGGCAGATTCCGCATGAGACAATTTCGAGAAAGAGATAACAAAAAGGACTCACCTTGGAGACGTACTCCAGTTCGGCGAACTTGAAGGCGATCCCGAGGCAACCAAAGAGAACCGATACGGGAGCGCAGGCGTCGCAGAAAGCGTCCAAACGGAGCCCTCCGCCGTCGTTCCTTCTGCGGTCAAAACTCAACGAGCCGGTCAGTTTCTCGAACGCGTCGGCGATTACCGAGAGAGGCGTCTCCGCCGCGTCCTTGGAGGGGTCGCGGCGGTTCCTCCGCATTGCATCATCCATGGGCGATCGCGACGATGGCTCTTCGTCGAAGACCCCCATATATGGGGGGGAATAAAGGTTGGGAATTGGTAATGGAGAGGGAATAAAGAGGACTAGACTTTAGAGAACATGGAAAGCAAATGGGAAAGAGGGGTGGAGAAGCAGAGATTGACTCATCGTTTCCGAGCGGGCGAATATGAGGACTTGCGGTCTGCTCAAGGAACTTATGACTTTGTCTCCTTCACGATGATTGGAGGTTATGAGCGATGGCGTAGGCACGCATGCAAGGTTCTTCCCCCGAGCGGGGGACTAACGAACAACCCGCCTCAGCGCGCCGAGCAGTTTCATCGGGTATCCATCCGAATTTCAGTTTCAATTTATTGAAACTAGCGACTATCGAGCTTGGTTTCCGATTTCTGACGAGAATCATCCATCTTGATTAGACCTGTATATATATATATATAAGGCAAGGAAAGTTTCAGAAGTGCACGGTTTGATCCGTGCGTATGGCAGCATTTATGCTCTTGAAAGCATTTCTTAAGCGTTTCTTGAAAATAAATAATTTTTGCATTTCTGTTCCTAGTTATGATTTTTGACAATAAAAACGCGTGTGGTAAATAAAAAATAATAATTTTTCCGCCGCCATCGGCCGGCAATTGGCCTTGGCTGCGAGACCGACGATGACGGTGGTGGCGACAGGCGACCGCTGTCACTGCGGTCGGCTGATGACCGACAACAGGCAGGGGGCGGCGATGGCAGGTAACAGCCAATGGGCCACGGCCTGCCGATGATCGGCAACAGGCGACAGTCAACGGGTGATGACCGTGTCGACGGCGATGGATGTTGATTCTAAAAGTATTCCAAAATTCAGAAATAATATTTTTTTTATTTCTTGAAAATTATTTATTGGCACAAAAGTGTTCCGCGGAACAATTTTGAAACATTTTTGAACCGTTTCTGTTCCAAAATTGTTCCGAGAATACTTTTGGCACAACAATTTCTCTTTCTAATATCCATGGTTTTATTTCTTCGTATGTTTTGCTCTGTTCTGTTACCTGAGGCCCAAAAGGCACTCTTAAAATTAGCTCCTAGTTGGCGCCTAGATCACTCTGCCCATGACAACCTAGTTAAAGACAAGCTTTCCCAAATATGATGATGAATCTGTCGATCGAATGCTTCAAGGCGACTTACATTTCTCATCTGCTATTTCCATTGATTTTTGTTGCCTGCGTGTTTTTTTTTTTTTTGTCATGTGCTTGGTCTATCTTACTTGAAGCATAATCGCAAAGAGACATGGCTTTTTGTTTGTGAGAGTTGATGGGTCCGTTTTTGTTGATAAAGTATTGATGTTGTTAATAATTCGGGTAAAACGTTTCTAGTAAAGTTGTGATCATTGTTCGCGAGGACCGGTTCCATAGATTCACTCGAGAATCGGACTGGATCGGTGACTCAGTTTTCAGGTGGGTTCATGAAACAAGCAGGTGGGTCCATGAGTTTTTATTTTGCGGAGTTGGCCCTAGCGGGTGGTTTTCAGCTCTAAGGTGGGAACCACTCATCCTGAAACTGATCCTTTCTAGCACTAGAATTGACATACTAAGGCCGCAAATAATAACGATTATGTTTTGGGAAGCTATTTCTGATTTGAAATGAATTTTTCTATTTTTATTATTGGATGAGTTTCTGAACAACGAAACGTGTTTGAACACAAAATTTCTATGGATGTTAGCCGCCAATGAAACTGCGGATAATGGCCAGTGATCGACAGGTGGTAGCCGGCGACCGGAGGCGGGAGGCAAGCGATAGGGATGTGAGAGAGAGGGAGACCGTATGCGTACGCAAGAGAGAGAGGAGAAGAATTCATATTTTTATTTCTGGAATAAAAATAGAGAAGTAAAAAATTTATACTTTTCATTTATGTTCCAAACCTATTTCTAGATTAAAATTTTTGTTTTAAAAATAGAAAAAAGAAATTGCGTTACTAAATGAATTTATGTTCCAAATCTATTCTCGGGGACATAAAAATAAAATATAAGATAAACAACTTATTATGGTGAACACGCTTAAAACTCGTTACCGAATAATTTCTAAAGCATTATCATGTTTTAACAAAACGTGGTCGATTTCAGTTACCCTTTACCTCTATTTATTCCACATTATATGCCCAATTACCTCTATTGATTTGGAGTTCTATCCCAACTTAAAATCCGGCCGATCAAATTCGACACTTCCGGGCGGTCATCGACCATCCTGGCACTCCTTTTCGGTTTATGCTGTCCTCTAAGTACAATACTTGTTTGCTCGAATTGGACCCAAGTAAATCAGAAAGCCATAGGACGGATAGGAAAAAAGTAGGACAGAATGCCCTTTACTTCTCTCATACTTTGATGACGATGCATTTACAGATTCTACCTTTCATTTATTTTGATAGTAGTTCCTCCTCCTCCGCCTACGAACACAAGTTACCTACCTTCGCCTCCATCCTATACCCAAAGCTCAAGCTCAATTGGACCGTCACCTACGCATCGAGTGACCAATACATCGCAGACAATGAAACCCCGTCCAACCACCAGACCCCGACTAATTCCTAAACTCTGCTTGCGAGCTCGACTTCATCTTCCTCGGACTTGTCACCAACATCCACCCTATGGACCTGAAGAGGCTTGAACGTGTAGTACTTGGCGCAACATAGGTAATAGACCAAGTTCACGGCCTGCAGCAGAGTGAGTAGCCAGTAGAAGTACTCCAGCTTGCCCTTGTTCAGGTTGTTGTCCGGAAGCCAGTTTGACCCGTCGTTCCCCGCGGTGAACCGGTGGACCACGCTCACCAGGATGGTGCTCAGGTAGTTGCCAGCCGAGATGGTGGTCCAGAACAGTGCGGTGGCGGTGCTCCTCATGCTCTCTGGCGCCTGGTCGTAGAAGAACTCGAGGTGCCCGATCGACATGAAGGCCTCCGCGATCCCGTGGAGGCTGTACTGGGGTACCAGCCAGAAGGCCGAGATGGGGATGACCGAGTGCGGAGAGTCGGTGAGGCCATGCTGCGACGCGGCTCGCTTTCGCTTCACTTCGACGAGACCTGTGCAGAGCAAGCGAATTGATTGACAAGAAACAAGCTGTCTTGCAACCTATGCACTTACAAAGGACCAGGTCAATCTAAGTAAACTGAACCTTAGTAGCAATGTTAAAACGAGCAGTCCATTGCACCGTTTTTCTTGTGTAAGCTAAATTAACCCCAGTATCCATCAAAAGTCAATTTTCCCCCCCAACCTCAAGCGTAAATCTTGAGGTCCGATCAGTATACCTGCGACAAGAGTGGCCAGGATTGAGATAGCGAAGCCGATGCCCATGCGATGGAGGAAGGTAATGCCACGCTCGAGGCCCGTGAACCGGCGGGCGACGGGGACAAAGATGCGATCGTAGAAGGCGATGGTGGTGAGCATGCTGATCATGGTGAACACTTGCATCGACCCAGACGGCACTTGGAAGGACTCGGAGAGGTGTCGGTCCATGGTCTTGGCCTGTTGGATGGAGAAGGTGTTTTGCTGGGCATAGGCCGCGAAGAGCAGAATACCGGCGGCCCAGATCGGGCCCATTCGGATCACGGACTTGAGCTCCTCCACTCGGTGGACCGTGCTCAACCTCCACAGGTTCGGTGACTTCGGGTCGTCTTCTTGGGTCACGATCGCCGCTTTATCAAGGAATCTGCACAATTTTAGCTCACTTCTTTAGATATCCATTCAAATGACGTCTCTTCATTGTGGTTCGCAACATTTTGCAAACAAGAAAATTTCGAGATGTGAATGATTAGCAACCAACATAGTCGAAATTCGAGATTTTTTTGTCGCCTCTGGCTTATATTGAACGCACATGAATCCTATTACGACAGCAAATCGGAGTCGGGCGACGTCCCTAAGGATGTTCCCGGAGCACTAAGGTTTCCTGGCCGCGAGGGGCCATTGGAAAACGCAAACCTCGGAACGGGGTCGTTCTGCACAGAACGAGAGACCGGAGAGGACAGAAGGGCAAAAGAAGGACACAGATGTCTCTGACAAGGAATGCTGAATGGGGTAATATCGACAAATGATCGAGTCACCCTTGTACTCGCACCGAAACGATAACCACGATAAGTGCTTCCAACACGTAAAGTTCTCGTTTTCTTCTGTTCTTTTTTCGTTTTTGGGAAGGAAGAAGAACGTGACATGTGGTGGACTGGTGAAGTGAAGATGATCATCATACGGGGTTTATCTTTATCCGCTCCTCCTTTCTATTAAACGACAGAAAAACCAGAAAGAAATTTGCCCAGACGAGAAAATTTAAGAATGGTATCGCATTCTAGCAAGATCAGATACGTATGGTTATGCATTTTCATAACTTGAATCATCTCTTGGTTAATGGAAACTCAGTTTATCCAAAGACATTTGGGCGAGAGAGAGACTTACTTCATATGCTTGGTGTGCACGAGCTTCCCGCCCAAAGAGATCGCCGCGTCGAGCTCATCGTTCCGGTACAACTCCACCGCCTTCCCGTCCCAACTGACACTCGCCTTCCTCTTCCGAAATGCAGCAACCGACACCTGCAACAGCCGGGTGAACGGGCTCCCTGCCGGGTCGAGCATCCGGTACAATCGGTACCCACAAACCAATGCGATCACCGACAAGAACATGAGAACGGTCGGGATCCCAAGGCCCAAGCCCCACCCCACATCCTCCTGCACGTACACCACCACCGTCAGCGCCACCAGTATCGAAATCCCCATCACGAAGTAGTACCAGTTGAAGTACTTCCACGTCCTGGCCGATTGCTTCGGGTCGCTCTCGTCGAACTGGTCGGCCCCGAACGCAACCACACAGGGCCGGATCCCACCTGACCCTATGGCCCCGAGCAGGAGAGCCGTGTATAGCACTGCAAGCTGGCCTCCATTCGCTTCTTGGCACGGCGGGGACGACGCAGATGGGTTGCATGGGGGCGGCAAGAGTTGGGGCATCACGGCTGACAGGGTCAAGAGTGTCATTCCCTATATGTAATTCCAGTTTAACGAGCCAGTTAGCAAGGAGATAGATAGTAATTAAGGCGCAGTTATACGTATAGTCGTAAATACTGAAAAAATTAAAAATTTAGAGCTTATTACGTAGTTTCAAGTACATGTCGTCGGGGCTCTTGGAATTGAAGCTAGCTTACATAGCTTTATCTCTGCTTATTATATGGTTACTCGCATGTCTCTTGTCCCAGGAAAGAAGTAATTAGGAGATCCATGACATTAACTTTTGATAATATGATTCCAAGTCTCATCATGTCCTTCAGGCTTCCGCCTTATCCAAACACAAAGATATGATTAACACTAGCTAGCTAGCTAGCTAGCTAATTGGCCTTTTCTGTGTATGCATACCACAACGTAGATGACGGAAGCGACAGTAATGGTCCAGAAGCGGCCGGCATAGGCATCGGCAACGTAAGCACCGAGCAACGGCGTCAAACTGGCGGTGCCACCGAAGTTGGTGAGAGTGTTGGCAGCTCTGGTCATGGGCATATGGACCTTGGTGGTCAGGTAATTAATCATGTTGGCATTGAATCCCACCACGGCCAACTTATCGCACACTTCATTTGCTGCTCCACGATCCAAGAAAAGCAAACAGCAAGTAAGTCCTTCGTGGATAAGCCTCAGTAAGGAAGGAGGAAGAGGAGGAGCAGAGGAGGAGGAGAAGGCCTACCAAAGATGAAGGGCATTGTGACCATCCCTGCTTTTTGCTTCGTGCCGTGCTGCTTCTGCTCTCTCTCCGCCATACTTTCCACGCTCGGCTTCAACTCTGTTGTCTTGCTCAGTTTCTTTCGATGAAGGATGAATCATTCGTACGTGTGTCCACGTCCCCTCGCGACCATTATTTATAGAGTTCAGTCCTGAAACAAGGTTTTCGCTCGCGAAACCCTTCCTCCTAACCAGTGGATGTGATGTGACATGTACTGGTAAAAAGTTTTGCAAGCGGAGCTGGAGCCAAGCTGAATTTGTCGTTTGAATAATGCAAGCGTTTGAGATTAATCTGCTAATTATATTGGAGTACCGAGAGACCATTTGCCAACTAAACGAGCCTCCAAACGAACGAGTCATATTTACAATCCGATGAAAGTCCCGCATCGCTTATTATACGAACAAAGATGTACTAATTCTGCCTCAAAATGCCCGACATTATTCCCGTGACTTCTCTTTCGTAACATGATATTGCAAGAGTGCTCTCTTATTTCTTTCGAAGTGCTGTCGCAATTCAGAATATATAGGGCCTATTCCTCTTAATCTTCCGCTTTTCCTAAAGGAAGTGAAAACCAACCCACTAGTTAGGAGGTAGAGGTAGGAATGCAAATTAAACTCATCTTTCCATCTTGTCGATCGATCGGAATAAGTGAGCGAGTGGTACGCCGGCGGTGTTGATTACACAAATTAAGTGCGTTGCCTTTTTTGGTTCGATAGGTTACCTAAAAAATGCTTAATTAACTCACTGATCTCTCACTTACATAAAAAAAAAAAAATTGATCCAAGAAATTCCAACCTTAAAAGGCTGTGTCTATGCCCACTTTTAATTCGTACGAAATTTGGTAAACTCGTATGGAGCCGGTGACGTCAAGCGGTAGTGTTGATCGGCATGGCTATTTGCAATTTTGTTTTTTTTTTTTTTTGTGCAGAACGTTCGGGGGAAGAAAAAGTTAAAACGCAAGAACTGGTCATTTTTGTTTTGTCGGCTGATAACGTAGGGTGGAAATCCGAGGGACCTAAACGTGACAAATATAGCTTTGGCTACCCCTGTCCGATGATGGATGGCGATGCGGGATTGTCTGAAAATCCTTTGCGGGTCGACACGTCACGGGCCCAATAATGGACCACTGTTCCACGTTCACTAGTGTCGTGTAACGTTTTTAAACTTTTCACTACTTTGGCTTCGAGTGCGTATCTATGAAATGGGTTTGTACTCCTTAAAAAAATAAGTTAAGTTTCGAAGAAGAAGGGGTCGCGTTTCCTTCCATACTCGGTCGTGCCAATCCAGATCGGGCGAATTATTTCTTCAAGAAATTTTTGACCTAAGTAACTCGACTTTTAGGAAAGAAAAATGCACCCCCGCATACTTCTCCTCCGCAGTACTCTCTCTCTCTCAAATTGTGCCACTGCTATCACTAACCATGTTTGGATCGTCGCTGTTGCTTTCAAAAGTGACACAACGCTCAACGAAGAAAGAATAAGCAAATTCTTGCTTAGAGAGAAAACTCCAAAAAATTTCAATATTGATGAGAATGATCTCTTGCAATTAAGTTTTTACCTCATTATATAAAGGGATTAAAAGAAGGAAATAAGAAAATGAAAGAAAATACAATCAATCTGGTGAATGCTAAGCAATCTTATTTCTAAGGGAAATAATCGAAACTTTATAATATATAATCCTAATCAATAATCTTCAGGAAGATATGCGGAATCATTGGTGATATTATTGGATGATCCGCATCATCCTCCTTCACTTGAGAAAAAAAATGTCCTCAAATCTTGTTGTGCCTTCTCATTTAAAAAACTTCCGGGACGACCTCTTCAACGAATCAAATAATACATCAGCTTGAGTCCCCATCCTTCAGCTGTATCATTCCAAGGCTTTGCTGAAAGCACAAACATAATTTCACAATCCAATTCATAATATGATTCTTCTTCGTCTCAATTTGTGCACCATCTTGCCAAAATTCCCCGACCCGTCTTCACCGACGTAAGCGACGCAAGGCCCATTGTCCAAGTAGGCCTCGAAGAACCCGCTGCCGGTTTGCCCGTAAGCAAAAATAGTTGAATTAACTTCTTTGATGTTTGCATGTTCTTGAACTTCCTCCGAGATATCAAGCTGATGATATGGCATGCTTCCCAGGGCTTTCTCCAATTCCCACGTCACACACGAAAATTGGAATGCAATTTTCTTTTGGGCTAGGTGGATATACGAGTTGTCACGCAAACTAGCATAATCTTCCAGAGTGTGAATCCTGTGGTCCATGCCTCAATATCAACCATTCCAGGATCATCAATTAACGCATCCAGTACATCCCCCGAATCATCTTATCCGCAACGTGCTCGGTACTTCTTGGTCTAAGAAAAAGAGGAGGGATATGTTGTGACAAGTACAAATCCCAGTCGTCCACCTCAACATTGACATCTGCGTTGCCACCTGCAGGACGTCGCTAGGGGCGACCTCGCTGCCCTTCGTGGACTCGAAGGCTTCTATCATCCTGCCTGGACCTGCATCCTCTTGTATTCCATCAGATTTATCGTAGACTAGAAGTCTATCTTCATCGATTTTTCATAGACCGGATCTGTATCAAAAATTGGATTTTCATGACAAATCGAATATTGATAAAAAATCAAATCTTGATCAGAAATTGAATTTTCGTGAAATATTGGATATTCGTGCCTACGAACAGGAACAGGTCTATCGACAGGGTCACCATGAGCAAGTTCTGCCCCCGGCATTCTGTCATT
Organism: Rhodomyrtus tomentosa; assembly: GCA_028455895.1. NCBI lineage: Eukaryota > Viridiplantae > Streptophyta > Magnoliopsida > Myrtales > Myrtaceae > Rhodomyrtus > Rhodomyrtus tomentosa. Next base: position 5,859,259 of record JAPCWY010000003.1, on the reverse strand, counting down.
CCGTCGATTCAGATTCGCATTAACGCCGAGACATTCAACTCGATCTGTCAATTCTTCAAACCGTTGCTCGATGCGATGAAGTTCGAGATCAATTCGTTGATCTATGCGTTCCATTAAATGCTCTTCTTCCAAACGTTGCAGCGCTGCAACTTTTGGAAGAGCATTTAATGGGTGAGTTGCATACTTTTATGTAACCCCTACAAAAATTGACAAATCGAGTTGAAGGTCATGGATAGGGGCTCCAGTTTGCTGATCATGGTCAGCGCTAGTCGCCATAGGCTGACGCAGCGTTCAACAAAAAAAAAAAAGATAAGCAAATCTTTGTTTAAAGAGAAAACTCCAAAAAATTCAATATTGATGATGATAATAATCCCCTGCAATGAAGTTTTTACCTCATTATATAGAGCGATAAAACAAAGGAAATAAGAAAAGGAAAGAAAATACAATCAATCTGCTAAGCAATCTTATTTCTGAGGGAAATAATCGAAACTTTATAATCTATAATGCTAGTCAATAATCTTCAGGAAGATATGCGGAATCGATATTATTGGATGCTCCGCATCAAAAAGAATATTGTCGCCTCTCAATTGAGTGGGGATACGAATACCCACCGCTATATGATTTCAAATCACCTTGAAGGTTGAGGGTCGAATCTCTCTGCCGAGATCGTGGTGGGAGCCTTTGTCCTCCTAGAGATCCGATCCTTGCCCGGGATCGCCCCTGCGAGAGAGCGAGATGGAGGGGGCGGGGGCGGGGGCGGGGGCGGGGGCAGGGGCAGGAGATGTGCCAACTACCAATATGGCAGGAGATGATGGGCACATCCTGGAATGGAGAAATAATTACATTGGTTGGGTTAGATTTGATTTCCCTTTTTAAATTTGCATGGCATTTTTCGATGCTATTTCTATTTTCTGTCCTATATCTAACTTTCCTTTTTGATTTTTGCTCCACCTCTTTACAAAGCATGAGAGTGGAACCCTGCATCTATGATATTAACATCCCCATCTCCAATCCCTTTACCAGCAAGACCGCATGCCTATTGGCTTCGATACTAAATTAACATGTCAATTTTTGCAGGGGTTACGTAAAAGTATGCAACTCACCCATTACAAGAAAAGTTGGAAGCAATTTTCCTCTAATGAGAGATGGAGAGAGTACAATTAATAATTCATGATCTGACATGTACATAATGATAAAAATAAATAGAAATACTAGAAAGTTTTTACCTCATTATATAGAGGGATAAAACAAAGGAAATAAGAAAATGAAAGAAAATGCAATCAATCTGCTAAGCAATCTTATTTCTAAGGGAAATAATCGAAACTTTATAATCTATAATGCTAGTCAATAATCTTTAAGAAGATATGCGGAATTGATATTATTGGATGCTCGGCATCAAAAAGGATATTGTCGTCTCTCAATTGAGTGGGGATACGAATACCCACCGCTATATGATTTCAAATCACCTTGAAGGTTGAGGGTCGAATCTCTTCGCCGAGATCGTGGTGGGAGCCTTTGTCCTCCTCGAGATCCGATCCTTGCTCGGGATCGCCCCTGCGAGAGAGCGAGATGGAGGGGGCGGGGGCGGGGGCGGGGGCAGGGGCAGGAGATGTGCCAACTACCAATATGGCAGGAGATGATGGGCACATCCTAGAATGGAGAAATAATTACATTGGTTGGGTTAGATTTGATTTCCCTTTTTAAATTTGCATGGCATTTTTCGATGCTATTTCTATTTTCTGTCCTATATCTAACTTTCCTTTTTGATTTTTGCTCCACCTCTTTACAAAGCATGAGAGTGGAACCCTACATCTATGATATTAACATCCCCATCTCCAATCCCTTTACCAGCAAGACCGCATGCCTATTGGCTTCGATACTAAATTAACATGTCAATTTTTGTAGGGGTTACGTAAAAGTATGCAACTCACCCATTACAAGAAAAGTTGGAAGCAATTTTCCTCTAATGAGAGATGGAGAGAGTACAATTAATAATTCATGATCTGACATGTACATAATGATAAAAATAAATAGAAATACTAGTAAGTGTAGGGGCGGATGTAGATTAGTGCAAAATTATTGAAAAAAAAAGGAAAAAGCCACATAGATGTGCCCTAGGAACTACCTCTAATAGGCACTTTTCCCATTCTACTGCTTGAGGAATTTCTTCTTGGGGTAGCATCTTTTCTTCATACGTTACCGTCACCTTTACCTTCTTAATCCTACTTAACACAAAGTAAGCACTTTTTTGACCTTTTAATTCCTATAATCGGTCCCTTTATGCGGACCTAATTAAACTTTGCCGAGGCCTTATAGGATGCATGCAGAAATTAGAGAGAGAAAAAAAATGTGAAATGAAGGATCACTGCCTTTAGAATCAACGATTACGAACTCGCTCCATCAACTTTATTGCAATATCAGAATTGGAGGTGATGTAGAACAAATGACATGTGATTGTCTCGTCAAATTGGATCGTCAAAAGCCGGCGTGACTTCGCCAGTAATTTCGGATATTGGGTCAAACGATCTCGAATCGCGCTTCAAACTAGTCAGTTGAAGTGAAACGACAATCTGATTCAAAGTCACCGCTTTTCCGTGAAATACAATGGATTTTGGCATTTCGAAGTCGTTTAGATAAACTTTTAGGCAGTTTTTTAATTTAGTAAATTTAAATATTCTGATTATCTATAATATTTGATTCGAATTCTATCAGGAAAAATTAGATACGATTTAAATTTTGTTATCTATAGTTATTCTGATGCCCAAAAGAATCTTATCTCTGTATATAAGTGGTCCACCTTTGTAATTGACATTATCATTCTGTCAATTCAGTTATCTTTTTGGAATTATTTTCCAATTTATTACTTCTCTACGTCAGGAGGTCGTGATCTCCCAATCTTTCTGCCTAATAGCGCTTGCTTTTGCGCGAGAGTTGGGCATTGTGGCACAAGATACTTCTTCACCGGACTACCATTTCCGACAAGAAAGTAGAAAGTAGCTCAACATGTATTTGCAAGTAAAACAACCCGGAAAAACTTGGTCCTTAGGATTGAGCCCTTCACTTTTTGGAGCTTTTCCCGGCAATAATAATCTATCATACCGAGGAAGCAAGTAGTATGCTCAAGCCGTAGTTTCGGATTGAAACAAGAATATTTTTGCATTTCGTACTTTTTGTATTGCCCATGGCCATGGATATCTCTCCCTGCTTTCTCCCAAACAAGAAATAGCCACTTCCATAGAAGAGGCAAATTCCCTGGCCACCTTTCCTTAAAACGTGATCAAGATAAACTTCTTACCATTTTCCTTTCTAATGCTTCGTTTAAATGCTGAAAATGAATGTTTCGAAAAATATATATTTTTAAAATGTCCTCTCGTGATATACCCATAGTTTTTGTGGATAAGAATGAAACACTGCACTTACTCATGCATTATTGTGGATGTCGTTATGCTGAATAGGTCGATGGCCTGAATTTTCGATAGAAAAGATTATAAGTTATGTGTCAAGAGATTAAAGGTGGAATTTGGGTGATAGAAAGCCCTAAACTTTCTAATTTAGTCATAATGCTATGATGATTTGCTAAAGGAATCCCGCTAGTCAAGTTTGAAAAGAAATTATTGACGTGACAGTCCAGTCAACACTATCGATGAGAAAATAAATGCTTTTTTAATTTTCTGAATTTTCCCTTTTTCTTTTTTTGGTCCATGTCCCTTCATCGATTGCTCGAGCCTCGGGGATGACCGGTGGAAGTCGCCGTTCACAGAGGAGGGGGTCGTCGCCCTCGCCTGATATCAATGGATCTATGAACTTTGAGCAGGGATGTCGCGGCATTGTACGTACTTCTACAAGTAAGTGGGACAGATGTCAACACATGCACAACATTCAAATCCTTTTTCTCGTGCGACGGTGGTTTTTGGAGTCTGACAAAGATCATGCGAACCGCATCCTCCCTCTATTTCGGCCTTGAACCACATCCTCCGATTGCGAAAAAAAAAAAAAACCGAGAAAAAAACTAGTTTTGACGCAAAAGAGACTACTTTCAACGGCAGTCATATCACAAGTCGGCCTATGAGAGACACCTTTCACATTCAAAACGCAGAATTTAATTGACATTTACGTCACTCTCGCGTCATAAGTATGAGATTGACTCGTGCAAATGTGAGAAATTATTAGGCGAAAGAAAATCCCGCATCAAAGTTTTAATATAAGGTGGAGCAATTGACATATCTTAATCGATCGTAATTCATTAATGTCACCTCGAGTCACAACTATGAGATTAGTCCGTGTAAAGGAACACACGAGAGATTATTAAGCGAAGAGAAATCTTACTTTCACTTTTGAGAGAAGAATATGTTAATGAGTTCGGACTTGTGTTCTCTCGTAGTGATATTGACAAGCTCATATTTAAACTCTTTGTCAGCGATTTCTCGGGTGAAGATGTCAGAGTTTTCGTGGTCTCGAAATGATAATTAATAATCATAAGCAGGATAATCATAAGCAGGCATTGCATAGATTAAAATTGACAGGATTAAGTCAATAACATTTCAAGAATGTACGAGACTCACAGCCGCGCTACATGCACGCATGCTTTTATGTTCCCTCCCAAGGACAACATGTGGCCGAGGCTGGGCGAGCCTAATACGTACGAAGACAAGTTGAGATCGACAAAAATGATAGGAACCAGAGGAACAAAAAGATATGGATGAGATGAGACTACATGCCTACATGGGACGGGACTGACGCTAGAGATGATGCAATCGCAAGGGAAAAACGAAAGACGACCGAAAGGGAAGAGCACTTGATCTCGACCAGGATCACGGATTTTGATGATAGCCTCACTTTGTTTGACGATCAAACCAGAGCTTCCAAGCAAGTTTGTCTCCTTCCCGTAGGTGTCTTGCGCGTACCTTCTTCCCCCATCACTCCCTAATTTTTCAGCGGTTGATCTGTGAGCCACGTGCCCAGCAAGTTCATGTGGAATCTGGTCAAGATGATCATACTTTCCACCGGCCGCGCACCCACTATTGTCTCTCTCTCTCTCTCTCTCACGATTCATGATCAATTGAGTTACAATTGGCTCAATCAAACATATTTGTTACTGAATTAATAAGCTAAGTGATGTGGTAGGTAACAAGCCTAGATATTTCGTGGTGGTCTAAAAGTTATTTTAAGCAATCGAAATTGCATTGAATCTCAAATACAATATGAACTTAACATCTTCGTCCTACTCAATCAAATGATGAGTTTTTTTCAAGTGAAGCTTTCCTCATAGGGACAATCAAATACCAGTCTTATATGCGATTTTTCTTACTATTCATGGAAATAATTGATTGCACTTTGTTGAGAATATGTAGACTTTGATTGCACTTTACATATATATATGACTGGTCATTCTGCATAAAAAATATTTAAGATTTTGCAATGCGATTTCCTTTTTCACGTAACAATATTTTCATGAAGAAAGGACGTCTCTCCCTGGTCCGTAAAGCACTTGTTAAGCAACTAAACACAAAAGATGTCCCACTTTTTCTGTTCCATGCCCTAGCTTTTTCCAATAATATTTAGTCTACATGGTTGAGTGCAATCTTTCGTTACTAAGGACAATACCAAAAATCCTACATACTTCTCAGATCAATTCGAGTTGTATTTCTTCTACTTCTTATATAACAGTTAATTTGCATTCCGAATTAGGTCCTAGACCATAATTTTTTGTTTGGTATCAGCCGCAATTGTGCCTTTATTTTTATAGAATAATCATCTTTTTATCTCTTCCTATGGCGATTTTTAAATTCCTCAACCACTAGAAAGGCAAAACCCTAATCCTAGCCTCAGCCTCCAACCGCACCAACACCGCTACCCTCGTTGCCGTCGCTACCCTCGTTGCCGTCGCCACCTACCATCTGCTATCAAAAGGGTTGCTAGTTGCTGCCACCCCACATGAAGAAGTAGAGTTTTCAGGAATTGAGATTTGATGATTGAGGAGTTAAGGGTCCTGCAGGAACGTTAACTGGGCATAAGAACTTCTAAATTGATCTATAAGGCAAAACATTGCGTCCTTTCTTGTGAGGGGGCAAAGAAAAAAAAAAGGGATAGATCTCAATCATCGTGCGCGGAAGTAGTGTGAAAATCGTACACAGATTTCAATCATCATCTTTGAAACGTGGGGGGAGGTCTAAGTGGGACCTTGGAAGAAATGTGAGGCTTGAATGGCCCTAATGATTGAGCCTCCCTGTCATCGTCGCGGCCTGCAAGAGGTGAACGAAACTTTTTACTTCCTTCTAATCTTCGAAGATGGCATGAGCATAAGAGTCCTCTTATCATAATGGCATGCAATCTCGAAGATATATTCATCTTTTGATTGCCTTTTGAAATTTTTTGTGGTGACATGCTTTGTTTCTTTTCCTTTGACCTACTTTCTATGGTGACTTCGTGATGACAACCAAAAAGTTGAAATACATAATATCTAGGAATGATCAGTTCTGGGATGGATGTTCTCATTCTAGAATCGAAAACTGTCTGCTAGGGACCAGTTCCGCAAATTGCGAACCATGAACCACCTGCTCGTTCCATGGATCCTTCTGAGAACCGAACTACCGATCCGGTCTGATTCTCGATTGGATCTTGATTACGGTCTTATGAGCATCAACACCAATTAAAAAAAAAAACTAGTTTTGGGGAAATTGGCCATGGATTGAATCTTATGTCCTTTGGGAAGGTTCAACATAATGCTCTCAATGGAAGAATGGTAAACTTTATCAAGTTTACACTCTGGACACTTGAAGTTTTTTACTTGAATAGCAAGTTTTTAGTTAGAATGAAAGGATCAAAGGTCATCGCAGTGATTGTGTTCTACTTGATGGTAAGATATAACCTTCCCGTCATACACAAATAAAAGAATACACATCTATATTATATTAAAGGACCGGTTCGATTGGATGGTTCCCACTCGAAATCGAACAGAACTGGTATCCACCGATTTCAAAAAATTGATTTCGAGAGCCGATTCGTCACCTGTCAGTTCCACCCAAAATTAACTTGTTGGGTATTGTCCAGTCGAGTTTGGATGGACCATGATTTTTTTTGCCCCCCTAATAATACCTAACGAGAAAGAGATTCGTAGTCCGGCCCTTTCTCGGGAGAAAGTAATGTTCTAGAATGTAAAAGGGTATCTTCTAGATTTTGTGATGTGCTATTTGGAAAAGAGTAAATCCTTCTTTCAATGTTAGTATTGAAAGTTCACCGAGGAGTGAAAGTACGACAGGCCACCTTTCTTTCCTTTTTCTTTTTAAATATTTCAGCTACATAAAGATGTAGAAATGAAAAAAAAAATGAATTAAAAGTAATTTTAAGGTTTAGTGTTATCTTGTGCTGTTACTTTATCTATGATTTTTATACAATTTTTCCCTATCATACTAAAAATTTCGGCTTTTTTTAGCCTATTTATGTTCATTACTAAAAATCAAAAGTAAAATTGGCAAACCTATATATATATATATCGAGGGAAGGCCTCTAATCCCTTGTCGAGGCCCTTCTTGTTGGTAATTTATTTGGAAAACAAACTAAGAGATGTCTTGCCCTTATCCCACATCGAAAACATGCGAGTGTGCACGTGGGTGAGATTTGATATTAATCAATAGTTATCAAGTGTCCTATTAAAACAATATGATTGTGCACAAATGGCTCTTACAACCTCTAAAAAAGTGTGTTCGAATCGTGTCTATTTGGACATAACTGCTTAACTTTTGAAAGGTCGTGTCTTTTATTTGAAATTTGTGTATGTTCAAAAATTTTCTCTATAATTTCATGAACATTTCTCGTGCATTTGAGAACTTCAATTTTTGGAACTTCCTTTTTTCTCAAAGAAAATACAGTCAAATATTCTGGAGAAATATCAGAACTGTTATCTGTTATTTTCACTTGAGACTTTATTGTATCATGAAGGACATTTGCTGAAATTCATTAACAACGTTGTGGGAAAAATAAATTCTTAAAGAAGGTATTAACACGCATCAAAGTCCGATTTTGTTGTTTATCGCATTTGATACTGTTTTCCCAGCACTACTCACCCACTTACCTAGGTTAAGATTTTTTTGTTCTTTTCCAAGCCTAAGAAATTCGGCGAAATTTGTCCATTTATGGGCTAGTCTGAGTAATCCCCGCATGCGTTCACCCGTTGATCACGTCTAAATAGAAATTGTGCAAGCTGGATCAGCCGGATGGGTTAGGTCTAGGTGATTGCGAGATGCAAAGCACCCTAGATATCTCTAATTAATGGCTGTGCAACGCTCACACCTGTGATTGTGATTGCAAAAAGGAGGCTAATAATGCAAACTAATGATTGAAACCAATGAGATTAGATCAAACAGATGCACGCCAATCCTAAGACGAATAGGATTAGAGGGCACGAATGCATTATGGTCGGATCTCCAATTGGAGTGAGAGCTCTTCACTCGGTCCTTGAGTTGTGATTATTACCTTATCTAATCTTTTTACAGAGTAGACTGCTGTTGGTCGGCCATTAATCTCTTTTAGTGCTCATGTTTTTCGTTGTATATTACAGGACAATGAATTGCCTTCCTCGTTGCAACTTTTTGCAGGCGGGGTTCCTGATTTCGTACACATCTTGTAGAAAGTTCGATATCTACATATTGTTTTAGATGCATGCCCTGAGTTTTAAATTCCAAAAATTGACTTCATGGTATCGCACCTAGTGGAGATCTGGCTTTATAAAACTCGTGCGTGAACAAAGTTCATTCGAATTACTAGCATTTTTTTAATCAGAGTACATTAACAAGTGCCCTTCAGATATTATGCAACACATATTTCATACAAAAGTATATGTTTTACTCAAATCTGGCTATGCATAACACGAGAAATCACTGCATTGAGATTAACCAGTTTCCTTAATTGAGTGTTTAAATTCAAGATCCTTCTTAAATAGCAATCAGATTAACCCGTGTCAACTGACATTTGTCTAGACTGTTGCACTCCTCCCAATGTCAATCTGGCCTATACGACATAATTACAAAGTCGCACGAGTCCGTGGCCAGAGTTGGAGACAACATAGCCCAAACTCAAGACAGATCCTCGATAAGGTTGAGCATGAAACCTTTGTAGCCCTCTGAAACCAATATGGTGAATTGTAAACACATGGAGAACATGTGAACAAAAGATTACCTAAAAAAGGAATATTCATTCTGCTAGAAATCTTATCAACCGATAAAAAGTAAGTCACACAATACATGACTACCCCTACACTTTGCCCAGCAGCACATCCATTACTCTTGTGAGTTATGGGTCCACCCACTGTGCCTAGTGAATTATGGCCCCGGTGGCGAGGTTCTTGACGATCCTCTCGAGGAAGAAGTTAAACGGTTAAAAAAAATGAAAACATGTTAAAATATCATTTAAAATTTCAATGTATGCGCCGGTTGGGTCCACGTTAACATCGGCCAGTCAAAGTTGGCCGGATGAACTAAATTAGCACAAATACAAAATACTTAAGACTGAAAAAAAGGTTTAGTACTGAATTTGCATAGATATAAAATTTTTATGAATAAAATCAAATTTAAAAGCTTTAGAACTGAAGTGATTAAAGTGCAATAAATTTATGACTTTTTGACAATTTTCCCCTAATTTAGCATGTCAATTTACTAGATCAATATGGTTATATTTTGCAATTATCGTTACTCGTTAAATAGGTCGCATCCATGTCGCATGTCGCATGTCACCAACACATCAGCTAATGTCATTTACATCAGCCAATGTATCTATTTTTTGGGAAGTTAACGCACTTATTTTGGAGACTCGCTATTTACTGGGTCGACTCCCAAAGGCTACTATAGCCCACGCAAGAGGAAATGCCAATCAAGCAGTAGACTGGATGGCTAAAACTCGTAGACAAAATGTTCTTTCCTCGGACGGGCTAGACAACCCCCCTCATCACCTTTGAAATTTACTTTGTTTGGATGCCGTTTCGTCGTGCCCTTATGCTTAAGTATTCTTTTATTAAATAAAATTAGTTTTTTTTTTCAAGACAAAAAAAAAAGCTTATACTCTGCAAAGATTTATTCATTATTCCCTTAGAAAAGACATAACAGAGATTTGTAGCACATCAAGCATGGATAGTTGCTTGTTATGCGTGATTGCATTGACGTGGTTTCTTCATGGGGAGGCTTGTCGTCCAAAGGGGCTGGCGTTTGGTGGACAGAAATAAATCAAGAATAGAAAAGAGGAGTGACAAGCAAAATCACGCTGACAATATCGAAGTCCTGGAAATGAGGAGTGACAATTGGATTCATCCCCAAAATTACAAATTTAAGAAGGTAGGAAGAAAATTTCAAAAGTGCATCCACTTTTATCTGACCAACACTAATTACATAATAACCAACCCTAATACAATTTTGATATTGTTTTCGCTTATGAAATGGAAAATCTATCATTTATCTTCTTTTGAAAGACCATGCATGCAATCTTTTGCAATACTTGTTGGAATGCTCACCCACATGCCAAGAGCATGCGCTTCCACTAAGATCAGTTAGTTTCTGCAAATAATTATCTACCGGATGAACAACCGTATCCTTCCATGGTCCAATTCCCATCACATAATCCTTCATATAATTAAAATAATTCTCCGAATTGATTTCGTGGTATGTCTGCACAAAGTTGTAATTTCATTAGAAAGAAAACACTTAATTAACTCGATCCGGATAAGAAATAGGTCCAACCTGATTAGTGTCCTCTATTCGAATTGTCACATCATCAATCAAGAAAACTTTTGGCAAGCTTGTGAGATTGGAAATATACACAAGTGAAATGGCGCAGGCACGAACCATTATATCCAAATTTATGGAGAGTCCCTACGAATCTGTCTTCGAGTTATTTCTATCGGACCACTTGACCTGTTCTAAAAAGTATGAGTTGCTGATGACTATAATTAGTGTTTTGCAAATGAGACCTCAATAACTAACCTAGATGTTTGTTAACGAAAACTGTATTTCTTTATGTCTCCATAAATTCCGACGGTTCTTTTTTGCATCAAGCGCAATTGAGATAAACTCTTCAAAGATAATCGGTGGAAACTTTCCTGAAGTAAAATCTCTAGTCTGAATAAATAGTGGCAGAAACAGAGAGAATAGAGAATGAGGTACTTTGATTTTGCCCTTAAAAGGAAAAAGTCAGTCGCCTACCATTGTATTGCTGATCCGGAAAGCATATCGTTGCTTGGCTCGCAATGTTTTCAACTCTTTCAAGGTGAAGTCTACTGCAAATGACCAAATCTAGCTTCACAACGGGAAGAATGCCAAATTTACTGTCCATACCAACAAACCATCAGGTTGTGTTGAACCATCAAACTTCGTATTTACTTTTTCGGTCAGCAAACTCTTTGCATTCCCGCAACATCAGTTGTATAGTCCAGTGTGACGTCATGATTGTAGGCCGACATTCCATATTTTCTGGCCTGCATATCTGTTTCTGTGAAATCTGTTCCCTCTTTGCTCTCTGTCATGAACGACTCAAACATTGAGTCAACTTAGACCGAGGTACTATTGAAATTATTTTTTGCAAAAAAACTAAAGTCACCGCTTGACAAAGAAATAAAATGAAAAAAAAAAGAAAGGAAAATCACCAAATTGGTAACCATATGAAAACATAAAGTATTAACAGAAAAAACCACAAAAGATATGTAAAGTGAGATTTCACCATGTAAGCGGCAGCTATTTCTTGTGGGCAAAATTTTTGGAAGGGTTGTTTTTCGTTAGTGACGCTACTCGGTAGAGGATATGTCAAGGTCTTCCAGCGCTTACACTAGCAAGCTTGATGTTAATATTACTGCAAAAACCACACAACCTGCAAATTCCAGTACTTAATTCAATAACTATGGCCAACATGAGCAATGGAACCAGAAAGTCAAAACAAAAAAAGCAACAGAATTATGCATATGAGTTTTTACTGATCAAGCCCATGTTTCTCTTCATCTTGACTTGCTCTATCGCTACTTTTAGAGTCTTGTTTTCCTTTCTCCTCTATTTGTTACTGTCAAGCTTAAAAAAGAGTTGGAGATTTGTTTGTTTATTATTGACTAAAAATCTGCATTCGAAAAAATAAAAAAAAGATTGGCAATTTGTTGCAGTCCTAAAAAAATCATACTTTTAATTCTTTTCTGTTTCTCTCCAAATTTTCATGATTCCAATTGGCGTGAAACATATGCGACCATCTCTATAATATCACAACTTCGTTCGCCTTTTTTTGGTGTTTTTTCATAAGCCCATGCAAAAAGACTCACTTTTTCCCTTTTTGATATCTTTCAAATGGGAAAATATACTAATATTGATACTGATGTTTAATTAACACAAAGTTGAAAATAAAGTAATTTTGTATAAATAAATTGAAGAGCCCTTTTCATTTTGTAAGGCTCAAACTTAACATATCAATAACAAATTTTAATTACTAATTTATTGAGATATTATAAATTCATAGTAATGTTAATCTTTTAAAATAACACACCAACTATTATTAAATTTTCAACAATACTAAAATATGCCTGCCAAACCAAACTTTTAAGTTATTGTAGCTTGCGTGAACTTATGAATTATGATTCTGAAAATATTTGATAAAATATTATAAACACCGATAATACGAGAAAGAATATAATATGTCAAAACAATAAAAAGTCAATGGAAAATTGAGAAAGACTATAAAAGAAGGACAAAGAGAGTTGTTGAGAGAAAATGGAAAAAGAAAGAGCAAAGATAAAATTTCACGACTCGCAACATTCTAGAGAGAAACTCGATAAAAGTTGTGAATTTCTATTAGCTGTGAGATGATGAAAATAAAGGAAAGGGACTCATATATATATACAGGTATTCCTCTAAATACAAACGTACTATCTCTCCTTAATCGAGCGATGGAGTTTCTACCTCCCATCTATCAGTTATCCACATTAACACTCTAAAATAATATGCATTTCCATATTGCCCTTAGGAATATTCTAGAAAATTCAAGAAACCCTAAGTCCTTAGAAGCTTCAAAGCTCGTCCGCTCTTCTTGGATAATCTTTGGTTCTTTGTGCGTTGCAATCTCTAGGCCGTGATACATTTCCCTCCCAAGAACTCCCCTTGCATATATACTGTAATATTAATTCGCGTGCTGCCACGGCCAAAAAAATTTAACAACACATAATTATCAATGTTTTCATAAAATTAAGACTTTGATATTGTAAAATTGCTTAATCTTTTTAATTTATTAATAAAAATTTGTAAGGCTCTCTCTAATATATTGATTAATCTATATTCATTTTTCAAGTAAAGTTTGCATGGTTTTATTATATACATCCTCTAAGAAAAAACTATCAAAAAAGTCCTAAACCAATTGCAATTATGTCGATTTAGTCCTAAACCTTTTGCAAATTGTCATTTTAGTCCATCCGACGAATTTTGACTAGCTAGCACTGACGTGTATATCGGTTAGCCGGCGATCGAATATTTTATTGATAATTTTATTTTTTATTTTTTTTTCTTTCCCCTCCCCCACCCACCCCACATTCAGTTGTTGCCCCATTCCGACAACCAGCCAAAGCGCAGCCGAAGAGGCCGACCCTCACACAGCCATGGCGGGGGCAACCTCACCGTCATCTGGCGAGGCTGCGACGGCGAGGTCAAGCCCCACCATGACTAGGCGAGGCTCGACCTCGCAAGCCCAAATCTGGGCCGACGAGGTGAAGCCCTTCGCAACCATGGCTGGCCGCGACCTCGCCCGGCCAAGGTGAGGGTCGACCTCGCAACCCGGAAGGGCAGAGACTTCTCGCGTTGGAGCTCAAGCCAGCGTTTAACATAGCAGGCGAAGAACCGTGGAAGCATAGGGCCATCTCCATCTTTTTCTTATGCGGCTTCTCTCTCTCTCTCTCTCTCTCTCTCTCTCTCTGCAATTGCAAAATGCCACGTGCCTAAATCTGGATTGTGAGATCGAGCCTCACTCGACTGTGGCGGTGCTCGACCTCGCCATCTTCGCCTCGCCTTCGTCGAGCAAGTTCGTAACCAGCCATGGTCGCGCGAGGCTCGACATCACCAGCCCACATCTAGGCTTGTGAGGTCGAGCCTTGCCCGGCCATGGCGAGGCTCAACCTCGCCGTCGCTGCCTCGCCTAGAGACGGCAAGGTGGCCCTCGCTATGGCCGCGCAAGGCTCGGCCTCTCCGGTCGTGCTTTGGCCGATCATCGGAATTGGGCAACGATTGGATGTGGGGTGGGGGAGGGGAAAGAAAAAAAGGAAAAAGAAAAACATAAAAATTATGAAAAAAAAAATTAAAATATTATGTGGCCGATCGCCCATGCCAGCCGGCTAAAATTCACTGGATGGACTGAAATGACACAATTGTAAAAGATTTAGGACTCAATTGGCAAGAAAAAAAGGTTTAGGATTAAATCGACACAATTGCAATAGGTTTAGGAGTTTTTTTGGTAATTTTCCCCGTGTTCTAATATACTTTAGGATCTATGTATCAACCAATGAGAAACATAATTCCAAAGTTACCTTTGCATTTAAGGAATTCGTGTCAAATTTGAAGTTGAGAGGCTTATTAAAATGATTAAGTCGTCCATGTTTGGTCACAATAAAATCAAAGAGGTAATTTTTTAAATGGGAGATTACATGTTAACAATAAATGCTTAGATGACTTGATTAGCAAAAAAAGATAAATTATAATGAAGTGCTAACAAGAGACCAAGAAGGGCGAATTGGTCTATTTCAAAACTTTCTTGGAAGAATTAAGACAAATTCTCTTCATAGAACAAAAATAAATGCGTAAATGCAAATGCTTCAATGAAACTGACAATGAAAGAGTGGAAAAGTTAGAAGAATTTGCAAAAAGATGTACAATGGTATGGAAAATCCATTTCGCGTTTGTCCACTCTCCTAACCTAACCGCCACAAATCAAGTAATCGAGACCCTTGATATCTCCTTTATCCCATCCTCACATTCACCAAACACAAAATAGGATAAAACATATCATATCTCGATTTATGCCCTCACGACCAAGCGCAGCTTAAATGCTTTATATAACCTTCCAAGCTTCGTCCTAGCCGTCGGAAGTCTTCTCAATGTCAATAGCTTAAATTGCAACTGCATTTGGTAACACTCCGAGTAAAGTGTTTTTGTTCCAAAAGTGTTCCCATATCAATTTTGGAACAAAAACTCGTATAGCAAAAAAAATATTTCAAAAGTGTTCCGGGAAACAACTTTGAAAAAAGAAACACTTTTGACCCCAAAAAAAGAAACAAACAAAACTTGCTTCTGAGTTTTAAAAGTCTTTCGTAAAAGCCACCACTGCCATCATCTGCCACCACCCGGCGGCAGCGGCCGCCAGCCGCACGCCGCCGCCGCCGTCAACCCTTCCTTTTAGCAAGAAAAATATTTTTTTAACTTATCAAACACGTTTCTGTTCTCAAAAATCATAGCCGGGAACAGAAACAAAAAAATATATTTTTTTCCCAAATATGTTCTCAGGAACAGAAACGATACCAAACGCAACTGCAATTTAGGCTATTGACATTTTCAAAAGTAGAGGATTCTGCTACTCTCACTTGTCTAACTCTTTAAAGTGTTCATACCAAAAAAAAAATACTGCTCCGATTTTTCTTCTAGGTTGCTTTTTCAGTGGATCTAAACCTTGAGATAACAATTAGACACGAATTTGAAGTCCAATCTAATTAGAATATGATTTATGTCGTCTTAACCAGGAACGCAGAGGCACTCTACCTTTGTTTTTGCCTCGTGAATATCAAGACCTTCTACTACAGTTCTACTATAGCCCTTTCACCTTTTATGCTTAAACTGACTATTTACCTTCTATTCCATGCTTCTTCCAAGCATATTGACGAGTTTGATTCTATCAAGCTATTCACCTTATATGATCCATCTTAGTCTTCCCGAACTTCTTATTCTACTACGTGTTCAACATCTACTCGTATTATCCGACCAAAAAAGAAAATTCTACTCGTATCAATTTTTCCGATTCAGTCCTAAACATTTTCACGTTTTGCTAATTCAGTCCTTTCGGTCAATCTAGGCTGAAAAATGCTTACGTGAAAGGACTATAGTAGAACTGTAGTAGAAGAGGCAGTCCAACAGTCACCTTATATCCAAGCATAGGTGAAATGCTTACGTGACGAGTTTGATTCTATCAAGCTGTTCACCTTATATCCATGCTAATCCATCTAGCTCTTAGACACTTTCTTCACCTAGTACCAACATTCACCTTTAGTAGAGGCAGAGCACTCCCAACTTTTTAATGATCTTGTTAGGACTCCATCTTGAATATGGATTGGCCTTTGAGTTTACCAAATGATTCTACGCCGTTAATGCTCATTAATGCTCACATTAATCGCTTTTGATTTTCGTCATCTTCAAGGCGTTTTCCAACAAATGATAATATACCTCCTTTGCAAAAAGAAAATTCGTGATCATGTATGAGACATATTCTTATGCAGCAGTATCAACAAATTTCGATAATGTGAAAGTATTTTGTTTTAGAACTTGAATAGAAATTTTGACAATAACTAATTACTAAATCTATTGAATTTTTTCCAATTCAGTCTTAAACCTTTCAATTTTGTCAATTCAGTCCTAAACATTTTCACATTTTTCCACTTCATTCTTAAACATTTCAATTTTTTCGATTCAGTCTTAAACATTTTCACGTTTTGCTAATTCAGTCATTTCAGTCAATTTTGGCTGAAAGAATGCTTATGTGGAATCCTAGTGAGTGTTAGCCAACCTACGTGCCCGGTCCTGTGTTGACATGGACGCTACAAATTGAAAATAATTTTTTTTTTTTGCTAGTTGAGTCATAAACCTTGTGCGAATGTGTCAATTTAGCCCACTTTGCTAGCCAGCGCTAACATAGATATTATTTTTCTTTTTCTTTTTCTTTTTCCTTTCTTCTGCTACTATCGCCGGTTAGCTCCGGCGAGAGTTGCCAAAGCTCACCATCCACTGGGTGAGGGCTTCGCAGTCCCCGATCAACCACAGGAGAGGGTAGCCTCGTCCGCGGCTGGAAAGGCCATGGCAAGGGTTTCGTGAGATGCGACGGTGGGTAAAGGTTTCATGACAGTAAGTTTCATGACGATTTCGTGAGGCCATGGCAAGGGTTTTGTGAGGGTTTCTCGTTTTCCATCTTTGCAAGGGTTTCATGAGGTGCAGCCGCAAGTGAGGCCATAGCGAGGCTGCCCTGGCCCATATCTAGGTGAGGCCTAGCAAGGCTGATCGAGGGCCACGAAGCCCTCACCAACCACAGTAGCAGTAGAAACGAAAAAAAAAAAAAAGAGAAGAAGAAGAAAAAATAATAAGGAAAAAATATTTAAGAATATTAAAAATTATTAAAAATTATACACATTAGCACTATGCCACATCAACGCGGTCGGCAAAGTGGACTGAATTGATACAATTATAAAAGGTTTATGACTTTTTTGATAATTTTCTCTATATCAACTAACAACCGAAGCTATATTATTATTATTATTATAGAGCATACATTTATCTGTTTATTAGTATGCATCACATATATAAATCCCCATGACCTTTTAAACCTTTATACGGAAGGATGATAAAGTAACAATCTCTATAATTGTGAGGAGAACAGTTTTTGTTGCACACATTCAATCGATTTCTTCTGAATTGGTATTCTACGAAAGAAAAGAAAAAGCTTGGCACGCACTTAGCATGTTTTTGGCCTAGTGGTGCAAAAAAATAAATCACAATCTTCGATTACGTCACGAGTTTGATTTATATCGTGAGGGCTTATCTCTTTATGAAGAGACTTTCTGCATGTTCGCACTAATGATTTCTCCCCTTTTCGTTTTTTAAATTTCACATTTTTTGCTCCATCACCCCGGCCATCCCCTTCAATCGTAAGCATCACCACCCAACGCCTTCCCCCACTCTCCCTCACTCTCTCTCTCTCCCGATCAATGATCGGTCGAGCAACTCCGACATGTGGCCATTAACCAAGAACAGTTTCAAATCAAATGTCGCAGACCTTCCCTTCCAAATTCGGAGGATCCGATAATGGGTTCATTAGCACTTTGATTAATACAAATCAATGAGAGTGAGGATGAAGAGAAATCGTTTGACAAAGAGTGTCGCAACTGCAAATGAGTAGGAAGAGTCGATGCAAATGATTGGACAGTCACGTTGGCGGTTGGTGACACCACTAGTGATGTACCCAGTGGCGAGAGCCCGAATCATTGCAAATGCAGCAGCACCAACCCTTATCAATTGGTCAAACAAGTGGGATGGATTGAGTCAATTCGAGATTAATTCGACTTAAATTGACCTTTTTAACTTGTATTAATCAATTTTTGCACAAATACAATTTTGGCAATCTATACTTGATCTTCAATTTTGCATAAATAGGAGCACGTAACAGAAATCTGATATCTTCACTTGAGGGGTTGCCAAGAAAGAGTCCAAGATCGAACTCGTCCAGATATCCGGTTGGACTCACTTTTACTCAAAAGTTTAAGCCAATGAGTTATGAGCCAATTATGATATATTAACTGTCCCACACTATATCAAGTCTTCAACATAAGACTTCTCTAATGGATTATCATATTTGGTCAAATAACTAGCGACAAACTCCTATGTTTCTTTCATTACAGTATTTCTAAACAAGTTCATAAATAACAAGCCTAAAGGTTTTCTTATTGATGTTATCAATATTGATTGTGATCTCGATACAGAGCTAAAGCATCTAACTAAGATGAATGTGTGAACCATGAATATGATATCGAAAATAGACCAGTGTTATTTTACTATTCAATTCCAATTAGCAAAAACAATGTCACCTTGCATGATAAGTATTCCAAACATTCATAATCTGAATGTGAAGGAGTTAAATTGCTTATCTATCGATCTATTAATGAAATCTCTCTGGGGATTGCGAAAGATATTTCACTCAAAATGCTCTTGTTACTGCTTTGGCTCATATTCCCCCAAAAGTGAATCCCCCTCTAATGACTGCGAATAAATTAGATACATGCATCTTATTCCACAATAACCAAAGCACTTTTTCACCCTTTCATATACTAAGAGATTTCACTTAAAAAATAAAAAGTTTCATACTAATGGAGGGGTCTAAAACCATGGGTTCCAATGTCTAAGATCTTGCAACACTTACCAATTAGGCACTATCGATTAGTATTACATAGAAGAAATCAATTCTATAAACTAATACAATTAGATATGCTCTTCATAGACAAACTTGAGATTTGTGATCTCAAGTAAGATTTATTCAGGATCATGGTACCCCTTTTTATAAAGACAAAAAGAGTTGTTGCACATAATTTACTTTTAAATGATTGCCTCATAGATCATATCTATCTATCTACATGAAAAAGAAAAGATGTAACGAAGAAAATTCTCATTTTTACAAACGGTACTTCGAACTTGGAACAAGCATAAAAAAATTAATTGTATTCTTTTTTATCTTTTGAGCTGTTTTGCCGGATCAATCGCTTAAATATAATATGTCAACTCTCTCGCTACGTTCATAAAACTTCGACAAAAACAAGAGAGTTACGAACAAGGAGGCTCTTTCGATGTTTTTATGGAACTTCCACGTGAACAAAAGAATTATGGAAAAAAATGAACCTCAACATGCACCAAAAGAACTTTACCAAAAAAAAAAAAACAATGCACCAAAAGAAGAATTGTTGAGTATCAAAACTCGGGAGAGACAAATGGTATGCTTTTTCGGGGTATAGCTTTTAGTATCCTAGCTTGTATCATTCTTATATCTCTACCCTCATCCCCCATCTTGAGTAGCACCCAAACACAGCATAATATAAACCTACTCTTATTCTAGTCACCGAACGTAGCAATAGGCATTTTCAAACACGGAGAACATTTCAACAATTATTACCTCAAAAAGGACTATTGAAGCTGCTCGAAATTATAATCCAGTGTTGTTTCCTATCATAGTAGAAAAGTAAAAACTTCAGTCACATGCAATTAGGCTGTGAGAATATTGCTGCGTTTGATACATTAACGATTCCTTGAGGAGACGACACTTCCCCATGGCATGAGATTCTTTTTCTCGGTAACTACTATGTAAAATCGCATGGAATGTGTGTTAGCCTATAAATAGGATAAAAACAATCTCTCCCAAATATTGGGTGGTAAAATATTGTAATGGACTGCAACGAGAACAAGGCAACCATCTGTAGCAGAGCCTCGCTAGCAAACCAATCAATCAAAGGGCAAAATAATCACATTGGTGCACGAAGCTTGGAAAATGACAACAGGCAATAAAATGTGAAGCAAGTACACTATTAGAATAAATAACCAAGACAACTATGTATAGAAAACAGAAATTCAGAGTATCCAGGAGAGCCTGAAAGACCACAGGGTGAGAAGGAAAAAATACATCATCCACATTGCCCGCCGGACTCAGACACTCCGATAACACAAAATATTAAAGGTCAAAGGTTAACAAGATGCAACTGGAAAGGTGGGGAAGGGCATTGATAGACATTGAAGGCGAACCATAGAGGGAACAAATGAACCATCCTATTTCCTCGCATCAGTCCTCATATTCATGTATGTGATCCAAAAGGTAATTAGCAGCCAGCTCTTCATTCTTGTTGCAAGCGAAATATACCTCTAGAACAATTGCTCTATCAAATCCCATCGCTTCCAGCTGGGTCAAGAAAATAATATTACCAACCGCAAGAACACCGTTTACCAAAAAAAGGCCAAAAAAAAAAAAAAAGAGCGTGCAGGACACAAGTGAACTCCATCCGAATGAAAAAACTACCACCCAAGATTACATAAAAGGTGGGAAAATAGCAACTTAAGGAATCTGTCTCGACCCAAAAAAAGAAGTCTGACCATAAAATCTAAAAGCTTCTAGTTGAAGCGACCCGAAAATTTGAGCTACGGTTACCCGATCTTTCCAACAACCCAACAACCGAATCACATCAAAGGTGTAGACATATAACCAATCAGTCATACAGAGAGTTAACAACCATAAAGGGCATAAATTGCCAGCAGCCAAACCATTTGCTGCAGACATCTAGCAGCATGCATCTGCAGGTGTACCACCATACCATGTCATGAAGTGTTCATGCATAGTTCGGCAAAAAGCACTTCTCAGAGTAAAGAGACAACAAGAAAGACACTGTAACATCATCATAAACAGAATGACAGGCCATCTTAATGAATTGGTACACTAAGTATTCGTTAGTAAAACCATCCAACCACCCCAGATATCAGCGGTGGAGAAGAATACTTTCTCTCACTTCTCCCTACGACTTCTATTTTCAATAGTTTTTAATGAATTAACAGATACTAGTCGAATTCCAACTGATGAAGGGGGGGAAAGAAGGCATAAAGGAGGGTCGCTATGCGGGGATGGTTAGTCAGATAACAGAAGAATAAAAACTTACCCTCTCTATTGCTTCACGTTCCTCAGGCGTGACAGTTACTGCCTGTGGCATGGCTGATGCCAACTGCCCAAGGATGTTCCTGACAAGATTGAACGATGGAAACACCATAAATATTCAATGCTAACACTAGAAGAACAAACAATTGTCATCGTAAGTACTAACCCTTCTCCACCCTCCAAAGGCTCATTGATCAGCCGGAGAAAGTCAGCTTGATGCTCTTGAATAAGCCTCATAAGGTGTGGATTTTGTTTTCCAAGTTCTTGAAGCATTGGCTGCAGAGTCGCAAAAGATTATGTACGTTGCTACTTCAAATGAAAGACCTTAAAAAAAAATTAACAATAATCTCAACAAGAGAAGGCACAAAAACCTGCAATATTTGAGGATTGGCCTGAACCATAGCTCTCAAAGCTTGGAACTGTAACAGAAATATGATCGACATCATTTTTTCTATTAGCAAAGGACATACAGGTGCTCTGCAGTGAATGCCTGCATGCACCAACAAACTATGCTCGCACATTCATATGTGTTTGCACTTGAATGTGTGAGTATGGTGTTGGGCTCGTGATTCAAGTGCGGGTGGAGTTGGTGCAGAGAGGGGACGAAAGGAATAAAGAGGGAGTGAACGTGAGAGAGAGGAGAGGGGGGAGAGGGAAATATCACCTGCTGACTATTTCGAAGAAAGTCTAGAGTACCGGCACCAGCAGCACCTGAGCCCACACTTGGAAGACCCTGTCAAGACAGATACATGATTCATTTAATCCTAACTACATGGCCACGAAATTCATAATACTCCAGAATAGCTACCTGGGGAAACAGATCAAGGGGATTAGCATTAGGTCCAGTTGAAGGGACCGGTGCAGGTTGAGCAGGCTGTGCTGGTTGGGCAGGCGGATTTGCAGCTTGTGCAACAGGAGGAACTCGAGCAGCAGGTGGAACTTCAGCTTGCTCAGGGATACCCTGAAAAGATAGCAAATACAGATGGTCACTGTTTTAAACTACCAGGAGAAGAAAAGAGTTAGACAAATTGCAACTGTTTGAAAAAGAGGTTCAAGTACACAAATGAGGAGCATTTGCCAGCACTTTTCGTCAGAAGTTCTTTAAGTCATACAATGCCAAGAACTTCAAAATTCAAGTATCAAGAACATTGGTGACTTGAAACAGAGGGCAGTGAATCCAGATTCAAGAAATCCAAAAAGTTAACATTCACAGACCGAGTATAAATATTCAACAGCTCTCTCTGGATTGTTATAAGCCGCACGAAGAGCACGAACAACAGTGTCCCTGTCCCATGTCCCTCCACCCATATCCAATATTTGTTGGACCGCTCCCTCCAAATTGCTTCCTGCAACTAAATTAGAAGCAGCTTGGCCATAGACATCAGACTCCGACCTGAAAATACATTAAATCATTAGGCAAGATAAAACAGTTCTGGGGAGAAAAAATACAACAGTATGCCAAGAGCTCGCGTGGGCAGAAGTAACAGGCAAAGACATCAAGAGCATGTTGGACAAATGAGTTAAAAAACAATGAATCATAATTGAAAACATCCAAATGTCTTTCCACAAACAGAGACATAAAAGACATGATACTTACCCAACAGGAGCAGGAGAAGGTGCAGGAGCAGGAGCAGGAGCAGGAGTAGCAACAGCAGCAGGCCTGTAAGTGACAAATAACGATTGCTTAGATGTGCATGCAGACAATTGCACTACTCCAAGAGAACATAAGAGGCACTGCAATCTAAGAACATACGTTGGAGGAGCCAGTGGAGCCTGAGGCACTGTTGAAGGTGGCACTGGAGCAGGGACACTCGTTTGAGGAGCCTGCACAAAGAAACTGCCTCATTTCTATATTCTGAGCAAATAGGAATTTCAACACGGAAACAGCTTTTGATGTGAATTTTTTGAGATTGACATCATTCAGGTGCCAAAAGTTCTCATAGCACGGCTAACTCTGTATCATTGTAATTATGCGGTAGATCAAGAGACTATATAATATCACGAAACATGATATGGAAATCGCACGACACAGGGCCACGAACTTTGCAGATCAACATCTGACAGCATCAAATACCTTTGTTGGAGGTGCAGCAGAAGCAGTTGATCCCTCACCAGACGAGCTCTTACTCTAACAATGTGGAAGCAAATAGGGAAAGTTAGAAAGGGCAAACCCAACAATTGCAAAACAAGATCGTCAATTGTGAAAGGACACCTAGGAATTAACAGAAAGCACCAGGAATTTAATTTTATTTTTATCGGCCAAAAGCCTGAATGATGCCCTTGGGTACCTTCAAAGGAAAGATACTGGGGTCTAATTTCCAGGCAAAGTAAGATGGCCTGCCTTTCTCAAATGATTCACTTTCCGCCAATATGATCAACAGCTTTATGTGAGAAATTCTCCTGAGTGAGTGCTCATCATAATGATATGATTACTAAATAAGCCGTCTCATACTTGCCAGATGCATTTGAAGCTCAAAGCAAGTTGATTTAGCCAGTTTTACCAAAAATCGCAGGTTGACTAGATTTTCACACTGGAAAATGTGTTGAAATTGGAAGAAAAATGGGTGAACCCGTCTTTTAACTCAGTAAAATCACTAAACTCGCAAGTTGGCTGTGTGACTAGGTATACTGTCCAGCAGGCTTTTTTAGCTTCTGGTCTTGGAGTTTTGGGCTCAAAGTAGCCCAAAACAAAAGAAACGAAAGAATTGCGGCCCAATGCCCCTCAGTCAAAATCACTGTTTTATTGATGAAACTGCCTTTCCTTCACGAATACAACTAAACTAGATCAAGCTTTCTTCATCTGCACAAACAGAATCCTTTGGAACACACTAAGACGAAACCATATCAGTTATTCGATGGCATGCCAATTGAAACAAATTTAGAAAGTTGAGTTTTGTCAGGATAGACTAGTCCCTTTGCAAAAGATTTATGCTATCATTCAGAATCAGAAGTTCAAATTGGTTAAACCATTCACCCACTGGCACATCCTCAATCAACAGCGACGAAACAACTCTCTTATTCTACTGTGCCAAAGAAGCCATTTCGGCTTCCAAGAATCAACTTTTGAATTCCGTACCACTTTAGACTGCTCTCCAAAGTCTAAGATAACGGTTCTGAAAAATAGCAATACACTATTTTAACTAGTTCATTTTTTTGCCCCATGTTAAAAGGTAAATCAAATCGGATTAATCAAATTTTTTCAATAATGATATGCATAAAAAGATCTTTTCAAAAATTGTACAGTAAATGATGTGATATGATTGTATTATTTCTAAATAAATAAAAATTATATCGTCTCTTACTTCGACACACTCATCAAGATACTCGGTCAAACCATTACCACATTAGTAAGTTTACAATATCTTCTATAACATTAAGCATAGCTATCATTACTCTAATCCAAAGGAGCAGCTCAATAACTATGTCTAATTGCTACTTTGAGATAAACAATTGGAAATATTCTGCAAAATAATTTAACCGAGAATGAAAAAGAAAGGGTGAGTATTGTTCCGTTGATGACATCATATTTATAAAGACAATACTATGTAGCATAACTTCCGCAAAAACTCAAACATTCGGAGGTACATACTTATGCCTACTATAACTAGAGGCTACTTACTTCCAAATAAAGAAGTGCTTCAGCACAAGTGAAGCATACTTCTGGCAATTAGTTTGCTTCAATTTGGCAGCAATTCAGGCGCTGCATGTCTATAACTGATGATAAGGTCCATGAAGACACTTATCACTACATGTGGTTTTCTGTTTGAGACATTTCAAAACTACACCGTGGAGACTTCACTAAAATTCTTCAACTCAACCTTACTGTGGCTATATCACTGGAAGTTTATTCTAGGTTTTGGTTCAAAGAAAGTCTATTCTTAGTTAACCATGAGTAAAATCTATCCCCACCAATTACTTGCAACACTACATGTGAAGGATCTCGTCTTTCTCCGACAAATATTCCATCCATTCTTCGCAATTCTTGAAGTATGTACCATTTATCTAGGAAAAATATTAAAGCAACACAAAAGACTTTGCAGCCTCCCCATCCGTAATGATACCGTTGATTGCAGTTACACATAGTAGTTCTTTACAAAACCAGGTGTAAGGTATTACTTACTTTTGTTAACATGATTACGATAAAACTATTCTCAGCAACTTTATTTTCACCCAAGGTAGTTTCATCCTTGAGGACTTTCCCTTGATGGATTAGCATCTGTTGAGAGGCTGGGAACAAACTTGCTCCTTGAACAGTTTCAATTTTTTTCTTTACATCAGAAACCTGTAAAAAATGGCAAAAAGAATAAGCAATTAGGAATAGGGCACCTACATCTAATTAATGTAAGTTTTCAAATCAAGAAGCAGATCAACTCCATTCCCACAATTTTTGCATACAACATGATAACAACAGGCAAACCAAAAGAGCTTCCTTGACGGAGCAAAACAACTTCCTTCCCTTCACTTCTGAAGGAAAGGCAACAAACTCAATCAGAAAAATAGAGCAACTTGACACAGGGAAGCAGGTGAATACAAAAAAAAAAAGGGGGAGAGAGAGAGAGACCACAGGTGAGACAAGTGATATCAGCAGAACTGGAAGCCTGAAACTAGCACCAAACGGAACGTTTCAAACCCAAAATTTTCAGGATTTCCAAAAACTGAATTGGTTAAGCTATTGCAGCGTCATTTTTGGGCTTGCTTTTACACAGCAATATCTAAGTACCACCACACCAGTGCAGAAACTTGTAATCAGATTCACATCAGCAAAACTGGTGAAATACTGCATTTCTGCAGCACAAGGAAAGGAGCTCGGAGAGAAGATGTTCACACTGGCTACAAATCACAAGCTCCTAAACATTCAACTGGCACCTAGGTGCTTCTTATTGTAAACATCAAGGCTAGAGTAAGTTGCTAAAACGAATGTGAACACACATAATCCCTTGGTCAGCATTTGAATTTTCACAACTGAAGAAGCCCACAAAGTCTCATCATATGATGAAACCATATTTCGAGTAGTTAAATGTGAATCCTCATCAAACAAAAAAGTTCATTAGCAATTGCAATGATGACGAGAACCCCTACTTTGGCAAATCGACCGACAATATCACAAGAACCCAGAATTAACAACGCACAATTTAAGACCAAGGTTTCTACTCAGCCAAACGAAGCACAGAGCCAAAAGAATCCCGAAAAAAGAGCAGGACCAATCAACGAGCAAGAACAACAATCAACAGGATGTCCCCACCAGCCAAACGGAAGATAAACCGAACGCACAAAATCAGACAGCACAGAAGCAGGCCAGCGCAAGGCAATCGAATTAAACCCTAACAGCAGCCTCAATTACGCGGAACCGAAGAGCAGAAACAGAATCGCCGGACACACTAGGGATCAATCCCGACGCCGCAATTGGACACCAAAACCACAAGTTAGAAAGCCCGAAGACCCCCGAGAGCACCGATTAGGAACCGAATTGAAACCCGGCGACAAAAAACCACCAAAAAGTGGGAAGAAACTGACCGATTCTTCGGGCTCCACTTCGATTTCGAAGTTGGTGCCCTTCAAAGTCTTGACGAAAATCTTCATCTCGAAGCGATCTCCGCGAGATTTCTCTCCTTCCCCCTCTCAACGCGAACCGATCGCTCCGCTCTTCGTCGATCGGGAGGAACAGCGACTCCTATAGAGAGAGAGAGAGAGAGAGAGAGAGAAGAGAGTGACCTATTGCTCAAGCAATGCTTTCTTCCTCCTACTCTCGCCCCCCCTTATTATTCTTTATTGACGTACTTGCCGTGCTGCCGACGCTCACGCGGCAGGGAGGGGAGTGACGGCACGCAACCGAACTCCTGGGGCTTAGCGTCGCGGGCGTGTCGAGGACTCGCGGGGAGCGCGAGTGGAGGTCGGTTCGTGTGGGTAAAAGAGGAAGAGGAGAGCTAGATTTTTGCGAGTGTGGGGGTACTCTCTCCTTGCCATGTCGTATATCCAAAGCGGATACGTTTTCAAGTTTACGGAGATTTTTCGTTCCCGCCCCCCTCCCCCAAACTTGCTTGCAGATTTTGGCCCCTTTTCAAATCTTCTAAATCGACTGGTGCACTAATTATTGATATTGATTTTCAATTAATGTACAGCTAGAATCACAAGCGATTTTCAATTATTCCACCAAAATATATTGCCTCAAATCGCTACAAAAAAAAATCATAGGTATTTAATGAAAATTAATTCCTTGTCGTGCTCTTAACAAGTTTCAAGAGTGAAAAAAGAAAAAGGGTTTGTCGTTAAAAAGTAAAATAGAATAGATATTGTCCTTAATAACCTATGGATAATCATAGAATCGTTATCGTGACATCAAATTATTTCACCCCCGTTATCAAACTTGATAGCATGCCGCCGTTGTCGTCGTATAGATATAGAACTTGGTAAAAAAATTTACAAGAGTTCCCTTATTTTGCTTTTCTCCTCCTTCCATCTTTGGTCTCGTTTTGGTCCATTTTCGCTTGTACTAGCAAAAAAAAGTGACGATTTTTTTTTGGGGGACTGAAATGAAAACCTTACTCTTACGCATGTACAAGACATATGGAAAGAAAGAAAGAGAAGTGTGATTTGATTTATCTCTCTATTTTACCAATAAAAAATAACCCAAATTTAAGTTAAATATTTCCCATCCTCCAACGATACACTTGTCTCTTACAACTCTTCTTTTCTTACATCGTAGCACTCGATGAAAGGGTGATCACTCTTATGTTGGGCTTTAGATGGAAAATACGTGCTTAGGGATGTAAAGAGGGACTTAAAAAGTTTTGACTTCACAATCTTCTATTTTGAACCATGGCAGAATATACGAGATAACTGCCGACTATTCTAAAATCTTAAATTAGCGAGTGAAAACGTAGCATAATAATTTATTGTGCTAATAGCACACATTTTACGGATGCTCTGTTTGCTTGTTTTGAGAAATTATTTTAGCCATGTAGGAAGAAAGAATAGTATACAGGAGAGACGATTACATAGGATGATAAGAAGACACTTGGCATTTGCGCTATTGGTATCGCCATCGCGCGCATGTGCACAGCGCAAAAATACAATGGACCAAAACCTTACAAAAGGTGTACTCTATATGTTATACGTTGAAAACTAACGAAGAAGCCTTTTAGAAAAATTCGAAGATGGTGACTGTTTTAGAGATGATTCCGAAAGAGTGGTTAGATAGCTATTAAGCTATCGAGGAAATAAACTATGAGTATGCATGATAACAATTTTACTTCTCAATTTATCTACCATGAGTCAATTTAACAGATAAATCCGTTTGGTAAAAATACTTCTGAAGTATAAATTCGTTTGGTAAAATAATTGACTTTTGGTATGATTTTTCACTCATGGTAGGCTTCTTCGACCACATCTGCCTCCCCTGACCACCACCCACCCATTGCTACCACAAGCGGCGACGGTCGACCACTGCCTGCCCACTGCCACCATGGCCGCCGACAACAATTGGCCACTGTCGCAACCTCCCCCCCTGCCGCTGCTGCCCAATCACCAGCCGACCACTTACCATAGTCGCTGAAGATTTTGTTAATAATGTTTTTTTTTGTTAAAGTTAATAACGTTTTTTTTTGTCAAAGTTAACAATGTTTCAAAAGTATAAATTTTCAACCATTACCAAATAAATTTCTCTTATTAGAAGTCAATTTGGAGCAGAAGTAGAAAAATTTAGATAATTAGAGAAATCAATTTCTGATCAGAAGTTGATTTTCTAGTGGAGAAATGTTGTCATGTGCGCCACTCTTATCCAATTACATTAACAACGTGTTTAACACGTGGAAAAAGAGGTTCCCGACAAAAGGATGACGAGCACAGGTTATCAATTTAATCGTAAAATTATGAAATATATGAGGCTAAGGTTTTGTTGTGAATCGCGATCGACGTAGAGACATACACGTTAATCTTCTATATCCATCCTCTTTTCCACAAGTTACCTTGAAATTTATTTCCATAACATAGATCGTGCAGTCTTTTTGGGCGCGCATGGTAATAATTCTCAATCAGAAATCAACTTTTGACAAGAAATTAATTTCTCTAATTATCCTCAAAAGTAAAATTTGATTTTTCTATTTCCTCTCTAAATTACCTTATAATCAAAGAAATTTGTTTGGTAATAATTGAAATTTTCTACTTCTGAAACATTGTTAATAAAATCTTCGACGTCGACACCCGGCTGCAACGATGGTCGGTAGTTGCTAGGCGGTGACTGCAAGGCGATGGGCAAGCAGTGGTTGATGGCAGCGGTGGTCAGCAGAGGTCGGTGTGGTTGAAAAAGTGACTCTAGAGTCAAGAAGTAAAAAAAAAATTATCTCAAAGTTGGCAAAGAACCCAACCACAAATTGAAAATCCTATTATAAGTCAATTTTTTTACCAAACTAATTTATCAACTAGATTGAATTTTGACAGAGAAATGGAGAAGTAGATGTGTTATTATGCAACCCTTTTTATTTCGTCCCCAGCCCACGTCTATGGCCGTTGACTTGGATAATTTGTCAATCTGTCAAAGCAATAGCTGCCCCAGATCAATGGTGATGGAAGTGGGCCTTTGGAGCAAATACATTAGATAGGCTATCTGTTCTATAAAGCTTATTTTTTCTTCCTGAGTGTGGTTGCGAAAGTGCTGGGGCTCCATTTGATTCATTTGTAATTTTCTATTCTCGATAATAGAATTAGAAAAAAAAAATCATTTCTACCCGAGAATGATTCCCGAAAACAGAATTATTATCCATTAGGCTCTTAACATCCTCTGTATTTAACCACGGCAAAAATCTGATTAATCTACCTTTTAACTTTTGGGGAAATGCACTTGATATAATGATCCAAGTCCAAAGTAAATCCGCACTTTCTTCCCGGACATAATCTCCCAGTCATTACAGGTTTTCTTTCCAAGGCAGAAGTAGCCCAGTGAGTGCAGTGTCTCCAGATCTTTGGCCTATTGGGCTCCCAGCGAATCGTGGGCTTAGTGAAGTTGCGAATTGAGACTCATCATCCCTGCCCTCAGTATCATATTCGTTTCCCCTTTCTTTTTTTTAACAAAAATGCTGGCACTGTTCATCATCTCTCTCGCTTGGCCGCCACAGGCTCGAAGCTAATCTCACTGCTCCGCTAAGAGTCGACGCTCGCCGAGAGTCGAAGGTCGTCGAGGGTTGAGGGTCGGCTAACAGTGGCCAAGAACGTCTCATCGGGAGGTATGAAGGATCGTGGGTTTATCAACGACGACATATGGAGAATGTCACGTGTGGTTGCACAAGGCTTATCGATAGGGCGCCGACAATTTCCAAGGTCGCCCAAGGGGAGTCAAGGTCGATCCCTGGGGTCGCACGATTTCAACGGCCCCTCACGTCTTTCAAGCCACATCGACGCTCGAAAGAGCCAGATCTGACTTGCCCATAGTCGCAGGACCTCTACGTTGCCTCAGCTGGGGTCGCACGACTTTATCGATGACCAATCACTCAAGCTTTGAATTTTTTATTATTTTTTCAATAAGCAAGACATGTCATTGATTAGAAGTAGAACCCAAATGCGAAGGGCCAAAATGCAAGAGGTGTTTTAGTAATTATCCGAAGCTTTTGTAATATGCCTGGCAGGACATGTAAACCGGAGTGAGATTGCGTACACATAATGAAGCGTTCCATTGGGACAACTTATCATGGAATATATTATTAAATGAGAACCAGCACCGCATTTGGATACGAGACTTATGTTGAAAATTAAAATAAAAAAATATTATAAATAAATAAACAAATAATTTCCACTAGATTTGTAATTCACCAAAGTATTTCAGCAATATCATTTTTCTTAACAAATTACAATATCATTATGAGTTGAGAACGGGAATTGAAATCTTTTGCGAGATCGAATCTCTCCGTTGTTCCTCAATAGCTCAACGGTAGAGCGTTTGACTGTGTAGAAATAAATATTTCATGAAATAAAAAAGATGATTACGGCGGCACAGAATAAATAGATTAATTATGGACTATGCAATATTTATTTTATTACTAATGCTATATATACAAGATTGATTTTAAAGTGGCAAGACATAATTATTTGACTTAAATAAAAAAAACTATTCTCACTTCGATTCTGCAAGACTCTTTGAAAAAAAAAATCAAATTTGAACAGAATTTATTTTGGATTAGAATCTTTGGCCAACGATTAAACGAGAACTGAAGCACCATATTTGGATGCGAAACGTTTATTGTAGAGGAAAGAAATTCTACCGACAGAATTATGCGCAAATTACCCTGATAAACTTTCCGCAAAATTAATATTATTGGAGCAGTAAAAACTTTATATAACCTCAAATGATTTTTTTTGGGGGGGTCGAAATATACACCTCAAATTAGAAAAAAAAATCGTATAAATCTTTTGGAATGACTTCCTCCTAAGAAATTTCCGCTGTGAAGAATTATTTTCATCAAATAATCGCACCAATCGGTATATTTCTTTTTTCTCCTGCTGGACGTGCGACTTTGTTGCGAGGCTTTACATAATTTGTCGTGTGCAAATATTTGTCAACCCTTCAAGTTTGAATGGCCAGTGACGCTGAATTTTGGTAAGGCTGCGTTTATAACATTTATGTTCCTAAAAACATATTTAAAATAAAATATTTTTTTACGATTTTTAAAAACATAAACATATTTTTCAGTTAAAAAAATATTTTTCTCGCAAAAAAAAAAAAGATCAACAACAAAGATTGGCACGGGCGGGCGGCAACGGCGGTGAGCCACCGACGGCAGTGGCTCCGTCAGTGAGCCACCATCGACGGCAGCAAAGGTCGGCGGCCAACGATCAATCTTCCATAGAGTGGTGGCCGTGGTGGTAGGCAACGATGGCTTTGACTTGCATGAAAATATTTCAAAAGTAATTCAAAATTTAGAAATAATTTTTATTTTTATATTTCATCCAGAATTGTTTCTTTTTTCATCAAAAATATCTATCGAAGCATTCGAACATTTTTTTTTAACATAACCGTTTTTGTTCTAAAAGTCATCCGGAGAAGGAGTGTTACCAATTTCTGTTCTCAAAGTGATTCGGAGGAGCGTTACCTAACGCAATCCTAAATCTGCCCAAACATTCTTTTCTCGCTTCTTTCTCGTCATTTTCCGGGAAAAAAAAAACAGAAAAAGAAAGAGGAGAGGAGAGAGAACTACACTGTTTCGGCTCTGTGTTCTAAATAGACTACAGGCTCTTGCTAGCCGGCTACATATATTTTCTGTTAAAATAAAAAAATTTAAGACAAAAAGAAAGTTAATTTATACAAATCAGCGTCCGTAGGCTCGCGTATCCCGTTTCGACCCCCCCGGGCCTATAGCGCCGGCATGGTCTCCCCCCGCCGCCAGGAAAAGCCCGGCAGATCGGACGGATCGAAGCCCGCGTCGGAGTAGTCGAACAGCCCATCGAATGCCACGTACTCGCCCTCTTCATCATCCCACCCGCCATACCCCTCTCCCGCTACGAACTGGAACGAGTCGCCGTAACTCGGGATCCGATCCTCGAACTCCCAGAACTCGCTGATCCCGGACGCCACCCGGACCAGCTCGGCCTCGCAGCTCGCCGCCTCGCCGCTCGAAGGGGTGCTCGAGGGCGGGAGACCGAGCTCGTCGTCCGAGGCTTCTAGAAGGTACCCGAGCTCCGACTTCGAGTCGCCGGACTCCGCCGTGAGGTCGACCACATCCACCGCCGCTGGGGACGGCAAGGAGGACGCCGGCGCCGCCGCGATCTCGTCCTGGAAGCTCCGCATGAGGGTGTCCAGATCCGAAGCCCCCGGGTCGGGGTCGCAGTCGTCGAGGAAGCCGAGGAGATCGTCCCTGAGCCTCTTCACCTCGGCCGACTGGAAGTCCAACTCGTCCGAGTCGTCGGCGTCCCTGAGTCGCTTCCTACTGCTCTGATCCTCCATGGAATAACAACACGACACGAACCGTGCTAGGGTTTTTGGGTTTCCTTAGAAGATGTGCCGAGAGGAACCTGATTGTGGGTTTTTGCTTGTGCTGCGAGAATCGCCGACTGGTTTTGCGAAGGTTTTATAGGGGAGACAAGAGAGAGAGAAGATGAGACAAATTGAGGGTGGGTGCGGCGATGGTAACGTGCGGGCGCGTGGGATGTGAACCGCTTAGGTCGTCACGGACGTCTTGCCTGCTTCCTTTTTCTCCCTTTTTTTTAATTTTATTTTTGTGTTTAGTGCGTGTCCGGCGTTCCATGTTTTGGAATTAAATCGGGCTTTGAATTCCGTCCTGCGTATACGGTCGGATACCGGTGGGGCCCACCGGCATGGTCAATCACGGCCGCGGCATTTAGCCTTTTCTTTTCTCTTTTTTCCTCTTTTGTCTCCTCTCCACTAGATTTCTCCGCAGTTTACATTTGGCTCGGCTCGGCTCGGCTTAGCCAGCGGTCTCCTATGACGTGGTTGCGGGACTTGGCACTGTTGATAATCCAAAATCATGTCGGAGTAGTCGATTTCAGTCTTACCTTAGAGATATGTTTTGGATACTTTCGACTATAGAAACAACGAAAAGACTCGGTTCGGGGAAGGCGATAGGCGCTGGCAGCCCTAATTGAATTTAACAAAGAGGATTTTTTGAAAGTTTGCACATATGTAGTCCCTTGGTCATATATAAAAATAATCAACTCTAGCTCACAACTAAAGTTTTGTTAACTTCATGGGAAATAAAAAAGCAATTGGAAAAAATATTTTTCAAAAAACACTAGGACAAAAAAAAAATATACTGCTTGCAAAAAATGAATGAAATATTAGATCATCTTTTGATAAATATTTTTGAAATCACTTATTTTTTGCGAAACTAGTGGAGTCTAAGATGCAATTATTATATGTTGAAATTGACTGACTTTATGAAGTGCATAATCTAATAATTCTAGGTTCTTGGGGCAAGAAGGGCCTACTTGAATAATTACAAGAGAATAGAGGTTGGCACGGCTTCCTCCGTTTTTCTAATGGAAATAGCGGGGGAAAGTTAGGGAGTACTGGTCAATTGGCTGGCTGGAGCTTTTGAAACGGCATATTTTGGTTTAGATTTGATCGAATCTTATGGTAGACCTTGGACGAGGGTAATGACTAAATTAATGGGCATTGACCGTGTGAAACGGGACTCTTAAGAAAATCAAATAAATTCTCACGGGCTTAAGATCGTAGCGATCATTGGATAGCCTATTGGGCATTGGACCGCCACGACATCTTCCACGTTTTATAGGTTTTTTTAACTAGCGATGATAGGCGACGGGCACTCAATTCATAGAGTGGGACCGTACGAGGGAGGATTATTAGTCTCATCGAACGCCGATAGTTTCCGCGTGCCGTGGCACGATGGGGGAGGGAATCAAAATCAACGTACTGGTGCTCTTCTAGAAGGGGGGGACATTAACATAATCCAAGGTAATCGGTGCGCAGGCCTCGTCGTACGTTCTCGAATGTTGCGAAGGTCGTGTCCGGAGAAGTCGTCAAAAAAAAAAAACTGCACGAAACAATGAGGGACGGCCTCGGATTCTGACCAGCAAGATGACGAGCGCAAAAGGGAAAGGATTTGAGTTCGCAGTAGTGCCTTTGGTCTTTTCTTTCGGCCTAAGGAAACCCGAACGGGACTAAAGTAATGGGAGCATGGAGGGAATCCCTGGTCAATCAACGGCCGATTTGCCGACTTCGGGTATAGGGTTTAATCTGCAATTTGGGTAGGAGTAGGTGGCCGAGTTAATATTGGAGAGCAGTTCCCGATTAGGGGGGGGGGGGGGGAGGGGAGATTAGGGGCCCAATTACTACATATTTTGCTAATTTATCTTTGCCATAACAAGAAACGTGAGACCGCGAAGGTCTAATGCGAAAAACCCTAATTCCTTCCCCTTTGCAAATCCGTCTCGTTACTTCCCTGATGAGCCCAGCCGCCGCCGCAGCAAAAGCTACGCCCTTTCGGAACATTGCCTCACGGATGGCTATTGCCGCGATGATCTCTCTCCCTGCACGACCTCAAAGCACGTTTACAGATGGCCAAAGTGATCATGGCATGGGTGACGAGCGACCCGACTCATCATCGGATTAACAAAATCATTTTCTTTAAATCGGTTTAAGTTTGCGAGAGACCTACGATTCGCGGTTGGGTCTTGCTTTCAAAGATGCTCCGCTGTATTTTTCCCGGAATCTTGCTGGAGAATGATCTTTATTGTTCGTGAAAATATTCAAACATAATTTGTTGTGAAATCATTTCTCATGGACTAGTTACTTCACCCAACATAAGCGATCGTTCTCAAGATAATATTTTTCAGATCATTATTTTTTGCGAAACAGACAGAACCGCCCATTAATACTAAAAAAAATCTTAAGAAAAATAAATTATGCCGGTAAAGGTCTTCAGGCTGGCATGGTACTGGAAAATCCCAAATCCCGCTTGCATCAAACTAGACTTGCAATGCGATGAACGTGGCCGGTTTGATTAGGCGCCTCTCTGGATAGTTCTCTCTTTATCATTAATCAAACCCAAACGCCGATTTCCCGTGAAGGTTGTTGCGGTTATGGATGACCTCAAATCAAGGCAGAGACGAGAGAGAGAGAGAGAGAGAGAGAGCTGAGGATGGACCCGGTG
This sequence comes from Rhodomyrtus tomentosa, assembly GCA_028455895.1. Lineage (NCBI taxonomy): Eukaryota > Viridiplantae > Streptophyta > Magnoliopsida > Myrtales > Myrtaceae > Rhodomyrtus > Rhodomyrtus tomentosa. The sequence continues at coordinate 5,823,206 of JAPCWY010000003.1, read as the reverse complement.
TGGTGATAGTGGATTGGACAAGTGGCGGTGGATTGAGTGTTGGTGACGGTTGTTTCCACAAGCGGTGGTTGATTGAGCGAATGCTAGGGTTTCCATATATTGGAGGTTCGGGATTATAACCAGAGAATTATCAAAAGAAAAATCTTAAATTTATTACAATAATGTAAATTCAGTTTCAAATTCTTTTTTTTTCCGATTCAGTCATATCATTTTTGTATTTATGCTCATTCAATCCATTTGGACAATACTAATCGGCCGGCCAATGACTTATTATTTTAGTTAAAATTTTTTATGTTTTATTTTTTCCTTTTTTACTTTGGTTTTTCTTTCTTCTTCTTTTTTTGATTCCCCCTTTTTCCTCTGGCCGATCACTAACTAGAGGCGACCGCTGGCTACTGGGTTCAACCTTTCCAACTAGCCAAAGGAAAAGGAGGGCAGAAAAAGAAGAAGAAGAAGAAAGAAAACGAATAGAAAAAAAGAAAATTAAAAAATATTAAAATATTATATTATCGAATAACCGGCACCCACGTCAGTATCAACCAGTCAAAATTGGTTGAATTTGCAGAAAAATTATGACTAAATTGGCATGATTACAATAATTTATTACTCTTATGGTAATCTCTTCAGATTATAATTCGTATAAAATGATAATTAATTAAACCTTCCTCGTTTCATTGGTCTTCACGTGAGAATAAACTATTGGGACATCACATGTAAGCGGCTAGCTTGCGTGGATGTGGAATTCATATGAAACGGATCCATCATGATCGATAATGGTAAAGAATGATGCGCGATTGGGATACGTAAAACTCACGTGATCGCCCAAAAAAAAAAAAAAAAAGGTGCTTTCCCCAGGGCAGGAGGTGCGGTTGCACGATCTTCGCGGGCGTGGAAATAGTGCGCAAGGCGTGTACAAATGCGTTCCGATATAAGAATTGGTACGACCATACCTCAGAACTCATGTCACGCAAATAGACGTGACTCCAAAAACATGTGGCACGACAAATCCGCTCGGTGGGCAACAGCCTAATTGAGTGCCCTTGCAGTTCCCGTCGTCCATCCAACAACCTCCACGTTCTCACCAACATAACGTTTGGAAATAACGTAAGAGAAAAACCACTTTCTAGTTAATCGCCCTTTCACAATATTGGACTTCACGTTTCTCCCGTCACGGTGATGAGTTGGTGAAGGCCGATCCACATGAGCGATCGATTCGGCCGAGAACCATGATTGACCAAATTCGTTGGGACGTGACATGAAAGAAAATTTTCGATTAGAGAATTGGAAGCTATCTATACAAATCTATTAAATTACATACATGAGAGCCCTACAAGGTGTTACCTGAAATTTTAGGTATCGCTCAATGTATAAACTTAATAAATTCATAGGGCTCGCAAGGTGTTTTGTGGAGCTCTAGGTAGCTACATTAACACTTGTGCCTCCGATGTGTGTGTGTGATCATTTGTTTGGCTTGGTCAGGCTCATGCCCTTATAATACGGGAGTGCGAGTTGTGTTGTAATCAAACTATGCTCGGAACTTATTTAGCAGATCCACGAGGATCGGATGGTTTGCACTCACCTATGTGACTTGACAAGCCCTAAAAAATGAGCAATTAGATTTCCGAACATATATGAGCAGACCTATTACCGGCAGTGGAGTTTGGTTTATGATCGGAAGACTGTTATCCCTACTTCGTCAAAAGCACGTGTGAACATATAGTTTTGCCTTTCTACTCTCTAGGCCAATTGGATTTTTGCCATGTGTCGGTCTTGCTACATTTGTCTTTATTGATCATGTGAGATGCCCTACCTCTTTTGAAGTTCGGTCAATTCATCCTATCATGAATTTCGAATCGAAACCCAAAATGCGAATAATATAAGTGTAGATGTTTATATGTATAGACTTTTGGGGTGTTAATATCCAAAGTCAAGAGAAAACAGCCCAGATCGAATGGCTATACGGAATTACATCGACACTTCCACATATTACGATCTCATTGACTTGTAAAAAGTGGTCTCGACTATCCAACTAAACGATTTCAAAGTAAAATTTGACGAAAGTTAACATATGGTAAATGTGTTATTAGTGTGCCAATTTAGGATTTTTTTACATCACAAAAATTAATTTGAGATAAGCTTGTCATTGATGAACCTATTTAGAGTTTCTAATGAAAAAAAAAATTGATTTAGAGCAAATTTATCGTAATCATACTAATTTAAAGTCTCCACTGTTGCGCTAATGCCATAAATAAACGTTGGATGCAATTTTGAACAAAATAGCAAAGTGAGGGTGCTGACTATGTATTTTTAAAAGGAATGCAAGAAGCCGACAATGTAACAGTATAACGTTGCAAGCAAGTTTTATGAATCAAACGATATTTAGCAATCACGAAGAAACTCATTTCTAATTTTATGTCTAGCATTTGACCATAGTATTGTCATATCGTCATGCCAGTAGTATCATTTTTAATACTAGGGATGCAAATTGACGTGGTAATGAAACTCGACAGTACATCAACATCAATATCAACAACGTCTTTATCCCAAACTAGTTGGGATCGGCAGTTGATGAACCCCAATGAATCACAAAAATAAAAGTAGAATCAAGTGAGGAAAAAGAGATGAATGTGTAAAAATAAATAAATAAATATATACATTTATATCTATTTATCTATACACCACCCCTCTAAAACATTAATAGCATTCCTCCACTCCGTCATAAGACAAACCGTACGCCAATCTATTTCTCACTCCATCAAATCATGTTTTACTGCTTTTCCCCAAGTAAGTTTCAGCCGGTCTCTTGCTTTTTTTGTGTTATGCTATCGATAGCAAACTTTTCATTCGTACCAATGCATTTAATGGCTTTCGGAGTATGTACCAAAACTTTCTCAATCTATGATTCTTCATCTTTTCCGCCACCGGTTCTGCTCAAACTTTTCGTCGAATCTCTTCATTCCTTATCTTATCTATCATCGTATGACCACACATTCACCTTAACATGCTCATTTTCGCTACTCCCACTTTATGCTCATGTTTACTTTGCGCTGGCTAATATTCAGCTCGGCATAACATGGCAAGTCTGGTGCTGTTTTATAAAACTTTCATTTTAACCTAAGAGAAATTTTGCAATCACACAAAAATCCCGATGCATTGCGCCATTTCATTAAAACTGCTCTGACTCTATGGCTTACATCCTCAGCAATCTCTCCCTCATTCTGCAATATTGATTCCAAATATCTAAATGTTCCTTTCTTAGGTACCTCCTGTCCGAGCATATTTACAGCTTATTGATCCCCTTTTCCTGCCGTGTCAAACCATACTTCAAGTATTCCTTCTTACTTCGACTTAGCGTAAATCTTTTAGACTCTAACGTGCTTCTCCATATTTTTAACTTAGCATTAACCCCAGCCTTGGTCTCATCAATAAGCACAATATTGTCTGCAAATAGCATATACCACGGTACCTCGTCTTGAATATCTTTTGTTAGCTCATCCATAACCAGGGCAAAATGACAAGGGGTCAAAGCAGAACCTTTGTGTAAGCTTACTGTGATCGAAAAATAACTTGGTGTGCCAATACAAGTCTTCACACACGTAATAGCACTGTCATACATATCATTGATTGCCTCGACATACTTTGAAGGTAAAGTTTTGAAATTTTCTTGGACACTTAACACAATTAGGGCTCGCATGATAACCCTTCAAAAATCAATTTTCTCGGCCATAAGTCAATCTGGCAGAGAAATCCGTTTGGTAAAAATAACGTTGAAGTAGAAATCTAAATGATTTTTTATTTCGGTCAATTTTGAGAAGTAAAACATTTAGCTTTTCGAATTTGAAATCTCTTATTGGATCACACCTACCTTCGCCAACCGTTGCCGCGGCAGCCGTCACCGCCCGTCGCAGACTACCGATCGCTGTCGCCACTGTCGTCTACCGACAATTGCCGCATAATATTTTGTTAGTAATTTTTTAAAAATAAAAAATTTCAATAATTATCAAACTAATTTTTATGTTCATAAGTTAATCTAGAATATAAATAGAAAAATCATTTTTTACTTTTGAAGATAATTACAGAAATCAATTTTTGATGATAAAGAAGTGTTGCGAGCGCACCCTTCGTACCGTAGGGATGCCATACACAAAATCACGAACAAGGGCTCCAGGACTAGCCGCCGACTGAAGTGGCGCGCCGTTTCGAGAAGCCACGTCCGGGTCCAACATTGAACTACGCACGCTGCGCTGCGCTGCGCCGCTCGTGTTGGTTGGTTGGTGCGTCGTCGCCCAACTTCTGATCCGCGGTCTACATGGTAGCCGCCGCGTCGGCTTCGTCGTAGCCGCTCCTAGATACAACCACCCCTTGTCCAATTAATGGTCAACTTGCAATTTCCCCCTGCTGGCCCGAAAAAGCAAAACCTGCAATTTGCACCCCCATCATTACGTTGGCGCACTGTTCCGAAGTCTTTTTCTATTCACAAATTTTCTTTCCCTCTTGTCGGTCCCGCTTTGACGAGCCAAACTCATTTCGCTCGTAAATCATTCTCAAGGATTAATTATTATTTTTTAAAATTTCTCAAAGATCCGCGTGACTCTCGCTCAAAATATTGAAGTTTGTGATTTAGTGGAGTCAGCGAACATTGTTTAAGGTAATTTCAAAGTTATTTTTATTTAAAAAAAAATATGAGATGAAGCCACACAAAATCCTAAATTATGCCCGTCGTGACCTTTACTTCAAACATTTTCGTTGCAAAAAAAAAAGAAACGGAAATTTATATTCATGGGATATATTTATTTCGTCACTAATATTTCTAAACTGATAAGCTGTCGACAAGTTCTAAGGTCTTATGATAAATGTGTCGCACTGATAATTATTTGAGATTTTCGGTATTAAAAAAAAATGGAGATGAACGTGTTCTGTGGATACAAATTTAAAAAAATTTTATTTGTTTTTTTCCTGAAGTTTTTATTTTCAGAAAAGAAGTATTTGAGGGAAAAAGTGTCGACATAATTTAAGATTTTTGGTTAAAAAATGATTTTCTATATTTGATGACTCGACGTGTGACGTGTTGTTGACACCCGGACAATTGTTCCTTCTTTTTCAAATTTTTTTTTTTTTGGGTGGTGGGAGCGTGTGTATAAGATGAGGACAGGATCTAGAAAAGAGGGTGCGGGGGTTTCAGAGGGATGGGGCCCAGCGTGTTGGGTAGTGGGGGGAGTGGAGGTTTCATAAAAGCGATCACGTGAAGCGATTGAGATTTTTACAAAAGATCTAATGGCGTGGTGCTCACATTTCAGGAGGTCCCGCTCGCGTGGGATTCGCGCACCTGCATCGTCGCTTACGGGAGCGATGGTGGTCTGCATCGCGCACTTAATCCTGAGGACATTCTCTCTCGATGCGGAATCCGACGGTCATGGATATGCGTCGACATCGCATCGGCTACCGGGAGCTTTGAAGTTCGCTCCGGTGACCATGACAATACGAAAAATTTAAAATTAATATGCATGTGATAAATTTATTTTAAATTAATTTTTAAAATAGTAAAAATTTAAAATCGATAAACTCTTGATTTACTTGTCCTGTAACTTTCTCAACTTATGACCTTACGTTTGCTTGCTGATTTCGACAACGCGTGTCAATAAATCAGTGGTCGTGACAAGTTTACGTGAGAACCTTTCTTTCTTTTGGATTTTGCTGAAAGAAATCATGACTCTTGGTTGACGCTTATATGCCGTGTCAAGAAAATATCTCTTCTCTTCTCGTGATTTTGACCTTCATTAGTCGTTTTTTTATTTCGACCAGCGATGATGCGAAAAAGCATCTGACAAAATCCCCAGCTAACAAGAGCAAATAACTTTTGGGATGGTTGTCGGGTTTATCCCACGTTTTTTTCAAAAGGGTTGGTCGGTTTATAAATTTAAGAAAAATAATATTTTCTTTCAAGTCCTCGTGTGTCACAATTAACTAATGTGAAAATGATCGGTTCCATTTTTTCATCCAAGACATCATGTGAGACGGACAACCTTCATCCCCCCTGGCATCGCACTCCCATTGAAGGAAATATGAAGAAGATATTATACAGACTTAGAATATGTTTGCTCCTTGAATAATATATGAAAGTTAGTCGACAAGCAGAGATTTTTATATCGATTTGGGACGCGTTGTTGAAATCTAAAGTTAATAAGTAGTATCTCCGTACTTTCCCGTTGATTAGGAGTATGAACCACACTCCAACACTTCATTAGATATAATCGATAGACTATGTTTGTTCCTCAAAAAACTACCGATTTGAAAAATGTGCGAAAGTTAGTAAGCAAATGTAGGATCTTACCGAGACAAGGAAGTCTGAATCTAAGTATAGACGCATCGTGGTGCAAAGAAACAGAAGAAGCAGCAATAGCTGGGATTCTGCGGGATGGATTTGGAGTGCTGAAGACAGGCTTTGCAAGGAAGATTCGAGCGACATCTTCTGTGGACAGCACGTTCTGGAGAAGCAGGGGAAGATCTTTCGTACTTTGTCCCTCAAGATGTAGAAGTACAAGTAGAGTCCGATTGACTTTCTATCGTGAGCTGGGTTTTGGGCCAAGAAGAAAGCCCATGGACTGAACGCGCAATAGTCTCAGACTGTATCTCCCTGCCACAACACCTAGACCGAGTGAATGAATAAGTTTTACCGTAAAAAAAAAATAAAATGGAGATTTGTATATGGATTTGGAACTCATCGTTTACAGATTCAAACGACCCGTATTTAGTCGTGCGATGATCAAAAACTCGAATGTCACTGAGCGAGATTCCCTTACTTTTCGATTGATAGAGAGTATGAACTACATCTCAACACTTCAATTTTTTTGGGGGGTCAAAGGACTAGCACTAAAGCATCGAAAAGTATATAGGGAACTTCTTACCCGTATTTACATAGATGCTTGATTGACAAGATCAAAATAAGTACAAAATATGCACAACACATGCTTAATGTGATACACCGGAAAGTCATCTTTTAGAATATTAGGTTGGAACTGCCACTACATTAAGGGCGTGCATGATAACATTTCTATTTTTTTTTTTGTTTCGGGGATTAGGTTTGGAACGGAAATGCGTTTGATAACACAATTGAAATTTTCTATTCTTGGACTAAATTTTTTGGCCAAGAAATAATTTTGGATGAAAAATGAGAAGTAGAAAAAAAATAGATTTTTTGTTTCTAAAACAAAAGAAAGAAGCAAGTTGGTCCTTCCTTCTCACCATGGGCTGCCGCTGCCCGCCCACCCACCGCCGCCAGAAATAGAGCCAAAGAAGAGAAATTTTGTGCTATTATCAAATAAATTTTTATTTTGAAAATAGAAATTTTATATCGTTATCAAATACATTTTTTAGTTGAGAAACTCATTCGGGGAATAGAAATGACAAAATCTATTTCTGTCCAGAAATTGAACAGGAAGAGAAATGTTATCATGCCCGTCCTAAGTTGTCCATTGGCATTTTCACCAAGCACGCGCAAAAAGCCTACGAATTTGATCACGTGACCGAAATAAGCAATCGTGCATTACCTCAGCTATTACAACCAAAGTCAGTAGGAATTGATAATGACTGCCAACATACAAAGGAAGAAGAAGGTGGAGGTTATAAAAGAAATTTCCTGTAATGCAGATGTATAAAGATCGAACGACTTTGATGTAAAAGGACGAAACCCTCACGCATAATCGTTCCTAAAGATGGGATAGTGATATAGACAGTTCGTGAACTTTGATCTTATATATAAATTAATCAACGAACTTTTAATTTGTTCAATGCGGTTCTTGAATTTTAGCTAACGTGTAATATGATTTATGAACTTTTAATTATGTTCAGAATCGGTCATTGAACTTTTGATATATGCTCAAACTAGACATTGCACTATATAAAATTGTTCAATATTATCGTTCCATTGTTTTCACAATTCTTCCTTGCCACAATTCAATTCATTTGCTCTCGCAAGAATTTGTCATGGATGCATAAGTATATCCACTAGAGATAATCATGAATGAGAGCAATTGAAATCCTGAGCTTTATGATTAGATTTTGAACGCTCCGTTTCAATCGATCGACTCCCATTTATTTTGCATCTCATGCAACAAATTAAATACGATAAAGCATGGCGGCGACATTTGATTGGCAGAAAATCTTGGGTTTCATTTGTATCATAGAAAATGAATGATTCTAAAAATACTTTGCTAAAAAAAATCACTTACAAAAATTGAACAAAAGTAAAATATTTTTATCATTTTCGAAAATATTTAGACAAAAATTATCGTTGGTAGCGATAACATATTTATAGCGATGCCACCGTTCAATTTTACGAAAAATAATTTTCAAATTATTATTTCTTGCGAAATAAACAAATTCCTATTCTCTTCGGATTTTCTTGAAATCAATGGTGCTTTTAGCAACGGTCATTCATTGAAGCTTGGCAAGATGATTTATGCAGTGAGTTTGATTTACATAAATTAATCGAGAAATGGAAGCATGCAGGGTCATATTTGACACGTGCGAACTTCTTTCTGCTCTGGTACGCATTTTTCTTTGGGCTAAGCCCTCCAGAAGTAAGCCCAACTCATGTCTTCGTTGTTCCAAATATCTTTAAGACGTTTACGCCGATACTTAGATCGGGTAATTGCGACCGACGGAGAAATTTGCGCTCGATCGGCGCGGTTTGAAAGTGATATTATATTTATCGAGGAAATCTCCCGACACCCCCAACTAATGGTACCGATTCTGGAGTTAAGCTACAGGCAAGAGAAGAAGGACTAATTTAGAGGAAGGTAACGAAGCTTCGTAGAGCGGTGACCATTTGGATCGGTTCGCTAATTGCTAATCTATTGCTGTCGGCCGTAGTAGACAATTTTCCTTTCCTCTTGTTCTTCGAGTTAAGTCGTTGCCAACTCGTGTGTTCTTTCCATTTGTCGTCCATACAATACTCACGTCGTTTGTTTCAACGGAAAATAAATATTTTTGACAATATATTTACTAAAACTAGTCGCTTGTATCAGACTTCAAAAGTAAACGAATGAAAAAAATTTCTGTCTTTCACCAAATTATTTAGGCATAGATTGATGTCGATAACGAAAGCGACTGGTAAATACCCAGTTAGATATAAGATTAGATTCTCGGGGCTCTGCTCTTAGGAAGAATTTGGAAGTTAGCGAGTCGCTTGACCCTTGCATCCAGCGTTAGACTGGACCGGAGACGGATAAGAAAAGACATAACGTGACGTGCAGGATGGTTCCTCCGTCTATTTATGCCACGAGTTTGGCGTTGGCAGTGGCAGCTTCTGATTTTAGACCATGTGAGCATTTGACTAGCAGAGCTAGCGATCGATTTGCTATTTCCCACAATAATTTAGGTCAATAATTGGTGCGAGACTGCCGGCCCAAAATAGAAATGAAGAAAATAAATGGAGATGTGTTGGTTCTGACTCGAAAGTCTTAGTCCCAAAGTTTAAATTAATAGACGACGGATGAAATCACGTGTGTAAGAAAACCATATAGATATCGTCGTCCGGCGATGTGAGATGTTTGAACAACTTCTCTCACGTGTAAGTCAATGTATGTGGAAACTTGACTAAAACAGTGGATGCACACGCCAATGGGCAAAAGCAAAAGGTTAACCAAAGAGGTAGACCACATGCATATGAAAGGGCATATAAAGGCCATCATCATTCAACGGTAGATACAACCGTCAAGTGACATATGATCGATCCATTTGTTCCTGATTTATAATCCTCCTCTTGATTGTGCCTATGGGTTTCTTTTTAAGGAGAAATTACCAAAAAAGTCATAAACCTATTGTAATTGTGCCAATTCAGCCTTAAACCTTTTGCAATTGTACCAATTTAGTCTATTTGGCAAATTTTGATCGGCTGGTGCTGACGTGGACGCTGGCTAGTGCCGGCCGTCTGGAGACAAAATATTTTTGAATATTTTATTTTATTTTTCTTTTTTCCTCCATTTGTTCTTTTTCCCCCCACTGTTCTTCTTCCTCCAAGAGATGAAGAAAACTATCGACCTCCCATTTCTACCTAAAGATGGCTCCTTCATCCTTTGGACATCTCGTATTGGCAAACCGGACAAGGCTGAGCCTCGCCTTCCCGTCGTCGTATTTGTGCGAAGGAGGAGAAGAGTGTCTCAGCTCGCCTCGCTCGGCGACGGCAAGGTCAAACCTCTCCAGATCTGGGCTGGCGAAGCTCGACCTCGCCGTCGTCGGGCGAAGCGGACTGAGAAAGCCTTCTCCTCATTCACCTCTGTTATCGCCGTCTTTCGATCTCTCCCCTGCAGCGGTTCTTCATCCTCTGGTATCTGGTACGGGCACCATTGTCGTGGCTGCGCGAGGCCATGCCTCGCCAACTCAGATTTGGTGAGGCTCGACCTCGCGTCTCGCCGGGGCCGGCCTGGTGAGCTCTCGGCTGGCCTCGCCCGGCGACAACGAGGTCGAGCTTCGCCAAATCTGGGCTAGCGAGGCACGGCCTTTCGCAGTCACGACGAGGCTCACCCTCGCAAGCGGCTGCAAAGGCGACCTTCGCTGAAGGCTTGTCGCCTTTGAATCAACTCCTCGGTCGCGAGAGGAAACAATTTAAGCTAGTTGTTCGTGGACATCATCATCTTCTCTATCTATGAAGGGACCAGAATAGCCTTGGATTGGGAGGAAGAAGAACAGTAGAGGTAAAAACAAATTAAAAAGAAGAAGAAATAAAAAATAAAATATTCAAAAATTTTATTAAAATATTTTATCGCTGTAAGCCGGCCAAAATTTACTGGATAAACTGAATTAGAACAGTTGCAAAAGTTTTAGTACTAAATTGATAAAAAAAAAAGGGTTTAGAAATGAATTGACATAATTGCAATAGGTTTATGTTTTTTTTTTTGTAATTTTCCCGATTTTCTGGATGATAACATCTGGTCTATATACCATCTTGCTCTTGCTTTATCTATTTTCTGTCCCGTTTCACACTTGTTTTTCTCGATAGAATATTTTAGATATCTCACACCCAATTTTAAATTTCTTTATAACTCAACAATGATTTCACAAATTTATTAGCGGATATCAAAATAAGAAATTTTGAATTCAAAATTTTCCGTACCCTTTATTTGAGTTCTTAGCCAAAGTTCCAAACTTGTCATAAAATTCCTTTCTAGGATCAACTTGATCCGATCAAGACAAATAATAGGTAGGTCATAAATTTGTTTACGTATATTTTGTAACTCTAAGGCGTGAATTTAAGTCATCATCGTGGTCATTTTTTTTTTCTCGAATTCTACTTTTCTATGTTTTATGTTTATTCTCTCGAGGGAAGAAACACAAAGTGCAAGGAGATATTAAAAGAACAAATAATCAGGACGTAATCTCGAAATTTCCACGAATGTGCCAGGCCTACCAAACCTAGCTACTCAATGTCATGTCCTCCTAAAATAGATCTATTAACATTGTCAATTCAATATTAAAATGTGATACTAATCAAATCGGGCTGTGGAAGGAAAATGTGGGAGATAATTTTTTAAAATTTTTGAGTAGGAAACATCGATCCTGATCCATCACCCCCACGTATCCCCCCTCCCCCCGACCGGACAAGCCCAAAAGCTTGTCGACACCTGTCACATAAGGACACCTGTCGGGCCGTCCCCGAGGGAGAGCGTAGGTAATTTGGCGGGAAAGGAGGGGCCGTTATTTCCACGCCGGCGCCATTTGGCGGGAAGCCGAAGGAATCCTTTCATTGGTCGGTCAACCACCCAACTCAGGGTCGTCGACCCCTGGTCAACAAGCACGTGTGCTCCCCGTTTCTTCCTTTTCTCTGTTTACGTTTTTGCCTTTTACTTTTTCTTCTTTTACTTTTGTTTTTAACTGTTAGCATCCCTACATACATGCATGCATATGCATGCCGGTGCATGTACGTTTCGTCCGCCCACCATGTGCTCGACCTTTTGTCACTCTAGATTATGCTCGCGAGTATTGTATCCTAGATATACCTTGGAGGAATTGTAGTTTTGCGACATTAGTCTACAATTGTGATTATTGTATCATGGATAATAATTAAAATTGATGGCTACGATGCGAAACTATGCTTGCCCATTTTTATAAGCATATATACCCGCAATGATTGGTGATTCTGGTCAAGCTTTATTTGAAGTGTAGACATGGAAGGATCCAACAAGGCAACGACCCAGAGAGCACTCGGCTCTATTTTTCAAACGTGGAGGTCAAGGTAACGAGTCCACATCTAGAGATGGAAAAAAAGAAATCAAAGAAGAGTCGTGGCGAATTGGCAAACATCCGCCTAGCTAGCCACGCGGTCGTTCTTTTGACCCTCGTCCATTTCTCGGTGATTGATAAGGGCTTTAGGTCCTGTTCCCCACATAGCAAATAGCACCATTTGATAATATGCCGTGTGGTTTGCAGTTGTCGCCGCTGCGGTTGGGACCGCTCCAAGGTCTTCTCCGATGAACCCCATTATTCTGGTCTTTCAACATATTAGTCTCGTTACTGCGTCCATACTATACGATAATGGTGCTGAGGAAGTCGAACTTAGGCGCGCATCGCCTTTCGGCAAAGTCGTAGCTACTAGAGAAGAAAATTTTAATGTGTGCTCATTATTAATGATGGTGCGATATTCGACGATTGATCGCTATCTATAATTTGATGCTGCGAAAGATCAATGAATCTATGTTAATTCATTTTTTAAAAGATTTTTTGGCTTTGTCTGATTTGCGTTTTTATGTTGGGGTTATGCATATCTCTTTTTTCACATGAAACGAAAATTTTTCGACCGGTGATACGAGGAAAGTGGATGCTCAAGGGGAGATTTTTATTATGATACAGCGTGCTGCCTGCAACCCCTTTTCCCTGTGCAGACTTTGACCTCAGCTCAGCCTTGTGAAATAGTTCACATAACAAATTGTAAAGATTGAAAGCAACAAAATCGGATTCGACTCGCTTCCAGAGCGTTAGTGGGGTTTCCGGGGTTCATGGCATCAATACAGGCATGATGCAATTAGGTGAGATGTCATGCCACGTGGCTGTGGATGACTGGCCGAAGTTCATGACAATTACATAGGCTTCCGGATTCTTTCTTGTCTCCTTTGGATTTCTTCTTTTTGGTGAAACTATATCCTCGCAGTCTCTTTACTTACTCTTTTATTCTCTTCCTCCTTTTCACGCCTCTGCCTTTAATGGCGTTTTGACCGCTTAGAAAAGGTGAAGCGAGCGGCAATGAACTAGAAGCAGCAAGAGCCAGTGCAGGAAGCGGCACCAGCAGGAGCCAGAACAGGGAAGCGAGCTCCGAAACATCATCACAGCTTCATCATCGCCGAGGGACGCTGAGTTAGACCCCGCTGGTCTTATTCTTCTAGGTAAGTTAAGAGGTTTCTTGTTTTCCCCTCTCTAATTTCTCGCTTGTAAGTGTTTTTGTTTGCTTCTGTTTTTCGCCGTTCGAGTTAAGATCTGCGAGGCTTTCGCGTGACGTCTTAGGAATATGTTTTAACTCTGCTTCTGCGAAGCAAAAGGATAACACAACATTTCTCGCTCTAGAGTGATAAAAACATGGTCTTAGCCATGGATATCTGATCCTGTGAGGATTGGTTGATCTCTTTGTTCCTGCTGCTACGTCCATGACGATCTGATGCGACCCTTTTTCCGCCTACTGCTTTCTGTCTCAACAGGGAGAGCATCGGCGAGGTTGAACCGAGAAAAGGGGTGGTTGAGTTTTGGGATTTATGTCGGCTGGTTTTGAGTTGGGATTTACGGGGGCCCTACTTCAGCACTCTCTTTCTTCATCGACACCTTCTTGTTCGGCCTATGATCTGTTCGTAACCGTTGCTTGCTGCACGCTCTGCCGCTTCTGGCAGAGGTTGAATCTGATCTCGTCCTCTGTTTCCATGCGGTTGAGACCAAAAAGGTATTTCGGTTCTCGTTATCTTTGTTTGTGAATTTATGCAAGCTTCATGTTATAGTCTTGTTGATTATCGTTGATTTTTTCGGTTTTAATCTGAAGTTGGGTTTTGGGTGGGATTTTGCAGGAGTTGTTCTGGAGAGGAGGGTTTTGGGGGGTTTCACATAAAGCCATTTTCAAATCCGTTCTTTTTCCTGATGGTTGTTCTTACTTGAACAACTAGACACCTTTGTCATCTTGAGAGAATCACCTGCTTCCCGTTATTAAATTGAAATTTTTGCTTGTGTGGATACTCGAGTGGTTTTTGCTGAGGGTTTTAGCATTTTCCTCTGCAAATGTCTGGGACCTGTCAACTGTTTGACAAAAGTTCTTCCCTCAAGAAAGTGAAAGATTCCAGAATGGCGAGAAAGATTCGGGTGTTCTGTAGAGATCCCGATGCCACCGATATGTCCTCAAGTGAGGACGAATCGGATGAAATTGATAAGAAGCTCTTTGTTCGCCTCATCGAACTTCTACTTCCTGTGGTGAACCCTAATGTTATCAACACCGAAAGTTCTTCTCGAGATACCATTGATGATGTCAATACCCTTCATAAGAAGAGAAAGCTTGGTGAGAAAGGTGATCTAATCTCAAAGAGAAGACGGGCAGATTTACGCTATAAGGGGGTCAGACAAAGGAAATGGGGCAAATGGGCTGCGGAGATCAGAGACCCATTTCACCGGGGAACTCGAATTTGGTTGGGCACTTACAATACGCCCGAGGAGGCTGCTAAGGCTTATGAGGCCAAGAGGCTTGAGTTTGAAGCTACAGCCAAGGCCTCCTCTGATGAGAAGAAGACAAAAACCTCCTCTTCGGAGACCTCTCCGTCCATGAACAAACCTATTGCTTCAGAAAATTCGGAGAGTGCATCCTCACGCACCTCCCCGTCATCCGCCCTCGACTTATACACTTCAGCCTCAAATGCTTCTGAAAGCTGTGATGTATCGACCAAGAGAAGTGTTGATACTGATCCCAAGCAGCAGCCTCCCGCCAGAATCGAATGTCTGGAGATGTTGAGACCTGGTCAAGTTGTGCAGGACTTCAGCTTGGGAAACGACTTAGATGAGCTTTTCATGGATGACTTTGGGCAGCTTGTGGATGAATTCTGCGGAAAAGATGACTTCCAAATGTTTGGATTTGGAAATGAGATGAGTGAGCTTCCTGATTTCGACTTTGACATTGGGAACGACGAATTTGGTCATTGGATGGAAGAGCGACCTATTAATATTGCCTGCACCTAAGTTTTGTAGCTAGAAATCGGTGTTACCAATATCGTCAAATGTTAGTATTTTAGAATATGCTTGGGGCTCTCTCTAATTTGAGCTCTTGAGAGGAGTGTTTTTGTTTTGTTCTTTTTCTGTCAACGAGTTTATTCTAATTTGTTTGTGGAGTCTCAAAGAGAGAAAGAGAGGTGAGAATGATGAAAGCATTTTCGGAAGGTGAGGATCCTTTGGGTTTTCTTGCGCCATTAGAGCCGTCCAAAGGTTAATGCAAAGTTTTCAGACGATGTTGCTGCTCTTTGTCCTAGCAATGTCTTGTTTGCTGTAATGTGACACCCTTTGTTTTAATGAAGAATGGTTTTTGCGCTATCTCGTCTGGTAAAGGTTGAAACTTTTAAGGTTGTGTGTGTCGCAAAGGCATACAAGAGTTGCAGAAAAACCCAAGGAGTTTCGGCTTGTTACGATCTGAGGGTCCGATGGGCTATAAAACTATAGACAGTCTTTGCTTTGCTTCTTTTCTTTTGAATCTTTTGATGATAACTGGGGGATTGGAGGTGATCAAGTTGAGAGCAAGAATAATAGTAAGAAGATGGGTCTTTCTGGGTCTGGCACTTGTGTTGGGATATTGGGTGGTTGGGCCATGAAAATGACGAGTTCCTAATTTCCTTCGATACCACTGAATGATGCTCTGACTTGTTCTGCTCGCTTCCTGCCAAAGATCTGTAGCGAGGCTGAGTCAAAACAGAGAAGGTGGACTTGTACTGCGCCGACTAAGTGCTAGTGCTGCCGATGCTGGGGTTGGGCTAGTGCTTGACTTTTCCTGGACAAAAATCCCCAAAAACAACTGAGGTTTCAACACCAACTTGCATTCGACCAAAAAAAAAAAAAAAAAAAAAAAGGGGCAACCGGCATGCCTCGTCACCCTGCAGTCACATCGCACATACTCCCGACAGGCAACCTGGATTACTGAGTAAAATTTACCATCTGAACCCTTGCTGGCAACGTACCACCGGTTGGCAAGCACTGTGCTGCAACTTGTGCTGCAACCGATAAACAATTTCCTCAACAGAAGAAAGGGTAGCGGGGACTCGGCGGTGGCTATTGACGCAGTTACCAATTATTTTGCAAAAAATAAATAATTTAGAATGTATCTTTTTAAAGTAATCTTTTATATCCATTGAAATAATCAGTGATTGAACAACGTCTCAGTTTCGATAAAATTTATGTCTGAATATTTTCGCATGTGGAGGAAATTTTTTTTATCATTGTTCTTTGGAAGCAATACAAATAGAATGTTTTCCAATCCTTTTATTTTCAGCGAAACAGATGCATCCTAAAAAACTGAATGACCAAAGTAGCCCGCGGATTCATTTGACAGTAGTTTGAGTCATTGTCCACAACTTGATATTGATTATTGAGGTGATTTGGTCTGAGAGACCATAAGAGGAATTTCTCCCTTAGAGAATGATATAGAAGTACGTAAATTAAGCTTTCTGGGCAGTTCCTTCATACTTGTTGGGCCTTTAACCAGTCGAATCGGGCCCATACATGCCGCACACCCATGCCTTGTTGGGTTATAGGGCACCCATGGGCCCAATCATCCATCTTGATGTCATTCGGCCAATACTATTCATCTTCATAGCTTAATGATCGATGACATGTTTTAGCCGCATCCCGCCCGCTTGGGACTCACTAAGTAAAGGTAACATCGTCCATAAACGCCATGTTGAGCGATATTGATGCGGCATCAATCATTCAATAGAAGGATATAAAGTGTTATCATTTGTCGTGAATTTTTGTATTATATTATTAAGAATGTCTGATTAGATAAGCGACACCACGTTAGCATGTCACGTGACATAAGCGTTATAAATTAGATATTTCTCTAGAGAAATAGGCTTTCTATGTGACGACAAAATAGATTCTTTCGCTCAGGGTTGTCTTTTGTGAAACTAGACTTTAACATGTCTAACAGTTCTCGGGCAACATTTAATCAGAAAAAGGCAGTGGGACATTCACATTTCACTACCAATTCAGCAATATAGATTTAGCCATCGAAACGTCGAATCGCTTGTGATTTAGTTCACTAGGATACGGTCATGTTAAGTTCTTCAACGTGAGATAAGGAATGATCACGTGGTTAGGTGCTTTGATTCTCCGCATCGTAGCTCTTCAATTCCGAGACTCGCCTCCACAACAAGGTTTGCAAAAGAACCCGAACTTCAATTCATCTTCGATATGAGGAGATCATCAAGAGTGAGCATAAATGCTGATTTCGAACTCATTAATGTATAAATCTAGCTACTGGGTCCTAGTTTAAATAATTAAAAAGTTTAAGCAATTGAGATGTGAACGAATAACTTAAAGGTTCTTCAATATTTTATCATGTGACGTGACACTTCCTTTCACCAACCTTAACACTCGCAAACAGAAAAACCTACTTACTTATTTTTCGAACGTATGAGAGCAATGAAATTGATAGTCCTAAGTCATCCACGTTTTAATCTGTTCAGTCGTCTTTGCGATCTTTCATTTCAGAACTCCTAACCACCGTAGTTTCTCATCATTTCCCTCCCTACGTCATCTTTCTCTGTGTTTGTAAAAAAAAAAAAAAAATTCAGAAAGTTCGTTTACAATACTTTCGTAAGAAACATGTTCAAGAGGGAGGCAAAGTTCGCACTTGTTAACATATCTAGTTAAGCCACATTCACTCAAAAATTTAAACAAATGAGTTATAGGTATGGGCCAATTAGAATATGTTAACTGCTCTACATCACACATATTCTCTACGATCATATTTCTCTAACACAACTCACGCATGCATTCTAACATCATTCCCATTCCAATCATGGTTGGTGTTCCCATTCAACCTTGGCGCTTTCCAAATCCCGATCCTGTTCAAATGCCAAGCTTAATTTTCTTCCCATCTACGTCGCGACCCTTCATTTCATTTCATGTGCAAGTGGATGACGATCTACCTGTTGGACTGCCTCTGCTCCAAACATGCCGTGTCCCCCTTCGTGGCCTCCATGGAGCACTCCAAGCTCATCCTCCAAAACAAGCCCGAAATTTTGGCCACTAGAAGCTTCAGCAATGGCTAACACTTCCGGTTGTTGTGATTTGACACACAATCATAATAAAGTAAAGTGCAAAAGTGAGAAATAAAAATCGAGACACAATATTTTATCTTGGTTCATCCATAAACTAATGCCACGTCCAATAAAAAATTTCACTATAATTAGCATATCACACCTCTCATCACATCACTCAATTATAAGCAAAAAGAAGTATTTATAATAGTAGCTATTTATGATATTAAGCCCAAACCACTAATAAAAAAATATAGGCTCAAATTATAAAAGCACTTTGGCGGCATGGGGGCACTGCCTCCGCAACCCTCACTCGTTCATTGAGGAGCGAGACCCCTTGCCTTTATGTTGATGTGGAGTATGAACTAAGGGTGAGCATAGTCCGAGCGGGTGGTTCCCACCCTAGAAAATACAAAAATCGAGAATTGGATTGTCGGTCCGATCCGATTCTAGGATGGGTCGATGAAACCAGTCCTAATAAGCAAATGGAGGCAAACGAATGTGAGAGAAAGAAGCGATGAACGGTCGGAGGCGCAACCATGAGTCGATAAAAGTTGAGAGTTGAGGTCGTGGATCGAGGGATGGAGATGGAGAGACTGAGGTGGGAATGAGAGTTTGAGATCCAATGAGCGAGTTTCAAATTAAGGATTTAGGATTTTAGATATACATACAAGTATATATATTTTTGATCCGATCTGGGTGGGCAGATGAACGGTTACACACTTGGAACTGAGAACCGGATTGATACCCACCGATTTTCTTAAGAACCACCAATTTCGGGCAGGTCCGGGTGATTTTCAGTTACTTTGCACATCCCTAGTATGAACCACGCCCAAATGTTGAAATTCACGTCCAGGGTGTCATCAGAATCCAACCCCATCGTTTTTGACCCGTCATCCTTTATAGCGTTGTTTTACACCACAAGGAGCAACAGTGGAATCCGCAATGTCGTGGCACGCATTCATCTACTCATCGGCCGCGCAAATGGTGGAAATCTATAACATAAATCCATACCATTGAAGGCCGTCTAATGGTGGAGAAAAAGAGAAAGGAACGCCGAGTCCCGATTTCTCATGTCTTTTTTCGTGTGTTGATCAATCTAATGACGGTGACTTGCTAAACCAGATGTGGAATGTCGACCCAAATTGGTATTTCTTAGCATTATTTTGTGACCCAACTGTTACTTCTTGACGCTTGTCTGCCAGTGCCCGTCACATTGGCTTGCGATTCAAGCCAGACACTTGCTGCTCGCTACCTGTTCAGATTCCGAACATCTCTCCTTCGAGAAATGTTGGGAGCCTGTGAAAAAATAAAAAAGCGTCCGCGAGTGAATCCGTAACTCGCACCAGGCGGACTTCAGCACTTCCCGAACTCCGACGATGGCGTCCTTTTATTGCATGGGCAGCACGTGTCCTCCACACTCACTCCACCGCATGCCCTTCTTCTAAGTGTAGCCAAAGCCCACTGCCACACCACACCACCGAACCAGAATCGGAACCAGATGCATCGCGACATGACGAGCAGTAATGGATCGTTTGAGTTTCTGCGTTATCGATCATTCACGACTTTAAAGGAAGAAAATGTCTGAAAAATGAGTTGTTTTTCGGCTGGCTGATGATGCTTGTTCTGTATCTCCTCGGTCAAGTTCTAGGTATTAATTAAATGTCTCAAACTGACGATGAAATGTGGATATAAACGATATCTTTCGGCCATGGGTACGCATCGAAATCTGTCGCTTCACCCCAAAGATCAAGGCATCCGAAAAATTTGAACCGCGAAACTGGAACCTAAATGACGGATTAAACTGAAAATGACGACAAAAGGATAAGAAGAAGAAGAAGAAGAAAAATCCATAAGCAAATGTACTCAGGAGGTATACCCAGATGGAAACGCTGAGTACACCTAGGTCTCAAAACTGCCCACCACTCAGATCAACGCGGGCTCGCTCGGATGTGACGACGGTTTGATTGCCAGGCTCAGCTCCAACTGGAGTCGACTCTCCGGACTCTCCTCCGCCGGCCGATGAAATCTCACCATCCGGTTCGGCTTGCCCAGGTGTGCCAGCGAAGCCTCCACGGTCTCCAACGAGAAGATGTTCTCGGCCTCCGCGCTGTCCCGGTTCGCCATCGCCGCCAATAGAGTCACCCACGAGTCGTGGCTCGTCTCCTCGTAGATGGGGCTTGGGTAGATCCACTTGCTCCTCCCTTCGCGGGCGAACAGCTCGTCGGGATCCGTCTCCGGCTTGACTCGATTCGACGACTGCTTGAACCGGGTCCTGGTCCTGATCTTCTGGGGGTCGCCGGGGCCAGACGTTTTCCGGACGTGGCGGATGTCGCAGGGCTTGAGGTGGGGGCCATTGGAGTCGAGCGAAGGCGATTGCATGAACCGGGAGGAGCCCTGGAGCACCGCCTCGACGGCGGACTCGCACTGGGCCCAATTGCCCGAGCAGAGCAGGCCGACCGAGCCGTAGATCGGGTTGACGACCCGGCCGCAGGCCTCGTACAACAACGACCTGAAAATGGCTGTCCAAGAAGGAAGACGCTGTCGGCAACCGTCTACCGGGGCAACGCGAATAATGCATCTTCCTTTATACGATAACTCTTTCTTTTTTCCAAAGAAGAAGGATTTGATACCTGGGCGGAGGTGGTGGGGGCCGGCGTTAATGAGGTTGATGAGGCCGGCGCGGCCGTAGAATTTGGCGAGGAACATGGTGGCGTTGGCCTGCGAAACGGGGGATTGGATCCACTGGAGGCAAGGCCTGATGGTGCAATCTTTGGTGCAGCCTTTCCGGAGGACTCTGCACCCATTGCAGCTCATTCTGATCCTCCTTCCCAAAGTTACAGAGAGAGAGAGATAGCGCGTGATCAAGGAGGAGAGGAAGAAGAAGAAGAAGAGCGGGGCTATTTATTAGCAAAGGTGGGGTTTGGAAAAAAAGATGCGAAGGAAAGCGTAGCTGCTTTCATGTTTGCCCAAAAAAAAAATAAAAAAAAATATGACATTACCGGAAATTGGTTTCTAAATTAATACGATAAACTTTTATTTTTGGGCGTTGTTCAGCAATAAAAGGTATCGAGTATTGAATATAAGGATGTACGTAAATGATTACTTGCAATTTTCCGCACGTCGTTTTGTAAATTAATCTTTACATTCAGCATTATTCAAAAAATATAAAATGCGTTAAAATTTGCCTCGACAGTGCTTTCCCTCGACAGTGCTTCGTTTGGTAAAAAAATTTGACTTATGGTAGTATTTTAAACTTCTGAAGTGAAAAATCAATAATGATAGGATTTTTTTTGGCCAATTTTGAGAAGTAAAAAAAAAAAATAGCTTCTCGACTCCAAAATCACTTCTCGTACCACACTCGCCTCTGCTGACCACCGTCCGCCTATTGTCGATCATCGTCGCCATCGCCAGCAAACCACAGCCGCTGCCGACCATTGCTGTCGAAGATTTTGTTAATAATATTTCGAAGTAAAAATTTTCAATTATTATCAAACGAATTTTTCTGATCATAAGTTAATATGGAGTAAAATTAGAAAAATCAACTTTTACTTTTGAGGAGAATTAGAATAAATCAACCTGATCATAATTTGATTTTTGGTAGAGAATTATTGGTACGCGCGCTTGAAGAGACGGCCATGTCGAACGCGGACCGATTTCTTTCTGCAAATTCGTCATGTATTTTGCATCTTGAGATTCACCAGCATCATTTCCTTTCCGCCATTTTTCCATCCCACAAGCATTGGAAATGTAGCCGGCCCAGATATTTTATTACACGGCGCGTGGCCAGCACAAGCCCCTCCCATTTTTTTTTTTTTTAAGGTTTTGTTTCTTTTCAGCACGCAATGGAATTAGGGAACTTATCGAGTTTGTAGAGTTGATTTACGATTTCGTTGCGATCACACTGATGCTTCGAAACCTCTACGGAAGAACTCGAATAAAAAAAAGTAGACAAGAAGAGAGCGAACGTGTATGATGGTTAACACGTGTGAAAAGCCTCTCGTTCGGACCGTGTAATTGAACTATATGACAATGAATTGAATCTTAGGGTTAGTGCAATGGAACCCTAGAAGCCGCTCATGGTATTCTTCCATTCATGAGTCTGCGGGCGCCCCACGTAGCGCATGCAGCCTGCTGCTTTTCTTTCCTATTGGGGTTTGTTTACTCCAACTTGTGCTGAACGTTACCAAGAGGCTTAGCTAAGCCTTCGGTTTTTCCCTCCCCTTTTACTCTTTTTCCTTCCCTTTTTTCAGCTTCCATTTTCGCCAAATTCTTAGTTCTATTTAATGTACTGGTTACTTTTCCCCCGTCATGCTGAGAGCGACCACTTGAGAAAAAAAAAGGCAATTATATTCGTGCTGACGGAAGATTAACGCCGTTAATTAGTATCTTGAGTTGGGGTTACTATGTTTTAGTGTCTATATTTGGTGGGGTACGAACAACGAAAGAGAGTGATCAAATTTTCGCCTGTCGATCGACCTTCCTGAGTTAGCCACTTAAGTAAATCCTCATGCTTGACTTTCCTGAGTTAGGCAAAAATCTCTGTTGGTCCTCCTTGGGGATCATGGAGTCCTAATTGACATCCGCCTACTAATTAAATATGCTCCCAAAGTCTCCTCCTCCTCCTCCCATCTTTGGATTCATTAAACAATTAATTACCCTGGCTGTTTCCATCAATCATTTGAGCCAAGACTAAGTGTTGAGTTCATTGAACCCATCGATTCATCTTGATGGAGTCCTCTCAATGCTTCAGCGCATAGGAATAATTTGACTAGCTTATCTTCGTGTCTTGATCAGACAAAACCTATTCACCCATCAATGGACGGGGCTGGATTTTTAAGGAAAGCTTAAGGTCATGGATATCAAATGCCCTAAATTAGAAAGCACGACTTGAGCGGGTCCAAACAGGAGATCTTTCCTGGAGCAATGCTTGTTGTAGAAGACTGAAGTCAAAAAAGGTAGAGGGGAAAGGAAGGAAGGAAGGAAATTAGTGAAGACTAGCGAAACTTCTAGAAGTTTTGGTTCTTAATTAGCTCGACCGCCACATTGCAATACACGCTCGCGTCTTTTGTAATAAATTAGCAATTACGTTTGCTTCACGATAATCAGAGCATTAAACTTTTATTTCTTATACGCTTTATTAGTGTACATATTCCGTAAAGAAATAGTCTGTGTGATTCTAGTGAAGGCATTGTGTAGCTCAAGACTAGCTAAGTTGGGCATTTTGTCTATGGCCTATCCTTTTGACATATTATGCACTTAAAAATTTATTTATATCGTTAACGCCTAAATTTTGATGACTTGTTACTGCATAGAAAAAATACTTTTCGATTCCGACCCCCAAAGATTAAAATATTGCCAATTTTGATTTGAATATTGGGAGCATTTTCATTGTAAATATGAATTGCATTTTATTGGACTGAAATTAATGGACTTAAGCATGGAGGCTCAGGGTTAAATTAGATTGTCTGGACTAAAAGTCTGCAAGAGCATTAAATTCGGCCAAGCCCATTAAATACTTTAGTTGCCAAATACTATATACAGTAGGCACATGAGGAGTTCTAAATTTAAAGGGTTAATACCACCAAAAATCTCAAACTGGTACATCTGTGACAATTTTACCCTAAATTATTTTTTTGACCATGAAAATCTCCAAACCGTTATACATGTGACAAATTTACCCAAAACTGGTACAACTGTGACAAATTTACCATTCGTTAGTTTTCTTTAAATTTACCCACTGAATTGCTGAATTGGATAACACGTCGCAATTTGTCAGGTATACACATTATCCTATATTTGCTACCGGAGCTTTAAAATTTTTCGTGGTATTAACTCAATTTAACGGAAACTAACAGATGATAAATTTGTCATATGTGTACCAGTTTGAGATTTTTTATGATAAAACAATTAGTTTGAGGTAAATTTGTCAAAGTTGTACCAGTTTATAGTTTTTTTGGTGCAAAAATACTTTGGGGTAAATCTGTCACAAATATATAAGTTTGTGATTTTTGGTGGTTAAAAAAATAATTTGGCGTAAAATTGTCATATGTGTGCCAGTTTGGGGTTTTTCGTGTTATTAACCCAAATTTAAAATATTGAATTCCTTATAACATATTTTGGAGCAACAAGGTCATTATCTTTAAGAAGTTTGATCTTGGAGAAATAAGAGAGAGATGTACTCTAATTTCCAAGTGAAAACAAAGCACATGATCAAAACTAGGAAATCCTTGCTCTTGCAAGAAAACCCTAAATCTAAAGCCTATAAAAATATATTAAAATGGTTCGTGAACATTCGAAATAAAAAAGGCTCACATACAAAGACACAAACAGGAAGCTCTTCCTCCACGGCACGGGCAGTGCCATGCATACCGCTTCTCCGCCGCCGCCGCCACAATATCTTGCCCATTACGGCACAACTTTTCTCGTTGTGGCGTTACCACAACCAGCAGCTGCACCTCCTCAAGCCTCGATTGCGACTAGCTCCATCTAGCCATCGTCTCTCGCTTGCGTCCATAATTTCCAGTAGTGCCAGTGTCGAGTCCAATCCCGATGTCACTTGCAGTATTTTTCATTAATCACCAGCGGCTTCAATGAGCAATTGCAGTACCACTACACCCAGCCTGCACTGGTATGGCCGAGAGTCCTCCCCGGCGTGCTTTCTTGCAGGTCAGGAGTGTCCGCGATAAATGTTTGTTCAGGTGGTATATGATAACCCACCAGAATTAGAATTTTACTGCCATAAGTCAATCTGGCAGGGGATCAATTTCGAAGTAGAAATGTGTTTAGTAAAAAAATTGAATTTTGGATTTTCTACTTATTGTTGGATTTTTGGCCAACTTTGAGAAGTTAAAATTTTTTACTTCTCAGCTTCAGAATCACTTCTTCGATCACACGAGGATCAGTCGACCACCGTCGCCACTTGTAGTCGGACGCCGCCCGCCACCGCCGATCGCTGCAAAATATTTTGTTAATAATATTTCAAAAATCGAGATTTTCAATCGTTATCAAACGAATTTCTTTAATCAAAAGTCAATTTGGAGTAGGAGTAGAAAATTCAACTTCTGCTTATGAGGAGAAGTAGAGAAATCAATTCCTGATCAGAAGTTGAGAAGTTGGCAAGAAGTGTTACCATGTAGGGGCTTAGCAATTCATTGACTTTCTTTTGGTAACCCACTTCTGGAAAGGTCGCGACATATATAAGGAAAGACCTAAACGCAGTGTCACTCTTGTCGCTATTTCACCTCAAGTCGGCATGGAATTATTATACCAACGATGGCATTTACGGCATGAAAAATATGCCTATAGAAGCTTCGGATGGCTCTTATGTTCTTGCAAACCTAGTGGCATGATAATTTGCAAATGGTCCGCACATGAAACCATCGCATGCAAACGTCCACTAGGTTTTCTGACTGGGAGAACGTTGTTATTTAACACCATAACGAAAAGCAAGCTGAAATCGACAAAGGGATTTCTTGATTTACTTGGGATTTTGACCCATATCATATGCGAGATTCTAGATGATTTGAAGGAATTTTCCCATTCCCACTTGGCTACGTTTGGCTTCTTAAAATATTTACGAATGATCCGTATGAACAGAATCTTTTCCTAGTTTCACATAGACAACCACCTGTGAATCAGTAAGATCGTTTGGTGTTATATGTTGTGTCAAAGACACATTGAATTGTCCTTCTACGTAGGAATTACCATTTACATCTGTTCGCTGGTGTTATATATATTTTCCACGAAATGTTAAAAGAAAATGTATAATTTCTTTGTAGGATTTAGTGAAAATTATACTTGAAAACTCTTGTAGCCAAGCAAACTATAATCAAGCTAAAAGTTTTTTTTTTATTTTTTTAGATTTTTAAGACAGATTAGCACTAAAGCATAACGAACAATAAGGCCGTATTCATCTTTTAACCCAACAACTGCTTACGATAATACTCTTACAATTTACCTCGGTTGGCAATCCCTAAGATTCGATTGATAAGTTTCGAAGCTGATATAAAAATGATGATTTTTCAAGTACGGGAAGTGATTTTTATTTTGACAAACTAACTTATGCATGTAATTCAAAGTTAATCTATTTGCAAATTTAAAATTTTCATACAATTGAGAATCCCCGCATTTCAATACATAAAATTTCACTTTTCACCACCACTTTTAGGGTTAATATCACGAAAAATCTCAAATGGTACACATGTGATAAATTTATCTCAAATTATTTTTTTGATAAAAAAATTTCAAAATGGTACACTCGTGACAAATTTACCCTAAACTGGTATATCTGTGATAAATTTACCCAATATTGATTTTTGTTAAATTTAACCGTCAAATTGCTGAGTTAGATGGCATGCAGCATTTCATGAGTGTACCAGTTTAAGGTTTTTACCCTCTATTTATCATAGATGTATCAATTTAAAATTTTTCGTGATTTTAACCGAATTTATCACAAGTGTACTAAATTAGGGTTTTTGATGGTCAAAAAAATAGTTTAAGGTAAATTTATCATAAGTATGTCAGTTTGATATTTTTCGTGATAAAAAAATAATTTAAATAAATTTAGTACAAGTACATCAGTTTGGATTTTTCGTGATATTAACTCCTAATTTTATGGACAAATAATTCATGTTCATAATGAACGTCACCGTTAGGAACGACGGTCAACGTCCAAAGCTTACGTCGTCGTGTTTCCGGGGTTGAAAATTCAAAGGGCTCCCGAATTTGATTACGGAACGTGTCGGCCACACGCAATCCAATTTTTTATTGGACAGAAGATGCAAATCACGAGACAAGTTCAAAGGTTCGTACGAGTCGCATTACCGTCCTCCCCGGGGGGGATTCCCCACATCTTGGACTGTCCACGGTTTGGAAAACAATATTCAGGCTCCAACAATTAAATAAAAAAAAATATTTAGACTTGATTTGCTTCACCAAAAGATCCACATTTTTGAAAATAATTTCCCAAAAAAGATGGCTTAGTAGCTCATTTTCGTGGTCTCGAAGTAGCTTTTCGTTAAGGATGAATGGTTTCGGGTTTCGTATAAATTCCGTACATGTTCCATTTGGAACCTACTCGTCTATATATATTTCTTATTTTTTTGAACCTAAAACCTACCATGCATACCTTAAACTCTAGAACCTACCTTATCACAGGTTTCGGGATCGGTTCTAGATTCCACATGTATTTTTAGTTGAATGATTGCCATGAATAATCATATTTAATGACTACAGCTAGCTGCTGAAATTTACTGACTACGACTTATATTTAGACACAAAAAAAAATATGAAACATTAACGAAGTAAAAGACTCAATGATAACGTGGTTTCAGATTATACATTCATCATAGGATATTATGGAATACTGTAAAATGACGTGAAGACACATATCAAGAAAAAATATAAAAACTTGCTCTATGTCGTTCCGGTTCCAGGTTCCACCTACCTGTAACTTGGAAACTACCTGTTAGAACAGGTTCCCTAATTTTTTAAACTTGAAACCTACCCTCCGCACCTTAGAACTTGGAACCAATCGATTTCCATCGATCCAGTTCTTTAGGTTTCAGGTTATACCCTGAAACCATGCTCACCTCTACTTTTCGCTTTTGATCCCAGTCTTTATTGCTTTTGG
The DNA here is from genome assembly GCA_028455895.1 of Rhodomyrtus tomentosa. Classification (NCBI taxonomy): domain Eukaryota; kingdom Viridiplantae; phylum Streptophyta; class Magnoliopsida; order Myrtales; family Myrtaceae; genus Rhodomyrtus; species Rhodomyrtus tomentosa. The sequence continues at coordinate 5,795,309 of JAPCWY010000003.1, read as the reverse complement.
AGAAAGTTGACAAGGAACAAATAAATATAAAGAAGAGCATCAATCTAACGCATGGTAAGATTGTACTAGGCCAATATTAGGTGAAAAACACCCAATTGCATAAATTTCAAATAAGACTTGAAATACTCTTATTTTCTCAAACATGCATTCAAAGTGGACATTATTTCAAATAAATGCTTGAAATAGTCATGGAAATTTCAAGTAAGGGTCTTCTGTTGTTGGACAGCTAAGTATTTCGACCGATCATTATTATTTTCATTGAAAGACAATTTAAATTTTAATTATTTTTTTCTTCTCATTTTTTTCTTTTTTTTTCTTTGCTACAACAGGTAGGGGTGAGTGATTCCCGGTCTGGTTCTCCGGTTCTAAGTTCTAGGCGGTTCCAATGGTGTTCGGTCCGCGATTCCGTAAAGTCGAGTTACTTTTCGAAAATTGGATGCAAACCAGAATCAATACACACATTTCCAAATTCATTGTGAAAAATGGCTCTTCTGTAGCGCAAAAGAACTCTTCTTATGTGCAACAGCGCTCTATTATCACCTGCATGTTCACTTTCATTGCTGCATAGCTCTTAATGGGACACTGACATCACTTGTAAAGCTTCTGTTGTACCACCAAGCTCCGTTGACATTTCAGAAAACACACCTGTTTCATAGAACACACGTTTCAGCAAACACACGTTTCAGCCAGTGAAGTTCTCTTTGGACGGTGAAGACTGAAGATGGGCTGCGCTGAAGTGTGAAGCAAAATAACCCTAAAGGGCCTAAACCTAAAAAAGTAAATATTATATTACTTTTAAAAAAAGGATTGGGTCAGAATCCGGTCCTAGGCCCTGGCATTAGGAACTGGACCGCCCGGTCATCGGTCCAATTTTAGGAATCGGGAACTAGATCGGATCCCCCTAAATCCGGGAATCGGTCCCGATCCGGTCCGGACAATCTTTTTTGCTCACCCCCAACAGTGGCCGAGGGCCCAGTGACCCTCTCTGGTCATTGAGTGATGGCCGGCCTCACTTATGGCTTGCGAGGGTGGCCTTGCCCAAGCCAGGCCATACCTCGCCTGTGGTCGGCAAGGGTAGCCCTCGCCAGATCGGGCAAGCCCGACCCTTGCTCAACGCTCTTTAGGCATTGTCGATGGCCAGGCAGCAAAAAAAATGGCGAAAATGCCCTTGACTAGCCGGAAGATTTTGTCGGACAACTAGGTCAAGCCCTTCTTTAAGACTGACATAGCCACTTCAGGTTATTATTTGAGAAAATAAAGACACTTCAAATCCTTATTTGAAACTCCAACGTCAAAAGTAAAAAACGCTGTAATTCTTCATCGAATCGAAATTTATCTTGGAAAATCCAGGACATCGATTCCCCTGCCTAGGTCACAAGGTACCAATGAATGGACCAACAGCCCTTAGGCAATTGCTTGCTCGGTCCCATCACACAGAATGGGCCTTTCAGCATCGGTTTTAATGGACTACTATAAACCGAGGCCCACTAAGGAAAGAACTTGTCCGACGATTCTGGGTCGCACAACATTTGGAATTTTGCTTTGCATATGTTGGGCCTTCTTGAAGGGCGTCTTTATCTCTTAAGCTTCTTGCTTTCTACGTCTGCTCGATGTTAACGATTTTAAACCGACACCAATGACCAATCGATATTACCATTTTTTTAAGTTATGATTTCATTGATTTGGTCTAGGTCTGGTAGAGATTGTTTCAAACCAAATATTTGGGGTTAGGTTGGTGTGAGGCACCAAAAAATTTGCTGAAGTGTACTTCCGTCGACTCGAATTAGGAGAAATCGAGCAAGACGCGAAATAGATAGAATTCGCCACATGTTGGGCGTTCTTAGTCGGCGAATATAGATGGTAGACAATGTGATAAGTATTTGCCGACATCAAATACGAAGGAAAATTACCAAGTCTAGTTATTTAGTATAAATATTTGAATCCGCAGGAGGGACCGCCAATCAATCATTGAACACGCCTCGTTCAATTTTTTTCTTGCTATGATATCTTCATTTTAGTACCCTTTTACATGGTTGGTTGCGATTGCCTCAAGTCTCAATATGTTCAATTTTCTAGTCAATTAGCCTAGGACTCTTCCTACCCTCTGTTGGGACAAATAAAGTTTGGGCCAAAATTGGAATGAGAATTACAATTAGGAGGTATATAAAGTCTATGTTACACAGACACATGATACAACATGTGACACGACACGATACGATACGACGACACATGAATTCTAAAAAAATAGAGAATTTCAACACGCTGGGACGCGTATATTTAATATACACATACATGATAAATTATTAATTTTTTGAAATTACAATGACACCTTTTCGTGTCCCACATTGATGGAAAAATAAAGAAAGTGACAGAAAGCTCTAATAAAAAGGAGGCGCAATGTAGCCTATCACCATGAGTTGGTTGTCAAGTGTCCCATATGGACTGAAAAACAATGAAACTGATGGAAAGCTTCTAATAAAAAAGAGACAGAAACATCAAGTTGAGCGGGCTGTGCTAAAGTGGTTGTTTGTTGGGCTTTTTGACCATTTTAAATGAAAATATTGGGTTTTTTTGACTATTTTAAGAGGGGCCGTATCCGACATGGTAAAAAATTTCAAAGGGCCGTGTCCATGTAACGTAGCTAAAAGTTTAGGCTAGAATTTAGAATTGAGCTCTAAGTTAGTTGGACGAAACCCTTGAACCTTAGAAGATTGAGGTATGAGCCTAAATTTTTGCCTAAATGTGATTTTTGTCAATGAAGGTGGTTTGCATTCAACATAGGCCGTAATTTTGGCAAGTGACGAAGTTACTCGCCATGTGAAAATATTCTTGGAATTTACGTTGTAGTTCGATTTTAAAATTTAATGCAAATAGATGTTAGAAAACTAAAATCACAAAAAAAATCATGTCACTATTTCTTTCGGTGTTCGACACCGCACGACAATGTAATTGCATGATTGACATATAAACAGTTAGACGCTACCATGTATAGCCTGTCAAATAATATACTTGATGTGAATGCAAGGTGGAAGGCTAGTCCATGGCACTAATACCTACTGCGAATAGGGCCGAATATTTTCAATATTGCATATACGCAAATTATAAGATAATTACAAAAACAGTTTGTGCAATTTCACTCTATATGCATTGCCATCCCTGAAATTTTAATCTGCTTTGTGTGGCCCCAGAACTTTTGACACACATTCAGTTCAAGTCTTTGAAATGTATGAAAATGTTCGATATCGTTCTTGAACTTTGAATTAATGGAAGGACAACATCGTACATTTCCATACAATCCAAGGACTATAAATTGAACGTGTACCAAAATTTCGACTACCACATTGAATAAACTAAAATTTCATGGACTACATTGTATATCACGCCAAAGTTTGGGGAGTACACCGAACAAATTAAAAATTCATGAGCGAAATTGCACGTAGAGTGAAAATTTGTAGGCGGGTTTTGTCAAAAAAATAAAATAAAATTATTCCATAAAATAATATGTTCCGTCTCGCCTCGCTAGGCAGTGCGTGGGGGTGGTAGACCGTCACCCACAAAAGCAGAGAGGGAGGGAGGGATCTCATTATTATCGTAATTATTGTTGGTTAGAATAATTTAGGTAAGGAGGCGCGTGGATCGGAGAGCTAACTTGTCTTCCTGACCAAAAACAATCAACGAAGGAAAAGGAAGAGTCCCGATTTGATTCCCAATCCAAGCCACGAGCAGACAAAAACCTCTCCCAAAAAAACGTGGTCTGTTCCGCCGCACAGTACGTGGCTCCCCCTCTCTCTCTCTCTCTCTCTGCAAAACTCTTCGCAGAAACGTTGTTTAAAGCTGGTAATGAAACTGGTTCGTCTTCTTCTGCTCGACGGTGCCTTTGTCCTCTCCTCGCCCCCCCAACAGCCACCACCCCCCAAATTCCGAAACGGGACGATGTAAGAGTTTCACTGCAAGAAGCAATGCGAAGATACACAAAGGTTTCTTTAATACCGTCTACTCAAATCCCACACGCTAAACTCAATCCAACTTTCAACCCCCCACCCCCATCGCGTCTTTCAACAGTGTTCGGCTTCCCATCTCCAGTTTATTTGAATTTCACCCGACATGGTGTCCTCGTATTCAGCTCGTTGGTCTTTTGCCCCTTTGTTTACAAGTTGCTCACCCTAATGAAATGTCCACTCCAGTTAGAATCCAGGGCTTCTAAACATATGCGAAGCATGCACCGAATCAGAATAAATATCATGAAAAAACTCAAATTCTTACACATGCGATAAATTTATCATAAATTAATTTTTTTTACCATAAAAAACTCTGAACTGGTAAACTTTAAGTTTTATCAACAAATTACTTAGGTAGATAACATGTGACAGTTGATAAATGTAGCGGTTTAGAGTTTTTACCTCCGTTTGTTACATGTGTGCTAATTTGGAGTTTTTCATGATGCTAACCAGAACTTACTGTTAGAATGCACGTATGAGTTGTGTTAGAGGAGTCATACATTGGAGAATTAATGTGGTGTTGAACAGTTAATATATTCAAGTTAGCGTATAACTCATTGGCTTAAATTTTTGAGTGAAGGTGGGCTCAATTAGATATTTTAATGGGTTTGGACTTGGACTCCCTTTTAGCGATTTCCTTAGGTGAAAGTATCAGACTTTCGTTATGTGTTCCTAACAAATTGATATCATAGCTAGTCTCGCTTGAATTGAAGCGAATCGATGGCAATAGAAGCTAAAGTAAAAAAAAAATGACAGATTTGATGGGAAAGATTTTAATTTCTTGAAGATGCAGATTAAGGATTATCTATATCAGATGAAATTGCATTTACCCTTGTTTTGGGAGAAGCCAGATACGATGAAGTAAGTTGATTGAGAATTGCTGGATAAACGAGCGATATTAATATCGTCAAGCTGACATTGGCTCGTAACGTCGCATTTAATATCGTCTAGGAGAATATCACTGCAGGTTTAATGAAAGCCTTGTCGGACATGTACAATAAGCCCTCAACAATCAATAAGGTCTATTTGATATGACGTATGTTTAATTTGAAGATGAGTGAAGGTGCATCAATTGCTAATCATATCAATGATTTCAATGTGATTATTAGGCAATTGAGTTCAGTTGATGTTAACTTTGAAGATGATGCATGTGCTTTTATTCTATTATCCTCATTGCTTGATAGTTAGAATACTTATGTTACTCCTATCAGTAATTCCTTTTGAGTCAACAAGTTTGACGTTTGATGGGATTCGATATTTAATTATGAGTGAAGACATTCGTAGAAGAGAATCTGAAGAATTTGTATCTGCTGCTTTAGTAAGTGAAAATAGAAGAAGAGCTAGTACTTGTGTTATCAGAAGTAGTGTGAACGTGAATAAATGCAATCAGTCTATGCAATGCCCTGCATCCCTTGAAGCTCATTACATCCACTTTAGGCCAATCATTATCCAGGAACCTCATACGGGCTAGTATGATATGAAATGTACATACGGAATACGAGATAACATCGTTGTATAATCATAAAAAAGAAAAGAAAAAGGAAATTGAAAGTATTCAAAAGCACACTCATTTATACATCTTGCAAACGTTCAGTACACATAACGGAAGGGAAAAGACAAAAAGATAAAGCTGCACACTTATGTAGGAAATAGGAACTAAGGCTTATTGTTCAAAGTTTACTACTATACCTTTTCCCAAGGCCTAACACCAAAATGGTTCTTAATTCACCTAACATCTCTAACTGGATTTCTTAGAAGAACAGCTTCAGTCGTCGTTTCTAACGTCCTCCTCATCATCTGGATTGTAATCAGAAAAAGTCTTGAATAGTCCATCTTTAGAAGATTCTTCATTGTCTTCCTCAGTTTCCTCTTTCTCGACTTTTGCTTCGACATCCTCATCGGTGGCCTCGATTGCATCGGCAGAAATCTCTATGTAATTCATGTACTCCGTAGAAGACGGTGGAGACTTTGACTTTTCAGGTATGTTCCTCGAACCTCCCACAGATATTGGATTCTCCACCTTGATCTCCGGCCGGGACGGATGACACCAATTCGGAACCACCTCTAAAGAAATATCTTTAGGTAGTAGAGGTCCCATTAAACTGTTATTTCCCACTTGACGATACCATGCTTCGAAGTGGTGGGGCTGTAACTTCAGTTTACCCTCGTCTACCCATATAGTTGTGCGCTTTCTTACGTACACGATACCCTTACTAGCGGGAAACTCATAAAAAATGCGGTCGTCTCCTTTGGATTGCCCAAATGGATTGGCAGTATGGTTAAAGCTTGGGGTCTGAAAATGATGTCCCACTAAAGGGTGAGATCGACATCTCATAAAGTGAAGCCTAAACTTATACCTCAACACCAGTTCCCCCAGACCACAAATATAAATGTCATCAAAATGTGGACAATCAATCATGCAATGACACAAGGCATCGAGGAATCACATATATCAATCACTCAAGTCGACCACATATAACCTTAGGGTTCAAGCTTGATGCATATGCAACATATAAATCAATGCACACATGTCACAGCTTTCACAATTTCTCACTGCCTCGGCTCTCAACCACAATGTGTTTCTCTGACAATTCTGTCATCTGATATCATTGGGGCCACAGGCCAATCAATGTCCTCGTACCATTGGAGCCATAGGCCAATCGATACTTTCAATGCTCATTTCCATTCAATGCCACAGGCTAATTAGCATTCTCATTCTCATTCGAATTTATCACCCTCCGATACCACCGGGGTCACATGCCAATCGATATCCTCAACTTCCTTCTCTCATTGGATTCACAATGCCATCTCAACACGTACAACCGCTAATAAAATTCACCAGTCATTCAATTTATTCAATAAATCGTCTAGTAGTGTCCTAGCATTAAGGTGAAGGTTTAGGAAACACTTACTTGATCAATTAGCACAATGTCACTTAAAGCGACTCTCCTCAATATCACAAGTATGAACTCTCTCAGAATCCTTCGTCAACCTAGAAAGATTCACAAATCTTGAATAAAAAACCATGGACTACTCACTTTCATCAACCCAATCCTTCTTTAGTCATACCATTGACAATTCATGACACTTTAATAATCAAATGAACGCATAATAACACTCCCACAAACCCTTAATGGATTGGGTTCACACGGCCACACACATGACCAAACTCAACTTAGAGGTTTGTGCACCCATTTTGCCATAATTCACCTCTAAACCCCAATTCTCTTCACAAACTCCTCATTAATACCTCACATCACATCGTATATGACATTATAAGTCAATTTGAAGTCCAAACACTCCTTAAGCAGTCTTAAACTGAACCGACTAACAAGGGTTTATCTTCTAAAATAGAACTGATTTTCAATCTAACTCATATAATCACGCCATCACTCAATTCTAATCCTCAATCCTTCACAAACCAACTTGCTAAGACCTTCCTTTATGGGTTTAGAGAGCTCACCACGAGATTTGAAGTGGATCGACACCTCAAAGACCTCGGAACAGCCCGACTTCCTCAAGGTCAGAATCTATCCAACTTTGATTATCAATGTTCAATCATGAAAACCTATTTTAGAACCATCAAACTTGTAATCATAGACCATCCAACCTTAGTACTAGATGTTATGAAGATCTCCTAAAAATTTAAGGTCAATCGGAGTCCCTAAGAGGTAGAACAAAGACCTTACCCCAGCTCGCGCGGATTTTGTCCGATTTTGGTCTTGGACTACATGACAAAAACCACTCAACCAATTGGCAAACCACCACCTAAGACTTGTCCAGGACACCTTAATCTTTCTTCCGGTGGTCGGAGCATAGCTAGGTGGCTCCGGAAAGGTGCCAACGATCACACCGAACAAGGAGGCGGTGACCTGTCTTCCGGGGCAGTTTCGGTGAAGTGAAATCGAAGAAGAAAATGCAAGGGAAAGATGGTGGAATGGCTATACACGGCTGATGAGGCTTCAAATGGATATCTCACACAAATAATTTGGATTATGTTGACAAGATAGAATTATGTGAGGATAATAAATGCTTAGGGGCTTTAATGTTTGACATGTGGCATATCCAATAATACAATCAAGACTTTAACTCATCCTTTGACACCTTGCATATAATTTCGGCATCCATATAGAATAGGAGAAAATGATCATTTTGTCCTTCTTGAGTCCTTAAGGCAAGGTAAATGATTGAGGGGCAAAATAGTAATTTTGCACTTTCAGTCCAAACTTCGCCTTTTCAATTTGAATTTATCATTTGGCGAGACGATATCAAATTCTTATCTAGAATTGGAATTCTCTATTTCCAATTTCCAAATTTGAGTTTCCATTATATGATCATTCGTTCGTCAATCGTAATTCCAGTTTGTCTCGACCTAATATGCGGCTTTTGTAGACATTACGCGTATCAACTCTGTGAATTTCATCACACTTAGGAAAACTTGAGTTATTACAGTTTTGGTTATCATGTAATTGCGAGGGTTCATCGCTAGTTCCGACGGCTTCGATCGCCATATTTTGATTTAGGAAAATTTATAAATTATACATTGGTTAAGCGGTATCACCCACGACTCAATCGTATAACACTAACATTGTATTCCTTAATCGTTATTTGATCAACCTTATTGGCTCTAAACGTTCTCGCGACAATCCTTATGGTCAAAACGTTATTTCCTTTATCGAGTTTCCTAGATCCACATACCTTGTCATTCGTCAGTCTTTTCGTTTTTGGTCATTTTACTCGAGATTGATCAGATATGAATGAGACAAAACTGAAATACATCGAAGATACATTCTCATTCAACAATCTCAAAATGACAGAAAATTCAGAATGTCATAGTCTAGGACTGGCGGTGCTGTTTGTTGGAAATGTAGCAGGAGGGGGCATCTTAGAAGCTGAAAAACAAGAAGGGCAAGGAAACTAAAGTTGAATCTACATATGATATTGCAGTTATAGCTAAGAGTAACTCTGATAATGTTGATTTTTTCTTGTCTGTCACTGATGATTCGTCATTTGATGGATGGATTATGTATTATAATTGTTCTTTTTATGCTACACCAAACAAGAGCTGATTTATTACTTATCAATGCATGAATAATAGTAAAATGTAGTTGGAGAACAACGCTAAATGCGATGTTATAGGCGTTGGCGATGTTAGAATCAAAATGTATAACGATATTGTGAGGATAATAACTGAAGTTAGTCATATTTCGTGAAATTATACCAAGAATTTAAGTGTCGAAGTCAATTAAATCTTGAGTTAGATTTGTGTATTTCTTTTGTGAAATTGAGAAATTTTTATTTTGTTGAATGTAATTGGGCTGAGAAACACTGAAAGTGTTTGAGTGACTCGAGTTGTAATCTCCGTACATCGTTCATTCTATAGTGAAATTTAATATTGCTCTATCTGTAAACGTAGGTCTCTACGACTGAACCATATATACTTGGTGTCTAATTTTTTTTTTGTTCTGTCTATTTATTACTCAATTACTTGTTTCGCGCAACATTTACGATAGCTAATGAAGGGTAAATTTATCATAGACGAATCCGTTTTGATGGCCAAAAAATTAATTCGAGATACATTTATCACAAGCGTGTCATGGTTTGGAAATCTTGTGGTCAAAAAATCGATTCGTGATAGATTTATCACGAGCATACTAGTTCGGAATTTTTCACGGTATTAACCCATCTCCATATATTTACTCTACAAGGGGGGGATTTTGAGCCGAGGAAGATTTTGGATGAAAAATTGTTATTGTATTGGACTATCTTTGCTTTGGAGTTCTTCACATGTCGTAGTGACATTGGAAAGACTGAAGTTCAAAGCATACGAAGGAGAGAGACTTCGGACATATGGCTATAGAAGGCAAGACTCTCCCTCCCAAAGTGCATGATAGAAAGATATGGGAGCGATGGATTCGTCTCGATCACGATCGAGCCCCCCTCTTCCTTCTCCATACTTCTTTCAGACCCTCGCATATTCCCGATGTCGCCCTAAAGCTAGCTACTACTGGCTAAGGTGAAAAGGGCATTGAATCGTGCTAGGCTATGATCTTCACATTTTTATTAAGCTACAGCATGTTGCTGTCTTACCTTGGGGCCCGTGGGTGGAGTTGTCAATGCCCGGTTGAAAAAAATTCATATTTGACGGATTAGTTAAGTTATGATAAAAGCTCGACCATTTTTTTTTAAATAACGGGTATGATTTTTTAGCCTAATAATATGTGGGTTGTAGATAAGTTTGTATTTGAATCCATTTACAATCTGTTTAGCTAAAAAAATTCAATCCACTTACAATTCACTTGACTTGCAAAATTTGTTGGTTTATATATATTAGTATAAGAAATAAAAAAATAAAATAAAAAATAAAATAAAAACTATTCAAAGAAGTAGAATGTTGTCGTCCTCTGCTGTCCTTCGACCACCGCCATCCGCTGCCACCGGTTGCCGTCTCCAGCAGCCGAAGAAAATACAATAATAAACAAAAATTAAAAAAAATGCTTTTTGAAAAAAATTAGAAGAAAATTTTACCATATTTACATTGCGTGAAAGTGTTTTAGCAATATCATTTTTGTTGAAAATTTATAAAAATAAATATTTAATTATTTAGTTAAATATATAATGTTACGTTTGGTAGTCAGTATGAAAGTTACGATAAGATAAAATTTATCTCATCCTATATTTGATACCTACCCAGGATAGGCTAAAGTGAGATATGATATGAATAAAATTATCCCATGAGGGAGATGTGATAGAGGTGGATAGTATTTCTTATCTTCATGGTATAAAAATTATTTTTCTAGATAAACAACTTCTTAAATTGTAAAATTAAAATAATGATTATATTTAAATTATATTCGAATTCTAATGTTAAAGAAAACTCAAAATAACCAAAAAATTAATATTCATTTTTATTTATTCTATTTTAAATTTATATATTAATTTATTTCTACTTTATAATATATAATTTATATACATACATACACACACCCCCCTAGCATCTATATAAATTAATTTAAAATAATATAATTATTATTTAATAATTTTTTATTAAGAAATGGGTAGCTCAGTTGGTTAGGGTGCACCGATCTCAAATTCGATTTTCCAGTTGAGTACATGTGATTTAAGTGGGGGTCATGGAGGTGGGTTATCGTGCTAGTTTCCTCCAATGAATAGCCAATGTGCGCGCAAGTTGACCTAATCACCTCGGTTACCAAAATAACAATGATGACGACGATAAAAAAATATTTAAATTTTAAAAAAAATGAAGCAAAAGAAGCTAGATTTAAGTGAACATATTCAATATTGGAAATGATATTTCTAAATCTGAAGAGTGAGGGGTAATGAAATTTCTTTAAAAAAAAATACTAGCATCTCCATTTCCTTCTTATATGTATTTCTAGAGTATATTGAAGTTTCATGACTTATTTATAGATTTTTAATTCATGAAAAAACTCCCGAAAAAGGCGAGAGAGTTGAAACGTGTTCTCTTTATTAGCTTTATGGTTTACGTCAAAAGTCTACAAAAGCATAAAAAGAGTAAAAACTTTTCAAAACTTTTCAAAGCTTTATGGTTCGTGTTGAAGGTTAATGAAAGTAGCTAGAGAGGCAAAATTTTCATAATCGCAAATGTGAATGATTATATTTTATCTCTCTTATTAGATTTAGCATTGAACTATATGAGATTTTTATAGTGTCGGTTTATAATAATTTTTCAGATTCATTTACATTGATATTTCGTAAATACCAAATAATGAACAATATAAGATATGATCATATCCAATTTTATTACTGCGAGTCACCAAACGGCCGAAAAGTTTAAGTAATATGGATTGGATCGGGTACGAGCTAATCTATACTGCATGAAAATATGTTAATAAAGATCTGACTATATTCGATCCGACACACCCGTTTTACAACTCTACTTGTGGGGGAGGGCTGCAGGCCATCCTGTAATGAACAATCATTTCACTTTCGCACTACATAGGATAGGGGCTATGTAGCTCCTACCCAATAGGTGAAGTATTCATGGTAACAAAACCATAAATGCACGCATATACATTTAAAAAAAAAATCGATAAGCTCGCATGACGTTGAGTCACGCCGGCTTGTAAATTGATATTAGTGTCATTTAGAGCGGTAACAATGCAATATAAACTAGGACAAACATATCAAAAATACAATTTGTATTTCATTTGATCTTTGGGGAAAGACGAGATTATATTCTACGGTTCGATCCGCGCACTGCACGAGGCATCTCCCTAATCTAATTCAAGGTTTGCGACTCAAAACATTTAATCAGCCCGGACACGAGTGGTTAGGTAACTTCTGTGACCTGTCCCAAGCCAAGTGATAATTTTTTCCCCATCGCGAAGCGGTCGAGGAGCATATTCCATCTCCCTCGTACACTGTGTAAACCACACAAAGCCACAGTATATATATAGTCAAACCTGATAGGATGCAAAGTTGGTTTTCACCCTACAGGCTACAGCATCAGTGAGCTTTTCTGGAGGTCAAATGCAGAGTAATCAGACCAGACTGTTGAATTTTCCCGGAATCATGAATGAGTCCACCAAATTCCACTGCTACTTCAAAATAGGATCAATCCAACATAGACAGACAACACCCCCTCGTCAGACACAGATCTTTCACGAGATGGGGTGGGTTGATTTTTTTTTTTTTTCGTTTTCTTCTGTTTCAGATAATCCTCTGGAGGACGTCCGAATGAATCACGCTTTACTTCTTCTGGGAAGATAGGAGGGTACCCTCTGGAGAGAGGGAGCCAGCGAGTACAAAGCAATGCGATACACCGAGGACAATGCATCGAAAGGACAAGCCGCTTCAAAACAAAAATCTCCCCGAGTTGAAAAACCTCAGAAAAGGGGAAAAGGAGTTTTTACTGAATTGAGCCAGAGATTGCCTTTTTCTTCTTCTTCTTCTTCTACTTTTTTTCATTGCTTTATTTACTTCAAAGGAAAATGTTTCCTAGAAAGAAATCCAAGGAAAAGATGGGTTGAAAAGATGGCAGGTTTCTTTTCTGATGCATAGAAGATTGCAATCTTCCTTGACAACACTCCGTGCGCAGGCCACGTACAGTACAGGGCGCACACTGAGAATTCGCCCCCGCTCCCAAGCTTGATTTTTTGAGGACATAAAAATTATTATTTCTTTGTTGCCGGGCGGGGACTGATAGTATTTCGACATGAGCCTTAGCTCGTTGTTGCGTTTCTGGTTTTCTTTCTTCTTCTTCTTCTTCCACCTCCAAAAGGGCCAAATATATGAAAATCTAAAGATGCAAGCAAGAAGTCACCTGGAAGACCCCGTAGATACAAAGAAAAAATGAGTGCCTACTTAAATTGAACGGTGGAAACTGATCAATTCTCGAACATCTTTCTCTGTACACGTCGGGAACCTCTCTCCAGGTATTTCTGGATCCTCCTCGGTCGAGAAAAACGAACCCAAAAAGGGTTTGGAAATGCCAAAATACCCCCGGTTTTCCCTCCATTGACTTGCTAGGAATCCAGCTTTTAGATGAGAAAATCGTGGGTATTTTGGGTACTCTTAAGAACAAAATTCAAGAAACTGATGAACAGTGAAAAAATAAACAGAGAGAGAGAGAGAGGAGGAACACTTGGGGGTTCAATTGTGGAGAGGGTCTGGGCAACTGGGTACTCTTCTCTTGCTTCCTTCAAGAACCGACGCTGAGTCAGTAGGAGTCGTATCGCGTCTTCCATCGAAGTACTTGTGCAACAACTCTTGCTTGGTCTTCTTGTGCGAGGCCACCGCTTGGGCCTGGCTCGCCATCCTCTTCTCCGTCACGATCAAGAAGACGCCGCTGCCGCCGATTCTTCCGGGCGTCACACGTATGGCATCGGCTCTGCAATCGCGAAGGACACATGCTCCAAGGAGCAGGATAAGGATCGCCAGCTGAAGCAGCACCAGAGAAGCGAGCGTCATTCGTCCCTTGGTGCGAACGGGAGGAGGCATCGCTTCGCCGCTCTCATAAAGTCAACAAACCCCAACCTGGTCGATGGCGCTTGCCGCAGGACGATGGTTCGAAAGCAACCGAAAGGGGGAAAAGATTCAAGCTTTGTGGATACTATGGCGCCGTCTCGACAAAATCCGGGGATGGGATGCTCCTCCTCCTCCTCCTCCTCCTCTCTCTGATTTTCTTGGCAAAATGCAGAAGCTCACACACGACTCACGAGAGCCTCTCTCTCTCTCTCTCTCTCACTCCAGGCTATAATGTATCATCGGTAGACAAAGAATTGACGGCTATTTTGATAGAAAAAGAGACAGAGACAGAGAAGGGGATGTCCCATGGATTACGGGGACCCACGTGATGAAAATACACAAACTAGCAGTGTGATGTTAAACAGCACAGTAAGATAATGAATTTTTTATCATTCTCTATACAAATCATTCATTTAAAAATATTATATTCAATGAGTACCTTAAAAAAGAAAAAGAAAAAGAAAAAAACAGTTCTTGACATGACCAAACTACAGTTCCCAAATGAAAACGCCAAGATGGGGATGCACCATTCATCGCGGATTCACTTCTGCGACCAGCATACAATAAACCGCTGTCTGTAACTTTCTCGATCAGAATTAAAAAAAAAAAAAAAACGAAGAAGCTTACAAACTTTTTAGAGCCGATTATTTTTTTTTCACTCCGATTACAGTATTATTTACTCTTCGGGACTATAAAAAAAAAAGGGCCCGAGCTCTAAAAAAGCAAACTTTGTTTTGTTGTCTTTGGCATCAGATCTCCTTCAAACGTTGGGTTAGATGTCGGTGACATAATCGCCAGAAAAACCGTACTCACCTCATGTCCTTAAGCCCGTCTCCGCTTTCTTTTCTTTTCTTTATACCCTCGCACGTATAATTTTTATACATATATATGCGCTTGTATTTATACAGAAGTAAGTGATTATTTTCAGCAAGGGGATGTATTGATTATGTGCGCTGAGTCAAATTATCCTCAATTAATTCGAAACACGTCTCATCCATTCTCGACATTTTCGGCAAGCACCTGTCACAAATAAACAATAAGACAACCTCGTGGAATTATTAGGTGCATCAACGACTTTCCTACCACGATATTCTCTCGATGTCCATTTTCAATGTCCACGTCTTGTGAATAAATCGCCCATTTAAATGTGAATAAGACGCGTTTCTTTTTTTCTTTTTTTGTTTTGGATCTATTTTTGACCCGAGTTAAAAAAAAAAAACTTTTTAGCTAATGGTTGCATCAACGGCGGCACGTATCTCAACATTGATCGTGAGACTGAGTTGAAAGAGGCCTAAGACTAACTTTTCTCTCATGGATGGAATGGAGATCCGAGCCGGCGCCTTCTTAGGTTTTGAATATCTAGAAACATGCCCATACAAGGAGGAAGACGTGCTCGTACGTTTTAGGGAATGCGCGATGCGTTATAGGATCGAAAAGTTAAAGAATTGATTTTGATGGACAAGTTTCAGGCTCCATCGGAACTTCAAATGGCCCCTAGAGCCGCTCATTCTTAATTGACAAGATCGAGTAATGCAAACATAGGCAATGCAATGTTACATTCCTAAGGCATGGCCCTAGTCGGCTAACAAACCATCCCTTGTTATTCCAAATCAAAAGTGACCAAGTCTTCCCCTTCCCCCCCAAAACAACCAAAAAAAAAAAAAAAGAATTACCGAAAAGAAGAAACATCACTCGATCTATCTTTGTCACTATTATGAGCATTTTGCGAGGACGTACACCCTATGATCTGTCCTAGAAATTAATCTCTGTCCACTCTTATTTATGTTCACTTAACCTTTGGTACGATGTCCCTAGCCTCATTTATTTTATGAATTTGCCAATAAGTTAATCAATGAGAGCATGCAATTAGACAAGAGGCGTGAAGGTAAAGGCCGGGAATCACGGCACCGTGCTTGACACCCTCGCTGTCCACGTATGCAATTTTGCGTAGCAATGGCCCCCCCCCCCCCCCCCCCCCCCCCCCCCAAAAAAAAAAAGAAGAAGCGTTCGTTTCGTACTAAAGGTTTTTCCAAGTTTTAATGCAATCTTGTGTTTCCCCCCCCCCCCCCCTCTCTCGTTGAGAAAGAACCAAATCGTCCTTTCAATGGCGACCCATTGGGATTTTCTATGGTTACCCGCTCCGACTTTCGCAAACCAAAAAGCGGTTTTGACCCACCCGGCTCGTGTCTGAAAATCTTTGGTTTTGACTTAAGTGACAATCTCAGCTCATTTTGGAGGACGTTGGTCGTTTAAATAAAGGTCGCAGCTCCATTCGGACAGAAATCTTGTGTCGGTGAAGAAAGTACGGCGAGGATTAATTAGCATAATTAAATGGTTTTTGTCTTATAACCCGCGCGTTTGGTGCATCGCCTATTTCAATTGTGCCCGTAGCTATGGAGTCCCGAGAAATAATTTTGCCTATGCGGAATGCACAATCATCAAGGGAAATTGGGCAAATAAAAATTAAGTCGAGATTTCACGTTATTTTCGAGCCGAATCGAGCGCGCTCCAAACTGATCTGCCGTTGTTGCGGTTGCATAATTTTCGGGCCGCATCCGTCCGTCGACTTTTATACGGAGTCTCGTGCGACGCAACGTCGATAGGGCGGTAAGGAAGTTGCCCCCAAAGTGCAAGACAAATAATTGGAGAAAATCTTTCAAAAAGTTCTAAACTCGTTGTACTACTCCCAGTTCTTCCATAGACTTTTCAAATTATGTCGATTTAGTCATGAAATTTTCCACAATACGTCAATATATTCCTTTCGGGCAATTACCGTCCTCGTGTCAAACATCGAATCCAACCAACATGTGAGGCCAATAAATGCCAGTGAAAGCCCGCTATGATTGCTGATGTATATTTTGGGCCGGTGGCTAGCTAGGAGGAAGGTACAAATCTCACGTGTCAATGGGTATGTGCAGCTGCATCACATGCAAACGCTCTTGAAAACCCAAATCGACTTCAGCTGAATTTCCTTTTAGAGATTTAAGGACCGTACCTTATCATGTGCATCTCCCTCTAATTGCCTCCCAATTTCTCTATTAGTATCTGTCGCTATCCATTATCAATTGGGTGGTGGCGCTATTATGGGGGGGGTGGGGGCGGGAAGTTAATTAGAAGCTAGGGTTTTGCATTTAGAAGCTTTAATTGTTGCTATAAGAGTTGACGAGATAGGATAATTATACATCTCATAATGGGTCATAAACCTATCATATGGGTTAGTTATACTTAATAAATGAGTTTACACGTAATTTATGTGCTCAATGTTATAAATATATCTACAACGCACATAAAACCCAACCTGCATTTATGATTCTTTATTCAATTTTTTGTCTTGGCTTCACACGAACTTGCGTTTACTCATCCCGCGCTTTTACCTTAGTTTGGATATGAATTTTTCTAAATCGAGTTAAATATGAAAGCGTTTTAGGGATATGAATTAAATCGAGTATGAGTTACTTATGAGTCGATCGGTTATAAATCACTAAATTTTAATTGCTTAAAAATGAGTTAAAAAATAACGGATTATATGTGTCTATTTGAGTCGGATCATCTTCGATCCGAATATACATTCAGTCCGTTCCATCTATTTAACGGGATGATGATCATCGAGGTTAAGGAAAGGTCATTTCTCCGCGTGGATTGACTAGACGTGGCATTGGGGAAGTACAGGCGATTATTGGGAGAGATCCATGGCTCCAATCTCGGCCATTACCACTAGACCAAGATATGCAGGTGAGACTGGAGTGTGTGGCGATGCGGCACGCGAGGAGCGTGCTTCGGATGAAGAGATGAACGCGGAGGTATTGAAGCAGAGTAAGATTTTGAACTCGGGAAAAGATTTAATGGCATAAATACATTAAATTTGGACTATCTAATTCAAAATGGACGGTTCAAATCAATCAACAGTTTTTTTAGTGGGAAATGATATATACTGATCTAGGCTGTTCATTTTGAAATGGACGATCCAGATCGATTGTAGTAATAATTGGTAGAAAATTTTTAATATTATGAAATTCAGATATATCCAGTTTGGTTTTGTTTTCGTTTTCGTTTTTTTTTTTCAAAAGATTGGAGAGAAAGTCAGGGCCAAACTTAATAATTTGCTTTTGGGCGGGTGCGCCCCCGGCTTTGCAGAAACGGCAAATCTGGTCTCTATCCCTCTGGTGAAAAACAAGATAACAACAAAAGTCGAATGAATTCAATGGGGAGAGAAGGTGCTCGCTGAATTCAATGAAAAAGGTCGTCGACTTCTTCTTCTGCTGAGCTTTCGCTTTGGCCGACTTAAATGCCGTCTTTGATTGCGTCTTGCCCTTTTCTCGTCCACCCTTTTGCACCGTCATCCCCTCCCTCTGTCCCTTTGCGTTTGCCATCTTCTCCTTGCCCTTTTTCCCCCTCCCCTCCCTCCCTCCCTCTCTCTCTCTCTCTCTCAAGGATAAAAAAAAAGGGGTGGGGGCATTAAAGAAGGTGCTGAATCTTCTTTATGCCATGGTCTGGTAGAGTTTCAAAACGAGGTGCGTTCTGTAGTGGGGTCGGATTGGAAAATTGTAATCCAAAGAGAGGATTTCATATATGGAACTGGATGCTACTTCAATTGGTTTCCCAAGTTTTTGATTTTGCTGGGTACGAGCACCGCGGTCACGCCGTGATTCCTCGCCTGTTACTCATCTAAGCTAAAGATGGATTGCGGTCGGAAAATAATTTGGTGATCAAGAATGCATCATGCTCGAATCATGAAAATCCAGTTATCCTGACCCAAGTCTAAGACAATGGTAGGAGGATGAGAATTTTGCTGCTCTGTCTCTGCCAAACGTTACCGTTCGTCTTAAGAAGTTCCCAGCTGGAGAAGTGAAGCAGAGTCTTGGACTGGACCTTTGAGGTGAAAGAAAAGGGACTTCTTTGAAGATGATGGACATGGCCAAACTGAGGGTATTGCTTTGCTACTGGCGTCGTTCAATACCCGCTAATGAACTCCTGTCCGCAAAATTGGTACTTTCGGTAGTTTGAATACTCTGTTCGGTCTTTGACTACTGAATCATATGAATTTAGGCGTTGTTTCCATAAGACAGTCTTCATTTTATGCCGCGACATCGAGATATTCGTTGTCCGCAGGGGCTAATGAACCTAGAAAGAAATCCCTCCGACATCGGACTATAACCTTGCTCGGTACAACTCAGTTCTTTGACAGACACTTTTCATTGCAATCTTAGGTCGAAATGCTGACATGAGATCGATCGAGTTGCATTACGATTTGCTTTTTCCCTCACAGTCTTTGTCAAAGTACAAATTGTTGGAACTTTTTTGAGAAGTATGTTGAATGAGAAATGAAGATTTGTTTCGATTCGTAACCCTTCATCAATGAAACAATACGACATCGTAGAGTTTCGTCGAAATTGTACAATTTTGTGATGTTTCGTCGAATCATTTCAACGAAATCGTGCCTTTTTTTCGACAAACACTTTCAACGAAACCATATGTCTTCGTGATTCTTCATTCTTTTGGAATATATCTATTCGATTTCGTGACTCTTTATCTGTTTGAATGAAAACTGTTCATATTTGTGACTCTTCGTTCTTAACCTCTATTTCGTGACTCTTCGTATCATTGTCTATAAATAATAGCATTGACCATTGCATTAGAAAAAAATATCAGACACGAGCATTAGATATAATCGTTATGGTCATCATTCATTCATCATTGTTATCATTTTGTGCGACTATTCCGTGAAATTGTGTTCGAAGGTTTACTTTGAAACAAGTATCGATTTCAAGGAAAGACAATCTGTTCTATCTTGGGAGTCAATTATCCAAAAACCTTGGGTACCGGTTGAGAGGATAAGTTTGTCTTAAGACACAACGTCATTTCGTTGGGCTCGGATCATTCATCTACATTCATATTACTTGTTTGCGATTGATTTCAGGTTTGTTCATCAACCTAATTATCTATACGAACATCAAGTACTGTTTATAGGCGACAACAATTTCAATATACGAACTTCTATCCTCTTAGTGGACAACAATCTTAAGATAGTTTTGATTTTTTGTGCTGAGTTCGTATAGTTATTTGTATTGTGTACATTCTATTCTAGCGTATTATTATTAAATTCTATCTGATGAAAATTATTTTTTCATCGCATGCTGAGATAGATTTCGTTGAGAAAAAAAAAGGACTGGTGATAATTCTTTGGGGGGCGTTAAAAATAATCGAATTGTTAAGTGGAACTAACGTTGAAGAATTTTGTACTTTGGTTCCGAACAGTAGCATTAATTTTTTTATTTTAAAAAAAGTATGTTTGCGTCATTACGCACAAATAAGTATGGAGAAGAGCGTGCATGCATCGTTCTAACTACAGGCGCGTGGTGGGATCCCGTGCAAGCACATGTCTGGCACGCGTAAGAGTGAGCACTTGCAAATCATGAGCCCGTGCAAAACTTTGTGGTGTGTGCTGCGCATGCACTACAGTGATTTTACTGTTCTGTCATCGCGTGATATTTTTCAATTTTTGGCTCGTACATGCTCCAAATGATGAGTTCTTGGTATTTATGTGTTAATATTAAAAAACTCTATATTATGTCAGACTAATATTACATGTTTGAGACTTTGTGGATGGAAGAGAGCATATAAAACCCTATGCACATGTATTTTTCAAGGTATTTTGGGCTATTTTCACTTGGTTTCAAAAATGTCTTCATCGTCGATGATGCATATTACGTTTATCCCAATTTATGGAGAGAAGCCAAAAAAGTTCAATCGTCTGATTTCAAAAGATGACAATAGAAGATGTTGTTTTATGTCATGACGTTGAATTTGGCGAGGTTCCTCAATAAGGATGCTCTTAAGTAAGTTGGATGAAGAAAATACAAATATGAAAATGATTATTGCTGTAGATGTGTGGAAGCATTTTGAATTACTGTGTCGCAACTAAATTCTAAATGGTCTGGACAATTCCCTCTACAATGTTTATAGACGCTGAAATGACTAAGGAATTATGGGAAAGTCTGGACGAGAAATGCAAAGCATAATATGATGGATTGAAAAGATTCTTCATTGGCAAGTTTCTGGACTTAAAGTTGGTTGATTTTATAACTGTCCTAATTAAAGTCCTAAAAACTCCAAGAGATTATGCATAGCATTCTTGCCAAAGATATGGTTCTAAGTAAATCATTTCAATGGTTGCTTTTATTGAAAGACTACCACCATCTTGAAAAGATTTCAAGAATTATCTTAAAGTGTGGGGGCGAGAAATGTTATGTATATTGGTATGACAACTTCTCTCTAGTGAAATTATTACAATTGACTATGCGAATTCATAGGATAATATTGCGGATACATCAACAAAAGGCGAACTAGAGAGATAGTTGTAAAAAATCAAGGAGAATAAGATTAAGGCCATAAATAAGTAATCATAACGAAAACCCTACCTAGCTGATTGGAGATCCCAAGATTTAAGTTCAAAAGTACAACCAAGTTATGAAGCCGGTGTAGAGTACTGTGAATTTTTCTATTCGTTTTTGTATATAAACAGTACTAATATGTGAAGGTTAAGCATAATCTTTTAATGATTCTGAATCAAGTATGTGATATACTGCACATTCAGAAATTACCTATGTGAGTGGGAAGTGAGGGCCGCTTCTGTGAGAATTGAAAAAGCCGAATTCTCTAAAGTACTTATAAGACCATGCAGTGTTCATGACCAAAATGAATACAATAGTGAGAACCAACTTTGTTCGAGGGATAATTGTGTGATTTCTATTGTCTAGGCTTACATCAAAGGTTGACAGTTCAAATACATCAAGTCTACTAATTGACCGAGTAAGTCCGATAGATCTCACTAGGAAAATTTCAAAGTCTCAGACTACTTATCTTGATGCAACGTTCTCTCATGGAATATTCGCACATTGCATATCATGCATTCATGGAGAGTTTTGATAATTGAAGTTCTCATTTATGTGGAGGATTGTTGGAACTTTTTCACAAAGTCTCATAAGCATTTGAATGAGAAATGAAGAGTTGTTTCGATTCGTAACCCTTCATCAATAAAACAGTACGATATCGCAATGTTTCGTCGAAACTGCACGATTTCATGATGTTTCGTCGAATCCTTTCAACGAAATCGTGCCTTTTCTTCGACAAACTCTTTCGACGAAACATATGTCTTCGTGACTCTTCATTCTTTTAGAAGATGTCTATTCGGTTTCGTAACTTTTCATTTGTTTGAAATAGAACTGTTTATATTCGCGACTCTTCGTTCTTAACTTCTATTTCGTGAATTTTCGTATCACTGTCTATAAATAATAGCATTGACCATCGTATTAGAAAAAAACATCAAACACGAGCATTAGATATAATCGTTATGGTCGTCGTTCATTCATCATCGTCATCCTTTTGTGCGACTATTCCGCGAAGTTATGTTCGAAGGTTTACTTTGAAAGAAGTACCGGTTTCGAGAAAAGGCAATCTGTTTTATCTTGGGAGTCAATTGTCCAAGAACCTTGGGTACCCGTTGAGAGGATAAATTTGTCTTAAGACACGATGTTATTTCGTTGGGCTCGGATCATTCATCTACATTCATATTACTTGTTTGCAATTGATTTCAGATTTGTCTATCAACCTAATTATCTATACGAACATCAAGTATTGTTTATAGGCGACAACAATTTTAATACACGAACTTATAACCTCTTAGCGGGCAACACAAATAGCAGCAGATATTGATGCTTCTTCGGTAAGAACAACCACGGCTGCGCTGACACATAAACCTCTTCAGAGCGTCCCGCTCGACTAAATATTTTGGGCACATATCAGTCCCTTAAAACTTGTTTTGACAGCCACTTGAACAAGAAGAGACCGTTCTATCGCATATTCGAACAAGATTCAAGGATGTGCATCCCAAGGACATCACAAGTCCAGTGCACTCTTAGGTTCAAACTTAATCAACTTCTTCGGGGTCAAACACGAAATATTGTGTCTAAAACACTCAACATCTGCTGCTCCATCCATGAAATGAAATAGGCATCCGAGGACTTTTGTTGTGATTTATTTATGGCACCAATCTTCTCGCGCGGCCATTTTCTAAATAAAGATAAAAAGGAGAAAGAGGGTGATTAAACTAGAATTCTCTCCAAGAACACCAGCGACTTGAAGCAGTCCTCAGTTGCGGTTCGCTAAGCGAACAGGAAGGCACCCCCTCCATATTCCACCATTATTGGAGTCATTGACATCTTCGACTATCATCCCCTGTCGCGCGAGAAAAGGGAATTTGTATGTGGTAGATGCCAATTGGTTTCATCAATCTAAGCATAGCCGATCGACAGATCAAATCATGACATTAAGCAGACATGTAACATTCCATCTCTCGCAATTGCAGTGAGAAATCAGACACTAATGACTTATCCACGATATGGGAAACACAGAGTAACACTCATTCCGCATGCACAGAGCGCCGATACAGAACAGAAGGATTATCATCTAGCAATCGTTGATCCCGACGTCAGGATTCACTTTTGGCCGGGGCAGAGAAACGCAACAGAGCATATTGTTGTCACTTCTATCCACGCAATCGGACGTTGCCGGCCTCAATCCACAAATTTTGCTGCTTCCACTTAGATATCACTGCTGTCTGAAGAAGTCACGGAGATTGCCTCCCGCAAATCACGGTCGGCACTGTGCTTAAAAACTCACAGCAACTTTGGAGTCTGAAAAGTGACAATAAAAAAGCAATTTTCTGGAGCATTTGTTATTGGATTCATGGTAATCATCTCATCGTTTAATGACACGTCCAGTTACAAACTAGCTATTGCCCCCATTAGGAGAGATATGATGCAAGTTGACCGTCTTGTGGCGCTAACTGTGTCGCAGGAAGACGGGTGATCTGTCAAGAAGGGTCTACATTATGCATCATCGAGGAGAAATCTGCCGGTTGGATTCAACAGGAAAATAAGTGATCGACTTAATTGTTCGGACTTTACTTTCTTTAAATCGCTCTTGGAAATTAGACAACATTTGTGAGTTCCATAATGCATCAGTCTGAATACACAGAATTCAGATACCGCTTCCCATTGAAACACCAGGGGACCTAGGAACAGCTTTTACTTCTTAGGAATCTCCTGCCTCCTTGTTCTTCAAATGAAATGCTTCAATCTATAATGCTTGAAAGGAAAGGACCACAGTACTCCCTAAGTTAGAAAAGGTTGTCTTGAGAAAGAGCATGGTGAAGGGAATGTTCTCTTGTTTCATCTTCGTTTTACACAGCAGACAAACACCCATCAATGGAATACTGCTATACGCATCCCATCTTTGATCTACAATCTATTTAAAATAGCAAGCCTTTCGATAAAAGCATGCTTCGGAACATTTGGCCTAAAACCAAATGAGTTCTCGTGCCAATAAAACCTTGGCTCCATGGAGGCTTAGTAACTTCCATGCTTCCTTTTTATTCAACTACTTCATGATGAGCGTCGAGTTAGACCTGGGGAATTTAACTCTGCCTACAGTAACTTGAATGGCAAGTAGATCCTCAGATCTGGGAGAAGACCAGCTCCAACCAAAGTTCCTTCTATTACAGCAGCCACCTTAGCATTCTTTTGAGTATCTTGAGTCATAAAGAAGTGTAGAAGGAAATCTATTTATGCTTTTCATTTTGGGTCTATTAACCTTTCCCACATTTATTGCTCCTCCCATACTTTGGCCAATGATATATATTATCAGTAGCTCCTGCACTTATGTTTCGGAAATCGTCATAGATGTCATACTTTCATCGAGTTAACACTCATAAACAGTCTTTTCGATCCTACTACATTGGTTTTGATACTCAATTTCTATCGCAGACATTGTCATGTCAGCATCTCCAACTTCTTCCACGGTTACGTTGGCATGAAAAGGGAGTCGAGACCTTGTTATCCCTAACAACACAATAAGTTGTTCTTAGCATATGAAATTCCTCTGTGGAATTTATATTTTTTCTTCCCACAGAGCAAATCTTGGAGACGATGACCCGTGTTGTAACTTGTTTAGTTCCAGGGAGCGGCTGCAGTTCGTTCTAAATCGACCAACAGGTTTATGAAAATCCAACTAATAAGCAAGACACTTGACATATAGAAATATTTGACGCACCCTCTCATCAAGAAGAACCATATCAAGACGTACCAGTTTCCTGTTTTCTGTGATTAACTACATTCCACAGCATGGAAAGTCATAATTTAATCCTTTATCCATCTGAATGATCAAGCTTTAAGTCCTCTAATAGGAGATTTTCTTTCGTACCAAACGATGCCTATTATGACTAAAAGAACATGAATCTTTTCGTTGAAATGGCTTTCGAAGTTAAAGAGTTCGAACAGTATTTCTTTTTGAACACTCAGCGCTTAGTGTGGAGCCTGGAAAATCATTTGGTGATAGTTTGCGAGGAGGCGTTTGATAATCTGTGAACTCGCCCCACAACTCTTCCTCCTGTTAAAAAGAACAGGGGAACTGCATTTCTGGAAAATCACTTGATGCCAATACTATCTCTCTCCTCCTCTTCACCATCTCTAGTCTACTATCCTAAGCAAACGTCATTCAAGGCACCTTTGATTCGATGCTCAAAGTTCAACGGGGCGAGCTCATCCCATTGAAAGGCGAATTGGAAATATATCTCAACCCCATCTATAGTATGTATGCCAACGGAGTCAGTGAAATCGTGCTATTCGAGGCCAAAAGAAGATGAAAACGACGGGGCTGGCGCCTTGGCAGAGTGATCTGATCAGTGTGCGTAGAAGAAAGTGGGAGCCATGAAACTAGAACGAATTCTCTAGACTCCCACAAAAGAAGGGAAGATCACAAGAACACTGATGAGGCAGTCCTTGCCTCTCGTGTCAAGCCACTCCATAACCACATGCTCAACAGGCGATCTACATCGTCCGAGAAAAGAAGCCGCGCTGAGAGCGAGACATCATCGTATCCAATGAATTGGGGTGCGCCACAGAAATTGATCTCTTTCAAGCTAAGCAACGTTTGAGAGAATATAACATAATAGGATGCACGTATGAATTGCGTCAGAAAAACTCCACGTCAGAGAATTGATGTGGTATTAAGCAGTTAATATATTCAAATTAGCCCATGGCTTAAGTTTTTAAATGATGGGGAACCCAACTAGATATATTGATAAACTTTTGCAATCGATGTGGATACAACTCGGATCTGTCTAAAACCGACGCCGATACGGCGAATGAGTACTGAAAAGCATTGGCTTGTTGCTGTCCTTGTTGAACCAAACAGACAACTGATGCTCGGTCCGCCACGAGATTAAGACTATTTGTCCGAGGATTTTTCCAATCGGTGGCCCTTTTTGTCCTTTTTTTTAATCAAATGGAAGACTCGAGATGTTCAAGCAAAATCAATGATAAATATATTTTTTTAGGGAGAAAAAAATTTGTGTCCATCGCGTCTCTTGTCCGGATAAAATGCCCCCGCCTGCTAAATCCGTCCAAGCCCACAAATACCTCCCCCCCCCCCCCCCCCCCCCCCCCGGCCCATTTTCACATTTATTTAGCAAATTATTTCTTCTTCTTTTTCCAATTTAAGTGAGATTTACATTCCAAAATTGACGGTCGAGTGGATCTATAAATAGAGGGCATGGCTTGCAATATACCCTCAAGGCTCAAGCAACGAGAAGAGTGGTAAGCCTTGTGGGGTGTCGAAGACAGCTTTGCACCAAGGAGAGATATCTCACATGGCCTCGTCCTCAATGCTCTCGTCTCTGGCCGTCCTGGCCGTCCCGGCTCAGGCCACCATGTTCGCCCCATTTGCCGGCCTCAGGTTCGCCTCCGCTTTCCCGGTCACCTGCAAGTCGAACGAGGACATCACCTCTCTCTCTCCAGCAATGGCGGAAGAGTCCAATGCATGCAGGTAGTTGGACTTGTATTGTAATCGTTAGGTAGACACTTACCACTCTCAGATTGTGAATAATAACAACAATGCTAATTTCTAGATGACTAATTAAAATCGCACGGACTCAACTCCACTGTACTTAAAACTCGACTGGGCTTGGAGATGCCGCGCTCGGTGCGACATTCGGACTTAATCAAGGTTGAGATTTCTACGTACTCGAGCTCTAGGACAGAAATATTAAAGAGTAGAACATGGGTGCTAAGACGACTTTAATGGCGATCGTCAGGTGTGGCCTCCTTTCGGGAAGAAGAAGTTCGAGACGCTGTCCTACCTCCCTCCCCTCTCTACCCAATCCTTGTCCAAGGAAATCGACTACCTTCTTCGCATGGGATGGATTCCCTGCATCGAATTCGAGCTCGAGGTGACGTTTCCTCTTCATCCTCTCTAAATAGCACTCATTCAGGTATGTGTGTTCGAAATCTGATGTTTGTGTTTGCGATCTCGACCTTGCGCAGAAGGGTTTTGTGTACCGACAGAACCACAGGTCCCCCGGGTACTACGACGGGCGGTACTGGACGATGTGGAAGCTCCCCATGTTCGGGTGCACCGACTCGAGCCAGGTGCTGAAGGAACTTGAGGAGGCCAAGAAGGCTTATCCCAAATCGTTCATCCGGATCATCGGCTTCGACAACAAGCGCCAAGTGCAGTGCATCAGCTTCATCGCCTACAAGCCGCCGGGCTTCTAAATTCGCGACCCCGCTCGGGTTGAGGAAGGGCTTGTGCCGTGAACTTTCCTTTTTGAACTCTTTCGATCGCTCATGCTTTCGCAATGCCTGCCTGTTGCAGTCGTCCTTTTCTTCCTCGCGTGTTTTTTTTTTTATTTTGAACAATTTGGACCACCCGGAATGATAGAAGGGCCTCAATGCACATAAATGAGCAAAACTAATGTCAGATCAAGTCCTTCTATCGCCACACTGTGTTGTCTTTGATTCTCTCCCTCTCCCCCCTATATCACCTATTACACAGTATGCGCTCATTCTACTAAATCAAGCCAATTACGCGACCAAAAAACATTAAAAAAAGAAGAAGAAGTTGCTAGACTGACTGTCTGACAATGCCATTAATTATCTTTTATCACACAATTTTCTAATCAATGAGCGTTTTATGTAAAAAACATGGTGGTGATGTGTGTATCTACGGTTGAGATTGTCCGGATCCTGACATTATTGTCAAAGAAGCATTTCCCCTTAACAAAAAACATATTCTGTTGGCCAAATGAGTACGGCTTTTCAGCTATAAACTTAAGGAAAACATGTCTTGACTTGTCATTATTTGACGAGATTAACAGACTCAACCTTCAACGACCCCGTACCGGGAAACTACTTGCACATTAATACTTGTGTATAGTTTGTACAGCGAATCACAACAGTGATGAAGAGCAAACATGCTAGCAATACTCCTAACTTCAAAATTTCGCAGTGATACGATCACCGATCAATTTGAGCTCTCTAAAGCTCAAGCCAAGCATGATACTTTCCTCAAAGAAATTGCATGACATTAGAAATTAGGGCAAAATACTTTGTTAAAATCATTTTCACCACAAGTGTCATAACTTTTATGCAACGCTTTATGACTTTTTTTTTTATTTTCTCTTACATGAGTTCCATATCCGTGTAAAATTGTTACACTTAGGAAGAGTTTCTTTTGACATCGGGTCTTACTTTTGCTTGGACAAAGGAAATGAATGATTCAAGGCTGAATAATTTTTACCATCCAATTTGCTCTCCATTGTGAACTTGATGAGGCGAATTGCCCCAAATTGAGGGGTTAGGGATCTTCGACAAGGAAATTCAATTTTTCCCCAATTAGTTCAAATTGGGTTAGGGTTCTTCAATTAAATCTCTAAACGATGTTGTCTTCCTTCTCACTTGTTGTCGTCATCTTGCTGGCAAGCCACATGTGGTGTTATACAATAAAATTAAGCGGTAAAGGATCGTTAGGCGAGACAACTGGCCGATAGCACTTTTTTTTAGGAAGAAAATTTTCATTTCATTTGAAGAACTGCATAATTTCAAGACAAAATTAATCATAAAGCGTTACAATCCAGTGCAAAAATAAAAAATAAATTAACTTCATTTATCTTGTAGCGACTCCCTCCTTCTACAATAAGGGATTTGTGATAGCGTCATAGCACAATCTATCACCGATCATCGAAACTTGCATCATCATCGGTAATAAGCAAACGCCGAAATAATACTCTATAGTAACTATCGTTTTGCCATAAAATGGTACACGCCTAGATTCGACGTCCTCGGTACCATAACCGGACAGAGATTAAAACAACATAATTGGATTGAAGAGGCAAAAATAACGTCTTGTAAATCCCAGGTCTATTTTTAGATCGAGGTAGAAGAGCTCCTAAATTAGATCCAAATCTAAATTGGGAGAAAAGAGTTATAAAGCAGACACAGTCGATCAAAATACTTTCAGACATACTCTCTGTTAAATGCAGCGAAATAAAAGCTTTAGAGACTAGAAAGAAGATGAACGATGTCCACAAAATCACTCAATAAATCTTGAAGATTCTTAAAAATGAAACGATAGGAAGATAGATAGGGATATAGAGAGGAAGAAGGAATAGAGGGAGAGGGAGAGAGAGTTTGTCTCCTTCCCTCCCTCGTCCCTCCTCAAGGCCGATCTTCAGGCGAAAGGAGGGGGTTGGGGTTGGTGGCCGGAGTAGAGAAACAAAGATCCGCTGGTTGCACTTTCTTTTTTTCTTTTTTCTTTTTTTTTTTGGTGGTCGGGAATAACTTCATTTCATTTAA
The DNA here is from genome assembly GCA_028455895.1 of Rhodomyrtus tomentosa. NCBI lineage: Eukaryota > Viridiplantae > Streptophyta > Magnoliopsida > Myrtales > Myrtaceae > Rhodomyrtus > Rhodomyrtus tomentosa. The sequence continues at coordinate 5,765,611 of JAPCWY010000003.1, read as the reverse complement.
AGTAGGTAATATGGAAGGGCCAACCCAAATGGGCTTCAGAACACAGAACATCTAAAAGACATTGAGGAGGACTTGAAATCCAATTTTGAGGAAAAGACAGACGAAGTTGAGCCTTTAACTACCTAGTCTGCAGCTTTGTTTTGGCCCCTGATTGCACTTAAGTGAATGGTTTACACCAAATTTGGCACTCAAACAAGCGAAACAAAAGTTGTGACACTCGAGCGGCATCATATGAAAGTCTTATTTTTCTATTTATTCCTGTCCTGGAATATTGCGAAAGATATGCATTTGGTGGTGCGATGTTTGAACGACCCATTTAAGTGGCGTCAATCATTCAATTGTTAGGAACGTCCATCAATATCGCTTTCGAGGGACGTCTAAGAATTCAGGCCTCGTGGCTAAGACCTGAACGTCTGAGAATTCAGGCTCAAATGACGTCTTAACTATTTTGAGCTTTACCTAAGACCACTGATTCAACACAGCCACGTTGGGCCAGCGTGGCTCAGCCATTTTATGGGTCGCGCAGGTCGTGCCGCGGGCCAGCACAAGTTGATGGTCCGTGTCGAGCCAGTTCGTGGGCCGCCTCACTTGCCTAGTCCATCGGCTCCTGTTGCCGCCCACTTACATCAAAAGGCACCTTTTAGTTTTGGGATATGTTCCTTACAAATCCTGAAACTTATTGCAAAGTGCAGTTTAGTCATAAAATTTGCAAAATATGTAATCGAGTCATCCCATTAACTCTATCCAATTTGGCTAACGAAAAATGTTGAATTGGCTTTTTTTTAATACATTTTATCTCTCCAACGTAGCGATGATGTGGCTAAAACGATGTCATTTTATTCCAAATTTGATTTTTAATATAATTTTCTATATCAATGAATTTAAGCTAAAATTGAAAAAAAAACCAGAAGCAAAAAAAGCGACGATGGTGGGAAATGGTCGGCGGGTCCCAGCTAGGGGCTAGTGACCCTCGCGCGACTTCGTGCATGGATCGAGTGGCCCTCGTCCAGTTCTAGTCACAGCCCTCAACCGGCAACTCCCGCCGATCAATTCCCCATCATCACTAGCCTTTTTCGACGGTGATAGAGCGGCGGCGAGCCCTCGCCGTTGCTTTTGCTTTTGGATTTTTTTTTCTTCTTCTCAATTTTAGTTTTTTTTTTAAATTAATTCAAATAAAAATTATATTAAAAATTAAATTTAGACTAAAACGACGTCGTTTTAGCAACGTTATCGCCATGTAAGAGAGATAAAATATATATAAAAAACTCATGTTAGCATTTTTTGTTAGCCAAGTTGAACAAAATTAATGAAAGGACTCGATTTCATCGATTTGATAAATTGTAGGAGTCGATTATACTTCTCACAAGTTTTAGGGCTCAATTGTATTTTCATGGTAAATTTTAGGAATTTCAGTAAATATGTCCTTTTAATTTTCCTTCCTTTTGGCAAATTCAATGCATAAAAGCACGATTAGTCTCTTATCAAGAAGCTGGTACCGGAAAGGACAAGTTTGTTAGATGGACGCTCCATTGCCAAGAGCAATTGAGAATAAGATGTGGCTTCTAAGTAATAAGAGTGCACGAGAATATAAGGCTTAAAACTTACCCAAAAAAAATGGAGGAAATTCTACAATAAAAAAGAAAAAATCTTGAGCTTATTTCACTTTTGACAATTCAATTATAATTTTTTTAATTATGCTAATCGAATCCCAACGATTTTTACGTTTTGCCACTTGCGCCCATCCGGCTAATTTTGGTCACAAATTGCTGATTATGGACGTTGGCCATCCTACGTGGCACGATTGATGCCGATGTGGATAAATTTAATTATATTTTAATATTCTTTGAATTTTTATTAAATATTTCACATTTACATTTACATTTTTTCTTTCTTTTTCTTCTTTTTTCCTTTTTTTTTATAAAAAAAATGGTCGGCGAGGGCCTGATGACCCACCCTTGCCAACTGCCAAATACGACGTCTGGCATCCACTTCAACGATTTCCAGCTATAATTATCCGGATGGTCTCAATTGACACTATTAAAATGTTTACAATTGAATGGAAAAAAAAAGTCCAAATATGTTCAAAGTTTTTTTGGACAATTTCGCCTAAAAAATGCAGGAAGCAAGAATGCGCTTAAGAGATTGCATTTGTAGCAATAATAAGAAGTGCTTAAGCTTAACGAAGTCGTTAATTATAAGTGGTTTCAATACAAAAAATGTGAAAAGTTCAAATCACTAGGCGTCGATGCTCACCGTCCGTGTGGTCCACGTCCACGTAATCTTGAGGTGGGAGCCGTTATCTACTATTCGGCGTAGACCACGTCAATCGGCCACGTTTAGCACGACCCTTTGAATGTCTTATCCTTGCCGTGCCTGGCCTTGGCTCGGAGCATTATTTCAACTCGCTTCTTCGACTGTGGAAGTGAAGAGGAGGGGAATGACAGACGTACATGAGTGATCCAACTCTCGAGATAACGCACGTATGAACGGTTTACGTTGCACGCTCTTTGGAGATTTGACGTGCCGAGCTTACAGCATGCTTTACCGGCTGTGTATTTTGCTACCGCACGATTCCGAGAATAGCCTGCCTAATATTTTATTAGAAGTTTATACATTTAACCTTACAATCTGGACAATTCATTTTTGGATGAACGGTCCAGATTTTCGATTTTTAGAGGGATAATTTTTTAAATTATATATATATATATATATATATATATATATTTGTTAGTTATAATTTGGATCATATATTCATAACACGAACGGCCCGGATTGGAATTTTAGGGCCGAACATTCTAAGGAAAGTTTAGACAATCTTTTTATGAAGATAAGCCCTTTGAGGGCTTGAGTAGTCTCTTTTAAGAAATGGCAAAGGCCCTAGGCATTTTATATTTTTATCGATTCAATCCTAAATATTTTTTCACCTTTTGTCAATTCAGTCATATTTGTTGGAATCGTTGATGTGGAAGCCGTTCGCCCTAGCGTGGCACCGTCGACGCTAACGTGGTCAGCGGTGGTGGAGGCGGCTAAGGAAAAAGGGAAAGGGAGAAAAAGGAACAAAAAAAGAAAAACGGGAAAAAAAATTCAAAAAAAATTATTAAAATTATTCACAACATCATATAGAACGAACGACATCCACGTCAATAATTTCTAGTTAATATGATTGAATTAGCAAAAGATGAAAAAAATTCATGACTGAATCGACAAACTAAAAAAGTTTATCGTAGAATTGGCAAAATTGCATATGATTTAGGATTTTTTTTTTTTTGGACAATTTTCTGAAGAAACGGCCAAACCTCATTAGGTACAACAGACTTCCCATTTCCAATTAAGGGATGTATAATCATTGAAGTGATGGGGTGGCACCCAACTTTTTGATTTCCTTGCTGTCCTAAATCTGTAGGTATTTCCAAAATAAGGAGGTTCTTCCGTGTCTCAACCACCTTTCCAATCTCCAATTCATAAGCTGATGAACTTCAACCAAAAAAGGGAAAATCAGCATTTTATATACTTGATTTCAGGAGCAGGGCATAATTTTATCTGTTCTCTTTGCTAACTTTTCTTCTCAGCTGTGTGTTGTGGCCCTGTGGGCAATCAACCTTTGACCTGAAGCAGAGCTTTCGTGGGCAAAGCGATTCGCCCATGTCGATTCTTGGAAGAAACATCACATAGAGCCCCGAAAACGGGGTGTCGGATTCTCCTCTGCTTTGAAAAATGAAGTGTAAGAAGTTGATTGCACATAGTGTCAGCATTTCTCCCTTGATGATTGAGTTACTGCGAGGAAAATTATCCAAAAAACCGTAAATTTACTGTGCAGCCGATTCAGTCTTAAAATTATTCTAATTTAGTCATTAACCTTTGAACGATTTGTCAATTAAGTTATAATCTTTTAAGTCGCGCCAACTTAGTCCTAAACGTTTTGACGATGTTCCAATTTTAGTCCCATACCTTTTTAGAATTTGTCAAACTTTGTTTTTTTTCAATTTATCAATGTAGTATCTAAATAGTATGTTTAGGATTAAATTGGCAAACTATCAGAATATCTCGGAGTAAATTGACACAAACTAAAATAATTAGAACTAAAAATTGATAAATCGTCAAAAATTTTAGGATTAAATTGTTGCAATTGAAAAATTTAGGATTTAATTTATGCAATAAATTTAAGACTTTTTCAGCAATTTATCCCAATTATCTATCGGAAAATACGAAACTATTGAAAATCACGTAACATGAATTTAATGTTAATTGGCAAGTGACCCCTATTGCCTTCTCTCTCTCTCTTGACACCTATTGCCTTCGAATTGGCAATTACTTGGACAAGAAAAGTCCCAAAAAGGAAAGTGAAAGAAGGAAAAAAAAGGACCATTCAAATCTATCATTAACCTTCGCTGCAAGGAAGCTATCAGGAAATAGGATTTGCGGCAGAAGCTGCGTAATCGAACATCAAGACATTGGCTGTCAGCCCAATCATTTCTTAAATTGATTACTTTATTTATCAATTTTTTTTTTTGTTCATGGACTATATTCACCATCACATTATTTAGAAACGAATTTAAAAAAGAAGCACGCGGAACAAATGTGCGGTAAAATTGAGGAGATAATATCAATTGGAGGGGGTGAAAATCGTATTTACAGACTCGAGTCGAATTCACCACGTTGTTTTCGACCCCACCGCGTCGACCATTATTCTAAAGCACGACACACCGAACCACCGGCGACACAAGGAACCCCGACTCACAAACCCCCAGTCAGAACCGCTCAGCCCTCGACTCACTCACCAACTCTTCCGAGACGATGACCGCGTCGGCGTCCCACCACGTCTCCACGTCGGACTCCGTCACGCTCTTCAGCGGCGAGCTGGCGTTCCTCATGTCCCCGAGCATCAGCTCGCCGCCCGCTTCCAAGAATAGCTTCTCCGCGCCGCCGCAGTTGACTCGCTTGATGTTGGCCGCCGACCGAGGAGCCCACTCCGCGATTATCGACGGCGCCCGGGGACACGTGCGCGTGTCCCACACCCTCAGCGCCATGTTCCCCGAGCTGCTCGCCCCGGCGGACAAAATCGCAGCCGGCGACTGCAACGGCGCCGCGGAAATCGCCGGGATCCCAGACGTGCCGGATGAGAACGAGCTCAATCTCTGTCCCGTGTTGAAGTCGGTGATGGAGATCTCGTCCCCAAACGAAGTCGGAGATTCTCCTTCGGGGTCCAATCCAATCTCGAGCCCTAGATTCCAGAGCTTGACGACGTCCGTTCGGTCGCAGAAGCCCGATAAGTGTTCACAGAAGAAGCTCCGCCGTCGCCGGACATTGGAGCTCACGCCTTCGCGCTGCGAACTCGCCGAGCCCTTGACGACGAAAACTTCGTGGTTTCGCGACGAGTCTTCTATGAGCTCGATTTCGCCTTCCTCCGTTTCTGAAGAAGAAGCAGAGCAAGACGATGACGAGCAGGCATCGTCTTCCTCGCTACGATCTATGAAGCTTCTGAGAAAAGATTGGGACTGCGCCGGCGACGCCGAAGCGAGGTCGTTCTGGTACTTGATGACGAGGAACCTGATTCGGTTGATTATGGTGCCGAAAGAAGCAACGAGCGCGAGGATCAAAGCACCCCACTTCCAGAAACTGTAGGCCTGCGCAATCGTTCTGACGGAGAACGAGAGAAACTGAGAGAGAAAAGATGGGCCTTGCAGAGAGCTTATGCCTGCTTCGAAATCGCTTAATGTGTTTATGACTGGTATCTCCATGATGATGGGATCGACGAGAATCGTTCAGCAAATGGAGGTGCTTCAATGGCTGAACGAAAGAGGAAGGAAAACAAAGTCAAGAATTGATAAGAAACAGAGATTTCCCTTGCGCAGAGCTTCAAACGAAGAGAAAAGCGAGAGGAAGAGTGGGAACTTGGGAACCCCAGCGTCTCTTCTTTTATAAAGGTCATTTGCTCTTTTCTTCGTCCTCCTTGGTTAGGTCAGTCTTTTAATCACATGCCACTTGGACAGTAATTGTAAATTAGATCGAAATCTCACGCATCCCTCGCTAATTACAGAGTCAAAACAGTGCATAAACAACTTATTTGTAAAAAACAGATTGTAATTTTTAAATTACACGAATCATATCATTTGCACTGATCGAACTAGATATCTAAACACGATTATACGGTTTAAATGAAACGCGAAATAAACTGCAGGAAATGTTAATACTCGTTCCTCACTAATCGTAATCATGTAAGATAAAATTAGTTATTACTTTGATTTTGATGGCTATTAGACTAGACGGACGACTATTTTTAATTTTTTACCACGATTTTAGGGTGGATGAAGAACACAGACAATAAAAGTAAGAGCAAAGACCCGGTTTGTCGCGGATGACGTGGGAGACGATTATTGGCTGTGCGGCGAGGGATTTTCTGTCCACGTCAGAAAAAGGGCTGGTCTTTTTTGTTTTATTTAACATTTTCTAGATAGGGACAGGTGAATCGGCAATATTCCAAACGAGGGGCCATCGGGCGGATGAGAACCAGAACGAGAGCAAAATCTGACCCTACAATTTCATTTTTCGGTGGGACGGATCCAATTCGTGGGTTTCAGGTCAGGGACGACTCCGACCATCTAGATGTTGACACGTGGCGATGGTACGGAGCAACCATCAATTTTAAACGATTGCACCATATACTGTCTCTTATCGAATGACACGGACTCGTTAGGCGAGAAAAATTCACTTTCAATGTGCCAACTGGCAACGCGTGTAAACACGAGAAAAAAAAAATTTAGTAATTTTGGGGACATTCTGTCGTAAGTCGCCGAGTAAATAATTATTAAGAGGAGGAAACGAGAGACTCGAAATTTACCAACTCAGCACGTCTGACCTTTTAGAATGTCAATTGGCATTCATTGGAGGTAATTTTTAGAGCTAGTCTCCCACAGCATACTTATGTAAGTGAAGTTACCATGACGAGTTGGCAGTCGCTACCATAGAAGGCTATGTCAAATGTACAATAGAATATAATAAATATCACGTATCGATTTTAATTAACCTTTTCGAAAGGAACGATTATAGGTTCTCCTACATAGTGCGTATGCCTTACAAAGTTGTACCAAAAGCTTCTCTTTTACCTTTTGTATATCAAACACTCATTGCAAATGGGGCGGCACTATTTCCACTATTTGCATGGTTTAAGCACTCCCTTTCACATTATGATGTCCATTTTGTTTTTGTTTTTGTGTTTGTTTTTATTTTTTCTTCTTTTTCTTCCGCTTGCCTTCTTTGATACCCTATGCATACCAACAGATAGGTTCTAGACGAAATCTAAATCGACCCTAATATTGCTCATCCCTACTTTTTTCTCAATCATGTTTTCTTCTTTTTTGCTTTTATTTTGTTATTTTTTTTGTTGTAACGATCGAGATGAGAATTTGTCGCACTCATCCGGTTTCCAAAGATAATGGAGGAAGCTTTCAAGAGTGCATAGATTGAGTACAAGCATAATAGTCCATGGAGGAGGAGAATCTATAAAGTAGTTGTTAAAGCACTTCTACCCACTTCATGTCGAACAATCAATAATTGGATGAATGGCGGAACCCCTTTGAAATTAAAATACCTCGATGATTTTTATAATTACTAGATTGTGAGTGGATTTGATTGGAGTGATATGAGAAATCCACTCACAATCTTTAAACTACGAATGAGAAGCCAACTTTTGCTACGAATGTTTATGAATTCATTCAAATACATTGTTGCTCAAATTCACAAGAAATTAACAGTTGTAGTAGATGGTACGAGCAAAAAGAGAATTTGATTATGTTGATCAGTCTTTCAGATTACTCATATAGATAAAAGAACAATTAGATCACGAAAGCATCACAGACTAAATCAACATAATCATCCTAGGAACAAACGTTAAGAACATGACTTCTTATCTCCGGTAATTATTGAATAATTCAATAGCAATATGTTTTGGAGCCCACATTGGTTGAGTTTTTTCTTGTCGTTGATCCTTAGATTGCGGGAGGCGACGCCATCCTCATATCCTGGAGTTCCTAATCAACAAAACCACCAAGAAGAAAAAGGGAAGTGAAAGAAAAAGAAGAAAAAAATAAAATAAGTACATTGTGGAGGGGAGTGTCTAAGCCAAAGTGAGAGCGAAAAAAGTGCGGAGCTGTGTCTACAAAAGCACAGTATTAAGGAGCAAAAAAAAAAAAAGGATAAAAGAAAAAGGGAGAAACCTTATCCTTTTTATCATTTTTCTTTTGGGCAAATTTTTTGCCTCACAGCAATAGTCTGGCTTAACAAGCGCCTTCGCCCTTCTAATCTAAAACTCAGGCTCAAATCACCACATTTGCCAAGGATCGAGTGTAATTAAGCCGGAGGGGAGGATTGTTTATATGCGGCATACGCATTGGTGTCCTCAAAATTTTTCATTGGTGAAGGCATCTTAGCCTATCATTAACCCAAGCCACTATAGCTATTAGCAATTTAGCAGTGAGCACCGATCTTGGTCCAAGTCAGGAATCGGATCCGACCAGACCGGCCGGCTCTGACCCAAATTTGCGGGAACCAACCCAATTCCCGATTTCCAAAGTTTCAAGCAGGAAATGATAACCGCGCCGGTTGCCGGTTCCTTGTGCGGAAACGGACCGGCTTTATTTTTTATTTTTATTTTTTTTTGTAAATTTTGTTTTTCTTGCGTACTAAAGAGACAGCACAATTATCTTCCAAGCACGTGAGGATGGGACGACTGAATTGGACGGTTGAAAGGGGCTGGGAGGGACCAGCGGTGATTTCACTGCATGCGTGTGTAACTTTTTTGATGGCTCGTATGACAACGTTGTAAGCTGTAAGCATCTTTCTATCTAACAAAAAGAACAACACTAACGAAAGGTGACGATCATAATTGAAGAAAACAAGAATTGTATAAAAAAAAGTATGCACAACCATTATGTTCCAGCCTAGGAGCCGAACCAGACCGACCGGTCCAGTTCCTAAATGAATAGGATCGATTCCCGAATCCACAAACCGGGAAACGATCCTGTCTATTTGGATTCCTAATTTCGGAGTCGGAATCAACCCACTTTGAGACCGATCACCCCCTAGTAGCTATCAAGATCGAACCTTGCATTCTTTAGAGATTATGACTGCTAAGGTCGGCCGTGATTGTCATAATCAAGAACTTACATTAATTATGAGAAGCGCAAATTGAGAAAAGATAAAGAAAGAAAGTAAACAACCCACGCCTCTCCCCCCCCCCCCCCCCCCCCCCCCCCCCCCAAAAAAAAAAAAAGGTGGGAGGCCATTGAAAATGGGACTTAACGTCCCTATCAGCAAGCCAGTAAGCAAAGCCTCGCTCTTTACTTTCGTTAATGATTCTAATTATGCGCACTGAATTGTACAACTTCATTGATTTATTTTTGGTAGCTTAATGGTGCACCATAAAGTAAGTGCTAAGAATAATTGAATTTAAAAAAGTAAATGATCAACAACCACTCCACTCAAAATGGCAAAATTAATGTTAGCTTTTTTAAACAAATTAGAAGGATTATCATGTCCTATTTGAGGGAAAATTATAAACAAAAAGTCTCAAACCTATTGTAATTCTGTCAGTACAGTTTATTTGGCTGACTGGCACTGATGTGAACTTTTTTAAATGAATTTTAATAATTTTCGGACTCTAACTCTTTGATCTGAATTTTTTTTATTTTTTATTTTTCTCCCCAATCCTTAGGGTCGGCAAAGGTTGCCGGCTGATTGCGGCTTGCCATTGGCAAGGGCGTCCTGGCCCTTGTTGGCCCAAGGGCGGGGAGGAAAAATCTAAAGAAAAGAAAAAAAAAAGAACACTAAAAGAAATCATAAAAATTCAACAAATTATTGAAATATTATTAAAAAAAGGTTCAGGTCAATGCTGGCCAGCCAAATTGATTGAATTATCACAAATGCAAAGGTTTACAACTAAATTAACAAAAAAAAACATTTAGGACTAAATCCGCACTATTACAATAGATGTATTAATTTTTTTGGTAATTCTCTCCTATTTGAGTTGAATATGTCATGTTGACTACATACGTGTAATGTTTGTTTTTTCCCATTTAAACTACCAGATTGGAAGCTGCATAAGCAAATTATGTTAACTTGATTTATTAGAAGGATGAGATTGAGTATTTTGATACAGTCTAGGGACTAAAATTGAATATGAACCAAAAGTTCTCAGATCACATTGAACAAATTAAAATTTAAGAATGATGTTGCACATTGAACCAAAGTTAATTGATCATTTGTGTTATTTATCCCTAAAGCAAAATCAGAAATCTCTACTTGCCAAAAAAGTAACATTTGATTTAAAAAAAAGAGCACGTAAATAAACTAGCAAGTGAAAAAAAATCTCAATATGTAACGTAAAAACTTGAATTGTAGAATTTCATTCCCGATTCACCCATAAAAGATTTGCTTCAAATTCTAACTACCTAAAAACAAAACAAACAACTAATAAGTCGAAATGAATTCGATTCGGTCCAGTGGAAGGTATACCACGAACCGATGCTCACCCCTAGAAATGACCATGTCAGCAACATTTGTGAGTGCATGAAGGTATTAACGACAGAGGATGCGATTGCACAATTTGCACCATTTAATAGATTCGGCGGCATAAAATTGAAAGTTCGATGACCTGTGTGCACTAATGGCATAAAGTTGAAGGAGAGAAAGCCGTATGACATTCAAAGGCAACTAATGGGGCACTGTAGTTTGCCATGCCAGGCTCGACCCATTTTCCGACCGCGAACCATCTCATGCCATGGGCCTGAACAGAGCGTGACTTGTTGGGCCAATCCCCACGTTTTGATGTTTGGCTGGTGACGTGAAATGACGTGTCATTCCACCAGTGGATATTAAGAAAGCATTTTGTGTGGTGGACGGGATTCATTGAAATTTCTAGGATTGAACTGGTACTATAAAAAAGTTTAGGACTGAATTGACACTAATGCAATAAGTTCAAGAATTTTTTTTATTTTTTCCAGTGAAATGACGTGCCCATGGTTGCATACTTTTCATTTTTCATTTTCCTTTTTCCCGAAAATAAGTAAGTCGTTCATATCCCAAGATCTAAAGATGATACATGGGAGGTTCAAAATAAAGCAAATCCCAAACAGTAAAATAGAACAATAAGGCACAAATTGCTATGATCAACAGATAAACACACTGTCATCTCACAAAAATAAATCTATCTCTGCATCAAAACAGAAGTCGTTCACCAAATCTTGCATCATCGTAAATGATACGTACACACAGTAATCTTCTTTTGCAATAATGACGGCTTGCGGCATGCTTTGGTTTAACGTCCTCAACGCCTCTAATGAACTTCTAGATCTAAATCCACGCCGGGAAAGAGGAGCTCCTAGATCTAGATTTAGATCGGGAAATGAGAGGTTCACAACAAAATTTTAAAGCCGTTTTTCACATTGGGACGAGTGAGAATAGCCTCGCCCAAAATTTTTGTTGAAAGATGTTATGCGACAATAGAGACGAGCACAACAAATTCAGCAATATGACGTCATTTTAAATCTCGCATCCTTCGACATTTCTAGGATGGAATCAAAACAAAACGGAATAATTCATTCATTTAAGTTTTTCTAGTCTCGAAATGGATGACCCTACTTTCAATATGATTGAAGGGATATAGATTCGGTCTAGTGCAAAGAAATAGAAAACCCTATTGCCTTGATTTGTTCCCTTTCTCCTGTTTCAAATCGTCGTTTCTTCATGCATGTATTGCAGGAAACATGCCATGCACATTCGCTTCTCATAACATCATTAAGGTACTTTAATTAAATCAAGAACACGAAGGCACAGCATCCCTTGCCCGAAGAACCTTTTCTGTCATTTTGCACCCTAGTGTAACCTGCTATTTTAATCCGTATGCAACGATTCAAGAATCACGCGTACAGATACACGAATCCCTAATCCATAGAGTAAAAGAATTAACGCACCTTATTTCGGATTCATCGTTCTTTATGCGGAATTGCGAGAATTCAATACTCAAGAGCTTTACCTCTATGAATCCCTTTATCACTGGTTTCAATGAGAGAGTCACTCACGTATCGCTTCAGACGATTTTATATGTGAGGTTATGTGGACATTAGGATTTAGAGGATGTACTTGAGTTCTATTTGTAGAGAATGAAACCTATCATCTCATTAAATATTAGGTTTATCTCGGCCCATACTATTCAGCCCCATATTTGACTAGAATTAGGAAATTATATATATTTTTCTTTATTAGGCCAATTAATTTACTATAACAATTAATAAAGCCCACAATAAATATATTTTATAATGTATGCTAACATTCTACCACTTAGGCTATATTAATTGAAATTGTACTGCATATGTGCATCTTTATATTAGTCTAAAGATAATTGCCAACAGTCAATCCAATCTTATAAAGTTTTAAGTACCGAGCCATGCCAGTAACTGCATCAGAAGACACAGAACCATACATAGTCACGAATACTCTTAACTTACTTATATGAATTTGATATGATAGTATGGCAATTGGATAACATTTCAAATAACATAAACATCTTATATATTATCCTCCTTGTCATTCACCTTTCTCTCACCTTATGTGTCACAAAACCGGATGTGTTACAAGAGAATATCTTTACGATTTCAACGAACCAACATATGTCTTACCTTTATAGTTAACTATACTTTACATGTAACAAGACATATGTTTTTAGCTAAAAATAAATGCCCCAACCATCACTCAAAGTTCACACTATTCCTTGAGATTTTCACCTGATATATGTATTCAACATTATCGTAATCATAAATGCTTTATTGTATGCAATAGAGTTGATACATACTTAAATATTACAAAATGTAATAAACACATATATAAACTTTATTAGAGCAAATGCCGAAAACAACTGCCACTGAACAACATCTAATGATGCTTACTTAATCCATCAATTAACATGTCATATCGGCATCTCAGTATGCTTTTATGTTTGCGACATATCATCTAAATGTATATGGGTAAAGATATTTAGTTAGTGAGTATGCACCATTATCGTCTGTGTAATAAGAACTACTGTAGTGTCATACTTACATCTGTTACCTTTATGGCCAAAAACTAAACCGACGGATATTTAGATACCTGAGACTTTTGCTGCTGTTAATAAACAATACTGCAGAGTTATAGTCACAATACAACTGTATGTGTCGATCCACAAAATTAAATACAGTTCATTCTTTAATGAAATTCGGGAGCCAAATAACCTGAGTAGCAGCTAAAAAGCATACTACAAACTCGCTTTGTTGATAGAAGATTACATAGATTTCTATTTACGCTTTTCTATAGCACCACACTTCTCTTTAGATATTTAAATGTCTGAAATTGTCAACTTCACATCATCCTGATAGCTAATAAAGCTTGAATCCGAATGCCTTACTAACTGCAGATATTGAATATGTTTGTAAATTAGCATGTAGTCTTTTGTACTCTTTAAGTACCTCGAAACTAATGCTTTTAAGTGCATTATGATATGATCCATTCTTTATTTGGATTTTTGTCATAACTTTATGAAGACACTATGACAAATTCAGTCTATTACTCTTATGACAGGAGTAATTCCTAACTTGCAACACTTTATACTAAATACAATTAATGTATGTCCTCTAGAATTAACCCAATATGTGGCGAGAACGATCCATATAGATCTTAATGTCTAGGACAAAATACTCCTTATTAAAATCAATTATGTCAAAATGTTTTGACAATATCTGCTTCATCTTATGCAGTAATTCAAGAAAATCACTTTCAAGCAAGATATCGTCTATATAAGACACAAGGAAAATAAATTCCTCCCACTGATCTTGTAGTATATGCTAATTTACTTTGTTCTTGATAAAATAGAATATAACAATAATACCATGAAACTTCAAGCAACAATTATCGAAAAGCTCACTTAAACCCATAAAATAGACTTTTCAATCTAGAATACACATGAATATGTTCAAACTTTTTTCATGGTATTATATGGGATTCCTATTTATTTAGTATAAGTTTATTTGAATCATCTGCTATAAAACTTTCGGGTTACATAAAAAAGATTTTCAAATTAAGATCTCCAATCAAGTTTCAATATCTATATGGTAAAACTCGTTATTATAATGAGCTATTAATACATTAATCACTCTAAATTTTTTTATGAGAGATTGAATAAAAGTTTACTCATTTTTTACAAGTGAAAGATTTGGCTACCAGCGTGTCTTTAAACTTCTTAAATAAAGCACTGATTAAAAAGTAATCAGATATAATAACTTAAAAAATTTTATTTGGAGTCATTTTAAATTTTGTACACCCAATTGCAGTAGATGGACTTATGACCTTGAGACATGCTAATAAGCTTTCAAACACCGTACGTCTCATAGCATATATCTTATCTATTATGCACCCAACCATAGTTCTAATTATGAATAAGAAATATCAACTGTATAAATTACTAAATCAATTACATAGTCGATTTTGCAGTCATGCCCTTATGGATAGACTATTTAGTGTGATGATACAACTGATCATCTCTGCCCAATAGATCTATTATGGGGAGCTGCTTTAACCTTTATTCTACGCTTGTGGGATTTGATAAACTTCATCAGAAATTGTCTTAATGACAAGAGTCTGAACCCCAACAGAATTAAACCGTAACTTAGAATGCTTTATGAACATCTGTATAGACAAAAAAAATAACACAATGATTCCTACCACACCAGTACCTTTAATAGTCTGTGAGTAACTACCCTTATTCGGCTATATCAAGCTCCGACAATTTAGCTATCTGTAATTCCACAATTGTTGTTTCTCTTTTGGGATGATAAATCAATATCCCTTTAAATGAACTTAGTAAGGTACCAAATAAAATTAAGTGGTTATGGAATCCAACTTATCCAATGTTGAATCTTTATTTCTGCATGAACACCTCAAACCTTAATATAGTTCAAATTAGATTAACGTCCAATTTATGTCTCAAAAGAAGTCAATGAAATAATTTTGGTAGAAACTTAATGGGTTATTTTCAAAGTTTTAGCCCACAAAAGTCATACAAATTAGTTTTACAAATCATACTTTTCATCATATTCATATGGTGTGATTTTGCCTTTCGGCCACACCTTTCTATTCAAGAACATTAATAATAGCAAACTAAGTCACTATCCCAGTATCTTTTTAAGTATTCGGTAAAATAGATCTTTAAGCTATCCAGCATTGTCATGTCAACCATGATACTCATCACCTTGATCAAATCTATAATATATATATATATATATATATATATATATATATATATATATATATATATATTAAGTTTATTGACTATAGTAAAAAAAAGTTGAACTTGTTACGAAAACTAAACCTTTCTTTTATCAAGTACAAACACATATAGAGAAAAATCATAATTTAAATGTGATAAAAACTCTACACAATATTGCCATATAAGATCCACTTATACCAGTATAAATGACCTTCAATAGGTCATAACTATCGACTATAATTTCATCATTTATCTTAATTATCTTACATCTACTTCAATCTATGCATGTGTTTAGGTCACTTTTAAGAGTAAGCATAATGCTTGCTTTTATCAGTCTTTTCACTATTTCTTTACTAATGTGACCAAGAAATTTATTCCATAATGCGCATGATTGTTCATTAGACAAAGATTTTTTGTAAACAACGTTTCAACTGTATAAGCGACGTATAACTCATTGGGAGATAAACATAATCTGTACAATCCATTGGACATAGTGTAGTAACCAAGTTTATTTAAATTAAAAGAAATAGTAATTATTTTATTTGAAATCTCAAAAGAGTAACTACACATGTCCAAACTTAATACGAAAAATAAATTATGTCTTTAAGGAGAGTAAATAAAACATGTTTCTTAATGTCACATTAAAACCAAAATCCGAAAGGACATTCTCATCAATTCAACATTAGCTTTATAGTTGTTTCTATAGTGAGCTTGATTCATCCTGATTTGGTATCTTTCAGTTTATGAATTCCTATATGGTAAACGCAACATAATATGTTGCACTGCTATTTTACCATCACAAATTAGATGAGACTTTAGATAGAATAAATTCACAAACCAACACCAAAGAGTCATTACTTTATATTCATATTTTAATGACCAAGTTTTTGTATCAACTGTAATCTTTCTTTATATAACCGTTCTTCTTATAAAAGAAGTAGCGGTTATTATACTTCTTAAAGAATGCTTTCAATGGACCTAAATAGTTAGTATGACCGATGATTTATATATTTCTTTATGAGTATAATTTCAGAACCGCTTAATATGCAATTCCACCAACTTTAAGACGTAATCTTTAATCTTAATAGAACCATCACACCTAATATTGAGGAATCATTATAGATATTTATTACTCTTAGTAATATATTACATATAATTTCAAAGTCTCAAAGGCTTTCTTCATTTATTTAACAATACAGTTAACTGGTAAAACACTTTTTAAGTGTTCTTTAATAGATCGTTTTATATCAAACAATCGAATCCAATCACTCTTTATCCAATAAACACATAATGCTTTTGAAAGTTCTTACTAATGAAACTCAGAATTACGGGGTCTTTCTTAACAAGAGCAATATAAATATTTGTTAATCCTTTGTAAACAGAAAATTCTCATTCATTTCTCAAAAATTGAACCCATATGAATCTCAATTCTCAATGTTAACAGAATTGCCGTTCACAAAAATAGTGACTGAAAAAATATCAAATATTTTTAATTAGCATAATGTGAAATTTCACTTGAGAGATACTTACATCATCATATAATCAACTTTAGGAAGAAAAAATGACATGCAGTTGTATACTCCCTACATTACAACGGTTATGAGAATTTATTTCGCTCTTCGTTAATCACCACCTTTAGGTGTATGACAACACTTATACTAATCAATTCTCAACCATATGTTGTACATGTAACCCTCCATGCAAGAATATGCAATTATCTGCTCTGGGAGTATAATTACGTATTAAAATAGGAGACATCCCAATATTATTTAACATGTTTTTTTATTAAACTCAATCAAGCGTGTCGCTTTGGCAGTCACAACCCAACAAAATTTACCTAAAATTGAGATATAACTTTATATTTCATGTTTATTGTATGCATGTAATTTTAGAAATTAGGAAAAATCATCCTCAAAATTACACGCTTTGCTAATTTTTATGGATACCTCAACAATTCATGTCAAGCCATAAACATGTAATTCATAAATCATGCTCCATGCAACTGTATGTGTTACTTACATGTAAGTTTGCAGTTGTATTTCACGAAATCATATAGAAATACCTGAAAATATTCGAAAATATTCAAAAATATCCCCCAAAATACACGTATTTGGAGTTCCATAAGTTTTTTCTATCCATAAAAGTACCATCTTATAGAGCATGAGAATACAAACACGTTGATACCTAAAATTCGTCGATCCCAATTCTCACGCGCGTTCACGCGTGCCTTATTCTCTTTGTAACTTACAGTTCACAAAGCCAAAATATATATAATTTCGGAGATGTCAACGTAACAGGATAAACCATATACCAATTGGATTTGATGAACAAAAGTCTATAGCATGGACTTTTCTCTTCGAATCCACCATCCATCACAATTTTTTTTTATATTATTATTAGCTTATCAAAATGGTATTGAATAGTACTACTGTCACGCCCTGAACCCGGCGAGTACGTGAACATCCCACCAAACCGTTCCTTTGAGAAAGCTCCAGGGTTCAACAACCAATGTACTTTACGCTGAAAGAAACATACATGCAGAAGCGATGCCAACTCCTATTTACAAATACAGTAACACCTAATAACTTATGACACAAAGGTACACCTTTAACAAAGGTCAAATATACATTTCTTTATTACAAATCTAAATCCTCGATATCAGTACTATTCAATTCTAAGGTCACAAAGGAAAAGTCTTCATTTTTCCTCTAGTGACCTTGTTTTTGTGCTAATCCATGACAAGTCCGCACTTCCGTCGTCAGGAACCTGAAAAGTTAAGCCTCCACTGGGGTGAGATATAATCTCAGTAAGGTGGGTCCTAACCCTAGGTTAGGCCGACCGTCCACTCAGGCATTCATATACCCCAATAGTTTAACTCATAGACATATCAGTTAATTCAAATATAGATAATCATACACAGGTGACAGGCATGCAAATAAGGTATCATAACACACTTAGAGGTTCATACATGACTCGTCCTGCCACTTCACCACAATCATCCTTTCCCTTTTGCCTCATTATCAAGCTCGCGATTAGATCGCATCAGGTTCGGTCCGCGTAAACGTATCAGACCGTCATTGACAACCTGTGTAAATGCATTAAATTTCAATGATTCTCCAGGCCAATATCATCACCTCATTCCTCCGTCTCGCGAATAGTTCGCATCAGCACTGTGGCCATCATAACCCTGCGATTAGATCGCATCAAGGCACCATTGGCAACCCGCGTAAACGCATCAGATTCCAATGATTCTCCAGGCCAATATCATCACCTCATTCCTCCGTCCCGCGAATAGATCGCATCAAGACCATGGCCATCATAACCCCGCGATTAGATCGCATCAGGGCACCACTGGCAACCCGCGTAAACGCATCAGGTTCCAATGATTCTCCAGGCCAATATCATCACCTCATTCCTCCGTCCCGCGAATAGTTCGCATCAGGACCGTGGCCAATTCAATCCCTCTCTTAGTTCGCATCAGGGCACCACACAATCTCAACTCGACCCCGCGGTTACATTGCATCAGGGTATTCACCTCCCGCCTCGCGTCTCATACGTCTCAGGGTTTTGCCATGTCACGTTCAAGTCATGCTTCTCAATTCCACTCACCAATAAAACAACAGGTGCAAATCATGCACAATTTGAATTCTCATTGCATGTAGGACGATCAATGACATTCGAAATAGCATATGATTTAAACTCAAGCATGAACAAGCCTTCAAATCATCCAAATCATTCAAGAACACATACCATAACCAACTACCTTTGAATTACTCAAGGACTAATTGAATCTTTTACCGACTCACCCAATTGAGTCTAATCTTCCTAGCATAAGGTTAGGAATTCACTTACCTAGAATTTGATAACACCAAAATTCTCTTCTTGGATCCTCACAATCTTGGTTCCAAAGGTCCAAGACAAACTTCACCGCGCAACCTAGGAATTTCATTCAATTAGTCAATTTCTATGTCTAATTCCTCAATCCATGAACCATAAACCTCCATAACATAATGCTCATCATCTTAACATGGCTTAACTACCAATTTGAGGCTCAAAACCCAACGCCAAAAGCCCTAAAACAATCCATGAACCATAAACCTCCACAGCCCCGACCTTGCACAAAATCGAATCGGTTCTTCTCGGTTCTGTGCAAACCGGGCACAATCAGCCCTAAAACAACTTTAAATCCATCCTTTAATCCTCATCTTATCTCTTAACATGTCTATCTAAGGTTTCTTGAGGCTCACCGTGAGTTTGAGGTCGATTGGTTGCCGAAAACCCCTTGAAGTCGCCGGATTCCTCAAGTCAGTTTTCCCGGCAAATTTTGTCCATGATTTACAAGACTGGTTCATGGTAAAAAATTCATCAAATTGAACTCTAATTTTTATCACAGATTCATACACATGTCTGCTAGATCTCCACCAAATTTGGCCTCAAAAATCTAACATTTCGGCCTTCAAAAGGGTTAGAAACCGGGCCTACCTCAGGTTGAGCTCGATTCTGTCGGCTCTCGAGAAAACCCTTGGTCGGGACTCCTCGATGCTCCAAATGGCTCGATTCTTATTCGAGAATGTTAGCAAGACGTACGGGTTCATTGATGTGGTCGGCCGGCGATTAGACGGTGGCTGAAAATGGGCATCGACGGCACCGAACGGAGAGACCAGAACTGGTCGCCAGCGGCAGAATGAAGAGGAAGAAGAAGATGGAGATTTTTGGATGTTTCCTTGGGTGTAGCTGGCCAAATGAGTGAGGAGAGAGAAGAAAAAGACTATATATAAAGCCTTGGTCAGTGGTTGAATGGTAGGTTTGAAAAAATTGACTTGACTACTCTCTACACCATTTATTGACATTTGTTCTCAATGTCAATCATGCATGATCCAATAGCCAATAACCCTCCTTGAATTCGGCAGCCTTGAGGGGGTTTTAATGTCCAAAATGCCCTTCTTCAATTGCATGGCAATGTTCTAAGCTTGAGGGGAAAAAGGGTAATTTTACCCCCGACATTCAGAATGTCATTTTTCTCGTCCCAATAAACTCGATAGGCCAACGGCCAATCCGAATGTGATGTTGGAATTCTTGATTCCCCATTTTCAATTTTCAAGACTCGTTTCAGATTAATGAGTCTGAAAATGACTGAAAATCAGGATATCACAACTCTTCCCCCTTTACAGAAATTTCATACTCAAAATTTACAACCTTCTAACCATCCAGTCCTCTGGGGTATTGGCATCTCATCACATCCTTGTTCCCCCGAACAATTCCTTTTTATGCCTTGACGATCTTGCTCGTCCTTTTCAACCTAAAGTCATCTTTCTCCAGGATTTGTTTCCTTCAGTTTTCAATCCAATTTGCTTCTCTCCATTCTCTTTTGGTATTCATAACATTTGTCAGCATTTCATCCTCGAGCGTTCACATTATCTCTTTCATTTGTCCATAACCATTAACACTAGCCCTCGTCGGAATGCACTTCTTAATGTCTTTACCAGTAACAGTTTTTATCCTTTGGCACTCGTTTCCCTTTTTGTCCTCAATCTATGCTCACCTTCCTTTGTTCCCAATCGATATTCATAATATTTGTTGGTGATATACTCTCGAGCATTCAAATCGCCTTTTCAATTTATCTAATGGTCCGAGGATATATACATTGTACTGCAATCCTGCTTTTCAAATTTCTTGAGGGAAGGCTTTTCCAAAACATCGTATTAAACTCAAGATCTTTACCTATCCGCCATTATTAAACCGTCGCAAAAATGCACTCTTTAGTGCCCATACCATTTGACGTATCACTTCCTCCGAATGTCCTTTCGTACCATTTATGATTCAGGGGCTTTACCAACTTGTCCTCTATTATCCAAGTTGAATCATAGCCTTCTCGACTCCTTAAACAATTACATGATTACTTCCGTAGTAATCCGTTCTCAATTCCTTCCGGAAATTCCCTTGGATTAAGTGATCCTTCAACTTTCGTGGTCATGTCCTTATCTTTTCTAGACATGTCTAGTGTTCGATTATATGGTAGATTGATTTCAACTTTCAATCCTTATCACCGATAACATTAAGGCAATCTTGGCACACTCTTGTGACATTCCAAGGACTACCTTAATTCTCTAGGTTCTATTCATTCCATAACCCCTTAGATATCAGGGTCCGATCATGGTAATATCTCAATTCTTTTCTGACCTTCAGGCTTGCTATTTCAGGTAGCCATTCGACTTGGCCATTGACAACTCTCAATTTAGAAATTGAATTTCTTATTTCTCGAGGGAAGATATGTCCCTCCATTGTCAATTACTTAATGCTCAAAGTTCAATTATAAGCATCCGTTAAATAATTTACCCCTCCTTAGCGATATGGTTATCGTTGTAACAACATTTGGGTGGTCTTTTCGTTCCACGTGCCTTTCCACCAATTCCCTTTAGAGAGTCCACGCTCTCAATCTCTTATAATTCACATAATTTCAAGGTCTTTTCTTTGTCTAAGCAACGCTCTCATATCCACAAGCAATTCTATACATCTGCGTTGCTTCTTGCTCAATTCCTCTTAGAAAACTACTACTTGATATCTCTTGGAGTAGTTATCAGCTTGAAATCTTCTTCCACCCAAGCAAGATTTTCCAAACTTTGTTGCGAGAATATTTGCAAATCAACTCCAATCATGCTCTAAGTATTCCAACTCTTATGGCTTTATCATTACGGTGTATGTGGAATGCCCACCTTTGGTTGCCTTATCATGCCTCAAGTTTCATTCTTGTCGCGTCATTGCGACCCTCATATGCGTTCCCATTTCCAACTGGAATCGTCATAAACAGTACAGTCCTTAGCTTAACTCGAGTTCTCGAAAACTCTCTTCACGTTCATTCATCCACTCATGTTATATCTCATCATTGATCCATTTTACCAATGGAACAACTCTTGTGGAGAATCTTTCCACGATCCGTCTATTGCAATTCATCAACTTCAGGAAATTTCAACTTCCCGCAACTCACATCGACTCTAGTCGATTCATCACCTATTCCAATCCTCAAAGGTTCCATAGGGATTTCCTTTCCTCGAGATTTCACGACTAAGGAATCTTACTATATCAAGTCCGTAACTCGCGCTCTTTACATTCAGCATATAACGAGCATCTCCTTACAATTCCTAAGATACCATCACATATTTCTCATGGCTCCTTAAATGAGTTCAATCATCGTCTCTCGAGATGGTAACGACCAACTCAATCATTCCTTGGGTACTTAGTTCGACTGGTATCCACTTCTTTCTACCAAGTGTCGAATCTTCCAACTATTCCTCGCATTTCTTATTTGAGAGCTTAGACCTTGGCTTTCTACTGTCATGGATCTCTTATAGGACCGCACGATATTTTATTCATTCTTGTCATTTTTCTCTTGAGAAGCATTAATGATTTAGCCTCTGAGTTCCATACTCACCAAGGTGACCTTATCCTAATTCCGTTTGTTCCACTGAATGTCAACATCATCCTAGAATTCAATATTGTTTACAAGACTGTCTCTCCGATTTCACTTCCAGGAGTCATTCAAGTTCCGCGTCCCCTTTCCCGGTACAGATATTCAATCATAATACTAAGACAATTTGGAGTTTTTCTTCCTTTTACAATAGGGTCTCTTACTCTAAGGAAGAAACTACACAACTCTGTGGCATTTTCTCACTTCAAATTCACCTTGTCATTCCCATTCCATAGGACGACAACCTTGGAATCTACGCCGACGACGATACCTTTACTTCAAAATTCAAATGCCACTATGCTTTCACATTCTCTTTCCCATAACTCAGTCACCTCAAGTGACAATATCTGTTCGTCCCTATGTCTCCACCAGTTCACTTGTCGAATGCTCAATTCGTTCATCTCAAATCACTTTGCAAGTATTCTCTAAGCACTCTTTTCATTCACTAAATCATTTACTAGAATCACAACCCTCAGAACTATCAAATCCGTTCACTTTTCTTTTCGTTAACGATCATTTCATGGTCCAATCGCCCTTTAAGAACAATGCCCTATTCTTTAGGGAACAACAACTCATGATTTCCTTTCTCATGGTTCCAATTCAATCAACTGATCCTAGGAAATTATTAATTCCAAGCAAACTAGCATGTCGATTCTTCCTCGACTCCTACTATACGGAAAAGACGGGCTACCCATTTTCTATCATGTGTCTTACGCCCAGGTAATCAATCATTTCTCGTAGGCACGTTCCATATTTACATTGAACATCTCTTTGCTCGTAATTCATGAGCAGGAGTTCTCTTATTTATAAATCTTTCGATCGTTCTCCTCTTTTGCTTAGTCCCATCATCATTCCTCAAAATCAGGAATAACAACTAGTCATAAGGTTTTCAAGTTCTAATCCACTCAGGGATTTGCTTATCTTATTCAAGGGTCCTTGAATACCTTTACCATATGCTTAAACGACTTTGAGAACTCTGTCTTACACTGGTCGATCACCCTATGATCCTTGTAAAAGTATTAGGATCCAAACAACCCATGCTCTCAAGCAATTCCAGGATGATACTTTCCATCGGACAACTTAATAGAGGTAGTCTAGGTAGATCTCATGCCTTTGATGAAATCCTTCATCTAGTGACTTTTTACTCATCATCGATAGTCTCTTAGGGCTAGTACTGCTAGGGTCACTTTCTTTATTCAGTGTACCCAAAACTTTCAAGGTTTTCTTATCAAGATCCTCAATCTAGAGGAGGCAATTTCAACCTTCATTCTTCTATCAAACTCAGTCAATCACATTCTTATTCACAGCTTCACAAGCTTTTCTAAGCTTTCGTGGTTCTTCTCAGACATTCAATTTCGAAAAGATTAACTCATAGTCACCTTTTTTGTGACTTCTATCACTTAACTCGTCAGCACAAGCATTTATCATCATAGTAACTTAGAGAATCATGGCAGCTCCTTCTCGAGCTTGCTTAACCAACAAATTTCCTCATTTCCATTTGAAGTTTCTACAACCCATTCACCTCTTGGGTCTCGTACGATTAACAAATCGAGCCATATTCTCTTTTAGTACTCATACTCTAATCGTCTATCTTTACTCAATTCTCACGATACTTCTTAGTTCTTGGATTTTTCCATATCTTACATACTCGAGTCCAGTACTCTTCTACGACCATACCTTGGTCGTTCAACCTTATTAGGTTCTTATGTCACTTGAACCACTATGTTTCCCTCTAGGAATCAAAAACTTAAGTCATATACTCAAGTCTAGCAGTCTCAGGCTGCTCATCTTCATATCTTTCGCCATTAACCAACCCTCTAATAGTTCTTAGGCAATTCTCAATTAATTGCCAATTATTCGAGGATCCCAAACCGTCCTTGATCAGCAATCATTCCTCAAGCTAGCCTCAACGAGGCACTTCTCCACTAATAGTCGTTACTAGGCTAGCCTCAGTTAAGTAACTATCAGACAAGCAATCAAATCAGCAATCAACCGAGTCAATAGCTCATACTTTAAGCCTAGAGGCATCTGCCATTCTAGCATAATCACAACAGACTATCTCATTCTCAGCATGCCTCAGTTCAACGGGTATAAACCCCCTACGTCGTCTAACTTCTCAATTATACCTTGGTCAAGCCAATCACATGAGGCAATCATAAAACATGCCTAATAGGCCCATCACAACCATCGCTTTTCTTTTTCATACGGCATCTACCATCAAGCACGAAACTTTTAACCATGCCACTCATAAGCGTTATTACACATGTCATGCTACTTTTAATCATTCTTGATGAGAATCGATCTCGTGCCGCACATCTTTTATCAATAATTGGACTCAACCTAATACTCAGACTTCCCTTTTCAAGTTATGATTTGGGTCATTCTTACCTCTTGCCATCTTAGAAGCTTGCCAGGAGCCGCTCCTTGTCTGGACCTCTCTGTCCCGACGATTACTCCCCGCCCTCATCAGACCTGGCAGTTGCAAGTTGTCCTAAATCATACATCTACGGAGAAAGCCCCGTTCCACATGTCTCATACAATGTTTCATTACAGTTTATAGGTATCTCATCAACTTGTCCCATATCAAGCGATAGTTTATTAAGTCTAACAGTGATAAGTTCATGCATGCACCCTCATCAACTTTCGTTTCAAAGCCACAAACTCAAGCACAGCATGACTGTCCTCACCACTTGTCATATCAAAATCGCCTTCATATCAATTTCTATCCATTTAAGAGTTCTAATTCCACCAATGACCATCACATCTCGCAGATCAATTGCCTATATTTAACCATACACCTCAAGTGAAGTCGTTAACTAAATCAAATCCATAAGCATTCTATCACGACTGGCCTTTGATCATATATTCCTTATCTGCTCCCTTGTATGCATCTCATTTCATATCATCCAAGACTGTCAATGGTAATTGATAGCTAAACCATCAAAATATCACGAATTCAAGCCTGAATCTACTAATATCAGTCGCCTCTTTATAACTCGTACTCCTCAAGCTGGGTCATTGACAAACAAGATCACAATCATACACCTCAATTGACCCTTCATTCATAATTTATTCTCTAACAATCTTAAATCCAGGCTCATGACTCTTTAATTTCTATTCAATTCCTTGGGAGCCTTATTCATAAATCACTCAAGATCATCTCTTAATTCGACACTAGGACCGTTAGAATACCTCAATAGTTCAAGCCTATAATCCTCAAGATTCAGCAATCCATGATTATCCCTAAAGGTCTCACTACCTAATTGTCCTCAAGTCATCGCTCCTTATCACTCTAAATCTCAATCACATTGGATCGAACTGACCTTTCTCTGATACCAAATCGAACAAGGATGTCATGCCCCGAACCCGGCGAGCACGCAAGCATCCCACCAAGCGTTCCTTTGAGAAAGCTCCAGAATCCAACAGCGAATCTCCTTTGCGCTGAAAGAAACATACATGCAGAAGCAAATGCCAACTTCTATTTACAAATACAGCAACACCTGATGACTTAGGACATAAGGGTACACCTTTAACAAAGGTCAAATATACTTTTCTTTATTACAAATCTAAATCCTCGATATCAGTACTATTCAATTCTAAGGTCACAAAAGAGAAGTCTTCATTTTTCCTCTAGTGACCTCGTCTCTGTGCCAATCCATGGCAAGTCTACACTTCTGTCGTCAGGAACCTGAAAAGTTAAGCCCCCACTAGGGTGAGATATTATCTCAGTAAGGTGGGTCCTAACCTTAGGTTAGGCCGACCATCCACTCAGGCAGTCATATACCCCAATAGTTTAACTCATATACATATCAGTCTATTCAAATATAGATAACCATACACAAGTGACAGGCATGCAAATATGGTATCATAACACACTTAGAGGTTCATACACGACTCGTCCTGCCACCTCACCACAATCATCCTTTCCCCCTTGCCTCATTCTCATGCCCGTGATTAGATCGCATTAGGCTTGGTCCGCGTAAACGCATCAGACCGTTATTGATAGCCTGCATAAATGCATCAGGTTTCAATAATTCTCCAGGCCAATATCATCACCTTATTCCTTCATCGTGCGAATAGTTCGCATCAGGACCGTGCCTATCATAACCCCGCTATTAGATCGCATCAGGGCACCACTGGCAACCTCCGTAAAAACATCAGGTTCCAATGATTCTCCAGGCTAATATCATCACCTCATTACTCTGTCCCGCGAATAGTTCGCATCAGGACCGTGACCATGATAACCCCATGATTGGATCGCATCAGGGCACCACTGGCAACCCACGTAAACGCATCAGGTTTCAATGATTCTTCAAGCCAATATCATCACCTCATTCCTCCGTCCCACGAATACTTCTCATCAGGACCGTGGCCATCATAACCCCACGATTAGATCTCATCAGGGCACCACTGGCAACCCGTATAAACGCATCAGGTTTCAATGATTCTCCAAGCCAATATCATCACTTTATTCCTCCGTCTAGCGAATAGTTCACATCAGGATCGTGGCCATCATAACCCCTCGATTAGATCGCATCAGGGCACCACTAGCAACCCACGTAAACGCATTAGGTTTCAATGATTCTCCAGGCCAATATCATCACCTCATTCCTCCGTCCCGCGAATAGTTCGCATCAGGACCGTGGCCATGATAACCCCACGATTAGATCACATCAGGGCACCACTGACAACCCACGTAAACGCATCAGGTTTCAATGATTCTTCAGGCCAATACCATCACCTCATTTCTCTGTCCCACGAATAGTTCGCATCAGGACCGTGGCCATCATAACCACGCGATTAGATCGCATTAGGGCACCACTGGCAACCTGCATAAACGCATCAGGTTCCAATGATTCTCCAGGCCAATATCATCACCTCATTCCTCCGTCCAGCGAATAGTTCGCATCAGGATCGTGGCCATCATAACCCCTCGGTTAGATCTCATCAGGGCACCGCTGGCAATCCGCGTAAACGCATCAGGTTTCAATGATTCTCCAGGCCAATATCATCACCTCATTCCTCCATCTCGCGAATAGTTCGCATTAGGACCGTAACCAATTCAACCCCACAATTAGTTCGCATCAGGGCACCACACAACCTCAACTCGACTCCACGGTTACATCGCATCGAGATATCCACCTCCCGCCCCGCATCTCATACGCCTCAAGGCCTTGCCATGCCATGTTCAAGCCATGCTTATCAATTCCACTCACCGATAAAACAACAGGTGCAATTCATGCACAATTTGAATTCTCATGGCATGCAGGACGATCAATGACATTCGACATGGCATATGATTTAAACTCAAGCATTGATAAGCCTTCAAATCCTCCAAATCCTTCAAATCATTCAATAACACATACCATAACCAACTACCTTGGAATTATTCAAGGACTAATTGAATCTTTTACCGACTCACTCAATTGAGTCCAATCTTCCTAGCATAAGATTAGGAATTCCCTTACCTTCAATTTGATAACACCAAAATTCTCTTCTTGAATCCTCACAATCTCGGTTCCAAGGGTCCAAGACAAGCCTCACTGCGCAACCTAGGAATTTCAATCAATTAGTTAATTTCTATGTCCAATTCCTTAATCCATGAGCCATAAACCTCCGTAGCATAATCATCATCATCTTAACATGCCTTAATTACCAATTTGAGGTTCAAAACCCAACGCCAACAGCCCCTACAGCCCTGGCCTTGCACAGAACCGAATCGATTCTTCCCGATTTTGTGCAAACCGAGCACAATCAGCCTTAAACCAACTCTAAATCCATCATTTAATCCTCATCCTACCTCTTAACATGTCTATCTAAGGGTTCTTGAGGCTCACCGTGAGTTTGAGGTCGATTGGTTGTCGGAAACCCCTTGAAGTCGCCGAATTCTTTAAGTCCGTTTTCCCGGCAGATTCTGTCCATGATTTACAAAATCGGTTCATGGTCAAAACTTCATCAAATTGAATCCCAATTTTTATCATAGATTTATACACACGTCTACTAGATCTCCATCAAATTTGCCTCAAAACTCTAACATTTCGGCCTTCAAAAAGGTTAGAAACCGGGCCTACCTCAGGTTGAGCTCGATTCTGTCGGCTCTCAAGAAAACCCTTGATCGGGACTCCTCGGTGCTCCAAATGGCTCGATTCTTGTTCGAGGATATCGGCAAGATGTAGGGTTTCGTTGGTGTGGTCGGCCGGCGGTCAGACGGTGGCCGAAAATGGGTGTCGACGGCGCCGAACGGAGAGACCAGAACTGGTCGTTGGTGGCAGAATGAAGAGAAAGAAGAAGATGGAGATTTTCGGTGGTTTCCTTGGGTGTGTCCGGCCAAATGAGTGAGGAGAGAGAAGAAAAAGACTATATACAAAGCCTTAGACAATGGTTGAATGGTAGGTTTGAAAAAGTTGACTTGACTAATCTCTACACCATCCATTGACACTTGTCCTCAATGTCAATCATGCATGATCCAATTGCCAATAATCCTCCTTGAATTCGGCAGTCTTGAGGGGGGTTTAATGTCCAAAATGCCCTTCTTCAATTGCATGGCAAGGTTCTAAACTTGAGGGGGAAAAGGGTAATTTTACCCCCGACGTTCAGAACGTCATTTTTCTCGTCCCAATAACTTTCGATAGGACGACGACCAATTCGAATGTGATGTTGGAATTCTTGATTCCCCATTTTCAATTTTCAAGACTCGTTTCAGATTAATGAGTCTGAAAATGACTGTAAATCAGGATGTCACAACTACCTGCTTGTTTCAAAGTTTGGGTAATGACGAGATCAATTCCAATCTTTGTGCGTCCTTACAACGCGTAGCACAAGCAAAAAAATAAATTTAATTGCATATACGGGGAGAAAAATCAGCCTCATGCGCCATAATGTGGATTATTCTTTTTTTTAAGAGACGTCATCCACATAAATACAAACAGATCCAAATATGTTTCGAGAAACTCCAAAAAGAAAACAAAAATGCAACATTTGTAACCACCATATTTGTTTGGATGTCGTTCGAAGCACAATCGGGAAAAATAAATTCGAAATTAACAAAAATCTTAATTCGAGTTCTAAAACGCATAGGTTCTGATATCACATGTAAGCTGCGATTTTAATCCATACGCAGTGACTCAAGAATCGCACGTATAGATACATGAATTCATAATCCATAGAGTTAAAGAATTAACGCACCTTGTTTCGGATTCATTGTTTTTTATGCGAAATTGCGAGAATCCGATACTCAATGGCTTCTCCTCTATGAATCATTTTATCACTAGTTTCAATGAGATAGCCTATATGAACATTATGGTTTAAATGAGGGACTTGAGTTCTATTTATAGAAAATGAAACATATCCCCTCATTAAAGATTAGGTTTATCTCGGCCCACACTATTTAGTCTCGTATCTGACTAGAATTAAAAAACTGTATATATATTTATTTAATAGCCTAATTAATTTACAATAATAATTAATAAATCTCATAATAAATATATTTTATAATATTTGCTAACACCCAGGCGTGGCGACGTTCCTTCAGGGCGCTCAAGTCCGAAGCTCCAACGCGACTCCTTACCTTCCCAGCCACGTAATCGCGTCATACTCATGAACTATATACATGTCGTGAGCGCGAACTGCACGACATCGCTGAGAGCAAATCGACCCTTTTTTGCGAAAACCAACGGGTCGTGTCTCCCGTCTTATCCGATTCATTCAGTTTGGGGATTGTCTTAATTAACCTAGATTTATTTACCCAATGGGTCGGATTTGGTTTCCTTGTCCAAGTAAAGAGAAATATATGTAATGTCTGGATCCATTACCAGATTTGTCCGGTGGCACGCGCGAAAATGGACATCATCGATGTCTGTATCAAGACATTTAAAGGGGTACGCAGCAGTAATCCACGAGACTGATCAGTCGTACAGTTCACACCAGCCTCCGCAACCGGAACCGTTAAAGCGGACTCTTTGCTGGATTTTCTGCTTAAAAGACATTCGCAATCACGATCCCAGCACGAGCAGCAAGCATATAAGGCCAGTCGGTCATGAGTCCCACATTGCCTGTTGCTTCACAGGTGAAGAAAATGGGGCGTCACAGAGCTCAACTGATTGCTTTCGTGTTGGCAGTGTCGATTTTTCGAGTCGCTCACGGTTGGGGGATTGACGGGCACTACACAATCTGCAAGATCGCTCAGGTGAGTTTCATCTGTGACTAACGCATATAGGCTCGCTCTGCGTGTTGTGCTTTATGGTTATGGCTTAGTCTGTACGGGATTCGGGATTTTGTGTGGTGGACAGTCTCGGTTGACCGGAGCAGCCGTGGATGCGGCGAAGCAACTGCTGCCGGAGTCGGCGGAGGACTTGGCCAGCGTGTGTTCGTGGGCGGACCGAGTGAAGTTCCGCTATCACTGGTCCTCTGCGCTCCACTTCATCGATACGCCGGACAACCTTTGCAATTACCAGTACAACAGTATATCATCACTACCATAACTCCTTGTTTTGTCTCTCTCCCATTTGTTTGTGGTTGAATTGTTTTCCCTTACCAGACCACTCCTAGAATTCCTTGTCAATGGCGCAGAAATATTAAAAGCACATGGACGAAACGAAAGATCGATCTTTGGTATCTTTACATGTACAAAAAGTCGCCAAGATTAGATTTAAGTCGCAGCAACGAGGTCACGAGCGACAGAGTCTCACTTGTAAAAGAGGACTCTTTACATGAGTGTAGTATCTGTAATAAACTGAACCCAGACCAGATCGGACGGGGAACCCACAAAATTAGACGGTTCAGATTCGGTTGAGCACATGTACTATGTTCACAAGATAATTTTTGAGAATTGGCTTTCCCTGTGCAGGGGACTGCAAGGATGAGAATGGAGAGAAGGGAAGGTGTGTCGCGGGAGCAATCAACAATTACACCTCCCAGCTTCTCGGTTATGAAAGCAGGTCTTTTCGAGCCGCATGTAAGACCTACTTAATCATTGTTCCACCAGTCTCTTTCCCGTATCTCATCTAACCGATTTCACTAGGCAACTCCTCCTTTGAACGTGCAACAGATAATCTTACAGAAGCACTCATGTTTCTCTCTCATTTCATGGGAGACATTCATCAGGTACTCAGCTTCCTAAAACGAGATGTCGCAATGTATGGACATATATGCATGTATTCCATGTCATGAAACCCGCCATCATCTAAGTCTATTGCTATGCCATGTTATGCGCAGCCTCTGCATGTAGGCTTCACCTCAGACAAAGGGGGCAACACCATTGATGTCCACTGGTATACCCGGAAGCAAGTCCTCCACCACGTATGCGAACTCCATATGTGCTGAAGTTCAATGCTAGGGGAGAATTTGCGATTGAACATGTGAACTGTGCAGGTTTGGGATGATAATATAATTGAGACAGCCGAAGACAGATACTACAGCTCAGACGTAGACGGCCTTGTAGCAGCGATTCAGCAGAACATCACGGTCACTTAAACATATCAGACTTTTCAGATCCATCGAGTGAACATTATTGTTTTTTCGAGAGTCGAATGTACTGAGATGGACATTCCTTTTTCGTACTTTGTGATGTTCAACGACAGAAGGAATGGGCGGATCAAGTCAAAGACTGGGAGACCTGCAGTTCTACCAAGCCACCTTGCCCAGACACGTACGTTTCATAACCACACTAGAGAAAAAAATAAAATGAAGAATTGCCGATGTTTCATCAATCAACTATCACGTCTTGTTAATTTGTTCTAAGTCACCAAATTGTATCTATTGTACACTGTATGAGGTTGAATGAATGTCACAGATATGCATCAGAAAGTATCACCGCG
The DNA here is from genome assembly GCA_028455895.1 of Rhodomyrtus tomentosa. Classification (NCBI taxonomy): domain Eukaryota; kingdom Viridiplantae; phylum Streptophyta; class Magnoliopsida; order Myrtales; family Myrtaceae; genus Rhodomyrtus; species Rhodomyrtus tomentosa. The sequence continues at coordinate 5,733,042 of JAPCWY010000003.1, read as the reverse complement.
GCCTGCCAATGGGCATACAAAGATGTGAGTGAAGGTTCGGTATTGGAAGGTACGTGATTCTACCGCCAATAGTTGGAAGATTCTTCAGACAGGCTCTATGACAAATGACTCACAACAAGCATGCTATTATCTCACAGATGCATATTTCCTGTCCCGTTTACCGACCGTTCATCTTCAGTTAGCTAAAGGGGGAGTTCGACTCGCAGCCACTCTAAACAGCATTTTCAAGTGAGGGGCTTCAAGATCTGCTTGAAATTATGGTATTAAAGGGAGAATAAGGTGATATTTAAGGCATAGTGGAGTAACGGAGGGCTATCACAGACTACAATTGCAGTTCATGCTTGTAAAAGTTAATCCAGTATTCATATCCTAACTGAGCATCTTTAGTCCAGCGTCACTTGATGCAGACATTCTGTCTATTAATGTGTTTATCAAGATAAAAAAAACGATTCACCAAAGAGATAAATTCACAGATACAAAGTGAGTTGCGAAAGTATAAAGAGGGTGGAAGAACATCCTTCAGCTTCGGATTGAAAACTATAGATGAGATTACACTGGATGGATTGTTTGTCACAGCATGCGATAATAGACACAGAGAAGGAATGGATTTATAAAACATCCACACCCCACATATTTTCAACGGCCAAGATATTTACATATGCAAACTGTCAAATAGATTTTAACACAAACATGTACGATGTGCCAACTTTCCCATCTTCACTCTGCCGCCTTCTTCACAACAAGAACAGGACACTTAGCATACTGAACACAGTAATTACTCACGCTCCCAAGAATAGCCCTGTAAATTAGAGAAAGATAAAACGTCACTTCCAACAGATGGTGTTAGAATGAGAAGGATCCTTGATCAAATCATATGCAGTTCCTCATCTTCATGGCTCTAGCTCATGTTCACCGTCCGAGATTTATTTATCCTACCCAGTGCAGAACATGTCCGACTAGGGAGCGACACAACGTAAATCAATTGGGCAGGAGCAATGAAAGTCAGAGAAAAACAATGGCATCTCCTCTGTCTCTGTTAATGCAGCTGCGAGACTAACCGTTTGATCTTTCCAAGTCCGTGGTCGCCTAAAATGAGAAGAGTGACGTTGTTCTTTTCAACAGCATCACATATTGCAACTTTGGGATCCCCAACTTCTGTAATAGTCTCCGCAGTAACCTGCAATTTCACAACAGAGTCCAAACTCAAAACTCTTCACATATACAAGCTCATCCCAATGACTCCAAGCATGTCCTGTCCCAATCCTCATGGTGGTTCCATCATGGAAAAAAATTAAAGGGAATTGAACGGATTACCCCTCGAGCAGCGCAAATCTCCTTGGCCTTCTCCAAGAGAGCAAGCGTAAGCTTCCTGTGTTGCTCTTTGATAGAATTCACAAAGTCTGGAGCTGTAATCGCAAACACAACATCCAACTAATTCCTCGCTTACTGTACTAAAAACAACATTTACGTTTTCAACGCAATCTCACAAGAGGAAAACTCTTTTCTTTAATTGAAACCGAATACGAATTTCACCTGCACGCCGCGACAAATTATAAGTTCACAGGACAGAACCAAAGTGATAACAGGGGAATAAGAAGCACCGAAGACTATCAGTCAAGCTTTTGAACTGATAACAAAATCGAACTGATTACAAAACCTCAACGTTAATAAAAATCGAGCCACGATAAGATCGCCCTTTTCTAGAGAGAGAGAGAGAGAGAGAGAGGTCCTGGGCTTACCGGCAGAAACAGGGCAGTACATGCGAGCAAGGCCGAGATTAGCAGCGAAGGAGAGATTCTGCTGAGAAGGGGGTTGAGCCATGAAGACGACGAGCGGCGAGTTCAGGAGCGAGTCCTTGAGGTTGTCGAGGGTCCACACGAGCGCGTGGTGGCTGCACTCGCTCTCATCGATCGCCACCATCACCTTCTTCTTGTCCACGCCATTAATGGCCACTACCTCCGCCATATCTCTAGGGTTTAACAACAAGAACCTCAGCAAACGACAGACAAAGGAAGACGATGCACACCGAAAAGTGAGAACCTTTTTCTGAGAGAAACCACACGTTCGTTTGTCTCGCGCGCTGAGTTAATAAGCGTGTGAACGTACCAGAGGATCGAAAGAAAGACGGTGCCTCAGTGGTTTGGGAGGTTCTCCACAGTTGAAGCAACTGCTCCCGTCATGGTGGGTGGGAAACGGGAGGCGGTTTTCTCTTTTTGGCCTCCAAGGTCAAAACGACCAGTCAAAACCTCGGCGTTTCGTCGTCGTCAGAACTAGAGTCTCAGAACTAGAGTCAAAATGCTTCTCCCACCCCCCCTAGCGTTTCGCCTTCTTATCTTCTCCATTATTTCCTATCCTTCAGGGAGACGCGTGGATTGTCCCATCCTTTAGTTTGCTGTTGCCACGTGGGTTGTCCCATCCTTCCATGGATCTTTCCTCTTCAGATTGCTTTGCCTTCCCTCCGAAGTTTTCCCCGCCCGGAGAAGAACGTGCTCGTGGCGTTTCTGCAGAAAATGGCAAATTTGGATCCTTCAGGCTTGCCCATCAAAATTATCATTGTGTGGGCCTGGACACTTGACTTTGGTGAAGTTCGTGTGAATATGATGGAGAAATTGTAGGGACGCTTCTGGAAGAGCACGCAATGGGCTATAACTAATACCGGTTATTTACTTTGAAAGCGATTGAATCCCCACAACAAAAGCGAAAGAACTGGCAGTGGGCCACGAGGGTTTTGAGATGAAATTGATGCAGATCGCGAGAAAGGTACGTGGTGAATCGAAACAAAGTGAAACTTTGGGGCTAATGTGAAGCAAGGTGCCAGTTTCAGGGGAGAAACAGAGCCGTCCTCCTTGGGTCACGGGTCATATGTTCTTTTTCCTCACTTGACGGGCACCAAATGAACATTCAACGTGGATACATTCAGACTGTGTTGACAGCAAACCCAGGTCGATTCTCTTCCTACTAGAAGGATCGATGTCGAGAGTTAGGAATGCGACCTTTGCCCGTGCTTCCAATTTTATCTGTCAGGTGATCGACTTCAGCACCATCGAAACATACAGCGGTAAGCGATAGTTCTTGTCCTTTGTTTCGTATATCTAGTCTAGTCGTCAAGTGATTGCTAAGCTAGCCTTTGTCTGTGTCGAAGTCTGACGTCATATGTCAATCGCTGTGAACTTAGAGTTTCAGTAGTTAGGTTCTAATGTCATCAGCAAATCTCGCTCAAACGTGTATAAATGGTACTTGTATTTTACGCTCGATAAAAGCCTTTCAATTTTTTACGGTCACATATGCTCCTTTCCAATCTAATAAAATGAAGAAGCAAGCCAGGGTTGCTCAAAGCTTTTTGAGTGTCATCCTGTTCTCTTCCTACAAGTGCGCATGTAGGGTCACGTCCTAACTAAGAAACGGTGTCGTCTCGCTATTGTCTGTAAGAGATTTTATAGACTAGAGAAAGATGCTCTTTCCGCATAGAGCAATCAATGTTCAGAGCATTGTTAATCGAAAGACAGTTTGCTGAAAAGGGAAAAAAGAAGAAGTTGTAAGTGGAAACATTAAACTTTCACGAATAAGATAGACAGCGCGACAGAGCATGGTGATGGTGACTGAGGTACTCGCACTTGGATCCATGTGAATGGTGATTAGGTATAGACAGTTCTGATTATGGATTTGCAGATGATAGAGGTAGCTCAGATGAGATAATCTGCTAACTTCCCACACATTGAGGGCATTGATACATGCACTTCGGTCGGAGGTCATATAGCCAACGTAAACCCATACAAGCAGTTTCGGAATGCTTATTCCGTTCTCTTCACCACAAGTACCGGGCAATTCACATTATTCAAATGGCGATCAATCAGAGTCCCCAAGAAAACCCTGCAGCAACCGACTAACTTCATCATTCTCACAAAACAGAACCAAGTTTTATGCTTCGATGTATGATCTAGCACTACACTGTCGATTGTCATTAACAACAGAATGGGAAACACCAGCTGAACATCGTAAGAAGAAAATGATAGATAAACGAAACGCTGGAGTAACGGTATGGCATTGAAAGTGACGATATGGCACGAATGAACAAACTTTTCAGGACTGAAGTAGAAAAAGGAATTTAACCTCTTGAGGATTCCATGAGATTCATGCCCCAGGATAAGAAGATCGATGCTGTTCTTGTGCACTGCATTGCATATGGTAACTTTAGGATCTCCAGCTTCCGTGAGTGTCTCCACTTTCACCTGTCAAAACAATGAAATTCACCTCTCGAAATGCGACCCTAGAAAAGATTTTCAGAATTTGATGTTTCATAGGCATGGCTGAAATACAAGTTTCGAGCGATTGTGCAGTCGGAATGCTGGCTTCAAAAGAAGCTACATCGTGAATTTGCAGTCAAACTTAAACAGACTTTTTGTCTGAAGCCATCTGTTTGGAGACTAAACAGATGATCCATGGACATCCGTTTCAAATCTGCGGATGCAATAAGACTGATAGGTTTTTGCAGGTAATGTCAGGATTTGTAGTTTGACCGGAAGTATTGCGACACCCCATAATTTACTTGGCCAAATCTCCTGTACTATATGTTTTTGGAAGGTTAGAGGCTGAGGTATCCTCAAATTGAATTTTGTTGGAAAGTATTGATCACCAGAACTTTTTCTCCATTTCTTGCGCCATACGTTAAATGATCGATAACCATGAACTTTGCCATATCTTGAGAGTGCCTAAATATTGACCACAAAACCATGATAAAAGATGGAGAAGAATGAAGATCGCGAAGAAAAATATCCTCTTTCAGTACCCCTCGACTCTTGCAGATGCCCTCGGCTTTCTTCAAGATTCCCAAGCAAATCTTCTTACTTCGTTCTTGTGCCATGCTAAAGACCTCCGGGGCTGTCCCATGTTCCAAAAGAAAGCAAACGATTCTTATCAGGTAAAAGAATAGTTTATCAACGGTTCATCAACTGCAAGAACACAAGGCAAGAACTTCAATTTTATTTTTTTTTTTGGTCAGGGACAGTGATTGAGAACCAACGATAGCCGTCAGCCATACAGTCTCTCAACAGAACACTGAAAACTACTTGAACAGGAATGTATCTGAGAAACGAGCCTGCTAAGCCTTGAAAGTAGAGGCAAGCCAAACCGAACGGAGCCCCGAACCCAAAACTACAGGTCGGAGGTGGCTGCGCAGCGAAAAGAACCAACGAAGAACTCGCGATCGATTCCTTGAGATTGTCGAGCGCCCACATAAGGGCATGGTGACTGGAATCGCTCTCATCGATGACCACCATCACCTTCTTCCTCTCCCCTCTCCCTCCTCCTTCCATTTCTCAACCAGTTTCTTACCTCAAAAGCCAAAGCGTTGATCTTTGAAAATCACTTCTGTTCTGATGTTCAAAAATTGCATCCGTCATCAAAATGCGCAACACTTCTTAAAAGAAGGGAAAAGAAAAGGCACCATAGGAGGCAAACTTTATTGCCTCGCATTAAAGTACAATTTAAGAACCTTGATTCCAATGCCGGGGCCACTGATTAAGCTGTGACTTGAACGCTGAAGCAATTCAAATCCAACTCACCTATGGCTGTGATATAAGCAAAGCTTTGGTGTGACACTGAATCAAGTCACGCCGTTGACTTTATATCAGATTATGCATCTTGCATAATAGTAATTGAAGGTCTTATCACAGACCCACGTTACATACCGTTCGATATTCTCTTTCGATCCACAAGATTGGCCAGTGAATTCCGGATTTGTACTATGCTTCATATGATATCTCAACGTCATGACGCCCCATCTCGGGGCCAACTCAACAGCTAACTCATTCGATGTTTAGCTGACTCACCGCAGAAAACTGCGAATACTCCTGCGCTGCGTGTCATGAGATCAACCGAACTCGTAAACCACAAATCTTTGAGAATTTAAGGAGCTAATGAAACTCGTATCGGGCAGGAGCTTGCTGGTAGCTAATCATACCATACTTGGTACTAGAACTTCTTTCGCAAGATTCAGTAACGACAAATATAGTAATGAATCGTCTTCCGAGTTTTTTTGTTGAGTGATCATGTGAGTTCCATGCGAGACCCACAAATTTAAGGGCTTATAAACTGCATCAAGTAATATAATTTTCCGTAAAAATTAACGGATGTGCTCGGATTATTTACCAAATGTTGCCCCGTTCCAATGCAAAGAACTTTCTGCCTCTCTCAACTAAAGTAACGAATAGGGTACATGGAAAAGAAATTGGACCACACGACAAGTGATTAAGCCAAAGTCGCTGGTAAATCATGATCCAAAAGCATCCGCTTTTTTATTTTTTTTCCAAGCCTTCGAATTCAACGATTCCTAACGTTGAAATATGGATGGTGTTCTTACTAATTTCGGATCTGGCACATGATGTTACGTTTTTGTGGGTCTCTGAGGTCACCGGCCGAGCAGTTCTGCTCCGCTTTCGGTGCCTCCTTTCCATAGAGCGAGTAGAAACGATTCTCTCTCACGTCATAAAAAAGCTTCTCTTTGTACCGTGGGTGGTCTCGTCTCGCCGGCGAAAGTCAAGTGAGATAATGGAAATATAATTCTTGAGATTTTAATTTGACATAAAATAGTCCTTGAACTTCAACTCAACGTGCAATATAGCAAATATGGTCTCTAAACTTTTAAAACATGTTCAACTTTAGTCCTTGAACTATAGAGAGATGTTCAATGTAGTATTTCCATTGATTCAAGTTCAGAAATTAAATTGAACATATTTCAAAAGTTCATGGACGATATTGATTAAATTAAAATTTCATGATCATATCACACATCGGGTTAAAGTTTAGAGACCATATTGCTCGTTTGGTTAAAGTTCATGGATCATATTGATTAAATTAAAAATTCAGGGACTACATTACATATTGTGTCAAATTTCATAGGCCATTTGTGTCATTTTGCTCACGTCCTTCTCTCAAAAAGAGAATGGAAAATGAAAATGTCCTGTTGATTCTTAGACCAGCAAAATATTCGTACTTTTCTTTCTTTTCTTCTGAAAAAAAGTCACCAAAAATTTTAAACTATGTCCATTGTGACATATTTATCCTAAATATTTCTGGTGACACAAAAAAAAAATCTCAAATTTGCATTCGTATAATACATTTACTCTAATTTTTTTTTGGCAAAAAAAATCTCAAAATTTCTCCCGTGAGACATATTTTACCACAATTTTTTTTTTGTTACGGCACCAAATGTCACAAGCTTACAAGTATGGGGTTTTTTTGTGCCATAAGAAAAAGTTTGAGGTATACATGTTACATTGGTACAAGGTAAAAGTTTGGAATTTTTCGAAAACAAATTCGAGGTAAATGTGTCATAATTTAAGGATTTTGGTAGCTTTTACTTTTTCTTTTTTTTTGGGACAAAAGTTTGGCACTTTTTGGACAAAAGGTTGGTACTTTACCATGCAGAAAAAAAAAAGAGTGTCTCTCATCTGCAACATTATAGAGCTCAATAGACGAAAAGGATCCCTGGTAAAATCTGCAGAAACTCGTGGATCATTAGCAGCTGATGAGTGACGGGATCGATTAATGAAACGCTGCCCCAAGCACCGTCATCACACGTCTACTTGTGCGATACCAAGAGTCGCCGCAGTGTAAGAGCTAGAATGCTATCGTAACGCATGTACAAAAGATTGGAGAATGCCCAAAGCGTGAAGATCTGAGGGCTGATCAGCAAGTATAGTACAGAATCTTAAACATATGTCACATTCGAAGACGTCAGTATTTGACATAGTGATGAAGTGATGGAAACAACACTGGAGGTTCATTGAACTGCTGCAACAACCTTGGCAACGACAAATTACATCCCACCCACCCCCCCCCCCCCCCCCACCCCCAATCAATCGCATGAATTGGTGATGCTTGCAACAGGGTACCAGCTTCTGCTGAACTTTCTTGACTTTATGCTTCACATAGGAGATGATAAATGCTGACAGGTCAAGCTGGTTTCTTCACCACAAGGACAGGGCACTTTGCATTATGAACACAATAATTGCTGACGCTACCTAGAAATGCCCTGTCACAGCGTAGCAGAATTGATCAGCATGCAGGAGGCGGTCTCACAGACGAGCCCAGAAAGAGAAACAAGTAAAAGAAGTCAACAGGATCCACAATAATTCTCAAGCATATCTCACTTTTACGTGTGAAACACGAGATATAGACATTGCTTTAAGCATCCTGATAGTAAGATAACTGATACAATTTGAGTAGCTAACCAAGTCTAAAAAATTAGGTAGTCGTTTGCAGGTTAAATTATGCAGAGTGAAGTTGACAGAGCACGACTGTAGCCGAGCATTATCCATATCATCATAACCAAAGTTATTACAATAGGTTCGGTCCTACTCGGTATGGACTTTCGTGCCCAAACTGAAGGACCATCTAGACTTAAGACAATTTTGCAAACCAAACTTAATTAAGGGTCTGGAACCAAACTTAATCACATTGAATGGGGTGGTCCAGTTCAGTTCCAAGCTATATTGGGTTCCTATCTTTTCTTTGTTAGTCATTTTCTTGTCCAAAACATTAGCATATTAAGAGGTGGCCTAGAACAATGCTTAAACATTAAACATCAAACCACTACTGCACAGGCTACAGAATAGGTGAAAATTAGTAATAGTTTTTGGCAAAAGGCTAGAACTAAGAATGTTTTGCAGCAAAAGGAAAAAACGTGTCATTGGATTGCCTATAAATTTCAATTGATTTAGTCACTTTAGAAGCTCTTTGACAGCTACCTCCATTATCCAAGAAAAGTGAAAAGAGAGAGAAGAGGAAAACTTCAGTTTGGTTCTGCCATTCGGTATGGTTAGAGAAAAGTTCAGACTGAACAGCAGTGAGACAGTTCAGTTCAGTTTGTTAATCGAAAATACGAAAGCACACTCCTGGCCGAACGAAACTGGAAAAGTAAGCTAGGTTCGGCTCCGGCACTTGGCAGTTCAAACTAACTTGAGCTCAGCTCTATAAGACAGAGAACGCGGCCAACCTTTTTATAGCTCCACGGCTATGGCTGCCCAACACAAGCAACTGGATGTTGAGTTTATCAACAGCCTTGCAAATTTCCTCTTTAGGATCCCCAACTGCTGTCATCGTCTCTGCATTGACCTGTTTTAAAATTCATTCTACCGCATTAGACATCTTTTTGAATTAGTATAGTTCCACAAACCATATCCAGAATAAAACTCACATAACTAGACATCCAAATCGTTCTCTAAGGCATGAGCTTTTAGATTCTGAATTTTTGTATAATTATTTTGAAAGAAAAGGCTGCTTTCATTTTAGTGAACTGCTCATCTTGCTCCACAAATTAAACTTCCATGTTCTTCCAAAATGGACAGTTCAATCATCTGATGAGGAGCTTATGAGTAATCTTGATAGAACAAATCATAATGCATTTTACCACCATGAAATTAGTAATGCATTGGCCATCATTCACTTTAGAAGGAACATTTGCTTTTTCTCTGCTCGGACAAATTGTACATGCATATCTACTTAGGTAATGGATGATGTCAACAAGCCTCTTAGGTGTTGACTTTTGCGCTCCCCCTCACCTACTATCTTCCCATTTTTTATATTCTTCGACTCCCAAAATTCACAAACTCGATACTTCAATTCGATACCATAATAGCAATTTGATCGTCTGCTGTGTTTCATCTCTTAACCAGGGGAGGATGCTCTAGCAGATGAAGCGATAGTGCAATTCAAGTTCAACAATGCTTTTCTATGCTAGTGAAAGACTAAGCTGTCAGCTGAGCAGTTGTTCTTATCTCAGTGCAACAGCAATGACCTTGGTCAACTTTGTGGCACAAATTCTTCAACAACTGTACTAATCGACAATGATCCATCTTAACAAATGACGATGGATTAGACTAAAAAGAGAAAGCTGTCAATCTATTCCTCTTCAGCTGTTCCATGGTCGAGACAGACAAGCTGTTTTTATGTAGCCAGACATCGATCAGTGAAGTTGATGTACTCAGGCTGTAAAGAGGAAAGTTCAAAGATGGAAAAGGCTCCATTAATGAACCTCTGGGATTTGTAAGATGGCCACGTTATTTCAGACTCATGCTTGGCTATCTCTTTTTCGTGTTATGTTGCAGCACCTCATCCTTGGCTTGCTATTTAGCCTACATAAAGTGCTTTGGTAGCTTTAGATGTCACCTCTTGGGCCTCTTAACATTACAGGATTTTATTGTAAGAAGCTGCTATTTTTATAAGGCTACAGGTACTTCACAAGCTGGACATACTACTCTAAGGTCATACTCACAACTTATGCTTGTTCTGGCTCCGTCTCTTGGTGATAACTCATTTTTCACCCACTTTGTTATTTGTGTAACAGTTCACTTGCTTCCATTTTGTTTATTCTTCTATTATGTCCTCTCCTGCTACACTTTTTATACAAAGATGAAATAGATCAAATTCACTTAGCAACCTTCAATCACAGGAGAGCACATGTCAGACGCATTTGGGGAACACTTCAAGGGAGCAGAGATGCCTTTCAGCCAAACCAGCTAGAGACAGGAAATAAGGTTCTCTCTAGGCTTTGGCTGATCCCTTTAGGTAGGATTGATAAGCATTTGACTAGTGCAATTATGGAAGACCATCTACTGAACAAATTGATTGTAACATTTACAAATGCCAATGATAATCAATCGCTGACTTGTTCAGCCGAGAACCCAGTACTTCCTTGTTCATATAGGGATTGAGATGATATGCCGTCACAAAGATGAATAAATTGCCAATTTGTATTCACTCACAGACTTCGCTTCGAGTGATGAATCTTGAAAAGAAATGTGGATGAATGCTAAGGAAGAAGAGAGTAAGCTACAAGGAGGAGCATGAAAGTCAACACCAATATAAGATGTGTCAACATAATTCAATGCTTAGACTCAAATGTGATTGAGAGAGAGAGTTGATGCTTAGATTTCCTGCTTAAGGAGATTTTGCCTGCTGAGGGAATAAGCAAACTTCATTCTACACAAACTAGCAACTCTTGTGCATCCCTTTTTAGAAGCAGCAACATTCATCTCACCCTTCCTCTGTCATCTCTACCTTCAAACTTTTGAACTCATGACCTGGGTTTACTTTAGGAAATGCCAAAGTTTGAAGTTGGTAAATTAGGAGTTGGTGCAAGCATTGGAAAGCTAAGCTCATTGTGCACGAAGTGTTCAAAGCAAAACGAGTCGTCCTGTGTACCAGACAATAATAAGTGTTTCGAGTGTAGTCTTCTGTTACTTCACTTCTTATGCTTTCCTTTTTGTTGCACTCGCGCTGTTAATGTGTTAATGTGTTAAACAAATACATGGATAAGGATTCGTAGTGTGATTTTTCACAAACTACTTCGAATCAACCCGGGTCCTCTTACTTACCCCATGCTGAGAGCAGATTTCCTTAGCCTTTTCTAGTAGGGCCAAAGTGAGCTTCTTGCGATTTTCTTCGAGGCTTCTAATCAAGTCCGGAGCTGCACAGCACAATGGATTATCTAAGACCATAAGCATTTCCTCAGCTAAAGACAAATTAAGTTAGAAGAAGACGAGGAGCACAGAGTATCAAGAATTTCGAGACAAGATTTAGCAAGTGAAATTTAACTAACTGCGCCACAAATGGAGCAAAGAAAGGCAGACAATTAGCAAGTGAGCCACAAAAATTCTAGAATAAAATAGGTAAAAGAAAATAGAGGAGTCAAGCCAACCAACGCAACTTGATATAAGAAATTCTTAACCGACCATAACATAACAACAACCCCCAAGATCTGCGAGAAATTTAACAGCTTTTCAAGACTCAGCAGGTTGTTTTCTATGGATCCACTCAAATTCAGTGATCAAGGTACAAATTAGAGAGAGAGAGAGAGAGAGTCTTACGGGCAGCTCCAAAAGTAGCAGCATAAACGGAGCCGTAGTCAGATGAAGGCTGGACTGAGAAGACGATGAGCTCGGAGGCGGCGATGGTGTGGTCCAAGTTGTCGAGAGCCCATTGCAGAGCATGTAAGCTGCACTCGCTCTCGTCAATCGCCACCATTATCTTCTTCTTCGTGCTTCCCCCTTCCATTTCTCTCGCACTCTCTCTAATGATCCACGCTCTTCTCTTTGTCTAGATCCTTTTTTGTTCCCCTCTCTCCACGTTTGATCAACGCTACTTATGGCAGGAGAATCAGACACTCGTAAAACAGCTTCGGTATCGTTGTCCTTATCCTTGCAACGCTGGCATCGCCTACTCTTCCTGGCGAAATCCAGAGTCCAGTCCAAGGTTGAATCAGGTGGTTCCTGAACCACCATGGATTGCGTAGACCAGGACGGAGACAGCCAATCACAACCCGAGCGGTGGAACAATAATCGGGTTTGCGACAAACGTTGTTGATGTCTGAAAACCATTCTCCCTCAACTACCAATCAAACCGCGCATGTAGTCTTTGGCGGGTCATTTAAAAGTTAGTTGGGGTCGAGGAGTGAAGAATAAGAGAGGAACCCCCTCCAGACTCGAGAGTATACCGCGTGCGCACACGGCAAATCTGCTGTTAAATTACATCTGGACGTTATCCTCCGGACTCCATTTCTATAACCTGGAGTTGATTGCATTTGCGAAGGAAAAGAACTTGTAGAAGTCATCTTCAATTGCACCAACTTCGAAACTTGTGATTTGCATCAAAACCGCAGTTTAGCACCCAAAATTTTCTTTTAAAAAAGTACGCACTTTGCACCATCTATCTTTGATTATTTCTTGAACTCAAAGGTTTATTGTTTGGTGAACTCAAGCGATGCAAACCGTATGGATTCCCAGCGTATTTTTACATACAGCAATATTGAAACCTGCGTTAAGGATGCGTTGTTTCACTGAAAATTTCGTAATAAAGGAAAATATTTTTGGAAAAAAAACACATTATTTTTCAATGTTTGGTGATCTTAGGGAAAGCGATTTCTTTCTTGCCAAAAGGGGAAATTTTTTTTCCCCGATCTAAACTTGTTTTTCAAGATCAGTTAATTTTCCATCATCCAAACACCGGAAAGTTGGAAAATAATTTTCACAAAACAGTTTCCTTTCAAACTAACATACGCAAAGACTTCTCGGCAATAGGTATGCTTACGCGAGAGCTTTTTAGTTACTTCACGATCTTGTATGTCACGTGCTGTCGTTCCGGACGGACATTGTAAGTTTCACGTTACTTTGCCTATGACGTTACTCCATGCTTTAAGAGTACCTATAGAAGTTTCTCTATTCTCACACGCTCCGCGCATCAGGCGGAGTCACTATACGCGTATCCATGTGCTCAATTCTTCTGAATGCGATCTATTTCCACATGGAGTGATACCCACGACAAGTACTTACTTCTGTTTTCCGTATCTGATTCATGTGCAGGCATCTGAAGAGAGTGATCACGTATCTAGCCACAAACGTGTGCAATGATCGACGATATCCAGCATAGCCCCTTAGCACCAACTTTCCGGTAGGCTTCGAAATTGCAGAAAATTTGCAAGTTCTCAAATGGTTTAATGATTTAATCAGCTTGCAACAAGTTTGTGGAACCATCCTGTGATCTGAGAGGGAGAGGAACAAAAATTTCGGTTGGAGATCGATCGTAGTCACTGCATATTCGACAAGATTTCTGGCTATGATAATGCTTGCATGAGGTACTCATGAACTTGCACAATATTTTCTCCCTATCATTGCGGACCTACAGAAATCGAACTTCACATGCATTGGAGATGTTTACTACGGGACCACTAACTACTCCAACGTTCTGGCAGATCTATTTGGAGAAAAAGAAGCTGAGAAGAAACAAGATTTGCTGAGCAGCTTCTTCAGCACCAAGAATGACTAAAGAGATCAGCAACTGCATAATCAGAATGATAAAAATTTGCAATCTTTGCCATGATTTCAGTCTGGAAAGTCAGTCATGCCAACTCGATAAATGCTGAAGTGACCAACTGTAATTTCAATATGTAGGACAACTTAACCAGATATTACCTGTCATGTAAGAAGTGGAACTGCTCTCTATATCTTTCTAGGCACAGGTATACACAAGCGTGCATGAGTACACAACAAAACACTATCTCCTTTCCTCTAGTCAAATACCTATGAAACAGATCCACATACACATTTCGGACAACTGAGTCCTTGAATTCAGACAAAACGAAGGCTTCTTACTCTGTAGTCTCCCATTCGGTGAATCTTGAATTGAGCAAGCACACAAATTTCATCTAAAGATGCTTAACTGCCTCAGTGCACATAAGATTGGCGTTTGGCATAGAAATGTAATCATCTGTTAAGAGCTTGTGTTTGGACGTGACAAGATACCATAGAAGAGAAGTAGGGATGCATGTGCAAGGACAGTTTCCATTATGTTAATCAGTAATATCTACGAGTGGTGCATAGCAGACAGTTAGATATTCCCTCAAGTGTCATTTGATAAACAGATATTGTATACAGTAAGAGAGACGTATTTCACAGATAATTGGTTGATTCCCCACGGTTGCGCAACTATAGGAGTTCAGACTGAAGGACTAGATCATATGCTCCGAACATAATTGAACTCTATGAGCTGCTTATGTGGCAGGAAAGAGCTCAAAGATTCTTCCTCGCGGATGTCCATCCTAAAAGTAATTTTAGTAGCTTTTTTCTTTCCCTTTCTCTGTCTATCTTCATGTTTTGAAATCAAATGAGGGGTCTTTAACCAAGTATTCTATCGCCAGCTTCTTCTGCACATCAATTGGCTTCCTCATGACGAATGAATTGGACAAACTTAGATCTAATTTCTGGTGGAATACGGATAGGACGATAGTTCTTGTCAAGCCAAACAGCCGTAGCCTTTGCTTCCAAAATAGGCTGTAGAACATGTAATGAAAATATCTCAGCACCAAGACCAGATCTATTATGATATAGTTAGATGTAGTTGATAAACAGACCTCATTGTTTGGCAGCCTGAAAATAAAGTGATCAAAGTATAAGCGAGCAGCCGATGAGTTAGAGACCCTCACCTTTACAACGAACCTGTCCCCACTCTGGTCGTGCAAGAAAGGACAACAAAACAACTAGTGAACATTGAATGACATTACAATCACAAGCACGCACTTCTGCATAGACTCATTTAGTCGTATATAGTGTTGAAGACAAAGTTTTTCAGAGTAAAATGTTCTGTAGTGTCTATTTGAATAGGAGGGACCTGGAGCATTTCAGTTCCTTACTGCCGTCAGACAGCATATGTCATCTGTCTCCCTAACAACACCAACAATCACCGATCCTTTTTCCATTCTCTCATTGTACACATAAGAATTAGTCTACGCGATTGTGCCCTCTCTGGAACTATATCCCCTTGTCTGCTCCTTAGAAATCTCCTTGGATTTCCCTCTCTTTTCTCATTAACCCTTACCAAAAACTGATCCTATTGTCACATTGAAAGAGAATACTTCTACATTTGAATGAATATGCTAGAAACGCTAGTCAAGAGCAGAGGCACCCAGGATGTGCTCTATAATATTTTATAAATTTTTCTCAACAAAAAAAAGAGTGAACGAAATGAAAGGCAAGAGGGGAAAGAAGACAAACTCTAAAGGACCTTAAATATTTCGATCTTTCTACTGTTTTGTCATTGTTGCCACTAAATTGAACTCTATACAGGTGCTAAATGTATATGTAGGATAGTTTTGGATCACATAAGGAATTGTTGAACATTTAGAAGGGCAAATAACAACTCTGATTTTAATCAAAAGTGTGTAAAGTCTGCATAAATGAATCTAAAGTTCAGGAGGACTCCAAAGAAAGAAAGGCAAGGCATACCCCAATTCATGTTCATGACCAAATATCATTAAATTAGTTTTGAAGTATATTTGCAAGAAATTACAAATGGAAAAACATACTCTTAGGGGAGCAAGAAATTTGAGTGACAACTCTGATAATGCCAGTGCGTTACCAGTTCTGGCCACAGCATCAGCACTTAGGCCAATTATTTCGAGAAGCTCGTGTCGACCTGATTTAAGACCAAAATAGTTAGCTCTGTTGTTGAATCATGCGCAGACTTGTTAATCTAGTCGAATTAAAGAAACTATTCAAGCTGCACAAAATGACAAATCATCAGAAGGAGAACCTTCACCTAAAGCTTCGAACCACAAAAGGAGGATGCCAAAAAATGCCTTGTGAGACGGTCATTATTGTCTTATGATTAGCATATTCCCATCCAAGGAAAGAAGCTATATTAGACAGAGAAGTGGGAACAGTTTGTTGGAAGTATGAGATTTCGGCTATTACTAACCCTAGCAAATACTATAAATTGGACTGGAGTTCTCCTTTCTATCACTTGTAAGTCAAGACCGCTCCCAAAGCTGTATGTGGGACATTGCATACAAATGGTTCCTGGCTTTGACATATGAATCCCATAAAAAGGAGGGAACCACCAGATTACAAAAGGTATAACCGTATAGCAGCACAGCTGACCAACTAATGTATGGAGATTTAAGAAGATCGTTATCTAACTGGACCAATGTCTCCCAAGCCATTTTGTTCCCTTTTCGTGAAAAACTAGAATCTTTGTCTCTATAATCTCTTGCATATCACTAATTAAGCCACAACCTCAAATTTCAAAATTATTCCCCGAAGTGATTCTTCTTACGACTATTTGAAGAGAACGAACCCTGTAGTCACACTGCTCTTACTTGCCTGTGCCAGATGCTACTCGAATGAGGTGACATGGGTACGAGACTGAGCTTGTCCCCTCCCATTCCAACCTTCCTAAAAAAGAATCTCGACCACAAAAGCGGGCAGGACAGGACACAGAAAATGCGTTTGGCATATAAGAATGTCATCAGCAAGGAAAATGCTTTGAAAAAAAAAATTCATGATCACCATGTTGACAGTAGCTCGCGTAGACTGCATTGTTCACCACACCATACTGATCCAGTTCATAGTCACGGACCTTGAGCTCCACATCAATGAACCCACTCATTCTGCAAGAATTGCAAACCTCATCGTCATCATCACCACTTGATCATTCTCTCAAATCTTTCTTCTTCATTTATGCAGGTAATTCTCTCGCTCGGATTTATAGGTAACTCTTTCAAATCTCTATCCGCCCTCGAATCAATAGCTTCAAGCAAAGTTAGCTAAGACCCTACTGCAAGCGTGGAAAAGGAAAATTCTCGCAAACCCACTTAATGCAAGTAAGATTCATCATCGCAAAGCCCAGATAAATGCATTCGACAAAAGTGGCGAGTACCCTGTGCCACCTTTGAGATCAAGAAATGCCGACGGCTCGCATCGGCCCCTCACGGTGGATAGCAGCCGGAGGCACGTCGGAGTACGCTGGGAAATTGGGAAGGCCGGCGCCGCACGACGAAGAGGGAGCGAAGCAGCACTGGCACGGGGCAGATGGATGGTCACGTGCGCAGGCAAGGCCGAGGCGAGAGCTTGCAGCATCTTCGACAGCGACCTCAAAAGACGGGAACCGCGGACAAGGAACGGATTGTCCAAAGAAATCACCCTTTTCGCATTTTATTCTGAACTCAAAAGGGGATGTCGATACAATCCATGCAGCAAAAATTTAGGTGGACTGATTTCGTTCCGGCGTCACCAAATCGCAGAGTTTAACGGAAGGCGTACCAGACATATGCACTGCTCTAATCTGACGAGGACGACTTGGGAGTAGTGGGGACCACGGGCCGGTTTGGGCCCTAAATTGGTCCGGATCAAACCCGTAAACGACCTGTTGATCAGGCCCGCCTGTTCAAATCGGAACCGGCCCGTCTCATATGGGCCGGTTGCTGGTCCATATTTCGTGGTTTCGGGTCGGTTTCGAACAGGCTTTATAGCCGACTGGGAAAAAAAAAAACTTTAGGGAAAGACCTCGACTATTTGACCGTTGCAAGGCAACTTCCATTTCCCCCAGCCCTTTTTTCTTTTAAAATTAATTTATTAATTTTATCATAATTATTATAAGTACCTCTTTTCATTTTTCATTTTTTTCATAATTTCTCTCAAATCCTTTCAATTCTCTCAAATTCTTTCAATTTTTTGAATCCATTTTTTGGCTCAATTTTTTCAAAAAATGGTAAGTGGAAGCATAGATAGTGACAGAGAAAAGAGCCCGATGGAGTAATCTGATTATCCCTATAATCCTCGTGATTTTGCATATTGAGGAAACGATTATCATAGCAACATTATTCACAATATCGATCAGTCTTAACACAAGAAAATCTTCATCTTCGTACCAATATCAAAGAAATATCAACAACAAAGGAGTCGGAACGGAAGCTTACATCCGATATATGGGAGCACTTCATGGAGGAACATTTAGGCACAAATAAGTATCAAATAAAATGTAAATATTGTGAGGCAACATACAAATTCACAGGCGGAGGAGGCTATAGAATATTTAAACGGCATCGGAGGTCAAAACATCCAACGCAAACGAAGATCGAACCTAGCCAACAATAAATTTCTGGATATGTCAATCCTAAGGAGTTATCCTTTATTTCGTTACAATGACAAGGTTTATAAAGAAGAATTACCTAGGTGTGTTGCCATTGAACAATTATCTTTTAATTTTGGCGAAAATTTGGGTGTTAATCATTTTATACAAATTGCACATACTCCACAAGCAAAACAAGTTTCGAGAAATACGCTTAAACGCCAACTTTTTAATCTTTTTAAAAGAGAAAATTAAGTTTTTAAAAAATTATAAATTTTAATGGACGTGTTCATATAGGTAGCAACATTTAGAGTGATCCTTGGCAAATTTATTCTTATGTGGATATTACATATCATTAAATAAATTATGATTGAAACATTCAAAAAAGAGTTATTGCATTTCAAGTTTTTGATGATAGTCATACGACAAATAATATTTATAGAATAATTAGGCAAGTTTTAGAAGAATATTTTTTACTTTATAAAAATTTTTAATTTGTTTTGATAATGCCAATGCAAATATTGCTTCAATTCTTGAGTTAAAAAAGATTTGTAAATCTGATTTTGGCAGATAATTTTTTCACATTAAATGTGCTTGTCATATTCTAAATTTATGTATATAAAATGATTTAAAAACTCTTGATGTTTTTCTCACCCCAATAAAAATAGATGTTCAATTTTTATAGAAACATCCCCAAATATGAAAGAATTGGGCAAATTTTGTAAAGCAAATAGAAGAAGACCAAAAAGATTTTCAAGGGATGGTCCAACTCAGTGGAATTATATGTACGAGAAGTTTAATCAATCTTTTGCATTTAAATATTTATTAGGTACATTTATTTCGAATAATGTTTCTCAAACAAATTTATTCCCACAAGAGTGAAATATTTACAAAAAAAAAAAGAAATTTAAAAAAATTAATGATGCAACTTATACTTTATTATATATTTATTATTCTACTACGTATTTATTTTTAATATAGTGTATTACTATTACTGGTGTTTTTGAAGAAAATGAAAAAAGATGATCAATTAAGTCCGACTATTGTAGCAATGCGAACAAAATGACTATATACTGAAATTCCTATTATTGGTTGCTTGTGTTTTCGATCTACATATCAAATTAGATGATTTATGTAATTATGTGAATACATATTATGGTTGTTTACATTTGATTGAAATGGTAGATGTTAGAGCTATACAAACAAAAGTTAAAGACACAATAGTAGAATTGTATAATAGAGTTTGTAGTAAATATAATCTAGGAGATATTAGATCTTCCCAACCTAGTTCCGTACAAAGCGGAGACCTAAGTAAAATTAGTAGATGGTATAAACTTCTTATGAATAAGCAAAAAAGGTAAAAGGGAGCAACATGAAATATTTTTGAAATAGATAATTATTTAACCACTTTTTTTAGTTTGTTGAATCCGAAATTGGTGCAGATTTTCAAATTCTAGAGTGGTGGAAGAGGCATTCAACCCAATTTTCAATTCTCGTTCTCATCGCAAGACGTGTTTTAGCAACCTCTTATTTAATAGTTGCGATTGAATAAGTATTTAGCGCTGGAGGTAACACTTTGGACGATGGACGTTCAAAATTAGTTCCAGATTCGGTGCAGGCTCAAGCTTGTCTCGATAATTGGACAAAGTCTTAATATCGATAACAAGAGATGGATCGTAACAATGAAGTTGAATTCTTTGATGATGGAGATACCATCGCGATAGGTACCTGTATTGGAACGGGTAGTGAAGACTGACGATAAGGTAAGTATGAGGTTAATAGAGGTAAAATAACTACATGGATTTTGATTCTTCTATCTCAACAAGATATGTAGGCGCTTAATGATAATTCATTAAGTTCAACCTCATTCCTCCTCCCTTTTTCCTCCCAAATCTGATAACTTATTATTTATTATTTCATAATTCATTAGTTAAAAAATTAAATTCAAAAATCGAAACTAGAAATGAAATAGGCAATTTCATTTTTTGATTCTGAATCAGAACCAGGCCTTGAACCGGCTTGGAATTGCTGGTTCCGGCCCATGGCCATATCTACTTGGGAGGAATTGGAACCTAGTTAACGGGCAATTTGGATTGGACTTGGGCCAAGCCCCAACCAGATGTAAGCCCAATATTCAATGGGCCAAGAGTCAGGCCCAACAGGGCTGCTTTTGATTAGGGACAACGGTGGGTCGTATTAACTCGTGTTTCTTGACCCACCCAAACCCTCGTTAGCTAATTCAATTGGTGTTTATCAAATACCATTTGCGTCCACTCTAGGTTTAGCAACTTCCGTAGCACGACATTCTTGTCCGTCCAAGTCAATATTCATGAGTTCATTACTATTGTTTATTTTTTATTTTTCAAGTAGAAGAAGAGGAGGAGGAGGAAAATACTTGATACTTGACATATAATGATCGATTCTTCAAATAGCTGGAATATGATAATGACTCTTTATCGAGAATATTATACTTGATATATAGTTTCTCGAGCTCAAAGAGTTAGCTCCGCCAAATGCGGCCAATTATGCTATCACCACTAACTAGGGGTGTGCATGGTTCGGGCCGGTTCGGTCCTAGCATGAAACCAGGGGCTTGACCAGTAGTCTCAATCCCTATATTTTCGAGACCACGGACCGGACTAGACCGGGACCGCCGGTTCAGTCCGATCCTTGTCCCAACCCAGTAGAACCGCTAACTATAACCTCCTGCAGTATTTTGAGCTAGATAATTTGATCATATACGTAAAATTTTCTTGTTTTTGAAATAATTTTTTTCAAAAATAATAAGGGACAAAGGAGGTTGAAGTATCTTATACAACAAACTGAGATTTTTGCTTATTTTGACAAAGGTAACCAATCATCTTCACTAAAGGGAAAGGAAGGTATTATCACCATTGAAATTTGACTTCACCCTCGCTCAGGCATAGTTCACCATCTTTCGGATCCCGACAAGCATGCTCTCACTCGAACCCTTCTCAGAAAATCAAGGTCAATCGGTGGTGCACCCACAAAGGATCCCACCAGTCAGCTTTCTTAGGCCTTACGAGTTTGCCACCCATTGACTCGCACACATGTCAGACTCATTGGTTTGTGTTTCAAGACGGGGCAAATGGGGAGCCCACTAGCTGATGCCTGGAGCACGCAAATGTTGAGGCATGCCAGAAGTGCGTGCTAAATTCCACAATCGCAATGGCAACGTTTCCACGGACGTATCAAAGGTCCAGGCTTGGGCCGCCACTGCAATCCGCATCGATTCATGCCTCGAGTCGATCGGCAGACCGGCTCATCACCATTCCACATCCGACCGAGGCACATCGTCGGCCCCCATCCGCTTCCCTCTCGACAATTTCAAGCACTCTTTGACTCTCTTTTCAAAGTCCTCAAACACACGCAGTAAAAGCTTCAATGATTCAAATATCTCCGATCAATAAGTAGGGCATCTTCAAATTCCAATATTCTATGGTCCTATTTCCACCCGAAAATCATCATATTTTTCTATTTGTATATATTTATATATATATATATATATAATTATACATTATAGTCAATCCAGTCCGATCCCAACACATGGAATCGGGGACCAGACCACTCGGTCACTGGTCCCACTTATTGAGACCAGGGACCGGACCAATTTGCACACCCCTACCACCAATCACACCAAACCAATTGTCATCCATTTTATGTCTATAAAGCACAGTCTAAACATGGTTATAGAAATATTTGAGAAATTAATTTTAAAAAAGTATTAAACTTATTATAATTATGGTAATTTTTTTTTGGGGGGAGGGAGGGAGAGTCAGAAAGGATGTCAATTTAATCTTGAATATTTTGACAATTTTTCAATGTAATCCTTCAGATTAATTTTGGCCGAAATTTATAAATATGGACAGTGCCTATCAAATCATGTATCAAAAAGGTTAATCAAACTCACTCAATGGCGCTAAAATTTGTTAGGAGTATGGTTCACACTCCCCAATAATAGGAAAACTCGTGAGTCCGGGGGAGCCGCTCGGTGAGGCTCTCAAGAGGGCAACGCTCCTTGGACACCTGATAGCTTGTGCGACTTAAGTTCATAATTTTTCATTAGTAATTTGGATTTGAGCTCATAAATAACTATTGACACACACTCTCTCTCTAGGGGGAGAGTAAAAAAGGATGTCAATTAATCTTGAATATTTTGACGATTTTTTAATGTAATCCTTCAGATCAATTTTGGCCGAAAATTATTAATATGGACAGTGCCTATCAAATCTTGTATCAAAAAATCAAATTCACTCAATGGCGCTAAAATTTGTTTGGGGTATGATTCACACTCCCCAATAATAGGAAAACTCGTGAGTCCGGGGGAGCCGCCCGGTGAGGCTCTCAAGAGGGCAACGCTCCTTGGACACCAGATAGCTTGTGCGATTTAAGCCCATAATTTTTCATTAGTAGCTTGAGTTTGAGCTCATAAATAACTATTGACACACATACCATCTCTTTTTTGTTTGCAACTGAGTGTTGTAAAAAAAGGTGTGAGTTTCTAATTATAATGGAATTATTTAATGGACGTAACCATAGTTTATAGGTGAACCAGGATAAATTTTCATGTCTCGATTTTGAGCTTCAATTTGTATGTGGTTTTGTGCGCCAAATCCTAATAAACTTCAAGTGCACCGGTACTTTCTCTTTTTTCAAAAGGACACATCAAACACATGATAATTGTCCGAATAGTCTTATAGCTTTTTAATTGTGCCAAACTTTTTGGCAATTTGTCAATTTAGTCTTAAATGTTTCTATTATGTCAATTTAGTCATAGAACTTTAAATATTTGTATTATTTATTAATTTAGTCCTAAATATTTCGACAATTTGTCAATGTAGTCATTCTAGCTAATTTCGTGTTGTCCATGAGCGTGGCCTTCACCTGTAACCTGCCTTCGCTGGCCACACAAGAAAAGGAAAATGAAGTTTTTAAAAAATGAAGGAAAAAGAAAAAAAAATTCTAAAAAAAAATTCAGAAAAAATCGCCGATGTTAATAATTTATGGATTAAATTGACTGAAATCGCCATAAAGATTTATGAATAAATTAACAAATCATCAAAAGATTTAGAGTTATATTGACACAATTAAAAAGTTTGTGGCTGATTGTTATATATTAGATCTAAGATTTTTTTTGTACAATTTTCATCATCGGACGCATAAAATTACCTCATGGACCAAGAAACATGAATTGGCTACCGTGCATTAGATTTAAGAATTTTCTGGATAATTGCCATGGTCGAACGCGTAAAATGAAATCATGGCCCAAGAAACACAGGAACTTACATTTAAAATTGAAACATGCAATAAAAGCAGCAATTTCTTGGACGGACAAAACAAAATAGCAGTCAAACTCCGTGCATGTCCATATCATTGAAAGTTCAAAATTCAAGGGTGGGAAACTTCTTAGTCACAAGCTGATAGTTTGGACAGACATAAACTACAAGGTTTGCGCGTCACTGGGTCACCCTTCAAACTTAGGAATATGATTACTGATTAATTGAGAGTAGCGGTCAAAGAGAGAAAAATGCAGTATTCCATAATAATTTAGATGAAGAATACTTGAGCCTAAGACCCCGTTTGTGATGCAAAATATATGATGTTTCTGAAAAATATTATTTCAAAAGTCGTCTTTCAGGAAAATAACAATATTTTTCGATATTCGGCTGAAACTTGAAAATGATTTGGAAACAATCCTCATGTCATTTGGTGAGGAAAATGAATTTCGTCATTGAATTTTTGCATTGTTGTTTGTTCGAAAATTGCTCATGTGGACCCGACCATCCTACATAGCACGATTGATACTGACATGATTTTTTTTCGATATTTTATAAATAAGTCATATTTTAAAATATTTTCTATATTTCAATTTTTTTTTTTGCAACAACAATCGACAAAAGAAGAAATAAAATAAAAAAGAAAATACAAAATAATTATAAAGATAATGAACGTGAAATTGTATAGGGAGGATAGAGAAGGGAAAATGACCCCGAAGGAGGCGGGGGGGATGGCGGTTTAGTAGAGTGAAATTTTATGGGAGCAGAGAGAAGGAAAATGATTTCCTCTGTTTGAAAAGAGGAAATCATTTCCCCTACTATTGAATGTGTTTTTTCTATTTATTTTATGGGAAGGATAGAGAAGGAAAATATTTTTTTATACTTCGTATGTTTCACGAAAAATGAGTGATATGGGAAACATTTTTCTAAAAGTGATCGTCTATGTCGTTTAGAAAAATTAATCAACGAAAAATATTTTCGTCATCGATAACAATCTATACCTAACTATTTTCATAGGCGATGGGAAAAAATTCATTTATTTATTTTTTTAAGAGATAAAAATGATTATTTTTTAAAAAATATTTTTTAAATAATTCATTTTTCATGAAAAAAAACGGAGCAGGAACGGATTCTAAATACCAAACGCAATCAATCGAAACCCATGGCCGTCTCTCCCGGGCCCCTACCCCCCGCCACACACGCACGCATTACATATGGTCACATGTTATCCACATCCACACACACCCGCGCACAAGCTTGTATCACGAATTATTTTGTACAAATGAAACGGTGTCTATCGGCTTTGCCCATCTCCTCCAAACTGCACAAATTTGGCTAATGGACAAACCCATCTCCGGGATCTCCCTCTCGATTTGGAAACTTAACGGGAGTTCGTAATGTGCACGCCCCCAATCCAATCCAATCCAATCCCATCACCGTGAGCACAATTATTGGCCGCAGAGCAATGCACCTTCCCCATTCGGGTTTCAAGTCGCGCATGTACAGTGAATCAAGCCCCCACCATTTTGCCTTGAAGATGGCACAAATTCTTCCCACCGCACCAGATCACAGGCGCGCGCGACATGAATGAATGCGTTCAAACTCTTGGGCGTGTTAAAACTGTGTCGGCAACTCGTGTCTGGTTCTTCCAAAATTATTATGACGGGACTAAAAGATTAGGGATCCGTATAGTCTAACATTCCTTCAGAAAGTTAGGCACCTAACTTTACAATTTGATCCGTCCATTTTTGAACGGATGTCTCAGATCTTCGATTTTTATGGGGTAATTTTTTAAATTTTTTATATATATTTTTATTAGTTATAATCAGGTACATCCATTCATAATACGAACGGCCCAAATTAAAAGGTTAAGACCTAAACTTTTAAGAAAATGTTAGACGATATATTTTAATTATATTATACCACGGATTAACTTTTTGACGAAAATTGTCGTTTGGGGCGTTTGATCATACATGTGGTAGGACAACCTCACCAGCCCACTAGACTAGCAGTTAGGAAGTCTCTCCCCAAACGAGGTGTGCCGAAACTAAGCAACTGGGTATGAGCCATCTGGAGTAAGTGGTTCTTCCAATTTTTTATGACAGCGCTAGAAGATTAGAGTTCCGAGGAACTTTTTTCGAAAATTCGACATTCGGGCGTTTGATCATACATGTGGTAGGCGAACCTCACTAACACACTAGAAGGCAGGAAGTCTGTCTCTACATGAGGTGTGCCGGAACTAGACAGCGCGGTATGAGCCTTCCGGAGTAAGTGCTCCCGACGTGAATCGAACTTACGACTTCGTGGCAGATAGCTTGACCCCATACCACCGACGACACGCGCCCCCCCTTTCCTCTCTCTCTCTCTCTCTCTCTCTCTCTCTACCTCTCGGACCCTTTCACCATTGGGCTAATCCCGTTGATGGCGACAGCTTCAGCATTAGCATGTTGGGTAAGCCGACAAAAGGGAAGTCGTTTCAATCAAAACTAAACCATTTGTGACATCCATCCAACTTAACTTAAATTGGATGCTCCCATGGGCTTCTCATTTTCTAAGGTACTGTTGTTGCACAACGGAAGTTTGTGGCTTTTGTCTTGATAGTAGGTCAAGAGGAGCCCCCACATACTCACTCACTCCCACGCAGTCAAATTTAGCCGCCCCAAATAATAATAATAAATTCCAAAAAATTCCAATGTTCAGACCAGTTTCTTCTTCACTCTCCCCAGATTATACGTACTGAATGGGTTTGATGCTGAGATTACTTGTTCGAAGAAAACCCAACTTCTGGCCCTTCCTTTTCTTCTTAACTTTTCCAATTATTCCAAGATTGATAGCTAGACCTAGATGCCGCCCCTACTGAGCATGCCCACATGGTTCCACATTTATTCATATTATTATTATGCACAGTCAACCACGTTTCTCACCCAGAATCTAGAACCCCCAGAAGGCAAAATGGAACAAATCATGCCTCAGAAGAAGAACTGGTTCTTTTCGCCGAGAAGACCCACCAAGGTCTCTCTCTCTCTCTCTCTCTCTCTCTCTCTCTCTCTCTCTCTATATATATATATATATATATCTATAATGTCCTTCATTTTGGGTTCATGATGATCCATCACTTCATTGGAAGCACATGCATCAGAATCAAACTGAGAGCTCGCAACATGACAGCATAAATCTGATTTTAAGCGCTGTTTAGCGTGTGAAATGTGAGCTTCACAGGGAAGAGTTTGATCAACCACCTTCCCAAGAGGGAGAAAACTTGTCATTTGCACTGTTGGATCCGCAGCGTGACGCTGAGAAATTACCATATGAGTTCTCTCGTATGGATGTTGCGTGGGTCTCATTAGATCTGACCGACCGCATCAAATTTGATATGAATAGTGAATATCGAGAAGAGCGATGACTCTGTGAAATCACAATGAGGCAATAGG
Source organism: Rhodomyrtus tomentosa (assembly GCA_028455895.1). NCBI lineage: Eukaryota > Viridiplantae > Streptophyta > Magnoliopsida > Myrtales > Myrtaceae > Rhodomyrtus > Rhodomyrtus tomentosa. Next base: position 5,705,915 of record JAPCWY010000003.1, on the reverse strand, counting down.
GCATATGTATGATTCCAGAGGTTCTCTACATGTTAGAAGAATAATTCCCTATCCCATCAGTATGAACCTGATAAATATAAGAATAAGGGAAAAAAAATTACTAACACTAGGTGAAAAGATTCACTATTGCTCTTAATGAACAAAAAAATAAGGAAAATACTTTCTTGGCATTGTCAAAGACGGTACAATCTCAACCGTATATCCACATATTATCATCGCGTGTTTTGGATAAAGCACTCATTGATTGAGAGATTGTGTGGTCAGCAATAATTGATAGATGTTAATAGCATTCTTAAGATTAAAGGGGCTATCCGTTATTTTCCATATTTGCCGCCTCTCAGGGGGTAAGAAATTGTAGGCCGAATACATGTTCCGACCCCAAAGAAAAATTTATGTTCCGTATGACTTTGTATATAAAGGCAACGAACATGTGGAAAAAGCTCAAGAAAACAAATGTTTATTTTACTATTCTGAGTCTCCCACTTCTAGATTGGAATCATTAAATCCTTGTTCTCACTTTCGCTTGGTCTATCAGTAAAGATTTCTCCACGGAAAACTTCACAACCGTCCTCTGCTCTCGCACCAACCATTGTATGCCTGGTTTTACTAGGACTAGGAGGATGAGCATGGCCGGAGAAGAAGAGGCCAACCTGCGAAGAGGGCCATGGACTCGCGAAGAAGACAATTTGCTCGTTCACGAGATCGCATGCCACGGCGAGGGACGCTGGAATATGTTGGCTCAAAGTGCAGGTAAAACAGAGGAACCAGAGTATGATAGTTGGACAGTTACTTGCGTCGGCAATTGGAATGTCTAATGTTGCAAAGAAGGTATCAATGGTGTATAGAGGATGAATCTGTTTTTCATTGTTATAGGGTTGAAGAGAACTGGCAAAAGTTGCAGATTGAGGTGGCTGAATTACCTGAGACCCGACATCAAGCGCGGGAATCTCACCCCGCAGGAGCAGCTCCTGATACTTGAACTTCACCACAAATGGGGCAACAGGTGAACATTCAATTGACATTTTTCCTTAATAATTTCGTGACATAGGTTGTAGAAGAAAGTCTGTCCTATGATCCTTGGCAATCATATGTAACATGCATCTCTGTATCTGTCTCTTTAAATTCAATGGTTGCATGTCAGACTGTCAGTACGTGTTCAGGTAATTTTGTTGTTCATCGCATGTCAAGGTCATTTGATTTCTGGGCGCATTCCCAGGTGGTCGAAAATCGCGCGGTATTTACCGGGAAGGACTGACAACGAGATCAAGAACTATTGGAGGACCCGGGTTCAGAAGCAAGCGCGCCAGCTCAACATTGAATCCGACAGCGAGAGTTTCCTCGACGCGGTTCGCCATTTCTGGATGCCCCGGCTGCTCCAGAAAATGGAACAAGCTTCATCCTCTGATCAAACTACAAGGGCTTCTGACATGAGCATGAACTGTTCTGTTTCTGCGTCTCCAGTACATTGTCCTCCCTCCACATCCCCGCCCAGCAAATTGACCCAGGCCTCGAATTCTTCAATCGAAGTCTCGAGTTATCTGGTGACCACCGATGCAGATATTTCTCCCAACTTCCCGAAAACGGAGCAGACACCTGAAATTCCTGAAGAATTCTCAGATGCAGATGTAGTGGGCATTGGCGACGGTACTGTGTACGACCCGATACTTGCACACGACAGTTACTTCGGGGTTGGCGCCTGCTGCGACATCAACGACTACGTCGCCATGTCAGCAATGGGCGCTTGCAACGGGTGGCCGTCACAGGGCCACGTGGGGGGAAGCAACTGGCCGGTTGATGACGTGGCGGATGCCTATTGGACAGTTGATGACATCTGGAAGTTTAGAGACTAATGACAGGGCTGGAGGATAGCCTAGTCATTTATGCATAAACCCACCCCAATGGCACGGCTTTTTAATACTTGTCCGAGCAGTGCCCTAAGATAGGGATTTTGTTCCGCTTACCTTCGAATTAATGTCAAATCAAAGCATCGTCTCAAAATTGTAGATGACTTTCTTTTATTAATCAGCCCAAAAGTGGTAAATGATTGTTCTTATAGTATATCACATTGGGTCCCGTCTTACCATCTTTTATAGCAAATGAAATCTTCTCGTATCCTGGATATTATGGTAGTGCATGATAACACTTCTGGCTAATAATTTCCCTGCTAGAAGTCAATCTGTCAGGGACATTCATTTGGTAAAATTAGTTTCGAAGTGAAAATGCGTTTAGTAAAAAAATTGATTTATGGTAGGAATTTCTACTCCTGGATGGATTTTTTTGTTAACTTTGAAAAGTTAAAAAAATTTTACTTCTTGACTCCAGAATCATTTCTTCGATCACAAACTTTTACTTCTTGACCACAATTGCCACCCGTGACAGGTTGCCAGTCGCCGGTGGCGACCGCCAGTAATTGCCGGTCGCCACAGATCGTCGACTGCCACTGGTAAATATTTTATTAATAATTTTTTAAAAATAAAACTTTCCAACTGTTACCAAGCTAATTTCTTTGATTAAAAGTCAATCTGGAGTAGAATTAGAAAAATTAACTTCTTCTTTTAAGGAAAAGTAGAGAAATTAATTTCTGGTCAGAAATTGAGAAGTTGGCCAAAATTGTTATCATGCGCCACCTAAAGGTGTTGCGTGACAACACTTCTCATAGAGAAATCAACTTATCTTCACAATCAGAAGTTAAATTTTCTGCTTATGCTCCAGATTAACTTATCATCAGATAAATTCGTTTGATGACGATTGAAAATTTTTATTTGTGAAATATTATTAGCAAAATCTTTGGCTACAGCAGCGAAGCATAGCCGGCTGCCGGTGACCGGCGGAGACCGACGACGGTGGCTCATGTGACCGAAGAAGTGATTCTAGAGCCGAGAAATAAAAAAAAAATTATTTCTCAAAGTTGGCTAAAAATTAGAAAATATTATCATAATTCAATTTTTTTTACCAAATGTCTTTTTACTTCGAAAGTGATTTTACCAAACGAATTTCTCTATCAGATTAATTTATAACAGAGAAATTCATAAATTCAAGTGTAGTCATACAACACCTAGACTATCCCCTGAGACCCTCCACCTCCATTGTGTTTTGGGCAAATTAAAACTGTTACAAATTTAGAGCAGGCGAATTATGCTATTGACATTGTCAAAAGATGAGTAGGCCAGCCACATTCTTCTGTGGGTAAGTCGGTCTAGGTGAACTTCAATTATTGATCTGCTGGCCGGCTGAACTGAGATCAGAGTTAATGTCTTTTCGAGGGGAAAAAAAATCTGAATTTCGTCGGTTCGACACCAGTTGATCTGAGGTGGAGTCACATCGACGGTGGAGACAGGGGATGCCTAGGCCAATGCATGTGTGTCGTTCGGGTGTGCATCTCATGTCGGGGTGAGATGAGAGCACTTAATGCGGAGCACGCCTCCACATGTTGCACGAGTCACGAAAGATATCAATTGAAGATGGCATGGCAATGGCATCCTCTTTTTCCTCTCTTTTTTTTTTGTCATTTTTTTTTGTCATTTTGTGCCTGAAAAAGTCGAGAGCGTGACAAGTTGAGCCGGGAAAAATTGTAAAAAAAAGAAGAATAAGGAGTTATAAACATGTTATATTGACGCCAATTCAATTTTAAATTTTTTATTGATGACAATTCAGTCCTAAATATTTTATTTTAATGTCAATTTTACTCTAAATCTTTTTCTAAATGTTTTGTATTTGTGTCAATTGAGACATACAACTTTTTGCATATATGCCAGTTGAGTTAATATGGTTAACTTTGATCTAAAATCGTCGACATTGATGTCAATTATCCTGCGTAGCATGGCTGATACTGACGTGGATATATTTGATCAATTTTTTTGGGTTTTTTTTCTTTTTTTTATCTTGCACTTTCTTTTTTTCTTTTGATTGGGGGCCGGCAAGGGTTGTCGGCTGACTCCTGCTGGCCCTAGTGAGCGCGTTACGGCCCTCATTGGCCCTCGCTGTGGCCAACGAAGGTCGCCGAACCCAATAAAACAAAGAAATGCAAGAAAAAAGAAGGGAAAATATTAAATATTAAATAATTAAAATATTGAACAATATTTATTCGCTTCAATGCCATCGACGTTCACGTCATCAATTTTCGATCAAAATTAATCGGATTGACTTGATTGACACAAATGCAAAAGATTTAGGATTTAATTAGAACAAATACAAGAAATTTAAAATTGAATTATCGTCAATAAAAAAAATTTAGGAGTGAATTGGCACCGTCGCATTGATTTATGACTTTTTTAACAATTTTTTCCCACTTGAGCTGGCCGAACCTCAAAAAATAGAGTTAATCTCATAAATCGGCCGTAAGGATTTGATATGTATCAGCCCGACCTGTCATAGGCGAGCCACGTCTCAACAAGAGATACTTAATTAGCTGCACGAGGCGGGGACCATTTGAGACCGAGTCTTTCTTATGAATTTTCTTACGTTCTACAAGAACGACATCGGAGGGAGCCACCATCATCATCATCAACAAGTCAGGTCGAGGGGCTTGGTGTTCAAGATGAAGACCATAATTTCAAATTCCATCGCCAATCATAAGTTATATCTAGGTTGCTTGTACTTGATGGGTCCAATCTACACCAGTGCGCAAGCAAGATACCTTTGGACAACCACTTTTCTAAGGAGATAAACACCAAACGAAATGTCAACATCATGGCCCTTTCGTCCCAATCAATCAGTCGCACGAAGTTCAGCGGGAGCTAAAGTGCCAAGGAAAAGGGCCCCAAAAAAAAAAAACGAAGGAGAAGAATAGAGTTCCCTCTTCGCTATGAAGCTGAACTTCGCGTGTTGCGTAGATACGCTCCTCCTCTCGTTTTGGCTGTCATTCACTTCGCCCCGTGACGGGCCGAACGACCCCCACTCGACCTAAATGCTGTGGATTTCATGATAGAGCGCAACCAAGAAAGTTTTCATAGCAATCCAGAACGTCCACGGAGCGTCTAATCATGTATAATTGTCGAGGTTGGACAATGCCCCAAGCGACTAATAGCGACGATCAAGCATAAAACTACAACCCGATGGCCATCATAATCAAAAACCAGACAGTTGATTCCGGCTCCAAGTTAGTCTCGATTGGTTTGAAATCCGACCGGTCATTACGTTGTGAGGAAACTCGGACTGGACTACTAGGCAAGTCTAAATCGGACTGTTGCCAACGGGATCAGGGGTGATGGAGGAGGAGAAACTAGTTTATCTTTGCTTCGGAACAAAACAATTAGAATTAGCCTCGGTCATAGTCTAAGTCGAAGTCCATGTTGAGTGGGTCCTAAATATGTCACTTCAAAACATAAAGTACGGATCATAATTTGTTTTAAGGTTAAGAGCCTAAAACAGATAGGTTTTAGTGGGTCGGTTATGAATCACTGTTAGGCTTAGCCCACTTTGGTTCTTCTTCACCGGTCTCTTCCCTCTCACTCTCTCTCTCTCTCTCTCTGATTTGGCGACTCATGACATTCTCCGTTTGTTCGCTCGGCTTCTGCAATCAATAGGATTTCTTCAGACTCAGAACTCCACACTATCGTGACGAATTACAGTTTTGAGGCAACCCAAACTTATACCACTGCCTTCGCGCTCCCTTCCTAACCTGAACCCCGAGCTCCCTTACTAACTTAACGAGTCGGTACGTGGAGGAGCCTATTCTTCAGAAGCAACAATTTGAGGAGAAAAGTTCTTAGTAATGGATGCATGGCTGGGTCGGTTCAGCTCGGGATTGAATTGGGTATGGGTCACTAATTTTGCATTGGACACGAATAAATCAAAAACAGTTGAATGTCCTAATTTAGATCGGATCATTCTCGACCTGACTCGACCCACCCGTTTAACGGATCTACTACTACCAAGAAAGACTTAGTCTTGCGTGTGCCCTCACAAATATTTTGGTTGTGAAGTTTGGTCAATGACGCATACGGAGTATGCTAAGTATGTGCGAAAACTTGCGAGGGACATAAAGAGAATCAAGAGTTGTCATCAAAACTGAGAATCATATAGAATTCATATCTTGTGATTGATTCTTATGCGCTCGGGTTTAATCTAGGGTTGAAAAATCCTTACGAGTGGGTATAATCGTCTGGAGACATCTTATGGTGAAGTAAGCATGCCATCGAACCGCGTGCATCTATCATGCTTATCCTGCAAATTAAGTTGTTTCCGTCGTTCGATCGGGACACATCTCAATCGGAACTGGACGTCGAATATCTTCCTTACATACATGATATTGCGACTGAATAATCACGTTCACGCACAGCCATAAAGATGCTCCATTTCCCCTTCCTCCTTTTTGATCGCGTGGCTTGATTTGCGGAAGGAAATGCTAAAGGTCGCCATCCGCGTGACGGAGGCACAAATTCAAAGGTAGATTATTCCAGTTGAAAATCCACATATGCCGCAGTTGACAGAAGAATAAACAAGAGGCTGCCGCCCGACCGAAAAAAGAAAGAAAAGAAGGAAAAGAGGCAGGAGAATAAACATAGAGCTCCAGGTACTTACTTCCGCAAGAGAGAGAGAGAAAAGGAGAGTAGAACAAGGAGTCGCAGTACGAGAATCGGACCATAACAAGCAAGAAGAATCGCCAAGGTTCTTTTCGCAGGAGCATGGAATAATTATACGTCAGACAAATTGGCAAGAGATCAGATGGATCTGCTACAGACAACTCACTCTCTTCTCTCCTTTTTGCGAGGAAATACGGTCGAATTTGAAGCTTTGATCTGTAAGAACGAAGAGATGATTCTTTGGACATCCACTTAGGAGATAGAAAAATCTCCATGGAGGGGCAAAAGCTACATCATATATTTAACCCCTCCCACCTTAACCAGACCACTGTGTCTTCCTTAAAACGCTTCAGAAACCAGAGATTCCAGACGTTTGACAGTAGAAAAACACATCGAAGTTTGATGGGAATGAGAACAATGTTGGGATGCTTCTCTAGACCAGCACATGGCAAAAGACGGTGAAGCCTGAATATCAAAAGGTTATCGCTCCACTATTGCGATCATGATGATTTTTTCCTTTAAGTTGGTGTGCACCCAAGTCAGATCGATCAATCAGCTGGTGTGACTAAATTATACATGAGTTGGTGTTTAGAAGCGTGAAAGCAAAGTCCCACTCAACGTTTGTCATCACCGTCTTCTTCGAAATTTTCAATCAAACCAAAAGCTCTCTCCATGTGTCAAAGATATTAACGTGAAGAAACTGAACTCTCCTATTACTTTCTAGGAAACAACTTATTGAGTTCTTTTATGCCGGGTGCTTTGAGCGGGCTTTTGTCCAAATTAATATATTTTTTTAAAAAAATATTTACCATATTAGTATTAAAAATATATATTTACCATATTAGGTGCGGCTCGGCAATTAGGCCGCCGAGCGGCACCCAATTGGGGTGATTGGGCCCCGCTCTCCAATTGGACCGCCGAGTGGGGTCAAAATTTAATTTTTTTTTATTTTTTTTTGTCAATGGATTCGTATTGAAAAATTAAGCAAAAATAAAAAAAAATTTGTCCCAAACGGACACCTGAGCAATTTGAAAGTTATTCCGTCTTTGACCTAAAAAAAAAAGTTTAATTCCGTCGGATTTTTAAAACTTTACTAATTTAGACATCCGTTTAAACGAGTAAATTGATGATTTGAATTTATTGAAATGAAGAGGACATAATTCTTTTAAGATCGCGAAAAAGGATGAGATTTCTTCGAAATGCCCTTAATTTATGTTATCACCATATATGGTGCGGTTATCAAAGTTTCCTTACTTGAATTTATATACACAAGTACAAACACTCTCGATTAGGCAATCTTGTTGAAAAATCCAGATTTTTTTGTGGAAAAAAAAGGCTAAAATCGAAAACAGAAAATGTAGCTACGTCAATGCAGCTAACCCTAGTTTATTACATAATAAAACTTGAAATAATACTTTGAAAGTACATATCTCATCGCTCGGGTGTCCGTTTGGGAGGAATTTTTTTTTAATTTCGCATAAATTTTTGAGGCGAATCCATTGGCAAAAAAAGAAAATAAAAAAATTAATTTTCAGCCCTGCTTGAGAGTTGGGCCCGCCAAGCAGGGCCCAATTGGGGCGATTGGGCCCCGCTTGGCCGCCCAATTGTCGAGCGGGGCCTAATCGCCCCAATTGGGTGCCGCTCGGAGGCCCAATTGCCGAGCGACACATAATATGGTAAATATTTTTTTTTAATACTAATTTGGTAAATATTTTTTAAAAAGACACTTTGGAAAAAAGCCCGCTTTGAGCACCGGCGAGTTCATTCGCCGGCTTTGGACGACAGCGACATGTTCAAAATGACGATCACAAGGGTCATTTCCTATGGCGAGAGGGAGGCGAGCATCACGAACTGAGACGGCTCTTGGGGTTTCTCAGTGACGAACAGAAAACAGAGAAGAAGGGAATAATGGTTATTTTGAGAGGGGGCGGGAAGAAGAAAGAGATTGTGTAAAAATTATCCAAACCGAAAATCTAAGAAATGCATGAATTTTTCAGTTCGGTTTGATTCTGACACCCTGGAATGTATTGAAAGTGAATTGGATAACTTCAGCGAATCTTAGGTCATCAGATTAAATTATGCAATTCACGATAATATTTGTTTATGTGATGCACATTCTTTCATAGATTGTATTCGATCCTTTAAAGGATATTTCTACCGCCCTTTTTCAAAACAGCTCGTGTAAAAAACTTTGTTTTGCAGACAATAAATTAGTTTACGCACGGACAATATGATTGGCAAGCAGTAGGTGCGAGCGTAAATTCAGCTTTCGACTCCTCGAGAAATCATCTATTGCGTGTAGGACAGAGATCCTGGCCGATGCGGCCCGATCCGTGTCGGCATCCGCTATCCAGGACAAAGCTTGTTTATGAAAAAAAAAAAAATAGGAACATATTCGAGCATTCGAATTTCAGCAACCATTCGTTCAGCTTTCTTGGATTAGACCTTCACAAATTCGAGGGAATCTCCAATTCTCAAAACTTAGTTGTGCGTAAAAGGTTGAGATATAGCTCTTCGTTTCCATTGGACTCCTCTCTCATCTTCAAGGCAATTTTAGTTATTAGATTTCAAGTCGATTCAATGTCAATTCGACTATTCTGTGCACTGAATGTCGCTGAGTCAATGTAACAATCCCTCCAATCAAATGTCCAGCGTGCAGAGGCCCTCGCCCGTGATTGCCTCGCCTAGACCAAGCGGCCTTCACCTGTGGATGAATATGATAAGCCGGCTACCTCGCCAGCCCAGAGTTGTGAAATTTAAAAAAAAAAAAAAAAAAAAAAAAAAAAAAAAAAAAAAAAAAAGAAAATTTTCAAAAAAAAGTACCATCGTTCAGCGATTTCCGATCAAAATTAAATGAACTACATTGGCAATTTGAACTCAATTGATACAATTGAAATACTTATGATCAAATTAACAAAAATGCAATAATTGTAAAACTTTTTTTTGTACTCATTAACAAACAATGCGTCATCCATTAACATCCGCATAAGGTTTCGCATGGGAACCGATACTGAGCTCAATCCAAAGCTATTCACGGTTCAACATGCCCGAGCCCTAGCCCTTTTCGTAGTGAGGGGGCCGGCAGGAGTCCCGAGAGAAAGATGGGATAAGTTGGCTAGAGTGATTCTTTGAACTTTCTGGGAATTACTTCTGTTGAGTTGAAGAGGACGTGCTGGTGATGCTAATTAACAATCTTGGGGGCAGCAGCGATCTTCGCAGTCCCACAAAGGTTATGCACGGCTGAGCAGGTGGAGAACGGACGGTGGTGAAGGTGACCGTGCCTCAGAGGAAGCCATGGCTGACCTAACGATGCTGGAGGTCAACTTGGCGATTGTGGGAAGCGGCAGCAGATTACAGATAGTGGAGATAACACTGGAAATGATCGTTGTAGAAGTAGGTAAAGGATAAAAGAAGAGGAGACCAAAAGCTAACTAATTGAAGAGGGAAAGGAGTATTTCCATTTTTCATGATATTCATGACAATCGCATGTAACATTTACTTCCCCAACTATTTTGCTTGCTACGAGCAAAGCAGCAGACACCAGAACTTTCATCTGAAGACAATAGATTTCCACCGAAAAATGAACAAAATAGGTACATCATATGATTGATTCAAAGATATACATGGCAGTCCCGTGGGTAACGCTTGAATAGACAGTGGTTAATAATTGGTGCAACTGTTTATACATCTGTAAAGTATTCAGACCTGTGCATCTCTAGTTCCATCTCGCGACCTCGCTAGGGTCCTATCACGACGACCTACTTTCCACCTTTACCATAGCTATCTCGCAGCGTAACTGTCCGATTGAAGACAAGTTTCTCAGATGTAGAGTCCCTGTCAACCATGAAATACCCTGCAATTGCAGATTGTCAATACAATGATGATCAGACAATACATGAATAGATTTTCAGCCCTATTGAACAAGGTACACATCCTCTAAAGTTATATGAGCAGAACATAATGCCAATAGAATGTAAATACCTCAACATAGCTTTTAGATGGATCCCGTGGGGCTGTCAGACTAATCACGAATAGACAAGAACTATAATCTTTTCTGACAGAACCTAACCTCTGTGCTAGAGCACTCATAGGGAACCGAGCACCAATTCGTAAATAAGTACTTCATGATTGTTCTTCGTTATAGAATCAATTCAAAGATTTTTTCTTGCCTAATGCTTCTCTGATTAAACTATTCAGAAGTCCACCGTCTATGAAACAGCTGTCTGAGTGGATGTAAAGCGCAAAAAAGAAGAGCAAACAACCCAAGAAATTTAAGACGGGATCCTACCAAAATGGCAGAAAAGAAGGAATGCCATTGAAGGCTAGTATAACAGAAGCCAGCAAAAAGAACAAAATCTCATTAACTTGAGGCTCCACTTTGCTATATTGGGAAGAGATTTAATGACAGAATCTATGTGAAAGATACATTGGCTCTTAGGAAGCTGGATTGTGGCTCTTGATCCATCATGAAGCTATTCAACATACCATTTTAGTGATCTCCACATATCCTATGAAAAAACTTGCAACCGCTCTACCAGCACCCAACCAATCACTAGAAGCAATACACACACACACATATACATACATATGTGTGTGTGTGTGTGTGTGTGTTTCCACTCACCAAAGCTGTGCTGCTTTCTAAAAGAAACTTACGAAGAATAGTTGAAATACATAATCATATGCATGGATTGCGATAGAGATTACAGTATCTCCTTAGAAAGCACTATTCCCAGCTTCAAATGCATAATTCACGTCCTTCACTGATGTCAAATAGTCCATACGCCAGTATATTAATGCCACTAATAAGTCCCAGTACATACCGAGCCTTTCAAATTGAAATCTATCTCCCACTTTAGCTTCTCCAAGTGAGGGTACAGCATATGCACAAGGGACCACAACTTTTGAATGTGGGTTGAGATCACCAAGCCAATCATTACCAAGCTCGGCCGGACTCTAATTCAACAACAAAACCAACAAGTATTAATTATTCACATAAAACAGATAATGCCAGAAGAATACATTATTTCCAAGACTAATTTCCAACCTCTGACAAAAATAGCCTGTCAAATAATCTGACTTCCACCTGAAGTGGGTCAACACCATGGGAAGATTCAGCAACCCAATGAAGCACCCCCTTAAGATACAATTTGAAGGGAAAAAACAGAGAATAAGAGTCAGCACTACAAGTACCAACAATAAACATTTTCCTTCAAAGCAATTTAAAACAGGAAATGAACAACAGCAAACATATCAACCTTAGGTTTTGTTTTCTTGGAGGGATCATATTCAGCATGAATCTCAACAACAGCTTCGTTGTCATCAGCTAGGATAACATCGGTGCACTTTATGGGGAATGCATACCTACCATCGCAAAAAAAAATTGAGCATCAAGCATGCACTTGATAAAGATTAAACCGTAAAGGAAACAATCTTGTGAATACCTTAGCATCACTGTTTTACCAGGAGCAAGACCATAGTAATCTTTTGAATCCTTCATCCGAAAATCTGACCGTTCTATGTAGACTGTCTTTGAAAAGGGGACCTAGAGAAGGTTAAACAGTAAATTCAATTCGCAATCCATCTGAAAGCAATTTTAGCAAAATTATGGATATATATAAATAGAAAACAGTCCAAGTTCAAATGTCCAAAAGAAGTACTAAAGACCTGACTGAAATAATTTTCGAGTGATCACACAACATTAGTTAGAGCAGAGCATCCAGGCATATTATACCTCATCGAAGCTATGGCTGCATTTAATGTCAATTACAAATTCCTTTGTAGTTGACATGTAAAAAAGTTTGGATTTTATATATGAAATATAAAAGCATATATGGTGTGGCCATTACCTGGTAGATGGCAGATGTATCTGTTTGAGCATCAGGCCATTTCTTTGCTTCAAGATCCATCACACTACCAGCATCTAAGTTGGTAATAACAACCTTAATAAAAAATAACAATCAGTTAATGAAACAGCAAAAACAATTATTGATCCGCATAAAGAACATATCCAGCACACACCTTAAGTGGATATAGAACAGCCATGGTTCGAGGCGCTGTTTTGTTCAGTTCTTCTCTAATGTGATACTCTAGGCGATCCAACCGTATCGTGCTACCATCACTGATGAGAAAATAGAAACTGTAAAGTAAGAGACAAACAATTTGATATTCTTTTATGTTTTTCATTGGGCTCCATATTAACAAACTCAAACCTTCTAGTGATTCCAATTCCTCGAACAAAAGAATTGATGGAAGTCGAAGTTACGCCTCTTCTTCTCAAACCAGCTAGGGTCATCAAACGTGGGTCATCCCACCCATCAACAAATTTCTTGGTCACTAAATAGTTTAACTGCAACACAACAAGAACACACTTCATAAGACATGGAAAAGGGATCGACAACTTGACACTAATCAAGAATTACCCAAGGTTCAAATTTCTGCCTCACCTTCCGCTTTGACATTACGGTATTAGTGACATTGAGCCGTGAGTACTCCCATACATAAGGTTGGTATAGGTCTAGAGCATGCAATAGCCAGTAGTAGGAAGCACGCCGCGTCTCAAATTCAAGAGTACAGAGCTGTTGACGACACAAGCAGAAGACAAGAAAAATTAACAGGCACAAAGCCCAGAAGGAAAGACGAGCCCAGATGACCAAAGACCACATTAGTGAAGGAAAATCATTCACATGTCCTTACTGCTTTCAGCATCATGAAATTGTGCAATCTGCCCAAGTCTAGTAACCAGCATACAAATATAACAAGCATGAATAAAACTACTAAGGATATATTTCTCATAAGACAAACTAAGGATTGTCCAAAACCATCAAATTGAAAATGTATATCTCCAAAGTTAACATGTATAGGTCTACCTACTTCAAGAACATCTGGAAGATGCCATTTCTAAACAAGCAAAAATGGTTTACTCCCTAGATGGAATTCCAGCAACTACAGCATATGTTCGAGCAAGAGATATTGACAGATTTAAGTCATTGAATGAAAAGTCTCAGAGGTGAGCCATCAATCAAGAAAGATCCCACTTTCCCCTAATAAAAATGGTATTGCACCTTATCTCATACCTGAATATAGACAAAAACCGTAGCTTTAGCCTCAAACATAATGACAAAATTCCAATTTAACTATCTTGACTCTGCAGGCCTGTTCCTCATTTCGCTCATAATCATATCCAATTAGGATAGTCTGTGCTATTAAAATGTCTGTGCATAAAATATATATATATATATATATATATATATATATATATATTCCTAATGTGCCACAAAATCCAGAACCTAATCCATATCCCATAGTTCATATGCTTATGACTTCTAACGCTGCCTTCAATATGCATGGGCCCACATCATCAACTTAGTTGTTGTTCACATGAAATCCTTCATTTTATTTAAGCAGGGCACAGGGGTTTTCATCAATCCGTATAAGGCATTTCATTATCATCAGATAAAGGAGCAAAGGAAATACTACATAATGAAAGTGCCCCTAACCAAAGCCTTGACTGCACATCAACTAGCGAACTTAGGACTCTCTCGTTATGGTTTCCCATCCTTACCTTCCTATCTCATTAGTTTATTGAACATAAGGAAAAGTAAGCACACCCGTCACTACCTTAAAATCCCCAACACCAAAACTAATTACCGACGTTTACACTTAGGGTGCGTATGGGAACGCTCCAGAAACGCTCCACGGAGAGTGTTTTTGTTCCAAAAGTGTTGCCGGAACACTTTTGGAACAGAAACGCGTATGGTTTAAAAATGTTTCAAAAGTGTTTCAAGTGCCGGAGAACATTTTTAAAGAAACAAAAAAAACTTGCTTCTGAGTTTTGGAACACTTTTTGGAATACTTTTGGAACCACCACCCACCGCCGCCAATGCAGTCACCACCCGCCAACCACCATCGCCGCCGAGCACCGGCCGCATCACTGGCCGGCGATCAACGCCGACGGCAGAAAAAAGTGTTTTTTTTTTTACTTACCAAACGCGTTTTTGTTCCTAGAAATCGTAGCCGGGAACAAAAACACAAAAAAGTGTTTCAGTTCAAAAACTGTGCCCAGGAGAAACGTTCCCATAGGCACCATTAGAAGACGCCAAAGTTGCCTTGCATCATCCTAACTCCACATGGAGATCTATCCCCAAAACGTATAGCTCTATTATTCTCTTATCAGTCGTAGTACCAATATTTGGTCAGGAACCATCCAGCAAATGAGAAAACGATAGAACTGATGCACTAGGAGACACAATAAAAAAGAAACAAGAACGAGACATACCGAATGGGTGATATTTTCAAGGGAATCAACGATGCAATGAGCATAATCATAGCTTGGATAGACGCACCATTTATCTCCAGCATGAGGATGAGGAGTAAACTACAGATAGGAAAACCAAAAATGAGAATCACCAAGTACTAACATAAGAGCAAGTTATTAAAGAAATATTAAGTAAAAGGGCATACCTTTATACGATATGCAATGAGATCATACATATTATAGTTATCACTCTGCATATCCTGCTTCATTCTAAGTGTTGCTTTTCCTTCCTCGATCAGACCCCTTCTCATATCCTCAAAGAGTTTCAATGACTCCGCAACCGGTCTGTCCCTCCATGGACTATTCATCTTCTTTTCCCTATACTCCTTTATTTCATCCGGTGTCTACCAAAATAATTCAAGCATTGAAAGAAAATGAGATTAAGTCAAAAATGGATAAAGCACAATGTGAAGTGCCCAACATCAGAGAATTCTCCAACATAATATAAGCCTAGTAAAAAAGGTTAGTGACTGTTGCATAAAATCAAGAAGTGTGACTGACACAAAATCAAGAATTGCTATAGTATGAGCACATCCACGTGGCAAAATATGCAACTTGCCTGCTTCCAAAAGCTATGTTAGACTAAGGATTGAGCATACATCTGTAAGACAATATAACTAAAATGCAGGGAAAAGCATATGCTGGGCAACTTATTCGCAGAGCTGCAGCAGAGATCAAACCTCCAAAGTTTTCTTTCAAAGCTTCCCATTCTACAAGGGCTCGGCCTAAAGCAGCGATAATTTTAGTTGGGAGGAAGAATGCATAACAAAGTGAAATGAGTACTCTAGTAATTTCCGTAGCCATAACAAATACACAGCTGTAGGAGCCATTTCATTTACTTTCTGGTAAGTATTTGACACTCATTGCACACGGTTTCACACTTAGTAAAAGGGAAAATAGAATCGATTTTACTCAGAGAAGCCACAAGATTTTACAATTAGCCAAATGGAAATCAAACAGCTCACCTGATGATCAACATAAGCATGACCCCTTTTTATGAGCTCCACCGCCAGATCATACAACTCTTGGAAGTAATCACTGGCATAAGTGATCTACCAAATACAAGTTCTATCAGGTTTTTCTCCCAGTAAAGAGGTTCGAAGCATAAACCAAGTCAGTGAATGCAGAAATTTTTCACCTTGAAAGGTTTCCAACCCATCCAATCAACAATTTCTTTGATATGATCAATGTACTCTTTCTTTTCAGCTTCTGGATTTGTGTCATCAAACCTACAAGCCATTACAACATAAATGATGGCTAAAGAACAGGAAAACCTTTTCAGCATAATTCACAACAGAGTCTAGGGGAAAATCAAACTAGAACACCAGCACAACCACTAGTAACTGTTAATATGCGCCTTAAAGCTATAGTTTAAAGAATTCAGGGAGCATAAATAGACAGCTAGAACATCACTGGACGACTGAAAGGCAGTAGGGCTCTTCCCTTCCTATTGGAAGACAGTGTAAAGGGGGGCCACGTAGAAAGCAGAACATTGATACCCTAAGATTCACAAAGAGTTCTCCTCATGTGTCTTTTAGGATAACACTTACTGCACATTTCAAACGTTAGATGTTATTTCCTTTCTAGTTACTTCTTTTTCTTCACGTGTTTTAACACTAAAGGTCCTTTCTCCTCTCCAAGAGGACCATCTTCAATCTCCAAAAAAATTTCACCTACATTAGATAGAGATAAGAACACTGGGGCAAGCAAAGGCTACAACTTCTCGAGACCACATAAACTTTTAAATCAGAAATTAACTAGTATACCTCCAGTTAGAGTCTCCAATGCATCAAACGGATTTCACATACAGACTTGCAGTATGTGGATTAGAGAACATTGGGGGAAGCAAAGGCTACTCGAGCCCAAAGAGAAACAATCTAAGTCTGAGAAGTTAGTTAGGTACAGCTCCAGTTCAAGTCCCCAATGCATTAAAACTTAATCTAAGAATTTAGTTTCCTCAAGCGGCTAAGAATGGCTTTCACTATTTGGAGCTAGAACACTCTCAATTATCGTCAAAAGCAGACACATACAGACCGGCATAAGGTAGAAAAACACGAGAACAAAGCCTAATTTAAACTTACTTTTTTAGCTGTTAGCCTGCCTCCCTTAAGTCCTAAGAAGAGAGTTTTGGATAGAGAATCATAATAATCACAGACAATCCAAGGAATTAGAACTGCAGGAATAGTTGAACACTAAGCAAACAAAGCTCCCCAAAAGTTGCTCAAGGAGGTTATCGCTCATTAAAATGTTCAACAATTTATAACAATCTTACATTTAGTTCATTGTAAATGAACCGTCTATTTAAAAGAATATCCACCATTTTCACTGTTAAAGCCTGCTAAGCTAATTTGCGGAGTGTTAAAAGAACATGTATAAAGCAGCCAATGGTTAGACTGAACTACTTGTTATTTGTTATTCAACGGCCTGGAAAATGAAATAACTTTCATACATCATGTATTTTAAAAATTTAATTCACATGGGTTGGGGTTAACGCTAAGTTAGAAGTATGGAGAAGCACGTTAGAGTCTAAAAGACTTACGCTAAGTCGAAGTAAGACAGAATACTTGATGTGTGAGTTTGACACAACATGAAGAGGGAATCACGAAGACGTAAATATGCTCGGACAGAAGGTACCCAAGAAATATACATTTAGATATCTGGGATCAATATTGCAAAAGGAGGGAGAGATTGATGAAGATGTAAACAATAGAATCGGAGCAGGTTGGATGAAATGGCGCAGTGCATCGGGATTTTTGTTTGATCGCAAAATTGCTCTTAGGTTAAAAGGAAAATTTTATAGAACAGCAGTCAGACCTGCTATATTATACGGAACTGAACGTTGGCCAGCACAAAGTAAACATGAGCATAAAATGAGAGTGGCGGAACTGTGGATGTGTGGTCATACAAGGATGGATAAGATAAGCAATGAAGATTCGACGAAAAGTTGGAGTAGAACCGGTAGCGAAAAAGATGAGAGCATAGAATGAGATAATTTGGGCATATCCTCCGAAGGCCCTTAGATGCACCGGTACGCACAAAAGTTTGCTATCGAGAGCATAACACAAAGAAAGCAAGAGGCTGGCCGAACGTTACTTGGAGGAAAACAGTAAAATAAGATTTAATGAAGTGGGAAATAGATTGTCATACAGTTTGTCTTAGGGCGGAGTGAAGAAAGGCTATTAGTATTGTGGAGGGGTAGTGGATAGATAGATAGATAGAAATATAGATATATATATATATATATATATATATATTTGTTTATTTATTTTTACACATTTGTCAATTTTACCTCGCTTGATTCTGCTTTTATTTTTATGATTCTTTGGGGTTCATCGACCGCCGACCCCAACTAGTTTGGGATAAAGGTGTTGTTGATGTTAATGTTGATGTTGATGAACTGTCTCAAAATATGTGCTCCCGCGCTACATATATTATAGGGGCAGGTTGAAGTGAATGTATTTTCCCTTACCTCAAATAGCAGCACCCAGATCTCTCTTTAGCCAGACCAAAGCTGACAAACATGGCCTGTGGTCATCAAGATCACAAGTGGCAGCCATAAGCAAAACAAATAGGGAACACAATTATGATTCGACAGTAGTTCAGTATTACCTTTGCATGACCAATATGCAGATACCCATTTGGTTCAGGTGGAAATCGAGTGAAAACTTTTCCGCCTGTTACTGTTAAGTGCTTATTGAGCATTTCCTTCGAATTGCAACACCTCAACACACGATCGTCGCTGAAAAATATCTCAGTATGCACCTGGTAATTGGAGGCATACAACGTATTAAGTGATGTTTGTCTGATCAGACTATATCAAAGAATGGAAAATCAATTAAGAATATGCTTGCTCATGATTTAATTGGAGAACAAGATTCCAAATATGCCCAGTACTCAAAGAAACTCTATTGCAAGAAAGGTAAATAGAGTGAAATGGCAAAATCTTACCTTGAAATTATCCTCTGGCTGAGGAAAATCCTTAAATGGATTAAGTTCTTCTTCAGAGGGCTGTGGTGCAGCAACCACTGCAACTTTCTTCTCCTACAAATCAACGCCAGAGAGAGAATGAAAATACTGACTGCTTACTTAAAAACGAAGAGTGAACTCTACATCCTGGTGTAAGCCCACCTCGACTTTCACAGGCTTTTCCTTCTTCTTTGCAGGCTTTTCATCATCTGCAGCAGTCCTTTCACCCAGCAAAGCAAGCATTTTTTTATCTATGATTTGCTACAAGAAAAAACAGGTACATCAAGAATATAAAAAATATTAAGAAGAGAAAAGGGGGAAAAGAATACATCATAAGTATGAACAATTAGGAAATCCAAAAATTAAGAGGGCACCTTAACATTCTTTTGGTCAGCCCATGGCAGCTTTTTTCGAACATGTCCAAATAATTCACCCACTAAACACAAAGGGGAAACTATTAGATACTGTAATCCAAGACATGTATTTTCTTTCCATGATAAGTAACTGAAATGGGCAACACTACACATAAAAAAGGACAGGCCACAAAATATACTACGTGTGAAACAGCACAAGAGGTTAGTTAACACGCTGAACGGTGCGGCAAGAATAATCCCAGCATTTGAATTCCCTACAAATTTTACTAGCTAATAGGACCTATAAAGCCATCCATCGAATCCTATTTAAGGGAGACCCCACCCCTGGAGAGGAAGCCAACAATTAAGGACCTTTCTGCAACGACACTTAAATATTTTATGCTTAGCTCTCACAAAATAGTCAGGACTAAAAAATGTTTGTGAAGGGGGAAAAAAGCACATCAGATACTTCAGGACAATGTTTTACAACAAGAAATCAGAAGGTCCAGATCAAAGTGCTGAGTCATCAAAGACTGATAGAATTCAGCCTTTTGATTAGAGTAGAATTAATCATCTCTTACCATTTGTTCGATAACGCTGCTCCAAGATTAAGCTCTTTCTCTCTTCAAAAATCGCACTAACAGTCTGTTCAATATCTTCCTCAGATACCTCCACTCCTGCTTGCACAAAAATCAGTAATATGATGAAACAATGCACAAAGAACCATCACAATGGTTAAAATTGTTTTACATCAAAGATAAGCATAATCATGTGATGGCGGCATAGTGTTTTGCAGCCCGAATGAAACTGCCCAAAACACGCAGACACCACAGGATGAGTGCCAAAATAGCATATCAACAAATTGAAAACCCCTAATATTCGATTGCATTTTGTAAGAGATAGCAGTTCTTTGCATACCGACACCACATGCTTCTTCAAACTCATGAAGCTTAAAGCTTTCTGAACCAGTGTGGGAGAAAAATGAAAATGTAGCATCTAGCTGAGCTGTAGTTTTAATCTGCACACAATCAAGCAACAAGAACAAGAGGTAAAATTATTTATCTGACATCTTGCCAAGTTCACAATTAATATATTTTAATATATCTAACATCTAGCCAATTAATCATAGTTGAGACATGAGTAAAATCTGATGGAGCCAAAAAAGTTGAAATAAGTACCCACAAAAGATATAACAAGAGTTTCCTTACCCAAAAAAAAAAAAGAGATATAACAAGAGTCCACCACAAAGTTTTTCATTTTATCCTCACCTTTGATGACACAATGTACTCGAGCAATGTGGGACGATGCACGAGAGCATTGGCCGGGTACTTCGTAGCAACCTGCAGCGCATCCATCACAGGCGAAAACAACAATTAAGCTCATTAACCACTTCCCACCCGATAAACACCAGAATCAACTCATTTGCGATAGCATTCTCTCAAACAAATGCATCATTTCCATAAATTGTTCCCCGATTGTCACAAGTAGAATCAATGAAATTCAAACTCACCGAGTAGAGAAGATTCCCGATGCTCTTGTCGCATCCATCCGTTACAGCAGCCTTAAGGCAAAAAATAAATAAATAAGTAAAACAACAAAAGATCAGCGAATCGATCAATTCGCAGCCAATTTTCACAACTTCACGAACTCGCGAATCGTTTTCAGCCACCAGCCTACTCATTCATGCACCCCCGATTTCTCATCATGCAAACAGGAATGAAAGCGGCGCAAGCTCGCTCCTATTTCCTCAACCAAAGCACGACGAGGTCCGAGCTCAATCGCAGTACCTCGTGAATCACGGCCGTCAAATTCGCGGTGACCTTGTTGTTGGCAACGGTGTTCTTGGCAGTGCGCTCGTCGAGGCCGATCTTCAGGAACAGCTCCAGCGCCTTGTCTCTGGACTCGTCCTCCTTCACCATTTCGGGGAGACGTTCAAACGACAGCAGCGGTGAGGGACGAAGGCGAAGCAGCCTGATCCGAGCTCCGGCTTTTTCTTTTATCCGGCGAAGTTATTCTGCATCCAGCGAAGGCTTATGGACGGAGGAGACTAAGACGAAGCTGCGAAGAAGTACGCGATAAGCCCTCCAAAAAACCTAGCCAAAATGAGGAGGTTGGGATGAAATTAGAGAGAATCTAGAGGGGTGATTTGGGAAATAGATGAAAAGATTCGGGGAGAGAGAGGGGAATCGGTCAGCTGTTGTTCGTTCTTTCCAAAAACCCGTGTGACTCAAGCAACGGCGAAAACGATATCCGAAGCCATTGATTTGAACCGTGACCCGCACGCGTTGCCTTGGAGTGGAGTTCTAAATCAAGACAAATACCAAAATGCTTCGAACCCAAAAAATAAAAATAAAAATTATCAACATGCGATAATTAATCCCTTTTTGGAATGCGACCAAAAAAAAAAACCTTTTTGGAATCATGATAACAAAGTTTTAATTTCGATCCACCATATTACAGCGATGCGCTTTGATCACAATCTGAGGTATTGGCTAGACATCGCGTCGGCACAGCTAAAAAAGTGAAAACACAAAGAAATCTGAAAATATAAAAATTAAACACTAAAAATTAAAAAAGAGGAAAAAAAACGCAACTTTTTCAACTCCCTTCGAGACTACCTCAATAGACAGGCTCGTGACCCTTCGCGATGATTGCAAAGCCTATCACCTATCGCAATATTGGGCCATCGCTGCCCTCCAAGACAGTGGCCAAGAGGCAAGAGGGTTCCAATCCTTTTGCTTTGTCTCACAGAGGCCTGCACTGCGTTGTTGCCACCACAAGGTCACCTGACCCTCAATCGTGGTTGACAAATGATTGACTGCAAGGTTTTTTTTAGCATCTATTGATATGTGTAATTCATAGTCTGCTCACGTAAGTCATTTGATTGGACGAGTCAAATTATCAAAAATAATCAATACATTGACCTATACAATTGAGTCAAATTTGTCATGCCTATGTCGTTGTTAACAAAGTTAAAGTCCGCAATCATCCAATGATTGATAGAGAGAGAGAGAGAGAGAGGTGATGATGGAGGATGAGAATGGCAACACTCACAATAGCGGTCGGAAATGGTGGGGCCGTGTTCACCGGGGCGACCGAAGGGATAGAAGGATTAGAAATTTAGAATACATTGTGCAATGACAACATCGGCTGGTCTGATGCATCCAAGTTCCATCCCATTTCTCTGTTGCCAAAGGAATTATCCACTTGGTAGGTAGCCAAATTATCATGAGCAGGCTTCTTTGAAAAAAAAAACAAAAACAAAAACTGAACATGAAGAGGCTTTTGCAGAAGTAACTTTTATGCCAATTCTTTGTCCTGCTCGCACTTGCTTGCTGCAATTTGACCCAGCCTATTTTGGACTTGGTCACGGGCCCGTCAAGGCCCTGGACAGAGGCCCGAAGGCTTTTTAGATGGGTTTAGGCGAGGGTATCTAGTGAGAAAGCCCAATCCCACCAGAATTCAAATGAAATTGCCGGCCCATTCTTAAGGTCTGACCCGATCCAACCCGAACCCGCTCAAAGTTCCCCGCGTTGCACTGCGTTTGTCTGAAGTTGATTTTTGGCCTGAGAAATATCAAAAAAGCCATAAATCTATTGCATTAATGTCAATTTGGTTCTAAACTTTTTTTTTTTTGTCAAAGTCCTAAACTTTTGCATTAGTGTCAATTCAGTCATAAACATTTTGTATTAATGGTAATTCAGTCATAAATATTTAGTATTTATGCCAATTGAGTTAATCCGATCAATTTTGATCAAAGATCGCTAACATGGATGTCAATTGTACTACGTGACACAATTAGTGTGACTTAGACATTTTTTTCATATTGTTCTAATATTTTAAATAATTATTAAGCATCTTTTGGGGAAAAAATATTTTTACAAAATTATATAAAATATCAAATAGATAATTAAAAAAAATCCACGTTAGTGCCATCCATGTCGCGTAGGACAATCAACGTCCACATTAGTGATTTTCTAGTCAAAATTGATCAGATTAACTCAATTAGCATAATTTAAGACTGAATTTACACTAATACAAAAGATTTATGATTGAATTGGCACCAACAAAAATTTTATGACTTAATTACCACGAATGTAAAAGGTTTAAGACTGAATCAGCACAAAAAAAAAGCTTAGGACTGAATTGGAGCTAATGCAATAAATTTATGATTTTTCAACACTTTTCCAGGGCATATGATGTTATTCGTTTTCGTGCATATATTTTTCTCTTTAACACGTGAAAAAGAAACCCCTTGTTATTTCTATACCGTTTTGAACGGCAACTAAAAAGATGAAAATTACAACATCAGTTCCGATAGCTGGTTTGGCATTTCGAATCTCAATGCAATTTGTTAAACAAACTCGGAGGAAAAATTTAATCGCAATCTTTCACTCGAAACTTTCTATAGAAGCCCTTTTTGCATGATGTTACAACATATGATCATGCCATATTTCTGTGTAATTAGCAACATGTAACTCATAAGACACGTTGTCGTGTGATCCTGTAAACATCTCGTTTTTAATTTCCACTTCAATCTTCCTCCTTTAAAATATTGTCGTCTCTCTGGAGACAAGATGAAGATTCCCTACCTTACTGTATGTGCTTCTGTTAGTAGCTTACTCGTTTGATAAAATAAATCAAGTAAGGGCTCAAAACGTAAGTGCTGAATAATAACGGTTGGATTGATGATACAAATTTCGGAGATCGACCGCTCTTGGTACTATGATGCCATGACAGATCCGTTCTTCTTGAACGAGCGAGTCTTTGCAGGCGGTATAAAGTTCTTTAATTTTTCAGAGTTCCATTGGATTGTAATTCTTTGGGATTGGTTTAGTCTTGAAATTATGTAATTTTTTCATTAAAAAACTGAAAATTTTCCTTTAGACGCCCCCCCCCCCCCAAAAAAAAACAAAAGGTGTTGTGAGTCTTTATACACATTATGCAAAAGAAAAAAAAGTTGTTTGATAACAAATGAAATAACTTATGGATTTGATTTTGGCCTTAACTGGATCAGTAAAGTCGTGTGCGGCTAATGATTATCAAACCCGCTTAATCACAACGAATACCGATATCTCACGTAATTTGGTTATGATTATGAAACACGCTTCTCGACTATTAAACCATTGAGTGATAAATTTCAAGAGATCTTTCACATGGATCAACTCGGGACACTGAATGTGAGTATTAACCGAACAGAACATCTATGTCCCTTCCAAAACTATCTTTATCCTCTCTCTTTTTTCCACACCCACCAACATGAACAACACCCTAATGGTAATCCCTAACACTTTGCCACCACGGCATCCTCCCATCGTGGCTCTCGAGCCACTCGCCATCGGGAATGGACCCTGCCGCCATATCAATAGATACGGACATGTGCGTGTGCGGGTGATCTAAGGTCATACAGCCTTTTGGCTTTCATTTGTTGGAAGAGGGATACATTCAATCGTTTCGATTATACACGACGGATTTAAAAAATATGGAATAGTAATTACAAAAGAAGATGATGCATATGAGCGAAGCAAATATTTTTTTATTTATCTCGAAAATCTCTTTCTATGGTGTTCTCTCTGTTGTTATTTAAGTTGATGTTAAGATAAAACGAAAAAGGATTTACGGCGCTTATAGTGTAGCCGAACACTAGAGATTGTAGGAAATTCTCATTTTTGACAGAAAACACTTTCCCTTGAGCAGACCGAACCTCGACCCAAACGAAGGAAGGAAGATTCCTTCAGAGAGCGAGAGAGAGAGAGAAAGAGGCAGAGGGGGGACCACGATTGAACGCGTGGACTCCACGAGGGGGAATTGGGGTATGCGGTCAGCATGCTGACCGTGTCATTCACGTGGCAGCTTCCAATTGGGTGAATAAACTAATGACCGGAAATGGCCACCAAAGCGCTCCCCCTCTACAATTCGAAGGTCAAATCGTGAAGGAGAGTCGCCACCATACCCCCCGGGACCCCCCCCCCCCCCCCCCCAACTCAGAATCAAGCATACCGGAGACGCGAAAGGTTTTTTGTTTTCTTTTGAGGTTCTTTTTTCCTTTATGTTTTTTTTTTTTTGTGGAGAAAGCCATGGCTTCTTTTACGCGGCAAAAGCCCAAGTGTCATTCCTCGTTGAGAACGAAATAGAATAGAGAGAAACATACAGATTTCTCTCAACCGAGAAAGTTACGGAGTATGGCAAGGATTCATAGTACCGCCCTTGATCCTCAAAATTAGTCCTGGATTGAGGAGCAGATTGTCTTGTCTTCTTTCAAGCTTTGTATGTATACAAGCTCCACCGCGTGGGCTCTCTCTGACCGCCGTGTCAAGGAGACCCGAGCAGATCAATCAAGACGTAGAAAGACGAAAGATAATTTAATGGCGCCAGCTCATGCGAGACCCGACTTCAATGCGGCGTGAGGCGGAGAAGCGAGAGAAGAGAAGCAATCAAAAGAGCAGCACTCGCCACGTCCATTAATCCTCCACCTTTTTAGCAAGCTCTTTCTGTTATATGTTTATGTCAGTCTGCCTTTGATTCGAATGTTCCTCGTGAAATCCTCATTCACCAATAAAGAGTTGAAAGACAAGGGATGAATCAGAAAAGGGCCATATTAACTTCGCATTCAAAATTTCAAAGTCCGCTTCAGATTCCTTTAACTGAAATTTTGAGCAAAGGAAAGTAGGGGGAAACCTTTTCGAGAAGATGAAAGCACGATACGTGATGCGGCCACCCAGAGGTTCAAAATCAGCTGGACAAAGAAGTTACCGAAACATACCGGAGTGAACGCCCTGAGCAAGTTGATGTTTGCAGCTGAGCCTGAAAATGAGGCCGGAGATTGGATACCCAGGTTCTGACAGAAAAATATGTTGAATGCCCAAAACTTAACTCAGAGACCAAGCATCAGAGAGTTGTAACAAACTGACCAGGCGTACCAAGTCAAGAATCATGGCTTGTTGCTAAGAAGAAAGATGAGACGAAAACAAATATCGACCAAAACCGAAACCTGGTGCATTACATTTGTTACGTGAACAGGATGCAGTGTTCCAGTTTTCGCATTCAGTTCGCTCAAACTGCACGCACGGGTATGAAATTGAAAAGCAGCAGCAAACAGTATGGAATCATGAGGCTCAGATACCTTTCTAAATGATGCTTACATTTAGTTTCCCAACACCAATTTACTGGAAAGAGAAATTGGAACAAATGCATTGAAACCAATGCCACTCGATCAGCAACAGTATGTCAGCAACCATTCAATTCTCAAAGGCTCTTTCTGGATTAACAAACATTCACCTGTGTTCCCACTTTGTAGAAGCTTATTGTGATTAATGGAAAGAAATATAAATAGAACCTAACTACCTAATCAAAATTAGCTACTTCAGAAAGAACAAGAAGGAAAAAGAAAAAAGAGGAGAAAAGCTGATCAGAAAAAAAACAAGGAAGCTCCCTATTTTAATCACAATTCAAATTCAGAGAGGTAGTCTGAACCCATACGAAGGGAGCCCCCCAATGTCACCGGCAGTCAGCAAGCACAGACCTTTAATCATCGAAATCTCCAATTCGAAAGGTCAACCCTTTGCTACCTCTGCACAGAAAAAGAACGGAACATGGATGTTATTCGAAGCTAATGATCAAAGTATACGACCAGACATCAATCACGTGATGATGAAGAACAGAAACTGAGAAGACTAACTGCTTTCTTTCAAGCAGATAAATGTAAAAAAATGAGCTAACGAATGGTGTGTATCCACAAAAGCTATGTTTTTTTCGATCCTAGATGAGATCTTTTTGCAGAAACACAGTAATCAGAAGACCCCACTCGCTAATCAAATTGAATTGGCATGGGTGGGGGCAATATTACCTTGCCGTTTTCAGGATTGTCGTCGACTTTGTAAGTGTCCACCGAGATCTCCGTCAACCACAGCCCCGGGAAAATCAACTGCGAGAAAGCAACGCAAGACAACGAGAGAAGATCAGAACCCAGAAGTCAAACCAACGCGACGTTCGATGATTTTCAGAAGGAAAAATATTTGGAGAATTGCGCGTTCACTTACATCCAATTGCTTCTGTACATTTTTGGGCCGCTTCTTGAACCGCCGGGGCGGTCGGTGCCCCACCATCGCCATGAAGTCCTCCTCAATCTCCTTTCGCTTCAGCGCCACCGCGAACTTCGCTCTCTCCTCCGTCTTCTCTGTCGCGCCGCCGCTGTTACCTCTCAGGACCCTGGGCGACGACTTCGTGTCGTTTACGCCGGCGCCGGCAGCGTCTTCGGCCCTGGACGGAGAGCTGTTAATTCTCCCTCCTCCTCCTCCTCCGCCGCCGCCGCCGCCGCCGCCGCCGCCGCCGATCGGAGCCTTGCACGCCGCCCTCCTCGTCCTCAGATTCCACGGCCTCGGCTCCTCCGCTGCCACTGCACCAGCAGCCCCGGACTCAGCGTCGGCCTCCTCTGCCACAGCGGCGGCCGCGGCGGCCACCGATTCCACCTCCTCCCTCAGCAGCTCGTCCTTCATCTTGTCCGTCTCGGCTCGCAGATCAAACATCAGCTTCTGCCTCACCGCCTCGATTCCGCAGTCGCCGCCGTCCTCGTCGTCGTCGTTGTCCACGGCGGCGGCACCGACGATCCCACCGCTCCTTCTCCCCTGGTCCGAATCGCGCGCGAACCACCTCAGACGCTCGAAATCCGGCTCCCTCCGCTGGAAGGAGGAGTGAGATCTGGCGGGGGATCGGCGATCGGCGACAGCCGCGGAGGAGGAGTCGGCGGCGACCTTCATACACCGCATGTAGCGCTGGCTGCCCCAGCGGAGGCGCGGGAGCGTAAAATTGTGGAGCGGCTTCGATCTCTCGGAGCCCATCGCCATGGAAGCACGGACTCGTTCTCTCTCGCCGACGAACTCTCCCCAACACACCATCACCGTGCGAGGCCAACTCGCGGGAAGTCGGAGCGATGGACAGCTCCGATCGAAGGGCCGGAAATCTCCGGTGCCGGTCCGCTCGGATTTTCTCGGGAAAATCGCGTTTCTCTCTCGCTCTTCGCTTCTCTTCTCTCTTCGCTCTCGCGTTTCAGAGCGTCGCCGGGAAACGGAAGTTTATATACGAAGTGAGGAGAAGCGGTTCTAACGTTCGGGTTGGGTGTGTTTTCTCTTTCTTTCATTTTTCCCCCTTTTTTTTTATTTTTCCGCTTTCCTATTTTATTCTTTTGAATTTCCTTTCCCCTTTTTTTTTTTTTGTGGTCATTGGGGGTGAGGGGAGTGCTAAGTTACGCCGGGGGTGGTGTGGCGCGAGCAGTGTTTGTTGTGTTTGGGTTTTTTCTTTTTTCCCGGTTGAAGAGAGAGTTTTCGACCCAAAAAAAAGAAGAGAGAGTTGGCATAACCACCGTCGGATGGATGGGCGGACCGTGGAGATGCCCTTTGAGATCCGTCGAATTTTCATTTAAATCATTTTCGTTTTTTCCCCCAGAGACTCACTCAATCGCTTTTTGTGTGTGTGTGTGTGTTCCGGCCATCCATTGAATTCTTTCCCGATTCTTCTTTTGGCCCCAAGTAATTGAGAGGATCTTAAAAATTTTCGTGTGACGTTGTTGGCGTGCCTTCTGAAGTTTCATTTTTTTTTTTTAAATCCACCCGTGGCAACAGAAATTTCTTGAATTTTACAGTTATTTAGTTTTAATTAATTAATTTCCATAGGAATTTAATAAACTAACGACATGGTTGGTGAAGAGATGCGTTATAAAGAGAATAAAATACATTTTGCGAAAGAGATAACTATCGTGTAAGATTTGATGGGACCATGTCGATTATTCTAAAAGTTTGTTAAATGGATTATAACAAACTTAGGATTCCATCATGATAGATTTACGAAAAGGAAAAAAAAAAAAGAGACGCCGAAATAAGTGGTTATAAATGGGTCCATTGTGAACTCATTCGCAATACAGTTAAGACAACCCGTTTAAATTTTCATAATTTTGTTTCTTTTAAAAAAAATTTAAATTCCTTTATAATTTTTATTTATTTTGTTTTTCCTTGTTCCTTTTATTTCTATCCTTTTTCTTCTTCTTCTTTTATTCTATGAAGGCTAACGAGGGCCGACCTGCCCTTGTCAGACTTTGTAAGAAAAACAAAGAAAAGAAAATACATAGATAAAAAGAAAATAAAAAATATACATAAAGGAAAAAAAATCATTTCTAAAAGAAACCATAAAAGATGTCCATTAAATTATAAGAAACAAGATTAATAATCATGTGTTAAAAATTATAAGAAACGAGATTTCTTAGATTGGGATAAAAATGAAAGTGTATTAGTAATATGGGTCGGGTAAGGTATAGGTCAATAAATTTGCATTACCAATAAAGACCTAGCAGACCCACCTGTTTGACAAGGTCTACACCTATGCCACAAATTTATCCTAAATTTTGAGATAAATGTGTCACGCGCCTATAAATTTGGAAATTTTGGTGTCACGAAAAAAAATAAATTGGGATATATATTTTCGCACGGGTGAAAGTTTGAGATTTTTCATGTCACACGAAAAATTTGAAGTAAATGAGTCACATAAATATAAGTTTAGGATTTTTGGTGTCCCTAGAAAAAAAAAAGAGAATTTGAGGGTAATGTGTCACGGTGAACAGAACTTGTGATTGATTTTTTTTTTTTTTTTGTGTGGCTTCTTCCCTGTGCGAATCTACGTATAATTTTTAACCTTTAGAGATACACATGTTACGGTGTAAAGATGGCAGAATATCTTTGGATTATGTGTTCTTATTACGTCGCAATTAGAAACCACATCCCCAAAAAGTATAGACTTCGGAAAATAAAAGGAAGCCACGCACTTACCATTCCAGTTAGCGGTGGAATTGGTCAACGGGGAAGGTTTAGGCGAATTGGACCATGCATCGAGCGAGACAGTTACTGCTTGGCCCGCGTATGATTTAAAGACAAATTAGAACCTTTCATATTATGTTCGGCCGTGGGGAATCGAAGTCGGTAAAAGTGAGCAAAGCTTGAGCTCAAGACGGCACCTTTTTCATTTTTTCCTCCTCCTTTCCTTTGGGCGTCTGGGTCCCGCCCAAGAAGGCCTCGTTGGCTTTGGGCCGATCCGTTTGTTAGAGTTTTTGTTTTGCCCAAAGCCTTTACATAAACGCAGGGTCTTACGAAAAAGTAAAACATCGTTTAGTGATCACTACTCCGCTTTTAGACTAAAAGGGCTTTTTCGTGAAGTGATTTCCTAAGTAATATACAAGAAAGAATGGATAAGCTCGACCTGTGGCGGATGAATCGGATGACACCAGCTCTCGGGGACGAGCCGCCAAGGTCGCGGGACCCCAAGCCAAGCTTTGCTGGTGTCACACGGCCCCACATGCCGCCGAGCTTGCGTGAACCTAAGTGATCGAGAGGTCGAAGAACTACATGCGAGGATGCTGCTGGTCAGATCTCGGCTCACTGCCGACGCTGCGCCGATGCTGGTTGAATATGCATAGTAGACCGAGGATGACGGTAAAATTGGAATTTAAATAATTTAGCGAGGGTAAAGCCGAAAGAAAGAGTTCATTAACCCGTGAAAGTACCATTCTCTAGATGTTGATAGCCAATGCAGGGTGGAAGTTGCATTAGGTTAGTGGATTTTGAAAATGCTAAAGTTCAATTCACATGCCTATTAGGACTGTATTTTGCGGGCTAATTTCATAAAATAAAAAAAAATTACCAAACTTTAGGTCTAATGACGATTCTACATTGAATTTTTTTTGTTTCTTAAAAAAGCATAAACTTCAGAACCAATGACGGTTTTGACCCAATTTTTTTTCATCCCACGAAAAAACACAAATTTGTATTTGAGTCCCAAATATAGTCCCCCTTAATTTGGAACCAATAGTTGTACAACATGGCAATTTTATATCATCATGTGACTTGTTGACATGGGTTTAAGATACTATTCATCGTTTTCTTAGTACGGAATATGAAATTGTTCATCCGTTTCGAAAAAGGGTAGGGCTAGGCTTGCTTAAAAAGAAGCCTTTAGTCGTGAGATTGTTGGATCTCATCTATGACTTCTCTCCATGAGTGGTAATACGCAATTTCGGATTTTAGTTAGACAGCTGCGGCTTATGGGTGAAGTGAATGAGACGATGAATTTATTAAACGTCATGCCAAATGTGAAGCAAATGAATAACTTCAAATTTTGCACTAAGAAGATGGTGAATAGTGCATTAAATCCACATCAGCAAGCCATGTGGATTTACTGATGACGTGAAATTGCCACGTTAGACAACTAGTAGTTCCAAATTAAGAGGAGTCAGTTTTAGGACTCGAGTTAAATTTGGTGTTTTTTCATAGAACGAAAAAAGAAGTTTGGGTTGGAATCGTTATTAAATCTAAAGTTTGTGTTTTTTTTTATGAAATAAAAAAAAAGTTGAGCTAGAATCATTATTAAAACTAAAATTGGTACCTTTTTTTTTTTTAATGGAATTTGCCCCGTATCTACCAAACACCTCAATTTTGGCAAAAGGGCATTTCGAGGCCCAAATACTTTGAAAATGCTATTTGGATTGGACCATGTACCGAGCTTGAAAGTCCTTTCCTCCATCCTTTCAAGATTTAAAAACCATTTGATAATTTTATAACGAAACTTTAATCGTGACATGATGTAGCCGCTGGAAATTGCCTTAGATGT
Organism: Rhodomyrtus tomentosa; assembly: GCA_028455895.1. Taxonomy (NCBI): domain Eukaryota; kingdom Viridiplantae; phylum Streptophyta; class Magnoliopsida; order Myrtales; family Myrtaceae; genus Rhodomyrtus; species Rhodomyrtus tomentosa. The sequence goes on along the minus strand of JAPCWY010000003.1, from coordinate 5,674,110 downwards.
GGATATGCTGTGACTATATGGGGCTTTACCAAAAACCTTATTAAAAGCACAACACATGTGTGAGGAGAGAAGTGTAAAAAAGTCATAAATTTATTGCATTAGTGTCAATTCAGTCCTAAATCCTTTTTTTAGTGTAAATTCAGTTCTAAATCTTTTGTATTGATGCCAATTAAATCATAAACTTTTTATTGATGCTAATTTAATCCAAAAACTTTTGCAATGGTGTCAATTCAGCCATAAGTATTTTGTATTTATGCCAATTAAGTTAATTTATCTAATTTTGGCCGAAAATGATTGACGTGGACATCATTGTTCTACGTGACACGACAAACGCCGACTTGGATTTTTTAAATATTATTCTATAATTTTAAATAATTTAAATATTTTTTTTGTTTTTTTAAATTATTAAAAATATTGAAAATATTAAAAAATTCACGTTAGCGCCAGCCATGCCATGTAGGATAATTGATGTTCGCGCTAATGATTTTCGGTCAACATTAGCCGAATTGACTCAATTAGAATAAATTTAAAATAGTTAGGACTAAATTGGCATTAATGTAAAAGATTTATGAATGAATTGACACGGTTTAGGATCCCTAAGAAATAGTCGAGGCGCGCGCAAGCTGGCCCGGATACTTTGATTATAAAAAAAAAAGGTTTTAGATTAAATTGACATAATACAAAAAGTTTATGACTGAATTGGCAAAAAAAATTAGGATTGAATTGACGCTAATGTAATAGATTTAGTACTTTTTTTGACACTTTTTTCCATGTTTTTGCATTTAAAGCTACCAAACAAGCACTTAAATCAAATATGCTTAAATTATCTCCATGGAATGATCTTGCCCATGTGGGCCGAAGTGGGTTAATATGGGTAGGCTTGAGCCCCGGGATTGAAATTGTTTGCCAAGTCCTCCTAATTCATGTTCCTTGCTCTGTTGGCTCGTGTGAGCTTCGCAATTCAAGATTGGGTATAAAGATTCCACCGACCTATAAAAAGCGGTCTTAACTTAACCATTTGGGATGCTGTTATACCTCTAAAAATTGATTGAATTAAATATTACATTTTCTTCATGAAATAATTAAGACCTAGAAGGGGCCAAGCATGCCTATCAAGTAGGCCTAATATATGCTTCCGACATTATTGACTCGAGCCAAAATGAGCACGATAGCGATTGCCGTAGTCACAATTGGGGTCATAAGCGAAAGTATCACGATATTATTAATGCTTAGTTTGTGCGACGGCACGAGTAGATTTGTGAATCTTCTCTCGTGTATTAGTGAATTTCATTGATTCTAACCTAATAGACCTACCTTGTTTTTTTTTTGGTCAAAAACTACCTTGGTTTGGTTCCACCAAACAAAGAAAGAATTATTGAAAGGCCCAAGGCAAATGAACAAGCAATAGGCCCAAAGAAAGGCCCGATATTCTTGGCCCATTGGTCCCATATGATGTGGACCGTCGGTATTACTGAGTCGATTACGAAGTTGAATCTCACGCCATCGCATGATCTCGACCGTTAATACAAGATGTTCAAATGCACCCAAGCGCACAGGATCGCTGCTAACCTCATTCGCTACTTGAGCAACCTCTCCGACCCAGGGGAATCAACGTCCCATTTTTGAGCGACACAGTAATTAGCAAAACCCTACCTACGCTAGAATTCGGCAGGAGCTGGACTTGTTATCCCGTTACTATTGAAGCTCTCTTATCAGCGAGCGATCGGAAATCAGAGAGAGATTTGAGGAGGTGTTTGGCGATGGCCGACAAGAAAGAGCTCAGGGTGTACAATTCAATGACGCAACAGAAGGAGGTGTTCAGGCCGGCGGGGGAAGGCAAAGTGGGCATGTACGTGTGCGGCGTCACCGCCTACGAGTTCAGCCACCTCGGCCACGGCCACGGCCGCGCCGTTATCGCATTTGACGTCCTCTACAGGTAACAACTGGTCTCTTCTATCGGCGGTCGAGTGTGTTGTATGATCACGCAAGTCACGCAATTAAGTGGATTGGCAGCTATATCTCTTGCCATTTGGGGCTTCCCGTTTATTCTCGTAGAATTGATTGGGGTATTCTTGTTGTGGAATTTTTCGACTAAATGAGAAAAAAGGAGGGGTTATCATAGAAGAGAATTTCGCGGGCAGAGATTTATGTGTGACCGGTCTTTGTTTGTATGTTTTACCCTTTTTGTGGAGTTTATTTAGTGAATATCTTGATTAAAAGATTTAATGTAGGTTCTCATATATCCTAGTTGAATAAGGGAAGTGTTTTCACTAACAAATGCTGAATGATCACTTTAGCTATCGCATTCTGGTACATGCTTAAGCTTAATTAGCACACTTCATAGCAGTTAATTATACGTTCCACAACTGTTTGGTGCATCATCAAATGCTGTTATTAGATTTTTTTATCTACTGTAAATTCAGGGCGACTTTGATTTCTTGAAGTGCTACGGTTAGAAAGCCCAATCCAAAAGTTTAAGCTATTAGTTGGAGTTAGACCACATAAATTTAAAGAGCATTTAGTACTTGTTGTCGAGCGATTGAGACATTACTTCAACATCCCCTCTCACGCACAAGCCAAATTACAAGCGGCGTATGAAATTTTGACTACGCTCATTAACGTGGAATTTTGACGATGCACATTAGCGAAAGTACTTGCTCTGACACCATATTAGAAAGTCCAACTCAAAAGCTTAAGCTATTAGGTGGATGGAAACCGCATGAATATAAGGGCAGTTAGGACCTATTGTCAACAACTACATAATTTTATTGATGGGAAATCTGAAACTGCTATATGAATATTGCAAACAACGAGATCGTGGTAAGGAGACTCCACCTGAGTAGGTACACTAGATAACTAGCTGAGTTTACTTCTTTATTTCATTATTCCTTATGCTTCTAAAAACTTGTGATATGAGCTCTGCACATTTTGAAGGAACATCTATTGTGCTATCGGTAAGTAGGTCTGATCCCTCAGATTGTTAGTCAAATTTCATTACTACTGGTTGTGTAATGTTTCGCTACTTGACAAATGAAGGGGATTTACTTCTGTTAAAGTTTGACGAGAGAAGCATTTCCGTTTCAACGAAGTGTAGTGTTCAAGCCATTACTTAATTCTGTGGTTATCATGAAATTCTGGCATTTATGGTTAAAGCTAGACTTTCCTAGTTTTCAGGCATTATTTTAGAGATTCGGTCATTTTGTGTGGACGCAGAGGATGCCTGGATTGTTCTTGGTGGTTCCAAATCGGTTAGTTCAGCATTGCTAACATGTGGACATCTGCAGATATTCGTCGGGCAAATGAGACCGGGGAGAACCCCTTGGATTTAATTAACAGCTTTTGCCAAGTGCATTTAACTGACATGGCCGATCTGCAATGCCTCCCCCCTACTCACCAGCCATGCGTTTCTGATCACATGGAACAGATTAAGGACATGATAACCCAGGTTTCTAGTTTCAACTCTGTTGTTGATGCTTTTATTTTAGAGGGGTTCAATAAGAGCATGGATAAACATAGGTTAGACTATGCAGAAAGGAGATGCTGTTTGCTACACTATGTCGTTCACAGCCTTTCTATATGTCCCTCATAGTGCCTTTGATATTGTAGTGCAAACGTCCTTAGTTTCTGGTTTCTGTGGTGAACTTCAGAATGTGAAGTCATATCAATTTATTCTTAATACATTCGTGCTATCAATTTAGCTGTTATTGCTGAGAAAAAAACGACGTCGCTGAAGAATTCTAAAGTTTGATTGTTCTCGTTTGATTTGGTAATTCCTTCTCCCATTTGTCTTAAGACGAATGTTACCATCTTTCATTTACTGTCATGTGTGTAGAGGTATTGTTGAGTTTGAAGATATTGTCCTCCATATGCACGTCCATAAATTTGAGGACACATGAATTTGAAATTAAAAATAGTGATTTTTGCTTGGTGTTGGCCAAGACAAGGATTTCATAGCTATACTTGCTATAACGTATTTGAAACTTTCATTGTTATTAGGTAAATGAAACCATGAATATTTAGAAATGTTACCAATATATAAGTTCAATTTTCTCTAATATGTTAGTATCTTCCACATATATAGAGTGCACAGATACTGGAGGTACGAGTCGAGGTTAAGTACTCCGAGAAAAAAGTTGGAAGTAGTGTTCATATATTGCCAAGAATGATTTCACAAGAATATTCAAAACTAGAAACTTCTATTTTAGGTAATTTGGGTCACCGATATGCTGGAAACCTGTAATGATAATCTAAATTAGAAACTTGAGGGCCATGTTTTTGTGGACAAAGTAATTTCATAAATTAGAAGAGGAAGCAACTGACTTTCGCACATTTGATTTGACTATTGATTCCCATGTAATGAGGTACGTAGAGGTGATAGCAAGATGAAAATGTCTGTCTAAGTCGCTTATTTAATTATATTAAAGTTCCATCAGGTAGCATTTTCGGCACCTCATATTTTGGAAGTCGCTAGGATCACGAGGGAGAGTTTTGACTAATAGAATTCCTTATGGCTGTTTGCAGATCATTAGCGATGATTGTGGTTATTTGGTGGATGGAGATGTGTTCTTTGCCGTGGATAAGATCTCAAATTATGGCTGCTTGTTGGGGCAGAAGCTAGAGAATCAAAGGGCAGGTGAACGTGTTGCGGTGGACTCTAGAAAGCGCAATCCTGCTGATTTCGCATTATGGAAGGCGTGCAAATGCATTGTGCTACCAGTAACTTCTTTTTTCATCTGGGTCCTTAACTCTGAACGGTAAATGCTTATTGTAGGCTGCAAAGCCTGGCGAGCCAAGCTGGGGGAACTCGTGGGGTCTTGGCAGACCTGGGTGGCATATAGAGTGCAGTGCAATGAGTGCTTATTATCTGCCTTTCAAATTTGATATCCATGGTGGTGGAATTGACTTGATCTTTCCCCACCATGAGAATGAAATCACCCAGAGCCGTGCTGCATGCCAAGAGAGCTGTGTGAGTTATTGGATGCATAATGGGCATGTGACCCACAACAATGAGAAAATGTCAAAATCACTGGGTAATTTTTCACAATCCGTCAGGTAGTATTTGCAAACTTGTTATGTTATCTTTCTTGATGTGTTTAACATTTGTCTTGACCTCTCATCATTCCTGGTGTCTAAAATTATTCGATTTGTACTACTATAGATTACAGAGCGATACCATCCACAGGTTTTGAGACAATTCTTGATAAGTGCACACTATAGATCTCCTCTCCACTATTCAGTCTTACAGTTGGAGAGTGCATCAGAGGTTGTCTATTATATATATATATATATATATATATATATATATATATATATCAGGTATAAATCGTGTCCTGTTTACAACAAATCACTTCTCATCTTTCTGGCTGCTTACTCATACAATAGTCTTTGGTCTCAGACCCATATGTAACTTATAAAAGGGTGGGTTGCTTGATTGAACTAATTAGAAATATCTGGGGACTTGATTATGTTAGAGAAGAAACCCTTCCGATTGTCTCTGTAATAACCTGTATGAAGTGTTTGGACAGTTCGAGCCCAGTTCTAGTGCCAGCGGCCACTAGTCTAAGTCACTCTGAATTGCTCTTCCGTGATTGTGTTGGATGTATTTGTACGAGTGACATGCAGGCAAGCATGGACTCTGCTATCTGATAGAAAATTATGGAAAATTTAACTTGGGATGTCTCCTCAATTTTAGACATTACAAGACTCTGAAGATACTCTGTTGTCATTCAGAGTGGCAACTCCCAGCGAGGGTACAGAACCAAAAGGCAAGACAGTCCGGGTTCTTCCTGACGCCAAGAAATGCATCAAAGGCTTGCGGAAGGGTTTTCATGACAAAATGGTCGATGACTTGAACACTTCACATGTGCTGACAGGTGCATTTCAGGATGCCTTGAAGTTCATAAACAATAACACGAACACTCTTAATAGAATCGGTTTTTTCTCTAATGCACTTCAGAAGAAGCAACAGAAGCAACGGCAAGCAGCAATAGTTCCATCCCTTAGTGAGATAGAGAAAGAAGTAAAGGATGTCCTAGATATTCTGGGTTTGCTGCCCGCTCTCGCTTATTCTGACGTGATGCAAGTTCTTGTGAATAGTTATTGATTTTTGCTTGGATCAAACTTGATTTAAACTAAAACTTTCTTCAATGTAGATTCTGCACCAGTTGAAAGGCAAGGCATTGATTGGGGCCTGATTTGACAGGTGCAATTATCACGTCTCATAGAGGAGAGAAGTTCAGCCAGAAGAGAGAAGGATTTTGCAAAAACTGATGGAATCGGGGCCGACTTAACTGCATAGGGGATTACGCTCATGGATGTCGGAACGGAAACTATTTGTAGACCGTGCGTTCCAGTAGAGCAGGAGGAGAAATTGGCCAGCTGAAAAACAGCAGCAAATACATTTTTTTTAAAAAAAAAATTTGCCCAAACATTGACTAGTGCTCCAATTTTTTATTTTTTTTAATCTTCCAATCAAGCTGACAGATGTTGCAATATATGGGGCATAATACTCTGTTTCAGCCCCATTAGAGGCAGTATTACCTGTCAATGAATAGGAATTTTTGTTTTTGTCTTGACATATGTGGCCTGTGTTAACGCCAAATTAAGCTTCAGGTTCATCGTATGGAACCTTATCAATGATGACTTGTTATTGGATGTCCCTCAGCTGTCGATCCATTTTCCGAGGAATGCACGGAACATGGGTGGATCAAAGTGTCTTCTGAAGTCTTTTGAGGAACTTAGTTGTTCTTGAACGCGACAACCGCAGTCAGATCAAGTGCGACATCGGCGCAGGCCCGTTTCACTCCTCCGATGTCTGGAGCCCCTTTTGCTAGGTAATTTTTAAGAACGACATGCACAAATTGCTCCTCTGGTTTCACACTGATTACTCCTTAATCATAGCACTATGCGATATCAGCAAGCTGACTTCAAGGGATCTGGCTCCCCGACCTTAGGTCAGGGGTGCCCTTTGATCCGGGCCCTCCATCCCTTTTTGTTGGAGGGCTTGGATCTTGAGGCAGGCCTGCCCTAGGGCAGGCGATCCAAGCCCGACTTCAAGTCGTAGAATGTGAAGGAAGAATTGGATCCAGATCGATGCAAATGAGAAATCAATCCAAATACTGTGTCGGATTGAAATACTGTGTCAGATTGTTTCCAGTTTTGATCATCTTCTATTTCTCAAACAGTAGTTTCTTTTCACCTGTTCAGTTTGTTCTTCTGCTCAAGGGGACAATCATTTCCCGCTATGAGTGCAATGCAGATTCACTTATGACCGCCTGGACTTCGTTTGAATGGACAAGTAGTAGTAAGACATGTAAAAGCCGTTTTAAATTTTGTCGAGCGCATAAGGAAGAAGCGTAAATAGTGAAACATAATCTTTGAGGCCCAACAGACTTTTCCTGGCAACTCTGAGGTGTGTTTGAGAACCACTTTCCCAAAGTCCCCTGGACTCTAAAGGCCTTTGGGCAAAATATAAGTACCGTTTGACAAATTTTTTTGAAAAGTTTTGGGAAGATAGGATTGCATTTCAAAATGACTTTAACGTAAGGCAGGTCTAGAGATACTTTGAGCTTTGATCATTTTCGAAATGCCATTACTTTTTTTTCTTCCAATTTTGCCCCCATTAAACTTCCATAAGTTCATAAATGCCTCCACCTCACGCGATGTCACCGGCAAGGGTTCATGCCATTTGGCGTTGGCGGTTGGCAAGCGGTCGATTTGGCTCGTCGACGGCTTAGTTCCGATGGCGAAGGTTTGAGAACCTCTTTTTTTATTACAAAAATAGAAAAATTCCTTTACAAAGTGTAATTTCTTCGAAAAGACGTTTAAGTCAAAATTACCTCCCAATGTGTTTTTACATTACATTTTATCAAACACTATTTGCATTTCCAAAAACCTTTAAAAAAAATGATCGCATGTATCGTTTACAAAAATGAATGAACGAAAAATACTTTCACCATTCACGAAAATATTTAGGCATGAACTGTTATCAATAATAAAAATAATTTTCATTGATTGATTAATTCAAGAGATGCAAATGATTTAATTTTGGAGAGATATTTTTCAAACCATTCATTTTTCATGAAAAAAATTGAGTTTAAATTTATTTGCATTTTCTCAAGGGTTAATACCACGAAATATCTCAAATTGGTATACCTATGATAAATTTACCCAAATAATTTTTCGACCACAAAAAACTCTAAACTGGTATATTGATAAATTTACTCAAAACTAATTAATTTGACGATAAAAAACCCCAAACTAGTACATGTGTGACAAATTTACCCTTTATTTATTTTCGTTAAATTGGATTAATACCACAAAAAAATCCAAATTAATACAATATAGGGTAAAATCCCAAACATGTACATTTAGTAATTGTCACGTGTTATCCAACTTAGTAATTGGACAATAAAATTTTAAAAAAAACTAATATAGAGTAAATTTATCACATGTGTATCAGTTTGAAGTAAATTTATCAAAATTGTATTAGTTTAAGGTTTTTTGTGATAAAAAAAATAGTATTAGGATAAATTTATCACATGTGTATTAATTTGAGATTTTTCTAGATTTTAATCCTTTTTGCAAGGGATTTCTCCAAAAGTGTCCCCAAATGCACCCAAATTCAATAGGTTTCAACGCTGGCAAATAATTTGTTAGACAAAATTCATGATGGAATTACTGATGTGGCTTCACATGTCGTGCTGGCATCCTAGGTGGCAGTTGTAAACTGAAAAAAAGAAGAAGTCAAATTACGTTTGTGATCTGTGTAGTATTGGGGGTACTCACTTTAGACCTTGATGCTTTGTTTGGTTATAATTCCGATTCTCGTTTTTGCAGGAGACAGAAATTGCTGAGTAAGCTTCTGCTATTGACCTGTGACGTGTGAGTTTGCTTGCAAGAATCTCTGAACAAAGATTACATCTTTAGGCCCTGTGCTTTTTTGGAATGCTGAAATTTCATTCCTATGCTTTGTGTTTATTAGGGTAAATGATATAAATAGTCACTAAACTTTGCCCTAACATGTAATGTGATCCATGGACTTTAAATTTGTTCAATGTGGTCCTTAAACGTTGGCCGAATGTGAAATTGTCATCCTTGAACTTTAAATTTATTCAATGTGACCCTGTAATTTTGGTGCAAGTTCAATTTAGTTTATAAATTGTGTATAAATATTCACTGTTGTCAATCTATTAATTCAAATTAAAAGTTAATAGACTAAATTGAACATGTACTCAAAGTCCATGGATTATATTGAACAAATTTAAAGTTCAGGAACTACATTGCACATTGAGCCGAAATTCAGAGACTATTTTTGTCATGATCCCTTAAAAAATAATAGTAGTCCTCATACCATTTACTATTGAGATTTTACATATAGTATTTCATTTCCAAATATGGAAAAAGGCACCAAACATCTTAAATTATATCATTTGTCTCGCATATACCAAAAACATTTTTTTGACACAAAAAATTTCAAACTTGTATCTGTGTGACACATTTACACTCTGTCAAAGTTTCATCAAGGAGAATTTTTATATATTTGCATACGTTAATATTGAAAATTAAAAGGTATTGACATGGCGCTTACTTGGCTTAAGTAAAATAAGAATGACGTTTCAGTTGAAGAACCATTTGACGTAAGGGAACCTTGCTAGAGGGCAAACGTGTCTCATATCTACAAGTTTGAGGGGTTCATTTTTTTTTTATTTTTTTTGTAATATAGCAGGAAAAAAATTAGAGTAAGTGTGTTGCAGTGAAATACATGTACTTAGGATCATCAGAAACTCTAGGAGTTAGGAGCAGTTCCTACTGATATATCGTCACGGCTAGCCGCGACACTTGACAAGTACAAATCGCATGTGAATATTGGGTCTAGCCTTGATACTTGACAAGTACATACCACGTGCAAATATTGGGTGGTGCGAGAGAAAAGCTCCAAGTAAATACGAAAATGTCGATTACATGATCAATTTCTTCTAGATGTACATGTCATCCTTGCTAGGAAATTCATGTAACGCTTGGTAAAACAATCCAATATGGCAAAACGTTCAACATGTCCTTTTTGGAGAAACCCTACTCTTTAAGTCTTACGGAGAGAATTGCTTCAGCGGGTATACAAACGGATCCATGAGCAGACAGATTGAAGTGATACAACTCGAATTCGTCCGTGAAGCGAACCCTCTGAACCGGGCTGAGCGTCCCAAGATTAAGCCGGATCCAACCGAACCGGCCGTGTGACGTGAAACTTCGCCGACCCGGTGACTGAACGTGAACGTGAACGTGAACGCGAACGCCCTCTACCCTTTAAGCCAGCCACTTAAAACTCAAGCCGCCGATCTCTAAGGCGCAGCTGGCGCGAGGCTCAGGTGCAAGTCCACGCCCCACCCTTCATCGAAGCTGGACCCACCATCCCCTCTCGAGAACCTACTCACCGAAGGCCCATCAAACACCGCCCGGCCCTGCACCCCAGACTCCGCCGCGGGGCCCCCGTGCGGGCCCCCCGCTGCCGCCGGCGCCCTCCCGCCGGGACCGGCGAACACGCAGCCGTGCGTGATGTGGATCGGCGCGGCGGCCCTGGACACGTAGACCCACGGCGGCGGGGCGCCGGCAGCGGCGGCGAGGAGGTGCGGGGGCGGGGCGAAGGCGGAGACCATTGGGTTGTGGGAGTAGACGGCGGCGTGGCGGGTGGCCTGCAGCTGGGCGCGCTTGAGCTGTTGCCGCTCCTTCTTGTGGGCGTTCTGGTGGCCGCCCAGGGCCTGGGAGTTGGCGAATTCCCTGCAGCAGTACTGGCACTCGAACTTCCGGTCGGCGAAGGAGGAGGAAACTCCGGCGGACTCGTCGGACGGGGAGGGGCTCGTCTTGTTGGACGTGGGGTCTAGCTCAACTGGTTCGGGTTCTTCTTCTTCTTCGGTGAAGTTGAAGCCGAAGAGCTTGAATCGCGCAGGGCAGTGATTCCGCTTGGCTTTAAGGTGGTCCAGCTCGGCCATGGTTAGAGAGAGAGAGAGAAAGAGAGATCTGAGTTCGAGAAGAAACTGGTTCGGACGACAGAGAAGATGCAGAGAGAGAGAGAGAGAGATGCAGATGGTGTTTCAGAGAGAGTCGTTGCATGTGAAGCTTATTTATACAAACGCCGGATGAGACAAGACATTGACTAAGCAGGTTGAGATTAGAGAGCGAGAGAGATGGCCACGGAAGTTGAAAGGAGACATGATAGCCAAAAACAATGCAATTATCAAGATCACCCACTTCGAAATTTGTCACATTTTTCAAATTTCACCATCTGCGAAATTAGCTTACACAATCACCAAAATCACAACTTTAGAAAACCCAATTCATATCTTTACTTTTAGCTACATCCCTCCTATCCTCATCGATAAGTTACTTGATTAAGTCTGATATCTACATGATTAAAATCTGTTCGTGCGGATTAACTGTTCGTATCTTGATCCAACGGCATCATTCGTCTCTAACATCCTCGGGAGGGGTCAGTGTTATCAACTTCCGTGTGATTATGAGAAAAAAAAATCCTAATCTAAACTGTTTGCACAGAATCGACTTTTTGATTCCCTTTCGTGATTATATCTATTCACTACTTGTTAAGAAGTCGAATCCTTTTACGGGAAAAGGTAAGGCAAGTACCTCATATTGTGCTTGGATCACAAGCCTTTCCCATTCACTGGTCGCCTTTCCGGCTTAAACCTTTCTTTACCAAAGTATGAATATTATTATTTGGCGTGCCGATCTATTTGGTTAGCGTAAAAAGATTCACACGGGCCACTGAATTAGTGGACCAACTCATCATCCATTTGTCAAGAATGGACAGCAATTGTTTCATTTATCTCTCTATTCTCGCACTAAAAATTGATGGCTCGAATGGAGGGATTCACAGAGGGTGTTCGTGTCGTCGGTTGAGCAAAACCGGTATGGAAAGGGAGTAGGGTCTTTCTTTAAAGATGTAATGATAAATGGGTTATTGTCACGGCTTTACAAAGTTCCGTTGGAACGGCTATACTTGAAATTAAAAAGACTGATTTTCGATCCTGATTAGGTGTTTCGAAAAAAATGTATGACACTCACCTAGATACCTAGTTTATCTACACGAAACTTTCCACAATGTGTGTACTAAATACAAATCCTAAAGAATAGACCTCGATGATATTATGAATTCAATGAAAGCTCAACTGACTTTAGATGAAACTTTTCCCAGGTTGCTGATGGTCAAGGTCATCCACGACATTCCGATAAGGTGGAAGGTGGCGACAGCAACGGTGATGTCTACATAGGTGAGAGAATGATGGTTGGCTGTGGCAGAGGATGGTGTGAAACCCTAGATTAGAATAAATGGCATTGTGTTTGTCAGCTATTCGAAGTTAAAGTTCTTTGGAGTTTATTTTCAAAAGAGAGTATTTGGGTCATTTACGTTATATAAATTAGGATTCCAAGTACGGTCATAATTTCAAAAACGGAGAATACAAGATATCAAACATATAATTCTATCATATGTGTATGGTCTGGTCGGATTCCGTCACACTATTTCTTACATAGTAAGAGAAAAACTTGATTTTTGTTTTTCCAACTGGGATGCTATTGCAACTGCTACAGACTCTCTCTCTCTGTCTCTCTATCGATGCTTAATCCCAGGGAGCCGACACCGCCAACTACCGCCGCTCCCTTTCCAAAAAAAGTCAAAAACATCATATGCACACAAGCACTTCAGGATCACTCTCAATCCCATGTCCATGTCTTCAAAACTCGAGCTTTTGTTCAGAACCCCGAACTTTGTCTGTAACCCACCTGTCATCATCACTCTAACCCTGCAAAATCTACCTCCAGATCCTCCTGTTCCATATTTAAAAAAAAAACAAAGGAACCCACAACCAATCTCTCTCTCTCTCTCCTCCTCTTCCAGCGCACCTAATCAAGCATCTGTTATGATCTCCCTCTCCTTTATGGCAAAAGTCAACATCTGAAAAGGAAGCTTTGGCCAATCTACTGGCTGGAGGCTTTGTCCGAAAGGGCTGGTCGCCCAATTTACATGAACTCGAACCGAATCCCTCGTCGGGTGTTTCCAAATGATGGAATGATTAACGTACGCTTGCGTGATTGACGTCGAAACCTATATCGTCCTTCGGTTTTCAATGTTGGCGGGGGGTGGCGGTTTCTCTCCGAAAAAGCAAAGGGAGATCCCACCAGAATCTTCTAAAATGTGGGTTTGAGTGGGAGGGTGGTGTTTAAATTTTGTAAAACTCCACTTAACCAAAAGATCACATCACTTGTTATTCAAAACTATTGCTAGTCAAATTCGCCCCCAGCAAGAAATAATTTTCTCGAGATAAGAGAAAAATGCCCTCCTTTTTTTTTTTTTAATCTAGGAGATGTCACAATATAATATGTGAATATCAACAAAACTTTGTATTAATGTGTGGTATTGTTTCCGAACATTTAGTTTGCTTAATATGGTCCATTAATGTTCAACGTGGCCCATTGGCTTTTGGTATATATTTAATATAGTTTCTTAATTATATGAAAATATTCAATATAGTCCTTCTATTAATTAGATATGTGATGGATAACATTTTTAAGGATTAAATTGAATATATACAAAAAATTCAGGGACTATGTTTAACAATTTAAAGTTCAGATATCGCATTATAAATTAGGTCAAAATTTAGAGATTATTTGTGTGAATTTTTTTATATTATAATTTCTTCAACACCCAACATTGCATAAGTTCGCCCATGCAGCAACTGATCGCTTTCTCGAAACGCCAACATAAAATTTATTTTTTCGAGAAACTTTTTCGCGGAACGTAGAACATATCGTTTTTCCAAGAGCTAGCTTCGCTAGACACTTAATTCTTTGCGTAGGACAAACCCTAATGGGAAAACAGTGGGCATGTGCTCAAAACATTTCTTCTTTTCCAAGTCTTAATCACAGATCCAAACCGCGACCCCACCATGTCTACTGTCGAAAGCCCTCCCCCAAAAATTCAAACCCACCTGTGGATAGAAAAGCTTATGTCCTTTCTCGACAGTTTGATTTCCCTTAATTAGTCGACCGTCATCATTACTCCCATAACCAGCCGGAGATTTCTTATTCATAAACAACGTATAATTCGGGAGACTTGGCTTGCTACTTGGTCATGCCCAATGCTGGATCCACTGCAGCTTCTTGATGCATCAGCATTCTTCAAGATGCTACTATCGTGATGATAAACGGTCATTTGTTGATAATATCATTAGGCTACAGTATACTTCCTCCAGCTAGACCTTCAATTTGCGATTTTTTTTTTAATAATAAGTTTGCACACCTAATCATGTGTTGCGCACACAAATATCTTGCTCACTTAGTTTACTTGCCGCAGCTTCTTAGCCCATGGTTCCGCGGTTGGTTTCTGCCACCATTGCCCCTGTAGTCGCTCCGTCGCCTTCATAGCTTCCCCTTTATTGCCACAGGCCCACAGTCGCTCGTCATCATCGTTCTTTGGTCTCTCTATTTCTGATAGGATTATGATTTAGAGTTTTCTTTCTCGTGTGCAAATTTTTCTAAGTTAAATTTGCACTCGGGTGATATTATTCTCGTTGGTGACATCAACACGATGATTACAGTAGAAGACGGTACTATAACCCACACATGCTATACTCTTGACATCTCGATAAATCTTGACCTTCAAATTAAAACCTAACCTCATTTTCATAAAACCAGCTGTTGAAATTTATCGATGCATCAAGAGGATTGCCGGAACGATGCGGAGGACCTACGCGCCCTTCTTAATAGCTTAATTCTTTTTGTGTGGGGAAGAGGCCCGGTACTCTCCTTCTTCTTCTTTTTCCTATAGATATATAAATCAGGTAAATGCACACGTGACAATTCAGTTCAATCCCTAACGATTCCTCTCGTACTTAATTTGGTCCGTTGCTCTCCTTATCCTGTCTCTACTTGTCTCTTTAACATGTTCGATTCTACCTCCTGTGTTTCACGTGTGGTGCATTGCTTATGCACGATGAGAAGTGTCAACTTACATGTTGAATTTCCAAGAAAACGATTCATCCGACGTATTCATATCGTCCAATTTTCTTTTTCACATTTTTAGTGGTTTGAGAAGTGCAGACTGCAAGCCCGTTCGCGGGGACCATGCTTTAAACTTCTAAACGTGGGCCATGGATTGGAGAGCGACTTACATGCTGATTCGTTATTTTGATTGAATTAGACCTAGAAATCACATTTATTTTTTTATTTTTTGGCTGATTAAATCTAAAAATCTTTTGCTTTTGCGAGAATCCGATGTCTTGATTTTTTTTTTTTTTGGGGGTTCAAAGAATATTTGGTAAATCTTCATGTTTTCCTCACTCTGGGGAACATTGGAAGCCAGCAGCG
Source organism: Rhodomyrtus tomentosa (assembly GCA_028455895.1). Classification (NCBI taxonomy): domain Eukaryota; kingdom Viridiplantae; phylum Streptophyta; class Magnoliopsida; order Myrtales; family Myrtaceae; genus Rhodomyrtus; species Rhodomyrtus tomentosa. The sequence goes on along the minus strand of JAPCWY010000003.1, from coordinate 5,658,732 downwards.
ATGGTTGAATGGTCCACCAGCACCCAGCAGTATGCTTTACTGATCTCTCTGCTCATTAAAAAAAAAAAAAGAAAGGGAAGAGCTTTTGAGGATTGGACGAACGTGGCCAGCATTTAGTTGGACTCTTCAAAGCTCGATCAGGTCACATGTCACGGAACTAGGCACACAAACACAAGTGAAATAAAGAGCAAGGACGAGAAAAAAAAAATTAAGACACAATATTTATCTAATTCACTCTTATATTGAAGTTATCTCAATAGATGATTTAACTATCATTAGCACATATCACCTCTATGTTATAATTCTTAATTACAAAAAAAAAAGATTATGTATATATATTTTGTAATTATTTATGCATTCAAATCCAAGCTATCAATAAAATATGAAACCAAACTATAAAAGTTCTCCGTCGGTTCGAAGGCGTTGCTATAATGACCCTGCTAGGACGGTCCCTAGACCTTCGTCCACCCACCCGAGGAGGGGGGGATCGGCAAGAAGTAGGAACCACGTCTCAACACTACAAGGTGAACATAGGCTAGAAAAGAAATGCTTGGACTCTCCCTTGAACCTGTTTTTTCTGATCGATCCTTTTTCATCTGTACTCTCTCCGGCATTATTGGCATCCAGAAAGTGAAGCTAAACCGGGCAAATCACGGCACTGTGTCCGTGGGGTTTTGTCCATCGTTTCCCGCAGGCGAGAAGACATAACGAGGAGGGAAACATAATGCAGAGACCCACCAAAAGTACTCTTGTATCTAAGGCCTTGTACCTTGGATCCCACTCTGTTGTCATTCAATAGCTTTGATTAAATCGATATAGATGAAGACCTACCTCGTTCCTACACGGCTCTCAATTTAATGTTTTGTTTGAGGTTGGGAGGCACGACATAACCTAAAGGCGTAATATAAGTACCGTGGCTTGGATGGACTGGTGTAACTTTGATCTTATGATACAGGTAAGGAAATTAATGTGTATAGTCGGTTCGATGTTGCCAGGGACTGTCCTCTCGATGTCTAGGGCTCGGATTAAAAGTCGCCAGGTGGGCAAGGTGGATCCAAATAAATTGAGCAGCAGTTCTTTGCATAAGACCGTGGCTGGGTGAGGTTAGCCACCTCACCAGATCTAGGCGAGGCTCGACCTCGTCAGTGGCCGGCGAGGGAGAGCTTCGTTGGCCCTTGCGCCAATCACCAGGCTCGATGGTCGGTTAGAGAAGGAAGAAAAAGAAGAGAAAAGAAAAAAAATAGAAAATAATAAATATTACTTAAAATTGATCACATCAGTATTGGATAGCTTCATGTCAGCGCTGGCTGCGCTATGTCAGCGATTTTCGATCAAAATTGACGAGAATAACTGAATTGACACGAATGCAAATTATTTAGGACAAAATTGATAAAAATAGATTGATGACTGAATTGACATAATTATAATAGATTTAATTTTTTTTTTTTTAGTAATTTTCCCTAGGTAACGGCACAAAAATCACGGGCCGCATGCACGTGTTTGTACGTCAATTTCTCAATCAGAGACCACTCAGTAATCGTTGTTAGCTCATGCACAACTGTCTTTCATGAAGATTGATTTTCTTTTCCTCGTTCACTTCTTAATAAAGAAAGTAGTTTTTTTTTTGGCTCCTTAATCGTTCTTTACTTTAGTCATTGATTGAAGGGATGCCGACATTATTCTTACATAAGATCGCCCGAATCCTAAGCATGCCCCCACCACCACCACCACGTCGTTTCAATCAAGGGAATTCGAGCAACCCAACATTATTAAAAAAAAAAAAAACTGGCAACATTTTCGCAATTGATTGTTCTTGAGACACCGTATCATTCGAGGGCTCCATTATCTTTTCAAACCAACTTCAATCGTCAAGCGACGACTTTTCCGACTTTTCGAGCTTCCATTTTTCTTTTTTGGGGGGTTTCGAGCAATCCAAAACAAATGGAAATGTGGGTGTGACAAGAAATGCGCCCATTCCAATCATAAGTGTTTTCAAGTGACGATAACCTACTCTCATTAGAATAATAGCATGAGTTAAGATAGAAGGGGGGAAAAAAAAGGCGAGGAGGGTTGGGTGGAGGTAGCTTTAAGTCATGTGAAGTGACACTTTCTCTCAACAAATCATTTGATTTTATGTCTAAATTATTGGGTTATGCTATGCCTAGCCTAGGTTGCAGTCTAGAATGTCCATATATGAAAGTTAGACCCACAAAAAAAAAAAAAACATGTTGCCCAAATGAGATTCTAATGTCAGCATTATTTAAGTTAATCAATGGAGAATCCCATGAAGAGATGAGGTTCGGAGAGAGACATTGGCCAATTAGATGAGACAAGAGATTTGTGCTTGTGGTTCGTGATAAAGGGGAGACACTAAAGATAGATGGCTACACGGGCAGCCACTTGATTAATCTGTGTTTAACCTAATAAATCGACATTTAGGTGAGCATGTGACCCGGCATATGATTGTGCTCCTATATTTATTTTGAAGTCGTCTAGTTTAGTAGCACCTATCCTACCGTGTGGCTGTCCTTTTGACCCTATCCAATTCCTCTATTTGGGTCGTAATTATTATATATGGTAATCCTTATTAGTGTCACATCGGGGTAATTACTCTAGCAACTGCCATATTTTCTCTTTTATTGCTTGAAGCACGAAACCAGAAATTATCGATGAAAACCCAAGTTCCCTGTGCAACAAATCGTGGTTGCCGGGTGGTAGGGTGCACATTGCAGACTATTAAAAAATTTTGGGTCAGAATTTCAAATATGACATCAGAGCAGAAAGATATCGTAAATAAGCAATGTGGGAAGCTCTAACAGTCTTTCAAGTGTAAATGGAATTAGTAACAACGCGCGAAATTAGGTGAACATGGGCCCGCACATGTGAAATAAGTCGGGGCCGAACTTTGCTCTGATATCAAATTAGAAAGTTAAATTCAGAAGCTTGATCTTCCTCGCATGTGCGAGAGAGTGCTAGGGCATTTGACATCTTTTTCTTACGGCCTTATATGCTTTGATATACATATGTTCTCCCTCTATTTATAAACTTAAGCTTTTGAGTTGGTCTTTATAAATTATAAACTTAAGCTTTTGAGTTGGTCTTTATAAAAGATCAACAAAGATGGTTGCAAAGCTGCAATTAACAAGAAGATCAGTTGTAGTTTGTGGGAAGGTTCACTTTCACTCCAATCCCTATATTTTTCTTTTTTTCATCAGTCCTCGCACAAATTTTTTATGACTATAGAGCAAGTCATTCCATTCATTGGTAATCGGCAGGTTTTGCTTAGGTGTTAGCATAAACTCCCTCACTATCAAGGGGCTCAAAGCAAAAAACTTCCTTCGGCTTCTGAGCAAGAACGGCTGCGACTGCAATTGTATGGTTTTCCATCTTGAGATTATTCAAGTTGGTATGGTTAGTATCGGCACACAGTCGTAGCGATGTGAAGCGAACGAAAAAGAAATTTTTGAGATATGAGATTTATCCTCGTTCACCCTTAAGCTAGAGCTATGTTCAGCAGATGATTTCAATATAATTAGCATCTCACAAATCTCATTATATTATTCGATTACAAGCGAAAAAGAGTATATACCAATAGTTATTCATGAGCTAAAGTCCAAATTATTAATAAAAAATTACGAGCTTAAATCGTAAAAGTCATTTGGTGTCCAGAGGGCGCTGCCCCTTTAAGACCTTTACCAGGATGGCTACCTTAGACCCCCGCCCGCTCATCATGGAGCGAGACCCACGTTGTTTTCTGTCGCAAGGGAGTATGAATCACACCTTAATAGGTATCACATGTCAATAACAAATGCCTAAGTCAACATCCCCACCAGATCTTGAAAGATAATTTCAAACGAATGTACTTTATGTTCTTCTAGTCCCCTCATCTAAATGCTACAATGAAGCGATGAAAGCTAGACATCTCTAATCAATTACATGTAATTAACAAAGCGTGTGATGTGATGGAAAAATTATCAAAAAAGTCTTAAATATATTATAATTATGTCAACTCAATCGTAAATATTTTTTTGCCAGTTGAATTTTAAATATTTTGATATTGTGTCAATTCAGTTATAATTTTTTTCAGTCGAGTTTTTAATCTTTTCCAGTTGTGCCAATTTCATTCACTTTATCGGCTAGCGTTAACAAAGATATTTTTTTTAATATCTCTTTCGTTTATTTTCTTTTCTACTGCTACGATGGCCGATGAGGGCTTCACGGCCCTTGACTGGCCTGGCCTCGATGATCGAGGATGAAGGCAGCCATGGGCTTACCTAGCCTAGGCGAGGCCAGTCGGGAGTTGCGAAGCCATCACTGAGTGGTTGGCGAGCGTCGGTGGCCCTTGCCAGCCACAAAATAAAAGGAAGAACAAAAAAAGAAAAAGAAACGTAAACAAAATTAATCAAAATTTCAAAAAAGTATTTAAAAATTAAAATAATATTAAAAATCGATCACGTTAGTACCGACATCACCACAATAGCATTGACTAGCCAAATGGACCGAAAATTTTGGGATTAAATTGGAAAAATAAAAGGAGATTAAGAATGAATTATTACAATCACAGCACGTTTATTACGGTGGTGATAATTATCCCGTGATGTGACTGGCTTCTGCTTCTATTTCAATATGGCTCTTCTATTTGAATGCTCACTTGCGGTCCGTCACGTCAATGTCGTGCGTAGTCACACCGATATTTTTGGTCCGGCGAAAATGTGCGGAGACCCCGATTCTCGAGATTCCGCCACGCTACGTGTCTTAGGAGATCGGCAGTACCGTCAAAACATTTGGCTCAGCAACATAGAGCGAATTTCTTTGTGGGAAAATCCGAGTCTATCGTGACATCATGTCAAGGGAAAGCCCTATATGTGGGGAAACCCTAGGACTTTGAACATGAAAAACAGATGAAGCGCATCCAAATAATGTAAAGACACAATGAATGCGCGCAGACCACCCAAGGACAAAAGTCGTGCATCGCCTTCACTCATAAGACGTAGCGTGAGGATTTGGTTCACTTGATTGTCGGGAGAATTATTTCAACTTTTCAAGTACTCGACTCCGTCGGTTGCGGAGCTTGTGTACTTTGCTTATTCGTCACCGTGTAGGGAGAGATTTACCAAAATAATTTTTTTAATCTAGTTATAATTATGCCAATTTAATTATATATATATTTTTTTTATGTCAATTCAGCCAACGTGTTCAATTTTGGCTGAAAATAACTATTTTGGTGCGTGGTTAACTCTTAATGATCATTTAATTTTTTATATTTTTTTATTTTTATTTACTTTTTCTTTTCTTTCTTCCCTTTCTTCTTGCTCCAGTCGGTTGTTGGACCTTGGCGACCACCCAAAGGCGAGGACTAGTGAGCGTCGCCAGATCTGGGTGAGGTCGAGCCTTGCCACGGCCGAGCGAGGCTCGCCATCGCCAATGGTTTGCGGAGCGAGCTTTGCCAGAGGGTCTGTAAGGTCGACCTCATCGGCCTTTTGGCTAGTAGCAGGACCTTAGCAACCGATTGGAGAAATAAGAAAGGGAAGAAAAAAAAAAGGGGAAAAATATTAAATATCATTAAAAAAATTATTTTTGACCAAAATTTATCGAAAATGACTAATTTGATATAATTACAATAAATGTAAGATTTTTTTTTGATAATTTCTCTGCTTGTGCATGTGCACGTGAAGTTGTGAACGAGGGTCCGTTTGACTTCTTTAATAGCATACGAGAAACGCTTGCCGTAGTCTAGGATCATTCTACTGATTAATCACGTTTATGGAAAATCAGGAGGATCCACATGGGATTCCGGTGCAGTGGAGAAATGCAGATTCCAACGGTTTTCCTAAATCCTGACTAGTTTTGTCCATTACATAATCTACGAACATGCTAGTTGTGTTTAGTAAAGAATTATTTGAAATAAGATTTGATTAAATTAGTGTTTGGTAAAAATAACTTTGCAAAAGAGTTTTGAACGTAATTTTTTATTTTTATTATTTTTTAATAAAAAATAACCTTTGCTGGACCGGCAAAGGTTTCGGTCGCCAGTAAGCCAAATCTGCCGGCGGCGGCCGTCATTCGACCTCAGGCTGCCCTCGCCGAGGATCGCACGACCCAAAAGAGGCCCGCCTGAGGTTGGGCGAACCCAGGCGGCCGACCTCGCCTTGCCAGCCACTTGCCATCCCTCAGTTGGTCCTTGCCTAAACCCTAGATCTTACCCCTCACCAATGAAGAAGATGAACAGTAACATAGAGGGGGCAAAGTCGAAAAAATGGAAAAATAGTGAGGGTAATTTTGGAACAAAAAAAAATATTTTGCATTTGGCCAAATGCTGAAAGCCAATGTTGTCTCTACCAGCATTGGCCTTTCAGCTTTTCCAAAACCAGCATTTAGCTAAATGTTGGCCTAAAAACTGAACATAATGCTTCAACATTTTCTTAAGGGACTTTGAGGGTTGAAAGCCCCTTGCAAAATCTAAACCAAACTCACCCTATGAAATATGTATAATATTCTTTTTCGAGCGACATGTCGAAGTATATAAATTAAACAGCTTTGCAGTAAGGATCCATGAATTTGGACGAAAATATTCTCGTTTCGCAAGGATGATTTTGATGATTGGTTCAATGGTAAAATAGTCACTCGTCTTTCATGATGTAACGAGTTCGATTCACGTTATGAACAAATTTACAAACGCCTCTCGTTGTGCTTCCTAGGTGCAACATATCTCGTAGATGTTATCACTCAAATGGATGGGTGGGATGAGACCGGCATCAAAGCTTTTTTGGCAATCAATATACCGGATGCGATATTTATAATATTTCGATTGTGTCAATTAAGGTGTAAGTTTTGTCAATATAGTCGTTTTTAGCCAATTATTCAAAAGTTTTAGTATTAAATTGACACAATTAAAAATTTGAAGACTGAATTGGCCACCATATAATATGTTTATGACTTTTTGGATAATCATCCCCTTATATTAACCCCCAGGGCATCACTAGTCCTGATTGCCCTCCTTGTTGTTTTTACTCATAAAAATAGATATTATCCTCAATATAAACAACAATTAGATCACATATACACCGCGACTAAATAAGCATTCCAAGTTGGGGAAGCATTTAGTGTGACTAGCATTTTTGAATACTAGAGGTGCTAAACGGGTGATTTGGATTAGGTTGAATATGATTTCATATTGACTTATTTAGCCCGTTTTGACCCATTTTCATATAGTATAGTGATATCATTAAAACATTTTAATGCAATACAAATCTCGTAAAAAAATGTCAATTTTTTTTTTGTTTTTAAATAATTATTTTGTTGTTTTATTTTTATTTTCTAGTTTATTATCCTTTTTTTTCCTCCGAAATCCGGCAGCCGGTGGCAGTGGCAACCAGCGACATTCTACTTCTTTGAATAGTTTTGGTATTTTTTAATTTTTCATTCTTTCTTTTACTTAAAAATAAAAATGAACAAAAAATAGAAAAAATATGAACTACTATATTTTACAAACTTAGTGAATTGTAAATGATAAAAGTTTTTCCAAGCTAAACAGGTTGTACATAGGTTCAGAGACAAACCCATTTAAAACCCACATATAATTGGGCTTAAATTTCGTACCAACTAACAATCCATTTATTTAGAATTTGACTAACCCATACTTGACATATTTTATTTTCTTTATGTACATTTTTGTTGAAGACTCAATTTTTTGAATATAGATTAAAATATGGATTTTCAACCCATATCGACAAATAGTATAATATATATATATATATTGACACCTCTACTAAATATTGGCAAGCCTCTTTTTTTCGACTCGACTTTTATGAGAAATACGTGGTGAAGTATTGGAGGGGCCTGCATCATAGTTTGGTCAAATTGGAGCGTCAAACTGAAATTTCAACAAGTAAAAGAGAGATCAGTGGAAAATTACCAAAAAAGTTATAAACCTATTATAATTGTGTCAATTCAATCATAAATAATTTTTTTACTGATTTAATCGTATACCTTTTGTAATTGTGTCAATTTAGTTTATCCGGCGAATTTTGGCCGGCTAGCGCTGACGTGGGCCGACCGACAACTCAATATTTTAATAGTTTTTTCAAATTTCTATAATTTTTTTTTTCAAAATTTTACCTCCCCCTTTCATCTTCTCCTTCCTCGTTCAACCTCATGTACAATGTATATCCTCCCTCTTTCCCTTCTCCTTCAACTTCGTCTTTCCCATTCTACCTCCAATCGGTCACCGAGCCGACGACCGGCTATGAACCCCAACAGAATCAAATCATAATTTAAAATGCTCCATGATCATTTGTATAGGTAGGAAGAACAACACAGTTATCCCTACCACACCATTACCTTTAATAGTCTGTGAGCAACTACCATTATTTGGCTATATCAAGCTTTAGCAATTTAGCTAATGTAATTCCACAATTCTTGTTTCTCTTTTGGGATGATAAATTAATACCCCTTGCATGATCTGTGTAAGGTACGAAGTAAAATCGAGTGGTTCTGGAGTTCAACTTATCTAATGTTGGATTATTTAACTTTATTTCTGTATGAACATCTCAAACTTTAATACGGTTCTAACTAGATCAACGTCTAGTATTTTGATAGAAATATGATGGGTTACTTTCAAATTTCACCCCACAAAAAATCACACAAGTTGGTTTTACAAATCATACTATTTATCATATCCTTAGGGTGTGATTTTGTCTTTTGGTCACACCTCTCTATTCAGGACTACCTAACATAAAGCCACAATCCCAGACCTTTTTAAGTATTTTGTAAATGACTATTTAATCTATCTAGCATTGACATGTCAACCATGAAACTCACCATTTTTGTCAAAACTAACAACCTTTATGACTTTTCCAATTATTTCTTGACATTAATTCAAAACATCTTGAACTTGTCAAGAAATCCAAACTTTTCCTTAATCAAGAACATATAACTATATAGGGGATAATCGTCAATAAATGTGATAAAATAAAAATTTTTACACATTGTTGCCATATAGAATCCACTTATTTCAGTATGAATGATCTTCAATAAATCATAACTTTTGACTACAACTTCATTATTTATCGTAGTTATCGTACCTCTGCAGCAATCTTTTCATCTGTATAAGTGACGTATAATTCAGTGGGAGATAAACATAATTCGCACAATTCATTGGACATAATGTAGTACCTAGCTTTATTTTAATTAAAAAATAATAATAATTGCTTTATTTGAAATCTCAAAAGAGTAACTACACATGTACAAACTTGATACCGAAAATAAATTTCGTCTTTAAGAAGAGCACGTGAAATATATTTCTTATTGTCACATTAAAACCAGAATCCGGAATGACATTCTCATCAATTCAACATCATCATTATAGTTGTTTCCATAATGAGCTTGATTCATCCTAATTTGGTATCTTTCAGCTTATGAATTCCTATATGGTAAACGCAACATAATATGTTGCACTGCTATCTAGCCATCACAAACCAGATGAATTTTTAGATAAAATAAATTCACAATCCAACGTCAAAGAATCATTACTTTATGCTCACGTTTTGATAATTAAGTAGTATTTCTTTATGTAACTGTTCTTCTTATAAAAGAAGTAGCGTCACCATCCCTCTCAAATAATACTTTTCATGGATCCAAATCGTCAGAATGACTGATGGTTTACTATGATACGTTATCAGTATTATTTCAGAACCACTTAATATGCAATTCCACCAACTTTAAAACATAATGTTTAATCTTAATAGAACTATCACACCCAATAGTAAGGAGTCATTACAGATATGTACCATACTTAGTAATAGATAAGATATAATTTCAAGCTCCCAAGTCTTCCTTAATTTATTTAATGATACAGTTAACTGGTAAAAACACTTTTCAAGCGTTTTTTAATGAATCGTTTTATATCAAATAAGCGAATCTCATTGCTCTTTGGCCAATTAGCACATAATACTTTTGAAAGTTCTCATTAATGAAATTGAGATATACGGGGCCTTTCTTGACAAGAGCAATATAAATATTTGTCAATCCTTTGTAAACAGAAAGTCTTCATTCAGTTCTCAAAACTTGAACCCAAACGAATCTTAATTCTCAATATTAACAAAGTTGCCGTTCTCAGAAACGGTGACTAAAAAATAATCAATACTTTTAATTAGCATATTATGAAATTTCACCTTGAGAGATACATACACCATCATATAATTACCTTTGGGCAGAAAACATGACATGCAGTTGTATACTCCATACATTACAACGGCCATGAGAATTTAATTCAATCTTCGTTAATCACCACCATTGGGTGTATTACGACGCTTAGACTAATCAATCCTCAATAATAAGTTGTACATGTAATCCTTCATGCAAAAATACATAATTATCTCCTTTGGGAGTATAACTACGCATTAAAACAGGAAACATCCCAATATTTTATAAATCATTCATTGTTAAACTAACCAAGTGTGCCACTTTGGTGGTCACAACCCAATTGAATTTACTTGAGATTGAGATATAAATTTATATTTCACATTTACCGTATGCATGTAATTTCAGAAATTAAGGGCAATCATCCGAAAAATTACACGCCTAGCTAATTTTTATTGATACCTCAACAATTCATGTCAAACCATAAACATGAAATTGATAAATCATGCTCCACATAATTGCATGTGGTACTATCATGTAAGCTTGTACCTGTATTTCACAAACCCATATAGAAATACCAGAAAATACTTCAAAAATACCTAAAAAATACACACATATTTGGCATTCCGTATGTATTTTCTATCCATAAAAATATCAAACATGTAAAATAAAAATATTACGTTGTAGAGCATAAGCATACGAGCACATCGATACTTGAAATATCTCGAACTACACATGGTCCCCACGCGCTAACACATGTATCGCACATGTTCGGTATTGAAAATCGGCTCCGATTGGTTTACCAGATCTAATTGTTACCCCTTTAGCCGACCAATGAACTAGATCATGCGATTCGGCCAGAGCGATCAACGACCGTTTCGAACGAATGACCTGAGTCAATAGTCAACTAGTCAGATCGGGTTCACAAGTCAAATCAGGTCACCGAGTCGGGTCGAGTCACCCGAGCTTGAGTGACATCAGGTGACGTCAGATGACGTCAGTCTGCACATGTCGTACACTTGTAGGACAAAAACGCTCATTGCATTTTTTTCAGCAAGCCGCACAATCCGAATAAGAAATTTTCTTTAATCTTCATCGAAAATAAAATTTCGAAAATTGTCGGAAACTCGATTCGCAATTTAATACGCGAAGGCTCTGATACCACATGTAAATTACGAATTTTATCCGTATGCCGCGACTCAAGAATAGCACGTCTAGATACACGAATCATCAATCCATAGAGTTAAAGAATAAACACATCTTGTTTAAGATACATTGTTCTTAATGCAGAATTGCGACGATCCGATGCACAAGATCTTCTCCTCTATGAACTCCTTTATCGCTGGCTTCAATGAGACGTCCCCTCACGTATCGTTCTGACAACTACTTATGTGAGGTTTTGCGGACATTAGAATTTAGAGGAGGGACTTAAGTTCTATTTAAAGAGAATGAAACCTATCCCCTTATTAAAGATTAGGTTCATCTCGGCCCACACTATACAGCCCCATATTTGACTAGAATTAGGAAACTATATATTTCTTTCTTTATTAAACCAATTAATTTGCAATAACAATTAATAAAGTCTACAATAAATATACTTTATAATATTTTCTAACACGACCGGCGAGGCTCTCACCGGCCTCCCCAGGTCGGGTTGGACAAAGACAAGCCTCGCCATGGCGGGCTGACCTCGCTAGCCTAGATATGGCGTGGTTGAGCCTGACCATGGCCGTGCGAGCGAGGTCGAGCCTCGCTCGGCCATGGCGAGAGCCTCGCCGAGGTCCGGCGAGCACACAAGCACGATTGGCATTCGACACGAAGACCCAAGGGGAAAGGGGGGTTGCCGCAGGCTGCGGAGAGGTCACGAAGGCCGCAAGGAGATGAGGGGACGAGGTGAAGGTGGCGAGGAAGTGGGGGGCGAGGAACGGCGGCGGCTGCAGTTGGTTCTATTCTCTTCTTCGGTGAACTGGTGTAGATGAAGCAGAAGAAGAGGGAGGTTGAAGCTGAAGAACAGGAAGGGGAACAAACGAAAAATAAAATAAAATAAGAAAAGGAAAAGCAAAGAAATAAAGAAAAAAATAATTAAACTATTAGATCCGGTCAATTGGCGTCGACGTTAGCGCCGATCAGCTAAAAATCGTCAGATGAACTTAATAATTGGTACAATTTCAAAAGGTTTAAGATTGAATCGGCAAAAAAAAATTTAGAACTAAATTGACAAAATTATAATAAATTTAAAATTTTTTAAAGAATTTTCCGGAGATATCACTTATGCCGCCGACAATTCAACAAGCTGGATAAGAGACGTGCATCAGATGTGGATGGTACTCCCATCAGTTTTTTCAGGAAGGACGAAAACCGAATCAGACAAAAGACACTCCTTGTTTGGCACGTGAGAATTGAACCTTTGGACAGGCAATTATTACACCCGTTGTCAATGCGTGTGAACAATATCAATGCTAGGATTAGACGCACACATTTACAACAAAAATAAAGAGTAAAGATAAGGAAAAAGGTTCGAGACACAAAAAATTATCGAGATTCAAATTAGGTTAGAGTTACATTCAGCATATAATTCTTCTATTATTAGCACCTCTCACCGTCTTGTTACAATTCTTAATTATAAGAGAAGGAGATTACATACATCCGTATGTTTTCATAGATCCAAGCCTAAATTATCAATAAAAATAGGAGCTTAAACTATAAAAACTCTTTAGGGTCAGGGGGTTCCGTCAGGACGGTTCCGCCGGACTCCGTGATTTTCTGTCGATAGAGAGTATGAACCATACCTTAATAGCCGAAACTATGATAATAGCTGTAGTGTTGTTTTTAGTTTCGATTGAAGTGTACCGAAAGAAAGAGGAGGGAATGCTGCTGATTTGTTTGGTTACAAAGGATGGTCTTCGATTAGGTGGGTAACCTCTGTTGAACTTTCCTGAGAGAAGAGTGACGTATTCTCATTTGCCCGGACTCCTCCTTATAATAAATATATATGACGAGAACAAGGAGAAGAAGAAGAAGAAAAACTGGTTGTGTAGCATAGAACTTTCAAATCGATATCATCAGCATTCAAGCGCCTAAGTGCAGAATTCATACAGTTCAAGCGAAGATCTTGATGATAAGGTTTTCCATTCTTTGGCTTAAGTAAATAGAGTTACGCTAGCGAATGTCCTAGCGTCATTTGCAAGACTTTGAGCTAGAGGAGACAATTTTTTAACAAAGCTAATTCTTGCTTGCAACCTGTGCCTAGTGCTGGTAAAGGGGAACTGTGCGAAGTGAGGACGTTCAGTTTCAGGCGCGGGGTTTGACTCCCACGCTTTATAAAGAAGCGGAGTAAGAGAGAAGAGAAAGGAAAAGGTGAATTAGAACAGGACAGGCCAAAAGAACAAAAAAATTTCCCATATGCAAGTTGCACTCATTGTTTTTCGATGGGAAAATGTATAAATAGTTATGAATTTCGGTCCAATGTGCAATATCGTCTTTAAATTTTAATTGTAAACTATTAATACATATTCAATGTGATCCATAGACTATATAAAAATGTCCAATATCTTCCTTCCGTTAGTTTAAATTAACAATAGCTGCCGATGTAACTTTCAATCTGTTAAGTTTAAATGATTTATCCAAGTAAAATATTCATCTCAAATTATGACAGAACAATCCATGTCATTAAATAATGATGGACATGCTAACGCCCTAATTTTTCTTTTCTTTTTTAAAATTAGGTGGATAAAAAGATGAACACGTTGACTCGTTATTTTTAAAAATCCAACCCAACATGTAATAATCTACCTATCAAGTAATGTCACGACCCGACTCTCGAGCCCGCGACATCCCTTGCCAAATCGCCACCAGTTCATAATAGATAGCGTCCCAGGCAATTGCTATCGACCTAAGCTTATATTGCGCAAGCGGAACGTACCATCTTCCATTCAATAAAATCACATGGGATAGATAGAAAGTAAAGCCAGATTGCAAAATACAAAAGGCTGATGAGAATAGATGATCCATAACCTTACAGAGCCATCAACTGATAAATACAACCCCATGCTTCGGGGTGGCCCTCTAGGACTCACAAAAAGATACAGGAGTCAGGTAAGGTTAACTCTCATCTATCCCAAAATAGTATCCCCCACAAAAATAACCACAGTTTTCTGACTACAAAAAGGCCTTAACCCACTACTGGGAAGACTCGACATCCGTGTCGTAATAATCAAACGGGGGAGCCGGGTCATTTGGGTCATCACAAGAACTCTGGCTAGAACGCACAGAGGGGGCTACCGATTGCTCAGGCTCGAGATCGAGCTCCATATCAGGCGCGGGGTCCATCACTTCCCCATCAAGTGTATCAATATCCATCGGGTCCCAAGCGGGGATATTAGGGACCCCCTGTAGAGGTGGCCCCTCAAATCCTCGAAGCGGACCGAAGAGATCCATCCCATCACGAAGATACCAGGCTTTAAAGAGATGTGCCACCAGATGTGGCATCCCTTCATCAACCCATATCGTCGTGATGTGACGCTCCCACATCTGGTCCGTACCTGGTACCGGATGGAGACTGATATCAAGTGATGAGTCAGTGGGGGTGCCGAACCGCACCGGTCTTTCCATTACTTCGAACCTGAAAAACAATTGTCCCGCGACGGGGTGAGAAATGAATCTCAGTGAATCAAGCCTAATCTCGGTTAGGACAATGATTCGCCCAGAACATCCTAAGTGCCACAAAAAGATCACAAGATAACAACAGATATATATATATATATATCAATCATAACAAGTCTGACAAATCTACCACCAACAGAAGTACAACCACTCAGGCATACACAAGTTCATTATTAATCAATGACCCACGCGACTGGCGTGATAAATACATCAATAGTGCGATCCCGCACTCTTCTGGCAAAACCAGGCTACGTCCACTTTACCCTCTCAGCGACGGCTACTACAAGCAGTGTATCCAGTGCACCCGGCACGGCACTGCGAGTAGGCATTCCTTAAAAAGGAGCTTCGGTCCTTCACAAGCTGCGACCGGCATCCGATAATCCCTTAAAACCGTACGACTGGCACGGGGCATGGATTATCGTGCTTCTGACAAGTCGCAAATTTCCATACAATCAGTACGGTACAAGTACCCACGGTACAAAGCGAACTTGCCAGGTAGCGTCATTGACCCTTTTAATGACCACACAAATTGCACTCGGCAATCAATTCATTGATTATCTTGGATTAACACCAAAATCCACAAGAAATACAGTCAACTCGGCCCCAAGGCCCACAAGATTCCCAATGGAGCATATCAGCTAGGCAGACAAACCAATCAAGCAATTTACTCATTCTCAAATAATCAACTGAACCCGGCGATTTCAAGCTCAATTCATAATAGAAATCTTAATCCTCAGTCAAACTATAGCAATCAATTGTTCGCTCGTCTCTAACCTGACACTCACTCGCGAGCAACTCAATCAATCAATTAATTGCTAAATTACCACAAATAGCCACAGACAATTAATCGATCGACCATGTATCCTAACCATGGTTTCTATCTAAACCGGTCCCGATCGAAATTTTTTTTTTTAATAAATAAATAAATAATAAATAATTAATTAATTAACTAAATAAATAAAACAGACTAATCCTAAGCGCAATTAGCGCCCTAACCAAGGTTTAGAGTCAACTCACTATTTGAGTTAGCTCGATCGGCGACGACGGCGGTGGCGGCGGCGGCGGCGGCGGCGGCGGCGGCGATAAAACTAAGGTTTATCGCGCGGCGGGTCGGGCTCAAACTTCGGCGACACCCCGTAGGAGTCCGGCGAGGTCGCCGGAACAGGTGGCCGGCGGCGGAGCTCCGGCGAGCGGCGGCCGGCAGCCTGCAACAGTGAGAAACCAGAATATTCAACCGACACTTCACGGTTTTTTGGCCATTTTCCGGCGACACGGGCCGGGACAAGGCCGGCCAGGGGTCGGAGGCTCACCTAGGGGTCAGTGGGAGTCGGCCGGGACAGGTGGGCGGCGGCGGAAGGCAGCCGGCGACGGCGGACAGCCGCGATCAGTGGCTGTCCTATTTTCGAGCCGAAACAGGGCTCTCGGTCGGCGGCGGTTTCCAGCGGCCACGCGCGGCGACCGGCGGAGCTGAGCTGGGTGGCGGTAGAGGAGACCCAGGGGAGTCGTTTGGCGGCGGCGGTGTGGTACGGCGGCGACAGTGGCGGCCGAAACGAAGACCGGAACAACCCTGGTTCAAAAACAGAGCACCGAGACTTTCGGGCCGGATTCCGGCGGTTCCGGCGGCTGACGGTCGGCGACGTGGGGTGGGATCGGTCGAGGGGAGGTCGGGGGTTAGCTGGGTGGTGGTGGTCGGCGTCGGTGGCGGCCGGAGGAGGCCGCGGAGTTCTCGGGTCCTCTGACCCGAAAACAGGGCAGGCCCGGCCACGAGTTTCCTTCGGCGAAACGGCGGCGACGGCGGCTCGGCCGGGGTCCAGGCGACGGCGGCGAGTGGCTGGGGACGGTGGCTGCCGGTGGGGGTGTGGTGGTCGCGAAAAAATGGCGACGGAAGGAGGAGGAATCGGTCGGCAAAGGGGCTCTCGGGCAAGAAGAAATAAAAGAAGAGAAGAAGAGAAGAAGAAGAGAAGAAGAAGAAGAAGAAGGAGGCGGCAGAGGCAACGTTGGGCAGAGGGCAGGTGGGGCCCACCTTGACTTTGGAGGCCAAATTTTAATTTTCTTTGT
The DNA here is from genome assembly GCA_028455895.1 of Rhodomyrtus tomentosa. Lineage (NCBI taxonomy): Eukaryota > Viridiplantae > Streptophyta > Magnoliopsida > Myrtales > Myrtaceae > Rhodomyrtus > Rhodomyrtus tomentosa. The sequence goes on along the minus strand of JAPCWY010000003.1, from coordinate 5,641,872 downwards.
CTTATATGAATGAATTATTGGGAGGGGCAAAATGGTAATTTTGGCGCGCCGGGACTGAAATGAAATTTTTGGTGTACTGATCGATGGGTAATTTCGGCAATTTCACTGGTCAAGCTCGATCAGGGTTAAGCTCGTTTGCAAAAACGGCAATTTAAAAATCGCCACGGATTAATTTCGAAACTCAATTCGAAATAATCTAAAGTTCGGAATTCGTCCAAATTTTCGTCTTTTCAGTCCTTATAGTCCAAAATGGCGTCGACTATGAATATACATTCATATCATTAAATCGACTCCCGGCACTTACAAGGGTTGAATTTCCAAGACGTCACAAGTAATGTCTAATTTTCATTTGAGCAAATTGAGGGACTATGATTCAACATTTACCAATAGTTTAAAGGTAATTTTCAATAAATTAATAAGTCCATGGATCAAATTGTATATTGAGTTATACTTGACGGTCAATATATGTTATTATATCTTTTTGTATTAGCCTAGACCCATGGGAACTGGGTTTCCTATCACCTAAAGGTCGATAAAACACGCGGCAAGCCCCACAAATCGCTTAAATCCAGGCTTTTGATCCGTTTAAGAGATTTCGACTCAGAGCAGTTTTTGCACACCATTTGTAAGATTCAGACAATCATGTCCATCGATATTAGATTGCCCACAATTTGGAGTAAAGCACTATGTTCACTCAGGAACAATAATTTTGTTAGAATGACACGATGGATGAATTGAATGTGACTAGGAAATTATAATCTTAAGGCTATCTTTGCTTCGCGAAAATAAATGATTATTAGAATGACATGATGGATGAAATGTATGTGACTAAAAAAATTATAATCTTAAGGCTATAATTGCTTTGCAAAAATAAATAATTTGATTTTTTTTTAAATTTTCGCTCGAAACAATAACTCGTGCTGATATACTCTAAGTTTATTCCCATTTGAGAATTATACACGATCTACAAAGTACCGATAGTATATATTTAATTTCAAAATTCTAATGAATAATGTCATAGCTAGGACAGAACCACCTTTTTTTTTTTCCCAATCGAAATAGTGCTTCCATTCATACTTATATCAAATTTGCATGCCTTAAAGTACTTCTGTCGTCACTAGGCGTGTGGCCCCGTAGTAAAAAAAATTAGGGGATGAGAATGCTAATATCATAAATGCAGAGATCAACAGACGCAAAACAAAAGTTAGGAAGGAGAGCGCAAACCCAAAAAAGTACTTCTGTCATACTTCGACCAAAAAACTAAAAAGTACTTCTGTCAAACAACATTGACGTGAAGTGATTCCAATATTAAAAAAAAAAAAAAGGCTGGTATCAACATAGTTATGATAAGCAAAACTATCATTAATCTCTCAAATAAAACCAAAATTTGAGATTAATCAGTTGCGCACTTAATTTGACAAAAATGAGAAGAGACCGCCATGTTCACCAAATTTAACAGTAAAAAACGAAAAAACAGGACAAAAAAAATCTTATGTCGCCTTTTAATACGCCGCATGAATGTCGAACAAGTCCAATGAATAGATCTGATACAATACAACGATGCAAAATTCATCACTCCCTCTTCTTCACCTTCCAAAATTTGGCTCAACTAATACAATACATGTCGCGAAGCCAGCATACAAGCTATAATTGAACAGGAAATAGCAAGCACCTCAAGAGAATGTGGGAATTACAAACGTGAGGGTCAAAAGGGTGCAATCTGAATACCGAACCCTTTCGGACGATGGTACGCTAAGTATCTTTTTCACTAAGCTTTTTGTCGGACCCTCTCGCGTTGAGATTAAACCATTTCTTTTTGGAGGGTTTATCTTTCCCATCTGCGGTTCCGTCTTCCCCCGGACTTCCTGCCTTCGAGTCTTCACTCGAAACCTTCTCGGCGCTGCTTCCATTATTCATGTGACCAGCGCTCCCGCTACTACTAGCCGACCCCCTCGATATGGTGAAAGAAGAGTGGACGCAATCTCGCTGCTTCAGCAGCTCATCTACCTACAATGATTAAGCAAATTGACCGGACCAGTCAGATAACATCAACATCAACATCAACAGCACCTTTATCCCAAACTAGTTGGGGTCGACGGTCGATGAACCCCAAATAATCATAAAAATAAAAGCAGAATCAAGGGAGGGAGAAGAAATAAATGTGTAAAAATAAATAAGTATATATATATATATATATATCTATCTATCTATACACTACCCCTCCACAACACTAATAGCCTTCCTCCACTACGTCCTAAGACAAACCGTACGCTAATCTATTTCCCACTCCATTAAATCTTATTTTACTGCTTTTCTCCAAGTAAGTTTTGGCCGACCTCTTACTTTCTTCGTGTTATGCTCTCGATAGCAAACATCTGTTCGTACCGGTGCGTCTAAGGGCTTTCGGAGTATATGCCCAAACCATCTCAATCTATGCTTTCATCTTTTCCGCCATCGATTCTACTCCAACTTTTCGTCGAATATCTTTATTTCTTATCTTATCCATCCTTATATGACCATACATCCACCTTAACATCCTCATTTTCGCTACTCCCATTTTATGCTCATATTTCTTTTGTGCTGGCCAACATTCAGCTCCGTATAACATGGCAGGTTTAATTGATGTTTTATAAAATTTTCCTTTTAACCTAAGAGGAATTTTGCGATCATACAAAAATCTCGATGCACTGCGCCATTTCATCCAACCTGCTTTGATTCTATGGCTTACATCCTCATCAATTTCTTCCTCCTTTTGCAATATTGATCCCAGATATCTAAATGTATCTTTCTTGGGTACCTCCTGTCCGAGCATATTTAGAACTTATTGATTCTCTCTCCCTGCCGTGTCAAACTCACACTCCAATTATTCCATATTATTTCGACTTAGCGTAAATCCTTTAGACTTTAACGTGTTTCTCCATATTTCTAACTTAGCGTTAACCCCAACCCTGATCTCATCAATAAGCACGATATCATTTGCAAATAGCATACATCACGACACCTCATCTTGAATATCTTTTGTTAGCTCATCAATAACCAGGGCAAAAAGGTAAGGGTTCAAAACAGAACCTTGGTGTAAGCCTACTGTAATTGAAAAATAACTTTATGTGCAATTACAAGCCTTCACACATGTAGTAGCATCGTCATACATGTCCTTGATTGTTTCGACATACTTGAAAGGTACTTTTTTCTTCTCAAAAATCCACCACAAAACCTTTCTTGAAACCCTATCATACGCCTTCTCGAGATCAATAAACACCATATGAAGGTCCTTCTTTCTTTCTTGATATCTCTCCATCAATTGTCGTATTAAGAAAATAGCATCCATGGTAGATCTTTCTAGCATAAATCCAAATTGATTGACAGAAACCTTGGTCTTTATTCTCAAATGATACTCAACAACTCTCTCCCACAACTTCATTGTATGGCTTATAAGCTTGATGCCTCTATAGTTAGAACAATTCTGGATATTCCCCTTATTCTTGTATATAGGCACAAGTATACTCTTCCTCCATTCATCATGCATCTTATTAGTATGGAGGATCTTGTTAAAAAGACTAGTCAACCAACTTATTGCTACATCTCCTAAGCATCTCTACACTTCAATAGGAATATCATCGGTTCCAAGGCTTTACTAGTCATCTTTTTTAATGCCTCCCTAACTTCCCGTGTTTTAACTCTACGCACAAACCTTCTATTTGAATCGTCAGAAGTATCTTCCAGATCCACCTCATCTCTATCTCTCTCCCCATTAAAAAGTTTATTAAAATAACTCATCTATCTGCCCTTGACGTCTTCATCTCTTATCAAGAGTGTTTGATTTTCATTCTTGATACATATAACCTGCGTCAAGTCTTTACTTTTCTTGTCTCTTGACTTTGCAAGTCTATAGATGCATTTTTCTCATTCTTTGCTCTCAAGTTTGTTGTACATATCGGTGAAAACCTTACCTCTGGCCTCTCGTACAGCTTTCTTGATACTTTTTCTCGCCAATCTAAATTTTTGCAAATTCTCTTTATTAGGATATTTATGTAGACATCTGAAACACTCCTTCTTCTGCTTAATTGTCGGACCAGTCATATATACCGGTCATAAACCTTTGTTGATACTTGTCCAACTCATGAATCAAGTTTGGCAGGGTAAAAGGCCGATTTTTTTTTAATTTATTTTCTTTTCCTTTCCTCTTCCTTTATATGACAAAATATTTATGTTCTCTCTAAAATACATACTACGCAATTGTTCCGCCATGGTGCCCTTTTGTGCCCTGAATCACTTGACAAACTTCACTAATTAGAGAAAATTCATGATTTATGTTTTCATAAATTTGGTATTCTATCTACTATTAAAAGGCATGAAGCAAAATTGTTTTGTTAACTATCTTTTTAATTTAATTATTAATACGTGTCATTTACTTCATTCTTCAATATTTTCCATTGGGAAGAAAACTTTTTACCTTCTTCATAAATCACTTTAGCATCCTAAGAGTATAGGATAAAGAAAAAGATTTACCTCCTTGATATAATTCAAAAGGAATTCTCTGACTTGATTTAATATAACTTTCTTGTACAGAAACAATAACTCTTCTTAACATTAATATTCACGTCAAAACTAATAACGATTAAGGCAAGTCGACCTGTTGCTCTTAAAACGATACCGCCACGAAGGGCAGGTTTTCACTAATTCTAAAATAACGCAACGGAAAGAATGGATCACGGCGACTGACAATAGATCTCTTGGCCAGTGAATAAACAAAAACTTGAGCTGGAGAGTTGGACCAGGGTGTGCAGAGAAAACCAGACACATGACCTAAATACGCTTCTACAATCCTCCTCTCCAACCATATGCAAGGAGGACCACATTGCATAAATGAATGCAAGATACCACTTTCGAAATGCTGCATCAGCTTATTTGCACAATGATGCAAATTGAGCCCCATGCGGCCAATCATAGAGATGAAAAAATTTGATCATGGCGAGACAAGAATCAAGACTCTCCGAACGGGAACCAAGGAGCATGACTGTATAATGGGCTAAAGGAACTTACAGACTGCTTCTCTTGACTGTATCTGGTGGTCACTTCTTGGTAGCGTGCCAATGCCTACAAAAGCGTGGTCTCAGTAAAAGACGAGATCTTTATAACCAAGCTCCTATGATAAGAGTGGAGAGAAAGGCAACAAGTGATACCGCTCTGTATTCAGTCTCAAATTGTCGTAACTCACTTCTTTTCCGTAAAATTTGAGACTCAACTTCCTTGAGCTTCTGCGTGGTATCCTCGTATGTCTTAGCACAAAGAGCCTCAATTGTATAGGTAGCTGTCTTAAAGAAATTGTCTCCTGCAAAATTCAGGGTGGGTCAGTAAAGAGAGGTCCAGAAAAAAATTACTTTATAATGTTTTCCCCATATAGAAAGAGAGATCAGGGGAGAATTACTGAAGTTATTGAAACAAAGGAAAAACTAAAATTAATCTGACCATAAACAGCAAATATATGGGTTCCAGCTTTGAGTTGTGAAATTTCACAAGGTTGAAGTCCTTCCAACCTTTTAAAGAAAGCAACTTCAGGGTCCTTTGCCATTGCCAACTGCACAATGATAATGATAACGATTTATTCAGTGATGACAGAAAGACAAGTGCATGTTGAAAAAAAAAAAAGGGAAGAGGACAGGTAAAGGTAACAAAGCTAACTGTACCGCATTCACAGTCGAATCCATTTGGTACACCTGAAAATGTAAGAAATACATTCCTGCAGATGTGAACTTGCCCGTTTTCTCAGAGTCTTCCTATATTTGAACAAACAAGCGTGTTACTAGAACCATCAGTAACCCTATGAATCATGTAGTGCTGACAAGGTAGAAAGGAGTGATAATCCTTACTATAGTTTTCTACATGGATGTAAACCCGTGGTGATGCAATCTATATCTCTTTTGAACGATTTTCATGTAGTCTAATTTCCCATTTTAAGATTGCTGAAGACTGCAACAAGTATTGTGCAAAATGCTAGTGGCAGTTCTTTATGTAATGACAGCAGCAGAATTGACAAGAGGCACAGCAAGGATTAAGTTACCTGTAAGGCCAACCCATAACCACCAGTGGCATCTTGTTCAAAGTAAAGTAGCTGGACATATACAGAAGAAGACAGCAAAAGCGGCATCAATTTTTCCCCCAACTATACAGGAAAGGAAGACATTTGCAATGGTTAATGAAAATCTAGTACTTGGAGACATTTTAAGTACCTTAAATTTGCTCTGAGCTGTGGATGTAACTCGGACCACTAATCCTGCCTCGGCCTGTTGCTCATTGATTGTTACACCAAAAAAGTGGGCACACTGCTTTTCAACCTGAAATAAAGGATACATTTGCTTTGTGTTTTGAGTTTGACAACTATGCAATTGACATACGAGAAAGTTTTCCCATGGGGACGGGACAAGCACCTTTCCACTAACTGATGTCCCAATTGGAAGCGGTCGAACTGTCACTGTACCATTCATAGCTTCTTCAAGAACAGTGGCGGAGATCGATGTTTTGATGGGCACACCAAGCTTGCTATAAAATAGTATGAGATAGGAGATAGTACATAACTGAAGAAGTAATGTTCAAGTGAAACTTTACCTGAATAATGCCGCAAACACTGTATTGACAGTTCCCAGGTTAGACAAGTCAATTTCCACATCCAAAGCATCAGTATCAAGTGCCTGATGCAATTATTTGCAAAAAGCAACAAAGTCATAGCGATGCTTTGCAGCACTAAAACAGCAAAATCAGAACAAGAGCGATGAAGGACCTTACACAAGCAATTCAATTGATAAAAAATGCTATAAGATGAAAATGTGAAAATTAGAGAAGAAGGGATTATAGTTATCTTAACATTGACACATGCATTAGCAAAATAAGTACTCTTAAACTCCAACTGACAGATGGTCATCCTATAAGGATGCAGCACGGTTTCATCAAACAATAGAACAGACAAAGTTTTCCTTGACAGTTCCAGTACCAGATTCAGATGATCACTTGTCAGAGCTGGATTGTATCCAGTACACCACCTAACAAAGAAAATAAGACCTGAAATTTCTAAAGTGCCTCTAAAGCTAGATTTGCAGCATTGAAGGGATCAGACAACAGCAACTAACAAGTTTGAACCAATCTTTGACCACAGAAACACAAATTAACAAATTTATTTCCCTTTCACTCTCAAACATACAAGTAAAGGATCTCTCTCCCCAAAAATCATGCATTTCATCCACATGTTATAACTTTGGTGTTATATTATAAATGTAAGGCAGAATTCTAAATCTCACGATAAGGCATATAGTAAGTTAGAAGAACACACCTCAAATCCTGCGGTGTCATATTGCCTTCTTTTCTCTGGATCAGACAAGATACTATAAGAATATGCAACCTCCTTAAAAAGCTCCGCAGCTTCAGGATTATTGGTGTTCTTGTCAGGATGATACCTGCCCATAAGCATTGTAATTTCTGACATTGCATTGAGATCACTCACAGCTACCATAATAACACAATCAACACGACAACCAAGAATGTGCACATTTATACATTGAAATCCTATTCATCATAGGGAATTACTTCAAACAACCGTGTGCCAGGATGACTCCATCACCGTTTAACAACAAAGTTTACATAATTGCTAAAGTATTCAATCCACTACTCACTGGAATAATATCTGTGGCAGGTGAAATACTTCAAAGCAAGATCAACAGAAAATCACTCGTTGCCAGACCTTCCTAGAAAGATAGTTTCATTCGACATTCGAATGGACATCAAGGTGCCACTAAAACTTCTCTCACAAGTGCACAGAGCTTCCTCATAAACTCCAAAAAAATAAAATAAAAGACCAGCACCCACTTTCAAAGATCTCATCCCCGATGCAACCACGATACCCATTCAGCATTCGCCTAATCTTGCTCAACAAATACTAAAATACTGGCTGAACTCAAATGGACATGATAGATTTCAAGAACCAGATGCGCACCTTAACCGAGCAACATAGCAGATTGCAAGCAGAAATTTAAGTTCTTGCTGACACCCACAAACGTTCAACGACAAAGCTTATGAATATGGCAAGGAAAATTGAAGCGGCAAAAAAAAAACAAGAGAAGAAGGAAAAGCAAGAGAGCGACATACTTGAGGGCAAGCTTTCTATAAGCAGATTTGATCTCTTGGTCAGTGGAATCTCTCGATACGCACAAGACCTCGTATGGGTCTCGCCTGATTGCCGGTGCAGATGGACCGTCGACCTTCGACCCCATTTCTCTGTCTGTCTCTGTCTCTTTCTCTAGAGAAGGTCTATGTCCACAGCGCCTATATGAACCTGCAGTTTCTTGGGATAATTCAACGATCCCTAATCTTCAAGTCGAGCTATTCAGGGTCAACAAACTCCCCACCATAAAATAAGATGAGAAATCAGTGCCTTCCCGGAACGAAGAATGACAAAGGTCGAGAAAACAAGAATCGTTCTTTTCTCGGAAAAATGAATGGCATGAAATTGACGACCAAATGCACCAAATCAGTGGAAACGGACGAAGATTTCTCTCGTGCGGGTGGAAATCAATAGCTTATCAATTGAGGATTACGGAGAGTGGAAAAGGGCAGGAAAAGATAAAGAAAAAAAAGAGTGTTTATTTCGGTTTTGGCTTTCTTACCGTACGAATGAGAAATGTGACAGCCACTTGGTACGAGATTGAAGTCTTCTGTTGTCCACTAACAGCGCAGTGGTTCATACATTAAAATTATTGTCGTACATAAATATGAATTGTATTTCGTATATAAAAAATAGTTAAATAGACAAATCTGAAATTAATTGTAAATAATTAATCTGAATGCAGATGAATGATCCGAGCCCAACGAAATAACGTTGTGTACTTAAGATAAATTTATTCCCTCAATCGGTACCAAGATTCTTGGACAATTGACTTTCAGAATAGAACGGATCGCCTTTTCTCGAAATCGGTATTTGTTTTAAAGAAAACATTCGAACACAACTTTGTGAAATAGTCGCACAAAATGATGACGATGATGAGTGAATGACGAACATAACAATTATATCTAATGCTTATGTTTGATACTTCTTTTTTAATGCGATGATCGATGCTCTATTTATAGAGAGTGAAATGAAGAGTTACAAAGATATATGACTTTGTCAAAAGGGTTTGTCGAAGAAAAGATACGATTTCGTTGAAAGTAATCGATGAAACGTTATGAAATCGTATAGTTCGACAAAACGTTACGATGTCGTACTGTTTCATCGATGAAGGGTTACGAACAGAAACGACTCTTTATTTCTCATTCAATTTTTAGACTTTGCGAAAAAGTTTCAACAATACCTCACATGAATGATAAGTTCAATTATCAAAACTATCCATGAATGCATAACATGCAATATGCGAATATTCCATGAGAGAACGTTGCATCGAGATAAGTAGTCTGAGACTTTGAACTTTCCCTAGTGGAGACCTATCGGACTTACTCAGTCAATTAGTAGACTTGATGTCTTTGAACTGTCGACCTTTAATGTAAGCCTAGACAATAGGAAACACATTACTTTTCCTCAAACAAAGTTGGTTCTCACTATTGTGTTCGTTTTGGCCTGAACTCCGCCTGGTGCTTTAGAGAATTCGACATTTTCAATTCTCACAGAAGCGACCTTCACTTCCCACTTACATGTGATTTCTGAATGTGCAGTATATCGCATACTCAATTCAGAATCATTAAAATCTTATGTTTAATATTCACATATTAATACTGTCTATATACATGAATGAATAGAAAAATTCACAATACTCTACACTGACTTTATAACTTGATTGTCTTTGAACCTAGATCTTGAAATCTCTAGTCAACTAGATAGGGTTTCCGCAATGATGATTTATTTATGACCTTAAAACTCATTCCCCCTAATATTTCAACAACCATATCTCTAGTTAGGCCTTTTGTTAATGGATCCGCGATATTATCCTTTGACTTTACATAGTTAATTATGATAATTCCACTAGAGAGAATTTATCTTATAATATCGTGTTTTCGATACATATGTCAAGACTTGCCAACATACATAACATTTATCGCCCCCACATTTTGGGATAATTCTTGAAATATCTTCAAGACAGTGGTAGCCTTTCGATGGAAACAAACACTTGAAATGATTCATTTAAAATCATATATTAGGCATCAATGTTATGCATAATCACTTATAATTTTCAGTACTTGATTTAGGACGGTTATAAAATCAACCATCTTGAAGTACATAAACTTGCCAACGATGAATCTCTTGAGCCCATCATCTGCTATTTTGTATTTCTCGTCCAGACTTTCCCATAATTCCTTAACCATTTTCAATAAGCTATAAATGTTATAGAAGAATTTGTCTAGATTATTGTGGATTTAGTTGTGATATAGAAAGTCAAAAATGTTTCCACACATCTATAATAACAATCCTTTCCATGTTTGTATCTTTTTCATCCAACTTAGGAGTATCCTTATTGATAAACTTTGCCAAATTCAATGTCGTGAAATAGAACAACATCTTCTATTATCATCTCTTAAAAATCAGACTATTGAAATTTTATGGTTTTTCTTCAAGAGTCGGGATAGACGCAATAGATGTTATTGATGTCGAAGCCATGAAAATTGCCCAACATACCCATGAAAAATACACGTACATAGGATTTCATAGGCATCCTAATATGCATCAACCAAAATCAAATACGAGATACAATGCAACATAATCTCCTACAATTGTTCGAGTTTGATTTGAGCTGAAATTACAAATTCTAAACATATAATTTAATAAAATTAGAGATGTTGTGATTAATCTCTAATTAATTAAATATGAATAGATCACTCGGCATTTAATTGCATATACAAAAATATGCACCAAAATGCATGTAATGGCAAAACAATAAACAAATTAAATAAGCGCAAAATGGTAAATAATCAGATTTGTAAGGTGCATGGGAAGTTTCAATTTTTTTAATTTACTTATGCATTGTTCGCTGAACCGGTGCACCAAAAATGTAGATCTACCCGAGGACAATGGTGCCACCCTTTAAAAAATAACAAGTAAAAAACGTGGACTTTCGTCCTTCCCAAGTCCACGAAAAGAGATTTCTTGTTCGTTGTTTAAGGCCCGACGCGACTGTTCACCTTTTTTTTTTTAAATAAAAAAAAATTATCCACTGTTCGCGAACCAGCGAACCAAATTCTTCATTGTTCGTCTGGAGCGACAGTTAATTTTCTTTGAGTATCTGTCGCATACGACCTCCCCCGTAGGCCTATCACCTTTTTTTTTTTTTTCCGTCTCAACGAGATCTATCTCAGCGTGTGATAAAAAAAAAAATAAAAAATCAATGAACAGAATTTTGGAGAAAATCGTTGAACAGTATGGTGGTCTAAATCCTTTAGACAAGTTTTCCAGACTCGGTTTGTCTTGAAACATAATTGTAGTAATCTCAAATCGACAAGCCAAAATTCAATATAAAACAAGGCATATATTTTAATCAAGGCTCTGATACCAATGTTGGAATCGAACATCGAATGCGATCATTCATGTTTCTCGTATCATTAAGAAAAATACGAATATGCAATCAAACGTAATTCTCATCGGATGAGACTAACAATAATACGCCAGAACAAAATGCGTACAACAAAAATAATTATACGAACCAAGCACGTGAAATGAAAATTTATCTTAAGATTGTTGTCCACTAAGAGGGTAGTGGTTCATATATTAAGATTATTGTCGCACATAAACATGATTTGTAATTTTTTTTTTATAACCAAGGTATTCGGGCCAGCTTGCGTATCTCGACTATTCCTTGAGGGATACTAGCACATCAACCCACTGCCATAGCCCTCCACTTAAATCACAGGTGCTCATTTGAGAAATCGAATCTAGGACCAGTGCGCCTAACCACACAATCCCAAGTGCGTCCTAACCAATTGAGTTACCCATAGGTGGGTAACATGACTTGTAGTTCGTATATAAAAAATATATAAATAGATAAACCTGAAACCAATCGCAAACTAGTAATATGAATGCATATGCATGATCTGAGCCCAACGAAATAACGTTGTGTCCTTAAGATAAATTTGTATCCTCAACCGGTACCCAAAATTCTTGGACAATTGCCTTCCAAGATAGAACAGATTGACTTTCCTTGAAACCAGTATTTGTTTCAAAGGAAACCTTCGAATACAACTTTGTGGAATAATCGCACAAAATGATGACGATGATGAGTGAATGACGAACATAACAATTATATCTAATGCTCGTGTCTGATACTTCGTTCGTAATGCGATAGTCGATGCTCTATTTATAGAGAGTGAAACAAAGAGTTACGAAGATATGTGATTTCGTCGAAAGGGTTTATCGACGAAAATGTACGATTTCGTGGAAAGGAATCGATGAAACGTCACAAAGTCGTAGAGTTTCGATGAAACGTTACAAACCGAAATAACTTTTTATTTCTCGTTCAGCTACTTACGGGAATTTGCGAAAGTTCCAACAGTATCTTCTTCTTTCGGCCAAGGATATCGAACTTGAAGCACCGGCAATCAGGTGAGAGATACGAGGTCCCTTTTCAAGCATTGTCATTCTGCCTTTTCCGATTGGAAAATTGTGGACAACATTATATATACGTATATTGTTAAATTGTTAGTGATACTAATCACCACATAAGTGCAGGGACCTTTCCGAAATTTCGGAAAATGGTCGAGTGAGAAGTCCTTAATTGCGTGAGTTCTAATAAGAGTTATAAACGAAGAGAGTTTGATAGTGTCGGATACATCTATTATGGCATTTTGTACACCAACATAAGAGGAAAACAGGCGGTACGACCCAAGTTAAGTCGTCAGATTCCTAAGGAGATTGTGGTTACACCGTAGATAATGACTTGATTGAAAGTAAAATCACAGTTGGTCGATCTATACGTTAATATTACAAGTCGAAGGGCCAATATGAAAGTAAATTAAAGGTTGAGTAGTCACTGGTGTAATTTTTCCCACTTTTTTCTTCATGAGGGAGTTATTTAGATGTAGTTTGATGCAGTAATATGCAAGATTCTCACGAGTGAATTTTCATTTTCGGAGACCCTTAAAGATTTAAAGTGCGGTAGAATATGACAATTTATGGAGTGGAAATTCGTTTGATAACGTGACTTTTCGAGCAGAAACCCATTTGGTCACGCAGTTTCATTTTTCTATTTTTGAAACAAAGTATTTTTGAAGTCACTTGAAGAGTTAAAAGAAGTGGAAAAATTAACTTCCACTCAGAAGCAAAAGTAAAAAATCGATTTCTGATCAAAAATTGATTTATAGAATATAAGTGTTGCCATGGATGAAATGGGGGAGAAGCTTGCGAAATTATTTTCTTGTGTACGGTTCTTGACTTTCGGATGACTAACCCTAGTTGATGGACGAGATCCTTCATGACCATCCTGGAGAAGCTTCCTTGACACACACTTCATCCGCTTGGATTGACTAGAAGACAATTTCTAATTTGGAGCCGTGGTCCAGCGAAGAATATAGGCTCGAACGATATTTCGAATAAGACAAGCATGACTCGACTCAAATCGATGCAATTCATTTTTTACGATAATTTTCTCAGCCTAAGAAAGAGTTAAAATGCCAGACCTAACTTGAACAATCAATCTAGTAATGTCTGTAAATGTGTATATAGGTTCATAATGTATAACAAACAGCTATTTCGGTCACGCTTGTCAACTGATAGTTTGAGCTCTACCTGAGTAAGTTCTCGACCTACTCGAATTCGGAACAAATCGAGCAGAGCTCAACTAACTCGTAGCCTAACTCTGTCCTACTCTTATCCGATCATGCCTCAAGTGGTGGATCCGAAGATGAATTCATGTCCTAGATGAACTCATACTTTATCAAGGAGAGTAATCAATTGTCTAACTCTAATGTCTCCGAATCTTACGCAATAAGAGTGAATCACTGAGTAGTTCCATCTTCTTAAGGCGTGAGCTGCGGCAGGGTCCCTCAATATTCCTCAGAACCAAACACACAGAATGATCTTTTCCTTGAGGTTTCTGGTGTGGCTCATACAAACCTCACTTTCTTTTATGCAACTTCCTTCAATCCTTCCTTTCCATCCTATGTTGCTGCCGGTGTTCGCATTGGAACATTAAGGTTGATGCTACCATTTGGCATTCTCAAATGTGCTCAGGCACAGATAGAAATCACCCTATTGATCAGCTACGTTTCTTGACTGCCAAGTGTGAGGGGTACCCCACTAGCGTCTACATCTGTGGAGGAACTTCCGGGACCGACTTGCGCTCTAGGAGGAGAAAAGAACTGCGGCTTGGGAGGCATTGGAATGCTTTTCGAGCTGCCCATCAACATTTCCAGCGCTCGCGTCATCGAGGGTCGATCCTTCGGATTTATCTGAATGCACCACAAGCCTACCATAACCATCTTTCTTGACAAAGCGACTTCTTCTTCTTCCAAGGGTTCGCCGAATTCCTGTGCTCTTTCTTCATTAATTTCATTGTAAATCCAGCCCGGAAAATACGCTTCACTTGATGCGGTCCCCTTCACTTCTTCATGTTTCCTCCCGCCAACCATCTCGAGCAACAACATCCCGAAGCTGTAGACGTCGGACTTATGAGAAGGATTTCCCAGATTTCTCATGAATAATTCAGGAGCAATGAAACCAATTGTTCCCCTAGCACCTGTCATGGTGATGAAACTTTTATTCCTGGAGTACATTTTCGCCAACCCGAAATCAGATATTTTCGGGTTGAGGTGCTGGTCGAGCAAAATATTATGGGGCTTTATGTCGAGATGCAATATCCGCGAGCTACAACCCTTGTGCAAGTACTCAATTCCAAGGGCAACGCCTATAGCAATTTCGAGCAGTCTTTCTGCTGCCAAAGAATGGTTCGGCCCTTCTTTATGCAGCAAATCTCCTAGAGACCCGTTGGGCATGTACTCATAGATTAGAGCTCGTTTTGAACCTTCTAAACAGAAACCGAGCAAACGGATGATATTAACATGGTGAATCGTGCCTATGGTTGCAACTTCGTTGATGAACTCCTGGCTGTTGTTGCTGGACTTGTCGAGCATTTTGACAGCGATAGGTCGCCCGTCCGGCAGCCTCCCTCTGTAGACAGTACCATATCCACCTTCACCCAGTCGCTCCTTCAAGGCGTTAGTCATCTTCTTTATGTCCTTGTATGAGTACTTGGTCAATAAGGTCGACTGGTAATTTCTTATGAACTGATCTGCGTTTGCCCTCTCTTCTGCAGTTTCATCTTTGCCAAAACAGGACGTCTCCTTGGCTGACAGAACTCTTTTCTTAAAAATGTATATTAAGGTCATAACGAGCACAACAGAAGAGCTTCCCACTGCACAACCTGCAAATCATGCGCTGAACTGATTAGCTCGCTTGACAACCAGTAATCTTTTTGCAAAGTAATAAAGACGATTAATTTGCAGAAGAAATTCAGCAATTTCGGGTTCTTACAATTGGAAAATTAAAACAGAATTCAGTGCCATTGCTCTTTGAGAACCCCTATAAACAAGCATGGTCTCTAGTCTCTACCTTTTCAACAGACACAGCCGAAACCAAACCAACATCAACATCAACATCTTTATCCCAAACTAGTTGGGGTCGGTGGCCGAAACTAAACCACCCAACATAAATAGTAAATCATCAGCAGTCAATGCAATTTCTGATATACTAGTCTAGCTTCCAAAATCATCTTTATCATCCTCTTTGTATAGTCTGCCGGTGAAAACCAGAAAGAACAAATATTAATTTAATGCTCCTCTAGCTTCCAAAATCATCTTTATGCCATCTAATACGAAATACCTCAAGCACAACACGGTTATCAGATCATATCGAATATTAATTTAATGCTCCTTCCATGTCCGACTTGACTCTAGAGTCTAAACTTCAGGAGCGTTGCATACCGATAATGAGGTTGGTCTTGTCTGGCTTCCTGCAAAGGAGAGGTAAAGAAAATGAGTACCATATAAGATTTCATTTGGTGAGAAATAAAATTCAACTCCGAATAGCATATTAAGAGGCATTAGCAATGGCTATCATGTTAGGGGCGAACGGTTCAAGATTTCTTCGTCTGTCGGAACCGATTTCTCATTTTTTTTGGAACATGAAACCTCCCGTGCATACTCTAGAATCTATCATGTCATAGGTTTTACGGTCGGTTTGAGGGTTGATTCAGGTTTCACCTTTATTCTTAGTTGAACGATTGCAGTAAATTGTCACCTCAAGTAACTACCATTTGCTATTTCAATTCTCTGACCATAACTCATATTTAGACACATCAATAATATAAAACATAGGAAAAATAACACAAATGGTCCTTAAACTTTAATCTAATATGCTAATATGCAATGTGATCCCTGAAATTTTATTCTAACCGATATGGTCCCTGAACTTTAGCATAATGTGCAATGTGGCCTATGAACTTTTAATTTTACCAATATGATCCCAGAACTTTTGGAATTTTTTCAACCTAATCCTTGAACTTAAATCAATGGAATGACTACATTTAACATCTTCTTAGAGTTCAGAGACTAAGTTGAACATGTTCAAAAAGTTCAGGGACTATATTTATGAAAATAAAAGCTCATGAATCGCATTGCATATTGAGTTAAAGTTCAGGGACTATATTGATCAAATCAAAAGTTTATGAATTACATTACACATTGGGTCAAAATTCAGAAACGATTAATACCATTATCCCAAAATATTAACAAACTAAAAATTTTAATCATAGATACCGCCGGAAACGGAGGCTCAGACTAATAGTTTCTGATTACACATTTATTATCGGACACTACGAAATACTAATGAATTGCGCAAAGACATAAAAGAAGAAAAACACGAAGTCTCGTTCCAGGCTCGTGAGACCATACCCATCAGAACTGATTCCTCAATTCTTTTCAGGTAAGGAAGGTAAGGTAAGGTAAGTTGTGTCAACTCTAATTTCAACACAAGAAACCCAAGAAAAGACCAAAACTTAGTGACAACAGATCTAAGATTAAGCGACTCTAGTAAAGGGTGAAAGGAAATCTAAATGCCGATCACAATCTCAAAATAACAGATTGTGGATCTCGAAATAGTAGGTCAATGAAAAATATTTTCATTATCAATAACAGTCTATATCTAAAATTTTTCTTCATAGACGATAAAAATATTTTTTGTTCATTGGTTTTCCGTGCATAGGCTATAGAAACGGTCATTTTTAGAATTTTTTTTTCAGTTTATTCATTTTTCGCAACACAAATAGAGACTTGTATCTTATTGTTAGTTTGTGGTTAGTTTGAAACATTTGATGTTGAATAACAATGTACGCTGCTACTCTTGGATCATTAAAAACACGTCGAACCATTTTATTCAAAATGTCAATGTATGATTATGATAATTTTCTGGATCTTGAATTATTACTTTCATTATCTAAATTCTGGGAAGTTCTCATTTTTTTTTTTTTTAATTTGGGAAACTTCTATTTGTTCCAACTACGCTAATCAAGTGATGAACTTACTTACAGCCGCCGCCGCAAAAGCATACGACTTTTCCCAAACCGGCGGCGTCGAATCCGCACCGACCGCCTCTCAGTTCGCAGCCGTCACAGTCCGGAATCGCGGACCACACCAGAGGGAATCCTTCGCTCATCAGATCCAGAATGAAGCTCCACCTCTCGTCATTGCTTTTGTTGTTAAATACACTGCTCCGTAAACGGAGGACATCGGACACAGGCACCTCCACAAGCCTACACCCATCGGGCGCCTTTCCAGCGTACGAGTAATGGGAACTGATCGACGGATCGATCGATCGGTTCATCCACAGATAAAGCTCCGAGTCTTCGCAGCTCGAGTTCACCACCGTCGAGTCGGCGAGCTCGTGGGAGAGCGCGATGCCCGAGGAGCACTCGAAGAAGGTGAGGTTTAAGCTCCCGTGAGGAGGGAGGCTGAGGTTGGCGATCTTGAATCCGGAGCTCGGGATGTACAGGTCCTGGAGCGAATCGCAGGAGCCGGCGGTCAGGTCCTTGATGAGCTGGGTGTTGACGACGGTGAGGGCGCGCTCCTCGGGGCCCGGATAGAGAGTTCGGACCTGGTAGGGAGTGCCGAGGAGGTCGAGGACGGGGCGGCCGGAGGCGTCGCAGGAGACCTGGAAGCGGGGGAGGCCGCAGTCAAGGCGGCCGGTGCCAAAGGTTTCGGAGTCGGAGAAGGGGAAGGAGAAGTTTATGCCTCCGCAGGTAAAGGGCCGGCATCGATCGTAGTCCGACGCGTCGTCTTGGGGTTGGGAGTCGACGATGACCGTGACGAGGCAGATGAGTATGGAGAAAAGCGGGGGGGACATGTTTGACTGGCCTAATTTTGGGGAAGAAAACAAATTAATGTGCTTCACGCATGTTTCCAATTGTTTTTTTTTTTTTGGACATAATATTTCCGATTGTTTGCGTGGATGATTTTGACCGGCACTGGCTTCCGGGCAACCCTTAGCCAACTCAAAGTCGTAGGATATTTTTTGCTTTTTTTTTTTTGGAAAAATTTCACAAAAGGTCCAAAGTGATATCGTAAGAATAGAATAAACTTCCTTATTCCGAAATGCTAAAATTATTTCAAAAAAAGACGAGCCAAAAGGTCATTTATGTCTTTTAATCTTCTTTCCCCCTCTCCAAAAAAATAATAATAATAATTTCTCTCTCTCGTTGACCAGAAAAACGTCATCTCTCTCTCCACCACAGTTGCAGACGGAGCAACAATGGCGGACTACGAGAGCCGCCGCTGCTGCCACCACCAGCAAGCGAAGGAGACGGCCCTCCAGGTTCTGAACACGATAATCCAGCTCCACTTCGAGAAGACCCTCGAGAACAAGCGTGCCATTGACCAGCAGAAGAAGGAGCTCAACCGCCTCTTCCTCCTCTTCTTCATCTTCCTCGTCCTCCTCTTCAACGCCGTCTCCCAGCCGTTCTCCCGCCTCCAGTGTCGCCACTGCAGGGCCTTGATCTCCCTCCTCTCCTTCTCCCACCTCGTCTTCTACATCTCCGTCGCCCAGACCCTCTGCACCATCAACAGCTTTTTAGTACCAGCGCCGCTGCCACAAGCTCACCCTTGGCCTCGCCACCGAGAGGTTGAGGGAGTTCAGGATGAGGATGAGCGTGGCGATGGTGAACAACGACGGAGCCCCCATCCCCACCACCACGAGGTGCTGTTCGACGACAGGGACTTCGAGATTCTGTACCAGGAGCCGCCCGAGAGCTACTTGGGCAAGTTCAAGAGGAACTGAGCTCTGCATTTCGGGTTCTTGATCTTGGTCTACAGCTTCATGGTCCCTTTCTCCGTTGTCATCCTCCGTTTCTAGGAAAGTTGTCTGCTTTTTGGTGTTGGCTTTACTGGGTATTGGTAGCGTTCATTCTCTTTCTATAAATTTTTCTTAGAGGATTGATTCCTTGGGTTTGATCTGGGAAGAAGTTAACCGGAAAGTAAGATGGAAATGGACAAATTCAGCGAGGCTTCATCTCGAAGGAATCTCTCTCTCTCTTTCTCTCGTGAGGCATACACTATTGCAAAGCTTTGGATGCATTCATTTGCCAAGTACAGTTCACGGATCTTGGACGGAGGTGCGGGAAATGATGAACAGAGGGAGGGGATGCGAGGGGAAAAACAGAAAAGAAAGGTAAAAAGAAAAACATAAAAAAATCAAAGATTAGAGGACATAAATGCCCTTTCAGTAAGCCATTTTTTGAAACAATTTTAACATGTCAAGCACTTGTTTGAGAAAATGAGATCATTTCATGCACTTTTTTGAATTTTTTTCCTGTTTTTTGTCAAAATATTTGTTGATGGTTTTATTTTTGAAAAAAAATTAAATAGAAATATGAAGTGAAAGGATCTCACCAAGTTTAACAAAACAAAAAAGGATCTCACTAAGAGTATTTTCAAAATTTTAGGATTTTCAAGTTTTATCATTTTTTTTTCTATGTTGGGCCCGACGACTTGTCGGTGGTTGGGCTGCGCATGAGGCATACGACAGCCTCGATTGCCAAAGGCAAAGCTAATCCTTGAAGGCGATGCACGAATCACGAGCGCAGTTACTTGAGCTCCTTCGCTCCCTCCTTCACTCAATGCTCAAAACTCGCTATCACTCAATGGTCCCTAGCCATTGAGGATCGGCCTCGCCCACTTGCCTTTAGTGGACGAGGTTTTCATAGGTGAGGCTGGCCACATTTGGATGAGGCGAGCCCTCGCCTGGCACAAGTGAATACAGCCCTCCCTAAATCTAAGCAAGGTTCGTCAGATCATTCTTGGCCCCATTAGAGGAAAAGAAGAAGAAGAAATAGCAAAAATGAAAAAAAAAAAGCAAAAAAAATTTTAAAACGTAAAATGACAAAAATACGCTTGGTGAGGAGACACTTTTTTGAAACAGGGAGTGTACTTCAATCATTTTATTTGAAATAAGGTGCACTTACGCCTTTCTTTGGTATACTCATTTCTACGTCGGTATATTCATTTCCTCGTATATGCGTTGAACAACAATGTATTTATTTTACCTTCTAGAAGCTTATGTGATCATATCGATTCACTATTGTCATGCTATTTGATGAATTTTAAATGGTTTTTGGTTACTATACAACTCGTAAATTAAAGTTTTCCTTGATCTTTTTTTAGGCCGAATGTTAAACTCATTTTTCTACTCTTTTTTAAGCAATTTGTTTTTGTTTTTCGGTCAAAAATTTTCAAATCCCAAATTTGCAAAAACTAAAAATAACCCAAAAGGCCAAAATATATTAATCAATCATTACTGCTACAATTGTAAAAAAAAAAAAAACCGTGTTGGCCCGACTCTGCCTGGCCCGAAAATTTACCTAATTTTTAGGCCTTTTCGGACTGGGCCTGGTACTGTTCGCATAAGAATTGGGTCGGGTCGGGGTGGCCCGGTTCCGATTTTTTTTGGCAGCCACTTTTTCTTTTTAATTTAATGTAATTTATTATTTATTTTTTTTTTTATATTTTTTCATTCGATGTGCTTTTCAAGTGATTTTGATTACAAAAAAGAAAAAGAAACTGTCCCGGTCCGAAGAGTTGGGAGAAATGTAATTCGGGTCGGGGCGGGCCAAGCCGAGCTAGGTACTATTCAATTTCGGGTCGGCTTGAGCTAGGCCGAGACCGAGCTCATTGACACCCCTAGTTACTCTGGTGATGTCGACGTATTCATTTAATTGATAGATAATGCTCTTTGCTTCTTCTTTTTTTCCCACCAAATGTAAAAAAAAAGTCTCATGGATTTACTGTAAAAATCACATGCTTGTTTGAAGTTAGTTTTGTTATTGAATTCTTCTCATGTCAACAACCAGATGATGAAAGTACAAATTATTTCTTACACTAGAAATGAACCTAATAAAAATCCGTTGAGTGATATCTAGACCCAGTTCTGTCAAATAAGTCAACTAAAATTAATATATTGTCAAATCTATGTCGTGTCCCAACTAGAGAACTGGAATTCCTTAGATTGTAATTTGCTTCATCCATCTCATCCAATTTATGGATTTTTGTAAGATTGAAAAATTATTTCACGGGAAATAATATTCACAGTTATTGAGTGGAATTGGGAGCAGCAAACATCGAAAGTGTATGAGTGGAATCTCATGCCGTTCCATGTGTGGAATGTTTGAAAAATGTTAGATAACATATAAAAATAACAATCATAGGAAATATGTTGGAAAAGATGAGAAAATTAAGATTAATTGTCTAAGGCGTGTGAACACTGGCCTTAAGGATAATTCCGCCCATTGGAGTACGAAACTCGATGCGTAAGACCTTTAACGGCTATCCTCTCAAGATACAATAGATATTTTTCTATATTTCGCACTGAATATTTGAAGGAATAGTAATAACGTTATGTATATCGCCCATCAAGGAAAAGTAACAAAAAGAAAGTAAGTTCTCTTGGTAGTTCGATATCTCCCAAGATTGTCTCTTGAAGTTCGATTTATATTGAAGACAAAATAGAGACGTTGGAAAACTGTTATAAAGCCGTTATAGAATAATGAATAATTTATTAAGAAATAAAATAGACATTATAAGCCGTTATATGACCGTTAGAGAACCGTTATATGATCGTTGTAAAGCCATTATACAATCATTAGAAAATCGACTATTGAAAATATTGATGGCTAATCATTGTTGTCATAATTTTATCAAAATTATTGTAAAATAATATTTCAAAAATATTGAATTATCCAATAATTCCCCACATATTTCAAAAAAGT
Source organism: Rhodomyrtus tomentosa (assembly GCA_028455895.1). Classification (NCBI taxonomy): domain Eukaryota; kingdom Viridiplantae; phylum Streptophyta; class Magnoliopsida; order Myrtales; family Myrtaceae; genus Rhodomyrtus; species Rhodomyrtus tomentosa. The sequence continues at coordinate 5,619,601 of JAPCWY010000003.1, read as the reverse complement.
TTCGAAAAATCAAAAATAGAATAAAGTTAGGTTATTAGAGTGTAATGCATCGGAACTAGCACTGATTAGGCTATGAACCGGCCCTAGAAAGAATGAAACATAATTCACGAAATCGTTGGTGAATTATAAAACCTCTATGAACCAAGAATTCATTTTTGTGAATTATGACTTTCACCAATCACATTATATTCCAAAAAGTTTGTTGTTCAAAGCAGTTTTGTGCTAATAGGCCATGCACATGCTTGGTATGATGCATTTAAGGTTGGCGAATTTGGAATTGACTCAAATTTGATCGGATGCATAGAAATGGGCCGCTCTTCAATACATATGGCTATGCCGCGACAGACGTCGTTTCTTTGCGTTTTGGGGTCGTTTAGATGGTTTTTAGTTATTTTTAGGCAATTTTTGTGATTTTAGTGATATTTTTGTAATATTACATTTCCTATTGTAATTAGGTTTAATACCGCATATGAAGGTGCTTAGGGTTTCTTGTGAAATAGACTTAGACTTTTTTTTACGGACTTTTGATATTCTATCGATTTGATAATCGTAGTTCAGAAAGAACAAATTGTTCTACTTTTTGATTTTTAATTCATGTTTATTCAATTTCAATTGCGTTTCAGCATCAATTGATATCAGAGCACAGGTTACTTGAATTAATGGCTAAACATAATCGCGTCGTCCGCAACCAACGCGATTATATTCAGCCATTAATTTGAGCCTATTCCGAATTCGCCAACCTTAAATGCATTCGATCAAATTTAGGAGAAAGTTAGTACGGGTATTGTGAACATGATGGGCACGTCGAGTTCTCCGAAGGTACGGGGGGCTGTCTGTTTCCTGGAAGTCATTTAGGAGAACTCCGCCGAGGAAGCCAAGTGGGGCTCTGTTTGCGAAGGTGTGGGTAACTCATCTTCTTTAGATTGGAATGGAGACGGGGAATTCCTTGGTGAACGCAAAGTATCTGCGGATTTGATGGAAATTAAGAAGCAGCGATTGTCGAATGATCTTGAAGGTGGGTCAATCTTCAGAGAGACAACCCAATGAGAGTTTGTCACTGGTAAATCCCCCGTTATTGATGTGATAAGGGTTGCGACTGATGGAAACAAAAATTCTGGAGAGTTCAGGTATGCTTGTGACAACATGAAAGGCAAGATCGATATCGATGGTTCTCTTAGACGTTCTTTGAAGATTCAAGTCATCGATAATACTGCATTGAATGAAACCCAAGTTGAGAAAGTTAATCCTGAAGAACAGGTTGCTGTTTCTTTCTTTGTGGATGAAAGTGAAACAAGGAAAGAAGTTCTCTATACTTTGAACTATGTTTTTTAATGAATAAGCTTGAAGTTGTGCTTTCTGAGAATTTCGTGGGGTTCAAGCTGATATATTACTTGATTCGTTGGAGATGCCATCCGGATGCTTTTTAGAATCTAGTTCCTTCTCGATTGTGGCAAGTTTCGCAATCTCTAATCTTAGAGATGAGAAGGCACAACAATATTTGAGGATAAATCTTTTTTTCCCTAGCAGAGGAGTATAATGCACTTAAGATTCGCGGATTCAAAATTGGCTCAATTTTGATCGGTTACATGGAAACCAGCCATTAATCAATATGCATGGCTATGACATGATCGATGTCGTTTTTTTCGCATTTTAGATTCGTTTAGATAGGTTTTTAGGCAATTTTCATGATTTTAATGATATTTTCGTAATATTGCGTTTCCTATTGTAATTAAGTTTAATACCATATACGAGGGTGTTTAAGGTTTCTCGTGATGCAGACTTAAGACTTTTTTTTTTTGTTTGTAGACTTTTGATATTCTATCCATATGAAAATAGTAGATTGAGAACGAATTGTTTCTCTTTTCATTTATTAATTCTTGTTTAACCAATTTTTGTTGCGTTTCTGTATTAGGTTTATTCATAAGTGCTCTAGAGATTTTCCTCAAAAATTGCTCCTAACTTCACACTAATATTGGTGATTCCATCAAATGTATTATGCAGTTTAATACACCATTAATAACGGCTATGTAATTCATTAAGAGCTTGGCTCAGCATTTTTTTCCTTGCAATCTTGCACTATTTTCACCTTAGAGGGATATAAATTTTAATAGTGCATAATTAGATCAACAAGTGATGTGTTGTTATCCATTTGAACCTAATTCATGGAATTGCCAATAACATAGGTTGGGCTACTATCACTATTGATTTCCTCAATCGGCTTGTCCATATTCCCCTCGATGAATAGTCAAAGGATCGGCCAAATCCATTTCTGACTTCATATAATTAATGGACATAATTTCATTTTCTAGCCATTGCTTTATCATATCATGTCTCAATTGGACATGTCTCTTTTTACCAATGAAAGTTACATAGTGCCACTTGGCAATCGCAATGCTTTGACAGAGAATGCCTCGGTATCATTCTCTTACGCAAGAAGTTTAGTAGTCCTCAAATCACCAAGATAAATTATCCTTCTCCTCCTATTATAGTGCAGGAAGATAAAACATTATATTTACATATATGCTTGATAGCCCTTGAGTCCACCACCCATTGACATTTCCACAATATTGGCATGGAAAATGATCGTGATAATTATGTCATCAAAATCATTTGCTTAAACCAAATTGATTATTGGTTTAGCAGGATTGTCATTTCCCCCACAATTTTCTTCAAGTTGCAACACATTTACAGAGGGTGAGCACACATCCTATAGTGGACTTTATTTCATCCTTATCCAAATATTCAGTAAGCATAACTGTATCCTTTTAAAATAATGAGAAATCCACCATGTAAATTATGCTCAAGAAAAGATTATCGCTTGTAATTCTAGCAATATTTTTAATGACATCCAAAACTTGTGTCTTTACCATCATGCATATTTTTAATGACTAAGTGACACCAGGATAGTGCATGAAAGTTACAAATCTAAATGGGCAAGGCCAACGTCTCAATTTTGTAATCGCAAAGAAGAAACCACAGCAAGACGCATGCAGCACCACAATAATCAAATGGACCTCTCACAATACAGAAGCTCATATCAATTTTCTCACGTAACTTTGCCACAAAAAGCTTCAAGTTCGAAACTTAATCCTTGAATGCTTCTATCTTTCCGGATTCAACATGAAAAAATTGCATTTAATTCTGTATCTATAATAAACGAAATAGGCAAAAGCTAAAAGCATATGAAATATTACTTTACTCAACAATGAGAACCATTTTCTTATCACCTGGAGTTAGCTCTCGTATGCTACAAAACTCTTCACAGTCACGACAAACAAATATGCTCAAGCAGATTAGCTCCATGACAGCCCTCGTAACTATTAAGTAGCAAACTCATAGTTCAAACTAGGAGACTGTACAAGCAATTCTGAAAATCATACACGATTGATCGATTCTTTTTTTCAAAAACAAACTTTTACAAAATTAATCTAAAAAATAAATATTTACACTTTTAAGTCTCCCTCGACAATTGGAGGCCGACCGGCACCACCCCCCCAAGGTCTCCCTACCCCTAAAACCTTCAATGTTTTTTTTTTAATAATATAAAAATGAAAAATATTTATAATATTAGATTAAAAATAAATCATTTAAAATTTTAAGTCTTGCACTTTTAATTTGTTTGTTTTGCTCGGCAGTTGGACTACCAAGTAAAGCATTTTAATTTATGTAAATATTTTTTCAACGTCGCCTCGTTGCTTCGCGGTCCCGTCGTAAAAAAATATTGTCGCGCCTCGACTAAAAAAAATTGAGCGAGTGAACGAGGCGATGGCGTTTGCTCGCGGGGCGATCATATTTATGTAAAAGCGACAACGTTTGCTCGTGGGACCACGGAACGATCATATTTACGTAAAAAAATATTTATGCGCCTCAAATCCGAGAAAAGCGAGCGAACGAGCGAGGTGACGGCATTCGCTCGCGGGGCTGCGAAGCGATCATGTTTAGGTTAAGAAAAATATTTAATTGCTTCGACTCCGAGAAAGGCGAGCGAACTAGCAAGGTGACAACATTCGCTCACGGAGCCGCGAAATGATCATATTTACACAAAAAAAGTATTTACGTGCTTCGACTATGAGAAAAGCGAACGAGCAAAGTGATTGCGTTGGCGTTAGCGTTAGCGTTCGCTCCCAGGGGCGCAAATATGTTTTTTTACGTCGCTTCGCGGTCCCGCAAGAGAACGTTGTTGCCTCGCTCGTTCGCTTCTTTTCTCGGAGTTGAGGTGCATAAATATTTTTTTTTTACGTAAACATAATCGCTCTACGGCCCCGCGAGTAAACATCGTCGTCTCACTCGTTTTTCTTTAAATGGAGGCATGTAAATATTTTTTTTGTGACGGGATCGCGAAGCAATATTTAAAAAATATTTATGTAAATTAAAAAATTAAAATGCTTTTCTCGACAGTCCAACTATCAAGCAAAACAAATAAATTAAAAGTGCAAAATCCAAAATTTTAAATAATTTATTTTTTATCTAATATTATAAATATTTTTTATTTTTATATTATTTAAAAAAAAACCGGAGGGAGTGTAAAGGCAGGGACATCGCCCTAATTGCCGTGGGGGGCCTGCAACCCCATCTCCCTTGACAATGGGGGGAGAGGGGCCCACAGGCGGCCCCCTCCATGGCCCCCTAGTCTCCCTCGGCAATTCAATTGTTTAGGGAGATCTAAAAGTGTACATATATATTTTTTAAAATTAATTTTGTAAGTATTTATTTTTAAAAATATTATTTTAGAAAAAATCCCCGATTGATCACAGTCACGTCATTTCAATAGCCAAAATCACGTGACTTAAACTCTTTGCACGTCCTCTTGCGTGCAAAGTGCAATGAGGCAAAACAAGGACCGATTCACTAAAAATTTGCGAAAACTTAATCAAATCACCATAAATTCACAACCGTAATGGCATTTCGTTTCATAAAATTTGGCTTTACAAAATTAGACAGGATCGCAATACTATAGAAGTAGTGCAGAGTTTGTACTGAAGTAATTCAATCACCTACCAATCAGATTATGACGATTCTCACAATAGATCAATTTTCTCATAAAAGATAGACATAGTTTCTTGCACTTTGGAATACTTCAGAGTCATGGAAAAAGAGTTCATTTCAAGCTTTGCCAGGAGAAAGAGGAGGGGTGTATACCTAGTTCCTGTCGATAATATCGATGAACATGCTGAGGTTACCATAGCTGATAAGAGCGACCCTTTCGATTTCTAAATGTCTCTTGAAAGGTGAAAATGTCCCATGACAGCATCCCACCAATATGTCATACTCATCATACAATATAATCGATTCCTCGTTCAATTCTAAAAGCGTTGGTGACAACGACAATTCAGGTTGAGAATCCATAAGGAAATTATCGTTAAGATTGTTGGAAAAATGTTAGATAACATATAAAAATAACAATAATAGGAAATATGTTGAAAAATACGATAAAATTAAGATAAATTATCTGAGGTCTACGAGACCGTCCTTAAGGATAATTTCGCCCTTTGGAGTGCGAAATTCGGTGTGTAATACTTCTAGCGACTATCTTCCCAAGATACAACAAGTCTTTTTCTATATTCCGCATTGAATATCAAAAGAAACATGAACAACGTTATATATATAACCAGCAAGGAAAAGTAACAAAAAGAAAGGAAGTTCTCTCGGTAATTCAGTATCTCCGAAAATTGTCTCTTGAAGTTTGATTTATATTGAAGATAAAATAGAGACGTTAGAAAACTGTTATAAAGCCGTTACAGCATAATGAGTGATTTATTAAGAAATAAATCGCACGTTATAAAGCTGTTATATGACCGTTATAAAGTCATTATACGACTGTTAGAAAATAGACCGTTGAAAATATTGATGTCTAATTATTATCGTCATAATTTTGTCTACATCATTGTAAAATAATATTTCAAAACTATTGAAATATCCAACAAAGAATAATTATGTTGATAGAATCGTGTGAACTCGATGTGTGATTTATTTACGTGTTTTTATTTATTTTATTGTACGATCGAAGGTGCCTCGGTTCCGATATTTTCTTTTTTGCACGGTGCATATTCGACCCAGGTATGATTTTGAGCTACACATACTATCTTTTCCGAAATGTAATGTGATATTGGTCAATTGTTGCGATTATATCAGGACCGTCAGTTATAACAAAAAAGAAAAAAGAAAAAGAAAAAGAAAAAAATCTTCGCCGCCGACACTCTACGTTCGTTAAGGAGGCGGAGGAAAGAAACGAGTCAAAAAGGACGAGATTTTGGCGGGGGCTTGGGTTAGGTACAACCGAATTTGCATGTTCAGTACATTCAATTAATTCTTCGCCAGCCAAAACAGTAGACGACGACGCGACCCTCTCGCTATATAGCCATCCATCCAACCGCTGCTGCTTCCCAAATTCGCTCTCCACTCTCTCCTCCTCTTCAAATGGCCACCCACACCCTCGCGGTGATCCTCCGGGGCTCGTCCAGCGGCCCCCAATTCCTCCTCGCGAAGCAGCGGCGGCCTCCGAAGTTCGGCGACGAGGAGTATGATGCCTATGTCGATTCCGATCTCTGGGACTTGCCCTCTGCTCCGCTGAGCCCCCTTGCGGGACTGCCGGGCGAGCTCCGCGTTCGCATTGGAGACGCCGCTGCGCGCTCGGGGAAGATCGATTTGGGACGATTCGACGTGGATTCTGCCGTCATTGAGGTACTCGGTGGACTGGTAACACTCGGACTGGAATTATTGTTGTTATTTTGGGTAAAGTGGGGCTGAATTGCTACGCTTTGTGGTCGGATAGGGCCTGGGGTTTGTTGGACTGGAGGTTTCCGATGTGGTTGACTGGAGGTTCTTCAAGTATGTCGACGAAGCAGAGTTCGGACCGGGGTTACCTGTCAATACGGTCTTCATCGAGGGCAAATTGATCTCCGGGGACTGTAATTTGCCAGGTTTTGGTACCACTTGTTTGCGTTTTTTCTGCAATTTTTCGAGCATTTTGAGGTGTGTATGCATGGGTGTTATCCGTAGACGACAGAAATATTTATGTCCTGTGTGCTAGTGATGAGGTTGCATTGCATCTTTTCGTAATTCTGACCATCTGAAAGTTGCAAGGATCAGCATAAGCACGTGGATTTCATTGCTATTGTTTTATCCAATGGGATGTGAATAACGAGTTAGGATTGCATATGCAGAGTCATGTAAATGGATGTCCGTTGAAAGTTGCCTGGATTGGCTAGTGGACGTGAAACCAAGTAGCGATCGTGTTGGACCTTTAACGGTACTCGGTCTAATTAATGACTCTATGCCCCAGTCCAAATTTAAGGTCCCATCCACCTTAATTTATCAGGTTTGTTCTTCCTTCAGTCGACTTCTCTGTGTAATGAATATGACATTGAGCGGAATACTTTAAACCATTCCATTAATAGCAAGACTGTTATAATAGCTAATAGCTAGACTTGATGAAGCACTTTTTTGGCTGGCTTTCATGCCTGTCCTTATAAGAGAATTCCACATTGGTGCTTGACCAGCGATACTTGAGCCAAATCTCTGAAAACTTTTAACAAAAAGAAACTGAATCTCCAATCGCCTCTTCTTACTCCAGGAGTATCCTCCGGGTGTTGTAATTGTTCCCATGGGAAGCAGGACAGCAAAGCCTTTCCGCACCACCAATTTAGTGGTGTTTGCACCTGCGAGTGGTTCAGATGAATGTGGGGAAGGTGGTTTTATTATGTCAGGAGATGCGCTAATAGTTGATCCAGGATGCCGATCCCAACACCATGAAGAGGTAAGATATGAGTTCAGTTTGTTTAATGCATGCATAAGTTAGATGCTTTGATCTATCAAGTGCATTCTAAGTGAATAGAAACAACTAACCCCTAAATGTTGGGGCAGTCCATGAGCTGCAAGTGATCTTAACAGATTCGGTCATTCTTTGCAGTTCCTACACACTGTTAGCTCACTCTTATGACCACCCTCTTCTCTAAAGGCATATCTTCGCACTTTGATTCAAAATTTTCACTTGCCTAAACCAATTATAAAGAGTTTCTTTCATCTTCGTCTTGAATGGTTGTAAAACCCTCTCCCATATCATTCATTTCTCATTTTTCATTCACTCGATCATCATAGCATAAAATCTTGGCTAGACTGATTATCTTCCCATTCTAACTTAGCTGTCTATATTCATGCCAGGATGCATAATTGGCATAGTTTCAGTCTAGTACATCTTCCATGTAACTAAGTGGCATTCGGCAGTTGCACATAAATTGATGAAACAAGCATGCTATAGCTCCCTCAGTCTAAAATGTGTGTGAATGACATGGTAGTACATGGGAAACTTAATACATCAAAGAAATTTCCATCAAAAAAAGGAAAAAGAAGGTGGGTTCAAAAGTCGTTCTTGTCCAACAATTCTACGAGTACACGTTCCAAATTTTAGGTATTTTTACTTGTTGACAGATCACATGTTATTAAAAGTTGCTAGTCAATAATTGTCCACGTAACCAATATAGATTTGCATCTCCTTTTGTTTTTGTTTACAAACTTTTTGTAAGTTTGTTGATTTCTATTCTCCTATTTATTAGCTTGAGAAAATTGTTGCTGCCTTGCCAAGAAAGTTGATCGTGTTTGTCACCCATCATCACCATGATCACATTGAAGGTGAGTTTCAATACAGTACTGAAAGATATTTCATTTCCAAAGGGTCTCTAAGACTAAAATTCAGTCAGTCAAATCTGTACCCGGCATTTATGTATAGAGAATCGTTGGTCTTGTCATTTTTTATGTCCGCTAAGATGAACATTTGCAACTTGGATTGCAAATTGGAAGGGAAAGAACTCATAATCTATAGAAAGGCCTTCTCTTGCCTAGACTCAATCCATCATGCATCCAATGGTCTCATCTTGGGTTCCACATGGGGCCCATATGTCTGTTGACTGACATAACTCTTCCACAGGGAGAATTTCACCTGAACGATAGTCATATGTTTTGGTGAAGAAATCTTGGTTCAGAGAATGTTGATTTTCCCTGAGAGCCTCATGCTCCTTAACTTCCTGGTCTCACGGCACATCCATTTCCTTATGACCCTAAATTTTGAGTGGAGGTTCACGTTTAAAATTTTAGGACTACTGCCTCAACTTCTCTTATGTCATTTAGTTCATAAGGATGAATATAGAACTGCAGTTGGGTAGCATGAGATGGACTGGTCAGTTGGTTGATGCATGAGCTGCTATTGACTGTAGAGTCTTACATTTCTGGTTATAGCAGAAAATGTACTCTCTCTCTCTCTCTCTCTCTCTCATGTGTGCATGCGCATATCAACAAAATCACTTAATGTCGCGTGCGCCCTTGTGCTCTATGGCACAGATGTGCCTTCTTGCATTCTCCAAATACAGATGTTAACACCATGGACAGATTAAGAGACACCCCCCCAAAAGGAAAAAAAACTTTTTGGAAATTTCTGTTAACTTCAGGTTACAGATTTGGAAACACCCCCCTTGAAAGGAAAAAATCTTTTTGGAAATTTCTTCCAACTCCAAAACCTGAGGATCTATATTACTAACTTTTTTGTCAAAAAATTCTCAAGTTAGGATTAATATCTTCGAATGATTATCCTTGTCATAAATATGAGGTGATATTAACTATTTATATATGGTTTTAGAAATGACATAAACTGGTATTAGATCTATTACTGCTTGGATGATACTTTTTGCTGACATACTCTGGTAAAACAATTGCTATAAAACCTTTCATTTTGCTCTTAAGGACACGCTTAAAGGAAGGTGTTTAAGTGTGTTTATAGTCTTAAATTGGTCGATACAATTCTAGAAAGCATCTTTGTAATATGTTCTACTATTTTCTAACCCAAATATTTATTTGGGTCTAAAAGAGGTATTAATTTTATAAAGGAATTCATCATACATCCACTGTAACAAAAGTCTTTTATCATTAATGAATTGATTGCAATGGCACTGCATGGCCTATGATATTTTGCACTAAATTTTTTTTCAGGTCTCTCAGTCATTCAGAGATGCAACGGTGATGCCACCTTATTAGCTCATAAAAATACCATCTCTCGCATTCAGAAAGGTGATGACAATGCCTACTTTTTCCCCGAGTGATGCTTTTCTGAATTTGTCTGTCCTCTGTAATCATTCCGGCTCATATCAGTAATTCCATGCATTGTATCTGAGGACAGATATGAGACTACATATAAGCAAACCCATAAATTCATTTATATACACATAAATTTTTATGCAATCACGCAACTGCACCTGGGTGTCGAAAGCATAGCTGATTTACTTTTTGGGCAGATGTTTGGTCTCTTGGTTCTACTCCAGTTTCAGGAGCAGAAGACATCTGCATTGGGGGTCAGAGGTTAACTATAATTTTTGCACCGGTGATTTTCCTTTATATGAGCAACTTTTCTTACTGTATGGTTTATGGATCATAAATTGAAATTAAGTTCAAAAGGTCATTGCTGATGAGACAAAAGAAACTTTTATTGTATGCAAGATGCGTTAAGACTTCCCATTCTCATTTACTAATTTGATAAAGTACTTATGACTTCTCGGTCTTCTCTAAATATGCCAAATGGAATGCTAGAGCTGAGCTTTTCTACAGATTTCTTCATGATCAAGTTTTAGGAAAAATCTATGGTGTAGTTGCTGTTTTGTTGGACCGGTACCATATAGAATATGGGCAATTGGATGTAAAGCCAACCAATCTTGTTCATCGGATCAATTTAAAAAAATGTAATGGTTCCCTGTTAAAGCAGTAAGTTACTGACATTTATGGAATTTTGCTGAAGTAAAATTGTAAACTGTACTGTTAATGAAGGAAACTTGTGACAATGAATGATATTACTTACGAATAGGCTGCCTTGATCTGCAAACTTGAAAGAAATATCATGATCATTTTGGTGAGTTTGCTAAGAATATGGAAGGAGAAAGTTACAATAATTTTAGGTCGCTTAATATTTTCCAAGAAATATGGAGAAGCACGTTGGAGTCTAAAGAATTTAAGTTAAGTCGAAGAAAGTTCGAATACATGAAATGTGAGTTCGATACGACAAGAGGATGAGATCAAGAATCCGTGAATATGCTCGGAAAGGAGGTACTTAAGAAAGATACTTTTAGATATCTGGGACCAATATTACAAAAGGGGGAGAGATTGATGAGGATGTAAATCATATAATCAGAGCAGGTTGGATGAAATGGTGGAGTGCATCAGAGTTTTTATGTGATCGTAAAATCCCTCTTAGGCCAAAAGGAAAATTTTATAGAACCACAGTAAGGCCTGCAATGCCATGTGAAGCTGAATGTTGACCAGTGCAGAGGCAACATGAGTATAAAATGGGAGTAACGGACATGAAATGAGATGTTAAGGTGGATGTGTGGCCATACAAGGATGGTTAAGATAATAAATGAAAATATTTGACGAAAAGTTGGAGTAGTATCAATGTCAGAAAAGATGAGATAACATAGATTGAGATGGTTTGGGCATATTCTTCGAATATCCCTGGATGCTTTGATAAGAAAGATGTTTGTTACCGAGAGCATGACATGAAGAAAGGAAGAGGTCGGCCGAAACTTACTTGCGAGAAAGTAGTGAAACAAGATTTAATGAAATGAGAAATAGATTAGCGTATGGTTTTTCTTAGGACAAAGTGGAGGAAAACTGTTAGCATTGTGGAGGGGTAGAATTCTTATGTTCCAGACTGTCATTTTTAGTCCTTTTTTCCTATATATATATATATATATATTCATATATTTATTTTTATGTAATTATTTTTTTTCCGTCAATCGGTCTTGCTTTTTATTTTATTTATTTTTGGGTTCATCGAATGCCGACCCCAAATAGTTTGGGATGAAGGTGATATTGATGATGATGTTGATGTTACTATTTCCCAAGAGAACTTACAATCATTAAAGACTTTCAAGCTTGCAAGAACTTAATTTACTATCTCTAAAGGTAAATTATTGACCATCATTTACATAAACTTATGGGTAATTTATGATTATTTAGGCCTATTACTAAAAGTTCGGTCTCCCACAACAATTTGAGATACATTACTATGCCATTGATTAATTACTAAGTTATGTGATATGAAATCTATAGCTAATTTACTATGCGAAAAGGTAAAGCATTACCTACATGTGCAATCGAGATTACAAGGATTTTAGGCCAATTACAATCATTGGAGGTATAATTATTAAGAACGGGATCTATAAGTTATGATCAACTGAGGAAAGTTATGATATGGTGGGATAATCACTGAGTGATTCTATTGTCGAGTTCTGACGTATAAAGTGTAGTTGAATTAGTAACCACAATGGGCTACTAATTACTAATATTTGACGGAAATTATGATATTTATTGGATAATTACTAGTGGCAACATCCTATAGGTACGAGGTGTAATGATGGATGCTGCGAGATCTAGAGATTTCAAATCATGTCATTTGCTTGCATTTGTGTTAATTTTGATTTTTAGGAGGACTTCAGATAGTCGTATGTTTCTTAAGGTAGTAAATTGCTTCTAGCTTTAATGATGTATGTAGGTTATATTTTATGTTCGTAAGATAAGATTTGGCTGTGTAAAAGTTAAGGCAAAAAGTTTCTTAGATGTCATATATTATCTTTCAAGTTCGTAAATTAACTATAGCCAGTCATTTTTGCACATGGGATGGGGTCCAGTTTTCCTCGTATGGGACCCTAGAAGCCCCCCGAGTTTTAAGATTGCCGAGAACTTCTGTTATAGTTATGTCCGCTAAGTCTTAAATTGTGCACAAGTTTGGGTTGCATAGCTCTGGTTGGAATCTCCATCTGGTTTGAAACTTCCAGTTTCCTCAACCTATGTTGTATAACTTGGTAAGCTACTTGATCTGCTGCTTCTCGAGGCAGTTACCATGGATAGCAGTTTAGGTGCGACTATGTTTAATTCAATATGTTTTTCTCTGGTCATGGTATGAGTTGGGAGATGAACTGGACCAGAAAACTAAGTACATAGCGTGCAGGTGTTGGCTTACTTTTTTCTTCTTGGGGTCACTAGTAGTAATTGCCTTGAAAAATTGAGTGTTTTTGGCATCAGCAATGTACTATACTTTTTTGGATTTTGCCAAAATTTATTTGGATCTTAAACCCTTAGCTGAGACTCCAGGCTTAAAATACTGCATGCACATAAATTACAGCAGAAAGACTATTAGTAGTGAAATGCACGTATAAGAATTTACCCTTTTGTTCTTTACTAGTCTGCTCCTTTATTTGTTTCTTATGGTTTTGATTGGTTGAAAGTAAATAGTGTAGTCTTGTTCGTTTCTGCACTATGCATGTCACCACATATCTACTTGTGTTTCAATCTGTCTAGAGATCATACCCAAAATCACTATCTATTGTAGTTTGTTTCACTGTAGATGTTTGGTTGACAAAGATAGCTGCCACGTCAGATGCTTTAAACGAAAAATTGTTTTGGCATATCGACACACTTGATTAATTTCTCCCTGTTTTTACCTATCTAACTAGTAGTATCAGGTTTAAGAAATATTATGTCCATCTATTTGTTTTTTTTTTTATGGAGGAATTATTTTGACTCAGGGGCATACGGATGGACATATGGCACTATTGCACGGCAGTACTCATTCACTTATAGTAGGAGATCATTGTTTGGGGTAAGTTTCTTGGGGGACTTTAGCTCATCGACAGGTCATTTAAAAACTGGACAAGGATGTAAGCTTATAGAATTTGAGGTCCTAAATTCGGGGAAATATTCGTACTTGTAGATCAATCAGCTTTCATGGCGAGCCTACTTGAATTATAAATGGTTTATATGGAGTACTCTTTTTATATATACGATGAGGTAAGTAATTTTGTGCAATCTGACAGAGAATCACATGGCGTCATCACTTGAGTAGCGAATTTATGCAAAAGTAGGTCGATCAGGGACAATTCTTGTATATTTTGATTTTTTTTTACCTAGGATGAAAATTGTAAAGGTAATGGAGATACAAAGCATGGCTACTTTAGAATAGTCTATTGTTTTGGAGTTTATCTGATAAAACAACGGATAGGTAAAGTGTAACTTTTCTATCGTGTTTTATTTGATTCTGGCTCTATGAGGTATGAGCATGTACCCTTGAGTTTGACTCATTTGCAAAAATGTTGCACAATCTGGGCATGGGAATCGATATATCAATTATATGAACATAAGGGAAAAAAATAGCAGAAGAGATGATTTCAAATGACATGTTAAATGCAGATAAATTGTCCTATTTCTCTCTCGTCATTTTATTCATGAAGTGCTTACTCCTAATCTTTGGTTTGTCACCCCTGAATGGGGCCTTGATGTATTAAATGATCTCTTCAGCCAAGGAAGTTCGATACTGGATGTTGATTCTGGTGGAAATATAATTGTAAGTCAATGACAAATTCTCATCATGCTTTACTTTGTTATTTTAGCACGTATTGATTGCACTAGTTGCTCTGTAATCTTTCCCAATGGTCACAATTGGAAACCCTATTAGAGAATCCAATTTCAACTCTTGGGAGAATAAGCGTGCTCTATCCAAGCATCATTAGTGTGAAGTGTTACTACATGAAAAGAGTAAAAATAAAAATTTGACTCAACCAAAATGAAATTTGCCAGAAAGAGGAAAATTTTCATTTCACATTTTCTGTCTTGGGTACATTCAGTCAGTCAATCCCAAGTTTTTGTCTCAGATGTTTTTCTTTGTTTTTTGGTAATCGAGGTGTCCGGGCTAGCTTGCGTGCATCTCAACTATTCCTTGGGGGAGACTAGCACAGCAACCCACTGCCATAGCCCCCCACTTAAATCACGGATGCTCAGTTGAGGAATCGAACTTGGGACCAGTGCGCCTAACCACACAATCCCAAGTGCGCCCTAATCAACTGAGCCGCATTTTTTGATAAAGGAAAAGTTGTGCTATAGAGCACTTAAAAAGGTGTGAACCCGTATACAAAAAGAGCCCAAAAAACTAAGCCATAAAGAAACGACTCTCAAAATTAAAAGGGAGCTCAAATACAGGATAAATCATGAACCATATCAACCAAGGCAATTACATTCATACGCAAGTTTTCACTTTACCAAAAGTTTATAACTTCAAGCCAGTTTTCAATAACAATAGAAATTGAAGATTCCTCTCCATCAAAAGCTCTCTTGTTCTGCTCCTTCCTAATCAACCAAAACACAGAGAGAGGAATTGAGGTAATCCTTCTGTTCTTGTTACACTGGTAACAAATGCCCTACCAAGCCCAAAGTTCTTGCTTGAGGTACCTCCAATAACCCAAGATAACACCATAGGAAAACTGTCCAAACCATTTTACTCCATGAAAAAGGAAGGAGGATCTGGTGCACTAAATCTGCCTATTTTTTGCAGAGGAAACACCTAGTACAAATACTTTTCCTTTTAGTTGTAGGTTATCTGAAGTAAGGATTTGTCACAAAGTTGCTCCTCCATTAAAAAAAGAAACTCTAGTCGGAACCCTCACTTGCCAAATTGCTTTAAAGACAAATTGTCTCCCCCTTGATACCATTTGACAATTATTTCCCGCATTCAGTATTTCACTCTTTTTCATAAAGGGTCGTTTTCATTTGCCATTTTCTGGCTTGGGCACACTCAGTCAGTCATTCCCCTTCTGTTGTCTCAGATGTTCATGTGCACATTTTCTATGTCTGAGAAAAGAATCGTCTCCCCCTTGATAACTTTCATGATAACTTCCCACTCTCAGTGACTTAGGGTTTCCTAGTTTCTTCCTAATTCAGATTATCTGTCTATGAATGGTGTCCACTCATTCTTATGAGATCCTTCCATATAATGTATATATGTCTAAAGTTAAGGAACAAGAATACTCGTCTATAAGATTCAAACAAAATCAAACTAAGTTATGTATTCACATGTGATTACTTATAAATACTGGGCCTCTGAAAATCGAGGAAAAATAAACGAGAGAGAAATTGAGATTTAATGGTTAGGATTTTCTTTTTACTAAATGAATTTGCAATCGACACTGTATGACTATTTACTAGTATACCATTGGAACCACTTAACAATTGTTCCTCGCACTCCACCTCAATTTGGAGCATCTTATTATAGGTTCCTGACTTGTTACAAACGTAATTCAAGCGAGGACTTCTAAGAGATTTTGTAAACAAATTAACAAGTTGATCAAGCGATTTTACAAAGGCTGTTGCAAATTCACCATAAATCAGTTTCTTCTTGACAAAGTGGTAGACAGTCTCAATGCATATAATACTTTCATGGGACACTAGATTGAAAGCTATGTGTAGTGCAACTTGATTTTGGAAGGATTAGAAATGAAAGAAATTGTGACTGAATAATCAGGGTATACTGTGGTCCTCTTATCTTTTTGTAATAGACATTGTATGTTTTTGCACATATATACACTGCTAAGCGCCTATAGTTAGAAATAAAATAATTCCTTAACAGTGCCACACCACAAGTAGCTCCTGTACCCTATACTGCATTGGTCAGTGAGCTCTTCATAGTTATACGTATCTCAATTTTATCTGAGCTTTTGCAGGGATTTTAATTTCTAAATTAAGCTCCAGTGATGAGTTGAGTACTGGGATTTCCATGGATTTAACTGTTTATCTGCTTTGTTGTGGTATCTTTGTTCAAACTTGAATGCGATTACATAATTTACATTGATGAATTCAAACTTCAAAAATTCATTTAGACTTACAGTTGTTATCTTGATGTCAATTGATGGTTCTTCTCACTTCTCATCAGTTAAAAACTTTTCTATTTATTTTGTCAAATGTGGAGTTTTTATTCAATATTAACTGAAACAGAACTGTATTATGCCCATTAAGAACACAGCACTTTTCTTATTGCTGCCAAAAGATTCTAGTGTTAAATATGAATGGACAAATGTGCAGTAATTTAGGAACTTTAACACATGACAGTGTTCCTATGCTTTGTTTTCTCGAAACCATTCTTGATGAGCCTTTTGCTTGCACAGGATTACTTCCGATCAACATACAAATTCATGGAGCTTTCTCCACATGCTCTCATACCCATGCACGGGAGAGTCAACCTGTGGCCAAAGCACATGCTTTGTGGATATCTGAAGTATGCAATCAGCTTTGCTCCCTAGACTTCTATCTTATCATGCTAAAACCTACATCCGAAATTACAACTCCACCTTTGCAACTTTATTTGTCATTTTGGGGGTTTCTTTTTATTATTTTCCAAGAAAAAAGTTTGGTGGTTTTTGGATTGCTGTCAGAGATTGTGTGGGATGATTTGATGGCTTTGGCAGGGTAAACATCTTCAACTGTTCAAGGACAAATACTTGGTTTTTCAGCTAATGCAAAATACGAACATAGACATTAATTTTGGCTTCTCACAGCTTGTATGAATGGTGGCATGTGGTGTCAGATGTGCATTTGCTTTACTTTCCCTAACCCTGGACTTTTTAGGTTACAAACCTACATTGAAATTAAACTGGGTTAGGTAGCTAGTTCTCACTGTCACATCTGTATTCAGGAATCGTAGGAAGAGAGAGGAATCCGTATTGAAAGCTATAGAAGGTGGAGCGCGGACCTTATTTGACATTGTTGCAAATGTCTATTCTGGGGTTGATCGCAGTTTTTGGCTTATTGCTTCGCATAATGTGAGGGTTCACGTGGATCATTTGTCCCAACAAGATAAGTTGCCAAAGGTTTGTCCTAAAATTCAACATTCAACCTGCAGTTACGATTGAATGTTAGATACTTGTGTAGGTTGGTTGATTGGGCACTGTCCGTTAATGTTTTTCTCTGCCTGCGTGCCTACCAATTTTTGGGCAGAAGGTAAAAAATAACTAATGTTTTGAGGAAGAGTATTCCTTATATACAGATCCTACAGGTTAAATAATAGAGATCTTTCTTACTTCCACTGGAAATTCTAGAACTGAATGGATTTAATTGAAATGACCCTACTGAACTTCTTCTCTTAATAAAATTAGCATAAAGGATTTTCCATTTTACACCTTGAATCTTGTTTCACCTCAAGCATTCTCACGTACAGCCATTGGTTGTCCTGGATGTGAGCACAAGCAAACCTCGCTATCTTTGCATCGTTACTGTTATAGCATTTCCTGTCACAGCTTTGGAAATCATGTGTTGCTTGATAGCTCCTCAAGAATTAGGAATTATATACACATACTAGGAGTTGTATGATATACATAAAAAGTCCTTCATTCTGGGGTGCTTTTCATATCAATTCTGATGGCGTTCTCCTGGAGCTTCTAATTGTGAAGTGTATATGATGTCACGTTTTTCTATCAAAGCTGTTTCTTTATGCAGCTAGTCCAGTTTTGGGAGACAATTATATTAGTTTATCATTCAGTTAATCGTTATGACCAATTCTCTCAATGTAACTCCAGTTATTACAGAAAACTACATGACAATAGTGTCACTCTCGTAGTAAGTTCAGCTTTGAGATTGAAGTTTGGTCAAATTGCCTTTTTAGATTTTTTCTGGGAAGATTTTGTTCGAGCAATGGCTAGCCTCTAGCAAGGGAGGAAAGCTATTCCATTTGTAATAAATTATTGCCAGTCTTTCTAGGTTGATTTGATCAATATCAGCCTCCATGAAGCTATCTTTTCTGTATACTGGCTATCAAGTGATATGTGATGTCGAAGTCGATCTTATTAGATAGTGAAACTAAAATGAAACTAGGACGAACCAAGTAGTGAGAAGAGTATCGAAAACCTGGTTTTCTCTCATCTAATAATATGGGGTCACTGAGTGGAGATAGGATGCCGGAATCCAGATTTGGAAATTATGCAAAGCTTTCTGGTGGTTCTTATCCATGCAAGGTCTAGGACTCATCCCCTTGTACAGGCAGCCGACACAAGTCATGCTCTATTAACTTCTGTTTTTCTTTCGCATACAGTCCCTGACCAATTTGGTTGGAGTTAAAACTGAATGAACGTTAAGAGTTTGCAGGACTTTTCAATGGACACTTTCAGTCACAGTTTGGTTGCATTTGCTGACAACTTGGATAAAAATGAGGCCAAATAGGGAGAGCTGCTTTCTGGCCTACCTCGACCTGCTCTAAATTAGATTGGACCTTGTATACTTTGAATGTAAGCCTGAAAGTTCTTAGCTGCAATTTTTAAGTTGATCGACTCAGTAAATCATTAGACATATCAGATTTTTTCTTAGTAGAAATTAATCTTGCACCGGTAACTCTATGTCTTGAAATTTTGACTTACTGATCACAGCTTATTACCTTGATGCAGGACTTTTCAATTCAAAAGTTCCAAAGAAGCTGTAAGCTGCAATTCTTCATTCGGTGGCTCTGGTCCTACTTTATATATCTATTGATGGTGAGGTGCCGCAAGCTAAGCAAGTCGACATTTATAGTTTCTGCCCTGATAGCTGGCTTCGCCTCAATTTACTTAATCAAAAGAAGCTCATTGTCGAATAGTTAAAGAGAGGAACTTGCAATACTAGTACTCAGAACAGAGTTATAAAGTCATGTTGTTCAAACATAAACTTTGTGTATTGCTGATTATTTGAAATTGAAATCACTCAGTTTAACCGCCAGGGGAGGGTCTGAACTAGTTTATTGCTGTAGTACTCCAGACATGGACGCACATGGGAAGCAAACATTCATTCCCTTTTCTCACTGCAGGATGGTAATATGCAGGGTCTTTTTATGTCTATATCCTATCTTTAATTTCGGATGCTTCAAATTTTGAACTATCCATATGCCGCAATTCATTATATTAGTTTGGGGTAAATTTATCAGTGTACCAGTTTGGGGTTATCACATGTATACCAGTTTGGGATTTTTCGTGACATTAATATCCAAATTAGTACACCTATGACAATGGGGAATAAAGCCCCAAACTAATAAACCCTTTAACTGACATGTGTCATTTAACTCAGCAATTTGATTGTAAAATTTAACAGAAATTAACATAGGATAAATTTGTTACATGCGTATCAGTTTGGTTAAATTTTGTTACAAGTGTACTAGTTTGGAGTTTTTTGTGGTTAAAAAATTAGTTTAGAGTAAATTTATGACATATGTATTAGCTTGAGATTTTTTGTGGTCAAAAAATTAGTTTGGAATAAATTTATTGCGCGCGTACTGTTTGGAGTTTTTCGTTGCATTATTATACAGACTGCCATACCTATCTTTCTTCCACATTAGAACCGAAGTAGATTCAGTGCATGTACAAGTCTGGTTACCATACGATGGATTTGATAGTTGAATCAGTTCCGACATTGGCCCCGGGCACGAGGAGAAAGTGAGTGGTTAAATTATTGAAAAATCCAATACTCTGTAACTTCCGTTGGGGGTTGAACCCCTGGAAAAAGTCGTCAATGCCTAAAATAACTTAAGTAATGCCCTTCTCCATATGTAAAGAATTGCGGTAGTCTTTTTCTAGTTGCCTACTCCACTTCTTATAAATATTCTGCACTTGCTTATGTCTACTTGATAACCCTGCCCATTAGTACGAAAATGTGAGAGCAGCCCACTAGTTGCCTAGACTATTGATACTCAACCTGTCTCTCGTTTCTTTTGTGCCTTGAAACGCGAACCTCGCACTTCAAATCATGCCATACAACAGTTTGCTCTGGGATGCTTGAACTTCCAATCGTTCACGAGAAATTGCTCCTCTTCCTTGTTTCAAAGCCTGCTCAAAGGCCAACAACGCCTGGCACTTACCATGTGTTGTTCACTAATCCTAAAAAAAGGCGCTCAGCCATAATCTCATTCCCAAGTGCTTGCCTTATAAGATGTCCCTGTACCATCACCATCTCTTGAACTAACACCACAGAGATGAAGAGTTCTAAGATTACCGTGTGTGTTAAAGAACTCACGGTGCGCATAGGAAGAGACAGGAGCTTTCACGTCGCCACGACTATAATTTTCTGTCTGTCTATGGCGTTTGTTGCAATTGGTCTTGGAATATACATTCACGATCACATAAAAAGGGTCATTAGTTCAGATGATTTCTATTCTACTCAGCTGAGTCCACTTCTTACATTGGCACCCACTTCAGCGTTTTGTAATTTTTCGTTGGCCGCTTCTTCACCGGTCCCATTTGAACGTGCAATTGGTCGGATGGGTCCTGATACATCATGGCATTCAATGAGTGATGAGGAACTTGCGTGGCAAGCCTCCATGGTGCCCCGAATCCTCGAGTACCCTTACAATCGGACGCCGAAGGTGGCATTCATGTTCTTGAGCCGAGGGAGACTGCCTTTAGCTCCTCTGTGGGAGAGATTCTTCAAGGGACACCAGAATCTCTATTCAATCTACCTGCACATGTCGGTGGACCTAGGCAATGATGAGATGCCGGAGACATCAGTGTTTTACAGGCGCAGAATACCAAGCAAGGTTCAAGGCATCTACTCCCTTTATCCTGATCTTGTTCTTTCCCTATGTGTAAGGGGAGTGGCAAATGAGTTAATGGTAGTTCATGTTTCTTCATCTGCCATCTGCGTCGGCATTGTTTCAATTACAGTGACCAAGTACCACATGGCATGTTATTCATAGGAAGCTGCTAAGGATGTTAAGTCATGACTTGATCGCGGAAACTTTTTTTGCAGCCGGCTCAATGGGGGAGGGCAAGTATGATGGACGCCGAGAGGCGCCTCCTGGCTAATGCCTTGCTTGACTTCTCCAACGAGAGATTTGTGTTACTCTCGGAAACGTGCATTCCTCTTTTCAACTTCACCACGATCTACAGCCACCTTATCAACTCCAACCATAGCTTCCTCGGCTCGTTCGACGACCCTAGGCCCATGGGAAGAGGCCGATATAACAAACGGATGTGGCCCACAGTGTTGTTGTCCGAGTGGCGTAAAGGCTCTCAATGGTTTGAAGTCCATCGTAAGATCGCTGTAGAGATAGTGTCCGATGTCACGTACTACCCCGTGTTCCGGAACCACTGCAAGCCTCCTTGTTACATGGACGAACATTACTTGCCGACCCTTGTCACTAAAGTATGCCCGGGCGCAAACTCGAACAGGAGCATCACTTGGGTCGATTGGTCCAGAGGCGGTTCGCATCCCACGACATTTATGAGGACGGACATGTCTCGGGTGTTCTTGGAAAGGATAAGACACGGATTTGACTGTACTTACAATGGCATCGCGACCTCGATTTGCTTCCTTTTCGCTCGGAAGTTTCATCCAAACACTCTTCAGCCTCTCCTCAAGATAGCTCCCCCATTGCTTGGCTTTGTTCCATAGAACAGGAGAATAAAGCAGTGTCAAATGGAAGACTTGACATGACTCATGAGTAGCAAGTATGCTTTCTATAACTCTCACTGGCCTGCTGAACCGTCCTCTATGGAGTAACCAACCGTAGTGATTGCAAACTTGACAAGAGAAATGATTACATGTGGGTTCAAGATCATATACATAAGACTGAACTCTGGTTTGATAGCAACAACAAAAACTGTGATATGTGAGTTGGTGACCTTAATTATGGTTCTTTGATGTCCTCCTTAGACATTTCGGTAATAAAGGGGGATGCAGCAGATGACAATTTCATTCCTGTTCGTACAACATTCCCATCTAAAGCTTAAAATGAAAATGCGGCTTTTGAGCGGAGGAAAATCGAGCCTGTCACGTAAAAATAAGTAAAAATTATCTTATCACAAATATATTGCCCTTGTATTATTGCTAGACATATTATGAACGCACTAGTTAAACGGTGCATGGCCACGTAAGAAGACTGTGGTAATATACATATTTAAAAATAGGATGAAGTATCCCTGATTCGCACTGCAATTTGAAGTTGAACGGTTATAGTAAAAATTATGAAAATGGAAATGGAAATGCAGCTTTTGAACTGAGGAAAGTCGAGCCTGTCACTTAGGCCGGCATGGCAACCATTCTGATTCTCTAATTTTATTCCCTAAGAAAAAAATAATGAGAATTCTGTTTGGTAACGTAAATGATTTTGATTTTGATTCTGTTCTCGAAAATATTTTTAGAGTAAAAATAAGAACAAAAAAAAGTTGATTCTAAAAAAAAATACTTTTGAGAATCACAAAACAGGAATAAAGTCTCATATCTATCAATTTTTCTTTTCAGGTCTCTCATCAATTTTCCCTCGATGTAAAATAAAATTCAATATATATATATATAAGATAAAAAAAATAAAATAAATCAGAAAATCCCTAAACATAGAAGAAGCTTAGATTAGACTAATTTGATCTCATGTTCACAAATTTGAGGCTAAATTCTCTAGTTTTCATAATTTTTATTCTTTATTAGTAAAATCATAAATACATTTGCGATTAAACTCGAACCACGCTTCTCTAAGCTCTTAGGGCTTTGTTAGGATTTTATGATACGATTTATCAATATCATGATTCCTTGATTGCGCACTTGATTCCTTTGGTTGTGATTTGCCTAGGTTTATGCATTTTAGACTTAGTCTAGTTTTAGAAAATTTTGAAAAATTGTAAAAATAATCATCATGAACACTTAGCAAGCTCCCATTCTTAATTTTTCTATGAATTAAGACTGAGATTTGATTTTATAGAACCAGAAACGCACATTAATGCAAGGCAGTGTATTTTCTTTGTAGAAATGAGGGTATCGCTTGTGTCGATTATCTGCTCGTTCAAAAAAGTTTGATGAAACCCCATAATAAATGGCAAAAAAAATTAGTGATGATTCTTAATATTTATTTCTACGTTTCAATATGTAGTACGTTATATAAGAGAATCAATATGATTTGTTTTTTTTTGGTTAAAGTACGTATTAGAATCAATATGAATTAGTTTTCGGTTAATTCGAAACGTGGAATGAAATTTCACAAGTTAACTATGTAATTATTTCATTTAACAGACAAAAATTGAAAATAAACAATTGTTCCGGAAATAAAATCTCTATGCGGATATCATTTTTTTTTTTAGGAACACAAATTTTGACCAATTACCAAACACGTTCTGATTCACTTCAAATCATCCAGGGAACAGAATCAGAAAAATTCACTTTAATCAGGATAACATTTTCAAATTGGAATAGTTGCCAAAAGATTGATGAAAAAGTAAATGGAGCACCAGGTTTGGATTTTGCATGAAAATAACCAAAAAGCAACTAGAGAAGATAAGAGAGTATTAGAAGGGACTAGGTAGTCGGTAATCACCAGCAAGAAAGTGGACAGTGAACGGAATTGTGGAAGAACCAAAGCAGAGAGAGAGGAAGTACTGCACTGGCAACTCACAAATGAACTCTAAATTAAAATGCTACTCTAAGGTTGATATTATTTTGGTGACATCACATATACATTAGAGTCAATACCACTTTAAGATTCAAACAATGACCAGGACTACGAACAATGGTGAATTAAGGACAAAAAGAATGGAGCGGGGAAAAGAATAGACGAACAAAAATAATGCAAGCTACATAATCTAGGCCACTTTTACTCCGCTTGGACGCTTTCCTTCCATTGCGTCCTTCTTGTTACGGCAATCGCCGCAAAGGAAAGGCCCTTGCCACGGTTTCGTGCTGGTCGAGAATATAGAACCGGCGTGAACAGAGATGCCCTCGCTAGGTGCAAGGTCGACTTGGCACACCGCGCATACAAATAGACCGGATGTGGATTGCCCCACGGATTCATCAGTCCCTAATCTGCATAACATTAAAGTGGGAGCAAATATATAAATAAAAGAAAAAGTAGACTTTATCAAATTACCAGAGCACATATGAAAATATGTCCAGAAATTGATGCCACAAATCACAGCTCGTAAACATGTGTCAGTCTCCACGTTACGACAATCAAGTGTTCAAAAGGCCAAAGCAATGTGGGTGGCTCATCATAGAACAAGCCATCAGTACACAGGATTATTGTATACATATTCCGCTGCAGTAGACATTATGAAAAGGAGGACACTTTTGAGACAATTCAATTAAAAAGCGCATTTGACAAATTACAGTATTAAGGCTCCGCTGAGATAAATCTCATGAATTAGCTTTCGCACAGAAAATGTGGCAGGTGCACGTCCATGTACAGGATGGAAACAGGCAGGCAGTGTTAATCGTATGCTAATGGAAAGGGGCAGCCTTTTGTGAAGCAAGATGGACAAAGCTCTCGAAATCGCTCTCTGAATAGGTGACAAAGATGCAGACTATGCAGATCCATGCCATGCAAAGAGAACCGTTGAAAAAGCTCCCTAGAGAAGTTTGTATGTTCCACAACCAACCCAAGATTTAATAAAAAAAATATACTGAAGGGTACACTTAATAGATTCTATGATACTTCATAGCCTCACATCAGTCTAGATTCTGTGATCGTGCGATTCAAAGACTATGGAGTATTCATGTGAACTTGCTACTTTTCCTAGATAAAAAAGAATATAAAAAATGTACGCTCCGGCAACCATTGGTCAAAAGAAAAACCATAAAAGATGGACATCTCAAAGAAAAATGAAAGAAAATCATCACGTTTAATATACCAAACCTTTGATTTAGTAAAAGAAGTGCAAACCTTTCTGCGAGCATCGCTGAGCCTTCTTCAAAAAGTTCTTCAACTATGCCAACGGCCGACAGCTTCTTCGACAGCTTACTAGCAGAACCCTTGGACTTGCTCCTAAATAATAGCGCTCTCAGTTTGTTCTGCTTTTTGGGAGGAGGTGCAAGCTGTATGGAATTATCAGGTGGAATTATGTCAACAACAATGCATGTCGTGTCATCCTTCAGCCCTCTTGTCCTCAATGCTTCCTTCAAAATTGAAACATTATTCAGTTTATATGCATTCCCATACTTGATAATAAGTTCAACACGACTACAAGGAAATTGAGAACGCATCAAGTATTAGTAACCAACTCACCTTCACCACTTGTCTAGCAGCAAGTTCTGCAGGCACACCACGACAAGATTTTGCAGCCATTTCGGAGGGAAGGGCGTCCCAAATACCATCTGAAGCAATTATGAGTCTCCCACCTACATTTGATAACTGGTCGCGAAAACGTGGTTATTAGGATTAAATTTCAAGATAAGCAGACATCATCATTTTCATCTGTCCGTACTCTATTGAAATTCTACGCGATCTACTAAGATTAAATAAGCTACATGAAGGATATAAATGCAAAGCTTAACTTCTTCATTCGCTGTTGTTGAAACTTTATTATTAGCCTTATTTGCTATTAAGGGTATTTTAGTCTTTTTCGTTATGAGAGAGATATACATATTGATGTAATCCATCGTTATCACAATATACAATTTCCTTCTCTCTTTCTTTTTCACGTTTTCATGTTATCAGAGCCTAGTTAAAACCTAAACCTAAATTAGCCGATCGTCACCGCCGAGCGCCAACCACTGCGAATTTCGTCGGAATCCTCAGATCTAACCAACAGCCCATCGTCCGGGTCGTACCAGTGCTCAGCTGTGAAGAAGCCTCTGCAATGTGAAACACCCCCGAAGCTCCACGTGCTTCATTCTTGCTTATGAAATTGAGAGAATTTCCCCTCGGATGAATTTGAAGGTGATGTTACGGTTAAATGCATCGGTCGCTGGATCCCCCTGTTGTCCTTTTATGAATCTGATTGATCTGGGTCCGTTTCGAGCATCGTGCTTTTAATGGTGTTCTTGTTTTTCGGCTTTTAACTTGTGGGGGTGTTCGGGCTAATCTTTGGTTATGGTCTCTCCACTATGTGGTCTATGTGATGTATGTGGTGTTCGTGGTGTCTCCCTTTTTTTTTTTTATGTGGTGATGTTGAAATGCCTCTGTACTAATCCGTCAAATAGCGGTGAGATTTTGGTCGGTCTATTGGCTGGTGAATTGATTCGGAGGAACAGAACGGACTGATTCTGTTTGAAGATGGCTTAGAAGTCTTGAGATTGGGATGAATAAGGATAGGGAAGGCCCGGGCGTCATATAATTCTAAGTGCTGCAATTTGAATTTGTTGCCTGTGCTTAGTATTTATAGGTGTTTTTCCTTTTGTCGTGGTCTGTGAACCAGAGGAGAGCAGAATTTTGTTCACCAAGGAGCATTGCGATATTGTAGCTGGGTTGTCGTTGAGTTTGGTTTTATATGATCAGACTTTAACAAAATAAAAAAAGGGGAGCTGGTCAGGTACATGTTGTGGATTAGGCTAAGTCGGACGCTCAGAGTGACGGAATTAATCTGATGAGAGCGACGAGTGGTGATTATCGACTACAAGCAATTCATCAATTTGTTTAGTGTGGCTTATTGTGATAATGGAGTTGAGTTCTTGATTTTTGGTAGTGATTTTTGACAGAACTCATTATTATGTGGTGATTCTAAGAAGCGCATATATTCATGCCAGTGAACTTACTTGTTGATGTCTAAGGAATTGCAAGACTATTAATATTAGTTAAGTTTTATTATTGAGTTATAGATATGGCAAGTGAAGCTAGTATTAGCATGGATACTAGAAGTTCCCGTTATTGCCGCCACTGTCAGCGAATTGGCATACAGAGACTTATTGCTATACTCTACATCCCGAGCTTCGTCCACGGGTAGCGCATGCCGATGTCAAGTCTCCAATACAAAAGGTTCCTGATCAGTCACATAAAATGCCTAGCACTATTATATTGTCTCGCGTCGAGTATGAGTCCTTAGTACGCCCCAATCAGGTGATGGAATATTCTGCTTCTACTATTACTTTGGCACAGACTTCTTCAGGTAATTCATCTTGTTTACTTGCTGCTACGCTCACTTCCTGGGTTGTAGACTCTAGTGCTTCAAATCATATGACCGGTAATTTTAACTTATTGTCTGGTATTACCTCTATATCTCCCTGTTTTGTTACGCTTACTAATGGTTCAAATTCCCGTATCACTGGTCAAGGAAATGTAACCTTGGGTCCCTCTCTCTCTCTCTCTCTCATCTGTTTATCAGTTACCAGCTTTCCCATGTAACTTGCTTTCTGTCAGTTCCCTTACCAGAGATTTGAATTGTTCTGTGACATTTACCTCTACACGTTGCGTCTTTCAGGATCTGAGAGCGGGACAGGTGATTGGTGGGGGGCATGAGTCCAATGTGTTGTACTACTTGGACAAAGACCTCATTGTCGCTGCTGTTGAGAAAAAAACCGCCTCCGACTTCTTTCCAATGCATTGTCATATGGGTCATCCACCGATTGACGTACTTCGTCATTTCTCTCCCATTATAGAATCTATGACTCCTATCCAGTGCGATGCTTGTCAATTTGGCAAACATCATCGGGTATCTTTTCCTTCTCGTGCCAAGAGTCGTGTGTCAATTCTTTTTGAGTTAGTCTACTCTGATGTTTGGGGAACATGCCGTGTCAAAGATATATCTGGTTACAAATACTTTGTTACATTTGTGGATGATTATTCTCGCATAACTTGGTTATATCTAATAAAAGATCGAACCGAAGTATTTTCCTATTTCCGTATGTTCTACTCTGAGATTCTTAGTCAATATCATATTTTTATTAAATATTTGCGTTCTGACAATGCCAAAGAATACATTTCCAACAATTTTCAATCATTTCTTACATCTCATGAGATTTTGCATCAGATACCTTGTCCTTATACTCCCCAGCAGAATGGGGTAGCGGAACGAAAAAATCATTGTCTCTTAGATATTGCTCGTCGTCTACTTTTTCATATGAACCTCCCCAAAATATTTTGGGGGCAGCCTGTTCTTACAGCATGCTCTAATTAACCGTCTTCCATCTTCTATGCTTCGTGGGGGCATACCGTTTTCCACTCTCCATCCCACAAGTCCACTTTTTTCTTTACCACTTCGTGTGTTTGGATATGTTTGTTTTGTGCATCGTCTAGATCCAGGTCATGACAAGCTTAATCGCGGGTTGAAAAGTGTGTTTCTTGGGTACTCTAAAACTCAGAAAGGATACAAGTGTTATAGTTCAAATAGTCGGCGATTTTTTGTCTCGATAGATGTTAACTTTTTTGAAGACCGGCCATATTACACCTCTGTTGACCAATCAATGACTCCGTCTTAGATATTTTGTCAGCAGACATGGCTCCACTGTTGCCTATTCTCTTGGCGGAAGCATCTAGGTCATTGCCTGATTTTCAGTTTTTTGAGCAAACCTATCAACGTCGTCGTTCTGTTCAAAATGAGGTAGTACAGCCACCGCCTACATTGGACAGGCATGCTTCTCCACCAATTCATGTCCCGGCCTCTGATGCGCCGGTCTCTTCTAAGCCTGATTCTGCTACTGATATTCCCATTGCACTGCGCAAAGGTACGCGCTTTTGTGTCGGTCAACCCAATTCCCGATATGCTCCTGATACTGGCTTGTCATATCGTACACATACTCGTCATCCTCTTTCTTAATTTTTATCTTACGATTGTATTTCTTCTACATATTCCTCGTTTGTTGCTTCTTTATCTGCTGTGTCCGTGCCAAGTACTGTTGTAGAGGCTCTTGCTCATCCAGGTTGGCGGTGGGCTATGGAGTATGAAATGCAGGCACTACAAGATAATGGGACATGGCAGGTTACACCATTACCTGATAAAAAACAGGTTGTAGGGTGCCGTTGGGTTTTTACAGTGAAGTTCCAACCAGACGGGTCTGTTGAGCGTCTAAAGGCACGTCTCGTTGCCAAAGGTTATACCCAGACATATGAAGTTGATTATGATGATACATTCTCTCCTGTTGCAAAGATACCTTCTATTCGTGTTTTTATCTCTTGCTGTCAGATATGGTTGGACTCTACACCAGCTTGATGTCAAGAATGCCTTCCTTCATAGCGACTTGACAAAAGAGGTATATATGGAGCAACCCCCAGGATTTGTTGCTCAAGGGGAGTCTACTGGTGCTTGTCCCTTGCGAAAGGCATTATATGGCTTGAAACAGTCTCGTGCCTGGTTTGGCCATTTTAGTGATGCAGTTATTCGGTTCGGTTTGCGGCGTTGTACCGTGGACCATTCTGTGTTTAGCTCTACTTCTCCTAGGTGGTGTGCTTCTGGTTATGTATGTTGATGATATTATCATCACTGGACGTGACTCTGTAGGTATACAAAAGCTGAAAGAGTTTTTAACTCTTTCAGACAGAGTTCAGCACAAAAGAGATGGGCGCTCTGCGGTATTTCTTAGGCATTGAGGTGGCCTACTCACGTGATGGTATCTCATTATCACAATGAAAATATGTTTTGGATATTCTGAGTGAAGTTGGTTTTCTTGGAGCAAAGCCTGTCGATACTCCAATAGATCCTAATATGAAACTTGATGCAGAACATAGAGACTTACTTCATGATCCAAGTAAGTACCGAAGGCTAGTAGGTAAGCTCAACTATTTAACTGTCACCCGACCTGATATTTCTTTTGTTGTTAGTGTGATTAGTCGGTTTATGAGTGCTCCTCGTACTACACATTGGGAGGCAGTTTTACGTATTGTTAAGTACTTGAAGGGAGCACCTGGAAAAGACCTTTTGTTCAAGAATAATGGACAATTTAGTGTCATTGGTTACTCTGATGCTGATTGGACCGGGTGTCCTAACGATAGGAGATTGAGTTCTAGCTATTATGTATTCTTGGGAGGCAATCCTGTGAGTTGAAAAAGTAAGAAACAACATGTTGTGTCTCGATCTAGTACAAAGGCGGAATATCGAGCCATGGCTCATGTGACTAGCGAGTTGCTTTGGCTGAGAAAGTTGTTATCTGAACTCAGCATGCCATCCTTATCTCCCTCGGTTCTTTGTTGTGATAACCAATCTGCTATGCATATTGCCTCAAACCCAGTCTTTCATGAGCGTACAAAGCATATTGAAGTAGATTGTCATTTTGTCCGAGAAAAGATTCAGAGCAAGGAAATGATACTTCAATACACACGGACCGAGAATCAACTTGCTGATATTTTCACTAAGTCATTGAAAGGTAGTAGAGTGATTACTTTGTGTATCAAGTTGGGGCTCTTTAATATTTACGCACCAACTTGAGAGGGAGTGTTGAAACTTTATTATTAGCCTTATTTGTTATTAAGGGTATTTTAGTCTTTTTCGTTATGAGAGAGATATATATTGATGTAATCTATCGTTATCACAACATACAATTTCCTTCTCTCTTTCTTTTTCACGTTTTCAGCTGTAATCACACTTCAAAACAATATATATAAGCTAAAGCGAATGCGTAGTTTGGGTAGTTAATGGGTAAATAAGTTTTAAGGTTTTTAGGAAATATTCGGTGACCAAAAGCCAAACAATTAGTAGGCGAAGTTAATGTTTTTCTACTGAGAAAATAGACGTTACGAATAACAATTGTTGACGATCAATCTAATGTAGAAATCCATCAGCTTTGTTGATTAGGTTCCCATGGAAAAGCGAAGTATACATTTTCTGAGTCAGGCAAAGAGGCACATGGACGCATACTATTCAATCTCCTGGTCACAAAGTATAAATTACCTTCACTTGCTTAACATGGGGTACTGGAACTATAAATTCTCCGACATCCATGTCTCCAATTGACCTGGAAAGGCATAATCCACCTGGCCAACAGCGGAGGGGACCAATCTGTAATGGTTAAGAACACATTTTAGCAAGCAAAGTACAGCAACCACTACAAACAAGTAATCTCCACAGATTTCTGATCATATAGGACAATATACATAAACAAGGGATTCGAGGGAGAGTTTACTGCTGAAGGCACAATTAAGTTGGTGAAACTCGAAGGAACCCAAAGTTAAAACACCATTAGTTAGATTATAATTCCCTCCGTACTACATATATTGAATTCCCCCTGAGAAGTCAGATCTGTTAGCTTATTTCATCATCACACATCCTTCATTGTGGTCTTTAAGTTTGTGACAAAGCTCAACTTCACAAAGCTGGATTTAGCCGATAAAATTGAAGTCAAATTACGGGCTAAAGTCTTGCTATTATTGCTCGCCAGTCGCTAAGATTCAGCATTCACCTCCATGCCTTCTCTGCTCACTGCTTCTGCTCCTGTTTAATGTTTCCTCAAATTCTAATCGCAGTCAACCCTTCTTTTAACCAGAAACATATCTCCACTCCATCTATTACAACCATTCTTATCCAACCTGACATCATCATGGCCATCCTGATCACTATGAAGAGAATGTCAAGAGGAAACAAGTTCAGGAGTCAAAAGCACCTTACCTCAGCACCACCAAAGATGCTTAGTCTGCCGACTTCACCTCCACTTGCAGTGACCCGCTCCCTCCTGCAAATAAAGCCAAATAAGCCATCTGGCAAAAGCAGCAAAAGGCACAAGCCTTACAACACACTTACTCCTCCACGTTATCTTCAAGTCTATGATCGACAGTTAGATTAGAAACAGCACCACCCTGAGCATCTAATACGCAGCGAGAATCTCCAACACATGCAACGGTCACAGTCCATCCATCGACAATTACAAATGTAGCTGTTGTTCCAGAGGTTTCTCCTGCATAAACCATTAGGTGGGATGGATGGTTCAATTCCAAATTATTTTGTCAAAGTCTCTCTTTAAACAATGTGAACTGTTGACCCAAAGAATGATATCTACACCTCTCCTCTGAAATTCCTTATCTGTCTTCACAAATCCTGCAACTAACGCCCTAGGGAGAGCTTGGAGCCAATCCTCACGTCCAAGACCACGAGGCATAGTGCTGATAATATGATTTAATAAATGCTCCCTCGAATAAATGGCAGCAGCATTTCCATTATGACCATCAAAGACCTAATGATTAGAAGAAGCCGGTGAGAGGTTGAAAACTAAATCATTCATGAATTGCACGCGTGCACCAATCTCCTTTGTTTGACGAGTATGTAGTCAAGGAAATGAAATGATTATGTTTCTGATAGTAACTATAAGAGTAAGGAAGAATTTACTGTAAGCAATTGATTGATGCCGTGTTCATACATATCCAGTGTGAATCAGTAAGTATTTTAGAGCAGTCCTCAGTCCTAATGAACTGCTTATGCAACTCCAAGCTTCTAAATATAACAAAGGTTCAGCCCTTTACAAGTGATGATAAAGCGTATAACAAAGCAGATCCAGGTTTAGCTTTATGTGTTGAATCTGAACAAAGAACAACCAGTTCTGAAACTTGAGAAGTAAATCACAATCCCAACATCAATCAAGACACTGACTTCAATTTAAACCACTCAAAGTTCCCACAGAGTTAAATACAGAACTCAAATAGACAATTCACTTAGCACTCTCTGATGCTGAGGTTATAAAGAGTACCATAAACGGAACAAAAAAGACCTAAAAAGGGGTTCTTACCGCAAAAACAGAATATGCTGATGAAGGATTTCCGGGGACCCGCTGACAGTCCGTCTTTATCAGAAAGAAATCTTCTCCCTTCTTAGATTGGGAAGCACAGCCAGACCTCACAGTGGGCTTCTCCAATTTCTCGTTCTTCATTTCTCTGCTGATCAGCGCAGCAAGAGGCACTAGATCGTGACTAGGGCGCCTCCCTTCTCCAGAGGCCATGTTCACTTCCCTAATAACTTCAACCCCCTCCCTCTGGCTGGCAATTTTAGTTAACCCTTCCTCTAAATTACATTATCCTCAACAACCTTAGCATCTAATAACCAAGCTAAGGTCAACAAGACCCAGAAAGCTCAACGGCACAGCTCCTCGCTAATTAAGGTTGTGGCAAAGTTCCACTCCAGAACAAGACTCTGTTTTGCTTCTGCGATCAGTAAAGAAGTTGCTGAACTTGATCTGCGACAGAACATTCAGAAGATCTATTAGAACAGCCACTAAGTACCCAAAATTCGGCGCTCAGCCTAACACAGAAAATCAATCCTTTAAGCAGTTCAAACCAGATTTGGGCTGGATCGACCAGATTTAACTGAAGAACACTCGATTTAATGACAAAGGATCTGCTCAAGTTAGCTGATTAATGCCCCTCCAGACATGGAAGAAACTCGAACAAGGCTTAACTGTGAACTACCTGAGAGAATGTCTGCATGTACGACCAAGCACAGACCCAAATGCAGATCCAATGGCGACACTAAGCAACAGCACCACGTTGAGGAGACAATGGTGATGGTGAGAAGAAAAAAAAAAAGAGAAAGCAACAGATATCAACACGCAAAAGAAACGCGTATTGATGAGGAGATATGAACTGGAAGAAACCACTAAATCGACTACCCCCCAAAAGATCCCCCTTTTTAAAAGGAAACGAATAATAATAATACAGAAACAAGCATCGGAACTCGGTTTCGGGAGAGAACCAGGTCAGCTTTCGCACACTCACCGTTCTCTTCCGCAGACAACCTTAAACGAAGGATCTAACAAAATAAAATAGGACAAAGGAACTTTACCAAGAAAAATGCGGTTGCTTGGCGAGACGAAGCTTTTCCTTTTTCGTATCGAATAGTTCGGAGGAGAGAGAGAGAGAGAGAGAGAGAGTAGCTTCGCCGACTACCGGAAAGCAATCTGCCTACAAAGCCCCCCCCCGCATTTTTTAACCCGCTGAACGACTGATTCCATAAAAAGCTTCCTTTTTTATTTTCCGGCGAAGTCCTCGCTTTTTTCCCGGGGAAAAAAAAAAGGGAAGTCTTTCCCCGCAGTGGTGCGAAAGATGCGGAGAACTTATGTTCCCTATCATAAGAAAAGCATAGCTCTTGTTTTTTTTTTTTTTGGGTAAGATAGCATAGCTCTTGTTTGTTTGTTTGTTTTTTTAAAAAACAAAATTTAGGGTGGATCTCATAATTTTCATCACTATTAGATTATGTTTGATTGCCACAATAAAATTAAAGATGAAAGAAGATCTAAGATAGGATAAGAAATGTGGATTGATTTGTTATACCATATCCGATATTTGATAAATCAATGAGATACCATCGCAAGCGCAGTTGTAAAAAATAGGAAAATTCTCAAATAAGAGCCTTAAATTGTCTAAATTTTCCAAAGAATGATCTAAAATGGGCAAGTCAGTTTCATAAAAGGACTTGGCAATTGACATGGCGGCCAAAAGCATTTTTGTCCTTCACTTTTTTCTTTTTTTCTGTTTTTAAACTCAAAAAACGATATAAAAAAAGAAAGAAAGATGAAACTTGAAAAGAGAGACACAAAAAAAGCCATTCGCCTATTTTTTTTTTCAAAAATTGTAGTTTTTAAAATTTTAATTAATCTATCTAAAATTTAGGTTTAAAAATATTTTTTTGGACAAAAATACCCTTGATCGGTCAAAATATTTGGCAAGCCGACGAGATCAAACCCATATTTGAAAAAGTCATGGCTACTTCAAACATTTATTTGAAATAAAATATACTTAATATTCTTATTTGATAAAATGAGAGTATTTCAAGTCCCTATTTGAAATTATTTTCATAAAATATAATCATCATAAAAACATATAAAAGAATATGGATAGGGTTGTGCAATCACCAATGACTGACCATCGCAAACCACCTTCATCGCAATAGTCAATCAGTGGTGGTGGTGGCTCTAGATCTCGACCTTCAAGTGCACACATGACTGCAGTAACCTTGTTATCTTTTATCGTAACGATGGACCATCATCACGACTACATAGGACGGACGATGAAATCATGTGGGAGGGGAGAAATCTCAGGCGTCCGCCACGACGGTGGCCATTTTTATAGGGCTATCGAAACCGTGTGATCATTCTATGGCGATTTCCGGTGCAAGCGAGAGTTGCCGTTGTTGCCATCGCTTAAGCCTTTCGCTTTTTCTCTTGATGTCCCTGTTGTATAGCCCACACTCATTGCTCTTTAAGTTATTCGAGATTTTAAGCCATGTCCTTAAATGCCTGTAATATGTTCTTGTAAATGAGGATATCAATGCCACGGCAGCACTTTGTCTTTCAACCCCACGGTAATGACTTAAATATCCTCATTTATAAGAACAAAAAAAAAAAAGGCTAGAAAACCTTAGCCTCAAAACCACCTATGGACCCCCCAATCTGCCCCCATCTCGGCATCTCCCCTCGTCGCCGCCATGCTGCTGATCATGGAGCTTTTTGCGGTGGCCCTTTGTGGCGACGGCAGCAGCAGAGTGACGATGAAGGGGGTAAGGAGGCGAATTTGTATTTCCAAAAGCAGAGGGTGACAAAATAA
This sequence comes from Rhodomyrtus tomentosa, assembly GCA_028455895.1. NCBI lineage: Eukaryota > Viridiplantae > Streptophyta > Magnoliopsida > Myrtales > Myrtaceae > Rhodomyrtus > Rhodomyrtus tomentosa. Next base: position 5,583,633 of record JAPCWY010000003.1, on the reverse strand, counting down.
CTGGGTGCAAGCTCGCACCTCGATCCAACTTCTTATTCCATGACTATTGTTTGATTGATTGGCAATTTTGGGGGGTGATCATCGAGCGCCGTTCCAGTTCCACCACCCTCTCTCCCATCCCAAGTCAACGAGGACTTGGAAGCAAGAGAAACTTCCTTGGATCGATGCACTTACTTTTGGATTTCTTCTCCCAGTTTCGCGAGGAAACTACCCGGAAACCGTCGTTGCCGTGAGACAGACTGGACCTTGAATCGAGTGTGTGCTTTCCTTTTGGCCTGATTAAAAGGGGGACAATCAACTACTTCTCGCCAACCACAAATTGCTTCGGCCATTCTTGTTTATGGTTAGGTGGGTACCATTTACCGACACACCACGTTCTTCCCCCCCTCGTTAGGGGCGTGGACATGGCGCTTTGGACGGAGTCCCCATAATCTTTTCGGATCGATAAATACGCGAGTCGCCCCCGTCGAATGGAGGGAATTTATGATTGATTATGACTATGATTACCCCGCTATGATACGATCTTATGATGACGAGATGAACAATAGTTACACTTGAGAACTCGCTCTTTCTGAGAGAGGGTTCCATCCCCATCATTAGCGCTCTTTGGCTAACCACTTCGCTTGGATTGCGAAATCTCCACTCGACCGATCTCCATGAGACACGGACTAGACCTTGTTGGCCAAACGAGACATTTGACCATCTTGACTTACCATTACACCGCAGCAACATTGCTTTGTTGATTTGATGACGTGTATAAATCTAACTTTGTTTACTTGTATATACAGAGCGTAGACACCCCTTGATAAGAGGCGCTACCATTCACCGTCACGTCTTAAATGATTTTTTGTCAAAAATAATTTGGCATTACACGTGAATCAACAATTTCAGACGGTGGTATTACATGTTGCTTTTAAAGGGCCTCGTCCCCTAAAAATTCCTCATCTTTAGATCCAATCTCAATTCCGCCCTAAACATTTTTACTTCAGAAAAATCACAAACTTCAACTCTTGGCCCAATTGCTCCGATTAACCCTTGGTCCAAAAGTCACCACCGAATTCTTGGAGATTATCAACATCAATAGGTTGTTGTCGCTCCATGTGAAGGTGAGGGCGTTAACAAAAGTCGCGGTTTTTTATAATGAACCTCAAGTGGCTTTGATGTTTGATAATTCTGAAAAAATCAGTGATGATTTTTGGACGGGAGGTTACCGGAGGGTATGTTTTGGATTAAAGTGAAAGTTTGTGATTCTTTTTTTAGATAAAGAAAAGTTTGGAATTGAATTGAGATTAACCTAAATTTAGGAACTTTTTTTTTTATGGAATTAAGCCAAATCCTAGATGAAAATATCGATCATATAAAAAAAAAAGTATATTTACTGCACTGTCATAATTACAATAAATTTAGTAATTTTTAAATAATCCTCCCGTTCGCATATACACCGTGTCACCTTGAAACAGATAAAATGATAGTTGAATCCAAAAGTGACCGTTCCCACTCATTTTTTCCTCCGTTCTTGTGGTTTTCGCAAAGGGATGATAGCCTTAGGAAGTAAATATCCGAGATGGTTTTTAGGGCTAGCGCAAGAGTTCATCGTAATTTGTCGGGGTTTTGGTCATTTCGCGTTTCACAGATTAAAAATGTCATCAGCACGTAAAAGATGCCGGAAGGAAACGAGCCCGAACGCAACCCCAAGGCTTCGGAATAGAGAACAACATAAAAGAGACCCGTGTTGTTTTTTTTTTTTTTTAATGCCTCGAATTGGAGAAACTTTCACCGCAGTGAAAAATGCTCAACCGACGCCTGTCGCCAGAAACGGTCCTTGTCTGGTTGTTTCCCAATCTTTTCAGCTCGTTCCATCGTCCTTCGCCTGGTTCTTCTTCTGCTTCACTCGCGCGGCCGTCCTAGTCCTTTTGCCGACAAGAGATTAAATGCCAAAGGGGCCCGAGACAGATGAAAGAAGGAGACAGCTTAGATCGCCAACCAGAATGGGTTCTATACCGTCAGTAGTTTAGCGCTTCGAGGAAAGTGACAGATGGGTCGAGTTTTGGGCAAGCAGCTCAACCAGAATATCACTCCCAGGTTCGGATTCCTCCGCTTAATCGAGACTCGAGAGCCTGTACTTTCCCTGGACGGTCCATACAGGGATCTTTCTGTCACTAAAAAGGCCTTGGCTTTGCATGAGCGCGGTCGCTCATGCTGATTCCATTTAAAAAAAAAAAAATTGTGTCCCGCTGCTTAATTAACATGGAAGGACATCAAAATGAAAAAAAAAAAATTGCGGAAAAAATTTCTGAATCCATTGCACTCATGAGTGCTAATTCAGCCTTGAATCTTTTAATTGGCTCGATATGATCATAAAGCTTTTGAAAATTTGTCAATATAGTTCATTCGTTCAAATTTGGTCGGAAATCGCTTACATGAGCACTGGTCTGGCACCACCCAAGATGACGTGAATAATTTTGTAAATTCTATAATATTTTTAAATATTAGATTATTTGTGGTTCGTTCTTTTTTTTTTCTCTCTTCTTTCCTTAATTGCCGCCAAACCGTGGATAACCGCAGTCCTACGTGGCACCGTTGAAACTGAAGTGGACTATTTGTATATGTTTTTAATATTTTTAATTAATAAATAATTTATATATCTTTTATTATATTTTCCCCCCTTAATTGCGGCTCGCCAGGTCGCGTTGCCCAGGCCCTTGCTAAATTGGCCAAGAGTGACCCTTCCCAAGCCCTCTCCAGCCATTGGCTGTGACAAGACACCGACGCAATGGAAGAACTTAAAAGAAAAACGAAGAAAAAAGAGAAAATTTTGACAAATTATCCATGTCAGTGCCGATCACGTGCCACATCAACATTTTTTCCGGTCAAAATTGATCGGAAAGACTATATTAACAAATCATCAAAAAAAATTATGATTAAATTAGCACAATTGAAATACTTAATACTGAATTAGCATAAATGTAATGGATTTGTGATTTTCCTTTTTTGGATAATTTTACCCACGTCAAGCTCAAAGGCATTGAATACATCAATATATGCTTGCTTAAGTCGTCGTCTTTTCTTCCTTGGAATGGCTTAAGCATCAATTACGGTTACGGTAAGAAGGAAGCTCATTCGTCATGATTCTGCAAACGCAAATCCCTTTCAGACAAAAGGGAATAGAATGTTGATGCTCGTTTTGTTGTCATTATGGACCGATTCAGGAATTTGGGGACATTCATCCACCCAACTAATTGGTGAATACGAAATAAATTTAGCGGTCCTTGGTTCGATGCGATTGGTTGGTGGAGAGCGATGCGACACTCCGCTAATGCCTATTAATCTATTGAGGAGGGATCGGGGCTAGCCTAATTGTACACCATGACATCGTTTTGACCTTAACTACGGGGGGATCTCGTATATCTTCTTTTACACGTCGACTTTAAAATCAATTTAGGCACATGGGCATGGATGGTAGCGTCTTAAATTTTTAGAAATTGACTCGGATCCCGTTCTAAAAAAGTCGAGGCATTGTGATGTGCCATTTTTATTTTGAACCGAAGCAACTTTAGAGTATTCGACTTGAGTTACGACCGACACGATAATCAAAATCTCTTCGATCAATCTCCAAAAGAGTAGAAAAAACAAGGCTCTCATTCTTCTGCCATACTTAAATGGCGACCTTATAGGATGGAGATATTTGCTGAAACGTTGTGTTAAATGTAGCACACACTTGTTAGAAATTGCATTGAACACCAAAGGGTGGAAAGACCGACAGCTCCCGTTAGTCCCCTCATGTCCATCCGTGGACACGGTTTTTGGGCTAGATCCTTTGCACAAATAATTGCTGCATGAGCACATAATGCACTTTCATTGGAAAAATTACTTTAAAAAGTTATAAACATATTATAATTATACCAATTCAGTCTTAAATTTTTTTTTTGTTAATTGAGTCATAAATATTTTTCATTTGTGATAATATATTCCTTACGGCCAACTTTGGCCAGCCGACATTTATGTGGCAATTTCAACTAATAAACCTTTTTTTTTTCCTTTTTCTTTTCTTTTCTTTCTTCTTTTTCCTCCGACCGACCATGAGGTTGACCAAGTCCTCGTCATGGTTGGGTGACGCCGATCTCAACATTGTTAGGCGAGCTCTCGCTGGACTAGCCAGTTGGGCAATCGGTTAGAAGAAGAAGAAGAAAAAAAGAAAAATATATAGATAAATATATAATTTAAAAATAGCAAAAATATTAGTAGGTTGCTATATCAGTGCCAGTAGGCCAAAGTTGGCTGGATTGATTGAATTAGTACACTTGCAAAAGATTTATGATTAAATTGACAAAAAAGAAAAGCCTATGATTGAATTGATATAATTACACTATGTCAACTATTTTTGAGAATTTTCTCCACTTTTATAGGGTTTATTGGATTCATAAAACGCAGCCAAACGAAACCCTAAATAAAATCCATGTGTATATCAAAATCAAAATATGTTCAAAATGTACCTTTTGCGATCGGCGACAAATTAACGATCGGTTGTGTCTGGATTAGCGCTCCAAGCGTTGCGCCTCTATCGGTATCCATACATACAGATTGAGTTTTCCAACGATCCAAGTGCTAGCTTTCAGATCTTGGAGTATCTTTCGCAATCGCCTAAACAGAGAACTATTCTCTATATTTCCCTTCGAGAATAATATTCTCTCCCTATATCTGAGGCGTCTCTAAGTTTATTTCTTATAACCCGCGTTTGGCGGTTTGGGCCTCATGACTTAATAGCTTGGGCCCACGACGTCCTATAAACCATCCACTCGACCGTGCATTTAATCATTATCTCATAACGCACACAATCATATAGATGTTCGTAATATGATAATAAATTGAGATCTAATTCTTAAGTAGATTAAGGCGCAGAGAAAATATTAAATCAATTCGCTATTGTGTGTGATCCTGTAGATTCACTAGATATTAACAGTGTACTCAAAGTTCTTTTGACCCATAAGTCATAAGCGATCTCTAGCAAGACATTACGATTACCTAAGCATAGTGAAGGTCGGTTTTCCGACACAACCTTATCCACAACTAATGTTAGAGTATCAACCTTAATTGACTCTTAGGGCAGACCACTAACACTATTGTTGTACCGAAATCATAAGATAAAAAAAACATCCTTATCCATGCGTCTCATATCATACGACAACATGGACCTGAGTTGATGAAACCAAATTCTACCGTAGGTATTCCCCAAAGCGTCACACACTCTATTTTGCCCAGAAAATTATCCAATCAATGATAAATCTTAGCACGAAATTTCAATATAGTAAATTTGGCCAATTTTCGTCGGAAATAGCTGACATGGTACGTCTGTATAGTTGATTTAGGATTGATAGGATAATTTCTCTCTATCATGCCGTTCATTTATTTTAACATAAGTTATAGAGAGGTTGCTGAGACCGTATGCGAGCAAATATCAGCCAAGCAGCGCAAAAATACAAGCTTTATTCCATCATTCTAATCTCTTAGAGCTTAATCGTCCCTCTTTCTTATGCATGCAAGCAGATAATATCTAGGCCCACATATGTATCACCTTTCCAGAGGAAAGCCACAATATTCTGCTCAATATTCACGTTCTTTGGAAGATAGAAGACATTGCACCAATAATTGATGATGCTTTCAATAACAGTACTAATAAGCTGAAGCCGAGCAGCGTAATATGGAGAAAATTATCAAAAAAATCCTAAATCTTTTACATTTTTGCTAATTCAATCCCAAACAGTATAAGTTTACCGATTCGGTCCTAAAAATTTTTGCCTTTTACCGATTCAGTTCTATTTTGCTAGAAATCGCTGATGTTGACACTATCTTACATGACACCATCTACCCTGAGATGAATAATTTTTTTTTAATAATATTTAAAATTAATTTAAAAAAATCCATTTTTTTTCTTTTTCTAGGTTAGAGACCAGCAACCCCGCCAAATTAGGGCTAGCAGGGGCAAGCGAGCCCCGCCAGACCTTGGGCGAGGAGTCGCGACCCTTGCCCTAGCGGCCGAGGCGAGGGCATTTGTTTTTTCCTTTTTTGGGTTAGAGGCCAATGACCCCCATCAGATTAAGGTCAGCGGAGTCGCTGGACTCTAACCCAGAAAAAAAAAGGAAGAAAATTAAATTATTTTAGATTTTTTTAAAATTAAAAATTATCCATCTCAATGCAGTCGATGCCACGTCAATAATTTTCAGCCAATAAAACTGAATCAGTAAAAAAATGAAAAATTTTAGGACTGAATTGAAAAAATTAAAAGGCTTTAGATTGAATTGAGAAAACTGCGAAAAGTTTGGGAATTTTTCGACAATTTTCCCAGATAAGATGAATCCTGCCTCTCCCACTTGCTCGTTGTACACGTCAGAGAATAGAAAGGTTTCTATTAGTTCATAGCTTGAATTTGCCAGAGATCTTATCAATGAAGGCTGACAATCATGAACTGAAAGCTTACCCAAAGCAACTCACAGAAGGATGACCACCCTCAAAATTAGCTGTAATGCATCAGGGATAACAGCAGTGAAGATGACAGTTTTATCTGGACTTTAACTTCAACCCCATGGAGAATATTAAACCTGTCAAATCCTTCAAAAATAGCCTCCAAAGAACGCTTACCACCATTCAGAAAAAAGAAGCAAATCAGCAAATCCTCAATTTGTAAGGTGAGTATTCTTACGTAATGGTGGAACCTTGATGTCCCCTCTGTCAGCAGCAGCATGTCACAGCAGAAATGATTTCAGTGGCCAAACAAACTGGTAAGGTGGTGTGCTTGGTAACACATCTCAACAAAAATAAATAAATTCTAATTAAAAATTAATTTTTCTACTTTTCTTCAAAATCAAAAAATTAATTTTTCTACTTCTGCTCTAAATTGACTTCTGATAAGAAAAATTCATTTGATAACGATTGAAAATTTTTACTTTTAAAACATGCAACACCCGCAGGGCGGTCAGCGGTGGGCCGCGGCAATGCTCGGTGGAGGCCGATGTGGTCAAATAAGTGATTCTGAAATCGAGAAATAAAAAATTTTTACTTCCCAAAGTTGACCAAAAACTCAATTAGAAGTTGAAAATCATACTATACAGTAAAAATCTAATCTTACTATAAGTCAATTTTTTTACCAAACGAATTTCTACTTCGGCAAGGTTTTTATATTTCTCTGCCAAATTGACTTCTGGTAGATAAATGAAGAAAAAGAAGTGTTATCATGCAACCCTTTAACCTGCTAATTTCCCATTAACCTTGATGGCTAAGCGTGAATCAATTGTTGAAGTTTGTTTCTAAAATAAATAAAATATTACTTTTTTACATCCCACATCGAATAAAAAATATAAAGCAATTCACTTTATTAGTTAGAAGTCTAGTATTGTATTTCAAAGAAAAAAAATAGGCAAGTGGGCTACACCCTACTATAGCCGCATGTACGTGCGATTATTAGCGGTGCGGAATTGACTCTATTCAATAATTATTTTTATTTTTCATTTCAAAATAATTTATTTTATAAATGAATTTCGTAACTCATTGGAACAATGCAACTGTTCATGGATATAAGACTATATTACAAAGGTTTATGTCTGTTTGGACATAACTACGAAACTGATATTCATATAATCTTTGGAGTGCTTGCGCCTAGTAAAAAGTGTAATTGGATGTATAATTTCGAACATGAAGACGTATGTTGAACTATCTGTTATTGGGCACAAAAGGTTGCAATTTTTCGTACAAAAGTCTGTCTTCGAAAAATTATGAAAAAGGTGTATTTAAATAAACTGTTATGAATTTCCTTACCAAAAAAAAAAAAACTGTTTTTAACAAGAAGAGTTGCATGAGAATCAACTGATTTTCGGACGCGAAAAGATGTGTTTATTTCTCGTTATATATTCTAGCGTTCTGTTCATTTCAACACACTTTCCTCACTTTCAATTTTCGTCAAAAACTCAAAAGATACAGCTTTATTTTTTGATTGTTTCGCATAGAGTTTTTGGAGTATTGTTAGAATTGCTATCTAATAATCTCGCTTGAGACTTTGTTGTATCTTGGAGTATTTTTGTCGGTAATCGTTAGCAACGTTATGGGGCAAATAATTCCTTAAAGAAAGTGCTATCACGCCTCAGAGTCAGATTCTTTTATTCATCCGGTCTCGCCATATTTTTCCCACAAGTAACACTTGCTTGAATTCATTGAATAGCTCCACTTTACTGAATCAAATGCCTAGTTATGGTTATGGACAAGTTCATTAGCCGCTAAAACATTGTCCAGAATTCTGCTACCACTTATGAAAGCTGTTTGCTTTAGACTGATGATGGAATAACCCTTTCAACCTTTTCGCCAGGAAAGTGGTGACACATTTGTACGTGGCATTGCAACTAGAAATGGGTCTTAAATCCACCATTCTAGAGTGATTAGGTACCTTTTGGAACCAGGGTCACAGGACAGTAGTCGAATTCACAGCACCAAGCAACATTGATGAACTAAGAAAAATCAGAAACAGCGGAAGTAACCACTTGACCAGTGATGTGCCAGGCTTCCTCAAAATAATACATAATTCAAACGATATATTTCTCGATAATAATAACTGATAGGGAAAAAGACTCAAAAAAAAAAAACTTTAAAATATGACCCCTATGACACTTTTGTCTCAAACTCAGTCGTAATACGTCAAAAACCTAAATTTGTACCTACATGACGTATTTACTCCAAGCCCTTTTTTATGACACCATAAACCTCAAATTTGTACCCGAAACATTTATCCTTCATTATATTTTTGCGGCTTCAAATATCTCAAACTTATAGGCATGTGACGCATTTACCCCACTTTTTGAGATAAATATGTTACATGATATAAATTTGAGACTTTTTGTGTCATAAGAAAAAGTTTGGGGTACGTGGTCACTCTAGTAGAGGTGAGCAATTCCGGTTTGGTCCGACCCCTCTCAAGAATCGAGAACCCAAACGGTAGTCCTAAATTTCAATTTTTGAAGATCGGACTGACTGTCTCGAGATTCGAATGATCAATCTTGTCCAATTCCTGAGCAGTCCAATGGACTTGATAAAAAGTCCAATATTCGAGGAAAAAGAACACCAAATGAAGCAACAAAGCACAATTTCCAAACAATCTCGTTTCATTAAGCCTCGTGATATGGTGATTTGTGAATGATGAAATCGAAATTTGAGTAGGGAAATCATAGGAGCAATAATTGAATAAAGAGAAAGAACAAGGTAATGACAAAACAAAATTCAAAAATTTAAAAATCAAATAAAATCGACCGTTCTGGTTCTAACGGATGGTCCGGTCCTATACACCTGTAATCAGGAGCTAGACCGCTCGGCTATCGGTTCTAATTTTAAGAACTGGAAACTAGACCGCCACCATCCGGAACTAGGAACTGGACAAACGGTCCGGTTTGGGTCAGTTCTGGTTTGGTCGGTCCAATTTGCTCACTCCTACACGTTGATACAAATCGAGCGTAAATGTGGCACATGGGTATAAGCTTGGGTTATTTGTGCCACAAAAAAAAAATGCATAAAATGTGCCACAATAGGGCTAATACCTTAAAAAAATCTGTAACTTTAGCTCTTATCCTAATTATATCTTTTGTCTTATAAAAAACCTCAAACTTTAGGCTCAGTATCAATTCAACCACAAACTTTTTTCTATCCCATAAAAAATTCACGACTATAGGTCCTATCCCAATTCTACCATAAACTTTTTTTTGGTCTAATGAAAAATTCCCAACTTTAGATATTGTCCCAGTGTTACTGCTCGCTCACAAATTAACCCTAAAATTTTTACAGTGTCATACAAAATCAAATTTTTACTTGAGTCACAAATTTTCCCTCATTAATCCTCCATCCAAAATTTCTCGTTGAAAATTGATAAACGGAAAACTCCCAAGTACGAGTTATTTGAGTGTCCCGAGCGCAAGCTCTCCTACCCAAGAAGGTGGAAGTTTCCCAAGCACAAGAGATCAGGCAAGATCACTAAGGGCGATTTGGACGGATGGTTAATAGAGGCAGATTTAAGACTCAAGTAAAAGTTGATGATCTTTTGTGAGTAAAGAAATTAGAGAAAATTTGAAACTGGGCCTAAAGCCGGGACTTTATAAGACAAAAAAAAGTTTAGAATAAAATTGGTACTTGACCTAAAGTTGAGAGTTTTTTAGGAGACAAAAAAAAATTTAGAATAGAATTGAGACCGGACCAATGTTGAGATTTTTTATGGGACAAAAAAATTCTACGTCAACCCTATGGAGAATATTAAACCTGTCAAATGCTTCTAAAATAGCCTCCAGAGAACGCTTATCACCATTCAGAAAAAAGAAGCAAATCAGCAAATCCTCAATTTGTAAGGTGAGTATTCTTATGCAATGGATGAAGTTTGGTGTCCCCTCTGTCAGCGACTCAGCGGCAGCATGTTACAGTTTAGAAAGGATTTCAGTGGCCAAACAAAGAGGTAAGGTCACATAAGATCACCTTTCCTTTTTGCCAAAAGTTTAACCTGCCAATTTCCCATTAACCTTGCTGGGTAAGCGTGGATCAGTAACACATGCTTGAATCCATTGAATAAACTAAGGAGGAGCATCAATAGCCCCGGAAATATTGCTCAAGAAGCTCCAGTTTACTGAATCAAAGGCCTAGTTATGGTTATGGACAAGTTCATTGGCCGCTAAAACATTGTCCAGAATTCTGCTACCACTTCTGAAAGCTGTTTGCTTTAGACTGATGCAATGATGGAATATACCCCTTTCAACCTTGTGGTGACACATTTGTACGTGGCATTGCCACAAGAAATGGTCCTAATTCAACCATTGTAGAGTGATTAGGCACCTTTTGGAACCAGGGTGACAGGACAGCGGTTGAATTCACAGCACCAAGCAACATCGATGAACTGGGAAAAATCAGAAACAGCAGAAATAACCACTTGACCAATGATGTGCCAGGCTTCCTTAAAATAATACAATAATTCAAACGATATTTTTCTCGACAATAATAACTGATAGGGAAAAAGGCATAAAAAAACTTTAAAATATGCCCCCTTCGACACTTTCACCTCAAACTTAATTTTGTGACGGTAAAAACCTAATCTTATACCTATATGACACATCTACTTTAAGTCTCTTTTTTTTTTTTTTTTTTACAACTCCAAAAATCTCAAACTTATACCCGTGTGATGCATTTACTCTTAGCTATATTTTTATGGCTTCAAAAATCTCAAACTTGTAGGCATGTAACACATCCACCTCACTTTTTGGGATAAATATGTTGCATGATGCAAGTTTGAAGCTTTTTGTGTCACAATAAAAAGTTTGAGCTAAGTGGTCACTCTAATAGGGCTGAGCGATTCCGGTTTGGTCCAGTTCCTCTCAAGGACAGGGAACCATAATGGTGGTCATGATTTTCAATTTTCGAATACCGGACTGATTGTCTTGAGAATCGGACCGATCAGTCTGGTCCGATTCTGAGCGATCTAATGGACCCTATAAAATGTCCAATAATCGAGGAAAAAGAACACCAAATGAAGCAACGAGCATAATTTCCATACAATCTCATTTCATTAGGTCTCATGATATGGTGATTTGGGAATGATGAAATCGAAATTTGAGTGGAGAAATCATATGAGCAACAATTGAATAAAGAGAAAGAACAAGATAATGACAAAAAAATTAAAAATTAAAAATAAAATGAAATTGACCGTTCTGGTTCTAATGGTTCGGTCCAATCCTGTATCGCTAGAGTGGGGAGCTGGACCGCCCAACTATAGATTCTAATTTTAAGAACTGGAAACTGAACCGCCCTCCTCTAAAACTAGAAACCGGACAAACGGTTCGGTCTGGGCCGATTTCGATTCGGTCGGTCTAATTTGCTCACTTCTGTACAAATTGAGCATAAATATGGCACATGGGTATAAGTTTGGCTTATTTGTGTTACAAATAAAGTATGCAATAAATGTGCCATGGTAGGGACAATACCGTAAAAAAAACTATAACTTTAACACTTATCCTAATTATATCTTTGCCTTATAAAAAGCCTCCAATTTTACGTTCAGTATCAATTCTACCCTAATTTTTTTTTCTATCCCATAAAAAATTCACAACTTTAGGTTCTATCTCAATTCTATCCTAAACTTTTTTTTGTCCAATGAAAAACTCCCAACTTTAGATATTGTCCCAATTTTACTACTTACTCACAAATTAACCCTAAAATTTTTACAATGTCATAAAAAATCAAATTTTTACTTGAGTCACAAATTTTCCCTCATTAACCCTTCATCCAAAATTTATCGTTGAAAATCGATAAATGGAAAACTCCCTAGTCTGAGTTATTCGAGTATTCCGAGCGCAAGCTCTTTGACCCCAAAAGATGGAACATTCCCAAGCGTGAGAGATCGGGCAAGATCACTAAGGGATATTTTGACGGATGGTTAATAGAGGCAAATTTAAGACTCAAGTATAAGTTAGTGATCTTTTATGAGTAAAAAAATTGGAGAAAAATTGAAACCGAACCTAAAGCTGGGACTTTTATCACATAAAAAAAAATTAGAATAGAATCGGTACCGAAACTAAAGTCGAGGGTTTTTTAAGAGATAAAAAAAGTTTAGAATAGATTTGAGATGGGATCAAGGTTGAGATTTTTTTATGATACAAAAAAAAAGTTGACGAGAGATTTTGGACTATACCTGAAGTTTGGGATTGTTTACATGACATTGGGAGAAGAGCTAAAGTTGGAGATTTTTTACGGTATTTGGCTGTGGAGTGGGCATAAATTTAGAGGTTTGGGTGATTTCTTTCCCTGATTTATACGCTATACCGCGGGATTAGATAACTTTTAACTTTGTAAATAATGGCATAAATAGTAAGTGATGGAGAGCCATTTAAATAATTTCTCAATCGGGACTTCTCTTATTCTTAATCCCAGGAGTAATACAAGGCAACTCATCATACAAGAAACAGATCAATCCCGCGAACTCCCACCCCCTTTTTATCCGCGAATAATTGCAGTGCGAATCACAAGATTCACGTCACAGATATGTTCCCCTCAAACTACAGATAATCCAAAAATTCGAACACCCTTTGCTTTTCATCTCCTTCCATCCACAAGTGTCGAACATGAAATTACGATCTTAGTTAATCTCCCAATATTAGCATCCCATTCAAATCTAAATAAACGCATCCCCTCTTACTTCCTTAACAATCATCCAAATGATCCCCTTCTAATCAACATAACCAGCAAAAAAAAAAAAAAACAAAAGAAAAATCTCCACGCAACTTGATCACTACACTCAGATCACTTAAACTAAGACATCAAAAATTCCAAATTTTTTTTTATGCAAATCATCATGTTTTCTTCAATCAATCCGCACAATATCTAGTTAGTCATAAGAAATCAATACTTTCGTTAACCCTGTGTGTTTCTCAAAATTTTTACGGATTACTTGATGGAATTGAGAGAATAGATATCTATGGTAATCAATCATCGAGACGACATAAGATTAAACGGAGCACGTTATTGATCACAACAAATTGGATTGAGTTTACTTCAAAACTTTTGAGGTTGGGGGGTCTTCGTTCAAAGGGCAAGGCTCCAATTTCTGTGCTTATCTTAGAAAAAACCGGGAGCGAAATTGGCAGGTCAGAAAACGAGATAAACGCAAAAAAGCTGTTTTTAACCTTTGTTCAGAGTCCCATGGACTGCAAATGCAACTTCTCAATAAATACAGAGTCGCGAGTTCTTCCTTTTTTCCGCACCGATCCTCATCGATTTCTTCTGCTTCTTCTTCTTCTTCTTCGTAGTTGCCGAAACGCGACGCGTTCTTCGTCAATCGAATTCTCGTTCTCCTTTCTCCGTTCAAAAAGGTGTCTTGCCATTCTCTGCCATAAGACCGAATCAAACCTGTCGAACCCTTCAAACAAGTTTTCCCCCAAATTTTCCCTCTCTCTCCCCGTCTCTCTGTGCGCGCTCCTTGTTACATATGTGGAGTAATCGAGCCCTTACGGCCAAGCTCATAGGCAGATCTGCGATGCAATTTGGCTTCAAATTCTTGAAATAGCCCGGATTCCTCTGAAGGCGGAGCTTGAGGATGACAGGCGCTTCGCGCGCCGCCGATGGCGGGAGCATTCGACATTTCCTCTGCAACGCTGGTGCCGGGGCAGCTGCAGGTAAGATTGTCGGCTCCGGATTTTTTGTGGTTTCGTTGTTTCGGCAGTGGTGGTCTTCCGATGCTACTTGCAATCTTCTTTTCTGGTGCTATGGATGCTGCGTGGAAGATTGAGGGATTTTAGTCGAATGGCTTGATTTTTTGCGTGCTTGTTGATTGATGCATTGCTTGGTAGCTCGTGGTTCTTGTTTTCTAGCTGGTTTGTGAATTTGTTGTTAATTTGGCTTGCAGGAGCTATTGCGGCCACTTTTGTTTGTCCCTTGGATGTTATCAAGACGAGACTACAGGTCCATGGCATTCCGTCTGGTCATAAAGGTACGATTGTTCTTGGAATATGTAGCTGCCTCTTGATGAGAATGAACTTTTTTCGGGCTTTGGTGATCAAGATTGGGGTGGGCTTGTTTGAGCTTGTGATGCTTAGCTGCAGAAGTTAAAACACAAGCTACTGTACAAGGGAAGACGCTTTTTTTTTTTTTTTTGGTGAGATGTATTATAGTAAGCACTTGAACGTCAACCTCTTGGCAAGGAAGGCTATGCTCTACCATTAAGCTATTTGCTCGAGCTATTGGGGGAGGGATGAGGCTATAGTATGGCAATTATAAGCTGCCGTCCAAATTTTATACTATCGATAGTCTTGTGAGTTTTGTTTCTCTAGGTGTAATTTCTTTCAATTTGTTGTATAGTGTGTCCATGATATACCACTTCATTAATTAAATTCCAGTATGGACATCTAATTTTTACTGCATGACCTAAAACAGACAGAATGACAAGATTGGCATAAATTGTGGGTATTTGCAGGAATTTTAGATGAGGGACTTTGGTGTGTAGAAGTCGTGAGTGAATTTAATAATAGGTCTTGACTGCTGCTGGCTCTAGCAAGTTGATAGGGCGAGGGTCCATTTGGTCGGTCAAAAACTACCTGGGTTGACAAAAGAATTCTGTAAGAAGAACGCCGATCATAATTTTGCAAGAGCCTCTTTAAATATATAGCAACTAAAAGAGTTAGGTAATGAAGGCATGCCAGATGATTGTTTTGCCTACATTCAGTATTAATCCATTACATAAATCTCTTAGGGCAATCCTGTTCGTTCCGTGCTTAATTAGATTGGTGTTAATTGAGAGGAGGCCAGTGCTTCACCATAGTCTCCCTATTGAAGATTCTTAGCCTATATTAGGAATTTGAACTATTTTCAGCGTACAGCTCACTTGGCTCTCTCAAGTCTACATATACATGTCAATACAGTCTCACAACTGGGTGGTTACATGGTGTAGTTGAGTAACACCAATGGGTGGTTACATGGTTAAGGGCAATGGGGTTGTCATCTATCAAACGAAAAAGTACAAGGGGAATGTGCCTAAGAGTTCAAGCGGAGCCAACTAGGAGTTAAATAGCACCGAAGCTCTTTCTAAATCCGTTTGTAAGAGTCCCTTTGTCACCTTGCCCAATTTTCCCATGCGATGTCAAGAACCTAGGGTCAGTCCTCTGTTTGCTAAATTCTGTATGTGCTTTGAAATGATGAGATACAATTCTATCAACAGAATCAATCCTAAGGCTGACGGTTTTCTTCTAGGTGCTTTGTTTGCTGAATATTGGGCTAGAGTCTTACTTATGATCCTTTTTGAATGGTTATTTGTGGACTTCTCCTATTGCCAACCCAATCAACAAAGAATTGGCCTATATGTGACTATTCTTCAGAATTTTTTTTTTTTCAGATCTTTCATTGAGAACAGCAGAATCTGAAGAGAATTTAGAATTTTTGTTAAGCTCTTCCACCCAGGATCAAGAGTGCAATATTTGCTAGGGATGACTATGATTACGAACCATTGATTTAGGGGATAAGCATCCTCCTAAATTTTCCTATTTTAGTGGCAGGGAGACTTTCTCAACAACCAGTTGATTCAAAGTCTGCGGTTGCCAGATTGAAATATTTTATGACTGATTATTGTCTTCAAATAGTGAAATTAGAATGGCCCTGACTTTGGCTGATGTCTAAAAATAGTGATAACCAGGCCTTCTTCCACGGGGTGGAATCAACTACCTGAATCTTTAATGGAGTTGCTCTAGGATTAGGATCACACATTCAGTAAGTTTTTGTGGACTGGAAAGATGCGAGAAGAAATAAGAGGTGGCTATTCATTTCGTTCTACTTTCCTTTAAAGTTTAATATCTGTTCCATAGGTAGATTTTTCCAACCTTGTAAGATGTGAATTCGTCGGGTTTTAAACCTCACAGGTGTGACGTGTAAAAGTAACATTTTTCAAGTTCTCTGATATTCGACCCCCCCCCCCCCCCCCCCCCCCCCCACCCAAAAAAAAAAAAAAAATCCCTGGTAGGCAATAGGACAATACCTATTACTTATAGGTGGAACTAAGTGAAAATAGTAGATTAAAGTGGTTGAAGATGGTAACTGTTCAGAAAGCATGAGCTGGTAAATGGAAAGGGAAAGAGATTGTTATATTAATTCTGGAGTATGGTCAACCTAGTATTATGCAACTAATTGAATGAATGGCATCTGAAATTTTCCAGGCTCGTCTTTTCTTCCAACTTAATAAGCATGTCCTTCTCCCATTGATCTTCAGCTGTTTATCTTGTGTATTCTTGCAACATATTGACCTTGTGAATGCCTCGAAATTATTATCGTTATATCTTGTACATCTCTTGTTTGCTCGCTTTCTGGAACTTGTACTTATGATTACCCAGAAAAGCAATCAGTGCTCCGGAAACAGGTTTTGGGTTAACCTATCTCTTCAAGTTTTTAGCGATTCTGTCCAATATTGTATGTTGCTGTTCCATCTCTTTCCCATTTACATGCAGGGAGCATTATAATCACAAGCCTACAGAACATAGCAAAGCAGGAAGGTGTGAAGGGACTGTACCGTGGTCTCTCACCAACAATTCTGGCTCTTCTTCCAAACTGGGCTGTGAGTAGTACTAACTTTTCTTCTATTGACTAGAATTGTCAATTTTAGTCTGCGAAAGATATTATGTTGGATCTGTTGTCGCTATTGTCAAGAGGAGATATTTGTTGTTATGATTTTCTCTGGCTAATAGCTCCCAACCTCTTTATCATCTGATTAGGCAACCACGTATCTCATCATCTGTTGGTGGAGATTAGGTGGCAGTGCTGCTCAGTGACCAGTGACCACCTCCTGTTAGCTTTTACACCACCACGGTTAACTAACACCATGCCTACTGTAATCACCTTTTACCTGCATGCACATCTAGTAAGCACCAAAAGAAAAGGGTGCTCTACCACAAAGTTCTTGCAGTTAATGCTTCATAATCAATTCGTGTGGAAGTAAGCTGGGACATGGTCTCTAAACAACAGCATATGTGGAGTGAGGAAACCATTTGTTCCTTGCATGAATTAAAACTGTTGGTGGCTGGGGAAAATATCTACAGTGCTAATTTCTTAGCTGCTAGATAAGGAACTTTTTTTGAATTCTACATATCTTATATGTGCATGTTGTACACACAATTTAGTGAATAAAACTGAATTTAGTAGGTAAGGGACTTTACAGTTCAGGAATACTGCTTTTCCATGTAAGAAAATTCTGCTGCGGTCAATTTTACATCTCATTAGTCAATCTGGGATGTTCCTTCTATCATCTTAGATAATCCTGGACCTTTGCAAGTGGCTGATTGTTAAAGGTTTAATGATTTTGTTCAACGTTACCGATGCATGTGAGATAACGTGTGTTTGCTTTATATGCGTTTTTAAATGACAGAATGCTCGTCTATATGTAGGTCTACTTCACAGTTTACGAGAAACTTAAGGGGCTAGTCCATTCACATGGTTGGTATTCACAGAATCATTTACTGAACAGCAGATCTCCTAGATCTAATTGTTTCATTGGATATATTGTGTCAGCATTTGGGGATTATATATGTTGTAGATGAAGTCAATTGATGTGTACTTTGTCCTTTGATCTTATAAAGCATTTGATGTCTTTGGATGCAGATGATAATGGCAATCAAGTAAGCACGGGAGCCAACATGATAGCTGCTGCAGGTGCTGGAGTTGCCACAGCAATTACTACAAATCCTTTGTGGGTTGTAAAAACCAGACTCCAAGTAAGTTGGTCAGTGGTTATTCTGCCTTTGTGAGTTTCCTCTATGATGAGAGTTTCAGACTACAAAAGGATTGCACCAGGCCAAGCTTCAATTATTCTTGATATCTCAGATTCGACCTAGTCACTTGGCTTGGGTAACTTCAGAAAGTAGCCCGAAAGTAGCCCCAGAAGTCGTGATCTAATTTCTCCAAATGATTTCATCTGTGTTGCTTATGTTTGGTAAAAATTGCAAAAAATAAATAAATAAATTAGTAAAGGGTAGATGTTGCCGGGAATACTGATTTCATATTTGTCTTCTCCATCTAAAGTCCCTCAGTTTATTTGGAATGGACATAAATCCTCTGTGATCCTCACATTCAAAATTCTAGCTTCATAAGATAAAATCATGTTTTCTCTTTTAATTTGAGTAGCAGGTTACTGCTAGCTAAGTGACAGTGTAAGGATTATCCTCTTAGATTTCACTTGCGACATTAGTTGCCTTTCTTATTGTAGACACAGGGTATGAGGCCAGACGTGGTTCCATATGGAAGCGTACCTTCTGCTTTAAGGCGGATTGCACATGAGGAAGGTCTTCGTGGTTTGTATAGGTCAGTTTTTGCAACAGATTTGAATAATCCAGACTTTCTATCAGGAATATTTCATTTACTGTTGGTAGTTTCCCCCCCTACTTCTTTGTTTGGTACAGTGGCATTCTCCCATCATTAATAGGCATAAGCCATGTTGCAATTCAGTTTCCAGCATACGAGAAGATCAAATGTTATATAGCGCAAAGAGGTATATGCGTGTTCTAATTGGGTGCATGAAAATTTCGTTTTTGTATTTTTGTTGTTTTGATGCAGTTATTTTTGTCTGTAATTTGTTTCCAGATAATACGACTGTCGATCAACTTAGTCCCGGAAGTGTAGCAATTGCCTCCTCAATATCTAAGCTTCTTGCCTCCATCATGACTTATCCACATGAGGTATTTTTTTTTTTCCTGGACTGGAGAGTTATTATTTCATAATTTTCTCTAGTAAGTGAAAGCATCGCGCGTAATGTTCACTTATTTGCTTATGTTTGTGTGCACAAGGAACTGATTAGAACTTTGACTACTCAGGTGGTACGTTCCCGGTTGCAAGAGCAGGGACATGGAGCTAAGGTTAGGTATGTTGGAGTTGTTGATTGTGTAAAGAAGGTGTATCGGAAGGAGGGTATTCCTGGGTTTTATCGAGGCTGTGCTACAAATTTACTGAGGACTACTCCGTCCGCCGTTATTACATTTACCAGTTACGAGATGATACATAGATTTTTGCACCGAGTATTACCTCCCGACGAAAGACATTCCCAGTCCCATCCCCATTCTCAATCCCATTCCCAACCAGAAACCAAAGGAACTAAGGAGGGAAAAAATAGTGGAGTCTCTCGACAATCGCAGGCCCACTCACGTAACCCAACCCACATAGTTCCATAGGGAAAGGCAGCTAACAGCATA
Organism: Rhodomyrtus tomentosa; assembly: GCA_028455895.1. Classification (NCBI taxonomy): domain Eukaryota; kingdom Viridiplantae; phylum Streptophyta; class Magnoliopsida; order Myrtales; family Myrtaceae; genus Rhodomyrtus; species Rhodomyrtus tomentosa. The sequence continues at coordinate 5,563,912 of JAPCWY010000003.1, read as the reverse complement.
AGTTGATTAGATTATCTGATGTATCCATTTTATGATATTGATAATTTTTCTTAATGTTTACAAAGAATTGTAGTGCTCAATTTAAATGCGGAGGTGAATAAAGGAATGATCTTTTTTGTTGTTTTATTTATCACCGGGTTGGGGCTGTCTTTTGATTTTTTGTATTTGATTTATGATTTTTGAATATGACCGAGATCTCTAATTGTAAGCACTATTGATTTACTGTGGAGCAGCCCCGCTCTTAATATTTTTGTACCTTCATTGATTGGTGCATGCGTGGGGCAACAGCATGAGCGAGAAACGTATTGGTTGATTTCAATGCGGCTCTTATTTCAGCTGGAGAATCCCAAAATCACAATGCATCATGGAGGTGTCGACTTTGCGTTCGTGTTCTCCTCTCTTGTTCTCCGCAAGCGATATTGAGTGGTCTCTCCTCGCTGTTCGTATCTTGTCAAAGAGACTATATGTTGAATCCCTGGTTGTGATGAGTGCAGAAGCAAATAAATGAAGTTGATAAAACAGTCGTTCTTTTTATGTTTCGTGCAAACGGGATTGACAATCCTTAAAGATTTTAACCTAGCAACAAAATCTGGAGGTTTGCACATCCCGTCGCAGCCATGAACTTCGACCGGAGGGTGAAGCGCTTCACGGAAGTAGTGATCCTCACCTGCTTGCACCACAAAAGCCTCCTCTCACTTTGCGGTTGCACGTCCCGTCACAGCCGTGAACTTCTACTCGTCTGAGAGTTTTTTCTCCAATGGCACTGTGGCTGATCATGTCCAGTTGTCCACAGCATAATAAAAGTGAACCTCACTATGTTCCTCGGCCTGCCCGGGGGAGCACCGCCAGAGACCACCACTGCATTCGCTTACGGCTTACCTCCATTCTTCTGACATTATCCACTGCGATATGACAATAAGCTCTTTCTCAACAAGCATTTTGGTGTCAAAGTTGCAGATTTGGGGCTTTCCGGACTATTCCTCATGATGTTGGTCGTATCTCAACAACTCCTTCACACTAAAGTTGTTGAGAAGACCAATTACTATCAAGAAAATCCACTCATGGCTTCAGCACACTGATGTTGTCCATCGAATTTCCATCATTAATGTGACGTCTTTGAAAATTATTTTCCAAAAATACAATTTCTTAAGACATATTTTCTAGTGTTTGGCTAAAACCTAAAAATGAATTTTTTTCCTTTTTTTCTTCCTTCGCTGATGATTGGCCACAGCAAGGCTCTAGCTCACTCGTGGTCAGCAAGGCAAGGTGAGGCCTTGCCGACCTCGAGCTCGGCCCCTCCTTGCAGGATCTGGCTAGGCGGTGCAAGGCAAGGTCGAGTTTCGCCTCGCCGGATTTGGTCAAGCGACATTGAGCTCAGCCATAGGCTAGGCAAGGCCAGACCTCAAGCTCGATCTCACCTCGCTTGATATGACTTGCCAACCTCAAGTAAGGCCGACCTCGAGGTTTGGCGAGGCCAGGCTTCGCCTTGATCGATCTGGCTAGGCGAGGCCAAGCTTGAAGTCGGCAAGGCGAGGTCTCGCCTTGCTCGATTCCGGCGAGGCTTGGCCTCACCTTTGGCCATGGCTAGTCGTCGGCCGTGGTTGTGGCCGGCAAAAATTATTTAAAAAAAAGTCTATTTTTTAAATGGTTTCTAAAAAAATTGATTTCTTAAATAGTTTTATTAAGTTTTGACAAAAAAAAATAGTTTTATTAAGTTAAAAGAAATATGAAGGAATGGTGGAGGAAAGAGGGAAAATGTTTTCCTCTTTTCAAATCCCACTTTTGAAGATATTTTTTTCATGGGTGTAAAAAGATTCTTCCTCAATGGTAGAGCAATGCCTTACTCCTTCCCCCAGTAGCAGGAGGAAATTGCTTAATGGTAGAGCAATGCCTTCCTTGCCACGAATCTGAGGTTCCAGTGTGAACTTTACAACTACATTTCATTTCACGAAGAAAAGATCATCTGCCCTTGTCCAATAGTGACGGTGGGAACTCCAGGGACCTGTGGTCTGGATAACATCCATTGGAAAACAAAGATGGATGCTATATAGCACCTGCAAGTCCTAGTAACAACCGCCCACAACCCAGCTACGAAAACCAGAACCACTCCAAAAGAGCAATGAAAAAGCATGCAGAAATATCCATTTGAAACTGATAAGCGAACCTGCAGCTGCTCCGGCACCAGAACCGGCAGAAGAAATCTCTGAGTGCTACCGTGGTGGGTGCCGTGCGAAGCTTCGGTCATCCTCGGAAGAATCCCGACGGTTTCATGGAAGTTGATGCGAAATCGCGCCTCAGATGTGCCGATGAACTTGGCTGTACGGATTTGATTATTCCACATGTATGATAAGGGCACGTAGGAAGACAGAGTCAGAGGGAAAATTCGGAGAAGGCTTGCTTGAAGGGCTTCACGCGTGAGGAAAGGCTAAGTCCTCCCGTCAACTAATTAACCTTTTTAATACGAGATGATACAAAGCAGGTTCATTAGTTGACGCGTCGGAGGACTCTTCCATTCCCCAGATACCCCATCTCTATATTCTTATGATATATATATATATATGGACTAATCGAATTCGTTCAGCCAAGTTTACGGGCAGATCTGCATTGCGTTTCTGATCTGAGTTCCTTGAAATCATCGGGATTCTTCTGAAAAAGCGGAGCTTGAGGATGAGTGGAGCTTCACATGTCGCCAGCGGCGGCGGCAGCGCTCGAGATATGTTCTGCAATAGTGTTGCTGGTGCGGCTGCAGGTGCGCTTATCGAACTTCGAGATCCTTAGCTTCATTGTTTTCAGCAGCGATGGTGCTATGGATGCTGGAAGCAAGAGTGTGAGTGGTTGTTGATATGAGCTGCAGGGGTTTTTGTGGCCCCCTTTGTTCATCCCTTGGATGTTGTCAAGACGAGGCTACAGGTCGATGGGGTTCCCTCTGGTCACAAAGGTACGATCTTTGCTCGGAAGATGCACGGACATTGTAATTCTAGTATGTACAACAAGGTTTCTCCAAGATTCGATCTTTAGGATTCTTTTATTTGGATGAATCAAATCATATGTTGTTGGGAATTTTTTTTCCTCCATCTTATTGATGCTAAAATCTCAACAAACTGGTTGACTTCGCCATTGCCCAATTGAAATAGTTCATGACTGATAACTGTCTGAATGGTCGTGACTTTGGCTTTGGGAAAATTGTCTCAAATAATCCTACTTGCCCAAGTTAGTCTCCAATCTTTTTGCCAATTGAGTCTATGCAGCCAATTTAGCAAAATCACTAAGGTGGATTTTGATAGTGTCATGTTGGACGGCGGAATGTCACATGAACGATTTTTGATAATTTTTTTAAATTGAACTTTTCAATGTTTTTTATCTTTGTCTTTTTTTTTTTCCTTACCAAGTCTGGTGAGGGCAGCCACCGTCGCTCTTGACAGGCAAGAATCGAGATAAAATAAATAAAAAAGAAGACAAATAAAAAATAAAAATAAAAATTCATTTTTAAAAAATTGATGAAAAAATTATCCACGTGAGCCGATAGTGTAACGTAAGACGTCATGCGTCCATTTTAGCGATTTTCGGCTAAAATTGATCGAATGGACTCAACTGGAAAAACACAAAAAAATTTAGGACAAAATTGACAAAATTGAAATGTTTATGACTGAATTGGTCAAAGCATAATAGGTTTAGAACTTTTTGGATAATTTTAACCTTTCGCCGATGTATAGAAAGAACAACGAACACTGGTGGAATCAGCTGCTTGAATTCTTTGATGGAATTGCTCCAGGATTAGCATTATACATTCAGAAAGATTATGTTATTTTGAATGATGTGAGAAGAAATAAGAAGTGGCATTTCCTTTCATCTCTACTTTCATCCAAAGTTTAGTGTCTGTTTCATTTGTTGATCTTGCCATCTTTATGAGGCGTGAATTCGTCAGGTTCTACACTAGACTAGTGTGACGTGTAAAAAGCAAAAAATTTCACATCTCGCTGATCGGTGAAAGAACATCGTATTTCTTACAAGTGGAATTAAATGAAAACAGTAGATTTACGGTGGTGGAAGATGGTAACTGCGTAGAAAGTACAATGAAAAAAATATGTGATAGTATTATCAGACTGTCAGGTTAGCAGCTTCCTTGGTTGAATATCATTTGAAATTTTCCAAGATTGTCTTTTCGGTCAACTTAATAAGCACATATCTTTCCACCATCGATTTTCAACTGTTTATCTCGGTATTCTTGCAACATGTAGACCTTGAGAATGTCTCAATGCGCTCATGAGTAAATCTTGGACATCTTTTCTCCCTCTTTTCCTGATTCTATTGCTTGTGATTACTCAGAAAAGCAATCAAGTGTGCCTGAAAACGATTTGTCGGTTTACATATCTCTTCAACGTTTTCAGTAGTTCTGTCTAATATCATATGCTGCTGTTCCGGTATTTTCGATTTGCACGCAGGCAGCGTTATAAGCACAAGCCTACAGACCATAATAAAGAAGGAAGGCCTGAAGGGACTGTACCGTGGTCTCTCACCAACAATTCTGGCTCTTATTCCGAACTGGGCTGTGAGTATTACCACTTCTTTTCTTCTATTGATTGGAATTTTTAGTTTCAGTCTGAAAGAAAATTAGATTGCATCTGTTGCTGTTGTAGATGAGAACTTTGTTTGCTTATTTTCTTGCCGACAGCTTCCAACCCTGTTATCATCTGATTATAATTTCGAACTTTCATCTATCGAATACTGATTAGGCAGCCCCAGGAACCACGTTTGGATTCTGGATATCATGTATGTGTATGTTAACAGAATGCTCATTTGTGTGCAGGTCTACTTCATGGTTTACGAGAGACTTAAGGGCCTAGTCCATTCCCATGGTTGGTTATTACAGTATCATTTACTCAACAACAGATCTCCTAGATCAAAGCTTTTATTTGAACTCATTTATCAGCATTCGAGGATTATATATGTTGGAAACCAAATCGATTCATGTATACTTGGTCCTTTGATCTTATAAAGCGGTTAACGTCATTGGATGCAGTTGATAATGGCAATCAAGTAAGCACCAGTACCAACATGATAGCTGCTGTGGGTGCTGGAGCTGCCCAAGCAATCACTACTAATCCTTTATGGGTTGTGAGAACCAGACTCCAAGTAAGTTGGTCAGTGGTTATTCTGCCTTTGTGAGTTTCCTCTACGATGAGAGTTTCAGACCACAAAAGAATTGCACCACACCAAGCTTCAGTTATTCTCGATATCTCAGATTCGACCTGGTCGCTTGGCTTGGGTAACTTCAGAAACTAGCCCCAGAAGTCGCGATATAATTGCTGCATATGATTCTTTCAGTTGTCTTGCTTATGTTTGAATTGAGTTCACTTACGACATTTGGTTGCGCTTCTTATTGTAGACACAGGGTATTAGGCCAGAAGTGGATCCATACGGAAGTGTACCTTCTGCTTTAAGAAGGATCGCCCGCGAGGAAGGTCTCCGTGGCTTGTATAGGTCAGTTTTTGCTACTGCTTGGAATAATCCATACATTCTACGAGAATGTTTCATTTAACTATTGGCATTCTCCCCCCTCCCCTACTTCCTTTGGAACAGAGGCACTCTTCCATCATTGGTAGGAGTAAGCCATGTTGCAATTCAGATCCCAGCATATGAGATGATCAAATGTTACATGGCGAGAAAAGATATTAAAACTGTCGATCAACCTGGTCCCTTCAATGTAATATTTGCCGCCATAGTATCTAAACTCGCTGCCTCCATCGTGACTTATCCGCATGAGGTATTTTCTCTTTTCTGGACCAGAGATTTATAACTTCCACATATTTGCTTGTGCTTGTGTGCACAAGGAACTGATTAGAACTGTCTTTTCAGGTGGTACGTTCCAAGTTGCAGGAGCAGGGCCAAGGAGGTAAGGTTCGGTATGCGGGAGTCATTGATTGTGTCCAGAAAGTGTATCGGCATGACGGCATTCCTGGGTTTTATCGAGGCTTTTTCACAAGTTTACTGAGGACTATTCCATCCACTGTTATTACATTTGCCAGTTACGAGGGTATTCGCGGATTTTTGCGACGAGCATTGCCTCCAGACAAAAAACTTTCGCAGTTCCATCTCCCACCAGAAACCTTCAAGGAACTAAAGAGGGAGTAAGCCAACCCGCATAGCTCCATAGGGAAACCATCTCTTTGTTGTTTTTTATTCATCGCCCATTGTTGGATTGGGGCTGTCTTTTGATTTTTGTACTTGTTATAAGATTACTCGATCAAGTTCAGTTGGAGAACCCCAAAATCACAATGCACCATGGAGATGTTGACTTTGCGTTCGTGTTTTCCTCTCCTGTTGGCAACAGCTACATTGAGAAACTGACCTACATAGGTTGTCTCTCCTGACTGTTCTTATCTTGTCAAAGAGAGAGTACATGTTGAATCCCTGATTCTAAGGAGTGCGGAAGCAAATAAAGCTGTGTCATGTTATATCATGTGGAAACGAGATTGACAAAAGTTCTTCATGGCTGCGCACAATGCATTTAGGATTTGAACTCAGCAACACAACCTGTCGTTTGCACATCCCGTCATAGCCAACTAGCCATGAACTTCTACCGGGGGGTGAAGCAGTTCATGAACAAAGTAGTGATCCTCACCCGCTCGCACCACAAAAGCCTCGTCTCGCTTTGCGGTTGCAGATCCTGTCACAGCAACAAAACTCACAAAACCATCATAGTTTAATATTTGGACAGCAGCTTCCAATTTCCATATTATAGCCGCACTTTCTCCCCCAATGGCAGAGGAAATTGCTTAACCACAGAGCATTGCCTTCCTCGTCAAGAGGTTGAGGTTCAAGTGTGAACCTTAGAACTATCATTTCGCAAAGAAAAAGAGCATCTGCCCTTATAGAATAGCTTGTCCTCACTAGCTCAACCAAAACCCATCTCAATCTCCATCAACGAAGAGAGAAAAAGTTTATTCTCATCAAGCAGCAACTACATATTCCAAGAAAGATCATGCTTTAACGACAGTGGCAACATGCTTTAGCGACAGTGGCAACGCCAGCGACCTGTAGTCTCGTCTTGATAACTTCCTAGGAAAAATAAAGATGGATGCAATAGCACCTGAATATCATATTGACAATCACTCACAACCCAGCCACTAAATGTAGTTAATCTGGAATTTCATTCTGTCATATCAGATAATCTGCGGACACTTGCAAGTTGCTGATTTTACAAGCTAAATGATTATCTCGCATTATGTCATGCATGGGAGATATCAACTAGTTTGGGATAAATGTGTCGTTGTTGATGTCATGCATGGGAGATATCATGCGTTTTCCTTGTGTCCTCTTTCAAATGACAGAATGCTCATTTATATGCAGGTCTACTCCACGGTTTACAAGAGACTTAAGGGCCTAGTCCATTCACACAGTTGGTTTTCACAGTATCATTTACTTAACAACAGATTTCCTAGATCGAAGCTTTTCTTTGAATACATTTTATCTGCATTTGAGGATTATATATGTCAGGAATGAAGTCCATTCACGTATACATTACAGCACTTAATGTCTTTGGGTGCAGTTGATAACGGCAATCAAGTAAGAACCGGTGCCAACATGATAGCTGCCGTGGGTGGCTGGAGCTGCCACGGCAAGCGCTACAATCCTTTATGTGTTGTAGTAATCAGACTCCAAGAATGTTGATCATTGTTTTCTGGCTTTGCGAGTTCCTCCGTAATGAGAGCTTCAGACTACAAAATAGTTGCACCGCATCAAGCATCAGTTATTCTTTATATCTCAGATTTGACCTGGTCTCTTGGCTTGGGTAACTTCAGAAATTAGCCCCAGAATTTGCCACATAATTTCTACAAATAATTTTTTTTCAGATGTCTTACTCATGTTTGATAGACATTGCTAAAATTTTCAATGAGAAAGTTCAGATGTTGCTAGGAATAGTAATTTCATGTTCGTTTTGTCCATCTGAAGTCATGCAGTCTATTTGTTATGATTGTGCTGTGCGGATGATTATTTTTAGTTGCGGGGTATAAGGCCAGCGGTGGTTCCATACGTAAGCGTGCATTCTGCTTTAAGTAGGACCACGCGTGAGGAAGATCTCCATGGTTTGTAGTTTGTACTTTTCCAAAGTAGGTCAGTTTTTGCTACTGCTCGGAGTGATTCCCAAAATCCAGACATTGTATGAAGCATACTTCATTTATTATTGATAGTTCCCCCCTAATTCCTTTGGAACAGTGGCATTCTCCCATCATTGGTAGGACTAAGTTATGTTGCCAGTCAGTTTCCAGCATATGAGAAGATCAAATATTACATAGCAAGAAAAGGTACATGCTTGTTCTAAGTGGATGCTAGGAATTTCTTCTTCTTTTTTTTTTTGATGATTTCGACAGATTGCTCTTTGTCCATAATTTGTTTCCAGCCTATTTTCTTGTGTTTGTGTGCATAGGGAACTGATTAGAACTTTGTCTATCCAGGGTGGTACATTCCCGGTTGTAAGAGGAGAGACATGGTAGGGATTCTGAGGTTCTGTATGTGGGAGTTATCTCGATTGTGTGAAGAAAGTATTTCAGGAGGAGGGTATTTCAGGATTTAATCGAGGATTTCGCCATTGTTACATTTACCAGTAACGAGATGGTACATAGATTTTTGCAACAAGTATTACCTCTGGACAAAAAAACATTCACTGTCTATCACCATTCCCAATCCCATCACCCTCCAGAAACCCAAGGAACTGAAGAGTGAGGGACCACAGACCCACTCATGGAAGCCAACCCACTTAGTCCTATTGGGAAATTAAGGAAGAGCAGCTAGCAGCAGAAGTTGATTAAATCTGATGATGTATCCCATTTTCTTATTTGATAATTGTATTGTTTAGAAAGGAATGTATTGCTTAATTTAAATGCGGAGTTTAATAAGCCGGTGATCTTTTTGGTTTCTTTAAGTGAGCTCCTTTTTGTCTCCCATTGTTGGGTTGGGGCTGTCTGTTGATATGTGTACACGTTATATGGTTTTTGCAGATGACCTCGAGGTCCAATCGTAAGCACTAATAATTTACCATAGAGCAGCTCCGCTCTTAATGTTTGCGCCTTCATAAATTGGTGAATGCCTGGTGCAATAGCATGAGCAAAGCCATATTGGCTGGTTTTTACATGGCACTTAGTTTCAGTTGAAGAACCAAAACCTACAGTGCATTATTGAGATGTTGACATAGCGTCCATGTTTTCGTCTCTCGCTGACGACACCTCGCTGTTCTATCTGGTCAAATAGGAAGTAGGTTTAATTCTTGAGTTTTAAGGAGTGCAGAAGCAAATAGATGAAGTGGATAGCACTATATGTCATTCAATATCTTTTGCAAGCGGGATCGACAAAGTAGCTTCGTAGTTATGTACATTCCTTCGGATTTTAACCCAGCCATAAAACGTGGCAACTCAGATGCAATATTCATAACCATTCGCTTGCACGCAAAATATCTACTGGCAGCTCATGAAAATTTCAAACCATACTTGGAACGCTGGGAGCAGAAAAAGTGCTGCCGCTATCCCATTTTTGAGTCACAGAAACAGGAGAATGTGTCAGCTGGATATTCTTCAATAGCTGGACATCATCATTATCTGGGGGAGACGCTAGGACATTTTCGTCATCACCGACATCAATAAATTCGTCTGCAGCTTTCTCGCCACTGGCAATTGCCTTCAGTTCCTTCAAAACCTCGTCCATTGAAGGCCTAATCTCCTTGTCCTGTTGCAAGCACCGGAATGCTAGCTCGGCCACTGATGTTGTCATCCTATAAATTTCGCCATCTGACTCAAATCCTAGATTCGGGTCGATCAGTTCACTTAATGCGCATTTCTGAATCTTGTTGACAGCCAAATTGGCCAGGTTAATCTCATGCCTTGCCCTGCTTACGTCCACAGCTGTCTTGGACGATATAAGCTCAATCAGCACTACTCCATAGCTGAAAACATCGCTTTTCTCAGTAAGTTGGTAGCATTGATAATATTCAGGGTCCACATAACCTGGAGTTCCTTGGGGAGCTGTTGAGATATGACTGACATCATTAGGGAACAGCCTGGAAAGCCCGAAATCTGCAACTTTGACCCCAAAATTCTCGTCGAGAAGGATGTTATTAGTTGTCACATCGCGGTGAATAATGTCAGAAGCATGGAGGTAAGCCAATGCGGTGGCGGTCTCTATGGCGATGCTCATACGGGCATGCCAAGGCAACATAGCGAGTTTTGCTTTTCTGCTGTGGATGCGATCAGCCACGGTGCCATTGGAGACATACTCATAGACGAGTAGAAGTTCATGGCTGTGACGGGATGTGCAACCATAAAGCAAGACGAGGTTTTTGTGGTGCAAGCGGGTGAGTATCTCAACTTCGTTCATGAACTGCTTCACCCTCAGGTCGCTGTGCTCGTTTAGGCGCTTGACTGCTACTTCTCGTCCATCTCGGAGTTTTCCTGTTACAAAATCGAAGAAAGTTCATTCAATACAATTCTTCGTCCTTTAACCAGAGGGAAAATGAACACGCCTTACCATAGTAAACAGTTCCAAAACCGCCGTATCCAAGTGCATTGGAAGCAGAGAAGTTATTCGTGGCTTCTTCGAGTTCGGAACTGGTGAAAATGGCAACCTCAAAGTAGACACTTCTCTCTCTCATGTCCGAATTTGAGTAAGAACATGAAGTGGTGTTTCTCAAATGGGACTTGTGAGAAGCATTTTGCCTTCTCAAGTAGATTACATAGGACAAATGGCCAATGACCAAACTTCCAACTCCAATACCTGACAGACATAAGAGGAGATATCAAAACTTGCTCTGTAGGCAGCTAGGTGGGTATCTTAACAAGCTTCTATAAATTCTCCGGGAACAAGAGAGAAGATGGCAAATAATACTTGAAGAAGCTTAATAGGCTTATGTTATACTGGTTTGCAGTTCCCAGGACTTCGGGATATTATTTGCTACAAGCATAGCTCGGTAGCCTAGGTCTTGAGAATGAAGGAGAAGATCTGGGACAATTGAAAGGCAAATACAACTTGGGAAGCTGCATATTGGATTTTGTTTCGCATGTTCTTGCCGCATTAGATAATTGACTCTATCATGGAAATAGATGCAGTCAGATAACACTGTTTCTGTTAGCGAGCAGATTATCCTACGGTAGTTTTCTTTGTTCGGGTCGACCAAGGGCATGCAGTTAGACAAGCTACTTGAGAAAATTTACCGAGTCCTATCTTCAACCACAAGCCCTTTTTACCTGCACCAAAGATGAAAGGCAGATTGGTCAATGAGGGAAAGGATTTGGCGTTAAGTGTCCATAGAGTTTATAAGTTAGGTCTGTAGAATGGAAGAAATATAGAGTATGCTATCAAGAAAAGCCGGTACTGTCAGGAAAGAGAATTATTTAGGACATAGATGCAAGAATTGTCAATTCATAGTCTGAAAAACCTTACCGCTTTCGCTGCTATTGCAGTCCTTGTGGTGGCGGGTTCCATCAGGGCAATAACACCAGAAATGTCTCGTGTCCGACAATTCACATCGGCCGTTAGTTTGTTGACAACTATTACAACTCTTTTCGGGCAATAAATCCCATTGTAAGATGAACCCTTCCTTCAACAACTCCTTGTAGTCAACATTATTTATTGTTTGGTTAGACAACCCTTCCTTTAGTTCTACTGGTAACTCTGCAAATGACTGGCAGGCTCCACCTTCTTGATAGGAAGGCTCGTTTGGATGTACTAGTGCAACAAAGGAGTTATATATGGATTTAGACGTGCAATTTACTGGGATTGTTGGGTAGTGAACAGAAAAGGAACCTGTGCAGTTATAGAAGAACCAGAGTCTTGGATGAAAGGAGTAACTCTGTCCTAAAATCGGGTGCATGAGATAGAAAGTGGAGGGACGAGGAGTGACGCAGGGAGCATCCATAACGTACTGATCCACCAATCGAATGGATTGTTCTTCATAGGAAATCTCTTCGACCGAGTAGTGACCATACATAGTTTTTCTTCCTTGACAGATGATCTCAAATCCAGGGTAACCGCATAAGTCTTTTTCTTTGCCAGGAATGTAAAAGGGATACCTTATTTCTGGACCGCTGTCCTCGCCACATCTCATGGGTTCGCAAAGTTGATACTGTGATGAGTTCCTTGGCTCAGCTAACATGGCAATGAAGAAGATGTGCAGCCCAACTTGAACCAGCACTTGCGCATGAGCACAGTATAGACCCATGACCATCCTAATACTCTACACACCTGGCTTCCGGTACTCAAATAAGAGGGGAAGATTTTCCGTTTTACAGTAATGCTCTACAATGCAGCGGCTTTGAGCTAGAAGGGAAGGCCTTCTTATTGGCAATTCCTGCAGAATTGCTTCCTCTGCTCTTCATCTGCATAAACACGTTAGTTGACTTGGAAAAGAGGACATGGAAGTCCCAAAGAGACTTTGAAAAGATAAAAAGGTAGGGACACCCAAATGAAGATCATTAACTTTTGGGTCCGTCATATGTAATTGTAATGCCATCCATCACTTCCCTCTTGATGATGATAGGCTGATTAAAAAGTGAAAACCTCCCGTCGGTCAGCTTCCCCCTATCTTGTCCCTTTGACCGGTCGAAGGATCGACTTTTTGATGACTCCATATCTTTCCAAGCAATTACAGGTGACCCTCACATAGTAAAGCAGATAAGCAAGACAAGGAACCAAAAAAAAAAAAACACACACACACACACACGTTACAAAACTTGGGTCTGATGACTACAGTTGAATCCATAAAAAGGGAGAGATCCACAAAGAAAGAGAAGTCGTGGAAGGGGCTTAAGTACACTACAAATGCTAAAACTTACGTACGGCGCTCATTTGAGTGTTAAAACTTTCAAAACGATTGCTTAAATATTGAATTATTGAAAAAACGATCACTTTAATGCGAAAACTTTCAAAACGATCATTTAAATGTCAATTTTTTTATAAAAAAAAAACGATTACTTAGATGTTAACATTTTTTAAAAATGATCACTTCAGTGCCAGCTCTAGCTAGCCACGTCAGCTCAAATAAAAATAGGTAACATTGTATTTCTGGTGAGCCATGTCAGTTTAAATCGGAGCTGGCATTGAAGTGATCGTTAAAAAAAAAAAAGGGTAGCACTTAAGTAATTATTTTGAAAGTTTTGGCATTAATGTGATTTAGCCCGTGGAAGGAATCAAATAATTATAAAGGGCAGGGGAAATAAAGCAAATGATTATAAAACAAGTTCATGAGTTGCAATAGGAATTGCTCAGTCAGATCAGAGGCTGATTGACCTATACGGGGCTCTTATACCCATTGGGTAAGTTTCTTGAGAATCCTAAGAAGTACTGTCTGAACAGTTACAGCAGTGTTAGTGGTAAGAAGGCAGTGTTTGAGCCAGTGATCGTGTCAACTAAGGCTTACAAACCGATACCCTCACTCGGAGCTTATTTGGTGCGAAATGGAGATGCGAAACATCTGCTGATATTGTCAAGCAATGCCACTAGCCGATCACATGCATAAGAGAATGTGCCTATAGAGAAGAAGAGAATCGTACTATAGTAGCAGTGGAGTAATAACCGGACTAGAGTCTCGCTAAATGTATAGATAAATCCTTTACGCCCGTGATTAAGACTCCTAGCACTAGCCATTGAATCTGTATCCAGTTAAAGGCCAACATCTTATACTTGTGCCCCGTGCATGGATGTTTGGGGCGTTCAAGTTTTGCCAAGAATCTAAGGGCAGCTCAAGAGATAGCCAGAAGTTTTGTTGCACTTTGGATAGGACTCGTCCAGTGTTGTTTATGTCTAGACCTGCCCTTCTCTCCAAGCTTGCCCTACCAATAGAGAACCAACCTTTGTATGCGTCCTCCCTGGGCTGCACATGAGTTTTTGCCGGTCTATCCGACTGGATCACGGGGCGACAATCCATAAAGAGAATATGGAAAATTTCTGAAGTTGTCTCACTGAGGATATTGGCAAGGGAAGGCGGCGGCTAGTGGGATTTTGAACTATTGATCGCGTCAAAGCTATTAGCGATGAGTATTCTCCCTTCTCGGTTTACTGAGTTCTTGAGATTAACACCAAGATGATATGGTCGAGTTCAAAGTGAGATGATCAATGAGAACAAAATAGTTGAACTCACAGCTTACTATATTATCCACCCTTGAAGGTTTTTATTCACTTCAGCGAGAGAATGTACGTAAAGAGAGTGTGAGCTCCGCGAGACAAACTCCAAAGTAATGAACGTCACTCTTCTCAGTGGGCCGGTAGCTCTGGTGGTACTGGGGGTCCACATAACCCGGAGTATGTCTCGACTTTGAAGCCTCGAACGACACTCGTCTCGACTTGAAAGAAGCCTTTTTTTTTTTTTTTTTTTATTTCTCTTCCATGCTGAATTAGAGTGAGGATCTGAGACGCTGTTTCCCAAACGGGACTTGAAAGAAGCCTTCTTCAAATGAACCCTGTTCCAGCTATAAGTGCGCTCACTTATCTAACAAATTTTTGTTGACTGTGATGATGATGATGATGATGATGCTAAGTATGTTGAGAAAGCCGGGTTGAAAGCTACTGGAACTTGGAAACCCTGTCATAACTTTTTTTCATGCTCCTCAAAAAGCTAAAGCAGAGGCATTCACTCTGTCATGACATAAACAAAATGAATATGCACCTGCACATAATTTTCCTCAGAGGAGGGGAAAATCAGTGTGCCAAAGTGCTGTTGAGGTTCCCTTACTTTTGGTGAAAGCTATGTATAGATGTCCAGGAGGAGTTTCATGTCCTTTCTGGAGGTGATAAGAAGGCCCTTGTTAATGACGCGGGCATCGTCTTCCTTCTGGAGGATCCGCATATTCTGTCTTCTCACACAACTGAAAGTGAAAAGAAGGCCCTTGGAAGGAGGAACCGGAAGACTTTGAATCTTGAACTGAACTAAAAACCATAATTTTCGGTTCGGTTCGGTTCGGTTAACTGAACCAAACCATAACTATAAAAACCTAAGCTCCTGGTTGCCATGGGAGATAACATCGTGGACTTGCCCCCCGCGGCCGTGAGAGCACCCCCGCCGCGGCGGCCGGCGACGGGGCGGCCTGGGGCAAGCCGGTGAGTGGGTCGACGGGGAAGTTTTTCTTGGCCTTGGGGCCGCGGAGGGAGAGGGCGGCCTCGTCGTAGGCGCGGCTGCGTCCTCGGCGGAGTCGAAGGTGTCGAGCCAGATTCGAGCCTTCTTCCACGGATCCCGGACTCGGCGGCCAATCCGCCCCAGGGCTGCCTCCGGACGCCGTGGAACCGGTGCTCCCGCGGCCGGGCGGGTTCCGGGAAATTCCGCGTCGTGGGGATCGGATCTGCGGCAGTCGCGACGGTTCCGGTCTCGGGCATGGATGGAAGAGAGGAAGGGAGAATGACCAAGAAGCAAACTTTTGCCCTCCTCCTTTTTCCTTTTTTCTCCCCTTGGGACCGATTTCGGAGAGGAAGAAACGGGGGGTCGTGGAAAAAAGAAAGGTCTCGCTGGAGAAATGTCGAACACCACCTCCTTCAATGGAGAGTTAATCTCTGGTTCTCTCCATTTCCGATTCGATTCGATCGAATCAGAAAACTTTTGGTCTGATTTTGATGGCTTTCGAATCAAGGGTTCTCTGAAAAAGGAGGAGATGGAGGTGGGTTTCAAGTAAGGAGAGAGAGACAATGGGCGGCTTACTGGGCAGTGGCGTTTGGGAAAGCCAAAAAATATGAGTTGCACTGATTTATCAAAAACTATAAACCGAACCGAACTTTTTAGCTCATCGGTTCAAACATGAGTTTTGATTCAGTTCAAGCATATCTCTTAATGATTCAGTTTAATTCGATTTTTCAAAAAATCGAACTGAACTGAACTATTGACACCCTACTTACAAAGTTACAAAAGCATGGTGAAGACACTCCAGTAAGCAATAAGTTAACGCCATCCATGATTTCCCTCTTATTTTGAATGAACTTCCACAAATCTTGCCCCCGTTGACCAGTCATAAGAATTGACTCGTCCAATTTGGATCCCTCAAGTTTAACCCCTTCCAGGGAAAATTTTTTTTTATCCCCTCTTATGCTCACAAAAATTAGACAAGATAAGCAAGATTAGGAAAAAGGAAGTATGAAGAAGAACAGGATCAGTGCGCCTTTTACAGTACGGGGCATCTCTGATGGGAAAACAAACACCAAGCAGCAGCAGAAGTAGGTCTATGAAACACTCTGAAATCACAGAAAAGATTGTTCTTGGCAAATCCAAGAAAATTTCTTGCTGAGGGGATAGTGACAAAACGGCTTACTAGAGAAGTCGAGGAAGGGCCAGAGGTTCAAAAGCAGCATAGATGAACTAGTTTGAATCCATATGTTGAATCTGCTCATATACCTGTGTTTCCAACAGTAAACCCATATATATGGTTCAGCATGGTCCAGTATAATGTGCAAGCCAGTGTGAAAAGCACTTTATTACCATGTACATTTCTTCATTTTCAGACCAGGCAATGAAATTGGTAACTTCTCAACTTGTGTCCTAATGAGTGCATAATACCATGCAAACAGCTTATAAGGAAAATTTAAACATCAGCAACGGCAGCAGAACAACTGCTGCTACCGCTAGCCCATTTTTGAGTCACTGAAACGGGAGAATGAGCCAACTGCATGTTCTTCGACAGCTGGACATAGTCATTATCGATTGGAGATGGAGCAATGGCATCTTCACCCTCATCTGCATCAAGAGATGTGTTTGCAGCATTCTCATCACGAGCAATTGCCTTCAGTTCTTCCAAAACCTCGTCCATTGAAGGTCTCAATTCATTCTCCTGCTGCAAGCACCGGAAAGCGAGCTCTGCCACTGAAGTTGTCATTCTATGAATTTCACTATCTGACTCAAATCCTAGGTTTCGGTCAATCACCTCGCCAAATGCACATGTCTGAATCTTGTTAATGGCAAAATTGGCCAAACTAATCTCATGCCTCCCTCTACTTACGTCCACAGCTGGCATGGACGATATAAGCTCGATTAGAACAACTCCAAAGCTATAAACATCGCTCTTCTCAGTGAGCTGGTAGCGCTGATAGTACTCAGGGTCCACATAACCTGGAGTCCCCTGAGGAGCTGTCGAGATATGAGAGACATCATTTGGGAATAGCCTTGAAAGCCCGAAATCTGCGACTTTAACACTAAAATTCTCGTCGATAAGGATATTATTAGTTTTCACATCACGGTGGATAATCTTGGAAGCGTGGAGGTAAGTAAGTGCAGTCGCAGTCTCTATGGCAATGTTCATACGGATTCGCCAAGGCAATGTAGCAGGTGAGTTTGCTCGCTGGCCATGGATATGATCAGCAACGGTGCCATTCGAGATGTACTCATAGACAAGTAGAAGTTCATGGCTACGGCAAGAAGTGCAACCGTACAGAGACACGAGGTTTTTGTGCCGTAAACGGGTTAGGATTTGTACTTCATTCATAAATTGCTTTATCCTACGGTAGCTGTGCTCGTAGAGGCGCTTCACTGCCACTTCCCTCCCGTCCCGAAGTTTTCCTGTCAAAAGAAATGGAAGGATGCGGATTTTACGATACTCTTGTGTTCCTTAACTGGGAAAAACATGAACCTTTTCTTACCATAGTAAACAGTTCCAAAACCTCCATCTGCAAGCTCATGGGAAGAAGCAAAATGATTTGTGGCTTCTTTGAGTTCGCAACTGGAGAAAATAGGGACCTCAAAATATACACTACTTTCCTCCATGTCTGGACCGGGGGAAGGAGAAGGAGTGATGTTCTTCAGATAGATCTTAAGAGAAGCATACTTCCTTCTCAAGTAGATCATATAGATGAAGAGGCAAAGGACAATGACCGAGCCTCCAATTCCAACACCTGACAGGCAACGAAATTTCAACCTCTGCTCTATGGGCGACCTTGGATGAAGTTATTCCAAGGAAAGTTACACAGAAAAGTGGACATGTTGAAAAAGCAGCTTCCAGTCTATTAGATTACTTGCAACTGAATTATGCAGCTTACCAGGACTTTGGATAACACCCAATGAGCACGCATCTTATTAGAAGAAAGAGGAAACACATTTCAGACATGTTTTAAGGTAACATTTGAGTAAACTGCCCAAGTAGTCAAAGGTTCCACATTGTTGAAGCTGTGATTTGGTAAAATAATGGGAAGTATCCATTGAAAGCCAGCCTGATTTACTTAAAGCACATTTTGCATGGGAAAGCGGTCAGAAATTTAAACTATGTAACTGTCATTTTGCACATTATTCTAAGTGGCAAGAGGATTAGCTCAAATTCACCAAATAGTGAATGTAATGCATGAACAGCTTAACTATTTGTATCTACCTGCTCTTATCTTCAGCCAAAAACCTCTGTTCCCTGCACAGAAGTCGTCGATCAGTTCGATGAAATTTTCACATACCGAAGTTCACAGCAATGCCTTAGGAGGCACCAAAATTGCAATATTAACCTCGGAGTAAATATTCTTGTCTCCAAATTAATGATGATCCTAGTTATCGTGGCTCGCAAGATAATAGTACCTTCACGAAATAACAAGTCAACCATACAATTACAGCCAGTGTTAGATAGAATGAGCCTCACTATGCTTGGAGCCACAAGAGGGCATAGCAGCCCAAAAACTCTGTGGCTAAAACAAGAAAAACATTGCAGTAAAAGATCCAAAATTTTCAGGTGCTTTCTATGGTTATGTTCCCTTTTTAGTATTTATTTCAACAATATTGGTTGGGTTCAGGGCTCTCTTACACAGATCCACTGTCAGATCATTCTGCATAGCATAAAAATCGCACAGATGATGGACATAGACAACTCATGGGGGAATCTAAGTGAAAGGAATATGGTGGGTTCAATGTTATTAATGAAAAGCACACATTGAATGGCTTTTCTTAGGTTATTTACAATCTCTCCTACTACATGCACTTTGAAGGTTTTAAAATTAGTCCTTCAGGATGAATGCAGCCCAAAAATTTATGTTATTTTGTTTGTTCGATTGCCAGAAATAATATGTCCAAGCAAAAAAAGTTGCCAGTAATATCATCTAAGAGCTGCTGCCACCGTTGAAACATCACTCCCTTAGACTGGCCTCTAATATCTTCTAATGGCTAAATAAAAACACGGGGGAAAGAAAAGATTTGCTTATTGCAGCATGTCCTGGTAAAACTTACCACATTTTTCGTGATAGGATCCATCAGAGCAATAGCAAACAAAGTCTTTCTCATTTGATCGGCCACAATTGCCTCCACTGTGTATGCACTTGGCACAACTCTCATGGGTCAACAATTTCCAATGGATTGTGAACCCATCCTCCAGCAGCATCCTATAGTTAACACTTGCCAAGGTCGGGTTCGGGGTACCCACCTTCAATTCAACTGGTATTGCACTGCTCAAATTGCAGGATCCATTCTTCTGCACTGGCCAGTCTTGCTTACGTGCCAGCGCAACAAACGTGTAATTTAAATGATCAGAAGTGCAATTTAGCCGAAATTGAGGGACGCGTGTAGAAAATGTACTAGTGCAGCCATAGAAGAACCACAGGTAATAGTGAAAACTGGAGCTCTGGAAGAGCTTCTCCTGATAGTAGGTGAAGGGATGAGGAATAAAGCAACCAGACGCGTTCGTATATTGACTAGCTAACTCAAAGGAATACGTATCGTAAGAGATGCTTCGGATGGAGAAGTTGCCATACATAGGAAACCCTCTTTCGCAGCTAACCTGGAAGCCAGGGTACCCACAAAATTCCTTCCCACTTCCAGAAACATAAAAGGGATATCTTATGCTCAGGCCACCCTTGCCACAAGTGGTGGCCTCACAATCCTTATACTTCAACGAATGAACTGTTTCTGCTAAGACGGCCATGAAGAAGATATGAAACCAGACGTATACCACAAGTCTGGTAATATCATCATAGAAGTGGGTCTCCATCTTGAGTCGGCAAATACGGTTGCAGCATAAAAAAGGGAACCGTTATAGATCAACGTGCTGTGCGGATGAAGAACATCAGCGTCAGCAAGAGGAGGCTATTTCTTGCATATTTTGCTGAGTCTAAATAGAATTTCTTGCTGCTTAAACACGTTAGTTGACTTGGAAATTAAACACGGAAGACTTGAAGAAAGAGACTAGCCTGGTAGTGATAGGGAAAACCCCAAGTGAAGAACAAATTTTGGGTCTCTCGTATGTGGTCCATCTCTTTTGGCCGGTGAAATCTGAAAACCTCCTCCAATCAGTGAACTTGCAGCTTGCCCCCATTGACAAGTAATTGGAACCACTTGACTCCTTGAATTTGCACTCATGCATGTCCTCCAATTGAACTTATAAATGCTTACTAACATTACATCATCTAGTCGGTGAGCAAGCGAAAATGACATCAAAAGGTGTCTAATACGGTCACTTCAGTGCCAAAAATTTTCAATCAACCATTTAAGCATCACACCGATGGAAAATCAATCTCCCAAGTGTTTCCTGCGATAAATTCCGACAATTCATCCAACGTGATATTTTTTAATGAAGTTTTAATGCCTACTTGGCTTTCTTAACAAAATTTAAGTCCAACCTGAACAAAGGACCGGAGGACATGGCAGATGGACTCTCTTCTCCTTCGTCTTCCTCTTCGTCTTCAACGTCTCTGTCTTCGCCTTCAGCTAATAATTCACTTCCGTACATATTCTTCTTCTTCTTCTTTTCCCACCATTTTCTTGATCAACATATGTAGGAATGCATCAGCTTTCTTGGTCTCTGCAAATTTAGCTCTATTGGATTCCCCATGTCGATGATGAACGAGGTGTCATCTTTCATTTTGGAGCATGAAGGAGAAGATGGGAGGATCCGGGCATAATAGGAGGATTATGCCAGAAGAATTATGTCTCAAACCCGAACAGCATCAATCATTAGGACGAATTGGCCGTCCACAACGGGTAAAGCATCAATGTCCAATGAAAACCCTAATTGCCCCTCTCTCTCTCTCTCACCTTCGCAGCTCGTGTATGTACAATTCTTGACTGGAACATGCTTAATTTGGGGGCGATATTCGTCCTGCTCCTGCTCTCCGTCGTAAATTCCAGCATCTGATTTCGCCAATTTCTTGGTTGACAAGGACAACGAATTAGGGTTTGCAACAATTCGCAAATATGGGACAAATGACACGCATAGATGACGTCGTTTAGGGCAATTCTTGCCCCAGTTTCCCGATTGAAGAACAAGAACAGAACACAACGAAATTAAGGTTTTTGAAGAAGAAAGAAAATTTAGCACAAATTCGCAATGGGCAAATAATACACACAGACGATGTAATTCGAGGTAATTCATGCTGACTCCCGTTGCCGGCAAGCCATGTTATAACATCTTTACCCTAGTACATCTATTTCGGTCATCGAATTGCTAACAGCGCTTCATTGGATTTTTTAATCCCTCCCTCTACTTCTGGTGAAAGAAAGTGAAGTGAGAACCCACACAGTTCAAAATTGCCTTACTGTCTTTGCAGTTCTTGGTCAGTGGTCCCTCAAAGCAGAAATTACACTAGCTTCGTTCTTGAAACCGCAGCATCCACCGAGCGTGATG
This sequence comes from Rhodomyrtus tomentosa, assembly GCA_028455895.1. Taxonomy (NCBI): domain Eukaryota; kingdom Viridiplantae; phylum Streptophyta; class Magnoliopsida; order Myrtales; family Myrtaceae; genus Rhodomyrtus; species Rhodomyrtus tomentosa. Next base: position 5,542,367 of record JAPCWY010000003.1, on the reverse strand, counting down.
TTGAGCCATAGTTGCCCACGACTCATTGGCTTCATATTGTCGAGATGAACATATGATATGTGGCATTAAACTGTCAATATATCATATTTCTATTGAGAGAAAAATCCAACTGAATGCTTGGTTAGGTCAATAAGACCCCAAGCTATCTATTTATAATAAAACCAAAAAAGCCAAAAATTTACAATAGTACCCTTATTGCTACTATTCATAAAATAATAAAGAAAATAGACAAATAAGTCCTCATCAGCCAAATACTCTCAACACTTTCCTTCAAGTTGGAGCATAAATATCACACATGCCCAACTTGACTAAAATAGGATGAAACAATTTATTCTCTAGTCCTTTAGTGAACACATCAGTAAGTTGATCACCAGATTGAACAAAGGGCATACAAATTAATCCACTCTCCAACTTCTCCTTGATAAAATATATGTCAATCGCCACATGTTTTGTATGATCATGTTGTACAAGATTATGAGCAAAACTAATGGCAGCCTTATTATCACAATATAGCATCATAGGAAGATGAACGGACACACCAAGATCTTCAAGTAATCCATTAGCCATAACAGCTCACAAACTCCACGTGCCATCGCACGATACTTTGCTTCAGCACTAGACCGAGCAACCACATTCTGTTTTTTGCTGCGCCAAGTCACAACATTCCCTTCTAAGAAAGTACAATACTCATAAATAGACTTTCGATCTGGAGATTCAGCCCAATCAACATCTGTATAAGCTTCAATCTTCAAGCCATCATGAGGAGATAAAATAATCCCTTTCCCAGGAGCAAATTTCAAATACCAAAGACTTTGGAGAGCAGCATTCATATGAGTAGAGTACGGATCATGCATAAACTGACTCACGAAACTCATAGCAAAAACAATATTAGGTCGTGTGTGGGACAAATAAATCAACTTGCCTACTAACCGCCGATAACGACCCTTATCCACTAAACCACCATCTTTTTCTCGAAGACGAGTATTGGCCTCAGTAGGCGTATCAGAGGGATGACTTTGCAATAACCCAACTTTCGTCAAAAGATCAAAGGCATACTTCCTTTGGGATAAAAATATACCTTTTGAAGATCGAACAACTTCAATCCCAAGAAAGTATCGAAGCTTTTCAAGATCTTTTATCTCGAACTCTTGATTGAGAAATTTTTTCAACCGGCTAGTCTCATCATTATCATTCCTTGTGACAACGGTCTCATCTACATAGACAATGATAATAGTAATTTTAGTACCTGATTTCTTCACAAATAAGGTGTGATCAGCGTTGCTCTGTTTATATCCAACAGAGACCATAACTTTTTGAAACCTACCAAATCATGCTCAAGGTAACTGCTTTAAATCATAACGTGCACGTTTCAGCTTGCACACTTTACCTTGAGTTTGTCATAAGAAAAACCTGGAGGGATCTCTATATACACCTCTTCTTCTAACTCTCTATGAAGAAAGACATTTTTTACATCTAGCTGCTGAAGATCTCATCCCTGATTAACAGCGCACGAGAGTAGCACTCGAACAGTATTAAACTTAGCAACATGAGCAAAGGTTTCTTGAAAGTCAATCTCAAAAGTCTAAGTAAATCCCTTTGCCACTAACCGTGCTTTACATCTGTCCACAGTACCATCCATACTTTATTTCACTACAAACACCCACTTACATCCAACTGTTTATTTCCCAAGAGGAAGAGCAACAAGATCCTACGTGTCAGTTTTCTTCAAAGCATACATCTCATCCGCCATTGCTGCCTTCCACTTCTCATTTGCAAAAGTTTCTCGCCAATTTTGCGAAATAGAAACATAAGATAGAGAATACACAAAAGTATGATAAGAGCTAAACAAAGAGTCATATGAGACAAATTGGGATATGGGGTGTTATGTACAAATTCTAGTATCCTTTCGAAGAGCAATAGGAAGATCAAAAGAAGAAACCATATCAAGAGTAGTAGAATCCGGATCCGAAAATGATGATTGAATAGGCAATGTATCAGTGGTCTCAACCTGCTTGTTGGTAATGGGCTCTCTACGATGATATGTCTTCATTGTCTTGTTTCTATCGACAGTTTGCCTAACAGGAGTGGGACTAGACTCCCCCTGAAGTGGTTGCTTTGTTATCTCACCTTATGGTATCGTATTATCCTCTTCTTGTATTGCATTATTCTCCTCTGGAGAAGGGGTAGAATTTGTGTTCTCCCCTTGAGAAGGATGAGAACACTCTTGGGAAGGTAGAGAATCATCAGAGACTATTGGAGAAAAATGGTAAGTAATATCCAAAGTGGGAAACATCTCTACACTAGGACACTCCCCTTGAAGAGGTGGAGCCGAATAATGGGAATTAAACTCGTGAAAAACCACATCCAGAGATACAATGGTGCGCCTAGAAGGAGGATGATAACACTTACAACCCTTTTGAGTAGGTGAATACTCAAGAAAAATGCAGTAGAGACCACGGGGTTTCAACTTACTCTTTGAGGTGGTGTTGCGAGCATAACAAGCACAACCAAAAATTTTTGGGTTAAGAATAAAAGTCGATGATCCCTGCAGAGCATTAATAGGTGTGCGAAAATCAAGAATTCTCGTAGGCATACGATTTATTAAATAGGCAGCGATTAAGATAACATCACTCCCATACTGAGCTGGGATATGACGGGCAAACATAAAAGACCTAGCGACCTCTAACAAATCTCGGTTCTTTCTTTCGGCAACACCATTTTGTGCAGGGATATCAACACAACTGGTCTAATGAATAATGCCATGATCAGAGAGATACCGTTGAAATTGACTCTCAGTGTATTTAGTGCCATTGTCACTGCGAAGAATTTTCAAAGTGGCATTAAACTGAGTTTGGACCATTTTGTGAAAATTTTGAAAACAATGAAAAACGTCACTTTTATGTTTTAACAAATAAACCCATGTTGTACGAGAATGACAATCGATAAAAGTGACAAACCATCGGTGACCGGAAATAGAAGTATGCCAGAGAGGACCCCACACGTTAGTATGAATCACATGAAAAAGGAAACAACTTTTATTATTTTAAGATGAATATGTTGAACGAGTTTGTTTAGCCAAAACACAGGCTTCACAAAAAAAAAATCATTATTACAAGCTGAAACGAGACTAGGAAAAACTTTTTTTTAAAGTTCCTAAAGGGGGATGACCTAATCTACAATGCCATTGATGAAGATCTGTCAATGCTGAATTAACTTGATGAGGCGTAGAAAACAAAGTTGAAGTAGAAACCCCACTATCCTCGAGCATATAAAGACCATCATTCAATCTATCATGTCCAATCTCTTTTTCCGTTACCAGATCCTGAAAAACACAATAAGAAGGAAAAAATGTTACTTTACAGTTTAAGTCTCGAGTCAGACTACTGATAGAAAGTAGATTAGTAGAGAATGATGGAATATATAAAACTGAAGATAATGGGAGAGTTGAAGGGTAGACTTGAGATGTGGACACGGGTAGACTTGAAGAACAGACCAAGTCTCCCCTGTCCCATCCTGTTGATGGTGATCAACCTATCGGAGCCATTGTTCAACAGGAATACCATACTAGAACTCGCACCTCTTGTCATTCCAGGATTATGATCCATTGGAGACGAAACAAAGAAGAAGACTCGTAGCTTCTGAACCTTTCTTTGGTTTCACTCAGATGCGGTAAAAGATAGCCCATCAGTTACATTGGATTTTTTTTTTTGATAACCAAGGTGTCCAGACCAACTTGCACGCACATCGACTATTTTTCGGAGGAGACAAGCACAACAACTCACCGCCATGGCTCCCCACTTAAATCGCAAGTGCTCATTTGGGGAATTGAACCTAAGATCAGTGCGCCTAACCACACAATCCCAAGTGCGTCCTAATCAACTGAGCTACCCATGAGTGTTTTACATTGGATTTTTTGTGTGTGGGTAATTTAGAATAATGAATTTAACGGAAAAACTTGATTTCACTTTTTGGGGGCAACTCTTACATGTTTGACAAATTTTTAAGAGGCGCACTGTGTTTGTTAGGAAAGATCGATAGATGTAAAAGAATACAATCATGTTTGGTTGGAACAAAAATAGACCGAAGGAAATTATTAGGGAGGATTACAAGATATTAATATTTAGTTTGTTTCGTGAAAATTAAATTATTTAGAAAATATTTTCTTGAAAAAACACACACACACACGGAGCCTGGAAATTGGTTCGGTCAAATTTTTTACGTGTACTTCAAATAAACTTATTTTTTTCCTCATGTATACTTTTATTTTACATATATTTATAAACATCTGAAAGATATTAATGAATAATAATTCAATTTTACTTTTCTCAATAGCATCCAAATAAAACAACAGTGTGCGAAGCACGTGGCCACCTAGGCTTTCCCTCCGTGACTTCAGGCGAGAGGGAGCTTATTACACCTGCCTGCCCGAGAGTCACCAGCCAAATCTAATCAGATGTCTAACCCTTTGTATATGTTTTTTGATTTCTTGGAGAGAGGGGAATATGGAAGGAATTTACGGGGCAATGAGTCATAACCTGGAATTGGACCAAAATCGTCGATTCAGTTCTTCGATTTTCGATTTTATCCTGGATCCATGCTCTCCCCTAAAATGATTCCTTGAGAATTCCCTCTTTATCTCCAATTTAGGAGGGTGCGTGATAAAATTCATGTTCCATAAAGTGTTTCTGGAACATAAATAATTTTTTTGTATTTCTATTTTAGAATGAGTTTCTAAGCAAAATAAATTCATTTGATAATTACAAAAAATTTATATTTCTTAAATAGAAATTTATTTGATCGGCGGAGATGACGACGCTGGGAGGCGACCGGCGGCCGACCGGCGACCGACGGCGGTCGTCCGGCTACCTCCAGCGACCGTCGGTGGCCAGCCGGTGACCTTCGGTGGTCGCCCGACGACCTCCGGGGGCCGGTCGGCGATCGACGGCGATTGTTCGTTGACCTCAGGCGATTGGTGGCGGCCATCCGTCGATCGGTTGCGGTTGGAGGCTACATCCGACAATCGGCGGCCGACCGGCCGACGGGGGTGATAGGGGGTGGCTGGCGGTCAAAGAGGTCCATCGTCGTTGACGAAGATTTCTATTTTTATTTTTCGGAGAAGTAGCTTTTTTTATTTCTCATATCTACTTCAAATCTATTTTTGTTTCTCAAAATTGTTTCAGAAATAGTTTCTTGCACTTGCGCCAAACGAATTTCTGTTCTAAATTTATCCCAAAAAAAAAAAATCATGCAGAAATAGTTTCTGGACCCACCGGCTCATCATCTTATGTTGAGGCCTTGCTCAGGTCCTTGGACCCAAATAATATCGCCGGAAAATGAAAGATAAAACCCCAAAACTAAGCAAGTAATGGGCCGTCGCGACCTACACTTCCGGTGACCCATCCAGGTGGATCGGCGCCTCCAGGATCCAACGGCGCTCCAGCTGTCGGTTCAGGCCCTTGTGTCGTGGTTTGTCAAAAAGCTGTCAAAAAAGGGGGTCCCACCAACATAGGACACCGGACCAAACCCTTTTGCCCATTTCCCGGAATCGGATGGACCCTACTCCCTCTTCAAGTGTCCATCTCGGTCCCAATCTTTTCCAGTTCCCCGAAGTACTCAACATCAACGGCTCAGATGGCAGTTTGCGCGATGGACCCGTCGAAGTAGGCAATCATTACTTCTCTCTTCTTCCTCTTTCTTTCTCGCTTTTCCGTCTCCCTCTCTCGCGCTCCCCGAGAGAAAACACATTCGACTGCGACTCACGCGCGGCGAACAGTGAGAAAGCTCGGAAAGCATATTTCGCTGGGAGCGAGTCAGTGAGTCCCACTCGTTCACCCTCCTCGCTGCTGGTAAAAATGGCCGTCTCTGTTCCTGTTCTCGCCGTCATCGTCGCTCTCCACCTCATCGCTTTCGTCTTCGCCGTCGGCGCCGAACGCCGCCGTAGCACCGTAACTCTCTCTCTCTCTCCCCCCGAAGTGTTGAGAGAATGATGTTCGTTTAGCGTGTCTGCTTCTGCATTGCGTTTGCTAATTTCAGTTCCCTTTTTTCGCGTTTCGCAGGCGACGGTGAAGGCCGACGAGTACGATGAGCGCACGTACTGTGTGTACGACTCCGATGCGTCCACGATTTACGGCCTCTCGGCTTTCGGACTGTTGCTGGTCAGCCAAGTGGTGGTCAATGGCGTCACCAAGTGCCTCTGCTTCGGTAGGGGCCTTCTCACCGGAACCTCCGTAACCACTTGCGCCATTTTCTGCTTCATCTTTTCCTGGTAATCTCGACTCGCTTGAAACTGATGTTTGCTTCGTATTGAGTTGTCTCATCCAAATTGCCTGGCTGGACGAGTATTACGTTTCTTGAATTGGCAACTCGTTATATTAGTCACCGACAAATTCAGCGATGTCGGCGTACATTTAGTTGTGAAAGGTTTTGGAAGATGCGGACTATTTTTGGTGCGGCAGTGAGTACGCTCTGTTCAATTTCGGGTGCTCCGTGCTATAGCTAGTAGCTTCAAATTATTCTGGGCAACGTTCTCTTTCTTGAGAGGCATGGTCTGGATTGGAAGGTGATAAAGCATTCTCTCTTTGAGTAAGCAGCTGTTAAAGGTCCATCTCTTTCGTTTTTTACATGGCCTTCCTTGAACATGAAGAAGAGATTGGGTTTCCCAATTTTCCATTCCCATGAAACTGAAAATGAACGAAGGAAAAGGGATTTATCTCTTGCTGCGTAAAATGGGTTTGTTCGACTAACAATAGCAACGATTAGGATGGATTGTGTTTCAACCTCCTGAATGTTTGAAGCCTTTCCTGTCATAGTCAGGGCATTGTAAAATCTACCGATATGTCATATTAATAACCCATGGTAACCTTTGTGTCCATTCCTTTTCCCCCAGTTACGAAAGCGAGGATAATGGAGTCTAATTAGAGGAAGCCAAAGGAACCATGTTGAAGACTTTCAGTGTTATTCAGGCAAAGGAGGAATTTTTTTTGCATTTCTAATCCTCTTCAGTGTTGGTTCTGAATAATAATGTGATTTCCGTTTGGTTTTTTGTTGCTGGTGAGGCCTGAATTAGCAGGATAAAGCCAACCTTGAGTGTGTTGCTTGATTCTGTTCATGTAGAAAGCTAGCGGTTGATCTTTCAGAACCCAAATCTATGTCATGCGAAAATCAGTATGTGACAGCTGTTGGGAACTTCTTGTCTGAATCATTTCAAGTTTTGAGCTCAATATAACAGTGTTGATGATGGTTTAGTTTACTTTGGGCCATGATTGTAGTTTGTTAATTGCTGTGTCTGATTTGACATTAACCATGACTAAGAGTTACATTAAGGTCAAATCAAGGATTGAAACCCGTGTGTCAATGGAGAGTCAAGTTTGCGACTTGAACACTTCGTTTTATTGCCCTATTGGAGCAAAGATCTACAATGTTTGTTCTGTCAACATAACAAAACTTTGATCAGCAGGATCACATGGCGTTGCCATTGCCCCGAGCTACCATCTAATGTTTGTTCATTCTGCTGACGTGACAATACATACACCATGTGTTCTCCCACTAAAAAGGTTCATCATAAGAGTCTACAAACTGCTTGATTGTTTCAGTAAAATCTACTATCTTGTCAGAGTTCACACCTTAAATTTATATCTTCTTTTTACTTCTCTTTTCTTCCTAAAGATGGAAGGGTGCAAAATGCTTCTGCAATTAATTCCTAGGAAAAAAAAAACTAGTCTTGATTTCCTTAAACAGAAACCTGTTGGCAGTTTCATTTCTAATACTGACTAACTTTGAGAGTATAGGGTGACCTTTTTGGGAGCTGAAGCTTGCTTACTGGCTGGGTCAGCAAGAAATGCGTACCACACAAAGTACAGAGGAATATTTGGTGGAGACGAATTATCTTGTGCCACTCTTCGCAAAGGTGTATTCGCAGCTGGTGCTGCTCTGACATTGTTGTCATTAGTCGGATCGATAGCTTACTATTGGGCTCACTCGAGAGCTGATACGGGAGGATGGGAGAAGCATCAGAATGAAGGTATTGGTTTGGCTACATCCAATTATACTGAGCAACAGCAACATCAGAATACTGGTGGATTTGAGAAAGCGTAATCCTAGTCTGATGATGATGTAAGAGGGCACAATTTCGGTCTCTTGGTCTGAGAACTAATGCCTGTAATAGTCAGTGGTAGATATCTGAGTATGTCAGAGTCGCCTCTTCATTCTCTCTTTATATAAATACACACTATATATGCATATGTTCGTGCTGTGGTTTGGACATACTCCATTTACTGAATCAAGAATGTAAATGCTTAGTTTTCATTTGATTCCTCAAATCTCTAATCTCACAGTTAGCTGCCTGGTCCTACGGGCTTGAGGTCCAAGGCGAATCGCATGTTCTCTTTTCTTGAAGCATATTGGAATGAATCTTTCACCCAGGAGTCATATACTGTGTCTTCTGAACTTTTCAAAGGATAATCGCCATATTTTCGTTTGCAAAGCCAGTGCAGTTCCCTTCAAGATGTGTAGTGGAAATTGGAATTGCGTGATTGTAGTTGGATAATCGTTCCAGGCTTTTAGCTGCTATGAGTAGATGCTTGGTACGGGGAAAGCTTATGGGCATGGCAATTGGATTAGTGGGGACGATGAATCTTTCTGAATGATCAGAACGAGCATCTGTTTAGTGACTTCATATGTTCCCTTACAGAAGAAGTTGTATCCAATTCTACAGATGCTGATGGTTCTTTTTCTTTTCTGTCTTCTATGGGAAATAAAAATATGATGATTGTCCCCTTGGCTTGGCTGATTTTTTTCTCCAATTTCATCGGAGTAGTTGCAACTACTGTTTGGGAATCATTTGACCAAGTGGGTCTCTACAATCTCGGGCTGATACGTCCGAACGATTCGCTCACGCATTGCATCAAGCTCACGTTCTGGTTGTGGTGTTGTGCAGACTCTCATCTTGGTGAGCAATAATGACTCGGTCACGAGACTAATGCACATGGGTGTGGTCGTGTAGGGAGAGAGTACACGCCGCACTTATAGATTACTGTTCCGAAAATGGGCAACACGGGAGATACAAAAACCTTTGTTTAGTCACGAGTTCAATGATACTAACCACGATGTTACATGACTACCACATAATCAGCATCGACGATATCGCGCCGAGCCAACATTCAACCACATATCAGGAAAACACACCAGAAAGCAACCCCTACTAGAGAGTCCACGGACTAGAGAGATCAACAAGAGGGAAATGGAGAGCCACACTTGATCGCCACCTCCCTGGAATTAGGAGAGTTGATGAGCTTCTGGAGGCTGGGATCCTTCATATACTGGCAAAGGCAAGGCTTTTGGTCCTTGAGCTTGGCACAGCACATGGCCGATGGCGGGCTCGAGGAGCTTATCGCACTCGCGCATGAGCTCAGCTCCATCGGGTCACAAGTGAGCGCCATCGACGACCCCAGCTTCCCAAACAAACACATCACGACGATGCACAAGGCGTATTTAGACATGTTCTCAAGCTTCTCAAGCTCTCCAAGTAAGTGAGGGACAAAGAAGGAAGAAGGTGCATTTGGGTGGAAACCCAACCTCTCCAATTTATATCAAAGTGCTCCTTTGGATTCACTTCTCTCTTTTCCACTTCGTTTTTTGTTTTTTTCGGCCACAGTGAGATTCGAAGTTGACGTGTGCTGTTATTGTGGTCACGATGATAAAAGATGCGGGGGTGAGATTTGCGAGTGGGAAAAAGGGTTTATGGCGATAAGAGAAGAGGGGTGGCATTATTGCACCTAAACGGAGCAAAGATTGGTTACTTTTGTGGCGGAAATGGTGATTACGGGGGCCCAAAGACCATCATTACCCGTGTCCTTAGGATATCTTAGGTGATCGATTCTGGAATCATTAACTGGACAAAAGACACTTACTTTGAAATCACGTCACAAGAGTGAACAGAGCTTTCTAACGCTACCGGGGCTCTTCACCGGTAGGTCGATGCGGGCGGCACTTCGAATGCCTCACTCGGGTGCGAAACCGTTTGTTTCTGTGATTCAGACTGTCGAAAATTCGATCGAGGTTTACATTGAGCGTGAGAACCCAATGCGTGAAGGTGAATGGAGTTTGTTGAAATTTGTCACATATAAACGAGAGTCGTTCCCTAAATAAGTGAAAGATTGTGTGACGCAGCGAAAGGGAGACCTCTTGGTCGGGTCTCATATTAAGATAAGTAAATAATCGGTTGCTATAAATGTTGTTATCAGTTTTCCTATGATACCTTCTAGTTCTCATGGCACATTATATAGTGCTCTCATGGGAACAATGAATTTATTTATTCCGATAATCATGGCCTTCCCCCATAATTATCCATCGAAAAAAAAAGATATATTTATTGCACTAGGAGTACTATAACTTATTGTGAAATTATAATTGGGTTTTAAAACTTTCAAAAAGTACAGTCAAGTCCTAAAAATTATCAAATTTGTGCAATTCAGTTCTTCTGTTTGCACCGTCAACTTGTCCAATGAAAAATTGCTTCCTAAAGGTTGAATTAAATAGTGACGAAGTTGTTGTCTCACATCCCTTGATAATGAGTCCTATATGCTCTTTATATCTATGTGGTCTTCCTCCATCTATCAATTTAGACTTTTAAGTTGAACTTTCTAATATGGTGTCACCGCTAGTGTTGTTACTTTCGCGATTGTGCGTCCATCCTCCATTATTCAAATCGTCAAATTTCATATGCTACTTGTAATTCATGATCTTAAATTTTTAGGTTGGTGTTGGACTTTCTAACAGATAACATTAAAACCGTGTGTAGAAATCATTTTGAATTTATGTGAAATTCGATGATCTCTACACAAGTTCGACTTTTGTACATTGCCACTTTGGCTTGTAATTATCGACAATAGTCCACACTGTAGGTGCAATAGAAGCAATCATTGAATCCTCCTGAAGGTCAAGTGGTCAAATTTTATAGCGCTTTTTCCTCGCCTAAAATAACTCCCAATTAGAAAACTGTCAACACCATACCTTACTTTTCAATTTGTTTAGCCAGATTTCGAATCCACGACGAAATACAATTCACCGAAAGTTTTTATTAAATTTTTATTAGAAAAAACAAATTAAGAAGCATCGACAGTTTTCAGATATCTCTGTATTGTGTCCGACACTCACACTCTCTCGACACTTTCTGACATATGATTGACACGTGGTCAGCGCTCAAGACACATCAGCGACACCAGAGTCCAACATCTCGATAAATCATTTCGACATTCATGTTGTCAATTTTTAGCATTTTCATTAAATTAGGAGTTAAAATGAAAATTGATAAATATCGGAGACAAGCTTAAGCCTGATTGCAAGTATGCTATCCCACAAAATGGCAACCACGCTGACTAAGGGACTACCTTTTAGCATTCCAGACTTACTCTTGAAGCTCAACCTTAATGATCCCAGAATTTTCTGATTTACAGGTTCCACTAAAGTGGCAAGTGAAGAGCATACTCAACCACATCGCACTATTATGTTAACAAAAGGAATCTAATCAGACGAAGCATGCTTCGAGAGGTAAAAGAGGAGTTTAGAAACTCATAAGGAAAACACTCATTTTATTTCTAGCTGAAGGTGTTCTGCCTCCACCCATTACACCCAAGAGCCTTTTATAGGCAAGCAACGTACACTATTAACATTAGATTCTTAGATCCACAAATAGACACAAAGCTACAAAGGTACCGACAGGGTAACTGTAGCTAATTATTACAAGCATAAACATACTGCACACATGTGACCGACAAGGACAAAATGATTGTCAATCAGGCTCGCTGACGCTCTGGATCAAGATGATAATTTGCATCGTCCGAGTCTGAGCTGTCAAGTCCGTCTTTTTCTCTTTCATAGGCCCGCCAGAGCCTCTCAAATCTCTCTGTCTCGTATGCCGCTATCATAGCATCAGCTTTCGGATCATCAGGAATGTTACAATAATTGGAGTTTGTCGATACGTCTGTGGAACTTTATGGAATATCCCGTGGGTGCAAACTTGGTCGCAAAAATCTATAGTCATGTGGATCTTGAGACAAAGGTCCTCCCCATGGATCATTAGCATCCATAAAAGAATCTGGTTGATTTCTTCTATACTCTTCAAGGGCATCAAGGGATAAAGGATGAACCTTGGCTCTATCCCATGAGAGATTAGTGGAGTGATAAGGCCAAATCTCTGGAAGAATGACTTTATTTTCTTGGAACAGAAATCTTTAAAGTTCTCGAAGTTCATATTGATTTTGAAGCATGGACCTGGGTAGTGTACAATACACGCGCACACGTGCGCGCGCGCACACACACACTATCGTGACCCATCCCAATGAAGGATGGTGGGCTAATGGATTGGCGATGGCCCCGCTTTGAAATGCGATTGGGCGTTCTTCGTGCGGGCCCTCTCAAGGCCATACTAAATGGCGACGAGAGTAGAATTTTTAAGGAAATTCGACGATAACAATCGATCGGATTCGACCTTAGTGTGGTCGGGTGGCATGTGCAACGTACGCATGCATTTGGAGTCACCACCAGTCTTTCTTAAAAGGTAGACCGAAAACCTCACTATGCGATTGAGAGAGATTGTTTAGTTCTACGAAACTAGAGATTTTAAGTTCGGGGACTTTGTTACATCGATATCATTGCTGACGCTCTTTCGGTACCTAATGCGAGTGATTATCATAACTAAGATTTCATACAAGCGCAAATTTCGGGTGAAGTAAGTTTGGATTGGGGTTTTCATGCAGATCAGAAGACTAATCCTATCAACCACAGTTAATGGAATAAAAGCGCAATCAAGTACATAAATGAACCACGTTAATGCACATCAATGATTCCCTAATATAGCTCTAAGGACTCAGAGAATGTGTGATTTGGGGCCATGGGTAATTTCATCATTTTTGGTAGGTTCGGGAGTCGAAGTACCCAAAATAGGCCTTGGGCATTTGATTATGTATATTTCCTATTTTTTGTGATTTTTTGAAATTTTTCTGAAGGTGACTTTTCGGAAGGTGAAAATCATCATTTTTCGAAAAGATCGGAGGTCAAAATACCCAAAATAGGTCTTGCTCAGTTGATTGTGGTCATTTCCTATTTTTTGAAATTTTTCTGAGTTTTTCATTTTCGCGACAATTTTTTTTAATGAATTTTCTCCCTTTTTTGTAGTTTTTTTTTTTCGAATTTTCTCTTTTTTTTTATTAATCTGAATTTTTAATGATTAAAAAAAAGAGGTTTTCTTGACTGGGTCAACCCGGCCTATGCCTCTCGGGTGCCTGTCTCGGACCGTATGAGTCCAAACCGGTCTAAAACGACATTGTTTTTAATTTTTTTTATTAATTTTTCTATTTATTCGAAAATACCCTTATCGGACGCTCTAGGATGTGCCATGTGGCTACTCCTGATGCGTCCGTTCTTGATTTAATTAAAATAGGAATAAGAGACCGATCAGACAACTCCTAGAGTGCCACTTGGCACAAATATAACCGTCCAATCCTCATTTTTATATATTCAAAAATCCTTTTGAAAATCTGAATTTTTTTTAATTTTTTTTAAAAATCCTGAATCATGACATGTGGACCGAGTCCACCCAGCCCGCACCTCTCGGGCGCTCGGCCCGAACCATGACAGTCCAAACCGGTCTAAAACGACATCATTTTTAATTTTTGAAATTGTTTTCATCTTTTATTAATTTTGCTATTGATCCGAAAATACCCCCATTGGATGCTTCGAGATGTGCTGCGTGGCTTCCCCTGGTGCGTCCGATCTTAATTTAATTAAAATAAAAATAAGAGACCGATCAGACGACTCCTAAAGTGCCACTTGGCACAACTATAACCATTCAATCCTCATTTTTATATATACGAAAATCCTTTTGAAAATCCGTTTTTATTTTTTGAATTCCGAATCGAGACACGTGACTAGTCTATGGCCATTCGATGAGGATTTTTTTTGTTTCTTATATAAAAAGGTGACGACTTAAGTCTACATGGACGCCTATGAGGCATGCCATGTGGCGCCAATTCAATATTGACCGGTCAACTCCCTTGTCGAGGAAGATGATTGGCGTTGGCGCCTCGCTTGAAGACAGGATTCAACGTCGAAACCTCACCGCAATTTGACTTTTTTTTTTTACCTCAAACGATTCCATGGCCCATCCATATTGACATACACTCATTTTTTAGCCAATGACACCTAAAACACGGCCAAATGACCGATCACAGAAATGGCTCCAGCGAGACATTTTCACAAAATAATTGTCATGCTCAAACTGATAAATCAATAAGCATCTAAAGAGGACTAGAAAGTACACCTGCACCTCGAGGAGTGTCGGTTCAGCTCATAACAAGCTCAATAGACCAAGATAGTTTTTTTTTTTTTGGTTTTTTTTTGGCGGGGGGGGGGGGGGGCGAGATTCAACCGTGCAATTTTAGGTGGTACCGGTACAAAACAACCATTGAAATAAGCATAGTGGAGGTTCTACATGCCTATCGACTAAAAATAACGAAGGCACACACTAAAAACGAAGCTCGGTGGCATAGACCCGAGCTTGAGGATAACAATGGCTCTTTTTGTTGAAACCATACGATCGATACATACTAATGTTGCCAATGCAAACCATGCAACTCCAGTATGTGGCGCTACTGATGACTTTCGCATTGCGTCTTCATCTAGTAAGAAATGAATGTCTTCAATCACAAAAGAAGGAGGAGTTTGTTGTGCTTAACAGTTTTCGGTTACTTTGGTTACTACTCAATAATTTTTTGTTATATTCTCTTAGTGCATAGTAGTTTTGTTCTGTTGTAACAGAAGACCTGTAAATAGCAATATATAAAGGAAACCGAGTGAAAAGAATTTAAAGTGGATTGATGAGCTCTCAGATGAAGAACGTATGATGTTGTGCATCTTGAAGTCTTCTGTGGTTTGTAAAGCTTCAACTTCGTTCTTTGTTTTTCCTCTATTGTCTTCTTTTTTGCTCTTCAGTTTTTTCGATTCTTCACATGGTATCAGAGCTTGATCTCTGAGAGCTCAACTATGAATCTTGATCTTTCTCATCTAAGAACACAGAAATGGCAGCAAGAACACCAAGATATCCTTTTCCGATCCACATAAACTTGCTAACTATGTCACAGTCAAACTTGTTGAAGACAATTTTCTACTCTGGCAAGCACAGTTTCTCAGATTCCTTCGTAGTTAAGAATTATTTGACTTCACTAGTGGAGAAGTCGTACCGCCTCCTCAGAAGTTACAAGTTGAAATCGAAGGGATCGAGACTGAAGTCGTGAATTCTGAATACATTGATTGGGTACGAATAGATCAACTGGTATCATCATGGATAAGTGGTTCAGTTTCTGAGAATACACTAGGGCTGATCATTGGCTTGGAGACATCCTATAAGGTATGGCAAACTCTACTGAATAGTTTTACACAGAAATTAGTTGCTAAAGAGTTTGAGCTGAGAGGAAAACTTCAAGCATGTAAAAAACGAAATAGGTAGCTATCTGATTATCTTAGGGAGTATAAACTGATATGTGATCAGTTACACGCAATAGGAAAGCCTGTGGATGAGATAACTAAAGTCTTTGGTGTCTTGGAGGGACTAGGTTCTGAGTATGAAAACTTCAGAACGACAATGTATTTTCTGAAACCTCAACTTGATTATGATGAGGTGATATCACAACTGGAAAGGTTTGAAGCACGACTACAAAACTACTCTTCAAATCAGTATAATCCTAACTTGGCCTACTACAGTGAAAGGAATGTAGAGTTGGAACCGAAGACAGTATTTGACAGAGAATCAAATCAGCTTAAGTTTGCATTTATGGGACAACAACAGAGTATCCATGGAGGACGTTACTATGGCAGAAGTCGTCATTTTGGCAATCGAGGTCGTAGCTATGGATATCAAGGCAAAAGCCAGAATTATAGACCATTGAGCCTGAACCAAGATCAGCATGTTCAATATTCTAAACCACAAAATAGCACTTATGTAACAGGTCAGGGATTTCGACCTTACACTAGTTCGTCACAGAGGTATTCAGATACCAAATCCAATCCATCTCCAAATTTCGCAGTCTCCAAGATCTTGCTAGAAGAGAAAGTGACAAGTGGAACTCGAGTAACTTGTCAAATTTGCAAACGTCCAGGGCAGGATGCTCTTCGATGCTGGTATCGGTTTGACAATTCTTATCAAGACAATGTTATTCCACAAGCTCTTGCAACAATGCATCTTGAAGATTCAAAAGGCAGTGAATGGTCTCCTGATATAGGAGCCACATCCCACATCGCTCCTAATCCTGGTATACTTCATAACCTTTCAAAATATACTGGCACTGATAAAGTAATGATAGGAAATGGCTCATGTCTTCCTATTACCTATACTGGTGATGCTGTGATATTATCTGACCTTGATATGTTACCTCTCAATGATGTGTTGGTGGTTCCTAAAATCAAGAAACATCTGCTTTTCGTTTCAAAAATAATCGATGATTTTCCTTGTTCCTTTGTGTTTGACAACTATGGTGTCTATATAAAGGACAATCACACAAACTCCACAGTGATGCTTGGAAAGAAAATTGGGGGACTTTACCGAGTGTATCATATGACAACTCAAGCTCTGTTTACACAAAGACATAAGACTGTTGGAGAGAACATATGGCATTAACGACTGGCTCATAGTAACTCACAGATTGTGAAGTATCTACACCAGAAACAACAGATTTCCTGTGATAAGAAAACCTCCCTTGTATGTGGCAGTTGTCACCTTGTTAAAAGTACTGCCTTACCCTTTTCCTTATCAGACTCTGCTACTACCGTTCCTATTGAGAGGATTCATTATGATATATGGGGACCATCCCCAGTAACCTCCTTTCAAGGTTTTCGATTTTATGTTGTCTTTGTGGACAACTTCTCGCTATAGTTGGCTTTATCCCATGAAGTTGAAGTCTGACTTCTATGATATCTTTCTTATATTTCAGAAATATTTGAGAATCAATTTGATCAGAAAATCAAAGTCTTTCAATGTAATGGTAGTGGTGAATTCACTAGTATCAGATTTCAGACTCATCTGGAGAATTGTGGTATTCAACAATATGTTTCTTGTCCTTACACCCCCGAACAGAGTGGCATCTCTTAAAGGAAAAATCGCCATGTAGTTGAATTGGGCTTGACTATGCTCTACCATGCTAGAACTCTATTGCATTTCTAGGTAGATTCTTTCTTAACTGCAAACCATGTTATTAATTTGCTTCCCACTCCAAAGCTGCAGATGGATTCTCCTCACAGTAGATTGTTCAAACAAGCTCCAAGCTATGATCATTTGCGAGTTTTTGGCTGTGCTTGTTATCCTTGCCTCCGACCCTATAACAACATAAATTTGATCCACGATCCCTCACCTGTGTATTCCTAGGGTATAGTGAGCGACACAAAGGATATCGCTGCTTAGTTCCTACATATAGTAGGATATATATTAGTCGCAATGTGAAGTTTGATGAGAGTTTCTTTCCCTTTACTAAGAAGCTAGCTACTGATTATCCTCATTGTACCTCCCTATATCAGAAATGGGTTGATGAGATCAATTTTCTAGATTCTATCAAGAAGACTTCCACTAGACATCCTTCCAACTATCATACTGATCATCTTCAACAAGATGGAGCTCTGGCAGTTGATCATCTTCATCTACCACACCCTACAGACCAGTCCACAGATACCATCCCACCACACTCACATTTTGATGATGATTCAGGACCTTTTGACTCACCTCTTGATGCACCCAGCATACCTGCTAACAATCAACCACTTTTGAGTTCCTCCTCCCACCACCAAAGTGACACATCTGTTCATCCTATGCATACCCGCCTTATGTCTGGTATAGTGAAACCAAATCCCAGATATGCATGTTTAGCTGAATATCCAGTACCTGTTGAACCAAAGTCCCTTAAATCAGCCTTGGCTCATGCTGGCTGGTATCGAGCAACACAAGATGAAGTGGATGCCTTAAATGAAAATCTCACTTGGACATTAGTTCCAAGAACTGCTCAAATGAATGTCATCGGCTATAAATGGGTATTTAAGACCAATTTAACACCAGATGGGAGTCTTGATAGATTAAAAGTTTGGTTAGTGGTTAAAGGATTTCACCAAGAAGAGGGAGTAGATTTTGTTGAAACTTTCAATCCAGTCGTGAAACAGGCAACTATTCGTATTGTTTTATCTGTTGCTATGGTAAAAAACTAGCCTATTCATCAACTCGATGTCAAAATGCCTTCTTACATGGCTTACTGACTGAACATGTCTAAATGGAGCAGCCTCCTGGTTTCCCACATCCTGCCTTGCTTCATCATGTATGTTTACTCCAGAAATCTTTATATAGTCTTCGCCAAGCTCCGCGTGCCGGATTTGAAAAATTCAATAGTTTTCTACTTGAATCAGGTTTCTTCTGCAGTACAACAGATACTTCTCTCTTTGTGCTTTAAAAAGGCACGAACATGATTCTGTTACTTCTCTATGTTGATGACATTGTCCTTACTGGTACCTCTCCTCAACTACATACCGACTTAATCAAGTCCTTGAGTGACACCTTACACATGAAAGATCTCAGCCCGCTTCATTATTTTTTGGGTATTGAAGCCAAACCCAATTCTGATGTTCTTTTTCTCTGTCAAACTAAGTATGATCTTGACCTTCTTAAACGAGCACACATGCAAGACTGCAAACCCATTTCAACTCCTTTGTTTGTTAGGTCCCTTTCGACGTCATCTGATGATGTCTACCTCAACAATCTACTTGAATACCGAAGTCTGGTTGGTGGCCTGCAATATCTTACTCTCATTCGCCCTGAGCTTGCCTATGCCACTAATTTTCTGTATTAGAAAATGCAGCAACCAACTGTTGCAGATTTCCTTAAGCTAAAGAGGGTTCTTCGATATGTCAAGGGAACTATTAATCTGGGCATCTTTCTTCACGCCAAAAGCACCCTCAACTTATACGGCTTCTCGGAGGTTGATTGGGCTGGTTGTATCAATACTAGACGCTCTACGACTGACTTTTGCATGTATCTTGGCTCCAATATCATCTCTTGGTCAACCAAGAAGCAGTCGATAGTCTCTCGTTCTTCCACAGAAGCAGAATATAGGGCTCTCGCTTCTACCACTGCTAATCGTACATGGATTGGCTTTGTTTTACGTGATATTGGGATCTCTCTTTCCTCCCCTACGGTGCTCTTTTGTGATAATCAGTCAGCCATCTCTATCACTGCTAATCCTATTTTGCATGCTAGCACCAAACACATTGAAGTTGATTTTCATTTCGTATGAGAGAAGGTTTCCTTGGGCTCCTTACATGTTCAATATATTCCTAGTCGCCACCAGGTTACTGACATTTTCATAAGGACCTTGTCTAGACTAGATCATTTCGTACTTCGCACCAAACTGGGTTTAGGGTTCAACCCTTTCCCTAGTTTGCGGGGGGATGTTGAAACCATACGATCGATACATACTAATGTTGCCAATGCAAACCATGCAACTCCATGGCGCTACTGATGACTCTGGCATTGCGTCTTCATCTAGTAAGAAAGGAATATCTTCAATCACAAAAGAAGGAGGAGTTTGTTGTGCTTAACGGTTTTCGGTTACTTTAGTTACTACTCAATAGTTTTCTATTATATTCTCTTAGTGCATAGTAGTTTTGTTCTGTTGTAACAAAAGACCTGTAGATATCAATATATAAAAGAAACAGAGTGAAAAGAATAGAAAGTGGATTGATGAGCTCTCAGATGAAGAACGTATGATGTTGTGCATCTTGAAGTCTTCTGTGGTTTGTAAAGCTTCAACTTCGTTCTCTATTTTTCCTCTATTGTCTTTTTTTTTTTTTTTGCTCTTCAGTTCTTTTGATTCTTCACACTTATTAATGTTCTCGACGTCGAAACTCAAAGAAGACGGACTCAAATTGTTCCTTGGGATATCAGAAAACTCGGACGATGGTCTCGAAGCTCGGTTTCGCGTGATGCGCCATGGACAAACTCAAACGCTCGCGGATACTCCCATGGCCACCGAGCCCTAAACTCTCTCTTTTTGCTCACTTCCCCCCCCCCCCCCCCCCAAAATCGTTTTTTCTCTTCCTTGACGATGAGTGAGGTCTTTTGGTTGCATGAAATGGCAAGATGCCTTCGTACATGCCCCGACCAAAAATGGTCGTACAAAATGGTTTCGGCCAGCTCATTTCGGGACACATCTACCTATGAAATAGTACCTAATGTGAGCAGATGTGAATTGGCGATAATGCCCATCCCTGCTTGTCACGGATTGAAGTCAAATCAAGGGTCAATTTGAAGATTTTCAGGTCGGGGGTCAGCTGCTCACGTGAATGACTAGAGGAAGAAGATGACGAATAGTGCCAGTCGGCAAGGAGGATCCGCCTGACTCGACAGGCCCGATTGCTTTAAATTCATCAAATTGAGTAGTAAATTGACCATTTTCTATAAAATTGATGCAAAAGATGTTTCCCAACACATTTTCCATGCAAAATGGATATTTTTCTGAATTTCTAGCTTGATTTTCCATGAAAACCCCAAATTGTATCGAAAATGATTTTTTCATCAATTCAAAGCATAAAAGATCAAATCAAACCAAATTGAGGCGACCATTGGATTCGGCAAGACAAAAACTATAGGGTAGGGGGTCTAGATTTTCATGAGTGTCCCTAAAAAAAATTCAATTTCATTTTTAGTGAAGGCGAATACTAAATAGAAAATAAAATGTGCAATTAAGCTCTTTTAGTTAAAATTGAGCAAATTGGGGAGCAAATGGACCCAATTGCAATTCAAGGCTCTAGATACCAATGTCATTGCTTATGAAAAGTGAAGATTAAAAATTAAAAGACTTGAAATGAAATTTGTGAGCTCGATTTAGATTCATGTTTATGAAGGAACATAGTGAGCAAAATCGAATTTCCGAAATTCAAACTGATTGATGGAAGGGAGAATTTAAAAAATATTGACTATTTTGGGTATTTTTCTAACCACGAACGTTATTATTTTTTTTCTGGTTTTTTGGCTATTTTTATAAATAAATAAATTCAACAAAATATTAAAAATTATGAAAAATACTTCTTGTCCAAAATTGGTTCCCAAGGTTAGGCAAAGGCTTTCAAAGTTAATTTTTCAATTTTTATAAATTTTTATCTATTTTTAATTTAACATCAATATCAACATCAACAACACCTTTATCCCAAACTAGTTGGGGTCGGCAGTCAATAAACCCTAAAGAATCATAAAAATAAAAGCAGAATCAAGGGAGGGAGAAGAAATAAATGTGTAAAAATAAATAAGTATATATATATATATATATATCTATTTATATACTACCCCTCTATAACATTAACAGCTTTCCTCCACTCCGTTTTAAGAAAAACCGTACGCTAATCTATTTCTCACTCTATTAAATCTTGTTTTACTGCTTTCCCCCAAGTAAGTTTCGGCCGACCTCTTGCTTTCTTCGTGTTATGCTCTTGATAGGAAACATCTGTTCGTACCAGTGCATCTAAGGGTTTTCGGAGGATATGCCCAAACCATCTCAATTTATGCTCTCTCATCTTTTCCGTCACCGGTTCTACTCCAACTTTTTGTCAAATCTCTGCATTCCTTATCTTATCCATTCTTGTATGACCACACATCCACCTTAACATCCTCATTTCCACTACTCCCATTTTATGTTCATATTTCCTTTGTGCTATCCAACATTCAGCTCCGTATAACATGGCAGATTTGACTGTTGTTTTATAAAATTTTCCTTTTAACTTAAGAGGAATTTTGCGATCACACAAAAATCCCGATGCACTGCGCCATTTCATCCAACCTGCTCTGATTTTATGACTTACATCCTCACCAATCTCTCCTTTTTTTTGTAATATTGATCTCAGATATCTAAATATATCTTTCTTGGGTACCTCTTGTCCGAGCATATTTACGGCTTTTTGATTTTTTCTTCCTGCCGTGTCAAACTCACACTTCAAGCATTCCGTCTTACTTCGACTTAGCGTAAATCCTTTAGACTCTAACGTGCTTCTCCATATTTCTAATTTAGCATTAACCCCAGCCCTAGTCTCATTAATAAGCACGATATCGTCTGCAAATAGCATACACCATGGCACCTCATCTTGAATATATTTTGTTAGCTCATCCATAATCAGGGCAAAAAGGTAAGGCTCAAAGCAGAACCTTGATGTAAGCCTACTGTGATTGAAAAATAACTTGATGTGTCATTACAAGCCTTCACACATGTAGTAGCACCGTCATACATGTCCTTGATTGCCTTGACATACTTTGAAGATACTTTTTTCTTCTCAAGAATCCACCACAAAACCTTTCTTGGAACCCTATCATACGCCTTCTCGAGATCAATAAACACCATATGGAGGTCCTTCTTTATTTCTCGATATCTCTCCATCAATTGTCGTATTAAGAAAATAGTCTCCATGGTAGATCTTCCTAGCATAAATTCAAATTGATTGACAGAAACCTTGGTCTCTATTCTCAAACGATGCTCAATAACTCTCTCCCGCAACTTCATTATATGACTCATAAGCTTGATGCCTTTATAGTTAGAACAATTCTGGATATCCCCCTCGTTCTTGTATATAGACACAAGTATATTCTTCCTCCATTCATCAGGCATCTTATTAGTATGGAGGATCTTGTTAAAAAGACTAGTCAACCAACTTATTGCTACATTTCCTAAGCATCTCCACACTTCAATAGGAATACCATCGGGTCCCAAGACTTTACTAGTCTTCATCTTTTTTAATGCATCCCTAACTTCCCGTGCTTTAACTCTACGCACAAACCTTTTATTTGAATCATCAAAAGTATCTTTCAAATCCACCTCACCTCTATCGCTCTCCCCATTAAAAAGTTTGTTAAAATAACTCATCGATCTGCCCTTGACGTCTTCATCTCTTATCAAGAGTGTTTGATTTTCATCCTTGATACATCTAATCTGTGTCAAGTCTTTACTTTTCTTGTCTCTTGACTTTGCAAGTCTATAGATGTCTTTTTCTCCTTCTTTGCTCCAAGTTTGTTGTACATATCGGTGAAAACCTTGCCTCTGACCTCTCGTACAGCTTTCTTGGTACTTTTTCTCGCCAATCTAAACTTTTGCAAATTTTCTTCATTAGGATATTTAGATAGGTATCTGAAACACTCCTTATTCTGCTTAATTACCTCCTACACCTCCTCATTCAACCACCCGATTTCCTTTGTTTGATGTTCATTCCCTCTACTTTCCCCTAACACCCCTTTTGCCACTGTATGGATGCAGTTAGACGTCTCCTTCCACATCATATTTACTTGGCCTTCCAGTCACCACGGTCCTTCCTATAGCATTCTTGCCTTGAATTCTATTTGTTTCTCCTCATGTAACTTCCACCATCTTACTCTAAGACTACCAACTTATGTTGTGTAACTACACATTCATCAGGGTATACCTTACAATCTACATACGAAGCTTTATCCTCTCTTTTGGCAAGAAAGAAATCAATCTGTCTACAATTTTAACCGCCCTGAAAAGTGATCAGATGTGATTCTCTTTTCCTAAAAAAGGTGTTTGCCAACATCAAATCATAAGTTGATGCCACACTCAAGATGTCTTCGCCAGCCTCATTTCTAGCCCCATATCCAAAACCTCCATGAACTCTGTCAAAACCTCCATTACTCTGACAACATGTCCATTTAGATCCCCTCCTATGAATACCTTCTCCTCGCGTGGTATCCGCCTTAAAATTTCTTCCAGCTCTTCCCAAAATCTGCTCTTATTGGACGCTTACAATCCAACTTGAGGGGCATACATACTAAGGATATTCAGAATCAAATCATCACTACTAGCTTAACTAAAATAATCCCATCTCCTATTCTTTTAACATTAACAACTCTATCTTTGAAATTTTTATCGATCAGAATCCCAACTCCATTTATGCTTTTTGTTGTGCCTGTATACCATAGCTTGAATCTGGTGTCATCCACTTCCTTAGCCTTTTCTCCTTTCTATTTAGTCTCTTGTAGGCAAGCAATATTCACTTTTCTTTTAGTAAAAGTATCTGTTATTTCCGCAATTTACCCGTTAAAGTTCCTACATTCCAACTTCCCAATCTAATCCCTACCCCATAGGCTTTTCTTGCCCCCCACACTTGCCCACGGAAGTGTGAAGACCCTTGCTTATTTATCACCACATCTGGGCACCGATGTGGCGCATCACTCTGAGAATGATGGCTCAAGACTAGCTTCCTTACCCCTTACACCCACCTATCTTGGTGCAAAGACCCTTGCTCATTTTTCGCTACACCCGGGCGCCGATGCAACGCGTCGCTAATAAGGGTACGCTCCAACGAAATATTAATAGGGTTCATCTCATAAAGGTAGCTCTTTTTTTATAACCGGCTCGCTACGCCTGGCGTAACCCTCCTCCTTTACCTAGTTTAGGACAGGCTATGTAGACTATATAGACGAAGTTTTTTTTAATCTATTTTTAATTAATTTTATAAAATAAAATGATCAAGAATCATGTGTTAACATGTACTTAAGTCATATACCCATCCACCCTAATGTTAATATACCTAGCCAGACTAAAAAAAACCTATTCGTGGATCCCTAACGAAAGAAGAATAAGAAGAAACTCATCGCTAATATTTTTATGAGTACATGATAAATGCAACATATAATTCTCTATTTTTTTTTTGAAAATAACGTGTCGGCGTGTTGTGTCGCATGTCGCATGTCAATTTCGGTACTACTTAAGAAACAATTTCTCGACGATTCCGAACAAGAAATATCACGGGAGGACGAGATAAACAATAACTTCAATTCAAACGAAACCTAACATACACAAATTTTACTAGAACTTAATCGATGACAAAACCTAAAGCATAAGGACGCCAGGTTGGGATTTAGTCAACGGCGAGGTCGGGAACCATAGCAAAGACACATGCCATAATTTAAACGTGAGTCTAGAAACTACAGCTATGAAACATGTCGGAATTTAATCGACAACGTTAATCCAGATACTACAACTGTAGTTTAGGAATTGAAAATCGACATGTTTGCTTGTTTGTGAGTGTGGGGGGATGTCCAGTAACTCGAAATTGGTATTTGTCCGCGTCTCCCGGATTCTTGATTTTATATTTGCACGCCGCCATGATCTCACTTCACCTCCAGGGGGTCGGATCCTAAAATACCGTGCCTCAACCTCTGCCACTTTTGTTGCTGAGTTACCTCGATTCCTTCTCTCACGATACGCTGGGTTCTTTGCTTTTTTCATGGGTGATTTAAAAATTTCGAATGTCGTAACTAAGTTTCGGCGCCTTTCGATCTTTCAATCTTCACTTCGATCCCCTTTTAGTCGGTACCTTTGTCGAACAACTTTATCTTGATGACCGTCAACCATGCGCTATCATGTGTCGACAGCATAATTCATAGTCACCGGACATTTGATTACCATTTTTAGGATCATATAGTAAGTCAGTGACCCCCATATGAGGTCTCGTTTAGGAGTGTGCATGGTCCGGGTCGATCTGGTCTCAGCATGAAACCGAGAACCGGACCACTAGTCCCGATCCCCATATTTTCGAGACCATGGACAGGACATGACCGGGACCGGCGGTCCAGTCCAGTCCATGTTCTGGTCCAGTAGGACCGCTAATTATAACCTCATGCAGCATTTTGAGCTCGACGGATTGATTATGGAAGTAAATTTTTTTTATTTTTAAAATAATTTTTCAAGAATAATAAAGGACGATGGAGGTTGAAGTATCTATTGCAGCAAATTGATATTTTTGTTTTCAAGTATTTTTATTTTTTTCTAATTGTATATATTTTTATACATAAATAATTATATATTATAGACGGTCCGGTCCGATCCAGTTCCAACACATGGAACCAAGGATCGGACTGCCCGGTCACCGGTCTCACTTACTGGGATCGGGGACAGGACCAATCCGGCTGGTCCTGGTCCGGTTCAGTTTGCACACCCTTAATCACGTTGCAACCTCGATTTAGACTCTAGCAACCAACGAGGTCGATTCAAGGTCACAGTGCCATGGACAACCTCGGATCAAGGCCTCTGATCGATGGGGAGTCCATATTCAAGAAAGAGAGACAATTGGGGACGAGATGGTGCTACAAAGAGAGACAATTTAGGGGGGGGGGGGTTGTAGGTGACTGGTTGGAGACCTTCGTGGCGGGCGGGGCCATGAGAGAGCGGCAGGGCTGTGGCGGTTGTGAAGGGGGCTTGGGTCTGCCCTTCGTTGATTAGGATTTGGATGTGAGCGGGTTCGAGGAGATGGGCAGGATGGCTTTCGAGAGTGATATGGCAATCTTGTACATAAGTTTTGTGGTAATAGCTATTCATTCCATATCAAGATAACTATTAGCTATTCCTTGAGCAGAGTCAAGGACTAAATGTTTCATGGATTTGGATCGTCTAACCTTCCCTCAGAAGTTCAGGCACCTAATCATGCAATCTGGGCCGTTCATTTTTGAACGGACGGCCCATGTCTTCAATTTTTATGGAGCAATCTTTTGAATTTTTTATATATTTTTTTATTAGTTATAATCTGGGATATCCATTCATAACACGAACTGTTCAGATTGCAAGGTTAGGACCTAACCTTCTAAGGAAAGGTTAGACAATCTCTTTCCCTATTCCATACAACTAGGAGTAGCTTCAATTATTATTTGCCAAAAGTGTCCTTGCATTTTACTAATTAATTACATGTAACATAAAATACAAATTATGCAAATGATTATATTATTGCCAAAACATTCTTTACTTGTGAATTATCATATATTTGTAGTAAGTAAACACAATTATAATACCAGTGAGTCATAACTTAGCTATTTATCAGAGTTTGATCATAATTAAATTACTAGAATATCGTAATTGAATGGAAAATTATGACAATTCTACTCTAATTATCATAATTTGACATTGGTTGCAAGTAATTATCTAATTCTGAACTAAAAATATACTATTATCATTTTTTTTGGTCGGAATACTATTATCATTAAAATGATAAATTTTTGGGATGTGACAAATTTCCCCTAAAGTTTTTATAATTCATTCCATTCGTAACGGATTAATTCTAAGTTTATCAACAAATTATAGGAAAACAAATTATTTTGCTTGGGGGTTTGGCATTTGGCTGAAGAGCTAAGAATTAATTTTTTGAGGGACTGGTACGGTCTTTTTGTCTCCATAACAGGATTTGGTACCAAGTACATTCAGCATGTCTCAGATGAGCAAGCACGTCGTTGTCCAATCTCAATCCGTATGCACCATCCTTTTTTAAGCTTGATCGCTAGCCAAAACCAAAGCCTAATCCCGTTTTATGGTTTGTCCCGGCACGGACTTTTTACCTCCACCTTCACACCTCCTTCCATAACCCGACCCCTCGAGCTTCAATACCAACTCCGGACCGACCCAAGAAGCCATCCATATTTCTTCAAAGACAATAATACAAGGAGAAAATGTGAAAAATGAATCCCCAAAACGAGTAGGGTATGGATTGAAAATCTTGCATTGCACATAGATGGGTCGACTTGGGTAGGATTATTTATGATCCAACCCAAACTCGACCCAACCCATTTATCTAACAAGCTACCTATAGTGGATTTGGAAAATGGCACGAGGGAGACAAGAAAAGGACGAAAGGCGGGCATGAGCTAGAACAAACTCAGCTCTTTCGTCGCCCCCAATCATGGAAACTATTCACTTGTTAACAAATTTCTCTTTTTGTTGACATCATCACAAGGCCATCATCCTATCCAGAACCTGCATGGCGGCAAGTCAAAATTAACTCTCAAGCCACCAACTACATTTATTTGTACAAGCCAAAGCTGGGGAAAAAAAAATCGTGAAACATAGGAAAATCAAACATAATGACATGTTAAGTATCAATATTTATTTACGGCTTTCACTTTGATGCCAATATATATTTTTTGAATTACTTAAGTATCAAATCCGAAAAAAAAACGGGCACTTCAGAGCCATGGAGAGAAATTCTAGTGACTCCAAAAAACGATCATTTTAGTGCCAAATCGAAGAAAAAATGATTACTTTAGTACCAACAGCAAGAAATTCTGGCGACGTCATCGAAGTATGCACTTAAATAATCATTTTTCAGGAAAAAAAATTGGCACTTAAGTGATCCAAAAAATATATTGATACCAAAGTAAGCATCGTACACAAATAACGACACTTGAAGTGTCCTTTTGCCGGAAAACCAATTGAATCGAGAGAAAGTGACATTATCTTATTTAATGAAGTTTATAGCTGCCTAAATAGGAGCCTTCATTTGCTACATCAATGTTGTCTTTCGCCAAAGAATACGTTATGGTCCAGCGTACCAGGACTCAAATCGCCAGCATCTTGTGCCTGAAAGAAAATACAGATTAAGGATTTTGCTGGCATAATCGTCGGTTAAGCCACTGTGAGAGTTCCAGCATGTGTGTGAGGTACAAATTTTTGAAGAAGTGGACCCCACAATTATTTATAATTGTTTACAATTTATTCTTTCGTGGCCCAGAACAGAATGCTATTCGCATAATAGATTAAAAACCGTTACTTAAGCATTTCTCCTGAAATAACTATCCATGTGTCCGTATGTATTCATATTCCTGTACATTTCGCATATGCAAAACATTTTTAGTTTGTGATCTAATTATAATGGAATATCTCTTGTCTTAGTATCTCGAGTTTTAATGGTCAATTGAAATCAAGGACCGTGAGGGCCGACCTAAGATGGCAAACTCAAGTTCAATATCACTTTTTTCTCAAATTATCCGAGAATTTGTCGTGATAATTAATATGTTATAGTGTCATGCTAGAAATACTGTATAACGGTAGAATACTAAGCATAAGATCATAGAAGGATTCCCTCATGATTGTTATATATTTTTTTGTCATTCATAACACTTGTAAATGAAATTGGATCAGTATGTCAGCTTCTCTAATCTCTACGCTAAAACTCCTACCATCCGTAATCTCAGCTAGAAATCCTTGAAGATGTGCGTTTTTATCATTGCCACTAACAACCACCCAGCTCTAAAAGAAGTAATCAGTCATAATCACTACGAGATGGTTCTTTAGGTATCAATAATAGTGATCCACCCCACAATTTAGCGTGTGATTCGATTCGTTCATGTCCCTTTTTTATATTGTTGAAGTCTATTGACCAACAGAGTCAAGAGATGTGAGGTGATATAGAATATAACCTGGCTCGACATGGGCAATACCTGGGGTTCGATGGTTAATGGCGTTGGCTTCGAGTTCCAGTGGCTAGCTTCCCCTTTCTCCAGTGCCGAATAGTTGAGTCGAGGAAAGAAACTGGTGTCGATGGCGCTCGAAGCTGCCAGGGACATCCGCTGGAGTCTAAGGTTGAAAGTCGGAAAAGACCCAGCCGGCGAAGGTGAAGTTGGAACCAATGGCAAGTGATGGAAGGGCATGACCGGAAGTCCGGCCATGGTATTGCTGAAGCCGTACGACGGTCCCACGAACACGATTGGCCTCGGAGCTTGCAAGAACAAGCATTGATTCATGTTGTCAATTCCGGTCGCCGATACTGCCGGTGATACATATGGAGTGAGGGTCGAAGCTCCACCCGCGTCACCCGTAGCTTGCATCTGACACAAAATTGGAGATGTCATGCATCAAAAATAGAAGGGATAAGTGCACTAGAAGTCCTAAAACTTATCATGTAAGTGCAAATGAGTCCTAAAACCTTTAAAAAGTTCAATCAAGTCCTAAAACTTATCACGAAAGAACATTCGAGTCCTAAAACGTTCAAAAAGCGCAATTAAGTGCTAAAACTAGTCACAAAAATGCAATCAAGTCCTAAGATTTTCAAAAAGTGCAATCAATGGAAGAATTTCATCAAACTGATATGCCAAGCTTAAGGATTTGTTTGCAATTTTTAAAAGTTTTAGAACTCGAATGCACTTTCGTGATAAGTTTGAATATTCACGATACACTATTCCCAAAATAGAACGAAAGAAGCAGTAGAAGGATCCCAATCTGAGTGCACTAGACTAACTATACACTAATCATACGCCCATGAGATGGGGAAGCGAGATACACTTTATATCATTGGTTGAAGCGATTTTGAAAGAATGAGAACCTATAGTTCCGACCAGGAACCGCATGCACAAATCATATAGCTCGAATTATGTGATATCTCAACTTAGTGCAAAATCTAAAACAAGAGATCAAAGAACGGTAAAATAACTAAATACTTACAACAATATCTATTTGGGCATGTTCATGTGTTCTTAGAAAAGTTTTACAACATCACAATAAATCGGTACATGACTTTCAAGAAAATCTCAGCACTAGCGAGAAATACTTACTTCCAATTGGAGCTTCAATTTTTTCAGGTATTTAACGGCATCGTCTAGCACCGAGGCTCTGTCGGACTGGAGCAAAGCGAAAAGAAAAGGAAAAAACACACATCAATCGAATGTTTAATGAGCAATCAACCCTAGCTAACATAGCGTCAAAATTTAGTTATTTTCGTTTTTCTATGGTACAATTACTTGAGAGAAACACATCAAAACACAAATTGGTCCTCTCATCTAAAACTTCCTCAGAAATGCAAAGCCACAACATTCGTCAATGACTTTTCCGCCGCATGATCAGCCAATTTCTTCCTCATCACGTGATGAGGGCAGATGGTCAAATGCTCAGGATGAGCAGAAAGATGAAGGGGGCACGTGATGTCGGGGAAGAGACGAAGATGGTGAAGATTACCTTGTTGCAGTTGGGTATGAGTTGCTGAAGCGTCTCGATCTTCTCCCTGATTCGGCCCCTTCGTTTCTGCATGTGTTTATGTTTTTTTCCACGTAAACTACAGTTAGAAAAGGAGCTTCAAATAAATTTCAGATAAAGACAACCCTCGCCACAAGCTGGACGATGTCTAACCCTCTCGGACATGTTGTGCAGGTTCGCAGAACGAGTCCTTCTAACCCTTTGATCCTCCAATTCTTTACGCACCCCATGATCAGCGTCCTACAGTAATAGCAGGTAAAAGTAAGATGGTTTAGCAGCAGCAGCAGCAACAGCAAAGATGGAACCTGGATTAGTGTGTTGCTAATTTTTCAACGGGCATGATGTCCGAATTCAGACCCGTTCGCTGCTGTGCTCAGCGCTTTCACATCGCCGCGGATCGTCCATTTCGATATCGTTCTTTCTTTTGCTTCCGCTTCCGTTCGATTCAGCTTGGTTTGGGTTGCATGAGCTTTCCCAAGAAAGCAGTAGAGTATGTCCCGGTAGAGCCTCGGCTCCCACTCTTGCTGTGTCGATGCGTTGGGAGCTTTGGAAGGCATTAAAAATGTCGTGAAAGCCATCTCCTTGATCGACTGCGCTAAATCCGAAAGGGATTGGAGAAGCCGTCTGAAGCCAGCAACTGCCGTGCTCGAGAACACCAGCTGCGGAAAGAGTGTGGACATCCTCGGCGGTGCTGGTCAAGGAGCTCCTGAGATCGCCCTCATCCCCGGTTGAGGCGGCGGGGGTCGGCAAGGTGAAGTCCCAATCTGGCTTATGTTCTACCATGGCTCGAAGGGGTAACGTCCCACGCCTTCAGAGGGTATGAAAAGGAAGAAAAAGGAAACGACGAGAATAATCGATTCGATCCGCCTTTAGCCTCCCGCACACATGCACGTAAATGTGTGGAATACGTGAAACATATTTATAGGCGCAGATACTTGCAAGTTGCAATGCAAAGGATATCTGATATATATATATGTGTGTGTGTGTGTATTTTAACTAGTCTATGGTAATGCATACAAACCGTCTCGTTCACGTATATCCATAAGCCTATATATAGAACCGTAGACACTAGACATGGTTCTCAAGATTATTTATTTTAAATGGGAGAAGTTGTGATTTGGACATATGTTTTTTTCTTTCAAAATCTTAGTCATTCGATTTCAAAATATATGTGCTTCTTACTTCCGAAAGGTCATGTAGCTTGAGTAAAAGCTTGGCATTAAAGGGCGGCAAGTATGGACGAAATACTTGATTGTTTCTAGATACACAGACCGAGTACGTGTAGATCCACAAGTTGGATTATTTATCAATGGCTATGATTGGATTCGAATTATGTAGCTTTTGTTGCTATGATCTACACAAATGAATAGATGTATGATTTTTTTATATATATAATTTACTGCTTGTAATTGTGTATGCGTAATGGATATCTGCATAAACTATGTAAATCTCGAGATGAATTTGGTGGTTAAGATATGTTAAAGCACCTTGTTAATCGCTGGAATCATCAGCACATGCAGTAACATCTGTTGCAATGCACATCATGGCACAAACATATTACAAAACAGATGGTGTAATAGTAGTCAACCACGACTAAATGGCTGTATAGGCTGCATGTGTATCTCTTGAACTTTAATCATCGTGATGCGATCGTGTTTAGATCATAGTCACTTGGGAGCGATCGGCTTTACATGTTAAATGGTGCACTCCATCGTTTTCCTATTTGACATCGGTTCCCATTGTCTAACTTAGTGACCCTATTAATCAGTTTGCTTCCTCAGTTTCTTCAGGGAAAAAACAGGCAGCTCTTCCCCCCACACTAAACCAACCTAGGATTAAACTTTCCCTCGAAATCATACCGACATAATTCAGCAACAACCAAAACGATATATATCCATAAAAAACTATTTCGCAATATGTAAATATGATAGCGAGATGATAAGGAGACAATACACCAAGATTTACGTGGAAAACCAAAAAAAAAAAAATTACGGACGACCCAATCACCAAGAATAGTAGAACATAAAAAAGTTTATCTGTAGTCACACTTTGGAGGCTTAATATCAACATTACAAGAGCATTTCCTCATTGTGAAACAATGCAAAAAGAGCAAGAAAAAGCTATAATCGCGATTGGCGAGTTCAGAGACGAATGAATGAAACCGATTAACTCGTAGGCCTCAGCCTCACGAACAATATATCAAAATTTGAGTTAATTCCATCAATATTTGGTCTTTGAATTGGGATCGCAAAATTGCGCTCATTTTTCTTCTCTCCTAGGCCTGCGTCGAGAGCTTCCTCTCTCCACGGTTCTCTTTCTTCTCATTGGGCACTGAGCACTCTTAGGTCACGCATGATAATGTTTCTATTTCATGGCTCTATTTTGGGGTAGAAACATAATTTTCCATTTCTATTCCCCGAACGAGTTTCTCAACCAAAAAATGTGTTTGATAACAATACAAATTTTATATTTTTGGAACAGAAATTCGTTTAATAATAGCACAAAATTTCTCTTATTTGGCTCTATTCCGGCGGTGACCGGCGTTAGCCCGCAATCAACGGTCGCGACCGGCGGCGACGGCTGACGCCGGCAACGAGAAGGAGGGAAGAACTTATTTCTTGTTTTTGTTTCAGAAATAAAAGGTTACTTTTTTCTACTTTTCATTTTTCATTCAAAACTATTTTTAGGCCAAAAATTTAGCTTGGGAATATAAAAATTCAATTGCGTTATCAAACGCATTTCTGTTTTAAATTTATTCTCCGAAAAAAAAAGTAAAAACATGGAAATAAAAACGTTATCATGGGCGACCCCCCCCCCCCCCCCTCCCTTTTTTTTTTCCTTCTACTTTTTGACTTTTTCTAGCTTTTGTCCTTTTCTTGTTTTGCTCTTTTGTTTCTTTTGTTTCTTTATTTGCCGGGGGCCCCACATAGGAGGACCCCCGCCAACGGTTTCTGGGAGCTCAAGTTGTCTTAAAACCAAAATGAGCGGGCGCCGGGATTTGACGAAGCGGTCGAAAGATGCAAATTGCCTCTGGGAAATGGAAACCACGGTATGAATAACAACAAAAGGCTAATGTCCAATGGAGGCCTACTTGTGTGGAGCTGTCTCTGTGGATTTCCCTTTGTCAAACGGTTTCAGTAACAAAAATTATCAAAAGGTATTAAATTTATTATAATATTAAAAGCATCAATTTAATCATAAACTTTTTATATTTATATTAATTTAATCATTCCGATCAATTGCAGCCGAAAATTGCTGACATAGGCGACGAGCATAACGTGGCCAAATTTTAATAATATTATTGGAATTTTTCATTTTAAATTATTTTCTTTTCTTTTTCCTGTTTTTTTTTTCTTTCTCTTTTTTCCCTCTTTCTTCTTCCTCTAGCCGTCGGCCGAGCCAAGCTACTAGCCAAAGGCAAGGGCCGGCGAAGCTCATCCTCGTCGACCCTTGGCAACATAGTCTCGTGGCCGCTAGGCGAAATTGGCCTCGTCTTTGTTGGGCTAGGTCGCACCTCACCACGGTCGCACGAGACTAGACCTCACTGTCGCTAGCCAAGCTTTGTTGGCCCTCGCCTCTAGCCAATCGCCGAGCTCAGCGGTCGGCTTGAGGAAGAAAAAGAAGAAGAAGAAAAAAGAAAGAAAGAAAAAAAATATTAGAATGTTATTAAAAATTAACCACATTAGATTTGGTCGCGCCACGAAAGTGATTTCCAACCAAAATTGTCCAAAAAAGACTAAATTGACACGAATGCAAAAATTTTAGGATTATGTTAACAAAAAAATGTTATGACTAAACTGACACAATTGCAATACATTTTAAAAAAATTTATAATTTTCACATTTCAACGAGTGTCTTATCCTCCGGATGCAGAAACTTTAATAAAGAATGTAAAGATTGATCTGAATTATAACATTCTAGCTTAGATGCAGAAATGTAGATACACTCATATGCTATGATATGACTAGACCCATCAAGTGGGTGGGTCGGGTTGGGTCATAAATAGATTCATTTAACTAGTTCTATGACTCATTTATTGAAATGCAAATGCAGTGGCTCATACCAGACTCATATTCCTAAATCACTTCCATATTTAATATTTTTAGGAAAATTCATACCCAAACTGAGGTGAGAATGCGAATTGAACGAGCACAAAAGAGAATGAAGAGAGAGTCAAAGAGATGAGTTGAGTGTAGGTAAATTGTAAATCCATTTATGATCTATTTAACACTCATATTATGTTTAAATCTATTTATAACCCAATTGCTGAATATAATAAACTCGCATAACTAGTTAACTCATTTTATAAGTTAAAAATACGTTTACAATGTATTTTGACCGATCTAACTACGACCATGTCCTGGATAGAATTCTTGGCTAAAATACAATTGCTTTGAATTACTTGTGATTCCTTTATTTGTTTTCCAAGGTCGAAGCTCCTTTGCGTTAGATGAAGTCGGAGCTGCATCAGTGTTTTGGCACGGTTCGTCACGTGTCCCCACGATACTTTATCGTGGAAATCCGTGGGGGGTTTGGTCGTGGTTGGATGGATCTGGGGCGGCCTGTGGGGGCGTACTTGCCGAGCAGAGTGACTGGTCAACACACGTGGCCATGCATCCGCGACTCGTGTCGACTGCCCACTGCCTTTCCCCTTCATGGCGACATGCTGGTTCGGAAGGGGCCAAACAGGTGCGCTTGACACGAGAATAGTACTTTAGGATTAGTGCTATTGATCGAGCGATCAGGAGATTTCCCGTCCGTTCAAGAACTGGCGTCAAGATGGGCACAGTTGTATACTGCGACGTTGCGTGAAAACAGTTCGAATGACGACGAATCTGTCAAACATACGACAGCAAAATTGGAGACATGATCTTGGAAAATAGTTTATGGGACCAAGGACGATGTAGAGAAGAATGCGACAACGGTAAAGCCACTGCTGTAGCTTGTCGACATTCGTTTTCGGAGAAAAAGGAAAGCAAACTTCCCATTTCCAATACCAAAACGAAGGAGAAATTACGGGAAAAAGGAACGGGTCAGGTTATGCATCCCCTCCATCAGACAAATCTGTCTTAAGTGACTTTATCTATGTTTAAGTATTCATTCTTCGGTGCCGCATGTCCGTCACGCCTGGACAACATAGCAAAACAAAATTTGTGCCATATGCATTGGCTGATCACCCTTCAGCAGCCTATCAAGTAAATTGCAATTGAAATAATTAGATGGAGAGATCAACAGCGAAATATCTACGAACGAGTAGTTATTCGTGAGCCGACGCGATAATGCAATATGAGGATTAACGTAGTCGATTGAGATATCGGGAGATTTCTCGTTTGTGGAGATGGCATGTTTTCTCCATGAGTCGAAATCGACGCAATAGGAGGCATCATCGATGTCGAAGTCATATCTGTTACAAAAAACATAATATATACACAATAAATAAATATAAAAAGAAGAACGCTTATAATGACAAGCGATTATATGAACGATGAAAATTTGAGAAATTAACTATACAAACGTTGTGACAAAAATTCGACAAAGGTCTGTACAAACTATGTAATAGAACTTCAATAGAGGACTGTACGAACGACGCAACGGAAAAGCCACAACGAAAACAATATATACGAACTAAGCATGAAGAATACAAAATTTGTCTTAAGATTGTAGTCACGTAAGTTCGTATAAACAGAAATAAGAATGAATGACTAACCTGAATCCAAGTGCAGATAAATAGTCAAATGTAAACATATAATCCGAGCCCAACGAATTCACGTTGTATCCTTAAAACAATTTTGCCCCCTCATTCGGTACCCAAAGGTATTGGACAATTGCCTTTCAAATAAAACGGATTGTCTTTCCTCTGGAACAATACTTCTTCAGAGGAAAACTATCGAACGCAACTCGGCAAAATGATCGCATGAAGAATGAATGTGAAGAGTGAATGACGAGAAAATTGACAGACTTCAATGCGATGGTCAATGTATGTATTTATAAAAAATGATTTGAAGAGTCACGAAGTGGTACGTATCTGTTGATGAAGGAATGTGAATCAAAACAGTTTTGTATCGAACAAACATGTTCGTTCGCTTTATTCCGAACAAATATGTATGTTCGCCCGACATACTTGTTCAAACCAATATATTTGTTCAACGAAAAAAAATTCTGAACAAACACATCTCTTCGAAAGAATGACTTGTTCAAAAATTTCCAAACTTGTATGTTCGAATTGTGTCCATTCGATTTAAAAAGAATAGAATAAACTAAAGTTGATGGGTATAAAAAAAAAAATAAAGAATCGCAAGGGCTTGGGATTGAACCGAACCGAATCGGCCAGCGACAGCGCGCACATGTAGGCCAACCTAGCCTTGCATAGGTCCTCTCCCATCTACAAAAGTGGGGTGCCCCTTGGGGCCCAAACTCATTTGTGAAGTTTCAATATTTAAACTCATCTCTCATCTACTCTTTTTCCCACGTGAGACTTTCCTTCCTTTCATTTCTCATTCACTACCTATGGGATTTGTACAACAAAATCCCAATAAGTGTTAGGGTGCATTGAGTCTCTCTCATCCTAAGAGCTAGCTCAAAGTATGAAAATTTTCCTCACACTTATAAACCAACCACCAGTCCTTTCAGCAATTGATGTGGAATAATCCCAGCACACAGACTGATTTGACTCTGACAAAATATATATAACGCAACATATATCATCTCGAGAAAGATATAAACATATAAGTTTCCAAATGCTTTGATTCTTCACGACCATTTGTCTTTTCTCTTTCCTTCCTTTTTGTCTTTTCGTGATTGTTGACACTAAATAACAAACATAAGTACCTAGCGGGCGTCAAGGTCATTAAGTCCTGATTCGGTAAAGTGAAGGCAAATGATTTACCGACAGCAAAGTTGGCCGTGGCGTACTGAGAACTGCAAGAACCTGATATTTGGGAAGTGGGCAATAAGGCTATTCATTCCCGAAATTCGGTAAGTAGTCACAAATCGGTAACTTCCTGAAAACCACAAAATGCCAATAAAGAAGGGTCACGAACATAAAAGGCAATGGATCAACTAGGTTAGCCACGTCGATGGGAAGTTAAGAGCAGGAACCAAAAGTAATGTGCATGAGTAGATTATGGAAAGTTACTCAAAAGTTTCAAATTCAAAGTCATTATAATAGTTAAAGATCAATTTTGGTAGACAAAAGCAATTGAGAACTTGGGCACGAAGGGGGTGGTCATTAAAGGTGCCAAGATTCAAGATTTGAAAATACAAAGATAACCGTCAAAGCACTTGCAAAATACAAGGAGATACAAATATTCAGAAGGAAAAAGGAGAATGCATATTTACAACACATGCGAAAACATTCAATTTTCTTTGCAATTTAACTTTCGTCATACTTTGAGTTTTCTGTACTTTCAGTTTTAGCAAACCAATTTCTTTCCAAGTCATTGCAACTTTCCTAAGAGTATTGTAATGTAACTCAGACCCTTTATTAATCTCAAAGCTATGTACAATCCATCCATTTTCAGATCCACTCCTTGTGATTTATTTTTCACCAGAAATTTTTTTAAGGATTAAGTCACAGGACCCTTATAATAAAAATCGAAGGATGAATTTCGGTGAAAGATTGTATTTATTGTAAAACGAGCTAACAGTGGTCAAGCGGTGTCGGACCAACTTTTGCGTGCTTATCCTAAGGTCGTATTTCCCTATGGATTTTACTCACAAGGCCTCAAGAAATGAAGCATAGTTATTTTACTATATTAGCCAACATATCATTTGGAACATCTCTTTACCCTTTTCTCTTTACTCGATTTTCTGTTGATTTGGTACTATCGGCACTGCCCACTGTGATTTTAGAACGTCATTTAATCTGTAATCCTTGTGGAGCTTACTATCTAATGACATTATCTGCTTTTATCGTGAGTTGTATATTCTCGTGTACCAATTAGGCTCTTCTCCACTGCATCTCGCTCTCGAAAGAAGGGACTATTTGCTTAAAAGAAAATCATTTTCGAGAATTATTATCAGACTTTTCGATATTCGGACAATGGAAAACTAATCGATCTATGAAAAATATTTTTTCACGGACTGTAAACAACAAACTTAGGTTTTGAGAAACAACTTCTCCCAGAAGGAAATCATTTTTCCCAAATCATCAAACAAATGAAAACTAGCTATTTTCATTTATCATGAAGTGTTCAGTAAAAGCATGCATCCTGGCAGTGATCACGTTAGCAAGTAACTATTTGAGAATAAGAATGTGTTTATTTCACTAAAAATTTCATGAGAAAGAAAAAGATTTCCCATGAAAATCATTTTCAAGAAAAACTATTAGTTGTATTTATTTGGTGGTGTAGAAAAAGTGATGTACTTTTAATCAAAAAGGGAAGTCGTTTTCCTCAAATCTAAACTTATAGTATAAAGTTTAGGGAAATTATTTTTTCATAAATCGATTAGTTTTCCATCATCAAAACATCGGATAGTCGAAAGATAATTTCTCGCAAACAGTTTTCTTTCAACCAAACATAGCCTAAGTATAATTTTTAAGTTACTTAAGAAGTATTTTGGTCTATTCCTAACATTTTGTTGTCGTGAAAAAGATGAACTTTATCTAAGCTATCTCGCCTCGACTATCACTCTACGCTTACTACTTCACAACCCCTCGCCTATCACGCGATGGTGACTCCACCACCACCCGACAGGCAAAGGCTACAAAATGTTTCAGGGCCCCACCACCACCCGACGGGCAAGGGACTACAAGCCCTTATCAACCTCTCATAAGCGTCGAAAGCCCTTGCCCACATTTCGACGAGGGTCTACCCTTCAGCCCCCTCTAAGAGAGTTTCTACTTTTTTACACTTTTTGGGCTCATTTCTTTTTAATCAGATTTTAATTTCAATTAGGAGGAAAATGGCATAGCTGTGATCGATATATGTACTCTTCATTTACATAATGATAACGTAGGAAAGAGAAAGCAATAAGAACAGAAGTTATGCTATTATTTTCCCTCGCATAATTTAGATAGAGCTAACATAGTTACCCGCTTTTTATGTCATATAAAAGTTTTATTAATATCTCAAAAGGGATTAAATATAGGAGCCCACAAAGTGCGGTTAAGAACATACCAGCCCGCTGCAGCAAAGATACTTAAGTGCAATAAACTAGATAATTCTTAGGACTTAATTGTATTTTCTTTACAATTTTCAAAGCCTCCACTGGACTTATCTCCAAATATCATAAGTTTAACTGTTCTAAACATGCAATTGCTAGAACAACCAACTTCAGCCATCGTCGTACTCACACACATGTTGCCTATTGCAGTAAACAAACATCATCATGCATATATTATTTGGAGTCATTGTTATTGAACGATAATATATTGTCCAAAGCAAGATTATCAGTGTACTGACTGACTTAAGCATTGTTTTCTTCGTCCATTCTCTATGAAACCGTCATTATATTTACAACTGAGGGACATTGATATCGAGTACACTCTTCGAGGTAACTCATGTTAAAGAAGCTTTAAAAATTAGCGCATACGGTAATTGAAGTATTCATCCGGCATGTGAAAATTACTATTGCTTTCATAACTTATGTCTGATATGTAATCCTAATTACTGAAATATCTCATTATCAATTGGAACTGATAAGTGCGAATTCAGTTCGAATAGACTCTTTATATACGTATGGTCTCACTTCACCTATCAATTTAAGCTTTTGCATTGGAATATCGAACATGATATCAAAGCCAGGTACTACCTTTTTGATATGTTCATCCACCGCCGTGTGATTAAAACAGTACATGCTCTTCACATAATTTAAACTTTTGAGATTGGACTTTCTAACACTAATTAGAAAGATAAAGAGCAAGGAATGACATTGCAGCCTCTCGATGTCGCAGATAATAAAAAATGCCCAAACTCACGTGGTTGGCCAGCTTTAAGCATCTTATTATGTAAAATTTACAATTGAAATTGTCAAATACCGATGTTAACAATGACATATTTACAAGCAAGTAGCGATTCATCAATTGATCTGATTATATTATGTTATGGTTTGGCGCAGTTGAATAGATATATCAGGATATTTCCCGTTCAAGAATCGGGGCTCTCGCTCCTCGGGACTGATATAGTTATATGTACTTTTGTCCCCTAGGTAAATACAATATTATTGACACCTAAATTTTAGTTTTTTCTTGATCATTTATTTTGCATAAAAAAATTAGGAATTAATTTTAGTTCCTAAAAAAATAATCATATTATTTTTCATATTTATTTTTAGCATCATTTGCATTGCATTTACATTTAATAGGGCCGACGATAGAAAATGGATTAAAATCGACGAGCGATGGACCAAAGCTCAAATAGCAGAATTTGGCTTAGCTAGGGGGAATTTAGAAATATTCATTAAGGTCTTGTGGTCTAAATTGAGCTTAAATCAGCCCGTTTAATGTTTAATTTAGAAAAAAAGCCTTTTGGTTAAAAATGACCTTAAATTAAGTAAAAAGGCTTTATAAAATGAATATTTTATCTCCGGATCAAACTGCGATTATCCAAATTAGAGGGGGTAATTTTATAAATAATGAAAATAGTACGGAACCCTAGGTCACTATTATAAATAAATGATTTAGGGTTCGCAAAAGGGGGCCACTTCATTGTAATACACGGCATAGAGAGGGAACCACACAAATTCATATACGGCACTGCAGATTGAGAGGTGATGGCAGGAAGGTCAGAGAAAAAGCCAAAAGGAGATCAGGGAAGCTTCATACAAGTCACGGCTTCAATGGTTCAAGCGTGAGTAGCATCAATCCAAGAAGACCTCAATCCAATCCCGATCCTTCCTACGATGCTCGTCCAGTGGCTCCTGCAAGTGGTTCACTCCGAATTCCTAGACGAATCCCACTAGGTTTGCTCATTACCAACACACTCAGCTACCATCCCACTTAGAAAATTCTATCGGCGTCTTGTTTGGATGAATTTCTTGACTCGTACACAAATCCCAGTCAAATTTTGGCATGTAAAGACAACCATTCTTGTGGCAACTCTCACGGCCATCTGCATTGGAGATCAGTGATTGCACGAAAATAAAATTCAGAAACTTGAGAGCAAGAGTGAGAGAGAGAGAGTCGTCAAGATAATTCCTAGGGTCTAGTCCCTTGTTTGGCGAAGCCTTGCTCCATCCATCGTTGGTCTGCTCGCAATATCGGCTCGACGCCTGCAACACCAGTCCAACGATCCCATTACCACGACGAGTCCTATGGAACTTTGCTAGACGCAACGACAATTCCCAAAGACGCCGGTTGCAGTCTTGTTCCGTTGGCACGAAGACCAGGCTACAATCTCCATAGCAGACGCGAAAAAGCTCATATGTGTTGAATGTTCTAACCTCTTCTAACATTGTTAACGACGCCACCACTGGTGATCATGTTCACATGCACTACTGATTCCGATTAAAGAGGTGCCAAGCAGTGATCCAAAGGATTTAGTCAAAATAAAAGTCCAGTTTTGAGCAAAGATTTTCAATCCGGATCTCCGCAGTTTACACAATAGATTCGCTCGTCTTTTACACAATAGATTCGCTCGTCTGACGTCCACGAGTGTCTTCGCGGATCATGTTGTCCACGAGTGGAGCACAAGGAAGTCTCATGCGTGCGTGAACACCCACCGAATCAGCCCGAAAAGCTCAAGTTTAGTCGTCAAGTTTTGAATTATCTTGTCAAATCTTGAATATCTTGCATAAAAGTGGATATCATTCTTTAAAGTACAGGTTGATTAGGAAAATTTCATTTCCTAATCCGCCATACGATCAGGAATGTATATCTTTAATATTATCGACGGAATACTCGATTAGGCAAGGTTTTTGGGTTCAATCGTTAATCGAAATATTACGAATTAAAGATTGATTCAGATATTCGCGAAATATTCCAAACTTAACTAATATATCCATTTTCTTGATTGACATTGATTGGCATATTCACTTTCCTCATTTGATTTGATTTGCTTGATTGGCGTATTTTTTAGAATATATATGTGGCATGATGTAATCCTGAAAATTTTAAAAAAAAATTTGTATTCATTCATTTTTCATATTTGAAAATTGCATATCTTTTAAAAATAGTATCGCGTAGATAATTGCATACCTAATTCCTTTTGTAAATAATTAAATTATATTGCATTTTTTAGGATAGAAATTGCATGCTTAAATAGAATTTTATGTCTAAAATAGCCCATCTTAATATATTAGGGTTTAGGCCAATTTAAACTCTGAAATATGCAAGATAAGTATTATTTTAGCGTGCTTCTATTTTAGGAAATAAATTCATCCGAAAATTTAAAAAATCATTTTTACCAGGTCATCTTTGCCACGTCATCTTTGCCACGTCATCTATGCCATGCCATCCTTGCCACATCATCATGTCATGTCATGCCATTCATCTTTGCCATATCATGTTAAATTGCATTTTAACTTCAATTGCATATTAGAATTGCACGTCTTGATTTTAATTACTTTACGTGTCACGTAGTTAATTTAATTAAATTATAGTCTCATCTGTGCATTGGCATGTCATCTAGTTTAGTCTTGCATTTAATCCATGTCATTGCATCCTAGAATATTTTCATGCATCACAAGCAGTATAGTTTTTCATGCATTCATATAAAAATCAAAAACTAAAAAAGAAATGATGTTTTGTGTGGCGCATGCTCCCTTAATTACATTGACTTTTGGATATTCAATTAATTGGTTGCATACCCGCATGAGAACCTATGTTAGTGACTTAGGTTATAATCAATTAATATTGCATTCTCAAATGATTTTTCATGAAATAAAATGGTATCGAAATGGCGTTAGAGTAATCGAGCGTAATCAAGTCTCCGGACTCTTAATCTCTGGTTCGTAGAATTAATTTAGTTCTCCTGCTAATTTAATTGGGTTTCTAATCGACCTACCATAAATGATTAGTGGCGACTCCAATTTAAAAATCTTTACACGTTAATTAATTGAACCTTAAGTTGCAATTTGGTATGGACTTAGGAGAGTCCGAGTTAGGTTAGTTAATTTAATTAACCTGATAATCCAT
Source organism: Rhodomyrtus tomentosa (assembly GCA_028455895.1). Lineage (NCBI taxonomy): Eukaryota > Viridiplantae > Streptophyta > Magnoliopsida > Myrtales > Myrtaceae > Rhodomyrtus > Rhodomyrtus tomentosa. The sequence continues at coordinate 5,498,480 of JAPCWY010000003.1, read as the reverse complement.
TAGACTAGAAATTATTTTTAGGTCGCGACAAGTATGACTCTTGAATATACGATGTCATAACAGATAAATAATCACAACATATCCCAATTCCTTTGAGAAGGCCAAGAGTGATAGAATTTAAAAGCTTCATGCAGGCCGAGATGCATGGGAATCTATGCGATGTAGCCGGGAAACTTTCGTCCACTGCAAAATTTCAAAATCCAATTGCCATCATCGATCCATAATGAGAATCGCTGGCCCTAAAAAAGATTTTTTTTTTTTTGGCAGAAGGACAGTAGAAACACCAATATTTATGCCTTACCAAAAAAAAAACACCAATATTTATGTATGACACTCACTTTAATGTCAATATTTTTTTCAGATCACTTAAGTGCCAATTTTTATGAAAATGTTTATTTCAGTGTCAAGTCTGACGTGGCTTGCCGGAAATTACGCATGGCGCATATGTGGCTCGCCAGAGCATCCACGTCAGAAAAAAAAATTGAAAATCAGTGAAAAAACCACTTAATATTAAAAAAACTTAAAAGTAAACTAAAAAACTAAAAATATGCCAACAATTAAAAAAAGAAGAAAAAAAGAAGTAAATTACAATTGAGCGACAAGGGCTGTAAGCCTTAGGCGCCGCCCTCATCGTCGGTCGACCCTGGCGAGGTCCCAACAGGAGTCGCCGGGCCTCGGCTACCCCCTGGGCATCCCCCCACCGATCGCTAGCAAGCTATGGGGGCGACGCCAATGGTTGTCGCTCAACTTGCAGTTGAGCGGCAATGCGGGCAATGTATTTTTTTTTTACTTTTTAATTAAAAAATAAGTGAATTTTTTATTTTAAAAGTGCACAACATTGCCACGTGACATACTTTTTTTAAAAAAAAAATCCACATGATATTAAGAAATTAATAAAAAAAATACAACGTGTATTGTTTTGTCGGAATTGACACTTAACTGATCGTTTTTTGCCAGAATTGGCATTTAAGTGATTCGAAAAAAAATATTGGATGAGCGTCATACACAAATGTTAACACTTATATTGTTCTTTTGCTGATTTTTTTAACAAAAGATGCTTATATTTTACTAATCGTGGAAGGCGAAATGTACAAGATAGATGGGCCTCCGAAAAAAGCAAGACCCGAAGTACAAAAGGAGGAGAAGAGGTCCAGATACTGGGCAAGTGTTGCTATCTATAGGCTTGAAAATTCGATGGGCTACTCGGTTTACATCTCTGGAACAGTAGTTAAACGTAGTCGTGAGCCCAACTAGATTTAGGATGTGAAGACATTCCAGAAGGATTGGAGTCTTCTTCCACGAGGTCAGAGGCGGCCTCTGCTCCGATTGAGGATTTTGTCGATCCGTCAGAAGAGAATCCATGAAGGTAAGGTCTCCTACTACATTGGCACAGTCGGATTCAATAACAAGGGATAGCGAGGTAGACAGCTGTGTGGTTGAGATTATTAACGATTTGCCCAGAATTGCGCCCCTTCCTTGCAGGCAAGCGCTTCAACTTACTCGGAGTCGTTAACTGGGACATCTTTGACAAAGCCATCAATGCAATTTCCCTGCTCATCGCATAGAATGTCAACAAACATTCTCGACGTCTTGCCTAAGAGGAAAGATGCATCGATATTCAATTTTTGTGTCCTAATCGAAAGAGACTGACATTGCTCAAGTAGGTTTTCTGCTTGTAGTTGTCTATTTGGTTGCTATCTGCAATAGCCAGCATTATTAGCATTTGCAATGTAAATCATATGTTCTGGATCCAGAGATTGTTGGCGGACGATTACTGCTTTTTTTGCTTTCCAAATCTGCCACAGAAGATGGGCAGTAAGGGTTACAGACAGCTAGTTTGGTGGTGGTTTATGCAGCAGGTATATTAACCACTCTTCAATTCTTGTTATTCTATGCGGATTAATCGGCATATTTATTAGTAGATGTGACCAGACTTATGTTGTCCAGAGGGCACAACAATAGCAAGTGTTCAACAGTTTCCGGGGTTTGGCAACATAGACTGCAGCTGGGGTCAGGTATAATGTCTTGTCAAAGTAGATTAGTTGCTATCGATATTGCATTGCGACACACGAGCCATAAGAAGTTTCGGATCTTAAGAGGCACCAGTAGTTTCCATATTCTTCTCCATAGCTGATGAGGGTTGATAAGAGGTAGATGGATGCACTCTAGGCTTAGTAGGGGTGGACATCTGGAGCATAAGTAGTTTTAATTTAATACTAACCTGAAGTCGATTGAGCCCATAGCAACCGATCTTGGGAGTTTTAGTCAGCGAGACGGATTTTCATTATCTCTTCAACCCTTTGCGATGAGAAGAAATTGCAAAGGAGATGGTCATCCCATTGAAAGAATGGGGTAATAAAACCAACGAGTAGCTTAGGTTCTAAGGGCACTGGTTCGCCGCCTATAGGTCCAGCTAGTAACCAATTATCTTAATGAACATGGATTCTATTTCCATTGTCAACTTGCCAACGCACAAACGAGGCAATAAAGTCGCGGCTAGTCAATAGGCTTTGCCATCCCTAAGATGGCATTGCCCCCTTTTTGGCTTCCCAAAAATGAACTACGCAAAAAGTAGAGGGCCTTCAATAAGGTAGCCCAAAGGCTAGCCGAGTCAAAATGGAGACTCCATGCAATTTTGCCAAACGTTGATGATTAAAGCAAATAAGATCACGAAAATCAAGTCGGACCAGAATACGCCTCCTTACTAGACCACCAAAATGGTACAATTCTCCTTTCGATGGTACGGCAAACTAAGAGAAGCACCTTAAAAATTGTCATGACGTACTGAGGTATAGCCTGGACTACTGCCTTGATTAAGACTTCTTTCCCTACAAGCGAAAATAGTTTTTCTTTCTAACCTACCAATTTACTGTGAACTCATGCCAAAATCCAAGAAAACAATTTATTTTTCATCTGACCCCAGTCAAAGGAAACACCTAAGTACTTCCTTGTATGAGGTAACTCCGAAACCCACATCTCAATAGCTAGAGAACTCCTTATCCGATCTCAGCATCCACGGCTAAAATACATCCTAGACTTATTTAGATTTATGGCATGTTCCGAGGCATAGCAATATTGGTTTAAAATCTCATTTAAACGATGGCATTCATATATCTTAACATTAAGAAAGATATAGAATCATCTGCAAACAGAATATGTGATAGAGTTGGACAGTGATGATTCAGTTTAATGCCTTTAAAACGCTCTTATTGGATTGTTACGGCTAGCATATATGATAAAACATTTGATACTAGAATAGATAAATAGGGCGATAGCAGATCACCTTGCCTCAATCCCCTCAAAGGGTAAAACTCTGATAAGGGGGCACCATTTAGGAGGATGTTAAATGAAATAGATTGGACATAAGCCATGATCTAAGATACCCATCGAGCCACAAATCCCATTCGAAGTAAATAGGCTTCCGAGAAATCCCATTTGATTCGATCATAGGCCTTCTACATGTGGAGTTTCAAAATAGCCTAAAATTGTTGCTTTCTCTGTCGAACTCGAAGTTGTGGAGAATTTCCTAGACGATTAGTATGTTGTCCTAAATTTGTCTCCCTGAAACAAAGGCACTCTGTTTCGAGCGTATAAGAGTTGGTAGTAGAGGTCTGAGTGGATTGGCCAGGACTTTTGAGCAAATCTTGTATGAGAAATTGCATAAACTGATCGAATGACACTGTTTAAACATTCCGGATGAAGCACCTTGGGTATAAGAGTCATATGTATGTGATTGGTAGAATGAGGAAGCATACCAGTGTGGAGAAACTCATTGACCATGTTGAGAATATCCTATTGCATGTATCCCAGTGATGCTGGTAAAACAAATCGCTAAGTCCATCAGGTCCTGGCGCCTTAGATCATCCTACTTGAAACACTACCAGTCGAACCTCATCTATAGTTGCTGCTTGAGTTGAAACATTATTCATACTTTTGGTAAGATAGTGGGCAAGGATTGGCTCAAACTATCAGTTACCTTGGGTGCAATATAGGTCACCAAAGTAGGATAGGATGTGATTTTGCAGCTGTGAATGTCCTCAGATTCAATCTCCATGTATTGTCTTGAGCATTGAAATGTGCTTACGAAGTCGCCTTTGGATTGTAGTGGCGTGAAAAAAAAAAACGTGTTTATGTCCCCATATGTTAGCCATTGTATTCATGATCAAAGCCCCCAACATTGTTCCTCCTATTTCCACAAAGCATCAATTTCATTCTAGATATGACTAATATGTGTCGTGTTAGTTAGTGATCCCATTGGCTGATTTATCAAAGTCTCCAGCTTCTGTTTAAGCAAGGAAATAACAGTTGTAGCCTTAGGAAATCGCAATCGACTCCACTGGGCTAAGCGTCGCAAGACCGGACGTAACTTCATGTGGGAAGAGTCATCGGCATGAGCTGGAAACATCCATACTTCTTTAACTACTCGAAGGCAATTAGCGGAATCATTTTAGTATGCTTCATATTTAAATTGATGCCTTTGAGGTGGTGATGAATGTGTCAAATAGAGCAAAAGAGAGCTATAATCAGAACCCATCGGTGGTAAAGCAAATACCTTAGCCTGCAAACATACAAAACGCCAATCCAAAGAACAAAAAACTCGATCTAGCCTTTCCTTTACACAATTCGGGCCTACCTGATTATTAGAACATATGTAGGTACACCATTTAGAATCAATTTCCATAAGTGAGCATACCATTAAGAAGTCTCTTAAGGCAGTCACTCAATAAGTCTCAATCCCCCAACCTATAATTTTTTCCCATACATAAAGCATTCCATTGAAATCACCTAGACACAATTATGGGTGATGAACATGCTAATGGATACCCTACAAAACATGTCAGAGTTGTAGTCGCTCCTGAAAAGAATTGGGTGCATGAACAAACGTTATCTTCATAGTTAGTTGGCTTTCACAGTCAATAAAAAAACAAGTAGATGTACTTAACTAAGGTAGTGATAATATAAACAGAAGCTATCTCATTCCAAAATATAGCTAATGCCAACCAACGGGACGGTAAAGCCATCCAAAAAATGGAGCCTCCGTTGGTGATGATAGACAACCTCATCTGGTTGCTTCGTCTAGATAAGAAACACCAGGTTGGGCCTATCTCAAGCTATCAAAACTCAATGCTCTCGAACCGTCAAAGGTTACCCAGCCCCTCGCAGTTCCAACATAAAAGCGTCATGGAGTATGTGGTAGCATATTAGGACTAGCTACTGGAGCCCGATAAGGGAATTCCTCCTACGAAAATGGGGTATCAGTAAGCTGAGACTCATCAACCAAACTAGGAAAGGCTGAAATGACCTAAGGAGAATATCATTTGGCCTTCTTCGAGGATGAGCCGATTTGTTTTTTCCCTTTCTTCTTGCGGGATAATCTTGCCCTTGCTAGAGTAAGCTGGTGGAAAAATTGAGCATGTTCAGTGTACTGATATTGAGTGGAGAGTAGTGTATTGGGAGTGGAGGGGGCAGGTTGTTTTTTTCTTTATATTTGTTGAAGGTTTAACTGCACAGGAAAGGCATTTCCTTGAAGGTTAGAAGATCCTGAATCAATTTTTTTATGAAGTGGGATAAAGTGGTCAAAGACAACCATTGCATCAGACGAGGGAGTTGCTATATGTTTAGAGGCTGGCGTGATTGGGGGTTAATATCTTGGTGTAAAGTGCCACCAAGGCCTGGTAAGAGCGGCAATGAGGGCTGAGGACTCGCTGAAGAGGGAGAGGAAGATGTTGCTAACAGTACTGGTAAAAGAGTCGGCTCATTATAGAATACCTGCCAAAACGGACTATACTCAGCAGATTCTACCTTGAGCCATCTTCCATAGCTGCTATTCATGTTAGAATCAAAACGACTCTCGTTATAAGGTAAAGTGGGGCAATCCCTAGCATAGTGTCCGATAAAGCCACATGAATAGCAATAAGTTGGAATATGCTCGCACTTAAAGTCGAGCCAAAGTTCTACTCCTTGATAATTAGCAAGTATTCTCACCTGAAGTTCACTTAGTAGAGATATTTCCACCCGAGCCTTCATTGCTAGTGGTGTTGCTGGAGATCTTCATTCAATTTTCACTTGCTGAACATTCCCGACTGGCACCATTATTCTTTCAACAACACTTCTAGTTTGCCACCCAATGGCAGCCTCAAAATGCGAATCCAGAAAGTACATCTAGAAAAATCATAGCATTGTAATGGAATATAGGGCTCACTTTTCTTTAGGACTAGCAGGTAGTTGGCAAACGACCAAGGTCCTATCATGACGATCCTTTCCATGCGACGTTCTAGAGAAAGAGACGGGTGTTCTCTTTTAGTGATCCTTGAAGATTTTTTCTTTGAACCAGCCAACGTCCAAAATTTCCTCTAGCAACGTCATTCTAGGAATTATACATTGGCATATAATTATACGGAGGTGTACGATTATAAGGAGGTTTCCACATACACAGACAGATTTGACTGTAACAAGAGATATGGTAAGATATATCATGCAAAACGAGAGATACAATAATGAAAAGCTTCCAAATGTTTTAATTCTTCATACCCATGCAGGTGCCACATCTGCATAAATATATATACACACACCTTATATCGTTGGCCTGCCATGGATGATGATGTTGTCCGCGATGATCATGGCTTACTCGTGCTCAAAACCTTATAACAGGTCGAGCTATTTTGATGTCACACGATACGTGTACTAGTACAACAACCAAGATGAAGGCTGTGTAGGATCAATGAACATAAATATAATGTATATTGGGTATAAACGTAATCCAAATCCTGAAACTGAATGCGAAAGTGCAAGTGAGTCATAAAGTTTTTAAAAATTGCTATGAACCTAAAAACTAATCAAATTAGTGCAAATTTCTTTTGTTAGCTCTACCTAATTTATCTATCGAAAAATATTGACTTTACATCAGTGAACAGTTTGAAAATTAAGAGGAAAATGAAAAAAGATAAGAAAATAAAAAAAATGAATGGAAAAGGATTAATAAAAGCATTAAAAAAAAAAGATAGAGATTATTGGGTTGAGTTGGTGTGGTGAAAAAGTGCCAACCTCAAATTTGTGGAAAAAATACAAAAGATTTTTAAATCTATTGCATTGATATCAATTCAGTCAAAGAACTAAGTTAATCCTAAATATATTGCATTGGTACCAACTCAGTTCATTTAGCAATTTTGGCTGAAAATCGCTGACACAGATGTTAGCATCTTACGTAACATTGTTGGCGCTAATATATACATTTTTTTAAAAATGAGTTTTTAAAAATTTATTTTTTTTTCTTTTTTTTTCACTTTAGCTTTAGCCAGCAAAGATTGTCGGCATCACTCACTGGCCGCTAGCAAGCGTCGCCAGTAAAGCCGCGAAGGCCCTTGGCACAAGCCTTAGTGGCCTCGCGCGTGGCCATTACACTTGCTAGCGGCCAAGAAGGGCTGGCTAGCCCTCGCGGGCCAAAGCCACAATGAAAAAAAAATAATATCAAAATTATATTATTAAAAATTATTCACGTCAACTCCAATCATACAACGTAGTCCTATCGATATCCACATCAGCAATTTCCAATCAAAATTGATCAAATGTAATGAATTGGTATCAATTCAAAAGGTTTAAGCCTAAATTAGTCCAATTTAAAGGTTTATGACCAAATTAATACCACTTTAATAAGTTGAAGAGTTTTTTTTTCATCTATTCCAACTTCACTAGGAAGGGTTGCCAACCCTTCTCTAGTTAGTAGCCCTTCACCAGCCATATGGTGATGGTGCCACCAAGATATTTTCATAGCCGGCTCTTGTGCAGTGGTGGCGTCACCATCCCGCATTGGAGGTCGACTGTCGGCAAGGGTCTTCAAGCCCTAACCCTTTAAACCGTTCTAGTGATTTTTTTTTTTATGTTTTTCAGTACAATTTTGCTCAGATTAAGTACACTACATATGCCAAAACATGTGTACGGCTCTCAGTTTAATGCCAAAACTTTCAAAACGATCACTTAAGTATCAATTTTTTTTAAACGGTCATTTTAGTGCCAAAACTTTCAAAACAACCACTTAAGTGCCAACTTTTTTTAAAAACGATTGCTTAAGTACCAATTTCTTTTAAAAATGATCACTTCAGTGCCAATTCTGATTAGATACGTTACCTCATTATACTCCTTTTGATCATTGTTGCATGCGTAACCAACACAATTGGCAATGGTGGAAAAAAGATAAAGTTTGGTATTTTCCCGTCACTAAAATTAGATGGAGCTAATTGAGATACCCGGTGTCACAGATTGAACAAGTTCTACAACTCGATTTCACATATTCAAAGTTCTAGGAGTCGATTCCATTTCTTCGACAAGTTTTAAGATTGCAATTGCACTTATCCTAGGAATCCGCGTGAGTAGACATTTCTAGTGTTCAGGACTGACGTAAACATCATCTTCTTCTTCGTCAATTCTCTATGAAACCTGTCATGGTATATACAAATGAGCAACACTGCCATGGAATCCACTCATCGAGGGAACTAATGTGATTGCTAAGAAGCTGGATAAGAAGATGCATTATGCATCTACTTCGATCTCAATTAGGAGAGGAAGAGCAAGGGATGACTATTGTAGCTGGGTGTGTCAACGGATCGAGTCTCGGCCTGGCCCGAGCCGGCCCGAAACTAAATAGCACTGAGGTTGGGCCGGGTCAAATTTTTTTTCTACTTTATTTTTTTGGATTCAAAATCAATTATAAACCCATCAAATGAAATAATATAAAATTTAAAATAAAAATAAATTAAATTAAATTAAAGTGAAAATATGTGTGTTAAAATATGCCAAGCGGCGGGCTGGCCAAACCCGACCCGAAAAGGCATTGAATTTTCGGACCAGGCCGGCGCGAGTTGTTTTGACACCCCTAACTGTAGTTGGCTAGCCCAACTCTTGCAATGCCTCTGATTTTTTTTATTTTTTATTTTTTTGAAAGAGAGATGATTAAACTTTTGAAGGCCAACGCTTAACTTGAAAGAGGGGATGTGATAGTTAGATTTGGAAATAGGTGAGTTCGGAGAAAAAAATTAATCCAGGCATAATGGAGAAATTGTTATGCTTTAACTCTGCTTGTAAATGGGAAGATGAGAAGTAGCCGTGATCATGGGCATAGGTTCAGTTGGCTCGAAAAGCGAAAGAAGCGAGTCTGTACAAGTAATTTCCTCATCGGGCACCTCAGAAATTTAACCCACCTAAGTTTGTTCAAAATCGTACAGGAAAATTAAACGTCTGTCCCAAATCAGACCCTTTGTCAAATTATTAGGCCCGCCTATTGATCGAGTCTAATGAGTTTTGTCTCCTGTACTTGATTCACGAGGGAGGAGATCCATGGCAAAAATAACTAGGAAGCGACCGAGGGTTGCAACTTACAGAGGCCACATGCATGAATGATATAGACTTAACATTACAAGTCGATTTTCGGCGCTTACATTTGGGCGTAAATCAGAAAATTCATCTTAAAATCGTGACCGGAGATTAATCTAGGAACCAAACATGCCGTCCAATAAAGTGAGGATCAAAATTAATCGGAGATAATAATACAGAGACATTTGTTCCAATTTTCCCTAGTAGCCTCTGTTTCAACATGGCATTAGCATTCTTTGGGAGCAAACTCTAGCAGGTGAAGTCAACAACCTTAATGAGACCATTGAACAGTCATTCTGAAAAATGTCTACTTGATGCACCTTTGGTTTTAGGGAACATGAACTTCATTTCACAGCTGGATCGAATCTTTGCTCTCGAAGCCCCAGTCGAGTTGCTCGTTCATCGGCTGATGCCTTTCCAGGATCATCGGAAGATATGCTTCGCTCTTTCTCATGATCCGCATGCGCTTAACGCGTCCGATGAACTCCCTGCTACATCAATTGACACGGATGTTAAAACGTTCTGATACATATTCCCCGCAATTTCCAACGACTGTATACAAGATGGCTCACATCCATGGAACGTCACCCACAATCCTCCAATTCTCTTCCCTATCCTTGTAGTGCAAGGTGTACTCGGACTCGGGTTCGGACAATCTCAACCCGTATGCGCATTGTCCACCTGAAACAGAAAAGATTATATGTCCGATTTGTCTCTGAGATCGTTCTGAAACAGCAAAAATCTGGGAAAGCTACTAAAAAGTTTCGTTGTGGCCAACCAAACATGTCTTCCAATTGAAGGGCCAAACTGCAGTAACTGCTGTAATCAAGCATGCACAGTTTTCTACCGATGACCACTCCATCCATGGCGACTTTGACATATATCGATCGCTCTTCGCTCTGTACACCCTCCACCTCCTCATCGTAGTAGTCGTCCTGGAGAAATTTTGAGCCCTGGTTGTTTGAGTTTGAGTATTGCAAGTGGTTCAGTCGCTGCCAGTCGATTAGCTCGCCGCACCCAGTAAGGCCTCCCACTATAGATAGCAAAAAGAAATGAGTGTGTGATCATTGCTGCTAAGCAGAAATTCTTAGGTACGTCATTTCTCTTCGCTCACTGAAAGCAAAAGGAGAGTCCCCAGACAGTTTACTGTCCGACCGTCAACATATATGACCATAAGCGCTTGAAAATTGGTTCAATACGATGCCTCGGCTCAGTCCAGGCCGACCACTACGCCTGTTCGCCAACTTGAAGATCTTAATAATGGATATGCTAGTATCTTCCGGAGTAGATCATAAGCTCATTGCAAATGCTAGAATTCCGTGAACAAGGCAGAAAATTTATTTCTTTTGCTTAAGATGAAGTACTAGAAATGAACTAAATCAATGCATTGTAATCAAGTTCGCTTTTGATCATATCCTGCCACTTAACAACTGGAAAAACGGTAAGAACTACAACCTGTCTCAGAGTTAATTTCCTTGGTCAACGATTATACTATACATGATGCAGCTTCTGATGTACTTAAATCTTCTCGCTGTCTTCTCCCTTTCTGTCATATTCTATCGTAACAAAACTACAGTCCCTGGACAGCTTCTTCCTAAGGGCTAAAACCCCAAACGGCGCGAAACTGTCACTATGACATCAAAAAGTTTTAGTTTACACTACGAGAAAAACTAATGAGCTGAGAAAATCATAAAACTACAGAAGCGATTGACGACTAATGAGGTGAAACATACACTTGCCAGATGGATCATCGCATGAATCAGACCGCAGAGTTCCCAGGCTAAGACCCAGGTCGATCATGCGGTTACCCTTCCTGTCTTGATAATACATCGAGTGAGAACCTGAGGGGTTGAAATCAAAACCAGCAGGTGCATTTTGATCCATGATTAGTACGCCCCCCACAAGAACTGCTCACATTTCAGTTCATCAGTATCGAATCCCATTTATATTGAACAGTTCTACATCTGGGAATGGGTCGGCCTCAAAGGATGCAGAAACTAATAAAAAAAAAAAACGGAGTTTTAGGGACCCATGGAAGACAAAGAAAAAGTTGACCCACGACGTATCATTTAATGGTGCTTTGTCTTCTCCCGCCACATCCCAGTTACACGCCAAACGAACAGGAGAGCGGAAGAAAAGGCCAAGAAAGAACAAGGAATGGCCGAAGTGATTCTAAGTAAAAGTCAGTTCGGATACCGCAACCAGTTAGGAGGACAACCACTCCGTTCTCTTACAGGTTGAAATGTAATTGCTAGTGAGGAAATGGAAACTTCCCCTTCAGGATGGAGGGATTCGAATTAGTCGACAAAATATCATCGGTTCAAGTCGCATCCAAGTAAGGTGTTTTCCACGTCGTTCTTTTATCGGAGGATAATATCATCTGCTCCAAAACCCCAGCCAAATTCACAAAGCCAATTTCAGATCAAGCTCATAACCTCATTCGAATTTTTAACAGACCAGTACAGGCGATTGGCTCCAAAAGTTCACCGCCATGCCATATATCCCTCGGACTTTATCCTGTACATAGTCATCTACGGTCCCATACTCTTGGTCCGTTGTTTATAGAAAATTGAAAATTCTTGAGGAAAAATAACTTTTACAATTTAGATGTGTTAAATCTGCCATGGATCCAACGAACTCTAGGTCCAGAATCTGTCATTGATATGATACAATCAACCTTAGCTCCTCAAAGAATATTGCGCTGTATTAAACGTATCATCAGCACACATTAAACCTTCGATCTGATCGATCGAAGATATAAAAATAACTTATCGTTGATGTTATAAAGTTAAAAATGCCCAGAAAAACCACCCATATGGACAAAAAGCATTTAAAGTTAATTGATCAGACTAACGCAGTGGTTATAGCATGAAGCGATATTGGATTAACCATCTGAATTTTTTTAAACCACCCAAAAATCCAATGGCAGTCTAATAAATCCAACAGTAATCACGCATAGCAAATGAGATTTATCAGTCTAATGCGATAGAGGCGACAAGGTCACTTGAGAATCAGAGAAGAGGTACATATTCTTTCTAACATGGTGCCATGCACAGATTAAACATTATTCTGCGTTTACATGACAATAGCCAACCAGAGTAGAAACCTTAGCATACCAAAATCTATGTGTGGACAGATGTCTCTACAAGCAAACCAACCAACAATCGAACAAATGTGATTTGGTCATGAAGAAGCTTGTTATTTCTAACGTTTGCATTCAAATTATGGTCAGCATAAAAATTGTTGCATTAAGGCTTCGTTTTGAATGGCAAAATCAGAGAAAACATAACCAACTGAGCCATCAATCTATAAGTGACAATAAAATTTTATCAAAATCGATTGAGGCTTTAAAATAGTTGCATTATTTCCTTTCAGCACAATCGCAACTATCCGGCTGCAACAAAGCACAATCGCAGCTAGGAATGGACAATGTTGACAATGACAAGCATATATTGTTCATGGTATGACAAAGGACATGAAGGCAGGGTTCACACACCACAAGCCTTTTATCTGGAAAGAAATGACAATACCAAGTTTGTGAAAAAGAGAACATGCTACTTCCTGGCAGAAGATAATCAATCACTGCTTATTTGATCATAGAGCCGGTGACTTCTACCCAGAAAACAACACATGGAAATTAACTTTGCTCTGCAGTATACACAGAAAAGTGAATACCAACCGACAATCGGCAAGATGCATTCAGAATCGATTATTAGTTATTAAAAAACATCAAAGGGCAGTTTACCGACATGGCCTCCTCAGCTCAACTAAACAATTTTTTCTCCATCTCTCTCTTACAGTCGGCAACCAAATGAAGCTATTTCCTAAGCCTGTTCCAATCTTCACTGTCCTTGGGCACAGTTGATGTCGACAGACAATTATATCTATCTCCAGCCAAAAACGAAAACGCCAAAGATCATGGTGATGATGCATATGCATTGTGTTACAAGAGATGAAAATTATCGAATCATGGTTATAACGCCATGAACTTTAATGCTAAGCTATCTCAGTTTAAAGGAGACACACGAACCATTATAACTTTTGAATATAAAAACTACATAATTGTGATAGACAACATGCACACATATTTACATATACAATGACTATACAAATAAACTGTAAACCCCCACATAGTACAACTCAAGTTTTGCAGTTTGCACAATATACTCTTCGACCAACTTCATTACTCGGGATGATATCAGACTACACGACATATAAAGGACATAGAAGTATGTTCATCTCGTCAGAAACAATATCAAAAACATATAAAAAAACAACCAAGGGGCAGAGAGTAGAGCAGATTGTTTAAGAATACACCACAAACCCATTCCGCCAAGGTAAGTGGACTAGAATGGCTTTGACACTTGCATCTGCTGCCTGATCTTGTCACCAGAGAGCTGAGTCGAACCTTCTGAAAACAACAAATTATTGGATGCCACAGATGGTTGATAATGAGAATACAACATCGGTACCATGGGTTGGCCACCGTATTTCCACGCATGGGCGGGATCCGCGTTTTCAGAACCATAAGTGGCAGGAGCCACAAATGACCGAGACTGATGATGAACTTGAGAGTAACCAGCAAACTGTTGGTGAGGTTTAGCAACGGGAGATTCTCTTACAAGGTTAGGAGGCATTTGTGGTTGGCTAGACGGTACTGCTGCAGCAGCGGAAGCTTCACTTATATTAGGTTGTTGCATAGCCAAATCATGTGCTGCTCTGACATAGTACATTGGAAACTGCTGATTGTGCTGAGGGTGATAATATTGGTGATTTTGATGTGAAGGAGGATATGGAGAGTAATAAGCCGTTAATTGAGCTCCTCCAGTGGGTTGAAGGGGAATAAAATGCGAAGTAGCTTGTACAAATTGCTGCTGCGGTATTGGTGGATGGTGTTCAGGCTGCCGTTGATCAGATTGAGAGGGAAACAAGTGATTGGCATCAGGAGTGTGTTGTCTTAAATGAACCTGACTGATCATATCTGATGCGTTAACTTTTTCATCATCCTGATTAGAAGGGATCCTTTTGGTTGCAGGAGGCAATTGTGCAATCAACTCTTGATAATTTACGGGATTTGGGAAAAACACCGTGTTTGTCCAAATACTCTCACTGCAAAGTTAATCCAAGCAAGAATAAAGCAAGCGAAATTCAAGAAACAAACTGAAAGTGCAGCCAATTAAACATGATCCTACAAGACAAGGCCCCAATCTGCAGCAAATACTCAAAAGAAATGCAATAATCCAACTTTGCTGCTTTGCAGATTCTATTGTATTTCCAAGACAGCAAACGATTCAAATTCACTGGACTTCAGTCTAGCTTTTATACCACATGTAATCCTAGTAATTGAATAATCATTTCTTAGAAAAATCCTCTAGCAAGCATACAGAGATGTTAGCCAAATGCAGCAATAAAAAACTAAGAAGCAATACATTTAGCGATTTTATCAGTACCTAGATAGCGAGTCAGCCGAAGGTGAATTTAGTCCACTACTTTGCTGCGACTTTAGATGCGCATTCTGCGGTAGCGACTGCAACTGAGGCTGCTGTCTCCCCAACTTCTGAGAATTCACTGGCACACCCTGGTACGATCTCTGATCATCAGAGAAAATCCGGTGCACGCACTCGGCGGAAGTTACAGGCATTAGAAGAGGCGCTGAACTGGCTACAGAACCATCGTCTTGCTTTTGGCCAACACCAATTCCAACACCCATAAGTGCAAATTGCTCCTCAATTCCCAACTTCTCATCCCGTGCAGCCTCCAACTCTGATTGTACCCGAATTGGTGGCGAATTAACCACAGACTGCGATGATGCAGTGGAAGTGGAACCAAAGGATGATGACGTCGCCAGCATGGGCGAATCGGGAACAGATTGCACCTCCTGCGGTTGCTTCGCGGTCTTCTCCAATACAGACTCACCATTGATAATTCCGGCGTCTTCAAGCCCTAACAAGCAATTAACCAAAGCGGAATCCGAAAACCCCTTGTTCGGTCCAACGGCACTGCCACCATTCAAAGCGTCCAAGAACCAGTCCTCCCACTTTCCGGAAGCCTCGAGAATGCGGCCGATCGACCGCGATGACTCCGGCGGCGCCGGCTGCAAAGGGAAGAGGAAGAGCCTGATGCGGGGATGCTTCAGAGAAGAGCTCACCGACTCCTCGATCATGTTCTCGAGGTCTTCGTCGGTGGATACGGTGACGAGAGCGTCGAGGTCCTCGTTGGGAAGCTGGTACTTGAGGACGAAGGGACGGTCGTCGAGCAACGTCTTGGCTATGTGGGAGCAGAGGGAGGAGATCGAGGAGAGCTGGCGGTCCCCCACGACGACGATGCGGGTGTCGCCGCCGACGTAGCAGAGGGACTTGTCGTGCGGGCGGGGGACGATATGACCGCCGTAGCTGCACATGAGCCTCAGGTTCGGAGTGAAGGAGGACGCCCCAGCAGCCGCCGGTGGCGACTCCATCTCGTCGTGCGGCGTTTCCGAGGTGGTCGAAACCGGGGAGAGAGTTTTGTGAGTCTTATGGGTCCGCCACCATAGCTTGGGGGGCTTTTTCCCTCTTTCGGGTTCGGGATTTTCTTTATTTTTTGCTTATTTTATTCCATTATTCCGCGGTAAAAAATCATCGCAGGATATGCTGAATTGCTGAAATGTTAATCATCTAACTTGTTGGGGGGTAAAATCGAGATTAAAGTTTTGACCCTGGCTCGAGGGTCGGGGGAGCGGGGCCTTGGCAGTTAATTCAACGGGAATGAAGAAAACGGTTGGCGGTCAAACGGCTTTCGACAGTTGACAGCTTGTCCCACTGATTGGCTCCAGTTTGGCGCGCTTTTTCCAAGTGTGGCCCACGCTGTGGTGGGAACCACTTTATTTTTGCGGATTTTCTTTTTTTTTGGTCCCCACTCGCCATGATAAGGGGGATATGGAATTAATTTGACGTAGGACGACGATAATATTTAAAAAAAAAAAAAAAAGAGCCACAACCCGTGATTTTTTTTTTTACATGATTCTACGATATATTATCTGCTCATTACCACGATAAACTAAGATTTTCTAATATAATAAATACGTGCATCTTAATTAATACAAACATCAAATGCACATTAGTATGTAGATCCAACGAAAACGTGCTTTTGAGTAGCTCGTATAATTTTCCTTCCTTAATTATCACGCACAGTTACATGATCGAATATTTAACATACATTTCGCTAGGGTAAAAATTAGGGAGGCACTTTGCCACCAATTTTAAGTATTCATCGTCACGGGGCTAACTTGCCACGATCCCCAAAAACTTGGGAGGCAAAATTCCCCCTTCATCGTTATGGCTCCATGTTTATGCAACTCATCCCCTTCCATTCTCGTCCAATCCAAGACTTTGGTTCTACTCATTGTGCATATTTACCGCTACTTCGCACGCGGTCCCTCGACAACTCCATGGACTAACTTCACGATACAATAGGTCTTGCCACATTTACCTAGGGTGCGTTTGTCTTGTAAAATAAATAAATAAATGATTTGGAAAACACTTCTACAGAAATGGTTTCTTATATCCTTATAAAAATAAATGGACTAAAAGTATTTTCGTTGCTCGCGAAAATTTTGAGACATGAACGGTTATTAACAATGAAGACAAATTTCATTAGGTAGTTATGTCAAGAGATATCAGATTTTTAGGAAAAAATATTTCACATTATTTATTTTTCATGAAACAAGCGGAGCATGGAGGTGCGTTTGTTTCGTAAAAAACTTAAGTTTGAAAATTATTTTTTTTCGAAAGTTATTGTTTGCATCATTTATAAAAATGAATAAAAGAAAAAATATTTCATCACTCAAGAAAAGAGTTTAACAAAAATTGTAATCAGCGTTCACGAAAATGTCGAGACATATATTGTCATTAACAATAAAGAAAAATTTCATTAGGTAGCTATGTCAAGCGATATTGGATTTTAGGAATATATTTTACAAATTATTTTCATTTTACAAAAAGAAGCATTGAAGTGTGTTTGTTTTACGAAAAATTTAAGTTTGGACAATATTTTTTGAAAAATAATTGCTTGTATCGATTATAAAAAAATGGATAAAAGAAAAGTAATTTCATCACCCGCGAAAATAGTTACATATAAGTTATTGCCGAAATGAATATATTTTATATGGAAAAATTTATTTAAGCGATATAATCAATTAATTTTTTAAAAAATATATTTTTAAAATTTTAAATTTTTTCTTAGACAAATGCATCCTTAATTTGGATCGGGTGTGCAAATACGGGGCCGATGAAGAAAACGATGACCCACGTACTGAGGTCATCGTCAAGCTTGCTGGCTTTTTTTTTCCCCGGAAGCTTCCTGGAGTTATATATATAACAATCATTCAATACAAATATGGTACCTCTTGATACATGAATTGCTGTTTCAGAAGAGGTACAATCTCCGTACCTTTCTCAAAAATTTCTAATGAGGTGGTTCTTCGGTCTCAACCAACCTCTCAAAACTCTAAATCAAAATTTATTATCAAAAACTTTGAAAAAATTATGACAGTCGAAAAAGATTTCTATCATGAAAACCCTTACATATTTGCAAAAATATGTTTGGTGAAAATCGTTTCTATACACCTTATGACATTTTGAAACCTGTTGAATACTATGAAAGAATTTTGACACAAACTAATTCAATCAAATTCCAACATTTCCCAGATAAAATTCATCCAAGAATAATTAACTATTCCACTGCAAAAATATTAAGGGCCATACATCCTTTTGAGTGGGATACATCTCCATATACTTCAATTAAACACAAAATTCGTTTAACTGAAGTCATTTCTATTCGATCCACTTTTACTTATTTTGATTACATGTAAGCCTGGTGGAATAATTTCTTCAGGCAAAATCCAAATAATAGCCACACATGGCTTTTCTTTTTTGATCAGCCCGTTGATATTTCTAATCTGCCTTTCTGGTTCCTCCGATGGTGGGAACACTTTGGTCCGATTCCTGAAATACACCCAATGAGTGTGATAGAATCATATAGATACTTTCTTACAAATTCCAAATTCACTTCTATAGAAAATTAATATCCATCTTTCTTAATATTCGCAACAAACTTCCAAATTTCTTGGGTTGCTGCATGGCAATTAGAATATCAATCGATTCCCCAAACAAGACCAAGGCCTTTTCAAGTACTGGTGATAAGGTACAAGACCAAATGGTAGGATGGATTTTCTTACTGGGATAAAGTTTCTACCACTGATGTATACAGCTGGTTACAGTAAAGAAATGCTCCTATTTTGAAGAATACTCAAATTTTGACCAAGACATCATTTCTACATGACAGAGCACTTGCAGTTTCTAAATTAGCCAATTCTTCAAATGAAGCCGATTTCTATCAAATGATGACGAAGGCAGTCGCCGAATATGAAGAATCTCAAGCGGCATCCTCTCATCATAGTGGTTCTCATCACAGCGGCCACATCAAGAGGAAGATTGTTACGGCATTGACCTCAGGCGTGATTCTGACAAGGATTCGATTAATTGTGACTTTTGTAAATTTTGAATTTTGATACCGTATACATATTGTACACTATACGTATTTTGACTTTTTACTGTACACTGTAGCGGCTTTTTAACAAACACTATAGCACGAGCACTGTAGCTACAGTATTTTTCTTATTTTAAATACCCCACTCTCCACTAGACAGAGGGGGGACTCGGGCATCATACACATTTACCCTTCTCTCTATCACTCCCGAAGCTTACTCTCTCCCTGGAAGCTCTCTCTCTTTCTTACCCAGAGCCAACCAACAACGGAGAACCTTTATGTTTTTCTCACATCTTGAAGATCCCTATGGGCCAAGCCTCTAGGGGGCTTTTTTTGGGTAAGGAGCTTCTAGGGGATTTTAGTCTCCGTTTGTGTCGTAAAAAAAATATTTAAAAAAAATCCTGAAAATAATCACACGTGTTGCTGAAAATGATTAGTCAATAAAAAAAAATTCATTACCAACAACATTTTATGTCTAAATATTTGTGTAAACGATGAAAATATTTTTCATTCATTCATTTTTGCAAGTTATATAAGTGATTATTTTTTGAAAAATATTTTTTGAATCAGTCATTTTTCACGAGACAAATGAATTTTCTTAGAGGATTGCAATTCTTCCTTTTGGGCAATTTTTATTTTTTACGGTCATAAAGATTTTGTCTCAATTATCTCTAAAATCAAAGAATGCAAAATGATAATTTGCAAAGCTAAAGAGGGTCTATGCATTGTTCCCTAATTTTGTATATGCTTGGTGGAAAAAGAAAAAAGAAAAAAGAAGAAACTTGTGACTACTAACGTAGCACATGGCAACACTTATGACAAACTTTTCAATTTCCGACAATAAATTGATTTCTTTGCTTCTCTTAAAAAGGAGAAGTTGATTTTTTTCACTTCTAGAATTAACTTCTACTCTAGAATGACTTATAATCAAAGAAATTCATTTGGCAACGGTTAAAAAAAATTCTTTTTTTGAAATATTATTAACAAAATCTTTGGTGGTGGCCGGTGCCATCTTGCAACGAGCGGCAACGGTGGTCGGCCGAGGCTCGTGTAATCGAACAAGTGATTCTGGAGTTAAAAAGTGAAAATTTTTAACTTTTTAAAATTGGTTAAAAATCTAATCACAGGTAGAAAATCCGGTCAGAAGTAAAAAATCCTACCTTAAGTCAAATTTTTTACCAAACGCATTTCTATTTTAAAAATAATTTTATCAAATGAATTTTCTTGTGAAATTAATTTATGACAAGAAAAATTAAAAAAGTGAAATGTTTTCATGCGGAACCTAAACGTCCACGGCGCTTTGGTGGAGTCCAAAACTTAAGACAACCTACACAAAGATACAACCACTACATTCATCGGAAGAAGCGGAAAACCTATGTAACTACCGCCGCTGCCACCAAATTTGTCCACTTCACCTTGGAGGAACCACCGCTTTCCCCACCAACTAAGCTGGCCAACTCATCACAATTTTTTTTTCCTTTCTTTTCATCGAAAGCAAATTTTTTTCATTTCATTTATAAAAAAAACAATAAACAAAAAGACGTGCACGATTTCAAGGCAAGAATGCAAACCGCGCAAAGCAAACAAATCTGAAAAATTGAATTAACTTGGTACATATTATAGGAACTCGTCATAGTGTCAAAGCGCAATCGACGGCCGATCGAAATTCGTATTGTCGTGACCGAATTTTACTCGTCGAAATCGTGACGTCCGTGGGTATCACAAGAGTATCCGTGACAGCTTGATCTTAATCAAACCGAGGTGTTGCCTGACCTACCAGCCAACGAGGTAAACCCCGGTACCTAATCTTACACGCCGGCCTTCGAAATTGTCAAGCTCAAGGTGATCGGGGAGCGTAGCCAACTTCGAGTCCCCGTGAGACGGGTGGTCCGATCCTCCCTACCCAAAAACAAATTGCTTGGGATGGCCCTAAGTGACATGGTCCAAACCCAATCGTGATCGGGGAGCGTAGCCAACTCCGAGGCCCCGTGATACGGATGATATTGTTTTTTTTTTTCCATGTACGAGCTTTGATAACTCTCAATCATGGAGGGGTGCAAGTGCGGAAAGGGATCCCCTGCCCACAAGGCAGGGGAGATCTTTCATCCCTGCGTCCCCAACCATTTTTTCCTTTTTAGACTGGGGGAAGGTTGAGATTGCAGGGAACGCAAGGGCAAGCAAGTGCAACTAGTCGAGCATGGGAGAAGGACGCAGCCTAATCTACTCGGAAAAGCGACCGCTGATGATGGCGCCCCCACGTAGGAAGTCGGAGACATTATTGCTTCCAGCAGGAAGATCTTTGTGTTTTTTTCCTCGTTTGTCCTCTACCCTTTGGGCCTAAAGATATGGAGCGCACTAGCGGGAACGAGATCTTGACCAAAATGGTCCTTTGAGATTCTGCCGACGAGGACGCGGTTCGTCCCGATTCGCGCCGTCCCATTCAGTGACGACCGAAAGGGGAGGTCGTCTTCCCACTCTTCCTTCTCTTTCGGCCGGATTTTCCTCGCGACGGGATGTGTTAGTGTTGGGGGGTTAATTGCGAGTTTGAATTGAACCGCGCGTTAAAAGAATTCCAACTTGGTGGGTGGTATTGACGGGACGTGTTGAGACTGATGAAGCCACTGTTTAGCTTGCGTCTGAGCCGTTGGATCACCGAAACTTGGACTTCGTTCGCTGGTTGTATAGTTCATTGTTTCGAATCTGCAATAGTTGCGCTTTCTTCCACCAGATTTTGGGGGGAAAATTAAAAGTTTTTGGGCTGAAACGTAAGTTCTTCCGAAGTACAAGGACCACAAGTGAAAAACATGTCCGTTTCGACCCAGCTTTAGGCGTCATTTATTTCGACAGCTAATCCTACAGAAATCGAATGATCTCCCACCGTCCCACGCTCTTGGTGGGACAGCTCTTTGACTCCCCACGATGTAAACACTCCAATTAGAAAGAGATTGGTTTCGACAAGAGAGCAAATCTAGGACCATTCTATCTATGTTGGGGATTCTTCTGGCTATTCGGAAAGGCCTAGTGGACAGGGGGGGGGGGGGGGGGGAAAAAACCCGGAAAACTTAAAAAGATGACTAGGCAATAAGTCACGCTCTTCTAAAGTTTTGCCAAAATTTCCTGCAAATTGAGAAATAACAAGAGGCGTGTTCTGATGGCTTTCTTCCCTCTATTTTCTCGTAATTTCTTTTACTTTTACGAGATTCCTCTCGAGAAATTATTTGGAGTCAAAACAAAGACCGCCCGGAAAAAAAGACGCAGGAGCGATGGGTTATGCTCTCTCGAAATTCGATATGCACAACTTAAGGGTGCATTTGGTTCAGCTTTTGCGGAAACCCTATGGGATAATGCAACGGCTTTTTTAAAGGATTAATACCACGAAAAATTCAAAATTTGATACACTTGTAATAAATTTACCTCAAATTATTTTTTTATCATGAAAAACCCCAAACTAATATAGTTGTGATAAATTTACCCCAAAATATTTTTTTTACCATAAAAAATCCTAAACTGGTACATTTATGATAAATTTATCACAAACTAATTTTTTGACCATGAAAAACCTCAAATTTGCACACTTGTAACAAATTTAACTTTTGTTAGATTCAATTAATACTGCGAAAAATCTCAAATTGATACACATGTAACAAACAGAGAGTAAAAATCCTAAATTGATATATCATGAACTATTACGTCAAATATAACTCAGCAATTTGACGGATAAATTTAACGAAAACTAACGGAGGGTAAATTTATTATAAATGCATCAATTTGGGGTAAATTTATCACAAGTGTACCAATTTATGATTTTTTTTATCAAAAAATAATTTGAGGTAAATTTATCACAGGTGTACCAGTTTATATATTTTTCTTAGTATTAACCCCTTTTTAAATTATAGGGGTTTTTCAAAATTCAAATAGTATTTGGTAAAGTGTAATTTTAAAGTGCATGGAGAAAAAAATTCTAGATTAAATGGTATGTGGAAGAATTACACTTTCGAAAGCATTTTTTCTTTTAAAAAATAAAATAAATAAAACCGGCAAGGACTTCGTGGCCGGTGAGACTCCAACGAGACTAAATCTAGTTGACAGCAAGCCAATCTGGCGCAGACAGCGACATTCGGCCTTGCCGGAGTCTCGTCGAATGCTCATTGGTCAATTGGTGGCGGCTGCTTGAATTCTCGCTAGTGACGTCACGCTAAGTAGGGGCATTTTTGAAATTATGAAAGTTTAGGGAGGGAAAAGTTAGAAGGAAAAAAATATATATTTGCATTCTGAAAAATGATCAAAGCACCTCCGGACTTGTCTTGAGTTAAAAGTCTTTTTAGAAGCCTATGGAGATACAATTGCATCTCCCAAAAATTTTCCCAAAAATTTGCCAAACACCATTTACATTTGCTCAAAGGGGTTCGAGATCTCAAAGGACTTTGGCAAAGCTGAGCCAAAAGCACCCTTAAACTATAAAAATTGATGGGCCTAGTGGCATGGATTGGACCAACTCTGACTACTTCAAGGCCCATTGGACTGGTCTTGGCATGTTCATCTCTTTTAAGTTCACTTACGCTTAACACATGCATACCTAATGAAACATGCATGCATGTATGTATGTATGTATGTTTAATCATCTGTGTTGTTTTGTAAACTTTTCAATCCAGAGAGCGTCATATATTTTCACGTCACGCCCTAATCTACATATCACTGACATGTATAATACGTATTAAACTATGTCAATTGATGGTGTCAATTGCTTACGTTTTTTCATGGTTACGTATGACCCTTTTAATTTGAAAAATCGAACAAGTTGGGTTTACCAACTTATATGTACATACTTTTCTTTCCAATTAGCTTCATTCACACTCCTCGATTCTAATAGAGCTTCACGGCTTCAAAAGGTCGAAAGCACCGACAAAACCCGTCACTCCTTGTATTCCACTAATGATCCGAGCATCAACTTTCACATAATTTCAACGGCACCTGTACTTCTCTACTTCACTTACCAAACGAGTCGTTTTTTGTTGCTAATAAAGAAACTATACTTCTGTCACCAAATTGAGAACTCATATATACCGAACGGGCAATAGTTTAACGTAGCATGGATGTTTAATCGATCGATACTTATCGCGTCGAAGATTATTTTTCCGTCCATCACTCGAAAAAGTCGGTTCCACCAACAGCGTCATCAAAGTCAACACTCTTGCATAAAAAGAACATGACCCAACCCATAAGACATCTTCCTAAGGCAGTCCTCTTGACAGAATAAGGTAGGCATAAAGAGACAGGGAGGTCCATGATGCGAAGTAGACGGAGTTGGTCTGCCGACTCTCGTCTCTGTCTCTCGCCATCTGTCGCCGTCTCCTTTTCCGGTCACATGTGTCCAAGTGTAAGGAAAGACGTGGCGGACAGGAGCAGAAAAGAATCTCTCCGCAAAAGTTAATATAACAAGCAATGCGATAGACTTCCGGTGGAGGGTATCGACGATGGTTCGCTTATTTTCAACGTCCATTTACGATCCTAACACATCACACAATATGTTAGATTCTTCAAGCCAATCCTTACGTATACACTTATCATTTCTGTCGATATGCACGTGTGAGTTATGTCAAAGAAGTTTCATATTCAAGAATTGATGTAGTATTGGTTAGTTATTACATTATAGTTAATCCATAACTCATTGGCTTAAACTTTTAATTGAAGGTGGGTCCAATCGGATTTTTTTTTGTCAAAAAACCAAGGCTTTTGTTGCTAGAAATAAGTTTGTGGATACACTAGATTTGCTTTAGAACAAAAAAGTTCTGAAAGGGCCGTAGGGAGGTTGAGAACCCAATTTCTAGGCAATCGGTTTTTACACTCTGCTTTCAAAATCCAATCAGCAACTCTATTGGATTCTCTGTTTATATGGATTAGTTTGGCATAACACCTGGAGTGTTAATATTTGTGTACGGCACTCACTTTAGTGTCAATTTTTGCTGGCTCACTTAAGGGCCAATTCCGGCAAAAAGTGACCACTTCAGTGCTAATTCCGGCTAAACCGTATATGTGACATTTTTTTTAATTAATTTTTTAATATTATGTGGCAATTTTTTTTTAAAAAAAGAACAGTACACGTCACAAACGAAAAAGCAAAAAATTAAAATAATTTCCACATAATATTGAAAATTTTTAAAAATCTAAATAATTAAGAAATAAAATAATTTTTAAAAAAAATCAAACAAACAAATGGAGCATCAAGGGCTTGCACAGCCCTCACCGCCGCAAGCCCACCACTGCGGGAAATGAAAGTGGGGGGATGGGTCGGCGGGGGTCTCCGACTATTGGCGACCTTAGCCAGTGGCTGGCAACCCCTGCCGATAGTTGGTGAGGGCTCGAGCTCGCATATCTAGGCTAGGTTGAGCCTCGATGGGGCTGGGCGACACCGGCCTCAATGCGGCCGGGCGAGGCCGACCTCGCCTAATGGCGACAAAGGCTACCCTTGGACCTCGCTGTGGTCGAGGGCTTGACCTCGCCCAGATCTGCGAGGTCGAGCCCTCGTCAGATATTGGCGGGGGTCA
Source organism: Rhodomyrtus tomentosa (assembly GCA_028455895.1). NCBI lineage: Eukaryota > Viridiplantae > Streptophyta > Magnoliopsida > Myrtales > Myrtaceae > Rhodomyrtus > Rhodomyrtus tomentosa. The sequence goes on along the minus strand of JAPCWY010000003.1, from coordinate 5,473,044 downwards.
TCGCCCACTGGCCGGCGCTTGGCGACCCCCGTTGGCCCATCCCCCACCTTCGCCGGCCATTGCCAGTGGCGGTGGGGCTGCGGCAGCGAGGGCTGGCACCGCCCTCCATTGCTTTTTCAATTTTTTTAAATTTTTCTTATTTTTAACTCATTTTTTTATTTTTTAAATATGACTTGGATTTTTTAAAAAAAAATATTTTTTTATTTTGCTAATTGGGATGCTCCGACAAGCCATGTAGACGTCACATCAGATTTCTGGTGATGTTCACCAGAGTTGTCACTCAAATAACCAATTTTCAAAAACAATGGTACTTAAGTGACCTGACGAAAAAAATTGACACTAAAGTGAGCGTCGTACACAAATATTGGCACTCCAGGTGTTTTTCTGCCGATTAACTTTATATCCTTGAAAACATTGAGGAGGGAATGGGCTTTGTGTGATAAGGCACTGTACTTCCCAGTTGATCTGTGTTCCACAAGTCAGTGCACTTATCAAATCAGAATGATTTGATTCTAGTTCAAGTAGAACTTTAGTTTGCGTGGAGAAGTGCTTCAGGGTTTCCATCATGGCTTGCACCTTCGCCTGAGCTGCTTAAGACGACTTGATCGACCTTGCGAAACCCTCAATTAGTCTACCAGAGCTATCACGGCAGACACCAGCCATGACACTTTCATTTGTTCCCGCCAAATAAGCTCCATCAATGTTTGCGTCTGTTTGGTTCAGCATTTGGCCAAGAAACTTTGAGTGAATGCAAATACCTTTAGGCTAAAGGCCTTTTTTCAAAATGCAAGTAGTGTTTGGTAAATTATTTTTTAAAAACTTTTTGAAAAATGCTGTTTGGTGAAAAATATACTTTGCAAAGTATTTTTATTATTTTTTATAATAAAAAAAGTGGCAGCGAGGACCGGCAACGACAGACGGCTGGTGGCGGGCTGTAACTGGAAGTGACGACGGCGATTGGCGGAGGGTGTCGGCCGGCTACGGCGACAATCGACGGCGGGTGACCGACAGCGGTCGACGGCGACGGGCGATCGGCAGCGGGTGACCAGCCGCGGGGGCTGCCGGCGATCAACAACGGCGGCCGGTCGCGAGCAGGAGGCAATAGGTGAATGTGACAAATTTTTTTAAAAAATTAATTGCATTTGAGATTCAATTTGTCAAAGTATCTCCGAGATATTTTGGCTTAAAGGACTTTTGGAGAGCATTTGAAATGCAATTGCATCTGTCCAAAGTGAGCAAAAAAATGAACCAAACATCATTTGTATTTGGTCAAGGGACTTTAGAGCCCTAATACTCATCTCAAATGCCGAACCAAACAAAGCCTTTATTTTGAGCTTCGTCGTTGATGGAGGTGAAAGCTTGCCACATCTCAAGTTTCCTTCTTTGTAGGTAGCTATCGATTGAGATTTCTCTGCATCGCAACGGTTTCACCCACTACCAACCCTGGATCTGGCTTTTGTGCTCGAAAAACGGATATGAGTGATTTCGAGCTTTTCAGATTTGCTAGAGAACAAAAGCTAAGAGTTCGAAGGAGACTGAGGTGTGTTTGATAAGGTTGGAATTTTGCTTCCTCTTGGCGATTTTCTCGAATAAATGTGTCGAACTTTTACACGCGGACGATACCACGGTACTTTAGGTTACCTTATACTACCATAACAAGTTAGACTTCAAACAATGTCACCGTTGCTCTTCACTTTTTTCTGGGCACGATGCTTCCTTGACTTCCCTATGGCCAAGTTAGCTCTCTTAGTTGGGAAAGCTAAGGAAAGACAACATAGATGATCATCGAATTTTTTGTGCATGTTCAATTTAGTCCATGAATCATATAAAATTTTATAAATTATATTATATATTGAGGTAGAACTCAGAGGTAAAATTAAATAAATTAAAAATTTAAATGCCATATTACCTAGTAGGTCAAAATTTAAACAACGTTCCTTAAAGCTAATATCCATCTCGATTCTCGGGACACATGAGTGCACTTCTTATTAATTAGCTACTTCTAGATTTGATGCATGCTGTGAGTTGACTCTGATCTGATGTTTATCGTTGTCCATTCAGATGTACACGCAAACATAATAGAAAATATGCATTACGATCACCCGTGGTATTTATATTACTTCCATTCCATCATCCATGTATGATGTTATAGAAGATTAAATTCTAAGTGATTATACAAAATGTAAAATAAATTGTAGATATCGTATGCAAATTGATTGGATTTATGTGGCCGCAATCATGTATTTATAAGCTGGAATATAATCACACGTTGAAATTTAAAAACGTGGACATTGGAAAAACAGAAACGAAAAATGAAAAAGAAAATGTTAAAAATAAATGCATCATTTAGTAATCTAATTTTTTTTTATGAATTTGTTAAAGCGAAGTTTTTTTGAAAAAAAAAACATTTTCCTCATTTTTTTGACGTTTGAACCGTTTAAGAAAATAAGTTAACAATTTTTTTTTTTCGCAATCAGCTGAAAATCTATGCTTAAATTCAATTACTAATTTTCTCAATAAAAAATCAGAAATTATTTTGCAAACGTATGGCTAAAAATTACTATGGGTGATTGCATGAGAGACTTTATGCTCGGGCACGATAATTTCAACACGCGTCCCTAGGTCCTTGGCAGCGAGCCAGCCGGAGGCCATTGAGGTCAAGCCTTTGGGGCTAGGATGCCCGTGCTTAGTTCCTTGAAACTCAGGGTTAACTCTACAAGTTCTAGGTCGAAGAACCTTGGCATTCGAGCTCATATCCATGGAGTTCGGAGTTAGGGCACGCATAACAATATTTTTATTTCAGAATGAATTTTTAAAATAGAAATATTTTTTTATTTTTATTTTTGGACGAGTTTTTGTAAATAAAAAGTGTTTTATAATGGCATAACATTTTTTATTCTAAAATAAAAATTTATTTGTCTAGGGTGGCAGCCGCGGGCGGTGAGCATCGGCGGCGGGGGGTTGCGATCAGCGGGATTGGTCGTCGACGAAGATTTTTTATTTTTATTTTTCATTTCTGTTTCAAATTTATTTTTAAAATAATTTTTTATTTCAAAAATAATTTCTTAAAATTGCATTATCAAACGAGAATTTATGTTCCAAACCTATTTCAGAAATATATTTATATTCCAATAATAATTCATGATTAGTTATCATGCATCTTCTTGGAACCCTCATGCCCTAACTCGATGAACACGAGCCTATGGGCAAAGGACCTGGTCACTAGTTTGAATCTCCGGATCAACAGAGGCCATGCTCGGGACCCCAGTGCTTGTGTGCGCTTCTCTGGCTGCTAATATCCAAGTCACTTGCGTCCAAAAGGTTTCCAACCTTTAATATTTTTTAAGTTTCTCACGAAGACTAAATCTGTGCTTAAATGATACGTAAGCTGTACTCATTAAATTCACTCCCAACAAATCGCATGCGTACACTTTGACAGAACTTAATAATTTCACTCCTTTTCATCTTTTGCTGGTGGGGATGAATGTCCCTCCACTTTTTCGTGGGTGCTAATGAGAATCTTTGGAGATCGGATCATCAACCCTCGACCAAGAGTAAATCTCACCCGTTGATCGGACGAGATTTTTATGGAGAGTTATGGCGAGTTACGATTTCCATCATCCGTCGGCCGGGACGACAGCACCGGCACAGAGGAGCACTTTCTGTCCGAGAGCAATAAAACTTGCCTGCCTTGATCGATTTTCAGCTTTAAAGGGACACAGAACATATTGGACAATTTATGTGGCCCTGCTTTCCATTCCTACTTTCCTTTTTCCAATAAAACCAGCTCTGATTCAAAACCACCACCGCAACCACCCAACCCAGAGAAATACCGTTTGAATATGTATCTGCTCCACATGGTGAAAAAGGCGAGAGAATCAGCCTGCTTGACATTTTGGGTAGCGCCGTTCTTGTCTTCTCTTTCGTGGGGGGCTTCCCTTTTTGAAAGACGATACCTTGGTGAGAGAACCACGCGTTTCTGAGTTGTGTCTCTCAGGGATCTCCAGCGGGCTCTTCCGAATCCCGTGGTCTCTCTCTCTTTCCTCTGAGGAGTTCACGAACTCGTTCTACTTCGCTCGCGTCCTCCTGCAGGTTTTATCTGTTTTGAAAACCGTGTGCTTTTGGTTGGTAACGGCTCTTGTCCTTCTGGGGGTTTGAATTTGAATGTGAAATCCGTCGTTTTCGAGCATTTAGTTACAGTACGTGTTCGGTTGCGGAAACAGATAGTCTAAACTTCCCTAACCCTAACTGCAATGCAATGTAATACGTTTACGAACATATTATCCAGATTATAACTAAAAAAATATATTTATATAAAAAAATCGAAGATTTGGTCCGTACCTAAAAAAATGCAGGAGATATCTAACCTTTTGGGCAAGTTTAGACGATTCGGATCCGTTGTGTTTTTGTTTGACTGAAATTCTGTGCTGGGGGCCGCGAATCTCGCGTTCAGTTTGCGGGGAAAAGGGTGTTGGAGTGTTAACGTGAGGAGAGGATATTGTGGGGTTGCTCGGTTTAGTGGAGTTCGAGTGTAGCGTTTGGTATTGTCCCGTTGAAATTGGAGTGTAGGAGGGATAAGTGAACTGATTTTTCTGCAGCGGATGAAGATAATGTTTTTAATATATATATTTTTTTCAGTGAAAGATTGTGAAGTTGTCTTTTGTTTAGACTTGAGAATATACAAAGCTGTTAGGAATCGATGCATCAGCTTGATGACTGTAAAATGTGTATCCAGTTAATGCATTTTTGTTTAGATTGTTTTACTTTGCTGGAGATTGATACTGCGTCTGCGTCTTTTTATCTGCGCCGGTGCAGAATTTCCCCGTATTTGTGGAAATACATTTTATGAATGCAGCTCCCTATGTTCACCATGGAAACTGTAGAGATTGGTTGTTTTGTTCTTTGATAATGCAGATAATAGGCACGAAAGAATGATAAATTTTCCGTCTTGTAGATCCGATCAGATCTGAGTTTTTATGCTCGACCCACTGTAATCTTCTTTTAGGGCTAATTTGTGAAAATTATTGGCATTATTTTAAGCATCGTGACACGAGGCTGACAGCAGTGCTCTTGTTTGAATTTTACTTTATTTTCGAAATTATGATGAATTCTCTTGCCAATTATATTTGCTGGTCATATTAGTGATATGGTTGAACTACCTGGGGAAATTTCTAGACCGATGGCCAAAATCACTGCTATTGTCTGCTTTGAAGACGTGTCTGGTCTTGCTTTTATCTTCTGGAATTGACATGTTCTTTGCCAGTAGCCTGTGTGTTTAGCCTAGTGCTTTCGGAAACATCATCATTGGTGTTATGTCGGTATGCATGATGTTGGGTTTGGTCCAGGTGTATTAGATGTATTAGAGCCTTGCTCGAACCTATTCAATAATTGAATCCTCCTTTGCTTTCACGTGCATCTGATTTTGGGTTAGTCTGTAAATTATGGCTTAGTCTTAATGCTTTCTGTTTTTTTGAATTGAGTCATACTCCTTTGCCATAGTGGATGGGAACGATTGGATAGATTTTCCTCTCGTAATATGCGCTATACAAATATAGTTTTTCTTCTAGATTCAATTTCAGGTTTGGTTTGTCTGTTCTGTTCTGTTCTGTTTTGAGCTTATGCTTTTCATGCGTGCTTACTAATTTGATCTGAATTGCCATTGTATCGCTGTTTTATTGAAGGCAGGTACTCTTTTGAGCTTCTGTCATTCTTCAAGATGGTTCGTATAGACAGATGGGATTTGAAAATTAAGTCCTTATCTTTTTACAGAACCTTGATCTACACGAATCTTCAACTTCAACTCAGTAAATCCAAGTTTTCTAATCACGGTGATAGAGGAGGTTGTACATTAAAAAGAAGGAAGGTTGTCTAATAATTTATAAATTTCTTTCACATTGGTGTGATGTCTTTGTGTAATCTCACTATGTATTGATACGACGTATCACTTTCAACTCTCTCTCTCTCTCTGTTTTTTTTTTTACTTTAGGATCCGGACTTTTATAGATGCTTTGCTTCTTTTTTCCCAGCAATTTACAGTATTTTCATCAATTCATTTGGATTGCTATGTGGTTATTACTGGCCACTATTGCTGACTTTGCTGCTCTCTTGTGTAAACTCCTTTCTGTTCTGCTGAGCATTTGCATGTAAATCCCTTTGACAGGCTCTCATAGTTTCTTTTCTTTTATATATACTATCAGCAATAAACGTTTTCAACTTAGAGTTGAAGATGCCAGAGATCCAATTGGGTTGTCACACAGTCAGGTCCCATGGAATCAAAGTGGCAAGAATGCACATGCATGACTGGTTGATCCTCTTTCTCCTTGTGGTAATAGAAATTACATTGAACGTCATAGAACCATTTCATCGTTTTGTGGGGGAGGAAATGATGACAGACATGAAGTACCCTCTGCAGGATAACACTGTTCCTATCTGGTCTGTTCCGGTATGACAATAGTCAAAGCATTTGTCAAACACATTTTTTTTTTTTGGTTGAACAAAGTTCACATGCTGTAAAAGTTAGGTGTTTATTTATATTTTGAGATAAGCTATGACATTTTATCACAGATTATCGCGATATTGCTTCCGTTTGCTGTAATTCTCATATACTATTTCATCAGAAGGGATGTTTATGACCTGCACCATGCCTTATTGGGTAAATCCTCTTACTCTATGTGACTTTGTGCTAATGCATATGTATGAATATCATGTCCAAAGGTAACTGTGTGAACTTGTCCAGGTCTTCTATATTCTGTGCTAATCACTGGAGTTATAACTGATGCAATCAAAGATGCTGTTGGCCGACCTCGACCAGATTTTTTCTGGCGTTGTTTTCCTGATGGTAAAGGGGTAGGACCTAAAGAAGAGCTCACACTTACGAATTTTTCACCTTCCATTTGCAAATGATGTCTCAATTTGTCTGTCGTGTTGTCATTCCTCAATATTGCCAGGCTCTTTGAACATACAAAGAGTGAAAAATGATCTGTGCCACGTGCAGGTGTTTGATACTGTCACACGGGATGTAATTTGTACTGGAGACAAGGCTGTCATCAAAGAAGGATATAAAAGTTTTCCAAGTGGGCATACCTCATGTAAGCATCTAAAAGAAAAGTTTGTTTTTTGGATATATTGTTTGTTTACTGAAGCTTACAGAGGCCAGAAAACTTTGGATCTGTCTATATGCAGTATGGCATGGATTGGCATGGGTTGATTTTATTCTCCCAAAAAATCTGATTCCAAACAATGTGAAACCTAACAAGATCTTAAATCAGATTATGGATGACAGAAGCTTAAGAAGATAGAATGACAATGGAAGCGTAAATACCTTGCCTTTTTTTTTTTTTCCTATATAGTTTTTCCCAACTCTAGGCCCAGGGCTTATGGAGAAAATTGCTTCTTCAGTGACTCTGGTAAAGGGTGGAATTACTGCTAATTAAGTTGGTTCAGTTCTCTTTTATTGTGTCATTCAATGCTGACTTCAAGTTATGCCAAGTTTGATATAAGCTAAGCATGTCCAGTAATAATTGAAAGGTCTTGTTAATAAGGGCACTCGTTAAATATGCTTAATGACCAAATATTCAATTTTCAGAGCATTGACTGTACATTTCACGAACGCAGATAGTGCATTGGAAATTGCAAAATATGCTCGTTTGCTTGCTTAGGAAGTGCTCCGGGGTCAATTTTTAACAAAATCTGAATGAGATAGTCAAATTGTGATTGTTTTGTTTGTTCGGTTTTTGTTAAAAAATTTATAATGCTTTGAAGTTTGTAAGTTATATGCAAATAGAGGCTCTAAGTGAGAGTTCTCAAGGCGATCCATGCAATTGGCTGTGAATTGGCTAGAAAGATGTCCTGTGGGTTTCTATTCTCCTGCTGCCAGTTAATGTAAGCCATTGTATTTTTTAACGGATGGCCATGTTGAAGACAAGGACAACATATAAGAGTCAAATTTCTGAAAAGTTTCACTCTTACATTTGATTAGTAATGATAGGGAAGTGGATACATCTTTCAGCTAGTATATGTCCTTATCCAGAGAAAGTCAAAATCTAGAAGCACCAGTAAACTATGTAATGACCTTACTAAATCTGCTGACCAGGTTTCAAAATTATTTAATTTCCAAAAACTCAAGAACTACCAACTACCTAATTTCAACAGGGAAATTTGGAAAAAGAAATAAATGGATACTTTTTGCCTGCATGTTGATTAATTGACTTTGAACGTACTCGATATGTTATTAAAGTACAATACGCCTTAAGGTAAATAAATGACACATACGCAAATTAAATTACGTTAACATCGTTACTAATTCAATTTTACGAATGATTTTATCACCTTTTTTGCGATACAGTATGCATTTTGAGAGAGCTCTGGTTTGGCAGGGTGCTTTGCCGGACTGGGTTTTCTTGCGTGGTATTTATCGGGGAAAGTCAGGGTGTTTGATCGTAGAGGCCATGTTGCGAAGCTTTGTATTGTTTTCCTCCCGTTGCTTTCAGCAGCTCTTGTAGGAGTTTCTCGAGTTGACGACTATTGGCATCATTGGCAAGATGTATTTGCTGGGGCTCTCCTAGGTTTCTTTTCAACTTTGATTCATTTTTTTTTTCAGTTGTTGCAGTACCAGTCGTCTCCTTAAATAAGTGACCATTCTTTTTAATCCAAACAGGGACGATCGTTGCTTCATTTTGTTACTTGCAGTTCTTTCCTCCGCCGTATGATGTAGATGGTACTCTCTCTACTCTTTTATGGAATAAATCTAATGTTGTCTAAATAACCTTTTCCTTTCATGAAAATAGCCGCAGGAAAACACACAGGAGCCTACAGGAATGTACTCTTCTTTTTGTAAGCTATGAGTGCCGTTTGGTTATGCTAGAGGAAAATGAAAAGCATATGACATGAAGATTTCAGTAGATATTATTAAAAGTGGTGGCTTATTTTGTTTCTTCTTAGTGTGTTATTACTTTTGAAATACACTCTTTTTCTGTGCCCAAAATGACAAAAAGAAGGAAAAAACAAAAGAAGTGCCATCTATGTACCTTTTTAGAATTCGATGTTTATGCTCGTTCAGTTTTTATGATTTTGGATTTTTCTTGCAATCAGAGTGTCATGCATTGCTCTAGGTTTATGTCTTTATCAGATTATAAAGGTAGAACGTTTACTGTAGAGAGACCTCTGCTTATGTTCACGATTGTCTATGTTCAACCGCAGGTTGGGGGCCTCATGCTTACTTTCAGATGTTGGCAGAATCTCGGAATGGCCTTCCCTCATCGACAAGCACAAACCATCTCAGAGTACAGAACTCAGAGCTCGAGAGCATGTATATCGATTCTCAATGCAGAATGGCAACGTCGAGTGGCAATGTCAGGGATACAAGCCCCATACTGGACGGGGTGGAGAGCAATTGGAGGCACTGACTTTGGGCTTTGACTTTGGTTACGGCGTAGAATATTCAGTTTTTCATCACTGCACGTGGAAAAGTACAAAACCTAAAGGGAAAGAGGGGGGGGGGGGGGGGTGTGTTTCCTCTTGTTCCTTTTGGATGTTTGATTGGCCATGGTTTAATTTTCGGCTGCTAGGTTCCGTTTGTCTTATAATCTGGTAGCTTCTGGATCAAATGCTTGTTGTATAAAGGGCATCATCTTGGGTCAACGTGTGTTGCCCGGTTGTAGGAACGCAACAGACGGAGGTGAATGCCAAGACTTGGCAGTTGTATAAAGTACATGGTCAAGGAGCCCAGCATTAGTCAAATGCAAATTTTCATAGCTCGGTAGCCAGTAGTCAAAGCATTTAAACCCTATAAAGGATACAATTGAATTATGGTATGTCCATTCGACCAAAGGAGACAAAAAAAAAAAAAAAACTATGGTGTGTCCTAGTCAACTTGATACTGCTTGATTTTTTAGTTAGTTTTCCTAAGAGACGAGTATGCATTGCAACCAGTACTGGCGAAATGTTAATTTGGCCATTGATGGTGAGGATTTAGGAAGAATCAACTGTAATTTGTTGGGTTTAGGAGATGAACCGGTTATGGTCAAAATACTAAGTGCATCTGGTATTTTGCACGACCGAAGGTTACCGCTCAATCTCAAAGAATAACTCAGCCGTTAGGAATTAGGCCAGCCAACCGCTGACGGGGACGCGAAGCGGGAATTTAACCGAACGGTGCGCTTGGAAATGAGCTTCAGAAACTTGAAGAGGACAATCTCGACGTGCTCCGGTAACAAGACACGGCACCAACCCGAGAATAATGTCGAGCGGAGACTGATCAAAGGCTAAGAAGAGGATCACCTTGTAGCACGACACGGGCTTTCCATCGTGATATGTCGTGTGTACAATTAGACCATATTCCCATAAGCCCGCTGGAGCACGGTCTTTCACTTCCACAGCACGACCCGAGACTTTCTTCTTCTGCCTCCCACGGGCACGGGGGGAAAAGGTCCCATCCGTACTAAAGTAGGGAGGACCTTCAAGAAATTCATTCGGATTAGCCCGGTGGAGTGGCCACAGTGAGTTGACCGGGTCGGGGGGGAATGTTTTGTTCTGGTTGACAAGGTTCGCTCGGCTGCGTACTATTATAGCCACAGTTAGCCTCCATTGATGAATTTGAAGAAAATTGAGACCGGACCTGGTCAATCTAATCCCGTAAAGTTCGACTGTTGTGACCAGGTTTGTTCAAATATCTCGCCTGTCTTTTTGTTTTCGGGAGTTATATGCTATTTTTATATCGAGAAAAATATTCTCTTAAAAATGGTGGTTCGCAAAAATGAACAAGGGAAAAGAATTTATCGTCCGTGAATTTATCTGGACATAAACTGTTGTTGAGTCTTTTTCCGTTGAATGATTATTTTAAGACAGCCATTTGGATAATATTTAACATATCATTCACTTCCCGCGAAATAAACGGAACCGGTTAACATCCTTGAGGATGTATACTCTAACAAAGACTGCATAAGAACGAGTAATTTGAACTCAAATTTTGAGTAAAAAGGAAAAAAGAAAAAAACCACAAAAAAACTCTAAACTATGCACACTGTAAATTTTCTATCCTAAACTTTTTTGTGACTTAAAAAATCTAACTACTCCCACCGTGACAAATTTGCCACGAACTTTTTCTTGTAACATAAAAAAAAACTCCAAATTTCTACTTACGTGACGCATTTACCTTCTGCTAAGGTTTCGTCAAATGATTTTTCAAACAAAATAATGTCGTTTTTATTTTATTTAATCAATTTGGGGGCCCTATGTCAATGCCCGATGTCTATATAGATAGATTTTTAATGGTGCTCATAGACAAAACCTTAACGGAGGATATTGAGTATCACATGTAAAAAAAATAAATTAGGGTAAATGTGTCGTAGTGGATATGATTTAGGATTTTCCGTGGCTTTTGCCAAAAAAATAAAAATAAGGACGTGTATCGTGTAGGGACCTACGGATTATGGATTTATCCGGACCGTCGTTCTAATGTATTTGTAACGACCTTTTCATGGTTGCCAGTCAAAAAACAGCCAATGTTGACCAACAAGAACAGATTCGGATACGCGTCTCTTTCTCTCCTTTTCGCTCCATTGTTTCTCCGTTGGACTGCTCAACATGCTTTCATTCAAACCCATTCGCCTCTGCACCTCCTATATATACAAACCTTTCTCGCAGACCTCTCTTCACTCATCAATCACACGCCTCTTTCTCTTTCTCTCTCTAATCCCGCACCATACAAACACAGAAGATGGAGATGGTTCGTCCGAGCGCATACTACGAAGCCCTGAAGAGGCACTGGAGGAGAAGAAGATACCAAAAGCTGTCCGGCAGCCCTGTCAAAAGAAGCAAGCTGAAGGTCATGAGGCTCGGCGGAAGTGGAGGCAGCCAGCGCCAATGGAAGGTGCGGCGGACGGGGCCGAAGCTCCGTTGGAAGATATCCGCCGCCTCGCTCTCCCCCGTGAAGCTGCTGGCCAGGTTCCACAACGGTTACATGGACATGATGATCAGCGTCGCGTACAGCATCATCAAGTCGACCAGCAGCGCTGGCATCTTGCGAGGTAATCGGGTCGCCAAGGAGAGCCAGAAGATATCCATGGTCTCGACCGGGGAAGAGGTGGACGGCAGGTTCGTCATGGAGGTCTATAAGAAACTGGCGGCTTCGCGGCAATTGCCGGACTTTTGAGTTCGGAAGGAATCGAGATGCGTTCCTCAGTTGGATTGTTGTTTCCGTGTAATTTTTTTTTTGGGGGGGGGTTTCTCTTTTTGCTGATTCAATATGACTTCTCGTGTGTGTCCCAAAAGCAAGAGGATATACTTCGTTTCAAATTTCTTGGTATGTGACTTCGGTATGTTGTGACTAGTTTCTCCTAATGCTCTGTGAGTTTCACGACGATTTTGTCGGGGCCTGACCAACGCACTGATGGCGACTCGCTTCAATTCGACCATTCGAAGATTGAATGGTCATTTTCATACACAAGAGTCGACATATAATGGTTCACATTTGACACGATCATCATGATGAAACACGGTGAAAGTGACTGTTTGATACATCTCCACAAGCACAATCTAATTACACAAACAAGATCCGCCCTACGTGACTCCATACGTCTCCTCCTCGAGGCCTACGGAGATGCGCGGGGGTGGGGGGGGGGGGGGGGGGGACTCATGTCGGAGCTTAGATTTGGCCGGAGCCGAGGAGTAGGACAAACCGCAATCCTTCTGAAAATGTGAGGGGGAAATTGACACGAAACAATGTGGGAGCCAATTTGCCAATATCCCTGGGGGTTGCAAAATGCATTTCGCAGAAGTTTTCGGGTCCAAATAGACAATGGCAAGTTTGCATTAATACTGCATATGATCGTGTTTCTATTTTTGGGAGTATTTTTTGAATATAAATATTTTTTTTTGTTTCTATTTCAATCTACGATTTTTTAGAACAAAAGCATGATTAATAAGGAAAAAAAATACTTTTTCCGCCGCCGATGACAGGCGGATGGCGGTGGTAGGCTGTGGTAGGCGGCAGCCAACGAGTGGTGGCCACGTCGGCGACTATGGATGGTGATTCCGAAAGTATTTTAAAATTCAAAAATAAGTTTTTTTTGTTGAAAATTGTTGTATTTCGCAAATTTTAAAACTTTTTTGAGCGATATGTTTCAAAATTGTTGGGGGTCGCGTGATTTGGTTACTGCCAGCGCTAGGGCTCTGTCCACGTCACGTTGTGCACAACTGGAGCGGAGGATTATAACTGTCAGCTGGTCAAAAAGTCAAAATTCTACTCTCCACCTTGATGCCTTCACAATTGGATATGGACTGTTAGATACGATGGGGGAACTGGAAATCCCCCCTCATCCTCATATTTATATCATCGTCATCTCTGTCGCTTTGATCCCTTTTCAACTTCTGCGGACTTCTGCATCAGTAAAGTCGAGAGAGAATCGCTGAGAAAGGCCCGAATTTCCTCCTCCCAAGACCTTCCCTCTCCGGAGGAGCGACCATGGCGAGCCGTGGGGGAGACTTGGAAGAAGCATCAGCAGCCGATGAATACCATCTCCTTCGAGACCGATGGGACCGCGACGCCATCGACGATGCTTCCGACGATTCTCGACTCAAGCAGCTCGGTTACAAGCAAGAGCTCCGTCGCAGCCTCTCGTACGTGCCTCTCCCTCTCTGCCTCTCTCGCATTCCAATACCCGATTCTTCGATCAGTTCACCAACCGAAATTAAGGCGACGAACGCGAAATTCCGCATCTCTCTCTCTCTCTCTTTCTCTCTCTTTGGCTTTCACTGGAAAATGGTGTGATAATGCTTGGGAGATGTGATTGGTATCTGGAATGAGAGCTGCAATTTGGGTCGTATGTTCCTTTCTGGGGACACATCTCAGCATATCGTTTCTATTTTCTCCTCGAAGCTGAAATGATTAGAACGACCGATTCCCGTTCGCCCAATGGGGGGCGACAGAGATGGAATATTACGGTCGGGTCGGGTCGGGTCGGAATGGATCATATGTACATGAATTATTGAATATGTATTAAAGTGAACCGTTTAATTTCATCCAACTCCAACAAGTATACTAGAGAGTTTATATAGGAACATGATTTAAAACACAAAGTCATTTTGCTCAGTACATTTTCGTTGTCATTTTCTTATTTTGAGTGTGGTTTTTGGTGAGGAAGTCTTAGATTTTACTCGCGGCAATGACATTATTAGTTTTTGGCCTCCTCCTTTTTTTTAATGTCTAATGCTAACCTTGAATTTTCAAATTTCATCTCCGAACTTTCAATTGATTCGATCAACCTCTTGTATTATTTCAAATTATTGAATGTTGTCCTCATGGTTTTGAGCAGAGCAATCGCCAACTTCTCCGTGACTTTCTCCATAATATCGGTGCTGACGGGACTCACCACTACTTACGGGACGGGGCTCACCTACGGCGGACCCTTGACCATGATCTACGGCTGGCCACTCGTGGGCATGATGACCATGCTGGTCGGACTCTCGCTGGCCGAGATCTGTTCTTCTTTCCCGACCTCCGGCGGCCTCTACTTCTGGAGCGCCAAGCTCTGCGGGGCCGATTGGGGCCCCCTCGCTTCTTGGTTCACCGGCTGGTATGCCATCACTCTCCTCTTTCGCTAACCTTACGCGCAGTAGCATGTTAGATAGGCACGACACATATCCAATGCAGCCTCTGCAAACACAACTTCAGAGCAAGACACGTAGAATCGAAATCCTTGTAGTTAATGGTCTTAGAATTTTGCGACTCCAGTGGTAGTATAGCGATTAGGAAGAGATTCGTGCGCGGGGACCGGACAAACGAACCGGTTGCGAACATTTTCACTTTAGGCTCGGCCCCACTTCGACTTTAGCCCAACTTGCGGTGTCATAAATTCATGGCATTCTTGTCGGAGACCTTCCAGACAGCAAAACGGTTTCCTAACTCTACTGGTAGGGGCTGTACAATATCAACCGCAAGCCCATATAACATCACTGCGTAATTTGCGTAAAACACTCACTAATTAAGAGGTTGATATTGTCAGAAATAACTGACGGTACTATTAAATTATCAGGCTAGCAGCTTTCTTTCGAAAATTGCGTGTGCAGCTTGTACATCCAACTAGAAAACTGACTTGGCCCATGATGTAGCCCATCATTGTATGACTAGGCCCGTTGTATGACACGGTCCAAAATCATTGTAAGTGGTCCGGATCGCCCGGCTCTGACCGATTTGGACCCGAAATGATATTCTTCTTTTTGTTGTCGTCCTATCATATGGTAACATGCTTTGCTGCGTGTGAGATCTCCTATCGATTTGCCAACCATGCACCGTCGCATTCCCACATTAACAAAAACGTAAAACTCAGGCCAAGGATTCAGATTGTTTTCTAGGGTCAAAGATTCAGATTCCGTTTCGAAGATTTAGCACGTACGTTTCGCCAACCCAAAAGCACGTCGGAGCTGAATTTTCTGAGTCAGCCCTCCACATGACGTTTATAAACAAATATTTTTCTGGTCAAACTTTGTTGATTGATGTGTAACTTTCCGTGCGTGGCTTATAAGCAAAACACGCTCGTCGTGCCATCGAAACTTCATCTCCATGGAAAAGCGGCGATCTTTCTGCTTTGAAAAGTCAAACCAGTTTGGAAACATAATTTCACGAAAAAGAAATTTCTTGCGATGAAGCTGTTGACTTTCCGAGCATGGTAATGTGGCATGTCTTTGAAATGATTCACTTAGATTCGACTAGACCATTTTCAAATTTCAAGAACATAAAAGAAAATGATAACATGATGTAGTCATTGTAAGAAATCGCACTCTTCGAAATATCAGGAGCTTAATGCTCACATGTGAGTTTCGATCGTTACATGTGAACTTACGTATCAATATATATATCCTATAAAAAAATTCGGGAAAATTAGATTTCCTGAATAGTAAGGTTTGATTTTGTAAGAGCATGTAAAAATTCAGTGTCCGATACGTGAAAATATTCAACGCTCTTATGAATTTACGCATTCCAAGGAAGGATTAGCGAGGCAGAGGTACAGAAAGCGACGTCAACGTGGCACGATGTCAAATGTTGTTGGAGCTCGTCGGCCACAGGACAGAGAAAACTTAGTTGGAATATTTGATACTCCGACGGATGCGATCGCCCCAAAACAGCAGAAAAACGAACACGAAACCATCCAGACCAAGTGTGAAATGAAATCACGATGTAGATTTGAATGTCCAGTGTCATGATTTCGATTGGCTGTCTTGGGTATGACGAGCTGCAGTCGGCCAACTCAAGCCATCGACAAAAAAGGAAGAATGCACTTTTCAAGAAAGAGATGATTGACCGAAGAGAGATGAACGGTATTCGACCCGACTTGAGATGAGAAGCAACGTTTTCGGAGGAGTCACCCTCAGAACTTCACTTCACAAAGCTCGCATCTTTGCCTTCCCTCGTCGTTCCGTTATTGGCTGCTGCTCCGTTTGACCATTCTTCGGAGCAGGAACGCTTTTGATATTTCGAGACGACTTTGCTACGCTGATTCGGTTGGATTGCTCCTCTGAAATAGGAGAAGTTGCGTTTCTTCCCTTCCCAAAACTCATCAAATCCTCACCGAAAGGAAGAGGGGGGAAGGAAGGAAAGAAAATCTCACCGAAACGGAGTGAGGCTGATCACACCATTCTTAAAGTCTCTCTCTTTTTCTGGGCTGTGTGAAGAAGGAGAAGGAGAAGGAGAAGAAAGATGGTTTGGGATCACGATAAGAGGGACCTTCCGACTCATGCAGCTCAGAACGGTGGCGTCTCCGTTGACTCAGGTCACGCCCGTTTGCATGAGCTCGGCTACAAGCAGGAGCTCAAGCGCGACCTCTCGTAACACACTCTTTCTTGCGTATCTCCATAGTTTCTTCTGGGTTTTGCTTGGATTGGGTTTTTTCACTGAGGCTTTTGGGTCGTTTGGTTCGGTGGGATGAACTTTTGTTTGCAGGGTGATTTCGAATTTTGCGTTTTCGTTCTCGATTATATCGGTGCTCACTGGCATAACCACGCTCTACAACAGTGGGCTCCGATATGGGGGGCCGGCCTCGATGGTGTACGGGTGGTTCCTTGCTGGTCTTTTCACCATGCTTGTCGGATCGTCAATGGCTGAAATCTGTTCAGCTTACCCAACCTCTGGGGGCCTCTATTACTGGAGTGCCAAGCTCGCCGGCCGGAATTGGGCACCCTTCGCATCTTGGTTGACTGGCTGGTAAATTGTTCTTCGGTTAGCTTTATAAGCGTTTATGCAGACACTACTAATTCCCTCAATTGGAGACCCCAATTTCTCCCTGGCGTCCTATATCCTATATTAGCGAATTAAATCTGTTAATTTTCGCATCATTGCTTCGACAAGTAAATGTGTTCGATGAAGTGGACAAAGCCAATCACATTATGGCTATAGAGTCTGGTTTCAGTGTCACTTTTCCTTGATATGTTATCACTTTCATCTAGTAGGTGCCTCTAACAATTCCTTGCTACTGGTTGGATTTTGTTAAGTCTCTTCACATTCTAGAAAACATATCAAGAATGTCACATTGCTGTCACTTTGCCTCCATTATCGCAGTCTGTCATTTTTCATGGATCAGTGTGAAATGCAGCCAACATAGGGGAGATTCAGTCGCACAATTTGAACATTGAAACACACTACTCTCCCTACAGCCCCTCTAGCTTGCAGTTGCTTCAAGGAAGGCCGGGGAATAGGTTAAACATTATAAAGTGAAGAGTTACAGGAGACGAGTGCGGTTCATGGAAAATACTTAAATACTTTGAAGAGCTATCCCTGCTTTAGTTTAATAGGCTGAAATTCCACCTGAGGAGGTGCGGGTACAGCAGTCAATAGCTCTAGTGTAAATCTGCAGATAGTGCAACCGTGAAAGTGTTCCTGTGTTGGCATTACGACATGCAGCAAGGTTGACTGGAGGGAGTTAAGGAGAAGGGAAGTTAATTTTTTTTTTCTCCCTTATAAGCCCATCTAATTGCCAATTGTCTTTAAGAGCAAATTCTGAATCCGTTGCTCTCACCTTAACGTGAATTCTGAATATGCTGTTCGATTTACTTAAACAGATTAACCACATGAAACTACTAATATTTTAGTTGTGCAATCCAACCCCCACTCTTGGTTTGCCATGTCAAAGCAAATTCGGCTAAAAGAGTTGAATTACAATGGTAGGTGCATAAACTTGAAAAGCTCCATGTCAGATTATAATCATTCCTTATCCAACTATGTGCAAGTATCGGGACATAGCTTCCATTTATGTACTCAATCTTTAAGAGCGGAATATTTCTTTTCGTTGATATCTTTCCTAACATGCTCACAAATTCTCTCTTTCAGGTTCAATATTGTTGGTCAGGTACTTCTGAAAACTCCTTACTATGGAATTTCGGTTCCTTTGCTGTATTAGGTGACGCCAAGTTTTCACCAGTTCTAAAAATATCTGGTATATTTTCATTTGCAGTGGGCGGTCACAACTAGCATAGATTTCTCTCTGGCACAGTTGATTCAGGTTATTATTCTCCTCAGCACTGGTGGCAAAAATGGTGGCGGATATGAGGCATCGAAATATGTTGTTATTGGTTTCCACGGGGGAATTCTGCTCCTTCACGCTATTATGAACAGTTTTCCTATTTCTGTTTTATCTTTCTTTGGACAGCTAGCTGCCGCTTGGAATCTTCTAGGTGAGGTATCGAAAACCTGCAAGAACATTTCACGGGGCTTAATTCTCAATTTCTTGGGTGATCCTTTCCTTCATCCTCATACAAGCCTTGGCATTCTGGTTTCAGGTGTAGTTCTTCTCATGATTCTCATCCCCTGTGTTGCGAAAGAAAGGGCTAGCGCTAAGTTTGTTTTCACCTATTTCAACACTGATAATGGGGAAGGGATTGACAGCAGAGTCTATATATTTGTTCTCGGACTTCTAATGAGTCAGTATACACTTACTGGGTATGATGCATCTGCTCACATGGTAAGTCTACCTTCATTTCTTTTCTTCTTCTTCTCCTTCTTCTTCCCGTTCAACCCTGTGAACAAAATCGTTGCAAACACGCAACTTAAAGGGAATTTTGAGATAAAATTGTCAGAAAAGCCCAATGACATGGAAAATTTGCTCAAAATGTTCCTCATAAACTGTAAGTTATGGTTGGGAACATTGTATGGCTACTTAGTAAATCAATACCTTTCACTTTGCTTGGAGATTCTGCATATTCTCTTGACCGTATTATCTAAATACCTTTCACTTCAGCCCCTTTTACTATCTTCATGATCACCTAAATGTTTAGACGTGTGAAACTGAGATCCTGCTTCCAATTTCCTTCTTTTTCTAGACAGAGGAAACCAAGAATGCTGATAAGAATGGTCCAAAAGGAATTATTAGTTCTATCGGGATATCTATCATTTTTGGATGGGGTTACCTAGTAGGTATCACCTTTGCAGTGACAAACATCCCGTATCTCCTAAGCGATGAGAACGATGCTGCTGGATATGCAATTGCCGAAATATTCTATTTAGCATTCAAAAGCAGATACGGCAGCGGAGTTGGGGGTATAATTTGCCTAGGGGTGGTCGCTGTCGCCATATTTTTCTGTGGCATGAGTTCAGTCACCAGCAATTCCAGGTAAACATTTTTATACCTGGAAGTATAATCGGATTGACTCGTATTAGGAGACTAATGTGATGCAAATGTCATTGTCAGGATGGCTTATGCATTTTCCAGAGATGGAGCAATGCCCTTTTCATCACTGTGGCATCAAGTGAATAAGCAGGAGGTCCCGATAAATGCTGTTTGGCTCTCTGCTTTTATATCCTTTTGCATGGCGCTGACCGTAAGTTCATCGTTTTCCTCCTTTTCACTCCTTAGAATTTTCTATTTCCTGCTTCGGGGGCATTTTAGATTACATCTGTTTGATCTCTACGTGGAAAGATTTAATTGAGAGTCACTTCAGCTTTGTCCTGGCCAATCCAATCAACTATTTTCTGCATCCCTCAAATCTGCTGATCGGTGTGCTTCTTCGATCTGTTTTGCAGTCTCTTGGAAGCATTGTAGCGTTTGACGCGATGGTGTCCATAGCGACGATCGGGCTGTACATTGCTTATGCCCTCCCGATTTTCTTCAGGGTGACATTGGCCCGCAAGACCTTTGTCCCAGGGCCATTCAACTTGGGTCGGTACGGGGTGGTAGTTGGTTGGACTGCAGTGCTCTGGGTGGCCACCATCTCCGTCCTCTTCTCATTGCCCGTGGCCTACCCCATCACGAAAGAGACACTCAATTATACTCCTGTTGCGGTCGGTGGCTTGTTCATTCTTACGGTTTGTTCTTGGGTCTTCAGCGCTCGCCATTGGTTTAGAGGTCCCATAACCAACATAGATACTTGAATTCAGTGTAGCAGTTGCACACGAATGCTGTGTGAAGACACATTCAGTGGTACAAGAAAATCGTAGTAGCTTCGCATGATGTTGAAAGGTACTCGCGGCAACACCCCCCCCCCCCCTGCCTCTCTGCGCCAAAGATTTCCTTTTTGTGCACAGCAACACAGTTGGTTAGATGCGCACGTTATCGTTCGTGCCATAACTTCAGTAAATTGATGTCCGAAAAGACTTGGAAGACAATTGGAAGTTGTATTTATGTGCTGGGGCTCTTGTTCAATCCACTCCTGTTCCTCCAAGCACAGGCATGTCCAAAGCATGACATTTTCCTCTTTTTTTTTCCTGAGGTTCCTCGACATATGAAGACCTTCGCTTAGGAGTAAATGTCTGATATCCGATTAGAAGAAGGTTATCCATGCTGACTGCGGAATCATCACATTGTAATCTAGCTGGGACAGGATCAGTTTTAGCTCCTTGTAATTCGGTTTAGTATGGTATGTTTTAAAGTAACAAGGCAACGTTGATGTTAGAATGGAGAGGTGATAATGTGACAACCTTGAGACAACTCATTCGAGGTATTATTTGCTTTGCCTTGTCCCACATTAAGTCTCACGATTTTGCCGCATCTAGGTGAGCTCTTTTCCATAAAGTCATCCATCCTAGTAACGCTACTACCTGAGCATGCTAAAGTTAAGCGTAGCCGTTACGTCAAAAGACACATTTCTGAGTAAATTTCAATTTTTAGATATGAGAAATATATAAGAATGCTTTCTCATTATTCGTTGAGCAATTCATTTCATTTCTGCTCCATTTTTCATCCTTCATACAAATAACATGTATGTGACCTTGAAAAATCAAATCGATGGCATATTAGAATGTTGTTGGATTGGCACTTGGTCAAACCCAAGTGTGTGGATGTATAGGGAATAATTTGGGTCGTTCATGTAAAACTTGTAAAATCAATCTTGGAGCATTGCTTCCCTTCCGAGACCACTGGCCAAAAGAGCCAAGCCGTCATCCGCACTGCTCTTCCTTCGTGGCGATTGTCCATTGGGCATCATTTCCAAACTTATGGATAACAGTACGGGAGCTTCACATGCACAAACCCAGATAACGTCAGCGGGGCCCACTCAGCCCACGTGTGGTGATCCACGTAGGAAAGTTCACGCCCCAGAGCTGACACGTCGGACAAAAAGGTTGGCTGTGCTGGGCTGGGCTGGGCAAGGCAAAAGATGAGATCAGAGAAAACAGAAGAGGGAGATAAAGCTCCAACGGCAGAGATGAACTTTTCCCGGGAAAATGGAAAGCGAAAGGAAAGGAGAAAAGCTGAGTTCCTGATTTTCTCAGGAAGCAGGCAGGTAGCGTCTTTCTAGTCTTCTCTCTTGATAGGTTGATTTACAGAAGATGATCCTCATTTTGTATGTTGTTGTGACTCGAGTGAGTGCTTGGATTTTTTTTTTTTCACCTTTCGTTTTTTCTGTTTTGATTTAGCTACACGCGCATTGAAATGTAGTGTCTGTGAATTAGGTGGGAGTCCAAGAACTGTAGAGATCTGTGTGATTGAATTGACTTTACCCCATATAATTGAAGTCTCAGGACATGGTTGATGATCTTGTGCGACATTGAGCTGAAATTCTCACTTCCAGCACTGCAATTCTAAAAGAGCTGAACAGTTTCTAGGTCAGAACATATTCCTGTAAAGGTCTTTGACGGTGAGGATCACGAAGCTATGTTCGTGTCATCTAGTAAAGGGTAAAAGCACATCTGAAATGAGCAATATGCGGCATGATCTGATTGGTTCTATCCTTTTACTAGCTACTTCCTTATATGGGTATTCTCAAATGTAATTCACATCGTAGGTGGAAAACCTTGACTAATCTCTATAATAGGACCGAAGTTCCTCAAGTTCAAATGCGTGGGACTCCTGCTTTTTATTTGTTAGGAAACCATCCTTGGGATCTTGACAGTTTGGTGGCTACATAAGCCTAGTGTTATAGCCACGATCATGTCTTTTTTTATGGTTCTGTACTGGATGCCTGGTTTCCCCGTCTCTCCTCCTGAATCTAGTTGAATCATTTGTTTATGTGTAGAGTTGATCGTTGACATTAGCAAGAAGCATTCTCATACGAAGGCGTATGGTACTGATCTTGGATGGGGTTGGCATACAGAATCATGACACCAAAATATTGAAGCTTACGATCCGATATAAGTAAAAGAAACATGGAGAAAGTCTGTGAATTTTGCATGGCTTTGAGGCCTGTCATCTACTGTCAAGCCGACGCAGCACAACTTTGTCTCTCTTGTGATGCGAAGGTCCATTCAGCCAATGCACTGTCTAATCGCCATCTCCGATCTCTTCTATGCGATTCTTGCCGGTACCGCCCAGCGTACGCTCACTGTCTGGACCACAAGATGTATGTCTGTCGCAATTGTGACAGGAGGATCCACGATGGGTCTTGTCAGCATCAGAAGCAGGCAATCAACAGTTACATGGGATCCCCTTCAGCTAATGATTTTGCAGAATTATGGGACTTAGACTTGAGCCAATTGGGAAATCTTGCTTGCACCAGTCTATCTGATTCCTCTTCCCGCGAATTCGCGGATTTGGGCACAACAACTGTGGACACTTCAGGTTCCGTCTGTCCAGGGGAATGTAATTTTGGATCAAGAAATCGACAAAGAGCTAAGGTAGGCATATTATCATAATTATCAATTGCATAAGCTCTGTTAGTTTTTCTGATGATTAACCAGTCATCATGAGATATCAAGTTTCTATGTGGCCGATTTGAGCTTGTTTCGTATATTGGTAGTCGTAGATGGACAAATATAATGACTGTTCCTGTGTCCATTATCTCCTCCTTTTTTCAGACATCATGCAACAGTCAACAGAATCAGTCGTCTTGCTTCATTATGCGACAGATTCTTGATTTGAGAAAGCTTCAACTAAATGAGAAGATAGACAATTTGCCTTTGATTTCTGATCAAGAGCAAAATGATTTGTCTTTGTCATTTTCTCATAGTCCAAGGAAGTTCAATGAGACTATTGATCAGAGTTTGCAGAGCTGCCACGATCTTTCTGGTGAAAGGAATACCTTGCTCCAGGATCTCAATGTGGGGACCTTTCCTTCGGCATTTTCCACACTAGGGAACTTACCATCATCTTCAACCTTTGTTAATCCTAGTCCTTGGCAAAGCGAATCCATCTGGCAATGCAGAAGCCCTTCTCAGACTAGTCAGGTTTGATCATTGTCATTGAGTCTGCAGTAGATGATAATTGCATATTATTTCTCTGTTCAGTTCTCCATGTGGGATGCAGTGTTCCTTTAGAAGGGAGTTTCCTCTTTTTTTAATTTGTTGAAAATTTTGATTACAAGTTCAGGGGAAATTCTCATTTTGAACAAGAGCAACTTCATAATCGTGAATTAGCTTAGACAGTTCAAAGGTTCAATAGGAGTTTCAGACAGAGTTATGTGGTTCTTCTGTTCATTCATTTTCAAATCATTGGTCGTGCTGTCCCTATCGCTTCTTCACATAGTTGCACGTAGTGGCGATGAAAGATGTGCTGCTAAGATGTTGATAACGAGTAGGTGAAATGTAATAGGCTTCCTATATGGTACTTTTTGCTAAAAGCCTTCAGTGAGAAGTGCCAGTGCTTTGATAGTAGAAGTTATAACCCAAGAAAGGGAATTTCTTTAATCTACTTTGGTTAAGTTTCATCCTCATCTGCATGGTGCTACTCATGGAGAACCATTGATGTGCAGTTTTGGGCCCAAAATATGCAAGATCTTGGGGTATGTGAAGATCTGGTTTGCCGTGACAATTTTAACATTCCAGAAGTTGATGTGACATTCCAAAGCTATGAAGAACTATTTGGAGGAGAACAAGTCACAATCAGAACTCTGCTTGATGAAAACGAGCTGGTATGTTCTTCTGTGGACAAGGATGCTCCTCTTGATGACTCAGAGAATAGCCACGCCAAACTTCTCCAGGTTTTACTAATAACCTCTTAAGGAAGAACCTTTTTAATTACCAGGTATCGACTTTGCAGTTGGAGTATCATACTGTTAGGGAAATAGATTTAGATTCTTGCCCCACCCTCCACCTTCCCAGAACCACACAAGCACGGACCAAGAAAAGAGGATAAGAAAGTTAGTACAAACCGCAGGAAATACCAGAAGGAATAGGTTAATGAATTGTAATAGTTCCTCTTCGAGTATGAATCGTTAAAAGAATACATTATCGTGACAATGTGCCGAATATGACAGGTCAGTGGTGAGAAGTACAAGTTACATGCTCAATGAGTTTACACTTAGCACTGTCATGGGATGATCTAGGATAGCTATCATGTTTTTATAATTAATGTACTGTTCTCTTGCATTGTCTAGTCTGGATTCTGGAAACAAAAGCCTAGAGGTTCAGAAATACTGGCATTCCCCTTGACAACCTGTAGAGTACTCGTTAAATCACCACAAATCCGTTGTTTGTGTTGTTCACTTGAAGCAGTGGATCAAGTAAGATAACTGGAGGTGGTAGACAAATTATAAATGGCCTCAAATTTGGTCATAGCTCATTTGATTGGATAACATGCTGTCATCAATTTTCTGGCAGACCTGACGAGACAATTTTCAATGCTTGAGTCCTCAAGCAACATGAATATTCGGATTCTATAATGGTGTATCTCACTGCAGGATGTAATTTTCTATGACAGGATATTTCAGTGGCTTCATCCGTTTGCTTCGGCGCCACCACTGTTATGGACGGAGACACAGTTCTTACCAACCAGGTTGATTTCATACAGCAGGGGACCTTGAATCTGTGCTCCTCCATTCAACGATCTTATTCGATGTTGTCGCCCTCAATTTCAAGGCGCTGCTCAGAAAGCACCGGTTTAGATTCTCTCCAAAGCGGTCTTTCACCCAGCATCATTCGAGGAGAACAACAATGCGACTTGCATGAGGAGGACATCGTTGAGAGGGAGGGCAGACAAACCAACATGATGAGCGATACAGACAGAGAGAAACCTCTAAGGTGCGCACTAATTCGATGCGATGTGTCCTCTCAATGATTTGAGTTCTTCTATTTGCCAACCGTTTTAAAAAGTAAGCTAACTTACTCTACTCTTATTGCTTAAAAGGTGTGCATTACTTAAGTTTCATATCTCGACCATGGTATAAAAAACTAGTCCGGAATACTGATTGATTCATCATGAACATATCGACTTTGCTGGACTGAATTACATTCCTCATGTTAACGACGGAATGACTTCATGTTCGATGGAGCAACAGGTCATCTTAAAGTGCTTGTTTTCGCACAGATTTGCCAACTATGGCTGTGAGCAGGCAAGGTTGGAAGTATAGATAGTTCTTGCCTTTAACATATTTGTACCTAAGCACGAGGATCTGTAAATTAATGCTGCTCGACATCATGGCAACGGGGGAAAAAAGGCTAATATTGGTCAACATAAAACTTGTTCTTTCTGAAAGCAGAGGAACCTTCCTTATTCCAGGCATGGGAAAAGAATTCAGAATGCATCCCGAAGAGGGAGAGCAGATGCCCGGAAGCGTGTAAAGGGAAGGTTAAAGACTGGCGGGGCATGAACCTGATAACGTCGGAGTCGCGAGAAGCGACTGAAAAATGGTCTTTCTTCATCTTCATGTTCTGCAGCTGCGCTGTACATATGTGAAGAGCTCTAAGAAATGACTGGGGCTATGGATCTTGTCCTGCTGCTACTTATGTTTTCTGAATGTAAATTAATTTTCCGTATCTCAAGCAAACGCAGGCAAAACTACGTGCTTACAGTGTCATTAAGGAGTCCCCATGGGATTAAGAGCAGGAAAGCAGGGGTGAGAAGAATCTGCAGCGAAGAGAAGGAGCTGTTCTTCAGAATTTCTTTTCTGCCGTTTCTTTTTTTATGGGTTGGCCGGTGGGGGTTGGTGGAAGATGCCGATTGCCGAAGGCCTCGTCAAAAGTAAAAAAAAAAAAACAAATGGAGGTGATCGATGATAATTCTTGTCGCCTACCCAACACATCCGTTCGTTCACGTTCACCATTTGGATCTGATAAGTCCACCGCACGGTTCAAAAGCGGAGGGTGACAGCTACCGAAATGGGATCCAATGTGGAGGACCGTGTGGACCGCCGTATAAGGGAATCCTTCGACGGCAAACGCACAAATTCTTAAGGCAAGCTTTTGGGGAGGAGGGTTTCCATGAATCGTGTCCATTGGGGGTGAGCAGGTGACCATGGCCGGGTGGGCCGGGTTCAAGCTTAGACCCTGAAACCGACTATGTTATAATCGATTTCTAGTTTTTGGAACCGAGATCCAACCATATTTTTCTTGGAACCTATTTTGAAAATGACTCTATTTTTCGTTCTCGATACTGTTTTTCTTGAAAAAGTGTCGATCGATGAAATTTATTTAATTACCACAAAATCGTAGTTTCCACAAAATGAAATCTAATAACCGATGATAACGTCTTCAGTAAGACAATTCATATATAAAAATCAAGAAATACTTGGATAATATACTTATTCAATAGTTTTTTTTAAAGTAACTAAAAATCGGACACCTCGGTATAAAAAAAATCAATTCTAAAATCAGTTCGGGTGTGCCTTCACCTAGAACCGGTATCGGGCCGGTTTCAATCAATTCTCAAAAATTAAAACCGGTATCGGACCGGTTTCAACCGGTTCCCAAAAATTGAAACTGGTATCTGGACCGATTTCAATCGGAACCAGTTCCCGACCCTATTTTTTAGGTGGGCCGATCCGGATTCCGAATCAAGGCGGTCTGGTTGCACACCTCTAGTGTCCATCGTAGTGATTGATTGTGTGAACTCCATATATGGCCTTAGATGATGATAGAGGTGATTAATCACATCCATAGACAGTGGTTGTGTTCATCCTAACTGTTGATCGATCATGTGAGCCCTAATGTGATTGTTAAAATATATAAATATTAAATTATGTATTCTTTTAATAATTTAAACTTTTAAAGCAGTTGGAAGTGATCTCATAAAATTTTTCATGGTACCAAAGTAAGAGGTTTTAAGTTTAAATCTTTTAATGTCTCTATTTGCTTTCTCAATGAACATGCCCATGCAGAGCAGTGACGGAGGCTATTTTTGCCAGAATTCGCTAGCAAATTAAGCGGATAGTATTTTTGTCACACTTGTATAAGTTTTCAAGGAATTGATTAGGATTTTTGATGAGGCAAAAAAAAAATATTTTGGGATGTTAGAGTCATAATGGACATAGTTAAGGGCTCAATGTGATATTGACCCTTAAGCTCCATATAAGTGTTGTTATTTTGATATCCGCGCCAAATTATGACAAAAGAGAAACGTACATTGATTGATATGTGATACTGCCTCAAGCGTGATGCAGAAAGAGATAGCAAACGAGCATAATTTATATTACACGTTACATGAAGAATTACAAACAATATTTAAGTGTCCCTTCTGTCAGCAATTATCATGAAAGTTGGTGTGATCGGACCAAATTAAATCTCCAAAAAGATCATCTCATTAGAATAATACAGAGAAAGCTATAGCGAGCATTGTGTATTGAACCATGCGATGTGGGGGAAGACTTTTGTGGTTGCCTTTGTCGTGGGAGTAGAGAGATGGTAAGGTGTCCGAGGCGCACCCGAGAGTAACCGGTGTCAACCGCTAACCCGACAGTGGTGGTGGATCCGGGTCACTTTATTGGATATCCCACCCCACAATTTTGGCCTTTTTGAGTATCCAATGATTTGACCATTTCTCCCAACCGCGCCCCCCCCCCCCCCTCCTTTGTTTTTCCTTTTGTTCGCATCCTATTCCTACCCCCACGCGACCGTATATCCTCCTACGCCACGCGCTTCCTTGATTCTCTACTTTTTGAAGGTGAAGGTTGCATTCTCAACCGTGTAGTGTACAATCGAAATCATCACGATAACGCTTCCTAGGAAAACAAGAGCCTTCTTGAAAATTTCTAACCTCAGTTAACTTGATTATCTGAACTATCAATTCAAATGTCGCCATCCCCACCATCTCCTGCACCTAAAATTGTCTCTCCAATCCTGCAGTTAGAGTCCAAACAACAGCCCATACACAACCACAACAAGGATGTCCAGTGGGTGGCTCGATGAGGAACGAGAAAGTGTCGAGATGAGAATTTTGCGGCGGGTCTATTTGTTGGGCCAATAGGCAATTGACGTGAATCAGAAGCTCCGTGCTTCCCAACTGTACTTGCGTATCTTTGTGAGTGGAGCTTGCTAGTGTCATCATGATGAGAGATCTGAGACCGCTCTCCTGATGAGACTATGGCATATCGAAACCAGTTATGGTGCCTAAAGTGTTTTGTTTGTTTTACTCGATAGACTGTATATGTGAGTTTTGCTGGGTGTGGTATGATCCAATACAAATAAGTTGTTTGCTTTACTGTTTTAATAGACAACATGTTAAGGAAGGCTGACATAGCGTTATTGGCTCGCCAAGCATCGTATAGGCTGATTCCATGGCTGAAATATAACACCCCATGATGTCTTTTGGCAACAGGGCAATTGGCGGTGAGTTGTTGAGAATGGCAAGCATAACGGGTGGGGGCACCCTTTGTGACAAGGCTAAGGCTTAGGGTTAAGAGTTTTATGTGTGGAGATGCATATTGATCGGTGTGAGATAGTGTGTAAGAACATTTATGGAAAACAAAACTACAGGATCCTAAATAGATGTGAAACTATATAAAAATGAGAATGCCAACTTGTGCTTTAACCACTTAAAAAGGGAAGATAGGAAGTTCGATTCCTCGTCTTATCATGTATTTGCGCTTTCGCTCTCGTACTAACAATGTAGAAGGCTCAATAAAAAAGAACCTTGCACATTAAAAAAAAAAAAGACAAGCACACTAAAAGAGTTAAAATTTATTATTTTCTCTTTCCTACGTGGCACTGACATGGGCTAAGTCAAAATTTGATTTTTAATATAAACACAATATAAATTATATTTAAAATAACTAATTTTATTTATATAAAAGAGATAGACGAAGGCAAAAGAGGCGAAGGCCCTTCACCGTCCAACATCACCGAAAAGGGCTAGTGAGGGTGCAAATGAGATCGATGGGCTTCGGCTAGTGCCCTGTGACCCTGGTTGATCGTAGGTAGGGGATTGCCGACCCCCGCCTAGATCGAGCCAAAGTCGCTGGTGCTCAGCCAAATAGGCGGAGGGCTGCCGATGGCGGGGTTCCGCTCCACCCCGGCCACTATGGAGATGACATATAAATCATATCCTTGTGGTTTTAGGAGGTGGTCCTCAATCCATACGAACAACATCAAGTGTAGAATACGCGCCCCTACAGGCGCTTGAAGGAAGGGCACTCGGCATCACCTGGGTGGCTTCAGCCTTCTTCAAACTTTAGAATCGGCTAAGTGTCAAAAAGCTTTATTATCTAGCCAAGAAAAAGCCACATTTGTAAATACACCGATAGATATGACGTACTGGTTGCGTGGCATGACGTAAAACCGGGTCTCCCTCCGTGCATTGAAGCCCATTTGATCGAGCCCTGATTGAGCCATAGACTGAGAACGAGAACGCCCGCGAACGGTGAAGGGGGTAAAAATCTATAATAGGTAGGAGATCCTCGCCCGCGTGGGTCAATAACTCACCGGTGGAGAACAGGGGCGTGCAACCGGACCGCGTTGGCCCGGAATCCGGATCGACCCACCAGAAAAATATAATCGGGAATCGATTTCCGCTCAAACTAATCTGAGTACCGGTTTTAAATTTTGAGAACCAATTTAAATAGGTTCGGTTTTCGATTCTATGTATAGACCCATCCGGATCGGTTTTTAGAACCGATTTTTAGTTGCTATTAAACAAAAACCCTAGTTCCCGACTCTCTAGTGCGTCGCTGCCCTTATTGCTCATGGTCCTCGATTCCTCACCTCCTCTCATTTAATTTTTATTTGTTGGACAGTTCTTTTCGTTAGATTATAATTTTTATTGCTCGTTTTATCGATACTCATATTATTTTGATGGGAAAAAAAAGATTTTCGGGTAGGCCTTGGAACCGAACCGAAAAACAAGGTTGGTTCCAAAATAGGTTACAAGATAAATATGGTCGGTTCTTGATTCCAAAAATTGATAACCGATTATAACATGATCGGTTTCAGGATCTAGATTTGGAACCAGCCCACTCGGCCCATGCTCACCTCTAGTGGAGAATGAGCCCTGATTTATGATTTTAGATTTTGAATTTTAAATTTTTATTTTCCTTTTTCTCTTTTTTTTTTCTTTTTTCATTGTGTCGGCCATGGTTACGCCTTGGCGCCCTCAACCAGATTTGGCCAAAAAGTCATAAATCTATTATATATTTATCAATTCAGTTATAAATCTTTTAATTTTTCATTTGAGTCTTAAACCTTTTGACAATATTTCATTTGAGTCCTATTGACAAGAAATTGTTGACATAGCCGCCGACCGTACCACACAAAAAAAAAAAAATCGCGGGACCTTGACGGCACAATGATAAAAAAGAGAGAAAAAATGTTAATGCCACAGAAAACCCCAAACCGGCACATATGTGCCAAATTTACTCAAAACTAATTTTTTTAAACCATAAGACCCCAAATTGATACACTCGTGATAATTTTATCCTGAACGGGTACATCTGTGATAAATTTATCCGCCGTCAATTTTCGCTAAATCTAACTATTAAAGTGCTAAGTTGTATGACATGTGGTAATTGACAGGAGTACTAGCTTTGGAAAAATACATATGTATCAGTTTGAAATTTTTTGTGATATTAACTATCAACCCATGTCACAGGTATACCAGTTTGAAATTAACCGTGATTGAAAAAATTAGTTTATGATAAATCCATCACAGATGACCAGTTTAGAGTTTTTTATGGTCGAAAAATGATTTTGGGTAAATTTATCACAGCTGTATCAGTTTGAGATTTTTCACGATCAAAAAAATAATTTGGAGTAAATGTATCATAAGTATACCGATTTGGGGTTTTTCATAATATCAACCCAAAAGATAAAGAAAAGAAAAATTCAAAAATTTCACAACAACGCAATCGTGCCACGTAGGATGGCCGATATTTACATCGGCGATTTTTTGCCAATAGGACTTAAATGACAAGCTGTTAAAAGGATTAAGATTCAAATGTCAAAACTAAAATATTTAGAAGCGAATGTACGATAAGTCTAAGATTTTTAGACAATTTTCTCGCTCATAATCTTTGTAGGATATGGTGTGAAATGGGTCGGATACGCATTATTGGCTTATCATGAGGGGGGATGATGCAACGTCGAGAGGGTCAACTAAGAACAGGATGAGATGGGTCAAACGGGCCATCATCATGAACCTATGATAAGGAAGGGCATGGCGTGGCATTGCATCAGCCGTTGGATCGACATCAGAAGGCGCTGTACGAGGACGCACCACGCATGGAAAGGAGGAGGAGGAGGAGGCGGGTTGTAATGATGGGGACAACGCCACCAACTTTGTCAAAGTGGGAAAAAAGAACGGGGCGGGTGCGAGTGTGAATAGCGAAAAAGCGAGATCCGAGCACGATCTCGCCGCTGACTTTTGGCGTTTCTTTCGCTCTCTCTCCGTCTTTGCTTTGGCGTGGATAGTGTCCGGTAAAGTGAGTGAGATTATCTCGTGGAAGTCGTCGTTTACCAATTCAGCTGCTGGCTGGATTTTCTGCTTGCACCAAACGTCCAAGGCCTACTGGTTCTGTACAGGTACAGCTATTGTTTCTTTTCATGATTCCACAGTCAATGTCGTGCCAGAATGGTCAATTAGAGACGCAGTGAGGACCGCTCTTGTATCTTTTCATCGTTTGTTCTCTTGTGGGCATCCCAGGTCAGGCCAAGCAACTACCCACTTTGTTCTCTGGCTATTGCGAAAGGTGTCACAACATAATCGTCAACATCAACAATAATTTTATCTCAAACTAGTTAAGGTGACGGTATATAAACTCTAAAAACTTAAAAAAATAATAATGATTTTAGTTCAGTCAACAACAACAACAAAAAAGTCATTGAGGAAGGTGACAAACACTTAAAAAAATAAAGAAAAATGTCAACAACAAAAAAAAAACCCTACACCTATCATGTTGATATCAGTTCAATCATAAATATTTTAATTAGACCATTTTAAATCCTAAACTTGTTCACATTGATACCAGTTCAGCCTATCCGACAAAAATCGTTGACATGGATATCGGGGTCCAATATGGACGATAGTCGCTACCACGGACATTTGTATAATTTTCTTGAACTTCATCCTTTCTTTCTTTCTTTTTTCCTATTATCTTTTTGTTGATGGTTAGCGATTGGCAACCGACCACCCGATGAGGTCAGCCTCGTTGGGCCGCGCCTGAGCAAGGGCAAGTGTTGGCAAGGCCCCCCCTCACCTAGATCAGGGCGCCTCGCCTGAGCGAGGTCTGCTGACTTGAGGTTTGGCTCACGAGATGATGGCGTGGTAGTACATGGAGTGGAGGTATCGGCGCACGCGTGGCCGTGCCCTCTAGTCACTGGCAAAAAGATAAGGGAAAGAAAGGAAAAGGAAAAAAATGAATATAAAAAAAAAAGGGCCAACGTCAGCACTAATCGTGCCACGTAAGACATCGAATGTCTACGTCGGCAATTTCTTCCCAAGGAAGGTTGAGTAGCTTCTAATTGAAATATTTGATGTGATTATTCAATTTTTTTATTCGAAAGGGCGTTACATTTGTGTGAGACATTATATCTTTAACATCATATTTGTGCAAGATGTTTGTTAAGTTTATGCAAATTGAATCCCAGACAAGCTTAACTGAAGAGGATAAATTTCTTTCTCGAATGTCTAAACACAAACGAATGTTTAGAATGTTGCGGCTACAAAGAAAATGAAGAAAAAGAAATTATGGTCAACGTGTAAAATCCTCGATAAATAAATTTCGGAAAAACCTAGCTATTATGACGATAGGGGGAGAAAAACAAAAAGATGAAGAGCAAAATGTGGAAAAATACGGAAGAAATAGAGAGAATCATCTCAAAATTAAAAGCAACAAAATGAGGGGGAGCATTGGGAAAAGCCTGATAAAGTTGAGCTACTTTCAACCTGAATTTGATTACTGTGTGTTAGAACTTGCTAAGTTCAAAATAATCCGGTTAGTCCATCTTCTATTTTCCCTTGCTTTTTGTCGGTAATAACTCTCTTTTTATATTATTGTTTTATCGTGACAAAAAGATGGTGAAATTTATATTTGCCCATGTGTATGATTTTGTAACTTGACCTACATTGCATATTTTCTAGTCTTCCTAAGCATGTACAAGATTATGTTTCTAAAAATTATGTTTCATGAAAAACATATCTAGACATAGTATATGAAGACAGCTGAATTATACAGTCTTTGCGTAATACCATTTTCATTATTATCGCTTGTGTGTGTGTGTGTGTTTGTTTATTGGTTCTCTTGATTACATTCTTTGTGTATCAAAAGATTTGGAAATTGCTTTACTTTTCTATCGTATCCTGATCTGAATTTCTTCTACTGGCAAGGTAACCATATTTCTTTTGCTTTTCGCGTGCACAAAATTCAATGTATTTGAAAACATGATTGCATATTTACATATTCACAGATTGTTTTGTCATTATATATATAAAAAAAATGGGTAGATTGTGGGAAAAATCACTTATGATGTTTTGAATATGATAAAAATAGTAAAAGGTTACTAATATGTTTAATAATTGAGTAGTGATGGGCGAAAGATGCATAAGCGGTTATTCAGATGGTGTCCTAACAAGATGCCTAAATGTTATGAGTTCTCTATTAAAGGTCAAGAAGACATTAGGCATAGAGGTGTCAACAAGCTAGAGAGAGTAGAAGGTGAGCAAGCCTAGAAGGGGGATTTCGATAAAGCTTGGAGGTGCCATGAATATGTGAAAGAGCCGTCAATTTGCTTGGAGAACCAAAAGATAGAAGCAAAAGTGAAGTTGATGTACTTTGCCTATATCGAAGGTATCCGAAGTATGGAGTGAAAGACTGACGAAACTGGACGAACTTTTATGGAGGTAAACAAGTAGTAAAGAACGGGAGGTTCGTAGAGACTTTAGAGGTACCAGACAAGGTGAACAGTTTATATAGTCACGGATCACTGAGATGATGAGAACGACAAATAAGAAGCAGTTGAGTATAACGAGGAAGCCATACATAACCAGAGTTTGATATTCGCAGAATACCGTGAAAGTTTAAATAGAAGCAAAACATATCGGAAGCAGAATATGGCGAAAGCTAGATATAAGCATAAGCCTGCGGAAGCTGGATATAGGCAGTATCCTATGAAAGCTAGACATAGGTAGAAGTCTGCGAAAGTCTATGTCATAAGATAATTGGAAAGGTAAATACAACTAGAAAGGGAAAAATGCCCAAAAAAAAAAAAAGAGTACTAAACTTATTGCATTAGTATTAATTCGGTCATAAATCTTTTGCATTGATGCCAATCTAGTCCTATACTTTTTATTGGTGCCAATTCAGTCCTGAATATTTTGCATTATTGCCAATTTAGTCTTAAATATTTTGTATTGATTCCAATTGAGTCAATTTGATCAATTTCTATCGGAAATAGTCGGTGCAAACATCAATTGACATATGTGGCACTGCTTGCGTCAAACGTGGATTTTTTTTTATATTTTAAATAATTATTAAAAATATTTAAAAAAATAAAAAAAGCTTATAAATTATTGAATAATATTAAAAAATATCCAAGTCAGTGTTTGCCGTGCCACGTAAGACAATCGATGTCCACATTAGCCATTTTAGGTCAAAATTAGCTGGATTAACTCAATTAGCATAAATACAAAAGATTTAAGATTGACTTGGCACTAATATAAAAGGTTTAGAACTGAATTAGCACCAATAAAAGATTTAGGACTTAATTGACACCAAAAAAAGGTTTGTGGCTAATTGGCACTAATGCAATAGATTTATGACTTTTTTGACACTTCTCCCAACTAGAAATGGGGATATAGGTGAAGCACTCAGCTACCTACGACAATAATCTTGTCTCGATCTTCAAGATTATTATTTTGAGACAAATTTTCCTATCCCTTACCAATTAGCAATCCGATATCGATTCCGTATGTAGAAGATTTTGATTGATCAGGATTATCTACACATAAAATTCAATGACTTGATTGACTGATAATAATCCCGGAAGCAGGATGCTTTTCATAATCGAATTACTCTATTTTTTGCAATCAAGATTTGATTGTATGGGCAATCAAACATATGGGAATTCTGATTGATTGACTTCAAGGACTAATTGATATTCTCAACAATTGTCAAACAATCATTTTGGAGATTGATCCTCTTGAAGATTGTCTAACGGGAAGTTTGGTTGCTGATGAGTATACGAGGAGATCAAGGCGTCGAAGAAAAGAGAGATCAAATGTTCACAAACTCAAATTTAGAGAGAGCTTTTCATTCATGCCTATCTTCTGAGAGCATTCGAATTGTATTCTTTCAAATAGTGTTAGCAATGTTATAGTTTGTGTTTAAACGTGAGATAGTGAGATCTATCATCTTTGATATAAGTAGCACCAGCTTCAAGGAGAAATACTTGTGTATAAGCGGCACATACTGTAACTTCAAGAAGATTTCTAATGGAATCTACTCAGTAGATTGATAGTGTGGGAAAGTGGCAATAGGCTTACACTAAGCTAAATCACTATAAGTCCTATGTGCATTGTTGTCTATCTCTTTGCTTATATTCATTTAATGTCTGACAGTAGCACTACACTGCTTGACTTTGTTTTATCCAGTCGCACATATGTCAAGCTTGACGCTTTTAATTCTGCATTCTTTGTCAAGTTCTTTGAAATCACATATCCACCCTCTCTAGACGATATTGTTAGCCAACATTATATATCACGATCCGGCAAAAGGAATTTATTCATTTATCCAAAAAAAAAGGCTTAAGCTCCAATTTTTTTAAAAAAAAAATAATGATTGATCTATCATGGAATGAACACTGTCCTTTTCTAACTCACATATAATTCATTTCATTTAATCCATGATAAATAGCCAGCATGTCAAACCAGTAACTTAGCCAATATATATAACTCAAAAAGGAGTGCACATGGAAAGTGGGATTGATGGCCCCTTTCTCCGGTCCGTGTGTGCCATCGTTTCAAGATCCATACACACACGAATATCTAGGGCAAGATGGCCATGCTCAAACGCCCATCCAACCCCTCAATTATAAGGCAATGAGTCTCAAAAGTTGGCCAAATGAATAATGGACTCTTGTCGCCATCCGAAAGCTCAATATCCCCAATCAATGTAAGCAAAAGAAGAGGAAATTATTTATGTGTACAAAGCAAAGTTTTCACTCGCGCACGCAGACAAAGGATCCCCAAACCCCATCAATCCCACTTTACCATAAAATTTTTTTCAAGTGTGGAAATTCCGAGAGCCTTGGAAAACGGGTTAGTGGAGTTTTATTTTTCTCGTTCCCCCACAAACATGCCATCCTTCAACGTGAATTTCAACCTCACTTTTTTGAAAAAGAAAGGATCGAGGAAAAAGCTGAAAACAAATTTGCCCTCCATAAAGAAAAAGGGAGGAAGAAGAAAAGAGGCCACTCACACCTTCGACCAAAAGCTCCAATCTCGCCTTTATATACGGCCCCGTCATGTCCCCTCCTGCCACCATTCACTCACTCACTCATCATCATCATCATCATCATCATCGCTCCCCTTAAAACTGTGGCCTCTTTTCTGTGCATAGCTTCCTTTCATGGCTATGTAGCAAGCAACAACTCATAAAGCTCTCTCTCTCTCTTTCCTTTTGCTTTTTTTGATCTCATCACTCGCTTAGTTATCCACCGAGATGAGCCGCCGTAGGCATGTTGAGGCGGTTCCCAGCGTCGGTTGCCGAAGGAGGGGGAGCGGCGGTGGTTGGCGTCGGCAGCGTCCCAAAAACTGGACTAGGGTGGCGGTTGCCTAGCAAGAAGAATAAGGCGCGAAAGCACAGAAAAGCTTTGCAATTGCGCTCTCCCGAGTTTCTAACCCTTCTTTTTCTGTTCACATGAAGTGAAAGAACTGAAAAAAGAAGGGCAGAGTTGGGAGAGCAGCATCGTTGCATTGCGGGGAATTGAGGGTAGCGGTCCGATTTTCACGTTAAACTCATCATCATCATCATGTCTTTCTTTCTGTAGTATTTGTCCACTTTAGCTTTTCATTTTCCTTCTTTTAGGGGCTTGCCTTGCTTCTCATGATTTTTTGTCTCTTTTTCTGTTTTTTGTCCTTTCCCTTTGGAAACGGGATGTAAGAGACGCATGCTCGAGTTTTCAAGAAATAGAGAGAGAGGGAGAGGGAGTTGTTGCTGGGCATGCATCACTTACACCTGATAATAATGTATCTTTGCTTTGTTTATGAAGTTTAGAAAAACTTTTAGGGCAAAAGAAAAGTTCATCTTGGCTTCTTTCTCCTGGACGTTCTGGGACTAATCTTCCTATGTGGTCAGTCAGGGGTTTTGTGTACTTTATCTTGGATTGATGTACTTGTACACGACCCTTTTGTTCTTCTGTGTTCTGGTGGTAATATTACAGTGGATGTACGCATGATGAACTAAAAATTTGGAAGGGTGTTTGTCGTTGTTCAGATCAGAGGATTACGTTGGACTTTGGCCGTATTCAAGTTCATGATGTTTTTTTCTGTAATGTTCTTCCCATCATCACAAAGCTTAAAAGAAAGGAAACCAGAAAAATGAACAGGAAAAGAGGAAAAATTGAGGAGATTTCATGGTTCGACCCTCAATAATCATCCAAGAATTATGCCTTCGGTCTCCCACTCAGGCGCCAATTGTCTTGTGCTGTGAAAACCTCCTCGTGAACTTGCATTTTCTTGATCATCATTTCGTCCACCTCGTCAGAAAGTTCCGACCAGAAAGAGAAAGAGACAGAAAAGGCTCGTCGAAAAGTGCCAACGACGAATTGAAATTCGAATTTGCTGCTAAAAAATTTGCACTGTGCTTACCGAAGATTTTTCATCTTGATGTAAAATGAAGCAAGCAACCAAGCTTGACTTTTGTGGCAGGGTGTTGAACCATTTTTAAACAAATGAACTGTTCATGGACCGATCGTGTTTCGAATATCGGCGTACGAACATAACATTCGTGTAAATTAATTACCATGTGTATGCAACATGTATAAATCGACATACAAGGCGGCACCATACCAAATTGAGTACATGCTGTGAGGATCTACAATACACAATATAATTTTTCTATAGTGGATATCTACGTAACTTTTCATTCATGACAATCACTATTCAGAATATATTTCGTCGTATATATTGTTAAATATATGCAATCATGTATTAGAACCCAAATTTTAGTTTATTATGGATAGGGACACTATTGGCGACATAATAACCTCCATACGAAATGCTGGCATGAATGATGGGTAATATTGCTATGTTCATTCATTTGTTAAGCGGGCTTTGTAATTCTTCTCATGTTATTTTGTTTTTCACATGCGAGTCGAAAATTATTTACTTGTCGAAATGGCAGATCCTAACATGAAATCGTTCTTGTCATCCTATCACTCGTAAAATACGAGAAGGGTATCTCTATGCCATAAAGCTCTACCTCGTCACGAAAAACTATTCTAATATGTTATAATCACGTAGGTATTCCAAAACACTATCTATGCATAGACACAAACTAAGGTATAATCTCTCGTACATCGAGTGGGGTATTGAATATCGATAGCTAAGATAGGCATGAGAATTGGAGATTTGCTAAAGCAATTTTTTTTTTTTTTTTGGTCGTATTGCTAAAGTAACTGTTAAAATATAAATAATAGGTAAAGCACACATGTGAGCGTACTGGCCAGTGGCCATGGACTCGCACTTGGAGCCCAGCAGACTCGACGTAATCGGGCCGAGCCCATGATGTTTAAATGGGTTTCGTACGGTGTGCATCAGTCTTCAAGTTGGTGCCTACGCAAAAAAACAAAAAAAACAAAAAGAGAAAAGAAATGCCAAATAGACATGCAGTCGTATTGATAAAAGGATTGGATGGTGAGGACGCTAATATCATAAGTGCGCTGTTTGACTCCTACCCTCTACAAAGACGGAAAGCAAAAGTCAGAGGAAAAGAAAGTTATAGATGGAACAAACCAAAATACAACAAAAATAAATAAATAAATAAAAATATGTTTTTGATATTCTAACGATACTATCAGTTATTTATGACCGTATATCCACACCATCATCATAGTATTTTTTTACACAAAATACTCATTAATTGAAAAATCGTGGGGTCAGAAATAATGACATTATTATTAAACTGTCAGGCTAGCGGCTTTCAAAATTAAATAACGACTAATTAAAAATTATTATAGGATCCATTCTTTCAAGAATTTGTCACTCACAACATGATGTTGTTACTTTCACAGTCACCCAAACATTTTTTTTTGCTAGGAAAAGCCGGGTAGACATATAGAAGGTGAAGTGAAAAGTAATTATACAATTAAATCTTTTATGAGGGGAAAAAAAGAAGAAGAAAAGTTGGAAAATTTTCTTTCTGCATTCGAAATTTATCCCCGAAGGTAATGGTTTCTAAATTTCAAAGGTAAATTCATCGAAGATACGACACAAGATTATTATGGTCCAAAGGGTGCCCAAATTTTAGACGATTCCAATCCTACCACCGAAATGAGGAGCATCTCTCGGTCTTTTGTCAAGGATATATAATCCATTTTAAACGACGGCGGTATAACAATCATCTGCATAAAATGCTTGTTCTTTCGTCGCTAATAATCAACACCATCGGCGTTTGTCCATTAGAAGGACAAATAAAAAAGTCATCTCAAGTATCTCATGATATCTTCGAAGTGATATAAATAAACCACCTTGTTTTTTCCCACTTTATTTTTTTTTTTCGAAAAAGTGTTGTTAACAGGCCTGTCCCGGGACGCTCGATAATAATCTAAAGATAGAACGGATGATCCCTAATACGCATCGAACAACATTGAATATTTGAACATACATTCTCTTCCTAATTTGTCATAAAATTAATGCCACGAAAAAACTCAAATCGGTGTACTTATGAAGCCTCAAGTTAATTTTGTAATCACAAAACATTTCAAACTGGTATATTTTGGTAGTTAGAAAATTAGTTTGGGGAATTTTTTTTCACAAGTACCAGTTTGGAGTTTTTCGTAGTATTTAACCAATTTAACGGAAACTAGAGAATAGTAAATTTATCATAGGTATATTAGTTTAGGATTTTCAAAAAATTAATTTTGTGGTAAATTTATCGCAAGTACACTAGTTTGAGTTTTTTTAGGTCAAAAAAATTAGTTTGCCCTAAACTTTTTCAAAGGTTCGCCAATTTGAAATTTTTGTGATAATAACCCTAAATGAGAATGCCAAAGAAAATTAATGCTTTTTTATCGAGTATCTAGAAGCCCTTTTCGATGAAATTGAATGTTAAAAGTAGTTCTTCAAGGACGAAAATGTACCTTTCAACAGGTTGCGCCAGACGTGGCCACAAGCTGGGCCGAGCTGGTTCCGGTTCGTGAAAATGGTGGAACCGAAACCAGCCCTTGAAAGGGCGGTCCCTGTTCAAGTTCGGAATTGCCTATTCCCAGACCGGTTCCGGTTCCAATTTTTAAAATAAAAGCTTGAGTAAGGAGTGGGAGTCTCTTTCATGAACCAATTCTCGAAGTCGGGGATCAAAGATTCGCAGGTGAGGAAGGAGCGGGAGTGTGGAAATCTGGGAGAGACAACGGGGCCTAGCAAGTACGAAGATGGTTTACGAAGTTAACTGCGGCGCAGCTAGTGGGGTCGACCTGGTAGCACAGGCGATTGGCCGAGACGACTGACAGTTGCTTGGTGGCGGCGTCGGTGAGCAGCGGGATGAAGATGGAGGTCAGTGTCGGGTGAACTTGAAGATGGGGGTGGCTGGTCGTGCCTCGTGCGTGCAACCAGGGAAAAGAAAAGTGAATATGAAGAGGCACCAGATCCGGATCGTTTAACCTTTTCTCAGAAGGTTAGGCACCTAACCTTGCAATCTAGACTGTCCATTTTTGGACGGACGACCTAGATCTCCTATTTTTATGGGACAATTTTTTGAAATTTATATATATATATATATATATATATATATTTATTAGTTATAATCTGGGACATCCATTTATAATACAAACGACTCGGATTGTAAGATTGGAGCCTAAACTTTTAAAGAAATGTTAGACTATCTTTTTTCAAAGTCACCACCAGAAGAAAGAGACTAGAGAGGAGAGACGAGATGGGGAGCAATGATAGGGAATCATTAAGATACCCACCCTCCATTGGGGGAGGGGGGGTTGGGGATTTCATAGTAAATCCTCTCCCCCTGGGGGCGGGGGGGTCACGTGGTCGCAGGAGTGAGAGAGAGAGAGAGAGGAGGAGAACAGTGCAGCTTGAAATAACATGCGATCATTCATAATTTCATAGCAAGCATTCGTCACAAGGCCGGTTCGAAACCGGCCTGAAATCGCCCTGTTCCAGGCCTACGGGCCATTTTGGCTATGTCTAGGTTGTGGGTCGCTTAAATCCCGTCCAAGCCCACCAAGGCAGCTCATATTGCATCAGCGTTCGACGACTCAAAAGGGACTGGAGGAGATTAAAGCCACTTCATCGGATAAACTCTCATTCCCAATTATTAACGCTAACAATGTCGGCAACCAATGATTCGGTCGGCAATCAACCCATTTTTTTTTTGTCTGCGTAGCTTCAAAATGTCAATGCCGACGGGTTAGAGCCACGTTTCCCCATGCTGATTTGAAATGGAGCGTAAATAAAACGTTCTTTTCCTTGTTTGGAGACTGGACCATCTCAAATTTATACGCACATTAGGTAAAAAATTTGGATGCGCTTTTTTTTTCATAGAGAATTTCGTAAATAACGAAAGTATTTTTCAGGGAAATAGTTGATTTTCATTTGTTTGGTGAATCAAGGAAAGTGATTTTTTCTTGCTATAAGGAGAAGTAATTTTCCCCACATCTAAACTTATTATTTTCACTCCATGTAAAAAACGTTTTCCGTAGAATGCTAACCTCACTTGCCCAACCATTAATTCTGTCAAAATGTGCCATAAACTCATCTTTTAATCCATATATATGATGCTTGAATTGCTAAATGAGTTAGTTATATTAAATAAATAAGAGATAATAAATGGATTTACAATTTATTTAGAACAAATACAGCCTCTCTTCATTCTCTTCTTACTCTTTTTTGCACTTGCATTTTTTTCTACGTTGGATTAACTATGAAAGTGTTTGAATACCATAAATCAAGTTAGATACTGATCTCTAGATTTGCACAACAATAGATAGATTAAACGGGTCTATTTGAGTCGTACAATTTATGACGAGAAGGATTGACGTTTTGCCAACAATAACATTAAATATGACAATGATATAACATTTATTAGATCACTCGTAAAACTCCAAATGGCTGACCTTTACAGCAAGTGAAAAAGAGCTTCCCAACAGGAGGAGCTCTTCAAAAAACATCATCTTGGCATATGCGCATCTCTCACGACCCCATTATTGAAAATGGCAAGAAAATGCCCAAAAACCCATAGGGACAAATACAAACCGTGAAAGAAATCACAGACAACCCCAACACAGGGGTTTAAAAAAAGAAAAAAAGGATGGTCAAAGGACCCGTAACAGAGTAAATGGGAAGTTTTTACCCTTCTGCGCCACAGCTGATGGTACAGAGCATGCCTATAACTCGTGGCCCATCACCACCGCCCCCAAAATTCAGAGGCCCCCCACAGGGCTCGGCTCAGCGCAGAGAGAACCACTCCACCAGCTCTCCTCCCACGCGCCTCACCGCAGCGTCCGCGGCCTCGCCGGACGACGCTAGGGGCGACCGGCACAGCGGGCAGCTGAAATTCAAGTGCTGGAGCCACCCGTCGAGGCACGCCTTGTGGAAGACGTGGCAGCACCCGAGCTCGCGCACCTGCTCGCCCTCCCTCATCGCGGAGAGGCACACCACGCAGTCGGGCGCCCCGAGGCCGCCGCCGGCGGAGGTGGCACACCGGCGGGAGGAGAGACGGTTCTGGTTGAGCTGGTCGGCGAGGACGATGAGGCCGGCGAGGCCGGAGCCGATGAGGCCGGCGTCGACGGAGTCTGGAGCGGAGTCGGAGGGGGCCAGGTGGATGGATCTGGAGAGGCGGAGGGAGCGGAGGAGGGCGATGAGGAGGGAGCGGAGGTGGTGGACGCTGCGGGCGATGACGGCGAGGAGGAGGAGGGGGATGGAGTCGGAGGAGACGTCGTGGAGTTGGCTCTGCAACAT
Source organism: Rhodomyrtus tomentosa (assembly GCA_028455895.1). Lineage (NCBI taxonomy): Eukaryota > Viridiplantae > Streptophyta > Magnoliopsida > Myrtales > Myrtaceae > Rhodomyrtus > Rhodomyrtus tomentosa. The sequence continues at coordinate 5,429,362 of JAPCWY010000003.1, read as the reverse complement.
CGCCGTCGTCGGATTCGAGTCGGAGTGCGTTTCAAGAGTATGGAGTAGAGAGAGTCGGGTTTGCCTGTGGAGGGCCAAGAGAACGGGAAAAGGGAGGGCGCTGTATTATATTTATAGCCAAAAGCATGTGCTGTGCGGGGCCCACTTCTGTCCCCACTCCGTTTAGAAAAGTGTTGGGCCCCTTTGATTTGGAAAATTTTAAAAAAAAAAACGGAAAATTGAAACTGAAAGTATTTCTTTTTAAATAATGATTAATTTTCCTGTTGATTTTGCCTTTTTTCGTTAGGGACGGCTGCTGATGCGTGGACAACAGTGCCGCCACATACGTTGTCTTCGGAAAAGTTCCAAAAAAGTTTGGTTTGTGATTTGCTAATAATTCTTGTCAACTTTTCACCCCTCCCCTAACAATTAGGCCAAGTGGCGTGTTTTTGATTGGCTTTCGGCGAAGATCATTGGCTGGACCCGACGTCCGGGGGTGGCTATTGGCTCAGAGGCGGGTCAAAGCAGAGGTGGTCGTAGCAGTAGCAGGCTCTCGCGGGGCCACCGGTTGGATGAGCAGCCACCCAATGAGAGCGAAGCGAGATATGGAGAGAGGGAGGGGGGAAGAGAGGGCGATGTTTGGAAAACCGTGCCAACAGTTGCCGGCACGCCGTTCGATCGGTTGGCCCGCCCGCAAAATCCGACTGATTCGTGAAGCGTTTGTGTATAATTTGCATTGTGGTGCGTACTTTAACAACGGCCGATTGAGTTTTTAGTGTCAGCGACTCGGCGTGCTTTGATGGTCGAGCATGAGTATTGCATCAAGAGGCCATCAAAAGGCTCGACTTGACAAACCCCCCCTTGCAACCCAACTTTCCCTTTTAGTTCGATATGGCTAGTATTTGCCGGTTTCCGTGTTTTTTTTCTTAGACTGGTCCGTACCAATGACGATATAAGTTACTGGTTGGACCGGATTTCTGATTGGTTTAGGATATTTTCTTCGGTCGGATGTTCCGGAAAAAACTGGCCGGTTCAATCCGATTAAAAAAAAAAAAAGAGATGTAGCACGACAAGTTAAGTAATCCCGATTAGTAAACGAGCCAAGTGGACGTTGGACGGTGAGAGATCGGACAGTCAGGACAACGACCGCCTCTTTTGCCGCGATCTCCGGCACATTTATCTGCAACACATCAATTGACAGTAGTTAGAGTCCTATCGCGAGATGGAAATTTAAAAAAAAAAAATGAGGAGAAAGGGTGGAATCTCCACCGTCCAAGGAAGATCAGTGGGACCACCGACCCTGCTGCTTATGTCTCTTTTTCGAATTATTATAAATTAGCCTTAATTTATATGAAGCAGTCGAGAAAAATAGTGGATTTGTTTTCTTGAAAATTTGCGATGGGTGAATATGTGCTGAATCGATGTGGAGATACACAATCGCCCTTCATTTACCACTTTATTTTAGAGAGTGAAATATCGCTCAATTACTTAAGGTCGAGATGTATATACACACACATAGGAAGAAGATATATTTAGCTTAAAGAGGAACAGTCCATCGAGCCCCGTAGAAGTGCCCAAGAAGAAGAGTTTTTTTTTTCCCCCTCGAACCATAACATTAGAATTTCCCACAAAAGTTTAGGATTAAATGAAAAAATTAAAAAATTTATGAGTGAATTGACATTTGTACGATATGTTTAGGACTAAGTGGATAATCTATCATTCTCCTCGCTCATATAATTGATTCACGCTGGTCAGATCTTGAAAATTAACTTTTGCTTATCAATTTATTACTTCGCTGCACAAAAATATTTTCCATTTTTTGTTTGTTTTCTTTGGGGATTGCAACCCCCCCTTTTTCTTTTTTGTCCAAGGTCACACTCATGATTAGGGGCGTGTAAAACACATAGAGAACCGCTCGGAACCAAATAGGATTGGCCCAGTACCGATGGTTCTTAAGGAAACTGATTCGATTCTCGAATCCAATAATTGAAATTTGTAAGTACTAGTCCAGTTTTCGGTTTCAAGTGTTTATATATATATATATATATATATATATATATATATATATATATATATATATATATAAACAAGTATACCGAAAAATGACATAATTTGAAATTCACGCTCATCTCGTCTTAAATTTTCACTCTCGTCTTGACCTCTTCTCTCTCTCTTCTCAGACTCTCAGTGTCTCACTCTCACATCGGCCTCTTTGTCTCCACTCCCGTCAACTCAGGGCCACGGCTCCAACCATTTATCACCTCCCTTTCTCAGTCTTGGTGGCCTCCATTTGCTATATGTTTGAATCCCTAATTTTTAATCTACTCACAAAATTCTTAATTTTCAATCTCCATTTGCTTGGTGAAGTTTAGTGAGACCAATTCCATGTACTCATTTGGAAATCAGATCGGACTAGAGGTCCGATTCCTGAGTGAATCCATAAAATCAATGAATGGTTTCTATTTTTAATTTTTTGGAGCCATTCTTTATTAGGCGATATCCAGTTCTAGGGTGAAACCGCCCACTCACATGGAGACCATGCTCTCTACTTAAGATATCTGTTTTGTTTTGGGTTTTTGGGTTGGGGGGGGGGGGGGGGGGGGGGTTGGGGACACCAAATTACCTTCCCTGTTCCAAAGAGTCAGCTATGCGGGTTGACTCGGACCTAATAATGTGCTTTTTCCCCTCCCCCCATTTTGATATTCAAAAGAAATCCGCAGCCAAATTTTGTAGGTGCAACGACCACTGCTGCTCAGAAAACATTCTCAATGATTAAAAAAAGGGGGGGGGAGGGGGTTGGAAATTTTCATGAAGCCCCAGAGAGACCTTGAGACGAGGGCTCTCTGGACTCTTCACTTTGGATAAAGAACGAAGGGGTTTAATAACATAACAAATTGAAAATAATAGCTGGTGAAATGCTTAAAATGAAAGATAGCGACACCTTTGAATAGAAAGTTCAGGACGTCTTCACTGGAAGCCTCAACTTCAGCCACCAATGGGGTGACACTCGCTTATGTACTTTTCTCTGCTCTTTGCCCTCAATGATTCACAATTAACAAAAAGGAAAATATAAGACATCATCGTTTCCACACCCCACTTCATCAAATTAGTGAAACTGATGCGATGTTCTCTCCATCAATCTTCCGTTTATTATGAGGAAAAAAAAAGAACAATTTTACTAAGAATGATCGGTCACATCTCCTGCAAAAATGAATAGCCAATAATTATTTGATCTTTGATAAAAATATTTGGGCACGGATTATTGGCGACAGTAAAAATATTTTTTATTGACTAATTATTTTAAGTGATATAATTTATTTTTTTTGAAAAAATATTTTTCAAATCATTGATTTTTCACAAAACAAACGAAGCTTTAATTTAGTCAAGACAATGTGCCCCATACTGATAGATCTCTATTTTAAAGGTCGTAATCCTCATATCGCAGGTTGCTCTTGTGCCACAGAAACATCCATACACAACAATCCCCACTCGACGAGAAAATATCCACTAGCAGACGGAAATAGGAGTAAAAACAAAGGGAGAAAATCAAACACAGACGCATGACCGGCATAGTCCTCACTTGATATTGAGAATTCTGTGACAACGTTGAACAAGTTAAATCTCTCTTTTGGGACGAGAAAATATACTCAGAGTTTGACATCCTCAATATTTTAGAACTGATCGTGTCACTTGAAGTAGTTAGTCAATGAAAATGTTTTCGCCATACCAGTGATTTAAACAACCCACGTTATACAAAATTCAATCTTTTTCCATTTCAAAGTCGCGTTGACTGAACTTCCACCTTGCACGTCTATCACCAAAAAGTCTCGGTTACACTTTGCTTTTCAGGGCCCACTGTTTAAGTACCATCTGTTGAGAGCAGGCAACAAACCCGCTGAGATTTCTCTCCGTCACACCTCCGACTTAGATATCTTTAAGGCTACCCTTTGGGCTAGCCTCTTGTGTTCACCAAATAAATAAATAAATAAAATCGCAGAACCAATATTTCCGTATCTGACATCATAAGTCAATCCGCACGAAAAATGACCATCACGGTGAAACAAGGAACGTCCTCCTTCGCTAGAACAAGCAACACATCAAAAATTACATTTGAAGCACCTCATGTACCCAACCTGGCCTACCTTTTTATGTACAGCTACCAGGCACTCCAAAATCAGCAGACGGGAAGCGATGTTGGAGATTAATCGCACGACGCTCCTTTGGATTTCACAAATACGACAAGTGATTTACAAGTTCAAAACAAGAGGTGGCAAACTTATTAACTCAAGATGCTCTTCTTTCCCTCTTCATCAACTCCTGAATAAAATTTGAGACAGCGCATCGTTAACAAGATAAATCTTGACTTTTCCATGCACTTAAATCTAAACCATACCAATTTGGTGCTGGCGAGTGACAATTCATGCCTTGCTCTCTTGGTGCGTAGGCACTCCCCACACCAGCTTGAGAAATCTGTCTGATATTTCCTCAGCTCTCGAAAGACAGAACTGCTTTGAAGGGGTTTGACACAGGTCAGGCAGCTTAGCATAAACAAATAATCCAGCAGAAACAGCAACCAATAACATAGCATCACATGATCACCAAAATTTTAGCTCCATTAAAACCAAGCTTCCCATCTTTTAACATCTGAGGCAATACAGTAATGCAATAATACATTTCTTCCCATCTCCAAAGCACAAATGTCATTAAAAAAGTTGCTTTAGCTAAAGATTTGTATTAGCATATCTATAGACAAGAATGAGAAGACACATGAATTTATAGCATGGCATTCAAACTGGACTCAAACTAAGAAGTTTGTTATTTGATACCCAATAATGCTTGATTTAGTTTCTCTATTATAGTTGAAATTTGATTTTTCTCTCATTTTGCTTATACATATGTTTGAGTTCGACTTAAAAGACATATTACGCTTATGTTGAACTCGAGATTGAGCTAAAATTCAACTTGATTATAAACAACTCACTCAGATATCCAGAACAAACTGTAATACATTAATGTGTACTGAGCACAAAAAAAGGCACTAAACATGCTACTAGTCTTTTGAAACTTCAAATCCATTGTTAAACTATGACCCTGTTGCTGCTCCAACCACATATGCTACAGTCAAGCTCAAGTAAAGATATAGTTTGGCTGACTCGCAACTCTAAAAGGGATCGTATCAACTATTTGAATTTTTTTTTTCATGGAAGCACATTATCAGAGAAAAAGATCACTGTGAAAAATGGTGTTGATACCTTGGCTGTAGATCACTTGCATATTAACACTAGTATTTCCAAGAAAGGAAATTGTGCAAATTAATCCCATGTAAGAAGAAAAAAGGTACTTCAAGAAGGCAGGGGGTGGTAAACTGATGCAAGTGAAGGTACCTTCTGCACCACAAAATTAAGTTGGCCCGATGTCCAGATGTTGTGGCTCTAGCACCATGACGATGGCGACCACGATGAAGAACTGCATGACCAGGGGAATGAGCATAGTCAAAGCTTTCCTGCATAACATTATTTAACAATAGTCAAGTGAATAAGCACTTAACAGATACAAATCTAAGAAGAACAGTGAAACAGAAACCTACACTTCATCAATACATATTAAACTACAGGAGAACAAAATATAACAGGTTGGCACACCTCTGGCTGTGTCACTGAGTTTACATGCTTATCACATCGAACACCACGAAAGAACAATTCTCCGCCCAAAAATTGCTCACCCAAACAAACATTTAAAGTGACTTCAGAGTCATCTACATGGAAACCTGAAAAACAGAGTTGTTTCACTTCCTTAAGAGTTAGAAAGAAGAATCCAGAACAAGGTGGAGAATGACCAAGAGGTGACAAACAAGAAGAGGCAACAGAAAAAGGAACAAATACTAAGGTGCAAGTTACTTAATATCAGAAAAAAGACCAACTCATTAACAGAGAGGAAAGAGGCAAGGCAGAAAATTGATATTACAAAAAAATTGAAGAATTGTCGCACAAGTCACTACTGAGAATAAAGGGACCACCACAGCAAGATCGATTTTGGACATTGAATAAACTGAAATATATCAAACAAAATGTAGCAGGCTGCATTTACCTTGTAGAACTGGATTAGACAAAAACAAAACTTCCAAAAAGATCAATCAAATGTTCTGCAAAGCAAATCAGTCTCTAGAAGATAAGATCGGGCAAGCATATTAAGTGAGACTTTCACCAGTAAGTTCAGTACTTTTACTTCACGATATGCAAAAGGATAAACAAAATGATTTAAAGAGAAGTTTTCAGCTACACGTTGTTCGGCAATCCAATAGATAGTACAATACAATTGATAGTGATTGAATTAAATGAATTACCCACCAAGTTCAACATCCCTATCCATTCCATATTCGACAACAAAACCATGATGAGAATCCAGGGTGGACCCGCCAACTTCTGGATAAAAAACTGCAAAAATGTAACGAGAGTTTTCAAGTCTAGAGTACATCATGCACAGCCTCCCTCTATAATTAGAGACTGAATATTAGCTCATATTACCCCTAGCTATGGGACGAACAAAGTCATCCATCATTCTGGCAAGCATGGTCTCCAAACCAAAGTCATCAAGCACAACTCCATATTTATTCATTGTATTTGGTCGCATGATCCGGAAATTTGTGTCATGGACCCATCTTTCAAAGTTCTCTACCTAAGCAATCAGAACCTGATAAGACAACACAGCTACTAAACTCAAGCCGAAAACAGAGTGCCACATAATGGCGAGAAAGGTGAAAGCATACCTCGGACAATAACATTGCACAGGTCTGTGAATGAAGCATCTCAAACACATATATCCCTGGAGAGGGTTCGGTAATTATACTTCTAAAACTCTCTTCTGTGTTTTCCTCCAATGCTCTCAGGAACGAGGGCACAAAGAAACTTGCAGCTTGCATTGTATAAAGCTCTCTGTGAAGAGGCTACAGAGATGAAGGAAGGTTAGCAGAGGTGCCCATAACATCAACTTACTTGCATAAAGAGAACCATTTTAACAGAAACGGGTTATGCATTATTATGTTCTAATGCAAAATACAATTCAACGATCAAAATGTTGTTTTGAACATCACATATTCATTAACTTGCCACAACAGTGTGGTGCTATATGGCTCCTTCTCATAAACCTTCACCTGCTGTCAATGTAAGGTCATTGAAATAGCTACATTTACATGAAAGGTTACCTTATAGTTAGCTAGAATCTTCTGCCTGTACTCTCGATGCCTTAGAACCTGTTAATAATTAGTACAGCTGTGAATTGCAATGACTCCGTGACAACCAAAATAGTCAAGCCTGAAACTGAAATAACAAAGAAGACGGCAGAAAAACACGCAGCTCACTCTCAGGATCTGAATGAACTCTCTCCAGCCCCTACCTTAATATGTACTCAGTTACCAAAGCAAAAACCTCGATCATTTGAATTATCGAAGACTAAATCATAGGATAAACCCGCACATTTAGGATCAAAGCTTCAAACAATAATACGAAATGCGGCAATATTCAAACAACACCACGTGATCATGCATTGCCTTAGAATTCCTTCGTCCTAAAACTTGAACAGTCCAATGTCTAGAATCGACATTTTACTGCTACGGAGATGAGCACTCACACGCGTGCGTTCACCCTCGGGGGAGTACCGGAGAAGGATGTCACGCATGTAGTCGACCTTGGCATCACGGGAGAGAGTCAAGAGTGGAGGAGGCAAGTAACGCTCCAAGGAGCTGAAGAGCATGGGACTGAAATCGAGCTGGCTCTGCAGATCCTCGTAGCTGTCCGGCTCGTGATCGGCGGTCGGGTTGAGGCGGAGCCTGTGAGCCGTTTTGACCGATGCCGGCGATGCCGAGAGGACGCCGTTGCCATTGCTCGCGGGGCTGGCGGGCTGGAATTGCTTGAAGCGATCGGCCGGAGAAGCGTCCACCGACATATTTGGTTCCCGTGTCTTCTGTAAATCGGAGTTTCCGTTAGGGTTTCAGGGGAGTCCGGAGGAAGAAGGAGAAGAAGGCGATTAAGGGAGAGCATGAGGAATGTGGTCTACAGGAGTGCGGGACCCTTGATTACGTGGACGGTATATGTGTGTGTGTGTGTAGACACACGTACATACATTATATATGACACTTTTGGGAGATCGAAAATGTGCCCGAGTTAATTTGACATTATATTTCGACCGACCCAATATATATATACAGCGATTTATGTGGGGGCGGCGCTTTTTCCACCGATCAAATGCCTTAAACACTCCCTTTTGTAGTATACTGACCACATTAGCCCTTAATTTTTCTCCTTTGAATATTGTATCCCACATGGTCAAATGTGGGACTCATTTGGCTGCGTATTGCCTCAATTTTCTGAGCGCCTTGCCACCTGTTCGTTCCCGAGTATGTCTCGAGGTCTGTCGAGCGGTCCAAATTATTCGCGAGGAATACGTAGGAGAGCGAGACGCTTCCTTGTAGAGCTTGGCCTTGGTGTGGAGCCTCCATAGCAGAAAGAGGATTAACCACACTAATCAGACTGAGATCGGCTATATTGGGATACCGCTGAAGTTTGGGATTTTTAACTACAATTTTGATAGATTCAAACTTCTTGATTGCGTATGATGCATCAATATGTCAGAAAGAGTCGCATTGTAACTAGTGAGGAAAGTCTAAATTTCATCATCGTTCGTCTCAGCGAGTGGATTTCACCGCATTTGACAAGAATTTTGGAAGAATCCTTTTAAGGATTGTGACTTCATAATTTAAGAAGATCATTCCGAGTTTTACCAAAGAAGAAAGAGCTTATAATTCTCTTCAGCGATCCTTTGACAACCCTGATGCATTTGTAATTGGAAATCCAGCATGATAAAGAGCTCGAGGCTCTCACAGGTAACCCTAGCTAGACGAGGCAACACCCTTGGTCATCAAAACACCAAGAAGGAAAAGAAACGTGGAAGGAAAGATACAAAAATAAAAATAAAAATCAAGGGTAGTATAGCCTGCGTACTATAAAAGGGAGTGTTTAAGCCAACCAAAGAGTGAAAAAAGCGCAATCCTTTATGTGATACAACTAGGGGTGTACACCGGATCGGGTTTACCCAGAATCCAGATTAGTCACTCGAAAAATAAGATTGGGAATCGATTCCCTCTCAAATCGGTCGAGGAATCGGTTTCAATTTTTGAGAACCGATTGAAAACGATCCGGTTCCCAATTCTAGATGAAGACCCATCCGGATTGATTTTACAACTGAATTTTTATTTTTTTTTTAAAAAGAAACCCTAGTGTCTACTCCAAATTTCATTTCATAAAGAAAATATATCAACGTCCATGTATGGAGATAGAAAATATTTTTCTATTTTTCTAAAAGAATGTCGTAGATAGATGCGCCCTGCAATATTTTCATTGATACACGTATTACTTTGATGGAAAAAAAGAAAAATAGGTTTTCGGGTAGACTCTAAAACCTGACCGAAAAACAGGGTCAATTCCAAAACGGGTTCCAAGACAAACATGGTCGGTTTTCGATTCAAAAAATTGAAACCGAATATAATAGGGTCGGTTTCAGGGTCTAAGTCTAGACTTGACCCACCTGGCCCATGCTCACCCCTAGAAAAAACCGGTGTATTATGAATCTCTTCCCATTTAACGAAAGTACATCTATACATCTTGCTATTAATTAATTGATCATCCATGACATTGCCCATGATGTATCCACTATATAAAATAAATTCTTCCCTTTCACTAATTTTGTCAATGATAAGAGCAGGCCGATCCAATTTGGGGATTGAATTGATTACATATAGGTTTGACGGCTCTATATGAATTAGCAATTTTTTATCCCTTTGATCTTGTTCTTGATCCGATCCTAAATTTATTTTTGTAAGGTATCTTAAGGATACTCATCAAGTGTCTTCGAGGCACTTAATTACGTGATCCAGAAGGCCCCATACCTCACTCGAACTCGAAGGAATTTTTGTGTGTCGAAATATGGCATCATGTTGAAAACTCGCGCAGCAGCAACATTTTGGTGGTAGTGTGGCGGTCGTTTTAAGCTAGAGCTAGTGACAAGCGATCGCGGTGGTTGTCAAGGACAAAGGCAACTGCAGCTGCGACCAAGGTCCGAAAGCAATCGTCCACATGATCTAGCTAGGGTTGTTTTGCTTGATTCTTCTTCTCAAAATTCTTATTTTTAGTTTTTCATCAATTTTCTGAGTTACTTGACTTTTCATGCTTGGTAATTCTCCAAATATGTAAAAATATGTCGGGAAGCTTTTAACCCATACCATCGCATCTTCTTTAATTCTAAACATTTTGACTTGGGGTGTCAAATGCACCTGTGTTGGGCGGGCCGGCCCGCTGCCCAACTTTATTTAATGCCCATTTTTAATTTAATTTATTTTTATATTTTCTTTGTATATTCTTTCATTTTATGGGTTTATTAATTGATTTCAATTCCAAAAAATTTTAAAAAAAGGAAAGAAGCAAAAGAATTAGGCCCGACCCGGTTTGGGCCTGCCCGAGAGCGGTTATGCTCCATTCGGGCTGGCTCGAGTCCGGCCGAGAACCGGCCGTTGACACCCCTAATTTTGACGATTTATCAATATAGTCCATTTAATTGGAAATGGCTAACATTGACATCGGCATCTGGTAAGATCGGTGTTAACATGTAAACTTATTTTGGCTTAGAATGGATGACATTGACATCGGCATCCTACGTGGCATTGCTAGTACCAACATGGACATTTTTCAATTTTTCTTTTTTGTATTTTCTTTTCTTTCTGTCCTTTTTTTTTTTCCAATTAAGCTTGGCAAGGGACTTGGCAAGGGATTCGAGCTCTCACCAGTCGATAGCAGAACAAAAAAAGTAAGAAAAAAAAATTCTAGGATAAATTCTGATTTTTACTAAAAAAATACAGAAATTATTCATGTCAGAGTGCCAAATAGGATGGCACACTGATTACCGGTCAAAATGAGCGGAAGGACTAAATTGGAAAATTACCAAAAGATTTAGGAAGTGCAGTTCCAAATTGGCATCCGTATTCATACTCTTCCCATTTCCACATTTTCTTCCTTCTCAAGCTCCCACCTTTAACACATGATCTGTCATGATCACATTTTTAATAAAAGAGGACCACATTTCGATTGGAAAATCCTTATCAAATTTCAGTGATTTCATAGAAATTTCAAACTCAAAAGTTTGTGAATTGACCCAAAAGTCGGACGGCCCAGCGGACATATAGTGTGGATATCTCGACGTAGAACAAGTGAAGTCAACAGAGAGAATGCTATATTATCTCGCTCGGACTTGGCTCAACTCGTAAGAACAGAAACTCTGAAGCCGATCAACTTAGTTTTAGCTCAGTTTCATGCTAAAAGTTTGACTTTAGTAACGGCAAATTCCAACTTGATGTTGGGGCACAATTTACTTGGATCATAGATGTTAAGAATATGTCAAATTACTAAAAATTCCCGTATCCCCGGTGTTTAGTTTAAGATTTTCGGTGATCGGAAGAAGTGGTATGTACTCTACACCAGATACTCGACGAAATTTCTTGACTATTCCAGATCAAAATGTGATTGTTGTTAAAAATCTAAAGCACTGAAGATCACGATTATCCATGGATACATAAAAATCATGTACTTAATTGAATGCGGAAACACAAAGAATTATCTACTTAACTTCGGCCATCGATGAAATCGATTGACAAACTGGATTCTTAAAGACTTAAATGGTGTGTTTTTCTAATACGAAGGGACCTGGCTTAGACGTCTCCGTTATCATGACTACTGTGAGGTTTCCAAATACCATTATCATGCCGGTTGACGTGGATAACAAACGTCAACGTAATTGATGCGGGCAATAATAATCTGATTGTGGCATCACATTATGGGTATGCCCACAACCATTTTATAAAGTAGACACGCTGCAGTCTACATTGTAAACTTCACCTGGTATGGTCAGGAACCATTAATTAACATGGCTGAAGGCAAAGCAACAGAGAAAACAGAAGTCATGTGAGGACTCGAGACTCTTGCGGGAGAACTTACCGAGCAGTAAGACAGGAAATCAATGTCCATCTGTGCCATAACTACCGCTTCTTCGACCTCTAGTTCGCGAACCAAGCATGGCATAATTCGACTAATGAAACCCTAGCTGCCCTTCTCATACCCCACGCCAGGAATCTGCTCTTCTTCCAGATGTATGCTGCTGCTCTTTCCATGCAACTCGTCCAGCCTGGCTCTCAAACCAGATAGCCGGAAAAATCTTTCGCGATCTTTCTTGCTGAACTGTCGCCCGCTGCCGTCGTTTAATTCCCTGGTCTTTATCTTCTTCTCGGTCGACTGTATCGCCTTCTCCACTTTCTTCAGCCTTGCTTGTTTGCTTTCTGAACCCCCATCCCCACTCTGCTATTTATATAAGGCTGCAGATCGTTGATCTTTCCTTTTCCGATTCAGAAAATTCAATATGCAAGATTTTGGATACTCCTCCTTCACCTTTTTAGTGCCTCTAAATTTTCGAAATGACGAAACTGGACGACACACCTTCTTCACCTTCGCATTGTTGTATAAAATCCCACAAAACTGCGGCTTGTTAGGGTTATATTTCGTTAAGATTGGATTGTGATTCACGGTATATCATATCTGTTTCGTAGCCTGGCGCTTTAAAGGGAGGTTTGATCTCTTTCTGTTGTTTTTGTCAAAGTGCAACAGAATTGTGCCAACATAAAAAGTAATTAGGGATGGAAATCATATCATTATTTTTTCTATTTGAACTTCATTGCTGGAGTATAGTACTAAGAAATATCGTACATGAAGATATCATCAGTTTAATAAAAAAAATAAAATGCCTTTCTTACTATCGTCTGTCTTGTACAAATGCTCAATTACACCTGAAAAGATATCATCTCATCCTATAATCACTTTCCCTAGAAAATGTTAATTTTTTTTTTTACGGTCTCATGTTTCTAAGCAAAAAACTACATAAAAGATACAAATTTTTATTTATGACGGCCTATAAACACACAATTACTTCCCTATTTTTAGTGAAACTTTATTTCAAAGTCGGGAGTTAGATTCAATCTAATTATCTAGCTATCTTAACCTTATGTTTTTTTTTTTAAATAAGTTTATAGGTTTGATCTAAAGTTAAAAGCATCACTTGTTTTGTGATTTCTTTTGAGTTTGTCACATTTTAGTTTGAATTGCTTGACGGGGATTGAAAATCTAATCACCCCTTCTTCACTCTCAAACCCACCTCAGATTATTTTAGAGGAAAGTTTTAAGTTAATGTTATTATCCCACTTGTTATAAGATTGAATCTACAATCTATTCTATTCACTTTCCTCACGGCGAACAACAAGAAGTTCCCTTTTTTCATTTTCTTTTTTTCTCTTTTCTTTTTTTGCTTGTCTCTTATTAATACTTATATATGGTCCACATATAATGTTTAGCATTTGATCATGCTTCCATATTTTGATCAATTTTTTATTTTTCATTTTTTTTTATCATGATCGGCTACATAATTAGATTGAATTTAATATGCAACTTTGAAATATTAGTTTCATTCTAACTACTTGATAAAAAAGAACAATTAATTGTGTGCTGAGCGGTCATAGTAATGATAAATTAAAATTAACAATTTTTCTAGGCAAAGTGATAACATGATGCCAGATGATATCTTCTTGAATGTAATGGGGTATTTCTACTGTGAATCCCTGGTGATATCATGATAGACATGATAGAGATAAACATAATATCATTGATTAGCTTTTGATAATAAAAAAAAGAAACAATAATTAAAGAGAGAAAATTTTATATCGGTTGGTCAACTGGGAAAAAAGAAAAAAGAAAAAGAGATGGTCTTAGTATGCTTTCACACCAAATCAGTGCTTCACACCCTTATATAGAGGGTGCATTGTATCTTAAAGAGCGGTTTCCAGTTCCAGAGCAAGAAATTGCCCATCCCAAAATCGATCACCCCACTTCAAGCCCTTGTTTGTAATGTTCCCTCTAAAAAACCATACAAGTAGACAATATTTCTTGGAAAAACGAGAGGACCAGGTTACACTCAATCCTCACCTTTGCTGGAGTTAGGGGAGAGCATAGACCAGGCCTGAATCTTCCAAGAACAATATGAGAACTTTGTAACCCGGATTTCAATCTAATACATTAAAGCGATAAATGCATTAGAAGTACTAAAACCTGTCGCAAAAAGCAGTTCGATTTTAAAACTTTCAAAAAGGGCAATTAAGTCCTAAATCTCGTCAAATTAATAAAATCAAATCCATCCATTAACACCGTCAATTTGATTGAAAAATACTAATGTGATATTTTTAAATCAATTTCTCTATTCTATGTGACATTTTTATTATTTTTTACTCGATTCTTGTTATGTTATATAAAAACTAAAAATAAAAGTTAAAATTTTATTTTAAAAAATTGAAAAAAAGAGAAGGCAAGGCGCTCACTCATTAGGGGCTACTGTCACCGCAGCCTATCATCGGAGGTCGACGACCTCTGTCGGCACCTCTGGGATGGACGGTAATGGCAGCGCCCTATTGGCAGTCCTGTGATTCTTTTATTCTCAATTTTTTTTTTCATTTTTTAATATATTTTAAAAATTTATTTGAATACAAATAATAAATAATGCCACATAGGAAAGATAAATTAATTTGAAGATACCATGTCGGCATTTTTTGTTAGTCAAATAAACTGTGTTAATGGAAGAACTTGATTACATTAATTTGATAATTTTTAAGACTTCATTCTGCTTTTTGAAATACTCTAAAATTTAATTTTATTTTCACAATAAGTTTTAAGATTTTTTATGCACATATCCTTGCATCAAAATTGAATAATCGATGGATTCGTTGAACATAAAAGAGGGGAACAACAGCCTTCTAGTGCTGCTCTTGGCTTTGCCTACTCCCACCTTCAAGTTTCCTTTTTCCCCTCATTTTTATGTAATAGTCCAAAAAACATTAAACTTTTATGTACTTAGCAATCATTGGCACGAAAAAACGACCATAACAACAAAAATCTCTGCAAAAAATCAAGTGTATTTTGAGCTCACGTTTGTCCGACGTGCATACGCCATGTTATTGATTTACATAAAAATACCGGGTTGATGATCTTCAGGTGAGATCAATGTGGGTCGTATTCACCGTCAATTAAATTAATAGCATCACTTTGCCAATTTAATGAACCAGTGGCGGGTATCCTAGTTTTGTCCTACGTAATTTCTCTCTATTTTTTGTTGGGTTCCGTGTGCTAATTAACT
The DNA here is from genome assembly GCA_028455895.1 of Rhodomyrtus tomentosa. Lineage (NCBI taxonomy): Eukaryota > Viridiplantae > Streptophyta > Magnoliopsida > Myrtales > Myrtaceae > Rhodomyrtus > Rhodomyrtus tomentosa. The sequence goes on along the minus strand of JAPCWY010000003.1, from coordinate 5,414,113 downwards.
CACCAGAGATGGCTGGTTATATAATTTAATCTTGTTGAGACCACATTATTCTCTTCAGAAGATTGTTAGGATCCCACTGTTCTCTTCAGAAGATCAACAGAAGTTGAAATTCTTACACAAACATGCTCGACTGAAACCCTCTCATTGAGGATGATTGAGCATTAGAAAATTGTAGAGTGCGCTCTTGGCAAATGACGTATATTAGACGATTGACACATTTGTCGCAATTTCGGCTCAATTCGGTTCAGTTTTTGGTGGGTTTTTTTTAAATTTTTTTTTTTAGTCGGTTCGAGTTCTGGGTTTGGCCTGCTGATTTCTCTTCCCATTTGTTTTGTCCCATTCTCTCGTAAGCACTGGCGCAGGGAAACATATTGATAACGTTAAAGCTGTCGTATAATTTCTCGAAGCGCCAAAACAGAGGGAACAGAGAGAAATTAAAAGAAAAGTCCAAAAAGGAAGAGGAAGAAGCTTCAGTTTCTCGTGCGCAGCTGTGGCGGCGGACCGGTGGTTTTCGCCATATCTTCTCGGAACGACAAACCAACGCATGGAAGACGAAGACCCCATCTTCTAGATCGCCGAATATCTCCCCGCATAATCCAACAAATTTCTTTTCTTCTTCTTCTTCTTCTTCGTGTTCTCCGAGACATTAGGAGCACTTAAAAAATCGAGCATTCCATCCATTCCAATCTGCTTCGATCTGCGATTCTGGGCTTCGGAGCTCTCGGGTTTTTGCTATCTCTCATTTCCACATGCATTTTATTTCGCCCGGTTTTTACCACTCTTCTGGCATTCCATTGCCGTCGTACTGTGGAGGAGGAGCAATCGAGTTTGCAGGTAGGGTGTTCGAAGGAATGACGAAGCTGGACTCTGTTTCGAAAAATAACTGTTAGAGAGAGAGAGAGAGAGAGAGAGAGAGAGAGAGAGAGAGAATCAGCAGGCATTATCTGGCGGTGAGAGCATGTTCAAGTTCGAGACCGCAAGATGTTCTCGATTCTGAGGAGGAGGACACCAAAGAAGAAGGGATTGACGTGAGAGCAGAGTTCATAGCAGATCGTTCAATGACTGGGTTTTACTAATCCAGTTTACCGCTCTATTACTTTCTCTCTCTCTAGCACAGTGGGCTAGAGGAACGTTCTTTGAACCGGCACATGACCCATTGGGCTTCTAAGATTAGGGGGTCCACTTTCCAAACTCACTGAACTGAGCTGCGAGTAGGGATGACTGATGAGCATGCTTCTACTTATAGGGTAGAATTGAGAATGAAATAACTGAATCTGTGGTTTCTGGACCCCGGTAAATCGGATTCAGAATCCGATTTTCGGTTCTGCATTTGTATAACCGCCGGTTTCGATTTCGGTTTCAGGCTGTTCATGAAAGCGAACCGGAATCGGTGCCGGAATGTCTAAACCATAACTTTCTAGTTTTCTCTCTTAGTCTCAAGGCTCTCGACGCCGCACGCCGTCTACTCTTTTCTTGCTTCTTCCTCTCACTCTCCAGCCCTTCCCTCGACGGCGACGACCTTTCCCTCGCTGTCCACCCGCCTCGTCCTCGGCACCCACATCTTCGACGGTGTCCCCCCTCTCTCAAGCCTTACTTCTTCGATGACGACCCTTCCCTCGCCGCCCACAGTCTCGTCCTCGGCACCCACCCTTCCGATGGCGTCCCAACTCTTATTGCTCCCCGACGCTCTCTTCCCTGCCAAGTCTGATCGCTCCAGCGAGAACGTCACTCTCCCCAAGATCGGTCCCTCGGCACTGCATAATTTTTTGATTCTTTTTGGTTAACTATGCGGGTATTGGTTGCCGAATCACATCGTTCGGTGAAACTGTTTATTTTGTGGTGTTTAATCTGAAGTTGGTTGATGCATTCTAAGTGTTCGATTTAATTCTAACTTTCAGCATCGTAGGGTGAAACTGTTTATTTCGTGATGTTTATGGTTAAATCTCGCAGACCTTACAGAATTTGCTATCAAATGACTCTTCTTGCAAATGAGAAGTTTATGGAGCACATTCTCTATGTGTCAGATGGCAAAATCTACAAGTAAACAATTTGCCGCAACATGCAGCTCGAAGTTGCAATTTCTTTTAGTTCACACTCAAAACACTTCTTTCTCTGAATCTATGAAGATGGGGAACGCCCCTCTATATCATTGCCATTTGAAGTTTCTCCTATCACTTGTTGAGGCAACTTCTTCTTGCCTAATAATGATGTAGAGTGTCTCGACCAAACCATCATAGATCTAAGTTTAGTTCATTCAGATAGCATAAACTTTACTGCTCTTTACAATTACCCCAAAAAAAGAGACAGACCTAAGAAACAAATGTTTGATGTCCTGGTTTATGATGATTGAACTTGTAAAGATGATAATCCAGCTCCTTTCAAGCAGTCATTTAGCCACTCATTAATTATTGTATTTTTTTGTGCCTGTTTCCATGTGTCCATCATTTTATTCTGCTCATCCAACATGGATTGCAGCACTTAAGCTCTAGTAATTCCAATAATGCGACCCACTATTTTCTCTTGTTCCTGCACTGACAAGTGTTTACCGAACAATGGCCACAGCTCAAGTTCTCCCCTGAATATATGCTGATCTAGTTTTGTGTAGAAATGTATCAAGATAACATGATGCTTCTATCCAACTTTCTGTGGTGTTTTTCTTTAGTTGATACAATGAAAATCTCTACAGACATGATATTTGTGTTTATGGGTTAACTTTTGCAATTTTTGCTCTCTCTCTCTCTCTCTCTCTCTCTCTCTCTCTCTAAATAACCCCTGCAACTTTCAACAATGCTGATTTTGGAGATCCAACACTTGCCGTTCATCAGGAGCACACACATCTGATGTCTTGTTCTTGGGTTACACATGATTAACTATGGATCAAATAAGAAGCTTCTTTTCCTTTTCTGGAGTAGGTTCAAGCAATTTATCTCATTCTCTAACATTGTTGAGTCGATTCCTTGCTGTTATATCAGTTAATGCCATGTTTGGATTCTATATGTTTTAGCAACGACGGATGCCTCAGATAATACGAATTATAACCATTTATTTTTATTGTTGCGCTCACTCATTTTGCTTAAATAAGTATATAAAAAAAATAGAGAACAAATTGAATTTGGTAGGTTCTCAAGCACCTTGGAATCGGATCCTGAAACCTGTGACAGTGTAGGTTCCAAGTTCCAGGGTATGCAGGGTAGGTTCTAGGTTCCAAAAAAATGAGGAACGGTTTCACCTGGAACCTATAAGGAATTTGGAACTACTCACCCCTACTTGCGAGCAGTCCTAGGGCTTTGGCATGAATTGCAGGCGACGCTGGGACCAGATTTGCTATTTTGTCCACCAGAATTCCGGTCTCATCTTGGACAACCCTGGCAAAAGCTCCCATTGTCGTCCCCTTGACGAAGGATCCATCGAAGTTTACCTTTAAAGTTCGAACCTTTGAAGGCTCCCAGCGTCGAGGTAGGGCTTCTTATGCTATGGGTCCCTCTTCCTCGATATTCCATTTACACCAATTACTGAGCATATTATGTGCAGATGCAACAAGAATTTCTGGATTTGAGCGTCGGTTCTGAAAAATGAATTCGTTTCTCGCTCTCCAAATAAATCCTGCAACGAGCTCGAAGGATGGTGTGTTTTTTGCTCTATCTCTTAATTTCAATGACCACTCCCAATTCTTGACAAGTCTACTCGTGAGATTTTAATTTTTAATGTAGGATTCGCCTAGATCTATGAAGTCCAAGGGCAAAGCAAGAATAGATGTTCAATCGTCTCAAGTTCAAATTTGCTCAAATTTGCGAAAGAGACAGTTCTTCTGGTTATATGTTCCTTTTACATGAGTTAGCCTTGGTAGGGATCGCATTTTGACAGACTCCACAAAAAATTCTGACTTTTCGGGGGTTTTCATGTGCAAAATTCTGTTCTATTAACTCTCGGGGTAGCTGAAATAAGCACTGTTAATAGTGAAATGACCAGTTTCCGTACCCATCCACACTAACTTGTTTTGTGTGTTTTGATTTTATAGCTAAAATTTCACCAACAATTTGCTCATCAAACAAGCTATGTAGAGGTTGTTTATCCCATTTATCCTCCTCTCTAAGCATTGGTTCAGAAGCTTGTTTGGGTTCACCACAATTCACTGGTCCGCCGATGACTCCTCGCTTGAGCGATTTGTCCTCTCTTATATTAATATTCTCTCTATTACCCACTGACTACATCACTGAAGCTGGAATCGCTTCTCAAGTTTGCCCGACATATTGATAAGTTGCTTGAGAAATGGAAGAAGATGCTAACCAATATCAACTAGTACCTGTTTGATGTAGACGACAGGCAATTGGATGACGATCTTAGGGTGAATTCGTGGTTAGAATGTGGCGATCTCAGGGTGAAGTCGTGGCTAGAATTTGGCGATCTTAGGGTGAAGTCGTGGCTAGAATGTTTGACGCAAAAGACAGGTAATTGGACGGCGATTTTGGGGTGGAGTTGTGGCTAGAATATCTCGGTAACTTGGCCTAGAACATTGAAGATTTGTTAGATTAAAGATTTGCTACATGAGTTCCCCACAGATATGTTGAAAATAAGTCCACGACGTGTTTGCATGCACCTTTTTCCGGATGGTTGTTTCAGATTTAGCCTAGTAACATTTATGTTTGACTATAAAATGAGATCCAAGATGGAAGTTAAGGACGGTAGATTTGAGGAGACCATAACTTAGAAAAATACTCTTCACCTGAGAATGTCTAGAAGTGTTCACATATGGCGACTGGATAGGTCGAATTCCCCTAAAAATTTGACTGAGACTTGTTTGGTTTTTAGGAATGATGAAAAAAAATGGAAATCCTCAAATTATTGAAGAGAGGAACATACGATGGCATGTGTTCGGATGTGATTCCATAGTGGGAATGCTGGTTGTTAGGAAGCTGGCTTTGTCTTAGCAACTCTACAATGATGCTAGAGTTACTAACTATTTTAATGTGAAAGCATGAGCTTGCTTTTACTATGATTTTGAAGTGTTTGCTATCACAAAGAGTATCCTACAGAAAACCAAGCTCGATTTGTCCTGTGAAAATAGGGACGCAGACTGGCTTTACAATAAGCTCAAAGGACACCTTTCTAAGTAAAAGTTTCTTGTTGTTTTCGATGATGTATGGAACAAGAATCTTGAACATCGAACTAAATTCTTGAAGCCTTTTAGATAAGGAGCAAAGGAAAGCATCATTATTGTCATGACACGGGCTTCTCAAATTGTTAAAATAGCCCATGCTTCATGCTTCAAATTATCTTCTCAACTTGTTGTCATGAGATATTTGTATCATTTTGTTGGCATTTCATGCTCTTGGAGTCAGAAATTTCTATTGTCATCCTGATCTTGAAACATCAGGCTAGATAATTGTGGAAAAATGCATGGGGTTATCGTTAGTCACGATGATATTGGGTGGGCTGTTAAGCTCTAATGTCAATCTCCATGAATGGGAAGCTGCATTGAACATCAAATTTGGGACCGAAAGAAAGTAATGACATCCTTCCAGCTTTAAAACTTAGCTACCTCCATCTCCTTTCCAATGTTTTACTTACTATGCTTGTTGGAGGGAAAAGAAGAAACCATCGTGGGAATGTTGGTTTGAAGTATTTCAATGAGCTAGTATGTAGATCGTTATTTCAGAAGTCGAGTAGCAGTGAATTGCGATTCTTGACGTATGGTCAGCAGGGGAGTTTGAGTTCGAGGATGATCAAAATAATGCATCTTTGGCTCATCACACCTCAATTCATTTCCAGTGCACATATATTGCCAGAAAGATTTAAGATATATAATCAACACTTATCGATGCTACATATCTTATACTAAGGGCAAGAATGCTTCTGAAGAGATATGAGCTAAGTTTTAATGCTAGAAGGATGTTCTTACTTTCTTCTAGTAGGTCCCAAACTTTACTATTCAATACAGCTTCCCATTTATGTGGACGGCATTAGAGCTTGGCAACCCATCCAATGTCTTCATGGCTAATGGCAACCATCTGCATTTTTTCGCAATTTTTTGGCCTAATGCTTAAAGGTTGAGATGGCAATTGAAACTTTCGACTTCAGGAGCATGAAATGTCAACAGAGTGATACAAGCATCCGTGGCAAAATGTTGAGCATATACTTTGGAGCATGGGCTATTTTAGCAACGTGAGAATCGCATGTCGTGACAATGATCTTGCTTTCCTTTGTTCTCGATCTAAAAGGCTTCAAGAATTTAGTCCAGTTTTCAGGATTCTTGTTCCAAACATTATCTAAAACAACAAGAAACTTTTTCTTCAAAAGGTTTTTTTTGAGCTTACTCTAAAGCCAATCCAGTTCCCTATTTTCGCAGGATAAAGTGAGGTTGATGTTTTGTAGGTTACTTTTTGTAACAGTAAGCATGTCAAAATCATTGAAAATACAAGCCCATTCTTTCACATTGAAATAGTCCGACTCTAGCATTATCGTAGACTTGCTGAGCCAAAGGCGTCTTCCCAACGCCTAACATCTTTACGATGTGAATCACTTTTAGATTCGCATATGTGCGTTCGTCTTCTTCTTTGGTCATTAATTTGTGGATCTTATCGTCCCTACAAACGAAACAAGTCTCGGTCAAATTTGTAGTGGAATCTGGCTTATTCAGTCGGCCCTTCTTGATATTCTCCCTTAAGAGTATTTCCTGAGTTATGATTTCTTGTAATGTCCCGTCCATAAACATCATTGTTGGATCTCATTTTGTAGTCGACATAAATGTTGTCGGGCTTAATCTGGAGTAATCACTTGGGAAAAGGCAACCCACCATGGACTTATTTTGGCATACCTTGTGTCGAACTCATCTAGCAAGCTTTCAATGTCGTAGGCCAAGCTACCGTGATCTTCAAGAGGTACGACTTCACCCCAAGATCGCTGTTCAATTGCTTGTTCTCTGCATCGGCCAACACTGGATTGATACTGGTCAACATTTTCTTCGATTTCTCAAGCAACTTATTGATCTCCCTCACACCACACACACTTGAGAAGCTCACAAGATGCCAACCTATCACATAGCACCTGAATATAGGCGCCAAGAAAGGGCTCTGGGACAGGCATGGCTTTGATTTGTGAGCAGTAGAGGATTAAACAGGAGTGCCTGGATGCTTTGAAGCAGTTGAGCAGAGAGTTATGCCTAGGACAACAGCATGAAAGACAAGCGTTGAAGTACTCTAATTAAAGCGAGATGGTGAAGGACCCATTTCTGCTATGTCAATGGACGATGGAAGTTTGGTCAAAACCATTGGTGAACATTTAAATATAAAGTCAGGAGCTAACTTGTATTGAAGAATGGGTTGGGGAAATCAAAGGAAACTCGAGCATATCCTCGAATGTGAAGACGATTGCTGCAGTATTGTGAAATCTTTGGAAGTCATGAAATCAGGCTACTGTCAGAACCAAATCCAAGCAACCTTGTGGAGTTTGCGTTATTTGGGTTGAAGCTTCAGCAGGTGGAATCCAAAACCGAGCAGATTGGTAAGAACAGGGCTAGTTCTTCATGAGTTTGGAACACACGGCTGGCTGGAGACAAATGGTAAATATAGATGGTGCCTACGAACCTAGAGGTACGGAGACTCGATCACTTGGGTCTGCTGTGATTTCGCTGGGAGGTTGGTGGATGGAGTGGTGTGAGCGAGCAGCATTGGAGGAATGGGAGAGTAGGAGGATCTTCTGCGTCCGCTCCCTTCCTCTCTGCTCCAACTCGATATTGAAGATATGTGGAAATTGAATAGACTGTCCAGAAGTTGCTATCCCTCTTTCCGGGATTTATGGATCAAGGATGCCCAAAGCTGAGGAAGTTGCCCCAGGGATGGCCTCCCTTCCCCCTACAACTGTTCTCGATCTGCAGATGTGAGATTCTGGAGAAGCAATGCTTGAAACCGGCCGGCTGCTATTGGCGCCTCATCCCTGAAATCCCGAAAGTTGAATTGGATGATCTTGATGACCCATTGGACTGTTTTGGAATGAAAGATGCACAGCCCTGCAGTTGCTGGTTGGCAAAGTTTAAAGGGTAAGTACATTTGTTTCTGCTATTTATTTTGACAGGCTGTTTGAAGGACGTGGTTCTCTGCATTGTTCCTGTCTTGTTAAATTCCCAACAAATTGTCTGCATTCTTGTTCATTTTTAGCATTGTATCAGAGGACATGTCAATGGTTCAAATTTACCTTGTCTGATGATGTTTGTCACCATGTTCCCCGAGTATATCATTTATGTGAATATGTCCACATACTCTATATATATGTTTTTTGACGAGTTTTCTAACAGCTTAAACTTTTAGGAATTGCATATAGAAATCAAATCAAACAGCATGATCAATCTGCCAGCCCTATGTTTTTGTTTGGTTGTTTCTTCTTGTAATTTTGGATTGTCTAAGTAGACTTTCAGAAAAGGATTATAGGCCTGTCATAAAATGAATGAACTGCAACAAGATTTAAAAAGCTTGGACAGTTGAAGAAACTCACATATGCTGGTGGGCGACAGCTTATTAAATGTGTTGTTCAGTCCGGTTAATTATTATTATCCACTCTTTTTGTTGCCCAAGAAAGTTACTAAAATGGTTAACCAAATGTGTAGAGCTTTCTTTCGGAAGTGAGATCCTCATTCTAAAGAGGGAGCAAAACTTAGAGAGGGCACTCTCTGTCTTCCTAAGCAGTTTTGAGGCCTTGGCATTGGAAGACTGGATTTGTGAAATCTGGCTTGTGTATGGATTTGTGAAATCTATAGCTATCATCTTGACTGTTAACCAGATGCTACTTGGAACACATTTGATATATAGTGGGTTATATGATAATATCTCCTGGTATGATTACGGGCACCATGCTGAGATCTTGCTGGAATAATTTCGCAAGGAGAATAATTTATAATTCGTCTCTTCCTCTGCAGGCCGAAGGATCTGCTGTAGTTTGTAATTCTCTTTGGAATTGACCCACTGCTAGGCCTGAAAGTTGCTTTCCATCCAAGCTGCAGTTTGTGGTGTAAATTTCACTAATTCCTCAGCTGCAGACAAAGTTGTATGCACAGCTTCTTCAAATGGTTGCTTTTAACTCTTTTGTTGCTTGGGAAATTGTCAGGAACAAGAGTACTAATGTTGCCTGGCAAGAACTGTTCTGGTTCTCCACTCGGGTTATATCATGATAAACGTCCCACTTTTAAGTTTCTCCCGTTTCCCGGCATACGTAGCAAAGGTACTGCAGCTTTCTTCTGTCAAATTAATTACCGAATATCTTGCTGACATCTAATTCTTGATGGTTAATGTAATCAAGATTATCGAGTTCTCTGTTAAGCATAATTTTGGGATGGCAGACAGATGTCAAACTCCAACTGCTGGCGCCTTCGCAATTTTCCAAATAATTTTTGGGGGAAGAACCCCAATCGGTGAAAGAAAAAGCGAAAGAAAAAGCGCATTCTTAGATATTTCTATAACGTTTTACATGCTTCCTGTTATGTTATATCGTCAATATGTTAAATAGAAATTGCATTCTTTGATTATGAGGATTAAGATGCTAATGCATTCCAATGCCTCAGATTCTGTTCTCTCTCCTCTTACCTGCTTCCTTCTCGGGATTTGAAAAAGACAACAATCACTATGCTCCTACGGCTTAATGAACAGACTCCAAAACTATCCGCCGATCAAGGCTCCAATCCGTGTTCACTCGCCGCTACTGATTTTATTTGGTCAAATAATTAAGTTTCCTTTCTTTAGCACTCAGATGTTTTAGTTCGCTAAGTAGATGGTAAGTCGAACCTACAAAAACTAAAAAAAACTAAGGAAAGTACATAAATTGGGCGTTATTTACGGCCGCTATTCGAGGGTGAGGGGTAACCACTAACAAAAGTGCCGGTCGCATGAGGTTGGAGATTCTCATCTGCGCACAACGTCTCTATTGACATTCAGTAGATGTCAATCATTGACGTATTCAGTCACAAAATGCACTATTCTCTCTTGATGAATCTGAAAATCTGGACTTAGCAAGGTATGGTAGACAAATAGCAAAGAAAAGTTTCTGTAACATTGCAACAAATGTGCTAGTATAGACTTCAAGAGGCGAAGTGCCCTGGTCTCCATACACGACACCGGAGGTCCGGAGCTTTGTTACACTCAATCAAAGTCCTTGATAGGTTGATCCAAGAATGCTGCAAGACCGATGATCTGTATCAAAAACTTTTCGTCAGACAAGCAAATAAAGTACCACCTGTGTGGATATATAGGAATTTCCGTGGTTGGGAACTAATGATCGGTTATGTATGCAAAGATGCTCTGTTTATCTAAAAGCAGAATTTTGCTAGAAACTGAAGAGTCAATGATTTGCATCAATAACTTCGATCAGACTTCACAGTGAACTCATTCCAACAGCCTACATTGGTACCCATCCACCATGTCATGTCATTTATCAGAACAACAGACTTTAGAAGAAAAACACATCGCATACGAATTAAAAAAGAAGAAAAGAAATATGTCCACAAAGGCCAAATTGACAAGACGGATGCGTATGAAAATTGAAAAAAATTTAGCAAAGTCATAAACATGTTGGATTAGTACCAATTCAGCTATGAAATTATTTTGTAATTGCGCCAATTCAGTTTATCTAGTCAACTTTAACAAGAAATTACTGACATGGACGCTGGTAATCTTATGTAGCATGATTGACACTCACGTAGACAATCCATAATAATATCATACTATTTTTCAATTTTTTTTTATTTTTCTTATTTTTTTCTTCCCTTCTTTGTTCCTCTAGTGGTGACCAAGGTCCACCGATGGCCGGACGAAGAAGGAAGGGAAGAAAAGAAGAGAGAAAGAAAAGAAAAAAAATAATTAAATGTTATTAAAAGGGAAAAAAATCACAAAAAATCCTAAAGTATGTTTGCTGTGACACTTTACCATTAACTTTGCCTTTTGATTCCAAAAACACCAAACTTGTACATATACGACACATTTACTCTAAACATTTTTATCATGGCACAAAAAACCTCAAACTTATAGGCATGTCCCTAATTTTCTAGGTAAATGTATCACAAAAAAAAAAATTAAGATATACAAGTTTGTGATAAATGTGTCACAAGAATAAAAATTTGAGATTTTTTGTATCATAAAAAATAGTTTGGGGTATATGTGTCACAATAGTATAGTTTTATGATTTTTGGTGATTTTTTCCCTATTAAAATTATCCACGGAAGTGTTTCTAGCTAAAATTGGCTCGGTGGACTAAACTGAAAAAGGAAAAATATTCAAAAGTTTTAAACCTATTGTAATTGCGTCAATTCAGTTTATCAGGCCTACTTTAATAGGAAACTGCTTACAAGAACGTTAATCATCCTACGTGGCGTGACCAACGCTCGTGAACAATTCTTAATAGTATTTTACTAATTTTTCAAAAAAAAAAATTGCTTCCCTTCTTTCTTCCTCTAGTCGATCATCGAGGGGACTTGTTGGAGGAAGAAGGAAGGGAACAAATAAAGAGAAAAAAATGAATAATATGACAAAAATATTATTGAAAATTGTTCATGTCACTGCCGGTTGCGCCATATAAGATGACTGACATCTACATTTGCGATTTCTGGCCAAAGTTTACTGAATGAATTGAATTAGCACAAATACAAAATCATTATGATTGAATTGGCACGATTGCAAATATATTTACTTATTTAGAACTTTTTGGTAACTTTCCCATTGGAAAATATGAAAAATTTTAGGATTTTATTGGTAAAATTAAAAAGTTTATGACTGAATTGATAAAATAGCAATAGGCTTAATAATTTTTGGACAAAAATTAGGTTAGAAAAGGAAGTTAAGATACACACAGAGACCTCAGTATCTTCAAAAAATATCTTCACACATCAAATTAAACGATAACTTTACAGTTCATTTTTCCCTCGAGTATCGATTTTATAAATGCTGGTGGAGATAAGATACCGCGATTCACATTACTCCACATAAGTCTCAACTTTGTCTTCCTCGACATTTATCACAATCAATAACTACAATTAAACGGAAGCTCGATTTATCAATTAATGTGTCGGACCACAAGCGATTTTAAACAGTGTGACTAAACTATGTTCTAACCGCATAGAGCACTGAAGGGCCAAGCTGATTATAGTGAATTAAACGAACCACAATAGTCGAGCACTAAAAAACAAATTAATCGCTTGCGAATTGACCCGAAAAAAGGACGTCTCAGCACACGAGGCCCCCCACATTAAGAACTCGCATTTAACTCCACATATTATTTGCATTTTGTAATAGGAAAAAGAAACTATAAGTTTGTAATGACCTCGGACCAAATATATAGCATGGACATTTCAATGTAGAACAAGTGAAGTCAACAGGGGGAATGAAATGAGTCGAGTCGTCCCGACATGATTAGTTTTAGCTAGAGGTATCAAATGGATGAGTCTTGTCGGATTTGGATCGGGTCGAATATGGTCCGACTCATATTGACCTATTTATTCTTCAATGACTTATACTCGATCCGACATATACTGACGCCTCCCGCCCTTCTCTGCCGTCACCATCCTAGGCGTAGACCCGCCCCCTCACCCATTTTCGCCCTTGCTCGCCGCAACACCGTAATAGAACTTTGAATATACGTCTGTTTGCTTAAGCATTAAATATAAGGATTAATACTACAGAAAACCCCATACTAATACATCAGTGAAAAATTTACCATAAATTATTTTTTTACTACTAAAAATTCGAAACTAATACACTTGTGATAATTTCACCATAAACTGGTATATTTGTGATAAATTTACCCTCGTTAATTTTCGTTAAATCTATTCTTTAAATTGCTAAGTTTATGACACCTGGCAATAGACGGATGTACCAGCTTGGGATTTTTACCCTCTGTTTGTCATACGCGTATTAATTTGAAATTCTTCGTGGTATTAACACAATTTAACATAGGATAAATTTGTCACAGGTATTTTAATTTGAGATTTTTTATGGTCAAAAAAGTTAATTTAGGGTAAATTTATCACGTGTGTACCAGTTTAGGGCTTTTAGTGGTAAAAAAATAGTTCGAGACAAATTTATCATAACTGTACAATAATTTGAGGGTAAATATATCACAGACGTTCCAATTTGGAATTTTAACCCCAAAAATAACCATATCGTGCACCAATTAAATCAATCCAGCAACAAGATTCCAGCTTTCCCCACACCACTCTACTGTAACAAACCCATGTTGAACACTAAGGCTTCTTCGTTCGTCCAGAAGAGGTCAGAAGCAGGATCCACCGGCAATTGAAAGCTAGCAATTGCGAGTTGGCAGCAGAGAACTAGACTAGAGAATCGAACGAACGAAAGAAACCAAGAGGCGAAACGAGAAAGGAGGACTCACTGAGGCCACCGTCCATTTGGTAGTGGGAGGTGTGGCCTTCGCAGTTGTTAGTGAACTCGCTGCTGGTGGAGAGAGGTGGCATGTTCCTTTTCTGGTTGGGATGGTTGCTTTTGCCGGTAAAACGTCATCAGTTCAGTGCCTGCGGACAGTGGCGGTGATGGTGGCCGATGGTGAGCATGGGTGGTGGTGGGCGAGCGGCGGTGGTGGGCGAGCGGCGGTGGTGACGGGGATTGAAAAGCTTTAACTCATGGGTAAAAAATGGGTTGAACTAAAACCCATATTTAAGTATGTTTTATAAGCTTAGACCCATATTTGACCTATATTTTAAATTTAGTGAACTGTAAATCCATATAGTCATATATGACCCAAGTGTATAAAAGTGAGTTAAAAAGTGGGCCATTGACTCATATTTACACCCCTAGTTTTACCTCAATCTCCAATTAGCTGTGTTTCATGCAAAAAGTTTCGACTTTAGCAACGTTAAATTCTAACTTGATGTTCGGGAACAATTTACTTGGAACATAGATGTTAATTATATGTCAAACTAATTAAAAATTCCACTGAAAGTAGTTGTCTTTCTCAATGCCCAAGAAGCCGGCAATTGAGGGTCTTGTTTCTACTCTACATCGGATACTCGACAAAATCTCTCGACTACTTCAGATTCGTAGTGTGATTGTTGTCAGAAATCGAAAGGACTAATGATCTCGATTATTCATATATAAATAAAAATCATGTACATAATCAATTTGTACTAATCACCTCTAGCCATTGATGAAGTCGATTGACGTATTGAATTCATAGAGACTTAAACGATAAATGAATGTGTACTTTCCTCTCAAAAGATGGTGTGTTATCGTGACTTTTGGGTAGTTACCACATAATTCAATGTGGTTAATGGACCTTTATCATGACAGACGTCAACATAATTAATGTGAAAAATAATAAACAGAGTGTGCGATCACATTATCGGTATTCTAATAATTGTCTGCAAGGATTTATAATGTGGACACTAGACACGCTGCGGTCTAACATAGTAAACCTCATATGCCATGGTCATGAGTCATTTATAAATATGGCTGAAGGTATAGCAACAGAGAAAGAAGAAGTCAAGTGAGAATTACAAGAATTTTGCTGGAGAACTTAGGGAGCACAAGACTAGGAATCCATGTTCGTCTGCGCTGTAACCATAGCTTTTTTCTGCGCTTCGCATACCTTACACCAGGAACCTGCTATTCTTCCAGATATATGCTGCTGCTCTTTCTATGCAACTTGTCCAACCTGGCTCTCAAACTACGTAGCCGGCGAGATATATGATCACGACCTCTGTTGCTAATCCGTCGCCCGCCGTCGTCGTCTATGGTCTGCTCTCTACGCTCCCGCTCTATTCGTTCCTCTTGTTCTATTTTCTTCTCGATCAGTTGTATCTCCTTGTCCACTTTCCTCATCCTTGCTTGTTTGCTTCCCGAACCCCCCATCCTCCTCCGCATATTGCATCAATTGGGCCAAGAATATATATATATATATATATATATATATATATATATATATTCTTGGCCCAATTGATGCAATATGCGGAGGAGGATGGGGGGTTCGGGAAGCAAACAAGCAAGGATGAGGAAAGTGGACAAGGAGATACAACTGATCGAGAAGAAAATAGAACAAGAGGAACGAATAGAGCGGGAGCGTAGAGAGCAGACCATAGACGACGACGGCGGGCGACGGATTAGCAACAGAGGTCGTGATCATATATCTCGCCGGCTACGTAGTTTGAGAGCCAGGTTGGACAAGTTGCATAGAAAGAGCAGCAGCATATATCTGGAAGAATAGCAGGTTCCTGGTGTAAGGTATGCGAAGCGCAGAAAAAAGCTATGGTTACAGCGCAGACGAACATGGATTCCTAGTCTTGTGCTCCCTAAGTTCTCCAGCAAAATTCTTGTAATTCTCACTTGACTTCTTCTTTCTCTGTTGCTATACCTTCAGCCATATTTATAAATGACTCATGACCATGGCATATGAGGTTTACTATGTTAGACCGCAGCGTGTCTAGTGTCCACATTATAAATCCTTGCAGACAATTATTAGAATACCGATAGATCGTTGCTCTTCTCTTTTCCGATTCAGGAAACTCATACGCATGAATTTGGAAATTCTTAAGTGGTGCTGGATGATATACACCTTCTTCACCTTTTCAAGACCTATAAAATTTTCTAAATAAGGAAAGTGTATTTGATTTATCTTGTCAATAGTAATTCCCATGGAAAAAGTACACTCTTTTCCGTTTAATTTCTTACTAATGTTAACCCTATGCGTTATTGTTTTTCAGTCATATGATCCCCATCGGGATATTCTTTTCAAGAAAATATCCAAAAAATAAAAATAAAAATCTCAAGATAACTTACTTCTGTTGTTGTTTAAAATCCCACAAAAATTGCGATTTGATTAGAGGAGATATTTTTTTTAATTTTTAAAATCCTTTTTGCCTGTTTTAGGAAGAATGTTAGTGTTAAATTTGGTTAAAATTTCGTCGTGATTCACGGTTATCATATCTATTTCGTGGCTTGGCGAGGGAGCTTGTTCATTTTTTTGTTGATTTTGTCTAGTGCAACAAAATTGTACCAACATAAAAAGTAATTACAGAAGGAAATCATAGGCTCAATACCCAAAAAAACCTCATACTTTAGTATTTGTGACAATTATATCCAAAATTTTTTGTCTCATAAAAAACTTTCAATTTTTACTTCTGTCCCAATTCTACCCAAAACTTTTAATTTTGTCCCAATCTTACCGACTTAGTAGCAAAAAAATCATCAACTTTAACAAATGTCTCATATTATATTCAAATTTTTTTGTCCCATAAAAAAACTTCAACTTTTAATTTTGTCCAATTTTTACTACAGTTAGCATTCCATCTATAATCATCATTAGTTAATCTTACGTAGCATTTTCACATCATTAATGAATTACACATCATCAAAGCTGACATGAAAACATTTCGAAGTCATGTTCTGTTGTTTGATTCCCTTATATATTCCCGAAAGATATATAATTATATTAAAACGGTGCATTTCACATTCTTTTCGACATTCAGCATCCCAAAGGATGGCTAAATATGTATATATTTTAAGGAACTTTTTAAAATCTCGTAGTCTCTGAAACCTAGTGTTTCTAAATTTTGAAAATTCATTGGTAAATTCTACAAGAAAATTCGAGTTATATAGATTAAGTAATGATGATTATAAACAAAACGCTGATAAAGGTATAATTAGGATAAAAATAAAAGTTGGTGATTTTTTAGGAGATAATTTTTTTTGGATATAATTGAGACGGATACTAAAGTTGGTGATTTTTTAGGAGATAATTTTTTTTGGATATAATTGAGACGGATACTAAAGTTGATGATTTTTTCAGATATTAGGTCAGTAGAATTAGGATAAAAGTAAAAGTTGAGGATTTTTGTGAGACAATTTTTTCTTTGGATATAATTGATACAAATGCTAAAGTTTGAGTTTTTTTGGATATTAGGCTGGAAATCATATAGCAAATGTACACTTTTAGTGCAACAAATTTCAATCGGATTACTTTAGTGCCAAGATAAAGAAAAAAGGATCACTTTGTACCTCCGGCAAAAAATTCTAGCCTAAGTTGCCACATGGCATTTTAAAAAAATGAAGTCCACGGTGTCACGTGGACTTCAAATTTTAAAATAAAATAAAATATTAAAATAAAAGAAACCAAAAAGAAAAACTAACATAAAATTTTTAAAATAAGTTAAAAAATAATTTAAAAAAAGGCAAGCGATGAGAGTTGTTGCAAACCTTGCCACCACCGCCCCACCATCACTGGCAATGGCCAACGAGGGTGAGGCATGGTCGGCGGGAGCCTGGAGACCCTCACCTAGGTTTGTCAGAGGGCTGCTACTAGTGGCCAATCTTCGTTGGTGGCAGCCTTCCGTCAGACCTGAGTGAGGACTAGTGACCCTCGCTTGATCTAGCTGAGGGCCGTGACCCTCCACCAGATTTGGGTGAAAGGTAGGGACCCTCGCCCCTGTCGGCCATGCTCCACCCTCGTTGGTCATTGCCGACAATGGTGGGGTGGCGACAGCAAGGGTTACAACAACACTCACTGACTGCAATTTGTTTTTTAAAAAAATTTAGCCTTCTTTTTTAAAAAAAATTTTCGCTTATTTTTCAAATTATGTTAAATAAAAAATTCAAATTTCAGTCGAAAATATTCATAAAAAAGTGCAACGTTAGAATTCCGGCGGAGCAAATCTGACTTGACACAAAAGTGATCGTTTTTTTAAAAAAAAACTTGCTACTAAAGTAATTCAATTGAAACTTTTGGCACTAAAAAGTGTATTTTTTCCTAAATCATATTATTGTTCTTTGCATTGTAACTTAATTGCAGGAGTATGGAGTATAGTACATGGTAATATCATACATAAAAATATCATGGGGCTAATCAACAAAACTGCATTTCTTACTATCATCTCTCTTATTAGTTTTACAATACACATGCTCAGTTACACCCGAAAGGATATCATCTTATCTTACGTCTAGTAATCATTTCGCCTAGAAACTGTTGTTAGTTCAAATTTGTGGTCCCTCATTTCTAATCACAAAAGCTTCATAAAAGAAATACGACCGGACTGGATGAATAAATGAATCAGATTCGGAGGCGTGATAGCACTCTCTTTAAGGAATTATTTACCCAAAACGTTGCTAATGGCTACCGGCAAAGATCCTCCAGGATACAACAGAGTTTCAAGCGAAATTATTAGATAGCAATTCTAAAAATTCTCCAAGAATTCTTTAGGAAACAATCAGAAAAAGGAAGGCTATATCTCTCGAGTTTTTTCTTGAATGAAAATCGAAAGTGAGGAAGTGTGTTACAATGAACAGAACGCTAAAATATGTAATGAGAAATAGACATACCTTTTCGCATCCGAAAAGGTTTTAATTTTTATGCAACTCTTCATGTTCAAAACATTTATTTAAACACACTTTTTCAGAATTTTTCAAAGACAATCTTCTATACGAAAAATTGCAACCCTTCGTGCCCAATAACGGATAGTTCAAACATGCCTCTTCATGTTTGAAATTGCACATCCAATCACACCTTTTCACAAACATAAGCACTCCAAAGGCTACAAGAGTGTCAGTTTGATTGTTATGTTCGAATAAACATAAACCTTCCAAAAGATATAATAAATAATTATATCCATGGATAGTCGCACAGTTTTAAAGAGTCGCGAAATTCATTTATAAAAAAAAAATTATTTTGAAATAGAAAATAAAATAAAAATAATCGTGTCAAAATCGCGCACCCGTACATGCGTATAGTAAGGTGTAACCCACTTGCCCATTTATTTCTTTGAAAGACAATATTAGCCTTCTAACTAATAAAATGAATTGCTCTCTACCTTTTATTCTATGTGGTATATAAAAAAAATGCAATATCTTGTTTGTTTTAGAAACAAACTTCAACATTTTTATGTACGACGTCTTATGAACACTCAATTATTTCCTTATTTTAACGAAATAGTTTTTAGTAAAACTTTATTTCAAAGTTGAAAATTCAATTCAATCTGATTTTCTAGCTATCTTAACCTAATGGTTTTTTTTTTTCCTTTCGAAATAAGTTTGTAGGTTTCTAAAGTTAAAGCATCACTTATTTTGTGCTTTCTTTTGAGTTTTGCACATTTTAATCTAAATTGCTTGATGGGGATTGAAAATGTAACTACCCCTTCTACACTTTCAAACTGCCCTCGGATTATTTCAGAGGAAAGTTTTAATTATTTTTAAATATTTTTATCATCTTGTTAAATCTATACTAATTACTTTCTTCATGGCATGAGTAGAACAACAAGAAGTTTCCTTCTTTTTCCTTTTGTGCTTGTCTCTAATGAATACTTAGATATGATTAGGAGTGTGCAATTGGACCGGGTTGACCCGAAACCCGAATCAGCCCACCCGAAAAATAGGATCGAGAACCGGTTCTCGCTCAAACTGGTTCGGATACTGGTTCCAAATTTTGGGAACCGGTTGAAACTGGTTCAGATTTAGGGTCTAAGTAAAGGCCCACCCGGACCGGTTTATAGAACCGATTTTGTAGTTACTATTTTTTTTTTTAAACCTAAGCCTTAAACCAGATTTGGACACCTTTGTCTCAAATCTACATGACAGACCAAAAAAATATGAGAATGCTTTCTCGAAGCAGAGGAGCCTAGACTGACGCCTTTAGAGTATTTTCTACTAAGCGTCAAAGGTCAAATGATGCACTTAGTGTCAGTGATCCATACATTTATTGGAAATAGAAGCTTGGAAGGTGGCGCCAGTATGCAGAAGCAATTCTTGCATATGCGAGGTTACTTATTTAGGTTTTCACATGCGTATGTTTCTTCTCATGAACATTGAAAATGAGCCAGACCAAGGTCCCTCTCGTCAAGGTTACGCTCGGTGTCAATTGCAGTGGGCCAACATACACATATGCAGTCTTGGAAATTTCATTATATGCTTGTGTCAGATGTTTGTTCTCATGTTCATAGAATGCAGCAGGTGCACATGAATTGAAAGATGAAGTTCATGGAAATAGGGTCCGAATCCAAGAAAGAGGATCAAATTTCCATTCAAAACCCGTCCTAAAGCAAAGTAAACGGGGTGAACCCTGAAATCAAGAGTTTAATTTTTCTCATTTTGAAAAAAAAAAGGTAAACAGGGTGAATCCTGAAACCGAACCAAAAAATAGAGTCGGGTCTCAGTTTCAAAAAGTGGGAACCGGTTATAACAGGGTCGGTTACAAGGTATAGGTCTAGAACCGGCCCACCCGACCCATGCTCACCCCTAGATATGATCCACATATAACGTTTAACATTTGATCGTACGTCCGTATTTGGATCAATTTTTCTTTTTCATTTTTTATTATGATCATCTAGATAAATAGATTGAATTTTAATATTGAACTTTTACATATAGTTTCACTCAAACTACTTAATGAAAAACGTAATTAATTGTGTGCTGATATTCATTAAATATGAAATCATAAATTAACATTACCTACATTTTCTAGGCAAAGTGATAACATGACGCAACATCAACATCAATAACACCTTTATCCCAAACTAGTTGGAGTCGGCGGTCGATGAACCCCAAAGAATCATAAAAATAAAAATAAAAATAAAAGCAGAATCATGGGAGGGAAAAGAGATAAATGTGTAAAAATAAATAAATAAATATATATCTATCTATACAATACTTCTTCACAATACTAATAGCCTCCCTCCACTCCGTCCTAAGACAAACCGTACGCCAATCTATTTCCCACTCCATTAAATCTTGTTTTACTGCTTTCTCCCAAGTAAGTTTCGGCCGACCCCTTGCTTTCTTCGTGTTATGCTCTCGATAGCAAACTTCTGTTCGTACCGGTGCATCTAAGGGTCTTCGAAGAATATGCCCAAACCATCTCAATCTATGCCCTCTCATCTTTTCCGCCACCGGTTCTACTCCAACTTTTCGTCGAATCATTTCATTCTTTATCTTATCCATCCTTGTATGACCACACATCCACCTTAACATCCTCATTTCCGCTACTCCCATTTTATGCTCATGTTTCCTTTGTGCTGGTCAACATTCAGCTCCATATAACATGGCAGGTCTGACTGCTGTTCTATAAAATTTTCCTTTTAACTTAAGAGGAATTTTGCGATCACACAAAAATCCCGATGCACTGCGCCATTTCATCCAACCTGCTCTGATTCTATGGCTTACATCCTCATCAATCTCTCCATCCTTTTGCAATATTGATCCAAGATATCTAAATGTATCTTTTTTGGGTACCTCTTGTCCGAGCATATTTACGACTTCTTGATCACCTCTTTCTGCAGTGTCAAACTCACACTTCAAGTATTCCATTATACTTTGACTTAGCTAAGTCCTTTAGACTCCAATGTACTTTTCCATACTTCTAACTTAGCGTTAACCCCAGCCCTGGTCTCATCAATAAACACGATATCGTCTGCAAATAGCATATATCACGGCACCTCATCTTGAATGTTTTTTGTTAGCTCATTCATAACCAGGGTAAAAAGGTAAGGGCTCAAAGCAAAACCTTGGTGTAAGCCTACTGTGATTGAAAAATAACTTGATGTGCCATTACAAGCCTTCACACACGTAGTAGCACCGTTATACATGTACTTGATTGCCTCGACATACTTTGAAGGTACTTTTTTCTTCTCAAGAATGCACCACAAAACCTTTCTTGGAACCCTATCATACGCCTTCTCGAAATCAATAAACACCATATGGAGGTCTTTCTTTCTTTCTCGATATCTTTCCATCAATTATCGTATTAAGAAAATAGCCTCCATGGTAGATCTTCCTAGCATAAATCCAAATTGATTAACAGAAACCTTGGTCTCTATTATCAAACGATGCTCAATAACTATCTCCCACAGTTTCATTGTATGGCTCATAAGTTTGATGCCTCTATAATTAGAACAATTCTGGATATCTCCCTTATTCTTGTATATAGGCACAAGTATACTCTTCCTCCATTCATCAGGCATCTTAATAGTATGGAGGATCTTGTTAAAAAGACTAGTCAACCAACTTATTGCTACATCCCCTAAGCATCTCCATACTTCAATAGAAATATCATCAGGTCCCAAGGCTTTACTAGTTTTCATCTTTTTTAATGCCTCCGTAACTTCCCGTGCTTTAACTCTACGCACAAATCTTCTATTTGAATAATCAGAAGTATCTTCCAAATTCATCTCACTTCTATCGTTCTCCCCATTAAAAAGTTTGTTAAAATAACTCATCCATCTGCCCTTGACATTTTCATCTCTTATCAAGAGTGCTTGATTTTCATCCTTGATACATATAACCTATATCAAGTCTTTACTTTTCCTGTCTCTTGATTTTGCAAGTCTATGGATGCCTTTTTCTCCTTCTTTGCTCCCAAGTTTGTTGTACATATCGGTGAAAACCTTGCTTTTGGACTCTCGTACAGCTTTCTTGGCACTTTTTCTCGTCAATCTAAACTTTTGCAAATTCTCTTCATTAGTACATTTATGTAGGCATCTGAAACACTCATTCTTCTGCTTAATTACCTCCTGCACCTCTTCATTCCACCACCAGGTTTCTTTTGTTTGATGTCTATTCCCTCTACTTTCCCCTAACACCCCTTTTGCCACTATCTGGATGCATTTAGACATCTCTTTCCACATCATATTTACTTCGCCCTCCAATCGCCACGGTCCTTCCCGTAATATTCTTTCTTTGAATTCTGTTTGTTTCTCCTTATGTAACTTCCACCATCTTACTCTGGGGTGTTGCTCACTTCTCTTCATCGTCTTTACTTTGTTATACCGAATTTCTAAGACCACCAACTTATGTTGTGTAACTACACATTCACCAGGGTATACCTTACAATCTACATACAAAGCTATATCATCTCTCTTGGTAAGAAAGAAATCAATTTGGCCACAATTTTGATCGCTGCGAAAAGTGATCAGATATGATTCTCTTTTCCTAAAAAAAGTGTTTGCCAATATCAAATCATAAGCTAATGTCACACTCAAAATGTCTTCGCCAGCCTCATTTCTAGTCCCATATCCAAAACCTCCATGAACTCTGCCAAAACCTCCACTACTCTGACTGACATATCCATTTAGATCTCCTCCTATGAATACATTCTCCTCGTGTGGTATCCGCCTTAAAATCTCTTCCAGATCTTTCCAAAATCTACTCTTCTCGGACGCTTGCAGTCCAATTTGAGGGGCATACACACTAAGGATATTCAAAATCAGATCCCCCACTACTAGCTTAACTAAAATAATCCTATCTTCTATTCTTTTAACATCAATCACTATATCCTTGAAATTTTTATCGATCATAATCCCAACTCCATTTATACTCTTTGTTGTGCCTGTATACCATAGCTTGAATCCGGTGCCATCCACTTCCTTAGCCTTCTCTCCTTTTCATTTAGTCTCTTGCAGGCAAACAATATTCACTTTTTTTTCGAGCAAAAGTATCTGTCAATTCCCTCAATTTACCCGTTAAGGTTCCTATATTCCAACTCCCCAATCTAATCTCTACCCCTAGGTTTTTCTTGCCCCCCACACTCGCCCACGAAAGTGTGAGGACTCTTGCTCATTTATCACCACATCTGGGCACCGATGTGGCGCATCACTTTGGGAATGATGGCCCAAGGCTAGCTTCCTTACCCATTGCACTCATCTATTTTGGTGCAAAGACCCTTGCTCATTTTTCGCTACACTCGAGCGCCGATGCAACGCGTCGCTAAGAAGGGTACGCTCCAACGAAATATCAATAGGGTTCATATAATAGAGGTAGCTCTTTTTTTATAACTGGCTCGCTACGTCTGATGTAACCCTCCTCCTTTACCTGGCTTGGGACAGGCTATGTAAACTACATAGGCGAAGTTTGATAACATGACGCAAGATAAGATGAAATCTTCTTAGTTGTAATATGGAGATTTTGTATTGCAAAACCGACGAGAGAAATGATAGAAATAAAGACAATAATATTAGTTAGTAGGATAAAAGCAGAAAATATAATTAAAGAGAGAAAATGGTATATCGGCCAATTAACTAAAATAGAAAGAGCATCTTTGTTAAATTAGGGGTCTGTTAACTGAAAAGGCGAAGAAGAAGAGCATCCTAGTGAAATTAGGGTCTCCCTTTTCAAATTGTTAATAAATCTTTAAGTGTTTTCACATTGGATCGTTTTGCTAGTAAAAAAAAAAATGTTCCAAACATGTATCAAGTAACCATACACTTTTGCTTTTCATACCAAATTAGCCCTTCACGCCCTCGTATAGGAGAGGGTGCATTGTCTCTAGTTACATATTATTAAGACTAAAATCTTTAAGGTTTAAGACTGAATTGACATAATTACAACGATAGTTTACTTTGTTGTTGGCTGCAAATAGCACAGCCTGAGGCAGCTTAATGTCTCAGTGGGAACTTGATATACGTTGGACAAATTGATAAACGGGGCAATGTTTTCCAACTAAAAAAACAATATAGTTATTAGAGATATTTAAGATATATTTAAAATATTTTTTTGATTTTCTATATTTGATTTGATTTTCTTATATCATCCTCTAATAAAATAGGAAAATTACCAAAAAAAATCCTAAACTTATTACAATTGTGTCAATTTGGTCATAAACCTTTTTTTTTGTCAATCAGTCCTAAATCTTTTGCATTTATGATCATTCAGTCCATTCGTGGTGCTATCCGTACTGACATGACAAAATTTTAATGTTTTGGAGAATTTCTAATAATTTTTTGTTTTTTTGTCTTTTTTAATGTTTGAGTAGAAAGGAGGTTGTCGGCCACAAATAGAAGGCAGGCGACTACTGCCGGCACTTGGGCAAGGGTTCACGGCCCTTTCCAATAGCGAGTAAGGGCTTGCCACCCTCGCCTGGGGGTCGATGGCCAATAGTCTCATGTCGGCCCAAACCTACAAAAGAAAGACAAAAAATTATTAAAACATAATTAAAAATTTGAAAAATGTTAAAATTTCATTAAAATTCTGCCCTGTTAGCTCCAGTAGGCCAAATGGCCTGAATTGACAAAAATGCAAAAAGTTTAGGTTTGAGTTAATACATAAAAAAATTTGTGACTGAATTGACACAATTACAATATATTTAGGATTTTTTTGGTAATTTTTCCCTAATAAAACCTATACATAGGCTACTTTCTATAAACTGTCTATCCATGTACTTTTTTCCTTAGATATATCTTCTAGGATATTTTTCTTTTAGGATATTTTTCGTGATTTTTTTTGGGATAGAAGTTCTAAAATTTGTCACGAAGGTACAATTGACTCTTAATACTTGCAAAAAGTGCAATCAAGTACTAAAATTTGTCATATTAATGTAATTGAGTCATTCCGTTAACTCCATCCAACTTGACTAACGGAAATGATGATGTGGTTTATTTTAATAATATCTATCTCTTACATGTCAAATACATTTAATGAATAGGTCCGTATCATCAAAACGTCATCGTTCGTCTCCCCCACATTGAAACCCTAACTGTTTCTCTATATCGTGATCTGTTTCTCTTTGCCCCATATTGAAGTCTGAGCCCTAAATCAGAGCACTAAAGTTCGCTCCTCGTCGATCGCGAGTCCGTTCTGATGCTTGCGTCTCGGCAGCCGATCGAGAGCCATCATTCTCCTCTTCGAAGGCTAATTAGAGCACACGCTCGGTCGTCATTCTCAATTTAATGTGCGTTCAGTTGCTTGTCCTTAAAGCGTGTTCTCCGTCCTCTTCCTGATCGTCATCTCTATTTTGGCCCCCCTTCAATTCTCTAGTTCTATGGTCCATCGGGCATGCTTTTGGTGACTGATTTGGTTTTGATATGGCGAGTTCCTTTCTTTCTTTTTTTGGATATGTCAAGTTGATTGCTGAATTTTTTTTTTTTTTTTGGAGCTGACCGCAACCATGTCTTTGAGACTTCGAGTTAAGGGAAAATGAATATGCGTTAACTGGAATCATAGGATTGTAGTTGTGAAATCTTCCTCGCAGGTATCGCGTCCGTGCTTCTTTAGAGACATCAAGTCAGTTGCCATATGCAGATTTGCAGTTGTGAAATCTTCTTCTGGTATCCTATCAATAAACCCCCGGATTTTGGTAAAAGAGGAACGAATGACAAGGAGTTGAGTGGCTGGCCCTAATCAACAAGCTGGAGAGGGACGTTCACTTGTCATCACTGTGTGCACCAAAAAGAAACAGAAATAAAACGAAGATGGTGAGACGATGTAGTTGGGCACACATAACCCGGTTGACATCTATGTTATTATAGATTATTCAATGAACATGATCAAATCATAGACAAGAAGTTGTTGCTTTGATGGGACTGAGTTTTACAATTAAGCTGGCCTTTTTTCAGTTCATTACATTGTCACTAGTTGGATTTTATTTTTTTACCCTCGCAAGCAGATATGGTGAGACAGTGCAGATTCTTCTAATGATGTTTTAAGTTGGGACTGTGCTTGTCTAGTGACTTCATCGTAACTTAAGTTTGAGGAGTGGAGAAAATTTAACAGGCCTTGCAAGGAAGTAGATCTGTACGATTTGTTACCGACATTGCTGGCATAACTCTTCTGTATTGTGGCTTGGCTGGGAATTGTGCTAGTTTTCTTTTTCTATGTTGATTGCTATCTTCAATTTTGAGCTTCAACTAGCCTAGATAATTTGACGATCGAGAGTACTATTATATGTACAGAACCGTCTCACAAAAATTACCACAAAAAAATCACAACATGATGAAATTTCTATGGGCAATATGATAATTTTCGTAAATGGCAATATAAGAAAACAAGAAACCACTGGAGCAGTTACCAAGATTTGGCTCTGAAACCATGAAAGGTAGGAGCTGAATCGCCGGTCTATTGAAGTACGTGTATGCTAAGATCAACTAGAAACTGGCACATTATACTCCCAAAGTGCTCCAAAAAGGTTGAACATGGATGAGTGCTGTTGTCTAATCTTGGACAACGGAGTTTACCACAATTCCAGAAGATCTCAAAACCGACCACTCAATCACCGAGTGGATAGAGACAGCCTACGAATCTGACTGTGGCTGTTCAAAGAGAGTTGAACAATTGTAATAATGAGATTTAAAGAAGGCTAACAACCTGAAGAACCGCACGATAAGGTCGAGCAAACTGCCTTGGACGCATACATCGATGTGACTTGGATAGGAATTACAGAGGGATCTGCCAGAACGCGAGAACCGATGCAATTTGCTAATATGCTGTGAAAATATTTTAAAAAAAAATGCATGAAACCTCACAGTTAAACCTACATATTCAACAATCCAATCCTATGATTCCAGTTAATACATATTCATCTTCCCTTAACTCAAAATCTCGAAGACATGGTTGTGATCAACTCAATTTTTATTTCAGCAATCAACTTGCCACTACAAAAAAAAAAAAAGTAAGCACTCATCATATCATAACCAAATCAGTCACCAAAAGCATGTCCGATAGACCATTGAACCAGAGAATCAAAGCAGAGATGACGCTGTCGCAGAAAAGATGCGCTCAGGAAGAGGACGGAGAAGACGCTTTAAGCACGAGCACCTAAACACACATTAAAACGAGAGTGACAATCGAGCGTGCGCTCCGATGAACCTTCGAAGAGGAGAATGATGCTGCTCGATCGGCTGCCGGGACACAAACATTGAACGGACTCGTGATCGACGAAGAAGTGAGCTTTAGCGCTCTGATTTAGGGCTCAGACTTCAATTTGGGGCAAAGAGAAATAGATCGGGGCGACGTTTTGATGACACGGACCTATTCATTGAAGGTATTTGCCACGTAGGAGAGAGATATTATTAACATAAGTCACATCAGCATTTTTCGTTGGTCAAGTTGGATGGAGTTAACGAAAGAACTCGATTACATCGATTTGATAAGTTTTAGGACTTGATTGCACTTTTCATAAGTTTTAGGACTCAATTGCAATTATTGATAAATTTTAGTACTTCAAGTGAACATATCTCTCTCTCTTTTTTTTTTAATGTCGGATTCCCTGATTTTATATGTCTTTGATTATGAACATGTGATATGATTTCCTTAACAGAAAGCCTATAAATAAACTCTCCATGTACTTTTCTATATATGGAAATATGCAGAAGATTCTTCAATTTATCTCTTCCTCTTTATTCTTAACTGATCGAACATGAGTAATTACTCTCTTTTTTACTTGCAATAGTTTATGTTCCTCTCTTAATTAGAAGAAGAAAGTTGGTGAATTTTGTTCATGCCACTGCATATATCATATGTTTTTTCAAATTGAATTTACATTGCCGATTCTCCTTTACTTTTGTCTTGTGTGGGTGAAAAAAAGTATACTAATGACTATCTTGAGGCATTGTATTCACTTATTGGCCTATATAACCTTTATCGGTGAACTGGCTTGGCTACAGAGTATATGTAGCAATCCATGCATACGTACATACATCTGATCTTAGGGCAAAACGAACGATCTCTGCCAAATCTAGATGGTTCTGCTGACAAAGTCGACTCTGAAATTTATTATCTCGCTGATTTTTTAAAAGTAGTTCATAATACGTGAAAATGAGAAATATATGAATAAAAGTCAACCAAAAAAGTGATACATAGAACTTGGATTTGCGCTTTCATCGGATTCCTGAGCACGTAAGGAGGCTTCCGTGTTCGACCCTCCCTAAAAAAAGGAGCTTCCGTGCATAGATAGACACCACAACTAGTTTTGGAGATGATTTTTGGGCACACAGAGGTGGCTTAGCTCTAATCTGTTCTCTTGGAATCTAAGATCTCCAAATAGGGCTAGAGGCAAAATCAATCACCACTGAAACAAGTTCGTCCAAATATCTATGCAATGTCGTTAACATCGTCATTATTGATTGTTAGAAGACTGCCGGATCTTATCAGCGTCATTATCGATCGTGAGAAGACTGCCAGAGCTTGTCGGCTGCTCCATCTTTCACACCTTCGAAAAACAATGCAACAAAGGCGCGCATCACGTAGCGAAATCAGGACGCGACTGCGCAAGCAACCTTGCCGGACACGAGAGTAATGATCCTACATTGGGTTCATATTGGATAACACATTTTGCTTAAAGGGTGACGTTGTAAATGATGTCAACGCTGCGCGTCACGTGGCGCCTTTTCATACAAGAAAGAATGAATTGTAACCTTCCCCCGGCGTTTGCCCCTTTACCCCGCACTTGCCGCGGTTGTGGAGAGTGCAACAAAAAAGTTGGTAAAAGATTGCACCGACGGAACTTGTTACGATAGCATGAAAAGGAGAGTATAGAGGTCAAAAGAAGGAAAATAGATGCAAGTGAGGCTCCTCCCGTCAGTTCGTTGACTCTTGAAATCAGAAGATGGGCTTCTGCGTTTCCTGTTCTAGTCTTAGCCCTGAAAATACAATTTTGGAGAAAAGAAGGAGAAGGGAATATTATATGATTAGAGCCGTAAATGGGTGGGCCGAATAGAAAATAATCCGATAATGAATGGGTTTTTTTTTTTTTTTTGCTTTTTATTTCCCATAAGGAATGACACATTGGAACCGGATAAGGAATTGGAAAGAAGTTGTTTTTGAACTCTTGCTCGGAATGTTGACCAAAAAACATAAAAAATAAAAAATTATCGAACACTCTTGCATAACCTTGTAATTTCTCCGCAAACTTATCTCTTGACACCATGCATTTAGCTGGTTGAAGAAATGGGGCCCAGACAACGAAGTACCAATCGAAGGAGAGGAAGAAGGAACAAGATGATAAGATTGAAGATATAAGTAGAGAAAGTATCACACCGAAGTCAAATCTTTTTCCTCTTGTCAATGAAGCACTTTTCCAAACCATTGTAGAACCGAGACAAGGGAAAATTTCAAATAAAAAAATGACCCATCTTCATTCTCTCAAATAACCTGAAGTGGACATTATTTCAAACAATAGCCTCAAATGCCCTAATTTTCTCAATTAAGGGTCTAAAGTGGATATTATTTCAAATAAGGGCCTAAAATGGGCATATCAATCTTTAAAAATGGCCTAACTCATCCATTGGTTAGATGCATTTTCGACATTTTCTTTTTCTCTTTTTCTTTATTTTTTCATTTTTCTATTTTTTCAAAATAAAAAAAAGTAAAAGTACAAAAATAAAGAAAAATAGGCAAGGGGAAGTCCTTTCTTTTGTGTGTTTTTTTTTTAACTTTCTTTTTAATTTTTAATAAAATTTAAATTGGTCCTCAATGGGTGATTTTCGATTTCATAGTGAGAAATCGTCCACCCTAGAAGCCGCCCAACCTAAAACCGATCACGCATATTTCATGCCTTTATTTATGATTTTACCTCTAGAAAGCCTTACAATTAGACATTATTTCTTGGAGAAGCGAGAGAACCAGGTTACCCTCAATCCTCGACTTTCTTGGAGTTAGAGGAGATCATATACCCATCAATGCATGGCCGAGTTGATTAAGAGATGGATTATTTCTTGTCAGGTCCCTGATTCAAATCTCCCAACTCGCGCTTCGTGACTTAAGTGGGGGTCGAGACTGATAGTTGTCGTGCTAGTACTCTCGATAAATAGTCGAGGTGTACGCACGCCGGCCTAAACACCTCGGTAAAAAAAAAAAAGACCAGACCTAAAGTGGTTATACAAAAAAAATACACCAGACCTGAAGCTTCCAAGAACAATATGAAGACATTATAAACTGATTTTCAATCTAATGCTAAAGGGACAAGTGCATTATAGTATTAAGACTTGTTGTGAAAATGCAATTTAGTCCTAAAACTTTTAGAAAGTGTGATCAAGTCTTATAACATATCAAATTGATAAAATCAAGTCTATCTATTAACACTGTCAATTTGATTAACAAAAAATGTTGAGTAGCATTTTTAAATGATTTTCTCTACTCTATGTGGTTTTTTTTTTAATCAAATATTATTTAGATTATATAAAAATTAAAAGAAAAAGCTAGAATTTTATTTAAAAAGACAAAGAAAAAAGAGAAAGGCATTGTCACGCCCTGAATCTATCAGGCACGCGAAATCCTGCCTTGGCCGTCTTGTCTCGGTGGTACCCAAGATCCATCGACCAACAATTTATAACTTTTAAATGATACAAACATACGGAGGTGATAAAACTTCTCCATACAATTCAGACTTAAGATGACTTAGGACATAGGGTACGTCTTGTTATAAATACCGACTACAGGTTCAGAGGGTACAACTCTAACTTCGAGGTAACATAAAATCTCTAAAATCACAAAAGTATAAATCCATATCATATAATTACTTCTTCAAATACCGATCATTAGCAAGCTCATATTTCTATCGCCTGGGACTTGAAAAAGTTAATCCCACGACGGGGTTAGATATAAATCTCAGTAAGTTAAACCTAACCCTAAACTAGGTTGTCAGTACCTCCAGACACTTTTGAAAACAAGTATTCTTAAATAAAAGGCCTTGATATGATAAAGACATAACTCCATCAATGTATATCATTCCACTAATTCAGAATTGACTCGATTTAGTCATAAAATTTCACAAATAAAGCTGAACTTCGTGTTATGGCAGGGCTTTCAATAGAAATCTCCACTTGAGACATTTTCAAATTTCTCAAGATCATAACGAGGCATTTCCTTTGCATATCTCAATCAAATTCCAATCATCCATATTAGGTTGTCAAGCACCTGCGTCATAACGCTTTAGGCCATTTAGGCATTCACTTGATCATATAAGGTATTTCTACCAATCATCACTATCCAAGCCTGCATCATAACGCATTAGGCTATTATAACATGTTTGGCAAGACCCGCGTCACAACGCCTCAGGTCAACATATACATATTGCTAAGACTCGCGTAAGAATGCCTTAGGTCGTGTTCCTCAATCACCCGCGGAACAATGCATCAGGCTAGGATACTACCCGCGTAATAACATATCAGGTTAGTCATCCTTATTTTGCTAAGTACAATATCTCGCGTAACAACGCATCAGGATAATCCAAACCATGCGTCATAACGCATCAGGGTATAATTTGCCTTTCATAGACCCGTGACACAACGCTTCAGGTCAACATATCCATATTGTCAGGACCCACGTAAGAACGCCTTAGGTCGTGTTCCTCAATCACCCGCGTAACAACGCATCAGGCTAGGATACTACCCACGTAATAACGCCTCAGGTTAGTTATCTTTACTTGGCCAAGTACAATATCCTGCGTAACAACGCATCAGAATAATCCAAACCCCGCGTCATAACGCATCAGGGTACAATTTGCCTTTCATAGACCCGTGTCACAATGCTTCAGGTCAAATCCCCCGTAATAACGTCTCAGGATTTACTCAAGCCACGCGCTTAACGCATCAAGGCATCACATGCACATGTACTCACAATACAATAACTCACTGGCCAAATAAATTTCAATGCACAATAACAAGGAGGCAACCTCATAGTTCGGCCTCTACATATCAAGTTACTAATCCTCACATCACGTTCCATGGCCAAGCACCACAAAGGCAAATCGAGTAATTCAATCAATCACTCTACATTGGCACAAGCGAGTGCGGCCATTTCGCAAAATTTCAAGGCTTGACACAAAATCATGGTTTCACAAATCGCCTCGAGACTCAATCAGTAATTCAACTCGCTCAAAGTATTCAAACCAAATAGGAATCTCCACAAAGCATGTCAAAAGGTTCAACTACCTTCCACAAATAAATTAAGATTCGTTAATCCAACCTCGATTCCACAGTTTTCATGCCGTGAACCACTCAAGTTCAACTCATCAGAAACAGAGCAGATTCGGATTTGAGATCCCACAAGTAGAACCGGTTCATAAATCACCACTTTCCTCGAACAATAACGTCCCTTAGTAACCTAATATCCTACTAGAAGGTTAGGATCAACTTACCGCATAATTTTAGCTAGCAAAGTCTCACAATTAGTCGCTTGAAGCCTTTGAACCAAGCTGACCAAAACAGGGCATAACTGATTCTTGGAAATTTCGCACAAATCGACTATTAAACTTCATCCATACCTCATTCTAATCACCATAGTCCATGCTAACATCTATATCTATATGTTAGGGGGTCTTACCAACAATTCCAAGGTAAGGCAACACTTCAACGAGCCTCCAAATGGCTCGATTTGCTCGGTTAGTGTAGGGCAGTGTAGTCCTAGAGGAAATCGCACAAAATCAGCCATCAAACTCCTTCTAAACTCAATCATATCATGCAATCACCTCATCAACACATTGATCTATGTCGCTAAGGGTCATACCAGAAATTTTGGGGCAAAGAGACATCGACAAGAGCCTCCAAATAGCTCGGTTCCACCCGAACAGCAGAGGGACAAAATCTGTCCAATTTTCTTCCGACGAAAGCCACTCACAATCAGTCCTTAAATCTCATAAAAATTCATCCTTCACAATTATACATATCTTAGCAAGGCTTGAGAGGTGATCTTACCAAGATTGAAGCCAAAACAAGCCCGAAAATTCCATTTGAAGCTCATCGGGTCGGAACAGGATCGGGCAACGACCTTTGCCCACTCAAACGACTCTACGGGAAAAAAGGCTGGGTATATTTTTTCCCATAATACCTTTTTAGAATGACAAGAGAAAGAGCTTTCTAATGGTGGGTGGCACGCCTCAATCCGATATCGGACGAAGAAGTTATGGCCGAAACAGTGGACATGGTCGGAACTGAGTTGGTAAGCCGAGCGAGCGAGAGAGAGAGAGAGAGAGAGAGAGAGAGAGAGAGAGAGAGAGAGAGAGAGAGATATTTGAGAGAAAATGGCAAGAGAGAAAGAGATGGCCGGCCAAAATGAGAGAGGAGAGAGAGAAAGTGATCTTCTTCTACATTCCAAATGGTCAACATGAAGAATGGTAGGTTAAAAGTTGTTTAATAAATGTCCATTCACCATCCATTAACACTTGTTCATATGTCAATCAAGTCTTCATCAAAGGGCTGTTATTTTTCTTAATTTTCGGCAGCCATAGGGTATTGCAATTGACCAAAATGCCCTCATTCCATTTATTAAGGCAAAGTTAAGGCCTGAGGGGCAAAATGGTAATTTTACCCTCGACGTCCGGAACGTCGTTTTTTCAATTTAATTTATCTTCGATGAGGCGACGTCTAATTCGATTAGAACATTGGAACCTTTATTTACCATTTTTTTTAATTTTGAGATTCCATTTTATATCTCAAACCTCGAGGTGTTAGAAATTTGGAATGTCACAGGCATGGCTCATCGATAGGGGTTACTACCGCCATAGCCCATTGTCAGAGGGGCTGACGACCTTTGTTGGGCAATGGCAAGGGTGGTCGGCCCTTGCTTGGGTCGACGGGACGTCACCCTAGCCTAGCGAGGCCAACCACCCTCTCCTAGGGTCAATTAGTTGTTGGCCCCCCTAGTGATTGGCAGTGTCGCCGCCGCCTTGCCAGCATATCCGCCTTTTTTTTCATTTTTTTAAATAACTTTTATTTTTTAGTTCTTTTAATATATTTTTTAAATATATGAAAACAAAATAATAAATAATTCCACATATGAGAGAGAATTTAATTTTAAAATGTCATATCAATATTTTTCATTAGTCAAATTAACGGTATTGACGAAAGTACTCAATTGCACAAACTTAATAAGTTTTAATACTTTATTACTCTTTTTGAAAGTTTTAAGATTCAAATTCACGTTCGCAATAAATTTCAAGACTTATGATGCACGTATATCTGTATCAAAATTGAATAGTCGACCAATGCATGTAACATAATCAGGGGAAAAGTAGCCTAGCGCTGCTCTTGACTTTGCCTACTCCCATCTTCTAGTTTATTTCCTCGTTTTTATGTAATTGTCTAAAGGCATTAAACTTTTATGTACGTAGTAATCCTTGGCACGAAAAAGTGATGATAACAAAAAAGATCTCCACAAAAAACCGATGCATTTCAAAACTTAAATTTGTTGAGACCACGCTATTGAAGATTAAGAGACGTTGAATTCTTACATATACATGCTCGACCGAAACCCTCTCATTAAGGATGATTGATCATCAGAAAAATGTTACGCGTGTTGTATATTAGACGAAGGACAAATTTGCCACAATTTCTTCCTTTTTTTTAAAATATATATTTGGGCCCAAAAATACTTATCTGTTATCACAAATGGAGAAGGGCCATTTAGTGGAAGATTTGAAGTGTGCAATGCACGTGACTAATTAGGAGGTGCTTCAGAAGCTGCCATGTGTCTTGAATGGCCAGATTTTTGGGAAGCTTCTCCTCACAAGAAAATTCGGCATGAAGCATCAACAGTTCACAATTTTTCGCATAAAAAAGCCACAAAAAGCTTATCCTTAATTATACTTAACTTTAACAAATTTCCAAAGAAAAAATTATTTGGCTATCATGATTTTTTTTTCTATTGACAAACGAGAAAGCTTCCTTATTTAGGTAGTGTTATGCCAATGCGGAAACTAAAACGAAATTAAAACCGAGAAGAAGAAAAAAACTCCAAGATTTATGTGAAAACCCTTGCGGAAAAAATCACGGGGAGAGGAGAAGTGAAATCCACTATAGAATCAAAGACTACAAAAGGCGGTTCAAATATGCTTCTGTATCTAACAGTTTGAGAAAGAACAATATTTATACTATTACCCTCAAACCCTAATGTTTTTTCAAGACGTATTTACAAATTTTCACCTTGTCTTGAATTCCTCAAGTAGACATAAGTAATAAAAAGTCTTCTCCTCCCATCAGTGTAAAACTCAGTTATAGTAAATATTAACCAAATCCAAGCAATGCTCCTTACCAAAAAAAAAAAAAAAAACCAAATCCAAGCAATGCTTGAATTTAGCAATAGGCAAAGACTTCGTCAACATATCAGCTAGATTGTTTTCTATACCAATTTTCAAGTCCTTAATATAGCCATCAACAAGAATGTCTCGAATATAATGATACCGCACATCAATGTGCTTTGTCCTCTCATGATACATCCGATCTTTAGTAAGATGTATAGCACGCTGACTATCACAATGGACAATAGTCACATTATAATTCACATTGAGCTTTCCAAATAAGCCTCTTAACATTATAGCCCCTTTAATTGCCTCTGTAATAGCTGTATATTCTGCCTCTGTAGTAGACAAAGCAATTGTATGCTGTAAAGAAGCGTTCCAACTGACTGCACAACCTCCAATAATAAAGATGTACCTAGTCAACGACCTCCTTTTATCGAGGTCATCAGCATAATTAGAATCAATATATCCTGTAAGAGTATCACCAATTTTCCAGAACGTTAAACCATGATTTGAGGCACCCCTCAAATATCTCAAAATCCACTTCACTGCTTGCCATGAATATTTCCTAGGCATGATAAGTATCTATTTACCAAGCTAACAACATGTGATATGTCAGGTCGAGTGCAAATCATAGCATACATAATGCTACCAACTACACTAGAATATGAAATATATGGCATATATTTTATTTCCTTATTTGTATGTGGACATAAATCAGCTAATAAGCTAAAGTGAGCAGTAAGAGGAGTACCTACAGGTTTGACATCTTTCATGCCAAAGCGATCTAACATCTTCTCAACGTAGCTTTTCTGGAAAAGATACAATTTTCTTCTTTTTTGATCTCACCAAATTTCCATGCCTAGGATTTTCTTCACCGAACTTAAATCCTTCATATCAAATTCAGATCTTGACTGTGCCTTAAATTCTATATATCATTTGTATCTTTTGCTGCAATCAACATGCCATCAACGTATAACAACAGATAAATATAAGTCCCATTTGGAAGTTTGCACATATATACACAACTGTCATATTTGATTCTACAATAGCCAAGTTGCATCATAAACGGATCAAATCTTTTATACAAATGTCTAGGGGATTGCTTTAAGACATAGATGGATTTTTTCAATGAACAAATATGATCTTCCTTACCTTCAAACTGAAAACCTTCTAATTGATCCATATAGTTTTTCTTCAAGTTCACCATGAATAGCTAACGCAAGAAAAAACCTGAATAGAGATGTGTTTAACGACAGGTGAAAACACATCATTAAAATTAACTCCCTCAATCTGACTATAGCCCTTAGCAACTAGACATGCTTTAAATCCAATGTCTTCAACTCCAGGAATACTTTTCTTTTTTTTTGAAAACCCACTTGCAACCCACAATTTTCTTTTTCTTTTGGTGGTTTGACAAGCTCCCAAGTTTGATTATTTTCAAGTGAGCCAATGCGGTTTTTGGACCAGTGGACGTTGTAGTGTAGCAATGTGGGCTGATGGGCGTTGATGAAGATTCAAGTTGAGATAAATTGGTGCGGAAGGATACCTAAATTAAGGGGGAGAAAATCTAATACTAGAGCTCACACGTGAGGAGGAGATTGTTAGGATGCACATGTGAGTTATATTGGCGAAGTCTTACATTGAAAAATTAACATGGTATAGAGCAGTTAATATTTTTAAATTGACCCATAACTCATTAGCTAAAACTTTTGAGTAAATGTGAGTCCAACTAGATAAGTTAACGGGCTCAGACTTAGATTCTCTCTTGGCGATCTCTCTAAGTAAAAGTATTGTACTTCTGTTGTGCACTCCCAATAGGTAGATTCTTAATTCATAGAGTACCCTATTAAGAAGCTAGTTGTATGAAAAATTAGAATTACACAGACACAATTAGCGAACATGTCGTCAATTATTTAACCATTAAGCCAATCTTGCAGGTTAATCAATTCTTTCTCCCTGTTCTGTCCCTTCTCTCTTGGCCCTTGGGGGTGTTTTTCTGTTAGGCTTCTGGAAAGTAGAAGGCCATCTTTCCCTTGATACTTCTTAAGTATGTGCTCGTGCGCTTGACCTTTCACAAGCTTTAACTAGTTCACCTTTCTGAGCTATCTTAAGAGCGCATTCTCCATGGCAAACACTATAATATGGGGATTTGTCTACGTTTTTATTGCTTATTATAATATTCAGGGAAAATTTCAAAAAAAAAAGGGACCGAAGTGTCGTCTTTTTCTCAAATAAGAGGTTGAATTGAACTTTATTACAAATAAATACTTGAAGTGCTCAATTTATTTCAAAAGAGGGCAAAATCGAAAGGCATTTTTGTCTTTTATTTTTTTTTTGTTACTTTTTAAATATTTTTCTCTTTAACTTTTCATTTTCCCCTCCATCCCATCCCCTCTCATGTTCATCATCTTCCCACCTGCCCCGAACGTCTTCTTCACCGATTGCGATAGGCCATGGTGGTTCAGAATAACTGTATTCATAGCCGGAATCTTTAACAAGAAAACAAACGAAATTTGAGCTTACATTAAAATTTCCAACTGTTTTCTCCTCGTTCAGACCAAGAAATTGAAGAGCTCTTATTCCACCATCCACTGCTGTAACTGCGGATTCCATGAAAATAGAACAAGCTTTCTTCTTAAAATAGCTCAAGGAAACGGCACTATCTTTAGCAAATCCGTGCATGAGTGGTACCTTTACAGGAAGAGATTTTAAGCAAGCGCTCGATGACTTTTCGATCGATGAGGTTGTCATAAATGGCGAGGACGTGGACCTCCTTGGAGTCGTACGGTGGTAGGTTGCTGCCGTCGAGCTAGTCGGACGACCTCCTCAGCCATGAGACCACGTCGTTCCTCGACATGCTACTTATCGAAGAAGCGCAGCGGTAGAAATATCCCCAGACGAAGCAAAAAGTCGGGCTCTTTCTTTCTTCTCTAATTGCTTTCGGCTTCTCCCTCGGAACTCCTTTCTCTGAAGCAGGGCAAAAATAGGGCCGTGTTGCATGGTGCCCTTTGCTGTATATACCACCAGTTAAGACCGTGATTGTAAATAACTTGAGTCAATTTCGTCAATGTCCATCTCTTTGGAATCGATTGAGTTCGAAGCTCGGTCCAATGTTCTTGTTTTGATTTGACGACGAACCACCGGTCCGATCTTGCTGACCACCCACACAGGCACCAAGAAGACGTACAGGGCGGGGGGAAGGTGATGAATAGGAGGGGAGGGCAGGGGAAAAAGAAAAGGTAAAAAGAAAAATATTTAAAAAATTAAAAAAAATTAAAAGACAAAAATGACCTTCGATTAGGCCTACTTTTGAAACAAATTGAACATTTCAGGCCCTTAATTAAAATAAATTTCATTTCAGACACTTATTTGAGAAAACGACGGTATTTTGGGCCCTTTTTGAAAATTGTCCTAATATTTATGCATGCTATAATGATGGGGTATGAGTAAGTACATATTAAATTCCACCCATTTGAATGGTTGATTGGCATATTGAAGTTGGGTACCTGGCATATCGAAGTTGGGTAGCTCCTCTTTTCGTGGGACGCTTTATCGTGAATATAATCATACTTGGCAAAAAGGGAAAAAAATCGAAGCATGAAGGTTTACAATTTAATTTGATCTACAGCCACACACTTTTTTTATGTAATTCAATCAGATTATATGTTCTTTAGAGAGCATACCTAAGTTACAATTACAGAATTCAAGAAAAAGTAACACTTTTTTTCTTTCTGATCATCAATTGAAAATGATTTTATTATCGAGTATTTTTGGCCAGGTATTTAATTAGATTTATGTTTTTATATGTAAAAAAACATAAATTTCCATATATTAAATCAAATTTAAAATTTTTTGCCAATTGAATCCTGCATCTTGTATTTAGATTAAAACAAATTCCATCATCACGTATACTCTTCTTTTTCATGTTTAGTCTTGAGATTGAAATGTGTATAAAAACAATGATGCGGCATTCTTCGTGGAAGATTCTGATGGGAAGAAAAAAAAGGTTGAAAACGAACTGTTTTTTGTCGAGAAGTCACACGAACCGACCAACTGATTTTGAAACTCGGAGCTCTCGTTTGATTTCGAAGCGCGAAAGGACTGAGCTCAAGCTGGGACATGGTTGATGTACACCGGAGGTTTTGTCTGGACGTCATGTCAACCAATCCACTGTTTTTGAAACTCGGAGCTCACGTCCTAATGTTTTTGTCTGGACGTCACGCAAACCAATCCACTATTCTTGAAACTCAGAGCTTATATCCATTTGATTTCGAAGCGCGAAAGACTAAGCTTAGGATAGAGGTGGGGTGACGTACACGCAGCATTTCTAGAGCCTGAACGGAGGCGGCGCTCAGTACTGTTCAACAGTGGTTCATTCATCATTCCTATATAGGAGCTCACGTGCGACTTCCGTCTTCCGCTGGTCATCGGTGGGCACAAGTACAGGCTGATCTATGCCATAATCGGGTGGGTCATCTGGAGAAGCAAAGAGGACTTGCCTGAATAGCTCATCCTTTACATAAACTATCTTAATGCTGACAACCCACATTTACCCTCAACTTCTCCAAAGGTGAATCCATATCACATCATCAATTTTCATCCGAAAAAAAAAAGAGTTCCTTATTATTTTGACAATGAATGGAATGCCATTTTTAAAAATATTTTACAACTGGCAAGCAGGCTCAAGTCAAGTAATTGCTTAACATTAACAATTCATCCGGTTGGGCCAAGAGGTAAGAAGCTAAATAGATTGTCAAGAATGCCGGAGTCAAATTTTCTTTTGCTTGTCATAATGGATTGATTAGCATTGTCAAATTTTGTGACTAATCTCTGGGATAGTGAAATGTGATGGAGAACTCCGACGAGAACAAAATGGTCTTCACATTCCACGAGATGCTCGAGTTACCTTTGATATCTCCAACCCACGCTTCAATTCAAGCTAGCACTTGACTTTATATGTGAATGTTCAGCGATGGTTCATCCACGAATATAATAGAAATGGGTTTTCTAGGCACTCTTGTTTAACCCTCTACCGCTCATGAACCAAGTCATGCCCATCGCCTTCTTGGTGCCTTTATTAAGGTATTGTTTAATAGGTTGGCATCTCGTGAGCTTCTCAAGTATGCGCAGCGTCAAGGATTGATAAGTTGCTTGAGAAATGAAAGATGATGTTGGCCAGTAGTGCTGGTTAATGCAGATGATAGGCTATAGACCGGCGATCTTGAAGTGAAGTCGTGGCTCCAAGACCTCGGTAATTTGGTCTACGATGTTGATGATTTTTTAAGTGAGTTCAACACGGCATATGCCGAAGATAAGTCCATGTACATTCCCTTTTTCGGAGGGGTTGCTTCAGATTGAGCCTCACATCATTTGTGTTCAATTGCAAAATGAGATCCAAGATGGAAGTTATGGACAGTAGATTGAATGAATTAGATAAATACACCTAGCCTAAGGGAGAATGTCGGGAAGAGATCAGCATATGGCCGGTTGGATAAGCCGAATTCCATTGTGAATTTAACCGAGACTTGTTTCGTTTGTAAGGAGTATGAAGAAATTAAGATCCTCAGATTACTAATCGGATAAGAAGAATACAACACATGTACAAATCTGAAAGTGATCCTGGTATTGGGAAGACAACGTTGGCTTAGTAAGTTTGCAGTGATGCTAGATCTGTGTGTCGAGCTAGGATATAAGCTTGAAAGCTCTAGATAGAGAAAGCTTCAAGAGAAGAATGCTTTGTATTGCTTGTCATTGGATGCTTCAAATAAGGGGAACACATCTCCTTATATACGAGAGGGCCTCTTGTTACAACCGCTGATCTAATCTCAATCTAATGGCTTACATTGCATCTTCCCATTCACTCAACTATCAACATAAAGCAGAAAGTTCTAAAGTATGAGATAATACACTATCGCCCACCCTTGAAAATATTCTAGAGAGCCCTAGAAAATTCACATCGAAATTATGAGTTTTTCTTTTGTATTTAATCACCAGGTGGTATCTAACCGACTTTCACAAGCTAAAACTAGTACATTGATCATGTGCTATAATGTGATTCCATAGCAAAAACTATAATTTGGAGATTTGGCTATGTTTTTATCATTGGTATAACATTTATGTATGCTATAATAATGGGTACGGCCGCCTACTTAAATGGTTATGGGACAAATTGAAGTGAGGTAGCTACTCTCTTCGTGGGAGGCTTTACGGTGAATA
This sequence comes from Rhodomyrtus tomentosa, assembly GCA_028455895.1. Taxonomy (NCBI): domain Eukaryota; kingdom Viridiplantae; phylum Streptophyta; class Magnoliopsida; order Myrtales; family Myrtaceae; genus Rhodomyrtus; species Rhodomyrtus tomentosa. Next base: position 5,372,206 of record JAPCWY010000003.1, on the reverse strand, counting down.
TAATCATATGTCGCAAAAAGGGAGAAAACAAATCAAAGATTGAAGGTTTGCGATTTAATTTGATCTATAGCAAACTGATTTTTCTTTGTCATGTAATTCAATCTAATTATGTGTTCTTGAGAGAACATACCTAAGTTATAACCACAGAATTCAAGAAGTATAAGTTGCCCAACATTAAATTAAATTAAATTATTTTTTGCCAATTGAATCTTTAGTCTTCTTTTTTGTGTTCATCTTGTGAAATATGTACAAAAATAACGACGCAACATTCTACTTCGAAAATTCCGATTGGAAGGAAAAATGTAAAAAAGTGGAGAACAAAATATTTTTGTCCGGATGTCACGCAAATCTACCAATTGTTTTTGAAACTAGAGCTCGCGTCTATCTGTGTTGGGATGTACGGGGTGTACGGGAAGTATCGTTTGTAGGGCCTCAACTCCAAACATAAACGATGCTCGTATTGCTCGCTCGCACCACTCCATCTACCAACCTCCTGGCAGAATCGCAACGAACACAAGCGATCGAGCCTATGGCAGCTCCAAGTTCGTATGCACCGTCTATATATCTATCGTTATCTATCGTATTCTTACCAGATTCTGCTCGGTTTTGGTTTTTTATGTCCTCGTAGCACCGTTGCTTTCATTTCTAGAGCATCAACTCTGAATGCAGACGAAACGAGGGATCTAATTTTCGATAAGTCTCGAGATTAAAAGATACAATTAGAAGAATTGCATGAAACAATCAATATCTGATTTTGGCTAAATAGGAAGATTCAAGGAAAGCAATCTCTCCTTGGCGGGTAAAAATAATTTTGCAAAGTTAGATTCCGATGCGATTTGTATTCTATATTATACATTCATAAACTAAGAATTGGAACTACTAGAGAAAATAAATTAACTACAAGTGGTCGGACACTAAGGTTAGGTTTGTTTCGCGAAAAAGGAATCATTTTGAAAATTATTTTTTTTACAAATGACCGCTTCATTGCTTACAAAAATGAATGAAAGAAAGATATTTTTATCATTTACGAAGATGTTTAGATATAAATTATTGTCGAGAACATTCCCTTGCAATTGGTGCGAATCCTCTCAAAAACCAATTCACAAATCTTTATGTGCGAACTTCATGAGAACTTTTCCAAGTCCCAATAAAAAAAATCTCTTGACACAAACTTGCCTGAGTACTAATTCAAATGACTTTTCATGCGAAACTCTCCCTTGCAATTGGTACGAACATTGCCCAAAGCCAATTCACAAAGCTTTTGGAGCAAATTTTGTACCAACTTTTCCAAGTGCCTAGAAAAAATCACGTGGAGCAAATTTCGTGCGAGCTTTCCCAATGTTAAAAAATTAGTTATGTTTTTATCGCTAATTATAATATTTATGCATGTTATAATGATGTCCTATGAAGAAGGACGTATTAAATTTCGTCTATTTGAATGATTGATAAGCATATTGAAGTTGGGTAGCTCCTCTTTCCGTGGGAGGCTCTATCATGAATATAATCATACTTGGAAGAAAGGGAAAAAAAAGCTTGAAGGTTTGCAATTTAATTTTATCTATAGCCACACATTTTTTTTAATGTAATTCAATCCGATTATATGTTCTTTAGAGAGCATACCTAAGTTACAATGATAGAATTAAAAAAGAGTAATAATTCTTTTTTCTTTCTGATCATCAATTGAAAATGATTTTATTATCAAGTGTTTTTGGCCAAGTATTTAATTAGATTTATGGTTCTATATGTAACAAAAATTTAAAATTCCATATTTTAAATTAAATTAAAATATTTTGACTAGTTAAATCCTGCATCTTGTATTTAGACTAAAAAAAATATTCCATCATCAAGTATAGATTTCTTTTTCATTTTTATTCTTGAGATTGAAATGTATATAAAAATAATGAATGATTTTGAAAAATATTTTTTTACAAATGACCGTGTCATTGCTTACAAAAATGAGCGAAGGAAAGATATTTTTATCATTTATGAAGACGTTTAGATATAAATTATTGTCGAGAACATTCCCTTACAATTGGTGCGACCACTCTCAAAAATCAATTTACAAAGTTTTTTGTGTGAACTTTCCCAAGTGCCTATAAAAAAAATCCTCTTGTTGCAAACTTGCCCTCATACTAATTCATATAACTTTTCATGCGAACTTTCCCTTGCAATTGGTGCGAACATTGCCCAAAGCCAATTCACAAAGCTTTTGGAGCAAATTTTGTACGAACTTTCCCAAGTGCCTAGAAAAAATCACTTGGTGCAAATTTCGTGTGAACTTTCCTAGTGCCTAGAAAAAATCAGTTATGTTTTTATCGCTAATTATAATATTTATGCATGCTATAATGATGGGGTATGAATAAGTACATATTAAATTTCGTCTATTTGAATGGCTGATAGGAGATAAGATTATTTTAGTTAAGCTAGAGATATGATTATTTTAAATTTCAATGATAGAGTTGTTGATGTTAAAATAATAAGAGATAGTATTATTTTAGTTAAGCTAGAGATAGGATTATTTTAGGAGATAGTATTATATTAAATTTCAAGGATAGAGTTGTTGATATTAAAAGAATATGAGATATGATTATTTTAATTAAGCTAGTAGTGAGGGATTTGATTCTGAATATCCTTAGTGTGTATGCCCTTCAAGTTGGACTGCAAGCGTCCGATAAGAGCATATTTTAGGAAGATTTGGAATAGATTTTAATGCGGATACCACACGAGGAGAGGTATTCATAGGAGGAGATCTAAATGGACATGTCGGTCAGAGTAGTGGAGGTTTTGACAGAATTCATGGATGTTTTGGATATGGGACTAGAAATGAGGCTGGCGAAGACATCTTGAGTGTGGCATTAGCTTATGATTTGATATTGGTAAACAACTTTTTTAGGAAAAGAGAGCCACATCCAATCACTTTTCGCATCGATCAAAATTATAGACAGATTGATTTCTTTCTTACCAGAAGAGAAGATATAGCTTCATATGTAGATTGTAAGGTATATCCTGGTGAATGTGTAGCTACACAATATAAGTTGGTGGTCTTAGAAGTTCGGTATAACAAAGTACAGAAGATGAAGAGAAGTGCATAGCACCCCAGAGTAGGATGATGAAAGTTACATGAGGAGAAACAAACAGAATTCAAGAAAAAAAATGTTACAGGAAGAACCGTGGCGACTAGAGGGAGAAGTAAATATAATGTGGAAAGAGATATCTAACTGCATCCAGACAGTGGCAAAAGGGGTGTTAGGGGAAAGTAGAGAAAATGGACATCAAATAAAAAAATCTGGTGGTGGAATGAAGAGGTGCATGAGGCAATTAAGAAGAAGAATGAATGTTTTAGATGCCTACATAAATGTTCTAATGAAGAGAATTTGTAAAAGTTTAGATTGGCGAGAAAAAAGTGCCAAGAAAGCTGTACGAGAGGTCAGAGGCAAGGTTTTCATCGATATATACAACAAACTTGGGCGCAAAGAAGGAGAAAACGACATCTATAGACTTGCAAAGTTAAGGGACAAGAAAAGTAAAGACTTGACACAAGTTAGATGTATCAAGGATGAAAATCGAATACTCTTGATAAGAGATGAAGACGTCAAGGGCAAGTGGATGAGTTATTTTAACAAACTTTTTATGGGGAGAGCAATAGAAATGAGGTGGATTTGGAAGATGCTTCTGATGATTCAAATAGAAGGTTTGTGCATAGAGTTAAAGCACGAGAAGTTAGGGAGGCATTAAAAAAGATGAAGTCATTAAATCAGGGGATTTTGTAATAAGTTTATTGACTAGTCTTTTTAACAAGATCGTCCATACTAATAAGATGCCTAATGAATGGAGGAAGATTATACTTGTGCCCATATACAAGAACAATGGGGATATCCAGAATTGTTCTAACTATAGAGGCATTAAGCTTATGAGTTATACAATGAAACTATGAAAGAGAGTTATTGAGTATCGTTTGAGAATGAAGACCAAGGTTTCTATCAATCAATTTGAATTTATGCTAGGAAGATCTACCACGGAGGCTATTTTCTTAATACGATAATTGATGAAGATATATCGAAAAAGAAAAAAAGACTTCCATATGGTGTTTTTTGATCTCGAGAAGGCGTATGATAAGATTTCAAGAAAGGTTTTGTGGTAGATTTTTAAGAAGAAAAAAGTACCTTCAAAGTATGTCGAGGCAATTAAGGACATGTATGACGGTGCTACTATATGTGTGAAGGCTTATAATGGCACATCAAGTTATTTTCCAATCACAATAGGCTTACACCAAGGCTTGGCTTTAAGCACTTACCTTTTTGCCCTGGTTATAGATGAGCTAATAAAAGATATTCAAGATAAGGTACCGTAGTGTATGCTATTTGCAAACGATATCGTGCTTATCGATGAGACCATGGCTGAGGTTAACGCTAAGTTAGAAGTATGGAGAAGCACGCTAGAATCTAAAGGATTTATGCTAAGTCGAAGTAAGACGGAATACTTGAAGTGTGAGTTTGACACGGCAGGAAGAAGGAATCAAGAAGCCGTAAATATGCTCGAACAGAAGGTACCCAAGAAATATATATTTAGATATTTGGGATCAATATTGTAAAAAAAGGGAAAGATTGATGAGAATGTAAGCCATAAAATTAAAGCAGGTTGGAGGAAATGGCGCAGTGCATTGGGAGTTTTGTTTGATCGCAAAATTTTTCTTAGGTTAAAAGGAAAATTTTATAGCACAACAATCAGACTTGCCATGTTATACATAGCTGAATGCTGGCCAGCATAAAAGAAACATAAGCATGAAATGGGAGTAACGAAAATGAGGATGTTAAGGTGGATGTGTGGTCATACAAGGATGGATAAGATAAGTAATGTAGAGATTCGACGAAAAGTTGAAGTAGAATCGGTGGCAGAAAAGATGGAGAGAGTATAGATTGAGATGATTTGAGTATATCCTTCGAAGGCCCTTAGATGCACCGGTACAAACAGAAATTTGCTATCGAGAACATAACACGAAAAAAGCAAGAGGTCGGTTGAAACTTACTTGGGAGAAAGCAGTAAAACAAGATTTAATGGAGTGAGAAATAGATTGACGTATAATTTGTCTTAGGATTGAGTGGAGGAAGGCTATTAGTGTTGTAGAGGGGTAGTGTATTGATATATATATATATATATATATATTTACTTATTTATTTTTACATATTTATCTCTTTTCTTTCCCTTGATTCTGCTTTTATTTTTATGATTTTTTGGGGTTTATCGACCGCCGACTCCAACTAGTTTGGGATAAAGGTATTGTTGATGTCGATTTGTTGATATTGAATGGCTGATAGGCATATCATAGTTGGGTAGCTCTTCCTTTCGTGGGAGTCTTTATCGTGAATATAATCATAATTGGCAAAAAGGGAAAAAAGAAATCGTAGCTTGAAGGTTTGCAATTTAATTTGATCTATAGCCACACATTTTTTTTAATGTAATTCAATCAGATTATATGTTCGATAGAGAGCATACCTAAGTTACAATGGCGGAATTTTAAAAAAAAAAAGTAGCAATTTTTTTTTCTTTTTGGTCATCAATTGAAAATGATTTTATTATCAAGTGTTTTTGGCCAAGTATTTAATTAGATTTATGTTTTTATATGTAACAAAAATATAAATTTCAATATATTAAATTAAATTAAACTTTTTTTTGGCCAATAGAATACTGCATCTTGTATTTAGACTAAAAAAAATTCCATCATCAAGTATAGATTTCTTTTTCATGTTTAGTCTTGAGATTGAAATGTGTATAAAAACAATGATGCGACATTCTTCATGGAAGATTCTGATGGGAAAAAAAATTAAAAACAAACATTTTTTTTTGGCGTCACAAGAAGTAACCAACTGATTTTGAAACTCGAAGCTCCCGTCCGTCTAATTTCAAAGCACAAAGGGACTGAGCTCAGGCTGGGACATGGATGACGTACACCTAAGGTTTTGTCAGGACGTCATGCGAGCCAATCCATTATTTTTCAAATTCGGAGCTTGCGCCCATTTGATTTCGAAGCACAAGAGAACTGAGCTCAGGCTTTTAGGTAGGAACACTTGGGGATTTGGTATCATTGTCCCGCAAACCAATCCACTATTCTTGAAACTCATAGCTCGTGTCTATTTGATTTGAGCTTAGGTTAGCAGTGGGGTGACGTACACGCAGAATTTCTAGAGCTTGAACAGAGGCGACACTCAGTACTGTTTAGCTGTGATTCATTGCACCGTTCCTATACCAGGAGCTCACATGGGACTTCCATCTTCCGTTGTTGTCGACGGACATAAGTACCAGGCTGATCTATGCCAGAATCGGGCGGGTCATCTGGAAAAGTAAAGAGGACTTTGCATGAACAGCTCATCCTTTACATAAACTATCTTGGTGCTGATCAACCTACCTTCACCATCAACTTCTCCAAAGGTGAATTCATATCACATCATCAATTTTCATCCGAAAGGAAAAGGAGTTCATTTTTATTTTGACGATGAATGGAATATCATTTTTAAAATTTTTTTGCACCAGCAAGCAAGCTCAAGTAAAGTAATTGCTCAATATTAACAGCTCATATGTCCTTATAGCACAGTTGCTTTCATTTCTAGAGCCTCAACTCTAAACGTAGACGAAACGAGGGATCTAGTTTGATATGCCTCAATATTAAAAGACACAATTAGAAGAATTGCATGAAACAATTGACATCTGATTTTAGTTGAATAGGAAGATAAAAGGAAAGTAATCTCTCCTTGGCGAGCAAAAACAATTTTGCAAAGTTAGATTCCTAAGCGATTTGAATTCCATATTGTACATTCGTAAACAAAGAATCTGAACTGCTGGAGAAAAATCGGACAATAAGGTTATGTTCGTTTCGCAAAAAAGGAATGATTTTGAAAAAAAAATATTTTTTTACAAATAACCTCTTCATTGCTTACAAAAATGAATGAATGAAAGATATTTTTATCATTTATGAAAATGTTTAGATATAAATTATTGTCCAGAACATTCCATTGCAATTGGTGTGACCACTCTTAGAAACCAATTCACAAAGCTTTTTGTGCAAACTTCATGCGAACTATCCCAAGTGCCTATAAAAAATTCTTTGGATGCAAAATTGCCCGAGTAGTAATTCAAATAACTTTTCATGAGAATTTTCCCTTACAATTGGTGCGAACATTGCCCAAAGCTAATTCACAAAGATTTTGGAGCAAATTTTGTACGAACTTTCCCAAGAGAAGAAATCACTTGGTGCAAATTTCGTGCAAACTTTCCCAAGTGCCTAGAAAAAATCAGTTATGTTTTTATCACTAATTATAATATTTATGCATGCTATAATGATGGAGTATGAATAAGTACATATTAAATTCCGCCTATTTGAATGGTTGATAGGCATATCGAAGTTGGGTAGCTCCTCTTTTCGTGGGAGGCTTTATCGTGAATATAATCATACTTGGCAAAAGGGGAAAAAAATCGAAGCTTGAAGGTTTGCAATTTAATTTGATCTATAGCCACACACTTTTTTTTTATGTAATTCAATCCGATGATATGTTTTTTATAGAGCATACCTAAGTTACAATGACAGAATTCAAGAAAAAGTAATATTTTTTTTCTTTCTAACCATCAATTGAAATTGATTTTATTATCAAATAGTTTTGGCCAAATATTTAATTAGATTTATGTTTTTATATGTAACAAAAATATAAATTTCCATTCATTAAATTAAATTAATTTTTTTGGTTAATTGTATCATGCATCTTGTATTTAGATTAAAAAAAATCCATCATCACGTATAATCTTCTTTTTCATGTTTAGTCTTGAGATTGAAATGTGTATAAAACAATGATGCGACATTCTTCATAGTAGATTCTGATGGGAAGAAAAAAAATTAAAAACAAACTATTTTTTTGGACGTCACGCGAACCAACCAATTGATTTTGAAACTGGGAGCTCCTGTCCATTTGATTTCGAAGCGCGAAGGGACTGAGCACATGTTGGGACATGGTTGACGTACATCTGAGGTTTTGTTAGGGCGTCATGTGAATCAATCCACTATTTTTGAAACTCGAAGCTCACGTCCGTAACCAGAAGCTCACGAGGACCTTCCGTCTTCCGCTGGTCATCGGCGGGCATAAGTACCAGGCTAGTCTATGCCAGAATCGGGTAGGTCATCTGGAGAAGTAAAGAGGACTTGCCTGAAGAGCTCATCCTTTGCATAAACTATCTTGATGATGATCAACCTACCTTCACCCTCAATTTCTCCAAAGGTGAATCCATATCACATCATCAGTTTTCATTCGAAAGGAAAAGAAGCTCATTGTTATTTTGTCGATAAATGCAATATCATTTTTTAAAAAAAAATTGCAGCAGCAAGCAATCTCAAGTAAAGTAATTTGCTCAATATTAATAATTCAAATGTCCTCATAGCACAATTGCTTTCATTTCTAGAGCCTCAACTCTAAACGAAGATGAAACGAGGGATCTAATTGTTGATAAGTCTCGAGATTAAAAGATACAATTAGAAGAATTGCATGAAACAATCAACATCTGATTTTGGCTAAATATGAAGACAGAAGGAAAGCAATCTCTCCTTGACGGGTAAAAACAATTGTGCAAAGTTAGATTCCTATGCGATTTGCATTCCATTTTATACATTCATAAACTAAGAATCTGAACTAGTGAAGAAAATAAATTAACTACAAGTGGTCAAAGTTATGTTCGTTTTGCGAAAAAGGAATGATTTTCAAAAATAATTTTTTTACAAATGACCGCTTCATTGCTTACAAAAATGAATGAAGGAAAGATATTTTTGTCAAAGATGTTTAGATATAAATTGTTGTCTAGAACATTCCCTTGCAATTGGTGCGACCACTCTCAGAAACCAATTCACAAATATTTTTGTGCGAACTTCTTGTGAACTTTCCCAATTGCCTATAAAAAAATCTCTTGATGCAAACTTGCCTGAGTACTAATTCAAATAATTTTTCATGCGAACTTTCCCTTATAATTGGTGCGAACATTGCCCAAAGCCAATTCAAAAAGCTTTTGCAGCAAATTTTGTACAAACTTTCCCATGTGCCTAGAAAGAATCACTTGGTGCAAATTTCGTGCTGAACTTTCCCAAATGCCTAGAAAAAATCAGTTATGTTTTTATCTCTAATTATAATATTTATGCATAATGGGGTATGAATAGTACATATTAAATTCCCCCTATTTGAATGGTTGATAGGCATATCGAAGATGGGCAGCTCCTCTTTTTGTGGGAGACTTTATCGTGATATATAATCAAACTTGGCAAAAAGGGAAAAAATCGAAGCTTGAAGGTTTGCAATTCAATTTTATCTATAGCCACACAATTTTGTTTATGTAATTCAATCCGATTATATGTTCTTTAGAGAGCATACCTAAGTTACAGTGACAAAATTCAAGAAAAAGTAATAATTTTTTTTTCTTTCTAATCATCATTTGAAAATGATTTTATTATCAAGTGTTTTAGGCAAAGTTTTTAATTAGATTTATGTTTTTATATGTAACAAAAATATAAATTTCCATATATTAAATTAAATTAATTGTTTTTGGCCAATTGAATCCTGCATCTTGTATTTAGATTTAAAAAATTCCATCATCATGTATAGTCTTCTTTTTCATGTTTAATCTTGAGATTGAAATGTGTATAAAAACCATGATACGACATTCTTCGTGGAAGATTCTAATGGGAAGAAAAAAAAAAGAAAAAGTTGAAAACATACTGTTTTTGTGTAGACGTCACATGAACCAACCAACTGATTTTGAAACTCGGAGCTCCCGTCCGTTTGATTTCAAAGAGGACTGAGCTCAGGTTGGGAGATGATTAACGTACACCTGAGGTTTTGTAGAGTCGTCATGCGAGCCAATCCACTATTTTTGAAACTCGGAGCTCACATCCGTTTGATTTCGAAGTACGAGAGAACTGAGCTTAGGCTTGGGGGTAGGTACACCTGGGGGTTTTCTATAGTTGTCATGCAAATCAATCTGCTATTTTTGAAACTCGGAACTCATGTCCATTTGTTTTCGAAGCGCGAGAGGACTGAGATTAGACAGGGGTAGTGTCATGCCCCGCACCCCATCGTGAGCACGCAATCATCCCTGCAAGTAAAACAACAACAATCTCTCGACGGTATCAAGGATCCACCTCATATAAAAAGAAAGGTCGATAGATAAAATAATTTACATTAAGCACACGGAAGCGGTTCCCAACAACTCCCCGTATAATATATATATACCCCAAGACTAAGCAGGACTGGATAGCATCATAAAGTCATACATCTACATCAACTGGTCACATCTACTACAGACCGCTATACAGCAAGGCGACGGGTAAACATGTCAAAAGGTGTCCACAAAATCCACCAAGGAAGGGGTCAGGTTGCTAATCCAAAAGTTAGGTCGACATCCGGAGTTGCCTAAGAGGAACTGCTAGAATCTCTGGTATCCTCGCTCTCCTCGGACGGCTCGTACTCGGAGAAAGTCTTCGACGGAACCTCCATAGAGTCCTCCATGGTTGCTTTCTGCGACTGCTCAGCCTGGTCTCCCTCCACGGTCGCCTCCTGGTCCGGCTCGGATAGATCTCTCTCGGACGGCTTCACCACGATGACCTCATCCTCTGGTCGTGGCATGGAAAACTTAGCTGTCGGCGTCCGCTCCGGGCCATTCCTCGATCCAACCACTGAACCCTCCGGAAACTTCTGATTCGAAGTCGTCTGACACCATGGAGGTATAACACCCTCTGGAACCTCGTGAGGCTTCAACGGCCCGACCTTCCTATCCCCGTCCTGTCTAAACCAAGCCTCAAATCGATGAGGCTTCCAGTCTGGTTTACCCCCATCTACCCAAACTACTGTACATTTCCTTAAGTATATATTTTCCTGCCTATCGAGAAACTCATCATAATACGCCGTCATCTCCTGCGAGTCACCGAACTTGATAGGCCACATAGCTACTGCCTAGAATCTGTAAAGTAAAATTTCCCAAAAATGGGTGAGATACACATCTCAGTAAGAAAAACCAAACCCTAGGTCAGGTTGACCGTCCACTCAGGCAGTCAAGTCACTCAACCTATCCAACTCATGTGCTCATGCAGGTATGACATTCATAATTCAATAAACAATAATGCATAGAGGACAGACATGCATTTATATTCTCATGTCACACACAGTTGCACGTATATGCTCGGCCTGTTACTTCACCGCATCAATCAGTCTCTGCCTGCCTCATTCTCTGGCTCGCGATTAAATAGCATCAGGCTCGGCCCGCGTAAACGCATCAAGCCCCTGTTTAATTTTCAGGCAGAGTCTATGAGCTCGTATTCTGTCCAGCAATTATATCGCATCAGGACTGTGGCTATCTCACCTGCAACTTCGTCGCATCAGGGTGCCACCTAATCAACGTCAATAGGACTGTGGCAGCAAGGGATGGCCAGAGGAGGCGGTCGTACGGACCGAACGGTGAGCTCCGGTCTGGTCGAGTGAAGGAGAAACTAGAGAAGAAGAAGAAGAAGGGGAAATGGTGGTGCTCTGTGATTTTTGGCTGAATGGGCGGTTTGAGGAGAGAGAGAGATAGAGCTGGTTATTATCCCAAAAATTTAATTAATTGAGGTGATTGGTAGGTGGGCATTAATTGGTGAAATGATCTACTACCCTTGGATGCTTGACACTTGTCTATTGTCCTTCTCAAGGGAATTCAATGGCCATCAATTGCTCTTCAATTTTCAGTAGCTTAAGGGGAGAAATGACCATTTTGCCCTTCGTTCAATTATAAAGACAAAATCCTAAGCTTGAGGGGCATTATGGTCTTTTTACCTCCGACGTTCGGAATGTCGTTTTTCTCGATTCTGACTTCTTCGATAGGGCGACGGTCAATCCTATTGACGTTGAAATTCTTGATTTTCCTTTTTGAAACTTTTCAGGACTCGTTTCTGATTGTTTCTTCTATCAGACGTGATTCCAGCCTATCCCGAACTGACAAGCGGTTTTTGCAGACTATACACATATCGACCCTGTGATCCTCATCACATTTAAGGCTCGTCCATTTGGTTGTCATGTAATTGCGATGGTTTATCGTTAGTCCCTAAGGTCTCCATCGTTATAATCCGATTTATGATAATTTTACAAATCGTACGTTGGTTAAGCGACATCACCCGCGCTCCAATCGTACGACGCTCGCATAGTAATCCTTGATCGTTCTTAGATCGGCCTTTTGATGGTTCTAAATATCCTCTCGACTATCCTTATGGTTAAAGCGTCGTTTCCTATTCAAGTCACCTAGGTCCACGTATCTCGTTTTCCGTTAGCCTTTCCCCTTTGGTCAGTCTACTCAAATTGATCAGATTTGAGCGGAATACAACTGAAATACATCGCTTGGTATAAATAAACTTCTCATTACAGAGTCTGAAGTTGATTGAAAATCAGAGTGTCACAGGTAGGGTGACGTACACGCAGAATTTCTAAAGTTTGAATGGAGGTGACGCTCGATACTCTTCAGCAGTGGTTCATGGCATTGTTCCTATATCAGGAGCTCACGACTTCCGTCTTCCGTTGGTCGTCAACAGGCACAAGTACAGGCTGGTTTATGCCATAATCGGGTGGGTCATCTGGAGAAACAAAGAGGACTAGTCTCAAGAGCTCATCCTTTACATCAACTTTCTTGATGCTGATCAACCCACTTTCACCCTCAACTTCTCCAAGGGTGAATCCATATCACATCATCAATTTTCATCCGAAAGGAAAAAGAGTTCCTTGTTATTTTGATGATGAATGGAATATCATTTTTAAAAATATTTTACACCGGCAAGCAGGCTCAAGTCAAGTAATTACTCAATATTAACAACTCATCCAGTTGGGCCAAGAGGTAAGAAGCTAAATAGATTGTCATGAATGCCGAAGTCAAAGTTTACTTTGTTGGTGACAATGGACTTATTTGCATTGTCAAATTTTGTGACTAATCTTAGGGATACTGAAATGTGATGGAGAACTGCGACGAGAACAAAATGGTCTTCATATTCCATGAGATGCTCGAGTTTCCTATGATATCCCAACCCACGCTTCAATTCGAGTTAGCCCCTGACTTTGTATGTGAATGTTCAACGATGGGTTCATCCACAGATATAATAGAAATCGGTGTTCTCGACACTCTTGTTTTACCCTCTGCTGCTTATGAACCAAGCCATGCCAGTCACTTTCTTGGCACCTTTATTAAGGTATTGTTAGCCTCTCGCGAGCTTCTCAAGTTTGCACAGCGTTAGAGATTGATAAACTGCTTGAGAAATGAAAGATGATGCTCGCCGGTAGTGCTAGTTGATGCAAAGGATAGGCTATAGACCGGCGATCTTGAGGTGAAGTCGTGGCTTAGAAATCTCAGTAATTTGGCCTATGACGTTGATGATTTGTTAAAAGAGTTCAACACAGCATTTATGTTCGACTGAAAAATGAGATCCAAGATGGATGTTATGGAAGACAAATTAAAGGAATTAGATAAATACTCTTAGCTTGAGGGAGAATGCCGGGAAGTGATCAGCATATAGCCGATGGATAAGACGAATTCCACTACGAATTTGATCGAGAATTGTTTTGTCTGTAGGGAGGATGAAGAAATAAAGATCCTCATATTACTAATCGGAGAAGAAGAATACAACACATGTATAGATCTAAAAGTGATCCCGGTGTTGGGAAGACAACGTTGGCTTAGTAAGTTTGCAGTGAAGCTAGCGAGTTAGGATATAAGCTTGAAAGCTCTTGAGAGAAATGCATTGTGTGGCTTGTCATTGGATGCTTTAAATAAGGGGAATACACCTCCTTATATATATTATAGGATATCTCGTTACAACCGTTGATCTAATCTCAATCTAGTGGCTTACATTACATCTTCCCATTTAATCAACTACTAACATAAAATAGAAAGTTTTAGAGTACGGATAATTACATTATCACCCACCCTTGAAATATTCTAGAGAACCCTAGAAAAATCACATCGAAATTCTCATTTTTTTTCTTTTGTATTTAATCACCAAGTGGTATGTAACCGACTTTCACAAGTCAAAACATTGACACCTTCCGAAGCCATCTTAAGAGCGCACTATCCACTCATTTGCTGTGATGTGATGCCATAGAAAAATTTATAATTTGGGGATTTGGCTATGTTTTTATTGTTGATATAACATTTATGTATGCTATAATAATGGGTATGGCCGCCTACTTAAATGGCTACGGGGAAAATTGAAGTGAGGTAGCTACTCTCTTCATGGGAGGCTTTACAATGAATATAATCATATGTGACAAAAAGGGAGAAAACAAATTGAAGCTTGAAGGTTTGCAATTTAATTCGGTCTATAGCTAGCCGATTTTTCTTTTTCAATTATTCAATCTGATTATGTGCTCTTGAGAGAGCATACCTAAGTTATAACCACATAATTCAAGAAGTATAAGTTGCCCAACATTAAATTAAATTAAATTCTTTTTTGCCAATTGAATCTTTATTCTTCATTTTCGGGCTCATCTTGAGATTGAAATATATACAAAAACAATGAAGCGACATTCTGCATCGAAAATTCTGATAGGAAGGAAAAATGTAAAAAGTGAAAAATAAACTATTTTTGTCCGAACGTCACCCAAACCTACCAATTGTTTTTGAAATTCGGAGCTCGCGTCTGTGTGCTGGGATGTATGGGGTGTACAGGAAGTATTGTGGTCCACCCATATAAGCTACCACATCCATTATAATGATGGATAACTACCAAAGGTAGTCATCCATTTTTGAACGTGAAAAGTCACATTTACAAGCGACTTTCTTCTCCCCCTCTTTGAGTTCCAACAATAGTGAATAGAGAGACTACAATGATGCTTCTCCCTTCTTTTCTCCCGAACGTGATATCGGGATGAACTCCCTTGCTACATTGTGGACATTTAATTTGTGAAAAATCGAGGTGCGTTCTTTCTGTGATGCACTTCTCCAATTAGTGATTCAAGTAAGCCTTTGGGTTTGTCAATTCCGCATAATCCGTTGCGTATGTTTCCCTTCAATTTCGTTTTGAAGCACAAAGAGACTGAGTTCAAGCTAGGGGTGGGGTGATGTACATGCGGTTTTGTCAGCTTCTTGGCATTTACTAGGCATGATCACGATTGTTGATTTTGATCCCCGCGGGTTCATCTGCTCCCCATACCATCGTTGCTTTCGTTTCTAGGGCCTCAACTCCAAACATAAACGATGCTCGTATTGCTCGCTTGCACCACTCCATCTACCAACCTCCTGGCAGAATCACAGCAAATGCAAGCGGTCGAGCCGACGGTAGCTCCAGGTTCGTATGCACCGTCTATATTTATCTATCATGATCTTACCAGAGTCCGCTCAATTTTGGGTTCAGATGTCCCGCAGCACAGTTGCTTCATTTCTAGAGCCTCAACTTTGAACGCAGACAAAACAAGGGATTTAATTTTTGATAAGTCTCGAGATTAAAAAATACGATTAAAGAATTGCATGAAACAATCAACATCTGATTTTGGCTGAATAGGAAGACAAAAGGAAAGCAATTTCTCCTTGGCGGGTAAATACAATTTTGCAAAGTTAGATTTTTATGCGATTTGCATTACATATTATACATTCATAAACTAAGAATCTGAACTAGTGGAGAAAATAAATTAACTACAAGCGATCGGACACTAATGTAATTTTTGTTTCGCAAAAAAGGAATAATTTTGAAAAATATTTTTTTTACAAATGACCGCTTCATTACTTACAAAAATGAATGAAGGAAATATATTTTTATCATTTAAGAAGACATTTAGATATAAATTATTGTCGAGAACATTCCCTTGCAATTGGTGCGCCACTCTCAAAAACCAATTTACAAAGTTTTTTGTGCAAACTTTCTCAAGTGCCTATAAAAAAAATCTATTGATGCAAACTTGCCCTCGTACTAATTCAAATAACTTTTCATGCGAACTTTCCCTTGCAATTGGTGCAAACATTGCCCAAAGCCAATTCACAAAGCTTTTGGAGCAAATTTTGTATGAACTTTCCCAAGTGCCTAGAAAAAATCATTTGGTCCAAATTTCGTGTGAACTTTCCTGGTGCCTAGAAAAAATCAGTTATGTTTTTATCTCTAATTATAATATTTATGCATGCTATAATGAATAAGTACATATTAAATTCTGTCTTTTTGAATGGTTGATAGGCATATCAAAGTTGGGTAGCTTCTCTTTTCGTGGGAGGCTTTATCGTGAATACAATCATACTTGGCAAAAAGGGAAAAAAGAAATTGAAGTTTGAAGGTTTGCAATTTAATTTGATATATAGCCACACATTTTTTTTTATGTAATTCAATCAGATTATATGTTCTATAGAGAGCATACCTAAGTTACAATGGCAGAATTTTTTTTAAAAAAAGTAATAATTTTTTTTCTTTCTGGTCACCAATTGAAAATGATTTTATTATCAAGTGTTTTTGGCCAAGTATTTAATTAGATTTATGTTTTTATATGTAACAAAAATATAAATTTCCATATATTAAATTAAATTAATTTTTTTTGGGCAATTGAATCCTGCATCTTGTATTTAGACTAAAAAAAAAATCCATCATCAAGTATAGTCTTCTTTTTCATGTTTAGTCTTGAGATTGAAATGTGTATAAAAATAATGATGCGACATTCTTCAGGAAAGATTCTGATGGGAAGAAAAAAAGAAGAAGAAAAAGTTGAAAACAAACTATTTTTTTCTAGACGTCACGAACTAACCAACTGATTTTGAAACTCGGAGCTCCCGTCTGTTTGATTTTGAAGCGCAAAGCGACTGAACTCAGGCTGGAACATGGTTGACGTACACCTTAGGTTTTGTTTGGACATCATGTGAACCAATACACTATTTTTGAAACTTGAAGCTCGCGTTCGTTTGATTTTGAAGCATAAGAGAACTGAGCTCAGGCTTGGGGGTAGGTACACCTGGGGGTTTTTGTATGGTTGTCCCACAAACCAATCCACTATTCTTGAAACTCGGATTTCGCGTCCATTTGATTTCGAAGTGCGAGAGGATTAAGCTTAGGCTGAGGTGGTGTGACATTCTGATTTTCAATCAACTTCAGACTCTGTAATGAGAAGTTTATTTATATCAAGCGATGTATTTCAGTTGTATTCCGCTCAAATCTGATCAATTTGAGTAGACTGACCAAAGGGGAAAGGCTAACGCAAAACGAGATACGTGGACCTAGGCGACTCGAATAGGAAATGACGCTTTGACCATAAGGATTGTCGATGGGATATTTAGAACCGCAAAAAGGCTGATCTAAGAACGATTAGGGATTACCATGCGAGCGTCGTACGATTCGAGCGCAGGTGATGCCGCTTAACCAACGTACGATTTGCAAAATTATCCTAAATCGGACTGTGACGATCGAGTCCACAGGGACTAGCGATAAGCCCTTGCAATTACATGACAACCAAGGCCGTCATGAATTAACGAGCTCTAAACGTGATGAGAATCACGGGATCGATACGTGTATAGTCTGCAAAAGCCGCCCGTCGGCTCGAAATAGGCTGGAATCATGTCTGATAGAAAGAACGATCAGAATTGAGCCCTGAAAAGTTTGAAAAAGGGAAATCAAGAATTCCAACGTCAATTGAATTGGCCATCGCCCTATCGAAGAAGTCAGAATCGAGAAAAACGACGTTCCGAACGTCGGAGGTAAAAAGACCATAATGCCCCTCAAGCTTAGGACTTTGTCTTTATAATTGAATGAAGGGCAAAATGGACATTTCTTCCCCCCCCAAGCTGCTGAAAATTGAAGAGCAATTGATGGCCATTGGATGACCTTGAGAAGAACAATGGACAAGTGTCAAGTATCCAAAGGTAGTAGATCATTTCACCAATTAATGCCCACCTACCAATCACCTCAATTAATTTAAATTTTTGGGATAATAACCAGCTCTCTCTCTCCTCAAACCCCCCCCCCATTCGGCCAAAAATTGCAGAGTACCACCATTTCCCTTTCTTCTTCTTCTTCTCCAGTTTCCGCTTCACCCGACCCCGCCGGACGCCGCCGTTCGGTCCATACAACCGCCGTATTTGGCCGTTCCCTGCTACCGGCCGACTACCCAGACATAACCCCACATCTTGCCGACGTCCTCCAACTTGAATCAGGTCATTTGGAGCTCTGAGAAATTCGGGGCAAGCATTCTCCCACAGGTCGACGGATTCTGTTCCAGTTTGAGGTAGGTTCGGTTCTGAATCCTTTAGACAGCCGAAAACTTAGAATCTTTGGCTCAAATTTATGGAAATCAAGTAGACATATAGATGGTTCTGTGGTAAAAATTGAAGATTTATTTGATAAGTTTTTAACCATGAACCACCCGTGTACATTATGCCCAGAATCTGCCGGTATTCTATATTTGAGTGATCCGGCGACTTCCGACGACTTTCCGGCAACCACGCGACTTGAAACTCACGGTGAGACTTCCAAACTCTTAGGTAGAAATTGTAAGAGGTAGAATGGTGTATATTTGATGGATTGAGATAGATTAAGGCCGGTTAGACCCGGCATGAACATAACCGAATGGAACCGGTTCAATGCCGGGCCAAACAGGTTCTGTGGATGGCTGAATAGGCTAGATTTGTGTTGTAATTTGGTGTGTATGATGTGTTGTGATGATGAAGAGTATCTAATGGATGATTTGGATGGATGAATGGAGGGATTGAACTTGAAATTTGACAAAATCAATTGATTATCCTAGGTTGCGCGACGGATTGACCTTGGACTTGAGTTGGCCGAACCTTAGGAGGTGCAAGGAGGAGTAATTTGAGTTATTAAGCGGAGGTAAGGAATTTCCTAAATCAAGGCTAGGGGGATTGGACTCGATTGGGTAAGTCGAGGGCCGAACGGAACGATTTATGAGAAAACCCTCGCATGTAATAGCTTGTTGCGTCCTTGGACGTTATAGAATGATTGTTTGACCTAGCCTATGCTTGAATTGTCTGAGTGCCTGAGTACCATTTGAATTGAATTGCATGCCACGAAATTTATTAAACATATTATCATGCGCATTGGCCATTGGTTATGAAATTTGATTTTTTAAAAAATCAAGTTAATTGATATGATGTGGCATGAGACATGATTGTGGCCTTGCATGGCATGACCCTGAGGCGTATGAGATGCGGGGCGGAGTTTGAGACCCTGATGCGACGAGGTCGCGGGGTGGATTATGAAAAGGTGGCGCCCTGATGCGACGGAGTCGCGGGGTTGAGATAGCTACAGTCTTGATGCGATATAATCGCGGGACAGAATACGAGCTCATAGACTCTACCTAGAAATTGAACCGGGGCTTGATGCGTTTACGTGGGCCGAGCCTGATGCGATCTAATCGCGGGCCAGAGAATGAGGCAGGCAGAGGTTGATTGATGTGATAAAATGACAAGCCAAGCATTTATGTGCATTTGTGTGTGACATGAGAATATAAATATATGCATGTACTCTATGCATTATTGTTTATTGAACTATGACTGTCATGTCCGCGTGAGTTCATGAGTTGGATAGGTTGAGTGACTTGACTGCCTGAGTGGACGGTTAACCTAACTTAGGGTTAGGTTTTTCTTACTGGGATGCGTATCTCACCCCTTTTGGGGAAACCTTACCTTACAGATCCTAGACAGTAACAATGTGGCCTATCAGATTCGGGGACCCATAGGAGATGACGTCGTATTACGATGAGTTCCCCGATAGGCAGGGAAATATATACTTAAGGAAATGTACAATAGTTTGGGTAGATGAGGACAAACCAGACTGAAAGCCTCATCGGTTTGAAGCTTGGTTTAGACATGACGAGGATAGGAAGGTTGGGCCGTTGAAGCGCCACGAGGTTCCGGAGGGTATTATACCTCCATGGTGTTTTCCGAAGGGTTCAATGGTTGGGTCGAGAAAAGGCCCGGAGCGGACGCCGACAGCTGAGTTTTTCGTGCTACCACTAAAGGATGAGGTCATCGTGGTGGAGCCGTCCGAGAGAGATCCATCCAAGCCAGATCAGGAGGCGACCGTGGAGGGAGACCAAGCTGAGCAGTCGCAAGAAGCGACCATGGAGGACTCTGTGGAGGTTCCATCAGAGACTTTCTCCGAGTACGAGCCGTCAGAGTAGAGCGAGGACATCGAAGATTCCAACAGTTCTTCCTAGGTCACTCCGGATGATGGCCTGACTTTTTGACTGGCGACTCGACCCCCCTTCCCTAGTGGATTTTGTGGACACCTTTTGACATATTTACCTGTCGCCTTGCTGTATAGCAGTCTGTAGTAGATGTGACCAGTTGATGTTGATGTATGACTTTATGATGCTATCCAGTCCTGCTTAGTCATGGGATATATATATATTATCCGGAGAGTTTTTGGGAAACACTTCCGTGTGCTTAATGTAAATTATTTCATCTCTCGATCTTCCTTTATATATAAGTGGATTCTTGGGATCGCCGAGAGATTATTGTTGTTTTGCTTGCAGGGATGATTACGTGCTCGCGATGAGGCGCAGGGCGTGACAGGTGGGGTGACGTACACACAGAATTTCTAGAGCCTGAACGGAGGCGACACTCGGACTTTTCAGTCGGGATTCATTGCACCCTTCCTACACCAAGAGCTCATGTGGGACTTCCGTCTTTTAGGTCGTTGACGTACACGAGTATAGGCTGGTCTACGCCAGAATCGGTGGGTCATCTGGTGAAGCAAAGAGGACCTACCTGAAGAGCTCATCCTTTGCATAATAAACTATCTTGGTACTGATTAACCCATCTTCACCCTCAACTTCTCCAAAGGTGAATTATATCACGTCATCAATTTTCATCCTAAAGGAAAATGAGTTCCTTGTTATTTTGACGATGAATGGAATATCATTTTTAAAAATCTTTTGCACCGGCAAGCAAGCTCAAGTCAAGTAATTGCTCAATATTAGCAACTCATCCGATTGGGCCAAGAGGTAAGAAGCTAAATATATTGTCAATAATGCCGGAGTCAAAGATTCTTTTGCTGGTCACAATAGGCTTATTTGCATTGTCAGATTTTGTGACTAATCTCAGGGATAGTGAAATGTGATGGAGAACTGTGACGAGAACAAAATGGTCTTCATATTCGATGAGATGCTCGAGTTTACTTCAATATCCCTAATGCACGCTTCAATTCAAGCTAGCCCCTGACTTTGCATGTGAATGTTCAGCAACGGGTTCGACCACGAATATCATAGAAATGAGTGTTATGGGCACTCTTGTTTAACCCTCTGCCTCTCATGAACCAAACCATGCCTATCGCGAGCTTGGCGCCTTTATAAAGGTATTATTTAATGGGTTGGCCTCTCGCGAGCTTCTCAAGTTTGCAGAGCGTTAGGGATTGATAAGCTGCTTGAGAAATGAAAGATGATGCTGGCCAGTAGTGCTGGTTGATGCAAATAATAGGCTACAGACCATCGATCTTGAGGTGAAGTCGTGGCTCAAAGATCTCAGTAATTTGGCCTACGACATTGATGATTTGTTAAATGAGTTCAACACGGCATGCCGAAGATTAGTCCATGTACATTCCCTTTTTTCGAGGGGTTGCTTCAGATCGAGCCTCACATCATTTGTGTACAATTGCAAAATGAGATCCAAGATGGAAGTTATGGAAGTCAGATTGAAGGAATTAGATATATACTCTTAGCTTGAGGGAGAATATTTTAAAAGGAATGATTTTGAAAAATATTTTTATAATAAATGAACGCTTCATTGCTTATAAAAATGAATGAAGTAAAAATATTTTTATCATTTACGATGATGTTTAGATATAAATTATTGTCGAGAACATTCCCTTGCAATTGGTGGCACCACTCTTAGAAACCAATTCACAAAGCTTTTTGTGTGAACTTCGTGCGAACTTTCTCAAGTGCCTATAAAAAAAATCTCTTGATACAAACTTGCCTGAGTATTAATTCAAATAGTTTTTCATGCGAACTTTCCCTTGCAATGGGTGCGAACATTGCCAAAAGCCAATTCACAAAGCTTTTGGAGCAAATTTTGTACGAACTTTCCCAAGTGCCTAGAAAAAATCACTTGGTCCAAATTTCATGCGAAATTTTCCAAGTGCCTAGAAAAAGTCACCTGATGCAAATTTACCCGAGTACTACTAATTCAAACAACTTTTCATGCAAACTTTCACTTGTTGAAATTGGTGCAGACAGTCCCAAAAAGTATTTTTCCCATATGAATGGACATTGCTTGAGGTTCGCTGACCCTATGGGAAATAAGTAAATTTTCTTGCTATTAACGTTCTTTCCAAAACGATCATTTATCTTAAGTGTTGGGTTAAGGAAAAAAAACCTTTATCACTACGGGATATTAGCAATCCAGTATGTTTGCACCAAGTTGTTTGAATTATTAATTTTCAAGCAATTTAACCGTTAAAAGCTTATAATATTTCATTGGCATTGCTAATTAATCATGATGGATAAGATAAGACCATTGGCAGTTTCTTTTGTAAGGAATATAAATTAATTTTTTAAAAAAAATTTATTATACAAAAAAACTTCACAAGTTTTGGCAAGGAGAGATTTTTCGTAGTAATCGTTCTTTAAGTTAATATGCTTACGTGAGAAAACAAAATTTATGTCATACTGTATGAATAGACGTGACTCCGTCCACTAACCTCCGAGCAGTATCACGGCGGACGCAATTCATTTATCACGATGGGATATTAGCAATTCAGTAAGTTTGCACCATGTTGTTTAAAGTATTAATTTTCAATCAAATTAACAAGTAAAAGCTTCTAATAATTTATTGGCATTGATAATTAATCACGATCAATAAGACAAGACTATTGGCATAGCTCTTTCTTGGTGCCTTTATTAAGGTGTTGTTTAATAGGTTTGCCCCTGGCAAAGTTTCTTAAGTTTGCACAGGGTGAGGTGACAAGCTACTTGAGAAATGGAGGAAGATGCTGATCAGTATCAACCAAGTGCTGGTTGATGCAGATGATAGGCAATTGACCGGCGATCTTGGGGTGAAGTCATGGCTCAAAGATCTCAGTAATTTGACCTACGACATTGAAGGTTTGCTAGATGAGGTAGCCACAGGGTATGCCAAAATAAGTCTGCAACGCGTACCCTTTTTTGAGTGGTTGCTTCAGATTGAGCTTGGCAGTATTTATGTTTGACCACAAAATGTGATCCAAGATGGAAGTTACGGCAGATTACAATAGATCATAACTCAGATAAATACTCATAGCCTGAGGTAGAATTTGGGAAGCAATCAGCATATGGCTGACTTGATAAGCCAGATTCTACTACAAATTTGATGGAGACTTGTTTTGTTTGTAGGAAGGATGAAAAGTGGAAATCCTCAAATTTCTTACCAGAGAAGAATACAATAGCACATGTGCTGGATCTAAAAGTGATTCCCATGGTAGGAATGCCCGGTGTTGTGGAGACGGCTTTGGCTCGGCAAGTCTACAATGATGCTAAAGTCACTAACTATTTCAATGGGAAAACATGGGCTCGTGTTTTCGATGATATTGACATGCTTGCTATTATAAAGAGTATACTATAGAACATCAACCTCATTTTGTCCGTGAAAATAGGGACCTGGATTGGCTTCAGAATAAGCTCAGGAAACCTTTCGAAGAAAAGTTTCTTATCGAAGAAAAGTTTCTTATTGTTTTAGATGATATTTCGAGCAAGAATCTTGAAAATTGTTCTAAATTTTTGAAACCTTCTAGATCGAGAGAGAAGGGAAGCAAGATCATTATCACGTTATACAATTCTCATGTCGCTAAAATAGTCTATTCTCCAAAGTATATTCTCAATGTGTTGCCAAGAGATGCTTGTATCACTTTATTAGCATTTCATGCTCTTGGAGTTGGAAATTTCGATCGTCATCCTATTCTTAAAGTATTAGGCTAGAAAATCGAGGGAAAATGCAAAGGGTTGCCTTTAGCAGTGACGACATTAGGTGGGCTGCTAGGCTCTAATGTCAGAGCCTCTGAATGGGAAGCTATTTTGAACATCAAAATTTGGGACCTACAGGAACAAAGTGATGACTTCTTTTGTCATGTCTCGACTCTCGAACCCGCGACATCCCTTACCAAATCGCCACCAGATCATAATAGATAGCGTCCCAGGCAACTGCTATCCACCTAAGATTATATTGTGCATGCGGAACGTACAATCTTCCATCCAATACAACCATATGGGATAGATAGGAAGTAAAGCCAGATATCACAACACTAAAAGCTGATGAGAATAGATGATTTATAACCTTACAGAGCCATCAACTAATAATTACAACCCCAAGCTTTGGGGCGGCCCTCTAGGACTCACAAAAAGATACAGGAGTCAGGTAAGGTTAACTCTCATCTATCCCAAAACAGTATCCCCCACAAAAACATCATCAGTTCTCTGACCACAAAAGGAACCTAACCCTCTACTGGAAAAACTCGATATCCGGGTCGTCATAACCAACCGGGGGAGCCGGGTCGTTCGGGTCATCACAAGAACTCTGGCTAGAATGCACAGAGGGGGCTACTGATTGCTCAAGCTTGAGCTCGAACTCCATACCAGGCGCGGGGTCCACCACTTCCCCGTCAGGTGTATCAATATCCATCGGGTCCCAAGTGGAGATATTAGGAACCCCTTGAAGAGGTGGTCCCTCAAATCCTCGAAGTGGACCAAAGAGATCCATCCCATCACGAAGATACCAGGCCTTAAAGAGGTGTGCCACCAGATGTGTCATCCCTTCATCGACCCATATCGTCGTGATGTGATGTTCCCACATCTGGTCCGTACCTGGTACCAGATGGAGACTGATATCAAGTGATGAGTCGGTGGGGGTGCCGAACCGCATCGGTCTCTCCATTACTTCGGACCTGAAAAATTTGTCCCACGACGGGGTGAGAAATGAATCTCAGTGAATCAAGCCTAATCTCGGTTAGGACATTGATTCGCCCAGAACATCCTAAGTACCACAAAAAGATCACAAGATTTCAACAGAGATATATATAGATATCAATCAAAATAAATCTGTCAAATCTGCAACCAACAGAAGCACAACCACTCAAGCATACACAAGTTCGTTATTAATCAATGACCCACGCGACTGGCGTGATAGATACATCAATAGTGCGATCCCGCACTCTTCTGGCAAAACCAGGCTACGTCCACTTTACCCTCTCAGCGACGGCTACTACAAGCGGTGTATCCATTGCACCCGGCACGGCACTGCAAGTAGGAATTCCTTAAAAAGGAGGTTCGATTCATCACAAGCTGCGATCGGCATCCGATAATCCCTTAAAATCGTACGATTGGCACGGGGCATGGATTATCGTGCTTCTGACAAGTCGCGAATTCCCATACAATCTGTACGGCACAAGTACCCAAGATACAATGCAAACTTGCCAGGTAGCGTCACTGACCCTTTAAATGACCACACAAATTGCATTCGGCAATCAACTCATTGATTATCTTGGATTAACGCCAAAATCCACAAGAAATACAATCAACTCGGCCCCAAGGCCCACAAGACTACCAATTGAGCATTTCAGCCAGGCAAACAAACCAATCAAGCAATTCACTCACTCTCGAGTAATCAACTTAACCCGGCAATTTCAAGCTCAATTCATAATAAAAATCTTAATTCTCAGTCAAATTATAGCAATCAATCGTTCGCTCGTCTCTAACCTGTCACTCACTCGCGAGCAACTCAATCAATCAATTAATTGCTAAATTAACACAAATAGCCACAGACAAATAATCGATCGACCATGTATCCTAACCATGGTTTCTATTTATACCGGTCCCGATCGAATATAAATTTTTTTTAAGAAATAAATAAATAAATAAGACTAATCCTAAGCGCAATTAGCGCCCTAACCAAGGTTTAGAGTCAACCCGCTATGTGAGTTAGCTCGATCGGCGGCGGCGGCAGCGATAAAACTAAGGTTTATCGCGCGGCGAATCGACCTCAAACTTCGGCGACACCCCGAGGGAGTTCGGCGAGGTCGCCAGAACAGGTGGCCGGCGGCGGAGCTCCGGCGAGCGGCGGCCAGCGGCCTGAAACAGTACAAAATCAGTATATTTAATTGGCGACTTCACTGTTTTGGCCGTTTTTCGGCGACACGGGCGGGGACAAGGTCGACCAAGGGTCGGGGGCTCACCTAGGGATCGGTGGGGGTCGGCCGGGATAGGTGGATGGCGCCGAAAGGCGGCCGGCGACGGCAGATAGCCACTATCAGTGGCTGTCCTGTTTTGCACCAAAACAGGGATTTCGATCGGCGGCCGTTTCTGGCGGCCACGCGCTGCGACCGGCGGAGGCGAGCTGGGTGGCGGTAGAGGGGACTCAGGGGAGTCGCCTGGCGGTGGCGGTGTGGTACGGCGGCGACTGTGGAGGCCGGATCGAAGACCGGAATGAACCGGGTTCAAAACAGAGCACCGAAACTTCCAGGCCTGATTCCGGCGGCTGACGGTCGGCGACAAGGGATCGGATCGGTCGAGGGGAAGTCGGGGGTTAGCTGGGTGGTGGTGGTCGGCGTCGGTGGCGACCGTGGCGGCCGGAGGAGGCCGCGGAGTCCTCGGGTCTCCTGACCCGAAAACAGGGCAGGCTCGGCCGTGACTTTTCTTCGGCGAAATGACGGCGACGGCTGCTCGACCGGGGTCAAGGCGGCGACGGTGAGTAGCTGAGGACAATGGCTGCCGGTGGTGGTGCGGTGGTCGCGAAAAACAGCGACGAACGAAGATGGATCGATCGGCAAGGAGGAGCGTTCGTCGGTCAAAGGAAAAATGAAGAAAAGAAGAGCAGAAGAAGAAGAAACGGAGAAGAAGAAGGAAGCAGCGGAGAGGATGTTGCATTGGGTAGAGAAATGGAGGCCCACAACCAAGACTTCAAGGGCCAAAATTAAATTTTTTTTGTCCTATATGAATTAATAATTGAGGGAGGGTAAAATGGTAATTTTGGCGCGCCGGGACTGAAACGAAATTTTTGGTGTACTGAACGAAGGGTAATTTCGGTAATTTCACTGGCCAAGCTCGATCAGGGTTAAGCTCGATTGCAAAAACGGCAATTCAAAAATCGCCGCGGATTAATTTCGAAACTCAATTCGAAATAATCTAAAGTTCGGAATTCGTCCAAATTTTCATCTTTTCAATCCTTATAGTCCAAAATAGACGTCGACTATGACTATACATTCATATCATTTAATCGACTTCCGGCGCTTACATGGATTGAATTTCTAGGAAATCACAACTCTCCCCCACTTAGGAATTT
Source organism: Rhodomyrtus tomentosa (assembly GCA_028455895.1). Taxonomy (NCBI): domain Eukaryota; kingdom Viridiplantae; phylum Streptophyta; class Magnoliopsida; order Myrtales; family Myrtaceae; genus Rhodomyrtus; species Rhodomyrtus tomentosa. The sequence goes on along the minus strand of JAPCWY010000003.1, from coordinate 5,344,939 downwards.
CGTCCTCGAAATTACAGCACAGTTCTAATTACTCAAAAAGAGAAGGATAACTAAGCTTCATAACTTCTTCGTTCTCCCACGTAGCTCCTTCTGTACCATGGTGTTGCCAAACCACCTTGACTAACGAAATTATCTTGGATCGTAGTACCTGCTCTTTCCTGTCCACGATCCTGACCGGTCGCTCCACATATGATGTCCGTTCATCCAAATCTATTTCCTCATAACTCAGCACATGAGCAGGGTCTGGCTCATACTTCCTCAACATCGATACGTGGAAAACATTATGCACTTGAGCAAGTCTAGGCGGCAATGCGAGTCGATAAGCCAAAATTCCAATTCGTTCTAGGATTTCAAATGGTCCAACGTACCTCGGGCTCAGCTTTCCTTTCCTGCCAAAACGGGATGTTCCTCTCATAGGTGACACTTTCAGAAAGACATGGTCGCCTACTTGAAATTCCAAAGGACTGCGCCTTTTATTAGCATAACTTTTCTGACGACTCTGAGCTGTCTTTAATCTATCTCTAATCACTTTAATTGCTTCCATCGACTGTTCTACTAACTCAGGGCCAATTATCTTCCTTTCTCCAACCTCATCCCAACAGACTGGTGTCCTGCAAGCCCTATCATACAAGGTCTCAAAAGGTGCCATCTTAATACTCTGTTGGTAGCTGTTATTATAGGCAAATTCAACCAAATGCAAATGTTCCTCCCAGCAGCTTCGTTCCTAAAGCAGTTTGTGGACTCTTCCAAAATATAGCGGTGAATTTGGGATGTCAATCAGAAGTGATCGTCATTGGCACACCACGCAACCTTACAATATGCCTCACCAACAACTCTGCGTATCTGTCTAAAGCGAAGTCCTTTCTTACTGGAATAAAGTGCGCTGACTTCGTTAGCCTATCTACCACGACCCAAATTGAATCATGCCCTCGCTGACTCCTTGGCAAACCCATCACGAAATCCATCGTGATATGCTCCCATTTCCACTCTGGAATTTCTAAAGGCTGTAGTAGTCCTCCAGGTTTGCAGTGCTGCGCCTTGACCTGCTGGCAGGTTAAACATTTAGCCACATGTTTGGCTATATCAGTTTTTATACCATTCCACCAATAATGTTGTTTCAAATTCTGATACATCTTTGTACTCCCAGGATGAATACTATAACTACTACGATGTGCTTCTGATAAAATCTCCTCATTTAAATTTTCATCCTTCGGCACAACCAAACGTCCTCTGAACTTAAATATCTCATCCCCAGCTATTTGAAAATCGACCCTTCGTTTGGTCGGATCTCCTTGCAGGATCTTCCGGATAAAAGGGTCTGTGGACTACAAGGCCTTAATTTTAACTTGCACTTCTGGCTCGATTCTCAAGGTAGCCACGAGATTCGACAGATGGCTTGTTTCCAGTTTAAAGTTTGAGTCTCTTAATTGCTCAAGTAAACGCCACTCCTGCACCTGTAGTTGAGCAATCACTGATTTTCTACTCAGGGCATCGGCAACCTTATTCGCCTTACCAGGATGATATAGGATCTCACAGTCATAATCTTTTAATAACTCCATCCATTGGCGTTGTCTCATGTTCAGCTCCCTTTGAGAGAACAGGTATTTCAGACTCTGATGGTCGGTGTACACCTGAAAACTTCCCCCAATCAAATAGTGTCTCCAGATCTTCAAGGCAAACACGACCGCGGCTAACTCCAAGTCGTGTGTAGGATAATTTAACTCGTGCGGTCTCAACTGACGGGACGCATACGCTACCACCCTGCCATGCTGCATTAAAACACAACCCAGCCCCCTAAGCGAAGCATCGCTGTAAATTTCATAACCACCAGGACCAGGAGGAATTGTCAGAACAGGAGCCGTAGTTAGCCTATGCTTAAGCTCTTGGAAACTACGCTCGCACTTGTCCGTCCATTGAAACTTCATATCTTTCTTCAGCAATTTAGTCAAAGGCGAGGCTATAGCTGAGAATCCTTCCACAAATCGCCTGTAATAACCTGCCAAACCCAAGAAACTTCTAATTTCTGTAGCAGTTGTCGGTTCGACCAATTAATAACTGACTCAATTTTAACCGAATTCACAGCAATACCTTCACTCGAAATTACGTGGCTTAAGAACGCCACGCTAGCTAACCAAAACTCACACTTACTGAACTTAGCATATAATTGATGCGTTCTCAGAGTTTCCAGAACTATTCTCAGGTGTTGCTCATGATCTTCAGGACTCTTCAAGTACACAAGGATATCATCTATAAAAAACAATCACAAAGTGATCCAGAAACTCCTTGAACACTCTATTCATCAGATCCATAAAAGCAGCAGGAGCATTCGTCAAACCAAACGGCATCACTGTGAACTCGCAATGCCCATAACGCGTTCTAAATGCCGATTTCGGTATATCCTCTTTTCTGATTCTCAACTGATATTATCCTGTCCGTAGATCAATTTTTCAAAATATAGATGCTCCCTGCAGCTGATTGAACAAGTCGTCAATCCTTGGCAGTGGGTGCTTATTCTTGATCGTCACTTGATTCAACTGCCTATAGTCAATACGCAATCTCAAAGACCCATCCTTTTTCTTGACGAACAAGACAGGTGCTCCCCATTGCGAGGCACTAGGGCAAATGAATCCCTTGTCTAACAACTCCTGCATTTGAACCTTAAGTTCTTTCAATTCTGATAACGCCATTCTATATGGCGCCTTAGAAATCGGCTCTGTCCCCGGAGCTAATTCTATCACAAACTCGATTTCTCTTTCTGGTGGTAAACCAGGTAATTCTTGAGGGAAAACATCTGGAAACTCACATACAATCGCAATATCCTCCAATTTCAATTCCTTAGCAGATGTATCTACCACAGAAGCCAAATAATCTTGGCACCCATCTCCCAACAATCGAGTCGCCTCTAACGACGATATCATCACAGTCGAGGTTCCTCCTCGATTACCCAAAAATTCATAGCACTACAATCCATCGGATTAAACCGTATTACCTTATTAAAGCAGTCCATTGTGGCTCTTTGCTTTACCAACTAATCCATTCCCACAATCAAGTCAAAATCGTACATTTCTAGCACAATCAAATCTATCTTACTCTCATGGCCATCCACCACAAGTCTGCAATCAGGACAGCTCACTGTAGCCACTACTTTATCTTTCAATGGCGTAGATACATTAAGCACAATTTCTAAAGGTACCAAGTTCAATTCAGATAATTTAACGAACTGATCCGCAACAAAAGAATGGGTGGCACCCGGATCAAATAAGGCGTATGCTACTTGGTCATGCAAGAGGACCGTACCTGTAACAGTCGGCGAATCCTTCGCCGCTTCCCAAGTGACTGCAAAAATCCTTCCTTGTGCCGGCGGACGATTCTGGAAGTTTGACGGCACAATTCCTCTAGGCTGCCCTCCCTGCTGGGGTTGTGCCTGTCCACCTTGCCTCTGCGGGCAGTCCCTCACCTGATGGCCCAGCTGGACACAACCAAAACAGGCACCACCTCGATACGGGCACAAACCAGGCCCATGCCTCTGTCGACACAAGCTGCACACCTCATTCTGACGAAATTTCAGCTTACTAATTGCCCCTCAGCGATTTGGTGGAATGTGACTCCGGTTGTTAAACATGGGTTTCTTCTCTTGTCTCCTATCGAATCTGTTTGGGGAAACAAATCGTGATCCAGATGCAGTAGCCCTTTCAGACAAGTCCCGCTCTACTGTCAGCGCCCTCGCGTAGATATCATCATAGTCTTGGAGGTCGAGCGGTGCCAGGGCACTCTTAATCTCGGGCTTCAATCCGTCCTTGAACCTTCTAGCTCTATCCTCCGGATCCTCAATCATTCTCGGAGCATACTTGGACAGTTCAGAAAACTTTGCCTCGTACTAGTCAATTGTCATCTGATTCTGACGGAGGCGGAAGAACTCAGCCATCTTTTGCTCCCTAGCTGTCCTCGAAAAGTATTTATTATTGAAAACTTCAACAAAAGTAGTCCATACTGGAATTGTACCTTCTGGAAAAGCTCTACCCTTGACAACCCTCTACCACGTACTAGCATTCCCTTCGAGTTGATAAACTGCCAAAGTAACTTTATCCCTATCTGAGCATCTCAGCAAATCGAACGCTTTCTCCATCCATTCGACCCATCGAGTAGCAGCTTCAGGGTCTCCACTTCTAGTGAATTGAGGTGGCTTCAATTTGAGAAACTGTTCCACCAGCTTTTGAGCCCTACGCTCCTCACTGTCATGTACAGGTGAGGGACTCGCCGACGGAACTGCAAACGGAATAGCAGATGAAGTCCCAGCAGCAGCGATAGTAGCTGCGACTTGATTCCTTACTTGCTGCCCCATCAAATCTCCAATAGCACCTAAGGCTTGCATGACTTCAGCCATGGTCGGTTCCCTTCCAGTAGGTCCTGTAGGTTCTGCAGCAGAGGCTGCAGTAGGGGGTGCAATAGGGGACATCGCAGGTGGTACTCTTTCAACATCAACCAATTCTTTCACTGGCCTTAAAGGCCTCCTTCGAGGTGCTCGGGGTGCTCTTCTACCACGTCCGCTCATTTTGCAGTAAAAGGTGAAGTCTTGTTTACCCCATAGCAAAACGTGGTCAGAAAGAAACCCTTAAATTCTACCACATAATTAGCAATCACAGGCATAATAACCAAGAATCTTACTAACTATCCCATTTCTCAACGCTCCTTATCACTCCATGCCAATGACCAGATGGATCAGGCTGACCTTACTCTGATACCATCTTGGGCAGGGATGTCGCGTCTCGACTCTCGAAACGCGACATCCCTTGCCAAATCGCCATCATGTCATAATAAATAGCGTCCCAAGCAACTGCTATCGACCTAAGATTATATTGCGCATGCGGAACGTACAATCTTCCATCCAATACAACCATATGGGATAGATAGGAAGTAAAGCCAGATATCACAACACTAAAAGCTGATGAGAATAGATGATTTATAACCTTACAGAGCCATCAACTAATAATTACAACCCCAAGCTTCGGGGCGGCCCTCTAGGACTCACAAAAAGATACAGGAGTCAGGTAAGGTTAACTCTCATCTATCCTAAAACAGCATCCCCCACAAAAACATCATTAGTTCCCTGACCACAAAAGGAACCTAACCCTCTACTGGGAAAACTCAACATCCGGGTCGTCATAACCAACTGGGGGAGCCGGGTCGTTCTGGTCATCACAAGAACTCTGGCTAGAATGTACAGAGGAGGCTACTGATTGCTTAGGCTCGAGTTCGAACTCCATGCCAGGCGCGGGGTCCACCACTTTCCCATCAGGTGTATCAATATCCATCGGATCCCAAGCGGGGATATTAAGAACCCCATGAAGAGGTAGCCCCTCAAATCCTCGAAGCGGACCAAAGAGATCCATCCCATCACGAAGATACCAAGCCTTAAAGAGGTGTGCCACCAGATGTGGCATCCCTTCATCGGCCCATATCGTCGTGATGTGACGTTCCCACATCTGGTCCGTACCTAGTACCGGATGGAGACTGATATCAAGTGATGAGTCGGTGGGGGTGCCGAACCGCACCGATCTCTCCATTACTTCGGACCTGAAAAATTTATCCCACGACGGGGTGAGAAATGAATCTCAGTAAATCAAGCCTAATCTCGGTTAGGACATTGATTCGCCCAGAACATCCTAAGTACCACAAAAAGATCACAAGATTTCAACAGAGATATATATAGATATCAATCAAAATAAATCTGTCAAATCTACAACCAACAGAAGCACAACCACTCAGGCATACACAAGTCCGTTATTACTCAATGACCCACGCGACTGGTGTGATAGATACATCAATAGTGCGATCCCGCACTCTTCTGGCAAAACCAGGCTACGTCCACTTTACCCTCTCAGCAACGGCTACTACAAGCGGTGTATCCAGTGCACCCGGCACGGCACTGCAAGTAGGCATTCCTTAAAAAGGAGCTTCGGTCCATCACAAGCTGCGACCGGCATCCGATAATCCCTTAAAACCGTACGACTGGCATGGGGTATGGATTATCGTGCTTCTGACAAGTCACGAATTTCCATACAATCTGTACGGCACAAGTACCCAAGGTACAATGTAAACTTGCCAGGTAGCGTCATTGACCCTTTAAATGACCACACAAATTGCATTCGGCAATCAACTCATTGATTATCTTGGATTAACGCCAAAATCCACAAGAAATACAATCAACTCGGCCCCAAGGCCCACAAGACTCCCAATTGAGCATTTCAGCCAGGCAAATAAACCAATCAAGCAATTCACTCACTCTCGAGTAATCAACTTAACCCGGCAATTTCAAGCTCAATTCATAATAAAAATCTTAATTCTCAGTCAAATTATAACAATCAATCGTTCGCTCGTCTCTAACCTGTCATTCACTCGCGAGCAACTCAATCAATCAATTAATTGCTAAATTAACACAAATAGCCACAGACAAATAATCGATCGACCATGTATCCTAACCATGATTTCTATCTATACCGGTCCCGATCGAATATAAATTTTTTTTAAGAAATAAATAAATAAATAAATAAATAAGACTAATCCTAAGCGCAATTAGCACCCTAACCAAGGTTTAGAGTCAACTCGTTATGTGAGTTAGCTCGATCGGCGGCGGCGGCGGCGGCAGCGGCGATAAAACTAAGGTTTATCGCGCGGCGAATCGAGCTCAAACTTCGGCAACACTCCGAGGGAGCCCGGCGAGGTCGCCGAAACAGGTGGCCGGCGGCGGAGCTCCGGCGAGCCGCGGCCGGCAGCCTGAAACAATACAAAATCAGTATATTCAATTGGCAACTTCACTGTTTTGGCCGTTTACGGCGACACGGGCCGGGACAAGGTCGGCCAAGGGTCGGGGGCTCACCCAGGGATCGGTGGGGGTCGGTCGGGACAGGTGGACGGCGGCGGAAGGCGGTCGGCGATGGCGGAAAGCCACGATCAGTGGCTGTCCTATTTTGCACCGAAACAAGGGTTTCGGTCAGCGGCCGTTTCCGGCGGGCCACGTGCGGCGATCGACGGAGGCGAGCTGGGTGGCGGTAGAGGGGACTCAGGGGAGTCGCCTGGCGGTGGCGGTGTGGTACGGCGGCGACTGTGGCGGCCGGATCGAAGACCGGAATGAACCAGGTTCAAAACAGAGCACCGGAACTTCCAGGCCTGATTCCGGCGATTCTGGCGGCTGACGGTCGGTAACGAGGGATCGGATCGGTCGAGGGAAAGTCGGGGGTTAGCTGGGTGGTGGTGGTCGGCGTCGGTGGCGGCCGTGGCGGCCGGAGGAGGCCGCGGAGTCCTCGGGTCTCCTGACCCGAAATAGGGCAGGCCCGGCCGTGACTTTTCTTCGGCGAAACGACGGCGACGGCGGTTCGGCCAAGGTCAAGGCGGCAACGGTGAGTAGCTGAGGACGATGACTGCCGGTGGTGGTGCGGTGGTCACGAAAAACAGCGACAAACGGAGATGGATCGATCGGCAAGGAGGAGCGTTCGTCGGTCAAAGGAAAAATGAAGAAAAGAAGAGCAGAGGAAGAAGAAACGGAGAAGAAGAAGGAAGCAGCGGAGAGGACGTTGTGTTGGGCAGAGAAATGGAGGCCCACAACCAAGACTTCAAGGGCCAAAATTAAATTTTTTTGTCCTATATGAATTAATAATTGAGGGAGGGTAAAATGGTAATTTTGGCGCGCCGGGACTGAAATGAAATTTTTGGTGTACTGAACGAAGGGTAATTTCGGTAATTTCACTGGCCAAGCTCGATCAGGGTTAAGCTCGATTGCAAAAACGGCAATTCAAAAATCGCCGCGGATTAATTTTGAAACTCAATTCGAAATAATCTAAAGTTCGGAATTCGTCCAAATTTTCGTCTTTTCAATCCTTATAGTCCAAAATAGACGTCGACTATGACTATACATTCATATCATTTAATCGACTTCCGGCACTTACAAGGATTGAATTTCTAGGACGTCACATCTTTCCAGCTTTAAACTTGACTACCTCCATCTCCCTTCCAATTTGAGCAGATGTTTTGCTTACTATGCTATATTGCCCAAGGACCATGAAATCAAAAGGGACGAGTTTCCCTAGTGTATTGCAAAGGGTTTGTTGGAGGGAAAAAGAAGGAAAGAGCCGTTGGAATGCAGGTTCGAAGTATTTCAATGAACTAGTATCTAGATTGTTATTTCAGAAGTCGAGTAGCAGTGAAGCATGAGTCTTGATGCATGATCTTGTGAATGACCTAGCAAAGCTCGTTGCAGATGCAACCCATTTTAGTGTAGGGGAGTTTTAGTTCAAGGGTGATCAAAATAATGCATCGTTGGCTTGTCATGTCTCATTCATTTCCAGTGCATATATTGAGCCAAAAAGATTCAAGATATATCATGGAACGAAGCTCCGAAGTTCATATCTCTTCGGAAACATTCTTGTCCTTGGCATAAGCTATGTCGTATCGACATAACACGATATACCGGCACGTGATTTGTAAAAAAAAAATTGACACGTTGTATATTAAATATATATTTAGGTGATAAATTATCATTTTTATGATTTCATAAATAATAGATAAAAAAAAGAGCCCTATAATTAATTTACACTAAAAATAATGATCCACAATTTGTTAATATCAATGTTTGGAATTGAAAAATTCAACTACATTTCATTTTCATGATCTATAAAACTTGGAGAAAAAAAAAAAGCAAGCAATCCATAATCTACATTTCCACCATTAAATTTAACATTTAACGATAAGTTAAGAACCAAAAAAAAAAAAACCATTTCACCATAATATAACAAGAAGTAATTCATCTACATTATCCGATCCTCCTTACAAAACAACAAGACTCTATATCCGGCTCATCAAGTAAAAGACTCGCAACTTCAAGCACCTTAACATCTTCGGACGTGTCAAATGCATCTCCGCCAATATCCTACATCTTGGTATCTCCTTTTAAATATTGTGGGTTTTTTTCTTAATAGAAGATGAATGTGGCTCTAAATGAAAAGGGTCATCTTATTTCGTTTAGCCGTGTGCAAAGAGGAGTAAGTTGTGACATTTCAAATTTCCGTCCCCTCAAGGCTTAAGATATGAAATGAAATCTCAAAATTAGAAAATAGAAAATAAAGATTCCAACGTTTTAGTCGAATTAGACGTTACCTCATCAAAGGTAATTCGAATCAGAAAAACGACGTTTTGGACGTCGAGGGCAAAATTACCATTTTGCCCCTCAAGCCTTAACTTTGCCTTTATAATTGGATAAGGGCATTTTGGTCAATCACAATACCCTATAGGTTGCCGAAAATCAAGAAAAATGAGGACCATTGAATGTGCCTTGATTGACATGAGGACAAGTGTCAAAGGATTAGGCTATGAGTTGATATAAACACTTTTAACCTACCATTCAACTCAAGTTGACCAAGCCTTTTGAAGTATAAACCTCTCTTTCTCTCTCCTCTTGGCCGAACTCCCTTCCATTGCTGGATTTCTTCTTCTTCCTTTTCTCTCTCTTGCCGACCAGCCCGTCACTCTGTCCCAACTACTTCACTGTTCCGGACATAACTTTTTCGTCCGTCATCGGATTAAAGCATACCACCTACCATTGGAAAGCTTATCGTCTTGTCGTTCTAACAAGGTATTATGGATTCAAATCCACCCAGCTATTTGTCCCGTAGAGCCGTTTGAAGGAGCAAAGGTCAGGTTGGTCAGTTTTGAATCCGAGAGCTCCCAGCCGACCAGTCTCGACGGTCCCACTATTACGGCCATATCTTCTTCGTCCAATCTCGGATCAAGGTAAAACCATCGCCAAATGAAACCTTATTGTCTTATCTTTCTATAGACATATTATGAGCTCAATTTGACTCGGTAGATCTTCCCGTAGCTTGATTTGAGTGGACAAAGTTCCAGACGAGACAAATTCTGACCGAGTTGGGGGAATGTCTTCGTTTGGCCACTTCAAGACTTCAAATTGCTTCAAATTTTTGGTGAGGTCTTCTACACTTATAGCATTAAAGTTGGATGAGCTGTGGTAAAAATTTTAAAGGAATTTGATGGAGTTTTGACCCCAAATGAGTCTTGTGTTTGAAGGGCAAAAACTGACCGTTGGAGGACCCGAAGGAACCGGCGCCATTCAAGGACTTTCCGGCGTCGCCTTTGCTCAAAATTTTCGGTGAGGCTCCCCAACCCTTAGAACCACATGTTAGCAAGTAGATTAGTGGATAAATTGAGGATTTAAGCTAGTTTAAGGACTGTTAAGTTGGGGTATGCACAGAACCGGGTATGCCCTGTTTCGATTATGAGCATACCGATTCTGTAGGTGGCTGTTGGTGTTGAAGTTGAGCTTCAAATTCATTGTTGAGAAGTGTGAGGATGTTAATTGATAGGTCCATGAGGTGTATGTTTAATGGGGTGTTGATTTGAGCAAGGAAATTAACGATTTGATGAAATTTCCTTAGGTTGAGCAGTTGAATCATCCTTGGACCCTTAGGGACGAACCATTGGAGTGCTTGGAAAGAAAATTTTGTTGTCTATAGCACAAGGTAAGGGGTTCTAAACTCGATTGGGTGGTATGAGTATGAATTTGATCGGTTCTTAGGAGATTATACCGTGATTGTCCAATGTACATCCTAGAAAGACATAGATGACTTGAATGTATGACAATGCTCGTGCCTTGATTGATTATCACATTTGAATGCCGAATTTAATTGTCTCGCATGCCATTAATGTGTTGCTCGTTGCTTGAGTTTGCAATTGATTGTGTGCTATGAACTGAAATGAGCATTTGGCATGTCTGAGAAGTTGTGATATCCTGATGCGTTGAGACGCGGGGTTGTGTGACTGGATACCCTGAGGCACAGGGTTTGAATTGAATGGCACCCTGAGGCGTATGAGACGCGGGGTTGTGTGGATGAATGCCCTAAGGTGCTGAGGCGCGAAGTTTGAATTGAATGGCACCCTGAGGCGTATGAAACGCGGGGTTGAAATGGCCAATGTCCTGATGCGTTGAAACGCGAGACGAAGTTGAAGTGTGTCGACACAGGCCTGGAGTGAAATTGAAAACCTGATGCGTTTCAGCGGGTTTGTCAATGAGATGGTCTGATGCGTTTATGCGGATCAAGCTTGAGGCGTTCTAAACGCGGGCATGAAAGTAAGGCAGATTGGAAGGGTGGAAGTTGTGATTTGACATGGCAATGTGTGTTTGATCCTAATGATGTGAAATGATGTCATGACTGCATGCTTGACATCCGTATATTGTTTAATGACAGTTGAATACCTTATGTGATTACTTGTACAAATTGTTTGTGATTGCATTTACCTAAGTGGATGGTCAGCCTAACCTAGGGTTAGAACCTACCTTACTAAGATTTATATCTCACCCCATCGAGGGATTAACTTTTTTAGGTCTCAGGAGATGGAAATCCGAGCTTGCCAATGATCGGTATCTAAAGAAGTAATTATAGGAAATGGATTTACACTTTTGTGACTTTAAGAATTTCATGTTACCTTGAAGTTAGAGTTGTATCCTCTGAACCTGTAGTCGGTGTTTATAAGAAGACATTTCCTATGTCCTGAGTCATCTTAAGATTGAACTGAATGGAGAAGTTTTATCGCTTCCGTATGTTTGTTTCATTTAGAATTTTTTAAATAGTTGGCCGACGAATCCTGGTTTCCACCTAGACAAGATGGCCCTGGTGGGATTTTGCGTGCCTAAAGGGTTCGGGACGTGATATAAGTACTCCAATTTCTCTCAGCACATGATAAAGAAGAAGATTGTGCAAGAAGTTTTAAGGCTACACTTTGAAGCATAGGTGCACATGCACCATGATGAACCCACCACGCCTTAGGTTCCACAGAATACCAATTAAGAATGGAATCAAGTTTTTTTTAATCATAAATGGAATCGACTTGAAAACCTCCACTTTTACACACGAAATCTACTTACTCCATATTCATCTTGTGGCGCTTATCCTCGTTAGGAAAATATTACCTAATGCATTTCTTTTTTTCTTGGTTAATCTCATAATCCTTGTATGGAGAAACTCGAGTAGGATCCTCATTGAGTCATTGATCACTATAGTATCTTATTTGACAAAACAAAATAAGTAAGAGGAGTATTATATCATTGTGTCAAAGAAAGAATTATCAATATAATGGTAATCTCATATAAATTTAAAACTTACCTAGGATTCAAGACATGTGTCAAGCAACGAAGTGGAGTGTTATTCCTAGTCCAACGATCCACAAGAATTGCATGAACACCTCATAAAATTTAGAGTCATCATTTAGCCTATGCACTTCATGCATATATCTATAGCTCTCTTCACTTTTCTAATCATCAAATCCCGCATGTCATAAACCAAGTGAAGACAAGAGTTGTCGGTGTCACAAATTATAAGCATGTCTAGGAGCCATGAAGGAAAATATACAATCAATTGAATCCCATAAAAAATCATCTAACACCTTCTCCTTGACAAACATAGCCTCCCTTAATTATCATCTCGATAGACACTTCATTTGTCACAAATAACCATGCTTTGAATATCACTTTTTATCAACTAAAACCTCCTAAACATCACAATCATTGAAGCAAAACGCGTATCCTTCATGCAAAGCAACCTCAAGTGATCAAGCTCATTGTATATTGCTAATCTAATGGTATGGTTCATGACGAAATGTTTGATTTGCATAACATCCTCAATAATCTTTGTAATCCAACTACAATCCTCATATACTACTTGATTGGTGTTCACATTCTCTAGGGCACAAATGTTCTTCGGGGTTAGATTAAGAGTGTGCACACCACAAGGCATCCAAATAATAAATGAAAATTCTTGCTCAGAGAGATCACTTATTAATATTATGGCGGTGTCAGATGGAAATCCTATGTTTATGAATTCGGATGATTGTTCAGAAGTAATGAAGGGCATGCATTTCATCTCCAGCTTATTGAAAGAAGTGAAGTTCGGCATGAGAACGTGGTCCATATTATTACGGACAATGCTTCATATTGTAAGGGCGCAAGACAACTCGTTGAGCAAGAATTTTTCAATTTTTGACGATTTATCCATAAATTTAGAAACTACTAATGTGGATATCGATTGTCTTACGTGGTGCGGCCGATGCTAACATGGACAATTCTTAAGAATATTTTACTATTTTTCTTCTTTTTTTTTCTTTCCTTTTTTGTTCCTCCAGCTGATCACCAAGGTCAAGTGATTGGCTGGAGGAAGAAGGAAGGGAAGAAATAAAGAGGAAAAAATAAAAATAAAAAAACAAGAAAAAATAAAAGGAAAATATAATAAAAATATTACTGAAAATCGTCCATGTCAGTACCAGTCGCGCCACGTAAGTTGACCTGCGTCCACATCAGTGGTTTCTGGCAAAAGTTTGTTAGATGGACTGAATTAGCATAAATATAAAATGTTTGTGACTGAATTGACATGATTGCAAATATGTTTAGGACTTTTTCATAATTCTCCCATTAGCAAAATGTGAAAAATTTTATGACCCAATTGACAAAATTAAAAAATTTCAGACTGAATTGATAGAATTGCAATAAATTTAAGAATTTTTGGATAATTTTCTCCCCTCCTAATAAAAAATGGGTACAAACCGAGGGTAATGAATCTGCTGGTAAGACTTATAGTCGCCGACGCCTCATCATGTTGACCTGAATTTCAGGCGTGCAACTGAGTTCCAAAGGCGACAACCGGTCCGATTCTCAGCTCGGCGATGATCCAAGGATGTTTCCTTCGTGGCAGTTCTAGTGATAGCTGTTGATTTCCCCGCAAAAACAGACAATTTCCATTTTTAAAATAGGATTATAAAAGGAAGTGAAAACATGAATGTGTGTGTGTGTGTATATATATATATATATATATACAAAGAGATCAGATGATGGGACGGTATCTTCAAAATATATCTTCACAAATCAAATTAAGTCTAACTTTACACTTCATTTTTTCCTCGAGTGTCGATTTTATGAATGCTGATGGAGAGGAGATACTGCAATACACATTACTCCACATAAGTCTCAACTATATCTCCCTCGACATTTATCACTGTCAATAACAAAAAATTTAAACAGAAGCTCGATTTATCAATCTTTAAACAATGCGACTGTGCTATTTTCTAACCACATAAAGCAGTGAAGGGTCAAGCTGATTACAGTGAATTGAATGAACCACAACAGTCGAGCACTCAAAAAACAAATTAAATCTCACCACCTCTTCCGAATTGACCCGAAAAAAGGACGTCTAAGCACGCAAGGCCTTCCACGTTAATTACTCATATTTTAACTCGACATATCATTTGCATTTCGAAATAGGAAGAAGAAATTATGAGTTTGGAATGACATCGAGCGAGAGACATAGCATGGACATTTCAATGTAGAACAAGTGAAGTCAACAAACGCAGAGAATGAAAGGAGTCGAGTCATCCCAGCATGATTAGTCATAGCTCAGTCTCCACTTAGACTTGTGTTTCATGCAAAAAGGTTTGACTTTAGCAACGTCAAATTCTAACTTTGATTACTTGGAACATAGACGTTGATCATATGTCAAACCAATTAGAAATTCCTGCGAAAGTAGTTGTCTCTCTCAATGCCCAAGAAGGTAAACTGCCCGCGTTTCTTTCTTTTTTTTGGAGGGTTTTTGGTGATGGAAAGATGCGGGGCACTGCATATGTCGCCTCCAAAAGAGAGTACTTTGTCTCGCTTATACCCTACACCATATACTCGATGAAAATCTCTTGACTACTTCATATTCAAAATGTGATTGTCGTTAGGAATCGAAAAAGATCTCGATTATTCAGGGATAAATAAAAATCGTGCACGTAATAAATTTGCACTCACCTCCGTCCATTGATGAATTCGATTGATTGATTGATTGCAGAAGCTTAAGCCATAGACGAATGGGTACCTTTAACCAATTACCCTTTGAAAAGATGGTGTGCGCGCTATTGTGACTATTGGGCATTTACCACATAAACGAATGTGGCTAACGGACCGTTATCATGCGATTGATATGGATAGCAAACGTCAGACATAATTAATGTGGACAATATTGAAATGCGTATGCTAACAAAATTCTGCAAGGATTAACAATTTAGACCCGCTGCGGCCTACATTATAAACTTCATCTGTTATGGTCAGGAATGATTTGTAAACATTGCTGAATGCATAGCAACAGAGAAAGAAGAAGAAGTCTAGTGAGAAATTCAAGAATCCTATGGAGAATTTTTAGCGAGCGCAAGACTAGAAATCAATGTTCTATCTGCGCCGTAACCATCGCCCCCCACTTTTTTTTTTTCCTCCCCTTATGGCCTTTGACATTGATCTCTCTCGCTCGCGAACCGTGGCAAAATTCAAAACAAACAACAAGAACTGCTATTCTCATGCCCCACACCAGGAATCTGCGATGATTCCATAGCTATTCTGCTGCGCTTTACACGCAAATCGCCCAGCCTGTCTTGCAAATCATTTAGCCGGTGACGTATTTTCTGATCTCTGTCGCTGGTCGATCTCCCACTGCCGTCGTTTATGTCGCTGATCAGGTGGCGAATCGTCTTATCTATTTCCTTCTTGGTCGACTCTATCGCCTTCTCCACTTTCTTCAGCCTTGCTTCTTTGCTTCCTGAACCCGACATCCCGTGTTGCATCAATTCGGCCAAGAATTTGCTGGACGGAAGTTACAAGCATTGAACGATGTGTATATATAGCGGCAGATCGTTGATCTTTCCTTTTCCGATTCAGGAAACTCAATGAGGAAACTTTATTTAATTTATCTTGTTTAATAGTATCTCCCATGGAAAAAATGCACTCCGTTTTTATTTCTTACTAATGTTAACCTTATGGGTTATTGTGTTCATAGTCGTATAATCCTCAATGGGATATTCTTTTCAAGAAAATATCCTTATAATATATATATATATATATATAAAGAGATCTCAAAGATAGCTTACTTCTGTTGTTGTTTGAAAATCCCACAACAATTGCGATTTAATCATAGGAGATATTTTTTATTTATTTTCCATATCCTCTTTTATATTTGTTTTCCCCGTTCTCATCCAGAAGAATGTTAGAGTTAAATTTGGTTAAGATTGGATCGCGATTCGTGGTGTGTATCGTATCCGTTTCGCAGCTTGGCGCTTTGGAAAGAGGGATCTCTTTTCTGTTGATTTTCAAGTGCACCAAGGTTGTGCCCAATTACATAAAAAACAACCAGAGAATGCAATGAATCTAACGTTTTTATTTTATATTATAATTCTTACTTACTCTGGGTTATAGTACTTGGTAATATCGTGCATAAATGATGGTTATCGCATGATTCGAGCCGAGGCACGTAAGCGAGTAGGAAAATTGATCAATGAAAGATATTTTGGTTATTGACAACAGTTTATATTTAACTTTGTTTACGTGGATAATGAAAATAGTTTTCATCTTCTTTTTGTTTTAACAAGAGATACAATCGATTTTTTATTTTTATTTTTGAAAAAAATGTCGTTCAAAATCCCGCTTGATTGGGCCCAGGCCCAGTCCAGCCCGCATAATTTCCTCCGGGGATGGGCGGGCCTGGCGATGTTTTAGGCTCAGATCGATCTGGGTCGGCCCATTGATCACCTGTGCGATGCAGACGGGAGTTGAAGAACAAGTGAAAAAGGCGAAGGGATGGTGATTTGGTCGATGTTAAGAGTGCAGACAGAAAACGAGAACAGCAACAGCGACCGTTTGGTAAGTTCCGCACGCGAGGCCGTCCCTCTCACAGCCTGCGGATTCTACGAGAAGGGCATCACCGGTCACGCACGGATCGATAACTCTTCTTCTTCTCTTCCCCCACCTTTTATTATAAGCCCTCCTTCGTATTCCTCACCAACCTCACTTCTCTCTCTCTCCCTTTAGAATTCCCGTGTGTGTGTTGAAGAGAAGGAAATGGCCTGCGCTAGCTTCGCCAAGCTCAACGCCTCCTCCTCCCAGTGGATCGGCCAGCAGTCCTTCGCTCAGCGCCCCGGATCGTCCTCCCCTCGCCTCCCCGCTTGCCGCGTCTCCCTCCCGATCCGAGCCGCCGCTTACTCCGACGAGCTCGTCCAGACCGCCGTCAGTTCCTTCCCCCGTTCTCTCTCTCTCTCTCTCTCTCTCTCTCTCTCTCTCTCTCTCTCTCTCTCTCTCTTGTTTCGATCAGTTGGTTGTGTTTTGTACTATTGATCGGTTCGTGCTCACTGTTTGCATGCGGGTTTCATGTCGGATTTTGGTTTGGGATTTCTGATTACGAGGTTTGATAGCTTTGAGTAGCTTGATTGATCCTTTGTCGAACGCTTGAATCTTACTGGGTTTTTTTTTTTTTATCGTTGACCTGTGGAGTGTTCCGGGGGTCGATTATTGCTTGAAGTTCCATGGAGACGGAAGTGCAAGTTGAATTGACTTCTATAGGGGTCAGGAGATAGCTGTTGTTTGTTGATCTCTCGTTGAATATCTCCCTTCTTTTGGTTTGTCAGCTTTGTATCAAATGGAGGGGCGAACCTCCTTCGGTGGGGTTGTTTCCATTCATAAAAATAAAACGTGGCCTACCTTCAACTTTGTTCAGATCAGAGATGATCCTTCCTGCCTAACTGTTATCGTGATCCCCAGGAAACTCTCCTCGTGACAGATAATGAAAATAATGCTGTCCTGGCGCGCACATAGAATGGATGAACATAGCGTGTCCTTGTTTTTCTTTCGTCTTTGGGACCCCAATCAGTGGATTTCTCCCACATAAGTTACTTTGGCCCAAAACAGCCAACTCCGTGGAGTGTCTCAAATTCCTTCTGTCGCCCCCCTGAGGAGGCGTACCTTAAAATTTTAAACTTCATAAGCTTCTTATCCTAAGTATCCTCTCATGTGACCCTATCTTGCGTCTGTTCGTTTGGATTTGTGAGATTGAGTTTTGCGGTATATCGGCTCCACATTTTTATAATCTGAATATTTCCTTATGTTGGATGATTAGTAGAGCATATGACAAGCCCAAACATTTTCCTGTATGTCTGATTTTGCAATAAAATACAACTGTATATTTGCATGCGTACAGTGCGCCAAGTGCTTGCATTAGCCTGCATATGTGTGTGCTTGCAAGAGAGAGAGAGAGAGAGAGAGAGACCCTATCAAGTAATTCTTTCCCCAAGTTGATAGTTGAAATATCATTTACTCACAGTGGGATTTTATTGAAAGTAGATCTTTCTAAACATATTCTATCAGTCCGGTGAGCTTTTCTTGGTTCATTATGCACAGAAATCCATTGCATCTCCTGGTCGTGGTATACTTGCCATTGATGAGTCAAATGCAACCTGTGGAAAAAGGTTAGCATCCGTCGGGTTGGACAATACCGAGGTCAATCGTCAAGCTTACAGACAACTTCTGTTGACCACTCCAGGTCTGGGTGAGTACATCTCTGGTGCCATTTTGTTTGAGGAGACACTTTATCAATCGACAGCAGATGGGAAGAAATTTGTGGACTGCCTGCGTGAGGAGAAAATTGTTCCGGGCATTAAAGTTGACAAGGTTTGCTTTGAGGGGTCCTTCCTGAATGTGTATGCTTCAAATAGAAATGGTCGTCGTCAATGTGCTTATGATTAGTATACTCTCTTTGTCCAAAGGGTTTGGTTCCTCTTCCTGGATCCAATAGTGAATCCTGGTGCCAAGGTTTGGATGGATTGGCTTCAAGGTCAGCTGAATACTACAAGCAAGGTGCTCGTTTTGCCAAATGGTGAGTCAGCTTGGTTTCCAATTTGTTCATTAAGATGTTACTTTCAGCCTTTCTTTAATTTCTCTCTGTGAATAGAAATCCATAGAACATCTCATTCCATGACTTATAACTTATCTGTTGGCCATTGCTGAATCTACTTGATTGCTTTGCACGTGCTCTAATTAACCTTTAATTCTTAAATTATTATGTAGGAGGACAGTGGTTAGCATTCCTTGTGGTCCCTCTGCTCTAGCAGTAAAAGAAGCTGCATGGGGACTTGCACGATATGCTGCCATTTCTCAGGCCAGTCATCAACTTAAGACGCCTTTCTTCTCATTTTGTGAACTGTTTTTGGTGCAAGAACTAAATAAAGTACTTCTTGATCATTGTTTTTATTTTGGAGCTGAAATGTGAACTGACTGACAGTTCAATAATATGTCCAAATTTATGCTTGCATGACTTGTCAGCTCTATTCGGTCCTTGAAAATCCCTTTTTTTTGTGGTGATGCCTTTGACTTAAAAATAAGTGTAAAAATACTATTTTAGATGATTGTTTTACTTTAATTTTCAGATAGGCTGCAATTTTCCAATTGAGTAAGTGTCTGTCTCTAAGGTTTTAGGTACACTGTTTCATATCTGGTGTCCCTTAGTTGTTATATATTGTCTTATGTGCAGGATAATGGCCTTGTGCCTATTGTTGAACCTGAGATTCTTCTTGATGGAGACCACCCCATTGAGAGGACTCTCGAAGTGGCAGAGAAGGTTTGGTCCGAGGTTTTTTTCTATTTGGCTGAGAACAATGTTATGTTTGAGGGTATCCTGCTTAAACCCAGCATGGTGACTCCTGGAGCTGAGCATAAGGAGAAGGCTTCTCCTGAGACAATTGCCAAGTACACTCTTACAATGTTGAGAAGGAGAGTTCCTCCTGCTGTTCCAGGAATCATGGTATGTACATGTTAACAGCCTATTGTAGTACATATAAGGCTGGTGGCGTGTTGTCATTCATTCTTATTCGAATGTTGGATGGCTTTTCTTGTTGATATTCCTTTTTGCGTTACATGATGCATACAGTAGGTTTCTGCTAAAATCGGCACCAATTTATGAAATCAAGGGTAAGTTTGGGCATCTAATTATAGATGTACTCAGGTCAGAGGGATTCTTATGAATATATGATGGTAATCGTGGTTGTTGGGGTGGTTAGCATGATAGCAGGTACTTGCATTTTTATGATCAGAGAGCATCAATTCCGATAGAACCTTTTAATAATAGGCACCTTTTCTCTATGTTTCCAGTTTTTGTCAGGAGGACAATCTGAAGTTGAAGCCACCCTGAACCTTAATGCGATGAACCAGAGCCCCAACCCTTGGCATGTTTCCTTTTCATATGCACGAGCGCTTCAGAATACCGTGCTGAAGACATGGCAAGGACGTCCTGAGAATATTGAAGCTGCACAAAAGTCACTGTTGGTGCGTGCCAAAGCAAACTCGTTGGCTCAACTTGGAAGGTACTCTGCCGAGGGTGAAAGCGACGAAGCAAAGAAAGGGATGTTTGTAAAAGGCTACACATACTAAGCCCCCAAATTCGGAGCAACTTCAGTATGATGGGACCGCTCTTCTTTTGAAGTGTTTTGTGGTCTTATTTTTCATTTATTTTTCTGTTAAATGAGGATTCATGAGTGTTTTGGTTCCTTCATTTGGGTCCTTGCCTTAGTGCCTCCTGCTTCCAAATAATACCGGTGAGAAAGGAAGTAGTTCCTGCACGGTAATTAGGAGAGTGATGTAATAGTGAAAGTAAGACAGATGGATCTATGAAAAAAGGTTTAGAAAGACTTGATTTCTAAATGACATTGTAAGCATTCATAGGATACTTTCAATATGCTGGATTTTATGCGTGGGACAGATACAATATGTCGATCAATTAGGTCATGTTTATTGTCATGTTGCCATTTTCATGCAAGTTTCATCAAGCGTTTCGTACATTTTGCTTGGAATGAAGTTCATCCTCTAGAATAAATCATGACGCCCAAATTCATGCTCTAAACTTTTTTTTCCCCCAGCCTTAGTCTTTTGCGAGGAACCACATGCGACGGTCTTCTTACTACTACAGTAGATGGGATGATGTAAATGCTACCCTCTGTAATCTAACTCTGTACACGCCAATAGGAAAAAAATAATCTAATATTGTATATTGAGTTTCCAATTTTGATTATAGTACAAGTTAAGATAACAGGCCCAAAAAGCCCACCACTCATAGCCCTAGTGGGGATGCTACGACCCTTTTTGTCTTTTCGTTATCTGGTAGGTATGCTATGACAACGACTTAATTTGCTCAGTGTCTGCCATCATTCTACACCATAAATGTCCCACAGCAGGTTTTGCTCCTCGTCATTCACTTAGGAGACTGTCTAGCGCAGAAGGTTGTTTGTCTGGAGTTCAAGCTTTGACCAAGTCTGCATTGGTTAGGGGACAGTTCCTTTCACTCTTATTTCTGGTTGAATTGTTCTGTAGTCGGTCATTCTAGCGTTAATTGGCACAGTAATAGGTCGTATGTGATTCAATCGCCTCGGTTTCGAACTGAACATAACTTAATCAATCATCAATCATCTCGATTTCATTTCCCATAATCTTTCCGTCTGGAAGGATGAATTGTGGCTTCAGTTTGTATGTTACTGACCTATTTATCGGTCAATGCAACGAATTTGTTTTGACATTTCGAGAGCACACACGTGAAAATGGCGACGGCAGACAGATCATAGCATGCCAATCAGCTGAAGCTAATCTTGAGCCAGATCCCATGACTCAAAAACCAAGTCATGAATTGTTAAATCCTCTAGTTTTGGAATCTATAGAGGACCGGCTCTGGAGGGGTCTCTGACTCTTTAACCTTAAACTAGTTTGACCAAAAAATAAAAATAAAACCCAGACTGGACCTTCATGCGGCGTGTCTTGTCTTCTAAGGCACAACTTCTCCATTTTCTTATGTTCCCCGAATCTAACCTGACCGAACTCCAATGCAACAATAATCAATACTTGCATATAATATGGTAGCAATACTTTCTTTTTGTTAGTTTCAAATATGCAATCCGATCGCCCCATTCAATGGATCAGCCATGACAATTGAAGTAACTGTTACTTAATGCTAATCATATTATAGCACGCCCATTAATGTCCGGGACCACATCGGGTGATACTGCGTGGTTGATACTGCGTGGTGCTTAGAGCATCCACGTTGCTCAAATCTCATTTAATTGGAATAAAAACTTCGTGCCAAAGATTAGTGTCCGCCGAATTGTCTTCACTGCCACACTGATTTCGAGGTCAAAATCTGCTGCGGTCGGAATCTGTCTCGCGGGTGTCCTCCATATGTATCTTGAAATAATTCGAGATTTGCCATGAAAAAGTACAGGAAAAAAAAAAGTGAGACTGATTCCAATATTCTTTTTAATTTACCATGTCGTAACGGATTCAATCTTCTTATGAGCAATCGCAAAATGAAGAAATTTTAAGGTTGCCTTCTCTTCTAGGCGTGCCATTCTTGTCCTCTCAACCACCCTTTTTTTTTTTAGGGTTATAACATAAATTAAAATTCAGTTTTGATCCATCCCTGACCACATTTACCCAGGCTGATTTTAGTGTTACCAAAAAATCTCAAATTGATATATATGTATTGTGACAAATTTATTATCCCCGTAAAATCTGTCCATGACATGGAATTACACTTGGCAAATGTTTAACACGGATGAGTCTCTTGAATGATGTCATTTTGGGAATGCAAATTCGGAAAAAATGAACCAAGATTGGAAATCCTCTAAAATTTGCTATCTTGCCATTCCGAAAATCAGTTAAAATCTTTATTTTTGCCCTAATTTTACCTCAGCATTTTGGTAGATTTGCCATAGGGGTTTGAAAATTTTCAATGATACTAATACAAACTTCAAATAACTGTAACATAAGTATACCAATTTGAAATTTTCCTTAACGACAAAATCAATTCAAAATAAATATCACACGAATACATCAATTTTTGAGATTTCTAATGTTATTAACCATTTTATTTTATCCTCACTCACAATTGTAACAATTGAAATGCTCTTATTAACTCGGACGAAAGACAGTCTCGATCTTGGAAATACCAAAAAAGGAAAAAAAAAATCAACATCCAAATATTCGAATAATTTTCATATTTACCGCGCAAATAGAAGACATGGACAGTGGACACCACAAAAGTTTTTCTGAGAAATTGACCTAATTAAAGAAATGGTGGGGTGGAATGACCACGACGAGTCAAGCGGAACAGACACCGTGTGTTTCCGGAAGACCCATTGACCCCAAAACCACGTGAAGATGCGCTTTCGTCGTCAAGCGAATCGCCATTTTTTAAGTGTTTAGCTGGACATGCAATGCTTTCTAACTTTTGAGATTTTTGCATAGAAAGGAAGGTCCTTCGACTTAACACATAATTAAGCACTTTAATTATGATAGCATTTTCAAAATGGAAAAGGAGGAGGAGGAGAGAATCACCAAAGGGAGCTTTGAGGGCAATCAAGGAAGCCGAATGCCTAACCAGGATGGGCGGTTGTGCGAGGAGACCACGGCGAGATCTATCTTACCTGGAGTCATGCGTGACCCCGCTTTTCGCCGTACCAATGCAGAAGTGCCGGTGCCGGCCATTATGTATACCTCTCTTTAGTGCACGAACCTTGATCTCGTCGGCTCACGTTGCTATGACATCTCGATCGACTTGGAAGGCATACTTGGCACCGGGGGGGTTGCCGCGAGCATCAGCCAACCCACCTAGCGCGCGCGCGCTCTCTCTCTCTCTCCCCCCGTTTGTTCGATGGTGGTCTGGGCGGGTCAGGACTATGGGGGACATAATCGGAAGAACAATGAGCTTGTGAGGGTAAGATAGGAACCCAATGATTCATTAACGCCCTAACCCGACGTTATGAAAATGAAAATATTGCAAAGTCAAAATTAGCGGGTACTTGCTTTGGGTTTCGAGTCCTGCCGAACCAAGTTTGACTGTTTGAGGCTAAAGTATATTGGGAAAACGCTCCCCGGAACGGAAAGGCATTTTCAGGGCACGCGTGACAGTAATTCCGCTTCAAAAATAAATTTATGATTAGAATTTAATTTTTTCACTTTCTCTTTAGAGCAATAAATTTTTTTTTTTTTACTTATTTTACTTC
Organism: Rhodomyrtus tomentosa; assembly: GCA_028455895.1. NCBI lineage: Eukaryota > Viridiplantae > Streptophyta > Magnoliopsida > Myrtales > Myrtaceae > Rhodomyrtus > Rhodomyrtus tomentosa. The sequence continues at coordinate 5,321,047 of JAPCWY010000003.1, read as the reverse complement.
TCTAAGTGGTTCCAAAACTACTTCTAGAACGGGATATGAGTATCTGGCGTTTTCTTAGTAAAAAATGGAAAAAAAATACAACAAAATAGAAAATTATAATCAACAATTTTTTAAAAAAATTGAATTAAATATAAAAGCATTTTTATTAATATGAATCGAACGGGGGCATGAGTATCTAGATTTGCATTGCATAAAATGAATCGAAAATCCGATAAACCCATTTGACAGGCCTGTTGTCTACAAAATCACTTAAGAGATGCTTCCTCCTCATAAAGGCTGGCGAGGTAAATTGCTCACCACATTAGGTTAACCCATGTGAAGGATGAAAACGATGCCAACTTAGGAAATGGTGGGGACCTGGATGTTGGAAACTACACACGATGGTGGAGAAAGCGTCAGAACGACAATACATTTGTTTGGAAGCTTTTGTTTGTTTTCACCGATCCTATTTAATATATATTTTCTGTTCATAAGGCCAGAGACTGCAGGGGCTTTGGAGCACGACCCCACGTGTTCGATCTTCTCCTCTCCTCTTTCAACCAGCGTTAGGGCATGCAAGATGGGATTGCGATCGTTGTCCGCATACGAGGACACTGATTATGTTCCCAGTCCCCCACCTGTGTTCCCCCCACCACCCTCACAGCTGGAGATCATATGCACATTCGTCTCCCGATTGGACGAAATGATTTCGCTGTTTTGTAAATTGTTCCCGCATCGATGTTGTTGTATAAACTCTTCCGGGATTTAATTGAGGACCCTTTTGTTTGATGAATGGAAAATTTCCCGTTGTATACAAAGAGTCGTACGTGTTTTCCGTGAAATTATGTTGTGGGTCCTTGAATGCAATGCAAGAGATAGAGAGAGCAGCTAAATCCAATCCTCGGTCAGATTAGTTTTGCATATTATCTCCTCGTATGGAAAACGCTTTCCTCTTTAGCCTCCGACCCGAGCTCGACCTTAATGGACCCCAAGGCCAAGCACCAGTGGCATGTGGGAGCCGAGTCCCTAGGCTTGGCTGTCGGGGAACCCGTCCTATCCTTGATGGACTTGGGATTGGGAATTGGGTATCGAATCATTGTCTAGGGACTTAGGCATGAGTATTAGGATCTCGGGCATGGTTGTCGAGGACTCGAGCATAGGCAATGGTGTCTCGAGCTTGGCCCTTTGGACTCGAGCCTGGGTGCCAATAACTTGGCGAAGGAGCCGAGTCCATGGGCACAAATGCCAAGGTCTTGGGCTCGATATTGACGGATAGGGATCAAGCCTTTATGGACCTGAGCCTAGCCACCGAGGAACATGGCCCATGGTGCTAGTGACTTAGGTGCAAAGTCTAGTACTTGCTTCATATAGTCGGGGCACGACTTCACTACTACTTCTGCAGTCGGCTTATCTGAAATTTATTTTGTGACTAATTGATTTATGCTTACAGGTCTTTTCTCCCGATCTGAAGTCACATTTAGATTTGAATGCTCTTTTATTTCGGTCAATAAATAGATCCGGAATTTACAAGTCGTTATATATGCTTATTCGAATTGACAGTATTGTCGTCATCTCTACGATGATGGTGCAAGAGACGCTGAACCTAAGCACGCACTACAAACCGTAGTTACTGGAGAGAGAAATTTTAGGCCGTCGATTGTGCTTCGATACATCTTTATGGAATGAGCGAATCTCTACATGCTACGTCAAATTGATTGATCTCTGTGATATTTTTGTTTTTATCAAGTTGTGCCCTTCTCATTAGAATGAAATGAAAATTTTTTGTTCCGACAAAAATAAATTTGACACCTTTTATGATGTGGCGGTTCTCTGGATCACAAAATATATTCAGATTGACCATTCATTTCCCATGTACCGAACACGAAAAAAAAAAATCCGCTTTTTCCCAAAAATCAAATCTGATTTGCTATCATTACTTCTAGAGTGGAGTGCCAGGCCTATTCTCTAAAAGAATAAGATGTGTACGGTATTTTATGTGCTGTGTTTTGAAGCTTAACACAGACGAAGAAATTTAGAGAATGTGAGGGAGCTCTTTGTTGTTGCCTGAAGTTTATGTTCGAACTTGGAAGTGGAATCTCAAATATTAGGGATAATCCCCATTATCATCAAAACCTACTTTTGACTAAAGTGAACTTCTCAGAAGTCAAAAGGTACGCAATCAAAATCTTTAAACAATCTTGACCAGTTTTCTGTTCTAAGTATGTCGTTATGACTCTTAGTAATGTGATAAATAATACCAATAATTTTTAAACTTTAACCTAATGTGTGATGTTTTTCATTCATTAGTTCGAGTTAATAGAAGTTTTGTGACGTGCCTTTCGATCCATGTAGCTAGTTTTAAGAGTAGACGACTCAAAAGGAGGAATAAAAAATACTGAAACAGAAGAATATGGATAAGAAGATCGAATTCATTGTCCCGTGTTCTTATGTCTTATTGACTCGTCATTTCAATAGTCCATCATCGAATGCTTGATCGGCGTCATCAAATAGGGTCGGACTAGCTGATTGATCAAATAAAAAGGATTACCATCGACCCTTTAGAAATAATTTAAAAATCACATTAAACGAATTAAAAAATCCAAACACGAGATTACAAAAATTGGGGGAAAAACTTAGGAAAGCTCGGCGTCAGTCCCCCTCCACCCGGATGAAATAATGCAGGCAATTATTCGATCCGCGAAACAAAAGGCTAAACCATCTAGGACCCTTTTGCACGCACGAAACAAGGGAAAAAGTTGACAAGACAAAAAGTTGTTCTTGCATTGGAACCCCTTTGTGAGCTGTGTACACAAGAGAAAAGGAGATGCAGACCCTAGCCAAGGCCCAAAAAGAAAGAGAAAGGATTCGATTTTTCGACAGGCAATAGCTGGATCTACGCATTATCCCCCGCTTCCAACAAACTCTTCTCTTCCGCCCCCCCCCCCCCCCCCCCCACATTTGACACTTCACATTACTATGTGGTTCAGTCCGATTTGATTTTTCGGGAAATTCGGACCAAGCCAATCCGATAAGGTGAAGTCCGGACCAAATCGAGCCGAACTGTCAGGAAACTTATGCCCTACTTGCATACTGATGTCGTCCATGAGTTGGTTTTATATTCACAAGATTGCAGCAGCAGTTCTGCGTCTTTTGTTCTTTGGATGGTGGATGTACTCTCGGTCTCCTCCCTTTTATTACATGGGGGTTCGTACAATTGTGGTGTTTGACGTTTCATTTTCAAGTTGAACCGGCTGCAATTACACGTACAAGCAAGTGCACAGGTATCCACGTCCACATGATCGGTTACTGTCTTCCTATGTCTTTTGAAAGGGGCTTATTACCGTAATAACAAAAAAAAAACCTTGAAATTTAACTCAAATTTTAATTTTATTCTGAACTTTATGTTGTCTTGTAAAAAATTTCAAACTTTAGGTTCAATCTCGATTTTATCCTAAATCAATTTTTTGCATTATGAAAAATCATAAACTTTTATTTGAGTCTTATATTTTTTCCGTTTACCCCAATCCAAAAAATCTTGTTTAGTGATCCTATATGGCATTTTCACGTCATTGCTCTACTTTGTATCCAAATTTTAGATCTAAGAAGACATCTTTTAGATATGAATTCACACGCCAGCCCAAAATGATGTATTTTTTTTCTTCGTGAAAATTGGGTGAAAAGCTAGAGCAATTAGGGTTGTTTTTTTTTTTAATTGTTTTTACTTTTAAGAGAGTCTTCATTCCCTCTCAATTGAGAATTTATGATTTTACGCTAAATCTTCGATCTCTCGTGCTTAAAAGTCTTATATCTTTTGCAATCAAAGAGCTCGCACTCTGGACATTCGGTTCGAGACGCTCGAACACCTTGTATTTGGGAGCTTTCCATTTCTCGATTGTTGAGGGAAAGATTTTGGAGGAGTATTAACGCTAAAAGATTTGAGGTGACAATTTTTTACGAGACACAAAAAAAATTAGGGTAGAAATGAGACTAGATCTTAATTTAGTTTTTTTTTTTTTGGGAACATTAGGCTTTGAAAAGGTGAGGACGCACGAATGCAATGGGTCAAGTGTGATTTGAGACGGATGAAATGCTGATGTAATGCTGAGGCCCGAACGGACCGGCCCTAGTTTTCTCGAGCTCAAATCGTGCCAAGTCGAGCCACTCAGCCTGAAAACATCTCTAAGTTCGATCATAACCAACAAGGCGTGCGTCAAGAGTCATGCGAATATAAACCGTTTATGTTAGGGGAGGTCTATTGCATATAAATAAATGTGAGAAAGAGAAAATTGAATAATGCTAGAAGGAAGATAAATGATTTTGTTTTGTTTGTCTTATGTCTGATTCTCCTCGTTCTGATTTTTGCTGTTTGTTGCGTCTTTGCCGAGTGTAAGAATCAAACTCTTATCTACGATGCTAATGTACTTACCTCCCAATCTCTTTATTAAAAAGACCGCATGCCTATTAGCAAAAGAGACGAGATCAGGGAGGTAAAATTGATGATTGATTTTCCATCGGTAAGGCAATTGGATAATCACAAGAAAATCAGAATCAGATTAGCAAAGAAGCGAATCATCCCGGAATGATGCCGTAATTACGCCACGGAAAGGAGGGCATTTTCGGGACCCGACCCGGACAGCTTCTCCAGTCCCGGTGTGCCTGTGGTCCGCCCTTGGAAACGTCTTCAAATCTCTCTTTGACCGTCGTACTCTCTCGTCTCTCTCTCTCTCTCTCTCCAAGAAGAACCTTTTTAAATATGTCGCGACTCGCGAGCATGAATGCGAAAATCCTTTAATGGAATCATTAATCATCGCCTCTCTCGCACGGCCCTATTTAGCCGCTGTTGCAGAGACACCCCAGGACGGACTCTCTCTGTCTGTCTGTCTGTCTCTCTCTCTCTCTCTCTCCTCTCTCTCTCTCTCTCTCTCTCTCTCTCGACCTTTTCAATCTCTGTCGTCATCGTCGTCATCGGATTTTTAAAGCTTTCCTTGCCTCAGATTCTCCAGCTATAAATAATTTCTGGATTCAGAGCGAAAAGGGTGTGTCCATCTTCTAGTTCTTGGCTCTCCTCAACTCGCACTTCGTCTGATGCATTGAATACTCCGCCACTTCATTAATCAGCGCGGGCGCCCGAGCGCACAAGAGTCTCGAGGACCGATCAACCGTCGCTGCGGCGGCCGAGGCGGTTCCCCTTCGCGTCGTCTATACGATCGGACCGCCCAGATCTTCTCGTCTGCGATCGTACGGCCAGGGATCCTCTGTCAGCCCGTCCCTTCTCCTCTCTCTCTTAATCTCTACGTAAGTCCTGCCTCGGTATCTTTACCTACTTCGCCTTTTGGGTCATCGTTTTTATGGACCCTCTTCGTGTTTTTCAGTTTTTTGCATTAGCTCTCACTTGTGCTGTGTTGCATCGTCGTTGCTCTATGTTTTCGCAACTTTCATTTTTATTTTTGCTCGAAAGACCGAGTGAAAGAGACGCAGATAATGAAATCTTCTGGCATCTCTGTTCATATCTTTCCCTCGTTATTGCTTGTCTATTAAGCTTAATCCTCCACGTGTTTCATTTACATTTTTTTCCCACTTGGAAAGGTCATCTCTTTCGTGTGCATGTTTATACCCATTGCTCTCCTCTTCTTTTCTGATTGTTGGTAGATTATTCTCGCTTGGAGTTATTGTATAAGTGAGGGCGGGGCCGACCAATTCGCATTTATTTGGTGTTGGTCTTTAATGAATACTTGTAGATCCCAATTATCAAAGGTTTTCCATATTCTTTTCTGGTAATGGTAAGCCATCTTAATTCGAAATGGTTGGTAGTGTTTGGTAGTTGCACAGTGGCTAGATGCCTTCCAGGTTTTATCTTGAAGGGATGCGAATTGTAGGAAAAGTATCCCTTTTTGTGGGACTGTGATTCCTATGTATTAGCCCATGTTATCTTATCTTATCATTTTTTTTCTCTTTTGTCAATCGTAAGATAAAGAAAATACTGCATGGAACTTGGGTGATGGTTACTGCAAACACTTTGTAAAGAAAAATGAATTAACAAATAACTTTGGTGAAATTCCTGAAATCAGAGTATGGAATTCCAGCGTTTTCTTTTTTAGGTGAAGTTGGTTATGTTTTTGTATTTACTAGTCAATATTGATTTGGATTTCTATTTATTATTATTATTTTTTTACTGATGCACAACATATTGACGCTGTACCTGATATAGCGGATGCCTCTTAGAATCTATGCTTTTAAAGGTTTTGAGATAGATGTTCATCATATTCTTCTTAACTTGCTGAGTTTAGATAGATACAAAATGCAAAGTCTGGGTTAAGCAAGCAAGGTATAGTTGCTTTGTTGGAAAGTTGAGGAGATTTTTTAATGGTATTGTGGTTACTTTGTAGCTATAGCAGCATGTAGAATTCTTCAATGTCGGAAACTTTATTTCAATGGGTGCTTATATCATTGGAGTGTTGCTGAATGTAAGTGCATTATCTGGGGCAACCTGTAGGGATCCATAAAAGTGCGGGGGAGGAGCTGGATTTATAGATCAGAAATCCCAAGTGCTTTTTTACCTGCACATGTTCTTTTTTTTTTTTTTTTGTGGAGGGGGGGGGGATGCTCTGGAAAGATTACTACATATATTTAATGGAACTAAGGATTGCAATCTGCATGTTACAGCACATTTCTCACAGGCCAATAAGTGACTACTTTATCTTGTGTTGGGAAAATCTGAGAAGTGATCTTTTTGCTATACATTTTTTTTATCTTGGTTGAAAGGATGGGGGTTGGGGGGTAAATTGGCTTTTTGCGTGGAAAGACGGTGTCAGGACTAATTTAGGCATAGACTCACTTTTCACTACAGGCAGATGTTAATATGATGTATGTGGTTGCTATTTCCGGGAAGCACTAATTTTAAGGATGTTACATTCACTATAATTGGCTATAATTAGTTGTTGGGAGAACAGAGTTTCTTCTTTAATTTAATTACCTTGGGTGGTTTTCTGATTGTAGTTTTATATGATCTTTATTCCCTTGGAACTAGCAGTTTCGTGTATGATTTTATATTTCCTTATCGTCTTCCGTGATTTGCAGTTACTACATTGTATCTTATGAGCTATGGAGCCTCATGATCATAGAAGACAAAGGAGACAGAATACTCTTTTGCATGCAAATGGCCATTGCAATGCGAATAGGATTGATGAATTAGATCCTTGGACTGCATGGGCATACAAGCCACGGACCATATCCCTCTTACTTATTGGAGCTTGTTTTCTGATGTAAGCATATGCTCATCGGCAACCATAATTCAGATGATATGCAAGCTTACGCTAAGTTATTTGCATGTAGCTACCATTGAACAACAGACTCTTCCTTTAACCTGTGATGTGTTTCTGGTTTACATTAATGTTTAAGTGAATGTGAACTACGGCCAAAAAAAAATGGAAAAAAAGTTGTTTTCTGCAATCTGTTACTGTATTCCTTATTGTGGCATTGTCAGACCTGTTTGCTTTCTATGTTGTGCATTACTTAACTTATCTTAGGAACTAGAAGAAGATTCGATGATATTTATTTAACTGATAAGAACATATGATTTATTGACCTTTTTTTTTAGCTAATGAAATTTGCCACTGAAAATGTTGTAATGTAAATTAAACTATACTTGAGCTGTTGGTTAATATGTAAATAAATCTATTCTGTCCAGATGGGCAAGTGGAGCTCTTGATCCAGAAAGCAGTGAATCTGGTGATGTTGTTACATCTGTGAAAAGGTGCACCATCATGTTTTGCCTCGAATGCTTCATGTTATATTTAATATGATCTTTTTGATGCCCTTATTTTGGTTGTTTATTGTAGGGGTGTGTGGGCCATGATTGCAGTATTTCTAGCTTATTGCTTGCTGCAAGCCCCTTCCACGTAAGCCTTTTTGTTATTCACTTACATTTAACCATCGGTTTGTCTCTCTTTCTCCTTTTGTGCATGTAGTTTGCTTACAGGTGTAGCAAATTAGTCTATGTTGTTTTATATTGTTTTTTATTTTGCACTTGAATATCCTGACATCTGGAAAATAAAAGAGATTAAATCGTTATCTTATTCACTTCTTCGGAATTAAAATGGAAGGACATAACAGAAAGAATGAGGGAATAGATTTTTAGAATGGAAGGAGCAAGTGGATAAAGTACTAACTACAGTTCTTTTGTATGGTGATGATTGTGATGCCATAGCTCACCACATTGCTTAAATGGTTGCATGTTGACTTGTTGAGTAAATGCAGTATATTAGTCAATACTCATTTCCATTTGTTCAAAATAGAGAGGTGGATTTTGTGACGGCATGATATGATCATTCTTGCAAAGTCGTCACCTCGATATAGTGTAATTACAATTTTAGTTGTTCTTGCAGTTACCCTTGCAATGAGCTTGGGGATTTTTTTTATAGGTATCATTGGCAGATTATAGTGATGCCGTGAAATGTTTTTGAATGATGGGTTTAAGAATAGAGAATGGGATTGTGTGACGGTCATGGCTCGTGATAAGTGTTAATGCCTTTGATTTACCAGTTCTAGTTTGGTTTCTAGCACATTCCAATCTTCTAATGGCTTTTGGTCAGATTAAGCTGCTTGTGTGCTTCCAATTTTCAGATTCTGTTTGTGGTTTTATCCAACTTTGGTTTTCTGCTGCAATATTTAGGATCTTTCTAACTTTCACCTATCTGCTGCATTATGCAGGATCCTTATTAGACCTCATCCTGCAATTTGGCGCCTAGTCCATGGAATGGCTGTTATTTACCTTGTTTCTCTTACATTCTTGCTTTTTCAGGTTGGTTCCCATGTAGCAAGCCGTTTTCATAACCACTCTCTCGCCAAGTCTACCTTTCTTTTACCTGTTTGGTGATTATTTTATTGTTTCTTCTGGCTAAGTCTACCTTGTTCTTCTTTCCTTCCCCCCCCCCTTCCATCCCCTTGTTGACGGAATTTTATTCTCTACTTATAGTTTTTTGGGAGGAGGGGGATGGGGATTTGTGATTTTGGTCATTGAAGCAAATATTCAGGAAAACTTTAAGGAACTTCAACTGGTCACAATCAAGTATTCTGCTGAATATCCATTTCAGCTGATGATTGTTGGAATGTTCTTTCTCAATGGTTTTTTAATGTCCTATCTGACATTCTGACTAAGATATTCATGCTTGGGTGAAGTCTTAAAAGACCTTGTCTGCTACTTATCTCTGCCATAACCAGAGGTGTTTAACTGACATCATATTGCAATATGTTCCAGAAACGTGATGATGCTCAACAATTCATGAAGTTTCTCCATCCTGACCTGGGTGTTGGTAATGATTCCATCAAACCGACTGTCATGATGCTTTAGTTAGGCCTTTAAGTGTTCTTGTGTTGATGCAGTATACTATGAAAAATTCAGTTCTTACATTAATATGGTTGGTTGGACTTGGGACTGAGTGAAATCTGTTCAAACTTTGCAGAACTTCCTGAACGATCATACGGAGCTGACTGTAGGATTTATCTGTCAGAAAATCCTACGAGCAGGTTTAAGAATGTTTATGTATGATTTCTTCCTGAATGATCATTTTATCTTCCCTTGCTTTAAGTCTCATCTTAGGGAATGCCTATCTGATTGTTTTCCTTAATTCCATTCCTTTTCCAGGATACACTGTTTGATGAATTTGTGCTTGCCCACATCTTTGGCTGGTGGGGAAAAGCGATATTGATTCGTAATCAGCCACTTCTGTGGGTGCTTTCAGTTGGATTTGAGTTCATGGAGGTTTGTGCTTTTGGCTTCATGTGTATGCTTATGTGCTTGCAAGCATGTGAATGCCCCCTCTTGTGTCTGTCTACAGTTGCGGAATGTTTCCTGTTCTCTACTTATAATTGAACTCTTGTGTTTCCTCAATTAAGTTGCTTTCCTCTTTGGTTTCAGCTCACGTTTCGTCACATGTTACCCAACTTCAATGAGTGCTGGTGGGACAGCATTATTCTGGATATATTCATATGCAACTGGTTTGGTCAGTTTTTTCCTTCCCTTTCTTAGGTTTTCTATTAGTATAATTTGTTGAGCTTTGTCACAAATGTACTGGCTTGTTTGTATGATGTGTAGCTCCTGTATCATTTGTGTTAAGACTGTCATTACCTTGCTGCATGACAAGCATTCTATAATTAACATGCTTCATGAATTGTACTAGTCAAACTTCTAATGGGTCTTTGGCAATATCATGTCTTGACTTTTGTCACAATTGACAGTTACACATGCTTCACGAATTATATTAGTCAAATTTCTAATGGGTCTTTCGCGATGTCATGTCCACTTTTGTCACAATTGACGGATTAACTGCGCGAAGGAACGTTTTGATTCTTAGTTAAGCATTTGGTGACTATTTTTCTGCTTCAACTTTCAGGTATTTGGGCTGGAATGCATACTGTCAGGTATTTCGATGGGAAGACATATGAATGGGTTGGTATAAGTCGACAGCCTAATGTTATAGGGAAGGTGTGGCTCTGAATTTGGCAGATTAATTTACAGCTTAGACATTGTAATTTATTCCTCATTTTTGTGGATCGATATTAATTATTCATTTTGTAATTCAAGGATGAAAGTCATAAGCATGATAAAAGGACACATTGGATTTTACATTTCCATAAAAGAAAATTTTCTTCGGGCAATCCTCGTATATATAATATGCATGTTGATGTGTGTGTGTGTGTGTGTGTGTGAGAGAGAGAGAGAGAGAGAGAGAGAGAGAGAGAGAGAGAGAGAGAGAGTGAGTGTATTACTTGATGAGGAGGTCATTTGAGTCATGAGGCTTTGTTTTCCATTTGATGTTTCTCTGGTAAAGTAGTCTAAGGATTGAAAGTTAGTATTATATTTATAATCAACTACTCTTCCAATGTCTCCCTAACCAAAACCCATGAAAATAACTGTAAAGAAAATAACCATGACTCAGTTTCATCCAAAGTAGGCAGTGTATCACATGGCATCTGGTTGCTTGTTTCTGTTGGAGTAATCCCGGTCTTCTAGAGAATATATTGTATTATGGGAATTTCAGGAACCTAGAACCTTTTTTTGCTATATCCACATCTTTCTTTCAAGTTCCTGGTGTTGGTGCTTTTGTTCTCGTATCTCTGGCAAAAATGACTTGTCTACAGGCAGCTTAGATTATTATTATTATTTTTTTTTTGGGGGGGGGGGGGGTGGGGGGTAAGGTCGGCCAGCTTAGATTGGTTCTTGTTTCGACCCAAAAAAAAAAAAATTGTTGCGACTGTGTGTCTATGAACTCTTTAAACTTTATACTTGGTTAACGTTTCTCTGCATGCCCATTTTTATGCTCTTAATGGACTGCTGAGATTTGCTTTTCAGGTTAAACGGACATTGGGACAATTCACCCCAGCTCAGTGGGACAAAGACGAGTGGCACCCCCTACTTGGTCCATGGCGTTTCATTCAAGTCCTTAGTCTTTGTGTTGTCTTCTTGACGGTGGAGCTGAACACATTCTTTCTTAAGTTCTGTCTGTGGGTTCCTCCGAGGAACCCGATCATAGTGTATAGGTTGATCCTATGGTGGCTCATTGCAATCCCTACAATCCGTGAATACAATTCATATCTCCAGGACAGGTCTCTCTCTCTCTCCCACAAACACACACACACACACACACACACGGGACATTATCTGGGAATGTTTAGAATTGCAGTTTCAAACTGTTAGTAGTTCATTAACATGATTACTTTTTTAAACATTCAGGGAAAAAGTGAAAAAGGTTGGGGCTTTAGTTTGGCTTTCGCTGGCAATATGTATCGTGGAACTTCTCATATGCATCAAGTTTGGACATGGTAACTTCCCTTAATGGCTAAATTCATTGGTGTTTTATGTTAGATTACATTTTCATCAGTAATGACTTGTTTCTGTTGAATTTTGGCAAGGTTTGTATCCAAACCCGATGCCTCGGTGGTTGGTAGTTTTCTGGTCTTCCGTCGGCTTGGGTATCATCGCATTTCTGATTGTTTGGTCGTGGCAGCTACATAGAAGCATGCAAAGAAAGAGGGATTGACTTACTATTTACCGGGCAATGATTCTTTTATTTCTTTTTCTTCCTTGTACCGATGTACATACTTTTAACATCTTGAAGAATTGTAAATGCTTGTTGTGCTAGGTCAGAGAGAATCAGAGTCCTTCTAGAAAGTAGTTTACTCATGTTGCTCCCGTCAATGGCCGATGTTTTGTCAGCTGTTACGATCGGAGAGTTGATTCTATATTTTTTTTTTTTTTTTTGCGACATTCGCAGTACTGTTGGTTTGATAATTCTACGCCAGCTTTAGCCATTCGTGCATTGATGTTTCATCTTGCACCATCTTTTGGATGGTCATCAGCTGAGTCTAAAGCTCCCTGTAGGTTTCATTTCAGTGCTTGAGAACTTTTCCAAATGAAGGTGTTGATTGGGTTGCGTTGACCGATGAAATTGTTGGTGAACTGTGTCAAAAGATGGAAGAAGAAAGTGGTACGTGAATTACTATCTTTTTGGAATCAAATGAATGACAAAAATTGCTGGGCAAATTCGATTGTCAAGATCAACTTTGACGGGCATCGACTTTGGCAGCGCTGAGTCAAATCTTCTCAAGGATGTTGTTATTCGATCCAAACGCGCACGCTCGCTATTGAGGAGAAACGGCCACACAGTTCTACCGTGCCGTAAGTGTTTTTACGGGATCCGTTTTTGCGTCCGATTCGGATCGTGTGATGATATATTATTGAAAAACACGCGGTCAGTTTATCCATCGTAATTGGCCGATGTTAAGAGAAAGTTGCATCAGATTTACTTTGCAAAAACAGTGATTTTAAGGGGAAGTTTCAGATGCAACGGTGATTGATCTTCCGTCCGATCAGTGAAAGTTACTATAACAATGGGAAATTATTTACACATTGGTTGCAAAACTTTGGAAGAGTGTAAAGGAAAGTTCCATTCAATTACCTATTTGATCAACAATAACACAAAAGAAACTTACTTTCAACGTGGGTAGATCATTATTTTTGGAAAATTACATGTCACAGTACCAAGAGAACTTATGATCACCAAAGATAAATTACACCCTTTAAATAAAAATTACCAAACCGTATTTCGCAGATAAATTATTATAGTGAATACGTGCATTAGAGGAAAGTGAGATTAGTAGGTAATTTACGAGCAATGGGAAACGAAATTAAATATTTACTTAAGCAAATCACTATGGTTTCGTGGAATATTAGGAACCATAGGACCAATAGAACTTAATGAAACTTCTATTTTGTAAACAAAATGTAGATAATTATAAGTAACGAGCAAACTACGGCAAGTGAGGAAAACAATGAATGCCAAAGGAAAGTTAAGATGAAATACGCTGTGTTTGGTATCGCCTTTGTTTTTGTTTTTTGTTTTTTTTTTTGGGGTTTTTTTACAGTGCTATAATTTGCTGTAAAAATAATATCTAGAAAATAGTCCGGGTCAAATAGGTTGTGTATGGAGTTTTGTCTTATGGAAAAACGAAATTATCATCTAAGAAAATTTTCCTCATTTATCTCCATTTTAAGGTAATGACATTAGCCAACAAAGGTAACAATGTCGACGTTGAGCTAATACGTATACTCAAGGAAAAATATTGTTTAATAATAACAATATGAGTATAGCCGTGGATAAGCATGTCGAGTCAAATGATTCATCTCCCGAGATATATTAGAGCTGCGTATGGTAATGTTTCTGCTCAATGGAATATTTTTGAAACAAAAACACTTTTATGTTTCTATTCCCAGCTACAATTTTTGAGAACATTAACACATTTGGTAACTACATAAAGTTTTTGTTCTCGAAAAAAAAAACTTATTTGGTAACTACAAAAAATTGTTCCTTTTTTTCATTAAATTAAGAGGATTATATATATTAAAATTAAGACGTTTTTATCTTTTTAACTTACTAAATCAAATTAAATGTCATTTTTTAATTTATTAAATCAAATTAGATTAATATATGTATAAGTAATTTATGCATAATTTATCAAATTACAATATAGAGTAGATCAATTATAAAAAAATTTATGAAAGAGAACGCGAATTGCAATTGGATAATGATAACATCAAATATGTTTTCTATAGATAGAAAACATTACAATTATAAGTCACATATAAATGTTCTTGAATAGTTAAAAAATATGATTACCTTGAAGCGAGGACCCGCAAAAAAATATTAATTACATTTTGAGTAAAATCGGAGACTAAAATGAAAAATATTTGTACATTTAGGTAATTTTAGTCCATTTGTGCAATTTTTTTTAAACATGATGACTGAAATAAGATGTAGGGTATTAAAGTCTCATATTATGACTATAAAGTAAAAAAAAAATTCCTAAAATGATTTAACATGAAATTTTTTAGTCAATTTAGGATTATATTCAATGAAGAGGCATGTGGTCCCAAATTGAATTTTTAAAACTTTAAAAAGCCAAAATGAAAAGTGAATTAAAATAAAAATATATACTATTTTTATTTTTCTGATCACGAATACTATTTTCCTTGATTTTTGGCTATTTTTATAATAAAAATATATCTTAAAAATGACAAAAATTTTAAAAAAAATTGTTCAAAATTGGCTCCTAATGCTTGGCTTTTCAAGATTGATTTTGCAATTTTATGAATTATTTTGATATTTTTAATTATTTTTTAAAATAAAGTAATCAAAAATTGAGTGTCAATATCATGTAAGTGTTCAAAAATAAATTTTTTCCCAAATTTTTCTAAAAAATGCTCCTAATGTGTTTCTAAAAAGTATTATAGAAATATAGAAGTAAGTTTTTTTTTGTTTATGCTCTAAAAGTATTTCTATTTCTCTAAAGTGTTCCTGAAGCACTTTGGAAACATTTTTTTTTCTATACGCGTTTCTGTTTCAAAAGTGTTCCAGGAACACTTTCGGAACATAAACACTTTACATTGAGTGTTGCCATCAAGCTTTAAGGGTGCGTATGGAAACGTTTCTGTTTATGGGCATTTTTTTAACAGAAATACTTTTTTATATTTATGTTTCCGGTTACGTATTTTGAGAACAAAAACGAGTTTGGAAAGTTAAAAAAATAAATAATTTTTTCTGCTATCGGCTGCTGAGGCGATGGTGGCCAGTGGATGATGGCAACGTCAGCGGTGATGGGTGATAATTTCAAAATTGTTCCAAAATTCAGAATCAAGTTTTTTTTTTGTTTCTTGAAAATTGTTCCCTTGCGCAAAAATGTTCTACAGAACACTTTTCGAACATTTTTGAACGATACACGTTTCTGTTCCAAAAATATTTCGGGAACACTTTTGGAATAGAAACAATTTCTCTAGAGCGTTTTTGGAGCGTTAAATGATTAAATGATACAATCCGTTTACGATACAAGCATGATTAAATGATTATGAGCCTAAAGTGCGTGGCATAAGATTGACCGCTCTGGTGCCCTGATTACCATGCACGGTATGTCAATTCAAAATATGTTAATGTGAAAAATTTGAATTCTTTATAGGGCTAAGCACACCTTTTGAGTTTATATTGTTAATTCGAGAGTGTTTTAATCGCATATTAGCCATGTATACGTATACCACGCAACAAGTCAAAACGACGTCGGTCACACAACTTCGGAGTTCTGTCCGATATTTGTTTGCTGCGGGCAATCAAACTTTGATTTCAATTGTAGGATTTCTCCGAACGTCTTTCTCAGCCGAACGTTCCAAAAACGCAGCTTCGGATTATTTCTTCTTCTTCTTCTGCGTCGGGCAAGAGAGAGACCTGCAATTCCCTGCCCTGAAGTCGAAACTCGGAAGATGGGGAGTACGAGCGCTGCTCTCTTCCCTCATTTGCAGCTCAGCAACTGCTGCTTCAACCCTCGTAGTTCCACGAGGAGAAGCGGCCTGAGCTCGCTTCGCTTCGGTAGCTCAAGAAGAACGAGATTGAGACTGGGTTTGAGCAGTTTGAGGAGTCGCAAGGGTTTCGGTGAAGTTGTTTGCTTTGCCCTTGATGACGATGATGGCGGGAATAAGCAACCCGAGTTGGGCACTAGTGGCAGCGTTGGCTCGGCCGTGGAGGATAGACCTGGTAAACTGCAGAATTCAGTCGCTTTTTTTTTTATATTATTGTTTTGTGCCCTGTGATGTTTTTTTTTTTTGGTCGAACCCTGTGATGTGTTCGCAACTTGGTGAATCGTGCTTTTTTTTTTCAGCTGTTGAAAGATTGGGTGTCCTTCGATAGAAGGAGGTAATTGAGTTGCTAATTGGTATTGGATTTGTTGGTTCCTGTTGAAGAATACTAATTAGGAAGTGTTCTGATTAAGCATAGAGTAATCTAATTTCAAACTGTGATTTGCTTATGTACAAGAAGTTGAACGAAGGAGATAGCGGATTGGGGTTGATGTCAGCAAATGCAATTTCATAGCACATGTCCGATTATTTAGTTCTTGCTTTTCCTGTAATTAGACAATCACTTGTCGGTTAAGATTGTTTCAGCTTAACTGCCTCTCGTAATAATTGGGAAATTTAAATATCTTGCAGCATCAACCTCGACGATGATCAGATTGATTTCTGTGCTATGTGTTTGGTCAAATGGTGTTGTCATATTGGGCACCATCCTTAGAGGCTGTACCTGAAACACTTTTTTCTTACTACATTTTTGGTGAAATTGTGTTGTCCTATAGGGCACCAACTGGAGAAGTTCTTCTTATGTATTATTTAACACAAAACACATTGCATTATTCATGTCCTGAGTGCTTCCTACTTCGCTGGCAATCACTCTGTTATCTTAGTGTCTGTTTGTGGTTGCTATGTCTTTTCATTCCTTTGTGATGTGTATATGCAGCATGGATGAGTATGTTTGATTGAAGTGATTTTAGCTTTTAGCTGTGTGAAAGAGTACACATGTTTTTTCTTTTCTTTCCTTTCTGTTGCATAAATTCACCTATGTTCAATCAAACCTAATACCTGAAAAAGAATTATGATGCTGCAGCCGTGCAACAACCAATTTGCACTTTCCATCTGCATTGTCTGTCGCTGCAAGCGTGTCTCTTCTTAGTTACAGCCTGTATATGCAGGCTAAATCTTTACAATTTTTTTGCTATTCTAATATTTCATTGCAGTTTTTTTGTTATCAAAGCCATACATTTGATTAATGGATACAGTGCGCTGGCGCTCGTCTAAATTACATCTGCATTAAAACACTAAGCTGACATTGCATTAGTGGGTGATGCAGGTGAGGCTGATGCCCTGAGGCAAGAGACCATTGAGACCTTTAACCAAGAGGATGGAAGAAGTCCCCTTTATGATCTTCTATATCCTGATAAAGAGCTCCTCCCAGATGACAAGGAAATGAGTATATTTGATCATCTTGAAGAGCTGAGACAACGAATATTTGTGTCTGTTATGGCTGTTGGTGCTGCTATTTTGGGATGCTTTGCTTTCTCAAAGGAGTTAGTAGTGATTCTAGAAGCTCCCGTTAAAACACAAGGTGTTAGATTTCTGCAGCTGGCTCCTGGTGAATTCTTCTTTACAACTCTGAAGGTCTCTTCTTCTCTCTCTCTCTCTCACACGCATGCGCGCACACAGAGTTGGTGAGCCAGTATCCATGTATTTTTTGTACAAGTCAAGTGATTCCATTATCAATGTGGATTTCATGGATTTATCATGACTAGAATAGTTGTACCAGTTCATTAGTAATCAGATTGTGTTTGTTAGGTCTGCTTGCACAACGAAATTATTTATTATGTGAACCTGACAATGGGGTGAACTCCTGTTGCTTCGTTGTCCAAATCAACAGATTGTGGGACCTGAGTTGGGGATTCCAACATAACAATTTATGCTTGAGCTCTTTCATATTATCGAGTTTTATAAGCAGTAGCAATGTCGATATTTTAGCATGTATGGAGTATTTGCTTGATTGTTCACATTTTTTCATGCCTTGATCAAACCATGGTTGGGTGATCTGTATATGATGATGGCGTGCTGTTACAATTTAAGTATTTTATTTCACACTGCAGGTTTCTGGATACTGCGGTCTTCTCCTAGGAAGCCCTGTTATTCTCTATGAGATCATAGCCTTTGTTCTTCCAGGTCTAACGAAAGCAGAAAGAAGGTTCCTCGGGCCTATTGTTTTAGGGTCTTCTGTGCTTTTCTATGCTGGCATTGTGTTCTCCTACCTTATTCTCACTCCGGCAGCCTTGAATTTCTTTGTGAGTTATGCGGAAGGGGCCGTTGAGTCACTGTGGTCCATTGATCAATACTTTGAGTTTGTGCTAGTGCTCATGTTCAGCACCGGTATATCTTTTCAGGTAAAACTTTAGTTTGCAAGTTTATAAAATGATATGAGTTTGTTGCTTTCTTTTTTTTTTTTTTTTTGGTAAGGAGTTTGTTGCTTTCTTTTGTCTCCCTAAAATTTGTTTTGTGGGGACTTTTACCCGTCTGAGTCTTGAGTTAACCGTGGAGACTTCTAATGATCTTTTGAGAGTTATTCTGAAAATTTTATGAAACAGAACTGTTGCTTTAAGGATGAAGATAACAGATGGGGGGTTGCAAGGACATTGTTATCAAAATGGAAACGAGGAAGGGTTTTTTCTGCCCGACGATTGATAATTAGGATTTAACAGCTGATGTTTTTGGATCGGAAAGATCGAATAGGAAGGAGTTTTTACCGCCCAATGAATTGATAATAGGATTTGTAGTTGATGTTTATGCATGGGCTTCCTCCAATGTTGGAGAGAATGAAATACTGGATGAATGAAAACTCATCCCATGCATCTAGCTGTAAGTCTTATGTTTTCTGGTAAAGTTAACCTATTCTGGTCCCTGATTTTTTACACTTTATCCGAACAAGTTCCGTGTACTTTTAATTTTTCTAATCAAGTCCTTCTACTTTCATGATTTTTCTAATCAAGTCTATCTAACACTAAATCCGATCCAATTCAGTTGACATGACTCTGGAAAGATGCCAAAGTGTGATGCGCAAAAAACATGGGGATGCTCACAAGAGCCAATGTAGACAATGTCAGAGTATGATGCATATGAAATTTAGCCAATGTGGATGCCCACTTGACATCCATAATGGAAAAGTTTTATCCGCATCAAAGGGCTACATCAGTTTAATTTAATCAGATTTAATGTCGAAGGGACTTGAATAGAAAGTTTGTAAAAGTAGCATGACTTTATTAGACAAATTAAAAGTCTAGAGACTTGATCAGAAAAAGAGTGAAATATCATTATTGAAAAGTAGAAAATTTTCTCGTTTTTTAACCAAGGGTTTCTAGCAATAATTTTGTTCAACATGATTGATATAAGAAATTATTAGAAAACAGCTCTACTTTAGTTTCATCCTTCATTTCTCCGATTCCCTATTCAACCGATAAGATTAGTCCATAATTGTGGCATTGTGTGCTATGTAGAATGCAAATTTAGACATCAACCATAACCTCTACCAGTATGCCCATTCTTTGAAAGCTGAATAGTAAAGCAAAATCAATACTAGGAACTGGTCGTGTAGTCTTTCCTGTCGATGACAAGATATTCCTCACGAAAGGCATATATGACTTCATTCGACTAAAGAGTGAAATTTGTGGCTCTGGTTCTGCTTTACTTGGTCTTTTCTACAGCTTTGTTCAACCCCTGATATTTTCACCTTTCAGGTTCCAGTAATACAGCTCCTTCTAGGACAAGTTGGTCTAGTAACAGGAGATCAAATGCTGTCCATTTGGAGATATGTCATTGTAGGCGCTGTCGTAGCTGCTGCTGTATTAACACCATCAACAGATCCTCTTACCCAAATGCTGCTGGCAACACCGCTTCTAGGTCTGTACTTTGGCGGCGCATGGGCGGTTAAGCTCATAGGGCGGTGAACTTTATGGGCTCACAACTTTAATAGTGTGTTCAATCAGAGTGCGCGCGGCGTCTGAGACTATCCCAAAGGATGTACTTGAAAATAGCTGTTAGTGAAGCATTTTATGTACAAATTTACTGATCGGTCTTCTAGTCCGATGGTTTTATATTCTTTTACACTAGCGATAGTGGTATGATGTTCCTCGTTTATAGTGGAGCATTTTCAATACACCTGCCTTCAGTCATGCTCTGTTTACTCCTGTTCAAAAGCTTCCATCACTTATCACAAGAATTTATTGCTAACACCAAAGCTTTGCACAACCAGTGGTGCAGCTGTTCGTGTAAGTTTATCTTAACCATTTGTAATTATTTTCTCTTGTAACCTATGCTGTCCACGTACTTAAAACACCTCTTGAAATCTTCTATCGATAAGGTCTCTCAACATTTTGCACAACCAGTGGTGCTCTTGTTGGTGTAAGTTTGTCTTAACCATTTGTAATTATTTTTCGAGTTTGTGCAGAACATTAACTGATTTATTGAAAGCCCTTCCGAACTTCTCGGTGGATTTGTTGGATTTTCTATCAATAGTTATCTTACTGCGGATGCAAAGAAAGGGTCTAAGGCGCAAATTGAGATCATTGATGCATCACCACCTGTATCCTTCCATCTACATTTATTAGTGAAAGCATTGGATGATGCCCCCCAAGGCCTTTGGGTCTCTCTAAATGACCTTGGTCAAAAGTCAAGCCGTCTCACAAATTCTATTGGAGAGCTTTAGGGAATGCAAAGGATTCCCAAATTAATTCAAGAAAGCTCTGTAGAAGCTTTTGGCTTTAGCATTTTCCAAATGCTAATGTATGCTCTCTTTTTTTCCCAGTTTGCCCTTGCTAAACTTGCGAAATTCTAGAAATGTCCTCGCCACGCTAGGTTGCCTGGCAAGCCAAATCTGACCATCAACGAAGGTGTGAGTTTTCTTTTCCCTTTTAAATAGCAAAAATCCTTTACAACTTTGGGTAATTTACGAGACACTATTTGCATTTTTCAGAATCCTTTTCATCTAATGTACTTTGCATTTCCCCCAAGATAGCCTTAGCAAGCGCAGCAATATAGCACTCTATAGTTGACCAGTTTCATGGAAAGGAGCAAACTTCTGTTCTGTCATTGATGCAAATGCAATGCTGTCAGAAGAAATTGCTTGTTCTTAGCCTAAAAAGAAAAGAGTGTGAGAGAAGGAACCGGTCGTGAAGACAAGGGGGAGAGAATAGAGAGGTTGCTCATTTCATTACTTTGAAAGGAGCTTCACATCGTGCGGTGGTCCGAATGATACGATGCAAAGCAGTCTTCCCTTTCTAGAGGCAAACTTCAGCCATTAATCTAGGGGAAAGAATTGATTTGAGCATGAGTTTCTTCCTTCCTAAGAACTCTTTTGCTTGCTTGCTCCAGGGCACTGTTAGTCTGAGATCTTCCATGAAATATTCTGTCCCTTGGCCTGTCTGCCTGCAGGATCAGGACATGGAGAAAACAAGAAACACAGTGGTTGTTAACGTGTCGATAAAGTTGTCTGACGAAATCGCGGGCATCTATATCCGTCTCAATTGAATCGTTAAGAAGAATAATGGCTGGAAGCTGAGAATTTTGGTTTAACTTAGGAATTGAGCAACCGAATGTGCACTCCTTTTGGTTTCTTTTCACAGGATTTGAGCTAGGAGGCAAGCAAATACCTGCTTGTCCCAATTCGTGCAGGTCGTGACAATAATTAGCAGAACCGTCTGAACAAAAGAACCGACCAGAATTCCGATCCAAAGCCCCTTTCCCGTCAAGTGTGCATAGAAACCCAACATTGCAGCGATGGGAATCCCACAAAGGTAATATGCCCCGAGGTTGATGTACGCTCCAATGTGCTGCCAACCACATCCTCTGGCCACACCTGGGACAGAACCAGAAAAGAGAAAAGAAGAAAAGAAGAAATCACTTGAGGTTTCCAAATTCTCAGGAAAGAGATTGCTGCTAACTCTTATCTGATCAAATTTTCCAAGGAATGAACCTGAAAGGACTCCTTGTAAATTGTCCAGTACAACTGAAAGGCACAAAAGAGGAGCCATGGACTCAACATAATGGACCACCTCTTCCTCGTCGCTGAATATGTAGCCGAATGAGCGACGGGTGGTGAACAGGATTGTGGTTACCACAGCAACCCCCAACACCGTAATGAGCATGACAACACCAACGGCGCGGCGAGCCGCCTGTGGATTCCCTGCGCCTAGTTCATTCGAAACCCGCGTGCTACGATCAAATACTTGTGTCTTTTAGTAGAAAAATCGTGAAAAATTAGATGATAACAGTTAGCTATATGTGCAAATATGGTAACATGTATGTGCGAGTTTCTGTTTGCAAACCTCACTGCCGCCCCAAGTCCTTCTGGGATCGTATAGAGCGTTGCAAGCACTGCCAAGCTGCCGAGCATCAAAAAATTGAAAATCAATCAGCTCTGCAATTCTTTTCCCTTTGGAAGGAAGTTTTGAGCATGCAAGCAAAACCAGAAGCAGGCGAGCCTAAGGTCATACCACACAGACAGCACTGAAGTTTCGAGCTTCGGGTTGGGAAGAAGCCCAGAGAGCATCGTCAGAAACTCGAACGACCACCACTGAAGGCTGAAATCACTAGGACGAAAATGCTTCATTTGGTCTAAAACAGGAAGACTTAAATCTAAGGCGAAAGGCAGAGTACCCACCAAATCATGACAGCAGAAGGGACAGCGAAGCTGAAGAACTCTCTCATTCCTCGGAACAGCTCCATGGAGATCCACACACGGTTCTTCGTCTTTGCGCAATTTGGGGAGTACTTCATGTACAAAGCGAGCAGAATCACATTCATCCAATAGGAAAGGCCTATGGCTATCGCTGCTCCGAGATTCCGGAAGCTAGAGTAGCACACCAAGGTCCAGCAGAGCGCTATGTGGAAAACTAGCGTCACGAGGGAGCTCACGAGCAGAGGGAAGACAATGCTCTGAGTCTGAAAGTACCGGACCAGAGGCTGGAGAGTTCCGTAAGCAAAGAGCGCGGGAATGAGGCAGGTGGCAAATCTACCGGCCTCGAGGGAGATCTCGGGGTCTTGGCCCATTAGAACCAGCAGTTTTCCCATGAAGATCCACACTAGGGACAAGGGGAGACAGACTAAGATGAGACAGAAAATGCCGGTGTGGATTTGGATGCTGAACTTTTGGTATTGCTCAGCTCCATAAGCTCGTCCGCAAAGAGTTTCGAGGGCACCCGACATTCCGAACTGCATCAGTCAGTGACTCAGGAACACGCGACGTGACTCAGTCAGTCATAACAGAAACCAAAGCATCGAAGGCATATAAGCACACGAACTTGGTGAATGAAAATGATGGATACTATTCTATAAGCTCATACACAAGCATGCATATTGATCTCAGACATGTGCAGAGAGAGAGAGAGAGAGAGGGAGGGAGGGAGGGAGAGAGGTACTAGGGGACTGAAGCCGGTAACCGCGCAGAAGGAGACGGCGATGGCCGTGCTGGAGAGAGAGAGCTCGCCCAGGTGACCCACCATCATCACCGATATGATCTGCAGGAAGTACTGCGACAAGCTGACTGCCACCATCGGCCCTGCTATATACCCGATCCTCTTCGTCTCCTCCTTCAATACCTTCCACCCTGAGCTCGACGCAGAAACGTCATCGCCGCCGCCGCTGCCTCTCTCTCTCTCGCTGCTCGCCAACAGACTCTCGCCCACTTCCATATGCACCGCGTTACTTGTCTCTCCCACTCTCTCTCGCTGTGCTGTCTATGCTTTTTTATCTTAAGCACTTAGATAGACATTCATTTTCATTAGCCCCCACGTTTTTCTTTTGGCCAAAACGGCTTGCGGGGTGGGGTCTGACTTTATCCGATGAGGAAGGGTTTGGTCATGTGGTTGAAATTCAGAATGCTCGTGTTATGAATGGACGATTCAAATTATTAATAATAAAAATATATAAAAAAATTTAAAAAATTATCCCTTAAAAACAGGAGATCTGGGCCGTCCCTAAAAAACCAGAGAGCCCTAATATCAAAGGCAGACGCCTAAATTTCTAAGAAAAGATTAGGCGATCCAAATCCATTTGATGACACTTATCCATAAACATCATGCCAGATTCGTAAATTAACACAACTCGGCAAGTAATGAATTCTTTTTCAAAACTTGAATACCGGCATGATTATAAATTTTGATTGTCTCGCAAATGCATGTGACTTCTATCATTATTCTAAAAGAATATAGCTACCATCCATCCACCGAAACAAGAAGCAGAAAAATCTCCTTAAAGCCATAGGAAGACACGAAATGTATCTCGTATCCGATCATAGACATAGGCGATTATCATCAAATAAGGATGCTGATTCGATATACATATACATATACACACACACATTTGATGAGTTACGTGCTGCGATTGAGCGCACATTGAATATAACATAAAACCAATGTATTCAGTCTATCCCGGTTGTGTTATATATGACATTGTGGAGGTGCATAATGATGCTACAGTTAAGATGATCCAGCAATTTACACTTCAATGTGGTTCTGTGGGTTTTATGCAAACTGGGAAAGGTTCCAATGTTTTGGGCATGGGATCGCTTTAGTTGTATTGCAAATTTGGGTGTGAGATCGCTTTAGTTGTGTCTTCCCATCCATTAGAAATCATGATCCTTTACCAGATGCACCTCTTGGTAGTCGGTATGTGATTTATTGTTTTTTCAGTTCGTGAGTCATAATTTTTTCCAATGCATATAATTTATGTAACTGTTCTTGTTTTTTGTTTATATAATTGGAGTCAAGCTCGACAGATAACAGAGGTCCCCACACATATTTTGCCACATCTGCGTTATTGATTTAATAGAATGGCATCCGCATATGTAAGTAATGATAGCAACCAACAAGTTCAATGTAACGTTAGCTTTCAAATTAATTTTTCGTTTAATTTGATATGCTTTAACACGACAATAGATTACTTGGGAGCCCTACACCGATGACATTCTCCAGACTCTACCAGATTACTGCCTGTAGGGACAATACATTTGGAGGCTTGTATCCCACTCATTTGTTTCCATATCGTTGAGTGTCACTATCCAGACCGAGTGCTTCATCAGTTTGGTATGCATCATGCAATACCTACTCCTCCCCGTATATATATAGTCTTTCATGATATTGAATCAAGGCCAGTTGCAAGGGGGTCAATTTGCACAGAGAGTGGATTGATATATGAGACGATTGTCTTGACTATTTAGTCCATGGTGTTCTTGCAACGGGGCCTCTTCACTACTTATTAGAATATATGGAGTGGTACTGTAGACACACACGGAGGTGAATTTCTTACCAGGGACGTGCAATGGGTGCATCGGTCCTTTTTTTTAGTAACATAAGTTATTGACATCTGATAACTTCTGTTGACTTTGATTTCATGAACTAGGTGATGGCGTGGAATAAATCATAAAATTAAGTTCTGCTGCATCATCATTGAACATGCGGGCTATAGTGAAGATAGCTAGGGCAATGCTATGCGCCTATAATGAGGAGAGGCGGACGACAATGATGCCACTGCCCTAACCAACATCTACAGTAGCACCCATTGGGTTGCAAGAAGATGGCTCACCTAAGATTGTTCATTCAACCCGAATGATCACTCGAGCTCATCCAAGTTAATGATGGTATCCCCTGCCCCTTGGCCTATCATATACATATTTCAATGCAAGGTTTAGCCAGTTTTCCGATTTATTTCACGAGGGATCCGATTTTGCCTTCCATGACAATCGACAGTCCCAAACTCCAGCCAATTCTCCGAGTTCTTATGGATCCGATTTCTCTCCTCTTTTCCCATGACAATCGACAGTCCCAAACTCCAGCCAATTCTCCGAGTTCTTATGGATCCGATTTCTCTCCTCTTTTCCCATGCCATTCTACAGTAGGATACGTACTATCTGAGCGTGGGCTATTTTTTTTTTCACTTTGATGATGCATTCTTATCACAGCCACACTTCCATAACAGTACAAGCCTTCGTTATCTACACATCCTACTCATTCGGAACCTCGTCCTCATTCTCAATACAATACTAGATCTGTCGAATAGCGGAGATAACATGATTGCAAAACAGGAGGACACATAGGAGGACGACATAATCAGTAAATGTAATTGGGGTTGAGGATTGTTATCTATTATTACAATTTTGATATGCTGGATTTTTTTTAGCTCTTGGATTGTTAGCCACGTCCTTTTAATCTGGATATATCACCTTCATATATATAATCAATTTTATTTTATGAAATTTTTTTATTAATTATTTATATAGTAAATAAATTAATTACATAAACACTAACTTATTTATTAATTATATATTTTAATAAAATTTTCAATTAATTATTGATAAATATGTTATAAAAATAATCTTTAAAAGAAAAAAAATTATATTTACAAAGTTATATAAATATAAATGTTGTAAATATAAAAAAATTTTAAAAAAAACGTAATCAAAATACGAGATTTTTAAACCAGTGCCGGCAGTATGACTGCCGCACGGGGCCGTTTCTGTAAATAAAAAGAAAATTAGGCCTAATTTGGTAATTTTATTGATCCATCTTTCGAGCTGCTATCCGCGTTTGAATAAAGCCCTTGCAGACAGCAGAAGAAGAAAAATGCTAACAGTCAGAAGGAAAAGACAAGAGGACGAGTACAAACAAACAAGATCACAACAGATCCTAATGAAACAGGAGAGACGGGTGGGCAACAAATTAGCATACGGACGAAAGCTGAAATCTCGTGCGTGACGAGTCATATATTTGTCACTCGGAGTAGGATGTGTCTGTCAAGTTTGTTTCTTCTTAGTTGGGTTGGGCGGGTTGATAAGGGTCTATCTTTCCGATGAATCTCTGTCGCCTTCGCATGTAACGTTTTCGCCAACCCCATTTAACAGATAATCAATTTCATCTGGCGTGGATCTAGACAGAGAGAGAGAGAGAGAGAATATATTGGCGAACAAGAAGGGCCGACACCTACTCGCCATTGGCTTTGCGTCCTGATGCGAGGGTTACGGTGTGCTCCAAGATAAGACAGACACTTCCATATCCCAATTGGTTTACCGCACTGCATGCAAACTGCTCTTAATTAAGGCTATTACAGTGCATGTAAACTGCTCTTAATTAAGACTATTCGTAATGTTCTAAGACCTAAACTTAATCGGTACATGGAGTGTTCTACACGCTTCCGAATTGTCGGGCCTTTGCGCTCGTGTCCTAAAATTATGCAAAAGAAAAAGGAGTCGCGTATCGGGTACGACACGACACATATCAAACAATAAGTAAAAGGAAAATTCCGGGGACCACCGAGAGGAGAAGCAGAGCTTTTGCAGTTCGACTCCTTGCGAGAGGGACTTTGCATGAACAAAGATGGATGAAGGAATCTTGAGCACATTGTGAGGGCCGCCCTTACGGGTTTGTTGGTGATAGTCTGGCCGAGAGAACCTATCGTCGGTCCCTCCGCTACTCATAGGTAAGAAGCGTTGTTAGCTTTGGATGCTGATTTATGTTCAATGCTGCTAAGGTTTAGGATGAATCCCGCATTTCTTTTCCTTTAAAAAAGACAGTTAAGCTCTTAATTCGAAGATATCCCGAGAAGGGCTCTCCGTTGCCATAGATATAAACGATGATAGCTAACAACATAACTTGACCAAAATATCTGGACTTCAATCTAGCTATGACCTGTCTAATAACTCGACATTATGAGCATTTTCATTACAGGCAAGGCAATTAAATTACCCCAAACTCTTATTTGAATGACTGATGTTCATACATGGCTTATGCTTGTGATTGCTGAATGCTGACTGATGTTCGGAGGTTGGACATTTGTGCAGACATGGGTGTCCTTGTTTAGTGAATTTGAGTCAAAAATTGCAATCCTCTGAGGATGCCACGTGTAATCTAATGCAATCTATGTACGTGATATCCCTGAAATCAAGAACTACTCCAACAGGAGAGCTTGCGAATTACAATTACTAAAGCTCTACTTGAGCTCAGATAATCGATCCATTATCGGCTGAAAAGCTTTCATCGAATAATCTCTCCTTTGCTTTGCTTGCCTGCAACACCAAAAGAAAGGTCAGCACCAACTTAAATAAGATATAGCTGCTAAGAAGTCATCCACAACGCATGCATAATTTACCTGCTTTTCCCAATTTGTGCAACAGGTAACAATTGAGAGCAACGATGTCTGCACAAAAGCACCCGCTTGAATCCCTATCCAAAGTCCCACTCCTCTCAATCCCACCCAAAAGGCCAAAGTCGCAGCAACTGGAATTCCACACAAATAGAACGCCCCCAGGTTCACATAAGCTCCAATGTGCTGCCACCCGCATCCTCTCGCAATACCTGATCGAGTGAAACAACATCACAATGGAAAACCGATTGCATTAATCAATCGGGTAGGTGATGGACTTATCTAGTGGATGCTTCCTTATTCCTAAATCATAGTTGCAGGGGTCTATTGAGGTCAAGTCTAGGCAAAGTTTTCTGCAATGATACAGAGAGGTCGAGTTATACCTGAAAGGACACCTTGTAAGCTGTCTATGATGACAGAGAGGCAAACGAGAGGAGCCATCTTCGTCACATAGTCCACGACTTCCTTTTCGTTGCTGAAGGTGTAGCCAAAGACTTTCCGGGTTGCAAATAAGACTGAGCTCACAATGCCTGTCTCAGCGACTGCTATAAGCAACACTGCATAGACAGCTACGCGAGCTGCCTGCGCGTTTCCGGCTCCCAATTCGTTGGACACTCTCGTGCTGTTATTGAAGAAAGAAAGCAAAAAAGAGTTAGGGCTCTGTTGAAATATTCCAATTGTACTATGGGGGTCAGTCTAACATGCCCCTAGAGGCTACAAGAGGAGTTTACATACCTTCCAGCAGCTCCAACTCCAAATG
Organism: Rhodomyrtus tomentosa; assembly: GCA_028455895.1. Lineage (NCBI taxonomy): Eukaryota > Viridiplantae > Streptophyta > Magnoliopsida > Myrtales > Myrtaceae > Rhodomyrtus > Rhodomyrtus tomentosa. The sequence continues at coordinate 5,292,269 of JAPCWY010000003.1, read as the reverse complement.
GTATTGTGTAAAGTGTCGATATCGTCGAGAGACTATTCATGAGATCAAACAGAAAAGAAAATTAGAATGTGAGATCGAAATACAGCACTAAAATCAGATGTTGGTCAAGTCATACCAGATGGGACATACCACACAGAGAGGACTGAGGTTTCAAGCTGTGGATTGGGTAGAAGCCCAGAAAGCAGGATGAGCAGTTCAAATGACCACCACTCAAGGCTAAGATCCATCCAAATGAGTTCACAGAAAGACATCAATAGAAGATATCTCAAACAGTACGACAAAAAAGATGAGCTCAGTTCATTTTCCAATCAAGAGAATGCAAGACTAATGCTAGGTGTACATTGAGCAGTATACCAAATTGACACATCAAGTGATGCGGTTGATTTCAAGTGAAACCGATACATCTGTTACTGCTAATATGCAAATTACGTAAAGTAGTCTTACTAGACCTAGCATCCATCATCATTCTATATTAACAGCATATACACAAGCACTGCTACTAGAAAACAAAGAAATTCACACAGAATTAGCACTTAGGCATGAATATAAGTTACCATATCATGACAGCTGATGGAACAGCAAATTGGAAGAATTCCTGAATGCCTCGGAATATCTCCAATGACACCGGTGCACGCGTCTTCTGGCATGCACCAGAGAACGTCATGTACAGCCCGAGAAAGATCACATTCAACCAATAAGAAATTCCCAATGCCAATGCGGCTCCGAGGTTATGTAGCCCGGACTTGAACACGAGGACCCAACAGAGAGGCACGTGTAAGCAGAGCGTGGCACAGGAGCCTATGAGCATCGGAGTGGTGAGGCTCTGGATCTGGAAGTAACGGACCAGCGACTGGAGCACCGCGTATGCAAAGAGCGCAGGGACGAGCCACACTATGAACCTGCCTGCCTCGCGCGAGATCAGTGGGTCTTGGCCCATCATCACGAGGACTTTGCCCATATAGAACCAGAGGAAAGAGAGAGGGACACAAACTAAGGTCAGGGAGAAGATCGCCGTGTATGTTTGCGTTCCAATCTTGTGGTATTGTTGAGCTCCATAGGCTTGTCCGGACAGCGTTTCGAGTGCAGTGGCCATGCCAAGCTGTTGTTGCAAAATCATGAACTAAAAAATTTAGCCATCTGTAAATGGAACAATTGACATCCCCCATGCAGCTTTGAATCAAAATTCATTCTTACAGACTAGTCTTAAACATACATCCCATTGAAGCAACCAAAATGGACGGAATTATCATTTTTTATGTCGACATGCAGGTCCATCACCATCGTTGATCAATTTTCTAACATAGCACAGTAGATTTTTCTGGCTCTCATATACATAACTGACTACAAGCTGTGTCTTTTGAAGATATAACATTAGCAACTCAACGACAGAAGAGCCCGGAATGTAACAAGCCTGTTTCAGTACTGTCACATGTGGAACTCCAGGAAACCACTGAGAAAGCACATAGGGTCACGTTAACACCAAACTGATTGATAAAATAATGTCAAACATTGTAGTTGGCAAATTGAATATCACTCACTTAAAAAACCCAATAATATGATTTTGTCTCCTATATCTAACATTCAAGAAGCATATCCCTGATTAAAGAGAGAAGGTGCTTTTTCCCCATTCTCACCAACCTGGGTTAATCATGATTGTCTTTTGGACCGGTTCTAACACGCCATAATTTCGAAAGAGACCGACTCAAGCTGCCCCAAGTCAAGACATCGTCAACAGGAAGATAATACTAAATAAACCTCCATCTTGGACTATTCAGCACCAGTCATGTGCCTAATGCCCTCCGGAATCTCACAAATCCAACATCTTTAAGTAATAGGTTTCGTAAAGACATAATTATATACATTCAACAGGTATAGACAGATGATTCAAAATGGTCGATCACGACAAATGTTTAAGGACATATACTCCACTGTTCCCACGGGTTTACATCAATCCCACGGAAACGTATCTGAGGTTGAGCCTCTGACACACATGTCGCCGCTAGTATCATCGTAGAATAGACCGCCTTCCGGTCGTGCCATGAAAATGATTAGGCTAAGTCTGCTACTTCAAAATTTGATTTTTAGCTGAAGTGCAGCATTTTTTAGAGTACATGGAAGCATAGGATTGGTCATAAGGAAACAAGTAGTCTGGTCACCGATCGTTTCGTGATGTCAAAATCGCCTGTCCAGTAAGAGATTGCACCCCGGTAAAGTAATCCAATACAAGAGATTCAAGAACGTTAAGGAGAGAGAGAGAGAGAGAGCCGGCGCGAGGGGGGGGGGGGATTTTGGGGGGAAGGAGGGGGAGAGGAGGGGGTGGGAGAGAGAGAAGGGAGGGTACGCACGAGGAGGCTGAAGCCAGAGACGCCGGCGAGGGAGATGGCGATGGCGGTGCTGGAGAGGGAGAGCTCGCCGAGGTGGCCGACCATCATGACGGAGATCATCTGGAGGAGGTACTGCGACGATATCACGACCACCATGGGCGCCGCTATGCGTCCCACACACCTCACCTCCTCCCTCACGGCTCCCCACGTGATGCCATCGCTCTTACCGTCTGCGTCCTGCCTCTTCACCAGCAGCGTCTCCTCCATCTTCTGCTTCGTTTCTTCATCCATGGAAAGACGAGGAAGATGAGAAAAGGAAACAGCAAGCGGGGTTCCGGTCTCTCAGCCGCCCTTCCCTCAGTCCTTTTACTACGAAGACTAGGAGAGAGAGAGAGGGGGGGGCGAACGAATGTCTCGTCTTTCTGGAGGGAGGTTGGTGGCGTAATGTGGAGTGATGGGACGTGATAGGGAAGTAGTGTCATATATCTTTTTGCTGCCTTCGTCCTCTTCTCGACTCTCAAAAAAGGCGTGGGCGGATGATATACATGTAGAAAAAATGAGTCAACGACAACAAACGCGTCTCGTGGTTTTGAGAGAAGACTCACATGGAGGGAAAGGTAAAAGATGTACGTATGCACATGTATTACATATATGTACAATTATATACACACAGAGCGACAAGCATCATGAAACTCTTGTGTTATCAATTCAATACTAACGCTGCACATGCTAACCATTCTATTTCAAGAAAATTAATTACGATTAAAATGACTTTTTCTGATTATGTTCGTGGATGAGTTTTAAAGAATTAGAACGCGTTTGATAACTGTCCAAAATTTCTGTTCCTGAAATAGAAACGCCTTTGATAACTACACAAAATTTCTATTTCAAAAAATCATTAATTCAATACTAAGGTCGCACATGGTAACCATTCTGTTCCGAAAAATTGATTTTAATCAAAATGACTTTTTTTGATTTTAATGCGTTTGATAACATTTCAAAAAATCATTCATTCAATACTAAGGCTGCACATGGTAACCATTCTGTTTCGAAAAATTGATTCTGATTAAAATGACTTTTCCTAATTCTATTCGTGGATGAACTTTAGAGAATCAGAACGCGTTTGATAACTGTCCAAAATTTCTATTCCTGAAATAGAAACGCCTTTGATAACTGCACAAAATTTTTATTTCAAAAAACCATTTCTCTCCCTAATTTTTCATTTAAGCTAAATAACTATGGAGTTACTTTGTAAAATCTCATTCTAAATTGAAGACTAATTTTCAATGCATATAGAATAATTTAAAATATATTATTTTTTTTAGCATGCCATAAATGAAATACAAATTTTAATACATAATGTTTGAAGTTCAATTGAAACATGAGACAGTTCTCGTATTAAAAACTTATTTTTTTTCCTTTAAATGTTGTGTTGTCCAATATACATACAAACGAAGCAGCCGAATAGTCAAATTACCCATTAACAAAACTCCTTGATACGATTACAAGTCATTCACTATCATTTTGCAGCTTCTGTCCTAAATTCAAGTGGGTATTTGGCTCCATCTCCTTGTGTACATGGTGCTCTCATCTTCTGTGACATTTTTTGTAAAAGAATAAAATCTATGAAATCTAGTAAATTTATGCTTAAATGTATGAAAATGAGGTCAAACTAGTATAATCTATGTCTTTTCTATTTTTAGGGATTTTTAATTTTTTTAAAAAATTCTAATTTTAATTTAATTTAATTTTTATCGGTTGAGGGAAGAGTGCGAGAGAATGGAATAGAAAAAGTGAGAGATGTGAGATTTCATTCTGTTTTGTGATTTTCAAAAGTTATTCTTTTTTTGCAGAACCAACTTTTTTTTTTGTTTTAGATTTTGCTCTAAAACTGATTCTGATTTTCTAAAATTGATTTTGGGAACACAATCGAAATTATTTACATTATCAAATAGGATTCTTATATTTTTTTGTTTCAGAAACAAAATCAGAGAACTAGAATGGTTCTCATGTAAGCCCTAAGCTTCTCAACGGTGCTAATTGAATCTTAAACCTTATGATTTGTCATTATAATTTATCATATCAATGTTGATCAAAAATTGCTGACATTAATGTTATTAGCCCTATATGGCACGATCGGCGTTGAAGTAGATAAATTTTTATTTTTTAGAATTATATTATTATTTATTATTATTTATTGTATTTTTTTCGTTGTGCTCGATAAGGGTTACGGCCCTTGCCCATGCCATCAACGGCAACAGTTAGAGCTGCCAAGCCCTTGCTGAAGCCACTAGGGGCAACCTTGCAGTCTCTAGTGAGGGTTCGACCTTTGCTGCCGGGCAAGTGCCACATCCCTTGCCAGTCACAACGAAATAGATAAATATTAGCAAATTGTAGAATTTTTTCACGTTATCATTAGCGGTACTACATAGGACGACTGATGTCTATATCAGTAATTTTCTGTCAAAAATAGTTTGAGGGATTACACTAGCAAATCGTCAAAAGTTATGACTCAATTGATACAATTGAAAAGTTTAAAATTGAATTGATGGGAGTGTAATAGCATGTCGCGAGTCCTTCTCATGTTGGTCTTACGACGCCTACTGTACCGACTGTGTCGCTCATGTTGTTATTCGAGATTTCTTTGCATCACTCATTTTTTTCTACAAAGAAGAGAGCAATTATCTGGAGAGACAAGGTGACTCTGTTTACGGAAGAGAGAAGGTGAGTGAGAAAGGGATTTTTGAAAAATCTAAATTGTGGATTCCACCCAACACGTGTCGACTGATGAACGAAGAATGTGCACTTTGGCCCTTTTCATTGTAATTGCTATCTTATTATAGTGATGAAAAATGCCTCGTTACTATATTACTTCTACGTAACAAAAATGCCTTCATGGGTAGGCACTAAAAAAGAAATGCCTAATTGATCGATTTTATATAGGAGATGCAAGCTCGAGAATCTCTCTAGATGAGAAATGTGGATTAATTTTCGTGGTTGCTATATTCTTGCATTATATTATCACGATGAATATATAGAGCACATAAAAAGAAATGTCAAATAAGCCCAAGCTGATCCGGCCCGGCTCAAACATTAGGTGTATTTTCGAGCCGGGTTTCGGTACTGTTCAACGTAAGGCTCGGCCCAAAAGAAAAAGGTAGACATGGAATTAGAAACCCTCGCTCGCACCTTCGTCTCTTCCCTCCGTTCGCACGCTCTCCTTACACAATTGTGACAAGTGTCGCGAGCCGATCGATTCAAGACTCAATCCTCAATTCGACTCGTGCGGCCTTAGGAGCTCTTCCCCTAAGTCAGCCTTACCCTGAGAGAAGCTCTAAAAGTGTATTGCTCGTGAGAATGAGTTGATACAATGAGGAGAGTATATCTCCTCATATACAAAGACTCGTGAGATATCGTCCATAGATCTCTCTTTGATCTAACGGCTGAGATTATGACGCATGTTAGCGATAAATAGGAAATCAATTCCTCAGAATAAACTGTATTCAATTAATCAAAGTATGACTATTACAAAGAGAGGACACACACACACACACACACACACATATATATATATATAAAAGACTCCTAAAGTAAATAAAACAAATCTAATCAAATCTAATCAAACGGAATTGAAATCAAATATCGTGATTATCTATATCGTTAAAATTCTTAAAATAGAAAAATACCTAAAACTTTATCTAAAATCGTAATATTGCGTTTTTCTCGAAAATTATATGTCAGTTGCCCTGCATCAGATTACATCTCCTTAAGTACCATCTACCCGTGATAAGTATAGACATGAAAAATTCCTGTAGCACTCGCCCTTGGAATACTCTAGAATACACAAGAACATTTTGGGGTCTTCTTTCTTCGGAAAGACCACGATCCATCATGCTAAAAACCCTTAAGGACGATCCTCTTCTCCTAGACTGTGTCATTCTCCCCCAGCTAATTTGGTGATGCCCTTGTCACGCTCTCTGCAAGGTTGCTTCGACCTGCTTTGGGAACTGCCACAATGACTTGGCAAGTTCCCATGTCACTTCGCTCTCTAGTAAGCCTTTCCATCGGATCAAATACTCCTTCCGCGGTATGCAGTATTGCTTCTTTACCACCTAATCTACCAAGATGCAGTCAAAGTCTCTGTCATAGGATGTCTTCACTCCAAGCGACGCTCGTTGCGGCTTATCCCAATCCAGATCCTCCTCATCGGCATGGAAGGGCTTTAACATACTCGCATGGAACATCGGATAACTGTTCAACTTGGCCAGGAGTTCCAACTTGGCCAGGAGCTCCAACTCGTTAGACAACTTTGAATGGCCCCTCGTATTGTCAGAGTAGTGCCTTGTGAACTCCTTTGTACCGCAACGGTAGCTTGCTTAGCACTTGGTCCCCAACTTCATAATCCACATGCCGTATCTTTCGATCCGCCCACTTCTTCATTCATTTAGGCGCTTTGTATAAACACGTGCAAGCGAGATCAGCTTGCTCGTACCACTCCATGACATACTTGTGTGCAGCGGGGTTGATCCCCCGACGACCTGTTACAATCGCGCGCTGTGTGAGCGGCTGTTGCCCCATGACCAGCTCAAACAAACTCTTTCTAATCGATTCACTACGTTGTAGGTGGTATGAAAATTGGGTTACGTCAATCAACTTCACCCAATCCTTCTAAGTTGCGTTCACATAGTATCCCAAATATACCTCCAACAAGTTGTTCACCCGCTTCATCTATTTGTCGGTTTGCGGATGTAGACTCATAGGGAAACTCAAGTCCGTCCCCAACAAATTGAAAAGCTCGATCCAAAATCTCCTAGTGAATCGAGGGTTACGTTCACTCACTATGGTGCATAGAACTCTCCAAAGTTTGACGATGTGCCGCATAAATAGCTTAGTCACTTCCTTGGATGGACAATCATCCGTCGTTGGCACGAACGTTGCATACTTTGAAAACCTGTCCACCATAACCATTAACGTTTGACATACTTCGGACTTAGGCAACCCAACGATGAAGTCCATAGAGACACTTTCCCATGGACATTCCGGAACCAGCTATGGCTCCAAAAGACCGGCTGGTGATCTTTTCTCCAACTCGTCTTGTTGGCACACCAAGCATGTCCGAACATAAGCCTCCACATCGTCTCGCATGTGTGGCCAGAAGTATTACTCCTCCACCAGAGCCAGGGTCCGATGCATATCCGGATGACAAGCCCATTTCGAGTCATGACACTCCCGCAAGACTTCCTTTCTCAGCTTCCTATAGAGTGGGACATAGAGTCGTCTCCCCTTAGTGTTGAGCAGAACGTCCTTGCATAAAAATCTTCGAGTCTTACCCTCCTTTGCGTAGCCTAGGAGAGCTCTTGCTGTGAGGTCATGTTTCAACCCCTTCGTGATTCGCGGGACTAGTGGACACTCTAGTCAACTCATGGCGGCCAACTCTGCCTTTCGACTCAACGTACTAGCCACGGCATTAGACTTACTTCTCTTATATTCCAGTGCATAATCGAACTCTGCGAAGAAGTCTTGCCACCACGCCTACTTCGGGCTCTACTTCTTCTAAGTCTGAAAGTAGCTCGTGGCCACGTTATCCGTCCGCACCATGAACCGCGATCCCGGCAAATGATGATGCCAAGTGCGTAGACAGTGCACTACGACCGTCATTTCCTTCTCCTGGACAGTATATCTTCGCTCGGTCTCGTTGAGGTTTCTTGACTCGAAAGCCATGGGATGAACATCTTGCATCAAGATACCTCTGATAGCAAAGTCAAAAGCGCCAGCTTCTACCTCATAGAAGTGGTACTTACCTTCATCACATTGATAAAGGATAAAATCATTGCATTTTTAATAAGGTACATAGAAGCGGTACTTACCTTCAATGCCTTGTCGATGATCCCCATTGCTCTGAAGTACTGATTCGTGTACCACAGAAGTTATCCACGACCTTGGCCATCCTTGTACCCTTGAACTCTTTCGGCTTCAGGGTGTCTACTCGTGGAGCTGTTTGCATCGTGATTACTCCATTCACGATTGCCACCGCTTCAACTTGATCAAGTCTCAACTTGATCAAGTCTCAACTTGACCGCATCCAATTTGCCGCTCATAGCCTCCACCAAGGCCCTCAAGTCGTTGTTTTGTTGTCGCAGTTCATCGGCAGTGTACGTGGGTTCCTAACACTTCTCCTCGGAGCTCTCCCATGCTAGACTTTAGCTCTTCGACCTCCGTCTTGAGCACCCATTTGTCCGACTCGTCTCCATCAGAGTCGTTGCCTAGATCCCTAACCCCGTCTCCATCCTCGTGATGCGAGAGTCCAAGTTCCCCATTAACTCCTTTAAAATGGAATGACCTTTCTTCGACTTTGCCACCACCCCAGTAGCATTTCCCTTTTGCTCGTCCATGACCACCTCATCTTGGACACATGTAATGCAAGAGAGATCTTTCACGCCTCTCAGATGAATGCTGGCTACTCTCGACAGGAACCTGGCTTAGAGACCACTTGTCACGGGTCGATTGATTCAAGACTCAATCCTCGATCTGACTCGTGCAACCTTAGGAGCTCTTCCCATAAGTCAGCCTCACACCGCTGAAAGTCACCACACTCTTAGAGATAAACTAGATAGAGAAGCTTTGAAAGTGCATTACTCGTGAGAATGAGTTAATAAAATGAGGGGGAAGAGCCCCTTATATATAAAGACTCGCGAGAAATCGTTCGTAGATCCCTCATTGATCCAATGGTTGAGATTTCATCTTCCCAACTATCATTTACTCGCGATAAATATAGACACGAAAAATTACCGTATCGCTCGCCCTTGGAATACTCTAGAATACACAAGAACACTATGGGGTTTTCTTTCTTCGAAAGGCCACGGTCCGTGCTAAAAACCCTCGAGAATGATCCTCTTCTTCTGGATCATGTCACAAGCCTATGCCCGGATGCCATCGTACAGAGATTCGACGGGATCAGCTTCGCCATAGCATTCACCCGTGCTCCCTCCCGCCGGAGTTCATCATCCCCTCTCCTCGAGGTTCGGCGTCGGTGGATTTCCTGGCAATCGTGGCTTCTTTTCACAATCCCGATGACAAGATCAGAACTACCAATCTTAAGGTACTTGTCATCATCACGTCGTATCGCTCCTCACCTACGTTGCCGCTTCTGCCGTTATTTTGCCGCTTCTCTCTTGCTTCCAGATTTCTGGGAGCTTACTTGCTTCTATGTGCTTCTGGAAACAAGTATTGGCCATCTTTGTGCGAAAATGCTTTCGACTGACTAACCTTTCTAGGTCATTGCTCACCTCAGTTGCCCATTGTCATTGCTCTCAGCTATTTTCGTCGAATTCAAGTGTAACCCGTTACTTTTTTTCCATAATGAATGTGTGGTCTTATTAATGGCACGTCATACTGATGCAGGGCGTTTTATGTATTCTACTCTCGAAGATATTGGTATTGATGTTGTGATATGGTTTGTTGGTCTTTCAGGTTCAAGGAGGTGGATATATGGGAAATGTTCTGACTTGTGCTACTTGTTTTGGTTTAAAGCCAAGGTTATTTCATAGGTGTAGTGTTTCTCTTTGCTGATTTTTGACTTTTCATAGTAACCCATCTTTTGGCTTCTACGGAAGTTGGATTTATAGAACAAATATGTTGATTTTTTACAATATGAATGTTCTCTCAGGTAGCTGATGACACTCAAGGAAGAGGAATATTAGAAGGCCTGGAGGCTGATGGCGTAGTCACTTTGTTCATGGGATCCCTGCAAGAGGCCTACGGCAGCTGAAGCGTTGCGGCATCCTTTCCTTCAGGTGACTATATTTTTCTCTTTTTTCCTTCAAAAAATTCAGAAAAGTTATATTACTTTCAATCTTTAGACTTATGCCTTAGTGTAGTGTACTCGTGGATGATTTGACAAACAAGAAAGAAACTGACCTCTTGGTCAGTCAATTTCCTTCAATTTATCTACACTGATGAAGTCTTTAAACTCACAATGGAGTTCATTACATCATGTCCCTGCTTCCGGTGCCTAGCATCTTTGTCCTTGATCTTGTGGAGGATGGACGTGGGGCGGGTACTTTGTTTAATAACTTTTGTTTTATCGAATAACATGTGTTACTCACTTGTATTGGCACAATTGGCGCTGGAGCACCTTTAGAGCTGCAAAATACCATAAGAATAGTTGCGACAGCCATTTCAAAGCTCTCAAGCAACTTTTTGTCACCAAAACAACGGCCTGTTAACAAAGGTTTTCAATTATTTTAGCCCTCGTGACTGGAATGTGATGATGAGATAGCGTATGACAACTATAGTTAACTTGCATTTGATATTATGTGTTGATAAGAATCTTTTTGGCAAATTTTCGCCTTTAACTAAATTTCTTTTGAAATTTGTTTGCAAACTTGAGAGCTTTTAGCAATTACCGTCGAACGTTCAATCTGTTAGATGGATGAAACGAGTGCTTCAAGTACCACAAAAAAGAGAGGAGATCTTTGGTGTGCGAACACTTCAAACAGTTTCCTAGTAAACAAAAGACTGAATGTTTGTATTGTGGGGCTGAGATAGGTTGTGCTAGTAGTCAAGATACCAATTCGATGCATCCTCATTTGACAAGATGTAAGGAATACCCATATGCAAATGTCGATAAAAGGCAAAGAAGTGCCTTGTGTCAATTTAGTGGGGTTAGTAGTTAATATGGACCTTGAAAATTTAACCAAGATGTTATCTGAAGGAACCTAGCAACCATGTTTATTATTACTGAGTGCCCTTTCAAGTTCATAGAAAACGAGGGATTTCAAATATTTGTGCATAGACTCCGGTCGAAGTTTGTAATCCCGATGCGCAACACATTGAGACATGACCGTTACAAGTTATACTAGGAAAAAAAAGGGAAATTGAGAAAATATTTCTCCGAGACATCTCCAAGAGTTTGTATTACAACCAACACATAGTGTCATTCCAGAATTTGAGTTATATGTGTCTCATTGCTCATTTTATTGATGTCGATTAGAAGTTACAAAAGAAAATATTAAATTTCTATCAAACCTCGGGTCGTTCTGCCAAGATTATAGGAAAATATGTTGAGAAATGCTTGATTGAGTGGGGGATTCAAAATGTGTTTTCTATCACTATCGTGACCTAAAATTAGGCTATGGATTATTACATCAATTAAATTAACTAACCTAACTCAGACCTTCCCAAGTCTTACCAAATCACACCTTAGTTTTATTTATGAAAAAATGTTCAATTGGAACAGTCACTAATCATTTACGGTAGGCTAATTAGAAACCTATATAAAATAGCGAGAGAACTATTTTATCTCTGCGAACCAGAAAAATTGAGTTCGGGGACTTGGTTACACTAATTTAGAAAAATTAATGCCCTTTCGGTACCAAATTTTCATGAAAAAATCCTTAATTTGATGATTTGAATTTTATTTGGATTTTATTTTATTAAATGCAATGCTAATGCAATCTAATTATATGACATAAGTAATGACATGGCAAGATGACGTGGCATAACGATGTGGAAAAAATGCGTGAAATGGAAAATGTGACAATGCAAACTAAACTAAATGCTATGCAAAATGAATTGACATTTTTTTTTGCATTTTTTGTTTATTTTTTGATTTATGAAAAATGAAGTAAAAAATCTATCCTAAAGTCAAAGGAAATGTGATTAGACTTAAGAAAAAGCATGGCATTTTTTGAGATTTTTCCAGAAATTTATTCAACCATGAAAATAATGAAAATTTGAACAAAAATAAACAATATTGCCCATAAAATACCTTTAAATCTGAAAATCCGATTTTATTCACAATATCCTTGAGATTAGGGTTAGCAAGTGAATATTTTATAGAATAACCGTCGTCCCTATATATATAGAGCAAATCTTGAAATTCTATTTAGGAATTAGTAATTCGCTCCTCCAGATTGAGGATTTGATTTGATGTCTAATTCATATGTACTTCGAGATCGAAGTTATATATTATATTTAATGTACGTTTTTCGAAGGGGCAAGTCACAATTGAGGAGCATGTGTTATGGGCAAGATTATTCATTTAAGTGCAAATTATCACAATCATGCAATCATAAAATAAATAGCAGATAAAGATGCCGAGGCAAATAAAAGAGGAAACAAAATCTATCCATCCAGTAATATTATTGAAAATGTGTCTGCTTATCTATAAGGCAATACAACATTATCTTTTAACACAATATTATCTTATCTATAAGATTATATTTTCCAAATATGTGAGAATATCTGCAAAATTGAATTAGATATCAAACAACTCGAAATAACCAAATCAGATATTTCGACTATTTGAAGAAACTTGTTACCTAATTTGCAGATTTGCTTTCCAAGTTTGAATGAATTGCGGATATCGACTCACAGTCTTGGATCGGTTTATAGGCGGCGTCTAGCCATTGATGGTGGCGTTCGTGGTAAAGAGACGGATGAAACGGTGATGAGCGTTTCGGGACGGCAATGACTCGATCGGAGCTACGGATTCATGGACTGCTGATGGTGTCGGTCTTGGACGAAGCTTGATAAAATTATATGTTGAGACTAGTCGTGGAAAGATGATGCCAACGAAGTTGTTCATTGTTGGACTAAAAGGGACCCACTGAGAACCTCAACACCAACAACTCTCCTGCAATAGAAAAGGATGAGCTTGCGTCCACCATTGACCAAAAAATTAATGAGAAAACTGAGCGAATGTGGGGAGGCTTCCAAGGCAGTGATATAATGCTACTTCAATGCAAGAACAAGATGAGAAAATTCATTGACAACTTCAGAGATGCCTGAAAAAACATCGTCACCAAAGCAGGGAAAGAAGCATCGTCGTTGTTAGGACTCAGTCAGAGGAGGTAGCCCGTCGGGCGGTGGCTGGCTTCAAAACGAACCGACTTCGTGACAATTTGATGTAGTGGTGTGCTCTTTCTCGTGGCACTCTCTGCAAGTGAAGTCTATGATCAAAACCTGGAACAGATGCTAAAAGAAAACAAAAAATATGTATAGGGAGATGCAATATATGATATTGATGAAAAAAATCAATCCCACCATTTTTTTTTTTTGTCCTTTTCTTGGTATAATGACCAGATTCTTCTCCCTAGTCGTCCTCTTTTGCTCTGTACATTCTGAACTTCATGTGTAGCGTTGAAGAAGTATCAATGGATGGATGGTGAGCACTGTGGGGAACGAGACCGTTGTGAATTGTAGCCGTCTCTTTCTTCTTAATGCCCACGAATTTTCTCTCATGGCCGTATATAACAAATGTGTGGCCTCTGATCTGCAAGGAAAAGAGAAGACTCTCCCTCACTCACGTAAATTGCTCTTCACACTATGATCATGTATGAATAATGAATTGGCCTCCCTTTTCTGGCCGTGTATTGCAATTATGTGGCCCCCTCTATGTGCCGTATCTTCAATTGAATTGGCCTCTCCCTTTACTGAGACATAAGCACCAATATATATAGGAAAAATTAGGGTAAGGTCGGTAGCCTCAGTTTTTTTATTTACGAAATTAACCCAAAACTCTTCATGTTTTTCTCAATTGAGCCTCCGGTGGATTAAATCGCACTGGATTAGGCTTGTTGGTTTAAGTCCTAATGGCCCGACAAATTAAGCTGAAATCTTTGCCGTCGCTACAATATGATGCAAACGTAATGCATGAAAAACTAAATGCCATGCGTGAAAATTTAATTAATTATTTTTTGTGAGAACTAAAATTAATTCTCATTTTTGTGAAAAATAAATTATTAAAAAAATAAATCAAAATTTAGGTGTCAACAATCACCGTGGACAACGTGAGCTCAAATGACTTAGGAGTTCAACATTTAAAAAACAAACTTAGCTCTTGGAACTCCCCAGTGTAGAGAGGAAATTTACTTCACATGAGGTGTTGTGCTCATATATTGAGTTTGTTAGTGAGAGATGGGTTGAGAGACGTGAATGATTCCATTGTCAAAATACGTTCAATTTTTTATCGGGAGATTGAGACGGTTTAAGGATTGTATTGAGTTTTGAGAATATTGAGTCCAAGAGTCTTGTATGTTTGGATGTGGAGATCATTGGAACTCGATATACATGATGTTGGAAGTAGCTCTAAAGTTTCAAAGAGCTTTTAGCTCATTGGCATTTCGAGATCACAAATTTGCTCAAGAGCCTTCCAAGGCGAAAGGGTTTCCCACTAGTGATGATTGGGAGTATGCTTGTAACTTTCTTCCTTTTCTGAAGTTATTTTATGGTGGCTTTAAAAGTTTCGAGTTCTTCTTATGTCGCTAGTAATGACCTGGGAAAGAACTTGCATGGGATCCATGGAATCATTGACAATTATTGTCGGAATGAGAAGCCAAGTTTGCAGGAAATGGCTGACACAACGAAGATCAAGTTCAATAAGTACTTTGGCAATATGAACAACATCAATTTTACCTTATTCATTGCTTGTGTACTTGACCCGCGACATAAGTTGGGGATACGTGAAGTGAATGATTAATGACGTGTATGAAAGTAAGGACGCACAAACTTTACGAGATAGAGTATTAACATTTCTAACGTCGTTGTTCGAGTAATACCACATTGATGTATGCCCCGAAAGTATCTTGAGGTAAATAGCACAAGGATGGCGAGCAGGTCAAAGTCTCTTGTGGCTGATGCTGATTTTATGACTACAAAATATCTTAGCCAAGCCGGACAAGAATATTTGGAAGAAAATCTGAATTGGACCTGTATTTAGAGTAAAGATGTGAATTTTTATAGCGATACCTTTGATATCTTAAGTTGGTGGAAAGGAAATTTTTCGAGATATCCTATCCTCTCTTCAAGTGCTCGAGATATCTTGGTCGTGCCTGTCTCGACTGCAGTATTAGAGGCCGCATTTAGCACATGAGTCGTGTACTTGATGTGTTTCATGGCCCCTTGACCCCAAGCATGATTGAGGCCCTTATATGTGCTCAAGACTGGTCACGAAGCGCGCCACTTTCTTGTTTGATTGAGGAGGACTTAGAAGAACTCGAAAAGTTTGAATTAGGTAAAATATATATATATATATAGTCGTAGAATATTTGTACCTTTCTCTATTTCACTAGATGCAGAGTTGTAACTTGACATCGATGTCTCTTTGATGATTGGCGAAACTGGACCTTGGAATCTCATCGTTCTATTCGTGGTCTGTGATGAGCCCATTTCGCATTCTTTCATTTCCTTCTCTTTGAATTCTCACGGTGATTCATGATGCCCATTTTGCTGGACTGATTTCTTGTTTCTTCCTCAATTCTCACATATACTATGTTTCTTGTCAAGTACTTGACAAGAACTAACTTCATAAGGTCTCTCTTGAACTTTTCTTTCATATCTCTATAGGCCTTGACTTTGCCTAGCCTCTTGATCTATTTTATTAGCATCATCACAAAGTTGCATCTTTCTTCATTGGCTCAGAAACATCTTATCTTGACGTATAAGTGATGCCGCTCTAAACATAAAGAAAGGTTGTTGTCTGTTTGTGAAAATGTTATACACCTCCCGATTTTCCATATAAGAGAAAGTAGTCATCAACATCTTCTTAGGTACCATGCACATGAGTAAGAATTTTTCAAATTAGTCATCAATCACATGGAAAATTGGCTGTCTTGTGGATACTTAAGTTAAGTCTTTTATTTTAGTATTTAAGTAGTTTAGTTTTTCATTTTGTCCTTCCGTTCGCTTGTATGTAGTCTATAATTAGCTTCTATCTGGTCGATCAACATCTTACTTGCGTTTAGCTTTGAGTGCCAAATCATGCAGCTGATGAACAAGTCCATGCTTTTATTTGCAATAACTTTCTCAAGATTCTTTATGAGTACAGGCTTCCAGAGACAGAGAGGAGAAGATTGGGGGTTTCTCGAGGACTCAGCAGTCACCATATTTTTTATTTATTGGCTTCATATACGTTCTTCATTCACTCCCTTTTTCACCCCACTCGAACTCGTCCCTCTGCTAGGTTCTCTGCTTCTTCGTGCGCTAGCTCTGCCCTCAGCTCATTCCTCTCTTCTGGTGTTCTTAACGTGACGAGCTCGTTCCTGATGCGGCCACGCCTGACCATTTGTGTTCGTTTCGTTTGCTAGTATGAACATAACGGAAATCGTGTTCTTGTCGATTATGGATATCGGTATTTTCATCATTTGGCATGCTGCACACTTGCCGGCCGGTTGCTACCCTTTTCTTGCTTTCTAGATAAGGATGTCGACAGAGTTTGTCTTGTAAAAGCTTCAATCAGTATCTATCTAACATGGTCCGGTGCTTACGAGTTACCAAAGAGATTCTATCTGACAGGCTTTTCCTATTTAGAGCGGCTTGCGGGCACTGACTGAACTTGCCTGTGTTTATAGGTGACTCCTCGATGGTTTGATGAGGTGGACACGATTTATGCTCACAAGTCACGCATTCCTCTATGTTTGATTTGCAGGAAAGTCAAGACGCCCTTCAACAACAAAAGGAAAACAGATAAGAAGAAGAAGATCTGGTCATATTTAATTCAGGATACTCTTGAGATTGATCAATTTCTTTTGTCTTTTGGTTTTAATAGCATTTGTATTGAAGCTGACTGAGTTTAGAGGGAATATGTGAACAGCTTCATAGCTCAAGCAATATCGAAAAAACGAATACAATCTAAAGCTTTTTTCAAATTTAAAATCTCTAGTAACTTTGATTTTATCCTTTGTGAAATAGAGCTCTTTTCATTGATCCCGAATTATATGATGGAGATGACAGAAATTTTAAATTCTTGGAATCTATGGGATTTTGGACCTTGATTCCATATTTAAAAAAAAAAACAAACAAAGAAAAGAGAGAGAATTGACCTGACCCGATCCGAATATCTTGAATGTATATGATTTGGATATCGGGCAGGGCCGAGCTTGGCGCTGTTTGGTTTCGGGCCAGGTTGGGCCTGCACGTCATCCGATTGGATCCTGCCCATTGACACTTGCATTTAAAAGAGATAAAGGAGGTGAGAGTCACGGTACCAGGTAGGGGAGGGCTAATTCTAGCCCCGCCACGCCTCACCTATTGCCTCACCCCGAGGTGCCGCGACCCGTGAGGCACGCTCCTTCATGCCTCGTGCCAATCCTTAAAGACAATCGAGGGAATGCAACCGATTTCTACCTAGATGATGGCTCGCCAGATGGTCCTTTTTCAGATCAGAAGCTTGGATAGTGAGTAGAGTTGATCACCGATCGGTCCGGGCGCGGTTTTGCTTGGGCCAGTGAGCCGTCTAAAAAAGTTCGGGCTTGGGGCTTTCAGGCCTGAGGCCTTGGCCTGAACCGAAGAAATGCCATTAGGCCACGACCCATTTCTGGCTTCTCTGGGCCAGAGCCCAAAAAATGAAGTACGATTTTTGTTACCCTTCCCCATATAAAAAGTTGTCCCCATAAATCAGCGTCATTATTATTAAGCTCAGGCAATTAAACAAATTGCAGACATTAAACATTCAATTCAATAATCGAGCAACTTGATGTCGTCGATAGCAACCTGTTGTCGAATTAAACTGTGTTCATTTGATAGGGGCTGCGGAGACTTTTGTTGCGCTGCAAATAATTAGTGAACAATCATACGTAAACAGACAAAAAGGGCACAAGGCCAAACAATGCCAAGCCGAACCCGTTGAAGGTAGTAGAGAACAGAGACAGGGTGTGGTTCTCTCGTTGGCGGATGGCCGGAAAAGAATGGAAGGTAGAGGAGGAGATGAAGAGATTGGTGAAGCGGCTCTTCTTGAATCTCCTCTGATCCAAAACCGAAACCGAGATGTTGAACACGAGCGCGATGATGACGGCGAGGACGGAAAATCTTCCCATGGCTCAGTTCGAAGAGACGAGAACCGTGCTATCATAACCGGAGAATTGAAGAAGCAGGTATGGCTATCGGGGCCACTGATCGGTGTGAGCATGCTGCAGTACTGCGTGCAGGTGATCTCCGTCATGTTCGTGGGCCACCTCGGGGAGCTCCCTCTCTCCGGCGCCTCCATGGCTACTTCCTTTGCTTCGGTCACCGGCTTCAGCGTCTTGGTATGCTCTCCACTCCATCACTTTCTCGTGCCTCTTTTAACTATGAAGCAACATTCTTGTCCCAATTAGTTCACACTAGTAGCTGTTGTTGTGTGTGATTGTCTCTGATAGTGGTCTTGCTAGTTACATCTGCTGGGGTCGACTATGGTTTGAGCGTAACTCCTAGGTTGTGAACTTAGATTTTTATTTTGTTCGCGAGCTAATATGATCTAACAAGAATGGCTAATGATAGTTAGGAATGGGTAGTGCATTGGAGACATTGTGTGGCCAAGCCTATGGAGCCAAACAGTATCACATGCTTGGAGTTTACACACAACGAGCCATGCTCACGCTTCTATGCCTAAGCATCCCTCTGGCAGTCATATGGCTCTCCACCGCCCACATTCTCATAGCTTTCGGCCAAGACGTCGAGATTTCCATGGAAGCAGGAACTTTCAACCGTTGGATGATGCCAAGCCTATTCGCGTATGGCCTCCTCCAATGTCTGAACCGGTTCTTGCAGACGCAGGATAACGTCTTACCGATGACGATAAGCTCTTTGGTTACTGCTTCTCTTCACATAGTCGTCTGTTGGGTCTTCATCTTTAAGTTCGGACTAGGAAGTAGAGGTGCCGCTTTGGCAAACACGATCTCGAATTGGAACAATGTGATTCTGCTGGCGATTTACGTGACGCTCTCTCCCTCTTGCGTCAAGACTTGGACCGGCTTCACGAGAGAGGCCTTGCGCGACATCGTTAGCTTCGTGAAGCTTGCTGTTCCTTCAGCAGTTATGATTTGGTGAGTAGCAATTTGCGCTTATGTTTGCTAATGTGATGCCAAAATATGCGATTAGAAGAAAAATGTCTTTGATGATAATTGATCAGACTCTGTAAATCTAATTCCCTAATTTCAGAATTGAGAATCGTAGCCTTGAATTAGTATACTCCCATCACCTGTCTCTTGATTTACTTTCTTTCGCAGTTTCGAGTATTGGTCCTTCGAGATGGTCGTTCTTCTATCGGGTCTTCTGCCAAATCCGAAACTAGAGACATCTGTCTTATCAATTAGGTATGAAAAGAAAATCACTGATCAACTGGAAGAAGTATAACCAGGATTGTCTTTTTTCATGGAGTGAAAAGTTCAGAACCACGTTCATGTCCTCATTTTTGCAGCCTCAACACTTGTTGGATGGTCTACATGGTCTCTGTCGGTCTCGGCGGAGCAATCAGGTTCTTTGAGTCATTCCCTTCGCTCGATCATCTGTATATTAATCCAGATATATGGTTGATCCTAGTTCATACATTTCTGGAAAAAAAAACTGAAAAAATTGTTAATTAAGACTCTCCTGAGAGTTTGTTTACTCGTGCAGTACCAGAGTTTCGAACGAATTAGGCGCGGGCCGCGCTGCAGGCGCGCGCTTAGCATTGCGGGTCATGATCGCCATCGCCATCACAGAGGGCGCAATAGTCGGAATTGGGACGATCTTAGTACGCCACTTCTGGGGAAAGCTGTACAGCAACGAAGAGGAAGTAATCACATACGTCGCCAGAATGATGCCGCTTCTCGCTCTATCGGATTTCCTGGATGGGTTTCAGTGTGTCCTTTCAGGTCCTCCGCTTGATTGGGGTTTCCGTTCTATTAGCGGCTAGCAGACATGATTCTCTCTATAAGCCGTTTCAGGATAGATAGTTACATCTAAGATCTCCTGATTACAGATAGCATAGGAATTGTCGTATTAACCTTTTTCACATGTGGTCCGGATTAAATTTCGAGTTCCTCGTGCAGGGTCCGCAAGAGGATGCGGATGGCAGAATCTCTGCGCTTGGATAAACCTCGGGGCTTATTACGTTGTGGCGATCCCTTGTGCCGTGCTGTTTGCATTCCGTTTCCACCTCGGAGGGATGGTAAGAAATTTGAATCCATCTCCGCAACGCATTTCTGCGCGGCGAAAACACTTGAAAAAAAAAGAGACCGTTCGACATTGGGTGATGTCCGAGTTACCGATCTTGAAGCAGGGTCTATGGATGGGGATCATATGCGGGCTTTCTGTACAAGTCATGGCGCTTATCGCAGTGAATGCACGTACCGACTGGGATCAGGAGGTAACTGAACCCCCACCGAAGCTCTCTCCTGTGCAGATGGGATTGGCTCTGCAACTTTGTTTAATGCTCTTTGCAACTTTTCTTTCTTTTCTCTTTCAGGCAAAGAAAGTTGTGGATCGAGTGAAAGCAGCGCGAGCACATTCTGATGACGAACAGGAACAAAGCTAGATTTGCTATGTTCTGAAAACATGCTATAGGATCATGCTAGATTTGTTATGTTCTGAAAGCTAAATTTGTGGTAATTTGAAGGTCATGTACCAAAATTTTATATAGTATGGACCTATCAACCCAATTTTGTTCATTTTAAGGATTTTTAATTAATTATCTACTTAGTTAATTAAATCCGGATGAGCACCCGAAAGAACATAATTTTTAGATGTCCCATGTCACAAATTCGCATGATCGAAAATGGGACTGGGCTATCCATGCGCACATCCATTAAGGCCGAAAAAAAAAAAAAAAAAACTTATGATGTTCGGGCCATCTCTGTAAGTGCTCCACATAGAGGCGAAGGAATTGACTAGGAGGAGGAATTTGCAACATCCATATATGCATCTTGCAGATTGTGAAAAGAGCGAGGGCAAGAATATGAATAAAGAAGTCAAATTGATTATTTCTTCATATATTCACTTTGAAGGGAATGTGGGGAAAAGATTCTCACGAGGCTGGAAATTAAATGAGATACGCATAGTGAGGACAGATTTCTAAGCATTACCGAGAGGAAACAATCTTTTGTTTCTTTCTTTGGGGAAGGCCAGACAACTTCACAAATACGGCAGACGACAAATTCATAGACGACCACGAGGAGTAGTCGGCAATCAAAAAGCGCACGGTCGGAAGAGATATTGAAAAGGAGGAGAAGCCCAAGAAGACTGTCGGATGATTGATTGATGAATAGAGAATTTCAAGCCTTACTCCGTGCGGGATCTTTTGTGCACTCCATCGGTTCAACCCCTCCATGCACTGCGACGGATGAACGAGTTATGTTGCTTAATATATCAGTTGTCGTTGCAAATCTCTGGTTTTGCAGGTATTCTGAGGAATCATCATCGTGGCACGTACGAAGTCATCACACTTGTTGTCGTCCCCAGAACCCAGCACCTTTCTAAGTCCTCCACTGATCGGATTTAGTTTCTCGAAGTTGCTCTCGCTTTGCTCTATTTTGCGGATCATATGAACGTCAGTTGTTGTTCCCGCTTTCAATGATCTCCACTGTCCCACGAATGCTTGATGAAGCACTCCTGCGAGCTAGTTATTGCAAACCCGCATTTGCTCATTCACCAACGATCACCCGTGATCAAAGGAGTCCATGGAAGCTTGATTGATCCACAGAAGTCAGTGGAAATCTTAAGTGGAGGAAAACGCTCAGTAATGAGGAAGATGTATCAACTCACCTTTGAGGATTTATGCTGGACATTTTTGTTGATAAATTAAGAAAAAAAATTATCTTTTATCACTGATCTTGTCTTTTGCTTAGAGGTTCATGCAAGAAGAATACCGTCTCATGCGCGACTCCATCGAGCTCCAACGTCCAGCCGCGCTGATGGTGTGCCGACAAGCTCTGGTCGTGACATGCGGGCAGCCGTCACACTATCCGCTGTCCATAATGCAGCCGCGTCTCTCTTGTAATTGATTGAATCCGCGGCAGCCATAAATCGAGACCACCGAGCTGACGAATCCTCACCCCAACGAAGATGAAGCTTATTGCTCCATCACTAACAACGTGTTGCTCTTCGGATGAACGCAATCTCAAATCAGCCACTGCTCTGTGATCGACAAAATTTGATCCAGCAAGATTAGATCACTTTTTTCTCGTCACGTCACATTTTTTTTTTTTTTCAGTTTGGATAATATGGTTATCTTGGTTCAATTTCTAGCAAGGGAAGTCAACGCCTGATAGCGTTCTGACATCCCAATTTAAGTTGTTTTTGACCATGGCGTGGGCGTTCCAAGGCTAATCAAGAAGAATCTCCTTTATTGATCTAAATGTTTGGGTTGTTTCTTCAGTCCAAAACTAGCCCTCAGAATGTTCACCGAGCCAAGGACTACGAGATACTCTCATCGAGAAACTTGAGTGCTTCGTCGACCTCACGTCCGTGATCGAGGCAATTCGCAATCCGCGAACCCTTCATATTTGGAAAGCTATCATTGGAATAAGTAAAATCTTTTACCAATTTGATTTCATTCTGTTATTGCCTATTTCGGATAAATCATTTTTTAACGAATTTTTTTTTAGCCGCAGGTGACGGATTAGGAAAATCTTTTCCTAATTCGCAACCGCATGGAATTAATTCTATCTATAAGGCTTTAGATAGAATTAATAACATAGCGGGTATTTTGAATTTTTAGGGTCTATCTATGAGGCTTTAGATCGAAACTTGATTCGAAAAAAATAGCGAAATCCTCAAGTTGATTTATTCGCTTTCCATATGTGAATTGATTTTGAATTGGATGTTTATCTTGCATATCTTTATCTGCACGCTTTAAAATTCTAAAATGTTGTACATGCATATAATTTTCATTTTAGATCACTCTAGGCAGATTGCATATTCAATTCTTAGACTAGAATTTTCTAGATAAATTTTCATTTAGATAAACATTACATTTTAAGATGGGATCTCCATGTTTAGGTAAGCTTGCATGTTTAAAATAGTCCATTCTTGATGGGATAGGATTAGGGTAGATTTCATGCATAATTTAGGTCGAGATAACCACTTTCTTAAGGTGCTTTATTTTAGGTCTTCCTTAAATCCGAAAATCATAAATAAATAAATAAAATCATGCTATGTCATCATGCATTACATGTCATCTTTTCCATGTCATTTAGTGTTGCATGTTTAGATCAATTAACTAATTCATCATTTAGATTGCATGTTAGGATTGATTTCAACTGCATATCATATAGAGTTAATCATTTAGTTCAATTAAATTCATATGCATTCTTAGGATATCTTGCATTTTTTTATGTCATTGCATTTATATTAAAACTTATGCATTGCAAATAGATTAGATTTTTTTTTATTAAAAATGAAAATCCCAAAAGAGAGAAGATTGATTGGTGCATGCTCCTTGCATATTTATCTTGAGTTCTGAATGTTTACTTAGTTGATTGTGCATCCGCATGATAACCTATGCTAGTGGCTTAGGTTAAAATCAATTAAGGCTGCATGTTCAAATGATTTCATGAAATGAAATGGTACCAAAAAGGCGTTAGAGTAATCTAGCGTAATAAAGTCCTCGAACTCGTAATCTCTGGTTCGTAGAAATAAAATAATACTTCCGCTATTTTATTTAGGTTTCTAATCAAACTATCTTAAATGATTAGTGGCAATTCGAAATGTTTGTAAATGAACCTAAGTTGCAAATTGGTAGAATTTTGGAAAACTCAAACTAGATTAGTTAATTTAATTAATCTGGTAATCCATTAACTTGAAATTAATTTTTTAGGTCGCGACATGATCCCATCATCAAACTCCTCTATTGTGTCTATTACGAGGAGCTGATTATGTTCTGAAATACCTTTTTCGTTTCTCCTTCTCTAACGCAAAATGTCTAAGCCCCTCGTGTGTTGAGCTTGAGATAGAAACTTTACTAAAATTCAAGTTAAAAGTGTGGCTAACGTTAAGATGGATTTCTATCATTATGCAGTGTGGGTCAAATAATTCGGCTCTGATTTTATGTTCTATCGTTGTGGCTGATCGTTTCAACAGAGAGTCCAAACTCCAAAGATTGGCTGCGTTTGAAAAGACATTTGGGGAAAGTTTTTAGGAAAATGTAAATACTTTTGGGTTAAAGGTATTTGATAAAATGCAAATATTGTTTGGTAAACTGAAATAAAATACATTGAGATGTGACTATGAGAAAAATGTTGTTTGATAAACTTATATTTAGAAAGTCCTTTGGTGTGCCAATTTAATTTTTTAAACTTCAATTTGTTTAAAAATTACGAAAAAAATAATGACAGCAGTTTTTATATTTTCACGTTGAGAGTAACTTAAAAGGCAATTTATAAGTTACAAAAGTCAAAATATGACTATGTGCATGCAATGATATTTAAAGATCATTATAATGAATATGATCACATAAATCATGAGGATAGAAACAAGTTTAATATCACAAACTTCCTTAACTATTAATTCAACCCATAAATCATTATCAACTGAACATCCATACTTTTGACCCCCAAAAAAAAAATACTCATAGTTTAATATAATTTCTTCTCATCATATTTGCCTCCTTACACTCTAACTCCTTTACAAGCAAAGAAGTTTAGGAATAGAGACAAGAACTTGATAAAAAGACATGGCACCATTACGATTACATTCAATTGACTCACAACATATTAACAAATAAACTATCCCCCAGATACTAGAGACGCAATCATGTATATAGAAAAAAGATCAAAACTTTCACATCTTCCAAGAAAACATCCTCCATCTCTCTCTGTCTCTACCGCAAGAACCTACCATCCCCACGACCAGCGAAGACAAACGGCGACGAATTCGTGGAAGCTATCAAGACCAGAGATCCACATCTTTGGCGGTCCAACATGCCTTTTCCTCTAATGGACTTGACATCCTCTAGTAAAATATCGAAAGATAAAACTGTCAGTACCATTCCAGATCAGACAATAGGACCTAGTAAGAGACAACAAGACATTCATAAATCATTTGACAATACAAAAAGGAAAACATTCCAAGGTAGTTTAATCTTTCCTACTTAAAACATTGCACTCTCAATAAGATGCAAGCTCTTGAACACAGGAACACAATTTATCTTGACTTTCCTGTGACTAAGCGTTGCACATTTGTTTCTGATTTTCACCCAAAATAATCAACAAGACAAATTTTGACCACAGTAAGCCTACATTATTAACTTGTCAAAGTACAACCACAAGCCTACATTAACTTAACAAACTAATCAAGTGAGCATGACCATTCTTTTCACGTTAGACCAGACTAGACCATTCATTTCCCTAATGTTTGTCTAGAAAAAATCATTCGCCCAACAAATGACCACCAAATTGACAAGTGACCAGCAGCTGACCAACACGAAGTTATCTAAAAACCTGAAGTGATAGAAAAACAAACTTTATGGTGTTTGGAGAAGTCGTATGGAAGCATGAATTTAAGCCTTTAAGAGAACTCAACATACTCTGAAGCACTGAGGAAATTGTTCAGCACAAATAGTATCATGGATATTTGCGATGAAGAAATCTCTACATTCTTTTTCCCTCAAGCACATGGAACTTGTGACCGGTTTCTCAGTTTAGCAATACAAGCCAGAAAAAGAATAGCTATAATGCAATGTCAAATAAGAACAATAAGATTAAAATACAAAAGGTTGCCGCAAGGCCAAGTCCGATAAGTACAAGAATCGAAAAATTTGAGCTTCAATATAGAGATAGAAATTCTACGGAATCACCAATTAGAGTCATGAACTCAAGACTAATGAGGCAATAGAATCAACGAGCGCAACTTCTTAGAAACACAAAAGGGTGCAAAGAAAAGGGGAGAGAGAAAGAGATACCGTAGCAGCGGCTCACATTGGTAGCCTTGACCTTCTCGAGCATCTTGTGAAGACCATCTTGGGCCTTAGTGTCCCATTTCATCGGTTGTTCACGAACACCGCCCTGAGAACCATCCCAATTACATGCTCCCACGGATCTGAGCCTCGAATCAAGCGCATCAGTACCACTGCAACAAAAAAAAAAGCTTCAACCCGAGGCTCGCAGGAGTGAAACGAAGAGGAATGGGAGGGGGATTAAAGACTGAATCATGAAATCATGCACAAATTAGGGTTCAAAGGAGGGGGGAAGGAGCGATTGGAGTTCGACGTACGAAGCCTAACCATAAGAGGTGAGAACCCGCAATCCAGATGCTTGAGCATATCTTTGAAACCTCCCTTCTCGATGCCAATCCCCCCACCGCCTTGAGCCTCCAAATCGTGGTCCTTCTCTTTCTCGTCGTCGTTTCCGGACGCTGCGAGCGAAGGACAGACCGAAAGAGAGAGGAGATGCACAAGAGAGAGGAGATAGCAATGCGAAAGAGAAAGCGGGCGTGAGTAAAAGACAGAGCAAAGAGGCGATAGGGAGATGAGCATTTTTGGGGTTTTAAGGGTGCGTGGGGTAAAAATGAAAGTACACTTGATAGATGAGGGTAAAATGGGGAGTTTAGACATTTTCATTAAACCAATTCTCAGTATCTCGAGAATACTAGAATGCCAAGGCAGGTCCAAGGGAGCCTTGGGCTTTCAGCCTTGTGAAGGATGACTTTGGCTTAAGGATGTTCGAAAAAAGTATTTCCAAACACTGACGCTTTGGCCCAAAGAGCATTGTACACTCAAAGCCTCTTATCAAAGCTGTATCCAAACGCACCCTCAATGCAATAACCTTGAGAGCTCATATTAAAGAAATAGAGCAGAGCCTCGAAAACTGCACTTCGTTTACCCTTCCTGACCAACCGTTGCTTCGGTGATGCCGCTCGCTTTTTTCCCCCTTGAATGGAATTCAGAAATTGTAAATCGGAAACGGAAGTTGTGGAAGAAAAAAACGAATATTCTCAATTTGCGGTTGCCAATTGGCAAAATCGTACGCCTCTCCCACCCTGATTTTCCTCGACTGAACCTGATCACTCCGAACACGTGGATCACCGATGACGTGTAATACTCTGGAGCCACCTCTCAGGTATGCTACAATGAGATCGGCTGTAGAGGATCAATAGAACTTTCGCATGCCACTTACAGCTAGAGCTCTGTAGACTGTTGTTAAACACCCAAAGCAAAGCGTCCCACTAACCCTAGCATTTCTCTCTCTCTTCCCTCTGAAGCCCCAGCCATGGCTTCACGCAGACTCTTATCCACATTCCTCCGATCCTCCGCTCGGAGATCTGCCCACAGATCTCCGTTCTCCAGCCCCAAGAACTCGTCAATCTACTCCTCGCATCGCCCCTCCCCTCTCGGGTACCTCCTCACTCGCGCGGCCGAGTATGCTACATCGGCCGCCGCGGCCCCCTCGCCTGCTCCGCCGGCTCCGGCGAACAAGGGAGGAGGGAAGGGCAGGATCACGGACGAGTTCACCGGTGCCGGCGCTATCGGGCAGGTGTGCCAGGTTATCGGAGCCGTCGTGGATGTAAGATTCGACGAAGGCCTGCCCCCGATCTTGACGGCGCTGGAGGTCTTGGACAACTCCATTAGGCTGGTGTTGGAAGTGGCTCAGCACTTGGGAGAAAACATGGTCAGGACCATCGCTATGGACGGGACTGAGGGTCTCGTGCGAGGTCAACGCGTGCTCAACACTGGCTCTCCCATCACTGTGAGATTATCGTTTTGGATTCATTTCTGTTTGTCGATGGATGTTTGTGTAATTTCCGTTGCGATTCTGTTGCAGCCATGGAAATGTACGATATTGACGCGAGTCGAGTGAAGTGTGTTGTTGAAGCACTATTCTAGATCTGGCTGCCATGAGCTAATTTTCATTGTCATACTATCTTTTCAAGAAATGTATGGGAAGAGAACTATTCCATTCTTTTGGATTTCGAATGATCTTGAAAGAAATCGCTCCATTCTTTCTGAAATGTTCACTAATTTACGTGACAAGTCGAAGTCTTCTTTCTCTATGTCATTCTTATTGTTTGCCTTTGCTCATCTGCTTATTCTGCGTCAATAGATTTTGATGCGTTTGTCTTTTTAGAGGAATTGTATTAGGCTGATGATGCTGTGTGGCTGTTTGAGTAACATATTTGTTTTCTTTCTCTGGTTATATAATTATCACAGTGCAAAACACATTTTCTTAAGTTGAGTTTGATTCTGCTTCTAGGTGCCTGTCGGTAGAGCTACTCTTGGCCGGATCATAAATGTCATTGGGGAGCCCATTGATGAGAGAGGAGAAATAAGTGAGGAACTTTGAGATGTGTAGCCCACTGAATTTGAACTAGAAATAGTGCAGTGTTCTTGTTTCTTTAAGCTATTTGATCTTTGTGTTTACTTTTACTCATCAGAGACGGACCACTTTTTACCTATCCATAGAGAAGCTCCATCATTTGTTGAGCAAGCAACTGAACAACAGATTCTCGTAACTGGTATTAAGGTAAATGTGCAATCATGAGCGGAAAGCTCCCTCTCTCTTTTCATGAAAGGCTTTCTCTAGAAGGAGGGATGCATCTTTCTTTCTGGCCATGAAGTTAGCATTTTTCTCATCCCCAGGTTGTTGACCTCCTTGCACCATACCAAAGAGGAGGCAAGATTGGACTGTTTGGGGGTGCTGGTGTAGGAAAAACAGTGCTTATCATGGAACTGATTAACAATGTTGCTAAAGCTCATGGTTAGTCTTATGAAAGTATATGACGTTGAAGATGCAGTTAGCCTTTTCCTCCAGTTTTTTCTAGATGAATTCATTCTTTGTTGGTGCATTAGGTGGTTTCTCTGTGTTTGCTGGTGTGGGAGAACGTACTCGTGAAGGTAATGACTTGTACAGAGAAATGATGGAGAGTGGTGTCATTAAGCTGGGTGACAAGCAGGTCAGTTGTATTAATTACACGAGTTTCACTTTCTTCCTTGGTATTTATGGATTCTTATTGATTTATAGTATGCTCTGGTGCTTGAAATAATTTTTATGTTATCTTCAATTTATGCAGGCTGAGAGCAAGTGTGCACTAGTGTACGGCCAAATGAACGAGCCCCCTGGTGCTCGTGCTCGTGTTGGTCTGACTGGGCTAACTGTTGCTGAGCATTTCCGAGATGCTGAAGGGCAGGATGTGCTTCTTTTCATCGATAACATTTTCCGATTTACCCAAGTAAGCTAGGCTTTGATAAATCCATCAAATCGTTTGCAGGTTTCACCTGCTTGTGCCAACAAATGTCTAACTCATGTAATCTTCTAATCGTGTCTGCAGGCTAACTCAGAGGTGTCTGCTTTGCTTGGACGTATCCCATCTGCTGTGGGTTATCAGCCAACTCTGGCTACAGATCTTGGAGGTCTTCAGGAACGTATTACAACAACGAAGAAAGGATCCATCACATCAGTCCAAGCCATCTATGTGCCTGCTGATGACTTGACAGATCCTGCTCCTGCTACCACTTTTGCCCACTTGGATGCAACGACTGTGCTGTCTCGACAGGTCTTATGATTCTCCTTTGTTCACTTTCAGCTTGTTGTGGTGGTGCTCATGATCATTCTCTTACAATCAACCGATTTGAGCAGATTTCCGAGCTCGGCATCTATCCTGCTGTCGATCCTCTAGATTCTACATCCCGCATGCTTTCTCCTCATATTTTGGGTGAAGATCACTATAATACAGCTCGTGGGGTACAGAAGGTTCTTCAGAACTACAAAAATCTTCAGGATATTATTGCTATTTTGGGAATGGATGAGCTCAGTGAAGATGATAAATTGACTGTGGCCCGTGCTCGTAAGATTCAGCGATTCTTGAGTCAGCCTTTCCATGTTGCAGAAGTGTTCACGGGTGCCCCCGGGAAGTATGTGGAACTGAAGGAGAGCATTAACAGCTTCCAGGTATCTCTATTCTCGCCCTAGCTATTGCATATTTAATCGACCCTCATGTTACCCACAGGACACGCTTGTCCCAAAATATAATCAAGATCACGAGTGGGGAG
Organism: Rhodomyrtus tomentosa; assembly: GCA_028455895.1. Taxonomy (NCBI): domain Eukaryota; kingdom Viridiplantae; phylum Streptophyta; class Magnoliopsida; order Myrtales; family Myrtaceae; genus Rhodomyrtus; species Rhodomyrtus tomentosa. The sequence continues at coordinate 5,262,227 of JAPCWY010000003.1, read as the reverse complement.
CTGCTGATTATAATTGCACTGAAGTCTGATGACAGTTTGGTGTAGATGTTGTAGTGATATTATCTGTTTATTGACAGGGTGTGTTGGATGGCAAGTATGACGATCTTCCAGAACAGTCATTTTACATGGTTGGTGGAATCGAGGAGGTGATCGCTAAGGCTGAGAAGATCGCCAAGGAGTCAGGATCTTAATGAAATCACCTTTGTGCCTTCTCTTTGCTTGTTCTTTACTCTTGATTATTGCGAAAATCAATAATTTAGGTGGTGCTGGTGAGTCCAGCAACAGGAGTTCTTTTTCACCATGACTAGATCTATCAGGCATCCCTGTTACTGTTTTAGACTTATATTTTTGAGTGAAGAGGGAATGGAGTTGAGATGAGATGCCTGCCTGCCAGAACCTTTTTCTCAACGTCACTTAATAAGTGAAAAAAAGAAGGCGGACATGTATATTTTGAAATTTTCTTTTCAAGAAATTGGATGCTTAAATTGCAAGAATCCCTGTTGAAGTGATGTGCCTGACGGTTTTCTCTTGGTGGTACTGGTACCATAGAGATGTGTTTGAAACGTTGGTCGAAGCAGCGTTTGGTTGTGAGTTGAGGTAACTTTCTTTGGGTGAACGGTACCTGGCCTGTTTGTCATGGCAGTCACCAAATCACAGTGCTGCTATTTGTGCAAGTGACAACAGTTGTGTAAGTGGAAATATCTATTTGCAAAGTGTTGCTACAATCCTGCCTGGAATGCCTGGTTTTTCCTGAACAAATTAATCACTATTGTTCGTCAGTAAGCATAGTTCGTATAGTTCCTCCTTTTTTATGGACTTAGACAACCTTGCAGTCCATGGTTGTCGTATCTATCGTGTCATAAGGGTGTTGTGTATGGTCGCTGGCAATGGGAAGTCGATGGAAATGTAAGGGGTAACATGAGATCTTTGGTGTATGCTTGCTTCTGACCTGGTTTCTTGAGCTTATAATCGACCCTTTGTATGCAATTCTAAGGCTTTTCCTTGTGGATTTCACTTTGGTCATTGCAAATACTATTTGCCAAATAACAATGGATTTTGGCGTATATGAACTTTTGTCCTTATATTTGAACTCGGAAGACTCGAAGATGAAATGAGGTGCTCCTTCAAATTTCAGCCTGAGCTATAGTTGATTTAGGGAGAAATCGTATGGAATTCCTTTCTTAGTGAAGTTAATTTCTCATCTGTTGGTATAAGGCTCCACGGAAACTAATTTATTCTCACGAGCAGTGCCAGTGGAACCACACAGGTATGTTTAAGGTTTCGTGGCCATCTAAAGAAAACCAACATCTGTTCATAGGCAGAAAATCTAATTATAGAATCGGTTTAGTTCGACGTGGGTTGTGACGGGGAACTTGAACTAAATCCAAACCAAGTCTGAACAAAGAGAAAAGAAAACACTCTGCCCGATATTTCGCTCCAGATTCAAAATCAATTAGCAACGCATTGATTCGAGCAACACAGACTGCCAAAAGAAACCTTAAATTGGGAAAGTGCCGCATGGCTAGCCTAAAGAGGAAAATAAAATAGGTAGAGTTTGATTTACATGTTAAATATGGGGATCTGGGCAGGATGATATTGTTAGGTACATAATAAACTTAGCAAATTCGCCATGATTGACATGTGTGTTTGTCATCATCTAATGTTCATTGTGTAAACTATTTTTGACATCTACAGTGGACCTAATAATAAAGTTCCATAAACTTATTTATTTAGTTTGATTTTTTTAAAAAAGAAAAATTCCATTCATACATAGAAAATTTCCAAGCCTAAAAAATCTCAAATAGCCACATGATAAAACTAAGGCTAGAAAGGAATTAACAAAACATAATTTACAACTAGAAGCACACTTTAATCCCTCAAGAGTATTTATGCCACCGCCAGCGTAAACCATCTTGGCTTGTTTAGTTTTTTAGCTTGTGAATTGATAACTTGAAATTAGACCAACAAATCGATAATTATAAAACGATTTTATAAATAGGTTTTATGATTATCGATTTTCAATTTGTTAATAAGAACTTCTAGTCGTTCCTCTACTCAAAAACTTAATAAACTTGATCAAGATATCAAATTTTGCCGCAATCGCAGCAGACGTATGGCGCTTATGGTTATGCTTTGATAGTCCTTCTCGACATTTTAACTTATCAATCGACCTTGAGTACATTTTTCCTAAAACACTTCTGCTCCTAGTTGACCCGAAGAAAAATGAATCGTTGTATGATTATTTGCCACTCGGGCGATCTCGGAAGACGGCAGCCTTAATCGACCACTCTTCAGTCGGGCGGTCCTTCGCCGGTCTCCGGCAATAACGTAAGACTCTTCTTATCCATCCCTCCTCCCAATTTACCAGGCAACCCCCCGAGAAGCTGCCACGTGGACACACTCCGCGAACGCTATCGTACACCCCCCGCGCGCGCGTTAACCCTCGCCACCTCATCGCCACCTTCGCCCCAAGTTCTGCGGCGGCTCTCTCGAAGTCCATACCGACCAGACCACCATAATATAGGTCAATACACTCCCCAACATGTCCTTAGCTCTTTCTCCTCCAGCACCTTCTCCCTCCATCACGCCCCATGCGCACCTTAGCGCCACCCTCCCTCCCATGTCTATCCTGCGCCGCTTAGCCCCCCTCCACGTCTGCCTCCGCCGCCGCCGCCGCCTCGCCTCCGTCGCCGCAGCCGTCCGCCAGGACACCACCGTCTGGAACCCCGCCCCCCTGTCCCTCGTCGAGTCCGCCGCCGAGTCCCTCTTCCACGTTAGCATCGACGTCTCCGACGCGCCCGAACTCGTCGGCTCCCACACGCGACCCGGGCAGTACCTGCAGCTGCGCGTCGCCGACGCAGCCAAGCCGGCGTTCCTGGCCATAGCCTCGCCGCCCTCGTTCGCCGCGGCGCGCGGAGAGTTCGAGTTCCTGGTGAAGAGCGTGGAAGGCAGCACGGCGGAGGTCCTGTGCGGGTTGAAGAGGGGCGATGTGGTGGAGCTGAGCCAGGTCATGGGGAAGGGTTTCGATATCAACCGGATCGAACCTCCCGAGGACTACCCTTCGATTTTCATTTTCGCTACTGGATCTGGAATCAGGTAAGAAGAACTCCTTTTCTCGTTCGTTCATAAATATTTGAAAATGAAATCGAAGTATGTTAGTTATGTGGTGTTAACTGATTTAAGCTGAACGCCATTCTGTTTTGGTCGTAACATGGATCAGACGTATTTCGGCTTGAGGTTGGTTGGCAGAATATCCTATATAATTTAGGTTTCCTCTTGGAAAATCCAGGGCGTGATGTGCATGTATTCCTTGTACGTAATTTGTACTTCTGATGCATTGTTTGACAGCTACTCCTTTTTATGCTCGAGTATATCAGTTGTAAATAATTGCTGCAAGATCGAGAATTCGATCATAGCCATATCACCTCAGCGGGCTTACCATGGAAACCTCTGTATCTTAAAGCTATATAAGGATCTATAGACTCGGAAGCTTTGCTAGATCAGTTTTGGTTAGTAATTGATGCATTGTGAATGACTGATTGACATGTCAACAAACAGGGAAAGAAGCAAGTTCTACCTTCTATATAACCAGATGGACCTCCAGCAAAAACTTCTGGAAGTGGGTGATCAAGGCTAGAGCAATTTTTTTTTGAGTGAAAGAAAAATGTTGTGTCCTTCACATTTGAACTGTTTTGTCTTGATTAACAATCTCTATCTCCGTGTCTGATCTTATGTCGTCAGTCTCTTTTATTACGGCATGAGACTGCCTTAAGATTTTGGAGCTTTCATGTTTTGATAGCTATTTACCTTTTCTATTGCATGCTTCTTATGAAAGTTCTGATCTTACTTGACTTTTGGTTCTTGTATTCTGCCATTTATTGTGCCTAAAGTTCTAATTATGAATGAATAACCTAGTTGGTTGCTCATGAATATTATCTCTTTCCCTATGCAGTCCTATCCGATCTCTAATTGAGTCAGGATTTGATGCCGACAAGAGAACCGATGTTAGGCTCTACTATGGTGCTAGAAACCTTCAGAGAATGGCTTACCAGGTTTGAATGATACGGCGTTTTATTATCCTTGTGCAGCTGCTTTTTGTGCTCAAATAGAAATAATAAGATGAGTTAATTCTTCATTTCCCGCAGCATATGTTTAAGGAGTGGGAATTGTCGGGTGTTACGATTGTACCAGTATTATCCCAACCAGATGATAGTTGGACTGGGGAAACTGGCTATGTACAGGTACTGTTATTTGGGAGTAGGGTGTTCATTCAGTGCATCATACTCAAGTGATTTTATGAATCTTCCTTTCCCGCCACAGGCTGCATTCAATAGAGCCAAAATAAATTTTAGTCCTCAGTCAACGGGTGCTGTGCTATGCGGTCAGAAGCAGATGACAGAGGTTAGATGCTATTTCATTTTTTTCCAATTTGTTCCTTTGTGAGTTGTTCTGGAATCTTGGTAAGCATGACAATTTAGCTTTCTTTTGGCCAACTTTCCTTTTCCTTTTTTCTATTTATCTGTTTGCGTTTTTCTTGCTTGTGCTTCGGTTTTTGATGATGCCATGTTTTTCTGTTTGGCAACCGAGCTAGTAGTGCAATATTTAACTCAATCTGTTAATGGGAAAATTTCCTCATACAATGGTGATGTAACATGTTTAAAGGATCATGATTGGCAGTAGCATGTGGTTTGGTGCATGATGAAGTTTCTCCTTATCAGCTAAGCATTCCAGGTTGATGTCTGATGGTTCTGGAAGATGCATGAGGGAGTTGAACGGGGGATTAGGTTGCATTTAGTGCGGTGTCATTGGGGATCTTGGGCATACAAATTCGACGACTGCCATAGGACAAGTTCTTTGTGATAGTATCATGAAGGTGGATTATTTTCATTTGTTGGCCAGTTGAAGGATGGGCTATTTAATTTGGAATTTTTGAAAGAAAATAAGTGTGAGGGTCTAAACACGATGTTTTGAAATGGTCAACCAATTTCTTCCAGGAATTTTCTCTGTTAACTCTTTAGGGCTGACCATCGCGGTTGTGCATGGTCCTTGTCAAAAAGAAAGGTATCTGCGAGGTAAGATCCCTCTTGCAGTTTTTGGCTGGTATGGTAATAGAGAGAGATTGAAGATTCTTTTGTTAGAGATGAGACTTCAGCTGTTAAAATCCGTAGTCACTCTACTCTTTTATTTAGTTTTTCAGTATAGACATCATTGTTTTTCAGTGTAGGGTTTAGTAAACTCTAGACTCCCCATCTTTTGAGTAACTTGGAGTAAACAAGCAAGCATTCACATTGTGCCAAATTAAGTAGGGATTTTCTTCCATGTTGCGGAGATGATATTCTCTTTTCGACTCCGTTTGTTTATAATGATTGGTTCCTAATTTGGATTATTTATATCTACTAGGAAAACGAGTCAATGGAAAATATTTTCATTATTTATTTCACTCAAACGTGTCGAACTACTTAGAGAAAGATGGGACACTACAATGTCAATAGTTGATTTTGATTAGTAATTTATTATGTGACCAATTAATTAAGTATAAGTCAGCAAAGCCTCCCTAGAGGTGGTCAGGATTAGATTTCCTTTCCCGATAGTAGGAAAAATGTGATGTTTTCAATTGTTGTCTGCATTGTCTTATTCTATATGTAAAGGGAACATGCTACCCTGGTTCAATGAATGAAAACGAAGCCCCCAGCCAAGATACGTTGGCTTTGCTTTGCTCGAATAAATTTTATTGCCTGTTTATGCTTTTCCCGGGTGAAAGATGATTCTGCACTGAAAAAGTTAGTCCCTAGAGAACTTACTAATTTCTCAGGGGCGCAATGGTAGCCTGTTATTGTGATGTTCTGTACCTATGTCATCTGGCACTGCTGGCAATTGGAGTTGTTTTACCATTTTGATCACTTCAAACGGTTTCTCACTTCATTTAAGGATACCATTCCCATCTTCCTCTAGGATCACTGAGGTTCCTCAAAATTGGGTTGGAAGATTGAATCTTGAGATCTTAAGATTTTTCTAATCATAAATATAATTTCTATTTTTATGAGCCTCAGACAAGATGATCGTAAAAGTATACATGATTAGACCGAAGAGTTAAACCAAATAAGTGGTGATGTCTCATAGCATCAACACCAACATTTACAGCATATAATTGGATGAGTTAGAAACTTACACAAGTAAATCTATTTATAGCATCTGAAATTGACTTCTCAGAAGACGTAAAATCACAAGATAGTGCCTAAAAGTATAAAATTTAGAACCGTTCACAAGTAAGTATAAATTATGGTCTTAAATTGACAGTAGCGAACACAGCTGACATGGGAGAGAAGCTGCTTTTGCTGTCTCCCAATCATGCTGGTACTTTGACTGCCAGGATGTTAAAATGTATCTGCGGATGAACCCATGAAGAGAATTTTGTATCCTCATAGCCACAAAAGATTCAAATTCCTCCGGAAGAAAAACTTATATTAGCTTTTCTGTCACGTTTCTCTGATTAAAAAAGTTAAGCACCCACAGATACATCAAAAAGTTCCTTAATGCAGTTCTAAATAGTTGGGGTTTCTTCATAGTCGGAGTTTCTTCACTTTCTGGTGCTATTGTTGTTCTGACGTGTGGCCGACGTTGGTGGTACCTTTACCACTTATGAACTAGAAGAAAACAAGAAAAGTGAGCTTAACTAGAAACCCTCTTCGTCTGGGAACAGAAAGCCCTTTCCTGTGTTGATTTTTAGAAATTATAAGGTAGGCATAGGTGAAACATCGTTCCACTAATACCTAATGGGCTTGTCTTACTTCGTTAGAGCCCAAATTCTCAAACAAAGTGCACCTTTGCAGCAAAACCGACCACTAGTAATTTATTGTGAGGCAACTCACAAATTCAAAGTGTTAAGCAATTTTTGTGATTCTCCCGGTTTTACCCAAACAAATGATCTTCTGTTGAGTTAACAGGATTCTCATAATCTCACTCGTAAGATCGTATTGGTTCTCGATTTGCATTGGTATTGCCTACTAAGTTCTGAATAACCTCTACTTTATCTTTATCTATAAAAAGACCAGTGTTTCTATTTTTGGCCTAGTTTTCTTTTATCGGAGAATATGAAAGTGAATGGACAAACGTAAAACCGTTTTTTTTAGTTCCAATAGAACGTTTTGTTAACTTTTCATCTCCATTCTTTCCTTCTATCCAAACGCCTGGAAAAGAATTATTTTCTTCATGCTCACTCACTCCGACTTTCCTTTGTTCCATTTTTCATCGCCAAATGCTGCCTTAGTGAAACATGTCTGTGGTAGTGGTTACTATGAGGACTTCATGAAGTGGAAGAGGCATTTTTTAAAGTTGAAAGCTGTTGCTGATTTACCTTTGAACCCTGTTGTATATACAGCGGGGACATATTGAGCTAGATGCTGACGTGAATTGCATCAACGGGGTGGCCAGAGTTCTTGGCTTAACTGTATGGCTGCTTGGAGGATCTGGCATGCCTATTTAAAATTGTGCTACTTATATCTACTTCCTTTTGTGGACATTAGGCAATTGTGGGATTTCACTCACGGGATAGACTTTAGACATGAATGGGTGGTATGGGATTTGACTCACTGGATAGACTTTAGACATGATTGGGTTGGCTTGAGCCTTTGCATCTAGTGTATTTTGAGGTTAGTAGCGTGTACCTGCTATCTGCTGCTTTTGGCCAATGCTCCAGTCCTGTGGCTGTTTTTGGAGAGCAACAGCTTCACAGGTAGATCGAATGGAACAGTTTGTCTCGTGACATTTGATATGAAAACCTTTCCCGAAGGTCTGATCTAGTGGTGGGGCAATCCAGCCGTTTGTTCCAGTTTACATAGGATAGGCATAAAATTTGAAGTTGGAGGGGGTGTTCGGAGATATATAACGAAAAAGCAAATTATTAAAATTGCTTAGTTGTGACAATTCGCACTATTTTTTTATGAGCAAAGTCACTACATTTTATTAGATCAAAGAAAAAAGTCAGTACATTATTCTGCTTCAATAGGATTCCTAATGCTAGGATGAGACTTCTCGAATTGAAAGTCTCTTTCTGACCATTTGCAGGAAATCACTTCGATTCTGTTAGCTGATGGTGTTTCGAGTGAGAAGATTTTGAAGAACTTCTAATTGGATGAGGTCAACGTGTTGTGCCTATTATTTATTTTATTCATTCCAGCTGCTGAAGATCAATAACGTCTCAGCTCGGAATAGAATAATAAAACCAATTTGGACATTTTTGCTCTATACTCTCTGTATGTTAGAATTCCGTGGAAAACCATCTTCCAGCAGATTATGTAAAAAAGATCATTTTTTGACTCTATCTGCATCCTATGGTGATACCGGCGAGTTCGAATGGTGAGTGAAATCACCTGCTGGACTCGCCCATTTTTTCTTTAATTAATGCAAGGTCAGCATTCCACCGCTGGAAGTGCAAGAAGAAATCTGAGAGAAATTTTTCAGGAGTCTAGTCTAGTCTTTGACACAAGACCAAACACCAACCAATAGCCCTAATGGTTGCTAGTCCGTCCTAATGAGGCTCGCGCTATAGTTACTGGCAAGTTGCCAGCTGATATTATGCTTGCAAGCTTTCAGAACAAATGCCTCACTTAAGTGGGAGCGCAGAACGACGTCTTGTGTTTATTAACGGCCATCTATATCAAGAGTTCCACGGTTGTCCTTGTCCGTGCGTACAGTTGTAGTTTCGGGCAATGAAACATGCAGTCACATGCTATTGGTCTCTTACCTTGGTTGGAATTCGGCAGCTCAACCAAAAAGCGCCGATCGGTTTTGTCCAACATGTCGACGGTTTGACGAAGTCAAGTTCCAAGAGCAGCAATTGACATAAAAAGTCGAGCCTTATGCCTTGTGTTGGATTGGATCCACTTGATAGAACACTAGGTCAGGAACACGGTAGCACATCCAGTCCATTGGGATGCACTAATTTAGGACATTATAGGAGCTCTTGATCGCCTTCTACGTTGGGCACTCAAGAACATATACTAATTAACTTAAAAGACATTTATTTTAGTGGGCTAAAGTATATTATAAATGTCAAAATTTATCTATGGCGATCACTTTAATGTCAAAATTTTCAAAACAACGATTCAATGCCAAGTTTTTTAAAAAACACTCACGTTAGTGCCGATTCCGATTTGAACTGACATGACTCGTCAAAAATCCAATGTGGCTTATTTTTTATTAATATTTAAGCTAGACGTGAATTGTCTGAGTTGGCATTGAGCGATTCTCAACAAATTTAACACTTAAATATTCGTTTTGAAATTGACACTAGAAGTGATTATTTTTCAACAAATTTAACACTATAAGTAATTGTTTTAAAAATTTTGACACTGAAGTAAGCATCCTTACCAAAAGAAGAAGAAGTAAGCATCATATATAAGATTTGACTCCTGAATTGTACTTTAAGTCGATTTTAATGTGTCTTTGTTACAAAATGTAGCAGCTCCAAACTATGTTGAAGCTGCGGTGTGGACTTCATTTTGAATGAGGCAATTTTTTAAAGTGGTTGTAAATTGCTATGGCTAGCCTACGGCTATGAGAACGCTTAAGTTGCAAACTCGGACTCTACAGTGTCCTCTCAACAGATAAAAATCGCAGGGGCCACAGGAAATTTAAACTGCAAAACGGAATAAAAGGTAAAGCTAAACCTGGAACGTTTCGTGAAATCACAGATTCTGAGCACATCGAGTAAACCAATGAGTTTTGAGTTATAGCGTGCACACGCACTCATAAAATGAAGCAATTAAGGAGCCCACAGTTTTCATGCTCGGGCATCATGACAAGCGTTGTCTTTTGCAGTTGGTTTGTCCATCAATTCCCCATTAGCTTCTGCAGGAGCCTCAGGCTCGAGAGTACTGTCATTGCAGTGATCAGGCCGCTGTTTGTGATGCTGGCCATGCTTATGATGCTCACACTTCTTGTGCTTTGAACAATTCCTGGCTTCATCATGGTTGTCATCCGACGACTTGTCCAAAGATTGGCTCCTTCGACCGTGTCCATTCTCATCAGAATCCAATGGTTCCAAGTCCTGGCAGCGCGACCGTTTGTGATGCTTGTGGTGCTTTGAATGCCTCTTCCTTCTTATTTCGCCATCTTCGACATCACTTGAAGAACCTGAATCACTGGACTCCGAGTACTGCTGCCTCTTGTGACACTTTGTATTACTCCTCTTCCTAAAAGCAGTATCCTCCTCATTGCCCGAATCATCTTGACCACTCAATTTCACCCTCCTATTGTGTCTATGATGCCTTGCGCGTCTTCTCCTCCGAATCCTCTCATCATCACTGTCTTCACTTGAAGAGCCAGCAGTAGAATCTGATCTCGAGTCATGATGCCTGTGCCTCTTATGACTTCGCTTCCTCCTCCTCTCTTCTTCAAACTCACTATCATATTCATCACTGCTATCGTCACTAGTTCCTGAAGAACCTCTCCTTCGTTTGTGCCTTGACTTCTTTTCCTTCTTCTCGTCATCACTGGAGACAGAGTGGGCATGCTTCCTATGTTTCTTGTGAGATCGTCTCCTCTTTTTCTGCTCCTTAGCATCGGAATCACTGTCAGTACCACTGTCAGAGGCTGACGCAGATCTCCTTCTGTGTTTTGCAGCCTTCAACTTCCTCTCTTTAGCTTCAGCATCAGCCTTTGCCTTGGCAGCAGCTTCAAGTTTCTGTTCCCATTTCAAAGGCGCTTCCTTCTTCTCCAGAGCTCTCTTCTTCTTCTCCTCAACCAACTGAATAAACTTCTTGCAGTCCATTTGGATACACAAACAAAAATAAGCTCAACACCTGCATTTTTGTATGATGACCGGAAGTACATCTCAAAAAAGAGAAAGAACAATGTTAGTTCCTCCAATAGAATAGCCCAATTCCAAACTTTCATTATGGAAGAAACAATAAGTAAGAAAACACAAAACGCGTTCAATATTCAATCACAGCATAGCTAGAAAGGAATCAGGACTCTTCCAGTACAGATTCCTTACCGTCTATTTCATTTGTGTCAAAGTATGACATCAAATAAGGCATCATACAGGTTCGTAATACACATTAATAATGTGCCATATCACTGAATACACGCAGACCATGTAAGAGGTTGTCTGCCAAGCATCCAAGTTTGACACTCATGATACATCCATTTTCTGATGATATGCAGAATCCAGTCTAAGCTTACATCCAGAATCCACCACACACAATATCCACCGTATTCCCAATTTCCAATGGTTGTGAAGGATGACTTTGTAACATAAATTCTTACATACAGGACTCTCATCTAATAAGTTTCCAGAGATTGCACATCTGTAACTGAAAAAACCTGTATATAACACTACAGAATTAGGTCCTAGCATCAAATAGGTTCATTTTTTCTAATTATTAATTAATTAATGAACTGTTTAGAAGTTTATGCCTTTTTTTTGCACGGAACCAAAGGAAACACGTCACTCCCACCATTACTAAGATAAAGTCCCACCGACCAAATAACAAGATAAAGACTAACAAAAGAAAATGAACTAACAAATAAAGAGCCGTAAAAGATGCATTTACGACAGTGCTATTTCTAAAAAAGGAAGTCATATATATGTAGAATCAAATTTATTTTATTATTAAACAAAAGTAAGTATAGATCCTGCACATAGCAGGGGCCATCACTTCTAGATGCATATAAAGTTGGCATTTTTTAAGCCAAAGTGACCTAATCACTCACGACACAATTGCCACCGAATATATCACTAACCTATCATAGAAAGCAGCTGTCGATCTACAGGTCTAACGGGTGCGCGACTATGGGGATCAGGCTGATGAAGGAAATGGAAGTAGAAATCACTTGGGATACAGACTTAAAAGCTACAAACGGGTGTTATCGAGGAGTGCAAGGCGTTATCACTCTTAAATACTAGACGCTACTAACAGGAAAAACTCTGCTCTATGATGACGGAGGACCGTATGTGGGGGGTTTACTGCACAAGGCCCCTGCTGAGGAAAAGCCATATCCCAGCAAATAGAAGCTGTTCAATTCTGTGCAAATTAGGAATTGGCATGCTTTCAGGAAGAACATAGAATAGCAAAGGATCTAGCAAGCAGAACAGGGCACTCATTAGATATTCACAAATTAGAGATGCTGTAATATACTCTTTCCCATAACTTCTCATACCAGACCAACCCACTAAAATGCAAATAGAGATAAGAAATGTGGTCAATATAGACATGGCCAAATGAACCCGTTGACCGGCCCATTGATCGGGTTCCGACCCGGAACCGAAACCGCTACTCATGAGCTGGTTCCAAACCGTCATTTCAATATCAACAACTCCTTTAACTCAAACTAGTTGGGGTCGTCAATCGATGAACCCCAAAGAATCATAAAAATAAAAGCAGAATCAAGCGAGGGAAAAGAGATAAATGTGTAAATATCTATCTATCTATCTATCTAACCTGTTGACTAGCCCATTGACCGGGTTCCGACACGGAACCGGAACCGCCACTCATGGGCCGATTCCGAACCGTCATTTCAGCGTCAACATCAACAACACCTTTAACCCAAACTAGTTAGGATCGGCAGTCGATGAACCCCAAAAAATCATAAAAATAAAAACAGAATCAAACAATGGAAAAGAGATGAGATAAATATGTATCTATCTATCTATCTATGTACTACCCCTCCACAACACTAATAGACTTCCTCCACTCCGTCCTAAGACAAACCGTACGCCAATCTATTTCCCACTTCATTAAATCTTGCTTTATTGCTTTCCCCCTAGTAAATTTCGGCTGACCTCTTACTTTCTTCGTGTTATGCTCTCGATAGCAAATTTCTGTTTGTACCGGTGCATTTAAGGGCCTTCAGAGGATATGTCCAAACCATCTCAATCTATGCTCCCTCATCTTTTTCACCACCGGTTCTACTCTAACTTTTCGTCGAATATCTTCATTCCTTATCTTATCCATCTTTGCATGACCACACATCCACCTTAACATACTTATTTCCACTACTCCCATTTTATGCTCATGTTTACTTTATACTGGCCAACATTCAGCTCCGTATATCTATAAAATTTTCCTCTTAACCTAAGAGTAATTTTGCGATCACAAAAAATACTGGTTCCGAACCGTCATTTAAAAAAAAAAAAATTGCGCAAGGGGGAGGGCATTTGAACCAACGACCTCTCCTCTTCAATACAAGCTCCTTTCCACTAGGCTATCTTCACTTTATTAGTTTATAATGGTCAAATAAAATAAAAGAAGAGTTTTTTTTTAAGTTAAACCGGTGGACTGGCGGTTCCTTAAATAGGCCCGGAACCCACCTCTCCATGGGCCAGTTCCGGTTCCAGCTTTTTTAGGAACCGAAACGGGCGGTTCCATGAAACCGGCCAAGTCTAGGTCAATATCACTAAGAGTAAAGAGATACTGTCTACACCCAAAAAAAAAAAATTGATGTTTTCATGAGGAAGCCAGCAAAGGCTTTCCACAAATTGAGATTTGGCCATAGAAGGATCGAATTGTATCCAAAGAACAGGGAAATACAAAAAAGTACAAAGAAAGGCACACAGAACATATCGGGCATAATTTTGAATTTGGAATGAAAAGAAGGGTAGTACAAAACACAAAAAAATTCTCTTTAGAGATGATCCTCGATTAACTCTTTCTCTCGCTACTCTGAAAGAACTTAACAATTAATTCCCAAAAAGGAAGAATTCCTGCATCAAAGCTCATTTGCCAACAAAATGAAGAAATATTGAATGGTTTACTTGCCAAACTTGCCAATCTATCCTCAGACCATCTAGTATAAACAAAAGTAAAGGTCAAGCTCGAAAAACAGGTCATATCCTCAACTTTTTGCAATTGGAACTCTAAAGGTTACATCCGAGCCCCAAGGCAGCAAAAACCTACTCTTACTCACTAAATGAGCATGATTCATCACCTTCATTACACACAAGAAAGACTCGGAGGGTTCCGAGCCATGAATTCTATGAATAAATCTGAGTCAACCGGAGCAATTAGATTAGGCTTCCTTACCTTGTGTGTACCAAGAAGCGCGTCAAATATAAGTGAGGACTACGATGGAGTATCAGATCTGCGAATTCCAGTAAAAAAAATGAGGAAATCGTCAGGTCACAAGAGCTCCACCAACATCACAAACCTAGTCTACCATCGGAAAATGAATGACAAGGCCCGAACTTGCACACTTTGCTCGGCACTGTCACTTCAAAGCCAAGCAGAAACTCCTCTCAACTAAGCCAAAATTCTCACTCCTCGCATCTCGATATCCTCCACAAATAATAGTTCCCCCCCCCCCCCCCGGGGGATACGGAGATGAAGGTCCTAGAGTAAGGTAAAATGAATGCAACCACCCCAAACAGCAGAAACCCTAGTTCAGAAAGCACGAAAGAGAGATCAACGAATCGAAGAGATAGGAAAGAGTACCTGGATCAGCAGCGACCAGAGGAGAAGCGACGCAGGCGGAGGCGACCGGAGAATGCAGTGGTCATGGGCTTCTCCGACGCTAGGGCTGTCTTCAACTTTTATCTAGGCTGTTGAAAGAGAGAGGTCCGTTCCAGAAGCGTCTAAATATATATTTTTCGGAGAGAGGTCAAACGCGTCATTGCCCATTGGTCTCTACCGGTCCGGGTTCGATCCAACCGGGGGCGGCTTGGCCGGTGATCCCAAAGACCCAAAAAAAAAAAAAACTAGTTAGATTTTTGTGAAAAGACTTTCCAAAAATTTACTATTTACCCTAAATATGGCTATGCTTCAGTTTTCAAATTCCAAATTTATTATGGATTTTCAAAGCTTCTATTGGACCACTAAAATGATATACTTTCACGTCGCGTAAACTTAATTATCAATTTGATTGTAACCCTAATGCCCAATCGATTAAAAAATCGCAAGCCCTGATACATTCGATCCGGACCGTATTAACAACAAAGAAGGATTTTGACCAAAAAAAAAAAACAACAACAAAGAAGGATACACAGCTTTACCTTGAAAAGAAAGGAGGCAAAAGAAGAAGGGAAGGCTGTGGCCTATCGCCAATTGATACTGTTATTAATTATTCGAATACATCTAGATTTATCGATCGTATATAATTTTGTTGTATCAAAGAAAATTATTGCATTTAGCTAGCAATATTCACATCTGAATTACATTTATATTTATAATTCATTGTAGGGATAAATTTCATACTTTGCCCGATTAGCTTGATTCTTATATATTTTCTTTCTTTGTTAAGGAATGCAATCCAGACGCACGAGAAAGCACAAATCATTTTTCGGAATGAATATTACTACACTAATTCTAAACTTTCAATTCGACCAATTTTTTTTTTTTTTCAAGAACAGCTAGAAATTATTTTTAACGTTAGGATCCTCGGCCGCATTATGTAAAGGTTGCAATGAGATATTGAAGCTAAAGCAATAAGGTTTTCGATTCCCGATGTGGCTGTTTGCTCGGAGCCGGAGTCCGAGGGGTGTCGTGTTTCCTTTGCCAATAAGTAAACTTCGACGCGGTTAATCATTCATTTCCATTGCAACCCCTCCTTCAATCCCAAAGCCTCTCTCTCTGTTCTAGCTAGCACTGTGATCGATCGTCTTCTACACTCGGTTCCTCCCCCAAAATTCACCCTCCACAATCGAACAGACGCAATGACAGCTCCGCCGTCCTCCTCCTCCTCCTCCTCTCCATCCTCCACCACCAACATCATGCTCGCCATCTTCGAGAAGAAGACCACCTCCGTCGACCTCTACCGCCCCCTCCGCTCCTACGTCGCCTTCAACTACTCCGAGCGCGAGGCCCAGAACTTGGAGGACGACCTCCAGACCCTCAAGGACCTCCGCTCCGACCTCGAGAACCCCGCCAAGCAGCCCTCCCCCACCGCCCGCCGCGACGTCCTCCAGTCCTACTTCCGCGCCCTCTGCGTCGTCGAGACCCGCTTCCCGATCTCCCCGGACAAGGACCACGTCGACGCCGTCACCTTCACCTGGCACGACGCCTTCAAGCAGAAGTACAAGGCCTCCCAGCAGAACATCCACCTCGAGAAGGCCGCCGTCCTCTTCAATCTGGGCGCCGTCTACAGCCAGATCGGGCTGAGCTACGATCGGTCCACGGTCGAGGGGCGCCGGCAGGCGGTCCAGGCCTTCATCGGCGCTGCGGGGGCCTTCGCTTACCTGCGGGACAACGCGGCCGCCAAGGCCTCGATGGGCAGCTCGACCACGGTGGATGTGTCGGTGGAGTGCGCGGGGATGCTGGAGAGGCTGATGCTCGCCCAGGCGCAGGAGTGCGTGTTTGAGAACACAATTGCCAAGGGGAGCACCCCGGGAGTGTGCGCAAAGATCTCTCGGCAGGTCGGTGTCTGTTAATTCCTCTCGATATTGCATTTGTCTGGATGTATGACCGGAAGAGTCCGGGAGCGTGCACTTAGTATGGATGGACTGATAGTGGATCGTTAGTATGTGGTGGAGAGATCTATTCTTGGTTATGAAGGGTCAAAATAGCCGAATTTGACATAAAACTACTATTGATTAGTGGATTCAATCTTCTCTTTGCTTGTGAATCCCTGTGCATTTTGCTTTCAGGATCAGGAATCTGATGACTCGGAACAGTTGGTTTTTGGGGTTAAGTAACTGTGATGATTGATGTTAGGACTGCTGTTTGGATTGTACAATGCCAACTTCTGGCTTTCATTTCTGGTTCTTTATTGCTTATTGCAGTACATACTTATCTAGATTATATTCTCAGATAATGTTCCTTTCATGTGATGAAATTAGTGAACTTAGCGCATAATACCTTTTCAATATAAAACAGGTTGGATTATACTATGAAGAAGCATTGGCAGCTCTGAATGTGGCCCCTTTGAACCAACATTTTGACAAGGGCTGGATATCCCATGTGCAGCTGAAGGCAGCTTTGTTCTACGCAGAAGCATGCTATAGATATGGTTTAGAACTGCATGAGAAAGAAGAGGTTGCTGAGGAGATTGCTAGGCTGAAGAGCGGGGTTGTTACTTTAACAGAGGCCAAGAAATCGACAAAAGGTGCACCAGCTCAGCTTTTGGATGCAATTAACAAATTGGAGGCAAACATTAATAGGAACCTGGACAGGGCCGTCAAGGAAAATGACAGAGTTTACCTTATGAGGGTTCCTTCCCCTAGTTCCTTGCCACCCCTTCCATCATTCTCTATGGTCAAGCCAATACCGATGAGTGAGGTTTTGGATGCCAGCAAGGAGAAGATGTTTGCAAGTCTTGTCCCTGATAGCAGTGCAAAAGCACTTTCTAGGTACACTGAAATGGTTGATGATATTATTCGAACTCAAGCTGAAAAGTTGCAGCAAGGAAGTGAACTTACCCGTGTGAGGCTCAAGGATATGGACCTACCAGATTCTATACTAGCTCTAGAGGGGCACTTCACTCTTCCAGCAGATCTCAAAGAAGATGTGGAGGCAGTGCAGATCAGTGGGGGTCCAGCTGGTCTTGAAGCTGAATTACAGCAGCTTCGGGATCTGAGGCGAGTGAATCAAGAGCTTCTAGTTCAAACTGAAGAGCTTCTGCAAAAAGAAGCAAGAGAGGATGCCCAATTTAGGGGCCAATTTGGGACACGTTGGACCAGGCCTCAGTCCAGCACTCTGACAAAGAATTTGCAAGATCGGTTAAACAGATTTGCTGGTAATCTGAAGCAAGCAGCAGAAAGCGATGCGCGTATTGAGCGTTCAGTGAAAGATCATTCAGCACTCATGTCAATTCTTGATTGTCGACCGGTAATAGTTTCATCATATTCATAGTTGCATTGACTAGGTTGCATTTTCTATGTCGTATGAGAAATAAAAGCTTGAGAGGATGCATCTAGCCAGCATGGTTATGACCCAAAATGTGGATGCGCCATCTTTTATACGTCCGCTGGAGATCTCTGTAGGTGATTTATTTAATGGGATCAGGCCATTTGTTGAGCATCTTTTCATTGTATATGGATAACATACGCAGGCTTTGTTGCTTATTTTGGAACGCACTCAATGAATGCAAAATTCTTCGCTCTAAGCTGTTTTTTTTTTCTTCACACTAAACTGTTAATGAAGCTAACATGCTAAAATTGGTCTTATTGTATTATGCCCATGATCTCTGAGATGAGCTGTTCTCTCAACACAATGCAATAGTGTATCATTCTCAGGAACTAATTGGGCAATATCACACAACTTGTTAACCGGAAGCTTTGTCCCATTTTCATCAGCCAGCAGTCGGCTACTCATTTTTGTTATGTTTGCAATGAGAAATTAGTCATGATCCTTTAACCATCCATACCCAGTTTGACTAATGCCACTCCCCTTGGCAGTTGGGAATGGGTGATTGTAACACTTACCTAAATTATCTTTCACCACATCGTTTCTGAAAAGAATTTTTACCTTTGAATCACATGAATTTTGATATATATATATATATATATATAGGCCAGATTTACGTTGGATATTTTCCATTGACTTTGATGGCAGCAAGCACACTCTGAGTGTTCAAAATCTTGATTGAAGCATTTTTTGAATTTTGAGCTGGCACAAACGTAATTCTCTTTTAGTTTTTGTCTGTATTTGTGGTGATTGGTTGCTCTTTCCTTTTTTCCAGATTGAATCAGCTCTCCCAAGTTTGGCTCGTCCAATAATGTCTTTGGATGCGAATGAAGATGCTATTGTGGGGGCGCTAAAGCAGAGCTTGGTAATTGTTTCTCTTGCATAATTCAGACCTTTGATTATTTTTCTCTACCATAAGCTTAGTTTGCATAAAACAACTAAAAGAACTGCTCCACCGGAAAGTCTTGTTCCTGTCATCTCTAAACGATATACTCAATGATATTTGAAATTTTTTTTTGGGGTAAGCAATATTTGATATATTTTTTTTTGGGGTAAGTAATATTTGATTTTCTTTTATTGTTGGTGTAACTAAAAATTTCATGGCTTGTTCTTTTCAGAGACAATTGGAAACCCTTGGTGCACAGAGAGCAGGGCTTGAAGACATGCTGAAGGAGATGAAAAGGAAGGTTAGTTTTTGGATAGTTTTTTCCTTATAATGACTAAAAGAAAGATTATTGAATGACTTTTTAGAGATTATTACGCTGCATAACCTCATAACCTTACTCGTCGATATGTAATTTTGCACAAGGACTAGATTTGAAATAATAATCGCATCATTCAATAATTGGTTATGTCCAACCCAGTATTGCAACTTCCAATCATCGAATATTGGCACAATATTCATATATTTTTTTAAGACATTTCTTCTTTTGGTAAGCATACTTCCAGGATCATCAATATCTGAGTTTTTGTCTTTTTAGTTAGCAAAGAGGAATTTCAAAGTCCATTTGCTGTGATAGTTTCTTGTATTTAAATTTTTCTTATGTAAGAAGGCTAGGCACATTTTGCATATCTCCAAACTGGGTAAGATGGCAAAAAAAGAAAAACTGGGTAAGATATTTTGGAGTCTTTGGGCCCGCGGTATTTATGTTCTCAGAGGAATCAGTACAATCGTTTCCAAGGTACTCGCTTGTTGCGTAAATAATGGTTACACCACCTTTCCCCTTCTCATTTGGATCGGCATTGTGTCTATCAAATCATTTCCGAGTACCCTCGCTTGTTGGTATGAATAATGGTTACATCACCTTTCCCTTCTCATTTGGATTGGTATTGTGTCTCACCTTTCTTCTCCATTTTTAATTGGCCATTGAAGGATTGGTATTGTGTCTCACCTTTCTTCTTCATTTTTAATTGGGCATTATACAACTCTTTCATTTATTTTTGAAAATTCAACTCCTGATTCTACCCAAAATAATTTTTCTGGTGCAAGTTCTCATCAACTCGAGAAGTTGTCCTTTCATTTTTCACAAATTTGTAGTTTGGCTTTTTCCTTTTCCTTTTTCTTTTCTATTTCCCCTTGAATACAAGAGACTATAGTAGCTTAAAAAGTGTTATTTTCCTTCTCTGAAAACACTCTGGATATTCTTGTTTAAAGATAATCATCTTGATTGCTGGTGATCTGCGATGGAGCATAAAGTCCGGTGGTATAGATAAATTGGTTCCTTAGCAAGATATATGCATTAATTTCTCTTAACAGGCGTCCTGAAAAATTCAGCTGTTACTCTGACGTTAGTCTTAAAAAAAATGCCTTTAGTTTCCCTCTGGCAGAGCCATTATTGCTTTTAATGCACTGGACTTAGCTTACGTTAATGTTTGTTTGCACA
Source organism: Rhodomyrtus tomentosa (assembly GCA_028455895.1). Lineage (NCBI taxonomy): Eukaryota > Viridiplantae > Streptophyta > Magnoliopsida > Myrtales > Myrtaceae > Rhodomyrtus > Rhodomyrtus tomentosa. Next base: position 5,242,006 of record JAPCWY010000003.1, on the reverse strand, counting down.
GGATGATATACTACCAAAGTTAATGGCATCAACAGGCTCTCAGGAAGACCTCTTTAGGAAGGAGATATCAAAGTATGATCCTGTTTGTGAAGACATTGCCCAAAACATTGAGGCGCAAGAGCAATTATTGTTGCAAATCCAGGTTTCTTGCTGATCAGCTGCTATTCCCAATCCTGATGCTGTGAGAATTGTTCTATTGTCTTGTTCTTAATCTTATGTATGTCTTGTTTCACAGGCTCAAAATGATCAATTTTCTTCCATTTTCAACCTTGAAGATTACAAAGGTGGGTTATGGCTGTTCCAAATTAACCTACCGTTTGCTCATCTTCACTGTCAGTGAATGATAAGCAAAAAACTTTTAGGAATAACATATTTTCCTCAATCTGACGGTTTGGCATACTCACCAAAATTGATCTCCCTCCTTTTTCAAGGAGAAACTCAAAGAGCACGAAGGAATGGCACTGTCTCCTTTTCTTACTTGATGGAATGTCTGAGTTTTGTTCTGTTGTCCCAGATTCAACTATTTCAGCATTTGCTGTTCACAGTTCTTGCCTTTTTTTTGCCGTCCTCTTTTATTTGAAAGTTGATGGGAGCCCATCTAATGATTTGGGGAGAAAGTTGAATTAGGTGGTAACCTCTTTCTGTGAGAGCATGTGCATTTTCTTTCCTTTTCACCTCAAGTGCAATCTTTTAATTTGCCTTTGTAACAGCCCTCTAAAAGCCTTGTTTTTAAATGGTAGCTAATGGTATATTCTCCTTGATTCAGATGGTACATTGCCATTTCAAGAAGATATGCATATTACGTTTGTTCGCGATTGTTGCCTGTGATCTGCGCTTTCTTGTCCAAGTCAATTTATTAATTTGGTATATTTGTGAATGCTCCCTTCAAATTTTCAGCATCGCGCGAGAAATGTTATAAGCAAATTCAAGCTGCCATAGCTAAATATCGAGAAATCAAGGAGAATATCAATGAGGGGTTGAAGTTCTATGTCACTCTTCAGGTAAGATATGCTCATTTTTGGGTGTTGTGATAATTGCATCTTTTTAATTTTTTAATCAGCTTGTCATGAGGATGTTCTCGGGCTATTATCTGATGTTCTTTGACTATCAAAGATCTGTTTGCTTGTAATGGTCGATTTTGATGAGCTAAACACGTTCAAATGATTCTGAAAAAAATGTGGTTCATCCTGGATGAGTAGTAAGCGCCGGTATTGTTTTTGACTTGACAGGATGCAATTACAAACGTGAAGCAGCAGTGCAGTGATTTTGTGATGACAAGAAACATCCAGTGCCGTGAAATGATTGAGGACGTACAAAGAAATATGGCTGGTCTGAGTTTCCAGGATAAAAATGCTGGTGGATACAACAGCAACTATCCTGGAGTTGGGCACCAGCCTCAAAGATCCAATTCAACAGATCCTCAAACTGTATCTCATCCTCCTCCTCATTCACAAAGTCCTCCTTATCATCCTACCGAGCAGACTTCCATGGCTGGCTATGGCTACCATCCTCCGTCATATGGCTCGGCTCCACAGGCGCCGCCACCTTACCAGGTTCCAGCTCCACATGGTGGCCCTTACCCCCCTCATCAACAGCAACAGCAACAGCCACAGCCTCCTCCGGCCAGCCACGAGTATGGCCAACCTGCATATCCTGGGTGGCGTGGGCCATACTACAATGCCCATGCTCAGCAGCATGGTTCTCTTCCAAGGCCTCCATACACCGTTCAGCCTCCATACCCGCCATCTCACCAGAGTGGCTACTACAGGCCACAATAGGCTGGCCGGGGACGTGCCCTTCCTTTTTTTTTTTTGGTCTTGTTTGGTATATCCTGCGTGACTATTGTTGCTCCTGTCCTGGAACTTTTCCTGAGGATTGGATGTCGTAGTTCACTGTTCTGTCGTGATGTCCACTCATCATCAAGGTAATTCTTTTTTTTCTATTATCGCTGAGTTGTGCTATAGTAAGTGAATTCTGTATGTAGTTCAATTTAAGGATTTTGAGTTGTATAGGGCTGGTTCAGTATATGAGCAATAAATGAAGAAAATTCTCGTTCTTCCTTCCAAACCACATTGTGTGTCAATGAGCTCAAGGATCTCCGTTGAGATGCAACTCGTAAGTCATATGACTATCACGGCTTTTGTTTTATTTATATTGACATATTAAGCAAATCCCGCGACGGATAGGTCTGAATCAGTTTTGCTTCGTGCACAACCACCACCTAAAGACATGCCCTTTTTAGTAAGGGCGTCAAATGGCCATGGTGGCTTCAAAAGAGGGCTTGGACTCGCCGGGTTGCTAAATATTTCGAACGATTGAGGGTATTTTTGTTAAAATAAAATTTTAATCTAATTTTTAGTTAATTTAATTTAACTAAAAATTAAGATGAAAAATAAAATAAAATAAAATACAGGCGGCGGTGATAGCCAGTGGGATCACCTCAACGTGGGGCCCTCGCCTGAGTCGGGAGATTCCGGATCAACCAAGTCCTCGTGGTTTTTCTCTCTTTTGCGCTAAGCGTGTACATCTTTGATTGATGTAACAAACAAATTCTTCATTTGAGAAGAACAAGCAACACGATGGACATGTTTATGGGTCCAAGCCAAGAGGATGATGGAAGTGATGGAACCCTACACCCAGACATGGCCAAATGAAACCGTGACCCAGAACCGATTTGAGAAGAACAAGCAACACGATGGACGTGTTTATGGGTCCAAGCCAAAGTATGATGGAAGTGATGGAACCCTACACCCAGACATGGCCAAATGAAACCGTGGGCCCAGAATCGACCCGTTGACTGGGCCCATAGTTCCGAACCAAAACCAGAACCGCCATTATGGAAGGGTTCCGGCATTAAAAAAAAAAAAAGAACGCGCGAGAAGGAGTGGGATTTGAACCCACGCCCGCTTCTTTTTAATACAAGCTCGCTCCTTTTTAATACAAGCTCCTTTATGGTGAATTATCTTTATTTTATCTATCCATGTTGGTTAAATAAATTATAAAAAGTGTATGTTTTGAAATTGGACTGACAGTTACTTGAACCGGCCCGGAATTGCCGATTCCAGTTTTTTAGGAACCAGCCAGCGGTTCCATGGAACCGGATACGTCTACATACACCACCTTAGTTGCTTCTCAAAATGCTCGACTTAGATTCGGCATTTGCCCCGAATTAAGACCATGGAGGTGAAGTGCTTTGTTGAGTTTTCTTTTGTTTTGGTTCCATGATCTCCTAACAATGATGAGCACACACTAGTACCGATCACTTCCTCCTCCCATGTCATGATTGGTAATCTCAGACAGAGCAGGTAAACTTAGACATGAGCACAAACATCGAACCGACTTTCCTTTATGTTTGAATATGCCATCAAGTGTCCGAATCTCTCAAGAAAATTAAAATGATTGGAGATCTTGCGAAGTGATTATGGAGCAAAAGGAAATAATACCTTGGAGAACTCTTACGTCCTGACGTGAATGAGCAAATTCAAACAGGACCAGGAAGGTGGCCTCCTCTTAAGTCTAGTGCGTGAAAAAAATATACCCAAACACTAAGTACCGTTTGGACAACACTGATGTTGCAATGGAAACAGATAAGACTTTTGGAGTCCGACACGACACGCGGAATTCTCTTTTATTTGTTCTCATGGTAAGCTGCCATCGAACATTCTGCGGACGGGCCGACGTGCCTAGGCACCATGGTTACACCGAACGGAAGACGCTCGGGAGGGCGTCCACGGATTACGGCCCTCCGAGATGAGAAGGGCGACGGAAGAAAATGTCCTGCTGCTACAGTGGGAGGGAGGAAGATATGGTCCTTCCATGGGATATCGATCAGGTCGGATATTCAGATTCTAGACCCGTATTTCCGCAGGAGAGAAGAGAGATTCCATTGTGCTTGGACGTGTGAGTTGTTCTAGTTTCCTTCCTCTTTCATGTTGATCCTACACGAACTTACAAAACAAGGACGAATGACTCCATCCCGTCATATCAAGACACGGTAAAAAACGTCAATCAAATCGAGACGACCCCATTTAGGTCAACCTCGGAGAGATCGTTGAGAAGAATATCGGCCTAAGCTAAAGATCCGTTTTCATTTGATTGAAGTAGAACCCGGTTCGACTGGCTAATACAATCGTCGTTGAGCTTTCACGTCAGGACATATTTTAAGTTCGATATGGCGCGAATCATTAAATTATGTGAGTGCTTTTTGGTAGCCTTCACACGATGTCCAAAAGCCCAAGTCCCCTCGTCGTGAATTCTTTTATGTCCTTGTCGCGACACATGCCCAAACCAAATGACAAATGTCAGTGAACTTGCCATCCAACTTCGCGTTTTACACTCAACTTCATTTGAGGAATCTTCCCAAAATTAAGGTATTCGTTTTCACATTGGCCGACTAGAACTTACACTTTAAGTGACATGAAATAATAAGCGACATCCCTTTCAAGAATGTTCAAGGAAAGAGAACTGAAAATGACGTGCGACAAAGAGAGGTGCCTTGGAAAATTGTTAGGTGCTCAAGATGAACATTATGGGCCTCGACATTCTTCTTACGATAAAGACCACACCTATATTTCTAATACCAACTTGAACGGATTGATCGAGCGGCGTAACGATGAGGAACTTTGGTCTAAATCCACATGACCTAGGCTCACCGAATACCCCACAAACCATAGTCTCTCCACCGCCCGCAATGATCCGCTGCCCTAAATCCGCCTCGGAGAATCGTCCCCTTCCCCATCCCCGGCACCACTACCTCCTCCTGTTCATCCACCACCAACCTCCCCGTGCGTGGATGTCCACGGTGAGGTTGTGATGATCGTCGGCAACCTCAGATCGAGGTCGTGGGAGCTCAGCGATAAAGTGAGGAGGGAGGGGGCAGCACGGATTGACTAGATTTTGCGTGCATCCTAGATTTGTAAATGCGAAAATGAAGAGATATTACTGGGAAATTACCTAAAAAATTTTAAATTTATAATATCCTTGGTACTAATACAGCCTTAAATTTTTCAATTGGTCCATTTTTTTTCTTTTTACAATTGGACTACTTTAGTCCTAACCATTTTCATTTTGGTATCAATTCAATCCATTCAGCCAATTTAGGCCACAGATCGCGGACGTGGATGTTGCTCGTCCTACGGACACGATCGGCATTGACGTGAATATTTTTCTAATATTATATATTTAAAATTTTTCCTTTCCTTTTTCTTTCTTCAGCGGCCAAGACATGTAAGGGTTGGTTGCTGGGCTCGCCTGGTCAAGGGCGAACCGACAAGGTGAGGCCTCCCTCGCCAAATCTAGCGAGGCCTGTGTGAGGGTTGGCCTCACCAGATCTAGCATTGGGTGGTCTCGCAATTTTTCCCAAGCGTGGCCTAGGGATCGGCAATCAGCAAAAAGAAAAGGGAAAGGAAAAACGGCAATTTTTTTTTTAAAATTTTATTACAAAATTATTTAAAAATATCTAAGTTAGTGCCGGTCGTACCTTGTAAGACGACCAACGTTTACTCGAGCGATTTCTCGCATAAATTAGCTAGGTAGACTCAAGTGATACTAATAAGAAAGGATTTACGATTAAATTAGTCAAATTGAAGTGTTTAAAATTGAATTGATACAAATACAATATGTTTAGGCTTTTTGATGTAAAACAGTTGTCACTTAATTATCTTAGAAATCACGATCGATAGAAATCAGGAAAATTTCACTGATTCGGGAAAATGATCTCGAATCGCGCTTAAATTGAGTCGGTTGAAGCGAAACGGCTGTCTGATTCAAAGTTACAGTTTCGTCGTGAGATACGATGTATTTTAGCGTTTCGGAGTCATTTAGATCACTTTTTAGATAGTTTTCCGAATTAGACAATTTTGAATATTTCGATTATTTGTAATATTTGATTCAAATTCTCTTAAATTAGCTTAGATATGATTTTGATAATGTTATTTTTAGCGATTCTATTCTCTAAAGGTATGGGTCTGTTTGGTTCAGCATTTGAGATGAGCATTGTGACTCTAAAGTCCTTGGGCAGATTTTTTGACTCACTTTGGACATATGCAATTGCATCTCAAATGTTCTCCAAAGGCCTTTAGGCCAAAGTACCTTTGGAGGTACTTTGATAAGTTGCATCTTAAATGTAATTAATTTTTTTTAAAAAAATATCTCACATTCACTTGCTGCCTCCTGCCCGCGGTCGGTCGTCGATCGCCCGCCATTGCCGGCCGCCACCTACCCCCGGTCGCCACCTACTGCTCGGCCACTGCCGATCGCCGTAAGTCGCCGGTAGGCAGGCGCCGCCGATCACCGCCTGACCCTGGCCTCCGGCCACCGCCGGTCGTCGCCCACCATCGGTCGCAGGCCACCGTCGTTCACCGGCTGCCTCCTGCCTGAGGCCGGTCACCGCTTGCCGTCGGTCGCCTATCACCTTCCGGTCGCGGCCGCCCGATCGCTGCCGGTTGCCGCTGGTCGCAGGCGCTCGGTCGCCGCTCGGTCGAGGCTGCCGATTGCCGCCTGGTCGCTGGCCATCAATCGCCGCCCGGTCGTGGCCGCCAATCGCCGACGGTCGTCGATCGCCGACCGCCGCCTGCCGCCCTCACTTTTTTTTAATAAAAAAAGTAAAAATACTTTGCAAAGTTTATTTTTCACCAAAAGACATTTACATCAATGTTGCTTTCAAAAGTATTTTTAAAAAATACTTTGCCAAACACCACTTGTATTTTGGAAAAGGCCTTTAACTCAAAGGTATTTGCATTCACTCAAAGTCTCTTGACCAAATGCTGAACCAAACATGCCTTATATATAGGACGTCCATCTTTGTAATATTCATGATATCATTGAGTCAAATTCGAACATTTATTCGGAATTATTTTCCAAGTTAAAGTATCTTTGCGTCAATTTTTGTTTTGGCATTTTCCCCATTTATTACATATGGAACGCAGTAAAGGTATTGAAAAAGTATTGTGTTTTCCTACTGATACGATACTCGCAAACGCTAAGCATTCGACGTGGGATGGGGTGGCCAATGCTTCGCCCAGAAGATGATACGTCGCGTGCACTCGGAACATTATGGCCGATTTCATCCGGTCTTTTAAATCATGTGAACTCCTCGGGAGATTCACATGATCCGACAAATCTTATGTTCCCGATTTATAAATACCGGTAAGAATTTATGATGTTTTCTAAATTATATCGTGTCATGTTGGAAAATAAGGAAAGAAAGATGAATAGAAAAAAAAAAGTAACTGCTAGCTTGAAATTCTAACAATATTGTTATTATTTTCGACCCAACGATTTTTTAATTAATGAGTATTTTATGTGAAATATGCGATGATTATGTGTTAATTTACGGTGATGTCACGAGAGTATTTGTCAAAAAAAGAAAAAAAAGAAAAAGAAAAAGAGAAAGAAAAGATTATGAAACTTCGCAGGTATTTCCCAACCCTTGACCAAACGCGCATGCCTTAATCGTTCTGGTCCCTATCTGTTGACTCGGCTCCTACTCCCATTCCTCTCCATGTATAAACGCAAATCCAAGCTCCTTCCCCTGTTCACAACACAAACACACAGACATCTTTCTTTCTCATCTTCCAAGTCTCCTTTTGTCTTCTGTCAACCGTCGAGGGTAAGCCAAACATGGGGAATTACATCTCGTGCACGTTCATCACGCCGCCGTCTATGAAGAGCTCGAGGGTCGCGAGGGTCATCTTCCCCGGCGGGGAGATCAAGCAGTTCCGCGAGCCGGTCAACGCGGCAGAGCTCATGCTGGATTGCCCGAGCCACTTCCTCGCGAGCTCCCGGTCCCTGCAAGTCGGGCGGCGGTTCTCCGCGCTCGGCGCGGACGAGGAGCTGGAGCTCGGGAACGTCTACATCATGTTCCCCATGAGGAGGGTGAACTCCGTGGTCGCGGCCGGCGACATGGCCATGATGCTCATGGCCGCGAGCTCGGCCCCGAAGAGGTTATCCGGGGCTAAGGTGGTCCGGGTGTCGCCCGAGTCCTCCGAGGGAGCCGCCACCGCCACGGAGGCGGAGGACGAGACAAGGCCGAGGCTGGAAGCAGTCGAGGGGTTTCCCTTGGCGGAGTACAGCCATAGGCTGGCCGTGTGCAGGTCGAGGAGGCCTTTGCTGGAGACCATCAAGGAGGAGGCTGTTCTTTCAAGGTGAAGGGGAAGGCATTTTGGAGATTCTACTACGATCTCTGCTCTCGTGAAATTTTTGGCTGGCTAGAGAGACGAATTTACTGGGTGCGATCGACTTGGAGATCAATCTCTGTAAATTGTACATATGAAACTTTCAATTTGGAATTTTAGTTGGGTGTGAATCGTTAGGAAGAAATTAGGATGTTTGGTGTGTTGTAATTGAACAAATTGAACTCTTAAAGTACCTAAATGATCATCATTCGCTCTGTTACTTGTTTGCTGAAGGTTCTTTTCGTTCTGGTCTTTTTTGCTGGGTAGAGAGTATTGTCCTGATTTCTCGCCTTTGTTTTTTCTTTTCTTGGGTGTCCAAGTTTAACATGTTTGATAACGAAACCTGAGGCTTTTACGAGAACGAACGATGGAAACGCGGTGACCCAATGTCGTTTCAGAGCTGTCCAAATTTGACCGCAAAAGGAAGCTTCAGTTAAAGAGAGACTACGCGGGCGGCTGACCGCCGACGCTTACCCGGATGAAGCCTCCCCGCTGGCTTTGACCAGCCCGTGGTCGGACCACGTGATCCCGCCACTGCACTGCAAGATTGAATGTGAACATTTAGAGAATTTGTTGGACAACGAAGTGTACAGATTCGTAACCTTACATAGGATTATCAGAAATCTACACTTTTTCGTTGCGAGATCAATTGACCGAACAAGGGATTTTTTTTTTGGAAGCATTCCATCGACGGGTTTTGTGGGTCAAATTTATTGTTTCGATGTTCTTTCAAAGGGCACACTAAAAAAAAAAAGTTTAATGACACGGAAAAATCTCAAACTTGTACACATATGATAAATTTACCCTAAATTAATTTTTTGAATATAAAAAATTCAAAACTAGTACACTTGTGATAAATTTATTCACCTTTAATTTTCGTTAAATTTAACCGTCAAATTGCTAAGTTAATTACACGCGACAGTTGACGGGTATACCAATTTGAGATTTTTACTCTCTATTTGTCATATGTTTATCAATTTGAGATTTTTCGCGATATTAAATCAATTTAACAAAGGGTAAAATTTGTCACATGTATACTAATTTAGAGTATTTCGTGGGAAAAAGAATTAGTTTGAGGTAAATTTATCACATATATATCAGTTTAGGGTTTTCGTGATCAAAAAAATAATATGGGATAAATTTATCACAAATGTATTAGTTTGAGATTTTTCGTGATAAAAAAATAGTTCGGGGTAAATTTGTCACATATGTACTATTTTAGAGTTTTTCATGATATTAACTCCCAAAAAAATATCGTTTGTCAAAAAGAAACCTGCAATTGTTTTTTTATCTGCAAGACTTTTTTTTCTTTGGTTCTACGTTTCTATTTCGAAATAATAAATTGAGTTTGTATAGCCTTTTCGGACGCGGCTATTAAGGTAGCCTTTCTAGCTATATTTTTCTGCTACTCCGTCCATTTCATAAAGCATTTTATCCGGTTTACCGACAATTACCCAATATTCATAAGATTCTTTACCCCGAATTTATACCTGTTTTGTAGGTATTACTGTAACTGGTTTATCTGAAAATATACGAATCCATAGTTTTTTTCCTACCAAGCACATTTCTTGGCATTGCTCGATCGACAGGCTTGCTTAAGCATTCTGTTTGGAGGACCTTATAAGTCAGCCGCATCGTTATAACTTGATTTGAGCCATTGACTTCTTTAAATCTAGGGGTTAGAGTTTGGGCTCAGGTGTCAATAGGTGGTAAGGGTCAAATTTGAAAATGTGTCGAAAAAGAGACTTCTGAGGCCCAAAAAAACACCCTTCCCGTCGGGCTCTGGACGAGCTTTTAAAATTGCACTTGCGAGTAACGAAACTTCATGTCCAGATCAAAAGCTTTACTCATTGAAATTGAGGCGCGAGAAATTCATTCGTTCAAATGCGACCTGTAGACTTGAAATTTGAATGCAAGTGATATTTTAACTAACGTTGGAAATATAGTAACTGGAGGATAGGCCCGAACCGGACCTGTATAGTTCGACCTGAACCTTTCTTTGAATGGCCGAGCAACGTTTGGAGATTTCAGGCCAGAGGCCCAGAGAAACGTTCTCGTGGTCCGGCCAGTGTTCCGCCCTAAAGTCACAGTCACATATGACAAAGGGCAAAAGCGTCAAAATAATAATAATAATAATAATAATAATTCTAAACCTTTTTATATGGAGCTAATTTAGTCCTTATGACTAATTTTACTTGGAAAATTCCTACGTGAATATCCAGTCAGCGCTGGCCGTCCGGTGCTGATGTAGCCGCCGAAAAAAACAAAACGGCATCGTTTTGTTTATTTAGCACACAAAAAATAAAAACACTCAAGTTGTTTTGCCCTCTTTTCTACATGAACTCAACTGACGAACCCAAACTCCAATCTCCCCAAATTGATTCTGTCTCAACTGAAATCGGATGATTTTTCTCGAGCTGACGCTCCGCAACGGTTACCCAATGGCCGTTCGACGGTTGCCCCAAGTTGAAATTGCGTTGCTCCCTATTCTCTTGCTTTTTTCGCCGATGAAGTGAAGTCCTTGAACGCGAGCAGACTAAGGAAGAACGGAAGAACCCTAATTCCTATCTCCCCATATCGGTTCGATCTTCGAAGGATTTTGCAAAGGCCGGCGCTCACCCGATGCCTTCTCTTAGATTCGTTGGAGGCACGCTCGACGTTTTGAGTTAATTTCGTCAGACAATTTTTTCTTGAAGCAAATCTAATTATTCATCTTTCAACAATATGTTTTTTCTTATCTTCTGAAATCGATTTGATCTCGACTCAAGTCAAAGGATTTTACTCAAGCCAACGCTCGCCCGACGCTCAACCGACACCTTCCCTTTGATTGGCTGGAAGTTCTCCCGACATTCCGAGGTAAGTTCGTCTGATGATTTTCTCTTGTAGCGGATCTAATTCTTCATCTTTTTTGAATTCTATGAACCATCTGTTGTTGATCATCAGCCTGATTTGATTTCAATCAATGAATTTTTCTTTCACTAACTAACTAGACAAATGTGTGCATGAACGTCGACATTTCAGTTTCTTGAACACTCCTATATCTGTAACTATCAGAATCGTTGATAAACGAAGAAAAAGTTTTCTTTTCATAATGGTGTACAATGCTTATTCACACAGGTCAACAACAATTTAGGTGGCCAGTAACTTTGGATGGAGAGAAAGATATTGTGCAGGTTCAATCGAAGTGCCAGCCTCTTCTCGAACTTCACTTCATCTAGGGCAACGAGAAACGCAAGAGAATAGGGAGGGACGCAGTTTCAACTTCGGGCGACTGTCGAACACCGTTGCACGAGCGTCGACTCGAGCAAAATCATTCGATTTTAGTTGAGATCGAATCAATTTGGAGAGATTGGAGTTAGGGTTCTTCCTTTGGGTTCGCCAGTTCGCGTAGAAAAAAAGGGCAAACAACTTGAGCGAAGGTTCTAGGGTTTTTAATTTTTGTGTGCTAATTAAACAAAAAGGCGCATTTTTTTTTTCAGCCGCCACGTCAGCACCGATCTTGCCACGTGGGATGGCCGACGCTGACTCGATGTCCACGTAGGATTTTTCCGAGCCAAATTAGTCGGAAGGACTAAATTAGCTCCATATAAAAAGGTTCAGGACTAAATTGACACCAATAAAAGAGGTTTATGATTTTTTTGACACTTTTCCTTATGCCAAAGTTACCTTGCCCAATATTCACCTATGTCTCATTAACAGGAAGCATTACATCGTCCCCAATTTATAATTTGCATCCTTTGTTTATTTAAGTGTCCTTACAAGTATTACTAAAACTTGAACGAATGTAAAATTATAAGTATACATATCTACAGGAGAGTTGATTCTAATTTTGAAATCTAATCGTGAGCATATCGATATGACCACATCTCATAATCAATAAATTTGACCTACCATCTATGGTGCATTTGTTTTGCCATCACGAAAATATTCAGACATAAATTATTATGGATAATGAAAATATTTTTCATTGAGTAATCATTTAAAGCGATACAATCAATACTTTACAAAAATATATTTTCTAAATCATTCAATTTTTTGGAAAAACTAAGGGAGCTTGGTATGAATTGCTCGTATCTCGAGCTCTCGATAACATTCCGCAAGAAGAGGGAGTTAAGTGGCTAGTTGGATAAATGATCTTTCAAAATTATGTTGCGGAAAAATTGAAGGGGCAAATCAAGAAAGCGACATACACTATTAGAGGATAAAGATCGAGAAGACGAGTTTCGATGCCAGATCGATCACCCCAAATCTGGATATTAAGCACACTGCTCACAAGAAAAACCATTATCTCGAATGAATGAGGCCATGTGTGATTACAGGGCGAGATATATCGAAGTGAACAGCATATAAGACACGTTATATTTTGACATGAGTGTCATGTTCTATGAAGCCGCTGAATTATTAACGAAATGAATCAAAACATTCATCTTCTGCATTATCACAACTGTTCTTGGCCGAGGATTTTGAACGTCACCTCGCATTCTTCGAGCTCGTTCTAATTGACACCTTAAATTCTCTCGGATAACCACACTGATGGTTGCTTAATTGTTGCTTAGCAGATTCTCATGACTCGATACTATGCACACGTAGTTAATTACTCCGGTAAATCCTCTTAATCCTGTCTCCCACGCACGCATGCGTACAGCTTGCACGACGACCTCATCAAGTAGGCAAGCATGAAAAGGGAAAAAATGGCAGGTAAGTTTGAATGTCAGGGTTCGTTCTAAATGACCCTCTTAAAGTCTCGCGGATAACGTCATAGATGGTTGCTCAATTAATGTTGTTTAGCAGATTCTCATGACTGGGGAATATGAATACGGAGTTAACTACTCCTGGTTTTCTCTTTTCTGTTCCGGTGGATCCTCTTAATCCTATCTTCCATGCAGGTAGAGCTTTTATGACGGCTGAATCGTCGAGGATGACACAATAACGAAACTCTACTAACCGCGGCACTACATATAGCGGCTCATGCACTTGGCCTCTTCACTCATTCGCGTATACCCTCTCAAGATTCCACGGAAGATCCCAACTAGCTAGTCATCACCCGACAGAAGGAGAGATGGGCGGCAAGGGAGGCGGCGGCGGGAAGGGCGGTGGTAGAGGGGGAAGATCGAGAGGTGGAGGATGGGGCAGTGGCGGGGCTGCAAAAGGAGGCGGCAGCAGCGGAGGAGGCATGATGGTTGCCCCGGGATCTGGCGGTTCGGCGCATATTTCGAGAGATTCTTTTGAGAGAATCCCACAGGGTTACTTTGCTGGGCTCCATGAGAGCTCCAAGGGGAACAAATGAAAGTTTTTGATGATCAGTTGACTGATGTTTGTTCCGGAGGGGGGTTGAAAGAAAGTTTGACTATAATTAAATAAAGAACTCTCTCTTTTAATCACGACTCTCTCTCTCTCTCTCTCTCTCTCTCTCTCTCTCTCTCTTTGCGTTGTAGTGTTCATCAAGCTTGCTACGAGAGATTAAACGTTTCATTTTTGGCATGGTCTTGAGTCCTACCAACAGGAAAAAAACAATGGAGTTTAATAGCTGAATATTCATCCTTACAAAAAAAAAAGCTGAATATTCATTGACAAAATCCATTTTTAGCTCTTAAGAATTTGATCGGTTAGTGATAATGGGATAAGAAAAGTTGTTGGGCAATAGTCTAACTTGGTTGAGATTAATGACGATCGTTCTTTTGCTATAGGGGGTCTTTCTTTGAAGATTGAACAATAATATGAAGGGCGAAAAATCGATATCCCTTGAACATATTCGTTAACAGAATTCGTTTTTCTTTAGCGTCGAGTTTATACGGGCAACAAATTATGTCCGACATCAATACTCAGTCCAACATGAGGCCGTTCAAAGACCGCTTACAATGACAAAGTGTTTTGTAAATCTATGCCTAATTTGACATACCATACACTTTGTTTTTTGAAAATTTCTAAACGAGGAAGTAAAAACATCTACTAAGGGCTTGGTAGAAATTATCATGTATCGGCTATCAAAACCTTACACCTTCCATTACTAAACCCCAAGGACCTAGAATGGATGAATCTCTTTTTACATGAGGTCGAACGCCAGGACGATGTGGCAACCAAGACGCTTCGTCCATCATGGAGAATGATTGGAAATTACGAAATATCAACAGTTGATTATTCTACGGATGTCTATTTAGATACGGTGACACAGTGACACTTATGCTGGACGAGTCAATTTAAAGATTTCAACAAAACAATTTTCTAGTGAGAAAGAACACGCCATTCGATCCCTTCGATGACCTAGGTTCGGCTCACCAAAAATGGGTTTTCCTTGTGTATGGAACTTCAATACACGATTTGGTTTCGAGTTGAAGGACATTTTCGTAGCAATCGCGCAATCAGTATGAAATTTCTAAGCTAATTTCAGCATAACAACTAAATATTCGTTGCAAAAACTTCACTGCACACGGGTATTTGTCTAGATTCCTAAGAAGAGTAATGACTACTACATTTAGATTTCTCATTCTATTTATACACATCGTAAGGATGCTAAATTTTCTGTGAAGAGATTGGTGAAAACCATATAGTCTATGCGCATGTTTTTAAAACCGGCTAATCTCGGTTCGATTTTAAGTTCACGGTGATGACTAGGACTGATCCGAACTAAGAATGAAAAGGGGGAACCGCACCAAACCGGGACCAAAATTATATGGTCTCCTTTCCTAGTTTCAGATTTTTATGGGAATTATTACGGCCATCTACTTTGTCTTCCTGACTATTTGAATTGAAGTTTATTTTACTTTTATTATACGATCTCCTTTGTACCGACAAATACACCAATTCTTGAAATTAGTTTGGGATGTTGCATATTTTTTAGGACACGCTCTTGCACCTAGCCTTTGAATGGAGATGGTTATTGCAGATATCCTCAGTTTGACCTGTGGACATGACGATATGGACAACATAAGATACCTCATTTAAAAAAAAATATATCAAAAATGGATTATCTGCCCTTTTCTTAGAAGGGTAGATCATGCTTTTGGAATTCAGGTCGCCCGTGTTATGAATGGACGACTCGGATCATTACTTAAAAAAATAAAAAATCCAAAAAGTTGCCTCCTAAAAAAGGAAATCTGGGGACATTTGTCCAAAAACGGACCGCTCCGGATCCCAAGGGTAGGCGCCTGACCTGTTGAGGAAAGGGCAAACGATGTGGATCCAAAAATGTCATGTCTTATGCTGTTGCGGCATTATGAATTAAACGAATTGGAAGACTAGTGTCCCAATCAAACTCATCTTCTACGTTATAACTTGTCCTCACCCACAACTCCATCCGCTAACTCCCCCATATCTTCTTGGACGACGACATCGTTTCATCTTCCCTGACATTTCTCTCTCGTCGACCTTACTCTTTCGTCCTGTATGAACCAGGTGTTTTTTCATAGATCTTAAGTCCAGCGGATCCACGGACTGTTGGGATTAAAAACGCGGAATCTTGCAAATATGTCGAGATAAAATTACCAGAGAAATTATGATAAACGATAAAGTGCACCGGATATTTACGTGGTTCGATCCGAGAACGGTACCTACGTCCACGGGGAGAGCCATCAATATAATTCACTATAATCGTGGAGTCAGATTTATAATCGCTCACGCACTCGAGTGTTTCCCGCACCTAAATTAAGCCCAAAGCAAACTCACAGGTAATATCTCACAATCTCTCACAAAATTCTTAATCAAAGACTCACAGAGAGAAAATCAATACTTGTCTTGTTTGCTCCCGAAAACAGCTGAACAAATAACGCCCTTCACGTTATTTTCTTCGTTCTCGATGTGGCTTGAAGAAGCAAGGACTTCTTTTATTTCGTGCGGCAGCAAGCTTGATGTGCGGTTCAAGAGACCACGATTTATTTACATGTTCGTGCGGCTTCTCTATATATTCTCCTATTCCGTTCGTGGGTGGCTTTTTTTTTACTGAAGAAAAGCATCCATGCATTTATTTGTTCCTTTAATGAAGGAGTCAACAAACCTAGCTTTGACTAGGACCCACGCAATATGTGCATTCCTTCCCTGGCGTGGCTTTTCCATGATATGCTCACTGTACAATGAAGAGGAAGCCATTTATATCCAGTCAAACAGGTCAAACTTAATATTTCTTCAAGCAAAACAAATCTTGCGGATATAGCAAATTGATTTATATCCGTAAACGATTCAAACTATAGACATTATCTAACACGGACAGAGGGAACCATGTTGGCTAAGCAAGTAAGCAACGCATGAAAAGGGAACAAACTGTTGGCAAATTTGAACGTCGCCTCGCATTCTTACGGATAACCCCACAGATAATTGCTTAATTAATGTAGGTTAGCAGATTCTCATGACTCGGTAATATGCGTACGTAGTTAATTGTACCTGTAAATCCTCTTGTTCCTATCTTCCATGCACGCATGCGCCGAGCTTTTATGACGGTTGAATCGTCGACGATGACCCAACAAACAAAGCAATCATAAATCACGAAATTCACTAACCGCGGCTCTATAAAGAGCGGATCAAGCGCTGGGTCTATTCACTCATTCGCGCATAGACTCTCTTCAGATTCCACAGAAGATCGCAACCAGCAAGTCGATACCGGGTCGAAGGCATGGACAGCAAGGGAGGCGGTGGGGCCAAGGGCGGCGGCGCAGGGGGCGAAAATTGCAGTGGTGGTGGCGTAGGAGGGGCAACAGGTGCAGTCGGTGGTGGTGCGGCCGCAAAAGGAGTTGGCGGCAGCGACGGAACAGTGGTTGCGCCAGGAAGCGATGGTGCGGCCCATATTGCGAGGACAGGGTTCGAGAAAAACTCTCAGGGTTACTTCGCCGAACTCCGCGAGAGCTCCAAGGACAAGAAACGAGATAAGCATGTTGACGAGTTGACTTTAAGTAAGATGAAGAAGCGTTGGAGTAAGTTCGAAATTAAATAAAGACCTTTATGTTTTAATCATCTCTCTCTCTCTCTCTCTCTACCTCTCATATATAGTTTATCAACCGTAGTGGGATCTTACTATCGGTTTGAATATGAGCTTTGGGCATTGTCTTCAATGCTACGATATCAATCATAACAACGAGACGTTTAACCCACTCGCACGGGAGGGGGAAAGGGAAAACGCAGGTGGCTGGCGGGATAAAGAAATTGAAGGTGGACTCTGAACTTCAACCAAGTTCCAACTTTTCGTGGATAACCACGAATCAATGATAGTTTCATCAGTCTTCGAGCACGTCTTGAAAAACTATGTCGAGTGGAAGCAACCCAAAAGGTGAATGTTTAGCAGATCTTCATGATCTTTTTCTTGACGAGTAGTTTTGTCTTTGCCCAATAAGATGCTGGAAATTTTGCTAATAGGATTAGTGGTTCGTACGTGTTTCGAAAAGAACCATTCCAAGAGAGACTTTGAAAGTCTCTGCTTATTCTTGCGCGAATTAGGACTACGATTAAGCCCTCACTATAACTTGATAGGATTCTCAATTGATAGCGTTCGTCTTGAAAAAGAAGTTCGGAGTGTTTCGCGCGCAAAATATCTAAGAGTCTCTTACGTGCGTTCCCAAAAGACAAACAGCAATACTAGATGCTCTATGAGGATTGTTAATGGAAACTCGTAGGGGTAATTGAGTAAGGCGGATCCTGTCAGGCCACTTGATGACATTCATTACTCGTCCAGTAACTGTAATTTAGGTTGAGCTATCAACCCACGAAAGTGGTGGCTCTTCACTGCCCTACTTGGGTATATCAAGGGTGGAGATCTGCTGCCCTACAAAAAAAGTAGGCCAGTGGATCCCCACGCCTTCTTTGATTCTTTTCCCTTTCAGATGAGTAACAGTCGCGATCGTCTTACATTTGAAGATGAAGATGCGACTTGCTCGTGCGTTGAAGTTCTGACAGTACGGTTAACTGATCCCCTTATGCTGACCCTCCCCATATCCCTTCAGCAGAGGGAAACCTCAATGACGACTTAAGTGGGAGTCTCTCTACCTTTTCAGTTACGCTTCAAATTTGCCATTGACGGCTGCAGTTTGGTCGCAAAAACTTATGTTATTTTTTGTCTGAATTTTTTTAAAAAAAAACTTGAGAACACCATATCCGAATTACTGGCAATCAGATCTAGCAACGCCGCCTAAATCGCGCATGGTTGTTGGTGGCAATGTATTTTTGGAATCTCGAAAATTGGTGAGTGAAAGATTGAAAAATGAAAAAAAAAAAAAAGTAATAGCATTCCGGAAATGCTAAAGACCAAAACTGCTATGGACATCTGTTGGGCGGCTAATAAGGGATCTCAAAGGAATTTGGAAATGTATGGCGTATCTCCACGAGAAAAATATTGCCAAAAGACCTTACTATTTTACCAATGGCAGGCTCATAGGCCTTTGAGAAAGATATTCCCAAAAACGCAGGCGATTTCTGTGAACGAAATCTATTTAACTATAGTCCTAAGAATTGTCCTGTTTATTAATTTTTCTTGGCAATAGTCAAACCTGGTCGAGGTTAGTGATGATCATCCTTTGTAACGAGTTGTTCTTTAAAGATATCAAACAATATTATGAAGAACAAAAAGCTGATTTTCTTTTCTGGATATACATTTGATCACAAAAAATGCGGTTAAGTGTTTTTGTGCATAACTAGCCTTTGCTTTATTTCTGAGTCGGTAACCTCATTTGCTTAATGTGATAAGATCTAACACACGTTTCGCGTTCTTACCTTGACCTTTGATTGTCCAAATCCGCCCCCAAAGTAAACTCAAAATATCATGGTTGACAAATTAATGATTCTTTTAGCGAAGATTTTGATCAGACTCAATTTAGTGGTACTTTTATGAGGATTCTTTACATCTGCGTAGAATTCCTACTTAGATCATGCAGCCTCTTTTGGGCCTCTCTAAAACGGACGGCATCGGCGGTGGTAGGATAGGGTAGGGTGAGTGGTACGACTTAGATTGCGGCCAATCTACCTAACCTTGCTTGGACGAGATTTGATTTGATACAATATATTGCATGACTTGACCTGAGCGAGAGTGAGAGAGAGACGGAGATAGAGACAGAGACAGAGGATGAGAGGAAGATGACCATTGCTGAAGCAGTGGCCATGAACGGAGGCAACGGACCTTACAGTTAACACCTCCCATCATGCACTTCATATTACGATATATACACATTTTACAAGGAATATCACTTTAGCTTTTCTCTATGTGATAGCGATAAAATCCTTGTCATATGGTGTAATGCCTTAAAGTTTCCCTGTGCTCACTTAGATAATCCCATCTATCACTTTAATTATTCTTAGCTAGTGAATTAAGAAAAAACTACAACTTAATAGAGGTAATCTCTGACTGAACAACTTTTTAAACACCTTTTGTTTTTTTTTTTTACTTTTTTCTTCTTTTATTTTGTTTTTTTTTAAATTACCCTAGGCGGCAACCCTAGTTTGGTTTGAGTGAGGGCGTCGCGGCCAATTTCTACGCCCTCACCAGCCATTGGAGAGGAATGCGATGCACTCACTTGGTCCAGACTAGATCCGCGACCCTTGCGCACAGTCGTCACTTGTGTGACGAGTGAGTATCTCTCATGGACCTCGTAGACCTAGGGTTAGGAAATAAAAGAAAAATAAATAAAAAATTCATGAAAATATGGAAAAATTTACATAGTTATTAATATTAGCACAGTCGTGCCCTATCGAATAACTAAATTTTTCGAAAAACTAAATTGTTGCAAGTGCTTTTATGCATAGCTAGCCTGCTCTTTGCTCAGTAAGTTAATTAGTATTACAATATACAAATACTAAACTCAAAAGATGAACAGGCTTCGAGCTCCCGATGGAAATGTTCTAGAGAACATCGCCATCGATTCAGAACCAAGAAGACAACAACCAGTTCGATGATGCCAGTCATCATCAAAAGAGCCCAAAATCGGTTTGCTTGAACTGTATGGACGCGAAGCAAAAGCAGCTATAGAGTAGAAGTTGAAACAGAGTACCCGGGTTGGTGACGACGAGACAAGGAGTGAGGGAGTGATCACTGGGAGCAGAGAATGAGAGGTGCTTCCATTAATGCAGAGGCAAGGAAGGAAGGGAAGGTGATATCTTTCGCGAGAGAGAAAGATTGTAAAGTAAGGGCAACTATCAGCCTATCAAATAAGTCTAAGTTCGCTAAGTGTCCGATACCTATAAGGTCCTGAGTCTTGGTCTAGTCAACTTGATGTGGGATGTTGGTGTAACCCCATGTTTCCTTCTTCTTTATATAATAAGTAGTGTTGAATCCGACTATCCATTCTAAGTAATCTCCTAAAGATTGTGGTTGTTCAAGCTTTGTTTCGAGTCAATCAATCTTGACCCACTCGACTTGTGTTGTGGCCACGACTACTTTCCATGGCCTGGAAATGATTAGGGCCTTTCTCGCTGGGTGAACCTCGAAAAGCTAAGGATTAATAATCCCTGTTAGGAATCTAGTGGATTCAGTCTTATACACATGCAAGGAAGCTAATGACAGATGATTTATTCTTTCTTTTATCACTTAGGAGCTATGCCACATAAAAGTCTCATGCACGGTACTTCCTATTGCAAGATGTATACAAGATATGTCACTTTTGCTTTTCTCTTTGTAGTGGCAATAAAATCATTGTCATATGTTGTAATTCCTTGAAGTTTCCCTGCGCTTGCTTAGATAATCCCATCCTAGTGAATCAAGGAAGAAACAAGCTACCACCTAAATTCACGTTCAAAACGTGATATTTTACGGTGCATGCATGGAGTGAAAGATGGAACATATGCCGTGCTTTAAAACTATTTACATATCTCCTAGATCATTAAGTGAAACAGTATGTTTAACAGGTATTTCGAATCAACATATAAAACATTCTATATTTCCGCAATAACGTCATGCTCTACGAAGCTATTGGATTGTGAACGTAATGAATCAAAAGACTCATCCTCTGCGTCAGCGCATCTGTTCTTGGACGACGACATCATCAAGTAGGCACGCATGAAAAGGGAACATATGGCAGGTAAGTTTGAACGTCAGAGTTCGTTCTAAATGACCCTCTTAAAAAGTCTCGGGGACAACATCATAGGCGGTTGCTTAAAATTAATGTTGTTTAGCAGATTCTCATGACTCTGGGAATATGCTTACGTAGTTAATTGCTCCTGGTTTTCTTTTTTCTGTTCCGGCATATCCTCTTAATCCTATCTCCCATGCCCGCATGCGTACAGTTTTTACGATGATTGAATCTTCGAGGACGATCCAACAGACAAAAGAAATCACAATCACGAAATTTTAATGACCGCGGCACTATATATAGCGGTTCATGCGCTTGGCCTCCTCACTCATTGTCGCGACCCAAAAAATTAAGCTAATAAATTATTAGGTCAATTAAATTAACTAAGCTAGTCTTACCAAATCGCAACTTCGATTTATTTATTAAAAATTGTTCAATTGGAGCCGTCACTAATCATTTAGTGTAGGTTGATTAGAACCTATATAAAACAGCGAGATAACTATTTTATCTCCACGAACCAGAGAAAATATGAGTTCGGGGACTTGTTTATATTAATTTTAAAAAATAATGCCCTTTCGATATATAATTTTCATGAAAAATCCTTGATTTGATGATTTGAATTTTTTTGGGGTTTTCTCATATTAAATGCAATGCTAATGCAATCTATCTAAATTTAATACGAGATGATATGACATGGCAACATTGCATGACGTGGCAAGATGACGTGGCAAGATGACGTGGCAAGATGACATGGCAAGATGCATGACGTGGCAAGACGACGTGGCAAAATGCAAACTAAACAATATGTAATGCGAATGATTTTTTTTGTTTGTATTTTCTATGCATTTTCGGATTTATGGAAAAATGAAGTGAAAAAGCTATTCTAAGGTCAAAAGAAACATGATCTAACTTAAGGAAAACATGGATTTTTTTTTTTTGGATTTTTTAGGAATTCATCCAAGCGTGAAAATAATGAAAATTTGAACAATAAAAAAAAAAGCAATCACGACAAAAATAAAATGCAAAGATAAAGTACATTGAGGTTTGAATTCGAAATCCAAGAGGAGTGGCCAAAAATATGACATTGGGGATCCACCTTTCCTCATCCAAAATTTGATCCAATTTTAATTTGAGAAAGATTATCTTTAAGAATTGGAAAATTTAAATCAGATAATCACCAAAAAAAGGTTCAAACTTTACCCAATTGAACCAAGCTTAATCTTTAAGAGTCAAATATCATCGGGAAAATCATAAGAGGATATAGGTCAGATACAGCAATCCACTCAACTTGTGTACTAAAGATAATGATCAAGACCAGAAACCTATCAAAAAAGAAAGCCAATCATCATCCAATTTAAAGATGTTCGCTTTATTAGATATAGTTTGGTTTAATCAGTTATTATCCATGACATGAGATTAGATTAATTTACCAGGATAACATGATCATCCAAACAAGATAAAGATCAGGGCAATAATCATTCACCATCACATTGGATTCGGATGAGTAGGCTTCATATGTGCCGAAAATTCCATGCTCTTTTATTAATTCTCAAAAGATCACCATTGTTCAACCAATTCATGAACTAGCTTAGAAGAAATCAGACTTCCATCTATCTATCCAAAGTTCAGTTTTGGGTACATCATAAAACTTAATGGAGAAAAATTAAACTTCTCCACTTCTGGTCGTAAACCAAAGTTCGCATATGACGGCGCCAGAACATTCAGCAAATTATCAACGAATTATGACCAAAAGTTCAAGAGACGTTACCTTGTTTCAAGCAATTTTCCAGCAAGAGCACACCTTGATGTTTGCACCCAACATAGCCTTTTTCTTTCTCCAGATTTGTGCACGCCTAAACTGAGTAAGGTAACACGAGAATGCGGCTTTGTCAAGTGCCGAAAATTGGTCAAAGTAAGGTCACATTACCTTATGAACAGAGTTGATTTTGTGTTGAACCAAATTCGACAGCAGCTAGGGACGATCTGGTTCTCGGTGTGTTGAACTAACGACGGATGTCGGACTACTAAGGGGCGAAGCACCAAACTGCCACAGTTGAGCGGCGGCGGATCAGTGAATCAAAGCCACCGTAGGGATGTTAGGATGGCGGTGACAGCAACTGCGCAAGGGTTGTTAGGATGGCGGTGACAGCAGCGGCGCAAGGGCAGCTTGTGTGTGAGAGAGATTCGGTAAGGGGATTGTCTCGACCACGAAGAAGACAATCGAACCCTCAAACTCGTCCAGCAACTCTCCAATTTCTGCCGTAAATCAATAATGGCCGACCCCCGTAATGTGAATGAGGCTTTTTACTTATAGAGCTTCCCTTGGCAATCCTAGTAGGAGCAAGAATCACTAAATATCGTCGGATTTGCTATCCTAGTCAAAGTGGGATCTAATATGAGCCGTTAGATTTCAATAGTCCGAATCCACTAGAATTCTATGCTATTTTCGGCCTAATAAGGATAGAATTTTAGTTTCTTAAAACTCTAATCCCTAGTTAAGATAAGACTAATTTAACGAATTTGAAATTTTGATCTCTGAAGAGTCATAATCACTTAAAACACTAACAATTTTCGTCCAAATGGGGGTCCCCGTGGGTTGGACGTAATTCCTAGGCTCTTGTGGGCTCATTTTGTGATTTCGGACCTTAATGGACCATGATTAATCAAATGAGTAATTAATTAAGGGATTTTTATGATTGCAAGAGTTCAAATAGTTTGGTTAGAGCGCACTTGAGATTGTGTGGTTAGGCGCACTGGTCTCAAGTTTGGTTCCCCAAATGAACACCAATGGGGGGCCATGGCGGTGGTTTGCTGTGCTAGTCTCCCTCGAAGAATAGTCGAGGTGCACGCAAGTTGGCCCGGACACCTTGGTTATAAAAAAATAATAGGCTAAATTTGAATCTGAATATAGGATCAAACCCGTAATGAAATTCGGCATACCCACTCGTGCATGATCGAAAATTCCCAACTAAGTCTAGCATAGTCGTCTGTCGAAAATTATGCTCATTTGTCTTAAATGTAAATGACTGACAGAAAATAAATGTGCATGCACGAGAATTTATTATTGTTAGAATTATGATTAACTCTCATTTTATGAATGAATTTTCTAAAATCAAATTTAGGTGCCAACACTCATTCGTATATATCCTCTATCTTCAGATTCCACTAAGATCCCAACTAGCCAGTCCTCACCCGGCCCAAGGAGACATGGGCAGGGAGGGAGGCGGCAGTGGCACCGGCAGCGGCAGAGGCGGGAAGATCGATGGTGGTAGCGGAGGAGAAGCGAGATGTGGAGACGGTGGCGGCGCGCCTGCAAAATAAGGCGGCAGCAGCGGAGGCGGAATGATGGTTGTGGGGGTGTCTGGCGAATCGGCGCATATTTCGAGGGATTCCTTCCCACAGGGTTCCTTTCCTTTCCTTTTAGGTGGAAAGCACTGGTTTACTTTTCTGGGCTCCCGAGCTCCAAGTCCAAAGGGAACAAACGAGAGGGCTTTTGATGATAAGTTGGCTGAAGTTTGACTATTAAATAAAGACATTTCTCTTTTAATCACATCTCTCTCTCTCTCTCTTTCCCTCTCTCTCTCTCTCTCGTATGTTTCATCACGCTTGAAGCTACAAGCAATCAAACGTTTCATTTTCCTTGACAAAATCCATTTTAACTCCTAAGAATTGGATCGGTTAGTGATCATGGGATGCACTTATTGGGTGTATGGTCACCTCTTGTTCTTCTAACATTGAATTTTGCTTCGACGAATGGTTATGTAACTTGGTAATAGTCAAACCTCGTTGAGGTTAATGACAATCATTTTTTTTTTGCTATAGTGGGGTCGTTCTTTAAAGATTAAACAATAACGTGAAGAGCAAAAAGAGATTCATCCCTTTTAGGCCCTTGGGTCTGTTGGGTCGTCCATCATGGCGCACGATTGGAAATAAGGGTTGATTACTGTACTTGTGTCTACACAGATATGGTGACACTTATATAGAGCGAGCCAATTTAAAGATTTCAACAAAAGAATTCTCTAATTAAAAAGGACACGCCATTCAATCCCTTCTATGACCTAGGTTCGGCTCATCAAATGGGTTTTCCTTATGTATGGAACTTCAATATATACCACATATGCCTCGTCTTAACCACGGTTTGGTTTTGAGCAGAATGACATCATTTCCATAGCAATCGCAAATGCAATATGAAATTGTTAGGCTGATTTCAGCATAATACTACTTACATTGCGAAAATTTCGCTGCACTATCGTCAGAGTGACGGGTTTTTGTCTAGTTTCCTAAGAAGCGTAATGACTAGCACATATTTAGATTTCTCGTTCTATTTATACACATTATAAGGATGCTAATTTTTCTGTGAAGAGATTGGCGAAAACCATATCGTCTATGTGCTTTTTTGAATCCAAATGTTGCCTCCATGTGACTAGGCATTACCTTGCCATGCGCATGTGCATACGTAGGGATGAACACCAGTCTAAGGTCAACGCGGGAATTGCGGCTAGTTCAGTTTGATTGAGTTCCATTTGTTCTCCGTATAAGTTTTTGGAGCTAGCTAATTTTGGTTCAATTTCAGGTTCACGGTGCTGACCCAGACTGATCCAAACTAGGATCGAACAAGGGAAACGCACCGAGTTGGGACCGAAATTATATGATCTCCTTTCCTAGTTTCAGATTTTTATTGAAATAATTACCAGCCATATACTTTGTCTGCCGGACCATTTGAAGTTTATTTACTTTAATTATATAATCTCCTTTGTACTTAGAGTTACACCAATTCTTGAAGTTAGTTTGGGATGTTGCGCTCTTGCACCAATTCTTTTACGAATGAAACGAATTAAAAGACTAGTGTCCTAATCAAACTCGTCTTCTAAATTCTAACTTGTCCTCCCCCACAACTCCATCCACTAAAACTCTCCCAAATCTTCTTGGACGATGATGTCGTTTCATCTTCCCTGACATTTCTCTCTCGTCGATCTTCCTCTTTCGTCCTGCATGAACTAGATATTCTTTTTTAGGCCTTAACTCCAGCGGATCCACAGACGAGAGGACCATGTTGGTTAAGGGTGGGTGGGTTTGGTTTGACACGAGTTTTGGGAAAATGTAAATGACTTCAACCTAAAGGTTTAGGAAAATGCTAATTGCTTTTGGTAAAATTTCATTTGAAAATGGGTTTTGAGTTGAATGGTGTTTGGTAAAAATAACATTCCAAAAGAGTTTTGAATGTAATTTTTTAATTTAAAAATCACATTTTGTCATACCGGGGAAGAAGATAAATAGTAAACAATAAGGGAAAAATCGAAAATATAGAAATTTTGGTGAAGTTAATTTTGAAAAAAAAAAGTCTCTTGACCAAATGCTGAAAGCCTAATGCTAATTCGTACTGGCATTGGGCTTTCTACTTTTTCAAGGCCAGTATTAGATCAAATGCTGGCTTAAAACTGAACTAAATGCTTCAGCATTCTCTCAATGGTTATGGGGGCTGAAAGCTCTTTGGGAGTGCTGTCCCAAATCTACCCTAAGCAATTTGAAAAGGTAACAAACCGTCGGTAATTTTGAACGTCGCCTCGCATTCTTCGAGTTTGCTCAGAATGACACCCTTGAAGTCTTGCGGATAGCCCCCCAGATAATTGCTTAATTAATATAGGTTAGCAGATTCTCATGGCTCGGCAATATGCGTACGTAGTTAATTATTCCCGTAAATCCTCTTGTTCCTATCTTCCATGCACACATGCGTCGAGCTCTTATGACGGTTGAATCGTCGAGGACGACCCAACAAACAAAGCAATCATAAATCACGAAATTTATTCTAACCGCGGCTCTATAAATAGCGGCTCATGCGCTTGGTCTCTTCAGTCATTCCCTCTTCAGATTCCACAGACGATCACAACCAGCTTGTCGATCCCAAGTCGAAGGCATGGACGGCCAAGGAAGCGGTGGCGCTAAGGGCGGCGTCGGAGGGGGCGAAAAGTGCAGCCTTGGTGGCGTAGGTGGAGCAACTGGTGCAAGCGGTGATGTTGGGGCCTCAGCGAAAGGAGGAGGCGGCGGCGACGGAGGAGGAACAATGGTTGCGCCGGGAAGCAGGGGTACGGCCCATATTTCGAGGGCAGAGTTCGAGAGAAACCCGCAGGGTTATTTTGCTGGACTCCATGAGAGCTCTAAGGATAAAAAATGAGATAAACTTGTTGACGTGTTTTGCTTTAAGTAAGATGTGGGAGCGTTGGAGAAAGTATGAAATTAAATAAAGACCTTTGTCTTTTAATGAACACACACACACACTCTCTCTCTCTAAAATGGTTCATCAACCTTGCTATTCTAAAATATATGCTTCACTTTCGTTTTCTGAATGAGGTGCGATGTAGGTATGTATTGCCATTGGGAACTTGGTGTCGGTTCGAATCTGAGCTTTGGGCGTTGTCTTCAATGCTACGACATCGATATCAATCATAACAAAGAGACGTTAAAACCCACTCGTAGGTGGCTCTTGCGGGATAAAGAAATTGAAGGTGTGACTCTGAACTTAAACCAAGCTCTTCATTCCGTGGATGACCATGAATCAGTGGGAGTTTCATCGCCTTCGAGCGCGTCTTGAAAAACTAGGTCTAGGGCAAACCAACCAAAAGGCGATTGTTTAGCAGATTTTCGACATCTTATTCCAGGCGATTGATTTGTCTTTGCCCAATAAGACGCTGGAAATTCCGCTAATAGGGTTAGCGGTTAGGGTGTGCTTCAAAGAGAGAACGATTCCAAAAGAGACTTTGAAAGTCTCGGCGCATATCCTTGAGCGCTTTATGACTAATGGATAAGCCTTCACCATAACTTGATAGGACTCTCAAATGAGATGCTGAAGACGAAAACCGCTATAGGCCTTTGGAAATGTATGGAGTTTCTCCAAATTTCTCCATGAGAAAAATATTGCCAAAAGGCCTTACTATTCGGCCGAGGGCAGGCGCATAGGCCTTTATTTGAATAAAAAAGAACTCAAACTCTTCATGGGAAAACCATATTTGATTTACAGCCCGTCAAGATCCGGCGTCGCCACCGACAACATGTGAGGTTGTTGGCGATGAGGGCATTTTCGGAATTTTGAAAATTTAGCGAGCAAAAAATTAAAAAATGAAAAAGGTATTAGCATTCCGAAAATGCTAAAGACCAAAATTGCTATAGACCTATGCTGGGCTAACGGATCTCAAAGGACTTTGGAAAAGTATTAAATTTCTCCAAATTTCTCCATCAGAAAAATACCGTCGATAGTCAAACCTGGTCGAGAGAAGTGATGATCATTGATCATCCATTGTTATGTGGTGCCGTTCTTTAAAGATCAAACAATAATATGAAGAGCAAAAAGCAGGTTTTCTTTTGGATATACATTTGATCACTGAAATGCGGTTAAGTGCTTTTGTGCATGACTAGCCTCAGCTCTATTTCTGAGTTTGTAGCCTCATTTGCTAATTATGATAAGACCTTACACACGTTTCACGTCCTTACCTTAGACTTTTGATGTCCAAATCCGCCCCAAAGTAAACTCAAAATATCGTCGTCGACAAATTAATGATTCTTGTAGCGAAGATTTTGACGAGATACGAAATCATCGGTGCTCGATCTAGTCATACTTTTATGAGGATTCGTTATATTTGCGTAGAATTCCTACTTATGATTATGCAGCTCCTTTTTCGGGCAGTTCTAAAACGGACCGCAGCTGTGGTGGTAGAGTAAGGTAGGTTGAGTGGTACAGTTTAGATTGCGGCCAACCTCCCTAACCTTGCTTGGGACGAGATTTGATACAACAATGGCCATGAATGAAGGCAACGGACCTCACACTTACGCTCAGAACTCTTTCCATCGGGCACTATTTATTATTATTATTTTTAAAGCAAGCCTCAGGTGTTTCATATTACAAGATAGGGATAATTATATAAATGGTCTCTGAACTTTGACAGAATGTGCAATCTAATCCCCGAACTTTTAATTTGTTTAATTTAGTCCCTAAATTTTGGCAGAATGTGCAATTTGGTCTCTAAACTTTTGATTTGTTCAATTTAACCCCTAAACTTTTAATGCATGTTCAATATAGTCCTTGAATTTTAGGAAATGTTCAATATAGTCTTTTTGTTAATTTAAGATCATGGATAATGTTAAACATTTTCATATAGTTCAGGAATTAAATTGAGCATTTACTAAAATTTCAGAGATTGAATTGAACAAGTCAAAAGTTTAGGGATTAAATTGCACATTCTGCCAAAGTTCAGGGACTAAATTAAACAAATTAAAAGTTCAGTGATCAGATTGCACATTCTGCCAAAGTTTAGGGACCATTTTTGTCATTTTGCCTACAAGATATACACAAATTACAAGGTATATTACTTTAGCTTTTCTCTTTGTAATAGCAATAAAATCCTTGTCATATGTTGTAATATATTCCTTGAAGTTTCCTTGTGCTTACTTAGATAATCTCATCTATCACTTTAATTGATCCCTGTGAATTAAACAAGAAACAACCTACAACTTAATAGAGATAATCTCTTACCTGAAACAGATTTTTCAACTTTTTTCTTCATTTTTTTTCCCTTTATTTCTTCATTTCTATTCTCTTCTTTTTACCCTGGACCGGCGACCCTAGCCTGGTTTAGGTGACGTCATCGTGGCAAGTCTTTGGCCAGCCACTAGCAAGGGTCGCGAGGCACTCGCCTGGTATAGAATAGATCTGCGACCCTTGCCCAGTGGCTAGTAAGAGTGCCGCAGCCCTTGCTTGTGACCAGCGAGTATCACTCGGAGACCTTGCGGGCCTAGGATTAGGAAATAATACAAAATTCATGAAAATATGAAAAAATTTATGAAGTTGTTAATATTAGCGCTGACCGAGCCCTATAGAACAATAAATTACTGCAAGTGCTTTTGTGCATAGCTAGATTGCTCTTCACTTGGTAAGTTAATTAGTAGTACAAGCCAGTATACAAATAATTGTTTTCTTCATAACCTCTTCTCCGATAAACCTCATAAGATGTAATGCACATGTTTCATGTTTCTGCAAGACTATGATGTTCACCTACAAAATCCAACTCATTGTCAGCACATTAATGACTCTTTTGTCGCGCGACTTCATGCTATATATTGCACCACCCAACCTCTGCACGCGCGCGGGAGAGAGAGAGAGAGAGAGAGAGAGAGAGAGAGAGAATGGACGACGAGATGTAATGCACATGTTTCAAGTTTCTGCAAGACTATGATGTTCACCTACAAAATCCAACTCATAGTAGGCACATTAATGACTCTTTTGTCGCGCGACTTCATGCTATATATTGCACCACCCAACCTCTGCACGCGCGCAGGAGAGAGAGAGAGAGAGAGAGAGAGAGAGAGAGAGAGAGAATGGAGGACGAGATTTAATGCACATGTTTCACGTTTCTGCAAGACTATGATGTTCACCTACAAAATCCAACTCATAGTCGGTACATTAATGACTCTTTGTCGCGCGACTTCATGCTATATATTGCACCACCCAACCTCTGCATGTGCCCGGGAGAGAGAGAGAGGGGAGAGAGAGAGAGAGAGAGATTGGAGGATGAGAGGACGATTAACATCTCTAAATCAATGGCCATGAACGCAGGGGACGGACCTTACAGCTACGCTCATAACTCCTCGTATCAGGTATTTCCTATCCAAGATGAATATGAATCATAACGTCCATGGATCGTTCTGGTTATGACACTTTATGTAATTTTATAGCGTCATGTGGTAGATCGAATTTTGTAAAAAGTTTTAGAACGCGTAACATCTCTCATCTTCTTTCTACTGGCTGTGAAAAGAACACAAACTCATGCTTCAAATGTTGCATCCACTGAAGAACTAGAACAGAAAGCTCCTGTAATGACAGAGCACTTCTAAATACATCTCAACGTGTCATGTTACTGCTTTGATGATTTATCTTTCAAGTATGTTCCAGTTTGTTTCGGGAAAAAAAATTCAAAAAATATTTTCTCAAATGAGATCACTTGTCAAAATAAATGAACAAAAATTATTGTTGATAATGAAAATATTTTTCATTGACATTTTTCCCAAAATAGATGGAGCTATTTTGCTCATGCTTTTTAAGAAAATATTTTTCAAATTATTTATTTTTCGCGGAACAAATGCAGCGCATCATATTCCACTGCTTACACTGTAAGTAGAATAGACAAAACGATTATTTTATTACAATAATGTGGTTTACTGAAATTTTCCTAAATATTTTTTGTCATAATTTAGTTCACCAACCATATAGCTCCCATGATATCATCCTTCGGGGTTGTATAATTGTAATCTCAACTTTTCTTCATCTTCTACACGTTCACTCTCTCGGCTTACGTCCACTTCAATCAATACTATACGAAATTACCAATCTTTATTTGTAAATTTGTTTCTCCCATTGCGCAAGTTTGCTACTTCTTGAGTGGCTACTCGTGTTTGAGAATTTAGGGTTTTCCCCATGTTCGTATCACCACCCGCTTCTGCTACATCAAACACTTGTAAAGGAAAAACGTGATTCATCAAGTAAGACGAACCTTAAAAAGTGTACTCAAGCAGTGACTACTTAATTACGGGGTGGACCTCCTTTGATCAATCACTTCATAAGGTGGTTGGTATGGATTTGTTTCGGAAGAACCTTGCATGGAAATAAGTATTGCAAAGGTAATCACCACATATTGCCCTATTCTGTAGAAAGGAATCGCTGCAGCCGCCATGGGTATTATCAAGGAAGCTTTACCCACAACCCTTGATCTCAATCACCTCTCTTCATCCTCTCCGAAGCCCGTCATCAGAATAGCAGACTTTGGTTGCTCCACAGGACTCACATCCATTCAAGCCATCGAAACCATTATACAATGCCTCTTAGACCTCATCAATCCCATCGAACAACCTCAATTTCGTGCCCTCGAGCTCCAAGCCATCTTCAACGACCTCCCCACCAATGACTTCAGCACGCTTTTCTGCAACCTCCCCGAGAGGCGGCGGTACTATGCCTTGGCAGTCCCGGGGACGTTCCATGGCCGTCTCCTCCCGACCGCATCCCTACACTTTGCATTCTCGTCCTGTGCGCTCCACTGGCTATCCCAGGCTCCGCCAGAGACATTGGACGAGTCTTCCCGTGCTTGGAACGGAGAGAGAATTCACTATGCGAGCTCCCCTGCGGAGGTCGTAGGGGCTTACCGTGCTCAGTTCGGGAGAGACATGGAGGCGTTTCTCAGTGCGAGAGCGGAGGAGATGGTCAGTGAAGGATTGATATTTATGGCCGTGCCTGGTGAGCCGGATTTGGTTCATGAATCTCAGGCCACCATAGGGTCGGAATTGGAGCTGCTGGGTTCTTGCCTTGTGGACATGGCCAAAAAGGTACGTGATTGCACGCACGGGCTAACACTGGATGCATGAGATCGCACGCAAGAATAAGACTAGAGAGATTGAGATTGAATTATGCATTTCTGGATGATAAACAAAATTCGGCGATGCTAATAAACTAGGCTATTCCGATACTTGTTTCGTGAAGGTTGGTAGTAGAGTATTTGACTTGGATGTCCTAATTATTACAACAAAGTGCATTCCCAAGAGTTTCTTCCCGAAAAGATTTCCTTAAATAAGGAATCACGTGTTTCCGTAGATCTCTCTGTAGTGAAAATTTCTGAAAGTTGCAATACCAGGACCAGAGATCTGTGCAACAATGTATGCAGTCACTTCCGTGAAAAATAACATTTCCAAGTGAAAATTATGTAATGTGACGTATTATTGGTTTTTTCCACTGTATATCCCAGAATGAAAAAAGATTTTATTTCGATGGAGTTGATACTTGTTGGATCTGTGCATTTGAAATCTGTTTATTAAACGAATTATACGTGACGTTTGACAATTGGTGAGACATTTACATTGTGGCGAGAATGACTATTTGGCTCCTAGAATTAAGCAGGGTCATTATCACTTTGAAAATGAATTTTGGGGACGCAGGGAATGGTGAGCAATGCCAAAGTAGAGAGCTTCAACTTGCCATTGTATTTCCCATCGGAGAAGGAGCTGAAACAAGCGATCGGTCGAAACAGACTCTTCGACATCAAGAGAATTCAGACCCTGAGCCACCCCAAAATGCACGCCGCTTTTTCCACCCCGGATTCGCGCTCTTTCTTCTTAAGAGCTGTATCTGAGGGGTTATTGCTCTCTCATTTCGGCGATGAGCTGAACGTCGACGACCTGTTCCACCAGTACTCGCTCAAAGTGGCGAAATCTCCCTTTTTCCTGAAGCCGGAAAGTCATGAAACCGTCACATTCTTCGTGGTCCTCAAGCGTAAAATGTATGAAGAGAATATGCAGTGACTGCGCTGGCACATAATGTGCGTTGCTTCATGGTGGGGAAAAAGCCGTAGGCAGATAATTTTTCCGGAAGAGAGAATTGACTAGGAGCGGAAATTTGAGTTCAAGTCAACGGGGCCGTTAGCTGGATATCCCCAACTCAAAGTTTGTGCTTAATTATTATGGTTCTGCGTTAAAACTTGGTAGATTTGCATTTGCTTGCTCTGTCAAGATGCATGTTAGATACATTTTGGGATATTTTGATTTCGTACATTTCCTTGGATGGATTCTGATTGATTGAATTTAGTTTGTTACTTCATATAGTCTTCAGTATGTATAGAATATTATAGTTTCCTATCATCACTATTATTCTCACCTTGGTATCAAAGTCATTGTTTTCTGAGGAAGTTCCCGTCGAGTCTATCTAGTTATGCCGGTCGCATTTTTCTGTCATTACTAATATAAGACACGTTATTTTTCAACTAATCTCATGTTTTATGCGGCTGTGAGAGTATGAAAGGAATTAAAGACTATTGTCCCAATCAAAGTCATCTTATACATCACCACATATCCTCACCCATAACTCCATTCCCCATATCTTCTTGGACGACGACATCGTTTCATCTTTCCCGACACTCCTCTCTCGTCCACCTTCCTCTTTCGTCCGGCATGAACAAGACATTTAACTCCAGCAGATCCACGGACGAGCGAACAATGTTGGCTCAGCAAGTAGGCATGCATGAAAATTGAAAAGGTAACAAGTAGTCGGTAATTTTGAACGTCACATCGCATTCTTCGAGTTTGAATGAAACTCTTAAAGTCTCGCGAGTAACCCAACAGATGGTTGCTTAATTAATGTTGTTTAGCAGATTCTCATGACTCGGTAACATGCGTACGTAGTTAATTACTGCTGTTTTTTTTTTTTCTCTGTTCCTGTAAATCCTCTTATTCCTATCTTCCATGCACGCATGCGGAGAGCTTTTATGACGTTTGAATCTTCGAGGATGACCCAACAAACAAAGAAAAACCGCGGCTCTATAAATAGCAGCTCATGTGCTTGGCCTCTTCATGCATTCGCACATAGTCTCTCTGCAGATTCCATGGAAGACCACAGCCAGCTTAGTCGATACCCGGTTGAAGGAATGGAAGGCGCTAAGAAGGGCGGCGACGGAAGGGGCGAAAAGAGTAGTGGCGGCGGCGGCGTAGGAGGAGCAACTGTTCAGGCGGTGGTGGAGCCGGGAAAGGAGATGGCGGCAGCGGAGGAACGATGGTTGCGCCGGGAAGTGGGGGTGCGGCCCATATTTCGAGGGCGGAGTTCGAGAGAAATCCGCAGGGTTACTTTGCTGAGCTCCATGAGAGCTCCAAGGAAAAGAAATGAGAGCTTGTCGATGAGTTGACTCTGGAGTAAATGTGGGATTGTTGGAGAGAATTTGAAATTAAATAAAGACCTTTAATCTTCTAATGAAATCTCTCTCTCTCTCTCTCTCACATATGGTTCATCAAGCTTGCTATGTGCAATCATATGTTTCAACTTTGGTTGTAAATGACATGGGACATAGGTGGCAGGATCATATTGTCGATTTGAGTTTTGGACATTGTTTTGAATGCTGCCGATTCTAACATTGACCAAGAGGAAGTAAATTACCATCCAAGTTGGCAAATCATATTTACACCTCAAATGTTTGACTTTGTAATCTTCTCCTTACACCACCCACTTCTATCACCATTCTTGTTAATCGTTAGATTTTCAAGCTATAACTACTCATTTCAATGGAGCACGTACCATATAAAAGTTCTAAGGTCTATTCTTTGAATCGCTAAAAGAAACAATGGCATTTGTTGGTGTGTCACTCTATTATTATTTTGAACAACGAGAGGTTTAGCTCACCCGTGCATGACAGTGATAATGCAAGTGGCTTACGGGAAGAGATCGTGTAACTTCTCCCCGAAGTTTAGGCCCTAATTGCAATCCAGGCTGTCCGTGTTATGAATGGATGACCCAGATTATAACTAACAAAAAAATATATAAAAAGTTCAAAAAATTATCTCTTAAAAATCGAAAATCTGAACCTTTCGTCAAAAAATGGACAGACTCCTTCTAAGAGAAGGTTAGACGATTCGGATCCGACGGGATATAGAGAAAACGTAGGTGGATTGTGAACATCAACCTCGTTCTTCCTTCTTGTGGATAACCATGACTCCATACGATAGTTGCATCCTCTTCGAGCACGTCTTGATGAACTAGGTCTAGAGCAAACCGCCCAAAAGTCTCTATTCATCGAAAGTCGGTGATGTGAACGTCATCTTATGTGGCATTATCCATTATCGACACTGATGCGGATAATTTTTAGTAATATTTTAATATTTTATTGAGTATTTTTATATAATTTTTTTTCCTCTTTTCTATTTCTGCTTTTTTTTATTCCCTCCCCCCCCCCCCCCCCCCCCCCCCCCCCGGGCACCTGCCGAGAAGGTTTAAATTAGATGAAGATGAAGATGCGACCTTGGCAATAGTCAAATCTGGTCGAGATCTCGTGCCGTCGTTCTTTAAAGATGAAAGAATAATATGAAGTGCAAAAAGCGGACTTTCTTTTGGATACGTGATTTGATTACTAAAACGCTGTTAAAGAATATTTGTGCAAGGCTAGCCTGACCTTTACGTCTGAGTTAATAACCTCATTAGCTAAATACGGTAAGATCCATCCAACGCATGCTTTCCCTTTCTTACCTTGACTTGATGTCCCCCTACCAGGCCAAGCATTTCCCTTCTTTTTTATCGTCATAGAATTCCTAAAGGACAGCCGGCTGCAAGACGAACAGCCGCGGTAGTAGGGCAGGGTGAGTGGCGTGCGACTCAGATTATGGCCAAACTACCTAATTGTGCTTGGGCTGAAATTTGATATGTGTATTGCATGGCTTGACCTGCGAGTGGAGAGAGAGAGAGAGAGAGAGAGAGAGAGAGAGAGAGAAATGGGGATGAGAGGAAGATGAGCATCACTGAAGCAGTGGCCATGAATGGGGGGAACGGACCTTACAGTTACTCCCAGAACTCCTCATATCAGGTACTTCCTATTACGTGATATACATGTGTGTATACTCAGTACAAGATATGTCACTTTAGCTTTTCTCTTTGTATTAGCAATAAAAACCCTGTCATAAGTGGAATAGACAAATGGATTTTTCATGACAATAACGTGGTTCATTGAAATTTTTCTGAATATTTTTGTCATAATTTGGTTCACCAGCCATATAATTCCCACGATCTTATCGTTCCGTGTTAGTTTCGTAATCAGATTGTCCTATCTCATCCTTTCATCAACATCTTTTCCGCGTTTGCTCTCTCTTCATACATCGACTTCTAATCGTTATTATATCAATTTACCAACCTTTTATTTGGTGAAGCAAGTATTGCAAAAGTAATCACCATGTACTGTTCTATTCTACAGACAGGAGTCGCTGTTGCTGCCATGGATACGATCAAGGAAGCTTTACCTGCAACTGTTGATCTCAACCGCCTATCATCATCCTCTCCCAACCCCATCATCAGAATAGCAGACTTTGGTTGCTCCACGGGATTCACATCCATTCAAGCCATCGAAACCATAATTCAGTGCCTCTTAGACCTCATCAAACCCATCGAACAACCTCAATTTCGTACCCTCGAGTTCCTAGCTATCCTCAACGACCTCCCCACCAATGACTTCAACACACTTTTCGCCAACCTCCTGTCTGAGAGGCGGCCATACTACGCCGTGGCGGCCCCAGGGTCGTTCTACGGCCGTCTCCTCCCGAGTG
This sequence comes from Rhodomyrtus tomentosa, assembly GCA_028455895.1. Classification (NCBI taxonomy): domain Eukaryota; kingdom Viridiplantae; phylum Streptophyta; class Magnoliopsida; order Myrtales; family Myrtaceae; genus Rhodomyrtus; species Rhodomyrtus tomentosa. The sequence goes on along the minus strand of JAPCWY010000003.1, from coordinate 5,204,751 downwards.
CATCCCTACACTTCGCATACTCGTCCTTTGCGCTCCAATGGCTGTCCCGCGTTCCGCAAGAGATATTGGACAAGTCTTCCCGTGCTTGGAATGGGGAGAGGATTCACTACGCTTGCTCGCCTGCGGAGGTCGTAGGCGCTTACTCTGCTCAGTTCGGGAGGGACATGGAGGCGTTTCTCAGTGCGAGAGCGGAGGAGATGGTCAGTGAAGGATTGGTATTTCTGGTCTTGCCTGGGGAGCCGGATTTGGTGCGTGAGTCTCAGACCACAATAGGGTTGGAACTGGAGCTGCTGGGTTCTTGCCTTGTGGACATGGCCAAAGCGGTACGTAATTGCGTGGATGGGCTAACACTTGATGCGTGAGATCGTACGCAAGAATAAGATTAGAGTGATTGAACGATGCTTTTCAGGATGATTAACAAAATTTGGCGATGCTAATAAATTTTGCTTTGCATGAAGGTTAGCAGTAGCCTGTTTAACTTGTGTGTCCTAATTAAATAATGATTGCCTGACGGTCACACAGTTTTACCTTGTTATGCTTGCCATAATTTTTTTTTTTCACATTTCCCTTTTTGGTTTTCTTTTTTATTGCTATTTGCGAAACAGAAAAGAATTTGGGATCCATAGCATCCCCACCCTCCATGTAGGGGGGAAGTTCAAATGGAGAGTGGGGATGGGGGTATGGCACCTGCCTTTACGGCAGACGATCCACGCCCAAGAATTTGTGGCTAGCGAAGGACCGTCCACTATCAAATGACGGTGGATGATCGCGGCAACATTGTCCGTCCTAACAAAGTAATTTCACAAGAGTTAGAAAAATAAGAGCAAAAGGATGCATGGAGTACTCATATTAATGTACGACACTTACTTTGGTGTCAATGTATTTTTTGAATCACTTAAGTAACAAATCGAAGAAAAATAATCACTTAAGTGCCAAATGGGGCAAAAAACGATCACTCAAATGTCAATTCCGGCCAAATGGTACACATAACATTTTTTTAATTAATTTTTTAATATATCATGGAAATTTTTTTAAAAAAATCAAACTACATGACGTCACATGGACTTTTCAACTTAAAAATAGTTAAATTTTTAAAAAATTAAACATAAAAATTACCTAATAATAATAATAATAATAATAATAATAATAATAATAATAAGGGAATCAGAAGTTGCAACAACAAGCCCTCACCACAGCCGCTCCACTATCGCTAGCAATGGTCCATGAGGCGTAGGGGATGGCCGAGAGTGGTCACCGAGTAGGCCTCGCAAACCCATGGCCAAGCCTCGCCGGCCATTGCCAGCGAAGGTGGCCGGCGGTGGCAAGGGCTGTCAACATTGCAACTGCTTCCCATTTCTTTTATTATTTTATTATTTTTTATTTTATTTTTAATTTTTTTAATATCACGTGAATTTTTAATTAAATTTTAATTTATTATTTTTTGCTTACTAGTTTCCTCCAGCAAGGCATGTATGATTTCCAACAAAAGTCAATAGAGTTGGCACTGAAATAACCGTTTTTCAAAAAAAATTGCACTTAATTAATCCAAAAAATATATATTAATACCAAAGTGAGCGCCGTACATAAGTATTGACAGTCTAGTTGTCCTATTGCCCTTAAATAAGTAATGGTGTTCGGCAAAAAAAAAAAGAAGTAATTAGGTGGTTTCGTACATCATTCTATGGTGAAACTGTTTGAAAGTTGCAATACTACGTCTAGAGATCTATGTTACAAAGTACACATTAACTTCTGTGAAAAATAACATCTCCAAGTCAAAATTAGGGGTGTGCTAACCGAGGACTGGATCAATGGTCAATGTCCCCATATTTTCGGGACCTAGGATCATATCGAGACAGGACCCGGTTCGGTCTTAGCCTCAACCCAATAGGACCGCTAACACCAACCAACTGCTTATAAAAATCTAACCCTTAGAATAAAATATGCTTCGATTGCACATTAATTTACATTTTATAACCTTGGTTGAACAAAAAGATAGGTAATTTTTTTAAATGATTGTTCTTTTTTGTGTTTTCAAATATTTGTATTTCTTTTTTCTAATTGTATGTATGTATATATATAACTATATATTGTAAGCGGTACGGTCTGAGTCGGTCTGGTCCTAATATATGGAACTGGGAATCGGATTAATATGGCTGGTCCGGTCTAATTTGCACACCTCTAATCAAAATCATGTAGCGCGACAGTTGATTGTTTCGGTTCTCTATCCTAGGATGAAAAACTAATGGTTATTTCGACGGTGTTAATATGTGTTCATTATGTGCAGTAGAAATTTATTTATTAAACGATTAAACTTTATATATACACACTCTTTTTTGGTCGGATACTTGATGTTTGACACCTGTTGAGGCATTGATATTGAACGTGAAAATAGGAAAAAGATAATACAAATGGCGAAAATCTCTACTTATATGTACACACACTCTTTATTTATATGGCTCCAAGAATTAAGCACGGTTGTTATCACTTTGAAAGTGAATTTCCGGGACGCAGGGGACAGTAAGCAAAGCCAAAGTAGAGAGCTTCAACTTGCCAATGTATTTCCCATCAGAGAAGGAGCTGAAGCAAGTGATCGGTCGAAACAGATTCTTCGACGTCGAGAGGTTTCAGACCCTGCGCCACCCCAAAATGCACGTCACTCTTTCCACCCCGGAATCGCTTTCTCTCTTCTTCAGAGCCGTGTTGGAGGGGTTGTTGCTCCATCATTTCGGTGATGGGCTGATCGTCGACGACTTGTTCCGCCGGTTCTCGCTCAAAGTGGCGAAATCTCCCTTTTTCCTGAAGCCGGAGAGCCATGAATCCATCGCATTCTTTGCGGTCCTCAAGCGTAGAAAGTCTGAGGAGAATAGGCAGTGATTGCACTGGTACATACTCCACGTCGTTCCATGGTGGGAAAAATGCCTCAGAAATGACTGGGAGCAGAAATTTGAGTCCAAGTCAATGGGGTCGTTAACTGGATACCCCCCAACCCAAACAAGTTTGCACATCATCCTCCATGTGGTGTGCTGCCTTTTCATATTGGAGTGAACACAACAAATCACATTACTGTAATGTAACAGTGTTTGTTAAGCCTCTGTGGATTCACATTAGCTTGTTCTATCTTAAAGAATACACGTTTATGTGATAATGCTTACTGTCGTCTTCTCATTGCTGAAATGTTTAGCTTGTTTAACCCGATCTACGAAGATATTATGCCTTGTCACCGCCGAGATCTGCAAATACCAAGTAACTGGGGTTACATCTAGGGGTGTGCAAACTGGACTGGACCGGCCTGGACCGACCGGGTGGGTCCAGTCCTTGAGGTTGGCGGTTTGGTCCCCGGTTCCATGGTTTGGAACCGGTTTGGGCCGGCTCGGCCCAAATCAGACCGCCAATTTTTTTTTTTTAAATTAATCAACATCTAGAGTTAACTCTATTTTTAACATTCTGAGAAACTCATGAATCTCATCTTACGTCTCTTGAGTTTAGTGGTGTCATTGTACATATTATTTAGCAATTTAGGTTTTTGTATTATTTTGGGATAAAATCAGCTCTTAATTAATGATAAGATCTGTTCTTTATGATAGGCACGTGCACGAAAAATAAGCACGTACGTGCATGAGGGCAAAAACTCTAATCATTATGCAAATTTGAGAAATTTATTTTTTTTTCACAACCAAAAATAAAAAAGAAAGAAATAAAATCCGAGTTCGGTTCTATCGCCTACCTGAGTTTAGCGGGCTATATGCGGGCATCGATTACGAGCATAAAAGATCACGTGAAGCCTTCAAGGCCGGATCGAACACACGTTGGGTGCCCCTACCATTTACGCGGTTGTTTTGCCGTCGTAGGTTGATTATAGATTGTATATTAACATTGTATTGTAATTTCTAAGGGCTAGATTTTTATAAATAGTTAGAGTTAGCGGTCTTACTGGCTCAGACCGAGACCGGCCCGGACCGCTGATCTTGATCCGGTCCATGGTCTCGAAAATATGGGGACCGAGACTATTGGTCTAGTCCCCAGTTTCATGTCAGGATCGGACTAGTTCGGACCATGCACACCTCTAGTTCCATCTTTTGGTGCTTGAGAAGCAACCAAAACCATCAATCTCATATAAAAACGAAAAAAAAAAAAACAGACAAGATTGAGACAACACAATGTAGTCAAAATGGATAATACTAGGCATGTTCTGCAAAATTAGTATACTATAACTAACATGATAAACAGACTCTCATCAGACATTAACATGAGCTACCCATTTAATGTGTTCACTCAACTACTCCTTGTGATGATGGAGTCTTTGATAAGAAGGAATCGAGCTTGAGGATGACAGCCACTACTTTCGAGTTTCATAGTTCGAATCGTCCATTAGTCAGCATTGTCCATTTCGTTTGCCAAACTCTTTTATTCCAATCGCCGCTTCTTTTAAAATAAAATAAAATAAAAAACTTCGAAAATATTGTAGATAGTTGGTGATAAAAAGATGCTCAATTTGCTCATAAGCAGAGAACCTTAGATTATCCAAAAAAGTTAAAAAAAGCAAACGAACTTCGGCCAAACCACAGGGGGAGTTTTTTGGCCGGATCCGAATCGTATAAAATTTCCTCAAAAAGTTAGCCGTCTATTTTTGATATCCGAGCTGTGCTTCGTAACACGGACGATTTAGATCTTATTTTTAGGAAGTAATTTTTTAAATTATTTTTATATATATTTATTAATAATAATTTGATACATTAGCTTATAATACGAACAGTACGAATTTGAATTCTATGAATTAACCTCACGAGTAAACGTGGCCTTTGATTTGAAGCAGGCAACACATTGGTCAAGCCACAAAGCTCCCGAGCGAAGTGTGGACCCCACCGGTGACTACCCTCCCACCCCGACGCCCACCGAAACCCGAACAAATCCGCAACTAATCAGCAATCAGAACCTTCGTAAAGATTGCAGATATAATTGTAACGTAAAGACATCGATCCTGAAAACCTTAAATTCCAATTTCAAGCTGTTTCCTCGCCGAATCCCCACCCTGTGAACTTTGTTCGCCGTAGCTAGATCGGAGAGCTCTCTCCCTCTCTCTTGCGGGATCCATTTCCATGTCTTGGATAGCTGCGATCCTGCTGTTCGTGAATCTGGTGCCACGGACCTCTCACCGAGCGACCGCGTCTTCTTCCTCGCCCACGGTCGGATCGCGTTCGATTCTGCGAGCTGTCGGTGCCAATGGCCCCGCCGCGGATTACGCCGTCGAGCTGAACGCCACCAACTTCGATTCCGCCCTCGGAGGCTCTCCCGCTACTTACGCCGTGGTCGAGTTCTTCGCCCACTGGTCAGTGCTTCTCTCCACCCCTCAATAGCATCATTTTGTGCGTGCGTGTTCGATTATGCTTCGCTTTGATTTGGTCGGAAACTCCGTTTGACGCGATTCATTTTCCGTTCGGGAACCCCGTCTCTCCAGCGAAACGATTAGTGTTAGGTGATACAGAAGCGTTTCTGGTAGTTTTGAGATCAGGTTAGTTGCCGCGCTTATGTGAGCTCTAACGTTGTTGCATCTGACACTTGATAGTAGTCTGAGCTAATGATGTAGCGTGTTCATTTGTTATTCCATTGCTCATGAGCAACTGAAGACTGTGCGAGAGATATCTGCTTCCGTTTAGCTCTGTTGGAAATTTATATTTTCACTTGAATTAGGAACTTGGAAGCAGTAGGAAAAAAATTGTCCTTAGTGGGTGAAAGCTGGTCGACTCTCTTAGGATGGATTTTTATGAGTAGCCAGCATGGAGGTGGCTCTGAAGCATGTTTAGTAAACAAAAGTCAAGTCAGGGCCGACCCATTTTGTATGTGGTTCTGCTGGCCATCAGGGAGACAATGTCATGGCCATCTTCATATATTTGTCAGCCTTTATTTTAAGTCGGAGAAAGCAGCAAGCTGCCAGGAACCATTAGATGGTGACGTCATTGTGGTATTCCTCACTAACAAATATCAATCTGTGGTGGCCGGTGAGATAAAGAACTGAATGTTGTGTGGTGGTTACTGTATTTGTTCGTTGGGCTTGATTGCCCTTGCATCAATGGACATGATAATTTCGGTTGGGTATATAGGCAATACTTATCAATGGACATGATAATTTCGGTTGGGTATATAGGCAATACTTAACAGTCTGTTCTGAGCCTCCAAACATTTGTGAACCATTGTCTTGAGGTTGCTTTGTTGCATATCAATGAGCCCTTCATGGTCACACTGCAGAAAATGTTAATTTGATACTAAATTGGAATGACCTCATTACTAGTATTGGTTCATGCAACCCTTTGGTTTGTGGGTACAGATATCATGTTGGAAAATTATTGGAGCCAATAGGAGCACAAGTTGAAAGAGTAGAGATGAAAAAAAAACATGCGACTTGTAGGTTTATCAGAGACAATGTGGATGAATTGGTTAGAATATAAATTTTAAGGACCACATTGTATTTTGAGATGCAAGCTTTCACCCCAATGCTCTCGCTTTGCTATAAGTTGGCCTGTAATAGTAGAAGAGCAGATAACTGCGGCTGATCACACATGATAGCTTGAATATGATTGGCCCAATCGTGAAAACATCAACTTTCCATTAGCGACCAACCCTGCATTCTGAAATAATGATCTTTTGTATGACCTTTGCAAGCATGCACCCTGCATGCTCTCTCTCTCTGGCGCGTGCGGGAGTGTCTCCCTCCCCCCCCCCCCCTCAAAAAAAAAAAAGTTTGATTGTTCATGCGTGGGTTTATTTGTTATTATTTTTATTTTTTTTTTTTGGCAGCATGGGTGGATGGATTGGTGGTTGGGTAAGTATGACTAAATTTCTGATTGCTGTTGATTATTGATCTTGCAGGTGCCCTGCATGTAGAAATTACAAGGTACTAGCCTGGTGCTACATCTCAAATATTGAAATAGTTATCTTTTTCTCTTGGTAACTTTTTAATATTCCATTTTGAAGCCTCAATATGAGAAGGTGGCTAGACTTTTCAATGGACCTGATGCGGTGCATCCTGGGATGGTTTTGATGACAAGAGTAGACTGCGCACTGAAGGTACTCAAAATTATTGTGTTGGCATTTCATTCCATTCAAATACTGTTGACTAGATAGACTGCTTTATGGACAAAAAAACGCCGGTACTTGTATCAGGACTTTTGTTATGATGGATCGGTACTGTCATGGTTGTGCAAAATGATATAGGGATCTCTAATTGGATAGGTAATCGTGCTGGCAAATATCTGATGTTCAGGCTGCTATTATTAGACAATGAAACGTTCATCAAAAGGAAAAAGAACGGTTTGCAAATTAGCTACTGATTAAGATGGACGGGTCCAGTACTTGAAGACCACAACTTTTTTGTACCATCCACCCATGTGAAAATTGAAAATGCTGCGTTGTCGTTTCACTTATCCATGTTGTTGTACTATAGATTAGCTTGCTGATATGGTCTTTTGCTGGATTCTCTTTAATACATGATTCAGCTATTTGGCCTGTTTTGATTGTTTGGCAGAGCAGATAAACAACAAACTTTGTGATAAATATTCTGTGAGTCATTATCCTATGCTCTTCTGGGGGCCTCCTTCCAAGTTTGTTGCTGCTGGTTGGGAACCTAAACAAGAGAAAAGCGAGATACGTGTAATTGATGATGGACGGACTGCAAAGGGCCTGCTAAATTGGATCAATAAGCAAATAGGCAGGTAGGAAGTATCTCTAGTGTTTTCTGGTTACTAAGTGATTATTTAGGGCAAGCCTATCTCATAAGTCTTGGTACATTCTAATAAATGCATCCAACCACTTCAATTCCTTTCTTCAACCTGATATAAGTATCTCCTTTTGGTTTTGATGTATTAACAAATTAGTCATTTGTAATTTTCAGATTCCCAGATTGACAGCTAAAATTAATGCAAAAATCCATGCTTGGAATATAATATAATCTTTTTAAGTTTGGTTAACTGATATGTGTTGTGCTTGGGTGTTTCAATAGATGCTGATTCACTTAGCACTTATCAGAATGTATCCTGAATAATCGCAATTGTCAAGGAGTGAAATTGTGAATTCAATACGAGGACAACATCAACATCAACAACACCTTTATCCTGAATTAGTTGGGGTCGGCGGTCGATGAACCCCAAAGAATCATAAAAATAAAAGCAGAATCAAGAGAGGGAAAATAGATAAATGTGTATAAATAAATAAATAAATATATATCTATCTATATACTACCCCTTCACAACACTAATAGACTTCCTTCACTCCGTTTTAAGACAAACCGTACGCCAATTTATTTCTCACTCTATTAAATGTTGTTTTACTGCGTTCTCCCAAGTAAGTTTCGGTCGACCTCTTGCTTTCTTCGTGTTACGCTCTCGATAGCAAAATTCTGTTCGTACCGGTGCATCTAAGGGCCTTCGGAGGATATGCTCAAACCATCTCAATCTATGCTCTCTCATCTTTTCCGCCACCGGTTCTACTCCAACTTTTCGTCGAATCTTTTCATTCCTTTTCTTATCCATCCTTGTATGACCACACATCCATCTCAACATCCTCATTTCCGCTACTCCCATTTTATGCTCATGTTTCCTTTGTGTTGGCCAACATTCAGCTCCGTACAACATGGTAGATCTGACTGCTGTTTTATAAAATTTTTCTTTTAACTTAAGAGGAATTTTGCGATCACACAAAAATCCCGATATACTGCGCCATTTCATCCAACCTGCTCTGATTCTATGGCTTATATCCTCATCAATCTCTCCTTTCTTTTACAATATTGATCCCAGATATCTCAATGTATCTTTCTTGGATACCTCCTGTCCGAGCATAGTTACGGCTTCTTGATCCCCTCTTCCTGCCGTGCCAAACTCACACTTCAAGTATTTCGTCTTACTTCGACTTAGCGTAAATCTTTTAGACTCTAACGTGCTTTTCCATACTTCTAACTTAGCGTTAACCCCAGCCCTGGTCTCATCGATAAGCACGATATCGTTTGCAAATAGCATACACCACGTCATCTCATCTTGAATATTTTTTGTTAGCTCATCCATAATCAGGGCAAAAAAATATAGGCTCAAAGCAGAATCTTGGTGTAAGGCTATTGTGATTGGAAAATAACTTGATGTGCCATTACAAGTTTTCACACATGTAGTAGCACCTTCATATATGTCCTTGATTGCATCGACATACTTTGAAGGTACTTTTTTCTTCTCAAGAACCCACCGCAAAATATTTCTTGAAACCCTATCATACGCCTTCTCAAGATCAATAAACACTATATGGAAGTCCTTCTTTCTTTCTCGAAATCTCTCCTTCAATTGTCGTATTAAGAAAATAGCCTCCATGATAGATATTCCTGGCATAAATCCAAATTGATCTACAGAAACCTTAGTCTCTATTCTCAAACGATGCTCAATAACTCTCTCCTACAGCTTCATTGTATGGCTCATAAGCTTGATGCCTCTATAGTTAGAACAATTCTGGATATCCTCCTTGTTCTTGTATATAGGCACAAGTATACTCTTCCTCCATTCATCAGGCATCTTATTACTATGGAGGATATTGTTAAAAAGACTAGTCAACCAACTTATTGCTACATCCCCTAAGCATCTCCACACTTCAATAGGAATACCATCGGGTCCCAAGGCTTTACTAGTCTTCATCTTTTTTAATGCCTCCTTAACTTCCCTAACTTCCCGTGCTTTAACTCTACGCACAAACCTTCTATTTGAATTATCAGAAGCATCTTCCAAATTCACCTCACTTCTATTACTCTCTCCATTAAAAAGTTTGTTAAAATAACTCGTCCACCTGCCCTTGTCGTCTTCATCTCTTATCAAGAGTGTTTGATTTTCATCCTTGATATATCTAATCTGTGTCAAGTCTTTGCTTTTCTTGTCCTTTGACTTTGCAAGTCTATAGATGCCTTTTTCTCTTTCTTTGCTCCCAAGTTTGTTGTATATATCGGTGAAAACCTTGCCTCTGGCCTCTCGTACAGCTTTCTTGGCACTTTTTCTCGCCAATCTAAACTTTTGCAAATTCTCTTCATTAGAACAGTTATGTAGGCATCTGAAACACTCCTTCTGCTTAATTGCCTCCTGTATCTCTTCATTCCACCACTAGGTTTCTTTTGTTTGATGTCCATTCCCTCTACTTTCCCCTAACGCCCATTTTGCCACTGTCTGGATGCAGTTAGACATCTCCTTCCACATCATATTTATTTTGCCTTCTGGCCGCCACGGTACTTCCTATAGCATTCTTTCCACCATCTTATTCTGGGGTGCTATGCACTTCTCTTCATCTTCTGTACTTTGTTATACCGAACTTCTAAGACCACGAATTTATGTTGTGTAACTACACATTCACCAGGGTATACCTTAGAATCTGCATACGAAGCTCTATCCTCTCTTCTGGCAAGAAAGAAATCAATCTGGCTACAATTTTGACCGCTGCGAAAAGTGATCAGATGTGACTCTCTTTTCCTAAAAAATGTGTTTGCCAAACATCAAATCATAAGCTAATGCCACACTCAAGATGCCTTCGCCAGCCTCATTTCTAATCCCATATCCAAAACTTCCATGAACTCTGTCAAAATCTCCATTACTCTGACCGACATGTCCATTTAGATCTCCTCCTATGAATACCTTCTCCTCGTGTGGTATCCGCCTTAAAATCTCTTCCAGATCTTTCCAAAATCTGCTCTTCTCGGACGTTTGCAGTCCAACTTGAGAGGCATACACACTAAGTATATTCAAAATCAAATCCCCCGCTACTAACTTAACTAAAATAATCCTATCTCTTATTATTTTAAATTAACAACTCTATTCTTGAAGTTTTTATCGATCATAATCCCAACTCTATTTATACTCTTTGTTGTGCCTGTATACCATAGCTTGAATTCGGTGCCATCCACTTCCTTAGCCTTCTCTCCTTTCTATTTAGTCTCTTGCAGGCAAGCAATATTCACTTTTCTTTTAGTAAAAGTATCTATCAATTTCCTCAATTTACCCGTTAAGGTTCCTACATTCCAACTTTGCAATCTAATCCGTACCCCCCGGGCTTTTCTTGCCCCCCACACTCGCCCACGAAAGTGTGAGGATCTTTGCTCATTTATCACCACATCCGGACACCGATGTGGCGCATCACTCTGGGAATGATGGCCCAAGGCTAGCTTCCTTACCCCTTGCACCCACCTATCTTGGTGCAAAGGCCTTTGCTCATTTTTCGCTATACTCAGGCGCCGATGTAATGCGTCGCTAAGGAGAGTACGCTCCAACGAAATATCAGTAGGGTTCATCTCATAAAAGTAGCTCTTTTTTTTATAACCAGCTCGCTACGCCTGACGTAACCCTCCTTTACCTGGCTTGGGACAGGCTGTGTAGACTACATAGGCGGAGTTAATTCAATACGAGGACCTACTTATTAAATTTCAAACAGTGAACTACATTACATTTGAGTTGAGGCATGTCTGATCTTCGAAGTGATGTGGGGTTTACCTTTCTTTTCATGTCTGTGGACGACAATTCTTGTTTGTCTGGAGAATTTGAGCCACATATTAAGTACTGCAGAGTTAAACTTTGACTTCTCATTTTTTTCTCTATTGTTCAATACTGAATGTACAGTTCATATGGTTTGGATGATGAGAAATTTGAAAATGAGCACCTCTCGTCAAATATTTCTGACCCTGAACAGGTGAGATCATTGTTGTCCAAAATAGTTCTTTTTTAACTAAATATTCTCCAGTGCTATTATTAACTATGAAATGGTTAATTGAAGATTTCACGGGCTGTATATGATGTTGAGGAGGCCACATCCACTGCCTTCGACATCATTTTAGAACACAAGGTGCAATTTATTTACCTTTGATATGGTTCTGTGAGATCTATTCTCTGTGTCTTTCCAAATTTTGCTCAATCACTTACATTGTCTTCAATATCATTTCCGGTCCCTCCATATATGATATGAAAAAGATCAAGTTGGAAACTCGAGCTTCGCTCATACAATTTCTGCAACTTCTGGTCGCGCATCACCCTTCGAAAAGGTTTGTTCACATTCTTTATTTTGCAACCATGATTCTCATGAATGTTCTGCCTCACTAGTTTTTGACTTAGACTGTCTGATTTAGGTGTCGTCAGGGTAGTGCAGAAGTTCTTGTCAACTTTGATGAGTTTTCTCCCTTGGATATGCTGACACTTGACAGACAGGAGGTTTCAAGTGGTGATGACAAGACAGCCTTTCATAATTTCCAGATATGCGGAAAAGAAGTTCCTCGTGGATATTGGGTGGGTACACTGTTAATCCTATTTGTGGTACTTTGAAATTGCATTCTCTGCTTATTGAATTCTGGATATTTTAATATAGGAGATTTATAAACTTTTTGCACCTGATCAGTGTTGATGTATTTCAATAATAATAACATGGCGCTTCGATTCATGTTTGTTGAAATGTCTTTTAACTCGTCGAGGTTAGAGTACTACAGTTGTGGGAGAGAGAGAGAAATGACACAGTTATAGCAGATCTCATTGTGATGTTGAGGAGTGCAGGAAAGATTTCCAACAAGCTTTAGCGTAGAGACATAAACCAGTTTTATACGTCATCTTAAGCCCATCCTTAGGCTTCATTTGTTTTGCGAAAAATGAATGATTTGGAAAGCATTTTCCTAAAATTGACTGTTTGTATCGGGTACAAAAGTAAATTAATAAAAAATATTTTGATGATTCACAAAAAAAATTACACATAAATTGTTGTCGATGATGAAAACATTTCCATTGACTAATGTTTTCACGCTATAGGAATGATCACTTTTCCGAAATTATTTTCCAAACCATTCATTTTCCACTAAACAAATGGAGCCTTAATGTCCATTTCTTATGGTTAAGTGGTAACCGAAGTCTCGATGCTTGAACATTCTTTAGCTGCATTAGATGTTATCTAGTGCGATCCTTTTTAGGCAATCATGTTCTTCTTACTCCAAACTTTTATTCTTTGCCAAAAGCTATTAGGTCATCTAATTTTCACATGGTGTGAAACTGTTGTACTTGGCCATAGCACAATAATGAAATTATAATAGGTAGAGCTGAGTTTCATAGGGTGCTTGACAGTATTATAACTCTTCTTTGGACTCTGTGGTGGTGATGCCTTTAATTTGAGAATAATGTTGAACTTCAAGCTTTGGTGTGACTCGTCAAATCTTAGCGAGATGAGGAAGCAAATGTGAAAAGGTTACAAATAAAGGTTGAACCACGAAAGAAAGGAGGTTGGCTCATGCAAATCACAAGGTTCAGCAAGCAATTAGTAACCTGATTTCTGGTCTAGGTTGCTATAATGATATCAGCCACAGAAACTCACAATAGTCATAGTTGCCTTTGTCCATTTGGCACTTTGGCAATGCATCAGACAACAAACGTGATGGGTTTGCAATATCCCCAAGTGCCAGTAAAAGAGAACATGAGATGATACATAAGTGGTTAGTACCTGTCAAGCGATGCTTGAATACTTCTTTTTAGAGAGGCATCAGTTTTGCAACAATAGCAGTTGGTATTGTGCCTCAGCCTACAAGAGCTAGGTGCCCAAACAAGCTGATGTTTTTATTTTCAACCTTTTCTTACCATGCTCATGCGTATCAGAAGTTGGACTTAACAATAGTGGAACTTTTTTCCTGGAATTATTTCACATTTCCATCTTCATGGAATTTGATAAATTATATATTTCAGCATTTGAATTTTGGGGTTAACTTTTTGTTTTTTGCAGATGTTCTGCCGTGGCAGCAAAAATGATACTAGAGGATTTAGGTATTATTGTTCTCCTTTATTTCAAGCCTGTCTGCATCATTTTTGGAAGGTTCAGTATAAGTTGGCAGAAGTTCATGTCATTTCTTGTTACATTACGTCTAAGGAATCCTGATAATTGAACTTGTCAGAGATATTAATGCTGTTCCTACCAACATATGATAGTGCATTTTGAACAATTCCCCAGTAAACTTCTTTGTAGTCCACGAACTTCTGTAGAATGCCTGCAATGAGTTCATTTTGTTGCTGTAATTGATGTGATGTGCTTCTTTAATTTTTATGATTCTTTAGGGTTCATCGATCGCCAACCCCAACTAGTTTGAGATAAAGGTATTGTTGATGTTGATGTTGAATTGATGTGATGTGCTTCTTTGACTTATTTACTTGATTCAAAGGTGGCAAGAAGAATTGGATTTCTATTTGTCTTTGGTAAAAAGGCTTCTTAACTGGCCTTTCTATGGGGAAACAAGCAAATTGGGCCAGTTGCCTTTCATTTGACTTGCCCGAAGATGTTTAGATTGTGTCGATTAGGGGGTGGGTTAGTGAGAGAAAAGGAAAGTAGTGGAGGTGATAGTTGGAATGACCTGTTTTTGCATTGTTAGCTGTATGAACCACATTTTGGTTTTTCAGATGGGACAGTTATTGGGAAGACACTAATTCAGTTCTCTTTGGTTACTGTGCCTCTGGGTTCCTCAGTGCTGTGCTACAGTTCTGGTAGTTGCAGTTATAATTGATGTCCCAGCCCTGGTCATTGCAAAACCATCGTCTTTTTTTCTTGAACTGTTGAAAGTGTCCTTTGTTGTCTAAAATATGAGCATCTATAGAAATTCTCCTACCTAATAACTATTCAGTCTTCATCTACCTTTTTAATTAGCCAATTTGGTTCTTTTGCAGTTGTGGATTGTGGGTTCTGCTTCATTCTCTATCTGTAAGAATTGAAGATGGAGAGAGTCAGTTTGCATTTAGAGCCATCTGCAATTTTATCCACAACTTTTTCATCTGTGAGGAATGTCGCCAACATTTCTATGGAATGTGTTCAAGGTGCAACTATCTAATAACCACGTGCTTAAGCTTTTTATGTATTTTTACCATTTACCATCTGCAAATATTTTATTTCAGCATTTCTACTCCATTCAAGACGACACATGATTTTGCACTTTGGTTGTGGAGTACGCATAACAAAGTAAATGAGAGATTGATGAAAGATGAAGCTTCTCTAGGCACTGCCGATCCCAAGTTTCCAAAGATCATTTGGCCTCCGAAGCAGCTTTGTGCATCTTGTCGTCGGACTGACAGTGGAAGGAACGATGGTTCTAGTAAGATTGACTGGGACCAGGATGAGGTTTTTAAATTTCTGAAGCAGTACTATGGGAAGACACTCGTGTCTGTTTACCAGAAGAAAGATATAATCCAGAACGATAGAACTAATGGTGCTCTGGAAGATTCAGCAGCCTCGACGAATGCAATTGCTGTGCCTATCGGAGCTGCATTAGCAATTGCTGTTGCTAGCTGTGCCTTTGGAGCCCTTGCGTGCTACTGGCGTTCACGGCAGAAGAATCGGAAGTATTACCACCATTTACACTCTTATAAAAACATATGATTTTGATTAGGTGCCGATCAGAGTAGGGAAAATAACTAAAGAATCTTATACCGGGTTAAAGGCCGAAAATGTTCTCGGGTGCTGGGATTGCCGGCCCTTTCTTTTGGATTTTTTTTTTTTGGGTGGTGGAGGAGAGAGAGGGAGGTTTGTTTGTTTGAAGTTTGATCTTCTTATTTGTTTTTTGTTTCCTTTAACAACATTTCAGGCCAAGAAGAAGCTGGAATTAACATATTTTTTGAAGGACAGTCGTTTACACACATTGAGGTGCCAAATCAACCTCTGCAATAGGAATTCCCTGAACACTCTCGTACCAGTTGGGAACTTACAGAGTTACTGCCTTTCGAAGGTCTGATATGGATTGTACAGATACCTTTTGGACAAAATTACATGAGTTTAGATGAGATTGTGCAATTCGTAGGCCTTGTTAATGTACTTGTTCTAAAAAGTACGGTAGAGGGTGACCAGTGGGTGTCACTGTGGACTTCTCAGCTCCAATTTTGTCTTGTGTTTGTGCTTTACGGAGTTGTTGTGCATTGATGATCGAGCGGGATTCTTTGTTGTCCAAGTGGAATTAGTTGCTTCTCGTGGCAAAGGAGCAAGCATGTCGGTTTTTGTTCATCAGGCATGGAATTGAATCGAATGATGGGTTATGGCGCATTTTCTTCTCCTTTTTGGCCAATGGAATTTGGCTGGATTGCTGAATCTTAACGTTCGGTAAGGCCCGGGTGAGCACGACTGATGTATCGAGGTGCTTCGAATGTGCAAGTGGGATCCTCCTTTGCCTTCGGCATGCCTCTTGTTCCACGTTCATAATTCCTTCAAATGGTTCGGAGATCTCTCCACGGAGATTTATCTTCTTCAAGTTTGATAATTAGATTGATTTGCTTGTAATTTATGTTCGCGTCAATTAGACTTTTCAACCCTATAGCTGTTGGTCCCTCGAGATAACTCTCGGATGTTGCGAGCACACGACCAATGTCTCTATTTAGTGTGTAAGTAACGGTGATTTATAAGATGTAACGAGTATAATTTGCCAAAAGAAGGAAAATACAAAACCCGCTTCAGCCTCTGGCGTCAGTTTAGTCATTTCCATCGTAACCGCCAAAAGCTGAACTATTTCTAACTAACAAAACGGTGCGAGTGCGATCTCCCGCCAAATCTTGGGGCTCGTTGATTAGAAGCCTCTCTGGTCTATCTCAGTGCTCCACTTTCACCGGAGCAACGAAACTGAAAACCACTCTCTCCAAGCTCTCCATCAATGGCGTCCTTTCTCCTCGCCTTCCTCAACACCACCGCCGTTGTCCTCATCCTCCTCTCTCCACTCTCTCTCTCCTTCGCCCCTCGCTCCGACACCCTCCATCGAGCTGCCCAGACCCTCTACGGTGCCCGATTCACCTCGATGGCTCTGACCCTCGAGCTAGTCTCTCAGACGTCGGTCGTCCCGCACTCTCAGTCCCTGACCATCTTCGCTCCCCGTGACTCTGCCTTCTCCCGCTCTGGCCAGCCCTCGCTCTCTCTCCTCCAGTTCCACTTCGCTCCACTCTCTCTTTCCCGTCACTTCCTCGCTTCACTTCCCTATGGCACTGCCGTCCCGACTGCGCTGGGCAACCGCTCCCTTGTGGTCACTTCGATGCCGGGTGACCCATCCGTTTCCCTCAACAGCGTCAAGATCGATGGCTCGCCTCTGTTCGCCGACAAGTCCCTAACGGTTTTCGGAGTTGAGAGGTTCTTTGATCCGGTTTTCGAGCTCTCTTCGCCCGTTCAGGGCCCCACGCCGGATCTGAACTGCGTCTCCTCGCTGAAGAGGGGGAATCGCGCAGGCTTTCCAGGCGATAGTTCGTTCCACGAGGCTTCAAGAAAGATGAGATCTTCAGGGTACTCTGTGATGGGTTCGATTCTCGGAACGCAGCTTCTGGGGTTTGAGTTTCGGACTGCTTCGTTGACTCTGTTCGCGCCAGTTGACAAGGCGATGACGCATAAAAAGGGCAATTTCA
Organism: Rhodomyrtus tomentosa; assembly: GCA_028455895.1. Classification (NCBI taxonomy): domain Eukaryota; kingdom Viridiplantae; phylum Streptophyta; class Magnoliopsida; order Myrtales; family Myrtaceae; genus Rhodomyrtus; species Rhodomyrtus tomentosa. The sequence continues at coordinate 5,187,370 of JAPCWY010000003.1, read as the reverse complement.
GCGAGTACGCTTCCATCTTTCTTCAACACGTGGTTCGGTGTAAGCTTCCGTGGAGCGATCTGGCTGAGTTCAGTAACGGGCCTGCGCTGCCGACGTACAAGAAAGGGTATGGAGTTCGCGTCACGAAATCTGGTGACGCCTTCATGGTTAATAAGATCGCTATTGTGCACCCAGAACTGTACGTGAACGAGTGGTTCGTCGTCCACGGGGTTGGCGAGATGATCGGAGCGAAGAGCAGGGCGGACAACACGGCGCGGGAAGGGTCCCAAAAGAGCGGCCATTTGGAGGAGAAGAGACGGGTGGGGAGGCAGTTTCGGGTGTGGATCGCGTTCTTGGCACTCGTCTCTACTCAACTCTGTTGTTGAGTTCTGGTCAATCTGTTGCATTTCAAGTCGGACGTGTGTGGTTGTGGAGAGATTTTCACAATGTAAAACGGTGCAGTGTCATTAGAGATGCTGGTCTCTGAGCGCGATTTTAATGATCCCTCTGTTGTCTTTGCTCCCCAGAGAAAATTCTTAATTGTTGAACACACCTTATGATTTTTTTCCTATTTTCTTGGCTCTTTTTTTTTCCCCCTCCCTATGACTACTACTTTCTAGCCTTTAATCTTACAGAAAATTGCTCTTGCTTTCTGAGTCATATTAGATTCTCTATAAACGACCAGTGTCACACTCTATCGGCAGTCGGGACACTCTATCGTCGGGAACAGTCTCACGGTACTGACCGGAATTCCACACACCACTATCGCGTATTTTGCATAAAGCACGTGAAGTCGAAAATAATGACAATACTGTCAAACTGTCATAATAGCATTAGCATCCCTTTTCTGTTAGCCTAAACGCACGGTAATATCAAACAGCCCCAGAAACAACTCTTTGATGGCCGGACCACATTTACAAGCAACTAGAATCAGTAGATGCAGCGAATTCTACATTCACAAGCCACGTTTTCTTTTGGGGGAGAAAAAACACATGAATGAACTTACTATTCGCTAGCAACAGGATACAGTAGAAAAGGCTTTACCCCTCAAAACTCAAAAGTGAAGCTTTGCCCCACTTGGTTTTCTTCCTGCCGTAGAAGGACGCTTGAGCTATATAAAAAGCAGAAAAAGGAATCTACCGACTTCTGTAATGACTAGAATACACTACTAGTATTATGACGAGCATTGTTGTTTCTGTTGTAGTTGCTGGTGCAGCCATTGATATTGGTCTCGTTAGTACTACTCTTGAAGTTCCTGCAGACTTTGATTGGTAAGGATAGCTTCGCAAACACCTCCTCCCTTTGGGGGCGGTTTGCATAGAGTATCCAGAGAACAAGGCATAGCATGACTCCTATAGAGATCAAACCCAGTCCGGCATTGACCAGCCTCAGATGACTTTCCAGAGGAGGACAATGAGTTGCGGTGATCTCCTGGAACGTGTCTCTCACGAAATCGCAGTTTTGGAGGCTGAGCAGAGGAGGGGCATAGTGCTCGAGTGCATAACTTTCATTCACCGCCCCCACCAACTGCGTGTATATTGCAGGGGTGATTCTACCAGGTGTAGTGCATATACCAGATGCAGATACTTGGCATGTGTAATTCTCCCAGACCTGAAAACATTTCAAACGTAATGGAGAAGTTAAAAAATCTATTGGGACTTACAAAGCAACCAGTTGAAGTACAAGGAAAGGGACTAGACGCTGCTTGGCAGACCGTTTCTCTTAAACTACTGCAGGTTATTCAGAGCAATGAGGCAAGCAAACCCCAATCTTTATTGAAATATCGAACGATGTTTTCAGTGATTTTCACTCATTGGTTCAAAAACTTTACCTACAACAGTGAAAAGCCCAGAAGTTTTTCGTCGGGGAAAGCAAAGCAGACAAACGCACAGGATCCCCAGATCTCGCGCATTTGCATGTTTCACTTAGCTTAAAAGTAATTGTTCTCACAAGTACATATGTCAGAAACAAAAACAACAAAATTGAACCACCGATAATGAATCAAAGAATTATCAATTTTTTTAACAAAGGCATCAGATGTGGACCCCATGAATGATAAAAATTATCACTTTTAAAGGCTTTAGCTAGAGCACTAAGGACCTAATGTGTCCCCACAAATGGGTATGTTTGCGACAGCTTGTTCTCTTCCTAGAAAGAGGAGGACAAAATGATTTTAACGACTATCATACCAGAGAAGCATTAGCGATGGACACTTCTTGCAATCCACATTGGCGATCTTTCAGGACAGAGTCAAATGGATAGCAGAGAGGCGGCATCATAGGTCCAGACTGATTGTAGTAATAGAGATTGCCCTGGGCAGGGTATGTATTGGCATAGGTATATATAAATCGATTCACGACATCGACAATATCCATGATGACTTGTTTACTCTGTACTAGTGTCTGATTTGTGGTTCTCCGGTCAACACAAGGAAGGATGTCGCTAAGAGCAGATTCAGCATGGGGATTCTCCACCCATTCTTCCATTGCCATGCACGTGTCAGAAATTGCACTGAGATAAAGAGGAAAAGTGACAGTCATGCTTCTATCATACCCAGTATTCTTATTCACATGACATGAATACATCCTCAAAACATCAAAGAATTTAAGAAGGTATAAATTGAGGCAACAGGAGTGACTTTTAGTCTAGTCTTGAAAGGCACAGCCGGTGAATATAAATGCAATGCAAGCAAAAGCTAAAAAGTTTTAGGATGCATCAGAAAAAATGCATAACAGGACAAAAAAAAGTAATTGATGAACAAACGGAAACAGTTGAAGGTTCAAATTTAGTATATCAAACATCAAACCTCAAACATATGAATGATATAAGAATTACTAAATTAATGAAGTCAGCATGCAGATATATATCTCTACAAATTAATGAACGAGCAAAGTCCAAATCCTGCATGCACCTATATAGAATTCTGCAAGCAGGCCTATCAATTTACTGAGTCAGAGGCTGTGGAGTTCAGCATCTTACTTGTTGAAAATTACGAAAACTCCACAGAGGATGAAAGTAACAGCAACAAGTAGCCACCCACTTATGACAAATCTGCAAAGAGACGAGATAGCAGGTTAGACTTGAGTAATAAAACAATAATGTGCAAAAATATGAATCGTTGTTGGATTGCAGAAAGATCATTGTCAATGCAAAAGCCTTACAAGTATATTGCATGCCCATGGCCAAGTACAGACAACACTGGGAGATGAAAATACAATGAATTAGTTGAAAGCAAGAAGACAAGGAGAAATAAAATCATACTGGTCAGATAGAGATTGCAAATAATAGCAGTGCGGCAGACACATACAAAGTCCAATGAGAGATAACAGAAGCATCACCGCAGCCACAGTGATCAATGTCGAGCGCCTGCACGAATGGATTGAAAAAACCTATTGTTGCTTCAAATACCAATAAAAGCTCAGTATATTAAAATTGCTGCAAAGGACAATACATACACTGCATTAAATACTCTTCTTATTTTTCCGGAGTTTTCACTTGTCTTCTCTGCCAGAGTATCTGCCGCAGCAATTAAATCTTGATTTAACCTGTCTATATCACTCATGACATTGGACGGAAGGAAAACTTGGGCCACACTGATATTCTTTGCAAGAGACAAATACTCGGTAACATTTCTGAGTGTCTGCACCGTGTAGTCTGACTGGTTGACAACATATTTCAAAGTACTAAAAACTTCACCATGAAATTCATCCTGTCCAACAGATAGAAGTATACATCCAACCCTGTACATACAAAGATAAAGAGCGCATTAAGAAAAGCTTGAAAATGAACAGAAGATACAAAGGTTTTATAGAGTGTTTCTTATTCAACATCCGTGACTATTCTATTGGCAATGAAATCTTGTAGATCAATTTTCAGAAGTTATATCTCTTAGTTAAATTGGCAGAGGCCATTCTGTCAATTACATTACTACAGAAAGCCAAGTAAACCATAATATGAATGATAAAATAAAAGTTTAAAAAGAATGTGAAGAAGAGAGAGTCACTTAGGAGCTTCCACCGGCAAAATCTCCACATGAACAATCAATGGGACGAATGGAAATCTCTGTCCCTCTACCTCTTATCCACACACAATGCATGAGTGATTCGCTAAAGAAGACAAAACTTACAAAGAGGGAGACAGATAGAAACGTCTCGGCAATAAGTATAATAATGTGCTCATATGATCATATCCATCACGATATTACTCCAACATTAATACGTCCAACCGAGTTATACATGCATAAGGAGGCGCATCATCCAATTAAGTGAATTCACTTGAATAAATCACCAAAAGTAAAAAAAAAAAAAACTGATAAAAGAATTAAAAGGAAAGCATAAAAGGGAAAATACATTGACATTAACAATATATACATATGAGCTTGAAGTGGGTTCATACGCCGCAGCAGATGTGAAGAGCAGGAGCATAATGAGGCATATTCTTTGTGAATTGGGAGATCCTCTGTCTTTTATTGTCATTTGCCATCCGCAGCAATGATGCACCAGCAGAGCCAACCCAAAGAAAACAAACCACAGTATAGCAAGCACGAAACCAAAAGCTCCTGTGAATCCAACAGACTGCAAAGGAAGATGGTTATAAAAATTAGGTAAATAGCAGAGATGCAACTTGTTCTTAATGCGATAGAATCTATTAAATGACTAACCAAACATGTCCTTTCGGATTGGAAAGGATGACACAAATCCGATCAATATGTATCAAAACGCTGTACATGACATCTGACATACAAATACAAATGCCAACTTGATTTTGATCATAACAAGGTAGATGTCATGAGTATGAAACACAAACTGTTGGATATCATTTTGTTATTGTATTTCCTTGTCAGATTATATTCCATACTAACAGAATTTGCAAGGAACGATTGCGATTTAAACAGCAGAAATGGCTTTCTAGGGAGACAAAACAAGTAATTCTCAAAATGACATGAAGGGATACACAATCATGTGAGGCCAGCTTCCCTATCCATGCTACTGAAGAAACAAAGGACAGACATCCACTTTAATCTCAAAGCAGTCACTGGGATTTGTAGAGTTTCTTACAGGTAAATAGTCAAATGCAAAATTTTAACCCAACTATTGGGTCCACTTATACTGCAACGACACTCGATTCCCGAAAATCATCAACTCAATCCGCCATATTCATGTATGCCGGTACATATACAGGGAACCGAGAAAAACGACAATATAATTTGGCTAGGTCCACTTGCACAAGAGATAAACGAAGAGGAATAACTACTAAGAGACTCGATGCTTCTAATTAATGAGCTATGAACAAGAACTAAAAACAGGACTTACAGCCCAGTAATGCCGATTAGAAATGTCCCAACCGTCTCGATAATGCTTAAACCCACGAAGAATATCAGGTCTATTTGTTCTATTTCCCGCTAACACCAGTGTGCTATGCAGCCCACTCGGTTCCGGCCCCGGCGCTTCTGCAAGGGCATCCTCCGAGATGCCATTTCTCCATGGCCCCAAATTATCTTGACCTGCGGGTACAAACTATTAGACGACAAGGCACCGACTGCATTGCTTCAAATACTTGGGACAAGCTTTATGCTGCTAACAAACAAACACGGGTAACATAGTGCAAAGAATCTCAGGCCCGCCGATGCACTACATCATATACTGAACCAGTACAACAATTCAAACAAAGTAACACCCAGCCTTCTGGCAATCCCAAAAATGAATCTTCTGCACCTAACTGCTCAGTGGAATATAACCTCCATTGTAAAGCTCCATGCAAAGAAAAAATTGTCATCTCGTCTTTAGGAACGAAACAAAAGGAAAACAGCCCACAAGCCCATCCCGAGAACTACCACTTCACATAAAAAGAAAGAAACGCAAACCGTCGATTTAACAAAGATCATCCAAATCCTAATAAAGTGACTGACCCAAGATGAACTTGAGTGGATCCTTGGCGAGTCCATGCGGGGTCGAGGCAGAGCCAGCTGCTATCGAGCTCGAAGAAGCCCACGAGAGAACCAAGACAGCAATCAAGAACCTCCTCATGCCTCGTGGCTGCTTCTCCTCCTTGCCGGCGAGCCCAATATCACTGAAGCCACCGGAGAAGAAGAAAAAGCATTTCCAAGATTCGGCCCCCCCGCGCCAAATCTGGGGATAAAAAGTGAAACTTGTGAATCGAGCGAGAGAGAGAGAGAGGTTAACAGAGCCAGCTGGTCATCAATCCGGCATCCACAGCATCCCAAGAATCAGATGGGCGAAAATGAATGCAGAAAGCTCACCCATTCACAACATATAAAGAGCAGACAAGGGGGGGGAGAGAGAGAGTGAAATGGGCAGTCACATGGGGAGGAATAGTCAGCGAGGAAAAAAGAGCGGGTGCGAATGACACCAGCAAGAACACTCTCTCTCTCTCTCTCCCCCCGCGTCTCCTGCAGTAACGAAGCAGCAGAGAAAAGCAGCATGGGCTTTTCTTTTCTTTTTTCCTTATCAATTTCTGCTGTTGCTTGCCCCACTTGATATCTTGTCCATTTTTGCTTTGTCCGTCTCTCTCTCTCTCTCTTTCCAGCTTTTTGGGTCACTTTCTTTTTGCCGCTTTCCATAAGGACTAAATCTAATATGACAATCACCCACTAAGATTTATAGCAAAACGGGAGCATCTTTCACCTGATTTGCTTCGCCTAATCAGTTCTTCACTTTATTAATTTGGGAGACAAACATCTGGTGCAGTCAGCTGCACCGAATCCTTACCATGCTGCGCAATCCTTGCATCGCGCACACGGCACCATCGAAACGTTTCCTAGAGATCAGACCGTCCATTTCGTACAGGCGCTAAAAAAATCTCATCTTGGTACATACCGAAACGAGTTCTGCACTTCCCCAGCAAGTGGGAAGGGGAAAGCGCATCAGAAGTCGGACGTTTGACGATGGAGGGAAGCTCGACGGCCCTGATTGCAGCCATCTACGTGCTTCCTTGCCGATTCAGGCGGATCGGGGAGAACGAGGGAAGAGGAGAGCATGGAAAGGCGCGCCCCGTACACCGCACCCGATCTCCACCGCAATTCCGTGCCGGACATGATGTTTTTCGGCGTCGGTGGATCACCACCGCGAATCACGCAAAGTCACGTCTTCGACAGTGCCGTGATCAATTAAACGAAAAAGGGTTCTTCCCCGGAAACACACAATAAAGTACAGCCTAACATAGAAAGGCTTCGTCTTTATTTTGTCCTCCCTTCCCTTTCTTCATAAACTAACCTTCTTAACGAGTAAGCTTTCCATTTGACACCCAAAAAAACAAAAAAAAAAAACAAAGAAGAAGAAGAATCAATCGTACGAATCAACTATTGTATAACACTCTTCGGTACTTGGAAGATAACACAAATGATCTTTAAACTTTGACTCAATTTGCAATATAATACTTGAACTTTTGAATTTTTCAATGTGGTACTTGAATTTTTTTCCTGTTCAATTTAATCTTTGAATTTACAGAAATGTTCAATATTTATTCTTGAACATAAATTAATGCAACGACATGATTGGACACATTAAACACATACCAAAATTTTATGGACTACATTCAATAAATTAAAAGTTCATGGATTATAGTAGGCCAACAAATCGATTGTGTCATTTTTGTTTATATGAGAAATTGGCGGACTTCTCGCTTGTTTATTTAACAAGTGTCGGTAGCTGGTACCCTAACCGGTGCCCATAACTCGTCCGTTTAGGAGCAACTCGGCATCAGTTTAGCGGTTAGCAGTGCTACAGCTGACAAATTTTGGGAAAAATTCTGAAGACAGTGGTGACCTCATAGCAGAATGATATCAGGTGTATTAAGACCAATATAGGAAATAGATTTCTAAAACGATATATATAATTCGAAATAAGCAACGCCCATCATGGAAAAACGTAATTTTAACGTAGTATTTTGTGTTTATATCACTATGGAAAGCACTGTCAAATTATTGGTTTTTCATAGTCTAGTCTATAAAACAATGTAACTAGGGTTAGAAAAAGGTTAGAAAAAGTTTATTTTCGATATTTGAATTTATGTATTTCGTTCAATCAGGTTCTTAGATATGCAAAAAAAAATTCTAATCAAGCCCCTCCACCTCCAAATCCCATTACTTAAAGCTAAAAAGTATGCTGGAGCTGGAAAAAGTTGGATTTGAAAGGCTCGAGAGCAATGCTCGTGTAGAGAAGTCGGATCGCTCAAAGATTTGATTGTCATCGACGTCATCTTCGGAGTTTTTAGTTAGAAGAAGCTTTCGTATTAAATCTGGCCAGCTTCGAACAAATGGTCAGCTCCAATCAATCGGATTTGAAGGGGGGACAAACATAAGTAGTAAAGATAATCAAGTTTAGCTCCAACGAAGTGGGTGTGGAACGGGGCAAATTCAACGAGCAAAGTTATGCAAATCCAAAAATACTTGATTAAACATATTAAAAGTTCGAGTTTTTCGTTATTTCATAACATACACATTAAAATGAAAACGAGGACTTTTCTGTCATAATTACTCAGTTGTCAAAAAAGGGAAACCTTAATTGTTCTTCCCTTCTTTATTTGGCATCTTGAATGCACTCACTAATCTTAGCCTAGTTCTAATCCACGGGCCTATCTCGCATCTGTTTTAACAAAAATTGCAGGGGAAGCAGCATAAACGAACTTGTTTGGCAACAAGAACCATAAATTATAACGATAATGAATCTAATCTCTAAATGCTTAAGAGGAAACGAACATGACCACTACGTAGGATAAACGATCATGCCTAAGAGGTCACCATCACGGTCAACGCCCCAAGTAAAGGGCCAAACCTTGACGTACGTTGTTGTTTCTCTTGGTCTTATCGGAAAAATTATATTTTAAAAAAATTCTAAAACTTTTGCAATTTTGCCAATTCAATTCTAAACATTTTTAAGTGATTCAATCCTAAACTTTTTCATCTTTTATCAATTCAGTCATATTGATCAGAAAATTGCTTACTTGGACGCCGATGGTCCCATGTATACCGCTATCACTGACTTGATACAATTTATGTATTTTATTTTTATTTTTCTATTTTTACTTTCCTTTTTTTTTCTTTGTTCTTTCCCTCCAGCCTCAACCTCCGCTGGTATCAGGCAAGGGCAACCGCAAGTGAAGCACCCCCCGCTAGATTTTGCCATGCCAAGGTGGCCTCGCCGGCGGTTGCCTGGGTAGGGTCAGCATCATGTCATTGAACCTTGCCCATATGATGCCCAGCAAGGCAGCCTTGCTGGCACTGAACCTCATCGGCGCTTGCCGTTGCCAACGAAGCTGACCCTCTATGGCCACCGGCAAATAAAAAACAGAAAAAAAAGAACGAAAGAAGGAAATAAATAAATAATATGTTAAAATATTTTTAAAAATGTCGACTTCAAAGCTAATCGTGCCACGTAGGACGGTTGGCGTTCATGTCGGTGAATTTCGGCCAAAATTGGATGTATAGACTGAGTTGATACCAATATGAAAATGTCTAGGACTAAATTGGCACAATCGAAAGATTTAAAACTAAATTAGTATCAATGTAATAGGTTTAAGATATTCTTTGGTACTTTTCCTTAACAAGAACCATAATCTTGAGGACAAACAATCTAATGTCTAAATGCGCAAGAGGAAAATATCATGATCACTATATTAAGGAAGGATACAGAAGAGGTCTCTATCTCGGTCAACGCTCCAAGGCCAAACCCTAACGCACGCTGTTGTTTCTCTTGGCCTTGTCTGTTTTGGCTTAAACTTTGCCCTTTATGCACATGGATTAGTTGAGCGAAAGGGACCTTCGTCAACTTCCATTATCTATATCTAAACTTCACGCCCCCAGCCGGTCATGCACCAACAACAAAACGCAATCCAACGAGAAAACGCCATGCGAACACACACGTGCCTTCCAGGTCCCCTCAGGCTGAAGGCTCGAGTCCAAAGCGTCGACCAGAATTTGCCATTCAAAGCGACACTTGGAAAAGCATTTGCAATGGCGTAACGACGAAAGAAGACACGGGGACTTGATCTGGTGCTGTTGGTGTTTGGTCATCTGTCCCTGATCTTGTTTTGCTTTTGTTCGGACGAGACCCGCAAAGGGAATTGTATCTTAATTAGGGGTTCGGTCGGTCGGTCACGCTAAAAATTGTGGGAGCGCCTCGCTCTCTCGATCCCATCATTGTTGAGGGTAGTTGGAATTTATGTTGGACATGTGGCTTATGAACGAAAGGTACCAGACATTAACACAGCGAGGCAAACAATTGTCATTTAGCAATTAGCACAACCAAACATCGTTTTCGATTGGAAAACTTGTAAATAGACGGACGAAGAAACGAGTTACGTTTTACGAAACCAAAATGGAAGCTAAGTAACTACAATCTCCGGACCTGTTTCTCGTGTGCACGGCAAGGCAACTAATTGCACTTAACAATTGCATTTGTGCGTGCCCTCTTAGAGCCGTCAATATGGGTCAATGACCCATTTTTACCCATATCTTCGTACAAATAGGTTATATATAAATGACCTGCTCCGCTCACTTTACGAGTGCGCTCATTCGCTCATGCCGTAAATTCAGTCCCAGGATACCCTTCTTTACGGCGATAAATAAATGAGACTCGCATGTGGAAAAGTAAAAGAAAATAAATAAATAAATAACTCCATGCAAGGTAATTCAAAACAAAACAAAGAATGAGACACGAGATAAAGGAAAGTGTGATTTACATATCAAGAGTACGAGTTTATACAAATGAGGCCAGAGACTAACTAATACCACTAGCTAAGGTCGAGGAAGACAAAAGGGTGAACAAAAGACAACCATTAAGCCCCACCAAAAAGATTGTCACCACCAAAAGACAACTCCAACGGTCGTGTGATCTCGAGCCCACTAAGTAGTACTAATATCTTCGGCTCCACTCAGGTACTCTGCGGGATCGTAATCCGAGAAAGTTTCTGATCGTACTTTTATGGTGTCCTCATCCATCTCATCCTCCGAGTCAGAAATCTCGATCACCTCGATGCCCTCCACCCTAGCGGGGGTCTCCTCTGAAATGTTCCTCGAGCCTACCATGGAACCCTCTACCTCGATCTCATCTCGAGAAAGATGGCACCACGATGGAACTACACGTCTTGGAACCTCGTGAGCCTTTAATAGACCAGTGGTAACTTCCCCAGCTCTCCTGAACCAAGCCTCAAAACGATGTGGCTTCCAGTATTCCTTTCCCTCATCAACCCATACTACCGTACTCTTCTAATATAAACTATACCTCGTCTATCTGGAAATTCCTCAAAATAGGTCGTCATCTCCTTCGGGTCTCCTAGGAGCGGAGGCAGCATACTCGAAGTTTGGGATCTGAAAAGAAAATGACCCCACGACGGGGTGAGACTTACGTCTCAGCTAGCTACCCTAATTCTGAATTAGACCATCAGTCCCACCAAACAAACTATCACAACAACAAGCAAGCAGTAACAAAAGGACAAATGGCATTTATACAAAAGCATCATATCAAACATCTTGCGAAGAAATTATACTTAAGGCAAATATAAAGAAAGTGACCCTAGCTTTCGTACTAGCCAAGAACCACATCAACACCACATGAATTAACAACCCATAAAATTCTTAGTCCACAAATCAATGGATTAGTCCACGTTCAACGCATTAGACTACCGAGATAAATAAACCTGTGTTAAGACGCGTCGGATTTACTAATCAATTTTCAACTCACGTCAACTTGTACAATTCCTTGTCCCGCGTGAGGACGCATCAGGATGTCATTCAATTACAACCCCGCGTTAAGACGCCTCACGATATACTTAGGATGCAATCCCGCGTTAAGACGCATCAGGATATGCTCACGATGCGATCCCGCGTTAAGACGCCTCAGGATACCATAGGTCTCAACAAATATCTCAAGTTAAGAATTGTCTCAACAATCATTTAATCACATTCTCATCACGAGAAATTTCAGAAGGTCTATCATAAACCATTTGCTTGTCAAAAAGGTCGTACTTTATCACAAAATATAACTCAGGAGTCACATAGCTTGTAGCCACATAATCAAGGAGGACATACCAACAAGTACATCATCAACTCAGGCAAAAGAACTACAATTTTAATAACAAGCGAGCACTCATGGCTCGTTCCTCAACAACTCCATTCAATTTCCACTCAACCAAGCATAACAAAATTGTTAACTCATCGATTTCGCAATAAAACTATCCAGTTGCGTCCAAATGTTCTAATATAGGTTTATGGGTCGCTTACATTCGTTTCAATTAGCAAATTTTCACTAAAATCCTTTGTCAAGCTCAGCTTCCAAACAAGATCACCGCTATCCAAAATAGGGTAGCAATATACTTCAGCGACAATTCATCGTTTCAGCCAATTTCTCTTTTCTAACTTCAACTCCACCCATCATACACCTTAATAACACCATAAATCACATTCTAGTAAGCCTTAACACCACATTTAGAGCATGATGACGTCAAAAACAGCCCCCAACAGAACTGGTGTGCTCAGAATTGAAACAGAGTAGAACCGGTTATGCTCCTCCTTGCTTTAACAGTCAACAAATTATTTTAAGTCTCAATTTTATATTAATTCCACTTGACAAAACCTTAATCCACATGTTATAGAGCTCCATAGAAATTTTTGAAGTCAATTAGCACTCCTAAGGCTTCCAAACAAACCGACTCCTCTCAGCTCACCGGCGGTCAAATTCTGCTCTTAAAAATCACATCAATTCAACCATCGAAACATAATCGAAACTTAACCCAACCAATGGCCCCAACTCAGTGAACATAGTACTACATGTCATGTAACTCCATAAAAAGTTTGGAGCCAAATGAAGTCTCTAAGAGGGTGAACCATAGCCCTCTCTCAGTTAGCTTAGAATCCGTCCGATTTTCTTCCAAAAATTCTTATAAATTAACCAGACCCCCAAAAATCACAAAACCAATTGGTTCTTGTCAAGGACAGGTTAAACTAACCTGTGGTGGTTGGCAGCTGGCCAAAAGGTCACCAGAGGAGGCATTCGTAAGGACCGAACTTGGCAATAGAAGCTAGTCGGAACAGAGCAGTTTCTGCTCTTGAGAAGAAAATACAAAATAATGGGGAAGAAGAGGGAGATGGCTCACAAAATATGATTCTAATCACTTTTGATTAAGCTTCTAGAAGGGTTAGAGTGAGTGAAAAATTAATGACCATCATCCATGTATTGACACTTGTCCTAGAGTAAATAATATCAAAGCTCAATTTACCCTCTTGCCCCTTAGATTTTCGGTAGCCTCCTTGGGGAAGAAGAAAATGTCAAGTGACTAAAATGCCCTTCTTAAACCAATTAGGCAAGGTTAACTCTCCAAGGGCAAAAAGGTTTTTTTACACTTTTCGTCCGAAATTTCGTTTTCCTGATATTTTTCACCATCGATAAGGCGGTGTCCAATCTATATCAAATGTTGGAATCCCTCATTTCCATTTTTAAATTTCGAGAACCTATCTCATGATCAATTTCCGTCGATCGAAATTTCAATTTGTCTCGAATTAACGGGTGGCTCTTGCGGACGTTACGCGTATCGACTTTGTGATTCTCATCACACTTAGGATAAGTCAGGAAGGAAGAAAATGGTACCATCGATCATCCCGCCTTTCCAATCAAACAAGCGACCAACGAATTCCAACGATTATGGCAATTTTGATTGTCATGTAATCACGAGGGTCTATCGCTAGCCCCGACGGCAATGATCGCCACAATTTGATTTAGGAAAATTTTACAAATTATACTTTGGTTAAGCAGTATCACTCGTGTCCCAATCGTACAACACTAGCAATGTCTTCTTTAATAGTTTTTAAATCGATCTTGGTTCTAAATGTTCCCTTGACGATCTTTATGGTCAAAGTATCGTTTTCTAATCGAGTTTTCTAGGTCCACGTACTTCATCACGCGTTAGCCTTTCCCCTTTGGTTAATTTACTCGAGATTGATCAGATTTGAGTGGGACATAACTGAAATACTTTGATGGATATCTTACAGTCAAAGGTCTCGAAATGACAGGAATTCAGAATATCACAACTCTTCCCCCTTATAAAAATTTCGTCATCGAAATTTATTACAATCTAGCTACTCAAAGAAATAGGGGTACTAACTCCTCATCGCTTCTTCGTTCTCCCACGTAGCACCTTCAGTTCCATGATGCTCTCATATTACTTTGACCAATGGAATGGTCTTAGTCCTCAAAACTTGATCCTTTCAGTCTTCGATCCTGATTGGCCTTTCCACGTATGACACTTTGTCGTCCACTTTTATAGTTTCATAATCCAAAATATGTGTCGGGTCTGATTCGTACTTCCTCAACATAGATACATGAAACACATTATGTACTTGAGACAAACTCGGCGGTAAGGCAAGCCTATAAGCCAATGTTCCAATCCGTTCTAGAATTTCAAATGGACCTACATATCTCGGACTCAACTTTCCTTTCTTTCCGAATCGAGATATGCCTCGGATTGGAGATATCTTGAGAAAAACATGATCCCCAACTTGAAACTCTAACGGCTTGCGTCGCTTATCGGCATAACTTTTCCAGCGACTTTGTGCAGTTTTCAATCTTTCTCTAATTATCTTTACTGCCTCAACTGACTGTTCCACCAACTCTGGGCCTGTGATACTCCTTTCTCCCACTTCGTTCCAGCACAAAGGAATTCTACAAGCTCTACCATAAAGTGCTTCAAAAGGAGTCATTCCAATACTTTGTTGATAGTTGTTATTATACGAAAACTCCACTAGATGCAAGTGATCTTCCCATCCACCTTTAAAATCTATCACACACACTCGTAACATGTCCTTGAGCGTCTGAATTATCCTCTCTGACTGCCCATCTGTTTGTGGATGATACGCCGTACTAAACTGCAATCTAGTTCCCAAAGCATTCTGAAGACTCTTCCAGAAATTCGTTGTAAATTTAGGATCTCGATCCGATGTAATTGTTATAGGCACTCCATGAATTCGTACAATCTAGCATATATACAATTCGGCGTATTTATCCATCGCAAAGTCCTTTCTCATAGGAATAAAGTGTGCAGACTTGGTTAATTTGTCCACGACTACCCAGATCGAATCATGTCCTCTTTGACTCCGCGACAAACCCATAACAAAATCCATGGTTACGTGTTCTCATTTTCACTTAGGAATTTCTAAGGATTGTAACAATCCTCCAGGCTTACAGTGCTGAGCTTTTACTTGCTGGCACGTCAAACACTTAGCCACGAATTTCGCCACATCCACTTTTATTCCGTTCCACCAATAATGTTGGCTTAAATTCTAATACATTTCATACTACCTAGGTGGATGCTATAATTACTTCGATGAGCCTCGGACAGAATTCTTTCTTTAAGTGCTTCATCATTAGGCACACAAAGACGTCCACGAAACCGTAAAATTCCGTCCTCATATACATAAAATTCGGCTTTCCTCTTTGGCGTATCCATACTCAGAATTTTCTAGAATCTCTGGATCTGTAGACTGTAGGACTTTTATCCTTTCTTGTATCTACGGTTCAATTCTTAAGGTCGCTATTAAACTCGACAGCTGGCTCACTTCCAGCTTAAACTCAGAATCTCTCAATTCTTCAAGCATTGACCATCCTCTAACCATTAGGTGTGCACTACTTGATTTTCGACTAAGTGCATCAGCAACTCTATTCGCCTTCCCAGGATGGTACAAAATATTGCAATTATAATCTTTAAGCAATTCCATCCATTGACGCTGTCTCATGTTCAATTCTCTTTAGGAAAATAAATACTTTAAACTCCTATGGTTCGTATAAATTTGAAACCTTTCGCCACATAAATAATGCCTCCAAATTTTTAAGGCGAAAACAATCGCAGTCAACTCCAAATCATGTGTTGGATAATTCATTTCGTGGGGTCTTAATTGCCACTAAGTATACGTTACTACCCTTCCGTGTTGCATAAGTACACATCCCAATCCTTTTAACGAAGCATCGTTGTAAATCTCAAAGCCTCTGGGTCCAGAAGGGATAGTAAGTACATGTGTCGTTGTCAAACACTGCTTGAGCTCTCGACAACTCCTTTCGCATTTATCCGTCCAATCAAACTTCGTATGCTTCTTAGTCAACTGCGTCAATGGCATAGCTATAGACGAGAACTTTTCTACGAAGTGTGTATAGTAGCTGGCTAATCCTAGAAAACTCCGAATTTCCGTAACTGTTGTAAGTCTAGGCCAATTCATCACCACCTCAATCTTCGCAGGATCTATGGAGATTCCTTCTTCGAATATTACATGGCCAAGAAATGTCACCTTATTCAATCAAAATTCACACTTACTAAACTTGGTATAAAACGAGTGTTCTCTCAAAGTCTGTAAAATAGTTCTCAAGTGTTTTTCGTGCTCTTTCTTACTCCTCGAGTAAATCAAAATGTCATCAATAAAGACAATGACAAAACGATCAAGGTATTCCTTAAACACTCGATGCATCATGTCCATAAATGCTGCTGGAGCATTTGTGTGACATTCTGATTTACAGTCAATTTCAAACTCATTAATGAGAAATGACTCTAGAGATGTATTTCAGTCATATCTCTCTCAAATCTGATCAATTTGAGTAGACTAACCAAAAGGGAAAGGGTAACGCGAGACAAGGTATGTGGACCTAGGGAATTCGGATAAGAAATGGTGCTTTGACCATAAGGATTGTCGAGGAAATATTTAGAACCACAAAAGGCTGATCCAAGAACGATTAGGGCATACGTTGAGAGTGTCATACGATTGGAGCATAGGTGATGCCGCTTAATCAACGTATGATTTGCAAAATTTTCCTTTATCGGACAGTGACGATCGAGATCAAAGGGACTAGTGATAAACCCTCACAATTACATGACAACCAGAGCCGCCACGAATTGAAGAGCCCTAAATGTGATGAGAATCACAGGGTCGATACGCGTAAAGTCTGTAAAAGCCACTCGTCGGTTCGAGATAGGCTGGAACCATGTCTAATAGAGGAAACCATAAAAAATGAGTCTTGAAAAATTTGAAATAGAGAATCAAGAATTCCAACTTTATTCGAATTGGCCATCGCCCTATCGAAGAATTTTGGAGCGAGAAAAACGACGTTTTGAACGTCGGGGGTAAAATTACCATTTTGCCCCTCAAGCTTAAAACCTTGCCCATGCATTTGAAGAAGGGCAATTTGGTCTTTAAACCTCCTCAAGACTGCCGAACACTACGAGAGATATTGGCCATTGGATCAAACTTGATTGACATGAGGGATAAGTGTCAATAGATGGGGTAAAGACTAGTCAAATCCAACTTCATGCAACTACCATTCTTCCCTTTGACCATGAGCCTTGTATATAGCATTTCTCTCTCTCTCCTCACCTCATTTGGCCGACTATCAACCCACCAATGCCATCTTCTTCTTCCTCTTCTTCTCCTTCATCGCCAAGCTACTGCCCTATACTGGCTGCTTCACTAAACTGGCCATAACTTCTTCGTCCGTCATTGGATTAAGGCGTACCACCTACTATTAGAAAGCTTATCGTCTTGCCATTCTAACAAGGTATTATGAGTCTAAATACACTCATCCGTTTGTCCCGTAGAATAGTTTGAAGGAGCAAAGGTCAGGCTGGTCAGTTTTGAATCCAAGAGCTCTTAGCTGACCAGTTCGACCGCCCTATTATTCCGGCCATATCTTCTTCGTTCGATATCGGATCGAGATAAAACCACTGCCAAATGAAATTGTCTTATCTTATCTTTCCATAGACATATTATAAGCTCAATTTAACCCTGTAGATCTTTCCATAGCTCGATTTGAGTGGACAAAGGTCAGGCGAGGTCAGATTATGACCGATTTTGAGGAAAGACCTATTCCGGGGTCTTTCGGACTTCAAATTGCTCCAAATTTTTGGTGAGGTCTTCTACACTTATATTATTAAGGTTGGATGAGCCATGATAAAAATTTGGAATGAATTTGATAGAGTTTTGACCCCAAATGGGTCTTGTGATTGTTGGACAAAAACTGTCTATTTAAGGACTTGAGGAAATCGGCGACTTCTAAAAGGTTTCCGGTGACGACTTGACCCCAAATCTTCGGTGAGCCTCTTAGACCCTTAGATATACATGTTAGCAAGTAGGTTAGTGATTAAATGGTGGATTTGGAGTAGTTTTAGGGCTGAAAAAATTCGGTATGCATAGAACCGAAAATAGCCCTATTCGATTCTGTGCAAACCGATTCTGTGGAGGCTGTTATGAGTTGGTTTTGAGTCTCAAATTCATCAATGAGACATGCTAGAATGTTGAGGGTCATGTTATTAAGGCTGGTGGTTCATGAATGGGTGAATTGGGCAAGAGAAATTGATGGTTGGTTGGAATTTCATAGGTTGCGCGGCGAGTTTGGTCTTGGACCCCTTGGACCGAATTTGATGAGATGCTTGAGGAGAGAATTTGTGACATTAAGCTTGAGGTAAGGGAATTCCTAATCTTATGATAGGAAGATTGGACTCAATTAGGTGAGTCGAGGATTAATTTGATCGATTTATGATAATCTTCCAAAGGGATAGCTCTTAAAATGTCCTAAGTGGTTATATGAGGTCTATATGTGATATTGCTTATGTTTAAATCATATGCCATGTCGAATGTCATTTATTGTCCTGCATGCCATGAGTATTCAAATTGTGCATGAGTTGCACTTGTTGTTTTATCTGTGAATTGAATTGAGAAGCATAGCATGAATATGACATGGCGAGACCCTAAGGCGTATGGACGCGAGGCGGGAGATGGATACCCTGATGCGATGTAATCGCAGGGTGGAGTTGATGTTGTGTGGAGCCCTGATGCGATCTAATCGCGGGGTTGAGATGGCCACGGTCCTGATGCGATCCATTCGTAGGATAGAGGTATGAGGTGATGATATTGACCTGGAGATTCATTGGAACCTGATGCGTTTACGCGGATTGCTAATGACGATCTGATGCGTTTACGTGGACCGAGCCTAATGTGATCTAATCGCAAGCTGGAGAATGAGGCAGGCAGGAAGAGGTGGTTGTGGTGAAATGGCAGGATGAGGTGTGCATGATCATCTGAGTGTGACATGGCGTCATAGTTGCATGCCCATCATCTGTGTGTCACTATATTTATTTGTATGTGCCGGTGTGATTATGAGTTTGGAAAGTTGGGTAGATAACTGCCTGAGTGGAGGGTCGGCTTAACCTAAGGTTAGGACCCACCTTACTGAAATGTGAATCTCACCCCGTTGTGGGCAACATTTGTGAGGTCCCTGATGAAGGAAACTAGGTTTGCCATGGATTAGCAAAGAGACGAGGTCACTAGAGGAAAAATGAAGACTTCTCTTTTGTGACCTTAGAATCGAATAGTAGAGATAAAGAGGATTTAGATTTGTAATAAAGAATAGTATATTTGACCTTTATTAAAGGTGTGCCCCTGTGTCCTAGGTCATCGGGTGTTGCTTTATTTGTAAATTGGAGTTGGCATTGCTTCCGCATGCATGTTTCTTTCAGCGAATAAGACATTGGCTGTTGGATCTTGGAGCTTTCGTAAAGGAACGGCTTGGTGGGATGCTCGCGTGCTCGCCGAATTCGGGGCGTGACAATCTGTCAAACCAAAAGGCATCACTGTAAATTCATAGTGCCCATATCTCATCCTAAAAGCCGTCTTCAGAATATCCTCTTTCTTAATTCTCAACTGATGGTACCCTGTTCTCAAGTCTATCTTAGAGAATACCGAAGCTCCCTGCAACTGGTCAAATAAATCATCAATCCTTGACAACGGATATTTGTTCTTAATGGTCACTTGATTCAATTACCTATAATCAATATACAAGTGCAAGGACCCGTCCGTTTTCCTCACAAATAACACCGGTGCTCCCCACGGTGACGCACTCGGCCTACTGAATCCTTTATCTAATAACTCTTACATCTGCACCTTCAACTCATTCAATTTCGATAACGCCATTCTATAAGGTGCTTTCGAAATTGGCTTCGTCCCAGGAGCTAATTCAATTACAAACTCAATTTCTCGTTCAGGCGGTAATCTAGGCAATTCTTGGGAAAAGACATCCGGAAATTCATGTCCACCGCTATATTTTCCAATTTTGGCTTCCCAACCATCGTATCAACTACCGCAGCCAAATAAGGTTGGCATCCCTCATCTAACAATTTTGTCGCTTCCAGTGACGAAACCAAAGGAATATAAATTCCTCCCGACTCCCTTTAAACTCAAAGCTAGGGCGACCACTCGAAGAAAAGCAAACTATTCTATCACCACAATCCACCAGAGGCCTTTGTTGACTCAGTCAATCCTTCCCAACGATTATATCAAAGTCAAATATAGGTAACAAATCCAAATCTATCTTTTCCTCTCTACCACCAAAGGCTATTTTGCAATCCGTACAGTCTAACGAAACTATCACATTGTCCTTTAGTGGAGTGGTAACATGCAATCTCAAATTCAATGGTTTCATATCCAAATCAATCATATCTGCAAATTGAGCAGACACAAAAGAATGTAAAGCTTCAAGATCAAATAAGGCATAAGCAGCTTGATCATTCAGATAAATCATACTTGTGACCACACCAGGTGCGTTCTCCGCTTCACCTCGTGCCACTGCAGACACTGGCCCTTGAGCTGGTGATCGATTCAATTCATTTTGTGGAGTAGCAGCTATAGGTCCTATTTGCAACCGTGGTCCCTGAGGTCTCGATTCTGGAATTTGGTTGGGACAGTTTTTCATCTGATGACCCAATTGGCCGCACTTAAAGCATGCTCCCGTTCTAGTTAGGCAAGGTCCATACTCATGCTTCCTCCCACAAAGACGATAGTTCAAGTTGGACTGGTGCGGCGGCTTCCCAATATTCTTCCTTGCGGTTGAAACAAAACACCTATTATTGGTCATTGTTATCTTACCAAACTGGCGATTGTCTCGAAATGAGCTGAATCGCGATCCAGATGCGACGTTTCTCTCTCTTAGGTCTCTCTCAATCATCTTTCCCCATTCATATACTTTCTTGTATGTTCTTAAATTCAAAACTATCATTTGACTACGAAGTTCGGGTCGTAACTCGTCTCAAAATCTCCGCACCTTTTCTAGCGAGTCTTCCACATACCTTGGAGCATATCTTGATAACCTAGCAAATTCAGCTTCATATTGATCCACTGCCTTGTGATTCTGACGCAAATTCTGAAATTCCACTAGTTTCCTTTCTCGCGTAGTCTCCGAGAAATACTTGTCGTTGAAAACAGCTGTAAAAGCAGCCCAACTCAGGGCAGTACCCTCAGGCAATACCTCATCCTTCGTAGCATTCCACCAGTCATTTGCGATACCTTCTAGTTGGTAAACTGCCAACAGTACTTTTTCCTCATCACTATATCTTAGAACCCCAAAGATTTTCTTGAGTTTTTCTATCTACCTAGGTGCCAACTCTGGATCTTTCGTACCATTAAACTAGAGGGGCTTTAACTTCACAAACTGTTCAACTAGTTGTCCCATTTGTCTAGTCACAAGCTCATTACTTGATGCATTACCTACCTCCATACCTTGACCACTAACCTCATTAACTCGAGCATTACCAGTTTCAACACCCTGGCCAATGCTGGCATTAAATCCACTATCCACATTATTACCAGTTGTCGCGTTGACAGTAGCCAAGGCAGCTCCTATAGCCTGGGTAATAGCAGCATCTCTATACTGAGCTTGCCTATCTATCAAGTTCCCGATTCGTTCTAATACTCTCAATACATCACCCATTCCAAGATTCTCCACTATAAGTGGCCTCGAACTAGAAGCTCCACCTCTAGGTATCCCACGTTTGTCAGGTCGGTTGCTCATCCTTATACTACCTGTACCACTTTAATTTCATCACGGAATTAACGACTTAGTTCATCTACAAAATTCCAGTGGTTTTATGCTACACAACAAGCAGCACTAATACTAAAGCAATCGTTCACCCAGTCATTCTCAGGAGCACAACAATTAAAAACGTACAAGCATGCTTCAATTTCAAACACAACACTCAATATTTCATTAGGCGAGCATCCACAATTAATACACACGCTAAGTACGTAGCTTGGTCACTATCTAGTCATCACCACTACACCACTTTCATGATGTCAATCACATGCGCCAATTTATATGCCAAGCATTTCTTATTTGACTCTAATGAATCCCCTTACGGTCTCGCTACCCAATCATCCCGAGCCTCATTCCTCCTTATTACTCCTTTCCTAAATCGACTTGGATCGAGGTAACCTTGCTCGGATACCACTTTAAACTAGGATGTCAAGCCCCGTTACCTTACGAGTGCGCTCATCCGCTCATGCCGTAAATTCAGTCCAAGATACCCTTCTCTACGGAGATAAATAAATGAAACTCGCATGCGGAAGAGTAAAAGAAAATAAATACATAACTCCATGCAAGGTAATTCAAAACAAAATAAAGAATGAGATAGGAGGCAAAAGAAAGAGTGATTTACATATCAAGAGAACGAGTTTGTACAAACGAGGCCAGTGACTAGGTAATACCACTAGCTAAGGTCGAGGAAGACAAAATGGCGAACAAAAGGCACTCATTAAGCCCCACCAAAAAGATCGTCACCGCCAAAAGACAACTCTAATGGTCGCGTGATCTCAAGCCCATTAAGTGGTACTAGTATCTTCGGCTCGACTCAGGTCCTCCGTGGGATCGTAATCGAGAAAGTTTATTATCGTACTTCTATGGCGTCCTCTTCCATCTCATCTTTCGAGTCAGAAATCTCGATCACCTCGATGCTCTCCTCTCTAGCGGGGTCTCCTCTAGAACATTCCTCGAGCCTACCACGGAACCTTCTACCTTGATTTCATCTCGAGAAAGATGGCACCACAATGGAACTACACGTCTTGGAACCTCGTGAGCCTTTAATAGACCAATGGTAACTTCCCCAGCTCTCCTGAACTAGGCCTCAAAACGATGTGGCTTCCAATCTTCCTCTCCCTCATCAACCCATACTACTGTACTCTTCCTAATATAAACTGTACCTCGTCTATTTAGAAATTCCTCAAAATAGGCCGTCATCTCCTTCGAGTCTCCTAGGCACATAGGCAGCATACTCAAAGTTTGGGATCTAAATAGAAAAGGATCCCACGACGGGTTGAGACTTACGTCTCAGCAAGCTACCCTAATTCTAAATTAGACCATCAGTCCCGCCAGACGAACTATCGCAGCAACAAGCAAGCAGTGATAGAAGGACAAATGACATTTATACAAAAGCATCATATCAAACATCTTGCAAAGAAATTATACTCGAGACAAATAAAAAGAACTGACCCTAGCTTCCATACTAGCCAAGAACCACATCAACACCACATGAATTAATAACCCATAAAATTCTCAATCTACAACTCAATGGATTAGTCCGCGTTCAACGCATTAGACTACCAAGACAAATAAACCCGCGTTAAGCCGCGTCAGGTTTACTAACCAATTTTCAACTCATGTCAACATGTACAATTCCTTATCCCGCATTAGGATGCATCAGGATATCATTCAATCACAATCCCATGTTAAGATGCCTCAGGGTATACTTAGGATGCAATCTCGAGTTAAGACGCCTCAGGATACCGTAGGTCTCAACAAATATCTCAAGTCAAGAATTGTCTCAACAATCATTTAATCACATTCTCATCACGAGAAATTTCAGAAGGTCTATCATAAACCATTGGCTTGTCAAAAAGGTCGTAGTTTATCACAAAACATAACTCAGGAGTCACATAGTCTGTAGCCACATAATCAAGTAGGACATACCAACAAGTACATCATCAATTCAGGAAAAAGAACTACAATTTTAATAACAAGCGAGCGCTCATGGCTCGTTCCTCAACAACTCAATTCAATTTTCTCTCAACCAAGTATAACAAAATTGTCAACTCATCGATTTCGCAATAAAACTATCCAGTTGCGTCCAAATGTTCTAATATAGGTTTAGGGGTCGCTTAACTTCGTTCCAATTAGCAAATTTTCACCAAAATCCCTTGTCAAGCTCAGCTTCCAAACAAGATCACCGCTGTCCAAAATAGGGTAGCAATATACTTAAGCGATAATTCATCGTTTCAGTCAATTTCTCTTTTCTAACTTCAACTCCACACATCGTACACTTTAATAGCACCCTAAATTGCATTCTAGTATGCCTTAACACCACATTTAGAGCATGATGACGTCAAGAACAACCCCCAACAGAACCAGTGTGCTCAGAATTGAAACAGAGCAGAACCGGTTCTGCTCTTCCTTGCCTTAATAGTCCACAAATCATCTTTAAGTCCCAATTTTACATCAATTCCACTTGGAAAAACCTTAATCCGCATGTTGTAGAGCTCCATAGAAATTTTCGAAGTCAATTAACATTCCTAAGACTTCCAAATAGACCGACTCCTCTCAGCTCACCAACGGTCAGATTTTGCTCTTAAAAACCACATTGATTCAACCATCGAAACCTAATCGAAAATTAACCCAATCAACGGCTCCAACTCAGTGAACATACTACATGTCATGTAACTCCCATAAAAATTTTGGAGCCAAATGAAGTCTCTAAGAGGGTGAATCATAGCCCTCTCTCGGTTAGCTTAGAATCTGTCTGGTTTTCTTCCAAAAATTCCTATAAATTAACCAGACCTCCAAAAGTCACAAAACCAATTAGAGCTTATCAAGGATAGGTTAAACTAACCTGTGGTGGTCGGCAGCTGGCCAAAAGGTCGCCGGAGGAGGCTCTCGTATGGACCAAACCGGGCGGCAGAGGCTGGTCGGAATAGAGCAGTTTCTGCTCTTGAGAAGAAAACACAAAATGAAGGGGAAAAGGAGGGAGATGGCTCACAAAAATTTTGAGGGAGCAGATGATATGATTCTAATCACTTTTGATTAAGCTTCTAGAAGGGTTAGAGTGAGTGGAAAATTAATGACTATCGCCCATGTATTGACACTTATCCTAGAGTAAATAATATCAAAGCTCAATTTACCCTCTTGCCCCTTAGATTTTCGGCAGCCTCCTTTGGGATGAAGAAAATGTCAAGTGACTAAAATTCCCTTCTCAAACCAATTAGGCAAGGTTAACTCTCCAAGGGCAAAATGGTCTTTTCACACCTTTCACCCAAAATTTCGGTTTCTTGATATTTTTCACCCTTGATTAGGCGACGTCCAGTCCATATCAAATGTTGGAATCCCTCATTTCCATTTTCAAATTTCGAGATCCTATCTCATGATTGATTTTCCGTCGATCGAAATTCCAGTTTGTCTCGAATTAACGGGTGGCTCTTGCGGACGTTACGCGTATCGACTCTGTGATTCTCATCAAACTTAGGATAACTCAAACTACGATAATTTTGATTGTCATGTAATCGCGAGGGTCTATCCCTAACCCCGACGGCAACGATCGGCACAATTCGATTTAGGAAAATTTTGCAAATTATACTTTGGTTAAGCGGTATCACCCGCATCCTAATCGTACAACACTAGCAATGTCTTCCTTAATCGTTTTTAGATCGACCTCGGTTCTAAATGTTCCCTTGACGATCCTTATGGTCAAAGTATCATTTTCTAATCGAGTTTCCTAGGTTCACGTACTTCATCGCACGTTAGCCTTTCCCCTCTGGTTAATTGACTCAAGATTGATCAAATCTGAGCGAGACGTACACGTCGATGCCGACCATGCCATCTAGGACGACCGGCATCCACATCAAGGATTCTATATCAAAATTGATTGGATTGACTCAATTGACAAAATATGAAAAGGTTTAAGACTCAATTGATAAATTAAAAGATTTAAGACTGAATTGATAAAAATGCAATAGATTTAAAACTTTTTGGAGAAATTTCTCGTCTATAAAATAATGGTAGGAGATTTGTTATTTGAATGGTCAGAGATCCTCCAAGGGCCCTTTATATCCTGTAAGTCTCGCTGAAGTCTTGTATCACCAAGGTTCGGATCTGCTCTGGGCCATATGGCCCCATGAAAAGCTCGAAACTCTTGATTTGTCCAGGCTTTGGTTCGACGGATTTTACTCGTTCTTGCCTTCCGAAATCGAATCTGATTTACACTGCTACCTAGCGTGCTTGGTTCTTCAATTTTACTAAATGTGAGTTGCGCTTTGTGTTGTAAGCCCGTTATTAACGAAGGGACCACACTCGAGAAGGGTGTGATGCCTCTGTTGGTAAAATATGATCGAATGTAATGAACAAAAAAATCATACTCTGAGGCGCGATAGCATTCTTTTTAAGCTTATTATTTGCACCCACAATGTCGCTAATAATTGCCGGCAAAAAATCCTCTTGAATACAACAAAGTCTCAATCGAGAATATTAGATAGCAATTCTAATATTTATTCAAGAACTCTCTAAGAAACAATAAAAAACGAAGGACGTACTTCCCTTCCGTGGAAAGAATGAAAATTGAAAAAGAACAAGACCAAAATGAATAGAATAGTAGAATGTATAATGAGAAATAAACACACATTTTCGAAAAGATTGCAACTTTTCATAGGTGAAAAAATTGTCAATTAATATAAAATTAGAAAATAAATAAATAATTCTTGAATAGTGCCAATTTATGATCACAACCATGCAAGCGTACGAAGTGTGTCTAATAATCGTACAATCAAATACGGGTATAGTGAAGTCTAGCCCACTTGCCCATTTCTTGCTTTTAAAAGACTATAGTAATATTCTAATTAATAAAGAGACTTGCGCTATTCTTTCCATCCTATGTGAGGTTGACAAAGACAATTTTTATTTGTTTTATAAACAAACTTCAACAGCCTCTAGCGACGATGACATGGATGGCCAAACATCTTTGGGATGTCCGATTTAGGAATTTCGACTGTAATTTTGGTACATCCCAAATATGCAATCTATTTGCGGCATAAGATTAGCGAATTTGAAAAGTGTCAAAATTGAGTGCAGCTTAGGACTTGTGGCAACACTTCTCTACAAGAGATCAACTTCTGACCATAAATTAATTTCTCTACTTTTCCTCAAAATCAAAAGTTGATTTTTCTATATCTGCTCCAGATTGATTTCTGATGAGAGAAATTTGTTTGGTAACAGTTGAAAATTTTTACTTTTGAAATATTATTAACAAAACCTTCGGCGACTATGGTCGTAGGCGGTTGGCGGGGGTGGCAGTCGATAGGCAACGGTGATCAGCGGTAGTAGTCGACGGTGGCGGCGAGCAGGCGGGTGGGCAGCAGTCAGTAGGTGTCGACCGCGACGGCGGGCAACGGTCAATGGCGGCAGCGATCGGCAGAGGCGGGTGTAGTCCAAAAAGTGATTCTGAAGTCGAGAAGTTAACATTTTTCACTTCTCAAAATAAGCAAAATATCCTATCATAAGCGAAAAATCATACTATAAGTCAATTTTTTTTATCAAACAGGTTTTTACTTCGAAATTATTTTTAACAAATGAATTTTTTTGTCAAAATAAATTGACTTTTAAAATTGTTATCATGCAAGTCCGGTTGCAGAGATTGATTCCTGCGCTGGTCGGGAACCGAAATGACAAGGCATAGTCACGGTAGAGACGATGACTTGAAAGGGTGCCAGTACAAATAGATGTTTGTGATCGTTGACGCTCCAACTCATCATCCCCCAGACATCAAATGTTCGCAGCAGTCTGGCTTCTCTGCAAAAAAGTACCGAACATATTCCTCCACTTGCATGTCCATAGGACCACACGGCTTCTTCCTCAAACATGCATTATCGTATCAGCTCATTTGGATTGATCTTGGGAGGGAATAACTGTGCACGCAGTTTACCTTTTTTATTTTCATTTCTTTTACTGTCTGAGTGACTTCCAGTTCCGGATTCGGACAAGGAAGGAGATGAAAGAGGAACCAGATCGTTGGAGAAGAACTAGTGAACATGGAAGTAACGAGGTTCGGAATTGGTCGTCCATTGGAATTGTCAATCAACCTCCTTTTGTCAATGACCGAGACCAATTGGAATCCTCTAAGATTTCAAGTGGTAATTTTTACATCTTAAAGATACCTTATGGAGGTTATCGTCGGATGAGAAAATTCTAAATAAAGGTTTGAAGTGTTATCATTTTCTCAAGTAAGTATCTCTAATTAATCTTATTTCAAATAAAGGCCTGAAGTGACATAATAAATTTCAAATAAGCACCTAAAATGATTGTGAAGTCTCTAAAAAAGGCATGACCTAAAGAATCCTCATTTTAATTTTTATATATATATATTTTTCTTTCTTTTCGTTTTTTTATTTTCTTAATTTAAAAAAGAAAAGAAAAAAAATACACACATAAGCTAGGGTCGATATCCTACCGCTAGTGGGGATCCCACGAAGGCCAGCAGGGTCGCAGTTCCTCGGTGAAGGCCGAGGACCCTATCGACCAGAGGTGAGGGCTAATAGGCCCTCTCCTGGATTTGGTTGGGTAAGGATCGTGAGCCCTCTCCCTATTTTGGCAAGGGCCTGCTGGGTCTCGTCGAGGGGTTGGCGACCTTGTCAGCCTTCGCTCTCCCAATCCCCCGGCTGTGGAGGGGCGGCCATAGATCTTCTAGTCTGTATGTGTGTGTGTTTCTAATTTTTAAGAAACCGAAAAAAAAATAGAAAAAAAATCAAATAAAGGAAAATGGCAAAAATATCGTTGAATTCATACCCTAAGTCTAGATGTTTATTTGAAGCCCTTATTTAAAATAAGATTCATTTGGGGCATTTATTTAAGAAATTTCAAAAAATTTCCTCATCGATTCTCTATTTTTCTGTTCGTTTACATGTTTCTGCAATGTCCAAGGCACGACACCATCCACGGCCATCTCGAGCCGCGTAGCTTCATGAGAAGAGAGATAGACAGTGATAAGGACGCGATTGCAAGGGGGGATCGGTGACTGCACAAAGACGCAAGAGCGAGGGCCGACGTCCGACATATTAGGACGTTTGATATAAAGAAATGATCCTTTTTTAAAAGCATTTTCTTTTTGGGCACGACGTATTTTGTTTGTTTTCTTCTCTTTTTTTCGCGGGATTCACTTTTTCATATTCTCTCTCTTGTAGTTCTGTTTCTATCTATCGCTTCGACACCGCCAATGGCCATACCTATATGAAGGCCTGGCAGCGATGCTGGGCTCTCTTGATGTTGGCTTGTTCCTATGGAAACTCTATGGCAATTTGAGCAACGCCCATAGAGGTTAAAAAATAGAGGCGAAGTAAAGATGAGTGACAAAATGACACGACAAGGTCGTGAAGTATATGAAGAGATGATAGTGGTTATAGTAACCGAGGACGAGACAATTTCCTCACCATGCCTGTGTAGCAAAGGCCTTTTCTTTTAGTGATTCTCAAGGCAATAGTAATGGCAATGGTCAGAGCTTCGATGTGAAGGATGAGAAGGAAGACAACTTTGACAAGACAAAGGGGATTAACAACATTAACAAGGATGATGACGAAGTTGGCAGACGTGTACTTCAGGCTCATAATTAAGAGGGGTAGATGCAAGCTCCGGCCAGAAGCCTCTCTAGCCGAGAAACTCTTTCGACTTCGTCGCCAAAGCAATTTTCCAACGAAACCAAGACAAATTGGTTAACTAAACTTGTGAGCTAAAAAAAGACTTTTTGCTAAAAGATAATAATAATAAAAAAAAGAACTTTGTTTTTGTTGTTTTCATTTCTTTCATTTAAATGATATGAAGAGAGCTAGAAAAACCCAAAAGAAGAGATCTTTCCCATTGTTCCGGTGAAATACAAACACATTTCAATTATTTTTTGTTCCTGAAGAGATATTACATCTTCACTTGCCAAACATTTTTTCAAGGTAAGAGAAAACGAACTAATTTGCATTTATTTTAATCCAATTTTTTTGTTGTTATTATTATTATTATTATTATTATATGATCTTGTCAATCATCACGTGTCCAATCGTCTTATATATACTAGAGATTTCGCAAGTGCCCTCGGTCTTCCCCATTTTCTTCTATTGGTTTAAAAAATTAAGAGATAAGTGTATTAAAACATGTTACGAAAATACAATTGAGTCCTAAAATTCACAAAAAATGCAACCAAATTCTAAAACTCGTCAAGTTGATCCAATCTAATCTTTCAGTTCTAACTTACCTAACAAAAAATGATGACATGACTTATTTTAATCGTTTTACTTTCTTACGTGGCAACTAATTCAACTTATTCACATCTGCAAAACGAAATCGGATGATTAGCTTATCCAAAATGACATCTCTCCCTCTTTACAACCGAACGTCGTCTCCTTCTCGGGTGAGAACATGTATGAACCCTAAGCCCCAAACTCATCATCGTCGCTTGAATATCGTCTCCTTCCCATATTGTAGGCGACTAAACCCTCAGCTCCAAACTCATGTTGTCTATCTGGCTCTGTACAAAATTCACAACCGTCTTCCTTTGAACCTTAAGCCCCAAATCAAGTTCGACGATTTGGACATCCTTCGTGATATGGTTCCCATCTTCTTCGTAAAAATTGATAGGGAAACATATCTAGAGAAAATATGGCTCGATTATACCACATCAATACCATTACCATACAATATACTTTTATGCTAATACATGGAGAGTTAATGTGTTGAAACCCAATAGAATCCACGATTGCCATCGATATGACTTGGATCACAAGACGGCTTGAATGAGTGAGTAAAATATCATATTGATTGGCCTCTTAGGGTGTGTTTGGTCGACCGAATAAAACTCATGATATGATATATTTTATCCTATCATGTATTTGGTAGTTGTCTAGAATAGGATATAGGGGAGATATAGGAGGATATAGGGGGATAAAACAATCCTAAGGAGAGGGTGAGATAGAGTTTGATAGGATTTCTATTATCTATTGCTAAAGCCACTCCCTCTTTGCCACGCCTTGTCCGCCTCTTGGCCATATACAGCTTGATAGATTTGAGAATTGAATAATGCAAATTAATAATTACAATTAGGCACAAGGCCAATATAAATATACATACAAAGAAGGGCAAGAAAGTAAATATACATACTAAAGGAAAAGACCCTATTCCATGTATATGCAATATATCTAACACTCCCCTCAAACTTAAGGTGGGTCAACCAACGAGAGTTTGTAAAGAAGAGCATAAAACCATTGTGAGGTAAGAGATTTGGTGAATAAGTCAGCAATATACTTCTGCTGAGAGAGAATAATACCACGTCGACTGCGAGCAACCTCAATACCGAGAAAATAACTTAAGAAACTCAAATCTTTCATAGCAAACTGACGGTGAAGATGTTGCTTAGTATAAGTAATATGAACAGAGTCATTCCTAGTAATAATCATATCATCTACAAATAAGAGCAGAATAGTATAACCAACTGAAGAGGTATGAGTAAACATAGCATGATCATTCTTACTCTGAACAAAGCCAGCTGACCGAACGACATCTGCCAAACATTCAAACCAAGCTCGAGGAGCTTGTTTGAGACCATAAAGAGCCTTTCAAAGACAACATACCTGGTTGGGCGAATGAGGCAGACCTGGAGGTGGATGCATATAGAGTTCCTCCTCAAGAACCCCATGAAGAAAAGCATTCTTCACATCAAGCTGAAAAAGAGGCCAATTGCGAATAGAGGCTACTGCAAGAAGAGTACGAACAGAAACCATTTTGGCAACAAGTGCAAAGGTATCCTCATAATCTATCTCATACGTCTGGTCAAAACCACGAGCAACAAGACGCGCTTTTATAACGCTCAATACTACTGTCAGAGTGAGTCTTGATTTTATAGATCCAACGACAAGATATCAAGGATTTTCCTAGTGGAAGAGACACAAGATCCTACGTACCAATGCGCTCTAGAGTAGATAATTCCTCAGACATAGCATCACGCCATTCAGCATGTTGTACGGCATACGATAATTTGACAGTCCTTGCAAAGAGTGAACAACAGCCACAAATGAACCAAACTCATCAAAATAACTTGTAGCCGCCACATACCTAGCCGGAGGATGACGATCTCGGGAAGGATTCTGCCGAGGGGATGGTTAATGAGAATCATTAAGAGGCGTCGAAGTAGCATGTGAAGTAGACGAAAGAGGAGGCATAATAGGTGAAGGTCGCAATACTGGATCTGATGGGGAAGATATAAGAGGACGAACAGGAAATGGATCAAGAGGAAAATCCACAAATACAAATGGAGAAGACTGTGAAGAAGTAGAGGCAGTAGAAAAGAATGTTAGGTGCCCAAAGAACTGAACACTACGGGAGATACGAATACGGCGTAAAGAAGGATCATAACACCTATAACCTTTGTGTTCTGTATTGTAACCTAAGAAAGCGCACCGAATTAATTTTGCAAAAAGTTTGGTACATTCATGGGGTGGAAGAAGCGCATAACACGTACAGCCAAAAACACAAAGTTGATGATAAGTAGGTGGTTTTGAGAAAAGACGCTGGAGAGGGGTGGCTTTGGAGAGGACGAGAGAAGGAAGTCGATTTATTAGATAGATAGTAGTAGATATTGCTTCAGCCTAAAATTTAGCAGGAACCGAATTGGACAACAAAGAGTACGAGTAGTATCTAAAATATAACGATATTTTCGCTCAGTAAGACCATTTTGAGCAGGAACACAAGGACATGACAACTTAGGTAAGGTTCCTTTAGAAGTTAAGAAGGAACGAAAAGCTAAAGAAAGACTCCCCACCAGAATCAGAACGAAAAACTTTAATAGTTTAGAGAATTAAGTAGATATCATGGCTGCAAAAATTTTATAGATAGAGAGAAATTCATCACGAGAACGCGTGAAATAAACCCATGTATAACGAGAATAATCATCAATGAACGATATATAATACTTGAATCCACTTTTAAAATTTTGGGGAGCAGGTCCCCAAACATCTGAGTGTACTAAATCAAAACAAAAAGTAGAAACAGAAGAACTAACAAGAAAAGGAGATGCAAATTGTTTAACTGAAGGACAATTAGTACAAAGACGCACAACAATAGATGAAACATGCCTAAGTGCAACCTGCTGACGCAGAAAAGACAAACGAGAAGCAGATATATGACCTAGACGTTGGTGCCAACAGTCAAGATCGAAGGTGGCAAGAATAGGTTGAGGTGA
The DNA here is from genome assembly GCA_028455895.1 of Rhodomyrtus tomentosa. Taxonomy (NCBI): domain Eukaryota; kingdom Viridiplantae; phylum Streptophyta; class Magnoliopsida; order Myrtales; family Myrtaceae; genus Rhodomyrtus; species Rhodomyrtus tomentosa. The sequence continues at coordinate 5,154,328 of JAPCWY010000003.1, read as the reverse complement.
AGGAAGCTGGAAATGCTGCATCATATACTATCCTTTATGTCTACTACCCCTGCCAATCGTCCAGCCACTTGTACGTTCCTGTACAACACAAGAATCAGCAATAAATGTCACCATATAACTCATATCGGCAAGTTGCCCAATAGATAAAAGATTCAGGGCTAAGTTTGGTATATGCAACACATTGGGCACATTAAAACTGTCAGGGATAATAAGATGGCTTTGCATAGCAGTAGCAAGAGAGGATCCATCAGATATAAAGAACCCTTCTAGACTTTTAAACGTAGTTTGCTAAGTGAGATAATGAGTAGATGCACTCATGTGATGAGCAGCCCCAGAGTCAAGAATCTAGGAAGAGCTATTATCTAAGGATTGTGCAGCAGCTGTTGTAGCAACAGTGGAGTATGTGCCAGAAAAACCAAGATGAAGCTGAACTAAACGAGAAAGCCGAGCTTCAATATTAACAAGACGATCATCTAAAGACGAGGATGAAGTGACATGATCCATGGATGGAAAAGAGACAGGTGTAACTCCAAACTAAAACTGCACTCTAAGCTAGGACCAATGGGCCAAGGAATCTCGCACTTAGACGGTCAGCAATAACAAATTTGCAGTAGCTAATCGGTGCCTTTAGCAATACCAAATAGCAGGTATTCAATCTTGAGCCGTAAATATAATCCACACTGAAAATCAGCAAAGGAAACCACCAAAACTGCTAGGGGTGAGCGGTTCTAAGTTTCGGGTAGGTTCCACTTGAAACCTGGAACTTACTCGTTAGTACATGTTCCTCATTTTTTGGAACCCGGAACCTACCCTGCAAACTCTAGAACTTGAAACCTACCCTATCAACCCTATCACAAGTTCCAGGGTCCGGTTCCAAGGTACCCGAGAACCTACAAGCAGTTTCAAGTAGTTTCACAAGTATTCAAAGTAATTCATTTACTCGAGAACCTGAAGGGCATGATCTTTTTCCTAATCAGAATTTTCTTGAAAATCTCAGGGCAACTCTGACAAAAGAAAACTTTGTAAGCCATCTCGATCAAAATGACACATAAGGAATATTGTCATGACAATTACCTGCATTCTCCTAACTTCACTAGAGTAATGGAGCGTTTTGCATCTAGAATTACTTTTCTCGTATATACTAGCTTAAAGAGCTCTTGAAAGACAGATTAGATGCTCAAGACTTGTTCTAGTGTTAGAAAGGTCAGAGGACTGACTTGTTAACCAGTTATGAAATGTAAATCAAAGGATTTTGCTAATTCCAAATTTTACCAAAATCCTGATCTACCTAAATGTCAAGTACTCTCAATCACGGCATTTTTCCATGTATACAATGGAAAGAGTTGCTGAGGGCTTACGATTTCACTGAACAACTTGATTTTAATACTCATTCAAAAATGCCCATGTCCATATGGACATCTTTTTTTGTTTATATTTTCTTTAAGAAGATATATATACAACCTACCAGAACAGAGAGCAAGTTTTGTTGATCAAAATACCAACAAGGGAAAAACAAAATATTCATTGAAGACCAACCATAATCTATCGTTATGACAGGACTTCCGTCTAATTTCGATTGAACGTCTAGTTACGATAGTTCTCTCTTTGTTTCTACAATAGATAGAAAATAAGCAAATACCTGCGTACTAGTATGTATGTATTGAAAGAGAACATCACCTCTCAACAGAAAACATAGAGCTTTAGGGACAATGACAATGAAAAAAAAAAAAAAGAAGTTACTGAAGTCTGCCGAATACAATAGAAACAAGATGGAATAGTGATGAATTCCAATAACAAATAAAGTAAGCCTTTTCATCAGCAGAATAGCCAATATAAGAACGAATCATTGTCCACATATATTCCATGAAAAAGAGAACAATTTCCAAATTAGTTTCGATTGAAACATAGCATAACATGAGGGATCAATAAGACGAACACCTTAGCTGCACTCATGAGCTCAGTGACCAAGCAAAAGCAATCCGACCTGACATTACGAAAATCACCTAAATGGGTAGATGAGGCATGACGAATCGACTTGAAGCTCAAAATCAAATGCACCCACTAATATTTCAATAACCCAATTCGACCTTCGCACATTGAAAGAACGAAATGCTACCACGAGATAGACGGGACTTGGGAGAGAGAAGCAGCTTGAAAGGAGACCTTCTTGGCGCTGGCGAGCTCCTCATCGTACAACATAGAGGCAAGGGAGAAGACCAAAGCCTGAGAGGTGAAGTAGGAGGGAAGAGAGAAGAGATGTTGTTTGGCGAATTTGGGTATTCAAGAGCTAAAAAAAGAGGCTACCACTCTCAAATGGAATAACAAAGGGCGTGCGTGCTGCGTTGAGAGTCTCAGGAAGAAAATTAAAAAGCTACGGTTTAGACATCCGGTTCTGGTTTCGGTTCGGTTCCATGGAGAACAGGGAACCGGAACCGGAACCGACGGTTCCTAAAAATGGAGAACCGGGAACCGGAACCGAACCGACGGTTCCTAAAAATGTAGAACCGGGAACCGGATCCTAACACATCAAAACCGGGAACTGAATCGGAACCGGCAGTTCGGTTCTTCGATTCTCGGTTCTACCCTGCTCACCCCTAAAAACTGCATTGTTGCAGTCCCGAGCAGCAGCAGAACCTCCCTAAAATCCAAAACAACAGCCACAAGTATAATCCCCAAATTCTCAATGTGAACCTCACTATGTTTCCACAGAACCAGCAAAAGAAAGCCAAATTCTACCAGAAACGCGGATCAGTTACTGAGGACTAACAACGACACGCTTTGATGATGAGGACGACGGCTCAGGATCACTTCTCGTACTGCTGTACGAGAAACGCTGGAGGAAACAGAAACGCAAGTGTTGGTGTCAGCAGATTACCAAGGGTTGTCGGTGGAGTCTTGGATGGAAGAAAACGACAAACGCCGGAGGAAACTATCAATTCTCATTCTTCATTGACCTGCATAAGGAAATCTCCCTTCTTCATTTTTCATTTTTTTTTTTGTCGTTGAGGCCGACTCCAATGCTGAGAAAATCACCATTGACAAGAACAATCACCCACTGAGAAACGAAATCGCCGAAAAACAAAATCCACTAAGAAGGACATCGCCGGAATCCAAATCACCAATCCAAATCTTTACCTCGAAAGTGAGTTTACGCAAAGGGGGGGTTTGCACAGAAGACAAACGTGCACGAGAAGATGCCAAAATTCAACTTGCAAAACCTCGCAAAAGAAGAACTTGCGAAATCCAACTCCAGCACAAATCCAACTCAAATATTGCCTATGGTGGAAGAACGAGAAATCCTAGCTCTGATACCATGATAGATTTGAGCATTGAATAATGCAAATTAATTATAATTAGGCGCAATGCCAATATAAATATACATACAAAGAAGAGTAAGAAAGTAATATCTATGCTAAAGGAAAAGACCCTACTCCTAGTATAAGCAATATATCTAACATAGTTGCCTCTGCAATGGCAAGCCTCCGCTCCAGTTAGGGGCGCCGCCTCTTAGGCAATGGGCCGCCATCCTAATTAGAGGGGCCTCCTCTTCTACGGTGGAGGGTAAATTCTGCAAATATTTCAAGCCATAGGCAAAGGAGTTGATCGATCGTACTAAGAATGAATATCAAGCAATGCGACGCCACTTAAACCGAACCAACATTGAAGTTCGAGGGGCTTTGCTATCCCTTCAAAAGCTCTGCTATTTATAAGCAGACGACGAGAGCAGTAGCAACATGATGAGAGAGCTTGGCATGTTGACACAACAGGATTGGTTGGCCATTCTAAATTTAAGAAAAGAATATGGAAGGGATTTGCGCTTGTCAATCTTCGAACGAACGAGGCTTCAAGTAATATATATATATATATATATATATATATATATATATATATATATATATATATATATATATAATTTGTTGATCATGGTGAGATTATTGATATGCAATACCTCTCTAGTCCACCTCCATTCTTGCAGAGAATCTACTTGAGAGGATGCTTGAGGGCATTACCACACTAGCCATCGTCCCTTAGTACCCTGATGAAATTGCAGCTGAGGTGCAGTCGCCTAAAGGATGACCCTTCCTGTCTCTCCAAAATATGCCTAATCTTGTGCATCTCGAGTTGCTTCAGGCTTATGAAGAAAGCTTACTGTGCTTTAAAGTAAATGCCTAAGCTAATGACTCTAGGTCTTGATCATTTCAACGAAGTCAGGTGCATAGAAGTGGAGAAGGGGGCAATGCCTTGTCTTGAGAAGTTCATCATACAACATTAAAAGTTACTAGTGAAGCTTCCATTAGGAATTGAACACCTGAGAAAGCTGAAAGTGCTAGAGATTTTTGATATGCCGGATGAGCTTGTTAAGAAGATTGTGCAATGTGGGCAAGATGGTGACTATCAGAGAGTTGAACATGTTCTTTTCTCCGGCAAACAATTCAAGCTATAAACACAGGCGTTGATTGATAGGCGTTCCCTCGAACTCTGGCCTAACGAGCCACTGAAAATTTGTTGTGTTGACTACGAACAAGAGCTTTCGGGCGGTACAAATCAAGAATTATTATATTGATATTCGGCTTCTACCAAACAATAGATATGATAGGATATAAATATATATGAATTTAAATCCGTTGTTTACCAAACAAGAGATAAGATATGATCAAATCTTTAGACTTTTTATCATGTCATATTTAGTCTTATCCTGCGTAAAAATTCGGACGACTAAACGCAGCCTTAGATTGAAATGGTTTACGCCAAGTAAAAGAATCAGTCATGGATGGAACACATGACAGATTCGTTCTTATGGAAATAAAGATGGGATCCATAGAAAGCATCGCTGCATGATTGAAATTGGGAAAAAAAATTGAGGCATCCAGCTGTATGATTGGATGTAGAAGAGACTGGACCGAACATGAACGTCCACTTGTGTGTCGGAAAAATTCAATAAACATATGATTAGGATCTCAGATTTGCATTTGCATTTGCAAGGGCCTCTTTTGTCGTTCCCTCTTCTACTTTTTTTATTATTATTATTTAAAGCCTTGCTCATCCACTTTCTTCCTCGGACCTTACGCTTTTACGAGTTTATCAGCTGATATGTTACTCTCATTCCTACATGTTGTTCTTTCTTGAACTCGCTGTGGGGAACTGTTAAAACCCTACGCTTGATGTTCTATCGTGAAGATATTGTGGAGTAACAAAGTAGGCTTTGGTTGTTTTTTTTTTTACTGGTTTCTTGACTCGTGTTCTTTCCCTATGTATCTTTTTTACAGGTTGACAGAAAGAGGAGGGATCGAGAAGAGTGAAGTCTGTACAATTCGCGAGTCTGCGACAGTTTGTGATATGCAAGAGGAAGATGGTGGAAGAATTAGGAGGAGAGTGGAAGAATTAGGAGGAGCTCTCTCCAGTCCTGTCCAGGGCAGCTTACGAGCTGCAATGGCCAGCAGCTAAATCGTTGGTTCAAGAGCTTATCGGAACTTACAGGATCACCGATGTGTTCCTGATCCAACGGAGCAGGAGCTGAGTTTCCTCGTTGCTGTCGCGTATTGGACTGAAGGGAGCTCCCTCTAATGTTAATTGCACTTTCTCCGCCTATATACTCTTTTAGGATACACATGGAACTTTCAAATAACTTGTGTATTACAAGATTGTCGAGTTTTTGAAACGGTCTCTTCTAACAAAGTTAGGTAATCTTACATTTAACATGAAGGCAACTGCAAGCGTGTTCGTCTTATGCCTATTTCTTAGGATGAGATGCTTACGGACTTTTTTCTGTCTTGTCGTTTGTTTTGGCAAGAAAGTCGAAGCCCATTGTCCACGCTAAAGTAGGAACCGGCCATGTAATTGCATCGGAACTTCTGCCTTCACGTTTGATCTAGTGTAGCAGGTTTAAATGTTACACTCGTTCACGAAAATGACATTGTAATGTTGCATAACATGCACTACACTGCATATAGAAGGGAAAGGGAAGTCAGAAAAGAATCCGAAATGGTTAGGGCTACGTTATGTTAACGTTAAGACGCTAAGATGTTCAATATCCGTCTAACATGCTAAACAAATGGCTTCAAAAACGTGCGAGATCTTATCGATGGCACTTAAGCATTCTGCACCATGTCATACTTGAGTTATGTAAGTCCCGTTGGTGCCATGTTTACTATGTTCGTGAGTCCTATCCGATCTTTTATTTTATATCAAACGAAACGTAAATGAGTCATGGCATGATCCTATTGTCTGCTTTCTTTTGATCTAGATTGGAAATATTGTTTTGTTAAGTGAAGAGCTCTTTTTATTTATGTATAAAGACTAAACGTCGCTCAACATCGAAACCGTGTATCTGGCACACGTAAATTGATTAATTGACTAATTGAATGAAGGGATTTGAGAAGCTGACGGTGCAATCTTAACCACATGTATTATGAATGGAAAAATATATATTTTGCTATCAAGGCGGGACCCACCTCTATTCTTATGCCTAGCATTTTTATCGCTATACTGTTACGCTAGTAGGATCCTTGAACGAATGTTCCCTTGGCTGCAACTTTGCAAATTCAGTTGAATGAATGTTCCCTTCCATATTTATTAAGGGAGAGCCCACCTTGCAACTTGCAACCGTGTGCGATCTCTGCTAGGCACATACTATTATTAGCATTATTATTTTATACGGTTTTGCTATTGTTATTACTATAGTCATCGTCATCATATCCCTATTATGATGGTAAACTCCTTATGAGAATGTTAATTATGATGGTTTATCCCCATCATATAGTTGAATTATAATTACTATCATCATCGTCCTCTCTTCTTCCTTTGCCGTGGATGCACATAGACTATGTCTGAGCCGAATCACGTAGTATTCTGTCATTCCCCTTATTTTTACCAACAAAAAATCAGGAAAAAAAAACCCTAGCAGTCCATATGTGGAATTTACCTCAAAATTAGAATTTTTACCACCAAAACCTTCAAACCGGTACTCCTGTAACGAATTTATCTTTCATAACTAGTACGTTTGTGACTAACATAGAGTAGAACGGAAATCAATAGAGGGTAAATTTGTCACAAGTGCACCAATTTGGAGGTTTTGATGGTTAAAAAATTGGTTTTTGGTAAATCCATCATAGATGTATTAATTTGTGAATTTTGTGATAACAAAATCAGCTTGGAATACGCTTTGCTCTCGGGCCTGGAAGAATATTCTTGGATTGCCACTAGGCCTACGTTCTGCTTTTGGGCCTGGAAGAAGATTCTTGACCTCCGCTTGGATTTTCAGTTCCAATTTCGATGGTGGATTGGGAATTGGTGCTCTACCTCGTTCTGGTTTGATCATTGGTATGACAAGGGCCTCTATACAAACTCTTATGTGTTAGCCACCATCATTGCTTGAGGTGGCCAGATACTTATAGCGGGACAAGAGGATCAATTCTCATGGTTGGACCATCATTCGGGCTCCTTCTCTATCTTGTCGGCTTGGGAGTTTATTCATCGCAAGGGGACTGTGGTTCCATGGCACTCCTTTATGGGATCGACGCACTGTTCCAAGGCATGGCTTTCTCCTATGGCTAGTCACCCTCAATCGGCTCCCGACCCAAGTAATTCTTCTAAATTATCGTAGAATACCAGATAGCGTTTGTGGTTTTTGTCGGTATAGACCAGACTTTGTGGATCATTTATTCTTCGAATGTAATGCCACTGACACTCTTGCGTTGGCTTGGGCCGAGAAGTGCAATTTGGGATGATGGAATCAGACTTTGCAGGACAAACTTTGATGGGCCATTCAACATATTAGCGGCCAGCACTTCTATCAGCGAATAGCACGCTTTTCCTTTGGAGCTCTTTATCATATCATTTAGACAAAGCGCAACCATATTATATTGAGAGATCGCTCTTTCTTTGGGCCATGAAGTATCTCCAGAAGGTTGTCAGAGACAAGGCCCTCACCTTTGATTAGGTGGAGGATTGCCCTCGGAATAGGCGGATGCAAGTTAATTGGTGCATTTCGGCATCAGAAGATATGATTAGTAGTTGACGAATTGATTAATAGTTGACATTCACAAAATTGTTAATCATATCTGCTTATGTAAACGCTTGCATAAGATCGTCCTCTTACTTTGTATGTTGCGATTTGGAGAGTTAATATATACTTTCTTTACGAAAAAGAATGCTTGGTTAACCAATGAACTGGCTTTTGACTTTGGCACGAGATTAGGATTTATTGAAAAAGCACAAGTAGTACAACAACATTCGGTCGGAAACATCGTAAGTAGAGCATTGCCCATAACTTGTCAGTCATGCACGGCGAAGATATTTACGAACAAAGAAAAGAAAAAACAAAACAAAACAAAACAAAATACTGACTAGGGTTACCAGGCGGAGAGATGAAATGTTGCCAAGATCTCTCCGGCCATCTCGGCCAGGCGGAACAAAACCAATGCCGAAGCCGTCGGTACACTCAACACCACCAGAGTCGCCAATCCGAGAACAACGCCCGGTCTAGCGTCCATCATCCGAGACTGCAGAAACCCCACGGCTTCGCATATGGTCGAGTCGTAGCTCGCGTAGCAGCTCTTCTCCCAGCCCATCCACTGAGGGGGCGGCTCGTGGCTCCCCTCGGCCGTCTTCATCTCGTGGATCCGTTTCCGGAGCACGATCATCTCTCGGTCCACGAGACGGCCGCCGGAGTACTGGTCCCGACGCTCCTCCTCTCCTCTTTTTGACGCGACAACCCTGGCGTTGGGTTTCTTGACAGTTACCGCCTTCTTGGTTCGATCTGTGGAGGAGCGAGAGAACACGGGGCCGAAAGGAAACGAGGATGGGCACAAGGAAGTTGATTGCATGGCTTAGGATTTAAGGAAAATGGAGAGATCAAGAATGCAAAGATGGTTTGGTGGGTTACGCTTTTTTTTTTTTTGGTCTATGAAGATTTGGGAATGTTGGTGGTGGGTTTGTGTGTGTGTGTGTATATATTGGATGAGCGGGGCGGGAGGAGCGTGACGTGAGATTTAAGGGGGAAGAATGAACATAACAACGAGGAGTGGGGGCCAAGGGCGGGCAAGAAACGTGTTATCTGGAAGTGTCTTTGAAGCGCGTTTCTTTTATTCCGTCTTTTATGAAATTATCCGAGGAAAGACCAGGTTTTTTTTTTTTTTTTTGGGTAGGCGAAAAAAAAAGGACCAGTTTGTCGGGGTGGGAAATTGACACGTACCTTCCCTCTTATTTGCCACCGCGATTTAGTGTTAATTTATTTCAAAACCTTTCAATATTAAGTGTGTCAATTGAGCCCTATCTTTTTTTTGAGATTTGTTAATATAGTACTTTGAGCTAATTTTTACTGAAAATTACTGACATGGGCGATTTTTATGATTTTTTAAAATTGATATTCTTGTTTTGACATTTCACTTTTCTTTATTTTTCTTCTTCCTCTACCGTTCGACGGTCCTGGGGGATGGTCGGCGACACCCTCGCTGGCTTTGGGTGAGGCTCGACCTCTTCCGGATCTGCGAGTTTGACCTCATCAGATTTGGCATGGTGCAGCCTCACCCAAGATTGGCGAGGCACGAGGTTACCGAGATCGGGGGAGATGGAGCCTCGGTGAACTCGCTTTGGCTTGACCTCATTGGAATTTGGTAGGCTAGCGCCTCGCCTGTGGTGGGCCGTGAGCAGTCGTAGAAGCTCGGCGATCGGCGGAGGGAGAAGGCAAGAGGAAAAGAAAGAAAATCAATAATAAAAAATAAAAGATATTCAAAAAAGCGATTTTAATTTTTTTTTCCACGTCACTTAAAATTGACCAAAAGAATAAATTGGCAAATTTTTGAAAAGGTTGTGACCCAATTAGCATAATTCAAGCGCAATTAGTTTAGTACTTTTTTTGGGTAATTTTTTCATTTCACAAATCTATCGATGGAGATGAAAGGAGCCCATATGCTTTGGACGTACACAAGAATGTTTTCATGGTTTTGAGCATTTTGGTCGAGCCGACCTCTTCAACATTTTCGGCGTCCAACTGGGAAAACTCGTTCGACCTCTCTTTGGTCCCCTTTTTAAGATTTCCTAGATGGCAATAGGGCTCTCTGCTATGATCCGCTTTGCTTCCAGCACAAGATTGCACCTCGTAAACTCAAACTACACCATCTGAAATTGAGAGTGACCTCGTGCTAAAACCTAGCAACAAAAAAAAAAAAAGACCATGTATAAGCTGCAGAGATTTTCACGTTAGCATTTTCGGACAAAATTGACCGTACGGACTCAGTTGACAAAATTTGAAACAAAAATATAATAAATTTATGACTTTTTGGTCAATTTTTTATTTTCCGTTTCCAAGTCGAAGTAATGGCGGCGGCTGCGGCTCGCCGACAATCCTAGATGCCGGATCTTTCCTTCCATTTCGCTAGGACGTAGTAGTAGTGGAGACACATGCGTCCTCGCGTGTTCCTCGACAAACCTTTGTTTTTTTTCTTCTCTGGAAGTTGATGAGTCGGCCCCAGAGTGCACGGAATGAAATCGCGCATGCATTCTCTCGTGGCCTTCATCTCCGTTTGTCTAACTTGAGTTAAACTTTTTACCCCCCAAAAAACCAATTAATAATAACTCCGGTTAAACAAAATAGCGTCATCCATCTAAAGTAAATTAGTAACTACAGGCCTAATTCCCTTAAAAAAAGTCTCTTAATTTTAGATTTAGTCTCAAATCTAATCCCAATCCTTTTTTATTATTATTATTATAGAAAAAGCCCCCTCAATTTTATTGTTTTTTAGTTGCACACGAACACGACTGATGTGATGCAATTTGAGTAATTACATTGTCACGTGAAATTACCTTCTCGAGCGCCGCCCTTGCATTTTGAAACAATTCATTTAACCATGTGTCGTTGTTACATTGTATCCCCAGCATGAACAGTGTATTTTTTTTTAATTCTATGATAAATTTCATACTATGAATTTTCCGGAGCAATACCAAAAAAGTATTAATTCTTTTTCTAATCTTATCAGGCCAATCGTAAACTTTTTTTTTGGCCGATTCAGTATAAAACATTTTGCATACATTTCAAATCCTCATCCAATCCGGGCGAGTGAGGCCGTTGCCTAGAACATGCGAGGGATGCGACACCCTCGCCCAGGGCCGACGACATTCAATGACCCTAAGAGTTGGACAAAAGAAAAACTAAAGAGAAGAAAAAAACACATAAAATAAAATAAAAGTATTATTAAAAAGGTCTAGGTTAGCACTGGCCAGTTAAAATTGTTTAAATGAATTGAATTGTTGTAAATACAAAAAATTTAAAAGTGAAATAGCAAAAAAAAAGGGATATGTGTACTAGAAGTCCTAAAACTTATCGTGAAAGTGCAATTAAGTCATGAAACTTATAAAATGTGCAATCTGAGTCCTAAAATTTATCAAATTGATGTAATTAAGTCATTTCGTTAACATCGTTAACTTATCTAATGAAAAATATTGACGTGACATTTCAAAATTAATTAATTTCTCCAATTTTTTTATTATGTTTTTTCAAAATCTTATTTAAATTAATTAAAAAGTACAAAAAATGTTAAATTTTAATTTTAAACAACAAAAACTAAAAAGAAAAAGGAAGAGCAACTGCTGTCCTTGCCTGTGGCGCTAGGCCATTGCCGGAGGAGCCAGCGGAGGTCGCCGGCCCTCCAGAGGGATGGCAAACCTCGCTTGCCCGACTTGCCAGATCTGGGTTGAGAAAACCCATAACTGAGCGATGTCGGCCTCCCACATGATGGGTCTGATCTAGAGCGCAAGCTAGTTCCATTCGCAACCTCTGCTGTGGACCGACCCACGTTCACACAACCTTCACATGGAACGATGGTTCTGAGAAACTCGGTCTAGGATTTTGGCAATGGATGGCTTCGGTGGCCATTTTTTTTTTTTTATATTTGGACTCTTCCTTCCATCAATCATGGGTTTCTCTGACTATTTTGCCAAGAGCGACTCTTGCAATTTTCCCATTCGATTGTTCCAGCACAGTTTATGTGATGTGAACTCCTGAAAAACGGAGGAAAGATTTGGGCGAGGCTTCACCCAGATCTCCTGGATTTCATCAACCGAGATCTCCTAGGTTTCTTCAACTGAGATTTGGGCGACGGCTCGCCAGGAGTCGCTGATGGCTGGCGACCTTCCTCAGCCCCTCCGAAGGTGGGCGGCGATGACGGACGGACCTCACCAATGATACCGTATCCTTTTCTTTCAGTTTTGTTTTGATTTAAATAATATTTGGAAAATAAAATAATTAAAAATACCAAGCATAAGGAAATTAATTTGAAAATATCATATCAATATTTTTCGTTAAATAAATTGATAGTGTTAACAGAACGACTCGATTGATCCAATTTGATAAGTTTTAAGATTGATTATATTTTTCATAATTTTTATGATTCAATTGCATAAATTTTAAGATTTCTAATGAACATTAAAAAAATTAAAATTAAATTGACACAATTATAATTTATAGGATATCGTGAAACCTTTTGGGTAATTTTGTTCTAATTTTCTCCCAGCGTAAGGTGCTAGGAATCATAACTGTACTATACACATTGCAGGGCACACAGCCAAAAAGGACCGACGGGACCGACTGTGACCGAGTTTTTTATTCTTATCCATCCACCGTCCACGGCGCCAGACAACACCGGTTGTTTACATGTACGATTCCATACTCGCTGGCGGCGAAACCAAGAAAAGACAAACCCATAAATGATTATTCTTTTTCTTTTTCTCTCTCCCTCTCCACGCTTTCAATATGTGGAACAGTGATCTCCCGCATCCACTCTACCCACAAGAACATAAGTAAAACCATGCACGTGAAGCTTGGAAAAAAGAGAGCCAGTAACACTTAGAAAAATGACCATGTGTGTCTTCGTGCGCACTGCGCATGTGCAATGAGAGGGGTAGAGACTAAAGAGATAGAGGGAGGGAGGGAGGGAGGGCGGAAGGGAGAGTAGATAGAACAAAGAAAGTTGGACAGACGGTCTGAAAGTTTCACCATCCAACATAAGCCAAAGATCTCCACATTCAAATTGTGATGAGCATCAAGTAGTGACTCGTACCGCTCCACACATGAAACGTCGAGAATGTGAGAACAAAATCTCCAATCCTTCCAATTTTGCGGCTCAGTGCGCTGTGATCATCAGTCATCGAGTTATTCTAAGGAGCCTTTTGTCTGCAAGCGCCACAAGTTCTAAGCTAAATGCCCCAAGTTTAAAAGTTGTGTATATTTGCATCAAGTGCGTCTTCGGCCAAAATTACATATGAAGATACGGTAACATGAGACTGCAAAATTCATTCCCCTCCCCCCAAACACCCCCCCCCCCCCACCCCCCCGGTTCCAAAAAAAAAAAAAAGACAGATATCAGTGAACATGAATGAGGCCCTCCAATATTGCAATCTCATCTCCCCTAATTAGCACCTGTACGAGATGAGTTAATAAATAATTGGATGTGGTATGAGACATCATTAATGCCCAATTAGCTACAAACCTTCTAGGATAAAGGGTCGGATTTGGTCAAGAGCCGGTGATTCAAACTGCTGATTCAGTTCCACTTCATTGGAAGGAGGCGGCTCCAATTGCAGATTTTCCTTTGTATTTTCGAGGCCAAAGACTTCAGGCTGTGGGGAAGATTGGTGAAGAGGTTGGTACTCGAGCTGCTGGTACTTGGGTTTGTTCTTCTTAAGGAGCACATAAGTGGTGTAATACCAAAACAGCAGTATTCTGCTTTGAGCTATGACCGTATCCTGAATGCGACTCCCTCCAAACGACAGCCTTTCAAGCGCCTGCAAAATATGGAAACACTGGATCACACAACTGAAGCATAGTGGTATGTGGTACTCTCCTCAACACTTGGCTATGTAAGCAAGTATCAAAATCCTCCGAGCAATGACACATTAAACAGATAATAAGGTTGTCTGCGAAGCATTTATCAGCGACTTAAAGATGTGATACTCCTCGTCTACTCAGTATAAAGTGAAGGCTGCACGTTGTGTGAGAAAGGAAGCAGAGAGAATACTCAAAAAGGAATTTATTCTATTTTTTCTAGCCTCTTAGGTTCAGCACATCTCCTTGACATATTTACACACTTAATAAATACATCAACATCAACAACACCTTTATCCCAAACTAGTCGGGGTCGGCGCTCGATGAACCCCAACGAATCATAAAAATAAAAGCAGAATCAAGGAAGGGAAAAGAGATAAATGTGTAAAAATAAATAAGTATATATATATATATATCTATCTATACACTACCCCTCCACAATACTAACAGCCTCCCTCCACTCCGTCCTAAGACAAACCATACGCCAATCTATTTCCCACTCCATTAAATCTTGTTTTACTACTTTCCCCTCAGTAAGTTTCGGCCGACCTCTTGCTTTTTTCGTGTTATGCTCTCGATAGCAAACTTCTGTTCGTACCGGTGCATCTAAGGGTCTTCGGAGAATATGCCTAAATCATCTCAATCTATGTTCTTTCATCTTTTCCGCCACCGGTTCTACTCCAACTTTTCGTCGAATCTCTTCATTCCTTATCTTATCCATCCTTGTATGACCACACATCCACCTTAACATCCTCATTTTCGCTACTCCCATTTTATGCTCATGTTTCCTTTGTGCTGGCCAACATTCAGCTCCATATAACATGGCAGATCTGACTGTTGTTCTATAAAATTTTCCTTTTAACCTAAGAGGAATTTTGCGATCACACAAAAATCCCGATGCACTGCGCCATTTCATTCAACCTGCTCTGATTCTATGGCTTACATCCTCATCAATCTCTCCCTCCATTTGCAATATTGATCCCAGATATCTAAATGTATCTTTTTTGGGTACCTCCTGTCCGAGCATATTTACGGTTTCTTGATCCCCTATTCGTGCCGTGTCAAACTCACACTTCAAGTATTCCGTCTTACTTCGACTTAGGGTAAATTCTTTAGACTCCAACGTGCTTCTCCATACTTCTAACTTAGCGTTAACCCCAGCCCTGATTTCATCAATAAGCACGATATCGTCTGCAAATAGCATACACCACGACACCTCATCTTGAATATTTTTTGTTAGCTCATCCATAACCAGGGCAAAAAGGTAAGGGTTCAAAGCAGAACCTTGATGTAAGCCTACTGTGATTGGAAAATAATTTGATGTGCCATTACAAGCCTTCACACATTCAGTAGCACCGTTATACATGTCCTTGATTACCTCGACATACTTTGAAGGTACTTTTTTCTTCTCAAGAATCCACCACAAAACTTTTCTTGGAACCCTATCATACGCCTTCTCGAGATCAATAAACACCATATGGAGGTCCTTATTTCTTTCTCGATATCTTTCCATCAATTGCAGTATTAAGAAAATAGCCTTCATGGTAGATTGTCCTGGCATCAATCCAAATTGATTGACAGAAACCTTGGTCTCTATTCTTAAACGATGCTCAATAACTCTCTCCCACTTAATAAATAATTTCAGAGAAAATAAATAATTTCAGAGAAAATATTAATATCTACTCTTGGCTCAACATGCGCGTATTCAATACATAGTCAAACTAGCAATTCCCATAAAAAGTTTCAAATTCTTAGTGCATCAGAAGATTGAACAAGTTCAATATCCAAAATAAAGTACCTTGCCAAATGTCCTAGTACGCTTGCCCATAAAAAAAAATGTCCTAGTACAAATGCAGATTTTCATGACGCATTAAACTCCAAAAGATGGCCACATTCTTGGCTAAAAGTCGTGAATCATAGACAAGCCTCAACAAATGATTTTAATGACTGTGCAATGCACAGCAGGTCATGAAAAGTTTTAAAAGAACTTCAACTGCTCTGTTACCTGCTCTCCAGTCTGTATGTCAAAGGAATGATCATGCTCAAACTTAAGGCCACTAAATTCATTGATACAAAGCCCCTGAAATGCCCTGAAAGCACAAAGCCAAACTTGGGGTGAATCAATGCAACAAGATCATTTGTTAATGAACCATAAATTGTGTAACATAATGTGTCTACCATCTGATAAGTGAAACATGAGGAATCCAGCGGAAAATTATTGGTGAGTTATCTGCATTTATGTAATAACCACCAAATACAATGAATACTGTCATTAGGGATGGCCCCAGTGCCATTGCTGCTTCAGTGGTTGGAACCATTGCCCCAACGGTCAGTCCCATTGCAGATGCAGCAAATGATTCCACTGTCACAACTCCACAAAACTTTCCAAATCTGAAAAGTCAGAATCTTCCAATATGAGAGGTGAACCAATGCAAAAGTTTAACATGCATGCAGTCTTCTAGGCATATGATTTTTAGAGATCTTACGATGGAAGTAACATTTCAGCAGAAAACATGGCCATAGATGGCGATCAATGATGAGACCTCCACCCTCCCCGGAAAAGATAACATAAAAGAACCCCAAAGAAATAAAAAGAAAAGAGAAAAGCATACTGACAAAGAAAGGTAAAATACATGACCAAGCACGTGCTCTTTTTTTTTTTAACTTTTGTGACACTCAACTTCCCCGTTCTTCAGTTAGAATAAGAAGAGTAAGATGTACTGTTTCAAGTTTTAGATAATCGTGAAAACACAAAGAGATGTTGTCTAGTATTAATTTGAAGAGCTACATGCTTATCACATTAAGTCGATAATTAAGCTTTTCAGTAACGCTTCTTAGCACAAGACTTTTCACCATCACAAATCAAGGTATAAGATGTCTCTGACTTTTACCAAATAGAGCCAGAAAAGGTAGTCTCTGTGCTAATATTAATGTAATCTCTTCGTAACCAGGCAACAAGTGCTATGAGCTACAGCAACCTCTCACCCACGTGCCATTTGTTTTCTTGCTAAAGCATTTGATGTTTTGGGCAATTTGCTTAAAAGTAAACAACCCTTTAACATGTCTGAGGACATTTACTCACCATATTCAATACCTACATCAACCCCTATCCAAGTTGGACAAAGAAGTGCAAGTGTTATCCTTTCACCAGTATCCTCTTTCACATGCCAACTAGGCAGCCTTTCCCTCCATATAAGTCCATAAAAGACATTAAAACATAGTTTCGTGAACAAAGTCAAGAGATGAGTGAATGATGTATCGATCTATAGCCATATCAGAGTACAACAGTGCCGACCCCTCAATAGCAAGGTCGGAGTAAGGAAGCGTGAGATAAATATAACTTTTGGAAAGTTGCATCTAGGATTTATTTGCAGTTGAAAAGAGAAGCCTTAGAAAAGCCTAGTTTGTTAAGTTTTTATGCGGTCTTTATACATCTGCATAATGCCCACATATGGAGGCACTCTGTCAGGTATGATTGAGAGTTTTTTTTATAATCAAATAAAAGTTCATCCCAAGGGAATAAGTTATACACCCCCCCTTCCCTAGATGGCAGAGGTAGAAAGGGGAGAAAAAAAGGAGGGGAGGGATCAAAATGAAATATCCTTAACACTCCACCCAATTAAAAATGAAAAATTATGATGTCAATAATGATGATGAAGATACCTGCACAAATTTGGATGAAGACGTGCCATGGGATACAGAAGGGCACCAAACATAAGGGGAAATGCTGCTCCAATTGGAATTTCGGCTAACAGTTTGGAGAGTAAATAGGGTCCTAGTGCATATGACCCCTTAGCCCGCTCTCTATCAACAATGGCACGTTCCTTTGGAAACACCCCTACTGTCTTTGTAAGTGCAGCCATTGCAGTATTAATTGCAGCAACCTGTCCCAGAACAAGAAGACTGAGATTTAAAGGCTCTTAAAATATTCCAGGTGCTGGAGAGTTAATTCTATAGATTCATTCGTAGGCAACTTCAGGACAATGAGATCAAGAGATGAATTTACAATATTTTGCCGCATTGTCACTGTTAGTCCTTCAAGCAATCTGACATCACAATGTCCTCCCTAAGATAAAGAGATGAATTTGCAATATTTTGTTGTATTGTCACTGTTAGTCCTTCAAGCAATCTGACATCACACTGTCCTCCCTAAGTTACACAGGTCTAGCCTCATTACCCCTACAAATAATAAAATTCCGACAGTCATGACAAAGCCCTTTTGCTAACATATTTGGAGGATATGACTTTTCGGGTTATTCAATGTCGGGACCGTTGGTCATAATAAGTTTAGCAAATGCACCACTTAAAACTTTTGTCAGCCATTCAATTGTCTAGAGACAAAAAATAAATGCCACGATCCCCATTCCACTCCTCAATCGAAAGTGATTTTTATAATAAAAAAAAGGGTTGTCTAATAGTCCTTAAACAACAATACTAGTGAGATGGTTTGATGAAGTGTCAACTGTTAGAATAATTAAATATTAAATCACGTATTCCTCTAACAGCTTAAGCTTAATACTAAGCGTGGACATATTTAATTGGGGAGGCAAATGGGGCCTGAAAAGATTTGAACTCAGGACTTTCAGCTCTGATACCATGTGAAATTTTGTGGGACCACTGCCAACTGCTCTAAAAGCTTAAGCTGTTAGAGGAATAGGTGATTTAATATTTATTATATTCCAACATTTCCCCTCATGCTTAGTCTGGTCTTTTGCCTAGCATTAAGCGTGGATATATTCATTAAAGAAGTAAATAGAGGCCTGGAAAGATTTGAACTCAGTACCTCCTGCTATGATACCATGAAAGATTTGGTGAAACCACTTGCCAACTGCTCTAAAAGTTTAAGCTGTTAGAGGAAGACGTCATGTAATATTTAATTATTCTAATACCAACTATTTGGTCGAAGTTTCTGGCACCTGACATTGCACATTTGTCAAGTTATAGCAGCAAAAATCTTTGTCACAAGAAAAGGGACTAAGACATGGCTTTCTTTATTAAGTTCACACTAATCATCCTATATCAACCTGTATCTCAAGGCTCTCCAATTACTGGTACAGCAATGGACATGATGGTCCCACACTGTATGCAGCGGGTGCATTGTCAAACAAAAGGACCTACAATTATAAATGATTCTATTCACTACAATGTTGCGAGAAATTTATGATAAAAATTTAGAAGACTGCAAGCAGTCCTATCCAACTGCGAGAATTAAAAATTAGCACCAAAATATATTTGCGAGTAGAGACTAATATCAATTGCAGCAGTATGAGTCGCCCACCTCTCAATAGCAATCAACAACAGGTCAAGTCAAATTCAGATCATTTGAAGTCCTTTACCCTAACTAGGAAATTTGAAGGCAGTACTTAAACATAGAAACTTCAGAAAACAACAGCTTGACCTGAAGCAATCCCATTCTATCTTGTATCGATGTCTGGGATCTTCCCATCCTCCAAAAAACTGAGCCAAATATTATGGCTGATCCAATTGACATGCTTGCCCGAACTTTATTGGTTGGTCCATCGCGGGAAGCCTGGTCAAGAAATCGTTAACTTCTTGCAAAAATGCCAAACTATAATGAGGCCGAAAACATAAATTAATCGAGTACTTTGCATACTAGCTTTAGCATCTAGGATGCTAACATAATCTTCTATTGTATCCAACAATCCCTAGCTTACGGCACCTTGCTAAGAGTTGATCTGGATTCCAAATAATGAGATTGTTATTTGTACGTACAAAGGAGGGCAAGAAACTGGCATGTTGAATAAAAGCTTTCTTTGATTGAGAACAGTGATAATCAATCTAAAATAAATAAATAAAAATTGGGTTATCTTTCCAATTAACTATCTTTCCAGCTTCTTACAATTCGAAGTACAAGCTCCTATTTCATTGATAATCTTTCTTGCCAAGCACAGTTTGGATCCCTTCATATCAATAAAATCAGAGGGAAGAAAATCAACAAAAAAGAGAAACAAAGAAGAAAAAAGGGACAGTTAATAATTGACTTAAAGACCTGCAACCAAGCACGTCTAAGGAGCAACCAGAATTGTCTCCACCAGCCCCCTTTACTTTTAACAGCAGCTCTCTTATCAAGTGTCTTCCCATTCCTAGAAATCTCCCTTCTGGTCAGGGGAGTTGCATATAGAATTTCTGATGATTGCTGAGAGAATGATTCAACAAGACCATCGATTCTTTTATGAGATGAGTCGACACTTTCTGCAGAACTGTAGTCAATGGATATGAGATCAGCCAAAAATTCTGCAGGATTCACATGATCTGGACAGTTATACCTGTTAAATGAACGACCAATTAGTCAATGCTTCTAGAAGTACCAAATGCCACTCGAAAGTAGTATAACGGTTTAGATATGGAATTTAAACATCTTAAGTTTCATCATGCGGCACAAGAGAAATGCCAACAGGTGGATTGTCTACTTTTCTTATATGCCACTTACACCCTATATAAAGACTGCAAGTTAAGGAAGCACAGTTCCACTAGATAGCCCAAGATCATGAAGAATGCAAAATCATATACCCAACAATGATATTAGACTTATCAGTAACTGCCACCACAAAGGAAAGTAGCAGGCTGAAGAAATTGAAATTAAGCGGCCAAATGCAAAGCTTGTCACTTGGACCTGAATAAAAAAGCAAACCAAGCACATAACCCTTGGCTTAAAACTCTCAGCTAAGTAGAGCTGCAGCTGTGCAGATCAAACACATTTTTCGCATCTTTTACTCGACAGATTATGATGCTATAAAAACAGGTGCTTGTCAAGTCCTATGAGTGATGATAACCATAAACCAAAGAAATGTACCAGAACTTGAGAGAGACAAGGTTTAGCATCAAACCCAAATTTGGAAAAGTATGCCAGAGGTTCATCACGCGCAGGACCCGAATAGACAAGTGCACCCTCTGCTAGCAGCAGTATGTCGTCAAATTTATAATAGACTGAACCTCTGGGCTGGTGTATCGAACATATTACTGTATGCCCATCCTCTGCGAGCCGTCGAAGGGTCTCCATTACTTTCTCTGCCTGAAAGGCATCAAGTCCTGAAAGAAGTACGAGAGAGATAAAGGAAAGTTTTACCAATATAATAGAAGTCAAAGACTAATCAATATTACCTTACCCAAAAAAAAAAAAAAAAAGACTAATCAATATTCCTTACCCAAAAAAAAAAAGACTAATCAATATTTGACAATTGTTGATGGTATATTGGTCAGAATCAGAAAGATTTCACAAAAATAGCATGTCAAGTGCATAATCGCTGTAACCAGACAATGCCTGAAGCAGAGAAAGCTCAAGACATAAAACAATATGACTAGAGACCCAGCATGGTCAAGCTATATGTTTTACTTTGGAAAATGTGAGGGAAAGACTACAACATCTAAAACAATCTTGCTATTTGAACCATGTGAGGAGATACGCAATGTGCATGCACTACTTGAAAAGCATGATACTTGATCATTAGATAACAATAATATAAATAAAATAAACTCCAACAACTCATTCACATGTCTTAACTTTGTATGCACTAGCTTGGTACTGGGCTCATCATGGAAGCATTTATTCACACAACACAAACAACAATTTTATGCAAGCATTCATACCTGTAGTGGGCTCGTCTGCAAATATTACGGATGGGCTTGCAATTAGTTCACATGCAAGGGATAATCTTTTCTTTTCACCGCCACTTATCCCACGAACTTTTGCATCACCAACTCTGGTTTCCGCACAACTGACCTGCGTGCAGAGGAGAATGGGCAAACAGAGCAACAATCTGTTATGCATTCTCAGGCATGAAAAGCAAACGGATTTATCAACAGTGAACTGTATAGACAAAGAATTTCACATATGCTAATCGGTTTGAATTGCAGATACACAAGTTTCATGCGCAATCAAAACATCTCATAGTAATCCGTACCAAGCCTAGCTTAAACAAGAGGTTGTTCACATATTTTTCCCTCTCATCAACAGAATAAACCTCTGAAAGCTGAAGCTCAGCAGCGAGAGACAGCGTCTCCCTCACAGTCAATTGCGAGAAGAAAAGATCATCCTGGCGTATATAAGCAAACCTGCAACGACCGCACCAAGTGGAGACTATGATGACATTCAATAAGAGAACTACTATAAGTTTTCCATGAATACATATGTTAGACCGACTAAATACCTGTAAGATTTATTTGCTCTAGGCTGTCTATTGAACTCCAAAAGACCTGACAAGTGCAATCGGGGCGACGCAACTAGCTGACCAGCTAGAACATTGAGCAAGGTGGTCTTTCCCGAACCTGATGGTCCCATGATGGCAAGCAACCTTCCAGGTTTTGCCTCTCCACTCAAATTGTTAAGCAAAAATCTCACCTGTGACACCATGTACTGCATTAAGTCAATCTAAAACAGAATCATTTGAGCGTATTCCAGCAAACAACACTTTTAACAAAGAAACACTGGAGAAATAAAGAGCTCTTAAGTCTATTCTTGGAAGGGATCGCCCTCTGCGACTGCAGCTAAATTTCTAAGGTCTCCAGTTCTCGCATAGTGCACAGACAAGCAACCAATTTCGACGAATCATGAAATTCCAACTAAAAGTTTTAACGAAAAGCGGCCACGTATGCGAAAAGATTGAAAAACAGTCCCATGGTCACTCAAGAGGAGAGCTGACAACAATCAAAGCATAAACCAGGTTATCAATACAATTACACGCAGGTAGCATCATAGCATAAATTACATTCAGCAGACACGTGAGAACCCTATAGACTACCGGAAACATGCAACTCACCGATTTCGAGGACTTGCCGGAGAGGGAGCACGTGATGTTGCGCCACCGTATGGTCACCGGGCGGACTTTGCCGGTGGCCGGAGCTTCTCCGCTCGGCGGCTCGCCTCCGTCGAGGACGTCGCCGTCGAAGAGTCCAGACTCGTCGTCCTCCGGCGGGAGGGCGGGGCCAGGGCCGGAAAAGAGACGGATGAGGAGCGCCACCGCAGCGGCCGCCAGGAGCTGGCCGACGCCCTTCCCGCCAAAATTCACAATCTGGCCGACCTTCCTCGCACCAAGCCCCACCACCATCTTTCACTATTCTCGCTTTGCTCCTCGGTGGCACTGAGCTTCACAGCCTTCAGCTATTATCTTCTGCTTGTTTTGTTAGTGCTTTTTCTCCGCCTTTTGTTAACGGGGGCGTTTCAATTGGGCCCACCTTCGAAGAACTTTGGAAGATGCCTGCGGTCCGACGTCGTTTTTGGACTGGATTGGGGGGCTGGGAGTTAACCATGGTGAGACGCGTGTCCACTTCCAGTTCTTGAGGATAAGATTGGGCTTTCATAGTAAAAACTCAGCATTACTTTTCTAGCGATGTCATGAATGGGATGTGATCATATTTTATATTTAAACTTTACGATTAATACTTCGAAAAATCTCAAAATTGATACTTATGATAAATTTATTATAAATTATTTTTTATCATAAAAAACTCCAAATAAATACACACGTGATAAATTTATTTCAAATCATTTTTTCGATCACCAAAAAATATAAACCTATACATTTGTGACAATTTTATCCATAACTAATTATTTTGACTATCAAAAATTTCTAATTAGTACGCATGTGAAAAATTTACCATTTGTTAGTGTACATCAAATTGATACATTTTTTACAAATAAATGGTGAAAATTCCAAATATGCACACTTGACAATTGTCACGTGTCATCCAACTCAACACTTTGACAATAAAATTTAACAGAAATTAGCATAGCATAAATTTATCACAGGTGCATCAGTTTGGGATAAATTTAAGAAGAGTGTTTCGGTTTGAGATTTTTAGTGGTAAATTTTTTTTTTGATAAATTTGTCACTAGTGTACCAGTTTGGAGTTCTTCGTGATATTAACCTCAAATTTTAAAAAGCATTCAATTTTAATTGTTTCGTTGCACTTCGTATTAATACGATGTAATATGGAAGCTAATGAAATATCGACACTTTCAAGTACGTAGACCGCACAAAGTTTGTCTTAAGTTTTTGTGTCCGTCGTTAGACATGGATAAGGTCGTAATTAGCCAATCATGTACAAATCCAAAGAACGAAAGGATAAAGAATAAAAAAGTGTTTGCTTCTAAATCTCAACCTACTGTTTTTTGTTTTGTAATAGATAAGTTTCACTGTATAAAAAGGTTCGCTCTTTTTTCAATCACAGTTTGACTTAAACGCTCTCTTTGACAATGTATTGACC
The DNA here is from genome assembly GCA_028455895.1 of Rhodomyrtus tomentosa. NCBI lineage: Eukaryota > Viridiplantae > Streptophyta > Magnoliopsida > Myrtales > Myrtaceae > Rhodomyrtus > Rhodomyrtus tomentosa. Next base: position 5,130,285 of record JAPCWY010000003.1, on the reverse strand, counting down.
ATGTTACCCCTTTTTTTTCTCCTTTAGAATTATATATCCACAAAGACTCAAATGTGGAGCCCATTTAGATTCTATTTTATTTGTTTCTTACTTTTCTGCCACTTTTTTTTTTTGTGGTTATGGACTCCGACTATGAGGATAATCTCGCCTCCCCTAATTTGAGAATGAACGATGATAAAAAAAAAAAAAAATCAACCAATGCTGTAAAAGAATTGTATCGGCTCCAAAACATATTGCTCTTGAATTATTCAATGATTACCAGAGATGAGAAGTTATGTTCTTAACGTGAACGAAACTATTTCTAGAATAATTTTGTTGATATAGTCTTTGATGCTTTCATGACTTAGTTTTTTTTTTTTAATCTAGATGAGTAATCTCAAAGAGCTGTTAATTCTGGTAAATTCAAGCAACAATATATTCGACTAAATCACTAAACTTTCGTAGCAAAAGTAGCTTCTCATTCAAAATCTAAAAATAACGAATGGATTTCTCAAATCATGTCCAATCGAGTAATTTTGGAAGTCATCAAGATATTTTAATTTCAAAGGGTTCCTTCATTCATCCAATTTTTTATTGTTCGACGTGAAAGAAGTAGAACTGCTTCATCAACTACTCCACAAATTCTTCTCTTTTATGGACTTGATTTTACCTGTACTTAATCTATGCACTCCCGAGTGCTTCCTTCATTATCTTTGAAACCGCATGATTTCAACAATTTTCTATCTCGATCATAACAGGTATACTGCAGAAAAACAACCATAAGAAGAAGAAGAAGAAGAAGAAGAAGAATAAGAATAAGAAGAAAACATGACTAATAAAAAGTAGGGGCGAGTGGTTCTAGGGTCGATCCACTTTTCGCTTGAAATCTATCTGTTGATGTGCATGGAGGTCTCAGAGAGAAAGATGAAGAAATTTGCGATACGCTTCAACACAAGTGAGAGTAAGAAGAAGGAAAGTACAAGAAAAAAAATAAACTAATATGAGCCTCACATCAAGGAATAATATAGTAAATGCATTATGAAAGGGAATGTTCAAGTCATGCAAGGAGTGAAAATAGCGGCGCCCTATAAAAAGAGTACAAACTGTTGTACTTCATAAGAAATCAATACAACAATGAAAATACAAAATGAAAAGGTTCTTATATTATAAAAACTGCCAATTCCTTAATTTTAGCACCTCCAAAATTCTATTTGTGATATCCAAATTTTGTTTCTTCCATTGACAGATCAATGTCCCTACATAAAGTATAGAACTTCAATGTTTATTGATCATGCTAATATTAATTAGGCTGCGGTGTAAGACCGATATAGATTAGATATGAGGAAATGTCAAACATTGAATAAGGCTTTAGGCACAAATTTTACTATTAAAAGGCCATCATTATGCAATGGAGTTTTGTCATCTCAACTAGTCAACGTACTCAAACCATCAAATCAAACCTAATAAAGCTTTATAACAAGGTTAAACTTGGCATGTGCCTTGATTGATAAGTTACTTAGGGCATGCATGACGACAATATTTGAAAAAGTTATTCCGATCATAATTGATTTTTTTTTGATTCTGCTCCCTGAACGAATTTTAGAGAATCAGGGCAAAAAATTTCTATTCATGAAATAGAAATGCGTTTGGTAACTATATAAAATTTCTGTTCTTAAGAACAATTTCTCTTCTCAATTCTCTTCATTTAAGTCAAATAATTATGTCTTATCACTACAAAATTAGTCTATATAGCATCGCTAATAAAATGAATACAGATCATGCATAATCCATATTTAGTTTATTTATTTTGTGGAGCATAAAGACATTCAAATCCATAAAAAAGAACATAAGCTCAATAGACAATTTGTACTTGAACTTTTGCCACGAATTTGCATTTAAACACTTTTATATTTAACTAAACCCATACCTGATCTAACCCGTACAACTTAAGAATCCATACCCGATCTAACCCGCACAACTTAAAAGCTTCTATGTTTAACCAATTGATGGCATATTTATTTCTTATAATTTGTTCAGAATGCAATACAAATATGATAAAATATTTGTAATATTTATAATATTTTTATTTTTAAATTTATTTTTTTTTCTAAAATATTTTTTTATTAAATTATTCTATTATTATCAAAAAAATATTATTTTTATTACTAAGAAATTAATTTTTTATTTTTATTTTTATTTTCCTTTTTCTCCAGAGATTAGTAGCAATCAACTGCTAGCAGAACAAAGCTGAAGCTTTCTCATTTTATTGGTCTTGTTTCTCAAAAGTGATTTGGAACAGAGAATCAATTATTTTGTATTCTTGTTTTTGTTCTAAAAATATTCCTGAGAATAGAATCAGAAAATTTTAGGTCCAAAATCATGTACATTACCAAACATGTTTATTATTATTTTTTATTTTAGGGAACAAAATGAGAGAATTAGAGTTGTTACCATGTAAATCCTTAGGCTATATTTTTTGGTTCATTTGTTTTTGCATTTTCTCTTTTGTATTGCAGAAGTTCAGGTTCCTTTGATCTACGTACATGCTTATATAAGTCCATCTACGTATCCCTAATGAGACTGTTAACTCCTCGTAAGTCGTCGCAAACTTAGTTAACACTTCGGCCGTGGTCATCGCCACTTTTGCCACTTTTAATGTGGCCCCGACGATGACACGGACCCAAACTTCCTAGGGATATGATTTGGCCCGAATCATCGACCATCCATGTGGCGGATACAAACCCTTATAGGGAAAATACAAGGTCGCCATTAAATTCACGTATTCCTATTTCTCCAAATACATTGTTATTGATTTGGTCTGTCCTCAAAATTGTATGGACCGACGACTTTCATCTGAGTTGGTGGTAGGATGGGGAGCTAAACATCGTTTTAGGGCATATTCATTGCATCGCACAATAATGGCCAATGCCATTGATTGCATACTGCTCTCTATTCAACTCTTTCGTCCATGAAGGCTCGCTATCTTCGTAGTTCATGGCTTCAAAGAAAGGCCACCACAAAAATTTGGGTGGTACACAAAGCAATATGAGAGAATTTCCAAGAATATTTAAGAGGAAGAATAGACCCCGATGGCGATGCGATCACAGCTATTGATAATCTTTCACATTTAATTATCGTCTTTGCTTGGAGTGGCCCTCGTGAATTACGTCCAAGATATGCATTCCTAAAGTTATGGTCCAAATGCTGGCAGTATTGTTCCTCCCAATATCAGAAATTTGGAACTTTGAGGAGTACCATCATCTCCTAACTTTGCTCCAATTTACTCTATGCCTGCCAAATCAAACGCCCCAATCAAGGTGGCATCGCATCTGTTAAGATTACAAGAAGATGGCATCATGTAATTTTGGGAGAAACTTTTAGGATGTTCATATATGCCCGATAATGTTATTTGGGTTCTTGCTAACAAGTGTCCTGACATATTTGTTAACCATACTTAATAAGGAAATGTTTTCATTTTCAAGATACCACTTACACGTAACATGAGAAAGATAATACATTGAAAATAACAGACTTCCTTTATATATGTTCTCCACAAGTGCTAAATCATATTATTTATAATACATTGAAAATGACAAGACTTCCTTTATAGATGTCTTCGACAAGTGCTAAATCATATTATTTAAAGGAGTTCGTCGACGGTGACACTTGTTAAGTGGGGAAATATTATGATTTTCAATGCATTAGCTGTTTTGAAATGCACGAATCAGTGTTTTGAGAGGTAAAACTTTCTCCGATTAAGTATGATTACCTAGCAAATAAGATGTCGGAGCTATCGTCAACGAGACCCCGTGAAAATCGGTAGTACGCAAACTTGTTGTCGACAACTACAACATGCAGAAACCGAACTTGTGATTTACATATCTTTGGCTTCGTGGCACGATTTGAAGGCAATAAATATACATATGCCTATAAAAAGACACGGAGTTTCATGTCCTCGCGGGCTTCTCAAATTCGCTCTCTCTCTCTCTCTCTCGCTCTCTGCGTTTATTTGTGCCCGGAGTTTGCACCGGCTGATTGCGTAAACTAGAAGAAGAAGAAGAAGAAGAAGATGGGGGCCCTTGATTTTTTATCGGATTTCTGCACCATTTCTTTCCGAAGAAAGAAGCGCAAGCCGATGCAGGTACTGTTTTTCTTTCTCTATCCACCCCTACAGCCAAAGAAGAAAACCACAGAGAGATTTCAGCTTGTAGTTGTAGGAGTTCTCGGACACAGTGGAGTTTTGTTTTTTTTAGCTTCAACAGTCGTCTTTCATTTTGTTCTTCCCTCTTCAGACGGTTGAAATCAAGGTGAAAATGGACTGCGACGGCTGCGAGAGGAGAGTGAAAAGCGCCGTTTCGTCGATGAAAGGTACCAAATACGCATCTCGACTAGCACGGCAGATCTCACACAGAGTATGAAGTTAATCTTGTGACTGCAAGATGAGATATCATCTACGATATATGAAGTGTTTTCCTGACCCAGAATTCATCTGAGTTGAGTTGAGCTGGGTAGATTTTCTTGCCGTGAAAAACCAGGAAAGAGTAATGACGAATTCATGACACAGTAGTTAAGGAAGAAGAGAACTACTGAGCATCCACAAGGTACAGCCGAAGGAGACATTAATGTCACTCTTTGACCCATACCATATATTCATCCACCTCTTCCAAGAAACCCTAGCATCATTATTACTGCGCTGTAACCCGAGCCAAAATTTCTAGTCCTGATGAGTTTTTCGATGTTTGGAAATCCTTTCGTTTGTCCCAGTAGGCCAAGTCAGCATTAGGAGGAGTGCTCGATGTTGCCAAAACATTTTCATGGAGTCGTGTTTGCTAATTGAGTAGATTGAGCATTTAAGTAGGTCAACGACTTTATATATGAGTCTTCTTCTTTAATCATCAAAATGTGATCTTATAGATCCTAATGGCACTGTCAATCCGATGACATAGATATGCCTCCATGTCTCTTTGTATTGTGAATTTGAACTAAAAAGTAGCATCCTACAGTCACAGCTCGTCCCCTAGTTATTTGAAAGGTATCCTAAAGAAAGCATGATAGTATGATAACCTCGTCAGAGACATTTGAACGTAATCAAGGGGGAAAAAAACCACATAATTAGTAGTGCAGATGAATATTGGATGGATGTGGATCGAGCAGGGCTCTTGGGTCGGGTTTAATTTGTTCCTTAGCCTTGTCCATAGCAAAAATTTATGTCTGTTACCCTTCTTGCACCACGGCGATTCTTCTGATTTTGTCTGTGCTCGAAACAATTTTATTTTCTCCATATTACTCTATCTTTAGAGTCAATAATTTTATATGAGAAACCACTTAACTCAATCACTTGCTGCCATTAATTTTTAGTTGGGATGGACCTGACTTTATCACTTGACAGTCTTACCTAAGCTCATCCAAGAAAGTACATTCAAGCCCATTTGACTCGGAGAGGCCAGTGGCCCGCCTGGTCCATGATTAGATCTAGGAAAATCATTTTACTTGCATTTATTTCTTCTTTCATACCGCTCTATCTAACTCACGTATGACATGACAAGAAACAGAGCGGAAAGAAAGGTACGAACCAGCTTGAGTTCATCACTCATGTTGGTACATGACTTTGATTTGTCATTTATTTTTGACCAGTCATAGATCAATTAAGACGTACCGGGACCTTATCCTTTCAAATATATACAGTATGTGCAAGATATGGATTGCGAAATCAATTCCTAACTTCGACCCAAAAGAAAAAATCAGTTCCTAAAAGCTTGAGTTTTGCGAAACGATTTTGCTAACATAACCTGACTCACAGACAAATTGCTCAACCTACGGCTGCGGTCCATCTGCAGGAGCGAAATCGGTGGAGGTGAACAGGAAACAAAACCGGGTGACGGTCTGGGGGCGTGTGGAGCCGAGCAAGGTCTTGAAGAGGGTGAAGAGCACGGGGAAGAAGGCAGAGCTATGGCCCTATATCCCTTACAACTTGGTGGCTTACCCGTACGTGGCTCAAGCTTACGACAAGAAGGCACCCGCCGGGTACGTCAAGGACACGGCACAAGCCCTCCCTAGCCCGAACGCCGCCGACGAACGGTTTGCCACTCTCTTCAGCGACGAGAACCCCAACGCTTGCTCCGTCATGTGACGTCAATATAATCCACACCCAAGAGTTCTGTGGCGAGGAGTTCTTGTCGGATACAGAAGAATTTGTGTGATTCGCGCACAAAACAGTACAGTTCAATATAGTTTCTCTTGCAAAGTCGAGGTTCATTTGACATGTATCTTGTTTTGGAAAATTTCTTATACAGTGTCATTACGATACCTAAACATTAATTATGTATCGATATCAATTAGAAGTTTCCAAAACGTTTCCAGCTATTGAGAGAAAATAAAAAAAGCAACTTTCAATTCGAAGATAAATTTTGGTCTCCATCTGGAAGCATCCCAAAATCGTCAGCAGATGAATTCTCAAGCCTTTATTAGAAAAAAAGATGATGAAAATACTGGACTGAATATGCATACAAATCTAGAAAAAAAAAAACATCATTTGTATCGTTCAAGAAAACCTAATCCACGCTCGCATGGGCGGCATTGCTTTTTTTTTTTTTTTTGGGATTCAGAAGGGAACCCAAAACGCATCACGGGCTGAATCCTTCAACTTGAGATCTGACGACGCAAAACCTACACGGTTGGAAACATTGATGGCAGGGGTTTGATGAACTCAAAGTCAAAATAGACGCGGAAGTGAACATTAATCAACTTAAACATTCATAATCGAGTTTCGTCTTTACTATGTACACCGAGGGGAAAATTGTCAAAAGAAGTCCTAAATCTTCAAATTTTTTGCCAATTCTGTGTTAAACCTTTTAAGTTTGTCGATTCAGTTCTAAATATTTTCATATTTTGCCGATTCAATCCTATTCATCCAAAATAGATGACGTGGATGTCGGCTGTACTACATGTCATTGACAATAATGACGTGGATAATTTTTAAAATTTTTTAATTCTTTTATACAAAAAAATTATTTTTTTTTAAATTTTTTTCTCTTTTTTTTGCCTCTGGCTTCAAGGCTAGCAGCCTCGCCGAATTAGGCCGATAGATGTCGCTGGTCCCAAGGCAAGGGCTGCCCACAGCAAGGGAGAGAGAGGCCCGCGACTCCTCGCTTGCTGCCTCAAGGGCTTTGCCACCCTCGCCTAGGGTCCATCAGGGGTTGATAGCCCTTGTTGACTCTCGCCTAGGGGCCTACTACCCCTGTCGGCCCTAATCGAGCAAGGCCGCTGGCCTCTGGTTGAAAAAGAAAAAGAAACAAAGAAAAGCGATTCAAAATTTATAAAAAGTCAAAAAAATTATTTAAAAAGTATTAAAATTGTCCACGGTGCTGCCTCAAGGGCTTTGCCATTCTCACCTAGGGTCCATCAGGGGTCGTTGGCCCTCGTGGACTCTCGCCTAAGGGCATGCTACCCCTGTCGTCCCTAATCGAGCGAGGCCTCTGGCCTCTAGTTCAAAAAGGGGAAAAAAAACAAAGAAAAAAGATTCAAAATTTATAAAAATTTACAAAAAATTATTAAAAAGTATCAAAATTGTCCACGTTAGCATCGACGGTGCTGTCTCAAGGGCTTTGCCACCATCGCCCAAGGTCCATCAAGGGTCGTCGGCCCTTGTTGACTCTCGCCTAGGGGCCTGCTATCCCTGTCGGCCCTAATCGAGCGGGGCCATTGGCCTCTGGTTCAAAAAGAAAAGAAAAAACAAAGAAAAAAGATTCAAAATTTATAAAAAGTCGGCAAAGTTATTTAAAAAGTATTAAAATTGTCCACGCCAGCATTGACGATGCCATATTAGCGGTTTTTGGCGAATATGATTGAATCGATAAAATGTGAAAATGCTTAGGACATCAGTATCGACGATACCATGTCAGCGGTTTCTGGCGAATTGAATCTATAAAAGATGAAAATATTTAGGACCGAATAGACAAACAAATAAAGTTTAAAACTGAATTGTCAAAAATGTGAAAGATTTAGGATTTTGACAATTTTCCCTACATCGAGTGCAAGCAAGGAAATACCTTCGGCAAATACACGAGATATAACTAGTTTGTGGCTTTCATGACAAGAATAAACGGAAGTGGATCACTTGCCTTACTTTTTGTAAGGCAGGTGAATCTCCACCGCCCATTAAATACCAAAAGAAATTCCCCCTATAAATAGGAGGAACGGGCGGTGGAGATCCTAAGGCACCCCTGCTTTTAATGCAAGGGAGCCGGATCCAGAATCAACATACCCTCATGCTATTGCTAGCTGATAGAGAAGCCGATCTCACCATATGTTCCATGTCTTTTATGCTTCTATGTGTCTACATAGACTACTTAAGAACCGGATTCAGCGGACTTTCGCATGGACATTGCGGAGATGCGAGTCTCTAATGGCGGGGAAAACCTAATCTGAAATTGGAAGAACCTTGAGCAGTCAATCAAAGAGATTGATCCAATGAGTCTAACATAAGTCTCGCAAAACCAGACGAATGTGATTCACCATATCTACGAAGCCCAAATTAGGTGATATTGCATGTGCTGATTTGAACTATTGCCATCTATGAATGCTTTTCATTTGAAGGAAAAGAAAAAGTATGCATCCTACTCAAATGTCCGTACAAAAACAACGTTTTTTCTAAGAGTAGTTCAGTCGGGAAGTTACAAAAAACGAAGAGTGAAGGCCTGAAATAAAAGAGATCAGACGAGTACAGACAATCCGTTCAGGTAAATGGACGAATTTGGGAATGTTCTTATGTTAGAAAGATCGGCATGTCCATCTTTGGCCCTTCCCATTCGACCCTGTTTTAGTAATCACCTCTACTCTGAAATGATGCGATTTACCGGTTTTAATTAGGGGGAATAGAAGGGACAGAAGAAATCCTCGAAGGAAAAGGAAAGAACAGCGACTCGAAAGGCCGAGGGTGTTGCTCACGTATTGGCTATTGGGCTTTGTGCTAGGTTATCCTGAGATTTGGGCCCAACTGACGTTTTATGTCATCATTGTTTTAGAAGGGTCTTGCACCGGTTCGGAAGTGTTCTTCACCCATAATTACTCTGCAGTCTGCACCACTCATGTTTCGAAGATCCAAGGTTTGACGAGCCCATCACCGTAGCCTCGGTTAGGATACGAAAAAGATATGTGTTCTAATTTTGAAAAAGAAAAGAATAGAAAAGCAAAAAAAAAAAAAAAAAAAATCCTAACCTAGCATGCCGACATAGTTGCCTTGAGCTCAATTGCTAAGGTAGCGCATGGTAACACTTTTGGTCAACTTCTCAACTTCTGACTAGAAATTGATTTCTCTATTTCTTCTAAAAATCAGAATTTGATTTTTCTACTTCTTCTGTTCTATATTGACTTTTGATTAAATACATTCCTTTGGTAACGGTTGAAAAAATTAATATTGTTGAAATATTATTAACAAAATCATTGGCAGCAACGGCAGGCGGCGTCTAGCCATGAGCGGCAACGGTGGTCGGCCGAGGCTCGTGTAATCGAAGAAGTGATTCTGTAGCCAAGAAATTAAAATTTTTAACTTCTCAAAATTGGCCAAAAATCCAACCGGAAGTAGAAAATCCGACCATAGTAGAAAATCCTATCATAGGTCAATTTTTTTACCAAACGTATTTCTGCTTCAAAAGCGATTTTGTCAAACCAATTTCCCTGCTAAATTGACTTATGGCAAGTAAATTGAGAAAGCAAAGTGTTTTCATGCAGCACCTAAGCTGAATAAGTACACAACTAAACAATGAATTTGTGGGGGAAATTACCAAAAAAGTCCTAACCTATTGTAATTGTGCCAATTCAATCCTAAAGTTTTTTTTTGTGGATTCAGTCCTAAATCTTTTGCAATTGTACCATTTCATTCCATCCGGCCGGCGTTGACGTGGACGTTGGCAGGCCAGCGGTCGAATATTTTAATATTTTTTTAAATTTTATTGTTATTTTAAATAATATTTCATTTTTTTCCTCCTTTTTTTCCCTCCCCACATCTAGTAGGTCACCTTAAAAAAATTAAAATATTCAATCATTGGCCGGCCTACGTTCACGTCAGCGCCAGCCAGATGGACTGAAGTGACACAATGGAAAAAGGTTTAGGACAATATCGGCCAAAAAAAAAATTAGGATTGAATTGGCACAAGTGTAATATATTTAAGATTTTTTTGGTAATTTCTTCCGGAAATGTGTTATTTTGTCATCTAATTTCCTCAAAAGATGGACGATAAAGTTGTATTCTCCTCTCAGGTGAAAAGATCATCTCGTAGTCCGGCACATATAAAATGGTAAGCTGCTTACCTTCACAGTTTGTGTCGTGAAACATCATCCGTAGCGCATCAAACCCCAAAGTTCACGACGGTTTTGTCTTGCTGTGAAGTTGACATGGTGATGAAAAGAATCGACCTATCCGAGGTTTAGGCACATATAGAATGCGCCCGCCGAGTTCTCCAATGGTCCAATTCGGATTTCGTCAAAATGTGTGGCATGGCGGTCAATGCCTTTGTCCGAACTTTCTGTCATCATCACTGAATTTCGGTATGAATTTTCACCAGATGTCTTGACTTGACTGGCAATTCCTCTCACGCGTCTGGTTTACTTTGTCAACTCGGCGAAGATAAGCGCAATCCTCCCCTGGACAGTAGACACCAGGGCAACACACCAGAGATTTGACCTAATGAACTCCGAGCACAATGGCCTTTCTCACGCCTCTCGTTTCCTTTATTATGATAAGAACGGAAACGTGATGCGTAAAGTCATCGCCTACAGCGACTCAATGTTGGAACTCTCGTGGGATCTAGCTCGGTTGAGGACGACAGAGCTAGATGCTAAGATCTAGCGAGATTGGGGTTTGATCCTCGACCCCGCTGATGCAATGGACATCGGCCGCGAAGGAAGTGGGCGCAGCGGCCGAATTGGCAAGCAACTAATCAGAGGATAAATCAAAGAGAGATGATGTGGCTATGATTGTGCCTTAATTTTTATGCCGTTGTATACACACTTTCGAGATAAATCTACATGAATTTGACTTAGATGGCAGTACCATTATCTATAGGAAAAATCCTTTGACTTCCAGCGATACGAATGTATTTAAGTAATTCTCGTACTTGGACCCTATCGGCGATTTATTTACATACTCAAATAGCTAACTATAGTTTCCTACACAGGAACTTTTTTCCTTTCATTTTCCTCAAAATTGCATGCTGACTTCATTGATGGGGGGGCAAAAAGAAAAAAAGAGATCAAGATGAACCTAAAGACAACCATACCAATCATAAGTTCGCTAACCACCCAAAAGAGGAATCTAAGGCCCTCTCCCATCGTACTCTCCATCCTGTAAAAGATGCAAAATTTGAAAACCTGAAAGGGAAACTCGGACGTCCTCGCTCACTCGACGGTGTGGCCACGGATGGAGAAACCCCCTCTAGGGAGATAGGCATCTTGAAAGTCAATCAACTATATAATTAGCTTCTTGATTTCCGCGACTTAGATATTGGAGTTAATAATGCAATTGTTTGACCCGCGGTTCAGCCCCATTAAGAAAAGAACTTATATGACGACGGGCTTCATCCATCGTTCCTAAGCACGTGCTCATCAACAAGTCCAATGGGGTCTCTTTACTGGTTCGTTGGTTTGTTTCGTCCGTCCGTCGCTCGCGCGCGCGCCACGACTGCTTCGTATTACATGTTCTCTGCACAGACATTTCATTCCATCTTATCCATCTTCATCCGACGAAAAGATTAAAGATGTGTGGCTCCACACCAATGGAGCAATCGTAGGGTTTTGGTGGATAAGGTCTATAAATGTTATTGCGATGGCGGGGTTGAGATGTTACGTATGTATCTAAAGCCCTGGGGCATGCGTCGTTGCTCTGCAGAAATATTTCGACGGTCTGTGTAAATGCTTTGGCCGTTTGCTTTTCGGGTCCCAGATGCATTAATTCCACTCGACAGCTTGGCATGTGGATAAAATATCCGTTGCAGCTAAGGGTGCGCATGATAACACTTTAGAATCAGAATTTCTACTTCAAAAGTGCTTCTGAAGTTGAAATACATTTGGTAAAGACAGTTTAGAAGTGATTCTGAAGCTGAAATCCGTTTGGTAAAAATATTGAGATTTTTCACTTCTGGAATAGATTTCTACTTATGGTTGGATTTTTGGCCAACTTTGAGAAGTTAAAAATTATAAATTCTCAACTTCAGAAATCAATTCTTCAACTACACCAGTCTTCGCCGACCAACGCCCGCCTGCCGACGCCTCACAACCGACGGTCGCTGGTCGCCGCCGCCGTTGCCAATCGCCGGCGGCCACCAATCATCGGCTATCGCGGATCACCGGTTGCCGACAGCCACCGCCGATTGCCGATCATCGGTTGCTGTTTACCAGTGCCACTGACGCCGGTCTCTACCACCACCACCGCTGGAAATTTTGTTAATAATGTTTTAAAAAGAGAAATTTCAAAAATAGAAATTTTATCAAATACTTTTCTTTAATCAGAAATCAACTTTTGATGGAGAAGTTGAAAAATCAACTTCTACTTCATTTCTGAAACAGAAGTGTTACCATACGCACCCTAAATTTCTAATATTGCGATAGACCAAGGCTCTGATAGAATATTTAAATAATAAATTACGCTTACATATATCAGCTTAAGTTTTTAAAATCAAAATAGGAGATTCTGAGTTCAAATATTTCAAGCCCCTATTTGTCTCCCCAATTGCATTTTTTGGATGTTGTTTTTTTTTCTTCTCATCGCTGTGTTTTGTTTGCTCGGCCTCGTGCAGCCACGGTGAGGTTGAGCGTCGCCCAACCCCTAGCGAGGTGGATTTCGTTCACTGCCAGAACATTGGTAAATTTTAAAGCCGCTCGTGGTGAACATTTTGAGGACAAGATTAGCATTGAAGAGTTCCCAAACTGCTTGCTATTGGCCACAGCAAGAAGATGAAGATGGGAAAAAATAAAAACAAAATTAGATGAAAAAAATTAAAAAATTAAAATATTATGTCGTCGAACTGTCGAGGCTGGACGACGTCCACGTCAACCGCGGTAGGCTAAATTTGGCTAGATGGATTGAATTGGCACAATTACAAAATATTTAATATGGAATCGGTAAAAGAAATAATTTCAGGGTTTGAGTTGGCTGCAATAGATTTAGGAATTTTATTTTTTTTTTTGGGTAATTTCTCCATGGTCATCCTCATACTGGTGAAGGACAAATTCACTTTTGATGCATTTTTCAAGTAGTACTTTCGGATGAGAGAGGAGGAATGAGTCATCGTAGGGCCAACATGTTGGAGCAGAAATGAGCACTATTGAATTGCCGAGCTTCACGAGATATCTCCTGACCTGTCATTGACAATCCACTCATCCTTTGGTGATATTTTTCTGAATCCCTTCTTTGATTCATGGTTGCTATAGATTTGTGTCTCTATGACTCTGCCCAAGAACCCATAAAATAAAAATAAAAATCGTAATAGCTAGTTGCGAAATAGACACATTAAAATATGTGCAAGAAAGACATGAATCTGTTATAATTGTTAATAATATGATACCACATTAATGTAATACTGACATTTCGTTTCATTAACGTTATATTATGCGCGTCAAATTGCGTGGTAACCGTCTCGCCCAATAACCTTCTAGTTATCTATAGGGCCGAACGTCAATTTTAAATGGCCCGTCTAAGCCAAATCCCCTCGGTCAGTTAGTTTCACAACGTCAGTTTTCTCATCGTTTGTCTTAAGTAAGTTTCCAATTAGGACAATGAACACACGTCGTGGCTTCGGAGGGGCAATTGGCTAGTAGCATCGTTTTCGCCGATAGTCCCAACATTACGCGTTTGTATTCGTCGTCTTCACAATTGCTGGAGATATTTAATCGTTCCTTCAGGTTTCGTTCCCCGATATTGATGTAGAACAGTTGGTGCTTAATTATTTTGAAAATCATGATTGACGAAAATCGAGAAAATATTGATTCGGGGTTAATAAGCTCGGATCGCGCTCAAACTCGGCCGGTTGAAGCGAAACGGCTTTTTGATTCAAAGTCACCATTTTGTCGTGAGATACAATGAATTTTAGCGTTTCGGAGTTGTTTAGACCACTTTTCGAGCATTTTTCTAATTTATGCAATTTTGAATATTTGAATTATTTGTAATATTTGATTCGAATTCTGTTAAGATAGATTATATATGATTTTGATAATGTTATATTTAATAATTCTATTTCCTAAAGGAGTCCTATCATTATATATTGGAGGTTCGTTTTTGTAATATGCATGTTATCATCTATCAAATTCAGTTCTCTTTTGGAATTATTTTTCAGGTTATTGCTTTTCTACGTCAGATATTCATGAATTTCGTTAGTGAAATGGGGAATAGGATCGTTTCTACATCTGAATTTTGGTCTAACAGAATCGCCTTGAAATCACTAGGGATTTCACCCAAAAACAAGTTCAGCACCTAAATTTAAAAGGAGAAATCCGAATCAAATGAAAATTAATGGTGAAAGCAAAAAAGCTAATTCGATAAGGACGAAAAGGAATCCAAAACCCAAAAGGAAGAGAAGCAGAGAAAGACACAAGTCTCCGCAATTACAAGATTCGATTAAGGTTCAACCTTAAAAGACAAGCCCGTAGTATGTACTTCCATTCACGGCACTTACAGCTCGAATCAAATGGCCATCAAAGGCCACGCTATCCTCAATTAGACTCTTTGAGAACTTCCAGGGAAGATTTGTTCCACCGGAAAGTCGCCCAATCATTATACTCGGGGACGCAGCGCATGTGCACCGTCGTCATCCAACCCTCTACCATAATATTCTCTTAAATCGCCAGAACAAGTTGTATCATTTTGTACTTGTTGAAGCGTGGAGAAGCTTGGACTTTAGGTGGCAGTTGAACGCGTCCTATGTATCTATCTTAGTTGTCGTTGTTATTGTCAGCCTGTCATGTCCCCTCCCCCCCATCTTTATCGACGACTCGCGCATCTTATAATATTTGATTGGAAAATAATATTGGGGTCGTGATATTAGTAATGATAAGATAGTTGGGGGCCGGGCAGCCCCTTCCGCCCCCAATTTTGTTTGCCTTCTTGGAGATTTCGTTGTCTTTTACATCATACGTGCAGGTGGCAAGCTGAACGAGCTACGGCTATACACAATTGGACCACACGCCCTCTTCATCTGTTTGTTGTCTTTGTACGTACTTCTTTTAATGTGGTTCCCATCAAATCGGAGAATCGATTTGTGTCTGCACAGGTGTGGTATTTGAAAGATCAAGCAAGATTTGTTAATTTTACTGGATATTTGGATTGTTAAGTTGATGAGTAGAAGTTTCTGACTAAGTTTACGGAATTTACAAAGGAAATGTCTTAGAACATGCGATAGGCAATATATGATACTTAGGATCTGTGCGGCAACGACCTGATTCTCTAATTCTTTTCTCTGGAACACAAATGGATGAGAAACATATTTGGAAATGTAAATGATTCTGATTCTGATTCTAATCTCAAGAACAGTTTTGGAGCAAAAATAAGAATAGAAAAAAAGTTGATTATGGAAAAAAGAATTATTTTTAAGAATCACGAAAAAGAATAAAGTATCAATTCTTTTAAAAAGACTAAGTTCACGTGGGCTTCCACATAGACTTTTAAACTTTAAAAAAATTAAATTAGATTTGAAAATTTACTAACAACTATTTCTTTTAAAATACATCTTCTTAAAATTAAAATTAAAAATAAGCTTTAAAATATAACACAAAAAGTTAAAAATTTTAAAGGGTTGATGGGACGGGGGAATAAATTTTTTTTTAAAAAAATAAAAATAGGGGAAATTAAAAAAGTTTGATTTTTTTAAAAAAATATACAGAAAAATATGAAAATTTTTTAAAAAAGAATTCTCACCACTTGGTTGTTCTCGGGAACATAAATTTTTGTAGTTACCAAATGTGTTCTAATTCTCTAAAAATCATCTAGGGAACATAATAAAAAATATTATTCTAATCAAAGTTATTTTTTTGAATTAAAATCATTGTCAAATAGACCCTTAACAGACGCATTTTCCTATTGATCTAAAAATTAATGAGCCTTTGGCTTGATAACAAGAAGAGTTCTTATTTCCACTCTTATCCTTTGGGCGGATTCCTACGGGTGGTGAGTATTCTATCCCTTTTTGTTTACGCTTTTTCCCGGCGTCATTTTGGGAACAAAAAGGATTGAGATTCTTCAAAAATGGGATATTCTCTTTACTTGTTATAGATATCAATACTTGATTGGCAAAATTTACCCATTAGAGATATCACTAGAAAGAAATGTCCCTATGTACTTGGAGGAGGAAATAATCCAATCAATTCTAAATCTATTGTATGAATGGAAGTCCAATATTAAAATTTTCAATTTTAACTAAAATTTTCAATTTTAACTCTAATGTAATCCTTCCGGTCAATTTTTGTTGGAAATCACTAATGTGATGGTATGCCACTTTGGTTGGCTAGCAATGATGGGACTGTTAGATCAGTGATTTTTGGTAAAAAAAAATGATCGGAAGAACTATATTAGAATTTCATGTAAAGATTTGAAAATTAAATTGACAAAATTAAAAATTTTAGGGCTAAATTGGCATTTGTACCACAATTTAGTATTTATTAAGTAATTTTCCCATCTTTGGAGAGTTTCCAAAGAATGTGACAGCCCAGCTTCTCTCCCCGCCTCCTACCATCTCTGCCCCTAATGCACCCTTTGCCCCCAAAGTTGCCACTGAGCTGCAGTCAGCACACCCTGTCCGTCGCCGCACTCTTTCATATAAGTCTATTGATGAGAAGGGACTGGGAAAATTCCTATAGTGATGAATAAAAGAGCAACTAAAATTCCCAGAGAGTTATATATTTGTGCTAGACCGTGCATATATTCAGTTGCTTGTGCAATCTCGCGCCTCACGCTCTCTCCAGACCTTGCTTATGTTTGAGGCTCAATTGCTGCAACCTAGCGACGGTTGAGGTCGAGCCTACCCCGAATTTGCCGACTTAGTCGTGCACAGTGAACTGATGCATCCAAGGCCAAAAAGGGAAGAGGGAAAATATAAAAGAAAAGGAATTTCCAACGTCAATATACACCTAACATATACCTAAATTCAGAGAAAAGTGATTTTAGAGGTTCCTAATATATACCTAATGAACTGATCTACCAAATTTTTGCCAAACAAGAGGACACTTGAGATTTATCTATGACTAACGTGTGACTAGTAGTTAAACTAAGATGGTTAATTGATGTATCGATTTTCTAGGGGAACTTTATCGCATTAAGGCTTGGCATCTCAGTCATTTTGGATTTTAGTCAGGAGAATCTGTAGCTGCAGAACTCCTTTTTGAGTCACTTGCAAGTGAATCGTACTGCTGAAGATCTATAATTTGCGGGACATGGACAAATAGTGACTAAGTTAGGAAGAGTCCTTTCTGTCTGTCGTAAATGTTTCTTACAATACCAAACGCTGCATGCTGGCTTAAACAATATGACCTACGATGAAATAAAAAATTATAATACGACCGAGTCATAGTCCATCTGAGTCATACTGAACTCGGTAGGATTCCTCGATCGACACAACATGTAGGGCAACTTCGTTCGTAGCTGAGTCATATTGACTGAGTCATACTGCCTTCCAACCGTAAAGTGGGCATGCAAGATGGACCCGGTCATTCCCGTTGCTTCTCTTGTTTTCTTGCCACCTTTTGGCACAAATTGTCCATCATAATCCTAAAGCTATTATACAACCGCTAATTTAATCTTAAATTTATTGATTATGCTAATTCAGCTCCAAATCTATTGTATGATAGCCAATTAATCCTACTCTTTTCACTTGTACCAATTTAGTCCTAAATATTTTGACGATTTGTTAATTTAATTTTAATGAATTGTCAATTTAGCCATTCCAGCTAATTTTGTCTGAAAATCGCTAAAGTGATTGTTTAATTGTAATTTTTTTAGAACAAAATTTTTTTTATTTTCCCCTTTTTCCCTCTTTCTTTTTACGCAAGAGAGCTCGTGGGCCTCACTCGCCCTCACTGTGGCTGGCAGGGGTAGCCAGTTCTTGCCTAGTGATCGACAAAGGTTGCCAGTCCTACATAAAAAGAAGAAAATAAAGAAATAAAAAAATAAAATCTTTGCAAAAAAGGTGTCTATGTTAGTGATTTTTCAGCCAAAATTAGCCAAAAGTTCTATATTGACAATTCGTTAAAAGGTTTAGGACTAAATTGATCCAATTGAAAGGTTTAAGATTGAATTGATAAATTGTCAAAATGTTTATGACTAATTTGACACAATTGCAAAGTTTTGTGAATGAATTGGATGTCGTACAATAAGTTTAGGACTTTTTGGACTAGTTTCTCCTATCATTTGCTATTGATAAATGGCTGCTCTATTATTCTTATTTAAAAACATGATTTCTTTAATGTTCGCACTAGTAAATTTCGCTAAGTATGGACGAATTTCAAAAGAAATCAGTAACCACTTTTTTTATATATAGGTAATTTAGTGGTAATTTCCCAATATTATTATGAGGTTATTAGTTTTACTAACTTTATTTAAGCGATATGTCAACCGTTCTCCGATTAAGTTATCAATTAGTTCTGGATTACCAACTCTTAACTCTCATCCCATAATGTGCATTTAAGTGCTGTCTAATTTGGAATAAGCTTTCTAATACAATTGATGGCCATAACTCCACTTTTAACAAGAATTATAGGCAGTTAACGTACGTCCTGGAATGCAAATATTGATCGACGACTCGCCTGATAAGTCTTACACGAAAAATAAGTTGAACAAAATTTGGCCCGAAAAACACAAAAATAGGTTCATATAAAAGGTTCGGCGACCGTGTTCAGCATATCAGTTTCTCTCCATATAACCTTGTTCAGAAATAGGCAGGCAAAGTTCTTTGGAGAAGCGGAAACTCCAGATGAATATTTTCGCAGCTTTTATTTTAAGAATATTATTTGTGGGCTTTTTAATTATTATTTTTAATTATTAATTGATCTAATATAGGTAAGAGAAAAGATTTCTCAGAGATAAGACTTCTTGGATAAAAGACTTCTTAATTAACCCGATATGGGACTGAATAATGGGGGCTGACTTAAACCTTATCGGTAATGAGAGGGTATGTTACAAATTCTATAAATAGAGCTCAAATCTCTCATCTAAATCCTAATATTCACATAATCTCACATAATGATTCATCGGCAAGCTATACATGAGAGGCAGTAGGATTATAGAGAAGAAGCTCTTGAGCATCGGTTCATTGCAATTCTGCATAAAAAACGATGTACCCTAAACAATGTGTGTTAATTCGTCTACTTTATATCTGTGATTAGTATATCTAGGCATGATAATCTTGGATCACTGGTTAAGGTTATAATCACAACTTACATTATTTTTTCCATACCATTCTCATTGACTAATCAAACGGAAATTTTGTCCGTCATGCCAAGGTTTAAGTAGTGTATCAAGGACTTGAACAAAACATAAAGTGGACAGGAATCACGGTCCCCTATAATTGGATAATTTTTTTTTGAAAAAATTACGAAAAAAAAGTCTTAAATCTATTGAAATTGTGCCAATTTAGTCGTAAATATTTTTTTTACCAAGTTAATCTTAAATCTTTTTCATTTGTACCAATTCAGTCATTTGGCCGGTCAATGTTAACTTGACGAATTTTTATATTATATATTTTTTGAATTCTATTTATTTATTTTAATTTTTTTCTTCCATTTACCTCCGATTGGAACAAGGGGCAAGGCCGGATACATTATTAAAAATTGGTCACGTTAGCGTAGACCAGCCAAATAAATTGAATTATCACAAATGTAAGCGGTTTATGACTGAATTGGTAAAAAATAATTTAAAATTAAATTGCCATAATTGTAATAATTTTTTTTTAGTAATTATTTTAAAGAATTTCGAGAAAGCGCCATTAACTGTGCAATCAATAGTCGTTTTCGAATCTATTCCACGTGTCGTGCTGATTAGGGGTGTTCGAGACCAGTAACATCATAAATTTCTCTACTTTTGAGACTATAATTGGAATCCACTGTTGTATTTGGGTGCTTCCCATAGTGGTTGCCCTAGCGCCACCATTAGCAAGGCGTATGAAATCTATAATGGATCCCTCAAAGTCAAACGAACTCGTTCTCGAGAATAAATACTCTTCTCACTTTCAAGCACACCTTTTCATTTAGTACTCTTTTTTTTGGCCCTTTGCCACAAAGTGGACCCTCAATGCAGTCGGATTTCCTCTTTCTTTTTTCCGGTAATTGAGCAAGTCTCAATGCTTTGCTCGGGTAAGCTTTTCCATATCCAAACTTCAGAATAATACAGCAACAAAGATATATATAAATATATATATATATATATATATATATATATATATATTAAATCGTGTCTTTATCTATTTTAAATTTTTAGAACAATGACAACGATTTCACCAAATCTCACATGATATCAAAGTATGACCAAATTAAGCATGAGGAAAAGTAATAGAGCAGCAATGGTCTCACCAAATCTCTCTCTCAAGAAGCTGCTAGTGGGGTGGGGGGAAAGCTTTTGGTATCTCATATATCAGGTTGCGAAATATCGAGATCACAAATATTACTCGAAAGAAAAACGAGGGGCATCGATTACGAGACCCTCTATCCATCCGAGGACTTTGAAGAAGCATGAATTATTTTATTGGTGTTACTATTTTTAAGTGGTAATGTTGGAGAAAATTCATTGACAGAAGAGCCAAACCACCGCCGGTGATATAAGACTGTTGGTTAGGCGTTGTGGTTAGAAATATCGAGAAAAAAACTATCAGTCAACGTAAGTTAACGAGCGAGACAGCACCAACCTTTGATATGGTTTTCTGGCTCTCCTTTGGTCTGCTATTCGAGATGACTTGTGGTTTGACCCGACGGGGTCCTTTTTGTTTTTTTTTTCGGTGGATGACGATCAACTTCACTTCCATCACCGTTCAGCAATCACCATACATGTTGGTAAAGGAAAGAAAACGACTTATACTTAACGGCAACTGGCACACGGAAACAACTATCAAAACCCTAATCTCTCTCCCTCCCTCCCTCCCTCCCTCCTCTCTATCTCTCTCAGCCATGCACCAACGCATGGGCAAAACCACCGGTCCAAGTCAACCTACTTCTCCTTCGTGTGCCCGAGAGAAAACCCTGATATATACCTCCATACCTCGTCTTTCGCCCATCGTCTTCTCTTTTTCTCCTCTTGAAACTTCTCTGCTCTTCTCTTCTCTTCTCTCTCTTGAACGGAAGGATGAGAAAACCTTGCTGCGACAAGCAAGACACGAACAAAGGGGCGTGGTCGAAGCAAGAAGACCGGAAGCTCATCGACTACATTCGCAAACACGGCGAAGGATGTTGGCGAACTCTTCCTAAAGCTGCTGGTACGTCATTTTCTTTGGCGTCGCCAGTACTTGTGATAGTCGGAAGATTTGGAGTTTTGTGGAAATGTACGGCGAAACAAAGACTAAAATGTGTGCTCGTTTTTCTGGCGCATTGATTAGGTCTACTTCGTTGCGGGAAGAGTTGTAGGCTGAGATGGATAAACTATTTGCGGCCTGACCTCAAAAGAGGCAACTTTGCTGAGGATGAAGAGGATCTTATCATCAAACTTCATGCTCTTCTGGGCAACCGGTATGGCGATATACTAGACCCTATGGATAGCTTCATACATTTTCGCGCTCTCGAATTTAAGCCTAATTAGCACGGTGTATCGCCCGGTCACATTCTATCAAATGTGTTTCCTCTGCAAGTTGTGTATCAGAAACCAGAAAACTTTCCAGAGCAGAGTAGGTGCGCTTTTAAACAAGAAAACGATTTCACGTCCTAGAATTCATCTTGCCTTACTTTCATATTGTCCACTTATCTTCGCCATGACCTTCATCTAGAAAGTTAAATGCGCGCGTTCTTTTTCTAGATAAGTCAATGTATTGGCTGAATAGATATGGAAGGCCTACCAGGGCACCAGAGAATTTGGCTTTGTATCAGCACAACAGGAAGGACTAGGAAATTTACGTAGTGATCAAGGGAACACGAACATGGCTGTTGAAGAAATCATATTGTTATGATGTTTAAGTCAGAATCATGTAAAATCCATGGAGGGTCTAGTTTTTTCCCGTAAGTAGTTATATTTGGACAAAAGTTTTTGACCTAAGTCATACCTTTTCTTACATAGATGGTCGCTAATTGCTGGGAGATTGCCCGGACGAACCGACAATGAAGTAAAGAACTATTGGAACTCACATTTGAAGAGGAAACTCATAAACATGGGCATTGATCCTAACAATCACCGGCTAAACCAGGCTCCACCTCGCCTTGAGACCTCGAACAATGTCTCCGTTAGCATGACTTCTTCTGGATTGAAGACTCATCTAAGTCCGCAGCAAAAATCCCGTGGCGGCGATAAAGAGCAGGTGTCAGATGCAGGGAGTTGTCTGGAAGATGAACCTAGCAGGTTGCCTGACTTGAACCTCAACTTAACAATCAGCATGCCGACTCATCCACCTGCAATGATTGAGAAGGAGCGAAACCCTAGTTCTTACAAGCATGGCATGTCCAGGGACTCGGAAATTGCTCCATCATCCACTCTGGTTCTCTTCAGATAACCAACCATGAGGACCAATTAATCATTAGGCAGATTAGATTGAGCAGGCCCCTGATGAATATTTGAAAATTAGGGCAACCTAGCTGAGGTGATTGAATGACAATATATGGGATGCTGTTTGGCTTATATATCAATTTCTGATGTCTAAATCGATCAGCAAGGATCGATATCAGACAGTAGCTTAATACGATGAACTATTTACAGAAGAAACGGGGTCGAGCAAGACAAGGGTTGAATCAGATCGACCCACTTCTGTAGAGAACTTTCAGCATAATCTCTGGAGTGGAACGGGCTTAGTTGACGTACTGTCAAGCTAGGATCGGGGATTAACAGGAGATTACTGGAAGCTTGTGGTTGTAAATTTAATCAGCTAAATAGGGAGGCAGATTCAGTTGTGTCACCACAAATGTACTCGAGATCTGCCATAGACATATATATTAATGATTGAAATGTACCATGAGCTAATAACTGAATTTTTATGGTTCTTAAAGTTTCTGCCTTTGAAATGCGACTCATTTATTACATGACAATTGGTATTGATGAAGAGGAATTCTGGATATCGATCTTGTTATGATAGGATTTAAGATGTTAAGCTTTGTAGTTTTTTTTTCCCCTATGTTCTTCTGAGTATCCCTTGTTGAGAATATTGGCCAAATACGGATAAGGCAAGTTGGCAGCATTATATGGAAATAACCCAAGATTCAATTCAGAAAATTAATCCTGCCAACTGAATGTTTGGAGCCTATCACCTATGGAAGGTTTAAATTTTGAGACCTAACTTAAAATATTTTGAAGTAACCCTTATGGCTAATTGCTTGACCGACAGAGTCAATGCCAACAACCACCAAACATTCCAACCAAAGTTTTAATCCACAGAGAACGTGATTCAAGCCCCTCTTTGTTCCTCGATTGATAGCGGCATTTCCAGTAATTTGGCAAAGTGCGGTCGAGTTTCATTTTACTAGTTTCAGCTGACCACACTATAGCCTATAGGTATGTGTGACAGAAATTCTCGACATTTTCGTCATCTTGGTGCCATCAACTAGCTACCGTTCTTTTTGTTGAATTTGTTGAATTTCCTGTCCTGGCGTGGTCGTTTAAAGCAGAAATTGGGTGTGGCCAAATCGATTACTCTTATTTGTCGAAATTTCAAGTCATGACACTTGAACTTGAACTTTGAAATTAGTCACGATTTTTTTGTTCCAACAAGTTGAAGTTTGATATACTCGATGAGCTAGAGGTTTGACTCAAGAGAATAAAGTCAAAATAGAGTTTGTAAACCTTTGGGCTTGAAAATTAAAGTTTGAAGGACAAAAAAAGAAAAAGAAAAAGAGAAGGAAACAAAAGAACAAAAAGCAACCCAAAAAAAAAAAAGAAGAAGAAGAAAAAAACCTCCGTTCGCCAGAGAAGTATTGACAAAATACAAAAAACTGGGTAAAAAATTACAGAACGACATATTGCCTCCAATCCAGACAAAAGCTACTTGGCTCAGGTGTTCGCATGTTGAACTTGTAAAAATAAATCCGTAGTTTCGCAAGGCTTTTTACCAGGTAGAGTTGATTGGTGAGTTACATCATCCGTTCAAATATTACGCCACACGCTCTTACAATAGTTTAAAGGGATACTTACATAAATAGTCCATGAACTTTAGCAGAATGTGCAATTTGGTCCATGAACTTTTAATTTGTTCAATTTAGTCTCTGAACTTTAGCAAAATGTGCAATCTGGTCGCTGAACTTTTGACTTGTTCAATTTAGTCTCTAAATTTTTAGTGCATGTTCAATCTAATCCCTAAATTATAAAAAAAAAAATATTCAATATAGTACTTTTGCTAATTTAAGATCAGGGATAACGTTGAACATTTTCATACAGTCTAGGGACTAAATTGAACATTTACTAAAAGTTCATGGACTAAATTGAACAAGTCAAAAGTTCGGGGATCAAATTGCGCATTCTGTCAAAATTCAGGGATTAAATTGAACAAATTAAAAGTTCAGGGATCAGATTGCACATTCTACCAAAGTTTAGGGATTGTTTGTCATTTTGCCTAGTTTAAATTTGAAGCAGTTGATAATGGTCCCATTAAATTTCATTAGAGCATGAGGTTCTAAATTCAACTTTTCTTCACGGTCTGAGTCTTATTTTAATTTACAAGTGTCAAATCATCTATTAGTTTGAACTTTTAGAAATCTTGACAGGGGTCCTACAAGACTTTACATCAAGGCTCCGTTTGTTTTGCAGAAAATGTTTTCCTAATTTGATGACATTTGGATCGCTTAAAAAAATGAGTCGCCAAAAAATCAATGCCTAAATTAAAAAAAAATGTTCGAAAATCATTTTCCAAAATATGACTATTTGTCGATGCTTGGATCATAAACTCTAAGTTTGGGCATGGAAAACCTAACACTTGTTCTTGGCCATTGGCAGTGGGGTTGAGAGTAGAGGTTAGGGTCAAGTCTATTGGGGTCAACCAAGCGCAAGCTGAGTGCATCAAGGCACGGCCCAAGACCCTAGTGGTCGTGCTTGGGACTTCGATACCTAATCCCAATCCATCGAGGACGGGCTCGGGACCCTAGAACCCTAATTCAAGTCCATCTAAGATGTGATCGAAACGCCGACTATCGCGTTGGGGTCCATCAAGGCCTGGCCCACAACACTAGTTATGTTGCTCGAGATTGAGAAGCCAAGCCATGAATCATCAAGGCCGGGCTAGGGTCTATTGAGGTCGGCCCTAAGAACCGGCATCCTTATCCCGGGTCCTCGGCTCCAAAGCCTAGGTCCATCGAGGGGAACTCCGGTGCTTGAATCCCTAGTTCTGGGCACGGGGCCATCAAAGTCCTACCCCGGCGCTTGGGACCTAATGGCCAAACTGGGGTCTATTGAAGCCAGGCCTTGGAAATCGAAGCGAGGCCTTGGAACTCGGCGTTTGTCCTAGGTCATCAAGATTGAGCCCCAGACAATGACCCCATGTCAAGGACTCAGTGCCAGAACCCGCACAACAACTGCGCTTGGGTCCATTGAGGCCAGGCTCGCAATAAACCCTAGAGCCCAAGATCGTCTCTGATGCCTGGGAGTGGGCCTCCGACACTATGGCCTCGGCGCATAGAGGCTAGGCTTAGGAGCATAATGCCTGTGCCTGCACCTAGTTTCGAGAACCCAGGTTGAGGCACTGGGGACCCAAACCAAGAGTTGATGGACCTAGGTATGGGCATTGGTGGGCCAAGGCACTAACACCAGGGTCTTGGGCATTGAGTACCTTATCTCAAGCCCCTGGGATCCCGAGCCCCTGGGTCCTAAGTCTCGAACTCAAAGGATTTCGAAACAAGCGCTACCATCATGGGCACAAGCACTGAGGACTAGGGCTAGCCTCAATGAACCTAGGCGCGGGCACTGAGGACCTCATCACTAAGACTGAGGTCATGCGCCCAACCTCAATGAACCCATGCTCAGGTGCAAGCTCTGGGGACAGGGGCCCAACCTCGGTAGACCCAAGCGCCGGGTTCTCGGGCTCGACGTCAATAGGCCTAAGACTAGTGCAAATGCTTGGGAGCTGTGGATCTAGGCTTGAGACTCCGATGCCTATGCCAGGTTCCTTAGCTACCCATGAGCAAGTCATTAACGCTCGACTGTTAAGATTTTCTTTACCAAAAGATGGAAAATATTTTCTAATTTATTTGTAGATATCAGCTAGACAACAGAAAATATTATCATATCCTCGGAAAATGAACCCCGAAAATATTTTATAGAAATGCACTGGGGATTGTGTAATTAGGTGCATTGGTCCCAAGTTCGATTCCCCAATTGAGCACCTGCGATTTAAGTGGGGGTCATGGCGGTGGATTGCTGTGTTAGTCTCCTCCGAGGAATAATCGAGATGCGCGCAAGTTGATGTGTTCTTGAGCTATTTTAGCATATTTGCTAGGAAGTTTTATTGTATATATTTCTTCATAGTATAGAATCCTTCATATTGTGTATCTTCTAATTAGGGTTGTCTAGTGTTCTATATATATGATAGGATTGAGTATTGTAGATATACAGAAAAAATATTCGTTGAATAAGAAAGAGAGCTTTCTTTTTCTTCAGTTGGCCTGGACACCTCGGTTACCAATATAGATATAGAAACATCACATATTAGATGTAATTAAATTTGCATCTCGATGGTGTCCATATCTTGTAACTTGCCAGGCGTTTCGTCCAACAGTTCAATGAGGAACGGAGGAAATTATATCTCTATCGAAAGCAACATGTTCCGGACCAAATTGATAAGTCAACTTCAAAGATAGAATTGAACGGGTAGAGAACTACCGAGAAATGAAAGACTACGGAGGAAATGCAGTAAATGGTCAATTTGGAGCATTTGCTCGTAAAAGACGCACTGCCACGGGAATGTTGACCTCACCGCATTAGGGTCTTAACATGTCTATGCTCTATAACACGGTCTTAAAACAGGATTGAAAACGGCACAAGCAATCCTTACTTCTTCTGTTTTTTGTTTAGTCCTTGTACTTTGACAAACATGCATCTATTTTCATTTTCATTATTTTTCTTGGTGAATCTGCGTATACATTGAGCGTCCAAATTGAAAGGAACCATAGCTAAGGAAAACTCAGACTGTCCTAATAAAACTATTCTATTTTAAGGGCTGCATGATAACGCTTTTGCTTCTAGATTTCTCTGTTAGAAGTCAATTTGACAGAAAAATCGAGCAAAGAAAATCACAATTGAAGTAAAAATGCGTTTGGTACAAAAATTGACTTATGATAGGATTTTCTACTTCTGGTTGGGTTTTTGGCCAACTTTGAGAAGTAAAAAATTTACTTCTTAACTCCAGAAGTACTTTTTCAACCACACCGGCCTCCACCAACCAATGCCCGCCCACCCCCGCGACACTCGCCACCGACCGACCGCTCGACGACCCCTGTCGCCGCGCCACTGCCTCCGCCGCCGCCCGCCCACCTAATGACCACTGCCAGCCGCCGCCGTCGACTGCCTAACGACCACCACTGCCACCGGCCAAATCTAGCCCACCGGCAGCCACTACCCCACCGTCTCCGCCACCGACCACCGCCACCACCGCCCGCAACCGGATGTCGACGTCGTCGATTACTACGGCGAAGATATTGTTAATACTGCTCCAAAAGTAAAAATTTTCAATCGTTATCAAATGAATTTTTTTTTTTATCAAAAGACAATCTAGAATAGAAATAGAAAAAGCAAATTCTACTTTTGAGGAGAATTAATAAATCAACTTCTAATTAGAAGTTGATTTCTAGGAGGGAAGTGTTACCATGCGCCCTTAGTCTACCGAATAATTGTTCATGTGTCTGGAAAAAACCTGTACAACAACCTAAGACATCTTCCCGAAAGTACTGGCCGGCATCGGAAGAGAAGTTAGATACTCCTGTGTATGCTTATGCATCGGCCGTGGGAAGTCTTGTGGGACTTTTTTCCAAATTAGGATAAAAACAAAGAAAAATTATCAAAATAGGTTAAGAAAAAAAATATTTACCATGTAGGGTGTTGCTCGGCACTCATATTGCCGAGCAACGGGCGTTCGGCACTCATTATCTCTCTTTTTTTTTTTTCCAATTTTTACTTTTTTTTATTTTAGTCATTATTTTAATTTTTTTTCTTGTTTTCGTTTAATCATTTTTTTATCATTCATTTTTTTTTTCTGGAATGGACAAAAATATTAATAAAAACCGTATAAAATACTATGTTATGTAATATTCATGCAACTTAATGACAAATAACTTGAATCGTGCACCATAATTACGCTGCCTCGTCGCCCCACGGCCCCGTTGCCATGCTCATTCACTCGCTTTCCTCAGAGTCTAGGCCTTCATCGGCGTTGGTAAATAACTCGAGTCGTGCACTACGATGACGCTGCCTCGTCGCTCCGCGGCCGATGACGTGCTTCAACTCCGAGGAAAGCGAGCGAACGAGCGAGATGACCGGGCTGCGGAGCGATGAGGAGGCATCGTCATGGTGCACGACTCAAGTTATTTGTCAACACCAATGAAGGCCTCGGCTCTGAGAAAAGCGAGTGAACGAGCGTAGCGACAGGGCCGCGGAGTGACGAGGTGGCGGTGCACGACTCGAGTTATTTGTCATTATTAATTTGCGTAAATATTACAGAATAGAGTATTTTATATGAATTTCTTTAATACTTTTGCCAATTCCGGAAAACAAATTGAATAATAAAAAATAATTAAAAGAAAACAAGAAAAAAGTTAAAAAATGATTAAAAGAAAATAATAAAAAATTGAAAAAAAAAAAGCAATGTGTTGCTCGGCATTCAAAAATGCCTAGCGACGCCCTAAATGGTAATTTTTTTTCTTAACCTATTTAAATAATTTTTTTTATCCTAATTTGAAAAAAAGCCCGAAGGATTGGGGGGATTGCTCAGCAGTGCTTCGCCAATGCCGGACGTGGCGGAATACCTTACCAAAGGATTTCCCTTTGGAATGTTTGAAACACCTGTGCATAATATGGGACCTCGTGCGGCCAAACAAAATTTTGATTTACTACAAATCGATACAATAAACCACGAATTTTGCACCTGCTAGTTTGAATAGCATTAGGAAAAGTACCAAAAAATTCTTAAAACTATTGCGTTGGCATCAATTCGGCCCTAAATCTTTCAATTGGACAAATTTAGTCTAAAATATTTTTACATCGATGCCAATTTAATCCATACGATCAATTTTGACTATAAATTGCTGAAGCAGATGCCGTCGATTCCACGTAGGACGGCCGACATTAACGTGGACATTTTTTGATAATATTTTTTAAAAAAATTATTATTTTTTCTTAATTTGGAGATTGGCCGGCGAGAGTCACCGGCAACCCTCGTCGGCCCTAGGCGACGGCCTCCTCACCCAAGGCCATCATTGCCTCACTGGCCGCGTGCGAGGCCTCTAAGGTTATCTCCTAGGGCCGACGAGATTGGTGGCAGCCTCGCCCAAATTTGGCATGGACCGACACCCTCACCCAGGGCTGTCGAGGGATGGTTGGCCCTTGCCCGCGACCGGCCAGGACTGGCAAGCCCTCGCCAGCCAATCTCCAAGATTAAAAAAAAAGGAAAATAATTTAAAATAATTTTTTTAAAAAAATTATTATTAAAAAATGTTCACGTCAACGTCATCCATCCTACTTGGCGTGAACATTTTGATACTTTTTTACATCATATAGTCCTTGATTTGATCACAAATAAGGAGAAACTGCGTCATTGGAATCGTATGTCTTAATTATGACGCAGGTTCGAGTTGTTCGGAGAAGGACTAACGTCTTCATGTTGAGTGCATCCAGAGCATTGATGGATCAGGGATTTCCAACACATGTAATGTGAAAAAGGACTAGGGTCCGAGAACGACGAAACGAAAGCACATGCTTTGAAGTAACTGGCGAGCGAACTTTTAAAAGCC
Organism: Rhodomyrtus tomentosa; assembly: GCA_028455895.1. Lineage (NCBI taxonomy): Eukaryota > Viridiplantae > Streptophyta > Magnoliopsida > Myrtales > Myrtaceae > Rhodomyrtus > Rhodomyrtus tomentosa. The sequence goes on along the minus strand of JAPCWY010000003.1, from coordinate 5,100,219 downwards.
ACAGTTCTTTCAACAACTCCCAACACCCTTTCACATGAAGGAACGAGACTTTAACCTGAACCGCATTTAAGGGCTGGCCCAGAAAAAGGGCATCCGATGCAGCTGCAGTCTCATCAGCATGTCGGTGGGAGATTGCTGTTATGTACGACTCGAAACCGAACTTCCACTGTGCAACTTGGTCTTAAGTTGCTCGATGTCGCAACAGTCGTGTAGCTGAGTAGTTAAACTTGTGATCGAAAACGTACATGGCACGTCTCAATTTCTAGATTTCATGTGTGTGTGTGTGTGAGAGAGAGAGAGAGAGAGAGAGAGAGGATTCATGGATGGAATCATAGGGCTTTCTTACGTATAACTCTCACCTGCAAGTCTTCCTACGAGAGAACAGTTGCTGTGTGGTTCACGTCAGGCTTTTGTACGACCAGTAGTCGGAGCCTAACGGAGAACTTTTCCCTCAATGAGCTTGTGGTCATGAGGAGTCCCGAACCTCCTGCCCATTGCAGTTTAGGGTTTTGGTTGTGCTTCTCGAGATGAAAAATCAAGAGTCGGTGCTTGAGTATTTCCCTGTTGTGCCCCTCATTTCATTACTAAAGAAGTACACTTTGCAACATGTGCGGTCATCTTCAAATTACTTTCACCAACGACTATATATTTATTCTTTATCTCACCGACGAGGCTAACTAAAGTTTCATTATAATCATTATATGTAATACGAGCATCGAAAACTACCTCACTGCTTCATATAGATATTGTCCCAACTGGGAAACGCGTATTAATATTCCACTAAATACAGGACATGATATATATATATATATATATATATATATAGTGGACATTTAATATATCAACTAGTAATGACGTGGCTGCTTGGATGAATTATTTCCTGTTCGACCGAGGAAATGAAATTAATTCCTCGTATTTGTCTCTTTATCAAGCAAGATTCTAACTTCATTTGTCTACAATCATGCAAGTTAGATATACAACGAGTCATATTAACAATAACCACCAACTCGTGCATCGGCATGGGCGATCCAGTAGTTAAGTATGTGTAATTTTTTTTTGAAGTTAGTTTATGGTAAATTTTTGCGTCTGTTGCATGGCAACCTTATCCAAAAAATGGAATTGATTATCAAACAATCTTTTGGTGATTGTTACGCTAACAGTTTGTTTTGGGCTACGGAAAATAAATATTTAAATAATAAATAACTTTAAAATTATTATGGGGTCCATTCTTTTAAAAATTCATGACTCGCAATATACTGTTACCCTCACCATCATCCAAAGATTATTACGTCATCAAAGTGTTCCGAGGAATATCAAAAAGTGAATGCTGGGGACAACAAGAACGTCTGATCTCTTATTTGGGCTGCCCAAAGCTGAAAACCCATTAGACCAAGGATGCCCGATTTGGGCCCTTTTGATAGGCCGATGGGTCGTTAGCCATTTATGGCCCCTTGATCCCGAGACCAATCATGATTCGAACCAAGGCTGAAGGGGGAATCAGCCAGAAATCCACGAAAATAGCTGATTCAAAGGGGAAAACAAACAAGATGAGCAAACCTTGGCGTCGGAACAACAATAGATACCTTGCACTAGGGGTGTAAAAAAAAAACCTGGGCCGGGCGGGCAGTACTGGCTGGAAAATTCGCTTGATTTTCGGGCCTTTTCGGATCGGCCCGCCGCCTGAATTTTGTTAACAACAATGTTTTCTTTTTAATTTATTATTTTTCTTTATATATTCTTTCATTCATGTGCTTGTTAGTTGATTTTGATTCCTAAAAAAGAAACAAAAAGAAAAGAAAAAAGAATTCGGGCCGGGCCAAACTCGGTACTACTCAGTTTCGGGCCGGGCCAAACTCGGTACTACTCAGTTTTGGGCCGGGCCGAGACCCGATCCGTTGACACCCGTACATTGTACCTCCAGTCGAGTCGGACAAAGAGTCACGACCCTCGAATCGAAACAAGCGCGCGCTTTCTTGTTTCTTGATCATTTGTTCGACTTGCATACATTCGTGACACTCCACCTTTTCACATCTACTTCTTGCTAGGATTAGGCGTATGCATCACAACGAAAAAAAAAAGTAAAATTGAAAAAGGGAAATCAAAATACAAAATTTTATCCTGATTCGTCCTTAAACTATGATTGAAATTTAGCAGATGATTTCATTATAATTACAACATTCACCTCTCTGTCACAAATTTTAATTACAAGAGAAACAAGAATTATAAATAACATCAGTTATTCATGGTCACCACGGATCCCCGCAACATTCACCGGGAGCGGGACCCCGTGCGCCACACGCCAACAATTCCGTAATCCGTACCACTGAAATGACCACAAATTATTCTAGAAACAACGTTTCATGTGGGGACAGAAAATGTCAAACATAGCTGTATTAAAAGGGTGCATAGTATTGTTCACCATCCCAGGCGGCCACGAAAACTAATCTGCCTTTTCTTTTTAGGGGTGGAGCCGAAGCGGCATTCCATCGTGTAAACCCGGATTAAGCAGGTCTAATTCCCCTTATTTACAGTTCAATCAAGCAATTAAAAGGCCGTGAAGTCAAATAATGCATCGGTTTAAAAATGCATGAAATTGCGTTTTACGAGGACCGCGTGAAACTCGCCGTAAAGAATCTTTGAGCAGTAAATCTGAACGTATCGCATGTGATTTCATGTGATTTAGCAAAATGATTCTAGTAAAAACCCTGTCTTGGAACGGTTCACGGTTCCTGTAGATTGCTTGGTCCTTGTTCTCCGCCAATTTCGAAATAAACCCACTTGACCATCCAATTTGATTGGCGAAATATTCTCTCTTTGACATGATCCCAATCTTCTAGTTTCCAAAACTGGCTAAAGTCCCTCAAAAGTCGCCGTAGTCATAAAGAGAAGTTTCCATTCGAGAAAGTCATAACAAGCGATCGTCCCCCGAGTGCATAGGAGTTTTGAATCAAATCCGGAGACTAATATGACATCCTCATCGTCATTGTGAACCTAAATTAACTTGCTTAATGTCGATCCCCGTGATCAGCGTGGATAGATATGCCTTAGAATGTGAAAATTGGCAGGATTAGTCAGCCATAAACCATTCCACGTCTCACCATATTATACAACAAAAATTATAGTTTGACATTTGAGTTGAGTAATCAGCTTACGGCAATTTTTTTTTTTTATTTAATGAAAAAAAAAACATAGTATGACATTTTTTTGGGCGAAGAGGATATGTAGTACTTGCGTGTATTTCACACACATTCCCTCAAAGAGTTTTCAAAGTTGGGTTCCTTATTGACCAATGACTCTGATCACCTTCTCTGAGATAAGACTATAAAGATACCCTAATTGTCTCGCCAAATTAGAGCAAATTCACTTCGTTCAATAAAAAAAAAAAAGAAAAACCTCTTGGCCATTATTCTTATCATCGCCATACATCAATGGGGAATGCCTTAGGAGGAGTTACAACAGCCAAAATCATGAAAGTAACAGGCGAAACGATGAAAGTGAGCACGCCGGTGCGTGCCGGAGAAGTCGTCAAGGACTACCCAGGTCACATGTTGCTAGAGTCGGAGTCGGTGAAGAGACTCGGGATCAAATCGAGGCCACTACAATCGCACCAAGAATTGGAGCACGAGCGGTTGTACTTCCTAGTGGAATTGCCCAAAGAGGCTGCGAACCACCATAAAGCTTGCGAACGTTTCCAGCTTGGGAACAAGCCGAGCGCAAGCGACCGGCTCGACGATTTAATGCTACCTCGACGAGCGGTGTCTGATCTTTCTACCATGAGTAGGGCCACCATTTTGTCGGAAGACGGAAACAGGGATGGTGGAATGAGGTTGAAGATGAGACTTCCGAAAGCTGAAGTGGTGAAGCTGATCAAAGAAAGCAAAGACGAGGCTGAGGTCGCAAACAAGATAATGGAGCTTTATGGTGCATTATTGAATATTAATGACCCCAACGAAGGATTAGTTGGAAGAAGGGCAACCGCCTTGGAAGGGTCGAAGGATGTTACGAAGACTCATGAGGTAATTTTGGATATCCTGAGACATCTATCTTCATTTCATGCCCTCTCACATCAGTGTCCAAAGGCTCGTCATACCGTAGTTTCCCTCAAAAAGTCGTTGCCAAGTTGCTAATCTCTCTTAACATTAATTTATCACATCAAGGTAGTTTCGCAATATATAAATGGACCTTGTTCAGGTGTTTGCACTTCATACTGGAAAATAAATAAAGGAAAAGATTTGTTTATTCGCAGGTATCTTATATATTTAGTAACAACGTTGGTGCTTACGATTCTCTACAATTGCAGAAACGGGTAAGGTTCCTACCAGTCGTTGAAGATAAGCAAGTTCCCATGACTTCTTAAGAACCATAGAGCAGCAACGGCGAACAACTAGCGGACCTGGAAGTCTGCTCCCTGCTGTGTAAATTTTGGCGTACATTCATGACTTTGTGTGAGAAAATTAGTGTACTAATCTTGCACAGGTCAAATCTAGTTCTACTATGTGGAATGAGAAATCACGGATCTGGTTATTCTACTTTGCCAATGTGCAAATTTTGTCTTGTAATTTATTTAAATTTTGTGATGAGTTTAACTTCTGTCAAGAACACATAGATATGACAACTCGAGAGACCTAATTCAACCTCATTATTTATATAAGAAAATCTAATTGGATCTCCAAGGATGAACTTCAGAGGCCTAAGGTGCGTTTGGCAACGATTTTGATGTTCATAATTGATATTTTCCAATTTTGTTTCCAAGACTAATTTTATAGAGTCAAAACGCTTTTGGTAACTGCAAAGAATTTTTGTTCTCGAAAAGAAATGCATTTGGTAACTGCACAAAATTTCTTTTCGCGGAAACAATTTCTCTTCCCAATGTTTTTCATTTAAGTCAAATAATTACGTTTTGTCACTACAAAGTCAATCTATATAGGGCGGTGTGATGCGAGAGGGTGCCTGATTTGACGATACGTGCATGGAGTTGGATGCCTTGGTTGCGGATGTTTCTGTAGTTGAGCTCAAAGGTTTGACGATGGTTGAAGAGATTAGGCGTGTCAAAAATATTCGCGTCGGGTGGGTTGGCATGGCCCTGCCGACTGAGCCCGAAAATTTGCTTGAATATTCGAGCCTTTTCCGGCCGGGTTTGGTACTCAGCCCTGGCGGTCCGTTTCCCAACTTTTTTTAACACCATTTTTAATTTAATTTTTATTTTTTATATTCTTTCATTTAATAGGATTGTTAATTGATTTTGATTCAAAAAATAAAAATAAAAAGAAAGAAAAAAGGAATGTAGCCCGACTTGGCCCGGCCCGAGCTTGATACTACTTAGTTTCGGGTCGGTCCAGGCCGGGCCGAGACCCGATCCGACCAGCCCATTGACACCCCTACAAGAGATCATGTGTGGGCTTTGGTACAAAGGATAGTGAAGGGCACAAAAGCGGGTGTTGCATGGTCGGCTCTTGGAGAGGAGTTCCAAGGAGTGGTTGTGCATTTAGGTTTGACCGACAGATCGATGGCGTTCAGAGCATTAAGTCGACCAATCCATTCGCTATTATGATCCTCGCTCCTCGAGGGCTGCCCGCACCCAGATCGGCAAGGGTGACCCTCGCTCAAGGCCAACGAGGGCCGCCTTGAATAAGATCCTTGAGACAGAGTGGACGAGGTGACAAGGGAATTGAATGACGAGTCGACAAGGAGATGAGGGAACTGAATGACGAAACAAACTCACCGAAGTCCTGCGACGACGTCTAGTGGTGGAGTTGGCGGACGAATTGAGCGTTCTTCCTTACGAGTTTGTTCTTTTTGTTTTTTTTTTTTGGAGGGGGTCGAGGAAACAAAGTGAGATCTTCCCTAAGCCTTCTCACTTTGTTGGTCTTGTTTCTCAAAATTGATTTCGAAACAAAAAAGTAAGTTTTTTTATTCTTGATTTTACTCCAAATCTATTCTTGGGAATAGAATAAGAGAATTTGAGAATTATAATCATTTATGTTATCAATCAATTTTCTCTCCTTTTTTTTTTTTTTATGTTCTGGGAAACAGAATTAAAACATGATAATCATTACCAAACAAGCCATAATGTACTTGCATCGTTAGATTTGTGAATCAATTTACGAGTTCGAATAGATACGGAGTATTCTACCTGAGTTCGTGTTGCCTCTTGTTTGCTTCATGGACGAATCGGGTTATATAGTTCGCAACGTAATTCATGAGCTAATCTGAAAATTACAAACCATGCCTAAAAGTAATTTGCATAAACGCAAAGGAGACGATCTCTTTCCCAACGGTGATGCCTCAATGCCTAACCTTAAAACATATACTACCTATTCGAGGTTACAAATCTCATAGATTATCCAGGTAAAAATAAACAAGGCCATTATGTTTGTAGATCAAGACAATCACCACCATGAAAGGATCTCCAAAATCAAGGTTATGGTTACAAACGTTTTATTGAACAAACTAAGAATTCTTAAGACAGCTATTATTTTCGTGTAGACTAATCGTTCAATGCTTTGTTATAAAGTTGTCTGCACTAATTGTTCAATGCGTTATTATAAAGAACTAAAATCCTCTTCTTAGACATGTTGCCAGCCTTGGTAATTGCCAAAACAAGAGAGCAGACGATCAAATTTCAGAAAAAATCGCTGAACTGGTGTCTGTCGACCTCACTCGAGCAATCTCAATTGGACCAAGCAAGAACAATTTTTTTGGTTTTCATCAGATGTTACATCAACCGAATCTCGAACCTTCCGACTTCTGATTCATAGTGGCAATCTAAAAATCACAGTGGCATTCTCTTACCCAGAAATTGGTAATATCTTTTCAAATGAAATTGCCCAAATACTGAAAAGAAAATCGTGGTGGAACTTTTTCGTAAAGTCCCATAAAAAGTTGAATGAAAAATGAAGAGTTATTTCGGTTCGTAAACTTTCATCGATGAAACCGTATGATATCGTAACGTTTCATCGAATCCTTTCGACGAAATCGTGTTTTTTCGTTAACGAACCCTGTCGACGAAACCATATGTCTTCGTGACTCTTCATTCTTTTAGAAAATGTCTATTCGGTTTCGTAACTCTTCATCTGTTTGAAAGGGAACTGTTCATATTCGTGACTCTTCGTTCTTAACCTCTATTTCGTGACTTTTTATATCACTGTCTATAAATAATAGCATTGACTAACGCATTACAAAACATATATTAGACACGAGCATTAAATATAACTTTTATGATCGTCATTCATTCATCATTGTCATCATTTTATGCGATTATTCCGCAAACTTGCGTTCAAAGGAGTCCTTTGAAGAAGTATCACTTTAGAGGAACGCGATACGTTCTATCTTGAGAGTTAATTGTCCAAGAATCTTAGGTACCGGTTGAGGAGACAAATTTGTCTTAAGGACACAACGTAAATTCGTTGGGCTCGAATCATTCATCTACATTCAGATTATTTATTTGTGATTGATTTCAAGTTTGTCTGTCAACCTAATTATCTATACGATCATCAAGTCTTACTTATAGGCGACACCAATTTTAATATACGAATTTCTACCATCTTAGTGAACAACAAACCGCACTTAAATCATTCGTAACGCCTATAGCAACGCTTATTCAATCCCTACACTTGGCCTTCATGCACGAGTCTTGATAAGAGAGAGAGAGAGAGAGAGAGAGAGATTATTTCCATGCGGGAATCAGAAAAATATGATGCTTCAATTCTCTTGCCGCTTCCGTAAAGCTTCGATGTGAACAGAGACATAGGAGAAGAAGGCACCTCAACATCGCTACTTTAGCAACAGAGGAGTCGTGCGTGTTAATGGAGGAGAAGAAAAAGGACAACATAGGATTTTCTAAAACAATAACTGGATACAAGAAATCCTATTCAGGTCCTCGGATTTTTTTTAATCCGAGTTATATCCCCTTTATATCCAATGTTGTCGTCCTATCCAATACATCTACCAAACACAGGATGAGAAAAAACATCTCACATCCTGATTTTTATCCGGACGCAAGCTGGCAGGGAGGTTTTATTAAAGGCTGTTGGATGTGCTATTCCAATTTATTCAATGAGTTGCCTAAGACATCCCCCAAAAAAATGGTGTCATGAGGTCAAGGGACTCCTGGCTAAACTCGGGTGCGGTCAAAGAGAATACGGAAAGTAGAGTGCACTCGATGAGTGGGCACACATAAACAAAGGCTAAAGCTAAGGGAGGTATGGATTTTTTTATTTTTTTTTTAAAGAGATTCACATTTGTTTGACCACTCCTTACTTGCAAAACTGGCGTGGAGAATCCTCAAGTATCCTCAAGCATTATGGGTAAGGGTACATGAAGGCCTATTTTTTTTTTTGTTTCCCTAATTGTGGTTTTATGGAGGCTGGTCAAGGGGGCTAGAAGATCTTGGGGATGGAGGAGTCTCCTATTAGGAAATGAATGTTCAAAAAGGAATTTTTTATGGCAGGAGGGGAATGGATAGCAAATCAAAGCCTAGTCGGATCTTGGGTACCGGGGAGCCGAAAATTATGAAAAGTGACAGAAGGAACTGATGGTTTTATCAATAAGGAGCCACATTGCTAGAACCCAACGAAATTAAAGAAGAGCAGGTTAAGTCAGTAGAAAGAGGTGAGGTCATTGTTAAAACAGATCATCATTTTCTCAAAGCTGCTGCACAGAGAGCTATTTGCAAAAGGGCCTTCCTACTTCCCATCAGGTAGAAAGTGTTGAGAAAATTTGATTCTAAATATTTTAATTCCGACAAAACTATTCTTCTTTGGAAAGAATATGCTCAATACTTATGAATATTTTATTGCAAGATAAACGTTTGAACGAAAGCTTACATTGTTCCAAACCTGACATTCAAACTCAAGTAATGGTCATCATATATTTGCTTCTGACACAGCGTTCAACGATAAAGAACAAGCAAATCCTTACTTAGAGAGAAAACTCAAAAATTTAATATTGATGATAATGATCTGTCGTCTAAAAACCCTAAAACAAGCTTATATAGGTGTTAACCCTAATGACACCAAAATCATCAAAGTTACAAAATTGCCACTAAAAATAAAATTAAATCTAAAAAAATACTAAAATAATTCAAAAGACCATCTAAACGATTTTGAATCGCTAAAATTCAGCGTCAATCAATGCCAAAGACAATGAGTATTGATCAGACGGCTGTTTCACTTCAATCGACAGAATCTAAGCCCATTCTGACATCGTTGACTCCGAATCTAAAAATTCTAGACGCATTTTCTCAACTTCTGTTGGGACTTTTGCCTATTCAATCGGTCCAAAAACGCATTGCTAATATGCTCCACATCATTCTCCTCCACTTGGGAAAAGCTCATCCTCGAGTTAGAATCGAAATCTGGATACAACGGCTCAATGGACTCATAAAATGGTGACAAGTCGGCAACATTGAAAGTGTTGAATATGTCCATGCTACGCGGAAGGTCTATAACATAAGCATTATCATTGATCTTCTTGTTGACTATATAAGGCTCGTACTTCTTTTACTGCAACTTGTTGTAAGGCCCAGCTGGTAACCGCTCTTTATGAAGGAAGACCATGACTTGATCGCCTACAGCAAACACCTACTTACACCTATGTTTATCTACTGCAGCTTTGTACTTCTGATTATCCGCTTCCAACTTCTGCTTCACTTCCTGATGCACCTCAATAACCTACTTAGCCATATAATCCGATGCAACACTCTTGTCTGCTTGCTTGGGCAATTGAATCAAATCCAGAGTATGCTGAGACGCCTTCGTATATAAGATAGAAAAAGGAAACTTGCCAATAGAACTATGAACCGCATTATCACAAGCGAACTCTGTCTGCGATAAAGCAACATCCTACTACTTCAGCTTTTCCCCACAAAGACTTCGAATTAAGTTGCCTAAAGTCCTATTGACCACCTCTGTCTGCCCGTCAGTCTGAGGATGAGCTGTGCTACTGAAATTCAGGGATGAATCAAATAGTTTCCATAAATTCGCCAAAAATGCCCCATAAATTTGCTATCCCTATTTGAAGAAATAGATTTAGGCACTCCATGTAAACGAATTACTTCTTTGAAAAATAATCTAGCCATACTTACAACATCAGAAGTCTTCCCACAAGGGATAAAGTGTGCCATCTTGGAAAATCTGTCAACGACAACAATCACAGAGTTCACGCCTCTTTGGATTCGTGGCAATCCAAACACAAAATCCATGGACAGATCTTCCCAAATATTATTAGGAACATGTAATGGCATATATAGACCTGTGTTCTTAGATTGTCTCTTAGCAATTTGGCAAACATAATACTTTTGCACATACCTACTGATATCTTGACACAATTGGGGCCAGTAGAATCTTTCCCGGACTGCAGCAACAGTTTTATCTCGACCCAGATGTGCAACCAACCCACTATCATGCAAATCACAAATTACCTTCTCTCGCAATGATGCCTGAGCAAGGCAGGGTTGATTGGCACGCATCAAATATCCATCTTGCACAGGTTGGCCAACAACACATAACTCCCAAATCTACCCAAAATCTTCATCGCGTGCATAACAGTCTCTCAATTTTAGGAACCCTAGAATATCCTGGCTCAACGTAACCGGCAAGCCAACTCTCCTACTCAACGCATCTACTACGACATTATGCACACCAGATTTGTTTGTAAAAACTGACACCAACGTGTATGCATATCTTTACTGATCCTCTTTTGACTATTCAAGTATTTCAAAGTTTCATGGTCCGAATAAAGCACGAATTCTTTCCCAATAAAATTGTGCTCCCATGTCTTCAAAACTCTTACGATAGAGTAAAATTCTTTGTTATAGGTGCTCCACTTCTGTCTTGTATTACTAAGCTTCTCACTGAAAAAGCAAATTGGCTTACGCTTACGAGACAAAACAGCTCCTATACCCACTCCACTAGTATCACAATTTAGCTCAAACAGCTTATCAAATTTAGGTAAAGCAAGAACAGATGCAGTACATAATTTCTCATTCAGAATAGCAAAACTATTCTCGGCTTCCTCTCACCACAAAAATTTACCTTTCTTCATACACTCTGTAATCGAGGCTGCAACAGTACTAAATTTTTTATAAATCGCCTGTAAAAAGTAGCTAACCCATGAAAACTTCTAACTTCAGAAACAGTCTTAGGTGTAGGCCACTCTCTAATTGCCTTTACCTTTGCGTCATCCACCTCTATTCCCTCAGCAATGATAATAAATCATAAGAAAAGCATCTTATTAGTGAGAAAACTACACTTCTTAAGATTTATATACAACTTATTAGTCTGTAAAGCTGTCAACACCTCCCTTAAGTGCAACAAATGATCCTCCTCAGTCTTACTATAGATCATAATATCATCAAAATAAATTACGATAAATTTGCCAATAAAAAATTTCAGAGCCTGATTCAGAAGTCTCATGAAGGTGCTCGGAGCATTAGAAAGCCCGAACGACATCACCAACCACTCGTACAGCTCCTCCTTTGTCTTGAAAGCTATCTTTCACTCATCTCCAAGCCGAATACGAATATGATGATAGCCATTCTTCAAATCCAGCTTCGTAAACCACTTAGCTCCGTGCAGTATATCCAGCATGTCATCCAATCTAGGTATTGGAAACTTGTAACCCACCGTTGTTTTATTCACAGATTTACTGTCTACACACATCCTCCAACTTCCATCTTTCTTTGGAGTTAGCAAGGTAAGAACAGCATATGGGCTCATGCTATCTCGAATGTGCCCCTTTTGCAGCAACTCTTCCACCTTCTCCTTTAGAATCTCACTATCCTTAAGACTCATCCTATAGTGCGGTAAATTAGGCAGACTAACACTAGAAATTAAGCCTATATGGTGTTGAATATCACGCGTAGGAGGTAACCATCTGGAATCTCGTTAAGCGTTAGCTCATTAAATTCTTGCCATAAAGGTCTACTTGCTTCATACTGCTCTTCCACTTGTAATTCAGCCTATGTCTCAATCACTTGTTTCACTACCAGCACATGAATTTTTATAGTCTTCTTAATTTCAGATTCAAATTCCTTGTAAGAGTAAGGAAATTATTACCTGCAGCCTGCTTTCCTTTGTTCTTCAGAGGCAGCATTGTATATTTCACGTCGTATTTCACCAGATTATTTTGGTTGCTCCTCTCCAAATGCTGAGCATCCACATCAAATTGCCACGACCTCTCAAACAACATGTGACATACATCCATGTCTACCACATCACAATACAGCTCATCGTGATAATTACCGATGAAGAATGGAATTTTGCATTCATCCTTCCCAACGTATAGGGATTAGGATGTTTCTCCACAGGAATTCCCAATTTCTTCACTGCCTCCTTCTTGATAATGTTTTCCATGCTCTCACGATCAATAACCACAGTAAAGATCTTTCCTAGAACGGTGCATCTGGTTCCGAATAGTTGATGGCGCTACGAATCATCCTCCTGTTTCGAGGCTAACATCATTCTGCGCACCATAGAGTTTATCTCCTCCTCTTCATATTCAAAGCCTTCTTCTTCACCATATGGTTCACATCAATATTCATCTTCATCCTCTTTTCTAGCAACCACTTTTACTGTCTTCCTCTGAGGGAATTTATTAGAGTAGCTCAGGCTGATTACACCTGCAACATTTAACCGCCGCTAACTTAGCATAAGGATTCAGGTTCACAGTTTTTTATGATTGTGACCCCTTGTACATTGCCTTGTTCAAAGAGCGTTTTTCTATCGCCTTATCTCCGTGATTTCACTCTGTGCTAAAGCGATTGTTGAAGCCACTCTTTTCCATGGAATTGCCTGAGATACTACCCCTATAATTTTCAAAGCCTCCGTTGCTTCATTTTTGTTGCATCAATTCTGCCTTCATCTCCATATTCTTGGATTCATATAAATTCCGCAGAAACTGCACCCCAATTTTATCCCAAATGAAAGGCTTCAACCCATTGAGATATACGGCCACCTACTGTCCCTCTGCTTTTGACATATTATTTCACTCCGCCAATCTCATGAATTATGCCGTATACTCATCTACAGTTCGATTGCCCTGCTGGCAATGCTGGTATTGCTGGAACATGATTTGCTCATAATCAGGCGGAAGGAACTCCTGCTTCAACAACCTCTTCATTCTATTCCAGGTTCGTACCCTCTTTTTTCCTTCTCGCTCCCTCCTATTCTGCAATATCTCCCCTTCAATCTACAAGCTACTAATCGCACATTTTTCTTGCTAGGGGTTCCCATATAATGGAAAAATCTATCTATATCAACAATCCAGTCCAAAAATTCTTATATTCCCATCTCCCGTTAAAATAAGAGATATTGACTTTTATTTTAAAGTCCTTACATTCACTATTGTCGTAACGTCGTCTGCCATCTCTTCTATCACGATCGTCATAACGCCCCATTCGAATTCCTCCATAACTATTCATGTCTCCATAATCATCACGTCCTTCATCAGAAAACTCGTGCTCTTTTTCTTTCGAAATCTTTGAAAATAGAGGGTTATTCTGCCTGCGGACAAGAATAGGCCTATCGTCTGGGTCATAAAGAGCATGATATGCACCCGACCTTTTGTCATTCCATCGATTTCGGTTCACATCAACGCCGAGACCTTCAAATCGATCTGCCAATTCTTCAAATCGATGCTCGATGCGATGAAGTCCGAGATCAATTCATTGATCTATGCGTTCCATTAAACACTGCTCCAAATGTTGCAGCGCGTCATCCCCAAGGATTGGGCCTCCAATCTCATGATCATCTTCACGAAGACCACCGCCAGTCGTCATAGGCTCTGATACCACCTAACGCACTGTTTAACGATAAAAAAATAAGCAAATCCTTGCTTAGAAAGAAAACTTAAAAATTCAATATTGATGATAATCATCTGTTGTCCAAAAACCCTAAAATAAGTTTATATAGGCTGTTAACCCTAATAACATCAAAACCCACAAAATTACAAAATTGCCACTAAATAAGATTAAATTCAAAAAAATACTAAAATAATTCTAAAGATCATTTAAACAATCTCGAATCACTAAAATCCATCGTCAATCAATGCCTAAGGCATTGATTATTGATCAGATGGCCGTTTCACTTCAACCTATCGAATTTAAGCCCATTCTGATATCGTTAACTCCGAATCTGAAAATTCTAGACGCATCTTCTCGACTTTCATTGGGACTTCTGCATATCTAATCGGTTCAGAAACGCATTGTTAATATGCTCCGCATCGGCTTCTGAAGATAGTAAGATGGAGGAAGTTACTGCCTAAGACTGGCTCTTATGAAGATACATGTGACGCGTCAGCAAGGACTTTAGAGCTCAGAGCCACTATTCAAGTCTGTTCAAATTCAAAGAGTCTCTACTTCTAAAGAATGCTTCTGAATAATGTTTAGATTCTTTAATATCTTTCAGATAGATTATGAAGATCCATGTTTGGCAAGTTTTCGATATTGGCGATATTATTTATGGAAGTCTATAATTTTAACCAGGAGAATATCTACGATTGGATATTATCTTCCAGGAATAAAGTTTGTTGTATATTTGAATTAACTCTAATTAGAGAAACTGAAAATTTAGTTGTATGGATCACTGAATCTGAAGAGTTCAAACTCAACTCCAATGGCTACCATATCTTTCTAGATATAGTTTCGCTCAGTCATGATTGATGGCGTCCAATCAATGATTGAAGAGCAATCCTTTGAAGACCTGTCCAACAGCTAATTTGGGGGTAAAGGAGTATCAAAGGAAGATCCGTGGTGACCAACAGGAATAGATCAGAATATACAATTCCGAAGTTCTTGAGTTGTTCAGATTTATATACTTATTCTTGAGAGCTAAACGTTTTATCTTTGAGAGGTTCTATAGCAGTGATTGAGAGCGATATCTCTTGAAATCTCCACTGATTCATATAGTGGAATCCATCCAATCGGCTATCAGCATGGAAGAGTGGACGTAAGCTTACTAAGCCAAACCGCTATAAAACATTGCATGCAATTCTCTCTTTCTCTAAACTCTTTTTATTGTGTTTAGTTCATCCGCACGTCTTTTTATTGATCCTATTCAATTTGTGTTTTGAAATGTTTGAATTTCACATTAAGTTTCAAAATCATTCAGAATCACATATTCGCTCATTCTAGGTGATATTGCTAGATACAACAAAAAGTGATTTTTGGGAGATTATTTCGAGTTTTGGATTGCGTTTCCCAGAACGAAAAATTTTGTCTGGACAGATTGCTCTGATTCTATTGCTACTGCAGCTAATTCACGGGAGAGGAAAATCAGAAAGAGCAAGCTATGCATGTTCTGTAATGAGAAGGAGGAAAAAGTGGATCTTGCCTTGTTATTGATGGTTGGCTCACAGGCTTGGTCAAGAAAATAGAAAAGAAAGGAATGACCGTGAAACCGCTGGCAGAATCGGAATCATTCATCATCGGTTAAGTACAATTGTCACGTTTAAATCAAGCCTCCTAGAGGGACTACTTTTCTAATTTAGCTGCAGTCGTCCCTTTTGTGCTTATTGTTCAGTTTAGATAGTCGTTGGCTAGTATTTGGCTGACTCCATCTTAGTATCAGACCATGCAATCACATTTCTGACTAGCATCTTCAACAAAAGCCAGTCAAATTGAAAATCAAACAGCATAAGGAGAGCTTCTAACTCGTCTAACCCAATTTTAAGTGAACATCGACGCAACTAGTTATCAAGTTTATCAAGTAAGTTGTGTGAGGTATTACTCAGAAATTCTTCTATTACTCGTCTCTTTGTTGCCTGGACACGTTTCTCTTGACGATTCCTAGAATATTGCCAAATAAGGTGGCCATGGTTAGCTTCACATCTTCGTTTTTTTTTCCTCTCTTTTTACTTTCGAAGTCATCGAACGTAATACGGCGTCGGTTATTTCGATTCATCTTGTGTGATCTAAAATTCTTCGGACACACAACAACGTAAGGACTACAGGCAAAAGTGGAGAGTTCAAACATTTGAGGGCATCCATTCATCTTGACTTTTCACACTTGATCGTTTTCCAAATTGGCTGCTCTGGGTTTCGCCATTCAACGTAACACGGCCACTTCAAACATTCAAAAGGGAATTAAATCTACTCTCGACAGCACCCTTTGTCGCTTGGCGTTGAACTTCCTATGCCTCCATACATATAATATGAATGAAATGGTGTGCTTTCCTTAGTCCAAAACGTACGGCATTAATACCACTTAACCCCACGTTATTCCTCGGTTGCGTCCCCCTCTGTATCTCCTTCTCAAACAAACAAAAAGCTGCTCAGGAGCCAAAAAGAACAGAGCAAAAATGGCATCCCGGGAGGGATCTCCATCGACTTGGAAGTCTCTCTTGCTTCTCGCGGTTCTAACTTTTGCATTGGCGACGGAGGGACGATGTGCGAGAATCCTGAAGGCTAGGGATGGAGGTTCTGGGAAATACTTGTGGCAAAGCAAGCTTCAGAGAGGGCCGGTGCCGCCTTCTGGGCCTTCCAAGTGTCACAACAAGCTCAGCCCATTTCGCGACAGCTCGTTGTCCTTCACAGCTGACTATGTCAACTGTCCCTAACTCCCTATGTACAAACCTCTTCTTCTTCATACTTACTCTTGATTATGTTCTTCTTCTTCTTCCTTTTTTCATGGATGATGTTCTTTGTTCTTTGGTATCTTCCGAACCGTGGAAGAGAAGCTCGTTCGTTCTTTGTTTTTTTTTTCCCCTTTTCCCCTCGAGGTTCTGCACATCCGCAAACGGATCTGTGCACTGAGGTTTTGTAGGTAGACGGCATTCAGAATCAAAGTGCTTTAGACGACGCAAAAAGAAGCATCTTGCATCCTTTTTTTTGGCCAATTTTTGTATGTTATTCCGTGCACCCGTATTTACTAGCTATCCCTAATTGAATAAGGCAAATTTCTGTTTATTTGTGCGAACATGAGTGCAATTTTGTCAAAGAGTGCGTATTATTAAAACATTCTTTGTGAACAGATGATGCGTATAGTGTCACTAACAGTTAATTTCTCGGGACGGCACTAACCTTGATTGTATGACAAGATCATGCATTGATTCAATTTATTTGACTGAGCCAACCACATATCCCGAAGGAGTATCGTCTAGTGTCACTCCCATAAAAGAAAGTACATGTGTGCTTTCATAGTGTTCTTGTACCGTGGTTGATTCTGTCTACCATAATGTGGTTGAGTTAGAGACATCATATCATAACATAATAAATTGATATAGTGTGTAATGTTCATGTTATGATTGATGGTAGAGTCTCAAAACACTCATATACAAGCCGTTGATTATATGGCACTGAGACCTATATTAGGCATATATTGTAGTCAATGCAATCATGTAAGAGTTTTATCAATTAGATCAAACATCTTGTTCCATCCCTACCCTCCAACGGTTGAGTCCCGCCGTCCTGTCATGTTGAGAAAGAGGCAATAAACATTTTACATTGCTTGACAGTGGAATTTATATACTCATTACATAGATGTGATTTCTCTACATCTATCAATTTAAGTTTTTGGACAATACTTTCAAACACATTAGCCATTGACAATCGTTCTACTTGGTGGCTCATGTGGAGCTTTAACCTTTGACCGCACTCAACCAATCAGCAACAATTAAATTTCTTCTGTGGTTCCAAAGAGCAACCGGTACGACTATAATCTACATGTCTAATTGAACTTTGAGCTACAGATCTTTTGACTTCCGTTTGAGCCATGGTGGCCAGTGGACAACAAAAATATCAGAAGCGAACATGTCCGGGGGCCTTCCTCAAAATCGGAATTGACAAACACAACAAAAACAAAGGGCCTACGCTGTAGTACCCCCACCTAGAAACAGTGAAAATTTTCCTTTCAGATAGGACAGCAACATATATATATTTCTATTAGACCATGTCTGTCTAAAGTGGCCAAAAAGACAGAGCGGTACAAAGTGGACCACGAAAGGTCTACGCCACATGATTCCGACATTTGAAAACGCAAGAGGGAAAAAAAAAACAGTGAAGAGAGGATCATTGTGGACGGTCCAACCTAGAACAACATTGGACGGCCCAGTTTTCTCCGAGCGGCTTCACGACCAATCTGATCTTCTTCATCCCGACTCATTGCTCGAGTAAGAGCACTTGAATTCTTTAATTAACTTATGTCGCATATTCTTATTTGTATTTGATTTTCATGTCATATATATTCGGTCATGATTCGTCGAGCAAAAGTTTGATCACGTCATGTGATACCAATACGCATTGGGTACGTATAGTTTCACTTTCCATTTTGTATTAAGCTGCATGCAGTACTTGTGAAGTTTCAATTATTATATAAGTCGCTTTTGCAAAGCCTGTAATGTCAATGGTACTATTTTTTTCTTCTTTCGGTCGATCAGTGGTCGTATTTTCAAATGCAATGTCTCGCCGTTTAATTTATAGTAGACCCTCTGAACAAAAGGAAAAACAAAAAATTAGAGCAGACCCAAACTCATGGTAAAAGCGTTTTCGTGTCGTACAATAGTAACCAAAACCTTTTCCGTGCTTCATGGAAGTGGCGACATATGTCCTCCCTATCTCTAACCACATTCAAAATCATCCTCACATTGGCGTTCGCACGTCAATTTGCATTCTCAAATTTGAAAGCGCACGATGGCCACACTCACTTGTCCATTCCGTTTCAAGTCACATCTACCGTTTGGCATTATTTACGGATTTTCCATTCTCATTCTGAATTTCCACTTCGCTCCATTTCAAGTTGATCACAAACAACATACATGTCATCCAAAAACCCCTCGGCTCTCCTCCCTGGCGCCATCGGCACCACCGCACTATTGCCACTCACTGCCTGAGCCCTTAGCAGTTAGCAGAGCCACAGACTCATCGCTCAAAGCCAATGGTCCCTCCACAGTATCATGTCCAACGTCGACCTTAGCGGCCCCTCCATGGCCACTGAGATCCCACTCCATTGTGGCGACGAGGTTGAACCCTAGTTCCGGATCCATCTCCATCTCATCATGGAGCTCGACCTAGATCTAGTTATGCCCCGCCGAGCTTCGAGCTCGAACTATGAGCTTGTTTGGTTCAGCATTTGGCCAAGAGATTTTGAGTGAATGCAAATACCTTTTGGCTAAAGGCATTTTCCAAAATGCAAGTAATGTTTGACAAAATATTTTTTAAAAACGCTTTTGAAAGAAACTTTGACTTAAATGTCGTTTCGTGAAAAATATACTTTGTAAACTATTTTAACTTTTTTATAATAAAAAAAATGACAGCGGGGACCGACAACGGCGGCGACTGACGGCAGGTGGCAACCGGCGAAGGGGGGAGACTGGTGGCTACAACCGGTGGCGGCTGCGACGACAGGCGGCGGCAGCAACTACAGGCAGCGGTAGCGACCGGCGGCAGTGGCCGGCCACGAGCGGGAAGCGGCAAGTGAATGTGATAAATTTTAAAAAAAAATTAGTTGTATTTGAGATGCAACTTTTCAAAGTATCTCCAGATGTACTTTAGCCTAAAGTACTTTAGAGAACATTTGAGATGCAATTTAATTTTCCCAAAGTGAGCTAAAAACTGAACCAAACAGAATTTGTATTTGGCCTAGGGACTTTAGAGTCCCAATGCTCATCTCAAATGCTAAACCAAACAGGGCCAAAGTCTTGTTGAGCTTTCCCGCACCATCATCCTTGATTGCTCATCGAGGTTAGTCACTGCGCGCACGCGCGCACATATATACATACACTTGAACTAAGTCTTGTTGAGCTTTCCTGCACCATCATCCTTGATTGCTCATCGAGTTTAGCCACAGCGCGCGCATATATATGTATATATAGCTTGGTTTTCTGTCAGCATGGTCAAATCGGAGATTTCCAAGATCAATATTTCCAACTGATATGAAGATTAAAATTGGCTTTGGCTTTCGAAATTTTTGGTTTTATCATACATAATCTTCCAACGTCATGCACATCCGTAAGAGTAAGACCACGTGTCTCAACGCAAGCAATTGACAAATAAAATAAGGGAAAACTATCCAAAAAGTACTACATACAATATGACGGTCAATTCAGACATAAATCTTTCGATTATACTAATTTAGTCATACTTCTATTGTACAATAGCTAATTTAGTCATAAACATTTTAATTGTGCCAATTTAGTTCCAAACATTTTGACAACTTATCAATTTAATCGTTACAATCAACTTTGACTATTAATCGGTGATGTTGCGGGCTAATTAGCACGGACCGTCCAATGGGGGCAACTTTTTTCTTTTCTTTTTCTTTTCTTTTTTCTCTCCATCGATCATCATCAAACCTCGTTAAAAAGGGAAAAAAGAAAGAAGAAAAAAGAAGTTTCCAAAGTTTAAAAGATTTCGAAAAAAAAAATTATCCATGTTATTGGTTTCCGATCATAATTAATCGAAATGACTAAATTGAGAAATCGTTAAAAAGTTTAAAACTAATTTGGTAAATCGTCGAAATTTTTGTGAGGCTCATGAACTTTTGGATAGTTTTCCAAATAAAAAAAAAATGACGGTTTTGGTGTACGATGGATGTAATCTAAAATAAATATTAGTAAGCTTCTTGTACGTGCCCTCGTCTCGTCAATGTGAAACAAGTACAGTGCAATTCAGCTTTTGGGGATGTGAACAGCGGGTAGTTAATGCGTGACCTTGGTTGATATATGGTGGTTGGTGGGGATTGGATGAAGAGTTCGTGGGAGGAGTTTGGTTTCCCTTGGGCGGTGTCCCTTCCAAAAGGTTAATGTAATTCCAACCACACGACGACAATTCCGCTTCGCAAACGCCTCCTACCACCCCCCACATTGCAGCGACAAGAGCACCTCCTCTACTGGTCAGCAATCTACATCTGCACTCTTTCGATTCCTGGGAAAATCTAAGGCCCGGCAAACGACACGAACGCGAATTAGCCCCACCACCAAAAAAACCCATGCCAGCCGATCGGGCCGGGTCGATCCTTCCAAGTCCGGCCGCGTTACTTGGGACGAGGTTGCTGCGTCGGAGGGCAAGTGGCAACTTAATGACCGCCGAAAACTGATGATGGATTGTCATTTGGTGTAGAAAATTATTCCACAAGCATAGCTGTGGCCATACTACGTGTGAATCTTTCGATTCAGATAGCTGGCATTCATCACATTTCATTTACTGCAAGAAAGTTTCCAATCAATAGCCATTACTGCGAACTCAAAGAGATCACTAAACCTTTCCGTACCGCATGACCAATCTAAATTACGTAAATTTAATGCGTGACTATACTAATGAGAAAAGTGTCAAAAAGTCCTAAAACTATTGCATTAGTGTCAATTCAGTCATAGATCTTTTGCATTGGTGCTAATTCAGTCATCAATCTTTTGTATTTATGCCAATTGAGTTATTCCAGTCAATTTTGGCTGGAAATCACTAGTGTTGACGTCGATTCCTCACATGGCATGGGTATTTGCACTAATGCAATAAGTTTAAGACTCTCATGACATTTTTTCCATATACTAATCATTAGCGTAAGAGGGGTTGGGCTACGTAAACTAATATTCCTTTCACTAACTGTATTGAACCTTCGAATTTTGGTACTCCTTTCTCAATCATCTCTAATTGAAGGCTGTATGGTATTTAACAGATCAGATGAGGGAGATTAGTGACTCGTTTGGGCCAAATAGGGCTCAAGGAACGGCTTTTGATAGGCTTTTAGGGTGACAATAGGGAGAAGGACAACCCGAATCACATATGGAATGGCCCTAAGTGATATGGAATACAAGTATAGGTGTCTTAGTCGGACTATTGAATGGGTAGTAGAGTGCACAACCGAAGAGGAATGAGTTTTCGTTTCTGAATTGGCCTTGTGACATGTAGATCTGTTTGTTATTCATATTGTGTGTTCTAATCTAGGGAAGAATCAGGTCATTAACAAACATGGTATAGGAATTCAAAGTGATGGTAGAGCAACAAAACAGGTTATCGGATCGTTTGAGAAATTTCAAGAACGAAAAGAGTTCTATACATTATTGGTCGCTTGTGCACGTTTATTTCATGGCACGACGGATTGTTAGTCGAGGATGGATTGTTTCCTTAATCTGCCTACTCAATTTTAAGGTTGATCCCAGTCCAACGTTTAAAGGTTCATTCAGAAGGAAAAATTAGGTGATAAATCTTAGGTAGTAGAGCAACCAGTGGCAAGGTCTTGACTTTTTAATTTCTAAGACTAGCCTTGTCTTCTGTACCAGCACTTGACATGTAAGTTTTATATTAGAGCGAGAATGATCCAATTAACAGCAATAAAATGTCACGGACTCAATTGATCGACGGCCAAACTAGGAAGGATTGATTATGCAATCACCCCAATTCATATAGGAAATATAACTTTTTATTTACATCATTGGTGAGGTCAATACATTTGTCCCTTATATAGTTAAGTAATTACTCATGACTGTACATGTTATGATGTAGTGCTTATGTAAGGACAAAAGTTGCCCTGCCTGTGGGTGGTAATTGGTACATCCCAATAACCATCATGATGGTAATTGGTACATCCCAAGAGCCATCATCCTCAATTGCTTCGAATATATGGACTTCTCAACCAACTAACAAGGACAAATCAACAAAAAACGTCAATCAAATGAAAAAGAAAAGGGAGAAGAATAAAAGCACAGTTCAAATCCAAGTTTGTCGTGAAGCTTTGTTGGTTCGGGTTTGAAAATGAACCTTGAAAAAATGTAAAGATTCTTAGCCTAAGGGACTTTGAAGAAATGCAAATTACCTTTGATTAAAAAAAAATCCATTTTAAAGCAACTTTGAGTCAAATAATATTTGGCAAAAAAAGAATTTGCCAAGAGCTCGGCTATAATTTTTCTAAAAAAAAAAAAAATCAAATCCTCTGATGAAGGGCTCAGCTAGTCTATGAGCTAGATCTATCGACCCTGGTGAGGATCACCTGGGGTTATGTGACCTCAGGCTGTCATCATTTGGGTCTTATAGCGAGAAACTTACCAAAAAAGTTCTAATCCTATTGCAATTGTGTCAATTCAGTTATAAGCTCTCTCTTTTTTGTCGATTTAGTTCTAAATCTTTTGCAATCATGCCAAGTCACTCTATCCGACTAAATTTGGCCAGCCAACGATGACGTGGATGCTGGCCGGCACAAGCCATCCGATTCAATATTTTTAAAATTTTTATTTTTATTTTTCCCCTCCCCTGTTCATCTTTTTCCTTTACAGTAAGCGACTTTGGCATTCTACAACTTAATCTTGTCCTGCGATGTCCATCATGAGCGGCTTGGAAATATACCAATGTCTTGACTAATGAACATGAAATCCACCTCGCCAGGGGCCGGGCGAGACTTGAACTCGTCGTGGCCGAGTAAGGCTCACCTTGCTAGCCTAGATTTGGAGAGGTCACCACCTGTCTCGCCCAACCATGTCGAGGTTTTACCTTGTTGCTAGGCGAGGCCTCGACCTGCCTCGTTCGATGACAGTGAGGTCGAGCCTCGCCATGGCTGGGCGAGGCTTGACACTAAAACTAAGCTGGCAAGACCCAGCCTCGGGCCGCCCTGGCAAGGTAGGTCTCATCCATCCGACGGGACGAGCTTCACTTGAGGCGGATTTGTATCTAAAGGAAGAAGACGAAAGACTGGCCAAAGGAAGAAGACGGAGGGTTGGCCAAAGGAGGATGACGAAAGGTTAGAGGAAGAAAATGAAGTGGGAAAGAAATAAAATAATAATAATAACTCAAGAGATATTAAAATAATATGTCATCGGATGGCTGGTGCCCCGACATTCATGTCAACACCGGCCGATCAAATTTGGCTCGATGGGCTGAATTGGCATAATTGCAAACGGTTTAGAACTGAATCAGCAAAAAAAAAATGCATGACTAAATTGACAAAATTAAAATAAGTTTAGGACTTTTTTGGTAATTTTCCCGTCACGTGGCCCCAAGCGATGAGGCCTGAGGTCACGCAACCCTAGGCATAAGCAACTGTCGCCTAGGTTGTGCGACCTCGCCGACCCTAGGCAATGCACGACCTTGTGCTCCTCACAAACCGCACTCGCTCAAGAAAATGAACGTTAGATCTAGGATTTTACTTTTTAGTGGGGGTAAAGTTAAATTTTTTCTAAGGTTTTGAGGAAACAATGGGCAACTAACAATTTTTATTAATTGAGGCTTTCAGCGTTAAGAAAATGTTAAGCTCAATGTTGGTAGGGACAACATTAAGCTTTGGCCTTCCTAAGTTTAGCTTTCACCTCAAAGCCCATTGAGAATGGGTGCCAAACACTCCATATTTTCTCTAGGGATTTTGGGGCTTTTAAAACGCTCAACCACACTTACCTAAACATTTACACATCTATTTAGGCTCTATTTATTTCGCACAAAGTGAGGAATTAGTGAAAGGAAGCTGCTAAATTGACAGTCTTATAGTATTATCAATTATTTTTGACCACGCGATTTTTCAATTAACGAACAATTTATGTAAAACACGCAATGATGAAGTATGAATCTACAGTTGAAATATACCTTCTCTGATAATATTATTATGAAAGTATTTCTCCTAGTAAAATATTTTTCTAAAAAAAATCGCATGTCTCGCTTAAAATAAATAGTTAATAAATAATATTTTCATTATCTATAATAATTTATATCTAAATATTTAAGTAATCGATGAAATAAATTTTCGTCCATTTATTTTTCGTCAACAATGTAAACGATATTTTTTTTAAAAAGAACTTTTCGAAGCATGGACATTAGCTTTGCGCGCAGATCCAGAGGAGCTTGCAAGTTGCAAGAACGCACGTCAGGCCATTGTTTCCCGCAGATTCACGAAAGAAGTATGCCTCGGAAATTGCAAAGACCTATGAAGGGTCGACATCTGCAAATCTAGTACGCGATGGTCACTTCATGTAGGGTTTTACCGATCGTACCTACGAAAATGATTGAGGTTGGAGGAAGTGTCCGCTTTGGAAGTCGAAGAAAAACTCGAGCTAAAACGGAATAAACTGTAACTTTCGGTCTATGTACTTTTTCCTTTCGCACATGAATAAATTTCATAAAACGCAATACATACATGATGACGTGAATATCGATGGTGTAGATGGTAATAAAAGGATTCTTGACGTCCCTTTTTTTGTTTCCTTTCTAGGGTTGTGGGGAATGATGGTAGATAGAAGTGGCACCATGTGGATGAGAGGTTGGCCTCCAATATCTATAGACTCACCCTATCAACACTTCAGAGAATCCCACGAGCACAACTAACCTCTCTTCACTTCCTCCTCTCTCTCTCTCTCTCTCTCTCTCTTGTATGTTATATCTCTTCTGTAAAACTCAGATGTAAGAACAGGCAACACAATCTCCTCTGCGGTATTTATGATTTCATGTGTCATCAGATTACTGGGAATTCTAGTGCTCAATCCAGGAAGCAAAGTTAGACGATGGTCGCAAATTAGTCTTTGTTACTCGAGCTTGTGTTCAAGGCAGCCGTCTCGAAGGAGAGTTGCTAGATATTTGAACTGCATATGTATATACATGGAATGAGAGCCTTGTCTTGTAGACTAGATCAACCGTACGATTTCCGATCAGGCAGGAGCTACACAGTAACTCAGAAAGAGTTCATGACCTTACCAAAGAGTAAAATCGAATTGTAGTTAGAAACATTTTTGCCACATGAACCGAGGTTTGTACATAAGGAACTCCCTTTTCCAGCTGGGATTTCCTACGTCCTGTGCAAGCACTTCACTCTCTGGGATCACGGAAAGTGAGGACCGGTGAACTGCAGCACTCGCGCGAGCCGTTCGCCCGTCGCTCTTGCTGGCAATGGGTGTAGAGAGATTGGTCCAAGGTAGCTAGAGATGACGATCAAAGATGGCGTTCTATGATGAGGCAGGTTTGACGTTTGGATCGGTCGACATCACGTCAATCAGCTTAATTGGCTCGACGGACTCGCTCATCGTACCACCAACGGTTTCATCCATTAAGTCTAACCAGACAATGACAATTTCTTGAGCCGGACGAGCTTAAACACCTGCCTCTAGTTTGAAGCCCAAGCTAACTTTTCCGTGGCAAAAACCTTCATAGAAGTATGTGTAGTTTTCTAGCATTACTATCTAAGCTTGTGGAAAAAAAAAAGTTCTTTAGGCCTGAGGCTTTGTTTTGGTAGAGCCTGTCAGTTAAGTCTGATTCATTTTAAACATGCACTGAATTGGTCGCGCAGCGTGTGGAGATGGAAGTGGTCGTGCGCCCTCGCCAGTTGCGGTGTTGTGCTGCTGGTCTTTGTTGTGAAGCTAGCCTTCAATTGTGACATTCATGAATTAATTCACTCCAGATATTGTTTCATCTAGTCCCGTTCTATATAGAGTCTTACGCTTTTGTTGTTTGGCGAACTTTCAGTAACTTTTCGAACAGATCATCCATCCTGATAGTGCTCTAACTTGGACACTTTTAAATAAGAATTTCGAAGCATACTTGCCGTTACTTCAAAATGCGCTTCTGTGAGCTAATTTCAGTTATCACATATATATTTCAGGCACGCTTTCCCCCTATTTCGTGTGTAGCTCTGTTCATTCCTTCCATATTTTCCATTCTAAAAATCTGCCAGGAGCCGCTCCATGGCTGAGCCCTCTTGGCCCGACAACAACTCTTTGTCCTCGTCGGATGGGGTCGTTACATTGATGATGGTGATGGTGCCGAGCAAATATTCAAGACAGTGGCAGCGACGAGTCGTCAGAAGTGGTGGCTAATGTTTTTGAAATGACTACGGCAAACAAAGCAACGAGTTCTGGAAATGATTCGAATTCCTTGCTAATAAAGAATATTCGTAACCACAATTTTCTTTCAATTATGAAAGGATACAAGTTTAGACAGCTTCCTAATTTATCAAGAAAATATCTGCGACCAACTTATCTCTCTCTCTCTCTCTCTCTCGATTTTCTTATAGGAGGGTTGTTACGGAGGGCAATTGCACATGAACATTTCCTTTTCTTGCTTCACCCGTGAGTCAAAAGCCTCGCACGTGCCAAAGGGAAGTAGATACAAATAGTAGCTTCTCGCACGCTTCCACCCTCTTCGATGGCCTTTCTTCTCTATAAATTCAGGTTGCACCTCCCCGACGTCATAAGTACACCTTTCCTCATGAATTGATCATCTTCATTATCATCAACTATACTACCATATATTTGGCTCCCTCAACATCTTCCATCTCGTCTTCATGAGTGTCGCGTCGAACAAGATGATTGATGGATGACTGAGCAGTTTGCGGCGAACTTGGGTCAAGAAGAGAATAAGGAGGATTCAATTAGAGTCTGGGGATGAAGATCGACTATGCCTTCGAAGTAGACGGGTGAGTGGTTTCCATGCTATGCTTGTCCAGTGAGCAGTCCTTTTGCAGGTTAATCTCTCTTTCGTTGTCTGTTCGACCTTGAACACACGTTGTTTAGGACTTGCATAAAAACCCTAGTTTTGAAACCGATTTTCCTTCCATCATGATAAGTTCGTACTGATTGATTAGATGTAAGTAATCCCGATAACGTTGTTGATTCTAGCAGAACCTGAAAGTTAGCGATATAAACTGGTTGATGTAGACGAGTCAGCGGTAGAAGATGAACGTAGCCTTCCTCGGGGATATTGCCAAATCTCCACTTCACTCCAAGATATATTCTCGTACGGTGTCACAGCTCCTCATGGTATATCATTTTTTCCCAGTATAGTTCTAGGATGTTTATCACTAGGAAGGGGAATCTATAGTGAAGAAACTTCCTCCAGTCAGGCCTCTAATAGGTTAAATGCAAGGACGGATATTACGCCAAAAAGAAAAACAAATTGAAGGAAGTTTCCTCTAACTATGGAGGAAACGTGGCCCGCTCCCGGCCAAGAATATAGGGATTTTTCCTAGTGATGTTGGTCCCAACTAGTTAGTTGGTCTCTTCTTTCTTTCCGGCCAAGATCGGTTGTTCTTTGTCGAGGTCTAAACGTTTTACACTGAGAGAAATGCCACAGAATTACATGGCTCACCTCATTCAAGATTCTTCAACAAGAAGGGAAACCCAAGCACAAAAGAGATGATGAATGGACTGTGGTAGAATAACCAGAAGCTAGCTCGGCCTTTCGATTGATTAGGGACGACCCATATAGGTCCTTCGAGTGCTTCATGGGTTGCAGGGGAAAACAAAATTGAAAGCAACCATGTTGTCTGATAACACCAAAATTTCAGGAAGGAAGAAGCTCTTTAGTACTCTGAGGCATCAAGGAGGAGGAGACACCGAATCCTAGAGTGTAATCACGACATTTCAAATGACGGGTCAAGATCAAGATAAACAAAGGAAGTCATAATGTCAATGGAGCACACAAAGAAAAAGAATTGGAATCTTCCGAGTAGTAAAATTAAAAACGTGAGTGGAACTATATGCTGGAACGAGGGTATGTAAAAAGCTGGTCTGCAGGCTTTCTTCGGTTTTTTTGGAGATTCAACGGACATTCCTTTTTGGGAAAATGACGAGCAAGTAAGACGTTGTTGGAAGCTCAGTTGGTAGCTGCCTTTTCATTATTCGTTTTATATGATAAATATAAGGACTGTTGTTGATAAAGGTCCTTTACCTTTGTGCTAGTTCCTATTAATCTATTAGTTTCGTTTGAGTCTAAAAAAGAAAGAGAAAATTGAAAAGGGTCTTTACCAACATAAAGACGATGCCAACAAAAAAAAACTTAGGCCTATGAATGTCTTAAAGGTCGAACTGTCGACGAATGTGGGATACCGATGAAGGACTGGTTATTTGACAAGAATTAGCATGGAAATCGACACTCTCTCCGATTCTTTCCGGTCCTCAAGAGCCCCAAAGTTACGGATGAATCAGGTACTCCCTCCCAAACCCCCCCCCCCCCCCCCTCTCTAGCAATTTATTGAAGGAGATTATCTGTTCCAATGATGATTAGTTGTTGCCAAGCAATGGGCCAGAGATGGATTAGGTAAAATTTTTCATGTTTCTTTGATGATGTGAAATTTCTATCTTAAATGAATAATTCAATTCATAACGTTCATTGGTAGAAAGTTCATATTCTTCAGTCATTGATTAACAATTTGTGGGACTATCCAATGTTCATGAATTACTCTGTTAAACGTATATGTCATAGGTATCATGCTACAGATTTTTATTGTCACAATATTTATTTGTAATGACATAGTACGTGTCATAACCAAGTATAATAGTACAATTTGTTGGACTATCCAATGTTCATGAATTACTCTGTTAAACGTATATGTCATAGGTATCATGTTACAGATTTTTATTGTCACAATATTTATTTGTAATGACATAGTACATGTCACAACCAAGCATAATAGTTCATCCTCCTCCTTCTCCATCTTTGTTACCTTACTAAAAGTTGAATGAGATCATAATCTGAATGCACATTGAGACGCTATCGATGATTTTCATAACGTTGTAAGTAATGTGACAATATATTGATCATTTAAGTCAACGACATTGCATGCTACACGAATTTGATCGTAATATTTATGGATTACCATTTCATACCATGTCGATAATATGCTTTATCATAGTTTATCACTTAGCATAATTAGTAATAACTTGGTTATTTGAGATAATAAGTAAACAACAATGTACTTGCTAATAAATTGATCTGATAATCATATGATCATAGGAAAGTTGATAACTCCATTTATCCTAATGAAACTATCTTAGTACCATTAAAAGGTTCCCTTCTTAATGAAATTAATAGTCATGGACTGTGCAAAAAAAAATAGTCAGATATCATTTGGTTATGTATTACCCATACTACACCGATAAGAAATTTATTAATGTATTAATCATTCTATAAAAAGTATAAAAATTATTAAACTAAGAGAATATAATGAGGACTAATGACATTCTAGAAACTTCAATCCTTTGCCTTCTCTGTTACAGTATCAGACCAAACATTCTAATGGCAGTATTTTGTTACGTAAATCGACAATGTAATGGCTGTTAATTAAAGCTCTCTTCTGTTACAGCCGCGGTAGCTATTAGACTACTGCCTAACCATTAACGTGCAATGTGTACGGTACACAGGATTAGCTGGTTAATTAAATGGACACTAGAGAAATAAAATAAAAAAAGTTGAATTAGCGTGTGCCAACGTTCATTCCTTGGGAGAGTAATAGCGACGAATCCACCGCTAATCGAAGGAGAAGTACTGGGCAGTGCGCGAGCGACGTCAAAATTATTTGCTTCATCCTTATGTCGGGTCTGGATCAACTTAGCTAAAAATCAAGAGACAAATCCGACAAGAGCTGCGCATAAGTACAGAAAGATTTCGTGGTCAGCAGTTTTTCAACTTAATTTTTGTTGACCTGCATTTTTTAAGGGACAGTTTTTTTTATCGTTTTGGTCGCAAGAAGGCACGGATTACAAAAAAAAAAAATGTACTGTAAGTTCACGGAAGAACGAAATATTAAGTTGAAAGTCGGAAAAGAAGTGCAATTTTTGATTTTGTTTGCAAGCAAAGCTCGGTATAGCAACTCTTATTGGATGTCAAATATGATTCACTGGTTACTCGCCCGCCTAAATTTTGCAAAGAGTAATGCTATAAATGAATAGTGTTTTATTAAAAATTGATTTTTGTCATCAGTTCTTGAGCATAACTCTTTATAAAAGATAGGTATGATAAGGTTTTCTTGGTGCGTTTGTGTTGCAAAAAATGAATGATTTAGAAACTATTTTCCTGAAAAAGATCGCTTATTGCACCTGAAATGGCTAGTCAATGGAATATGTTTCCCTTATTAATAACAACTCATGTCTAAATATCTTCGTGGAGGATGGAAATATCTTCGTTTCTTCATTTTGTAAAGTGATGCAGGCGATTATTTTCAGGAAAATGTTCACTAAATCATTTATTTTTTGCAAAACAAACGGACCTCAATGAAATCAAGATTTTGATCTTGTTTGAAGAAAAAAAATTTCTAAGGACAAGAATACGTTCTTCTACTCATTACAATAACCTATCAAAGATACATATACAAGTTTGGCCTAAACTTCCTCCTACAAATATGGTAACAGATTATTCACAAATAACAAAATGATTCCTTCTAATACGGTGCTAATCTATTCCTAAAATACAACAATTAGCTAATTGACAGCTCACGCCAACATTGTTTACTCCAATAAGTTATTAATATGGACAACATTGTCATTCAATTATCAAATCCCACAACTCCATTAGTTTTCTATAATTTGATTTGAAAAACGTCAAATTTTATTCGGATAAATCTTCCAAAATTATCTCAATTGAAGGGTTTACTTAAAGAGACTTCGACTTTAATTTTTTTTAATAACTTGTGTAGCTTTAAAAATTAGTCTTTTAATGAAAATGAATTGCTTGCGGTCTTTCAATTACATAACTACAAATATGTAAAATTATACATAGTTTTTTTTTTCTCATTTTAGAAAATTCAAAACATTTTACAACTATTTCATCTACTTGCACAATTTATATCCTTTAGATCATTCGTCTAATTGGAGTTCCATTATTGTTATCTGGGAAAGTGATTTTAAAGGGACAACGAGAGAATGTTGTTTGTCTTATCTATCATTGTAGATAAGGAGAAGTGTCAAAAAAGTCCTAAACCTATTGCATTAGTGTCAATTTAGTTCTAAATCTTTTTTTAGTGCCAATTCAAATACGTTTCCTAACATAGCTACACGAACAGGAGAAAATCTGAGAAAAATAAACGTGGATTAACTTAATACTTCATTCAAATAAATGTTTTTCGACTGTGAAAGCTAATCAAATAGGTCGATACTGACTACAAGACCACAACGTTTTATCCAACTGCATGTGTGCGCTTTAACCTACCGATAAATAAGCTCGTCAAAAAAATATATCGAACACCTATCAAAGGTAGATTTGACATCTGAGAAAATAAGCACCGAGAACTATGTGGCATCAAATTAACAGCACTGGAAGTCGTGTGGCCAAATCTCTTCATCACTAACTCTTACGTTTGGTTAATGTCATATTTTGTTATCCGGAGTTGTAAGGAATGT
Organism: Rhodomyrtus tomentosa; assembly: GCA_028455895.1. Taxonomy (NCBI): domain Eukaryota; kingdom Viridiplantae; phylum Streptophyta; class Magnoliopsida; order Myrtales; family Myrtaceae; genus Rhodomyrtus; species Rhodomyrtus tomentosa. Next base: position 5,068,209 of record JAPCWY010000003.1, on the reverse strand, counting down.
AGAGCCATAGCCTAATGCCGTTTGTTTAGGTGCTTTAATACAATACGGGGTATCCGAATCTTGCGGCTCAACTAACCTCGCCGATACACGCAACCCGCTCCATCCACCAGGTAAGACTCCACCCAAAGGGTGGCAAGCCCGTCCTTCAAGGTTAATATGAGTAAGGGACGCTGTGATTTAAATGCAGGAATTTGCTTAACCTAAAGCAAGCGATTTACCACTTAGTCAACCCTTGAGAGTCAATAGATATATATATATATATATATATATATATATATATATATATATATATATTACTTTGTCACATCGGGCTTTGTAATAATAAAGGAACAGGGATAAGGATAAATATCCAAAAATGCTCCTAGTCTCCAGTATTATATAATTTAATTACTTTGGTATGATTTATCACTATTTTATTAGCTAGTTAACAATTTTTCATAGGTTAAACTGTGAGTGATATGTAATAGTGTAACATCTACTTTCATCGTTATTGATAAAATTATGAAATCTAGATTAGATGTATTATTATATCATGAAAATTATAAGAGTGCTGCTTTATTGTTTAAGCTAAATCAAATATTTGTGAACAAACATTACTGATATCATTTCATTGTAAAGAACAAACAACCACAGATTTGCCCCTAAGGTTTAATTCACCCATGCGACACATCACATTCCAATCTAAGGGTTGGCCACTACCAAGAGGTTTAAAATATACTATAAGCGCCCATAAATAATTATAATTTTAAAGTTACTACATATGCGATAAGATTATTTTTGGTTAAAAACAAGAATATATGTATATGCTGAAATGTCATTATTAGCATCCCGATATTTGATAATACTTTTTGGACTTTCGTGGCATAATAATTTTTTGGAGACCGTAAGAATAATAACATGTTGTGGGCTACAAATTTTTGAATGAGTCAATGTAAATTTCCTTGTTTTTCCACCTGATTTTCAGCAAGCCACTCCTTTTCAAAAGTACTCATTCAGAAAAAGTCTAACGTTGTTAAATATTCTTGGACATAAATCTACTTTTATTTTGTGGAGAAGATTGGAATATTTGACTTTTGGCCGCTACACGTAATAAGTAGTTGTCTTCGTTAGTCCAGAAGCAAAGTTTTCGTCTCAGACCAAATGATGTTCGAGTCAAGCTCAGTATAAAGTATCCTTAAAACTTGGTGCAACGACCACGTTTCTACTTCTTGTGGTCTATTACGTAAGAACACTATATATCTACACAAAATTTTAACACGTTTAAAACCAAACCAAGACCCAAAAATACGGTTTGAACAAAAGTGAGATCAAACCAAACCGATTGTATTTTGGATCGTAGTTTGGTTTGATTTATTTTATTTTATTTTATTTTTTGCCTTTGTCTTAAAATTTGATGAACTTAAATCCAATGGAAGTAACATAGAAAGAGTATTAATTTCCTTCACAACCCAACAGACTAATGATATTGTCTTTTTGTCTTTAACCTTTTACAAGTTCTTTGGATTGGTAGCAAGAAAAAAGATCGGGTCTCCTTCCGAACATCGAGTAAGAGTTCCTCCAAATCGGCGCACGCATGAAAATCAATCTGCCAGTCTACAAGTTCAAGCGATCTCGTAAACAGAAGTGTGACAAAAATGAGAAAACAAGATTCAGCACGATTATCAGCTTCCTGATCAATATCTGTACTAGCATCTAGGCTTGGTTCATAGCATTATATTCAACAAACATGTTGCTTTCCAGTTCAGTCAAAATGTACAGTAGAATTGTACATCAGCCCCCGAAAAGAAAGGAAGAAAAGAAGGGAGACGATAAAACTGTTGAACTCGTGTTTGGGTTTGGGGGTTAAAGATATATTTAAAAAAAAAAATGGTGAGCACAAGACCTCCATGCACCGCAAGTCATCCCCTCACATATCTCCATCACCGAAAGCATTTCACCTGCGAGTCAAACCTCTCTCCGCTCGTGCCGAAGCAAGAAACTATTAACTCACACGCTTGATCTCTCTCTATTTCTCTATATAAAAGAAAGGATCGTAAATCTTATCAGGAGAGAAGATCGGCTTCGCAAGTTGTTGCCTCAACCTCCCTCCCTCCCTCCCTCCCTCTCTCCCCAAGATAGCGCGACGCCCGCTTGGTAAACGTAATTATCTTTTCTTCTTCCATGCTTATCTTCTGTGTCCTCTCCTCCTTTTCGGGCCACCTTCCTTATGTTTATCGTGTGTCTTTGAGATTGTCCTCTCCTCCTTTTCAGGCCACCTTCCTTAAGTTTATCGTGCGTCTTAGAGGTTTAAAGCTTGCATGTGCTGGTTCAAGTGTTAACTCCGATTAGCTGGTGTTTGTGACTTGCTCTCAGATGCTCTTGGCGGGGATTAACTTGTAACCGGATCGAGCTTGTTGTGTTCAGCATACACTCGAACTCGGCCGGTGAGTGAATTCCATGCGATGCTCATCAAGTGAGTGGCCTTTCTGTGGCTTTGTCTTTCGCTTCATTGTCTGTTCGACCTGATCGTATGTGTTCGGGACTGTTGGCAAAGACTTAATTTTTATCTTTCCGACCTGAAAACAAGTTGAATCATCCTAACACCAAGGTCGAAATTTTTGGACAGAAGAAATGATTTGCAGAAGTTGTTTTCTTGTTTTTATTTTCTCAAGCCAAATCAGCCAGATATCTTTGATTGGCTGTTAAGTCTTACATATGATCTCACAATCGCGTGGAGTTCTCTAAATCCGATGTTAGTTTATTGATTTTCTATCCTATCACAACCGTTCGCAAAAACCTAGTCTTGATCTTTCAGAGCTAAAAAAAAAACTTTAATACTTTAATATATCAAGCACAATCATATCCGTTGTCAAACGGTTTAAATTGTTTACCCAAGAAATCATTTTTAGGAGTTATCACCATAGTATTGGTCCATTTTTTTTTATCAAGACAAATCAACCAAGTATCTTCGATTGACCTATGATTGTTACATATTATCCCACCCTCAGCATGGAGTTCTCTAAATCCCATGTTAGTTCCTTGATTTTCCATCTCTCCCTCTACATGTGTGTGTGTGTGGAATTCAATATGGGGAAAAATATGCGCTTCTTCTGTATGTACTATTACATGGTCAACAAGGCGTCCGACTCTAGGAATGGGCGTCAAAGGTCGGAATCAACTCTAAGACCTTTCTTGTTTGTCGTATCTTATGAGGGAAAATTTGGCTGGTTGATCAGCATAAATGTTACTGTTAGAGCTAGTGTACTACAATATACTATCAAACTATTTTGAGGGCACAGATTGTCGAGTGATTTTTTGGCAGCTGAGCGTGTTTGGGTTGAACGGCAATTAAGAAGCGATGGAACAAGGTCGTCCTTAACTGGTGTGTACTTTTCAGTGTCCACATATATACGTGCTAATCCTAAGTTGAAAGCTGGCTGTGTAAGGGGGCTTGAATTGTTGATGAGAGGGCTATATCTCAAGGGGTAGGTCTTGCACTTCGTCCCTTAGTTCTTTAGCGATGGTGGTTTGATTACTATGTCTCGGAATCTACCCTAATAGGCTTGCGATAGGAGGAAATTAGGATAAAAAAGAGGGAACTGGTGCGGCTGGAAAATGTTTATATCTATATATATATGAACAACCTGGGCGATTATCATGATTTGTGGAGCTACATGATCCTTAGAAGTAAGATATTCAAAGTTTTAAGGAATTGATTAATGAGAAGTAGGAGGATGTTGGATTAGCCAGTAAATAAGAACGATGAATTATGTAAACATCTAACACGTGTGACTATGAAAATCGCGAGGAGATTAGTTAAACCAATCAATTTTTTTGGATCAAGATTACTCGTTTCAATCTGCATATGACTAGAAATATCAAGCTGCTATGTGGACTGTGGAGGGAATACGATACTTATACTAGACCTCGATAAATTATTTTTACAAACGAGGCTGAATACTTTGATATGGCCGATATATCACATGGAGGACATTTAGTCGTCTCGTAATAGTTTGAAATTCTGCGGTGACCGAAATTTCGCATGGGAATCATCTGGTTTTACTGCGTTTTGCGTCAGGAAATTCTGTTCCATGAACTCTGCAAGTTCCTGGAGACACTATAGCTCTCCCTGTCAGTCTCATGTTCCCGAGAGGCCCCAACAGTTATTTGTCTGATGTTAGCTTTTAGGACCACTTTAGCTTTTTGTGACAGCGCAATTTTTTCTTCCAGCTGGAGTCGAAGGTTCTTTTCCTTCATTTTCTTTTGCCACGGAGTCAAATCTTATCTTCGAGCATCTCGGGTTACAAATAATTCTTAAATTAAGCCAAACTTCCATCGCGATAACCTCTCTTTTCTGCGTGTGGTACGTCTGTATTCAGTATTACGATCCAAAGTTCGCTTGCCATTACTTGGTAAGATAAACTATGAATGTCCACATCCTCTAGGATTTTGAATATACGAGTCGATGTTATTGCGTCTTCCTTATAAGAAAATTGATTGCAACAGTCTCGATCAAGACATATTAAGATAGAGGTTGAACAGATGACGAAACTGAGGCAGGAGCAAGAGGCTTCTCGGTTGATGAGTGTTTGCATGGAATTCGACGCCCTTAAACCCTAGTTAGTTCCTTGTTTGATATTGGTTCACCATATGAACCTCGATAGGGAGCAAAGCCCGAGAGGTAAGTTGTCAAGAAGCAGGTACTGCCTTCTCCTCTCTCTCTCTCTCTCTGTTTCTCTATCTATCTATGTATATATATATAACGCAGGTTGCGACTCTCAGCCGGCCTCAGATCATGGTGGCACCTCCATTAGAGGTCGAACAAAACAAAGATGACAAGCTAGGGAGACGACCACAAACGAGTTGGTTTGTGGTGGCAAGCAGAGTCTGCGGCGGTGGCGGCAACAACTTGGCAATGAGAAGCCGAAGGCTGATGAGGCTAGGGGTCAAGGTGGCTGATGCGATTGCGATGGCGGTGGCGGTGATCCCGTGATTAACTCACTACTTATCTAATTGACGAGGTAACTGGATTAATTCATGGGATAGCTATCTTGTAATAGTAATGATGTATCATCAACCAGATTTGGCCCGTGGAAAACCAACTGAATAAAAAGATTAAACTCTTTCTATGAGTATAGCAGACAAAACCATAGTAAAATAATTATAGCAATCATTTTTTTTAATTATCTACGTCACACTATTCCTTACTAAGTTATTGCTAGGTCTAATAGATTAAGTTATCAATTGATTTCTCGGTTTTTAGCGTTCTTTTCAATATGAAATAGATTTGGTAACTACTTCTTTTATATGTTTTTTAGCTGAAATAATTACTTGTAGATGTTCAAGTCACGAGAAAACTAATACACGTAATGTTTGAATGAGGAGATTGTGCGTAGCATAAATGAGAAAGCAATTAAGTCTAGGCTCCATTTGTTTCGCGAAAAATGAGTAAATTGAAAAAAAAAATCTCAAAAATGATCAAATCTATCGCTGGAAATTGTTGGGTACTGAACCCATTTTAAATTCAATCTCTGATTATGGAAACATGCACATACGAATCACTTGAATCACTGATCATAAAAGTATATCACGAGGACATACATTAATTGTCACAGGTTAAGAGCCCTTTGTGATCACGGAGTTGCGTTGACATTGCTTTGACAAACGACAATCGACAATTGGTAGGGAGGAGAATTCTACGTTCTCTGTTTTGTAAGTGAGTTGAAATGTTTCTGACAACCATCGTCTGGAGGGAACGACGTTCTTTTAAGCAACGTCTGTTGAACGAAGTAAGGTATACTTTCGTTCAAGTGACGTCTATCCTTTCGTTCGACTTTAACAGAAAACGATCAGGGGTGTGGTTGCCCACATAGGCCCATACCGTAACCCTGTGGGCCTCAATTATTATTATTATCCAATATTTCTCACTCGCCCATGCAGGGCAAACAACTCCCACTCACCCACAAAGGGCCAAGCATAACTCTTAATATCTTTGCAAAGTTCATATTGACAAATAACCCGTGCGACCAATATACATTGAGAGCTCGTTGTCATATATCCTTTAGGAGTATATGACTGCTCTAAAAAGGCATAATCAAATATAGATTTTAGTATGATGTACCCTAGATCGATCGGTCACATTTGTACTTCTCACTTAATCTCATTTAATAATTAGATACATTATATTCACAATTATGATAACACTAAATAACCATAATTGACAGGTCTGTGAATATAGTCCATAATGTGACTAAAACTTCAAATCAATCTTCTTCTTTCATTAGATCTCTCAATTTCAGTTCAGCTTGCTTTTCTAGAAGTGTTCATTTAGATCGAATCAATTCCAAGACCATAGGCAACACTCTAAGATAGCAAATACTAAATAGAAATTTCAAAAATAACGAAAAGTCATGAGGGTACTATAAAATGAGAATTTTATCCTCGAGAGTCTCACACGGCTTAAGAAAGTTGAGATCATAACTTTTGCCAAATCTCATTGATCGTGCTATGCATACGTAATATGAAATACGTATTACGGTATTTCTCCTTCCCCATGGAGCGTATGTATTTCTATTTTAATACCATACAGATGATCATTTTGACACACTCAGTGTCTGACTTGAGTTCACGTAACAACTCCAGCCAAGAGTTTCCATCAGAACTTTCATTTGGCAATAAAGACAGGTAAAGTGAAATATGTGGGTCATTTCACTTTCGAACATTATAAATTTTAAGTCTTCATCCTAACATTCTTGTTAAGGCAGGATAAAATATTTTAAGCTTAATCTCTTAATTATCACCTAGATAATAAGCTTAAAAAATTGTCTCATCTCTATTCATTACATAACAAATAGAGGCGATTGCCCGTGCGAGTGGACTAATCTCTCATCTGTCTGACATACTTTCTCAATATAATGCACCAAGCATTAACATGCATAAATATCAAATAACTTTTCGACTTCCACATTGACAAACAACATCATCAATTATATATGTTCAAGGGAAAAATACAAATATTCAATACATCAACCTAAACGCAATCCTAGAGCCTTTATATGACTAAGAAATACATCTCTAGAAATTGGCTTTGTCATAGGATTTGCTAACATTTTATGCGTAGATACATACTGTAGGTTTATTTTCTTTCGTGCTACCATGTCCTTGACATAGTTACACTTAATATCTATGTGTTTGGTTTTGCCATGGAACTTAGGATCCTTAGTGTAAGCTATTGTTGCCTGACTATCACAATAAATCTTCACAGGGTTTGTAGCATCTATAGTAACACCCAAATGATCCAGAAATCTTCTAAGCCAAACACCATCTTGTGCTGCCGCTAATAATGCCACGAACTCGGCTTCCATGGTGAATAAGGCTATATATTGTTGTTTCTTACTGCTCCACGATATGGCACCATTATTAAGTAAGAATGCATTTCCAAAAGTGGACTTTCTTTCATCCAAATCTCCTCCCCAGTCAGCATTAGTATAGCCCTCAAGGTGCAGATCACTTCCTTGATACGTCAGCAATAATCAGCAGTTGCTTTTAGATACCTCAAGATTCTCTTAACGGCAATCCAATGTGCTTGACCTGGATTGGATTGATATCTACTGACCAATCCAACTGCATAACATATATCAGGTCTTGTACACATCATAGCATACATGAGACTTCCAATAGCACTGACATATGGAACATTTTTCATACGTTCTTGTTCTTGTGGAGTCTTAGGATACATTCTCCGGCTCAGCCCTTCACTTTTTGCAATAGCAGTATCAACGGGTTTGCAATTTTGCATACGGAATCGTTCAAGAACTTTATTGACATATGTATGTTGCGAAAGAGACAACAAATTTTTCGAAAAATCTCTCGAAATCTTAACTTCGAGAATGTATGTAGCTTCACCCATATATTTTATTTCAAAATTAAAAGATAACCAACTTTTGACTGTCTTGATAAACTCCATATTGCTTCCAGCAATCAGTATGCCATCAACATATAATGACAAAATAACAAAGTGACCTTTGGATCTTTTGATATACACGCAATTATCTTCATTGATCATCTCAAAATCATATGACACTATAGCATTATGAATGCGTATATTCCATTGTCTAGAAGACTGCTTAAGGCCATATATCGATCTCATAAGTCGACAAACCTTTTGTTCTGATCCTTTTTTAACAAACCTTACAGGTTGTTCAATATAGATCTCTTCATCTAATTCTCCATTGAGAAAAGCAATCTTAAAATACATTTGATGTAACTCAAGATCCAAACTAGCCACTATTGCTAGAATAAGATGAATTGAGGTAAATCTTAACACAAGAAAAAATGCATCTTCATAATCAATTCCTTCTTGTTGGTTATACCCTTTCGCCACAATGCGAGCCTTATACCTTTCAATTGAACCATAAGCCTTGCGCTTTATTTTGAGAACCCATTTGTTCCAAATGGCTCTGCATCCTTTTGGAAGATCAACCAGTTCCCAAACGTGGTTTGATCTCATTGATTCTATTTCTTCTTCCATTACTTTCATGCATTTTTTCTTATCAGAGCATGATAGAGCCTCATTTATATTTCTTAGCTTATCCTCTTCTAGTGGAGTGATCATGAAAGCTTCCCCTTCAATTTCAAAAACGTCGTCGAGGAATGCTCTTGCGACTTGTTCGCCGTGGAGAAGATTGTGCTTGGGGTACTTCATTCTCCATTATATCCCCACTAAGACAAGATAATGGTATTGATTCATCAAGTGGTTGCAATTGCTGGGGTACTTCATTGTCCATTAAGTCCCCATTAGAACAAGATAATGATATTGATTCATCAAGTGGTTGCAATACTGGTTTGCACTCAACTCCCCACTTCTCACGTTACTTCCACTTGGATCATTATATCCAGCAGTTCCATTCTCCTGATCTAAGGTCTCAAATAGGGAACAATCTTCACCTATTTTGCCATTTCTCGAAAAATCAATATTTAAGAATGTGACATTTCTTGATTCAAATTCAGTCACGCTTCCACTTTCTTGCTCACCTATGAATACATATCCTATAGAGTGTTCTGAGTATCTTAGGAAAATACTCTTTTTGCCTCTTGGTCTCAATTTTTCATATTTTTTGGAGGAATCATGAGTATAGGCAGCACAACCCCAAGGTTTAAGAAAGCTTAAATTAGGTTTTCGACCTGTCCATAATTCATATGGGGTGGAAGAGACTGATTTGGAAGGCACTCGGTTAAGTATATAGGCAGCAATTAACAAAGCATCACCCCAAAAAGCGATTAGTAAATTAGTTTGCGCCATCATGAACCTAACCATTTCTTGTAATGTTCTGTTTCTTCTTCCAGCCATTCCATTTTGTTGAGGAGTATATGGAATGGATAACTGTCTATCTATTCTCTTTTCATCGCTTAAATATCTAAACTAATCAGATAAATATTCTCGACCTCGATCGAATATTAAGGCTTTTCGAACTGATTTTCCACTAAAGTCATAAATTTCTTGAAACAACTTAATGCTTCTGATTTATGATAAATCATATAGACATATCCATATCGAGTATAATCATCAATAAATGTGATGAAATAAACAGCATCATGCCTTGCTTTTACATTCATTGGACCATAGATGTCTGTATAGACTAATTGCAAAGGAAATTCAACTCTAGTGCCCTTTTCGAATGGCTTTCATGTAGTTTTTCCAGCTAGGCAATGTTCGCAAACAAGCAATTCGACTTTTTCAATATTGCCTAATAAGCCATTTTTGGCTAATCTATTCATTCTCTGTTGGCCAATATGACCAAGCCTAGCATGCCAAACATTCACATGATTTTCACTAGAATGGGAAGATACTGATAAGGAATAACATACATTCACACTTGCACGTTCAATATCTAATATTATAAAGCCATCCACGAAATAACTAGAACCATAGTAAGTTGTACCTAACAACAGATCCACACCATTATTATGGAAATTCATACTAAAATCAAGTTTGACTAAAACTAATACAGAGATTAGATTTCGACGAATCTCTGGAGCATATAGTACATTGTGTATGAATAATGTGCATCCACCATGCATGATTAGTTGACAGGTGCCAATTCCTTTCACTTCCGCTCTGGAATTATTTCCAGCATAGATCCATCTCACTCCACTTGAAATTCGTCGAAATTTCACAAACGTACTTCTATCTCTAGCTATATGGTTTTGTGGCACCTAAGTCTACTGTCCACAAAGGATAAAATTTAGTCAAAAATACAGAACTGAATACAAAACTAACACTTTTAAGAGTGTTTAGGGTTTCTACTTTTTTCGGCTCGTCACAGTCGCGAGCGAAGTGACATTTCTTGCCACAGTTGTAACATTGTATCCTTGAAATGTTTTTCTTTACGAGTCTCTTCCATTTTCCATGCTTATCAAACTTTCGTTTCTTACTTGATGAATCCACTCATTTACCTTTTCCACTTCTTGAAACTACCATGGTGCTCGCGCTTGGAACCAAAAACTCCATGTGAGTTAGAGTCAACAAAATACACATCTGTTTGTGTTTTAGCCACTAGAAGACGGTCCTCTTCTAACTTCAGATGGCGCATAGCATCCTCGAAGGTTGTGACATTCACATTATGAGTCAAGTTAACCTTCATATGTTCCTAATTATTAGGCAAAGAGCGGATTACAGCCTGCACTTGTTGTTCATTGGACAATATGTGACCATCATCCTTCAGCTCGTTAATCATGTTCGACATCTTCCTCAGATGTTGTCTCATATTCTGCCCATATGGCATCTTATATGTATCAAACTTGATAGTAAGCTGTCTCAGCTTAATGACATAAGTCTGTCTAAATTTAGCTTTCAGGGCATCTCACATGTCTTTAGCATTCTCGTGCTACCTGAACTCTCGCATTATATCATTATCCATACTGCTCAACAACGTAATGCGAGGAGTTAAGTTCTTTTTCTTTCAGGCAGTGAAGGCTTCCTTGTCCCTTCTATGCTGTACAGTGTTACCATCCTCTGGTTCAGCCATGATCAGGTTAAGAGCTTCCAATGCCTTAAGCTCCTCTAGCACATACTGGATTTTCATACTTCAGGTTTCATAATTCTCTCCATTCAATTTCTTACCCTTGTTAAGTTCAACAGCAATGTTCTTTGAAGCCGTTGTCGTTGTATCTGAATAGTAGACATTTTGCACGAATTTTAAGTTTATTTGTATGCAACAAATGCAACTCTATGCGGGGGTTCCCTGGGTTATCAAAAAAAAAAAAACAAATGCAACTCTATTTATGCATTAAGATTATATTGGTATATTATTTCAAAAAAGATTCCAAAATCAACGGTTCACTAAGTTCCCATCATCATCTAAATGTTAATCTAAAACCTATATCAATACAATCATCAATATGTGCTCATCATACAGTTACTAAAACTCATGAACACTCCCACTCAAACATATATAACATTATATATATCTATACACACACACAAATAATTACATCTAACAAATGCAATGTACATAAACTGAACTTACAATAGTTACAAATAACAATAAGTTTTTATATTTTAAATATAATCAAGCGTTGTTATTTTCTTTAAGGTTTGACGATTGACCCAGGCAATTTTCCTTATATAAGGTTGGGAATCTGCAAGTTCTCTAGGGGGATTTTTGATAAAATCAGGAGCCCATATCGCTGCCTTAGAAAAACCCCTCTGAGGACCCTTGGTCTTTAGCCAGAGTGCATTGTGCTTGCGCGATCTATTCATCCCAAGTGATGACGTCTTCGCCGCCTCGACTCTTACAATTTTTTGTAAAAAAATATAGTGCAAATATCTTATATGACCAATGTTCATCCCAAGTGCGGTCGAGCTGATCATGCCAAACCTCAAGCATAGAATATTTAAGTGCGTTAAACGCTTCTCGATCTTCCACTATACGTCTACCCCAAATGATTTCTTGGATCATATTGTTGATCTTTGTTACATGGGTTATAATGTCACATACATTATCACATTCATAATTGTTCAATATCTCAAAAGGGCTTGTATTTTCCTTTGTCTCCTTAGCTTTGGAGGTTTCTTGTTTTTTAGCACCCTCCATTTATGTCGAGGTGCTTTTCTTGAAGACATTGTTCCTGCAACGAATGCAGTACAAAGTGGATTACTAAAATGCACCAATTATGCAATTATTATTACGAACATATCGCAATAAACAATAAGGAAAACAAGACATCAAACAAGTCTATATTAAAATGACCAACCTCTTTCCTTTGTCAACGGTCAAAGTCAAAGGTCAATGGTCAAAGCCAACGGTCAATGGTCAACGGGTCAGGTCAACAGTCAGTCGGGTCGAGTCACGGTCAAATGGATTGGGTCAAAATCAGACGGGTCGGGTCACATCTACCGCGGGCCGAATAAGAAAACATTTGAAAATGGGTCGGGCCCTCTTTTTTTTTTTAAATGGGCTCGGCTGCGTCGCGGGTCGGGTCGGACCCGGTTCGCTGACGTCAACCTACTCGGCCGGTCCCGCGTGCGTCGCACGTAGCTGATGTCAGCCGCACGAGGGGACCACGTGCGACGTACGTGGCGCGTGGCTCGCGAAGGCAGCGACACCGCCGGCTCGTGCGCCGCCATCCGGCCTCCTCCCGCGACCATTCACTCATCGAAATTTTCGTCTCGTCGAGACAAATACGATGGTATATTCAGAACTCAATTTTAACGAACAAAAAGTGGCTTAAAAAAGACGAACAACCTCGGCCTTGAGGGACTCCACCCCGTCGCGGCGCGTAGCGCGCATGCGGCGGTTTTCGGTATCCCCTCGGGACCGACGACCACTCAAAATGATCGTATCGATGAGCCCATTCTAATGGTATATTCAAAATACATTTTCGACATACCAAACTCAGAATATCATGCATTAACAGTGGCATCGCTATTAGGGTTTAACTGTACAAAATTAATATAAATCAAGAAGGAATCAAGTAACGCTTGCTCTGATACCAATGTTGGGTATTAAACCCATTCTAAATTCAATCTTTGATTGCGAAAACATGCTCAGACTAATCACTTGAATCACTGATCATAAAATTATATCACAAGGACATACCTTAATTGTCACAGGTTAAGAGCCATTTGCGATCATGGAGTTGCTTTAATGTTGCTTTGAAGAACGACAATCAGCAGTCGGTAGGGAGGAGAATTCTACATTCTCTATTTTGTGAGTGAGTCGAAATGTTTCTGACAATCATCGTCTGGAGGGGACGACGTTCTTTTAAACAACGTGTTAAACGGAGCAACATATACTTTCGTTCAAGTGACGTCTATTAAACGAAGGAACACATCCTTTCGTTTGTCTTTAACAGATAACGGTTAGGGGTGTGGTTGCTCGCATGGGCGCACACCGTAACCCTGTGGACCCCACTTATAATTATTATTATCCGATAGAAATATTGGTTAATGAAATATATTGTCATTACTGATAACAATTTGTGCCTAAATACTTACGTAAATGATCAAAATATCTTTCGTTCAGTTATTTTTGTAAGCTTATAAGCAATCATTTTTTAGAAATACTTTTCAAATTACTAATTTTTCGCCAAATGGAGCCTAAATGACAAATGAGCAGCATTAACATAGCAAGTTCTGGAATTGAGATATCCAATTCTAGATATGGTCATTCGTATCGTCGTATGTCACTAGATCTCAAAGCCAATGACCAGGACACTAGTGGTGATGAAGAGAAGAGAGAGAAGGTTACAAGGGCTCCCCGTGCCGAGACGACGAGACCCTTAAAATGAGTCGTGCTAGTTTAAGGTTGCACAAGATTTATTTGCTAATGCAATAGTTATATCTGGACAATATACGTCAAAGGCATGCGCGAAGCAAAACAAACATAGATGCCAGCACCAAAATCAAAGAACAAAAGCTAAAGAGGTTGCAAATTGCACTCTTGATATAACTAGGAGGCACTAACATTGTTCCCTTGCCTTTTACGTCTATCTCTATAGAGTTCTAAATCTCATTTTTTATAGGGAAAATTACCTAATTAATTTCATACGGATTTCAATTCAATCCTAAATTTTCTTATTTTGCTATGCATCAAGATTTTCGGCAAAAGTTGCACGTGTTCAAAGGTTTAAAACAAAATTTACATTGCTGAAAAGTTTAATACTGAATTCACATCCATACAATAAGTTTAAAACTAATTGGGTAATGTTTCCTATTTTATCTTTTGAAAAGCATTGTTAGTGATTTATATTAGGAGATTATAAATATCTTCCGTGATTTTCAGTATCTCTCGGGATTGTACATGTATCACTCTTCAATCTTGATTGTGTGTATCCTTCATTGATCCTAATCGGTTGTAATTGATGTTGACATATTTTGAATACAGGAATGATTCAATACAGCATTAAAAAAAATTGTTATTGTGCTCTTTTTGTAACACCCTGTGTAAATCCTTGATTGTTTGTTTCCTGAAATTTTATTGTTGATAAGTTAAGTATTGATGTACAATACGTGTGGGCGCGCGCGTGTTTTTTTTTTTTTGTGTAGTTGTCAGACCATAAAATTCTTTTTATAGTCCAGGATTTAAAGACTGAAATTTCAGTCGCTCTTTTGACACTCCACAAAGATGGCTTAGCATATTGTTAAGAATAATTAGTATGAGTTTTACTTTTACAATGCAAAAACCCTATAGAAGATAACCTTAATTCAAGGAAGTAAAATGACAAGTGGTTCTAGCATGTATATACTTAATCGAGTTATATGATTTTACATTACTATACCCCTAAAAATGCTCGACATAATTGAAAAGGTAGTGGTGAACTTATTTTAAGATTAAGGCACCGTTTATTTCACTAAAAATGTGACATCATCGAAAAATATCTTTCAAAAAGTATTTTCCAGTAAAATGACAATACTTTTCGGTATAAGGTTGAAATATTAAAAAAAATTTAAAAAAAAAATTCTTCGTTTGATACAAAAAATTGCATTTAATTTTCCTCCATGCATTCCTTTAAATAATTTTTTATTTCAATTTTTTTATTTTTAATTATTTATATTTTTCTTATTTCACTTTTCGTTTTCAATTTTTTCTCTTTTCCTTCTAGTTTCAGTTGGTGCCGATCACGGCGAGGCTGGCGACCAATCGTTGGCGAGCTTGAGGCTTGGCCGATCCTCGTGATATCGAACTCTCCCAAGCCTCGAGCTCGCTAGATCCAGGCGAGCTTCGAGCTCTATCGAGGATGGCAGGCTCGCCAGTTCAAGGAGCTCCTCTTGCCACAAGGCCGACAAGGCTAGAATTTCAAGCACGAAGCTCGCAATCTAGCGAGTCTTGAGCTCGCCAGCCTTGGGTTAGCTCGCTAGGAACCAGAAGGGATTGGCCGAGCCTCAAGCTCACCGGCCAGTGTAATGGCCGATTGTCGAGCTATCTACCATCGCCAAGGTTTGCGGTTGGCAAAGGAATGAGGAAGGAGCCGCAGCGGAGGAAGTAACAAAAAAAAAAAGAAAAAAGAAAAAAAGAATAACATTCATTTTCTTTTATACTATTTTGAATATCTTATGAGGGAAAACATTTTCCTTTTCCATGTATAGAAAATGTTTTCCTAAACTAGCTTATTTTTCGCGAATCAATCAAAAAATCCACACAAAAAAAAATTCGTGAATGTTGTTTTTCGCAAAACAAACGATAGTAAAAGCTAATTAGTGATAAATGTTTTATTTTATCAGCAGATATAAAGAAAAAATTGTTGTAAAGTGGGTGTTTTCACCTTCCGTCATTTTTTCTTTTCTAATGAGGATTGATTACGTACGTTAAGAATGATTGATGAGAATTGATTACGAGAATTGATTACGTACATTAAGGAAGATTGATGATGATTGATGTTTATAGCCTTTTATATTTCATGAACGTTTTTACTCTCCGATCTATAAATAGAGACTTGTGTAACTTGTTGAAGCGAATTGCAATGAGTTGACATTTTGCTCCTACTTTTCTAATGTCTCTTCTTTATCTTATTATATTCTCGGAAGAGTTCTCTAAGTTGATTCCAAATATTGCCGTTTTCTTTTACAACATGTTATCAGCACGAGCCGGTTAAAGTCTTGGATATTGCTCAACCTAACGCACCTTACTTCTCCATCTAATATCTCTACAATTTCTTTTGAATATGGCAAATATTAACAAGAGAGAGTTTGCAACGTTAGATATTACCGAAAGTAATTATCTAACATGGGTTTTTCATGTCAAGATGCACTTAACATCGTTAGATCTCAGTCGATTTATTATCCCAGAATCTAATTATACTCTAGCCAGAAGGCTAAGGCTCTTATCTTCATTCGCCACCATTTACATGAAGATTTAAAAGCTTAGTATCTGACTGATGAGGACCCTGTAGTTTTATGGCAATCCCTGAAGGATCATTTTGATCATCAACAAGAAGCTGTATTTCCTCATGCGAGGTTTCAATGGATCAATTTACGTTTTCAGGATTTTAAATCCGTAACAAAATATAATTCTTGCATTCATCGAATTGTATCACTATTAAGAGTTTGTGGCCAGCAGATCACAGAGACTGAAATGCTGGAAAAAAAATTACCTACTTTTCATGCCAATAACCTTGTACTCCAGCAGTAGTATAAGGCAAAGAATTACTCCAAGCATTTAGAGTTAATCTCAGCACTACTTGTAGCTGAAGAGCATAACCAGTTGTTGATGCAAAACCATAATTCTCATCCTGATGTATCAGCACATGTGCCTGAAACACATGTCGCACGTCGTAGAAACAGGAGCCACGAGCATTGGAAGGGCAAATGGCGTAACTTGAAAAATCAGCCTTATAAAATCGAGATAAACGTTCACAAGGACCTAAACGTGGTTCACAAAGAAAAGAAGATCCAGAAGTACCTAGCCAGGTTGGTGCCAATATTTGCCATAGATGTGGTTCTACAGGCCATTAGTCTCGCACTTGTCGTACCCCAAAGCACCTGGTTGATCTCTATCAAAGAGAACAAGACGAGAGAAAAAAGGGAAGCCAATGTTGCAACCAAGCCCTCAATAAAAAATAAAGAATCATCTCTTGACAATACACCTTTTGATATTGATCATTTTATGGATTTAGATTAAACAATATATATAAGTCTATGTTAATTTTTATTTACGTGTATTTTATTAGTTTTTAAATAATATTTATATTTAATATTGTAATTCCATTTCTTATTCTTTTTTTTACTCATCAATGATGCTAAGCAATTACCACGATGAGAACAATGATATTCTTTGCCTTGTAGACAGTGGTACTACACACACTATCCTCCAAGAGAAAAAGTTCTTTGAGACAATAAAAAAAAATGCAAATGGAGTATCGCTACTATTTCAAGCGACAGTAACATTATTATAGGCTCCGGAAAAGCTCATGTAATACTACCAATGGACACATAATTTTTTATTAATGATGCTTTATTTTGTCCACTGTCTAAAAAGAACCTGCTCAACTCTAAAGATATTCATTCTAATGGGTTTTACGTTGAAACCGAGATGAAGATAGCAAAGAATACTTGTATCTAACTCGGATGAGTGGATACAGAAAACAAATTATGGAAAAGTTACCATCATTCTCCTCCAAGTTATATTATACTTACATACATTTAAGTAATAAACATGTTGCGATGAACCTGAAGTATACAAACCCAAAAGATTTTCAATTATGGCATGACCGTTTGGGTCACCTAGAATCGAATATGATGCGTTGATTATTAACGCATTCAGTTGGGCATTCATTAACAAATCGTGGGCTCTTTTCACCCACGGATTATGTATGCGATGCGTGCGCTGAGGTTAAATTAATTGTACGGCCGTCTTATACTAAAGTAAGGGTGGAATCTCCTATATTTTTGTATAGAATTCAATGAGATATCTGTGGGCCTATCCACCCTGCATGTAGACCTTTTAGGTACTTTATGGTCGTGATTGATGTTTCTACACGATGGACATACGTTGACTTGTTGTCAACACGTAATATGGCCTTTGCAAAATTGCTTACTCAACTCATTAAGTTACATGCACAATTTCCTGATTACCCGATTTAGAAGATCCGGTTAGATAATGCTACTGAGTTTACGTCTAAGGCTTTTGATGACTATTTTATGGCCAATGGGATAGACGTGGAGCATCTTGTGCCACATACTCATACACAGAACGCCCTAACAGAATCTTTAATTAAACGCCTGAAAATGATTGCTAGACCGTTGTTATCAAGGGCCAAATTACCTTTTAATTTATGGGGACATGCGATATTGCACGCTGCATCATTGATTAAAATTCGACCCACTATATATCACGAATATTCCCCGATTCAACTTGTACGTGGATATGAACATGATGTTTTCCATCTACGAATTTTTTGTTGTGTCGTTTATGTTCCTATACCACCTCCACAGCGTTCCGAAATGGGGCCTCAACGTCGATTTGGTATTTATGTGGGATATGAATCTCTATCTATTCTAAAATATTTGGAGCCCCAAACGGGCGACTTATTTACTGTCCGGTTCGCTTATTGTATATTTAATGAGACAATTTTTTCAGCATTAAGGGGAGAGAGCCTGGAGCTTAAAGAATGCCAAAAAATTTCCTGGAAGGAAGATCCATTGAATTATCCACGTACAAGCATGACTGAACTTGAAGTTCATAATATTATTAACTCACAACATTTAACAAGTAAACTGTCAAATGCATTTATTAATCACAAAGGGGTGACTAAATCCCATGTTCCTGTAGAAAATGCACCACCTAGAGTGGAGATCCCATTAGGATGAAAAATATCTGATGAGCCTAGTCAACGCTAAAAGTGTGGACAACCCACAGGGGCCAAAGACATAAATCCGTGACAAAGAAAAAACATTCACCCACCCAAAGTGCCTCCTGCAGAGGAAAGCAATCTCGGTGAAATTAGTGCAGTTGCCCCAAATGAAAATCCCGGTAATACGAAATGGCCAAATCCTATTGATTTGGGAAACGATGAGGATTTGGTTGATGTCAATATCGAGGTTGAAGTATATTATATGAATACGGGAATGAAATATGATAGAATTACAACTGTCGTTGACGACTCCTTTGCCTCTTCAGTAGCACTCAATGTCTCAAAAGATTGTTTGGATCCAGAACCAAAATTCATTCTTGAATGCCAAAAGCATTCGGATTGGAATAAATGGAAGGAGGCAATTAAGGCAGAACTAGACTCATTTAATAAATGTTGTATTTTTGGACCTGTTGTCCAAACACCCAAAGATGTTATCCCTGTTGGATATAAATAGGTGTTTGCAAGAAAACACAATGACAAAATTAGGTGGTAAGATATAAAGCGAGATTAGTTGCCGAAGGATTTTCGCAGAGACCCGGTATAGACTTTGATGTCATTTATTCTCTCGTAATGGACAATATTACATTTCGTTATTTGATCAATATGGCAATAAGTATGAATCTTGATATGTGCCTAATGAATGTTGTGACTGCATATTTATATGGATCACTTGACACTGATATATATATATATATATATATATATATATATATATATATTTGTGAAAGTTCTTGAAGGATTTCCAATTCCCAAGATAGAAAAGAATGAAAATCGCAACATGTACAGTATTAAGTTGCAAAGATCATTTTATGGTCTTAAATAATCCGGTCGCATGTGGTACAACCGGTTAAGTGATTACCTCCTGAAGCACGGATATGTAAATGTAACATATCCTTATGTGTTCATAAAAAGATAACCAAATGGCTTTGTCATTATATCTGTATATGTTGATGACCTGAATATAATTGAAACTCTAAAAGAGCTCGAAGAAGCTCATTCTTACTTAAAAAAAGAATTTGAAATAAAATACTTGGGTCAGACCAAGTACTACCTTGGCCTGCAGATCGAGCACCTCCCAAAAAGTGTTTTATTGTACCAGTCTAGTTATACAAAGAGGATGTTGGAGATATTTCATATGGATAAATCTTATCCTCTTAGCACACCAAGTACTGTCTCAGCCTGCAGATCGAGCACCTCCCAGAAAGAGTTTTATTGCACTAGTCTAGTTATACAAAGAGGATATTTGAGACATTTTATATGGATAAATCTCATCCTCTCAGCACATTAATGGTGGTCCGTTCACTTGAAGCGGACAAAGATCCATTTAGACCTAAAGAGGAAAACGGGGATAGATTAGAATGTGAAGTTCCTTATCTCAACGCCATAGGAGCACTATTATATCTTGCAAATTGCACCAGGCCTGATATTACATTTGCAGTGAATATTTTAGCTAGACATAGTGCCAATCCAACCCGAAGATATTGGAATGGCATTAAACATATCTTGTGTTACCTTCATGAAACTGTTGATCTTGGTTTATTTTACTGGATAAACAAAGATTTAACATTGGTGGAATATCTCTTACAAAAAAAAAAAAACATTGGTGGAATATGCAGATGCTGGCTATATGTCTTATCGTCATAATGCTAAGTCACAGACTGGTTATGTGTTCCTCCATGGAGGCACGACAGTTTCATGAAAGTCTGTAAAACAAAGTATAGTTGCTACTTCCTCAAATCATTATAAGATTATTGCATTATTTAAAACTGCTAAAGAATGTGTTTGGTTGAGAACTTTGATACATCACATTCAAGATTCATGTGGCTTATCCTCAAATCATGATGCATCTACTATACTTTTTAAGGATAATACGGCTTGCATTACACAAATACATGTGAAGAGTGACAGAACTAAATATATTTCACCTAAGTTATTTTACCCACATGAACTCCAAAATAATGGTGAAATAGATATCCATCAAATTCGCTCTAGTGACAATCTTGCAGATTTGTTCACTAAATCCCTTCTTACTTCCACATTTGAAAAACTTGTATATGGAATAGGGATATCGGCTTGGACGACCATTTCAATCAGTATGAGCGAATTAATCATCCCTGAAGGATGCAACCTGGGAGGTTTATGACTGTATTCTTTTTCCCTTTATAAGTTTTTTTTTCCACAGGATTTTTTTCTTACCAAAGGTTTTTAATGAGGCAGCCTACGTGCAATGACTATTAAAATGAGGGGGAGTATTATATGCACTGTGCTTTTTTTTCATTCGCTAAGTTTTTGTCCCACTGGATTTTTCTTGGCAATGTTTTTAATGAGGCAATATAAATAGCATATGTAAAGAGGTGAACTTCCAAGGGGGAGTGTTGTAAAGTAGATGTTTTCAACTTCCACCATTTTTCCTCTTCTAATGAGGATTGATTGCATACATTAAGGAGTATTGATTACGTACATTAAGGATGATTGATGAGGATTGATTACGAAGATTGATTACGTACATTAAGGAGAATTGATGATGATTGATGTTGATATCCTTTCGTATTTCATGAATTTTTTTACTCTCCGGCCTATAAATGGAGGCTTGTGTAACTTGTTGAAGCGAATTGAAATAAGTTGAAATTTTGCTCATACTTTTCTCTTGTCTGTTATTTATCTCATTATATTCTCGGTAGAGTTCTCTAAATTGATTCCAAAGATTGTCGTTTTCTTTTACAACACAAATAAAATAAAAACAAAATTTTGTTCTTATTGTTACTGTTACATAACTAGAATGAAAAGGTAATATAGATACTTGCGTATTACCCTAAGGATATTCTCTCTCTCTTTTTTTAGTATGTTATGAATCACAACGAATTTATATAAATATGATGTCACATAGCTGTTGTTCTTGCCTCGCTGAACATAAAAATCTATGTTACATTAACATACTTAAAGTTAGATTGAGACTTTAAAAATATATCCCAAATTTCAATTTTATTTACCAAAACTTTTATTTTTTATTTGTAGAAGAAACGCTTCTCTCTTAAAGGTTTTTTTTTCGCTAGGGGAGGGGGAAGTCAATAAAATCCTGAGTCATGCCCATGGGACATAGTGCTACGACATATGTCATCTAAACTTTTTTGTATGACATTAAAAGCCTCAAATTTGTACTCGCGTGACACATTTACCCTCCGTCGAGGCTCCAATGATTTTTCAACAAAAACGACATTGTTTTTATTTCACTTAAGTCACGTGGGCAAAATCCTCAATACTATTTGCTTTCCCTCATTCATTTAGGCAAATTTTTTACAATACACTTTGTCGAAAATTTGACAAGGGGAAATATGCCACACAGATATAAGTTTGTGATTTTTTATGTCACAAAAAAAATTAAAATAAATATATCACAATTAAAAATAATTTAGGTTTTTTTTTATGACTTTTGGTCGGTTCTCTCTCTCATCAAGGTTAACGTATTGAAAGTGTTAAAAGACTTTATTTGTTATCTAAACAACATTTGAATATCTTATGAAAAAGATAAACTCCTCTCATTTAATTAAATAAATGAAAATGTTTTTAATATGCTTATATACGATATTTTTTTAAACTCGATGGGACTCCTTACGTAATCAGTTAGTACTTGTCATTCACTGAGACGATTCAATCATCAGGTAGCATGGACACGCGTCGACATCACATCACTTGCACAACGAAACCCAGCAAACCTTAGCCGTCCGTGCCGAGAAAAACCGTCCGGTGGGGGCCCACACTTTCTGCATCCGGAAACCCGAACCACGAGAATGGTTCGATATATCTCCCCCGACCCCGAAAATATCTGGGACAACGTGGAAAAAGTCGTCGCCCAGGAGTCTTCCCGAACATTCTTAAGCCCCCACATCCGCCACCCGCTAGAAGTATCTCTGGGATATTTTCCTTGGCACGGTTTGTGGCTCTCGCTCGCAACCGCCATTGTCGCCTTTATCCGGAACTTGTTCTATATATATGCAAATGAACCGCTTCTCGTTTTCGTTGCTTGTGTCCAGTGCGAAGCGCGAGCGTCCTCTAGTGGCCGCCTTGCCACGAAGGTCCTGTGGCAGGGTGACTGGTGTTTCGATTGGCGAGGCTCTCTGTTCTTTCTTCTGGTGTCATTTAGCGTGATGACGGGCAAGGACGAC
The DNA here is from genome assembly GCA_028455895.1 of Rhodomyrtus tomentosa. NCBI lineage: Eukaryota > Viridiplantae > Streptophyta > Magnoliopsida > Myrtales > Myrtaceae > Rhodomyrtus > Rhodomyrtus tomentosa. Next base: position 5,045,215 of record JAPCWY010000003.1, on the reverse strand, counting down.
TGGGGGGATATGGAGGGTTATAAGAGCTCGCGGTCTTATTACAGCATTCTCGGCGTCGCTCCTGGTTCTTCTTTGGAGGAGATAAGGCGCGCTTTTCGTAAGCTCGCTATGGTAAGTCCCAAATGAACTCGACTGGCGCAGAAAGAGGAGAAATTTCAGAGTTGGGCGCACCTAAATGTGCTGCAATTGATTGAATTATCAAGCTTTTGACTGGATGTACCATGTCGAAATCTAATGTTTTCCTGGGTGTTTCGTTTCGTGTGTAGCAATGGCATCCTGATAGGTGGACGAGAAACCCTTCTCTGTTGGGCGAGGCCAAGCGCAAATTTCAGCAAATTCAGGAAGCTTACGAAGGTAAATTATTTGCTCTCCCCTGTTTTTTCTTTCCTTCGGTACGAAGGAGGGGTTTTTCACCGTTCTTGATTTGTCATGTTTTGGTGGAACAGTATTGTCAGACCAGAGGAAGAGAACATTGTACGACGCGGGTTTGTATGATCCGGATGATGAAGCAGACGAGGTAACCCATCTAGGGAACTATCCGAGTCGGTTCGATTTTGCCACATCATGTCTTTTGCCTGGAAAGTGAGTGCTGAATTTGTGGCTTGCCGTTGTTGTTTCAGGGGTTCTGTGACTTTCTGCAAGAGATGGTGTCTCTTATGGAACAAGCCAGAAGTGAGGTATGATGCGGTCGCATGATTTCTCTTCTCTCTTCTTTTCCATGTCAGTAGCATTAACTTGGATTAGCAATGGCAGGGGATGTTTGTACAAACTTTTTTTTTTTTTTGTTAAGGTTTTCAACCATTAGTTTGCTCATGAAATCTTTGCTTTAAGATGATGATGTCTTTTGGTAGTTGGCAATGCGCTTATGTTCTCATCTCTAGTTCTAAAAAGCTGGAAAAAGCTCAGAAATGTGTCGTCTCTGTCTCCGTCTAATATATGCCTATTGGGGGTTATAATTAGTAGGCTCTTGTGCATCCTCATGTGGTTTTTTTTTTTAAACTTTCTTCGTGCGTGATGGGGTGGTTTTCCTTATCTGAAATGAATTCAGGAGAAACAATATTCCATGGAAGATTTGCAAAGGATGTTCATGGAGATGGCGCAGGGGTTTGAGTTTGGGCCTTGGTCATCTGAAACAATGATCTTTGAGGATCGCAAGAGCACTAAGAGAGCACGGTGCGACTTGGACTTGATGCGAGACACACCGCATTCGTACGTATCGGGGTTCGGGATATATGAAACGAGCGGTCGCTATTGCCGCTGAGAGTTACTCCAATATATGCTACGGATGCAAGGGGGAAAAGTGGGAACATCAAAGGGGGTTTTCTGGGAATAGTTCGTGACCCCTTTCGGCTCAAACTACTGGGTATAGAATGCCTGGAAATGGCAGACGTGGCCGGAGGAACAACCCGATGTTCCGATAGTTGTCGGACGTGGCTGCTGTGGGCAGTTTGTTGCTGGTATTTGGTGTGTGGAACATCCCCACCCTCTTGTTGTGCACAGTATTGGGGTGGATTCTGTCATGTTTTTTCGATTGGGACGAGGCATTGTCATGTACAGCAGCAGTTCATATTAGACATTGCTCTCATGGCTATTGTATTGGAAGTGTGTTTGTCCTTTGATCTTTTTCATTGATTGAGGAAAAATCCATACATACGATGGCCCATGAACTTTGTGCGCGATATCGGAATGGAACTACATGTGTTGGACGGTGAGTCCATGGCCGGTGGCCTTACTAAGCTCAATCTTCAAACTGGGCTGGCCTCGCTTTTGTACCGAAGACCATCCTCTAGTCTAGGCTACAGCCCATTTTGTCCATACAGTAACCCACTCCAATCGATGCACCACCAGCAGAAGGGCGGCCGCCGCGGCAGCGGCGCCTTCATGGTATGGTCAATGTTACCAACATGTGACGTCTAAGATATTAAAATCTCACCCAAATCGGCGTAATTAGGTCGTGTTTGGAAGTCGATTTTTTTGTGACTCCTAAAAAAGAAAATTTTTGGACTATCACTATATATATATAACAAATAGAGACTGGCCGTCAGACAATCGGAATCGGAGAGAAACAATCGCTAATAGCAACATCCTTTGACAAAGAGCACATAGGAGTCGCACACTTGCCACTATTGAATATTCTATTCGGACTCAGATATTGATCGACCAGGAAAAATGACAAAAAAACGATGAGCATGGTTGCTTTCGGCAAAGTCCCGATCCCAGAGAGACGCCTCAATCGAGACCCATAACAATGGGTTGGAAGTCCTTGCAGTTAGACCGACCGACGTGCCGGCGCGAAAGACGGTCAGGGATGTTCATCCCCCTTGACTACCGCCTAGCGAAGATGATGGGCACAAGGCAAGAGGAGTTCCAATAGAAATGTTTGGTTTAGTTTAAGTGAAACTTCACACGTCCTGAAGTTGACTTGGATTCAAAGCTTACGTTTTTTTTTTTTTGGGGGTAAGGAAAGAAAATGGACGGTGGCCTTCTCTCCATCCGACAATCTAATCTCATCTTCCAACAAACTCATCCACGTCCATTCCTTCCCTAACTCTTTTTTTATTTTTTTTTATTTTAATTTGGGGTCCCCTTCAGACGTTTCCTAGAAATCTCCATCCAACTTTTCCTTTCTAATTCCAAAGTTTCTCCACGTGCCCTCTTTGCTCTGTTTCTATTACGATTAGTTTCGCATTGATTGCTTACTTCATCGCTCCACCTAGACCTACAGATTTATGAATTTTATCAGAATTTCGGGTGATTTTACCTAACTCCATTATGGGGTTTACCTCATAAGTCGTATTAGAACTTCCCACTCTACTCTTAGGCTTTTAAGGTAACTATCTCCCTCCATTTTTCCTTAGCCATTTCGAAGGGTCGCATTGGCAGTGTTGTATTAATCTTTTACCTTCTCCCACGTAAGTGATCAATTCCCCGAAACTAGTTAAGAATAATCTCGGTCCGCAGAAAGGATGGAACAGATGGAAGAGGGAAAAAGCTCTGAAGCTAGTGGCGAAAAAAAGAATAGAATAGTATTCTTCAAGAAGGATCGAGAGAAAAAGATGATAAAGCTAGGCGATGCTGGACCAGGAACGAATATACAAAAATATTTAGAAAAAAGGGGGATTCGATAGTCCACGAAAGTGACCGACTTTTTGTGAAACGCTGTCGCACCCTCGGCCCGCCAGACAACGAGCATAGGATTCTCTTGACATGCCCATCGCCACCCCGCCACTTCAAACAGAAAAACTAAGACGACGTAATGTTGGACTATAGTGGTGAATTGAAAGATTTCAAATACGAGTTTCCAGCGGAATTCGATGAACCGATTTTGACTATCAAGCCTTCACTTTTGGAATTGCCCGTGAAGCGACGACACGAGGCGCAAATCAAGTCATTAACCGACTGCAACGTGACAAAATGCTAGGGAATTAAGAATGACACGGCATGATGTGTAGCCCTATTCGATCACTCCGAGGACTAGAAAATTACAAGTGAAATAGTATGAATAAAGCTCGTAAATAAATGTTTCTCTTAATCATGCCACCAACCTTGTGCCCCTAAACACAGATGGATGCCCGCGTTGGAAAGAAGGGCCACGTGAATTGATTTGATCAGTGCATAATTTGATGTAAAGGGGACGATATTTCGTGCGATCCTGGGCTGTCCACAAATAACTTAGCGTGAAAGGCATAAGTTTTTTTTTAGCATATGCATATTTTAGAAAAGTAGTTACTTTAGATTCCTTCGCTCGAGACTTCTGTTCATGCGACACAAGCTGTAGCGGTGCCCTGATGCATGCTGAGTAGCTCATTGGTGAAGTTAGGAGGAAATCCCTAGGTATCGCAAGCTTCTTCTCTTTTTTTTCTTTTTTTCTTTTTTTTGTGTATAATTAGGAAATCAAAGATTGTACGTTTAGTAGGACCTTTGGGAAATATCCTTGTGTGAACCACTAAAGAGGTAAATTGATCTTATGCACTGAACAAGTCACGTGCAAAAATACTGGTGCATGATTCTTCGATTAACTTTACCGTGTTTAAATATTTGTCAGGTACTCGATAGTTCCTATTGCGAGAAGTAATACGAAAGAACGATCTATCGATCTAGTATTGCGTTTTGTAAAGTCGATGTTTCAAATTTAGCTAATCGATTCCTGAAAACGAGAGAGCTCCATCAATTTGGCACCGTCAATTGACTCGTGAGAAGTGGGCTGTAGATTGCATGATCCAATAAATTATGGGCTAAAAAAAATAAATATACAAAAGCATTACAATACATAAAAACAAGTACAATCATTGGAAGAACCTATCCCCCATAATCATATGAAAACTCGCCATAAATACATAATTAAAAAAACATTATAGCATCACCAAAGTGGTGGCCCCCCCGCCCCCCCCAATTCATGTGGGACCGTCCACATGCCCCACTCCATTACCTTATCATGCAAGGTAAGGCCTCCACCACCCTCGTTCGCTCCCCTTTGCCTTCTTAATCACTCCCCCAGGAAAAAAACAAAAAAAGCCTCTCATCCTTCTTTCTTTTTATTTTTTTTTTATTTTTTTTTGCCTGTTCTTATTTTTTCTTGCGCTTTCCATGCACCTAACGACGTTACCCTCCTAAGCATTAAGCGAAGTTTCCAATTCTTCACCCAATCCCACGAAAAGTTTCACTTCTCTCGACTCGCCCTTTTTAGTTTCCTCTCGATCGGTTCGCGGAGATTTCTGGACGAATTGCGCCGCAGATGGGCCAGTCTTTCGATCCTTCCATGGCGAGTTTGGGCCTCGTACTGGTTCTTGTTCTGGCCGTCGCGATCCCAACCGGCGGATTGAATCCGAGGAAGCTGGACGACACCTCTGCTCCCGGAACAGAGAAGTGCGATTCCTGCCCTCAGTCGCCTCCGCCTCCATCACCGCCCCCGCCCCCCTCCCCCTGCCCGCCTCCCCCGGCCCTGCCGCCCCCGCCTCCTCCGCCGTCGCCCCCTCCAGCCCCGAAGAAGCCCCCATCCTCGTACTGCCCCCCACCACCGCCGTCGCCATCCTCCTACATATACATCACCGGCCCCCCGGGAAGCTTGTACCCTATCGACCAAGACTTTAGCGGCGCCGCCCGAGGCTTTGCCGCCGGCGCGCCGCTCTTGGTCGGACTGGGGCTCTTGGGTTTTCTGGCTCTCTGGTGAGCCGCATAGGACGGTCTTTCTTTCCTACCGATCTTTTTACCCTTCTCCTTTCTCGATCTCAAGGACAACGAGAAGATCGATCAAGCGTAAGGTGGGCCGGAATAAACTTTAGGGACGACACGGTGCATGGTTCGATCGATCTTCAAGGGCGGAAGATGATCTGACAGAAGACTTTTTTAGACTTTTTAAAAGGGAAAGTGAGTAGACGAATCATATTTCGACCTTTATATTTTCTGCTCATTCTTCATCTTCTCCATTGTTGTTATGTTTGCTTCTCACCGTATACTTAGCTTCATCATCCACAACCGTTTAATAATTGCTATATAGATCAAGAAACCAAGATTCGATTGGAATCAAAGTCGTCTTCCTATGATGTTTCTACGGCACTGTATGATTCTGCAACTTGTAATTCAAGCAGCTCTGTTTTTTTTTTCTTGGTCAGCGTCGGCGCTTATGGTTTTACTTAAGATTTATCTTTTGAAGAAATAATATGGGCAGTCGAGAAGCTTGCGTTTCCACTGACGTCTCAATTGAAATCCGTTGTTTTCGGTGGAGTCCCACCGTTAGTTGGTTGATGTCCTCTAATGGAGCAATTTCGTGTCTACTAGTGGCTGGCACTATCGAACACTTAACTAAAATTTTTAATCAAGTGGCTCTTCTTTATTTTTATTTTTCGACAATATTCTGAGGACAGCCCTCGCGATACGGGAAAAAAAAAAAAAAGCCCGCCTTGTAAGAATTTATAATTCGCATGAAGAGGTTTCACTAGAGCAAATGATTCCCATTTTCATTATATGGGTCGAGTGGTTCGCAGTTGCAGTTTTAATGCCTCTTTCAATCACCAAAATTGTTAAATAGGATCGACCCAAGTTCGAGTTTTTCTTGGTGCTAGCGAGGTGACTGTTTACTTAGACAAAAACAAATGCCCAAAAAAAATCGATATATATATATATATATATATATATATATATATATTATAACTCTGAAAACGATATATCAAAAGTCTGAAAATAAGATCAATCGATGTGCGCGGAATCTCGAATTCAACATGACGGATTAAGTCGTCCGACGAATGACTAGAATATCAAAAGTGACGAATTGATTTGACAGAAATGTAATCGCATTGCGGGAGTAAAATACACGAATTATGACGTTTTGAAAAGTACGTCACGATTTCAGGAGTTTTGGGAAAAAAAAAACTTGGGATATAGACTTATGGAAATCTAAAACCGAATGAAATCGAGCAAGATAAGCACCTCAAGCTTTATGACGAAACTCAAAAATCGAGAGGCCCACCACCACAAAGATCGTTCCTTCGCGATACGTGCAACCTCGAAACGGAGCCGAACTTCACGTCACTTTTTCACCTTAGAGAATACGAAAAAGAAAGAGGGCAAAGTGACTTTTTAAGGCGAAAAGGCTGAAGCAGCACATGGGAATCCCCGAAGCAACTAGCGGCTACTTTTTAAGGCACAGGGACCGTCCGATCTGATTCGGGGTGTCAGAGGGTGAGAATAGAGTACGGACCCCCGGTTCGTGCGTTTCAGGCTCCAGATGTTCAGTACACCGAATCAACCTTGGTTTCACCAAAACTTTCGCCGGCGGGTCCTGGCGAGGCGACTGTCGTGTGTCCGTGTTCGAATTGGGCTCCGCGTAGTGGGGACGTTTCTCTATTCACAAAGAGGATAGGTTTTTGGTCCGATCCGATGGCTATTTTGTCTCGGCTCTCTCCATGCAACCCCAATGTGGTGCCTTTTTTTTAAAAAAAAAACTTCTTGATAATGAGAGTGAGCAAGATAGATCCATCGGATCTACCGATTCGTTTTAATTTTCAAAAACCAAAAAATTGAAACTTTTAGTTTTCTATCCAATTTTCAAATCACATGGGTTATTTTTCATTCATTTCTCTATTTTGTCATATGTAAACTTAATAATCTATTGATTTTATTTATTTTTTAAATGTAAACCTAATTTTAATTAATATATTATAATTAAGGTCCTTTTGCTTACCTCTATTAATAATCTACCGATTTTATTGGACCGCTCAGGAATCTGATCGAATCAATTTAGATCCGATTTTTAATTCTTAATTGGGATTAGGATCGAGAGCCGATCGCCCTTTCTTGATTGGGCTACGGGCTTCTGATGGTGGCGTTGTACGCCTTTGCAATCGAGGTGGTTGTTTATGAGATTGGGGTACGCCTTTTTTTTTTTTTTAATGAATACTAACAACTGAAACATACAGATGGGTCCCACGGAAGATGTTGGGGGAAATTAAGGCGAATTAGTGGGTCTAGTCTGGTTTTTGGGGCATATCGATCTAGGTCAGCGGTTGGAGCTGTTGGAGTATTTACTAGATTGTCCAGAGTTGTTGGTACGATCTCTTAAAAGTTTCCTGCTTGAGTAAATCCATAATTAATTATGGCACCAGAGCCAACACATCTTCGCTGTTCCGTCTCTTGGCCTTCAGCTCTTTCGTCCCGCTCGCAAGCTCTCGGTCGGGGGCCCTGGCGCCCTTCATCATCAATCGCGAACCGTTGTGGCCGAGAATCCGTTCGGCCCGTGACATCTTATTCTCGATATAAGAAGAAGACGTCCATTATGTTGGGTGAACTCTCGTTCGGCGCGCGAAAACAGAGCGGATACGCCCGTTTTCTTTTGTCTATTCCCACACTCGATCTTAAATGAGCTATAAATAATGCCACGCCGGATGCCAACCCAAATTTCCAGTTCCTCGACATCATGAGTAGGCCTCAGAAGACTCGGCGTTTGAAAATTTCACGTCATCTTCGCGTGAAATTGGACCAGATAAAGCGCATAAATCATATACAAATACATTGGGCTAAAAAGGAAGGAACCGTATATTTCTTTATGTCGTCGTCTGACATAAAAAAAGAATGCAACAGCCTGTAAAAATTGTACCCCGAAAGCAAAAAATCGAAAAGGCGCTCGTAAAGGCGCAAAGGGTAGAAAAGTAATCTAGAAAGCGATATTATTTCTATGCTCGAGGGCGACTTGGTAGCATTAATTGGGACTAAGAAAGTCACGAAAAAAGATCCGAGAGATGCTTCAAGAAAAAGTGAGGTTCCAGTATTTTAGACTAATCAAGGAGACCTAATATGTAACTCGACCGATGGTCAAACGATGTTTTCATACTTACGTAATTGGCGAGTCGCGAAGTGAACACACAACGTGACATTTAATCATTGATTTTGAATGTGAAGCCAAGCACAACACGATGATTTAGGTTCAGTTTATTTCTAAAAAAAAAAGTAATAATCTAGATAATGTTTTTTTTTAAAAAACTGATCGATGATGTCATTTGAAATTACTAGTCAATGAAATTTTTTTTTTGTTTGATAATAATTTAAGCCACAATTTTTTAGTGAATATTTTCGAGGACTGTAGAAAATATTTATTCGTTTTATTTAATTTGAAGAACGATATGAGTGATTAATGTTTTTTTTTTTTTGGGGGGAAATGAACGAAAAGCGAAGATAACGTGCCTTTTGGTTGAACCAATGAGGAGAGGACACGCGGTGATGTTTCATCTTCACTCCAACCTTATTGAATTGCCCATCTCGGGTTGGGGGGGCCCGCCTTTTTCCAAGTCGTCGTCGTCGTCGTCGTCCTTGTTGTTGTTGTTGTTCTTCTTCTTATTGCGTGCGGAATCCGTCTCTATCGTAAAAGTCAGCAAAAGAGAAGAGAAGAGTCTGTCCTCCATCATTTTTCCCATTCCCATCCTCACACCGTCATCTACGTGGGGCTTTTGTTTTCCGGGCTCCATCAGCTCCGGACAAATCTCACGAACCTTTTCCAATCTTGATTATCGTCCATCTCCTCCTCCCCCCCCCCCCCGACCGTCCGGCTTTGTCCGTTCCGCAATGATCTGATCCCAAACAAAAAAAACACACACACACACACAGAGTTAGATTGAATAAGATTGGACATGGATCATGTTTTCGTCGGTGGGACAAGGACTCTCTAGTTAGGTGTAAGACATAATTGAATGGACGGAGAAAAATTATCCTGAAAGCCCTAAACTTATCGTACGAATGCCAGTTCAGTTATAAACGTTTCAATTGTGCTAATTTGGTCCTAAAAAATCTTTTGACGATTCGCCAATAAAGCCCTTCTGGCCAAGTATCAAAATAATATGTTAATTTTTCTTCAAAAAGTTTAGAACTTGAATCGATATCCATATGATATTTTTGAGACTTTTTGAGGAATTATCCCTTTGGAGATAACCCAAGGGAGCATATGCACATGGGATCCCAAGAGCCAGAGACGCTCACACGTTTTGTACGGACGGATGGCAATTGGCAATTAGTCGACTGTGTGGGCCGTTTTTCAGTTGAACATTCAAGGGCGGGTGGGAAAATATGTGGAGAAAGTTTAGTGGTCGAAATAAAGAATTTTCTTTTTATTAAAAAAATCAAAGAAAATAAGAAATCAAGAAGGAGGTGATCAAAGCCGGGAAGGGATCACCTGCCCTTGTCAAACAAGGGCGGGCGCTACCCGGATCATTCTTTTAAAAAATAAAAAATGACCTCCTAAAAACAAGAGATCTAAAACCGTTCGTCTGAAAACGGACGGCTTGGATCTTTAAGGCAAGGAATCATAGCCAAACACAAACTTCCCTCGATTTGGTTGTTGGGGGGAAAATTGGGAAATTTGATACTAACGACAATAGCGATGATTACCTGCTCTGCATGTTGTTCCCCTGTTTTCTCCCACCGCGACCTAACCTTAAGTTAAAGATAATGTTGAGACTAACTACCTATGTTATTGACAGTTCAAGCAACAAAGATGAAACCCCCATTTACCAAAAGGGTCCACCAAACCTTCCCACCGCCACCCCCCCTCTCCCCCCCGGGTTAGTAGAAATCGCGCTGCACTGCAGTTAATAGACCGTGTTTACGGAACGTGTGCGCAATTCTGGACATCGCTTGGCTCGATGAGGCCTGCCGAGCCGATGCCGTATGAAACATGCCAGATCAGTGATTTTAAACGAGCTGTGAGGGCAAAAAGAGTGCGCCGGCTTCTTTGATCAACCACAGTAGGAGGAGAAGAGGGGTCCAAATGGGGTAGTGTTGTTAGCTAAAACTTTTGGTTTTCAAGGCATTATGAACTCCTTTGGTCTTTTTACTTGAATCGTGACAAGAACCCACAAGATCAAGTTGCCTCACAAGTCAATGCCATCCCACATCGCTCAACCCAAACTCCTCCTCCGCTCACTCTCCAAGTCTCTACCATCCTCTCCTCCTCACTCCCCCCTCCTCCCTCTTCTCGCCAACCTCGCCCATGGCCACGAAAGTGACCAAGCTTGTCTCCACCCTCTTCTTGGTCTCCCTCGTCTCGCAATTACCTGGAAAAGCCAGGTCCGACCAGCCTTGCGCCTACCCGTGCTATCCTCCCCCCACCGGCAGCGGAACTCCAGTTACTCCTGCGACCACCACGCCGCCTTCTCAAACGGGGTCGTATTCGCCTCCCAGTTACTTCCCTCCGCCGGCAGGGTACATCCCGTTCGCCTCTCCGCCCCCTTACGGAGGCGGTCTCTATGTTCCGCCGCCGCCCGACCCCATCTTGCCGTACTTCCCGTACTACTACCGGAAGCCCCCGCATCAGACGGAGTCGCCGGCGTCGTCTCTCCGGGAATCGACGGTCGTGATAGCCGAGACTGGCCTCTTATGTTTGCTGTACTTAGTTCTGAGCTAAGTTTTAGTGAAGGAATTATCTTTCTGTATTATTTTCCGAGGTAATGTAGATGTCTACTCCTGAATAACACTGTTGGCGGAGAAGTCTTAGCGGGATCTTCCGCCATTGTACTAAAGAAAAAGAATCTATCGAGACGGTGATGCGAAAGGAGGAGAACGAAGAAGATTCTCAGAGCTACGCACGGGGCGACACCGACAAGAGCGGCGAAATCTCGAGCTCCACGGAGTTCACGATTTCTTAGTATTTTCTCTTGACGTTCATCTGATTAAACTTAAGATGCTTTAATAAATAAATAAAAAAGAAGGAAGAGAAATTGCACTCTGGTTTCTGGGACAGCGATGACCCTCTGGTTTTGGTCAGCCGGAGAGAGATCCACAATTCGAAATGCACTAAACCCGCTCTTGATACTCCCCGAAAACCAATCAAATTCCGAGTAAACTTGCGCACCGACGCCGATTCACAGATCGTTAATCCTGCGCTTTTCTTGCGCTGCGACTGGGGTATCTCCGTTCACCGAGCTGGCGAAGCCACGAGTCGAAGCGGTTTTAACTTCTTCTTTTTTTCCCTCCAAGCACTTCGCAGTTCGCACCGTTAGTTCATCAAGAGAACCTTGTAATGCTCGAAGGAGATAAAGGAATCGGTTCGCCATTACCCCAGTTTGAATGATTTTTAGGCTATTCCAAAGGGTTTCTGTTAGTTGCATGCTTCAACGGAGGTGTTCAAACGGAGCTCTAGGCATCGATTCCACTGGAGCTGATGGTCATATGCACTGTCAGACAGACTGTCACGCAGGAGCAGCCGTTTGTAGGATTGGATTTGGCCTGTGACAAATAAACTAGTGCGATCAAAACCGGGATGTCAAAACCTACTCTCCTGTCAATCTTTCTCAGCGATTTTATTCCCCCTCTGCCCCAAGATCTTCGGAATTAACGGTGTCGATCCCTACAATATGCTTCAAAAGTCTAGACATGAGCTCAATATAAGCGATTGTCCCAATTCAGCCACATACTTTTGAATATGATCAATTTAGTTCTAAATCTTTTTGCATTGGCATCAATTTAGTACATCCGATCGATTTTGATCTGACACTGGCGGTGCCACGTAGAACATCAAACACTGACATGGACATTATTAAAATAATATTTTTTGTAAATTTTTTTTTCTATTTTTTGCCTTCATCCCCCCTCCCCTAAAAATTTTGTTTTTGCCAACACAGGGGTGACTGACCCTCATGGCCACAATTATGCGCGAGACGGCTCTCGTCAGTGACCATTGAGGGCCGGTTGACCCTCGCCAGTGGCCAGTGAATCTCGCCAACCAAAGCCAAAGTTAAAAAAAAGTAAATAAAAAAAATACTTTTTTGTAAAAAAAATTATTTAGAATATTGACGTTAGCGCCTGCTGTCCTACGTAGAATTATCAGCATCCACATCAACGATTTTCGATCAAAATTGATCGGATTGACTAAATTAATGCCAATGCAAAAAGGTTGAGGACTAAATTTATCCAATTAAAAGGTTTAGGACTAAATTGGTACCAAAACAATGGGTTTGAGACATTTTTGGTACTTTTCCCACTAAGTGTATATACTATAGCCTATTATGTAGTTGTGAGTATTATTTAAGCAGATGTTGGAAAATATTGTTTTGATGAATATCCGATTGTATCACTTGAGATAATCAATCAATGAAAAGTGTTTTCATTACCCACATGGTCTATGTCTAAACATTCTAGTGAGAGATTAAAAACATTTTTCATTCGTTCATTTTCGTAAGGGATACGAGCGAGTTTTCACATAATAAACGGAACCCGCCCGAGCATTAAATGCATAACCAGTTATTAGCATGCTTGGGAATTGAGGTGATCATTTTCGAATATCAAATCTAAATTGGAGAGACTCACGAGAATAAAGGAAGTTCTTTATTATGCGGTGGGTGCAGTGAACAGAAGGTGCGTCGCTTCTCCTAGATGCGGCCCAATTCAAGAAAAGCCCATCGAAGTTGATCGATAATGGTCTGAATGACCAGCCATTGCAGAGCTTTCCAAGTATAAGGCTAAGTAGCAAAAGTGCACGGTAGTCAGCTCAGTCCGAGGCCTCAATCTACATCCCGCCAAAAGATCCAATTAATTTCGCGTAAAGATCCTAAGACACATTGGTGGACCATAACAGCTTTAGTAAATTGAATTGTTTGTCTCCTTACTACATAACCCATCATCATAGGCCTGGTCTGGTTGTATCACAATGTTGGGATCGGACCTGGGGATCAAACTTTCAGCTGCGGCAACTAGTCTGCCCCATCAAAGATGGCCTCGGCCTGTCAGACGCCTGGACTAGGGGGAGGGGCGTCGGCCCACTGGAAAAAATGGGTTTGAAGAGGCGATCATGAATCGATTATCGAACACGATCGAAACACTCAGCCGGAAGGTCGACCGCAACGAAGGATGGCCATTATTAGCCAGGCCCCGGTTCTCATTATGAGCCTATTCGGATTCTCGAGTTGAATTATTGGAGCGTGTGGTTCTATCATCTTTATGTAAACATCCTATGTTTGAAAAACTGTGGCTAACAAAACACGGCTGCGTGCAGCGAAGAACTAATCGTGCTCCATTTTCTTGGGTTCCTCGGTACTGGGGTTTGGCTTCGAGCACGCTACAACCATTGTAGCTTTGTGCTCTCTGTTTAGGAAAGGAGTGAGACTTTGGGGAATGCAGGTTTGAGCTTTTTTGGAATTTTTGTAAGAGGAGAGATGAGGAAAAATATCAAAAAGAGTGCTTTCTTTTACAACTTTCTTCACCTTGACGTCCCAAAAAGATAGCACTAGTCCCCTTCTTTCCGATTTGAATGAATATATCCCTACATCGATTTCCTATTGCAACGGTGAAGTAATATTTATGACTAAATTGACACTAATGTAACGGGATCAAGTTCACTCATGTGAAGCCAGCCCACGCTGGCCATGTTCGTGCTGGCCACCAGGGGAAATAGGATGAAAAAAAGTAAGGAAAGAGAAAGAAAGAAATTGTCCATGTCAGCCTCGGCCGTGCCACGTAGATCGAGCAGCGTCCATGTCAGCAATATTCTGTCAAAATTAGCTGGAAGGATTGAATTGACTCTAGACAAAAGGTTTAGAATTAAATTGGTAAAAATACAATAAGTTTAGGATCTTTTTTTTCACACATTTCTCGAAAGGAAGAGGACGGAAAAAAAATGACAAAAAGATGTATTGAAATTATTATAATATTATTAAAAATGTCCATGTCAGCCTCGACCGTGCCATGTTGGCCGATCGGCGCCCATGTCAGCAATATCTTATCAAAATTTGTCGGAATGACTGAATTGACTCTAGATCAAAAGGTTTAGAATTAAATTGATAAAAAAACAATAAGTTTAGGATTTTTTTTCACACAATTCTCGAAAGGAAGAGGACCAAAAAAAAAAAGATGTATTAAAATTATTATAATATTATTAAAAATATCCATGTCATCCTTGGTCGTGCCACGTAGGCCGACCGGCATCCACATAAGCAAGATCAAAAGGTTTTTGACTAAATTGGTAAAAATGTAATAAGTGTAAGATTTTTTTTTTAACAAATTTGAGGAGGGGGAAAAAGAAAATGAAAAAAAGATGTATTTTTAATTCATTTAAAAATGAGATGGCATAACTTTTATTGAGTAAACTAAATGTGCCGCTTCAGCAAATGCGGTTGCTTTTTGCTGAGTAAGCGAGCCACCTCATTAAGTACCCTTGAAATTGGCAATTCTTTCCAACAGATGTTTCCCATTGAGCTGCTTTCCAAAAGTTCATACTCTCAATTGAGCAAATAAAATGTGTTTTTGATACTTGATTGGGAAACAAACAAAAATTCAAGCATTTGTGTTGTCGTCATTTAAAAGGGTTTAAAAAAGAGAGAGAGAGAGAGAGAGAGAGAGAGAGAGAGAGAGAGAGACATATCCTAAAATACATCAATCCAAACTATCCAATCGAATTCCATAAATAATAAGATTTTAGGACATCGGCCATGCGCTTATTCCATCAATGGGGATAGAAGGTTACGCCTATCGTGATATCAATAAATAGAGTCTGCAAGTGCGTGAGATGAACTCCGTCCTCTAGCGTCTTTTTCATGCACGTACCAGTTCTCCTCTTTTCTCGGCTGGGCGGCGCATGATAGCAATGGCCTAGCAATAATTAGAGTCGCCCAACCAGATAACACGAGAGAACGAGGGATGGAATGAGCAGCCAAAGTGTGAAATCGCTTTCGTTCTTAAGAAGACCTTTGACATGAGGGGAGAGGAGAGCAGCGTAATATTTCGGGCGGCCCCCCGGTTGGGGCCGAGGTTGGGGAAATCGTAGGAGGCCAAAGAAGATGAAACCAAAAAAAAAAAAGGGAAATGAGGTGGGGGGGAAGCCGAAAGGGAACATGTGAGTTTGCTGAGAAGGGATAGATGGGTTGGGGGGGGGGAGGAGGAGGGGGCGAGTCATGGGTGGGTGGTCGATCCAGACGATAAAAAGCAAAAGCAAAGGCAAAGAAAAGCCCTCTTCCCTTTGTTTGAGCACTTGTCTCCTTCAAAACTCTCGACCTCCCCCCCAAGGCTAAAGAGCAGAGCAGGAGCACCCTTCCACACCAGTCTCCCTCATCGCCTTGGTCCACATCTCTCCCTCTCCTGTCCGTGGTTCGCCCTACACTGAACATGACACCTCTTTCTCCATCGAGATCGATGGATCGATGTATCCATGTTTTGGGTTTTTTTTTTCTTTTTTTTTTGTTGACTTGTATTTATACCCCGTCTGAGCCGCGGCTTAATTACACTTTGGTCCCTCACATCAACTTGCGGAATGTGGAATGAATCGGACATTCTCGGACAACGAAGGCTTTTATACATTTTACCCATAAGTTTAAGAACCCAGCTAGGCCTTTTTTTTTTTTGTTTTTTTGTTTTTTTTTTTTTTTTTAAGAATTGCTGAAACCCCGATCCGCCGCGCCAAGCTAGGGGACAATGCGCCTCTCCTCCGATCGAACGGATTCACGCGTTCAAGAAAGAGCTCTCCGCGGTGGATTTGGGGAATTTATTCAAGCCGTCCTAAGAGATGATGAAATTCAAGTTGAAATGGAATTTTTTATTATTTAATTTTTTAAAATAATTGACAGTAATTTCATAAAATTTCACAGACAGAATGGTTCTGATTTTTTATTTATGAAATCCGCACGTTCTATTCTTAATTTTCTCCCCCCTCCCAAAAAAAAAAAAAGACCAAGTATTTTTGGGGTACTGAAAGAATGAGATGATGGCAAAGTGACGATGTGGTCATTTCGGAATTTCCATTGGGTTCGCGCTTCCCCATAAACATTGTCGAACTTTCGAGGGGTCAAATTTTCTCTTGCCCGCCGCAACGGTTCTTCGATCTATCGGAATCCCGCTCGCGACTAAATGCCAACTTA
The DNA here is from genome assembly GCA_028455895.1 of Rhodomyrtus tomentosa. Lineage (NCBI taxonomy): Eukaryota > Viridiplantae > Streptophyta > Magnoliopsida > Myrtales > Myrtaceae > Rhodomyrtus > Rhodomyrtus tomentosa. The sequence continues at coordinate 5,028,887 of JAPCWY010000003.1, read as the reverse complement.
TCATTATTGAACTAGCTAGAAGGAGAAGTCTACAAATGCTCCAAGAATACCCTATAGATATCAACATGAAGATAGTTCCCATTCTCGTGTGTCAAGTCTTGCTTCCATTATTGGTAACCAATACGAAGAAGGGGTTTCCTATATGGAGTCGCCCTGTGAGATCGACGCTGTTGATTGAGTGACCAAAGCGGGAAGCATTCAGGCCCCCCCAACGAATACTGGAGAATGAAGCCACGCACACGAGGACACCGCCATCCACACACACTTCTATTGCACTCACCCTCCAAATATCAACCTGTTCACATCTTGACACAGCCGTCCATCCATCCATGCCCTGTTCTTTTTGCTGTCCGTCACGACTCGCATCAGACCGTCCAAGCCCAGCCAAACACATACGGATCCGAACCACCTTAAGCATGCTACTCCTTGGACGCCATTGTGATTGTAGCTAACGATAGTGCGCTTCGTCTCGTGATGTTTCGTAGATTCTTCTCAATTATTGTTAGGTGATCGGTCGATCGATCGATCGAACAAACACATGCCGCCAACCCCCGCAAAAAGTAAGAAAAAGCTTCTCGTGCGATTTTGATCCTCGAGACACCTTTTTATGCATTTCAGCATCGGGAAAGAGCAAAAGGTGCACGAAGCTTCCCCTAAGCTCATCACCTTTGTGTCGTACCATAAATTATTTTGAATTGGCAGTGATTATGCTCCCAGAGCGCACCAAGCAAAGTAACGCATGCACGGTACAAAATGGACCCTTCTCTTTGCGTGTGTTATGTGGTCCATTCAACATTGAACCGTATTATGAACTAGACCTTTCAAAATGACCATAGTCCCATTATTTAACCTATATATATGATGAGCTGAATTCTTATATTGATTAGTTTTGTTGAGTAAATGTGTCATATATGGACTAAAACATAATACGAGTGCTAAATGGGTTTACAACTTACATATATCCAACCCATTTCTATGCTTCATTCTCTTTCGTCCTCACTCGATCTTACGGTCACCCTCTGTGCACTCTCATCTTAGTTTGGATACGAGTTTTCCCAGGTAAAAGTACCAAAAAAGTCCTAAGCCAATTGCATTGGTACCAATTCAGGCATAGACCTTTCAATTTGACCAACTTAGTCATAAATCTTTTTGCATGATACCAATTCAATCGTATGGTCAATTTTAGCCTTTAATCGCTCAAGTGGATGATAGCCATCCTACGTTGTGCGACTAGCGCCGACATAGACATTTTTAATCATATTTAGTTTTTTTTTCTTTTTTTCAATTCTCTTTTTACTTCTATCACTTTGGCCAGCGAGGATTGCCGACAACCCTTGTTGGCCACTAGTGTGGGCTGGCTGGATCTTGCCAGTGATTGCGATGGTCGCAGCCTTCGCCAGATCTAGGAAAATGCCGCCTCACCCGTGGCACCCGAGGCCTCAAAAGCCAAGAACGTGAGCCTTCGCAACCTCAAGCGAGGTCGACAAGGCCGCGGTGGCCTTGGGCAATGCCATCGTGGCCTTGAAGGCCCTCCCCCAAATATGGCGAGGGCCGCGACCCTCGCAACAGCCGGCAAGGGCTGGCTAGCCCTCTTCCAATTGTCGGCGAGGTTGGTGATGACTCTCACTAGCCAAAGTAGCAAAAATAAAAGATCAATCTTGAAAAATTTATTTTTTATACAGAGTTATTAAAAAACTTTCCATGTCAGAGCCAGCCACACCCATGTTAGTGATTTTCAGCCAAAATCGACGAGATTGAATGAATTGGTACCAATGCAAAAAGATTTATGACTAAATTATTCTAATTGAAAGGTTTAGGACTAAACTGGTACCAATGTAATAAATTTATGACTTTTTTGGTACTTTTCTCGTTTTTCTAGAATGGTTAAATATGAAAGTATTTTGGGAATATAGGTCAGATCGGGTGCTGGTTAGGCATAAGTCACTAGATTTACATTGCATGAAAACAGGTCAAAACGAGTTAAATGGATCTATTTAAGTAGGGTTGTTTTCAGCCCGGCCAACCTCTTTACCGGGTCTACTACGAAGTAACAACACATGCCTTAGACTTTTAACGAAGAACCTATCAAGGAATGAACGGTTCGCGCTTATTCTCTTATATGCCATCAATCATTTATGCTGCTATAGCAATGGCCCTAAGATTTCGCATGGGGCCAACACTGAGTGTGCGAAATGTACGAAGCCATCGATATAATATCCGTGAATTACAGAAAGAAGAAGAAGAAGAAATGAGCATTCGGTCACCACAAGTTCTGTATGCTAGGTAAAGAAGCATTCAGAGCAGCAGTAGGACCCCAAGGAAGTCAAAATGTCAAGTTTTGGGGCCAACTCTTTTGTGGCCGAAACCTAACCCAAGGAAAAAGAAAACAAAGGTTGGGCATGCACAGAACCAAGAGAAGGAAAAAAGGAAAAAGCTGGAGCAAGAAAACTACAAAAGTCCACAGACATGGTGCTGTCAAAAGAAGTCGAATATGTGAAGAGGGAGAGAAGACCCTACCTTAGTTGGATCCTATCCATTTCCCTACCTTCCTTTTTCTCTGCAATAATACTCGCGCACACTTGCATTTGCATGCACGTTCGGCTTCTGTCGCTGTTCGAGGAGCCCTAGCAAACCGGATCTTCATCCCCCCACATGACCTCGTCATGGGCATCCATATGAGCACGGGGCCCAGGACAGCGCCTTTTGGCTAGCTCGCCCCCACCGGCTTTCTTTGCATAATTTGATCGGGAAAATACACATAGGTTTCTCTCATTTTTTGAGATGACTCGCGTTCCATGTATGATGAGTGAGGGACGATCTCGTGATAACGGCTTAGGGTTTTGGCTGCTGTCCGTTCGCCTCATTCCCATAAGAAGGGATGGGCAAACGTATGCATATCCTCGCGAAAGTGAACTCACATGATAAAAGATTTGGAGAAGTGCGATCCGAGCCGGTCCCAGATGTACACATGACCAGCTAGGAGGGTTGAGTTAGTTTTTGGGTTTCTAGTACTTAACCTGTACCCATTGTCAGTTCCTTAGCAGTGCGAATCATTCACGCAATTTGCTGTGCCAAACTTGTAGAGTTTGTACCCACACATTGTTCGTTGAATCATTTTTGGATTCATGCTGTCGCCGTTTATAAATAATGGAGGGTCAGCATGAATTGCGTTTGTTTTGACGTCTAACAAGAGTGAGAAATGACGCTACCTTCCCATACTCGTAACCCATGTAAACTCAAATTTCTCGTGAATTTTCATGACCCTGCCGGGCAAAAATGGCCGGCGTTTTCTCACTACTAGCAGCTCTAAACCTACTGTAAAGAACTTTAGTTATGTGAGGTTATAACATCTTCTTTGGCCAATTAATAAACCTCTTGCTCAAAGCATTGTTTACTTAACCTCGGTCCAATGTTCTTGAAGTTGATAATGCTAACTATTCTCTATCGACAGGGCCCGATGTCAAATCGAGATGGTCCAGACCCAGATGAATGGCATGGAAAAGCGAGGCTCACCACACGTGGGGTTTTGGAGCGACCCTCCTACACGACCATGTGATTCCGTACTGGCTCCGATGACTCTGTCCCCATATTGCACCACCTCCCGATCGCTTTCTCTCGAGGGCATGTTGGTCTTACGAGACGACGACGCACGCCTTCCTGAAACCGAACCATTAGAAAACGCCCCGTCCCCTCCTCCCACCATCCTCGTCGTCGTCGTCGTCATCCGGTGCAGTCATCGGGAGGAGTGATTAGTCAAAGGGAATTTTAGGATGATCTCGAGTCGTTAATCCACCGACTAATCTTGATGGGATTGCGAACCAAATCTTGTAGTTCTAATTCGCTTCGGTTTCCAAGTCGGGATGTAGTGCGTGTGTTCCCTTCCGGTGCTACACCCGACCATATTGTGGTCTTGGGGCTGTTCGACAAAAGTTTTATTTATATACAACGAGATTTTACGAAAAAAGTTTTTGATAAAAGAGAATCACGTTGGACTCAAAAGGACCTTGGTTCGTGGAATGTTGTCCGTTCGAGGAGGTGAGGTTTTGAGAAACCCTTGGAGGTATAGTCTTAATCCAGCGCTTTGTTTATTTGGTTTCGTTGCATATTTCAAACGCTAACACTTGGTCCGCCACCTAAAGGGACTTGGTTAGGAAAAAATTATGCCTACGTCTTCAGTAGAACTTACAAAATTGGGGGCCAAGGGCGGCGACATCCATCCCCGCCCCTCCCCATGGGCAGACAGCTACACATTCGACCGAATTCCCACCTCGAAACTCATAATTTGCGAGTTTTTCCTATCTATACTTGACCAGGGGGTTGATTACAAAAGTATTTACGGAGACGGTTTAATCTAGCGCCGCAATGAGTAAGTCTGTTGTGAAAAAGCTTGTCAGGTGTTGCACAATCAATACCGGAAAGAGTGATGAACTTTTGGTACCTTTGATCGATGAAATCTCGTTTTCTAAATCCTTGTTCATTTTTCAACCATAAACACACCCAATTACGGCTTCGATTCTTTTGAACAATACACCTCTCGACAACCTTTGTTGGTGCTTGGAAATTATCGAACGACCTTCTAGGTTGTATTCTAACTACAAAGAAAAGATGTTCAACAAGAGGGGGCTAGTAGACGACCTACTTTTGTCCTTCCAAAACCACCAAACTGAGAGACTTCCTTGAAAACTATTTGTTTGGTGATTTGGCAAAATGTATTTCTGAAACGAAGAGTCCATTAAAATCCTTTTTCCCCGACATTACTTAAAAGAATCTAAACATCTATGGAGACTTACGTATTCTCCAAGGGAAAATTGTTCCACTTGCCCCCAGAGAATTGGAACATTTTGTTACTATCGCTCGTGTTGCTTCAAGTCCCACCCAAGTGAAGAGATGAATTCTTTAAAATGATGCATGACTACAAGATTACAAGAATGATCGACTTCTTTTACCGGTTTGGCTAGCGTAAATCGGGTCGGGTCGTTAATAAATGGCATGAATCAATACATATGGATTTAGTTAATGTAGATTGGCAAGGCAATGGTGTAGAGAGGGCGAGAGAGACATGAGAAACGTGTCGGAAAAAAATCGTAAACTTATTGCATTAGTGCCAATTTAGTTATAAAACTTTTGATCTAGAGCAAATTCAATCCTTCTGGTTAATTTTGGTACGATATTATTGACGTGGACGTTGGTCAGCTTTTGTGGCATGACCGGCATTGATGTAGATATTTTTAATATTATGTTAAACATTTTCTATTTTGTTTCTTTTTTCATCTCTTTTTTCTTTGTTCTTTCCTCTGATGGCCAGCAAGAGTGAACGTCGGCGAGGGTTGGCGTCACCAAGCCTCGCCCTGGCCCAAGCATCACCATGGCTAGGGCAAGGCCTGGCGAGGCCACCCTCACCTAGGCAATGGTTGAACTCGCTAGATCTGACAAGGGCAGACTCGCCACAATGAGGCCGACCGTCTCTTATGGCAGTGAAGGCCACCCTCACTCAGATGGGGCCAACTCTTATTAACCATGGCCATGCTGACCACCGAAGGAAAGAGGAAGAAAAAAGAAACCAAAAAAAATGAATAAAAGTAAAAAAGTAAAATCGAAAATTGTTAAAATATTAATAAAAAAGTTCACGTTAGTGCCGATCATACCACGTAAGCTGGTCAGTGTCCACGTCAACAATATCAGGCGAAAATTAGTTGAAAGGATTAAATTGGCTCTAGGTCAAAAGATTTAAGAGTAAATTGTGGCAATTAAAAAGCTTAAGGTTAAATTAGCACCAATGTAATAAATTTAAGAGTAAATTGTCGCAATTAAAAGGCTTAGGTTAAGTTTTAAATAAAAGAAACATATTTCAAATTTTTTATTGGATGACCCATATAAAATAGGGTAGGCTCGAACCTATCTTACTTTTTTAATAACCGGACATGCTTATTTAGTTTTTCCTGTCTCAATCAATTGCCCAATGTAATCCAAAATCTTTTGACAATTTAGTCATTTGGTATTTTCAATCAATTTTGGCAAAAAAATCGTAACGTGAATGTAAGCAATCACATGTGGCACAGTCAGTGCCGATGAGGGTAATTTTTTTAAAAAAATTTCAAAAGTTTTTGCTATATTGTTTTTCTTTTTTCTTATTTTGTCATGGCAAGGGCTGCCTTGTACGCAATCATCAGGGCTACAAAGGCTTTGGGCAAAATCTTGCTACGCCTTGCAAGTCTTCGCCGCTATAATGGGAAAGAAAAGACGAAAAGAAAAATAAAAAAGATTTAAAAAAAAATGGGTCTACGTCAATATTTGGTGTCTTACTTGGGTCGGCCAGCGTCCCTCCCAGCTATTTCCGATCAAAATGACTAAATTAACAAATTGTCAAAAGATTTACAACCATATTGACCAAAATGAAACCATCAACATCTTGTCTTTGTAGCTTGAAATGGCCTTTGGACTTCTCATCCGAATGCTACAGTTTCTCTTCTACATCTTCATCCGAGTCTAGGAAACATGGCAAGAAAATTCTGTTGGCCAAACAAAATTCGGTCATTCCTCAAAGCTAAGCCACGTGTTCAACGTTCAAATCGCGGTCCACACACAAGCAGCCCATTGGAGCACCAAAATTTAACCTAATTGAGTTGAAATTCGTGGAGATGAAGTCAAGCTCCAAGTGCCGATTCGATTGACGGGCTCCAAACCCCACCCCCCCCCCCCCCCCCACCCCGAGCCTATAAAAAAAAGTAGCCAATTCGTTCACCAGTCTTGGCGCTTGTTACAAAAATTTGACCGCTTAATCCTCATCGAATAATGCTGGATGCTTTCTAGTACGTACGCTGTCCAGCTTCTTAGGTCCATCCGATCACGATGCAAGCAAAACATGCACGCCAATAAAAGGACAAAAGTTACAGCGAAGAGCACCCCCAATAGCGAGATCAATCATCCTCGGAAAACTAAGAGAAATCCGATCAACTCCGATGTCAATTAGCGAGCGTTAGGTTGGGGGTAACGAATAGGAGGCCTTGTTCGGTTCAATGCGTGACGGGGTTTTTGGCCAAAAAAATAAAATAAAAAAGGATTGATTTTCAAGTAGGAGAACAATCCGACAACATGGTCTTCGTATCCTATTTTTTGTTTCGGTTAAGGAAAGGTGATTAACTCGATTAAGCTAAGAATGATTTCATTAGCAATAGTGACATTTCGGGAGACTAAACTAAAGTCTCAAAAAGGCAAGATGCCGAATATAAAGCACCTTTGACTTCCACCATTTCGGCCCTTTATCGCCACCATGACAAAGGGAAAAAAAAAGTCTAAAAGGCCAACGGAGCGCCAAAGAAAATCATACGTGCCTTTCACCAAAAGACGGAACATGATGTCGGGTCTTTTATTGATTTCGGCCTCCATTATTGAACTCCGATTTGGCGAAAGCAAAGATAATAGGGGAAGAAGAAGATGAGGGAGGGAAAAAATGAAAAAAAGAACGCTTTCCATCGAATTTATGCCTCAAGAGGAAGCAAACGTCATCTCATCATTCATTAACAAGAGCTTTAACTCGAATGTCCTACCGTTCACGAACACGATGTCCTAAGGAAAACTAAAAGAGGTCAGAAACACGACAAAGCACGAACAATTTGCCTGCTCTACGGGCGACCAAACAGCACCGCTAAATACCAAAACAACTCTCTATCTTCTTCGATTAAACTAACGATCCATTCGTGGTTTTTGGCCATTCTCACGGGCGAAGATGAATCTCCTAACCCTAGCTTTTTTGCCCACGTAGCACACGACGACCAGATAGAAGAACTTGCAACAAGAAAAGGACAATAAAAATAAAAATAAAAATAAAAAATCATATGATTGGATCCGACCCGGCCCGACCCGACCAGACCCCGCCTATCAGTGTTTTCCTTCTTTCCCTCTTCCATGTCTCCTTCAAGCAGGACGAGCTTTGGAGGTGTTGTCTTCAAAAAGTTCAAAAGACTCGTTTGGCTTTTTGGGTAGGTTGAGGGGTGGGCATCAATCCTGGTATTAGGGGTCAAAGCAGCTAATATTCTTTCCTCCAAGCATCTTGGGATGGGATCTCCTCCTCCACAAATTCCGAAGTATTTTTAGTTTTTTTTTTTTTTTTTTTTTTTTTTTTTTTTTTTTTTTTTTGCCCCTTCCTCCTCTTGCTTCCCAATCTAAAAGTTTAAATCGAAGTTTCCGCTTGCTTCCATCGATCCGAGCTCGTCGAGGAAGTTCACAGCCCGAGAAGGATGTAATACACTAAGGTAATCGGCAGCGCTATCAACATCCCGAAAATCACCCTGCAAAATTGCAGAGACGGATAACCATCGGTCGGGTCGTAGATGGAACTTTTGTAGGCTGGCGTGGAGGAGTGACTTACCCAGTGCTAAGAATGGCCGGATGGACGTTGTACTCTTTGGCGAACACGAACGGCACGATGCCCTGCGGAAGCGCAGCCTGTCGCCCCAAACCCAAACGGAACTCAACGAAAACCAACATAGAAAATTTGATGTCCACAACCATGCGGTGTGAATTAGATAGGAAATCAGAAGCGGCACCTGGACAATGGCGATATGGAGGAGCCTCCCGTGCAAGCCGATGGAGATCGAAGCGGCGGCCATCACGGCCGGGCCGGTGAGGAACCTCACTGCCATGGCGAACGCGGCCACCGTGTTCCCGCACGCAATGATCTTGGGTTGCAAAGCCATGAACAGACCTAACAATCAGACAACCACCTCAATCAATACATCCTCATACCAAATACTAAAGCTCTGTACAAACTCCACCTGCACCATCACATTAAAATTGAATTGAGCATATTATGATAGCAGACGGGCAGGCATCTAATGGCATCAAGGATGCCACCATAAGCGACATCTGCGAGACTGGGCCCCCGCCTTCACGACGGTCCAAAAATCATCAATTCAAGATTGATGATTGATAGGCCTCGCCCTCGCGGGAGTGCGTGACCACCAGAAAACACTGGAGCGCCGTAGCACGTGATCAGGCCCTCCCGCGACAGGGTCGCCTTCAAACATTTAAAGCCAGTTAGCCCCCAAACATCCACCCTCCAAAATTTCATTTAAAAAAAAAAAAAGCACCACGCCCAAAAAGAGAGAAGAGGGTAACAGGGACCGTCAGGTAAAAGGCCGATGAATTGATCCGGGTCGCAATTTAGGTAAGGCCACGCGAAGAAAAGAAATTTCCTTAATCGTTTTCGTGGGTCTCGATGAGTCTTGTTTCTGAAGAGATACGAGACGATTCTCGAGTTCCTTTTTGGAGCAAAACCACGGGCATGGGGTGGCTGGCGGATTGCCCTTTCGGGACGCACATGAGCGCGTGGCGTGGCATGTTGGGTCTGTCCAGATTTTATGTAAAGCCTGAATTGAAATAGCGATGGAGAAATGCCCGAGGAACCCCCCACCCCACCCCACCCCCACCACTCACCTAAGCTGAACATAGCCATTCCCAACCCGGCACGGGCCAGAATCTCGATCGACTCGTTTACTATTACCGGCATTGTCACGTCCCACCTGTAATCCAACCGATTATTATCATCATCATCAAAACACCATCCAAGCGAGAATGGGGATTTCGAAATTCTGGGAATTTCTCAGAATCCTCACCGGTAGGCGACGAGAGACCAGGTGAGGCCAATGAGGCTGGAGTAGGTGTTCGGGTTGCGGATGAGCTTGCGCCACACCATGATAAGGATCAGGCGGGTCATGACGCTCGCCGGGGGCATCTGCTTCCCGCCCTCCCCGCCTCCGCTGCCACCCCCACCTATCTCGGCAGCCCCCGCGGCCTTCGGGTGCAGCTCCGCCGTGGAGCTCGACCCCAGCTTGGTCAGCCCGGTGGGGCCCTCCTTGTGCTCTCTCTCTTCGTCTCCACCTCCGCCTTTCCCACCGAAGCTGAAGTCATCCCCACCCAAGCCCTCAGCTTCCGCAACCGCTTTACATCATCACAAGCATATAAAGTTCAAAATTTAATTTTTAGAAATAGTAATATGAGCCAAACCGAATTAAACAATTGTTCGAACATAAATTGTCTTGCCCCTGCTAGAAGATTAATTATTAAATTAACAGAGTTGATAACCAATAACATTAACCTCAACAATAATAATAATAAGGGAGGAGTACCTTTGGCTTCGCCATTGGGTGGATGGTCAGCGACAATCATCCGGATCTCCTTGGCGCCCTGATCGGACCGTCCAGATTGCTCGGACGCTCCGAATTCGGCCCCCCCGAACACGTGGAGCCCGCCTCCTTCGGACACCGGCGACGCGCTGGAGCTCCACACGAACATGTGGAGTTCCTTGGCGTCGTGGTTGGCTTTTCCTTCTTGCTTTGGCTGCTGTTGCTGCGCGTTCTTACTGTTTTTGGTGAAAGCGGATGCGATCTCTGGATTCGGAGCCGGATATGCGGTCGGAACTGTCTGTGCCGGGTAGAACCCAAATCTCGGAGACGGTATAGACTGCGCCATTGCAGCAGAGTTCTCCTCGAAATTGGATGGCCTCGGGGTCGGGCCGCGCGAGGACTGGACCGAGTACAGATCCGCCGACCCGAAGTTAGACCGCCTCGGGGCGAATCCCATCATGGAGTAGAAGTCAGACTGGTTGAAGTTGGAACCCCTCGGGGTGGGGTTCCGGGAGGAGCTCAGGCTGTAAATCTCGGCGCCGGTGAGGTTGGAGGGCCTAGGGGTCAGCCCGGAGAAGGAGCCGGGGCCGAGGGACCGCCTGGAGGCGTTGGACTTCCTGAGGGTGACGTGGAGCTTGCCGTCGTCGCCGATCTCGGCGTCAGTCTCGAGGAAGTCGCGGCCGTCGAGGGAGACGACGTCGGACTCGACCTTGAAGGAGACGATGGAGGCGGCGGTCTCGGGGAACTGCTCGGTGATGAGGATCTTGGCGCCGCGGTACTCAAAGAGGAAGAGGAGGAGGGTGTACCAGATGATGCACTGGAGGACGACGACCTGGACCATGAGGCCGCCGGCGTCGTCGCGCTTAGAGGCGCCGGGGCCGTACATGGCCTCGAGGAGAGGGATGCCCATGACGAGGGTGTTGGGAAGGGTGGAGAGGGAGAAGATGGTGATCATCCACTCGAGGGAGCCGTTGCGGGTGAAGTTGGCCCAGAGGGCGAGGACGGAGAGCATGATGAGCTTCTGGAGGGTGTCGGCGGCGATGAAGCGGAGGTTCATGGCGTAGATGTCGTTCTTGGCGATGAAGTGGAAGGAGAGGAGGGGGACGGCGAAGATGGCGACGAAGCGGTTGATGCCGGAGCACTGGTCGGGGGAGAAGATCTTCCACCAGCGGACGGAGCCGTAGGCGAGGATCATGGCGACGTAGAGGGGGACCACCGCGGAGAGGACGGTGTAGAAGTCGTGGGCGGTGATCATGGTTTGGCCGGGGAGGGAGGGGCAAAATGGGGAAGTCGGGGGGCAATAACCGTTGAGTAACTAACTAACTTTCGGAAAGGATATGGTACTGGTACTGGCACTGGTACTGGCGCTGGCGCTGGCGCTGGCACTGGTGCTGGGTCTCCTCAGTAGCAGAGTGGTGGGTGAGTGATGGTGTTTTTCTGCAACAATTTCTGATTTTGCTGCTAATGACAGAGAGTGAGAGAGAGAGAGAGTCTTAGGTGAATTTTTTGCATAATGGGGAGGGAGCGTGTGTGTGTATATATATACATATTACAGATGCGGGGGGGAGGCGAGGGGAGTGGGTGTGTGGGGTTGGGCTGCAAGCCAGTGGTGCTGGGTGATTTGAACTGGATTGAGGGACCAGTGTGAACTTTGAACTGGGGATGTGGGTTAAGATAAAGGGATACATTTAACCATCTTCTCTGGTTGTGTCAACTCGGGGTTACGGTTACACGTGGCGCTGGCCATGTAAACATGGGGGCTTTTCGATGACGTGAACCGCCCTTCTCTCATCTCTCCCTGCTTCTCACTTGGGGTCTCTACGAGGATTCATATTTCTCTTCCGTCAATAGGACATTATGAGTATGCGCTCAATTTAATGTTAATATTTTCTTTTCAGATCACTTAGGGCATGTTTGGCAGTGTTCTCATTTCTTTATTTCCGTTCTCGAGAACAGTAAAGAACATAAACATATTTAATAATGTAAATAATTATGATTCTGATTCTGTTCCCGATAATACTTTTAGATCTCTTTTCAGAACAAAAAAATAGTTAGCTCTCGTGTTCTAGAACACTTTTAAGAATCACTATTTTTCACTATATACTTCTTTGAATTTTTCTTCGATACTTTCAATTCTTGTTGAAACCTAATTTTAAGTTATATTTATATTTATATTTAAAATTAATTTAAAAATAACAAAAAAATCATAAAAATTGCAAAATCAACTTTGAAAGCCTTGACCTAAATTTAGGAACCAATTTTGAATAAAAAAATATACTATATATTTTTAAATTTTTTTAAATTTATTTAATTATAAAATACCCAAAAAATTAGAAAAATATCATTCGTTGTCAGAAAAATACACAAAAATAGTTGATATTTTTATTTCAATTTCCTCTTCAAGATGGTATTTTTAAATCTTAAAAAAGTAACTTCCTTCTTCGCAACTCTTTTTTATTTATTTTTCTTTTCCTTAATCACTATTTGATTTAATTATTTTCTCTTGTATGATTATATAATTATTTAATTTAAATAAAAAATCGGGAACGAAAATTTTACGTAATTACCAAATGTGTTTATATTTCTGGAACAAAAATTTTAAACAGTTACCAAACACATTTTGTTTATCAAAAAATCATACAGGAACAGAAACACTAAGTAACAGAAATAGAGGAACGGGAACACTGCCAAACAGGTCCTTAGGTGCTAATTTAAAAAAAAATGACTATCTTCGTGCCAACTCCGGTGAGGTATCCGAAATTAGCACTAAAGTGATCGTTTTTTGAATCGCTTAAGCGCCATTTTTTTAAAAAAAGGATTATTTAAGTGCCAAATCCGGTGATGTAGTCATAATTTCTCGCCATTGGCATTAAAGAGATCGTTTTTTCTCCGATTTAGCACTTAATTGATTTCAAAAAAAAATATTGACACCAAAGTGAGTGTCTTACACAAATATTGGCACTTGGGGTGTCCTTATGCTTTTATCTTCTCAAGTTAACAATTTCGTTTCACTTTGGAACCCTAAAAGTTGGAGTCGGAACGGTTCACACCGTCCTAGTTTTTCAAGATTTTCGAATTCTATTCTTGGAACCATGCTCATTTCTACTTAGAGTTATCTTTAACGTATAACATTTTAATGTATAATTTTTATTAGGTCAAGCCGAGTTTTATGATTGAGCAGCTTTGCTTGACCCTCTAAACCCGTTGTTTTAGGCCCACTTGATACTGGCAGGAACCGCGGGCTCATGATCGACCTCCATCGTAACCATCAATTTCAATGAGAAGGGCATCGAAATCTGCACGACAGTTAATATTAACGACTGCATCGCTCGTCGCGTCCTAACAAAAACTCCATCGAGTATCTAGTATCGCCTCGAGAATGCCGCAACACGGCATTCTCGATCGAAATATCTCTAGTAATGTATCATCGAAATCCAATCAGCACTCTTATCTTATTTCAAGAGCTAAATCATCCTTTGCATATTAATGGCGTAAAGTAAGGGGTTACGTGCAAGCGGCTTGATACACCATTATTATGTACAGTGCTCGAAATATAGGCAATTTTGAAACTAGAAAGGGAAATAAACCTGGGCAAAGCTCAGCTACTCGAAGGTCTCAATGATTAAACAAACAAACTGCTTGGTGACGAATCAATTACTGCAGCATTACAAACTGATTGGCGAGTCCTCCAGAACTTGTAACGCGACAAAACGTTCATTTTTCAAAGTCAAAAAAGCTTAATCAAACTGGGGGCTACTTAACTAATAATCTCTTTGTTTTATGGCAGGGTCCCCACCCCCTACTGGCGCTTTTAAACATGCATTACTCTGCTTAATCTCGCACCTGGAAAGTTGCCTAGTCCTGTGTTTTGTTTTCCTGTTTTCTTTCCTTTTTTCTTTTTTCTGTTTTTTTTCTTTTTTGCCCTTTCCCTCTCTTTGTTGCTTCGTTTTTCTCCATTCGGACCATCGCCTTCGTGCATGCTTTAGGGGAAAAGGCAAAGCATGAGAACGGTGGTGATATGTTTTCATTACCAGATCATGTGCGTCGTGAGATGTCTGTGATGGCGAGTCTAATCATGACCTAATGTCGATTACTTGCATCCTGCTTTTGTAAAGTTGGTCTTACCGAGGATGCATCCTTTAATCATGTCATATGATATATTTTATCAGAAAAATACCAATCTCCTTTCCCGCTGAAGACCACTTCGCATCCTATAGATTTTTCAGAATACAAGTTTGCATCCTCAAATTTTCATGTTAGATTCACATCAGGTGATATCTTGTGGTTACTCGCAAAAATGTCATCTTTCTTCCTAAATTGTCCTGCCAGCTTGCCCGCTTATACCAATCCCTCAATCCTTTAAAATAAAAACCCCTACTAGAAAATGCAAACCGTAGCCACCCTAACCGCACTTCCGCCACCCTTTGCTACCGCCGGCTGCCTCCATCCGTGTCACGCCTCGACTCTCAGGCCCGCGACATCCCTTGCCCAATCTCCACGAGGTCATAGAGATAGCGTCCCAGGCACGCTATTGACCTAACACTTACTTAAGCATGCGGAAACGTGCCAACTCCCTGACAATAAAATAAATAGGAATAGCATAGTAAGACTCAAACACCACAAATAGATCTTAATCCTGTCGACCTTAATTCCGTACAAAAACAACCCCATACTTCGGGGTGACTAAACTAGACCTTTGCAGGTGTACCTAATCAGGTAATGCTAACTTCTCATCTTACTTCAGATGACTAATCCAAAAGCCAAATCTTGGCATCCACGAGGCTTCGTCACTTGGAACCTGAAAATATTATCCCACGACGGGGTGAGAATAAATCTCAATAAATCAAGGCTAAACTCGGTTAGGAAACTAATTCACCCGGGCATTCTAACGGAAGTCTCACCAAAGTAAATCACTGCAAATAATACCAAAATACAGAAATATATGAAAACAATTCACATGCGTACTTGTCAACCTCAACCACACATAATGCAATGCTTGACTCGACTAACAACCAAACAGTCGATCACTCAACAAGCATTTCATCCACAAGTACACACTGGACATCACACAAGTCCATTTATTAACGATGATCGTGCCCATGGCACATGAGAGTACCTACGCGAAAGAAGGCGTAATTCGACTCCCACAAATAACGCGATCCAGCACCTTATTGCAATCGAGCGTTCTACCGGCAGAACCGGGCTACGTTCCTTTTTTCTCGGCAACGGCTACTACAAGAGGTGTCTCCGGTGCGACTGGCATGGCACCAGCAAGTAGGCATCCCTAAACAAGGCGTCAGTCCATCACAAGCTACGACCGGCATCCAACAATCTCTTAAAATCGTACGTACCATACGAGGCATGGATTATCGTGCTTCTGGCAAGCCATGTGGTTCTACACAATTGGTATAGCACGAACTTGTCAGGAAAAGCATCATCGTTACATCATATGACCACATAGAACACATCCAGCAATCAACCCATTTCATTATCTTCGATTAAAACTGGATGCTCACTCACGCATGTAAAAGATCAACCAAAGGCCATTTTCATGCTAAAACATGTCTTTTGATTTCTCACACAGCCATATGCATATGTAGTCTAACTTTAGACACTGCAACCATAAACGAGCTATCACACCCTAAACGGACGGTCAATTGTCCAACGGCAAAAAGGCAGTCAAACCGACAACTCAGCAAAGCAATCAAATCAACAAGGCCACCAAGCAATCACGAGTAGTAAAAATCTATTAGGCCACAAAAAGCTCGATTCGTACAATAATACTTTATTAACCAAATTAATCGATTTAATGCGTCGATCGCTCCCTCGTCTCTAACCTGTCGCTCGCTCGCAAACAAACGCAATCAATCACTCAATCAATCAATTTCAACTAATCACAATTAGCCACAGACAGTAAAATTAACCGACTAACCTAATCGATCGGCCATTTAACTTAATCACAATTTCTATCTAAACCAACCTCGATCGCGTACATAAATTCCTTAATTGCCTAAACGATTAATCCTAGGCGCAATTAGCGCCCTAACCAAGGATTAGGGTCAATTCACAATTTAAGTCGACTCGGACGATCCCAACGATAACGGCGACAGCGATGGCGACGAACGGCATCAGCGGTCCGCAAACCAAAATCCTCGAAAAATGGCCCAAGATTCTTGGCCACGGCCCGAACTCTTCTCGGCCAAATGGCCCACGAGCCCGGCCACTGGCCCGGCCACTGACTCGGGCCGGTCCATGCCACAACGAGCCACGGCCCGTGCGGACCGGCCAGAAGAGGGAAAGGGCGGCGCCGGGGGAAAAAGGGCCGGAACGGCGATCGGTGAACGGCGGCCGGCTCGGAGATGGACGGTGGAAGGACTAGGGGGTCGGCGGGGGTCAATCGGGAGTGGTGGCCGCGGTGGAGGGCGGCCGAAGGCAGCGAATCGGCAGCCGACAGAATCGGCCGAGAGGTAGGTTTGGGCGCCGAGAAACAGGGCGCCGGTTCGAGGGGATTTTCGGCCGCCATGCGTGGCGGCCGGCGGCCAGGAGCTCGGGGATGATAGAGGAAGGTCTTGGGGGTTCGTTGGTGGTGGCGGTGTGAAGCGGCGTCGCCGAAAATGGCCGGATCGAAGAAAAATCCGATCGATACCCAAAACAAGGCAACGGCGGTTCCACGGTTGATTGCGGCGATTCCGGCGGACAATCAGCGGCGAGGCTGGGTCAAGGACGTCGAGGGAAAGTAGGGGAACGTCGGAGGGGTGGTGGGTAGTGGGTGGCGGCGGTGACGGCCGGAAACGGCCGAATGAGACAAAATGGGTCTCGGCGCGCAGGTGGCCGAAACAGGGGGCTAGGAGTTCGCGGCGTTTTCGCGGCTTCCGACGGATGTTCATGGCGGTGAAGGGGTCGGCGGTGACGGCGATGAAGAGCTGAGGGTCGTGGCGAGTGGTGGTGGCGCAAATTGCCAGCAGGAGGAGAAAAACGGAGGAGGGGGCAGTTCGGTCGGGGGGGTATACCGAGCGAGAGAGAGAGAGAGAGAGAGAGAGGGAGCAGGGGGGAAGGCACGTGAGAGAGAGTGGGAGGGGGACCACCGGGTTTTTTTTTAAGAGGGGTAATTCAGTAATTTCGCAAACGGGGGCTCGGTTTGGATTAGGCTCAAGCCCGAAGATTGAAATCCTAATTTGCGATGACTAAGAATTTCGAAACCTAATCTAAACCGACTGAAACTCCAGAATTCGTCCAATTTCGTCTCTTCAGTCCTTGCGATACAAAATTTTCCATCGACTGGAATTTGATGTCAATTTCTTAAATTACTTTCAATTACCTTACCGGAGGTGAATTTCCAGGATATCACAATCCGGTGCCACAGCTTCCCTACGCCACGCTACGTGTCGTAGCTCTCTCTTCCCCTCTGCTTTGCTCGACACCCTCATCTCTCTTGCTGCTGTTTGCTCTTTGCTCTCCTTTTTCTTTGTCTCCCTATGTTGGTGCAGGGGCTTTTCGCTTTTCGGGGCTAGGGTTTGTTGCAATATCAAAGTTGGGGTTCGCCGGATGTCTTCTAGGGTAATTTGGTGTTTGTCCTCGTTCCTTGTTTTAGGATGGTGAACGAAGCCGAAAGTGAGAAGGTTAAGTGATATTTTCTCATATAAACTATCTAGAACACTTAAAAATTAAGAGATGGCTATACAAGATGTCAGTTTGACTCCCCGTCGAATCCCGCATAATCTTTGTCGTTATGACCTTAAAATTAGCCGGGTTATTAATTTGCGTTTCTGGTTTCTCTTATTATTTTGTTTTCTTTTAAGGATATGCCCATCATCAGTCTATATGTCATGGCTCAAAACAAAACAGGACAAGGCTCCGAGTACTAATTGATTGTAAATTGTTTTAGAACAATAGGACCTACCTTCAACTAATGATCGTGACATATCAGATAAAAAGAGACTATAATAAGAGAAGATGAGTCTCCACGAGTACACCATCAGTCACCTTCACCAACACAATTATATGTAATTGTATTACAAAACAACTCGTAGATTTTGATGTACGTTGCATAAAATATTACCTTAGAAAGTTCACTTCCTTTTGCCTTCTAAGATAGGTTACTCTTATCTACTTACTGTCACTGTTCGTAAACGGTAGGTTTTAAACAAGACGTGGTCAAATTTTAACATATGCTAAGAGAATCCTACATGATCGTTGGTGTCAATTCATAGAAGCAACGACGTAGTCGTAGATATGAACCCAAAGCTCGAACAATATATCAGACAAATGACGGAGTAGTAGGGAGATAGGATTTTTAGACTAGAGAGCACAATGCACAATAATCAATCCAAGGGCGAGAGATCGAGGAATCTTAAGTGAAATCTTCCTCGGAAGCATTATGTGTAGCAAATAATTTGTATGAAGATCCTATCAAGATCCTATCGTTTGCTCCATGGGTTCGTTGTTGTGCGTAAGACTCTCTTTTTTGGCGATCAGGTGGTGTCCAATTCAACTTTCACATAACTCAAATGGATCATCTCTTCAGTATTTTTAAGAGCGTGTTCCTCCTTTTTGGCCTAATTCATTAGGTTTTTACTCGGAGAGAGCTCCCAATAAGAATTGTGACTTTTGTATCGGGCGAACTATTGCATTGATTAAATAACCAGTGCATGATAAATCCCACTCAGGAGGGAAATGCCAAGTTACTAACCATTCTTAAATGACGGTTGCAGGGAATAAATCCGGGAATTTTGTACCCGATGTTGGAAGGAATCCTCTTCTGGTTCATTTGTGAAGCGACACGATTAA
Source organism: Rhodomyrtus tomentosa (assembly GCA_028455895.1). NCBI lineage: Eukaryota > Viridiplantae > Streptophyta > Magnoliopsida > Myrtales > Myrtaceae > Rhodomyrtus > Rhodomyrtus tomentosa. The sequence continues at coordinate 5,009,976 of JAPCWY010000003.1, read as the reverse complement.
CACCCCCAACCCCCATATAAATATTCCCAAAAGAATGGTTGGCGATGCCATTTTGCAGGATAATGGTCTGTATTGCCTTGTTAGCCAGTTTTCTTGATTCTTCCTACCTACCAAGCCCCAGCGAATCTCGGACAACCAGGCCCATGAGGCTGTCTTTAACTATGTTCTGGACTGCATTGCATCACCACTGTTCCGCTTATCATATCTCTAAGTTTTGCCACTTAATACCTTGAAGTGACGCAAAAAAAGTTGGCTCTTCTCAAAAGTTTGGGTCACAAGCTTCCGTCCATGATTGCAAGAATTGGATCAACCTGACATCGGAAGAAAATATTGTGCATGAGCAATGTTTCGTCAATTTTTCTTTTCAAAAGAAAGTTCCCGCCTCCACTAATGTTGTGCAGCACAAAGACAGAATTGTGCATTGTCAAGCATGTGCTAGGCCAATGCCTCTAATTTTCAGGCCTGCGCTGTGTATCTCAAAGCTGAAGCTGTTGCAACGTTCTGCTTACACTACCATAGTGTCCTGAGTCTACTAGGCTTCAATGCAGTATTGATTCCAGTTCCAGGGCCGCCAGGCGCTGTGGAACATCGGAAGGATACATCCCGATTACCCAAAAGGATAAGAGGGTGAAAGGCAGGAGGAAGACGAAGCTCCAAGGCATTCAAATTTAAGCTTGTCGGGTAACATAAGCTGCGCGGGGGCCATAGCTGGATCTATGCGGGTGGCTGAAATCTAAGACGGGAAGACTTCAAGGCGGGCTTTACTGGTGCTTCGGGCCTGGTCAGCCTGAATGGGCCCCCATTTTATACTGTGCTTTGTCACACTCTGTCCCAAGAACTTCCACGTACAAATAACGAGCGAAAACATTAGGGTTTTCTCAGTCGACCAACACAGAGAGAGAGAGAGAGAGAGAGAGAGGGGGGAGGGGGGGAATGTAAGCCGGGGGATGGTGGAAATTAATCGGGGCAGAGCGATGAGAAATCGACGGCTCTGAAATACCTGTGGGTTCTCTACAGGTTGCCAGCAACCCCCAAGCCCTCAACATCAAGAAAATTCGAAATGGCATCATAGTACGGGTTTTGTGCTGAATCAATGGTGTTTGAGGATGGAAGTTGGAGCTTTTCTGGGTTTTCTCTGAATGCTTCACGTTCCACAACCTCCATCATTGTTCGTTCGTCTCTTCGCAGGCCCGCCTCCAAATGCCATTACACTTCTCGTCCCCTGTTCTTTGATTTTAGCCTTTTTTTCCTTCTCTTCTTCCGCTTGGAAAATCGTTTCCGGAGATTATTTTGGGCGAACGGGGGTGCAGTCTGGGCTTTGCTGAGTTACTGTTTGAGGATTCGTCCTTGTTGATTGCTCAGTATGAGCATTTTGCTTCTCTTTTGTGCGACGAGTGCGTGAAAGATCAACTATTTGGGTACTTTTAAGTGTTTTTTCAAGTTCTGTCCTTTTTCAGGATTAGCAAGTCGAAACATATGTACTTCCCCTAAAACATGAAACTGAGGAAACAGTAAGCAATCAAACTCGTAATCTTCCCATGTTCTGCGATACTTCTCCCGTCACTTCTAGCGGAATCCCATTTTGTCAACTTTCTGTCTCAGCGAACGCAATCTAGTCACCGCATCGCTTATGTTCATAATTCATTCTCCCTCGCGGCAGCTCTGCAGAACAGGCAACTCCAATTTCAAATATCATCACCAAGCACTCTTGAACATGATGGGCACTTATGTTTCTTTGATTGCTCAGAGCGTCTGCAATTGATGATTCTTTTGTTTCGTAAAATAGGAGCGGCTGATCTGCTATATCTGCCACTCTTTCTGGCAAAGCCGCGAGGCAGTAGTCGTGAAGGTTCAAAGCATCCTTGAACATGTCATGGCTGGGTCTCTTTCCCGTAAAAATCTCCAGCAGTAGGACTCCATAGTTGTACACGTCGCCATGTTTGGACACTTCGCTTCCCATTCCATACTCTGCGGTTGGATTTTACTTGACCCATGAGCTGATCAGCTTATCAAATCGTAAGGACAAGGAAGAGGAGGCATGTATAGAAGCCAGCAGGTTACATAGCATGTTAAGCATGATGATTCATCGAAGATTTTCTATTCATATAATTATCTTCTTTGAAGAGCAGAACGGAATTAAATGAATGACCGAAATATCAGAAATTAACTCTATGCTAGTATCGCCAAAGTAACAGTCGAGATGCACGCAAGCTGGCCGAACATCTTGATTATCAAAAAAAAAAAAAAAACTCTGTTGAGTTTCTATGGTTCTGTTTAGTTCTGTAGAGCACATGAAAGTTAGCTGAGATGACATTTCATAGAAAATGAACGAGTCTGACCTGCCTACGTAACCCAGAGCGCCGATATTCAGATGAGTAGTCCATACATGCATTATCCGGGAAAGAGATTATAAGAGGACGACTGACATTGGATTTAATGCAAGCACACATCACCTGGAGGAGCATAGCCAATGGTACCTCTTAAGTCCAATTGAGCTTGTTTGACTCGCGGCCAAATCACCAGTGGGGTTAGGGAACATCCTAGCTTAGCCAAAGTCGCCGACCTGTCCAATTCATTTGGGCATCCAAAAGAATGTTGCTTGCCTTGAGGTCACAATGGATCACTGCTGTCTGGCACTGATGATGAAGATAATCCACCGCTCAAGCTACATCGAAAGCAATATTCAGTCTCTGAATAAAGCTTAACCTATGCCTTTGCGTCCCATTTGGTGCAAGATTCGAATGCAACCATTCCTCGAAGCTACCATTTTCCATGAACTCGTAGACTAGAGCCTTAAACTCATTGCCCTGGAAATCGACGCTTGTTGACACTTAAATTTTGATTTTAGAAATTCATCTATTTCATAAAATGAGAATTAGTGTGACATCCTGGAAATTCACCTCTAGTAAGGTAATTGAAAGTAATTTAAGAAATTAACATCAAATTCCAGTCGACGGAAAATTTTGGATCGCAAGGACTGAAGAGATGAAATTGGACAAATTCTGGAGTTTCAGTCGGTTTAGATTAGGCTTCGAAATTCTTAGTCGTCGCAAATTAGAATTTCAATCCTCGCCCTCGAGCCTAATCCAGACCGAGCCCCCGTTTGCGAAATTACCGAATTACCCCTCTTAAAAAAAAACCCGGTGGTCCCCCTCCCACTCTCCCTCACATGCCTTCCCCCCTGCTCCCTCTCTCTCTCTCTCTCTCTCTCTCTCCCGCTCGGTATACCCCTGATCGAACTGCCTCCTCCTCCGTTTTTCTCCTCCCGCAGGCGATTTGCGCCGCCACCACCCGCCACCGACCGCCACGAACCTCAGCTCTTCGTCGCCGTCACCCCCGACCCCTTCGCCTCCGTTAACAGCCGCCGGAAGCCGCGAAAACGCCTCGAACTCCCAGCCCCTTGTTTCGGCATCCTGCGCGCTGAGACCCATTTTGTCTCCTCCGGCCGTTTTCGGCAGCCACCGCCGCCACCCGCCACCCCTCCGACATTCCCCTACCTTTCCTCGACGACCTCGACCCAGCCCCGCCGCCGATTGTCCACCGGAACCGCCGCAATCAACCACGAAACCGTCGGTGCCCTGTTTTGGGTACCGATTGGATTTTTCTTCGATCCGGCCGTTTCCGGCGATGCCGCTTCACACCGCCACCACTAACGAACCCCCAAGACCTTCCTCTATCATCCCCGAGCTCCTGGCCTCCGGCCGCCGCGCGTGGCGGCTGAAAATCTCCTCGAACCGGCGCCCTATTTCTCGGCGCCCAAACCCACCTCTCGGCCGGTTCTGTCGGCCGCCGATCCGCTGCCTCCGACCGCCCTCCACCGCGGCTACCACTCCCGATCGACTCCCGCCGACCCCCTGGTCCTTCCACCATCCACCTCCGAGACGGCCACCGTCCACCGATCGTCGTTCCGACCATTTTTCCCTCGGTGCCGCCCTTGCCCTGTTCGGGCCGGTCCGAGTCAGTGGCCGAGCCAGTGGCCGGGCTCGTGGGCCATTTGGCCTAGAAGAGTTAGGGCCGTGGCCAAGAATTTTGGGCCATTATTCAAGGATTTTGGTTCGCGGACCGCCGACGCCGTTCGTCGCTGTCGCCGTCGCCGTTGGGACCGTCCGAGTCGACTTAAATTGTGAGTTGACCCTAATCCTTGGTTAGGGCGCTAATTGCACCTAGGATTAGTCGTTTAGGCAATTAAGGAATTTAGGTACGCGATCGAGGCCGGTTTAGATAGAAATTGTGATTAAGTTAAATGGCCGATCGATTAGGTTAGTCGGTTGATTTTACTGTCTGTGGCTAATTGTGATTAGTTGAAATTGATTGATTGAGTGATTGATTGCGTTTGTTCGCGAGCGAGCGACAGGTTAGAGACGAGCGAGCGATCGACGCATTAAATCGATTAATTTGGTTAATAAAGTATTGTTGTACGAATCGAGTTTTTTGTGGCCTAATCGATTTTTACTACTCGTGATTGCTTGGTAGCCTTGTTGATTTGATCGCTTTGCTGAGTTGCCGGTTTGACTGCCTTTTTGCCACTGGGCAATTGACTGTCTGTTTAGGGTTTGATAGCCCGTTTATGGTTGCAGTGTCTAAAGTTAGACTGCATATGTATATGGCCGTGTGAGAAATCAAAATACATGTTTTAGCATGAAAATGGCCTTTGGCTGATCTTTTACATGCGTGAGTGAGCATCCGGCTTTAACCGAAGATAATGAAATGGGTTGAATGCTGGATGTGTTCTGTGTGGTCATATGATGGAACGATGATGTTTTTCCTAGCAAGTTTGTACTATACCAGTTGTATAGAAACACACGGCTTGCCAGAAGCACGATAATTCATGCCCCGTATGGTACGTACGATTTTAAGGGATTGTTGGATGCCGGTCGCAGCTTGTGATGGATCGATGTCCCGTTTAGGGATGCCTACTTGCTGGTGCCGTGCCAGTCGCACCGGATACACCTCTTGTAGTAGCCGTTGCCGAGAGAAAAGGAACGTAGCCCAGTTTTGCCGGTAGAATGCTCAATTGCACTGAGGTGCTGGATCGCGTTATTTGTGGGAGTCGAATCACGCCTTCTGTCGCGTAGATCCTCTCATGTGCCATGGGCACGATCATCGTTAATAAATGGACTTGTGTGATGTCCAGTGTGTACTTATGGATGAAATGCTTGTTGAGTGATTGACTGTTTGGTTGTTAGTCGAGTCAAGCATTGCATTATGTGTGGTTGAGGTTGACAAGTACGCATGTGAATTGTTTTTATATATTTCTGTATTTTGGTATTATTTGCGGTGATTTGCTTTGGTGAGACTTCCGTTAGGATGCCCGGGTGAATCAGTTTCCTAACCGAGCTTAGGCTTGATTCATTGAGATTTATTCTCACCCCGTCGTGGGATAATATTTTCAGGTCCCAAGTGACGAAGCCTTGTGGATGCCAAGGTTTGGTTTTTGGATTAGTCACCTGAAGTAAGATGAGAAGTTAGCATTACCTGATTAGGTACACCTGCAAAGGTCTAGTCTAGTCACCCCGAAGTTTCGAGTTGTTTTTGTATGGAATTAAGGTCAACAGGATTAAGATCTATTTGTGGTGTTTGACTCTTACTATGCTAGTCCTGTTTATTTTATTGTCAGGGAGTTGACACGTTTCCGCATGCTTAAGTAAGTGTTAGGTCAATAGCGTGCCTGGGACGCTATCTCTATGACCTCGTGGAGATTAGGCAAGGGATGTCGCGGGCCTAAAAGTCGGGGCGTGACAATTAGTCTTAGTTCTCTCAAAAAAAAAATATAAATTCTTATACATGACGTATTTATTTTCTGCCATACATTCACATTAAGGTGAGTCGATTGAACTTAATCTAACAGACGATGGGACCAAACATAGTCTGAAATTTTCGACCAAGAGAGGGATTGCCGAATTTATATGGGTTTGGGCTCAATTCGAATTTAGTTCAGTCCATTTTATGTCTTTTAAATGCGATGCTTTTAATTAATTACCCATTTAATTAGTTAAAGCTCGATTGAGCCTTAAATTCGTGCAAGTAAGCCCATTAATTAGAAAATTTTCGGCCAAAGCCTATTACACACCTATTGACACTTGATTTTTTACCAGTCTTTTTTAGTTTTATTTTGAAAAATCATAAAAAATTCAAAAAAAGTTAAAAAAAAATTGTACAATCAACTTTGGTAGCATTGGCCAAGCCTAGGGAACTATTTTTTTACCAAAAAATAATTTTTCGCATTTTTCACATTTTTAACATTTTTAGAAAGTAAGAAAATACATGAAAATTTGAGAAAAATAGCATTCGAGGTCACAAAAATATGAAAAAATATCTTATATTTTTATTTTAATTTCCTTGTTATTTTTACCTCATCAAAAGTCGAAATTCAAATTTAATTTTGTGTGCTTCTTTGTAACGCACATGGTTGAATTTGTCAAAAAAAATATGTTTTGAGTCTTTTAATTTGCAATTTTGGCATTTTAAGAGTTTTGACATTCAATCCAATTATCATGAATTGCAATTTAGTTCAATTGTTCACTAAAATTGCCCAATTGCACGAATTGGGCAAAATTGCATACTTTTATTGCAATTTATCCCTAGAATTGGAAAAGATGAAATTACTTTTAATCCAAAGGCTATCATGAATGAATGAACATTGACTCATAGGTTTTTAACCTTTCTGAATCCATTGATGGAGTTAATTTGACTCAATTTTGTCATTTAGGGCCTCAACGAACAGATTTTATATTTGGGTTAAACTTGAAATTTGGGGTTTTTGAATTAATTGGAACAATGTTCCGATAAAATTCACATTCTTAGATGAAGTTTGTGCCATAGAACCTGATTTTAGCGTCAATTTTGTGCTATTTGTACATCAGGACACCTAATTTGTAAAAAATGCCAACAAGGGTCAATCGGGTTAGGTTGACCAAGTCAGCTTAAAGAAATAGAACATCTTTGCTCTTCGTCCTCGTGCACATAAGGGATCCCAAAGGGGAGGAAGCCAAAAATTAAACCTCAAATGGAGATGCCCATCTTGTCTTCGCCGATCCTTCACTCGTACCACCTCCAGTTGGTAAAAACGTGCTCCACACGTTTCAATCCGGGGGGAAAGCACTCATAACCGACCTTGACTGGTAACAAATGAACAGGGAGGAATCGAGGAAAAAAAAGAAAGAAAAGAAAGGCCATTCAGTGTGGGAGAAGAGTTGATCACAACTGGAGGAGGGAAGGACCAGAGGGCGAAAACAGAGAGAGAGAGAGGGGGGGTGATCGTCTGCCATTGAAGGAGCTCGAGGCCGAGAACTTCAAAGGTTCAACCGCTACATTCCAAGCTCCGTCAAGCCACGCCGTTGCCGTCTGTGACTTCGTCTCAGTCTTGCAAACGCAATGAACCAGCTTGTTCGTCAGTTTATCGCAGAAATAGGTGAGACTCCTCCTTGAACTTCATCTCGATCTCCAATGACAACTAGCGTTCCTCTATATCATTTTGCATTTTAGGAGTTGAAATTTACTCCCTAAGCTTCACTGATCATTTTCCACCTCATTTGCCGCATTTTCATTGTGTATCCTCTCCGGTTGACCTCCAAAAATCTCTGATTGGTCGCGAGCTCCATGACTCGTTTTGGATCAAACCGAAGCTCCCCGACGGACGGGTAAGTCATCTCAACCCTCTGTGATGCTTCTTGATCGATTTGTTTAGTCAAGTAACGTTAGAAATGGTTAGGGCGAGTAGTCGCCAGAGCTTAACTTCGGTCGAAGATAGCATGCGCATGAAATATGGTCCTACTGTTGCGAGGTTGACATATGTTATAAAGTGAGTCACGGCAAGTCAAACGCCGTTGGTTTTACGTCAATTAGACGTCGGAACGCCGAGAACTCACCCTCCAACGAGGTGCCGGTGTCGCCGGTGCCAATCGTCTTCTTCGGCCAGGGCGTTGACCGGTCAACGAAAGTTGACCGGTCGACGGCATGGTGGCGCTGACGTGGCGGCCACGTGGGAACCACATCAGCGCCGATTGTTATAAACGAATAACAAAAAAAGAGAGAGTTGATCCGACAGTGGTAGGTGTGCCACGTGTCGCGATCGCACTTTTTTAGAAATAAAAAAATTTCTTAAATCGAACGGTAACGGTTCAATCGAGCACTTCAATCTAGGTCGTCGGTTTCTTGCGTTGAATCGGGCCGTCCGCAAGCCTACACGTGGCACAATCGACACCCTTGATTCAAGTTAGGCGGGAATTTGAAATTCGACCGAGATAGGGTTGAAGTGGCGTCATTTCGGCGCGGACCCGGATCCAGGACCGGACATGTTGCCCGTGGGTCATGGGCCAGGTCACCCAACCCGATTCAAATAAAATCCTTTTTTAAATAAAAAATTCAAAAAATAATTTTTTAAAAAAATCGAAAAAATTCTAGAAAATTCCAAAAAGTGTCAGAAAATTCTAGAAAATCCCAAAAAAATGTAGGAAAATTGGGAAAAATTCATAGACATCCCAGAAATTCCCAAAAATTGAGAAATGACCTTAGACAACTGGTCAACCCTATTTTTGAGATTTCTTATCTGTTCTTCTGAAAATTGACGATATTATCCTCTATGGGTAAATTGTCTCTGCCTTGTATGTGAGATAGGTCGAGAATGCCAAGGTAAGAATTAGAATCCGTCAGGTGACCGATTCCTATGCTTGAGTTTTCAAATCTCGCCCTCTTTATGAAATGAGATTTTACCCCTTAAAGGATAAATCATCTTTCTTACCCTAATCAAGCCGTGAAAATTGCTCAAAATTGGGATTTAGGTCTGGTGGTCGACCAATCCATCTGTTTGAGATTTTCACTTTTCATCACTTTCTGAAATGATAATTTTACCCCTCAAAGGGTAAATCAGTTCTAAAATTCCAAAAAAATTCTAAAAATTCCTGAAAAATAGGAAATGGATTGGTTTGGTGACAAATCCTATTTCCATCGTCTTTTGACTCTATATTTCATCTGAAATGACAAATTCGCCTTCTTGGACAAATTATTCTAAAATTCTTCAAAATTACGATTTTCCACCTCAAGGGCAAACCATGTCAAAAACATTCCTGAGCCTTAATTGATAATTCTATATGCTAATAGGGTCTTACTAAGGATGTCACGTTGCTTTCATATGATTTGTCCGTACGTTTTAGATTCTTGATTTGCGCGCTCATTTTATTGATTGTGTTTGCTAGGATATTCATTCATATTTGCATGAACTCTTAGATTTAGGGTCGTACCTTACTCATTTGCATGAAATCCTAGAGTTAGATAAATCATTCGACTTAGGTGCCGAAAGTGCATCAACTCCAACAGTTGGCGTAACAAAGTCCACGTTCTCATTTCTCTGGTCATTGCAGAATCGAATAAAATGCTCCCAACTGTTCGATAGGGCTTTCGATCGTGCCCTCCGCAAAACTATCGGTGGTAACTCTTTGATATGTACACGTATCACATGTCACCAAACCACACCGAAAGTCGATCACGTATGCCTCCGTTGTGACTTGGGTAACGGGCCTTGGGAGAGGGCCGCGTCCGACTAGACGGGATGGCCCATTAATCCCCTATGCCGAAAAACGCGAAAGGGTCGCAACAACACCTTCATGGCCGAAATATTGGATGTCCAAATCCATCAAGGGCAGAAATTTCAATCCAACGGTCCATATCTAATCCTATCTCAACTTGATTTCCTTTTAATCCAACGGTAAATAAAAAACCTTACGGTTCATGGCCATTCTTATTCTATATATATATAGCTCATGATAGCATAGGGTAAAGGGGGAGCCATCATAGAAATTCTCCAGATATAGAGCAAGGAAACACAAGATTGAGGAAGAAAGAGTTTGATTGTCTCCCCACCGGTCGAGACAATCCTCTTCAATTAAGAAATCTCACCTTCTTCTTTTTTTTTTTGCCAAACACGTCGCTGCCATCCAGCCGCGATCCTCGCTGACCTGCAGCCCTCATGCGTGTTGACCTCTCATCTCCGAAGTCTCCAAGTCCCATTATTTGGTTCCGGCGAAACCAGAAGGTTACGTTTGATCGAAGAGCAGTCGGTCCATAGTCATTTAAAAAATCTTGGTGGTGAACTGGGCTCAAAAGTGCAAGTCTTGTGTGCGAAGCTTAGCTTAAGAGTGTGCTGGAAATTGTTCTCGAAAGACGTAAATGGCTAATTCCTGATCGCAACTCGTGCATGCTTGCTTAACCGTATGCATGGTCGTTCGTACGCTTTGACGAATTTATGCGGATTCATGATTCAAATTGAGGTTTTTTATATATGTGAATCGGTCATTAAAACTGCTGCTGAGATTAAAACCGGAATTTAATCATCTTTGCAGATGAGAAACCAATTTGTGATGTACGAATTTCATGATGGCCAAATTATGCTTCATTGAAGGGGTAGACCGGGATTTTCGGCATACATCTTTTCTTGACCATATCTCGTATGTTGATGGACGGATATTGCATTAATTAATCTGGATGAATTTTGTTCTAATTAGGATGCTATCTTGTGCTATGGATAATTATTCGGCGGAATCTTATCTTATTTTCGAACTTTGTTCTTGAATATCTTTGGATAAGGATAAGATTTGAGGGCGTTGATTATATTCGAAATCCTAGAGAATCATATAAGATTAACCTTTCCAATTCATAAAATTAACTTTCTCAGGATATTAAGATAGGATTTTTGTCAAATAAGTATCTTTTAAAATTCTGAAAATTATCTAAAATTCTCTGAAAATCCTAAGAGATAATTTTTCCTAATTTTAAAGATGCGGATGGACAGGGGATCATTCCCTTGAGAATTTCGATCTCCTCATATTCCCGAAAATTTCATAGCTTAATTGATTCGTCTCATTTGTGATAAATGTTTGCACAATTTAAAACAAAAGTGCCTATAATATGTGCTCCTCTCGTGCCTAAACCCGTCAGGAAAAAAAAAATTAAATCACATGACTTACCATGATCTTATGGGGTGAGATGGTGATTTAGTATAACATATCGTATTCTTTCCCTTTGGTAAAAGGGACGTTGTGGTCTATTCACATACTGGCTCGAATTTTCGAGTATGTAGCGGATAAAAATTCTACTCTAACCCGAATCTTTAGGATTGAGTAAATTTTCAAAAAATTCGGATATTATGGTATATTACGGGAATTCTTATTTAACTTTGTTCAAACTCTCTTTTCTTAAAAATTCGAGAAAATAAAAAAAAATCGAAAAGCAAAAAAAAAACATTCAAGTCACCTAAACTAATCAGAAAAATACATTTTCATGCAATTAGTACCGAAAGGGCATTAATTTTTAATTAATGTGACCAAGTCCCCTAACTCATTTTCTCTAATTTATAGAGATAAAATGGTTATCCCGCTATTTTATATAGGTTTATAATCTAACTACCAAAAAAGATTAGTGGCGGCTCCTAATTTAAAAATCTTTTCAATGAAACCGAAGTTGCGAATTGGTAAGACATGGGAGAGTCCGTATTAAGTTAGTTAATTCATCTAATTAATCTAATAATCCATTAAACTATTTTTAAGTCACGACAACGTTCGAACAAGCTGTTAGGATCTTAAGGAGATTCCGATGCCTCATGTTTTTCAGGACTTCGCACTCTGCCACGAAACTTTTGGACGCTCTTCGTTGCTTCAAGTCAAAAACCTTCACAACCAATATTTTGTTTCCATCTTCTAGGGTCCCTTTATACACAGAGCCGAAACCACCCGCTCCGATCAAAGTGCTAGAGTTGAACCCATCTGTTGTCATCATGAAACGCTGTAATCCCCTTATTGATGGAGTCTCCAGAGAAGCCCTAATATTCTCCCTCCTCAGCCAATATAACGTCACCAGTAGCAACAGAAGTATGAGCGCCACTGTCCCACAAGTAATTGCAATGATAACGTAACAGGAGGTAGATGATCCGCATTTTCCTTTGCTCGTCAAACAACTTGGCAAATCTAGAATTGAATTGGCATACCGCCACAAAGCTTATCGTTTCATTCGAACGGAGTCACGCTCGTGTTCAGCAACACCCCTTCGCTCGGTACCTCACCCTGGAAGTTGTTGAAAGATATATTCAGGTACTGCAATTGGAATTTCTCCAGGAATGTCGGAACGGGGCCAGAGAAATTATTCCTCAAGAGGTCTAAGTATTGAAGACCATTCAAGGAACTCAAGAATGAAGAGATATTCCGTTCAAATAGATTATTTTGCATGTGAAGCTGCACCAAGCTAGTGCATCGACCGAGGCTACTAGGGATTTCTCCAGATAGTTCATTGCCATGTACGTCTAATGTGGCTAAGTTATTCAATGTACCGATTTCGTCTGGTAATGAACCACTCAATTTGTTTTCGGATAGATCAAAATAGATAGATAGGGAAAAGATGGTGAAAGTTTGAAATGGTGTGATTCCAGTGAGATTATTCTGCGAAAGGTCGAGCACTAATAGGTTTTGGCATTCTCCAATACTTGAAGGAATGCTCCCTTGAAAATTGTTCCCTTTCAAGATGAATTCCGTTAGCTCTGTCAGGTTCCCTATCGTGAACAGCATATTCCCAGTGAAGTTGTTCATCTCTGTACGAAGCTCCCTCAGCTTGACGAGGTTTCGGATGGTATCGGGAATGCTGCCTGTGAACTCGTTATTGCCCAGGTGCGACAGTTCTAGGCTACGCAGATTTCCAATGCATGGAGGGATATTTCCAGACAACCCATTGCGCTCAATCGACATCTTGTTCAACTGGGAGGACAAGTTGAATATAGATTCAGGTAAAATACCTCCGAAATTGTTGAGATTGATTTCCAGGAGCTCCAGGCCGGTAGAATTGATGGATTCCAGGAATTTCAGGTCACCTTACACTCCGCTACCTAGCTGATTGACCACAATACGCTGATATAGCTTTTCCATGGTAGGCACGTTTCCAGGAAATTTGTTCTTCGGGATTGTTAGCCGCATTAAATTAGTGACATTTGATATGGAAGCAGGAATGGGCCCAGTAACGCTATTGTTTGCGACATTTAACACGGTAAGATTAGGAAGAGTGACTCCTAAATCTGGAGGAAGACTCCCTTCAAGTTGGTTTTGGGGAAAATGAACGGCGACAAGAGAAGATATGTTGAAGATAGAGGAAGGGAGAGTGCCGTAGAGTCCATTTGCACAGAAAGAAATAGTTCAAATTTCGCAAACGGCCCAACGAGACCGGAACTCTTCCCACAATGTTATTGCTCGTCGCCGAGATGTACACCAGAGAAGTGAGGTTCCCAAAGAATTCTGGGAAGTTTCCAGAGAGATTGTTGGAGTACATGAAAACGGCTGTTAGCTTCGACAAAAACGCGAATGCTATTGGAACTTCACCAACTAGCATTTTATTGCCTAGTCTCAACGTTTAGAGATTTATGCAGCCAGAGATGTTGGGAGGAATTTGACCAGAGAATGAGTTATTCTCCAGGCCTAAGTATCTGTGTCTATACAAGTTACCTATCTCCAGGGGGATTTCGCCGATGAAACCATTGTTTTGGATGTCCAATATCCGGAGGAAGCTAAGGTTTCCAATAAAAGGAGACAGCGGTCCTACTAGTTTTAGAGACGGAAGCATTAAACGGGTTACCCTAGGATGCCAACGGCCGCACGTGATCCCGTGCCACTGGCAGAAATGGACGGAGTCATTCCATGTGCTGAAGACCCCGGCGGGATAGTAGGATATCTTATCCTTGAACAGGATCAACGCATCTCGATCAGTTTCGTTAGCTCTAGGAATCAAGATTGCTCTGCAAGAAGAGATGGATCTCATCAACGGAACGAAAGGAAGTAGACAGAGAGCGGTGATTGAGAAGGACATGGAAAAGCTCATGCTTGCGAGTTTTGTCTGGCCCATCCAAAGTCTAAACACTCTAGTCTATCAGGAAATTCGGATAGAGCTTCCGATCAGATATTGCATCGTTGCAATGGGCTTTTAAACCTTGACTTCTTTATCATCCCAACAGTGGCATCGACCGCAACCCCTGCCGCGTGCTTGATGTTCATTATTGCTTTGTTCTTTTCTGGCGAGACTCACACGCTTGGCGCTTTTGCATTATTCCAAGAGTAGGATTTAAGGTGGACGACCACGTGTCTGTTTGTATGATAAGCGCGTGATGTGATGACCACGTTGACTCGATGACCATCTTAAGCATCTTAAACTATACAATGCTTGAATGGAACAAGAGGGAAGATTTGAAACGCATCCCGATCCCACGAACCGTGGGAGCGGACAGTTCAATTTTATTGTGTCGATCCGTGGGAAACTTTCTGGATCCTCTGGCCTCGAAACAGCCTCGATAGCCAAAGTCCTGAGCATCTTAAGAACAGCTACAGCTAGGAACCCTGGAAACATAAAACTAGACACTTCCTCAAGACCCAGATTACCTTTTCACCTGCTACGTTGAGGCAAGACTAATGCGAGAATAACATCCTGACCTTTTGCCAAATCAATTGTCAAGCATTTCCCCATCAGAGACAAGATCCGAAGCTCCTTCCTTTTAAGCCTCCACCTTAACAGATCGAATCGTGAATCGACAGCTGCGCGGTAAACAACGTGGAGTGACTGTGAAGATTGCGTCTCGAGTTTTGAGCCCGCGAAGGAAATTTGATCCGAGTAGAAGTTCCAAATTCGAATAGGACTTGTGGGTTGACTTCTGAACGAGCAAAGATTTTATTGAAGTACTTTCTACAGGCCTTGAGAGACGCTTGCTGGTATTGATTTCGAGAGTAAGAGTAGAGAGTGAACGGGAAATTTCATTGAATTACCTTGGCCTTGGTCAAATTGAGCGAATTTTTTCCTTTTTTGTGTGTGTGGAGAGATTTGAGATAATTCCATGGTTTTGCTCACTTTTCTTTGTTTTGTTGCAACTTGAACATTATTAACAGTTCAATTTCTTGTCTCTTCATTTCACTGTCTCTACCAATTCTTTTAATCATTTCTCCTCTTTTCGTATCAGTCCACCAAAACGCTGGGCGAAAGACTAAATCAACTCATTATCTTTTCGTCGCCGACTAGTCAGGCCGATGTCGTACCGACAGAGGAGAAGTGTTGCCATACGCGCCCTAGTTCGACTTCTCTAGAAATCAATTTCTGACTAGAAATTGATTTTTCTACTTTTGGATAAACTTCTCTAAGTGGCTTCAAAACTACTTCTGGAGAAAAAAAAAATTCTTTAAATGTTGCGTTACTAAATGGATTTATGTTCCAAAAGCATTTTTGGATTAAAAATTTTACCCATAAAGCTGTGTTTGGTAATCAGGATAAAAATCATGATGAGATAAGATTTATCCTATTATGTGTTTGGCTCCTGTCCAGCACAAGTTAATAGGGGATAAGTCTAGATATAATTATCCCATGAAGAAATGGGATAAGCGTGGATAGGATTTCTTATGTCCATGATATAAAAGCTATTTTTTTTAATAATAAAAGTTTTGAAATAATAAAATTAAAAGAATAATTAATGTTGAATTATATTTGAATTCTAATATTAATGCTAATATAAAAAATAAATTTTTATATATACCTATATATATTTATGAACTTGAGTTTCTTTCTACTTTAGAATACATATATTTTATGCATAAACACATACTTCATATCCAGATGATTACGTATTTTAAGTGTGGTAGTGTAGTTTACTATTTAATAAAATCTTTACTAAGATATGATGGAACGGAATAAAAATAATGAAAAAAGATATATAGAAAATAAAAATAAAGTGGAAGAACTATATTTTAAATGAACAAGTTCCAGCTTAAAAATGATATTTCTAATTCTTAAAGAATGTAGGATAATGAAATTTCTATAAAAAAAAATAGAAATCTACATCTCATTATCTTATGTGTCTCTCGTTCATGTTGAAGTTTCAACAATCCATTGTAGTTTTTTAATTCAAGTCAAAACTTTATGAAAACAGCGAGAGAGTCGAAACTCCTTTTTGATAGTAGGTTTTTGGTTCACATCAAAAATTTATAAAATCAGAAAGAGAGTCAAAACTCATTCTCCTCCGTAATTTTGTGGTTTAGGTTGAAATTTAACCAAAAAAACGAGAGAGAAAAATTCATAATTGCAAATATAAATGATCATATTTTCTCTCTCTTACTAAAGTTGGGAGTGATTATGAGACATTCTTATACTCTCTATTTGTGCATTTTCAGGTTCGTTTACATCGATATGTGCAAATGCCAAACAATGAACATCATAAGATATACATATATCCTACTTTATTATTGCGATTCATCAAATAGTAGATAGGATATGGTAAAATCTCTGGATTTCATATCTTATATATCCTATCTAATTATATTCTAGCTAGAAATTCAGATGACTTGATTATCTCCGTAAAATGGATCCGGGTTGGATTGACCTAGTTATGTCGGCTTGGCCCAAGGAGCAAATGTACTGGACCCGAGTTCTCGGGTCACCATCACAGGCCGGGCTTGTACTGCTTTTCAAGTATGTCAGATCGCGTAATCCGGCACTCCGCAAATGTACAGAGTCGTCGTGAGTTTATGCTCGTTCTCGCCTCGCCCAGTTTCCATAGTTGGATCTTTCTTTGCTCACTTCTTAAAAACTTCATACTCGACCTCCATCTTCTACCACATGCCTCCCTTTCTCTCCCTTCTTCTGGAGGTTCGAAGTTTCTATTCGTGGTGTGTTTTTAAGCTCTTCAGAAGGCACACTACGTGTTTGATTAAGTGCTCCTGAGGAAAATTTCATAGTATTAGATCATCGAAGATGATAGTCTATGAAGGGGTTCAAGGAAATTCTCAAGATTCAGAAGTTCAGGAGGTTCTTGGGGTACTCTGTTTTCTACTGCTTCACAGCCGTCATTAGCCATGCTTATACCAACAACACGTGAGTCTTGCTGTTTGTTTCGACTCAATTATATAGTTTTCTGGACTGCTATTCAGATTCCGAAGCTAATTATTATATGTTCATCCCACTTCTTTTTGTCGTCGTTATTGCAGAACTAGAGCTGGATATTCTAGAGGAGACCAATATTATGCGGCTTACCCTGCCGGAACTGAGTTGTTGGGTGATTCTGATAAGGTCTGTTAGTGCTATGGTCATGTGGCTCTTTCTGCCTAGTACTGCATTTTTCCTTGCTTGTTTATGATGTGCAACTTATGTCTGATTAATGTATTTGGTCATAGTTGTACAAAGCCGCTCTTGGTAATTGCTTTGTGCATCATGTCCAAGCACTTCGAGCGCCAAGGAAAAGCGCCATATGCATATCATGCTGTAAGTGATTTGACTTCCCATTCCTCTTGTTTAAGGTTACTCCTGTAATGATGAATGTGCTGTTATAGATGGAGAGGATAATTCAGATAATTCTTAGCTATATAATGGAGCATGTTGGAATCACAATGGTTGATCGTTACAATTGAAAGTCCGAATGTTTTGCTCTTCCCCCTTTTCTATTGTTGTTTATGTATGGATTAAAAAATAACCAAGCATTTGGAGATGGAGGAAACAATAATTTTCCCACCTTGCTAAGTTAAAACGAATGGTTTTTGTTTCTCGTCTAAGTTGTCATTATCATGCCGGCCTTTGTTTTGTGGCCTGATGGCTCGACTGATGTCGAAGGGACAAAAAAAAAAAAGACAGTTGCCCTCGGGGAAATGCTTTGACATAATTGTGATTGTCAGATGAGTCATGTTAAAAGTCAAGAATCTCATTCATAGATTAGGCGTTCTATGTGATTTTCTCTTATCCTAATGGTGCAGTGCATCTCCTAGCAACATTCATGAAATACTTGAAATTGAAACTGCATCGTGGCATCACCCAATTAAGCTGCCGGTGCGTGGCTGGGTCGTGCAGATCAGGATCCTTAGTTGTTTCTAATTCTTTCGTCTGCAAATATAGGATTCTAGTACGAATCAAGGATAGGATGCTGAAAATTAGGCTAACTGAAGCTTGTGATGCCATTAGACTTGGTTTTGCATAATTATCTACATATAATAAACCTTTAAAAGAAGGAACGAAGATCAAAGAGGGAGTTCTCATTTGAGACGTCAAGGTTTTAGTCCTTGTATTCGCAAATTCCAACTTAAGTAAACTCTTGCATTTATACTGTGAACTTCGCACTGCAAAGTTTGTTGCTCCTCATATTCGGTCTCTGTTTTACTTCGCTGCGGCAATATGCGGCGCACCTTCTCTCCCTTGGACAACTAGATGGATCTGGATAGAGGGAAAATGCTGATGCTGCGAGATTTATTTGTTGGACTGCGTAAAGATGACATTCCGGGATATAGGGAACATCTTCCTGTTTGGATTTGCTAAAAATTATAAAACCAAGAGCCCGTGGCTTATTTTATAGTTAGTATGCTGTGTGATAATCGTTTTACCATATACTAGTTCTGAAGATAAAGTCTTTAAAAAAAAAAAGAGTACGATTTGATCAAGATGTTACAGATTTTCTCATTGCTTCTTTTGCATCAAAAAGAGTATGATTTGATCGTGACGTTCAGGCTACAGATTTTATCATTGCTTCTTTTGGATTGGTGTTCATTCCGCATCCTGTTATCTTTTTATTCACTTTCATTGTGCATCCAAAGGTAAAGGATAAATTTCAGTGGTGATCATTATTCATTAGTCATTTTCTTCTTGAGTAGCTCACTGAACTTTGATTTAGGGTCTGTTTAGTAACGTTTTTGTTACCTTTTTTTTATTTCCCAAAAAAAAGAATTAAAAATATGTTTGATAACCCAAATGATTCTAATTCTGATTATGATTCTACTTCCGGAAATATTTTTGGAACAAAAATAAGAAACAAAAAAAAAGTTATCTCTAAAAAAGAAAGAACATTTTTGTCAGGCGCCCGCGAGGCGTGGGCTGGGTCCGGTCAGGATAATTTTTTAATAAAAATTTCGAAAATAAATAAATAAAAATCAAAAAATGGTTTAAAAATTTCAAAAAATGGAAAATTCATAGAAAAAATCTAAAAAAATAGGATATGGGTCATTTCAACTGACCAATCTTATTTTTGATGATTTTTCCTTTCGATTTCTTCCAAATGACAATTTTGCCCCTCATGGGCATATAGTTCCAAAAAATCCCAAAATTTTCAGAAAAAAAAATCTCAAAATGTAAGAAATGGTTCCGTTCAACTAGCCAATCCTATTTTTGATGATTTTGCCTTTTGATTTTTTCGAAACCTTGACTGATTTATTATCGGAGTACATGTTACATGAGTGACCATCCGCATGGTATCCCAAGGTGATCATAATCATTTTTTTGGAATAGAAACGTTTCCAAGCAGGTACTTGCTCACCAAATGAACCAAACTTTCAGTTTCTTCTTGTTGCATTTTGTCGAGAATCCAACCTGTTTCCAACAAAATGCTGACATGTTGCTCATGTGACTTGGCATTCTAAATTTGGCCACACAGCTACATCAGTAGTTCATCTCGGCCGGATTTCATTTGACGTGCCTCAGTTGAAAAAGGAGAAGAGGAAAAATGAAAAGCATACAGTTTCAGTGTATTGCGTAATTGAAATCTAAATTGAATGATCTTCAACGAGCACAAACAATGGGAGTAGAGCTCTGTCAAAAAGAGGTATGGATATTGTTACATTTTCTGGTGAAAGCATTTTGTCATGAGGAGCTACACGATTGTCTGGAGCTGTGCTTTGCTTCCCCAACTCGAGCAGGAACACGATTGTCACCGCTGTAAGGGTAACAAAGCATGAGGCACAGGAGTTCCTCCACGCCTAGTGATATCCTTCCACATACTGCTCTGGAAACGCATTTGCTGCTAATGGCCTACTGCTAGAAAAAGGGATCAGAAATGGACGTCTCAGTTATCGCGTGGCCGTTCTCCGACCCAGAAAGAATACTGAGTTTTCTTCTTCTGAGATGCAGGACAAGCGTGAATACCGGTCTAGCTTTCTGCGGTGAACAGTTATAACATGGTTGACTCTATAGTGATGTGCACCTCAGGGTTGAGTTTGCAATCGCTGTGTGTCGAGCTCATGACAAAACCATAGTCCATGTTTCCGCCCTCCAAGATACGAAAAGAATCGCCAATCAGGGGGATTAAATTCAACTAGTAAGTTGGAATGAGCCTCAAAAAAGTTCCAGCATTCCATTACAGAAGCCATAACAACTAACAAGCATAAAGGAGACCGTCTGCCTTTGTCTGCCGTCATACCCTAGGATAACAGCATTCACTTTGGCCGAACTTTCCGGTCCCTTCCAAAGTGGAATTTCCATTTGAAAATAGAAACCAAGCATATGCTTTAGTTCATTTCGTATTTCCCTAGGAACTAAACATGTCTATGTTTCGTCATCATCAATGGGCCGATAGCAGCATTAATGCTGCGTGAACGTAGGCAAGTCACCATTATCCCAAATAAGCACCAAGAGACCAAACACAAAAATCATGTCGCCGGTACTTTGTGTTACAATATGAAGAGCAGTTTTCAATTCTTTTTTCCTTGTACTAGAAACCCTTCACCAGCTCTCCATTTCGGTTGAAAGTCGAATCAGCCTGGAGAAGATACAAGGTTAGCACACGAGTTTTTATGTGGCAAGTGCATAGTAACTTCGACATGATGCTAGAAACTGAGAGATGCAGCATTTTGCAATCACAGAAATATAAGTATCGAAGCCCTCTTTGCTCTTCAAAATTGGAAACAGTCGCCTAGGCCTGGTTACAGCAATCCCCTTCGTAAGTGACAGAGGAGGCTAGGGTAGCCAAAAGATAACCATAATTGCAGTCATCACATATCAATATTAACTTTCGGCATTGTACAAACTTGGCCATGAGGTCCTCTGTATGATTGGGCAGTATATTGTACTCGATGTAAGTATAGAGATCAATTACCTCGCAACTTTTTCCTTTCATGCTCGAGCACGTGTGAGCACCCATGCTGGAACTTCTTAAAAGGATATGAGAGCTGTATCCGGGCCTGGTCAAACCATCCTGAACACTACAACCATTTTTTAAAGCAGATTCCAGATTCCCGATACTTTGTAGACCTGGAGGACTATGAAGTGATGCACGACAAACAGAAGTAGAGGTACGCTTTCCAGACTCATTGCTTTGCTCCAGGGTCTCCTCTTTGGGTTGACAGACCCGTTCCCTGTGGAAAAGGGCGATTAGAGCCGGCAATGCTAAAGCTTTCATCGGTACGATCCACAGGCCAAGGGAAAAGAACAATCATTGACATCAACAAGTAGCTGGACTTCCCACACATTTTTTCCAATTTGCACATGCTGTTCCTTTCATATAAAACTTAGTAAGAAGCTTTGCATATTGATTCTCAAATAAAATGCAACCAATTGAGCAAACATATTATAGTATCAAAGATCTGATATGACCAAAATGATGTTACCCTACTATTGCCATTGACATTATTCAACCTAAAAAGTAAACAAATATTTGATAGAGCCAGTGTCTTTGAAATACTAATCATCTGGAATGGTAGTGTCAGATGTGTTATATCACCTTGGTAAGGAGGCATGCTTTCTGTGTAGTGGTGTACTTCTTCGAGCTTTACCAGAGTCTTCTTCAAGTTCAGCAAATTGTTGCCTGAATTGATCAACTCCACTGTGTTTCACAGAACATTTGCCTATATCAGTGACCAGATCTCTTCGTTTCTCAGAACAATCATCAACTCCACTATATTTTTACTACACATGTAACCATGTTCTAACACCAATGCACTGGCTCTAGCAACCCCCATCCCTTTTCTCTCTATTTGTATAATAACTGTGCATTCACTTTGAGAGGAGTTTTCGACCAAAACAAAAAATTTGGAGTAAGGGATTATTGACTATGAGGTGGCATTACAATTGCATGATCACCTGATTTAGTCGCAGACAAAAGCAGGGGAGCAAGACAGTTTGATTTTATTGTCCAGGCTTAAATCAAGAGCAGCATATTGAATTCACGGAAACTGTAGCAACCTTAACACCTATGATGTTGGACTGATGGTGCTCAGTCCATACAAGAACTACTCCTTGACAAGGCAGACAAAAGTTAAAAATAATTTACATAATCTTTCACCTTTGCCACTTCAAAACTCCAAACAGAGGCACATCTTTCACACAAAATTGACGGCTGTCTATAACATTTGCAAGCATATAGAGTTTTTTTATATGAACGCACAACATGGAGCATGCAACTTCAAATTATGATGCTTTTAAGAGAAGTACTGCAATTACTCAGACTGAAATTTGATCCTCATCATCACAGCCTCGACACATAAACAGTTTTCCCATCCATTTCTCCATGTCCAATTGCGAATAAAAGATATTATCACCTCACCTTGGATACATGAAATGTATTTGCTCAGCCCCTTGAAGGTACTCCTTCAACATCTGTGGATGATACTCCAAAATCTGTTGTCCTTTCAGCATAGTGCAAACTTAGATATTTGATACAAGTAAAATCTTAAGGACGTCAATACCTTTAAAAGTTAAATCATAACCAACGCTCGTACCTCTCGGTAGACCAGCTCCCTCACATCATCTTTTGTCAGTTTTCTCCGCTCAAACTCAAATTCTAGCTTTGGAATGTGGTTCATCGACGGCTCACAGTCAATATTGGCCAACCCTTGAAAGTACGGATCAGCTAAAGCCTGTACACGAAACAACCATTTTAAGAAAAGAATTCTAATTTTAGAAAACTCACAATCCCAAAAACTTTGCTCTCCATTGGGCTATTCTCACCTCTTCAGCAGAAATGCGATCTTCAGGATCAAAAGCAAGTAAACGCTCTAGCAGACGCAGAGCCAATGGATCTGAATCAGGAAATTTTTTCGAAAAGGGAACTGATGGCTTCTTCTTCAAACTGGTTAGATATCTTCTAGCTTTTTCATTCCGTATCTGCATATTGACACAGAGAGACGCGACTATAACCAGGACTGCAGCAACCACAAAAGAGCTCCCCTGATCTCCTCCGACAGTTTAATAAAAGGAAAATAAGAAAATGCAATAAGAGAAACAGACCCTAGCAATCGATTCATAAGATGGGGTGCCAAGCAAATCAGTAATGAGATCCAATTGGTGCACGACATTCTTCCCAGGAAACAAAGGTTTGCCTGTGAGCATTTCAGCAAATATACATCCTATGCTCCAGATGTCAACAGCAGGGGTGTACTGCAATAAGTCATTAATTATAAAGAAAAAGGAATGTCAACCTGAAGTTATCTCACATTGGGACTACAAACTTAACATATTTACAGCAACCCCTCCAAGTTGAAATTTAGCTCCATATACCGTAATCAAACAAGTGACTTGCCTCAACAGAGACAAGAATTACACAAATCAGGATGGTTAATGTGCAAAAAATGCATGGACAGCATGAGCTAGCCATACCAACTTAATCGCAATAACAAGCTTTGACATATCATGATTCCAACAGTGGCAAACCTTGATAAACTCCAATAAACTACACCATTTAAATGCTAAGAAGAATCCAACCAAAAAAATAAAAATGCTAACAAGAATAACAGTGTATTCTCTAAATCCTCCTGTTAGCTTGATGAGGAATACTAAAAGAAAAGCATTATAATCGTGTAAAGAACTGTTGCAATAATTGCTTATCACCCCAACGAAAGGAACTTTGGACTACAAAAACAAGGAGCTTCTTGCAACCAAAAATGCATAGTTCAGCACAATTCAGTTCGCTATGACAAGAACAGTTAAAACTTACTTCCAACAAAATCATATAAGTAACTTAAGTTACTGAAGAAATATCATTGCCAAAAAAAGCATGCCTTCAGTAGCAAGTTACAAGTCGTAATTAGCACTTAAAAGTTAGCTAGTACGGTGCCCGTTATTTCGGAAACCTCCATAAACAACATCAGGATCAAACCAAAATTTTATGAAAGGTGCAGTTTAAAAGAAATTTGCTAAATTTCTTCCAAAATCAGGCCAAACCTAGAGTCTCAATCTCTAAGGAAGACCCCACTCCAGATTCTTAGTCTCTAGGTATAAGAAAAGCATCTTCGGACATGTTTGGTCCCAATTGAATGGCCAACATACCAAAAGTTAAAAGAGTTCGAAAAATCAACCTCTAAGAGCAAGATTTGTAGATCTTCAGAACAGCAACAGGGGTTTAGTTCCTTCTCGTGCAGTTGATCTAATGAAAACATAGCACCTGCATATGCAATCTCTGATGCATAAAAGAGTACTGTGCAATACTCAGCTGGTTGGGCAATGTAAACCACGATTTGTGGCTGTTTGCTAAAAGCAACTCTTCTTTAGGAAATAAAATTTTGCAATATCAAATAGCTATAACTCGTTGACAAGAGCATAAAGCCATTATGTTGCTTGTTCGTCAACATACCAAAGCACACAATGTCAATGGATCATGAGCACACACTGAATAATTGAATTCTACATTCACTCCCCCTCTAGACCGGTACATAATTGCTTAATCAAATTGCACTGATAAATGCAAAAATATCTGTCTACGTTGACCATGATGCATGATATAAGTGTTTCGCATTGAATCACCTTCCCTTATTTTCAGATATTGAAAGAGAAACCATCTACGAAACTGAATAGATGAAACCAAGTGAATTCACAGCATAAGAAGACAAAAAATCATGTCCGCAGAAAATCGCATGTGATAGCAAATTGTGGTGACCAAATTTTATAGGACTGAGAATTACTTACCTTCGAGTAAAAACAGCCACACAGTTCAGGAGCACGGTACCATCGAGTTGCCACATAATCCTTTAAAAATAACTACAATTAGCAATCAACTACTTATGAAAAAACTGTGCCTCAATTCTTAAACAATGTTGGATCAAAGGAAGCACTTTTATCAAAAAGTTGCCCCCCATTAGAATAAATCCTTATTGATATGTGCCAGCAGGAACCAAATATGTCTTTATATAAACATATGATTAAGTCGCAAATAGCCAGCTTAGACATGCAACAGAATTGACGTTTAAATACTTTTTAGGAATATATCAATGGTAATATTTCTCGATGGCTCAACTTCAACTTTTGAAAGATAACAGAAGATACTCCAAAATTTTTAAAGAAACCTACATAGATTCAACTTACAATTTTCACAACTGATACTTTCAGGTACATGAACTACTACAAGATTGTCAGCTTAACTCCTACTTACATCATGTTATCAGCAATCGAACTAAGCTAATATTAATAAATTCCCAATTATGTAGGTTCTGGTTCATAATCAATGTCCGTGCATTAGATCATTTCACTGGAAATCTGTATCATATCCCTGCATCACCAAGTTTATTATTAAACAAAAATCCACTTAGGCACATACAGTCCAAAAAATAGCAGTTGGTGTATCACTAAATGAAGCGCGAGCAAGCCCAAAGTCACAAATCTTCAGCTTGCAGTCTGCATTAGCAAGTATGTTTTTTGGCTTCAAATCACGATGGAAGACATTGGCTGCAAAGCAAACAAAGACATCAGAGCAATTATATAAACAGAGAACAGTTTAGGAAAAGAAGTCACAGAAAAAATTTGAAAGAAGTTGATGCAAATAGAAGATAGAAAATGGACCATCATCAAAAAGTGAGCTCCAACCTGTATGTATATACTTTAGGGCTCGAAGAAGCTGATACAAGAAAAACTGATGGTGGCCAGGACTGAGATCATCATTGAACTTAATTACTTGGTGAAGATCAGATTCCATCAGTTCAAAGACGACATATATATCCTTAAATTCTCTTGGGCATGGAGGAAGCATTATATGCTTTATTTCTACTATATCAGGATGTTTGAGCAGCCTGAGCAGCTTAATTTCTCTAAGAATGCGTATAGCATCAGAAACATGCTCAAAAACATTATTGATCTTCTTGATAGCTACCCTTTCTCCAGAATGAGTGTCAATCGCCGATGCAACAATGCCATAGCTTCCCTTGCCGATCACTTCCTGAATTTCATACTGACTTGCCTCACCGTATTCCGTGAAGAATTCCTTGTCCGGCATTATCTGAGTCAAATCAGATTTTTAGGACCCCAGATGACAAAGGATTAAACCACAGGTCAAAGAAAGAACAAAAATGACAGGTTGATTGTAGAAATATAATAGCTTCCAAGTGCCAAGACAGCATACTGATCAACTTGGTGATAGATCTCACATCGGCAGATTGTACTTTCCAATGTGACTCATGGGCTTTTTGCCTTGTCTTGTCATGTGTATTGGACTTATCGATCTAAAGTTAATTGTAACTATGACTCGACAAAACGACAAAAATACACTATTTCCCCTCAATTTTTTACGGATTTTTTCTTCTTCTTTTTTATATTCTGACTTGATTTTCTTTAACAAATAAAGCATGAGCCAGAGGTTCCCTTTTCCAAACCTTTCAGTCACCATTTTTAACTTACTTTGTGAACTAACTATCCAATCTAGTCCGTCACTGGAGGTCCCAACAAAAAAATAAAAGGGAATTTGAAGCTTTAAGGAGAATTTTGGCATGAAAAGGAGCCTCAAAAAGAGCGCTACATAGGACCATGTGGAATTGAATTCGTTCTCTCCATTCACATGTTTAAAAGGTAAGGAATGGACAGAGCATGAAACTATGAACATGAACCTAGCATAATATCCTGAAAAAGTAAGGTTGTGACAGGAATTCAATGTGGAATTACATGAGGAAAGAGCAGCAAAGGTACTACAGCATCGTCTGGTAGAATTTCGCTATGAAGATAGACAACTAACAAGTTTAAGCACCAATTCAGGACACTATAACTCAGTAATTCACCTTCTTTTTTTTTGGCCTAAAACTCAGTAGCACACCTTGCAAGTAGGAATTAAGTCCTCGCTGATCGTTATCTATCAAATAGCAACAGCACAACAAAATTGCATATGGTCTATAATATGAACCTAACGTCTGAGCACAAAATCATGACCAAATGAGTAAACGCCGAATAAGGATGGCTCTGCACTCACAAATTTGCATGGTTATAGATCAATGAGTAGACATTGATTACTTCTACACCTATCATCAAACGCCACAAGACCAGGAGCTGTTTTCAGATGCTAAACATGGCCAATTTGTTCGAGCTACTTTAATGTTCAAATTTACAGAGTAAATAGATAGCAGGGACACTGTAATTACATGACAACCACTCAAAATATGAAATTTCAGGAGCTAGAGTGTTGAAGAAAGGATGGAAGCCAAGTACCCCAAAACAGAAGAAATGAACAAGAACAGAGAGAAGACATAACCCAAGAAAGAAACACCTTTCTTGTTTTTCTGGGGCTACCAATTCGATCGAGGAGGCGAACTAAACCGGTAGTCACAAAACCTCTCAACGATCTCCAAACCCAAAAGGATAGATACGAGTCCAGACACCAAACGTATCGACGCCCGGCTATTTCGAAACCGCTATAATCGTCCAAATGAAGTAACAAGAAACGTATATAAATACGGGGATTTGACACTTGAGCTCAACTGTCTTCGCCATCAACGAATCAACAACAACAGCCATCTTATCTCCAATTCTCCACAGAGATAAATTACGCAATAATAACGAAATGTATAGACAAACGACGCACACCTAAGAAAGACAGCTGTAGCTTTTGAGCAAGTCATACGAATTTTTTATGGCAAGTCGTACAGATTCAACACAGCGATATCTATTAATATCTCAGCAACAAACAAAAAAAAAGATAAAAGAGCAATAAGAATAGAAAATGGTTGAGATCCAGAAAAAAAAAATGGGAGGGAGAAAAGGCAAAGGACAAGAGATTGAATGCGCATAAAAAAGCGGACCTTATCTTATCAAGACAGAACCCAAGAAAATGGGGAAGCAAATATTTGGGGGGGGCCTCTGATTCTGATCTTATCCTCGCTGCAGGTGCACGAGCCACACACTACTTCTCTTCCTCCTCCTCCTCCTTTGCGAGTCCTCTTTTGAGCTGAATCTGGATCGGGAAAATTCTACTGTAGCTGAAACCCTCCTTTCCTTCCCCGAAGCAGCTGCCTGGACCGACCGTCAACCAAGAACGGTCGAGCGACGTCGTCAGGCGGCTGCAGGAGCTCAGATGCGGACAGAAAGCCTTAAAGAATGAACCTTTTTCCCCCCACTTGGACGATTTGAAGAGAGACGAAGAGAGAGAGAGAGAAGTTGATTAGAAGCAGCAATGGTTGGTGGTGGTGGTGGTGGTGCGTGGTGGTGGGGCCCTATATCTCCGAGACGAGAATCCACCTCCCCCAGTTAAAGGAAAAGCAGGGGAGGGAAGAGAGATTCCACGATTTACGCGGAGAACAGAAAGCCTAAATTCTCTTTAATTTTGTATGATTAATTAAACGAATAATGAAATGATATTATAAAATGTTAATTGCATCATCACTTTTGCAATCTTATTGTAGACGTTGCTGTCATGCTAATGCTTGGGAATAAGCAAATACGAAAACATTTTTTTAAAATTTTAATCGTGAATTTCTATCTCTAATTTAATTATGAGACAACTGTTATTTTTAAATTTGACACAATTACAGGAATCGTTCGGAATACCATATATCAATAATTGTTCGACGTTTTGAAAGGTTTAAGAAGTGAAAAGAAGCCACTTTTTTTTTTTTTACTACTTCAGAATTTACTACTTTTGTCAGCAGAAGTACCGTAATTGCATGTTTGTCTTTGCACTTTCAGTTCAAATTAAAAATTTGGAAAACACCACTTTCATTTTTAGCAAATTTAGACAAGATGGTGTCGAAAGGGAGCCAGGCTCTGTTTGTTTCATAGAAAATGTTACATTTTTGAAAAATATTTTTCGAAAAGTTGTTTTCTAGGAAAATAATAATATTCTCCGATATTTGGTCGTGACTTGAAGATAAACTAAAAAATAGTTTTTGTCGTTTGGTAAGGAAAATCTCATTTCGTCGGAAATTATTCGCTTGAACTCTAGCCGTCCTACTTAGCATGGCAATGTCAACTAGCATAATTTTTGTAATTTGGAAAAAAAATCAATTTCTTTTCTTTTTTTTCTTTCTTCCTTCACCAATAGTCAAGCCTCAGCGAAGGCCAACAACAAGCCATAAGTGATCGTCGACCTCAGTGAGATCTGGCAAGCTCAAGCCTCGCTGATCTTGAGAAGACTCGACCTCGACGAAGGTGGACAAGGCTCGAGCTTGCCAACCTATTGCTGAGGCACGGCAATGGAAAGATAAAGAAGGAAAAAGGAAATAAAATTAAAAATAAAGTATTTAATAAATCAATTTGTTTCAAAAAGATTGACCTTAATGGACCTAGGCTCAACCTCGATGTTATTATGCTTGGAGTCTCGAGCAAGAACATAGTGTCCTGGGTCCGGCATATTTGGACCTAGGCGCAACCTAGATGAACTCGAGCTATCAGCTAGGGTGCTAGAGTCCTGTACTTGCGCATTGGGGGCTGCCAAGGGCTTGAGAACGGGCATTGGAGTTCCCATGCCCACACAGAGTTTCTGGTCTAATAGTCGATATTTAATCATATTTAAGAAATTGATTTTTGATTTTTTAAAGAGAAAATCATTTTTCAGAATTTAAGCTACGGTAGGAAAATATTTTTCATTGACAAGGAAAACACTTTTCATTGATAATTATCGTAAGCGATCCAAATGCCAGAAAATGAGAAATAATTTCAAAAACAATGTTTTCCGCAAAAAAAAAAAAAGGATTTTTAATTTGTTTTAGAATTTTCCTTTTCTTTTTCTGGCCTTTTCTTTTATGTTCTTTTTTCTTTTCTTGTTTTCCTTCTTTCTCCACCACGACCGCCCTGCGGCGGCCACTAGCAAGCCTCGAGCTCATCGGCCGACAGGTGGAGGTAGAATAAAAAATAAAAAACATTAAAATAAAATTAAAACATAAATATTGAAATTAAAAAAATTTAAGAGGAGCAGTTTCCGGAAAGTGTTTTTACTTCGTTTTTTTTTTTCTGATTGGTTAAGTTATTTTCGGCCAACCAAAGGTTGAAAATCCGGAAAGCTATTCAGTCACGCAAAACGCACCTTAATATCAAAATGATTATTCTGAAGACACCTTTATTCTCAAACTATAAAGTCGAAAAAGGCGTATATTTGTCCAGACGAACTCTTAACGGGGCAGTCCCATTCGAATAACCCAAAAAAAAAAAAAAATTAAACCTTCGCATTAATATCATGGTTCTAGGGTTGAGTAGTAATCTTCGCTCTTATTTCTATGTTAATCATTATCATCCCTGCTCCCATGGAGAGATCCGCACATGCAATAGCTATGATCATTTTCATCCATATAAAAATCGAGGTTACTTTTATTTTGTAAAAAATAAATAATTTAAAAAATATTTAAAAATGTTTGTCTGTATAGCTCATGAAAATGAATGAATAAAAAATATTTTCATCACTAATGAAAATATTTATACATTAATTGTTATCGACTATGAAGACCTTTTTAATTGATCAATAATTTTAATCAATACAAGTGATTATTTTTAAGATGGTATATTTCGGATCATCCATGGTATGTAACTAAGGGCTAGACGACATCCAAATGACCGCTGTTTAGACTATTAAAATGCGATTTTTTAAAATTATCTTGTTATGAATTGTTATCTCCCAAAACGTTTGGGACTCAGTCGATGTGATGGCGATCATACAAATGCAACACGTGATAATGAGAGTTCAATTGACTCTTTTATTTATTTATTTATTCCATTTCGTAGCTAATCGACTTGGTCTTCGGCCTCCGTACTTTGAAGAGTTGGCATGACAGAAACAAAATGAAAATCGAATTGGCTTTTGGGGACGATCACGTCAAAGATTCCATCCACTAATAGAATGGAAGTTGCTTATTCGGATAGAAATATCCAGCAATGCGGAGGTGTTGCGTGATAACAATTTTAAAAGGAATTTTTTTTGCCAAAAATTAATTTGGCAGGAAAATTCGTTTGATAAAATCACTTTCGAAATAGAAATACGTTTGGTAAAAAAATTAATTTATGGTAAGATTTTCTACTTCTGATTGAATTTTTAATCAATTTTGAGAATTTAAAAATTTTTATTTCTCGATTTCAGAATCACTTTTTCGACCACATGAGCATTGGCCAATCACTGTTGCCACCCGTGGCCAGTCGCCACTACTGCCAGTCGCCAGCCACTGCCGTCAAATATTTTGTTAATAATGTTTCAAAAATAAAAAATTTCAACTGTGACCAAACGAATTTATGTGATCAGAAGTCAATATAGAGCAGAAGTAGAAAAATCAACTTATGCTTTTAAGGAGGAGAAGAGAAACTAATTTTTGGTGAGAAGTTGAGAAGTTAATGAGAAGTGTTACCATGCGTTACCTGAAGTGCTCGTTAATCTAATCCACAATTCAGACGATAACATTATCCAAAATCTATTATATTTTTATTGGTTCATCCTCTAATGTTTTAATTTTATCAATCGAGTTTACATTTTTTTAATCAAGTCCATACAATCAATTTTGGCCTGAAAATGCTAACATCAACGTCAACTGTCTTACTTGACACGGTCAATGTTACAATGAAAATCTTTAAAAATAATTTATATGCTTCAAAATTTTTATTTTATCTATTTATTTGTTTGTTTGTTTGTTTTCCTTTTCCTTTTTTCTTTCTTTTTTCTATTTTTAGATAGAATTTTAGCTTTTTTAGTTTTATAATCTAATTTTTAAAAAAATACAAGAAAGAAAAATAGGAAAAAATTATGAAAATATTATTAAAAAAATTTCACATTAGCACCGATCGTCCTATGCCTGCCATTTCACATAGGATGAACTTACAAAATGGATCTGTTTATCATAAAGAAATTCATTGTTCTTGACCCTACTTAACTTTTTTGCCAAAATTGTAGGATAGATTCAATTGACAAAACATAAAAAAATTTAGAATTCAAACTGAAGCAGTAAATTGGCTAGGCTAAAATTGGTTTTTCTTATTGTATGTTGGAGCCAACACGAAAAGGGTTTAATAATATATCTGTCATTATCATTTTGTACGACTATCTCCAAACTATTTAGACCATAATGGTCGTCAATAAAGATGATTAAGGGCCTGTTTGATAACATTTCTGTTTCAAAAAGTGATTCTGATTAGAATTATTTTTTTATTCTATTCGTTAAATGAGTTTTAGAGAATCAGAACGTATTTGATAACTGCATAAAATTTCTGTTTTCGGAACAAAAATGTGTTTGGTAACTACACAAAATTTATGTTCTGAAAAATAATTTATCTTCCCAATTTTTCATTTAAAATCAATAATTACATAATCATATTTAATACCATGTGGATGGTGGTCTTGAGCAATTATGGGCAATGATGCAGTATGGTACTCTAACAACAAATCAATCAAGGCTTAGAAAAAATCAAAAGTAAAAATC
This sequence comes from Rhodomyrtus tomentosa, assembly GCA_028455895.1. Classification (NCBI taxonomy): domain Eukaryota; kingdom Viridiplantae; phylum Streptophyta; class Magnoliopsida; order Myrtales; family Myrtaceae; genus Rhodomyrtus; species Rhodomyrtus tomentosa. Next base: position 4,977,646 of record JAPCWY010000003.1, on the reverse strand, counting down.
ACAAAAAATAGGACTGCCCAGTTGAATGGACCCATCTCCTACTTTTTGAGATCTTTTTTGAAATTTTCGAAATTTTTTTTTAACGATTTGCCCATGATGGGAAAAATCATCATTTGGGAGAAATCAAATGGAAAAATCATCAAAAATAGGATTGACCAGTTGAAATAACGCAACTCATATTTTTTTTAGAATTTTTTTGGAATTTTTGGAATTTTTAATGATTTTTTTAAAAAATTAGATTTTTATGAATTGTCCATTTTTTTGTATTTTTATTTTTTTAATTAATTTTAGAAAAAATAATTAAAAAATTATTCGGACCGGGTCGGGTTAATCCTACCCATGCCTTTCGAGCCCTCGACAAAAGTGAAAGATTGTCTTTTTTATTCTCAAAAGTTTTCTATTTTTAGAGAAATAACTTTTTTTGTTTTCTATTTGTGATCTAAAAGTGTTCCTGAAAATAGAATCAATATCAAAATCAAAATCAAAATTATTTGCGTTACCCAATAATTTTTTCTTTTCTTTTTTGATGAACAAACGTTACCCAAAAGTCCCTTACCAAAAAAAAAATAAAAGGTTACCCAAAAGGCCCTTAACAACCATGCTCAAGAACGAGGTTGCTGGGCCAAAGTTAAAGGAGGAACAATTTCAAGGAGCATGAATTGTAAGTTTTCCCAGGTAGGAAATGTATCACTGATCTTCGACTCCACTCGAGACGTTTCGGAATCGTACTTCCTTCACATTTCCACCTCAAGAAAAACCAAGCGGCTATTGCTGTTGATTCGAGCTTAATCTCTAGTAAAGGAAGCTGCTTGGGATTGAGTCTCGTTTAACAGAAGTATGGTTTAGCATGGCAACCTTCAAGTTATGGTTTAGTATGGCAACCTTCAAACTTGTTCCAAATGAATCTACGGTTGTCTAGCCATAAGAAACCATAAGAAAACAGACAACAGAACTTCAAACGTCGCCAATAGCAACCAATGTAATAGACCATCAATGCTTTTCCCTAGTAGACTCCTCGATCCTTCTTCACCTAGTGAATAGTTGAAGCTTTGAAGTTAACAAAATGGCCGTCATTGAACGCTGAATTCACCTTTCAATTTCGTTTCTGGGGAGTCTCCAAGCAAGCTAGGACTCGAATAAGTTTACAGACTACATGCCAGAGGCACCGGTGAGAAATAGAAAGAAAGACAGATTGATCAGCAAAACTAAAGGACAGGATTATGTTAAAGTTGACCTCCAAAGCATACAAATTAAACTGGCTTGTTCATTTACAAAGAGCAGGATACTACTATGTTCAAACCTTTTATCTATGAACAAAAGAGAGATCTACCCATGAAGCCTAAAATTTCACCATTTTGTTGATTTACACTTAGCTGATATGCTGCTTCCATTGAGATAAGGCTCGAAGGTTTTCATGACTTCTTCATATTGCGGCCTCTTGTAGTCCACAGCCTGTCAATGATTTCGCTTCGAAATAAGCTTCTGAAACAGAAGCATTCTTGGAAATAAATAACGAATTAAATGAGACAGTCGTCGAAGCACACCTGCTCTATGACTTCTTCCGGACTTGCCCATTTCCACTCTGCAAACTCTGTGTCGGCTTCACCATTTGCTAAGTTGATCTCGCTGTCATTGTCTTTTGTCAGTCTCATGAGAAACCTGCCAATTACCGAGTACATTGGAAAGCTCAGACAGGAATTCAATCAACAGCAAACTCTGAAGTCACTTATTCTCCTTTCATTTCAGAGCATCACATAGAAGTAAGAACAGCGAGCGCAGTTATCTGAAGATGGACAAAAATCATGATTGTCTCATTAAAAATAAAAAAACCACAACAGCGCATTCCTTTTGCGAACGTAGTCTCCAACATGCAACAAGTTCAAACAAATCGTAGTCAAGGGCTCCATAGAGTAGCTTGTTTAGGTCAGAGATTCATCAATCATGTAAAAGAAACAACAAGGAAGGAAAACAAGATGCCACCACACCTGAAAGAGAATCAGACACACCGTTGTTGCTTGCAGTTCTTCATCCAAAACAGAGTGGAAACAATGATCTGTTATGTGCAGTTCTAGTGTTCAAAAGTCAAAATGTAGGTGATGTTCAAGAGTTCCAGTCTTGCTTAAAACATTCAGTTCATGAGGACACCGAGAAAACTCCAGCTAAACGCACCAGATCAAAGTAAGGTCCTAACCTAAACAGGCAAAGCAACTAAGGCAGTGTAGATAAACAGCTTGCAAATAACAAATAGCAGATAAACATGACAACCCCTCATGTGTCTTACAAGGTGTGGCCATGCCATGTGAAAGTAGATGTTCAACGGAAAGAAAGACATAGAGGCAACACATGTGAGAGAGAGGTTAAGTAACATTGTGTTGTCATGAATTTCGTGAACATTCCACAGAGCTATAAGAGACTCGAGACATGAATGAAGTATTTAGCAGGGAGGAAGGAAGAGCATACCACTTTTGAGCCTGCCCATGCCACTCACCACCCCAGAGACGATTAACTTTGGTCTTCACAGCAGGAGGGAAGTCATAGGTCAACCAATTTGGAACCTGTCAAATATGCATTGTCAAAGGGAACAAAATCAACCACTCGTTCAACTAATATGAGGAGATTACCCCCAAGACTTCCACTGAAACACTTCAAACAAGATTGCAAGAGTCAAAAGATGGTGCGAAAAGGTTAAAATAAATGTGATAACTTCAGCATGGGTCTTATGGTAGCTTGAATTTGTAGCAAAGAAGGTGCACAAATAGGTTTTAGGTGAGGTGTGATAGAGGCAAATCAGAAAAATAAAAATAACAAAGAAACACGCATTGCTGGCTTCAGCTCTCTTGACCTTCTTCTCATTTCCAGTCTTGTTACCTAAAATGAGCAATTTTACTTTCTACATCATAATGAATTCACCTTTGTCTTCATCGAGACACATACTGTATGCATTCAACAACAGACCAGAACTTTATCGATATGTAACTCCATGAAAACTTTTCATTCTTAATTTCTCAGCAAAATATTTTTTTCTAACCATGTTCAAACTCCTCTGAGTACTAGCAAGTATCATGTATTGCATATAAATCATGAAACAAGAGAAGACAAGCAGAATAATAAATTAAAATTAATACCTCAGCAATAATCTCAGCAGACACTACACCAGTTTCTTCACGTAGTTTTTTGATAGCAGCAAGTTTAGGCTCCTCTTCATCTTCAATAGCCCCCTGACACCACTATTCTCGTCTAAGGCATTTTAAGAAGTTTGTTTTCATACACGCTTCTAGGAGCTCAGAAAAAAAAATATAATCACTACTCTAGATATCAAGAAAAATCGGGCAAATTTTAAAAATCAAGCAAATATGCATTTCCCTTGTATCGTAGGTCCCATGTGTGATGTGTGATGTACCTGGCCCAAAAGACTCATCAACATGAAGAAATCTGATTTAGCGAAATCATGTATTAAGAAGTGCAGAAGGTATTAGATTGACCAGGATCAGCTCTTGGAAGGACTAAGATAATATACACCCAGACAATGGAATAACTAGGATCAGAGAATTATCTAGTTTGTGAGGCTGATGAAAGTACGGAGAACAAAAACTAATTTTCTTTGTGAAAAAACTAATGGGAACTGAAAGCTACAAGGAAAAGGATGATTAGTCGAACCACCCAGTGAATCCAATATGGATGCAAATGAAACAACTTGAAATTCATTGACAAACTTATGAAAAAAGAACAGGTTAGGATCCTTTTTTTCCCCCCCAATCAGGAAATGCTTATCTTGCTGGAAATGCCAGTAAAATATAAGCAGAGGAGATATAAAAAGCTAATGCATTTCACCTGAGGCATCTGCCAAGCTCCTGGGACATTTAACCTGGAAGCAACAAAAACCTGCAACAACACCCTAACGTCATTTGTTTTCCCATAATTTACCTCCCACGATATTGTATGAGTGGAAAAAGCACATTTGGGTAGCTTCAGCTCTTTACCATATCCAATAGGCAGAAGAGTACACACGAGCAAGAGATTAATATGATGTATGTAACAAGCACCGGATTCGTTTGATTTGCATAAGGAACCTAGGAGAATGTGCTTTCTAATTCCAGTAGAAAAAAAAATCCAGTAGAATGTGCTTTTTAAGGGGCTCATTACGATCCATGGTCAAAAGATTCAAAGCCATGTGCAGTCTGATCTTTCATGCCAACTGCCAGCTCAAAATGGATGAATTATAGTGAAGTGGAATTTCACCGCAGCAACAAACAAGTCAGCATTTGGCAGCAATTAAACCACACGAAACCACAAAAACAAGAGGAAAAAGGAAAAATAAAGGAGAGATAACAAGCATGCGTTGGCTGTTCCTAGTCTTTTCCCAATCAACGTGATTTTCAAACCTTATATAACGGTCCAAATTACAGTGTAGGTACATTTTCTCCAGAAGCCATTTTTTAAGGTAACCTTTTTTTTTTTGGTTTCCATAATCAACGAGGTACTCCAAAAGAAAATTTCTATGGTCTTGTGCCCTCTATTAATTCTGCTTGCCTGGGATGTTTTTGACTTGATCACACCCCCCCCCCCCCAAAAAAAAAAAAAAAACGACTGAGCTAAATGACTCAACTAAGATGAAAATTCATGGCACTGAGTTACTCAAGATACGGTGAAAATACAGATTTACTGTTGCTACGAACCCGCAACAGAAGCTTCAACGTCTTTGTATTTTTTCACGATTTATCATTGAAACAACAGCAGCAGCACGGCTTCCGACAAAAAAAAAAGAAGAAAGAAAAGAAAAAAAAACAACAGCACGGCAAAATTCAGTACGCCCAGAAACGTCCGACCATCTTCCCTTCAAAAAATGAGCAAAAATCACAAACCACTCCCAGATATCCCAGAAGAAATCAGTGTCCAACGACTAAGGAATCCTCAAAATCTAACCAAGAATCTTCCCCTCAAAGTCGAATCTCCTCAAAACACCAGAACAAGCACGCACAAACGACAAGGACAGGCCACTCCGACCTGAGCAAACCTCCAACAACCTCAAAAAAAAAACAAACAAACAAACAAACAATCCACAGGAGCACGATAATCCACATAGCCAGATGCAAATCGAGCTGCAGAAGAACGATCATTTTGAACTAACAAGAGCAACCACCTACTTCCAAGCGGAGACATCAAAAGGAAAACAGAGATCACGTCACGGGGACCTGATTGTCGGAATTGACGAGGCAGACGCCGAAGTTGGGGCGGTAACCGGGAGGCAGTCCGTCCATCTTCTCCTTACTTAAGCCGCGCCTGAGGAAATTCGTCAGATCAGCCCGAAAACGAGAAGGAAGGAGAGAGTGAAGAGAGGTTTATAGGAAGAGGTGACGCTGACCTTTTAACATTCCAAAGCTGCGCGCGTGGGCACTGCGTCACTGTGAAGGAATACAAGGACGAATTGGACGCCAGCGAAGTGAAAGAGTAACGCTAGAGAGAGAGAAGAAAGGCGGACAGACAGAGAAGTCAGAGAGAGAGAGAGCTTTCTCCGACTCTCGCCCTTTTCACTCTCTCTCTCTCTCTCCTCTTTGTTCCTCTTATCCTGCGCACGGCTTTGCACGCACCCCGCCCCTTTGGCCACAGGGTTGACTCTTAAATTAACAATCCCAAATAGCCCCCCGTTATTTTTATTTGAGTCGCGGGGTTAGTTGGGTGCGGTCGAGTGTAGGGTAGTTTCCTTCCTCTCGAGCCCTCCTCCGTTCATCCCCGCAGCCCCATGGAAAGATCGGAAATTTAATGAATTTAAAAGGAATGGGGGGTTCACTGATGAAGTGATGATACATCCCTATGTCTTTAAGAAAAGAACGTGTTGTTTGTTAAGGTCACGACAACTAGATATGTAAATAATAGCAAGCAATCCATAACTGTAACAAAAATTCTGAGTTCATAATCGTACAGTCGTGCGCTCGGACATAAGGAAGCAATTGCCATGGCGCGAGAAAGCATTCATTTCGATATTTTCAAGGCAAAGAACATTCATCACCACAATTTCTTTCCCCACATTTCACGAGGCGACCAACCCCTGTTTAGTCCGTATATATTCGATACGATACTCCATATTTCACATGCCTGTATTCTGGACAAGCATTTTCATTGTTTTTACCTTCTCGTTTTACTCTCCAAGACGAGTACTCCCTGTCTATCGTCACCTTTTAATGCTCTCCATCCACGAACTAATCCTCTCTCCCACCAAACCAAAATAGGACCATTTGTTTGTTTTTGTTTTTTTTTTTTTTTGTGGCACAATTCAATTTCGTGATTCGCGTCTTGACTTACACGAGAAATTGAAGTATCATGAGGCACGAGAGAGAAAGAAAGAAAGGAAGAAAACCGGCCAATCTACAGTTTTAGGGGTTACGAGCTAATATTATAGATTTGGAAAGTCAATCGGCAGCCCCGTGAAAATGACCACACGAGCTTCGAGACAACCACTCATTTTTCAGGCCAAAGTTATGTTTTTTTTTCTTTTGTTTTTTTTTTTTTGTGCGCGGTATCAGTCGTTTCGTCGTCGCACGAGTCCCGAAAAGTCATGCAAACCGACGAAGGGGAGGCGCCGAGGGTGCACGGAATACCGGTGGGGGCGCGCGCGGAGGAGAGGGGCCTCTTTTGGGGGAGACAGGGGGAGAGAAGGCGCAGGTTAGCCTAGTTCCCCCTGGGGATCGGTGGAGTGCCCACGCGGAGGGGCGCACTAAACTCCAAGCCCCGAAAAACAAAAGGTAGTGGGCCGGAGGGGGAGGGAAGAGAGAGAGCGTTGACTTTTTGGGAGTCCATTACGAAGTGGGGTAGGGGGAATCCACACCTTTTGTCATGATGAGTACTAATCATCACCCCACTTCATCATCCCATCACCAACATTATAAAAAAAAAACAAAAAAGTTGCATTTGTAAAACAATATTGCAACAAGTGAACGCTCTTTTTTTCTTCTTCTTCTTTTTTTCCAATTAAAATAGGCGAATTTCGTATCCCAATTAACCTTACATATCGAATAAGATGCAAGGACATGAATGTATTTTTTTGCCCCACCATGTTGTAATAACCCGTATAGCCCGTTGACTTTGTCAAGGGTACTCAAATATAAAATTAGTTTAAATTTAAAATATCGATCGCACGTAAATCAAGTTAATTCGTTGCATTGAAAATGGGCAAAACTTCTCTTTTGTTTGATTACTCGATAAGTGCCCTTTGAAATACTCATTGTAATGTATTAAAGAATAAGGGGAAAATTTCAAATATGGCCCCAAATATCTTTATTTTCTTAAATAAGGATCTCAAGTGCCATTATTTTTTCAAATAAGAGGTTGAAGTGAACCTTATATCAAATAAGGGTCTGAACTAGCTATGTCAATCTCAAATAAGGGGCTGAGGTGACCATGGCAATTTCAACTAAGGGCTTCCCTAGTTGGCCAATTAAATATTATCGATGGTCAAGGGCATTCTTGTCCAAAGATAACTTTAAATTTAATTTGTTATTTTTCTTTATTTTTACAATTTCTTTATTTTTCTTTGCCATAGCTGGCGAGGGTTGCAGCCCTTACCTAGGCCGTTGCCCTAATCTGGCAAGGACCAGCTTCGCTTGTGGCCGATGAGGGCGATGCTTGTCGGATTGGACGAAGATCGCCTCGTTAAGGTGACACTGGCTCTCACTAGATCAGGCAAGGGCGACCGTCGCCCATCCCTCTTTGTGCATTATCGGTAGTCAGTTATCGACGACAAAGAAAAACAAAAACAAAAAAGGAAAAGAATTTAAAAAGTAAAGGAAGAAAATACCATTATTATGGCACTTCAAGCTCTAATTGAAACAATGTATATTTTTTTTTTGTCATTGTTTGAAAAAAATGATGGAATTTCAGGTAATTATTTAGAATTCTTTTTTTTTCCAAAAATAAGCATATGATAATGGGAAATTGATGGGATGGAAAGTATATTATAAGATGAGTGATACCCAGGCACGAAAAGTGTCGTAATAATGATGCACGAAATATTTTGTGGACCCACGATCACAATTTTGTTTTACGAGTGACAGCCCTGAAAGGTATCATCCACCTTATATTTACCTTTCTCCCTTCTTCGTAGTAAGAACTTCGTCGGTGTAGAAAAGGATGAAATCTTTCTCCACCCCACTTTTCGACGTGCAACAACAAATGAGATTGTTTCGAGGTAAACTTATAATTAGAAAAATATATTTTTTAAAAAAATACGTTTGGTTATATTATTCACAAAAACGAATGGATTTTCATTATTTAGCTACAAAAAGAGTTAGGTATAAATTGTTATTGATAATAAAAATGTATTGTATCGACTAATTTTTCTAAATAATATAACTAATTATTTTCGAAAAAAATATTTATATTTTTCATCAGAAAAATATTTTTTAAATCTACAGTTGTTGTTGTTGTTGTTGTTGTTGTTGTTGTTGTTGTGAAATGGACATTTGTATTTCGGTAATTTCCACAAGTCCACCGTGCAAGAAAATGAAGCACCGCCGGCAGTTGGTCCCCCGCTTTGAAATCACTCATGATGTGTCGTTTAAATGATTTGTGATTTTTTTTAACTATAAAAAATTTTAAAAAATCACTAGTCCGACTGAAAATATTGTTATTATTTTTGACCCTATAATTTTTTTAATTAACGAGTGCTTTATGCAAAAGACATAATAATGGTGCATGGATTTACGACCAGAAATAATTAACCATGCTGTTAGAAAAGCATTTTTCAAAAATAAATTATGAAAAAATTATTCTTTAAATGGCGGTGCCCACAAAATAGTAACATGTAAAGTGCTCTATAGTAAATAGATTTTTTATGCAATAGATATATGTATAAGAGTTTCGTAAATGTGTTGTTTGGTCACTTGTAATTAAGTATAGTTGATACTATAGTTCCTACACCGAAGAAAAGAAAACACAACAAAGCATAAACAAAAGAACGAATTACGCGAATCCAAATTTCGTCCCATCTCAAAGTTACTATTTTTTTGGGTACATTCTTTTTTCTAGTATCAAAACGAAATTTAAGAGTTAGCTCGGAAGCGTATTATTGCGGTTCTCATTATATTTCAGCAAGGACCTGATAGATTTTCTTCTTACGTGAAACATTTACAAAGAGAGAAGTACCTTAGTAAAACTCGTCAATAAGGTCCGGTGATTGTGAAGCGAAACTAGTGTGAGGATTATAAAGGGAAAGATTACTAAATTAAATTAGGTTCTCCGTCATAAGAAAATTCTTATAGCCTCTCACTAGAGAAGAGCCGATTACTATTTAGAATATGAAAAAGTGTGTATGTATATATAATTTTAGACTTTTATCCAAGGTGCAATATAATTTTTGAATTTTTAATTTGTTCAACGTGGATCGTGAGTTACAGCTTAATTTGCAAAGTGATTTTTAAAATTTTAATTTGTTTAATTTTGTCTGTGAACTACATGAAATAAAAGGATAATTTTGAATATTTTTATATAGTTTATGGACTAAATTGAACATGTATAAAAAAATTTAGAGTCTAAATTAATTAAATTAAAGAATTTAGTGATCATATGACACATTTAACGAAAGGTCAGGACAAGAGTTATTTTATATATGAACAAAAAAGAAGATGGATTATCAAATAATGGTACCATCTGACCGTTGCTCGTGACCGTCCGCGTGTTTGACTTTCCTAGGGTCAGAGATGAGTATGATTGGGCGAGAAAAGCTAACCCGAAACAGTACACGTGTCATGCTCCAGCGCCAACACACGAGATAAATAAGGAAGGGAGCATTGGATTGGATCCACTGTTAACCACGTGGGGACTACGTTATCCACCCTTTGAATTACGATTTTATCTGTCCTCGTACCGTACCGAAGGCGAAGGTTGCATTTCTTCTTCATATGTTAATTGCGAGATTAACGTTATCCGAAATTCTCGACGTGATCAACATCCACACGGTCGTTTGACAATAATTACGGGCCATATGTACGATCTAACAGATGTACATCCCTCATATGAGATTAAACTCAAAATCACTGGTCCAAAGTTAATCTAATCCTCTGTTTCTGGCCCTAAAAGAAATGAAATCCTCTGCTCCGTAGCTGCCCCTGAAGAACGAATACTAACGTTCTCATGAAGAGAGGCGCGATGTTTCGGTCAGCTTATGTGTCGCAAGAGGTTAGAGCTTGTGCGTTGACGGATCGAGAGAGATGTTCTATAAAGAGATCAGATGCTCAACATTAATCTGACTTTTAACTTTTTTTCTTCCTCGTTAATTTCCTGCTTTCAAGGAAGGGCTAGTATAATGGAGGAGCAGTGGAGCAAACATAAAAGGCAAGGGAGTCACGGATCAGACATGGCTAGTGGATTGAGCCTTGATGGAGGAAGAACGAGACGCCACGGCCTCTCCGACCGTCAAGTAGAGGTTATCTGGCCTCAGCAGGTCCTGCCCTTCATCTGCTCTCTGCAATTTCTCCACCACCTCTCCGAGAGGATTCACCAACACGAGCTGCGCCGGCACGAGTTCGACGTTTACCCGAGTTTCAATTGCTCATTAACCGAAAGGAAAGGAGCGCGGTTTCTGGAGTACTTACCTCGACGCCCTTCTTGTCCGTGGCTTTTCTCAGTTCCTTTAAGAGCGATACTCCACTCGTGTCTATGGCACTCACAGCTGAGATGGCAACGAGGACGTTTGTCATGCTTCAAGATCATTTACATGGTTCGAAGGCTTTTAAAACAATTTCATAACTTGCTTGCGAGCTATCCATAACATGGAAGAGAAGATAATAAACATACCCGACAAGTCCAGAATCACAAACCGAAGGCTCGACTGCTTCTTGGCATCTTCTTCCGTTTCGTGATCTTCTACCCATCTTAAGATCCTGTTACATACAACATCCAGAAAACCGGTGCATGGGTATTCCTTTTCTGTCCTGATAAACTAGTTGAGCAGCTGAGTAGTTTATACAGTAACAAGTTACCTCTCGTTCAAGTAAGTAGTATTAGCAAAGTTAATTGGAGCTTCGACGCTCAAAATGAGGAAACCGGGGACACTTATGGCTTCTTTGTAGTGACGAAGATTCCGATAGATATCCGTTCCGGGGATATTTCCCAACATAACAGTCTTCGGCCTTGTGACTTGCAGGAGGATCTTGAATATGGAAATACCAACCTGCCAAACAACGCCGTGTCACTTTGTTGAGGAGTCAATTGCCATAGAGTTCAAGAAAAGAAGAGCGACATAAACCTTCTCGCGAAATCGAAGAAAATCAGAACTTACTGCAATGGCGAGACCAACTTGGACGGAGATGAATACGACGCCCAGGAATGCGCACAGCATCACCACAAAGTCGAATTTGTCGATCTTCCAAACTGCGTAAGCAGCAGGAATGTCGATGAGGCCTATCACCGCAGTGACGATGATCGCGCCCAGCACAACGTTGGGCGTATATTGGAACAGAGGCATGAGGAAAAGAAGAGTAACCATCACAGTCACAGACATCACTATGTTTGACACTGCTGTCTTCGCTCCGGCATTGTGATTCACGGCTGACCGCGAGAAAGCCCCTGGAAAAAAGCATGCTCCCAAGAAAATTAGGCTCCAATGTCCCCCCCTTTTTCTGGTGCACTTTCCTTGCAAAGGATTCTGATAGAAAAAGGAGCCGAAAGCGTCTAAGGAGAAATCGAACCTGTAGTGACGTAGCATGAAGTAGCGGAACCGGCGATGTTCATGAGGCCGATCGCAATCATCTCCTTGTTTCCATCCACTTGGTAGTTCTTCAGTGCAGCAAATGTCCTCCCTACCGCAATTCCTTCCTGCATGACACAGCCTCAATCTTAGAAAATTTTGCCTTATTGCTTACTGGTATTTCCTGTGTGTTAGCACAAGCTTCAACTACATATTCATATAGCCACAAGTAAAGTCTCGGGGATATTCTCGTTTCAACAGATTTTAGTATTTCAACTCCTATCGAGGCAAGCAGCACATTAATTTCAACGAGTAATACATGAAAGTTAGCTTAGTCTCTGAAACTATGTCATGAAATTCTTGCGGTACTATCATACTGAAACTCCTTCATGTGCCCTTACTGTGTAAAACATTGCCTAGCAGTTTTAGCAAAAAGTTGTTAGCATCAATATCATTGCTCGTGAAGGGACCATGTAAAAATCCACTCACAGTGAGGGAGATGATGCCGGTGATGAGTCCAGTCTTGATGACAAGACCCAGATGGCTGCCATGGAAATGCAACATGTTCCAGGAAGGAGGGTTGAGGCCTTCTTGTAACTTCCCAATCTGAAAATTTGACCGACGGTATGATATGATCGCGAATGGACAGACAGGGCAGACATAACTATTTACAATAACTCATAGAGGAAATAGATTGGAATACCACACTGATGCCGTGGCGTTGAGCCTTGAAGCCGAACACGAGGAGGGTGGAGAGGATGACGGACATGAGCGGAGCGCCTGCCGACACCCAGAACAGCTTCGGCCTTCTCATGCTCTGCACGGAGTTCGCCCACACCCAGTCAACATCAACACAGCCCAAACATTACACTCTTTCCTTATGCCAAGAGAACTCGCGCCACAATGTTCTTAATCTTGTTTTTGGCTGTACAACTTGGGGTGAGCAAATCGGACCGCTCGGATCTAGACTGCCTGTACCCGATCGAGATCGGTGGTCCGATTCTCAATTCTAAAGAGTGGCGATCTGGTTTGCGGTTCTTAAAATTGAAATCGATAACCGGACCGTTCAGTTTTCGGTTTTAAGGCGTGAAAATGGATCGGACCGCCCTAACTAAACAAATTGAATTTTTTTAATTTTTTTAAAAGGTAACCCTAAATAGAATTAGGGTTATGATGAGGCCTGACATACACCATAACTCAACATAAGGATACTGGGAAGCTGGCTTATATATGTCCACTGAAAAACAGAACTATAATGACTTGTCCAGCAGCTTTTATCTTCGGCTTCCACAACTATGCAAGTGAAACCTCCATGTGAAGTTCCTACTCCAGTTGGCTATGGTCCAAGAGGTCAGAAACCTTCTCAATCTACCACGAGTGCGCAAGGAAAATCTCCATATGGATTTATTGGTCCCTCGGAACCGCTCGGGAACCGGACCGGGACCTATCACCTCTAGGTACAACTATGATTGGATTCAAATAAGCAGAGAATAACTTGCTTAAACACGGGTGCATAAGGTTTTCATATGTTTATATTAAGGACTTCATTAGCATAATAATTTTTGGGTGATCATGAGAATAACAAATATTGTGAGCCACTCCTAGTAGACACCACAATATTTTTTAATTATTTATTATATATTTTTTTGTGGCTCACATGTCAATTCGATAGTTTAAAAAAAAAGCTATCACGTAAGCGTATTCATTCTAATTATGTGCAATTTATTTTATCATCATTAGAGATCACACTTAGTTTTGAACATATGATATGTAGATATCTCATACTGTGCACATATATTACCAAACTAAGAAAGGTTTTATTATTTCTTGTACATCGGTTAGAGGCATAACAATTGGTTATCTGCAAGAGTAACAATCAAAGGCAAATTACTGGGTAAAGCTGATACGTGAGCCAAACGAGTGACTCAACTTCGTGCGATCTGTGTAGAGATTAGAATATAAACTCTTAAATAAATGATGCGAGACGTCTATTAAATATCTTTATATACACACACACACTCTTATCTTTTAGGGATGAATTATTTTAAGAGAATTATCTAAAATGTTAAGCGCCGTCTTTTAAAAATAAAAGCAAATCAGAAAAATCAACAAAAATAGATTTTTTGGGGATCACAAAAATATAATATTTTCATAAGAAAGAAATTGAGGACGGCGACGTGATATGCATCGTCATAACGATCCGCTGATCTGGAAGGCCGTAATGGAAGTCGGCCACAAAAGATGTGATGGTCAGTCGGACCGTCTCCGCAGTCGGTTTTCACAGAGAGGAGGGGAAGAAAAAGAAGAAGAAGACTGGTCGCGGTTCAGACTAGACTGATTGATAGATTGATCAATGAGGTGACGAGGAGGGGTTTACTTACGACGTGTCGCGCCACCAGAAGCAGCACCAGGAAGCACACCCCCATCAGTATCGTTTGCCACGACCACTGCACACAGCATAAGCAACAACCCATCCACAACTTCAGCTCCAAGTCAACAGCTTTAGACCAGTAATACGAAGATTTGCCTGCCTCGTGCAATTGAGTTTCAGACAACCTGTGAGGGCGTTTTGTTCTACTCAAATGTCTGTATATGTATAAAAGAAAAAAAAATCCATTTTTCGGTGGTCTGCTCTGCTCGCAGCTGATTAATGAGCTATGCTGTTTTTTTACCTGGCAGGTCAAGACAAACTGAATAAATCTCAGAGAGTCCGGAAAGCAGAGAGAGACACGTGAAAGCGACAAGGGAATTAAAAGAGCTCTGAAATTTTTGGCTTTCACGAACTTTGGCTCCAAAATGGAGGAGTAAACTGAACTTGATTGGTTGTCAAAGAGAGAAGAGATTTGAAAGCTTAAAAAAAAAGGGCGGGGGTTGATTAGAGGAATAGCCGAATCACCCCGTTGGTGCGGTGGAACACAGAGGTCAAAACAGGGACCAGACCCATCTGCTTCGTGAAGTTCACGATCCCGAGCAGGCTTTTCAGCTGTTGCAGCGACACTATAATTGCAGCCCCCGCCATGAACCCGATCAGAGTCGCCTTCGACAGGAAGTCGATGATGAATCCCAGCCTGTCAGTTGCCGGAAAATCAGTAAAAAAACATGAAATCCGAGGGGGGGAATTGAGGTGGTGGCCAGAAGACGGAACCTTAGCAGTCCTAGAGAAGCTTGGAAGAGGCCAGCGAAGAAGGTGGAAGAGAAGGCAAGCTGGAGGAACAAGAGCGGCTGCTTGGCGGGCGACACCTCTTGCCTCAGCATCGAACCCATGATCAGCGATGCTATAGACACCGGCCCCACCGCCAGATCCCTCGAGCTCCCCAGCACCGCGTACACCAGAGGCGGTACGAAGCTTGAATCTTCCATTTCCAATAGAGTCAACACCCAACGACACAAAAGGCGAGAAAATAAAAATATATATGTCCTTTCAATGAAACAGTGCGTAATTTGAAGCGGCGAGAAAGAGGAGAGCAGTCCACTCACAGAGACCCACAATGGGTGGTAAGCTCGCTAGCTTCGCGTAGCTTATTCCCTGCACATTTAAGTCCGAAAGATAGATAAGAATCTCAAAAACCATTAGCTTTAATCAGTAGCTACTTTAAAAGTCGGTGTACTCCTAAGAATCTAAGCTTAAGAAAAGGATATTATTAACCATTTAGTGACGAAGTGTCGAATGTAGTCAACCGAAAGTATAAGTGTGCGTGAGGTTAGGTGACGATCTTGACATGATGAGCTAACTGAGGTTACCTGAGGAATGGCCAAGCTGGCGATGGTGAGGCCGGAGACGACGTCTGACTTGAAGAGCTTGAGGCTGTAGTATGGGCCCCACTGGAGGATCGGGAACACGTATTGGGCGCCGAGGATCCACCGCGTCCTTGCCGGCTGCCCCTTGAACTGCCGGAGCGGGTCGTCGGGGAAGAACGTCTCCTTCAGCCTCGACCCCAGCTTCTGGGCCGCCGTCCTCGCGGGTGGGGCCGCCACCCTGTGCACCTTCATGGCCGTTATCTCCATGCAATGCGACTGCGAGTCGAGGCTCGTCGTTGTGGTGTTATGACTAGGGTTCGGATCCATGCGACCCAGAAAGACAGAGAGACGGGTGTGATTTCTAGTGTTTCGTCTATTTGGTTTCAAGGTTTATGGTTTGAGCAGAGTGGCAAACTTTTGCTTTTTATTATGTGATGTAGCAGTACCATCCCATCGATCGACGACCGCTACCGAACAAAACTTCTCTGCAGATGAAATTTTCGGTTTTCTCTTCTTTTTAGGTAGGAATATGGTAGGACAGCCTTTTCTCTCTCTCTCTCTATATATATATATATACTTTCTCGAAATAAAAAATAAACATTGGAGTTCAAGGAAATTATCAAAACAAGATTATGGCAAAAAGCTACCCTATGATTTCTTTGTACCATAATAGTGACCGATCACTGAATTCATTTTTAATAACAAGCACACGTCGATAACTCCATTTATTGTTACGGCTTTGACTTTCGACGGTACATGCCGAGGTTTGGCATCCCTAGCACCATCATTAAACAGAATAAAAAAGATTGAACGGGCATAGATTTAACGCTTATGAGAGCAAAATCTTTACGAAATTCTTTAGATCTCTTTTGAAACTAGACTTGTTTACTAACACAACTCGAGGAAAGCTAAACCTCGAAAATCACAAATAAAAACTAGATTAGGTAGAAATCTCCACAAAAAAATGAGAAAGAAAAGCTTCCAGAATTTAGATTAAATTGGAAGAGAAAAGATTCCAAACAAGAGGAAAGCAAGAAAATGAAATAGAAAGTCAAAATAACCTAAGAAAATGGGGGAGAAAAGGGAGAGATCTAAGTCAAATCCTCCCTCTATAAAGGTTGAAGAAGAAAGTGTGTGAAGAAGAGAGAGAAAGGCGAGAAAAAAACTAGAGCCTTGTTTAAGTAATCTGTTTTTATTGAATTGGAGAGTTGACTACACATTCACATTGTATGGAACTTCTTTCATGCAGTGTTTATTTTTCAGGAATTGTTTAATAAGAAATGCTTCCATGACAATGCTGTCAGGGATGGTATAATCTCAACCGTCAATCGTAAGCCCACATTCCGTCATCGCGTATTTTGCATAAATCACTTATTGATTAAGATATCGTGTCGTCAGAAATAATTGACAGTGCTATTAAACTGTTAGGCTAGCAACTTCCTTGTTTTAAATGTGCATGTGATGTTCAAGGTTCCAAATCAATATCTGCGAAGAAACAACTTCTATAAAGACCTATGTTGTGATACTTCGGGCATGTGTAGCATTAAGATGGTGCCGAACTCGGTTTGATGTTCAACATTAGCACTGATTCATTGGCATGAACTCATCTCCCTCGTCCTCATAACATATACGCCTCGGAATCTGAAAAAATAGAATAACCATAATAACTCAGATGAAAAAGAGATTGCATAACGTACAATGATAGCCCGTACAGAATTCATTCTAACACCCAATAATACGCGCCATGTTTTAGGGCGAGGAGCAATTCGCACGGACGAGCCAGAGACATGCGACATTGGTCGTTCGCGAGCTGCCAAAATGTGTCACAAACTCATATGTTAATCCGTATTTGTTTTAATGTGTCATATATGCGTGGGTCGTTTTAAACTCAAAATATGGGTCATAAGTAGGTTTTGAAAAGTAAAGTCCAAAAAAAGATGGGCGTAAGTGTATCAATTAGTGGCCCACTTTCAACCCAAATTAAATATGGAGTCGGTCCATGAAGCTGCCCATTCTTTTTTTATTTTTTTGGTCAAAAGGCGACAGCTTAAGGAGAAAAATTACTAAACATGACTTTTGGTTGGGATCATGAATGGCTCGTTGAATTTGGATTATGTGTAAATAAGTAAAAAAGAATTATATAGGTCAATTTGAGCTAGACAATCGACTCGACCTATCCATTTAATGGACCTAGTTGTCCGAGAAATCACTGAGTTTGTGTTTAAGTAGAATGTGCTCACGTCGAAGAGGAGTTGTTTTCCCAGGACCAAAGCAGGTAGAATATTGCGAAAATTAAGGACAGAAAAGATCACGTAATTTGTCTTATGTCCTAACATGTTACGAGCATTCATCACATGGATTCGCAAATAATGTTCGTGGGACTTTTTAACGTGGAGTCTCTCAATGATTGAAATCCCACATGCATTCACGCATGAGAACAAAGACTGGAAAAAAGCCTGTTTGTGTGTCTGTTTTTTGGTTGCTTCCCCATTTCTTGTTTTTACTCTTCCTTTAAGCATTAGCTAAAAATTAGCTCCACCACTCAACTTCTAAGAAGAAGAAGAAGAAGAATCATCGTTGCTGCAACATTTGGATAAAGAGATGGGTGGAGATCTCTTCGTGTGAAGTTCGAGTTGTTTACGGAGGTGGGAAAAAAGTATCAAAATATCATAAACCTGTCGCAAAGTCTTACCATTGACGTTATCTAATCTTACACCTTTTGTATTTGTGTCAATTGAGTCGATTTATCATTTTTGGCTGAGAATCAACAAAGTGGATGCTAAACGGCCTAATGTAGCACAAGTGGTGTTGATGTGAGCCTTTTCTTTTTATCTTATTTTTCTTTCCTTTCATTTTGACCAGCAACAATGCTCGCCCACCATTGATGAGGGTCGCGGCCCACCCCCATAGGCAGCTGAAAAGAAAAGAAAAAAGGAACACAAAATAATTACAAAAGATACACATCAGCTCCGACCGTGCCAATAGTACAACCGACGTTCACGTCGGTGATTTCGATTAAAATTGACCGGATGGAAGTGAGATGTGTCATCCACGTCAACAAATTAACAGTGAAATTTAACAGAAGTGAATGGAGGGTAGGTTTGTCACAAGTATATCAGTTTATTATTTTTCATGATAAAAAATTAGTTTAGGATCAGCTGTACTAGTTTGGTAATTTTTGTGATATACATTAATTTTTAAAAAATAAATTAAAAAAAGAAAACCATAATCAATGGTGAGGGCGCTACTGCCACCCTATCGTTGCGGAGAGAGCTAACGATGGTGAGGAAGTGGTTGGCGAGGGACTGCTAGCTCTCATATGATCTCCTTCACCACAAGTTCTTTTTTTTTAAATAATTTAAATAAAAATTAAATTAAAAAATCAGATTCTGACCAAAATAATGCCGTTTTTGCCACATTATTGCCATGTAGGAGAGAGAAAATGTTTAAAAAGGCCACGTTAGCATTTTTCGTTAGCCAAATTAGATAGAATTAACAAAAAGACTCGATTTCATTTTTTTCTTTTTGCAAGTTTTAGGACTGAGTTGTTTTTGTGTTACACATTTCAAGACTTTTAGCCAACATATCTCTAAAATATTTGGTGTGGATTGTTTCTTCATGGATCAAGACAAACTGTCCGTTACCACTGGCAGGATAAATTCTTCAAGTGGGGAGGATGAAACGACCCTCTATCTCTACGTTCTTTTCTGTAAATGTATGACAAGTTTTGCATGATAAATGCTCGGCAAAGTTAGATATATTTTGTGCCGGGAGAGGAGGGGGGCGGGGATCAATTCTGTAATGCCCTAACTTAGAGCACTGGATATAAAAGATGATGCGCATAGTTCTTCAATCTAATTTCTTACCAAGTACTAAATGAACTTTTAGGGCAACCACGAGCTTGAAAAAAAGTATGCAAATACCGTAATTTTAACCCCTCAAAGTCGACAGTGGCTGGGTTGGTCCGTTGGGATTTCCAATTTAGGAACCGAAAGGTATATATATTGAGTTCCATCAACTGACTGAAAATAACTCTGGGTCTTAAATTAGTTGCGTAGACCAAAAGCCTGAAGTTAACTGATTCATCTTGTCTTCTCTCTCACACCACATCAGATGGCGGTCGAATTTGTGTCGTGAAAGTTAGAGCATGTCCCACAACTTTTCCTTTTTATCAAGAACGTTTGGAATTGTTGTCTTGGCTTCTTCTTCTTTCTTCTTATTCTTCTTTTTTTTTTTTGGATAACACCACGAAAAATCCTAAACTAGCACACTTATGATAAATTTATCCCAAATATTTTTCTAACCACAAAAAATCTCAAATTGGTACATATCTACGATAAATTTACCTCAATCTATTTTTTTTACCATAAAAAATTTTAAACTAATATACTTGTGATAAATTTATTTCAAACTGAAACACTTATGACAAATTTACCTTCTTCTAGTTCCTGTTAAATTGGGTTAACACCACTAAAAAATTCAAACAGATACACATGTGGTAAAAAGAAGATAAAAACTTCAAACTAGTACACCCGTCAACTGTCATATGCTATCCAACTCAGCAATTTGACAGTAAAATTTTACGAATGATAAATTTATTATAAGTGTACCAATTTTGGGTACATAGATGTATCGATTTAGAATTTTTGGTGGTCAAAAAAATAATTTATAGTAAAATTATCACGTATATACTAATTTGAAATTTTTTGCGATATAAATTTTTTTTCCCTTTTATGTGCTGGCATAGGTGCTCTACATCCCAACCTGATCACAATATTTCATTTTTCCCGTCACGAGACACGTGGGGATTGGCGAAATAGTTTTTTTTTCCCCCTCAAAAGGAAAAAGACACTACAAAAAAGTTTGGCTGACCCAATTTGACACCCAAAGGGTCATCCTTTATGGCTAGATCTTTACACGATCCAGCAAAAAGGAGAGAGCCCTTTTTCTCTCTCAACTAGTGCGATTATTCACCTCTTGTTCGGATTGGCAGATCGAGCACCAATCGCATTATCATAGTCCACGAATCCGATTGCCAAGAAGGATCATATTGAATCAAATCAAACATGAATCATGTGCAGCATGATGCTTTTGAATGGTGGCACAGTTGATATCCTTGCAAAAGTGCCTTCCTTCCTCATCAATTATAGACTGAGGGTCGCATACTCGCATGCATTCGGATAAGAGAAACACTAGAGATAAACTTGACCGACGTTGTGGGGACTCACGCTTCGCCAACCCAACGAGGTAGTGACAATAAAGAACGGATTCGGGCATGTGGAAAAAGGTCGCAAGCCAGGTCTCCACTTCCTTTAATGATTAAGAATGATTTCTGGAGATCCTCTCTCCAAGGTGACGAGCTTCTTTCTTTGATTGTAACTGAGAAAGGGACATGATGAAAACGAGGAGGAAGATGAGATTAGGAGATCTTTTTTCCATCTCTTTTCTTGCTTTTAGAAAGGAATGTCCACATGACACAACAAAGTGAAAAGGGAGAATCCGATGATAAGTTCAGTAGGAAAATTGTCAAAAAAGTCTTAAATTTATTATATTTTTATTAATTCAGTCTTTAATTTTTTCACTTTGTCAATTCAATTTTGAATCTTTTCTATTTGTGCCAATTCAATCCTAAATCTTTTATATTTAAGGCAATTCAGTCCATCCGATAAATTTTTGTCGGTTGGCGTTGTCGGATAAATTTTTAGTAATATTTTGATAGTTTTCTTAATTTTTTTGTTCTCCTTCTTCCTTGTCAATAGCCGCCCGCCAGGCAAGGCCGAGCTAGCCATGGCGTCGCCATTGCCAATTCCTTCCTCCAACTCGAACCCTAAACATTACCGAGAGAGAGAGAGAGAGAGAGAGAGGTGGCCAGCTTGGGAACAAGACGAGAGATTCAAAGGGCTCGAGTTGGAGGAAGGACTTGGCAATGGTGATGGCGAGGCTGGCGACGCTCAGCCTTGTCCAACGGTGCTGATGCCAGTGGCTCATTGGCCCTCTCCTCTAGCCAGTTGTCGGTGGCTGTAGGAAGAAGGAGAAACGAAAACAAAAAGAAAGAAAAGAGAAAAAAAAATAAAATAATATTAAAAATTATCTCGACAAAGTCTTATCAGAGTCCACCAGTGTTCACATCAACGCCAACCGGCCAAACTTGACCGGATGGACTGAATGACACAAATATAAAAGGTTGCGGATAGAATTGAAAAAAATATATTTAAGACTAAATCTGCATAAATGCAAAAAGTTTAGGACTGAATTGACAAAATTAAAAGGTTTATGACTGAATTAGTAAAAGTGCGATAGGCTTAGGACTTTTTTGATGATATTCTCTAACTTCAGTTCGGTTTGAGAAGATGTGGAACCAAACTGAACTTGTGCTCAGCCTTGGCTATAATCGGGTTGAGCACGACTCAATTATTGGAATACTCTCTTGTAATATACCATGTGACTAAAGTAGGAAAAAGTAAAGTTATCAAAAAAGTCTTACATATATTTTAATTGTGTCAATTCAGTCTTAATTTTTTTTTTCCAATTTAGTCCTAAAAACCTTTTCTTTTGTGTCAATTTAGTTTATCTAGCCAATTTTAGTTGAAAATCACTGACATGGCTTGATCGGCACCGACATGGACAAATTTTATTAGTTTTTTTAATTCTCTCTTTTTCGTTCTTTTATGTTTTTCTTTTCTTTTCTTTTCTTTTTTCTCGAAGCTTAAGGCGGAGACACCCTCGCTGACACTGGGGAAGGGCATTTCAGACCCTGTCCAGACCCAACGAAGGCCGTGACACTCTCGGGTAGTGCTAGCAAGGGCGTCCCGGCCTTAAGTCTACAGAAAAACAGTGAAGAAAAGAAAAAGAAAAAAAGAAAATAATTATAAAAAATCCAAAACAATATTACACATGAAAATACGTCCACGTCAGCACATGTTGTGCCGCGTAAGACGGACGGCGTCTACTTAGTGTTTTCCTGCCAATTTAGTCAGATGGATTGAATTGACACAAATACAAAAGATTTACGACTGAATTGATAGAAAAAAAAGGATTAGAACTAAATTTTCATAATTGCAATATATTTAAGATTATTATTATTATTATTATTATTATTATTATTATTATTATTATTATTATTATTATTATTATTATTTTTGTAATTTTCCAGGCTAAAGTGCGTCAAATTTGTAGAGAAGATTTAGGATACGTAGCGGTATCTTTATTGCGATCGCGCATCCTTGCACATGAGATCGAGATTCCGACACAAAGATGAACAAATTAACTAGCGGGAAATAACAGGTGTTCTAGGAGCTTCAAAAGGGCCGCAAATTGTTGAACCTCACCTAGTCGGTGGATAGACACCACATCCTCTTGACTCCTGAGGCCACAAATCCTAAGCGAAAAGCTATTCAAAGTAAAGATTCCAACTCAGTTATCCCAAGTTCGGCCACCACTAGCTACGAACAACATTCGGCCGTCTCTCTGGTCTCTCTCTCACGTTGTATCTGATCTTTAGGAAAAGTTCTTAGGACAAGGCGCCATGGCACCGACTTTGTAGGATGAAAGGAGTGGCTTCTTTTTCTCTCCTCCATTTGGTCGTCTTTTCCTACCAGAAAAACATAAAGGAGTCCTAGAAAATGTTCTACTTTTGAAGTATGGTTGACATTCTTTGGACCACATGCATGTCCTTGCAATCATGATAAATCTTTGCCCATGATACCACCGCAAATAGCCTCTTTTTGTGGTTTAGAATGGTTCTCAATTTGAAGAATTTGAAGAAGGAGAAGCAGCAGCAGCAGCAGCATCTCAGTTTTGCTTTTCTGGGACCGTATTCTTTGCACCGTGGCTCTGCTGGGGCCTCTTTCTAGGGGTGAGCATGGTTCCAACCGGACCAATGGGAACCGATTGGTTCCAGCTTCCAAGATATAGATGGTAGGTTTCAGGTTTCAAAAATGAGAGAACCTGCTTTGAGGGGTAGATTTCGGGTTTTAGGTAAATGGAACCAAGAATCGAAACCTGAAATCTGAAGCAAGCTTGTATATTTTTTCTTGGTACATGTCTTCACGTCATTCTGAGGTATTTCATAAGAATGATAATGAGTATGTAATCCAGAACTGCTTTATTATTGAGTCTTTTACTTTGTTATTATTTCATATTTTTCGTGTGTCAAATTATGAGTTATGGTTAGTAGAAGATGGTGTTCATTAGATATAATTAGTCACAATGATTGTTCAATTAAGAATATATATGGAACTTGGGTGAAACCTGAAATCGACACTGGAACTTGGGATAGGGTAGGTTTATATGTAGGGTAGGTTTCAGATTCCCAAAAATGAGGCACCTGTATAGAATGGTAGATTCTAGGTTTCAGATGGAACCTGTACGGAACTTGGAACCGCTCACCCGGCTCTCTCCATGCACATATTATCTTCTTCAAATGGCCTCACTAAACACTAAAGAGGGAAAAAAGTGATGGTTTTAAATGGGTGGTCCTTGACAATTCTCCTTATATGCGACTTCGTCTCTTAACTGTTAATCTGTTCAATGTGATCCCTGAGTTTTAGCTCGATACGCAATGTCTTCTATGAACATATTATTGAAACTTTAACTAAGTGTATGGCATCCCTCCTTATACTCATATAGCATTTTCGGTTAAGTTCAAATTTTTGACCGGGGCCGACTTAAATGCAATTTATGTGAAAATATTATCACCAAATGAAAATATTTTTACTACCTATAACGCAAATGCAAACTACAGCAATGATATATTTTTGTTTAGGGGTTGGATTGATGCCTAGTTTTCTTATGAGATAATTGACTAAATATGATATCCAAAATTTTGGTGCTAACAAATGGCACATTATTTAAGTGGTTTAATTTAATGTTCTAGTAAGGTTATCCTAAAGAGTCGGATATACCCTATTCAGGGAAAGTGCCAAAAGAGTCCCAAATTTATTGTATTGGTATTAAGACAGTCTTAAAAATTTTGCATTGGTGCTAGTTCGGTCCTAAACCTTTTGCATTTGTGTCAATTCAGTTCTAAGCCTTTTGTATTGGGTCAATTCGATTAATTTTGGCTGAAAATTCGCTAACATGGATGTTGTTTCTCTTATGTGGTATGGCTGGCGCTGATGATTAAGTCAATCTAATCAATTTTGATTGGGAATATTATTTTAATATTTTAAATAAATTTTAATGATTGAGAGAAAAGAAAAACAAAAAAACCAAAAAATTTATCAAAAAATCTATTAAGAATATTTGATAATAATAAAATAACACCAAAAAAATTTCCACCTCAGTGCCAGGCGTGCCATGTAGGACAATTGATGTCCACATCAACTTTAGAGTAATTGACATTAATGCAAAAAGTTTAGTACTGAATTGGCACCAATGAATATGATTTAAGATTGAATTGACATCAATAAAAGATTTAAGAATGAATTAGCTCTAATGCAAAAGGTTTAAGACTGAATTGACATCAATAAAAGATGTAGTATTGAATTGACATCAATGTAATAGGCTTATGACTTTTTGACACTTTTCCCATCATTTTATACATTTTGTCACGAGTTGTATAATAATTTGTCACATAGGCCAACGTAATCCCTACTAATTACTGAGTAATTAGAACTGGTATGTAATGTTCTTAAAATAAAAGTAACTCTCCGGACATCTCGTCAAATCAATCGGGTCTTGAATGCTTCATAAGTCAAATTATATATTCTTATCTGCCCACTATAAGGTCACTATTTTTGGCTATGCCCCATGGATTCTTGCAGAATCTGTAAGGCAGCTGCTTTCTTTCCCTTAATCGATTGGGCTCTTAGAAAATATACATCTCGTGCAAATGTTGACAATCCAGGCAGTCCGTCCCTACTGAATGATGATTAATTTGTCATGATACTCAACAGGAGGTGGGGTTAGCTAGAGGATTAAACGTGCGTCTGAGGTGATCAGATGAATTATCAACGGGTGTTGTCGTTGACAGGGGCCACGCGATATAACCGTGCTGAACGTCATTATCCTCGCTCCCACCCCTAGAAGAACTTGTATCTGGTCTCAACATGTATCGGTGATTGTCGAGCAAGAGTATGATTACCATGTTGATATGAACGTTTCTCTCTCTCAATAACACAAGTCAATCTCGTTCAAGATTGTCTCCTACGTACCTCTAACATCATATTGCATGAAAGTGACGACCTGCTCGATCTACATTGAAGCGCACCAACGTGTGTCGCCAAAAATAGCAAAAGTTACCAAAAAAGTTCCTAAACCTATTGTATTTGTGCCTATTTAGCCATAAGCTTTTTAACTGTGCAAATTCAATCTTAAATCTTTTCAATTTGTCGATTTAGTCTTTCCAATCAATTTTATTCAGCTATCATTGTCCTATGTGGCGTACCAGCCTCGACGTTGAAGCTTTTTATTGTTCTTTTATTTTTTGTGATTTTTTTCTTTATTTTTTCCATTTGGTATTTTTTTTTCCTTTTCTTTTTGCCGATAGCTAATCTCGATAGATGGCTAGCCACTAACAATGCCCGAAGAGGGCTAGGCGAGGGTCTCCCTTGCCCAATTTAGTGAGGGACAACATTGTTAGGATGCATGTGCGAGTTATGATATAAAAAATTCATATTGAAGAATTGATATGATATTGTGCATTTAATATATTCTAGTTGACCAATAATTCATCCATGAGCTTAAGTTTGTTTGCGATAGTGGGTTCAACTAGATATATTGACGGGCTTAAACTTAGATTTTCTCCCTAAGTAAAAGGTATTAAGCTTCTATTATGCGCTCTCACAAATAAGTATCAGAGCTTATGGTTAGTGACTGATGCGATTTTTGACCACAGACATTATGGTGTAGCAACATGCGCCCGATTAGAACCAACGCAAAAAGGTGTAAGACTAAATTGACACTAATAAAATTTTTTAAAACTGAACCGATACCAATGCAATAATAGATTTAGGAATTTTTTCTAACACTTCTTCCCCTGATTCACGTATGTATAGGCATAGTACGACGGATACATCTCTGTCGGTCGCGACCAAGACTGGGAGTTGAGGCCCATCAGCAGCCATCAAAAGGCCAACTCCGAGCCATGGGTCGTGAATCCTACGAAGCCATGGCCCAAACAAGAGGCCCATATCGTCTATTCGTTAAATGTTAAAACCATCCCCCAAACCAAAAAACCCTAGCGACTAGAACTTTCCACTTTCTTCGCGAAGCTTCAAGACCCTCTGTTTTAAAGCCCCTCGGAGACCCTCAACGTAGCCTTCTTACAGCCTTGAAACTCCCCCTAAAACCCTAGCCTGAAGGATAAGGACGAGAATGTCGAAGCGACTAGTGCCGCTGCTGAACCGCGTGCTGGTGGAGAAGATCGTCCCTCCCTCCAAGACCACCGCCGGCATCTTTCTCCCGGAGAAATCCTCCCAGGTAACTACGTCCATCCGCCTGCAGTTAAAATACACGGTGATGCACCGCCGTCCGTCTGTTTCGCTTCGATTGATTCGATCCGCTTGTGATTTCTGAAAACAGCTGAACTCGGGGAAGGTGGTGGCGGTGGGACACGGGGCGAGAGACTCGCACGGGAACGCGATCCCGGTCTCCGTCAAGGAGGGAGACACGGTGCTCTTGCCTGAGTACGGAGGGACTCAGGTGAAACTGGGGGAGAAGGAGTATCACCTGTACAGGGATGAGGACATCTTGGGGACGCTGCACGATTGATCCTCGGTCTGTGCACGGTTGGTCGGTTGATTTTGTCGTACTGTTAGGTGGGGTTTTTGGGCGGATTTTTCGCTTGATGTGGAACGGGATGGTCGAGTTCGAGATCAAATTTGTGTCCTGTTTAATGATTTGTGCGATGTTAGGTTCGATTCTTCTCCAACGTGAATTGTAGACTCTGTTTCGTTTTATTTTTCGATCTGTTTTTTTGTTTCTCCGGCGCGCGCGCGCGCGCTGAAAAGGAGCAGAAATTCGTTCGCGTTAGCTCATCTTTTGTTCTCGGGAATACATGACATTTTACAAAAATAAGCTCAAATGTTCGTCATCATAATCACAAGCTCACCGCCATCTCGGTGGCTGCCTGCCGTTTTTGTTTTTGCGTTAATAACATTTAAAATCTTAAATTTTATCATAAATTGTATATGTGGTAAATTTAATTTTTATTAATTTCGTTAAATTTAATTATTTAAGTGTTGATTTTATGATACGTGAGAATTGACGGTTGTACCAGTTTAAAATTTTTATTATGTATTAATTTGAAATTTTTGGTGATATTGATACAATTTAGCATAAGTTAAATTTGTCACATATATCAGTTTGGGCTTTTCGTGATCAAATAAATTAATTTAGGGTAAATTTATCGTATAATTGTTAGTTTTAGGATTTTTTGTTATAAAAAAATAATTTTGAGTTGGGGGTTTTTTATGGTTAAAAAGATTATTTGAGGTAAATTCGTGCACCCGTTTGGGATTTTTATGATATTATTTTTTTATATAGAGTTAATAATGTGTCAATATTTTAAATTGATATATTTGTGATAAGTTTATATTAAATTAATTTTTTGATCATAAAAACTTTAAATTAGTATACTAAACTTCAAATGGGTACATTTGATATATTTATGATAAACAAAGAATAAAAATTTCAAATTAGAATATTGGCTAATTGTTGCATGTTATTCAAATAGGTAATTTGACATAATATATTTTAACAATTTAAATTTTAAAATTTAATGAAAGTTATTGAATTAAAATTGTATAAATCCGGAATTTTTGGATAAAAAATTAATTTAGAATAAATTTATTTAAGATATATTAATTTAAAATTTTTCGTGATAAAAAATTAATTTGAAGTTAAATATATACACAGATTTATTAGTTTGAATTTTTTGAGATAATTTATCACAGGTTTATCGAGTTAATTATGCAAGTAAGTTTGAAGAGTGGGTTTACTTAAATTTTTGAGATTTTTTGTGATATTAATTTTTTTACAAGTAAATGAAAAAGATTGAGAATAAAAAAAATTAGGGTTGTGTCAAATACATTTACATTCTTTTTTTATTCTAAAAATAAAAATTTTATATAGTTATTAGAAGTGTCTTTTTATTCAGAAATTATTTTTGAGAATAGAGTTAAATAAAAATTATTTTCGAAAACTGAAGCGTTAACCACGTCATCTTTAATTTGTCGTCGCCTTCCATTGGATCAACTCTGGGATGCAGCGAAACAAAAAAAATAAAAATAAAATAACCCCACCCCACTGCGACTCGGAAGTTTTGCTCGGTGAGAACAGACAAAAAAAAAAAAAAAACAATTGACATGAAGCAAACAGAGCAAAGACCAGGTAGTTTCAGTCTTCAATTATCTTCTTCTTCATCCTAGATTTCTTGTCAGAATGCTCCTTTTGACTGAGATGTTGTAGCTGAACCGTGATCTCGGGAATGCTCTGAGAACTCTGCAGTTGTTGCACTGCCATGGCCATGACCGACCTCGCCCAGAGTTCTTATCAGGGAATGCAGGAGTGGATGGACCGATTCAAAGCAGACTCAACTAGCCCACCGTCGCGGGGGAAGCCGACACTAATTCAAATTGGGCCGATGAAGCCCAGAGAAAGAAATCTCTCCCATGAGCTAGTTGGGCTCTTAACCCTCCCTCGGCCATTATGGGGGAGGCCCAGTTGTTTTTGTTCAAGAGTGCTTTTATAGCAAATCTTCCGTGCATGTTCATAAACCCCGATTGCAGTCTCCAATAATCAAGCGCAAAATGGCTTGTTCGAGTCTCAGCGGCTACATGCAACTTTTTTGTGGGTTAGGACCACTTGTACATGTCAAATGCGGTACTAAACTAGTTAGCAGGACTTGTAGTTGTAGGGGATCCCACGAGTTTCAGATAGCCAGGTCTCTGCCCCGTGCTCTTCGATAGAGAAATGTACGTGCATCATTCCATGGATGCCATGCCACACATTCTGTGGGTCACGTAAGTTCACCACCTTACTAACTCCATTCGATAATTTTACCTGATAATTATGAATGGTGGATGCACTTAAGATATGTGATCAAGGACCGACCTACTTTTGTGTGTTTCGCGCACGCGTTTATTAATGGTGAGCAAAAAAATGGGGATCCACTTGAACCTTTGCGTGTGTCGCGCACGCGTTTATTAAGGGTGAGCAAAAAAATCGGAATCTACCCAAATCGAACCAGATCGTACCCAACCGGCTGATTTTGGATGTTTGGTTTCAATTTGCTGGAAAAGGCATGTATCAGTCCGGTTCCTGATTTCAGGTGGGAACCATCCAACCGGACCAAACATTTACATAATTGCAAGGAAATTGCAATTTGAATGCCTCGTCGAGCTCGGTTGATGTAAATTTAGGCCGAGACATAGCTTGATATGCCTACCGCCCCGTGTTATCGTTATTATATTTGTTGTTGATTCTTGAACTTCTAAAAGTTGTAACTTTTTAATGATGGCATTTCTTAGTCGACCATATTTACTTTTTACTTTGTACAATACCGAACTTTCTTTTCGGCCACAACTGTAACCGGTCTTGAATCAGATTAATCATTATTTCAGGGGAGATTGGTGTGGGAAAATTTCAACATTGAGATTGTAACAAGTGGAGTTGAAAAGCCAAATCATAAAAAAAAATAAAAAAAAATTAATGCTACCGCGACTTACCAAGTCGATAGGACCAGTTCTATGGATACATCCGAGAATCGGACCGGATCGGTTTATCTCGAAAGATACTTAGTTGATTCCTGATCAATAAGGGGTGTTAAAAAGAAACAAAATCTATGCTAACCCAACAAGACCACAACTTGCTAAGACCAATCATAGCAAGAACCCAGGAGAGGGGTCCAATGACCCAGTGCTTGTTGACCCATGCCCTCTTCAAACTTCACTGCCCTGTACTATGCCAATTGGAGAATAAAATACACCAAGATTTGAATAAATTTCCGGAGACAACGGCTATTAATACTGGACAGTCCCACAACACCCTCTCCCAAGCAATATCACTACAAAAAAGAAAGGAAAGAACTGCACCAAACCCAGAAGCAACCAAGCCACCAGATGCCAAAACACACCCAAGAATCAAAGAGCATCAGAAAGAGGGTTTCCCAACTCCAAGATATTCACAACACTGTCAAGGCACTCTGCTTCATAAGAAATCTTTAAGAAGGTTCCAGGAATCATGGGTCATGTGACTGGACCCATAAGATAAGCAAGAACCTAGGTTTTGTGTCTCCTCTCTCCTCTCTCTCTCTCTCTCTCTCTCTCTCTCTCTCAAAATTCCCACAGAAGGTTCTCTTCTCAGAATTCAGTCAAAACCCCACTTTTTCGTCGCGCTCCCAAGTCCGCTTCAGCGTAAGAGATCTCATTTTTTTTGGGAGTTTCTGCCCAAGTCAGTGCAATGACAGCTTCTGCAGAGCCTGGGAGGACAAGGACGGGAAGGAGACACTGTCTCGGAGCGAGGAGCGCAGTTTTCTTGGTATGGGTCGTCCTTGTTTTCTCGGCGGAGCTGATTCTGCTTCTCGCGGTGCAAGATAAGAGCACCAGGGCGACGACGGCTAGTAGAAGCGTCTCCTCAGAGACGTCTGGTGAAATTGGAGCGACGAACAGCGGCGAACGATCTTCTGCTAGCAGCGTCAAGTCTCTATCAAGAAAAGCGAAGACCTTTCACGCAACCACCGTCCGTGCGCCTTCCAACCCTAGCAGCGACGAGCTTGCGGATGCCAATGGAGATCCAGACACGGTGTATGAAGAAGATAAGAGGATAATTCACACAGGTCCAAATCCTCTTCACAACTAGCGGAAGAAGAAGGGAACAGAAAAAATAATAAAGTCACTAGCTGGTGTAGGTACTTAGTTTAATCTTTGTAGCTCTTCTTTAGCCACTGTCAAAATTTAATGCTGCGAGAGTCCAAGCGAGAAATAGATGACTGTGATCTCATCTTCCTGTCATCAGTATATGTAATTTTTTTTTCTGGGTTTTAGTTAAGAACGGTAGAAGTGAGAGCATCAGTCTAGCCTTTTTCAGACGATGTTTAATGTGGTTCTGGGCAAGTGTTTGCAGATGGGGAGAGAGAGAGTGGGAGGGAGAGGACAATGAAGAGGCTAGGCTTTAATGCTCTCGATTCTTAATTCCTGTTCACAATTCTTCTTCTTCTTCCCCTCCTCCTCCCCCCCGTTTTCCTCTTATGTACATTTCTATTGGTATCAATTCATTGTGTTTGAATTTTGTCTAACAATGAATGTATTCATCTTGAATATTGAGCACGATCAGGAGTTTGTAGTTAACTGGTTGCCCCAGTCTTTCGTCTCTCAGAAAAATAACGGACCCTATAGGTTTTCAAAAGTTTCATGGGTATTTGAAATTCCAGTTGTGTTAATGAATGTGTCCAAGATATATATTGAACAAGCTTCAATGTCAAACGTTTTAATTTCCAACATAAATATGTGTACAGACCACAAAAAAAAAAAAAAAAAACTATGCATCCAAATGGGAAAATTTTATCTCATTTCTTAACAGGTGATCCAGCGACATTCAATACTCATATTCTTAAGAGTGATCACTCTTAGTCGTGCTCATTTAAACGCCTGATAAAAAGCCGTTACGTCACCTTATAAATTGGTTTAACATGTCAGGGTAAATGTCTCATAGAATCATTGTTAAAGAACAATAATATAAAACCTGTTTGGTCTGCCTACATCTATGATCTTCATCTGAACTTCTTGTCGACATTTAATTCCTTTGCTTGCTTTAAAGGCCAAACCGCTCGGAGATGTTTAGAGGGGAGGCTTCGAAGGACGTGAAGTTAGAGTAGGATTCTAGGTTTTTTGAGGTTGAGGCAAAATTAGTTTCGTGTCGCGGTCGTGGGTTACGTTACGAGATTTCTACATGCTGGAGAGATTTGACCACATATCTAGAATAGCTACCCACATCGACACGACATGGACATCCAATTTTGCCAAGTAGATGTAATGTTATCTCGTAAATGGCTTCCCTCCTGACATAAGCGAATCCTAAGCTAGACACTCCATCGATTTCTCAGTCGTTAAAATACGATCCTAATGTTACGATTAAACGTAACATCTCCTCGCCATGATGAGCTCTTTATAGTATATCTCGAATATGATGAACTTACTATTCAAGATCCGAGAGACTGCGCGTGTGAGCACGAATGAACATCTCGGGAACAATCTATTCTAAACATATACGTCCGGAGGCACAAAGAATGCGCTTAAAGAGAAGATCTCGAGATAATTACATTCGCAATGTCCATTCAAATAATCAAGTGTATTCACTAATGTTCTTTTTCTTTGTGGTGCAACATATATATTTAGACTCAAATAAACTCATTTAACCTATTTTTTTTTTGGTAAGGCTCATTTAACTTATTTTCATACATTGCAAATCTAATGACTCATATCCGATCCGATTTGTACCCGGTATATACCTAACCTGAGACATATTCTTCAAACATTTCTATGATTAACCAAATTTAGGAAGATTCATATTCAAACTGAGGTAAAAATGCGGAGTGAATGAATGTGAGATCGAGTGCGGTGAGAAAGAATGAAGAAATACTGATAAAGATGGGTAGGATCTAAATAAAGTTGTAAAGGGATTAGGGAATGAAGATGTTAGTATCATATGTGCGGGGAGCGACTTCCGTGCAATGTAATGAAGCAGAATAAAAGTATGAGCGAGGATAGTTAGAGATATGACAAATAAATAAAAAATTGTAAACCAATCTATAAACTATTTACTGGTTATTTAACACGCATATCATGTTTATATCCTTTTATGACCTATGTATTGAATACAACTAATTCATATGCTAATTTAGTCCACCAGGTGAGGGTTAAAAATGAATTTGCGATCCATTTTAACGGATCTAACACACACACACATATATGTGTGTGTGTGTGTGTGTGATGGAATGTTTTAATGGGAAAAAAAGAACTAACAAGAAATTATCGATGAGGCCATCAGGGAAGGAGGGCGTGTGGTCCAGTAGAACAAAAGTTTCGTGCACCCATCCGAATCCAAGCTTCAACCTGCGCAGGAGCCAAGGCGGGTCGAGCTGGCGGAACACGATTGGCCAACCTGGATAGGGCCATTACCTTGATTATTCCCGGAAGGGGTGACCACAGCATATCCCCACTCCCCTTTCTCTCTCTCTCTCTCCCCCTTTGACTTTAATGCCTTTGGAAATTTGGGGCCTGGTTTTGCTGGTGCCAGCACGCTTTCTCAAGGTTCTCTTCTCAGGAAGCCTTTATTAAATGTGCTCTGGAAGTGGAAACTCCAAATTTACCGTTCAAAAGCAATTGAGCAATTTAGAGCACAAGAAGTGAGTTGACTCGTTGTGTGTGTGTGTCTATATATATATATATATATATATATATATATATATATATATATATATATATATATATATATTTTTTTTTTTTTTGGGGGTCAAAAGACTCATCTCATTTCAAAATTACCATAAAATATAGTACCATATAAGATACAACAAAGCGCTGATTTCCTTTTTGTTAGTAACGCATTAACAATACTAAATTTATCATTTTGGAGCAGTATTGAGGGCCGGTTAATCGAAGAGCTTCGAAACTTAATGTACTAATGATTCAAAATTTCAAATTATGGGGTGTTCATCCATCTTTTCATACACAAGATAGATATTGCTTGCTTAGGGGAAGTATAGAAAAAAAAAGTCATAAACTTGTCGC
The DNA here is from genome assembly GCA_028455895.1 of Rhodomyrtus tomentosa. NCBI lineage: Eukaryota > Viridiplantae > Streptophyta > Magnoliopsida > Myrtales > Myrtaceae > Rhodomyrtus > Rhodomyrtus tomentosa. The sequence goes on along the minus strand of JAPCWY010000003.1, from coordinate 4,943,500 downwards.
AATGGTGTTAATTTAGTCATAAAGTTTTCAATTAAAGTAACTTAGCCTAAATTTTTTGCATTTGTACTAATGTAACGAGCTCGATCAATTTTAGCAGGAAATTGCCAATATGAATGCCAGCCCGTCACGAATGGCGTTGACGTGAACAAGTCTTTCAATTTTTAGATATATTTTCTTTTCTTCTTTTTACTGTGGCCGACAAGGAACCAGTTGGTTCACGAGGAGTCGAATTCAGGAAAAAAAAAATGATGATGAAAGTCATTGAAATTGATGATTAACGTAAATGGCTCTGAAACGTAACACCTATTGTTTATGTATGAACAATAACCGTATATGATGCCTCACATAGTTGAGGAAGATATTCGGCTTTTTTTTTTTCCCTTAAAAAGAAGTGTATATATCGCTTGAAATCATTAATTGATTAAAAATATTTTTATTACTAACAATAATATATGTATGAACATCTTCGTGAATGTTGAAAATATTTTCGTTTATTCATCTTTATTTTAGAAAAATATGCCGAGGAAAAAGAGAGAGATGGACTATCCCTTGTCAGATCTCTAGTTCAAATCTCCCAACTCGCGCTCCATGACTTAAGTGGGGGTCTTGACTGGTGTTTGTCATGCCAGTCTCCCCGAGGAATAGTCGAGGTGCGTGAAAGCTAGCTCGGAAACTTTGGTCATAAAAAAAAAGAGTTTTCGATATAATTGAGACATGTTAAAGTTATGGGTTTTTTTGGGTATTAGGTTGGTAAAATTGGGACAAAAGTGAAAGTTGGAGATTTTTTTAGTATTCGGGCGGTAGAATTGGAACAAAAATAACATTATGATTTTTTATGAGCCAAAATATTTTTCTGATATAATTGGCACAAATATTAAAGTTTGGGATTTTTTTGGACATTAGGCCTATTTTAATGTATGTAGACAATAGCAGATAGAGCTTATTTACAGACTTGCTAACATCCTCCTCAAACACAAATTGAGTTGGAAAAAATCAACTTGAGTTTGAAAAATAATTCGGACAAAGTCAGAAAATCTTCGATTAAAATGAGCTCAACAGATTTGAGGCTAAATTCACCTATGAGTAGCTTAGTTGGTTGAGACATATTTGAGATTGTGTGGTAAGACGCACTAGTCCCAAGTCGATTCCCCAGCTGAGTACCTGTGATTTAAGTGGGAGTATCTGGATCGTCCGTTCAAAAATGGATGGATCAAATTACAAAGTTAGGTGCATAATATTCTGAGTAAAGGTTAGGCGATCCGGATCCTCATCAATCCGCTAAACTTTTATGACGAGGGGCAAATGTTATCGCCTAACCTTTCCTCGTAAGGTTATGTGACTACCTTTGGGATCCGAGCCGTACTTCATAACACGAACGGCTTAGATCTCCTATTTTTAGATAGTAATTTTTTGAATTGTTTTTATATATATTTTTGTTAGTAGTAATCTGGATCGTTCGTTCATAACACGGACGGCTTGGATTTGAAGGGTAGGACCTAAAATTCTGAGGAAAGGTTAGACGATCCCTTTCCGTATGACGTATCTTAACGAATTTGGAGGGTATCACTACATCGCAATTAAGATCCTCCTAATCAAATAAAACATCCTTAGGAAAACAACGCATCTACATGTCATACACTGTCTTCTGCAACGAGTATGTATCGCAGCGTAGCGTCCTTAGACAATATAGGCGATAGGGCCCAAAAAAAATAAAGGAAATAAAAAAAACTAAGTTTTGCACTCTCAATGTCGCCTTCAGACAGAACCGGAGTCCATCCTTCCGAGGAGAGATCTACAAGACGAATTAAACAAGAGCGACCTCCATGGAAACTTCGTTGGAATCAGCTTCTAGTCAAACGAACCCTCATTAAAACCCTAACAAATAATAGTTCAGAGAGAGAGAGAGAGAGAGAGGTGCCGTTATATAATCTTTTTTTGCTCTCGTAACATAAGTCTTCGATCGTCCCAAAAGATTCTGTTGGAAGAAGCGAGCAGATGCGAAGGCATCGTTCCTGTGAAAGGGAGAAAATAGGGCTCGTTCCCAGACGAAATGAATGTCTGCTTCATGGAGCCATTACAGCGCAAATCTGCATATTTTTAATGCTCCTCCTTCTTAAGTGGGGTGTCCAACGTGAGCGATGAAGAGAGCGCAACTACCCTCTTTCTCTCTCTCTCTCTCTCTCTCTCTCTCTCTCTCTGTCACTCTCTCGCGTCATCAACTTACATGCACGATAATGAAGCCGTGGTTTACTGCTCTCACCCACCGCCACGTCGACTCCGCCTTCACTTCTCGATCCAGATCGTCCCGATTCTCCCCGGGCCGACTCCTCGCGAGTGCATCTTCCTCGCTTCTCGCTGCATCATATCATTGGCTCAGTCCATCATGAATGGGGAGGACCCACGAGGGCAGGCCTGTGTGCATGTCCATTGTCCACGCCCAATTGCCGCTAACTTTTCGATCATCCATCACTAATGTAAATTGAATAGCAACCGCCCCCAACACGGCCCTATGTATTATTGATTGGGTTGATTAATGGGAGGGTCGTATTCCTGCCAGGTTTTTTGACAGCGATGTCCATGTTTTTTGACAGCGATGTCCATGTTTATCTGTTGTGTCTTCTCGCAGTTGGAATTATGTAAACCGTCTGGGTTTCTGCACTGGAGGGTGCCCTCTTCACTCCATGTTGGGCACCACAGGCTATGTTCTTCCTGTGTAGCTTCTAGCCTAGATAGGTTGGGTAAATGAATCACATCAGTTCTTGATCTAGTTGAATGCTCGCGCCTGGTTTGAAAGTCAAGGAAGGAGCAAGATTGTCCGCAGAGATAGAGCAAGCAACGGAGTTGACAAACTGTTGTTGACGACAGGCCTCGCGGGCCCGCCCAGATCCGCCTCTCTGTTGGAACTTTTAGGCCCGTTGGGCTGAGCCTGGATAAAAAAATCCAGGCTCGGTCTTTTGGGCGGGCTGGACCAGGGCAAGCACCTTCAACCCCGGCCCATCTACATATCTGCATAGCAATCTGCAGAAAGATGTTGTATTAAAAATTCCACCTCGATATCTAAATTTAACAGACGCTAACAAAAATAGGATAATATGGGCTCAACTAGCATGAGAAAGAAAAAGACGTGTAAAACCCATGCGGTAAAGAAATAAAATGAAATAATTCGAGTACCTAAAATTATTATTAACATTTCTGTAGTTTCATCCGTCTTTAAATCAAAACTTTAAAGCACAAAGAGTGAAACTTATTGAAACTTTGACAAAAAAAATTTTATTTAAGCCGGCGTCACTAGATATAAGTTAAAATGGTACTATCTGTATCATATAAAAATATTTGGATAAGGCAAAACGAAATATCAGGTCAAATTACTAATATTGTCCATATAAAACGCATAAAGCCAAAATATTATAATTACACTCCATAATATCGCCTAATATAAGCTTTTAGTATTTTTTTATTGGATAGAGGGAAAGATGACGAGAAAATGTAATAGAAAGTTGAGATATGTGAGATTTTTTTTTTTTTGATAATCAAAGTGTCCGGACCAGCTTGCGAGCACCTTGACTATTTTTCGGGGGAGACTTTATTCTGTTTTATTATTTTTAAAAGTGATTCTTTTTTCAAAATCAATTATTATTTTTTTCTGAATTTTAATTTAAAATTAATTTTAATTCTCCAAAACTGATTCTGAAAATAAAATCAAGATGATTTACGTTACCAAATAACATTATTATTATTTTTACTGTTCTTAAAATGAGAATCAGTGAATTGCTTAACATGCAAGCCCTTACTCTGTTTTTTATATAGTTTTTTATGATTATTTTAATGAACAAAAATCGTTTTAAAGGTTTTATAAGTAACGACGGACACTCTTTCCTTTGAGAAAACGCCTCATCCCAAAAATCCCCTTGAAAAACCCAAAATCCCGATGACTCACGCAACCGAAGAGGAAGCAGCCCAACCAAATCAAATCAGTTCGATCATCCGCCACCGACTCCATCTCCTCGAAACTTGCCGCTAAAGCTCGCCGGTGAACCCGCCGACTCGTCTCGGCTTCGTTTTGGAATCTGCAGGAGCACGCCCTCTTGATTGGAGGCCAAGCACAGAAGATGGGTGATTCCGATGATGCCAGGAAGGTCCGGAACATATGCATACTCGCTCATGTCGATCACGGCAAGACCACACTCGCCGACCACTTGATCGCGTCCTGTGGCGGCGGATTGCTCCACCCGAAACTCGCGGGTAAGCTTCGGTTCATGGATTTTTTAGACGAGGAACAGAGGCGTGCTATTACGATGAAGAGCTCTTCGATTGCTCTCAACTACAAAGACTACTCGATTAATCTCATAGACTCCCCTGGTCACATGGACTTCTGTAGCGAAGTGTCCACCGCCGCTCGATTGAGCGATGGGGCGTTAGTGTTGGTGGATGCTGTAGAGGGCGTCCACATTCAAACCCATGCCGTGTTGCGCCAAGCTTGGATCGAAAAGGTCACTCCTTGCTTGGTGCTCAACAAAGTTGATAGGTTGATTTGTGAACTGAAGTTGAGCCCCGTGGAGGCTTATAACAGGTTGTTGAGGATAGTCCACGAGGTTAATGCGATCGTGAGCGCTTATAAGTCTGAGAAGTACTTGTCAGACGTGGACTCGATGCTCGCCGGTTCTGCCGGCGGCGAGGTCGACGACGAGAATCTGCAGTTGATCGAGGATGATGAGGAAGATACCTTTCAACCTCAGAAGGGGAATGTGGCATTTGTGTGTGCATTAGACGGCTGGGGCTTTAGTATTAACGAGTTTGCTGAGTTTTATGCTTCGAAGCTCGGTGCCAGTGCAGCTGCGCTGCAGAAAGCGCTTTGGGGCCCGAGGTACTACAACAACAAAACGAAGATGATAGTAGGCAAGAAGACACTAGGTGGAGGCAGCAATAAGGCTAAACCCATGTTTGTCCAGTTTGTTCTGGAGCCACTTTGGAAGGTTTACCAGGCAGCTCTAGAACCTGATGGGGAGAAAGAGATGCTTGAGAAGCTCATCAAATCATTTAACTTATCCATACCACCTCGGGAGCTCCAGAATAAGGATCCGAAAGTAGTGCTACAAGCTATCATGAGCCGCTGGCTTCCTCTTTCTGATGCAATTTTATCCATGGTCATTAGGTGTATGCCAGATCCAATTGCCGCACAATCATTTCGCATCCCACGATTGCTTCCGAAGAGGGAAGTTTTAGATAGTGGAGTTGACTCCAACGTGCTTGCAGAGGCAGAGATTGTTAGAAGTTCTGTTGAGAATTGTAATGGTAGTCCTGACGCACCATGTGTTGCTTTTGTATCCAAGATGTTTGCTATCCCGGTCAAAATGCTACCTCAAAGAGGTCCACGAGGGGAGGTGTTGGACAATCCAAATGATGAAGGTCCAGCTGGAGAATCAGATGAGTGCTTTCTTGCATTTGCTAGGATTTTTAGCGGGGTGTTTTCTTCAGGGCAGAGAGTTTTTGTGCTTTCGGCTTTGTATGATCCCCTCAAGGGAGACTCGATGCAAAAGCATGTGCAGGTAGCTGACTTGCATTCCTTGTACTTGATGATGGGTCAAGGCTTAAAACCCGTTTCTTCTGTAAAGGCAGGAAATGTTGTGGCCATCCGTGGCCTCGGTCAGCATATATTGAAAAGTGCAACCATTTCATCCACTATGAACTGTTGGCCTTTCTCAAGCATGACTTTCCAAGTTTCTCCAACCCTCCGAGTGGCAATTGAGCCGTCTGACCCAGCAGATATGGGTGCCCTCATGAGAGGATTGAGGCTTCTGAACCGAGCAGACCCATTTGTGGAAGTCAGTGTTTCTGGTAGAGGTGAACACGTGCTTTCTGCTGCAGGAGAGGTTCATCTAGAGAGGTGCATAAAGGATTTGAAGGAGAGGTTCGCTAAGGTAAGATTAGAGGTCTCACCACCCCTCGTTTCCTATAAAGAGACTATTGAGGGGGATCAATCCAGTTTACTAGAAAATCTGAAGTCATTATCTAAGAGCTCAGATTATGTTGAGAAGACTACACCAAATGGAAGGTGTCATATTCGAGTGCAAGTCATGAAACTGCCACCTGCACTAACTAAGGTGCTTGATGAGAGTGCTGACCTCCTTGGGGATGTTATAGGTGGAAAGCAAGGACAGAGCAGTAAAATAGTGGAAACACAGCAATCAGGAACGAAGGAAGAGGAGAATCCAACTGAAGCACTTAAGAAACGTATAGTAGATGCGATAGAGAGTGAGATCAGCTCAACGGCTGAGAATGACAAGGATCGTGCTGATAAATGTAGAGCAAAGTGGCTTAAGTTCCTTAGGAGGATTTGGTCACTTGGGCCTAGGCATGTCGGTCCAAATATACTCTTCACTACAGACTCCAAGAAAATGATTTCTGACAAAGCTGTTCTCGTTCGAGGGTCGGCCTATGTATCTGAGAGATTAGGCTTTGTGGATACTGCTGATTGCGATGATGTAACTGCACGGCAATTTGTAGCATCTAATCAAGAATTGTACGACGAAGCAAAGAGTCTTGAGAGTGGCATTATATCTGGCTTTCAACTGGCTACATCATCTGGCCCCTTATGTGATGAGCCAATGTGGGGCTTAGCTTTTGTTGTTGAGGCCTATATTTCTCCTTTGGCGGGCAAATGTGATGAACCTGAAAGTAATCAACAGCCTGAGCAGCATGGCATCTTCACTGGGCAAGTTATGGCGACAGTCAAAGATGCCTGTAGAGCAGCAGTTCTCCAGAATAAACCCCGACTTGTTGAAGCCATGTATTTCTGCGAGTTAAACACTCCAACAGAAAACTTGGGATCACTGTATGCTGTTTTGGGTAGGAGAAGGGCTCATGTTCTGAAGGAGGAAATGCAGGAAGGGTCATCGTTATTCACGGTCCATGCATATGTGCCGGTTGCTGAAAGTTTTGGTTTTGCCGATGAGCTAAGGAGATGGACAGGTGGAGCCGCTAGTGCTCTGCTTGTACTTAGTCACTGGGAAGCGCTTCCTGATGATCCTTTCTTTGTGCCCAAAACTGAGGAGGAAATTGAGGAGTTCGGGGATGGCTCTAGTGTACTTCCAAATACAGCGAGAAAGCTGATCGATGCCATGAGGCGGCGAAAAGGCCTTCCTGTGGAGGAAAAGGTTGTTCAGCATGCAACAAAGCAGAGGACCCTGGCTCGAAAAGTGTAGACATTCTCAAACAAACATGTGATATTAGCTGATAGAAATGCATCTTTGAGGCTCTTCATTTCACCGCTGGCTGAGTTGGAAATGCTGAATATATGAAATTGAATCTGTACTTTAGCTGAATTAATTGGTTTTTGCTTTCCTTATATCTCCAATTAAAGTCGTTCACGAGGACAATTTGCCTTTAAAAAGTGGAAGACTAGGAAATCTTTTTCATGCTACTGTGAAACGGAGCCAGGTCGACCATTTTCTGTATGCTCACCTTCACGGGGCATCGCATCATTGTCCCTTCTTAGGTGATTCCCCCGACCAAATCTCAAGTGATATGTTCCATTAGTTCATTGTCTTGTTTACGATGTCGAGGTTGAGTCGGATGTCCTTCCATACGAATTACTGGCATCGGTTAAGGCTTTAAGTAGCGATTGAATCTTATCGTTAAGTGAATTGTAAAAGGGCCAAAAGTGACAACGTGTCAATTTTGCTCATCAAACGATGAGTTTGGTCGAGTAGTAATATAAGACAACACTCAGTCGCAAATGACCGTGATTAAGTGAATCCAGCCGAAAGAAAGATTTTACTAGCGGAACCCGTCGAGCGACTAGAGCGTAATGTTGATATGATCCTGTAGAAAGTAGTTGGGAGTCATTTGGCTCGAGGGAATTTGAGGCAGTCGATCAGGGACATTGTGGCCATGCGTGGACGTCACGATTTCTTATTTTTAGGCTGTTGCATAGAAGTGAATGCTTGAAAATTTAGCGGTCTTCGCATGTGGATTATGCTTTCCTCAGTGGGTTCCAGATGCAGTTATGTCAGCAGATTAACAGACAAGTTGCTTGAAGAAGGTTGGCATTGGCTCTCTTAGGACGGCAGAGCAGATTGGGCAGACCATCATATAATCCCCGTTCAGCATAATATATTTCTTTCTGCGTAGATGTGTACAAAGTTGGTTTCTCTTATTCAATCTCTTGGGTTTACATTGACCGCAGAAACAGTTTTATACGGGCAGTGGCACAGAGCAAAGAGTTTCGGATGTTCAAGAGCTTCTTTAGATGTCAGTTCCGAGGTCTTCATGCGAAGGCCACCTTAATAAGGATTGCTTGTCTGTTTAAAGCAAAGGGAATGGCAGATTGCCTCAACCAACTGCCTTTGGCATCTATTCCTCGAGTTTTTTCGGCAATTGATTCCTTTTCCACCAGAAGCGTGCTTTTTTGTGCTTCATCTAGACACGGCAAAGTTCCTTTGTGAAACTTGAGTGATCTTGAATAAGTAGGCTATCACAGAAGTCCATTCTTTTGACCTTTCGAGGTTAGGATGTTGTGTCGAATTGGACAATCAGCAACATTTCGACTCCTGCTGCTCCGAAGAGTTGTGCTGCAATACTCAAATTCCTGCTCAATCTGAAGCGAAGCTTGCTATATTCTTGTCAGGTAATGCCTGGTGCTTGCTGGAAGTATCTGTCTGTTCTTGGCTCTGGTTCTCTTCAATGTGACTAGTATCGAGTCCTTCTTTCCATGAGTGAAAGATTTCCGCCGCATTCTTCTTCGGCTATATTACTGGAAATGCAACTGAGGGTACACTCCATGTATATGATGGTGCGCTATCTGGGAGGATCTTTTTTGTGGTCATACAGTTCCAGTAGAAATAACCTGCGTCTCTTGTGTTTTGACCGATAATTTCAACAATCTCAAATCAACATTAGAATTAATTAACATCTCGCGAAGTTCATTTAACATGATTTGTCCTTGAAATTTTCTCAACGGGGTTCAAAGTATTTAATCAGTCAAATTGGTAATCTAATTGTGAACTCCAGGCTAGGGAATTTCCTGATGAAAATGAGTTAAACTTAAATGATTTGTCTTCTCTATACTCCTCTTGGTCTTTCTTCTCTAATTCTTTAGCAGTAGACAAAGCAAAACTCATGAATTCAGTCACGCTATTGAAGCTACCCACAACTTCACAGTTTTTTTTTTTTTTTTCTTTTTGGGGGGTCGAAAACGAAACTTTTATTTATATCATAAGAGTTCTAGCTAGCCGGAACGGCCCACTGAATGGGCATCCCTCCAAAGCAACCCCCAGGGCTTGTGAAGGAGAGGATCCAGTTGCGTGGAAGACAATGATTCCCGTGGGCTTTCGCAGTCCAATCAGCTACCATATTTGCACTTCTTGAGCTAAATTCTAGCAGGCTTGCAAAAAGGAAAGTGCATTCTGAAGTAAGTACCCGATAGTCCCAGTAAAAGTGATGTGGGCTTTAATGTGTGCTTCCACATGATTAATTGTAGGTCACCTACTCGAAGGGAGTTCGTGAAAATATAATTCCATATACAATGTCATCCTTCAACTTTAATTCAATACGTAATACAATCCATAAACTTTCAATTTATTCAATGTGAATCCTAAACTTTTGGAATATGTTCAAGTTAGTCCCCGAACTATGTGAAAATGTTCATGTTATCTTTCCATTACTTTAAGTTCAAGGACAACATCGAAGATATTCTTATAGTACATGTATTAGATTGAATATGTACTAAAAATCAAGGGATCATACTGAACAAATTAAAGTTTCAGTGATTACATTGTCAATTGAGCTACAGTTCATAGATGACATTGAACATATTATAAGTTTAGAAATCACATTGTATATTAAGTCAAAGTTTAGTGACCGCAATTAATTTTCTCTAATCGTTATCTCCAATCTACTTTTTCCCCGTCCGCAGTTGGCTTCAGCTGGCAAACCAAGTGAGTTAAAGAGACTTAACTGGGTTGGAGCCAGCTGCTTCTGTCGCAAATGATCGGAGGGCAACATTTAAGACATGCAAGGGCCGAGCTCCTTTAGCATAGTATAATGGCTATAAGATTGTTTCATTTAGGTAATGAAGTAGTTTAGTTTTATTATTAGACACTGTAATAGATGTAACCAAAGAATATATGTGGCCAACATGTCCAAAGTTACGATTATATATATAAATATGCTTATCATTTCTTCTTAACGATCCAGTTTGACGAGAGGGAGGAGTGATCGAGTTCGAACAAAAAGCAGCTTTCAGCGGATCTTTAGAATGGCGAAGGTGATAGGAATAATCTAAATCGCGCACAAAATAAAATGAGAGTAATTATGGATTTTGTATGCTCCTTTTGACGTAACAACAAATTTAGCACTTGAATTTCAATATTAAGCATGCTTAGCTAAATGCACTATTAGGATGGACAATCTCATGAAAATTGCTTATCTATACGCCAAAAAACAAAACCGTGATGCTCGATATAGGACGAGCCAAAACGAACAATTTCTCCCGCCAGTTAATCCAAAAATGTCCCATTTTCTCTATATCTTGGTTGCCACCGTCAGCGGGGCCTCAGCAGTGTTAAGGATGGTGAAAATTGATGAGACATAGATCAAGGATCGTCAAGAACCTAAACCTTTGCTCTGGACTCTGGAAAACGACCATTTGTTTTGTGTGGATCTTTAAGGTTGGCGACCTTTGTTTGGCGTCAATATGAGGCGTGAGGGCGGGAAGTTTCAGGGCCAAGGGCGGCGGCAGCGTGGCGAATATAAGAGTAAGGAGGAGAGAGAAGAATGAGGCCATTGAAGAAGATGTGGCCATCGTGGTCGATGGCATGGGTGCAGCCTTGCAGGAAGGCGAACCAGGCGAAGAGGACGCCCGGCGGTGGTCACCCTTGGCCGCGGCTCATCTCGGCATTGCTAGAGGCGGGGGGACAGAGGGGACCCAGCGGTGACACGTGCCCCTGCTGTCGGTGGTGATTTTACAAGTGCTTTCGCCTGTACGTGCTGAATTTGCAGGGCACAGACATTTATGATCTTACCTTTCGCCCCGAAATGGAAACTTCATAGCCATGACGTACTAGCTACCATGGAAAAGAAAGCACCTTCCCCACGTAATTGAAACCGATAAAGTCTAACCACCGACAACTACAATCACCAAATGCAAGTATCAGAAAAGGATTCGAAGATATTTTTACGCCAAGATATACTAGAAAACCCCATCCCGGGGGCCCGTTTGACAGTGTTTCCGTTATTCTAGTGTTTATGTTTCGGGATGATTTTTTTGATAATCAGAACGCGTTTAGTAACTGCTTAAAATTTTTGTTTCAAGAACAGAAACGCATTTGGTAACTTCATAAAATTTGCGTTCTCAATTTGTCATTTAAATTAAATAATTATATAATCATGTTTGATGACAAAGAAAAGAGAAAATAATTAAATCAAATAGCGATAAAGGAAAAGAAGCGAAAAAATAAAGAGTTACAAAGAAGGAAGTTAATTTTTTTAGATTTAAAAATACCACCTTGAAGAGGAAATTGAAATAAAAATATCAACTATCTTTGTGTATTTTTCTGACCACGAATGATATTTTTCTAATTTTTGAGTATTTTATAATTAAATAAATTTAAAAATGTAAAAAAAAAATAAAAAATAAAAATATTTTTTTATGTAAAATTGGTTCCTAAAGCTAGGCCAAGGCTTTCAAAGTTAATTTTGTAATTTTTATGGTTTTTTTATTTTTAAATTAATTTTAAAAATTAAAAAAAATATAATTTAAAATCAGGTTTCAACAAGAACTGAAAGTATCGAGGAAAAATTTATAGAAGTATATGGTGAAAAATAGTGATTCTCAAAAGTGTTCCGAAACACGAGAAATAATTTTTGTTTTTGTTTTGAAAAGTGATCCAAAAGTGTTTTCGGAAATAGAATCATAATTATAATTATTTGCATTACCAAACATGTTTTTGTTTTTTTACTGTTCCCGGGAATATAAACAGAGTAACGAGAAAACTGCCAAACAGACCTAAAGTATCTATAACCACTCTCTAGCAGCAAACATCGTAGAAGAACAATGAGTACAAACCCACTCGTCTATAGACCTTCAATGTGTGCATTCCCTCTTTTTAGGGTTATGAGATGATGTGAGAAGAGCTCTCCAACTAGGAAAGCACACTGTAAAGCCATGAGCTAAAAATACAACAAAGAGGATCTCCAGCATTTAATAAGGAACACGGCCCTAACAAATTTGACAAATCTTACATACTACTTACTTAGCGATTAGAACAATGTGAAATAGGAATACGAAAATGAGCTATTCATCTCCCCCATCACCATCAGGATAGTGAGCGATTCTGCAGCAAATCCGAAACACATGATTCACGAGGTAAGTATATACAGCTTCCACCCATTTATTTTCTTTGATAAGTTCAACGGAGCGGGACCCTCTCAATTTGCACAACCGATCATGCAAAGCTGTGGCGTAAGGATGAGGTCCTTTCCTCTTTCTCCTATATAAAGAGGGCGCAAACTAGCTATCACCATTCACCGAGTACCAGCGAACGCACTGTAGAAAGTGACCTATCTTGGTACTTTTTCTCTGGGAAAAGAAGGCAATGGCAGTGAGAGGGAAGGTGGAGGTGGAGGTGGATCTCAAGTCATCGGCCGACCAGTTCTACAGCTTCTTCCGGAACACCCCGCACCACTTCCCTAATGTCGGCACCGGTCTGCACACCGGGGAGATTCATGAAGGTGAATGGGCATCTGCGGGCTCCGTCAGGAAGTGGACTTACTCAGTTGGTAAGTCGGTAAATTTCAACGAAACTTAAGGATTTGGACGTACGCAACAATCGAAGCATATACACAAAAAGGAAAAGAGGAAGAACCATTCTTTATTCGCTCCTTTTTTTTTTTTTTGGGCCCCCCTTCATTTTTCATGTTGGGGGTGTGGAATTTGTGCAGAGGGGAAAAAGGAGACATACAAAGAGAAGATTGAGTTTGACGACAGGAATAAGGCGGCAATCCATGTCGGCGTTGAGGGCGATGTGTTCAAGTATTACAAGAGCTACAAGGCCATCTGGCAGGCAGTCCGAAGGGACGGCGGACCGGACGTCGCCAAGGTGATCATCGAGTACGAGAAGGTGAACGAGAGCATGCCGCACCCGGTCAACTACCTCGATCTCATGGCTAACTGGGCTAAAGACGTTGATGCTCACCTCGTCAAGGCCTAAGCCTGCGAGGAAAGAGGGAAAAAGAAGTGTGATGTCTGCTTGTGTTTCGAATATCCAAATAAAAAAAAAAGAGAGTGATCGGCAACACGTAGTGCTGAACTCGCTCATCTGTTTTCGTGTCTCTCTCCCTCTCCTGAATTCACTCTCTCTCTTTTGTCTGTGATTATTGATTACGTGGTTTAAACTTCCTCTTTTATGTGTGATTATTGACTATAAGCATTTCAATTGTTTAACTAATTTTTTTTTCTTGGGGGTCAGATAACCTGTTTTTTTTTTTAACAAGATAACCGATGTTAAGATAGGATGAATTTGTCTAAATGACCATAGAAGTTCAAGTGAAGCTATCAGGGATGAATAGATGAATAGGCAATTATCGAGCTTTTTTTAAAAAAAATGCAGACTCATAACAAACAAGCTCAGAATCTGATCAAGAATAAGATCTGAGATGACCTCAGAGTTTGTCTGCGTATAATTCAACTATCAAATGTAATACAGAGCGAGTTTAAGGGATATATAATTTGCACAGAAATTTTACAGTGGTTCGACTTAGATTAAATCTATGTCCACTTCTTTATGCTGATAGCCAATTGCTAGATTCCACTAGTGAGTAGTTCAGAGGTTATAACTGGGTGATGATTCTTGAGTCAATAGACTTTCCTTTCTAACACTCACTCACTTTGAACAAGAACCTTTATCTATTGCAACATTTGGATCAAGAATAGATAGAAAATGTTGAAGCTTTCTTGAACTTTGAAATTTTGATTCTGGACATCTTGTGCTATCTTTAGCTTTGAGACCTCCTTTTATACTCCTTCACCTTCAAATTAGGCATTGCAAGGTTTTCAAAGGAGCACTCTCCAATTACCCGTTATGCATAATAAGGATTTTGTAGCCGTTGAGAAATAACATTAGAATCTCCCGTTGATCCGATCGCCCATATAATCGAGATCTGGGTTTACAAAGATGAAATTATTCTTCGTATGATAATCTTCTTCCTTAATCCATGTCCTTGATAGATATACAAGAAAATCTTCAAGAACGAATCCAATATGATTTACTATCCGTTGCAACGATATATAACTTCTTTCAAGCTCTCTTAGAGTCTGACCTCTCCCCGAGTCAATGACAGAGCAAGATCACATCCTATAAAGCCATTCCTTAACATCTGGACGTATTATGGATAATATGTAAAAAAAGTATTATATTGCGTTAACTTAGATTCTAGAGATTATGGATTATTTTGTCAATTACAAAATTAATTGGGGGTTTTTCCTGGCAATCTCCAGATGGAGTCAGTCCATATGATCTATGGCGATGATCAGTCCAAAAAGTACTTAGCAAAACGTTTCTCCATTACGATTTGAGGAAGCTGATCGAAACCAAACAAGGAATAAAGTAAACAGAAAATTTGCGTGGTTTAGATGATGAGACGTAAATTACAAGGAGAGCAAGAATTCATTATGAAACAATTGGTTCAATACATAAATTTAGTTATTCATGTTATAAATATGTCTCGAGTTTAAGCCTGTTGAACGAATTCGACTCGAATTAAATTGCTCGGCACGTAAAAGAAGCTGAATATTAGATGGAGCCGATTTACGGAAATTGTTTCCGTGTTTGTGAAGATAACACCGAAAAGTCCAAGATTTATTTTTGCTTGGACCGGTCAGCACGCTGCTTCGGCCGTGCTTTTCTTGTGGGAAAAATACACACACGTATATGTTATAATATGTAGAAGATCGTGCAGCAAAAGAGGATATTTGGATTGCTTTTCCTCTTGGTCAAAGATACGATTTTTTTCTTCTTTGGTTTTGATTTCCCTCTTTGGTTTCACGATATCAAAGAAGTTTTGATTTAATTTACTTGTTCTGTCTATTTATTTGATCAATCGTTAGTTTTGCGCAACAATTCCATTGCATTTCTTAAAAATATTTTTATGCTTCCAAAGGCACGATTATACCCAATAGTCGCACAATAAGCTCTTACAGGAATTCTCCCCGAAACTTCATGCTCAAAACCATCAGAAAACTCTTAGAAACCCCTTCTCTATTGACTCAAGTTATGGTATGATCCATAGACAATGCAGACTAATATCATTTCAACCCTTAAACATGTGGAAGCGTGCGGCACACATGATCACTTATTGCCACAGTAAAGGTGTGAGAACTGAATTGAAAACCCAAGTCGAATCCAACTGAAAAAGTTAAGAGAAAAAATGAAGGAAAAAATCGAAAAACATTAGAATATTATTTAAAAGTTTTGTCCACGTTCGCGTCGAGTGTCGCACCTAAGACGGCTGAAGAATAGGTCAGTAATTTCCTACCAGAATTATTTGGACGGACTAAATTTTTTAAATGTAAAAAGGTTCTCAATTGTCAAAATTAAAAGATTTAGAATTGAAATGACAAAATTACAATAATTTTAAGACTTTTTGAATAATTTTTCCCAATGAAACTTAAATGTTACTACTCACGTAATGGTGTGTATATTCAAATAGATGTAGTTAGTACAAAACGGTGTTGTGCTATAGTTTATTAAAAAAAAAAAGGGAACCAAACCAAACCAAATTAAGGCTCCGTTTATTACGTGAAAAATGAGTAATTTGAAAAAAAATGTATTTCTAAAAATGATCCCATGTGTCTCTAGAAATAATTAGTCAATGAAAAATATTGTCGTTACCGACAACAATTTGTGTCTAAACATTTGCGTAGATGATGAGAATATTTTTAATTCATTCATTTTTAAAGCGGCATAAATAGTCATTTATTTTTTTTTTGCGAAATACTTTTAAATTACTAACTTTTTGCAAAATAAACGAAGACAAAAAGATGATTCAATTGGGGGCAATTTTTCCAAAATAATTTTTTAAAAAAATATTTACCAAATTAATATATATATATATATATATATATATATATATATATATATATATATATATATAAACATTTACCGAATTGGATACCGATTGGCAATTGGACCGTTGATCCGATCGGCACCCAATTGATGAATTGGGTCCCAATCGGCAATTGGGTTGCCGATTGGGACCCCGGCCAGCCCCACTTGCCGATTGGGCCGGCCAGGGCCGTCGAACGGGGCCCAACATAATTTTTTTAATATTAAATTATTTAATTTATATATATTTTATAAAAGCATCAATTAAATAATAAATTATATTGAAATTGCGTAAATTTTGAGGAAAAAAGAGAATCACTACATAATTCATATTCCACCATTAAAATTTACTTTTAATTTATATGTATATATTTTTATAAAAGTTTCAATTAAATAATAAATTATATTTGATTTTCGTAAACTTTGAGGAAAAAAAAAAGACAAGCACTACATAATTCATATTCCACCATTAAATTTGACTTTTAATTCATATTTTTTAAATAAAAGTTTCAATTAAATAATAAATTATATTGAAATTTTGTAAACTATGAGAAAAAAAAAACAAGCACTGCATAATTCATATTCAACCATTAAAATTTACTTTTAATTTATTTTTTTATTATAAAAGTAATTATTAGATAATAAATTATATTAGAATTACGTAAATTTTGAGGGAAAAAAATAAGTACTGTATAATTCATATTCAACCATTAAAATTGACTTTTAATATATATATATATATATATATATATATATATTTTATAAAAGTTTCAATTAAATAATAAATTATATTAGAATTTCGTAAACTTTGAGAAAAAAAAAATACAAGCACTACATAATTCGTATTCCACCATTAAATTTGACTTTTAATTTATATTTTTTTTTGTTAAAGTTTCAATTAAATAACAAATTATATTAGAATTTCGTAAACTATGAGGAAAAAAAACAAGCACTGCATAATTCATATTCTACCATTAAAATTTTCTTTTAATTTATTTTTTATTATAAAAGTAATTATTAGATAATAAATTATATTAAAATTACGTAAATTTTGAGGGAAAAAAACAAGCAATGCATAATTCATATTCAACCATTAAAATTAACTTTTAATTTATTTTTTTATAAAAGTTTCAATTAAATGATAAATTAAATTGAAATTTCGTAAAATTTGAGGAAAAAAAAAGAAAAGTACTGCGTAATTCGTATTCTACCATTAAATTTGACTTTTAATTTATATTTTTTTATAAAATTTTCAATTAAATTATAAATTGTATTGAAATTTCATAAACTATGAGGAAAAAAAAACAAGCACTACATAATTCATATTCCACCATTAAAATTTACTTTTAATTTATATATATATATATATATATTTATAAAAGTACCAATTAAATAATAAATTGTATTGGAACTACATAAATAATTAGTAATAATATAATAGAGGTGGTGAGACATGGGTGCTAAGGTATGGAAAACATGAAATTTTGTTAACAACCACAATTACATCTGGTGATGATGTCGTCCTCCAACATGACCTCCTGCTCCACAATTAGGTTGTCTTCGGTGCTTGGGAGATCGAAGGTGATATCGCCAATGAGGAGGTTGAGTAGATGATGAAGGCATATCTTGTGAAAATATGCCACGGCCAGACTGTGCATGTCCAACTGAAGGAGGGCCTGGAGTGTAAGGAAGGGAATCCTCATATGAAGCCGAATGAGTATATGGAGTCCACTATTATATATAGTCAGGAGACGAAAAAGCAGATCTCTCAATAAATGGGGCGGCAAACTGTTCGAATCCTTCATCAAAATATGCCGTATGATACTCGATAGTGTGAGAGACGACATGACCTACTGGACGAGCTCGAGGGGTCCTCCTGAATGGCTGAACAGGCTCGGATGGGACGTCCTTATCCGACTCATCAGGTCCCGCTGCAACCGGTGGTTGTGGCGGTGGCACGGCTGTGACTAGACGCCTCTCCTCCTTCTGAGCATGTAGCAATGCCTCAAGTAGACTCTACATGTAATCCAAGTCCTCAGGAGATCGAGACCCTTTCATTATATGCACCGCATGTTCGATGCCATCAGTCTGGTAATGATATTTAAAAATTAATAAAAGTTATCAATTACCAATAAGTTATGTTACAAAAAAATAATTAATAAATTAAGTTGATTGTGTTTGGACAAATCGTTGAACCTATTGCAGCTCCCGTAACAGAAATCCATTTCCATGTATGTCTACGGAACTACTCCAAATATCTTGAATGAAAGTGAAGATTCTCTGTTATACGATCACTTTTGATGATACGTGCTCGATGTCTACCCCACAAATTGATGTTGTCCATGTGCCTATCCACCAAATTCGTTCTGGGCGGCGTATTATCGATATCATGGAAGGCAGTATGATCGTTGAGAGCTATAAGTATTTTCTTTTGCAAACCAAACTGCCGAAGTACTCGGTCTGGATAGTGCCACTCAACTATCCAGTGAAAAATGAGTGGGACCTTCACCTGCCAATAGCAATGTCCCTGCCGGCGATACGACGGTAGACTACAAATGACATCAGCATAGAGCTCTCAAGTAATCTGTCATCATAATAAAACATCTAAAATTAAACAAAAAACTAATTTAAAAGGTAACATCATATTAAAACATATAAAATTAAACAAATAATTAAACTCATTTGTTGTCATCATTACTTACGTTTTTGGATGTCAATTGTCAAGTTGGTAGCGCAAATGTGTCAAAGTTTGTGTGGGGATCTCCGTTACACTTTCATATATTGTACACACTGATAAGAATTAATGAGTGCGAATTGAAAATGCAATAGATCACATATCGATTACTGATAGGCGTATCTAGGAAAGGAACATCATAGCACACGGATGGGGAGATACATGCGATGCGCTCCCACGCCCAAATCTGCAATACCTGTAGCGCATTGCCCATTTGCTTAGCGTCATGGTGGGTTGCACGACATAACTCTCGATACAACCATGCTAATGCTGCTGAACCACATCTGTACTGCGTAGGGGCATCAATAATCGATAGTAGTGGGAGAAAGTGCAAACTAACTTGAGCACTTGATTTGTCCATGAAAATAGATCCTCCAAGTAGTCGAAGAATGAATGCCCTCGCATACTGCACTATGACGACGTCATTTGCATCTGTCGGAAAATTTGCAAAGCGTTGTGCCAACTAGGACAAACTTATTTGCAAGCCTTTCAACTCTGGTGGCTGAGCACCAAGTAAATCATCACAACCTGCGCTCCAAATTTTAACAGGGGGCCAAGTAACTGCTTCTCCATCGATGGGAATCCCTGTAAGCACTCCTATGTCCTGTAGCGTGATCGTGCATTCTCCTTCAGGCATATGGAAGGTGTGGGCCTCAAGTTTCCACCACTCCACTAGTGCAGTAATCAAATGCCAATCTAGTTGAATAAAACCCATCTTATAAACACCGTAAACTCCAGAATTTTGCAGATACGTGTGTATGCGCGGATCAATGTCTCTTATGTGTAGCATCGCTCGCTGACATCTAAGGGGCCGAGCCGGATGTATTTGTGAAATGTGACATGAACAGTTACTTGCAATTTCATCGAAAGTGGTTATAAACGACAGATTAATTATAAATCTTTCGCTTACCTCACCACTCCATAAATGCTCCGATCTATATCGAGCTTGGCCAGTGAGTAGTGAATCATCCTCAAGGCCTGGTTGAATGTAAGATCTCTGATCCATATATGCACAATTGCGATATTATAACATTATAACAAATTAACATATTTAATTTAGACATTGAACATGAAAACTGAACAAATATCGCGCAATCGTGATATTATATAATTATATGCTACACATTTGTTATAGAAAAAATTACATAATAAAAAAAATATCGATCCAATAATAATATAGTTTTATTACAAAAAGTTCATCGAACTAATGCGATCTACTATTCACCCGGTCTATGTCTACAAGTTTGTCTATTGTGCTTTGATTTGCCACAGTTTCCGCAATGGATACGTGATGTGCTCGGCGTTGTCTAGTCCATCTCATTTCTTATTCATGATGCATGGGGCCTTCCTTTCGGACGAAGATGAACTGGGTCTGGCACTAATGGCATCTCATTATCCTCATGCAAATAATGAGGATTTTCCAACGGCAGAAATGAGTATTGAGAGCATTGAAGGGTTTTGGCCAACATATAGCATTCATCTACGTATATGTTGTGGTCAATTCCATATGCTTGACATGCTGCGATTACGTGGGAACATGAGATTTTTAGCTGTTCAAATTTCCCACATGAGCATGTTCGTTCGTGTAAGTTCACCACCTGTTTGTGGCCTTCTGATCCTCTTGATCTATTACTTGCAGTTCTCACTTCGAAAATCCCTCTTTCAAAGTCGAAATGTCTAACTTGATGCCTATTTTCCTTTTCACCGTATTTCCGGAGAGCTTCACCCACAAAATGCGTATATACAAATCCTTCCGCCTGTTGATTCGTGTATGTTGTTCATCTCGTGTCAAAATATTGGTTTAACTGATAAAATATATTTTCCAACATGGCTGTCATTGGCAGCTCACGAAAACCCTTCAACATCCCATTCACAAATTCAACTAGATTCGTCGGTCATCGATCCACATCTCTTCCCTTCATCATGAGCTCTTGTCCATTTTTCTTTTGGGAGTTAATCACACCATGCAGCTGTATTGGGGGTCATATTGCCTAATTCGGCTCATCGGCCAATCGAACTTGTGCTTTTGATATGCACTTTCGTAAAATTTACAAAATTACAAATTACAAATCTTACCTGCCATCTGAACATGTTTTTTGCTTTCGGCATTTTTGAATTGTTTGTTGTAGTTGTTCGCAAGGTGCCGAATACAAAATCTATGATGGGCATGTGGAAGACGCCACCATGTTGTGTCCATTGCTTGCTGAATCCCAGCATGCCTGTCTGATATCAAACAAATTTCTCTTCTGGCGATCACATATTGTCGCAACATATGTATAAATCACTTCCAATTGTCTACATTTTCTATTTCAACCACAACAAATGCTAAATGAAAAATATGATTGTTGCCATCAAGTGTCGTCGCACAAAGAAGCGTTCCTTTTTGTATTTCCCGTACAAATGAGTGTCATCGATAAATATCACAGGATGACATCGTTTGAAGCCTTGAATTGTCTACTGGAACGTTCAAAACATCGGTCGAAAAACATACTACTCTGATCTTGCTTCACCTTACTCTCAATAACAAAATGAGAACCTAGATTGTTACGTTCCATTTCTTTCATATACTTTCTCAATCTACCGTATGACTCATATCATCTTCCAAAAATTTTGGCAATCGCCATTTGTTTGGCCTTCCATATTTTATGGTAACTAGGTTGGAAGTTCAGTTTGTTACGAACTTCGGCCATGAGTGGCTTGATTTTGATATCTGGTTGGGCATCGATTATTGGTTCTATAAAGCTACAGGTGTATTTTTGATCAACGTGTCGATGATCCCATGATAATGGTGGATTAATGCATGTATGTGGCCTACTGTACTTAACTATTTTCCAAAATGAACCACCGTCTTGAGTAGTCGCGCGGAGCCTCCAATGGCACGGCCCATTCATATTACCACACCTTATCACATATTCTCTATGATTCGTCATCTCACAACGAAACTTATGATTTTTTCTAATAAAGTATTTTTTCGCAACCGACTATACTGCGTCCCGCGATGAAAATAACATGCCAATGAAAAATTCTTTCGCGGCATCAAATACCTTGCTGCCCAGCTTCGCAGTTGTATCGTCTCACATCAAATGAAAAACGATCTCCGAATAGGGTTTTGGACGTATGAACGGCGTAATGGGATTACTACAATAGTTGTTGTAGTAAGCCTCTATATCATTACCTCTGACATCTTCTTCATAACTGTCACCTTCAACATCTTGCTCACTGTTGTCTCCTCCAACATGCTGTTCATCGTTGTCAGCAGTGTCTATCCAAGCATCATCTTCTTCATCAATATTTTCATTATCATCAATATCGTAACGATGATCTTCATTATCACTATCATCGTCATCATAAATATCATTATTTTCATTATCATCGAACTCCATGTACTCATTATGCACACGTTGTTCGTCTTCACCAACATTGAACACAAAAATCCTGATGCATTGCGCGATTTCATCTAACATGTTCTGATTCTATGACTTATATCCTCATCAATCTCTCCATCCCTTTGCAATATTGATCCAAGATATCTAAAAGTATCTTTCTTGGGTACTTCATGTCCAAGCATATTTATGGCTTCTTGATCTCCACTTCCTGCCGCGTTGAAAAATGGAAAATAAATTAAGCACGAGATGTGCGTGGTCTGGATGATGGGATGTAAGTCTATGAGAAGAGCAAGAGTTCATTATGAAACCGGCAATGTAATACAGGAACTAAGATTACTCAGCCGTGAATCACTTAAAAGCGATCTGTATGTTTCCGTAAGGCACGACTATATACTCAATAGTCGCACAAATAAGATCTTACAAGATTTCTCACCGAAACTTCATTCTAATTTCAAAGGGGAAAAAAAAAATTCTTGGAAACCCTCTCTCTAATAGCTCAAGTTTTTCCCCTGGTCTATGCCGTGCGGACCAACATTTATATCTTGCTAATTAGAATACCGGTTAAAGAAGGAAGAAAATAAGATTAAAAATGATAAAATATGATATTTTTCGTATTTAATTTGATATTCTTTATACTACCCTAGGACGATAAAACATGACCATCATGCCAAACAAAAGCCCTGAAATAGAAGATGCAAAATATGCTTCATACCATGCTAGTAAATACTGATACAATATTACTATCATGCTAAATAAAAGGCCTGAAATAGAACATACGAAGGGTTTCAGAATCATCGTTGATTTGATTTATTGCACGTGACGTATTCTTTCCATTTACTCTTCCTGTCTTTTTGTGGGAGTGAATCTTAACAACTTGGAAAGTTACTGCATGTGATGTGTTCTTTCGCGCGTACTCTTCCTTTCTTTTTGTGGGAGTGAATCGTAACAACTTCGAGAGTTAATATCTTTGAATAAGAAAGAAATTGACAACAAAAATCGAAGTCACCTGTGAATTCGAACACAATTCAAAGTCACGTCCCTATCCGATAAGGTCGTGATATGAAACGTGTCTCGAAAAATGTCAAGAACATCATTTAGAATTTTAGCGCTTAAAGTGGATAATATAAAAGTTTATCATCCCGGAAATAAAAGAGAGGGGAAAAAAATTACTGGTTTGATCGTGGACACTGGAAGTCTTGAGCTCGCCCAATGCTTTCGCCGCTTCTGATCACAAGATAAATCCTGGGGTGAACAAACACGTTCTGCTCCGTGCCATTTTGGCCTCCATGAACTCGATCCCCTTGGGCTACGATAAGTATCGACTCATCCCATCTCTTTCCAGCAAGACCTCCGACCTCATCGGGCAGCGCTCCACCATCAAGCTTGGCGCCGCGACCTTCCTGATGAGCGCCCTGCTAAAGGGCCTTGCCCCATCGTACGCATTCCTCGTGACGTGTGTTGAAATATATAAATATTAAATCACGTATTCTTTTAACAGTTTAAATTTTTAGAACAGTTGACAGTGGTCCCACAAAATCTCATATGGTATCAGAACAAACGTCCTCAATTCAAATCTTTCCAGATCTCTATTTGCCTCCTTAATGAATTTGTTCACTTTTAAAACTAAGCAAAAGACCAAACTAAGTACTAAGCATGAGGGAGAGTGTTGAAATATATAAATATTAAATCACGTCTTTTTCTAACAGTTTAATTTTTTAGAGCAATTGGTTTTAGTCTCACAAATTCTCACAGCGTGATAGTTCGTGGCCCGTGTTAGGGGCTACTCCCTAATTACCATCGGGACTGGCCGAGCCTTGAGCTCACCGGCCCACATCATGGCCGATCACCGGGCAGCTGGGCGGAGGAGGAAGGAAGGAGCGGCAGGTGGAGGAAGGGGGGGAAAAGAAAAGAAAAAGAGAAAAATGAAAAAGAGAAAATATATATATATATGATATAATATTTTTTTAATTATAAAAAAATAAATAAAAATGAAAAGAAAGTAAGAAAATAATTATAAAGAAAAAAAGTGTGAAAGAAAGGAAAAATGATAGATGAGGAAAATGTTTTCCTTTTCTCAAAAGAGAAAAAAATATTTTCCCAACTTTTGAAGGGTTTTTTCCACGTATAAAAATATTTTCCTAGACTAGCTTTTTTTGGTGAACCAAATGCTGAAAAATGAGAAAAATATTTTTCTAAATAAGAGGAATCAACTAAATAAGAAAAAAATACCAAAATAGTCATAAACCTATTGTAATTGTCAATTCAATCTTTTTTTTTGTCAATTCAATCCTAAAATTTTTTACATTTTTTCAATTGAGTTAATCCAGCCAATTTTGATCGAAAATCGCTGATATGGATACGTGACATGATCCGCGCTGATGTGGAACTTTCTCAATAATATCTTAATTTCCTCTATAATTTTTTCTTTACTTTTACTTTTTTTTCCCTTAGCTTAGGGCCACAAGCGTTACTCGTCGGCCCTAGGTGAGGATCGCAATGCCCTCGCCTAGTGCAGGGAAAGGGCGTCCCAGCCCTTAGTTATGACTGACGAGCCTTGCTAACCGTAAGTCCAAGGGGAAAAAAAGAGAAAAATTATAAAAAAAATTCAAAAATCATTAACTATTATTAAAAAATATCCTCATCAACGTTGTCCCACATAGGATGAGTACTATCCAAGTCAGTGATTTTCGACCAAAATTAGCTTAGCATACTTAGTTGGCACAAATAAGCTGTGAATCACTTTAAAAGAATGAGTCTTTATGTTTCCGAAGGCGCGATTATATACTTGGAGAGAAATTTTCGCGTGTCGAATACTGACATGGTCAACACGCGATTAACGCGTGTCTGACTTCGACATACAATCTATTAGAATATATGCTAATTGCTTAAGTTTTTAGAATAATTGGTCCCACCAAATCTTTCATGGTATCAGAGTATGAGATACCGAGTTCAAATATTTCCAGATCCTTATTTGCCTCTCTAATGAATTTGTCTAAACTTAGTACTGAGCAAAAAACCAAACCAAGCGTGAGGGAGAGTGTTAAAATATATACTAATAGCTTAAATTTCTACATCATTTGGCAAGTGATCTCACCAAATCTTTCACAGTTAACCGAGTGGACATGCGTGCAGTGAATCGAAATAATCCTAACCTAATTTTCGACCATCCTCTCTATTTCGTGCCCTCTCTTCGCACCTCGAGCGCTCTGTCTTTCTCATGTCACTACTCTCGGCTCTGTAGCCTCCCCGGGATGCCTTGTGGCTCGCCACTCGCCTCGTCCCGCCTCCCCTCGCCGGTCTCGCCTCAGCTCTGCCATCTGCACAGTGCTCATTGGAAGATGAAAGAAACTTCTCCGGTCCGTTTCGTCAAGTTGAGCATAAGTTAATTTTTTTAATTCTGCTAAACATTGACTAATAATCAAAGAAGTTCGTTTGGTTATGATTGAAAATTTCTTGTTTTGAAATATTATTACCAAAATCTTTGGCGACAGCGACGGCGACAGGCGTCGACAATGGCCCGTTTGATCGAAAAAGTTATTCTGCAGTCGAGAAGTAAAAAAATTTTGTTTCTCAAAGATGGCCAAAAATCTAATTAAAAGTAGAAAATCTTACCATAAGTCAATTTTTTTTTTCAAACGCCTTTCTACTTCGAAATTGATTTTACCAAACGAATTTCTTTGTTAGATTGACTTCTGACAAAGAAATTTAGAAATTGAAATGTTGTCATGCAGCAACTAAAAGGCCTCTGCAGAGTTGCTCTTATCGTTTTTCTTGCAAGTAATTTCAAAATTATTAGGCAGAATTAGTTGTCTTCATAGCTTGCCAAACTAAATAAATTTGACTAATCTCAGTCACAAATAATCTAGCATCGAACACGCTTTACAAAAGTAACTCATCTTGCACTTGTTCTCTCGGAAAAGAAGGCCACGGCCGTGAGAGGGCAAGTGGATGTGGAGTTGTATCTCCGGTCGTCGGCCGATCAGTTCTACAGCTCCTTCATGATCACCCCGCACCAACTTCCCAATGCTTGCTCTGATCCGCATGCTGCGGAGATTCATGAAGGTGATTGGGCCTCTGCGGGCTCCATTAGGAACTGGAAGTACTCTGTTGGTAAGCACCAAATCTTAGGAAAATTCTTGGAAAAAAAAAAAAGGAACCGTGCGCGGGCACACACAATCTCGCATAGATGCCCTCTTTCGGGTTCTGAGAGATCTCGTTTTATTTTGGCCTAGATAGATTTTACTCACTGAATCAATTGAAAATTAACAAGCAGGTGTTTCGTTTCATTCTCATTATATCCATTCCGTTCCATCGCGTCGAAATGCATGAAAATAAAGCTGAATTTGTCATCCCAACACAACCCCACCCCCCGGGGGTCCATTTTTGTTGGGGGTTGGGTGTGATTTGAGCAGGAGGGAGTAAGGAGACATTCAAGGAGAAGATAAGAGTTCGACGATGAGAACAAGACCGTCACCCACGTCGACATCGAAGGCGAGGTGTTCAACTATTACAAGAGCTGGAAGGGCATCTGGCAGGCAGTCCAGAAGTTGAACGAGAGCATGCCGCGCCCGGTCAACTATCTCGATCTCATGGCTAATATGACTAAGGACATTGACGCTCACCTCCTCAAGGCCTGAGACTGCAAGAAAAGAGGAGAAACGAATTATAATTTATAATGTCTGTTTGTGCATTGAATATCCAGATAAACAAGAATAAGTAAGTGGGGTAGGGATCAGCTCCACTAGTGCTGAGCTGTCTACCCTATCCTCATGTCTCTTCCCCTCTTGAATTGTCTCTTCATTGCTGAATATAGATAAGCATTTCGACTGTTTCAGAATATAATTTTCATTAAAAAAAAGTATAAAAATTGTTCACGCCATTGTTGATAGTCCTACGCCGGCTACGCTACATAGGACGATCGGCATTGATAGGACCGTCATGACAGTAATTTCTAGCCAAAATTAATCGAAAGAAACAAATTGATGAATTAACAAACTGTTTCAAATTTCATAACAGTTCTCACCGAAAAACTCTCTCAAATGACATAAGTTATCGTATCAAGAGATTGAGAGAGATGGTGCGCTGGGTGAGTTGGTTCGACTTCGACATTAAACCAAACCAAGCAATATAAATGTGGTTTAAACAAAAATGAAACCGACCAAACCTTTAGTTTTTATTTTTGGGCGGTTTGGTTCGGGTCATGGAATCTAGTTGGATCGTTTTACTTTTTTTTAAAAAAAATCCTCTTTATCTTTTTCGGTATTTTCACGAGCTTAAATCCACTAATAGTAATATAGAAAGAATGTCAATTTTGTGGAAAAACTAAACTTTACGCGCATGACAATTCATAAGTTCACAAAAAATGAATATCTAAGCTACTCTTTATTTAAAAGCTAATATTACTTCATATTTCATTGATAAATACAATTAAGATATCAGTAGACAGTACAAAACGGTTTTTGGTTTGGTTTGTTTTGGTTCAAGAGAAGAAGAAAAAAAAAACCAAACTAAATCTTTGGTAAGCAGTTGGAGCTATTTTTCTTTTCACTCCTAACATGAAAGAAAAGGTGCCAAAAAGTCTAAAATTAATATATCGATGTCAATTCAGTCCTAAATTTTCATATACTGCTAATTTAATCCTAGATCTTTTTTATTTGTGCCAATTGATATCATCCGATCAATTTTGATTAGAAACTGCTGGTATGAATCCCGATCACGACCGACATTGAATTAGGCATTTTTATAATTTTTTAAATATTTTTAATAGATTTTTTAGTTTTTTGTACTTCTTTTTTCTATTTCTTTTATGTACTTTAGATGGCCATCGACTACCAACCCCAACCTAGGGATGGCGACTCTCGCGACGGTAAGCGAGGGCGTCGACACCATCGCGGGGTCTTGGGAAAGCCAGCGAGGGTCTCCAACCTTCAATAAAAAAGAAAAAAAATTAGTAAAAGTTTATACAAAATGTCCAGGACAGTACGACATATGTCCATACCAATGATTCACAGTCAAAATCTGGTATCAATACAATAAATTTGGGAATTTTTTAACATTTTTCCGACATGGAGTAATGGTGATGAGTTGTGCACGGTGGAGGAAGAGCAGTCGGTCGTGGCCTTTGGGGAAGAAAAGAAAATGGGGAAAGGGGCAAAAATGGAAAAAGAGGAAGGAAAACAAGGGAACAAAAAAGAACATGAAGAAAAGAAAAGAAAAATAACATAAATAATTATTGAATTTTCGTCCAATATATAATGTGATCTCTAAAATTGTAATGTGTTCAATATGATCTCTAAATTTTAGCATTCTTTCATTAGACCAAGCATGTCTCCTTTGTGCACTCTTTTCAATTAATCTTATTTTTAAATTTTATTACTTTATCCTTTTTAAAAAGTTTATTTTTATTTAATTTTATCTATTTATTTTTTCTTTTTCTTTTTTAAAATTTTCATTCTTCTTGGCTGATCACTGGCGACTGACCTCGGGCGAGAATCTGGTGAGGCCTCGGGCCTTGCCATCCTCGGAAGAGCTCGAAGCTTGCTAGAATTTTGTAAGGCTCGAGCTTGCTTGTGGCCGGGAGAAGAAAAAGGAAAAAAAATAAAGAAAGAGAATAGATTTTTCTTTAAAATATTTATAAAAAAAATAACATGAACAAAGAAACAAAAATAAATAAATAAATAAAAGTTAAAAGGAGTCTAGAAGGAAAATCAAACTCAATTTTCCATACCCAATGACAAAAAATATTTTCTAGTTTATTTTCAGATTTCAGCAAAACACCAAAAAATATCATCATTTTTCAAGAAAAATGGCTTTCTGATTTTCAGGAACTTCACATTTTTCGTGGAAGGAATGGAGCTTGAATGGCAAGATTTAAACCATTGACCCGCTGTATAACACCATCTCAGAGGAACTCCCTTAAAACTTAACCCGTTAAAAAAGTAGCCAAACAATTCACATAACGTAAAATTCCCACGTAAATCGGCTTAAATTCTCATCATCTGACATCTGAGATTAGTCTACGGCAATCTCGATCCTCATGATTGCCCGAAATCTCGATCCTCAAACATCAATGTTTTCCTACAACATAAAGGAGATAGTTTTCTTTTTCATCGTTTCTCTCGTCTCCCAATGGAAGATAGAAGGTCTTTTTAACTAACTCAATATGGTTGGGGACAGAAGTTGTCATAGCTAATGCAAGCTACCCAATTATTATGGCTGGGGAACGAGATCGTGCGTGTGGTCTCTATCACAGGGGATAAAAAAAACAAAACAAAACAAAAACAAGGGGAGCAAAAATCGATGCGAGATAGCGATTTTTGTGGACACATTTCGGCCCACGTATCTACAAATATCGTGCGAATTACGTGTAGGGAAGTTATTCAACAGAGTTGGTGATTTATAACGCAATTATCGAGGGCATTCATGAGCGACGTCCCCACCGGACAGCTTGCATTGCATGGAGCATCTCAACATGATGAAAAGTGAAAACCCCATGCGTCCCGGAGATGCTAACCAGTGTAGTGATCACTCGCCCTCCTAAAATATTAGGTTTTCCTTCAACTTACATTCTATATTAACCGCTGGAAAAATGCAAATTCCCCTTATGTTTTGTCATAATTTAATTAGGAGCGTGATTAACTAGCTAAACACGTTTCTGGGCATGTTTCATTCACGGGACAATGCTAATTGAGAAAAAAAAAATCGTTTCCAGCCAACATACATGATGTATGTTAATTACACCTAATATAGGTCCGTAATGGGATTTGCAATAACTCGGTAACTATTTATCATATGAAGCTAAGGGTATGTTTTTTTTTTCAGGAGAATTTCATGATTAGGAAAATAAATTCATGAAATCATTTTTTTTTAAAATTGTTTTTGTTGAGAATTCAATCTCCTAACTTTAAGCATGCATATTTTATATGAATGGTTTTCCATTGACTGATTACCAAAATTGAAAAAGTCTAGATAATTGATTCGTGCGGGGAAATATTCTCACTCGAATAAACACACCTTAACGTTAACCAAACGAACAGCTAAAACTATTGCAATGATAGATGGCAAGTCTTTCACAAGATATGACGTTAAGGTGAAGTCTCATCCTCTCTTTTTTGCTTCTTCATTCCCCAGTAGGACAACATTTTTCTTATCCACATGTATTGATTAGTTTGCGTCCGTTTTGTTCTCACAACAAAAAAACATGATTTTAGCTACGAAATTTGCGGCGAAATTTTTTACAAAATTCATCGCGCTACGAATTTTGCAACGAAAAAAAAATTCATTGCCAAATCTGCGTCGTAAATTTAGCGATGAATTTTTTTGATTTTCGTCACTGATTTGCCACGAATTTTGTGACGAAAAAGGTTTTGTAGCAAATTTGCGATGAAAAAGGTTTCGTAGCAAAGGTTTTGTAGCAATTAGCGACGAAACAGTATTCGTAGCAAATTTGCGACAAACATGGTTTCATCGCAAATTTGTGACGAAACATTGTTCGTAGCAAATTTGCAACAAACTCAATTTTCATTGCAAATCTGCGACGAAACCTTTTTGGTCGCAAATCGTGGGAAATTAGTGACGAAAATTGAATTTTTCGTTGCTAAATTTGCGATACCGAATTAGCGATTATTTCTTTTTTTTTTCGTGGCAAAATCAGTTAGCAACGAATTTTGCCAAGATTTTCATTGGGAATTTGCTACAAATATGTTTTTTTGCTACGAATTTTTATTTTTTTAACAATGAATTTCGGGACGAATTGTGCGATGATAAATTTAGCGACGAAATTTTATTAATTACGATGGATTTTATGACGATCGGGCACAGGACGATTTTATATTTTGTGATCGTATCATAAAATAATTTCTTTTATTTTTTTATTTTAAATCTCGTTAAAACAAAATTAATTTCTAGAATTTATATTTACCATTGATTAAGCAAGTAATAAGATCTAAATATTATAATAACATGAAAACGAAATACATTCGTCTGTTTTTGCATCTTGTCCGGCACATGCAATAAAAAAGTTCTAAGTTCTAGATATGGAGTATAGAAATAGCATTCTCCACGATCTCTGTGAGGTAACCATATAGTGCCACTTCATGCCCAAAATACTTTCCATCCGAATCTAGCATTCAGTAACTGATGATGAGAATGCAACATCCAACATCCCTGGCATCCAAAAAAGCAATCAGAACTAATTGAAAACTCCTTGATCTACGGAGGAAAGTGAATGTTGCAGCATGAAAGTTAAACCACTTCAAGCAAAAAAATCTACGTGGAGAGTAAGCACATACCTCTCGGCAATTCTATCTTGCCAGTCAAGCTTTGTAACCTCAGGCCTTTAAATTTCAACTCTACAATGGTAAATTTGTCGTCAGTGGAAAAATTAGTGGAAGACACAAAGAAAAATAGAAGGGTACAGAAGAACTTCTATTACAAATGCACCAATAGAAGGTCACCTTTCAATAAACATAGAAAGATACACTCAAATTTGTAAATATGCAAAATTTTTACAAACTTAATGGTTTATACAACATGATAGAACCATGCCTTATTAATTTGCCAAGAATCCAAAAGTGAAGCACAAGAGAAGAGTCAAATAAACTTGAATGCAACTAAGTAGCGTACAATATTCCTGAAGAGCCTACATTCACAAAAGGCGGACAGAAAAAGAAAAAAGTAGGGACTCCAACATCAAGAAAATGCTCAATATTATCCCTAAAGGTTTTAAATGCTCAAATTAGGAAGATATTATCAAATTAGGTAACAATGCAGATTCAGATATATAAGGTGCTTCCTAAATTCACTGTAATAAACATATGCATGCTAATCCCCTGTAAAGTTTACACTCCAGAAGGAAAAAAACAAGATGATGTAGCTTCAGTTAAAGATACAAATATGTCATTGGCATCGTCTTTCTCAATTAGAAACACCAACTACAATGGCTTTAACAAATATTGCTCAGTCCCTCAATTATTACTGGATTCACCAGCCACAACGAAAGCATTGCGAGACAAGCCAAACAACAAGCAGAAAAGCAAAAATCTTACATTAAGGTAGGAATCCCGTGAGGGTTCACCAATGATCATCCCATCATACGCCCGAGTGCCAAAAAACAAGCAAATCAGCAAAATTACATGGGACAAATCTTAGACGAGGAAAATAAGAGTGCGCAAGAGACTAAGCAATATGTAAATCTCATTTATATTTAGAATACTTGTTCATATCCTTTCTTGTCTGTTTATTTTTCTTCTTATACACATCCTTCCATGCAATCCAAGTCGGTCTTACAATTGCCTACTCAACTAGTCATGAAGCATACTAGTCCATATCCAAGTCGGTCTTAAAATTGATCACATACTAGATCTGGAATGTATGTCTCGGATTAGGGCTCAACATCATGGACCCGATTTCATCCAGTTCCACCAGGGCTTCGCTTCCTAAAAGTGGATTAGGGGGTCCAGTTCCCAATTCTAAGGTGGACACTAGACTAATGGACCGCCCAACTAGACCGATAATATCACCAATCAAGAAGACATGACTTCGAATAGGATCAGCTCACCACCGAGGCTTACAGAATATCACCAGCTAAGAATATAGATTCTTCTTGGCTCACCACTAAGGAAGTACCAAACTTTCGAGGATACATATGCTAGGGATAGATATTTGCCCACACATAGAAAAATCATATATTTGTCATTCATCAAAATTGTCTATCTTACATTTGAGAATTCACCTCTTTTTTTTTTTTTTAACCGAGGTTTCCCACGTGCAATGGACTAAACCCACGGGGTGGTGGGGTACAAAATCAATGCCAGCGGGTAAGCCCAAAGACGCAGCCGGGGAGATTCAAATTTGGGATTTCATCGGTTTAACTATCTAAGGCCCACGGACTCACCAACTCAGGCAACATCCCATTGGTGAGAATTCACCTCTTCATAAAGAGAAAATAACACATAGGGATATACTACACAATAAAGACTCGAGAACTACTCCAATATGTATTGAGAGAGTTATGACCATTTTCCCGAGCTAGCACAGGACTATGTGATGAAATCTCTGTGCATAAGTTATGGTGTTTATGATAAGTACTCATAGTGTTCATAACTTCATCTAAATCAAAAGTCATGCCTCGTCAAAATTCAGGCATCGCCACCACCCACCTCTGTTTCCTATCAAATTTTCATGGAGTATCCAACAATCAGAGCTGCAGAAGCTGTCGGCAAAAATATTCCATAGAATGAAGTCTTTTCTTTCTTCTGAAGAAGAAAACCTAGAAAAGATTCGAAGCACAGTTTGAGTTCTACTCTCATGCGAACATGAACGTTTGGCTCTAGTGTCGAACCACTTGTTACCGAGCCTGAAATCGAGAACCTCTGCAAGGAGAGGCCAGCGTCTAGGCTTGTAGCTGTTAACCGGTCGCCGAGTGGTGGTCACCCTATCTGCTGCTTATCTGAGAGTTTATGCACGATCTTGACGTATACCTAACAAGCACAAGATCCAAAAAATCATTCATCCCCCACCGAAGCATCTATAAATAGGAGATCAAGTTCAGAGCCAACACGCCCCATTCTTCATTATTGAAACTCAATAGTACAATATCCTGGAAGAGGCTTGTGGTCTAAAACAGGCTCTCAAAGAGAATGGGTCTAGAGGGGAAGGTGGAGGAAGAGTTCGAGATCAACTCGCCAGCGGACAAGTTCTACAAACGTTTGAGCTACGAACTCCACCATCTTCCTGACGCCTCACCAGACAAAGTCCAAGGAGCAGAAATCCATGAGGGCGACTGGGTCACTCACGGTTCCGTCAAACTCTGGAACTACACCATCGGTACATATGAACCTAATATGTTGTCGATCCATCTTAGAGGTCATGTGCAAATCGTGTCCAGCAATAGGGACTTCGGATTTGTAAATACAAACATGCAGATATGTCCATACTGTCGAAAATCGACTCACAATATCATAGAAAGCTCTTAGATTATTGAAGCATTTGTGTTTTGCCATGAGTGAAACAAGCTTAAGTGGAACCAACTTGCAGATGGCGTACAGGAGGTATTCAAGGAGAGGGTGGAAATAGATGAGGAAAACAACACCATGACAATGGTGGCTGTTGGCGGACACATCCTCGAGCAGTATAAGGCCTACAAGATTGTGTATCAGGTTTTCCCCAAAGGCGAATCAGGGACGTTGAAGATTTCGTTGATATATGAGAAGTTCAAGGAAACCGATGGCGAGCCGCACAATTACCTGCGGTTTCTCGTCAATCTCTTCAAAGATCTCGACAGACACTTGACCCCAACACAAGGTTGAGGTCTATAGAAAGAGCCGAAAGAAGATGTGAAAAGTCCCTTTGTGTTGTACCGTGTGGCGAAATAAAGAGAAGCTACTGCTTCAGACTTCTGAGATGTGTGTACCTCTGATTAAGTGTGTAATGCTGTGGGTTTATTATCGTGCAGAAATCAAAGCTTCCTAAGTTTGGTAACACTCTAAGAAATTGTTTCTAACAGATATGCATATGGTAAAAAAATATAGAACACTTTTGAAAAAATGAACATTTTTTACCCAAAAAAAAGAAACATAAAAAAATTACTTCTGGGTTTTGAAACACTTTTGGAACACTTTCGTGCAAGTCATCACCGCTGTCCTTCGCCACCTCGGCCACCATCCGAGATCGCCGGTCGCCGCCGCCGTTCGCCCACTGCCTCCGCCGGTGGCATGCCGCCGCCGCCGATCGCCGCGGCGCTTTGCCACTCCCGATCCTTACTTTTAGCGAGAAAAGTGTTTTTTGTTTAACTTACCAAACACGTTTTTGTTCCCAAAAATCGTGGTCAGGAACAGAAACACAAAAAAATATTTTTGTTCCAAATATGTTCCTAGAAACAAAAACGTTACAAGAATCACCCGCGTTTCATGTTGTTTAAACAGAAACGTGTGGCCTTGGCTTGTAATTAAATTTCTTGAAGGAGTTCCGGAGCTACACATTGCAAGAAGGAACTAACGATAATCACTGGAAATTTTTAATCGCTTGCTTTTGGAGACTCAAAACACAAATCCAGTTGTAAAACCTAAAAGAGTGCTGGTCATTTACAAGACGGGGTTGAAACACCTTAAATCAAGAAAAGTTGTCAAAAAAAATCTTAAACTTATTGCATTAATATCAATTAAGTCCTAAACTTTTTTTAGTATCAATTTAGTCATAAACCTTTTGCATTAGTGACAATTAAGCCTTAAACCTTTTATTAGTGTCAATTCAGTCCTAAATCTTTTGCATTTGTGCCAATTCAATCCTAAATATTTTGTGCTTATGCCAATTGAATGATGAGGCATTGGAATTTTAAACTCAAGCGATGACCATCTAATGCACTCGAGGTTGTCGAACTTCGAATGAGCTCAAATTTGATCGGTTGCATGGAAACGGGCTGCTGATCAATACTCACTACTTCGCTCTGACTGATGTCGTCTTTTTTTTCGCGTTTCGAAGTCGTTTAGATGGATTTTCGAGCTTTTTTTAGGTAGTTTTATAACTTTAATGGTGTTTTCGTAATATTGCATTTCATATTATAATTAGATTTAATACCGTATATAAAGGTGTTTAGAGTTTCTCGTGAAGCAGACTTAGACTGTTGACATTCGTTGCTTTTGATAATCATAGTTGAGTGAACAAATTGTTCCTCGTTATCTATTTTTAATTCTTTCGTTTAGCCAATTTCCATTGCGTTTCAACATTACCATCACCAATCTACTAATCGAGAACCGTTCCCCGTTTGGAGAAACCGCCGGTTCCGGTTTCCAATTCTCTATGAAACCGAACTGGAACCGGATCCGGAACCGGTATTTTTAACAGTTAAATGCCTGTATTCTTCTGATCAACACACTCATATTTTTTTCATTGGTTCAACTCTCTTGAAACCTAGCTCATATTTCTGCATCACTGGTTCAACTCTCTTGAAGATTCACCCCCCTAAACGCAGTCTTTTGGCTTTCTCAATCAGTTTCTTGTTCAAAACAAAATGGCAATAGCTAAACAGAGTCATTGATCTGATATATATCGATTCCTCTCACTGCTTCAGGTGTATGGGCATGAATCAGTGATGCAAGCATATAAGCTAATGAGGAAAAGAAGAATTGGAAGGATTCTTGTTGTTGACAACAGTGGTAAAAAGGCAGTTGGCGATATAAGCATAGGAGATATCCAATTCCTTCTGACTTTACCGAAGATCTATCATGACTACAGGTTGGTAACAATTTTGTTCATCTTAACTGTCTTCTGATCAACATGCTTGTAAGCTTCACATTTTGTTAACAGTTTTGTATGTTGTGTAAAATATTGATGAGATGTAAAACCCGTCATAAAAAAAATCCTTTCTCACAGTTCCATTTGACTCTATATGAATGTCGAAGTCGGGTTCTAGGATACCCTAGAACCGGATCCGGAACCTGTGACAGGATAGGTTCTAAGTTCTAGAGTATATAGGGTAGGTTCTAGGTTCTGAAAAATGAAGAACCTGTACTAACGAGTAGGTTTCAGGTTCCAGAAGTAACCTACCCGTAACCTGGTGCCGCTCACCCCTAGTGCGGATGAATATCTCAGCCAGGCTTTAGCAATCCTAGAAGTTATGGAGAAAAAAAAGGATAAGTTGCACCGTTGTAATATATATGTACACTCATATGTGGAATTTCTAAAGTCGATGTCATTAGGGTTGCTTTGGATTTGATATAAAAAAAAAAAAAATTCCAGGAGTACTGCCCTTTAAATTGTTATTGTTTTAATGTCGTTATTTATGGGTTTTGCCGGAAAGGCCGGATGTCAGAGGCACTGGAAGTACTAGAAGAGATTGTTGTCAATGAAGATGAAACAGATTCAATGGCAAATCTTTTTCCTAGCAGGGTAGGATGATGCACTTAGGGTTGTCGAATTCCGAATGGACTCAAATTTGGTCGACTGCATGGAAAGTACTGCTAATCAATACACACTGCTTTGCTGCGACAGACGTTGTTTTTTTCATGTTTCGAAGCCGTTTAGATAAGTTTTTGGGTTTTTTTTTTGTTTTTGTTTTTAGGCAATATTATAATTATAATGGTGTTTTCATAATGTCGTGTTTCCTATTGTAATTAGATTTAACACTGTATATAAGGGTGTTTTGGGTTTCTCACGAAGGAGACTTAAATTTTTTACATTCATTGATTTTGACAATCACAGTTGGGTGAACATATTGTTTCTCCTTATAAATTATTAATTTTTCTGTTTAGCCAATTTCGGTTGAGTTTCCGGATTACCATCAGCAATCTACTGACTCGTTACGGGCTTCATGAGATTCCTGTATCCGGCTGACGACGAAGTGTTCGATAATTATTGCAGCTTCTAGTGGGGTCCTGACAGGGAGCTGCAGAACTCAAAACTTCATGGGAAACTTGCTATGGTGGTTTCGCTTGCTGTGGTTTCTAGTTTCTTTAACCCAATCAGGATTCAGCTTCCATAATCTACATTACAAGGTGGAAGAATAAGGACACTTCGCAACAAGCTCAAGTTTTGATATGCAAAGATAAGTCACTATTATTGGCGACGGTTACGCGATAGAGCAGGAAAGCATGGTAAAATCTGGGAAAGAAGGATGCATTTGATGTTCGGAACAAAGGAATTAAAGAAACTTCGAATACATTTGAACTATGGAAGTTCCACAATACATGTCAAGGACATATAGACATTTTCGATGACCTTACCGTATCTAAAATCTCGGTTTTCCATTCTCCTATTTATATTTCCATACTTTGTGTACCAGTCAGAAATCCACAATCGTCTCTGCTTATCATTTCTGGGGTCCAAATACACTTCTCAATGCAAATTTGCCTTGCAGCCACTTGCCATGCCGACAATTTCTACTGCCCTAGCTGCAATTAGTAACGGAGGAATAATCAAATTGTAGAACCCAAAAGTTTGGCTTAATTACATTATGAGTGCAAAAACTTATGTACGGTGCTCACTCAAATGCCAAAAGCGCCATATACAAGTTTTGGCACTCATAATACACTAAAGCCCCAAAAGTTTCTAATGGGTAATGCTCAAAAGGTATTACATTACTAACGGCTTAAGTACACTACATGTATCAATCATTTAAGTGCAAATTTTTTGAAAATGATTGCTTTAGTGCCAAAAGTTTCAAAACGATCACTTAAGTGCCGATTTTTTTAAAAAAACATTCACTTCAATGCCAACTCCAGCAAGCCACGTTAGCTCATAAATTAATAAAAAAATAAGCTGTCGGATTTCCGGCGAGCCACGTCAGCTTAAATCGGAGTTGGCACTAGAATGATCATCTTTAAAAAAAATTAGCACTTAAGTTATCATTTAAAAAAAAAGTTAGCATTTAGTTGATCATTTTGAAAGTTTTGGTATTAAGGTGAGCGCCATACACGAGTTTTTGTACTTGTAGTGTACTTTAACCCATTACCAACACATGATGTCGGTATAAGGTTTTTACAGCAGAATCCAAATAGTGAATGCCAATGTGTTTTACAACGAGCTTTTTAAGGCATACGGAGCATCATATCTACTCTTAATTTTTTTCCAGCATTCACCACGGAGAAACATATATATGACAAACCTTAACACTGAATCAGACTGAGCAACAATGTCCACCTGGGTGTTGACCAGTTCCCGAGACAAAGCCACATCAACAGCAGCAGTGCCATATCAGCATTGGACAATCAAAATTACTTGGATGTACTGAATTGACCCAAATGCAAAAGGTAATTTAAAATTAAATTGACAAAAATAAAATTTAAGACTGAGTTGGCCAATTACAATAGTTTAAGAACGTTTTTGGTAATTTCCCCAAACAAAATCCAAGGAGCTGAAATTCACGAGGGCGGCCGGGTCACTCCCGGTTCCATCAAAGACTGGAACCACACCATCGGTACATATGAACCTGATAATGTCGATTATCTGAGAGGGTCTGTCCAAATTGCGCCCCGTGATAGGTACATTGGCCTTCTAAATATAGCTGTCCGCTGTAGATATATTCATCTTGTCGTCAATCAACGCACAATATCACAAAAAGCTCTTAAAGACTTTTGATGTGTTTGAATGAAACACATTTAAGCGGGGCCAATTTGCAGATGGGGTACAGGAGGTATTCAAGGAGAAGGTGGCGGGTGGACACATCCTAGAACGGTACAAGGCTTATAAGTTCGCCTATCAGGTTTTCCCCAAGGCGAGATGGGGATGGTGAAGATTTCATTGTATGATAAGTTCAAGCACACCGATGGCAAGCCACACAATTATCTCCGGTTTGTCATCGATGCCTTCAAATATCTCGACAAGCACTTGACCCAAAAACAAGGTTGACAAGAAGAGCTAAAAAACAAAGGTCCCGAGTCCCTTATGTTTTACCGACTGGTGAAATAAAGAGTAGAAGCTACTGCTTCCGATTTTCTGAGATGTGTATCAGTGATTCAGCGAGTGACGCTGTGGGTTTACTATTGTGCAGAATAAAAGCTTGCAAGAATCAACAGCTTTCGTGTTGTTTAAATATTAATGTGCGCCTCAACTAAATTTTCCTCGAAAGAGTTCCAGAGCTATAAATTGCAAGGAGGAGCTCAAAATAAATTACGGAAAATACTAATCAACTACCTTCAGATTCGCACATACAAATGTTTTCCCTTGTAGTTTTTGGGTTGGAGCCCCGATGAACAAAGAATAAGTACACGGTCTAACTACATAAATATAAACCAGAAGTAAATTGCTTGAAGTTGTAGCAAGTATTTTTCACTCTAAGCTCTGTTGTTCCTCTAACTTTATCGTAACTCCTCAACTTTTTCACTATTTCCTTCTTCAATGCATCTCTTTATCCTTCTATCAATCAAAGCAGCATTTAGATGTAATTCTCTCTTATTCCAATCTTATCAGCTAAATATGAAAGGATCAAATAGCTTCTCTTGCTTTCTCTGCAGGAAAACAATCAAACTAATTACTTCAAGGCAAGACCAACAGAAGAAGCTACTCGTCATTTAAGCAGAATCCAATGGTACATTGCTATCATTACTTGATCACATAATACTATCATCTCATCTAAAGAACAAGTACAGAACTGTGGTTTGAAATTTTCTCTACAGATTGCGGTATTGAGCTAACAGCAGAGTTGAACCTTCAACCAGGCAATCTATATAAAAAAATCACAACCTTGAACATTCGTATATACAGAAATCTATTTCTAACAAATAATTGACACAGTACCTAATAAGTCGTAGTCACCTTGGCTGTTGCAAGTGTCGCCTAAATGAGTGAATCAATCTCATCAAGTGTCAGAAGCAAAGCGGCAAACATCCATCACTGACTTTGATTCGATGAAAGAGTCGTGATCAGTAACCAATCACACAGCGAGAGAATAGGACTTTTCAAGATTTGACTCCCTTGATCATGTTCTTGTCTCATGCCAGGTCAGCCTTGATCACATTCTCTCCCATGCCAGGACAAGTGAAAATGTGGAGAGCACATGCCTGAGTTGAAACACCTCAAATCATACTGGCAAAGTTCACATGGTATGAGACATACAGATTTCCCACCGTTCCTGTATAAGACCAAATCCCTTGCCTTCGTCTCAAGAATGATAAAGTATTGGATTTTTATACCCAACTGAGTGATATCGTCAGTAATTTACTGAACCATTACAGGCTTCTGAATGAGATTTCACTGTCCGATTTATGACAAAGTGATCAACAATTCTTACAGTTTTTACTGGATCTTGTAAGGGAGCTGCAGAGCTCCACTTACTAGGAAACTTCCTGAGGTGGCTTAACTGCTGTGGCTGTTTTGCTTCTCCATCCCAATCAGGATCCAGCTTCCAGTCCTTTGGAACCTGCATTACAAGCTGAGTCACTATTGCTGGTAACAGTAACACCATTGAGCAGGAAAGTATCATAAAATCTGGAAAGAAATAATTTATTAATGTTTGGACCAAACAAAAGATACTTTAAATTGGGCAACAGACTTTTCAACTATGAAGTTCTCCATTTCAAGTCAAGGGCATACAGAGTTTCAATGACCTAACTGGATCCAAATCGCTAGTATCATTCTAATATTTATCTTTCCCCATTTTCTTTTGCCAGTTAAAAATCCACGATCGACTCGGCATGTAATTTCAGTAGTCTTTTATCCTTCTTAATGCAAGTTTGTCTTACAGCCACCTGCCATCCCAATACTTTCAACATCCCTAGATGCAATTAGTGACAGGGAAATAGTCAATTGTAGAACACAAAGGTTTCTTACAGATGATGATCAAGAAACATATCAATACCAACACGTGCTACCAGTCTAAGGTTATACCACAGAATCCCCAATTACATCCCCTTTTTTAAGGCATGTCTGCTATTAATTTCTTCTAGCATTCAATAGGGAGCTACATATATTAACCGACCTTAGCACTGAATCTGACCACACATGTTATCTCACAACACCGGATTGTTGACCAGTTCCCAAGACAATGCATTTAAGTCTAAACTCTTCCAGATATATTTAACAAGCCACAACATTCAATCTTCATAGATAAATATATTTTATATCGGAGAACCCAGTACAACAAGAAACCACTTCAGAACACAATGCACTAAATCAAACTCTTAGAACCTTTTCTTTCTTGCTTATTTTTCCCTTTACGAAGAACCTTGTCTGTAATATATATAAGTACTTCAAAATTAATATAGAGACGATATTGGTAGGGAAGCAATTAACGCAGAAAATCGTCAAAGTCTTCTGCCAGTGGTTGATTCTAGATAATGGTGTATGTAGTAACAGTGTAATAAATAAACAAAAAAACAAACAATAGCAATAATGCAAGACATTGGCAAATAGTGCTGCTTCAATTTCAAATTGTCCAGAAAGAAATCATGTTGCTTAAAATATCAATGACAGAGGAAAGAATAAGCTAATGTATTTCATAATACTAGGGAGCATACTGTCTACGTCTCAGATAGGTCTGACCACTTACCTTATCAACTACTAGGGTATAGACTTCAAGATCACCTTCACTGTTTATGTGGAATCGTGTAAATCCCTTGTAATTAGCAATTCGAAGTGAGGAGAAGGCCTCATCGAAGTGTAAATGAAGCCAGTTAATGCAAATATATAAGTAGCTTCCAAAAACTAGAGAGACAACAGGAGTGGAAAAGACCCAGAAATAGAGAAACACAGAAGCATAATATATTGCGGCAACATCACGTGACAATGATTCCATTCCCCTCTGGCAAATGTTTGTCCTCGATACAGCCATGACCTAGCAATTCAATCCAACAAAAGTCACATTGTAACAAAATGTCTTATGATATATTCAAAAAACAGAACTATGATTCAACATCAACATCAACAGGGACATCGAAGGATAAAAACCTCAGGGACATCGAAGGCGGACATGAGATATTTGATGCAAGCAGGATATAGACCCATTGTCCATTGTTCTATACGAGCTCGAAGGCCTGTTGGATCTGGAAAGTGCTCACTCTCAACAGTTCGGTACCACTGGTACAATGTGTGATAACCTAAGATATAAAATTAGGTCAGAGTCTCAGACACTGTGAATGCTTACTTAGCCAACACAAGGACATGACACACAAGCTCAAGAAAAAGGCAGCTTCTTATTTTATGAGTATATGCACTACAAGAGGAAAATTATGAAGGTAATATTCATCAATCGAACATCAGTATTCCACTCCACACGCACTCGCTTCTCCATTATGTTAAAACAGAGGAGCAAATCAAGTATCCACGATTCATGTAAAATCAACAACTGAGTCAGAGAAATACACATACAACAGAAAGTATGAAGATTGACCTGAAGTAGCCAAAAGTCTATGCCTGATGCAGGTCTCTACACCCAGTTCCATCAGCAGCATAAGGATTAGTGCAGCAGTCAAGTGTGCAGAAAAATGAAGCACACCAATCATCACTCGTCTCTTCCGCGACACTTTTGAAGGTACAAATGCGACAGATACAATTAACAATAGCAAAGCACCTGCTAGTGATACATAAGACTGTCCCAGCAAGTATTTAAAAGCGGCCCATACAGTGGCAAAAAAGCTCCCCACATGACCAGAAACTGAGTCACCTTGTAACATGTGATTGAGGTTACACTGCAAAGGAAGCCCGTGTATAAGCCAACTGCTCAAACATATCCATAATAATCAATAAGCAGCAGGGTAATTAGGCTCCATGCTATTTATTTGACCTATCATAAGAACATGAAATATGTCCTGGGAACTTTGACTGCTTAAAAGAGATTCCCAATGAAGAGTTAAGTAAAATGAAAACCCCCCATTTCTGACCGATTGGATTAATAAATAAGGGTTATGCTAAGTGCTAAGTGACATGTACCAGTCTACCAAGAATCTGAATGCAAAAAATCACATTCAGCTAAAGGAATACTCACTTGTGGAAACATAGAAAAAGCCAGTACGAAGTAGATAATACCACCAATGATATCGAATTGCCAGTTTTTCTTTCGAAATTTCAAGATATTCCCCAAAGCAATCTGCAAAGTAACCACATAAAAGTAATATATTGCACTACAGCTCAAAACTAATTGATCAAATAAGCTAGAAATCGTCTTGTCATATACCCTGCTAGAATCTTCAAAAGACGGATAAGAAGCCTTGGTCTCATAAGTAGCACCACAGTATTCCTTGAAGTTCCCAAAAACATGGGTTGGATGTAAAAATGCCCCACCACAACCGTTCACAAGTAGATGTTGCACATAAACTGGCCTATCTGAAGGTACATATGTGTGACGCATATAATGATGCAAGTCCCCAGCAATACGAAGTTTACATCTCCCCTTCAAATAATCACATATCAAATGAGAGAAGTTATTTCCAGAAACACTACTCCAGTACCAATCAAGAAGCCAGTTAGGTTCATGCGTAAGTATGATCACTGAATCCGCATCCCCAACCTGCATTAAATGTGGTATTAGATACTCACTGCAACAAGAGACAGCTGTAAATATCATGTCATGAAATAGAGGTTTTTGGCTAGCTTAGTCCCTAAGAAAAAGTTCCAGTTTGTACTATAGTGATTAAGAGTGTATCTAGAGGTACCACAAACATGAGGGGGGAAAAACATAATCTATTGTGGAAACTGTTTAGTTGCTAGCAGTAGTAGAGGATATCAAACAAAATTCTGATAATGATTTGAGTTTAGATTCAGTTGAAGAAACAATTAGCATTATCATGTTTCAAAGCACATCAATCTTCATATACACAGATTAGCTGTGACAGAGATGAGAAATCAAAAGATCCCTACATAACAATTCATAGATTCCTTCAATTTTCTATGCAAGAGCAAATGTCCAAACTCCAATTTAAGCCACACTTATGCTACCAATAAAGCAAAATGCCTAGGTCAAACAGACTATCCATGGACACTAAGGCAATTGATAGAGGACTTCTCACTTGG
The DNA here is from genome assembly GCA_028455895.1 of Rhodomyrtus tomentosa. Lineage (NCBI taxonomy): Eukaryota > Viridiplantae > Streptophyta > Magnoliopsida > Myrtales > Myrtaceae > Rhodomyrtus > Rhodomyrtus tomentosa. The sequence goes on along the minus strand of JAPCWY010000003.1, from coordinate 4,898,840 downwards.
TCCTAAATCAGGTCTGCGAGAAATTTAAAGCAGGACTTGACATTAGAACTGAGATCATTAACAAAGGGTAATATCCATAAGCTCTCTCTAGGAATATCTGAATGTATAATAGCAATAAAGTTGTTATTCGGAGGCTAGAATTATTGGCCCCAACGGGAGTACATCACAAGCCTATAATTTAACAAGACACATAGATGAGCAGTTCTGCAAGAGACTTCTAATAAAGAAAGAAATAAAAACACCGATCCTCTCTCAGCAAATTACTAGCAGAAAAATATATGTCCAACAGTAAACAACTTAATAACATATCAAACTGCAGACCAATAGCAAATAATCTGCTGGAAAAAATCTAAAATGATAACTCAAAAAGCAGAAAGATGCTATAAAACCGTGGGGAGTATCCTCAAGAGTGACACAAACTATCGACTATGTGTCTCATGCAGGATCCCTCAACTCAAGCAGTTCCCTCATCTGGTTGTTTTTCTAGCAAAGAATGTCAAAAACTGCAAAGAAAATTTTAGGAAGTACCTTCTTCTTTACCAGCTCTGAGAAGAATTTAAATTGGTACACATCAATATCGCCATGGAGTGCCAGATCAAGGCCAAATACCCACCAATTTTTAGGGAGTTGCAAAGCAAAATAACTCTTTTTCTGAGGCATCAACCACCCACCTAACCAGCTCTTATGACATATGTACCTCATGAAAGTATGAAGTCCATCAAACCAATCTGTATAACCACATAAACAGGATTTTTATGAGGAAACCATTACATCTTCATAGCACCAGATTTGAGAAACTTCTAACAAGAAAAACTGAGTACATGGAGAGCACAATGTAACGATGTTAGTTTCGAGTTTCAAAATGATACTTTCTACAAGAGAAACAAAAAAATTAAGCAAGGTCACGATAAAAACCAAAACCGACCATGATTTCCAGGAATTAGGAAAGCCTGGGGCCCTTCATATTGCTTTAGCTCAGATAACCCAGATGGAATTTCAGGCTTGTTCACAGCAATCTGCTCTAGTTTGTACCACGGTGGAGGCTCAAGAGCACACTCAAAAGGACGAAAGAACCTCTTTTCGTAAGTAAATGAGCAAGGATTTGGATATCTACAAAAGAAGCATAGTTTCTTTAAGCAAGAATTAACATTTCTAGAAAATGATGCACTTATACAAGCAAATAATGCCTAATTCTCTGTTCACCATGCTTATTTTAAAATCAAACCAGCTGACACTTCCTTTCATACTAAGCATCAAATGTGATCTAATGAAAAACGTGATATTCAACACAGCCAAAATGAAAGAAAACGATTAAAAGTAGACTAGCCTGGGCTTAAATATTGACAGATGATGTAAAGACATAAGTGGCTCTCCAACCCATAAAGCGAACACCCGTCCATTAAAAGTATTGACAAAATTCTCAAGATCATTGTGGTTGACAAAGTGCTTTGACTCATAACATTACAACCCAAATCAAGATAATCATCTCAACTAGCATACAGAATTGTTCATTGAGTGAAATCGAGTGACACAGCGCGTTGACTTGCTAAAATGACTAAACTCATGATCTGACTTGTATTGACTCATCTTTTATCTAAAAGACTTGTATGACTCAGCGAGATTGTTTATTTCTACCCTAATTTAGTTAAGGGTATTTGGGTTGTTAGAAGCCAAAAGCTTAAGAATACTTGTGTCAATCTATCCGGCAACAGTGAAATGGTGATTTTCGCTAATGCCTGATAAAAGTTCGCTTTATTAAAAAAAAAATGAAGAGAGATTCACTACTGATTTACTGCAAATGATCATTCCAGGGGGAACAAAAGATCAAAAAAGCCTCTTCTTTTGTCTCAGTTTGGTGTCTTTGCGCAACATCTTCATACATGACAACACCAACCATCCCCTACTTCTATTTGGAGGGAATTCGATGGTGAAAAGTAACACTCTAGTAGAAATAGGCATCAACAATTGTTACTCTTAAATGAACTAATCTCATGGTCCTGTATCATTTTACTGTTACCTTACTGAGAATCTGATAACTTCAAGTTAAATAAATCTATACAGTTTAGTCTGCAGATTAGTCTAAATTTCATTTGGAATGGCCTTTTACTTCGCAGGTAATGTGAAGTAAATTAATTTCATTAACTATTCCATATATTTATTCATCCATCCAGAACTGTAAACCACGCGTATAAACTTAAGCGTTTTTTTAATAGATTTATTTGGTTGATATTACTAGATTTCAGAATATTTGTAAGATATTTGGGAGCACGAAACCACTAACATCTCCTATCGTTTAATTTAATAGGTTGGAGTATAAGACTCAAACTTAACCTAGCTGTTTAAGTATCCAAAATGTTACGATTTAATTATGGGGTCCCATTTTATGATGATGTCAGTAACCAAAGAGAGTCTGACTATCTTGCTCAAGATGCAATTATTCTCCAAAAATAGAGCATGTGCCCGCTGCCACATGGGGCTGAAAAATAGGATGTGTCCAGAGTGGCTTTAGTTTTACTTTTTGCTGTTTTTCAAATGTTGCGGTGCACAGTCTTTTGACTCTTTTTTTTTTTTTTAGTCTTCTACACCAGAAACTTTCACGATATATGAAATGCTGACACGTAGAATCACATATATATTTTTCATAATGTACTAAACACTATTTGAAATTTTGGCAAGAAACTACAAACGTTGCTTCAGCTTTTCATGAGTCAAAATAAACAACCCTGAGGTAATCAATCGCATACCCAAAGTGGCCAATGAAAGTTTCAAACTCAGTGATCACAACATATATCTAAAAGCCTAATGGTACAATAAGGGCAAGTTAAGCCAATTAAGATGCTCCGCCTACAAAAGTAGCTGCAGAACAAACGGTCTAGACAACATATAAAACAGACCAGAAAAGGCTCAAATGCAACATTTAACCAATGAGAAAAGTTTGGTACTGTTTCAAATAATTAAGACTGAAGAAACATGGGTCCATTTCATTGCTAGCCGAATCTGCTTAACAATAAGAGAGTAGAAGCAAAGGAAAGTTCAGTGCAGGACCAGACTTACAAAACAAACACACCAATTCAAAGTTGAAAGTCAATAGACTAGAACTACTTACCATGAGCACTGGACCCACTACATAGATCCAATTTAAACTGGTTTATAACACAAGTTCCTTTTCTATGACTACCAGTCTTATACTAATTAAGAACCACCAATCATTAAAATGAAATACTCTACATGCTCTGGTTCATGCAAGAGATGCAATATAAAGAGAGCAAGGAAATTACTTAAAACTGATGCAAATCATGTTGCAGAATAGAAAAACATGCGATTGACTTACGCAAGATCACCCCCAATAAGAAGCAAGTTCCCTCGTGGTAAGGAAAGCATAGAATCACTGGTCGTCACATTAAGTGAAGGCTGAGCCAGTAGCCGTGCAATGCTGTAAGAAGAGTTCCCACCATCACCAGTATCAGCCATGAAATCAAACCAAAAATCATCTTTTTCACTGAAGTGGTCATATAAAAAATCCTGCTCAACTCCATCTTCGACCTTGTTCATTGCTGCCTGATGATCATAAAGATGAAACAGCGCAACCACTGCGTTAACTATATACACATGTTTTTGTACTTAAACAGGATCAAAAGGCTTAACTTACTTAGAGAATCTATACTATCAGCAAAGACTTCATTTGTGCTATGGTGACAACAAGATGATTTGATGAAAAGATGGAGAATGTGGCAATAAATGATTGAAAAGAAACATTGGCAATCAAAGTTCGCAAATAGCAACACTTAGAACGATTGCCAGCACAAAACACTCTTTCAAACTTCAGACAATCCAAAAACCATTTCTTCCTTTCTTTGCCTTTTTCCGTCTCAGAGGGAGTTGTCAAAACAAGTGCCTAATTTGGACACAAAAATAAGTACATGATACAACCTAAGCTTAATCTGATGCTGTGTTAGTGATGCATAAGTTTCATGATGTTCCTTTTGTTAGGATCCAACAAGAAAAGAAAGTGAAGGAAAATCTCCTGAAATTATTTCTCAGATCAACTATCTTCTTAGACACATTTATAGACAGATAGAGAGAAACATAACACCGCAATTAAGAGGGAGAGATTTCCGAGAGAAACAGGAACACCATAAATTAAGCACCTAAAGTTTAGACAATGGAACTTTACCTGCATCATGCGCATGTCAAAGCGGCCAACAAAGACTGTTACTGACACTAGGAGGTCAAACATTGTCTTGAAAAGATCAGCTGAAGTTCTGCAGCACACAACAAACTGTATGAGGACAAAATAATGCAAGATCCCAAAAAGAAAATGGCAAGAAAAGAAAAAAGAAGAGGGAAACAGTATACCCAGAATACCAGGGAACCATGTCCAAAAAGTTTGGTTTCATCTGCTTTTTCTTCAGCTTTTCAAATTCTTGAACTGACAAAGGGTGAGTGAGAGCCCACCTGCTTATTATAACATTCCAACATATTAAGTTGAAATCACCACAGAATGGTGAAGAAGATTTTGATGAAAGGAAAAAATCGAGCTTAAAAGGTACAAGGGCATCTATTAGCACAAGACCGCTCTACTTTTCTACTGCCTAGTCCTCAATTGCATTATCATAGAGAAGAACTCTACAACATAGAAGAATCATACATCACATTCAGGCTACCACTTCCTCAGATATGTCTCTTAATTGGCTAATCAAAACACATAAAGCGTAAACTATTGCCCTAGAAACGAGAATATGAACAATTTATCCATCACAAAACTATATCCAAGGTAAAGGGGCAAAGTTCTATCGAATATTAAAAAAAAAAAAAAGACAAAATGTCACTCACCCTGTTGACCTTTCCACAACATAATTGGCAATATAAAGGCCTATAAAGGTTGCCCATAACGAGTACAAAGGAGAAATTTCATCAGAAGTACCCGAGCCCTACAACAAACAAAAAAGAGATCGTAATAACAATTAACTTGGTGTATGACAAATTATTCATGTTTAAAAGTCATAACAGTTAAGTCGGTACATGACATATGATCAATGTAAAAAGCCCTCGTTCTATACCTCCCCGTATATGACCCACTTCGACAAGAGTGGATAATCATTAGCAGACCCAACTGGTGCAAACCAAGATGAACAAATCTGGTCCTTAAACTCATGCATCCGAACAAATTTCAAGATCAAAGTGTTCCTTTCTTCTTTCTTCCAAAGAGAGAACCAGCCAGAACTTTTTCGCTCAAATGGCCTTTGCTTCAGTATAGCACGGTTGCCGCAGTGGCTATAAAATACACAGCAGGCAATGCTTAGAACCTATACATAACAGGAAATGCATTATTTTAAAAACGATAAGAAAAGGCCAATGCCATATAATCTTAAAAGAAATGGATCCTCAGAACTAACCGCACAATTCTGCAAAATGGTCCAAACCTCCGGCCTTTTTCCAGCCACACGAGATACAAGTCCAATATACCAAAGACCAAGGAATATTATATGGAAGACAGCAAGGAATATAATAGAGGAGACATAAATTGTCAAAAATAAAGACAAATTCATTCTCAAATCCACTCCCATTGACTGAAAACTGGGAAGATGATACAGAGCCGCCACTAAAATCCATGCAATGTACCTGTGAAAGCAAGCATTATTCTCCTAGACAGTTAAAACAAATGCCAATGCACTCAAAAGAATAACCCATTTCATAGAAAAAACAATCATTTAGGCTTACAACGTTATAGAGTGCTCACCATCTGCTGAAATTCGAGTAACTTGGCTTGATGGTCTTCCCAACGAATGGAGACGAAAAGAAATAGAAGAAACCAAGCAAGCAAGCATACATAGACCACCACTTGATGTTGTTATCCAACTTCTCTATAAGAGTATGCATATTGTCCGAAGATATGAAGAATAGGCAACCGACAACTACAGCAATTATAGCGTGCCTCGAATGCTCGTGAGGATAGGGATACGTGTGCGTCAGAATAGTCCTCATTCGCTCCATTTTAAGCGTGTCCAGGAAACCCATGGACTGCTTCTCAGAGCCCATGCTCGCGATCCTCAGTTCGCCGCCACTCGTCACTTACAACGATTTCAGCTCCTTCCGCACAGCAGACCGAAAACACCAGCAGCAATCGTATCTGAAGAACAATCAATCAATCAGCAAGCAGCAGGAATACACAACCTATTTCAGGTCACGCGCTCATTCTACAATCAACAAACAACTTACTTCAATCGCAAGCTTCCTCAGCCGCGAAGCAGAGCACTAGGGTTTCCCCGCAGCCGACGGGCCAAGGCCAACACAGCCCGAAACTCCGTCCCACGCCAGAAGTTCTCTCGAGATGGGGCGCACCGCGGGCGAGATTGGGCAACGGGGGATTGGCCAATCGAACAGCGACCGCGAGCGAAGTCAGCTTCGAGAATCTTGACGAGGAAGAAATTGGAAAGATGGATGAATGCGAAAAAGCGAGCGCTGACCGAGCGAGCCAGAGAGAGAAGAAGAGCGAAGGAAAGCGTGCATGTGGTAGAAACTGCAGAAAATGGGGAAATGGTGTGGGGATTCCGTGCGAGTGCTGCATCTGAGCAGGCACTCGGTAATGTCAAACCGACTCGGGGAATCTGAGAATGTCCGCAAGGCACATCGCATTTAGCATATTCCCTCCTTTGCAACTCTGCAACAACCAACCCGATCATTTTCCTTTCGTCCAGACATATTTTCATATGCCGCCTTCTTGTCAAACGTTCCCATTAGTTTCATGTCTTAACGATTGGTCCTGTCCAATCTTAACACGTGAAAAATTGTAAAGAACAACTCGGCAATCCAACATAATTGTCAAAGATTGAACGCGCAAATTTATGCGGAAAAACAAAAGAGGCCCGTCAGATTTACTCATGATAACTTTTTAAATTATGATGACAGTGATACGTTCGCCTAGCTACGCAAAGTAAATTTGAAATCTCAATTTATTCCTGCCCATTTGTAATTCAATGTGATTTAGCGTAGATTAAAATGCACGCGACATATGTATGCATCACATGTTTTATTGATTAAGAGTGTTGTCCGGTGCACTAGCCAAATTTTTTTATGAAACCAACATCCAATTGTAGAGGTGCGTCCCTCCAACCCCCTCCCACACACATAATCATCTACCAATTACCACGGGTTATTAACCCTTGCTCTTTGGTCGAGTGTGCGATCGTTTTTTGGTACCTACATATCTTCCATGTGTATGCCGATTTGACTCTGGAGCTTAACGACATAAGTTTATCGAAACCAAATGTTAACCCGATGAGACTTAATAAGTTTCATGTCACGACATACAAGTGCAATGCTTAAAAGAACGAGGTATTTTGACTTTGCGGTCCATAAAGAGTCTTTTAAATCCTTTGCATCTTCATTCTATTTCTTTCGGAGGATGAAGGAAACGTGGGCTCTTCATGGGCTAGCCCAAAAACAAGGCAAGCTTTGTCAGTTCACTATAAGGCCCTATAAATACCATATTTATTTTATGCTTGCTTTCATTTTATTTTTTTATTATTTTTTCCCTTCAATTCTCCTATTAAATCGACATAAGCAATCCGATAATCACTATTTTTTTTTATCTATAATTTATCGTTAATCTGACTAATCATTGGTGCTTGATTTTTTCGTACGCAATGACCATCCCGTTGGAAGTATTGTCTATACAACTTCGTGTCGTGTACCATTGAATGATGAATAAGTAAATTTCTACGTTTCCTTCTTTAATGCGCACTTAAAATTGAATTTAAACTGTTAATATAGATAAATAACTCAATCGAAATCTGTGTACTATTCAGAAACTCATGTGAAGATGAAAGGTAGTCACTTTTTAAGGATCATCTCACCCCCCCCCCCCCCTCTCCAAAGAGCTAATCCCACCCATTCATGTTTTCTATTTAGAGCATGTTTGATTCGCGAAAAATTTAATGGTTTGGAAAAAAATACAAAATATGAACATTTGTATTGCTTACAGGAATGAATAAATAGAAAATATTACTAATATGTTTAGACAATAATTGTTGTTGACAGTGATAATTTTTTTTTTTTACTAACTAATTCTAGTGATCTAAGTGATTATCTAAGGGAAATGTTTTTCAAAAATCATTCATTTTCCGCAAAACAAACGAAGTTTTAATTTACTCTTGGATTCTCAATCTCGACTTTGCATTTGGGTCAAGTCATTCACATCCGAGAATTTTAGATTTCGAATACTCGTTTGTGTTTTCTAGAACTAAATTAGATCTCTCTCATCTTGTATCATACCATTAATCAATTCAAGTCTCATTGTTTCTTCCTTTTTATACTAAACGTCAATATATTTTTGGCGTGGGATTTCGGTTAGCTATGTAATTCTCTATCACGTCAGCATTGAATGGAATATTTAGACGTTAACATATTTGAGACATTGTTGAGTGTTTGTTAGATTATTGTCTCTAATTAGTGTGTGTATGTGTGTGTAAGGAATTTGATTGATTTAAATATGATGGCGAGTCATGGAGGATCAAGTGGAGAGAATATGCAATTCCAAATTCAGTGTGTTTACAAGATGAAGCAAAGGATCTATTTTGTAGCCTATATCCGCTATCAATCAAACGATCGACCTATTCCGTATTCTCTCTCTTCAACTTCGGATTCTTCGTCTCCAGAGAAACTTCAGAGCTTCCACCAACGCCATTCCTTCAGCTCGGATTGGAGAGCAAGGTCAGATGTTTTTTTTTCACAAAGCTGTCAAGGAGGGTTCCGTTCGAGTCCCGCAAGCGCAGGCGGTGGCGCCTTTGCCGATGGAGCCATCGCCGGCACTTGCGGGACTCGAACGGACGTATCGATATTTAATGCGCCTTTGCCGATGGAGCCACCGCCGGACGTATCGGCGGTGGCGAATCGCCGATACGTCCGACGGGGGGTGATATTTAGAGGGGGGTACGTCCGGCGGTGGCGAATCGCCGATACGTCTGGCGCCACCGCCGGACGTATCGATATTTAGTTTTAGCTCAAATCCCGCCGGAAGGAGTCTGGTTCTCCTGGCGTGGATGCCAAGATTTTGCCTTGGCAGCCCCATGTGGAGAGTGGGGATGCCAAGGAAAAATCTTAACAGGGGATTCGGATCCACTTCTCCCTCAATAAAGCTTTGATCTTTTGACACTTGAGTTTGAAGTCAATGAGATTTGCGCTCCAGGCTCGGAGACCGAACCCTCATTCTTGAGTCCCAACACCTGCTTGGCATCCCCACCCTCCACATGGGGCTGCCAAAGAAAAATCTAGACAGGGGATCCGGATCCGGTTCTCCCTCAATAAAGCTTTGATCTTTTGACATTTGAATTTGAAGTCAATAGGATTTGCGCTTCGGACTGGAACCCCGAAGCCCTCATTCTTGAGGCCCAACACCTGCTGGCCCAAGCCATAAACATCCCTTTTCGAGAAATCCATTGACAGTGTGAGGCGGCGATGACTACGGCAAGCCTCACTTAGTGAGACTCGTCGGTCTTTGCCTCTGGCCAGTTGATGATTCGACAACAAGCCAAGAAGCAGGAGAAGGAAGAAAAATAGAAAAATTTAACGTAAAATTAGAAAAAATATATATTTTTTAATACATCATTAAAAAAAAAATATCGTGTCGACGTCGACGTCGGCTAGCCAAAATTGGCTGAATGAAATGAATTGATATAAATGCAAAATATTTATAATTAATTAGCAAAAAAAGTAGGATTAGAATAGGTTTAGAACATTTTGATAATTTTTCCAAAAAATAGTGGATAATTTGAAAAATAAGAATTGTTGAAAAAGATGAGAGAATCAAATCAGTCATTTGAGACGAGCAAGCACCATCTTGAGTATAATTCTATCCCTCCGAGTACGAAACTCGGTGCGATAATCTCTAGTAGTTATACTTTCAAGAGACAACAGACCTTCTTTTTTATTTCACACAGAATATTATAAAAAAGAACGTGAACAATGTGTATATCCCAATAAGGAAAGAAATGGTACAAGAAATAAAAGAAATTCTCTTTTATTTCGGTGTACCAAACAAGATTATCTTCAGAAATTTTATGACAAATAAACCAAATGTGACAAAATCATTATAAAGCTGTTAGAAAGCCATTGGACGACCGTTGCAAAGTAGCTACAAATTGATGGCTTTGATAGGGTCATAACTACTTTCGAAACCCTTACTTACAAATGTTTTTAAAGCTGCGGAAATACACAATATTTATTCATTTCAACGAGAGAGAGAGTTTTGACCAAAGAGAGAGAGAATGGGTTTGGAGGGCAAGCTAGAGACTAAAATAGAGATTCAGCAATATGTGTGTTAGAAATATAATAAGCTGCTTGTGGAAAGATATATATATATATATATATATATATATATATATATATATATATTATAACCAAGGTGTCCGGGCCAGCTTGTGCACACCTCGAATATTCCTCAGGGGTGGAAAGATAATTTTCTACACATGTAATGTTTACTGTTAAAAATTCTTTCCAACTGACTACAATTTTAACAAAGTCAGGTATTCAGTCAAGTGGCAGAATTTGGAGTAGTGCATGGCTATAACTCAACGAAGGTAAATATCGCACAAGGAGATGACTGAGGTGGACGATGCAACCAAGGCGATCACCTTCAAGGTAATAGATTGGGAACAAGACAATTGCCCAAAAAAAAAATCCCAAACCTATTGGAATTGCATCAATTTAGTCGTTAACCTCATATTTGTTTGTCAGTTGAATCCTAAACATTTTGCATTTGTACAATTCAGCCTATCCAACGTGGGGCATCTAGTGCTAACATCGACCGGTTCTAACAATGTCCATCCCATTGAAAGTAGTGTATATGCATTTTCATGTATGTTATCTATTTCGCGGAAACAAGCGATCGACGATAAAATATACAGAACGAGAAATTAAATCGAACACCAAATATACGTGGTTCGGTCGTAAAGACCTACGTTCACAGGAAGAGCGGTAACGAATTCCACTATAAATAAGCAATATACGGAGATTACAGATAGTACTCAAGTTACACAAACACTTTCAGTATTTTTCAAGCCTCAATTACATTAAAAAGCGCATACAGTATTTAGTCCCTAATTTTCAGCGAAATAACCTCTCAATCTCGTAAAGAAATCACAACGCAAATCTAATCTCAAGATTTAATTGGCTTCGACACTCGAATTTTTGATATAATTCCGCGAACAAAATCAGCGACAATAAACTCTTGCCAATCACTCGACTAACGGCGCTCCAAGACTCGAATTACCGGCGGCTTCACGAACAAGGCCACGCACAATCAATTATGGAAGTGGCGCTTCAAGATTCGTACAAATGCTACGTACGGTTACCAGCGTGTCTCTTTAAAAAAAAAAAAAAAAAAAACGGTGCCATGTTCTTCAAGTATTTGACTTCAATGCCCATTAAGGAAAGTAGATTTCCATTATCTCTTTCCAACATCCGGGAGTTGCCCACGATCAACCACCTCTCTTTCTAACTTCTTTAAAAAAAGAGAATATACAGCTGTGAAGATAACACTTGCAGAATCGAAACCACGGCCAATATCCTTAAAATATTCGGTCAATCTTGTCGGTCCAAGTTTGTATTCTTCTTGATTTTCTTGGCAGGTAATCGGCTCTAGTACCTCAACTTCCTTTCCTTTTCCTTGCGATATCAATATATATCTCCAGCTTGGAATATTCAGACGTCTACAAATTATAGATAATTTCACATCCGATTTTGTCCGCGAGCTCAAGTTCGAAACATAAATTTAACAATCTCCACGTTAGCTTGACGTTTGAGCCATGTTGCAATTACTTTGCTAAAATCCAAACATCATCTACTACTCTCCCAATAGCCCCAATGACCTCAACCATCACAGACATCATACAAGTCTAAGCCAGGCTTAAACTTCGCCATAATCGAGGATCTCATCAAAAATCCAACTTCAAATGCACCTTTAAGTACTCCACAAGGACTATCTGACATAAACTCCTTAACCACAGATAAAGCAAAACCTATGTTGCATCCATATTTATCAGAAGATCGATTACGTACCTCGTCAATATTAGCAGTTACAACAACTGTTGACTCCATAGGCTCCACCTCACTGTAAGCACCATCTGTGTCAATTACCTCGTTAGTATCTGCTACCTCAGGAATTTCTGGTTACAACTCCACCACAAGCTGAACACCATCCAGATCCGTATTAACACTGCTATAATCACTCCTAACCTGAAGTACTGGAAACTCGTTAAAAGTAACTTTTCTGCTACAAACAGGTAAATTTATATTCGGACACCACAACTGATAGCTCAGCTCACCTCGTGCATAACCATGGAATATGCACATTGCCTACACATCGAGCTTACCATCACTTACTCGATAATAATACGGGAAACTATACATTCTAAAAATAGAATCATCAGCAACATTACCTAACCACACTTCTTCGGGAGTCAGATATCTAATTACAGTCGATGGGGATCTATTCACTAGATAGCTTGCCATACTAAGCGCATCTGTTGGAATTCTCCTAGTCACACCAACACTAGAGATCTTTTTACTGGCCGTCTCTAGTAACTCTCAGCTCATCAATTCTGCAAAGTGTTGTGGTTTACTAGCACCAGTGCGATGTTTCACTATGCTCTTTTTCATGCAGAATTCATTTACCAGCTTCAAACAGGATTTCATGCTACCGTTAGTTCGCACATGCTTGATCAACTTACTAGTCTCCGTTCCGATCAAAGCTCTCGACTGTGTATTCCTAACAACAGGATCAGATTTGTGCTTCCGCACAAACACCCAAGCCTTCCTAGAGTAACCATTAGACTCTCTGTCACGCCCCGAACCCGGCGAGCGCGCAAAAATCCCACCAAGCCGTTCATATCTGAATGAAAGCTCCAGGATTCAACGGTCAATGTCTTTTGCGCTAAAAGAAACGCGCATGTAGAAGCGATGCCAACTCCATTCATACCAATAAATCAACATCCGATGACTTATGACAGATACATCAAAATTTCGTTAATTCATTCCCAAAGGTTCGATTCAATAACCTACCAATCAGAGAACAATCCCTAATATCACAGAATGTAAATCCATAACTTGCAACCCTCTTTAGTATAGTTGATCAACTATGCCTTCAAATGCCAACCCTTGGCAAGCTCGCGCTTCCTTCGCTTGGAACCTGAAAATTTTAAGCCCCCACTAGGGTGAGATATAAATCTCAATAAGGTGGGTCCTAACCATAAGTTAGGCCGACCGTCCACTCAAGCAGTCATCTATCCCGAAATTTCACACTCATAATCATATAGGCACTTCAAGGGCAAATCAATAAAATAACATGCAGATGACAGGCATGCAATGATGACCTCATGTCACACTCAGATGATCATACACAACCGTCCTGCCACTTCACCATATCCACCAATATCCACATGCCTCACTCTCCAACCTGTGATCTCGTCGCATCAGGTTCAGTCCGCGTAAACGCATCAGACCGTCATCAATAACCCGTGTAAACACATCAGGTTTCGATGAATCTCCAGGCCAATTTCACCATCTCATAACTCCGTCTCGCGAATAGTTCACATCAAGACCGTGGCTATCTCAACCCCGCGATCTCATCGCATCAGGGCGCCACACAATATCAACTCCACCCCGCGATCTCGTCGCATCAGGGTACACATCTCCTCACGTCTCATACGCCTCAGGGCCTCTTCGTCCCGCGAATAATTCGCATCAAGACCGTGGCCATCTCAACCTCGCGATCTCATCGTATCAGGGCGCCACACAATATCAACTCCACCCCGTGATCTCGTCGCATCAGGGTATACATCTCCTGCCCCGCGTCTCATACGCCTCAGGGGCTCTCCGTGTCATACTCATGCTATAAATTTTAATTTAATTTCACGAATCCAACATTAGGTGCAACTCATGCACAGTCCGAATACTCAAGGCAGATAATCCAAGCATAAACAATAACAAACGTAACCCTTTTTTTTTTCATAACTTAGGACATACCCACAGTTATCTTTTGGAAAATCCTCATAAATCGATTCAAACAATTCTCGACTCACCCAATTGAGTCCAATCTTCCTAGCATAAGATTAGGAGTTCCCTTACCTTTGAGCTTGACAGCACAAAACTCTTCCTTTTGAGCCCCCAAGGTTTCGGCCAACCCAAATCCAAGGGTCAATTTGCTGTGCAACCTAGAATATTCAATCGATTCGTCAATTTCCAAGTCCAATTCATCAATTCAATAACCCAAATCATCCATAACATATCCATTAACATCTCATTATATCTTAAACACCAATTTGGAACTCAAAATCACCAATCCCAACTTCCAACAGATTCTGTTTGCCCGGAACCGAACCGGTCCTCCTTGGTTCCGTGCAAACTGAACACTACCGGTCTTCAATCTACTCCTAAATCCATCATTCAATCATAACCCTACCTCTTAACATGTCTATCTAGGGGTTTGAGAGGCTTACCGAAGGTTTGAAGTCAAATGGCCGCCGGATTCCCGTTGAAACTCGCCGGACTCCTCAAGTCAGTTTTGCCGGCAGTTTCAGTGCAAAGTTTACAAGGCCGGTTCATGATCAAAACTTTATCAAATTGAGCCCCAATTTTTTATCACAGATTCCTATACGTCTCTACTAGATCTTCACAAAATTTGGCTCCAAAATTTCAAGATTTCGACCATCAAAAGGACTAGGAACCGGGCCTACCTCAAGTTTGCTCCGATTCTGACGGCTCTAGAGAAATCTCTTGTCCGGGGCTCCTCGGTGCTCCAAACGACTTGATTCTTGTTCGAGGATGTTGGCAAGACGTAGGGCTTTGTTGGTGTGGTCGACTGGTGGTCGAATGGTGGCCGGAGGGTAGCGTTGTGGCCGCCGAACAGGAGGTTCGGTTCTGATCGGCAGTCGACAGGTTGAAGGGAAAAAGAAGAGAGGATTTTTGGTGGTCTAAGGGGTTATGGCCGGCCAAATGAAGTGAAGAGAGAGAATAAAAGCTTATATACAAGGCCTTGGTCAAAGATTGAATGGTAGGTTTGGTATAGTTGACTTGACTACTCTTTAAAGCATCAATTGACACTTATCCCTTAAGTCAATTATGCAAGATCCAATGGCCCATAATCCTTCTTGATATTCGGCAGCCTTGAGGGGTTTAATGTCCATAATTCCCTTCTTCAATTGCAAGGGCAAAGTTCTAAGCTTGAGGGGCAAAATGGTCATTTTACACTCGACGTTCAGAACGTCATTTTTCTCGTTTCAGAATCTTTCGATAGAGCGACAACCAATCCAAATAACATTGAAATTCTTGATTTTTCATTTTCAATCTTTCAATACTCATTTCTGATAGTTTTCTCTATCAAATGTGGTTTCAGTCTATCCCGAAACGACGGGCGATTTTTGCAGACATTACGTGTATCGACCCCGTGATTCATATCACGTTTAGGGCTCGTCAATTCGTGGCGGCTTTGGTTGTCATGTAATTGTGAGGATCTATCGCTAGTTCCCTCGACAATCTTTATGGCCAAAGTGTCATTTCCTATCCGAGTTCCCTAGGTCCACGTACCTTATCTCGCGTTAGCCTTTCCCTTTTGGTCAGTCTACTCAAATTGATCAAATTCGAGCGAAATACGACTGAAATGCACCTCTAGATATATACTTCTCATTAATAAGCCTGAAATTGATTGAAAATCAGAATGTCTCAATCTCGAATAGATGTCGACGTCTCATGAGCGAAACTTATCATTGTCTCACCTTAAAGTTCATACAGGCCGCCATGCTTAATTCCTTTCATTATCACCAGGGCACCTCGAACAATCTTCAGAACTCTACCTCGTAAAGAATACCTACATCCAGCTGAATCTGGAGCACTCAAGAAAATTAAGTTCTTTTTCAATTCTAGAACATGTCTTACTCTAGTCAATGTTCTCACAATACCATCATATATCCTGATTTTAACATCACCAACACCCACAACATCGCATTTAACGTTATTTCCCAATTGCACTTTACTATTATCCATGCATTGATAAGAAGTAAACCAGTTCCTGTTTTGTGTAGCATGAAATGAACAATCAGAATCCATAATTCATCCGTTAAACGATGAATCCTTAGTGACAGACAAGACACAATCAACACCATCAGAATTTTCAGCTATAGCTACAATATCATCCACAGATTCAACTCTAATTCCTTTACCTATTTCATTTTTTAACTTAAAGTAATTTATTCTAATATGCCCTCTCTTGCCACAGTTCCAACAGACAACATCGCCAATCCTAAACTGATTGCGTCTATTCATGTTCATACTACTTCTGCTAACACGCATACTAGCTCTTCCTCTTTCACCTACTAAAGAAGTAGAAATAGATTCGTCAAATTCTCTTCTACGAATATCCTCATTCAAAATTAAATCTCGAATCCCATCAAACGTCAAACTTGTCGACCTAGAGGAATTACTAATAATAGTAACAGTACCATTCCAACTATCAGGTAATGATGATAATAGAATCAAAGCACGTACCTCATCTTCAAAGTCAATCTCAATTAAACTCAATTGACTAACGATCACATTGAATTCATTGATATGATTCGTAACTGGCGCACCTTCGCTCATCTTCAAATTAAACAGATGTCGCATCAAATAGACCTTGTTGATCGTAGAGGGCTTCTCGTACATGTCCGACAAAGCTTTCATTAAACCCGTAGTAGTCTTCTCCTTGACGATATTAAACACGTGTTAGTGATTTGCCCTAAGAACCAATTAAGGTTGATACTCTAACATTAGTTGTGGATAAGGTTGTGTCGGAAAATCGACCTTCACTATGCTTAGGTAATTGTATGTCTTGCTAGAAACCGCTTATGACTTATGGGTCAAAAGAGTTTTGAGCACACTGCTAATGTCTAGTAAACCAATAGGGTCTCACACAATAGCAAACTGATTTAATATTTTCTCTGCGCCTTAATCTACTTAAGAAATATATCTCAATTTATTCTCATTTTACAAATATCTATATGATTGTGTGCATTATGAGATAACGATTAAATGCACGATCGAGTGGACGATTTATAGGATGTCGTGGGCCCAGATTGTTAAGTCATGGGGCTCAAACCGCCAAACGTGGGTCATAAGAAATAATCCTAGAGACGTCTCATATCGATAGAGAGAGAATAATATTCCCGAAGAGAAAAATAGAGAATAATTCTCTATTCAGGCGATCGCGAAAAATACTCCAAGATCTAAAAGCTAGCACTTGGATCGTTGGAGAACTCAATCCATATGTGTAGATACCGGTAATGGCGCAACACTTGGGGCGCTAATCCAGACACAATTGACAGTTAATTTGTCATCAATCGCAAAAGGTACGTCTCGAACCTATTTTGATTTCGATATATACATGGATCTTGTTTAGGATTTCATTCCGCTGCATTTTATGAATCCAGGAAACTCTACAATGCGATGTTACGAGCCAACGTTAGCTGAATAACGCTCATCGCTCGTCTATCCAGCAAATTCCAATCGGCTTGCTTCATCATTTCTGATTTCTTCCCAAATAGGGGCTCATGCATCTTCATCTGATATAAATAATCTTATATCTGCATTTTCCAAAAACCAAAGTCTTTCTCCTCAAATCTGTCGATTTTCCCTTTAGCTTATTCTATCGCCATCGATTTGCTTCAACTCGACAAGCCTAGCTCTGATATCAATTGTTACGCGGAAACAAGCGATCGATCGATAAAATATACAGAACAAGAAAGTAAATCGAACACCAGATATACGTGATTCGGTCGTAAAGACCTACATCTACGGGGAGAGCAGCAACGAATTTCACTAGAAAAGAGCAATACACAAAGATTATATATCACACTCGAGTTACACAAACATTATCAGTGTTTCCCAAGCCCAAATCACACTCGAGTTACACAAACTCACACTCGAGTTACACAAACACTATCAGTGTTTTCCAAGCCCCAATTGCATCCAAGAACGTACATAATATTTAGCCTGTAATTTCTAACGAAATAATCTCTCAATTTCGTAAAGGAATTACAACACAAATCTAACCTCAAGATTTAATTGGCTTCGACACTCAAATTATTAATATAATTTCGCGAACAAAATTAGCGACGATAAACTCTTGCCAAGCACTCGACTAACGGCGCTTCAAGACTCGCATCACCAACGGCTTCACGAACAAGGCCACGCTCAAGGGCTCATGAAGTGGCGATTCAAGATTCGTGCAAATGTTATGTACAGTTACAAGCATCTCTCTTAAAAAAAAAAAAAGCTTCACGAACGTTCCTGCCTTCCTTTTATAAAAAAATACAGTGCCATGTTCTTCAAGTATTTGACTTCAATGCCCATTAAAGAAAGTAGATTTCCGTTATCTCTTTCCAACGTCCAGGAGTTGCCCACGATCAGCCACCTCTCTTTATCACTTCTTTAAAAAAAAGAGAATATATAGCTGTGAAGATAACACTTGCAGAATCGAAACCACGACCAATATCCTTAAAATATTCGGTCAATCTTGTCAGTCCAAGTTTGTATTCTTCTTGCTTTTCTTGGCAGGCAATCGCATCCAGTACCTCAACTTCCTGTCCTTTTCACTGCGATATCAATATATATCTCCAGCTTGGAATATTCAGACGTATACAAATTATAGAAAATTTCACATCCGATTTTGTTGGCGCGTTTAAATTCAAGAAATAAATTTAACATTATCCGTATGTTCGATGATACATTAAAAAATTTTCATGTGTCCTTTAATGAGCCCTTAAAATTAAACTTAAAACTGCTAATATATGTCGCTCAAAGGAAAATAATCAAAAAGTGATAAACTTATTGCAATTGTGTCAGTTCAGTCGTAAACTTTTTTCTTATGCTAATTTAGTTCTAAATTAAACCTTTAAATTCAATCCATTTGGCCGATCGATGCTGACATAACAAAATTTTAATAATTTTTTTATAATATTTAATATTTTTCACCTCGAAAGATAGTCCATTCAGGTTACGTCTTGATTGTTATTGAGCTAACTATAGTGTACAGGAGTACTTTCTTTGTTATTGCCATGCGGGAGGAGCATGACGTTATTACCGCTTACCTCCCGAGGAACAACGGATCTTTAGGTGGTACTATATAAATGACTACTTCCAATGACAACGGTCTCATTCGACAAAGAGCTGCAAAAATTATTGCACTAACCTTATTTCCTAGAAGACACCAAATTTCACAACTAGGAGACAAATTCTTATTGGTTATATATATACACACACACACAGAGGAGGTTGATTGGATAATTTGATGCCCCAAGCATCAAAAGACATAAGTGCATTCTATACAATAACGTATATGCAATATGAAGCATCCTGTATACGTTCAATAAATGGAGTCTTCTCAAGCAACTTTTATGATTAACTTCTGCAGGAGTTGCACATATAATTGATATAATTTCAGTTGCTTAAGTACTTGTCAATTTGACTAATGTCTAGGGTCTTGTTCATTCCGCTGGGAAGGAGAAACCTGAATGACAAATAGACAAAAGGAAATCAATCAGCCAAAATGGAAAAGGAATTAAAATTCCGAATATTGTAAGGTCAAGAAAGATACATTTTGAAACGTGAATTTAATGCGACATACTTGTCTCTGAGAACTGCAGTCATGGACCGACAACCTCCGGGCACTGTGGATTGCATATTTACAGCAATATTCGGATTGTGAATACTCTGCCGGAGGTGTACCCAACCGTACTGCCCATTTTCCTCGTCCGAAACCTTTGCCCTGTTTTTTAAAGATAAATAAATAAAAAGCATATAGTTAATGGAATAAAAAATTATATTTATGTATGTAATAACAAATTAATACAAGTAGCCACCAGGAATGGATTAAACAAGATGACTTCTATTCTCAATCTGAATTTAAAAAAGTGAGAAAAAGCGAATGACTATCGATGTTGTACCGGTACATTTGAGCATCAATGGCCGCCGGAGTCTCGTTCGAGTCGACGAGGCAACCTTCGCTCACCCAGCAGTCTCCGCAGGAATCGAGCTCCCATCCCTGAATCCTCCCTTCCTGCAAAAAAGGGTAACTCTAATGTTAGTTCTTTTAGGATCAATGAATTTCCTTGTACGTGGTTCGGTTAGTGATGGCCGCACTAGTCGCCGTGTAATTAGTACCTCGATGTATTTCCGAAACGCCTCGATCGCCTCTACGGCCTTCGCTTTCGCATGTCTAGGCTCCGTGATGACATTCATTCTGAGTTCCGTGGACTCCAATGGCGCTTCGAGGTCTTTTATGAGACTGCCAATCCCGTCGTTAGATCCCGCGAGCTTCATCCGTACCATCTCGATGATGATTTTAACGACCATGTAAGCGCCTAGCCATGCCATTCATTGAAGGAAACGGCATAGAAAAAATTCATAAGCGCCACCGTGATTTGAAGCTATCGAAGCGTTATTTGGGTTGTTTCGGTTGTTTCAATTTCTTTTCCTATTGACATATTTGTGAAGGAAACAAATAAACTAACGTGCGAGATTTTATAGAATTACTGTCAATCATTCTAAAAGCTTACCATCATCAAGAAAATAGTTCTCCTTGAGTGCGCCGTGGCCGGAGGTTTCCATCATCAAATGAGTCTCCACCCCGTCCTTATTGAGCTGAACCCCCTTATCGATCACATTCCTATAACCGACCCGGTACAAGCAGTGATGGCCTCCTCTATCTGTAATGAACCTCGTGAGCGCAATACTCGTGCGGGCGTCAGTCACGACCGTCGTCCCAGGGTGCTCCCTCAGGATGATCGCAGACATGAGAGCAATGAGCTTGTCCCCATTGATTGGGTTGCCCTCAGCATCGACCACGCCACTGCGGTCCACGTCGGTGTCGAACACGATCCCGAGGTCGGCCGAGTTGTCCAAGACAGCGGCCCGAGTGAGGGCCATGGCAGTCTTGTCCTCGGGGTTCGGGATGTGGTTGGGGAACATGCCATCCGGGTTGAGGTGGAGCGAGCCGAAGGTGTCCGCGCCGAGCTTGTCCAGCACGCCCCAGGTGAAGAAGCCTCCTGAGCCATTCCCAGCGTTTACTATGATCTATAATCAAATTCAGGCTCAGAATCAGCGGTTCAAATGGCCCTGCTGAATATTACTTTGACACATAGATAAACCAAAGCCTGAATATTTTTCGAGATAAGGAATTTGTGTACATAATTTATCCTAGTGCGACAATTCGAATTTCTACCAAAGGTTTGTGTAGAGAGGACAAAAATGACTCTAGGAATATGGGCTCGTCATGTTTTTTCAGGACATTGACGAGCATCCATATGCAGAAGATGTTACCGTGTTTATAAGAACGTATATGTTCTGCGAGAAATCGGGCAAAAGCAATTTAGCCGAGAAAATTTACCTGGAAGCCTTTGAGGGGCGTGTCATAATGAGTGGAGTGATTCACTTTTTCCTTGATGATGTCGCGGAGGTGCGCGGCGTAGGCGCTCATGAAGTCGACCCGGGTCGGGGGAGTGGCGAGCATGGTCGACACCTTCGCCAGCCTGTTGGCGTACTTGCGAGCTGCCCGGTCACATATCTCCCCCACCTCCGGCGAGGTCAGCCCTCCCTTCTTCGTGAAGAACTTCAGACCGTTTCGGGTGTAAGGCAAGTGAGATGCAGTCATCTGCGATAGCAAAAACCATTTCTCAGTTGTCTCATTTCCCGTTTGAAAATGAACTCAGCGGTTCATCAACAAGAGGAAATAACTCTCTTGAGCTTTTTATGCTGTTGGGATTTTCCCCACAAGTGCCAGAGACGCCTCAGCCTCATAGCGTAATCTCTCGAAACAAATTGATAAGAAAGAGAGTGCTAACCGCGCATGGCTACACTACCATAATGGAAGCATCGTAAGCGAACGGGTCCAACACGGTGCTCATGAAACAAGCCGGTGTCGTCGCAAGCCCCATGTCGAATGCCACGCAACCGGCTCTGGAAAGCCCCGCGAACACGGCCACGCTCAACACCGAGCCGGAAATCCTGGGGTCCCTCCCAAGGGAAACCCTAACTCCCTCGGCCGGCCTCCCGTTTTCGCTCTCCAAGCCCTTGATCACCCACTCCCCAAAGCTCTCCGCGATCGCATCCACCACGGGCGGCGTCAGGTCCACCGTCCGGCCCTTCTCCCCCTCCAGCGCGACGCCGCGCACGTCGGAGCCGTTCTGGAGCCTCCGGACCTTGTCGATTTCGTCGTCGACCACAGCTTCATCGTACCTCGCCACTCTCAGCGATCTGACTCCGGTACTCCTTATTGGACGGCACATAAATATCACACTGACGTTCTTCGGTAATGGTTTTGTGGGGGAAAATGAGGGGACAATCGTCGATTTCTGGGCGCTCGTGTTTTGAAGTGTTATCGAGGATGGAGAAGCGGACGCCATGTCGCCGGTGTCCTTCGAGCCAGAGTCTTGAAATGGTAGCAGTACTGAGCAAGATTTGTTGCTAAAAGCTGTGTTTTTTTTTTTTTTTAGCCCTCCCTTTTGCGAAGAGAAAACTAGATTCTTCTACGTATACGAGAAGATAAGAGTGGAGGTGAGTTCAATGGTAACCTCACAATTCCAATATCTGCAAAGTGTTGATATATCTGGAAACAAAATGAGATATTTTTGTTGTTTTGTTCTGAACTGGTCATCTTCTTTGTCGTTCTAGTTCCGAAATTTCATGCGCATGCAAGGAAGATGAAAATGGCATATTCTCGTCCTCTGGATATCGTTCGGTGTTGGTACACGAGGCTCCAACGTGCATGGACAATTTTGTGTTGGAAAATTATATTTGATTTTGAAGAAACAAAACTCACATATTTTATTTTATTTTTTAAAAAAATTGATTTATACTTTAAGGATTTACTACAAATATATCTATACGCCTTTTGTACGAAATGAGGTTAACGATTTTACTTTGATAGAATCATGCAAGATTCGTGGCAGAGACAGACTCACCCGAAGTTCATATGAAGAGATATATTTTGATATTTATTTAATCCTCATTGATTATTCAATCTTATTCTTAATTGTTTAGCAAGTTAAATTTCCCTCACTAACGGTCAATTATTTGGTTAGGATTGCGTTTCTAAGTTAAATTGATTGATCGACAATCACAAATATATTCCTATTATTTTCCATATGAGAATTCTTGATTGGCAATCATCCATAGATAATTTCCTTTATTAAAAACTCGATTTAAGGATTCTAGGATTTGATGGTATGAGCAAGCAAATCCTCTCAAGTCTTTGATTCCTCTCACCTCAACGGCAGTTGATCTTTATCCAGCAATCTACCGACAGCTAGTTTTTGGTGATCGGTCTGGAGTAGTTATGTCCAGTAGCAAGCTTAGAAGACGATGAGTATATAAAGAGCATCAAGTTCAAAGAACAGTGAGAGAGAGATCAAAAGTTCATCATCCTCATTCAAAAGAGTTTTACTTATTCAAAATTATCCACTTGAACGTTTAATTGTAAATCTTGTGGGAGGAATATACAAAATCAAGTGCGTAGAGTGAGAAATCCTTACTCCTTTCTTCTTAGGTGCTTGTAGCAATCACATCTTTCTATAATCTCACATTTGATTACTTAGTGGAATTCAATCAGTGGGCTGTTAGTGTGGAAGAGTGGATGTAGGCTCACCATAAGTCGAACCACAATAATCTCTTCTGCATCGTCTTATACTTTTGTTTCTATTAATTGTTTAGTATAAGCATTGCACGGTTCCATTAACTATTTTTGCTCCTATCAAACTTGATTATTTTATTTTTGCATTATGTTTTAAAGCTTGATCACAAACACCTGTTCAACCCCTCTAGACGTTAGTTCTAGCCAAACATCGTATTGAACCGACATACTCTGTTCTAAAGTTGAGCAGTAAGGGTCGAAGAAGGAGCTCAACCTCCAACTTCAACAGAATCTTCCGTAGGCTCGGAAGCGGGTGCTATCCGAGGGTATGGATCCTAGACCTAGGTTTGCAAGCCACAAAATTTAGAATTGAGATCCTCTTGAGGAATTCAAGCTCAAATTTACTCCCTAAAAATGAAAAAACGAAATGGGAAAGGAGGAAAGAAAAGGAAGGGGAAAAAAAGGGAAATAAATCCAGGCCATGCCATGAATAGCCACCAAAATCAGTTGCGATCATGCGAGCACCATGCCACTGTCGCGGGTCGGCCGTTGCACTCTCAAGTCGCGGTTAGGGTTGCCATTCCGGCAATAATCACACTTTGTTGATATAAAACCACAAAATACATGTTGAAAATCTAAGTATTCAATATTTATTGGTAAAGTCCTAAATGCTGATATTCAAAATAAAAATATTTTATATTATTAGATGAAATTAAATAAATAATTTTATTATTTTCTTACAGTATATGGAATAATTTCCTGCCCTTAATGTTTATTATTAAATGCAGAAAACGTTAATTTTCAACTTTGAATATAGTATATCAAACACAACCTAAGTTTGACCATTTAAGTAACCGGTAAATTCTTGATTCAGTTAGTAATTGTAGTATATAAGCGTAGTAAATTTTATGTATGGTAACTTATTATTCATGCGTTGCAC
Source organism: Rhodomyrtus tomentosa (assembly GCA_028455895.1). Taxonomy (NCBI): domain Eukaryota; kingdom Viridiplantae; phylum Streptophyta; class Magnoliopsida; order Myrtales; family Myrtaceae; genus Rhodomyrtus; species Rhodomyrtus tomentosa. The sequence goes on along the minus strand of JAPCWY010000003.1, from coordinate 4,874,244 downwards.
TCTTGCTTGATTCTTAATTCTTATATACACTCGCATATCATTGATTATATATTTCTTTCGAGGGAAGAAAAAAATCCTAAACACATTATACGGCAGTAATTCAATCATAAAACTTTTAATTGTACCAATTTAATCCTAAACCTATTGTATGAAAGGTAATTTAGTTTTAAAACTTTCAATTGTGTCAATTTAGTCTTAAATATTTTTAGAATTTATTAATTTAGTCCTTAACTTTTTAACGAACTGTCAATGTAATCCTTGCAACTAGTTTCGGCCGGAAATCAATGATGTAGCCATCCAATCAGCCCCTGATATCTTACGAGGCGCAGCCGACGCTGACATTGATTTTTTTTCAAAATTAGATGATAAGAAATTCCGAATTTGTTTTATGTTCTTTTTTTCTTCATAGGGCCGGCGGGCCGCTGGGATTTTTGGTACAGCTCTTGTTCTCGCTTCTTCGCATCTCTGGCTGAACAGGTAAGAGGAAAGAATCAGTTTCCAGTTCAAGTTTGAATGTCTCGAGGAACAATTGTGCAAGCGGCGGACAATTTCTCTTCAGATGAATTGACTGATGTGGGTGGTTTTGGGTCTGTTTACAAGGAGATACTTCATGAGAATCGGAATAAAGGTGCCGAATTTACCGCACCGTGGCGCTTTGAAGAGCTTTAGAGGCGAGCATGAGGCTTTTAACAACATCAGGCGCTGCAATCTTTTAAGAGTACTGACGGTATGCTCAGCTTAGGAAAGACAGTGGAAACGGCTGCACAAAAGAATTGAATTTCGTTCGGAGATGCAAATGTTGCTACTGACATCGCTTCTGCGTTAGATTATCATCATCACCGATTCACCAATGCCAAAGACCCCGTGGTTCATTCTGATCTCAAGCCTTCCAGTGTTCTCTCGGATTCTGAGTTGGTTTGGTTGGACATGTTGGAGATTACTGATGACATTCTTCTTCGAGAAAGAGAGTATGATCGCCGGTGGTCCTCTGTACGGGCATTGCAAGACAAAAAGACAATTCAAGACAGTTTGGTGGCAGCACATGAAATTGGACTCGCTAGCCACGTTGTGGCGCCTTGACAACCGGTGAGTGTCGCCGAAGTCGCAGTTCAGCTGCATTTGATCTGGGACATTAAGTTTTGAGAAGTGTCAAAAAAAAAAAAAAAGCCTTTAACCCAATTGCATTTGTGTCAGTTCAGTCTTAAACTTTTTTTTTAGTTTCAATTAAGTCCTAAATATTTTGTATTTGTGTCAATTTAGTCCTAAACATTTTGCATTTATGTCAATTTAGTCCTAATACTTTTTGCATTTGTACCAATTGAGTCAATCCAATCAATTTTGATCGAAAATCACCGACATGAATGTGGATATTTTATTAATATTATTTCTATTATTTTAATATATATTTTAAAAATTAATAATTTATTTTAAAAAAAATTATGCAAACCATTAAAAAAATTAAATAATATTAAAAATATCCACGTTAGCGCTAGTCATTCCATATAGGATAACCGATGTACACGTTAGCGATTTTCAACCAAAATGAATCGAATTAATTGATACAAATGTAAATTATTTAGGACTGAGTTAGCACTAATTCAAAAGTTTTAGGATTAAATTGGCATCAATAAAAATTTTGAGATCGAATTGGCATCATTTGCTTCTCTAAAGCAGTGGGGGCTACGCTCAGGTTTGCGAAACGGGCCATCTCCAATTTGCAAGCCTTCTATAAGAGATTCCTCTTCGCACGGAGCCGGTTCCCGATCTGTCGCCGTGCGTATCAAAGTCAAGCTGCCTGACTCCGAAGCCAAGTGCAGGGCGAGTGTTCGACCGTAGATACCGGCATGGCTCAAGGAGAGCTAGGGCTTTGGTTGGTCCTGCAAGGCATAGACTTCTCCATCTTCTCCCTCTGGAAGGATGCAATTGTCCTTGGCAATCGAAACTTCGCTGAAAAGGTTCCATTGAAGAGGCCCATGCTTGCTACCAGATAACAGATAAATAGCAACCGCATGTTGCCAAACACTAACAGATCATTTAAAATTAAGCAGCATCACATTTTATGGCTTCCCGCAAAACCCCCTCGGATTACAAATCTAAATTAATTTCCCTTATCCTGCAAGAATTTAAATCAGTTCCCCAAAAGCAATTCGAGTTTCACATTGTAGTTTGGGAAAATTTTGAATGAGGACACAAAGTGTCATTGTTTTCTCCAATAAGGAAGTGCACTGAAGGTTATTCAAATGAGGGTTTGAAGTGCTCTAATTGTTATAAAAATGATGACATGATCAATGATATTTTTGTCTTTTTTTATTGTTTCTCTTTTTTCTTTCTTTCTTTCTTTCTTTTCGTTTTTTACTTTCCTTTTTCTTGAGAGCCTCGCCTAGGCATGGCGAGGGCTGCCCTCGTCGGCCTTGCTCGCCTAAGCAAGTGCCACCATCACCTGAGATCAGCCACCGGCTAGAAGGAAGGGCATAGAAAAAGGGAAAAAAGAATTGAGAAAAGAAAAAAAAATTAAATAAATAAAAATGCCCTTAGTCAGCCCTTCTTTAGAATAAAGGTTGATACCATGAAAAATCCTAAACTTATACGCATGTGACAAACTTACAATAGTACTATATTTTTTTGCCACAAAGAACTCTAAATTGATACACATGTAACAAATTTATCCAAAATTATTTTTTCAACTACAATAAACCTTAAATCGGTACGCTTGTAATAAATTTACCAAAACTACTTTTTAAAAAATAAAAATCTCAAACCGATACATCTGCGATAAATTTACCTCAAACTATTTTTTCAACTACAATAAACCTTAAACTGGTATACTCGTGGTAAATTTACTAAAACTATTTTTTTTAACCATAAAAATCTCAAACTTGTATACTTGTGACAAATTACTCTTCGTAAGTTTTCATTAAATTAGATTAGGATTGAGCCGAATACAAATATTCTATTTAGTCTATCTATCTCATACATAGATATATTTAGATAGATATACAAGATAAAAAAAAAATAACTAAACAAACAATTGAAATGCTTCTCTTGTTTGTTCTTGTTTGTTGTGTTGGATCCACAATTACGAAAAATCCTAAATTGATACATTTGTGACAAACAGATAGTGGAAATCTTAAAGTGGTACACACATTAACTGTCATGTGTCATCAAAGTCAGCTATTTGACGATAAAATTTGACAGAAACCAACGAAGGGTAAATGTGCCATAAGTGTACCACTTTGAGATTTTTGGTGGTTAATAATTTATGGTAAATTTATCACAAATATGTCAGCTTATGATTTTTTTATGTCAAAATTAATTTCAAGTAAATTTATCAGTGTACCAATTTGAGGTTTTTTTGTCACATGTGTATTAATTTAGGGTTTTTCGTTACATTACCTCATGAAACAAACATGGCAATTCGGACCTTATTTTAGAAAATTAGAGCAGCTTTAGGGCAATTCGGACCTTATTTTAGAAAAATGCTTTTCTAGAGATACACACGTGGGTGGCCGCGGCCCGAGTCAGCCAGACGAAAACAGGCCAAATTCGTCGACCTTTCTCCCCAGCCCCCGCTCGGAAAATTTCCTATGCCCAGAATTTCTAAATTCGCGAGCCACATGCGAAAACGAGAATATGCCATTCAGAAGGAGAGAGCATCCGAATCTAGCCATCTGGTCTGAAAAATTAGACAGCGGGTCGGTCCACAACGACAGCTTACCTACGACAAATTAAACAAATAATGAAGAGGATTTTCCACATCCTACGCGTGAGACAACATGTTCTATGGTTACGGCGAGTACGGGAAAATGTCCTTTTTTTGGTGGGATAAACAATTGCTCTTTTTGGTGGCGTTAGGTAAGAAATCACACCATGGTTCCCCCCAAAAAAAAAAAATGTGCCTCTTTAATCTTGTGGTTAGGTCAAATGGCGAAGGATGTCATTGTTTAGAAAGACGGAGATGAGCTGGATACATGTTAGCTAATATGCATTACTAGTTCACAATGGAAAGAACAGAATAGTGTGATTAGGTAGAAGTATGCCGTCCACGTCCGGTGGGACTAGATTATTGCCAAGGGAATTACCGTCGACCCGATATAATTACGCCCGATAAAGGTTGATTCGTTATTTTAGCAACGTTGGATCTCTTACTTGAGGTTTTGCTAAGCAATCAAACTGAGGAAAATAGAACAGCTTTCAGTGCACCGATTCTTCGTGTGATATGTATAGTCGACATAGTGAACATGGAATATTATATATATATATATATATATATATATATATATATATATATAATGTATATGTGTATTAAGTGTTGAAAACGTTCCATGGCATTTTGAAGTCCCATAACCATCTACTTATAATTAGTACTCAATAAATGCATATGTTTTTTTTTTGTTAAAATAACATTTCATTCAGTTACTTGAAATATAAGAGAGAATCATCATAGTTTAACAGCAAATCAAAATAATTCTCAGACAAATCCAAAACAAAGCAAACTTCAGACAACAAGGCAATTCATTATAACAAGATTATACGTCACTTGCTCAAAGAGATAATCTGTGAATTTTTCACACCAAAATCGGTGGCCGATCATCGAATCCGTCTCCAATGATAAGCATACAAGGAGATCTTTATTTGTTATTGCGGCTTTGCATTTCGGCAGTATGCGCCTAGATTTGGCATCCTCAACATCATCACCAAGCAAAGCAAATATGTTGAATGAGCACATATTTGACATATGTGAGAGCGAAATCTTCACGAAACTCCTCGAAATTGTACTTATTCGCCAACAAAATCCCGAAAATATACACGTAAACAAATTCCCAAAAGTAAACTAGCTCAAGGGAAAAATCTCTCCAAAAATGTGAGAAAGAAGCTTCCAAATTTATTCTAAATCAAAAGAGAAAAGCTCCCAGACGGAAGAAAAGTCGAAAAAGAAAATAGAGAATCAAAATAGCATAGTAAAAACGGGAAGAGAGGGAGAGAGGTAGCTCAAATTATGTATTCGAATTTATTTCTATCTTATAATATAAATTATGTGTATATATAATTTTTAAAATTAACTACTTATTTTAGATATTTTAGTAATTTAGGAATATTAATGTAGTTTACTGTTTAGTAAAATGTTATTATAGAATGATGGAAAGGAAAGTCTCAAAAAAATAAACAAATAAAAATGGAAAATAAAAAAATTAGCAATAAAAATGAAGTAGGCAAGTGTGTCACGAGAGATTCTTATTATTTTTGTTTGTGCAACTTTTAGATTCATTTACACTAATATGCCATTCATAATAAACAATAAACAAAATAGGATGTGAAAATATCCAACTTTATTACTGCCAGTCACTAAACAATGAATAAGATATAGCAAAATCTCTGAATTTTATATTATATCATATACAGTCCTATCCTGTCTAGAGATCTCGATGATCAAACGTAGCATTGATAAGTTGTTGAATGAGTTTATTTACGGAGATTGTTTGTCACTAATTGTAATCTCTTTTGAGAAGTGCACGAGTGTTGTAACACTGCTTAAGATTTGGTCGTGTGAACTACTGATTTCAGGCAGAAGCATTGACTTTGATCTAGGCAGAACCACTATAAAAATTTAAATGCACCATGGTCATCCCATTCTCGCGTATATCAAATTGTTTTTGCATATATCGAACTTGTTCATGACAATTCCACAATATATATACACTCGTTAACAAGATTATACGGAAAAAGAAAAGAAAAGAAAAAAACTCGAAGTCATTTCAACACATGCGTGCGCCGCCCTCTTGGAATGGCAAATAGAATTTCTCGGCAAGTGCTTGGGCAACTGCGAAGTAATTAATCAAGACAATATTATAGCTTTAAATAATCGCTAAGTCGGCAAAAGAAAACTTTGCATTCATCATTGGATGAGCAATAGGTGAGTTCGGGGCTGATCTCACGATCGAATTCTTTCCCATGTTCATAATCCTGTGACGAATGTGTAGATAATCTTTTATACCTTATCAATACACGCATCTATTAAAAATCCGCATTTTCTTTTTTTAAGTATTAAATTATCTGGTGAAGTTTTTTTTTTTTTCCTTTTTTCGTTTGTTTGTGCTTTAGAAATGGAAAATCTTCTTGAAGAGATTTTTTTTTTTGGGGGGGGGGGGGGGGGTGGGCAATACGAGAAAGGTTTTTTTTTTTTTTTTTTTTATCGAACTAGAAGAGTATGGTTAACGAGCGTGTCGTTGGTTATGTCTTAAAAGGGCAATGGGACCTAAAACGACAAGGAGCAGCTATCAAATTCCTGAATTCGACCCCCAAAAAAAAAAACAGAACGAAGTAAGGGGGTAAAAGAGGAAACCGCCGAGGGGGTTCCAACGGTTAGTCGGCGCCGACGCAACGGAACGGGAACCACATCGTCTTCACCAGATTTCTCTCCTCTTTTAAAGACCCACCAAGTTAAGCGGCCAGCATCAACCGAACTCAAACCCTAACCCTAATCCCTCCCGCCCACGCCACCCACCCTCCAATTTATAGACTCTCTCTCTCCCCTTTCACCGTCTCATACCCTCCCGTCCTTTCTCTCTCTCGTACTCCTCCCCCCCCCCCCCCCCCCCCCCCCGACCCTTCTTTCTCTCTTTCTCTCCTACCCTCTGGATCATTCGTCGGAGCCTCAACTCGTTGTGAATGGTGGAAATCTCGAGCAGCAGTAGCAATTTCATGCTCTCCCTTTTCCCATCAAGGGCGAGCGCTCTCGTTTTCGCGTTCGGTTCTTGCAAGGAGGGCTGGTACTATCGGTGCCTCGGCGTCGACCCGTGAACACCTCCCACCCCCAACATCCGATTCCGCGAGATCGCTTCCCGATTTTTGCCTCCTCTCTCTCTCTCTCTCTTTATCCCATTGTGTTGCGCTCTTGATCTCTTTCTCTGTCTCTCTCTCTGTCTCTGTTCCTTCCCTCCTCGGGATTGAGTTAATTCTTGCTTTGGTTTCTTCGATACCGTTTGGATTCGGGTGTCTGTTTTGATTTTTCGGGTCGCGATGTTGCTCTACAAGCAGAAGAAGAATCAGAGCGCCAAGGGCAATAGGCTCTTGATCAGCATCAACGTGCTGGGGAGCGCTGGGCCAATCCGGTTCGTGGTGGGCGAGGAGGAGCTTGTTGCCGCGGTCATCGACACCGTGCTCAAATCCTACGCCCGCGAGGGGAGGCTCCCGGTCCTGGGATCCGATATCCACGATTTCTTGCTCTACTGCCCCACTTCTGGATCAGATGGTATGCTAAACGAGAACAGACGTTTGCCTGGAAACGTGATTTGAGTGTTGATGCGTGCAACATAAAAAGCATATGAATGCGTTCTCTGTTTCCTCGTTGAATTTAACATATTATGAGTCTGTATTGTGATTTGGCTTCCAGATTAATTCAGCAGAGCCTGAAAGTTCCAATTTGAATTTGTCATTATCTTAAGACCGTTGTGGTAGTTTTTGCAATTGGGTATGCGACTCTTATGATTCTTACGAAATTTGCAATTGGTTTCAGCTCTGAGTCCGTGGGATATGATCGGGTCGCCCGGAGCTCGGAACTTCCTCCTATGCAAGAAGCCGAAGACGGACCTGATGGCTGATGACAGGGGGTCCCCTGCTGCCGCCATCACGAGGAAGAGCAGCGGAAGCTGGAAGTCGTGGATCAACAAGTCCTTCAGTCTCAAAGTACCTTCCCACTGAGGGATTTATCTTTTTATTAGGCGATTGGCCTACTCCTAGTTGGGAGTGGCTTCTTTTACGTTCTATTGATGGTCTAATTGGTTGTGCTGGTCTTTCCAGCTTTGGTATCTCGTAGATCAGAAGACTATTCTGGATCAATAAAATGCTTTGTTGCTTTTGAATATATTTTGAGCTTCAAAAACACACAAATGCTCTGCCTCTGTGGGTTCGTTCTAGATCCCAGAAAATCTTTCTGGTTGGAACCAGTGAGGAAGCATGTATGCTCAAAATTTATCAGGATCACTAAATTGTTGGTCCATATGTATTACAGTTGTCCCTGAGGATCCGAGTTGGAACCAGGAAGAGGGCATGTATGCTCATAATTCTTAAGGTTCACTGGATTCTTGATGATGGTCGATAATATTATAGCCTTGTTGAGTGAGCTACTCGAACTTTTGTAAGGGCAATCTTCTCATTAGGTCTTGAATCAAATGTGCATTTCAGATGGTTAGAAATGGTGTCTGGGCTGAATTCCCTGCGCCATCTACGGGATGAATCACAGGACTCCATGTGAGGAGCGCCAGTGTAGTGTGGTGTGGGGTAAGGTCGAGATTTGTTTCAGCTGGTGTTGATATCATGTGCCGAAAGTTCTTTTGGATTGTAGCATTAAAGCTGACTGGGGTGCATGATAATTATTTCTGGATGAGTTTTTTATTTTTATAATAGATTTGGAGCATAAATTTGTTTGGTAACGCAAATGCAATAAACTATTTTCGAAACAATTTTGAGAAATAAAAATAGATTTGAAACAGAAATGATAAATAAAAAAGAGTTACTTATCTGAAAAATAGAAATATAAATAGAAATTTTCGTCGATGACGGCCGTCACCGATCGCACCTCTTTGATCGCCGGCCGTCTCGTGCCGACCGTTGGAGGTTGCTGCCGATCGCTGAAGATCACCAAATGGCAGCCTTCAATCGGCCCTAGGAGGTCGCTGACCGTCCGCCCGACGGTCACGGGATGTCGCCGAACGATCGCCATCGATCGCCGGTCGAGTCGCCTCCGATCATCGATCTGCTGCCGCCAATCGCCACCAGCCTGCGGCCGTCACATTTGCCGATCAAATAAATTTTTATTTCAAAAATAAAAAATTTTCTACCTTTTTTTTTTTTTACTATATGATCGATATGATCGATCCAAACTCATCGACAGGCAGCTTCGATATGAGTGTTAAGAGGACCCATAATTAGGTGACCTTTAAAAATCCTTTTGATGTTTTAAAGTCAAGAGTCGAGGAATCAACAATAGAGACATTTCTGAGCCATAACCATTGACTTTTGCTTTAGTGTTTTGTTGGAGAAGAGCGCGTCTATGAAAAGAATAGGATGAAAATAAGGTTTTTTTTTTTTTTTTAATAATAAATATGAGATGTTGGGTTTTCTTCTTAGTCTTCTTGGAGATGGTGGTGAGAGAATACAATGGGTGAGGCTTGGCTTGGCTTGGATTGGTGGCTTGGGGTGGGATTGAGTCGAGGCTTCCCCTACTCCCTTCCGTGACTTTTATCTCTCTTCTCCCTTTCTTTTTCTGTTTTTTCACTTAGTTTTCTTTTTGTTATTTCTTTGGGTTACAAGTGAAGCACACGATTCAAACATCTAACAAAATATTGGTACAGGTTCTAATCCGGTCATAAAATTCGATGCTTATAAAGTAGGAGTGAGGATGATCCGGTTCCCTCGGGAACCGGGGATTGGACCGGACCGGAAGTCCCTTCAACCGGTCCGGTCCTGTCCGGTTTACGAGCGGTTGAGCGAAACCGGTCAATGTGGGAAAGAAGAAGAGCACGCGAAACTTGCAGGGATAGCTTAATGGGTTCTGGGAATTTCCTGCAAGTCGTGGCTAGTGGCTTCGATGTCCTTGCGCTATATGTCTTTGCGGTTTCTTATGTTTCGAGTTGTTGTTTGGGGGTGTGCTGGTCTTCGATGAAGTAAAGTTGGGTTCTTTGCGTGCGATTCGCAAGCCTCTCGTCACACTCGTTTATCCCATCTCTTTCTCTGTTTTTTTTTTTGAAGGGGTTTTGCGCGGTTATGCTTCATAAAAGCGACAGAGATCGCACAGATGGTGAGCAAAAGGCTCATTTACTGGGTTCTCTATTTCCCTGATTACCCTCTCTGAGCTTTACTTTTGCCAAACTCCTCGAATGGTAATCCAAACTGTTCAACCAGGTCGGCCAACTCGTCTGAAGCGTCGAGCCCGAGCAAGAGGGGAAGAGATTTTAGATTATGAGGTTTATATTTAAAAAATAATCGGTCTGGTTCTCTCTTTGCAATCGGGAATTGGATCGTATGGACATGGCTTTCACTCTTGAGAATTGGGAACTAAACCGAGCCTGATTAGGTCAGTCCGATCTCCCCCTCTCCCCAAACCCGAAATCGCTAGTTACACTACAGGTGACATAAATTGTTAATGATCTACCTTATGTTATATGCAAGATTTTGTCTCGCAAATCTGGTATTATTAGGTCATAAAAACACGTTTGGTAACTGCATAAGATTTCTGTTCCCGTAATAGAAACGCATTTGGTAATTGCACAAAATTTCTGTTCTGAAAAATAATTTCTTTTCATAATTTGTCATTTAAATTAAATAATTACATAACCACATTTGATGACTTTCCTCGAGACCCTACAATTGTGATCCTTTTACACCATGGCATTTTTTGAGCCAAAATAGGGACACTTCAGGTTTGTTCCTTGTAAGAATAATACACTAACATTGTTATTTTTCCATGCTTCTTTTAAGGCTATGCATATGTCGAGGATGAAATAAATTACTCTGATTATCTTTTATTGCTTATAATGAATAAAATTCATCTTTGCCACATGAGTGGCTAAGTTTTACCCCTAGATATTATGTGAATGGTCACTTATTTAGCATGGTATTCTGGCAACAAATCAGGTAGGGCTTTGGAAAAATCGAAAGGAAAAACCATCCAAAATAAGATTAACTAGTTGAACGGACCCATTTCCTATTTTTTGAGATTTTTTTTTGGAATTTTCAAGATTTTTCAAAACGATTTTTTCACAGGATAAAATCGTCATTTGGGAGAAATCAAATGGCGAAATCATCAAAAAATAGGATTGGCTAGTTGAAATGACCCTATCTCCTAAATTTTTATATTTTTTTTGAATTTTTATGTGTTTTAGAATTTTATGAATTTTTAAACGTTTTCTTATTTTTATTACAAAAAAATTATTAAAAAAATTATCCTGACCGCATTAGGTTGACTAGGCTCATGCCTCGTGGGCGCTCGACAAAAGTGAGAGAAGACTATCATTGCCTTTTTAATTCACAAAATATTCTTTTATTCGAGAACAAATTTTTTTTTGTTCTTATTTTTTTTTCTAAAAGTGTTCCCATGAGCAGAATAAAAATCCGAATTATTTGCCTTACCAAACGTGTTTGTAATTCTTTTTGTTCAAAAAACCAGAATTAGAAGAACATAAATGTTACGAAACAGGCTCTTAGGGTTTGTTTGGTAGTGCTCTCGTTACTCTATTTTTGTCCCCAGGAATAGTAAAGAACATAAACATGTTTGGTAAGACAAATAATTATGATTCTAATTCTATTCCGGAAAACACTTTTATATCACTTTTCATAACAAAAAAAAAAGTTAGTTCTTGTGTTTCGAAACACTTTTGAGAATCATTATTTTCCACCATATGCTGCTATGAATTTTTCCTCGATGATTTCAATTCTTGTCAAAACCTGATTTATATTTATATTTATTTATTTTTATATTTAAAAATAAAAAAATCATAAAAATTACAAAATAAAATTCAAAAGGCTTGGCTTAGCCTTAGAAACCAATTTTGAATTAAAAATATTTTTCATATTTTTTATTTTAAAAATTTATTTAGTTATAAAATACCCAAAAAATTAAAAAAATACCATTCGTGATCAGAAAATTATACAAAGATAGTTGATATTTTTATTTCAATTTCCTCATCAAGATGGTATTTTTAAATCTAAAAAAAAATTAACCTCCTCCTTCGCAACTCTTTTTTATTTTTTTCGTTTCTTTTCCTTAATCACTATTTGATTTAATTATTTTCTCTTTTCTTTGTCATCAAATATAATTATTTAATTATTTAATTTAAATGACAAGTTGGGAACGAAAATTTTATGTGGTTACCAAATGTGTTTCTGTTCCTGGAGTAAAAATTTTAAGCAGTACCAAACGCGTTTTGGTTCTCAAAAAATCATCCAAGAAAATAAACACTGAGGAACAAAAACAAGGAATGAGAATATTGCCAAATAGACCCTTAGTGGCTCTAACACTGTCTATGTGGATTATTGTGTCCCTTGACTCTAATAATCCATATGTCTTTGAATAAAGGAAGGACTCACTAGACGGCCCTGAGACTATATCCATTTATACTCGTTACCGCATGACGTGGGTTATGCTTTAGACATAGAATTAGTCACCCAAATTGTTTCATAAGTCGTGTGTTATCTCCATACGATTAGCTATGATGACTATACTACATAAGAAGAATTGTGGGGTAAGCGTGTATCGTACATTAAAATGTTGATAGCTAAATTAAGTGGATTCTATATGTTCATAAGGAATTGAACATGATAGATACTTATATCGTGGATTTAATAAGACATCAAGTACATTTGTTTCTAATATAATAGAAAATCCCTTCGAATGCTTTAAATTATGTCAAACGTGACACATTTATCTCAATATATATATATATATATATATATATATATATATATATATATATATATATATAAGACAAAAATTTTTATACTTGTACTTGTGTTACATATATTTACTGACTTTCATGGTTCCGTGAGCGAACAAGGAGGAAGTAAAAAAGAAAAAAATAAAAAAGAAATGAAAATAAACACATAAGAGAAGAGGAATTTATTATTTTTTATTGTAAATTTTTTTTGGCCAAATATTTATTGTAAAATGAATTGGCATATTTTTGGCACGTTGGAGTCAATGAAGTTTCTTTGGTTATCAACGAAATCTTGGTGAAAGATAAATGTGACAAATGGATACAAGTTTGAGGTTTCTTCCATCTTGTTGTCATTAAAAAAAAGTTAAAATAAATATGTCATGTGCATAGTTTGAGAGTTTTTGTGATTTTTTCTCTAGATAAAAAAAAAAGAGTTCATATGCCTAATTTTGCGACCTAAAATTCGAAAATTTTTAGTCTAATGTATTATTAGGTTAATTTGACGACTAACCTAATGCGGGCTCTTCCATGCCCTATCAAATAACAACTTTAATTTAATTTGAGATGATATAGAATTTGGAGTCGTCTCTAATCATTTTTTATAGGTTGATTAGAAATCTAAGTAAAGGGATAACTATTTTACTTTTACGAACCAGAACCAGAGATTGTGAATTCGGGGACTTGATTACACTAGTTAATTAAAACTAATGTTCTTTCGGTACCTTAATTCCATATGAGATGTACTAAATTGACGACTCGAATTGAATCAATTTGAAGCTCAAATGATGTGTTTCTATTTGTTGGGGTTTTCGCTTTTTATAAAGCAATGCATGAATGAAATGGATGCCATGACATGAACATGCGACATAGCAAAATATGATATGCAATGCATGATTTTCGAAAATAATGGGTGATGCATGTATGATATTTTCGAAAATGTGATGTGATAATGAACAGATTTTTTTATCTTTTCTTTTTAATTTTTTTTTTTGACAATGAGATATGCATGATATAATTTAAAGATGTGCATGGATATTTTGAAAATATGGAATGCAATAGATTGATACTCGAAAATATGCTATGGATACGCACTAAAACATGACATATGCATTTGATATGCTAAAGATATGCGTGAATTTTACTCTTTCCCTTTTTAAATTTTCGGCCACCAAGAGTATATCCGGAAGATTTTGTTATCTTGACTTTAAAAGCCTAAAAGTTTTATGAAAACCTTATCTCTCTAAAAAATTTTCAATTAGATAAGCTTTCTAAGAAATCATATCTTACTAAAGTTTTTTTTTTAAGAATATTCAGATATAGCAATAAACATATCCAAGAACAAAGATAAGGAAAAACACAATCGAGGCCATATCCCTTCTTTAATTTTCGAAAAATTCAGTGTTTCCCATTTGAAATCGACTTTCTAAAGATAGTGAATCGGACCTAAATGGCGATAGGTCAGATTGACTAAATCCATGATTTGTGACAAAAATTAGGTTTTGACGTTTTGGATCACAAAATTCGTTATTTAAATTTCCGAAAAAGGTTTGATCTTTATTTCGATTATGGCACCAAAAACATACGGAATGGCCACCTGAACATTCGAAGATTTGCCTTTTAAGTTCTCAAAAATTTCGGCAAGAGTTAATGTCATAAAACGTATCAAATGAGACATCTTCGGACAAAAAACAGCATGTCGATCATGTAAAAACAGCAGTAATAGCACATCAAAACAGTATGCAATCATCACAAATCAGAGTTAAATCAACTCTAACAAGTATACCAGACTTACTTGATTCGTCGGGTGAAACTCAAGCTGATTTGATGGGAAAAAAAACCCACCGGACAGCAGCAAAATAAGGCTTCGAAACAGCCTTAAACAGCGTTCGAATCTCGCCTAAACAGCAACTAGGACGGCACTTTGGACCGGCTCGGCGGGGATCTGCGGTCGTACTCGTGGAAGAGTGACACTCGTCGACGGCTCACGATGAAGTAGCTTGATAACTCACCCCCACCAGAATTAGCAGCCAGCTCACCTCCAAGCTTTCCCAAGATTACAATGGCTCTTTTCTTGACCGTGGACTTGGACAAATGAGGGGCGTTCAAAAGCTTGTGGACTTTCGGTAGACTTGTGGCCGTCTATCAGAATTGAAGACTCCTTTTTTTGTCTTCTTCTCATCTTGCGGCAATCTCTCTTGCTCATGTATTTTCAATTCTGTGGCCTCGTATCACGATGAATGGCCCCCTCTTCTTGTCTAACCTTATTTAGAACTTGTACCAAGTCTCGCGGATCAAACTTGCACCTTTGGACCGGCTCGACGGCTTGCGAATGGAGAGAAAACGAAGCGGTGAGGCACGCTTCAGGATGCTAATCGATGCGATCGTGCCTGTGATTTGCGACGAGCGTCACTTTGCGAACTGTGACTTTATCACGTTATCACCGCACATGAAGGGACCTCTTTGAGAAGTGAGGCGCCCACAATAACCTGCAACAACAAAGATAAGAACAAAAAATTAAGCAGAACAAGGTCAAAGGAGGACTCCGCTTTCCCTCTCCTTCTGTCAAGCTCCTTAATGGCCGTATATAATGACTTGGCCTCTCAAACTTGGAAGAGCAAGTCCACCATACTATCACTTAGCTTTGTCCTGTTGCTCTTCGAAGCTCCACATTCCCAATTACTTCTTTTATATATATATATATATATTTCATTACATGAACTTGGAGGAAATTGGCGTGACCACCTGGAAAAATCGTTGACGACCTGAACACCTGTTGATAAATTCAAGTGTAACAAAAGATAAAGAAATGCAAGATTTGGGCCTGTCGGTATTGAATTTCTTTGGGCACCGCGGCGTAAAAAGCTGGACAGAGAATGTTGTTCCGTCCGAATAAGGCGGATCGAGCTATATATCTCGTTGTCCGCGTCGACTCGTGTTGGAGCAGATCGATAAATGAGCCCGGCGACTCGAGCGGACTTCTTGGATCAACAAAAATATTGCTGAGCCATCGCGGTAGGATTGCTTGGTCGACGCTCGATATTGGAATGGAGACCGACGCACTCTTCTCTTCTCTGAAACCTCGGTGAACGTCCAAAAGAACCTTGAAAACTCTCTTTTTGCGCATTGCACTCTCTCAATTCTGTCGTATCCTTCAATTTTTGTCTCCATTGACCGTATATTCTAGATTGTGTGTCCTCCCCTTTGTTGTGAAGGGTAATACATCTATTTATAATAATGATTTAGGGTGGTTTTGTGTTATTTTCATTATTTACAAAATTATCCATCAACTTTAGATAATTGCAAATTGATCTTGACAAAAAAAATATTCTGTCTATAAAGACTTTTTTCTTAATTAATGGGCATTTTTAAATTAAAAGGCTTTTCCAAATTAAACATTAAAATAGGCCTTGATGATTTTTTTTTTGGAATTGCCCCATAACTAGCTGAATTATGCTTTTTGAGCTTTGGTTCACCGCTCGATTTTAATTCATTTTCCACCGCCAATCCGATTAAATGTAAATGCAATGCAATCGAATATGATGCTAAAAATAAATATTAAAAATGATATGATTATTTTTATATGAACTAAAATTAATTCCTAATTTTTATGCAAAATAAATTATCAAAAAAAATCAAAATTTAGGTGTCAGCACCTAAATTTGCTATAACATTTACCGTTCAAATAAGAAATTGTCGTTTCGACCAAAAAAGTATGAAATTACTTATTAATAATTATGGATTGATGGTGCAACTTGGCCTCTTAGGACTTATCTTTGTCATATAATTAAATTTTTTACGAAGGCAAAACCCAATTTGAAGGTCAAAATAGTGTAACATTATATCGCACTTACGTCGTGCGTTTAAATCACATTCAAGTTTGTCTCCCACAATTATTAAGTAACTCCATGAGTTAATTCAAACACATGGATTTCAAGTACACACTTTTGTTTATTCGACAATAAAGATAACATAATGTTTTTGTTAACCGTGGCAACGTCCGGCAACACTCTTGTCCGTCCTTTTAAGCTTCGTAATTGGATTTCATACGATGGTTTTATGAATTATGAGCAGCCTTGTGAGATGGCATTTTCGTGATTAGACCTTTAGGCATAATCTTTACAGTGTCTAGACGACCAGATCGATCATATCATCACAATAAGAGATGCTATAGATGTCGGTGATATTTGCATTTGTAATTCACCAGCCGAAGATAAGATTGATGGAGTAGGGATTTAAGGAAAACTATTGTGCGAATATATTGTTTGATTGTTCCACTTATCAACAAGAATATAAGAAATATTCAAACCTTATCTAAAGGTCAAAGTGAAAATTCGACTTGAACTTGTACCATTTTACTGACCGTCCAGAAATGTTTGCTAGTTTTTCATAACCCATAATTAAAGTGCATTTCATATTTGTATTGGCGAACATGTGAGTCGATATACATTGGGTGCCATATTTTTCTTTAATTTTTGAAGCAAAAATTGTAACATTGAGACATCTTTAAAAAGCTCGAGACACTATTTATTCATATTGATAAGAAAAAATTTACCAAAAGCAAAGAAAACAAAACTTCATATTGCAAATTTGACACAAATGATCCTTGGACATTAACCAAATATGTAATATAGTCTCCAAATTTTCAATTTGACCAATATATTCTTCAAACTTTAACCCCATGTGCGATGTGGTTACTGAACTTTTAATATGATCAATATGGTTCCTTAATTTTAAAAGCATATTCAAATTAGTCCTTAATTTTGAATTAATAGAATGACTATATTGAACATCTTTCTATAGTTTGAAGACTAAGTTGAATATGTTCAGAAAATTCATGGATTATATTGGTCAAATTAAAAATTCAGGGATCATGTTGATCAAATTAAAAATTTGGGGACTCCATTTTATGAAGGTAAAATTCATGGACTAGTATTCTAAATAAAAAGCAGGAGTACGTGAAGCCGTGAAGGTCTACTCTCTTATGTGTGGCCAACAGATCGAGTCAATTTGGTTCAGTATTTGGCCAAGGTACTTTGAGAAAATGCAAATACTTTTGAGCTAAAGGACTTTTGCAAAAGTCAAGTAGTGCTTGGTAAAGTGTATTTTAAAAACACATTAGAAATCAACATTGACGTAAATACTGTTTGGTAAAAAATGAACTTTGTAAAATATTTTTACTTTTTTATATATAAAAAAAGCGACGGTTCAGTTATGGCGGTGGTAGTGGTTCAGCGGCGGCGGCACGAGCAACCGGCGATAGCAATTGTCGATTGCGCCGGCCGGCGAGGTGTGGTGGGCAGCGGCGGTGGTAGCGAAGATGACAAAGTTAAAATAAAAAAAATAGTTGCGTTTCGCAAAATTCTAGAGGTATTTTGGGTTAATAGAATTTAGATATCATTTGATACGTAATTACGTCTATCCAAAACGAGCAAAAAAATTAAATCAAACAATATTTATATTTGTCCAAGAGACTTTATCTCAAATGCTCCTCTGCAATCGTCAACCTATTCATTTTGGTGCACAGAGATTTTTTCTTTTCGACCAAAAAAGAAAAAGAAAAAGAAAACTCATCTAGTAGATTCCTAGAAATTCAAGGTGCGACGGAGCGGCCACGAACGAGGAGCCGGTAGTAAGACGAAATATCCCGTCTTCTTCTTCTTGGTACGAGCAGAGTGCAGAGTCTTCATTCAATCAACTGCAAGTCGGCAGACATCTTCCCTAGCCGCAGTGATGGCTGCCACAATCTCGACCCACTTCAGTTTATTGCCTCACCGTCTCCGGCAAACAGTTCTTTCGAACTCCAGTTCGAAGGCTATTCGATTTCCGAGTACCAGAACCTGGAGGAGGATGCTGGTTAATCCTAAATTCGATGCTGACAGTTCATTCGTCGCCCGGGTCTGTGGCGATGGTGGAGGCGGCATTGACGCTTCCACACACCAGTCCACGTCTTCTGTGAGTTTCTTTTTCGTGGCATCTTTCGTTGTTGTTGCGGAGTACTTCAGTTTCTCAAGGTTTTCAGTTTTCTTTTTCTTTTGGGTGTGATTAATTTGGGCATACTGGTTTATTTGGTATGGGTGGTAGGCGCATTTTCTGGGGTGAGGGTTTTTGATTGTTGAGTAAGAGGATATGGGATTCTACCTGTTTTGGCATTTGGGAACAGAAGAGCGTATGTTGCTGTTATTGCACATAGGAAGTTCGCACTGTTCTTCATTGAAGTTATGTCATTTTTTTATTTGACAGTTTTGGAGCTGTCATTTGTTGGTGGATACATGTTTTTCTATCAACTGTTCATTGAAATGAGGAACGGGCACGGCTATGCCCTTATTGCAAAGGCGCTTATGTCCAATATTTCTACTGTTTATGCATATTTGGAATGAGGATGGGTCCATTGAAAACGCCAGTGGGCATTGGAGTGTGCAGTGATTTTAGTGCATTCCTTCTGTTGATATGATTTTTAACTTGCTTGCCTACATCGATGATAGTAAGGTTAGTTGCTGAGGGTTGTGATTTCTTGTCTCTCTTATTATTCTTTCCTGCATATGTATTTTCCTTCACCTGATTATTAGGCAAGATAAAATTGAAGGAGATATGATTGTTACATATTATCTCCTTTCCTGTATCCGACTTTTTGCTATGCTATTTGGTTCACAATTCTTCTTGTTTTGTTACTTGAGATCCAGAACATCGATGGAAAAGATGGTAACAATTCAAGTTTCGGGGATGGTTATGTGGCTTTGTTCGTGCGGATGCTTGGGCTAGACCAAGATCCCCTTGACAGGGAACAGGCGGTAGTGGCTCTGTGGAAATATTCACTAGGAGGAAAGAAGCAGATCGATGCGATTATGCAATTTCATGGGTGCATAAATCTAATAGTGAATCTTCTTACGTCAGACTCAACTTCGACATGTGAAGCAGCTGCAGGACTTCTGAGATCGATATCATCCGTAAATATATACAGAGATTCAGTGGCTGGAGCTGGAGCCATGGAGGAAATAACCGGTTTGCTAAGTCGACCTTCTCTGACTCCTGAGGTATAGGAGAGGTATCTATTGGCAGAATTTCTCTCCACAAGTATACGAGTCTTGGAAGGATAAATTGAGACATTTTATGCACTAATCTCTGCAGGTAAAAGAGCAATGTTTGTGTACTTTGTGGAACCTGTCAGTGGATGATAACTTCAGATTAAAGATTGCTAACTCTGAGGTCTTGCCGTTAATAATTAAATCCCTGGATGATGAGGACATAAAAGTGAAGGAGGCAGCAGGAGGCATATTATCTATATTGGCGCTAAGTGAATCAAGCCACGAAATCATGGTTGAATATGGTGTCATCCCAAAATTGGTAAGGCTTCCTTTAATTGTAGTTCATCGAACAATAATTAATTGATAGTGCTCTGAGACTTATTGGCAATATTGATCCATACTTTCTTTGATTTCCATGCTGAGAAAACTGTCTTAAGAGATACTAAACCTCATTTGTTGAGTGGAATTGGCAAATGCATTTGTTGATTCATTCGTTCTACTTGTTTTCCTCTTCTTTCTCTGGATGATGATAACTTTGACTTTTGATTTTTCTTCACAAAAGGCTAATCTATTTGGTTTTCCAGGCGGAAGCACTGTTAAAGACTGATGCAGAGGGATCCAAAGTCATCAGAAAGGAAGTGAAAAATGCATTGTTGGAATTTGCTAAGAATGATTACTATCGAATTCTAATTATTGAACAGGGCCTTGTTCCTGTTCCCATGGTTGGTGCACATGCATATAAATCCTTTAGGCCATCTTTGCATTCTTGGCCTAGCTTACCTGATGGTACAGAAATTGAAAAGACTTCTAAGGGTCCTTCAAGGTTCGGTGCCTCTGAGTTACTGCTTGGGTTAAATGTAAATGGCGAAAACCTGAATGTTGAGGAAGCCAGAATAAATGCGATAGTTGGACGTACTCAGCAACAATTTCTTGCCAGAATTGGGGCTATTGAATTAGAAGAGGAAACAAAATCCCAACCTGGTAATTCTTCTGGTGGGAGGTTAACACTTCTGCCATGTGTGGATGGTGTAGCTCGGCTTATTTTAATTCTTGAACTTGAAGACGAGTCTGCCATAGAAAGAGCTGCTGCGTCAATTGCTGATGCATCTATCAATGAATATATGCGCATATCATTCAAAGAAGCTGGAGCTATCAAGCATTTGGTGAAGCTTTTAGATTGGGATAATGATGCTATTAAGATAGCTTCGACCTATGCTCTTGAGAGATTGTCCCTCAGGTAACATGCCGCTCTTTATGTTTCGAGACCCCAACTGTGACAGGTATCGGTTTCCATGTATCCAGCAATCGCCCGAGATATTTTGATGCATCCTTCTCTCTTTAGAAAAGGAAATTTATTAATGTTGGAGAGATGACGATAATATAATGTTTGAGGTGAGAACTTTGAAGGAAGATACTCACTTGTTGGTCTCTCAGCTGATTGTTTCTGTCTATTTGTTAAGAACATAAGGTTGGGTTGACAACAACATAGAGTGCTCTTCACTTTCGCTTCTTTTGCGTTATGAATTCAGAGGATGCTTATGGATAATTTGCATTACCTTCCCTTTTTCCATCTAGTTGGGGAATGATGGGTTTGGGCTTGAAATGCTTAGGTCTTTCTTCGCTGTTTTGGTTTTACTTTATCATTTTTGCTTTCTGTGGTCTATGATATCCAAAGTGGTTTGTCAGCCACCGTCCACTTAGTATTTGGATGTAGCAGCATTTTCTGCTTTTACATCTCTATCATCCTATATGAGATGAACTACCTTTATGAGATGAATCCTATTGATAGCGAGCCGGTTATAAAAAAAAGAGCTACCTTTATGAGATGAACCCTATTGATATGCCGTTGGAGCGTACCCTTCTTAGCGACGAGTTGCATCGACGCCCGGGTGTAGCGAAAAATAAGCAAGGGTCTTTGCACCAAGATAGGTGGGTGCAAGGGGTAAGGAAGCTAGCCTTGGGCCATCATTCCCAGAGTGATGCGCCATATCGGTGCTCGGATGTAGTGATAAATGAGCAAGGGTCCTCACACTTCCGTGGGCGAGTGTGGGGGGCAAGAAAAGCCCATGGGGTAGGGATTAGATTGGGAAGTTGAATGTAGGAACCTTAACGGGTAAATTGAAGGAATTGACAGATACTTTTGCTAAAAGAAAAGTGAATATTGCTTGACTACAAGAGACTAAATGGAAAGGAGAGAAGGCTAAGGAAGTGGATGGCACCGGATTTAAGCTATGGTATACAGGCACAACAAAGAGTATAAATGGAGTTGGGATTCTGATCGATAAAAATTTTAAGGATAGAGTTGTTGATGTTAAAAAAATAGGAGATAGTATTATTTTAGTTAAGCTAGTAGTGAGGGATTTGATTCTGAATATACTTAGTATGTATGCCTCTCAAGTTGGACTGCAAGCGTCCGAGAAGAGCAGATTTTGGGAAGAGCTGGAAGAGATTTTAAGGCGAATACCACGCGAGGAGAAGGTATTCATAGGAGGAGATCTAAATGGACATGCCGGTCAGAGTAGTGGAGGTTTTGACAGAGTTCATGGAGGTTTTGGATATGGGACTAGAAATGAGGCTGGCGAAGACATCTTGAGTGTGGCATTAGCTAATGATTTGATGTTGGCAAACACCTTTTTTAGGAAAAGAGAATCACATCTGATCACTTTTCGCAACGGTCAAAATTGTAGCTAGCTAGATTGATTTCTTTCTTGCCAGAAGTGAAGATAGAGCTTCGTACGTAGATTGTCAGGTATACCCTGGTGAATGTGTAGTTACGCAACATAAGTTGGTGGTCTTAAAAATTCGGTATACAAAATACAGAAGATGAAGAGAAGTGCGCAGCACCCCAGAGTAAGATGATGGAAGTTACATGAGGAGAAACAAACAGAATTCAAGGAAAGAATGTTACAGGAAGGACCGTGGCGACTGGAGGGCGAAGTAAATATGATGTGGAAGGAGATGTCTAACTGCATCTAGACAGTGGCAAAAGGGGTGTTAGGGGAAAGTAGAGGGAATGAACATTAAACAAAGGAAATCCGGTGATGGAATGAAGAGGTGCAGGAGGCAATTAAGCAGAAGAAGGAATGTTTCAGATGCCTACATAAATGTCCTAACGAATAGAATTTGCAAAAGTTTAGATTGGCGAGAAAAAGTACCAAGAAAGCTGTACGAGAGGTCAGAGGCAAGGTTTTTACCGATATGTACAACAAACTTGGGAGCAAAGAAGGAGAAAAAGGTCTCTATAGACTTGCAAAGTCAAGAGACAAGAAAAGTAAATACTTGACGCAGGTTAGATATATCAAGGATGACAATCAAACACTCTTGATAAGAGATGAAGACGTCAAGGGCAGGTGGATGAGTTATTTTAACAAACTTTTTAATAGGGAGAGCGATAGAAATGAGGTGGATCTGGAAGATACTTCTGATGATTCAAATAGAAGGTTTGTGCATAGAGTTAAAGCACGGGAAGTTAGGGAGGCATTAAAAAAGATGAAAACTAGTAAAGCCTTGGGACCTGATAGTATTTCTATTGAAGTGTGGAGATGCTTAGGGGATGTAGCAATAAGTTGGTTGACTAGTCTTTTTAACTAGATACTCCATACTAATAAAATGCCTGATGAATGGAGGAAGAGTATACTTGTGCCTATATACAAGAATAAGGGGGATATCCAGAATTATTCTAACTATAGAGGCATCAAGCATATGAGCCATACAATGAAGTTGTGGGAGAAAGTTATTGAGCATCGTTTGAGAATAGAGACCAAGGTTTCTGTCAATCAATTTGGATTTATGCCAGGAAGATCTACCATGGAGGCTATTTTCTTAATACGACAATTGATGGAGAGATATCGAGAAAGAAAGAAGGACCTCCATATGGTGTTT
Source organism: Rhodomyrtus tomentosa (assembly GCA_028455895.1). Classification (NCBI taxonomy): domain Eukaryota; kingdom Viridiplantae; phylum Streptophyta; class Magnoliopsida; order Myrtales; family Myrtaceae; genus Rhodomyrtus; species Rhodomyrtus tomentosa. The sequence continues at coordinate 4,850,909 of JAPCWY010000003.1, read as the reverse complement.
ATTGATCTCGAGAAGGCGTATGATAGGGTTCCAAGAAAGGTTTTGTGGTGGATTCTTGAGAAGAAAAAATTACCTTCAAAGTATGTCGAGGCAATCAAGGACATGTATGACGGTGCTACTACATGTGTGAAAGCTTGTAATGGCACATCAAGTTATTTTCCAATCACAGTAGGCTTACACCAAGGTTCTGCTTTGAGCCCTTACCTTTTTGCTTTGGTTATGGATGAGCTAACAAAAAATATTCAAGATGAGGTGCCGTGGTGTATGCTATTTGCAGACAATATCGTTCTTATTGATGAGACCAGGGCTGGGGTTAATGCTAAGTTAGAAGTATGGAGAAGCACGTTAGAGTCTAAAGTATTTACGCTAAGTTGAAGTAAGACGGAATACTTGAAGTGTGAGTTTGACACGACAGGAAGAGAGGATCAAGAAGTCGTAAATATGCTCGGACAGGAGGTACCTAAGAAAGATACATTTAGATATTTGGAATCAATATTACAAAAGGAGGAAGAGATTGATGAGGATGTAAACCATAGAATCAGAGTAGGTTAGATGAAATGGCGCAGTGCATCGGGATTTTTGTGTGATCGCAAAATTCCTATCAGGTTAAAAGGAAAATTTTATAAAACAACAGTCAGACCTGCCGTATTGTACGGAGCTGAATGTTGGCCAGCACAAAGGAAACATGAGCATAAAATGAGAGTAGCGGAAATGAGGATGTTAAGGTGGATGTGTGGTCATACAAGGATGGATAAGATAAGGAATGAAGAGATTCGACGAAATTTGGAGTAGAACCGGTGGCGGAAAAGATGAGAGAGCATAGATTGAGATGGTTTGGGCATATCCTCCGAAGGCCGTTAGATGCATCGGTATGAACAGATGTTGGCTATCGAGAGCATAACACGAAGAAAGTAAGAGGTTGGCCGAAACTTACTTGGGGGAAAGCAGTAAAACAAGATTTAATGGAGTGGGAAATAGATTGGCATACGGTTTGTCTTAGGACGGAGTGGAGGAAGACTATTAGTGTTGTGGAGGTATAGCGTATATATAGATATATATATATATATATATATATACTTATTTATTTTTACACATTTATCTCTTTTCCCTCCCTTGATTCTGCTTTTATTTTTATGATTATTTGGGGTTCATCGACCGCCGACCCCAACTAGTTTGGGATAAAAGTGTTGTTGATGTTGATGTTGATGTTGATGTTGACATCTCTATCATCCTATAATTATTTTCATTGTTCATGTTGATTATTTTCTTTTGCAGCAATGGTGTTTGCCATATCATTGAAGCTGAAGGTGCTTTGTGTCCTTTGATCAATACTCTGAAGCAGAAAGAAATATCTGATACCCTTTTGGACAAGGTTTCATTAGCCATTCAATTTCATTTACTTCTCTTCCTTCTTCCTCTTTTCCTAAATGGCTGAATTTTTCATTTGGATATTCTTTCTACTCTTATGGGCAGACGCTGGATTTACTTGGCAGGATTTTAGATCCCACCAAAGAGATGAGATCCAAGGTCACTTGTCTCGTCCTATGTTTATTTTTTTATTTTATTTTTTCGTTTGAGAACTGTCTTGTTGTCAAACGACATTATGACTATCTTTACTCAAATTCTTCAGTTTTATGATGGACCAATTAATGGATCAAAACGGAGTTCTGAGTCAATAAGTAGATCTGATGCTGCTAATGGGTTTTCTGGGATGAGTTCCCGTGATTCCACATCAACAACAAATTCAGGGTACTCATTTGATCTCTCTAACCAGACATATTTTGCTTCTTTATCATTCTTAATGTCAGTTATTACTTGGCATATACTTTTTATTTTCAAGTATGTATGCCACGCCGTTGCTATCAAAATTTATTGCCCTTTCATCCTGTGACTTGTATGCTATCAGAAAATCACAATGACTAATTCACGTACCAAACGCCAAATACAGCACAAACAGGGGTGTGCAAAATGTGCAAAAATCAGTCTATTATTGTATTGCTGATCATGAATTTCACAAACACCTGTAGTGAACGAAATCTTCATTTTCACATTTTTACTGAGTAAGCTTTGCTAAGTTTGTCTTCTAAATGAACATTGCATGACCTGCGATTTGTGTGGTGTGTTTGCAGTACTCGGATTCTTACATCATAAGATCATGACTTTGTGCGAAGTGTATGAGATGAATTCTAAAGCGTCTTCAAGCTCTCAACATGAATAATAGCTTTGTTATATATAACTAAGCACTGGATGCCTAAAAAAGTTTGTTAACAAGCAGATGTCTGTCCCCGAGAAGATAAACTACACAAGCCCCCTTAGAATCCTGTATAGACTGCGTGTCCAATGAAAAAGTATGTAATCGGAACACGAAAATGAAAAAGTGAAAGGAAAAAGTAGTACGTTTCCTTTTGCAACTGTCTAGGTATGTCTCCTGGTCTGAATCTTGCAACCTCTGTTATTGCACCCAGTAGTCCTATGCTCAGCTTGCCTAAAACTGACAACTGCTCCATAGCTGAGTTGTCATCATCATCGTCTTAGCCAGGTCATTGTACTTTGTGTTCTTATGCATCCAGTTTCACTGGTTATCCTTCTTTGACTATGGATTCTATATCAGTATTGATGGGGAACAATGCCGTACTGACAATGTCCAATTTCTCTCGATTGTACATAGCATCCAGTGGAGACATAGACCTTGACAGGGAACATGGGCGATCTGGAAATAATAGGGGTTCTTAGTCTCTTGTCGATTGTTATTCTCAAGTATATCCAATATATTTGACCGTAAGATGTGTAGACACACAATGTCTAACAGCAGTATTGCTGGTTTTGGATAAGCTTCTACTCTGGACTAGGGATTCATATATGTATACCTAGGCGTGGATAAATCGGTGAGTTTGAGGAGTTGGAGATTCTCGAAAGTAATTATTTTTTATTGTCAACTTATAGATGTAATGTATTTGTTTTTATAATTCTTTAGACTGGAAGTGAGATTTGTCAGATGCATAATAATCCAGATCCAATATGGTCTTGGTTTCAGATTATGTTGCCTCTATTGGTGCTTGCGGAATCTGTTTGAATGAGTGCATTTACTTTTCGCATGCCTCGAAATAAACTGCAGGGTGCAAATGCTAGACTCTGCTGTCATTTCTCGCCTTTTTGAGATTTTGAAGACGTCATCATTAACTCTACAGAGAAAGGCAGCTTCAATCCTCGAGTTCGCTGCAATTACCTCCAATGTGGACACAGTTGATACTGCAAACATTGAATCTGGCCTGGATGCGGTCTTCCAGCAAAATGTTTTGAAGGGTAAGCAAAATGTATGCTCGTGATGAGAGGATTTCAAATTTCAAGATTACACTCTTACCAATAAAACTGTGGGTTGTAACTTGTGAATAGCAGGATGTCTTGAGTCCCGTTCTAAAGGCCTCATCGTTGAGTAAATGTTTGCGGGGTTAGCGTGAGATTCGACTGACTTCGTTAAGTTTTTGAGTTGAGGCTAATGAGGATAACGATAATGTGCATGCACTGTGCTCACTAACTAGGAAAAGAACAGGGAATCGGATCGAGTTTCTATTCTGCAATACTAACTTCTAGTGTTATGCACATACCTCTAAAAAAACTCAAGCTAATATGTTTTTCTGATGTCCATGGAGTCAGTCATATACATAGATTGTACTTGTGAAGCCATTGTTGCTTAGGTTTCATGCAAGTTGTCGTGTGGGAAATTCCAGTAACGTTCTCACCGTCATGATATTGAGCCACTTTGTTTATTTATTTGTCTGTTGTTTACTGTGATGAGGAAAAGACCTTCCTGCTATGTTGTCATTATCATGATACGGCACTTTGTTTATTTGTTTCTCTGTTGCTGTATGTAACGAGGAAGCTAATAAAGGTCCTGGTTTACTCTGGCTGTTTGTCTTCAGGTGACCATTTATTGTTGCAATTGTCTTTTTTTGTCGAACGTTCCCTCCTTAGTGCGGTTGATGATGTTCGTTCACTCATCCTTTTGGCATGGCAATTTGTTGCTGCTTCATGCCTATGACATTAATTCTTTGTGTTTACCAGACATAGAATCTGATGTGAAGGGAGAGCAGCCAGAACAATATGCATTGGAGGTTGAAGAAGCTGGACTTGCAATATCTGTGGCATCTCGCTTGCTAACAAAGCTTCTCGACTCTGATCGCTTTCGCAAGAGTGTAGATTCTGCCCATTACACAGTCTTGCTGCGGAAAGTACTCAAATCAAACATTCCTGTCCACTGTAAGGATTGGGTGGCTGCTTGCTTAGTGAAACTGAGTTCGCTCTCGGGTTTTAGCAAATACTTCGAGAATCCCATCAATGTAGAGGTGACTCTCTATGAAACAATCCCGAGATTAATAGGAGAGCTGAAGGCCTCGTTCTCTCCAGAGGCTCAAGAGGTTGCTGCTGTGGAACTCAACCGGATAATCTCCGAGGGGGTCGTGGATTCAACGAGAGCGGTCGCTTCTGGTGGCGGCATCTTCCCATTGGTTAATCTCCTAGAAGAAGGGACCGCGAGGGCATCTGAGGCGGCTCTGTCGATACTGTACAATCTGAGCATGGACAGCGAGAATCATCCGGCGATCATCGCAGCTGGAGCCGTGCCTGCTCTGAGGAGAATTGTTCTAGCACAGAGACCTCAGTGGACGAGAGCGCTTCGGTTGCTGAGGACATTACCTGTATAAGTTGGTGACGAATTGAGAATGCATAGAAAAACCGAAGTACATGTAAAATTAGCATAGACGGATGCAATCCACTAGAATTGCGAGATTTTGATACTTTGTGATACATGTAAAAACCGAAGTAAACTTTATGATACCCTCACTCAAAGGGTCCTTCTTATCTTATATGTGAGGACACGACAAAGTTACAAATTACGTAAATTTCAATAAATTATATCTCCTCTTTATATTGTAAATCTCTCGCATAATTTGCAAATTATAATTAGATCCATTTCTTTTATAACAGGCAATAGTACTTTAAAGGGTCAATATTGCGAAAAGTCTCAAATTGATAAATTTATGATAAATTTACTCCAAATTGTTTTTTTGATCACAAAAAATTTCAAACTGGTAAATTTGTAATAAATTTACCGTAAATTATTTTTTTTATTGTTGAAAATCCTAAATTGATACAATTGTGACAAATATATCACAAATTAATTTTTTTATTATGAAAAATCCTGATACACATATGACAAATTTATCGTCTGTTAATTTCCGTCCAAATTTTCATCAAATTGAGTTGGAAAGACGAAAAATTTTAAATTGACGCACCGATAGCAAATATAGGGTAACATGTATATCTAACAATTGTCACGTGCTATCCAAATCAGCAATTCGCTGGTAAAATTTTAGGAAAATTAACGAAGGGTACAACTGTACCATTTTGGGAAAAATTTGTCATATATATACTAGTTTGGGGTTTAAATAATTTAAGGTAAAATTGTCATATCAGTTTGGAGTTTTTGGTGGTATTAATCCTATTTTAAATCCGATTTCTGGAATAATTCAAATCAGCGTATGCTCTCTTTCTTCATTAATTTTTTTAAAGAACACAAAGTCTTAAAACTTGTTAAGAAAGTATAATTGAGTCTTAAAATTTTTAAAAAATGCAATTAAATCTTACAACTTGTCAAAAAATATAATTGAGTCCTAATATTTTCAAAAAAAGCAATAATCAAGCCGCAAAATTTGTCAAATTTGTGAAATCAAGTCCTTCTGATGATTGTATTTTTTGAAAATTTTAGGACTTGATTGCATTTTGGTGATAAGTTTTAGGATTTGACTACATTCAATTTTTGAAAGTTTTAAAATTTTTGAAAGTTTTAAAATTCGATTAAACTAGACTACGAGCGTAATTTTTTTTTAAATGCATTTTTCGTCCTTTCCGTTGCTTTACTTGAGAAAAAGTGTCATAAAACAGTAACTCGTATTTTCTTTGGCCGATTAAATTTGGGTATTTGCTGCCAAAATAAAATTTGGGTATTTTATTTGACGCATTCTTCATCCCTCGTCATCCAGGGTTTAACGGGGCCCGGAAAACTCTCGCAAATTTCCTCGGGAAAAAAATTCAACCTTTCCCGGAAAATCAAACAAGGGGCGACCCCGGCAAATCACGAAACCCTTCGAGAAAGCACTCCCCAACCCAATCGAAGTCTCTCCGGTCAATGGACAGGTCGAGCTGCAAGAGCTGCGGCTCGAAATCCCTCACCCGGGATGACGTCTCGGGCATCCTGGTGTGCTCCGAGTGCGGCTTCGTCGTCGAGCTCCACGACTTCCAGGCGCATATCGGCGGAATCAGCGGCCCTGTGGGCACCTTCGTCCGCGTTGGCACTTCAGGTACTGGCACCGTCTTAAATTACAGAGAGAAGAAAGTCTTCGAGGCCCAAAAGCTGATCGATGACTTGCTGCTCAAGTTAGGTTTGTCTAGTTCTAGGTCCGAGGATGTTAGGGACATGATATATAGGGTCACGGAGGGTGAGTTCGGGATGGGCGAGTGGTTCTCGGTCCTGATCGGCGCGTGCGCTTATGTCGTCATGAGGAGGGAGAACCAGTCCCTCCCGATCGCCGAGGTGGCGTCGGTGATTGGTTGTGATGACTACGAACTAGGTAGGATGGTTGTGCGCGTGGTTGATTTTCTTGAATTGAGGGGCGAATTCCCCGTATATGACATCGTGGTTGCATACGAGAGGGCCGTGAGGAGCTTGTCAGGCTTCTCTAGGCTTCCTCGGGATAAGGTTGAGACAATGCGGAAACAGGGAATGTTTCTGATACAATGTGCGGTGAAGTGGTTCTTGACAACGGGGAGGAGGCCGCTCCCGGTGGTGGCGGCGGTATTGGTTCTAATCGCGAAGCTGAACCAAATGGAGCTTGAGATTTCAGATGTTTCGGAGGAGCTTCATGCTGCTGTTGCAACATCCAAGCGGCGGTATAAGGAGCTGTTAGAGGCGCTTGTGGAGGTTTCCCGTGCCTTACCTTGGGGGAAGGACGTTACAGTAAAGAATGTACTGAAGAATGCTCCATTTGTAATCCAATACATGGAGATGAAGTCAATGAAGAAGCGAGGTGTGAAGAGAAAGGATTCAGGAGTCGGGCAGGTTGATTTGGATGACGTGGTAAGTGAATGTTTGAGAAAAGATGAGTATGATTTTGATGTTACTTATTTGGAAAGCGAATCTCATTATTTGGAAGCAAAAGATAAACGTGACCATCAAGGACCAGATGTGCATCAGTTGGATAGGATTGAGATTTCGCATGAGTGTTTGGTGTTGGCTTACTCGAAGTTCTTGGATGAAAGGGGCTTCCTTATATGCAGCAGCGGAAATGCAAATGCTCGTGGCAAAAGAAGAACGGACTTTGATTTTCATGCATCTAAAGATTGGTGGAAGGGAAAATCACAATTGAGTAAACGGTTAATGCTTAAGGAGATATTGGAAAAGGATGTGGGATTGGAAGCTCTGCCGCCTTCTTTTGTCAATGGTTGTAATGCGAACGAGAGGAGGAGACAGAAGATTGATGCTGCTAAGCAGCGCATCAATAGGATCATGCACCCCTCAGCTTCTGGTCTGACTGACGTCCGTGATTCCCAAACGTTGAGTTCTTCTGTGCATAGTAAGAAGAAAAGAAAGGGAAGTCAGGTGATAGATGTGGATTGGGAAGATTTTATAATCGAGGCCCTGCTTCTTCACCAGGTTAAGGAGGTGGAGATCGAGAAGGGTCACTACAATACTTTGCTTGATTTGTATGTCTTCAACTCTGGGATAATGTAGGCACTCTTTTATGGAGTACAGCATACTAACCTTTTGGAGCATGCTTGGGTCTTTTGCCTTTCGTTGATAGACTTTGCTCTTCCCCCTTTTTTTCTCTTAAGGCATGCTGGAGTTGTTTGTCAACGGAGTTGTAGACTATTTTTTTTAGATACAAGTACAAACGGAACCTGTATAGCATGATTAACTTGTTTTCCCGATGGTTTGATCCATGTAAAAAACATCAGAGAAAGATCTAATCCCATCTTCTTAGTAGAACTCCCTGCATAACAAGTACTTTTTTTGAAATTCCATGACCTGATCCGTCAAAGGAGGCTTGCAGTTTTCTATGGATTTTTAGCTCAGTCGTGTATTCAATTGTGGAAACCTCTGCATCTGGCATGTCTTGAGTTTTGCATTGTATCAATCCATGTTAGCATTTTTGGTCTCGCTTGTTATCTGTATTTCCACTTCAACTTCCAGTGTGTGTTCTATCGTCGTCTGTAATCTGCTTGCTCTTGCCTTATTGACCTATGTGCAGACCTGATTAAAAGATTGCCGGATTTTTTCCGGCCATGGCGAGCGTTGACCTCAATGTTGCCCGGTGAGGACGACCGAGCCGAGCCAGCGACAGCGAGGTTGAGTCTTGCCAAGCCTCGCCGGATCTGGGCTGGTGAGGATGATTGAGCCGAGCCAGCTACGCGTCGATGGCAAGGTTGAGTCCCGCCATGGCTTGGCGAGGCTCGCCTTGCCAGATTTGGGCTGGTGAGGCCGACGAGAGCCTTGCCGATCGCAAAGGTCCGGCGACTGGCTGGAGCCTAGAGGTAGAACAGGGAAGGAGGTGAGGAAGGGGAAGGGGAAAGAAAATAAAACGAAGATAAAAGAAATTCAAAAAAATTATTAAAATATTTGGTCGTTGGCATCAAAGTTCGTCGGATGTACTGAATTAACACAATTGTAATAGATTTAAGACTTTTTTATAATTTTCCCTGATCGTTAGCTTCTCTTGGTTTTTATTTAATTTTATACTAAATAGAAATCGTCGATGGGTAATTAGATCAATCATCAACTGCAACAATCCTATCTTATGTTGTGTTTGGTATAAGGAAATGGAATGGAATCAGGAATTGTGATGGAATGGAATAGAATAGAATGCAACGGAACGATTTGGACATCTTCATTTTTTATTTTTATTTTTGGTCCAAGGACATCATCATCTGGAAGACCGGGGAATTGAACGGAATGACTTCTGGCGTTTGGTTGTAAGAACTATGTTTTGTGTATGGAATTGAATGAGGTTTTTCCAGTAACTTTAAATTGTATGCGTTTGCATTAATAGCATACTAGACTTTAGTGTTAATCCTGTCATTCACTAATTTAAATTTTCATTGATGATAATTCGCAATTAATCAGAAAATGAATTTAACCCAAAAAAAAAGATATTTCTGTACTGAAATAATTTGATGGAATGGTCATGCCCTCCGAGGAACTGCGGGAGGGCGGGCATTCCATGGATTTCAATGTTGCCCAACCAAAAATGATATGGCCAAGTTGCCAACGAAACATGTGATTAAAAAGAAACAGATTCCAATCCGATGTTGCCGACCAAACACGAACTACAGTTTTTCTCGAGTACGATATACGATCGAATGATCGACCGACCTGTGTTTCGGTTTTTCTTTCGGTTGACCAATCGCGATGGGAAGTCCTCCGGTCCTCCTTAATCGTTGTCACAGGAATTCCACGGCCGCCGGAGAATCTTTGGCCCCACACGTTCACGCCGGAGCATAATAGAAAAGAAACCACGAAAAAGAGTAACTTTGAGTGGATGCATTGGAGAGCATTATCCGCATCTCCAGACAGAGAAACCCAGCACAGCAGCGGCTTCCCCAGTCTTTCGGAGAGTCACTCCCTGAGAAGAACTCACCTAGTCGCTATGCCTTGCTTGACTTGCGTACCCATCCCCACCCCGCGCGCATCGGTTCACGCCTCGCTCGCCGACGACCGCTCCTCACCTTCCATTCCGCACGTGAAGGTCGACCCGAAGCCTTCATCCCCGAGAATCAGAACCACCCCAACTCCACCGGGGAGCAAGCAGAAGAAGACCCAGAAACAGCGGCCCACCATCAACGAAATCGAGCGAGCTATCGGCGCCGGCAGCTTCAGTGACGCCGACCCCAAGTACTCCCTCCTTTCTGCTCTCCGTCCCCTTTTTTTTTCGTTTCTCCATTGCGTTCAAAGGCATATTTTTCTCAGGTCTCCTATAAGAGTAAGTTTTTCTTAGGACGAGGCGGCCCCCGCCGCCTGAGTAAGTAAATACGGCTCATGAAGTCCCCATGGATGGACTGAATTATGTGTTTGTTTGCGTTTGGGGATGTGGTCAATCAAATTATTACACTGCGGCCGGCGCACATCCGTGCCTTGGTCATTTGAGCCAACCCCATGGATTTAGTTGGTCTGGTGTTTCTAGGCAAGGACCTGATACACTTCATTTCCATGGGCATAGATTAGATTGTTCATCGCTGTCGGCAATGCCTTTACATGTACTGTGAATGCTTAATTGGGGGAGAGGGTCACTTCACTTGAGATGTATAGGAAGCTGGAGCACAGGAAGTCTGTTCTGAATGGGGTGCTACCAACAGATGGCTGGAAAGTGGAGAGCTCGGTGGAGAGGAAGCTCCGAGAGAGTGGAGAGTGGATCCTGGATCGAACCGAAAGACGACCAGCATCTGCAGGTAGTGTTTGTCTTTTCCCGGTCTTCAATTACTCTCGTGCATTTATTTGTTTCTGCGAATCCATTCTCCAAGAATGTGTGTACTGTGTGCTGGTTCTCTTAAACATTCTTGATATTTTCTTTTCACTCGAGCCAATTGTTCTCGGGAAGGTCCGTGGGCGTGCTCGCGCTCGCGCACTTGCACATGCTGAGTTTGATATGATAGTGTCTATATGCAGGAAAAGGCATCTTAATAGCAGTGTTCCAGTGGGTTTTGCCTGCATGGGTTCTTATGCTTCTAGTTGCATCCGGTGCCGTAAAGCTACCATTCCGAATTCCCTTTCTCGATGACCTGATTATGTGAATGTCGCTCACAGATTCAATCCCACGTCAATGCTTATTAGCCTCAGGGTGCATTACGCATTATACTTCTCGGCTATTGTGATCAGGAACCAGCTTACAGGATGAGTAACCTGAGGTAGTATTTCGGAAAGGCTCAAGTGCTTTGATTGCTGAACCTGCTTTCCAAGAGCTCCCTCATGATTCAAGATACATGGTCACTTATGAATAGGAAGTTGCATTAGAGGGGTCACGAAGGGTCTTGGAGTGGTTTCGCGTTGGCATGGGATTGCTCCTCAGTTTTATACGCGATCTCCTTGGGCACTAGTCATAAAATGAGCTGTGTAACTTGGTCACTTAAGTACATGTGATGAAAGGGTCGTTGCTTTCCTACGAGATTGCGGTACTCATCTCAATATTTGGTCCTCGTTTTCTGCTTCAGTGCAGAGTAAGAGCGAAGCAATTTCCCATAACATTTGGATCTTTCTCAGCTTGTTTGCTCACCAAAAAGCTTCGGGAAACGACCCTCCTCAATCCGGAATCCGGTTCAATACTGGGGTATTTTTCCTTCAAGGATATGCTCGCTGAGTCTTTGGGTCCTATATTAGCTATCCTCGGCGTTGTTCGCCCTTGTCAATCATCATGTTGGAAATATCGAGCCCTAATGGACTATCCTGACCCTCCAGCAAAATAAAATAAAATAAAATAAAATAAACGACAGAGAGGATCTGTTGGAAAGTTTGGCTGATATGAAAGACAGCAAGGAGTATGAACAAAGCAATCTTGTTATTTTGCAATCGAGAATTCTGAAGTTGGACGACTACCTTTACCAAATCTGGAATCTTTTTCCAATTCAAACAGTTCATCATTTGCCTGGTGATTTGTGCAATCTAGGGTCGGCCAAATGTTTATTTTTTAAAATTATCTGGTCAACAGAGTACGTCCCGTAGTATTTTTATACGAGTTTGAACACTAAGCTTCGAGATAAACGATGATGAAGTGTGTGTCCACCGTCCAGCCTGGTCAACGAAAGCGTGGTTGGTCCTCTGTCTGCTCATATTGTTCAACCCTCTGGAAATTGCTATTGTTCTGTCTCCTGTTCTCAAGTCAAGAGCCTCCATTTGAAGCAAAGAATCAATGTTATTCCCACGGATTCGCTCGAAAGAGAACTATTCCGAGGCTAGGGCATTTTCTAACGATAATCATCGAACAGAGGTAGGTTATGGACATTACCGTAAAGCTCTCGCAAGCAATCTAGTGTCTAATTTGAGTCGTAATCACCTGTTACGGCTTGAGCTTCGAACATGCGATACAACCGGGTCCTTGCGAGACGGATTTCGTGCACGCCTCGTACCATGCATTGGTCTCCCCTGTACCGATAGTCAACAGCGGCGGATACGAAATGGACCACATTGTACGATCAATTCAAGGCTGTTGTCTGTGAGTTGAGCGCTTGGTTGTATTGAAAATAAGGAATTACAAGAGCAAGGTCCCTTTTTCCTTAGATGTCTATACTAGATCTAGTAAGTCCATAGCGGGAGATTTTTCTAGCTTCATTTGAGGAGTAGGTGCACTCCAATATCCAATTTCATGAAAGCAAAGATAGAATTCCTCAAACTACTGAGCGTTGTGGCAAAGGGGCATGCTACATTTGTCTTCGCAAGTCGAGTGGCTATGACTCAATCGAGACACGCGTACTCTAACTAGCGCAGAAAATTGTCCAAAAAATTATAAACTCATTATATAACGGTCAATTCAATCGTAAAACTTTCAATTGTGTCAATTTAGTCTTAAATATTTTGACATCTCATCAATTTAGTTTTAAGCATTTTTATTTGTGTGAATTTAATCAATTTTTTTTGTCATTTGACAATTAAGTCTTAAACCTTTTAATGATTTGCTAATTCAATCTTGAACCTTTTAACAATTTGCCAATTTAATTCTTTCGACTAATTTTGATCGAGAATCGCTGACATGACAGTATAGTCAGCAAGGGCCCGTCATACGTATCATGGTAGATGATGACATGAATAATTTTTACAATTTTTTCAACTTCTTTTCCTTACTCCTTTTCTTTTTTTTCTTTCCCCCTTTTTTCCCTCTGCCGGCCTTGAGCAAGGACCCCTCACACGAGGGTCGCCCTAGCTAGCCCAAGCGAGGGGCTCACACCCACCCGCCAAGGCGAGGGTGAGGCCGGGGAACGACGCTTGAAGATGACCAACTATTGGAAAAAAGGGGAAATAAAAAAGGAAAACAATTCTTAAAATAATATATATATATATATATATATATATATATATGTAGATTATCCACATCAATGATATTCGGTCAAATTTAACGAAAAGAATAAATAAATAAATTATTAAAATATTTAGGATAAAATGACACAATTAAAAAGTTTATGATTTTTTTGAACAAATTTTCCTACTCTTTTTTATCGGAACAATTTTCCCTACTCATTATTGTACCGCATTAGATAAGCTTTTCATATGCAGAATTTCTCTTTCTTTTTTGGGTACAATTTGCAAAACGCAACACAATTGAACAATCTGTCTCTAATCAAAGCTGCCTTGGGCCACGTTGCATGTGCCAAATTTAATTCCATCTTTCGAAGCATCCTCACGCACGTGCTTACACGGAGGATCCAGGCTATTGGTTCTTCGTTTTGCACATCATTAAACTACTCGAACGTGTCTGAATTCCCAAATCCAGACAGGCTTTGCCCACATGGCAATACTAATATTATTCCAACTTTTCTCCATGGTCCATGTTCCTTTCACATGACGCTACCTGCATGGGCATGATAAATTAAGAATTAAATTTGATAGCAAGTGCAAATGCTAGATCACTTGCTCGCCATTGTATCTCAATCCCACCTGTTATTATAACTCCCTCATAATAAGAATAGGTGAAACCTCTACTTATAAAGTCATGCTTAAGTTTCTAACATTGGATTAACTCGGCTGATAATGTCGATTCCAACGGGCTGATGTAAGACAAACACCAATTTCTTTTAATCTTTCACGAAATCAACTCTAGGTATATGGAGAAGATTTGGCAACATTTTTCGAAGTAACAAAGCATAATTTAAGAAAATGATGGGCTTTCAAAAGGGGAATGTGCAGATGCAAATTCTAGCAGTCATATTAGATGTATACTTACATAATAATTTGAGAAAAAAGATAACTAGAAGTAGCGAATGAAAAATCCCGAGAGGTACTGATCACCAAGTATTATCCTGGAGAAGTGTAAAAAGTCCTAAACCTATTGCATTAGTGCCAATGTAGTCGTAAACTTTTTTTGTGTTAATTCAGTCATAAACCTTTTGAATTGTTGCCAATTCAGTCTTAAATATTTTATATTTATGTCGATTGAGTTAATCCGGCCACTTTTGACCAAAAATCGCTGATGAGAACATTGATTGTTCTATGTAGCATGGAAAACGCCAACTCGGATATTGTTTAATATTATCATATACTTTTAAATAATTTTTAAGCTCTTTTTTAGTTTTTTAAAATAAAAAAATATTTAAAAAATATCCACGTTAGCGCCACTCATACCACGTTGGACAATCGATATCCGCACTAACAATTTTCAGCTAAAATTGACCTAATTGACTCAATTAGTCTAAATGAAAAAGGTTTATGACTGAATTGACATCAATAAAGGATTTACTACTAAATTGACATCAATGCAAAAAGTTTGGACTCAATTGTTATCAAAAAAATATTTATGACTGAATTGGCACTAATATATTGGGTTTAAGACTTTTTTGACACTTTTTTTTTCAGTATTATCCTCACAAGACAGAATAGTGCAGAATTAGTAAAAATTCCAGAATTTCTCGTGAGAACATAATAAAGATGAAAAACTTCACTGGCAATGTGGATGGAGGTGGACGCCGGGGATTCGGTTATTCATCCTTGCATTGCATTCCTTGTTATTGAAAATAAAAAGTACTTAATAATTTCATGAGAAGATGGAGGTAGAGAGCTTGAATTCCAACCTTCGAAAGGAGTGGGGTGGAGACGCGTGAGAAAGGAACTTGCAACCTGTACACTACAAATAGAGCACAGGGTATAGCTCATATAGTAGAGTATGTCTTATAGTAGAATATGATGGAATAGAACCAAAAAAACAAACCAAACCTAATCTGTGAGATTTTTCATGGGATTATTGTCAACTATCTACCTACTTTGATAGCTTCTGTGATTTCACAAGACTATAACCAATCATTCTAAAACCTTAAACTATATGATGAAGGTACGGTTTAATATTTATTTTTTTTAACTATGTCTTTAGTTTGATAGTTTTAGTTTAATAAATTTGAGATGTGTTTTTTATTATTAAATAAACGAATGCAAACGAAACGGATAATTTTTTCAATCGACGGTCATATGAATGTTTTTCTTTTAAACCAGTAACAAGTTTTGAATAAATGTAATAACTATTTTTCGGCCGGACTAAAGAAATATCGTTACAATATTATGCACACAATTAATTTAAACTAATACCGCGGAAACCTACATACATATAAATGTTCATACATGTAAATATGCGTGGGTGTCTTCCCTTCACCATGAAGTGAAAGCTGAATTTTAAATACTAAAATAGAGTACAAGTCAAATGTATATTACCATTCCACCATAAAAATGTAGCTTTATAGTTTATTATAAAAATTTACGAAAATAACGAGATAGTTAAAACTTACTATACTTCTTAGCTTTCTGGTTCACATCAAAAGTTTAAGAAAATCATAGAAAGATTCAAATCTATTTCTCCTCCATAACCTTGTGTTTCATATTAAGATTTAACGAATGTCGCGAAAAAGATAAAATTTTTCAGCAAAAATTAAATGTTTATATTTTCTTTATTTTACTAGATTCAGCAGTGAATTACAAGAGATTCTTATATTTTTCGCTTGTGTTTTTTCAAATTTATTTTACATTGATATATCATATATACTAAATAATGAATATAATATGATATGAATATATGCGGCTCTATTACTGCGATTCACTAAACACATGATAAGATATGACAAAATCCCTAAATTTCATAACATATCCTATCCAATCTTATTCCGACTAAAAATCCAGGCGACCAAATGCAGCATTATGTTCTATATTTTCTCTTTTTCCTTAGGTTCAATATCACGAAAAATCTCGAATTGGTACGTCCGTGATATATTTACCCCAAATTATTATTTTAAATAAAAAAATCTCAAACTGGTATGCATGCGATGAATTTGTCCAAACTATTTTTGTGACTTCCCAAACTCCCAACCTGGTATTATAAATGTACCCCAAATTAATGCCATCGTAACAAATTTATCCTACATTACTTTTCATTAAATTTTACCATCAAATTATTGAGTTGGATGACACGTCACAGTTTACGGGTATACTAATTTAGAATTTTTATCCTTTATTTTCACAAATGCATCGATTTGGGGTTTTTCTTGATATTAAATCAATTTAACAAAAACTAACGAAGGAAAAATTTATCATGTGTGTACCAATTTGAAATTTTTAATGGTTAAAAAAATATTTTCACAGGTATACAACTATGAAATTTTTTGTATTCAAAAAAACAGTTTCGAATAAATTTTGTCACAAATATCAGTTTGAGATTTTTTATAGTAAAAAAGATAATTTAAAGTAAATTTATTATTGCTATATTAATTTAATTTTTTGTGAAATATAATTTAAATTAAATTTATTATAAATATGTCATTTTAGTATTTTTCGCGATAGTAATGCTTTGTCTTATTATATAACCTTGCGAAATATGGTATTCCGGCAAAATAGGGGGCGTCCGAGCTGTCATGTCGCCCCGGATGGAGATTGGACAGTATTTTTCAAAATCATGACAATCACTGAAATTCTTTATTCTTATGCTTTTTTTTTCCTTTATTAATAAAAAGAATCCTAAAAAAATGAAAAAGAAGGGCTGGGGTCCACCGGCGCATCAACAGCGAACCAGCAAAATCATCACGACGACACTCACCGAAAGTGAAAAATCCACCGTGGAATTTTCTACTCACTCCCCAAAAGGAAAATCACGAAATGATCAATAATGGATCGCCTAAAAAGAAAAAAGATTAAACTGCATTCGTTTAATTATCCTCTGAGACGAGAGCACAAAAGAAATCGGTGGGCGCGAGTTTTGCGTCCATTTGATTTTATCCCCAATCTGAATTCCCTTCTCTCTCTCTCTCTCTCTCTCTCTCTCTCCATCTTCCTTCTCAAAGCGCAACCAACTACTCCCGTCAAAACGGAGAGAGAGATTGAAGGCCTGTTCACCACGTAAACGAGGGAGCGAGATCGACGGGGGGAGGAGCGAGAGAGCGGAGGGGGAGGAAGAGACGCCACTTCCGCGGACGGCGCGAGAGCGATCGGAACGGGCGGAGGTGTAACAGATGGGCACGCTCAAGACTTGGAGGAAGGCCTATGGGGCTCTCAAGGACTCCACCAAAGTCGGCCTTGCCCACGTCAACAGCGATTACGCGGTACATCTATGAAATCCAGATTCCGTTCTCTCTCTCCCTCTCTCTCCCCTTCTGCTCTTGTTCTTCCGATGTTCTTTTTCGTTGTTTTTTTCGTTAATCCTGATGTGGATTCTAGGAATTGGATGTTGCCATAGTCAAAGCTACGAACCACGTCGAGTGTCCGCCCAAAGAGAGGCACCTCCGCAGTGAGTATTCCCTCCCGATCAGATCGAAATTAGAGCCCTCTGCTCCTGCTGTTGTTGCTGTGGTTGTTGATACGCTCGTGGTGTGGATGGATGCAAATGACTCGTGGATTGGTGCCTGTCTTGTTTTGCAGAGATTGCCGTTGCCACCTCGGCTGTTCGCCCGCGGGCCGACGTCGCCTATTGCATCCACGCCCTCGCCAGGCGGCTCGCCAAGACACATAATTGGACGGTACGATTGGTCCTTACTTTGTTTCGTGAGGAGGGTTTTGGATACTGTCTAATTCGATATGCTTCTGCTTGGATCTATTACACCGTTTTGGATTTGCAGCGACCGCTCTTCTGGGTTGCTTAGCCTGATTGGCTTCGTATAACTAATTCATTCCGCACGTACTAAAATGATTATATTCTTCACTAATGACCTTACACTGACACTGATGCTACTGATGCCCCTACTAGAATTATGTGTAAGGCTTGAATGTGCTGGATTGTGGCTTCATATTGATTTCGATTGATCACAAGGAATGTGTCCTGCAAATTTTCCATGTGATCATCGAGAGAAGAGAGTTTGAGAGCGTATCTTCTGAGGTTGGGTGGATCATATAGCTCCTTGTGAAGTAAGTCATGTTCTTTGAGGGTTTGGTTCTAGCTTGAAATAGTAGCAGTTTCTTCTTCGTGGGTTTTGTCATCTTAATGCATTGGTCAAAATAAGTCTTGAATAATATTTATATAGCAGCAACTTATGTTGTTTGACATTCACATTCACCTTTGGCGAATAATCCATTATCAGGATCATATCTTCGTTGTCTTGCCTTGACAACTAAAGGACTGTACATAGTCATTCATGCATTTTGAGCTTAGATGGTGGAGGAGTAGGTAAATAAGATGTCAAACTGGTCTAGCTCAGACTTGGTTTTGTATGAGATCTATTTGCGCCATCTGTTTGCATATAGAAATAACCTGAGCTTGGCTGCTTAACTTTTTAGCTCATGTACTTGAGACCTCAGAAAAGTTGAGTAAGAACATATATCGTGCTTCATTTGACAAGAACAAAGCATTCTGCATAAATTTCAGTTGATACGACACTATGTTCTCTTGGTGACTCTCATCTTCCGCAAGGGCTGCCTCAAATAGTTGTCACTTCTATATTATTTTGGTGCATTTCTTTGTTTACTATGCCTAGTCTCTCTGCGCATCATGCGTGTGCCTGATATGTTGAGAAGAGGCATTGATGCTGATAGAAAGAGATGCAAATGGTGTGGGTGAGTTGTTGAACATAAAGACATATCCCTTTTTAAGCATGTGTGAAGAAAGTGGATTACGGATGTAGAGTTCTGAGCGAGAGATATTTTTTTGGAAATTGGTTGTGGTGTGAAGGTGGGTGCTATTGTACTTTTACTTTACCTTAAGGTAGTTTTTTTTGTAGGGGCAGAAGCAGAAATTGAACTAGCTAAAAGTGAGACCAAAGCAATTTTTCTGGTTATATTATTGGGTTATTACGATGAGGAACTTACTTGTTTTGTAATGAACTAATCTCTTACTTACTGGTAGTCTCAGTAATGGAAAACCTTCCTTCTTTACTCTGTCTGATTTGCATCTTTTAAGAGCTGATTTTTTTACAGTACAGTCAGTGTTCACTTGTTTATTAAGAACAACACAAGGTCTTTATGAAGTCGTCAAGTTAGTTTGATGTGTAAAGTTTTTGTTCTGTATACTGTTTTTTTAAGTTACGTTTCATTAACCTTCTAATGTTCTCGAGTCCTTCATGCTCTAACAGGTGGCACTTAAAACATTGATAGTTATTCACAGACTCTTGAGAGAGGGAGATCCTACATTTCGGGAAGAGCTTTTGACTTTTTCACAGAGGGGACGAATTCTTCAGCTTTCTAATTTTAAGGATGACTCAAGTCCCATAGGTTTACCTCTCTCTCTCTCTCTCTCTCTCTCTCTCTCTCTCTTTGATGGCATTTGCTTTGAATTTTCTTGTAGTAATCAGCATACTGAATATGATGCTATCACTGATTTTTGCACGGTTTCAGCTTGGGATTGCTCAGCCTGGGTGCGCACCTATGCACTGTTCTTAGAGGAACGACTTGAATGCTTTAGAATAATAAAGTATGACATTGAAGCAGAGCGTCTTCCAAGGGCTGCTCAAGGAGAGGAGAAGGTATTACATTTTGGTGTATTTTCATTTTCTCTCCTTAGTAGGAACGTTACAAGTGAATAAATTCTCAATGAGGAGAACTTGCTTGATTTGATTAATATTTGTAGTCAAGTTGGCCATGAAGCTATCTATAGGCTTGTGATGCTGATTTTTGAGGTTTTCGGTTTATTTATATCTGTACTTATACGAGAACCATATAATTTGCATGAATTATGTCATCATCAAAATTAATTTATTGCTGGAAGTATTTCTGATTCCATTGATAACGAGTGGGACCAAATAATTCGATAGGTGTAGTTGTTGAACCGTACCACATAGTTCCAACAACAACAAAAGCTGCAAAAAAGACGACAGCAGTACTACTGGAAAGACAGTTTCAATAATTCCTGTACGTCATCGCTTATGTAAACACTTGGGTGGACAGACGCTAAGATGAAATAGGCCCACTAATATGCCTGAAGTACTTGCAGCAATATGATGAGAGGCTATTCCTCCCAGAACAAAAAGATCTAAACCTTTCTATATCCCATGCTGGATTTAGGGATTGTACCAACCCATATTTTATTTTAATACTTTAGGATGCGATAAACCACCTAAATTCATGCTTATTTGACATGGTCAAGTCATTGTTAGTGCATGGAAGGATCAGAATTCGTTATTCACGGGAATTTGCTAAAATTGCAAAGGTCTGGTGGGGATTGATACGCATTATTGAAATAGTTAGTGATGGCAGTCATTTTCTTCAGAGAGATAACATGTTGGGGATACGGTAGGGATGATGGTCTCACATGAGCATGTTTCTATCATATGGATGAAATGTCAATTTTCGTTCCACATTTTATCCAAGTGGATTTTGCAACATAACTTGTATATGAGTATTGCACCATCAAGATGAAGTATTTGGGCTTTTTGAACTCTTCTCTGGTGGCTAGTCTGTATTTTCTTCTATTTCACTAGCCAATTTAGTCAATTTCCTTGTCGCGTAAACAATTGCTTCTCTACGAAGCAGTTCTTTCAAAGGAACATAAATTTAGCAGTTTCATAATTATCTTGTCCACTTGACTGTGTTTTTTTTTTTTTCCATTGTCCAGTTTCAGTGTTGTGTGCAATATCTGAGCGTTACCCTCCTTTTTTTTTTTTTTTTTGAGTTTTCGCTTGCACTGTTGTTGTTTGATGAAAATGTGTCGAGCTTTTCAGTAAGAAAGCATCAGTTGCATGTGCAATACAAGTGTGATCTTGTGGAAGTATGAGCTGTTCCTGTATTAAGTATGGTTTTATTTCATTAACATTTCATCTTTTGCTGGTAGGGATACAGCAAAACCAGGGATTTGGACAGTGAAGAGCTGCTGGAGCAGTTGCCTGCTCTACAGAATCTTCTTTACCGTCTTATTGGTTGCCAGGTACATACCTGAGTGGTCTACTTTCACAAGTTTTGGTGAAGACTGGTCATTTTGAAATTTCCATATTTTACTGATGAACTACCTTCTAACACGTTTTTGACAGCCCGAAGGTGCTGCTGTTGGCAATTATTTAATACAGTATGCCCTGGCTCTGGTATTTTTTATACCTTTATGGCCCTTTACGTATTTATTTTAAAAGCACTGATAAGCACATGCCATTCTCTCTTTTTTGTGAATAAGTATATCCTTTCTGTTACCATTGAAATAGGTTATGTACAGGTTGTGCTTTTCTGGCCAAATCTCCTGTACTAAACTAAAATAGCAAATAAGTTTAGCAAAAAACATATGCATGAAGTAGAAGTTGCATGGAATGAAATGCGGGTTGCATGAACATTATTGAAATTTTCCGTGGGGCATAGTTGCCACATGTCTTTGAGCTGTATTCGCAACATGTCCTGTGTAAAAATGCTTCCGATTGTTTAATGTGTATGGTGTGTTTGCTTAAACTTGCTGTTAGTATATTGCCTTTTTCTCATGAAAGCGTTATTTTCTAGTAGCCTTATTTTTTAGTGTTCCTCTTATAAGATCATCAATTTAAAGAACGTTGTTTTAATATTGAGCATGTGATGGGTACTTCTCACTATATTTAGTTTCTAGGTGTTGAAAGAGAGCTTTAAGATCTACTGTGCTATCAACGATGGAATCATTAATCTGGTTGATAAGGTTTGTTAAGCTTATTCCTCCATAACTTCAGATACCATATTT
This sequence comes from Rhodomyrtus tomentosa, assembly GCA_028455895.1. Lineage (NCBI taxonomy): Eukaryota > Viridiplantae > Streptophyta > Magnoliopsida > Myrtales > Myrtaceae > Rhodomyrtus > Rhodomyrtus tomentosa. The sequence goes on along the minus strand of JAPCWY010000003.1, from coordinate 4,829,073 downwards.
ACTTCTAGCAAAGTTCTCTTCAAGCTTTGCAAGTGCTTTTTACTCTAAAAATTTACAATTTTGCTCCAGTTTTTTGAGATGCCTCGACATGAAGCTGTGAAAGCTTTGGAAGTTTACAAACGTGCTGGGCAGCAGGTGACTCTACTGGTCCAATATTGGGGTAATTGACCAGTGGACGCGATTCTCCTTCGTATATCCTAAGATGCCCATGTTTTATGCAGGCCGGAAACTTATCTGATTTTTATGAAGTTTGCCGAGGTTTGGAACTTGCACGGAATTTCCAGTTTCCGGTCTTGAGAGAGGTACCGTACTGTATGGGTGATCGAATATTTCCTTTCTTGATGTATGGAAATGTCTACATATCAATATCAACATCAACAACACCTTTATGCCAAATTAGTTGGGGTCGGCTGGGAATGTCTACATATGATGACTTAAATTCATCTGCACCTCGTGCAGCCTCCACAATCATTTCTGGCGACCATGGAAGAGTACATAAGAGAGGCGCCACGAGTGGTTACTGTTCCAAGTGAGCCATTGGTCAGTACAGCATATATTTACATGCGGGATTGCATATCATTGCAGAAACTAGTCCTTTTTTTCCCATTTTCCTCTTTACCTTTTCTAATTTAGCCGACCATGCAGCATACTGATTCGAAACGTTTGTCTAATTTGTAAAATGACTTGAACATAGCGGCGCACATGAAGTAATCATGATTTCGATTTATGTATTTGATAAACTCTTGTGATTCGCTGTTTTGAAATTTTAGGAAAAAAAAAGCACTACTCTTGTGATTCCTCTTCATTCAGGTGTTTGCTTACTTTTTTTTTTTTTGTATAAAAGTGCTGTGACATTCTTGACTCAGTAGTTTATGGGCAAGCTTCTTGTTATGTGTATAACCTTTAGTGTTACTGCCCATTTGATTTAAGGGAGGGGACTATGAAAGTTGCTAACGGGCCAGTTGTTTATTACCAGTTAATTTGTTGCCTCATTCATTGTATTAATTGAACTTGTGTAATTATTGGGAAGAGCAAAGAGAAGGGTACTTTTGATGACAAAGAGAAGCTTGTTTGCTATTTTTTCGTGAGGGTAATTATTTAGATAGTATGTGGTAGTTTTTAATTAGGTATGCTTGCATGCTTGGTTTTTAAAGCAACCGTGAGTAGTCAACCCTCCTTTGTAGGGCAAGATGCTATTAATAGGGCTCCCAACCCCATAGAGCAGCGAGATCAGGTTTAGGCTTTCATGACAACTTTTTATGCATGGTTAATGTTTGATTATGTTGGGCTTCTGAAATGGTTCATGCAGATAGAAATTTTTTTTTTTGGAGGTCGACTCTTTTTACCTTTTGGTTGAAGATTATTTCTCTTCTTCTTTCTCTGTTCTTTTTCAATTCTTTTTCTGATTTATGTGTGGAGCTAATACTTCATTATTGTTAACAGCTTCAATTGACATATAAACCAGAAGAAGTTCCAGATGAAGATGCCGAGTCATCTGGTGTTGAACCTGAGCCGCTTCCTTCAGATGTTGTTGCTGCATCTACCATGGAGGTTGCTGCTGCCGATCCATCTCCTCCTCCTCCACCTCAAAATAATCTGGATGCGGGAGATCTGCTGGTATGAACATTAGCTTTATGAAGTCTGTTAATGGTTGTTCAGTGTAAATTTTTTTGTATATGATCTCATTTCTTTGTCCTTTCAGGGACTTAGTTTTGACGCACCTGATGCTTCTTTCATTGAGGAAAAGAATGCTTTAGCCTTGGCAATAGTTCCCCCAGAACCTGGTAAGCATTTCGCGTTTTAACACATGCCTACTCTTCTTGTATTATGCTTGCTTTAGCGAAGTTTGGCTGGTTGTGACAGGTGCTGCTTCTTCAGCATTTGGTTCTGGTGCTACTCAAGCTAAAGATTTTGATCCCAGTGGATGGGAGCTTGCTCTGGTCTCTACCCCAAGTGCTGACATCTCTACGGCTAATGAGAGGCAACTGGTATACTCTGCCTTTATCTTCTACGATTCTGTAGCAAATAGATTTTGTGAGCATTAACATCTCAAACTGTTTGTTTGTTGCTGTTGCTTGACTCTATTACATGGTTAGTAATTCAAAGGCCAATCTCAATGTCTTTTCTCTCTTGCCCTGGTATTCCAGAAGACTGAATTAGTAATAGTTCTATGTGTAATTCATGGCACTGTTTTATTGTTATATTCGTTGAGTTCTGGGTGCTTTGGTCATTTAGTTAATGATTATGCCTCCATGGATTCAATGGGAACCAATAGTTTAGTAAAGGCATCAAGATTCCCAGAAAAATGTCTTTTGGCACATGCATACTCACAACTGCTGACACTTGGACAATACAAGGATAGAGAGAGAGAGAGAGACCCAATGAGGAATACATGAATATCAACATCAACATCAAAAACACTTTTATCCCAAACTAGTTGGGGTCGGCGGTCGATGAACCCCGAAAAATCATAAAAATAAAAGCAGAATCAAGGGATGGAAAAGAGATAAATGTGTAAAAATAAATAAGTAAATATATATATATATATATTTATCTATATATTGCCCCTCCACTACACTAATAGCCTTTCTCCACTCCATCCTAAGACAAACCGTACGCCAATCTATTTTTCACTCCATTAAATCTTGTTTTACTGCTTTCTCCCAAGTAAGTTTTGGCCGACCTCTTGCTTTCTTCGTGTTATGCTCTTGATAGCAAACTTCTGTTCGTACCGGTGCATTTAAGGGCCTTCGGAGGAATACATGAATATAAGCAGCTAAAAGGAATTGATGCAAATCTTTTTAGTACATGTAACTTAGGTGGTAGAAAGAATACACAAGTACTGGTTTCATCATTTCCTCTTGCTAATGGCATCATCTTGTGGCTATGATTCTTATTTGGTTATATTGATCCATGGGTTGATACCTCTATGTTGCTGTAGTTAAAATTAACATCAAGTTCATGATAGAATGACATGTGGGGAAGTAGCTATACTCTGTGAAATGGTCACAGGCAGACAAATCATATTGATCTACACTTTCTGCGATCGAGTGGCTCCAACTTGTATTCCTTTATCTAGAGGGTTAAGTTTTGTTGTATCTATGTTTATCAGAAAAGTACATGGTATTCACATTCACTTTCTCAGTCAAGCTTGTTACTATACCAAGATGGCACTTTTCAGTTTGGCTGCCTGCTTTATTCGATTTGTTGCTTATTTTGGCCAAAGAAAAAAATGGCGGCTAATTATTGTCATATTTGATCGTATGGAGTGAGAAAGTGCCATCTGACTGCTGGAGTTTTTCTAGTAGTTAAGACTTAGGTTTATTGTAGCCGGAGATCCTCTGGCAGTGCTGAAGCTCCTTGCTCTCTCACATGGCACTTGGCTGCAGTGCCACAATACAACTGATGCTCCCCAGTTATTGGATTGCTGTTAACCACATCTTTGTTTTTGAATGAATATGATATGCACTTTGTCTGTCATCCATTTCTTGTAGGTCGACTTTGTTGCTCTTGCTTGTAAGACTTTTCTTTTACTGTCTGTTCAAAGGTCAAGACCACCCCCACTCTAGTCACATTGGGTAAAGTGATGTAGTGCCACATGCATCTTCCTTGTGTTGATGAGCTATAATATCAGCCTCTCAGGGTGACAACAATCACATGGTGTAGGAAATAAGCACCCATTGTGGTTTTGGCAGGTGGTACATTTGCAAAATGCGCAATTTGACTGATTGATGTCATATTATAATGACAGCGACCGTGATTGCATTAGAAAAATAAGCATGCATTTCCTTTCATAATGCTCTTTTGTTTAACCAGAAGAGTAGTGGTATATTTGCAGAATCAACATTGTGTAAATCAACTCATGAAGAAGTGAGTGATTGCTAGTGCTTTGAGTAGAAGTCGATAATGTTGCATTTGTCAATTTGTTGATGGGTTTTTTTTTTTTTGGTCGAATTTGTTATTGGGTTTACATCTACTGACATGGACCCTGCATTGACATGTTTGCTGCTTGTGTGTGTTCGCTTCATAAGCTGGTCAAAAAAGCAATATTTACTTGTTTCCTTCATTAATTTTGTCCAGATGGATATGTTATCTTGATTACTTCAAGTGTGATTATATTTTGAGAGTCACTCTTCTGTGGATTTTTAGGCTGGCGGGCTGGATACTCTCACACTACACAGTTTATATGATGAAGGGGCCTATCGAGCTTCCCAGCAGCCCGTGTATGGAGCACCGGCCCCCAATCCGTTTGAAGTACAGGATCCTTTCGCTATGTCCAATGGGATCGCACCTCCTCCATCAGTACAGATGGCAGCAATGAACCAACAGCCGACCAATCCTTTTGGACCATACCAACCGATGTACCCGCTGCAGCAGCAGCAGCCTCAGCAACACTTGATGGTGGGACCCACCAATCCCTTTGGGGATCCCGGGTTCGGGGCATTTCCTGCGAATTCTGCCTCTCACCCTCCGGCCACTAATCCCTTCGGGAGCACCGGGCTTTTGTAATGCGGCTTCAGATTGTGTACAAACTGTAATCTAGTTATGCGGTCGGTTTTGGGTGTGCGACTTGAGAAAAGATTAGAAGCTCTTGGACCCGTCAGAGAGAAGGGTGTAAGGCATAGGATGGTTTGCATGGTTGAGCAGCGAGCATGCTACACGAAGTGAATAGAGGGAGAGGAGTGATTGGAAATATGTAGGACACAGTTCTCTTTTGATCTTGCCGCCGGTTGTCTTGGTCTTGTATGCTGTCGGACAGCGATTTGTAAGTAGGAGGAATAAATACATCCTTGTGCTATTCACAGGACAATGTACATGCGATTGATTGTTTGATGCTTCTTTCATTGCTGTGCTCGGCAACCAGTCATTTTAGTCCTTAATAACTTTACTTTCTGCGTGGGCCTCTAAAGTAAATCTAGCCAATGAAAGCGATGCACGCGTGTGCAGTGCACCGGAGGATTGCGTAATGGAGTTATACCGAACGGCAGTCTGTGAAGGTTTTGCATATGATTGGTGGGTACGTAGAATCAGGTATTTTTCATGTCACATCTATCTCCAACTCATTCAGCATATATGCCTGACCTTAATTATCATAGACAGCCTCAAAAGGCGTGAATGTTTCGTCTCTCTCACAACTGAAGAAGGTTCTCTGTTCGAATAAATCTTTTTTAAGGAATAAAATGGAAGGGTAAAGTTCAGGGAACCGTACACGCTCTTCTGTCTAATCTAAGGGAAAAGCGGAGAGCACAACCCAATTGGCCCCAAATCCATGAGATGATTATCGTCCATTTAGTGTACGAGGATGAAAACATGAGGCCTCAGCCTCACAAAGTGTGGCTTAGTGCTCAGCACAAAGTAATGACGTGGCAGGCGAAAATGGTTTCCCGACAATAAGTGGTTGTACGGTTCCATGACCTTGGAATTTCGAGAGACGGTTCCGGCTGACACACTCATTTCTGACCAACGGTCAACATCAATGTGGCCGATCGTTGGTTCCTTATCACCAAAACAGATAGAAATCTAGGCAAGAAAATCTGATCGCCGTGAGGACAAGAATCTTGGCTAATCACAGAAAGAGATCCGCTTTATTTATTTATCAAGTGACGACGCATGAAAGTGATCAACATACTGATCTTTGTAAATTCATTGTCTTATGATCATATTTTCGTTTTTGCAAAATGGACTTCCTAAAAAATGAGTACTTAGCTAATATTTGTAATTTGGCGTTCACACTGGCTTATTTTTCGCAAGGGTCATGTTGGCAAGTGTTTCGGGAGTCTACATTAAACTATTTAACGAGAAAAAGAATGATCTTCAATATATTGATAGTACCTGTTGCGAGTAGAATAATGCATTGAAAAATACAAAGTTTTTTTTTTTAAATTGATTGCTTAACAAATAATCATCTTTTCAAAATCCGAGATACATGCATAGAATCTTGGAGACTCATGAACCACTCTACAAAACTCCAACTAATTAATCTTAACTTACAACCTATGTAGCTGATTCTGCCTCAAAACAGTTAGCGTGGATGTTTTGAACAGGTGATTCTTAATTTCGGATCCGAAAAATCTTGAATACCCCCAATCAACTTTGACCTGGGTCTCCAAAACACAAGCAGAGCGGTAATGGTGCACACGGTAACACTTTTGAAAGTGAATGTTTGCTTTACTAATGTTTTTGGAGAAAAAATCCGTTTAGTAATTTAATTTCTAAAGCATAAGTCAATTTGGTAAAAAAAATTACTTCTAAAAGAAAATTCTACTTGTGAAGTGAATTTTGACTTCCAAAGTTATTTTCCCCTAATTTAAGGAGTTAAAAAAATTATTTCTCAACTTAAGAAGTATTTCTCGCATCACCCTCTTTTAATTATGCCCTTACCCTCTTTTTAATCACGCCGGTTGTCGGACGCAACCCATCACCGCCCGCGACCACTGTAAACCGCCAATCATCACTCAGCTCAGACCTCCGCCAGTTGTTGCCCATCGCCGCCAACCATCATCGACCTTCGCCGATAGCCGTCAGTCTCTGTCCCCCGCCACCAATCGCCTCCGCTATCCACTGCCAATCAGTGCCTCTGTTGACTCATCGTCTCCGATTAGTCATAGCAATTTTTTTTTTGAATAGTAAAAATATTTTTGAAGAAATTTAAAATTTTTTAATATGAAGTATAAATTTTTCAATCATTAAAAATAATTTGTTATAAAATATTTTATGTTAATAATAATTAAAAAATAGAAATGTTCAACCGTTATCAAATTAATTTTTTTAATAATAAATCAATTTTTGCTTATGATCAAAAGTTAATTTTAAAATCAGAAGTGTTGCCGAGTCATGCACCCGGCTCCGAAGCTGGCCCCACCCTCCTTCACCCGCACTTTGTCGCGATCCGTCTCCGTACGGTCTCAAACGATGTATCCACCAATGGTCCACTCACATATCGACACGTTTCGGATACTCCCTGCACCCCAAAGTACCGGATCGGGCCTCGGTGAACGACCACTCGTGACTCGCGTGAGTGAGTGAGTGAGTGAGTGAGAGAGAGGCGACGAAATTCAAAGCCCAGGGTCAAGCCTGTAAATTCCGTCAGCCACCCCCCCACTTCATGCAAATCTCCGACAGGCCCCGCCACGTCATCGATCCGCGAGACTCGCCCCGAGTCACTGAGCCCGTCCGATGCGAACCCCATCTCTCCAACCCCAGCCGTTCGATCTCTCCCCCACTCTCCAACCTTCCGCTTTTGCTTCGATCTGTGTCCTCGAAAAAACCATGCCCCCCTGCCCTTTTTAAATTCTCCGCCTTCATCGTCTTTAGCTCTCCATCCACTGTACTCGTCTCTCTCCATCTCTCTCGAACATGGCGACTGAAGAGACCGGCAACAACCCTCCGCCGCCGGCCGACGCTCCTAATTCCGCGCTCCCGCAGTATCCCGAAGTACCGGCAGCTTTTGCGTTCTGTCCTTTTGCTCTGTCTCCGTTTTCCTCAGGGGAAGCTCCGATAAATTAAAGCTTTTTTGCTCGGTGTGCAGATGATCTTGGCGGCGATCGAAGCTCTCAACGACCCCAACGGCTCGAACAAGTCGGCCATAGCCAAGCAAATCGAGTCCGCCTACGGCGATCTGCCTGCCGCCCACTCCACGCTGCTGGCGCACCACCTCAACAAGATGAAGCTGAGTGGCGAGCTCGTGATGGTGAAGAACAACTACATGAAGCGCGACCCCAACGCGCCCCCGAAGCGCGGCCGCGGCCGCCCTCCGAAGCCGAAGGAGCCCGCCCCGCCAGGAGCCGTGGCCTCGCCGCCGAGGCCCCGCGGCCGGCCTCCGAAGCCGAAGGATCCCAACGCGCCGCCTCCTCCTCCTCCAAAGACGAAGACCTCGGCGGCAACCGGGAAGAAGAGAGGCAGGGGGAGGCCGCCGAAGGAGAAGCCGGATGCGGCTCCGGCTCCGGCTGCGGCTGGGGGAGTCAAGAGAGGCAGGGGGAGGCCCCCGAAGGTGAAGCCGGCTGTTGCGCCGGTCGGGGCTTGAGCCGAGCCGGAGTGACGGAAAGCTAGAGAAGATTAGTTTTTCCTTTGTTACTTTTGTTAGGTGTATCACTTTGGTTAGACCTGTGAGCTGTGCTGATAACCTTTTTTTTAAAAAAAAAATTATCTTTAGGGTTTTTCTTTTTTCGTCTAATTAGGATTAATTTTAATGTGGTGAGTGTTGTTAGATGAGTGATCTACGGAGGGGAGGTTTCTTTGTGAATTGTAATTGGAATGTACATTGTATCACCCGGCAATGATGGCTTTTTCGGGCCTTTTCCTTATATAATTCTCTCCCTTCCTTTGCTTTTTCATGGAGTGGGAAAAGAAAGAATGACGCTCTCCTCGGATTCTTTACCGCTTTGCTTTTGTCTTTTCTTTGTCCTTTCATCTTCCAAGGGAATTTAAACTTTTGGGTATGGGGAGATTATTATGCAGGAGCAAAAAGTTTCAATTTTTCTTACGATTAACACAATTAATGGATGAAAGTAGCTGCTGTACAGGGCATTCGGGTGTTCTAATTGCTTCGTTTTTGTTCTTTTTTTGGTCATAATTCTAATTCCTTCATTAAGTAGCGGCAAATGGTAGGTGGTTGATGTGCTTCTTCCCTGCAAAAATGGGGAGTACCCTTCCTTCTATAGGGTTTAGTCTGAAATGAGCTGATTGCCTTTTTGGAAAGCAACGCCTCACCCGCGACTCAAAAGTTTGAGAAGAAGATGGTGTGGAGTTGGCATTTGGTAGGTTTCGGGTTTTAGAACTACGAAAATCTTTGCATGTGGATACATTAGTAGGTCGGTGTGGGTTTTGGGTGGCGTCTATTGTTATTCCCTCCAATTTTAACTCGAATCTACGTAATTGAGCCGAGCGGAGTCGGCACAGCTCAACATCTGAGTTCGACTCGACTTGTCGGATCCGGCAATTCAATACTCGATGCGAAAAAGGGTTTTTTTTTTTTTTGAGTTCGAGCTCGACTTGTGATTTAATCTGCGGGTAAATTCTAGTTAAAATTCATATTGATCTCGAACTCAAGTGGCATGTTGTCTGGTCCTTTGATTAGATCACCATCTTCAAAGCGCCTCGACTAACAAAAATCTATGTTCCTCACTGCCTTTTCATTCGATTTGATTCCCTCCATTTTTTTCATTTTTGAATTTGTACTTCATCGGAATGAAGCGGTTGTGAATTGGATACTCTTGACGAGACTGCCTTTGCAAGTAAGAAAGGAGAGGCCGCTTCCTACCGAGTAATTTGCCAAAATTAGGAGGGCTTTATGAATTCATATGTTTTGCAAGCATATTCTTTCAGTTTTAAATTCAACCCCAAGGTCCAAGGCAAAATCCGCCTTCAGGCATGTACTACATAAAAAAAAAAAAATCTCGTTCTTTCATTTTATTTTATGAGTATATATAGTTACGTGTAATATTATATGTTTATTATTAGTAATTAGTTGGGGGATCCTTGTACACATATAAGAACCTAATTATTCGCTAATCATATTTATTATGATGCAGTTTACATATTGCATATTTTCGCATTTTATTTTGGAGGGAGAACAAAAATGAAAGAAAAATAAAAAGGATCAATTCACATTAGAACTTAATAAAAACCCTAAACAAGTGCACTGGATCACATTTACCACAAATTAACTTTTGTGTCACAAAAACTCCCAAATAGGCATATTCACGCAACATTTACTCTAAATAAATTTTTATTTTATAAAAAATCTCAAGTTGGTACACTTGTATCACATTTACCCCCAAACTAATATACTCATGCCACATTTACCCAACATTGTTTTAAATTTGAGTTTTTTTTTAGGGGGGGGGGTGGGTAAAAGTGATGTGGAGGCATCGGTTAGGGTAAATGTTGCACGATGATACCGGTTGTGATTTCATTGCCACAAAAATATTTGGGCGTATATTAGTGTCGATAATGGTTTTTTGTCAACTAATTATATCAAATGATACATTGTGATTATTTTTTAGAAAATATTTCCTAAATCATGCATTTTCTGCGAAATAAACTCATCCCAATTTTTTTCCTACTTTATTTAATTCTCTCGTTTCTTCTTTAGATTTGGTTCTTTCTGAATTTCTCCTTTTAAATCCATGTCCATTTTAAATTTGCAGCTTCTGTAAAAAAGATCTTATTTGCAATCCCAAGGTTCCCGAACTTGTTTCTTTCTCGAGCTCCTTATTGTAATCTCAGCCATTTCCAACAATGAGTGTAGGAAAATATGGTCAGATTGGACGAACAAATGAATCATACTCTGAAGCATGATAGCACTCTCTTTAAGGAATTATTTGCCCCACAACGTTGCTAATGGTTACCGGTAAAGATCTTCTAGGATACAACAGAGTCTCAAGCGAGATTATTAGATAACAATTCTAATAATTTCCCAAGAACTCTCTGGGAAACAATCAGAAAAAAGAAGGCTATATATCTAGAGTTTTTTCTTGAACGAAAATTGAAAATGAGGAAGTAAGTTAAAATGAATAGAACGCTAAAATTTACAATGAGAAATGAACATGACTTTTCGCGTCCGAAAATGTGTTAATTCTCATGCAGCTCTTCACGTTCAAAACAGTTTATCAAAACACACCTTTTCAGAATTTTCGAAAACAATCTTTTGTAAGAAAAGTTAATGGATAGTTCAAATATACATCTTCATATTCGAAATTATATATCAAATTACTCATTTTCAAAAATACAAACACTTGAAAGGGAGGTTAGTTTAAACTTTTCCTTACCAAAAAAAAAAAACACTTGAAAGGTTACAAGAGTGTCAGTTTGATAGTTATATCCGAACATACATAAAACCTTCCAAAAGATATAATAAATACACATATCCATGGATAGTCGCACTGTTATAATGAGTCACGAAATTCATTTAAAAATTATTTCGAAATAAAAATAATTATTAAATAGAGCCAATTCCGCTCCGCGACCGTGCAAAGTGCTAAGTGCGTCTAATAATCGCGTCAAAATGGTGCAATCGCACACGGGTATAGTGGGGTGTAGCCCGCTTACCCATTTCCTTCTTTGAAAATATTAGCCTTCTAACTAATAAAGTGAATTGTTCTTTACCTTTTGTTCTATGTGAGATGTAAAAAAGATAACATTTTGCTTGTTTTAGAAACAAACTTCAACAATGAGGTGGGTTCATCATGAGAACATTGAAAGACAAGGTAAACCAGTATTTTCTTCACTTATTTACTTATTCATATCTTGTTAACTAAATCTATCATTTCGAGTTAAAATTATCGTAGTCGCATTTTTTTAAATGAAAAATGACAAAAGCCGAAATAAAAATATAATGTCGTAACTCAATTGTCCCCCCCCCCCCCCCTTTTTTTTTTTTGCCAAATAAAACATGATGAAACTCTCTAGGTTGTAATAAAAATCTAGTGTACAAGTGCTCATCGAATCCAAGATGAGCAAGCAATTCGACAAAATGATATATGTTGCACTTTGAACTCGAAGTGAGAGCACAATAGCCTTTTGAAAACTTTAAACAAAGCAAGGCTAGCAGTATCGATCATAAGCTCTAGACTAACAAGATCGATGATGGCTTTAGAGTCAATCTCAGTGACGACCTCAAGAAAAATCAAGTTATTTTGTGGGCGTAAATCCAAACCACAAAGCTCAAAGTTTTTCTTGTGTCAACGAGCATATTCGTATGACCACATTACTTGCACCAGGTTCCAAAAGAGAAGATAAAATTGTCTTGAAAAAGTGACTTGATTCTATATTGCGAAAGAAAACCACGTGCCAACTCATAAAATTAAGCTCCAATCATAAACGAAAATTCAATCATCATTTACCGGAGGCATTTGAATTGTTTGTAGGACAAACTCAAGCTATATCTTGCGAATACTTGGACAATGTCTTAGAGCATGTAAAGTTGTTTTCACGTGAGTTTCACACCTCAAACAATATGAATTTCCTCCCAAAGTTTCGAAATCTCTTCAACTTACTAGTCAACAGTCACTTGTGAGTGACTAGGCAAAAGAAAGACTTGAGGAAAAGTGTTTAAAAAAAAAGTCAGAAATGTATTGTTTTTTTTTTTTTAATAATCAAGGTGTTCAGGCCAAGTCGCGCGCACCTCGATTATTCCTCGGAAAGACTAGCACGGCAATCCACCATCATGACCCCCACTTAAATCGCGGGTGCTCATATGAAGAATCGAATCTGTGGTCAGTGCCCCTAACCATACAATACCAAGTGTGCCCTAATCAACTGAGCTACTATGGGAGGGTTAAATCTATTGCATTAATGCCAATTTAGTCACAAATCTTTTTTTTTGTGTCAATTCAGTCATAAAACTTTTGCATTGGTGCTAATTAAGTCTTAAACATTTTATTGATACTAATTCAGTCCTAAACCTTTTGTATGGGTACCAATTCAGTCCTAAGTCTTTTGTATTAATATCAATTGATTTAATCCGGCTAATTTTGATCGAAAATAGGTGACGTGGACATCGATTGTTCTACGTAGCACAACAAACACTAACTTGGATATTTTTTTTATATAATTTTAAATAATTTTTAAGCATTTTTTCTTTTAAAAATTATTTAAAATATCAAAAAATATTTTAAAAATCCACGTTAGCGTAAGTCGTGCCACGTAGGACAATTGGTGTTCGCGTCAACGATTTTTGGTCAAAATTGATCGAATTGACTCAATTGGTATATTTGAAAGATATTTAATACTGAATTGACACTAATGCAAAAAATTTAGGACTAAATTGACGCCAATACAAAGTTTGGAACTAAATTGACACAAATGCAAAAAATTTGGGATCGAATTAACATGAAAAAAGGAGAGTTTATGATTGAGTTGGCACTAATACAATATATTTAGGACTTTATTGACACCTTTTCCCGAAAGACTTGCATCCGAAAGTCCTCGTGAAAATACCCAATAAAAATATTGGGAAACCTGACCATAGCCGTGACCCCCGTCAAGAGTTTGCCTCGTCCGGATCGGAATTGGGATGCCATCTCCTGATGGCCAAATGATGAGTGACTAACTCGTGACACGAAGATGCGGACCATTATTAGATTAGATAACTAGCTAGTATTAATGAAAAGGAAACAAAAGAGATCTTCAAGTTTTGCCCACCGGAAGAAGTAAAGAATTTTTCTGGAAAGAATCTTTAAAGGCTATCGAAGTCATTTTCGAAATAACTTCTTTTTTTTTTTTTTCCCTCCCGAGGAAAAAGGAAACCGCACATTTAAATCGAAACAGAAATGGCATCAAACAAAGTTAATGGAGAGTGGCCACAGGATTGAGGTCGGCCATAGCCGTGGATCTATTACTAAACTTTCGAAAGGATAATATGCGGCATATTTTCACTACGGAAGAACCACCTTCTTTTTTCTTTTTTTTTTTTGAATTTGTGTTTTATGTTTTACAAATGGACGATCTTTAGGAAAGCAGAAAAAAAAGGAAGATAAAAAGGGAGAAAAAGCAGAAGGATAAAAAAATCGGATATTCCCTTTGGGATATATTCATAATAAATATGTTAATTTCCCATGGGCACGTGATCATGTGACGCTCCTGCCGGTGGATCCTCCTCTCATCCGCTCGTGCTTTTGCTTCGCCTTCCTTTCATGTTCAAGATCTGCCGTGGGAATCGTTCCGTTAACACCCCCCTTAAAAATAAAAAATAAAAAAAAATGTATAAATAATTATAAAATATATAAATAAATAAACGGAAAATAGGATTTGCAGACCAGCATTTGGCCTTCTCTCGTTTCTTCACCACCTTTCCTGGCGCCATCGATATCCTCGCTATTTATCTCGTTCGTTTCGCTGATCCGTCTCTGGTTTTCCTTGACTGCGGAACCAAATTTTGGAAGAAAATGGTGATGTTCAAGGCGTCGCGAGTGCAGACCGCGCCCATCGATGGCCAGAAGCCTGGGACTTCTGGTCTCCGCAAGAAGGTCCTTCTCTTCTCTGTTCTCCCTTCTCCTTCCCTCTCTGTTCTGATTGTATTCGATTCCGATTCCCAGACTCCCTTTCGCGCATCATCGGGTTTGCTCTGCTGCCCATACGCACGCAATTCGGCTCGATCATGTGCTTGTGCGATTCGGATACCTGGCGGAGATGTGTGTCCCCCGCGATCTATTTTTTGTCTTCTCCATGCTGTCCGTGCTCGGATGTGTTGTTGCTTCTCTTTTTTCGGATTATGTCGTTTTGTCGAATTCGATGCGCTTTCTTAGCTCTAGAACTAGCTGTTGCCCAAGTGCGAGTTTTGACGATCAATGCCGTGGATCATGGATCGAGCTTTAAGCGGACATGTCTGCGTTGGTCTGCCTCGCGATTCGGCGTGTTGCTGAGATTGGAGGAATTAGATAGTTTCTCGAATGCCAGATTGAAGTCTTGGTGCATATACTTGGGATCTTGGCCCGAACAAACAAGATTCTAGTTTTGAATGTGACTGTTTGACAATGAAATGTTTAGTGCCAAAGGAAGGTCCCATACTGCTTAGTTTCTAAAATGGCTAACGTCACGGGAGAAAGCCCATATTTCTGGGTGGCGACTTAATCCTTCATCAGATGGGCATGTACATGGAGATTGCATATAACCCGGTTCCATTGAAGGTGAGGTCAAAATGACCTTACCTTTTTGTTGCATTAGGCTTTCTAGAGCTCACAGATACTGCTTAGGTTCTTACAATATGTAGGGTTCTTTCTGTTTGGGTAGTTCTTGAGGGGAAGTTTGTTATGTGGATACAGTTTCCTATCATCGCCCACATTTCTTTAGATATGCATTAGTCGTATCCACTAGGATGCATATTTCTCAGGTTTATTTTACTTCCTGTTTCTGTTGCTTTCTTGCTTCCCCCCATTTTCTAATGTTGTTGAGCACCTTTGACTAGTTACATTTCCTCTGTTTGTTAATTTATGAAGTTTTATCTATTCAAGAGACTTATCATTGCATATCGTCGACAGTGTTAAATTTGGTTATAGGCTTGACAAGTGTGCATATCACTGTCTTCTCTTTGTTAGCATGTGAAGGCTTTTGTGCATGCGTGTTGTATTTAAGTTCCTGTTCTTTTAATCAGCGGGACACTTTAAATTTTAAATAATGTCGCTCTTGTAGAAGTGTCACTACCTGCCACACAATCTCATTGAAGTAGTATTACTAATACTAGGGGACCTTTTAAAAGAAACCTACAAGATTTTTGAAGTTTTCTTATGATGTTCTCTCTCTCTCTCTTTTTTTTTTTTTTTTTTTTTGTGAATTTAACTTTGGTGTGCCTATTCCAGGTGAAAGTTTTTGTACAGCCCCATTACTTGGAAAATTTTGTGCAATCGACATTTTATGCCCTTTCAGCTGAGAAAGTCCAAGGTATGAGTACTCTCCCACACGAAGTGGATTAAGAGAGATTTTACCTCAATCCTTACTCTTTCTACTCGGGTTTCCAAAGAGGTTACTTGCCTTGCATCATTGTTTCCGAGGGTCTTAGGCTCATTTAATTTGTTGGCTTAAATGTGAGCCTCTTAAGGCTTGCAGCTAGGCTGAAGCGCCCTGATTGATAAGTGTTGAAGAAATACCAGGAGTTATGCTCTTGAATATATCGTGTCAATGTAAATGCCTCAAAGAATTCCTAGTCATGAGTGTAGTCATAGTAATAGAAATAAGAGATCAACTTTGCACAGGTAGTACGATCTCGATCCTAACATGAGGAACGATAAGATTGCTAAGAGATGTACGGAGTCATTTTTTGAAGGGAAAAATACTGAAGACTCTTGAGATCATTCTCAAGTAGTAACTACCTTCATACCTTTCTTTGTTCAATTTTCTCTACCCTGCCGTGGGTCAAGGTACATCACTGCTCAATCAAGATGCATAAGTTTTTAGAAGCATTCCACTGCATGTATAGTGACCAGTTTGGTGAGCTGTCTGAGAGCATGTGAACCATAGGTGCAGAAATACTAGTTTTCATTGTCCTTTCCAGAATATCACTTTTGCATTTGCTTGTTTGCAATGCATGTGGTGTGAATTTATTTCATGGCTCATGAGTGAGGAACCACCTTCTCTCTTGTGGTGCACTGGTCTGCTCATTTGGTTTTCTGGGATAGTGTCTCTCCCCCCGGCCCTAAATGTATAGTGACCAGTTCCACGTTTGTACTGTTGCATGTGTGTGGTAGAAACACAATATCACTAATGCTATGATGCTGAACTGTCTTTTAGAAGACATTGTATATCACAACACAAGTTACATGCAGATGGTCGAGGCAAAGTTCAAAAACTTGGAAGTTGTGGAATTCTGTTGCTAAAAGCGTCTAGAGTAAATGATTGACTTGTATCATATCTAGTTGCTCATCATGCACGAATGAACAGACCTTGTTAACTTGTTTTCAGGTGAAGTACAAAGCTTATTGAACTTATATTTCTTCTTTGCAGGGGCTACACTCGTTGTTTCTGGAGATGGCCGTTATTACTCTAAGGATGCTATCCAGGTGTGTACTATTTCCTTCTTACATATAGCTTAGTTTAGTTTAACGGATGGGTGACTATGACTTGATTTATTGGCATAATGAACTTGCGAGCATATTCCCTAAAGGCCCTTCTGTTGTTTAAGATCATACTTCTGTTTTAGTTAGGCACTTCGAATCTTAACTAGCTGTTCTTTTCTCTATTATACCTATTTCTTCTTGTCATTGTTCTCCTATGTACTTATTCATTTGTTTGATGTGGTTACATCCACATCTTGCGTTTTACATTCAGACCTTGCTTTTACAAAGGACTTAGAGCATGCGCTCTTTGTACTGAATGAACTTTCCTTTCACTTGACTTGTAGCATATGCTTGTTCTTTCCTAACATTAGATATTCTACCGACTAACTTGCTTACTTTATATGTACTGCAATCATAGATAATAATAAAGATGGCAGCTGCAAATGGAGTAAGGCGTGTCTGGGTAGGTCAGAATGGATTGCTTTCCACTCCTGCCGTGTCAGCTGTGATCCGCGAAAGAGTTGGGCATGATGTAAGCTATCTTTTTCTCTGTGGTGGCATCCAATTATATAACTCTTTGACTATGCAATCATAATGCACAAATATTATCTAGATATGAAGTGCTCTCTAATGAAATACATACACGATCCATCATCAGGGATCCAAGGCTACAGGAGCATTTATTCTGACAGCAAGTCATAATCCCGGTGGTCCCCATGAGGTCGGTAGAAGCTAAATCATTTAGATTTTTTTCCCTTCTGAAGAACAAACCAGGACTTATTTCATCAGACTATTGAGAGTTCATACTTTCCATTAAGTAAAAGAATAAGAACTTATTTTGGGTATGATCGAACCTAGTTATGTTCTGTCAATGCAAATTCTTATTCCTTACCACTTCCTTGTTGTTGGGGTTGGATTGGGTGGGAGGAGATCTATGCTTTAAGATTCTCGGTATTTGTTGAAGCAAAAATTGAAATAGCCAACATTTGTCAAGTGTACTCAGTGTTTCCTCCACTGTTCTCATGACTTCAACCTGTGTCTTGACCATACCATTATAAGGAACAGAGTCTCGTGGTGATCCCAATATTGATGCTGTGGTGGCACTAACATATATGTTATTGTGGTTTTAGGATGATGTCTGCTAGATTTTGTGATTGGAGAGGTTGGACCTGGTTAGTAATGTCGGAAAATTCTGATGCCTAATATGGCTTCTGCATGTAAAGGAATGTTGGGTGTTCATAGATAGTAAACTGCTTCTAATGTGTTATAGCATTTGTGAAACAGCATTAAGGAGCAGTATTCCTATTTACATTTTTCTATGCAGGAGTGGTCCATGTATGACAAGGCCGTCATAGCTTCATAGTCCATATATTGGCTTCTTATATATGTTATCCTAACTTGTCTTCACATTGTATATTACTTCTTTCATAGCATCACTTGTTTGACCCCCTGTCAATTATTTTCCTATTATGGTTTTATTTTTTATTTTATTTTTTTGCAAGCTGGTTCTAGCTGTTCAAACTCTAGCACATCTGCTGCTGCCGGGGCTTTCTTAATTGTTTTGTGTTGTTTTCGTGTGTGAGACGTGGCAATTTCTTGGTTATGAGGAGTTTTATTGGTCATGTGAGTAATGTGATTTTTATGTCTTCAAATTTTGGTCCCAAATAGAGGATATAGCTGTCGAAAAGTTATCTACTCAATGGATTAAATTGTGGCCAGGGATTTGGATAAGTTATATGTCAAAAAGTCATCTAAAATGACATTGAATAACTAGATTTTAGTAGGCATTTTTTGAGATGCACTATAATTTTCATTTATGGATGTTGGCTGAAGACAGAACACAGAAAAAGACCAATCTACATCTACATTTACTTGCTCTACACTTGGTGCATAAATCTATCTCCCACTTATTCTTGCAGGATTTTGGAATCAAGTATAACATGGAAAATGGTGGACCTGCTCCTGAGGCAATCACTGATAAGATCTATGAAAACACAAAAATGATAAAAGAATATCTAATTGCAGAAGATCTCCCTGAAGTAAGACCTACCAGGCTGCAAGTTTGGCTTTTCCATTTTTCTCTCACTAAAAGTCTCCGTCCTTGGTCATCTTTGTTAATCATCGTTTCCTAATATGCATTGTTAGGTGGATATTGCTGCAATTGGCGTCACAAGCTTTATGGGGCCAGATGGTCAATTCGATGTTGAGGTTTTTGATTCAGCTAGCGACTATGTTAAATTAATGAAGTAAGATTCTTTTTATGCGACTTATCCTTGTTTGTAGAGATCTTTGCTCTAAGTAGTAAGCTCTGGGCGAGAAATTTTTGTGTTTGTTACAACCAATTTCAGGATGGTAGAGTATGAAAAATCATGGGGTAGTTACACGTGGTACACATTTTGTTTGCATTTGGTGCACGGACATGCTTGGTTTTCTTTTTGAACCATACATATTGCTTGCCTCATTTGGCATTTGTTTCCCTCGAGGAACAAATTGCATGAGGTATCTACTGAGATCTACAAAAAAGAGTATACAATGGAAATTGCACTCATGGTTATCAGTTGCTCGCAAGCTGGAAGAAGTGTTGTTTATATCGTGAGCGTCTTCCAATTAGCTCTTGCTTTAAAAGTACTTGCTTGTGTCACGTGGTACCTTCATGTAGTGGGAGGGAAAACTTATTCAATGTATGAAGTGCTATTTATCAAGGGCTTTTTCTTTTTCACCTCTTGACTCGATCGTTTTAGTGACTAGTGCCTCAAGTGTGCCTTTTAGTACACTGATCTAGACAACTGGTTCTGTTCTAGTGGTAACTTCAAATTCATCAACGTTTTCCATGTAATATCATGCTTGTTAAGTATTGGGAGGGTAGTTTTTGTTTGGCTGAAAGAAGAGCAGACTTAGCTAGTATAGATTTTGTGGGAAGCTTAGAATCAGGTATAAACTTGTGGAACTAGGGGTTGGAAAGTGTAATTATTGTCTATATCTGGAAGTCTTCTACCCTGATCGTTCCTCCAACGGTATCTCTCTAAAAGTATGTAAGTCGAATATAGTTGCTCATGAAAGAGAATCTTAAAGCTTCTTTTCCTTGTCTTGCATCTTTTATTCCTACAAATGACACTTGATCTTCTTTTTTCGTTTGATGAGCTAGGTCAATCTTTGACTTCCAGGCAATCCGAAATCTGCTTTCATCTCCAAATTTCACTTTCTGGTAGGTTGACAAGCTTCAATTTTCTTGTCTCTGGTTTATGGCCGTTAATGCTAATTGATTTAATGGCTCTGTATTCCTATTTTATTTTTAATGTAAAGCTATGACGGTCTCCATGGAGTTGCTGGAGCATATGCCAACCGCATATTTGTGGAAGAGCTTGGTGCACAAGAGAGCTCATTATTGAACTGCACTCCGAAGGTCTTCATGCATACTATTTTCCAAGGTATGACTCATAGAATTGTGTAAATCTCGCAACTCAGGGGTTGGTTTAATTTGTACAGGAGGATTTTGGAGGAGGTCACCCAGATCCAAATTTGACATATGCAAAGGAGTTGGTAGCACGGATGGGTTTGGGCAAGTCAAGTCCTCAGGATGAGCCACCAGAATTTGGTGCTGCAGCTGATGGTGATGCTGATCGTAATATGATTCTTGGGAAAAGGTAGCATTGGCTTATTTCATGAGCTTCTCGTTAGGTATATTACTATTTTCTTTGAATTTTAATATGTGAAACCTTTGTCATAGGTTCTTTGTTACTCCATCGGATTCTGTTGCTATTATTGCTGCAAATGCTGTTGAAGCGATACCCTACTTCTCCGGTGGTCTAAAGGGAGTTGCCAGGTGCTTTAATACTTAGCTGTCTTCAGTATATATTCATGCGAGCAATTTTCAATGCTTTTTTTTTTCTTTGTCGTTGGTTCTTGTCTGATGTTAGTTCCTTTGTTTTAACTAAACTGCTATGGTCATAGATCTGTTCAAGGGACAGGAATTGGAGATCTTGGAGATATATAATTCGCCCATGTTATATCTGTCGTCAAAGTACTAATAAAAGATGTTTTCTCTGCGACTTATGTATTACAGAGTTGTAAGATCTTCAACTATGATGTCACAATAATTACTATTTATATTTCATTTGGTGGCATAAAATACTTATTCTAAGAGATGCCTATTTCCAAGAAAACATAAGGAAACTATCTTTCGGACAATCAATCACATGTGTTTGCCTGTCCGCTGGGCATGGAGGTGTATGGGACTTCACAGGCAGAATCAGATGAGTACAAGATGCCAAAATATCTAGCTTCTGTTTTCCTGACTGATGCCAGACACAAGTTGCTAGGTTCCCACGTACTTATGGAACGAGGCAACTTTGGATGATCCAGAGACTTTGGAGTATGGTTTATAGAAGGGTCTGTGACTTCAAATTGTGGCATCAATCTTACTATTGCTTGGTCGTTTGCTCTGATTGTGTTCGCAGGGTCAAACTATGTTGGTATAGTTGTTGGCTAGCAAAATATCTTTTTATTAGCCCATTGGAGTTAGGATCGATCCTTGTGTGACACACTTCATGTAGAAATAACAATTTCGTGCAGTAGGTTACGTATACATGCAGTTTTTCATGTAAGAGTGTGTGCTTTATCCAGTGTCCATAGACACTTCTAAGTGTATCTGTAAAGAGTACTTCTTTCTGCACTGTGCCTAGAATGTCACCATACGCTCAATTTCTTTTCTAATCAATTTGAGCAATCTTCTCTTGTGGATCGGTTTGTCGTGATATTCATTGGTGTTTTCGCACTTGCTACCTGTAGGAGCATGCCGACATCAGCTGCCCTGGATGTTGTTGCTAAACATTTAAATTTGAAATTTTTTGAGGTACTCATGTAAAAAATCTGAAATAGTTATTTGTGCTCTGGCACCAGCAGTTGTGATTCTTATATGGGTGTTTCAGGTTCCAACTGGCTGGAAATTCTTTGGTAACTTAATGGATGCTGGATTATGTTCAGTTTGTGGGGAAGAAAGTTTTGGAACTGGTTAGTATTTATTGTACCACAATTCATAATACTGGTCAATTTTTAAATTTTGGAGTGTGAACGGCTTTTGCGGAGAGAGCATGATGAAGTAAAAGGAATCACATTGCAACTCCACTTTGTTGTTGGCACTTGCATAATCTGTTGCATATGTGAACAGGTTCCGACCATATACGTGAAAAAGATGGTATCTGGGCTGTTTTGGCATGGCTTTCGATCCTCGCCCATAAGAATAAGGAAAACATCCGTGGTGGAAAGCTTGTCTCGGTTGAGGATATTGTTAGCCAACATTGGGCAACTTATGGTCGCCACTATTACACTCGTTATGATTATGAGGTAACCATACGTCAATTACTCCAGATGCCCTTTATTCTCTCCTTTGAACCAGGACGTTTAGTCTATTAGATACTAAATTTCATTGTTTTTTTTTTAAGAATGTTGACTCAGGGGCAGCAAAGGAACTAATGGCATACTTGGTCCAGTTGCAATCTTCCCTTGCTGAAGTTAATGAGTAAGATTCTGAACTGATTTCGAGATTCTGTGTAAGGCGTCTAATGCTATTTTATGCACACTCCAGATGTCCCCCGTGTGCTCGCATTCATGCGTTTTCTTCCTTGTTTTCCATTAGAGCTAAATTCCATTTTGATGGCTTTATTCTTAAATTTCAAGGAGCTAAAATAGCAGATAATGACAATCGGTGGCAGTAAATGGGAGAACTTAATTCGTGTGAAAAACAGAAGGATAAAGGTTAAACTTCTAGCAATTATAGAAAAAATTTGGCTGATTGAAGTTCCCACTTTACGTCCAAAGGACCGTCCTTCAGTTTGAGAAAGACATTGAATGATAGGCCTTTTCTTCAACATATTTGGTTGGAAGGTGAAGTTACTACTACAAATATTGACACTTGGATTTCGGGATTTACAAGAGTGTAACCTTTTCATATGAAGTCGCACTGTTCTGTTTGTATATTAAGAAAAATTAACTCATGGGAAAATGGTGTAAGACAACATCTGCAATTATTTGCTTTTGCAGGATTGTCAAGGGAGTACATTCGGATGTATCAAATGTTGTTCATGCTGATGAGTTTGAATACAAAGATCCTGTCGATGGTTCCATATCAAAGCACCAGGGTATTCGATATTTGTTTGAAGATGGGTCGCGCCTGGTAAGTAGATCTTTGTGCTTTGCTTCAGAGGTTACTCCATAAAGAACTTAAGCATGATTAATATGTCTTGACTGAACTTTTTGTTGAAAGTTCATCAGTATGAATTGTTAACACCAAGTATCTAAGCAGTGCTAAAGTTGCAAAGGCTACTACTTGACAATTTTTCTGTCAGTCTTTTTATACGATATATATCTTCCGGGACTTCACAGCACAATATTCTTCTTGTATTTACATTTTAGCTATGGTTCTGTAGTTTTAATTTTAGCTTGTGTTCAATTTAACCATGGGAAGAATGGAGTCTGTGATTCTCCAGTTATAACAGTGATATATTTTCTTTAGTTGGAATAAGATCGTCGATAGAAATGTAAACGTTTCGGATCTTCTTTAGTGAAACTAGTCTATTTGTTGCTTTGTCAATGCTCAGCTTATGCTTGTTTGCATTTGTGTCATTTGTGATCTTAATTGGTGTATAGGTGGAAGAACACACTTTCATGTCAAAACTATGATAAATTGGGAAACAACGTTAATGGCTTTTACAATGATTCCTCCTATATGTACTTTGCAGGTTTTCCGCCTTTCAGGAACCGGCTCAGAAGGGGCAACTATTCGTCTTTACATTGAGCAATATGAGAAGGATCCCTCGAAAACTGGAAGAGATTCTCAAGAAGCTTTAGCTCCTCTGGTGAGTAGCCCTGCATATTCCTCACACAAGCTTTTCCAGATTTTTTGGGTTGATGTTTATGCTTTGTTGCAGGTGGATGTCGCACTCAAACTCTCCAAGATGGAGGAATTTACTGGCCGATCCGCTCCCACTGTCATCACATGATGGGCATGCTAACTAAATGACTGGAAGAGCAGACTCAACCAATATGAGAGAGTTCCCTAAACAGATGGCGACCCTGCTAGACCTTTCACCTGTTTGTTTGATATGGTAGACTTCATGAGAGGCGCAGCTTGTCTCTCTTTCCTCTTTAACGATAAGTTCTCGAAATAATATGCGCTATTCAGTCTTATTGCATGAAGTATGGTTGCGTCCCCGGCGGATGTTCTAATCAAGCTGTGTAAACTGAATGCGTTGCGCCAATGTCTTCCTTCCAAAAGACTAAGCAGCATATTTTTGGCTATTATATAGTTCCAATGGATTTTAGACATTCGTTTGGGGCCGGAAAATGAAAGATTCCCTCTAGGCAACTTAGTCTGCAGTTCAAACTGCTAGCTGGCATGGTCCCATTGCAGGTACGATGTCGAGGTTCTTTTGACAGAAACTCCTGCGCGATGCTTGTACTAGTCGCAAGGGACGGAGTAACAAACTTGGTGGGTGGTCAGTTTCTCAGCCTTATTGGAGTTCTGTACTGGCCGCTCTAGAGTTTGATGTGATTGGCAGGTGGTTAATTTCTCTGTTACTCTTGTGGCTTGCCTCTCATCATTGGAAAACTGCGAGTCGTGCCAGACGATGCAGCTTTGTTCTCCTTCCTTCATTCAAAAATCCCAAGGGCCGAGCAGCAGAATTGTAGAACCTGTGTTAGGCTTGGGTCAAAAGCAACGATTGTGAAGTAGCTTGCTGTATCCTCCTCATTTTTGTTGGCTGGTTTGGCTTCCTCTTTCGTTCTCTTAAATTCGTCTGAAGGCTTGTTGAATCATCGTCGGCAAAAGGAGGTTCGGGGATCTTAATATTTTATTGGACACGTAACTCACTCCAAGCCTATAGATGTCTCGTCGTTTGGCTCGAAATTTACCAGCCTCTTCTTGCTAGCGCCAGCTCAACGAGTTTTTCCCGAGGGCTAGAACTTTAAGCTTCGCCTTTGTTTGTCGTAGTGATGATGACGACGGCACCTTTTCTAACGAAATGACGACGGTCAAGTTGGCCAAATCAGGATAAATTAATGCCAGCCAAGACAGAGACTTCCAATGCCGAGTCCTTATCGGCCAGTCGTCTCATTGATAGGTTTCTTCTTCTTGGCTAAGGACAGTTCATGATGTTCGCAAAATAAATTATATCAGTTTACGGTAAGCATTAATGCATCTATTATTGAGTAGCCAGCCCTTTAATTTTGAAATCAAGTGCCCCCAATCTTCAAGCCTAGGCCTTTCGTCAAAAGCTTATCTTGGTTAGGTCGACATACTTAAATTATTTGAGAATGATATGCGCAAGCATACATCAAATGTGTTGGGAGTATAGTTCATAATCCCTATCGGCATGAAAGCATGGGGGTTACACTCAAAGGTGGGCCGGTGAGAGTTCGGGAGGGCTACCTCCGAGACACTAGATGGCTATTATAGTTTGATCCGTATTTTATCGGTAGTTTGAGTTTATGCTCATGAAAACTCATTACTATATATTATCTCTTTCGATTGTAATTGAGCGATGTGATAGAGAAGTGTAAAGTTCTAATTGTAGTGTAATCCTAATGGAACCTAAAGAAATGAGTAGAACCGTTGGTACTTATCGTTGCTTATCCGAGCCCTTAGTGCTCACAAGTCGCAAGGCAATGTTCGTTGTTACGAATTAAATTGTATGGATGGTGGGTGTCCCGTCAACCAATACTTGTGGTCCGATTTCAGTATGGGGTCCAGAATCTATGGCTGCTCTTAAATGAATTAACTAAATTCCAAATAAGTCTGGAACATAAGCAGAATCATAAAGCTTTATTAGAAAATAGAGTTCCCATCCAGAATTTTAAGTGGCGTCCCACAAAGAGCCTAGAGGTCTTTTCTTACAACTTTGAAGCGCAACTTTCGTAGCCGTTAGGATGTCTAGTCAGAAGACTGTAAATAGATGTCGGGCGATTTACGGCTGTAATATTTAATTCAACGCGGCTATAACACACGGTTTAAAAGGGCATTGTAACTCAAATGTAGAAACATAACGCTGAGTGGAAAAAATATCAAAAAAAGTCCCAAATTTATAGCGCATCACTAAATCTTTTAATTGCATCATTTAGTCCTAAATTTTTTTGCATTGATATTAATTCCATCTATTCGGCCATCCTACATTATGCGACTGACGCTTACATAGACATTTTTTTTTAGTTTTTTAAATATATATATTTTAAAAAACTAATTTTTAATTACTTTTTTCTTATTTTCCTCCTTCCTTTTTTTTTTTCAGCTTGGCCAGCGAGGTCTCCAACAACTCTCACTTGCCATTGCGAGGTCACAGTCCTCGCCTAGGACTATCGCAGTTTCGCCGGCCGCGCACGAGGTGGCCCTCACTCATATCTAGCAAGGGCTGCGACCCTCGCTGGCCAAAAAAGTAAGTTTTTTTAAAATAAAAATTATTTTAATGTATTTAAAATTATCCACATCAGCACCAGCCGGTCTCATAGGGCAGCCAACGTCCACATAAGCGATTTTTTGACAAAATTGGTTGGATGGACTGAATTGATATTATTGCAAAGAGATTTGGAACTAAATTTGGTACAAAGAACTTTTTTTTTTTTGGATTTTTTTCTTCAATGTTGAGATATGTTTGTATTTACACATTATTGGTCCTTGTCTAGGCGATTGATGTCAAGCGGAGGGTCTTTATCATAATTGTGGTATTGACTAGCGGTGAGCACGGGTCGAGTGGGCCGGTTCTAGACCTAGACCCTGAAATCAATCCTGTTATAACCGGTTTTCAATTTTTGAAATCGAGAATCGACCATATTTGTCTTGGAACCTGGTTTGGAACCGACCCTATTTTTCGGTCCGGTTCTAGGGTCTACCCGAAAACCTGTTTTCCTTTTTTTTCCCATCAAAATAATATGAATATCGATAAAATGGGTAATAAAAATTACAATCCACCGAAAAGAACAATCCAATAAATAAAAATTAAATGAGAGGAGGTGAGGAACCGATGGACCGTGAGCAATGAGCATGAGCAACAAGGGCAGCGACCTACTAAGGAGTCAAGACCCAAGGTTTCTTTTTTTTTAATAACAACTAAAAATCGGTTCTAAAAATCGGTCCGGGTGGGCCTACACCTAGAACAGGAAACCGAACTGATTTAAACCGGTTCTCAAAATTTAGAATCGGTACCCGGACCGATTTGAGCAGGAACCGGTTCCCGACCCTTTTTTTGGGTGGACCGATCCGGGTTTCGGGTTAACCTAGTCTGGTTGCACACCCCTAGCATTCACCACATCTATTCACACGATGCACGAGATACAAAAAATTGGTTCCCCAAGGTGTAATAGTTATATATACCAGGTCAGCATGGAAGAATCAAAATGACTTCAGGCGTCCACAGCATCACATTGGTCTTACCATTCCAGCTAAAGGCTTCTTCCACCAGGAAAAGCAACAAGAGAAGCGTTCTAATAACTTGATTTTCTAAGTAATTTCGCATATGCAAGAAGATTTTTCTTGAGAATTATGGGGGAAAAAAAAAGTTGCCCCGAAGAAGTTTCCTGTTGCCATGGTATATATATAGCACTTATCGTGAGTGCCGCCGATGGCAAGACACTTGTAGAACAATTAGTTACCATAACAGAATCGATGAACTCCATGTCTATAATCACAATGTTAATGTCAACCTTTTTCTTGGGAAAATTATCAAAAAAAAAAAGTCATAAACCTTTTAAGTTTGTCGATTCAGTCCTAAATCTTTTTGCCTTTTATCAATTCAGTCATATTAGCCGTAAATCATTTATATGGATGCTAGCTATCCTATGTGGCACCGCTTGACCTGATGTGGACAATTTCAAACAACTTTTAAATAATTTTTTTTTCCATTTGAGACCAGCGACCCCACCAGTAGGGTATCGAAATAGAACTGAAAAATGAACCGAATCGCGATCCAAACTGAACTGAACTAAAAATTTTGTGCATCTTTGGTTCGTCGATTTTCAGTTTAGATAATTGAATAATAACCATTCTTTTTTTTTTCAATTTGGTTATTTCGATTTGGTTAACCAAATCGCACCATAAATTAAAAGAAAATAAAATAAAGAAAAAGGAAAAATCAAAATCAAAAAACAAAAATCGAAAACATAAGTATACTAAATTTTTGGTTTAGTCCATATTCAGTTCAGAATGAGATTCAGTTTAGTTCAAACTTGACACTAATGGTTTGATTCTTTTTTTATTTTTAATTGAACCATTGACACCACTAACCGCGGGCCACTAGATGAGGGCCGATGACCTCCGTTGGACCCTGGCTGAGGGTCGCAAAGCCCTCACACCTGGAGGAGAGGGGTCGCAGCCCTCCGCTTCACTGGCCATGGCGAGAGGTCGCGGCCTTCGCCTAGCCAGATCTAGTGAGGGCTCGCTAACTGTAGCCAGATCTGGCTATGCGAGGGCAGGTGAGGTCAAGGGCCTGTTGACATCTAACGTCACGCCTCGCGCCCCAGGCACAAGCTCACAACTCCCTATCCTCAAATTCTCTCGAGTGCCGGATTCACTTATCGAGAGATGCATAAAAAGAAAAAGCATGCGGAAGCGAAAACATACACTACTTCGCACATAAATAAATTGGGACCTAGATAACGAGAACATTATATACACACACACACACACACATCACTTCAAGAGTTCGTACAAAAGTGCAGGTGAACTAACTCTGCAGACGTATCGGGGCTAGCGGGACTCAATCAAAAGACAATAATTTTAAGTCCCCAAAAGAAAATAGTCCAACGAGATCATCACCAAAAGACTACAAAGTAATTCAGGAAACCCCTAGGTCGAATCGCTGGAACCGTCAGTCTTGTCAGCATTCTCGTCTGGCTCGTAGTCCGAGAAAGTCTCAGAGCATACATTTATTGTGTCATCCATCGTCTCGTCCTCCAACTCATCCTCCGAGGTATCAATCTCTATCACCTCCATTGTGTACTCCAGAGTTGGGGTCTTTTCCTGTATGTTCCTCGAACCGACAACGGACACCTCTACTTCTACAGAATCTCGAGTGGGATGACACCAGCTAGGGATGGTTCCTCGTGGCACCTCAGTAGACTTCAACGGACCAGTGGTGACATCACCTACCCTACGGAACCAGGTTTCAAACCTATGTGGTTTTCATTCTTTATCACCCTCGTGGACCCAGACCACTGTACACTTCCTAACATATACGGTATTCCGACCGTCCAGAAACTCATCAAAATAAGCTGTCGTTTCCTTCGGATCGCCTGATCGAGTCGGTAGCATCCTCAAGGCTAGGGTCTGAAAAATATGATCCCACGACGGAGTGAGATTCACATCTCAATAAGACAAGTCCTAACCCTAGGTCAAGTTGACTGTACACCCAGATGAGTGGAACTAATGAACAAGAATACACACTCAACAATAGAAGGCACTCATCAGTCATAAAATGCCACACGGATACAAGCGATTGACAATCAAGCAGTCATGTCATCATAACTTATCAATCAAGTCAGGCATGTAATACAGAATTAAGCCATACATTCAGTCCTTTAGAACTTTCTCTTGATTTACGCTCGTGTTTAAAACGCCTCAGACCATCAAACTGACAAATCCGCGTTAAACGCATCAGATTTTCAAATGCCATTCGAGGCATGTGTCGACACATAATTAATCTCGTCCCGCGTCTCAACGCATCAAGACATTAATTCTCACAACCCCGCATTTCAACGCATTAGGGTACTAACCATCACAACCACGCGTCTCAACGCATCAGGGTACCACGAGTTTCCCAAGCATGCCAAATTTCATTTCAATTCAAGACTTCATGATCGAGTATAACCCCATGCAACGAGCTAAATGTCTACGGCATGCAAGACAATCAAATTCATCACTCAAATGTGGCCATCAACTCATGGCATATGCATTTAGCAAGCATTCAAGCATTCATCAATTCACAATGATGAACATTGGACAATCACATAATAATCTCACGAAAATTCACCAAATTCACAACCAATTCATCTAGTCAAGGCCCATCCGCCTAGCCAAGGTTTAGAGACTCCTTAGCTCAGGCTAAATTTAGCAAAATTCTCCTTCCAAGACCCTCCACCAATTCGGCCCTAGCAATCCAAAACAGGACAACCGTATACCTAATAGAATTCAATCCATTTTATCAATTTTTCTCGTTCAATCATCGAACTACCAAGCATAAACCTTAATATAACATATTAATTAACATTCTAGTATGTCTCAACGATTAATTTAGAGCTTGGCGACACCCCTAAACAACCCTTAAGGCTCGGTTTGCACATAACCGAAACAGGGTATTTTCCGTTCTGTGCTCAACTCCGCTAATCGATCCATAAATCAAAATTAAACCTTAATTTATCACCTAAATTAATTGTTAACATATATTCCTAGGTGTTATAGAGCCTCACCGAAAATTTGAAGGCAAGGCGACGCTGAAAAGTCCACGAACAGGTTTGGTTCTCACGCGCCTACCGCCGGTCAGTTCTGTCCACCGAAAATCAACACCAATTCAACCATGAATATCCTTCCAAACTCCATCAAATTAACACCTCATCTCAGGCAAACATAATCCTACATGTCTACAAATTACCACCGAAAATTTGAAGTGATTCAAGGTCCTGTGGAGGCTGGACGAAGACTTACCTCCTGCTACGACGGAATCCGTCGACTTCCGGGAGATCGGCTAGCTGGAGCTTCTCAGGTGGCCAAATGCCAAAATTCCAATTGGAGCTGGTCAGCAAGAGGTTGAGAAAGGTGTTGGTAGCTGGTGCGAGGTCAAACAGTGGTTGGAAGTGGCGCTCGACGGCAGCGAAGGAGGTGGCAGCGGCTGGTCGGGCTCTTGGCCTGAACAAGAAGAAGAACGAAAGAAAAGAGGAAGAAAGAGATGGTGGAGGGGGTTTTGGTTGAAACAAGGGAGTGAGAAGGCTAGACACAAATTTGCTTGGTCAAAGGAGAGTAATGGTAAGTAAAAAACCAAGTATTAAATGTCAATCCACTATCTTTTGACACTTGTCCACAAAGTAATCATTTTTGTGATCCAATGGCCATTACTTCTCCTAATTTTCGACAGCCAAGGGGTGTGTCAAAGACCAAAATGCCCTTATCCATTTATGAAGAAAAGGCCAAGGCTTGAGGGGCAAAACGGTAATTTCACCCTCGTCGTCCGGAACGCCGTTTTTCTAATTCAAATTTTCTTCGATGGGGCGACGTCCAATCATATTATAATGTTGGAATTCTTGATTTTTCATTTTCCAATCTCGAGACTCGTCTCTGAACCATTTCAATGTCAAATGTGATTTTAGGCTATCCCGAACTGACGGACGGTTTTTGCAGACGTTACGCGTATCAACTCTGTGATTCTTATCACACTTAAGGCTCGTCAATTCATGACGACTTTGGTTGTCATGTAATTGCAAGGGTTTATTACTAGCTCCGACGGTCTCGATCGTCATCGTTCTATTTAGAAAAATTTTGTAAATTATACATTGGTTAAATGGCATCACCTGCGCTCTAATCGTATTACGTTAACAATGCATTCCTTAATCGTTCTTAGATCGGCCTTTAGTGGCTCTAAATGCTCCCTCGTCAATCCTTATGGTCAAAGTGTCATTTCCTATTTGAGTTCCCTAGGCCTACGTATGTGTCTCACGCTAGCTTTTTCCTTTTGGTCAGTTAACTCGAGATTGATCAAATCCGAGCGAGATATGACTGAAATACATCATTAGATATTTTCTCATTGATAAGTCTCGAAATGTCGGAAAAAATCAGAATGTCACAACTCTTCCCCCCTTACAAAATTTTCGTCATCAAAATTTACAATAAACCCAGCTATTCAAACAAATGTGGGTATTGACGCCTTATTATTTCCTCGTGTTCCCATGTAGCGCCATCAATTTTACGGTGCTCTCAAATTACTTTGACCATTGAAATCGTCTTGTTCCTCAGAACTTGCTCCTTTCGATCTTCGATCCCGACTGACTTGTCCACATATGACACTCTATCATCCACTTCGATAGTCTCATAATCCAATACGTGCGTCGTGTCCGGCTCATGCTTCTTTAGCATTGACACGTGGAAGACGTTGTGCACTTGAGATAAACTAGGCGGTAAAGCGAGTTTGTAGGCCAGCGTCCCGATCCGTTCCTAAATTTGAAAAGGTCCTATATATCTTAGACTCAACTTTCCTTTCTTTCCAAACCGAGATAGTCCTCACATTAGCGATACCTTAAGGAAAACATGATCACCTACTTGAAACTCCAGAGGTTTGCGTCGTTTATCTGTATAACTTTTTTGACGACTCTGTGCCGTCTTTAGCCTATCTCATATTATCTTTACGACTTCCACCGATTGTTCTACTAGCTTTGGGCCTGTAATGCTTCTTTCTCCAACTTCGTCCCAGTAATTCGGGGTCCTGCAGGCTCTTCTATACAGTGCCTCAAAATGTGTCATTTGAATACTCTGTTAATAACTGTTGTTATACACGAACTCCATCAAATGTAGCTGATCCTCCCCTCCACCTTTGAAATTTATAACACATGCTCGTAACATATCCTCGAGCATTTGAATTGTCATCTTCGATTGTCCGTCCGTCTGTGGATGATATGCCGTACTAAACTGTAGTCGAGTTTCCATGACATCTTAAAGACTCTTCCAAAATTTTGCTGTAAACTCGGGATCTCTGTCCGACATAATCGTCACGGGTACTCCATGCAGTCGTACTATCTGACGCATATACAACTCGGCATACTTGTCCATTGCAAAGTCTTTTCGCATCAGAATGAAGTATGCAGACTTGATCAATCTGTCCACGACTACCTAGATGGAATCGTGCCCTCCTTGGCTCCTTGGCAATTTTATTACGAAATTCATAGTCACGTGCTCCCATTTCCATTCGAAAAATATCTAAGGGTTGTAGTAGTCCACCAGGCTTAGAATGTTGTGCCTTTACCTGCTAACACGTCAGGCACTTTGCTACATATTTGGCCACGTTCACCTTCATGCCGTTCCACCAGTAATGCTGACGTAAGTTCTGGTACATTTTCGTACTATTTGGGTGGATACTATAATTGCTTATGTGAGCCTCTGATAAAATCTTTTCTCTAAGCTCTTCGCCCTTAGGTATGCATAGGGGTCTTCGAAATTTCAAAATTTCATCCTCTAACACTTGGAACTTTGGTTTCCTTTTTGTTGCGTCCATCTCGAGAATCTTCTGAATTTCTGGCCTTAGGCTGCAAGGCTTTTACCCTTTCTTCGATTTCAGGTTCCACTCTCACGGTCGCTATCAAACTAGACAGTTGACAGACTTTCAATTTGAACTCGGAATCCTTTAAATTTTCAAATGACGACCACCCTTTAACTAGCAGACAAGCGATACTTGATTTCCGACTGAACGAATCCATGACTCTGTTCGCTTTTCCAAGATGATATAATATGTCACAATCGTAATATTTAAGCAGCTCCATCCATCGGCGTTGCCTCATGTTAAATTCCTTCTAGAAAAGAGATATTTTAGGTTATGGTGGTCTGTATAAATCTGGAACTTCTCGCCACACAAATAATGTCTCCAGATCTTCATAGCAAAGATGATTGCAGCCAATTCCAAATTATGAGTCAGGTAGTTCATTTCATGTGGTTGCAGTTGTCGTGACGCATGGGCGACCACTCTTCCATACTGCATTAATACACAACCCAATCCTTTTAGCGAAGCGTCGCTATATATCTCATAACCTCCGGGTCCTAATAGAATTGTTAATATTGGTGCTATCGTCAATCGATGCTTAAGCTCTTGAAAATTCATTTCACACTGATCTGTTCATTCGAACCTCGTTTCTTCTTAGTTATTCTTGTCAATGTAATGGTTATGGATGAAAACTTCTCCACAAAACGTCTGTAATACGCTACCAATCCTAGAAAACTTCGGACCTCTGTAACCATAGTCTGTCTAGGCCAATTCATAACGGCTTCGATCTTCGCAGGATCCATAACAATGCCTTCTCCAAATATCACATGACCAAGAAATGCTACTTTATTCAGCTAAAACTCTCATTTGCTAAACTTAACATAAATCGAGTGCTCTTTCAAAGTCTGCAAGACAATCCTCAGTTGCTCTTTATGTTCTTCGCTACTCTCTGAGTAAATCAAATGTCATCGATAAAGACGATAACGAACCTATCCAAGAATTTCTTGAATACCCAATGTATTAAATCCATAAATGCAGCTGGAGTATTGGTCAGTTCAAAGGGCATAGCAGTAAAGTCATAATGACCGTATCTCGTTCTAAAAGCTGTCTTTGGTATGTCTTCTTTCCTAATTTTCAACTGATGATACCCGGTCCTCAGGTCTATCTTAGAGAATATCGAAGCTCCTTGCAACTGATCAAAAAAGTCATCAATCATTGGCAGTGGATACTTATTCTTTATTGTTACCTGATTCAACCGCCTATAGTCAATGCATAAGCCCAAGGGCCCATCCTTTTTCCTCACAAACAACACTGACGCTCCCCATGGTGAAGCACTCGGTCGAATAAATTCCTTATCTAACAATTCTTGCATTTGCACCTTTAACTCCTTCAACTCCGACAAGGACATCCTATAGGGTGCCTTCGAGCTCGGTTCCGTTCTTGGGGCTAACTCGATCACAAATTCAATGTCTCACTCTGGTGGCAACCCTAGTAATTCTTGAGGAAAAGCATCTAGAAACTCACGTACTACCGAAATAGTTTCTAATTTAGGTTCCACGGCAGTCGTGTCCATAATTGTAACTAAGTAAGCTTGACATCCTTCAGTTATCAGCTTCATCGCTTCAAGCGATGAGACTAAAGGAATCGAGGTTCCTCCTCGACTTCCTATAAATTCAAAAGTAGAGCGACCTTCCGATAAAAACGGATTATCCTACTACCACAATCAACTACTGTCCTTTACTTACCCAACCAATCCATCCCTATGATCACATTGCAATCATACATGGGCAACACAGCCAAGTCTATACTCTCTTTACTACCATCAATAACTATTTTACAGTCAGCACAGCCCATTACACCAACACATTATCCTTCAACGGGGTAACAACATGCAGTATCACACTTAACGGTTTCAACTCCATATTAACCAGGTCAGCAAATTGAGCAGACACAAACGAGTGCGATGCGCTAGGATCAAATAAGGCATAAGTAGCTTGGTCACACAAATAAACTGTACCTGTGACAATGCCAAGCGCTTCTTTCGCTTCCCTGTGTGCCACAGCATAGACCCTTTCCTAAGTTGGGGGTTGGTTCTTATCATTTTGGAAAGTGGCAATTGACGGTCCTGCCTATGGTGGTTGCCCTTGAGGTCTATTCATTGGAGCTTGATTGGGGCAAGTCCTCTTCTGATGGCCCATTTGACCACACTAGAAGCATGCTCTGATCCTAGCCGAATAGGGTCCATTACCATACCTTCTGCCACAGAGGCGACAATTCCAGTTTGCTGGGATTGACAGCTTCACTATATTCTTTCTTACTAGAGAGACAAAGCGTCTATTGCTAGCAATAGGCCTTTTGCCGGCCTGACGGTTATCTCTGAATGAACTAAACCGCTATCCAGATGCGGCATTCCTCTCATTCAGGTCCCTCTCAATCATATGCCATCGTTCGTATATTTCCTTGTACGTTTTCAAGTTCAGAGCTATCATCTAGCTGTGAAGTTCAGGTCTCAGTCCATTCCGAAATTTTCGCGCTTTTTTCAGTGGGTCCTCTACTGATCGGGGCGCGTACCTCGACAATCGAGAGAACTCAACTTCATAAGGATCCACTGTCAAGTGATTCTGACGCAGCTGCAGGAATTCTACTTGCTTCCTTTCACGAGCCGTCTCGGAGAAGTACTTATCATTGAATGCCGTAGTAAAGACATTTCAAGTCAAGACAGTTCCTTCCGGAAACATTCCATTCTTGGTGGCACTTCACCAGTCATTAGCGGTACCTTCCAGCTGGTACACCGCCAATAATACATTTTCATCATCTGTATACCTCAGTACTCCAATGGCCTTTTCAAGCTTCTCTAACCATCTTGGTGCCAATTCAGGGTCTCTAGTCCCCTCGAACTGGGTTGGTTTCAGCTTAATAAATTGTTGGACCATTAGCCCATTTGCCTAGCCACAACAACTTCCTCCTGGGCATTACCTACTTTATTGCTCTGGTCATGATCGCCGTTGTTTCCGTTACCTCCATTATTATCGTTATTGGCGTTGACAGCAGCTATCACAGCTCCTACTGCTTGAGCTATGGCGGCATCCCTATCCTAGGTCTGCCTGTCGATGAGGTCGTCGATCCTTTCGAGTGCCCTCAGCACTCTGTCCATCCTTGGGTCTTTTGCCACAGGCGACCTCGAGCTAGAAGCTCCCCTTTTAGGTCTTCTAGATCTTCTGGATGGATTATTGATTCTTGCGTACCTTTACTACACCTGGACCACTATAATTCTATCATGGAATTAGAGATTTACTCGTCTAGTCAAATCCAGCAGTACTAAATTTTCTCTTAAAAGAAGCAGTCATAACAAAATAACCTTCCACACAACTATTTTCAAAGGCATTTCAATAAACAGTTCATGGTTATTACCTAATTCCATTCACTTCTGTGGTTCATCAAAACCAGCGATAATCGCTCGCTCAACAGATCATAATCAAGGTATGACTTCCAACGATAAACATGATGCTTACTCTTCATAAACCACCACAATCAGGCCAATATCACATGTCAATCACAGGCTCTAAGTCATATGCCATGCATTGCTTGCCTAACTCCAACGAGTCTCCTAAAGTCTCACTACTCATCCTGTCCCAACTTATTCCTCCTTATTACTCTAATTCTCAATCAACTTGAATCGAGCTAACCTTACTATGATATCAAACAAGCGGGGATGTCACACCCCGCGCCCTAGGCACGAGCTCGCAATTCCATATCCTCAAATTCTCTCGAGTCCCAGGATTCACTTATCGAGAGATGCATAAAAAGAAAAAGCATGCGGAAGCGAAAATATACACTTCTCCGTACATAAATATGGATAACAAGAACATCATACACACACATCACTTCAAGAGTTCGTACAAAAGTGCAGGTGAACTAATCTGCAGACGGATCGGGGCTAGCGGGACTCAATTAAAAGATAATAAGTTTAAGTCCCCAAAAGAAAACAGTCTAACGATGTCATCACCAAAAAACTACAAAGTAAATCAAGAACCCTAGGTCGAATCGCTGGAACCGTCGGTCTCGTCAGCATCCTCATCTGGCTCGTAGTCCGAGAAAGTCTCAGAGTGTACATTTACTGTGTCATCCATCGTCTCGTCCTCCAACTCATCCTCCGAGGCATCAATCTCCATCACCTTCACTGTGTCCTCCAGAGTTGGGGTCTTTTTCGGTATGTTCCTCGAACCAGCAACGGACACCTCTATCTCTATAGAATCCCGAGCGGGATGACACCAGCTAGGGATGGCTCCTCGTAGCACCTCAATAGATTTCAACGGACCAGTAGTGACATCACATACCCTACGGAACCAGGCTTCAAACCTATGTGGTTTTCAGTCTTTACCACTCTCGTCGACCCAAACCACTATACACTTCCTAATATACACAGTATCCCGACAATCCGGAACTCATCAAAATAAGCTGTCATTTCTTTCGGATCACCTAATCGAGTCGGTAGCATCCTTAAGGCTTACGGTCTGAAAAATATGGTCCCGCGACGGGGTGTGATTCACATCTCAGTAAAACAAGTCCTAACTCTAGGTCGGGCTGACAGTACACCCAGATGAATGGAACTAATGAACAAGAATGCACACTCAGCAATATAAGACACTTATCAATCATAAAATGCCACACGGATACAAGCGATTGACAATCAAGCAGCCATGTCATCATAACTTATCAATCAAATCAGACATGAAATACAAAATCAAGCCATACATTCCGTCCTTTAGAACTTTCGCCCTCATTTAAAATGCCTCAAGCTCGGTCTGCGTCATTACGCCTCAGACCATCAAACTGACAAACCCGCATTAAACGTATCAGGTTTTCAAATGCCATTTCAGGCCTGTGTCAACACATAATCAATCTCGTCCCGCGTCTAAACGCATCAGGATATTAATTCTCACAACCCCGCGTTTCAACGCATCAGGGTACCGACCATCACAACCCCGCGTCTCAACGCATCAGGATACCACGAGTTTTCCAAGCATGCCAAATTTCATTTCAATTCAAGATTTCATGATCGAGTACAAGCCCATGTAACGAGCTAAATGTCTACGGCATGCGATACAAGCAAATTCATCACTCCAATGTGGCAATCAACTCATGGCATATGCATTTAGCAATCATTCAAGCATTCATCAATTCACAATGACGAACATTGGACAATCACACAATAATCTCACGAAAATTCATCAAATTCACAACCAATTCATCCATTCGAGGCCTATCCGCCTAGCCAAGATTTAGGGACTCCTTACCTCAGGCTAAATTTAGCAAAATTTTCCTTCCAAGGCCCTCCAATAATTCGGCCCTAGCAATCCAAAACAGGGCAGCCGTATACCTAATAGAATTCAATCCATTTCATCAATTTTCCTCTTTCAATCATCGAATCATCAAGCATAAACCTTAATAACATCCTAATTGATATTCTAGTACGTCTCAACGATGAATTTAGAATTTGGCGACATCCCTAAACAGCCCCTAAGGCTCAGTTTGCACAGAACCAAAACAGGATATTTTCGATTTTGAGCTCAACTCCTCTAATCGGTCTATAAATCCAACTTAAAGCCTAATTTATCACCTAAACTACTTGCTAACATATAGTCCTAGGTGTTATAGAGTCATATCAAAAATTTGAAGGCAAGGAGACACCGGAAAGTCCACGAACAGGTTCGGTTCTCACATGCCTACCGCCGGTCGGTTCTGTCCATCGAAAATCAACACCAATTCAACCATGAATATGAAGGATTTTCTGGATTCATAAAACGCAGCGAAAAGAAATCCTAAACAAGATTCATGTATGTATCAAAATCAAAATAGGTTCAAGACATACCTTTTAGATCGGCTTCGAATAAACGGTCAGTTGTGTTTGGATCAGCACCCCAAGTGTTGCGCCTCTACCGGTATCCACACACACAAGCTAAATTCTCCAACAATCCAAGTCTAGCTTTCAGTTCTTGGAGTGTCTCTTCTAATCGTCTGAACATAAAAGCATTCTCTATTTGTCTCCTTTGGGATAAAAAATAATGACGACCGATTTGAGACATCTCTAAGGTTATTACTCGTAACCTTACACTTCACGATTTGGGCCTCACGACGTAACGGCCTGGGCCCATGACGTCCTCTAAACCGTTCAATTAATCATGCATTTAATCGTTATCTCATAGTGCACACGATTACGTAGATCTTCGTAATAGGAGAATAAATAAAGCTCTACTTCTTAAGTAGATCAAGGCACAAAGAAAATAAGAAATCAGTTCGCTATTGTGTGCGACCCTGTAGATTTACTAGAATTAGCAGTGTGTCCAAAAACTCTTTTGGCCCATAAGTTATAAGCGGTCTCTAGCAAGACATTATGACTACCTAAGTATAGTGAAAGTCGATTTTCCAACACAACATAATTCACAACTAATGTTAGAGTATCAATCTTAATTGGTTCTTAGGGCAGACCACTAACAGAATATCCTTCCAAACTCCATCAAATTAACGCCTCAGATAAGTGAAACATAGTCCTACATGTCTACAAACTACCACAGAAAATTTGAAGCGATTCGAGGTCCTATGGAGGCTGAACGAACACTTACCTCTTGCTGCGACGAAATTCGTCGACTTTCGGGAGATCGGTTGGCCGGAGCTCCTTAGGTGGCCAAATGACGAAATTCCAATTGGAGCTGGTCGGCAAGAGGTTGAGGAAGGTGTTGGTGGCCAGCGTGAGGTCAAACAGAGGCCAGAAGTGGCGTTCGACGGCGGCAAAGGAGGTAGCAGCGGTTGGTTGGGCTCTCGGCGTGAAGAAAAAGAAGAAGAGGAAGAAGAAGAACGAAAGAAAAGAGGAAGAAGGAGATGGTGGAGGGGGTTTCGGCTGAAGCAAGGGAGTGAGAAGGCTATACACAAATTTGCTTGGTCAAAGAAGAGGAATGGTAGGTAAAAAAGGCAAGAATTAAATGCCAATCCACTATCTTTTGACACTTGTCCACAAAGTAATCATTTTTGTGATCCAATGTCCATTACTTCTCCTAATTTTCGGTAGCCAAGGGGTGTGTCAAGGACCAAAATGCCCTTATCCATTTATGAAGAAAGGCCAAGGCTTAATGGGTAAAACGGTAATTTCACCCTCGTCGTCCAGAACGCCGTTTTTCTAATTCAAATTTTCTTCGATGAGGCGACGTCCAATCAAATTATAATGTTGTAATTTTTTATTTTTTATTTTCCAATCTCGAGACACGTATCTGAACCATTTCTCTGTCAAATGTGATTTCAGGCTATCTCGAGCTGACGGACGGCTTTTGCAGACGTTACGCGTATTGACTCTGTAATTCTTATCACACTTAAGGCTCGTCAATTCATGGCGACTTTGGTTATCATGTAATTGCAAGGGTCTATTACTAGCTTTAACGGTCTCGATTATCATCGTTCGATTTAGAAAAATTTTGCAAATTATACATTGGTTAAGCAGATCACATACGCTCCAACCGTATAACGCTAGCAATGCATTATTTAATCATTCTTAGATCGGCCTTTAATGGCTCTAAATGCTCCATCGGCAATCCTTATGGTCAAAATGTCATTTCCTATTTGAGTTCCCTAGATCCACGTACCTTGTATCGCATTAGCTTTTCCCTTTTGGTCAGTTAACTCGAGATTGATCAGATCCGAGCGAGATATGATTGAAATACATCGTTAGATATTTTCTCATTGATAAGTCTCGGAATGACATGAAAAATCAGAATGTCACACCTAAATTTTGATCTTTTAGAAAATGTATTTATTTCACAAAATGAGAGTTAACCATAATTCTCGCAAAAAAAAATTCTCATGCATTACATATTTTATTTGTCTGTCATGCATCGGCAGTGAGTCGAAGGCGAATCAATTGGGTTTAATTTAACAGGCGGTGGAACCAAAATCAATTTGGACTTTACGATTGTTAGAGGGAATGGCCGAATTTCACAGGGCAATGGGCTTAATACAAATTTAACTTGGTCTATTTAAATGAAAGGCATTTAATTAATTATCCATTTAAATAATTAAAGCCTAATTATACCTTAAATTCGTGCGAATAAGCCCGTTTATAAAGGAAATTTCAGCCATAAGCCCTATCCCCTATGGTGGTAGAATTTTGTGATATCCTAGCCCGATAGGATTACTCAAAAATTAGAAATTTTGATCCCGCGGTTGATATCTCGTTTGAAATTTGTAGAGTTGACGGCTAGGATTGAATCTTAGAGCATAACCCTAATATCCACTATATATATATATATATATATATATATATCTCTCTCTCTCTCTTTTTATGTCTAGGTTTTAGGGGATGGACAGAATTTTCTAACAGAAGATACACAATCTCTCTCTCCCTTGCGATTTCCCTCCTCTCTCTGTTCGGTGACCGGGACTCCTCCATCAAGTCGCCGTCCAGCCACCATCGCAACGCCGACCCTGTCCGAGATGCTGTCCCAACCCTGCTCCCCCTCGAAGACTGCTGTGTTCTGTCGTTGCCTTGCTCCCATCGAGCACCAAAGATAGCCGTTGTCCTCGCCGATCCCTTTGCACGACGCTTCCTCCCGCCACACGCCATCCCAATTCGACTTTGCTCGCCGCTACTGCGACGCTGCTGTCAAGCAATACTCCACCGTTGCCACTTAATCATCCGAGGACCACTGTTTTGTGACGTTGTCTAAGCTCGTTTTTGATTCTCGTGACTATCCACTGAAGCACGAGCACCCAACAAGCGCCGATTTTTGTCTTCTTGAGGATTAAGGTAACATACTAGCTCTTTGAAGGTTAATCCAAATACGTTTGTGAAATGATTGCTTGCTATTTTTGGATATTTAGCTTGATCGATTCAAGATAAAATTATTCTTGCGTGTTTTGATGCCATAATCAAAGTGAAAATCAGACCTTTTTTTTATTATTCAAAGAACACATCAAAGCCTAATTGTCCAATACAGAAAAAATTCGGATTTAGCCAGTCTGACCCATCACTGTTTAGGTCTGATTTGCTATCTCTGAAAAATTATTTCTTTAGAAAATATTCGAAAAGACGATAGTTGGGATGTTGGCGATCGCGATTTTGTTTGAATATTGGTTGGCAGATTGCTATTTTGATTGATTGATTGACTTTTGCCATATCCAGAAAATTTCTTAAAAAAATTAGTAAGATATGGTTTCCTATAAATCATGTTTGATTGATTTTTTTTAGGAAGCCGCTGGTTCACTTGGGTTTCTAATCAAACTACCAAAAAGAATTAGTGGCGACTCCAAATTCTAAATCATTCTTGATTAATCTAAGTTGCGATTTGGTAGGGTTTGGGAGAGTCCGTATTAGGTTAGTTAATTTAATTGACCTAATAATCCATATGCTAATTTTTTAGGTCGCAACAGGGCCGCGGCCACGAGGGCTTCGTGAACCTTGCCCATGGTCCAGTAGGGGTCGCAGACTCTTGTACAGGGGCCGGCGGGGCTGATTCCAGAAAGTCAAGAATAAAAGAAAGACAGAATTCGAAAATTTATTAAAAATTGTCTACGTCGATGATAACGTGTCATTTAGGACATTCGACTTCCATATCAACGATTTCCGGCTTATAGGACTTAACCGGTAAAAGATAAAAAGGTTAAAGACCGAATTGACAAACTTAAAAAATATAAGATTGAATTGGTAAAAGTGCGAAAGTTTGAAGATTTTTTTTTTTTTTTGACAATTTTCCCTTTTCTCCACTATCGGATATCGATTAGCTTAACAATTAAAAAAGAGCGAGTCTTTTGTACTAATTCAAGATCATTATGCCGCAGAAGCTTTTTGCCCTTTTATGATTCAGGACATGAGCATAAAGAAGGCTGTTTGGAGGAAGGGTGATCGTTTCTCGGGTTGGGTTGATTCCACACTAGAATTAGGAATTGTACTCCGACAAAGATTTTTGTCATTTCCTTTTCTTTGTTCATTAGAAAGAAAAGGAAAAATTAAAGGAACAAAGTGCGTATCGATTGGGGGCTCGATTCCGTACACGCCTCTAATTTAGGGAAAATGATCGCCTACCATTTCCTAAGAAGGGCAGATTCTGCTCTTGAAATCCGAACTGTCCTTGTTATGAATGGACAGCTCAGATCATTAATAAAAAAAATAAAATGAAAAATCCAAAAAGTTGCAATTCCCATAAATTGATTGATTAATACGGTATCTTTACTGTGTGACAGTGCGTAAATGGTAAATGATCCAAATCACTTCGATCGAACGGTTAATCTTCAGTTTCTGAGTTGAAATTTTGTTGAACTTTTGCGCCCCAGCCAACAGCGAAAGTCACTAACCCTTGAACAAATGACTCACGTTACCCTTCAAAATGCCAAATCAAGCGTGCACCCTTTGGAGTTCTTCATTTGTTTTTCGTGGGATCGACAAAGTGAACACAACCAAAAGCATCTTCCCTCACATTGTATTCACAACAATAGTAATACCATACACAAAAGTACAGGACCACACACATTTTCACAACTTGATGGCGAACGTCCCTGTCATATTTACACATATATTTGACATATACCCACTATTCCTATGGATTATGCCAAAAGACCTAAAGTAAAATCACCCCCACGATATTATCTTAGAGCCCGGCCGAGAACGGCACTCCGGTTGCGGGAAGCCACGAGTCTCCAGCCAAGAAGCTCCCGACCGTGAACTCAGCTGCCTCCGTCGCGCTCATCTTCCCGTGGTACCCGGGCCAATTCACTCTCCCACCGGTTCCTGCGCCGCCGCCCGTGTTCATGTACTCGCCGTAATAAAGTGTGCTCAAGGCGAAACTACCGCTCCAAGGAGCCCAGCCCTGACGGGCAATCAACCCATCCAAGAAGGTCTTCATGAACACCGTCCTCGAATACTTC
This sequence comes from Rhodomyrtus tomentosa, assembly GCA_028455895.1. Lineage (NCBI taxonomy): Eukaryota > Viridiplantae > Streptophyta > Magnoliopsida > Myrtales > Myrtaceae > Rhodomyrtus > Rhodomyrtus tomentosa. Next base: position 4,785,455 of record JAPCWY010000003.1, on the reverse strand, counting down.
TGCCACGGCCGCCCGAGGTAGTTCTTGAACGAGCCTTGCACGGGCTTCATGTCCGAGGACCCCGTTACCCGGGAGTTGTGGACAACGATGCCCGTGTTCTCGTTTGGGTCGGTCCTCCCTTGGGCCGTGACCGTGTTCTGCTGGCTGCTCATTGGTTTCCTTATGTAGATGTTGCAGTTCTGGAGGACGGCCACGGCATCCCCAAAAATGAAGTCTACAGTCCCGTAGACGTCGCAGTCACGGTAGAACTGGCGTTGAGCGTACACGTACAAGGTGTCTTGATAGCCCTTGATGCTGCAAGCGTAAAAGACCGAGAAATCCGAGCCGGAGCGGAGCGCCACAGCCTGGTGTTTCTGCGGCCCAGCTGTGTTCTGGAAGGTTATGTCCCGTGCTATGAATCCATTGCCCATAACAGCTGGAGGAGAGGGTATCATTATTTTAAGTGAGCAAGATACAAGTATTGTCTACAACTTTTGACTTGTATGTATGTTTATTACTTTCACTAGTATTTGGGTTGTTTAAGGTTCTTGAATATGCCATATGCCTTCAATTCTAGTTTTTGCAAACCCTGGAATATACACTTTTGGAGTTTTTTTGTCTATCCCTAGTACATATAACATGAAGTTGACTCATATTGGCTCCCTCTGAAACTATGTACTTTTCGAATGCTATTGTTCGTTCTTTGATCATTGTTAAATCATTGTAATCCTGCTAAAAGCAACTGGAAAACGACTTTGTTACGTGAACAGCGGGCCAAACCAGGTTGTCAAAGGCTGTCTCATTTTATGAGGCCATGACTACTTCTTGTTAACTAAATTGACATCTGACAAGTCTAACCAAGAAATTTTTATACTAATTAATCAAGGGGTGAAGAGAGAATTCATGTGAGTTAAAGTAGTTATCGGTCACGATGTTAAAATAGACACCGAGTGGAGAGTGCTTTTCAATCATCGATAAAGATATTTAATACAAGAGTATTGTTTAGGCGACCGTACATGTTGATGCACACGTGTTTCCTGTGCTTTGACTTGCAGGATCCGCATAGAGGGCGTGCAACAATTTAAAAAGTCTGTGCACGAATCGTTTATCTTCAAAGTTTAGTTAACTCAACCATCATGAATTATGACTTTGAAAATTTTGAGACAATCGAGCTTGACAATGTAACTTACCAAAAGTTGCGGACCTGAAAGTGGTCGAACCGTCTTGAGCATTCTTATTGCCAGTAACAACAGTAGCGTCTATCCCGTCTCCAACAATCATCAGATTCTTCATGGACCTAGTAACCTCCACGTTCTCATTATAGACACCAGCTTTAACATATATAACGAATCTCGAACTCCCGCTTCTCTTACTAGACGATGCTGCCACCGCCTCCTTAATAGTCTCATAGTTCCCCGAGCCATCTTTTGCCACTACAAGGTCAGCTTTGGCTGGTGCTCCGGCCGTTTGAAGAAGCTTCCGATCGGAGGCTGAAACCCATGATGGAAACTTTTCGTGATCGCCGAGCAACCGCCTACCCCTGACATGTTTACTAAACGAAACCCTGGCTGATGAATAAGGAGGAGACGAGACCTTATTTATTGCTAGGGAGTTACTAAGCAACTTAGTCAAGTTGCTCAACATCAAAGGGAAGGATTCTAAGTAAGATGCTAAATTGAACTCCTCAAACCCATTTCGGCAAGTTTGGTGGTTTGTGATGGCAGCGCTTAGCCATGTTTGAGAGTCGCTAGGGTTTCTCGAGCTCACGGAGCGATTGAGCAACTGCACCGAGTCCTCATAGAGCTCGATGCAGTCGGACCAGGCCAACCTAGCTCGCTCATCAAAGGAGCTCGGGTCCATGGAGGACACCAGCTCGTGAGCACGCAAAGCTTCGCCCATAGTGACCTTGAGGGCCACGTCACGGAAAGAGAACTCATTCCGCTCGAGGTCCAACACAAATTCGGCGCCGACGAAATAGTGGCACGTTTCGGGGAACGGGGTTCGAGCGCAAGACACCATCGGGTCACCGTGCGCAACGAAAAACCCGAATGAAGAAGAAAGCAGAACACAGGCGCAAAGAACAAGTTTGTGCACCATCTTATCCTTATCGAAGGCGCGGTTTTTAGGAGAATAGTATGATCTGTTTCAGGGTTTTGGGGGTTCGACTTATATAGGGGGATAGAAAGTACGTGAGTCGTGGTACGTACGAACCATGGAGTTTGAAAGGATCGTGGTTTGTTGATTTTCCAATACGTGTTGGGCCATGCAACGACACTTACGTGAAAGGGGAACCTTTGTGGCTTGCCTTGGGAGAGTTCGTGGTTGGTTTTGAGTGCCACGTAGTTTTCTAGGGTTTTGTTTTGAAGGAGCTTCTGGTTTCGGATCCCTCTCTCAACCAACCCCACAAATAGATTTCCCGTGCGTGTTGAGAAGGTAAATGTCTCGGTGTACATAACATCTGAGAACGTATTTTAAATTACAATGCGTAGGGAAGAAGTGATGAGACATGGGAATTGGCATCTTTGTCGTTGCTCCTACATAATTGAGAAAGGCATCTTAATATTATTGTTTTTATTCAATGAAATCATCGCATTTACTTGGAAAAAATTGTGGGTCAACCCCCGAGAGTGCAAGTGGATTTCAATAATTAGACTTTGTTGATTTTGATTTGCCCGTGTTTTCAAGCCTTGTATTCGAGAGGACGGCATTCTAAGTCTTGGACTAATAGAGAAAAAGCCCCATATATAGTGTAGCCATATCATCATGATAAGGTTTTCATGGGATGCAAAAGCAATTTATCAGACAAAACCACGTTCGTACAGCTTGGGTAGGTTCATGATTATCATTAGCATTAACTTTGCTTTTTCAAGATAGATTTAGTGGATATGTATGGCACCTATTGCCGGCAAGAAAGTCTATATAAAGGAAAAAACAATTTCTATAAAACTCATCCAAAAAAGTGTATAAAAAATTTGAATTATGGGCCTCAAAAACTATTTAGTGCTTTCTCTTCCAACCTTCGAGAACGGAAGAGAATAGTTTAAGTATGTCAAAAGATAAGATCGCAATATTTGTAAAACTTTGAATGAAATACTAAAATAAAGAAGAAGAAGAAAGTAATGCCTAAGAGCCTGCCCATATGAGGAGGACAACAGCTAGAAACAGTCACTAATACCCCCTGGGATAAGGAGCAAAAGGAGGAATCCTCCTGAGGAGAGGCGCGCATCTGATTAGTTAGTTGATGAGATAATAAGATGACCCATCAAGATGACGATCAGTAGGTAGTCCGAGGATGATCAGTCGTATTGGGATAAAGACCCGCCTTGATTTCCTAAATACATCTTAAGATTGTCATGTGATTGGCAAATAATTGTGTCGTGATCTCCACACTCATGCGAGAGGAAATAGAAATGGAATCATAATTCGATAAATACTGGAAAATATAATTGCAAAACCTCAAGATACTATCTAAAATATAATGCAATTTTTCATTGATTAAATGCTACACGGACACGTAATATCATCTCGATCCGCGATCAATCACAAATTCATCTTTCTTCATTAATGAGCGCAGGCGCAACTTGTCACTACAACTAGTTAATCACCACCTGTTTTTCTTCCCAAAGAAACACACGAGACGATGATCATCCCGTGAACCTTTGGGGGTTGATCACGATGCGGTTTATATCTTTGGCTTCTTCGTCCGACATTATTAAGTTCTCCTCCCGACACGTGGTGGCATTGCAATGGCTTTGAGTCCCGCCTCTCAGCTATCCCCAGCTATGACACGTGTCACCCCCACAGCCTTAAGTGTCGCTATGTGTCCGGTTGCCCAAAGGTGATAGATAGGAAAAGATTGATCCACAAAATGCAACTTCTCTTCTCCAAGGTGTCTGAATTTATTTTGGGAGCTGAAATCGCCACTAATTATTTGATCCGTTGGGATTGGACGCAGGAAGCAACAGATGATCAACTTTAGTTAATCGCAGGCCGGAGATTTTAATCATGCCCTTGGACTTTTCTCTTGAGCAGTGATCGATGAGCACAACATATATTTGCGCGGAGAGACTCTTTTTCTTTTTTTATTTGCGAGGTATCGACCGGTGCTTCATGATACGACTAACGTTGGATCCAAAATATGAGACTCAATGATGAACTCCTACGGGGACTTGATAGAAGAAGCCTTTTGATTTTCACTTGGTAAAATAGTTCTGAAATATTTTACGTGAACACCATCAAAGGAAATGTGACGATTCTATGATGCTAATTGCTAATGCTTGTTGAGTCGGCTTCACTTTAGAGTATAAAGCATAAATGAAACTTGGCAAGGAGGAGAGATTTTGCTTATAGAATTAGAAACCTGATTTTTCCACTAAAAACTCTTGAAAGCTTGACCAGGTTACCTCATTCCGATTTCTTTTGATCTTATACAACGATGGGATCTTCCAAGCGAGACCCACCAAAAGACCTCAACGTCATTACTGTTACTATCATCACTAACATTATATCATCAATGTTGTCATTGAAAGGCAAATTATTGTTCCCTTCGTATGACTTGTACCTTCTAATTATGGCATCCTCAAGAGCATTTCTATTGGCAATTTGTGTGGACGTGGGGCGCCACACGTTGGCGGGGCTCTTATGGCATTACGTAACCGGCTTACAACTCCCATCGATTGGACTTTCGGATAACGAGAGAGTTTAATCTTTATAAAGGCTTCGCAAATAAGGGTTTAAGTCAAATTCAAAGGTTGGGAAACCATCCGGGACACCTCTCGAAATTTTTAATATAGCATACGGTTGCCCCTTCTGCCTACTAGTAGCTGTTGGAAAAATGACTTTCCATGGAAATTGGGGGCAACTTAATACTACGTTATTGGGTCCAATAGCCTGTCGATCATAAGAACCAGGCGAAATGAGTTTTGTTGAGTATGGTGACGGAAAGAGGAAAATCGAATCGAGGTGAGAGATATTAGGATACACATATAAATTGTGTTAGAGAAATCACACCTAGAATAACTAATGTCGTGTTGAGCAATTAATACATCCTAATTAGTCCATAACTCAATGACTTAATCTTTTGAGGAAACGTGGGTCCAAATTGGATTTGTTGATTTGTTCGAATTTGGATTTCTTTTTGGCTAAATCTACTGTCGTATCTCAACTTCAAGTGTCCAAAATCTGAGTTAAACCCTGCTCGGCAATTTTGCTTGAATCACACTGATTGATCTGCTGCTATAGCGATGCACGCACCTCAAAAGAAGTCCATCAGCCTGGAACAGTAAGAAATTCTTTCTCAAGTTCGGGAAACCTTTTAAAATCACTTCCGTCTTCTCAATTAGATGGTCGAGACGTGTTTCCATATATATATATATTTGCGTTTACATTCTATAACGTTGACCTATGCTAATGTATCCCGACTTTTACCTCTCATGCACAATCTCCCATAATGTTTAGCATAGTGAAAATACTTGTCTTCGTACAATAACTCGAACTAAACTGGGCCGATCCACTGCTACTGCCAGAGCTGAGATCACGACAATGAGTGGTTTGGGCTTTGGACAGCAAAGGATCACGTCCAACAGTCAACAGAAGATGAAGTGGGCGAGAAGACTGGGGCCGTGTCCGGCCCAAGAAGAAAGACTTCCATCTCAAATTGACATCTTCCATTTCCACTGAAAATGAAAAACCTCTTTTGATTTCCTCTCTTTTAAAAAGAAAAAGAAAAAAGGGTAGCTCCTCTGAATGAATGGAGCATCAGCTTAATCGAAATCCAATCGCGGTGGTCAATCGAGTTCCACCTGTTGTATGGGAAGGCTATCGTTTCCAAACCAACTGAAACTCTAATCTGCGCATACGCTCTAACCGGTACGCAGCAGTTAATTTTCGATGTAAGTTGGATGTTGATCGTCAACATATGATCTAGGGTCATTCCTCTTGTATTATCAAAACTCGAGATCGGGAATCACTAGAGAGAAAACAGAGGTTCTATAAGGTGTTTCTATATTTTTAAAAAAAGAAAAAAAGATGGAAGACATGGCTCTACAAAATCTAGGGAGACCATCAGGAGGCAAACAAAAGTTGCATCCCGTGAGCCATCTCAAAGTCCTAGAGTGAACTCCTGTCCTGACCCCTTGTCTCTCTCTCTCTCTCCCTCTCTAGTCTATTCGCTTCACGTGCTGCATCTGGCTCTGTCTAAATCTCCGCTAAATCCCAAAATGATCCTTCCAATATATACACACGTTACTCACTTCAGATTTAGCTTGGATGTCAATCATAGGGCGACGCCTTGATTTGGCAGTCTTTATGCGCCGATTCGCGCCTTCCTAGGTGTCGGTAGAATGATTGAATTTCGCAAAATAAATAAATAAATAAATAAATTTTGAAAAAAATATTTTTTAATAACAATTGCTTACAATGATTATAAAAAATAAATAAATGAAAAATATTTTCATGAGTCACAAAAAAATTTGAATAAAATTGTTATCGATGATGAAAATATTTCTCATTAGATAATTGTTTCAGGTTTTAGCGACTCAAGCAACCACTTTTAAAAAAATATTTTTCAAACCGCTCATTTTTTTTTTTCGCAATCTCCTACTATTAGATTAATAAGGAGCCACATCATCCATCAAGTTTCCTCTTATTCAATCCAAGATTCAAGCTTATCATTCTCGATTGTACAGCTACTACGGATGATTTGACAATCTTTTTTTTTTTTAAGGATTCACAAGTGTCGTGTTCTAACTACCTTTTTTTTTTAATTACGAGTCCAACACCTGACTGCCGGATTTGGATTCCCTACCTTTAAGGTAGGGGTGGGTGACAAAGGTAGGGGTGGGTGACTTAATTGATCTAGGCTGTCCAATTCAAAATGGACGTCCCAAATCAATCTACGTTATTTCTTACTAAAAAAAAGCTGTGGACTAATCTGGGCTGTTCATTTTGAATTGGATAGCGCATATCAATTAAGTCACCCACCCCTATCTTAAAGGTAGGGAATCCAAATCCGGCAGTCGGGTGTTGGACTCGTAATTATATATATATATATATATATAGTTAGAGCACAATATTTGAGCGGTCCATTTTGAATTGGACAACCTAAATTTTAAGTCATCTCTACTTTAAAGGCATGGGATACATTTCACCCGACTGCCACATCGATTTCCAACCCATCGTTATTTTTCCTTTTCTTTTTTGAAGGGTTCATCACTCTGTTACTTTTAACAGGCATTCGCTGTGGTTCGTTGAAACAGAATCATAAAATGATGATTAGTGTGTGATTTTGTCCTTGATTAGATAATTAAAAGGAGTGGAGGACCCAATGTCAATGGCGACAATATTCCTCTTCCTTGTCTCTCTACCAAAAATAGTCGTTCTTAAACTTCACTGAGGCGTTGGGGGGGAAAAAACAGTAAGGAGTTAAATAAAAATCGCATCTTGATCATTAGCAGTTGCAATGATGGATGCCGAATATGCTTCCGCAGTTTACTCTTTCCTGTTCTAAAGAGAGGCGGTTCACATGCACAAATTATTGATATCGAACCCAAAATGATGTAATAAGTTTCACGTTAGTGTTTTGAGCACGACCCGATTATTAAGGTCATTTACGGTCAATAAAGTCGTCGAGCACCATAAATTTATCTTTTCATGATCCCTTGGAATTCAATTTCATAAACCGGTTAGTTGAGCTAGCATTGCTACGTTCAGCAATTTCGAAGCAACATGCTTTGGTTGAGAAAGTTCTGAAACTCGTTAGAGGGTTCGTGTCGGGGCGTGGGGGAGCAATCACGTGTGGATATGCAGCGATTTTCTATGCAATAATCTACTAATCTCATGAATTAGGTAGAATATGAGCCGAAACTCGAGTAGCAAAAAACAAAAGGCCATTGAATTGGCATCAACAAGAATATAACACTTTCATTTGGCGAACTTAATGTACATTAGTAACTATTGGAGTTGACAAATACTTCGGGGTCCCTTATTTTTTACACTGAGCACATCCACGAGAGCTTAGAGAAACTAAAATATGATCCAACGATACGTGACCTCTGCGCATGAAATACGAGGGTTCGGAGGTAGCGCCCTCGATACGAAGGTCCTGCTAACTGATCAATAGGCATGACTTCCGCTCCCCAGTAAGCGGACAATTGCCTCGCTAGCCATTAAGTGGGCGGAGGTTCACCCCCCCGAAACAATAACAGGATTGAGCTTTTATTCAAGTCGATTCGTTTGTTGTTGGATCAAAAAGATTTCAGATAGACTTAGATTTTTGGTCCATTTAGTGCATGTATATTATGATCGTTTTTTACTAATAACAAAATGAGTTGTGCGGTGTAAACCAAAATTTTGTAAAATCTCTTTACAGTAGGTAGCCCTATTCTGGAGTAAATCGAGGTAAATCATGCTTCGTTTATTTTTTCTTCTATTATCTATTTTGCGAAACATCCTTCAGTAACCACGCAAGAAACCCAAAATAAAATGCAAATCCAGGCAGTGAACAAAATAACCGCTTCGATATCTCATTCAAGGTGCCTCCTTATTCACATAGCTGTTCACCAACGCCAATGCGTTACTCGTCACCTTCTTCACCTCTCCCGCCTGAACGCAGACCACCGACTTCACCTCCCCTTCCGGCACGCCCTCGAACCCGTCCATGCAAGTGTCCTCGTCCGTCAGGGCGGCACTCATCCACGTCTGCACGTTGCTCATCTGGAGCCTGAACCCCTCCTGTCTCACACCGCCGCTCCTGCCGTCCCCAAGCCTCCTCATCTGCTTCAGCGAGCCGCGAATCTCGCCGACCGCATCCCCCATGTTGGCGAGGCAGTCACTGAGCGCGGTGGAAGCAGTGCGGAGCTCAGCCTCATGGCGGCGCGAGAGGTCAGCGAGGTAGGCTGCCATCTTCTGGGCGCTTGCGAGGCTGACGGCTATGGCAGCACGGGCGAGCTGGCCGCGACTCTGCTGCACGGAGCCTGCATAGGTGGAGAGGGAGCTGTAGCAGACGTCGGGATAGAGGGTTTCGCCGCAGCTAGCGCGGATGAAGTCGGTGCCATTGGATTGGGGATTGGGACCAGAGGAGGCGACGGTGAGAATCGGGAAGATGTGCAGGAGCAGCGCGAGAGTACGTTGGGCAAGCATCATGGAACGGTGCTCCTCTTCTGGAGTTCGCGCGGGATTTAAACTCCGGGAGGGACTCCGCACAATGGTGAAGATAGCCTCCGTACCGATGCGATCCAACGGCTTTGCCCCTTCGTCTCGGTTCGTCGCGTGTTATAAATTGCGATGTGAATGGGTTCTGTGTGGTGAAGGCGGCTAGCTGTAGCAAACATCGTTAAGACTTCTAACAATGACTACAGCAAGGCAACAAGTAAATAGGAATGGGGCGGAACGAATTCTAGACAACGGATGTGGTATCAAACCTCTCATAGCTCTCGATTGTTGTTAAAATATGATTCGAGTTTGAGTCCGATGTGAAAATATAAAATTGCAGCGATAAATGAATGAATAGGGAAATTGTTTGCTGAGTGAGAACTAGCTTTGTAGAAAATCAAAGATGGAAGATTTTAACGTGAAAAGATAATCGGAAAAAAGAAGAAGATAAAGATCAAGAAAGTCCCAAATTTGAATATAGACATCGGGACTACATGCCGTGGAAAAGATATCTTCTGTTGGTTGATATCTTGATCTCCTTATTGAAGTCGGCAAAGAAAAAAATTGATAAGTCCAATCTTAGACCTTTGATTCCTCCATGTAGCCTTGAAGCACCGATTTCGTGTGAGTGCTTAGTGTGCCGAAGTTGATGCAAGGTCTTGAGGCGCTGTTCTTGAGTGCTTGGCACCGGGTGTTTTCTTATTATGCCGACGAAGATCCATAAGTGTTTGATGGACAATTAAATCTTGTTATCAGATTTGCGTAATTTCTTTGCGAAATTGTGATGTTATTTCGCTAAGAATTAGGATTAAACACTGTGTGCGTTGTTAGATGGAATTAGGCCTGGAAAACATTGAGAGTGTTTGAATGGCTCGAGTGTGATCTGTAATCTCTATATATCACTTGTTCTATAGTGAAATTCGTTGTTACTCTATCTGTGGACCAAATCACGTACATCTGTTGTTCTATCTATTTTATTGTTTGATTGTTCTGCGCAACAATTATCTCGTTAATTCGTTATGACTTAGACGTGAAATTCTAAAACTCCCAAGACAATTAACAAAAAAAGGTCTTAGATTTATTTACCAAAGTCAATTCAGTTTGGACATTTAAATTTGGCCCAATTCAATTCTAAAGTTCTAAACTTTTGACAATTTGAAAATATAGCCCTTTTGGCCAATTTGGTCAGATATCGTTGACGTAGAAGCAAGTCGTCCCATATGACACGATCAGTGGTGACGCAAACAAATTTTATGATTTTTTTAAAAAAATTTATTTTCTTTTTTCTTACTTAGTTTTTATTTTATTTTATTGTGGAACAAGGAGGGTCGCTGGCTATTAGGCTAGGGCTCGCGGCCCTCACTTGTGGCTGACAACCTCTAACGTGGAGGGACAAATTAAAACCTCCATGATGGATAATAAGAAAAAAAAAAAGGAAAAATTTTTTTAAAAAAATTGTCAATATCGATATCCAACGCATTAATAAGACTGTTGGCAAATCATCAAAAGATTTATAACAGAATTGGCAAAATTAATATTATATGACACTTGATATGCAATGATTCACATCATACGTTTGCAACAAATCACAATTTATTTATACTTGTGTATTTTGTATCTCCATTAAAAAAAATTGTATAGAACCGTTTAATATGACATTCTAAAAATTAATTATCACTCTAGTTGTAACAATCACTCGAATTTAACGCTTGTTAATATTACACCTTTCAAATTGCAACATGTTAACATTTTATACTAATCATAAGGAAGCACAAATGCGTGAAACAAAACAAACGTAATAAGTAACCCAAGTTTTTTTTTTTTTGTTTTTTGATTTGGTTTTATCCTATCTTATTCTCATATACAAACCACATTATGTGTGTTATGTGTCATGTGTAAGTTTCGAAACCGATATTGACAAGTGGTTGACTTTTCATCGCTCAATTCGGTTCGAATATGATCGGATCAGTTTGGGGGTTAATTCTTGTGGTCGGTTTTTGCCGTCCCTAATCAAGATGGTGTGAGATGGGAATCCTTTAAACGCCAAGCCAACTGCCTCCCATTCCGACCGGCGATGGCAAACATTTGCGACGAGCACCGGTAGGCGCCAATAGTTTTTCCCCGTACCAGTGTGGTTTCTCAATCGCTCCTTAAAATTTCGAATGCGGAGAAGGATCTGGAAGGAAGGGAGGGCTTCGGCTCCTCGTGTTCTGCGTTCTGTCCTCAGCAAAAGAACCGCAACGATCGTGCCACGTGGCTTCAAGTTCACGAGGTCTTCATTCTCTTTTTGTTGTTTTCCCCCGCTACACTACACGGGGTGAATAGCGAATAGCATCCCCAGAACCGAAGTCAGCGTCCAACTTTGTCGTGATTCTGCATTTGCCCGATGCGCGATGTCTTTCAAATCTTTATGAAAAAATCTCAAAAATAAAAGTTGGAAAATCAATCCAAATTTTTCGTGATCGAGGGCAAGCTGAATCATAAAAATAAAAATAAAATCAAACGATAATAAATAAATAAATATATAAAAATAAAAATAAATATAAATATAAATAATTTTAAAAAAATAAATGGCAAAAATTACCATTAACCAATGACTTCTTTTAAGATTGATATGGCCATGTCAAGTCTTTATTTGATAAAATTAGCACACTTCGGATCCTTATTTGAATTTTTTTAATTTTCATTGAAAATCTTATGGAATGAGCGACAGGTCATAACATGGAAAGGGTCCACGACACTTGCAATTGAAACAGATCTGATGCTGCTTAATTATCACGTGAACGCGACAATTGTGGAATATCTTAAGTCTTGCTCAAATGAATTTAGAACGTCAGGAATGACTCTTGTAAATTCTCAACCGCGCGCATTCGCCATCATTCGTGGATCAAAATTCTGAATGAAAAGCCGTCTTTCAGGTTTCCCGGCACGTATGTTTTAAGTGCAATGATGAAAACGAGAATTCCAACCCCCGTGACCTCCTTTTACAATGCTAATAACAGCATTGAGAAAATGATTTCCTGGGTACAAAAAAAAAAAAAAAAAAGGGTGAACCATCGACCTCAAAGCCTCTTATATATCACCAGAATTTCCTGGGACAAAAATGTCGATAATTCAGACCGTAACATGGTATATGTCGTGATCGGGACACGACTCAAATTGCTTTTGGTGAGGAAAAAAAGAAAAAGAAAAAGAAAAAACAAAGATCAAAGTCGCGTCGATCGCGGGATGGTGGTCGGCAAAAACATGTGAAAGGCGAGTCACTGTCCTAAGGACAAACACCCTAAAAAAGGAATGGGGAGGACACTGCTTGTACCGGAAAACAAGTGAGCGAAACAGAGGATGAGAATCTGATGTGGGTTCTCTGATGATGAGCCCGCCAGAAAGTTCGAACCTCCGCAACAGGCCCACGCAGGGTGCCGAAACGAGTCTGTGCCTGGTGATCCAGCTGCAGGGGGCTTCCACGATGTACGTGATTCTTTGTCCATGTACTCCCTTTTCCTTTCAATTCGCTCGTTCCAGGAATGCTAAATTTGTTGAAATTTGCTTGCAAAGTGTGCCGTTTTCCTTAACCCATGTAGGAAAGATGGGAGAGTGCAAAATACTTTATTAGTTAGAGGCTATCCTAATCTTTCAAATAAAGAAATAGGCAAGTGGAAATATACCTCACCGTACCCCGCGTGCGAGTGTAACATTGTGGGGTAAATAAATCCTTAAAAAAAGTATAATCACGCATCAAAGTCTGATTTTGTTGTTTATCCCATTCGACCATATTTTCCAAGAGAATTTATCTCCCAACAACCGTTCCCATTGCTTATCTTGACATCGCGTGGATATTGTTCTTCCTACCAACTGAACGTTCGGAAGTAATTACTCGAACATCTGCTTACCATTGTAACAGTTGGTACCATGAAAAGACGTAACTAATGAGCCCGTAATATTTGCATATGAGCTACATGCCAAAAAAAAAAAATGGCATAGCATGTCTGTAAAATGGATGTTAAAAAAGAAGATAGGGATGCGATACTTTAATGAATCTTTCGAATTCCCAACCTAGACGGAGCCTGTCAAACTAGGGGATCGGGTCGGGTCAAAAATTATTCGACCCAAATAAATTCATTTAACCCGTTTATGATTCATTTGTTGCAATGAAAATCTAATAACTCATACCGACCCAGCTCATATTCCTAAAACACTTCAATTATTAAGTACCCTGACTGATATGAGAGTGGCAAGCGAGCACGAGATCAAGTCATGATATAGAGAGTCATAGAAGTAGGTTGGGTCTAAGTGAATCCATACGTGACGAATGCACAATCAATTTATTACACATTTAACACTCATATTTATGTTTAAACTAATTTATGACACCATGAATCAGCACACCTTACATGGATTAAGAAATGTGCTTATAACTTGTTTTGACGTGTCTATTGGGACACTCATGAATTGAAAATGTACCGGAATGCATTGTATCCGTTGTGAACCTCTGATCGGACAATAGGCATTATAGGCCCGTGACAAATAGGCCGCTGGTAGCAAGCACTCTCTCTCTCTCTCTCTCTCTCTTCTGAAGGGCTTGTCATCATCCCTCCAACTGATGGCCATCGGCGAAACGCATGGACCACCATACCCAAGTCTAACTGTATATTTTACTAATCAGACCTCGGAAAAGGGATTAATTCTACACTTGCCCTCGCGACAACTTAATATTGTGCTTTTCTAGACACGACATTATTAAATAGTTTTCAACAATAATTCACATGTCTCACTCCCCACCTCCCGATTAAGTAAATTTACCCACCGATGTAATAATGACGCACGACAACCGCCCGGTCAACCCACCATCCGACGCTTTACAATCATTACCGCGACAGATCCGCCCATCAGGAGGTGGTGGCGATTCCCTACGCTTGTGGAACCCACGGTGCTCGCCACGTGTCTCTCATCAATACATCGGTGACCACATGCTGTCAATCATGCTTTTCTTTTGACTCTTAGATTTTGGGTCCGTCACTTCATCCGACCTTTTTTTCCGTTCCTTATTTTGCTTTGGTTCAAAAGCCTTTAACCAATATCTCTGGAGTATTTATGCAGAATATGCAAGTATAAATATCTTGATTTTTATAGCAGGGATTACGCATTAGAACATTTAATTCTTTCAGTTACTTGCTTAGAAAATACTGAAAAATAATCGCTAATAAACTGCAAATATTACTGCTCGTAATTCAGAGCCTAATGACTTGATTGTACAAGTCATTAAAATTCATTGACTTTCAATTAAGTTTAATCCCAGTACTCAAGTCAACGAAATACTCGAGATACTTGAGCTTAACTGACGTGTTCGATTACAAATAGAAAGCAAATAGTTTTTTTTTTTCACTTTCTAGCCAAAGTTTATGTTGTAATTACGAGTTAATGGCTCAACCATTTTGTTACCTTTAAGAGATTTGTCTCTTCAGTGATGTATCTCCTCAGCTCACGTGGAGTGGATTAATTGTCTTTAAGAAGACGTGACTCTCATGTTCTACAGATACCGTTATTAATTCATTCTGAAGTTATTCTCAAGCCATTCTTGATGTGTGTCGGTTTCGAGAATGATTCGACCGAGTCATGCTCATATAGTGTTAACATAAACACGTTGGAGATGTTGTATCTCGGGAGATGAAGTTCTTGAGTCTGCATAGCACCGTTGGTAGGAACCACTTAACCGAAGGAGATTTAGTAATCCGCACCTCACTTCTTGTTTAATTTTGTTACAATCCATTCGGGTTTTCTCGCATGATGTAAGGCAAAGTTTGTTATAAGGTAGCTACTCTTGAATGGAATAATTTCTTTGAACTTTGAAAATCTAAGGAAAACATTGCGAATGTGCTGATAAAAGGTTTGTCAAGAGAGCAAGTAAACTACACGTTGAGAGGAATGAGGTTAAAAGCTTTAACTCAATAAAGAGGTTCCAAGGTGGAAACCTACCCTAGCGGTTGGAGATCCCACAGACTAGGTTCAATAGGGAAATACAACTTTTGAAACTCTAGTGTGCGCATTGTTTCCCAATCCTATGATGCAATAATGCTTCTTTCAACGTTTTAAGGGTACACTACACTTTTGGTAATTCATATATCTTGGAATACAATGTTGGAGATCCCGATATTAGCAGAAAGATTAGATTGTGATCTTCTTGATTGAAGAATATATTCAAAGATAGAGATTGCATCTGATTGATTAGTAATTGATTTCATACATAGTTTTTCCTTTTATTTCTGACTTGTCAATATTATAGAAACACAAGTGCATAGACGTAACAGATATAAAAGAATAACACGTCTTCTTTCTTCCATTTGCCTTCGTTGTTTTCCAGCTCTTGTCGTTTCCTTTTATGGTATCAGAGCCATTCTTTCCGACCTAGCTTCCACTCCCTTTCTTGGTTGCCTCCTTTTTGCTCTTTTCTTTGCACCTAACCTGCAACATAGCAAACCTATGGAGGAATCGTTTTTTTTTTTACCATGAAGAACAAGGAACACCTTACCAAAGTCAACCAGAGCAATTCTGGTGAGGAGGAAGTACCTCCAACCTCAAATCGTTTTGAAGATTCTGTTAGTACTCGAGTCACAGAGGTTCAGATTTCTTTGCCTCAGAACAATCCTATTCAAGCTCAGGCTCAGACCAACCAAGGGCAATCAATACCAGGCCATCCTATGCAATTGCCGTATATGCCAGCTTCATGGTACTATGGGACTGCTCAGCCTACTGTTTTGTCGTCATCATTGCCTTCTCAGCTTGGGGGAGACCTACCAACCGGATTTGGGGTAAGTCTAATCCCTGGGACTAATTTCAGTTATACGGGTCAAGTATCCGAAGCGGGAATGGCAACATATCCAATTTCTCCATCCGGCTACCAAGCCGTATTCCTTTACACAATGGGGATCGGCGGCAACCGGCCGGAGATTGGAGATCCACTGTATACATCATCAGCTGACGGACCAGAATTGCGACTTGTATACATCATCGGCTGACGGACCAGAATTGCGACTTATCAATCTTCAATTGGATGGACTTGAACGCTATTCGGCCTGAGCAAGGGATCTCCGACGAGCCCTAGTCACAAAGGACAAAGATGGTTTCCTCGATGGCACAATTCCAATCCCGGCCGATGAGTGACAAAATCGTCATTGGCGACGGTGCAATCAGCTTGTAAGACAATGGATCGAAAACTTCTTACGAACGAGGTGGCAGCCGGACTACCACCAACGAAAGACTCAAAAATCATGTGGGCAAATTTACGAGAGATGTACGGAAAGCTTGATCGAGCGAAATTATTCACCCTTACACAGACTCTATCAGAACTCGGGCAAGGGAATCAATTCATAACAAGCATTTTTAATCGTCTCATCCTTATGGAACGAGATAGAAGCTACAGAAGAAGCCCTTGTCGGACAAGAGGAAACCCTTCGACAATATCGCGCGATTCATGACCAAGAGAAAGCAACGAGATATTTGCTCGTTCTAAATGAACGAGCAAATACTGCTCCTAAGTTTAGCTTGGGCCATTACTTGCACTCCCACAAAATAAATCTCAGGTACTCTTCTATCCCACAAAAACTCTATTTCGGTAAATGATTGGATAATCGATTTAGGTGCCAGAGATCATATAATTTACACCAAAGATTTATTTTCCCGTATTGATGAACGACCTCGATTTCCATTTTTTGTACGACTTCCAAATGGAAACACTACTCTTGTCACTAAAACTGGCACTGTTTAGCTTGGGCCAAATTTTGTCCTTCGCAATGTCCTTTACATTCCCGAGTTCGAATTCAATTTTCTTTCTGTCTCGTGAGTTTGACAAGAAAATTCTTGCAATGTCATATTCAGTTCCGACAATTGCTTATTTCAGGACCGTATGACTAGCAAACTGATGGGCTTGGGTAGAGTTGAAGATGGTTTGTTTTTCTGGATCAATTCCATTGGAGATTTAAATTCCTGAAATAAACGCATTTCTTGTAATGCTAATTCCATTAATAAAAATCTCCTTTACTATCAATGCTTGGGTCATAGTGCGAACTTTCCTTATCCGAAATGTTCAATATGTCCTCTAGCTAAACAATCCAAACAATATTTCTCATCAAGTACATCTCGCACTACTCGTCCTTTTTCACTGATACACCTTGATATCTGGGGCCCCTACCGTACGGTTCATCGTGATGGTTCTAGTTTTTTTTCTCACAATTGTTGATGATTTCTCACGTGCCACTTGGGCATTTCTCATGTCTTTCTAAAGGTCAGACTGTTTCCAAATTATCAAGTTTCTTATATATTGTCAAAACTAAGTTCAATACATCTGTCCAAAAAATTCGGACAAATAATGGACGTGAATTTCTTTCCAACGATTGTCAGTTTCTCCTTACTGCTAATGGAATTCTTCATGAGACCTCTTGCACCTATACTCTACAACAAAATGGAATCGTGGAAAGAAAACATAGGCATCTCTTAGAGGTTGCACGAGCTCTCAAATACCAAAGTTTTATTCTTGAATAATTCTGGGGTGATTGTGTGATCATTGTTACTTATTTGATTAACCGCATGCCAAGTAGAGTTCTTGGTGGTATTACACCTTATGAGTTACTGTATGGAAAATTGCCTTCCATTGATCATCTACGAACATTTGGATGCCTGTGTTATGCAATAACTAGTGGGCCTCGGGCTAAGATGGATCCTCGTGCCACCCCATGTGTTTTCATGGGGTACCCTACACTACAAAAGGGTTATCATGTTATGGAGATATCTATTGGGAAGTTCTTTATTAGTAGGGATGTTATTTTTCCTTTTCAAGATAAGATATCTTCATCCTCGACATCTCTAGATAACTAGAATTTTCTAGAAGAAGATATTTTGACTCCTTCCCCATATCTTATTGCTACATCGAAACCAATTGCATCAGTTCCCATAGAAAGTCAAGAGGCGCCATTAGTAGAATTAGCAACATCAGCAGAGTTATTCCCTGTGAATAACTCGATATCTCCTATTACTAATCAATCAATAACACCACCAGCGTCCTCCCCAGACCCTTTTTTAGTGACTCCGGTTCCCGCCAAGCAACCACAACGTTCTGGGCGTACTATTCGGCCACCAACATGGACTAAAGATTATATTTGTTATGCATCTAAAACTTCAAGTAGCCACTACCCTGTATCATCTTACATTTCTATCAGTCGTCTTTCTCCCGCATATACATATTGCATTAGCCAGATCTCCAAGGAACATGAGCCCTCTTCATTTCAGACAGCTGCACACGATCCACGATGGCAAATGGCGATGGAAGTTGAACTGAATGCACTTATTGAAAATCGCACGTGGGACATTGTACCTTTACCAAAACATCGTAAGCCCATTAGATGCAAATGGGTCTACAAGATCAAATTCAAGGATGATGGGTCTGTCGAACGCTACAAGGCACGTTTAATGGCACAAGGTTTCACTCAGAAAGAAAGTTTCGATTATCATGAAACATTCTCACCAGTTGCGAAAGAGGTGATTGTTCACTCTTTCTTCGCAATTGCAGTTGCACGTAATTGGTCTCTTCATCAGATGGATGTCAACAATACTTTTCTTCATGGAGATCTTGATAAAGAAATTTACATGAATCTTCCACCGGGATTACGCAGACAGGGTGAATCACATGTATGTATTCTTCGCAAATCCTTGTATGGTCTCAAGTAGGCTTTCAGACAATAGTATGCCAAATCTACATATGCTCTGACAGCAGCAGGTTTTCATCACTCAAAACATGATTATGCCCTTTTCACATGGACTTCAGGTGTTGCGTCCATTTATTTGCTAATTTATGTTGATGACATACTTATCATGGGAAACAGTGAGTCACACATTGAGAAATTCAAGAGGTATTTGCACTCTACATTTCATATCAAAGATTTAGGAGTTCCGAAGTATTTTCTTGGCATTGAAGCTGCACGTTCTGATAAAAGGAATCAACCTCAATCAACGGAAGTTTGCATTAGAAATTATGTCTGAAGTAGGCCTATTAGGATGCAAACCTGCTGTCATTTCCATAGAACAAAATGTCAACATGACAACTCATGAATATAATTTAGGGACCTCTGCATCTGTTGAAGATCCACTGCTCAAAGACCCATCGGGATATCAGAGACTCGTTGGTAAGTTGATATACCTTACTATGACAAGACCTCACATATGCTATGCAATTCAGATATAAAGTTCATGCATCAACCAAAACAATCTCATATGAATGCAGCATTAAAGGTAGTAAGGTATCTGAAAGGGTGCCCAAGACTCGGAATTTTCTTGTCTTGTAATGCAACATGAAAATGACAGCTTTTTGTAACACTGATTATGCGACTTGTCCAATGACCAGAAGATCTATTACTAGTTTCTGCATAAAATTAGGAAAATCCCTGATTTCATGGAAAATCAAGAAGCAAACAACAGTATCTTTGTCATCTGCATAAGCGAAATATTGCGCCATGGCAAAAACTGTTTGTGAGATAATATGGTTACAAGGTTTATTCTCTGATCTCAGGGTACATATGGAGGGACCAACTGAATTATTTTATGATGATGATGCAGCACTCAAGTTGGCAGCAAACCCAATTTTTCATGAAAGAACAAAGTACATTGAGGTTGATTGTCACTTTACACAAGATAAAATTCAAAGAGTTCTAGTCACTAAAGTGATTGGGACTATAGAACAACCAACAGATTTTTTCACTAAGCCATTGTGTCAAAGGCAGCATGCATACCTCTTAAGCAAGCTCGGCGTCCTAGACATATATAGGCCGACAGCTTGACGGGGAGTGTTGGAGATCCCGATATTAGCAAAAAGATCAGATTGTAATCTTCTTGATTGAAGAATATATTCAGAGACAGAGATTGCATCTGATTGATTAGTAATTGATTTCATACATAGTTTTTCCTTTTAATTCTGACTTGTCAATATTATATAAACACAAGTGTATATATGTAACAGATATAAAAGAACAACCCATCTTATTTCTTCCCTTCGCCTTCGTTGTTTTCCAGCTCTTGTCGTTTCCTTTCATAGGACATTCTCACAAGGTTTGATAAGATACCTTTGACAAGAATGCACTTATATGCATGGAGCTAGCCGACTTTATAAGAATTTTTAAAGGCTATATTTCCTAAAAAGCACGCACGAACTTCAAGAGGTTCAAAGACGAAAAAATGAACACAACTGAGAGCTGATCTTGAATCGAAAGGACCTAGTATGGGGTTGTCGAGACCCATTTTCGGGCTAATGGACTACCGATCAGGCCCCCATTCTGAAATGCGGATCGTGGACCTCTATTGGCTTGGGCCCTCCCAGGCTCATACCAAATCGTGGTTGCTAATAATTTTTGAGGATTTTGACGATAAGAGTCGATCGGGTTCGACCTTGCTGTGGTCATGATGGCATGTGCAATTTGTGCATGCATTTGGAGTCGTAATCGATCCTTCTTGAAAGGTGGACCGGAAACATCACTGATCGATTGGGAGAGATCGAACAGTTCTACGGAACCAAAGATTTTGGGTTTGGGGACTTGGTTACGTTGGTGTCATTACCAAAGTCCTTTCGGTACCTAACGTGAGTGATTTTTCTCACTAAGATTTCATGCAGGCGCAACTTTGAGTGAGGTAAGTCTGATTCAGAGTTTCATGCAAATTGGAATGCTACTCTATCAACCACAATCAATATAATGAAAGCGCAAATAAATGTATAAATGAACCACGTTAATGCACATCAATTCACATCAAGGGTCCCCTAGCATAGCCCCGGGCTTAGAGAACATGTTATTAAAGGCCAAGGTTAAAACGGGAAGATTTTAAAATGATTTGCCCGGAGGGCGAGATTAACATTTTTGGAAGGTTCGGATGTTCGAATCGCCTAAAATAGTCTATGACCAATTGATTGTGGCAATTTTCCATTTTTTGAAAATTTTTCAAATTTTTTTTATTCTCTTCAATTTTTGAGAGACGATTAACTAAAAGGGCAAATTCGTCATTTTTTAGAAATATCGGAGATAAAACATCCAAAATAGTTCTTTGCCAGTTGATTGTGGCCACTTCACATTTTTTTGGGTTTTTGTTTTTGGAAAATCTCAGAATTTTTGGGAGATGATTTGTCGGAAGGGCAAAATCATTATTTTTAAAAGTTCGGGGGTCGAAAGACCTACAAACCAGTCATGATCAGTTGATTGTGGCCATTTCCTATTTTTTGGAATTTTTTTAGAATTTTTCTAAAATTTTTCCATTTTTATGATTTTTTGTTGTTTTATTGAATTTTTTAAATTTTTTATTATTTAATTATTAAAGAATTTTCCTAACTGGGTAAAACCCGGCCTGCGCCTCTCGAGTAGCCGGCCCAACCCTACGGGTCGAAAACTGGCCTAAAATGATGCCGTTTTGATTTTTTAGAAATTTGTCTATTTTTTTTTTATCATTTTTTTATTTTTATCAAAAATTCCCCCATCGAACGTTCCAAAATGCGCCACTTAGCTTCTTATGGTGCGTTCGATCTTGATAAATTAAAATATTAACAGAAAGGGCCCGATCAGATGGATCACAAAACGCCACTTGGCGCAATCTGGACCGTTTGATCTTTTTTTTGTTATTTCTAAAAATCATTTATTTATTCTGATTTTTTTAAATTTTTTCAAAAATCCAGATCGCGACACGTGGCAGAGCCGTGGCCGTCCGACCTAAAGTTTCATTTATTTAGACACGGCCCCACCTTATTGACGTGGTCGCCTACATGGCACATCACGTCAGCGTTGACCGATGAACCAACGTTGACCGGTCAACCCCCTCATCGGGGAAGATGACCGGTGCCGGTGTTCCTCGCTAGAACTTCGGTTCCAACGTAAAAACCTCGCTGAAGTTTCACAATTTTGGTAACGTATCAATCCCCTCGACCCCCACATCAAACATATCATCAATTTATAGGCCAAAAATAGCTCGGAAAATAGCGAATCGAACCTCCACAGGTTCGGCACCAGCGATGATTTGCAATTTTTTTTTATGTTCAAGGCTTGTTTCAATCGTTCAAATAACATTCACCGGAGGTTTAGAGATTTACCTGAGGTCGCCTAGGGCTTGGCGACCACTAACCTTGCTAGTATGAGCTCTCGGCTCAGTCCAAGAGTGGTGGGGCTCCGGTCATCAATTCCGTCGCGTTTCAATGCCAAATAAAAGTGAAAACGAGGTTAGCGATAGTCTTAGCGAAGTTTTAAGGTCAGACTCGCATGAAAAGAGGAGAAACAGGGCACGGTCAAGAGCGATGAATCGAGACACTCAATTGGGCATTTCATCAAACATGTGGCATGCGACGATGAAATGAAAGTTCAGAGGGAATACTGACCTATTTCGGGGCTGTCGGCGACAGCTACAGCTCCAGTAAGGCTCTTCTGAAACTCAAGGATATCGGTTGTGCGTTGACTTCGCTCTCAACTCCTCCCTTTCTTCCCCTTACTCTCACCGAGAGTTCTCTCTTTTGTAGCCAAAAATCGAGGACCACCACCTTCATTAGTGCTCCAGCAACGTCTCCACTCTCGTCTCAGTGTCGTCTGGATGACCATTGTCTTCCGCTCTGCCATGGCCGACCATCCTTGATGTCGTTCGAGTCGATCTCCACTTCTCCCTCTCGGTGCGCACAAGAAGGAGAAGGGGGCCAATCATAAACGTATTCTTGTGGCCATTTGGTCAACGAGTTGACTAGGTCGGGTCAGCCTTACCCAGTTGACCCTCTTCAACAATTTTCCTTCAAATTAGACGTCCAAATGAGCACCAATTACAAAATTGATTCCAAAATCGGGTTCCCCATAATGAATTACCTTTGAAAGTGTAGTTTTCATGATCAATTGTTTTGAAATTGTTCAAACCCCAAATTTTCTCAAAATCTGAGTTATGAAATTCCTCAAATTGAAGCCATAACAGCAAAATAAGATCACGCCACCCCCACCAATCGATTCAGAATGGTGGAAAACATAGAGTAGTGGCCTCAATTTATTTTTGTAATCCTTAATTTCAAACTAATTTCATTTTAACCCAAATCAAAGGACTAAATTGCAAAAATCTTGGGCAATTTGCCATATTCATGCAATTGGGTGAATTCTATAGACAATTGACTCAAATTTCAATACAGAGCAATCAAATTGAATGTCTAGATTCCAAAAATGCATAAATTGTAAATTAAAAGATTTAAATGATATTTTTTTAAGCCAAATTCAACTCTATGTATTATAAAGTAACACACGAAATTGAATTTAATTTTTGAATTTTTGTGAGGTAAAAAAAAGAGAATTAAAAGAAAAATATTAATTATTTTTCTATATTTTTGTGACCTCAAACTCTATTTTTTATATGATTTTTCATGTATTTTTCTATTTTTCAAAAATATTTAGAAAAATATGAAAAAATTGTTTGAATTAGTTCCTTTATCTTGGCAAAAGCTTCCAAAGTTGATTTTTTAATTTATTTTAATGTTTTATTGATTTTTCGTGACTTTCAAAAATAAAGGAAAAAAGCTAATCAAAAATCGGGTGTTAACAGGGGTTTATTATCTGGCTTACACAAAACATTGGCGATTCAAGGCTTGGTCCATTAACTAATTAAGTAAGTTCAATAGGCTTTCACTAAATAAGGTTCAAAGCGAAAGCTACATGTCTTGATTGAGTGTCCCTCCACATGCACACTTACAATTCTTCGAGTAAAAAATGTCTTGTTGATCAATTACTGTGAGGATTGTTGTAATTATGCGTCATTAGCTCAACAGTTTTGTTGTCTTTAAGAGACGTGTGTTTTCAGTCACCTGTATCTTCAGTTCATGTGTAGTGGATTCTTTGTCTTTAAGAAGACGTCACTCCCCTGTTTTTCAGAATTCGGTCTATAGTCCTTACGAAGTCTTTCTTAAGTTGTTATGAAGTCATTCTGAAGCCATTCTCAAGTCGTTCTCGATATGTGCCAGTTTCAAGAAGTGTTTTAACCGAGTCTTGTTTGTATAGTGCTCACACAAATGTGTAGTTGTTATATCTTAGGAGACATAGGCTACGTTTGGAAAGGCTTTTGGGGAAAGCCTTTAGGAAAATGCAAACACCTTTGGTCTGAAGAGATTTGGTGAAATGCAAAAACTATTTGGTAAACTGTAATTAAAAAGTACCTTGGAAAAGAAAGTTTGGGAAAATGCTATTTGGTAAACAAAAATTCGCAAATGCCTTTAGCCGGGTATTTTAATTTTTTTATTTTTGTAATATTTTATTTTTTTTCTTCTCTTTTTATTTTTCTTTTTTTCCATTTTTTATCCTAGGGGTGAGCATGGGCCTAGGGTAGAATCGAGAACCGGAGAACCGACCTTGTGGTTCCCTATCTAGTTCCCGGTTCTGGTAAATAAGGGTCCGATTTTTGATTCCCCATTTACAGGAACCGGTATATATACATTATACACACACTTCAACCCTAATTTCAGATTTGCCTTTCTCAGAGTTTCTCCTCTTCTTTCTCTCGACTCAAGCGGCAACGCAACTTTACCTTTGCTGTGAGTCTGTGACGAGACGATCGTCAACCCCCACGCCCTCGAGTCGAGTGGTCATCCTTGGACTCCGACGCTCGTGGCTTTGGTCTGTGCTCCCTTGAGTCTCAAAATAGTGAGTGACGTCCTAGGTCAGAGATGTTCATCGGACGAGATTGCTCCTGGCAGTCGTCGAAGCCCTTCCGTAGATCAACGTAAAGAAGGAGAGGGCGATGAGGAGGGTGGCGACGTACGTAGCGATGACGCATAGCTTTCTTCGGTAGCACATGAACCTCCTCCCTCTGCTTCTCGCCATTTTTCAGATCTTTTGCTCACCAATATCTGGTTTTGTTGGGGTGATTTTCTCTAATCACTATTGTCTGCTTTTCGGTATGTTTCGCCAAGTCCCAACAGTGAAGCTCTCTGCAAAGCTAGATCCGTCGATTTGAATCTCCCAAGTCCCAACTGTACGGGCTAATTCACAAAGCTCAGCCCGAATCTCCTCTACTCTCAAAGCGCAACCTCAATCTTTGGCACATGTCAAACCGCACCTCAAATCTGTTGGAGGTTAGGGCTCTTTCCCTCGCATTACTGTCGAAATTATTTTGAATTCAATTTTAGATTCTTTCATGAGTCATCTTCGACAACAAAACTCCATTTTATTTTTTCTATGGATGCTTTTCTCTTCTTTACTGCACGAACTTGACAGACTCGCGTTACTATTGAAATTGTCACCTGCTCTATTTTCACCTGGTTTCGTAAGTCGTTCCCTGTTCTGTTTTCATCTGGTTCCGTATGTCGATCCCTGTTCCATTTTCACCTACTCTGTTTTCACCTTATTTGTCACCTGTTCTGTTATTGTGATTGTGAAGGTGATGGATCAAGATAATATGTCGGTGGAGGTGAAAGGTGAGTTGATGACTCCGAACATGGACTTGGTATTTTCAGAAAATGAATATGAAAAAGAGCCATCCCAGACCCTTTCCAGTGCGACAAACAAGGTACCTGATTCTCGTCGTCCTCCTATTGATACGAAAATACATCTGAATGCTGGCATCATTTTTTGAAAATGATTGATGAGTTAACTGAAAAAGTAAATAAAGTGAGGTGTATTAATTGTGGGGCTGAATTAAAGTACACTGTTTCTAACGGCACTTCTTCGATGTGGAAGCACTTGAAGATGTGCAAGAAGTTTCCTCGCAATGTAGATAAGAGACATAAGTTCTTTACATCGCCTAATTTAGGCACGGATGGCAAGGTAGGTGGAGATCCTGATACTGATAGTGTCTTATCGACTTGGACGCTTAATCAAGATCGTTGTAGGCAAAAGCTTGCTCAATTTATCATAG
The DNA here is from genome assembly GCA_028455895.1 of Rhodomyrtus tomentosa. Classification (NCBI taxonomy): domain Eukaryota; kingdom Viridiplantae; phylum Streptophyta; class Magnoliopsida; order Myrtales; family Myrtaceae; genus Rhodomyrtus; species Rhodomyrtus tomentosa. The sequence continues at coordinate 4,759,442 of JAPCWY010000003.1, read as the reverse complement.
TTGATGAACAACCTTTTTTCTTGATTGAGCGTGTTGGATTTCGTGAGTATGTCAGTGAGTTACAACCTCTCTTCAAGCATATATCACGATTTACAGTGGCTAGTGATTGCATAAAGTTGTATCTTAGTGAAAGAACTTGTTTGAAGACCTACTTTGGTAAGCTTAATTCTAAGACCGCACTTACGACCGATACATGGATTTCTATTCAAAACATGAATTATTTGTGTCTCACTGCACATTTTATTAATGAAAATTGGACATTGCACAAAAGAATCGTTAATTTTGTGGTGATACATAGCCACAAGGGTAGAGAGATTGGGAAAATGGTGGAGAAATGCATCTACGAGTGGAGAATAGAAAAAAAAGGTATCCACTATCACCGTAGATAATGCTAGTTCTAATGATGTTGCAATTGAGTATTTGAACGGTAAAATTTCTAGCGAAGGACAATTGATCTTAAGTGGTAAGGTCTTACATATGAGGTGCACTGCTCATTTATTAAACTTGATTGTGAAAGATGGCCTGAAAAAAATAGATGTGTCTATTGAACGTGTTCGAAATGTCATCAAGTATGTGAGGAGTTCTTTCGTGAGAGCTAAAACATTTCAATCTTGCATTGAAAGTGAAAGGATCACTTACAAGGGTTCAGTGTGTCTTGACGTTGCAACTAGATGGAACTCCACTTATCTCATATTATACACTGCTCTAAAGTTCAGAAAAGCATTTGAAAGAATGGAAGAAGAGGACTTGTCCTTCGCTGGTGAGCTTAAAAATGATCTTCCTAAAAAAGACGATTTGGAAAATGCCATTATGCTTTCTGATTTTTTAGAACTGTTCCATGAAGCCACCAAACGGATGTCGAGGAGTTCATATGTCACTTCAAGTGATTATTTCGAGGGGATAGCTGCTTTGTATAAGTATTTGAAAGACGCAGCGGGTTCTTCAGATAAATAACTTAAAGCCATGGGCACGATAATGAAAGAGAAATTTGACAAATATTATGGGAGTTTAGATAAGGTAAATATATTGGTGTTAATTGCTGTTGCGTTGGATCCTACAAAGAAGTTGCATTATGTGAGTTTTTGTCATGGAGAAATTTATGATGATAATTTGAAAATAAATGAGATGTATGATAAGGTTAAGAGCACATTGGAAGAGTTGTATGAATTTTATGAGCAATCTCTAGCCTCAAGTAATAAAAAATGTGGTGGCCAAAGTTTGAGTGCTAGTAGTAGTGGTTCCGATGGTGATGGTAATGAAGGAACAAAAAGTATGACATCCAAGCTTGGAGGAAAATCTTTATGCTCTCGAAAAAAAAAGTGTGTGATGGTAACAAGTCTGAGCTTGATTGGTATTTTGAAGATGCAGAAGAAGATGCTCTTGATCTTGATCTTTTGATCTGGTAGAAGACTACTGGCTCCAAATATAAAATCCTATCTTTGATGGCTCGGGATATTTTGTCTGTTCCCGCAACTATCGTTGCTTCTGAGTCAACTTTTAGTACATCGGGTCGTGTTCTTGATGGTTTTCGAAGTTCTCTGACTCCTAAAGTTGTGGAAGCTTTGCTTTGCACTCAAGATTGGTTGAGAGCCGTTCGTATGCTGATTGATATTGAAGAGTGCATTGAGAATGCATAAAAGTTTGAGTCTGGTAATTTAAGTTTATATGTTTATATATTGTATTCTTTGTATATATTTTAAATGAAAGTCCTATTTAATCTCTTCTTTTTTCAGATATGCATTGTCTTAATGAGGAGATTATCATCGGTAAATAGAGTTTACGGCTTGAAGTGGAATTATTGTATGTGGTGATACTTTCTAATCATTGTTTCAGTTTAGTTTATGGTAATTTTAATTTAAAACTAATATTAATTTGTTTTTTCGTTTGGTTTTAGGTGGTTAGATTTCGGGTCGAGTGCAATCGAGATTGCAGACCAATTGTTCATGCTTGCTGGACAATTTGAGCTTTCATTCCCAGGAATCGAATGGTGCAGAAGATCTTACTTTTGTGACAAGTATATGGGCTTATAGAAAATGCCTGGTGCTTAGGATTTTGGCAGTGGAAAGGCTTTAGTGGCCATATTTTGACCTTTTTAAGTTTTTCGATGGTTTCCATGTAATGTTTGGACTTTTCCATGCCTAGAGTGTAGACCTGTTTCTGTATTTTTATCTACTCTTGGGTTTAGTTTTTATATGAACTTTCATTTAGAAAAAATCCATTTCTTAGGATTTACAAGGTACTGAATGATATTCAAGTAAAAGTTTATCTAGCCAGCTTTGTCTTCATCTTTTTCATTTACAGGTTTTGAAGAAGGAATTTCCGGAAGGCATTGACATAGTTTATGAGTCTATTGGCGAGTAAATGATTGATCTTTGGTTGAATACCTTGGCCATATTTACAGGAATTGTCTGATCAAATGAATCTGCAATTGATTTTGGCGGGGAAATGTTTCATTATTGCTGCTAAGGCATTCGGGTTGAGGGCAACTGTTCAGGTAACGATGAATAACGCTTCTTTCGTCTTCTTTATTTCGTGGTCTCTCCCTCTCTCAATTTCTATGCATTTTAGGTGGTTGATTTGCAAGTGTTTGCTTCTCCACGCATCACTCTGAAGCCTCTGGTTCTAACCTTTCCTTATTTTGCCAAGATATTCGTGTCTTTAATGGAGAAGGTGCGTTGAATAATTTCTAGTGTAGACTTCTTTATGTTTACAGGAGCTGCATTTACAAGGGTTTTTCTATAATAAGATAACCACAATCCTCTTTGTTGTCTAGTTACTATGTGTTTCTTTGTGCATCCAAATGTAGATTTTGGCTTTAAGCTTCTCGGAGCAGATGCTATGTCCATTCCAGGCCTTTATAAGGTTTGTCTAGGTAATGCTCTTACATTTGTGGTAAGGCTGATTTGAACGGATATCCCATTCTCCAACTTCACCAATTGTGGGCAATAACCATGTAAACTGCAAATAAAAAATAGGTTGAGAAAATACTACAACTATTACATTGTAATAAAACTTCTTGTTATTATATTCATGATTGTGTTCAGGAACTTATCAAGGATCAAGTTGCAAATATGTACCTTTGGCCTAAGTACCTAGAAGTACCTATTATGGATCCTTCTAAGTGAGTTTTCCTCTTTACGAACCGTTCCTTCCTATAACTCTGCTGCCACAACTTAATGAATATCGAGGTCTAATTCTATCACTGGTCCAACTACATGAATTTTTGCTTGTTCTTCTAGAGCTGCAAGGAAACCCGTTGGGATTCTTAATGTAAAGGTCCTGAAGAGAATGAAACTTAAAAAGAAGAACCTTTTGGGGAAGTCAGACCTTATGTGAAGCTAAAGCTTACTGAAAAGTTATCCATAAAGAAGACAACAGTGAAACTTAACAATCTAAATCCTGAATGGAATAAGGAGTTCAGTTTGGTGGTGAAGGACCCAGAATCTCAAGCCTTAGAGCTTATTGTCTATAACTGGGAACATGTAATTTCTCATCATTGGTACTTTAGTTATCCAGTTGGTTCAAATTTTCCTACACAATTTAGCCTATTAGACTATTGTTATTTTTCCCCCTCGGTTCCCTGCTGGACTTCGCTTTGTTTTTCTTTTCGTCTGAGTCGAGTACTTCACAGGTTGATGTCAGAAATATCAAGCAGGTTGATATCTGATGGTCATTTTCTAGAAAGGCCATGGATTGAAATGTGTATTGCGTACACCTAATGGGATCTTTAAGCTGCCTCTGTCGTTTGCATAGATCGGTAAAGACCATGGGTTGAAATGCGTATTGCTTTGTATAAGTATTTGAAAGACATGGGAATTGAAGTGGTGTATAAACAGGTTCTCGAGTACCTTGGAACCAGAACCGGAACCTGTGACAGGGTAGGTTCCAGGTTCCAAGATGTAAAGGGTAGGTTCCAAGTTCCAAAAAATAAAGAATCTGCACCAGCGGGTAAGTTCCAGGTTCTAGGTGAAATCTACCCAAAACTAGGAACCGTTCACCCCTACCCCAACCCCTTCCCTACCTCCAGGCGATCGGCCACGGGAGTTGCCGGCGAGGTCGAGCCCCCACCATGGCCAGGCGAGGGTCGACCTCGCAAGCCCATATTTGGTGAAAGATCAACTTGAAAGAGTATGGAGAGTCGCGCTAAGGGAGCCATGAAGTTCTTACCATCAGCAACGACACCGGTGAGCAAATGCGGCACCGTTCCGATCTGCGCCTGTTGCTGCTGGTGCTTCTACGAGCATATGTCGTAGCTCCATCAACCGCCGCTAGACTTCCATGCCTGAGCTAATCCCTCTTTGACCTCCTTTCACCACAACTCCAACTCCCGCCTCTGTCTGCATCTCTTTATGTGTCCAAAATCGATTCAATCCAACTTGCACCCTTCGACCAATCCTTACGAAATAGCCAAGAATACAAAGACTTCACGCATAAGCATCCGCAAACGACGCCCAAGTCGATATTGAAGCCTCTTATGCATCGTAAGGCCCCCAAACCTGTAGACTTCACGCGAACTGCTCAGAATTTCACAAGCATCTTTAACATCGCCTGGCCATGGTGAGGCTCGACCTCCCCTTCACTGGGCAAGGCAGCGACAGTGAGGTCGAGCCCTCGTAAGCCCAGATCTGGCGAAGTGGGGCGTGTTGGGATTACGAGGAGGAGGGGTAGTTGTCACGATGGAGGGCTAGGAAAGGTGGCTTGATGCCGACGGCACTTGCGGCAGAGGCATTCAGTAACGGTCTACTCGGCGGCGCTTGTAACAAAGGCATTCGGCAGCAGCCAACCGATAGAGCTGAAGGCGAAGGAAGCAGCGGGAGAGGGGAAGATGGACAGTGAAGGTAAAATGTGATTAACACTAAATGAGGGTAGTATTGAAAATTTTTCAAAAAAAACTAATTCTTGGCACTCGTGTTTGACGAGAATGCTGAAATCTCAAGGTAGCCTTGAAGCAGCCTACAGCTTTCAGCATTTTGAAGGTTCACTTTGAGCCAAGGCTATTTTCAATAAGTTTGCCAAGGGACTTTGGACACCCAAAGCCCATTAGGAAAGTAGTTCCCAAGCGCACCCATAGGATGGGTTTAGTTCAGCATTTAAAATGGGTTTTGAAAAAATGCTAATGCTTTTAACTCAAAGGGGATAAAGAAAATGCTAACTGCGTTTGGTAAAAACTCACTTGAAATGAGTTTTGGTTAAACTAGTGTTTTGTAAAAATAACTTTGCAAAATAGCTTTGAACATAATTTTTTATTTTTTTAATCAAAAATAGCCTTCGCCAGACTGGCAATGGTTTTGGTCGCCGACAAGCCAGATCTGCCGACTGTGGCCGTCGTCTGACCTTAGGCCGCCCTCGCTGAAGATTGCGCGACCCAAACGAAGGCCGATTGAGGTGAGGCGAACCCAAGAGACGGTCCCTTGGGGTCGCGCGACCCAGGAAATGCGCGACCTCACCTGGGCAACTGTCACCTGAGGTCGCGCGACCCCAGAGGGTCGTCGTCTGGGTCGAACGACCCCAAGAGACTGTCGTCGGGGTTGTACGACCCAAGTGGACAGCCGCCTAGGGTCGTGTAACCCAGGTGGACGACAACCTGTGGTCGCGCAACCCAGGTGATGGCAACCTGGGTTCACGCGACCCAGGAGCTGCCTATTGAGTTTGCGCGACCCAGCCGCTGCAGCCTGGGTTCGTGCGACCCATGCATTGTCGCTTAGGCAACAGCCTAGCTGGCCCCTCGCAATTCCTCAATCGGTCCTTGCCTGAACCCTAAGGTTACGTTTGGCAGTCGTTATATAAGACAGGATATGATAAAATTTATCATATCCTGTGTTTGGTTTCTAATCGGGATAGGATATAGCAGGATATAAGGGGGATATAGCCTAGATATAATTATCCTATGGGGGGTAGGATAAAGGTTGATAGAATTTCTTTTGTTTGTGGTATAAAAATTATTTTTTCTGAATAATAAAGTTCTTATATAATAAAATTAAAATAATTATTATTTTTAAATAAATTTGAATTCTAATGTTAGAAATAAAAATCAAAATAAAAAATATTTTTAATTTTTTTATAAATTATATTTATAATTTGGTTTCTTTCTTCTTTATAATGTATTGTTTGTATGTGTATACACACACGCAGTTAGTATCTATATCATTAAATATTTTAAGTATAATAGTATGGTTTGTTATTTAATAGAAAATTTTATTAAGAAACGATGGAAGGGAGTCAAAATAATGATAAAAATAGATTTATAATTAAAAAAAGTAAAAAATGAAGTAGAAGAAACTAGACTTTGAGTAAATATATTCAAACTTAAAAATGATTTTTCTAATTCTTAAAAAAAAAGAGTAATGAAATTTCTAAAAAAAACTAGCATCTCCATTTCTGTATTCTCTATTTCTAGTTCATGTAGAAGTTTCATGATTACTTGTAATTTTATAATTTATTATAAAACTTTAAGAAAATAGCGAGATAGTTGAAACTTATTCTTCTTCTTAGCTTTTTGGTTCACATCAAAAGTCTAAGGAAAGCGAAAATAAAGTCAAACCTCCTTCTCCTCTATAACCTTGTGTTTCATATTGAGGTTTAATGAATATCACAAAAAAGGTAAAACTTTTTAGCAAAAGTTGAATGTTTATATTTTCTTTCTTTTACTAAATTCAAAAGTGAATTATAAGAGATTCTTATATTTTTCGCTTATGCTTTTTCAAATTTATTTTACATTGATATATCGTATATACCAAATAATGAATATAATATGATATGAACATTTTCGGCTCTATTACTGCAATTCACAAAATACAGGATAGGATATGGCAAAATCTCTGGATTTCATATCTTATCCTATCAAGTCCTATCCTGACTAAAAATACAGATGACCAAACGCAGCCTAAGTCTTACCCCTCACCAACGAAGAAGATGAATAGTAACAGAGGGGCAAAGTTGGAAAAATGCAAAAATAGTGAGGATAGTTTTGGAATTAAAAAAAAACATTTTGCATTTGGCCAAATGATGATGTTGGTCCCTACTTAAATGTTGGCCTAAAAGCTGGACCAAACGCTTCAATAATTTTCCAAGAGGCTTTGAGGGATGAAAACCCTTTGAGAAAGCTGAACCAAACCCACCCATAGTACTTGAATCTGCATAGCATCGCTAGCAGGAACTAATCAGTTGAAAGAGATTTGGTAATTCATACCTCACATTCTATTTAATTCTGCTACAGTCCATTCAGTTTTCCCTACATGTCGCATGGCAAAGTTGAACAACTTTGGCAACCAACCTATGAAACTTCTGGCGAGAGTCCATGGAAGTTTCGCACGCATTTATCTAATCGTACCGGGGGAAGGAACTCTCACGCTTAAGGCATTTCCGAGATCGCGTCTCTTACAGAAGATAGGCTCGAGAGGACTTTCCTGAGCCGATGCCAAGCACAAAATTAGGCAATAACATGTTCAGTTTGTCCAATGGCCATATTTATCAGAGTTAATTTATTATTATTTTCTCAGAGTTATTAGTTCTTATCAGTTCATTTACTTGTTGCAATAAACTGGTATTTATTCCAACAGTTTAAAATACTACATAAATGTCAAGCAATTCTGGAAAATTATATATGTATTCATATGTCAACATTTAACTATCGTGAAAGTTTCAAATATTTGGACCAAAAGATTAAATCTTTCAAAAGATTCAAATCAAACAAAAGCGAAAAGTAAAACTCTATCAGGACGGTCCCTTATTCAAGTTGGTTGTCACAAATTTTAGCGGTCTCCAATAGAGCTCATACGCAATAGAAATTGAAAAATTAAGGTATGTTTCGTACATTTATAGATGCGTACATCTGTGTAAGTATGCTAGGCATGTCTTATGTGGGTAGATAAGTACATGAAGAATATGTTAATTAGGCTCACAGATCTTTCTTTCTTTTCCCTTTCTTTTGCGGTCGGAAGCTCACACATCTTTCAAAATGCTGTGAATTCGCAATTTACCACTCAAGCTATTCCAGTAATAATTAAGAATTAAATTAAGCATCATGAAAAGGAAGGGTGCAAAGTAGATTTGGCAAAGAGCTCGTATACTAGCTAGTTATTTTAGTATTTACTGAAATTTGAAGTGTTATGTGGTGTATTAGTTCATAAATTACTTTATTGTATCTCTTAGTAAGTCGAAAAAATTGCCCAAGTGTCTTTTTCGCTAAGCTTCATCCTCCGGTGTCAATTTCGCTTAGTGGGATAAGCTTTTTCTTTGGGCCAAAAATGGTGGCTAATAACCAGCAGCTGACTTTAGCTTAGTTAGTTCTAATTCTATCATAATTTTTTTTTTCGTTTGATAAAAAAAAAAAGCCTCAAACTTTTGGTTGAATCCTAATTCTACTATATTTTCTTTGTCTAATAAAATACTACAGGTCCACTCCCAATTCCACCTTTTTCTTTTTTTTCTTTTTACAAAATTGCCAACTTTTGCTTAAATCTTGTATTTGTCTGTGTTAACCCTTCAGCTAAAATCGCCTTTAGTGATGTGTCATTTTCACGTCATTACGCTAGTTTTTTTCACAAATTTTATAGCAAAGAGACGTATTTCGGAGATAAATTTTGTGGAGCAATTTGGATTGGTTTTCTTCCATTGCTCTTACTCGTAAGGGTGCATTTTGAGCATTGGGCTTTCAGCATTTGGTCAAATGCTAAAGATTTTTTTTATCCTTTCAATGCTTTCTTCACCAATTCTCTAATTTTTTTATTTTGCCCTTTTCTGTTACTATTCATTTTCTTCACGTGAGTGTGGTCGATGAGAGAAGATGTCACGCTTCTCACCTTTCGGGCCTGCTAACATCCTGCCACGGCCGTTTACTTGAGTAGTTACTAGGATCAACGGCGAACGAATTAAGTGCAATATGAAATGCGCATGCAGAAGCGGCGAACAATCTCCTTAACAAAAAATTTTCTTCCAAACACAATTACTCAGGATGCAAAAGAGAGATTTAAAACTTACTCCATACCTTCCTCCAAAAACGTCAAATACACCTCAAAGGATGACAATCGATCATTTCTGCAATACAACTTCCATTAATAAAATAAAGGTAGATGAAGTTTAACCCCACAGAGCTATACATGTGTTTATAACCCAAAATGAGAAAGCTGCTCCCTAAGGCTACAAAAGAAATACAGTCAGGCAAGGTATCTACTTCAAAAGGGTATCTTCGGAAGTCAAATTCATAGCAGTCACGAGACATCCGTCATTCAGGACCTGAAATGTTATCCCACGACGGGGTGAGAATAAATTTCAACAAGTCATTCCTAACCCTAAACTAGGCCATTAGTATCTCCATATATTTTGAAAATAAATAATTCTAATAGAAAGCATAATCATGGTGTTTAGGACAATAAAAGAGGTACGACAAAATAGGCACCTAATTTAATCCAATTCAAGACGGGATTTCACTATTCAACCTAAGTTTCGTACTTTAGGCAATTAAACAATCAACTACTTGAATAAGGCATTACATCAATAACTTGATTTTAACTATTCAGCCCTCGTCGTAGCGCCCGGGACATAGCTTAATAATCACATTGTATTAGGTAGGACTCTCGTCGTAACGCCCGGGTCTAATAAACTCATCTGCCCGGACCCCCCGTAAAAATGGCTCTTAGGTCATACTTGCATTTGGTAAATGCCATCGTCGTAACGCCCATGCTATTATATGTTTACCAGGACCCCCCCGTAAAAGCGGCTCTCGAGTCATGCTTTAACTTTAATAGGTTAATATGTGATTTAGTACTTATAATTCTCATTCCAATGGCCAATTGCACTCAAGATCACTCAGTCAAGCAATTAACCATCAAGGCACATAGCCACGATCATAGGTCATCCATGAACATTCGATTTGTTTTGCACTTTCTAGCCAAAATCCGGTTTAGCCAATCAAACCACTTCACTTGCTCAAATTAAGTTAGAATGATTTCAACACATGCTCAAGACCCCAAGATCATTCATGACCAGAATAGGACTTCATCGTTTAACCTCAATTTCGCCATTTTTAAGACCAAGAAACGACCAAGTGCGGTTCATCCATTCCATGGCAGGTTCGGTTTTTCCATGACCAGGCTTACTCTAAGCAAGACTGACATAAATCTGTTTACGTTTTTGGCAATCCAACTTTAGAATCATATTCTTCATGATCTTAAGGCCGCGTGGGAGAAAACGGGGCTCAATTTGGACTCCGTACGACCTAGAACGAGCCATTCTAATTTCGATGGGCGCTGAAAACGGGATTATATGGGCTCTCGGGTCATTAATGTTTTTATCACAAAACAGCCCTTAAAACCCTGCCAATCCACCCATAAATCATCTATGAGTATCCTAATATCCTAATAAAGAGTTAGGGGGTTGAGCACGTAAAAATCCTCTGACAAGGGCTGCAAGTCCACGGCCAACTCTGGATAGCAAGATTTCAATTTCTAATCCATGAAACAAACTCGTTCTTAGCCATTATAAACTACTAAAACTCAACCTTAACCTCATAAACATATTTCTAAACATCCTAACTAGGCTTAAGAGGTGTCTTATCAAAAGAACAAGGTGAAACAAGCTCCAAAACTAGCTCAAGAGCTCCTCGGGTCAGGTTGGTCAGAACAGCGACCACTTCGGCTTCCGGTGGCCCTACGGACCAATGGCGACAGCGAGATGGTGGTCTAAGGTGGTGAGGGCGACGGCAAGAGAGTGTGGGGTGTGGTGGTGGTCGGCGTAGTGGCTCGCAGCCTCCGATGGCCGGCAACGATGAGAGCGAACGAGAGAGAGTGAGCGGCGTCGAGAGAGAAGAGAGATTAGAAGGAAGGGAGAGTTAAGAGAAAGAAAAGAGGAGGGAGGTGGTCTTGTGGTTTTGGCCAAATGGAAGAGAAGAAGAACAGTGAATAGTGTCTTGAGTCATTCCCAAAATTCAAATCCAAGGGGACCCTTACCTATGCATATTAGACTAGGCTTTATGGTTGAATGATTTTAGTGACTTGTCTCTTGCCCTTGGCCTCTCAAATGGACCCCTACCCAAACTTGTCTTTTTCCTCATTAATTTAAGAGGACAATTGACCAAGATGCTCTCATGAATTCGGCCAAAGGTGGGGAAGTGCAAATGACCATCTTACCCTTACTCATTTCTAAAGGAAATGGCGTTATCCTAGGGTAAATGGGTAACTTCCACTTTCCTAATTCATACGAGGCGAACTATGATCTTAATTTCTCTCGATGAGGCGACGTCCAATTTGTTAGTAGTGGAATCCTTAAAAGTCCGGCCTCTAATCTCAAAGTCCAATTCATTGTCAAATTCAATCGTTTGTCATTCCAGCATATCTCAAACTAACGGATAACTCTTAGGAGTTACGCGTATCAACCCGCGACTAATGTCACGATTAAAAGTTATTCAAGTTAGAGCGACTTTGGTTGTCATGTAATTGCAATGGTCAATCACTAGTTACGAAAGACGCGATCGTCAGGAATCGATTTAGGTTAATTTGCAAATCATGCTATGGCCATACGGAATTACCCATAAATCAATTACATAACGCTAGCAAATCGTTCTAAAACCGTTCTTAGATCGACTTTTATTGGCACAAGATAACCCCTTGACAATCCTTATGATCCAAGTATTGGTCTGAGATTTAACTGAAATACATCGATAGGCATTAATTCATTCATAAGTTTCGAGTTAAGGTCGAAATTCAGAATGTCACGGTAGAGGAGGCCGGATCTGGCTGGCCACCCAAGCAAGGACGCTTGGGTCACACAAAACCAATCGATGGCACATGGGTGGCATGACCTCAGGCGGTCCTCGCTTGACCCTCGTTGGAGGCAACCTCAAACAATGTCCGCCGGTGCCAAATTTGGCTTGTCGACAGCCTGAGACCTTCATCGCTCTAGCGAAGGGTTTAAGTTTTCTAATAGAAAAAATATGTAATTGCATCCAATACCCTTTTGCAAAGTTATTTTTATCAAATATCATTTAAACCAAAACCCATTTTCAAAAGAGTTTTTATCGAACACAATTGGCATTCTCAAACCCTTTTAGGCCGAAGGAATTTGCATTTTTCAAAAGCCCATTTGAAATGCTGAACTAGCGTAGCCAAAGTCTTACTTCCATCTTGCTCGTAGATCTTTGATGTTGTGCTTAGTATTCAATTTGCCTCTACTCTGAAGAAAGTCTTCCTTCCATCTCACTCGAAGATCTTCGATGTTGTGTTTATTCTTCAATCTCTCATGGTCAGAAATCTTCCACCTCTTACATTAGAGAATTCGCACTAGAGATACTATGCTCAGGACATCAAACAGCTCGAGCTGGTAATTTTTCCATCTCTCGATTGTTAAGAAAGTTTTTGGATATAGTGTTAAAATGGGTAGATTTGAGACTCAAGTAAAATTTGATGATTTTTTGAGAGATGATAAAGTTTAGGGTTGAATTTTGATTATACTTAAAGTTGAGAATTTTTTAAGGGACTATAAAATTTAGGGTAAAACTAGAGCATATTTTTTAGGTTACAGGGGCCAGAAATAGTCGGACAAGTTGAGAACTCGAGTTTGAGCATTTCATGAATGACCCGGGCCAATCCGACCCGACGGGCCGACGATATCCACAGACCCTAGACGAACCAGTCAAGCATGCGATTGCCTTGGAACCCGAGCACAAGATCGTACTTCTTCATCCACGTGGCCTCATCCAGTTGGCCCATTCTCTGGAATCCAATGACGCCTTTTTCGGGGTTATAAGAAGCCACCGTCCTCCCGCTTCCCTCACCACCACCTTTGCTCTGCCAGCAAGAAAAATGGCGCCAAGCGGCCTCCCCTTGCCGACCATCTTCCCGGCGCTCCGCGCCCTCGCGATCCTCCTGCTCCTGCACCCTCTCCCTCCTGTCGCCGCTGGACACGACTACTTCGACGCCCTCCACAAGAGCATCCTCTTCTTCGAGGGCCAGCGCTCCGGCAAGCTTCCCCCCGACCAGCGCGTAAGGTGGCGGAGCGACTCGGCTCTCCACGACGGCGTCACCGCCGGTGTAAGTCACCCCACGACACCCCCACATTTTCCCATTCCTTTTTCCTTCTCGCAATGCAATGCGTGTCGAGTTCATTTTGACATGTTATCCGATTTTGACGCGATAAATGTGATTTAAAAAAAAAAAGAACGGCAGAAAATTCTGATGCAGTGTCTCATAATCTGCGAAGTGCGGGGTGTAATTTTTAATAATTTTGTGAAACAACATATGAAATTTCATGTTAAGTTTCTTGATTTCGACGCCGCGAACTTCCTAACCGAAGTATCTGCGTTTATCGCCGCATTGCCAGGTGGACTTGACGGGAGGCTACTACGACGCGGGGGACAATGTGAAGTTCGGATTCCCGCTGGCCTTCACGACGACGGTGCTGTCATGGAGCGTCATAGACTTCGGGCGGAAGATGGGCCCGGAGCTTCGGAACGCCGTGAGGGCTGTGCGGTGGGCGACGGACTACCTGCTGAAGGCGACGGCGGTCCCCGGCGTGGTGTACGTGCAGGTGGGCGACGCCTTCTCCGACCACAACTGCTGGGAGCGGCCAGAGGACATGGACACCCTCCGCACCGTGTACCGCATCGACCGGGCCCACCCCGGCTCCGACGTGGCCGGCGAGACCGCCGCGGCGCTGGCCGCCGCCTCCATCGTGTTCCGGTCGCGTGACCCGGGCTACTCTCGGTTGCTGCTCGATCGAGCCGTTAGGGTACGTCCCTGTCTCACTGAATTTAGACTCTGTCACCCTCTGTTTTCCCCTCTTTTCTCTATCTCCTTATTCACGAAATGAAAAGGACGACGGAAAATCAAAATGCGTCGAGCTTTTTCTTGATTTTGATTGGGCGATTTCTGTTTTACTTTTATCTTTGACTGAGATGAGAACGGAACGGTGGTGATTTGGTCAGAAAAAAGGTCGCGGTCGCGGTCGTGGTCTCCGTCGCGGTCGCCGTCGCCTCTGCAAATGATTTCTTTTTCCATTTTCTTTAGCGCACTGCACGGTAAGGTAACAACATAGATTGCGCAAACATTCCCGGATTCCGATGCACGTTTAGAATTGTCGTAACCTCGAAATTATCGGCGAACTTGGTCATCATGTGCTAATGACAAACAAGAATATTGACCGGGCAACTCCCATTGTTCCGCAGTAGCCTACATTCTTCGACACGTAAAGTTTTCATTTTGCTCGCGACTCAAAAAAAAAAAAAGAAAAGAAGTTTTCATTTTGCTGCATCATCATTTGAATATCGTGAGAAAGAAAGTTGCTGACAATTACGACATTAGTGCAAAAGAATACTTTCGCTAACAAGCACTTGAATATATTTGTCAAGCACTCTTTTTAAAAGGTGGGTTTTTGTTTTGTTTTTTTTTTTTTCATTTGTAGCGTTGCTACTCTGAAAAACTAAATTATCATATGCGGGTACATGAAACATTCCTCAAGGAGCTACTTGTCAAGGTTGAAAGAGACCAATAACGTTGCTCGATCAGAAACATTCATTGCAAACAAAAACAAAAGAAGAAACGGAAAAAAGATAATACGGAGGGACCGTTGTTGCGGTGGACATGAGTATGAACGGTCTTTTTGTCATTGAGGTTTGTCTCTCTCACACTCTCTCTCTCTCTCGGTCGGTGTGAAGGTGTTCGCGTTTGCTGACAAGTACAGGGGCGCGTACAGCGGCAGCCTGCGCCGGGCGGTGTGCCCTTTTTACTGCGACGTCAACGGTTACCAGGTAAGCCTTGAATCCCGAATCTCCGTTGGATCTGTCGGGAACAAGTTCGGGAGCCGCCGGATTGACGCGAGGGTCGTTGCCGCAGGACGAGCTGCTGTGGGGAGCGGCGTGGCTGCACAAGGCGTCCCGGCGGAGGCTGTACAGAGAGTACATCATGCGGAACGAGGTGGTGCTGCACGCCGGGGACACCATCAACGAGTTCGGCTGGGATAACAAGCATGCCGGGATTAACGTCCTCCTCTCCAAGGTATTAAACTATCAATTAAGCATCAACCCTTTTCGGTTACTCAGAACCATTTAATTAAGGAGAGTGTTTGCTCGGAGAATTTATTAGCCTAAGCGCACCTGCTTATCACAAACAAGCAACGCAAAATTCAGCCAATGTGCGTGTGCGAATATCCTCCAGTTTCGAATTTTCCTTCAATCACGTCGTGGGGTCGGCATTGTCCATCAATAGAAGTAGTGGTGAACGAGGAGCGGTCATTCTCTTGAAACTAGCATCCAAAAAATTGTATACTCGCGCCATGCCGTGCCGTGCCGTGCCGCCTGTGCTCAATTGTCACATGGAGTGGCAGCGGCATTATTTTCAGCGGCCAAGCCACGTGTATCACCTTCAGAAAGGGGACAAGTCCTGGTAAATAAAGAAGGAAAATGTTGGTCAATCTCCCTCAGTTTTCACATCCATTAATGGGGAGCAGTCGGAATGGAGGGAAGGATGTAGTACCATGGTGTCACGTGATGCTACCCAAAGGTGGCGAGCTACGTATGAAAAAGTCTTGAGATGGGTCCAAAAGTATATACCATCTGAGGAAAAGAAAGAAGAAGAAAAGATTGGTTGGAAAAGATGTGGACCGTCTTGGGGGGGAACATTGGCTTTAGACTTTAGCTCTCATTTGTCGAGAATCATGGGGAAAAGGAATTTCGAATAATTTAAGGGGGTCTGGTTGTGGGCTCTATCGACCCTACATACTTATTTTTATTTTTGGGCTCATGTAGAAAGATAGATGACCGATTATAAATGTATTTAGCGAAAAAGAGTTGAACGTTTAAGGCGTCGGTCAACTATACTATGACAAAAAAAAAATCAACATGTGAACGATTATAATACTTCCATCATATGATTAATTAGCAAAACGTAGGTTTATATTTTGACCAGAAGAAAGAAAGCTTTAGTTTTACACGAAAAGTTGCGGAGATAATAACTAACAGGAGCAGGAAGGGGGGCCCTGTGCAGCTGATAATTGCACATGATGTTTGGGCGCGACCTTGCGCTTTCATTTTGATTTTCCACTTGTGGGGGCCACGTTTCCTTTTTTAAATCTTTCCAAGGAGTTGAAATCTAAATCTGTCGAAAAATGGTGGCCGAAAAGTCGAGAATGCCATCACGATGGGGACCGTCTAACCGGAGCAGCAGATCATTGGGATTAGCTATGGGGGGCCATTTCTGTCTTTTGCCGTTGCTGAATCGAAAGAGGACGGGGAGGGGGTGGTGGGGGCCGCCACCTAGTTTTGGCGACGGGTTTGGATTGGGAAGTGGGTGACCGTAAAAAGTCCCTGAATGCAATTTTCTATACGTGTGGGGCCCTCCTCTGGACTGAGCTGCACCAATCACTGCGCCGCGTGGCATGTGCATAAAGCCTGTGACGACGGCTCTTCCCATGCTATTACCACAAAAATTCTTTTTTTTTTCCCCTTTTTTGGGCTCACTCGGGAAATTAAAAAGTTAATAATCATAATTTCTATAAGAAAAGGGCAAAAGAGAGAGAGAGAGAGAGAGAGAGAGAGAGAGAGAGAGATTTGCTTTCGGGGGAAAAAGTGAATGCGACTTCTCGATAGATGCGTCTCTGTTCTTCTCACAGTCGGAAAGATTAGCCAGTTGGCATTGTAAGCCAAATAATTTGTGAAACATTTCGTTTTATTACCTAGCGCATCTTTAATTGCTATTATTATTGGATTCACAGGAAGTGCTGATGGGAAGAGCAGATTACTTCCAGTCGTTCAAGGCCAATGCAGATGGGTTCATCTGCTCTGTTTTGCCCGGGATTTCTCACCCTCAAGTTCAATACTCTCCCGGTACATTTTTTTTTTCTTTTTTTTTAACCTATTTGTTTATTCCATACCACGCTCACTCGACCGCCCAACCTGAACTAAAGTGACCGTGGAATGAGATTAAGATCTGTATCGCACGCACGCACGCACGCACGATTTAAGCAGTGGTTTGTTCCTATAGAGTACAAAAGTGAAATTTATGAATGGCCATAGTCAGTTTAGTCTTTTGGGTGCTTGCGGTTTTCGATTCTGTGCTAACTTTTCTCGAACATTTTTCTCCGCAAAAAAAAAAGGGGGTTTGATATTCAAGGCGGGAGGGAGCAACATGCAGCACGTGACGTCACTTTCCTTCTTGCTATTGGCTTTCTCCAACTACTTGAGCCACGCCAACAAAGCCGTCCCCTGCGGCGGCACCTCCGCTTCTCCCGCTCTCCTCCGTCAACTGGCCAAGCGTCAGGTCTCTTCTTTATCCCTCCTCGCTTCGAAATTAATTTCTTTTCTGCCTTTTTTTAACAAGTATTCTAATATTAAATGAAGTCGACTCGAGACTGCCCCCCCACTTTCGATCTCTGCGAGGGAGATGTTGGCTAAGGATGTTTTCCGATTTTATTATATTTTTTTACCAGGTGGACTACATTCTTGGGGATAATCCGCTGAGCATGTCGTACATGGTCGGCTACGGGGCGCGCTACCCGCAGAGGATCCACCACAGGGCCAGCTCGCTCCCCTCGGTGCGGGCCCACCCGGCCCGCATCGGGTGCAAGGCGGGCTCCCGCTATTTCCTCAGCCCGGACCCGAATCCCAACCTGCTGGTAGGGGCCGTGGTCGGCGGGCCCAACGTCACTGACGCCTTCCCGGACTCGAGGCCCTTCTTCCAGGAGTCCGAGCCCACGACGTACATCAACGCCCCGCTCGTGGGCCTGCTCGGGTACTTCTCGGCCCACTCTTAACTTTTGCCCTCCGCAGTGAAAAGGCACAAAGATCTGAAGTGGTGCGCCAAGGTCACCCTACCTGTGTGGACAGCTGCAATTAATTTTATGGTTATGAAAAAATATGTCTTTAAATGGTGATTTATGTTATTAATATGGATAAATGAATGTAGTGAATATATTTACCTATCTTTTTTGTTTTGGGCGGAGTATTAGATCTATGAAGTGTAATAATATTTCTTTTATCACCAGCATACTTAAATTTTGCCATTTCGATTTATTTCACGATTAATATTAATAATCTACGCCATCGGTCTCTCTCTCTCTTTCTCTCCAGTTTACAAGGAATGCTAATCCAAATCACAAGCTCTTAATGGGTCCGCGACGCCGGTGATAGCATCAGCGATGAAGGTAGGTGGTGGTCAATTGAACAACACTAACATAAATCATCGAAAGCTTTATTGTGGAAAAAGAAAAGGAAAATCAAAAGGAGGAAAGAAAAAACAAGTGATTAAGAAAGAGTTCGAAACAAATCTCAGCAATTAAAATCATTTATGACTACCGACCATTTTGCGAATGTAGTGTTGTGAAGAGAAAAAGATAAAGAAAATTCAGTTAGTGAAAACTGAAATAGCATGAAAGATTTTCAAACATTTCACGAATGTTAGTCTCAGTTTGTCGTCGTAAAAAAGAAGGATAAGGCTTTTTTTTCCTTTTTTTTTTTTGGACATAATTGTAGCATCGTAGCATATATTGTCACAAAAAAGTTCAAACCACTACGTAGAGATCTAGATACGGATGAGAGATAAACTTGTGCGTTTACTTTGATTTTGATTAGTTAAATATGATATTCAGCGGGTTAGGTTAACTGCGCACTCTGACCGCGTCATTATCGGGGTACGATGGGCATCTACTAATTTGATCTGGCTTTGGACAAATCCGCAACCCCCTCATACCTTAAAGAGGGAGGCATCAATTGGAGATTATCAGAACAAACAGATTATTCACCAATTTTCAATTGTCGTTATCGATATGCTTTCGCCTACCTTATCTCGAGTTATGAAAAAGGGCGAAAGTGTTAAAGAAAATCTAAAATTTATCGCATTAGTATCAATTTAATCATAAACTTTTTTAATTTAGAGATAATTCAATCTTTCCGGCTAATTTTAATTGGATATTGTTGACATGGACGCTGTCAGGCCTATATCGCATGATTAACGCTAATATGGACATTTTTAAATAGCATTTTTATAATTTCTTATTTTTTACCCTTTTTTTCTACTCTTTCTCGGTGGCCAGTGAGGGCAACCTCCCCATGCATGAGTTGGCCTCGCCCTTGCTTAAGTGTCGCCAGGCAATGCCGCGTGGCCAAGGCAATGCCCGACGAGGTCACCCTTGCCTAAGCAAGGGTCAGCCTCGCCAGATTTGGCAAGGCTGGAGTCGCCTATTGGCCTAGCCAAGGCTAAGGTGGCCACGCAGGCATTCGCTCTCACCCTAGCAAGGCAGACCGTTGCCTGTGTTGACGAGGACCAGCCTCACTCAAGGAAGGCTAGCCCTCGATGGCCATCGAGAAAGAGGAGGGAAAAAAAAAACAAAGGAAAAAGGAAAATAAAATATTTAAAAATGTCCATGTTAGCATCGATCGAGGCCGTGTCACGTAAATCGACCAGTGTCCACATTAGCACCATCCAGACAAAATCCGTCGGAAGGATTAAATTGACTCTAACTTAAAATGTTTAGTACTAAATCAACTAATACGATAATTTTAAGTTTTTTTTTTTGTTTGTCACATTTTTTTCCCATGAGAAAGCTAGTGGACATAAAGCGTTTGAGGGAACATATGTACTATGTAGTGTCAGCACTCATCCCCCCTATCATTCATTCGTAAATTGAGTCGAACCTTGTAATTAACCCGAGTTCGGCTGGATAGATACTCGATATCAGCTCACCTGAGCAGGACTCGAGCTACTGCATTATCTTGTCAAGCAGAGCTCGAATTTGTCTGTACTCAAACCGACAAGCTTGCGAGCCTAATCAAGCTATTGTCCCGTAAATTTTTTTTACCTGCATAAAATACTCAAAATCACAGTTGAACAGAGCTATTAATTCGAGCCTGAGTTTTTTTATGAGTGGATCGGAGTTGACTCGAGTCGAACTCGGGATTCTCTACTTTTCTAGTTGAATCTGGAACAGTCATTTGTGCTCGAGCACCAAGTATGCGTGTCGAGTTGATCTCGAGGTTAGCAGTTAGAAATGCATTTTCTTAACTCGTCTCGATTGCAACCTTTTAATGATAGAGTAGGTTAGGGTTTGGTGGTATTAATCTCCTCTTAACCCAAAAGACATCCAAAAATTAGCTTAAAATATGAAAATTTCTCTTATACTTATAAATCGATTACTAGCTCCTTTCACAAACGATATGGGATAACCTCAACAATCTCTCGATTGTAACCTTATCAATGATAGAGTAGCTTAATGTTGGATGGTCTTGGACCTCTTTCAACCCAAAAGCCATCCAAAAGCTAGCTTAAACGATGAGATTTTTCCTCACACTTATAAACCCAAAAGCCATGGATCGGAGTCCGCGACAACCCGTATCTCTCTCGTGTGACTGTTGGGTCCAAACTTGTTAGTAACTTGGACTCTGATACCACTGTTGGGTGGTTTTAGGGCCTCTCTAGACCCAAAATTAGCTCAAATGTTTAGACTTTCCCTCACTTATAAACCGATCACCATTTCTTTCCACAATCAATATGGGACAACCCAAACACCGAGGCACTAAAAGGCCGAGAAAGGTGTATCGAAGACGAATCACCATAAGCACAGAGTTGAACATTACATCTAGTATTAACTACAATAGCCTTAGACTCGGTTGAAAGTCCCCACATCGCCATATAATATACATGAATTAAGATGGTGTTCTTTAAAAATAAAAGAGAATTAATCCAAGCAACCAGGTCATGAACTTCATATTTGGTTCACATTCATCCCGAGGTCTGACTTGTCCAAAAATCTGATTGAAAATTACAATTAAAAAACAAGATGCCGACGACCCTACAACATTTTTAATTATCATATGGTCGTTATTAGGAAGGCTCAAATTATTTTATTATTTTATTTTATTTTGCAGTAGGAAGGCTCAATTGATCGTAGGTTGTGATGTGGAATTGGGCCCTTCGATTTGTCCTGCTATTTAGAGTTTGCCGACACGAAAATGGAAGTGAAAAGTCAAACTTATTTATCTGCAATATCCGATTTATCGTAGCATATATCAATAATCATTCCGTTCGGATTGATATTTATAAGCATGCAATTTAGTTGAATTTACACATCACTATTTACAGTTCACCAACGGGAGACACGCCCCGTCAATCACTCATAATGGATTGCAAATATGCGCGCGCGCTCTCTCTATATATATATAGAGCATGTTTGGTATAGCTGTTATTAAATTGTACCATATTTTTTATGTTAAGCAATACATGTTTTAAAGCTCAAAATCGGGCCAGACGGTTTTTCAAAAGCTGTTACATAATTCGGAATTTTTTTTAGTCAAAAGCGTATCAATTTTCTGGAATAAAAAAATAAATTATGATAAATTTATATAAATATATCAATTTGTGGTATTCACCATATTAACGATATAATTCGGGAGGTGTTGATAGGGTCGGGTGTTTGTAAAACACTTTAATCGGGGAAGGCTCGACGAGAATTCATCACATAAAAACAAGAAATTGAGCCAATGGCAATGGAGAATGGACCCAGTCAATCGATCGAGGAAGACGCGATTGGCACAGGCAGCCTCGCAGGCACCGCTTGTCTCAGTAAAGGACAACCCAGTCTCACTCACCCACCAGAGACAGTTTCCAACCGAAGCAGCTCTCTCTCTCTCTCTCTCTCTCTCTCTCTCTCTCTCTCTCTCTCTCTCAAGGATGGGTGCACCAAAAGACCCGGACGCTCGTGACGAAGCTGCTCCTTCCCAGGAGCCTTTGCTGCTGCCGCCGCCGGCGACTGGAGTTCCGGTGACTCTGCAATTTCATAGATGTTCACTCCTTGAAGCACAGGCGATGGGTGAAGCTGTGTATCTTGAATATGGATTATTTGTATAAATTACCACTTGTATTTAACTAAGATTTTATTTAGAACGATATCATTTTAATTTTATGTTTCATGTTTTAATTTTATCATTGCTATAGAAAAGAGCAAAAATATATATAAAAAAAACCCACATTAGTATTTTCGATTAGTATAAGTGGATCGAGTTAACAGAATTAATTGATTGCATCAATTTTACAATTTTTAAGATTTGATTACATTTTTTTTTATTTTTTGTAAATTTTATGACTGAGACGACTTTGGGTGCACATATTCCTGACTATATTCATATGTTAGTGATGTTGACAACCGGCAGGTGGCCAATAAGCGACCCGACGCGATTGAATATGTTATGTGGACATCATCTGTATTTACATTCAATTTGGAAGACGCGTTTGGTAGGGACGACGACTTGACCCTACCATGGACAAAACCGGTCTCGCTCATTACTGCTTATATAATATCACCATTGCTCATCCACCAAGCACAAAATCCAAACAAAGCATCTCTCTCTCTCTCCCTCTCAACAAGACAACGAGATGAGCGCACCAAAGGACCCAGAGTCTACCGACAAGGCTGCTCCTTCCCAAGGGTACCTGCCGCCGCCGCCGCCGCCGGTGACGGGAGTTCCGGTGGTCACTCTGCCTCCATCGTCGGATTACGGCGCCTGGTCCACGGGTCTCTGCGACTGCTTCTCCAACTTCGAACGCTGTGAGTTCACAGTTGTCGCTCCTCGAAGCCACGGGTGATGAGTGAAGCCGCAATTACTTGATATAATCAGTTGGTTGATTAATGGATGGTCTTGTGCAGTTTGCATAAGCTTCTGGTGTCCCTGCGTCACGTTCGGCCAGATCTCAGAGATCGTGGACAGAGGAGCTTCCTGTGAGTAACTTTCAAAATCTGCAGCTTAAAACTTAGCAGGGCAGAGAGAGAAACGAAATTGCTATTTAACGCACGGCGTCTATTTTCGGTTTATTCGTTCTTTATTAGCGCTCGACGACGACGGCCAAAAAAAAAAAAAAAAAAGAGGATTTTTCATGTGCGAAAATCCGAGGTTCTCATCAACCAAAGTAGGAAGAGAGAGAGTGCAGGGACTTTGGTAATGTTGGATGTCGAAGAAATTAACGCTGCTCTATTAAAACTTTTTGGAAATTGTTTTAGTTTCAAAATTGTGCTCGAAAAACTTTCGGAACATAAACTGTTTTTAAGCGAAAAAAGAATTTTTCTTTTTTTTAATTTTGAAACACTTTTTAGAAACAATTCGAGGACGAGCTCGTGCAAGCCCCACCATCGACACGGCCGCTGCTCGTCGTGGGCCAATAACCATTGGCCAGTGGCCGTTCTTCGGGGCAACGTCGATTCTTCCTTTTGGCAAAAAAAATTATTATTTTTTTAACTACCAAACGCGTTTCTGTTCTCAAAAATCGTAATCGAGAATAGAAATATAAAAAAATATTTCTTTTTTAAAAATATTTTTAGGAATAAAAACGTTACGAAAGTCAGGTCAAGGAAGAGGGGATCACTTGAGTCAAGGCTAAGACCCACACACAAACCCAACAGCCTGTCCTCTTGCCAGCTCATGGTCGGTTAACGTGTTAGGACTTTTATGGAAACGGCTGTATTGGTTGGATTTTGTAAAGTTTGAGGACTAGACTGAACAAAAAGAAAAAAAAAAAAGATCTTGGACCACCGTTGTCGTTATATTTCTAACTTTTTTTTAATCAACTTTGATAGATCCAAGTTAATAGCTGCTGCATCGCTAAAAGCTGGGATTAGGGAATTTCTAGCACGATTATACATGATGATAGATGATCGATTATCGACAGCCGAATTCATCATAGTTCTTGTGTTTGCAGCTTGTGGTGTCAACGGCGCAATCTACTTCCTCATCGCTTGTGTCACTGGGTGCTCATGCTGCTATTCCTCCTTCTACCGTCTAAAGATGAGGAAGCAGTACAGGATCGACGGGAGCGCCGCCGAGGACTTCGTCCTCCATTGCCTTTGCGAGCCGTGCGCCCTCACCCAAGAGTATCGCGAGCTCCAGAATCGCGGATTCTACCCGTCCCTCGGTAAATATCATGTTTAGGACATATTTCCTTTCAGTTCATTTCTTTATCATTGGACTTTGAGATACTTTTTAATTGGATAATTTGATATGGTGGCACGTATAGGTTGGCATGAGAGCGTGGAGAGGCAAAATCATGAGATGGCAATGGCTACAATGCCACCAGTGGCTCCTATCGTGGAGGACGGCATGAAGCGTTGATCGTTTTGAACTATGCTATTTTATCATATTTGGGATATGATATAGTTTCGAATGATAACCTGAACACGGACAGTTTCCGAAATAGCATCATTGAAGGGCTTTTGAGTTATGTGTTGTAACTATATAATCGTTGGTGTCAGTGTATCTTAATAATGCGAAGGACGAATGTAAGTGCACCTAGATTGCTTCACAAAACTAATATACTAAGTGTTGTGGAATAACGTTGTCTGGTGTTGAATATCTCGTTTGAATTCTCACCTGAAATCTTTCTCATAATTTAGTATGCCATTTGTGCAAATAATGAGAATATACCACTTAACTGGTTAAACTGATACGTTGCAATTGCAATGGAATTATAAAAAAAAATAACATGTAATGGAAAAAGAAAATTGCTTGTTCACAATTCATGGACTGACCTATTGATCAGGTCACGGATTTCCTCATGTGTAATTTGCATGCGTCCAAATACCATCATTATGCCAAATTGCCAATAGGCATGCGGCTTTGCTGATAAATGGATTGAAGGATGGAGACGTTAGTATCATATGTGTGGGATTCAACTCCCACGCTCTGTAAAGAGATAGAATAAAAGTAAAAGAGAATGCGATCATTATGGATATAAAGTGTGTATGATCGCTTCCCAACCAACGACTGGCTAGCTCACCGGTCTCTCCTCCTCTCTTTGCAAAAGCCAGCCACATTTGCCAACTGCAATTGTCATTGCCACCTCTATTGCCGCCGCCATCGCTTACCCCAGTTTAGCTAGCCATTTGAACCTGATCAGGTCTATGCCAGCCCATCGGCCCACCCACCAATGATCAGGTCTTCTTTCCACCGTAGTCCCCGTCTCTAATTTTTCACCATCGCGGTGCCCTTGCTCCCTAGCACCACGGTTGCATCCACTTTCCACCATTGTCCCTCTCGCAACCGAATCGACTCTCAACAGAGATACCCGACCCGCTCTCTCTTTCTTTAACCCAATTATTGATCAAGAGAAATCGAAGGCCCGATCCAGGTTCAACCCTGGGCTGACAGGCCCGAACATATTGCAATGCAGTCTGAGTAGTCTCTGTTTAAGCCCGACCCGATTACAGCCCATGGACCTAATATCACCCTCCCATAAGGCCCGATTCGAAGGTATCAAACCGGGTCCGTCTATCCGGTCCAATTCCTAGGCACCGCCGTAGAGTTGACGGTCAAAGGATGGTCCCACTCCCTACAGGAGGGAGCCGACGAGCATTCAAAAGGAGATCAGTCATTGGGACCCACACACTCACGCAGCCTTCTTTTCTTATTTGCGTCCTCTTTGTCTCGACCTCGAGAAAAAAATTTCCCGCAGCAAGGAACGGCACTCCCTGCGTTTTTTTTTTATTCCTGTTTTTGGGGTCAATGCACTTTTTATTTATTAAATTTTACATCTCCCCATTTTTTCCGGTTGTTTTGGCATTTTACTCTAATTTAATCTTGTTGTTTGCGGTACGTGAAAATTTTTTTCTGTAAATCGATTAGTTTTTTGTCATTCAAATATCGAAAACGGAGACTAATTCTTATGAACAATTTTCCTACAAATAGACACTCCATTTGTTTCTAAAAAAAATGATACTTTGAAAAACCTTTTACCGAAAAAGGTGATCGTGTTGCTCAAAATAACTAGTCAAATAATAAATATTTTTTGGACAATAATAATATTTTCTGTTCATCCATTTTGGTAAGCAGTATAAGCGATCAATTTTAAGAATTTGATCGAGCTGATATGGATATTAAAAATAATAATTTAATTTTTCTAGAAAAAGGAAAATTTAAAAATATTAATATTGTTAATAATTATCCATGCCAGCACCAGCGTGCCATGTTGGATAATCGACACCCATATCAGTCGACTTCGAGCAAAAGGAGTAAATTGAAAAAAAAATAAAAAAAATAATCAATTAACTTAAAAAGATTTATGACTGAATTGACAAAAAAATGTAAAATGTTCGAGATTTTTTTGACAATTTCCTGAACATAGATCCATTCCACTTTCTTGAACTTTAATAATTGGAAAACAAGTAGGGTCTCACATTTGTTATTCAATGTTTGATTTGAGTCAAAACTACTAGAAATTCGAAGGTTTGATGTCCGTCACTTGAACATAAATGACATGCCATATTCGAGGAGTATCCTCCACACGAGGTAGCAAGTGCTCGAAAGCTGCTGTCGTCTACTCATTTTGAGTCGCAACTATTTACGAGGAAAGTTGTCACTTGACCGCTCATACAAGGCTGCAATCAATCGGAACATGTATCTAGAACGTGTAATCTCCAAAAGACAAGTGACTCCTTTCGTCACTTACCCACCCCAGATGGTACCAAACTTTTTACTTGAACAATGAATTTAATGTTACACGCCTAAAACAACGTGTATAGATTTTTTCCGTCGCAATTGTAAAAGTTACATAACAATTTTCAATTTGGGGGAAGAGAACAAAAAGGAAATTGCTTAAAAATGGAAACAAACCGGGTTCTAGGTCCTTCCCCGTTGTATTTCTTTTCTCTCCTGTCGCTGAAAAAATGCAATAATCCAACGACAATCTGTCCACGGAATTGCTAATTATGGCGTAACGTGCTGTAACTTAGGTAAAATTTCTCGAATCACAGGATGTTCACACAGCGTCTAATCAAAATTCCCCCCCAAATCCAATTGGTCGTTGATTTGGCGGGAGAAGTGGGGCTCGGCAAGTTTGGGCGATTGAGGGCTCGGCGGCTTTCCGCGCTAATCAAAAGCGCACTCCAACTGGATTTTTTGTCTCCTCCTCCACGGTCTCTTCACCGAACCCAACGACCTTGTCAACGTGGCTTCCAAACGCAAAAGGGAAAAAGATCAAAATATCTTCTTTTTTTAATCATTAAAGTGATTTTTGTTATCAAGTGTTGCGAGGATTTTATATCCGATAAGGAATGTTCGAATCGATCCGTCGCTTCTCCGCACCACCCACGAGTGAAAAATCTCGGACACCCGCTAACAAGCATAGGCGAGTCCGGCAGTAGCGGTGGCTTCCAATCCCTTGGTCCATAAATTTTCATCCAATACTAAGTAAGTTTGATAGTTTATATACTTTGCTAAAGCGCTCTCGCAAAACTTGCTAAAACTTGCCAGTCATACTAAGTAAATGTGAAGACATTCTGTTTGCATTAACGTGAAATTTATTGATTTATGCAATTGTAAAGTAGCTCGATAAGCGCTTTCACAAGTTTATCATACAGTCGCGATGAGTGGTCTTTAAACACTAGTAAAGTACATTTGATTAAAAACGATTTCATTTTTGGATTGTTAATTATCTATTCACAAGATAATTTAGCGCACTTAATGACGATAAAGTTCCATACAAACTATGTGCTTTAGGGTATGTCTTTACCAAAAAAAAAAATCACGGTTGTTTTATCCAAAATTAGAAATAAATTTTGGGCCAAAAATTGATAATTTTTACCGATTTTTGCTTATGAGCAAAAGTTTATTTTATTTTTATTTTTATTTTTATTTTTAGATATTTACTTCTCAAAAGTAGTTTCAAAATTACTTCTGGAGTAAAAAAAAAAATTACTTCAGAAGTTAAAAAAAAAAAATTAAGCTGCGTAACGAAAGAAATTTCTATTCTATAAGCACTCGTGGTACACAAAATGACCGAAATGACAAAGGTAATTCTGCTGAAAAGAGCCTGCATATATTGCGATATCCAATGCACTAACTATATCCGTGACTTGCGCAATGAATGTTTTAAAAATGAAATACATAAAAGCAAAGGGCAATCCTACTTTTAATGACTTTCCTTTTGCACTATCGAGACCATTGTCTCCCCGTCCGGAGCCTTCTCTCTCCTTCTCTCTGCGTCTCTGACTGGGTGACTCTCTGGTCTCGTGATCTCTCTCTCTCTCTCTCTCGCTCGCTCTCTCTCTCTCATTTGATCAAACACCAGAAGCGCACTGAGCTGACCGCTGGCCGCTGGCCGCTAGCGTTGCGTCCGACGCGAATGCGAATAGCCTTCTGAAGAAGGCGCGGAGGCGTTCGGACAGGGGGGCCCGGGGGGCTCGTTTCGAGTTATGAGAGAGAGTGGATGAGAAGGACCAACATGGCGGGAGGAGCGGAAGAGGAGCTGGAGAGGAGGAGCAAGTTCTTGAGCAGCCTCATACAGAAGAAGAAGGCGCTGGAGGAGCAAGAGCAGCACGATCGGCTCAACGTCCGCGTGCGGGCGTCGGACATGCCGATCCCTCTGCAGAACAAGGCCTTCCGCTGCGCTCGCGATCACCTCGACGCCATGCGCGGTGGCAAGCTTGACAGCAAGCGAATCGCTCTCGCTCTTAAGAAGGTGAAAGCTCTTGCTTTTGATCTCTTTGTTTTCGGTTGTGGGGTTGTTTTGATTGTTAGAGCGGTTTCAGAAATGCTCGTCGTGTTCGGGATGATCTCTTTTTTAAGAGATTCACCGGTCTTCGTTTGAACTTTGAAATGTTTCATTTTGGTTACCTCGGGATTAACTCTTTGTCAGATGCCAAATTTGAACGAGATAAAGCCCAGTTTCATCTTTTTGGTGTCGGTGGTCCATTGGCTTTGTTTGCCTCGGTTCAACTGCAAATGGGTTCCAGGACTTCAGCTGTGTTGCTTGCACTTGACCTTGGAGTCGAGGATTTCTGTTGATTGTGTATTATTGGGCAAGTTTTAAAGCTTCTTCAGCTCCTATTTAGTTGAGGCAGATTTCTGTTGATTGTATATTATTGGGCAAGTTTTTAAAGCTTCTTCAGCTACTATTTAGTTGAGGCGGAACTACTCCAAGGAAGGTTTCCTTTTCCAATCTTACATCGAAGTCACCGGTTTATTTTTCCGACAATCTTTAAGGGTAAAATGGCATTCCCATGGATTTTCTTCTGTGTCAGCTGCTTGATTCAATCTCTAATTCTTTTTTCTTCTTCTAGATCAATAAGCCATTTCATTTATGTGCAAATTGAGGTGGGTGGAGTAATCGTGCTGCGCGCCCCATTTACAATGGATAGTTTTTTCTATGCCACGAGATTCTGCAAAGATTGCACAGCTTCTGATGCTTATGATGTACAACTTTGCCTTAACAACAATACAAGCATAATTTATTTCTCACAACATTTATAGTACGCCTGAACACAACATAATTAGTATTCCTAGTCCTTCATTATTTAGAACATGCCTATGAAGATTGTAGTCTGATATTGACCTATCATCTAGCATTTGGGTGAGGGGGTATGCATCATTTTCATCTTTGTGATCTTCAGGTTGAGTTCGTTATTCTCAATCATATATCCTAGTAAGTTTTAGGTGTTTGTGTAGTAGGACGGGTATATTCTCTCCTACTTGTTGCAAGCATGACATGCAAAAAAGACTTTTCTTTCATCCGGGTGGAGTTACAATATGGCTGGAATTATTATCCCGAGTCCACTTGTTGGGTGAACATCTAATGGCCTGTTGATTCCCCAACCCCATTGCATGTTGTGACCGTGAGATAATTATTTCAAGTCATTTTTCAACGCTGGATACAAGATTTAGCTGATGTTAATTATAGGAAACTGGGGGAAACAAATTGAAGACTATTGAACTAAGGCTATCAATTTGCGGCTGATACTGGAACAAATAACACCATGCAATGTCAGAGTGATTTGCAGACTCAAATCATTGTCTGAACTGCGAATATCTATAGCTACATCTATCATACCAGTGTCGACCTAGTAATGTCATTACTTTTGTTTAGCATGCTAAAAGAATAGTTCTGTCCCTGCATGTGTATGAGTGTTTTGGCTCTAATTCTGTCTCTGTGTGTTATTTCTTTTGGCAATGCAAAATCTGCCACAGGCAGAATGGTAGAGCATGCTGTATGAATTGCGAGGATGCCAAATATTTACTTACTGATGTCTTTTCCTTTTTGCATATATCTGGAGAATTATTTAACTATTTTTCTAAACTTTTTTAACTTCATTCTCTGTCATTCTTCGTCCATTTCCCTTTTGTATGTTTTGTGAAATAATCTTGTTGTCACTTCTGCTCTGGTGCATTGGTTTTTGATATTCCCCCACTTTCTGCTACTTTCATGATTGGAACTGCTGAATGAAGATAGTCTAGCAGAAAAGTAATGAAAGCAATAGTAACATTAACGGTGGACCATCACATAAAACCTGACTGAGGCAGAAGCCTCAGTTAATGCCGTCCATTAAGAGTAGAGTTTTACTGCACATATAGCAATAGAAACCGTTGTTTGTCCATTAAATCAACATGAGTAGCCTGTCTCACACTATTTATTTACTTAAATATGAGCTCGTTGATTGATGCCTTATGAACTTAGGTAGGGACAGTTGTCACACAAAGAGTTTCATCTTTTCCGATGTTTTGCGGTTAGGATCGAGGCGATGTTGTGCCTATTGATTCCGTCTTTAGCCACATCAAGTTCATCTACATTTTAATCAATTTCTGCTCAGCTTGTTGACTCTATCTTCACCTCTCTGGATTTTCATCTGATTTCATCCTATCGTTTGTGTAGAAGACATTTATTAACTCAGACCATTATTCCTAGGTAAGTTGTATTTGCAGTGGATAACCCATCGGAGTTTTAAGGTCCTTTTTGTATTCTCTAACGATTTAATCCTCGTACATTACCATTTGCATGGACTTGGCCGCAAATTTTAGGTCTGCAGAACTACATTAAGCAGCGCTGGGAGCCTGGAAAGTCTGTTTAATTAAGCTTAACATATGACAGTAGACTGTATTTTGCACTTGCGAAACTGCCAAAGATCTACAGGCCTTTGATTTCTGAAAAGGTTTAATGGTCTTTATTGAAAGCGTACTAAAGAATTCATTCAAAAGGATCTGTCTTCTTTTGCCACTGCTATGATCTAATCTCTCTCTCTCTCTCTTTCTCTTTCTTCTCTCGCGTGCATGCATGGACATCTGCGCATGTGTGGACATTGGGCATGCCTTTATTGTGTAATAGAGCTGGAATGGTGCAGCCTGCAACGTCAAGAATAGTTATAGCCACTTGTTGAACCTGTCTCGAGGAGTCAGTCTACAGATGCAAATAACTTTCTGTGTGTTTCAGGCAAAAGATTGAGCTTTCTATTTCTTCGATAGCCAGCTAACAACATCTCTCTTTGTTACCCTGTGTTTGCGCATTGCAGGAGTTCGACTGTTCACACGGTCCAGCTTGGCATTGCATTGTGGGGACTAGCTTTGGATCTTACGTCACACACTCACTTGGAGGCTTTTTGTACTTCTCTATTGATAAGGTTTACATCCTTCTCTTCAAGACAGCAGTTGAGCCTTTGGACCATTGATCGTGTCTGGACATTCTCTGTCTCGTTTGTCATGACAAGCTTTTCTGCCTAGATTTAGTATGTATAATCGTGGTTTGTGAAACTTCCAAGCCTCGACTTCCATGGTATTCATCACTAACCGCTTGCCAGAGGGCTAGTGACTACCAATTCTTGTGATAATTTTCCATGTCGGATTGAATCTCAATCAAGAATCTGGTGTCTTAGCATATACCTTGTTTCAGGCATAAAGTAAGGTAGGAGTTGTGATTTGTCACTCGTCAATGCCCTATCTAATATGAGGGACTCAACATAAGCAAGCTTATAGGTTACTGTTTCGATATTCAGCCTGATTGCAAGCGACAGCAGTTTAACCATGGTCTCTCTGCCGCCCACGTCGGAGCTTGACAGCAACCATCAACGGCCTTGAATATGACTAAAAGTTAAGAAAAAATAAATAAATGAGAGAGCAGATACAAACACCGCCTCGCATACCAATGGCAACACGACTGCGGCTCTTTCTACCATTGCTCGGTGGTCCAAAGCTGCAGCTCTCAAGCGACTACTAGACAGCATGGTTGCCTAAGAGTTACACTTTCTGTCGCAAGCACGACGGCCAAATCAGGCCAATGCTGTGGTCTCCTTGCTAGCACGTTGACACCTTATGATGAGGACGGCGTTGTCGCCGGTTGTGAGTCCACTTAATGAGATGACCACCATGATAAGAGTGGTTGCCACGGTCAGGCAACCCTTGCACTGGAGTTAAGCAATTGCGGCCACCACAAGATGGTCGTTCTGTGTGAATGGCAGATTACGTTAGACTTTCTAATTAGTGATTTATTTATACCATACAATCCTAGTCTAGACTATAGATGGTCATGTACCGATGCAAATGAAGCCACGCAGCTTAAGGTTTTTATCCCGCAAAGAACTCGGTCTAGGGAAATTGATTTGGCAAAACAAGTGTCAAGTCATTGGACCACAGCAAATATTACTGAACCTGAAATTATTTGGGCCCGGCCAAGTCATGGGTTTTGTGTGAATCCTGTTAATTCCAGCTCATACGTCTTATCAAACCCGCATTTCACACGGTCCAGACAAAAATGATCTAATCCACGTTCCCCCTATTGAGTCCAAATGCCCCCTCACATTCACATTCTCTTGTTCATGTCCCTCTCCTCATAGCCTCATTCTCCTCCTGTTTCCAATCATAAACCAGCAAATCCAGAGATTCATGCTCTGTCCCAAGACTGCCAGAACCACGAGATGCCGAAACTGTCATTTGATGTCGATCATGCGTCTCCCGAGGACGAAGACATAGGTGAGCCGATAGAACCCGGTCGGCCCCATGAGGCCCTGTTTCTGGTCTTGCCTTATCTTAGCTTATCCGGGCTGATTGCCGTGGGCGAAGCGTGCACGTCTCTGAGAGATGCGGTGCGCGGCGATGTTCTGCCGTGGCTCGAACTCATCGTTGACGATCCTTTGAGTCGGGGGATACGTGACGAGATCCTTATCGAGATCACTTCGAAGGCGAATGGGAAGCTCCGGACACTTGGGCTGTTCAATTGCGCGAACATCACAGACGGTGGGCTTCAAAGGGTTATAGAGAAAAATCCTCTCATCAACAAGGTAAGATGCAAATCGCTACTCTATTTGTCCCTTTTCTTTTTCATCTTCTGTTTATTGTGAATTGGTGGAGATAACAAATCAAGTGACCTGCATATCCTTTGTTTGCTGATCATGTCCAAGTCCAACAATTAACCATACCCTTAATTTTGTTTGCTTCGTAGACTTGTGGTTATGGAGTGAGCTGCTCTGTTTGCTCGCGGTAATAATCATTTGTTCTACGAAATATAAGTAAATTGATTTGTAGAAAGCTAACCTTTTTCCCCCCTCGGTCGGACAGAGAGCTAACTTGAATGACTAAAAATTGTTGTATGTGCAGTTATATGTACCGGGATGTACTGGCTTGACACCAGAGGGAGTCATAAACGCAGTGAAGACTCTATCAGCAAATGGGAACATTTTACAGTCCATAAAGATCAATGGCATCTACTATCTGCAGCAGCAACACCTTCAAGTGCTCCGATCCTTCGTTCAAGTGAATCCTGAATCGCTGGACCACAAATGTTCCATGGACTTTGGGTGCGAGGGCGACTGCAATGTCTGTCCTATTGACGTTGGAATCTGTCCAAAGTGTGACAAGGTGACAAAGGTCGTCATCTGCCCTATAGAAAAGTGCGCGAGGAAGAGAGACCGTCGATTAAGCGAATGCAGAGGATGCGGCTCTTGCATTCCGAGATGCATACAGTGTGGCGCGTGCGTCACCCTCGAGGATGTAGCGGAAGCCGAGGCTATTTGCGCGGACATCTTATGCATGAGCTGCTGGCTCCAACTGCCCGAGTGTGACTTCTGCAACAAGCCATACTGCAAGCGACACGCAGAGGGGCGGCCTAATTCTTCCGGGCCTCGGGGGTTTGTTTGCGAGTTGTGTACCGCATACGAGGACGACGGCATTGATGTGTAGCTTCAGGTCAATTTATCTTGAGAATGCACCAGCGTAAGAGCACCCTCGTTTGCATATGAAATTCATCAAGGAAACGATTTTGGAGCTAGCTAGCTACCGCTCAATGTGTGGCATGTCCCCGAATAGTCTCTCTTTGCTCCCATTAGTATATCGGTGATGAAATGATCTTCTCTTTATTGGAACTTTGATCGCAAATTTCAATATGTAGTTGAATGAGAAATGGAAATTTGTTTTGGTTTGTAACCCTTCATCGACTAAACCGTGTGACTTCATAACATTTCGTCGAAATTGTATTATGCATTTTCATCGAAGAACCCTTTTGATGAAAATATATGTATTCATGACTCCTCGCTTCACTCTCTATAAATAAAGCATTGACCATTGCATTAGAAATGAGTGTTAGATACGAGCATTAGAAACAACTGTCATTTTAGTCATTCATTCTTCATATTCATTAGTGTGTGCGATTATTCCACCAAGTTGCGTTCAAAGTTTTCTCTGAAAGAAGTATTTCTTTCGAGGAAATACAACCCGTTCTATCTTGAGAAACAATTGTCCAAGAATCTTGAGTATCAGTTGAGAGCACAAATTTGTATTAAGGACACAACGTGAATTCGTTGGGCTCAGATCATTAATCTGCATTCGGATTACTTATTTGCGATTGATTCCAGGTTTGTCTATCAACCTAATTTTGTATACGAATATCAAGTACTGCTTATAGGCGACAACAATATGTTTATACTAACTTTTACCCTCTCAGTGTACAACACTCTGAACCTTGTTTCATCCGCTTAGGTGTTGTAACGAGACAGGCAAGAGTATGCGCATACAATCTTTCTGAGTTCGTGCCTCATCATTTGATTTGAACGTTAAATTTTCTACATATAAAACCGTGTCGGCCTAACTCATATATTGGATCACCAATTGTCACACTCGACTCCAATGAATGATTCTGTATCTTGATTTTGCTCTATAAATGCGATCCCAGTAGCATACGATCGATAGAGATCGATGATAAGTTTACGGAAGGCGCAATCTGGTTTACGGACAGGGAGTTTGGACTCAAACTTTTGAGGAGATTATTGATGGGATTTATCGCACACCGAATCAGGATGATCAAAGAAAAAATAAAAATTAAAAATTGAACGACGTACATTTTACCCAAATTCAATATAGAATAGGGCTACATCCTACAAATAGATTTCATTATGATGTTTTGGTTTACAACCACAACTAGTTACAATGATTAACAAAAACGAGCAAAATATATATGTCATAAACTGGTCCAAAATCTAAACATATTCGAAACTTCTTTAATTCACAATATACGGGCCAACTTAAAATAAAGCCCAAACCTGTTGTTGTTTCGAGGGCAATGCCCTCATCGGCGAGATGGGCAACCTCTGCTGGGAAGCCTCGTCGACTGACCGACAGAGGTACACTCGTGTTGCAGGGGTCACATATCGTCAGATAATACTTCAGTTTCCCTATGCTGACGTTGGCGTACTCGGCGTGGGAAATAAGAGTTATCGAAATATTTGACAACTCCAATAATTACTGAATGGGACATTCTTACCATCTATGGAGGACGATGCTTTCCCCTCCTATTAGCATGCCGCGTCATGTGTGACTCTTATTTTGGCCATTGATACCAGTGGCTATATTTCCTCGCTTCTTCGCAACTGCTCTTTCGTGATTCGCAAACTCCGGTATGATTGATAATTACAATGGCACCATTCATAATCGACCGATTGGAAAGTTATGGAATGAATTAGATTGCCAAGCTCTTTTAATCGGATTATAATACAATAAGTATTTTACCCACCTCTTACTTTTCTCACTTCAGAAAAGGGTTTTTTTTCCCCTCACAAATTCAACCAGCATACGGTATACAAAAAATTATATCGCAAATCATGCATGCGCATGCATTTTATATAAAAAGTGTAAGTACTTCGTCGCCGTTGGAGGGCATTTTTGCCTCTCGTCAATGTCGAGTTGACTTTACGTAAGACATTATTCTTGAATTTCAACCATCGTGGCGCTCGCCTAAGTCTACAACAAGAGGGAATAAGTGTCAAAAAAATCCTTAAACTTATTGCATTAGTGCTAATTTAATCTTAAACCTTTTGCATTGGTGCCAATTAAGTTCTAAACCTTTTATTGATGTTAATTTAGTCTTAAATCTTTTGCATTTGTATCAATTCAGTCCTAAATCTTTTGTATTTATGCCAATTGAGTTAATCCGGCTAATTTTGACTAAAAATTACTGACGTAGACATCGATTATTCTACATGGCACAACAAACACTGACTTGAATATTTTTTTTAATATTATTCTATAATTTTAAATAATCTTAAAGCATTTTTTTGGTTTTTTTTTAAAATATTTTTAAAAATATAAAAAAAGTATTAAAAAAATATCCACATTAGCGCAAACCGTGCCACGTAATACAATTGATGTTTGCGCTAACGATTTTACAGCCAAATTTTTTTGAATTGATTCAATTAGAATAAATGCAAAATATTTATACTAGATTGACACTAATGCAAAATGTTCATGATTGAATTGACGCCAATAAAAAGTTTAGAATTAAATTAGTATAAATGTAAAAGTTTCAAAATTAAATTGGCACAAAAACAGATTTAAGATTGAATTAATATTAATGCAACAGGTTGAAGAATTTTTCGACAATTTTCCCACAACAAGAGAGATTCTTGCTGATCCCCCCACTTCCTCTCTATTTCTCACAATTGTCGACAATCGACATCGGGTCGCTGCGATTGCCGCCTCCCCTTTACTCCTCCCCCTTCTTTTTCTTTCTCGAAATTATTATCTCTTAACTTTTTAGAAGAACTCTTATTGTTGGTCAAAGTTTTTATTAATTCATTAAATTTATTATCCAAAAGATCACCTATAAGTTTAAGAAGTTTAGATTATTAGTGCGTTTATCCATTTGCTTCTTATTTTTGGATTGCGTTGACGAAAAAAAAAATAATTTCACACAGTATCAACTTTAGGTGTTCTAGAAATGCTTAACACGAAACATAAAATTATAAATGTTGCAATAACAATAAAAGCGCCACATTAATATTTCCGTCCGAAAGACTCGATTACGTAATTTTATGTTTATTAAAATTGATGGTACAAATTTATATTTTAGAATTTAGTTGGATTTTGGATATAAGTTTTACCATTTCAAGATTCTTAATGCCAAAAAGGAGGTGAAAGAAAAGAACCTTCGGGTGTGCCGGTGAAGTTTGACTCCCAAACCCTTGTTCGTGCGGTCAAATACCAGTCAGAACACGCACGAACAGTATTGGAAAGTCGAAAATCTTATTCGAAAAGCCCGGTTATTTTTGGCCCAAAAACCTAATTTCTCCCTAATCCACCGCAAAAGAGGGGCTAATCGGGTAGTCGATTGAATCACTAAAATGCATAGGGTGAACAGCATTTCTGCCCTTTGGGCCTCGTACACTCCCAATCTCTTTGGGAGCTTCTTTGTGTCGATGAATCTTGTTTGGATTTTGTTGTAGTAACTTTTGATAGTCAATAATTGCAAGTTTTTGACCAAAAAATAATAATAATTGCAAGTTAGTTTTTTTCCGACCACAAAAAAAAAAAAATTCACGTAGCAATGGCTTGTGTTCGATTTAATGTACGGACTTTTGTTATTGAAAGGCAGAATAGTAGGATTGACAATATGGCATTTCCTTCTCTAGATTTTTTAGTTTTTAAGGTTTTTTTTTGCCCCCACTGGCCTTGTAAGAAACTAATAAAGCCAGCAACGGGAAAACAAGCTTTAGGGGCAAAATTCTCCTAGCAACTCGGGAGGGAAAAAGAAGACGAAGAAGAAAGCCAGCAGGAACACACAGCGACGAAATTCGTCCCCTGCGGAAGGCGGTCGCCGCGCCATTAAAATGGTGCGCCGAGAAGAATCGTAAGGGGCTTCGTCACGTCGCTCGCTGCGTGTGAAGGAGAGATTTTGGAAATGGATCAGCCACCACAGCGATCGAGCTCGGCCTCGCGGGCCTACCAGTTCCATCCAGCTCGTGCCGCCATCAACGATCTCTTCAACCTCTACTTAGGAGTACTTTCCCCGCTCTCCCGCTGAAACAATCCTTCTTCGACTTCGTGTGTTTTGACTTGTTTGTTACAGTGTCCTGACTTCCTTCGTGTTTCGCAGGGGAACAGCCGCCACAGAGCCGACGATTCCGTCCGCGAACCGCCGTAAGGACTCGAAACTCGGAGTAGATAAAACTGTGGCTTGTGTTGTCGCTTGTATTTGTATGTGTTTGAAAGTGCTCGAGCTAAGGGCGTAGGAGTACGATTGTGGAGCGATGATCAAATTCCGGTCCAACTGAAAAGGTCTTTTCTTTATTGGGTGAATCAGATGATTTCCAACCCCCTCTTGCTCTAGGTCTAAGATGAGAAGATGATTTTGCTGTCCGAAGTTGGAAAGGAAATATTCAACGTATTTGTGTTTGAATGAGATTTCAACGGTGGTTATGTTGGGCTGTGCATCGGATCCAATTAGAAACTTTGGTTGTTTGCTTCCTTTAGGAGTTAATTCTGCTTAAAATGCATCTAAATCACCTGCAGGAATAAGGCGCAGAAGCGTGTTGTGGCTTTAAACAGAGACCTTCCTCCTCAGAATGACCAGTTCATTGTAGACTTCCAGCAACTTCAAAACCAGTCTACTGTAGGTTAATAACTCCAATTTCAAATACTTCTTCATTTCACTTTTTTTCTTGATCTCCCCTCTACCTTTGTAATTGCATGTAACTAGCAGGTGCGAGCTTAAAATGTGTGCCATGCATTTCAGGACCAAGATCAACTGCGAGCTGTGACAGAATCTGTTCTTATATCTTTGGTCGTACAGTGCAGTGGTCATGCGCCACGGGCAGAGTTTCTCCTCTTTGCTCTACGGAGCTTGTGTGGTATTGGTTACATTAACTGGGACACATTTCTGCCTTCTCTTCTTTCTTCAGTTTCGTCAACTGAACTGTCAGCAGGTCAGGGGAGTCAGTCTATGCCTGTAATATCACCGACAAGCTTATCACAGTCTGACAGGGCAGCATCGTCGGGCGCAATCCCCAATTCGAACTTTCAGCCTTCCAATCCCACATCTCCATTGTCATCGGTTCATGTCATAGGTTCTCCTGCCCAGTCAACAATTGAACCATCATCCGGTGCGGCAATGTCACTAGTAAAATCATCTGATGTCTCCTTCTCTGGTCAACAAGCCACAATGAGAACCAGTTCATCAGTAAGAGACAGTGCTGTGAGCAGCCTACGTCAGCTATGCTGCAAGATTATCTTGACAGGTCTTGACTTTAATTTAAAACCAGTGACTCATGCTGACATATTCTCACATATGCTTAATTGGCTTGTAAACTGGGATCAAAGACAACATGGAATGTATGAATCCGATGTCATCAATCCCTGGAGACCTGACAAGGCACTGATGGAATGGCTACACAGTTGTTTGGATGTGATTTGGCTACTGGTCGAGGAGGATAAATGTCGGGTGCCCTTTTATGAATTGCTACGCAGTGGCTTGCAGTTCATAGAGAACATCCCGGATGATGAAGCCTTATTCACCCTTATCTTGGAGATCCATAGGAGGAGGGATATGATGGCGATGCACATGCAGATGTTAGATCAGCACCTTCATTGTCCTACATTTGGAACTCAAAGGATACTAACCCTTACTACTCCTAATGTTTCTGGTGAAGCAGTTGGAAACTTACGGTATTCCCCAATCACATATCCAAGTGTGCTTGGAGAACCACTAAACGGAGAGGTGATTGGCTACTCCTAATGTTTGTAGATGATTTACAATTATATTCTCTAGAAGATCGATAAGCATCGTCTACTTTAAAGGTGATTTTATGATAGATTTTGCGCATTAATTATGTTTTTCAGGAACTTGCAATGTCAATTGTACGGGGAAGTTTGGATTGGGAAAGAGCATTGCGATGTATAAGACATGCTATTAGGACTACTCCATCGCCTGACTGGTGGAAGCGTGTGCTTTTGGTGGCTCCTTGCTATAGACCTTCAGGACAACCACCAACTCCTGGTGCTGTTTTTACCTCTGAAATGATATGTGAGGCGACAATTGATAGGATTATTGAGCTATTGAAGTTGACAAATTCAGGCAGGTGTTCTATCTTCATATATGTAGTTTGATTTTTCCCCTAAATTAATGGAAAAACGACATAAATGGTCTCTGAACTTTAGTCTAATGTGCAATATCTCCCATGAACTTTTAATTTGTTCAATGTGGCCCTTGAACAAATTGTAAACGTTCAATCTAGTCCCTAGATATATAAAATTGTTCAATGTGGTCCTTTCGTTAATTGTGAACGGAGTTTGTTAATGTGGCTTCCAATTCGTTTAGTTTGAAGATTGAACAACACAATGTGAATTATTCAAATAAGATATTTATCTCTAATC
This sequence comes from Rhodomyrtus tomentosa, assembly GCA_028455895.1. Taxonomy (NCBI): domain Eukaryota; kingdom Viridiplantae; phylum Streptophyta; class Magnoliopsida; order Myrtales; family Myrtaceae; genus Rhodomyrtus; species Rhodomyrtus tomentosa. Next base: position 4,719,082 of record JAPCWY010000003.1, on the reverse strand, counting down.
AGGATATAATGATCCATGTCATCAACTACTGGTGTATATACAATGCCCTACTTTTTTTATCTTCAAAAAGCATATGGATAAAAAGATTAACGTGTTGACTCATCATTTTTAAAAGTCCGACTCAGCATAGGATGACTCACGTCATCAAATAACGTTTGGTTTGTCATTTGAGCAAATAAAAGTACTACATTGGACATTTATGAATAGTTTAGGGAACACATTGAACAAATTAAAAGTCCAATAATGACATGGAAGATTGGGCTAATAGCTTAGGAATTCTAGATATATTATATATCACGTTCTTGCACCATTAAGAAGAATTGTGGTTTATAGTCCTAGAGAAGGAAACGTATTAGTTTTGGAGTGATAACTTGCAAAATTGCATGCTTTTAAGGTCTATCTGGTTAAACATGAGATATTGACTTCCATCTTTGTTGCAATGATATCGGATCATGGTTTTATTATTGGGGTTTGCATTTTCTCATTGGTACTTTGATGGGAAGGAATGGGGATCGACTAAGAATCAGTCAGTGGTATGTTGTACCTAACTTGCTATCAAAGGATACATCAAGGTCTTAATTGGTTTTTTGACAAAGATAATTGTAGATAATATACTTCTCAAGCTTTAGTAAAGGGAAGCAAGTAGCTAGGAGATGCACAACTGATAAGCCGATTATGAAGATATTCATGCTTATGAGATTACGAGGACTCATGATTGGAGGTAAAATTAGCCATGTAAAAGCAGTTTGAGCAGATAAAGAACCTGAGAAGAGCTTGTATGGTGAAACGATGAAATTTATTATGCCAAGCAGGCCAAATACTACTTTCTCAAAAAACCAATTATGACCTTAAAGTAACTCTGATGGATTCAAATAGGAACTGTTTGAACACTTTTTAAGTACCTGGGACTTAGTTAGGTATTTGTTTAGCCATCATTTGGAGTAGGCTGCTTATCCTCTTTTATAGATGTTTGCATCGATTCCTTTATCTAGCTGGTGAAGTCGTGCTCTTGACTTTTGCCTAATCAACTCCTCTTAATCCAAAAAACCAGTCTTGCTGCTGAAATTTTTGTTTTTTGATACTTTAATAAATTCTTTAAATTGTCATGATGAAATACGTCATGCTGATGCAACATTTAATCTATTTAATTGCTGGTTGAGGACGTTTATGTACAACAAAGAGGTTGTGAAAAGATGCACTGCGACTTTTATAAAGAGTTTGGCAAGTACCTCACAGCTGCAGCAGCTCTGAAGATATAATGGCTTAGAACGGTTTTTAAGGATTTGTGGATCCTAGATTTTAAGATAGCTTTAGACCATGTATTGCCAAATATACAAGCTGCAACACTTCCCAACACAGTCATTAATAGACATAGCTACACTTTAGCCACAATTATATCAAACGGACTTTATTTTTTGAGAATATAACTTCTAGCAACTGAGCAAGGAAATTGGGAGTTTGGAGAATGTATTTTTGATAAGGTCCCGTGTTCCTTTTAAGAAAAAGAATCTTTTCCAAACAGCCTCTTCTTAAATTTCTGGACAGTTGGTCCCACGTTCGTTTGTTCTTGAAGTTTTCAAGTTAGTAATGAACACTACCCTGCTGTGGTTGACAAAGCACCATTCAGTCCTTCATACAAAGGGATAAGCTCACTCTTGCTTAGGTCAATCTTAGGCCTAAACACCCCTAAACAACATAAAAAGATGTTATACAAATAAAGTAACTGCTTGGCACCATCTTTGCAAGAAAAGATAGTATTACTAGTGAAGTCCTGATACTAATGCCCTAAGCAACTTTTTCTTTTGTTTATTTATTGATTTGTTTGATGGGGGTGGGGGTGGGAGTGGGAGTGGGACAATGATTTGGTCAAGTGGAAGGCACTACAAACATTTTGATAGAGGGGGTTCTTGGAAGTTAAATGTTTGTTGATTTTTAATAAGGCTCTAATTGGCCAAGGTTATGTTGAAATGTTTTGCATGGTCACCTCTAGAGAAGATTGTGGCTACACAATATGGCTTGGATAACATGCTGAGATGAATTTGTGGTTGTGTTAGGAAACTTGTATATCATAGAATTAGTGTGGCATAAAGCAGTTAATATAGGGTTAATATCACAAAAAGCTCCAAATGATATACTTGATTTGGGGTAAATTTATCACAAGTGTACCAATTTAGGGTTTTTGGCGGTCAAAATTGTGGCAAGTGTATTGATTTGTGATTTATCATGGTATTAACCCATTAATATATTGTAGTTGACTCGTAACTCATTGGCTTAAGTTTTTAAGTGAAAGTAGGTTTAATTGGATATGCTGATAAACATTGACATGGGCTCCTTGGCGATCACCATGCATGGTGGTATTAGATTTCTGCTGCATGCTGCCAACAAATGGTATCGAAGTTGATGGTTGATTGATGAGCCTATCCTATGTTTCTTGAATATCTCAAGGAAGTAATCTTGTGACAAACACAGTTCACAGCAGCCTTCATAGTTTGATCTTGCAAAAGAGATCTAGATATGAAGGTGCGCATGGTGTAAGTAGCAATGTGGTCCCGATGGTAGCTTTCATGGTTTGCTTTGGAGAAAGAGACCAGGGATTGGAGATTAAGGGTGGAGACAAGTTGATGTAGAAGGATAATTAAATTAAGGAGTAGACCTTACACTAAGCTCACCGACTATGTAGCACTGATACTCCATGGAGGTTGACGCATCGGTGTCCGATACGTATCGGATACGGATACGCGTTCGATACGCATTCGATATGCGTCCGATACGCGGTCAACGCGTATCGGAAGTTGGACACAGGTCAACGCCAAGTACACGTTCTGGATATGTATCGAATACTGAATCTGAGTGAGGTTTGGCCTCATCGACTGTTGCTCTCTGCTTCGATTCGTTCCTCTCAAGCAATCGACTAGAAAATGGTGGAATCGTCTTTCTTCAGGAAGCATTGGGAAGGGTGGAAGGAGTTCTGGGGGGAGCGATTCTCATTCCTGGAGAACAACACCAGATTCACCGATCGCGACAAGCCTCTCCCCTCTCGGACTGATGACGCGGAGAAGAAATCGCATCCATCTCGGACTGATGAAGCGGAGGAGTGGGTCGCGGAGCACGGGCCGCACGGCTGAACAACGTGGATGAAGGGGGCTCAGGCCTCGCGGAGCTGGATGTCGGGCTGGTGGCGCGGCATCGGATGGAACGATGGCCGAACAGTGTGAGGGCGGTGGTGGCGCCGACGTGAGCGGAGCGAGGCTGGGCTGCTGGAGTCGGCCAAGACCAGCAGAAGAAGAAAAGATGATGAGAGAGAGAGGAAAGACCAGCAGAAGAAAAAGAAGAAGATGGGAGAGAGAGAGAGAGGTGGGGTCGCATGGGGGCAAGCGTGAGAGAGAGAGGGGGGGAGGCTGATAGGACTTTAGGTCGCGTGGGGGCAAGAGACGAGCTGACATACTCTTCGGACAAAGAAGATATTCGGCTGCCAGAGAGAAAGATATGAGAGATCTTTAGCTGATCCGTTTGAACAACTAGGGCCCACTTCTTCCATTCCTTACTTGGACGAGCGCTTGGAGTTGGAGCAACCAAACCAAATGAAGATTAAAGGGAGGATTTTCGGCAAGATAAAAAGGGTCCACGGGTCTACTCCCATTTTAAATTAGTGGGGCCCACAGATCACTCAAATATGAATATTTATCCTCTACCGCTAATATCTTAAGAGCAAAACGGTCATTAGGCTCATTAACAGTATCGGTGCTACTTAGCTCACCGAGGGGGAGACTGTTTATGAGCTGTGTTAGAAATTCTCACATCAAAGAATTGTTGTCGCGTGCTATGGTTGATATATTCTAGTTGGCCTATAACTCATTGCCTTAAGCTTCTGAGTAAAGGTGGATGTGTTGATAGGCTCAGACTTAGGCTGTCTCTTGGCGATCTTCTCGAGTAAAGGTGTTAAGACTATTTGCTGTTTGTTCTTAACAAATGACGGCAGAGCCGATGGTTGACTGGTGGCCCACTCCTATAGTGTATCAATGTTTGGTGAATATCTTAAAGAAGGAATCTTGTGCAAACGCGGTTTCCTAGTAGCCTTTAAGGAGACATGTCGATGTAGAATAATTCTTGAATTAAAGGGGAGCAGATCTAACCCTGAGGCTCACACGTGGAGGAGAGATTGTTGCGATGCATGTGCGAGCCGTGTTAGAAACTTGCAAATCGGAGAATTGGTGTGGTGTGAAGCAGTTAATATATCTTAATTGATCAATAACTTATTGATTTAAGCTTTTGAATGAAGTTGAGTCCAATTAGATATGCTTACGCCCTCAGACTTAGGTTCCTTCTTGGCGATCTCCATTGGTAAAAGGATCGAATTTTTACTGCATGCTTCCAAGATAACATGGGGTGGATTACCAAATACAGCAGATCATTGCTTGGTATTGGAATGTGGAGGTGGATTAGAGAGCCTATGCACGACTTCATTAAAGTTGGTCAGGGGAATAGAACTTATACTTGGAGTGCCATTTGGCATGGAAACAAGTTGCTAAAAGATTGGTTTCCTGAACATTTTTGTATCATGAGGATTGTTATTTCTTGAACTTTGAAAGGGCTTCTTAGATATTGATTTTTCTCGGGCAAGTTTGCGAGTTTTGGTTTACCAACTTTTTTGACTGGGCTAAGGACTCTTATATCGCCCCCTTTACTAATGATATATTGATGAGGAAATGTGTCAAAAAGTGGTAACTTTTTAGTTAGATCCTTTTACTGTATAAAAGAGTTGATGATGGTAGGTGATAGATTGACTTCCTGGATATGTATTGAGAAAATCAAGGTCCACATAGGTTGCCTTTTTTGGTTGGAAGCTTCTTGCAGGAACATCCTTACTTTTGACAATTTGAAAAAGAGAGTTGTGTTAAGCAATAGATGCTTCCTTTTCAAATAGAGAGGAGACACCGTGTCAAACCTTCTTCTTCATTATCTTTGAATGAGTGCTTTTTCGGTAACCTGTTATGCCACTATGGCGCTTTGTTAGGTTATAGCCAAATCACTTGAGCAAGAACTCGATACATGGCGAGGTACTACTATCCCCGCGGCTTGTTGAGCCAATGTCGCAAATTGCTCTGTTTGATTTTTAGTTCATAGAGTGGAATTGCTCGAGGCATTAAGTTTATGAGCCATACAATGAAGTTGTGGGAAAGAGTTATTGAGGATCGATTGAGAATAGATATCAAGGTTTCTATTAATCAATTTGGATTTATTCCAGGAAAATCTACGATGGAGGCTATTTTCTTGATATGACAATTGATGGAGAGATATCGAGAAAAGAAGGACCTTCATATGGTGTTTATTGATCTCGAGAAGGCGTATGATAAGGTTCCAAGAAAGGTTCTGTGGTGGGTCCTTGAGAAGAAAAAAGTACATTCAAAGTATGTATAGGCAACCAAGGATATGTATGACGGTATTACTACTTGCGTGAAGGCTTGTAATGGCACATCAAGTTATTTTCAATCACAGTAGGCTTATACCAAGGTTTTGCTTTGAGTCCTTATTTTTTGCCCTGGTTATGGATGAGCTAACAAAAGATATTTAAGATGAGGTGCCGTGGTGTATGCTATCTGCAGATGAAATTGTGCTTATTGATGAGACCAGGGCTAGGGTTAGCACTAAATTAGAATTTTGGAGAAGCACGTTGGAGGCTAAATGATTTATGTTAAGTTGAAGTAAAACCGAATACTTGAAGTGTGAGTTCGACATGGTAGGAAGAGGAGATCAAGAAGTCGTTAATATGCTCGGACAGGAGGTACCCAAGAAAGATACTTTTAGATATCTAGGATCAATATTGCAAAAGGGGGGAGATTGATAAGGATGTAAGCTATAGAATCATAGCTTGGTTGGATGAAATGGCGCAATGCATCGGGATTTTTCTGTGATTGTAAAATTTCTCTTAGGTCAAAAGGAAAATTTTATAGAATAGCAAGACGTGCCATGCTATACAGAGCTGAATGTTGACCAGCAAAAGGGAACATGAGCATAAAATGTGAGTAGCGGAAATGAGGATGTTAAGTTGGATGTGTGATCATACAAGGATGGATAAGATAAAGAATGAAGATATTTAAAGGCCCCTAGAACCGGTGGCAGAAAAGATAGATAGAACATAGATTGATATGGTGTGGGCATATTCTTCGAAGGCCCCTAGATGCTCCGGTAAGAATAGAAGTTTGCTATCGAGAGCATAACAAGAAGAAAGGAAAAGGTCGGCCGAAGCTTTCTTGGGGGAAAATAGTAAAACAAGATTTAATGGAGTGGAAAATAGATTGGCGTACGGTTTGTCTTAGGACGGAGTGGAGGAAGGCTATTAGTATTGTGGAGGGGCAGAATTTTCATGTTCCTGACTGTCCTTTTTAGTCTTTTCCCTATATATATTTATCTTTGTTTATTTGTTTTTACTTATTTATCTCTTTTCCCTCGATCGGTCCTGCATTTTATTTTATTTTATGAATTTTTGGGGTTTATTGACTGCCGATCCCAATTAGTTTGGGATAAAGTTGTTGTTAATGTTGTTGTTGAGAGTGGAATGAGAGATCTTTTAAGTGGCAAGAGTACTCTATCAAGGTCTTAGTTAAAGTTCTACATCTTTGGTATAGTGGGGATATGTTCTTGGATGTAGATGCTTTGCTTGACATTGTGGATTCTTTATCTTGTAAATGAGACCCCATTCTTGGTTTTGAGCTCTTTCTGGATATGAGCTCTTTTTGTACATAGGCTGGCTTCCCTTTGGTGTCCCATAGTGAATTTCTCTTTACTTATCAAAAGGAAAAAAAAAGTGCTGATGCCTTGCCTGACATTTTACTAACAACTTCCTTGAAGATTAAGGGGAAAACTGGTCACCTTGCCAAGACCTGGGAAGATTGAAACAAGCCTGTGGATATAAGAGATCATATTATTCTATATAGGATATTTTTGCTGTAGCTCATTTGACAGTGCGGACCTCACCGTAATAGGATGAGGCAACTTCTATCAAATATGGGAGTGATCATGGAGGGAAAGATGAGCCTTGGCCATGCTCTTTTGGTTTTGCCACTAAAATTAAATTCTTCAAAGTTATGCTTTTGTGTTTATTGTGACGATAATTGCTCTCAAACTTCAGATTTCCTTATCATCCTGCCAGTGTTATGTTTATTTTTTAATATGCCTGGACATGTAAATATGCTGAAAAATTATTAAAATCTAGTCTTTCAGAGATTCCTGGGGATTTAGGATGGACTGACAACAAGCATACTTTGTTGCAGAGATAAATTGTTGGTCAGAGTGGCTCATCTTTTCAGATATCTTCTTTTTCCTAATGAAGAGTGGGTGTATCGATTTTGTTGATTTTGTGGACAAACTAGTTGCGCGACTTACGGAAGGTGATCAACATATTCTTCGTACAAATCATGTAACTTGGCTACTTGCCGAAATTATTCGAGTCGAGCTCGTGGTAAATGCATTGAATAACGATTCTAGAAAGGTTAGTTTTGAACTGTCAATTGGTTTTGGATCACTGTTTTTCAGTGTTTTTACTGTATCTTTCCTGTTCTTTTTTTTTTTGCCCTCCTCGGCCATACCGTCTTGTTTCCAGTAGGGTTATTTTTGCTGGTGGGTGTGAGGTATTTCAATCTTGTCGTCGCAACGATATCCTAGAAAACAGAGACAAGTTTACATGATGAAGTAGGACCCATTCCTGTTGAATATAATCCTTTCCTTATACGGTAACTCAGCTGATAACAGACACAAAGTTGGTATGGTGATCATAGCATTTTTTGGTCATTAATCGACATCTGACTCAAGCTTCAGAACATGTGTTGATTGTTGATCATCCCAGTTTATTTGAGTTTTAATGAACATGATAATTTATTTGTGGTATTTTTGGTTCTTTCTTCAAGCTATGATCTTGCAGTAATTCAGCTGTCCGTGTTATTGGTAAAGTTTTTTATGCCTTTGTAACATATTTTGCAGGATGCATCTACTTAATTCACCTAATATGCTATCGAGTAATGTGTTCTGCTCTTCATCTATTATGCACTTGTTCTCAGGAGGACCTGTAACTTCATGTGAGAATGAAGTTATAAAACTGAAGAAAGTGAACTTGCACAATGAGGATGATAGTGATAAACTGGAGAAAGAGGGAAATGCTGAATAGAATGAGCTTGAGATATAATTTCATGAAAAGAGTGTAGAATGTTGCTAGAACAGATGGTTCTTGTGAGCATGGAGATTCTGGATGAGTTATACTGGAGTATACAATGTAGAAGACTGGACTTAAGTTTTACTCAGCTGAATGTAGATTTGTGAAAGTTTCGACGATGCTAGAACAGATGGTTCTTGTGAGCATGGAGATTCTAGATGAGTTATAATGAAGTACACAATGTGGAATATTGGACTTAACTTTTATTCATCTGAATGTAGATTTGTGAAAGTTTCAACATTGAAAGATAAGAACAACAGTCTGGTAAATTAATGTTTCCTTAATAGTTTACAATGAAAAGGTATTTATGTTAGAACGAAGAGGGGGCTAATGGAGAAGGTCCATAGGTTTTTGTTGAGGTGGTTGATCTTTGATACTAATGACTTACTTCATTTGCTGGTGGCAAAAATTTCTCATGGTGCATATATAGATCACATGCTTAAACCTTGCATAGAACAGATATAGATCACACGCATGAACCTTGGTTACTGAGGAGCACTTAATTGATTCCATGCTCCCAAATTTTTCCTTTGAGGATGAGGAGGCAACATTTTGATCATAAATGTCTACAGGGTTTCTGGAGGTCATAACTCTTCCAGAGTAACTTGCCTATGCTTGTAACACTTGTGATTCTCCAGCAATCAGGTCCTTTTAGATGATATTTGTCTTCCTTGTACTACCTGGTGAAGGGTTTTGATTGATGAACAAGGTTTTAACAGACCATGGATTCAACGTATCAACATCAATATCAACAACACATTTATCCCAAATTAGTTGAGGTCGGCGGTCGATAAACCCCAAAGAGTCATAAAAATAAAAGCAGAATCAAGCGAGGGAAAAGAGATACATCAGCATCAACATCAACACCTTTATCCCAAACTAGTTGGGATAAATGTGTAAAAATAAATAAATAAATAAATATATATATATATATATATATATAAGGACAAAATGATTACCCCCACTTCTCACTTACGGCAATTTATCCTTGATATGACATGTGATTTCTTGCAAATTAGATGGCTGTTCTCTTTGCAGATTAATTCACAATTTCTTCAATGTTTCACGTTGCTTGCTCTTGAAGTTCGAAATGTAGAATCATTACGTAACTCATGCTATGCCCCCTGCTAGGTTGAGACAATCAGGAAGATTTTGTCATTTCATCGAGAAGATAGAGGCTCGGATCCTAATAATCCTCAAAGTATCCTACTTGATTTTATTAGCAGTTGTCAGACTTTACGAATTTGGTCACTGAATACATCAACGAGGGAATATTTGAATAATGAGCAGCTTCAGAAAGGAAAGCAAATAGATGAATGGTGGAGGCAAGTGGGCAAAGGTACTACTTATAAGTAGCCTCGTTAGAGTTTAGTCATTTGATGGTATTTACAAACCTATTACTACTTGTGAATTCTATCTACTGTTGCATAATCATCGTCTTCTTAAGGCGTTCTTTCCTATTGGCTGACAAATGTTCATTGGCTTCTAAAAAACTATAGAAAAAAAATGGACTATATGCTTTGGGTAAGTAGAATCTTGGACACAGAGAAAATGACATATATTGTGCCTAGCACAATTGATGTGCTAGTTATCGTAATATTGGCTCATGTGGTCTAATTTAAGTAGGAATGTACTTATCGGGAATTTTTAATCGGAATGGCAGGCCAGGTAAAAGGAGACTTCATGTTACCTTAAAATAGAAGCTGCAGGATGCATATATTAATCCACCCAGGAAATGTTCCTTAACTGAGTAGTCTTATTAAAAACCTTATTCCTTTCTGAAACATCTTTTTCTATTGGTGTTTTTAGACTTTGTACCCTCACTTTCCAGAAGTTACACTTTATGTCCTCTAACTTAATCTTCAATAATTACCTGCACCTTGTGTTAGTGTTCTTTTACTTGATCACCCAGGAAATGTTCTTTTACTCGGAGACTGCCTCTGAGCATCGAACTAATGTAAACTGAAAATCAAGACATCTATGATAATTCAGAAGCGGCATCCTAACCATCACATATTTGAAAATAGAAATGATGAATGTGCCAATATGGGTCCATCTTCTGGTTTTATGTCATGCGATTTCAAACTATAAAGCTTGGCAAACCTTTAATTAGGAAAGGAGAAATGACGTGCCAAAAAGTAGGTTGAGCTGCTTACTGGAAATCACCTTTAAACTCTTCAGTTGACATAACTTTGACAACTTATGCTCTTGGCTGCATTAATTATTCTCACAATTGTCATGTGTATTTAGTGAATGCATCTGCTGTGCCACCCTACCACTTTCGTGCGTGCATGATACGAGTTCACAGACCTGATGAATGTGCTTGCACCCACACTCATGAACTAGAAAGCTATCCTCAAGCATGTGGCTGTATTTATCTATGTTCTTATTGTTAGCCTAGTTCTAGCCTATCAAGATGTCAATGTGGATGCTAATAGCAAAGTTTATTTGGACTTCACCATTTGCTTAAACCTGCCCAGACATGTTTATGAAGGTTCTATCCATGCATATCCAGCAGATTTTCTACAGCTTGTTGAACTTCCTTTTTAGGAGATCGCATGATGGACTACATGAATATGGATGAGAGATCAATAGGGATGTTTTGGGTTGTATCTTACACCATGGCTCAACCAGCTTATGACACCGTGATGAACTGGTTATCCTCTGCTGGAGTTGTGGAATTATTACCAGGTTCTAATTTGCCAACAAATGAGAGGGTAATGAGGGAAGTAAGCCCAATACCAATGACCCTAATCTCTGGGTTCTCAATGAACCTGTGTTTGAAATTGGCGTTTCAGATGGAGGAGGCTTTATTTTCCAACCAGGTATCCATTAATGGAGCTGACTTTCAACAATTCTGGTGGATCGTGCTTTTTTGCTTTTCCATCATTGCTCATCTTCAGCTTAATTTTTAATTGGAATTATATCGTCTATTGCCACTTTGTACGGCTCTATCCTTTGTTACTGTGTAATTTATGGTTATGCTCTGCAACGCCTGAATATGAAGCAGCCGGCATCTAATCTATCCAAGATGATAATATACTAGTAAATGTTGATAATGCATGTACCATTATTTTGGTAATATCATCTATTCTCTTCTGAATGCAGGTTGTGCCTAGCATTGCAATGGTGGAAACATATACTAGACTGCTGCTCGCTGCCCCCCACTCATTATTTCGCTCTCACATCAGTGTAAGCTCTTCTTTCGATTGGTCTTGGTTTTAAGTATGCCTAATCTTTAATGCAAAGTTCTGCCTACTTGATGGTGATGCGACTATGTTCCATTTTCTGCAGCATTTGGCGCAGAGAAATCCGGCCTTGTTGAGCAAGCCCGGTGTTACGATTTTGCTGTTTGAGATTTTGAACTATCGCTTACTTCCTCTCTACAGGTACTTCCGATTGGTCCATAGAATGTTGTTTTGTTTCCATAGTATTCTATGGTATGCTTAACTCTGGTTATTCCTTTTGATGATCGTCCTGTTTTGAAACTTCTTGTCTCCAATTCTTCATCAATCTTAATCTTTTTTTTTGGGTAAGTGTTCATCAATCTTAATCTTTCTCCATAGTCATTGGAATAAACTTTCTTTTCAGGTACCAAGGGAAAACCAAAGCTTTGATGTATGATGTCACGAAAATTATTGCTGCTCTCAAAGGGAAGCGCGGGGATCATCGTGTATTTAGATTGACTGAGAACTTATGCATGAATGTAATTTTCTCGCTGAGAGATTTCTTTTCAGTGAAAAGGGAAGGGAAGGTGAGTAAAATATTAGGTGAACGCGGAACTAGTTATCTGCTCTTTTATTCTTTCTTGCCTGTTACTCCTATGATCTCAAACGCCAAAGATTTTTTATCTTGTTTATTGCTAATATTTCTTTTGGCAGGGTCCAACTGAATTTACTGAAACTTTGAATAGAGTGACGGTCATTACCCTAGCAATACTCATTAAAACTCGTGGCGTTGCCGATGCTGATCACCTTCTATATGTTCAAACTATGCTGGAACAAATACTAGCAACTAGTCAACATACATGGTCAGAAAAGACACTACGCTATTTCCCTTCTGTGCTTCGCGAGGCCTTGGCAGGGCGAATCGATAAGAAGGGCCTTGTCATTCAAGCATGGCAGCAGGTTTTTTTTTAACTTCTGTTCATTGTTTTCTCTACTCTTGCTAGCCATAATTATTTCAAATAAGATTGCGTTTCTTTCTAGTATCATTTGTTGCTTGCACTATATTGAGGGATTTCACAGGATTTTTTTTTTTTGGTAAGGTAAGGGATTTCACGGGATTCGTACTTTCTCTTTTCTAAAAATTCTTCCATTTCCCTTTGCTTGTTTTCAACACCCCATTTCTATCACCAGTTCTGGCCTTAGGCATGAGGAGTCTCGTGGCATATGATTCTACTTTTTTCTGAATATTATATTGTTCAAGGATCATTTAGCGTGTTTGTATTTAGCTGAGAAAATGGTTGCCTTTGGATTTGATTATTACTGAAGAATTTAGAGAAAAGAATTGTGATATTTCTCATTACTACTTATACGACTAATACAAAGCTATTTATAGAACTATGTTAAGTACAAACTAAGGTAAAACAGATCTGAAAAAATGCAGCTATTGAAATCCCACAAATTATGGATATGAAGAGATCATATCCTAACTAATTAATTACAGATATTCCTACAATTAAGACCTAAAATCTGGATAATTCAACACTCCCCCTCAAGCTAAGGAATAAATATCTCCCATTCCCAGCTTGGAAGGTATTTCGTGAAAGATTCCACCATTAAGTCCTTTGGTCAGCACATCTGCAAGTTGATTTCCAGAAGGTATGTAGGACATGTAGATCAACCCCTCTTCTAGCTTTTCTTTGATGAAGTGTCTGTCAATTTCAATATGCGTCGTCCTATCATGCTGTACAGGGTTGTGAGCAATGTTAATTGCTGATTTATTGTCACAATACAGCTTCATAGGACCCTCCCACTCAATTTTCAAATCTTCTAGGATGATTTTTAGCCATAATAGCTCGCATATTCCTTGGGCCATTGCTCGAAATTCTGATTCAGCACTTGATCTTGCAACTATGTTCTGTTTTTTACTTCTTCGAGTCACTGAATTTCCACCAAGAAATGTGCAATAACCAGATGTTGACCTTCTATCCACCAAGGATCATGCATAGTCAGCTTCGGTATAAGCTTCTAGCACAAATTTTTGATTTCCTCTGAACATAACTCCTTTTCCGGGACTTCCTTTCAAGTAATGTAGCACTCGATTGACGGCTTGTAAGTGTGATTCTCTTGGGTCATGCATAAACTGACTAATCACACTCACTGAATAGGCAATATCGGGCCTAGTATGAGCCAGATAGATGAGTTTCCCAACCAATCTTTGATACATTTCTCGATCTACAGCAGGTTCTTGCTTTGTCTCCCCAAGGTTTTTATTATGCTCAATAGGTGTAGCTACTGATTTACACCCAAGTTTTCTAGTTTCCTTCAAGAGATCGGTCACATACTTTTGTTGAGAAACAAAAATTCCTTGTCTAGAATAAGAAACTTCAATCCCAAGGAAGTATTTGAGTCTTCCTTGCTCTTTTATTTCAAATTCTTTAATCAAACAACGTTTCAGCTCCAGTTTCTCCTCATCATCATCACTTGTGACAATAATATCATCAACGTACACTAGAAGTGCCGTCACTCTCCCTGTTGTTGAGTGCTTAATGAAGAGGGTATGATCGCCTTGGCTCTGTTTGTAACCCGAAGCTTTCATAACTCTGGAAAATCTCCCAAACCAGGCTCTAGGCGATTGCTTGAGCCCATATAGTGCTTTCCGTAATCTACTTGCTTTGTTTGTTGTCCTCTTCCCTTCAAAACGCGGTGGAATACTCATGTAGATCTCCTTTTCTAGGTCTCCATGTAAGAATGCATTTTTCACATCATACTGTTGTAGTTGCCAATTAAAGCGGGCAGCTAGAGAAAGTAAAATTCTCAGTGTTCATCTTTGCTGCCGAAGCAAATGTCTCTTGATAATCTACTCCATAAGCCTGAGTATATCCCTTTGCCACCAATCTCTCTTTATATCTCTCAAGAGAACGATCAGCTTTATATTTCAAGGAAAAAATCCATTTGCAGCCCACAAGATTTTTTTCTTCGGTTTTTCGACAATCTCCCAAGTCTTGTTTTTTTCTAGTGCATCCATTTCTTCTCTCATTGCATTCCTCCATTCTTCTTTAGACAATGCCTCAGATAAAGTATTTGGAACATCAATGGTGTTTAGACTCATAATGAAATTTCTATGAGATGGTGATAGGTGTTCAAGTGACACATAGTGAGATAGTGGATATAAAGGTCACTTTGTGCACTCTCTTGTACCTTTTCTAATAGCAATGGGAAGGTAGGAGTCATTTTCTGGCATATCTATTGATTCTTCATGCAAAGGAGAGTCGGAACTTACCAGAAATTCATTTGCCGAATTCAGATGAGAATCTTGAACCCGTGTTTGGTCTGGAACAACTACCTTTCTTGAGTACACTTGAGGAAATCTCATAATGTCATAAATACGGGTAGATGTAGGAGTGGACACTTGTTTTGGAATATATTCTGATGTAGGGAGTGAGTCCGGAATTGAAGTAGTAGGAACTGATTCATCAAAAAGAGCTAATTGATCAGGAACAAGTTGATTAGAAGGGGAAGCTCGAGTTGGAAGATTATCTGGAGATAAATCAAGATTAAGGTCTTCAAAGTTTTTATCTTCCACTAATGATTTCTCCATCTGAAGATAAGACTGTGGAAAGTATGGTTTGTTTTCCACAAATGTAACATCGGCTGATATATCGGTCTTTCTAGAGGGAGGGTGATAACAGTTGTATCCCTTTTGTGTAGAGGAATAACCAAGAAAGACACATTTGATTGCTCTGGGATCTAGTTTTCCCCTTTGATGATTTTGAACATATACGAATGAAGTGCAACCGAAGACTCGTGGCGTGAGATTATTTGTTGTCCTGAAATGGGTATAAAAGCTAGAAAGAATAGACATAGGAGTTTTGAAATTTAATACTCTTGATGGTAATCTATTAATCATGTACGTAGATGTAAGGACGACTTCCTCCCAATATGACTTAGAGACATTCCCATGAAACAACAATGCTCGAGTAGTGTTAAGCAAATGACCATTTTTCCTTTCAGCAACCCCATTTTGTTGTGGTGTGCTTACACAAGATGACTCATGAATGATCCCTTCCTTTTGGAAATAGGTTGACAAGATCTGATTGAAGTAGTCTCGGGCATTATCTGACCTAAAGCTCTTAATTTTGACTCCAAATTGGTTTTGAACCATGGAATGGAAATTAGGGATAATACTACTTACATCGGATTTGTTTTTGAGTAAGAATATCCATGTGACCCTAGTGTAATCATCAATTAGAGAAACAAAGCAACGAGCCCCCGATATATTTGGAATTGTAGAAGGTCCCCAAATGTCACTGTGAATCAAATCAAAAGGATGAGAATTTCTTTTGTTGTTAACAGGAAAAGATACACAGGTGCGCTTAGCAAATTCACATGTATCACACTGAAATTCATTCATATCTAATCCTTTAAACAAAGAAGGAAACATGATATTTAAGACTGGAAAAGATGAATGACCAAAATGAAAATGATGAAGCCAAATGACATCTTTGGTTGAAGCACTAAGAAATGACAAAGATGAATTATTCATGACTTTCTTTGAAGCCCTCGGCGTCTCAAGATAGTACAACCCATTCCTTTTCTTAGCAAGTCCAATCTTCCTCTTCAAATCCTGTTCCTGGAACACACAGTATGTAGGGTAAAAAATTACATAACAATTGAGGTCTTTGGTGAGCTTTTATATGGAGACAAGATTGGTTGATAGTTTCGGCACATGGAGGACACCTTTGAGAGAGAGAATGGGCGTAATATGGATATCACCTACTCCTGCAACAGTGGCTAGGGAACTGTTTGCCACCACTATCTTTCTATTGCTTGGACATGGGATATAGGTACTAAAAAAATGTAAAGTGCAAATCATGTGATCAGTAGCACTTGAGTCTATTATTCAAGCTTCACTAGAAAGAGTTTATGAGGCATTTAGACCAAAGGAAAACGAAGAATTACCTGAGAGTGCCAAGAACATGCAGCAGAGGGCTTTTCAAAGACGCTAAAAGGCCTCTAATTCTTTCTATCTCCTCACTGTTGAAGGATTCATTGTCCCGCCCTTCACTATTACTGACGTGCTGGCTGGTTTGTTCAATTAGATGAGCTTTGGGCCTTGACTGTCCTCCTCTATTTCCCCATTCTTGGCTTGAGGTTGTTGGTTTGCCATTCAGTTTCCAGCAACGCTCTTTTGTATGCCTTGGCTTCTTACAGTGGGTACACCACATACTATCTCGGTTATCCCTCCATGTAGGCTTTGAAGCATCCATTCTTCCTCTTTCTTGTGTTGACGCATTATGGGTTATTAATGCTGAGCCTTTTGCAGCTTGAGGCTCTAGCATTATTCCCCTTCGGCTTTCTTCTGCCCGGATTAGAGAGATTGTCTCTTCCAAGGAAGGGGTTTCTTCCTTTCTAAGTATTTGAAACCCGACTTGATCAAACTTAGAATTAAGACCAGCCAGGAAATCATATACTCGATCCTTTTCAATGAAGGTCTTCAGAGTTGCAGCATCGTCCACGCACTTCATCTCAAATACTCGATAATGATTGAGTTCTTGCCATAGATTTGGAAGGAAATTGGCATATTCCATCATGGTTTTGCTCCCTTGTCTTGTTGCACTTGCCTTTACCTTGATTTCATACACTTGTGCTGCATCTCGAGCCTTTGAATCAGTCTTGCGAACAGAATCCCAAATCTCTTTTGCAGTCTTCAGAAATATACATGTATCACTTATGGCTGGATCCACTGAATCCCATAGCCATGACATGATCATTGAATCTGCTTCATCCCATGCATTGAACGTGGGATCTTCTGGTTTTGGACCTGTTCCAAGGAGGTGTTTGAGTCTTCCTTTACCCTTCAGGTAGGTCTTGACAAATTGTGACCATTTGAGATAATTCTTCTCATTCAGCCTGCAAGTTGCCCTCAAATTTTGTAGATCTCCGGTATGGTTGGGATTGGTCTCCTTGGCCCGAGTTTTTTTCTCAGACATGGATATTTCCAGACACAGGGAAATAAACAGAGAAAGTACTTTAAAGGAACAGCAAAACAGAAGCAACAAAGGCTTCAAGCGAATGAGGTTTTAGGGCAAAAAAGTGAGACAAGCTTGAAGTGGGAAAAATATAGCTAAAGAGATCACAACAATGACAGTTGTGATCAGATTTGTAAGAAGAAAAAATAATCCAGCAATGAAGGCTGTGATTGAAAGATTATTGCAGCAATGGAGGCTGCAAAAACAGAACCAGCAATGAAGGCTGTGATTGGAAGATTATTGCAGCGATGAAGGTTGCACTGCAAGGCTGTGATTGAAAGATATTGCAGCAATGAAGACTGCAAAAACAGAACCAGCAATGAATGCTGTGATTGGAAGTTTATTGCAGCGATGAAGGTTGCACTGCAACACTATCCCAGAAAAAAAAGACGAGCCTAATGCTCTGATACCATGAAGAATTTAGAGAAAGAATTGTGATATTTCTCATTATTACTTGTATGACTAATGCAAAGCTATTTATAGAACTATGTTAGGTACACGCTAAGGTAAAACAGATCTGAAAAAAATACAGCTATTGAAATCCCACAAATTTTGGGATACTCAGAGATCATATCCTAACTAATTAATTACAGATATTCCTACAATTAAGACCTAAAATCTAGATAATTCAACAATTACATCTTAGAATTTATTGTAGTTTCCAGTCTATGGATGAGCTAAAATATACGTTCACATGTGTTTTGGGCGGGTGTGCTCGAATTCACGATATCTTGAAAAAGAAACTTTGTTATCATGATGTTTGTCATATTGGTAATCTTTTTGGAAAGTCTAATCTAAAAGTTTAAGTTATTAGGTGAAGGGTGATTACACGATAGACAAGCAATTCGGGATACTTTAATACTTCCTCTTACGTGTAAACTGGGCTAAGAGCGACATATGGAATCGACCAATGAGGGGGCTCACACGCTTAACAAACTTGGAAAGATACCTGGATGGTAGAAAGTCCAACCCAAAGGCTTAAGCCTTTTAGTCTATAGTAGAGAGTAGCATTCGTAAAACAACCTTTCCTTCAAATAAGGTTTTGAATCCTTCTCCACCTGCAGGGAAGAACAGCCAATGCCCCCGGCACTCTGCCGGTGGACTCAATATCCTAGTGCCGTTCGAAGGAGCACTTTCCTTTATGATTTCTAGTACGGTTCCCTTGCCTTGCCTTTATTATGGCCATGACCAGCGTTCACTCAAAAGTGTCTCTTGCGGCGAATGTAGAAGCCCCCTACTTGGAGACTTGGATCTCAGCAGGAAATGTGACCCCATCCCTTCTCCTTCGGGGATTTCTCGATGTCTAATTATGCTTCAAAGTCCATGAGACGTCTTGCCCTAGTGTACTCCACTTGTTCACCTGTCTTGGTAGGGATCACACGAATATAAGGATCATTTGAACCCTGTAGACAAGTGATGTATGATAAACAATCTCAAAACTAGCATATGGCTTTTGTTTAACTAGGAAAGGGGTTAAAAATGGAAATGTTAAAGACTTCATTTGCAATGATTATTTAGCAAGCTAAATTAACTTGTAAAGCCAACGTGTGCATCTTGTTCATGTACTTAAATGTCCTCTCGGTAAGTCTTAAATGAGGGAGAATGTTTTGGCTTTTCAGTTAATGTAGCAGTCATTGGAGAAATTAGTTCTCTTATACTATGAGGCCCCTGTTTTACTCATGTACATTGCAATATCAGTTTGGGAAAGTCCCGAACATTGTACATGAGAGGCTTTAGGACATAGTTTTTAGCTATCAGTGTTGTAGATTATTTCTCAGAAGGTTATGCTCTTCATTTGCACTATGGTCCTTACCAATTTTCAAATGTCATGGTTTGCTTTAACTTCATTCATTCATTTTTTTTTCCAGGCGGAAACAACTGTCATAAACCAATGCACCCAGCTTCTTTCACCATCCGCAGAACCTAATTATGTGACAACATATATGAGCTGTAGTTTTCCTCAGCATCGTCAATATCTATGTGCTGGAGCATGGATTCTGATGCATGGGCATCCTGAAAACATTAACACTGCGAGTCTGGTACTACAGCAAGCCTTAGAACATTTGCATGTTGCCATGTGGTGCTAATTAATTAGTTGCATGTTTCCCCAATAGCAGAATAGGTTGTTGGCCTAGTTTATTATTTATTCCAATAATACTAAGTTCTCCTTCAATCTCTCTCTAAAACCTACATATACGTGTGTTCTGGATATAAGGTGCGTGTATTGAGGGAGGTCTCTCCTGAGGAAGTGACTGCTAATATCTACACCATGGTGGATGTTCTTCTTCATCAAGTTCAGGTGGAACTTAAACATGGGCATTCCATGCAGGTCTTTTAATTTGAACTTTCTAATAATTCCAAGTGCATGAGAACTCTCTCTCTCTCTACACACGCGCGCGCGCGATGCAGGCATCCATTTTGATTTATGTCCAGCTCTTCTTTTTCAGGATCTCTTACTTAAAACAAGTGCCAACCTTGCATTTCTCATTTGGAACCATGAGTTGCTTCCTTTGGACATACTGCTACTGGCACTGATCGACCGTGATGATGACCCCCATGCCTTACGCATTGTGGTAATTTAAATCATTGATACTTTTCATTGCAATAGCTTATATCCATTTGTCATATCATATCATGATTGGTCTGCTATATTTTTTGCCCTGCTCCCCTAATCAAATCAGGCTCTTTTCCCTTTTTGCTAGCATTGTCTTTAAATCAACAGTTTCAAGGGGGCACGTTATTAATTTTGTCTTATGATAACATCAACAACATCAACTTCACCTTTTTCCCAAACTAGTTAGGGCTGCTGGTCAATGAACCCAAAAATAAATAAAATAGAAGCAAGACCGATTGAGGAAAAAGAAATAATTACACACACACACACACACACAACACTAGTACGAGGGTGAAAAATTTTGTCCTCTGAAAACATAAGATGAAAAAATTTGTCTTCTGTCATTATGGATTTGAAAGCAAACCCCCCCCCCCCCCCCCAAAAAAAAAATAATAAAAATAAAAATAAAAAAATGAGTGCTGATTGGAAAAAATGAACCTTGGATACATGTTACAACTTGCCAAGTGTACATACTCAGTGGGGAAGCTTGAGGAAAGCTTGGCTCTGAAGACGGTCCTTGAGGTGGCTTAATCTTGGCGCAAGCTGAAAAACAAGTATAGGCCCTAAAATGGTTAATAATTTATTATTCTTTCCTAGGGTTTTGCCTACTGCAACTTTTTATTAATTCCACGCTGAACCTTCTTGCTTGACTGGCCAAAGAGTCGTTGCCAATTCCATGATGTGTTTGACTTGCTGCTAAGCTGATCACGGCTTGGTGGTCTTAAGAAATAGTGTCCGATATGTTTGAGAAATAAGAAGAGCTACTGGTCTGGTCGTATAGTGGACTTCAGGCGTTTACGGTCTCATATTTCAATCTTTTTTGATGTAGCTTTGTCTTTTAAGTTTTTCCCTTACCGTTGTTCTATATTCCCCATCTACTTGAATAGTTGTCCCTATAAAGGAATTGTTAGTTTATCAAAAGAGGGATTTCTACGAGGGATTTCTACTTCATTGGCATTGACATGCATTACTCTCCAGATCAACCTACTTGACCGACAAGAACTTCAACAAAGAGTGAAACAATATACTTTGAATCGCGGACCTCCGGAACATTGGACTTACACTGGAACTTTTAAGCGCGTTGAACTGCAAAAAGCACTTGGAAATCATCTCTCATGGAAAGATAGGTAAACTTGCTAGCATTATCGTCCTCTTTGGTGGCACATTAAGATGGGTTTGGAATTTTGCTCTTTTAATCTCAGATGGTGTTGCAATGGATTTCATAAATCTGTTGTAAAATGATGGTATGCATTTGAAGATACTGGTTATTGATTTTGTGTCCTTTCAGTGTTAGTCAATTCCCTTATTTATGGTAAAATGAATCTGTTGTAAATACTTCTGTATTCGTGATGCATTTGAAGGTACTTGATGTCAATATTGGAAATCCTTTTCAAAGCAAGTCAATTCCCTTTCGGAATGTTAGGCCTGTTCATGGTTAAATATTGTAACAATCTCACAATGCTTGTCTGGTGGATTTCGTTTGGTCCTACTTATATGTAGTCTCCCTCCTCCTCGTGTCTCAAACTTTTGGGTTAAATTATTTAAATAGCATCAGAGCAGATGTCTATTCTTCATGCTCCATTTAACATTTTGTTTCACATGGTTCTTTTTTGGGCTTATTCCTTGTTCGTTGATTCCACATGCTGTCTTCATGTGATTTGTACGCAAGAGGGGGTTTACAAGTAATTCCACATCACTTGGGCACGCGGTTTGTCTATGCCTTGCATATATGTAGTCTCGTTCTACCCAACAGTTTAAACTTTTGGGTTGAATACTGTAACTCCTACAGTTGTAAGGGGCGACAGTTTGAATAACTGATCCGATGATTTTTCAGGAAGTGTGAGATTGCATTGTTATAATCATAATTTTCCTCCAGTACAATCTTCGTCATGACTTTCTTCTTTGGGAGGAGAGAATCTTGATTGATCATTTAGGAATTACACGAGCTCCTGATGCTAGATTGGAAAAGTTGTTCAAATTTAGATAAGAACCATTTTATGTTAATTGTAAGTTGAAAAGAAAATTCCTCTTAAGTCACCGCGGTAGATTTTAACCACCAAGTTTGGGATGGATTGGTGTGGTTCCTCTACGCCTAGGACACCAACTCAATTTGGTTACTTTTGGATGATCAACAATTATAATTCCCCTTATTAAACTGTTTAATTAAGAACTAGCATGTGTGCTTGTTTCAATAGAAAATATTTGTAAGAAATACACCGGAGAGTATTTTGGTTCCTGTTTTCCTTTTCTCAAAAGGCTTGTTTTCAAGAGGAGATTTCTGAAGAAGCATCTAAAATACCGTTAGACAAATAGGTTAAGTGTCTCAGTTTTTAAATTCTTCTACTAAAGGATTAAGTGATTAGTTGCTGTCCCTCATATTTATCGATCTTATCATGGGCAACCCTGGATTTTTCAATTTAAGACCTCTTCTTTATGTGGTTGAAGTCTAGTATTAGTTGATGACCAGATGTCTGGTGTGAATTACTCAATCTGGTTGAAGTCTTCAATGCAGGAATCCTGTGTAGCATGTAAATAAACAGGCAAGGAAACCTCTTTATTCAGTCTTCCTGTTCAAACCAGTTTATCTTTTCCTTTGTCAATATAGGGACTTGCGTGGGTTAGATTAGCATTTGGCCAATCTGTTGCATTATGTTCATTAGCTTGAAAATGTGAGAACATGGTGACTTTATTGTGTTTCATTTACTCATTATGCTCATTTATGTTGCGTCACCGTTTTTTTTTTTCTTTCATCAGCCGAGTCTAAGTTGTCTCCTCGTGAATTTGATTTTCACTGTGGTGAAATCTGGATTGGACAAAACGAAAATTCCTGTTTCAAGGGTTTCCTTAGTATTTATCAATGTTTACATGATTTTGTGTATTAAATCTCAATCGGTCTTGGAATTTTTGAAACTATGTGCATCATCTTTATATTGAATCAAGCTAATCCGTTGTAGTCACTTTCAAAGGTATGCAATCACAGAGGGTGAGTATGGGATAGACAAGTAAAAGATGATTCAACATTTACTTTTTCTTTGTACATGGTAAAGGGATGGGACGGAAGAGAAGAAATAACTAATGTGTAGGAGAAGATAGTCATTTTTCTTTAGAGTACTGTTTCTTGCCTACTAGAGAGTTGCTGATTGAATTGTTACAGTCCTCCCAAAAATTGGTCTCTGAAGCTTTGAGGGCCTAATCCATCTCACCATTTATCACTGAAGTCTGGCTTTCTAGGGCTTTCTCGATCTTCGGCTTCCAAATCTACAATTAAGTCAATCAAAGTTACGAACATGCAACGAAGCTCTTGTAGCATGGATGGACGTAGGACTAATCATAGGCGCGATATAGATGATCTTTTGGTAAGAGTCTGAATGATCAAATTTTTATGCTTTGTGCTGCATTCATTTTACTTGGACTGAGAACTTTCATCATGAGCTGCTTCTCAAGTAAGTTCTTCAAAGCTGGTTACATCTGTACACCAACTGTTATTTGATCTATTTAATGCAGCTTTAAGTTTTACTGCAGCAATTTTTGGAATAGTGGTGAGCTATACTTCTTGATGGTTCCAACCTACAATGATGCATGGTCAATGAGCTTAATTTCAAATATTTACTGGAGTCTTCACGGGACTGTATTCTAGCAGTTTATGTTCACGATTAGTTAATTGGGAAAATGCTGCTTGATGATGCAGGTATCCCCCATTTTTTGATGACATTGCTGCCCGATTGCTTCCTGTGATCCCCCTTATTGTTTACAGACTGATTGAAAATGATGCCATGGATCAGGCTGACGTAGTTCTGGCTTTTTACTCTCAATTTCTAGCTTACCACCCTTTCCGATTCACATTTGTTCGTGACATACTCGCCTATTTCTATGGTCATCTTCCTGGGAAGCTCATAGTCCGAATTCTGAATGTACTTGATCTTGGCAAGGTGAATATCCTCTTTACATTTTTATCCTTTAAATGCTGCCGTCTTAACAACCATAATGACTTCATATTTTTCCAGATTCCATTTTCTGAGTCATTCCCACAACACATTCGTTCTTCAAATCCAGTCGTGTGCCCACCTTTGGATTATTTTGCTACTCTGCTACTGGGGCTGGTCAACCATGTCATTCCTCCATTGAATAGCAACACAAAATCGGTTTCTGTTGGAGATACTTCTAATAATCCAGCTCGACCGCATAACAAAACTTTGCCAGCCCAGTCTGGCCATATGAGCGCTTCAGAAGGTCAAAAGGCATTTTATCAAATTCAAGATCCCGGCACGCACACTCAGCTGGTTCTTGAAACTGCTGTGATAGAGCTGCTTTCGCTTCCTGTATCTGCATCTCAAATTGTGTCATCCCTAGTTCAGATTGTTGTTAATATCCAACCTACCCTAATTCAATCTAGTAATTCTCTGCATGGAGCCCCAAATGGTGTTGGACAAGGTTCGGTCCTACCAACTTCACCTTCAGGTGGAAGCACAGATTCTTTGAGTGCAAGCAGATCTACTCCTTCAGTTTCTGGTCTAAGTACCTCTAACTTTGTCTGGCGAAGTGCTTATACGTGTCAACAACTGTCTTGCTTGTTGATCCAAGCTTGCGGGCTTCTATTAGCTCAGCTTCCCACTGAATTTCACTTGCAACTTTATTTGGAGGCTACTCGTGTAATTAAGGAGAGTTGGTGGCTGACTGATATAAAGAGGTCATTGGGAGAACTAGACTCTGCTGTTGGTTATGCATTGTTGGATCCAACTTGGGCTGCACAAGATAATACCTCAACTGCCATTGGTATGCATACGTTACTACCCCTTCTTAGCAGTAGTTTAGGGATACCTTTCTGCATATGCATACCCTCAAATAGTGTTCAGCAAGCACGTCCACCTTTTTGCTTCAACTAAAAATCCTCTTCATGGTTTTTGTTAGAAGTAACTGTAATATGATGATTTTACCCTAATAGTATGTTTGGAAAACGTGATGGGAGTAGGAGAATGCAGAGAAAATGGCCACTTCTAATATTTTTCCTTCTCTTCATACTCGCAAGAATTTTAATTTTAAAAAATTTGACACTCAATTTTTTTTTTCACCTCCATAATCCCCAGTTTCCCAGACATAGCATCAGATATGCAATTATCATACACAACAAATCAAGGAGCAGTCTGTGTAATAAATCCATAAGTGGAGTATGTCCTTGTGTGCATCATTGCCCTTACGAGCTCTCAGTTTTCTTTATGCTGGACTAAATTTTCATCATAAGCTTTCAAAGGTTGCAATGATCCGGTTAGTAATAATTCCACACGGGATTTTTCGTTGAGAACATTGTATCAATTTTAACTTACTTCCTTCCTTGATGATGCAATGTAATAGATGACTTCATTTTGTTGTGCGGTCTACATATACTCAGCCTGACATGTAAAATTCATGATGTGTGCTGTTTATTTACCTGACTTTTATTTGATGGACTCCGACATCATAATTCACCAACCCATGTCCATCACGAATGTATGGATCTACTGATCTGTATGTGTGCTTGCGTGATTTGTATTGTACATGTATGTCAATATTGAATGAAAAAAATCCTTAGACCTAGAACAAGTTTAGTTCCAATAAAAGAGAGGCCCTGATAAGTGGATTCAATGAATTTTGAGTCAATTCTATTTTTCAATGTTTCAAATGGATCTTTTTGTTATTTGAGTTCCAGATACCCTACGTCTATGAATTATGGTCCAAGCAGAGTAGGAGCTTACATCTTTTCGTTACTCTGATGATTGTCCTTTCGTGGAATATCCAGGTAACATAGTTGCGCTGCTTCATTCCTTCTTCAGTAATCTCCCTCAAGAATGGCTGGAAGGGGCGCATGCCATCATCAAACATCTCAGACCCATTACATCCGTTGCAATGTTGAGAATAGCATTTCGTATAATGGGTCCATTGCTTCCAAGGCTTGCCAATGCTCACTCCCTTTTCAACAAGGTAAAGGAAGTGATCCCTCTAACTTGATGCTTCTATGGAAAATGCAATGCAGCGAAATGAAGCTCATTGTTCATTCAAGTGTGTTTCTTTACCATTATTAGTTGAGAAACAAAAGCAGGATTAAAACTTGAGCAGGATAAAAACTTTTTGGGTCTTTGGACTTTTTCTACTCAAAGGTTGAAAGTTTTGAAGGAAGATAAAGTCATCTCACAATCACAAAGTTTGAGTGGTTAGACAGGAAACATAAAACAGAATCTATCCTTCCCTTTTGGCACGTATATAGAGTAGAGAGGGTGGAGTAACAAGGCACTACCTTCTCTCATGCGATCTTATAGTAAAAAAGAATGCCTTTTGCAAAGAATTATGAGATTCATTAAGATTGGAGCTTGAAAAAAAAATGCCATCTTGATGTATATAGCCCGTACTGTGAGTTTTCTTCTATTGCATCATTTCTTCATTTCAGCTGTCAATGTCATTTATATTTTTTTCTTTTTGCTTGCCTAGTGTAAAGCAATACCAGTTTGGTCATATCAAATATGGTAAGGTGTAAGACGATGGGATGATTATCGTTGTCATGGATCCCATAATTGGTTTGAAGTGCGAGACAATGGGATAATTTGACTTATTGTTTTTATTCCTTGATGTTGTCTTCCATCTTCTTTATTATGCTCTGTACTCTGAGCTTCAGAGGAGACATTTGCAGCAACAATGCTTGACAACTGTAATATTCTTCTTTAAGTTTATACTTACTAATAACACGCAAATTATAAAATGTCCTTATATTTTTCCGAAGTCTTATAGCAGGATGCTACATTTTTCAAGTGAGTGTAATCAGTCTTTGTTTAAAACTCATCATTCAGTTGAAAATACTTGTTGCAGATGGTGTTTCAGCAATAGCTAATGTAAAAAGCTATGTACTTAGCAAGTGTTATCGGTGAATGTATTACTCTCTTGAAGTCATTTTATTTTTCACTGAAAGAGAGAACATGAACAGCAGAACTTTGATGCATCCGCTAAATCACTCTGTGCAACAGAGATTTATGCTGTTCAGATGGCCAGGCTTTCATGATTCTCTGTAATCTACTGTCTGTGATTGTCAACTGTCTCTGCCCGTCATAAAATTATCTGTTGTCCGCTATTTTGCTCCAACTTATCAAACTAAATCATTTCCTATTCTTATCACTTCCAGACGCTATCATTGTTGTTAAGCACATTGGTGGATGTCTTTGGGAAGAACTCACAACCCCCAAACCCTGTCGAAGCATCAGAAATAAGGGATCTCATTGATTTCCTGTGAGTGATTTTTCCTTTTGTATACTTATTCGGCAGACCATTGCCGATGTTTTTGCTGCACGTTCATCACTCTAAAAGTGTTTTCCAAAAAGTGCTCTGTTTAGAATTTGACAATTCCCCACATAAGTATGATATATCATCATCATTTTTGTGTATATGAAGACTCCTTGTGATTTTAGCCCAAACTGATCTTGTTTTGTAACTAATCTTTTACTTCTTTCACCAGAATTGCAAGCAATAGTATCCAATCTCCTCTAATTACATGTTCTCTGAAATGAGAGTTGCATCCGTTACCTAATTGATGTTTTGGTAATTGTTCTACCAGCCATCATGTCGTCCATTATGAAGGTCAGGGAGGACCTGTGCAGGCGAACAGCAAGCCCAGACCCGAGGTACTTGCCCTCCTTGGTATAGCATCTGAGAGACTTAGACCAGACGTGCAGCACCTTTTTTCTCACTTGAAACCTGACGTGAACGCTTCCATCTATGCCGCCACCCACCCGAAGCTTGCACCAAATCCAGCACAATGAAAGCATCAATAGTCGACACCTGGAACGTCATCATATGTTTGCTCAATAAAATTACGAGAGGTTCCTCATTTGGCTGTTTTCCGCTTTGATACATGCTTGCATTTGAAAGCAAAGCAGTCGTTGCCTTTGAAGCGTGAAGATATGCAAGTCTACTTGGTGCCCACCTCGGGGTCATAAATAACCCACAAACCACGTTCGCTGTGTGCTCTCAGGTGACCTCTTGTAAATTTGTAAATGACCAATCTTGTTGTATATGGATGGGGGAACGTAATTGAGGCCCTTTAATCTGACCTATTTTTTGGTCAAACAGCTTGCATGATGTAGTTGAGGCTTGATTTTCTACTAGCTTACTATTGTTGGATAGAACCTCGAATCTTGGTTATTTATTAGAACTTCAAGTGGAATTGGGTTGTTAGCAAATTTTCCTCTCTGTTCTTCCTCTATGCTTGTTTTGGATGTTGACATGTCTAATTGGCTGCTTAATTTAATGGTTCTTGTCGATTCATCAAAAATCCCTGCCGTGCCAACGAAAAGTCATATAAAGATCTCCCCATGACGGTGAGGCCTCCCATGCAGAATTCTGTACGGGATTTATTGTTTGGGTTGATAATTAGGAAATGCCAAACTTTTTTCGATAGACAAATTTAATGGTTCTGAAACTTCGTACACAGAATATCACGACTGAAGATGAAACCATGCGTAGTCCGAGGTACATTATATAGTTCGTCGAGTAAGAAGTAATAGTGTCACTGGTGTTTTAAAACTAGGACCGGAACGGCGAGTTAGTCAATTGTTAGGATGGCATCATGAGGCGGTAGTTATGATGAGAAGATGGGAGATCAGAGCTAGGTGTATTTGGCCAGCACGCGGGCCTCTCCTTTCGGCCATTGAAGGGGGACTCTGGGCATTAGTTTCTAAAGATCATTAATCTTCATCCTTCAGAAACATTCGCAAAGCTCTTATCCATAAATACTATGATTGAACATTACTAATCACAACTAAAATCGACTTACGTAATCCCTAAATCTACTATTCAAAATACGAACAGATCTTGGAAAAAACAGATTGTTAACTATTACAGTAATATAATAAAAAAAAACATTTCAGTAAGCTAAATTTGTCCAAGATATCATGATACATGATTCCGAAGAATTTTGTTTGCTTTCGGGACATCTCCCCACGCATATCTGCTAGCGTTTGCGGTTATTAGCAGCCTGTACTTATCGGCCACTGCGATAATCCTAATTGCAAAGTGGAAGAGGAGTTGGACCCACACTAGACTTCGATGTGTGGTTTACAGCTTTGCGCTCTCCAGGTATGCGGTTCTTTTAAGCAAAAACTACTGAATCTCTGGGAAAACAAGTTGAAGAGTGAAAACAGGAGTTGAAGAAGACATACAAGGCACAAAACCGGATCTCGCTGCACATATTACAGTAGTTTCCCTTTCACGCAGGGAGAGCATAATGGGACTTGCATCAAGCCAAGCGTATGGAAAAAGATCGGCTTCCCGAATTGACATCAATCCGATGTAACATCCCCCCCTAAAGCAATATCGAGACACTTGAAAGAGTCTCTGAAGAGAATCTCTTCCTAGATGTTCTTGGCAAAAAACTTTGTTGACAAAAGGAATACAGAGCATCTGGTAAATAGGATGTTCTCTGGTATCTCGTCTGACAGAATACGGATGCGGTCTGAACCGGAGCCTCAGAGACTTGAAACGAATCTGGAATGCATATGCCAATATATACTCAATACATTCATGATAGATAAAATTCAATCACCACGGTGCAGAAGCAAGATCTACAAATTTAAAAAAGAACATGATCTGAGGATCCAGATGATCCAGATGACACAACATTCGAGAATAGGGAGGTCGCATTTTGCACTATTTGTTCATGGAAGAATACGTATTGTTAGAGATACATCTCTAAGGCTGGTTCAGGCTGAAAGAACAGAATAACTCAGGCATGCACAAACACACCAGGATAAGATTTCTTGTTGGGGTAAATACCAGATTAGTCAATCTGCTATTGCAAGATCTTCTTCCAACAGCGACATTAACAACAAAAGACGCTAAATCTCCATGCTCTCCCACAGGTGCTCCGTAAAGTCCCTAGGAGAACTAAGGAAAATCATTGTCCTACAACTGAAAATACTCTTAACCATTGTGTGCATACGTTGTGTCGACCTCGATTAGCATACCAGGTTCTGGGCGAACTGAGAATATTCAAGTTGCAGGCAGGAACGACTGGCAAGACCTCTTACTTTCAGTGCAGCTTATCTGACCTAGTAGAGGCGATCTGGTTGCAGCTGTTGATCCAACAAACAAACTCAGTCCGTCATCGACCTCCCACTAGAAATGAAAATACATTTTGGTGACCCACACTTCACACACACTTAATCGCTCCAGTCATTAGTGCCGACCTCTCTACGGCCTTTATTCCTTGTTCATTTTCAATAATCAGTCTTGCATCGACTTCTAGTTCGAATTGCCAAAAGGAGTAAGTCAGATAAAACATCATGTTACCATGCTATTTTTTTTTTTGTCTTAACGAAAATTGGCAAAGCTCCAAGCATGAGTCTGATCTTATGTGAACGAAATTGAGACCGGAAAATATCGATTTTCCTACTGGATTCAGCATGAAATTACTAAATCAGTGAATTCACGTTTTCTGGTGCATAAAAGATTAATCACAATCCACAGCTCATAGTAGAGCCTGACAAATGGGGAAAAATAATTCCTGTTCCTATGATCAAAAGAGAGGCTTTTCCTTTCAATTGTCGGAAGGCCAATTGGCCGCGACTATAGCTAGAAGCAAATAGTTAAATCCACAAGGACTTCATTCAGCTCGTACTCCGTCTCATAACTATTTCTACGAGGACCCAAAACCTGTCGGGTGAGTCCCGTACATCCCATTCCACAACTATCTGCATTTCATCCCCTCTAAGAAAACAAAGGCTGGGTTACTCGGAAACAATCAGATAGCGCAGGGGAATTCCTTTCATGAACTCAGTGCTGTAAGCAAACTAAGGCTGGGGTACTCGGAAACAATCAGATAGCACAGGGAAATTCCCTTTAAGAACTCCGTGCTCTGCAACCAGTTATTGCATTCCATGAAGACAGCAAACGAATGTTTAGCGCAACTGCAAACAGCAAAACCCTCTCAAACTGGATCCTACAAACCCTAGGCATCAATAACACTTCAATCAAACCACCTAGAGACTCACATAATGTATCTGCAAGTCAATGCAACCCCCTCCCCAGAAAATTTGACAATGTTACTTAACCCAAGCCTCAGGTTACCTCCACCTTCCATCTTGATATACCACAATAACCAACACACCGAACCGAAATCTAACCACAATTCTACAAGATCTCCACACAGATTCAACACAAACGGACTTATAATCGGATTCCATATCGAAAGATCTTTCCAGAAAATATGTGAACATCACCAAGCGTGTTCAGACAACAAAATCGGGAGACAAAATAGGGAAAAAACCTAGAAACACGATCTTAGGGAAAGTCAATGCAACTCGACAGGCGGGTACCAAATCAATCGCGGGCCTTGAGCCGCTCGACCCGCTGGTTGAGCTGCTCGATCCGAACGACGAGGTGGGTGACGGAGTAGAGGAGCCAGTAGAAGACGAGGGCGGCGACGATCAGGAGGGCGTTGCGCTGGCTCTTCATGATGGACTTCTGGTGGCGGAGGTGCTCCGACGGGGTGCAGGACGCGTCGGACTCGCACTTAGGACGGGTCTCGTACTTCCAGTAGATGTCCATGAGGAGGAAGAGGCAGAACGGGACCACCGACAGGAACGGCTTCAGAAGGTTGCGCGTGACGGCGACGAGCCCCTTCCGGAGGCCGTCGAGGCCCGGGAGGGTCAGGAGGAGCACCATGATCGCCTCAGCGCCGGCGGCGTACCCGAGGACCACCCATTCAAGAGCCATTTGTTGGGTGAGATGATCGAGGAGAAGCTTGAGATCAGAGTTCGGCGTGGGGGTCGAGAGCTCGAGTTCTTGCTCACTGTGGGTCTTTTCCGATCGTGCAGCGTTGGATGATCCGTTTTAGTTGCGGGTGCCTTTCTTCGGGGCGAAGGAGTCTTCTTCTTGGAGGGTTGAATTGGGGATTTCCAGCTGTCTCTCCGCGGCGACGGAAGGGTAAACATCGGTTCGGTTACAGGTGGGGCTCACTGAACCGACACGTGGAGGTTCTGTGTTGCCTCTCTCGGTGCTTTTCATCTCAACCGTTGATCAATCTGACTTTTTCTTTTTTTTGGGTCGGATCATCAAGCTGACTTTAGAGAGACCCAAATTAAGGTGGGAGGACAAAATGGGCCAGTCTTCGTTCTCGTCTGGGCCTACCGCTTCATGGGCCATCCTTGTTTAGCCCAGAGTGAGTGCCCACCCCACAATGCCAATAAGCCTGCGTTTGGATATTCCAGGAAAGTATTTTTGTTACAAAAATAATTTTGGAACAGAAACGCGTATGATAAAAAAATATTTCAAAATTGTTTCGAGAACACTTTTGAAAAAATAAACACTTTTGACCCTAAAAAAAAATAAAAAAAACTTGTTTATGAATTTTTGAACATTTTTAGAACACTTTCATATAAGCCACCACTACCGTACTTCGCCACCACGGCCACCTCCTGGCTGCCGGAAGCCGGCCTCCGCTGCTGCCGGTCATCGACTGTCGCCACCGTCGATGGTCGCTGGCAGCTGGCCCCCGCCAACGCCGCCGGCCTCCACCACCCATTGCCGTTCGTCGTCCGCCTCTACCGGTCGCATGCCGCCGCCGTCAATCCTTCCTTTTAGTAAGAAAAATATTTTTTAAAAATTTTACCAAACGCGTTTCTGTTCCCAAAAATCGTAACCGGGAACAGAAACACAAAAAAAATGTTTCTGTTCCAAATATGTTCCCAAAAATAGAAACGTTACCAAACGCAGCCTAATATGCATAAACACTCTATGATATACAGGGCTTTCCCAAAAGTTTAGGCCCCGACCGGTCCCACCCAAGCCCATCAGTGATCGCATAAGTTGATTTCCTTAGTGCACTCTCATGTCTAAACGGAATCGAATAATTTAGATAAAACTAGTAAATTTCATGAGAGTGTTTTTGCGCGCGCGCGCATATATATATATATATATATATATATAAATTGGACTCGAGCTGACGGGAGTAAACTCGGAAGACGTCCCAAACATTAGTAAATCACATTCCTGCTCCCTTTGTAGAGCTTGATCCCTAGGCGTGTTTCGTTAGGATTCGAAGCCTCCACAACATGAAATTTTTCTAACTGGCAACAACTTAAAAGAGGGGTGAAGCCAAACCCATCAAAAGGAAAATCCTTTTATCAAACCCGATACTCGGGGATGTCCAAACCTATGGGTCACTCGCCATTATATCCACCATAGATCATCATCTATCGAGGTCACATGTCATCTTAAGAGTGTAAACATTATCGATTTATGAGATGTATGCTAAATTATGTTTAAAAGGAGATACTAGATGTACATACATGGAATGTTGTCCTCAACCTATGGTACTTAACAATGGGATCAGCATCTGATTAGGTGTTCAAACAGACAAATTAAAGCTCGCCTCATCTTCGTGGATCTTATCTCCTGGCAAAATAGACATCCAACCAACGGGAACACAGTGCAATATTTGGCACACTTAAGAGTTGAGATAGGTCTCTCCGTTCACCGCCACGCCAGATGTTCCCATAGAATTAGCTTTTGGAGGATAAGCACCAAGAATTTTGCTGGCTTAAGTCAAATCTCCAGGTGTGTAAAGCTTTGAAATGATTAAGCCATTGAACATAATTTTCAAATTCATCCACACGTCGTGATATTAGCAGAACAACCTGCGGAAGGAGAGCGAAGAGACTTCTATCAAGATAGAGTTAAGGCAGGGATCATGTTAGTAATCCCTCCTAATCTAATGAATATGTCGTGCACGGTAAGGCTCCACGCTGAGGAATTGCCAAAAGAAATTCTTAAACTTATTGTAATTGTGTAAAATCAGTCAATTTTTTATCTATCAATTCGGTTCTAAACATTTTATGTTTTTGTTAGTTCAGTCTATTCAATCAATTTTGGCTGTAAATCGCTGCGTGGTGTGTCGGTGCTGACATAGATAATTTTTAATAATATATTTTTAAAAATCTTGTCATATGTTTACACTTCTATTTATTTTTTTCTCTTTATGGTTTTTTTCCTTTACTGTCTTCTTCCTCCAACTGTTCGCAAGACCTCGAAAACTGGCTAGAGGCGAGGGCCTCGTCGATCTCTGGTGAAGAACAACACTATAAGAACCGGTACTGAAAATCCCTCCCGTACTTTTTCATGCTCCCATAGCAATAACATATTTGGGTTACCTGCCCCCGCCAACCCTCGCATCTGGCCAACAACAGGCGATAGGAAGAAGAAAGGGAAAAGAACAAAAACAAATAAGAACATATATTAAAATATTATTAAAAATTATCAACGTCAGCTTCGACAGTGCCACATTAGCGATTTCTTATCAAAATTGGCCGGATGAAATGAATTGACACAAATGTAAAGAGTTTAGGATTGAGTTAGCAAAAAAAAATATCTAGGATTGAATTATTAAAAAAGAAAAGATCTAGAACTGAATTAGTACAATTATAATAGGTTGAAGGCTTTTTTGGTAATTTTCTCGCTACCAACGATTCTTCAAATCATTAGTTTTGTGTAATGTTTTCGAGCCGTCAAACTTGTTAGAATATGTCTCGAGTTTAACCTCGAAACGTGAAAGTTATCTTCAAGATAACGGGTATATATTTTGTTGAAGTATGTGATCAAGGTTGGACGAATTCTGTTTGAAATCCACGGATGATATCTTCTTCTTCTTTCTCCGAATAGAAGTTGGCGTGAATCAAAAAGTGCATCTTTCCTATTCTGTCAGAAAGAAAGAAAGAGGAAAGTTGAGCCCAACTTTTACTTTTCAACGTTTTCCTCTTCAATGCAATATTGGATTTGCTTTTCACTATGAAGACCTCTCCTGCATGGTTTCGTAATATATATATATATATATATATATATATATATATATATATATATATATATATATATATTGTGAGTTATATCTCTTCAAGTGGTAGGCAGAGGGTTAAAAAAAAAAAAGAAACGCCGAGCAGCAGGGGTTTCGTACGCACATAACGAAGACACGAAGTCTTGTGTTTTGAAGCGCTGACTTGCGAGCGGTTGAGAGGGTATATATTTCGTGAAATTACATCAAGAATTCAAGTATTAAAGTTGGATAAATCTTGTTATTAGATTTGTGCTATAAATTACTTTACGAGATTGAAAGATTATTTCGTCAAGAATTGAGGGTTAAGCACTGTATGCATTTTTAAATATAATTGAGGTTCGAAAATACCAAGAGTGTGATTTATAATCTCTGTGTATTGCTCGTTCTAGTAAAATTCGTTGCTGCTCGTGGACGTAGGTATTTACGATAGAACCACGTACATCTGAGTTCGATTTACTTTAATTGTTCTATCTATTTTATCGAATCGATCGCTTATTTCGCGCAACAAAATTTGTCGTTCCGTTGGACCGAAAAAAAAAAAAAAAAAAAAAAACTTGTCGTTCCGTGTCAAGAAAGATTGATTCTGCCGGGGAACGGAACATACAGAGATTCGATTCCAGCGCATTAATCATAAAGACCCACCTAAAAAGTAGGGAACAAGATAAAACTAAAGGTCATGCCGACGTCGTGTTATTACTCTCACTTTATGCGGCCTTAGAAAGATTAGAGATACCGATTACTGGATTGATTAATCGAGCTTATGACTTTTGTTTATTCACTACCGTTAGATTAAATTTGTCAAAGTGAGGATAATACGAAAGATCTGCCATGGAGCCACTTCTGCATACTCTTCCCTGCGAAGAAGAGTACACGGAAATGGCCCAAAACAAGTCCAAAATCTGTAATATTATAAGGAATGCCTAAAGATTTAAACTCAGGACTCACGGCGTCCTCTGATATCAAGTTAGATTTTGTAAGATGACTTTCAATTGTTTTAAAAGCTATTGTTAGATAAAATTTAGGTTTAATATTTAAATATTCTATCAAAATGGACCTAACTAGCCTGTTTGGTAAAACGGGTAGTCAAGAGTGCTTATCTGTTAAGCGTGGGTCCATATAAGTGCTAAGAAATGAAACTAAAAATGTTTGGTAATAACTGAATGTTGATTATCGAAGAGCATTTTTGTTTTTGTTTTGCCAAGTATAGAACTGTGAATAACACTGACGCGTTTCAAGGCTTTGAACAGCGTATAAAAGGCCAGATTTTATTTCCCATTTTGGATGCCTTTCCCCCTTTTCCCAATTGAATAAATTAAGTCCACATCCTTGCTTCGCTAATTATGTGATTTCCTTATACTTAACTGAATTCTTAAGTCAAAGCTAGCCATGGTTATAGAACGTGCTTATTTTTTTATTTAGTGTTGAAAATACATTAGTATTCACTGTTCAGCACCTAGGCGACACCTCCAAAGTCCACTAAGCTCGACGTAAAAAAGCACAAACAAGCAAGCCCTTTAACCATATCTGTAAATAATGTGAAAGTCTCGTTCGTGAAAATGAACCCATTTGATCACCGTTTCTGATGCCTCCAAAAAAAAAAAAAAATCCTCAACTGTATACGATTGTAATTTCGGATGTTAAAACATATTTGAGCATACTACAAACCCTTCACATTGCTGTACACATTCGCGCCAAAAAAGAGCGTCAGTCAAGTCGTAAAGGAGACATCATCCCAGACCTCTTTTTTTGCTAGTTACCCATACCCTGATATTAATGCATATGATAACGTCCCCAAGTTGCATGCGTCATGAATTCAAATGAAGTACACTTCTCGGGGAAACCTCTTCTGAATTTGAACTTTTGGCTACGTCAAAATAAAGGGCGGATATGATCGGTGCTGTACGACAAGCTGCAAACCGACAACGGGTATAGAATATGAAAAGCAGCAATCTCTTGACCCTCTCTCTGTACACGAACTTACATACAAAGCAGCAATCTTCCTTTTCGACCCTTTCTAGGTAAAGTTCTATTCTATTCCTAAATGTACAAATTATGTACATCAGTATCATCTGAATCATTAATCATATGAGTCCCGCGTCGAGGAGGTTCATGTGATCAACGGTTTAGACGGGCTTGATCTTATTCAATTTATGAACCAAAACCGGGGAATCAGCCAGCTGATCCCATCACTTCCACAGATTTTGTTGCCTCTATTTGCCGCCTGCAATATTCACAGAAAAAGGAGGAGGAAAAATCCACAATTCAATTGGAAAATTAGTTGAAATTTTACAGCCCGAGCTAGGCGAGAAAGAAAATAAAAGAGGAATAAGCCGTCACCTCTTGCTCTTTCGCACATGGTTGCTATCAAAGAGAAGAAGATAATGACGACCGCAACCCCAGCGACGAGACCGATCAAGATGACCACAGTCTTCTCGACCTCTTCATCCGTCGTTCCTGTATCCAATAACACAATCGATGAACTATCAAGTTAGCTAGCTCGTTCCATCTTGTTCCCGCATATTATACGATCGGAGATAACAAGAAGTGCTTTTCAATTATCATTAGCTCGATCTGACTTTAGAACGCTACCGTTTTTGCCATCCGAACTCACATGCCGCAGAACACGACGCATCTACAACGATGGTGAGTAAAACTTGTGCTTGCATCTTGGAATGTTATGCACATTGCAGTTGCATCCCCCTTTAATTTAGTGACGGTCCTTTTCTTTGGGTGATGATTAGATTCGATCGTGCACCGAGTGGAGCATGCCGCTATCATTACTTAACTAGCGGCATTGGATTCATCATCATCGCTTAATAACCTAGATTTCCAGGGGGACCATGGTGAACTTACACCAAATGCACAACCTTAAAGCTCGTTTGTGACGTGCGACGTAGACGACGTTTTAGGAGAGTTGAAACCCACTCACTGCTTATGCTAGATGAGTTCTTGAGCATTCCGTTCCCTCGAGGGATCATTCCCCAATCGTAATTCTTCATATCTATGTACACACTTTGTCCCGTCTTGATCCGTCTCATATCTAGTTTTGATGTATGTGCAGACAGTTTACCTCCTAAGGGGTCATCTATCCTTGTACTGATCTCACCTGATCGCGTTTGACATCTGAGTTCCAACATGAAACTTGCCGTTGTACTAAAAGTCATTTATTGTGAACTGCTTCCATTTTCACGTATATATAAAACTCGCAAACATTCTTTCCATATCTGCTGTAATAACCTTCAAAAGGAAGTGAATGAGAACATCTCTAGAAGATCTCATGGAGCACTCTAGTCGCCTTTGACCAATGAACACGTTCATCATCCTTTCTTGATTCTATGCCGGAGCTCGACTAATTTGCTATCTAAAGCCACACGGCAACAATAGAAGTGCATTCAGACCCTACGTATACGAAGATGGAATAAGGGTGTGAACTGAACAGACGAGTAACGACGTGGTGCGACCCCTCTGGAGAACTTTCGAAAGAATTTCCCGCTTTCTTTCATTTGATACTTTTTGTCCAACTCAAAACTACCATTTGAGCATAATCATTGCTAAATATATAGATATATAAGAAAGGCAAATCAAAGAATATAGCAACTCCTATTAGGGCATCCGATGCCATCATAGAGCAAGCCAAAAAAGGAAAAAAAAGAAAAGAAAAAAAAAGCTCAAAGCATATTGAGCATAAGAATCTATCTGTCAACAAATAGCGTCCACACGTTACGTGATCATTCTTGTTCTTGCACTAAATTTCTATTCAAGCATCAAAATTAAGTAACTGAGATTTCGTAACTTAAGTAACTCAATTTCGAAGCCAAACAATCTCCATGCAGGAATCATAACTCTCCCTACATCTCCCAACTCTCTTCTCAATCACATTCAGGACGTTTGTCATTCGTCGCTTCACAAGAAAAATTAGCAATCAAAGTTTTGAACGAATTGAAACGTGCGGAGAAGAACACACCCAACTAAGAAGCGATGCACCGTAAGTGAACCCCCATAAACGGCCGCGAGGCCTCTTACCGTGTCCGCCGCTGCTGTGATCGCCGTCCAAGTACCGCACGTAGCACTTGGCC
The DNA here is from genome assembly GCA_028455895.1 of Rhodomyrtus tomentosa. NCBI lineage: Eukaryota > Viridiplantae > Streptophyta > Magnoliopsida > Myrtales > Myrtaceae > Rhodomyrtus > Rhodomyrtus tomentosa. Next base: position 4,680,148 of record JAPCWY010000003.1, on the reverse strand, counting down.
AAGTACATGTCGCCCCACTTTGCAGCACCGCAGTCGCTCTTCAGCAGTCCAATTGCCTCCGCCAAGCAGTCCTGGCAATCCCCGGCGCTCAGGTCCTGCACACACTGCGCAACTGCCTGGACGCTCCCCGAGCTACCGGTCCTGTGCGGATTGTAGGTGCCGTCCCCGGCTCCTACGTACCCAAGCACCGCGTCGCGCCGTGTCAGCTCATCAGAATTAGAAGCCCCAGTAAGAGGCCCGCATCTCCTGAGCAGCACGGTCTTGTCCTGCTCACCCAGGAACGTCGTGTTGTCGTACCGCACGAGGCAGCCCTCGAGCTGGAGCGTGCCGCCGGAGGAGCCGGCACATCTGGTCCCAAGCTGGCTTACAGAATGGGACACGCAAGTGGAGCAGTCGGCAACAGCGAGGTCCCCGCGGCACTGGTAGAGGCCGTAGACTGTGTCGGAAGGGGTGGGACCCGGGACTGTGAAGTTGTTGTAGGAGGAGGAGGCGGAGGAGCTGACAAAAGAGGTGAGGACGGAGTCGACGCCGTTCTCGAAAGGCGAGCCGGGGGAGTACTTGTACTGCGAGCAGCCGACGTAGACAAAGGAGTCGAAGGAAGAAGTCGAGAGGGAAACAAGGAACGAGACGGGGAGGAGGAGGAGCGAGAGCACGGAGAGAGACATGACCGGGACTGCTACTGTGACTTGCGCGTGATCAAGGATCCAGTTCCTCATGGAAACGGCTTGGTGAAGCAGAGGTTGTTGAGTTGAACTATATGATTGACGGATTACGTGAGGGAGTGAGGAAGACGTGAGGGAGTGAGGAAGATGACGTGGGTGCATGGGATTGATGGTGAGCGAGTGGTCGGTCCACTATAGTGAAGCTAAGGTCAACGATGGATCAAGTCCAGGCACAAACTAGAATGTACTGCTGGAGCCGATATGACAGAAGGAACTTCTCCTCTGTTCTATTTGTTCAGCATTGGAGGAGGAATATAGCTCGGGGAGCTGCTAATCTCAATTATTTTTTACCACACGATTTTTTGATTAATAAATATTTTATGTAAAAAAATATGATGATGATGTGTAAATCTATAACTAAGATTATAGGGTGCTGCCACCAAAGTATTTTCCTAAAAATAAATACACTCATCGCGTCCTATTTCTATTTTGGTGTTGAGACTCTTCAGGGGAAGGCAAAAAGAAATTGATAAGGAACTCCCAAAAACTCATCACGTAACCTATCCCCGTGAATCCCAAGATTGAGTAATATAATTGAGCTTTGTTCCATGGCACGGTGAGCTTAAGATCGCTGCCCAATAAAAAAGGTGTTGTATGAATCTCAATTCTCAAATCCCCAACGTACAAGTTTTTTATGTGCACAACGTGGGTTATACTTTAGTTTCTCGTCGTTCATGCTCCGATTATTCACACGTGATGGGTCGAGTGCCTTCTGTCTTTGTAGCATATAACTCGAACTGAGAGCGATATCGGAAAGAGAGGGAGTGAAGACATCGCGACTCCAGAATAAGATGTCCAAGACTACTCCTGCCGGAGGCCCCGAGACAGCAGTGGGTCACAGAAATCGGAAAATGTGTCTGGGTTCAGAGCGACTCGGTATGGAGCGCAGATTGCAGAGCGGCTGGTTTTTCCTTAGCATCAACAACACCCAGAATGCTTCCCCAACAGGAAATTATATGGAAGAATGAGAGCACCACAACGTGATTGAGCCTGTGTCTCCCATGAAAACTGGTCTATCTAGTACCTTTTCCATTTTCCTTCAATTTTTCCCCGTTCAAATCTAACTTCCCTCCATTTGCATATGTAGACTCAACCTCGATCAAGGAGCATCATGTAAGCTATGCTTGAAGAGCTTAAAATACATCGGAGGTCTTCAGTCACCAAGCTCTTGGATGATTCCATCTGGGGTCGTCCGTTGGACGTTCACAACTTGATTAAGACGGGCCAATCGAACGTTACAAACTGTAACTGAAGGTTCTCCGATAAGATTCAAACCCAGAAGCTGTCCGTGCCATTTCTGCACACGGACTTCAAAGATGCAGGAAGTTGGAAGCATTTATATATGCAATGACGCACGGCATACACTAAACGGTATCAAAATAAAAAATGCAAGGAGTGCAGAACTTTACCGAGACATGGGAATACTCACTCATATCCGAACTTATTCAGCTACTAGTAGACAATAAACGAAAAAGAGGGATGATTGATCTTGTTTTAATAGACATTTCTGAATTACAACAATCCCCCGACATAAATATTTGCGAGCAATATTACCGCAGGCAGTACATATGTGCTTATATACATAACAACATGGACTTCCCTCACATGACACAGCACCTCACAACAAGCCCCTTTTGATCCATCCTCGCCTCTTCATTTCCTGAAATTGCACCTTGCGCATAAGTTTGTGGGAGGAAAAAACATGGACAATGATTTCGAAACAAATCAGCGGTTGTGTAAACTAATATTACAAGGTAGTAGCTCCCAATCATTGGAAGTACCTCACCACTGAATACAAGTAACCTACCATATTCTCCAACTACAAAGGCATGTAAGACCATTTTGAACAAGCCAATTCGAAAAGGCATACCCTTAGTGATAACAACCAGGCATGAGCCAAAGTTATCAAGATCCTTATAAGGGGAAAATGCCTGCAATTTCACAGCACATGCTAAGAGCTTAGAACTATAATCCCAAAACCAGTTCAGAGACTTTTAACTCCAACGACGAGAGTTCGTTTGGTTCTCTTTTGTTTTCCTCCAAACCATTCCAACTTGAAAATTCAAATCTCGTGACATCTGAGTAGGTATATCAACATGTGTCCCCCAAAAAGAAAGTGCTTAACTAATGTTCATTAAATAGACAGCCACTCGAAGTAGAAAGGAGACCTAAAAAACCAGCCAGTGAATTCTTTCTCACCTTCAGGAGGTTGTGCTAGCTTGCGGTTCTGTGGAGACAACATTTCCTTCTTCAATTGCAACAATATGTCTTCCATAGTGTATTCCCTTTTCCAATTACCAAGCATGGGCATGAGACTAGGTTCAACCTGGTACATAGCCAACAATGAATTCAAAACAATCAAGTTCTTATGTGAAGAATTGAATCGAAGTTGCTCACATACCACGCCTGTTTCCTGATTGATGCAAGTCATGTTTATCCGAGTCTGGAACCTCACAGCAGGCGGATTATCAGGGTAATCCTTGCCACAAAACAGCTTCAGCTGATAAATACGCCCTTCATGAACAGTCTGCCAGGCAGCATATGTCAGTGAACAAAACTAAATTTTCTCAGAAAGAAAAGTAGTACTAAATATTGTTTGGAAGTTGAATCGCATTCTGCTTTTATTTTTATGATTCTTTGGGGTTCATCGACCGCCAACCCCAACTAGTTTGGGATAAAGGCGTTGTTGTTGTTGATGTTGATGTTGACAAAAATGCAAGGTCGGAATTTGCTCTATACAATTACAGAGGCCATTTCTTTGATGAGTAAAGTCGCTTAAAGTACAGATTTCATACATATGAGCCAGTTCAGTTATGAACAAAATTTACGCAAAACAATATCAATATCGAGTTCCTTACTTTGTCAAAGCATAAAAAATGCATTTATAGGCAGTAGCAGACAGATCTGAGCATCCTATTTTGACTGGATATTAGCCCGCTCAAAATTTCTTGAGCTTGGAATTTAATTACCTTTTGAAGACACGTTATGTGTGAGCAGACAAGTAGATTATATATACCCAAGCGTGCTTTGCCAATGTCTTAACCTAAAGCAGGTAATATATTGATACTAGTTCTCACTAACTGGACCAGCTAGCCAACAGCTGACCGATTTGAGTATATTTAAAAAAAAACTAAAAAACTAAAAACAAAACAAAACAAAACAAACAAACAAAACCAAGTTCAGTCAATAACATATTCTAGATGCATAAAATTCATTATGTTAGCAACTAATCTGTGAAATGATTGCTCACTAGGATAATCACCATTCCTTGGTCAACCACAATTAAGGAAAGAAATTGACCTAAAATAGAATCTCACAACACCAGGAAAGGGATTTAAGAATCTATACTCCAAAAGCAGCGGAGCGGAGATGGAATGCTAGTATGTGACAGTGATTCACTTGCTCAATGGTGCTTTTCCTTTTCACTTTTGTCTTTTCGTGTGTTCATGTGCATGCTCAAGCATTCGCATGTGCATGCATTAGAGAGAGAGAGAGAGAGAGAGAGAGAGAGATGTTCCCCCAGCTTACATTAGGAGGACCAATGATAGTGCCTGTCCATGACTGCATGTATATATCATCAGCATCATCCATTCCATAACTGACTGTTCCATCTCCAATTCCTTTTTCTCCCCTCTCAAGCTCTTCAAGTAATCTAAAGTTCCTTGGAACTGCAAATATTTACACAAATCAGTCTCACAAGTCAGCATGATCTTCGCATATACAAAATTGTACAGATAATAACCGCAGAAGCATTATAGTTAGTCAATCCAAGACTTCCAATGGCAACTGACATTCTATCTGACTCGCTGGCACGAACCAGCCTGAAAGAGGAGCCGAGATGTTGTAGCTACGGCTGACAAATTCCACTCCATGTTAAATGTGAACCAGACCAATGTCTTCACTTTAATTATCTTAAACTTTGTATGGCCTGTATATGTTTTCTTTCCCCTTTTCTTTTGGTTAAAGTCTACTGGTATTAAGTTTCGTGCTATGTATGTAGATCATCAACACCAGATTTGTTTGAAGAGAAAGGAATGATTTTTTGAAAGGAAATGAGTGATTATTCAATTGAATAGATGTGTAGTAGGTAACTATTAAATTTGTGTGAATTGAGTGCTAACTTAGATAAAAGAGAGAGTGGTAGTTGTTTCCACTTTAGCTGCAAGTTTAATTTTGGAAACAACATAGAGGGAGGAAAAAAGTCAATTCTAGCTTAAATATATAGATAGATGTACAAAACACAGGAAAAAAGGACACACACGATAAAAGAATATTTCTTAAAAAACCAAAATATAGTTTAAATTCCCCTGTATTAATAGGGTAGACCAATCAGAAATCACCTTTAAGGATAGCTTTTTGCACATGCTTTATGCCACAAAACTAGAGTCTACAAGCAAAGCAATAGTGATTGTAGTTTATCAAAAGCCAGTGTGTGAATAAATGTCCTCCCAAGCATGAAGTTATTCTCCCAAGTAATTTACTTACAGAAGACAAGCACTTAAAAGCAATTTAGTTCAATCAAGCTCATTCGCATTCTCATTGCATAAACCTTCTTGAGTTACACATGTTCGTCAAACTCAGCTAGTTATGGGGACTTCCGCTAGTCATACGATCATATTCACATGCGATTTGTGCCAACTTTATCAGCCAGACTTTAAAATAAGATAGATGATCTACATATGCGGAAGGAACCAGAAAAACAAGCAACTATTCTCAAGAACTCTTCTATTTCTGTTTGAGACTTCAAGCTGTTTTTGCTCCACCTACCCTACTAAGTGAGAATAATCTTGTCATCATTTGCTGGGCCAGCTAAGAAAAGTAAAAAGACACTTTTTACCACTTTAAGCCCACATTTCAGGCTTCGCATGTTCATAATAGTGCACTTTCCATGACCATATGCCACATGGACGGTATCCATAACATCCCTATATATCGAACTTTGGCTTCACATGAACCAACAAAGCACCATAACATAATCACGTGGAGTACCACCGGCATGAAGTTCAAAAGTCCACTAATCACATACAAGCACGGATCATGTTCTTTTAGCATATAAAGAAAACCCTTATTCTCAATTGAAGCACAACAATGACCAATCATCCAAATTGATCCATTTATACGTTCCACAACAAATCGAATCGAAGTCAGGACTGGCACCAACGATAATCTAAGCATCACAACCGAGTGCACTCACACTTCCAAAGATATTAGGCATAAATCTATTGAGTTCCTCACCCATAAAAATGCCCACATAGCTCTCAATGAGAGTGAAATAAAATAAGTGCATTCAATAAATCTAGAATTGGTGGCAGAAAAGATGAGGAAACATAGATTGAGATGGTTTGGGCATATTCTTCAAAGATCCTTATATGCTCCGGCAAGAACAGAAGTTTGCTACCGAGAGTATAACACGAAGAAAGGAAGAGGTCGGCCGAAACTTGGAGGAAAGTAGCAAAATAATATTTAATGGAGCAATAAATAAATTGGCGTATGGTTTATCTTAGGACGGAGTGGAGGAAAGCCATTAGTATTGTGAAGAGGCAGAATTCCCATATTTCTGACTGTCCTTTAGTCCTTTCCCTACATGCGCGCGTGCGTGCGTGTGGATGGATAAAACTATTAGTATTGTGGATGGGCAAAATTTCCATGTTCCTAACTGTCCTTTTTAGTTCTTTCCCTCTGTGTGTGTGTGTATGTGTGTGAGCGCACGCGCGCGCGCGCCTATCCATATTTTAATCTTTATTTATTTATTTTTACATATTTATTTCTTTTCCCTCAATCAATCTTGCTTTTATTTTATGTATCTTTGGGGATTCATCGACTGCCGATCCCAACTAATTTGGGATAAATGTATTGTTGATGTTGAATAAATCTAGAATGCTAATTCGTCTTTGCACATTTTTCATGCTAAAAGCCAAGAAATAATTTTAAATCAAACAACCAGTGGGTCACTCCCAAGAAATGGCCACTATGCTTTTATTTCTTTCAAAAGCAAACTCCATGCACGAATTCATACATGTTCCACTGAAATACAATGGCAGGATTAGCTTTAGATAGTTCCGATTTATTAGAATGGCCTCCCCATTCTTTCAATAGTTAAATCAAACGGTAGACAGAATATACATGACTCAAAATCAACTAGCTCACCACTTTTTTCCAATGATAGCCGGTATAGGTGATTTAAAAAGTGATATAAAGACAGACTGATGGTGACAGCCAAATTTGACCAATATTTGAATCTACAGGACTAGCTTCAGTGCACACTACCTGAAAAACAACATTTAGCAGGGCAATTTACATAAACATCATCACCTTTGACACAAGTCAGAATCCCAATTTCATGCTTAAGATGCAAGATCAACACTCCTAGCACCATCCTTTTTTATTCAACTCTAGCTCAAACTAGGGAACTAAAGAATAGATCCAGTATAGACTCCAGTTGTCGATTCTCCATATTGGCTTGAAACAATCTACTGATAACCACTCGTTAGCCAGAGACACCTACATACTAATGAAAATAAATTGACCCACTTCCCCTTAATTGATGATTAAGTAAATAACAGCCATTAAGTCCATCTAATCATCTGATGATTCAGGATTCCCTAGTCATGAAAACCCCAGAAAGACAAGGCGACGTATTTTACCCATGAATAAAGTACACAACACATTCTAAAACCCTCTCTAGACCAACAATCATCAGGCGCCCTCGGGTTAATTTAACAACCCACGAATTGGAACTTCAGAGGCCCATGTTCCCACACTCAAACCCTAGCCGAAATACAACCCACTTCAATCCACTAAACTAACCAACGGATCCCCACATTTCCCAACACGAGAGTCGAGACCATCCCACGATGTCATGCAGAAAGCTTAAAATTTGAATAAAATAGCTTCGAACCTGGTAAATGACAAATAGAACAGAAACAGTAAAAAACGATCGATAAAATCTCCATAACACATTAGCAGCAGCATATGCTGCCCACTCAATGCTTCCTCTCCCCCCAGATAAGCTTCCAAACATCAAATCAAGCATAGAGTGAAAGGGAAGCCGGAAGGACCATACCTACAGCCATCGGTACGGATCCTTAGAGAGAGAGAGGGAGCTCGAAAATGGCCGGCTTCTGGCTACTGCCGGCCGTGGACTGCCGATCGATGGAGGCGGCAGGTCGCTGGAGACGGCGGCGTGGAGGCGAAGGCGGTCGGTGCTAGCTCTGGTTGCGAGTGATTGTGTGAGAGAGAGAGAGAGAGAGAGAGAGAGAGAGATTTGGGCTGGGTCGCGACAGATCAAGCACGCTGTGGAGAAGCGAGTGGGCGGAAAAGGGCGTCGTCTTATGGTCCCGCTTCCACCCACCTTTTCATTCGCTTCTCTTTTTCTCTCTGTCCATTTTGTTTTTTACTTAGGAAATAATTGGGCTTTCAATGAGAGAATCCCTGAGCTGTCTCTGAGTTTAATTTTAAACCTTCATTATTTCTTAATAATCTTTAATAATATTAAGTCAAAACAATAATTAACCTCACTTTTAAATTTTTCTGTTCAACCCTCATATGCATATATCACTGGTGTAGTTTACATGGATGGACTGTTGTAATTCTAACGCGGAAACTACCAGGATCTTGCAAATACGTCAACGCAAAAGCCCAGAAATAATAACGATGAACAATAAAGAACACCAGATATAACGTGGTTCGGTCCGAATGTCGGTACTTACATCTACGGGAAGAGCCAGCAAGAACAATCCACTATATCGGAGAATTGGATTTACAATCGCTCAATACGCTCGTGTTTCCCGCATCTAAATTATACCCAATCCCAAAGTGTTTATAAACAGACAACTCTCAATTGAATATAAAATAAAACTGAAATAAACTCACGAACGAAGCGTAAATCTTGACCGTACTGCTCCTCTTCTTTTCGTGCGGCTGTGTCTTGGAACGAGCAAAGAAGAGAGTCTGCAAAATCTTCTCTTTTTGGATCTCTATATACCTCGCGGCTATTGTAGTATGCAGAAAAAAAAACCCTTACTCTTTTGTTTTCTTTCTTGGATCAAATATCTACCCAAATAATATATAATATTTGAGTCACATCTTTTGTCTTCTAATGCAGATATCAAATCTGCAATTAAAACTCGTTCAAAATATATCACAATTGTTTCGGTCAAATATTGAATATTTAAATCAAAATATATATTCGCGGACAATTTAAACTCGATACATATTTAACAATTCTCCACCTTGACTCGATGTTTGAAAGTCAACTCATAGTGCTCATCGTCCATGCTGCTCTCCCATCGCCCCAAAAGGCGATCACTCTCCAAAGACGCCAATAGTGCTCAAGCAAAACTTGAGCTTTGCCAAAGTAATAGACTTAGTCATCATGTCCGATGGGTTCTCTGCTGTAGCTATCTTTCTCACAACAACCTTATCTTTCGCTAAAATATCTCGGATGAAGTGGTACCTAATATTGATATGTTTCGTCCGCTCGTGATAAACCGGCTTATACGCCAGAAATATCGCACCTTGGTTGTCACAGTATATATCAACACTTTTCTGATCCAACCCAAAGTCCAAGAGCAAACTCTGTAACCATATCGCCTCTTTCGCTACAAAGGTCAGTGCCATGTACTCCGCCTCAGTCGACGACAAGGTCACGTGGTCCTGTAGGGACGCCTTCCAACTAATTACACCACCTGCAAGCGTAAATAAGTACCCTGCTAAAGACCTGTACTCATCCAAGTCACTTGTATGATCAGAATCCACAAAACCAGTGGTTTCATATCCATCACTGTCCCTCCGGTACACTATGCTAACTTCTGCTGTCCCCTTCAAATATCTGAGGATCCATTTCACAGCTTCCCAATGAGCTTTATCAGGACGCTTCATATAACGACTAACTACGCTGACAGCTTGTGAAATATCATGTCTAGTGCATATCATAGCATACATAATACTACCCACTGCACTAGAATATGGAACACGGGACATATGTTCCTCCCCCTCCTCAGTCTGCAGTGATAATTTAACTGAAAGTTTAAAGTGTTTCGCTAATGGTGTACTCACAGACTTCGCTGACTGCATATTAAAACGTGCTACAATCTTCTCAATATATTTCTTTTGAGACAGACGTAACAATCCTGCATTCCTGTCACACAAAATCTCCATTCCTAATATTTTCTTTGCAGCACCTAAATCTTTCATCTCAAACTCAGCACTTAACTGCCTTTTCAGCGCATCAATATCAGACATATTCTTAGCTGCTATCAACATATCATCAACATATAGCAATAGATATATCAAAGACCCATCATCCAGTCTCCTAAAATAAACACAGCTATCCATCTGACTCTTAGAATAGTCCTGACAAGTCATGAAAGCATCAAAGCGCTTATATCACTGACTAGGAGATTGTTTCAGCCCATACAGAGATTTATTTAATAAGCAAACATGATCTTTCTTACCCGGAATAACAAATCCCTCTGGCTGCCTCATGTAAATCTGCTCCTTCAACTCACCATGAAGAAAAGCTTTTTTTACATCAAGCTGCTCCAACTCGAGATCCTATGCAGCAACTAAGGCAAGTAAAATATGAATAGAAGTATGCTTCACCATAGGAGAAAACACTTCATTATAGTCAATGCCCTCCCGCTGTGTAAACTCTTTCGCCACAAGTCTCGCCTTATACCTCGCTACCTCGACACCGGGAATGCCTTCTTTCCGTTTGTAGACCCATTTGCTTCCAACAATCTTCTGACTCTTGGGTACTTTAACTAGCTCCCATGTCTGATTTCAATGGAGTGATTCCATCACTTCACTCATAGCCCCTAACCACTACGACGACTCAGAACTAGCCATCGCTTCAGAATAAGACGAAGGCTCATCTGTCTCCACCTCGTCACCTACAGTCAAAGCATAAGCAATATCTGTATAACCATAACGTACCGGTGATTTTATTTGCCTCTGTTGTCTACCCTCAACTAGAGTATGCTGTGACTGTACTGGTTGTTGACTATCACCATCTTCAGGAACTGCGGCCTCATTTGCAATCTTAACATCTGTTACCTCTGAGGTCTTTGGAGTCTCCACCTGAAGCTCCACCTCACTACTGACACCATGATCTGTCTGCTCTGCTGGTAGTGTCTCAGGACTCCTCTGTCGAAATATTGCAGTTTCATCGAAAATTACATCTCTACTGATTATAAAATCGGGTGATATGGGATCAGTGCATCACAGTCGGTAGCCTTTCACCCCATGTGCATAACCCAGAAATATGCACTTCTTTGACCTCGGCTCAAGCTTACCATCATTAGTATGAGCATATACAAGACATCCGAATACTCGTAATCCGGAGTAGTCAACAGTTTTTCCCGACCATACTTCCTCTGGAGTCTTCCACTCAATAGCAGATGATGGAGATCGATTAATCAGGTAACACGCCATGTTCACTGCTTTGGCCCAAAATTCCTTGCCTATTCCAGCATGTGATAACATGCTCTGAGCCCGCTCAAGTAAAGTTCTATTCTTCCATTCTGCCACGTCATTCTGCTGTGGTGTCCTAGGTACTGTGCGGTGTTTAACAATACATTCTCTTTCGCAAAACTCGGTAAAATCTTTACCACAGAACTCCATGCCGTTATCGGTTCTTAGGCACTTGATATGTTTATCTGACTGTTTCTCAATCAATGCCTTAAATTTCTTGAACCGATTAAACACATCAGATTTGTGCTTTAGAAAGTATACCCATACTTTCCTTGAATAATCGTCGATAAATGTGAGCATATAACGGGCACCTCCTTTCGAAGGAACCGGAGACGGGCCCCAGACATCTGAATGAATATACTCAACCGGTTGCTTGGTCGAATGAATACCTATAGTAAACTTAATCCTGCGTTGCTTTCCAAAGATACAGTGCTCACATAAGTCTAACTTACTTGTCTTCTGATCCTTTAACAACCCCCTATCACTCAGCATTGTCATACCTGCCTTACTCATGTGCCCTAAACGCATATGCCATAAACGAGTTAAATCAGAATCTGACTCACCTGATGAAACTGCAGCGGCTCCTGTCACGGTCTCTCCTAGTAGATGATAGAGAGAACTCACTTTCTTCCCTTTCATCACTGTCATGGCACCTCGAGAAATCTTCAGTATTCCACCTTCAGCGGTGTACTTACACCCGATATCATCGAGTGTCCCTAGAGAAATAAGGTTCTTCTTGAGCTCCGGTACATGCCTCACGTCTGTCGATGTGCGAACCACACCATCATGCATCTGAATCCGAACTGTCCCTATCCCAACAACTTTGCAAGTTGCATTATTCCCCAACAGAACTCTACCACCATCTGCAGTCTGGTAAGTAGTAAACCAGCTCCTATGAGGCGTCATATGATAAGAACACCTCGAATGTAGCACCCATTCGTCTCCTGATGAACCTGTAGTCACACACAAAATAGCCTCTACATCACTAGTGCTCTCCTCAGCAATGTTCGACAGACTGACTGTGGCCTTCTGCTTATCACTTCTATTTCTTAGCTTAGGACAATCTCTCCTGATGTGCCCCTCCTCGTGACATTCAAAGCACTTCACGCGTCCCTTGAATTTTCTATGGCGTGATTTAGACCTGCTTTTACCTCTGCTGCTGCTGGACCCCCGCTGTTGCTCTCTATCCCGAATCACTAGTCCATGCGCTACATCCTACGCCAGACTGTCATCTCGCAACTTTCGCTGCCACTCTTTAGAAAACAAGGTGGACTTTATCTCTTCTGAGGTAATCGTAGTACGCCCCTGCAATAGAGAATCAGTAAAATGCTCCCATGACTCTGGTAAAGAAGCCAACAACATCATGCCCTGCTCTTCATCTTCAAGAGTCTTACCGACGTTCTTCAGATCCATCATGAGTTTATTAAATTCGTCTAGGTGGGTTCTGATAGACGTACCTTCAGTATATTTGAACTGGAACATCTTCTTCAACATGTACAAGCGATTGTTCAAACCCTTCTTTACATAGAGCGATTGAAGCTTTGCCCACAATGCTGCGGTATCCTTTTCTTCGCCTACCTCTATCAACACTTCATCCGATAAATTCAACAGGATTACACTCCTAGCCTTCCTAATCAATACATCTTTATCAGCATTTTTCATTGATTCGGGCAACTTAGCCTTGCCCTCCAATGCTTCTGCCAAACCTTGAGTTGTCAATAATGCATCCATCTTGAGGCTCCATAACCCAAAATTGTTCCTCCCATTAAATTTCTCAATTTCAGCTTTCACTCCAGACATAATTTCAACAACAGAATTTCCAGATAATAATCAGACAAGCAAAAGCCCCAAATCACAATCTAGAAATCTAACCTGGCTCTGATACCAATTATTGTAATTCTAACGCGAAAACTACCAGGATCTTGCAAATACGTCAACGCAAAAGCCCAGAAATAATAACGATGAACAATAAAGAACACCAGATATAGCGTGGTTCGGTCCGAATGTCGGTACCTGCATCCACAGGGAGAACCAGCAAGAACAATTCACTATATCGAAAAATTGAATTTACAATCGCTCAATACGCTCGTGTTTCCCGCACCTAAATTATACCCAATCCCAAAGTGTTTATAAACAGACAACTCTCAATTGAATATAAAATAAAACTGAAATAAACTCACGAACGAAGCGTAAATCTTGACCGTACTGCTCCTCTTCTTTTCGTGCGGCTGTGTCTTGGAACGAGCAAAGAAGAGAGTCTGTAAAGTTTTCTCTTTTTGGATCTCTATATACCTCGCGGCTATTGCAGGATGCAGACAAAAAAAAAACCCTTGCTCTTTTGTTTCCTTTCTTGGACCAAATATCTACTCAAATAATATATAATATTTGAGTCACATCTTTTGTCTTCTAATACAGATATCAAATCTGGAATTAAAACTCGTCCAAAACATGCCACAATTGTTTCGGTCAAATATTGAATATTTAAACCAAAAAATATATTCGCGGACGATTTAAACTCGATACATATTTAACATGTACGGTAAAATTTGGTCAACGAAACAGTAAAAAAGTCAAAGACAAAACCCATATTCCCACCTTCCAATAAGAAATAAAAACCAATTTTTTAGTTATTGAAAAAATAGTTTGATGCTCATTTAACCCAAAGAGCGAAAAGAAGAGAATATTACGGTCGAGTTTTTTAAGATTTCCATCTAGTTGAATCTATGAATATTATGGCTAATTAATCATATAGCGAGTGCATGAAGAGTGAAGACCAGACATAATTAACACGAAAATTGCTCACTCACTTGAAACCGAAAATGATCATTTACAGATTAGGGAGGAAACCAAAGTTCATGTTAATGTAACTTGACCTCCCTCTGCAGTCCATCAACAGCCCAAGTAATTCGAAGTCTCCAAAACCCGGAGTCAAAAGGCCTCGTGGGGACTCGGGCCTCGCCTCCATCCACCCGACACCTTTTGCTGGCCCGGCCCGTTCCAGTTCCCACCGTCGACCTCTCCGGTACCTACTCACAACAGGCACCCAGCCGGGTCATGGAAGAAGTTGCCTGCGCAGCTCGCGGGCTCGGCTTCTTCCAGGTCGCCGACCGTGAAGTGCTGGCGGAGGTCCTGGACCGCACGACGGCGGCGGGGAAAGCCTTCCACGAATGGCCAACAGAGGGGAAAAGCGAGGGTCCACCGGAGGGAGGTGGTGGCTGGGGTTGCCTTCCCCTCCAGCGTCGACTCGTTTCGCTCCAAAGCAGCGCGCTGGCGCTGGCGCTGGCGCTGGAGCTGGAGGTACGTGTCCTCCCGTATAGCAGAAAAAGGTTACGACTCAATACAACGTCTTCGGATGCGAGTGACATGGAGATATCACGAAACTGTACGAATATGAAGCAAGCCAGATTGATTTCTTCGTGCAAATTTTACTCAAAACTATTTCTTGATTGCGAACTGTGGCTGATAGCCCGCTCGGAAATTTTCTCCGGTGAAATTATTTTCCAACTTGTATTTTCTTTAAAAACGCGTGATTTTTCATTTTTTTTTATAATAGACATTATTTACCGTCATTTCAGCTGACTCTAGTTTTAATATGGTTGATTTTGTTGTCTAAAAATCTAACAGGTCAAAATTCCAAAAACTAATTTGACCCAAAACATGGAGCGTTGCTAAGCTAACTGACCCTCCGCCAATTGCCGCCCCAGATCAGGAGGGGTCGCCGGCCATTGGCTAGGCCTTAATGACCCTTGGCCGGCCATCTTCTAAAGACGATGTTGTTTTAATCACGTCAGTGCCATGTATGAGGAGGATTAAGAAGTCATGTTAGTATTTTTCATTAGCCAAATTGAACGAGCTAACGAAAGGACTTATTGCGCGAATTTGACAAATTTTTTGCTGCACTTTTCTTAAATTTTTAGGGTTTGATTGTATTTTTGCAAAAGGTTTTAGGACTTCCTATCCATGAATCCTTAAAAAAGATTGGTTTCTAGCTCTTTCATAATTGGGCTACGACCAAAATAAGAATATACTCAAGTCGTTCAAATAATTTTATTAAATTAATTATGTTCTCTCAATTTCGGCCTGAGGTGCGATGTGGCCATGCATGGACTCTTAATTTGTTTTACGAGGTCATAAATTTCAACCCAATGTGTAATGTAAACCTTGAACACTTTAATTCATATAATTTGATCATTGATCTTTTGGTAGATGTTCTATTTAGCCCTTAAACTATATAATAATGCGTAGTATTGTTCCTGATGAATTAATGGAATGACAATATTGAACATACAGTTCAAGGACTACATTGAACTTGTACAAAAAAATCACATTGAACAAATTAAAAATTCAAGGATGAAATTGCACATTTATCAAAATTCATGAACTATTTATGTCATTATGGAGGAAGCTTGATAAAAGAAATATTCATATGGATGAAAAAAATCAGTTATAAGCTGACTGCCGCCTCCCATAAAAAAAGTTATTAAACCTCTACCTATAGTTGCAAGATTAAAATTCACGGAAAGAAAATATTTAAAGTGAATTGCAATTTGTATTCAATGACTAAAAATGTAAACTGAGAAAATAAGGGTGAAATTCATCACATCTGAAAGGTGCTTTGTCATCCATAAAGTGTAAAAATCAAAACCTTTCGCATCTTCTTGGGAAAAATTATTAAAGAAGTCTTAAATTTATTACAATTATGCCATTTTAGTCCAAATTTTTTTACCAATCGAGTCTTAAACTTTTTAAAATTGTGCTAATTCAGTCCATTTGACAGGTCAATGCTGACATAAAATAATATTATAATATATATATTTTATTTTTAAATCATTTTTAAATACTTTTATGTCTTTTTTTCTTTTCTATTTTTGGTTAGATGCAGGACCTCATCCAGTGCCCTATGCCTGGCGGGTTACTTCCAGTCCTAAAAAAGAAAAGACAAGAAAAGCAAGACAGAAAAAAATTATTACAAAAATTTAAAAATTCGAGGAATATTAAATTAGTATTAAAATTATTCATATCAGCGTCGGGCAGTCAAATGAATGAATTGGTAGAATTCCAAAAGGTTTATGACTCAACTGGCAAAAACAAGAGAGTTCATGATTGAATTGATACAATTAAAATAAATTTATGACTTTTTTTGACTTTTTTTCCCATCTTCATCTAAATAGGCATATTCTGATTATTCTTTTATATTGCACGCACAGAAAGTATGCTATTTCTTCTAGTTGTAAAGGATTTTTTTTTTTGGTCAAATTTTTAAAGGGGCTCAAATAGCAATATATAAACGATTTTTTCTATCAAGTGAACACGTATAGAATTGATTCAGAAATCACGGCAGCATATTTTTAATTTGTTTGAAAGATGAAACAAGTCACGCTTGACGTGTGTCTTAGGAAAGTGCTCTTCGAATATTAAATTCTCTTACATCTCTCCTTATTTTATTCACAATAATATTCTACTGTCTATTTCTTCGTACTATTTTTCTCGTAAGAAATTGCATGTTTTCGCTGATATTTATATATGCAACTCGTATGATAGTTTGTATTTTTTATGTAAATTTTTTCAATTCTTAAAAAATGTTACAAGTAATATTGGGGAAATCAGTCGAGGTGCGCGCAAGCTAATCCAGACACCTCGGTTATAGAAAAAAAATTAGGAAACCAGCACTGACTTCTGGCTAAAACATATATTTTTCAAGACTTTATATAATGGTAACTAAGAGAATTGAGACAAAAATATACCTCTTAACCAAACACGTACATCTCCTCGGACCGTCGGCCATCTTTCATAAGAGACCTATGATTCACAAGTCCCCAATTTCAGCTGTTCCCATGAATAATCCTTCTCAATTAATATGTATCAAAATAATGCATCAACAAATAAAGTCATAAAAAAAAATCTCGACGCACTTTTGTCCTTAAATCGTGGGAATCACACTTTAAACTCGCCAAGTCTGATTATAAACTCATTATTTGCCCACCCATCCTACTTAAATCCCCATCGGATATACTAATTCTTCTTCCCATGATCGATCCAACCTCTAATAACAAAGACATACATTGATTATATTTAAGCTCTTCAACAAGTTTAGTAACGAGGATAACGAAAATTCAGAAACTTGTTCATAAATACTGTAACGAAAGGAACATATGAGTTTGTCGCTAGGTATTTGACTAAATAGTATCGTCCAATTCCTATTGTTACTATAACTAAAATATCTATAGAGGGGGATAGGGCTATGCGGAGCAAAAATGAGATAAAATGAAAACTATTAGCTTCAAACTAGGTTTGTGAATAGGTAATTGTCTAATAATGAGCAAGTAATGTTCGTCTTTCTACTAGACAGGATGTATTGGACGTATAATTCATTAGCTACTTTTTATAAGTGTCAATTAAGTATTTTAAGTAAATCACTCCCAAACTGTCATTCCGACGAAGAGAAGAACTTATGATTACCTTTTCAAGAAAATTTCAAACGAACGATTTCAACTAAATCTTTAAATTTCGTAATTTAATCAAGGTAATTGGAGCGAGATCTTGATTTTTGTAATCAACACGGAAAAAGAAGTCCTATAATAAGTCAACCGAGCCTACACTATTGGGGTCCCTTTAGTAAAGTAACTCTCACAAGAACAATTATTTTTTTCGAACAGCAAATCAACATGAAAAGCGGCACGGTAAAAGCGATCAAATTAGAGCCTATACTATGATATAATGTCGCCGAGGATTTTTCTGTTTTTCGCAGCTCAATAATTGCTCGATCGTGAAATGTGATATTTGAGCAAACGAATTCCTCTCTTAGGGACCAAAACGACCTAAGCACGGTCACTCAAGGACCACTCTTCCGTTATATCAAAGTTGTGACGAAAGGTCATTTTCTTCCTAACTCCCACATAACCTCTGACATAGCATACCGATTCTGTGGGGGAAAGGAAATTATAAACAAGATTCATAATCTATGCAATTACGCCAATAAACTTTTTAATTTGCTCAATTCAATCCTAAATCTTTTAATATTTGCCAGTGTGGCCATCCAACCAATTTTGATTAGAAATCATTCACGTGGACGTCAACCGTCCAATGGGACACGACCAGTGTGACGCGGGCAACTTTTAAAATTGTCATTATTTTTTGAGTATTTATTCTTTTTTTTTATTCCTCTGCCAATCATCGAGCCTTGGCGATGGCAGGCGACTGGCCATAGGCATGGTTGTTCTCGCTAATCATGGTGAGGACGAGCTTCACCCAAGCTGGATAGGCTGAGGAGCTCGCCCCTCGCCAGAGGACAGTGACGGGTTGGTTGTGGCCTTTGGCCCGTTGCTTACCATTGCCAAGGCCTAATGACCAATAAAAAGGAAGGAAAGAAAAAAAGAAAACAGAAGAAATATAAGAATGTAAAATAAAAAAAATATTACAAAAATTATTCACGTCTGTATCGATTGACGATTGTACAACTGTAAAACGATCGATATCTATATCAACGATTTTTGATTAAAATTATTCAAATGGACTAAATTGAGAAATTTTCAGAAAAAATTAGGACTCAATGACTGATTTGACTAAATGAATACTTCTTACTTAGGAGGCCAAAGAAACCTAACCATGATATCTCAAGGACCAGTCTCCCATAGGTAAGGCTTTTACTTGGGCGTGCAGGCACTAGAGATAGAAAGGCTTTGGAAGCAGGATCCGCAGTCAAGTCATTTGCTTAATAAAAGCAGTGCTTTCTTATCGTGATGAAGGGCCATTTTCATCGTAGCCCCTACATAACATCTCATGTAACTTCCTGAATTTGTGGAGAAAGTTATCAAAATAGTCATAAATCTATTGTATTTATGCCACTAAATTTTTCAATTTAACCAATTCTAAACCTTTTGACATTATACCAATGTAGTACATTTGACCAATTTTCTCGAAAATCACTCACATAGGCACCAAGTGTCAAACGTGGTACGGTTGACATTGAGCGGACAATTTATATAATCTTTATTATTATTTGTAAATATTTATTCTATTTTTAATTTATTTGTTTGTAATTCTTTTTTTCTTCATACGCTGATCTACGGGCCTCGACGATGGCAAACAATTAGCCACAAACAAGGTCACCCTTGTTAGATCCCGAAGAGTTCAAACTTTGCCCGAAGTTGGCGAGGTCAGGGAGGCCGCCTCTTGCCATAGGCTAGTGAGGGCGACCATCGTTGGTCATCGACTTTGGCTAGCCATTGGCTATTGCTAAGGCTTGATGCCCAATGGAAAAAGAAAAAAATATATAAAAAGAAAAAAAAATCAGAAAAGTCACAATAAAAATTACAAGAATTGTTCACGTCAGTATCTATTGTGCCACGTGGGTCGGGTTGGGTTTGGATTGGGTCGAATATAGTCGAATCCATATTGACCCATTTAACTCGTTTTGACCTATTTTTATGTAGTATAAATCTAACAACCCATGTTCGTCCCAACACATATCTGACCTTGCCCATATTACTAAAACACTTTCATATTTAATCCACTTTGGCAAAACTTATGAATTAACTAAAAAAATCATAAATTAGTAAAACATTGTGGACAATTTGTAAAATTTAATAATAATAATTTTATTTTATTATTGTTATTTTTATTTTTATTTCTTATATTTTTTCTTTTCATATTTTTTCAAAGTCCGGCGAGGGCCTGATCCTCGTCTAGATCTAGCAAGGGTTTCACGACCCTCGCCTAGTGTCAACGAGGGTCGGCCGGTGACCCTCCCGGACCCAAAATGAGAAAAAAAAAGGAATGGAAGAAAGAAAAATAAAATCAGAAGATAAAAAATCAGAAAATATTTATTGCTCACTTAAGATAGTTAGCTAGCTAATCTATTTATGACCTATTTAAAAATTATTAAATTATTAAGTGATCTCTTTTAGACCCACTTAAATTTGTTAAGCAACTCATTCATGACCCGCACACTCTTAAATAAGGGTTAGAATATGAGTTCTTGACCAATTTTGCCACCTCTATCACGAACAATGACAATAATTATCGGCCCAAATTCGCCGAATAGATTACATTGATAAATTTTCAAAGGTTTAAGACTCAATTGCTTGATCCTGAAATGTGACATTTGACAAGACTGATTCCTCTCGCTTAGGGGACCAAAACGCCCCAACCATTGACCCCCTCAGGGACTATTCTCCCGTTATTCCTAATATGGTCATTTCCACTGTTACTCCCACATAACGTCTCACGTGGCTTACTAATTTTGTGTGTTAGAGCACTTTCGGCGAGAGCCGCGACGAAAATGAATCATGATTATAAGTTTATAACTAGATAAATTGAGGGGATTGATCCCCTGACCTATGTACTATTAGCTTGTGAAATATAGCTTTTACAACAATTCTTGATTTAACAAATCGCAGCTAGTTGAGAGCTAATTTTCCGCCACTTAAAGAGCAAAGATTTTAGCAACCCATCAACCTTGCTTCTTGTTGACGCCAAAAAATGACCAAGTCTTTGTAATCGACGCGGCGTCGATGAGTTTCGGTGTTATGGTAACACGATCAACGAGTTATCAATTTCAGAGGCGCCCGGTGGATGACCATGATACAACTACCCACATATGAGAAGTTATTAGTTGACGATTAATACTTAACAATATAGACAAGTGTTGAATTCGGAAACTGAAAACAGAGGGGAAGACGCCGAGTTGAAGATACCAATTGATGGTTATATCCAATGGCAACTGAGGAGTTGCAAATGCTTGTGGATAAGGTCGACGTGCAACCGTGAAGCCTAAAGTTATGAAACGGTGGTAACAATCCATTTGAATGCTAACCACTCATGAGCGACTACGCTTTATAGTAGTCTATGTAAGGCCTCGTTGAATTATTGTAAATAGTCCACGACCACGAACACAATCACTGATGTATTTCTTGAGTTTCAATTTGGGCTTCCAGTATCTTTAATTACTTTCCTTTAGGATGCATTTATTTCATGAAAATGAGTGAGTCGAAAAATATTTTTCAAAAATAACCGCCTATATCTCATAAAAAAATGAATGAAAATTAAGAATATTTCATTAATTGATTTTTTCAAACAGTATAAGCGATCATTTTTAGAAAAATAAATAAATAAATTCGTAATCACTCATTCTCCATAAAGCAAAGCACCCTTGGTTTAAAATATTTCTCGCTACCCAATCTACTTGAACCGAATTCAATTATAAAAGAAGAAGAAGAAGAAAGGGCTGATGATAAACCTCTGGCGAAACATTAAAATATGCAGCTATCAAAGAGGAATATCGTCAATTCAATAAAACATCTTAACCAGAATGGTCCATAATCTCAAGAGCCATGTTGATTTGAGGGTTTCCCTAACATCGTCATTCTAAAATGAGAGAAACTAACAAGAATTCTTACAGGTAATATGACAAATTTAAAGTCAAAACTTTCATTTGAAATTTAAGTAGACTCTTGGTTTTATAAGTTCATTGGATCTTCTGATCTCCATTGATTTGGAACCTGTAAAACGATATGAAAAGAGATATCCATTTTTACCAGCAATATCTACTATAAGATAGATCAGTAGAGTGGGTACTAGAGATCTGTCTACATGATGTGCGAAGAGAACAGTAATCTAATGCTTGGGGACTAGTTGGCAGCTACTTATGAGGAGGCATTGAAATTTTTTCCCTAGATGTAGACGAGGTGCGCCTGAACCAACCCATCTTTTTACCTCGCGACTACTTCTACGACGTACACGATCTTTCGAATGCCATGGTCCCCTCTCTCCCACCTTATAATCAAGCAAACACCCTCCCCCTTCCCATCTCCAAGTCACGCACCCAAGCAAAGTTGGCCAGAAGAAGAAGAAGATGATCGCTGGAAAAACCATGGGTGCCACCAACGCCAATGAACAAAAGGCCCTCGACAAAGCCCAAGAAGTCCGGCAATTCGAAGACTCCAAGCTCGGAGTCAAAGGCCTCCTCGACTCGGGCCTCACCTCCCTCCCTTCCCTCTTCATCCACCCGCCCGACGTCCTATCCAGCCTCAAATCCGTCGGGGCCAAGCCCAAATCTATCCCGACCTTCGACCTCTCCGGCCTTGACTCTGACCGACGACCCTTAGTCGTCCAGGAGGTCGCAAGCGCCGCTCGAGAGTTCGGTTTCTTCCAGATTGTCAACCACGGCGTGCCTACGGAGGTCCTGGACCGGACGATTGGGGCACTGAAAATGTTCCATGAGCAGCCGACGGAGGTGAAGGCGAGGATCTATCGGAGGGAATCAGAGACCGGCGTCGCCTTCTTCTCCAACGTGGACTTGCTTCACTCCAAAGCGGCTAGCTGGAGGTAGCTCACAAATCCATTGTATTATCTTCTTTTTCTACTGTTTTCATGAAATTAGTTTGGTTAAGCATAAGAATGTCGATTTCTTTGCCGAGACAGAGTGACTCGAAATTGACCTGATTTTGTTATATTCGTTCTTATAAACCTTAATTTTCATTTTCCTTGAGCAAGTTTCTAAATATTTTGTGGATTATAGGAAGTCATTGGCGACAGAGTACACTGACTCAACATAGAGCATCGATGACTGCGTGAATCGCGAGAAAACTCTTCCGTCCTCTTTAATTGTGTTTTTGAATATAATTTTACGTTCTTTTTAATTTAGATGTTGCAGATGAATATAATTCGGCCTTTTTTTTACTCGAAACACTTCAAAATTTTTACAACATATCAATGTTGACGCTTGAGTAGGGGTGTTAAATGGGTGGATTGGGTCAGGTTTGGGTCGGGTCATAAATGGCCTGACCCAAATTGATCCATTAGCCCATTTATTATTCATTTATGCACAACACAAATTTCTTGACCCACACCCAACCCAACCCACACCCAACCCATACCCGACCCAACTTATTTAAGAAAACACTTATATATCTAATTTAATCTACGAAAAAAGTTATTACTTATGATTGTTTAATAAAATTACATTGCTAAAATATTTGCATGAAGTACAAATCAGCATTTTTATTGGATATAGGTCACCCCACACCTGGCCCCGATCCCCGCCACCAGTCCCGGTCTAGGGACCGAGCCCCGGTCCCTACCTCCGTCCCCGGACCAGGCCCCGGTCCCAAGCTCGGCCTCGGTCCCCGACCCCGATCCTAGACCCGGTCCCAGCTCCTGATACCCGGCCCGGCGTTGGTCCTCGGCCCTAGCCCTTGGTCCAGGTTCCAGGCCCGGCCCTAGTCTCGGCCCTTGATCCATGTCTCGATCTCGGTCCCAGCTCTCGGGCCCGAACCCCAGCCTCGGTCCCTGACTCCCGACCCCAGACCCGGACCCGACCTCGGTCCCTAGCCCGGATCCGGCCCCAGGCCTTGGCCTCGATCCCCGGCCTTAGCCCTGACATTGGTCTCGGCCCTCGGCTTCGCTCCCCGGCTATTGAGGGAAGAAGAGATTGGATTAAATGGGTAGTAAATGGGTTTAGACCAAACCCATCTATTTTTACATTATTGTTGTAAAATTCATTTATGACTAACAATAGAAATAAGATTGACCCATTAATGACTCATTTAAAGAAAAATGGGTTTATAAATAGATTTTAGACCCATTTTGATAGATTTACATGTGAGTTCATATATCATTATTCGTATCTTTGAAAATTTAAGCAATACGTTGGAATAGAAAAGAGAAGAGCACAAACGAGGAAGCCAACAGTCATGCGTGGTTCTCGGCTGTGTTGAGCACAAATTTCGAAGCACGAAATAATTGTTTTGCAGGGACACGATCACCATAAGGTCGGGTCCTAAACTAGCAGACCTGGAAGAGATCCCGGAGGTGTGCAGAAATGAGGTGATCGAGTGGAACCAACAGATCCAACGGTTGGGAGGCCTCCTGATGGGACTGTTGAGCGAGGGGCTAGGATTGGGCGCGACCAAGCTACAGAACTTGACGTGCTTGGAGAAGAGAAACATTGCGGGGCACTACTATCCGAGCTGCCCCCAGCCGAATCTGACGATCGGGTTGACGTCCCACACTGACCCGGGTGTGATCACGGTGCTCCTTCAGGACCAGATCGGCGGGTTGCAAGTCAAGCACGGCGGCGAGTGGGTGGATGTGAAGCCCATTCCGGGTGCTCTCATCGTCAACATCGGGGACCTTCTCCAGGTAAGATTTCACTCACGGAAGTGTCCTAAGGAAATTTGTGCTCAACACAGCTTGACAATCACCTCATCTCTACAGAGATAGAGATCTGCACTAACATAAATTTGGGTTTTGCCCAGATCATGTCCAACGACGAGTACAAGAGTGTGGATCACCGAGTGCTGGCCAACGCAAGCCAAGAACCCCGCATGTCGGTTGCTGTTTTCTACTATCCAAGCGACTGCGAGAGCCTGTTTGGACCGTTCCCGGAGCTCGTATTGCCGGAGAAACCTGCGGTTTATCGGCAGTTCAAGGTCGGCGATTTCCTGAAGACGTTCTTTACTAGCGAGCTGGATGACAAATCTCTGAAAAATCACTTCAGGGCATGATTTAAGAGGCATATAGGGTAAGGTAAAAAGATATATGATGCAGGAATAAGATGCTTCCATGTTGTTGAAAGAAGCAATCGCTCATGGAGTTGTAAATTCGGTTTGGATTTACCAAAAATTCCAAGAACTATAATAAATAACGAGTTCATCTATTTATCTCAACAATTAGTCGGTATGTTGGGCAACATTCACTCATTCCTCTTCAGTCTTCACCCTGTCCACCAATATCGTAGCATCCTTGAAATCAATCTTAATTAGAATCTATTAACTCTCTCTGTGGATAAACAAACTTTTTCACATTATTCTGCTAAGTATTGATTGATTTCCTATCTGAATGTCAAAAAAAAAAAAAAAAGCACGAGTTCCTATGTTCCTTGTGACAAATAACAAGATTTGGTTTTATTTTTCCCAAGATGTGTTCGTTATTCAATGAGCATAATTTTATTCATTAGAACTAAATCAACATAGAAGGCTATTTCGATTTAATCAGCCTGTGATTGCAAGGTAGTTTAACTTATAAATGTATTGCACTTGTGCCAATTTAGTACAAAATATTTCAATTTGACTAAATGAATTATGAATCTTTTGACAATATGTCAATGTAATACATCCAACTAATTTTGATAAGAAATTGATGGCGTACGTAGTTGGCACTGACCAGGATAATTTTTTTAAAATCTTTATTGATCTATTTTTCTTCATTCGTTGATTATCTGGCCACTGCGATGGTGGGAGACCGGCCACAGGCAAGGTCACCCTCACCGGAATTTGGCACATGTGACGCCCCGTTTTAATAGTTCTGAATAATTAAGAAATAGATGAAATGGATTAGAAAGCTAGCTTTGCAAAAGAGAGTGGTGGACGATCTAAGCAATGGCGTAGTTTAATTTCAAATGCGGTGGATAAATTTTTTTTTTGGTCGAAAAAAGAATATCTTTTATTTCTCAATTGGTGAAACTAGAGAAACAATCCATCATAGGGGTGTCATAATACAATCCATAAGATTTGTAGATCTGCTGCAGTGGGCTGAAGTGATGTCGGAATAGTCCTAAAGATGGGCTCAGGCCTCCTGAATCACCGCTTCAATCTGCCAAGGGGTAACGTCTTGTTCAAGTACAAAATCAATCACTACTTTGCAGTCAGATTTCAAGTACAGTTTCTACTCTCTTATAGATCTAAAAAACTTCAAAAAGGGCACTCAATTCCTATTGAAGGGGGAAAAAGCATGGATTTTCTTTTTTTTTACGAAACCATTGAACAATGTTCCAGATCTTTGTCGGAGGACTCGTGCGATCGTCGCTACTCTGCTTCCAACATCAAAGGAGCCATCAACATTAATCTTCAGAGCTCGATCGTATGTTGCCTTAGATTTTGTCCGGCCTTGAGCGGGCCAGCTTTTGGGGGGGGGGGGGGGGGGGGGGGGGGGGGTGGGGCGCGCGGCGGGCGAAGGGTCAACGACCTAGGCTGTGTCGTCCAGTTTGGGCGACGGGCCCATCGGTTTTAGCTAGACTCAATAGGCCATGAAGATTTGACCTCCTTAAAAATAAAAAATAAAAAGAGCCCACAAAACTTCAAGTGCAGACCCATTTTAGTCCGCCCGGTTCGGCTGGCGTCTCTTCGACTGCATCACCGCGAGGAAGTCTTTTTGCTCCAGCTCTTCATCTGGTGCAGCGCTCGGCCACCTCATCGTTCACCGGCGACCGGCTAACCCAGGCTCGGGTATGCAAGGAAAGATAAGGCAAGTTGTTTTCCAACTCGCCCACTAATTTACACAACGAGGGCCGAAAGCACTCTGTTTCGAGCGAGGGACAGTAGCTGGTCGGGATGAATTTTGTGGTGCATGTGGCAGAATAAGCATCTATAGAGGGTTGAGGAAGACCGGGTCTATGTCGGATTGTTGTCTTGGGGGTCGTAGGACAGGTTTGGATAAAAACCGAAGCGATTGGTTTGTGGGTTGCGATATTAGCTAAACAAAGTTCCACGAGTTCGGATGAGTGTGTTCGGGAGTTGGACGGTGTTTTGCTGGTGGATACGAGTTGGGGAAAAAAAAAAAAGAGAAATTGGACAATGAGCGAGCCGCAGGGAAGTTTAGTTGCAGGAAAAGAGAGAGAGATATAGATAGATAGAAATGAAGAGAGCGTTCGGAGTGATGTTAAGGAGGTATATCGTCTTGGTTAAAGTGAGATTGACGTGATTTCAAGCGGAACAAGGTGTTAGATAGCCCATATGGCTAAGCATGAACGTTAATGTGAAATGAGATGGGGGAGGCCGAGAGGTTAGATAGATAAAGTCAAACGAATCATGTGGGATTAGTAACGTTGACTCCCTATGCGTTTGAGTTTCCATTGTATTTACTTGTTTTGACTGCTGTGACGTCTGTCCGTGTACCGTGGAATATGGGGGTACCATTAGTGGGATTAGAAACTCTACCAGTCTTCATTTGCTTGGCATTACATTGTATTTGCGGCATGAGTATTTGTTTCTGCAAAACATTACGTGTCATGATGTAAATAAAGGTTGTGCACCTAATAGTACCGAACAAAGGCCTCGCATCGGCATATCAAGTGATGGGACGAGATGGCCCTGTACCTAAATCAGTAAATCCATACCCCCATGGTGTTTATGGGAAGATCATACTACGTGTCTGGGTAGCCCTGTTGTATGACTAGGCTAGACTTTGAAGCGGAACGAGGCAACACGGCAATTGCATGACCAAAATAGTTGGTTCACGCGTATATGTGATGCAAGTTAACAAGTTCATAATCAAAGTTGTAGTTTTACATATATTCAAGCTACGTGGGGGTGAATTTAAGTTCTTGACTGAATGAAATGTTGGTACTTACTAAACTTATGGTTGCTCATCTATATATATGTGTGTGTGATTTAGTTAGCGGTTTAGAGATTTAACTTGCTGAGATTTATTTTACCCCTCTTTCGTTAACAAATTTTAAGTAAGTGACATGGCTAATCTTCCGTCTACTTCGTATGATGTGCCGATCTGTCTGTCATGGGTTTTCGGGATGTACCGGGTAGAGGTGAAAGGCGATTTTTTAGACCCTCCCGATGACATCTCCCTGGCCTGTATATAAATTGGTTTGACCTTTGTCGGCCTTTAGTAAATAAAAGTGCTGGTCTTTTATGCTTGATCGAGTTCCTTATCTGATTATCTGTTGTTTATGTCATAATTATCAACAAATAATACGCGTTAGTAGGTTGTTGAAAAGTGATCCATTTTCTATCAAGTGCGGATTTAAGATAAAGGGTTGAAAGTCAAAGGAAGTATTCAAATCAAATAAGGCACTACTTGGCGGTGGAAGATATATTACGCACATGTAAATTTGGAATGTGGTAGAAAACTTAAGCATGTTATCTGCTGGCTGGCGTGCATAAAAAATAATATTAAAATATTCATAGGCTGTGATATGTAGTCGGTCCTAAAAATAGTGTCTTTGGTGTTTCATTTTGTTATGAGCTCCCATGTAGAGAGAGCCATCAACTACAAGACTTACTTTGTAAGTTCCTTTTCATTTTATATCAAATACTATTTTTACATTACTAGTCTTCTTGCCAATTATTCCTCCAAATTCCATACCAAACACAAACTTGCACAACACGCTTCCGTAAAATACCCAACAATGGTATCAGAGCCATGTTCGCGATTCGTTGGTTTTGAGCGTTTGTTCTAACCAACTTCGCAATGGCTAACGCTGCCACATCATATCCCATCCCAATATTTGATAAGAACAACTATGATTACTGGAGCATTAAGATGACTACATTCTTGATGGCCCAAGACTTATGGGACATCGTCCAGAAAGGGTACGAAGCCCCAAAATAAGGTGGAAGTGTTCCGGCTGAACTATGGCAAAAGGATGCACGAGCTCTATTCGTGATCTAGCAAGCACTCTCGGATACGACATTTTCGAGAATCATCGGCACGAAGACAGCAAAGCAGGCATGGGATGTATTACGAGAAGAATATCAAGGCTCGGAAAAGGTACGCATTATACGACTTCAAACTCTTAGAAGAGAATTTGAGAATTCTAAGATGAAGGTGCATGACTTTGTCCAAGAATATTGTGGACGGTTGAAAGGACTAGTAAATCAGATGAGAGCCTATGGAGATGCAACCACCGATCAGAGAGTTGTTGAGAAAATATTGGTAACACTTACTAGGAAATTCAATTCTATTGTCACCACCATAGAATCATCTAAGGATTTAACAACCCTGTCCGTAAGTGAATTGATTGGTTCATTAGAAGCACATGAGAAAAAGTTGCAAGTACAGGATGAAGATACAGTTGAAAGTGTTTTTAGTCAAAGATGAGCATACGGTCTGATAATGTTAAGAATAGTGAAAGGAGCTCACAGAAAAAGGAGAAAGGAGGACATATATTTACAAAGGGAAAATACCAACCTTGTGACTTTTGCAAGAAAACTAATCATTTAGAAAAAGATTATCGGTTTCATGACAAACCACATTGCAACTCTTGCAAAAGATACGGCCACATAGAAAAGTCTTGTCGCTCTAAAAAAAATTATAGAGCGAATTATGTCAAGGAAAAAGGAAAAGAAAAGGTAGAAGAAAATATAGATCATTTATTATATGCAGGCTAAGTAGAAAAGGATGAGAAAAATGGTCCATGGTATATTGATAGTGGGTGTAGCAAGCACATGGCTGGAGATGAAGCTATATTCACCAATATTGATACATCGGTGAAAACTCAAGTGAGATTAGGCAATGGTGAATTGGTCGATGTGAAAGGAAAAGGGACCATAGTCGTTGAAACTAAGAAAGGTCCAAAATTTATTCATGAAGTATATTTGGTGCCCAGTATTGCACAAAATCTACTAAGTGTAGGCCAAATGATTTAGAATGGATATTATCTGTATTTTAAAGGAGATACATGCACTATTTATGATAAATATAACGATCATGTTATTGTCTCTGTGAGAATAGAAAATAGAAACTTTTCTATCCGATGGAAATATGTTAAGGATATAGACATGAAAACTCAAGTTGATGAATCATGGCTATGGCATCGGAGATTTGGCCACCTCAACTTCTATGGGTTAAAGATTCTCCATCAGAAAAATATGATGAGAGATCTTCCTGCTATTACTGAGACTTCAGATGTTTGTGAAGGTTGTCTTCTTGGAAAACAACAAAGGCGGCCATTCCCATATGAAAATGCATGGAGAACAAAAAGATCATTGGATCTTGTTCATATGGATGTATGTGGTCCAATGAGGACTCCGACATCGAGCCAAAATAGATTTTTCATTCTCTTCATTGATGACTATACTAGAATGACGTGGGTGTATTTTCTTCAAGAAAGATCGGAGGTTTTCTCTATTTTCAAGAAATTTGAGATCCGCGTCGAAAATCAAAATGGCCGAAGAATCAAAGTCTTAAGAAGCGATAGAGGCACAAAATACAACTCAAGGGAGTTCAATAAATTTTGTGAAGATGAAGCCATTCATCGTCAATTGACAGTCGGCTATGCCCCAAAGCATAATGAAGTAGCATAAAGGAAAAACAGAACTGTTATGGAAATGGCAAGGTCCATGTTAAAGGATAAAGGCCTTCCTAACTATTTCTGGGTAGAAGCAGTTCACACTGCAGTATATCTATTAAACAGGTGTCCAACTAAAGCAGTCCAGAATAGAACTCCAATCGAAGCATGGAGCGGACGGAAGACTTCAGCTAAACATCTAAAAGTATTTGGCTGTATATGCTACGTTCATATTCCTAAACAACAAAGGAGCAAGCTCGATGAAAAGATAGAAAAAGAATTATTCCTTGGATATAGTGACCAATCAAAAGGTATTGGATTTATAACATAAGAACAAATAAGCTCATGATAAGTCGAGACGTTGAGTTCGACGAAAATGCTGCTTAGAACTGGGAAGAAAAGAAAATCGAGAAGAAATATGTTACCTTACCTATTATACCACCTGCTCGAGAGGAATCAACGTCAAAAGAAGAAGGTGGAACATCATATTCATCCACTAAGGATGTCACACCACCATCCTCTCCAAGTCCAGCACAAGAAGGGTCAACTCCAGAATCTCCTATACTAAGGATAAAGACTCTAAGAAAAGTCTATGAGACATGCAAGTTTACGTCCTTAGAACTGGACAACTATGAAGATGCTTCCAAAGAAGAAGTTTGGATTAAAGCCATGGAAGAGGAAATCCAGATGATTGAAATGAAACTTGGGAGCTCGTTGATTGCCCCAAAGACAAAGAAAACATTGGCATCAAATGGGTTTATAAGACGAAGCTGAATCTAGATGGATCAATTCAGAAGCATAAAGGAAGTCTTGTTGCGAAAAGATACTTGCACAGCCAAGTATTGATTACACTGAAGCTTTTGCTCCTGTTGCTCGTCTTGATACTATTCGAGCACTCATAGTTCTAGCAGCACAAAATAAATGGAAGATCTAACAACTAGATGTGAAGTCAGCATTTCTAAATGGATATCTTTAAAAAGAAATATATGTGGAACAGCCACAAGGCTTTATCGTCAAAGACGATGAAGACAAGGTTCTAAAGAAAGCTATCTACGGATTAAAACAAGCACCAAGAGCTTGGTATATCAGAATTGACGAATATTTCACCAAGCAAGGATTCAGGACGAGTATGAGTGAGCCAACACTCTACATCAAGACCCAAAGTAATTCTGATACTCTTATTGTCTCTCTGTATGTGGATGATCTTATATATATAGGGCACAATGTGAAGATGATTCAAGAATTCAAAGAAGATATGATGAAGACCTTCGAGATGACAAACTTGGGATTGATGCACTATTTTCTCGGTGTCGAGGTTGATCAAAGTGAAGGAATCTTTATTTCACAGAAGAAATATGTAGAGAACATCTTAAAGAAATTCAAAATGTGTAATTGCAATGCAGAAGCAACGCCACTAGTGATAAATGAGAAATTGTTAAAAGAAGATGGAGCAGAACAAGCAGATGTTTCGCTCTGCAGAAGCCTTATTAGCAGTGTATTATATCTTTTAGCTACACGACCTAATATTATGTATGCTACCAATCTACTATCACATTTTATGCAAAAGCCCAGCCAAATTCACTTTGGAGCGGCCAAGAGAATTCTAAGATACATAAGAGGAACTATAGATTATGGCATATAGTATCAGCCAAGTACAACAGCTAAACTAATCGGATACACTGACAGCGATTGGGCTGGTTCAACTGATGATAGGAGGAGCACCACTAGATATGCATTCACATTAGGATCTGGAATATTTCATGGGTATCTAAAAAACAAGACTCAATAGCACAATCTACTGCAGAAGCTGAATATATTGTAGCCACTACGACAACTAATCATGCAATACGGCTTAGAAGAATTCGTGAAGACATTGGAGAAACACAGACATAACCGATTCTGATATTTTGCGACAATAAGTACGCGATCACAATCTCGAAGAATTCAGTCTTTCATGGAAGAACAAAGCATGTCGACATCAAATATCATTCCATACACGAAGTACAAACCAATGGAGAAATTGAGTTGAAATGTTGCAAGACCGAAGATCAAATCGCCGATGTCTTCACTAAAGCATTACCAAGAGAAAAATTCAACACATTGAGAAGCACGCTTGGAGTATTGCAAAAATGGATCAATAGGAGGAGTGTTGAAAAGTGATCCATTTTCTATCAAGTGCAGATTTAAGATAAGCGTTGAAAGTCAAAGGAAGTATTCAAATCAAATAAGTCACTACTTCGCGGTGGAAGATAGATTACTCACATGTAAATTTGGAATGTGATAGAAAACTTAAGCATGTTAGCTCCTAGTTGGCGTGCATAAAAAATAATATTAAAATAATCATAGGCGGTGATATGTAGTCGGTCATTGGAGCCTAAAAATAGTGTCTTTGGCGTTTCATTTTGTTATGAGCTCCCATGTAGAGAGAGCCATCAACTACAAGACTTACTTTGTAAGTTCTTTTTCATTTTATATCAAATACTATTTTTACATTACTAGTCTTCTTGCCAATTATTCCTCCATAGTCCATACCAAACACAAACTTGCACAACACGCTTCCGCAAAATACCCAACATAGGCGTGGCGAGCTTGGGATGCCATGGCTCTAGTCCTCACAGCACAGCTCAGCCTCGTCATGACCTTTTGGGAAAATTCATAAGTTGAGGGATTGCTAAGTCCAAAAACTTTTGATTCATTTAGGAGTCACCGCTAAATTTATTTCTACCAAACATAGATTAAATAGTATCGAGGACTTGATTAAGCTATTCAATGAACTAGAGATTAAAAGGGACTGAGGATTTAATCAAGCTAGATTATTCTTACGTCCTTTTGGTATATTTTCTCTTTTAACTTTCTTGAAAATATTTATGCATGTACCACGTCCGTATTAGCTATGCCATGTAGGATGACCGATGTCCATGTTAGCAATTTACGGTCAAAATTAACTACAAAGATTGCATTAACAAATTTTCAAAAGGTTTAAGACTCAATAATTCGATCATGAAATGTGATATTTGACCAAATGAATTCCACTAGCTTAGGGGGCCAAAACAACCTAACCATGATGCCTCATGGACCATTCTCCCGTCTTTATGATTAGATAGTGTTTCTCATGGGCTATCTATCACTAGGTAATGCGTTCGATTCGAATCATAAAATATGATGACCCTTATTTTGAATCGACCAATTAAAAGGCTGTTAGGGAAACATCATTTATAGATTTCATTGTATTTTTTGAAATTAGAAATAACAAACTTTTCAAGCACCAAAAATCATATCAATCATGTGTTTTACGGTAGAGAAATAACAATTTAAAATTTCTTATGTTGATAGGTATATGTAGGCATGGTCACTTGGAACCATGGGCCTAGAACCGGCCCGTTAACCGGGCTCACGATTTTGAACCGGAATTGGAACCGGCCTTCAAGGGCCGATTTTGGTTCCATAATTTTGGGAACTAGCCCAGAATCACCGGTTCCGAACCGTTAATACAAATGAAACTCTTTCTATAAATACCTCTCTCCCATTTTCATTTTTTCCTCACAAATACTCTCAAATTCTCTCAATTCTTTCAAATTCTCCCAAATTATCTCAATCTGCTCAATTCTCTCAATACCTATCTCCCACATTGACACGTCCTAATGTCACAGGAACTCGCTTCAGATAAGTCTGGAGCCGAAAGCAGACATGGAAGAGATCTCGAAAGTTTGCAGAAATGAGGTGATGGAATGGAATCAGTAGATCCAACGGCTTGGAGGCATGCTGATGGGAATGTTGAGCGAGGGCCCGGGATTGAGTCTCGGCAAGCTACAGGAATTGATGTGCCCGGAGAGCAGGACGATGGTGGCAAATTACTACCCGCACTGTCCCCAACCCGATTTGACGGTGGGCTTGGTGTCCCGCACGGACCCAGGAGTGATCTCGGTGCTCCTGCAGGACCGCCTCCCAGGTTTGCAGGTGAAGCATGGCGACGAGTGGATGGATGTGTCGCCCGTCCCAGGTGCGCTGATTGTGAACATCGGTGACATCCTCCAGGTAAACTTCCGTTGAGTACTAGGAGCGTTTGTGAGTATTTGAGTAGGTTTAACAGTAACACTATACAATGAAATAGCAATCTAAATCTCGATCATGTCCAACAACGAGTACAAAAGCGCGAATCAACAGGTGTTGGCCAACCCTAACCGTGAGCCACGCGTGTCGATAGCAGTTTTCCACAACTTGAACAATCCGGAGACTCTGGTTGGACCGTTGCCGGAGCTCGTATCCTCGGGCAAGCCCACTGCTTTTCGGCACTTTACCATGGGCGAATACTTGAGGGGATTTGCCGAGACCTCCCCCATTTTCGGGTGGGCATGGCTTTGAAGCTATCGGGAAATCTTACCCAAAAATCTGTCCTTGATCAGCCTTCTCACCAAGGACATAAAGATGGGACAATTCTGAAAATCTCGCACAAAATCTGTGCACCTTTTCTATGATTGAAGCTTCGCCGGCATTATTGTGGATATGTCCTCGTATTCAAATAATTGGCCATATGTTTTTACTACCGGGTATTGGCAACTGAGAGTGGGTTTGGTTCAACATTTCCAATGGATTTTGGGGAATTGCAAACACATTTTGCTTAAGAGGCTTTGGGAAAATGTTAATGGCATTTGGTAAAAACTCATTTGAAAATCAGCTTTGAGTCTACCTAGTGTTTGGAAAAATAAATTTGCAAAGTAGCTTTTACCACATTTATTTAAATAAAAAAGAAATAAATAAATTTGAAACGTAGGGCCAGATCTGGTTTGCCGGCGTTGTGAACCGAGGCCACCAAGGGTAGCGCGAACCTCGGCGAAGTCCTTCAAAGGTCGCGTGACCACCGACAACCGTCGCCTGGGCCACGCAAGCCCAAGCAAGGGTCGCGCAACTGACGTCTGGGCTTGCAGTCGAGGTTCACGCAACTGACGTATGAATTGGCACAAATGCAAAAAGTTTATGACTAAATCGGCACAAAAAAAAAGATTTATGACTAAATTAGCACTAGTGCAATAGGTTTAATGCTTTTTTTACCCTTCTCTCCCTTTCTTTCTACCTGCTATGAATCTCTTTAACATGTTGAAATGTTTTGGTTAATACTTGTAGCATGTTTTGGTCTTGCCCCTATGTGGAACCTATGCATCAGAATTCTATTTTTACAAAGCGTTTTTCATGTCGTGAATCAAAATCCGAAGGAGAGTTTGTTGCGGATAAAGGGACAAGCGGATTGGTAAAATAGTCGGAAAGGAAGGAAAGGAAATTCGGACACCAGATTTTTACGTGATTCGTTCCGAATGTCGGAATCTACGTCCATAGAAAGAGCACCACGGAATTCCACTATAGAAACAAGCGATATTACGAGATTATAATCGCTCAAGCACTTAAACACACTCAAAGTGTTCCCCGGTCCTCAATTACACCCAATAACTCACATAGCTTTTAGCCCATCATAATTCCTAGTGAAATCTCACTCGAGGAATTATAAAAATTCTACTCGACTGAATAAATCACTTATGGATATAATTGCAACAAGTAAATCGTCACGAGAAGGACTCACTCTTCTCTCGGTCACCAAACTGGGCGCGCCCTTTGTTGGACTTCTCTCTCTCTCTCTCTCTCTCTCTCTCTCAAGAGGAAGGATAAGATAAAAAAGGAGTCAATGAATGATGACAACAGCACTCACAAGACAATTCTTTGGAGCTTCAACCGCGCCCTCCATCTTTCGCGGCAATGCATGCATGTGTGCATGCAATGATGAAGGAGAGAAGAAAACGGACGTACATGAGCCTTCTTCCCTTTTGATTGACCCATGCAATGAATTCCCACCATTGCTTTCTTCTTCATGCACGCTAGCTCCCTCGTTAAATGAATAGGAAAAGATGACGACTATTCCTCTTTAATGTGCAGACAAGAAAATAAAAGATTGGACAATTATCCTCATGCAGCAAGACTCAACAAAACACATGGGCAGCCGTATTAAATCCACGCATGCTCAAATCACGAATGAAATCAACGCGCGATCTTCTTCTTCTTCTCAAAATTGTTGCTAAATATTAATGCAATAATGTGCAGCTGGCCTGAAGAAGAAGTCCCATGAAATCATGGGTCGGCCAGTCTAAAATATTGTTTGATGGGCTCAACCTCTAGACATATTTTAACAGAGTTATGGTAGTTAAAAAGCAGTTCCTATGGAAGGCCAGAAAAGCCGTGTACGTGGGATAGCATACTTGTTACAAGATTTGTCTTCGTCAAGCTAAGAGCAAAGCTTACAACCAGCCACATCAGAGCGAGGGCCGCAAAACCCTCGGCCCATATCTGGTGAGGTCGTCACAGCTCTCATTGGGCGAGGGTTGTGCGACGCCCTCACACAGGGTCAGCAAGGGTGTCGTGATCCTCCCTGATCTGGGCTAGGGGCCACCAGAGGTCACCGTTATCTATTGAAGTAGGAGGAAGCGAGCAAATACTGTGAATAGTTAATTCTTGTTATATCCAAATCAACCCATTAAGAGAATGATATGTGTATCGATATTTTGATGTAGCTTTAGTAGAAGTTACCAATCAAGAGTGGAATTCGGTGAAAAGTATTATCGAAGTATTTTGTTTAATATTTATAGAGAGAAGGTAGGTATAAAAATTAATACTGAGGGCAATGCGAGCCCATATCTCATAGCAACTAGCATTTAAAAAGACCATACATAGCAAAAATTCAACAACAAAATGCAGCCGCAAATTCACAGAACCATAATAGTAAAGATAAACAGAAATATCAGCCTTGGCAGCAGTAGATGTGTTGCTCTTTTTTATTATATGGGCTAAAAGTGGGTTTAATTTTGGACTTTTCTCTTCAGAACCCACCCAGTTGAGCCCATATGACCAAAATGAGCCGACCCATCAATATGATATATATGGGTTAATAACCCGTTTTGACCGACAAAACCCGAAGACGAGTGACTTGAGTTTGGCATGATTTTACCTTCCTCTTTGCATAATCCTTGATTTTTTTTTTTTATAATCGAGGTGTTTGAGCCAGCATACACGCACCTCGATTATTTCTTGAGGGAGATTAACACAACAAACTACCGCCATGCCCCTCACTTAAATCACAATTACTCGGCTGAGAAATTGAATTTGGAACCAGTGCGCCTAACCACACAATTCCAAGTACGTCCTAATCAACTCAGCTACCCATGGGTGGGTAACCTTGATTTTCTTTGTCTCGGAAGAAACAAACTTTTTTCTTCCTCAAATTATGTAAATTTATTGGTAATGGAAAACAATGACTCGACGCTAAGCATTGATGTCCGCGAACTTATTTGGATTTTCGCCAAGCGCATCGAGGATGATTAATTTATGTTAGCCTAAGGCTAAAGACTAGCGAAAATAGGATACAAGCTTGTTAACACTTTTTTCACGAGTTTAGAGTAGAGCTGGCAATATGGGTCACAAATCCACATTTGACTCATTTTTTTATAAAATGTGTCAAATATGTGTCATTAACTTATAAAGTTTTCACTAAAAATATGTCAATAATGGGTTACACTTAAATCTATATTGATCTATTTTCGACCCATATTAGACCCATTTTCAACCTGTAAGAAAAACATTCTTTCACCAGTTATAATTGGTCTCGGGATTGGAGCCAGAGCCGGCGATCGAGGCCCGGATCGAGACCGGAGCGGGCGACTGGGGCCAAGAATGAGACTAGTGCTGGGTCCGGGGCCCGGGTCGGGTCCTGGGACGGAAGCCGGGAACCGGCGACCGGGGTCGAGACCGATGCCGGGAGCCGGGGATCGACGACTGGAGTCGGGACCTGTGCCGGGAGCTAAGGACCAGGGCCGGGTCCCAAGACAGGGGTAGGAGCCGGGGACCTGATCGAGGACGAGGCCGGGTCGCGAGACCGGGAAGACAATCGGGGCCAGGACCGTGACCGGGGTCGAGGATGGGGCCCGGACCCTGGTGAGGCACCGGGACTCGAGCCGGGTGCCAAGACCGTGGATCGGGATCGGGGCCGAGGCGAGGGACCAGGAGTGGGGCCGGGACTCGGGTCGAGCACCGGGATCAGGACTCGGGGCCGGGGTCAAGTGCTGAGGCCGGAACCCGAGGTCGGGGGGTGCTAGGTCCTAAGACCGGGGCCGAGTCTTAAGATCGAGATCGGGTCTTTTGGGCCCAAGGCTAGGTCTCGAGATCGAGTCCCCTGACTAGAGTCGGGGTCAGGGCCGAGACTTAGACTGGGCCGGGTGCCAAGTCCCGAGACCGAGTCCTGAGACGGAGACCGGGTCTCCCGAGGCCTGGATAGGGCTGGGTCTCAAGACAGGGGAAGGGCCAAGGATCGAGGTCAGGGCCGAAACTGGGTCCCGAGCAGGGTGTGAAGGCTGGGACCCGAGGCCGGGGTGGGTGCCAGGTCTCAAGACCGAGTCCGGGCCTCCCAGGGCAAGGACCGGGTCCCAAGACCGTAGCTGGGCTAGGGACCGGGATCGAGGCCTCCGCCTCCCCGGGGCCGGGACTGAGACCGGGGCAGGTGCCAGGGTCGGGTCCCGGGGCGGATACCATGGTAGGGCCCAGTGCCGGTGCCCCGGGTCGGGTCCCGAGATCGTGGCTGGGGTTGTGATCGAGGCAGGGATCGTGACCGACGCCAAGAATTTGGGCCAGGGCGGGTGCGGGATCGGGTAGCGGGGCCGAAACTAGGGCCGGGATCGAGACCTGGGCCGGGGCCGGGACCTGGACTGGTTTCGAGGCCGGGGCGGAGTCTCGGGACGGTGGCCAAGGCCGATGCCGGTGTCCGAGCCAGGGTCCCGAGATCAGTGCTAGAGCCGTGGCCGTGACCGTGACCGGGGTTGGGACCATGATCGGTGCTGGGACCGTGACAGGCGCTAGGGACAAGGCCGGGACCCAGGGCCACGGCAAGTTCGAGACCGAGTCCCAGGGCTAGAGCCAAGACTAAGGCTGGGATCGAGAACCAAGGATAGAGCCGATGCCGGGGACCAAGGAAGGGTCAGTGTAGGGATCGGGGCCGGGGCCGGGGCCGGGATTGAGAAGTATTTTAGTAATATTATTTTCTTAAAATATTATTGTGTTTTAATAATATGAGTCAAAACGGGTCAAGTTGGGATAGGTCAGTCACGGGTCGGATCGAGTATAGGTTATTAAATATGGG
Organism: Rhodomyrtus tomentosa; assembly: GCA_028455895.1. NCBI lineage: Eukaryota > Viridiplantae > Streptophyta > Magnoliopsida > Myrtales > Myrtaceae > Rhodomyrtus > Rhodomyrtus tomentosa. The sequence continues at coordinate 4,640,763 of JAPCWY010000003.1, read as the reverse complement.
TCAATATGGATCGGACCATATTCGACCCGACCCAATTCAACCCACCCATTTGCCACCTCTAGTATAGAGTAAAGAGCTTAATTAATTACTGGAAAATTAATTTTTTTTCTCTTCTTAGAGTCAGGGACATATGCTAACAATTGGTTATTAAGGTTTTTTTTTTTGTATAAGTATACTGGGCGTCCTAAAACTTGTCAGCAAAGTAGAATCAAGTTTTCGACCCAAAAAAAAAAAAGAATCAAGTTATAAAACTTATCAAATGTGTGCAATCAAATCCTTCTGTTAACTCCGTCCAATTTGGCTAACTAAAAATGTCGACGTTTCATTTTTCGATAAAACCATGCCGTTTTGGTCAAAATTTGAATTTTGTTAATACAAATTTATTTAAATAATTTAAAAAATAAAAAAAATAAAAAAATGCCAAAAGAAAAGAAAAGGACCTAGAATAAGCAGGCGAAGCCCTTAGCGCCGCCCCACCAACGCTGGGAAGAGCTGGCGATGGAGGGGGAACGGTTAGCGAGGGTCATTGGTCCCAACGATTAGGCTTTGCCAGCCTGAGGACGGTCTAGCTCCTTTCCCCATTTGTCAAAAATCAGTGTAAGGAAAGTAGATTCCTTTTAGAAGTCATTCTCCAAAATTAGTTGGGTTTTGAAAAACTTAGCTCCACTTGTTTTTGCAGCACAACATTATTAAATGTAATCAAGTCTCTGAATCCCATGCCCCATATGTCTATTCTCTTATTTTAAGCATCTCCCAAGCTCTTCCAATGAATTTCGATTTTTATTCTCCGTTTTTCCGCCAAAAATCGGCAATCTTTCACACCATAGCTCAACAAATGGACAAAGGCATTTTAAAATTGATATTGCATAATAGTGATATGCCTTGAATAACTGCTTAAAAAAAAAAAATTGCTTTCTTGCTTTTGAAATCAGATTGATCCTCAGTTTTATATTTACCCTCGTTAGGATTCACACAACTTGTCGGGTCATGTTCTATCTTAGCCCGGAAAGGAAGGGCAGCCCGAGTTGAAAAAGATTCCGAACTTGGTGGCCTGCAACAAAACAATATTGATGCAACACAGCGGTGATATTATGATACTCACTCATTTTTTCCATTCTAGGAAAAAAGATGGAGTCATCAGCGAATAACAAATGAATAAGAGTTTGGACAGTATTTGTTTAAGCTGATGTTTTTCCATGATTCCCTCCTCGAATGCCTTCTTCATAACTAAATACCCAAACATTTGCTACGAGAACGAAACAGGTGTGGAGATAAAGGAGGAGGCGTTCTTACGTCGCAATTATCCCATGAAATATTCTAAAAAAGGAAAACAGAATTTAAAAAAAAAATGAATTCATCATGAAATGTAATCACAAACAAGCCTAGGTCGAATTAATAATTTGCAGGTGAATGGTGGAGGCCGAGAGCCTGTTGCTCTATTCATTTAATAACACTCGATGAAAAAAAATTAGGATGGTTAGTTTGAGCAATCCTTTGACCCCCTGAAAGTTTAAATTTTAGTGTTAAGCATGCTCAGGCGAGAGTATTGCCATGATGGGCAATCTCCTGAGAGAGTGCCCACTCATATGCCAAAGTACTAAATTGCGAAGCTCGGTATAGGATGGGTCAAAGTGAACAACATATCAAGTGAGAGTTAACCCACGGCATCACATAATTTGATTTCAAGTAGTTCAACCATTAAAGTCAAAACCAACCTCATATTGGCTGGTGCCAAAAGGAGTTAATTCTAATCGATTTTTACTTATTTGTCTATGTGGCTAGTACGGACCACGAGCCTTTCCAATATGCGAGATTCAATCAAAACAACTGTCAAACCAAAAAATTACATGAGATTGGAATTTCATAAAACTAATTTTATAAGAACTAACCGTCTCTGTCACAGTAGTCAAATATTAAATCACGTATTTATCTATCAGTTTAAACTTTTAGAATTGTCGAAAGTTGATCCCGCAAAATTGCTCACAATTGACAGGAGGTCCGGAGTTACAAATTTTTTCAAGACCTTATTTGTCTCAATTTTAGTAGTGATCTCAGGAGATGCTACCATCGAAAAAGTACCTGAGCCGTCCAAAATTTGACAGGTTAAGATTAGGTAACGACAACCGGCAATTGAATAGTCCGAATATAGTTAGAATGACAAATCGTTGAAATGACACCTTAATAACTCTCTGATTTCCCTTTTTAAATTCATATCATCATTAGTGTTGCTAAATATTAAAAATAAAGACAAGCCCATACAATCACTTGAGCATTTTTCGTTAATCAAATTGGATGGAGTTAACAAAAGAGATTGATTGTAGACGTGGCCACAGGCCGTGAACTGTCGGTTTTGAGCCGTGAACCGGCAGTTCCTGTTCGTGGCAAAGGATGGACCGGAACAGGTCCTTGAAGGGGCGGTTCTAGTTCCTGGCCAATTCTAATTTTGTTTTTTAAATTTAATTTTTAAAATAATAAATTATCAATTATAAATTATAATCAAATTGTACATTGTAATCAAATTTGAGGGGGAAAAAGGGAGGGGAAAGTACTTGAATTTAATAGATCATCATTAAACGTCTATATATCTTCTCGGAGATAGAAGAATCAAAGTTCATGTAGTTCTTTTACAGATGATATCTCCACCATCATCATTGAAGAATTCGTCGTCTCGATCCATCTTTTGTTGTCGAAATTTAGACTTTGTCTAGTCATCGGCACAAGTTTGAGCCCCCACAGCATCCGGATTTAATCTTGAATGGCGGGCGTTCAAAATTAATCTTTCAACGTTAAATGTTTATTTAACTGTAACTGTTGAAGAAGGGGTTGCAGCGATGACAGCAAGAATTGGGTAATCGTTTAAGTGACTCTTCCACCACTCCAAAATTTTGAAATTTGTGCAGTGTTCGGAATCATGAAACTCAAAGTAATGGGTAAATTGTTTATAATACGCAAATATTACTTTTTGCTCCCTTTTATCTTTTTTTTCCTACTCATGAACAGATTGTACCCTGCACCAAGTCTACCACTTCCTTTGCTTTGTGAGGCATTAGATTGGAAAGATGCATTATCACTTAAATCATATTTTCTACAAAATTCATTAGATAATGCTACCATAGCGTCTTTAATCTCTTCTTGTCTAGTTTTGATATCTTTTTTTCATTCAAATATAAACAATCATAATAACAAATGCTAAGATAATCATATAAATCATCTAATTTAATACGTGGATAGAAAACAATAGCAACCATATAAACAAGAAAAATGTTCATATAACAATTCAATCATTTTTCTTGCATTACTATGATAGTCGAAGCTAGTTGAATGTTTTTTTCATAATCACAAAAAACACTAGCAATATTAACATACTCTGTTACATATAAATGCTAAAGTATAAGTAGCATTACTAAAAACTTTCAAAAAAAATTTGCAAACATCTCAATCTTGCGAGAATAAACTAATTTCGGAACATTATTCAAAATAAACGTACATAATAAATCTTTGTAATCAAAAGATTGATGAAGCAACTTGTAGATAGAATTCCAACGAATTGGAACATTTTTTGAAAATCTTTTTTGCTTTTTTTTTTCCATTTTGTTTACAAAATCTGCCCCATTCATTCATAACTTGGGGACGGGTCTATAAAAATTTAATTGATCTCTTTATTGGGATGAGAAATACCTCAAGAGTTTGTAAACCATCTTGTACACATAAATTTAAAACAAGATGAAAGCATCTAATGTGAAAAACTTGTCCGCCAAAAGAGGGTTTACCAATTCTTTTTAACTCGGGAATGGAAGCAGTATATGTCGCGGCATTATCAAAATCAATTGAAATAACTTTATTAATCAAATTATATTCTTTTAAAACTTGTTTAATTATTCTATAAATATTATTGGTCATATGCCTTTCATCAAACACTCGAAATGCAAGAACTATTTTTTGAATGTTCCAATTGTCACCTATCTAATGACATGTGATACCCATATAAGAATGGATTTGTCAAAGATCACTCCAAATATCGCTAACTATATGCGTATATCCATTGAAATCCGTAAAAAAAAGTTTGTCAAAGCCTTTTTATATTTTTTATAAACCTTAAAAAGTTCGTGTTTAAGAGTACTTCTCGGAACAAGTTTTGATTGCGAAATACATACAGTGTTTATCAAATAGTTTAAATCAAAATTTTCATCCGTATATACAATAAATGTTCAATGGCAACATATTTAGTTAATGTCTATTTATAAAGTTGATCAGTGTAACGAAATAAATGATGAGTGTTAGGATTGATGTACCTGAAAATTTATTGTTAGGTGGTGTCAATCCCCGCTTGTATTACATGTTTTTGCGTCAGATGCCGACGGTATCTTCCATAGTTGTCTCTCGTCTTAAAATTGTATAATTTTGTACAATATTTATAGCTTACCTTATACTTGTCTTCGTCTACACGTACTTTGTCGAAGTATTGCCAAAAGTTGGATGTACCCTCTTGGAGGCTCATTTGCTGTCGACGATTCTTCGATATTTGTAGGAGGATGAAGAATTTTTTGCGTTGGGATGTGCTCGATATTGTGATTGGGAACAACGTTGATATTATCATCATTGTCTACCCAACATGCATAATTACAAGAATCATATCCAAGATGAGAATAATCGGATTCTTTTTAGTATCTCTGCTTACACTTGTCATTTTTGGAGAGAATTGTTCCTAAAGCCGATTTAGAGAATTTAGCCAGATTGAGAGAATTGAGCGGATTGAGAAAATTTGGGAGAAATTGTGAGGAAAAGTGAAAGGATGTGGATATTTTAGACTAACTAATTAAGAAAGGAAAAAAGGGACCGTTGGGAAAGACGGCTAATAGTCGGTTCGAATTTTCCTAGAACTGGCTGGCCCAATCAATGGGCCGGTCCGGTTATTCCACGGGCCAATTCCAAATCAAATCGGCTTGTGGCCATGTCTAGTTTAGGAGTGAGCAAAAAAACTACGATCCAACCAAATCGGACCGGGCCATACCCAACCGACTAATTTTGGATGGCAACCAGCGAGTACGGCTTGGTTCTCAGTTCCAATTTTCTAGAACCGACTTGTACCAATTCAATTTACTGATTCAAATGCGAACCATCCAACCAGCCCAACGAACCGGCCCCTTTATATAATGTGAATATATTTTATTTTGAATGAGACCATCTACTCAACGAACCGACTAACATTTCAACTTGTTTGGCATAACTAGCTCTGTTGGCCTTATAGGATCTATGTTTGTGAAAATCTCAACTTGTTTATGGATGCATCCATGTGGTTATAAGCAAAGTGTATTTGTGTTTGGTGCAAAAAATGACATCATAATGTCGTATTTATATTTACAACTTATTAATGATGTTTTGTATTTCAACATAGGAGATTAAAAAGTTATGGCATGCATTTCCAACATTTTTCGTCCTTCCTATTCTGTTCTCTTATTGCTCTCACTTGGACCATTTATCTTTATTTGGATCATAGTAAGAAGCGTATTTGTTCAGTTCAACATGGAAGTAAATGCATGAGTTTGAATTTGTATCTACAGAGTTTGTAGTACAGGCCGTGATTCAGCATACATTACATTAAGGAGGAGGTTTACTTTGCTGTTTAAAAATGTAACTTTCTTCTAACTAGAACAACTGCTTTTATGTATATCAAAGAGAAATTTTGAACAACGTAATCAGGATCCAACCAAAAATCGGACCAGATCGGTGGTTCAATTCTTCGGTGTATCCATAAAACGAAGGGATAATGACATAAATGATCCCTAAACTTTGGTAGAATGTGTAATGTAATCTTTGAATATTTAATTTGTTCAATCTGGCTCTTGAACTTTAGTCTAATATTCAATATAATCTCTAAACTTTTAGTTTGTTTAATATGGTTCCTAAACTTTTGCTACATGTTCAATATAGCCCCCGAACTATAGATAAATGTTCAATGTAGTCTTTTTATTAATTTAAGATCATGGATGATAATGAACATTTTTGTATAATCTAGGGACTAAATTAAACATATACTAATACGTACCTTACCAAAAAAAAAAAAAAAATTAAACATATACTAAAAGTTTATGGACTAAATTGAACAAGCCAAAAATTTAGAGATCAAATCGCAAATTAGACTAAAGTTCAGGAACTATATTGAACAAATTAAAATTTCAGATACCACATTGAAGATTCTCCCAAAGTTCAAGGACTGCTTATGTCATTTTCCCTCACGGTTCGCATTTTTCAAAATCGATCTTTAGCGTACGGTTCTCGATTCTAGGGTGGAATCCACCAATCCTGAAACCGATCGCCTGGTTGATTGCATCAAATTAATAAATTTTAAAACACAATTCCACTCGGGACTTCTAATAAAAATATCAAAAAAGAGTTTATTTCCCTCATGCGTAAAATCATTTGTCACGCGATCGGAGGGGTTTTGACTCATCCAGATCTTTCCTTAGCGCTTTATGTTTCCTTCCTCACCGGAAATTCACGTTCCAACCCGAACCAGAACTCAAGAGTCGAACCATGGGCGTCACCAGCACCAGTCAACCAGCCGTCGACCGAGCCCAAGAGCTCAAGCAGTTCGAAGAATCCAAGCTCGGGGTCAAAGGTCTCGTCGACTCCGGCCTCACCTCCCTCCCTCCCCTCTTCGTCCACCCGCCCGAGACTCTCTCCGGCCTCAAGCCCGGCCGCCCCAGGCCCGCGCCCGATTCGATCCCCACCATCGACCTCTCCGGCTGCGACTCCGGCCGCCGGCCCTCCATCCTGGGGGAAGTGACGCGAGCGGCTCGCGAGCTCGGCTTCTTCCAGGTGGTCAACCACGGCGTGCCGGCGGAGGTCCTTGACCGCACCATCGCGGCGTTGAAGGCCTTCCACGAGCAGCCGACGGACGCGAAGGCGAGGATCTACCGGCGGCAGTCGGAGACGGGCGTGTCCTTCTTCTCCAACGTCGACTTGTTCCACTCCAAAGCGGCTAGCTGGAGGTAAGCCACGAAGCCATCGATTCATGAGTTCGATGAAAATTAGTTCTGTAAAAGGTTAATTAGCAACACGATCGCGTGGGATATTTAGCAAATTACGCATCCGGAAATTCTGGAAAACAAAAAAATTGGGGCAGCGAAAGGAAACAGTTCAACTGTTCACGGAATAATGCCGCAGGGACACGCTCCATATAAGGCTGGGGCCGAAATTAGCGGACGTGGAAGAGATCCCCGAGGTGTGCAGACGTGAGGTGTTGGAATGGAATCAGCAGATCCAACGGCTGGGAGGCATCCTGATGGGGCTGTTGAGCGAGGGGCTGGGATTGAGTCCCGGCAAGCTCCAGGAATTGACGTGCTTGGAGACGAGGGTGATGGTGGGCCATTACTATCCCTACTGTCCCCAGCCCGATCTCACGGTCGGCTTGACGTCCCACACGGACCCGGGAGTGATCACATTGCTCCTGCAGAACCAGGCTGGCGGGTTGCAGGTGAAGCACAGCGAGGAGTGGGTGGATGTGAAGCCCATCCCGGGGGCTCTTGTTGTGAACATTGGTGACATCCTCCAGGTAAGCTCCCCGTCAAAAACCACTAGGATTGTCTCCGAAGCACCTGAGTAATTCCAAAAAGTTTTTTAACATTTCTACTATGGTTTAGAGATCTATTTACCGCTTTCGATTTTCTCCTCCCAGATCATGTCCAACGACGAGTACAAAAGCTTGGACCATCGGGTGTTGGCCAACCCTAGCCGAGAGCCACGCGTGTCGATAGCAGTTTTCTGCAATCCGGGCAATTGGGAGAATCAGTTCGGACCGTTCCCAGAGCTCGTGTCCGCAGATAAACCCGCTGCTTTTCGGCAGTTCACGTTCAAAGAATACATGGGGAAATTCTTATCCAAGGAGTTGGACGGGAAAAGTATGATAAATTTCTTCAGGGCATGATCGAGAGGTGCATAGGCCAATGAAGGAAATGCTAGATTCTTCCTAACCTTGTATTATGTTGTTCCAAGTAGTGGTTAATTTGCATATATTTGTTTGCATATTCCATGTGCGACAGTAATTTGTTCGATGGACGAAGCTTGTTTGCTAAACTCATTCCAGAAACCAATCACAGACATAGGAACTCAACAGCGAGAATGCGCGAGATGAATAGTTTACTGCTCACTCCAAAAGAGAAGGCAGTATCCTGGAAAACATACAAAGACAAAGAAACAGATGAAGTTGATTCTTCTCAACAATATGTACAGGCATCTCTACTCACATCTTTCCACTGCTGAACCATTCGGCCATTTCTTCATCGTCCTCGAAGTCCGGTGATTCTGACTTCCTATAAATTCTGGATGAGCGTGGCTCGTCTGGATTCTTTGTTTCCTCCGAGGTCATTCTGCTTCTTTCCAGCATCTTCAGCTTCCATGTTTCCCTCTTTTCTGTGTCACAAGACAAATCGCTCACGCCTCCTGCAATTGGAAAATCAAGAATCCCAGAAACATCGTTCAATGAGTTTGTTAACTTCGGTTTCTCGGCGATCCCGTTCTCTTCATCGACATATCTTCACCTATTTGCGACTCGCGTTTGGCTGCTACTTCTCGGAGACCTCATAGAATTTGTGTCTCCGATGGCTCCATGACCTTGACGATGACTTCCAACATTGCGCTCCCATTGAGAAAAGCCATTTGAATTTGATGCTTTTGGCCGTCTATAATCACACTTCAAGCATACCATATTCCTTCTAAAGTTGATGTAGTTGCACCTACCAATCACAGATCCATAAAGGCAAAACAGCTCACGACAGTAACTGCTCAACATAGGCAGTCGCTAAAAGAATGGATTAGGAAGTAACTCACGATTCACACTCCCACTCCCCGGGATTGAGTTGCCTTTTCGGGGGTTTCTCTTTGCACAGCAAACATCTAGTATTCTTTGCAAAATTTAAGAAATTGCATCTGCAAAATGCAAGAGTTTCTTTAAGGGAGGAGCTCTGCTGACCCTCACAACAAATCAGCGAAAAAATGAGAAAAGACGTGAGAAGCAATCACTTGTCACATATCCAGTCTCCTTTCTTTAACGGAAGATGATCTTGGTCTTCTTGCAGTTGACTCAGTCTTTCTTGATAAAAAGTATCACATTGCAAGCATCTGATGTTCTTGGCAAAGTTTAAGAAGTTGCACCTGCCATATGCAGACAATAAATAAAATATTCGCAGCAAAACTCAAGATAATCAATGGGATGTTAACAATTGCATTATTTGGGACAATGCCAATCTCCCTGTTTCATTGGAATATCTTTGTGGTCTTTCTCTTCCGAACTTGAATGCGAGGATAGATCACCAGCTGGTGTGGGCTTCAACAAACCAGAGCAAATTACGTCGGTGCCACACTCTGCTATTTGCTTTAGCAGTGCCCAGACTGATTCCTCAACTGTTCTAGTCAGACATGGTTTATTCTCCACAAGACCGCTTATGGGGTCAAGTCCATATGTTAACAAGATTCGCATAACATCAACCGTGCGCCCTCCTTCTTCTTCACGTGCCTTCACAAAAGCTCTCTCGCAGTTTCCTCTCAAATTGCAGGAGCTGCAAATCTGGCAAAATGGCCGTCTGTAATGAGTACGACTAATGAACCAATTTAATCTAATGATCACTGGAAGTCTTCAAGAAGAGAACTGTGATCACATACATTTCCCTCATCGACCCCCACATGTGCCCTTAAGCGTTTACCAGAGTTCACCACTTTTCTGTCTGTGCTGGGGCATCCACACTCTGCTATGACCTGAATGTGTTTCTTTGATAAATACCTATCAGGAAATGTATTGTTAAAACCTTCTGAATACGAGTTAAGCAACTCTTTCCAATTGTAAATGAGGACACCTCAAGTTTCTCAAATAAAGTTATGTTGTCGGATACCTATCTGGCGATGATATTGCATTGGACAGTCCGTAGCCAGTTTCAGAGTGCATCCCATCAAATTGATTACCAGCTAATTTCTCAATCTGTATCATTACCACATGCCCCCCGTAATATGACTTGCCTCTTTTCAGGTTATATGTCACCTTTGTCTCCAGGTTCTAGTTATATACCTTCATTTTGAGAGGGAAAAAAAAATGATAGAGGATGGATAAGCTTGAGGCCTAAAGGCGAGTCCTGTGAATGCTCTTTCTAAGTAAAAGAGGAAGCATATAAGGCACCATGTTGTTGCCACTATGAAGGAAAAAGATGGACTGAGATGTCAACTAAGGTGCTTTTAACAATAATATGTTTAGCTCACTCGCAGAATTCTGGATAAAAGAAAGCTCAGGAGAAAAAGTCAAGGAATAAATCTCTAGATAGTTGAAAATAGGGCATCAACTTCATAGTTGACAGGACATGGCGATATTATCCAAGACAACATGACCATTCACAAGTTCATAGAAAAACTACTTCATAGGAAAACTACTTCATACTCTTCTTTCTTCTCCAGGTTTTCAAAATGAACAAAGAAAGAAGGAAAACTTTTTTCCTTCACAATGTGGTGATTCTTGACCTGGTTTGCAGACTGTGGAGTTCCGCTTCCTACAAAATAGCAGGCTCTTAACCTCAAAGCAAGAGAAGAATAAACTGACCGGGAGTTGGCTCCCTAAATGACAATATGTCGGTGGGTATGCAAATGCAGCATCTAACAAGAACCTGGAGAAAGTCTGAGCTTTCTCGAAGCTCATATGAGCAGTGCCTTCACAACAATCCGAACAAAGCTTATAACGAACTCCGTGGCAAAGTACCCCTACCTATCCACAAATATCTACTCCTCAAGAAAGCACAGAGGTCTAGACCTCACCATCATCATCAAAACCCAATGTCTCTGAAATTAAATCAAACAGGTAAAGCGCACAAGCCAAAAGTCGCTACTTTCAGCACCTCATAACGTCATATCTGTCGCGGGCGAAATTCAGGCATGCGGTTCTAATGTGATTCGATTCTTTCGGACCCAACTCCACACTCTGGAACGGGTTTCCCTCCGCATCAAAGTAATCTTCCTTCAGCAGAAGTACCATCAAATCCACCCACTCGGGCCACGGATACGAAATCTGATCGGCCGTCGTCGTCGTCGATGGGTTCGACGATTTAGAGGGCTCTCTGTGATGGAAATTATTCTCCATCCCCAGGACGAATTAGGGACTTGCGTTGATGGGTTTCGAAGACTTGAGCTCCTCGAGCACATCGTTCCCAGTGAAGTCAAGCCCGAAGTTGGGGTCCGGGGTTTTAGTGTATTTGCGGGAAAGAGCGGAGGTAATGACGAATCTGAGGTTCGGGAAGTGAATTTTCAGATGCCAACGACTTGTTGGGAAGAGTCTGTGCATTGAGCCACTGAGAGTTTTGGCGGCAGATCGAAACAGAAGAAGTCTCACGAAGAGACGAGTCAAGAGGGATTCCGGTTGACCCAAGACAGGTTGCAACTCACGTACTGTGGAAGGAGAAATCTCGCGCCAATTTTATGTGTAATGCATATGTAATACTACATATGTTTACGGGGTTGCAATTTGTTTTACTTGGGCTCCATTCATTTTGAGAAAAAAAAAAGAACAATTTTAAAAATATTTTCTTATTATTTATATCTCTCATAAAATTGAATAACTTGGCCGATTTCATCATTCACCAAAAATTGACCGGCTCCGCCTGCGCCGAGACCGCCACAGCGCCAGCCACCATTTCCTCCCGAGCCCGAGTTGAAAATGGCAGGGCGGGCAACTAGTGGAAGCCAATTCGGGTGGGGACAACGTGAAACAAGACGGGTCTGGAGGGAGTTGAGGTTGCGAGGCTCGAGCAAGAAGTGCTTGAAGCCGGGGTTGATGTCGCGCTCGAGGATGTTACAGGAGGCGAAGATTGGAAGGTTGTGCCGGCCGTTGGTGTCCTCGAGGGTCTGGAGGAGGAGGGCCTTCTCGACGAGCTCGGTGTAGTGGGGTTGTGGAGTTGAGGAGGGCAACGACGCTGACGAGAACGGGGTTGGAGTTGATTTGTGTGGCGGTGAAATTGGAGGAGGGCTAGTGGAGCAATGCGGTGGAGAGATGAGGAGGAGGAGCAGGGTGGAGAGTTGGAGACACACAGATGCGAGGGATCAAGGGTGGAGAGAGTAGGTGTAGGTAACTAAGTTTTTTGTTTCTCCATGTAAAACGAAGGAGAATGACTAAGGACACTTCTAGAACTGGGCCCCATGGCCCATATTTTATTTTTTAAATTATTCAGGTCGAAATCAGCTTGGAACCGCCGGTTTCAAAAATTGTGGAACCAAAACCGGCCCTTAAGAGCCAATTTTAGTTCCGAGTCGAAATCATGGGCCTAGTCAACAGGCCGATTCTGGGTCCACGGGTCAAACACAATTTTTCCTCCCCATTCTCTCTCTCTTTCTCTAGCTTTGCTATGTACACTAGCGTCACCAGACCGGCCACTATGCCACTGTCCCCGCGCCCCATCCAGTTGCCACTCGCACCTCCTACTGCTTGCCTCGCAAAGTTAAATCTCTCTCTCCAAGGTTGCGAACACCCAGCGTAACCACTAACCAGTCTCGAGTGATGCTAATTTTTGGTGTCGACTAAGATCGTCTCCCTCTCTCTTTGCCCTCGCTCAGGATAGAGAAGGTTTAATGGGTAGCATCAAACTCCCAACCAAACTCAACCACCATGGTCACAACCCTCCAGCATTGCCCAAGGCATCGACTAGGTCGGGCCTTGGCTTTGGCTTTGGCTTAGGCGCGCGCGCGCGCGCGCGCACACACACACACACACATATATATATATATATATATATATATATGAAAAAATAACATTAATAGTCCTTGAACTTTAGCAGAATGTGCAATGTGGTCCCTGAACTTTTAATTTGTTCAATATAGCGCCTGAACTTTGGGAGAATATACAATATAGTCCCTAAACTTTTGACTTGTTCAATTTAACCCCCAAACTTTCAATACATGTTCAATTTAGTCCATGGATCATACGAAAATGTTCATTATTATCCCTGATCTTAATTTAATAAAATGACTATATTGAACATTTATCTATAGTTCAGGGACTATATTGAACATGTAGCAAAAATATATAAATCACATTAAACAAACTAAAAGTTCATTGATCATATTGAACATTAAACTAAAGTTCAATGACCAGATTGAACAAATTAACAGTACATGTACCACATTGTCCATTCTGCTAAAGTTCGAGATATATATATATATATATATGTGTGTGTGTGTGTGTGTGTATGAGAGAGAGATATGGAATCATTCTATTCAGAGTTGTACCAATCAATAATGCAAAGCCATCGTGCTCTCGCCCCCACAACGCAGTCGATGCCTTCTTGAATGTTTGGCTGCACAATCCCCCTCATCAATCGTCTTCTACATCTTCCCAATGTCAAAAATTGTCTTTCTTTACAGTGGTAGTTCCAATATCTGGAAAAGGAATCTAATCTCTCTCTCTCTCTCTCTCTCTCTCTCAGATTTATGCATTGTATATGACAAAGAAAACAAAAAGGGGTGGAAAGGAAAAGAAAAAGGGTGAGGTTGAGGACAACTCGAATGTCACAACAACTCGAATGTCACGAATAGAAGGGTAAGAGAAATGCATTTATACTCGTGCGGCATTCCCTGATGCTCATAGTGAAGGAAAATTTGTGCATAAATTCTGATATAATGACAGATTTGAACTACTCTTCTGAAACATAATACCAATATAAGGAAGAAGAAAACCTTGAGATCAGGAGCTTCTCCATCTAGATTTAACCGGGACAAGATTTCTCGCTGCCACGGAGCCGGTAAAGAGAAATTTGGTGATGAAACCCCAGCAGCCAAACTTGCAGCATCTAGAAGAGCTCCATCGTACTTAAAGTTTGTTAGCGTCATATCGATTTGAAGGGATCACAAACCCATAATCCAGAAGAAAAAGATCAGTGCTCAAACAACCATAATTAAGAAGTAAAGGATCATTAGCTCTGATTTCTTTCTCAGCAACAACCTGGAGAGAGTTGTAAGAAATGAGACTAACACCGAACATTATTGAACAGCAAATGATTGGTGGTCCAATCGTACCCTCTAAAATTATTGAACATTATTGAACAGCAAATTGAATAAGAACTCTTGACTATTCGATAGGATGGTCCAATCGTACCCTCTAAAAAATGATTGGTGGCGACTCCATGACATACACATACTGCACATGTCACTAGACCACACCAAAAGTCGACCACATATACCTCTGTTGCCATTTGAGTAATGGGTCTTAGGAGAGACCCGCATCCAGATCAGAAGGGACGACTCATTAGCCCTCGAAAGCAATAGTCGCGACAATTACTAATATCTATTAGAATTCTGACTCCTTCATTGTTTAAAACAAAGGAATTAGATAACATTTGTCATGAGTTATCTAACAATATCTAATCTATCTTAATCTACCGATCGAATCAAAATGTATATCACCTTTAGTTTCAATTTCCCAGTTGAAACATTGTTGGGAAAAGTTTTATTTTTACATTCGAATGGATTTTTGGAGACTAGAATTCCCAATCTTTCCGATAGTCAAAACTCATACTAATCAAACATCATGTGAGAGAAATATAGACCAAAATTTTGTACCAATTGTAAACCAAAAGGAGTCTATGTAAAAATTTTCCCTAATGTGGTTCGCACTAATTGAAATTAATATATACCGCTTAATGGGATTGTTCTATTAAGTCATGATATACATATTCTTAATTAGTTATAATATGGACTAGCTAGTGTAGGCCAAGTTAAGCCCAGACAAGAGAGCCTATGGCTAAGAACTCTTTTTAAATAAGCTCAAGTCCCTACTTTGTCCCTCAGATGCACAAATAAGAACGTGAACTCATTGTTACGTTTTTTTCAGTGATTCTTTCATTCGACGAGTGTTCCAGAGAGGGAATAGAGGGGAAATGTTTGAGTTTTGATTCGTCATCATTCCGCATCAAGTCATGTTGGATTCCAAATCAAGTGTGCGAATCTCGTATCCTCTAACATATAACGTGTTTCTGATTCTGGTTATGGTGATATCGGGATGTGCCATTCTCTTGGCTTACAGTCTAATCTCATAATTCAATTACACATAACTCTCTGTAGAATATCCTTTAACTCTGAAGAATTTAGAACACATCTCGATATGTTTTTCCACATATCCAACCACAAATTATTCACCCGAATCTAATACTCCACTTATTACGACCCGATTCGACGAGTGCGGGGAGTGATCATCGGAGCTAGAGGACTCAGATAAGGAGCGACTCTTAACAGGTTTCTAGAATGACAAAGTGCATATGAATGAACCGAATTGGAAGCACTGAATAGGAGGAGAGAGTTTATGGAATATATATGTTAAATTGGAATTAACTCATAAGATGCCAATGGCAACATTTTGTATTCAAATTTTAATGCTATGCATGCTCAGATGAGAGCCCTACTAAAATGGGTGACCTTTCTGAGAAATTTGCACTTGTATGTCGAAGTACTAAACTGTGAAGCTCGATATGGGATGGGTCAAATCGGACAAGACACCAACCGAGTTAATCCACAGTCTCAAATGATTTCGTTTCAAGGAATTCAACCAAAGTCGAAGCCAGTCTCAGATTGGTTCATGCCAAAAGGAATCAACTCTTATTGATTTTCACTAATTTTGTCTTTGTGGATGGTATGGATCATGAGCCTTTCATGTATGAGAGAATCACTCAAAACAACTGTCAAATCGAAAAATTAAATAAGATTGGAATTCTATCAAACTTTTATAAAGAAAAACTAATTGCCTCAAAATAAATATCCTAGATATTCGGAAAAACATATAAGATGTCATCAATTCGACCACATGATAATATTAGGTGACAAGAACCTATTATTGAACACACGAAATATAGCTGAATGACTAACCATTGAAAGGACACCTTAATCCTCTATGATTTCCCCAGTTTTCTTCCAAAAATTAACCTCATGCAATCGAGATGCGTTGACTCGTAAGTTTGTTTTTTTCTTCTTCTTACGTTGATTTTTCCATCACTTTGTTAATTGATCTAATTATATTGTTACCAACCATGAATAATACACATAAACCCCCCACCAAGCGCCGATCGAATATCTGGTTTCATACTTTTGTCGGCATTTAGAAAGGAATTAGATTAGTGTTTGTCATGAGCTATCTATTACTAGGGACTGTGTCCGATTCAAGTCGTAAAATATCACGACCAATAATAATTTGAATCGTCCAATTAGGACGTAGTTAGGAAAATTTTCAGCTTTAGATTCCAATACATCTTTTGAAGTTAGAATTAACGAGCCTTTCGAGCATCAAGAAACATATTAATCAGGCATACAACTGTTTCAAGATTTCTTTTATCGATATCAAGATTATTTGGAATCAGCATTTGCAGAACGAACGGGACACTTTTGAATTTGAAGTTTCACGTGCATTTGCATGTGCTTTTGTCTTCCCTAGGTTAAAATTACATAGAAAAAGAAAATCGAAAGCACCCGATGATTTTGTTTTCCTAGGTTTCTTTTTCTTACACAATGAATGAATCTATGAGGTGCCTCTGACTCTCACGATCAACTCTTCGCCCGTCCGGCCATCCCTCTCGGCTCGCGCACTCGCTCTCGCTCTCTCTCTCGCAACGCTCACATCGGTCGAACTGGAACTCAGAGTCGAACCATGACGGGCTTCGCCGACGCCACTCAACAAGCCTTCGGCCGAGCCCAAGAGATAAAGCAATTCGAAGAATCTAAGCTTGGAGTCAAAGGTCTCATCAGACTTCGGCCTCACCTCCATCCCTCTCCTCTTCGTCCACCCGCCCGAGAGCCTCTCCGGCCTCAAGCCCGCCCATCCCAGGCCCATTTCGACCCATTCTATCCCTACGATTGACCTCTCAGGCTACGGCTCCGGCCGGCGGCCCTTCATCATCAAAGAAGTGGTGCGAGCTCGATTTCTTCCAAGTAGTCAACCACGGTGTGTCGGGCGAGGTCATAGACCGCACAATCACAGCAGTGAAGGCCTTCAACGAGCAACCGGCGGAGGTGAAGGCTAGGATCTACCGGAGGGACTTCAAGACCGGGGTCAGTTTCTTGTCCAATGTCGACTTGTTCAATACGAAGCAGCTAGCTGGAGGTAAACAACAATCTTTGGCTCCTTTTGTTTCGCGTAAAATTGAGGATTTGAAAAATATTTTTCCTAAATATGATCACTTTATATAATTACCGATTAAAAATATTCTCATCATCTACCACAGCTCATGTCTAAATATTATTATGAACAATAGAAATATATTTTATTTATTCATAGTTTCAAGTGATACAAAGCAATTATTTAAAAAAAAAAAGAAGGAGAAAAGAGTTTGGCAGCCTAAAAGAATTAGTTCAAACCAATTCAAGGAAGAATGTTACGGGAACTCGCTCCATATAAGGCTGGAGCCGAAACTGGACACAGAAGAGATCCCGGAGGCGTGCAGAAATGAGGTGATCGAATGGAATCAGCAGATCCAACGGCTGTAAGGCATCCTTATGGTACTGTTCAGCGAGGGCCTGGGACTGAATTCCGGGAAGCTCCAAGAATTGACGCGCCCCGTGCTCCGGACGATGGTGGCGAACAACTATCCATAATGTCCTCAGCCCGATCTGACGGTCGGCCATGTGTCCCACACAGACTCGGGCTTGATCGCAGTTCTCCTGCAGGACCACCTCCTCGGTTTGCAGGTGAAGCACGGGGACGAGTGGGTGGACGTGCCGCTCATCCCGGGTGCTCTGGTTGTGAACATTTTCAGGTTTGAATCCTAGGAGTGAGTGTCTCCAAAGCACCTTAGTTGGTTAAAAAGTTACATAATGCGATCAAACATACATCTACTTAACTTTCATCTTAATCTTCACCAGATCATGTCCAACGACGAGTACAAAAGAGCTGATCACCGGGTGTTGGCCAACCCTAACCGAGAGGCACGCTTGTCGATATTAGTTTTCTACAACTTGAGCGATTTGGAGGCTTAGGTCGGACCGTTGCCGGAGCTCCGATCCACGGATAAACCTGCTGCTTTTCGGCAGTTCGCCATGGGCGAATACTTGAAGGTTCTCTATACTGCGCCTTTGGAGGAAAGTATGTTAAATCACTTCAGAGCACATGATTGAGAGTACGTACGCAGCCCGAAAAAGATAATTTGAAAATAAGATTCATTCCCTGTAATACTGGAGGAAAAACTGGATTCTTCCCCTAAATTTCACTGCTCATTGAAGTGTAGTCTTTTGTATTTTGTATTTTCTTCTTTCTTTTTTCTTTGTCAAGTCACACTTACTTCAAATAAAGCTTTCCTAAATGTATTCTAAATCAGGTTTGGACAAAAACCACGTCATTTTAGCCACGTCATTACTACGTACGAGAGAGAAAATATTAAAAGAAAAAAAAAGTCACTTGAGCATTTTTCGTTAATCAAATTGGAGGGAGTTAACAAAAGTGGTTTATTGTAGACGTGGCCAAGGGCCGCGAACTGCCGGTTCCGAGCCGTGAACCGGCGGTTCCTGTTCGTGGCAAAGGATGGACCGGAACCGGCCCTTGAAGGGGCGGTTCTAATTCTCGGCCGATTTCGATTTTGATTTTTAAATTTAATTTTTGAAATGATAAATTATCAATGATAAATTATAATCAAATTATACATTGTAATCAAATTTGAGGGAAAAAAAAAAGAGGGGAAAGTACTTGAACTTAATAAATTATGCCTACATATATTCTTGGAGAAAAAAATCAAAGTTCGTATAGTTCTTTTACCTTTGATGACCCCAACTTATCTCATCGTCAGTCATCGCTACCCATTATGGTACCCGTGGCGATGGTATCTCCACCATCATCATGGAAGAATTTGTCGTCTCGATCCATCTTTTGTTGTCGAAATTTAGCTTTTGTCCAATCATCTACACAAGCTTGAGCCTTCACAGCGTCCGAATTTAATTTTAAACGGCAGGCGTTCAAAATAATCTTCCAGCGTTAAATGTTTGTTTAACTTGAAGAAGAGATTGCTAACATCTGTCTTGCGATGAGAGCGAAAATTGGGTAATCGTTTGACTTTTCCACCACTCCATAATTTTAAAATTTGTGCCATGTTCGGAATCATGAAACTCAAAGTAATTGGTAAATTGTTTATAATACGCAAATATTACTTTTTGCTCCATTTTATCTTTTTTTCCCTACTCATGAACAGATTGTACCCTCTACCAAGTCTACCACTTTACTTGCATTGTGGGGCATTAGATTGAGAAGATGCACTATCACATAAATCATATTTTCTACAAAATTTATTATATAATGCTACCACAGCATCTTTAAACTCTTCTTGTATAGTTTTAATATCTTATTTTCATTTAAATGTAAACAATCATAATAACAAATGCGAAGATAATCATATAAAACATTTAATTTAGTACATAAACAAGAAAAATGTTAATATAATAATTAAACCATTTTTCTCGCATTCCTATAATAGTAGGAGCAAATTGAACATTTTTTTCATAATTACAAAAAACACCAGCAATATTAACATATTCTATTACAAATAAATGCTAAAGTACAAGTAGAGTCATTAAAAACTTTCAATTTTTTTTTTTTTGCAAACATCTCAATTTTGCGGGAATAAACTAATTTCACAATATTATTTGAAATAAACGCACATAATAAATCTTTGTAATAAAAAGAATGATGAAGCAAGTTGTAAATAGAGTTCCAACGAGTCGGAACATCTTTTGAAAATCTTTTTTATTTTTTTTTCCCATTTTGTTTACAAAATATGCCCCATTCTTTCATAACTTTGGGACGGGTCTATAAAAATTTAATTGCTCTCTTTATTGAGGCGAGAAAAACCTCAAGAGTTTGTAAAACATCTTGTACACATAAATTTAAAACAAGACAAGAACATCTAATGTGAAAAACTTGTCCATCAAAAAAGGGTTTACCAATTTTTTCTAATTCGGGAATGGAAGCGGTATCTGTCGCGGCATTATCAAAATTAATTGAAAAAAATTTATTAATCAAATTATATTATTTTAAAACTTGCCTAATTATTCTACAAATATTATTGGCTGTATGTATTTCATCAAACACTTGAAATGCAAGAACTATTGTTTGAATGTTCCAATCGTCACATATCTAATGACATGTGATACTTATATAAGAATGAATTTGTCAAGGATCACTCCAAATATCACTACCTATAAGCGTACATTGAAATCCGTAAAATTTTTTTGTCAAAGCCTTTTTATATTTTTTGTAAACCTTAAAAAGTTTGTGTTTATCACTACCTAGAACTGGCTGGCCCAATCAATGGGTCGGTCCGGTTATTCCACGGGCCAATTCAAGATCAAAATCGGCCCGTGGCCTTGTCTAGTTTAGCGGTGAGCAAAAAAACTACGATGCAACCAAATCGGACCAGACCGTATCCGATCAACTAATTTTGGATGGCAACCAACGAGTACGGTTTGGTTCCCAGTTCCAATTTTCTAGAACCGACGTGTGTCGATTCGATTTATGAATTCAAATGCGAATCATCCAACTGGCCCAATAAACTGGCCCCTTTACATGATGTGAATAAATTTCATTTTGAATGAGATCAACTCCTCAACGAACTGGCTGACATTTCAACTTGTTTGGCATAACTAACTCTGTTGGTCTTATCAGATCTATGTTTATGGAAATCTCAAATTGTTTATAGATGCATCCAAGTGATTATAAGCAAATTGTATTTGTGTTTGGTGTAAAAAATGGCATCATAATGCTGTATTTATATTTACAGCTTATGGACGATGTTTTTCTCAGTTGGGACTTCCACTAAAAAAAAAAAGAGTTTATTTCCCTCTTGCGTAAAATCATTTGTCACGCGATCGGAGGGGTTTTGACTCATCCAGATCTTTCCTTAACGCTTTCTATTTCCTTCCTCACCGGAAACTCACGTTCCAACCCGAACCAGAACTCAAGAGTCGAACCATGGGGGTCACCAGCACCAGTCAACCAGCCGTCGACCGAGCCCAAGAGCTCAAGCAGTTCGAAGATTCCAAGCTCGGGGTCAAAGGTCTCGTCGACTCCGGCCTCACCTCCCTCCCTCCCCTCTTCGTCCACCCGCCTGAGACTCTCTCCGGCCTCAAGCCCGGCCGCCCCAGGCCCGCGCCCGATTCGATCCCCACCATCGACCTCTCCGGCTGCGACTCCGGCCGCCGGCCCTCCGTCCTCGGGGAAGTGACGCGAGCGGCTCGCGAGCTCGGCTTCTTCCAGGTGGTCAACCACGGCGTGCCGGCGGAGGTCCTTGACCGCACCATCGCGGCGTTGAAGGCCTTCCACGAGCAGCCGGCGGAGGCGAAGGCGAGGATCTACCGGCGGCAGTCGGAGACGGGCGTGTCCTTCTTCTCCAACGTCGACTTGTTCCACTCCAAAGCGGCTAGCTGGAGGTAAGCCACGAAGCCATCGATTCATGAGTTCGATGAAAATTAGTTCTGTAAAAGGTTAATTAGCAACACGATCGCGTGGGATATTTAGTAAATTACGCATCCGGAAATTCTGGAAAACAAAAAAATTGGGGAAGCGAAAGGAAACAGTTCAACTGTTCACGGAATAATGTCGCAGGGACACGCTCCAGATAAGGCTGGGGCCGAAATTAGCGGACGTGGAAGAGATCCCCGAGGTGTGCAGACGTGAGGTGTTGGAATGGAATCAGCAGATCCAACGGCTGGGAGGCATCCTGATGGGGCTGTTGAGCGAGGGGCTGGGATTGAGTCCCGGCAAGCTCCAGGAATTGACGTGCTTGGAGACGAGGGTGATGGTGGGCCATTACTATCCCTACTGTCCCCGGCCCGATCTCACGGTCGGCTTGACATCCCACACGGACCCGGGAGTGATCACATTGCTCCTGCAGAACCAGGCCGGCGGGTTACAGGTGAAGCACGGCGATGAGTGGGTGGATGTGAAGCCCGTCCCGGGGGCTCTTGTTGTGAACATTGGAGACATCCTCCAGGTAAGCTCCCCGTCAAAACTACTAGGACTGTCTTCGAAGCACCTGAGTAATTCCAAAAAGTTTTTTAACATTTATACTATGGTTTAGAGATCTATTTACCGCTTTCGATTTTCTCCTCCCAGATCATGTCCAACGACGAGTACAAAAGCGTGGACCATCGGGTGTTGGCCAACCCTAGCCGAGAGCCACGCGTGTCGATAGCAGTTTTCTGCAATCCGGGCAATCGGGAGAATCAGTTCGGACCGTTCCCGGAGCTCGTGTCTGCAGATAAACCCGCTGCTTTTCGGCAGTTCACGTTCAACGAATACATGGGGAAATTCTTTTCTAAGGAGTTGGACGGGAAAAGTATGATAAATTTCTTCAGGGCATGATCGAGAGGTGCATAGGCCACAAAAGAAGATGATACGATAATAAGATTGCCTCCTCCTGTAATAATGAAGGAAATACTAGATTCTTCCTAACCTTGTATTATGTTGTTCCAAGTAGTGGTTAATTTGCATACATTTGTTTGCATATTCCATGTGTGACAGTAATTTGTGCGATGGACGAAGCTTGTTTGCTAAACTCATTCCAGAAACCAATCACAGACATAGGAACTCAACAGCGAGAATGCGCGAGATGAATAGTTTACTGCTCACTCCAAAAGAGAAGGCAGTATCCTGGAAAACAACCAAAGGCAAAGAAACAGATGAAGTTGATTCTTCTCAACCATATGTACAGGCATCTCTACTCACATCTTTCCACTGCCGAACCATTCGGCCATTTCTTCATCGTCCTCGAAGTCTGGTGATTCTGACTTCCGATAAATTCTGGATGAGCGTGGCTCGTCGGGATTCGCCATTTCCTCCGAGGTCATTCTGCTTCTTTCCAGCATCTTCAGCTTCCATGTTTCCCTCTTTTCTGTGTCACGAGACAAATCGCTCGCGCCTCCTGCAATTGGAAAATCAAGAATCCCAGAAACATCGTTCAATGAGTTTGTTAACTTCGGTTTCTCGGCGACCCCGTTCTCTTCATCGACATATCTCCACCTATTTGCGACTCGCGTTTGGTTGCTGTTTCTCGGAGACCTCATAGAATTTGTGTCTCCGATGGCTCCATGACCTCGACGATGACTTCCAACATCGCGCTCCCATTGAGAATAGCCATTTGAATTTGATGCTTTCGGCCGTCTATAATCACACTTCAAGCATACCATATTCCTTCTAAAGTTGATGTAGTTGCACCTACCAATCACAGATCCATAAGGGCAGAACAGCTCATGACAGTAACTGCTCAACATAGGCAGTCACTAAAAGAATGGATTAGGAAGTAACTCACGATTCACACTCCCACTCCCCGGGATTGAGTTGCCTTTTCGGGGGTTTCTCTTTGCACAGCAAACATCTAGTATTCTTTGCAAAATTTAAGAAATTGCATCTGCAAAATGCAAGAGTTTCTATGAGGGTTCTCTGCTGACCCTCACCACAAATCAGTGAAAAAATGAGAAAAGACGTGAGAAGCAATCACTTGTCACATATCCAGTCTCCTTTCTTTAACGGAAGATGATCTTGGTCTTCTTGTAGTTGACTCAGTCTTTCTTGAGAAAAAGTATCACATCGCAAGCATCTGATGTTCTTGGCAAAGTTTAAGAAGTTGCACCTGCCATATGCAGACAATAAATAAAATATTCACAGCAAAACTCAAGATAATCAATGGGATGTTAACAATTGCATTACTTGGGACAATGCCAATCTTCCTGTTTCATCGGAATATCTTTGTGGCCTTTCTCTTCCGAACTTGAATGCGAGGATAGATCACCAGCTGGTGTGGGCTTCAACAAACCAGAGCAAATTACGTCGGTGCCACACTCTGCCATTTGCTTTAGCAGTGCCCTGACTGATTCCTCTAATGTTCTAGTCAGACATGGTTTATTCTCCACAGTACCGCTTATGGGGTCAAGTCCATATGTTAACAAGATTCGCATAACATCAACCGTGCGCCCTCCTTCTTCACGTGCCTTCACAAAAGCTCTCTCGCAGTTTCCCCTCAAATTGCAGGAGCTGCAAACCTGGCAAAGCAGCCGTCTGTAATGAGTACGACTAATGAACCAATTTAATCTAATGATCACTGGAAGTCTTCAAGAAGAGAACTGTGATCACATACATTTCCCTCATTGAGCCCCACATGTGCCCTTAAGCGTTTACCAGAGTTCACCACTTTTCTGTCTGTGCTGGGGCATCCACACTCTGCTATGACCTGAATGTGTTTCTTTGATAAATACCTATCAAGAAATGTATTGTTAAAACCTTCTGAATAAGAGTTAAGCGACTCTTTCCAATTGTAAATGAGGACACCTCAAGTTTCTCAAATAAAGTTATGTTGTCGGATACCTATCTGGTGATGATATTGCATTGGACAGTCAGTAGCCAGTTTCAGAGTGCATCCCGTCAAATTGATTACCAGCTAATTTCTCAATCTGTATCATTACCACATGCCCCCCGTAATATGACTTGCCTCTTTCAGGTTATATGTCACCTTTGTCTCCAGGTTCTAGTTATATACCTTCATTTTGAGAGGAAAAAAAAATGATAGAGGATGGATAAGCTTGAGGCCTAAAGGCGAGTCCTGTGAATGCTCTTTCTAAGTAAAGAGGAAGCATATAAGGCACCATGTTGTTGCCACTATGCAGGAAAAAGATGGACTGAGATGTCAACTAAGGTGCTTTAACAATAATATGTTTAGCTCACTCACAGAATTCTGGATAAAAGAAAGCTAGGGAGAAAAAGTCAAGGAATAAATCTCTAGATAGTTGAAAATAGGGTATCAACTTCATAGTTGACAGGACATGGAGATATTATCCAAGACAACATGACCATTCACAAGTTTATAGAAAAACTACTTCATAGGAAAACTACTTCATGCTCTTCTTTCTTCTCCAGGTTTTCAAAATGAACAAAGAAAGAAGAAAACTTTTTTCCTTCACAATGTGGTGATTCTTGACCTGGTTTGCAGACTGTGGAGTTCCGCTTCTTACAAAATAGCAGGCTCTTAACCTCAAAGCAAGAGACGAATAAACTGACCGGGAGTTGGCTCCCTAAATGACAATATGTCGGTGGGTATGCAAATGCAGCATCTAACAAGAACCTGGAGAAAGTCTGAGCTTTCTCGAAGCTCATATGAGCAGTGCCTTCACAACAATCAGAACAAAGCTTATAACGAACTCCGTGGCAAAGTACCCCTACCTATCCACAAATATCTACTCCTCAAGAAAGCACAGAGGTCTAGACCTCACCATCATCATCAAAACCCAATGTCTCTGAAATTAAATCAAACAGGTAAAGCGCACAAGCCAAAAGTCGCTACTTTCAGCACCTCATAACGTCATATCTGTCGCGGGCGAAATTCAGGCATGCGGTTCTAATGTGATTCGATTCTTTCGGACCCAACTCCACACTCTGGAACGGGTTTCCCTCCGCATCAAAGTAATCTTCCTTCAGCAGAAGTACCATCAAATCCACCCACTCGGGCCACGGATACGAAATCTGACCGGCCGTCGTCGTCGTCGATGGGTTCGACGATTTAGAGGGCTCTCTGTGATGGAAATTATTCTCCATCCCCAGGACGAATTGGGGACTTGCGTTGATGGGTTTCGAAGACTTGAGCTCCTCGAGCACATCGTTCCCAGTGAAGTCAAGCCCGAAGTTGGGGTTCGGTGTTTTAGTGTACTTGCGGAAAAGAGCGGAGGTAATGAAGAATCTGAGGTTCGGGAAGTGAATTTTCAGATGCCAACGACTTGTTGGGAAGAGTCTTTGCATTGAGCCACTGGGAGTTTTGGCGGCAGATCGAAACAGAAGAAGTCTCGCGAATAGACGAGTCACAAGGGATTCCGGTTGACCCAATTCAGGTTGAAACTCACGTACTGCGGAAGGAGAAATCTCGCGCCAATTTTATATGTAATGCATATATAATACTACATATGTTTACGGGGTTGCAATTTGTTTTGCTTGGGCTCCATTCATTTTGAGAAAAAAAAAAAAACAATTTTAAAAATATTTTCTTATTATTTATATCTCTCATAAAATTGAATAACGTGGCCGGTTTCATCATTCACCAAAAATTAATCTCCGCGGCTCCGCCTGCGCCGAGACCGCCATGGCGCCAGCCACCATTTTCTTTCGAGTCTGAGTTGAAGATTGCGGGGCGGGCCACTAGTGGAAGCCAATTCGGGTGGGGACAATGTGAAACAAGAGGGGTCCGGAGGGAGTTGAGGTTGCGAGGCTCGAGCAAGAAGCACTTGAAGCCGGGGTTGATATCGCGCTCGAGGATGTTGCAAGAGGCGAAGATGGGAAGATTGTGGCGGCCGTTGGTGTCCTCAAGAGTCTGGAGGAGGAGGGCCTTCTCGACGAGCTCGGTGTAGTGGAGCTGTGGAGTCAAGGAAGGCAACGACGCCGACGAGAACGGGGTTGGAGTTGATCTGCGTGGCAGTGAAATTGGAGGAGGGCTAGTGGAGCAATGCGGAGGAGAGATGAGGAGAAGCACGGTAGAGAGTCGGAGACACACAGATGCGAGGGATCGAGGTGGAGAAGGTAGGCGTAGGTAACTAAGTTTTTTGTTTCTCCATGTAAAACGAAGGAGAAAAACTAAGGAGCCTTCTAGAACTGGGTCCCATGGCCCATATTTTATTTTTTAAACTATTCGGGTCGGAACCAGCTTGGAACCGCCGGTTTCGAAATTTGTGAAACCGAAACTGGCCCTTAAGAGCCTATTCTAGTTCCGAATCGAAACCGTGGGCCTAGTCAACAGGCCGATTCCGGGCCCACGGGTCAAACACAATTTTTCCTCTCCATTCTCTCTCTCTTCCTCTAACTTTGCTATGTACACTAGCGTCACCAAACCGGCCACCATGCCACTGTCCCCGCGCCCCATCCAGTTGCCACTCGCACCTCCTACTACTTGCCTCGCAAAGTTAAATCTCTCTCTCCAAGGTTGCGAACACCCAGCGCAACCACTAACCAGCCTCGAACGATGCCAATTTTGGTGTCGACTAAGATCGTCTCCCTCTCCCTCTACCCTCGTTTAGGATAGAGAAGACTTAATGGGTAGCAGCAAACTCTCAACCAAACTCAACCACCATGGTCACGACCCTCCAGCATTGCCCAAGGCATCCACTAGGTCAGGTCTTGGCTTTAGCACTGGCTCAAGCATATATATATGAAAAAATAACACTAATAGTCCTTGAACTTTGGCAGAATGTACAATGTAGTCCATAAACTTTTGACTTGTTCAATTTAGCCACTGAACTTTTAATACATGTTCAATTTAGTCCCAAGATCATAAGAAAATGCTCATTATTATCCTTGATATTAAATTAATAAAATGACTACATTGAACATTTATCTATAGTTCAGGGACTATATTGAATATGTAGCAAAAGTCTATAGATCACGTTGAACAAACTAAAAGTTCAGGGATCATATTGAACATTAGACTAAAGTTTAATGACCAGATTGAACAAATTAAAAGTTCATTTACCACATTGCACATTCTGCCAAAATTCATCTATAGTTCATGGATTATATTGAACATCTAGCAAAAGTCTAGAGATCACATTAAACAAACTAAATGTTCGGGATCATATTGAACATTAGACTAATGTTCAATGACCAGATTGAACAAATTAAAAGTTCATGTACCACATTTCACATTCTGTCAAAGTTCAGGAAACATATATATATATATAGCGAGAGAGAGATGGTTGATGGTTGTGGGAGCTCCGGGAATAACTGACAACGGGACCCCACCTGCAGCGGAAGCCCGTCTAGGCGTACTTGTGCTCGATGGTGATGGTTGGTCGTGCATAGTGCAGTGTTGATGGTCGTCTTGTGTAGATGCGCAAAGGCCAAAATGACGGCAAACACGTGCAAACTAGGAGACCCAAGCGGCAAATTCGACCTTACTAGTAGCTATCTGCACTGAAATTCTAGCACGAAAAGAATTCCTAGCAGACAAAACAAAGAAGCCATTTTCCTTTTTCTCTGAAAGAAAGGGTGAGGTTAAGGACAACTCGAATATCACGACTTCGCTTAGCCTTGAGCAGAGACTGTTTATTTCGACAGCAGCAACTTCATTCTTCTCGAGAGGTCTCTCATCACATCTACAATGAGCAACTTCTTTTGAATTCTGAACGTGATAGCCAGCTTCGTCGTATCAGGAACGCCCCTCTTCAACATGGATTCGTCCTCCATTATTTTGATGGGAAAATGTTCCAATGCGATCGCGCACAAAGCAATGATGGTACGAAAAGCGGCCACTTCCGTCGCAATTCCACATGGAGCCTCGGCTGACATAGATTTGAGGGTGCTCAAGTCGTGCTTTTGCACCGATTCACTTTCACTTTCAAGGAGTACCCTCAAAGCTGCCAGCAAGCGGCTCTCTACCAAGTCCGAACCTCCTAAAGTTACCTATAATTGAAGAAAGTGCAAAAAATGCACATTGTCACAAAGGATCAGAATCGATTAAACACAGATATTGATGTCTACAAATTTACGAATAGAAGGGTAAGAGAAATGCATTTATACTCGTGCAGCATTCCCTGATGTTCATAGTGAAGGAAAATTTGTGCATAAATTCTGAAATAATGACAGATTTGAACTACTCTTCTGAAACATAATACCAATATAAGGAAGAAGAAAACATTGAGATCAGGAGCTTCTCCATCTAGATTTAACCGGGACAAGATTTCTCGCTGCCACGGAGCCGGTGAAGAGAAATTTGGTGATGAAACCCCAGCAGCCAAACTTGCAGCATCTAAAAGAGCTCCATCGTACTTAAGTTCGATAGCGTCATATCGATTTGAAGGTATCACAAACCCATAATCCAGAAGAAAAAGATCATTGCTCAAACAACCATAATTAAGAAGTAAAGGATCATTAGCTCTGATTTCTTTCTCAGCAACAACCTGGAGAGAGTTGTAAGAAATGAGACTAACACCGAACATTATCACAACTACATAACAGCTAACAAAACTAGGGACAGTAAGTGAACAGAAGCTTTCTCCAAGAAATAAAGACAACACAGAGAAAGCAAAAATTGAAAAAAGAAGAAGAAGAAGCAAGAATACGCAAACATGCCTTGACTAGCACTTCCGGTTGTTCTCCACCTTGTTCCTGGACAATGCGTGCATTTGGCTCGAAGCTATGGTTGCACATATCTATGAGAGGAAGCATTGTAGGCGCATCGCTCTAGGCCCCTGTTAGGGACTTCTTTCCATATAGCCTAAAGGCCCTAGATGAGACAGATGACATAGCCCATCCAAGAGAAGATGCATTAATATCTTGTCCTCCAAAAGGATGATCCTTCGTGTTAAGATCGCTGAGAGCATTCTTAATTTCCTTCTCAAAATCAAGAAGAAACCGGCATCTCTTGTTTACCTGGCATGAATTAAAAGGTTTATCACATGACTGTCACCGAAGAAAGAACTTTGTGTAAGGCATCACTAAGGTCGCCAAGAGCATAAAAATGCTATGAGCTCCAATGCAAGGTCATGATAGCCGAATAACACAGCATCCAATCATTTCTCAGAGGAGGAAAAGAAGAAGCAGCAGCTACCAGGTTCTCTTCATCGACATATCTCCACCCAAGAAATATTCTAAAAAGGAAAACAGAATAAAAAAAAAACGAATTCATCATGAAATGTAATCACAAACAAGCCTAGGTCGAATAAATAATTTGCAGGTGAATGATGGAGGCCGAGAGCCTCTTGCTCTATTCATTTAATAACACTGGATGAAAAAAAAATTAGGGTGGTTAGTTTGAGCAATCCTTTGACCCACTGAAAGTTTGAGATATTGCCTCCGTTGAAATTGCGAAAATGACACACGAACCACCCTAATAGATAAACAAATAATAATAATAGTTACTATTGTTGTTGTTATAATTTAGACAAAAATTATTATCATGGTCCAATTCATTTATACAAAGTTATTAAATAGCAAGTCAGTCTTGTTTTCTCGACAAAACTCCTTATCTTTTGTTGATGTCAAATTGAAATCAACTCACAAGATGCACATTTCGACGTAATGGCAATATTTGGTATTTAAATTTCAGTGTTAAGCATGCTCAGGCGAGAGCACTGTTATGATGGGCAATCTCCCGAGAGAGTGCCCACTCATATGCCAAAGTACTAAATTGCGAAGCTTGATATGAGATGAGTCAAAGTAGACAGCATATCAAGTGAGTTAATCCACGGTGTAACATAATTTGATTTCAAGGAGTTCAACTATTAAAGTCAAAACCAATATCAGATTGGCTCATGCCAAAAGGGATTAATTCTAATTGATTTTTACTTGTTTGTCTATGTGGATAGTACGGATCATATTAATCAGATGTCGTGCGAGGAAGAAATAACTAATTAAAGATTCTTATTTTGATATGAATATGGACGGTGCACAAAAGAACAAACGAGCTTAGAGGGTGAACAAGATTATTTGAAATCAGCACCTACGGAACGCGACACTTCTTTTTTAAATAAGAAGGAAAGAAAAAAGAATTTGAAGTTTCCTCAATGCATATACTTTTGAGTTTAGAATTAGGTTCCGCTTGTTTCACGGAAAATGGGTGATTTGGAAAATATTTTTCAAAAAATAATCGTTTATATCTCTTAAAAAAATGAATAAATGAAATTTTTTTCTTATCGCCTATGAAAATAGTTGGGCATAGATTGTTATCGATGATGAAAATATTTTTCCTTGATTAATTTTTCTAAATGATATAAGCGATTACTTTTCGGAAAATATTTTTCAAATCGCACATATTCCGTGAAATAAACGGAGAAAGACATTCCCTCAAATTAGTCTTTATGATTACTTAATTCTCACGTCTGGTCCACTCGATTAGTATACGCGGATGATTAGCTGTGCATACCAAAAATCTCAGAATAATTACTTTAAAGGCAAAATACATTTGCTTCTTTTATGCTCCTCGTGTTGTTTCCAGTCCCATGAAAAAAAAAAGGGAAAACTTTAATTTAAATTTTATTTTTAAAAAAATGTTGAGCTGGATGATTCCTCCATTCTATTCAATCTCGTTTATTAATTTGATTTTAATACGAGGTTAAATTCCATAAAAAAGGAAAATCAAAAGCACCCGTTGACTTTAGGTAAGTCTTTCTTCTTATATAATGAACCTAGGAGATGTCTCTTCCTCTCACATCGCCTCTTTCTCACGTCGAACCAAAACTCGGAGTCAAACCATGACGGGCTTCACCAACACCACTAACAGGCCTTTGACCGAGCCCAACAGCTCAAGCAATTCGAAGAATCCAAGCTCTGAGTCAAAGGCTTTGTCGATTCCGGCCTCTCCTCCATCCCTGGCCTCTTCATCCACCCGCTAGAGACCCTCTCTGATCTCAAACCCGGCCAGCCTAGGCCCGTTTCAGTCCATTCAATCTCGGCCGCCGACCTCTCCGGTTGTAACTCCGGCGGACGGCCCTCCGTCGTTGAAGAAGTAGGGCGCGCGGCTCGCGAGCTCGGATTCTTCCAGGTAGTCAACCATGGTGTGCCGACGGAGATCCGGCATGATGACGGCGGTGAAGGCCTTCAACGAGCAATCAATGAAGGAGAAAGTTAAAATTATGTCTCGAATTTGAGCTCTGCGAACGAAATCAGATTTGAAACTATCTGTTATTTGCGGATGTCCGAAAATTTCAAGGTGGAGAAAGTTATCTTGATTTCAATTCTGCCAAGGAAAGGATAAGAATAAAATAACAGAAAATTTAAAGAAAGGAAATTCCAATCTTGGACCAGAATTGCAATATTGCAACGGGATTTACGTGGCCCACGTTGGAGAACTCCTCTGCAGGTTTGTGGGCAATATATATAATTCTAGTTGACGTCTTCGTCAAGTGTAAGAGAGAAAGCAGAGGGATCTCTTTGTGCCCAGAGAAAAAAATACGAGCGATTTCGTGTATGCTTGAGGTGCTGAATCTGTGCGAAGTCTTAGATGTAATTGGGGCTTGAAAAATAAAGTGTTTGAGTGACTCGAGTGATTTGTAATCTCCGAATTGTATCGAATTCGTTTCTGCTCGAACCACGTACTGATGTTCGATTTACTTTACCCGTTCTGTCTATTTTATTTGATCGATTCCTTGGTTTCACGCAACAGAGAAGACGAGAATCTGCCGGAGTGAGATGGAGACGGGGGATCGCGTACTTCTCCAACGTTCACTTGTTCCACTCCAAAGCCGCTAGCTGGAGGCCACAGCCAAGCCGCTTCAAAGTAATATAGTTCAGACTAATGAAAAGGAATAAGGTCGCAGGGACACGCTCCGGATAAGGCTGGAGCCGAAAGCGGACGTGGAAGAGATCCGGAGGTGTACAGAAATGAGGTGATGGAATGGAATCAACAGATCCAACGGTTGGGAGACACCCTGATGGTACTGTTAATCGAGGGCCTCGGATTGAGTCTTGGAAAGCTAGAGGAAATGACGTGCCCGGAGAGCCGGATGATGGTTGGGAATTACTATCCCGACTGTCCCCAGCTGGATCTGACTATCGGCTTGGCGTCCCACACGGACCCGGGAGTGATCACGGTGCTCTTGCAGGACCACCTCCTCGGTTTGCAGGTGAAGCACGGGGACGAGTGGGTGGACGTGGCGCCCGTCCCGAGCGCTCTCATCGTGAACATCGATGACATCCTCCAGGTAAGCTTCCCTTGAGCACTAGCGTATTCGGTGCCAGTAAATATAAAGGTACGTGAAACAGCGAAATAGAAATCTATTTACGCGATTTTGAATTTTTTTTCTATTCAGATCATATCCAACGACGAGTACAAAAGCGCGGAACACCGGGTGCTGGCCAACCCCAGTCGAGAGGCATGTGTGTCGATAGCAATTTTCTGCGACTAGAGCAATATGGAGATCCGGTTTGGACCATTGCCGGAGCTCGTATCCCTGCATAAACCTGCCGCGTTTCGGCAGTTCACCATGGAAGAATACTTGAGGGATTTCTTTGCTACGGAGTTGGATGAAAGTCTTGTAGATTACTTTATGGCATGATTGAGAGGTGCATAGGCCAAAAAAGATGATAAAAGAATAAGATGCCTTCACTGTAATACCGGAGGAAATTATGGATCCTTTCCCTTTTTTTTTTTGTGGTCAAGTTAACTTTTTTCAAATGTTTCATGATTTCATTTCTTTCTTTCTTTTGTTCTAGGTTGCAATGCATTTTTCGAAACTAGAATTCACAAGCCTTCCGAGCATCAAGAATCCTACTAATCAGACATCGCATGATAGAATAACGACGACCAAAATTTTTCAGGAAAGGGACCGCCTAACATTTCCTCAGATGGTTAGGCTCTGCCCTTGAAATCCGGGCCGTCTTTGTTATGAATGAACGGCCCAGATTATTATTAACAAAAAAATATATATAAAAATTTTAAAAAATTACCCTCTAAAAATAAGAAATTTGAGTCGTCCGTCTAAAAACGGACAATCCAGATCCCAAGTCAGGTAAAATGATTGCGCATGAGTCTCTTTAAGGTACCCTTACCTCTTAAAATTATATACTATTTGTCCCAATTTCTTACGACTAAATCCGATGAGAGCGAGGAGTAATTGATGAGGCAAAAGAGCCTTGACGAGGAGCGGCTCGTAACAGACTTCTAAAATAAAAACTGAATTGCAAATCGAACGGAGAGAGATCGTACTTGAAATATATGTGTAAAACTAAAATTAACTCACTAAAAATGCCTTTTGAGGTGTTACTAATATTCAACATTAGAACTCTAATATTAAGCGTGTTCGGGCAAAAGTGCTACTGAGATGATGACTTCCCGAGAAAGTACTTGTATGCATGCCAAAATACTAAATCATGAGCCTCGGTACGGGATGTGCCAAAAAAAGATAATACCTAAAGTGAGTAAATCATTGGGTGTCGCACAATTTAATTTGAAGGAGTTCAACCATTAAATTCAAAACCAATCTTAGATTGGTTCATGTCAAAGTGAATTTCTAGTAGATTTTCACTGATTTGCCTTTGATGATGGTAGGGTAGTCAATTACGTCTGACCCTTCTCTACCCTTCTCTACCCTACACTACCCTACCCTATACTATCTAACCCGATTTTCGGGATATTTTAGGATAGGGTACGAACATGTTCTGGTGATGGGAGTATTTTAGTGATTTTGGGTATGGTAAGGTAGATTAGATACCCAGGCGATCCCTTGTCAATAGTACCGGATAACATGGATGACGAGCCTTTTCCTATGCAAGAATTAGTAAGAATGTAATTTTCATAAAGCTTATTTAAATAACCAATCATCTTGGATAACCAATAGAATTATGTCACGCTAGCATTCACACATCAGTATTTCGCATAATAGACAACATAATATGGGGAAAAACTACAAAAAAATCCTAAACATATTGTACATGTGCCAATTCAATCTTAAATCTTTCAACTTGGCTATTCTTTTTTGGTCGAAACAACTTGGCCAATTTAGTACTAAATATTTTGACGATTTGTCAATTCATTCTGAAACTGTTCAATTGTGCCAATTTAATCCTAAAATTATCGACGATTTACCGATTTAGTCCTAAACCTTATAAAGATTTGCTAATTTAACCTTTCCTACTCATTTTGGTAAGAAGTCACTAACTGAACAATTTTGCTTCATGTCGTAATGGCAAAAATTACTGTTCACACATAAATTTTAATCAATCTTTTCTAGTTTATTTTTAGGAAATTCATAAGAAATTCATAAAAAGTTGAAATATTGGAAAATCAATTTGGTAGACTTTGCCAAGCTAAAATTCAAGTTCAATTGCATGTATTCCCTTGTTACACATTGAGTTAAATTTAGCTAAAAAATGTCATTTGAGTCTTTTAATTTGTCATTTTTTTCATTTTTTGGACTTTTGACATCCAATTTTATTGCCCTATCATTCTTTCAGTTGTCGCTAATGCTGTCCCGCGAAAGCGTTTGTCATGTATTCTGCAGTCCAAGGTCAACCAGTGCGAAGTTTGTCATTCCTTGTGTCAAGCATGAGAACAGGGTTCAATGAGAGTTGGCCGACAAATGGACAGTGGAGCGATCGACACTAATTTTTTCGGTGGAAAAGGAGATGCAACAAACAAAAGAGGATAGAAAACAAAAGGGACGGTTGGCCATCGAATTGAAAAAGGTGGGAGTGGTTGAAAAAAAAGGATAAGAAGACGAGAAAAAGGATTTATGGAGGTGCCGGGTAAGTCCTCCTTCAAGTAATCCACGAAGATTTCTTGGTGGTCTATAAAGCTTGAACCAAGTGTTACTTTTATAAAAAAAAAAAAGATGGCAGACAAATGATGGGGATCCTCAAAAAGAAAGAGAGTTGAGCGTAAGAGGAAAAAATAAAATAAAATAAAATAAAGAGGAAGAGGAAGAGGAAGCAGGAGCTCCTCTCGATTTTCAATCGCTGGCGGCCGATTCGTCTTGAGTTTTCGACCGATTGGACCGTTGGATTGAGCTAATGTTTTGTTTCCAAGGTCATCTTAATCCCTTCTTCATCTCCACCGTTCGGATCTTTGAACGTAACTCTCCTAGTGGTTATGCAACAACTCAATCAGAAGCTGTTCCAAGCTACGGGTACTGTTCACCCGTCAGCTCGTCTTGGGTTTTCGACCGATTGGACCGTTGGATTAAGCTGATTTGTGTCCAAGGTCATTTTAATCCCTTCTTCATCTCCATCGTTCGGATCTTTGAAAGGATCCCTCCTGGTGGCTGTGCAACAGCTCAATCAGAAACGGTTCCGATCGCTGATTCTATTTAGGGAGGAGAAGAGCATGAGGGAGGGGGGGGGATCAAAAAAGAGAGGGCATGACCAAAGATAGCTCTTTTCCTTCTGAATTCACAGATTGCCCAGCTCAACTCGTCTTAATTTGGTCCACCGATCCATTAAACCGACGATAAGATGAGCTAACTAAGGCGGCTGCCCAACCTCTTTTCGTTAAAAAAAAAAATCAAACAAAAATAAGGTCAAATAGGCCATGTTTTGACACTATTCTAAGCTCTAATTGTGTTATTGTCATTTATTAGAACCTCAGCAAATCTGGAGTTCATAAGTTCATGAATTTAGTCCAAAGAGGGACTATTTTGGGCAAATTTCTAGCAAGCGCGCGAGTGCAAAATCTTGTTTTGAAAGCGAGACGAATGACTTCAAAAGATTACTAACGACGACCCAAATGTCGGACGGCGAGGATGCTACTTTGATCGATCTGGCTGTGCTCGTGTTGATATTCCAATGTGATGATTGACGGTGATGCCTATGGAGATGGTAGCCCACTGAGGTTTGGTGATTGAAGACCGATATCCAATCAAGTCTATTTTTGTGCATCTAATCCACGTATCGGAGTTATTTTGCTTTAAATGTCGCCATTATAGATTTGATTTGCATGTGTTTATCCCAGTCTAGTGTTTAACATATTTTCTTAATTAAATATGTATTATAACACTGTCAAAGAAAATAAATTCCACTAAAAAATTTAGAAATTCCCAAAAAATAAGGATTTGAATCGGTATACTCCTCACTTGCCACAACATAAATTTCTGACACCTCAAGGGTTGAGCTTCAAGAATGGACTTGAGTGAGCAAATAGACATTCCTCTATTAAAAGGCAGGAGTGTATTATGTTAGGGGATAGCATAGCTGCTCATCAAACTTAGACTTGTCTACGCTTCCTTTGTTGATATCAGAACCAATATTATTTTTGGGATTTCTTTTTCGTTCTCATTGAAATTGACGATAATGCTCTTTGGAGGTAAAATACCTAGATTAGGATTAGAGTCAGTTAGGTGGCCAATCTTTCTGCTTAGGTTTTCAAGTCTCGCCTTTTTCTGAAATGATGATTTTACCTCTTAAAGGATAAATCGTCTTCAATATTCCAATGACTAGTGGAAATTGCCTAGTATTTGGCGATAAGTCAAGTGAGTGGCCAAACCTTATATCTAAGATTTCTACATTTCATTTCCTTTTAGAAAATGCCCGTTCTACCTCTCAAAAGGTAAATCGCTTTCTAAAAATTCAAAAAATTGTAAAAAAAAAAAGTATGGATCAATTGAAAGGCCAAACCTATTTTCGGCACCTTTTTACTCCGAATTAATTCCGAAATAATGAATTTTCCCTTTTCGGGCAAATCGTCCCAAATTGTCTCAAAATTACGACTTTGCCCCTGATTGGCAAAATCATGTCTAAATCATTCCTGAGCTGTGATTGATACTTCTTAAGGTCAATAGGACCTTACAAGGAATGCCATGCTGATTTGATGTGATTTATCTGCATATCTTGATTTTTTTTATTTGCGTCATTACTTTTATTGATTGTGAGTGCTATGGTAATCAATTCTATCTGCATGAACTTCTAAACTTAGGGTTCGTACCCCACTCAATTGCATGAAATCTTAGGTCAGGTAATTCATTTAACTTAGGTACCAAAATGGCGTCAACTCTGATAGTTGGCATAATTGAATAGGAAATCTCGACTATTCGATAGAGTGGTCCAATTGCACCCTCTAAAAAATGATTGATGGCGACTTCATGACATGCACATATTGCACATGTCACTAGACCAAACTAAAGGTCGACCACGCATACCTCCGTCACGATTTGAGTAATGAGTCTTAGGAGAGACCCACGTCCAGACCAGAAGGGATCGCTTAGCCCTCGAAACCAACCTCGAGAGGGTCGCGACAATTACTAATATCTCTTAGAATTATGACTCCTTCATTGTTTAAAACAGAGGAATTAGATAGCATTTGTCATGAGTTATCTAACAATATCTAATCTATCTTAATCTACCGATCGAATCAAAACGTATATCACCTTTAGTTTCAATTTCCCAGTTGAAACACTGTTGGGAAGAGTTTTATTTTTATGTTCGATCAGATTTTTCGAGACTAGAATTCGCAATCTTTTTCTATAGTCAAAACTCATACTAATCAAACATCATATGAGAGAAATAAAGACCAAAATTTTGTACCAATTGTAAACCAGAAGGAGTCTATGTAAGAATTTTCCCTAATGTGGTATGCACTAATTGAAATTAATATATACCGTCTAATGGGATTGTTCTATTAAGTTATTATATACATATTATTAATTAGTTATAATATGGACTAGCTAGTGTAGACCACGTTAAGCCCAGATGAGAGAACTTATGGTTAAGAACTCTTTTTAAATAAGCTCAAGTCCCTTCTTTGTCCCTCAGATGCACAAATAAGAATATGAACTCATTGTTACTTTTTTTTCAGTGATTTTTTCATACGACGAGTGTTCCAGAGAGGGAATAGAGGGGAAATGTTTGAGTTTTGATTCATCATCATTCCGCATCAAGTCATGCTGGATTCCCAATCAAGTGTGTGAATCTCGTATCCTCTAACATATAGTGTGTTTCTGATTTTGGTTATGGTGATATCGAGATGTGCCATTCTCTTGGCTTACAGTCTAATCTCATAATTCAATTACACATAACTCTCTGTAGAATATCCTTTAACTCTGAAGAATTTAGAACACATCTCGATATGTTTTTCAACATATCCAACCACAAATTATTCACCCGAATCTAATACTTCACTTATTACGACCCGATTCGACAAGTGCGGGGAGTGATCATCGGAACTAGAGGACTCGGACAAGGAGTGACTTTTAACAGGTTTCTAGGATGACAAAGGACATATGAATGAACCGAATTGCAAGCACCGAATAGGAGGAGATAGTTTATGGAATATATATGTTAAATTGGAATTAACTCATAAGATGCCAATGGCAACATTTTGTATTCAAATTTTAATGCTATGCATGCTCAGACGAGAGCACTACTAGAATTGGTGACCTTTCTGAGAAATTTGCACTTGTATGCCAAAGTACTAAACTGTGAAGCTCGATATGGGATTTGTCAAATCGGACAACACACCAACCGAGTTAATCCACGGTGTCAAATGATTTCGTTTCAAGGAATTCAACCAAAGTCAAAGCCAGTCTCAGATTGGCTCATGCCAAAAGGAAAAACTCTTAATGATTTTCACTTATTTTTTCTTTGTGGATGGTACGGATCATGAGCCTTTCCTGTATGAGAGAATCACTCAAAACAACTGTCAAATCGAAAAATTAAATAAGATTGGAATTCTATCAAACTTTTATAAAGAAAAACTAATTGCCTCGAAATGAATCTCCTAGAAATTCGGAAAAACATATAAGATGTCATCAATTCGACCACAGGATAAGATTAGGTGACAAGAACCTATTATTGAACACTCGAAATATAGCTGAATGACTAACCATTGAAAGGACGCCTTAAACCTCTATGATTTCCCCAGTTTTCTTCCAAAAATTAACCTTATGTAATCGAGAAGCATTTACTCGTAAGTTTGATTTTTTCTTCTTATTACGCTGATTTTTCCATCACTTTGTTAATTGATCTAATTATATTGTTACCAACCATGAATAACACACATAAACCCCCCACCAAGCGCTGATCAAATATCTGGTTTAATACTTTTTTCGGCATTTAAAAAGGAATTAGATTAGTGTTTGTCATGAGCTATCTATCACTAGGGACTGTGTCCGATTCAAGTGGTAAAATATCACGACCAATAATAGTTTGAATCATCCAATTAGGACGTAGTTAGGAAAATTTTCAGCTTTAGATTCCAGTACTTCTTTTGAAATTAGAATTGACGAGCCTTTCGAGCATCAAGAAACATATTAATCAGGCATACAACTGTTTCAAGATTTCTTTTATCAATATGAAGATTATTTGGAATCATCATCTGCGGAACGAATGGGACACTTTTGAATTTGAAGTTTCACATGCATTTGCATGTGCTTTTTGTCTTCCCTAGGTTAAAATTACATAGAAAAAGAAAATCGAAAGCACCCGATGATTTTGTCTTCCTAGGTTTCTTTTTCTTACACAATCGCCTCTGCCTCTCACGATCGCCTCTTCCCCCGTCCGGCCATCCCTCTCGTCTCACGCACTCGCTCTCGCTCTCTCTCTCGCAATGCTCACATCGGTCGAACCGGAACTTAGAGTCGAACCATGACGGGCTTCGCCGACGCCACTCAACAAGCCTTCGGCCGAGCCCAAGAGATAAAGCAATTCGAAGAATCCAAGCTTGGAGTCAAAAGTCTCGTCAGACTCCGGCCTCACCTCAATCCCTCTCCTCTTCGTC
This sequence comes from Rhodomyrtus tomentosa, assembly GCA_028455895.1. Lineage (NCBI taxonomy): Eukaryota > Viridiplantae > Streptophyta > Magnoliopsida > Myrtales > Myrtaceae > Rhodomyrtus > Rhodomyrtus tomentosa. The sequence goes on along the minus strand of JAPCWY010000003.1, from coordinate 4,600,603 downwards.
CACCCGCCTGAGAGCCTCTCCGGCCTCAACCCACCCATCCCAGGCCCATTTCGAGCCATTCTATTCCTACCATTGACCTCTCAGGCTACGGCTTCGGCCGGCGGCCCTTCATCATCGAAGAAGTGGCGCGAGTTCGGTTTCTTCTAGGTAGTCAACCACGGTGTGCCGGACGAGGTCATAGGCCGCACAATCACAGTAGTGAAGGCCTTCAACGAGCAACCGGCGGAGGTGAAGGCTAGGATCTACCAGAGGGACTTCAAGACCTGGGTCAGGTTCTTGTCCAACGTCGACTTGTTCAATACGAAAGCGTCTAGCTAGAGGTAAACAACAATCTCCAGCTCCTTTTGTTTCTCGTAAAATTGAGGATTTGAAAAATATTTTTTCCTAAATATGATCGCTTTATATAATTACCAATTAAAAATATTCTCATCATCTACCACGACTCATGTCTAAATATTATCGTGAACAATAGAAATATATTTTATTTATTCACAGTTTTAAGTGATACAAAGCAATTATTTTTTATAAAAAAAAAGGAAGGAGAAAAGAATTTGGCAGCCCAAAAGAATTAGTTCAAACCAATTCAAGGAAGAATGTTGCAGGGACTCACTCCATATAAGGCTGGAGCCGAAACTGGACACAGAAGAGATCTCGGAGGCGTGCAAAAATGAGGTGATCGAATGGAATTAGCAGATCCAACGGCTGGAAGGCATCTTTATGGGACTGTTGAGCGAGGGCATGGGACTGAATCCCGGGAAGCTCCAGGAATTGACGCGCCCCAAGCGCCGGACGATTGTGGCGAACTACTATCCACAATGTCCTCAGCCCGATCTGACGGTCGGCCATGTGTCCCACACAAACCCAGGCTTGATCACAGTTCTCCTGCAGGACCACCTCCCCAGTTTGTAGGTGAAGCACGGGAACGAGTGGGTGGATGTGCCCCTCATCTCGGGTGCTCTGGTTATGAACATTGGTGACATCCTTCAGGTGAACTTTTGCGGTTTGAGTCCTAGGAGTGAGTGTCTCCAAAGCACCTTAATTGGTTAAAAAGTAACATAATGCGATCAAACATACATATACTTAACTTTCATCTCAATCTTCACCAGATCATGTCTAACAGCGAGTATAAAAGCACTGATCACTGGGTGTTGGCCAAACCTAACCGAGAGGCACGCTTGTCGATAGTAGTTTTCTACAACTTGAGCGATTTGGAGGCTCAGGTCAAACCGTTGCCGGAGATCCTATCCACGGATAAACCTGCTACTTTTCGGCAGTTCGCCATGGGCGAATACTTGAAGGTTCTCTATACTGCGCCTTCGGAGGAAAGTATGTTAAATCACTTCAGAGCACATGATTGAGAGTACGTACGCAGCCCGAAAAAGATAATTCGGAAATAAGATTCATTCTCTGTAATACTGGAGGAAAAACTGGATTCTTCCCCTAAATTCCACTACTCATTGAAGTGTAGTCTTTTGTATTTTGTTTTTTCTTCTTTCTTTTTTCTTTGTCAAGTCAAACTTACTTCAAATAAAGCTTTCCTGAATGTATTCTAAATCAAATTTGGACAAAATCACGTCATTTTAGCCACGTCATTACTATGTACAAGAGAGAAAATATTAAAAGAAAAAAAAAAGGTTGATTGTAGACGTGGCCAAGGGCCGCGAACTGCTGGTTCCGAGCAGTGAACCGGCGGTTCCTGTTCTTGGCAAAGGATGGACCAGAACCGGCCCTTGAAGGGGCGGTTCTAATTCTCGACCGATTTCGATTTTAATTTTTAAATTTAATTTTTAAAATAATAAATTATCAATGATAAATTATAATCAAATTGTACATTGTAATCAAATTTGAGGGAAAAAAAAAGAGGGCAAAGGACTTGAACTTAATAAATTATGACTACATATATTCTTGGAGATAGAAGAATCAAAACTCGTGTAATTCTTTTACCTTTGATGACCCAACTTATCTCATCGTCAATCATCGCTACCCATTATGGTACCCGTGGCGATGGTATCTCCACCTTCATTATTGAAGAATTTGTCGTATTGATCCATCTTTTGTTGTCAAAATTTTGCCTTTATCCAATCATCGACACAAGCTTGAGGCTCCACAGCATCCGAATTTAATCTTAAACGACAAGCGTTCAAAATAATCTTCCAGCATTAAATATTTGTTTAACTGCAATCGTTGAAGAAGAGGTTGCTAACATATGTCTTGCGATGAGAGCGAAAATTGGGTAATCGTTTGAGTGACTTTTCCACCACTCCATAATTTTGAAATCTGTACCGTGTTCGGAATCATGAAACTCAAAGTAATTGGTAAATTGTTTATAATACGCAAATATTACTTTTTGCTCCATTTTATCTTTTTTTCCCTACTCATGAACAGATTGTACCCTCTACCAAGTCTACCACTTTCCTTGCATTGTGGGGCATTAGATTGGGAAGATGCACTATCACATAAATCATATTTTCTACAAAATTCATTATATAATGCTATTATAGCGTCTTTAACCTCTTCTTGTATAGTTTTAATATCTTATTTTCATTTAAATGTAAACAATCATAATAACAAACGCGAAGACAATCATATAAATCATTTAATTTAGTACATAAACAAGAAAAATGTTGATATAATAATTAAACCATTTTTCTCGCATTGCTATAATAGTAGGAGCTAATTGAACATTTTTTTCATAATCACAAAAAATACCAGCAATATTAACATATTCTATTACAAATAAATGCTAAAGTACAAGTAGCGTCATTAAAAACTTCCAATTTTTTTTTTTTTGCAAACATCTCAATTTTGCGGGAATAAACTAATTTTGGAATATTTTTTGAAATAAACGCACATAATAAATCTTTGTAATCAAAAAAATGATGAAGCAAGTTGTAGATAGAGTTCCAAAGAGGCGGAACATATTTTGAAAATCTTTTTTCTTTTTTTTCATTTTGTTTACAAAATATGCCCCATTCTTTCATAACTTGGGGACGGGTCTATAAAAATTTAATTGCAATCTTTATTGGGGCGAGAAAAACCTCAAGAGTTTGTAAACCATCTTGTACACATAAATTTAAAACAAGAGAAGAACATCTAATGTGAAAAACTTGTCCATCAAAAGAGGGTTTACCAATTTTTTCTAATTCGGGAATGAAAGCGGTGTTTGTCGGGGCATTATCAAAATTAATTGAAAAAACTTTATTAATCAAATTATATTCGTTTAAAACTTGCCTAATTATTCTACAAATATTATTGGTTGTATGCCTTTCACCGAACACTTGAAATGCAATAATTATTTCATGAATGTTCCAATCGTCACATATCCAATGACATGTAATACTCATATAAGAATGAATTTATCAAGGATCACTCCAAATATCACTACCTATATGCGTACATTGAAATCTGTAAAAAAAGTTTGTCAAAGCCTTTTTTGTATTTTTTATAAACCTTAAAAAGTTTGTGTTTAAGAGTAATTCTCGAAACAAGTTTTCTTGCGAGATACATGTAGTGTTTATCAAATAATTCAAACCAAAATTTTCATCAGTATAAACAATAATTGTTCAATGGCAACATATTTAGCTAATATCTCTTTATAAAGTTGATCAGTGTAACGGAATAAAGGATGAGTGTTAGGATTGATGTACCTGAAAATTTATTATTGGTTGGTGTCAATCCCCGCTTGTATGATATGTTTTTGTGTTGGATGCTGACGGTATATTCCATAGTCGTCTCCCGTCTTAAAATTGTATAATTTCATACAATATTTATAGTTTACCTAATACTTGTCTCTGTCTACATGTACTTTATTGAAATGTTGCCATAAGTTGGATGTACCCTCCTGGAGGCTCATTTGCTGTCGATGATTCTTTGATACTTGTAGGAGGATGAAGACTTTTTTGCGTTGGGATGTGCTCAACATTGGGATTGGGAACAACATTGATATTATCATCATTATCTACCCAATATGCATAATTACAAGAATCATATCCAAGATGAAGATAATCGGATTCTCCCATCGGACTCGTTTCAATATCTCTACTTACACTTGCCATTTTTTTAGAGAATTAATCGGAAAGCCGATTTAGAAAATTTAGCCGAAATTAAGAGAATTGAGCGGATTGAGAAAATTTGAGAGAATTTGTGAGGAAAAATAAAAGAGTGTAGGTATTTATAGATGGAGAGGGTATAATTACACTAATTAATTAAGAAAGGAAAAAAGAGATTGTTGGGAAAGAGCCGTTGAGCCTAATGACCATTGGGTGTGCCCAACGGCTAATAGCCGGTTTCAAATTTTCCTAGAACTAGCTGGCCCGATCAATGGGCCGATCCGATTATTCCACGGGCCAATTCAAGATCAAAATCGGCCCGTGGCCATGTCTAGTTTAGAGGTGAGCAAAAAAACCACGATCCAACCAAATCGGACCAGACCGTACCCAACCGACTAATTTTGGATGGCAACCAACGAGTACGGTTTGGTTCTCAGCTTCAATTTTCTAGAACCGACGTGTACCGATTCGATTTATGAATTCAAATGCGAACCATCCAATCGGCCCAACAAACTGGCCCCTTTATATAATGTGAATATATTTTATTTTGAATGAGATCATCTCCTCAACGAACCGGCTGACATTTCAACTTGTTTGGCGTAACTAGCTCTGTTGGTCCTATAAGATCTATGTTTATGGAAATCTCAACTTGTTTATAGATGCATCCATGTGGTTATAAGCAAATTGTATTTGTGTTTGGTGTAAAAAATGGCATCATAATGTTGTATTTATATTTACAGCTTATGGATGATGTTTTTATCAGTTCCAATTTCTAGAACCGACGTGTACCGATTCGATTTATGGATTCAAATGCGAACCATCCAACCGGCCCAACAAACTGGACCATTTTATATAATGTGAATATATTTTGTTTTGAATGAGACCTTCTTCTCAACGAACCGGCTGACATTTCAACTTGTTTGGCATGACTAGCTCTGTTGGCCTTATAGGATCTATGTTTATGGAAATCTCAACTTGTTTATAGATGCATCCATGTGGTTATAAGCAAATTGTATTTGTTTTTGGTGCAAAAAATGGCATCATAATGTCGTATTTATATTTATAGCTTATGGATGATGTTGTGTATTTCAACATAGAAGATTAAAAACTTATGGCATGCATTTCCAACATTTTTCGTCCTTCCTATTCTTTTCTCTTGATGCTCTCACTTGGACCATTTATCTTTATTTGGATCATAGCAAGAAGCGTATTTGTCCAATTTAACATGGAAGGAAATGCATGAGTTTGAATTTGTATCTACAGAGTTTGTAGTACATGCTGTGATTAAGCATACATTACATTAAGGAGGAGTTTTACTTTGCTGTTTAAAAATCTGACTTTCTTCTAACTAGACCAGCTGTTTTTATGTATATCAAAGAGAAGTTTTGATCAGCGTAATCGGAATCCAACTGGAAATCGGACCGAACCAGTGGTTCAGTTTTTGGGTGTATCCATAAAACGAATGGATGGTTCACGGTTTGTATTTTTCGAAACCGATCCTTAGCGGACGATTCTCGATTCTAGAGATACACCCGTCCTGGAACCAATCGCTCTTGATCTAGTTGATTGCATCAAATTAATAAATTTTAAAACACAGTTCCACTTGGGACTTCCAATTAAAAAAAAAAAGAGTTTATTTCCCTCTTGCGTAAAATCATTTGTCACGCGATCGGAGGGGTTTTGACTCATCCAGATCTTTCCTTAACGCTTTCTATTTCCTTCCTCACCGGAAACTCACGTTCCAACCCGAACCAGAACTCAAGAGTCGAACCATGGGGGTCACCAGCACCAGTCAACCAGCCGTCGACCGAGCCCAAGAGCTCAAGCAGTTCGAAGATTCCAAGCTCGGGGTCAAAGGTCTCGTCGACTCCGGCCTCACCTCCCTCCCTCCCCTCTTCGTCCACCCGCCTGAGACTCTCTCCGGCCTCAAGCCCGGCCGCCCCAGGCCCGCGCCCGAGTCGATCCCCACCATCGACCTCTCCGGCTGCGACTGCGGCCGCCGGCCCTCCATCCTGGGGGAAGTGACGCGAGCGGCTCGCGAGCTCGGCTTCTTCCAGGTGGTCAACCACGGCGTGCCGGCGGAGGTCCTTGACCGCACCATCGCGGCGTTGAAGGCCTTCCACGAGCAGCCGACGGAGGCGAAGGCGAGGATCTACCGGCGGCAGTCGGAGACGGGCGTGTCCTTCTACTCCAACGTCGACTTGTTCCACTCCAAAGCGGCTAGCTGGAGGTAAGCCACGAAGCCATCGATTCATGAGTTCGATGAAAATTAGTTCTGTAAAAAGTTAATTAGCAACACGATCGCGTGGGATATTTAGTAAATTACGCATCCGGAAATTCTGGAAACAAAAAAATTGGGGAAGCGAAAGGAAACAGTTCAACTGTTCACGGAATAATGTCGCAGGGACACGCTCCGGATAATGCTGGGGCCGAAATTAGCGGACGTGGAAGAGATCCCCGAGGTGTGCAGACGTGAGGTGTTGGAATGGAATCAGCAGATCCAACGGCTGGGAGGCATCCTGATGGGGCTGTTGAGCGAGGGGCTGGGATTGAGTCCCGGCAAGCTCCAGGAATTGACGTGCTTGGAGACGAGGGTGATGGGGGGCCATTACTATCCCTACTGTCCCCAGCCCGATCTCACGGTCGGCTTGACTTCCCACACGGACCCGGGAGTGATCACATTGCTCCTGCAGAACCAGGCCGGTGGGTTGCAGGTGAAGCACGGCGATGAGTGGGTGGATGTGAAGCCCGTCCCGGGGGCTCTTGTTGTGAACATTGGAGACATCCTCCAGGTAAGCTCCCCGTCAAAAACTACTAGGACTGTCTCCGAAGCACCTGAGTAATTCCAAAAAGGTTTTTAACATTTCTACTATGGTTTAGAGATCTATTTACCGCTTTCGATTTTCTCCTCCCAGATCATGTCCAACGACGAGTACAAAAGCGTGGACCATCGGGTGTTGGCCAACCCTAGCCGAGAGCCACGCGTGTCGATAGCAGTTTTCTGCAATCCGGGCAATCGGGAGTATCAGTTCGGACCGTTCCCGGAGCTTGTGTCCGCAGATAAACCCGCTGCTTTTCGGCAGTTCACGTTCAACGAATACATGGGGAAATTCTTATCCAAGGAGTTGGACGGGAAAAGTATGATAAATTTCTTCAGGGCATGATCGAGAGGTGCATAGGCCACAAAAGAAGATGATACGATAATAAGATTGCCTCCTCCTGTAATAATGAAGGAAATACTAGATTCTTCCTAACCTTGTATTATGTTGTTCCAAGTAGTGGTTAATTTGCATATATTTGTTTGCATATTCCATGTGCGACAGTAATTTGTGCGATGGACGAAGCTTGTTTGCTAAACTCATTCCAGAAACCAGACAGAGGAACTCAACAGCGAGAATGCGCGAGATGAATAGTTTACTGCTCACTCCAAAAGAGAAGGCAGTATCCTGGAAAACATACAAAGGCAAAGAAACAGATGAAGTTGATTCTTCTCAACACTATGTACAGGCATCTCTACTCACATCTTTCCACTGCCGAACCATTCGGCCATTTCTTCATCGTCCTCGAAGTCCGGTGATTCTGACTTCCTATAAATTCTGGATGAGCGTGGCTCGTCTGGATTCTTTGTTTCCTCCGAGGTCATTCTGCTTCTTTCCAGCATCTTCAGCTTCCATGTTTCCCTCTTTTCTGTGTCACGAGACAAATCGCTCACGCCTCCTGCAATTGGAAAATCAAGAATCCCAGAAACATCGTTCAATGAGTTTGTCAACTTCGGTTTCTCGGCGATCCCATTCTCTTCATTGACATATCTCCACCTATTTGCGACTCGCGTTTGGCAGCTACTTCTTGGAGACCTCATAGAATTTGTGTCTCCGATGTCTCCATGACCTCGACGATGACTTCCAACATTGCGCTCCCATTGAGAAAAGCCATTTGAATTTGATGCTTTTGGCCGTCTATAATCACACTTCAAGCATACCAATCACAGATCCATAAGGGCAGAACAGATCACGACAGTAACTGCTCAACATAGGCAGTCACTAAAAGAATGGATTAGGAAGTAACTCACGATTCACACTCCCACTCCCACTCCCCGGCAAAGTTCAAGAAGTTGCACCTGCCATATGCAGACAAGAAATAAAATATTCGCAGCAAAACTCAAGATAATCAATGGGATGTTAACAATTGCATTATTTGGGACAATGCCAATCTCTATGTTTCATTGGAATATCTTTGTGGTCTTTCTCTTCCGAACTTGAATGCGAGGATAGATCACCAGCTGGTGTGGGAACAAACCAGAGCAAATTACGTCGGTGCCACACTCTGCCATTTGCTTTAGCAGTGCCCTGACTGATTCCTCACTGTTCTTGTCAGACATGGTTTATTCTCCACAGGACCGCTTATAGGGTCAAGTCCATATGTTAACAAGATTCGCATAACATCAACCGTGCGCCCTCCTCCTTCTTCACGTGCCTTCACAAAAGCTCTCTCGCAGTTTCCCTCAAATTGCAGGAGCTGCAAACCTGGCAAAGCAGCCGTCTGTAATGAGTACGACTAATGAACCAATTTTATATGTAATGCATGTATAATACTACATATGTTTACGGGGTTGCAATTTGTTTTGCTTGGGCTCCATTCATTTTGAGACAAAAAAAAAGGAACAATTTTAAAAATATTTTCTTATTATTTATATCTCTCAGAAAATTGAATAACGTGGTCGGTTTCATCATTCACAAAAAATTGACCTCTGCGGCTCCGCTTGCGCCTGGACCGCCAGGGTGCCAGCCACCATTTCCTCCCGAGTCTGAGTTGAAGATGGCAGGCGGGCCACTAGTGGAAGCCAATTCGGGTGCGGACAATGTGAAACAAGAGGGGTCTGGAGGGAGTTGAGGTTGCGAGGCTCGAGCAAGAAGCACTTGATGCCAGGGTTGATGTCGCACTCAAGGATGTTGCGGGAGGCGAAGATGGGAAGATTGTGGTGGCCGATGGTGTCCTCGAGGGTCTGGAGGAGGAGGGCCTTCTCGACGAGCTCGGTGTAGTGGGACTGTGGAGTTGAGGAGGGCAACGACGTCGACGAGAACGGGGTTGGAGTTGATCTGCGTGGCGGTGAAATTGGAGAAGGGCTAGTGGAGCAATGCGGAGGAGAGATGAGAAGGAGGAGGCGCACGGTGGAGAGTCGTAGACACACAGGCGCGAGGGATCGAGGGTGGAGAGGGTTGGCGTACGTAACTAAGTTTTTTGTTTCTCCATGTAAAACGAAGGAGAAGGACTAAAGAGACTTCTAGAACTGGACCCATGGCCCATATTTTATTTTTTAAACTATTCGGGTCGGAACCAGCTTGGAACCGCCGGTTTTGAAAATTGTGGAACAGAAACCGGCCCTTAAGAGTCGATTCTAGTTCCGAGTCGAAACCGTGGGCCTAGTCAACGGGCCAATTTCGGGCCCACAGGTCAAATACAATTTTTCCTCCCCATTCTCTCTCTCTTTCTCTAGCTTTGCTATGTACACTAGCGTCACCAGACCGGCCACCATGCCACTGTCCCCGCGCCCCATCCAGTTGCCACTCGCACCTGCTACAACTTGCCTCGCAAAGTCAAGTCTCTCTCTCCAAGGTTGCGAACACCCAGCGTAACCACTAACCAGCCTCGAGCGATGCTAATTTTGGTGTCGACTAAGGTCGTCTCCCTCTCCCTCTGCCCTCATTCAAGATAGAGAAGGCTTAATGGGTAGCAGCAAACTCCCAACCAAACTCAACCACCATGGTCACGACCCTCCAGCATTGCCCAAGGCATCGACTAGGTCGGGCCTTGGCTTTGGCTCTGGCTCAGGCGCGCGCACTTATATATATGTGAAAAAATAACATTAATAGTCCTTGAACTTTGGCAAAATGTGCAATGTGGTCCCTGAACTTTTAATTTTTTCAATATAGCCCATGAACTTTGGGAGAATGTACAATGTAGTCCCTAAACTTTTGACTTATTCAATTTAGCCCCTAAACTTTCAATGCATGTTCAATTTAGTCCATGGATCATACGAAAATGTTCATATTATCCATGATCTTAAATGAATAAAATGACTACATTGAACATTTATCTACAGTTTAGGGACTATATTGAACATGTAGCAAAAGTCTATAGATCACGTTAAACAAACTAAAAGTTCATTGATCATATTGAACATTAGACTAAAGTTCAATGACCAGATTGAACAAATTAAAAATACATGTACCACATTATACATTCTGCCAAAGTTCGGGATATATGTGTGTGTGTATGAGAGAGAGATATGGTTGTGGGAGCTCCGGAAAGAACTGACAACGGGACCCCACCGGCCGTATATATATATGAGAGAGAGATATGGTTGTGGGAACTCCGAGAAGAATTGACAACGGGACCCCACTGGCAGCGGAACCCCCCGTTTAGGCATACTTGTGGTCGATGGTGACGGTTGGTCGTGCGTAGTGCAGTGTTGATGGTCGTCTTGTGTAGATGCGCGAAAGCCAAAATGATGTCAAACACGTACAAACTGGGAGACCCAAGCGGCAAATTCGACCTTACGAGTAGCTATCTGCACCGAAATTCTAGCACGAAACACCATCACATAATCAAACGAACCCAGAAAAGAATTCCTGGCAGACAAAACAAAGAAGCCATTTTCCTTTTTCTCTGAAAGAAAGGGTGAGGTTGAGGACAACTCGAATGTCACGACTTTGCTTAGCCTTGAGCAGAGACTGTTTCTTTCAACAGCAGCAACTTCATTCTTCTCGAGAGGTCTCTCATCACATCTACAATGAGCAACTTCTTTTGAATTCTGAACGTGATAGCCAGCTTCGTCGTATCAGGAACGCCCCTCTTCAACATGGATTCGTCCTCCATTATTTTGGTGGCAAAATGTTCCAATGCGATCGCGCACAAAGCAATGATGGTACGAAAAGCGGCCACTTCTGTCGCAATTCCACATGGAGCCTCGGCTGACATAGATTTGAGGGTGCTCAAGTCGTGCTTTTGCACCGATTCACTTTCACTTTCAAGGAGTACCCTCAAAGCTGCCAGCAAGCTGCTCCCTACCAAGTCCGAATCTCCTAAAGTTACCTATAATTGAAGAAAGTGCAAAAAATGCACATTGTCACAAAGGATCGGAATCGATTAAACACAGATATTGATGTCTACAAATTTACGAATAGAAGGGTAAGAGAAATGCATTTATACTCGTGCAGCATTCCCTGATGCTCATAGTTTGTGCATAAATTCTGAAATAATGACAGATTTGAACTACTCTTCTGAAACATAATACCAATATAAGGAAGAAGAAAACCTTGAGATCAGGAGCTTCTCCATCTAGATTTAACCGGGACAAGATTTCTCGCTGCCACGGAGCCGGTAAAGAGAAATTTGGTGATGAAACCCCAGCAGCCAAACTTGCAGCATCTGTTAGGGACTTCTTTCCATATAGCCTAAAGGCCCTAGATGAGAGAGATGACATAGCCCATCCAAGAGAAGATGCATTAATATCTTGTCCTCCAAAAGGATGATCCTTCGTGTTAAGATCGCTGAGAGCATTCTTAATTTCCTTCTCAAAATCAAGAAGAAACCGGCATCTCTTGTTTACCTGGCATGAATTAAAAGGTTTATCACATGACTGTCACCGAAGAAAGAACTTTGTGTAAGGCATCACTAAGGTCGCCAAGAGCATAAAAATGCTATGAGCTCCAATGCAAGGTCATGATAGCCGAATAACACAGCATCCAATCATTTCTCAGAGGAGGAAAAGAAGAAGCAGCAGCTACCAGGTTCTCTTCATCGACATATCTCCACCCAAGAAATATTCTAAAAAGGAAAACAGAATAAAAAAAAAACGAATTCATCATGAAATGTAATCACAAACAAGCCTAGGTCGAATAAATAATTTGCAGGTGAATGATGGAGGCCGAGAGCCTCTTGCTCTATTCATTTAATAACACTGGATGAAAAAAAAATTAGGGTGGTTAGTTTGAGCAATCCTTTGACCCACTGAAAGTTTGAGATATTGCCTCCGTTGAAATTGCGAAAATGACACACGAACCACCCTAATAGATAAACAAATAATAATAATAGTTACTATTGTTGTTGTTATAATTTAGACAAAAATTATTATCATGGTCCAATTCATTTATACAAAGTTATTAAATAGCAAGTCAGTCTTGTTTTCTCGACAAAACTCCTTATCTTTTGTTGATGTCAAATTGAAATCAACTCACAAGATGCACATTTCAACGTAATGTCAATATTTGGTATTTAAATTTCAGTGTTAAGCATGCTCAGGCGAGAGCACTGTCATGATAGGCAATCTCCCAAGAGAGTGCCCACTCATATGCCAAAGTACTAAATTGCGAAGCTCGATATGGGATGAGTCAAAGTAGACAACATATCAAGTGAGTTAATCCACGGTGTCCCATAATTTGATTTCAAGGAGTTAAACTATCAAAGTCAAAACCAATATCAGATTGGCTCATGCCAAAAGGGATTAATTCTAATTGATTTTTACTTATTTGTCTATGTGGATAGTACGGATCATATTAATCAGATGTCGTGCGAGGAAGAAATAACTAATTAAAGATTCTTATTTTGATATGAATATGGACAGTGCACAAAAGAACAAACGAGCTTAGAGGGTGAACAAAGATTATTTGAAATCAGCACCTATGAAACGCGACACTTCTTTTTTAAATAAGAAGGAGAGCAAAAAGAATTTGAAGTTTCCACAATGCATATACTTTTGAGTTTAAAATTAGGTTCCGCTTGTTTCACGGAAAATGAGTAATTTGAAAAATATTTTTCATAAAATAATCGTTTATATCTCTTAAAAAAATGAATAAATGATTTTTTTTCTTATCGCCTATGAAAATAGTTGGGCATAGATTGTTATCGATGATGAAAATATTTTTTCTTGATTAATTTTTCTAAACGATATAAGCTATTAATTTTCGAAAAATATTTTTCAAATCGCGCATATTCCGTGAAACAAACGGAGAAAGACATTCCCTCAAATTTGTCTTTATGATTACTTAATTCCCACGTTTGATCCACTCGATTAGTATACATGGATGATTAGCCTTGCATACCAAAAATCTCAGAATAATTACTTTAAAGGCAAAATACATTTGCTTCTTTTATGCTCCTCGTGTTGTTCCAAGTCCCATGAAAAAAAAAAGGAAGACTTTAATTTAAATTTTATTTTAAAAAAAATGTTGAGCTGGATGATTCCTCCATTCTATTCAATCTCGTTTATTAATTTGATTTTAATACGAGGTTAAATTCCATAAAAAAGGAAAATCAAAAGGACCCGTTGACTTTAGGTAAGTCTTTCTTCTTATATAAAGAACCTAGAAGATGTCTCTTCCTCTCACATCGCCTCTTTCTCACGTTGAACCAGAACTCGGAGCCAAACCATGACGGGCTTCGCCAACACCACTAACAGGCCTTTGACCGAGCCCAAGAGCTCAAGCAATTCGAAGAATCCAACCTGAGTCAAAGGCTTTGTCGATTCCGGCCTCTCCTCCATCCCTGGCCTCTTCATCCACCCGCCAGAGACCCCCTCTGACCTCAAGCCTGGCCAGCCCAGGCCCGTTTCAGTCCATTCAATCCCGGCCGCCAACCTCTCGAGTTGTAACTCCGGCGGACGGCCCTCCGTCGTTGAAGAAGTAGGGCGCGCGGCTCGCGGGCTCGGATTCTTCCAGGTAGTCAACCATGGTGTGCCGACGGAGATCCGGCATGATGACGGCGGTGAAGGCCTTCAACGAGCAATCAATGAAGGAGAAAGTTAAAATTATGTCTCGAATTTGAGCTCTGCGAACGAAATCAGATTTGAAACTATCTGTTATTTGCGGATGTCCGAAAATTTCAAGGTGGAGAAAGTTATCTTGATTTCAATTCTGCCAAGGAAAGGATAAGAATAAAATAACAGAAAATTTAAAGAAAGGAAATTCCAATCTTGGACCAGAATTGCAATATTGCAACGGGATTTACGTGGCCCACGTTGGAGAACTCCTCTGCAGGTTTGTGGGCAATATATATAATTCTAGTTGACGTCTTCGTCAAGTGTAAGAGAGAAAGCAGAGGGATCTCTTTGTGCCCAGAGAAAAAAATACGAGCGATTTCGTGTATGCTTGAGGTGCTGAATCTGTGCGAAGTCTTGAACTGCCGTATTATCAAGTGAGTGCTTGCTATTGGGTCTACGTTTTGTTCGCGAAATTACATCAAGAATTCAAATGTCGAAGCCGATTAAATCTTGAGTTAGATTTGTATTTTAATTCCTTTGCGAGATTGAGAGATTATTTCGCTAGGAATTGAGGCTAAATAATTCTTGGATGTAATTGGGGCTTGGAGTAATTTGTAATCTCCGAATTGTATCGAATTCGTTGCTGCTCGAATCACGTATTGATGTTCAATTTACTTTACCCATTCTGTCTATTTTATTTAATCAATTCCTTGGTTTCACGCAACAGAGAAGACGAGGATCTACAAGAGGGAGATGGAGACAAGGGTCGCGTACTTCTCCAACGTTGACTTGTTCCACTCCAAAGCCGCTAGCTGGAGGCCACAACCAAGCCGCTTCAAAGTAATATAGTTCAGACTAATGAAAAGGAATAATGTCGCAGGGACGCGCTCCGGATAAGGTTGGAGCTGAAAGCGGACGTGGAAGAGATCCGGAGGTGTGCAGAAATGAGGTGATGGAATGGAATCAACAGATCCAACGGCTGGGAGACACCCTGATGGTACTGTAAAGTGAGGGCTTGGGATTGAGTCCTGGAAAGCTACAGGAAATGACATGCCCGGAGAGCCGGATGATGGTTGGGAATTACTATCCCGACTGTCCCCAGTCGGATCTGACGGTCAGCTTGGCATCCCACACGGACCCGGGAGTGGTCATGATGCCCTTGCAGGACCACCTCCCCGGTTTGCAGGTGAAGCATGGGGACGAGTGGGTGGATGTGGCGCCCGTGCGCTCTCGTCATGAACGTCGGTGACATCCTCCAGGTAAGCTTTCCTTGAGCACTAGGGAGCGTCTTCGGTGCCAGTAACTATAAAGGTACGTGAAACAGCAAAATAGAAATCTATTTACGCAATTTCGAATTTTTTTCTGTTCAGATCATATCCAACGACGAGTACAAAAGCGCGGAACACCGGGTGCTAGCCAACCCCAGTCGAGAGGCGCGTGTATCGATAGCAGTTTTCTACGACTCGAGCAATATGGAGATCCAGTTTGGACCATTGCTGGAGCTCATATCCCCGGATAAACCTACCGCGTTTCGGCAGTTCACCGTGGAAGAATACTTGAGGAATTTCTTTGCTACGGAGTTGGATGAAAGTCTTGTAGATTACTTTAGGGCATGATTGAGAGGTGCATAGGCCAAAAAAGATGTCATAAGAATAAAATGGCTTCACTGATACTGGAGGAAATTATGGATACTTTCCCTTTTTCTTTTTCTTTTTTTTTGTGTGTGATCAAGTTAACTTTTTTCAAATGTTTCATGATTTCTTTTCTTTCTTTCTTTCTTTTGTTCTAGGTTGCAATGCATTTTTCAAAACTAGAATTCACAAGCCTTCCAAGCATCAAGAATCCTACTAATCAGACATCGCGTGATAGAATAACGACGACCAAAATTTTTCAGGAAACGGATCGCTTAACATTTCCTCAGAAGGTCAGGCTCTGCCCTTGAAATCCGGGCCGTCTGTGTTATGAATGGACGGTTCAGATTATTATTAATAAAAATATATATAATTTAAAAAATTACCCTCTAAAAACAGAAAATTTGAGTTGTCCGTCTAAAAACAGACAGCCTAGGTCCCAAGGTCAGGCGCTTAACCTTCTGAGGAAAGGTTAGGCAATAAAATGATTGCGCATGAGTCTCTTTAAGGTACCCTTACCTCTTAAAATTATATACTATTTGTCCCAATTTCTTACGACTAAATCCGAGGAGAGCGAGGAGTAATTGATGAGACAAAAGAGCATCGACGAGGAGCGGCTCCTAACAGACTTCTAAAATAGAAACTGAATTGCAAATCAAACAGAGAGAGATAGTACTTGAAATATATGTGTAAAACTAAAATTAACTCACAAAAAATGCCTTTCGAGGTATTACTAATATTCAACATTAGAACTCCAATATTAAGCGTGTTCGGGCAAAAAACTCTACTGAGATGATGACTTCCTGAGAAAGTACTTGTATGCACGCCAAAATACAAAATCATGAGCCTCGGTACGGGTTGGGCCAAAAAAAGATAATACCTAAAGTGAGTAAATCATTGGGTGTCGCACAATTTAATTTGAAGGAGTTCAACCATTAAATTCAAAACCAATCTTAGATTGGTTCATGTCAAAGTGAATTTCTAGTAGATTTTCACTGATTTGCCTTTGATGATGGTAGGGTAGTCAATTACGTCCGACCCTTCTCTACCCTTCTCTACCCTACACTACCCTACCCTATCCTATCTAACCCTATTTTCGGGATATTTTAGGATAGGGTAAGAACATGTTCTGGTGATGGGAGTATTTTAGTGATTTTGGGTAGGGTAAGGTAGATTAGATTCCCAGGCGATGCCCTGTCAATAGTACCGGATAACATGGATGACGAGCCTTTTCCTATGCAAGAATCAGTAAGAATGTAATTTTCATAAAACTTATTTAAATAACCAATCATCTTGGATAACCAATAGAATTATATCACGCCAGCATTCACACATCAGTATTTCGCATAATAGACAACATAATATGGGGAAAAACTACCAAAAAGTCCTAAACATATTGTACATGTGCCAATTCAATCTTAAATCTTTCAACTTGGCTAATTTTTTTTTTGTCGAAACAACTTGGCCAATTTAGTACTAAATATTTTGACGATTTGTCAATTCACTCTGAAGCTGTTCTATTGTGCCAATTTAATCCTAAAATTATCGACGATTTACTAATTTAGTCCTAAACCTTATAAAGATTTGCTAATCTAACCTTTCCTGCTCATTTTGGTAGCAAATCACTAACTGAACAATTTTGCTTCATGTCATAACGACAAAAATTACTGTTCACACCTAAATTTTAATCAGTCTTTTCTAGTTTATTTTTAGGAAATTCATAAAAAGTTGAAATATTAAAAAATCAACTTTGGTAGCCTTTGCCAAGCTAAAGGAGCCATTTTTGAAAAATAAATAAATAAATAATCATATTTTTCATATTTTTATTATTTTCAAAAAATAAAAAATACAAAGAAAATCAAGAAAAATAGCATTCGAGTCACAAAAATATAGAAAATTAGTTAGTATTTTTCTTTTAATTCCCTCTTCATTTTGACCTCAGAAAAAGTTAAAATTCAAGTTCAATTGCATGTATTTCTTTGTTACACATAGAGTTAAATTTAGCTACAAAATGTCATTTGAGTCTTTTAATTTGTCATTTTTTCATTTTTTGGAGTTTTGACATCCTATTTGATTGCCCTATCATTCTTTCAGTTGTCGCTAATGCTGTCCTGCGAAAGCGTTTGTCGTGTATTCTACAGTCCAAGGTCAACCAGTGCGAAGTTTGTCATTCCTTATGTCAAGCATCAGGACAGGGTTCAATGAGAGTTGGCCGACAAATGGACAGTGGAGCGATGGACGCGACGAGCGATCAACACTAATTTTTTCGGTGGAAAAGGAGATGCAACAAACAAAAGAGGACATAAAACAAAAGGGACGGTTGGCCATCGAATTAAAAAAGGTGGGAGTGGTTGAAAAAAAAAAGGATAAGAAGATGAGAAAAAGGATTTATGGAGGTGCTGTGTAAGTCCTCCTTCAAGTAATCCACGAAGATTTCTTGGTGGTCTATAAAGCTTGAACCAAGTGTTACTTTTATAAAAAAAAAAAAAAGGATGGCAGACAAATGATGGGGATCCTCAAAAACAAAGAGAGTTGAGCGTAAAAGGAAAAAATAAAATAAAATAAGAGGAAGAGGAACCAAGAGCTCCTCTCGTTTTTCAGTCGCTGGCACCCAGCTTGTCTTGAGTTTTCGACCGATTGGACCGTTGGATTGAGCTAATGTTTTGTTTCCAAGGTCATCTTAATCCCTTCTTCATCTCCACCATTCAGATCTTTCAACGGAACTCTCCTGGTGGTTATGCAACGACTAATCAGAAGTTGTTACAGGCTATGGGTACTGTTCACCATCGGCTCATCTTGGGTTTTCGACTGATTGGACCGTTGGATTAAGATGATTTGTGTCCAAGGTCGTTTTAATCCCTTCTTCATCTCCAACGATCATACCTTTGAAAGGATCCCTCTTGGTGGCTGTGCAATAGCTCAATCAAAAACGATTCCGGTCGCTGATTCTATTTAGGGAGGAGAAGAGCATGAGGGAGGGGGGATCAAAAAAGAGAGGGCACGACCAAAGAAAGCTCTTTTCCTTCTGAATTCACAGATTGCCCAACTCAACTCGTCTTAATTTGGTCCGCCGATCCATTAAATCGACAATAAGATGAGCTAACTAAGGCGGCTGCCCAACTGCGTTATTGTCAAACAGGCCATGTTTTGACACTATTCTAAGCTCTAACTGCGTTATTGTCAATATTAGAACCTCAGTGAATATGGAGTCATTTAGTCATGAATTTAGTCCAAAGAGGGACTGTTTTAGGAAAATTTCTAGCAAGCGTGCGAGTGCAAAATCTTGTTTTGAAAGCGAGACGAATGACTTCAAAAGATTACTAACGACGACCCAAATGTCGAATGATGAGGATGCTACTTTGATCGCTCTGGTTGTGCTCGTGTTGATATTCCAATGTGACGATCCACAGTGATGCCCATGAAGATGGTAGCCCACTGAGGTTTGGTGATTCAAGAACAATGTCCAATCAAGTCTATTTTTATGCATCTGATCCACGTATCGGAGTTATTTTTCTTTAAATGTCGCCATTATAGATTTGATTTGCATGTGTTTATCCCAGTCTAGTGTTTAACATATTTGCTTAATTAAATATTCATTATAACACTGTCAAAGAAAATAAATTCCAAAAAAATGAAAATTTGAACAAAAGATTTTCAAAAAAAATTGAAAAAATTGCAGAAAAATTCCTAAAATTTTTAGAAATTCCCAAAAATTGAGGATTTGATCCAGTATGCTCCTCACTTGCCACTATGTGGAACCTGTGAGTCAGAAATTTCTGGCACGTCAAGGGTTGAGCTTCAATAATGGACTTGAGTGGGCAAACATACATTCTCCTGTTAAAAGGCAGGAGTGTCTTGTGTTAGGGGATAGCATAGCTGCTCATCAAGCTCAGACTTGTCTCCGCTTCCTTTGCTGATATCAGAGCCAATGCTATTTTTGGGGTTTCTTTTTCGTTCTCATTGAAATTGACGATAATGCTCTTTGGAGGTAAAATGCCTAGGTTAGGATTAGGGTCAGTTAAGTGGCCAATCCTTCTGCTTAGGTTTTCAAGTCTCGCCTTTTTTCTGAAATAACGATTTTACCTCTTAAAGGATAAATCGTCTTCAATATTCCAATGACTAGTGTAAATTGCTTAGTATTTGGTGATAAGTCAAGTGAGTGCCCAAACCTTATATCTAAGATTTCTTCATTTCATTTCCTTTTAGAAAATGCCGGTTCTACCCCTCAAAAAGTAAATCTCTTTCTAACAATTCGAAAATTTGTCAAAAAAAAATGGATCAATTGAATGGCCAAACCTATTTTCGGCACCTTTTTACTCTGAATTTATTCTGAAATAATGATTTTTTCCTTTTCGGACAAATCGTCCCAAATTGTCTCAAAATTATGACTTTGCCCCCGATGGGCAAAATCATGTCTAAATCATTCCTAAGCTGTGATTGATACTTCTTTAGGCCAATAGGACCTTACTAGGAATGTCATGTTGATTTGATGTGATTTATCTGCATATCTTGATTTTTTTTTAATTTGCGCCCTTACTTTTATTGATTGTGAGTTCTATGGTAATCACTTATATCTGCATGAACTTCTAAACTTAGGATTCGTACCCCACTCACCTACTTGAATTCTTAGATCAGGTAATTCATTCAATTTAGGTACCGAAAGGGCGTCAACTCTGATAGTTGGCAAAACTAAGTCCCCGAACTCATTTCTCTGATTTTTGCAGAATTGAATAGGAACTCTCGACTATTCGATAGGATGGTCCAATCGTACCCTCTAAAAAATGATTGGTGGCGACTCCATGACATACACATATTGCACATGTCACTAGACCACACTAAAAGTCGACCACATATACCTCCGTTGTGATTTGAGTAATGGGTCTTAGGAGATACCCGCGTCCAGATCAGAAGGGACGACTCATTAGCCCTCGAAAGCAATCTCGAGAGGGTCGCGACAATTACTAATATCTATTAGAATTCTGACTCCTTCATTGTTTAAAACAAAGGAATTAGATAACATTTGTCATGAGTTACCTAACAATATCTAATCTATCTTAATCTACCGATCGAATCAAAACGTATGTCACCTTTAGTTTCAATTTCCCAGTTGAAACATTGTTGGGAAAAGTTTTATTTTTACATTCGAATGGATTTTTGGAGACTAGAATTCACAATCTTTCCGGTAGTCAAAACTCATACTAATCAAACATCATATGAGAGAAATAAAGACCAAAATTTTGTACCAATTGTAAACCAGAAGGAGTCTATGTAAAAATTTTCCCTAATGTGGTTCGCACTAATTGAAATTAATATATACCGCTTAATGGGATTGTTCTATTAAGTCATGATATACATATTCTTAATTAGTTATAATATGGACTAGCTAGTGTAGACCAAGTTAAGCCTAGACGAGAGAGCCTATGGCTAGGAACTCTTTTTAAATAAGCTCAAGTTCCTCCTTTGTCCCTCAGATGCACAAATAAGAACGTGAACTCATTGTTACGTTTTTTTCAGTGATTCTTTCATTCGACGAGTGTTCGAGAGAGGGAATAGAGGGGAAATGTTTGAGTTTTGATTCGTCATCATTCCGCATCAAGTCATGTTGGATTCCAAATCAAGTGTGTGAATCTCGTATCCTCTAACATATAACGTGTTTTTGATTCTGGTTATGGTGATATCGGGATGTGCCATTCTCTTGGCTTACAGTCTAATCTCATAATTCAATTACACATAACTCTCTATAGAATATCCTTTAACTCTGAAGAATTTAGAACACATCTCGATATGTTTTTCAACATATCCAACCACAAATTATTCACCCGAATCTAATACTCCACTTATTACGACCCGATTCGACGAGTGCGGGGAGTGATCATCGGAGCTAGAGGACTCAGACAAGGAGCGACTCTTAACAGGTTTCTAGAATGACAAAGTGCATATGAATGAACCGAATTGCAAGCACCGAATAGGAGGAGGGAGTTTATGGAATATATATGTTAAATTGGAATTAACTCATAAGATGCCAATGGCAACATTTTGTATTCAAATTTTAATGCTATGCATGCTTAGACGAGAGCCCTACTAAAATGGGTGACCTTTCTGAGAAATTTGCACTTGTATGTCAAAGTACTAAACTGTGAAGCTCGATATGGGATGGGTCAAATCGGACAAGACACCAACTGAGTTAATCCACGGTCTCAAATGATTTCGTTTCAAGGAATTCAACCAAAGTGGAAGCCAGTCTCAGATTGGTTCATGCCAAAAGGAATCAACTCTTATTGATTTTCACTTATTTTGTCTTTGTGGATGGTATGGATCATGAGCCTTTCATGTATGAGAGAATCACTCAAAACAACTGTCAAATCAAAAAATTAAATAAGATTGGAATTCTATCAAACTTTTATAAAGAAAAACTAATTGCCTCAAAATAAATATCCTAGAAATTCGGAAAAACATATAAGATGTCATCAATTTGACCACAGGATAAGATTAGGTGACAAGAACCTATTATTGAACACACGAAATATAGCTGAATGACTAACATTGAAAGGACGCCTTAAACCTCTATGATTTCCCCAGTTTTCTTCCAAAAATTAACCTCATGCAATCGAGATGCGTTGACTCGTAAGTTTGTTTTTTTCTTCTTCTTACGTTGATTTGTCCATCACTTTGTTAATTGATTTAATTATATTGTTACCAACCATGAATAATACATATAAACCCCCCACCAAGCGCCGATCGAATATCTGGTTTAATACTTTTGTCGGCATTTAGAAAGGAATTAGATTAGTGTTTGTCATGAGCTATCTATCACTAGGGACTGTGTCCGATTCAAGTCGTAAAATATCACGACCAATAATAATTTGAATCGTCCAATTAGGACGTAGTTAGGAAAATTTTCAACTTTAGATTCCAGTATATCTTTTGAAATTAGAATTAACGAGCCTTTCGAGCATGAAGAAACATATTAATCAGGCATACAACTGTTTCAAGATTTCTTTTATCGATATCAAGATTATTTGGAATCAGCATCTGCGGAACGAACAAGACACTTTTGAATTTGAAGTTTCACGTGCATTTGCATGTGCTTTTGTCTTCCCTAGGTTAAAATTACATAGAAAAAGAAAATCGAAAGCATTCGATTTTGTTTTCCTAGGTTTCTTTTTCTTACACAATGAATGAATCTATGAGGTGCCTCTGACTCTCACGATCGCCTCTTCGCCCATCCGGCCATCCCTCTCGGCTCGCGCACACTCACTCTTGCTCTCTCTCTCGCAACGCTCACATCGGTCGAACTGGAACTGAGAGTCGAACCATGACGGGCTTCGCCGACGCCACTCAACAAGCTTTCGGCCGAGCCCAGGAGATAAAGCAATTCGAAGAATCCAAGCTTGGAGTCAAAGGTCTCGTCAGACTCCGGCCTCACCTCCATCCCTCTCCTCTTCGTCCACCCGCCCGAGAGCCTCTCCGGCCTCAAGCCCGCCCATCCCAGGCCCATTTCGACCCATTCTATCCCTACCATTGACCTCCCAGGCTACGGCTCCGGCCGGCGGCCCTTCATCATCAAAGAAGTGGTGCGAGCTCGATTTCTTCCAAGTAGTCAACCACGGTGTGTCGGGCGAGGTCATAGACCGCACAATCACAACAGTGAAGGCCTTCAATGAGCAACCGGCGGAGGTGAAGGCTAGGATCTACCGGAGGGACTTCAAGACCGGGGTCAGTTTCTTGTCCAACGTCGACTTGTTCAATACGAAAGCAGCTAGCTAGAGGTAAACAACAATCATCGGCTCCTTTTGTTTCGCATAAAATTGAGGATTTGAAAAATATTTTTCCTAAATATGATCGCTTTATATAATTACCAATTAAAAATATTCTCATCATCTACCACAGCTCATGTCTAAATAATATTGTGAACAATAGAAATATATTTTATTTATTCATAGTTTCAAGTGATACAAAGCAATTATTTAAAAAAAAAAAGAAGGAGAAAAGAGTTTGGCAGCCTAAAAGAATTAGTTCAACCCAATTCAAGGAAGAATGTTGCGGGGACTCGCTCCATATAAGGCTGGAGCCGAAACTGGACACAGAATAGATCCCGGAGGCGTGCAGAAATGAGGTGATCGAATGGAATCAGCAGATCCAATGGCTGTAAGGCATCCTTATGGGACTGTTGAGCGAGGGCCTGGGACTGAATTCGGGGAAGCTCCAAGAATTGACGCGCCCCGTGCTCCGGATGATGGTGGCGAACTACTATCCATAATGTCCTCAGCCCGATCTGACGGTCGGCCATGTGTCCCATACAGA
The DNA here is from genome assembly GCA_028455895.1 of Rhodomyrtus tomentosa. Classification (NCBI taxonomy): domain Eukaryota; kingdom Viridiplantae; phylum Streptophyta; class Magnoliopsida; order Myrtales; family Myrtaceae; genus Rhodomyrtus; species Rhodomyrtus tomentosa. Next base: position 4,576,862 of record JAPCWY010000003.1, on the reverse strand, counting down.
CCCGGGCTTGATCGCAGTTCTCCTGCAGGACCACCTCCTCGGTTTGCAGGTGAAGCACGGGGACGAGTGGGTGGACGTGCCGCTCATCCCGGGTGCTCTGGTTGTGAACATTGGTGACATACTTCAGGTGAACTTTTCAGGTTTGAGTCCTAGGAGTGAGTGTCTCCAAAGCACCTTAGTTGGTTAAAAAGTAACATAATGCGATCAAACATACATTTACTTAACTTTCATCTTAATCTTCACCAGATCATGTCCAACGGCGAGTACAAAAGCGCTAATCACCGGGTGTTGGCCAACCCTAACCGAGAGGCACGCTTGTCGATATTAGTTTTCTACAACTTGAGCGATTTGGAGGCTCAGGTCGGACCGTTGCCGGAGCTCCTATCCACGGATAAACTTGCTGCTTTTCGGCAGTTCGCCATGGGCGAATACTTGAAGGTTCTCTATACTGCGCCTTTGGAGGAAAGTATGTTAAATCACTTCAGAGCACATGATTGAGAGTACGTACGCAGCCCGAAAAAGATAATTCGGAAATAAGATTCATTCCCTGTAATACTGGAGGAAAAACTGGATTCTTTCCCTAAATTCCACTGCTCATTGAAGTGTAGTCTTTTGTATTCTGTATTTTCTTCTTTCTTTTTTCTTTGTCAAGTCAAACTTACTTCAAATAAAGCTTTCCTAAATGTATTCTAAATCAGATTTGGACAAAAACCACGTCGTTTTAGCCACGTCATTACTACGTACGAGAGAGAAAATATTAAAAGAAAAAAAAAGTCACTTGAGCATTTTTCGTTAATCAAATTGGAGGTAGTTAACAAAAGTGGTTTATTGTAGACGTGGCCAAGGGCTGCGAACTACCGGTTCCGAGCCGAGAACCGGCGGTTCCTGTTCGTGGCAAAGGATGGACCGAAACCGGCCCTTGAAGGAGCGGTTCTAATTCTTGGCCAATTTTGATTTTGATTTTTAAATTTAATTTTTGAAATAATAAATTATCAATGATAAATTATAATCAAATTGTACATTGTAATCAAATTTGAGGAAAAAAAAGAGGGGAAAGTACTTGAACTTAATAAATTATGGCTCCATATATTCTTGGAGACAAAAGAATCAAATCTCTTGTAGTTCTTTTACCTTTGATGACCCCAACTTATCTCATCGTCAATCATCACTACCCATTATGGTACCCGCAGCGATGGTATCTCCACCATCATCATTGAAGAATTTGTGAAGCCCGTCCCGGGGGCTCTTGTTGTGAACATTGGAGACATCCTCCAGGTAAGCTCCCCGTCAAAAACTACTAGGACTATCTCCGAAGCACCTGACTAATTCCAAAAAGTTTTTTAACATTTATACTATGGTTTAGAGATCTATTTACCGCTTTCGATTTTCTCCTCCCAGATCATGTCCAACGACGAGTACAAAAGCGTGGACCATCGGGTGTTGGCCAACCCTAGCCGAGAGCCACGCGTGTCGATAGCAGTTTTCTGCAATCCGGGCAATCGGGAGAATCAGTTTGGACCGTTCCCGGAGCTCGTGTCTGCAGATAAACCCGCTGCTTTTCGGCAGTTCACGTTCAACGAATACGTGGGGAAATTCTTTTCTAAGGAGTTGGACGGGAAAAGTATGATAAATTTCTTCAGGGCATGATCGAGAGGTGCATAGGCCACAAAAGAAGATGATACGATAATAAGAATGCCTCCTCCTGTAATAATGAAGGAAATACTAGATTCTTCCTAACCTTGTATTATGTTGTTCCAAGTGGTGGTTAATTTGCATATATTTGTTTGCATATTCCATGTGCGACAGTAATTTGTGCGATGGACGAAGCTTGTTTGCTAAACTCATTCCAGAAACCAATCACAGACAGACAATGCGCGAGATGAATAGTTTACTGCTCACTCCAAAAGAGAAGGCAGTATCCTGGAAAACATACAAAGGCAAAGAAACAGATGAAGTTGATTCTTCTCAACCATATGTACAGGCATCTCTACTCACATCTTTCCACTGCCGAACCCTTCGGCCATTTCTTCATCGTCCTCGAAGTCTGGTGATTCTGACTTCCTATAAATTCTGGATGAGCGTGGCTCGTCGGGATTCGCCGTTTCCTCCGAGGTCATTCTGCTTCTTTCCAGCATCTTCAGCTTCCATGTTTCCCTCTTTTCTGTGTCACGAGACAAATCGCTCGCGCCTCCTGCAATTGGAAAATCAAGAATCCCAGAAACATCGATCAATGAGTTTGTTAACTTCGGTTTCTCGGCGACCCCGTTCTCTTCATCGACATATCTCCACCTATTTGCGACTCGCGTTTGGTTGCTATTTCTCGGAGACCTCATAGAATTTGTGTCTCCGATGGCTCCATGACCTCGACGATGACTTCCAACATCGCGCTCCCATTGAGAATAGCCATTTGAATTTGATGCTTTCGGCCGTCTATAATCACACTTCAAGCATATCATATTCCTTCTAAAGTTGATGTAGTTGCACCTACCAATCACAGATCCATAAGGGCAGAACAGCTCAGGACAGTAACTGCTCAACATAGGCAGTCACTAAAAGAATGGATTAGGAAGTAACTCACGATTCACACTCCCACTCCCCGGGATTGAGTTGCCTTTTCGGGGGTTTCTCTTTGCACAGCAAACATCTAGTATTCTTTGCAAAATTTAAGAAATTGCATCTGCAAAATGCAAGAGTTTCTATGAGGGTTCTCTGCTGACCCTCACCACAAATCAGTGAAAAAATGAGAAAAGACGTGAGAAGCAATCACTTGTCACATATCCAGTCTCCTTTCTTTAACGGAAGATGATCTTGGTCTTCTTGGAGTTGACTCAGTCTTTCTTGAGAAAAAGTATCACATTGCAAGCATCTGATGTTCTTGGCAAAGTTTAAGAAGTTGCACCTGCCATATGCAGACAATAAATAAAATATTCACAGCAAAACTCAAGATAATCAATGGGATGTTAACAATTGCATTACTTGGGACAATGCCAATCTTCCTGTTTCATTGGAATATCTTTGTGGTCTTTCTCTTCCGAACTTGAATGCGAGGATAGATCACCAGTTGGTGTGGGCTTCAACAAACCAGAGCAAATTACGTCGGTGCCACACTCTGCCATTTGCTTTAGCAGTGCCCTGACTGATTCCTCTACTGTTCTAGTCAGACATGGTTTATTCTCCACAGTACCGCTTATGGGGTCAAGTCCATATGTTAACAAGATTCGCATAACATCAACCGTGCGCCCTCCTTCTTCACGTGCCTTCACAAAAGCTCTCTCGCAGTTTCCCCTCAAATTGCAGGAGCTGCAAACCTGGCAAAGCAGCCGTCTGTAATGAGTACGACTAATGAACCAATTTAATCTAATGATCACTGGAAGTCTTCAAGAAGAGAACTGTGATCACATACATTTCCCTCATCGACCCCCACATGTGCCCTTAAGCGTTTACCAGAGTTCGCCACTTTTCTGTCTGTGCTGGGGCATCCACACTCTGCTATGACCTGAATGTGTTTCTTTGATAAATACCTATCAGGAAATGTATTGTTAAAACCTTCTGAATAAGAGTTAAGCGACTCTTTCCAATTGTAAATGAGGACACCTCAAGTTTCTCAAATAAAGTTATGTTGTCGGATACCTATCTGGTGATGATATTGCATTGGACAGTCAGTAGCCAGTTTCAGAGTGCATCCCGTCAAATTGATTACCAGCTAATTTCTCAATCTGTATCATTACCACATGCCCCCCGTAATATGACTTGCCTCTTTCAGGTTATATGTCACCTTTGTCTCCAGGTTCTAGTTATATACCTTCATTTTGAGAGGAAAAAAAAATGATAGAGGATGGATAAGCTTGAGGCCTAAAGGCGAGTCCTGTGAATGCTCTTTCTAAGTAAAGAGGAAGCATATAAGGCACCATGTTGTTGCCACTATGCAGGAAAAAGATGGACTGAGATGTCAACTAAGGTGCTTTAACAATAATATGTTTAGCTCACTCACAGAATTCTGGATAAAAGAAAGCTAGGGAGAAAAAGTCAAGGAATAAATCTCTAGATAGTTGAAAATAGGGTATCAACTTCATAGTTGACAGGACATGACGATATTATCCAAGACAACATGACCATTCACAAGTTCATAGAAAAACTACTTCATAGGAAAACTACTTCATACTCTTCTTTCTTCTCCAGGTTTTCAAAATGAACAAAGAAAGAAGAAAACTTTTTTCCTTCACAATGTGGTGATTCTTGACCTGGTTTGCAGACTGTGGAGTTCCGCTTCTTACAAAATAGCAGGCTCTTAACCTCAAAGCAAGAGAAGAATAAACTGACCGGGAGTTGGCTCCCTAAATGACAATATGTCGGTGGGTATGCAAATGCAGCATCTAACAAGAACCTGGAGAAAGTCTGAGCTTTCTCGAAGCTCATATGAGCAGTGCCTTCACAACAATCAGAACAAAGCTTATAACGAACTCCGTGGCAAAGTACCCCTACCTATCCACAAATATCTACTCCTCAAGAAAGCACAGAGGTCTAGACCTCACCATCATCATCAAAACCCAATGTCTCTGAAATTAAATCAAACAGGTAAAGCGCACAAGCCAAAAGTCGCTACTTTCAGCACCTCATAACGTCATATCTGTCGCGGGCGAAATTCAGGCATGCGGTTATAATGTGATTCGATTCTTTCGGACCCAACTCCACACTCTGGAACGGGTTTCCCTCCGCATCAAAGTAATCTTCCCTCAGCAGAAGTACCATCAAATCCACCCACTCGGGCCACGGATACGAAATCTGACCGGCCGTCGTCGTCGTCGATGGGTTCGACGATTTAGAGGGCTCTCTGTGATGGAAATTATTCTCCATCCCCAGGACGAATTGGGGACTTGCGTTGATGGGTTTCGAAGAATTGAGCTCCTCGAGCACATCGTTCCCAGTGAAGTCAAGCCCGAAGTTGGGGTCCGGGGTTTTAGTGTACTTGCGGAAAAGAGCGGAGGTAATGACGAATCTGAGGTTCGGGAAGTGAATTTTCAGATGCCAACGGCTTGTTGGGAAGAGTCTTTGCATTGAGCCACTGGGAGTTTTGGTGGCAGATCGAAACGGAAGAAGTCTCGCGAATAGACGAGTCACAAGGGATTCCGGTTGACCCAATTCAGGTTGAAACTCACGTACTGTGGAAGGAGAAATCTCGCGCCAATTTTGTATGTAATGCATATATAATACTACATATGTTTACGGGGTTGCAATTTGTTTTGCTTGGGCTCCATTCATTTTGAGAAAGAAAAAAAAAGGAACAATTTTAAAAATATTTTCTTATTATTTATATCCCTCATAAAATTGAATAACGTGGCCGGTTTCATCGTTCACCAAAAATTAATCTCCGCGGCTCCACCTGTGCCGAGACCACCATGGCGCTAGCCACCATTTCTTTTCGAGTCTGAGTTGAAGATGGCGGGGCGGGCCACTAGTGGAAGCCAATTCGGGTGGGGACAATGTGAAACAAGAGGGGTCCGGAGGGAGTTGAGGTTGCGAGGCTCGAGCAAGAAGCGCTTGAAGCCGGGGTTGATGTCGCGCTCGAGGATGTTGCAGGAGGCGAAGATGGGAAGATTGTGGCGGCCATTGGTGTCCTCGAGGGTCTGGAGGAGGAGGGCCTTCTTGACGAGCTCGGTGTAGTGGGGCTGTGGAGTCAAGGAGGGCAACGACGCCGACGAGAACGGGGTTGGAGTTGATCTGCGTGGCGGTGAAATTGGAGGAGGGCTAGTGGAGCAATGCGGAGGAGAGATGAGGAGGAGCACGGTAGAGAGTCGGAGACACACAAACGCGAGGGATCGAGGTGGAGAAGGTAGGCGTAGGGAACTAAATTTTTTGTTTCTCCATGTAAAAGGAAGGAGAAGAACTAAGGAGCCTTCTAGAACTGTGTCCCATGGCCCATATTTTATTTTTTAAACTATTCGGGTTGGAACCAGCTTGGAACCGCCGGTTTCGAAAATTGTGAAACCGAAACTGGCCCTTAAGAGCCGATTCTAGTTCCGGATCGAAATCGTGGGCCTGGTCAACGGGCCGGTTACGGGCCCACGGGTCAGACACAATTTTTCCTCTCCATTCTCTCTCTCTTCCTCTAACTTTGCTATGTACACTAGCATCACCAAACCGGCCACCATGCCACTGTCCCCGCACCCCATCCAGTTGCCACTCGCACCTCCTAATACTTGCCTCGCAAAGTTAAATGTCTCTCTCCAAGGTTGCGAACACACAGCGTAACCACTAACTAGCCTCGAACGATGCCAATTTTGGTGTCCACTAAGATCGTCTCCCTCTCCCTCTACCCTCGTTTAGGATAGAGAAGGCTTAATGGGTGGCAGCAAACTCTCAACCAAACTCAACCACCATGGTCACGACCCTCCAGCATTGCCCAAGGCATCCACTTGGTCGAGTCTTGGCTTTAGCACTGGCTCAGGCATATATATATGAAAAAATAACACTAATAGTCCTTGAACTTTGGCAGAATGTACAATGTAGTCCATAAACTTTTGACTTGTTCAATTTAGCCCCTGAACTTTTAATACATGTTCAATTTAGTCCCTAGATCATACGAAAATGTTCATTATTATCTCTGCTATTAAATTAATAAAATGACTACATTGACCATTTGTCTATAGTTGAGGGAATATATTGAACATGTAGCAAAAGTCTATAGATCACATCGAACAAACTAAAAGTTCATGGATCATATTGAACATTAGACTAAAGTTCAATGATCAGATTGAACAAATTAAAAGTTCATTTACCACATTGCACATTCTGCCAAAGTTCATCTATAGTTCATGGATTATATTGAACATGTAGCAAAAGTCTAGAAATCACATTAAACAAACTAAAAGTTCAGGGATCATATTGAACATTAGACTAAAGTTCAATGACCAGATTGAATAAATTAAAAGTTCATGTACCACATTTCACATTCTGTCAAAGTTCAGGATATATATATATTATATATAGAGAGAGAGAGAGAGAGAGATGGTTGTGGGAGCTCCGGGAATAACTGACAACGGGACCCCACTGGCAGCGGAAGCCCGTCTAGGCGTACTTGTGGTTGATGGTGACGGTTGGTCGTGCGCAGTGCAGTGTTGATGGTCGTCTTGTGTAGATGCGCAAAGGCCAAAATGATGGCAAACACGTACAAACTGGGAGACCCAAGCGGCAAATTCGACCTTACGAGTAGCTATCTACACCGAAATTCTAGCACGAAAAGAATTCCTAGCAGACAAAACAAAGAAGCCATTTTCCTTTTTCTCTGAAAGAAAGGGTGAGGTTGAGGACAACTCGAATGTCACGGCTTCGCTTAGCCTTGAGCAGAGACTGTTTATTTCGATAGTAGCAACTTCATTCTTCTCGAGAGCTCTCTCTCTCTCTCTCTCTCTCTCACACACACACACACACACACATATATATATATATATCCCGAACTTTAGCAGAATGTACAATGTGGTATATGTACTTTTAATTCGTTCAATCTGGTCATTGAACTTTAGTCTAAAGTTCAATATGATCAATGAACTTTTAGTTTGTTTAATGTGATCTATATATTTTTGCTACATGTTCAATATAGTCCCTGAACTATAGATAAATGTTCAATATAGTCATTTTATTAAATTAAAATCAGGGATAATAATGAACATTTTCGTATGATCCATGAACTAAATTGAACATGTATTGAAAGTTTAGGGGCTAAATTGAACAAATCAAAAGTTTAGGGACTACATTGTACATTCTCCCAAAGTTCAGGGGCTATATTGAACAAATTAAAAGTTCATGGACCACATTGCACATTCTGCCAAAGTTCAAGGACTATTAATGTTAATTTTTCATATATATATATATATATATATGTATGTATGAAAAAATATATATGAAAAAACAAAGAAGCCATTTTCCTTTTTCTCTGAAAGAAAGGGTGAGGTTGAGGACAACTCGAAATTCTAGCACGAAAAGAATTCCTAGCAGACAAAACAAAGAAGCCATTTTCCTTTTTCTCTGAAAGAAAGGGTGAGGTTGAGGATAACTCGAATGTCACGACTTCGCTTAGCCTTGAGCAGAGACTGTTTATTTCGACAGCAGCAACTTCATTCTTCTCGAGAGGTCTCTCATCACATCTACAATGAGCAACTTCTTTTGAATTCTGAACATGATAGCCAGCTTCGTCGTATCAGGAACGCCCCTCTTCAACATGGATTCGTCCTCCATTATTTTGGTGGCAAAATGTTCCAATGCGATCGCGCACAAAGCAATGATGGTACGAAAAGCGGCCACTTCCGTCGCAATTCCACATGGAGCCTCGGCTGACATAGATTTGAGTGTGCTCAAGTCGTGCTTTTGCACCGATTCACTTTCACTTTCAAGGAGTACCCTCAAAGCTGCCAGCAAGCGGCTCCCTACCAAGTCCGAATCTCCTAAAGTTACCTATAATTGAAGAAAGTGCAAAAAATGCACATTGTCACAAATGATCGGAATCGATTAAACACAGATATTGATGTCTACAAATTTACGAATAGAAGGGTAAGAGAAATGCATTTATACTCGTGCAGCATTCCCTGATGCTCATAGTTTGTGCATAAATTCTGAAATAATGACAGATTTGAACTACTCTTCTGAAACATAATACCAATATAAGGAAGAAGAAAACCTTGAGATCAGGAGCTTCTCCATCTAGATTTAACCGGGACAAGATTTCTCGCTGCCACGGAGCCGGTAAAGAGAAATTTGGTGATGAAACCCCAGCAGCCAAACTTCCAGCATCTGTTAGGGACTTCTTTCCATATAGCCTAAAGGCCCTAGATGAGAGAGATGACATAGCCCATCCAAGAGAAGATGCATTAATATCTTGTCCTCCAAAAGGATGATCCTTCGTGTTAAGATCGCTGAGAGCATTCTTAATTTCCTTCTCAAAATCAAGAAGAAACCGGCATCTCTTGTTTACCTGGCATGAATTAAAAGGTTTATCACATGACTGTCACCGAAGAAAGAACTTTGTGTAAGGCATCACTAAGGTCGCCAAGAGCATAAAAATGCTATGAGCTCCAATGCAAGGTCATGATAGCCGAATAACACAGCATCCAATCATTTCTCAGAGGAGGAAAAGAAGAAGCAGCAGCTACCAGGTTCTCTTCATCGACATATCTCCACCCAAGAAATATTCTAAAAAGGAAAACAGAATAAAAAAAACGAATTCATCATGAAATGTAATCACAAACAAGCCTAGGTCGAATAAATAATTTGCAGGTGAATGATGGAGGCCGAGAGCCTCTTGCTCTATTCATTTAATAACACTGGATGAAAAAAAAAATTAGGGTGGTTAGTTTGAGCAATCCTTTGACCCACTGAAAGTTTGAGATATTGCCTCCCGTTGAAATTGCGAAAATGACACACGAACCACCCTAATAGATAAACAAATAATAATAATAGTTACTATTGTTGTTGTTATAATTTAGACAAAAATTATTATCATGGTCCAATTCATTTATACAAAGTTATTAAATAGCAAGTCAGTCTTGTTTTCTCGACAAAACTCCTTATCTTTTGTTGATGTCAAATTGAAATCAACTCACAAGATGCACATTTCGACGTAATGTCAATATTTGGTATTTAAATTTCATTGTTAAGTATGCTCAGGCGAGAGTACTATCATGATGGGCAATCTCCGGAGAGAGTGCCCACTCATATGCCAAAGTACTAAATTGCGAAGCTCGATATGGGATGAGTCAAAGTAGACAACATATCAAGTGAGTTAATCCACGGTGTCACATAATTTGATTTCAAGGAGTTCAACTATTAAAGTCAAAACCAATATCAGATTGGCTCATGCCAAAAGGGATTAATTCTAATTGATTTTTACTTATTTGTCTATGTGGATAGTACGGATCATACTAATCAGATGTCGTGCGAGGAAGAAATAACTAATTAAAGATTCTTATTTTGATATGAATATGGACGGTGCACAAAAGAACAAACGAGCATAGAGGGTGAACAAGATTATTTGAAATCAGCATCTACGAAACGCGACACTTCTTTTTTAAATAAGAAGGAAAGAAAAAAGAATTTGAAGTTTCCTCAATGCATATACTTTTGAGTTTAGAATTAGGTTCCGCTTGTTTCACGGAAAATGAGTGATTTGAAAAATATTTTTCAAAAAATAATCGTTTATATCTCTTAAAAAAATGAATAAATGAATTTTTTTTCTTATCGCCTATGAAAATAGTTGAGCATAGATTGTTATCGATGATGAAAATATTTTTCCATGATTAATTTTTCTAAATGATATAAGTGATTACTTTTCGGAAAATATTTTTCAAATCGCACATATTCCGTGAAATAAACGGAGAAAGACATTCCCTCAAATTAGTCTTTATGATTACTTAATTCCCACGTCTGGTCCACTCGACTAGTATACGCGGATGATTAGCTGTGCATACCAAAAATCTCAGAATAATTACTTTAAAGGCAAAATACATTTGCTTCTTTTATGCTCCTCGTGTTGTTCCCAGTCCCATGAAAAAAAAAAAAGGGAAGACTTTAATTAAAATTTTATTTAAAAAAAAAAAGGGAAGACTTTAGGTAAGTCTTTCTTCTTATATAATGAACCTAGGAGATGTCTCTTCCTCTCACGTCGCCTCTTTCTCACGTCGAACCAAATCTCGGAGTCAAACCATGACGGGCTTCACCAACACCACTAACAGGCCTTTGACCGAGCCCAACAGCTCAAGGAATTTGAAGAATCCAAGCTCTGAGTCAAAGGCTTTGTCGATTCCGGCCTCTCCTCCATCCCTGGCCTCTTCATCCACCCGCCAGAGACCCTCTCTGATCTCAAACCCGGCCAGCCTAGGCCCGTTTCAGTCCATTCAATCTCGGCCGCCGACCTCTCCGGTTGTAACTCCAGCGGACGGCCCTCCGTCGTTGAAGAAGTAGGGCGCACGGCTCGCGAGCTCGGATTCTTCCAGGTAGTCAACCATGGTGTGCCGACGGAGATCCGGCATGATGACGGCGGTGAAGGCCTTCAACGAGCAATCAATGAAGGAGAAAGTTAAAATTATGTCTCGAATTTGAGCCCTGCGAACGAAATCAGATTTGAAACTATCTGTTATTTGCGGATGTCCGAAAATTTCAAGGTGGAGAAAGTTATCTTGATTTCAATTCTGCCAAGGAAAGGATAAGAATAAAATAACAGAAAATTTAAAGAAAGGAAATTCCAATCTTGGACCAGAATTGCAATATTGCAACGGGATTTACGTGGCCCACGTCGGAGAACTCCTCTGCAGGTTTGTGGGCAATATATATAATTCTAGTTGACGTCTTCGTCAAGTGTAAGAGAGAAAGCAGAGGGATCTCTTTGTGCCCAGAGAAAAAAATACGAGCGATTTCGTGTATGCTTGAGGTGCTGAATCTGTGCGAAGTCTTGAACTGCCATATTATCGAGTGAGTGCTTGCTATTGGGTCTACGTTTTGTTCGCGAAATTACATCAAGAATTCAAATGTCGAAGCCGATTAAATCTTGAGTTAGATTTGTATTTTAATTCCTTTGCGAGATTGATAGATTATTTCACTAGGAATTGAGGCTAAATAATTCTTGGATGTAATTGGGGCTTGGCGTAATTTGTAATCACCGAATTGTATCGAATTCGTTGCTGCACGAATCACGTACTGATGTTCGATTTACTTTACCCGTTCTGTCTAATTTATTTGATCAATTCCTTGGTTTCACGCAACAGAGAAGATGATGATCTACAAGAGGGAGATGGAGACAAGGGTCGCGTACTTCTCCAACGTTGACTTGTTCCACTCCAAAGCCGCTAGCCGGAGGCCACAACCAAGCCGCTTCAAAGTAATATAGTTCAGACTAATGAAAAGGAATAATGTCGAAAGGACGCGCTCCGGATAAGGTTGGAGCCGAAAGTGGATGTGGCGCCCGTCCCAGGCGCTCTCGTCATGAACGTCGGTGACATCCTCCAGGTAAGCTTTCCTTGAGCACTAGGGAGCGTCTTCGGTGCCAGTAACTATAAAGGTACGTGAAACAGCAAAATAGAAATCTATTTACGCGATTTCGAATTTTTTTCTGTTCAGATCATATCCAACGACGAGTACAAAAGAGCAGAACACCGGGTGCTAGCCAACCCCAGTCGAGAGGCGCGTGTATCGATAGCAGTTTTCTACGACTCGAGCAATATGGAGATCCAGTTTGGACCATTGCCGGAGCTCATATCCCCGGATAAACCTGCCGTGTTTCGGCAGTTCACCGTGGTAGAATACTTGAGGAATTTCTTTACTACGGAGTTCGATGAAAGTCTTGTAGATTACTTTAGGGCATGATTGAGAGGTGCATAGGCCAAAAAAGATGTTATAAGAATAAACTGGCTTCACTGATACTGGAGGAAATTATGGATCCTTTCCCTTTTTTTGTGTGTGTGATCAAGTTAACTTTTTTCAAATGTTTCATGATTTATTTTCTTTCTTTCTTTCTTTCTTTTGTTCCAGGTTGCAATGCATTTTTCAAAACTAGAATTCACAAGCCTTCCAAGCATCAAGAATCCTACTAATCGGACATCGCGTGATAGAATAACGACGACCAAAATTTTTCAGGAAACGGATCGCCTAACATTTCCTCATAAGGTCAGGCTCTGCCCTTGAAATATGGGCCGTTTATGTTATGAATGGACGGCTCAGATTTTTATTAATAAAAATATATATAATTTAAAAAATTACCCTCTAAAAATAGAAAATTTGAGTCGTCCGTCTAAAAACAGACAGCCCAGGTCCCAAGGTGAGGCGCTTAACCTTCTGTGGAAAGGTTAGGCAATAAAATGATTGCGCAGGAGTCTCTTTAAGGTACCCTTACCTCTTAAAATTATATACTATTTGTCCCAATTTCTTACGACTAAATCCGATGAGAGCGAGGAGTAATTGATGAGGCAAAAGAGCCTCGACGAGGAGCGGCTCCTAACAGACTTCTAAAATAGAAACTGAATTGCAAATCAAACAGAGAGAGATCGTACTTGAAATATATGTGTAAAACTAAAATTAACTCACAAAAAATGCCTTTCAAGGTATTACTAATATTCAACATTAGAACTCTAATATTAAGCGTGTTCGGGCAAAAAACTCTACTGAGATTATGACTTCCTGAGAAAGTACTTGTATGCACGCCAAAATACAAAATCATGAGCCTCGGTACGGGATGGGCCAAAAAAAGATAATACCTAAAGTGAGTAAATCATTGGGTGTCGCACAATTTAATTTGAAGGAGTTCAACCATTAAATTCAAAACCAATCTTAGATTGGTTCATGTCAAAGTGAATTTCTAGTAGATTTTCACTGATTTGCCTTTGATGATGGTAGGGTAGTCAATTACGTCCGACCCTTCTCTACCCTTCTCTACCCTACACTACCCTACCCTATCCTATCTAACGCGATTTTCGGGATATTTTAGGATAGGGTAAGAACATGTTCTGGTGATGGGAGTATTTTAGTGATTTTGGGTAGGGTAAGGTAGATTAGATACCCAGGCAATGCCCTGTCAATAGTACTGGATAACATGGATGACGAGCCTTTTCCTATGCAAGAACCAATAAGAATGTAATTTTCATAAAACTTATTTAAATAACCAATCATCTTGGATAACCAATAGAATTATATCACGCCAGCATTCACACATCAGTATTTCGCATAATAGACAACATAATATGGGGAAAAACCACCAAAAAGTCTTAAACATATTGTACATGTGTCAATTCAATCTTAAATCTTTCAACTTGGCTAATTTTTTTTTGTCGAAACAACTTGGCCAATTTAGTACTAAATATTTTGACGATTTGTCAATTCACTCTGAAACTGTTCAATTGTGCCAATTTAATCCTAAAATTATCGACGATTTACCAATTTAGTCTTAAACCTTATAAAGATTTGCTAATTTAACATTTCCTGCTCATTTTGGTAACAAATCACTAACTGAACAATTTTGCTTCATGTCATAACGACAAAAATTATTGTTCACACCTAAATTTTAATCAGTCTTTTCTAGTTTATTTTTAGGAAATTCATAAGAAATTCATAAAAAGTTGAAATATTAAAAAATCAACTTTGGTAGCCTTTGCCAAGCTAAAGTAGCCATTTTTGAAAAAAAAAATTCACATTTTTCACATTTTTTATTATTTTCAAAAAATAGAAAAATACAAAGAAAATCAAGAAAAATAGCATTCGAGTCACAAAAATATAGAAAAGTAGTTAGTATTTTTCTTTTAATTCCCTCTTCATTTTGACCTCAGAAAAAGTTAAAATTCAAGTTCAATTGCATGTATTCCCTTGTTACACATTGAGTTAAATTTAGTTACAAAATGTGATTTGAGTCTTTTAATTTGTCATTTTTTCATTTTTTGGAGTTTTGACATCCAATTTGATTGCCCTATCATTCTTTCAGTTGTCGCTAATGCTGTCCTGCGAAAGCGTTTGTCGTGTATTCTACAGTCCAAGGTCAACCAGTGCGAAGTTTGTCATTCCTTATGTCAAGCATCAGGACAGGGTTCAATGAGAGTTGGCCGACAAATGGACAGTGGAGCGATTGACGCGACGAGCGATCGACACTAATTTTTTCGGTGGAAAAGGAGATGCAACAAACAAAAGAGGATATAAAACAAAAGGGACGGTTGGCCATCGAATTAAAAAAGGTGGGAGTGGTTGAAAAAAAAAAGGATAAGAAGATGAGAAAAAGGATTTATGGAGGTGCTGTGTAAGTCCACCTTCAAGTAATCCACGAAGATTTCTTGGTGGTCTATAAAGCTTGAACCAAGTGTTACTTTTATCAAAAAAAAAAAAAAAGGATGGCAGACAAATGATGGGGATCCTCAAAAACAAAGAGAGTTGAGCGTAAAAGGAAAAAATAAAATAAAATAAGAGGAAGAGGAACCAAGAGCTCCTCTCGTTTTTCAGTCGCTGGCACCCAGCTTGTCTTGAGTTTTCGACCGATTGGACCGTTGGATTGAGCTAATGTTTTGTTTCCAAGGTCATCTTAATCCCTTCTTCATCTCCACCGTTCAGATCGTTCAACGGAACTCTCCTGGTGGTTATGCAACAACTCAATCAGAAGTTGTTACAGGCTACGGGTACTGTTCACCCATCGGCTCGTCTTGGGTTTTCGACTGATTGGACCATTGGATTAAGATGATTTGTGTCCAAGGTTGTTTTAATCCCTTCTTCATCTCCACCGATCGTACCTTTGAAAGGATCCCTCCTGGTGGCTGTGCAACAGCTCAATCAAAAACAATTCCGGTCGCTGATTCTATTTAGGGAGGAGAAGAGCATGAGGGAGGGGGGATCAAAAAAGAGAGGGCACGACCAAAGAAAGCTCTTTTCCTTCTGAATTCACAGATTGCCCAGCTCAACTCGTCTTAATTTGGTCCGCCGATCCATTAAATCGACAATAAGATGAGCTAACTAAGGCTGCTGCCCAACCTCTTTTCATTAAAAAAAAAAAAAAACCAAGGTCAAACAGGCCAAGTTTTGACACTATTCTAAGCTCTAACTGCGTTATTGTCAATATTAGAACCTCAGCGAATCTGGAGTTCGTTTAGTCATAAATTTAGTCCAAAGAGGGACTGTTTTGGGAAAATTTCTAGCAAGCGTGCGAGTGCAAAATCTTGTTTTGAAAGCGAGACGAATGACTTCAAAAGATTACTAACGACGACCCAAATGTCGAATGATGAGGATGCTACTTTGATCGATCTGGTTGTGCTCGTGTTGATATTCCAATGTGACGATCGACGGTGATGCCCATGGAGATGGTAGCCCACTGAGGTTTGGTGATTGAAGAACGATGTCCAATCAAGTCTATTTTTGTGCATCTGATCCACGTATAGGAGTTATTTTTCTTTAAATGTTGCCATTATAGATTTGATTTGCATGTGTTTATCCTAGTCTAGTGTTTATCCCAGTCTAGTGTTTAACATATTTGCTTAATTAAATATTTATTATAACACTGTCAAAGAAAATAAATTCCAAAAAAATGAAAATTTGAAGAAAAGATTTTCAAAAAAAATTGAAAAAATTGCAGAAAAATTCCTAAAATTTTTAGAAATTCCCAAAAATTGAGGATTTGATCCAGTATGCTCCTCACTTACCACTATGTGGAACCTGTGAGTCATAAATTTCCGGCACGTCAAGGGTTGAGCTTCAATAATGGACTTGAGTGGGCAAACAGACATTCCCCTGTTAAAAGGTAGGAGTGTCTTGTGTTAGGGGATAGCATAGCTGCTTATCAAGCTCAGACTTGTCTACGCGTCCTTCGCTGATATCAGAGCCAATGCTATTTTTGGGGTTTCTTTTTCGTTCTCATTGAAATTGACGATAATGCTCTTTGGAGGTAAAATGCCTAGATTAGGATTAGGGTCAATTAAGTGGCCAATCCTTCTGCTTAGATTTTCAAGTCTCGCCTTTTTTCTGAAATAACGATTTTGCCTCTTAAAGAATAAATCGTCTTCAATATTCCAATGACTAGTGTAAATTACTTAGTATTTGGTGATAAGTCAAGTGAGTGCCCAAACCTTATATCTAAGATTTCTACATTTCATTTCCTTTTAGAAAATGCCGGTTCTACCCTCAAAAAGTAAATCGCTTTCTAACAATTCGAAAATTTGACAAAAAAAATGGATCAATTGAATGGCCAAACCTATTTTTGGCACCTTTTTACTCCGAATTTATTCTGAAATAACGATTTTTTCCTTTTCGAACAAATCGTCCCAAATTGTCTCAAAATTACGACTTTGTCCCCGATGGGCAAAATCATGTCCAAATCATTCCTGAGCTGTGATTGATACTTCTTTAGGCCAATAGGACCTTACTAGGAATGTCATGCCCATTTGATGTGATTTATCTGTATATCTTGATTTTTTTTTAATTTGCGCCCTTACTTTTATTGATTGTGAATGCTATGGTAATCACTTATATCTGCATGAACTTCTAAACTTAGGGTTCGTACCCCACTCACCTGCATGAAATCTTAGTTCAGGTAATTCATTCAACTTAGGTACCGAAAGGGCGTTAACTCTGATAGTTGGCATAACTAAGTCCCCGAACTTATTTCTCTTATTTTTGCAGAATTGAATAGGAACTCTCAACTATTCGATAGGATGGTACAATCGTACCCTCTAAAAAATGATTGGTGGCGACTCCATGACATACACATATTGCACATGTCACTAGACCACAATAAAAGTCGATCACGTATACCTCCGTTGCTATTTGAGTAATGGGTCTTAGGAGAGATCCGCGTCCAGATCAGAAGGGACGACTCATTAGCCCTCGAAAGCAATCTCGAGAGGGTCGCGACAATTACTAATATCTATTAGAATTCTGACTCCTTCATTGTTTAAAACAAAGGAATTAGATAACATTCGTCATGAGTTATCTAACAATATCTAATCTATCTTAATCTACCGATCGAATCAAAACGTATATCACCATTAGTTTCAATTTCCCAGTTGAAACATTGTTGGGAAAAGTTTTATTTTTACATTCGAATGGATTTTTGGAGACTAGAATTCACAATCTTTCCGATAGTCAAAACTCATACTAATCAAACATCATACGAGAGAAATAAAGACCAAAATTTTGTACCAATTGTAAACCAGAAGGAGCCTATGTAAAAATTTTCCCTAATGTGGTTCGCACTAATTGAAATTAATATATACCGCTTAATGGGATTGTTCTATTAAGTCATGATATACATATTCTTAATTAGTTATAATATGGACTAGGTAGTGTAGACCAAGTTAAGCCCAGACGAGAGAGCCTATGGCTAAGAACTCTTTTTAAGTAAGCTCAAGTCCCTACCTTGTCCCTCAGATGCACAAATAAGAATGTGAACTCATTGTTACGTTTTTTTCAGTGATTCTTTCATTCGACGAGTGTTCGAGAGAGGGAATAGAGGGGAAATGTTTGAGTTTTGATTCGTCATCATTCCGCATCAAGTCATGTTGGATTCCAAATCAAGCGTGCGAATCTCGTATCCTCTAACATATAACGTGTTTCTGATTCTGGTTATGGTGATATCGGGATGTGCCATTCTCTTGGCTTACAGTCTAATCTCATAATTCAATTACACATAACTCTCTGTAGAATATCCTTTTAACTCTGAAGAATTTAGAACACATCTCGATATGTTTTTCAACATATCCAACCACAAATTATTCACCCGAATCTAATACTCCACTTATTACGACCCGATTCGACGAGTGCGGGGAGTGATCATCGGAGCTAGAGGACTCAGACAAGGAGCGACTCTTAACAGGTTTCTAGAATGACAAAGTGCATATGAATGAACCGAATTGCAAGCACCGAATAGGAGGAGAGAGTTTATGGAATATATATGTTAAATTGGAATTAACTCATAAGATGCCAATGGCAACATTTTCTATTCAAATTTTAATGCTATGCATGCTCAGACGAGAGCCCTACTAAAATGGGTGACCTTTCTGAGAAATTTGCACTTGTATGTCAAAGTACTAAACTGTGAAGCTCGATATGGGATGGGTCAAATCGGACAAGACACCAACCGAGTTAATCCACGGTCTCAAATGATTTCGTTTCAAGGAATTCAACCAAAGTCGAAGCCAATCTCAGATTGGTTCATGCCAAAAGGAATCAACTCTTATTGATTTTCACTCATTTTGTCTTTGTGGATGGCATGGATCATGAGCCTTTCAAGTATGAGAGAATCACTCAAAACAACTGTCAAATCGAAAAATTAAATAAGATTGGAATTCTATCAAACTTTTATAAAGAAAAACTAATTGCCTCAAAATAAATATCCTATAAATTCGGAAAAACATATAAGATGTCATCAATTCGACCACAGGATAAGATTAGGTGACAAGAACCTATTATTGAACACACGAAATATAGCTGAATGACTAACCATTGAAAGGACGCCTTAAACCTCTATGATTTCCCCAGTTTTCTTCCAAAAATTAACCTCATGCAATCGAGATGCGTTGACTTGTAAGTTTGTTTTTTTCTTCTTCTTACGTTGATTTTTCCATCACTTTGTTAATTGATCTAATTATATTGTTACCAACCATGAATAATACACATGAACCCCCCACCAAGCGCCGATCGAATATCTGGTTTAATACTTTTGTCGGCATTTAGAAAGGAATTAGATTAGTGTTTGTCATGAGCTATCTATCACTAGGGACTGTGTCCGATTCAAGTCGTAAAATGTCACGACCAATAATAATTTGAATCATCCAATTAGGACGTTGTTAGGAAAATTTTCAGCTTTAGATTCCAGTACATCTTTTGAAATTAGAATTAACAAGCCTTTGAGCATGAAGAAACATATTAATCAGGCATACAACTGTTTCAAGATTTCTTTTATCGATATCAAGATTATTTGGAATCAGCATCTACGGAACGAGCGGGACACTTTTGAATTTGAAGTTTCACGTGCATTTGCATGTGCTTTTGTCTTCCCTAGGTTAAAATTACATAGAAAAAGAAAATCGAAAGCACCTGATGATTTTGTTTTCCTAGGTTTCTTTTTCTTACACAATGAATGAATCTATGAGGTGCCTCTGACTCTCACAATCAACTCTTCGCCCGTCCAGCCATCCCTCTCGGCTTGCGCGCTTGCTCTCGCTCTCTCTCTCGCAATGCTCACATCGGTCGAACTGGAACTCAAAGTCGAACCATGACGGGCTTCGCCGACACCACTCAACAAGCCTTCGGCCGAGCCCAAGAGAAAAAGCAATTCGAAGAATCCAAGCTTGGAGTCAAAGGTCTCGCCAGACTCCGACCTCACCTCCATCCCTCTCCTCTTCGTCCACCCGCCCGAGAGCCTCTCGGGCCTCAAGCCCGCCCATCCCAGGCCCATTTTGACCCATTCTATCCCTACCATTGACCTCTCAAGCTAAGGCTCCGGCCGGCAGCCCTTCATCATCAAAGAAGTGGTGCGAGCTCGATTTCTTCCAAGTAGTCAACCACAGTGTGTCGGGCGAGGTCATAGACCGCACAATCACAGCAGTGAAGGCCTTCAATGAGCAACCGGCGGAGGTGAAGGCTAGGATCTACAAGAACCTGGAGAAAGTCTGAGCTTTCTCGAAGCTCATATGAGCAGTGCCTTCACAACAATCAGAACAAAGCTTATAACGAACTCCGTGGCAAAGTACCCCTACCTATCCACAAATATCTACTCCTCAAGAAAGCACAGAGGTCTAGACCTCACCATCATCATCAAAACCCAATGTCTCTGAAATTAAATCAAACAGGTAAAGCGCACAAGCCAAAAGTCGCTACTTTCAGCACCTCATAACGTCATATCTGTCGCGGGCGAAATTCAGGCATGCGGTTCTAATGTGATTCGATTC
The DNA here is from genome assembly GCA_028455895.1 of Rhodomyrtus tomentosa. Classification (NCBI taxonomy): domain Eukaryota; kingdom Viridiplantae; phylum Streptophyta; class Magnoliopsida; order Myrtales; family Myrtaceae; genus Rhodomyrtus; species Rhodomyrtus tomentosa. The sequence continues at coordinate 4,556,469 of JAPCWY010000003.1, read as the reverse complement.
TTTCGGACCCAACTCCACACTCTGGAACGGGTTTCCCTCCGCATCAAAGTAATCTTCCCTCAGCAGAAGTACCATCAAATCCACCCACTCGGGCCACGGATACGAAATCTGATCGGCCGTCGTCGTCGTCGATGGGTTCGACGATTTAGAGGGCTCTCTGTGATGGAAATTATTCTCCATCCCCAGGACGAATTGGGGACTTGCGTTGATGGGTTTCGAAGAATTGAGCTCCTCGAGCACATCGTTCCCAGTGAAGTCAAGCCCGAAGTTGGGGTCCGGGGTTTTAGTGTACTTGCGGGAAAGAGCGGAGGTAATGACGAATCTGAGGTTCGGGAAGTGAATTTTCAGATGCCAACGGCTTGTTGGGAAGAGTCTTTGCATTGAGCCACTGGGAGTTTTGGTGGCAGATCGAAACAGAAGAAGTCTCGCGAATAGACGAGTCACAAGGGATTCCGGTTGACCCAATTCAGGTTGAAACTCACGTACTGTGGAAGGAGAAATCTCGCGCCAATTTTGTATGCAATGCATATATAATACTACATATGTTTACGGGGTTGCAATTTGTTTTGCTTGGGCTCCATTCATTTTGAGAAAGAAAAAAAAAGGAACAATTTTAAAAATATTTTCTTATTATTTATATCTCTCATAAAATTGAATAACGTGGCCGGTTTCATCATTCACCAAAAATTAATCTCCGCGGCTCCGCCTGCGCCGAGACCGCCATGGCGCCAACCACCATTTCCTTTCGAGTCTGAGTTGAAGATGGTGGGGCGGGCCACTAGTGGAAGCCAATTCGGGTGGGGACAATGTGAGACAAGAGGGGTCCGAAGGGAGTTGAGGTTGCGAGGCTCGAGCAAGAAGCGCTTGAAGCCGGGGTTGATGTCGCGCTCGAGGATGTTGCAGGAGGCGAAGATGGGAAGATTGTGGCGGCCGTTGGTGTCCTCGAGGGTCTGGAGGAGGAGGGCCTTCTCGACGAGCTCGGTGTAGTGGGGCTGTGGAGTCAAGGAGGGCAACGACGCCGACGAGAACGGGGTTGGAGTTGATCTGCGTGGCGGTGAAATTGGAGGAGGGCTAGTGGAGCAATGCGGAGGAGAGATGAGGAGGAGCACGGTAGAGAGTCGGAGACACACAGACGCGAGGGATCGAGGGTGGAGAAGGTAGGCGTAGGTAACTAAGTTTTTTGTTTCTCCATGTAAAACGAAGGAGAAGAACTAAGGAGCCTTCTAGAACTGGGTCCTTTGGCCCATATTTTATTTTTTAAACTATTCAGGTCGGAACCAGCTTGGAACCGCCGGTTTCGAAAATTGTGAAATCGAAACTGGCCCTTAAGAGCCGATTCTAGTTCTGGATCAAACTCGTGGGCCTGGTCAACGGGCCAGTTCCAGGCCCACGGGTCAAACACAATTTTTCCTCTCCATTCTCTCTCTTCCTCTAACTTTGCTATGTACACTAGCGTCACCAAACCAGCCACCATGCCACTGTCCCCGCGCCCCATCCAGTTGCCACTCGCACCTCCTACTACTTGCCTCGCAAAGTTAAATATCTCTCTCCAAGGTTGCGAACACCCAGCGTAACCACTAACCAGCCTCGAACGATGCCAATTTTGGTGTCGACTAAGATCGTCTCCCTCTCCCTCTACCCTCGTTCAGGATAGAGAAGGCTTAATGGGTGGCAGCAAACTCTCAACCAAACTCAACCACCATGGTCACAACCCTCCAGCATTGCCCAAGGCATCCATTAGGTCGGGTCTTGGCTTTAGCACTGGCTCATGCATATATATATGAAAAAATAACACTAATATTCCTTGAACTTTGGCAGAATGTACAATGTAGTCCATAAACTTTTGACTTGTTCAATTTAGCCCCTGAACTTTTAATACATGTTCAATTTAGTCCCTAGATCATACGAAAATGTTCATTGTTATCCCTGATATTAAATTAATAAAATGACCACATTGAACATTTGTATATAGTTCAGGGACTATATTGAACATGTAGCAAAAGTCTATAGATCACATTGAACAAACTAAAAGTTCAGGGATCATATTGAACATTAGACTAAAGTTCAATGACCAGATTGAACAAATTAAAAGTTCATTTATTACATTGCACATTCTGCCAAAGTTCATCTATAGTTCATGGATTATATTGAACATGTAGCAAAAGTCTAGATATCACATTAAACAAACTAAAAGTTCAGGGATCATATTGAATATTAGACTAAAGTTCAATGACCAGATTGAATAAATTAAAAGTTCATGTACCACATTTCACATTCTGTCAAAGTTCAGGATATATATATATATATATATATATAGAGAGAGAGAGAGAGATGGTTGTGGGAGCTCAGGGAATAACTGACAACGGGACCCCACCGGCAGCGGAAGCCCGTCTAGGCGTACTTGTGGTCGATGGTGACGGTTGGTCGTGCGTAGTGCAGTGTTGATGGTCGTCTTGTGTAGATGCGCAAAGGCCAAAATGACGGCAAACACGTACAAACTGGGAGACCCAAGCGGCAAATTCGACCTTACGAGTAGCTATCTGCACCGAAATTCTAGCACGAAAAGAATTCCTAGCAGACAAAACAAAGAAGCCATTTTCCTTTTTCTCTGAAAGAAAGGGTGAGGTTGAGGACAACTTGAATGTCACGACTTCGCTTAGCCTTGAGCAGAGACTGTTTATTTCGACAGCATCAACTTCATTCTTCTCGAGAGGTCTCTCACACACACACACACACACACACACACACACACACACACACACACACACACACACACACACACACACACACACACACACACACACACACACACACACACACACACACACACACACACACACACACACACACACACATATATATATATCCCGAACTTTAGCAAATGTACAATGTGGTACATGTACTTTTAATTTGTTCAATCTGTTCATTGAACTTTAATCTAATGTTCAATATGATCAACGAACTTTTAGTTTGTTTAATGTGATCTATATATTTGTGCTACATGTTCAATATAGTCCATGAACTATAGATAAATGTTCAATATAGTCATTTTATTAAATTAAGATCAGGGAAAATAATGAACATTTTCGTGTGATTCATGGACTAAATTGAACATGTATTGAAAGTTTAGGGGCTAAATTGAACAAATCAAAAGTTTAGGGACTACATTGTACATTCTCCCAAAGTTCAGGGGTTATATTGAACAAATTAAAAGTTCAGGGACCACATTGCACATTCTGCCAAAGTTCAAGGACTATTAATGTTATTTTTTCATATATATATATATGAAAAAATATCTATGAAAAAACAAAGAAGCCATTTTCCTTTTTCTCTGAAAGAAAGGGTGAGGTTGAGGACAACTCGAAATTCTAGCACGAAAAGAATTCCTAGCAGACAAAACAAAGAAGCCATTTTCCTTTTTCTCTGAAAGAAAGGGTGAGGTTGAGGACAACTGGAATGTCACGACTTCGCTTAGCCTTGAGCAGAGACTGTTTATTTCGACAGCAGCAACTTCATTCTTCTCGAGAGGTCTCTCATCACATCTACAATGAGCAACTTCTTTTGAATTCTGAACGTGATAGCCAGCTTCGTCGTATCAGGAACGCCCCTCTTCAACATGGATTCGTCCTCCATTATTTTGGTGGCAAAATGTTCCAATGCGATCGCGCACAAAGCAATGATGGTACGAAAAGCGGCCACTTCCGTCGCAATTCCGCATGGAGCCTCGGCTGACATAGATTTGAGGGTGCTCAAGTCGTGCTTTTGCACCGATTCACTTTCACTTTCAAGGAGTACCCTCAAAGCTGCCAGCAAGCGGCCCTCTACCAAGTCCGAACCTCCTAAAGTTACCTATAATTGAAGAAAGTGCAAAAAATGCACATTGTCACAAAGGATCAGAATCGATTAAACACAGATATTGATGTCTACAAATTTACGAATAGTAGGGTAAGAGAAATGCATTTATACTCGTGCAGCATTCCCTGATGCTCATAGTGAAGGAAAATTTGTGCATAAATTCTGATATAATGACAGATTTGAACTACTCTTCTGAAACATAATACCAATATAAGGAAGAAGAAAACCTTGAGATCAGGAGCTTCTCCATCTAGATTTAACCGGGACAAGATTTCTCGCTGCCACGGAGCCGGTAAAGAGAAATTTGGTGATGAAACCCCAGCAGCCAAACTTGCAGCATCTAGAGGAGCTCCATCGTACTTAAGTTCGATAGCGTCATATCGATTTGAAGGCATCAAAAACCCATAATCCAGAAGAAAAAGATCATTGCTCAAACAACCATAATTAAGAAGTAAAGGATCATTAGCTCTGATTTCTTACTCAGCAACAACCTGGAGAGAGTTGTAAGAAATGAGACTAACACCGAACATTATCACACTACATAACAGCTAACAAAACTAGGGACAGTCAGTGAACAGAACCTTTCTCCAAGAAATAAAGACAACACAGAGAAAGCAAAATTTGAAAAAAAAAAAAAAAAGAAGAAGAAGCAAGAATACGCAAACATGCCTTGACTAGCACTTCCGGTTGTTCTCCACCTTGTTCCTGGACAATGTGTGCATTTGGCTCGAAGCTATGGTTGCACATATCTATGAGTGGAAGCATCGTAGGCGCATCGCTGTAGGCCCCTGTTAGGGACTTCTTTCCATATAGCCTAAAGGCCCTAGATGGACGGTGCACAAAAGAACAAACGAGCATAGAGGGTGAACAAGATTATTTGAAATCAGCACCTATGGAACGCGACACTTCTTTTTTAAATAAGAAGGAAATAAAAAAGAATTTGAAGTTTCCTCAATGCATATACTTTTGAGTTTAGAATTAGGTTCCGCTTGTTTCACGGAAAATGAGTGATTTGAAAAATATTTTTCAAAAAATAATCGTTTATATCTCTTAAAAAATGAATAAATGATTTTTTTTTGTTATAGCTTATGAAAATAGTTGGGCATAGATTGTTATCGATGATGAAAATATTTTTTCTTGATTAATTTTTTTAAATGATATAAGCGATTAATTTTCGAAAAATATTTTTCAAATCGCATATATTCCGTGAAACAAACGGAGAAAGACATTCCCTCAAATTAGTCTTTACGTTTGCTTAATTCCCCGTCTGGTTCCCTCGATTAGTATACACGGATGATTAGCTGTGCATACCAAAAATCTCAGAATAATTACTTTAAAGGCAAAATACATTTGCTTCTTTTATGCTCCTCGTGTTGTTTCCAGTCCCATGAAAAAAAAAAGGGAAGACTTTAATTTAAATTTTATTTTTAAAAAAATGTTGAGCTGGATGATTCCTCCATTCTATTCAATCTCGTTTATTAATTTGATTTTAATATGAGGTTAAATTCCATAAAAAAGGAAAATCAAAAGCACCCGTTGACTTTAGATAAGTCTTTCTTCTTATATAATGAACCTAGGAGATGTCTCTTCCTCTCAGATCGCCTCTTTCTCACGTCGAACCAGAACTCGGAGTCAAACCATGACGGGCTTCACCAACACCACTAACAGGCCTTTGACCGAGCCCAATAGCTCAAGCAATTCGAAGAATCCAAGCTCTGAGTCAAAGGCTTTGTCGATTACGGCCTCTCCTCCATCCCTGGCCTCTTCATCCACCCGCCAGAGACCCTCTCTGATCTCAAGCCCGGCCAGCCCAGGCCCATTTCAGTCCATTCAATCCCGGCCGCCGACCTCTCCGGTTGTAACTCCGGCGGACGGCCCTCCGTCGTGGTGGGGCTTCCTCTTTTTTGTCGTGCATGAGTCAGGAGAGAACCAAGACTTGAAGCCAAAGAAAAAGACAAAAGGGGTAAGTGCTCTCTTTGACCAGAATTGCAATATTGCAATGGGATTTACGTGGCCCACGTTGGAGAACTCCTCTGCAGGTTTGTGGGCAATATATATAATTCTAGTTGACGTCTTCGTCAAGTGTAAGAGAGAAAGCAGAGGGATCTCTTTGCGCCCAGAGAAAAAAATACTAGCGATTTCGTGTATGCTTGAGGTGCTGAATCTGTGCGAAGTCTTGAACTGCCGTTTTATCTAGTGAGGGCTTGATATTGGGTCTCCGTTTTATTCACAAAATTACATCAAGAATTCAAATATCGAAATTGGCCAAACCCAGTCGAGAGTCACGTGTGTCGATAGCAGTTTTCTGCAACTCGAGCAATATGAAGATCCAGTTTGGACCATTGCCGGAGCTCGTATCCCCGGATAAACCTACCGCGTTTCCGCAGTTCACCGTGGAAGAATACTTGAGGAATTTCTTTACTACGGAGTTGGATGAAAGTCTTGTAGATTACTTTAGGGCATGATTGAGAGGTGCATAGGCCAAAAAAGATGATATAAGAATAAGATGGCTTCACTGTAATACTGGAGGAAATTATGGATCCTTTCCCTTTTTTTTTTGTGTGGTCAAGTTAACTTTTTTCAAATGTTTCATGATTTCTTTTCTTTTCTTTCTTTCTTTTGTTCTAGGTTGCAATGCATTTTTCGAAACTAGAATTCACAAGCCTTCCGTGCATCAAGAATCCTACTAATTAGACATCACGTGAGAGAATAAAGGGAAGGGATCGCCTAACATTTCCTCAAAAGGTTAGGCTCTGCCCTTAGAATCCGGGCCGTCTATGTTATAAATGGACGGCTCATATTATTATTAACAAAAATATATAAAAAAAATTAAAAAAAAATTACCCTCTAAAAATAGGAAATTTGAGTTGTACGTCTAAAAACGAACAATCCAGATTCCAAGGTCAGGCGCCTAACCTTCTGAGGAAAGTTTAGGCGATAAAATGATTGCGCATGAGTCTCTTCAAGGTACCCTTACCTCTTAAAATTATATACTATGTGTCCCAATTTCTTACGACTAAATCCAATGAGAGCGAGGAGTAATTGATGAGGCAAAAGAACCTCGACGAGGAGCGGCTCCTAGCAGACTTCTAAAATAGAAACTGAATTGCAAATCGAACAGGGAGAGATCGTACTTGAAATATATGTGTAAAACTAAAATTAACTCACAAAAAATGCCTTTTGAGGTATTACTAATATTCAACATTAGAACTCTAATATTAAGTGTGTTCAGGCAAAAGCGCTACCGAGATGATGACTTCCTGAGAAAGTACTTGTATGCACGCCAAAATACTAAATCATGAGCCTCGGTACGGGATGGGCCAAAAAAAGATAATACCTAAAGTGAGTAAATCATTGGGTGTCGCACAATTTAATTTGAAAGAGTTCAACCATTAAATTCAAAACCAATCTTAGATTGGTTCATGTCAAAGTGAATTTCTAGTAGATTTTCACTGATTTGCCTTTGATGATGGTAGGGTAGTCAATTACGTCCGACCCTTCTCTACCCTTCTCTACCCTACACTACCCTACCCTATCCTATCTAACCCTATTTTTGGGATATTTTAGGATAGGGTAAGAACATGTTCCGGGAGTATTTTAGTGATTTTGGGTAGGGTAAGGTAGATTAGATACCCAGGCGATGCCCTGTCAATAATACCGGATAACATGGATGACGAGCCTTTTCCTATGCAAAAATCATTAAGAATGTAATTTTCATAAAACTTATTTAAATAACCAATCATCTTGGATAACCAATAGAATTATGTCACGCCAGCATTCACACATCAGTATTTCGCATAATAGACAACATAATATGGGGAAAAACTACCAAAAAGTCCTAAACATATTGTACATGTGCCAATTCAATCTTAAATCTTTCAATTTGGCTATTTTTTTTTTGTCGAAACAACTTGGCCAATTTAGTACTAAATATTTTGAAAATCTGTCAATTCACTCTGAAACTGTTCAATTATGCCAATTTAATCCTAAAATTATCGACGATTTACCAATTTAGTCCTAAACCTTATAAAGATTTGCTAATTTAACCTTTCCTGCTCATTTTGGTAATAAATCACTAACTGAACAATTTTGCTTCATGTCGTAATGAAAAAAATTACTGTTCACATCCAAAATTTAATCGGTCTTTTCTAGTTTTTTTAAGGAAATTCATAAGAAATTCATAAAAAATTGAAATATTGAAAAATCAACTTTGGTAGCTTTGCCAAGCTAAAGGAGCCATTTTTGACAAAAAAAAATAAATAAATTTTCATATTTTTCTATTTTTTTTTCAAAAATAGAAAAATACAAAGAAAACCAAAAAAAACAGCATTCGAGTCACAAAAATATAGAAAAGTAGTTAGTGTTTTTCTTTTAATTCCCTCTTGATTTTGACCTCAGAAAAAGTTAAAATTCAAGTTCAATTGCATGTATTCCCTTGTTACACATAGAGTTAAATTTAGCTAAAAATTGTCATTTGAATCTTTTAATTTGTCATTTTTTTCATTTTTTGGAGTTTTGACATCCAATTTGATTGCCCTACCATTCTTTCAGTTGTCACTAATGCTGTCCCGCAAAAGCGTTTGTCATGTATTCTACAGTCCAAGGTCAACCAGTGCGAAGTTTGTCATTCCTTATGTCAAGCATGAGAATAGAGTTCAATGAGAGTTGGCCGACAAACGGACGGTGGAGCGATCGACGCGTCGAGCGATCGACACTAATTTTTTCAGTGGAAAAGGAGATGCAACAAACAAAAGAGGATAGAAACAAAAGGGACGGTTGGCCATCGAATTAAAAAAGGTGGGAGTGGTTGAAAAAAAAGGATAAGAAGATGAGAAAAAGGTTTTATGGAGGTGCCGTGTAAGTCCTCCTACAAGTAATCCACGAAGATTTCTTGGTGGTCTATAAATCTTGAACCAAGTGTTACTTTTATAAATAAATAAATAAAAAGTTCGCAGACAAATGGTGGGGATCCTCAAAAACAAAGAGAGTTGAGCGTAAGAGGAAAAAATAAAATAAAATAAAATAAAGAGGAAGAGGAACCAGGAGCTCCTCTCGATTTTCAGTCACTGGCAGCCGGCTCATCTTGAGTTTTCGACCGATTGGACCGTTGGATTGAGCTAATGTTTTGTTTCCAAGGTCATTTTAATCCCTTCTTCATCTCCACTGTTCGATCTTTGAACGGAACTCTCCTAGTGGTTATACAACAGCTCAATCAGAAGCTGTTCCAAGCTACGGGTACTGTTCACCTGTCGGCTCGTCTTGGGTTTTCGACCGATTGGACCGTTGGATTAAGCTGATTTGTGTCCAAGGTCATTTTAATCCCTTCTTCATCTCCACCGTTCGAATCTTTGAAAGGATCCCTACTGGTGGCTGTGCAATAGCTCAATCAGAAACGGTTCCGGTCGCTGATTCTATTTTGGGAGGAGAAGAGCATGAGGGAGGGGGGGATCAAAAAAGAGAGGGCATGACCAAAGATAGCTCTTTTCCTTCCAAATTGACAGATTGCCCAGCTCAACTTGTCTTAATTTGGTCCAACGATCCATTAAACCGGCGATAAGATGAGCTAACTAAGGTGGCTGCCCAACCTCTTTTCTTTAAAAAAAAATCAAACAAAAATAAGGTCAAACAGGCCATGTTTTGACACTACTCTAAGCTCTAACTGCGTTATTGTCACTTATTAGAACCTCAGCAAATCTAGAGTTCATTTAGTCATGAATTTAGTTCAAAGAGGGACTGTTTTGGGCAAATTTTTAGCAAGCGCGCGAGTGCAAAATCTTGTTTTGAAAGCGAGACGAATGACTTCAAAAGATTACTAACGACGACCCAAATGTCGGACGGCGAGGATGCTACTTTGATCGATTTGGCTGTGCTCGTGTTGATATTCCAATGTGACAATCGACGGTGATGCCTATGGAGATGGTAGCCGGTGATTGAAGACTGATGTCCAATCAAGTCTATCTTTGTGCATCTGGTCCACGTATCGGAGTTATTTTTCTTTAAATGTTGCCATTTGATTTGCATGTGTTTATCCCAGTCTAGTGTTTAACATATTTGCTTAATTAAATATGTATTATAACACTGTCAAAGAAAATAAATTCCAAAAAAATGAAAATTTGAAGAAAATATTTTCAAAAAAAATTGAAAAAATTACATAAAAATTTTAAAAATTTTAGAAATTTCCAAAAATTGAGGATTTGATCTAGTATGATCCTCACTTGCCGCTATAGAAATTTATGACACCTCAAGTGTTGAGCTTCAAGAATGAACTTGAGTAAGCAAACAGACATTTCCCTATTGAAAGGCAGGAGTGTCTTATGTTCGGGGATAGCATAGCTGCTCATCGAGCTCAAACTTGTCTACGCTTCCTTTGTTGATATCAGAACCAATATTATTTTTGGGGTTTCTTTTTCGTTCTCATTGTAATTTACGATAATGCTCTTTGGAGGTAAAATGCCTAGATTAGGATTAGGGTCAGTTAGGTGGCCAATCTTTTTGCTTAGGTTTTCAAGTCTCGCCTTTTTTTTGAAATGATGATTTTACCTCTTAAAGGATAAATCGTCTTCAATATTCCAATGACTAGTGGAAATTGCTTAGTATTTAGCGATAAGTCAAGTGAGTGACCAAACCTTATATCTAAGATTTCTACATTTCATTTCCTTTTAGAAAATGCCGATTCTACCCCTCAAAAGGTAAATCGCTTTCTAAAAATTCGAAAAATTGTCAAAAAAAAGGATGGATCAATTGAATGGCCAAACCTATTTTCGGCACCTTTTTACTCCGAATTAATTCCAAAATAATGATTTTTCCATTTTCGGGCAAATCATCCCAAATTGTCTCAAAATAACGACTTTGCCCCTGATGGGAAAAATCATGTCTAAATCATTCCTGAGCTGTGATTGATACTTTTTTAGGTCAATAGGGCCTTACTAGGAATGTCATGCTGATTTGATGTGATTTATCTCCATATCTTGATTTTTTTATTTGCGCCATTACTTTTATTGATTGTAAGTGCTATGGTAATCACTTCTATCTGCATGAACTTCTAAACTTAGGATTCGTACCTCACTCATCTGCATGAAATCTTAGGTCGGGTAATTCATTTAACTTGGGTATCGAAAGGGCGTCAATTCTGATAATTGGAGTAACTAATTTCCGAACTCATTTCTCTAATTTTCGCATAATTGAATAGGAACTCTCGACTATTCGATAGGGTGGTCCAATCGCACCCTCTAAAAAATGATTGGTGGCGACTTCATGACATGCACATATTGCACATGTCACTAGACCAAACTAAAGTTCGACCACGAATACCTCTGTCACGATTTGAGTAATGGGTCTTAGGAGAGACCCGCGTCCAGACCAGAAGGGATGACTCATTAGCCCTCAAAAGCAACCTCGAGAGGGTCGCGACAATTACTAATATCTATTAGAATTCTGACTCCTTCATTGTTTAAAACAAAGGAATTAGATAGCATTTGTCATGAGTTATCTAACAATATCTAATCTATCTTAATCTACCATTCGAATCAAAACGTATATCACCTTTAGTTTCAATTTCCCAGTTAAAACATTGTTGGGAAAAGTTTTATTTTTACGTTCAAATGGATTTTTCGAGACTACAATTCGCAATCTTTCCGGTAGTCAAAACTCATACTAATCAAACATCATATGAGAGAAATAAAGACCAAAATTTTGTACCGATTGTAAACCAGAAGGAGTCTATGTAAGAATTTTCCCTAATGTGGTCCGCACTAATTGAAATTAATATATACCGTTTAATGGGATTGTTCTATTAAGTTATTATATACATATTATTAATTAGTTATAATATGGACTAGCTAGTGTAGACCAAGTTAAGCTCAGATGAGAGAGCTTATGGCTAAGAACTCTTTTTAAATAAGCTCAAGTCCCTACTTTGTCCCTCAGATGCACAAATAAGAATGTGAACTCATTGTTCCTTTTTTTTCAGTGATTTTTTCATTCGACGAGTGTTCCAGAGAGGGAATAGAGGGGAAATGTTTGAGTTTTGATTCGTCATCGTTCCGCATCAAGTCATGTTGGATTCTAAATCAAGTGTGTGAATCTCGTATCCTCTAACATATAGGGTGTTTCTGATTTTGGTTATGGTGATATCGAGATGTGCCAATTTCTTGACTTATAGTCTAATCTCATAATTCAATTAAACATAACTCTCTGTTGAATATCCTTTAACTCTGAAGAATTTAGAACACATCTCGATATGTTTTTCAACATATCCAACCATAAATTATTCACCCGAATCTAATACTCCACTTATTACGACCCGATTCGACGAGTGCGGGGAGTGATCATCGGAACTAGAGGACTCGGACAAGGAGCAACTCTTAACAGGCTTCTAGGATGACAAAGGGCATATGAATGAACCGAATTGCAAGCACCGAATAGGAGGAGAGAGTTTATGGAATATATATGTTAAATTGGAATTAACTCATAAGATGCCAATGGCAACATTTTGTATTCAAATTTTAATGCTATGCATGCTCAGACGAGAGCACTACTAGAATGGGTGACCTTTCTGAGAAATTTGCACTTGTATGCCAAAATACTAAACTGTGAAGCTCGATATGGGATTTGTCAAATTGGACAACACAGCAACCGAGTTAATCCACGGTGTCAAATAATTTCGTTTCAAGGAATTCAACCAAAGTCAAAGCCAGTCTCAGATTGGCTCATGCCAAAAGGAATCAACTCTTAATGATTTTCACTTATTTTGTCTTTGTGGATGGTACAGATCATAAGCCTTTCCTGTACGAGAGAATCACTCAAAACAACTGTCAAATCGAAAAATTAAATAAGATTGGAATTCTATCAAACTTTTATAAAGAAAAACTAATTGCCTCGAAATAAATCTCCTAGAAATTCGGAAAAACATATAAGATATCATCAATTCGACCACAGGATAAGATTAGGTGACAAGAACCTTTATTGAACACACGAAATATAGCTAAATGACTAACCATTAAAAGGACGCCTTAAACCTCTGTGATTTCCCCAGTTTTCTTCCAAAAATTAACCTCATGTAATCGAGATGCGTTGACTCGTAAGTTTGTTTTTTTCTTCTTCTTACATTGAGTTTTCCATCACTTTGTTAATTGATCTAATTATATTATTACCAACCATGAATAATACACATAAACCCCCCACCAAGTGCCGATCAAATATCTGGTTTAATACTTTTGTCGGCATTTAAAAAGGAATTAGATTAGTGTTTGTCATGAGCTATCTATCACTAGGGACTGTGTCCGATTCAAGTCGTAAAATATCACGACCAATAATAGTTTAAATCGTCCAATTAGGACGTAGTTAGGAAAATATTCAGCTTTAGATTCCAGTACATCTTTTGAAATTAGAATTAACGAGCCTTTCGAGCATCAAGAAACATATTAATCAGGCATACAACTGTTTCAAGATTTCTTTTATGAAGATTATTTGGAAACAGCATCTGCGGAACGAACGGAACACTTTTGAATTTGAAGTTTCACGTGCATTTGCATGTGCTTTTGTCTTCCCTAGGTTAAAATTACATAGAAAAAGAAAATCGAAAGCACCCGATGATGTTGTCTTCCTAGGTTTCTTTTTGTTACACAATGAATGAATCTATGAGGTGCCTCTACCTCTCACGATCGCCTCTTCGCCAGTCCGGCCATCCCTCTCGGCTTGCGCACTCGCTCTCGCTCTCTCTCTCTCGCAACGCTCACATCGGTCGAACCAGAACTCAGAGTCGAACCATGACGGGCTTCGCCGACGCCACTCAACAAGCCTTCGGCCGAGCCCAAGAGATAAAGCAATTCGAAGAATCCAAGCTTGGAGTCAAAGGTCTCGTCAGACTCCGGCCTCACCACCATCCCTCTCCTCTTCGTCCACCCACCCGAGATCCTCTCCGACCTCAAGCCCTCCCATCCCAGGCCCATTTCGACCCATTCTATCCCTACCATTGACCTCCCAGGCTACGGCTCCGGCTGGCGGCCCTTCATCATCGAAGAAGTGGCGCGAGCTCGGTTTCTTCCAAGTAGTCAACCACGGTGTGCCGGACGAGGTCATAGACCGCACAATCACAGTAGTGAAGGCCTTCAATGAGCAACCGGCGGAGGTGAAGGCTAGGATCTACCGGAGGGACTTCAAGACCGAGGTCAGGTTCTTGTCCAACGTCGACTTGTTTAATACGAAAGCGACTAGCTGGAGGTAAACAACAATCTCCAGCTCCTTTTGTTTTGCATAAAATTGAGGATTTGAAAAAAAAATTCCTAAATATGACCGCTTTATATAATTACCAATTAAAAATATTCTCATCATCTACCACAAATCATGTCTAAATATTATCGTGAACAATAGAAAGATATTTTATTTATTCACAGTTTTAAGTGATAAAAAGGAATTATTTAAAAAAAAGAAGGAGAAAATAGTTTGACAGCCAAAAAGAATTAGTTCAAACCAATTCAAGGAAGAACGTTGCAGGGACTCGCTCCATGTAAGGCTAGAGCCGAAACTGGACACAGAAGAGATCCCAGAGGCGTGCAGAAATGAGGTGATCGAATGGAATCAGCAGATCCAACGGCTGGAAGGCATCCTTATGGGACCGTTGAGCGAGGGCCTAAGACTGAATCTCGAGAAGTTCCAGGAATTGACACACCCCGAGCGTCGGATGATGGTGGCGAACTACTATCCATAATGTCCTCAGCCCGATCTGACGGTCGACCATGTGTCCCACACAGACCCGGGCTTGATCGCAGTTCTCCTGCAAGACCACCTCCCCGGTTTGTAGGAGAAGCACGGGGACGAGTGGGTGGACGTCCTGCTCATCCCAGGTGCTCTGGTTGTGAACATTGGTGACATCCTTCAAGTGAACTTTTCCGGTTTGAGTCCTAGCTGTGAGTGTCTCCAAAGCACCTTGGTTAAAAAGTAACATAATGCGATCAAACATACATCTACTTAACTTTCATCTCAATCTTCACCAAATCATGTCCAACGGCGAGTACAAAAGCGCCGCTCACCAGGTGTTGGCCAACCCTAACCGAGAGGCACGCTTGTCGATAGTAGTTTTCTACAACTTGAGCGATTTGGAGGCTTAGGTCAAACCGTTGCCGGAGCTCCTATCCACAAATAAACCTGCTGCTTTTCGGCAGTTCGCCATGGGTGAATACTTGAAGGTTCTCTATACTGCGCCTTTGGAGGAAAGTATGTTAAATCACTTCAAAGCACATGATTGAGAGTACGTATGCAGCCCAAAAAAGATAATTCGGAAATAAGATTCATTCCTTGTATTACTGGAGGAAAAATTGGATTCTTCCCCTAAATTCCACTGCTCATTGAAGTGTAGTCTTTTGTATTTTGTATTTTCTTCTTTCTTTTTTCTTGGTCAAGTCAAACTTACTTCAAATAAAGCTTTCTTAAATGTATTTTAAATCAGATTTGGGCAAAAAACACGTCATTTTAGTCATGTCATTACTACGTACGAGAGAGAAAATATTAAAAGAAAAAAAAAGTCACTTGAGCATTTTTCGTTAATCAAATTGGAGGGAGTTAACAAAAGGGGTTGATTGTAGACGTGGCCAAGGGCCGCAAACTGCTGGTTCCGAGCCGTGAATCGGCGGTTCCTGTTCGTGGCAAAGGATGTACCGAAATCGGCCCTTGAAGGGGCGGTTCTAATTCTAGGCCGATTCCAATTTCGATTTTTAAATTTAATTTTTAAAATAATAAATTATCAATGATAAATTATAATCAAATTGTACATTGTAATCCAATTTGAGGGAAAAAAAAAAAAGAGGGTAAAGTACTTGAACTTAATAAATTATGCCTACATATATTCTTGGAAATAGAAGAATCAAAACTCATGTAGTTCTTTTACATTTGATGACCCCATCTTATCTCATCGTCAATCATCGCTATCCATTATGGTACCCGTGGCGATGGTATCTCCACCATCATCATTGAAGAATTTGTCGTCTCGATCCATATTTTGTTGTCGAAATTTAGCCTTTGTCCAGTCATCGACACAAGCTTGAGCCTCCATAGCATCCGAATTTAATCTTAAACGGCAGGCGTTCAAAATAATCTTCCAGCGTTAAATGTTTGTTTAACTGCAACCGTTGAAGAAGAGGTTGCTAACATCTGTCTTGCGATGAGAGCGAAAATTA
Source organism: Rhodomyrtus tomentosa (assembly GCA_028455895.1). Taxonomy (NCBI): domain Eukaryota; kingdom Viridiplantae; phylum Streptophyta; class Magnoliopsida; order Myrtales; family Myrtaceae; genus Rhodomyrtus; species Rhodomyrtus tomentosa. The sequence continues at coordinate 4,540,441 of JAPCWY010000003.1, read as the reverse complement.
GGTAATCGTTTGAGTAACTTTTCTATCACTCCATAATTTTGAAATCTATGCCGTGTTCGGAATCATGAAACTCAAAGTAATTGGTAAATTGTTTATAATAGGCAAATATTATTTTTTGCTCCATTTTATCTTTTTTTCCCTACTCATGAATAGATTGTACCCTCTACCAAGTCTACCACTTTCCTTGCATTGTGGGAAATTAGATTGGGAAGCTGCACTATCACATAAATCATATTTTCCAAAAAATTCATTATATAATGCTACCATGGCGTCTTTAACCTCTTCTTGTATAGTTTTAATATCTTATTTTCATTTAAATGTAAACAATCATAATAACAAATGCGAAGATAATCATATAAATCATTTAATTTAGTACATAAACAAGAAAAACGTTGATATAATAATTTAACCATTTTTCTCGCATTGCTATAATAGTAGGAGCTAATTGAACATTTTTTTCATAATCACAAAAAACACCAACAATATTAACATATTCTATTACAAATAAATGCTAAAGTACAAGTAGCGTTATTAAAAACTTTCAAAAAAAAAATTTGCAAACATCTCAATTTTGCGGGAAGAAACTAATTTCGGAATATTATTCGAAATAAACGAACATAATAAATCTTTGTAATCAAAAGAATGATGAAGCAAGTTGTAGATAGAGTTCCAACGAGTCGGAACATCTTTTGAAAATCTTTTTTTCTTTTTTTTCCATTTTGTTTATAAAATATGCCCCATTCTTTCATAACTTGGGGACGGGTCTATAAAAATTTAATTGCTCTATTTATTGGGGTGGGAAAAACCGCAAGAGTTTGTAAACAATCTTATACACATAAATTTAAAATAATACAAGAACATCAAATGTGAAAAACTTATCCATCAAAAGAGAGTTTACCAATATTTTCTAATTCGGGAGTGGAAGCAGTGTCTGTCGCAGCATTATCAAAATTAATTGAAAAAAAATTTATTAATCAAATTATATTCTTTTAAAACTTGCATAATTATTCTACAAATATTATTGGTCGTATGCCTTTCATCAAACACTTGAAATGCAAGAACTATTTTTTAAATGTTTCAATCGTCACATATCCAATGACATGTGATACTCATATAAGAATGAATTTATTAAGGATCACTCCAAATATCACTACCTATATGCGTACATTGAAATCCGTAAAAAAAATTTGTCAAAGACTTTTTATTTTTTTTATAAACCTTAAAAAATTTGTGTTTAAGAGTAGTTCTCGGAACAAGTTTTGCTTGCGGGATACATGTAGTGTTTATCAAATAATTCAAACCAAAATTTTCACCAGTATAAACAATAATTGTTCGATGGAAACATATTTAGCTAATATCTCTTTATAAAGTTTATCAGTGTAACGGAATAAAGGATGAGTATTAGGATTGATGTACCTAAAAATTTATAGTTAGTTGGTGTCAATCCCCGCTTGTATTACATGTTTTTGTGTCGAATGCCGATGGTATATTCCATAGTTGTCTCCCGCCTTAAAATTGTATAATTTAATACAATATTTATAGTTTACCTTATACTTGTCTATGTCTACATGTACTTTATCGAAGTGTTGCCATAAGTTGGATGTACCCTCCTGGAGGCTCATTTGCTGTCGATGATTCTTCGATACTTGTAGTAAGATGAAGACTTTTTTGCGTTGGGATATACTTGACATTGGATTGGGAACAACATTGATATTGTCATCATTATCTACCCAACATGCATAATTACAAGAATTATATCCAAGATGAGGATAATTGAATTCTCCCGGCGGACTCTTTTCAATATATCTGCTTACACTTGCCATTTTTTTAGAGAATTGATCGGAAAGTCGATTTAGAAAATTTAGCCGAAATTAAGAGAATTGAGCAGATTGAGAAAATTTGAGAGAATTTGTGAGGAAAAATGAAAGAGTGTAGGTATTTATAGATGGAGAGGGTATAATTAGACTAATTTATTAAGAAAGGAAAAAAGGGATCGTTGGGAAAGAGCTGTTGGGCCTAATGACCGTTGGGTGGGCCCAACGACTAATAGCCGGTTCCGAATTTTCCTAGAACTGGCTGGCCCGATCAATGGGCCGGTCCGGTTATTCCACAGGCCAATTCAAGATCAAAATCGGCCTGTGGCCTTGCCTAGTTTAGAGGGTATTTATGGAAATCTCAACTTATTTATAGATGCATCCAAGTGATTATAAGCAAACTGTATTTGTGTTTGGTGTAAAAAATGGCATCATAATGTTGTATTTATATTTACAGCTTATGGACGATGTTTTTCTCAGTTGGGACTTCCACTAAAAAAAAAAAAAAAGAGTTTATTTCCCTCTTGCGTAAAATCATTTGTCACGCGATCGAAGGGGTTTTGACTCATCCAGATCTTTCCTTAACGCTTTCTATTTCCTTCGTCACCGGAAACTCACGTTCCAACCCGAACCAGAACTCAAGAGTCGAACCATGGGGGTCACCAGCACCAGTCAACCAGCCGTCGACCGAGCCCAAGAGCTCAAGCAGTTCGAAGATTCCAAGCTCGGGGTCAAAGGTCTCGTCGACTCCGGCCTCACCTCCCTCCCTTCCCTCTTCGTCCACCCGCCTGAGACTCTCTCCGGCCTCAAGCCCGGCCGCCCCAGGCCCGCGCCCGATTCGATCCCCACCATCGACCTCTCCGGCTGCGACTCCGGCCGGCGGCCCTCCGTCCTCGGGGAAGTGACGCGAGCGGCCCGCGAGCTCGGCTTCTTCCAGGTGGTCAACCACGGCGTGCCGGCGGAGGTCCTTGACCGCACCATCGCGGCGTTGAAGGCCTTCCACGAGCAGCCGGCGGAGGCGAAGGCGAGGATCTACCGGCGGCAGTCGGAGACGGGCGTGTCCTTCTTCTCCAACGTCGACTTGTTCCACTCCAAAGCGGCTAGCTGGAGGTAAGCCACGAAGCCATCGATTCATGAGTTCGATGAAAATTAGTTCTGTAAAAGGTTAATTAGCAACACGATCGCGTGGGATATTTAGCAAATTACGCATCCGGAAATTCTGGAAAACAAAAAAATTGGGGCAGCGAAAGGAAACAGTTCAACTGTTCACGGAATAATGCCGCAGGGACACGCTCCATATAAGGCTGGGGCCGAAATTAGCGGACGTGGAAGAGATCCCCGAGGTGTGCAGACGTGAGGTGTTGGAATGGAATCAGCAGATCCAACGGCTGGGAGGCATCCTGATGGGGCTGTTGAGCGAGGGGCTGGGATTGAGTCCCGGCAAGCTCCAGGAATTGACGTGCTTGGAGACGAGGGTGATGGGGGGCCATTACTATCCCTACTGTCCCCAGCCCGATCTCACGGTCGGCTTGACATCCCACACGGACCCGGGAGTGATCACATTGCTCCTGCAGAACCAGGCCGGCGGGTTGCAGGTGAAGCACGGCGATGAGTGGGTGGATGTGAAGCCTGTCCCGGGGGCTCTTGTTGTGAACATTGGAGACATCCTCCAGGTAAGCTCCCTGTCAAAAACTACTAGGACTCTCTCCGAAGCACCTGACTAATTCCAAGAAGTTTTTTAACATTTCTACAATGGTTTAGAGATCTATTTACCGCTTTCGATTTTCTCCTCCCAGATCATGTCCAACGACGAGTACAAAAGCGTGGACCATCGGGTGTTGGCCAACCCTAGCCGAGAGCCACGCGTGTCGATAGCAGCTTTCTGCAATCCGGGCAATTGGGAGAATCAGTTCGGACCGTTCCCGGAGCTCGTGTCTGCAGATAAACCCGCTGCTTTTCGGCAGTTCACGTTCAACGAATACATAGGGAAATACTTATCTAAGGAGTTGGACGGGAAAAGTATGATAAATTTCTTCAGGGCATGATCGAGAGGTGCATAGGCCACAAAAGATGATACGATAATAAGATTGCCTCCTCCTGTAATAATGAAGGAAATACTAGATTCTTCCTAACCTTGTATTATGTTGTTCCAAGTAGTTGTTAACTTCGGTTGGAACCACAATTGGAAAATCAAGAATCCCAGAAACATCGTTCAATGAGTTTGTTAACTTCGGTTTCTCGGTGACCCCGTTCTCTTCATCAACATATCTCCACCTATTTGCGACTCGTGTTTGGCTGCTACTTCTCGGAGACCTCATAGAATTTGTGTCTCCAATGGCTCCATGACCTCGACGATGACTTCCAACATTGCGCTACCATTGAGAAAAGCCATTTGAATTTGATGCTTTCAGCTGCCTATAATCACACTTCAAGCATATCATATTCCTTCCAAAGTTGATGTAGTTGCACCTACCAATCACAGATCCATAAGGGCAGAACAGCTCACGACAGTAACTGCTCAACATAGGCAGTCACTAAAAGAATGGATTAGGAAGTAACTAACGATTCACACTCCCACTCCCCGGGATTGAGTTGCCTTTTCGGGGGTTTCTCTTTGCACAGCAAACATCTAGTATTCTTTGCAAAATTTAAGAAATTGCATCTGCAAAATGCAAGAGTTTCTATGAGGGTTCTCTGCTGACCCTCACCACAAATCAGTGAAAAAATGAGAAAAGACATGAGAAGCAATCACTTGTCACATATCCAGTCTCCTTTCTTTAACGGAAGATGATCTTGGTCTTCTTGGAGTTGACTCAGTCTTTCTTGAGAAAAAGTATCATCGCAAGCATCTGATGTTCTTGGCAAAGTTTAAGAAGTTGCACCTACCATATGCAGACAATAAATAAAATATTCACAGCAAAACTCAAGATAATCAACGGGATGTTAACAATTGCATTACTTGGGACAATGCCAATCTCCCTGTTTCATTGAATTATCTTTGTGGTCTTTCTCTTCCGAACTTGAATGCGAGGATAGATCACCAGCTGGTGTGGGCTTCAACAAACCAGAGCAAATTACGTTGGTGCCACACTCTGCAATTTGCTTTAGCAGTGCCCTGACTGATTCCTCAACTGTTCTAGTCAGACATGGTTTATTCTCCACAGTACCGCTTATGGGGTCAAGTCCGTATGTTAACAAGATTCGCATAACATCAACCGTGCGCCTTCCTTCTGTAATGAGTACGACTAATGAACCAATTTAATCTAATGATCACTGGAAGTCTTCAAGAAGAGAACTGTGATCACATACATTTCCCTCATCGACCCCCACATGTGCCCTTAAGCGTTTACCAGAGTTCGCCACTTTTCTGTCTGTGCTGGGGCATCCACACTCTGCTATGACCTGAATGTGTTTCTTTGATAAATTCCTATCAGGAAATGTATTGTTAAAACCTTCTGAATACGAGTTAAGCGACTCTTTCCAATTGTAAATGAGGACACCTCAAGTTTCTCAAATAAAGTTATGTTGTCGGATACCTATCTGGTGATGATATTGCATTGGACAGTCAGTAGCCATTTCAGAGTGCATCCCGTCAAATTGATTACCAGCTAATTTCTCAATCTGTATCATTACCACATGCCCCCTGTAATATGACTTGCCTCTTTCAGGTTATATGTCACCTTTGTCTCCAGGTTCTAGTTATATACCTTCATTTTGAGAGGAAAAAAAAAATGATAGAGGATGGATAAGCTTGAGGCCTAAAGGCGAGTCCTGTGAATGCTCTTTCTAAGTAAAGAGGAAGCATATAAGGCACCATGTTGTTGCCACTATGCAGGAAAAAGATGGACTGAGATGTCAACTAAGGTGCTTTAACAATAATATGTTTAGCTCACTCACAGAATTCTGGATAAAAGAAAGCTCGGGAGAAAAAGTCAAGGAATAAATCTCTAGATAGTTGAAAATAGGGTATCAACTTCATAGTTGACAGGACATGGCAATATTATCCAAGACAACATGACCATTCACAAGTTCAAAGAAAAACTACTTCATAGGAAAACTACTTCATACTCTTCTTTCTTCTCCAGGTTTTCAAAATGAACAAAGAAAGAAGAAAACTTTTTTCCTTCACAATGTGGTGATTCTTGACCTGGTTTGCAGACTGTGGAGTTCCGCTTCTTACAAAATAGCAGGCTCTTAACCTCAAAGCAAGAGAAGAATAAACTGACCGGGAGTTGGCTCCCTAAATGAAAATATGTCGGTGAGTATGCAAATGCAGCATCTAACAAGAACCTGGAGAAAGTCTGAGCTTTCCCGAAGATCATATGAGCAGTGCCTTCACAACAATCAGAACAAAGCTTATAACGAACTCCGTGGCAAAGTACCCCTACCTATCCACAAATATCTACTCCTCAAGAAAGCACAGAGGTCTAGACCTCACCATAATCATCAAAACCCAATGTCTCTGAAATTAAATCAAACAGGTAAAGCGCACAAGCCAAAAGTCGCTACTTTCAGCACCTCATAACGTCATATCTGTCGCGGGCGAAATTCAGGCATGCGGTTCTAATGTGATTCGATTCTTTCGGACCCAACTCCACACTCTGGAACGGGTTTCCCTCCGCATCAAAGTAATCTTCCTTCAGCAGAAGTACCATCAAATCCACCCACTCGGGCCACGGATACGAAATCTGATCGGCCGTCGTCGTCGTCGATGGGTTCGACGATTTAGAGGGCTCTCTGTGATGGAAATTATTCTCCATCCCCAGGACGAATTGGGGACTTGCGTTGATGGGTTTCGAAGACTTGGGCTCCTCGAGCACATCGTTCCCAGTGAAGTCAAGCCCGAAGTTGGGGTCCGGGGCTTTAGTGTATTTGCGGGAAAGAGCGGAGGTAATGACGAATCTGTGGTTCGGGAAGTGAATTTTCAGATGCCAACGACTTGTTGGGAAGAGTCTGTGCATTGAGCCACTGAGAGTTTTGGCGGCAGATCGAAACAGAAGAAGTCTCACGAAGAGACGAGTCAAGAGGGATTCCGGTTGACCCAAGACAGGTTGCAACTCACGTACTGTGGAAGGAGAAATCTCGCGCCAATTTTATATGTAATGCATATATAATACTACATATGTTTACGGGGTTGCAATTTGTTTTGCTTGGGCTCCATTCATTTTGAGAAAAAAAAAAGGAACAATTTTAAAAATATTTTCTTATTATTTATATCTCTAATAAAATTGAATAACGTGGACGGTTTCATCATTCACCAAAAATTGACCTCTGCGGCTCTGCCTGCGCCGGGATCGCCAGTGTGCCAGCCACCATTTCCTCCCGAGTCTGAGTTGAAGATGGCAGGGCGGGCCACTAGTGGAAGCCAATTCGGGTGGGGACAATGTGAAACAAGAGGGGTCTGGAGGGAGTTGAGGTTGCGAGGCTCGAGCACGAAGCGCTTGAAGCCGGGGTTGATGTCGCGCTCGAGGATGTTGCAGGAGGCAAAGATGGGAAGATTATGGCGGCCGTTGGTGCCCTCGAGGGTCTGGAGGAGGAGGGCCTTCTCAACGAGCTCGGTGTAGTGGGGCTGTGGAATCGAGGAGGGCAACGACACCGACGAGAACGGGGTTGGAGTTGATCTGCGTGGCGGTGAAATTGGAGGAGGGCTAGTGGAGCAATGTGGAGGAGAGATGAGGAGGAGGAGGAGCACGGTGGAGAGTCGGAGACACACAGACGCGAGGGATCGAGGGTGGAGAGGGTAGGCGTACGTAACTAAGTTTTTTGTTTCTCCATGTAAAACGAAGGAAAAGGACTAAAGAGACTTTTAGAACTGGACCCCATGGCCCATATTTTATTTTTTAAACTATTCGGGTCGGAACCAGCTTGGAACCGTTGGTTTCGAAAATTGTGGAACCAAAATCGGCCCTTAAGAGTCGATTTTAGTTCCGGGTCGAAACCGTGGGCCTAGTCAACGGGCCGATTCCGGGCCCACGGGTCAAACACAATTTTTCCTCCCCATTCTCTCTCTCTTTCTCTAACTTTGCTATGTACATTAGCGTCACCAGACCGGCCACCATGCCACTGTCCCCGCGCCCCATCCAGTTGCCACTCGCACCTCCTACTACTTGCCTCGCAAAGTTAAATGTCTCTCTCCAAGGTTGCGAACACCCAGCGTAACCATTAACCAGCCTCGAGCGATGCCAATTTTGGTGTCGACTAAGATCGTCTCCCTCTCCCTCTGCCCTCGTTCAGGATAGAGAAGGCTTAATGGGTAGCAGCAAACTCTCAACCAAACTCAACCACCATGGTCACGACCTTCTAGCATTGCCCAAGGCATCGACTAGGTCGAGCCTTGGCTTTAGCTCTGGCTCAGGCATATATATATATGAAAAAATAACACTAATAGTCCTTAAACTTTGGCATAATGTACAACGTAGTCCATAAAATTTTGATTTGTTCAATTTAGCCCCTGAACTTTTAATACATGTTCAATTTAGTCCATGGATCATACGAAAGTGTTCATTATTATCCCTGATCTTAAATTAATAAAATGACTACATTGAACATTTATCTATAGTTCATGGACTATATTGAACATGTAGCAAAAGCCTATAAATCACATTGAACAAACTAAAAGTTCAGTGATTATATTGAACATTAGACTAAAGTTCAATGATCAGATTGAACAAATTAAAAGTTCATTTACCACATTGCACATTCTGCCAAAGTTCATCTATAGTTCATAGACTATATTGAACATATAGCAAAAGTATATCGTTCACATTGAACAAACGAAAAATTCAAAAATGATATTGAACATTAGACTAAAGTTCAATTACCAGATTGAACAAATTAAAAGTTCATGTACCATATTGCACATTCTGCCAAAATTTGAGAACATATATATATATATATATATATATATATATATATATGATTGTGGGAGCTCCAAAAAGAACTGGCAACGGGACCCCATTGGCAGCGAAAGCCCGTCTAGGCGTACTTGTGGTCGACGGTGACAGTTGGTCGTGCGTAGTGCAGTGTTGATGGTCGTCTTGTGTAGATGCGCAAAGGCCAAAATGACGGCAAACACGTACAAACTGGGAGACCCAAGCGGCAAATTCAACCTTACGAGTAGCTATCTGCACCGAAATTCTAGCACGAAACACCATCACATAATCAAACGAACCCGGAAAAGAATTCGTAGCAGACAAAACAAAGAAGCCAGTTTCCTTTTTTCTCTGAAAGAAAGGGTGAGGTTGAGGACAACTGGAATGTCACGACTTCGCTTAGCCTTGAGCAGAGACTGTTTCTTTCGACAGCAGCAACTTCATTTTTCTCGAGAGGTCTCTCATCACATCTACAATCAGCAACTTCTTTTGAATTCTGAACATGATAGCCAGCTTCGTCGTATCAGGAACGCCCCTCTTCAACATGGATTCGTCCTCCATTATTTTGGTGGGAAAATGTTCCAATGCGATCGCGCACAAAGCAATGATGGTACGAAAAGCGGCCACTTCCGTCGCAATTCCACATGGAGCCTCGGCTGACACAGATTTGAGGGTGCTCAAGTCGTGCTTTTGCACCGATTCACTTTCACTTTCAAGGAGTACCCTCAAAGCTGCCAGCAAGCGGCCCTCTACCAAGTCCGAACCTCCTAAAGTTACCTATAATTGAAGAAAGTGCAAAAAATGCACATTGTCGCAAAAGATCAGAATCGATTAAACACAGATATTGATGTCTACAAATTTACGAATAGAAGGGTAAGAGAAATGCATTTATACTCGTGCAGCATTCCCTGATGCTCAAAGTGAAGAAAATTTGTGCATAAATTCTGAAATAATGACAGATTTGAACTACTCTTCTGAAACATAATACCAATATAAGGAAGAAGAAAACCTTGAGATCAGGAGCTTCTCCATCTAGATTTAACTGGGACAAGATTTCTCGCTGCCACGGAGCCGGTAAAGAGAAATTTGGTGATGAAACCCCAGCAGCCAAACTTGCAGCATCTAGAAGAGCTCCATCGTACTTAAGTTCGATAGCGTCATATCGATTTGAAGGTATCACAAACCCATAATCCAGAAGAAAAAGATCATTGCTCAAACAACCATAATTAAGAAGTAAAGGATCATTAGCTCTGATTTCTTTCTCAGCAACAACCTGGAGAGAGTTGTAAGAAATGAGACTAACACCGAATATTATCACAACTACATAACAGCTAACAAAACTAGGGACAGTAAGTGAACAGAACCTTTCTCCAAGAAATAAAGACAACACAGAGAAAGCAAAAATTTAAAAAAAAAAAACAGCAAGAATACGCAAACATGCCTTGACTAGCACTTCCGGTTGTTCTCCACCTTGTTCCTGGACAATGCGTGCATTTGGCTCGAAGCTATGATTGCACATATCTATGAGAGGAAGCATCATAGGCGCATCGCTGTAGGCCCCTGTTAGGGACTTCTTTCCATATAGCCTAAAGGCCCTAGATGAGACAGCTGACATAGCCCATCCAAGAGAAGATGCATTAATATCTTGTCCTCCAAAAGGATGATCCTTCATGTTAAGATCGCTGAGAGCATTCTTAATTTCCTTCTCAAAATCAAGAAGAAACCGGCATCTCTTGTTTACCTGGCATGAATTAAAAGGTTTATCACATGACAGTCACCGAAGAAAGAACTTTGTGTAAGGCATCACGTGTAAGGCATCACTAAGGTCGCCAAGAGCATAAAAATGCTATGAGCTCCAAGGCAAGGTCATGATAGCTGAATAACACAACATCCAATCATTTCTCAGAGGAGGAAAAGAAGAAGCAGCAGCTACCAGGTTCACAGGCAAACTGCTAAGTTTCTGCCAGATGAACAAATAGGGTATAAGCTCTTAACAGGTTGCAAAAGAATATAATGCTAACTCTATCTCGGAAAAATTAATTGCTCTACAACCAGGAGAATTCAGTAGTGATTGCCACGGTGGTACTTGACCACATCCCATTCCAAAGAAGCCTATGACTATCATTCCTGTAATCTAAAAGTTGAAAGATTCATTGCAGCTGGCAGCATCCAAAACTTCTTAACTCTAGGTTACTTGTTTCGTTGGAAGCAAGGCAAAATTTGGCTTGGATGCCCTCCCATAAGTTGCTTCGTATTCAGAAGAATCAAGGTTACTCATGTCCAGTGATGGAAGTTCCCCAGTTTCTTAGGCACTTCATATTATGAGCGAGCACTGAGAATTATAGGGACTGGATGGAGGTCCACTTCTTATTTATTTCAAAAAAATATTTTGGAGGACTACCTGATAAAGTAGAGGAGCATATTGCAAGTTCTTAATGTCCTCTCCTGGAAAGAAAATGGGTACACTATAAGTCTCGGGAAGATTGCTGATGTAGGGCCACCAGAAGGATCCAATCTTTGATCTTTCTCCAAGAAGCTTTAACCCCAACTTCATCGCCCATAATTCCTCTGCCAATGCTCCCACAATGTCCATTTTACTCATTCAAAACTCAGTACAGCCTAATTCCAAAAGTTATAGTTACCAAAACATGTAGAGCAAAGAAAATCTATAAGCCTTCATGCAGTAGAATGGACGCAGTCTACATCCCATGACAAACAAAATGTCCACCAAATGCACAGCCTTTAGTGTCAATGAGGAAGCAATACACCATCCACCATGTAACCTAACTTTGTCCAAGTTTTTTTTTATCCACAGATTTACATTGAAGACAATTAATCCTATAAGACAACATCAACATCAATAACACCTTTACCCCAAACTAGTTTGACAACATCAATTAATCCTATAAGCGAGAAATTAATGAAGTCAAAATATCAAATTTCAAGCAATTTACTGAGGGAAATGAGGGAAGACGAAGACAAAGCAAACTAATGAAGCCGTTACAGTGCACTTGATAGATTGTAACTACTAGGGGTCACATTGCTCGACAGTCAAGACACAAAAACACATACATCTTGACATCCGATAGGCCCAGCACGACTGGCAAACATGTGAATGATTGAGTGTCAAACTTAGAGATATAATATAGCAAAAGCAAAAGCAAAGAAATGCCTCATTTGCGAATTGTCAGCTACCATCCAGAGCATTCATACTCGACCTAAGCAAAATCTTGAAACATTCTGAAGGAAACATTCTGAGCTAATAACTGCAAGTTGTAGTAAACGAAGCTACAGCAATCTTCATCTTATCTTACATAACGAAGCCTCAGACTTTATCTCACAAAAGTAACCTCTAACCAAAATGCAGCATCTCGCCATTGCCTTGCTGCACAAACAACATTATCAATTTATCACCATCCGAAATCTATTAACTTAATTCTCTTCTATTGAGAACCCGCGTATCAAGAATCAACTCGAGCTTATATTAGAGGACAAAACAACAAAAAGGCCAAGAGAAATTCACAAAATAAAATGAAAATCACCTCAAGCTAACAATTCACACCACAATCGAGACAGATAACTTCACCAGACTCGGCAAAAAGCAAGAAACCAATATTCAGCGCACGCACCTGGGACCTTGCTCGCCAAGTCGGCAAGCACAGGGTCGGCCACGTCTCCGCCGTCCGATCGTAACCTCAACGGCACTTGATGGGGAAGAGCAATCAAGTCGGAGCCTTTGGGGATCATATCGGCGGCGGCCAAGCCCAGGCCACTGAGCTCGTCCTGAGCGATCTTGACGGCCTCGTGCACGAACCCGCCTTCTCGCCGGACCCATTTGATCAGGTCCGGCGCGTGGGGGACGAGGCGCCTGGGATGGGAGGCGGAGGCGGAGCAGGTTAGCGGGCGGTAATGGATGAGGGAGGTCATGGCAGTCCTGGAAGCAGCCATTCTTCCGGGGGATCCAAACGGGGATTAAGCTGCTATCGGTGCTCGGTGCTCGGTGCTCAGTGCTCACCCCCAAAAAAGTGTTCGGGTCTTTGATGAGGATTAGAGTTAGACCCAGTGACTCGGATGGTCCAGTCTCAAGACTCTCCCCTGGCAGAGGCCTCCACAAATACTTTTTCCCTTCTCAGTTTTCCGCCGGTTTAGTTGGAAGGGAAACAGTGGAAAAGAAGTTGAGTGAAAAGGGTAAATTTGGAATAACACATTGTGACGTCATTTTCTTAAATAAAGACTTAAAAATAAATTTTCTTCCAAATAAAAATCTAAAAGTGAATAAATCATCTCAAATACTTTAAAATGATAAAATCGTCCCAAACAAGGGCTTTTGGCTGATCGGCGAGCATGTTACTATTCCGACCATCGAAAAAGTAATATTTTGATTAAAAAAATTTCCTTTTTCCCCTCTTAGGCCTCATCAATGGCCGATGGAGGTCACCGGCCCTATGCGAGGGTTGCCCTCACCCTCGCCTGAGTCCAGCGTAGGAAAGGGAGGAAAAGATAAAAGAAAAGGAGAAAGGAAAAAAGAAAGAAATTTTGAAAAATAATTCAAAAAATAAATGACAAAAATACCTTTCGACCGGCTAGGTCATGCCTTTTTTTAAATTAGTGTTGCTACTTTAAATGGCTTATTTGAAACAAAAAGTACTTTATGCCCGTATTTCAAAAAAATGAGGGCACATGATACTCTTATTTAAAAATTTTTCCTTAAATTTACAACAATAGTAAAATATTATTAATTTTATTTTTTAAGGAATTTGAAACTTCATTTAATTTCTAAATAATGATTAAAATTGGATGTGTGTGTATAGAGAGCTGATTTGCTAATTGGTGCATATTAGATATTTATAGGCCTCGGACGACACTTTTGTGTCCAAGCCAATTTGATCGGAAACGGCTCCCCTGCCTCAAAAGGCAGGGGATCAATTTCCTTTAACCATTGGATATTAATTCTAAAATAATAATAAATAAATAAATAAATAAAAAGATCCAATGTCCCCTGTTGCTAGGATCCCCTGCCTTAAAAGGCATCCAACCCAACCCGTTGAACTCCGCTGACACTTCCTAGTTCCTAATTGAGAAGTGCTCGGAGGCACTTTGTTTAAAAAAAAAAAAAGAAATCCCACGTAGCACGTTGTAATTAGAGACCCTTTTGACGCTGCCACGTTAATTAACTACACTAATCTAATGGAATCATAGTTAATTGGCATTACCTTGACCAGCTAATCCCCAGGTGCCCCTGGAATCCAATCAAAGTGTCGCGTACGAACCACGCGCACAACATCTATCAAATTCTTGATTTAGAAGCCCATCGGGATCTCCAAAAAACAATGTTGACCACCAAACCAAAGTCAACAGAAAGATCAAGAACGAAACGAAACAGTGGCCCCTTCAAATTTTCTTTTCCCATTTAGAGATGATGAAATCGAGTCCATTAGAACTAGGAACATTATAGACAATTGCTCATCAAATCAAGCATTCTCGAATCAGAACCATCAAATTTTCCATCGACGACGGGAGAACTAACCACAGTGACCCTCCAACGAACGAGGAGATAAGATCCAGAGATGCAGAGAGAGAGAGAGAGAGATGGGTTCATGGATTGAAACTCTCTCGATCAATCCGTCTTCACCATCTGCTGATTGAGGTTGTTGCCGGACGATGTGCCGTCGTAGCGCGAGCCCACCATCATCATCACCTTGAACTCCTCGAAGCTGATCATGCCGTCGCCGTCGCTGTCGACGCCCCCGATCATCCTCCGGCACTCGGCGAGCGAGCTCTCCTCCCCGAGGCTCCGCAGGACCTTGTGCAGCTCCTCCGCGGTGATCGACCCGTTCCCGTCGATGTCGTACACCGAGAAGGCGTCCCTCAGGTTCTCCATCGCCTCGTCCGGGTCGACCCCCTTGGTGTTCAGCTCCACGAACTCGTCGAAGTCGATGAACCCGTCGCCGTCGGAGTCCACCTCGCAGATCATCTTGGTGAGCTCCTCCTCCGTCTCCGGGTGGCCGAGGGAGCTCATGATCGAGCCCAGCTCCGACGCGGAGATCTTGCCGTCCCCGTTGGCGTCGAACTTCTTGAACACCTGCTCCAGCTCCTCGATCTGGGAACGCGAGCCCATCGACGAGGAGCGCGACCCTAGCGGGGTGGCCAGCGCGGAGCCTCCCGTGGCCGACGGCGAAATGGGCTTCTTCCTTCGGAAGAGGGATCGGAGACCCATGATCGAAACGGACTCAACACGGCGGGAGGAAGCAAGAATCGGAATTGGGAATGCAGTATCGGGGCAAGAAATGGGTGGCGATCGCTTGGTTCGTTCGCTGGTTCGTTCCTTGGGGGAGCAGGGTGGTTGTGTGTGGGTTAAAGAGGAGGCGGACGATTGATGTTCTGGGGTCGTTGAAGGAATTGGGTGGGGGAGAGAGAGAGAACAGAATCCACGATCGATGGGGATTGTGTTCTTTTCGTTTCGTTGCGTTGCGTTGCGTTGCGTTGCGTTGTTGCGAATGGGGGGAATTGTGCGGTTTTGATACAAACTATCTTTGGTGGAGATCTTTGGCTTCCTTTTCGGTTTCTTTCTCTCTCTGTGTGTTTTGTGCTGGTGCTGGTGCTGGCGATTGCACCACTAGATCTTTGGGTGGGAATGAATCCGCTGTTTCACGAGTTCGTCCTCTCTTAACCATTGGATTACGGGGGTCCCGCATCGAGCTCAAAGGCTAAGATTATAATGGATGAATCTCGACGCCCCCGCCCGATTTTTCCCTGTTATTTTAAATAGATGCCACGTGGAGCATAGAGATTTGACGTACTTTAGAAAGCCGCTGCCCGCGTAGAACCAACACACATCCCTCTTCGGACTGATATAATTTGCATCTTGATACATAAGTCACTACTCAAAAAAACCACCGGCTTCATCACCGTCACCGGATCCAAATTCGTTTCCCTCCCCCTCCTTTCTTTCCCTATGTGGCACTCTGCCCCCAACTCTCTCTCTCTCTCTCTCTCTCGATCGGCCCCTCAACAGTCGAGCAAGACGCATAGTTTGGTGACCGGCCGACTTCAATCTAGATAAAAAAAGGTCCGAGGTAGTAATCTGCCGTCAACATTCTTAATGTGAGGATGGTTACCAAATGATGTGGAAAATACTAGAGTACGTGAGATCATATTCAACACTTTATAGCTTTCTTTAACAATTTTAATGTGTGACGCTATGTTATTACGCATACTTTGGAAATTATGCGCTCGAAAGAAAAAAAAAATCTTGTTAATCTGTGTTTGTTAGTCGTGAATAGTAGAAAAGTTGTTTTTTTTACTCTATTTATGACGAATTGATTTGCACACAAGAGATTGGAAATGAAAAAATTTCCCATACATGGAAGTTTAAATGCCTCGGAAATTTACATAGCCTTATTTCAGAATGAATTTTATCATTTCATTTAGGGAAATTTTTAAATAATAACTTGAAGTGGTTATAATACTCTAACAGAAGCACTTTGACCTAGCCTGTCAAAGGGCATTTTCATCATTTATTTTTATTTTATTTGCCTTTCTTCCTTTCTTTTTTCTTTTTTTTCTTTTTTTTTCCTCCTCTTCTTTTTTTTTTTTTTCTATTTTGTTTTTCCCCCTTCTCTCCTCTAGACTCAGGTGAGGCCGTCCTCGCCAGCCGAGGCGAGGCTGGCTTAAGGCCAACGATGGCATCGGGAGGGACAAAGTAAAAAAAGAAAAAAGAAAAGAAGAGTAAAACAAACTGAAAATTTCCTCAAATTTAACATGAACTCTTAAGCATTTAAAGTATTGCACAAATCCACATGTCAGACAATATGTTTGTTAATACGCTGATGGTTGACGGGCACATAGTAATGCTGCAAAGATTAGGGCAAAAGAAGACTAGAAATAAAAGCTATCGAGGGTCTGGGGCTTCAGATCTAGAAGGGAGGAAGCGTTTTGCTTGCTCTCTGACTCCTTTGAAGTGGTCGAAGTTCTACTAAATATCGAGAAGGCTCCATGGGACATAAAACCTGTTATAATGGAAGCCCATGGCCTGCTGGCCCACTTCAAGGATACAACCATAGCCTACTTCTACTGTAGCAGATCAGAGAACCAGGTTGCCTACTTCCTTGCTGAAGCCCGACGTGTCGACTCTCTTCGGCTTTATTGGGTACATAAGCCCCCGCAACCCCTTTAACATTTATTTATGTAGTGATGTTCTCTTATTGTGCTTTTCTTAGATTTATAAATTAAATTATTGTTCCGACCAAAAAAAGGGTTTGGGGCAGCTGTTAGTCTTGGGGCTGTGCCATTTAAGTTACCCTCTATATCGGATGACAATAATGTTCAGGCTGCCATTCGTGCTTGTCGCATGCAGATTTTATAATTGTCAAGTCGTGTCATTGAACAACATCATTTTTTTCGTATAATTATGCTATAAAAGATCATAAATCTTGAGTTTGTGTCCTACCAATGGAAGAGACGACGGCAAATATGAAAAGAAATCTGATGGGTTTTAAATTTGCAACAAGGTTGTGCGCCTTTCGAGAATGTTTAAAGTTCGTGCCAAATTTACGACGATAATAGATAGAGGTTGTGCAAATATTTAGAGACATTGAAAAATTAGCGCTGATTTTGACCTAGAAAGGGGTCCGGAGTTCCACGAGATCTGGTCCATGTTTTGACCCACGTAATTACTTACCAAGATCGAGAAAGAAGGAGATTGGACTGGAGGGCGTGTAGCAAGCAATATTATCACATATCCACATCAAACATGTCATTTTTTTGGACTGGACGGGATAACTTCTTTAGATATGCGCTTGCTCTGCATACTATAAGCACAAAGAATAGACAATTAGGGAGATATTTCAGTCAGATTAAGCAGTCACGTTCACCATCAATCATCATATTCTACTCCGCTAAGCTTCAAAAGATTATGCTGAAACAAAGGCTGGCAACAACCAAGCAAGACAGCGACTCCATGAAACATGTCCACAGCAATCCCAAAATCTACTTTCTGAAATTCAATTCGGAGTACTACACGGGCCGTAACGTTAGCTACACGTTTTGTGACGGGCCAATGTAATGTACCCACTAATTTCTTGTTTATATCCAAGTTGTACTCAGCTAAGTCCACAAAAAAAAAAAAAAAAGGGTGTCCACCGAGTTCATCTATTCATTTGGAATCATAGAAAGGTATCACTGGATCAGACGAGTAGATTGCGTCTTGATTAGTGATTCCACAGTACCAAAAGGATCATATCTGATGTTCGCCACCAAGGATGCAAAAATAGATTACAATCTGTCGATTCTTTTTAGTTTTCCATGAAGGCAAAGGAGAATCCGAAACATGCTTGACAAAAGCAGAAAATGCACCTCCAAAAATAATCATAAATTAGCCCGCTAGAAGCGTAGATAGGAAAATAAAAAACAACTTGACTGTTAAACATCTGATTACAAGAATATTAACAAACATAATGAACAACAATCGCAGCACCCGCTGATTGATTACATATACAAACTGCCCTCAGACAAAAAGTAAAGAAAAATATGTCAAACTGATGGAAAACGAAGGCCAGAAAGCTACCCATAAAACAACACAACCACTGCCACTCAATACCCGATAAAAGGTTAGCCCAGCATCAATGCCTTTCTCCTTCTGTCTCATTCTCTAAGCAGATGAATAACATTCTAAGTTAGAAGCACACAAATATGATTCACTGTTTTGATCTCTTTATGACTCCTACATTTTACCAAATTCTATAGAGACAATGGCACCGGCATGCCAGTTACAAACTTACAATCTTATAATCAACCTCTAAAGGGGTTGACAAATAATAAAAGAAAAAAAATCGAGGAACTCACAAACATAGCTTATGCCAACGTGTTCCTTATGGCTCTCGCATATGGGCTTCTGGTTATTGGGTGCTGCGTGTTAACCCAGTCCGAGCCACATTCCTGCACAACAATGGGCATTTCTCAATGCCATGGCTACACAGGGAAGAAACAGATTCCAGACTAGACCTCCTAAAGAGAAAAATACAAATGGAGTGGAGAAACGAAATAATTAGTCGAATATAAGGCTGGCACCACGACTAAGGGAACGAGTTGATCTGACACCTCAACAAGTACAAGAGCCTACATGCAAACATTTAGGGTAAAAATGGGCAATGCCAAACCCTTTCAAACTTATTTTGACCACCTTAGAACTGGCAAAATAACCAAATAAGGCGTGACTAAATTTTGGTCTCACCTAGTTGGTCAGAATGAAACATGCTCAAGAGACAGTAGGTTCGTACAAGTAAAATTTCAACCGGCAAGTATGATCAAATGTGACTTGCATATCAGCATGAAATGGAATGAATATTAGATTGTCAGCTATATAAAGAAGTTGAATGTTCCTGCACGCTTCTTTCCAACAAGGGAAACCACAAGCTCAATGTGTGAGATTAAAACCAATAACCCTACCATGTATATGTTATTTGGGGGTTGGGAAGGAGATTTAAGTACTACATTTTACCCGACCATAGTTTGTTGTACCCTAGCTAGAGATGCATTTAGAAACCTTCTACATAAAAACAGACCATAAATGGGGATGTACCATGTATTTCGATGTTTCAATAAGTCATAGGCAACGCGCACACATAATGATGTGAACTCCCCTCAAGCATAAAATGATCCTAGCCAGAAAGCCGAAATTTATTGTTCTAATTCTTCCATTAATGCAAACATCAGATAGCTATATCTGAGACAAATATAAGTACTTTATGATAAGGTTATTTTTAAACAGCAGAAAGATAAGCACTTCATCATAAAATGAGCTTGATGAACAAGCTAAAAAAGCCCTTTACTGCACCACCAATTTATCTAAGACTAAGATCTATAGATGAATGCGCCCCATGATGAATTGGATGAGCGTCTTTCCTTTGTCAGAAAGAGGTGAAGGTTTTCCCCCCCTTGCTAGGCACATAATATATGGTCACTAGAGATTCACAGACGCGATATGGAACCCTAGGGATGCGCATGCCAAACGCCTTCATCTTCCTAGCTTAATAATTTGGTCTGAATCAATCACCACACTTATTCTCTTGGGTCACTCCTAGGAGCATGAACCTGTGTGCTCTGATAATTACCTCCCGTGGGACAAAGGGATTGCCACACCCAATTGGGATTACTCCAATGCTCAAAGTCCCAATGACCCAATTTTCACCCCAAAAGAAAGAATGTGTTATTAGACAGCGTCATTATCTTAACCAGTACATGACAATTTTACAAGTACATGACACTTTTTTGACCAAGCACGACTACATGGCTTCAAATATAGGAGTTAAAAAAGTACAAAGATTTGTAGGATTAAGGTACAGGCTCAACAAAAGGAGACAGAATGATTTCCATATGTTAACAACCAAAACCCAACAGGATTAATTCTCAAGAGTGTAAATACCAGATAGTAACAAAGTACTTTTGAGTTCTGACACAATGACACTAATGTGTTTTCTTCAGATGACAACAAGGACAAAGTTCACATGAGTTTAGACATGCAACAAAACATGACTACTGATAAGACACTAAGTAGGTGCATCGTCCTCCATGTCTAAGAAAAAGCAAATTCTACACGCCGCAAATACTAAGCTTAACTCAGATACAGACAATAAATATCTGGTCTGATTCACTTCAAAAACATAATAGTATTTCCTAAAGTGGAGCACATCTAAGATTGTTTGGGTAAAAAAGAAAAGCATTCATAAATAGAGCACCAAGAAGGCACTAGGAACATGTAAATATTCCTTGGGAGAGGTATTATCAGCTCAAGAATGTTTAAAGCATTAAAAAAAACGGAAGCCTAAAGCAAAAGGCCCAAGGCAAAAAACCAAGACTCTGCCCCTTACCACTTAGGGGACTTCACCTAATTATCTTTCATACAAATACAAATAGGTTTCAAGTATTCCTTAGAAATCATAATGTAACTTCATTTACAGAAATCAGAATTAGAGCGAGTTTCATTGAGTTACCTTCCCGTTAGCAGTTGAGAACTGCCGATAGGATTCTTCTGATTGCTAAACCTTTTTGATCTACTTTCATGTTCCTTGTCTACCCGCATAGCAGCAACCTCCTTCTCCATTGCAGCTACTTCCCTTCTCATCTTCTTTGCTTCAACCTCCATGGCCTTGGTTAGAGTTTCTACTTTTCTAGCAAGCATCTGCAGTGTAGGAAATTACACCAATAATAAACTGAAAAAGAAAACTGTAGGATATAATGACAAAAGCTTGACAAGTTACCAACCTCTATTGCATCATCCTTGTCTTTGAGGCTTTGATCTTTCTCGTAACCAGCTTTCCTTAAAGCTACAACTTCTTTTTGTAAAATGTCATATAAAACCCCAGGAACACTGTCTTGAGTCTCAGCAGGAGCAAATTCATTTGATTTATTATCAGAGTTTCCCTTTGAGAAGTCCTTTTCTTCTCCCTCCTTGGATGCGTCACATGACTGGTTTGGAGAGTAATTTGCACCAGTTCCATTGGAAAGTACTTTACCTCTGTCTAAAGATCTTGTGCCACCATCAAACGACCTCGATGTTCCTTTGGCATGTTTCAATACCGTAGTAGCACCAGAAGAGAAAGATTTTGATTGCGAAGCTGTTTTTCTGGATAAGAGTCCACTTGCAGTAAGCCTAGACACATTATCAGCCCCACCAAGAGACTGGCGCCGGGAGGGCCCATTGCTGATGCTCCTCCCCTCTAATGCACTACGATTACTGCTGCCTGAAGATCCCCTCAAACTCTCCTCTATTACTTTGAGCCTCGACTGATATCTCTCCTGAAAAAAGTGAAAGATGAGACTTCAGACCCTGCCTAAATAGTCCACGCAACTGCAACAGCCATAAATGCAACACAAGACCTTTAAAAGAGCCTCGGATCTCGCTGCTCTCTCAGCTATGGCAAGTTTATCGCGAAGTTGCTGCATTTCTCCCTGTGCAACTCATAAACAGAACGTGCACAACATATTAACTTCCCAGAAGCAAGAAATGGTGACAAGGGGCCTTCAATGCCAACAACTAAGATAAGATAAGAATTACCTGCAAGAATCTTCGTTCTTCAAGCCATTGCTTAACAGGCATTACTTTGTCATTGGCATCTTTCCACTCATTTGCTACCACAGTGGCCACTCTGTTTGCCGTGACCTTTGCTCGGGCCAACTCCCTGTCAAGGGTTCTCCTTTCTTCCTGGAAAAACACATTTTTCCAATGAATACCGAAACAAGACATATTCACTCAATCGAATCCTCTAGCTGTGCATGCAGTAATCCAAAGGAATTACATTCATCTCTTGCACTTTGCGTTGATAATCCCTCACAGCGTTTGCCGCTGCACCACCAGCCAGAACAGTCTCTTCCAGCTCCCTTACAGTCTGTGTAAGCTTTTCAACCTCAGCAACCTTTTGCCTGTGCAGTCTGTCCAAAATTTTATTTTCTTCCTGGTTCAAGAAGAGAGGACGAGTTTGAGAAATAATTTTGGATAAGTTCTGAGAATCAACCCCAAGTTCTGATAAAGTACTAAAAAAAAATCCAGCAGACAATTTAACCTGGCAAATTTCGATTTGTTTCATCAATTCTTGATTCTTATTTTGGAGATCATCCACCATAGAGGCCTTAGCTAAGGCAACCTGAACAGTCCTCTCAGCTTCCAGCAAAGCTGCTTCTTTGGATTTAGTAAGGCGATCTAAAGCTTTGTTATCATCTTGAAGCTTTGCAATCTGCATAGAAATGAGGCAAGTGTCAAAATTTTCAGATCGCTCCATCATGCAGTGCCTTTTACTTTGAAAAGGCTAATAACTCATGGAGGAGTCACAACCTCCTGCTTTGCAAGCTTAAGCTCAGCCTCCAAAGGAGCGAGAATGGCCTCGATGGGAGGCATGTCGTCATCCTTCTGAGCAGCGTGAACCCTTCGAAGAGTGGCTTCAGCTGCAAATTGAGCTGCCATGGACGCCTTCTTTTCTTCATTGATTTTCTTAATTTCCAGATTCTGTTGTTCCATTTAAAGACAAAAATAACTTGATTAGAAGGCACAAAAAAGGGGCGTGTAAATATACTTGAATACATGGGCAAAAACTGAAGAAAAAAAGTTTCAGTAGGTACTTTATTTTCAAGAAGCTTCTCAGTCAACTTGAGCTTCTCTTCCACCTTACACAGCTCCTCAGTGAGCTAAAGCACAGAGCCAGAGATAAGTCAATATTTATCTTGCTTATTACCAAAGAAAGAAAAAGAAAAGAGAAAAGCAAAGATATTGTTAAGAATATCTACGGTAATAGGTTAATAATGTTTCACCCTTACAAAATAGCAATAACAACAGTTCAGCTTCTTGCATTTTGTGGGATATGCCATATGGGTTCTCTTAAACAATGTATGGCTGCATTATCTAGATCCAGATGCTAAGGGCGCTTTAGTGTGTCTACTGATATTACTTTACGACCCAAAGTCACATTATCAGGTAGTATCATCTTTAGATCACCCATGCTCCTAATAAACCACCTCAATGAGTATCTCTTGTCTCATACTTGATTGGGATGTCAACTAATTTCCATCGCAAATACACATTCTGATTTCATTGGTCCTTGCATGCCCACAGTCTATTAGAGCTCTCTTGGCAAAAGAATTCATTTTATGCATATGTCGACATTCCAATAACCAAACTCTCCAGCAGCAAAAAATTGCCCCAAAATATGACCTTTCAAACAGGAAAGCCTCTATTAGCACGGTATATGCACATGGAAGAAAAACATACTATTAGCCACAAGTATTGAGATGTGCATTACTACCTAGAAATGAAACTTTCAAAGTGTCATATGTCTTAAAATGTTTTAATGCATCATCTAACTCTGACTATCCACATAACAAATGCACATAAATTTAATCCCTGAAATAGATAAGGAAGACATTCCCCCATGAATGTGCCCCCCTGACATCCACTGAGCTGCAAGGCAGAGGGACTGAGCAAGAAGAAGCCAAAATTCAAAATATGCTGACAACACCTGTAAGAGCCATCAGGAGGCGGGCAAGTGAAGCAAAAATCTCTCCTTCGTGACATTTTAGGGATACGAATCACTTCACAATGTGAAGAAGCTAATGCACTAACCGCATACTTCGGTAGCAACATCAATGACGTGAAGATAATTCCGAATAATTAGCTCTAGATTAGAACAAATACAATAACTATCGGAGCCCATATGAAGAAACATAAAATTTACGACATAGCTTCATCGTAACCAAAATAGCAATGTAGAGAAGAAAAATGAAACGGTAGGCGATGATATCACCTCCTCAACAGCCTTCTCTCTGAGTCGCTCAGACAACTTCAGAGCCTTGATCTCCGCTTGCGCCTCCCCTAGCTCTCTGTCCTTATCTGAAACCCCATCAAGCCACACAAGCGGAAGCGCACAGTGAGAAACGCAACAAAAGGAACTAAACATCCAAAAACGAGCCAAATCAACTCGAGAATCCACACGGAAGCCGCTGGATCCAACGGCATTCGCACCTCTAACTTCATTCTCGAGCCGATTGAGCTCGACCTTGACGGGATCTGAGCCGTGGAGCAGGGTGATGAACTCGTTGTCGGCGTCGAAGCTGGGGCGGACCGAGGTCCTCCTCCGGGAGCCGCTCCGGCCCTCCTTGAAGGAAGCCGACACGGTGAGGGGCGGGGTGGCCTCCGCCCTGCCGTTGCTGCAGCTGGTGGGGAGCTCCGCGGGCACTCCGCCGTCGCCGCACGCCTCCGCCATCGCCCGATCTGATCAATGCTCCTCCCCCCAGTCACGCCCAAAGATCCATCCACTAGGGTTTCGATCACAGGCGAGAGAGAGAGAGAGAGATAGATATCCGCGCGCGCAGAGAGGGAGGGTGGGAGAGAGCTGGGAAGAAGGCGAATGCGTTCGAGAGAGAGAGAGAGAGAGTTGTGGGTTTTCTCTCTCTAAAACGTGGATTTAAATCTGGGTTTAGAGGACTGACAGGACTGGGGGAAGGGGGGAGGGAGTTGGGAGTGTGAAGAGAGAGAAAGTTAGAGATTAGCAGAGCAGAGCAGAGGAGAGAGAGAGAGCAGTAGCTTTTGCTGTTAATCTCAGACAAGTGAGCGAAAGGAAAGGGAACAGTTCTTAAGTGTACACGCCCAGTCCCAGTCGCACTCCTCCTCTTTTTACTTACTACTCATCTTATTTCATTTATTTTAACCACCGCTACTTCTCTTCCCGCCCCTTTTTGGTCATTTTCTATTTCCACCCTTCTTTTCTTTCTTTCTTTTTCCGCCCCCCGGTCTCTTTTATTCTTTACTACTTTTGTTTTTACGTGGGCTTGATCTCTAGGATGAGCGGGATGCGCAGTGCGCACCGCGCCGTCCGAAAAGCCACGCATTCCCGATGAACCGTCGTTCGTTCGTGCGTGCTTTTTTCTCTCTCTCCCTTTCCGAAATAATTTTGGCAATTTTTGTGCCGCCGTTATTTATTTATTTATTTATATTTTTTCAATGGCAACGTCATAATAAAGTCGAATGATCGTTATGAAGCGGGAAAGGCAAAAAAAAAAAGGTTTGATGATCGCAATCTCGCCGCTGATAAATTCAACCGGCTTCTGCAAATCTGGCTTTTAAAAATGAGCGCGCTAATTGGGATTAGAAAATTTGCAACTTGGGGGTGCATACCGTGGCATTTATGTTCCAATGAACAAATGCTTTCTTTCCCTATTTCTGTTCCCCGAACGAATTTGAGAACGTGTTGTTTGATAACTATAACAAAATTTCCTATTCACGAAAAGGTGGAAATAGAAAATAATAATAATAATAATAATAACGCTTATGGAACATATATCGTCGGCAGTAATCAACGACGATGATGAGCAACTAGCGGCAATCGGCGATTGCAACGGCCGGCTACAGTCGACGGTGGGGAGGCAGTGGCCGCGGTTGGACTTTGTGATTGCAAAAACGAGTACTGAGTTATGCTAAGTTTGTTTTTTTCTGAAATGACTTGTTTCTGTTGTTGTTTCGGGAAAAAAAAATGTTCTTCAATTTGAAGATCGTCCGTGAGATTGCGATAAGCAAGTTGGAATTTTGAAAGATTCTAAAAAAAAAAAAATTTAATCTTAGATTGCACAAAACATATGGAATTTTTTCGTAATCCAAAGGTTATTTCCAGGATTGATCATGCCTCATCGTATCTTATTCCAATTGAAGTCCGGATCAAGTAATGCAACCTTGCAGTATTTGGCGCACGCCCAATCTGTAATCTTAAATTGTAACCCAATTCAAGTTCTGCTAAGGCAGCCGCCGCCCAGCAATAGATTTTTCCGAGAGCCTCCCCCCAAGCCTCCCTTCTCATCTCTTGTTGTTTCTCTCTTTCTCCATCGTTTGAACCTTTTTGTTGATTCCGTTGACGACCTGATCAGTACCTTGAGCTCTGAAAATCGAAGCGTGATTGCCTCGGAAGAATTTACTCGCTCCGACTTTGTGGGCTTACTCCAAATTGTTGAGCGTTTTCACAATTTTTTGAGACTCCCTTGCAACCGTCAACATTTCTATAACTGATTTTGCCTTCAATTGATATCTTCTTCTTCTTCTTCTTCTTGTAAGTTTTCTCTCCCAATCTATAACTAAATCTAAATCGTTCTTCTATCCCGATATATCGAGATCGAGGATTTACAAAGCATTTCACGTGGTATTGTTATGTTCTTTATACCGTGATAGTATCCGGATGCGGAATCCAGATGCGCACATACTTTTGGCAAAATCGTAGTTACTGGAGAGGTGTTTATCGACATGTGCTCGTCACTGATGTTGATCCGAGGTTCAGCAATGGTCGCTTTTTATGCTTTGATGCTATAACAAATCCATCTTTGTGAAATGGGCGAGTCTCTGCATATGGTACTAAATTGGTTTACTTTTCATATTTGCTTATTTTACTTGCTTGATGTACATCTTTATCTTAAAATCGTGTACCTATTTTTCATTCCCTTTAGCTCGTCACAGTGGGGTACTAGGCTTTTTCCCAAAATGGTGCAATTTTTTTTTTTGCAAAATTGGGTTAAAAAAATTCATTTACGGGATTGGGGCTTGTGTAGGAGTCACAGTCCCGCACGGCCCGAGTGGCCCACCCATGCGGGGTTTCCAAAGCCCGCACGAGCGAGCCTTTTTATTTTTTTAATTACATAATATATTTACTTTTTAAATTATTTTATATTTATAACATTTTTATTTATATAACTTTGTAAATAATTATCAATAATTAAATGAAAATTTTATTACGATAAATAATTAATAAAAAAAATTCAATATTTATGTAATTAATTTATTTAGTGCATAATAATTTATAAGCAATATTCCTAAAATAAAATTGGTCATATATATTAATATGATATATCTAGATTAAAAGAACATGGATAAGAATCAACAAGCTAAACTGAAAACGAGGACGAGGTTCCGGATGAGTTGGGGGTGTGGATGACAAAGGCATATCTTGTGATGGCCAACGTGGCTGCGATATAGATGCATCGTCATGAGAAAATATCTCACACTCAAAAGGTACATATCCTATTGAAGGAAGGCATGGGAAAAAAATGAGAGAAATTAAATCTATATGAACTGGGAGAACTAATAGGAGTTCGGGGCTGTCGATTGTAGTGGAATGCAAGAGCGGGTCCCTCGTGAAATGAGTTAGCAAACTGGATGAACCCCGCATTGAAATTTGACTCGCCGAACTTTGGAGTGAACCTCAGAGTGAAACATGTCGTACAATAGGCGAAGGGGGCGACATCATTAACTAAATGAGCTCCGGTGGTCCTCTGGCTCAATTGAACAGTCTCACTGAACAGTCTCTCAAGTGGGTCCCTAATGGGTACTTCAGCAGGACATGTATCGTATGAGCGAAGATATTTTTTTAGATGTATCCAAATCACAAACCACATTGGCCATCACAAGATATGCCTTCGTCGTCCACACATCCTACTCATTCGGAACCTCGTCCTAGTTCTCAGTAAAATACTAGACATGTCGAACAATGGACACGACCTTATCGCGGAACAGGAGGGCAAGTAGGAGGACCACGTCATTAGCCAATGTAATTAAGGTTGAAGATTGTTATCTACTATTACAATTTTGATTTGTTGGATTTTTTTAGCTCATTGATTGTTATCTATATTCTTTTAATTTGGATATGTCATCTTGATATATCTTGCCAAATTTATTTTATGAATATTATTTATAAATTACTTACGTACTTATCAAATTAATTACATAAAATACTAAATTATTTATTAATTATATATCTTAATAAATTTAATTATTGATAATTATTTACAAAGTTATATAAATATAAATTTTATAAATATAAAATAATTGAAAAAAGCAAAAAAAAACATTACCGACTTTAAAAAAAAAAGGTCTGTGGGCTTTGGAAAGCCCACACTGGTGGGCCACGCGGGCCGTGTGGCCCGCACGGCCTTTGTTCGGGAGTCATACTCCTGCACAAGCCCCCAATTCGGTAAAAAAAAAAAAGTAACCTTTTTTGTATATATATATATATATATATATTTTGCACCATTTTGGGGAAAAGCCCTCGGATACCTTGTTAAGCTAGTCCCACCCTCATCCATAATTTCCCTACATGCCAATGCATTCTCATCTCAACTGTCGATTGAGAGAACATGACAAGAATAAGAAAGTGTTTGATTGTGGATCACGGCTCCTTTGTCCTGGAGCGTGCACGTGGCAACAGGCTTGTGGCTATTATTCTCTCTTTTGTCGCCTTTTGTCCTAAGACGAAGTCTTTGACAAGCGACGGAAAAGGTCTATTTGGAGGTTTTTTACTCCACTCCATTCCCCATGGCTAGACGCTAGGAATTTTTATTAATTATAATTTCGTGAACGCATTTGCGCCCTTATGGCTATGATGAGCCTAGGGTCTACAGATTCCTGACAAAGGAATTTTTATTAATTATCGCTCGGAAGCGAAATATCTCCAATCTCCCTGCCTTCCTTTTCGTGAAGTTCAAGAATGGCGCGCCGGCTGAAATAGTTTCATCGACGATTATTTGGAAATCATTAACGTGGATGCTAATCGTATTACATGATAAAATCGATGTTGATGTAGGTAATTTCATTATTTTTTATTTTTA
The DNA here is from genome assembly GCA_028455895.1 of Rhodomyrtus tomentosa. Taxonomy (NCBI): domain Eukaryota; kingdom Viridiplantae; phylum Streptophyta; class Magnoliopsida; order Myrtales; family Myrtaceae; genus Rhodomyrtus; species Rhodomyrtus tomentosa. The sequence goes on along the minus strand of JAPCWY010000003.1, from coordinate 4,511,628 downwards.
TTTTTCTTTTCCTTTTCTTTTATGTTCCTTTTTTTTTAATTGTGGCTAGCGAGGATCGTAAGGCCCTTGCCAGGCCATGGCAGCTGCAGGAGAGTCTACCTTGCCCACATCGGGCGAGGCCGGCCAAAGGCTGTGACCCCTTACCAGTCACAACAATAAAAAAATATAAAGAAGTAAAAGATAAGAAAATAAAAAAATCGAACAAAATATTAAAATGCTAATAAAAATTCTCCACATAAGTGATTCTCGACGAAAATTGAATAAACTCAATTGGCAAAACATGAAAAGTTTTAGAACTCAATTAGCACAATTTTTTTTATCGAAAATAGCACAATTGAATGATTGAAAAATTACCAAAAAATTCCTAAAGCTATTGCAATTTATCAATTCATTCTTGGACTTTTTTTTATCGATTTAGTTGTAAAACTTTTGTAATTGTGCCAATTCATTCTATCTGATGAATTTTGGCCAGCAAGCGCTAACATGGACCTCGGCTAGTTGGCAACCTAATATTTTATATATTTTTATTTTTTCCTTTTCTTTTCCCGTTTTCTCCCCCCTCCCATCCTCTTCCTCCAGTCGTTGCTAGCGCTCGACGATCGGCAAGAGCTTTGTCGTGGTTGGGTGAAGCTCACCTCACCAGCCCATATCTGAATGAGGTTGGTTGAGCCTTGCCTAGCAACGACAAGGATGAGCCTCGCTGGCCTAGATTTGGGCGAGGCTCGCCTTACCAGCCTAGATTTGAACAAGGTCGGCTGAACCTCGCCCAGAACCGGTGAGGACAAGTCGCCAGCCTAGATTTGGGCGAGTCCGGCCGTCCCTTTGGCCAGTCGCCTAACCTTGGTGATTGGCCATCCCTCTGAAGAAGAGGGAAGGGAAAGGAAAAAGGAAAAAATAATAATAAAATACTACTAAAATATTAGGTCGTCAAATGGCTAGTGTCCACTTTAGCGTCAGCTAGATAAAGTTTACCACATGGACTAAATTAACACGATTGTAAAAGTTTTAAGAATGAATGAATTGAAAACAAAATTACGACTGAATTGGCATAATTGCAATAAATTTAAGACTTTTTTGGTAATTTTCCTATCGAATATTTATGATTAAATTGACATTAATACAATAGATGTATGATATGTCGTGGGGGGGGGGTCCATTCGGATACCTTGCCCAAAGGAGTTGTATTGACAACCCCGCTCCCTCCCTCAATTCACCAGGACTATGTTATGGGGTTGTTGTTGCCTTGTTGAACAGGATGCATCAAGAAAGGATGGGACTACACCTAAGTACTCAATGATGTGCGTGCGGAACATACTTATGCAATGTGAACATTCGATGTTGGAGATAGTGAGATTAGATATCGAAAATAGGGGGATTAACCTTTTCTTCTTCTTTTTCTTTTAGGTGACCGGGATTAGTACATGCATATCTCGATCGGTCTATCTCACCTGGCGCAATTGGGGGGGCACAATACCAACTTCGTCCCGGCACGTTTGAGACTTTACTCGTGATTCTAATTGGCGAAAGTGTATATGCAGTCCCACACAAGTCACAACCAGCACCATTCCATTCAATGTCAAGACTACAACTTTTGCAGCAACAGAGGAAACAAAACAGCAAGGAAATGGATAGGAGAAGAGGCGGGGGGGTGAAGGCACTTTGGCATTTCTGTAGGCGTTGCTACTTCTTCAAGAATGAGCATGGAAGAGACAGAGAGAGACCAGTGTCCAGCAACCAGTTTCTGTTTTGGGGAGGGGTCGAGGAGGGACACAATCCTCTGTCATTTGTAAGCAATCAAACACAAATGCACATCAAATTATCTATTTCGCGAAAAATAAATAATTTTAAAAATATTTTCTAAAAAATGATCGCTTATGTCGTTTAAAATAATTATTCAATTGAAAATGCTTTCATAGTCTATAATAATTTGTTTTTACATATTTTTATGTTCGATAAAAATATTTTTATTAGGCTATTTTTATAAATGGCATAAGCGATTATTTTTTTTAAAATATATATTTTAAATAGTTTATTTTTGGTAAAATAAAGCGAGGTTAATTGCGGGACATATGGACGGACAGGAGATGTGGACACTCCACCTGCTCCTTGGGGCTTTTGCTTAGCATTCATGCGGGGCCCTCCCTTTACTTATGTTTTTGCCCAGTTCCCTCCTCATCTTGTGTGCTACTCTACTCTACTCCTCCTGCCCCCATAAAGAGTACTGACAGGAATTGATTGAAACTTTAGCCTGATCTCATGAACGCATACCTTTAACTAATTTGATTCCATCAAGAGATAAACCAGTGGCTCTTTGAAGGAAGGTTTGGGGGAGTTCATTAGGCAATGCTCGCTCGTGAGTGACTATTGAATAACGGGAAAAATTACCAAAAAAATTATAAATATTTTTAAACTCCTCTTTTTTTTGTCAATTCAATTCATTTGATAAATTTTAGGTGATCGGCACTGACATAAAGGCCGGCCTGCCGACGACCTAATATTTTAATAGCTTTTTGACTTTTGATAATTTATTTATTTTACTTCCCCTTCCCCCCATCTTTCCCTTGCTTGTTCTACCTTCCCTTTCTCGTTCCACCTCCGGCAATCGGTGATCGGCCAAAGAATGATAGGCGAGTCTCTCGCCGGCTTCGCCATGGACTGACCGAGCGAGCTCGCGAGGCCAAGCCTTGCCATGGTTGGGCAAAGACTGACCTCACCAACCTAGATCTGGAGAGGTCGAGCATCGATGAGGTCTCGCAAACACGTAGTCATGCATGATGTGGATCGGCCCGACGGCCGTCGACACGTAGATCCACGATGAGAGCGCGACGACGGATGCAACAAGGAGGTGTGAGGGCGGAGACGATGGGGTTTGGATTCGTCTTGCAGAACGTGGGGTCTAGTTCAGCTGGTCCAGATTCTTCTTCAGCGGAGAACGAAACCCAGGAACATGTAGAGAAGAAGTGGAAGTCGAGGAATATGGATAGAAAGGGAAGAGGAAGGGAAAAAATAAGAAAAGGAAAAGAAAACAAAAAAAAATCAAAGAAATACATAAAAGTATTACAATATTAGGTCGTTTGCCGGCAAATGTATACTTCGGCGCTTGCTAGCCAAAATTTGCCGGATAGACTAAATTGGCACAATTGTAAATGGTTTAGGATTGAATTGATAAAAAAATATTTAGGACTGAATTAGCACAATTGTGATAGATTTAGAAATTTCTTGATAATTTTTTCTTTAATAATGGCATTATAGATCTCCATAAAATAATGGATCTCAACTGTTAACCCGAGGAATTTTCAAGCGTTTACAACCCATGGGGAGCAAATGCGTGTGATTAAGAGTTGGCATCGATCTCTTGAAATGTCGTAAAACCGCGCTCTCTTTTTACTCACGTATGTCGTGAATTTTAGTTAGATTATGTAGGATTTACAGTATGCTTTAAAAGAATGAATAATTTCTTTGGCCTTTAAGAATCGCCACATCGAATTTCTCTATGTTAAAAAGAAGTCTTTTCTAATTTGATCGCCTAATGTGTGAGATTCCATTTGATTCACAATAGTCTTGATTGATGGACAACCCTAAATTTACCCAGGTATCATTTATTTTACGGCAAATGAATGGCTTAAAAAAATATTTTCTTAAAAATGATTGTTTATATAACTTGCTAAAAATACAATAATACATCTATGTGAACCATAATTTTTTTTTTGTTCGTTCAGTTTTGCAAGCAATGTAAGCGCAGTCACTTCGAGGAAAATACACATTTAAAATTACTCATTTTTCGCGAAACAAAAAGGATCTTTAAACTAAAGCAAAAAACACGAATCATCGGATTGAAGTCCCTTTTCATCCACGACTATATACTAGGCCCTAGCACAGAAATTTACTTAAAATTTTATGATAAGGTGTGAGTGTAATATAAGGTCTTTTCGTGTAGCAAAACATGGAAGTGGTAATATAATGCATCATTTGTTTGACTTCTGATCAAGGGATATTATAATTTACTCAATACGAAAAAAAGTCATCCAAGTTCCTCTCTTTGCGGACATTGATCCAGATTTCCTTCATGTTATAATTGCCATGTACGGTTGAAAACTTGCACGAGTCCCTGATCTTTTTTGGCCTTTAGGGTTTCTACCTTTCGTATAGAGTCGGGGCAATATTATTGATATGTACGATGTGCCATGTTTGTCTTTTTTCGGTTATTTGTTTTTTTTTTTATTGAAATATCTCGTTTAATTTCGATGATGCAACGTCGGAGATGTTTATTTTGATGAGATACGAAAGTTTAGAGACATGTGATTGGCTCGACGATGCGCGGTGGCCTTTTGAGAGATATGGCCCCGAATTCAATCAAAAGATTTAAAATCACAAAATTAAAAGATCAAAAAGTAGATTGCAACTTTGCTAGGGAGTGGAATTTTGACTCCCTTTATTTTGCGAAAAAATTAAGTAATTTTAAAAGCACTAATAAATAATAGATGGTATCGCTTGACATGATTAATCGATAGAAAATATTTTCATCATGCGTAACAATTTATGTCTAAAGGTACTTGTGAATAAAGTAAGCATTTGTCATTTATTCATTATTGTGAACGATACGAATAATTGTTTTTAGAAAAATGTTTATCAACCCTTCATTTTCCGCGAAATAATTGCACGAGTATGGGTTTTACTAAACTTTGCTTAGGCATATGATATCTAATCTACCCTCGCCACGTCTCTATGTTTTATTGACCAAACAATTGTATTGAATTAGGCGACGGCCGCCATGGCGACGGTAACGGTGACACTTGTAAAATTAACCCGTTGCTTGCATGAAACATCGCAAAGTTCGGAAATCTATAGTAGTCAATTTTTAACACCTTCGTGACAAGGATGGTAGTAAAGTGAATTGAGTCAAATGATTTTCTCAAGAAAAACTTGGCATTCGGAAGCTACTTAAGTTTCCTTAGTAGCATGAAATATGCGAAAACTCATCTGAAAGTTCTAAACATATTATATGGTAGTCAATTTAGCCCTAAACTTTTTGACAATTGGTCGAAAATTGCTGACATAGGCGATTTTTGTAATGTTTTTAAATTTTCTAAACTTTCTCACATATTTCCATTTTTTTCCCTATTTCCCTCCACTGGTTGCTGGCCACCGCTCGCTCATATTTGTTGAGGACTGTGGCCAACGAGGGGGTCTCGGCCCTCGACTGCGGCCAACAAACTTGCCGAGGTCTTGATGACCGGCGTACGGAAATAGGAAAGAAAGAAAAAAGAAATAGGAAAGGAAAGAAAAGGAAAATAAAAAGAAAGTAATAAAAAAATCTAAAAAGATCGAAAGATCGTCCACCTCAGTGCTACTCAGCCTATTCAATTGTGCCACATGAAATGATCGTGTTTACGTAAGTGATCTTTGGTCAAAACTGGCTGGAAGATTATATTGGCAAATCGTTAAAAGATATAAAACTAAATCAGTTGAACTAAAATATTTAAAAATGAATTGGCTGCCGTAAAATAGGTTCAACATTTTTCAAACAATTATCTAAGGGTGATCCATTTTAAGGTGAACGATTCCCTGATCGATGGTCCGATTCTCAGGTGGGTCCAGGAACCGGACGTTGCGCAATTGTGTCTTCTATAGGCTTTCTTATAATTTGGATATATTCCGGTATCCATATTTATTTATTTGGAATTTAGTTTTAATAGCAAAAAGCGATGGAGAGTAATATGAGAGGGAGGCGATGCCTTGTTCTTTTACTGTCAACTGTACCAATGGAGCTCTCAGACTTTTATATTGGCAACTAACTACACCGCAAGATTTACCAGATTAACTAAGTCCTTTGCCAATGTAGAAACGTCATTGATCATATGTCTCGTTTCTTAACGGTTTGAAGTTGGGAGTCCTGGAGGACCACCGGATGGGCATGGTTACAAGGACCATCACCATTGATTCCGGTTCGATGTTTCACGGTTTGAACAAAATCCGGGGAGGTAGGTTCAACATTTGAGATATGCATTGGGGTTTTAAAGTCTATTGGTCAAATGTAAATGCTATTTGGTTCATTTTTTGACTCACTTTGGCAAATGTAAATGTATCTTAAATACTCTCCAAAGGTCTTTAGGCCAAAATGCTTCTGGAGTTAGTTGCATCTCAAATATAACTAATTTTTTTTAAAAAAATTTATCGCATTCACTTGCCTCCTCCTGCCCGCGGCCGGCTGCCGTCGTTGGTGGCCGCCCGCTTGCCGCTGTCGCCGGTAGTCGACTTCGCTTCCGGTCGCCGCCATCGCTGGCCGCTGCCGCCATCTGTCGCCATCGCCGGCCGCCGCCGCCATCCGTCGCCAGTCTCCGCTGCCACTTTTTAAATAAAAAAAAATAAAAATACTTTACAAAGTTTATTTTTACCAAACGATATTTAAGCCAAATTTGCTTTCAAAATTGTTTGTAAAAAATACTTTGCCAAATACTACTTTCATTTTGGAAAAGTCCTCTGGCCCAAAAATATTTACATTCACTTAAATACCCTTGACTAAATACTGAACCAAATAGTCCCGTAATCGGAAAGTTTTCTCAACTCATTTGCATCAACCAAAGGCTTACTTGTTTAGATTGTTTCTTTATCATCTTGAAAAAGCATTGGTCCGATGTGGGAGAAAAGGGCGGGAGGGGTTGGGTTTACAAACATGGGACATTGGTGGGATCGGCAACCAGCCCGGCACTCACCAGCCATGGAGCACCAATACGCCTCCCAAGGGATTTTCTTCGTATCGGACACGGCGGCGTATCCGATACGTTCGGACACTATCGGACACGCGGTGTTGACACGCGTGTCCGAGGCACAATAGGAAGAAAACCCAAATCTGACCTAATTATTTTCACGCTCGAGCCTCAGTCTTTGCTCTGCTCTCTCTCTCTCGTCGTGCTCTCCTCTGTCTCTCATTCTCTCTCGCGGCTTCCTGGTCCATCGACTTTGACTCCCTTGGCCGCCTTGTGGTCGTGGCTCGCTGCCTTGTGGCCGCCGGTCTCCCCTGAGTTGCTTCAAGTCCTCAGCGCACGTCCTCGCTCCTCGGACCTCAGCTCGCCACCAAGTTTTGGACCGATAGGGCGTGTCCACTGTCCTCACTCAGCTCTCGTTGTTAGTTCGCCTCGGGCACTCACCACTCAGCTCGCCACCTCTCAGTCCTCGCGGTTGTCTACCTTTGCACACGAAAACCAGGTAAATTTCTTGATTTTTTGTTTATATTTCCTTCAATGCTCTGAGGCCGATTGAGGTGTTTCTTGGTCTAGTGAAGCTCGTGTCAGTGCTCATGGATTGTTTCGTGTTCTTGAGTGTTGTTGGTTCGATGTGTTGGCTTTGGTTTATGAGTTTTCAAGCGTTAGCTGAACCTCTTTGATGTCCGAGGTTACGTGCTGTTTTGCTGATTCTTGCCTTCAAATGAAATGGAGATGTAAAAGGAAGATTGAATCGCTTGCTGAAAGGTTCAACGTTGTTGGGTTTGCCATCTTTTGAACTCTTTCTTGTAAATTAGCCTTTTCATTGTGTCATTATGCTGAGTTAGAAGATTTTTCTGGTTGCATATTTCTGTCAAATGACAATTAATCAGTGTTTCTGCTGCATCTATTTCGTGGGCCTTATGGCTTGCACAGCACCAAAATGGGATAACAATCGGCTCAGTCTCTGTTCTTTTGTTTTCTGCACAATAGATATGACTGATGATTTTTATTTGTTAATATGTGGTGCCATTTGCAAACTGTTCTCATCCATTAAAACCAATTCTTGCAAGTTCCAAAAGTATTTAGACTTGGCTAAACAACATGGGTTGCCTAGAGAGTCAAATGGTCTTTCAAAAGCGAACATTTTAGTAAATATATGTAGACGATTACTCCTTGTTCCACCAAAAGAGGGTTGATTTTCTGGACATCCGAAACATGGTGTTTCAAGTGACCTGTGAACTTGCTTCGAAATTGTTATCAAATATTAAATAACTATGACATTTCGACATATATGTGATGTTTTTTTTGGGTAAGGAAAAATTTTTTTGGGTAAGGTACATGTGATGTTTGGAGTTCATAAAAATAATAATTTATATATATATATATAATAAACATTTAATATATAACGTATCTCAACGTGTCGGAAATCTCTATTTTTTTAGAAATCTTGTATCGGCCCCCCAACCCCCCAGTACTGCATTGATCACAAGCCGGAAGTGAATTGACAAGCTTCTCTCTCCCTCCCCAATTGGTTTGAGCAAGTTCTAGAATTTTTGGTCATCTTCGAGTCTGAGCTCAGCGAAGAAGTGATAGTATGGCCGAAGAGAAGGAAGAAGTGAAGACTTTCAAGGAGCTGGGCATATGCGAGCAGCTGTTGGAGGCTTGCGAGACCCTGGGATGGAAGAATCCGACGAAGATCCAAGTTGAAGCCCTTCCTTATGCTCTCGAAGGTACCTTTTCTTTATCAATGTCCACTTTTGGGGTCGATTTCGACAGGTGAACCATGTTCTGTCGTTTGTCTGGTCGCCTCGATGCTAGAATATGAGCGAGGATGCAAGATTGTCGAATTTCGTTTCAATCCCTGTTCTACACGAGTGATGAGCTGATACTTAGAATCTGCTTAATTTTCCGTAGAAGGACCGGGCTTTATTTAGATTCTCTAGGTTACTTGAAAGCTTGATAATGATATTGAGTTGAGTGTGCACTTAAAGGTGTCTGGTTCACATGATTTTGGTAGATTATAACTAGTTCAGAGCATGAAATTTTCAATCATGTTGCTTTAGGCGAGATAATAGTGCTCTGGACTAAATGAAGGTGGATGTAATATGAAATGTTTGTCTTAGCTTGGTGTAATGGCTTCTTAGTGACAGGTCCCTATTGCGTTTTCTGGCGATCATTGTTAACTAGACTGAAGTTACTCTGATGAGATGTAGATGCTATGCACGAATTGATTGCCCTTTGCTTCTCTGCCGTATGTTCCATAGGAAAAGATATGATCGGTCTTGCGCAGACTGGATCTGGCAAAACCGGGGCATTTGCACTTCCTATTCTGCAAGCTCTTTTGGACACTCCGCAAGCCTTCTTTGCTTGTGTGCTTTCTCCTACGAGGTTGGAATTACTCACTTTATGTGGCTGACACTGGCATCGCCATGTATTTTACTGTAATTAGTGGATAACCTATTTGTTTTCCTTTTCTTAATTTGTGTTTGTGTATGCCATTATATTTTCTAGGGAATTAGCAATTCAGATTGCGGAACAATTTGAAGCTTTAGGATCTGGCATCGGAGTCAGATGTGCTGTGGTAAGCTTTTTGCCAAGTAATAACATTTCAAGCATCGCAAAAATATATTTCTGTATCATGGGCACAATACTCTCATTTTGCAATGAAGTGTGGTGTTTGTAATTATGATTCCCTTTCCTGTTTAGTTTGAATAGTTGCCTTGCTGCTGGTACAAACATTTTGATGTTGGAATGGACGGGCCCTTTCACATGTGTTTGCTTTGCATTTTTGTTTAATTCATACCGGTATACTTCTTTCACTCATTGCAATTTGGCGTTTTTGGCAATTTGAATGTCAGCTGCCCAAATCTGCATCTTTTGGTATTTGTGAAAAGATATATTCTTTTAGAAACTGGAAGTCTGCTTTTAAGAGTGTAATGTGATTAACAAAATGTAAGAATGAACTGATTTGCATCTAGTGTGTTTTATCCCATCATTTGAATTGTGTTTTGGTGTCAGGATCTGTGACTCCAATGTCAGAAGTAGATTGAAGTAGATTCAGTTGTTGATTGAACTTTGCCTATCTTCAAGCAATTCTGCTAGCATTTTTCTATTTTTTCCTTTTTTCTTGGAGGGACGTGTTCTGCAGTTGTTTGATCAGACTACAATTCTGACTTTGCCCTTGACTAAGAAGAATATTTTCTTGATGCTGCTTCCTTTGCAGCTTGTTGGTGGAGTTGACATGGTGCAACAGGCAATTGCCCTTGCAAAGCGCCCTCATATAGTTGTAAGTTCTCACTGATTAGAACTTCATCTCTCAAGTATCCGTTTCAGTAGACAGCTTAATTTGTCTTTCATATTTAGGGTTACTTAACTGAACCAGTGGACATGAGTTGTCTCAGATTGGTACTTCCCTTCTTTTCAGAATATATCAACCACTTGCTGTTATTTGCCTGTTAGTTGAGCTTAACTTTAGGTTGAGCTTAAGTATAAAAGTTGAAATTCTAAGCTCATCCGAACATTCAATAGATAGTTTCAATTCTTTCTTGATGGCTTTGGGCATCATATTAAATGTTGAGGCTATCGTACTTACGGTGTTTGTATGTTTTTTTTTTTTTTTTGGTAAAGTACGGTGTTTGTATGTTAATCTCTTATAAGATGCATAATCTATAACGGCTTGCTGAGTGCTATATTCCGTCAACACTTGTCTTTCAGCTCCGTTCTTAATTTTTGTTTGTGTAGTCACTGAACTAACATGCTACTCAGTAAACTTATCAAGATACTTCTATTAAGTCTTTTGTTGAGACTTATTGTCTTTTCATGTCTTATCTTGGACAGGTGGGAACGCCAGGACGTCTTCTTGATCATTTGTCCAACACCAAAGGCTTCTCTCTTCGTATGTTGAAATATTTGGTAGGCAATTTATACAGTGTGAGCCATGCAAAAAAGTTTATGATTTAGGTAGTAACGTTCTGTATATCCGCTTGCGTGGATATATTCCATCAATTTATTCATACCAAGTCAAGGATTAAAAAATTTTGTCTGAACTTTCCTCTGTTTCAAAATTTGGACTGGGTTATATTTTGTGCTGTTATTTCATGCTTCTAAGAAGTCATGATAGATTGTGCCTATTGCACTGTGGCAGATAGATTGGACGTGATCGTTAGAGAGAATAGATGATGGGACTTATCAAAGACAGTATGTTGCTAGAAATTGTAAGACAAGTAGTTTGAGGTGACCGTATAGTTATGGATTGCTGAATAAGCGAAGTGTGTTCAATATTTAGGGTGTACTTAGATCCTTACAGAAACTTCCAACCTGAAATCCTCGAGGAAGGGAAGTTTAGAGTTCTTATACTAACTCAACAAGCATTTTACTGTCCCTAATGATTTGGAGTCATTCTTGATTGCAACATGATCACTACTTGAAAATGCTGGTACTAATAGTGATGCAACATCTGCTCTTCAAACAGGTCTTAGATGAGGCTGACAGGTTGCTGAATGAGGATTTTGAAAAGTCCATTGATGAAATTCTGAATGCTATTCCACGTGAAAGGAGGACATATCTATTTTCTGCCACTATGACAAAAAAGGTATTTAAGATGTCTTGATATAGCTTGGCAACTCCGTGGTGCCATTTAGTATTTTTGTTTCATCATTAAAAGAAGTTAGTTGAAGTAACATTACCATGGCGTGTACAATTGAAGTAACATTGCCATGGCATGTATCTTTCCATGCTCCTCAGATTTTTGTTGAAGGAACTGTAAGCATTGAGTTTCTTATTAAAACACCCTTAGTAAAGCAATTTACCCTTTTCTTTGCTTTGAGACAGATGTAACTTTTTCTTCTTCTCTGTTTTCTTATCAAATTATGTGGCTTGAGTGACATTAATGGGGCCTTATGTAGGTCATAGAGTTATGTGAAACTCAGTGATCGTTACTTTCAAAATTCTATAATACTGTTGGCGTCTTGTGTTTCTCAACCAAGCCATCGCAACTTCTACTTAGTATGATTAAAATTTGCTGATATGATGGTTGGGTATCCATTTGGTGCCTATTCAGAAGAGAGTTTCAGTTCTTTTAGTTTAGAAGATAGAAGCTTAATGGGGCCTACTTGGAGTGTCATCTCATACATGCATTTAATATTCAGGTTAAGAAGCTACAAAGGGCTTGTTTGAGGAACCCTGTGAAGGTATCGTTTTAGCAATCTCAGTCTCATTAAAATCTGTATTATTATCACCCAGATACTGCTATTGCAGTATTCTAATCCTGCAAATGTGCAAATTTCTTTTTTACTTTCAGATTGAAGCTGCATCTAAATATTCCACTGTTGATACACTGAAGCAGCAGTATCGCTTTGTTCCTGCCAAGTACAAGGTCTCGTCCTTTCACCTGTGGGCAATTTGCTTGAGATGCTTGCAATAGTATTGAGCCTACCCTTTCTACTGCTTGTGTATTCAATGAAGTTAGTCTTGATGGTGCATCCAATATCTGCACGTGTCATACTATGAGAATGAGCCAAACATCATAAAAAGACGTAGATGAATACTTTAAAGTTGTTTTACGGGGGATATGACATAAGAAAGAATGTGATCACGCAAAAGAATTTTTGTGGCACCAGCCCACTTATTGGGAAAAGGCTTGTTCATTTTGTTGTGGTTGAAGTTGCAGTAATGTGGGGTCATTCGAGGAAGCTTTATAAAATGAAGATCTAGCTCCAATTTATTTAGGCGGAGTAACAGTCTAGGTTAAATGCATTTAACGCTTCAAGATATTGTTGGTACCTTACAGTGAAACTGTTGAAGTAGGATTTCTATGTTCTGTTGATTTGATTCCCCTCAATCCAACATTTTGTTCGCAATTGTGCAGGATTGCTATCTTGTTTATATTCTCACCATGATGGCTGAAAGTACAACAATGGTTTTTACTCGAACATGTGATTCAACTCAACTTCTGTCCTTAATTCTTCGAAATCTAGGACTAAGGGCAATTCCAATCAGTGGTCAAATGAGCCAGGCATAATCTCTCTCTCTCTCTCTCTGTGAGCACATTTTTATCAGTTCGTGGCAAACCTCATTTGGAAGGCGTGTGCTGATCTGTGGTCATCCAATTTTTCATGGCAGTCTAAGAGACTTGGAGCTTTGAATAAGTTTAAAGCACGAGAATGCAATATTTTGATCTGCACTGATGTTGCAAGTAGGGGACTTGATATTCCAGCAGTGGACATGGTTATCAATTATGATATCCCATCATCTTCTAAGGTAAGGCTTTGCGCTGCTTTTGGTGGTTTTAGACTTCAAGGTTTTTTCCAGACCTACTTGGCCTGGAAAAAATTGAACCCAGTTAGAGAAGCGAAGTAATAATAAAGTAGACTAAAGTAGCATAAACCAGAGCAATCAGAATCTGCAGCTTTGGCAGCTAATGCCCAGAGGTGGCACCTTGACACTTCCTATCTAGGCTTGATTGGCTAGCTATTTCATGAGCCACTGCCTTTCCAGGATACCATCTTTGACTGATTATGGTATAATACCTTGGGGACGAAACTCACATACATCGTTTATGTCGAGCTTTATCGACCTGGGATTGAGTTTTGGCATTGGCTGTTGGAGTAAAGTGGCTGCATGGTTCTGCACTTTCTCAATTATCCGTACTTTTCTGATTGACTTTTTATGATAGGATTATATACATCGAGTGGGAAGAACCGCTCGAGCAGGACGATCTGGTGTTGCTATCTCGCTAGTGAACCAGTATGAGTTGGAGTGGTATTTACAAATAGAAAAGCTGATTGGTGAGGAAGACATCTTTTTATGTCCAGTAAATTTTTAAAGTTTTCTGGCTCATTAGACTAATTGAAAGATGTACATCAGGTAAAAAGTTACCTGAGTTTCCTGCTCAAGAGGAGGAAGTATTGCTATTGTTGGAACGTGCTACGGAGGCCAAAAGAATATCACAGATGGTATCTCTCTGTCTCTGTATATCTGCATGCGTGCGTGTGGTTCCTAGGACATATATTCAAGAGAACTGTCCATCAATGCTTTAATGAAGTTTTCATGTTACTGTACTAGGACATATATTCAAGAGAAACTGCCCATCAATGCTTTGATGAAGTTTTCAGGTCAAATTAACGCCAGTGTTAAGCTGAGTAAACCAGAACACAAATATAAACCTTTAGGAAAAATGTTGATGGGTTTGATTGCCAATGAGAGATCTTTCTTGGGCCACCCCAGGAGCCTCTTGCCAAAGTAATTGCCCAGTAGCGGTAAACTGGGGGGAGGGGGAATAGTTGTGATCCGATGGCGTGAGTCGGAAGCTCCAAGAGGCCTAGACAATTTTTCTTTTCATATGCAATGAGTGGACAGATTTTTTGTATTGAGGTAAAACTGCATCTCAAATAACATAGTGATGATTAGCATTTCTAAGTATGCACCAGTGGTTTGGGCAATTTTTGGTAAATCCCTTCCTTTAGCAGAGTTAAATATTAAGTGAAGCCTCCATGGGACGTCTTTTTCTAGATAAAGATGATACTGAGTTCGGATTTCTTGGACTTCGCAGAAAATTAGAGAAAGTGGCGGCAAGAGGAGGAGAAAGGCAGGAGGAGATGATGGGGAGGAAGAAATTGAAAAATACTTGGGTAACAAGAACGGGAGGAAATCCAAGAAGTCGAAGAGATGATGACATCTGACTGCTTGAGCTAGAGTTTTTCAGTGCCGATCCGGTGGCAATGTAAATTTATTGGATGAGGCATCACTCGTCAATATGAGCGACTGCGATTATGGTTTTTATTTTCAAAGGAAAAATCATCCCCATTTTCTCCTATAAATGTTTGATATGTTACTGTAGTTTTCAGGTAGCGTTCCATTCTAAATGAGAAGATATTGTGATACTGCTTAAAACTGTAGTCTCCTTCAGTTTTTTTGACGATTTTGATTACATTTGCTTTAGTCTGGATGTTTGATTACGCACCCGGAGCGTGAGAGCCAATTCTATCTCAGCCATCAAATGGTTGGGGCCTCATTTGAGTCCTATGATCTGACGGCTAAAATGAAATGGGTTCACATTGATCGGTTGCATACCATACTAGCTCCCTTTTTGGCCATTTGTCAAAGACCAATAATAGATGCAAAGCAAATGCGTCTTGGACTTGTATTTTTGGGCGAAAAATAAATATAACTAAGACAATATTTTTTAAAAATTGACCTTTTGCATGGCTTGCGAAAATGGATTAACGTAAATTATTGTCGTTGTCTAAAAAATGTTTAGAGGTAATTTGTTATTGATAATGAAAATACTTTTCATTTAGCGATTATGTTTCGAAAAATACTTTTCAAATCATTCTTTTTTGCGAAATAAATGAAGTCTTAATCACAAAGGGTAAATGCATCAAGTCCATTGCATCTTTGCTTCAACTTTAATTAGCTTTCTATGTTTTAAAATTTAAGGAATGCAATTTGGTTCTCATGTTCCTTGTGCTATTCTCCCTCCCTTTCGTGCAACTTGCAAACTGTTCTCATCCCTTAAAACCAATTCTTCCAAGTTCCACAAGTATTTAGACTTGGCTAAACAACACGGGTTGCCTATGGAGTCAAATGGTCTTTCAAAAGTGAACATTTTAGTAAATATATGTAGACAATTACTCCGACTTCCACCAAAAGAGGGTTGATTTTCTGGACATCCGAAGCATGGAGTTTCGAGTGACCTGTGAACTTACTTCGAAATTGTTATTAAATATGAAATAATTACGACAATTAGATATATATGTGATATTTGGAGGTCATAAAAATGATAATTTTAACACACACATATTTAATATATAACGTATCCCAACATGACGGAAATATCTATTTTTTTAGAAATTACGTATCGACATATCGTGTCCCATGTCGTATCGGTGCTACATAGCTCACCAGTTTCCATTTATTCAAACCTGTCCAATTCCTGGTTCTTTTTCAGACGCTATTAACCCATCAAGTTTAACATAAGCTTCTGCACCTATCTTCAGACTCTTTACTAAACGTGTCAATGACAGACAATTCATGCTTGGTCTAGAAAGATTTTTCACCAAGATGAGAAAATTGGAGAATGACACCATAAGTATTATAACTTTTATATAACACTCCCTTAAGTGACAAAACTTTTCAATAGATTACTAAGTACTAAAACTAAAAGTTCTTGTAACAAATCGCGTAGCTCCGAATCGATCACTTGAGCATCATAATTTTTTTAAAACGTTCACCACAACTTCCGACGTGATAAGGCAATTCTAGCGAATAGTTTTGAAGTTATGATACTAAAATAAAATGTCGAAAGCTACACTCAAGTAAACACTTTTTAAAAGTCATGTCACTCAAGTGAGCACTCCACAAAAATTACGGCACTTACGATATCTTGGTCCCTAGAAGACATTGTCCTCGGGTTATTTTCCGATCATTGTACATTCGAGCAGAATAAGCAGCAACCCAGTTTAGTACCAAAGTGGTTTGTGATAAATGACCATTTTATTCAAGCTCTAGGATGATTCGAAAGTAAAGTCAGGATACACCTTCAAGGGGGAATTTGCAAACGCTAGGGGTTAGGGCACCACCTTACTTAGAATATTATATTATCGTTGTGGCTTGGGAGAGAGGTAAGATCCGTAAATATAGGCTTTTATGTGCCGTAGAGAATAATGGCGTCGGGTTGGACAGCGATTGATTTGGACACAATACTATGTTTAATGTCGCATCACTAGTCAAAAGCAGTCCTAGCGGGCATGCGTCGTTCGTTTCTTTCGATAGAAAACCACTGTGCTTCCTTTTCCGTAGTGCCCGCTACCGGGACAACGTGGAAAGTGTTTCGCGTGCGGGTAGTTATCTTTTGGCCACACGGCGCCATTGGTTTTAAGCTCGATATCTTCGACTAATTTTCGAGAAATGTTGCCTTAGGGCCATTTTCCCGCAATGAAGAAAAGATGCCCTAGTTCTGGTTGGACCATCCAACTCGGAGGACCGGGTCGTTCAAGTGAGGAATGGCTTTAATATACCTCGGCTTAGTTAGGCTTGCTCAATGAAAGCAACTGCGTTTTGTTAGGTGGAATGTACTTGGAGCCGCGTGGGGCTTTGGAGTAGGGATTTCTATCCAGTGCATTTGATGCTGGCATGCGTTTTATAAGGGAGCGTAATAGGACGGCCATCGCAGTTGAGGGAAGGTAATAGAAGCTGCAGAAGCGGCGTCTTGATGGATGTGGTATCGACGGCAGTGGCGCGGATGGACTTGGTCATGACTTGACTCTCTATCAGGGGAAAATTGGCCCAATGGCTTAGGAGGCGAGGCCAGTCGTTTGAGGCATTTGGCTTTAGATCGCTGACTCGTTTGTTTCGATTTTGCACGAGCATGAAATTAAGATGCGCCGGATATGGGGATAATAATCAGATAAAGCAGCGTGTAACTTTCTCGGTTCAAGGATCTGGTTGAGACGGGGCCTGTTAGGCTCAATGCAAGGGCCGTGTTAGCATATAATGCTTATATTTATGCATACGGCCGATCCTTATGGATCCAATTTACCTGTCAATAAGGAGCGGTGGTGATGGTGAACTAGAGAATAAGGTGGAAATATGTAGATCATCCCGGACAATAACCAAAAAGTAAAGGTTTAACTGAGCTTGTGAATAATAATACAGTCAAAAGAGTCTTCTGAAAATGACTATCATAGACAGAAGAGTAAGGAGCTAGGCAGCCTTCCTGTGATGACAAAGACCTCGCATAGGTCAGTTAAATCACCAAATGGAATTCAGTTCCAGCTAATGATAGGGTAAATATATGCTCAAGCATTTCCATTTCGCGATACATCTCGGCGGCCCAAAAGTATCAGGTCATATAGATGCTTTTATGAGATACCTAGTGATAAACAATAGCCGTCACTTGCTAACAATAGTTCCTGTCCTAAACTCCAGCAACCGTAGATAATCTCCCTTCTAACCATTCTGATAGAAAGACCGTAACCAAGAGTGCATGATAAGACGAGGAAAGAACTTATGCACTATTTTCAAGACTTTAAATTTACCCACAGACAAGCAAATCATTCTTCCTGGCAGATTTTTCCCCAATTTGCCAGTAGCTGCAGAAGTGAGGAGAGCTAACTTCAGGTTCCGGAAGAAAAGGCTGACTTATTCTTTTGCTCCAAATAGCAAAAACCATCCTCATTAATGCAGCTTGATTCTGATTGTAGCTGAATCCTCTAGTCAAACAGCAACTGCTTCTGAACAGTTTGCACTTGGTGCATCTTCCCGAATTGGTGAATAGTTAATGTCACCCGCAGGAGTACCTCTGGGTGCAAGCATCTAGGCATCTTATAGTGATAGACCACATGGATGTTCTTATCAAGAAGATTCTTGCTTGGCTTTGAGCAGAATAATCTTAGGATGATGTTGAGATGATCCCTAAAGCATTCAAACTGCTGCCCTTACCGTGTTTCATCAGAGTAAGAACATATTCTATCATCAAGTTCCTTGCAATGGGAGTGGGACTTAAGTCTGGGACATCTTGAGCACAGTTAGCCAATCTTGCTCATGAACTATGACAAGCAGCGTAAAAACCCAGCATGCAGCGCATGGCCACTCTGTAATTATATCCAAAAGTTAGCATTTAACATTCTCGAGATTGCATATTACATGTATCACAACCATACATAAGACAGAACTATGACGCCAGTAAAAGCATACTCCATGCTGAAAATATAATTACCCATGTTACCTAGAACAGAAATGCAGCCAAAAGAAATGTTTCCATGTTCAACTTTCTCTACTTTTGGATCAAAAGGAAGAAAGAGTATAGCATAGAAAGGTGAGTATGCTAGTCGAAATACAGAGCAATTAAATGGGGATCGAAAGGGACAATTGCATCTACACCTCCCTGGCTTTGGGTGCTAGGTCAGGTGACCTAGTGTACTTCATATATGATGATGTTAGTCCCTCCATATATTTGGTTATCCGGTAGCCAAATATAAATCCAAGGGGTCTCTAACTAAAACACCCAAAATAAAGGGACTCTACGATGACAATTATCTCCAGGCAAAATTGCCACACAATGCCCCATTGCTACGAGGGCACTATGATTACATCCAATTGTACAACTGAAAATTTGTAGAGATGACTATTTGATGCTCTCCTTCAACAACCACATCCCCCCCCCCCCCCCCCCCCACAAAAAAAAAATCCCATAACCTTTTCCCTCTTCCCTCCTTTCCAATTTCTAAATTTGTGTAGTGTGATGTCTTTCATCCCCTGCTGTTTCGGGTAGGGCCACGGGAGGACAATTTTCCCCCTTCAAATTGCCAAACAATGCATCACTGCTACAAAGGCACTAAGAAGAGATGATTACATCCAACCGTATGACATACTGAAAGTTTCCAGAGATCGACTATCTGATACTCTCCTTTATGACCATCCTGCTCCCTCTTCTAATTCCTAAAATTTGCATTCTATGTTTCCTCTCTCTATATTGGGTAGGGCCACAGGAGGTCATTTTTTCGTTGTTGAGGGAGAAAGAAAGAGGACTTCATTGGCAGCATTGATACTGCAAAGCTCCACAAAGTACTAACAGGCGTATGCCTAAGCAATAAGCTGCAGCAGAAGCCATTAAGCATCCCATCGAAGGAACAAACTTAAGTCCACTTGAGCCAACTACAGCAGGGGTTAGCCTATTATCTTAACAATGCGAGTGCGCCCTATGTGAAAGTTTGGAAATCTGAAATTACTTTTCCACTTTCAAGCAAAACCCCCTAACTAATTTTGCTATAGGTAGCACTGACAATAAGGAACATCAGAAAGCATAAACATGCTCAATAGCAACAAATTTCTGTGAGAATTGATTCTAGATGCTACAGTGATCACTCCATGCAAGGGAAAATGGTCTTCCATTTTTCTTAAGAAACCAAACAGCCAAAAGGATCCTTCAGTATCCAGGGAACATCTACATAACCAATGACACAGTTATAGATAACTCAGAAAGTTGGACAAAGTCAATGCCATCCATCTGAACATCTCACAAATGATGAACCTAAGTCAAGCAGGGCCACCCGCTAAGTTTAAAACATATCAGAATATCTCGCGTACAGCAATGATAAGGTAACATCATTATATCGTGTCAAGTTTTCAATGCATCTACTTTCTAGAAATACATCATTTTCTGGTTGGTACAATTCAGATATCTAATTTACTACGAAATTGAACATACTTTAGAGTATCTCAATTGGTACATGTCATTTTCCACCATCATAATCACCTTAATATTTGCACGTGAAAGTATACATTTCACAATTTTTCCTTCGGCAGGGAAAAAAGGGACACATTCAAATATGGCATTCTCTAGTTGCATGGAAAACAAGAAAAATTTAAAGGCCAAATGGGTAAATACCTTGTAAGCAACTACATGTCCCACTGGAAGCCCTTGACTACCGCACCGTGCAAAAAGAGAAAGATCACCAATAATATCCAAGGCCTTATGGCGACATGGTTCCTCGTCGAAACGCAATGGCGGGTTTAACCAGCCTTTATCTGCACTATAGATGATTACCGGAATGCAAAATGTCAATCACTGGAGCAAAAAAGAGAAGTATGCTGCCTGCTTTGGCTTGTTACTTCCAAAAGTTTCAAAAGACAACTTTGGGACATTACGCAGCATAATGTCTTGCACCGTCTTCCAACAAAAACTTAAGCATTTCGTCTTTGAAATTCAGGTTCTAAAACTACCTTGTGTCGATGACCCTCATTTCAGCAATTCACTTAACTCGCTAAGCCAAAAAAAAAAAAAACAAAAAAACAAAAAGAGAATAAAGAGGTTCCAAGGTCTCACCAACAAACCAAGGCATTTTCTAGTGAGCCTCCTTTTATCAATCCATGGCTGCGCATTTTCTCTACCTAAGAAAATATTGCAATATCAGCTCTGGCTTTAGGTGGAAAAACAAAAACTAAGGGAGAATATTCTGCTAAAAACAAGGTCCGCATCATTGAAGACATCATCAACATCAACTTCACCTCTATCCCAATTTAGTTGGGGTCGGCTCATTGAAGACAAATGCAAATATAGGCCAGTTAGTAACAGGAAAATACTTTCGTGGTAAAAAAGATAATCTATTGCCCAGATGGCACAAATTAAGGTAATAAGACGATTGCATTTGCCAAATGTTGCGTTACTTTTAGAGTTTATTTACATGGCTTATTTCTTTTAACTTAAATAAGGGTATTTTGGTCAATTAGGTTTTAAGTCTTATAACGATTGATAAGGTTTCTCTAATATATACACAGATATCTCTCTGCTAAAATATTACGATCTGTTTTCTTGCCTCACCTCCTCTCACGTTCTCCTCCCTCGTTCCCCTCTCCTTTGCCTCTCTTCTTCTCTTCTCTCCTCTCTATTTCTTCTTTTCTTTTGACTATATACTGCGGATTCTTTAATCAGCCTCGCAACATGGTATCAAAGCAAATCTGATCACGTAATTCCTCCATCCAACTGCTGGTTTGAGAGTCCCCCAAGTAAGCTTTTTCCGACTCTGGTGTGCAGCCACCTAAAGCTGTAAGTTCTACTTGTTCTCTCTCCTAATCTTGCCAATAGATATCAAATCTACCAAAATCTGGTTGTGGCTATGGATTACAACACTTACTGATCGCGGAATCAAGAATCAGAATGTTTCATTGATTATATAGCCTGAGATTTCAGCATTCGGTATATCGATTTCACCACCATTCTTTTCTTTTTGCTTCGTGAAATTAATGGAGCAAATTGCTTTGATCATACGTCGGTATTGATTATGCGGAACCTAGAGATGTTTGTTTCCTTGCACTAAAGTTTCAGTCTTCTTGATTTGTGGTATATACTTCAATCGAGATTATCACCATGAGCGATGCGAAGTCTTCTACGGACAGTGTCAATGTTCAGATTACCACCATTAAGTTAAATGGAGCCTCGAATTACTTGTTATGAGCTCAGGTGGTCAGGGTCTATATAAATGCCAAAGGGAAACTTACGTATCTTACGAAAAACCCTCCTAATGTAGATGCTAACGAATATAGTAACTGGATAAGAGAGAATGATACTCTTTTAGTATGGTTATGGAATAACATGGAGCCACACATTGCCGCTAATGTCATGTTTCACAAAACTGCCAAGAGAGTGCGGGATGATCTTAGAGAGAGCTACTCACAAGACAAAAATATGTCTAGAGTTCATGAATTGTATGAGAAAATATTCAATTTTAAACAAGGGGATAAGTCTCTTGGAGAGTATTACAGTACTTTGAAAGGCATGTGGGAAGAGATCAATCTTTATCTACCCATCACTACTGATCTTGAGAGACTAAAGACACAAAGAGCTGAATTTCAAGTGGCTAAGTTTCTATCTGGGCTGAGTACTGACTTGCAGCCTGTGAAGAGCCAGCTTCTTGCTGGAGAGCAAGTTCCTTCTATGAATGAAGCATTATTTCGGATTCAGCGCATTGTTCCACCATCTTCTACATCATCTAGAGACAGTTTGGCACTTTTGGCCACTAGTGGTGGTCGTGGTAGATTTTCTAATAGAGGCCATAGTTCAGGGGGATGTCGCGGACGTGTTGGTGGACGTAATGGACAGAGTTATGATCGAGACAGCCACAAGTGTACATACTGTGGCAAATCTAGTCATAATGTTGACTCTTGTTGGGCTAAGCA
Organism: Rhodomyrtus tomentosa; assembly: GCA_028455895.1. Lineage (NCBI taxonomy): Eukaryota > Viridiplantae > Streptophyta > Magnoliopsida > Myrtales > Myrtaceae > Rhodomyrtus > Rhodomyrtus tomentosa. The sequence goes on along the minus strand of JAPCWY010000003.1, from coordinate 4,489,249 downwards.
TGGCAAGCCTGAGTGGACTCAGCGATTAGCTACTGCAAATGTTGCTGCATCTGAAGGAAGTGCTGGAAGTGTGTCTTCTGGCGACACGAATTCATCTATCCCAACTGGTAGTAGTTTATCCGAGTCTTCGTCTCGAGATGATTTGGTTACACACTTATGAAGCGGGTTCAGCAATTAGAGGCTTCCAATTCCTCATCCACTGCTACTCTTGCACGTACAGGTAACATGGCCCTTCTCTCTACTTTGTCTCCTAACACTTGGGTCATTAACTCGGGAGCTTCTAGTCATATGACGGGAAAGCGAGAACTATTATCTTCCCATCATAACTCTAGTTTTGTATCTGAAGTAATTTATCTAATGGTTCCTCTACTCAGGTGGTTGGATTAAGGGCTATTTCACTCAGACCTTCCTTGTCATTGTCCTCTATCTTACATGTTCCCCAACTTCCCTTGAATTTGTTATCTGTTAGTCAGTTAACTAAAGCTCTTAATTGTTCTGTTACATTTTACCCCTCTTCTTGCACTTTTCAAGACCTTCAGACAAGTGGAGGGCATGAACGTGATGGACTCTACTATCTGGACGGTGTCTCTACTGCTGATGCCAATGGTCTAGCAGCCGGTTCTACTACTCCTATATTATGGCATTCCCGTTTAGGACATTTATCTTTATTTAAGTCACAACATATAATTTCCAAGTGTAAATCAGTTTTTACTCTTGAGTGTGAGGCTTGTGAACTTGCGAAACATCATCGCAGTTCTTTTCCTAGGCGTGGTGATTCTCGTGCATCTACTTTACTTGAACTTATTCATTCAGATATTTGGGGACCTTCACGTGTTGCTAGTAGGAATGTCTTTAAGTATTTTGTTACTTTTGTGGATGATTATTCTCGTCTAACATGGCTCTATATGCTTCACGATCGTTTCGAATTTTTATATGTTTTTTATTTATTTCATCGCGAAGTTACTAATCAGTTTAATACCTCCATTAAAATTTTGCGAACTGATAATGCTCTAGAATATTCACAAAAATCAATTTCTTTGTTTTGTTCTAATTTGGGCATTATACATCAAACAAGTTGTACTAATACCCCTAAGCAGAATGGTGTAGCCGAGAGAAAGTACCGTCATTTTCTAGAAGTTGCTCGTTCACTCTTGATTGGTATGAATGTCCTGAAATCTTTTTGGAGTGATACTGTTCTTACTGCATATTACCTCATAAATCGTATGTCTTCTACTGTCCTTAACAATCAGACACCAATTAGTGTTGTGTTCCTCGACAAGCCATTATTTCCTTTAACTCCTCGTGTCTTTGGGTGTGTTTGTTTTGTCCATAATCTACGTTTCGGTGCTGATAAATTATCCCCTCGTGACACTAAATGTGTTTTTCTCGAGTATTCATGTACTCAAAAAGGATATCGATGTTATGATCCAATGACTTGTACCCAATATGTTAGTGCTGATGTTACTTTCTTCGAGAGCACACCATACTATTCTGCTGAGGGTAAAGAGTATACAACTGACATCGTGGCCAATCCTCGTATCCCACAACTTATTCCCTTAGACTCGGTTAGTCCTTCTCCTGTATCTCCTCCCTTGCAGGTGTATCAACGGTGTAAGCAGTCTACAGCACTGCCAGTCTCCAGCTCTTCTATGCCCTCTATCTAATCTTCCTCCTTGTCTTCTAGTCCAGACGATCTTCCAATTGCCCTTCGTAAAGGTACTCGTTCTTCTCAACGGAAATCCTCTTTCGCTTACCCTATCAAGCGTTGTGCTTCTCCCTCACATCTTCCTTCCTCATTACATAATTTTGCTTTATCATTACATACTCACACAATTCCTACTTCTACCACTGAGGCCTTATCTCGTTTTAAGTGGAAGAGAGCTATGGATGTGGAAATGGAAGCTCTGATTTCTCGCCAAACCTGATCTTTGGTTGATTCTCCTCCCGGGAAAGATGGGGTGAAGTGTCGGTAGGTGTACACTATCAAGTACAACCCAGATGGCTCAGTTGAGCATCTTAAGGCCCGGCTCGTTGCTAAAGGTTTCACTCAAACTTAGGGGGTGGATTATTTTGAGACATTTTCTCCCGTGGCAAGTCTTAATTTTGTTCGTGTCATTATTTCCCTTGCTGTGAATTTTGATTGGCCACTATATCAATTGGATGTGAAAAATGCTTTTCTTTACGGTGATTTATCTGAGGAATTATATATGAAGCAACTTCCAGGGTATGTTGCTCAGGGAGAGAAACATAGTAAAGTATGTCGGCTTCATAAGGCTATTTATGGGTTGAAACAGTCCCCAAGAGCATGGTTTGAAAAATTCAGTTCATTGATTTCTGGGTGTGGTTTTCACCAGTGTTTTTCTGACCATTTTGTTTTTGTTCACAAGAAGGCGTCGAGGGTAGTCATTCTTGTTGTGCATGTGGATGATATAATCGTCTCTGGTAGTGATGTAACCAGCATTTCTGAGGTCAAGTCGTTTCTTCAGCAGCAGTTTCAAATTAAAGACTTGGGAGCTCTTAAGTATTTTCTGGGCATTGAGGTCTTACGAAGTAAGGTATTAATTTGTCTCAATGAAAGTATATTTTTGACCTTTTGTGTGAGCTGGTACACTAGCTTCCAAACCGGTTGATACTCCTATGGATCCAAATCAAAAGTTCAGAGTCGATGATAGAGATGATATTAAGATAAGCATCAATATCGACGTCTAGTTGGGAAATTAATTTATCTTACTGTGACACATCCCGATATTTCCTTTGCTGTTGGTGTAGTGAGTCAGTTTATGGAGTCACCCAAAAAGGCTCATTGGGATGCTGTTTGTCGAATTCTTCGATACCTCAAACTCTCCTGGCACGAGACTGATTTATAAGCCGAACAGTTCGTCCACTCTGATTGGCTATTCTGATGCTGATTGGGCCGAGTCAGCATGTGATCGGCGGTCTACGACTGGTTATTGCACCTTTCTTGGTGGTAATTTGGTTACTTGGAGAAGCAAGAAGCAAACTACTGTTGCTAAATCTAGTGCAGAAGCTGAATATCATACTGTGGCTAAATTGTTATGGTTGAAATCCCTTCTTCAAGAGCTTAGATTTTCTATTAATCAACCTATTGATATGATGTGTGATCATCAAGCAGCTATTTATATTGTTAGAAATCTTGTTTTTCATGAGCGCATCAAGCATATAGAAGTTGACTGCCATTTTGTTCGGGATGCTGTGAAGCGGAAGTTGATTACTACTCCTTACGTTGCCTCTAGAGATCAGTTTGCTGATATCTTCACTAAAGCATTATTTCATCCTGCATTTGTTGCTAGCTGTTCCAAGCTAGGCATGGGTGACCTATATGCTCCAGCTTGAGGGAGAGTGTTGCGCTATTTTTAGGGTTTATTTACGTGGCTAATTTCTTTTAACTTAAATAAGGGTATTTTGGTCAATTAGGTTTTAAGTCTTATAACGATAAGTAGGGTTTCTCTAATATATACACAGATATCTTTCTACTAAAATATTACGATCTGTTTTCTTGCCTCACCTCCTCTCACGCTCTCCTCTCTCGTTCCCCTCTCTCCTTCGCCTCTCTTCTTCTCTTCTCTTCTCTCCTCTCTATTTCTTCTTTTCTTTTGACAATATACTGCAGATTCTTTTATCAGCCTCGCAACACCAAACAAAACAGAAGGCATAAATGTATAGGAAACATACAAGATAATATTCCCAACCACTGATCTTGTAGCAAATTCATACTACTAAAAGTATTCATGAGTCACCCAGCATTGCAAGAATCCTGGTCGTGAGTGGGGCGGATGTGAAATTCGTATTCAGTACATCAAATTTCTAGACTCTGTCAGTTCAAGCATATAGTGTTCACAAACACGGTAGGAAACATATCAATATGTAAGGAGGAATTTTATGTTTTGTTTTCTCTGCCAATATTTTCTTTTTAGTTGTTAAAAGGTACAATAAATGCACACAAAATGCAAGTGAAGGTAACATCCAATGATTTATCAACCAGCAATAGCTTATCAACATCGACATTAACAACACCTCTATCCCAAACAAGTTGGGGTTAGCGATCGATGAACCCAAAAAAGAAAAATAGAATAAAATGGAATATAACAAAAATAAAAAGCAAAGATCAATTGAAGAAAAATAATAAAATAAAAATAAAAATAAGAAAAAAAGGGACTAAGGGCTAAAAAGGTCAGTTTGGAACATAAGAATTCTACCCCTCTAATACTAATAGCTTCCCTCCACTTCGTTGTAGAACAAACCGTACGTCAATCTATTTCCCACATCCTTAAATCTTGTTTTACTACTTTCACCAAAGTTAGTTTCGGTCGTCTTCTTCCTTTCATGTTATCAAACTTCTGTTCTTATTGGAGCATCTAGGGGTCTTCGAATAACATGCCTAAACCATCTTAGTTTATGTTCTCTCAGTTTTTCTGCCACTGATTTTACTCCAACTTTCTGTCGAATATCTTCATTTCTTATCTTATACATCCTTGTATACCCACACATCGACCTTACATCCTTATCTCTGCAACTCTCATCTTATGCTCATGTTATGTATGTGTTGGCCAATATTCAGCTCCGTATAGTATTGCGAGTCTTACTGATGTTCTATAAAATTTTCCTTTTAACTTAAAAGAAATTTTGCAATCGCACAAAAAACCTGATGCACTACGCCATTTCATCCAACCTGCTCTGACTTTATGGCTTACATCCTCATCAATCTCTCCCTCCTGCAATATTGATCCTATATATCCAAAAGCATCTTTCTTGGATACCTTCTGTCCAAGTATATTCACCGATTTTTTATCTCCTCCTCTCGTCGTGGCGAACTCACTCTTCATGTATTTAGTTTTATTTCGACTTAACGTAAACCTCTTGGCCTCCAATGTACTTCTCCATAATTCTAATTTAACATTAACCCCAGCCTTGGTCTCATCAACAAGCACAATATCATTTGTAAAAAGCATACACCATGGCACCTCAATTTGGATATCTTTTGTTAGCTCATTCATAATTAGGACAAAAAGATAGGGACTCAAGGCAGAGCCTTGAAGTAAGCCTACTGTGATTGGAAAATAACTTGATGTGTTATTACAAGCCTTCACACATGTAGTAGCACCATCATACATATCCTTGGTTGCCTCTACATACTTTGAAATAACATTTTTCTTCTCCACAACCCGCCACAGAACATTTCTAAGAACCTTATCAGACGCTTTCTCAAGACCAATAAAAATCATATGTAGATCTTTCTTCTTTTCTCGATATCTCTCCATCAACTGTCGTATCAATAATTTAGCCTCCATGGTAGATCTTCCCGGCATAAATCCAAACTGATTTGCAGTAATCTCAGTCTCTATTCTCAAACGATGCTCAATAACTCTTTCCCATAACTTCATTGTATAGCTCATAAGTTTAATGCCTCTATAGTTAGAACAATTCTGTATATCCCCCTTGTTTTTGTAGATAGGCACGAGTAGACTCTTCCTCCATTCATCAGGCATCTTATTAGCATGTAAAATATTGTTAAAAAGATTAATCAACCAACTTACTGCCACAATCCCTAAACTTCTCCACACTTCAATAGGGACCCCATCAGGCCCTAAGGCTTTACTAGTCTTCATATTCTTTAATGCCACCTTAACCTCATCCGCTTTAATCTTACACACAAATCTTCTGTTTAAATCCTCACAAACGTCCTCCAAATCTACCTCACTTCTATCGCTCTCCATTAAAAAGCTTGCTAAAATAGCTCATCCACCTTTTCTTAACTTCTATATCCCTTACTAGAAGTTTCTGATTGTCATCCTTGATATACCTTACCTGGGTCAAGTTTTTACTCTTCTTGTCCCTCATCTTTGCAAGTCTATAGATGCCTTTATCTCCCTCTTTGCTCTCAAGCTTTTCGTACATATCGGAAAAAACCTTGCCTCTAGCCTCTCGCACAGCTTTCTTGGCATTTTTTCTCGCCAATCTAACTTTTGCAAGTTCTCATCATTAGGACATTAATGCAAATATCTGAAGCACTCCTTCTGTTTAATTGCCTCTTGCACCTCTTCATTCCAACACCAAGTTTCCTTTGTTTGATGTCCATTCCCCTTACTTTCTCCTAGCACCTCTCTTGCCACTCTCTATATGCAGTTAGACATTTCATTCCACATCATATTTACTTCTCCCTCTATTTGCCACGATAATTCCTAGAGTATTATTTCCTTGCAATGGCTGGTCGTTCAGCAGTAGCTTATAGGCATGCAAAATAGTGATGTCAATAGTTCATCCGATGATATTAACAGATGCAAGATTGTTTTTTCGTTCATTACTGCATAAGTGAGATCCTCACTATAGACGATTTAGTAACCCTCATCAGTGCTGTGATAGCTGAAGCGATGTAGATGGGCATGCACTGACGAACTGTCTTGACTTTATAATTCAAATTATCCAGTTATCAAAATCATTATGAAAAATGAAATCAAGAAAGGTATGTTTTGTAATTGAAAACTAATGTGTGTAGCAGTGTAAGTACATTGAATTATAATCTTTTTCTATTGTAGTGAGGGAAGGGAAGATCCATGCATAGGAGAGTAAGATAGGGCTTGGGATGAGTGGCAAGTGCCATGGTGGCAAAATAACTGACCTCCTCGTAAATGCAAAAGGTTCGTGAAGGAGCAATTTCCCTTTTGTAAAAGGAATCGCATTCAATAGAAGAGGAGAACCACTGGCAGCCAATAGATGGGACCTGCATCACCAACGTAATAATGAAAATAGAACTATCACTCGATGGCTCAAACATTGCATTGTATCTGATGACCTCACTAATGCACTTCTTCATCTGATTGTTTGGCATCTCTCAACCTCTCATTTACATAAATGTTTAGCCAATATAGATGCACATGTAGCTAGAATGAGCAGAGATCACAGATTTAGCTTCCAATAACTACTAAGTAAGGCGATAGTATAGTGGTGCTAAAAAGCACCACTCAAGCAAAAAGTCGGGGGCCAGAGAAACACTACTTTAAATAACAAGAGGATGACAGTTTGAACGGTTCAACAAAACCAGTCCTATTCAACAACCACTTTGAAACTTCAAATATATCTGACAAGATTCAGTCAGATTAATCAAGCTAGTGAGCGGGACAATTTCAGGTAAGTGTCGTCGACAGTATAAATACATATGAAGAAGTGCATCCATGCAAAAAATACATTTGCCAACCTGAATCTGAAATTAGGGAGATGGAGATTTAACTTCTCCTCATCTATAACAACAGAAAGTGGAGCACAGAGCAACAGCAAGAAGAGAATTGCTAGAAGTGGAGAGGCCTGATGGAGATTACATTGTCCTAGAGTTCATCGGATCAAACGAGTAAACCCATATTTGGAGAGATTTCATCTCCATGTAATGGAAATTGTTCATGATAAATGAGCACAGGTGAATAATAGGGTTCCAAAAAAGGTTTTGTAGTTGGGTCCTTAAGAAGAAAAAAATATCCTCAAAGTATGTAGAGGCAATCAAGGATATGTATGACGGTGTTACTACTTGCGTGAAGGCTTGTAATGGCACATCAAGTCATTTTTCAATCACAGTAAGCTTACACCAAGGTCCCGCTTTGAGTACTTATCTTTTTGCCTTGGTTATGGATGAACTAACAAAAGATATCCAAGATGAGGTGCCGTGGTATATGCTATTTGCAAACGATATTGTGTTTATTGTTGATGCCAGCGCTAGAGTTAACGCTAAATTAGAATTATGGAGAAGCACGTTGGAGGCTAAAGGATTTACGTTAAGTCGAAGTAAGACCGAATACTTGAAGTGTGAGTTCGACACATTAAGAAGAGGAGATCAAGAAGCCGTCAATATGCTCAAACATGAGATATTCAAGAAATATACTTTTAGATATCTGATAGAAATATTGCAAAAGGGGAGAGAGATTGATGAGGATGTAAGGCATAAAATCAGAACTTGTTGGATGAAATGACGCAGTGCATCAGGATTTTTATTTGATCGCAAAATTCATCTTAAGTTAAAGGTAAATTTTATAGAACAGCAGTAAGACCTGCCATGCTATTTGGAATTGAATGTTGGCCAGCACAAAGGCAACATGAGCATAAAATGGGAATAGCGAAAATGAGGATGTTAAGGTGAATGTGTGGTCGTACAAAGATGTATAAGATAAAAAATGAAGATATTCGACGAAAAGTTAGAGTAGAACCGATGGCAGGAAAGACGAGATACCACAGATTGAGATGGTTTGGGCATATTCTTCGAAGGTCCTCAGATGCTTCGGTAAGAACAGAAGTTTGCCATCGAGTGCATAACACGAAGAAATGAAGAGGTCGGTCGAAGCTTGCTTGGGGAAAAGTAATAAAATAAAATTTAATGGAGTGGAAAATAGATTGGCGTACAATTTGTCTTGGGATGGAGTGGAGGAAGGCTATTAGTATTATGGAGGGGAAGAATTCTCATGTTCCTGACTGTCTTTTTTAGTCATTTCGCTATATATATATTGTTTATTTATTTTTACATATTTATCTCTTTTTCTCTATCGGTCTTGCTTTTATTTTTTTTTATTTTATGAATCTTTGGGGTTTATCGACTCCAACTAGTTCGGATTAAAAGTATTGTTGATGTTGAAATTGAATCGCTAATCAACATAAGAATCTTATGGTATCACCTTGGCGAGGAAGATGGCAACACAGAGATTACAGCATTAGCATTCACAGCCAGTTATCAGTAATTAGTTGGTCTATCATAAATCTCCGGTTCAAATGCTCTGACATGGAGTCCCTTGAAGGTGCTCATATTTTATTCTCAAACTAAGGCTAATATCTTCTGATCAAAATTAATTAAAACTACGCTAATATCTTGATTGAAAAAAATAAGCAAGCAATAAGAGAAATTCCCACCCCAAAATAGACCCTAAATTGATATACAATTATTAATAAAATCATCTTGTCCCATGATGAATCAGGAAGGTTTTCGGACAATTAGAACTCAAATAAGGAAAAGGTGTCATCTAACAAGGAGAACTACTTTCCTAATATCCAGGTTATTGGAAGGCCCAAACTTCCCAATTCATGATTGTGTCTAAGTAGCCCCTCCCCACCTGTAACAGGTTGGTATCTCCTTGATCTTGTTGAAAGAAGTGAAAGAGCTCGAATAATCCCATAGCTAACAAATTCTTCATTGCCAGAAGGAAGTACTTACGAAAGACTTTAACAAATTATCATGGCATTTGCCATTTTAACAAGACCAGGTAAACCACTGGAATAATGAAAATAAATAACTAGTCAAACAACCTACCAATGATTCAATTTTTGAGCAAGATTAGCAATTATTAAAGAAGAGGGAATAACTTCTGTGCCTTCCAATAGGCAAAGCTTCAGCCTACTGCGTAAAAGAAGACACGTACATGTGGAAAGTTGATCCCACAACTAATGTGGACCTGTGATGAGGGGAATGCAACCACAAAGGAATCGTTCCTCCAGACATGCACTGGTTCATCCAAATATGGTGCCATCTTCTCAAGACTGTTGCCACAAGCATCTTTCGCCACCTTTAAACCAACCCCTTCTATTGCCTCCACCCATTCACCTGCTGATCCATCTAAAATAGGAACCTGCAAAACAAATGTCACAAATCATATCCATGTTTTCATCTGATTCTATAACATTAGCTTTTTTGTCATGCACTGAAACTATAGGATCAAACATAGATGTATGTCTATTAATTGCCAGTGAAGTGAAAATTCGTACTAAAGCTACAACGTGACAAACAGATACTCTCTGCAGCAATATTACTTTACACCCTTGATGGAAGGGGTCCCGGACTAAGCTATAAGGAAACCAAGTAGCATATGTACATGCTCCGGAGTTTAAATCAGGATGCTCGAGGTTATAACTGTTGTAGTTTTGCAGGGAAAAATATAATTTCTGAAAGAACTGGTCTAGGGTTGGGGTTAACGCTAAGTTAGAAGTATGGAGAAACACGTTAGAGTCTAAAGGATTTACGCTAAGTCGAAGTAAGACGGAATACTTGAAATTTGAGTTTGACACGGCAGGAAGAGGGGATCAAGGAGCCGTAAATATGCTCGGACAGGAGGTACCCAAGAAAGATACATTTAGATATCTAGGATCAATATTGCAAAAAGAGGGAGAGATTGATGAGAATGTAAGCCATAGAATCAGAGCAAGTTAGATGAAATGGCGCAGTGCATCGGGATTTTTGTGTGATCGTAAAATTCTTCTTAGGTTAAAAGTAAAATTTTATAGAACAACAATCGGATCTGCCATGTTATACGAAGCTGAATGTTGGCCAGCAAAAGGAAAACATGAGCATAAAACGAGAGTAGCGAAAATGAAGATGTTAAGGTGTGTGTGGTCATACAAGGATGTATAATATAAGAAATGAAGAAATTCGACGAAAAGTTGGAGCAGAATCGGTGGCGGAAAAGATGAGAGAGCATATATTGAGATGGTTTGGGCATATACTCCGAAGTCCCTTAGATGTACCGGTACGAACAGAAGTTTGCTATCGAGAGCATAACACGAATAAAGCAAGAGGTCGGCCGAAACTTACTTGGGGGAAAACAGTAAAACAAGGTTTAATGGAGTGGAAAATAGATTGGCGTACGATTTGTCTTAGGACGGAGTGGAGGAAGGCTATTAGTGTTGTGAAGGGGTAGTATATAGATAGATATAAAGAAAGGTGGATAGATATATATATATATATATTTACTTATTTATTTTTACACATTTATCTTTTTTCTCTCCCTTGATTTTGCTTTTATTTTTATGATTTTTCGGGGTTCATCGACCGCCGACCCCGACTAGTTTGGGATAAAGTTGTTGATGTTGACGTTGAAAGAATAACTGGTCTGATCAAAGGCCTGGCTGTATACTTGTTAAAATTAACTGACAAGAGAAAGGGGCAATATCAAGCATCCGTGAAGCATTAGCAAAACTTAGCTCAAAAGTCATGGAAGTTAAAAGGACTAAAGTTCTGTGTGAATAATACGGAGATACAAACTACAAAGACTGCTATATGAAAGTCAACATGAACGTCAATATTAACTTTACCCCAAACTAGTTAGGGTGGGCGGACGATAAACCCAAAAATAAATAAAATAGAAGCAAGGCCGATCAAGAAAAAGAAATAATTATATAAAAATATATACGGGAAAAATACTGCTATATGAAAGTAACTTAAGAAATTACGGGAGAAGTTCTTATTGGATGCTTGAAGACAACACAACTGTTTAGGTCGTTCATCACGTTGCTCCATAGATCAATTTTGCAATCAATCTTCACATTCCTAACCTTACTAGCCGAGAGTATAACAACCCCATGTAATACCAAGCAGACAAATTCAACGGAAAGAACCACTGGAAGTATAATCTCACACTTTTTCAGAATTGTCTTGTCAGATGCACTACAAAATTCAATATTGAAAGTGACAAAAGGAAAACCTTATTTATCAAAACAAATTCAAACGTTATAGCACGAACCTCCACATCGCGATCTCCAGCATCAAGGCTGACAACTTCGATCCGGCAATTGTCTACGCCAGTGGCCTCCAAAGCGGAAAGCAAGTGTTCAACGGTGCGGACTCTGTAGCCGTCCTTGGAAAGCGTGGTACAAAGGGGCGATTCTTCCACGTGATCGATCGACGCCGGTACGAAGCGGGACTGGAACTCGAAACACCTGCCGCCGCCAGCGAGATGCGGCCGTAGCTTCACCGTCGAGGCTTTGCCCGAGTGCAGAGCGACGCCTGACTTCTCTATGCTTCCGGCGAGAGTCTGCTGCAACTTCCCAGTCTGCGAGAGAAAAGAGAGAGAGAGAGAGAGAGAGAGAAGCGGCGGGTCAATGTATATCATTCTGCTGGGAAACTCAAACCGGCGTCAAACTGGAGGATCAAACGGTTCAATCGCGACCAAAGTCCTGGAGAAAGAGATGCGAGACGAGTACAGATTTCCAAGAGATGCGGGAGGAGGACTTGAACAAGGCGTTGAAGGCGGAGGAGGAGAGCGTCATGGTCGAGCGAGACGAGAAATGCTCAACGCAGAAGCCTGATGAAGCACATCGGTCACGAAGCTTCACTCCTCAGCTCCATCTGCTACGGGTTTCGAGGAATTTGGACGGTGACACGTGGCATCATAGAGAGTCGGGAGTGTGGGAATGTACTGTCTGAGAGGAGAAAAAAATTTCTCCCGCGAGAGAATGAGGGCGGGGGGTGGGTGGGTTGGTGGCGCGGCGTGCAGAGAGTGAGAGGAGGATGGGCTCAATTGAGGGCCAAGAGGTTTAAAAAGTTACAAAATTTAATATATATATATATATATATATATATATATATATATCAATTCAGCTACAAATCTTTTAATTTTATTAATTTAAATTTTTTAATAATTCTTAATTTAATTCATTTAATCAATTTTAGGTTGAAATTATTAATATATATGTTGTCCGTCTTATGTGGCAACGTCGATATTTATTGTAATTTTTTTTTCTTTTCTTTTTCATTCTTCCTCGGTCAGTTGCCAAGTCTTGACGGTGGTCGATAAACGACCACAGGTGACAATAGGCGAGCTGGCGAGGTCGAGCCCTACCTGTCTTGGTTGATCATTGGCCATTGCCGAGGCTCAGTGACCGGTGGAGAACGAATGAAAAAAAGTAATTACAAAAATTAAAAATATAAGAAAATAAAAAAATTATGAAAAATTATAAAATTATCCATATTCACGGACGATATACGCACCAGATAGACTGCATTTGGCAAATTGTCAAAAATTTAAGACGGTCAAATCAAAAAATTTAAGACTTCATTAGTACAACCGCAATAGAGTCAAGACTTTCTAGAAAATTTTCTATCACGCGGATAGATAAGAAAGCTATGACCCAAGAACATACCGTGATAACGTTCACCGTCACAGTTTCACCGTCGCATCACAATCGATTTGTGGGTCTCCGCAAAATACCATTGGCCCTAAATGACGATATTTTACGATCCCCGTCGCAATTAAACAATCTTCTATTTGCAGAAAAAAAATTATTTTCCGTTCAACTCCAGATCGGGTCTAGGGATCGCACAAAAAGGGTAAACGATGCAAGAACTAAAGGCCAGACAATTGCTCTTGATTACAAAAGACTGCAAGAATTTCCTCCCCAACCTTTTCTTGTCATGGGAAAAACGAATTCGTTTTAGGACAAGTTTTCAATGATTTGAGGCTGGTACGCCCAAGAAGGGCACGAGCATGTGACGAGTAACAAATTGCCAGTTGAAGGTGAACAATTCGGACGTCCTCGCGTTATACAAGATAGTCTACTAAAGGAACAGAAGAGCGGCCGTGGAGAGAATTTGAGATGTACATATAGATCTGCATAATTTGTACTGTGAATTGATTTAAGGTAAGAAGGTATAAAAAAAAAATAACTAGAAGAGCCACCGCCCCTCGAATGTATCCAGCACATAATCATACCTTTGCCTAGATGCACTAGGAAATAGATTGCGAATTCGAGCTAAAAAACGGAAGTAAAATAGCTACGTAGGTCATAAATACGTGAGTTACTTGCATGTTCCGATCATCCTGCACGATCACATCAACCTTGCGGAGAGCTTCCTAGGATAAGTTTTCTATATACAAAGCATTAACTTACTTTCCAAGTGCGAGACAATGAACATGTTAGCAACCTATCTATACATTCCATACTTCATCAGCGGCACCATTGCCAAAAATAAACACAAGATTTGTCTTTGCTGATGTCAGAAGCAATTGGCAGTGGTTGATAAAGCTCAGGCCTAATGTTAACAGAGAATACCTTAGTGCTCAAGGGTGATTGGCTCGTGACTCAAAAGGATGAGAGTTGTATCAGATATTCACGGGGCGAACTGGATTTTTCATCAGGTATCTGCACTTATGCAGGTGCTGTTCGGATTGCTGATCGATTGCAGGGCCACTAGTGATACGTTTCTTCTCTCTAGGCAGTTGCGGATGTACTCCAGAGGAAGAAGCAAGTGTGCTAGCTGGCACTGAGATAAATCAATAAGAATGCAAACAAGGTTCAGGAGCACCTAAAGCAAGGAAACAATTATCAAAAGAGCTCTCTCCGTACTTTCAAGAACCACTTTCATTAGCTCGACGACTCAAAAGTGAACAGCACTTTATAAAACAGCATTAACAAGAAAAATACTACATTAAGAGAGAAAAAAGACTGGACTGGTAGCAATCAGATAGACAAATTGGAATCCCACCTACCGCATTCAAAATTTTTAATGCTCTCATTCAATGTAACGTAGCACCAGAACATAACGAGTAAAACCATACAGCTCTTTGGCAATTAGAAAGTATACGTGTCCCGAATGAGTTGAAGTATATGTTATGGTGCCATGAACAAGTATTACTCCTAATGACCCAATGAAACAAGAGCCATGATGATTTGCTGTCTTAAATAATAAAAGAGAGCAACAGGATAGAAGGAAATGCAGACAGCTTGATATTGCATACTTTTTATGCAGCAACTCAGCAAGAGTCTTGCAGTTGCAACTTTAAACCTTTTCTCGCTAAGCGAATTCTCTAAAGATTCGCACAGCGAATTAACTCCAGCATCTCATCAAACTACATGATAAACCTGGCTATCTAAGCATGTAGCGGTTGGCTTTGGCCTCTGGTCATACCAAACCAAGTCATTTTGAATGGGTTGAAACATGCATACTAGCTAGCCAACTCCAAACCAACCAAGTTGACCCTTTTTGACCGATCCATCTGTTTAGTATGCTCCACATATGTATACTCAAGACAAGAATATTGTTCATAACAAACAAACAGAGGGGTTATCAAAAACAGGCGTCAAGGTGGAACTCAATGAATAAATATCTGCAAAGTTTTTGGGGCTGCCATCATTCTATAAGAATGCGTGTGGCAAAAATATTTCTTCCAAAAAGACTAAAGAGGGGAAAAAAGTGATGAATATTAAGTCACAGAAAATTTACCCGTCACCCTATTGGCAAGACCAAGGACCCGGCGCAACAGAGGAGCATTGTCATTCGGCGAAACACGATCTGCTAGATTCAGAATCTCGTTTTCATTGAAGGAAGAAACCAACTTAAATGCAGCCAAGAAATGCAGGAAACGGGAAACCTCTAACGAACTCTCGGCTTTTTCCGTCAGTTTCACTTTCCATTCTCTTGCCAGCTTCATTGCTCCTTTTTTAACTTCATTCGTTGTTGAAGGCGAAACTTTTATCAGCTGCTCTAACAGAAAAATTTGACTCCTGAGATCATTAGTATTCAAATTCATATCCATACTATTTGAGAATTGCCTACGAGACCCCTCAATTACATTCAGAACAAGTTCTGCAGGGTCAGAGGAGCTTTGCAGAATATCTGAGATTTCTACATCTGAGGTTTCTTCAGGTGTTGCATGATCTTCAGTCAAAAGCTCAGTTTGGACAAACTCCAAAGTTCCTCCAACCGAGCCAGTTGGTGGTGGAGGAATCACACCAGAAGAGTCATCTGCATTGTGCAAAATACAATGCTCTGACTCCTCAGTCTTTATATGCCACTGTTGAGTTGATCTCAAGGAGCCTGTCATATACAAATCAGTTGATCAAAATCCAAACCACCTTAATCAAGATTATTGTAGTATATGTGGTTTCACATGAAATCAAAATCAAGCAAGAGTCTACACTAACTAGTAACTAGCTGTGAGGAGTAGGAAAGACGCGACAAAAATCTAAAGACTATGCAAAAGGCAAAAACAAAAGAAAGGTTTAAGGTTGCAACTATTTTTGAGCTCCAACTATAGAGCTTCAAGTATTGGATGGAACCTCAAAAGAGCAATATCTGTATCTGGTGCCATAGCAACATGAACCTAAGCACTACATTGAAACCCCAATAAATGGTCCATCGTTCCAATAAAAAATATGATGAAAAAATCACTGGCTAGGAGCCTTAATGAATCGATTTGATAAAAATTCGTACATCTATACTAGCAAAAAAGTATAGGGATATTTACATAAGTGGTCCCCGAACTTTGGCAGAACGTGCAATCTGATCCTGAACTTTTAATTTGTTCAATTTAGTCCCTGAACTTTGGCAGAATGTGCAATTTGGTCCATAAACTTTTAACTTGTTCAATTTAGTCCCTAAACTTTTAGTGCATGTTCAATCTAGTCCCTGAATTATAGGTGAAAAATTTGGTGGGACCACAACCAACTAATCTAAAAGCTTAAGCTATTAGAAGAAAGCGTGGTTTAATATTTATATATTCCAAAACTTTCCCTCACGCTTAGTCTGGTATTTTGCTTAGTACTAAGCGTGGACAAATTCATTAGGGAGGCAAATAGGGGTCTGAAAAGATTTGAACTCAGGACCTCCTGCTCTGATACCATGAAAGATTTGATAAGACCACAACCGACTGCTCTAAAAGCTTAGGCTTATAGAAGAATGCGTGGTTTAATATTTATATATTCCAACAATAGGAAAATGTTCAATATAGTACTTTTGTTAATTTAAGATCAATGATAACATTAAACATTTTTATATAGTCCAAGGACTAAATTGAATATTTACTAAAAGTTCAGGGACTGAATTGAACAAGTTAAAAGTTTAGGGATCAAACTGCACATTTTACCAAAGTTTAGGGACTATTTGTGTCATTTTGCCAAAAGTATAAGGTTTGTGTGGAGAAAGAAAATGAAAAGTAAATATGTTGAAAGAATAACCATTTGAAGGTTTGTTCTATTCAGAAAAGTACATGTAATTCTTTTTAAAGTAAGAAGAATTTATCTTACCAAAAAGAAAGAGAGAGAGAGAAGGATTTACATATAAATTCAGAAATGTGAAAGATTAAGGAATCATGATATGTTCTGAAGGCCCAACCTGATCACATTTGGAATATAGTTCAAACGAAATCGACCTACTGATCTAGAGATTGCCAAGTTAAAACAAAAACCAAAAAGAGTGAGTTGTTTTAGATCAACCACATATGTTGGTTGGGCATATTTTAGAACGAAGTAAACATGAGTTAAGACAATCGATCTGAATGGTCACTATATATACACTGATTTGTGTTTTATTTCTGTCCATCACAAGCAATAGCGTTAAGCCCGAGCGAAATTTTCACTTACTGTAGGAATTGAAAATTTATCAAATTAAATGCTAAAAAAAAGCATCCAGTTAATGATTTTCAAATTGATTTGGGGAAATCTCAAACCTACAAGAAAGTGTAAATCAGCATCTTCATGTTTTTGCTAGATCAAATCATTAAACATTAAAATACATGGCCATTCTCAAGTATACAAATTTTGCTAGCATAAAGAGATGAGAGCTGAAGTAACATCAATATTGCAAAAAACCAGGCACCGAATGATAAAGAAACTGGCAACCGGATCCATCAATGCAAGTTGATAGCTGCATAAAAACTTACCATGTTGTGCATCTGAAGAACCTAGGAGCTGGCGCAATCCATGCGCCTTTCTGAGCTGGAATACAGAATTGAAAAGATTTTGAATTTCATTTGCATCAAAAGCGGAACCCAGCTCAAATGCCAATAAAAGTTGCAAAAAACCCCAAATCTCCAAATAATTCTCTGGTAATGGCAAAACATTTAGCTTCGCCTTCCATTCCAGGGCCAGTTTCCTTGCAGCTTCCCTCACCTGAGGCTTCACCTTTGCTGAAAATTTTATTATAGACTCTAAGAGGAAGATACAAACCCTTCTGATTATAACTATATCTAATCCATCTGTATTACTCGAGTCCTGAGGATAGAATCCTTCAATGCCATCTAACACCAATTTCGCAGCGTCAGTTGATGTTTGGATTATTTCCAGTGCCTTAGAGAACGCTCTGTCGTGCTCCTTGAATTGCTGACCTAGGAATATCAGCAGATTCTTTCCATCAACACCAATTCCGGGTTGAGAATTTACTTCTGAAGCCAAAGCAGGTACATTTACTAATGCATGTGTCGTTACCCCAGAAAGAGCATTAAAACTCTCTCTCAACTCCATTTCCCTAGTGCAGGTCTTGAGTGCTTTTTCAATCAAATCAAGTTGCTTCCTCCTCAATTCTAGTTCATTGCGTTGGACATCACAATCCTTCTTTCTCATTTCGAGTATCTTGGAGCATTCTTCCGTTAATAAGTCGAGCGCATAAAGGTGCCTTTCTTTGAGTTCAAGATCTCTGCGGCCTTCCTTGCTCCTCTCTTCAATTTTATCCAACTGCCCTTTTCTAAATTCAAGGTCTTGAGAGCACTCTGCCAAAGACTTCTGCATCAAATCCAGTTGCTTCTTTTTGGATTCGAGGGTCAATGAGCATTCAAGAATTGAGCTTTGGATGAAAGCATACTCTTGTTCTTTCAGTTGAAGTCTCTCTGCAGATTTTGTATTTTGAATTTCGATGGACTCTAGCTGTTTCCTTTTGGATTCAAGTTCAAGATCGTGGTCTCTTATAGACCGTTTGGTTGCACTCAATTCCCTGCATATATATTCAAGAGATCTGCCAGCCTTTCTTTCTTTTCCGTCAACTGGAGCAAGCTCTTCCTTTTTTGACTTCATTTCCTCTTCAAGCTGCTCTATGCACTTCCTGATACCCTCCAAATGACCTTCCTTGGATTCAAGATCTTCTGAGAGCTTTCCGATAGTCATTTGGATAAACCTGAACACCTTCTCTTTCAAATCAAGTGCCGCCGACCGCTCACTTATCAACTTTTCAATTGCATGAAGCTGCTTTTCCTTTGATTCAAGCTTTTCCTTGTTCTCCTTGATCAATGTTTCGGTTGAATCGAGGAGACTCTCTTTCGATTCAATCGCTTCAATAGACTCTTCAACGCATTTCTTGACTCGACCAAGTTCCTCCTCCATAACTTGAAGTTCAAGGCAGCGGTCATTCATCTCATCTTCGAGAGACTGCAATTCTCCCATTTTGAGCGCAATCACCCTATCAAGGTCTTCAATAGAGTGTTCCAGACTGCTCAACTGATTCTCTCTCGTGCGCACTGCTTCGTAACTATCCCCGAGCAAACTGTTTACCATACTCAAGTCCTGCCTTTTAAAATCAACCTCCCTTGACAATTTTTCGTGAGAACTCCTCATCGATTCCAACTTCTCTTTTTCCAAATCTAGTTCCCTAGCATTCTCCTCTAGCAAGATCTGCAACTGTCCAAACTTTTTCTCTTGCAAGCTTACTTTCTGTTGCAGCAGCTCCATCTCCTCTTTTTTCGAACTATAGTTCACAAGACATTCCTCCGTCGACTTCCTTAGAGAACTCAGCTCCTTCTCCTTGTCTCTGATCAAGGAAACGCAATCACTGAGCTCGCCACGCGCTAGAACTAACCGCTTCTCCTCTGACTCACGCTCATCACACAACCTCTTGACCTGTTCCTTCACCGAAGTCAGCTTCCTCGTCTTCCCACCAATCTCCCCCTCACACTCCTCGATCCTTCGTTGCAACGAACGCAACTCGCCCTCCTTGGACTCGACTACGCGGCGGCGCTCCTCGAGCGTCCTCTCGCCCTCGAGGAGCTGCTCGGAGCGGCATTCCAACGACCTCTGGATGCCGTCGAAATGCTCCTCCAGATCTTCCACATGACAGCGAAAGACAGGAGCTTGGACGCCTGAGCTTGCAATTGCCCGTATGCCTCGGAAATGCCCTCCTTCTTCAATTCCGCCTGCTTCAACTTCTCAGACACTTCCTCCATGGAAGCCACCAGCAATGTCGGGGGGAGACAACGAAAAACACTCCCCCTAGAACCCAAACAGGAAACCCAAAACAAAGGAAAACAGAAAAGCCAAAAGCTGTACGGGCGAATGGAGGGAGTACCAGTTGCGCGACGAAGACGAACCTGGTGCTGCTGGAGGAGCAAGACGTAACCCTAGAGAGAGAGAGAGAGAGAGTCGAAGAGCAGGCTCCAATTCCCAGGTGAATCAGAGTGGGAGAGGGGTTTGGAGCGAGCGAGGGAGCGAATTCCTTGGTGTGGTTGCAGGAGAAACGGAGCTGATGATACGTTGTTGAGTCCCTGGGGGGGAGTGTCAGGCCACGGGTGATGAATTACCAGGCTGTGCCCGGTGGGATTTGCTAATTAGACGGACTGTCGCCTGTAGACAGAAACCAATTAGATGGACTGCTGCAGTCGATTCGAGTTATTCGAAACCCGAGAAAAGCACGAGATTTGTTTATTTTGCGAAAAATAAATAATATTTTTTTAAAAGTAATGAGAATAAAATGTGTTTGCAAATCAATTTTCATGAGCAGAATATCTTGCGATTTAAGCATTTTAAGACACTTTATTTAAAGGTGTCTGCAATTCATTTAGATTTCGTTTATTTCGTGAAAAATGAAAGATTTGAAATATATTTTTCCAAGAATGATTAATTGCATCGCTTAAAATTATTAATAAATAATAAATAATTTTATTATCAATAAAAAAATATAGTTTTTTGACTTTTTTAATGCTATTGATCGTTTTTTAAAAAACTTTTTTTCAAATTATTTTTTTATTCCGCCAAATAAGCAGGAGCCCTACATTTAAACAACGGTAATTGACGCTAGTTACTTGGAAAACCGAAAAAAGAAAGTCGAATTAATTTAGGCTTCGTATGAAATTAAGTAGTGGAAAAAGTTTATGTTGTTGACAATATCTAAATATTTTCATTGATGATGATAATTATTTTTGGTTAATTTATTTTTATAAATAATAATATAAGCGAACATAAAAAAAATATTTTAAATTATTTATTTTTTGCGAAATAAATCAAAAATAAAACTATCTTCAAAATCCTAATAAATGCAATCCTGCATGAGTTGGCGATCTTTTCTTTTCTTTTTTCTTTTTTCTTTTTTTTTTGGCAATCGCGTCAGACGCTTTGGCAGTTGGAAAAAGAACTTTTGTGTAATCTCGTGAAAGTCGAATAAATGCTGGTGCGGAGAACGGAAGAAACGATTCGGAATTCGTTTCTGAGTTTTTTCTTTACTTCTCTCTTTTTGTTTTTTGTGTGTAAATATCGTGATTGCGGGCGTGAACTTGAATCTGTTCGGTCCGAGCGAAACATCTAAAAACCGGTTGAAATTAGGAGTGTGCATGGTTTGGGCCGGACTGGTCCCGACATGGAATTGGTAATTTCGAGACTACGGACCGAGCTCGGTTGTCTGGTCTGGTCTTGGTCCCGATCTAATAAGATCGCTAGCTATAAATTCCTGCAGCATTTTGAACTCGATGTATTGATTAAAAAAGTAAAATTTTCTTATTTTTGAAATAATTTTTCAAAAATAATAAAGGATGATGGACTTTGAAGTAACTCATGCATTTTGAGATAGGTAATTTTAAAAATATATATTATTTTGTTTTATTTTCAAGTATTTTTTTATTTTTTTCTAATTATATATATTTATATATAAAAAGGTTCGATCCGGTCCGGTTTCAACACATGAAACCGGAGATCGAACCGCTCGGTCACCGGTCCCAGTTATTGGGACCGAGGACCGGACCACACACCTCAATGACCAAATCAATCCAGCCAGTCTAGTCCAGTTTGCACTCCCAAGTGGAAACCTGTCTTAATATCATGGAAATTAGACAACAAAGTAGATGAAAATCGCTTTCCGCAGCACCCACACCTGCATATAATTCAAACATGTTCGTGCCTTTACTTGAGCTTTTTCTTTTTTGCTTTTGATAAATAAAAAAAAACTAATAAAGACCTGAAATTAAGGCGTTTACTCACGAAAAATAAAAATAAAAATCCTGGAGATCTTGCCTAAAACAACGCCTTCAAATGGTAAATTTGATATTGACTAAGGGCCTGAACTAGCGTGTGCCTCTCGCATGGCAATTTTTCAAGTCATGGTTTGGGGCATTGTTGTCCGAGGGCATGTTTGTTTCTTTTTTGGGTGAATATTATGAAAAACTCGAAATCGGTACTCTTACTATAAAGTTATCGTAAAGTGATTTTTTTACCATGGAAAACTCTAAAATTGTATACTTGGACGAATTTATCCAAGATTAATTTTTTGACCACGACAAACTTTAAAATCGGTACACTTGTAACAAATTTATCTAAACTAGTTTTTTGGCCTTGAAAAATTTCAAACCGGTACACTCGTGATAAATTGCTAAATTTTTTACCACCAAAAATCACAAGTCAGTACAATCATGATAATTTTGCCCTCCGTTAGTGTCCGTTAAAGTGGATTAATTCGTTAACTATCCCGTGTTATCGAACTCGGTAACTTGACAAGAAAGTTGAACGCAAACTTGGGTGCATTTGTTTCATGAAAAATTAAAGATTTGAAAAATGCTTTTCAAAAAATAAATACTTATATAACTCATAACGACGAATGAAGGCGAATTATTTTCATTATCACAAAAATAGTTAGGCATAAAGTGTTAGTGACAATGAAAATATTTTCCGTCAACTAATTTTCTAAAAGATATAAGAGTTTATTTTTTGAAAAAAAAATTCAAATTTTTTATTTTTCGTGAAACAAAGACACCCTAACAAAGGGTAAAATTATCGCATGTGTATCAATTTGAGGTGTTTCATGACTGGTCCAGAATTAATATAGGATAAATTTGTCACAAATGAAATATTTTAGGACTTTTATTATTTAAATATTAATTTATAGTAAATTTGTCACATGTGTATTAATTTAAATTTTCATAATATTAACTCTTTTTTATTTTTTTATTCATCATCTTCTTCCTCATCTCAAAAGAAGATGCAGAGACAGCGAGAGGTTGTATTGGAGGTGAGCAGAAAAACATGATCCACACAAATCAGATAGTACCGTACGCTGATTTTTTATGGTAACATGCGGGTTCGGTTCGGTTTTCAATTTCAATATTTCGGAACCAACGGTTATCTGTTTGGTTCTCGATTTTGAATGAGAATCTTCCAACCGACCCAACAGACCGATCTTTTTATATAATACGAACATATGTTATTTTGAAATAACTTTTGCAAATTATGATGCTTGTTATCTTGCATATTGATTTTTTTTTACGCGGCAATGGTACTAAATCGTTATCACATTATTATTTTGCATTATTGAAATTTTTCCTCCTTCAATTGCTAGGATTAGTTCCCTTTTCTTTTTTTAATTAATGTTGGAACTTGATACGATCGTAACATGGACCCAATCGGGAACCAGACCGAACCGGTAATTCGATTTTCTGGTGGATCCATGAAATGATCGGATGGTTCACGATTCACATTTTACGAAATTGGTCCATAGAGGGCGATTCTCAATTCTAGAGTGAGAATCATATATTCTAAAATCGATCATCCCTAAGTCGCATGGTCATGGGCGCGATGGCATCATTCCCATTCTAGTATTCATACTGGTGTGAATATGCATGAATTCGGAAACACCCCAAAAGCGAAAACAGAATAGATTTTCCCGATTTGTTTAATGTAGTATTGTGATTTGTGCTCGGTGGTGTTATGGGTGTTGAATTGTTGCGGGGTATAAAGGTTTTGGATTTTGGATGATAACATGCTGGTTCGGTTCGGGTTCCAATTTCAATATTTCGGAACCAACGGTTATCGGTTTGGTTCTCGATTTTGAATGAGAATCTTCCAATCGACCCAACCAGATCGATCTTTTTATATAATATGAACATATATTCTTTTGAAATAACTTTTGCAAATTATGATGCTTGCTATCTTACATATTGATTTTTTTTTTACGTGGCAATAGTACTAAACCGTTGTCACATTATTATCTTGTATTATTGGAATTTTTCCTCCTTCAATTGCTAGGGATTAGTTCCCTTTTCTTTTTTTAAATTGATGTTGAAACTTGATATGATCGTAACATGGACCCAATCGGGAACCAGACCGAACCGGTAATTCGAATTTTTGGTGGATCCATGAAACGATCGGATGATTCACGATTCACATTTTGCGAAATTGATCCATAGAGGGCGATTCTCAATTCTAGAATGAGAATCATATATTCTAAAATCGATCATCCCTAAGTTGCATGGTCAACGGCGTGATGGCATCATTCCCATTCTACTACTCATACTGGTGCGAATCCGCATGAATTCGGAACCCCCCAAAAGCGAAAACAGAATAGATTTTCCCAATTTGTTTAATATAGTATTGTGATTTGTGCTCGGTGGTGTTATGGGTGTTGAATTGTTTTTGGATGATAACATGCGGATTTGGTTCGGGTTCCAATTTCAATATTTCGAAACCAACGGTTATCGGTTTGGTTCTCGATTTTGAATGAGAATCTTCCAACCGACCTAACTAGACCGATCTTTTTATATAATATGAACATATGTTCTTTTGAAATAACTTTTGTAAATTATGATGCTTGTTATCTTGCATATTGATTTTTTTTTACGTGGCAATGGTACTAAATCGTTGTCACATTATTATCTTGCATTATTGGAATTTTTCCTCCTTCAATTGCTAGGATTAGTTCCCTTTTCTTTTTTTTAATTGATGTTGGAACTTGATATGATCGTAACATGAACCCAATCGGGAACCAGACCAAACTGATAATTCGATTTTCCGGTGGATTCATGAAACGATCGAATGATTCACGATTCACATTTTGCGAAATTGATCCATAGAGGGCAATTCTTAATTATAGAATGAGAATCATATATTCTAAAATCGATCATCCCTAATTTGCATGGTCATGGGCGTGATGGCATCATTCTCATTCTACTACTCATATTGGTGTGAATCCGCATGAATTCGGAAACCCCCCAAAAGCGAAAACATAATAGATTTTCCCGATTTGTTTAATGTAGTATTGTGATTTGTGCTCGGTGGTGTTATGGGTGTTGAATTGTTGTGGGGTATAAAGGTTTTGGATTTTGGATGATAACATGCGGGTTCGGTTCGGATTCCAATTTCAATATTTCGGAACCAATGGTTATCGGTTTGATTCTCGATTTTGAATGAGAATCTTCCAACCGACCGAACTAGACCGTTCTTTTTATATAATACGAACATTTGTTCTTTTGAAATAACTTTTGCAAATTATGATGCTTGTTATCTTGCATATTGATTTTTTTTTTTTACGTGGCAATGGTACTAGATCGTTGTCACATTATTATCTTGCATTATTGAAATTTTTCCTCCTTCAATTGCTAGGGATTAGTTCCATTTTATTTTTTTAATTGATGTTGCAACTTGATATGATCGTAACATGGACCCAATCGGGAACCAGACCGAACCGGTAATTCGATTTTCTGGTGGATACATGAAACGATCGGATGGTTCACGATTCACATTTTGTGAAATTAGTCCCCAAAAGGCGATTCTCAATTCTAGAGTGAGAAACATATATTCTAAAATTGATCATCCCTAAGTTGCACGGTCATGGGCGCGATGGCGTCATTCCCATTCTACTACTCGTACTGGTGTGAATCTGCGTGAATTCGGAAACCCCCCAAAAGCGAAAACATAATAGATTTTTCCGATTTGTTTAATGTAGTATTGTGATTTGTGCTCGGTGGTGTTATGGGTGTTGAATTGTTGTGGGGTATAAAGGTTTTGGATTTTCATATAAAAAGCAATTGAGTCATAAAATTTGCCACAAAATGCAATTAAGTGTTAAAACCTTTTAAAAATGTAATAAGGTGTTAAAGCTTAACAAATTGTTCTAATAAAGTCATTTCATTGATTGCAATTTTTGAATATTTTTGGAATCGATTGCATTTTCGTGGCAAGTCTTAGGACTTAATTGTATTTTTTGAAAGTTACTCGATCGCACTTTTAGTGATAAAATTTATGATAACTTTTGAAAGTTTTAGGACTTGATCGCACCACAAATTATCCTTTTTATTTTCTGACTTGATCGCACCACAAATTATCCTTTTTATTTTCTGGGGAGACCAGTAGGAAACTTGCTAGATTTGGGCATAAGGTTTTGGACTTTGTCTTTAGATTCCAAGACTAACATCTCATGAAGTTGAGGCTCCTATCTTATCTTCTATTATTTTTTTCCTTCGATTCATTTTGTCCCAAGCTCACAAGAAGGATATATATATATATTTGCTTGGCTTCAGAACAACCAAGAAGAAGACGAAAAGAGAAAATAAGAAAAAGGAAAATAGCAAAAAAATGCGCCGGAAGCTAAAAAGTGGCATGTGAGAAGCACGTACGAGATTAGGCACTTATTTAAATTAAATTTAATCACTTCACTGCTTTATTTCAAACAAAATTCATTATCGATCCCTTTTTTATTAGTGAAAAACGGATCGGATTTCGTAATCTTATTTGGAATTTTTCCTACTGTATATCTAATTTTTTTTGGGTCAAATACTGTCTATCTTAATTAGTCGCTGCCCTTTCGACCAACATCAACATCAATATCAACAACAACTTTATCCCAAACTAGTTAAGGTCGGCGATCGATGTATCTCAAAAAAATCATAAAAATAAATAAAACTTAATTAGTCGCTGCCCTTTCAACCAAAAAAAAAGAAAAAAAGAAAAAAAAAAACTTAATTAGTCGCTGCTCTCGTGGTGAGGGGATTTTGCTAGAGCGTTGGGTGACAGCGTGACAGGCCACAAGGAGGGAAGCATGGTAGAGGGAGAGAGAAAGGCATGCATCTGATTGGAGGATCCGTGCGATTGAATTTCTGTTTTTCCCCCCACCTCCAACGTCCTTAATGTTAAGGATATATGCAAAATCTCTTACCGTTTTATCTTCGTGACATATAAAATTAAATCGTCATTAAATACATTTATATTCGATCAGCCTTTTAGCGGGATCACGCTATTTAAGGACGTACGAAATCACAAGAAAACGAGGAGAAAACACGTAGTCAAACCGTCAAAAGGATTATGACGGTCAATCATTTTGAGGTTTTTTGCTTTATTTCACTGAGCTGTGAGCTTCAAACTCAGCTTGCGGAATGAAAATAAGTTCCAATAGTGGTGAGACTTTGAGAGCATTACTTGTCACGCAATCTTTTTTTTTCATCAACGCACGCAGTTACTAAAAATAGGGAGAAATTTTTCAATCAGTTCTAAACCCATTGCACGTATGTTAATTCTGCTTTAAACTTTCTAATTTTGTCTGTTGAGAACTTTCATGCGATATCTCAATATAATCATTTGTCACGTAAGACCGGCGGTAATGACGAAAATTGACCAGAAGTATCATATTGAATTTGAAAAAAAGATTCGGGACTAAAATGGCAAAATCGAAAAGTTTATGAGTGAATTGACATTTGTACAATAATCTAGGGTGCTTGCAAGAGTCGAGACTTCAAATTTTGGCTTGATGATTGGACGTATGCGAGATTTCGGCCAGGCGTTTGGTGATGGCGCTTTGCTGAGGGTTGTGTAGCCAAGTGCGGATCCCCTACCTAGCCGCAAAAGGGGCAGGGATGCCGGGGCGCATCATAGCCATCCTTTTGATTGAACGGACGATTGTGGTTTGATTTGACCAAAAAATGACCATTTTTTTTCCAATGGCAATTTGATGTGATCGTGGACGTTTGTGATTGAACGGACTGCCATGATCACATCAGGGGTACCCCTGCTCGGATTTCACCGGAACAGGAGATCCGGATCCCGTGCAGCCATGAGGTTGCAATATCCTGTGCTCCCGAGGGTCGCCTCCTCTTCCTATCCCTCCCTTTCATCCTGATCATCTTTCTTCTTTTCATATTTTCGTACTTTTATTTTTCGGAACTATCGAAAACATTTCTGCATAATTAAGTTGTGGTGCCCCCAATTATACTGTTAATTTGAAGAACAATTTGAAAAAGAAAAATAGTTGAAGGACTCAGTTGTAACAAAAGAAAAGATTGAAAGACCTGATTGAACAATTTGCAATAGTTAATGGAGTTTCTCGTAGAGAGATATCACAAATGGTTAGTCAAAAGAAAGGTTTTTTTCCATCCCGTTTGTTGGCGATGCCAACTAAATTGGAAGCACGAGTCTAACGCTGAGAATTAAAAAATCGTTAACGAGACCGCTACCCAAATCGTTTGAAAATCTTTAAAAACTAAGCGCAAACCCCTTGAACAGCATCTTCCATGTCACTGCCACTTTTCAGCTCCTTTTGTCTTGTAATGGATTACCCGCGATGTCCATCGTCGTGCTCCATTTCGTCAACGCAAGCGAGACTCCACCTCCACCTCCTCTTGCTCCGCAGTTGAAGCCTCTTCTTTTCTTGCCTAAAAACAAGAATCCGAGAGCTTGGACCATTCTTCTGATAGCGGAAAGCACCACTATGGAGAAAAGCCAAGAACTTGCGCTGACCCAGATGAGGAAATCAGTTCAGAAGCTCGGTTCTTCGACGGAGGTAATGAAACGTTTGCGTTCTTCGTAAGCAGTGCATTTTCGCAATGGCTTTTGTTTGATTGGTTTTCGAGGTTTTTTTTCTTTGTTTCCCGTTGGGTATGCAGAAAATTGGCGAACCGACGCTCATGCGGTTCTTGATAGCTAGATCGATGGACGCCGACAAGGCAGCGAAGATGTTTGTGAAATGGCAGGAGTGGAGGTCGACATGGGTCCCGAATGGGTTCATTCCAGAGTCGGAAATAGGCGAGGAATTGGAAGCCAGGAAGATTTTTTTGCAGGGCTTGTCGAGAAGTGGTCAACCACTGATGATCGCCATGGCCAGCAAGCATTTCCCTTCGAAAGAGCAACTCCAATTTAAGAGTAATAAGCTCTTTTCACCTGCTCAAATTCCATCTTTCTTTTTTGACTTTTCCATTTATGTAATTGTGCAGACCATTGATGAGGATATGCGTGTGACGAAATGCAAATACTAGGCGTTCTTCATACGGTGATATGTCGATGATACTGTTGCTGAATCGTTGCATGTATTGTCGATTTGTAGGTTGTCCCACTCCCATGAGATAAAAGTTTTCGAGCATGTAGCGCAACTGAGTCAGAATGACTTGACCTTTATTTTTTGGGTCCCAGCTTTATTTGATTGTTGGCTTTTGACAATAGCCGGAGGTGGTTCCATCTCGTCTCGCTTTTTATCCTGTCCCTTTGAATGTACTGCCAAAAGATTATAATTGACTTCATTTTATCAGTCACCATCCAAACTATTGCTTTCTCAAATACGGTGATCGTCGATTCTGGAGCTCGGAAAGTCTAGAATTAATTACCCGTATTCTGTATTAATTAGTTACCTGGTCATAATGAATGAAGGGATCTCCATCTTGGGCCACGGATGCATCCCTAGGATCAACGTTTTGCAGTTTGGTCTATGATCATAACTTTCTTGGCCCTTTGGCTTACACCGAACGTGCATTGCGGTTTATGATCAGATATTTTATCTTCAATTTTCTGCTTGAGTTAAAGATACTAAATTTGCTATATATATCAGGGAAAGCTTAATCAATTTAACTTGCTGTTTCCTTTGGTGAACTCCTAAGTATAAGCATAACCATGGAGTGATATTGGAGGTCAAGATGCCTAAATTTTGTTATGGGTTTCAGCATCTTCCATAAATGGATAACTATTAACTGCATGGATGTTTGCAAGTCATCTACACGCGATTGACGGCCAATAGATAAAGTTAACCATATGTGATCAGTTTCTCATGATCAAGCATCTTCGTCCATGTGAGTACGTATTTTTTATTAATGCCACCTTTGCCTTTGACATTGCTAATTTTTTTTTTTAAGCTTTTGCAAATTTGGTACCATCAGTATTTTTGAGCTTCCTCTGTCATGTGGTGAATGTAGAGATTCAAAATACAAACTCTGTGTTGCTTGATTCAGTTTGTTATCTGTTGAATCTTGTCTCTTAATTCTTATCATGTTTGCTTATTCTACTTAGCCAAGAAGGTGATGGTAATAAACTTAACTGAGCCAAGAACTGTTTTCATCGTAACATGGAGTATATTGCATATTTTACATCATATCTTTAACACTTCTTAGTTGCATTTATAAGTAGATTTGTTCCTACTTATCTGAGTTCTGATATCATCAGAGGAGGAATCAAATTAGAAAGTGTGAACAAACTGGTTTTCCAATTTCCCTTTTTCGTTTCATGACAATGGTTGGAATGAAGAATTGATTAACCCTTCCCTATTGATGCAGAATTCGTAATTTATCTACTTGACAAAGCCATTGCAAGGTGCGTACCATACTCATTTGCGCTCTATAAAACATGCATGTACGACTAGTCTGTGTTTGTTTTTGAATTTTGGTATTGCGGGCCTTCATTCATTGGTAGCTAAATTGTGATTGTTTGTCTTGACCACAAAAGTTGTTTGTCAATGAATTTGCAATTTGTGAGGCAGGGAGGGAGAGGAAATGGGCATGATAGATATTCAGGATGATTGTATTCGATTGCAAAAAGGAAAAGTGATCCTGGTTTGAGTAGCAGCCAAAATGAGATATATGGGTGTCATTAGACAAGTACATATGGCCTTGAGCTCGTCAGACATTTGTAGGTGACACACACAAAATAGTCGCGAAAGAACTGAATATTACACCTGAAACTGGTTTTGCACCTTCTTAACTTTTCCATCTCTCTTTTAGCATTGGACACTTAGAAGGATTTACTCACTGTCTTATCTTACCCATGTCCTTTACAGGTTGGTAAAATTTTTGTGGATCACCTTTTAACAACCTAAATCAGTAAAAATAAAAATTCCAATTGCAGATCCTTGCTTATTTTTTGCCAGTACTAATACATCGATGTCTCTATATTTGATGCTTTATATTCCTTCCTCCATTTCTCGACTCTCTTAAATGTTCCTTGTCTACGTTGGAGAATTTCTGGACATCAGCAAACCTGTTCCCCCAATAAAACTAGGAATCTACCTAATGCTGATGTTAATCTCCTGCTCACAAAGAGAGTTATGCTTTCATCTATGCTGAATTTGTGATTCTTATTTTTTGACTAGTACATGTGATTATTGAGGTCCTGTTTTGTGAGTTAATCAACTACATTAAGGTGTATGCATTCCATTTTCAGTTCTTTCAAAGGACGGGAAATAGGGAATGAAAAGGTGATTGTCATTCTTGATCTGCAAAATTTAAGTTATAAGAACATCGATGTACGTGGCTTCATCACTGGATTTCAGTTTTTACAGGTACTTATCTCATCAAGAGTTTTGTTTCTTATTTATCTCATGTATCTCTCTGCTAGTCCTTCAGACTAGAACTATCTGCTCATAGATGAGAACACGGACAGCAGCTGGGAGAATATTTTTGTGTTCTTATAAGATGATTTAGTTGGAGAAAGGATCCAAATGAATTATATTGTGCAAATATCTGATCTCCACTTCAGTTGTAGCAATCTACAAACTAAAAGCAAAGCACACAAAAGGAGAAAAGAGCAGCTGAAACAAAAGGAAAACAAAATCTCTGCTTAATAATTCTCTTTCGGTGATTCCTTTGAGAAATTTTAGGCTTACTTAATGGAGCATTGTAAGGACCCCTTAGATTTGCATTTACGAATGTTGAAAAATTGTTACGACACTGAGACCAATTATTCAGGAAGAACACTTTTTACCCCCCCATTTCCCAAACACTGATTTTCCCACTAGCAGCTTTTCTTGAGCTGTTTACTTGGGTATTTTGAAGAGTTACATGAGGAGAAATATGACCGTTTCTTGCACCCGAAATACAATGCTTGAAATGAATTCGTAGGCTAGTTATGGGTGACATGATTGATGTCGGGCAATACAACTTCACTGGAAGTGACAATTATCTACGTCATTCCTCTGAATCATGAGCTTCCTATTATGCAGGCTTACTATCCTGAGCGCCTAGCCAAGCTCTTCATTCTGAATATGCCACGGTTCTTTGTCAGTGTTTGGAGAATGATTTCTGGCTTCCTTGAGAAGGCAACACTGGAAAAGGTGCACTTATTTTGCCTTTGCACATAATTATTCGGAACATTCAATGCACAATTTCTCCAGTTTTGCATATTATTCATCTTTTAGCCTAATGTGAAATCCAACACCTTCTTGTTTTCTTGATAGGAAGATAGTGTCGCTATAGGGCACCAAAGGAGTGCAAGCACATATACAAAAAGATCTTAAGCAATAAAAAAAGAGCTCAATCACAAGATGAAACATCTACAATGTCTATCAAAGCGTTTGCATCAACGAGTAATTTTCCACTATATGAAAATGTAGGATGTCAAAACCGATCTTTCAATAATGAAAAAAACCGAGGATGCCTCTCCTTCATAGGATCTCTTGTCTTGACTCTCCCTATCTGCCAAAAACAAAAGAAGGAATGAGTTTGAGATGCACCTGATGATAAAAGATTGTAAACAATTTGCAACTCTTGCTTGTCAAGCATCTTTCTCTTAATCTTGACCCTTCATCCTGAAATAAGTACTGCAGATTGTGATTGTGGGCAACGAAGATGAACGAGAAGACCTCGTCAAGGAAATCGGCTGCGAAGTCTTGCCTGAAGAGCAAGGTGGGAAAGCAAAGCTTGTGCCCATACAGGATGTTGTTTTGCCCCCTTTGGATAGTTGATTTCAGTGACTGGATAAAACAATTTCATTTTTCGGTTATAAAAGGGGAGGAAAAGAAAGATAAAATAAAAAGAGCAGCAGCAATCTCGGC
The DNA here is from genome assembly GCA_028455895.1 of Rhodomyrtus tomentosa. NCBI lineage: Eukaryota > Viridiplantae > Streptophyta > Magnoliopsida > Myrtales > Myrtaceae > Rhodomyrtus > Rhodomyrtus tomentosa. The sequence continues at coordinate 4,456,731 of JAPCWY010000003.1, read as the reverse complement.
GTCAGCTTCCTCGTATGTACCTGCGAATGTATATGTATATCTTCTTCGACGAACTGTTATGTATGTAACGACTCATGTATTAACATGCCGGGCGACTTTATATGCATAACTAAAGTTGCCGTTGATTTTAACTTATCAATCACTTGTTTAGGGACTACGTGCTTTCAAAGCCCACACAGTGCACTGAGCAGGACAAGCAAATTTTTAGCAAGCCAGACATCAAGATGAATCAACAGACCGAACAATTCAAGCTCAACTAGAAAACTCGGATCGTGGCCGTCGGCTTAAAACAGGAATGTGTTCCATTTTTTCCTCCAAAATCCACAGCTAGCTGAGCAGATTCTTAAGTATAGACTGCTTATGTTTCAAGGATTAGCAATTTAGCAATGAAGGAAGTCAGGATGGAAAAAGAGGTCAAGTGAAAAAGGAGGTGCAGAGGAGCAAAAGGGTGCATTTGGGAATCGGAACCAATTGCATCCTCGTAAAGCACCTTGTCAAGATGGGAGTTGCTGGGTGCCGTTCGGATTTAAAAAAAAAAAACACGAATCATTTGTCTTGTTCAACAAGGAGTGGTTCATGGCATGACTAATCTTGGCTCTGCTCGATTATTTTAGCTAAAAATTAAATTACTAAAGGATTTTTTTTTCCTTGGTACGCACATTACACGTCTCCATTTATTTTGTCAAATTGGGGAAGAGGATGGATAATCCGAGGCCCGAGGGGCACGAATTTGCCTCTTCTATACTTTAAACTGTAGAGATTCTCTCTTTACACACTGTCCATCTGCATCACAAGTTTGGTTTGGACTGGAAAAATTACTAGACAAGGTACTATGCTTATTGCAATTGTGCCATCAGTCATAAACCTTTTTATCTATCAACTGAGTCATAAATCTTTTGCATTTTGCAATTTAGTCCTTTCAGCCAATTTTGACCGGCTAGTATTGATGTCGCGTTGCCCGTGGTTGAAGTGGCAATAAATATTATTTGTTCAAGCTTTTTTTTTTCATTTGTTTCTTCTTGATAATGAAAACAAAAGGAAAACATAAAAAAATCATTAAAAATTTCCTTATCAGCGCCAATCGGTCAAAGTTGGCCGACTGAATTGAATTAATATGAATGCAAAAGATTTAGGATTTAATTGACCAAAAAAGAAAGTTTAAGATCGAATTGACATAATTTCAATAGGTGACTTTTTTGGTAATTTTTCAGTTAGGATACGATCCTTTTTTCTTCTAACCGATGATTTGGCATACAAAAATGTTGTTTCCTGGTTCCATTCCATTAGGTTCATATCGCTTGCAAGGCGTAAATGGGTGGTTAATTGTTGAGCTCAACTCTTTTGTGCTAAACATTAGGCCCTCGGTTGATCATTTCGATCTTTGTCAACTGATGAAAATTCCTAGATCTTGTATTGGAGGGTGGCGGATAAATTATGTAGATCCGTCTATTAGGAGATCCGTTTCCCCTCTATTATGGAGTAATGTTGTTTCTTGGAAGTTTTCACCAAAAGAAGCGAACGTGTAGTTAGTGAGTCAATGGATCAACGAAGGTGAGTGAAACCAAGATATGTCTTTTTAATTATGTATGTCTTGAATTCATTGAATCTATTTAATTCATGTTCCTCTTGAAGTCATGTATTGAATTCATAAATCTATTTAATTCATGTGTCTCTTGAGTGCTTGAACTTTCAAATTACTATTCGTCTTTCCAAAAAGAGATTCGAATAAGATTTGAAGAAAGAAATACATTCCTCATCTTTTCAGTGCGGTTTTTTTTTTCCCTCTAAGAGTTTGGAGAAGTGTTCGATGAAGTCTTATTTGCATAGTGCTAGTTCAAACGGGTTCGAGGTATCGTATCTTGGGAGTCATAATTCGCGAAGCTATTCAGCATCGTCGTCATAAACCAACCGCCAACATCTCACCTCCTATGTAATTTTAGGCCTCATACAATTTTTTTTAACTTTAGCATTTGTGATAATTATATCCACAAAAAATTTATCTCATAAAAAACTTTCAACTTTTACTATTGTCCTAATTATATCTCAAATTTTTATTTTTATCCCAATTCTACAGGCTTAATACAAAAAAAAAAACCTCAACTTTAGTATATATCCCAATTATATCCAAACTTTTTTTGTCTCATAAAAAATCGTCAACTTTTACCTGTGTCCCATTCTATCACCGTTAGCCTTCTGTCCATAATCGTTAATAGTTGATCCTACGTGACATTTTCACATCGTTAATTAATAATATTTCAGCAAAAATGACATGAAAAAACCTTGAACTTCTCTTTTGTTGCTTGTTTTCCTACACATTGTTGAGAGATATATAGAGACACTCAGACGGTGCCATTCATATTCTCTTCGGCACTCAATAGCCAAAACAACGGCTAGACATGAAGATATTTGGATGAAAGATCTAAAATTTCTGCCGTCCCTAAATCTTATTGTTTCTAAATTTCAAAGATTCATTGATAAGTTCGACGATAAAATTCGAGCCACGTAGGGTTAAGTAAGAGTGATTATGGATAGAAGGCCGACGATGGTAGAATTAGATAAAAGTAAGAGTTGAGATTTTTTATGAGATAATTTTTTTTTGAAAATAATTGAGGCATGTGCTAAAGTTGAGTTTTTTTTTTGGTTGGGTATCACATCAATAGAATAGGGACTAAAGTAAAATTTTGGAGTTTTTTATGAGATAATTTTTTTGGATATAGTTGTCACAAATGCTCACGTTGAAGTTTTTTCTTGATATTATCAGGCTGTAATTTTATCACAATTTCATAACAATTGTGCAAATTTCCAATTTGGCTCATGGCAGTATCCACGTTTACTCATTGACTTGATCATTACTAAAGCTGTTATCGCTTTCTTAGTGTTATTATTTTTATGTTTACAAAAAAACATCATTTTGAATTGATGCAAATATTGTATGATATTTAGGCATCTTTTATTTTTAGGTAATTTTCTATTTTTAGGATATTTTCGTAATTTTGCGAATCTTATTGTCATTAGAGTTAGCACCCTATATAAGTTTTGTTTCGAGGGTTGTGAGGCAGTTTTTGAATATTTGAAGAATATACAATTTGATATCGTTTCTAAGAGAACAACGATTGTTCCTCATTCTATCATTTTTGTTCTTCATCACCTTCTTTCTATCGTATTTCGGCATCATTTGGTATCAGAGTACAGGTTGCTTCGAACTGATGGCTGAACTAAATCGTGGTGGTCGAAGGCAGCGAAGTCGTGGAGCCTAGGGACGTGGAGTCGTTCCTGATGCAGATGAACAACCGCGTATGTGAGACCTGCGAGACATAGAAATCGAAGAGCTGAGGAGACAAGTTCAAGGTATGCAGCGACGTCTTGCGAAGGCAAGGCTTGATGCGTAACCTGAAGAAGGAGTGGAATCTGCTGACTCAATTGAGGTTAAACGGGAGGAAGACAACCCTGTTGTGGTTTTGAACCAGGGGCGGAATCGAGGAGTACGACCTGGAAATCAAACTTCTTCTCAAAATTTCGGGATGACAATCGAGATTCCTGAGTTTCATGGTAAGACTCATCTTGATGAGTTTATTAATTGGTTACATATGGTAGAGCGAATCTTTGATCTCAAGGATCTGATCGAGAGCCAAAAAGTAAAATTGGTGGCTATTAGGCTACGAAAACATGCATCAATTTGGTGGGAATACGTAAGAAAGCAACGTGCTAGAGAAGGGAAGCCAAAGGTGGATCGTTGGGAGAAGATGAAAATGTTGTTACAATTTTTTTTTTTTGCCTACCCATTATAGGCAAGAGGCGTTTATTGAGTATCATAATGTCAAGCAAGGTGATCAGTCGATTGAGGAGTTTTACGGAGGAATTTGATCGATTGCGGATGCGTTGTGATGTAGCGGAGGAAGATGAGCAAACGATTGCTCGATACCTCGCGGGGTTGCGTTATGAGATTTCTGACGTTGTCCAATTACAACAGTATTGAACATATGAGGATGTATGCAGACTGGCCCTAAAGATGGATGGACAGTGTAAAAGAAAGAGTAGTGGTTATAAGTGGTCAGATAGCAATTACAAGTGGTCAGGTAAAGAGTTCCGAGGGAGAGTGAGGGGTTCTTCAGCTCCAGCAGCAATTAAGGGCGCGAGTTCAAATTCTGCACAAAAAGGAGAATAGGGTAGTAGTGGTTCTAGCAGGGGAGGAGCTGCAGCTAAGCGATGCTTTAAGTGTCGGGGATTGAGGCATTTCATAGCTGATGGCCCGAACCGGCAGATTGTGAACTTTGTTGAAAACTCAACGATTTTTGAAGATTCAAATAACAAAGAATCTAAAGAAGAAAGAGAGAATGCAGAATCATATTGAGAGGACATTCTCTATGCTGATTCTGGTGAGTCTCTAGTTGTGCATTTTAAATATTGCTAAGGTAGATGATGAATCGTGGCTTAGGCATAATATCTTTCATACGAAGTGCACTAGTCGAGGAAAGGTGTGTAGTATGATAATTGATGGAGTAAGTTGCGAAAATATGATATCTACTACTATAGTCGAAAAGTTGGGATTGAAAACTGTCGAACATTCTCAACCCTATAAGCTATCATGGTTTAAAAAAAGGAAACGAAGTTAAAGTGAGAAAAAGGTGTTTAGTGCAGTTCTCGATCGGGAAGAAATATATTGATGAAGTGTGGGGTGACGTAGTTTCAATGGATGCCTGTCATATTCTGTTGAGAATACCTTGGCTGTTTGATAGGAAAACGCAGCATGATGGATTCAAAAATACATACACATTTAAGAAGGATGGTCGAACCATTACTCTGGGTCCTTCAGATTTGAGAAAAGAAGGAAAAAATAACCTGCTTTCCAAATCAGAATTTCAGGAAGAGGCGGTGAGCGTGCCAGAGGTTTTCGCTATTGTCGTCATGGAATAGAATCTTGATAGTCCAGAGATTTTAACTCAAGTTCTGCCTATAATTGAAGAGTTTACTGATCTTGTACAGGAGGAATTACCACTTGGATTACCACACAGAAGGGATATTCAACACTATATAGATCTCATTTCTGAAGCTGTTATCTCTAATAAGGCAGCTTATAGGATGAATACTAAGGAGCATGAGGAGATGCAAAGACAAGTGCAAGAATTATTAGAAAAGAGTGCAATCCGAGAGAGCATGAGCCCCTGTGTAGTGCCGATTTTATTGGTTTGAAAGAAAGATGGGTCGTAGAGAATGTGCGTGGATAGCAAAGCTGTCAACAAGATTACGATAAGGTATCGATTTCCTATCCCAAGATTTGATGATTTAATTGATCAGTTATATGAGGCGACTATCTTCTTAAAGATAGATTTGAGAAGCGGATATCATCAGATTAGAGTGCGACCTGGAGATTAGTGGAAGACAACCTTTAAAATTAGAGATGGTCTGTATGAGTGGATGGTGATACCTTTTGGTTATCTAACGCGCTGAGCACCTTTATGAGGCTGATGAATCAGGTGTTTCGTCCTTTTATTAGTCAATTTGTTATCGTTTATTTCGATGATATTTTGATCTATATTGCACCAATTGAACAACACTTGCAACATTTGAGAAGGCAGCAGAACTTATATGCTAACACCAAGAAGTGTCATTTCATGACTGATCATGTGACCTTTTTGGGGTATATTGTATCCAATGAGGGCATTCGGATGGATTCAACTAAAATTGAAGCTATTACAAACTGAGAGATTCCGAAAAATATTCATGAGGTATGTAGCTTTCATGGGCTTACGTCTTTTTACCTGAAGTTTGTTCGGGATTTCAGTACTATTATTGCACATTTGACGAATTGTGTGAAAGGAGGTAAATTTGTGTGCACTAAGGAGGCAGAAGCTGCCTTTCAATTATTGAAAAACAAGGTGACCGAGGCACCTGTTCTAGTGCTTCCTGACTTTAAGGAGATTTTTCAAGTGTATTGCGATACTTCAGGCGTTGGTATTGGGGGTGTCTTGAGTTAAAAAAGTAAACCTGTAACTTTCTTTAATGAGAAGCCGAATGAAGCAAAAAAGAAGTATTCAATTTATGATAAAGAATTTTATGCTACTGTGAGGAGTTTGGAGCATTGGAGGCACTATCTGATTTCGATGGAGTTTCTCTTGTATTTTGATCATGAAGCCATGAAATATATCAATGGATAGCACAAACTGAACGCTAGGCATGCGAAGTGGGCGGAGTTTCTTCAAACTTTTGGTTTTTTCCATCAAGCATAATGCGTGTGTGCTAAATAATGTGGTTGACACATTAAGCAGAAAACACTCTTTGCTGTCTACAATGCAGGTAAAAGTTCTTGGCTTTGAAACTTATAAGTATTTATATGTTAATGATCCTTATTTTGGAGATATCTGGAGGAAGAGCCAAGCAGAGCCTTTTCAGCAATTTCAGCTTGTGGATGTTTATCTCTTTAAAGGTAATAGAATGTGCATTCCTCAATGTTCTTTGAGGGAGTCTATTATTATTGAGGGTTATGAAGGAGGTCTAGCTAGGCACTTTGGGGTAGATAAGACGATGGCCTTGTTGTGCGAATATTTTTATTGGCCACGAATGGAGCGAGACGTAAAACGTTTTATAGAGAGGTGCCGGGTATGTCATGTAGTGAAAATCAAGAGTACTAATGTTGGCCTATATATGCCTCTATCTGTTCCAGTCTTACCATGGGAGGATGTCAGCCTTGACTTTGTCTTGGGTTTACCAAGAACGCAGCGGAATAAGGATTCCATCATGGTAGTTGTTGACAGGTTTTCGAAGATGGCGCGCTTTATTCCATGTAACAAGACCTTTGATGCTTCATAGGTCGCTCGATTGTTAATGCAGGAAATTGTTAAACTGCATGGAGTTCCTAAGTTCATAACCTCAGATCGTGATGTGAAGTTTGTAAGTCATTTCTGGCATACTCTTTGGAGGCACATGGGCACAAATCTAAAGTTTAGCTCATCTCATCATCCTCAGATTGATGATCAGGCATAATTTGTCAATACAAGTTTAGGAAATTTGCTACGGAGTTTGATTGGAGATAACCCACGACAATGGGATTTGGCGTTGTCTCAGGCAGAATTTGCGTACAACATATCTGAGAATCATACTACAGGAAAGATCCCTTTTGAGGTGGTTTATGGGTGTAATCCAATTACTCTTTTGGATCTCACTCCATTAACATTTCACAAGCAGTTTAGCTTAGATGCTGAAGAACACGCAGAACAGATCAAAGAATTGCATTCCCAGGTCTATAATCAGATCAATAGACAAAACATGAAATATAAGTAACATATTAATAGGCGCAGTAAAAGAGTTGTCTTTAGGAGGGTGACCTAGTTTGGATTCACCTAAGTAAAGAGCGTTTTCCAGCATACAAGTTTGGCAAGCTACAACCTAGAGCTGACGGACCCTTTAGAGTTTTGGAGCGAATCAGTGACAATGCTTACAAGATTAATCTGCCGGGTAAGTATAATGTATCCAGAATTTTTAGTGTAGAAGATTTGTCGCCTCATCACACGAACGACGAAGAAGACCATGAAGAGATTGGCGACAATGAAGACGAAACAGATTAGAGGGCGAATTTTTCCTAGCAGGGGAGAATGATGCAAATATTATGTGATATTTAGGCACATTTTATTTTTAGGCAATTTTCTATTTTTAGGATATTTTCGTAATTTTGCGAATCTTATTGTCATTAGGGTTAACACCCTATATAAGTTTTCTTTCGAGGATTTTGAGGCAGTTTTTGAATATTTGAAGAATATACGATTTGATATCGTTTATGAGAGAACAACGATTGTTCCTCATTCTATCGATTTTGTTCTTCATCACTTTCCTTTTATCGTATTTCGGCATTACGAATATTTCCTCCGAGTACATTACCTTAATTTTCGACATCAATTATTATACTAACAAGAAGAATGTTAAGGAAAGAGGGCATCCGCCTTTTTTTTTTTCATTAGACGAGATCGTTGCCTTATGATGGAGTTGATGAGTACTTCGAGAACTCTTATTTCTCATATCAAGTATGCTCACGTGAGCTTAGAAAACTGAAATATGATCTAATGACATATGATCTTTGAGCACCGAATACGGGGGTTCGACGGCAGCGCCTTCGATACGGGGTCCCCGCTGATCGGTCAGGATTTCTGCTCCTCGATGAACGGGCCACTGCCCTCGAAACAACAATGAATTTGGATTTTTATTTAAGTTAGTCCGTTTATTGTGAGATCAAATAGGTTTCGGATAGGCTTAGGTTTTCGGCTCATTTAGTGTATATATATTATGCTTATTTTTGACTGATAAATATAACGAGTTATGCAAAAATCTTGGCAGGACATAACTCTATTTTAGGGTGAACTTAGATAAACCGTGCGTTATCTTTTTTTTATTATTTGTGTATTCATTTTGAATCGATCTACGATACATTCCTTTACTTCGGTTAATCCTTGTTGCCATGGTGCATCGTGGACCCCATATTAAGTCCTTCCTCGACCAGCTAGGTTGTAGTTTGATTTCTCTCACAAGGTGATAAAAAACAACGCATACCCACAAATTTTTTTTTTGGGCCGAAAACAGATAGAGAGTCTGTCCAAAACATGTGGGTCACACGCTAACCATTCCCCCCTCCTTTTGTTTTAGCTTCCCCACCAGGAAGAAGCTAAAGCGCATGTTTTTTTTTTTTTACCCCATTGTTCTGATCAGATACACCTATGAAAATGCTGCATCTTTTAGAGATTTTGACCAGATGAGAAACTCATGCGACGGACTGAATGACAGCCCAATGGGAAGAGAGAGGGAGAGACTTCTGAAGGTGGGATTTTTATAAGGGAGAAAAGAGAGAAACTTCTGAAGGAGGGCTGTTTGACTAGAGTTGACAGAACAAGCCTCACCTCTGCTTTCGCTGCTCTTTTTTCCAGCTATAAATAGGTCTCGCTTCTCGCAGTTCGATGCTACGCTCTCCCACCATCTGCAGCATTTCAGCATTTTTGGCGCATCTCTGTCGAATTCTCCGACCTGGTGAGTCCCCAGTCTCCCCTTCCTCCCGCATCTTTGGATCATCTCTCTCTCTCTCGCCCCCCTCATTTAAGTCACATTTCTTTCTCAAAAGAGGCTCGAGTTGTGTAATGGTTAGTGATCCGATGTTGGGGAGATGCATCTTCTTGTTATGCTCAATCTGCCATCGCCATCGCCATTGAGCCACTGTCCGTTGCATGTCTGCGCAAGTTGAATTCTCTTGTGTGCTCTTGTTTCTGTGTTCTTTTTATGGTCCGAAGTTCTCTCGTGGGGATATATTGCTTGCTTATGCTGAGGATGTCCTTATGATCCGTGATGGACAAAAATCACTTAGTTTTGTTCCTTTATGGTTTTTCCTGGCTTGTCAATTTTTGCATGTAAATGGGGTTAAAAAAAAAATGAAACTTTGTAATTCACAAGTTGATTCCTATATGTGAATGGCTCATCCTTACTTTCTTTGCGGTCATGCATGTATGTTGCATTGTACTCAGGGTCCCTTTTGAGAAAGGCTTTCCCAAGAGACATTAGACCCCTTGGGCCAAATTTTGGATGCTTGGTGAATTTTTTTCAATTTGCTGCGAGGAAAAGTAGGTTTTGCCAAGTCCAAAAGCCCAAAGCCGGTCTTGAGATGCCTTGGGCATTTAGCTTTCTTGGCATACAAGTCTTGGAGAGTTAGCAGTGATTATCCTCACCAAATTTTTTAATTTTTCAATTTTGCCATCGTTATAACCGTTCGTCTTCTTTGCGTGAGTGCGGTTGACGAGATCACGTGACCTCAGGTGGCCCTCGCCGACGCCAGCCTGAACCCTTCTTGGACTCCAGCGAAGGGTTTGATTTTTTTTTTTGAATGTATTACAATTTAAAGAACACAATTTGTATTTTGAAAGGCTCCTGTTAACTTAATTTTTTTTTTCATTTTCCCAAAAAGAATCCCCAAAAAATCCAACAAAACGCAGCCTGAATTGCATCAAACCAAGTTAAATTATTTTCTCAGGAATTAGTTATTCTTGTTTATTAATTTTAGACTATCATCGTTTCTCTCATTTTTTGCCCTTTAATTTGCTGACTCAACGTCCACAGGAGGCATGTCATGGCCATATCAACATTAGCATAGTAAAGTTAATATACAAAAAAATTAATATACACGGAGGCGCGTGAGATGACGGCCGTGACAGATCTGAGCGACTGCCGGTGGCGCTGCTCAATGATCTTTATTTTACATGTCAACTCCGGCGTTGACCGTAGTCAAACTCACATTACGGCACTGAAGATTCTGACGTTTCTCTCTCTCTCTCCTCCTTCTGTCGTGGCTTTTGCCACGACGGAGCCTCCGGAGATGGTGTGCTTCAGGCCACCCCGGCCGTTTCCGGTCCATTGGCTGCCAATGCCGATTCCATGTGAGAACACGACTTCTATGATTCCGACGCTCGCTCTGGTAACTTGGATTTTGAGCTCTCAGATAGTTCATCTCCGTATTCATCATTTCTTGCCTTTTCGAGCGAAGTTTTCTTATTCCAATCGGTCGTAGATGTTTTAAAAGCCTCTTCCGGCTATCGTGCTTGCTAAGATGCTCTTACCTTTCGTAACTCGGTCGAAGATGCGTGGCCGCCGTGGGAATAATGGAGTCGTTGCGGTGAGGGAGACACGGAGCCACATGCTTTGACTGATGACTGTGCACTTCATTTGAAGTAGACGGTGTTGGATTAAGAATCCATTTAGCATTTGTTTCGGACATAGGTCGATGAACTCGTTAGGAGGAAGCGGGTCAACATGCTTGTGTTGTTGTACTTGGCTCGGTCATCTCGAGGATATGAAGTTCTCATCCTGCCGAGCGCTTAATTTGGTCATGCAATGATATATATGACTTGGCTGCTTTTGAGTTGCGGCATAGTTATGATGAGGTGGCTACTGGTTGATGAGTTGTGAATAGGCAATTTTGACCATGTCTAGATTTTGCTCTTGATAATGTGTCTAGATGTAACTTCAATTAGTTAAAGAGATGAGACTTGAGATTGCGTAGTTTGACTCTTTAGTTTTGGTTACCTGGAACTCAATCTGTCATCATTATGAGTTGGAGGCAATATCCACGCTATGTGTTCGAGTTAACTTCATTCTTCTTTTTCTTTTCAAATGCAGTTAGAATCTTTGAGATAGCATGGGCAGGACTATTAACTTGTATGGGTTCCACTGGCCCATTAGTGCAGAAGCAGTCAAGGATTTTCTGGAGCAATATCTTGGCAAAATGACTGTTTATGCAGTGGAAATTCTGAAACCAAGAGTTGGGGAGCAAAGAACATGTGCACACGTTCAATTTACTGCTCAATGTGATGGCCAAGCTATTATTTATCTCGCTAATAATAAGGATCTCTGGTATGGTCATTCATTTTTAAAGGCTTCGGAATGGGGTTCTGAAATTGTTCCAAACCCCAAGGTCTTTCAGCATTGCCTGGATGATGTAACTTTGTATCTTGGATGTCAGACTTCTGAGGATACGTTCGCTGCCTTGTGGGAGAGCTCAAATGCCTCTGTAAAATTTGGATTTGGCATGAGAAAACTGTTTTTCCTCTTAAACTATGGTTCTGTGGACTACATGCTTGAGCTCTCCTATGAGAATATTTGGCAGATTCAGCTGTACCAACCACATGGTCGAACTCTGAAGTATCTAGTCATTCAGGTTTGATGCTTCAACTTAATGCTTGATGGTTTAAGCCAAAACATTGAATTGCTATGTTCTTGTTGTTAGTGGATATGTTGACGAATCATATGTGGTAGGAGGGCCTAGACAGGGCTGGTTGCAGTGAATCACAATATGCAAAAGACCTGCTGCTTTACTTCTTTGAGGATGATACTATTTCTATGATGTTTGATTTATGAACTTCCCCCAATCCCCATATTATTGGTCAAGCAGCAATTTTCCCCTTTAATAGCACAATGGTTTTATATGCCCATCAAGCTGGACACTACTAAATTCTTTTTTTTTTTCCTTTTGATCTCTCTGTGGTCTTATTTTACCAGTTACTAGGTGCCCCTCGGATCCATGCAAAAGATTCCTGCACTCTCAAATATTTTATGGCAGCTCCTGATGACCAGTGGAATAGGGAAGTTGATTTTACCCCATCTTTCTGTATTGGCCAAGCTTCCTCTTTATGTTTGGAACTTCAACATCATCATCAGCTTCCTGATTTTGATAAGTATCTTGCTTGCTGCAAAGAGCAGGGTGGGCAGTTCACCCTGAAATCTACCAGTCCTTGTACTTGTCATTCAGATCTTGTACCTGTTGTGATTCCACCTGCCCAAGTTGCCTTGCCATATGGAATCTTGTTCAAGGTCTGTTCCTTGGTTCAGCATGGGTATCTGCCGTGGCCGGTTCTGGATTCAAAATTTTTCTGGCTGGTTGATCCCCGAAGAATGGACATGAACGTCGCTTGCATAGAACACGCTTTGGAAAAACTGGGTCGTCTAAAACAGTGCTGTTACCGCCCTGCAACTTGGCTTGAGGAGCAGTATCGGAGGTATCTGAGTACTGAGCATAAGCCTACAGCCGGCACTCTTTCTTTAGATGATGGGTTGGTGTATGTACGTAGGGTTCAAGTAACTCCTTCTAAGATGTACTTCTGTGGTCCAGAAGTGAATGTTTCCAATCGGGTTCTGCGTAACTATCTTGGAGATATTGATAATTTTCTCCGTGTTTCTTTTGTTGATGAGGAACTTGACAAAATTTATTCAACAAATTTGTCTCCGCGCAACTCTGCAAATGATGAAAGGCAAAGCGGAATTTATAAGAGGATAGTCTCAACATTGAGAGATGGAATTGTTATTGGTGATAAGAGGTTTGAGTTTCTTGCCTTTTCATCAAGTCAACTACGGGATAGTTCTGTTTGGATGTTTGCTTCCAGGGAAGGGCTTACCACAGCAGATATAAGGGAGTGGATGGGGGACTTTCGTAAGATACGAAATGTGGCAAAATATGCTGCCAGACTAGGTCAATCCTTTGGTTCATCAACAGAAACTCTTAACGTCAGGAAAGACAAAGTTGAAAGGATACCAGATGTGAAAACCATAAGGCGTGGAGTTGAATATGTTTTCTCTGATGGTATTGGGAAAATATCTCACCAATTTGCTGTGAAAGTGGCTAGAAAATGTGGTCTTATAGATTCAACCCCATCTGCATTTCAGATTCGGTATGGTGGGTTCAAAGGTGTTGTGGCAGTGGATCCAACTTCATCAAGAAAATTATCATTAAGAAGCAGCATGCTCAAATATGAATCATCAAATACAAAACTAGATGTTCTAGCATGGAGCAGGTATCAGCCTTGCTTTCTTAATCGCCAGATTATTACTCTGTTGTCTACTCTTGGAGTCGAGGATCATATTTTTGAAAAGAAGCAAAGAGAGGCGCTATGTCAACTGGATGCTATCTTGATGGATCCTGTGGTGGCGCAGAGTAAACTGGAGCTTATGTCTCCAGGAGAGAGTACTAAGGTTCTTGTAGAAATGCTTACCTGTGGTTATGAGCCAGATGTGGAACCCTTTCTATCGATGATGCTTCGAACATTCTGTGCATCGAAGTTGCTTGACTTGCGTACCAAAGCAAGGATCTTTTTGCCAAATGGAAGATCGATGATGGGATGTTTGGATGAAACAAGGAGTTTGCAATATGGTCAGGTGTTTGTACAACTGTCTAGTGTTGGAAATTTGCAGATTGGAAGCGAAACCATGGTAAAGTCGAGCAGAAGTGAGTCACCCCACGACACCTTTATCTTTCGGGGAGCTTTGGTGGTTGCGAAAAACCCTTGCCTGCATCCTGGAGATGTCCGTGTCTTAAAGGCTGTTGATGTTCCGTCTCTGCACCATATGGTTGATTGCATTGTTTTTCCTCAGAAAGGAAAAAGGTAAGTTTTTTCCTTTCACTGCTGGTACTCATTTCTTCTATGTCAGTTCTTATCATTCCCACTGAGTAACATTCTAGGCAGTTAAGTCTGGACTCATTTCTCTCTGTTTTTTTTTTCCACTTTTAATTGTCTCAAACCTCCGGTCTCAGCCAACCGTTCCCCCAACAACCCCTCCCCCTACAAAATAAATAAATAAATAAAGTAAGAAAGAAAAAAAGAACAAGAATAGAAAACCTTAGCCAATCTTGCCATAGTGGGTTTTCCGGGCAATTGTGATGATTTTGTAAAAACATGGAGAGTGCACCAGTTTATAAAGATACCAAGGTGCCGTTGACAATGTGCAGAAACTTTTATGAGAAATACTTTGTCAAAGCTATCAAGGAGAGAGTATTCAGCATGTGAATGAACTGAAAGGCGTATCAGCATTTTCCTTGTTTGTTCACGTATTTAGTAATTTTTATAGATGGCAACATTCATATAACTGGGGATTTGTACGAACAGTATGTGGACTTCTGCACAAAAGATGTCCTAATATACCCATATCATCCATCTTAGACAACCATATGTAAGCAGATAAAATCATTGGTCACATTACCTCTCAACTCCATTTTTCCGTCTAGTTGGTCAACCAGCATCTCTGGCTATAAGTAGAACTTGACATACTTCTTCAGTCATGACAAACTGATAATCATTGTAGCTCTCATGTTATTTACATAATAGATACCATAAAGATCGATTTAACTGGACTCGATAGATTTCATAATTATGAGCAATCATAGAGCAGACCTAGATTTAATTTCCCTGTTTGTTCATGCAAGTTCCCGCCCCACACCAGATTGCATTTACGCATATTCTACACGTTTTTCTGATATTTCGCTACTAACCTCCAGGCCACATCCAAATGAATGTTCGGGAAGTGATCTGGATGGAGATATCTACTTTGTTTGCTGGGATCCTGATCTGGTTCCTCCACGTTTTTGTGAACCCATGGATTATACCCCAGCACCTACTGTAACTCTTGATCATGATGTCACCATTGAGGTACTCATTGGCCACGTGCTTGCCCGTTAAACATTATCTTTGAGAGGACCACACCAATGGTAGTTTGCATTCATATTATTCGAGTGATGTGCTTATATGCAATAAATCTTAGTTGAGGCTGTTGGATGAGATAATGACTTCTAAAGAACGGTTGCAATGGTAATTTAGTGTGGTTTTGTTTTACCCAGATATCATATTCTTTTCACAAGCAATATGATCAGAGATTTTGATAAAAACCTGAGTTGAGTGTTCTTATTAGTTATCAAATAGTTACGGCATTATTACTAGAACTGGACCATAATTTATGTGGACCGAGAACATCTTCAATTTACTCGGAACTGAATCGAAAAGGAATACCTTGTCATGGCTTAGCAAATTGAACTTCTCAAATTTGCACAGATAGTTTTCATCTTTGGCATTGACATTATTTCTTCCCTTTCGGTTCTCCATCTTTTGGTTCTTCAAATTTATCAATATGTGGATCGGAATAGGCCGTGTCCTGATATTTCTGAATGGAGAGTTTCTATGTGCAACCATGTAAGTCATCTATCGGGGAAACCAGTAGATGCACAATTATTTGATTGGACATCACTAGGTCCCCTCTTGGTTTATGAAGCAATGAGATACTGGACAGCTAGATCATGGGGATAGCACTGCTTAAATCAAATTATGGCGCAGCTCATTTGGCAATGTTTGTTACAAAGCAATTTTTTGAGCATCCTGTCTGTTTTATTAGCATAGTGTAATTCTTGTTGCTCAGCACGTGAACCTTATAGTTATTTAACTTGTTAAAGATAGTGCCCTTCCATTCCGTGGCATGCCTCTTCAAACTTGCAAAGTATTTCTCATTCGACATCGCTATATTAGTTTCATGAGGAACTTCATTTATTAGTTCTGATGATAGATACCTTCTCAATGGATAACTAATAAACTCATGCTGTCCCAATTTAATGTTTTAACTTCCAGGAGGTCGTGGAGTACTTCGCAGATTACATGGTCAATGATAGTTTAGGGATTATTGCAAACTCTCACACAGTGTTCGCAGATAAGGAGCCAAGGAAGGCGTACAGCGAATCATGTACTGAGCTTGCAGAATTATTTTCCATAGCAGTAGACTTCCCAAAAACTGGCGTTCCTGCTAAAATCCCTGGTCATCTGCGAGTCAGAGAATACCCAGACTTCATGGAAAAGTCTGATAAGTGCACCTATGAGTCTCAGCACGTGATTGGGAAGCTTTACAGAGAGGTCAAGGGGATTGCACCACATACCAATTCTATAAATTCCTTCACGAAGGAAGTTGCTCTGAGCTCCTACGATTGTCAAATGGAAATAGAAGGCTTTGAGGACTATGTCCTGGAAGCCTTTCAGTACAAACTTGAGTATGACTGCAAATTGAGGAGCTTGATGCATTATTATGGCATCAAAACTGAGGCTGAAATGCTGAGCGGGAATATCCTGACGAAGTCAAAATATTTTGATAAAAGAAGAGACCTGGAAGGCATAAATTCCTCTGTGAGGTCCTTGAGAAAGGAAGCCAGGTCATGGTTCAATGATATGAAGTCAGGATCAGCTTCTGGAGGTGTTAATACATATGCCAAGGCATCAGCTTGGTATCATGTCACCTACCACCCGGAGTTCTGGGGCCGCTACAAGGAGGAGGATCAAGAAGATCATTTCTTAAGTTTTCCTTGGTGTGTTTATGACAAGCTCCTTCACATTAAATCAGAGAGAGCTTCTATAGAGAGGTTAGCGGAAATCAGCATTTGACTGCAGATTCTGAGTTAAATTCTCTGAATTGTTCAAGTGTATCTTAGATGTATGTCTTCTTTGTGAAAACAAATGATTTACATTAGTTGTCATGTAAGTTCCACGGACATGCTCTTTTGGCACATGTCAATCTGTAACTATCTTTGGTACTGTTGTGTTTTGCTTTTTATGTGTGAATATATATAAGAAACTCCTCTTAATGTCGTAGTTATGAAGGCAAACAGTTCAATGTCGGCGCTAGCCGATTCAATGGAACAACATGCACATTGCCATATTCTTTCAAATGAAAGTTCTTTATCCCTTTTTGGATATCTTTACCGGAATTCTTGAAATAGTTATGGTTCTTTTCTTTAGTTTCTCTCGAGATATGCAAGATAGAGTTTGAATCAGTTGTGAAGCATTTGATAAGGTCCTCATGTGACTCTAACGAGCGATTGAAATTGAAATGGAAATGCTGACACTTAAATCACCATGAAAGATAACTTAATCTAGATAAAACTGAGTAAATTTAGGTACTAGCCACTTTATTTAGTTCATCCAATTGTAGGGCACAAGTGTCATCTTTCACAGATGCATCAATGAAATAGCATGTACGTTGCCATATTCTTTCAAATGAAAGTTCTTTATCCCTTTTTGTATATCTTTACCGGAATTCTTGACATAGTTATGGCTGAACTGCCTAGTCTTTTCCACGAGACGTCGAAAGAGTTTGTCGACAATCTTACTTCCGAAATGTTTGGTGATAATCCCCTCCAAGCCTGCTCTTAGGTGTATCACAATCTCCTGTGCGTTGACTCCACCTTCATAGCTCGTTTGGCTGTTGAGCAACTCCATCTTCTCAATGTGAAAACTACCGTCCATTTTGACTAGCCGTGCAATCTCTGCCGGAGACGGGGTATACAGCGGCAAGTTGAAGCAATCCACTTGCTCTTCACTTATTGTTCCCTGCAGAGAAAAGATCGCCAACTTGTGGCTTTCCGTCAGTAAAAACGAAGCTAAGATTTTATGCAGTCTAATGTTGATCTCCCATGATAGTAGGAAAGGTGTGAAATTTCTGGATTCAGAAGAATTGCGAAAACATTATTGTCTATAGACTTATTGTTTTCTTCTTCAGTCTAATAAAAGATTTAAGAAGACGATCGAACAAAAGTTGGAGATATTGTGATACCATACCTCTTTGGCCATGTCCGTGACTCAGTCCAACAAAATCATACATTACACACACGGGTATCTTAGAATATGGAACATCATCTGGTTTTCCAGGCATGGTTAGTACTACTATCCCTCCCGCGGCGACCTCTTCTGCTCTAGATTTCAGAAACCCTTCCATGTCCTTGTCAAACGGACCTGCATACGCATTGCACACCGACGCGGACGCGTTTGTGCAGTAAATTTTCCCCTTATTCCATGCCGGAGAGTTTCTATCTGACACTACTTCCGGAATTCTCTGAAGCCACTCTAGCGCGTACTGCGAGTGCACAAAGTGGAGGGAAGATTCCGGGAACTGTGAACTGTGATTATAATCCGCATGCAGTAACCCAAGATCTCACGTATATAAATATTAATCACAGATTCATAGATTAAAAGAATTGACGCACCTGGTTTCGGATGCATCTTTCTTGACGTGGAACTTTCGACGTACACTACTGAAGATATTTTCGGATACATCGTTCTTGATGTGGAACTTGCGACGTCCAATACTGAAGATCTTCTTCTCAATAAACCCTTTTTATCGTTGACTTCAATGAGACGACATCGTTCTTGATGTGGAACTTGCGACGTCCAATACTCAAAGATCTTCTTCTCAATAAACCATCTTTTTTGTTGGCTTCAATGAGACGGCAATATCGTTCTGACGACTCCTTGTGTGAGGTTATGCGGATATTAGGTTTAGAGGAGGGATTGAACTCTATTTATAAAGAATCAAACCTATCCCCTCATTAAAAATTATGTTTATCTCGGCCCATACTATACATTTACATATTCGACTAGAATTAGGAAACTGTATATATCTATATTTATTAGAACAATTAATATTTACAATAACAATTAATAAGCCCACACAGAATATTACAATATATTCTAACATTCTCACACTTGAGCTAAATTAATTGAAATTGTACTTTATATGTGCATTTTTATATTGGTCAATAGATATTTCTCAATAGTCAATTCGATCCCATAAAGTCTTAAGCACCGGACCATGCTAATAACTGCATCAAAAGACACAGAGCCATCTATGACCACAAATATCCTTAACTTTACTGATATGGATTTGATATGTGAGTATGACAATTGGACAACATCTCAAATAACAGAGACATCTTATATGTTATACTTATTGTCAGTCACCATTCTCTCACTTGAAATGTCACGAAACCGGAGGTGTCATGAGATAACAACTTTACGGTTCCAACAAATCAACATATATCTTATCTTTATAGTTAACTATACTAACAATAAATATGTTTTTGACTAAAAATAAATTTCTCAGCCATCACTCAAGATTTACACGATGCTTTGATATTTTCAACTGATATATGTATTCAAATCACCTTAATCATAAAATGATTTATTGCATGCAACTTTATTGCATGCAATAGAGTTGATATATACCTAAATGTTACAAAATGTAACAAACACAGACGTAAAATTTATTAGAGCAAATGCCGAAAATAGCTCTCACTGAACAACAGCATCTCATGATGCTTACTCAGCCTATTAATTAACATGTCATATCAGCATCCCACGATGCTTTTACGTTTACGACATGTCATCTAAATGTGTATGGGCAAAGATCTTTAGTTAGTGAGTCTGTACCTTTATCATCTATGTAATAAGCTTCATTGTAGTGTCACCCTTACATCTGTTATCTTTATGGTCAAAAAACTAGACTGACAGATGTTTAGACCTTAAGACTTCTGCTGCTGTTAATAAATAATACTGCAGAGTTATAGTCACAATACAACTGTATAGGTCTATCCACAAAATTAAATACGACAAATCTTTAATGATATTTTGGAGCCAAATAACCTGAGCAGCAACTAAAAAATATACTACAAACTCTGCTTTATTGATTGAAGATTACATAGATTTATGTTTACGATTTTCTATATCACCGCACTTTTTTTTAGATATTTAAATGTCTGAAATTGTCAACTTCACATCATCCTTACAGCTAACAAAGTCTGAATCTGAATGCCTTACTAGTTGCAGATCTTGAATATGTTTATAAATTAACATGTAGTCATTTGTACTCTTTAAATACCTTAAAAATGATGCTTTTAAGTACACCATGATATGATATATTCTTTATTTGGGTTTTTTTCATAACTTTATGAAGGTACTGTGCCAAATTCAGTCTATTGCTCTTAATGATAGGAATAATTCCTGACTTGCAATACTTTATACTGAATACAATCAATGTATGTCCTCTAGAATTAATCCAATATGTGGCGACAACGATCCATATAGATCTCAATGTCTAAGATAAAATACTCCTTATTAAGATCAATCATGTCAAAATTCTTTAATAATATATGCTTCACCTCATGCAGTAATTCAAAAAAGCCACTTTCAAGCAAGATATCGTCTATATAAGATACAAGTAAAATAAATTCCTTCCAGATCTTGTAATATATGCTAATTTATTTTGTTCTTGACAGAATAGAATATAACAACAATACCATAAAACTTCAAGCAATAATTGTCGAAAAACTCACTTAAACCCATAAAACAGACTTTTCATTTTAGAATACACATGAATATGTTCAAACTTTATTTCATAGTATTATTAGGGGTGAGCATGGTTCTAGGATAGAACTAAGAACCATAGAACCAAGAACCATAGAATCGAACTACTGGTTCCGGTCCGGTTCCCGATTCTAATGTGCCAAGGTCCGATTTTCGGTTCTGCATGTTGAAAAACCGTCGGTTCCGGTTCCGGTTCCGGATTCCATGTGGAACCGAACCCGAACCGGGATATATATACACACTAAAAACCCTAATTTCAGCTTTCTTAGTTCTACTTCTATTCACGCGTTTCTCACATTTCCTCGGTCACAACGCAAATTCCACTGGTGACGGTCTCTCACGCCCTCGAGTCGAGTAGCTAGGGCTCCGCCGCTCCGCTACCTCCAGTTTCACCGTCCTCAGTGCTTTACCTCCGACGATGTCCATTGGCCTTCACTGTCGGGTGGCCAGCCCTCGAGTCTCACCGTCCACTGGGCTCCGTCTCTTCGCTTCACTCTCTCCCCAGCCCTTCGACGACGGCCTTTCCCTCGCTGCCGACCGCCTCGTCCTCGGCACCCCAACGGCGTCCCCAACTTCCTCTTGCTTGCCGACGCCCTCCTTCTTGCCAAAATCTGATTGTTCCAGCAAGATTTGACCAAGGTGGGAGCTCTGATTTCTCGTCTTTGCTTCTTTGTTCGTGTTTATCAATTGATCTCTAGCCCTGAGTTCCTGCATATGAGTGTGTATGAGTGTTCTTTGTTCAGTCAGATTTGACCGAGCTTCCATTTTTTGCATCCAGGTTGAATGGATGTGTGTCTAATGGAATACAACTTTATGATTGACCAATGCAACAATGGGAGCTTCCATTTGAACAAGCGATTATCCCAACATATGCTTGCATCGGGATTCTGTTCTTGCTGTCCAGGTCTGTTTCTTATTCAGATTAAACTAGTAGTATTAATGTGATTTTTGCAAATATATTAGAATTGCAGAGGTCAGTATTGAGGGAACGAGATGCGATAATCTATATCTGTAGGATTTCACACGATTTCAATTGATTGATGTCCAACAATTTGTCTATCAATAAGGCAACTTACTCTAGGTGTTGAAGAAGACACCATGAATTAGGGAGTCGTTAAGTAAGATAGGTTGAAATACAAATTTTGAAGACTCTGCAATCAGGACTAACTGGCTTTCTATCAACAAAGCTTGCCAAGCTGGCGATGAATTCATTTATTCTCCTTCATAACTCGTTCACTTAAATGTTGCTCCTAATTTTTTTCTTTAGTAGGTGAGTGTTCTTGTCATGATCACTAATGTGATGTCTTTAATTGCATAATGCAATATGTAGGTGTTAGCTTATGCACCTTTCTCTCCTGATTAGATAAAACCAATCAAATTCTACTCTCCTGCAAATTTAGGTGTTTGTTATCTGGACTTCTAGCTATCTAGTTGTCTATTTTTTTTTTTCATATTTAGAGACTGATTTTTCCAGTTGTAGATTTGGAAGAACTAAAAATAACTTTAAGTTGCTTTTGCATATTTGCATGAGGCCTTGTGCCCTTGCATTCATGATTCCGCATATTTACTAAGAGAAAAATTACACTGCAGCTTGTATGATCTTAATGTTTCTAATATATTAGCATTTCTTGCACTATAGTTTCCCCTTTTCAGGGAGAGAAGAATCACTTCTTTCTTAAGCAAGATACTGCGTGTGCTTAACGATGTTCCTCAGCTGCTCGCATATGTTTACATTACTGAAAGTCACTTTCTCTATCGTGACAATTTCAGCTTGCAAAAATTGCTAGAAATACAGTAGTAGCAACCTGTGGAGGGAGGGAGAAGGCCATGCTTTTGAAAGAACTGGGAGTTGATCGTGTGATAGATTATAAAGCTGAAGACATCAACACTGTATGTCTCCTAAAAATATGTCTGATCTGTTCTACTATCCTTTTTGGACAGAATATGGGGTTGAGAAATCAAAGATCCTGGTTCATTCATGTAGGTTCACATCTTCTGATATGTATGGTAGAAGTTATACTTCACATCTTCTGATATGCTTGCATTGACAGGTTCTAGGGTACCCTGAAATCGGATCCGGAACCTGTGACAGGATAGGTTCTAGGCTCCAGGATATAGAGGGTAGGTTCTAGGTTCCGAAAAATGAAGAATCGGTATTAGCGGGTAGGTTCCAGGTTCTAGGTGGAATCTACCCGAAACTTGGAACCGCTCATCCCTAGGTATTATATGGGATTCCTCTTTCTTTAAGCACAAGTTTATCCAAAACATCTGCTGCAAAACGTTCGAGTTACATAAAAAATACTTTCAAATTAAGATCTTCAATAAAAAAGAAGTTTCGATATCTGTATGGTAAAACTCCTTATTATAATGAGCTATTAATATCTTAATCACTTTGAAAATCTTTATGAGAGACTGAATAAATATTATTTTAAGTTTACTTATTCTTTACAAGTGAAAGATTTGGTTACTAGTCTGTCTTTAAATTTCTTAAATAAAGCACTGATTAAAAAGTAATTAGATATAATAACTTAAAACTTTTATTTGGAGTCTTTTAAGTTTTGTACACCTAATTGCAGCAGATGTACTTGTGATCTTGAGTCATGCTAATAAGTTTTCAAACACCGTATGTTTCATAGTTTATATCTCATCTATTGTGCACCCAACCATAGTTCTAATTATGAACAAGAAATATCAACTGTATAAATTACTAGATCAGTTACATAGTCGATTTTGCAGTCATGCTCTTTTGGATAGACTATTCAGTGTGGCTTGGTAGAACTGATCATCTCTGCTTGATAAATCCATTAAGAGGAGCTATTTTAACTTTTATTTTGTGCTTATGAAGCATGGTAAACTTCATTAGGTATTGTCTTAATGAAAAGAACCTGAACCTCAACAAAATCAAACCATAAGTTAGGCTGCTCAATAATCATCTGTATAGGCGGAAAAACGACACAGTGATCCCTACTATACCATTAACTTTAATAGTTTGTGAGCAACTACCCTTATTTGGTTATATCAAGCTCCAACAATTTAGCTATATGTAATTTCACAATCCTTGTTCCTATTTTGAGATGATAAATCAATACCCCTTGAATGATCTGTGTAAGGTACGAAGTAAAACTGAATGGTTCTAGAGTCCAACTTATCTAATATTGGATAATGTAACTTTATTTTTGCTTGAACACCTCAAACTTTAATATGATTCAAACTAGATTAACGTCTAGTCCATGACATTTCCATCAATTCAACGTCAACTTTATAGTTGTTTTCATAACGAGCTCTTATTTGGTATCTTTTAATTTATGAATTTGTATATAATAAACGCAATTTAACATGTTGCACTGCTATCTAGCCATCACAAACCAGATGAGGCTTTAGATAGATTAAATTCACAAGCCAATACAAAAAAAATCACTACTTTATGCTCATACTTAGATAATAAAGTCTTTGTTTTAACTGTAATTTTTCTTTATGTGACCTTTATTCTTATAAAAGAAGTATCAGTCACCATCCTTCTCAAAAGATGTTTTTCATAAATCCAAATTGTCAGAATGACCGATGGTTTACTATAATATTTTATGAATATGATTTCAGAATCGTTTAATATGCAATTCAACCAACTTTAAGATGTAATCTTTAATCTTAATAGAACCATCACACCTGATGTTGAGGAGTCATCCACTCTCAATAATATACGAGATATAACTTTAAAGTCTCCAAGGCTTCCTTCATTTATTTAAAGTGCAGTTAACTGGTAAAATAATTTTCAAGTGTTCTTTAATAGATCGCTTTATATCAAACAAGCGAATCCAATCGCTCTTTACCCAATAAGCACATAATGCTTTTGAAAATTCTCACTAATGAAACTGAGAACTACGGGCTTTTTCTTGACAAGAGCATACAAATATTTGCTAATCCTTTTTCAACAGAAAATTCTCATTCAATTTCAAAAAATTGAACTTGTATGAATCTCAATTCTCAATGTTAACAGAGTTGTTCATAAAAACGGTGACTGAAAAAATAATCAATGTTTTCAATTAACAAAATGTGAAATTTCACCTTGAGAGATACATACATCATTATACAATCATCTTTGGGCAGAAAACATGATATATAATTGTATACTCCCTACATTACAGTGGCCATGAGAATTTATTTCAATTTTCGTTAATCACCACCTTTGGGTATATGACAGCACTTAGACTAATCAATCCTCAACCATATGTTGTACATGTAACCCTCCATGCAAGAATACGCAATTAACTCCTTTGGGAGTATAACTACGCATTAAAACAAAAGACATCCTAATACTTTATAAAATGTTCTTTATTAAACTCAATCAAGCGTGCCACTTTGGCGGTCACAACCCAATTAAATTTTTCTGAATTTGGGATATAAACTTTATATTTCACATTTACTCTATGCAAATAATTTCAGAAATTAGGGGTAATCATCCGCAAAATTACACGCCGCTAATTTACATTGATACGCTCAGTAATATATGACAAATCATATGCATGTATTGACAAATCATGTTCCACATATCTGTATGTGGTACTTACATGTGAGCTAGCACCTCTATTTCATAAAATCATAGATAAATATCTGGAAATACGCAAAAATACTCCAAATTATACGTGTATTTAGAATTTCATATGTATTTTTCATCCATAAAAGTATCAAACATGTAAAATAAATATATCGCATTTTTGAGCATGAGCATACGGGTTGTTCAAGATAGAGTTCCTAGTATTCGCACGGCTTTTCGGCAACCTCACAAGGAATTGTGCTTGTGCATATAATTAATAAAAGTAAAAACGCCCTTTCTTTTCAAGCCCTCAAATTCTTCTCGCCGTAGGGCCTTGCTATGGGATTTTTTTTTTTATTCCATACTAGAACGCGTGTTCTTCCATACAAGAAGAGGTTTACTTTCTTTTCACAGTAGCTTTGCAAAGAAAATTGAACCGCACGAAGCATATTAAAGTCCCAGCGGCACAACAAAACGTTGAGGGCATACTTGTTTTCAGGCTGGACAATCCAAATGAAAAAATTCGAAATTTAAGCAAAATCGTGATTTGATATCTAATACGCGTAGGCTCTGATACCATATGTAAGCTGCGATTATAAATTGTATGCAGCGACTTAAGATCTCACGTATAAAATATGTATCACAAATTCATAGATTAAAATAATTGACGCACTTGGTTTCGGATACATCGTTTTTGATGTGAAACTTGCGACGATCTAATGCTCAAGATCTTCTCCTCAATAAACCCTCTTTATCGCTGGCTTTAATGAGATGGCTCTTCACGTATCGTTCTAACAACTTCTTGTGTGAGGTTATGCGGACATTAGGGTTTAGAGGAGGGACTTGAGCTCTATTTATAGAGAATCAAACCTATAATCTCATTAAATATTAGGTTTATCTCGGCACATACTATCCAGCTCCATGTCCGACTAAAATTAGGAAACTATATATATCTCTCTTTATTAAACTAATTAATATTTACAATAATAATTACTAAAGCCCACACAAAATATTACAATATATTCTAACGGGAACAGCAGCTCGTGAAATGACCTCGGAACCCCTGCAGCGTAGTAGGGTCTCTCTAGAGGGAGGGGCTTGAAGAGGGTGTTGAAGTCATTGGCAGCTTGATCGTTGAAGAAAACCTGGAATTCAGGCATCTCGATAAGGAGGCCTCTGGATGCGAGATTCATTTGGATGGCGTGTATGGCGTTTTGCATGGCGATGAAGGTGTTTGGTCCGACCAAGCAGCCGTGGTCGGCAAGGCAGATCGTGGCAGGACGGGAGGAGACTTGAGTTTCTCAGTGATTGCCTCGTCGATCAAGGCCTTCAGAACATTTGTGGTCGCTCTCTGTAAAATGGTATTCCAATTCGTGAGGGCGACAATTCATTCCCTAGATGAAATATCAAGAAAGACTCATAGAATCAACCATTTCTCTATGGGAAAAATGCATGAAAATCATGGGTTTATGGTTTTTGCATCCGTCATTTACTTGCATATTTGCTTGGCGACAACACCATTAAAATGCATGAAAATCAACCTAGAAGTAAGAGTTCTTGTTGTAGCTGTAAGCTTCCTCCCCTCTGTTCATCAGGTATGTTGTCGGCATTTCGGCTTCGACGTTGCTCATCTCCCTCTCTCCTCTCTCTCTCGCTCTTTATGTGCCTCTCAAATGCTGGACAATTTGAACTCAGCTGTTATTTTTGCTCGGTGGTTCAGGCCTCTTTGTACCAAGCGAACCTTAGTGGTGGTCTGAATTTTCAAGTGACTTGCCGGAGCGATCATCAGCAAAAGCGAACGTTCAAATGCACAACTAACGTCAGTCTTGATCCGCCACTTCGGTTCAAAACCCTAAGCAGCCAGAGTAGACTTTTTGAAATTATGTTTCAATTCTACCACCGTTAACCTCCCGTCCATAATCATCAATATTTAATCCTACGTGGCATTTTCACGTCGTTATTAAATTACATTTCAGCAAAGCTAGCATGAAAAAATATTTGAACTTCTTTTATGTTGCTTGCTTTCCTACGTATTGTCAAAAGATACAGAGTCATTTAAAATGGCGCGTTTCGTGTTTTTTTCGACACTCAATAACCAAAAGAACGACTAGACATGGAGATATTTAGACGAAAATCTAAAATTTCTTCGTCCCTAAAACGTACTTTTTCTAAATTTCGAAAATTCATTGGTAAGTTTGCCGATAAAATTCGAGCCACGTGGGATTAAATAAGATTGAGCGGAAGGATGACGGTGATAGAATTAGATAAAAGTAAAAGTTAGGATTTTTTATGAGATAAAAATTTTCGAATATAATTAGGACATACGCTAAAGTTGAGGTTTTTTTTTTTGTTGGTATTGCATCGGTAGAATTGGGATAAAAGTAAAAATTTGAAATTTTTTTATGAGATAATTTTTTTTTTGGATATAATTGCCACAAATGCTAACATTGAAGGTTGAGGTTTTTCTCGCTATTATTAGGCCTGTAATTCTATCACAATTTTATAGCAATCGTGCAAATTTCAAATTTGGTTCGTGGCAGTATCCACTTTTACTCATTGACTTGATCATTACTAAAGCTGTTATCACTTTCTTAGTGTTATTATTTTTCTTTTTGCAAACAAACACTATTACGAATATTTCCTCCGAGTACGTTACCTTAATTTTGGACATCAATTATCGTACCAACAAGAAGAATGCTAAGCTAAAAGGGCATCCGCTTTCTTTTTCACTGGACGAGGCAGGTGCCGTCCTCGACCAGCTAGGTTGTAGTTTGATTTCTCCCACAAGGGATTAAAAAACAAAGCATACCCACCAAAAAAAAAAAAAATTTGGGTCGGAAAAAAGATAAAATAGTGTCCAAAACATGTGGGTCACGCGCTAATCATTCCCCTCTCCTTTTGTTTTAGCTTCCCCACCAAGAAGAAACTAAAGCGCATGTGTTTTTTTGTTTTTTGTTTTTCACTCCATTGATCTGATCAGATACACCTATGAAAATGCTGCATCTTTCAGAGAGTTTGACCAGATGAAAAACTCATGCGACGGACTGAATCGCAGCCCAATGGGAAGAGAGAGGGAGAGACTTCAGAAGGTGGGATATTTATCAAGGAGAAAAGAGAGAAACTTCTGACGGAGGGATGTTTGACTAGAATTGACAGAACAAGCGCCTCTTCTGCTTTCGCTGCTCTTTTTTCCTGCTATACCCCGACCCCCATCTGCAGCATTTCGGCATTTTTGGCGCATCTCTGTCAAATTCTCCGGCCTGGTGAGTCCCCAATCTCTCCTTCCTCCCTCATCCATGGATCATCTCTCTCTCTCTTCCCCTCATTTGGGTCACATTACGAGTTCTGCAATGGTTAGTGATCCCATGTTAGGGAGATGCATCTTCTTGTTATGCTCAATCCGCCATCGCCATCGGCCATCGCCATCGCCATCGAGTCTCTGTCTGCTGCATGATTGGCGCAAGTTGAATTCTCTTGTATGCTCTTGTTTCTGTGTTCTTTTTTCCCTTTAACCTTGTACCGATTTTATGTCCGAAGTTCTCTCACAGGAATATATTGCTTGCTGAAGATGTCGTTATGATCAGTGATGGACAAATCATTTAGTTTTGTTCCTTTTTTTGTTTTTCCTCGCTTGTCGATTCTTGCATGTAAATGGGAATATATATATATATATAGTCCTCTCTAGGATGCCTCGTCCTTGCTCTCTTTGCATTTATACGTACATGTTTCGTTACACTTAGGGTCCGTTTGAGAAAGGCTTTCCTAAAAGGCTTTGGCCCCTTGGGCCTAAGTTTGGGTGTTTAGTAAATTTTTCCCAATTTATTATGAGAAAAAGTTGGTTTTGTCCGGGCTGGTCTTGAGATGCCTCGGGCTTTCAGCTTTCTTGGCATACAAGTTCTAAGGTTAATAATTTTTTTTCCTCCAAAACCATCCTCGCCAAATTTTTTTTTTTTTGGGTTTTCCCTTCATTATAATTGTTCATCTTCTCTGCGTGAGAGGCGGCTGGCGAGGTCGTGTGACCTTAGTCGGCCTTCGTCAAGGGTTGCCGGCGCCAGATTTCAAACGTTGACTGCTTGAACCCTTTGTAAACTGAGGCGAATGATTTGATTATTTTTAAATAAAAAAAGTAAGAACAATTACTACAAAAATAATTATACAAATACTGTTAACCTCGAAGTTGCTTCAAAATGGATTTTAAAATTAATATTTAATAAACACAATTTGTATTTCGAAAAACTATTTTAACTTAAAGATCTTTGCATTTTCTCAAAAACTTTCTCCAAAAGGTCAACCAAAAGCAATCTTAATTGCATCAAACCAAGTTAAATTATTTTCTCAAGAATCAGTTATTCTTTTGAAACGATCATAGTACACATGAAGTATAGGAAACACATGATAAGATGGAGTTCAATATGGAAAGTAAGGACAGGTTTGGAATTGATATTAGTTTAAATGTGTTTTTTTTTTCGGCAGGGTCATTATTTAGATCCCATTTATTTCGTGAAAAATATTTATTTTAAAAAAAAATCCTAAATATTAACACTTATATCTCGTGAAATAATTATTTAATATAAAATAATTTCATTACCGACAATAATTTATGTGCAAATATTTTCGTAGATGACAAAAATATTTTTCATTTGGTCATTTATTCAATCAATAAAAATGGTTTTTTTTAGAAAAATATTTTTTAAATTATTTATTTTTTATTTTGTCCGAGACAAATGATCTTGAAATTAAACAATCAACGAAAACAAAAAGCCTTTTTTCCCGAACACATCCAATCTTCGCTTTTCTCTCTCTCTCTCTCTCTCTCTCTTTTCCCTTTTATTTGCTTACTCAATGTCCACCGGGTGACACGTAATGGCCACGCAACTTTAGCATACTAAAGTTAATATACCTCTAATAAATAGGGGTGAGCAAAAAAGACAGCCCGGGACTGTCAGACTGGACCGGTACCGATAGTCCAATTTTCGATTTTAGAAGGATCTGGTGCGATTTTGGATTCCTAAAATTGGAATGTGACTAGGTGATCTGGTTCTCAATTCTAGGCCAAGGACTGGATCGTCCGAACCAGGCCAGTATTTTTTAATTTTTTTTAAAGTAAACTTAATGTTTACTTATTTAGATTTAGAGTTTGCTTTGCATATTTCTTTTCTTACCTCTTTTCTTTGAAGATATCTTTTCTTGTCTTTCGTGTTCCTACCTCGTGAACTCAATTTTCGATTCTTGTTATGGACGTATGTGATAAGTTTGAGATTTAAGCTTGATCAGATCAAAATTAAAACTTCACGATTTTTTTTTTGCGAACACCGGTTCTTTGGAACCGCCCGCGGTTTTGAGAAATGAAAACTATGCTTGATTTTTAATCAGATCAGTAACCGTCCACCCCTACTAATAAGTCTAGCATTCGTATCTTTTAATTTTAAGATCTTGAATACTAACGCTGAAAAATTACTAGCATCAGTACTTTGTAAATAAAAAAAACTTGCAAAGTAAAATCCACGGAAGCGCTCGGCCGAAAACATATATGTACACGGAGGCGCGTGAGATGACGCGGCTGCGACACGCCTGAGCGACTGCAGGTCGCTGCTCAATATTCTTATTTTATATATGCCAACTCCGGGGTTGACAGAAGTCAAACTCACATTACGGCACTGAAGAGTCCGAAATCTCTCTCTCTCCCCCCTCCTTCTGTCATGGCTTTTGCCACGGCGGAGCCTCCGGAGATGGAGCGCTTCAGGCCAAGGCGGCCGTTTCCGATCCAGCGGCTGCCAATGCCGACTCCATGTAAGAACACGACTTCTATGATCGCGACGCTCGCTCTGGTAACTTGGATTTTGAGCTCTCAGATTGTTCATCTCCGTAGTCATCATTTCTCGCCTTTTCGAGCGAAGTTTTCTTACTCCTATCGGTCGCAGATGTTTTAAAATCCTCTTCCGGCTATCCTGCTTGCTAAGATGCTCTTACGTGGCCGCCGTGGGCATAATGGAGTCGTTTCGGTGAGGGAGACACGGAGCCACATGTTTTGACCGATGACTGTGCACTTCATTTGAAGTAGACGGTGTTGGCTTAAGAGTCCATTTAGCATTTGTTTCGGACATGGGTCGATGAATTCGTTAGGAGGAAGCGGATCAACGTGCTCGTGTTGTTGCACTTGGCTCGGTCATCTCGAGGATATGTTCTCATCCTGCCGAGCGCTTAATTTGGTCAGGCAATCATATATATGACTTGGCTGCTTTTGAGTTCCAGCATAGTTATGATGAGGTGGTTACTGGTTGATGAGTTGTGAATAGGCATTTTTGACCATGTCTAGTATTTGCTCTTGATAATGCGTCTAGATGTAACTGCAATTAGTTAAAGAGGTAAGACTTGAGATTGCGTAGATTGACTCTTTAGTTTTGGTCACGTGGAACTCAATCTGTCATCATTATGAGCATTGCGTGGAGGCAATATCCATGCTATGCGTTCAAGTTAACTTCAATCTTCCTTTTCTTTTCAAATGCAG
Organism: Rhodomyrtus tomentosa; assembly: GCA_028455895.1. Lineage (NCBI taxonomy): Eukaryota > Viridiplantae > Streptophyta > Magnoliopsida > Myrtales > Myrtaceae > Rhodomyrtus > Rhodomyrtus tomentosa. The sequence goes on along the minus strand of JAPCWY010000003.1, from coordinate 4,425,233 downwards.
TTAGAATCTTTGACATAGCATGGGTAGGACTATTGAGTTATACGGGTTCCACTGGCCCATTAGTGCAGAAGCAGTCAAGGATTTTCTGGAGCAATATCTTGGCAAAATGACTGTTTTTGCAGCGGAAATTCTGGAACCAAGAGTTGGAGAGCGAAGAACATGTGCACACGTTCAATTTACTGCTAAATGTGATGGCAAAGATATTATTTTTCTCGCTAATAATAAGGATCTCTGGTATGGTAATTCATTTTTAATGGCTTTGGAATGAGGTTCTGATATTGTTCCAAACCCCAAGGTCTTTCAGCACTGCCTGGATGAGTAACTTTGCATCTTGGATGTCAAACTTCTGAGGATACGCTCACTGCCTTATGGGAGAGCCTAAATGCCTCTGTAAAATTTGGATTTGGCATGAGAAAACCGTTTTTCTTCTTAACCTATGGTTTTGTGGACTACAAGCTTGAGCTCTCCTATGAGAATATTTGGCAGATTCAGCTGCACAAACCGCGTGGTCAAACTCTGAAGTATCTAGTCATTCAGGTTTGATGCTTCAACTTAATGCTTCATGGTTTAAGCCAAAACATCGAATTGCTATGTTCTTGTTGGTAGTGGATATGTTGACAAATCATATGTGGTAGGAGGGCCTAGACAGGGCAGGTTGTGGTGAATCACAATATGCAAAACACCTGCTGCTTTACTTCTTTGAGGATGATTCTCTTTCTATGATGTTTGATTTATGAAACTCCCCAAATCCCATATTATTGGTCAAGCAGCAATTTTCCCCTTTAATAGCACAATGGTTTTATATACCCGTCAAGCTGGACACTACTAATTATTTTGCCTTTTGATCTCTCTGTGGCCTTATTTTACCAGTTACTAGGTGCCCCTCGGATCCATGAAAAAGATTCCTGCACTCTCAAATATTGTATGGCCGCTCCTGATGACAAGTGGAATAGGGAAGTTGATTTTACCCAATCTTTCTGTATTGGCCAAGCTTCCTCTTTGTGTTTGGAACTTCGACATAATCATCAGCTTCCTGATTTTGATAAGTATCTTGTTTGCTGCAAAGAGCAGAGTGGGCAGTTCACCCTGAAATCTACCCCTCCTTGTGCTTTTCATTCGGATCTTGTACCTGTCGTGCTTCCACCTGCTGGAGTTGCCTTGCCATATGGAATCTTGTTCAAGGTCTGTTCCTTGGTTCAGCATGGGTATCTGCCGTGGCCGGTTCTCGATTCAAAATTTTTCCGGCTGGTTGATCCCCGAAGAATGGACATGAACGTTGCTTGCATAGAACATGCTTTGGAAAAACTGGTTCGTCTAAAACAGTGCTGTTACCGTCCTGCAACTTGGCTTGAGGAGCAGTATCGGAGGTATCTGAGTACTGAGCATAAACCTAGAGCGGGCACTCTTTCTTTAGATGATGAGTTGGTGTATGTACGTAGGGTTCAAGTAACTCCTTCTAAGATGTACTTCTGTGGTCCAGAAGTGAATGTTTCCAATCGGGTTCTGCATAACTATCTTGGAGATATTGATAATTTTCTCCGTGTTTCTTTTGTTGATGAGGAACTTGACGAAATTTATTCAACAAATTTGTCTCCGCGCAACTCTGCAAATGATGAAAGGCGAAGCGGAATTTATAAGAGGATAGTCTCAACATTGAGGGATGGAATTGTTATTGGTGATAAGAGGTTTGAGTTTCTCGCCTTTTCATCAAGTCAATTACGGGATAGTTCTGTTTGGATGTTTGCTTCCAGGGAAGGGCTTACTGCTACAGATATAAGGGAGTGGATGGGGGATTTCGTAAGATACGAAATGTGGCAAAATATGCTGCCAGACTAGGTCAATCCTTTGGTTCATCAACAGAAACGCTTAACGTCAGGAAAGACAAAGTTGAAAGGACACCAGATGTGAAAACCATAAGGCGTGGAGTTGAATATGTTTTCTCTGATGGTATTGGGAAAATATCTCACCAATTTGCTGTGGAAGTGGCTAGAAAATGTGGTCTTATAGGTCAACCCCATCTGCATTTCAGATTCGGTATGGTGGGTTCAAAGGTGTTGTGGCAGTGGATCCAACTTCATCAAGAAAATTATCATTAAGAAGCAGCAAGCTCAAATACGAATCATCAAATACGAAACTAGATGTTTTAGAATGGAGCAGGTATCAGTCTTGCTTTCTTAATTGCCAGATTATTACTCTGTTGTCTACTCTTGGAGTCGAGGATCATATTTTTGAAAGGAAGCAAAGAGAGGCGCTATGTCAACTGGATGCTGTCTTGACAGATCCTGTGGTGGCGCAGCATGCACTGGAGCTTATGTCTCCAAGAGAGAGTACTGAGGCTCTTCTAGAAATGCTTACCTGTGGTTAAGAGCCAGATGTGGAACCCTTTCTATCGATGATGCTTCGATCATTCTGTGCATCGAAGTTGCTTGACTTGCGTACCAAAGCAAGGATCTTTGTGCGAGATGGAAGATCGATGATGGGATGTTTGGATGAAACAAGGACTTTGAAATATGGTACAACCGTCTAAGTCGAGCAGAAGTGAGTCACCCCTTGACACCTTTATCTTTCAGGGAGATTTGGTGGTTGCAAAAAACCCCTGCCTGCATCCTGGAGATGTGCGTGTCTTAAAGGCTGTTGATGTTCCGTCTCTGCACCATATGGTTGATTGCATTGTTTTTCCCCAGAAAGGAAAGAGGTAAGTTTTTTCCTTTCACTGCTGGTATTCATTTTCTTCTATGTCAGTTCTTCTCATTCCCACCGAGTAACATTCTAGGCAGTTAAGTCTGAACTCATTTCTCTCAGCCAACCGTTTCCCCAACAACCCCTCCCCCTACAAAATAAATAAATAAATAAATAAAGGAAGAAAGAAAAAAAGAACAAGAATAGAAAACCTTACCAATCTTACCATAGTGGGTTTTCTGGGCGATTGTCATGATTTTGTAAAAACATGGAGAGTGCACCAGTTTATAAAGATACCAAGGTGCCGTTGACAATGTACAGAAATTTTATGAGAAATATTTTGTCAAAGCTATCAAGGAGAGAGTATTCAGCATGTGAATGAACTGAAAGGCGTATCAGCATTTTCTTTGTTTGGTCATGTATTTAGAAATTTTTATAGATGGCAGCATTCATATAACTGGGGATTTGTACAAACAGTATGTGGACTTCTGCACAAAAGATGTTGTCCTAACAAACCCATATCGTCCATCTTAGACAACCATATGTAAGCAGATAAAATCATTGGTCACATTACCTCTTAACTCCATTTTTCCATCTAGTTGGTCAATCAGCATCTCTGGCATATTTCTTCCATCATGATAAACTGATAATCATTGTAGCTCTCATGTTATTTGCATAATAGATACAAAAAAGATCGATTTATCTGGACTCGATAGATTTCATAATTACGAGCAATCATGGAGCAGACCTAGATTTAATTTCCCTGTCTGTTCATGCAAGTTCCCGCCCTGTATCAGATAGCATTTATGCATAATCTACACGTTTTTCTGATATTTCGCTACTAACCTCCAGGCCACATCCAAATGAATGTTCGGGAAGTGATCTGGATGGAGATATCTACTTTGTTTGCTGGGATCCTGAACTGGTTCCTCGTTCGTGTCAACCCATGGATTATACCCCAGCACCTACTGTAACTCTTGATCATGATATCACCATTGAGGTACTCATTGGCCACATGCTTGCCCGTTAAACATTATCTTTGAGAGGACCACACCGATGGTAGTTTGCATTCATTTTGTTCGAGTGGTGTGCTTATATGCAATAAATCTTAGTTGAGGCTGTTGGATGAGATCAATGACTTCTAAAGAACGATTGCAATGGTAATTTAGTGTGGTCTCGTTTTACCCAGATATCATATTCTTTTCACAAGCAATATGAACAGAGACTTTGATAAAAACCTGAGTTGAATGTTCTTATTAGTTATCAAATAGATACGCCGTTATTGCTAGAACTGGACCATAATTTATGTGGACCGAGAACATCTTCTATTTACTCGGAACTGATTTAAAAAGGAATACCTTGTCATGGCTTAGCAAATTGAACTTTTCAAATTTGTACAGATAGTTGTCGTCTTTGGCATTGACATTATTTCTTCCCTTTCGGTTCTCCATCTTTTGGTTCTTCAAATTTATCAGTAAGTGGAACGGAATAGACCATGTTCTGGTATTTCTGAATGCAGAGTTTCTATGTGCAGTCATGTAAGTCATCTATCAGGGAAACCAGTGGATGCACAAGTATTGGACAGCACTAGATCCCCTCTTAGTTTATGAAGCAATGAGATACTTGACAGCTAGATCATATGGATGGCACTTTTTAAATCAAATTATGGCGCTACTCATTTGGCAATGTTTGTTACGAAGCAATTTTTTGAGCATCTAGTCTGTTTTATTAGCATAGTGTAATCTTGTTGCTCAGCACGTGAACCTTATAGTTGTCTAACTTGTTAAAGATAGTGCCCTTCCATTCCATAGCACGCCTCTTCAAACTTGCATAGTCTTTCTCGTTCGACATCTCTATATTAGTTTCATGAGGAATTTCATTTATTATAGATACCTTCTCAGTGGATAACTAATGACTCATGCTGTCCCATTTAATGTTTTAACATCCAGGAGGTCGTGGATTTCTTCGCAGAGTACATCGTCAATGATAGTTTAGGGATTATTACAGAATCTCACACATAAGGAGCCAAGTAAGGCATGCAGCGAATCATGTGCTGAACTTGCAGAGTTATTTTCCATAGCAGTTGACTTCCCAAAAACTGATGTTCCTGCTAAAATTCCGGGTCATCTGCAAGTCAGAGAATACCCAAACTTCATGGAAAAGTCTGATAAGTGCACCTATGAATCTCAGCACGTGATTGGGAAGCTTTACAGAGAGGTCAAGGGGATTTCACCACATACCAATTCTATAAATTCCTTCACAAGGGAAGTTGCTCTGAGCTCCTACGATTGTCAAATGGAAATAGAAGGCTTTGAGGACTATGTCATGGAAGCCTTTCAGTACAAACTTGAGTATGACTGCAAATTGAGGAGCTTGATGCATTATTATGGAATCAAAACTGAGGCTGAAATGCTGAGCGGGAATATCCTGACGAAGTCGAAATATTTTGATAAAAGAAGAGACCTGGAAGGTATAAATTCCGCTGCGAGGTCCTTGAGAAAGGAAGCCAGGTCATGGTTCAATGATACAAGGTCAGGATCAGATTCTGGTGGTGTTAATACATATGCGAAGGCATCAGCTTGGTATCATGTCACCTACCACCTGGAGTTTTGGGGCCGCTACAAGGAGGAGGATCAAGAAGATCATTTCTTGAGTTTTCCTTTGTTTATGACAAGCTCCTTCACATTAAATCAGAGAGAGCTTCTTTAGAGAGGTTACCAGAAATCAGCATTTGACTGCAGATTCTGAGTTAAATTCTCCGAATTGTTCAAGTGTATCTTCGATGTATGTCTTCTTTGTGAAAACAAATGATTTACATTAGTTGTCATGTAAGTTCCACGGACATGCTCTTATGGTATATGCCAATCTGTAACTATCTTTGGTAATATTGTATTTTGCTTTTTATGTGTGAATATATATAAGGAACACCTTTTTATCTTAGTGTCGTAGTTATGCAGGCAAACGGTTGTCGCGACCTAAAAATCGGATTTTCAATTTTAGGTTAATGTATTACAAGATTAATTGATTAAATTAATTAACCAAGCTCGAACTCTCTCAAGTTATAACAAATCGTGACTTATAGTTCAAGTGTCTTACAAAAGATATTTTAATTTTTTGGAGTGGTCACTAATAATTTCTTGGTAGATTGATTAGAAACCTAAATAAAATAGTGAGAGAAAATTATTTTATTTCTGCGAACCATAGATTTTAGGTTCGGTATTACATTAAATTCTCAATTAATGCACTTTTGATACCAATTTCGTGAAAAATGTTCAATTTGGCATTTGTGAAGAATTTTGACTTGAAGTGCAAAGGTGCAATTTTTGGGTTTTTTTATGATTTTTTTTGTATTTTTATGTATTTTCTAAATTAAAAATTAATGAAAAATGAAAATGAATTGGTTTGAGATTAACTTATAATTTTCGGATTTAATTTGCATTAATTCCCAAAATATTAAGAAAATATTTTAACCCTACGTCTACATCTTTTAAAATCTATCCTAATGCATGCAAAAGATTTTGTTTATTGAATGTAATCAATGAGATAGGATTTCTAGAAATACTATCTCTCTAAAAAAAGTATAAGACGAAATGATAAAACGTGATTTTTAAGAAATCATATATTGCTACATCTTTTTTTATTTTCTAAGATTTTCTGATATGAAATTTAAAGACATGAGACATGAATTTTTGTTTTTAAATTTTCTGATTTTTTTTTGTGATTTTCATTTTTTATGAGTGTATTTAAATTAAAATTGCAAATCTTTTAATGAAAAGATAATTACCGCTATTTATTTCGAATTAAGGTTCAATCTAAAGCTTGATCGACCCTAAAATTCGAAATACCCGTTATTAAAATAATTCAATCTAAATCTTGATAAATCAGACCTAAAATTCGAAACCTGACGCACGAACGGTCCATGAAAGGGACCGGACAGCAATGGCAAGAGGACCGAACAGTGATGGAGAGAAGCGAATAGCTACAGCTTGGAGGCGAACAGCTGCGGCTTGGATCTTTGTCCGATCCAAGGAGAAAGCTTAAGCGAATCAAGGAGGGGTTCTCGGCTTGTCTTTCTATCGCACGTGTATATCACTCTTTTTTGTTTTGAATTTTTTGGACCACCCCTTTATTTTATTCTGTTTGATCGTGCATCTATATATACTTTACTAGCTTAGAGAATATTTCTATGATCGAGGGTTTTGTGGAGCAAATCGTGGATTTTATTTCTTTAATGCATCCGCTTCTTTTGTTTCATTTTATATTTAAATCTTCCCATTTATTGTCACAACGTGAATGATATGGCCAAGAGTAAAATAACCCACTTTCCCAGTTTACTTTCTTCATTCCTCTGCCCAAGATGCCAAAAGATTTTCATGATATTGCTTCTCAATTTTGCTTGTATTATAATGCACCGCACAGGCCATTCTCAACCACTTTAGGGGGGAATAATGGATTTATCCGAATCTTTAATTTGTATAGGCTTGACCCAATTAAATCTATCTGAGTTCGGAGCCATCCATTTAAGTCTATCCGCTGCTAGCCCGATAAAAGATGCAAATTGTGCATTGCAGAAAATTAAAATAAGCTATGCGGAGATCATATGAAAATGATTTAAATATTTTTTTCTAGGGAGTAAGGTTAATCCCTATTTTTTATGCAATTAATGACTAAATTAAAATTAAAATTTAGGTATCAACAACGATACAATGTCGATGCTAGCTGATTCAATGAAACAGTATGCACGTTGCCATATTCTTCCAAATGAAAGTTATTTATCCCTTTTTGGATATCTTTACTGGAATTCTTGATATAGTTATCGTTCTTTTCTTTAGTTTCTCTTGAGGTCTGCAGGATAGAGTTTGAATCGATCGTGAAGCATTTGATAAGGCCCTCATCGACTATAATGAGCGATTGATATTGAAATGGAAATGCTGACACTGAAATCACCATGAGAGATCACTAAATCTAGATAAAAGTGAGTAAATTTAGGTACTAGACACTTTATTTTGTTCATCCAATTGTAGGGCACGAGTGTCATCTTCCAAAGATGCATCAATAGCGTTTGAGAACAAGGAACATTAGAGTCCCTTCCTTGTAGCTCGAGTCCAGTATGTGGCTGAACTCCCGAGTCTTTTCCACGAGACGTCGAAAGAGTTCATCGACAATCTCACTTCCGAAGTGTTCGGTGATAACCCCCTCCAAGCCTGCTCTTAGGTGTATCGCAATCTCCTGTGCATTGACTACACCTTCATAGCTCGTTTGGCTGTTGAGCAACTCCATCTTCTCTATGTGAAAACTGCCGTCCATTTTGACTAGCCGTGCAATCTCTGCCGGAGACGGGGTATACAGCGGCAAGTTGAAGCAATCCACTTGCTCTTCACTTATTGTTCCCTGCAGAGAAAAAGCTCGCCAATTTGCGGCTTTCCGTCAGTTGAACGAAGCTAAGATTTTGTGCAGTCTAATGTTGATCTCCCATGATAGTAGGAAAGGTGTGAAATTTCTGGATTCAGAAGAATTGCGAAAACATTATTGTCTATAGACTTATTGTTTTCTTCTTCAGTCTAATAAAAGATTTAAGAAGACGGTCGAACAAAAGTTGGAGATATTGTGATACCATACCTCTTTGGCCATGTCCATGAGACTCAGTCCAATAAAATCATACATTACACACACGGGAATCTTAGAATATGGAACATCATCCGGTTTTCCAGGCATGGTTAGTACTACTATCCCTCCCGCGGCGACTTCTTCTGCTCTAGATTTCAGAAACGCTTCCATATCCTTGTTGAACTGACCTGCGTACGCGTTGCACACCGCCTCGGAAGCGTTTGTGCATTGAATTTTCCCCTTATTCCATGCTGGAGAGTTTCTATCCGACACCGCGTCCGGAATTCTCGAAAGCCACTGGAGCGCGTACTGCGAGTGCACGAAGTGGAGGGAAGACTCCGGGAACAGCCGCCCATGAAATGACCCCGGAACCCCAGCAGCGTAGTAGGGTCTCTCTCGTGGGAGGGACTTGAAGAGGGTGTTGAAGTCATTGGCGGCGTGATCGTTGAAAAAAACCTGGAATTCGGGCATCTCGATAAGGAGGCCTCTGGATGTGAGATTCATTTGGATAGCGTGTATGGCGTTTTGCATGGCAATGAAGGTGTTTGGTCCAACCGAGCAGCCGAGGTCGGCAAGGCGGATGGTGGCAGGACGGGAGGAGACATGAGCTTCTACGTCGAGCTTCTCAATGATTGCCTCGTCGATCAAGGCCTTCAGAACATTTGTGGTCGCTCTCTGGAAAATGGTATTCCAATTCGTGAGGGCGAAAATTCATTCCCTATTTGAAATATCGAGAAAGACTCGCAGAATCAGCCATTTCTCTTGGGAAAAATGCATGAAAATCACGGGTTTGTGATTTCTGTATCTGTCATTTACTTGCATATTTGCTTAGCAACAACACCATTAAAGTGCATGAAAATCAAAACCTGGATGTAAGAGTTCTTGCTGTAGCTGTAAGCTCCCTCCCCGCCATTCATCGGGTATGTCGTTGGCATTTCGGTTTCGGCGTTGCTCATCTCCCTCTCTCCTCTCTCTCGCTCTATATGTGCCTCTCAGATGCTGGACAATTTGAACCGCGCTGTTGTTTTTGCTTGGTGGTTCAGCACCTCTTTGTACCAAGGCGAACCTTAGCGGTGGTCTGACTTTTCAAGTGACTTGTCGGAGCGATCATCAGCAAAAGCGAATAGTCAAACGCACAACTAAAGTCGGTCTTGATCCTCCACTTCGGTTCAAACCCCAATGGTATAATTAAAGTAGCCGGAGTAGACTTTTTGAACATGCGACAGCGCACCATTCAACCTCGACTCCAGCGTGCCTCTTGGACTTTTCAACGTGCGACTATTCCATCTTTCAGGGCAAATCACGTGTCTTCAGCTTAGTATTGATTAGGCAGTATTTCCATCCGAGTCAAAAATCAAGGCCAAAAAGTCGAAATATTTAGCACCTTGAGCAGTTATTCAACCGCCAAAACCAAAATTTTCCTCTAAAGAAAGTTAAAAATACTTAACAATATTTGAAGTCCTTCTCGTCTTCATCTTCGTCTAGCTATCTTTTGAGGGTAACGTTTAGATACGCTCATCTAACCTTTTTTTTTTTTTTTTGAAACTTCGAATTTATTAAAATCAAAATTTTGAAACATGAGGACTCATAAAGAGAGCGACATCTAAACAGAGTAAATCCCAAAGAGATTGAGGGGGACTTACTATCCAATTCTAAGGCAGATAATTGAGTCTTTGGGCTTTGGCTATCCAGTCTGCTACGCAATTAGATTCACGTCTTCAATGAACTATCCGCATATTTTTAAAAAAGTTCATGGATCGTCGGGCCTCTTCAATAAGTGTTCGTACTTCCCATGGAGCTTGGTTAGACTTCAACACTGCTCCCACCAACTCTGAATAGTCTAACTCTACTTCAAGTACATCATGACTTTTGATCCTAAGGAGAGAGAATACCTCAACAAGTGCTAGGGCTTCAACTTGAAAGGCAGAGGCCGCTGGAACCGATCTGGCGAAACCGTTGACGAATGTTCTGCACGAATCACGCACCACCAGTGCTCATTTCTTCCACGAACGATCCGTCTATATTTACCTTCAGTATTCGGCCTTTCGGTGGAGTCTAGTGTTGAGGTTGTTAGAAATAAAATAAAATTGATTTTGTATTCTTAACTTGAAGAAGAAGCAAACTTGATGAGCAAGGCAACTTGGAGAACAAACCTTAGCATAAAGAGAGAGAGAGAGAGAGAGAGAGAGAGAGAGAGAGAGAGTGGGAGATAAAGTTGTGAGTTTGTGTTTATTTCTTTGTGTGAAACCTTCACAAGGCTAGTTTGAATATTACTATCGCATTTATATACTTGAAGTTTTTCCCATCTCAAATCCTCCAAACTTTCGCAAAATCCCTTCTGGTTCATACAATTGGTATCAGAGTCAGCAGGTTGCTAAGGATCACGTCGGAGCCTAGACGGTCAAGAATCCAAGCACGGAGACCGAGAACCTAGAGTGGACGATCGAGAATCGTGAACCCGGAGCTAGCTATGGCATCCACAAGCTCCGTTCAATTGCAACTTCCAAAGTTGAACGGGATGAATTTCAATAACTGATTCGTCTAGATAAAGGTTCTATTCAAATCGCAGGATTTGTGGAACCTAGTGAAAAATGGCTACACCGAAGTAGTTGACATTGAAGAATTCAATGCTTTGAAGAAGGAAGACAAGGATTCATTGGTCAAGTTCCGAAAGAAAAATCAGAAAGCATTATATGCGATCTTTCAACCTGTGGAAAAGATGATAGTTAAAAAAATATCGTGCGCGGAAACGGCGAAAACGGCATGGGATATTCTGTAGAAATCCTACAAAGGCAATGATTGTGTGAAGCGAGTTCAACTTCAAACACTTCGAGGCGATTTTGAGTCTTTACGCATGAATGACTCTGAATTTATCTCGTCGTATTTTGATCGTGTGCAAACCATCATTAACCAATTGAGGGTTAATGGTGGGAACTCCAAGATAAATGAGTCGTAGAAAAAATCTTGAGGTCTTTGACTGAAAGATTTGGCTACGTCGTTGCGGCGATTGAGGAAGGCCAATACATATCAACCATGACGTTGGAGCGGTTGATGGGTTCATTACGCTCGCATGAGCAAAGAATGAATCAGAAGTTTGTCAATTCATATCCAAAGCAATCTTTGCAAAGCCGGGTTGCTCACTCAACTCGAGGAGGACATCATGTTGTTCGAGGCCGTGGAGGTGGACAAGATCGAGGTGTAAATTCTAATTCCACAATAAGAAATAAAACACGTGACAAATCAAAGGTCAAGTGTTTTAAGTGCAACAAATTCGGACATTACAAATCCGAATGTCGAGCAAACATGATGCACGAGCAGCCAGAACATGCGCACGCCATTGATGCTGAAAAAAACATTGTGTTGGCTTGCAAAATGGATGACTCAAGTACCGGTGATGCCAATATCTGGTATCTCAATACTGGGTGCAGCAATCACATGTGCGGTCGAAAGGAGCTATTCTCGTAGCTGGATGAAACGGTTCGTGGTGAAGTCAACTTCAAGAATAAATCTAAGATTCTCGTGATTGGCAAAGGTAACATTGATATCAAATCCAAAAAAGGTACTAATGTTACTATTGCAGATGTTTTCTTTGTGCCAGGACTTTTTTGAAATTTCCTTAGTATTGGGCAACTTTCAGAAAAAGGCCACAAAGTTAATATTCAAAATGGAGTTTGCACTATTAGAGGTACAAATAATAAGTTGATCACATCGGTGCATATGACAAAGAACCGAATGTTCCCTCTATCTCTCCAGAAGAAATCTTTATTGAGTTTTCAAGCCATGGCGAAAGATAACAAGTGGCTGTGGCATCTTCGCTTTGGCCATCTAAATTTTTGTGGATTAAAGCTATTGGTCCAGAAAAAGATAGTGACTGGGATGTCTTTGATTGATAGTCTAGATAATCCATGTGAAGGATGTCTCGTCGGAAAACAAACATCGAGAATCCTTTCCAGTTGGAAAAGCTAGAAGAGCCAAACAGCCTTTGGAGCTTGTGCATACAGATATTTATGGCCCAATTGAGGTAGAATCAATCGGACAAAAAAGGTATGCATTAATTTTTATCGACGATTTTACTAAAAAGACATGAGTATAATTCTTAAGAGAAAAGGCTGAAGCTTTAGGTAAATTTAAGGAATTTAAAGTCTATGCTGAGAAACATAGTGGTTTTAATCTAAAGACTTTGATATCAGATAGAGGTGGAAAATTTACTTCCAATGAATTTGACGAATATTGTAAAATTCATAGAATAAAGCGTCAATTGATTGCTAGTTATACTCCTCAGCAAAATGGTATAGCAGAAAGAAAAAATAAAACTATTTTTGAAATGGTAAGAAGTATGCTCAAGGCTAAAGGTTTGCTAAAGAAGTTTTGGCCAAAAGTCGTTGCTTGTGCTGTATTTGTCATAAACAGGTGTCCAACGAGAAGTGTTCTTGGAAGAACTCCAGAAGAGGCTTGGACCAGTAACAAGCCAGATGTTTCGTTCCTGCTAGTATTTTGGTGTGTTGCATAACCCTATGTACCAGATGAGCGAAGAAAAAAGTTGGACGATAAAAGTCAGAAGTGCATCTTTATTGGTTATAGTGAGGTGACGAAGGGTTGTAGGTTGTATAATCCAGTCACAGAGAAGGTGATTATCAGCAGGGATGTTCAATTTTTTGAACATGAAGTTTGGGACTGAAATCAGAAGGGTGATCCCAAAAACATCACCATTGAAGATGAACTAGCTGTGGGAGAGCCAGAAGAATCTTCAACTGAAGTTCCATCATTTTCACCCGGCAGCTTATCTTCTTCACCAACAACGGTTTCAAAACCATTGGTTTGGCGTTCGCAACAACTGCGAAAGACTCTAGTAAAACATAGGGATTATGTGATCACAAGAAATGATGATAGTGAAAATAACTAGGTCATTCATGAAATAATGACAAATTTTTGTTTATTTGCTGAATGCGACCCAATTTCCTATGATGATTCAACTGTAGATGAGAAGTGGATCCAAGCAATGGATGAATAAATCCACTCCATCGAAAAGAATGACACATTGGAGCTAAATTCTTTACCACATTGTAAGAAGCTTATTGGTGTCAAATGGGTGTACAAGACAAAGTACAAGTCCGATGGTCAGGTGGACAGTTATAAAGCCAGACTGGTTGTGAAAGGCTATAATCAAAAGCCAGGTATTGATTATTTTAAAGTATTTGCACCAGTGTCTCGAATGGATAACATTCGAATGATTTTAGCACTAGCAGCTCAGAACCATTGAAAGATTCATCAAATAGATGTGAAATCTGCATTTCTTAATGGTTTTCTTGACGAGGAAGTCTATGTAGAGCAACCACAAGGCTATGTGAAGAAAGGGCGTGAAAATCAAGTTTATAGGCTGAAGAAAGCATTATATGGGCTAAAACAGGCACCTTGAGCTTGGTACACGAGGATTGATACATACCTGTTGAAGCATAATTTTCAAAAGTGCCCATATGAGCATGCACTGTATATCAAGTCAAATACTAATGATGATCTCATCATTATATGTCTATATGTAGATGACTTGATATTTACAGGAAACTATGAAAAAATGTTTGCTGAATTCAGGGAGGCCATGACAAGTTAGTTCGAGATGACAGACTTGGGATTGATGTCATATTTTCTAGGCCTTGAAGTGAAATAGACAAATGATGACATATTTATTTCGCAACAAAAATATGCTAATGCTATGTTGAAACGATTCAATATGGAATCGCTCGAATCAATTTGGACTCCCGTAAAAGAACGGTTGGAGTTAAAGAAAGAAGGAACCGGTGAGCTAGTAAATTCCACTTATTTTAAAAGTATTATAGGCAGTTTAAGGTATTTGACATCTACAATGCCGAATATTATGTATGGTGTAAGAATTATTAGTCGGTTTATGGAAAAACCGTACCAATCACATATGTAGGCAGCAAAAAGAATTTTACGATATGTCAATGGAACTTGACATCATTGAATTTTATACTCTCACACTGACGACTTCAATTTAGTGGGATACACAGATAGTGATTGGGCAGGTGATATTGAAACGAGGAAAAGCAATTCCGAATATGCGTTTTTTCTAGGATCAAGAGTTATTTCTTGGTCCTCGAAAAAACAACAAGTTATTGCACTCTCGACAGTTGAAGCAGAATACATAGCAGTAGCTTCGGCAGCATGCCAAGGAATATGGCTTCATAGGATGCTTAGCGAACTAAAGCATGAGCAGAAAGCTCCTACCATATTGATGTGCAATAACAAGTCGACAATTGCATTAGTCAAGAATCATGTTTTTCATGGAATGAGCAAACATATTGACATCAAGTACCACTAGATCCGTGAGCTAGTCAAAGATGGCAAGATTGAACTTGATTTTTGTAAGTCTGAAAACCAGATTGCAGATATCCTGACAAAACCTTTGAAGGCGGATTCGTTCGAGAAATTGAAGATGATGTTTAGTGTTATGAATTTCCAAAATCAATCTTAAGGAAGGCTGTTAGAAATAAAATAAAATTGATTTTTGTATTATTAACTTGGAGAAAAAGCAAACTTGATGAGCAAGTCAACTTGGAGAACAAGCCTTAGCATAGAGAGAGAGAGAGAGAGAGTGGGAGAGAAAGTTGTAAATTTATGTTTTTTTTTTTTTGTGAAGCCTTTGCAAGGCTAGTTGGCATTTATATACTTGAAGTTTTTACCATCTCAAATCCTCCAAACTTTTGCAAAATCCCTTTTGGTTCCTACAAAGTTGCGTCTCCTATCTCTGACTGAGTCTCTTCCTTTTTTGCATTGCATCTTCGAAAATTTCTGACGAGTATGTGTGCAGATTCCACTATAGTAGCAGGATTTGGGAGTTGGTGTCGAAAGATGAGATTGTTCCTCGCCTTCCACATTGTCCAGAGAATGCAAGCCACTGAAGTGGTTCCTGTCCACACCAGCCTATCCTGTGAAATTTGTGCCTTGAGAGGAATCGTTAGTATTTCACCAACAATCTGCTCATCAAAATAGTTGGCACGGGGTCTGTTCATCCCATTTATCATCCTCTTTCAAGATCAAATCGCTCACTTTTG
The DNA here is from genome assembly GCA_028455895.1 of Rhodomyrtus tomentosa. Lineage (NCBI taxonomy): Eukaryota > Viridiplantae > Streptophyta > Magnoliopsida > Myrtales > Myrtaceae > Rhodomyrtus > Rhodomyrtus tomentosa. The sequence continues at coordinate 4,409,877 of JAPCWY010000003.1, read as the reverse complement.
TTGGTTCTCCAAGTTGTGCTGGTCCACCAATTATGCCACGTTTTAGCCATCTGTCTTCACGAATGTTAATATTATCCCCATTGGCCACTGACCACATGACTGAGTGTGAAATAGAGTCCCTTCCCATCAAAATACTTTGCCATCCCCACGAGGGTCGCGACCCCTTTTTCGCATTCCAAAAAGAACTTCGAGGAAGTAAGTTCCTTTTAAAACTTGACTCCAAAGAGACTGTGGATTCTGAGATAGTCTCCAGGACTGTTTCCCTAACATGGCCCTGTTGAAGGATAATAAATCTCTGAAGCCCATTCCTCCCAGGTCTTTTCTCTGTTTTAGTAATTCCCACTTCCTCCAGTGAATGCCAGTCTTAGACTCACTGTTTCTCCACCAAAATGTGGCAATTCTTTTCTCTATGGTGCGACAAATAGAGATCGGGATTTTGAAAATAGATGTGGCATATTGGAGCAAAGCTTGAACCACTGTTTTGATCAGAATCTCTTTAACAGCTTTCGAAATCAGGTTTTCCTTCCACCCTACTAATTTCATGTTGACTCTTGCTAAAATCCAAGCGAACATTTGCTTTTTGGAGGGTCCCCATTCTGATGGAATTCCTAAATACTTTCCAGTTTTCTCGAGTTCGGGGACTCTTAATTCACTGGCCAAATTTCTCCTCAAGTCATGTGGGCATCCCATACTAAAGCAAATGCCAGACTTATTTAAGTTAATTGCCTGCCCGGAGGCATAACAATATCGGTTCAAGATTAATGCTAAGTTCTGACATTCTCTCACTTTTCCATCCAAGAAGAAGATTGAATCATCAGTAAATAACAGGTGGGATAGAACAGGACAATACCGATTCAGTCTAATTCCAGTAATTATTTCATCATCAACTGCCATTTTCATTAAAAAAGACAAGGTATTTGCCATCAAGATAAACAGGTAAGGGGAAATAGGATCACCTTGTCTAATACCTCTTGAAGGTCAAAAATATTCTTGAGGCTCCCCATTGAATTTAACGCTAAAAGATGCTGATTTCACACAAAGCATTATCCTGTTAACCCATTTTCCATTAAATCCCATTCTTAGCATGCAAGCCTCCAAAAAATCCCACTCCACTCTATCATAAGCTTTTTTCATGTCGAGTTTTAGCACTGCTTGAAATTTCTTCTTTCTTTCACGAACTCTCAATTGATGCAGCACCTCTTGCACCACCAGAATATTATCCTGAATTTGCCTTCCTCCCACAAAGGCACTTTGTTCTACTGCAATAAGATTAGGAAGGCATGGTTTCAGCCTATTTGCCAAGACCTTAGAGAATATCTTGTACCCAAATTTACACAAACTGATAGTTCTAAATTGATCCAGTCTCTCAGGGTTAGGTACTTTTGGTATCAAGGAGATGTAGGTTCTATTTAGTACTGGATCAAGATATCCTGAGTCGAAGAATTTCCTCACATCCTAGAAGACATCTTTTTTAATGTACTCCCATTACTGTTGATAAAACTGACCATTCATACCATCCGGGCCCGGTGCTTTCAAAGCCCCCATTTAGAAGACTGCTTGTCTCACTTCTTCCATTGAGATTTCTTCTAAAAGTTTCTGACTCATTTCTTCAGTAACAAGGACAGGACATTGCTGTAAAACCGGCTCAAAGTTACGAGGTCCCACAGAACTATACAAATCTTTAAAATAATCCGCTGTCATTTCCTTCAACATCTTTGGATCACGAATCCAAATGTCTACCTTATTTTTCAAGGTTGAAATTCGGTTTCTCTGCCTTCTTTGAATAGTTGTAGCATGAAAGTATTTGGTGTTTTTATCCCCCCATTTTAGCCAATTGATTCTTGACCGTAAGCCCCAATACATTTCTTCTTGCCTCCAATAACCCTCAATCTGTTCAGTTAACTACTGAATCCTCTCTCTTTGTGATGATGAATTTTGATTGTTAATCAAGAGCTGGAGTTCCTCCTTTAAGTCTCGAATCATCCCGTGGTTGTTAAGAAAAGCCTTCTTACTCCATTTGCTTAGCACACAAGATACGGTTTTCAGCTTATTGGCTAAATTTGATTCTACCCTTATAGAGGAATCCCACACTTCATTCACTAATCTATCACATTCTTCATTTTCTGCCCAATACGCTTCAAATTTGAATTCTTTCCTCCGCTTCACAGGGTCTACAGAAAGGGATAGGAGTAAGGGGCCGTGATCTGAACCTATAGCTTCCAAAGCAAATGGTTTGGCTTCCGGATACATAATCCCCCATTCCATATTGCAGGTCACTCGGTCTAATCTTTTCTTCACATACTCATCTCCTTCTCAATTATTTGCCCAAGTGAATGCACACCCCTTGCTTTCCATATCCATCAATTCACAATCATTTAAAAAGTTTCTGAATGCATTTAGATGATAATTTTCCGCCAGTCGGTTTCCTTCTTTCTCCCAAACGTATAGAATTTCATTAAAATCACCTAGGCACACCCACGGTAAGGAGTTATGAGAGTTTAAGCTTTTTAACTCCTCCCATAACGCAAGTCTGTCCTGGTATACAGCTGGTGCATGGACAAAAGTCATCCTGAAATGTTGTCTCTGTTGGGATTCCGCATAAGTAACGTCAATGAAATCATCGGATGCTAGATTTATCTTAATTGTGACTTCCTCGTTCCACAAAATAGCCAAACCCCCAGCAATCCCACTTGGGTTTACCACATAACAGCTCCGAAATTTCAGCCTTCGTCTCACTCTTTGGATAACTGCTTCCTGATTCTTGGTTTCCATCAAGAAAATCAACCCCGGCCTATCCTGAGCCACAATGGCTCTCAAAGCTTGGACTGTCCGGGGAAAGCCCAGCCCGACAGTTCCAAAATAAGATTTTCATTTGTCACCCGATGGGTTAATAGGGCTACCCATCAAAACTCGTAATTCCGGTTCTAAAGTGGCTTGGAACGTCTTATCCAAGAGTTTGGTCTTATCTAGCATAGGCAAATGGTATTCAGCACGTTATAGGGGCTGTACCATCCACCATACTTGGTAGGCTTCTTATCTCCAAACCTTTCTTAATCAGTGGTGAATAAGCATTTTGTCGAGCATGTGGTGTGCACAGGGTAGGACTTGCTGCTTGATGAGGGAATCAAGACAAAGCAACGGTAGGATTATCACGTGAAGGATGAGATGGTGGAGTGGATGACTGCAGGTGCAATCGCGGAGGAAAATTCTATTGCCTCGTTAAATAAAGGAGGTTACACTACAGGAACAAATCTAGCGACGAGCTGCAATGAAAGTGGAAGCGCAAAGTTTTGGGGTGATGAAAATGACGGAGGAAAAAATGTCGTACCTTGACGAGGTGGAGATACTCTCAGATACGAGAGAGGCTACTTCCATGGAAAGGAGAGAGAAACTCCCATTTAGGGAGAGAAGAAGCTCCCATTCAGGGAGAGAGATCGCGAGAGTTTGAGGGGAGAAGTCAATCTAACTCAGGTTGTTCGTGAAATTTGAGTGTCTTAACTCTCTCTTTTTTATTAAGCTATTGAGTATCCGCGATTGATTGACTGATTACCAACCAGCGTTTCATCGGATGTGGTTGTCTTCACATTCCGACCATATACTCCATACTTATAGAGTCACACAAGTCTATGGCCAACAAGGACCCTGGGCACTAGAGATCATACTTAGTACCTCTAGTATCATTAGCAGAAAGGCCCAAGCAACTGATCACTCTGCTGGCCCACGAAATGTTTTGATACTGTAATAATCTGATTTTCGAAATAGTCAAGGCCGCTACAATATTTAAATAATAAATCACACGTTCATCTAATCACTTAAGTTTTTAAAATAATAGGTAATTATCCCACAAATCTCATGTGATGACACCAGAGCACTATCTAATCCATAAGTTCTTTCTTCATGAACATAATAGAGTAATTGAGCAATTCTCTCGATTAATAGTAAGATTTTTATTGATAAAAACTAGAAAACAGTATAGAGCACAACCTTCTACCACAAGACAAACTTTCTTTAACAAGCGAATCTTGAGCAGGTAATAAAGGACAAGCGTAGGGAATCAACTGCTATCGGACAAAGAGCGGGCAATCAACATCCATGGACGCACAGGCAACTTCCCATCCATCGTTATCCACACTTCATCTGCGTTTCAAAACGGTGAAGAGCTGAATGCCTTCCCTGTAGCATGATTCGAGTTCTTGAGAGCACTCGCCGGACAGCTTCCGAACCAACCGATCGAACAACTCGGCGATTATGTCCTCGTCGAAGCGCTTCGCCAGCATGCCTTCCATCGCTGCCCTCACGTGCACCATCCATCCGTGGACGTCGATGGGACCGATCATGTTGGGCAATGGGTTCGTCAGCTCCATCGCTTCAATGGTGAAATCGCCATTCTTGGTCACCAGTGTAGTCATCTCTTCCGGCGAGGGTGCATACAGTGGCAAGTTGAAGGAATCCACTTCTTCTTCACTGACTAGACCCTAGAAAAAATAGGTAAAAATAGTAAAAGCGAACTACTTTCTTGTCGATGAAAGACAACCAATTTTATAATGTTCGATCTTTATAACTCCGTATATAGGTACGTACTTCATTCGCCATGTCCATGAGACTAGAAGCCATGAGATCATACATAAGCCCGTTCGGAACTCGCCGATGAGGCATATCATGCGGAATTCCTGGCATGATAATCACTACCATCCCTCCGCTCACTAACTCCTCGGCCCTAGTCCTCAAAAACCCATCCATATCTTTCGCAAACCGCTCTGCATAAGCTTCGACCACTGCTTCTGGGGCACTCGTGTAGTGAACCCTACCTTTGTTCCACGCTGCCGAGTTCCTGTCCGTCACTTTCTCCGGGACCTCGGAGAGCCAGTGCAGCGCGATGGAGGAGTACGCGAAGTGAAGGGATGCTTCGGGGAACAATCTGGTGTGGAAAGAGCCGGGAACGCCTGCAGCGAAGTAGGGTTTTTCTGAGGGGAAGGTCGCGAAGAGGGTGTTGAAGTCATTCGAGATCTTGTCATTGAAGAACACGTGAAACTCGGGCAGGGTTCGAGAATTAGGGCATTGAGATTTGAACTTCCTTTGCAAGATTTGCACGATGTTTTGCATCGCTACGATCGTGTTGGGACCAGCGGCACATCCGAGATCGGCGAGTCGGATTACATGGGAAATAGGAGAGGATAGACTCACAATGTCGAATTTCTCCGTAATCACGGCATCGAGCTTTTCGCTCATCACGTTTGTGGCAAGTCTCTGAGAATCAACTCGACCGACATCATTAGTCATTGTAGTAATTTCTTTTTCTCCTACTTATATAAATCGCAATTAAGACACGCAATATCCTAAGTTAGTTTTTTCTTCTTCCTTTTTCATGATGTAAAGAAGTATGGTGATGGATGCCTCCCCACCGATTAACCTCGTTTGAGATTATTTTGAAATTATGGTGTAAAGAGCTAGTGCTTATACATGAAACAGATGGAGAACGTTAGCAGCAACGAAGAATCATGAAAATAAGAAAGAAAAGGATGAAGAGACCTGGTATTGTGAATTTTTGCTGTAGCTGTACCTTCCATCTCCTCCATTTGTTGTGGGAGAATCCACACCAGGGTTTCTCTCACCCATCTCTCTCTCTCTCTCTCTCTCGCTCTCTCTCTCTCTCTCTCTCTCTCTGAATGTGGACGTGCTTGGTCGAAAATTATACAAATGAAAAGGTACAATGACATAAATGATCCATAAAGTTTGAGTTAATATATAATCCCATCCTGAATTTTTAATTTATTTAATATGGTCTCTAAGCTTTAGTCTAATGCGTAATGTTATCCTTGAACTCATATCGTTGGGACCTTAAACTCGGCAGTTCTTATGTCACTAATTTTACTTCAAAAGTTGAAAGCATACATTTAGTTACACTTTAGGGGGTTAGGATAAATCAATTGCAGCTAGCTATAGAGGGAACTACATAAAATTACTGGCACTTAATCTAACTAATGCATCATTAAAAAAAGAAATACATATAGTATCTTTTGGGAGGTGGACAACATCTACAGAGGGGTCAAAGAAAGGTCTCTTTCATGGCCTAGTAGTATCTCCAGGTATATAAGCAATTTCCTACGCAACTCGTGAGCTACTTTGGGCCACCCTTGCGTGGCTATCTCATAATGGACCACTTTTTCTAATTCATATGCTGGGGATAAAAAAGTAACAAGAGTTGTTAATTCGTGACATGGGAATAGCCAAGGAAAATGAAGATTGCATTAACAAAAACACCAATTGTACGATGTGAAGGTCATATGATTTATCTAAAAGGTCCCGACGGCGACATTAATTTTTTTTTTTTTAGCAATTAGATCATATCATCCTGAATTTTCCTTAACTTCGGGATGTGTCAAGGCAACTACATGGGATTAATTAATCAGAAGATGTCTACGTTCTAACAATTGCTGAGGAGGGGACCGATTAGTCCCATCCAATGAGCAATGTGGACGTAAAAATGGACCTTAATTGTCCTTTACTTGATTTAATGTTATAAATATGAGTGACAAATTAATCACAAGATGTCTTAATTCTAACAATAGTTGAAGAGGGGACCGATTAGTCCCATTGTCCTTTACTTGGGAATTTGTCAAATTAATCATGAGTGACAAATTAATCACAAGATGTCTATGTTCTAACAATAGCTAGAGAGGGGACCAAATTAGTTCCATCTAACGAAAATGTGTACATTGCATGGACCACGTCGTTTTAAATTTATAACAACTTTCTTTTTTGATAACCAAATATAACAACTTTCTTGTTCTCTAGGCTTACTGGTTTTTCCTTTGAAAACATTATTACCCAATTTGTCTTCAGATTATATATAATAAAAAAAACGATGGAATATCCTCAATTAGATCGGATCAATCTTACGAAGTTCACGCATGCATCCATGCTCATATTATTCCAATTAGTGATCAGAAAGAATCTTCTTCGACATATCCACCTATGGGTAGCTCAGTTGATTAGGGCGCACTTGAGATTGCGTGGTTAGGCGCACTAGTTCAAGTTCGATTCCCTATATGAGTACCTGTAATTTAAGTATGGGGCAATGACGGCGGGTTGTTGTACTAGTATCCCTCGAGGAATAGTCTAGGTGTGCGCAAACTGACCCAAACACCTTGGTGATTAAAAAAAAAAAAGTATCTCCTTCGACATCCTTTGCATCTCCAGAATTGTTCAAGAAATATTCATTAACATCAATCAACGACAACCTTTGCACAACCGTAGGAACCTTCGATTGATGACTGAAATCTTTTTTGAGTTTGAATGATGCAATTTTGAGATTCAATGACCGGAGTGAAGGTTTTACTTTGACCTCAATACTTTTTCAGATTTTGAGTCGAAAATGCTACTAGCGCGACTCGCTTCGCTTTTGTTGCGGAGCTCGCTGCTTTTCATTTTGTTAGGAGTAGGTGCTTGCGAGGGAAGAGGACATTTCCATTGCGAAGGATTCAATCCAGCCACAGGTTCCCTACGTCAACCTTATTATGACTTCACCCCAGTCGAAGACCCCACCATGGTATGCGCCAATAAGACCTATGTAGCACCAACTCGACACGGGACACGACATGCTGACACGTGATTTCTAAAAAAATCTAGAATTCCAACACGTTGGGACACAATGTGGGACACAATGTATATTAAACATATATTTTTATATCTACGTAACAAATTATAATTTTTATAAAAAGAAAAAAAAACAACATTCTCAATTCTTTTTTTGGGTCAAAAACATTCTCAATTCATTCATAAAAAAAGTGTGCTTTTTTTGCTTAAACAAGTACACAAATTCACATAACCAACCTTCAATTTTGCATAAAATGCCAAAAGTTATGGGTCAACAAATCAAAACGAATGGCGTTGAGAGGGAGGCGAGGCGACGCGATAGAGAGAGAGAGAGTAGCGAGGCGAGGGAACGAGAGATAGATGAGAGAGAGAGACTCATAGTCGGAGCCTCGAAGGAGACGAGCGACCGACCACAATCCACGAGCAAACTAAAAAAGAGTCGAAGATAGATTGGGGAAATCATAAAATTAGGTTATACTTTTTTACGTTCTGAAATTGACCCTTTTAACCCCTGTCACGCGTGTCCGTGAGTTTGACCCCGTGTCAACACTCGAACACAAGTGTCCAGACATGTCTGGGCGTATCGGTGTCCGACACGCAGAAAATGCTGAAAGAACGAGTTTGTGCTACATAGAATAAGACCACCGAAAGCCTTTGTGGCACTCCTGGTATACAGAAGTCATGGGTGATCATTGGTCCGATGCTTCAGGCAAAACTTTTGATTTTTGGGATCATACGTTCTCTCCCTTTTTGAACTCTTAGGGGTAGCCAACGTGTGTGTGGTTGTCTCTTTGTGAATAGCCATTTTCTTCCAATTAATACGAAAATTGGAATGAATGGGATTATTTATCTCATGAGAAGTTTGAAATATATCATCTATCGGTTGAAAGAACCATCTTCGTGGCATATGATATATTTCAAATCCAAAAAGCCCCTACTTGAGGGTCACTTGCAACATGGCTTGCCTGAAACTACTAATGGATCCCTCATCCAATTACTATTGATCCGCTTGACCAATGGCAGGGATAGAAATGACAAACTAGACAAAAATGAGAGTGACAAGATGAATTAGCCCATTTCTTATACGATAAGGGGGAGACCGATTGCGCAGGCATGTCAGAAGCAAGATGCCCACTAATCTAGGACAGGTACAAGTTGTTACTGCTTTTTTCCATGCATCAGTCCAAGCATTGAATACTGAAAAAGGAGATTCAATTAGCAAGCTATACACTTGCCTTGCTCTCTCTTGTATGCTTGGGCTTAGTGTTAGACGTTAGACCTATCCTATCATTGGTACTTGTCTATTTTTTTGACTGCTTGTCTTTCTACAGAAATCTAATTGTCTTGCTCTAGTTGTAGGTATTCACTTGTCTTTACCTTTCTATGCCACTTTTCAATTCTTGCATGGCCTAGCTCTCTTTACTTGATAATTGCCCGGTAGACTGATCTAATCGATAGACTTGTTGATCTGGGAATGAACTCTGACTCACACAGCCCACTGGTCCCCAGGACATGTAGCATACTATTTGACAAGCAGCAGAAAGAAGTTAGTCAGCTAGCGCACTTTGGCTACTCGAGGTAACCCCATATCGAACGCATCTCTCAAATAAACTTCTTTTTCCCTGTAGGCCGATAGCCCCCATCCCATCAGTCACCTTTCAAAACTCTTTCCCAGTCAATCCTCAGGTCAATGGGCGATATAGAGTGAGGCACCTATAGGCAGAGTTCCCATTATGTAATAGAAAATTTTTACGATCTAATCATTCACTAACTTCAGACCAAGCCAATCATCATTTGGTATCAAACAACTACTGTTAAGTCTGTCATTTGCCATAAACAAAAAGAGGGCATACAAAGCTAGCCTATTATGATCTCTTTGACGCTAAGGGGATTGGCGGATGCTGCAATACAAAGAAATCAGTCAAACTCAAGCATTTGGTTTGACAAAAGTAATGGCTCTTTCCTACTTGCTTGAGGGACAGCCGATTCATATTACTTACTTGTATTCTGGTTGGATTGGGCACTTGGTGGTAAGAGCCTCTACTTAAAAAACCAACAGCTTGCTGCTCACCATCATACGCGTGCGCCATAAAATAAGCCACACGACACCCTTCCTCTTTCGAATCCTTTTGGTTGATAAGGTGAGCTTATCCATCTTTTAACCAGCCTTTGCTTCACTATCCACCACCGGAATAGTTATTTTTTCTACCCCGCTTTCCTCTCCCGCGGCAAGAGGTCATTCGCCAAGTCCGAACTCCCACTTTCTCGTCGATGACGGCTCTCTTCAATGCTAGCAACCACAGGTTGGTCAACGAAGAGTTTTCCGCAGTCATAGTTGAGATATTTACCTGTTCCGACGGCAATCCAATAAGTTAGGCCGGTCTTTTAAGTGACTCATGGGCTTTCCTTCGACTCAATCTTTTTGGTTCTTAAGAATAGTCGCCACCTCTCCCACAACGGGAATGATTATCCCTGCCCGATGGGTCTACATTCATCCTTGAATGTCATTGGGTACCGTTCACTTCCCCTCCATTCTTGTAATCGTGATCTGTAAACCGCGCAGGTGTGTTCGCACCCCTCTGAGTGGATGAGAAAGAAAGGATTTGTCAGAGTAAGCCCCCAAGTTCCAGACCAGGAGTCAACTTTTTCGTATGAGCATTCGGTACATGTATTAGTCCATGGAAGAGTGAAAGGGTCACCACTACTGAGGATCTCCCCCTAATCTTAAATAGGTCATTTGAGGGTTCGCCGGGTTCATTGTTGTGCTTACACACTAGGCTACCCTTCTCCAAAAGCTCTGCGGTACTACCTATTACTAGTCTTCGACCGGAGGGGTTTATTGCACAAAAATGCTAGGATGCAAGCTCCCAAAGAAGGAACCCAACGAATGTCAGATGCAAAGCCCCACACCTCATTTAGATCATATTGGCATACTATCTACACCAAAAAAAAAAAAGAGCAGACCCCATTGAAGACGAGAGTGAGGTACAACAAAGCCATTTCTATTCACCGCTCTTCTCACAGAACCGTACGTGGATATTATCACTCATACAGCTCCCAACCAGCAAGCAATTGGCCTTCTTCTACAAGGAATTTCAATTTATCCATCCCACAGTGAACAATTCCCGATCACTCGAAAATAAGTTTCTCTATCCAAAAGGGTTGAAGTAGTTATAGAGTGATAAGCATAATGACTTTATTTTCTCAAATAAATAGATAGAAGATCTAATAAGTCCACCGAGCGAAAAAAGTGGCTCTCCAGCGAACAGGAAAGAAAGGACTATTCAGGACAAAGCTCTAATCACATAGGTGGGCCAGGCGAGAATTCAGCCAGTTCAAATCCAATAGCCAGCACCTCATTTAGGGATTAGTTAGACTTTTGCATCATGAAATTGCATAAAGTCATGTGCGAATCTCCAGCTAGTTCAGATTCAAACATGACCGCTAGACTGGCCTAGAGACTGCCTCTTACTGAGCCTTTCAAACTAGGTGGGTCCTTGTGTTAGTGGTTCGAATCCATTTCTAAGCTGGCAAAGGGTCCAAAGGAAAGGTAGCCGAGAGCGAGATGGATTTGAAAATTCAAGTGAAAAAGGAAGCTAAAAAATAGGAGCGCTCTTGCACTATAGTAGATCTATATGCTTCGGAGGGTGAAACAAGGTGCAGCACAGTCTGGCCAGCACATCTTTTTGGGTATAGAGGGCCATAGGTTCAAATCCTGTCACCTTGATGTGGTGGGACAGAGTTTGCCAACAATTCAAGATCACCCATTGCCTGCCCCCAGGAGACCTATGACGAACGGAGCAATAGAAGCAGTAAACAAGAATATCAAAAGATTCTGGGAAAAAAATTGAGAAAGGCTATAAGTAGGCCGTTTGCTATTCCTGCTATAAAGGTTGCTCGCCTTTATACGGCTTGGCTTCAGTAATATGTATCATATTAAATCATTATTTAGGAACCATATCTCTCTACGAGGGTAAAAAACTCCTCTTTACTTTCAAATGTTCGTTAAATTTGCTTCTTGGCTCGTTGGATTCATTAGCTAAAACTTTATGCCCAAAGTTATTGAATTGTTTGCCCCAATGATGGCCTTTTTTTTTTCTTATTTGTATTCTGATTGTTAGTCTATCTGACATCAGAAAGTGGAAGCAGGCTATTCCCCGAAAATGTCTTTCCTTTAGAGTTGGGGTTCCAAATCTTGACTCGTTCAAGTATCCCAACCATTATCCCGTCGTTTCACCGTCGAGCTCTTAAAGATTCCTCCATAACACTTATTCACCCCTATTCTATCTAGAGTAGAATACAAGGAAGCCCCCCGTATGTCCCTCGATAATTTTTCCTAATTTCTTCCCATTCAGAGTCGAGTCAAATCTAGTCGATTCGAGACTTTCACTATTGTTGTTGACAATTGAACGTACTAAGCCAGCCACCATATCTTAGGCCAAACTAGAAAACGGCAAATGTGACACCGGCTAGCGATGCCTCGAATTCAAGGAATGCTGAGTCGAACAATCTTATTAAGAATATGTCCATCAACAGAGCGCATCCCTCATCTGCACTAGCCTTCGATAAGGAAGGTCGTTAGAAGGGTAATCTTCATTGCTCCTCTAGTGCTTCTTTGATTCTTAAAGAAGTAACGATATGCCCGCATGCCAGACCTTCTCTATCTTGCATTAAGTGGAATACAAATCTCTAGCCCTGTGCTTTAAAGGCCTTCATCCTGTCTAAATCTGATCTTGATTCTGAATCTATCTATTCTTTTCCCCGACTAGCTTGATAAATATTTTATTGATAACAAGAACTAGATCTCTACCTGGCTTGCTCACACTAAAAGGAAAAGGGGATTGGGCGGGCAACTTTATCTGATCAAGGGCCGGGGCATAAGGGTCCTGGTACTATCCAGGTGCGAAGAACCCCGGAGATGACTGCAATGAGTAGAGCAACAACTCGCAAAGCTAAGGTTTTTCCTACGTCTTTTTGTCCTATTCTAGGCATCTTTTTGAGCTTGTTCGTCAAGCTTTCAAGCAGCTCTTTCAATTGCTGCCTAATCTCCCAACATGCTCAAGAACCCAGAGCTGATCGCGTAAAAAAAGTTATCTTTTAAGTCTGGGCACACTGAAACTAGACTATTCTTGTGACAACATTAGGATCTTTCTTCTCTTTTTCGCCTAGAGTCGAGAGCAAGGGAGGAAGTTTCCCATTCCAAAGGACTACAGTCCAAATCAATGAACAAAGCAAGAACATAAAAGTAATATGTTCTGTTAGAGATTCGAAGGATTTTAAGAGTGATGGATCGAAATCGTTTAAGTCTTCAGCTAGAACATATTAAGAAAAGTCTTTCCAAGAACTTCTATCTAATAATACGTCCATATATATAATGGTACAGGGACAACAGAGACTACTAGGGTACTTCCTAGTAAAGGCAAGCCTTCTTCGCTATTTTCTTAAGGGTCGGTCCTTTCATTACATTACATTCATTCTTTTTTCTCTGACAAATGGTCACTTTCCTATTTGAGGGTCATTTGCAACATGGCTTGCCTGAAATTACTAATGGATCCCTCATCCAATTACTACTGACCCGCTTGACCAATGGACAGGGATAGAAATGACAGACCAGACAGAGATTGGGGTGACAAGATGGATTAGCCCATTTCTTATAAGATAAGGGGGAGATCGGGATTCCTGTCTCATCCGCCTATCACTCCTGCACATCTTGCCTTTCCGCAAAAACCATCGAGGAATAGGATAGCGAGAAGTCTCACTCGAAGGAGAGGAGCGAGATAGTCCCACGGTCAATCGCAGAAGATCGATAGCTGGTGAATTCAAGCTACGCACTGATGAGATAAAGCATTCCCCAAACTCAGCCTTATGTGGAAAAGGACCCAGCCAGGGAAAGTAATAGATAGATTCAGAATCAAGATCAGATTTAGACCAGATGAAGGCTTTTAAAGCACAGGGCTAGAGATTTGTATTCCACTTAATGCAAGATAGAGAAGGTCTGGCATGCAGCATATCGTTACTTCTTTAAGAATCAAAAGAAGCACTAGAGGAGCGATGAAGATTACCCTTCTAACGACCTTCCTTACCGAAGGCTAATGCAGATGAGGGATGCGCTCTGTTGATGGACATATTCTTAATAAGATTGTTTGACTTAGCATTCCGTAAATGCGAGGCACCGCTAGCCCGTGTCACATTTTTTGTTTTCCAGTGCGGCCTAAGATATGGTGGTTGGCTTAGTACGTTTAGTTGTCAATGACAACAGTGAAAATCTCGATTCGACAGACTGTTGATCAACCCGGGAGGAATTAGATCCAGCTATAGCCTAAGGGATGAATAAGTCCCCAAATGAAAATATCCGATTAATTACATAGTGTCGGTTCCAGTTATTGCCAGCAATCATTCCTTTAGCAAGTAATTCCTTGAGATGACCTTTTGGTTGATCTAAAGAAGTGACATACTTTGGATGAATGCCCAACCCAAGGGCCACCCACCGCCCAAATCACTGTAGCAAACCCTCCCTTTACTCAATGGATGGCGCTTATCCTCTTTCAATAAATACATATCTCTATCTATCTTTCTTCAAGGGATCACCTGACGAATGGACGAGCTTGTTTTGGATCGATTCTCATGAAGAAGTCATGTAAGCAATAATGAAGAAAGCCTCGCGCTTTTAAGATTTGATTGCAAATTTTAAAATGCTCAAGACTTAATTGCATTTTGTACATGCTTTTAAAAGTTTGGTTATTGTTTTTCCGACTGGAAAATAAAATTACCGAGCTTACCGGCTCGAGAACAACTCCTTTTTTTTTTTCATTCTATGACATTATTGAGAATATTAAATCACATATGGAACATCCACAATGTACCTTCGATCTATTTTCTTCTTCATGAGACGAAACAAGCCCACTTTCGGTCTCCTAAAGTATAATCTTCACGCAATTGCCCCTCAAATATTTCTTTACACAACCAGCTCGACAAAACAAATTTTTCAGTCGAAGGCCATCGCAGCGTCGAATCGATTAATGTGCGACACCACCGGCACATTGAAGAAAATCGACGGGAAGGTAACAATTTTTCTGCCCACATCACATAATCACACAAAGAAGAATAATTCAAACGCGCCTCAAGATGACATACAATTGAATCTTTTCTCTATAGCTGGATTCCACCTCGCGAGAGCCCTCCACGAGCTTCCTCACCAACCGATCGAATATCTCGTCCACAACGGCTTGGTCTCCGAAATGGGCGGCGAAGAGCGGCTCCATGGCGGCTCGCGCGTGGTCGGTCCACTCTTGCATGTCGACCGGGCCGGTCAGCCACGGCGACGGGTTGACCAAGTCCATGGCCTCGATGCTGAAGCTCCCTTCCCTCTCCACGATCTCTCTCATCTCCTGAGGCGAGGCTGCGTATATGGGCAAATTGAACGTGTCCACTTGTTCCTCCGGTATCACTCCCTGCAGATAAATCTAAACTTAGTTACCTCGTAAGTTTTCATAAGAAGTGCACAAAAATCGCAATTATTATGATGCGATAGGACAACCTGAAGTTTACCTCCTGTGCCATATCCAGTAGGGCTGACCCGAGAAGATCGTACATCACTCCGGCTGGGAGCATAGCGTGAGGCATTCCGTGAGGAATGCCGGCCATGATGATCACCATCAACCCTCCCACCGCAACCTCTTTCGCCCTCGCCCCCAGGAAATCATCCATGTCTGCCACGAACCGAGCTCTGTACGCACCCACCACCTCATCCGGCGCGCTCGTGTAGTGGACCCTCCCCTTGTTCCATGCAGCAGAGCCCTCGCAGAGGAGCTCCTCCGGAACCCTAGAGAGCCAGTGGAGCGAGACTGTGCTGTGGACAAAGTGGAGGAACGACTCCGGGAACAGCCTCCTATGGAACGAGCCCGGGACGCCGGCCGCGAAGTACTGCCTCTCCTCTGGGAGCGAGCAGAAGAGGGTGTTGAAGTCGTTCCCCGGGAGGTCGTTGAAGAAGACGGAGAATTCGGGGGTTTCGCGATTAGGGCATTGGGTTCGGTACTTCCTCTTGATGCAGTCGAGGATGTTTTGCATGGACAAGAAGGTGTTCGGTCCCACGGCGCACCCCAAATCGGCGATGTTGATTGTGCTTGCCGTCGATGAGAGTCTCTCCACGTCCATATTGCGGATTATCGCTTCTTCAATTTTGTCCTTCACGACGTTTACGGCCAGTCCCTAAACGTCAGGACGAATGAGAAACGAATTAACCATATCGCCCATATTTTTCAATCAATTGCTGTTGCCAATATCAAGCATGAATACCAGACACAACACAGTAAAAGAAAAATCCTGGGATAAAATTTGATATGATCCTCGTTTGCCTCAAACACAGGTAATATTTTTAGCTTTTGACCAATTCAGTCCCAAAGTACAAATTTTTTTTAGGCCATTAGAGCACCCCAAAGCAACCCAACGAAGGTCACATGCTAGAAGACTTTATATTAAATTACATGGAAATAAGTGGTCATAATATGTTCAGGTCACCGTTCTTGCATATACCAAACAACATTTTAAATGTCGGTATTGAAGTATCTTTACATTATTGAAAGTAACGCTAAATTGGGGCGTGTAAGAATACTAACTCCAAAACGAAAGTTAGATATCAGAATCACAAAAGCAAGGAAACTTAAGGACTAAAAACCTCAGTTTTCAATTATCTCACTTCTATTTAAGCATTTAAATAGTCGAGCGAGTTTATTAGTATTCTTTTCCGAATTTTTCTATAGTTGACTTTAAGCTTCAATTGACGAAAGTTAGATCGCATCAATCGCATAGTATAGTATCTCAAATATAATTATGTTTTTATTGTAATTAAAGATCGCATCTTTTTATATTTCTCTTTAAATATATCTCTAATGGATTAATCATATAACTATAACTGCCTCGATGCGATTGAAGTTGACTATCAAAAAGCTGATTTGATGCCGCGACAAGCAGGCTTTCACTTTTCATCGAATTAATTGGCGAGACCCAACTCATTTTTAATTCTAGGCGCGGTTGACCTCCTGGTCCCAACATATTTGTCAACTATTTGTCCCGTGATTAGGTTTTAGCTCTTGCTCGTGCGTGGTCCATGTACCCTTGTTTTTATTTAGGCTTTAACTGAGTTTATATTTATGTTGGAGACGAGGACCTGGCAAAAAAAAAAACTTGGAATTTACAAAGAGAACCCATGTTTAAGCCGGCGAGATTTGTGACTTAGGAACCAGAGCAAATATAAGTTGAATAATATGGGGATGAAGTGCTTGAAGACCTTGTCTTAGCAGAGTCTAATGGTGAGTTACAGGTATTGACATCCCGCACAAAAATGCTGTAAAACATCAACGGATAATGTATATATTTGTAATCCCCCGATCAGAGTATTAATTAGAGAAAGAAAAATATAGTCCAACAGTGTATTGCTCACGTAATAAATATCATCTATCACAACACACGTATCTAGAGCATATAGGTATATGCGTCTGTGAAAATATACGTTTTCAAAAAAGCTCACTATCGTTTTAATGTTTGAAAATGAGACATATAACAATAAATTCCATATATTTTTCTAGCATGTTATTGGCAAAAGCTAGTGGCCCGATCCATGGAGAACAATACCTTTCGATTGAACCCCAATACGTAGCATTTGTCAGAGAGAGAGAGTTGGCATCTAAACTTGTGTGTCCAAGCCCGCCTATCTTAGCCTTAGTCTGAGAAAGGAAGCAACATCAAGTTCCCCCCTACCTCCGACAGTTTGGTCATCTTCTTTTCTTTTCTCGCTTTACTCGTTATATGGACATCAAGTTAACTTTGACTCGTGACGAGAACCGCCTCAAATAAGTTTAGCGTTTTAGCACAGGAAATGAAACTATTCTACCTCGGCTGGACCGGTATTGGTACCTGCCGTTGGATCACAAATATATAGATTCGACACCATTGCAAACCTTAGAAGCCCCTTGAAACGTAGAGAGGGGGAGAGAGAGAGAGGGTTAGGTCATGGTGTGATCAAGCTTATAATGAAAGGTAGTTACCTGATAATACGAGTTCTTCTGATAGCTGAAACTTCCACTTCCCCCATTCGTTGGAAGTGACGAATAAGGCACCAACTTTGCCATCTCTCTCTCTCTCTCTCTCTCTCTCTCTACTGTGTGTGCTTTTGTTGGAGAGGGAGTCGCTCGAGGGTCGATCGCGAGGCCTGTTTTATAGAAGACTAGAAAAAAGCATGCACACGCATGGCGCCCTATTTTGATTATTATTCGTTCTTTATTGATTGCCACTTTGATTTAGATGCAGGTAAAATAAGATTTAGTGTCACAATTATTTATCCATTTGAAAAAATTTCGAGGGGGATAAATTTTCTGGCTGTACTATTCTTGTCGAAAATTTCATGTATATTATACAGTTAATTCAAAAAGAAAAATGACAACAAACATAATTCATTGTCAGTATTAAAACTCGGGTAATTTCCTCGGAAAACATTACAGACAGCCTTGTTGGGTGCATCCATGGGTTTCAAATCCAAGATGTTTGGTTTTGTTATAGCATAGAAGAGGTGGAGAGAACAGTCTGCATTATTCACCAGTCGCTGTCGTAGTTTGCTTTATCATATCGGTAGAAAATCGATGTCATTGTCATTTGTCCAGAAAATCAATCTTTCTCTTACAAAAGCGACTATTGGCTAGTTTATGTTCAGGCCCACGATAATCAGCTCCATTACGAGAGGATAATAACCATCGAAACTTTTATTTCCTTAGGTTTCGTCTCAATGACACGCCTTCCATCTCCACTGATCTTTGTTCTAGGGCTACAAGGTTCAGTACACTAGTAATTCCCGTTTTTCCGGCAAAACAAGATCAAGAGATCATGTAATTTTTTTTTTTTCGGTCGAACAGGATTATGTACTTCACTTAATGAGATTAAGACAGCTTTCACCAACTTTGTTTCCAAACGCAACATTAATGGTTCGTGGATAGTTCTTGGATTCTCTTAATTGACAGAATATTTTCTTTGTTTCAAAAACAAAAATGAAAAGATTTACTTGCAATCATGATATATAATATAGTTTCTTTAAATTAGTGCATTCACCCCAAAAAGATGCATATTTTGCTTCCTGGTTGTCCTACCGAAAGGTTATGATGCCTGTGACTCTAGTCATCTTCACCTATTTGTCGCCCTAGCTATTATCTTCGACATAAACGACTAGGGTCTTATACTATCCATGCAAATTCTATTTAAAAAAATTTAATTTTTGATTGTTTCGATAAAATTCCTTTCGTCATTAAGACAAAATTAATAAGTTGATTGGCATGCCGACACAATTTTTTGACATTGGTAAGAGGATTGAAAGCAACTCCTTAGAAAAGGTGCATTATTAATCAAGAAAAAAGACGAAACTAATAGAACCAAATCATGACTAAAAAAAAGTTCGAGAGGGAGGGTGAGGTTTTCATGACAAAAATTGACTAATGGGGCAGGGAAAAATATAAACAAGCTAGCACAAAGGATGATCACTAGCTTCTTGCACAACCAATGTGTGATAACCCCGATAAGTCTTAAAGTACAATAAATTATGTTGTAAACTATTTCATCACAAATTAACATGGAGTGACACTGTAAAATGAGATTATGTATAAAATTTTACAAAGTATCGGATTTAAATGTAAACATTCTTGTTTAGATATTAGTCTGTATTAACCTGAATAATCCGAGTCATAAGATTTGGTTAATCCAACATGAAGATCGTGGGTCATATGGATCGATTAACTCGGTCTAGTGGAGAATCATATTAGGCAAAACTTTTTCCCTTCTAAATTATGCCTACTAGTTGTTAAAAAATGCCTAACAAAAATTAAGTTTTTCTAGGAACATGCGAGTTGTTGGGTGCCTTGGGACCAAGAGTAGCCACTTTTGGTCTCTTGTAATTCTTTTAGTTAAAAAAGAATTATCTAATGCCAGTTTTATGATAATAGAAATATAGGTGCTAAGAAAATTTTGGAGGCATGGGAAATTGGAATTTCATATCCTATAGAATATTTTTGCTTTGGAGTTTTCCTTGGTATAAAATTTTTCAGTGAAAAACATTCACAAAGATCGCAATGCAAACAAGTAAAGCTTAAATCTCATCGACATATAAACGGATGAGGCGCAAGACAAAGGTTCAATTTTTTGGCACTATCATAAGGGAACAATCTCATTTCCGGGCCGTATTGAAGCTTTAATTCGCTTAGTTATTAATTTATAAAAATTAGTAGA
Organism: Rhodomyrtus tomentosa; assembly: GCA_028455895.1. Lineage (NCBI taxonomy): Eukaryota > Viridiplantae > Streptophyta > Magnoliopsida > Myrtales > Myrtaceae > Rhodomyrtus > Rhodomyrtus tomentosa. The sequence goes on along the minus strand of JAPCWY010000003.1, from coordinate 4,390,017 downwards.
GTGTTTCATAACCAAATATCGATTAATGAAAAAGCGCGAATTTTGTAAGAGAAAGTAAAGGGTGCGAAGAAAATGCAGTCTCCTAGATGTGTCTTCCTACCAAGCAAAAACCAACCAAAAAGAAAAATACTTCTAAAAATCACGATTTTTAACAAAATCAATTGGAAATATAAAAAAAAAAAAAAATTGGCAATAGGGTTCAATAGCCAAAACCATTTGTTATTGTTAATCTAGGTGAGAAGAGGGGGACCAAGGGCAATAACCACTTTATTAAAGAAAAATGCAAGATTAACTGCTTTAACATTTTAATTAATCTGAATCGAAGCTGGCAAGCTATACTAGAGCCTCGCCCTAGGGCTCGAAGATTCTCGCCTAGCATGAATAATTGATCACCATGTAGCCCCAACCCAATTCGCAGTATTTTGTTTAGTTTTCCGCTCGTAGGTTGATTTGTCGAGTCAAAGAGTCTTAGTATTATTTTTGAAAAAAATTGAAAAGAAGTGGCGCATCTGTCTTCGACGAAAAACGTTCTGTAAAATAAAAGAGGGTTTTGATTTGACTAATCGATACACTATGTAAGAACATACAAATTGTGAGAAAATTGATAAAAAAAAATTCTAAACATATTACATTAATGTCAATTTAATCTTTCATTTTTTAATTGAGCAAAAAGACACCTGAAGTGCCAAAATTTGCGTCCGGCACTCACTTAAATGTTAATATTTTTTTATCACTTAAGTGCTGTTTTTTTTATAGTTATTTCAATGCTAACTCTGGTGGGCATCGCTAGAAAGCATACGTTGTATTTACATGGCTTGCCAAAGCATCCTAGTCATCCAAAATAAAAATAAAAATCAATAAAAAGAAATTTCACGTAATATTAAAAAAAAGTAAAAATAAACTTAAAAATAAAAAGGTTACGCTTGCAGCAGCAAGGGCTCATAGCCCTCGCCACCACCTCTCAGACGAGCAATGGATTGGGGGAGTACCTTAGGAGGGGGGTTGTCACCAAGCCCTCTGAGCTTGACCGTGGCAAGTTTAGGCCTCACAACCCCACGGCAAGGTTGAACCTCACCCAAATGGTGAGCGGCGGCGGCAAGGGTTATGAGCCCTTGCCACTGCACGATATTCTTTTAAAATATATATTTTTTATTTTTAAGTTATTTTTCTGTTTAGTTTAAATTTTTAAAAAAATAATTTAATTTTTAGTTTAAAAGTCCACGTGGATTAAATTTAAAAAAATACCATGTGGACTAACTTTTTTCAAAAAAAAAAAAAAAGGCTGACATAATATTAAGAAATTAATATAAAAAATGCTACGTGTACTGTTTGACCAGAATTAGCACTTAAATAATCATTTTTGGCCGAAATTGGCGCTTGGTGATCGTTTTTCTTCAATTTGGCACTTAAGTAATTCAAAAAAAAAATATTAGCACTACAATAAGCATTGTACACAAATATTGGCACTTCAAGTGTCTTTTTGCCCTTTTAATTGTGTCAATTTAAACTTAAATCTCTTGTATTTATGTTAACTGAGTCTATCTAGCTAATTTTGATCGAAAATCGCTTATGTCGATGCTGTTCATCCTACATGGACACTTTTTTTGTAATTTTTTTTATTTTTGATAGTATTTTGGTTTTTTCTTTTTCTTTTTTTCACTCTATTTTTTTTCTATTGAGGGCTAGCGAAGGTTGCCGTGGACCTTTGCCTCTGTTGGACAAGGGTCTCATGGCTGTCATCGGGGACCGCGAGGGCATCGAGCCCTTGCTATATCGAGGCCAGGTGATGGCACCGCAACCCTCGCAAGCTCTAGGCAAGGGTTGTGACGCCCTTACCTGAGGATGGGTGACACCGCGACCCCAGATTTGACAAGGGCGTGTGGCCCTCGCCCAATGCTAGCCACCCTCGCTGGCCCTCAATAAAAAAGAAAAGCAAAATAAAAAAATAAAAAATATATATTTAAAAAGTCCATATCAACTCCGGTCGTGCCACATTAGATGGTCAGCGTCCAAGTCAATGATTTCCAGTTAAAATTGGTCGGATGTACTCAATTAATACAAATACAAAAAGGCTTAGAACCAAATTGACACATTTAAAAAGTTTAAGATTGAATTGGCATCAACGCAATAGATTTAGAAATGTTTTTTACCCTTCTGCCTGCAAATTGCCTTTCTATATTTGATTCATCCTCGTGAATCACGTAAGCTTGTAAATACGCGGAGATCGATTTTGGCCTCATTACATTAGCACCTCTATATTTTCTAGAGATTGAAAGCAATTTTTAGGAAGTTATCTCAGCGTCAAAAGTAATGCTATTTTTAAAAGTTATATCATGCACTCGCCTTTGTTCCAATATTTCTATGAACAAAAAATTAGGACATATGCGGTGAAGAAATCTTAGGACAACCCAACTCTCACTTTAGGTTTTTGCACAAAACCAAATTTTTTTCCATTACAAGTTTCCAAAAAAAAAAATTAGGCGTTCATTGCTAAACTATGAGTAAAATCGTCATTTGAAAATACTTGAGATAATTAACAAGGCGATTTATCGAATCTCTCAAACTATCTAAAATTGCTTTCAAATATTCTTGGTTGTGCAGCGACTTAATATTTCGCTTTTTGATGAATAGATCAAAGTTTAAACTTAATATCGATTCTTTAATTACTTATGCAAAACCCTTTTTTTTATCTCTATATTTCTTTGCATGCACATGAGGTTCTCTCTAGCTTTGCTAATCCTTATCATCAAACATCACCAAGGGTCCATCAGAGAAGTCGGGCCGAACTACTAATTTTCGCACGTTGTTTCTTTTCCTAGGCCCTTTGACTGGGCCACAAATCGAATCCCATAAGGCAACTGGCCAATATAACATCTCTATTGAAATTTTGCTTTTGAAATAGGAATACAATGCTATTTTAAGGGATTCTTAAAATTCTACTCAATGTGTAATATCGTTCTTCAACTTTCAGATTATTTAATGTATTCCATGAACTTTAGTTCGTTGTGCAATGTCTCCCTTGAACTTTTTTAATTTATTCAGTATGGCCCTTGAACTTTTAGTAAATATTCAATCTAGTCCCAGTGATATATAACAATTTTAAATATTATCATTGCATTAATTTAAGTTCGGGGACAATATCGAACATTTTCATATAGTCCAAAGGCTGAATTGAATATGTCTCAAAATTTTATGGACTATGTTGAATAAATTAAAAGTTCAAAGATAATATTATACTTTACGTCAAAATTTAGAGATCATTTGTGTCATTTTTTTCTTATTTTACGGCTTATTTATGTTTTGGAAAGCTGTATGTTTTGAAAACCCACCGTGCCAAATATAAGCATTGTTTTTTCCTCAAATAAATTAATCAAGTCTCTAAACTTGCGTAAAACCTTTCCAATTAAATGTCTCCTACTTCTAACCCGATTAGTTAGAGCTTGTGTATCAATAATCATCGAGGAGAGTCTGTTAAAAAAGACTTCTGCCGCTGCTACCTGTTAACTACCGCGTTGGAGTAACTACGCAAATATGTAAACAGCGTTGGATTCTTATCGCTCCAACTTACAGGCCACTCTTGCTTACGTACTAGCTCTAATTAACTCAAGGCTCCATTTATTTCACGGAAATTATATGTCTTGAATTTTTTTTAAAATGATTATTTGTATCGCTTGCAAAATTGAACAAATAAATTATTTTCAATTGTCAACCAAAATGTTTAGATATATAAATTGTTGTCGATAAAGAAGCATATTTCATTGATTAATTATTTCAACCGATACAAAATACCATTTTAAAAAAATTTCCATGCCATTTATGTTTTGAGAAACGAATAAGAGTCACGAAAAACTAATGATGTGGAAAACATTTTTATAAAAAAATATTTTATATCGCTTATAAAGATATCGAACGAAATTTTTTTTTTCAATGTCCACAAAAATATTTTTATCGATAAAGAAATATTTTTTATTAATTAATTATTTCAAGTAACGCAAATAATCATTTTTAATTTCCTTACCAAAAAAAAATCATTTTTAATATTATTTTTGGGGGGGGGGGGGTGGGGATGGCGAAAACAGAGAGAGCTTAACGATGATTATAAAGACCTTAATCAGCTTTACTGTCGATATCAAATATCCTTCCCTTATTTCGACAGAACACACACACTTCCCAGCCGCAAACTTAAAACCCTCGTTCACGCTTCATGGACGCCTATCACTCCATGTCCAACCTCGATTTGAGCGGCCCCGATGGAAGGCCACGGCCGCCAGGACCGAGGAGTGGCAAAGCTGTGTCTCAAATTTGAGTTCTGCAACAGAGCTCGATCAAATTAAGGCCGTCGGACCTCAAGCCAACCCCGCCACCATCGCCAGCCTTGAATATGAGGTGCACCATGGTCGTGACTCGTGACAGCGGCACACGGTAAAGCGATCAATACACGTTGATGGGCGAGTCGAAGATGTATACCAGGAGGAAGCGGGTGGAGAGGTCCTTTAGAGTGCAGTGACGGCTATTTGACCGTGTATATAATGCAAGGTCGAGAATAAAAGTGCCCCCAATACTTCTCGAAGCACAAGCTCAGAAATCCAAGGCAAGAGGACCGACTGTACTCGCTGAAGATTATCATCAGTTCAAGCAGCGGAAGCGTGGATCAAGCTCGACAAGTTTTAAAATGGCGCAAAGCCACCCATATCTACATCTAATGCTAAACCGAAACCCGGGATGTTAAAAGCAGTAGACAGAAGGAGCAAACTTGCTTTACAGTTGCAAACGAATGAAAGCTTTTCTTGATCAAGACCCTTACGCAGGTTCTGAGAGCTCTGAGACGGAAGCCAGACCCTGCATCAGCCTGACGATCTCAGCTGTATCGTCCAGATAGTACTTGGCCTTGCTCGGCTTACGGCAAACAGTACACGCAAACACCTCTGCGTTGGAAGCAATGGTCGAATTGGCCAAGGAACTAGTAATCACCTCGAACATGTCCTCGTCGGATCTGTCGTCACCTATGCAGAGGACAAAATCCAGCGTCATTCCCCTCTCTTGCACGGCAGACAACAATCGCTTCGCGACAATTCCCTTGCTCACTCCCTGCACCATTCAGAATTTCACTTCAGGCATTATCGGCACTTCGAGGCTTCTCTGAATCTTTCTTTGCTTCTCTAAGAGTAGCATTACTAGTGAAAATTACTGGGAATTTCAAAGGCCTGTAACTGAAGGGATTAAACACACAACCCACCCAACACACAACCAAAAAGATAAAACACAAACAAAAACAAGCCACTCACTTTCATCTTGGAGAATTATTCCTATATAATTACCATTTGCTTGTGGAAACACTCCTTTTACACCAGTGGGAAAGTAGCAATATCCATTTGAACATGTAAACATGTACTAACCTTTCTTTTCTACAGAGAAAATTGGGTGAACTTAATATGCCCTAGTCGGCACTCAAGTACTTACACAGGATAGAGCACGACAAAGCCAATGCTAATCTTAGTAAACACCATACCCCGAGTCCAATTCACCTTGTTAATGCAAGGGCCGCAAACATATAGTGGATAGAGGCAGCAGGTCACGTTTATGGTCAGGCTGGTGTATTCGAACTCTGATTTTCTCTTGTTCAGTCAAGTACAGCATAGCACGGCTTAGGTTTCTAGTAGCACAAAATATAGACAAGTTACTATGCCATTTCACTCCAGAAGACCTAGGCTTTAGTAGTCATATTAGTTTTGTGGAATACAAGTAGAGCCTTGACTTGATATTCTATTAGCAAAGCGTTACCACCCCTATAGAGTAAGGCTCTCTTCTGGATAGCTGCGAAGCCTTTCAATGTCAGCATGGAGAGACCGCGTAGACAGCAAGCCACAAACAAGTTCTTATACCAATGCTTTCAGCAAATAAACAATGCACAGCTGGAAAAGAATGCAACACAGACCTGTGGCTTAACCTCCACTATGTTTTGCCCGCTCTTCACAGACACTGGTTCATTGGCAAGCACACTTTCAAGATGGTCAAGAAGTTCCTTAGCCTGGCACGATCCAAAGTCTGGATCTGCATCTTCATAGGACCAAACAAGTGCGGTTTCTTTGTTTTCGATGGTTGAGCCATCGGTTGTCTCAGTGTAGAGGTTCATAACTGGTTCCGCAATCTGTTTCCAGCTACAGTCTGCAACTGGTACACACGTCTCCCAATCTGCATCTCGATTCATCCTAAAAAACACAGAAAAGCACGAGCTTAAAAAAAAACACTCACCGGTTTCAAAAGGCAAAGCAAGTATATCAAATAGGCCTATTTTCAAATTTTTACCACTGACTTACCTTAAAAGAAAGGCAAACTCAAAAGAAAAGTAATGCTCACCTCAAGAAGTAACCGTGCTCAGCAGCTATTCCTAATCTTCTGCAAGAGGCAAACCACTCAGCTAGCATCTCCCTGGTTCTTGCACTGACAATAAATACCATGTTGTTCTTATCTCGGCAGAGACTATTTAGGATCTCAACTGATTTCTGAGTTGGCTTCTTGTCAATGGAACCTTGGGGCATCAAAGTACCATCGTAGTCCAGAAGTATAGCCCTCTTCGTTGTCCTTTTGTAAGCCGACACTATGTGCTCCATGACAAGCTTCCTGAAATTCAAATCCAGCGCAACTACTCTGAAACTGAGCCCGAACCCGATGCCCCAGCACCTCCTGCGCGAGTGATCTCGACATGTTCTCTCCAAATCCTGAAGGAAACTGCGGGCCCAGTATCCGACATGATGTGTGCTGACATACTTATAATGCTTTTCATGACGGAGCTGCTTCTCACCTTCCGGCATTTCCAAGGCGCAGTTCATCGCATCAGCCACGGCATCTATATTCCAAGGATTCACCCTAATTGCTCCGCTCAAGGATGGTGAACACCCTATGAACTCAGAGACGACCAGCATGCTCTTTTTAAGAGTGGAAGGTTTCAAACCCAAGACCTCATCCAGTTTCTCGTTTCCGTGGCGACTGATTATATACTCATAAGGAATGAGATTCATCCCATCCCTGACAGCCGTTACCAAACAACACTCGGCAACAACATAGTAGGCGATTCTCTCGAAAAACTTAAGAGGCTGGTCGATCAACACTACTGGCTCATATCCCGGTCTGCCAAAAGCTTCGTTGATACGTTTCACAGTGGAATAGGTTTCTGCTTGCACTTCCTTCACGTCCTTGCCTTTGCCCCGAGCCGGATTAGCTATCTGCACTAAAACAACTTTACCCTGATACTCCGGGTGTTGAACTAGGAGTTGTTCCATGGCCAACAGTTTCAAGCTAATTCCTTTAAAAATATCCATGTCATCTACACCGAGCAGCATTATCCTACCCTGACCACAGAATTGCTTAATAAGTTCGGCCACCTTGGCTTCGGTCTCAGGAAGGCTTAAAACTGACTGCAATTGTCCCATGTGTATCCCAACCGGAAGAATTTTAATACTGACAGTCCGCCCATAATAGTCTATGCCCATATAACCCCTCTTCGATTCATATGTAAGACCAAGCATCCGACTACAACAAGACAGGAAATGGCGTGCATAGTCGAAAGTGTGGAACCCTATCAAATCAGAATTCAGGAGAGCCCTCAGAAGCTCCTCCCTGATCGGCAATGTCTTGTAAATCTCCGAAGAGGGAAACGGGCTGTGAAGGAAGAACCCAAGCTTCACTCTGTTGAACCTTTTCCTCAAGAAAGTCGGCAACACCATCAAATGGTAATCATGTACCCAAACGAAATCATCCTCCGGATTAATCACTTCCATGATCCTATCCGCGAAAATCTTATTGACTGAGACATAAGCCTGCCACAAGGACCGGTTGAACCGACCACCGAGGTCGGGCGACAAAGGCAACATGTAATGGAACAATGGCCACAGCTGTTGCTTGCAGAACCCATGATAGTATCTAGTAAACAAATCAGATGGCAAAAAAGTCGGAACACATCTAAAAGTTTCCAGTAGTATTTGAGAGACCTCTTCGTGCTCACTGGGGTGGATATCTTCCTTAAGACAACCAACATAGATAAACTCGGTGTCATTATCACCTAAACCATCTTTTAACAGGAGGAGCAGCGAGTTCTCATCCCAATTAAAGATCCAACCTCTACCATTGCCATCCGACTTCCGCTGAGCTCGGATGGGCAGCTGATTGGCCACGATGATAATCCGGTCCCGTTGGGCCGATGAGGAGGACGGGTCCGAGCACGACCCCTCCGACCGGTTGTCGTCGTCGCCGTCCGAGATGATGCCCGCAACGGTCATGATGCGCGGGATCCGCCGGCTCATCCGGCTGAACGACGGAGACTCGCCGGAGGCGAGCTCCAGCAGGTTCGAGTAAGATCTAGACATCATACCTTACCGATAATCCCCCAAAAATCAAAACAAGAACTTCTAATCAAATATAGACAGGACTTAAAACATACCCACGTACAAGAGCAACCCCATCAACTCAAGAAACGAATCTGAAGCAACCCAGTTAAACTAAAACGAATACAAAATCCAGATAAGAAGTGGGCAAGTGGTGAGTACGAAAAAGGAAGCGGAGAGAATAGCCTGGTCAAACGCTAGATTGGAGACAGGCTGAACTAGAAGCGAATCTAGCCAAAGATTTTCACGAAATGAACCAAATTTGGACGACGGACAAACGAGCGACCGACCGAGAAAAGCGAAGGGAATAGATTCAGATGAAAACAGCTAAGGGCGTCACAAATCCACAGAGAGAGAGAGACAGACAGAAGAAGAGAGATGTTATCAGCGATGGAGACCTTCGAAATACCAAGAGGTGGGGAAAAAAAAGAAAGAAAGGGAAAAGCAAGAAAGAAAGGGAAAAGCGATGATGCAGAAAACTCGGGAGCTTGCAAGAAAAGATGGAATTTTTCTGCTGTGGGCTTCGTGGAGTGGCAAGAGACGGGAGCGTGTTTCAGGAGCAATTAACGCAGCAACACCCCCTCCCTACGAGAGGAGAGCAAAATTACAGAGGAAGAACAAGAACGGACGAAGACTGCCACCAGACAGGAACCAAAAGAAATATCGGGGGATGCACATGGCAAAGTCGCAGAGAAAAAACGACACAGCTGGACGTCACATTGGCCCTCCGCCACGTCACCCGATGAGTGGGACCCGCCCACTGACAGAGCCTTCCTTTTTTTCTAAATGCGGGATGTCGCAGTGGATAAGAACGGGTGCGAGGGAAGGGGAGGGGAGGGGAGAGAGAGAGAGAGTGAGTGAGTGAGAGTGGGCAAGGGCAAGGGCAAGCGTGGTGGGTTCGCGCCACGTGGTGCCGGACACTCCCTTCTCATTTTCCGAATTTCTTCCTTCCTCTCTTTTTCTTTCCTGTTATATTTTTGCGTAGGGGTTATAATGTCACCGTATTATAAATTAAGAATTGTATCATCGGGCGATTCTAACGTCCGTGATTAAACATGGCTTGATTTGAAATAAACGTAAATCCAAATCCTCCGAGGTACATGCTATTAAAACAATCAAGGCCCTGGCAAAAACAAAAAACAATTCGACCTAAATTAAATAGCTGAACTTTTGAAATATTGATCACATGAAACGCTTCGATGCGTTCAAAATCACAATACTCGAATTAAGTAATTCAGCGGTGCAAACGATTCACCATCGGAAATAATTTTTCCGTTCTTCCCATATAATAAAATCTTTTCAAAAGTGTCGCCCCTTGATATATGTACGTGCATGTATAATTGAGTACGTATAAAAGGTAATTAATTCGTAAGTCAGATATGTTCGGTCGATGATGCTGCCCAAGACGCGACATTTCCTTTTCAGCAGCGTGCCCAATGGGGGCCGGGGGGGTGTCTTGAAATAATTTTATAATAACGATGAAGATAACGAAAAATAGTGCAGGAATTATTTAATTAGATGGATAGAGTCATAGAGTGAGCACGTTTCCCCAGGGAAGAGATAGAGATAGAGGGAGGGGATAAGGTTTGGGTTTTTGTCCAGTGTGGGCTATACTATTGCATAGAGTAGAGTGGGGCTCTGCAATTGGCTCTTTGGAAGACCCTCCCTTTTTTAAAATTTTGTGTTTTTGTCATTTTGCTTCTTCTTCTTTTGCGTGTGTAATCCAACGGTGGAATCGGAATCGTGCCGTAGCCACGTGGATCGTTGCAGTTTTCGCCCGCTGCTGCCTGTGTTTTTTTTGTCCCTTCCCATCTAACGTCTAGGGCTTCTCCACGCCCACCCTCGTTTTGCGGCCCTCGTGCACTTTCTTTCTTTTTTTCCCTTTCTTTTTTTTTTTTTTTTGTGCTCGATCGTAATTAGGTACTCCCGACCCACCGTAACCCACTTCGGGGGAGGGCCATTAGACAAGGCAGGAGGATTCAATGTCGCGTGGGTTGCGCTACACGGGTAAATCATGTCAAAGAATTCTTACATCGAATAATCGAGTTTAAAGAAAAAATTCATATTGAAGAATTTATGTTGTGTGGTGTTAAAGCAGTTAATATGTATCTAGCAAGGCCAATGAATGATCGTGACCTGTAAAATATGATAACGGCGTGTATTTCTGGTTCATAGCTTGTTGACTTCAGTTTTTTAGTAAGAGTAGATCTAACTGAATATGTTGATGTGCTCGAATTTATCCTCTCTCTTAACAAGCTTCCCGAACGAATGTATCAACATGCGGCTACATAAGTCTGATAAATTTCGCATGGGCATGACTCAAGATGTATTGAAAAGTGGATCTTTTGAGATTAATTCAGACTCCATTTATTTTTCAAAAAATAGATAATTTAATTTTTTTTGAAAATGGTTACAAATTTGCCCCCGCTAAGGCAAAATTTCTAGATCCATTCCAGTCGATGCCTGACAATCTATTTTGCAAGTGAATTTTCCGCCACAATGTCTCATATAAGAACGTTGTAATTGTTGAAATTAATTTGATGAGACAACTTAATTATGTTTCACTGGAATTTGTAACTAAGTTTTCAAACTTTGGGTAAACTATAGATGACTAATGAAAGCATGCCTATACTCTTTTCAATGTGTGTCGATGGATATTAGTACACGGTTTCGTTTTCCTTCTACATTTTCATTTGGAATGATTGACGGGACAGAAAAAATTAAAACAAGAACATGAAATGACATGAAAAAACACTTCGTGCAAATTAAGGTACATCTATAACCATTCCCCAATCTAACTGTCAGCTAACAGAATGATTATACTTATACAGCTAAGAGGAACCGTAATTGTCTTTGATCTCATACACGACTGAATTAATTGTTGTCCATTGCTCGACCCCATGGACAAAAATTTCGACAAGACCTAGGGAAGCATCATTAAATAATTATAAAATTAAACTCCCGTTCGACTTACTAAAATCCGATGTTGATATTTCCTCGACACATCGACTGGAAAGGAGACAAACCCTTAAAAAAAAATCCTAAGGTCAACCAACGGATATGATCATTTGGTAAAGTCAACTTTTTTATGTTGGTTGACATTTTGAAATACACTCATGGTAGGACCCAGGAAATGAGAAGTTGAAGTAATTCAAAGCGTTGAAAATTTTTAGAGAGAGAGAGAGAGAGAGGGAGAGGAAGAATTTAGGGCATAAATGAATGGTGAAGATATGTGGTGGAATAACCTTATCCCAACATGGACGATCGATGTTCTCGTCGATAATTTTTAGCCAAAAGCGGTCAAATAGACTTAATTGGTATCAATGCATACAAAAATTTTAGATTTGAATTGATCAAATTATAAAGATCTATGACTAAATTAATACAAATGCAATAAGTTTATGACTTCTTCGGTACTTTTCCTCACATAATTTTCTAGCATAGTCAACGTTGGTGAGGTCCTGACGGGGCATGTGCCTTATGATCACTTTGACCACCAGACAAGTTATTGATAACAAAAATATTCAAATGACAAAAATTCGATCTTAAATACAATTTTCAAATAGTTGAATAATGTAAAATGATTGACCAATAATAAATACTTAGAAAAAAAATTACTTTAGATTTTAGCTAATCATTTCTTTTTATAATTACTTTAAGGTATTTTTCTTAATCGATGTGCCTGACATTGATTAACAACTTTAAGCGATATATACGGAGTTACCAGTTTTTGTCATTTGAACTTTATTGTTATTAAGACCTTTTCCCCTTTTTACAATTTGTGTTTAGCCCTTTTGTTTAATACATCTTATGTAGCTCTATTATACTAATGATATTTTATCGAATTACCGACGTTTGTATTTACTGTTATAGTTCGTATTAATTATTTTTCTATTTTTAGTAATTTAACTAATATTTCTCGCATCATCTGTATTTTCTTTTCTTTTTTACAGCATTTAAAGTTAAAAGAGAGATTTCGTTGAAAAATAAAATGAAAATATTATTTTACCCTGTAAATGTCATTTAAAAAAATGAAAGCGTATATCAATATTCATATAATTCATTAGAGGTTTTTTTTTCTCATGTCAACAGAGAAATTTTTTGTTATATCATTTTCAAGAAAGCTAAGAAACTGGGGGACGTGAAAAATGATATTTTTCCCCCATCTTTCGAACATGTATAAAAAACAATATTGCAAACATTTTATTTTTTAATGGAATTTTTATATTAATTGTATTTTGTTATATCACAACAAAAGGATTCCATCATTTGCGGTTGAAAATAAGAGTTGCAAGGGTCTCAGATAATTTTTTTTTTATATAAATGTGGCTATTTTCATAGAATGACTCTTAAAAGTTGAATACCAGCCGAAAGTTTTGTGAAGAAGTGTACAACCCAAAAAGATTCAAAGGGTTTTGGGAAAATACTAAAAAAGGGCCCAAACTTCAATTATTTTCTCAATTGAGGGCTCAAACTGTAATTTATTTCAAAAAATTGCCTAAATTGCCTTTTTTGGTTCAAACAATGGCCTGAACGGGGGACACTCCCGTCTTTTTGCATTTTGTGATTTTTTTTATTTTATTCCTTCAATTTTTTTTTTTCCTTTTCTCTTTCCCTTGCACCAGTCGGTAGCTCGTCGAGAAGGCCTGCCTTGCGGCCGGCGCACCTCTTTCAGCTGCGACTTCCCCATCGACGACCCCTCGCCCAAGCCAATCGCTTCCCCACCTCATCTCGCGGAGACTTCTAGTTCTACCTGAAAGATCTCAAGCGACGAGCTCTTCTCCGACCGGAACAATGGCTCCATCTTCGATCAATAAAGCTTCGAGCGCATTTAGGTCGCAAACCAACAAGTAACATGAAAAATCAGATAAAATTCTCACTCCAACGAGGGGAAATGCGAGGAGCATCAAAGAATTCTGAGGCAGCTTCACCACTGGCTTCGGAATCAAGTAAGGGCAAGCAACAGCAGCTAGAAACAAAAGCCGCTGAGCAACAGCACATCTGCAGATTCTCCCTCAACAAATTCGCCAAGTCTACCCACCCAATTGCCCTCGCGAACTCGCCCAACGCTCTCTGCGGTCCAGTCAGCTTCGCGTCTCCTCCGTGGTGGTGGTGGTGGTGGTGGTGGTGGCTGTGGTGATGGTGAAGGTGGTGGGGGTCGTCATCGCAATGGCGGTGGTGATAGTCGTGGTCGTGGTGGTGGTCGTGATAGCTAGCTCTGGCAACGGGATGGGATCGCAAATCGCAAGGACAGCCGAGAATCGGGACTCGCAGCAATGAATCACTGAAGCTGGAGTGGCCGGAAACTCGAAAGAGCGGACGAGAAGCGTTGACTCGCGGTTGCGTGACGACGGTGCGAGAGGTCGAGGATTGGAATTTGCACAGATTGATGGCGCGCGGGAGGGCCTTCATTAGTGAAGTATCGAGCAGAGCTCAGGCCATGCGCTGAAGTAGGAGGAGGAGGAGGCTGCCAACGGCTGCCGACTGGCGCAAGGAAAGATGACAGAAAAAAAAGATTAAAAAAAAGAAAAAAATCATAAAATGTAAAAAGACAAAAGTGCCCCTGTTCAGGCCCTTGTTTGAAAAGAAAAAGGGCACTTCACATTCTTATATGAATCAAATTACACTTCAGGACCTTAATTGAGAAAATAATTGAAGTTTCAGCCTTTTTTAGCATTTTCTCAAGGGTTTTTGTGCCATTTACCCCTTATTTTTGTATCAAAAAAAGCCCAAAAGGGTCGCGCCTTCTCGAGATCTAGTTCGTAACTATTGTATAAGTCCATTTACAGCCAAGATCGTTGACAAAGTGATGGACGCACGCATTCATACGGAGTTTCTTTCGTTTGTCGTTGAAATTTTTTCGCCAATTGCACCAATACTAATTTGGCTCGCGTACATTCTGATTCCAACTAAGCAGCCAATCCACAACACGAGTTTAGTGCAACTTTTACTAATTAGTTTACCAACATCCGATTAAGCTGTGAGTCCGCAACACGACCTTAGTGCGAGGATGGAGTCTAAACTATGCATGAATTGAATTATTGGAAACGGACAAGTAATTCGTGCAACATCAGTACAGACATAGTTCACTTAATATATCTAGTAAAATTCATCAGCATGATCCACATGAATCTTGAAACTAGGTTAGTGACATTCCTCGTGTCTAACCTTTTTTTTTTGTGCTTCTTTTTTTTTTTTTTTGAGAGCAAAGATTGATTCCCCAACGAATGAAATAATGGATCGCATGGAATGGCCGTCTCCTTTACATATTCTCAACCTATTTAGTCGCCAATGCGACCCGACTTTTTGCGTAGTCGTGTGTCTGACATTCTTCCACTCGCAATGCCGATAAGAAAGCCATTTGAAAGTCAAATGTCGAAGGAATTTTGGGTGGCCATCGGAAGTGCCGCAAGATAATAGCATACACCTTTCTTTACCCCCGATAATTGGCTAAGTGGACTCGTACTGAATTTTGTAATCAGTGAGTTGAACGATCAATCATGTAACCTGTCGAAAGTGCACGGCAAAAGCTCGATACTGCCGCACTATATCAATTCTTCGATGCGGGATCTTTTTTTTAACACGCAACTCACACGGGTCTCATAATAATATTCTACTTACATATAAGCTGTGTCCCAACAATCGCCCAATCATGTGTGAGTTGAATGTTAGGCTTGTTCTTTCTAATTTAGTTATATTTCTGTCTCAACTTACCTTAGTTTGATTTCTCTAACACCCAACTTCATCCTCTTGATTTCTTTCTCCAGACCGAACCATGAATTCTGCAATTGAGCCTCAGTCGCTATACTATAACGTCCACCGGCAGAACACCGCGCTAATCACTAGATTCCTTTATTGTGATATTTACCAAATACCATAACATATTGGGGGCTTATCAATCTACCATCAATGTTGCAATTAAAATCAACAAAAAATCACAGAAAAAATCATCTAGTTACCTTCGAGTCTCTCTTTTTTTTTTTTCCAAATGGTCTCAAGTTTGATGTGCATGAATGACACGGAGCTCTAGATTAAACCGTATTACAAGGGTGCTTGAGAGAACCGTGTCTATGGAACTCAAGAATGATGAACAAGAGACCAAGGTCTGGCATTGCAATCACTCTGATTTTTTGATTCTATTTATGGAACAAAAAATCATGAGAATTCCATTTGGTGATGTAAATGATTCTGATTCTGTTCTCGAAAACGGTTTGTTGACTCTTAAATTTTGTTTTTCTTTAAATCATTCATATTTCGTAAAAAAAATGAGAACTTTTTCCTTAGTTCTCACAAAAAATAATCTTCATGCATGACATATCTTATTTTCGTCATGTGTGCATTGCATTAGCATCGATCTACCTTGGTGATGTGAGATTGATTTATTTTGACAGGCGATTTGGACTTAAATCGACAGACAGTTTTTTTGGCAATTCATTAGTATGTGTGCCGAAAAATCAAGGGCTTGGGGTTAATTTTTAAATTCAATTCAGCCCATTTTTATCTCATTTAAATGTTCAAGGCTTTTATTTAAATGATTATTGATTAATTAAAGCCCATTTTGAGCTCGAATTTGCGCGATTGGCCTTGGAATTTTCGGCCAATCCATGTCCATGCCCCTGTGGCCGAAAGTTGATCATATTAGGGTTTCTAATCTAACCGGCTTAGATTGAGTCCTAGCCATATTAGGTTTAGGAGACCTAAGTTCTACAAATATAACACTATGTTTAGGGTTGCGGGGGTTCCACACAATATACGATTCAGAGAAATTCGAGGAAAATATCGTGAGAGAGAGGGAAAAAGGGAGTTCCTCAGCTGCCTTGTTTTTTTCCCTGCGTTTTTTCGGAGCTATTACTGTGAGTTTTGCGCTATTTTACTGTGGTTCTGGAATTTGCATTGGTGTTCAGGCGGGTTCAAGCTGCTGTCCAAGTTGCTTGATTTTGCTTTTTTGGTACTCGAAGCTACTGCTATTCGGAGTTGATTAAGGTGCAAATTTTTGGACTTAATTCAAGGTAATCTCTCTATACTTTCGTAGGTTTGATTAGATGACACAGCCGTTTTTTGCACGTTTTATGATCACTAATCGTGCAAAAAAACAAAGAATGAGTTTTGCATATCAAAAACCTGATTTTTATCATAAATTTCGAAAAGTGGTTTTCATTGGACTCAGTAAACATATTTTCAGAATAAAAAATTCTAAATATAAATTAAAAAAATTTATTTCTTAATAGGCAACATCTGTGTGAAGCTGTATAAATTTATCCGTCACTATTCGGATACGACCGTCGAACTTAGTAAAGATGAGAATTTAGTTAATTTGATTTATCGTCGCTTAGATCTGATTTGCTATCTTCAAAAAATCGAATTTAGATTTATGAATATCCTTTTTTTGAAAAATTGCAAGAAGATGTAGTTTGATTTGTTTCCATTGCTATCTTGGATTACCTGATTGAATTGATATTCTATGCTTAAATGATATCTTGTTTGATTTAAATTTCTTGATAAGATTTAAAAATTTCTAAAAAAATTTAGTGAGATATGGTTTCCTAAAAACTATGTCTAATTAAATCTTTACGGAGATAAAAACTTTATCTCGTCAAGTTGTCTTGAAAATTTTAGGACAAGAGAATCAAATTAGAACATCCTTAATTCGGCCATAAATCTCAATCCAAAAATCTAGAAAAATCTCAAGCAAAATTCGGCGTATCTTCATGCATTGGTTCGAATAATCATGTATGCATTTCTTGCATATTCATTACATATTTTCAAGTATCACGCATTGGTTCGAATAATCATGTATGCATTTCTTGCATATTCATTACATATTTTCAAGTATCACACTTTTCATTCCGTATTTTCGAAATGTTATGCATGTCTTTGATCTCATGCATATTTCTAATCCAAAAGAAAATACAAAAAAAGTCAATTCATGCCATTTGCATTATCTCATGCTTATGTCAAAAATTTCATCACATATCTCGTCATATCTCATGTCATCTTATGCGATTTCATGCATATCTCATCTTATTCACACAAAAAATATTTAAAAATAGCATATCTCATTGCATACCTCATGTTTTCAATGCACATCTTGTGCATATAGTGTAATTACACTTTAAATTTATATGTTTTGCATATCATCCCGTCATTTAGATATTATCATGTTATTGCATCCATGTCATTTAGTTATCGCATCTAAAAAAGCGAAAACGCTAACAAGAACTCAATCCTCTGAACTTTGAACGATTCAATTTGAATTACCAAACTTAGGACTTTCATGAAATTTAAGGTATCGAAAGGGTATTAGTGTTAATTAGCTAATGTAATCAAGTACTTGTGATTTGTAGAAATAAAATAGCTATCCCGCTAATTTATTTAGATTTTGTAACATCCCCTAGTTCCACATTACTTAGGGAGAAGGGGATGAAATGCCTTATAAAGGCTTGGGCTCCCTTATACTTGCAAGACACGTTTTTCGGATGTTGTATATATGACGCTCGGAAAAACAAAACCGTGAGAGTTGTATATCTAAAGCGGACAATATATTGCAAGTGGCGCAAAGGAAACGTAATGGGCCCAGGTCGTTACAGTTGGTATTAGAGCCAACTCCCGACAGAGTGTGGGGCTAAACCTTGAGGGTGGGCAGCGTGATCGGGATGGCAGGGGAGGCTGCACCGACGAGCGACTGTGACCCAAAAGTGGGCGAGGTAGGGCCACAACGAGGACTTTGTGCCCGAAGAGGGGAGGGAGAGGGGGATGAAATGGCCTATAACGCCTTTGTAATTAAACTCAAACCACATTTCTCTAAGTACTTAGGCTTCATTAGTGTTTTGTGATGTGATTTATCAATGCCATAATTCCTTGATTGCACACTTGATTTCATTGATTGTGATTTGCCTATGTTTATGTACTTTAGATTTAGTCTAGTTTTCAAAAAATTTGGAAAAAGATAAAAATAATTATCGTGAACACTTAGCAAGCTGTCGTTCACAAATTTTTTTTTCTTTTAGATTTAGAACATGTAGGCCCTAAAATAGCTGCTCCTTGGTTACAATCGTTGAGCTACTTTGAATCGTGGCCACCACCAACACCACAATTTTGACAACCCTTTTGTGCTCCTTAATTCCCATTGACTTGGATTACAAGTTGGACTGTGCTTCCGTGGATCCATTTGAGCGTGTGTGATCCCCTGAGTCACCCGCATCAGAAAGATTCCAATTTGGCTCTGTCCAGAAGCTAATGCTAAGATAAATCTGCATCTCTCATTATTAAAGTCGGTGTACGAAAACTGTCCAGATAAAAAGAAAAAAAAAAGAGAAAAAAAAAAACAACAAAGTTGATTATGATTTAAAGCGTTTTCGGGTAGCAGCGTGCAGAGGTGATGGGAAATCACCAAATCTTATCGTCCCATGACACCCATTTGTCGTGATGATTGTCCCTTCGATTTATTGGATCGCTGTCTGAACCTGGATGCAATTGCAACGAGCGGGTGAGAAGAGAGGACGAACCGGCAAATAGACTGGCCGTGGAAAATCCCACCCCCGACCGCTCCTGTGATTCGAGCCATCACCGCTCCACGCGCTTTCGGAGTCTCCTCCGATAGCCATTCGCTGGCATGGGTTTAGGGTTTATTTGCTCGTTATGTGCCTTTTGTTAATGAACTTCTTATGCCCAGTCAATTAAAGATCTTAATTTCTTATAGAAAGTGTCAAACAAACTAGCTAAACATATTGCACTGGTGCCGATTCAGTATTAAACTTTTAATTAAACCAAATTGTTCTAAAACTTTTCATATTGGTAGTAATTGAGTTCATCCTTTTTTCACATTGCTATTAATTGAGTTCATTTGGCTAGTTGACAGGATAGACTGAATTTGTATCAATGAGAAAATATTTAAGATTAAATTGATCCAATTAAATGTTTAAAAATGAATCGGTATCATTGCAATATGTTTAATACTTTTTTTTTGCCCATTTCCGTATTTTCTTCGGTTAATAATGGAGAAAAACATGGCACTAATAAGCAAACAATATATTTTAATGATAAGTCGAGCTTCATTTCGAAGACGACCATTTTAAAAGTCTCGTGCTTTTTCCACTCCCCTTATAATTTTAACACTCATTTTTATGTGTGTTTTGACCATCCTATCTTTATGTGTGGCCCACCAAATTTGATACAATTCTATATGATTATGTTTTTGTTAATCCTTTTATTTCGTTTCTTTTTTTTTTCTTGCGGGTCTCACCTTTTTCCTTTTCTTCTTCCTCATACTTTCCATACCTTCCCAACATTTTTTTTTCCTCCTACACAACGTTCGCTTCATTGTTTCCCTCTCCTTCCAAAATCCTCGACTTTACTATGTCAATCCTATCCTTCTCAAACAATTTTTCCGACCTCCTCAACGATCCTTTTTCTCTGTGAGAAGGTAGTATTGAGAAGCACGAAGGTAATATTAGACGAGTTTTGTTTTGACAGGTAATAGGAAGCGAGATTTGAATTAGTGATTTAATCTTATTTCAATTTTCATCTACACATTTATTTGTTTTCCTTCTTGCCTTTTTCTTGATAACCTCATCAACGTACGAATCTTTGCTTTTAAACTTCAGGAGGCTTGTAACTATGAACTGCAACTGTGAATTGATGCCTCATTTGCTTGTCGATTTCGATACAGCAAATCACGTTTTTTTAAAGCAAAAGATGCACACTGTGGGATGAACAATCGGCTTTATCTCATATTATATCACCCAAGTGAGATCCATACTTCAAAAACTACTGAAACAAACGCTACTTTTGGAGAAACTCATCATGTGATTAGCATTCGTTATGCATATCGGAGCTCATTTGACTTAATATTTTAAACTTTAGATGCCACCATTATAGCTGTCAATCTTGTCCACTATAATCTTTGCCGATATCAAAATCACGTGAGCAATGTTTACGTGCTTTATAAATAGGTTGAACACTTGAGATTTGCTTGCTCCTTTGGTTATTTTCATGAACATAAGGTTGTGTACTTAGAGCAAGGCGTGCGACATTGAACCAAGCTAGTGTCATGATTTACTATTGAATACGGGTGATGTTGCCAAATTGGATATTTCATCTCAATTTTTATCTCGGATTATTTGGTGCAATCTAAAATTCTTAGAGTGCATCCACATCGGATGGTTTTTAAGGTACCATCTCATGATTTAGAAGCAATGTTATTATAAGCTTTGTTTCTTCCCTTTATCCTATTTTGGGAGAACATGGTAAAGTGGCGAAGCTTTTTGGGATTTTTGGAAGGAGAGGGACACGTGGAAGCAAAGTGGTGCAAATAAAAAAAAAAAAAGAGACGTTTGAGGGGGCATGGGAAGGAGGAGTAAGAAGAAAAGGAGGAACACAGGATCCACAAAGGGAAAAAAAGAAACAAAACAAATAATTAAGAAAAAGAATCATATAAAATTGTATCAGATTTAATTTGATATACTAAAGGATATGATGGTCAAAACACAATCAGAAAGGAGTGTCAAAGCAATAAGAAGAGTGAAAAAAAGTACGAGACTTTTAAAATTCAATGTACTTTCACAAGTTCGATGAAATGCTCATTCAAAGTTATTTTTTGGTTGATCTGATTTCAGAAAAGATCCAATGCGTCCGCTCTATAACAGATCAGTACATGGTGTTGATGGCAGCTCGAACAATCCCGGATCTAGAACGGGCAACCGCGGCTTCCACCGCATTAAATTCCGCTAATGCAGGCGTCTACACAAGGTGACTCCGTCTCCGATGGGGACTTGAGAGATGTCGACTCGCGAGTCGGAGGCTAAGGACTCGTTGAACTCCACGATCGCGGCATGGCCATCATAGAAGTAACTGGAGACGTCCTCCATCGCTCGGCTCCGGAGGAACTCGGGCAGCTCCTCCTGGCCCTTGGCCACGGAGCCGTACCACAGCGTGTTGTCGTACGCGACCACACCCCCGATCCTCAGAAGCCTCATCACGCGCTCGTGGTAGCCGCGATAGTCCGCCTTGTCGGCGTCCACAAACACAAAGTCGAACTCCTCTGCTCGGCCTTGCACACACACCTGCGAATAGGTTCGAGAATCTTGAGCCGACACCAGGAAAAAAATTATACAAATTAATGAAGTTGATCTTGAAAAATACCTTTTGACTTAGCATCTGATCTAGAACCGAGAGGGCGTCTGATTGGATGAAGTTGATCTTGTGAGCCACTCCGGCTTTCTCGATGAGTGGCAATCCAACTTCATACGCCTCTCGGTCCAAGTCTATGGCTGTTACCTTCAGGAAGAGAACCAAAATCTTTCCTTATAAACTAAGGAACATCCGACCAAAAAAAGAAAAAAAAATTGAGGAACAAACTTGTCCAAACACAAACAAGAGAGCGTCATATTACTTGTTCTATCATTTTCATTCAAACATGACAATAGAATCTCCACTAGATTCGGTTCGTGAAATCAAGAAAACAAAATAAGCCTCGACATTTCATTCGAATCGGTGTGCCCAATGTAGTGGTGACATAGCACATACCTCGCCGTCATCGGGCAGTGCAAGCGCGGTCGTTAGAAGAGAGTACCCCGTGAAAACACCGATCTCCAACGTCCTCTTCGCGTTGATCATTTTCAGAAGCATCGACAAGAACATTCCCTCGTCGCCGGGGACGCTCAGCTCACATCTGTATGAATCCCGAAGGCATCTCGTCATTCTGATAGTATTTTGCGAGCCTTGCTGATTTAGTAGACTAATATGCACGTATTTTACGACCTAATAGTACAATCTTTTACCGATTTCGCACGCAAATCTCGTCTAAAGCGTTAGCGAAGTTGCTATAGCCTCATAGCACAACATTAGAAAGGGATCGTCTTGGATGATTCCACGTCAAGTCATAGTGATATTGACTGACAAATTTATCCAATGAATCGGAGACAACACATGCGCTAAATTGAATCTGGGATTTGTCAAATCTGATGAGAGACAAGTGAGATCTACATGAAAGCCATCATTTTCGATATTCCAAATTCACTTTTAATACATATATTACGCTCGTACAATGATTTTGCTCGAGGAATAGAGATACTTACAAGCGGCCATACTTCTCAAACGTGGCTGTCCGGAGTTGTCTGAGGAGTTCATGCTCCCTCGGCAACACACTTGTGTCCAAGATGTACTGTCGCATATTCGTCATAACAACAGTTCAAGATTCAGTAAAAAATGCCGTATATCTTCATATGTTATGGGAAATATTGAATACGTGACCTATCATTAACTCGTGCACAAAATAATACATGTGCATTTGCTTATTTTGTATCGAAATATTAGAGGGTTCCGGTACTTTGAAAGGCCCATGAAACAGTATGCAAATCTCATGAAACCGATGAGACAAAAAAAGGACAGAACCGACAGCGTCACGAATAAAAAATTTCAATTTATGATACATACATACATGTACATACATATGTATAATGTTCGTAAATAAAAACGATTAAAGAGACAAGGAAATGGCAAAATGGGCACCTGCTGGAGAGCTTCGCTATGGAGAAGGGTCTTGGTGACACTTTCAGCCATCGTTGGACCTGGAATTCTACACAGTGAAAAAATTAGAAGAAGTAATAATAAGGTTTGCCTTCGAAGCAATGAACCGCCGAATTCAGAGAGAACTGAATCTATTACACCTTCTTCCTCCCCCACCTTTAATGCTCATCAAACCAGTTACTTCTATATGACCCCCCCACCCCCAAAATATATATATCGGTTACTTCTTTGAATTTATCATTAATTTTGTGACTGCCTTCCATCGAATAAGTTATGGCTGTCCATGTTACTGTAAGAAACTGAACATTTCTGCATTAACTTTGTCTTTTTAAGGCATACCATAACACCCCCTTTGGCTGCATGCTGTGTCCCGATTGCTTTCCTGGATGATTTCAGGAAAAATTTTCAAAAAAATCATAAATCTATTATAATTTCTCAATTCAATCCTAGTTTTTTTTTTTTGCCAATTGAGTCATAAAGTTTTTCATCTTTTTTTTTTCCAATTGAGTCAATATGGCCAATTTTGACTAGAGATTGATGACATCGACGTCACCCATCCTGCGTGACATTGTTGGCATTAACGTGAAAGATTCCTTAATTTTTTTTGAATTTTCTAGTATTCTTATGTTTTTCTTTTCTTTTTATTGTTAAGGGCCTGCAGAGGCTGCAAGCCATTGGTCAATGCCTCACAACCTCCACTGGCCACTAGGCAAGGCGGGCGAGCCCTCGCCCAGTGGCCGTCTAGGGTTCGCCGCACTCGCACGCAGCTGGCGAGGCGTAAAATGTGCGCTTAACAAAAGCACTAGTCAACCCTTTTGATTCATCTCACTACACGCTTCCCCGTCTAATTTGCTATATGCTGATGCTAAAGTTCTTTGAATCGATTTTTGATGCACTGTGAAGGATGGACCTGAAATTGGGCTAAAAGGTGGGCCACATCCCGAAGAATTAAATCACCCGAGCTTGGGCCTTAACAACGGGCGACTAGAGTTTAGAATGGCCCAAATCATTGGATTTGCTGGTCTAGGTTGGAGCGAGTGAAGCGCTTTTCTTGCACTTTTTAATTTGTCTAATCAAGTTCTTCTACTTTCGCAAATATTTTATTCATGCCTTTTCATTCCGTCAAGTCCGGTTGAGTGGCCGTCGGACGACGTTGTAGTGTGACTTGAATAAAATTTTCCAACGTTAGTATCTAAATTGGCCAACTTTTATCCGCATTTTACGCCGACGCTATCCATATTGGCTAAAATTTTCCCTCCATGTCCATGTGAATCTGTTTTATTTAGAACCAAATAGGAGTTTTGACGACTTTAAATTATGATTGTCAAAACGTAATTGCACTTTGAGTTATGATTATGACAAAAGAGAATTGTCTAACAAAGCCGTTATGGATGAGAATAAATAAACAATAACAGTAAAAGTTGGTTTAAATTTAATAGGACAAAATTCACCAAAAATCCTAAATCAATCCGTTATGACACATTTATCACAATTTCTTTTTTTCACGACATATACAATTCTAAACTTTTACCTGTGTAATACATTTCCCCTCTATCAAAGTTTCGTTAGTGAGGACCATTAAAAATTTGCTCACATGGATCCCGGAAAGCAAACTATCTTGACATAGCGCCTTGTAACGATATTATTTTGATTGAAAAATCATCAGACGGGAACCTAGATGGATGGTAAACCTGTCATGTGAGCACAAGGTTGAGGTTCTTTTATGTCACGTGAAAAAGTCTAGGGTAAACGTATCATAATGAACATAGTTTGGAATTTTTTTTGCATAGCAAAAATTCATTATATCATTTAAAAATTAATTTGGCAGAATCGGGGCATACTTTTATATATGAATTTAAAGGAAATTAAATTTCGGGTGATAATAAAAAAAAGGCCTTAACTAAATTGCATATGTCAAATACAAAATGTTTAGATTTATGAAGAAGCACATATTTATACACCGAACCCTTACTCCATACGTTAACTTTTAAACTAACTTAATAAAAAAATATAGAGAAACAAAGTGATAATAAAAGGAAAAAAAGGGTTAAAATAGGATGCATCATATAACAATTCCAATAGTCTTTTTGGATGAATAAAAAAAGATAAAAAAATTAGGGATAGATAAAAATAAAGGCAAAAGCCATAAAAAAAAAAAATCAATCTATGCCAACCGTGGCACATTTACACTATTTTTTTTTTGTGAAATCAAAAATCTTAAACTTGTACCTTTGTGACATACCCTCCATCAAAGTTCATTCAATAAGAATCGTTAAAAATCTACTACATGGATGTTGTAAAGCAAAATGTGATGATATGGCTACATATGGCTACGTATGATAACATTTCTGTTCCTGGGAACATTTTTGGAACAAAAATATTTTTTTGTGTTTCTGTTCCTGGCTACGATTTTTTGGAACAGAAACGCGTTTGGTAACTACATAAAGTTTCTATTCCTGAAACAAAAATAAAAAGAAACTTATTTGGAAACTACAAAAAGATTATTCCTATTTCTTATTTAATTAAGGGGATTATATATTAAAACTAAGATGTTTTTATCTTTTTAACTTACTAAATAAAATTAAATCTCATTTGTTTAATTTATTAAATCAAATTAGATCAATATATGTATAAGTAATTTATGCAGAATTTATCAAATTACAATATGGATGAGATCAATTTTAAAAAGATTAATATGAAAGAGAATGCAAATTGCAATCGGACAATGAGAACATCAAATATGTTTTATTTAGATAAAAAAATTACAATTATAAGTCACGCATCGATGTTCTTAAATAGTTAAAAATATGATTGCCTTGAAGTGAGAACCTGTAGAAAAATATTAATTACACTTTGAGTGAAATCGGAAACCAAAATGAAAAATATTTGTGTATTTAAGTACTTTTAGTCCAATTGTGTGATTTTTTCAAACATAAGAACTGAAATGACATGTAGGGTATCGAAGTCCATGTTATGCCTCTAAAGTAAAAAATTTTGCCTGAAATGATTTAATATGAAATATTTTAGTCAATTTAGAATTATGTTCAATGAAGAAGCATGTGATCCCAAACTGAATTTTTAAAACTTTAAGAGACCAAAATGAGAAGTGAATTAAAATAAAAATATAGATTATTTTTGTAAATTTTTCTGGCCTATTTTTCCTGATTTTGACTATTTTATAATTTATACAAATCCAAAAAAATGTCAAAAGTTAAGCAAAACAATTTGTTCGGAATTGGTTCCTAAGACTTGGCCAGCTCTTTCGAGATTAAATTTGTAATTTTATCAATTATTTTTATATTTAAATTATTTTTAAAAATAAAATGATAAAAAATTGGGTGTCTACATCGTGCAAGAACAAAAGAGATTAGAGTGTGTTTAAAAATAAAAAATTTCTCAATTGTTTCTAAAAAGTGTTTCAGAAATACAAAAATAAGTTTTTTAAATTTTTTGTTTTTTCTCTAAAAGTGTTTCTATTTCTCAAAATTGTTCCTGGAACACTTTGGGAACACTTTTTTACCACTCATGTTTATGTTCCAAAAGTGTTCTAGAAGCACTTTTGAAACAGAAACACTTTTTTGAGAGTGTTATCATACAGGTCCATATATGGCTTAAGTGAAATAAAAACTATTTTCTATTTTAGGATTTTTTGTGTCACGTCCCGACTCTCGAACCCGCGACATCCCTTGCCAAATCGCCACCAGATCATAATAGATAGAGTCTCAGGCAACTGCTATCGACCTAAGATAATATTGCGCATGCGGAACGTACAATCTTCCATCCAATAAAACCATATGGGATAGATAGGAAGTAAGGCCAGATATCACAATACTAAAAACTGATGAGAATAGATTATTTATAACCTTACAGAGCCATCAACTAATAATTACAACCCCAAGTTTCGGGGCGGCCCTCTAGGACTCACAAAAAGATACAGGAATCGGGTAAGGTTAACTCTCATCTATCCCAAAACAGTATCCCCCACAAAAACATCATCAGTTCCCTGACCACAAAAGGAACCTAACCCTCTACTGGGAAAACTCGACATCCGGGTCGTCATAACCAACTGGGGGAGCCGTGTCGTTCGGGTCATCACAAGAACTCTAACTAGAATGCACAGAGGGGGCTACTGATTGCTCAGGCTCAAGCTCGAGCTCCATACCAGGCGCGGGGTCCACTACTTCCCCATCAGGTGTATCAATATCCATCGGGTCCCAAGCGGGGATATTAGGAACCCTTGAAGAGGTGGCCCCTCAAATCCTCGAAACGGACCAAAGAGATCCATCCCATCACGAAGATACCAGGCCTTAAAGAGGTGTGCCACCAGATGTGGCATCCCTTCATCGACCCATATCGTCGTGATATGACGTTCCCACATCTGGTCCGTACCTGGTACCGGATGGAGACTGATATCAAGTGATGAGTCGGTGGGGGTGCCGAACCGCACCAATCTCTCCATTATTTCGGACCTGAAAAATTTGTCCCACGACGGGGTGAGAAATGAATCTCAATGAATCAAGCCTAATCTCGATTAGGACAATGATTCGCCTAGAATATCCTAAGCGCCACAAAAAGATCACAAGATTTTAACAAAGATATATATAAATATCAATCAAAATAAATCTGTTAAATCTACAACCAACAGAAGCACAACCACTCAGACATACACAAGTTCATTATTAATCAATGACCCACGCGACTGGCGTGATAGATACATCAATAGTGCGATCCCGCACTCTTCTGGCAAAATCAGGCTACGTCCACTTTACCCTCTCAGCGACGGCTACTACAAGCGGTGTATCCAGTGCACCCGGCATGGCACTGCAAGTAGGCATTCCTTAAAAAGGAGCTTCGATCCATCATAAGCTGCGACCGGCATCCGATAATCCCTTAAAATCGTACAATTGGCACGGGGCATGGATTATCGTGATTCTGACAAGTCGCGAATTCCCATACAATCTGTACGGCACAAGTACCCAAGGTACAATGCGAACTTGCCAAGTAGCGTCATTGACCCTTTAAATGACCACACAAATTGCATTCGGCAATCAACTCATTGATTATCTTGGATTAACGCCAAAATTCACAAGAAATACAATCAACTCGACCCCAAGGCCCACAAGACTCCCAATTGAGCATTTCAGCCAGGCAAACAAATCAATCAAGCAATTTACTCACTCTCGAGTAATCAACTTAACCCGGCAATTTCAAGCTCAATTCATAATAAAAATCTTAATTCTCAGTCAAATTATAGCAATCAATCGTTCGCTCGTCTCTAACCTGTCACTCACTCGCGAGCAACTCAATTAATCAAATAATTGCTAAATTACCATAAATAGCCACAGACAAATAATCGATCGACCATGTATCCTAACCATGGTTTCTATCTATACCGGTCCCGATCGAATATTTTTTTTAAGAAATAAATAATTAAATAATACATAAATAAATAAGACTAATCCTAGGCGCAATTAGCGCCCTAACCAAGGTTTAGAATCAACTCACTATGTGAGTTAGCTCGATCGGCGGCAGCGGCGGCGGTGGCGGCGATAAAACTAAGGTTTATCGCGCGGCGGATCGAGCTCAAACTTCGGCGACACCCCGTGGGAGTCCGGCGAGGTCGCCGGAACAGGTGGCCGGCAGTGGAGTTCCGGCGAGCGGCGGCCGACAGCTTGAAACAGTACAAAATTAGTATATTCAATTGGCGACTTCACTGTTTTGGCTGTTTTTCCGGCGACACGGGCTGGGACAAGGTCGGCCAAGGGTCGGGGGCTCACCCAAGGATCAGTGGGGGTCGGCCGGGACAGGTGGACGGCGGCGGAAGGCGGCCGGCGATGGCGTACAGCCACGATCAGTGGCTGCCATGTTATGCATCGAAACAGGGGTTTCGGTCGGCGGCCGTGTCCGGCTGCCACGCGCGACGACCGATGGAGGCGAGCTGGGTGGCGGTAGAGGGGACTCAGGGGAGTCGTCTGGCGGTGGCGGTGTGGCACGGCGGCGACTGTGGCGGCCGAATCGAAGACCGGAATGAACCGGGTTCAAAACAGAGCACCGGAACTTCCAGGCTTGATTCCGACGGCTGACAGTCGGCGACGAGAGGTCGGATCGGTCGGGGGGAAGTCGGGGGTTAGCTGGGTAGTGGTGGTCGGCGTCGGTAGCGGCCGTTGCGGCCGAAGGAGGCCGCGGAGTCCTCAGGTCTCCTGACCCGAAAACAGGGCACGCTCGGCCGTGGCTTTTCCTCGACGAAACGACAACGATGGCGGCTCGGCCGGGGTCAAGGCGGCGACGGCGACTAGCTGAGGACGATGGCTGCCTGTGGTGGTGCGATGGTCGCGAAAAATGGCGACGAACGGAGATGGTTTGATCGGTTGAAGGAGGGAGTCGTCGGTCAAAGATAAGAAGAAGAGAAGAAGAACATAAAAGAAGAAGAAACGGAGAAGAAGAAAGAAACGGCAGAGAGGACGTGCGTTGGGCAGAGGAGAAGATGGCCCACCTTGACTTCAAGGGCCAAAATTAAATTTTTTTGTCCTATATGAATGAATAATTGAGGGAGGGTAAAATGATAATTTTGGCGCGCCGGGACTGAAACAAAATTTTTGGTGTACTGAACGAAGGGTAATTTCGGTAATTTCACTGGCCAAGCTCGATCAGGGTTAAGCTCGATTACAAAAATGGCAATTCAAAAATCGCCGCGGATTAATTTCGAAACTCAATTCAAAATAATCTAAAGTTCGGAATTCGCCCAAATTTTCGTTTCTTCAGTCCTTATAGTCCAAAATGGGCGTCGATTATGACTATACATTCATATCATTTAATCGACTTCCGGCGCTTACAAGGATCAAATTTCCAGGACGTCACATTTTGTGTCACAAATTTTTTTTAGGGTAAATGTGCCATAGCGAACATAGTTTGGGATTTTCAATGAGACAAAAAAGTTAAAGATAAATATGTTACAGTGGACATAGCTTGAACTCTTTTAGTGGCTCTTTCCCTTAAAAATAAGAGTGCGTTTGTTTCAAGAAAAACGAATGGCTAAGAAAATATTTTTTTTCATAATTAATCATTTGTATAGCTTGAAATAATTAGTTCATAATTTTTTTCGTTATTACAAATATTTTTATCTAATTATATTCGTAGATAATGAAAATACATTCATTCGTTTTTATAAAAGTTAGAAGTAATTATTTTAAAAAATATTTTGGAAAAAATTCAAAAAAAAGGCGCCAAGTGCCCTTATTTTCTAAAAAAAGGGGTTTGAAGTGAGTCTTGTTTCAAATAAAGGCATGAAATACCTCATTGTGTAAAAAAAAAAGTCATAAGTATACATTTTATTAAATGGGGGCTCGAAACGAATTTAATAGTTTAAAAAAAAAGCTTGAGTCACTTTAATTACGGGCATTTTAGTCATTTATTATTTTCTTTTATTTTCTTTTTTCTATTTTTTAAGATGTTTTTTTTTTAATTAAAGGTCGTCGGGGTAGACGGCGATCCCGCCAACCATAAAAGAGGGCCGCCCCTACCGCATACCTCAATCCTGGCTGATGGTTGCGACCCTCTCCCAACTAAGGTGACCCTACCGACCCCGATGGCCATTGTCGCCCGGCCATGGGGCAACAACCACAGGTGGGAAGGTTAGACCTTTCGCATGATTTTTTTTCCTTTTTTATTTAATTTTTTATTTAATTTAACATAAAGTTAGATTAAATTTATAATTTTACAAAAATGTCCTTGATTAGTAGAAAAATTTAGCTTGTCAGCGAGGTCAGACTCTTTTTTGAAACAACCATGGCCACTTGAGATTCTTATTTGAAACAAGATCTATTTCAAACAATTATTCGAAAAAATGAGGGCCTTGAAGCTTTTTTTTTTTAAATTTCCCAAAATTTTTTAAAATAATTATTTTTTGTAAAGGCCTAAAAATCAAAATCCATTTCCATCGATTCCAAACTCCCACTGCTCTCTCTCGTACATTAATTATAAGTAATTTATGCACGGTTTATCAAATTATAATATGGACGAGATCCAACTATAAAAAAAAAAATTCAATGGAAATGGATTTTGATTTAATGTACGAGAGAGAGCAGTGGGAGTTTGGAATCGATGGAAATGGATTTTGATTTTTAATTCTTTATGAAAAATAATTAATTAAAAAAATTTGGAATTTTTTTTTAAAAAAAGCTTCAAGGCCCTCATTTTTTCAAATAATTGTTTGAAATAGATTTTGTTTCAAATAAGAATCTCAAGTGGCCATGGTTGTTTCAAAAAAGAGTCTGACCTCGCCGGCAGGCTAAATTTTTCTACTAATCAAGGACATTTTTGTAAAATTATAAATTTAATCTAACTTTATGTTAAATTAAATAAAAATTTAAAAAAAAAAGAAAAAAAATCATGCGAGAGGTCTAACCTTCCCACCTGTGGTTGTTGCCCCATGGCCGGGCGACAATGGACGTCGGGGTCGGCAAGGTCACCTTAGTCGGGAGAGGGTCGCAACCATCGGCCAGGATCGAGGTATGCAGTAGGGGCAGCCCTCGTTTCTGGTTGTCTTTTGGTCCTTTTAGTCCAAATGTGCAAGTTTTATTAACATGAGAACCTGTTCAAAGTTTGATGAATCATGGACATGTTCCCATATTAAGGACTCATTTTTCTTTAAATGCCACGTTGTCTAAATACATAGAAAGATGTTGGATGACTTCATTTTTTGTAATATTTGTTATAGGAGAGTGAAATATATCAAATCTATGAAATTTAGATTCAAATTTATAGAAACAAGGTCAAAGTAGCATAATTTAAGATTTTTCTATTTTTCGAGATTTTTTTAAATTTTTATTTTATTTTTATTAGGTAGAGTAAAAAGTGAAGAGAAAAATAAAAAGAAAAAATTGAGATATATAAGATTCACTCTATTTTATTGTTTTTAATTTTTTTTATTTTTAATTTTTTAAAATTAATTTTAAAAATATAATCATAATTATTTACATTTTCATTCTTTACGGTTTTGAGACGATATTTACCGTGCGGAACCCGACCCTGGTGATCGAGACCGAAGGAGACTTTTTCTCACGTGGCAGACCTTTTCCCAAAATATCTCCACATTAATCAGCCCACCCGAGACCGAGGGAGAGAGAGTGCTATCAATGACAAGTATCAAACCACAGTTTCCTCTCTGAATCCCCCTCAGTCCTGCCCAACCTCCCCGGGGTCCCGATTCTCCGGCGACGCCACGACATGGTGAAGCCGAGCGGCGACCGATCGACTCCGCTCGCTCCGTTCCTCAACAAGTGCTACGATATGGTTGAGGACGGGGCGACCAGCCCCATCATATCGTGGGGAGACGCCGGCGACAGCTTCATCATCTGGGACATCACTCAATTCACCCTCCAATTGCTCCCCCAGTACTTCAAGCACTCCAACTTCTCCAGCTTCATGCGTCAGCTCAACATCTATGTGCGTCATTGTGTGACCTAACCTCTCCTCCTTTTGCTTCTTCGCTCATCGATTCCGTTGATTCTTTTCGGTGTTTGTGTTCACGTGGAAGCGGAGCTTTTGACTGCTCGTGGAATCGTTTTGTGTTCTTTGGCTGCGTTTGTTCTTGGTTTTGATGTCAGGGATGGGTTGTTTTGGCTGAAATGATTCGATGGACAGTTTTTTTTTTATAACCTTCGATGGACAGTGTTCACTGCCTGGGAATTTGAAATTTTGAGTCTAGGTTAATGGTGGTGCGATGCAGCTGACATTGCACAGTGCAAACCCTAGGAAGTGCAATTTTATAAGTAATTTTGTTGCTGCAATGGAAATCAGATCAGTGGTTGCTTTGCTTATGCACGAAGCAGCGGCGCAACTATTGCTCAATTGAGAATTTGCGATGCAGTACTCATTCGAGCTAACAATGAGAATAGCCATAATTTTTCGTCAATAATTCAATTGTGTAACTAGGAATATTTTTTATGGAAAATTGTTTTATTTGGTTTAGGATGTCTGTTAAAGTTACCTGACAAATCTTGGTTGAGCTGATGTATGGGATTAATCCCCCATCCCCCCCCCCCCCCCCAAACAAAAAAAAAACGAAAACTTGGAATTTTCTGCAGCATATCTTGTTAGGAGCGGGCAGACACTAACTTCTTACAGATATTGATACTGATGGTGGATGAAAGCCCATCGTCGACCCTGCTTCCATCGATGAGATCATACCTTAAATATCTGTGTCAACTGGACTAGAAAAGTTCAATGAATGAGACATGATAATTTTCACTTTCTTTTCATAGAGAAAGTGGTTTATTGACGAATGGGATTTGCCCATGGAGTCAGGAGTCAACTGGATCTGCCCCTCAACTGTTGTACGACTCTTTTGCTAGTCATCTTCTTTGATGTCAATCACGCAAAAGATGAGATATGTGAAGAACACATTTCTCTAGTCGCCAATATGTATGTGGGTCGCTCTGGCTTCATCAACTTGAATATTCTGGTGCAAATTTAACATCATCGTCTCTGTTTTTCTGCTATATCTTTACTATTTGGTGCTTTGCAGTAAGTGATGAAATCATAGAAGCACAGCAGGCATAAGTAGATGTATCTAACTAAGGTCTCTAAATTTTATGACTTGGAACTTTGTTTAGACTCTTCCATAGCTAAGTGGATGGTAGACCAAGTCACCAAGGTGTAGATTAGATATCACCGACCCTAGTCTTGCTCTGCTATGGGTTGTCTTGCCGTTTTAGTACAAAGAAATTAATTTCTGCATAAGAGAGGAATTAATCTTAGGAGTAGTCGTTTTTCTTCAATGCAAAATTCCTTGGAAAAAGATATCCAATGGAACTTTATCCGGTTCTGATAAGTAGTGAACGCCATAGAATTAGCTGAGGATTCAGCCACTTCATCACGATTTCGAGCTTGAAGATGAGTGCCATCCAAATCCCAAGGTCCTAGAAAGATTAGTACTTTGTTGTTCTCCTCTTCTATTTTGTATTTCAATAAATTAATCAGGTTGATCAAGCAGCTTCTTTTTTGTCTAATTTAGATTGTTTTTTCTGTTTTTGACACTATGGTTTCTACCATTTCGCTCGATGCCATTCTTGGAGGGTTACATCGTGCTGGTTAATACTTTATAGTTTGAGCAACACAACGTCCAGCGTGTTATGTCAAGATTACCCCTTGTTCTTTTTCGGCCAAAGAGATTGCCACTACTTCCCTTCTGGGTTTTTTAGCGCCTGATAGCTGACACCTTTCTTTCTGTCCTCATGTAGTCATCATGGTAGTTGTATTGTTATTTAACAAAGTGATGCTGCATGAATTTTACCAAACATTTGGTAATTATTGGCGGTCTTATGGAGAAACATGAAAATCAGCAGTAATAGCAGAATATTTGCTACTTCAATGACTAAAGAATTGACAAGTATACTTCTGGATGCTGATTTTGTTCTCACGGTGTTGATGTCCTCTATGTTTGATGAGTAACTGCTGTGATTAGTTACAATTATACTTGTTTGGTTCTATTTTAAACAAGGCTAGTACAAGCAACACATATGAGAAGAGTGCTTATTATCTGTCTTCAAACACATAAGCAACCGCATGCGAATGATTCTGGGTCTTGCCTTCAACTTTTATTTGTCTATATTGATGATTTTACTAAAATCTATACCAGGGTTTCAGGAAAGTTGATTCAGATCGTTGGGAATTCTCAAATGATGGATTCATCAAAGGTCAAAAGAACTTGTTAAAGAACATACGCAGGAGGAAGAATGTTCAGGTCGTGGATCAGAAAATATCATTGCAGAAGCAGGATATTTCCTTTGAAGAAGTTGATAAGATTAAAATTGATGGGCTTTGGAAAGAAGTTGAAATTTTGAAGATTGATAAGAAAGCCCTTTCACTGGAGTTAGGTAAACTTAGACAGCTCCAGGAAACTTCAGAGAATAAGTTGGTCCTCCTGAGAGACCGTATTCAGGGAATGGAAAATAAGCAGCAGCAGATGTTGTCATTCTTGGTATTGGCGATGGAAAACCCAGAGTTCTTGGTTCAGCTGCTCCAGCCAAAAGAAAATCACTGTCGCGTGACTGAGATGGGAGACATGCTAGAACAACAAGGAGCAGAGAATGGATCATTGATTTCCGAGGGAACAATAGTGAAGTACCAGCCTCCAACTGATGGAAACACAAACCCTGAATTATCCCCATTATCAGGTTCAGGGGAAATGCCCAAATCTGGCCCTTCTTTTGATGGGACAAGAGATGTTTTAATGAACAACGATCTCATGTCGATACTTATGAACGAAAAATTCTCTTTGGATACTCCGTTGGTATTTCCTGACTCTCCTGATGATGGTGCATGGGAAAAACTGCTTTTAGCTTGTCCTTTCATTGAGAGTGCCAGTGAGAAAAGGCAAGACAATGAAGGGCCCAATTATATGGGCATGGACACAGAATCAGCATTTTCTGGAGCAAGCTCAGTCTCTCATGATTTTGAAGCTTTAATGAGACTGATGGGGGACCCTCAGGAAGCTGAGACTGAGTCAGAAGTTGATGGAGATGATTGGGAGGACGACCGAAATGTTGATTTTCTAGCGGAGCAAATGGAATATTTGGCTTCCAAGTCTGATCTCAAGCTTCAGGCAACATAGAGCATTTGGGTTTTGGAAGGGTAGCTGCAGTTTCAGTTTTTTAGGGGGCTACTCTGTTTTCTTCTGCATACTATAACATATCTTGGAAATGCATCCTCCTAATCTATGCCCCTTGATGGAGCTTTTCCAGCAAGGATATAAGTTAATTTCTAACTGCCGACTTTTAATCAATCAGACACAGCAATGAACGCAATCTAGGAAACTGGTGCATTTAACCACGATTGCAATGCGGAGGGGAGACTCCATAATCTGACCGAATTTAAAAAAAAAAAAAAATTATCATAGCACCGTGTTCTCTATCCTGGATATGACAGGACATTTTCCGTTGAAGTTCCCTTATTGATGCTAACATTGCTGTTGGTTATTGACAGTTCATAAGCGAGGGCAACTCAACATGATCTTTTTCTTGCAGCTTGTGGGGTGAACCACAAAATGATGATTATACGTCTTCAAATGACATTGTAAATTACTTTCAGAGAATGACAATGGACGCCATTTTTTCGGTGGTTTATTAGTATTTTTGTATATTGCAACTCCTCTCAACATTGTTACAGGAGTTTGAAATGGCTATAAAGTATGGAATCATTAGCCCATTAGCCTATCAAATCCACTTTCTATGTACACTGTCCACTTCTTTGTCTGTTTTACATCAGCGCTCATGACGATTGTTCTGAGCGTAAATGGAAAGATCGCCACAATGCGAGTACCGTAAATTGCACGTCAGTTCCACTTAATGGATTACCATAATTGAAGCTCGTGTGTGTTCCGCACTAGTGTATTGTAAGATTGTAGTCTCATGTATGAGGGAATGCAGATGGCTAGTCATTGCAATTTACACTCTTCCTCTGTTCGCTACAAAAGTTTGAGGGAATATCCAGTTGATTTTTACCCCCATTTGAGAGGGAACTCTATCAACTCCAAACTCAAGTTTCTCTGCTTTGGTCATTTTTGGTCTTAAAAAGGGACACACGTAGGAAGTAGCATAGGCATGAGAGTGCTCGTTGCTTTCTCATCTTCCATTTCCTTCTGGTGACACTCCATTTCCTATCACGACACAAATGCAAGCTGAGGATACGTACTCGATACGGAAAGGCTGACAGAAATATGCCCATGCCATGAAACGCCTAGCAAATCAATGATCATGCACCGAAACCATATTCAGGAGTTCAAGAAAGAGACAACCAAGTTCCTCCAGATCCAGAAAAGGAAAAAAAAAGACACGAGAACTAATGTAGGCAAACACAGAACGCCCCTGCTTATTTTGCCTGAACAGCCTTGGCCATCCCGAAAGCGGCCGCAGAGGCGACAGTCCCAATGAGCGCAGTTTGCACAGCACTTTGGAAGGGATTACTGCCCGTGAAATGTCCCTTGACGTACCCGAAGATGAGGAGAGCGATGAGAGTGAGGATAACAGACGCAACCATAGCGTCCGCGGCCCTCGGGATGAACATGTAAGGCGCGAGAGGCACCAATCCACCCAATATGTAAGCTGCTGCAATCGTGAGCGCACTCTGTAATGCTCTTCTCGGGTCTGGCTTTTCCAATCCCAGCTCAAACCTGCGTTCACAACACGCTCACTTTTTGGCAAAACAACGAAGGGAAAGCAAGTTTTACAGATAGGTTGTCCTGCACATAATCGAAATAGATGTGACGATAGACACTGCCATTGCTAAACGCAAATCGACATGTTGCGAGTTTTCGAGGCCCTAGTGAGCACACGGGCGAAGTTGAACTCTCGGAAAGAATGGAATGACGGGAATTGGCAATCATACTGCACAATAGAAAACAAGTATGGAGCTGAAAAAAAAAAAGATTCAAGAAGCGGGAGCTTTCTTCATACGTCTCATATAATGTGCCAATTCAAAGTTTCCAAACCGTTTCCGTGCACCATCTGTTTTGCTCTTACAACCTGAATGGGAAACGGGCGGACTGAAACCATACTAAGGGTGCGCATGAAAACTATCCGGATATAGTTTTTGGAATAAAAACCTATTTTTGGTATAAGTTTGGAATAGTAATTCGTTTGGTAATGCAATTTTAAGAAACTATTTCTGGAATAAAAAGTTATTTCAGAATTAGATTTGAATTAGAAATGAAAAAAAAAAAGCCACTTCTTCGAGAAATAGAAATCTTCGTCGACGACCAATCCCGCTGGTTGCAACACCCCCCGTCGCTGCCGCCGGTCACTTGCTGGCAGCGACGGTCGGGCGACCGGCCCGATCAAACATATTTGTGTTCTAAAATGAAAAAAAATTATATTGTTATCAAACGTATTTTTATGCTTAAAAGCTAATCGAGAAATAGAAATAAAAAATTTATTTCTATTTCATAAATTATTTATGGAACATAAAATTTGTCATGCGGGTTAAGTCGCCCTCAAGAAGCACGTGTGAGTGGGGGCCATTTTAGGTTTTTTTTTTCCGGTTGGTCCGTGTTCTGGCCCAAACGCACATGCCCTTGACATCTTCTGTGAAGAGTTCAAAAGAGCCTACTTCAAATTTTGGTTACTCGCGTCGTATTCTAAGTGTTGCATTTTG
Organism: Rhodomyrtus tomentosa; assembly: GCA_028455895.1. Classification (NCBI taxonomy): domain Eukaryota; kingdom Viridiplantae; phylum Streptophyta; class Magnoliopsida; order Myrtales; family Myrtaceae; genus Rhodomyrtus; species Rhodomyrtus tomentosa. Next base: position 4,351,960 of record JAPCWY010000003.1, on the reverse strand, counting down.
TGCGTGAACATAATAAGAAAAAGGGTAAAAGCCACTTAAAATCCTAAATTACGCCTGATAAATTTATCCTAAATTTTTTTCTAACGACACCAAAAATTTCACACTTGCACCCATGCAATACATTTACCTTAATCTAATATTAATGTAACATATTTACCTCAAATTTTTTTTTATTGTGACATTAAAAATCCTAAAATTGGATCCGCGCAATACATTTGCCTTTAAAAAAAAGTGAAAGTAAAAGGTTCGAGCAGTTGTATTTAAGTGAATATAGTTTGGAGATTTTGCTAACTTATTTTTTCTAAGAAAATAAGTGTTGTCGTGGTTTTCGATCTTCCCAAAGCAGCAGGCGAAACAGAAGCCAAGTCCCGTCCTGTCTCAGTGCTCTAAGCCAGAGCGCTCAGTGACACATCTCAGCTTGCAGAACATACTTTTTCTCAAGGATTAGGCACCAGCAACAGCTTGTCAGATGAAAAGGGTCTCTGGTTCTCTCTCTCTCTCTCTCTCTCCAAACTTCTCTAATTGATTCCATAAATCTTCTGCGAAGTTTCTGATTTTGCCCAGCTCCTACTTTTAAAGAAACTAATCGAAACATCATTTGATGCTATCAAGCATGCAAAATAGGAAGAGTTCGTGATTAGAAAGACCTGTCACACTTACTTCATCATGAACGCGAGCCAGGCTTGGGGCTTCTTCCTCAGCGCGTTCACAACCGGCCTGTATTCATGCGGCTCTAATCCGTATTGCGCCAGTATCTCCGCCACCTCGGCCGCTTCTGCACGAGCCCGAGATCGGTTCAAATCGAGAACGATCCATGTTTGCTAAATAGGACTGCTCGAATTATAAAAAGAACAAAAAAGGAAAAAACTATCATGAAGCAGTGACCGAATATTTAAATGAGCAGGTCGTCTCCAAACGTTAACAGGAAAAACCAAAAATAAAATAAAATTTGATCATATGTCGGAGAGGAAACGGATGATGAGAAAGGAGAGGACCAGTATCAGGAACACTGATGATCTCTTCTTGCTCTCTTTTGAGTTCCCTCATGTAGTGGTCTGCCTCACTTTTAGCTGCAAGATACCTGACACGCCCATTTCAGAATCCCATCAGAGCTTTAAATCGCAGACTTTGCAAACTCAGAAAATAAGCCATTTTCCCTTGTCATCGCGCGCACAGTGCGAATATATATATAACAGTAGATTTTGTGTTGATTTTAACGACTGGAATCTAACTCGGTCCGGTACTATATAGCAGGTACCGGTGCTACAAGCTCGATGACGATGAGAATAAGGAGTAAATTGCTATGCTCATCTGCATTACAATCATGTTTCATGTGTCCCGAAAACAAGGTGAAACGTAAATGAGAACCGGAATGATCGGGAGAGATTGCACAGGAAAAGGTTGACTGCAAAGCTGTCACCGTTTTTCCAAAGCAGAATCATGTTTAACAGTCCGTGAATATACAGCATTTGAGTTTCGCATCTACACTTCAGAACTGATGTCTCATGGCATACAAGATCTCCTGTAATTTGCTGAAGATTGTACGATGAAAATAAACTACAGAACGACATCGCCAAAACCTAAGCACCCCCATGCACACACATGGTGCACAGTTAATGGATGAGAGTCGTAGCAGACGTACCCGCCGAGACCCATGGAGATGGCGCCGGCCGCGACCTCGGCGACGCCGGCGGTGAGGACGATGGAGGAGGGGGCGTTGGCGCCGGAGAGGCCGGCGGCGAGGGCGAAGGGGACGGTCAGGCCGTCGGAGACGCCGATGATGATGTCGCGGACGATCTCGCCGGCGGTGAAGTGAGACTCCTCGTGCTGGTTTAGGAGACTCTGCTTCTCCGGCTCCAGCTTGCTCCTGCTCTCGTTTGCGCTCGCCATTGAATACGAAAGTGTGAGAGACGAAGCGACAGACAGGAAGGGAAGAGTGGAGAGCGATGAGGAGATGTCTCTCTTTCGTTTATTTATAAAGGGGTCGGAATTTGAGTTTTGGGTAACTCCAATAATATTTGTACGAAATAAGGAAAACCCTACCATTTTTTTTTTCGAGAAATTGTTATCTTGTGATCGAATATCATTTCAGGAGTCAGACCTATCGAAATTTGATGTGAATTTTACGAGTTTAAATCAATGATCAATTATAGATCTGATTTCATGTTTACGATTCTACCGAACACGGTAAAGATAAAGTTTTGACTCGCATTTCACTAACGAGAGACGTAGCCGGTGAATATGAAGTTTAACAAATTAAGATGCCTTTTTTCCATTTTAATAAACAAATTATCAATTTTTATGATGGAAAAGAAGAATTGTTTCTTATGATAAAAGTTGGTTTATAATAGGGGCAGATTCCCAACATGTTCACTTTTGGATTTTGGAACTGAATTTGGTGACATTAAATACCAACGTTGAGTCCTATGTTGTTCATATCCCCATTCAAAATGTTAGATTACTAGGTTCCATACATACCTTCTACGTGCACAAATAAACTAAAGACTGGTCAATGTTATACGGCGCAATCTCGATTTGCTCATATTGGCTACGGGCTATTAGGTTATCAAGAATAAAATCAATAGTAAAAATCGAATTAGGAATATCATTTCCTTTCCTGGATAGGTTTTAAGATAATGGATAACTTGATATGGGAGTTTAGAACGAAGAGCGACCTCGATTCATGTCGATTTGGGAGATAATGTCGATTAAGGATGCGGTATAAAATGTGCAATTAAACAGTGATGAAGGCTTCATTAGCCAGCTTCATATAATTTTGGGATTAAATATGCCATGGCGATGACATTAGTTAACGCTAAACACCCCGAGACCGTCTAATAATGAACATATAGATTCATGGATTATTTAAGCTATGATTTTCTGCAAAATCAAAACTAGAGATTTCAAGAAGTCTGTGATCGATGGGATCGGCGATGGCATTCGACGAAGATTTCTTTGTAAAGCTGCTTTTGCACATGAGATGCTGTGAAGTTTATTACAGCAAAGGGTTACAGATTGAGTATTTTGTCGTTTCGTTGATATCCCGACATCGCCGATCAGCAGAATGATACAAATATTCTTGGGGGGCGGTTTAGCTTTGTCTCGCGTGTGCCCACCACGGGCCTCATCCAAACGCAATGTTCCTGCGCGGTTCAATTGTCCAGGTCAGATCGGGTTAACACGGTTTAAGGAAGCAAAAGCCACGATGCCCATATTGACCACCACGTGACGACCCAAGTCCAGAGCCCAGTGAAAATCGTCAGCGATGAAATTGCAAAAGTAGTCCTCGTTCCTTTCCAGAGGGCTCAAACTTAAAAGTATCCACCATTGTAAAATGGCAAACAGAGAGACAATTTCCCATCCACTTGATTGTCGATTTTGGAAAGTTAAGACATTGTTTTTTTATTTCCATAGAAATGGTCGTCGTGATTGCGTGGTCTTCCAACTGTTTTTCCTATTCGTGAAATTTTTCCTTTCGTTTTCCGGGAAAAAAAAAAGAAATTATTACACGAGTACAATGTGTATAGAACTCGCAATCGGTGTTGGCATGCTACAATTACATTTTCTAACCGTGTCAAAGCCGTGTTTCCCCCCAAAAAAAAAAACACTATTTTTCACGTTCGTGTCACTTTTAGGTTTTTCATTTAGTTGTGTACAAAAGGGTTAATTTTTTTTTAATTTTTTTTTTCAAGAAATCGATTTTTTATTTTTCCGTTTTTATTTTACCTTCTTCTTCGGCCGATCATTGGCCATGGTGACGGCCGCAGGCAAGCAAGGCCTAGAGCCCCACCTCCAACTGGCCAAAGAATAATGGAAAAGGTTTAAAAAAAAGCGAAAAAGGAAAGAGATAATTAAAAAATAAAAGAAGCAAAATATTTTGTATTTCGTAAGAAACAAAAGTGAATTAAAAATAAAAAAAGAAGACTAAAAATAACTAAAATGAATGGACGGAGGAAAATCAAATCACATTTTTCATATCGAATGACAAATAATATTTAGGTGGAAGTATTTTTAGCGAATTGATTTTTTAGAATTTCACCCTTTTGGTTCGCAAAAAATGATTCAGTTAATAGAAAACACTCGGTTAATAACTTTTTTTGCACAAAATTAGAAAAGCAAATGCCCAATCCAAAGAGATGAAAACACTTTTCGAAACCGCTCGTCCCAAATTTTCAATATATTTTTTAACTTTTAAATTTAAATTTTCTTTTCTTTTTTTATTTTTGTTATTCAGCCATCGATTTGTTGGCTTCGATGACCGGCCACACGAGGATAATCTCGGCAATTAGTTATAAAACGAATGGTCTAGATTGCTCATAGAAAATTTGAGCATCAAAAGATTTTACCCTTTGGTTAGCCCAGTACAAAGTCCCTGTTACCCATTAGGCAAAAGGTATTGCATCATTCGCATTGATTCATAACTAGATACCTAACTGGCGCTGCGCGGGGTCGTACTTGTATTGATAGCTTTGAATACCTAAATCGCAAAAACTAAATTGCCGATGTGTTTTGGACGAAGGTGTGCAAAATTAAGGTGACATTTGAAATTTACAACAGCACAGTAAATTCAGAAAATTGATTGCCAAGTAAAACCTCAACAGTGAGAAGACATGTTAATCAAAAATATTTTGTAAGTGAAATTACTGTTACCTCCTTTGAAGCATGCGACAACCGAGATTAGTACGTATTACGTGTAAACATCTAATTTGCATTGGTGTGACAGAAGAGCTGTGATTTTGTTTCGGGCATGTGTCGAGGAATGTGAAATGTTGGACGACAAACGTTCGAAGGTGTGAAGTGCCAAAATTTTACTTAGGGATGAATGTCTTTTTTTTTTTTTCTTCCCCACTGCATTACGTTTTGGAAAATTATCAAAATTGTTCTAAAATTTTTACAATTATGCCGATTCAATCCTACTTTTTTTTTTTTACCGATTCAGACCTAAATCCTTTACAATTGTGCTAATTCAGTCATTTCGGTGAAATTTAGGAGGCCGGTGTTGTACGCCGGCTGACCTACGATTGAATATTTTAATATTATTTTAAATTTCATTTGTATTTTATTTATTTATTCTCCCTTTTTTTCTCTCCTCCTTTAGAGGACGCTCGTCTTCGGAGGAACGCTTGGGGACGTTGTTATTTAGAGGAACGCTCTTAAAGGAACACCAGTGACCAAGGTCCGGGGATCGGCCAAAGGGACAGCCGGTCTCGCCGGGGGATGACAAGACCAAGCCGCCTTGGTCAGCGAGTCTCAAGGCTACAATGATGCACGAAACGAAGCCCTAAACCCTACGATCTCCCATCTTCCCGGTCGTTGTTCGCCTCTCTTTGATCCGTCTCTTCTTCCCCTCTGTCAAGGGTTCTTCTTCGTTCCCATTTTTTGTTTTCAGTTTAGGGTTTCATCATCTAATGCTCCTCGTTTTCTCAATTGGATCGCATGGAAACAATGGTTTTTGGGTACGATGACGATTGTATCGCATAAGGTATCGTTCGTGGTCATTGGTTTCGATTGGAGCCTTGCAGACCATTTTCATATGTTATCAGATTTACCACACCACCCATTCTGAGCCTTTCCCCCCCCAAAGAAACGGCAAGCTTCCATTTTCCTTTTCTATTGCTCTTGAGATTTCGAGCCCGCCACGGGGAGGTTAATCCTCGCCAAATCTAGGTTGGCGAAGCTCGGCCTCGCCGTCCCCTGGAGAGCTCGGCCATTCCCAGCGACCGGCGTCCCTTTGAGGATTGGCAAGTTGGCAACCGTCTTCCTTGGAAGAACGACGAAGGTGCAGGGAAAAAGAACAATAAAATTAAAACAAAATAAATAAAAATAAAATAATTTCAAAATTAAAATTAAAATATTCGATCGTTGGCCGATCGACGTCCACGTTAGCACCGGCCCATCAAATTTCGTCGAAAATACTGAATTAAGCGAAATGTTTTGGACTAAATTTATATAATGACAATAGATTTATGATTTTTTTGGTAATTTTTGCCCTTTTCATCCTTGCTTGATGTTGTGGTTATTAACGAATGAGACGTGAGTTAAAAGTTAAGCACTTAACGAGATTAATCTTGTTAGAAAGCCTTGAATGGACTTAAATGCTTCAATCATTCGATTAAATTAAGTCAAAAACTGTGACAAAAAAAAAGGTGAAAAACTACTCAATTCAGTAAAGGGGTTATTTACTTCATTCAACAGAGCATTAATTGCAAGTAATTAGAGTTCTGCCGAACATATCGTCAAAACTTAACAACAATGATTCTTTTCTATGTTCGGCAGGGAATTAACCATATTCAAGTATAAATTTTCAATATCATCAAATGACTGTTTAATTCTACTTCCAAGACGTAAGAATTTTTTTTAAGTAACATTTCATTCATATTCACAAAAAAAAAAAAAAACAAACAAACAAACAAAAGTGCAACATTGAATCCAATTGCTGCAATTTCAAAACAAAACAAGCGATAGATAATAAGATGAATCATCATAACGAATATAAGGGGTCACACACTCAAAATGCTAATTTATGAATTATTCAAACTAAAATCGATGGTCCATCACCAAACCTATCTCCACTAATGTGTTCACCGATATCTTCGTACGTTGCTGTCACTTTGCCTTTCAGTGATGCGCATCTAGGTTCGATATTCCCAACACCGTTGTCGTGAGAAATAAAAAGACTAAACTAGCACAAATCTAATAACGAAAGTGAAACCTTCATGAAGTTCCTCTGATCTTCTTTGAATTTGGACTTGTATGCTAATGAAATCTAAGAGAAGCAAACTCTCGGAAACACAAACCAAAAAAATCTCCAAAACGGAAAAAGAATTTCAGATTTAGAATAACTCGAAAGAAAAAGGCTACACAAACTGGAGGAAGTCAAGACAAATGAGTAGAGAACTAAATCAGTTAATGAAGGAGGGAGGGGAGATCTACCTCAAATCCTCTCCTCATGCAAGTTGCTAAATTTTCGATTAGTTAACTAGGATGTGTTCCGACCAAAAAAAAAAAAAAAAACTAGGATCTGACTAATTGCTGAATTTTTGATTTTCAGCACTTAATTGGGTCATCGATTCTTGATTTTGGGGAAGTTAAATTCAAGATCTCATTTAGACTAAAAAAAATTCAAGATCTTATGTTTTTTTTAATCAAATATTTAAAATATTTTGGAAAGAAATCTCTAAGAGGGTTTAGTTCTCTATAATTTTAAGTTAATTGGGTTTTTCATTCAAATAACTAAAAATGAATATATGAAATTAGTTAGATTTTCTCTCCTGAATATCCTAATTTTATATAAATCTACCTCGTTCCACATTAACTTAAATAGTTTTGATGAATGGGATAAAATATACCATTTAAATAAAAATCTATAGTTCTGACCACAAATAAAAAAAAGTAAAAATATATATATAGCGATTTTTTTCGAATATAGCTAATCAATCGTTCGAAATGGAAAGATGTCGTTTTCAATTTTGCTCGAAGGCCATGTCTTCTTATCCAATTTATTTTATTATTATTATTTTAACAACAACATCCCATACGAATCTCAGTAAGAAATAATTTGATACAACCAGCATTTGTCACGTGGCAGACCATGATCGATTGTTTCTCCAAATCACACGGTGGTCTCTACCCAAGGTCCCGTGCTATCGCGAACACCCAACCAAATCCTTCCAACGTTGAAAAAAAAAAAAAATTCACAGCTGGGCCCCACCCAACCATTTCCCTCCTCCGGAAAATCCCCGAAAATTTTTCACATTCCCGCTCTACCTTTCAAATGACAAAAAGCCCTTTCCTTCTCCCCTCTTGCGTCGCGTCGCCTCCCTCACCTCACCTCACCTCACCACCCAATCGCTATCCCTCTCTCCCAAAATCCGTCGCAGTCACTCGAGAACGGTGCCGAGCAAGCGGAAATCTGGGACCGTAGCAGCTCCCGCCTCCGCCAAGAGGGGGAAGGCAGAGAACCCGAAGGAGGAGCCCGCGGAGGTGGAGCAGCAGCAGCTCAACGGTCCTGTCAACGAGAGATTCAATGATTCCGGCCAAGCGCCCGCCAAGGATGGCGTCCTTTCGACGATCGCTCGTGCCGACGACGGCAGCGATGAGGAGTCGGAGCTCTCTCTCTCTCAAGTCCGTCGCAGCCACCCGAGAACGATGCCGAGCAAGCGGAAACCTGGGGCCCTAGCAGCTCCCGCCTCCGCCAAGAGGGGGAAGGCAGAGAACCCGGAGGAGGCGCCTGCGGAGCAGCAGGAGCAGCTCAATAGTCATGTCAACGAGGAATTCAATGATTTCGTCGAAGCGCCCGCCAAGGCTGGCGTCCCTTCGATGAATGCTCGTGCCGACGACGGCAGCGATGAGAAGTCGGACCGCCGGTTCGTTGGGGTTCCGATCCCCAACGAGGAAGCTCGCCAGAAATGGCCAACTCGCTACCTCGTTTTGGGAAAGGTAGTCTTTCGTGTTTTTTCTTTAGTCGTTTTTTTCTAGGATCTGATTCAGCTCAGTGACTTGCCATTGGGTTTTGGTGCTGGTTTGTTTCTGCCAGTTGAAAAGTGTTGCTTTAGGGGTCGTAGTTCTACTATTAGAGAAGGAAGATTTGAGAAGATGCGAGTTTTGCATTTTGTACTGTTTAGATTCTGCACCTTCAAAATTTTTGACGTCCTTATCTTTTGGTCACTCTTGCATTTGTTTTTTAAGAATTTAAAACTAGTCTCGAATTGACTCAATGATTTTTCAGAATGCTCTCATCCATTGAAATCTAAACTGTTAAGACTTCAAACATCTGACATACAAGACATCCATTATTTGTGGAAGGTATTGAAGCTTACTTCTGATGAAGTTTTGTACTCCCAAGTAGCTATTAAGGTGCTTACTCATCAGTTCACTGGTGCAAGTATTGATCCTTTAACCTGGAGGATAATTAACTAAGCTAACTAAATTAGCTAATTAAGCAATGGCATTTTTTCATGGTGGGAGAGTCAGTCAAAACAGAGGAACCTTTGCACTTGTTTTAGAAATAATTAGTCAGAGACCAATGGCTTTTGCAATGTGAAGTTCACATTCCTAGAAATAATTAGTCTGAAACCAATGGCTTTTGCAACGTCAAGTTCACGTTCCAGCTTTCTACTCTGTTGATAAATAATGGAAATATCATAAAAGGTCATCTACTTAAAAGGAATGAGCCCTTAATACCATTCTACATTGACATACATGAGATTATCGACATGCAGTTTGATTTGTTGCTTTGACTATTTCTCTTTTGGTCTGTTGATATTAACTTTTTATTGCATTATTCGTATTGATACATTGCCATGGTGCCTTGTCTATCTCGCAGAAGAAAAAGGTGGTCAACGGCAGTGAAGAATAATATTAGATTTGAATACTTTCTTATTTTTTCTGAGAAAGGTTGATCTTCTTTTCCTTGTCAACAATATTATTTCCTAGACATTCTAATGCAACATTTTCTCTGTAGAGGGGATAACAATATTTTCCATGCGAAATGCCACTTTAGGAAGGTACAGGTTGATGGGGCTTTGTATGATATTGGTGATGATGCCTACGTCAAGGTGAGTTGTTTTATAGGCCAGCAGAATAAAAGGTTTATCTATAGAAACCAATTTTGATCTAGCAGTGATTTCATTGTAAATTCAATGACTATTCTTTCTTGCTAGTTTAAAATTGCGCCAATGTGAAATGATTTAAAGGATTCAACTTATGGTCGTACTGCATAGCTTGAAATATGCTAGAACATTTTATGCATCAATCCTATACTTGATATTGGTGTAGCTAATTTTGTTTTGTTTGAAGAGTCTTTCAAGTATCTTCTCAATCACGGGAGTAGTATGACAGACTTCATGATAATCAGGGCGTGTTAGACTTATGCAAAGATGAGATAGATCTCTAGTATGACATAGATTACCACCAGCAACACAGTGGCATAAAGCTTGGCATTACACACTCTAAATGTAAACTGTCCAGAATTGTTTTTTTTTTTATTCGTGCTGTCGAAGACGAGATATAGCAATTTTGTCAGGTGTATACCTTTCAATGCATGTCGCTAGTACTTTTCTATTAGAATAAGTAGAAGGATGGGAAGGGGTGACTAGCCTATTACTTATACTTAAATATTTATTAGTACGTTGGTTGGAAATAATTGGCACACTCAGTTAAGTTGTACTGATGAAGTATAATATTGAACATCAAACTCACAAGGTTGTTCGTATTTAAGTGTATGAAGGTTATTTTTTTAGATTGTATAAATTGTACTAGACGTATGACAACATATGGAAAAAAACTGTGAATACTACTAAATTTATTTTCATTCAAAATCTACGAACATGTCTCATATTCCTGGTCCACATAGCTATGATGATTTCTTGTCTATGCTTGTACTTTGGTTAATTAATGTGTAAGGCTCCACAATCCTTTGGCTAGGAAGATGTACTTTCTATCGAAAGGATCCATCTTGGTTTCGACTTTGTTTGTCTTCCTCGTGACTTTCGCTAGGATTTTGTTAAGGAGACTAGAATCTGAGGATTATCTCACATAGTTGGAGTCAAGTAGTTGCAAAGTCAAAGTTTTCTAGCTCTTGCTGAGCTGAATGCTACCATTGAAGTGTATGAAAACTCCAATTATTTAATTGGACCGAGTTCTGCACTATCTTCTCCTCAAAAACTAATGCTTAAATCACATAGCCGTGATTTTAATTCAAACTTCTTGAACCTTTTATTCTATTTTCAAATATTGTATTTTTCTGTATGAAATTTAGAATGCAATTTTTTTTTGTCAGCTAATTTCACATGTGTTCCTTATATTTTGGTCCATTTGAGGGAGCTTTGATACCAAGGTACTTCAACTATGTGAAGATATTTTATGATTGATAATTTACTAGACAAAGGCTTAATAACTAATTGTAAATCTACATTTATGAATTGCAATATCGCCATAAGAACTTCATTGATGACCTTTTTGCCCACTTAACTTAGGCTGGTGAAGGAGAGGACAACTATATTTGTACGATCGTGGAATTCTTCGAGGCAGTCGATGGCTCATTTTATTTTTGTGCACAATGGTATTATAGAGCTCGAGATACAGTAAGTATGTTTATAATATTTTGTTATTCTCTTGCCGGCTTTGTGATTATCTTACGTGAAGTTCTTTATTTGTAACAGGCCATTAAGCAATTATCCTACCTAATCGATTGAAAGCGTGTCTTCTTTTCCGAAATACGCGACGTGAACCCATTGGAATGCCTAGATAAAAAGTTAAAAATTACTCGAGTGCTTCTTGAGGTATGTTTAACATTAGTTTCTTTAGCCGCTCGAGCAATATGTTTAACATTAGTTTATTTAGATCGAATCTTTCGTAGTGACATCACAAGAGTACATTGATTCTGATTTGTAGGTCAATTTGGATGCAAAAAGAGCAGCAATTCCGCATTGTGACTATTATTGTGACACTATTTATCTCTTTCCCTACCCAACATTCAAATGCTTGCCTACAGGTATGCTTTTCTTCTTGGATAACCATGTTCCCATACCTGTTTTCTCCTCATTAATTAGATAAAAACATGATGGGAAATGCATAATTATCATTGCATCTTGTCTATGTTGTAGATTATAAGTTGGATGGTTGTGAGACATCGTCCACCATTTCAAATGATGATGTTGACACGGCTCGTACAACATGTGAGGTCAAGGGGCAGCTGGCATTACTAGATTTGTATTCTGGTTGTGGAGCTATGTCCACGGGATTATGCCTCGGGGCAAATATTTCTGGTTTGAATCTTGTCACGGTATGCATTTTATAAATTTTTTTTTTTTTTATAGAACAAATTTAGTACCCACTACTTATGCTTTCTTGATTCATTTGTTCATAGAGGTGGGCTGTTGACATGAACAAACATGCATGCAACAGTTTGAGACTAAACAACCTGAGACAGAGGTATAGCCATTCTTTTTGGTTGATGAACGTACTAGTTTTCCTAATCTGAAATATATTCTAATAGCATTGTATTGTTGACTGTTATTGTAAAATCAGGTGAGGAATGAGACTGCAGAGGATTTCCTCTTGCTTTTGAAGGAGTGGCACAAACTGTGCATCCAATTTCAGCTCGTTGAAAGTGATGGTCAAGAGCTGCCATATGCCGATTTATTTAGCATAGATGATGGAATAAGTGATGTCGACGAAAACAGTAATGATGATAATGGGAGTAGTGATGGTAAGGTGTTTGAAGTAGACAAAGTTTTAGCAATTTGTTATGGAGATCCTAAGGAGAAGGGAGACAGAGCACTATACTTCAAGGTACTTGGAATTTTGAATTTAGCTTGACAAGGTTGGACACTTATTATTTCACAGCTTCATCCAATTTTTTTCTTTTTAGTCCTCCATATATTCATAGTACATAGAATGTAAACCTTTCCATTCTAGTTGAGTTTGAATCTGCGATAGTGATAGGTTGTTGATGAATCTGGTTGTTTAATTATTATTTATATAAGTCTTACAGTCCACGTCCATTTTTATATGGACTTATCTAGTATAATCCGATCACGATTCTTTTCTATGTACTTTAGCATGTGATCTCAATTTTGCAGTCTTACAATCCACGTCCATTTTTATATGGATTTATGTACTATAATCCGATCACAATTCTTTTCTGTGTACTTTAACATGCGATCTCAGTTTTGCACAACTAGCACCCTAGTAGTGATTCTTTTCTAGTGCTTTTAATAATCTTGAATCTTCATTTTGTTGCAGGTTTCGTGGAAAGGATATGGTCCTGATGAGGACACTTGGGAGCCAATTAATGGCTTAAGGTAGGCACAACGGTCAAAATGACGATATGAAAATACGAAGTACCACATCTCTAACATAGTGTCTTTGTGTCAGCAACTGTTTTGAAAGACTAAGGGAATTTGTAGTCGAAGGTCATAAATCCAAGATTTTGCCTTTGCCGGTGAGTTTTTCCATTTTCTATGTTTTTCTCTTTTTGCGTCTTGTTGCGTATCCTTTGTATGAACCTACTCCACCACCTTTGCGTACCCTTTGCATGAGAACCCTTTGATTTAGGAGACTCGTTTCTTGGTTTAATTATCTATAATTTCATACTAGATATTTCAAGTGAAAACTATTCCGTTCAGATTTGTGTGCTCATTATGATTACAAAGAAATATTCACCTTAAGAGTTCCTTTCCTTGGCTGACTTTTTCTGGGGGATGCAGATGTGATATGTGGTGGACTGCCCTGTCAAGGAATAATCGGTTTCAACCGCTTCAGAGATAAGGACAATCCTTTAGCTGATGTGAAAAACAAGCAACTTCTTGTGTTTGTGGAAGTCGCAGAGTTTTTGGAACCAAGGTTTGTTTTGATGGAGAATGTGGTGGATCTAGTCAAATTTTCTGAGGGTTTCTTGGGGAGATATGCACTTGGTCGTTTAGTGCAACTGAACTCTCAAACAAGATTGGGCATCATGGCCGCAGGAGCATATGGGCTTCCTCAATTTAGAATTCGTTGTTTTCTGTGGGGTGCTCGTCCCAATGAGGTAAACGTGCATATGCACTTATATCTCAGATAAAGTTGTCCTAAAATTGTATTTGTCATTATTGTAGGGATTCAAAAGAATTTCCACTCATCGGTTTTGTTTGATGTTTTAGAAGTTGCCCCAATACCCATTGCCAACACACGATGTTGTCATCGGAGGTTTCATTCCTTTGGAATATGAGGTATGGTTTCTGATTTATAATGTGCAATTTACTAAAGGCCAAGTCTGAAATTTTCTTGAAATAAAATCAGATCAACACTGTTGCCTATGATGAGGGCCACTCGTATGATTTGAAAACGAAATTGCTACTGGAGGATGCAATCTCTGATCTTCCTCCTGTATGTATCTTTATCACCATGGTGATGTTTTTATGCTTTGCTGAATTGTCATTTTGATGGATTTCAATTGATGTAGGTTGGAAGTTATGATGGAAGAGATGAAATGCCCTATGATAAAGCCCCACCGATGGATTTTCAACGTTTCATTAGATCAAGTGAAAAAGGTGAATAACAATTTTTTATTTGTATATAAAACATCAAATGCAAAATAGGGAAATAACTAGCTCTGCTTAATGTGGTATCATATTAGATTTCAAGTTTTCCTACGTGTATACTCTTTAGATGAATGTAAATAGATCGTTAGTGCCATCTTTTTTTTTTTTTATAAACAAAGTGTTCGGGTCAGTTTCTGTGTACCTCGACTATTTCTCGGGAAAGTCTAGTACAACAATCCACCACCATGGCCCCTCACTTAAATCACAGGTGCTCATTTGAGAAATCGAATTTAAGACTAGTGCGCTTAATCACACAATTCTAAGTGCGTCCTAATCAAGTGAGCTACCCATGGGTGGGTGCCATCGTTAAACCATCTTTATTCTAAAAGGTAACTTTAACTAGTGGTTTACTCATATGCATGGGACTATAGCTTAAATTATGGAAAGCTCTTAAAGATGAGCGTTTTGTGTTGATACAAGATTGATACTCATGTTGCTTGACGGGCTCTCCCTCTTTTATTGCCTTATACTATTTTAATTTTTGCCTTGGAGGCTAAGGTGGCATGCTAGTAGGAGTCGATCCAGATGGGTCTGTCTAAGGGGAAGTGAGCTTAGCAGGATGTTTGGTCACTAAGATTTATGGATCGAAGCTTTTGCTTGATTTTGAGTGCTTAACTAAATTAAGCGTTCAATTCTAGTTTTTCCTTCTCTTTCTTCTCTAATCCTGAAATTTTTACAGAAATGATGGGGACCATAGATGACTCAGTGAATTCAGATCGATTACTCTTTGATCATCGACCACTTGAATTGAATTCAGATGACTATGAACGTGTTTGCCATATACCGAAGAAAAAGGTGTTTTTTATTGTGTTCATAAAAGTCAACATTCTTTTAATCTATTTTATTAGAAGCTTTGTTGCTTTGCTGAAAGTTTCGTAAATTTTGTGAAGGGCGCGAATTTTAGGGATTTGCCTGGCGGTCGTGTGTCCAGACAACAAAGTTGAATGGGACCCTGATGTTCCCAGGGTTTATCTGGCCTCGGGGAAACCATTGGTAAACCTATACATCAATTTGTACTTCCCTCAGTTTCTTTTTTTGACAGAACTTTGTTCATCATCCCTAATGACATCTAGTTCTCCCTTTGCAAGTTTTGATACAAGAATTGTTGTCTTTCTGCAGGTCCCCAATTATGCAATGTCGTTTACGAATGGTTCTTCCTCAAAGTAAGTGTTAAGGTGCTTCGGTACATAGTCTTTGTTATTTCAGTGGTCCGACCTCTTCGATTTTTTTAGGCCTTTTGCACGTGTATGGTGGGATGAAACTGTGCCTACTGTAGTGACTAGAGCAGAACCGCACAACCAGGTATGCTACTTCCCTTGATTAGGGGCAAAATTCGATTCGGAGATGATTTCATGTCCAATCTTTTTTGGTTTCTACACTTGTGGTTGTCGAGTAATATGGAGTTTTCGAAAGTTAAATTCTGTCTAACCTCAGTGAGGACGACCTGTGTCGTTCTATTTTTTGAAACTAAATGTTGTCTAGTTGCTAAAATAGCTTAAATTGTTAACCATGATGAGATTTTATTTTATGAATATTGTTCCGAACCTATGAAGTTGCTTCACTGTAAAGTTAATGTGTTGTTTTAGCTGAACCTTGGATTTTTCTTGCTGCATGCCCAGTGCCGTGTCAAAAGCTACCGTCTATTAAATCTTTAAGCTGAAAAGTCTAGCAAAGTTATTCATGTAATTAGAAATGATGAATAAGCAATGTCTCACCAATTCTTTGATTAACTATGCAGGCAATATTACATACCGAGCAAGACAGTTTTTACAGTTCGTGAAAATGCAAGGCTTCGGGGATTTCCTGATTATTACAAGCTTAGTGGCCCCATTAAGCAGAGGTAACTATTTGGTAAATGATGCCTTTCTTTGATTCGTCAGCTTTGCACACACCCGCATTTTACATAGGCCATTAGTTAAACCGAAATGCGCCCCAAATTACACGGGAGGTCTTTAAGTGTGATTACATGATGTTGTGAGCTGCATAGCGTGAATGCCAGTAGGGTGTACATATACTTGGGTTGAATGTGTATTGCAAGGTATTAATTATCTTTTTATTTAGTACTTTTAGGATCAAAGCTGTTATATTTTGAGCACGTCCTTTGGGTTTTATGCTTATAAATTGTGCTGCAGTGAGGGCGTTTATTTCCGATATCTACCAAGGCACTAGATTTCATCATCAAGTAGATCATTTATCATCAAATTCTGAGACAACTTGTGTTGATTTTACTAGGCGTAACAATAGTAACTTTAGCCGCTGGAGTTCGGATACAACGTACACTTGGTACGAGCATTTTCCTTCCGATCACAAGAAAATCTAGAGATATGCGTAGCAAACTCAGTTGAAACTAGAAATGCTAGCTATTTATCTATTGACACTGAACAGTAAAAAAAAGCAGTGGCTCGGGAGAAGGTTATAGTGTACACGCACATGCAATGTATAAATAACCCATCATTTTTTTTTCTGAAGGCCTTTCAGAAAATTTATCTACTGAAGCATGGTGCAGGCAGGTTAGTGACAAGAAACAAATTATTCCTAAGTGCTACTTTGTCAATTCATTGTCTTCATTTTTTTTATGTTCTAGTTTTCCCAGGCATCTCATTAGGTTTCTCAAAAGGAGCCTCGCTGAATTTTTGTTAGCACAAGGAGGTTTCATTTACACGTAGACCTGAGTAGTTGTGTACTTCTACTCACGTTGATTCTCCCATATTTTACCAGGTACATTCAAGTTGGAAACGCAGTTGCAGTTCTTGTAGCTAAAGCCTTGGGATGCGCATTGGATCAAGCTGTCCAAAAAAGTGCCAATGACGATCCGTTGTTTCCGTTGCCTGATGCATTCGTTAATAGATCCAAGCAACGATCTTCTGCGAGATTATATCACTATGATTTGGAGCGGAAGCCTTGCGTTAAGCTGACGAGGTTATCCCGGAAGGAGGCCGTAATAACAAGCCCACCAATGAAGGGGTCGGCTACTAGCACAGTCTCTACATTCACTCAATCCCGCTTGATCTTTTACATATTTTATGTATCATCATATTTTGTTACTTAATTATGGCTACACGCCAGGCTATGATACGATGTGTCAGTTGTACCGTCGGAAGCTGGCCTCTTCCCAATTCTTTTTTTCCTTGTTTTGATGGAAGGCCTTTCCCCTAATTATTACTTTAACCTCCTCTAGTTGTAAGGCTCAGGTAATTTTAGTTGGTTCTTGTCAGTTAATTTTAATAACATGGTAATTTAATCTTCTTGAGAACACTAAAGAACCAAGCTACCTATAATTTGTGTACATATCAAAATCACGAGTTTGCATTTTGGCGAGCACGATGGGAATCACTGGGGTCGAGGGGCATTTTGCCGGGTAAGATGAACTTGTTCGAGACACCAGGGCTTTTGAATTTTCTCTTTTCTTATCATTTATATATATTTTTTCTTTTCTATTTTCCCTTATTTTTTTTTAACTGCTGGAGATAACGGCCCTCACTGGCGACTGCAGAGGCTTGGCAACTCTTATCAGCTCTTAAAACTAAAAAAAATGTAAAAGAAAAAAATAAAAAAAACATTAGAAAAGAAATGAAATTTAGAAAAATTGAAAATACAAAAGTTGTCATTGCCAGCGCCGATCGTACCACATCGGATGTTTTGCATCCACTTTAGTGAATTCCATTCAAATTTGGTTGGAAGAATTACATTGATAAATTGTTAAATATTTAGGATTAAATTAACATAATTGAAAAGTTTATGATTGAATATAACATGAACTAGAAGTTTGAATTTGAGTGCAATGGTGGAGATTAATTAGTTCGGAAGTTTTGGTTATGCCATAGTAAAAAATTTACACTAATAATTAGGACGTGGTTCGTATGTGATTCAAGAAACAGTTGAAGGAGTTCCTTTATCATCTTTTCCATGATTATAATTTTCTTGTAGCTTTTGACTATATTATCTCCCCATAGCAAGAACAGCGATTCATCACAACTCAACCATCATGACATACAAACAAGGTGGGTAGAGATCATGAAGAGGCAATTTTGTCCCCTGTATCAAACCAAAAGAAACAAGAGACTCTAATACAAACTACAAACCAACTTAATGGACCACAAACATATCCCGAAGAAGCGACAAGAGAGGACGAGTTCATGCCCTAAAGAGTTTAGCTATGCCAAAAGCAGCGGCGGACGCAACTGCGCCGATGAGGGCGGTCTGGAACGCGCTCTTGAATGGTCGATTCCCGGTGAAGTAGCCCTTGATGAACCCAAAGATGAGCAAGGCGGTTATGGTCACCACGACCGACGCGATCAAGGCGTCTTGGGCGATTGGTAGGATAATGTACGGCGACAACGGTACCATCCCGCCCACGACATAGGAAAACGCTATGGTGGCTGCACTCCACAGGGCTCTCAGCCGATCCGGCTCCTCGAGCCCGAGCTCGAACCTGAACCAAAAGATGTTAACTAGGATATATCCAGGTTGAAGTCTTTAAAATTTCTTTGCATGAACGGTGACTACGAGATTACTTCATCATGAAATCTAGCCAGGCTTGAGGATTCCTCCTCAAAGCATTCACCACGGGCTCGTATTCATGCGGCTCCACACCGTACCGCGAGAGGATCTCTGCGATTTCAGCGGCCTCTGCGATTTAACGTTCAATAGATTAGCACAATCTATCATTCTTTTCCCAAATACTCACGGCAAAATCAAAGGATGAATGCGTTGGAAGTCTCATAGCTTATCATAAACATGTAAATCAGTCCTAAAACTTATTAATCAATTCATAAAATTTCCAAAAAGTGTAATTAAAGTCTTAAAAACTTGTATTATAATTGTGCTGTCGTGATAAGATTTAATACTTTCAGTGCACTTATCCTTAAAATCAAGAGGAGTACCTATGTCAGGGACATTGACGATCTCTTCTTGCTCTCTCTTGAGCTCCCTCGCATAGTGATCAGCTTCACTCTTTGCCGCTAGATACCTGCATGGCGTTGTTTTCTCTTTTTAAGGATTAGAAACTCTCTCCCCCGCTATGTCTTCACAAACTCATGAAATTATATACCATAATGAACATATTTAGTGCAATCGTAATTACCCTCCAAGCCCCATAGAGATAGCGCCCGCCACAACTTCCGCGATCCCGGCGATGAGGATGATGCCCGACTGCACTTGAGCCCCGGACAAGCCGGCGGCGAGGGCGAAAGGGACGGTGAGGCCGTCGGAGACGCCGATGATGACGTCCCGGACGACCTCGCTGGACATGAAGTGCTTCTCCTCATGGTCTTGGAGAAGCAGCCTCTGCTTCTCTAGGTCAACATGCCCATTTTCCGCCATTGATGCACCACTGTAGAGCTATTGTCAACGCAGAAAAAGGAGAGGGCGAATGGAGAGACTTGAGAGAGAGAGAGAGAGAGAGAGAGAGAGCGAGAGAGAAGCTGGACTCTCTCTTTGGGGGGCAATGGGAATGAAGCTGGCGATGGTTTAGGGTTTGTATTTATAGGGAAAGAACGTGGTTTTATGAAGAGAAGGACAAAATAGTCAGTGTCGCGCCTTTTGATGATCTTATTCGTATAAACCCTACCTTCGTCAAGCGCGCATAATACCAAAAAAAAAAAAAATACGGAAAAATTGCAAGATACATTGCTTAACGACAGGCTCGTCGTCCACCTACGAATAACGTGAAATTCTTGTGGTAATGTCCAAAGAGGATGACTGTGCCGATCGTTCCTTCTCACCCTATTTATTTGCTAAAGAAAAAATTATCTTTCGTCAGCTAATAAGAAGGGTGCAGATTTTTTTCAAAGTTTTTCACTAAATGGCGTAAAGTGAAAAGAAAACAAAGCGCAAAATACTATTTACATCTGGCAAACGGCTTTAGCTTAAAGGCCTTTTGTAAATATACAAAGATTTTTTGAACGGATGCTCTCTCAAGCGCACCCTAGGACCTAGACACAGCTCATAAAAAGGAAAGTCCACTGTTAATTTTTTTTTTTTTTTACAATAAAAGGTAAATCGAGATAAGTAATCGTCAAGATGAGTTTATGTTCAACTAGAGCCATTTAAAGAAAAATGGACTTTTTTTTTTCACAGAATGGCCCTCAGATTTGAACACGCGTACAAGTGAAAGCTAAGACAAATCACTTATTATTGCATAAGAAAATTAATAATTAATTCACGAAAAATCGAATTCTTATCAATTCAGCTATATATATATATATGTGTGTGTGTGTGTGTGTGGGGATTGGCGTTGGGTGGGGTTTTACCTTGTCCGAAATATTCCTTTACGATCTCTCCGTTGACGGCTTTAATGGGACATCGAATTACAACAAAATAATTAGTTAACCATTAGAACAAATCAAATCTTGAATTAATCTTTTTGGAGGTTGGCGATAAATGACCGGGTTGTCCGGTTGCACATTAAGAGAGAGTCACCGCGCAGATTCCGTAGTGAGGACAAAAAAAAAAAAAAAAAAAAAAAACAAAGGCACAGTGGGGGGTGGGCCGTGGGCGGTCGATGGTGACGGGTGCACCTGTCTTCTTCTACATCCGGCCGCCGTAGATTGGGGCTTCCCTTCTTAAAAAAAGAAAAAGAAAAAGAAAATGCCTGTCCTTTCAATTCGGCTCAATTTTTGTCGTTTCGCGGGGAAGGCTTTTTGGGTTGGCCGCGGGTGTGTGTGTGTGTGTGTGTGGCACACGCCTTCTCATCCAAAAACACTTTTAAATTGACACGCGCCTTGCCTTGCCCCATGCCACGTCAAACCGGCGAAAAGGACAAAAAGCAAGGCAATTTATTGTCACAATCTTAACATAAATTCACCAATTATCACAATATTTAAAATTAAATTAAAAATTTATTTATTTTGCTAAAAATAAGCGATTTGAAAAATATTTTTTAAAAAGTAATCGCAATATCGTTTAGAAAAATTAATCAACGAAAAATATTTTTATCATCTATAATAATTTATGTCTAATTAATTTCAAAGACGATGAGAAAAAAATTATTTATTTAATTTTTTTAAAAATATAAATTATTAATTTTTAAAAAATATTTTTTAAATTACTCATTTTGAAAGGATTGAACGGGCCTCCGTTATCTTCACCACTTGCCATCGCCCGGTACAACGTGGGAGACATCCTTTCGAGTCGGAAAAGATTTGTAAAAGCTTTGGGATTCCGTCTTCCTCTTCTGGTTTCGGGATCGTGGCCGTTGATTTTTTTTTTTTTTTTTTGGGGTCGAATGTGGCCGTTGATTTCACGTGTTGCTTTCGGGCGTGTGTCACACACAGGCCCTCCATCCGTTTTTAAAGCTATTTCCGGACGGCCGTGCCGTTTTTGCAGGTCCAATTCTAAGTATCAATCAAGCTTTTACTCCATTAGGTAAGGTCCACCACATGTATTTTCTTTTCACCAGCCTCCTCGTCGATCGGATAAGATGCTGATCAAAGTCTAAGTATCAATCGGGACATCGAATCTTTTACGCTTGAACGCTAATATTTCGTGAATCAAATAGGACACGGATTAGGATCTCGGAAATTTGTCCGAATGCGAATTTTTTTTTTTTTTTATGCCGGATGATATGAATGAAGGATTATGGTGCTGGTTCTTGATATAGTTTTTTTTTTTTTAAAACACATCCAAGGGAGAAAAACAGGGGAAAGCGTTGAAAACTAAGTCGAGCTTTTTTTTAAAAAAAAAAATCAAAACATATATTTTGCAAGAGGAAATGTTCATGATTGGGGGCCCATAAAGTCAACCATATGCATCTGAAGCATGGAGTTACGTGGTGGAGTGAAACTAGCATCGTCTTGCATTCCCACTCCCGTGAAATCAAAAGATCAAACTTTATTCAGCTCTTGAAATATCATGCCACACTTAACAATTTGACAAGTAAGATTTCTCAAAGAAGCACATGAAAGTAAAATAAAATAAAATAAAAATAAAAATAAAAAATCGCCGGATAATGAGTCTGGAAAGCACGGGACTTAGTCAAGGGATTGACGCGGACCGAAGCGGGTCGATATATCAAATCGTATCGACGTCACCTTATATTGGAAATATATGAACTCTCTCGGCACGTCAGGCGTGAGTGAACTTATGAACAGAAATTATCTTTCTTTTTTTTGTTGGTCTTGGTCCTTACAAGTTAATAATTAATGATTGGGTCCATTTCGTCCAACCATAATAATTGAACCATGTGTCGGCCACACGCACCTACATCAATTAAAGAGACGTAGCGCCAAAAGAGAATTGGCCGGCAAAATCGATATCATTGCACCACATGCGGGGCGTGATGCGTCTCTTTCCAGACCCAGATGCCCTTCACTTCTTGGAAAGAAATAGGGAAGCCAAAAAAAAAATAAAAATACTTTTCTAAGTTCAATCAAGAATCTACTCCAATGGAAAGTTCCACGGCTAAACCACCGTCAAATCTATACGGCTTGATCTCAATGCCATCGCCAACTGTTCCGGGGGCCCAATTATGGCCTAATTACAGATGTTCGACGATAGCAAAATTACTCTTTCTCATCTCCACCCGTGGTATAGAGCAAATACTCAAGTGTCTGCTTGACTTAATCTGGTGTCCGGTCCGGGGGCTCCAGCCGTCATCATTCATTTTGCGACACTTCACATCCAATCCGATCCAAGCAAAACATTATAAACACGTGAAGCATTACTAATATGCCATTTTCGTTCCACCGAGGAGAACCAAAAACTTCTACATAAGATGTCACAAAAGGTCATGAGGCCACTGAAACTAAACAGTAAACATCTTGTAGATTGGAGAAAGTATACACTAGTGTCTCCTACTGCTCAAATACATTGTGACCCCTTTCATCTGGGAAAAAGCACAGTAATGTGTCCTCAGGGTCACAGTCCAAAGAAAATTCAACATGAC
This sequence comes from Rhodomyrtus tomentosa, assembly GCA_028455895.1. NCBI lineage: Eukaryota > Viridiplantae > Streptophyta > Magnoliopsida > Myrtales > Myrtaceae > Rhodomyrtus > Rhodomyrtus tomentosa. Next base: position 4,328,992 of record JAPCWY010000003.1, on the reverse strand, counting down.
CCGTTCAGCATAAGAATCCCAACCCCTATAAGCATGACAGTCAAAATTTTATCGCACAATAAGATGGAAGAAAGCAAACTACAATAATCAGCTTTTCCTATGCTACGGTGGAGTGAGAGTGATGTACATTGGAGGGGCACCTGTACCTCGCATCTGCTCTCCAGGCAAATGTACAAGCAAGGGATATTTTCAGTTCGTCGCATCATTCTGCTAAAACTGCTCCAAATGTATGCAAAACTGGATATTCTTAATCCAAGGAGAAGGCTCCATTGCAGTACCTGGTTTATTTACAAACAGATAGTCAACGACACGGAGTTTCAAGTTAACTCTTTTCTTCGGTCATCCGAAAAAATGTCAAAAGTGACAAGATAAAGAGTAAACTCAAATGGAAACACGTAAAATTCTGTTAGAATCAGGAATTCAATATATAAGATGGCACAAGAAGTGTCACTTTTTTGAGAACTTCAATGGAAAAAAAAATGGAAAAAATGCCCGCGCAAGAAGTTCAGTTGAATTAGGGGATAATATGTCCCCTGGCACAATGGCAAAGCACAATTTGAAAAAAAAAAAACAGATAAGAGACACTACCTGTTGCTGAACTTCTGAACCGCATCAGAGGCATAAAGAAGGGTCTCGTTGGCGTTTTCAAGAACCATGTAAAGCTCTTTTCCCCTTGTAACTCGAGTGATAACCCAAGCATTGTTTCTAGCCCTAGTGCATATTTCGAGATCTTTCTCATGATCATCATTATCCCATCTCGCCCTGCTTTTTTCTATGTCAACCTCTTCTCTGAGCTTACTCAATGCAAGCAAAGAATCCTGCAAAAGAAATTCATCTCAAACATCTGCCTTTATGAATTGCAATTAAATTCTGAAGCATACAAAACATATACGCAGGAGGGGCCGTAGTTCCAACTTGCAAAATTGCTACTGGGAAAAAAGGAACTTAGCTTCAAAACCCCCCTCGTCCCCCTCCCAAAAACTAAAAAAAAAAAGGGGGGGGGGGGGGGGGGAAAGCATAGTCCGGCTGTTAAACTGGCAAATGCCATATATAGTAGACGTGATGATAGTTAAGTAGCTACTTCCCCTCCCAAAAACCGAATAAGCCAAAACAAAAAGCCTATTCGTGCTAGCTAAATGGGCACGTGCCATATGATGTAGATGCGCTAATAGGTAAGGAGATAACAGATCCTTCGTAACTTAGCAAATCGCGAAATTTGGTTGTAAGAGAACACATCAAGAATTAGCTGACTTAACTGCACTATGTTGACGGTAGACTCCAGTATTTGTCACTGAAGTTACACCCAGCACATAAATTGCTTAGGATCCAAAGAAAGTTTAAAGTTGGATTAAATAGGGAACTGTGGAAGAGGCTCCATAGAAAATGGACCTTGCATAGTTATATATAGCTCACCAAGCACTCTGGTTAATGCACTACACTGATGGCCCATTGATGCAACTACCTGAGTCAGGCACTTTATAGGGAAGCAGAGCTCCAAATAATAATCTAAATTGCCCAGGAAGAAATTATGTTTGTTATTAGCAAAGGCTAGCCTCTCAGGGTAAAGTTATCTTCTACAAATAGGCCACACATAAAAATAAACAGTTACAGTAATTGACCTTTGTTAGTGTAGTAACTTTGCCAGGCGGCGAAGCCCGGGATAAGTTTCTGTCACCATCTACAAGCAAATAACGGTATCCACTGACATGGTACGCATTCTCACCACCCCATCCTTTTGAAAGCTTTTCTTCAACTTTCAACATCTTCAATGATGCCTGGCAATTCAGCAAAAAAGAATTAATTCAGCTAATGGCCGGTGGGTAGGAAGTCAAATATGGCACATGGTTAAAAGCAAGAGCTTTCCCTAAGCCTTTGATAGGTGGACGAGCAGCTTTAAGGAAAAATCACTATATGTAAATGCTTTACATTCTCATCAAGCCTTTTCTGGTGACATCTTCTTCAAAGTGAATAAACTGGAGAATAATCATACAAAGAAGTCCTCCACGAATCAACTCACAAGAAAGGCATGAATTCTCTAATTCCTAAAGGAATGGTCTTTGAGACCAACATGAAGATTCAAGATGATTTTTGTCATCTTCAGCATTTCCCCCCCCCCCCCCCCCCACTCTATCCAAATTTACCTAGAACTCAGAATACTATAATATGAGGGAATGCGTTTGCAAACACAACCTACAACACCCATGGATGGAACAAAACTAAAAAATATGTACATTGAATTAAGCTCCAGTGCTCAATATACTGAAAAAGCAACTAGTCCTGATGCCGAGAATTCTCTTAAGGAGTAAAAGACAGCTAGTTCAAGTCCTTTTCCAGCAACTTATATCTAATCCTTGCCGACAGATACCAAATCAGCCACGACAAGTTGACAAAAGTCAATCGCATTGAATACAAAACAAATAGCATTTAAGTAAGGTGATCATGCTATTTGCATAGCATGATTCGTGAAGGAAGTACAAAACCAACTAAGTGGATGTGGACATCATGGTTCCTTCACGGCGTCCAGCTTTGTCTATCATAGAATAGCAAGGTACACACAAGTGCACCGAGATCACAAAGTCCAATGCAGCATGTCAATGTATACAACCATTATAACTCTAGAGAACAACATTACCCCAATACAAACTAGGAAAACTTATGGAGTTCCGTACTTCAAAGTTTCAATAGCAGGAAATCAGAATCACAGATATGTTAGATACTTAGTCTACAAAGCATGAATAGAAAAGGCTCAATGGTACTAGAATTTGATACTGGCAACATAAACACATAAATATAGAGTGTCACCTATACAAGAAAGATAGGCAATTGACACTAAATAACTAGTACATAAAACGGCACCAGAAACTGCCCAGCCATGAACAAGGATGAGCCACAAGAATATGAAAATGTGTAATAACGTTAATGTCAGTAATAATGGTAATAACCCCTAATTTGATAGATTAGCTTTGCCATCTTAATTAGCATATTAAAATGCAAGTTAACCTTGAAATTCCTAGCAACACATAACTCATATAAAAGTATAGCAGTATGAGAACAACAGCTAAAACAGACAACAGTGGAGGACTAACGTTTTCAAGGACTAGCTGCTTCAGTGCGAAAATGCCTTGTTCCCCATTAATGACAGAGGACACAGGAATCAGAAGGATCAAGGTAAGGCCCTTGAGCTGATAAGCACAGAGATACATTTTCTCTTCAGTCTGCTGGAGCCAAATTGATGGGGTGACAGAAACTAAGCTCCCAGGCTCAGCTTGCCAGATATCTGTGATAAGAAAACCGTCCTTTCCTCTGGACCATCTGTCATGCTGCAGAGGTCTCATGGCATGACTCTGATCGTCACCTGCGGAGGTACCACGTGAACCATGGAAAGGTTCTGAAAGAGAAGTTGGGCTTCCCACAGCAGGCCCTGTCACGGCAGCGGATGCAGTACTTCCCTTAAGTAGATAGGACCAGGAGCTTGATCCCGTAGAGAGAGCACGAGGAGTCAATCTTAGTACAGCATATGTAAATAGATTGATGGCATCATCCTGAGAAAAAGGAGAATGATGACAGCTAGGTCAAGATAGAACTTTACCGTGAACCATCTTGTCAAGTTTTAAGACAAAAAAGCTGAATAAAAATGGATTAACGAAAATAGAAAACTGGAATAAGCTTTACAACTAAAACATACTGGAGAAAGTGTCGTCGAAACTAGAAGGTCCTGAAACAAGAGTAATGAGTGGCATGATGGGCTTCCAGTGCACGATTCCACAACCCTGACAAGCGACTGACAAAACAGCAGTATAACTATTTGAGAGAATCCACCATGGCAAATGTATGCATAGCAAAACTTGCACAAATAACCAAGCATTAGAGGAGCTGCCCAATTTGTCAGTACATTAACAAGGCACTTTATTTCCCAACAGAGCATTGTGGTCGGCAATAAAAAAGTACTGGTGCGTCGTGCCAATAAAAATCATTGCAAACTGGCAACTACATTCCCCAGAGAATCATGCAGCAAGAAAATTGTACAAAACCTACCTGAACTTCTATTGCAGCCTCACGTCCTACAGTCAGCATCTGTACTGTTCCACGCTCCTTCAAAGAATCACGGAATGATGGTAATTGGAGTTTCTTCGAAGAGAGAAAATCTGCCTCAAAGAGAAAATTTATGTGTGAGGTGCCAGAAACAGGAGCTTCAGCACAAGTGGAGTAGCAGAAATCCACAGGCGACCATTTGATAGAGCAAACTTCGCATTACCCCAGCAGCAGTAATCCAATGGAGAGCGCTTTTCAAATGCTGACAATTAGTGACTTACGATGAAATAGTAGATAATATGATGCTCAGAAAAACTTGCACGTTAAATAAAGAATGTTACTATGGTCAAAATACTGCACAAAAACTCACCACTAAGATAATCCATGATGAATATGTACAGTTGAGATCTGATCAATCCTGCAGCCGGTTCCTTCTCAAGCAATGACCTTATAGACCCATGGAACATCAAGAAAAGGGAGTGGACTTCCTTTAGGACATTTCTCAAAGCGCCAACTCTCCAAACTGCTTCTGCTTCCTTGTTTTTCTCAACAATCTTACAAAAGGAGGAGGAAAGTGTAACTAAGGGAAAAGAAAGAAGACGTTGAAGCTTTAAAATACTAGAGCGCAAAAGAGATGGGACAAAAAACACACCATGACCATCCAAATATCTGGTTCTGCCTCAAAGAACACATGAGAGTGCCTCTCTGCTTCAATGACCTCACAAGCAGCCTCAGGAGAGAAAATCCTTGACCCCACAAAGAACAAACACGAAACAAGCTCATTCCACTAAACCGAAATAAACGAACTTTTAACAAGCAAAAAGCTCTCAGCAACTGAAACAAAGTTTGGTGATCATCTAGTCAACGTCACTTCATAAAGAATCCAAAGGGTCGGTCACCAACCTTGTGAAGGTGATGAGGCCCTCGCACAGGCCAATTACGGAGAGCTGAGAGGAGAAGGGCAAATCAGCGGGATAAAAGAACAAGATCTTGTCCAGCTCTTGCCCCTCATTTTGCCCTCTTGTCAGGTCGAAGATACATAATTGCATGCCCTCGCTGTTGCTCGCAACCGACGACAAGCCCATTATGGCATCAATTCAGCACTAGATACGATATCCTCCGATCAGAGGATCAAAGGGCCGTCGAAATTGGAACGGCTCAGCGAGCTGGGAAGACTGATTGGACATGGAATTAGCTGAAGCAAACAAGAAACGGAGAAACGAGCAAAGACAACAAGGGAAAAAAAAAGAAGAAAAAAGAGTTCGCAATCGGAACCGCGATTACGCACCGATTGCAACCATTTCCAGAACAAAAGTCCGCGCAGCGTAGATGAGTCGCTACTCGTACGCGGGAATCTGCGAACGAGGCCGGAACGGAGATGCGTCCTCCGAGGTGACTTCGACCTAATCTCACTTCGAGACAACGAAGGGAGCGTAGAGGAGAGAAGACGATGACGTGGAGCTCCGTGGCGTGGTCGTTGCCGTGTCCTGTGTGTGTTTTGAATGGCAGGTAGCGACGAAAAATGAACAGTGAAATGTGGCTCACATGGAATCGACGAAAGGAAAACGGACGCTCGGGCAAACTTTGGGCTCCTCTGTTGATGAAAATTGCAGAACGTGTCGCTTGATGTAGGAAGATGATCATGAAGATTGTGAGAATATCCATCAAATGGAACTCAAATGAATTTTGACCCAAAAAAAAAAAAAAAAACCCCCACCAATAACAGGTCGTCAATTCACCGATTAAATCATTTAAAATATCGAAGCGTCGAGTAAAAATTGATTTCACTGTATTAATTTATTAAGTAGATGTTTAATTAAATTTATTGGATCCTTATTACCTACTTATCTCCTTTCTTATTTTATTTTTCTTACTTTTAAGGGCCCAATTCTAAGACTAATGCAAGACTCACTCGAATGAATTAATTTAGTTAGTTGGTGGACTGATTGGAACGAATCGATACCAGTTCTGATCCAAAATATTTCCACCATCCAATTGAATTCAACCAATTCGACTCGCCGGTCCGATCCTAATTTTCTGCCTCGGTCGCCGCGGCTCAACCCCGCCGCATGTTTCGCCTCCTCCGTGGCTTCATTAGAAGGCACCCATATCTCACATGCAAATCTTGTTGCCCTCCATGTTGGTGGAAATTGCAGCACTGCCATTGTGAGCATTCGGCGTTGGGTTTCGAACAATAGAGTCCGGATGCTCCTTCGCCACTTCGTAAAACTCGGTAACCCGTAAAATCTAATTTAAGGCCAAACAAGGGAAAAATAAAACTAACCCACGAACCATCTCCATTCCCCCTTTTTTTTTGTGGGGCCGCGGACGGGCCAGTGTGGACCGCACGATGATCAAGTTGATCATCTCAACGGCTAATGAGCGATCTGAATTCAGCGCAGGATATGTGGAGCGATACACTGCATCGCGCCCCTTCATGACGAGATGGTTTGGTTACGTCCCCGTCCATTAAACCCACGTAAAACCACTCTCCCGAACTCCCTTAACCGTCTCTTCTTCTTCGTCTGCTTCTGCTGCTGCTGCTGCTGCTCCTCACAAACTCTCTCTCTCTCTCTCACTCTCGCACACGCAGAGTCGTCGTCGATCATCCAACTCATGACGGCATTGTCTCGAAGCTCGAACTCGTTCGGCGAGTTCAAGTTGAACCAGAGTGGGAGCCGAACCAGATAGGAACCCCCCTGAAAATGTTGCCGCCGCCGCGGATACACAAGATGCTCCGGTCGAAGCTTCCTCAGAGGAGGCGGTCTCAGTTCTCTCCTCTTCCTTGCTTCTCGCGCAACTCCACTATCTCCGCTTCCGTGGATTCCAGCTACTTGGACGGCGAAGTCTCCGTCGGGACGGTGGATGCGAAGAACAAGAAGAAGAGCGCGAGCACTCGGAAGAGGCGATGGGATGCTGTCGGAGGCGGCGATCGCGAGTTTAGGAGAGTCACGAGGTCGTCGCACAAGCGACAGGAGGAGGACGACCACAGAGTTGGTGAAGTTGCTGCGAAGGCCTCAGCGTCGGAGTCGTGCTCTGGTTCTTCTTTCGAGGTCGATTCCAAAGCGGAGAGCTCCCAGTTGAATGCGCGATCGGAAATCTCTTGCGTTCACCAGCATTCGCCTGCCAAGTCCAGTGTGTTCTCCAGCGAATTGACGAGGAGCAGAAATGCCGAAAATGAGGTCGTCTCTCTTCCGTCTTTTGTTGACTCGTGCTCTAAGGCAACTAGCGGTTTCCGATGTACCGAATTGGAGGACGAGACGCTTGAGGTCGAATGCTGTGAGAACAGAGCATCGTCGCAGATCATCTCTGAAACATCGAAAGATCATGTCACCGGCTGTTTACTCGCTTCAAAGTCGGAATCGACCGTCGATCAAAATCCAGGCTACATCAACTACGACACTGACCTCGCCTGCACCGAGCAAATCGCGTACGACGACATCTCGGACTACTCTTCTGGTCTCGATTCATTCTCCGAGCTATTCGAGGAAAACTTGGACGAATACTCCTCCGAGTACATTCTGTCGGTTTCGTCTGAATCTGGATTTGTGTTCTCCGAGAAATCGGATGAAGATTCGAATCCTTCCCCAACCTTCTCTTTGCTCCTCCAGTACAGGGAGCAATTTTCCAGATCAATTACCCGTTCAGACGACCACAAAACTAGTCTCATTTCTGAAGTAAATGTAAGCTGTTTCTGTGGTGCGTACGATTTTTCATTGTTTGAAATTTGAATTTGATTAATTTCTGTGAACTTGAATTTTAGCTTGGGTATGGCGACGAGGGGGATGCGGAGAGCTATCGGTTGTTGAGAAATAGAGAGAGGAGAGAAGTCTTCTTGCGTAACTACGTCGAGGAGTACGGCGAGCCGGTGAATAAGGAAAGGACACGAATGGTTCACTGGATTATTGAGGTGAGCTACTGGCAGAGTTAGGCCCAAGTTTTCCCTCTTCATCTTTAACTGGATAAAAAATGTGGATGGCCAAGACATTCCATGTCAATTCACGATTAACGCTGAGATGTTTTGCTTTGCACACATCGCATTGGCCGACATAGAGTTTGAATGTATGGGCTCTTCCTCTTTCTCTCTGATATATTGCATCGATCTGTTGAAATCCATTTATAGTCTTCATATGTTGCTTATAGAAACTACATTCGCATGACATACAGATAATTGCATACATACCTCACTGTTAGATCCACGCCTGCACATAAGAGATTGCTTCAAGCTGGACAACACGTCATGCCTATATATTGACGTGGATCTTGGTTATGTATCTTTCTTTCGTGCTGTGGTCCTTCCTTTGACCTCTTATAAGCTTGATTTTCCATGTTGACAGCAATCTACCGTAAGAGAGCTCCACAATGAGACTTTGTTTCTAGGGGTGAGCCTCTTTGACAGATTCCTTACTAAAGGATACTTCAAACAGCGAAGGAACTTTCAAATTGCTGGAATAGCCTGTCTTACCCTAGCCACCAGGATCGAAGAGAATCAACCTTACAATAGGTAATCATGTTTATCTCCTTCATTTTCCTTCATATAGAGGGATGCTCATCGAAGCCCTCGTTGGGCTTACATCATGACAACTCCAAAGATTTCCCATCTCTAATGAATTACCAATCATCTCAACCTTCACTATGTCCGAGTTGCCACTAGTAACTTACAATCACTCTACTGCATAACTCATTTTTGGGTGATAGACATCCAATTGGTTTATGCTGATATCCTAACAGATGCAAATGGAACTGGTATTTCAGCATAAGACAAAAGAACTTCCGTGTGGGGAGTGACACCTACAGCAGATGCGAAGTGGTGGCAATGGAGTGGTTGGTACAAGAGGTTCTCAACTTTCAATGTGCATTGCCTACCATACACAACTTCTTGTGGTACAGTCCATATCTTGTCTGCGCAAACCTCTCTTCATTGTGTTGGACCTACTTTTGAAACTTTGCAAATTCCATTCACTTGACTAATCTGAGTAAAGTCAGTGATTTCGCTGAGTATTACTGAAACATGAATAATCGATTGCAGGTTCTACTCAGGAGCTGCAAGAGCTGATGCTAGAGTGAATAAGAGGGCCATTAACCTGGCAGCTTTAGCTCTGCTAGACCATGAGCAGCTGTCCTACTGGCCTTCCACGGTTGCAGCTGCGCTTGTCATCCTGGCATCAGTGGAAGATGCATCCTGCAAGCGAGTCATGCAGGTAATTAAACCTGTCTTAAAGCAGTTTCAATTGATGCATGTGACATGTTTAAGCACCAATGTTTTTTGAAGACTTCAATAGCTAAATTGTTGTTCAAGGCACCAAGTCTTTTTAAATATGCCGCAAGTTAGCCCAACATGACGCAATGAAACATCAACTGCCTTGGCGAGGATTCCATGTCTTGCTATACCATTCTCTTGTTTGTCAGAGAAAATTTAATGGCATTGCACTCTGACTGACTGATCCAATATAGGAATTGATCACATTCATTTCTATCTCCTTAATATTTTCTTCTGATTTTACAGGTTCACCACAGAACAGAAGATGACGATATAGTGAGATGCATAGAGGTATGTCTGCGGGTTCATAGTTAGTCTAGTTCTGCCTGCTTCTTTCTATCGCATTTCTTCGCCATTCATATGTGACATTTTATTTTGTGAGGCTGCACCCATCTGAGCATTCTCCATGACACAAAATGTTTAATCTAGTCTTAAATTTTCAGCATCTTTCCCTCAATTAGAGCCAATGACACAGTGTGCTCTAATCTTGGCAGAGCTTGCAGTGGGTAGCAAGTTACATTGCGGAAATAGAAGATTGACGATGCGGTAAATCAGCCTTATGTTCAATTAAAATCTCTGCTTTTCATTATTATCCATACGATTGATTGATTAAAAAACATTCTTTCGTATGCTACAGAAGTTCATTGAGTCTAAAGCCCTAAAGGCAATACATTAGATGAATACAATTCTCCGAGTTCAGTTTAATGGTCTCGATAACTGTCGTTGCAGAGTCCTTAAATCCTTTTGCAGCTGCCAATTTTGAGCATTCGTGGCAGATTTGAAAGCAGCGAGGGTCCCTATCAACATAAAGATATACTGCTTTTTAACGCATTTTCCTTCATGGGAAGGAACCCATGAAGGAAAGGATAGGAAGATTATCTTTATACGAACAACTCACTAACCTAAATCAGCCTTAATTCAAAAGTCAAGGAGCTGACAGATCTGTGATCATTGTTCGGACAAGTTTAAACTTCACACATCTGTATTAGTGAAAAAACAACTTTCCAACTCATTGAAATGAGATCAAGGACTTCAATCTGAAAAGCCAAGGGAAGGAGTAACAAACAAAATTGCGCAACCCTATACCAATGCATATATGCTTTGCTAGAAGTTCATCAGCTGATGGCCTCATTATGAACTTTTTTTAGGACAACTAATGTCCCGTGCACTTAATGATTTCACTGCTCTAACATCTACAGCAGATTACCAAGTGTTATGAAACTGGAAAAGTGGACCCGTCCATCAATTAGAGCACCAAAGAACAAGTTTACCATTTTGAAATCTTATATTTGGTGGTAGATTACCAAGTGCCGCATAAACAATACAATTGGGCCGGACAAGTAGTTAGTAACATTCTGTTAAAACCAATAATAATATTTTCACAGCCACATCTAGTGAGTGATAGGTTGAAATACAAGGTACTTTTTCATTTCAATTGGGCCCCACTAACCGATAAATTTTGAAAAGAAAAAAAGAACTCTTCAGAATTGTGAGAAAATATACTTCTTGTGCAAAAAAAAAAAAAAACCGACGTGATATCGAAATCCAACTGGACCAACTAAAACCGAAGAAAAGAGAGATGATAAAAGCTGCAAAAAGCGAACAACAAGCATATCGCTCCGTCGGTTCATTATTTGAGAAACTTTTGAGGTTCGTTCGCTCCGTCAAAACAAGGGAGCCCTGCGAGGAATCCCTTTCCTCTTCAACAACCGGCGCCTCGGCCTGAACGACCGCCTCGGCTCGTCGCTCCTAGCATCGCGACCTTCCTCGGGGCTGCTGCGCGAACCCTCCTTCCCGTCATGCAATGTGATCGTGCTGCTCTCTTTCCGAGAGCCCTCGCCGGCCGCGTTCTCTCGCTGGTCCGCCGGCTCCGACGACACCTGCAGAGTCCCCTCAAAACAGCCATAAACAAGCTACCTCATGAGGCCCATCTAATGTTGGGTCCCCTCTTCGTGCGGTACTTCAATATCATCGATCGAGACAAGTAACTTTCCCAAACGCACGCGCGAGCTTACACCAAAACCCGATCGGCATAACCGACGTTACGCGCGCGGTGTCATCCTCCGTCCTAGCGACGGAGGAAGCATGTCCCCCGCTAATTTTTTCATCGGAGGGGATCCCTAGATCTCAAGTTCATGACGGGGCTATAGTGGAAATGGTTCTAGGGCTTGTGGGAGTTGTCACAACTCGCAAGATGGTTTCCAACTTCTCCTCCCACCTAAGTTCGACGTTCTGACATTTTTTTTTGTTCCACAAGCTTCTTTACTCCGAAACCAGAGCGGGCCAGACGAGTTGCGTTTCGGACATGTCTCTCATCGCAGATCATTAACGACTGAGCCGTTGCGCTAGCGGATAAGTCTTGCAAAATCTCAAACTAAAATCACATGTTTTAACTCAAAATTGGGACCACGTTAAACTTCTCATATATATTTTTTAAACAGAATTTCATTTTTGATTATTCACACACACACACATATATATAATTTAGTGATTCAGTGGAAATAGGATAAATAGGTGTTGCGTATGGGCTATGAATATGAACTTAAATAAATACGAGATTTATTTATGATCCGATCCAAAGCTAACTCAGTCCATCCGATTTGCCACCTTCAAAAGTGGCCGGGGTCCCTCGATGAAATGTTGGGCAAATGAATTATATATGTACCTTGCAAGCAATAGAGCAGTAAGTCTCAGACGAGCGTTGGATGGACACGCCGCAAGCTGCGCAGGAGCGGCAGTTCTTGGGTTGCTCTGACGTCTCCGGCGGTGATCGGGGACCTATGAGCACCACTTTGTCCTCGTTGATTATGTATGACTGCATGCACAAAACCCAACGAAAATATCACACTGATTACCCATTTACGAACCAATGACCGAAACCGAATAAGAAGACAATGTAGAACCTTAATCTCGGAGCAATTGAAGTAGCTGCGCATGTCATGGACGCGGACCGCGTTGTCGCACTTGTACTTGAGGATGTGAAGGCGAGGGTGGTGGCCGTGGTCGGTGGCGGCACAGTGCTTGCAGATGGCGAGGTTGCAGTCCAGGCAGTAGAGCCGCTGTTCGCTCCTCGGCATCTCACAATGGCGACTGCACGGGCCGAAGAAACCGCACCGCAGGAGGTCGCCCAGCCACTCCGGCCTCTTCTTACCTTCGGGGGAAGAAACTTTCCGTCCTCTCTGCATCATAGTGACAACCGGAAACATAGTTCGTAGTCAGCGAACGTGAGATGATCAACCTGAATAAATCACAAAAAAAAAAAAAAAATCATCAAGAAAGACTGGGAATTATCAGAAGTTACTGGTGTTATTTCTCACCATTTTCTGCTAGTGATAGCAGGCTGCATCTTGAGAGGATAAAAGATGAGAAAATCAAAGTTGAATATTTTGGCGGATCTTAATCTTTTTTCAAACGGATAATTTTGAGTTTCAAATTCTTGTTACATCCACATCACGGCGTTGCGATCCTAAATCTGCACAATTTTTTGTTTTCCTGTACATACAACGTTATGCATGTAAGGATTTGCTTTTCAAACTTTCATACAATCCCTGAACTTCTTATTCTATATGAACCTATCCTTCGAATTTGAATTATCTAGTCCTTCAAATTCTAGTTAACAACTTTGATCTTAAAACTTAGATCTCAGAGAGATTCTTCCTAGATTTTGCCTTTTTTTTTGGGCTTATTTCTAGTTTTATTATTGTTGGGACCGGTTATATAACTGTTGGGGATATCTCACATCCGTTGTAGAAGGTACTGGTGATCAATTTATAAATATGAGAGAAAGTCTTGTTCTATGAGATAATGGGAAAAGACATATTGATATCAGAGCCAACGGGAGATATGAGCATATATATATATATATATATATATATATATATATATATATATATATATATGTTGCTCTAGTCATATATAGGACTTTATTCCGAGATCATCACAGAATGATGACATATGTTGCCAATTAGTTTTTAACAATGCTCGTCAAGCCAAGATTAAGGCCAAATTTTTCGTCCTCCGGAAGGATCTTGGCGGGGATGATTTTATTGTGGTATTTTAATAAAATGATTCCATCCTAAACGTTTTCAACTGAAAAAGTAAAAAAAAAAGTGTAATCAAAATAAATTAGCCTATGAAGTCAAATGCTTGTTATGAAGAGATTGGATATTAACATCTAAAAATTATGACATGCAAGGTTTGTACGTAACATGAAAAAAAAAAAAAAGCTGATGAATATGCTTGATGAGTTCTCCAGAATACTATCTTGAAGAAGTCAATGAGCATGAAAAGAACCCCCGTGAAATTAGTTTATTCGATGGAAAGACAGTTTCAAGAATCATTATCGATAAAATGAACGAATTCCAAGTATTGAGGACGAAAGTAGGTGATCATCAGAAACTCGACAACCGGTACTTGTCAATAAAATGTTTGAAGAAGCTTGCGTGTGTACACACACACACACTCAGAAATCAAAGCAAAAAAAGACGTGGAATCATCAAGGAAGACAACTTGTATCGTCAGTTTAGTATCACGTCCGACATCCGACGGATCAACAGTCATTAGTAGATCTTCTCAGGCTAGTTTTTTGGGGTCTAGCCCCTTGTTTCTGTCATGGCACGGGGAAGGAGGGAAAATTACCAAAAAAATTCCTAACCTATTATAATTGAGTCAATTTAGTTATAAACCTTTTTTTTGTATGTGATATTGGTGTTGTAGGATGTCACATTAAAATATCGCAGTCTTCCATCATCAAGTGACTAGAATTATATTAACTTCTACGCAACAGGATGAATCTCATAAAACCTGTCATACGTAACGAGGAACTTGCTATAGCTTGCAGATTCCCTACACCGTCCACATTTCTTTTGCCAGATAGACTAACACGACCAAACGTGACACAGGTTTTCCTGATAAGATTCTTAAATTGTGGACAGGTTATAAGGCTGGCAAGAGCACTGAACATTATGTCTCAGTGAATGACTCGAGTCACAGCTACTAATGTACGCGGAAACCTTTGAGAAAAGACTACGTAGTAGCTGTAATCGGCCTACATGACAAACACGAATCCAGTTGGAAGTCGAATGATTATCGTGAGCACTATTTCACTCTGCAAGGAATATAGTAAAAGCACAGTAACCAGATGATGCCACAAGGAACTCTTTAAACCATTTGTCGGTGAGCCCTGCAATGCCATACCATTAGTTGAAGCAATAGGCAAAACTGTTAAGTGATACAGCCGCAATATGTAACTGGTGTTCTCAGTTATGTACATTATTATACTGGGGGAAAAAGCATCCTCTTTTCTATCCAGCTTCAAGAATGGTCTTCACATGAAAACTATTACATGAAGGATCCAGCGCACAGCCATCCTGTAGTTTGAAGAAAGGAAAAAAGACACATGTGCAACATGCACTGGATTAAGGAAAAGCTCAGCATACACAATGTTGAATTGAAACTTCAACCAATCGCATGAAGCTCGAGCCGATTCCTAATAATAAAGGCTTCAGGATACCGACAGGATCAAAGCCATCGCAGTACCAGATGGCCTCTAGTGGTAACTGGTCCATCCCGAGGTAAAAGCAACATCTCGCCAATGCCTGAAAAATATTATGTCTCAAAATCCCTACTCATCTACTTGCGATGCCTTCGCTTCTGTTCAGCTCTTTGCCTCTTTTCATCGTCCCATTCTCGTTCATACATCCTACACCAGTTAAGGATCTTAATTTCAAGGATGACACCATTAATGCATCAATCCAGGGAACATAAGAAAAGCAAAAGAAATCTTGCAGACAGGAAAAAAAAATTCTCACAAAAACCTCCTCTCAAAGAGAATAGGAGGTTCCAAAAAAGAGAATGGGAGGTTCCACGATATGGCAGCACTCTTCTAACTGTGATCCAATCTACAACTACAATGCGTAAGGGAGGCAGATGTCACATTGATGTCAACGATGGGGCAACTTCTAAATACTAGAACAAGCTACCAACAAACAAAGTCATTAATGTGTCAACACAGAAAATGATCGAAAGAGATGAAAAGTAACAGCAGCAAGACGTTATCAGAGGGTCAAACAAGTGCCCATCATTCATGAAGACGCCTCTTGCTATAATTCAAAACCTAACTGGGTGAAAACAATATCGATATGATAGAAAATAATTTTCAAGGATACGGGTCAGCATCACGACGACCCATCTTGCTTGCCGTTTCTTTCATCCTTGTTCCTGGTTCCTCCATGTAACCAGGACGTTGGGTCATGAGAGCTTTCCTTTCTCCTCTGTCCCTACTATCATAGGATTGCGATGTGCTGATAGCTAGGGCAGTAGGAGGGCCCACTGGTGAAAACTCCCCAGGTTCCCCAGATGGAAGATGCTCCCTTTTCAGTTTCCGCCTTTTTGAAGCAGCATTTGCATCCATTTCCTCTTTCAGAAGGTTGGCTTTATCCCTATCCCTGTCCCTCTCGTCCACCTTAATGCACAAAGTCAACGGTATGAGCAAAAATGTTCCAATATAAAGTATGATAATCAATAATCTAAACTATAATACTTGCTTCACCCAAATTAAAAGGATAAAAATTACATAATAGAGCATAACCAGTAACATGTATCTGAGAGAAAATATAATTAACATTTTATGAAAAGCCATTTAGTATTTAATGGAATATTATAAAAGATTTCTTAAATTAAGTAGAATTTGAGAATGGATCATATACCCACAACAATAATCCTGCAACGGAGTTCTTTGATCAGGTTTCTATCAACATCAGTTGAACTAACTTCATTCATGAGCCACAATCAGCGGACAGGTATGCAGGGCTTACAGCCAAAGGGTTTCACTGTCTTTCAAAATAAGCCCCCATGTAAGATAGGTGATGCATCTAAACATTCAGTTTGACCATCATCCCAGGAAAAAATAACCAAGTGTAAGGAGTTGACTATTATTATCATCTTTTGCCACACTAAAGAAGCCCAACCAAAAAAAAAAAGGAGCCCTACAGGGAATGAAGAGGTTAGGTGTTGCACCAGAGACAATACATACAACTTAGCAAAACCAAGCCTCCGTTTTTTATTTCAAACAAACACCTTTATCAGAAGTTAAATAATGTCTCGCCAATATAGAACCCAACACCAAGATAAATGCAATACCCACGGATTAGAATACAAAGATCTCTTTGAGCCCTAATAGATTAACTATCCTTCCTGCCATTCTACTAATTTTCTTTTAACACAAATAAAGGTGGTGCATACCTTCAATGACATCCCTTCTCGTTCCTCTCGTTTCCTATCGCGAACATCATCCTCTTTCTTTCGTTTTGCATCGTCCTGTGAAGTTATGTTCTCTTCAGACCGCCTGCGTTCCCTCTCATCATGTCTTGGAGAAAGTCTTTGAGCATGCCTAGTAACTCCGAACCTTCTATCGCCGTCCTCATCCCTTCTACCAGAACCGACTGACTGAGGTACCACGTGGGGCGGCAAGGGTGGTGGCGGTGGCAGGCTCTGCCCATGAAACCGGTCGTCTACATGAACTTTCTCTGAAGCAGTTTCAGTGTACTTCAGCTTGCTTCTATCATCTTTTCCTCGATCCTTTTCAGGGAGCCTATCAAAACTCCTGTCATTACTTCTCTCCTGCACTTTATCCACTGAACGCTCTCTAACATATCGTTCCATCGACCGATCCCTTGCCCTTTCGACTACTACATCATCTCCACGAGGACGCTCTCTGTAATCTCTCTCATATCTATCAACAACTCTCTCTTTTGTTCTGTCCGAAATCTTATCTGTGTTCCTATAGATGCTTTGCTCATCACTCCCCATTCTTTCAATATCCACAAATCGAGCATCTACGGACCTCTCTCTATCAGAGTATCGAACATCTCCCTCCAATTCTCTGGAGTCACTGTCCCCCTTTCTACGCTTGCTAACCCTGTCAGCTTCATCTGGAGGACTACTCCTTTTCTGCAGCTTGTCGCCAGACTTCGAAGAAGCTAAAGAACTCTCATGTCTTGGGGAATGAACAAGTCGAGAAGGAGGTTTTGGCGCATCATAATTATCATTTCCATCGTCTTTAACATGGGAAGACCTCCCATCAGATGACTTGGCAGCTCCACTCTCCATCTTCGCTTCAACCCCATGCACATCAATTGAAGATCTTGTAGATGGAGTAGAACCTTTAGCATTCCCATTAGTTGTCAGAGTTGTAGACACATTCGCAACAGCTACTTGCCTACCCTCGGATGTATGACCAGAAACATTCCTGTCGTTTGTAGAAGCAGAAGGTTTGCCAGCAATTTTTCCAGATTTTTCATCCTTACCATCTTGTTTTGGCGGCTTAGCAAGTGATGCGGCAGCTCCGGCTCTTTTGGCAGGAGCTTTCAACTGCCATCAGTTTAAAATTAATTGGCATTGAAGATCAATTGAGCTTCTAAGGCCAGTTCATGTAACAAGCCACAAGGAGCAAACACATTGAACAACGAAAAATTCTAATATGTATAGAACTATGACAGAAAGTCATTTCCACAACAAAACTAATTAATGTAATATCCTAAGATAAGAGAGGGAACCCCATGGCAAGGATATGATGATCAATTCAAGGAATAGATTGTAGGATGGGAAGATCACAGAAATAAAATCTAAGGTATTCAGACCATAATTAAAATAAGCTACTGTTTTTAAGAGTCCCCACTGAAATATCACAGCTAAGAGGGCAACCTGTTTGATAACTCACTGCTGGTTGATAAAGTATTACACATGATGATTGACGCTTGAAATTCTTACTTCTCATGGGAAATGGATGAAGATGCTAAAAAAAAGCGTAAAAGCAATTCATAGACAACAATGCTAGGGCACACATGCTTCCTCCCTAACCAGAAATTTCAGTCTCTCTCCTTCCCTTTGTACATTAATAGTACTCCTGATGAGCAAGTCTTTCATCAGCAATTGGGCATACGGAGAACTTTTTCTCAAGCAACTTTGCACGAACAAAACAAGAGCCTAAA
Source organism: Rhodomyrtus tomentosa (assembly GCA_028455895.1). Taxonomy (NCBI): domain Eukaryota; kingdom Viridiplantae; phylum Streptophyta; class Magnoliopsida; order Myrtales; family Myrtaceae; genus Rhodomyrtus; species Rhodomyrtus tomentosa. The sequence goes on along the minus strand of JAPCWY010000003.1, from coordinate 4,310,710 downwards.
CACGAAAGATAATACACAGACAATTCCAAATATCAATGGAAATAAAAATTACCAAACATTTATACACAAGAACTTGTATTATGTATTTTGGCTCCATGTATTTATAACATCATCAGTAATGCACAGCCCAAATTACTTCCTAATCTTTCAAGGAAATGTTTTGTATTTAGTATGTTGGGCTCTTGAACATTATCCAAAAGTCACGAAGAATCAGGATACATGCCATCAAGCCTACATATGCATGCTTGATAACCTCATAAAACCTAAGTGAAAAAATTACAATCACACTAGAGTTTAATGTCCAATTTGTATCCTCCATTTGTGATGAATTCCCCAAAGGCAAACATAACCTGTTTCGGACTAAAAGTTTTCTGCAAATATACTCAAACAAACCTGTTTGATATTATTTTTAAAAGCAAACAAAAGCAAAACGATGGCTGAAAGTTTTTAACAGGCAATTAACTCTTAGCACAAGTAAATAACTGTCACAAAATGGTGAGGTTTTGGCTAAATAATATCAGAAGAAAATGCAATTACGAAAAGAGAAGCTCACATGGGGATAACCTGATTAAGTGGCATGCTTTTGTGGTCATGTGCGACTACAGCGTAAACATTCTTTTGAAAAGATTAAAACATTTGAATGGCCATAATTTCTGTATCCTGGTTGAAGAAAAGAAGGAACAGAAGACTCAATAATGCCGGGGCTAGATCCAATCATTGAGACTTTTGAGTTCAATCCATCTCAGCTTACGGCAAATTATTATCGATATTAAGATGATAAGATGGCTGCAATTCTTAAAGAAAATAAGCGAAGTGGGGTTTGCACTGACTAGAATTCCTTCTCTATAAGTGAAGGCCTTACCCACTAGGGTTATATTTGTTCCAAAGTAATAATCCTGAGGTAGGATGCAAAAGTAAATGCTCTCATAGTTGTTTTGTGATCTGGTCCCACAACTCTATAGTGCCATCGTCGGCTAATATTTTTCTTTTCTTGTTTTGGTTGCTTTGGTGTGTTTTTGGGTGGATTTCATTTTTTTTTGGGGTTTTTTTTTTTTTTTTTTTTTTGGGGGGGGGGGGGGGGGGGGGGGGGGGGGGGGAGGGATTGTTGTTTCTGTGCCAACTATAGGGTGAAACAATGACACGCAGGTTAAACAAGGAATTTTACATGCACGCACTTCACTCTATTGCCAATGAGATAGAAAAAGCACCACGGTAATATGAAACTGACCGTCCATAAATGACAGAATTTTTTTTGAAAAAAAAAAAATACGATCGATAAGGATCTAATACGAACCTTGACGCCCGACGGGCGATAAACTAACCGTTAACAGTGAAAATAAGGAGTACCTCAGAATCAGTCAAGTCCTTTGGAGCAGCTTTGGTAATGCTTTCATCAAATTTTGCAGCAGATTCTTCCACATGTCTTGGATGTGATCCAGCCAGTGCAACAGCTGGAAGCGTAGCTATCTGAGCCTCTGAACCATTTGCAGCTGACCCACCTTTCACTTTTAGATTTCCAGTATCAGTTTTTCCGCCTGAAGCAGTATCTGTTTTCTCCATCCCTCTCTCTGCATTTTTTGTCCTTAAAGCTTGCTCTTTGACTGAGTTCCCAACATCAGTTTGTGCTCCTCTGCCCCCAACATGTTCATTCTGAGCTAGCGCTGAACCGTTTGACGCTGCCAAATTGGTTGACACAGACTTCGAAGCAATTGATGGAGGTTTTACTTCCAAATAGCCCATGCCAAATTCTTCATCCGTAACCCATGAAGGCTACAAACAAGAGAGAACTTATCTACAGTGTAAATTAAACAGATAAGTGAACAATCAAAATCAGAAGTTACCTTCCTAGCAGCCATTGCAGCAGCCACACCTGTTGCCAATACCTTGAGATCTTCTCTTTCATCACTTTTAATCTTAGCAACCTATAGAATTGGAGAGAAAAACATAAGAATTTCCTTCGATGCCTGATTTTTTCTTCAAAAAGATAGATATAGTATCGACTCGGCAATGACTAAGAAGTACATAATCGGCAACGGCACAAGCAATTTAGACATCGTCAAACAACCAAGCAGAAGATGCTAACCCGTTTTTCAAGGTTAATCCCACTCTTTCGAGTAACAGGGAAAACACCAGAAATTTTTGTCAGCATGATGAGGGCATTCCGTATCTCCATGTACTCTGTTGATTCCAGGCATTGGATCAATAACCTTGTAATTCTTTGACTCCATTTCCAGTGCACCTACGCCGAAAGGAAAATTCAGACAACAGTACATATATGCAAAATGCACAAGCTTTCACTTGATAACGAGCATAACTTTTTGAGTAAAGAACCTTAGTTCTTCAAACAACACTGTCGAAAGATCAAGAGAAGATCTCGAAAGATCAGGAGAAGATCCTGGGATATGATTCCTTTTGTTTCCATTTATTTTATTTCCTTTATTCTAGATCCTCAAGATTAGGAAGTAGGAAATTTTTTTCCTTTTCTGTTTTTTGTTCCTTTCTTTAGCATTGTTGTCCTAGCTATTTATGTGTAATGTTCTCTGTAACTTCTAATATTGAAGAAATAACTACTGTTCTTCTTCGAAATCAACAAACACAATAATGAAAGTAAATACACTTAAAAGAGGTCCAATGCAGTCTTTCTACTGCTACACTTCTTCGTTTTTGCCGTAATTATATGCACCAGTTTCATAAATGAAAGTTCTAGAAGGTATTGCATGACAAACGAAGATAGAAAAATGTTGAATTAAAAAAGTGAAAAAGAAAAAGTGAAAGCACATCCTTTCTCCTTGAGATCGTGTTGGTTTTACATTGAATGACCATGAAGTGAATGTGGTGGACAGATAACTGAGACAAATTTTATGAATGATCCTTATAATTCAAGAATAGTTAACTATGGGAATTTCCTATTCTCAGAAATTTAGCATATATACAGCATATACAGATAACAAAAATATGGAAACCCACATCTCGCTGCATAGAACACAAATATTACCATAAAAGACTATTCACATAAAAGAGAGCATTCAGGAGGTACATGAAAAAATTATTATTCCTATGACATAAAGGTAAGAGTTTAAGGTAGAAAGCCATGAAAGATTACCTTTATGAACTGTCCATATGTAACACGCTGGCTGTTTGGGTAACGATAGTAGACAGCGAAGCCTGGCATGTTACCACATTCACGTTCATATATGGATTCGTCACTCTGAAAAAAAAAAAGAAAAAAGAAGAAGAACAAGTTGACCCCCGTAGACCTCATAATAAAGATGTTATTAGAAAAAAAAAAGTCAATCAGCTGAATAACTATGAAGAAAAGTTATACGCATCTATATACACACACTTGAAGCCTATGCGGCAAATGACAATACAAGGAAAGAACATGGTGCTATTACTGCAAAAACCAGACCGAAAAAATTACCTTCCAATAGTAGGCTGTCTTTAAAGTCTCATACAAGAACCTCCCAAGTCTTCCCACTTCATATTCAGTACAGCAGCATATCATGGGTTGTAATGTTTTACATATCAAAACATCAATGTGGTTAACTGTGTTGAAGAAGGGGGTCCCCAGGGAATGAAGAGTATGCACAAACATAGCACAGTAGACAGCATCGGACATGCTAAAAGTGCACCGTGGAAATATACAACGTTGAAGGAACTCCATATTTATCTTCAGTGTATCTGGGCAGGAGCTTAACCACTTATCTTTTTCACATGAAAGTCGTCTCCGAACAGAAGCAACATGTTCTTCATGTCTGAGGAGCTCACTAGTCAGACGATCAAGAGATTCTTGAATTTTCTCTTTATCTTTCTTCCTTTTGGTAATTGCAGAACTTGAATTATCAGAAAGTTCCTCCAAAGCCTTAAGTGCTGCATGTTGCTTTGCAATTTCAGAATCATATCGACTCCTGGGAACATAGAGGTCATACAAAGCGAGCCCCCAAAATGTAGCATAAAGATCTGGGGAGAGGCTATTCCAAGCTTTTGCCGGCAACATAGACTTGACAGTCCCAAGAAGGTCTGACCACCTGAATAAAACGATACTTTAGCAGCTACAAATCAAATAAAATTTTATAAGGCCCACACATGAGAAATCTACTACAAAGACAAAAAAGGGTGTTATATGCAGAGAAAAGTGCTTTCAAGTTTCGACACATGCACATGAGAAGATGGCATGAGAGTCCATCAATACATGATTGACTTCTTTTCTCGGCCAAGATCAAGAACTAAGTTGCAAGACTTCTCCCCAGACTCAGCCTCTAACTCCATAGTATCATCGTCATCCAAAGGCCAGCAAACTTCTGAACTTCCATGAGCCTTGAAAAGCCTCAATACTGGACGGTATATCAAGAAAGCTACCTGAATGAAGGTGAAAAAAAAAAAGAATAGTAATACTACAAGAAATTAGCAATTGCATAATCGCACCACTCAGTAACAATAATAACCAAGGAGGTGGATTCTCTCTCTCTTTGTTTCTTACTTTTCTACGAGAGAGAGAGAGAGAGAGAGAGAGAGAGAGAGAGAGAAAGAGAGAGAGACCTCAGGATCTAGGTGATACAAGTGAACAAGATCGTGGAGTGAGGGAATCAATTGCGCATATGCTGTGGCTGGTGTCACAGCACTACAGAGGAATTCCACATACTGAAGAAGGGTTCCGTGGCATCTATCAAATTGCTCACTGACCATCTTAATGTATGGTGCTTCAGCCTTTATGACAACCCTGCAGAAAAAGACATGACATGTCTTAATTGACAGTAGTCACAGAGCATAAGAATTGGGCTTGCATTCACATAATCAGTATTTTCACAAAGAATACAGATATAACCATCGCAGCAATTATTTGTGAATGATCCACAACTTGGAAGAAGTGAAAGAAAAAAAGGACATTCATTATGGCTAGCCTAACTTTGCATTCGATCAGAATCTCTCATGCCTAAAAAACATTTTCCTCCACAACAAGGTGAGAAACGGATGCAGCATAAGCAAGAAGGTTGAGGGGCAAAAGAACCAAGAAAGAACACAGGCACTGGGAAGGAACCACTGTCAAGCATCAACTCCACATTGTCCATGGGAGGAAGAGGAACATCTTATAAGAAGAGAAGGCTTGGCTAGGGCAGGCGGAGGGCATGGGCATCAGTGTTATATCTCCAACAACAAAAAATAGAGTACGACAGAAAATCACGCTAACGCGAGAAAAGGTTCATATATTTCAATCAAACATAAGTATGACAACATTAATGACACCATCCGCTTCATTGTGAACGTAAGCCATCGCTTCAAGAGACGCCAAACAAACAATCAGTAGATTCCAATTTTATCTTTCATGGATAGTGAATGTGTTGGTAGTAGAATATGTAGACAGTTCATGCATAATGGAAAGCCCTTAGGCACACAATGCTAATTATAAAATCTTACACGGAACGATGTTGAGCAATGAGCAATAAAAGTGGTATGGCCAACTTCGGTTCATCCTTTGGAAGCAATGAATCCCTTAGCCGGTTAGTTGATTTGACCAATGCCTGCACCATCATCACAATTAAGAAAGAAATGACGAAAATGATTCAGATTGTACAAGAATCTTTTTTTTTCCTCTTCAGATCCTTTACCAGCCACTTGGCAGAAGGAAATCCACTAGCTATATCATCAAAATGGGGAACATATGTGAACTCTTAATAGTAGGATACCCAAAGTCAAGAACTAGAAAATAATGAATGTACCCAAGCTCCTAAGAGTAAGACCTATATAAGACTGCTTCTGCAAAAAAACAACATATAATACTGGGCACCTCGAGCAAACAATTTGGACAAATTTCAAGTATTAAGAAGGTGACTACAAATAGAAAATCATTCAAAACCATACAAAGAGAGCAGACTCTGATTGTGGAAAAGCAAGTTCAGAGTACCTTATTGTTGCGAGTCACTCCAAAAGAAGTAGCTTGATACCGGAGAGTTTCACCCCCTGCCATGGCATCCAGTTGTTCTTCTGTTAGATTTTCAGTGTACTGGACATTTGCCATCTGTTGAACAAGCTCCTGTTTCAGGCATGATTCATTTAGTCACAGACAAGAAAAACTCTGTAGTGCGTAAAAATTGGCATGGTCTGAAGATTTTATCACCTGCAGAAGAACAAGTTCAATTCCTTGACCCCTTTTCAGCTGGTTGACAAGGTACTGAAAAAGACCCCTTAGTTCCATTGATGGATATTTCTTACACCTAGAAACAACGATATAATTACAAGAAGTTCAATAAATGCAAAACTAGCACTCAACTCCCAAAGCAAAGAGAAAAGACAAGATATGAATAAAAGCAACTATTATTTGTGACCCCAGAAGCAGCATTGTGTTGTGTGAGGCAGTGTATGAGATTGTCTGCATGCATGTCAGTTGGGGACATGTGCATGTCCATGTCTACATGGGCAGAGAAAGAACGAATCATTTCAGTGGTCAATAATGTTATTTCAAGATAACTGACTTCTGACAACTTTGCAGCTCAAGGTAAATGATAAGCTCTGGCCCTCTAACTTACTGGTTTTCAACTCAAACAAGATAGAACAATTCTTTGATCTGGCATCCTTCTCTAGCGCTCAGAAGTAGGTGCATAGTGCTTCTTTTGATCAAAATGCAACAAACTACGTCCCAGAAACCAGATGGGCTGAATCATAACAGATCTTGTGCTATACTGAGAGCTGACAAAGTCTTGAAGATAGCTAATGCCAGCCAAATTGTTGAACAGGAACCATTCAACCATTCTTCATCCATGCAGCAAGCACCATCTATTTATTCCATCCATAATAAACTCAACCAGAACACCACGAACATAACTCCCATGGTCCAATTCAACAGCATAAAATGAGCAATATGAAGCTGCCAACTCAAGGACAGTGTGTGCCAGTAGGAACTCAAAAGCCAGACCAAGCTTCTATATTTGGCACCCACAAGCTGCCTGGAGAGGCCAAGACATGTGACTAGAGAACATCTATAATCACAATGCAGAGATGACTCCCCCTTCTTTAGCTCCAAAATATTCACCAGTAGTTTTATAAGGGGGTGGTAAACTCATGTCGAATCATCACATCCAGATGCAATTAATTTTTCATTTTCCCCCTCTGGGTCTGATGCAGATCATGTAAAAAGCGCATCAAATTCCAATTTTTTTTGCAGTCAAGAACTGAAAATTTATCAGCAATCTACTAATGTGACTGTAGGCTAGTAGAGACTTTGCCTTTCTCCATCTGAGCCATGACCTTTCTACTCAAGACAAGGGAAGTTTGAGGCAAATCTTATGTTTATGGCACGAAGAAACCCATCTCAGTCAAACTTCTACTAGATGTACAAATGCCCTCCACTTCATATGAAAATTATTAATCCTAATAGCTGCTCCAATATGTCAAATGATCATTCACCAACCAACGCGATCAAAGACCTCTCATAACAAGCCAATTAACATCTGCAAACTGAAGAAGTGAGAATGTGAACCATTCCAATGAAGACCTAATAAGATCCTGCCTCATTGCTCTTCAGGGAATGACATGATTTCCAATCAGTCAAATCTGTGCACATGCATGACATGAGCGATATTCAAACAGTGCTTGACCTTGATTGCCTCCTATAGATAGTGACACGGGTCATACAAAATGACCTAAACCTCATCAATGGACCGGAACCATGAACTTTCACAAAGTTTCCACCATCAGTTAACACTCATTTTCTGGGGTCAATCTGCAACCCAGACACTGAAATGAGGATTCTCTAGTCATCAAGGTTGCATAAACAAACTGAGAGTTTTAGCTGTATTCCAAACTGAAATGTGGTAAATGTCAACTGTGACCGAAGTAGATCTATAGCCAAATTGAAAGGGACCGCATGGTTATTTGGTAAAGACAACATTGTCATGCAAGAATGCCAAATATCATAAAGTTTATCTTAGCTCGACCAAAATGAACTCACATCAACAAGAATGGAACAGCAACTACACATATATAAGCTTTTTACTCATATGCTAGCAAACAATTGGTCTAGCCTCGGGCAGTAAAAGATCTGATGTCAAGCAATAAACACAGTGCTTAAAGAAAGGATCAGTAGTTAATTCCTAAAACTCCGTATTCACATTAAGAGTGAACCGAAAAATCTGCAATGAAGAACAGTAATACATACAGGTGACCCCAAAATGAAGCCAGTGATTGCAGCCAATCTGATAGATTGATTCCATCATCTTTCAGCTTTTCTCGCCCTCCTTGTGACAGGCGCTCAATGACCACATATTCCAAAATGTCGTACTCAAGCTGCATAGATAATAGGAAGAGTGAGATTGAAGTAAATGGAATCATAATGGAAGAACACGCAGTTTTCCCAGAAGGGATTAGCAGAAGAAATCCAGAATGACAATCAAGAAGCTTCCATGAAAGAATCCTAAATAGTCCGTGGTCAGATGGGACATTGGTGAATGATTTAGCTGTGGTCATTTCCAACAAGCTGTCTCGTGGCATTTCTGACTGACCAAGGATCTGTATATAACACAGCCTTCATGACATTAAGGCTGACTTGGGATCAGTTACCTAGAGCAACATTTACCAGCTTAAAGGCATATGGATTAACAGAGCTCTAAGAGCAATTTTTAACAACCTGTGCCAACTCCACCAGATACCTATTTGCTTTTCGAATTTTATTTTTCAGAAGCAAAATTGGTATCCCTACCAGACTCACCTCTAACTGATTCTACTATGTAGGGGTCCAGCGGGTATTTTACTTTCTCAGTTGCACTTTACTTCCTGCTAACCAAAATTTCCTTAAAGCAGCATACTGTTACTAACTCGATTTTGGAGCCTCTCTTTCGATTAGCAGGAAAATAGGCAGGATAACTTCCGACATCTACCACAATAGGGGCCGGTCAACTCATCAAATTCTTCAGAAGATGTGAATAACCTTGCCATGCTTGTTGAAACGGATGTGATTCATAGAAGGCAGAACTTTCACCATACAGCAGCAGCATCACTAAGCTTAAGTTTCGTATGAAGCGTTTTTGACTGGTTTAGCATAAGTGGCAGGTGCAACCACAGGCGAAAAATGCACTGAAAGTGCAGGATTATTATTATTTTGTTAACAACATCAACATCAACGCCACCTTTATCCCAAACTAGTTGGGGTCAGCGATCAATGAACCCAAAAAAGAAAAATAGAATATAACAAAAATAAAAAGCAAAGATCAATTGAAGAAAAAAGAATAAAATAAAAATAAAAATAGGGAAAAAAGGGACTAAGGACAAAAAAATTTGCGGTCGATGAACCCAAAAAAGAAAAATATAAATAAAATAGAATATAACAAAAATAAAAAGCAAAGATTACTATTTTTTTTTTAAATATAATTATTCATTAGAGAACCAAAAATAAAACTAGATAGAAAGAATGCACGATATTAGATATATAACGAGGGTAGAATGGTCTTTTGGTATCGAGGGTTTATCTTGTATACATATATGTGGACTTTTATCAATAAAAATTATGTCATTCTCTCTCTTCTTTCACATGGTATCAGAGCTAAAACCATCGTCTCCATCTTCGTCACCTACAACTCTCCACACATACTAGAACCGAACCTACCAGAGCTAGCGACTCTCTTCCCGGCGTCGCCTAGGGCCCGTGGCCCTCTTCCCGGCGTCGCTCAAGGCCGGTGACTCTCTTCCCGAAGTCACCCAGACCCGACAACCCTCTTCCTGGTGTCATGCAGGCCCGGCTTCTCCTTATCCGACGTCGCCTGAAGTCATTTAGGCCGGGCGACTCATCTCTGGTGTCTTTTGACCAGATTCTGATCTCCTGATCAAGGTGCGACCTCCTCGTGGTTGAGGCGCGTTGCTGTTGAGGTGAGATCTTCTCGTTGATTTGAATGGGTGGTAGCTAGATATGAGGTAGAATGTTCTGTGTGAATTGGTGGTTCTGTGACGTTCAACCCCCTCTTTTTGGTTACTGAGTTGCTGTTAAGGATATTTGCTTGATGAGAACTCTTTGCTACTGAGTTCTTTCAGTTTGGTTGTGGTGAATTTCTGGTGTTAGAATGGGAACGAATTGATGGTATTAGCTTTTGCTGAATTTGATGGTCTGATTGTGATATTTTGGGGTATTTCGTGGCTGAGTAGGTGAAATTTGGTGGAGTTTTGCTGTTTTTGTGCTTGGGTTATTAAGTTGTTAAGTTGATTTAAAGTGGCCATCCATCATAATGGCTGATCCTCAGAAGAGTGGTACGGTCACGACTGAGATTCTTTCCGCTTCATCTTCTCGCATTACTGATAAGAAACTTGAGGGTATTACCAATTTTCAGCAATGGAAACGGCTTGCTAAGTTCGTCTTGACTGGTAGAAATGAGCATACACACTAGACTGGAACTAAGCCTGCTGGTGACAACTTGGGATGTTATTGATTCACGTCTTATGGGTCAACTTTTGAATTCTATGGAGAGTAACATACAAGTTTTGGTAATACACATTGATACGGTCAAGGAATTATGGGAGTATTTAGATGTATTATATTCTGGCCAGAATAACATCTCCAGGACATATGAACTTTCTCAGGAGTTTCATCGATGTGAGGTCAAGGAGCGTTCCATCGATCAATATTTTGCTGATTTTAATAAAATGTATGAAGAGTTGAATGCTCTTCTTCATATTTCTTCTAATGTTGAACAAATGCGACTTCAAAGAGAGCAATTAGCTATGATGAATTTTTCAGGTGGTCTTGGTTTGACATATGATTCTATTCGGCCTTAGATTCTTGGAGGAGAGAGACTATTGCATCACTTAGGGATACCTATGCTAGAGTTCTTCGGGTATCACGTGATTCTTCTCAGAGCACCACAACTATGGTTGATACTTCCGCTCTTGTCTCTCATCATCGAACTGCTGGAGGTAGGGGTGATGAAGGAAATCGTGGAGGTTATAATGGTCGTGGTGGTCGTGGTATAGGAATAGGAAGAGGTCCAGGACAAAGACCGCCTTATGGACAATCCCAAACTTCTACTGAGAGTTCAGGGATTATTCGAACTTGTCATTATTGTGGAAAACCTGGTCATATTCAGAAATTTTGCTATAAGTTACATGGCAGACCAGGACAACAGCAGTAGTTTGCCAATGCTGCATTTGGCACCGACTCTTTCTCCCTACCACAGTCTTCTCAAGGCAAAGTAGTGGTTATGTTTGATGAGGAATATGCGCGGTACAACCAGTCTCAAATTTCACAGTCACAGGCTACTTCTTCTTCCACTACTACTCTAATCCAGATCGGTAATGCTACTGCATGCATTTCAGCTAATTCTCGCCCTTGGGTCATTGATTCGGGGGCATCCAATCATATGTCAAGTCTTTCAGGTATATTTTCCTCTCTTACTTCATCGTCATCCACTGTTACTTCAGCTAATGGTTCATCTTCTCAAGTTCAGGGAGTTGGCACAGTTCATCCGACCCCTTCTTTATCAGTATCCTCAGCACTTTATATTCCAAAATTCCCCGTCAATCTCATGTCTATTAGTAAATTAACCAAACACTTTCAGTGTTCAGTGACCTTTTATCCTGACTCTTGTATTTTTCAGGATCTGGCTACAAAGAAGACGATTGGTAGAGGACGAGAGACGGGGGGACTATATGTGCTCGAAGATGCTCCTTCCATTGCTTGCCCCAGTATCACATCTCTACATCAGATTCACTGTCGTCTTGGACATCCTTCGCTACAGATTCTTCAGAAATTGGATTCTAGTTTTCAGTCTCTTTCTAGTTTAGAGTGTGAATCATGCCAACTTGGCAAATTGCATCGTGTTAGTTATCCGCCTCGAGTCAATAAAAGAGCAATGTCTCCTTTTTCATTAGTTCATTCAGATATCTGGGGTCCTTGTCATTTGGTTTTCAATTTGGGTTTTAGATACTGTGTTACTTTTGTTGATGATTATTCGAGACTTACTAGGTTATATTTAATGAAAGGTCGTTCGGAATTGTTTTCTATATTTCAAGCCTTCATTTCTGAAATTTATACTCAGTTTGGTGTACATGTCAAAATTTTGCGTTCCGATAACACTAAAGAATACTTTTTTGCACCCTTTTCTAATTTTATGACTCAACGCGGTATCATTCATGAATATTCTTGTTCTTATACACCTCAACAAAATGGTGTAGCCGAAAGGAAGAATAGACATTTATTAGAAGTCACCAGGTCCATGTTATTTGAGATGAAGGTTCCTAAAACCTTTTGGTCTGATGCTGTTCTTACTGCATGTTGTCTTATTAATCGTATGCCTTCTTCTGTTCTACAAGGAGGTATTCCTTTCTCCACCTTATTTCCAAATCAGCCTGTATTTGCCTTACCACCTCGTACTTTTGGTTGTGTCTGCTTTGTACGTGATCATTGACCTGGCGTATCAAAACTTGATCCCAGAGCTATTAGATGTATGTTTTTGGGTTATTCTCGTACTCAAAAAGGCTATTGTTGCTATTCCCCAATCTTGCGGAGATACTTTATAACTGTTGATGTTTCATTCTTCGAGTCCACTCCTTACCATGATGTTCCACTCAATGTTTTTGAAATGGATGAAGATTTCCATGTAACTATTATTCGGTCACCTGCTCCAACTGTTTCACCAGGGTCCGCCCAGGAATCTCCTCCTCTCCAAGTTTATACTCGATGCTCTCGAGCAGCCACTAATCCCCCCAATGCTCCTGTCACTACCACGTCATCTTCAGCTCCAGATCTACCTTTAGCTGGTCCTCAGGTAATATCTGATCTTGATCTTCCTATTGCCCACCGTAAAGGTGTACGTGCCTGCACTCAACACACCATTGCAAATTTTGTCTCATACACTTCTGTGTCTTCTTCTTTTCGGCCCTTTTTATCTACTGTTGATCAATATCCTATCCCTCAAGTCTGTTGCTGAAGCATTACAAAGTCCTGGCTGGAAGGCAGCTATGGAAGAAGAATTAGAGGCATTACAGGCTAAGGAAACTTGGGACTTGGTGCCTCTTCCATCAAGCAAAATTGCCATTGGCTGTCGTTGGGTGTATGCTGTGAAGGTCAATCCCGATGGTTCTCTTGCTCGCCTAAAAGCAAGGCTTGTTGCGAAAGGGTATGCTTAGATGTATGAGGTTGACTATTTGGATACTTTTTCTCCTATTACGAAACTTACGTCTGTTCGTATTTTGATCTCTCTTGCTGCTACATATAATTGGTCCTTGCTTTTCTGCATGGTACTCTTGATGAGGAGGTGTATTTAGAGCAACCTCCAGGATTTGTTGCTCAGGGGGAGTATGGTGGACTGGTTTGTAAGTTGAAGAAGTCATTGTATGGCTTGAAGCAGTCTCCACGAGCATGGTTTGGAAGATTCTCTGAAGTTTTACTCTTATTTGGATTGTCTAGATGCGAAAATAATCATTCTTACTGTTATAAAGAGTCAGGGAGAGACAGGATTTTCTTGATTGTATATGTTGATGATATTATCATTACAGGAGATGACTTGCCTGGTATAGCTGAACTAAAAATCTATCTCAAGCAACATTTTCAGACCAAGGACCAAGGAAAATTGAAGTATTTCCTAGGGATTGAGGTGGTATAGTCAAAGAAAGGTATCGTCCTATCACAGCAGAAGTATGTCTTAGATTTGCTCACTGAGACAGGTATGTTGGGTTCAAAGCCTCTTGATTCACCTATGGAACATAGAGTTAAATTGGTAGCTGGTGCAGAAGAATTTCTTGATAATCCTAAGAGATAGAAAACTGGTAGGTAAGCTGAATTATCTTACAGTTACTCGACCAGACATTGCATTTCCAGTCAGTGTGGTAAGTCAGTTTCTGTCTTCCCCTCGTACATCTCACTGGGATGCGGTCATTCGAATTTTGAGATACTTGAAGAAGGCTCCAGGGAAAAGACTTGTTTATAAAAATCATGGTCATAGTAGAGTTGAAGGATTCTCTGATGCTGATTAGGCAGGATTTCCAGATGATAGAAGATCAACTACTAGCTACTGTACCTTGGTTGGAGGAGATCTAGTGTCGTGGAAGAGTAAGAAACAAAGTGTCGTTGCTCGTTCCAGTGCTAAATCAGAATACAGAACCATGGCACAAGTGATGTGAATTAATGTGGATTCAGTAGCTTCTGAGTGAATTAAACTTTAAAGCTTCAGCTCTTATGGTTTTATGGTGTGATAATAAGGCAGCGATACATATAGCCTCTAATCCTGTGTTTCATGAGAGAACAAAACATATCGAGGTAGACTGTCAATTTATTCGAGAGAAGCTCAAGAGTGGAATGATTCGTCCTATTTATATTGGGACTGGTGAACAACTTGCTAATATTTTTACCAAGCCTTTGGGTAATGGGAGGATAGGATATATTTGTAACAAGTTGGACATGATTGATATATATGCTCCAACTTGAGGGGGAGTGTTAGAGATATAAAGAGGGTAGAATGGTCTTTTGATATCTAGGGTTTATCTTGTATATATATATGTGGACTTTTATCAATAAAAATTATGTCATTCTCTCTCTTCTTTCACACACGATAAACCAAAGTAACTAGTACTAAGTGAGACAAAAGTGCATGATCAGTATGACGGGAGAAGAAAACATATATTTAGTGAAGGGCAACCATTTTACAAGGACATATCAAGAAAGCCTCCGATGTAAAATATTGTTCAATAAACTGAGACCTCTTTCAGTGTGAAGCATGAAAAATCTTAAAATGAAGGAAGCCATTAGCCGAAGTCATGAAGTGAAAGAGTATGCACACCTGTGTCAGGTATTTGAATGCGTCAACAACAGGAGTGATCATATCCCTGTATGCCTCAATCTGGATACAGCATTGAAATCATCATATTTAGTATACTCAAAGTATTGGTACTACAAATTAAGCATTTTCCCACTAGGTGGGATCCGCTCTTAAAGTACAAATTCCTCAAAAATTAAAAGAAATAAGGCTTGTTAATTACCTGGTGGACAATTGTACGGAGCACTGTCATTGGATTGGCATGAGCTAGCTTGGCAACCATTCGACCTAGCTGCTTCAAGTTTTCTTTTGCAAGTCGTTTCAAGATTCTTCTAGTATCCAACTATAATGAAATGAAAGCACAAACTTAGCTTCAAACAAGATAAATACACCGCAAATTTTAATTCACATATTAAACAAAGCAAGAGAATTGGGACCTTTGCAGTCTGCCGTGCTGCCAAAATCATAGGCGTTCTTTCATCATCTTTTTCCCATTCACCATATAGACGATATCTCACCTAACAATATAAGATTCATTTGGAAAGACCATTTAAGGTCCAAAAATGGTTTATAAGAAAAATTATGAAATGGCTGCAATGGAAGCCCCAACCTCATATGGAAGGAGACACATAACTTCCCAGATCTCTTGTCCAACAGCTGGATTTGCAGGCACTAACTGCAAAGAGGGGAGCAGGCATGTTCCTAAAGCTTCCTCTACCCTCAGCCTAGCTTCTTTAAGGTGCATGCGAGGAACTTTATTTTGACCAGGAAGAAACTCAGGATTTGATACTTTATCACCACCCTCCACAAGTTCAAGTACAGAAAGGTAATAACCTCTTAAAACTCTGCATACCTGCTCATGGAGATGAGCAAAGTTAAACAAAATTCTGTAAAGTCAAATTCCCGAATATTATCACACTACTATGAAAAGATTGTCAAACCTTCTGCAGTAACATAGTATCACGATAGAGATAAGGTCCAGCACAAGCAAGCATCTGAAAAAGTTCTTTAGGGAGATCAATTAAAGAATTATGAGCCGACTCTGTAGCACCCATGGTATCCACACCAGCAGTAGAGGATGACGCTAGAGTATGTGTTTGCCGAACTATATTATATGCTGGAGTCATCGTCGTCTCAATGAGCCTGGAAACAAGATCAAAACTTCGATAAGTGAAAGACAGCTCTTCCCTCCCCACAACAGGGCATACCACTGCAGCAAATGGTGGCTCGTTTTAAAAATGTAGCAACATGTCTGATCTCGCTTCCAAGAGACACAATATCAGCACTGCATAGTTTTCGATCACAAGAAAACTGAGTTACTGAACCTATCAATACATTTACCTAAATAAGCCATTGCAGATGGGGAGATGCGCCACGGGATTAAGGGGTGACAGTCGATCAAGTAGAGTGTAGGCATGACACCTGCCAAAACGAAAAACCTTATGATCCACAAACTTGATAGTGAATGCCATAGGGCAAAGACAAACTTCAAATCTTAAGTTCTGCTATACTCACAAACAGTTAATTAAACCTGCCCCAGGTGAAAAAAATGCATCATGAGCAAATTATGAGCATTTATCAAAAACTGGCTTTTTAATGCCTCACTAAAAGCATAGATTGTCCGACCAAAAACAAAAAAAGCATAGATTGGTTTTAGGCTAAAAAGCATTAGACTGGGTACTTCAGTTTATGAACAAATAGAGAATCTTGTGTAACATTCTAATAGAATGCAACAAGACTTCATTATAAAGTTAGCCAATTCAACAGTGACAGAAAAAATCACACAAAAGACGCAAATAACTGATACCCACAAGATTTCACAGCTGAGAACCAAAACTGAGGAAGGAGGGTACTCACGTCTATAGTCACAGAAAAGCAAGACAACCAGGATGTTCCATATGAATTGATACCATTCTAGAGGAAGGTGTTAGGTGTGAATCTATTCATATATACAGAATATAAAGAACAGCTATTAACATACCAGTCATCCACAGAAAGGAAACCACAAACCAAACCCAAAGTTTGGTTGTTTTCCAGTTCTGCAAAATGCTCAGCTACTGCTTCAGATTCCATGTCCAAAGAAGTAAAAAGATCTATTGTCACGTCGCCTTGTTTCTCATCCTCCATAAGATCCTTTCCAGTAGCAGCAAGGTTTATTCTACCAATTTTATTAGCCTGCATGTATTAGCCAGTCATTCCACTGATAGCAGGTTCACATATTCAAAGGTCACAAAGATCATTTGAAACCACTAAACTAAAGAAGATACGAATAAGTAGGCTTCATAAGAGAGGACAAACAGTAGCAGACCAAAACTAGATGCCATTTGGTAGCAAAGCAGTGAGTAAACTTGGCCCAAAACAGACCTTATTGCAAGAAAACATTAACATAGCTCTTCAAGATTGCCATTTGGTAGCAAAGCAGTGTGTAAACTTGGCTCAAAACAAACCTTATTGCAAGAAAGCACTAACATAGCTCTTCAAGATTTGATCATATCGAATATCCCCAAAAAGGAAGAGCAATAAAATTCAACAACAATCAGAAGAGCGATTCAGCGAATAATGTGAAATTCGATATATTGCTTTATATACCTCATCAAGTCGCTTTACAGAAAGCGCGTTGTGTTGCTCAAATGCTTCCTCATCCTTAGGAAGTAAATGTGCACATCTGCATCACATGCACAATAAGGAAACAAACAGGCATCTCAATTTGCTTTTAAACATATAGAGCCTGCTATTGGAGGTGAAAAGAAGATATAAGGATAAATCACACCATACAACTTGCTTTATTTCTAGTTCACACAGCATAAAAATAAGAAAAACCAGGACAAAGAAAATCTTTAAGTAATGTTCAATGCAATCTCAAACTACCATAACAAACTTCAAACACAAAATGAAAAAGAGCTTTTTCCACGTATTGCCACGTGTAAATCATTGCACTTCAAACAACCAACAAAATTTGTCTATTAAAATCTCACTATTACAGGGTACATATTGAGAAATGCTCCTCTTACTTCAAAGAAAATGTGAATGCACAATTACACACACAAAAGGAACAAGCACACATGCATTACATTAATATAGAAAGCCATGGGCATCCACACAGGCACACAGCACAGAGACAAGACCTTGTCCTATGAGCAGTAAACCATCAACAAGTACAAGATATGTTTTAAATTAAATTAATCAGCGAAGTATCTGCCACTTTATTCATCTCCTCTTTAGTTAAACAAGCACACAGATGCTCACATGTTGTAAATATTTTCAAACATCATTTTAACCAGCGATCTTCCACCAACAAAAAGCTCATGACATTACGAGCTATGTAACCTGAACTTGGGTGATACCGGTGCCAGTGCGATTCCGCATGCCTGACTTTCCTTTTTGGAGAAAATGCTAGACATGGGGACTCATTTACAATTAACCCAACAAATGGACATGGTAAATGGACACACCATAATTCATCTTAATTCTACAAGGCATTGCAGCACAAATTCATACTGAATCTTCAATTACTTTCTTGACTTACACACGCTTTTTAAGTTTTTTTTTTCCTAAATTCCTCTTCAAAGATAGTCATTTTTCTAAAACTTTACATACAAGTATGACTTGGTCTAGGAACATAGCGTCTTTGAACTTATTATTAAAAAAATTTGGTGAATGATTCCATGTTCCTATAGCTTAAGCTAGTAGATGAGCGTGAGATGTTGCAAAAAATGAAAAGATGCTGGTGTTTTCCTTTGTGCCGGGCCTTATTTCCTTTCGTTCTTGTTGGCCCACCTTGTGAAGATCGAACATGAGCCTCCCTCCCTCTAGTGTCGCATAAACAGGACTTCAGCCTAAAAGTGCCAACTCTGGATCTTACCAATATATAAGACTACAAACGAGAAAGACAATCGTGTCTATCTTCACCAGGAATCAGCATATCTACTTAAAGAGCAATAAGCAAGCTGGTGCGTGCTGGCTTTAGATGATTACATTCTTCTTCTATGCAACAAGGATTTTATGACAAAGATATCAGCATATTCTTCTTCCCTAAATTTGAACTATTTTAAACAACTTAGACTAAACCAAACATCACTATAAGAAGTGATTTAGCAAAAGAAAATTTGGGTATGGCGCTTTAGGCAATATAATTTTCAAGTGCATTGGCTTTGACAGCGCATAAAATGTTTTTTGTAACATCTAGCGATGCATCCAGACTGATATTAACTTTTCGACCATACACACTAGACAATAGACATCATTACTCGAAAGACTAAAACTCGAGCAACCCAAATTAACCTAATAACAACATATACATGTTCATTCACCGCAAAGAAGCATGGGCAAAAACATTATCTTAGCCTAAAAATGCTATGAAAAAACATTATAGCAGACAGACAGACAGAAGCCCAACAAGATGAACATTGCACTATGGCGATAAACAAGAAAAAAGTGCAACCTCGTTTAATTGAAAGAGTTGAAGAACTCACACACTGTCGAGATCAATGAAATCTTCCCTCACCAACAAAGCTGTAAGCTTGTACAGCCCAAATGGTACGGGACTCTTTACATCCATTCTCTGGTAATACTGGAACTTAAACCCCAGGATCTGTGAAGCATGTGACTGCAAAACCCAATTGGAAACTGTTAGCAGATCGATTATTACCTCCTCAAAATAACTAGACAGATAAATAATGTATGTAACTCCACTAGCATCCCATTACCTTCGGAAAAATAGGAATGAGGTCCAAAAATATAGTTGCATCAGACTGAAGTTCATAGCACTCCAAGACCTGACAAGTCCAATTTATTGACAAACAAGGAAATTATGGATGCTGGAATTTCCTAAACAAATGTAAAAATCTGCACAAATCCACACAAGACAGCGCATGCATATGGCACAGGCGTAAGGCGGGAAGACAACCTCACCACAGAAATTAAAAAGTTAAAAGTATTTGCCAAAAGAGACTTACAATGTCAAAAACACGATTTGGGTCCAAATCAAAGTGCCCGATCAATGACTGCAGGGAATATCAAAGATATGGGCACTTAGAGTCAAGAACAATTTGATAACTGCAAAACGTGTAAGAACTAATAACAACCTTAATAACGCCTATTGTTGCTGCTTTTGCACTATCGCTTGAAGCATCAGAAACTTGACAAAGTTGGGTCACCTGTGAGCCATAAGAATCAAGAGAAACAGTAAACAGATACAACCTTATCGTTCAAACAGGACATCACTAGTGGTCAATCAGAGCAATTTAAAAGTATTGAAAAATTACAGCATTGTCCCGGGCATAAACAACTCAATCGCTAAAATTAGAGAGTTCTTAAGCAGAACACGGCATTTGAGAAACTTAACTCTCAAAAGAGGACAATTACCAAATTATAGTAGTAAATCATGTTGCTAAGGTGGATAAACCCATCCACACAAGTGATGCACGAAAAAGTAGTATCTACAAATGAAATATGTACACATACATCATATCTGCATCCACACAATAATGTAAATGTTTAAATTGTCTTTAAAAGATTCTCATTATCATAGTGAACTAATTCTGAGAAAATTTAAGAACCAAATGTTACAATAGATCAGGATCATACCAGTTTGGCATATCCCTCGCTCTCTTCACGGAGAAGGTTAAACTTTGTTTGCTGATAAAGTAGACGTGTATTTACTCTGACCTGTCAATATCAGCAAATTAGCACCAATCTAACTAATATGTTTCCTGCTATTCTCTCACCTAAATAAATATAGCCCCTCCTGCATTTTGCACATGTTATTATATGAATTGGGTTCTCTCTCTGTGTGTGGCAATACAAGCACTCCTACAGCATTATTATTTCATGTTACTGCTGACAACCTTCTATAGAATAAATCAAATACGTGCATGCCCTAGTAGATCGAACTCAGACTGGAACACAGAAAATAGAAGAGAGAGAGAGAGAGAGAGAGAGAGAGGAGGATGAGGGGGTGGGGTAGGGTGTGTTTTTTTTTTTTTTTGGATGGAGGGGGTGGGAAGAAGGTTTATATGTTGATACCGTTGAGCCAAAAAGAAAAGAGCAGAAAATACCCATCAATCTTGCTAATTCCTACATACCAGTGACCGTTCCTAGATAATCTAGATGAGAAGCATATGGGACATCCAATACATATTCACAGGCAACTCACCTCTTTGTTTTTTAATTCTTGAGCTTTTATTTTGATCAGTTCAGCTTCCCAAAGAAATTCTTCCTACATTGCCATAGATGCATGTCAGATATTATATAAACAAGAAAAGGCAATGATAGAAGTCATATTTTCTTTTTGTTATTATTATATATTTTTTTTAAATCAGAAACATTAAAATACGAATAACCAAGGACGGTTTCAAGATTACAGAAAACTCACCTCACAGCGTTCCTGAAAAAGTCTAAGTGGAACCAGCGAACAGTCTACAAGCCATTTAGCCTAGAAGAGAAGGCACGGGTGATGAAGGATATTCTAAGCCACAAATTGAGGACGCATCGTAATTAAGAAGTCCATGCCACAGATGATACAAGAAATACCAACATTCTGAAACCCAAAAACTTCAAGTAACTGTAGAGAAACGACTCCGGAATTCAAGCGAAAACAACATTCCTCTACCTGGACAGCTAAACTCTATGAAAATGTGAGATACCCCCATCATATTAGAGCTGATGTTGAATGAGATGATTCTCTATATGGGGTGGAAAAGAGGAGCACATAAAAACTTGCTGGATATTAGTAAAACATCGATACTTTACGTAAAAGTGGGGTGTCATACAATTGATACTGGCATTATGAACAGTCTATAATGATTATTAACATTCGAAATAAAATTGGTAAGGTACCCAAAAAACATAAGGACATTCCAACAGTGGGGTGTCATACAATTGACACTGGCACTGTCAACAATCTGTAATGATTATTAACATTTAAAACAAATTGGGTAAGGTACCAAAACAATATGACAAGGACATCTAATCCCTGTAATAGGCATAACAATGTATCCAAACAAAACTGGAATGACTTCTACTATTTCAATTGTTGGCGGATGTCAAAATTTGAGTTTTTCTTACCGGGAAACACCTAAACCTTTGAAAATATACATATATTGATATGTAGTATTACTTGAAGTTTCTTCATAATTATTTACAGAACTTATCATAATAAAAGATGGTTGTGCAATCGCATGAATTAGTGCAAAACAAGAACAAATTACCATGATGTTATTTAACCAACTAATACATCAAGCAAATGACAGCCCTTGCTGAAAAGTTTCCATCAATCTGGAGAAATCATTTTAGTGGAAAAAAGAATTACATCGTACAAGATGGTAGGGCAATCTTCAGCAAAAATAATAAGAACCTATTCATCGCTTTTGGAGCTGAGGGGAGAGGAGAGGGGAGCAGAGATGGAGATCCCATCAAGTCGAGATATCCAATTACATTCCCTATCATTCAAGAGTATTGTATAGGGTGTCTCTGGAGTTGGACAAACCCAACATTCACCAATTGATCCAAAAATCTTACTTGATGTGCCAAAGGTGATAAATCACATTAAACCACGAGCAATACAGAATTTCTCATCAAATTGGGCAACAAACAGAAAAGCAACCTTTTTATATCCATTAAGAAGCAGTAGATTGATCTTTCTGCATGAATCAACAGTATAAAATCTATCAAGAACCTACCAATTTTGTCAAGCGAGCACGAAACTCCCCAGGCAGAGTAAGCTGCAAAATAGATTCATATAACATCAGTGAAAACTTAGTCACCAATGAAAAACAAAAACTGCAATATAAACTTTCAAAACAAAGTACGCCACAGATGGAAGAACAATTACTAGCCCAATCAAAGATAAAAATCAAAACAGCATCATTCTCTAAACAAAGGAAGAGAAAAACAAATAAATAATAAAATCCTAGAACGCATGCAAGCCACACCGAACCTTTACCACATAGATGCTCCATACATTAGCATTCATGATCAGGGTGACTTTCAAGAGCCTATTGACTAGAATCAACATGCTAATAAAGTCAAAGGGGTTATGCACACAAGGTAGGTAGGGCCCTTGTCATACCGCGGAATCTACCTTATGCACATAAACTCTAAGTCTTCAACCCCAACAAGGAAGTGCGTTACACTGTAGGTTACATGTTTATGCCAACATAGAACATTACCCTCAAACATTACAACATTGTCCTTACAAACCAACATATCTTCATGATGGCAATAAAGCCAACAATGTTCAATAGCACGAAATGCAATCAAGAACCATCATGTGCACAAAATGAGCATGACGGTGATTATAATGCTTCATGGAATGTGCAAGCACTGGAGTATCCAGCAAAATGTACGTAATTGGGAATCTGAGATAAAGTCATTGTGGCCCTAATCAACAGAAAAAGAGAAGCACATCTGAAGTTAATTAGACACTTAAACTTTTTGATGATCCTATGAGAACATAGGACTCTACGAAGGAGAAAAGGTTAAAGGGGATAGGAACATATCTGAAAAGGCAACTGGATGAGATTACAATGAAATCCTGAAGCTTTCTAACTATTTAACACAAAACGGAGCGCAAAATCATATAGGAAGATCCATATAGTTGATCTAATTTAGCGGAATAAGGCTCACATGGATGGTTCGATCCTTTCAAGTTAACATTTTTAGATTACTTGAATAAGGATTAATGCAAAATGCAAACCACTCATCTTGTTTATTAAATTGGTGGATACAACATACTTGAAAGGTGATTGAGTAGTTTCCTTCGAAAACAAAAGGAGAAGGAAAGCTGAGCAGGTGTCCACACTTGGTCAAAATATAGGGGGTATTGGAGTAAGTTAACCTCTAGTCCTATTATTCCAATTTCCCAATTGGTAATTTGATCTTTTAGTTCATTTTGGCATTCTCCCTCTACTGACTTTCCTCTATTGAAGAAAACACAATTCCATCCTCCCCCTTTACAAATACTTTCTTCTCTCTCAGACAATCGCGTCCACAACACAACTCCCATTATACAAACTTCAGCAGCTGCTTTCTCCATTAGAAATTATGTAACTTCCTATTCTTTAACTATAAGATGCACACAACTAAATATACTCTCAAAAGTTTGAATACTATTCAGTGACCAAAGAGTCTTTAGACTCATATTTTATGCATGTATAGAAGAGATCGAATTTCTAAGAAATTGCACAAGACTATCCTAATGCTAAGCTCCATTTAGCTGACATCCTATAGGGAATTTAAACATGAAACTATCATCAAGCTTTGTATACATGTGATACCTACGTTGACACCCATTCAATGAACGCCTGTATATTTAAAAAAATAAACGCCTGCCAACCTCATGTAACTAAATCGCAACAGTTTTGGCGCAATTTCATGCCTCTTTACTAATAACAACATTGAGAAGAAAAAAGAATGATCAGAATTTACCCAACATACCCTTACGAATGATCTCAGCCATTTCTGTCATTAAATTTGTATGACAGAGCCAAATTTAGCTTTCGATAGACAGAACAAAACCCCAGAGGCAAAGATAAAACTTCTCTCATTAAAAAGTACAGATAAGTGGTATTAAAACTCAATAGCATGAGACAACTTAATGTCGCAAAGAGTTGCTATAATAAAAGAAGCGCAATTCACAAAATCTAGGACAAAAACTCTTGGAAGGCATCACTGCATATTTTTGCATGACGACATTAAAAGGGAGTTCTTGATCTTGCAGTTTAGAATGACGGAAATATGAAGCAATTCTGCCAGTGCGCTTGGTTTTGGATTCAGTAAAAATTATAAAGCTGATCATGAATACACAATTTTCCATTGAGTGTTGCATTCTGATTTATCCATGATTTAAGTGGGAGACAGCTGTTTCTGACTGGTGAAAAGCTGAAAAATTCATCAAAGCAATATCAAGGGGCTGAGCAAACCCATATACAAAAGTGCTCGAAGTTGAAAGACAAGCCCATTTTTGAGCAATTCTAAAATTTCTATCAACAGATTTACATTTGTGGATATCTTTCATTATACCAAAAGAATGAACTTTCAAACCCTAAAAGTATCAAAAGAAAACTCTTTTCCCTTGAAAGCTCGTTTGTTCCTCCTTATCCAAACTGACCAAAGTATGGAGAAAGGAGTAGTGTTGAAGAACTCTCCTCTTACCAAAAGAGACTCCTATGCACTGTCAAGCCTAATTTCATGCTCCACAGATCCTGCTATGAATCAATTCATTTGCGGAAGTATAACAACTTGACCATGTCCGGCTGATTCAAGGATACTGAAGAAAGATGGAAACAATGATCTCCTCTTTCTTAAAACATAGAAAGCAACAACTTGCCAAAACTTGTCCACTCTTTGGAAGGTTATCTAAACTGAGTAAGACCACGTACACTTCCCCAATTAAGAAACTCTCTCTTGGAATATTTTTATTTCCAAGTTAACTCCCACGGGAAGTCTTGCAAACTGATTGACAATATTATCCAAGGTCGGTTCAATAGTGCAGTTTCACCGTGAACACCGTGATTTGCTCCATTTCCACAGAACAGCACCCCGTCTTTCATCCACAACTGAAACTTCTATCAATTACTAGCTAGTCTCCTTACTTCTGCTAAACCGCCAAAGTAATTTTTTCGAACTCCACCACCTACCATACCAAAGTAGCTATTCTGAACAAACATATTATATTTGGTCAAGCCGATACTTCTTTGTCAAATAGTACCATAAGCCATTGCGACATTTGTCACAAGTGGCCAAATTTCGTTGAAGAGACCACCCTATTCAGCTACTAAAAGCAAGTCAAAAGCCCTCATTTTCAGTTTACCCAGCCCAACTCCTCCACAGCAACCCAGCAAACCAAACGAAGCTCGAAAGACGGTACAACTTACGTCAAGAGCCATTTGACTGATGATGTCTGCGAAGCCCGAACCCAGCTCCTCCTTGGTCGGTCCATCCAAGAACTCCACCGAGTCTAACACCGGCTTACACTTCTGAAATGGCAACTCTCCCCGAACCTGACGCACAACAATGAGAACTCAGCAGAAGCTTCACGAACACAGAGAGAAAAAAAAACACCCAAAAGGAAAAACCCAAATCAAATGCACATAATTCAATCAAAACAAGCGCAAAATCAGGCGCGTGAGAGCCGAACCATGGTCCAGCAGAGCTCGTAGAGGAAGCGAAGCGCGTGAGCAGGGTCGGGAGGCTTGGGGATGGAGCTTCCGGTGGCGGACTTCCATTCGCGGACGAGGTCCTCGGTGACGTATATGCACTCCACGGATGGGAGAGACATGGGGCTCTACGCCGAAATGGGTTTCCGCCGATACACCAGCACAAACGGGGTAGATAAAGCAGGAGGAGGGAAGATTGGAGTGGGGTGGGAGTGAGGAGGTCAGGGCTTTAATTTTGATACGGAGAGGATTTAGGGTTTTTCAGGTGGATTTCTGGGGAAGACGACGGAGAGACATGCGTTCGCGTTGGAATCGGCTGATTGTCCCCCACTCCGTGACTGTGATGCTTTTCTCGCTTCTCCTGCTCTGCGAAATTTTGCCTTGAGGTGTTTTTTGTGCGGGGATTTGCCAAAATCCCGGAAGAAAGCACCGCCTGAAGAACCTCTCTTTTCGTGCATAATTATGAAACTTCATAAATCATCCTCAACTTTCCTCGACCTACCATTTAAATTTCTGAAAAAACTTTAGTTATAATACACAATATGTTGTTTTAACTTTTAATATTTTCAATGCGATCCACGAAACTTCAGTACCTATCCAATTTAATCCACATGAATATGTTCAATGTTATCATTAATTTTGAATTATTAGAATGATGGCATTGGACATCTTCATCTGTTTTGGGGTCTGTAATGAACATGTATCAAAAGTTTTATGGATAACATTGAACAAATCAAAAATTTGAGGATCACATTGCACATTTATCTAAAGTTCATCATCATATTAAATAAATTAAATTTTTTAAGGATTAAATTGCACGTTGAGCCATAGTTCGGATCATTTATTTAAGTTTTTTTCTTTCTTCTCTTTCTTCTCTTCTTTCATTTATTTATGGAAAAATTCCAAATGCGAACCCAAAATGATCTCGTTTTTTTAAATACGAGCCACAAGTCAACATTCTTTCAAATAAGGGTGTCTTCATTTTCTAAAATAAGGGTATGAAATGAATAATGTTTCAAAGAATGGCCTCAAGTAGTCATAGAGTCCCAAAAAAATGGGCTTGATTTCAAAGGCATTTTCGTCATTTTTCATTTGTTTAAGTTTTTTTATATTTATTTGTCTTTTTCTTTTTTATTTTCTTAAAATTTAAAATAAAAAAAAAAACACATAGGGAGGGGTCTGTTGCCGCCACCCTATCGCCGGAAGGGAGAGGGGAAGGTCGGTGACCCCGCCGACCAAACCTCTCCTGGATCTAGACAGGAGTGTCCAGATACTCTCTCGATTTTGGTGAGGGCCACGGTCGATGGGATCATCGGCCTTTGTCGACCCCTCACCACCACTAGCCAAAGGTTCTTTGCGTTTTTTCTGTTTCTTTTCTTTTTTAATTAAAAAAGAAAAATAAAGAAAATATTTATTTAAAAAATCATAATGGGAAAATGATGAAAATACCCTTTTTTGCCAAAATGAAAATACCTTTTGGATCATAAGCCTTTTTATGCTCCATGGCTACTTCAAGGCTCCCATTTGAAATAAGATTCATTTGCATCCTTTATTTGAAAAAATGAAAGCATTTTGAACCTTAATTTGAAATTTTTACTTTATTTATCACATCAGTTCATTATTAATTATGTTATCTAAACATTATGGGTGGGTTGGTTCAGCTTTTTCGAGGGGCTTTCAGCCCTCAAAAACCCTTGAAAAAATGTTGAAGGGTTTGGTTTAGCTTTTTGCCAAAATTTAGCTAAATGATGGCCTTGGAAAAGCTGAAAAACTAACACTGGTGGGGACCATCATTGAACTTTCAGCATTTGGCCACATACAAGATGTGTTTCTTTCGTTCCAAAACTATCCTCACTATTTTCTCATTTTTCCAACTTTACCCCCCTTTGTGTTACTGTTCATCTTCTTCATTGGTGAGGGTAAGATCTAGGGTTCATGTGAGGACCGTCTAAGGGAAGGCGAGGGCGGTCTGGCGAGGCCAACCGCCCAAGCAACAATGCCTAGGTCACGAGCGGCCGTCCACTTGGGGTTGCGCAACCTAGAGGCGTCGCCTAAGGTCACGCGATCCAGGCGGCTATTGCCCGAGTCGCTCAACCCACGCGATCGTCTACCTGTGGTCGTGTGACCCAGGCAACTGCCGCCTGGGTTCACGCAACCCAAGCGAACCTAGGCTTCGCTAGACCTCAGGTGGCCTTCGTCTGAGTCGCGCGATCCTCGGCGATGGCGGCCTAAGGTCAGATGACAATCGTCGCGGGGCAAATCTGGCTTGCCAGCGGCCAAAACCTTTGCCGGTCCTGCGAAGGTTATTTTTGATAAAAATAAAAAATAAAAATTTATGTTCAAAGCTCTTTTGCAAAGTTATTTTTACCGAACACTAATTTAACCAAAGCTCATTTCAAATGAGTTTTTACCAAATGCAACTAGCATTTTTTCAAATCCCTTTGAGTTGATGGCATTAGCATTTTTTCAAAACACATTTCAAATGTTGTACTAAACTCACCCTATAACCTTTGTCTGATTATCTTTGGATCGGAACCAAATTGCTTTCGTTACTTCAGATGAGGCCACGAGCGTACACGAATAAATGGGCCTCAAAGTAAATTAGGTCTGGTAAAATTTACGGGCATCGAAAGGCTGATTACAAGGGAGAGCTTTTCGCACGCGGGTCCTCGAGATCCAATCCACCACTTGACTTGTTTCCTCAAAATGTGGGCTCATTAGATTTTCTTGGAAATGGGCCTTCGGATGTTTGCATTCGGTGATAATTGGCTGTTACTTCCCAACTTGGTAGATCATGATTCATGTGAGCGCTTATGGTTAATTTGATTTTTACACAAGTGATTCGACGTGGGGAGTGCAATGTTGACACGTGCTTCAAATGGATAATTTGATTTTCGAAGCAGTGTTCAGAATAGATACCATATCAAATTCCATGGAGCTATAGGAGATTGGCATGATAATGAAACTTGTTCTATTTGTTGCCGATGCTCTGCTCCTCTCTGAGGTAGTTTTACGCACTTCACACTGGGAATGATACATATGCGATTTTTCAGTTCAAGACTTAGAGAAATTGGTGCTTTGAAATTCCACATTGCAAATCAAAGGAGGTCCTGCACCACTGCTTTGATAAGAATCTCGTTCCTTACTTTAGATATCAGCTTCTTTTTCCGTCCTTTAACTTCCGGAAAAAATATTGGGTGAGGCAGTGTTGGGGAAAAGCGGGCAGCACCTCGACACAAATTTAACTGATCCACGATCAAACATTAACGCCCGAAATTACTTTAACTTAATTCATGATCAATCAACAATTATATCTAGCAGAAAACAACCTCGCAACAAGCAAATATAATAGCGGAATAATAAAGGGATAGAAGATCAAGATTTATGCGGAAAATTTGAATTAGGAAAAACCATGGACGACCCAAAAAATCTCTACTAATCACTAAGAATAGCATACTACAAAAAGTATTTCTTTATAGTCACACAATATAGATTCAACGTCAATATTCCAATAGCTTTCCTCACTATAAAGGGGAAATTTTATATAGGGCCAAAAACCCTAACTGCAATAGAAGAGTCGGAGATAAATCTCGAACAAAACTGATCACCTCGTAGAGCTTGGCCTCACGAACAACATACTAAAATTTGAGCCAAAATCGATAATATTTGACCTTTGAATCGGGACAGCAAAATTGCGTTCCTTTCTTTCTCCTTTCTTGCACACACTCTCGATGCTCCCCCGTTTTTATGCTCTCAACCACCCTGCTTCTTTTTTTCTCTCGGTCGTTTTTCGCTTTTCACGCCTAGGGTATATGCACGAAAGAAATAAATAAAAACAACCACCTTATGTTTTGACTTTTTTTTTTCTTTTTCTTTTACACAAAATAAACAAAAGAACAAAAATCACTGGGCCCCACCAATGACACAGACCCAGTCAACGAATCTCTGCCTTCGCCTCATGTGGGGAGTTCCATCATACATTTTTTGCTCTTACAAGAATTAAGTTTCATGATGGGTAAGGTTTTGATCATCATGTCGGATCCGTTGTCGTTAGTACATACATTCTCAAGAAAAAAAATACTTCTTTTCCAACTTCTCTCGAATCCAATGATACTTCACATCAATATGCTTCGATCTTGAATTCAACACTGGATTCTTGCTAAGATAAATAGCACTCATGCGAGCAAAATAGTAAGAACTTTTCTTATTTCAAATCCAATTCTTGTAAGAATTTTTGCATCCACAAGAGTTACTTACCTCCTTCGGTAATAACTATATACTCTGCTTCAGTTGTAGACAAAGCAATACATTTTTACAATCTCGATTGCCATGAAATTGCTCCCCCTGCAAAGGTCATCGTTTAACCTGAAGTAGACTTTCAGGAATCACCATCTCCAGCATAATTAGAATCTAAATAGCCACTTAACTCAGGCTTACCAATTTCATTATGCAAGTATAATCTAGAATGCCTCTAACATAACAAAAAATCCATTTCACAGCGTTCCAATACTCTTTGCCTATATTTGAGAGAAACCTACTCACAACCCCAATTGCATGAGCAATATCTAGTCTCATACAAACCATGGCATACATCAAACTACTCACAGCAAGTGCATAATGAATTTTCACTATATCTTCATTCTCTTTCTCACTCGTAGGACATTCATTGCTACTCAACTTAAAGTGACCAGCAAGTGGAGTACTTACTAGTTTACATGTGCTCATGTTGAACCTTTCAAGCGCCTTTTCAATATACTTCTCCTGAGATAGCCAAAAAATTTTACGCTTTCTATCACGAGTGATTCTTATGCCAAGGATTTGCTTAGCCGGCCCTAGATCCCTCATCGCATAAGCTTTACCCAACTCATTTTTCAAGCTCTTGTTTTTTTTAGCATCTTGTCCAACTATCAACATGTCATCCACATAGAGTAGGAGGATAATGAAATCATCATCTGAGAATCTTTTCATAAAGATATAAGATTCAGAAGTGGTATTACCATAGCCGTGAGCTTCCATGAATGAATGAAACCTCGAGTACCACTATCTTGACGCTTGCTTGAGACCGTATGGACTCTTTCTTAGCCTATATACAAGATGCTCCTTACCTTTAACTTTAAAACCCTCCGATTGCTCCATGTATATTTCTTATTCTAGGTCTTCATGAAGAAAAGCTGTTTTTATATCAAACTGTTCAATTTTCAAATCCAAACTGGCAGCCAATCCAAGAACAACTATAATAGATGGTATTTTCACAACCGGTGAAAAAATCTATTCAAAGTCGATTCCCTTCTTTTGACGAAAGCCCTTCACAATAAGTTTGGCCTTGCATGGTGGCTTCAAGATGCTTTCTTCGGTCTTTAACTTGTACACCCGCTTATTTGTGAATGTCCTCTTACCCTTATGTAACTTCACCATCTCAAATGTGTGTTTCTCATGCAAAGATTTGAGCTCATCATGCATAGCTTCATGCCACTTATTCTTTTAATCACATAACATAGCCTCTTCATAAGTTTCAAACTCTCCTATGTCAATAAGTAACACATACTCATGTGGCTGATATCTTTGTGAGGGTCGACGATCTCTTTCTGATCTTCTAACTTGAGGTTAGACTGCTTGTTCTTGCTCAACTGACTCAATTATTTGCTCTTGCTTA
Organism: Rhodomyrtus tomentosa; assembly: GCA_028455895.1. Classification (NCBI taxonomy): domain Eukaryota; kingdom Viridiplantae; phylum Streptophyta; class Magnoliopsida; order Myrtales; family Myrtaceae; genus Rhodomyrtus; species Rhodomyrtus tomentosa. The sequence continues at coordinate 4,279,172 of JAPCWY010000003.1, read as the reverse complement.
TCTGATTGTTCTGGTTAAACTACTTCACCTGTCTTAGCTGAAGAATCTGCATTCTATGAGAATTCACCTTCTTCATGATTTCCCTACACTTCTCTCCCGTGATTTTCGTTCAATACGGTAGCAGGATTTGGGCTGAAACTAACAATGTGTTGAGCTGCATTCTTTGGCTTCTCTGGCTTGTCTATGTCTTCAATGGTCTTATGCTCAAAGAACACTATATCTCGACTTTTATTAACTTTCTTTGTAACTCGATCCCATAACATGTAGCCAAACTGTTCATGTCTATAACCTAAGAAGATACACTGTTTAAACTTATTATCAATCTTGAAACTCTCATCTCCTGGAACATATACAAATGTTTGGCAACCAAACACCCTCAGATAACTTAACTGTACGAGACATCTTTTTCACTCCAAACTCTTTGCAGAACATCCCCTTTAAGAGGAACCGATGGAGAAAGATTTGTCAGGTCAATTGCCGATCTCATTGCTTCGCCCCAAAATGGCTTTGGCAATTTTGCATGAGATAACATACACCGAATCTGATCATTAATCGTCTCTTTCTGCTACCTCATTTTGCTGCGGTGTTTTGGGAACAATTTTCTCAAGCTTGATACCATAATCCCTGCAGTAATGCTCAAACGATCCTCTGTATTCATCACCGTTGTCAACTCAAATACATTTCAACTTTTTCCATGTTTCCCTTTCAATACTGATGTGAAATTGTTTGAAGGCTGCAAGCACCCGATCTTTTGATTTCAAAGAAAAGCACAAACTTTTCTAAAGTAGACATCAATAAATGTTACAAAATACAATGCACCACCAAGTGTTCTAACATCCATGCAACAAATATCAGTGTGAACTAAATTGAGTACATCAGGTTTTATGTGTGGAGACGAACTATGAAATGAGAATCGATGTTGTTTACCCGTGAGACAGTAGGTACACTCCATCAGATTTTTCTCTTTCAATGGTAGAAGATTCTTCCTAACAAGTGTTTCAAGTCCTTTCTCGCTAAGATGACCAAGTCTCATATGTCATAAATCAACTGAGAAATCCTCCACAGCATTTACCTCTTATCGCATCAAATTTGCTTGCATGGTAAAGAGACTACAAGTCTTTTTGCCTTTTGCTACCACCATAGAACCTTTAGTCAATTTCTATTTGCCATTGTAGAAGGAGTTGCAATAATTATCGTTATCTAAGGCACCTGTGGAAATTAAGTGAAGTCGAATACCTGAAATATGTCTCACATTTTTCAAAAGCAAGTGCATCCCATATCAATCTCCAGATAAACATCTTTCATGTCGATAACCTTGGAGACACCACTGTTTCTCATCCTAACACAACTGAAGTCACCGCTACGATGTGATATAAAGAAGTCACGCCGTGAGGTAACATGATAAGAAGCTATAGAATTGACAACCTAACTAGAATCTTGACATGTAAAATTTACAAAATCATCATCACAAATGAACACAATATCACTGTCGGCTATAATTGTTGTTGTAGGTTGATTCTCTTCTTTCTTTTTATCTACATTTCTATCATGAAATTTATCTTTCTTCGGCCCCCAACACTCTCTGACACAATGTCATATCTTTCCATAATTGTAACACTGCACCGTTCTTCTTGGCCTTGACTTCGATCTTCCTCTTGACTTCCCTCTATCATTACTTTGGAACTTTCTTGACCGACTTCACCCTTTGTGTTCTACGACAAATGCCTATGATTTAGAAGCATAATTCAAGCATTTCCTCTTTGTTTCTTCATTGAACAAGCTTTCTTTAACCATGCACATGGAAAGCACACCATAAGGAGCCGAATTATTTAATGTCACAACCAAAGTGTCCCAGCCATCAGGAAGAGTACCAAGTAATAAACATGATTGCAATTCATCACCAATGTCAATATCAAGATTTGTCAATTGATTTACAACATCTTGAAATTCACTCAAATGCTCCGACATACTACTTTCCTCCTTCTATCTCAAATTCACAAGTTGTTTAACTAGAAAGGCCTTATTTTGTGGACTTCTCCTCTCATAGAGATCTTGCAATTTCTTCCACAAAGCATCCTCCTTTATTTCTTGGGCAACATGATGAAACACATTATCATCAATCCATTATTGGATAAATCCAACCGTCTTCTGATTCATTCGCTCCCACTCTTTATCTTCTTTAACTCCTTTAACTTCATCGCCTTTGATCGGATCATATAAAACTTTACATTATAGCACGTCTTCCATTAGAGGTTTCCATATAGAGTAATTCGAGGCATTTAACTTAAACATAGTGTTACTCGTATCCTCTATCTAATACTAGAATCTCAGCTCTAGCTTTGATATCACTTTGTTGGGAAAAAACGAGCAGCACCTCGACACAAATTTAGCCGATTCAGGATCAAACACTAACTCTCGAAATTACTCTGACTTAATTTAAGATCAACTAACAACTATATCCAGCAGAAAACAACCTCGCAACATGCAAATATAATAGTGGAATGATAAAAGGATAGAATACCAAGATTTATGTAGAAAATCCGAATCGGGAAAAAATCACGAACGACCCCAAAAAATCTCGGCTAATCACCAAGAATAGCAGACTACACAAAGTATTTTTCTCTAGTCACACACTAGAGACTCAACATCAGTATTCCAAGAGCTTTCCTCACCACAAAAATGAAATTTATAAAGGGGCAAAAAAACCCTAACTGCAATAGGAGAGTCGGAGACAAATCTCAACAAAGGAAACCAATCACCTCGTAGAGTTTGGCCTCACGAACAACATATTGAAATTTGAGCCAAAATCGATAACATTTGGCCTTCGAATTGGGACTGCAAAAATGCGTCCCTTTCTTTCTCCTTTCTTGTACACGATGTTCGTGCTTTCCTGTTTTTATGCTCTCGGCCACCCTACTTCTTTTTTTCTCTCGGTCGCTTTTCACTTTTCATGCCAAGTTTATGCACGAAAGAAACAAATAAAAGTAGCCACCTTTTGTTTTGTTTTGTTTTGACTTTTTTCTTTGTCCTTTTCTTTTACAACAAAAAAAAATAAAAGAACAAAAATCGTTGGTCCCCACCAATGAGGCGGACCCAGCCAACAAATCCAGTATTGAGTGGTATTAGGTCTCTCTCAACTCAAAATGTAGCTCAAAAATTGAGATTTTTCCTCACATTTATAAATCGATTACCAGCTCCTTTCACAATTAATGTGGGACAACCCAACAGGCGGGACCAGTGCGCCCTATCAATCACAAAAGTACATTTATACTCTCGTGAGTGACAAGAGAGAGAGAGAGAGAGAGAGAGAGAGAGGGGCAGAGAGAGAGAAAAGAATGAGAGGATAGATGTCCTCTCCCGATTGGGTATGGCGCACTCTAACTTCCATGTTAACTCCTATCAAGATTCACATGGACTTTTGCTTTTTAGTTTTGACTTTGACCCCAATCAGATAAAATCCTCAATTACTCTCCAGTATTATATTGTTCATAAGCTCTCAATTCATGTGCTTATGTTCCTTCTTAGGCTTCGTGGGCATCCGCCATTGAATGATATTCTGGACATGTTCACATTCATGGCACGTCGCCCCGGCACATGTACTGATCTGAAAGTGCAACCACACTTTGACACTCTTGAATTCGTCTATCTAGGAAGAAGATGAAATCATTTGCAAACAAAATATGAGACACAGTACGGCAGTTTCTTTTTAACTTAATACCTTTGGTGCTTCAATCTTCAATAGCTTTATCCATACAAGCCAGATAATATACACTTTCCACAATGTAAAAAATGTAAGTGGAAAAAATAACTCTTTGGCACAGTCCTCTTCATGGTTGGAAATATTCTAGAGGTTCCCTACTAAAACTTCACTCTTAAAAGACACTGATGAGGCACACTGCAAAACCTATGACACCCCCGTTTGCATTAAAAACGATTTGCACCATGCACACTCTTATGAAAATCCCATTTCACTCTATCATAAGCTTCGTTCGGAACTAAAAAAAAACCATTTGGTATTTCTTTTTCCTCTTCCCGATTCTAAGCCGATGCAACACGCCCTGCACTAAAAGGCAAGTAGAAAAATACTTGGATCTGGCTGATTAATTTGATTATCTTTCTATATAGTTAGAGGAAATTTTGGTACTTTTAATTTCCAGGGCATTGTTTCCGTTGAAAATGTGACTTTTGTGTAGATATCAGCAATTGACGAATAAAAAGATTTAGGATTGGATTAATACTAATGCAATAAGTTTAGGACTTTTTTTAATATTCCCCAATTTTAATTAAGAGGCGCATTGAACAAAGAAATACTTATGGCACACGAATGAACGAAGAAAATACAAGATCTCATGTAACACTTTTTATTGACATGGAAAGCACCAACTTACAAACTCAATCTGTTGCATGAGTAAAGATATCACAGTGATCATCATTTTTGCCAAGAAAATTACCCAAAAGAAAAGTTTAGAACTTTTTACATTTATGTCAAGTCACTCTATCTGATCAATTTTGACTGGAAATCATTGACATGGACGTCAATCGTCTTACATGGCGTGGTCATACTATAGCGAAAATATTTTAAATTTTTAAATTTAGAATTTTCAATTTTCTTTTCTCTTTCTATATTGAAACAGTGGAATGGTGAGAATTCGGATTTCAAATAATCTAAATTTATTATTTACCAATCCTGACACTAACATGTAGTCAAGAACCGACAAAATGTCATCTTACTGTGTGGAAATCTCAGATAAAGCTTTGATTATCATTCCAACCTCTTCTTAGTTTGCGCGGATAAAAACATGAGAAAAAGAACACATAGAAAAAAATACCTTTACTGCATTTGAATCCCAGATTCCCAAGTAGCTTCCGATGGACAGGGAGGTCGAACACCACCATGAAAGACAGTGGTTGTTCTTCTCTTTCACTTCCACTTTTCTTTTCTTGTTCTTCTCTGTCGCTCCTCACTTTAAATCTCGAGTATTACCTCAATCTCTTGCGCTATGAAAATTACTCAAAAAAAAAAAAACCTAAATCGTTCCTGATTCTGCCGATTTAGTCCATCCGATCAATTTTGAATGAAAATTACTCACATGGACGTGGATTGTCTTATGTGACGTCGCTAGGTAACTTGGAAATTTTTTTAACAATGTTGTCCTATTTTTTATTTAAAATTTTTATTTTCTTTTATTTTTAGGATTTGAAACAATCGGATCACTAGTCTCCTCATTGGTGCAAAAATCGAATTAATAGGACATCGAATGGAAAATTTTATTCCCGATCAAAGTTTAGCTTAATTCGATGCAAATTACATAAATACCGTCGTTCAAAATATATTTCAATTAGATGATTTAAAACGTGTGACCTTGAGAGATTTAGGTAGCGCATAGTAACAATTTTGGTGAATTTCTCAAAATTTGACCATAAATTGATTTCTCTACTTCTCCTGAACAGTATAAGTTGATTTTTTTATTTCTATTTCAGATAGATTTCTGATCAAAGAAATTCGTTTGTTAACGGTTGATTTTTTTTTTGAAATATTATTAACAAAATTTTTTGCTGCAGCCAGCAGTCGGCGATGGCGATGGCCGGCAGCGTCTGGCCACGGGTGGCAACAGTGGTCGGCCGAGACTCGTATAATCGAAAAATTGATTTTTAAGTTGATAAGTAAAAAAATTTAACTTCTCGAATTTAGCCAAAAATCCAATCAGAAGTAGAAAATCCGACCAAAGGTAGAAAATCCTACCATATGTCAATTTTTTTACTAAACGTATTTCTGCTTCAAAATTGATTTTATCATACGAATTTTCCCGCCAGAAGTCATTAAGAAATTAAAGTGTTTTCATGCAACAATCTGATAGGAAAATTAAGAGATTGAAGTGTTTTCATGCAGCACCTTAGAGATTCAAATCAACTAAATTTATTTTCATCCGATCTTAGTCTGGTCGATCTTGACGAGGAGTGCTCAAGTGAAACATATGTTAAAGTTAAAAATAAATTGTACGACTATGACAAAAGATAACATGAGCTAAAGTTCGGACCCTGAACGAAGAGGAACGACAATCAGAAGTGATCTTAACACAAATTTAACATAGGGCAACTCAAAGTCTCGAACTATTACCTTCACATGCAGAGCTGCACCAGTATATGCATATGAAGATCGTGATGAGTAAAACAAGCCGAAATCGTGTATTCTGTATCTTCGTTTTCCTCCAGTCGGTCCAAATTCTGTACATTTAAATCTTATGAAGCACGTGGTAACTAGTCTTATCATCTATAATGCTTCCTGCATTTTTTTCCTACCTACATCTACAAGTAATAATAATTATGACACACCTCAATCACAGTTAATGATCAAAAAGGCCTCTTCAGATCCTTGAAATCCAGCGAATCGATACACTCCAACCTCTCTCTGTGCAGATTCAACAGCTTCACCGCCTGCGTCGCCTTCTCTTTGGTACTCTCTCCGCACCCGACCTGAAGCAGCAACAGCAGCTTCTGGAAAGCACCCGCCAGAAGAGCTTCGGCCAAAACCCCTCCACTGTCTTCGCCGCTCTCGCCAGGCACCATCAGCTTCCACAGAACCGACACCGAGAACTCCGTGGCCATATACGAGACCCGCAGCAACTTCTTCACCAGGACTGGCACCGCCAATGAATTATCGCGCACCGCTTCTTTCCCTTCTTCGTTGTCGCAGATCCCGTTGAGAACTCCCAACGCTTTCTCAGATGTGCTCCGATCGGCGTCCACGAGTGTCTCCACAAGCAAAGAGACCAAACCCATTTGCACGAATCTCGATATGATCGCGTCCTTAGCCGGATGTGACGAAGTGACCATGTGATAAATGACAATCAATGACGATTTTGTTGCCGCGGGGCAAATGGGTTCCTTGACGAGCTTGAACAGGGATTCTGAGACTCCTTCGATCTCGGCCAAAGCCTCGATCTGCCGCTTGTCTGACGAGACGATTTCTCTCAGTGCCAAAGCTGAGTTCCATCTAGAGGACAAGTCGCTGCTTGTCAAGAACCCGACCACGCAGCGTAAAGAAGAGGGCGACCCTAGGCACGACTTGGCCTCTACGCCAAGAGGCAGCATCAATGTCAAGGCCGATAATATTTCCTTCAAGGCTGCGTCGTTCTCTTCATCCGCGCTCGATGTCTCCGAGAAAGCTTCAAAAGCCGCCGCCAAGACAGAACCCGTTCCATTGGATTTGAAGCACTTCTTGTTCCGTTCGCTTTCCTTGCTCAAGGCCTTCATCTTCGCCACCAGCTTCCTGCAAACGCTTTGGTCTTTCGCTTTGCTAGCCTCGGAAATCTTATCGAGCATCTCTGCGACTTCCATCGAGCTCACAGGGATCCTCGGGGTCGGGATCCGCTCTATCCCGTGGGACCTGTTCTCGACGCACCAGTCCTGGATCATCCTCCTTATCATGTGGTTCGGCACTGGCTCGAGGCTCCCGAGGGCCCGGTTGGTGATGGGGCAAGTGCGGTTCCCGGCCTCGATCCACGTCTCGATGCTCTCGCGGTCGTACGTGATCCCGGAGGACAGGGTGACGGGGTCCTTCATCAGGTCGAGCGATATCGGGCACTTGAACTCGCTCGGGACGGTCAGCTCCACCTCCTCATAGGCCTCGTCCCCGCTCTGCAGCTCCAGCTTGCGAGCGCGCCGGGCGGCAATCCGTCGCCTCCATGTCGAGATCATTATTGAGGTTGGGGAGATTTTGAAGGTTGGAAGTAGGGATGGTTGTAATGTTTCCAGGTATAGGTATGGCTTGTAATGTTTTGAAGGAAGACAGAAGAACGATTCGTGATATTTATACATGGGCAAGAAGCAAGGCAAGCTCACATTGATGCACGCGGTTCAACATTCAAAACTTGGATAATTATGTGTTTTGGGGCATGAGTTTTGAACGGTTGACCGTTGAAATGTTGAAATGGGGAAGAGGGAAAACATGGAATTGGACAACGTCTAGAGTGGAGGCTGACAAAAAAAAAAAAAAACGGAATAGGAGGAGGGCTAACGTTAATGTTATGCGATCAAAGGTCAAAGGTTTGACGTTCGTGGAGGTGGTGGCGGTGGTGGTCTCTGGTCAACGGGTCGGTGGGCTGATCATGCCATGCGCAAGGGTACTCCTCCGGTACACAAGATTAATTTCCAATTATCACTAATTAATCTTAAATCCGAGTGGGACGTTGACCTAATTTGGGCCGCGTCTAAGCTCCTTGACGTCGGCCGCTTAACAGCACGCGCCGTTACGCGTAATCCACACAGCTTCACGACTCACGGAAGTTGGGTCGGTTGGTCCTTAGCCGTGCTGTTGATTGACCCGTTCCAAAATCTAAGAGGACGCGTCCATAAAGACTCGGGATGCTCTCGAGCCATGAACTAACACGGAATCGGGCGTATGTCTATGGACGAATGGCGTCTTAACGTCATGGATATCTCTCTTTTTCCGATTACAAGATATTCGAAAGTCCTCGAATCGCCTATCGATGTCACCTATATTCACGGAAGTTCATTCTCCTAGAATGACACCAAGGGAGCACGCGAATGCAACCCTCAAACGGGAAAAATCGGACATCTAATGAATAGACATGTCAAAATGAATCATAAAATCCATTTGTTAATCCATACAATGATGGGATGAGGTGCTGTATGTGTTAGTTATATTCAATAAATTACTCATAAATAAGTTTAAGTATAATAGACCCGTCAAACGGGTGGGCTGGGTCGATTAAAAATGACTCAATCCAAATATACTCATTTCCGTGGAATGCAAAGTTAGTGTTGTACACTCGACCTTGCTTATATTCTTGCAACACATTCATATTTTAACTAAATCTAGGAATTCTTATCCAAATAGAAGCGAGAGTGCAGAGTGAGTGAGTACGAGATCGAGCGAAGACTAGAAAATAAATAAATAAATAGAGACTTTTTAAGCCAAACGTGTGTGGATGCCTATGTAAGTTGTGAATCCATTTATCACTCATTTAAAATTTGTATAGTACTGAATACACTTCAGGGTTTTCGTCGAATTATACAGATAATTGATCCTTAAAGCTCCGTGGAGTAGAAAATCTTGCACACTCACAAACTTTCTGTGATGGGTCGGGCCAAAATTTCAACAGCATGCGGTCTAAATCAAAACATAGATTACGTAGCTTTGTCTTTTCCCCTAGCAATTCATGAAAAAATTTCCATATTTGACCATCTAAAATTTGCGTAAAGTAAAGTCGGGTGTCACACCATTGTAGGCACGTGGATTTTTCAAGGCATCGAAAAAGCAACATCTTTATTCGGTCGCCCCACACTTTTCCTCGTACATGTCGGGCAATGACGGTGAAAAGGATGGCACGCGAGATTGGAAATTCACCCAAGTCATGCCTCAGCAAAATCCCAAAGAATTACTAATAAAAAAACTGACAATTAAAAATGGGTTTCGACCGAACAATCAATCCGATCTTGGGAAAAGTATGATTATTAGCTCACAAGTTCACTAATTAATTAATTTTTAGATACGAGATTAATTACCTAACCTCTTGTTCCCATGTCTTTTTTTTGTAGTTTCTTCTCATGTCATTTCATTATCATTACTAATTAATGTGATTTCCATGTCGACGCACGTGCGTGCTCGTAGATGGAATTGGACCGAAGTTGCACAAGCAGATTGTGAGCCTTATAATTTGACCATCTAATCCTTTTTTTTTAACAAGTTTTTTATTATTATTATTTATAGAGAAACTTTCGTCAACTTTTTTTTCTAGATTTTGCTGGCGAAATTTTTTTGAACTTTCGTCAATTTTGTTTTCTCGTGACAAATAAATATTCGCAAAAACATTTTATGAATTGAGGCATTCTAACAGCCGTTATCAAAACACAATGACAGAGGCTTATCATGTATCAAAATCGATAGAAGATCGGTGAAAATATTCGTCCTGAAATTATACTATTTTTTTTTATAATCAAGGTGTCCGGGTCAGTTTCCGCGCACCTGATTATTTTTTGAGGGAGATTAACATGGCAACCCACCACCATGACCCCTACTTAAATCACAGATGCTCAAAACACTATTTACATGGTCTATACAAAAAAAAAAAAATTAATCGCCATGTTATTTTGCACTTTCGGTCGAAAGCCGGTGGGAAAGACTGGTTGATCTTATGTACAAAATTGAAATACCTAATCTTCTTTTGTTAGCAAGTGAAGCTGAGAAGGATGGTATAGTTTGGGCTTTATCATATGCTGACATAAAAGGCCCACGTTAGTTGAACCGGAAGAGTAGTCGGATCGAACTTTTCCAAAGAAATCAACTTCATGCTTTTGTTTTGGTCAAAAACTTCATGCTTCAAATGCCCACAATACTGTATTCATCTGCTTTTATGCAATGTAAATCTAAACTCGAAAAAAAAGGAAAAAGAGAGAGACGCGATCAATCCTTCTGATTATCGCGTACGACACTTTTTGCTCGGTCACGATGATATCGATTAGCTGTTCCAAGTATGCCGATTGCAAGAATGGCAAGATCCGCATCTCAAGAAAAAAAAGTCTTACCGAGCTAACACAATCGCTCACTTCTATTGATTGTTGTAATATAACGTGCGGAAACTACAACGATATTGTAAATATGTCAACGCAAAAACACATAAATAATAACTAAGAATTATAAAGGACACCAGATATAACGTGATTCGATTCAAAAGTCAGTACATATATTCATGAGAAGAACTAACAATAACAATTCACTATAATCAGATAATCGGAGTTACAATCGCTCAATACGCTCTTGTTTACTGCATCTAGCTGTTTAAAGATAAAACAATTCTCAATTTGGATATATATATATATATAACAGTTACAATAAACTCATAGATCACACCAAGCAAATTGCTAGCACACTGTCGAAACCAGAACGCTGTTCGTTCTCTTTTTCTTCGATTCTTCGCGGCGTGGCTCTGATGCTTATCGTGCGGTGCATCTCGGCCTTTGTCGTTGGAACAGACCAGACCCACAAAAGTATTCCTCCTGTTTTTGTTTTACAAGGCTTCTGCAGGTCTTCACATGAAGGGAAAGTAAACCGTTTTCTTTTCTTTATTTTATTCCTCCATGGGGCCCACCATATATGGCATATAACGATCACTTTCTTTATTTTGTCCTGTAGCACAAAAAAAAAAAAAAAAGCCGTCTATTGTAGCATATCTTAATCGGTCAAAACTTGCGATTGTAACAAAATCCGAGACAAAATTCAATAATTCTCCGATGTCGCTATTTTTTTCACATCAACTTTACCCTTTGCTAAAACATCTCCGATGAAGTGGTACTTAGCATTGATATGCTTCATCCAATAATGATAAACCGGATTATACGCCAGACATATCGCACCTTGATTGTCACAGTATATATCAACACTATTTTGATCCAACCCAAAGTCCAAGAGCAAACCCCGTAATCATATTGCCTCATTCACTATAAAGGTCAGTGGCATGTACTTTGGCTCAATCAATGACAATGAAACATAGTCCTGTAAGTATGATTTCCAATTAATTGCACCACCTGCAAGTGTAAACAAGTAACTTGTTAAAGATCTATATTCATTCAAGTCAACTGCATGATCAGAATCCACAAAACTATGGTTTCACATTCATTACTATCCCTTCGGTATACTATATCAATGTCTGCTGTCTCCTTTAAATATCTAATGATCCATTTCACAGCTTTCCAATGAGATTTACCAGGACGCTTTATATAACGACTAACTACACTGATAGCTTGTGAAATATCAGGCCTAGTGCATTCCATGTCATACATAATACTAACCACGACACCATAATATGGAACACTGGATATATGCTCCTCCTCCTTCTCAGTCTGCATCGATAATTTAACTGAAAGTTTAAAGTGCTTAACTAATGGATTACTCATATATTTCGTTGACTGCATATTAAAATGCGCAATAATTTTCTCAATATACTTCTTTTGAGACAGACATAATAAATCTGTAGTCATGTTACGCAAAATCTCTATACCCAAAGTTTACTTTGCAGCACCTAAATCTTTAATCTCAAATTCAGTACTCAACTATCTCTTCAGCACATCAATATCAGGCATATTTTTAGCTGCTAGTAACATGTCATCCACATAGAATAACAGATATATCAAAGACCTATCATCCGGTTTCATAAAATAAACACAATTATCCATTTGACTTTTCGAATAGTCCCGACTAGTTATGAAAGAATTAAACCGCTTATACCACTGCCTAGGCAACCCATATAAAGATTTATTTAATGAGCAAACATGATTTTCCTTACCTAAAATAGCAAATCCATCTGGCTGCCTCATGTAAATCTACTCCTTCAACTCACCATGAAGAAAAGCGTTTTTACATCAAGCCGCTCCAACTCGAGATCTTGTGCAACAACTAAAGCAAGTAAAACATAAATAGAAGTATGCCTTATCACAGGAGATAACACCTCGTTATAGTCAATTCCCTTTCTTTGTGTAAACCCCTTAACCACAAGTCTCGCCTTATACCTGGTTGCCTTGACACTTGAAATGCTCTCTTTCCGTTTGTAGACACATTTACTTTCCACAATCTTCTGATTTTTGGGTACTTTAACTAGTTCACATGCCTGATTTTGATGGAGTGATTCCATCTCTTCACTCATGACGCCTAGCCACTGTGACGACTCATAATTAGCCATTGCCTTAGAGTAAGACGAAGTCTCATCTGTCTGCACCTTGTCACCTACAGTCAAAGCATAAACAACGTATGTATAACCATAACGTACCGGTGGTTTAATTTGCCTTTGTTGTCTGCCTTCAACTAAAGTGTGTTGCGGCTATATTGGTTGTTCGCTATCACCGACTTTAGAAGCTGCGGCCTTATCAACGGTCTCAAAATCTGTTACCTCTAATGTCTCCGGAGTCTTTACTTGAAACTCCACCTCACTACTAACACCAGGATCTGTTTGCCCCGCTGGTAGTGTCTTAGAACTCTTCTGTCGAAGCATTACAATCTCGTCGAAGATCACGTCTCTACTGATTAGAAAACCGGGTGATTTGGGATTTATGCACCACAGTCGGTAGCCTTTCACCCCATGTACATAACCCAGAAATATGCACTTCTTCGACCTCGACTCAAGCTTATCATTATTCGCATGAGCATACGCAGGACATCCGAATACTCGTAATCCAGAGTAATCAACAGGTTTTCCCGACCACACTTCCTCTAGAGTCTTCCACTCGATAGCAGCCGATGGAGATCGATTAATCAAGTAACATGCCACGTTCACTGCTTCGGCCTAATAGTCCTTGCCAATTCCAGCATGCGAAAGCATGTTTCGAGCTCGCTCAAGTAATGTTATGTTCTTCCGGTCTGCCATGCCATTCTACTGTGGTGTCTCAGGTACTATATGGTGTCTAACAATACCTTCTCTCTCGCAGAGTTTGGTAAAATCTTTGCCATATAACTCCATGCTGTTATCGATTCTCAAGCACTTAAACTGTTTATCTGATTGTTTCTCAATCAATGCTTTAAATTTCTTGAATATATCAGACACATCAGATTTGCACTTCAGAAAGTATACCGATACCTTCTTGGAGTTGTCGTCGCTAAAGGTAAGCATATAATGGGCACTTCCTTTCGAAGGAACCGGAGACGGGACCTAGATATCTGAATGAATATATTTCATTGATTGCTTGTTCAAATGAATACTTGCAGTAAACTTAATCTTGCGCTGCTTCCCAAAGAAACAATGTTCATATAAGTCTAACTTACTTGTCTTTTGACCCTTTAACAACCCTCTATCACTCACCATTGTCATATTTGCCTTACTCATGTGCCCTAAACGCAAATGTCATAGTTGAGTTAAATCAGAATCTGACTCACTTGATGAAATTGGAGCAGCTCTTGTTACGGTCTCTCCTAGTAGATAATAGAGAGAACTCACTTTCTTCCCTTTCATTACTATCACGACACCTCGAGAAATCTTCAGCACTCCAATTTCACCGATGTACTTTCACTTGATATCATCAAGTGTTCCTAAAGAAATAAGGTTCTTCTTGAGCTTCGGTACATGCCTCACGTCTGTCAATGTGCGAACTACACCATCATGCATCTGAATACGAATTGTCCATGTCCCCATAACCTTGCATGTTGCGTTATTCTCCAACAAAACTCTACCACCATCTATAGTCTGGTAAGTAGTAAATCAGTTCTTATGAGGCGTCATATAATAAAAACACCCCGAATTTAGCACACATTCGTCTCTTGACGAACATGTAGTCACATACAAAACAACATCTGCATCACTAGTGCTCTCCTCAACAATGTTGTTTGTGGCTTTTTGCTTATCACATTCGTTTCTCAACTTAGGATAATCTATCTTGATGTGCCCCTCCTCGTGATATTCAAAACACTTCACGAGTCCCATGGACTTTCTATGGCGTGACTTAGACCAGGTTTTTTATTTCTGCTACTACTGGACCCCCGATGTTGCTCTCTACCTCGAATTACTAGTCCCCACGCTACATTCTACGCCAGACTATCATCTCACAACTTTCTTTACCACTCTTTAAAAAACAAGGCGGACTTTACCTCTTTTGAGGTAATCATAGTACAACTCTACAATAGTGAATCAGTAAAGCGCTCCCATGACTATGGTAGAGAAGCCAACAACATCATGCCATATTCTTCATCTTCAAGAGTCTACATTCTTCAAATACATCATGAGTTTATTAAATTAATCTAGGTGGTTTTTGTACCCTCAGTATATCTAAACTGGAACATCCTTTTTAACATGTATAAGCGATTATTCAAACCCCTTCGTTATATAGAGCGATTGAAATTTTGCCCACAAAACTGCAGTATACTTCTTCTCGCCTACCTCTATTAATAATTCATCCGATAAATTCAGCAAGATTAAACTTCTAGCTTTCTTCATCAATGCATCTTTATCAGCATCTTTCATCGTTTTGGGCAACTTAGCCTTGCCCTCTAATACTTTTGTCAAATCCCGAGTTGTTAATATAACGTTTTCATCTTGAAGCTTCATAACTCAAAGTTGTTCCTCCCGTGAAACTTCTCAATTTCAGCTTTCACTCCAAACATAATTGCAATCACAAAATACCCAGATAATAATTAGACAAGCAAAAACTCTAAATCACAATCCAGAAATCTAATCCCAAGCTCTGATACCAATTGTTGTAATATAACGTGCGGAAACTAGCAAGATCTTGCAAATATGTCAACGCGAAAGCATAGAAATAATAACTAAGAACGATAAAGGATACCAGATAAAACGTGATTCGGTCCAAAAGTCGGTACCTATACCTATATCCACGCGAAGAGCCAGCAAGAATAATCCATAGGAAGATCCAGTAAGAAAATCCACTATAATCGAAGATTATAGTTAAAAAATGTATAATTGTGTTCAATGCTCATGTCTGCACCTATCATGCCATATAAGAAGGCCCCATGTCAGCAATTTATGCCAAATGAACTACATTGTCAAACATAAAAAAAGTTTAAAACTAAATTAACAAGAGTACGATACTTTTTGGCCAAGATATTAGCACGATGGTTTATGTTGACAAATCGTCAAAAAGCCTAGAACTCGACTGGTGCAATTAAAAATTTAGGGTCCAATTAGCACAAGCATAATATATTCACGAACTTCTGTAGTCACTTTTCCACGTGACAACGCTTGCTTTCATGCACCCTTGGTTTTAACTTTGACCGGGCAATGTTTTTGCCCTGGTCAAAATGCAACTGGACTTATAGAAGAAGACAAAAACAAATCCCTCCACGCCTTTTTGCAACATTAACCCAACAAGAACGATCGAAAAGTAAAGCCAAAAGAAATAGGAAAGAAAAGGCAGCGATAATTGATGAGAGAATGCGACGGGACAAGACGAGGGCCGTGACCACTTCGAGCACGAGGGCCTTACCGTAGCATATGGAGGACGATGACTTGCTTCACCAAATCCTCGAAATCATGTGCCCCCGCCCCCGCCCCCCCAACCAAAGTTAACAAAAGAGAGAGAGAGAGAGAGAGAGTATATGCTAAAAAGAAAAAGCATAGAATGCCAGATACATAAAATTTGTGAATTATTGCGATAGGATGCTCATCCGAATCCAATGATTCCAACCGCATTGGCCCACGATCGATCGTGCGAATTATGCCGAATGCACGTTTTTACGATTTGGGAAACACCCATCATGTTCAAGATAGAAAGAGAGAGAGACGAAATTATGATGAGAGGTGAAAATGAATGGGAAAAATCATTCTTCATCGAATAATTCGTCACTTGCCGAAATCATTTGTCATCGATCTACCAATCTGTCCCGTATCAATGGGTTTTGAAAATGGCATCATCATTATTCATTCAAGAGTATAAATGTCGTACAAGAATTTTTTATTTTTTGTGTACCGGTCAACAGAAAACAAGAGATCCGAAATTAAAAATCCGGTCGATCGGTAATTTTAGTCCAATATGTAATATGATTGCTGAACAATTTGTTTAACATGATCTTTTTTTTACATGTTTAATTTAGTCTTTGTACTATATGGAAATGATCAATGTCGTTCTTGATTTTGAATTAATGGAAGTACAGCATTGAATATTTTCATATATTTCAGGAACTAAATTAAACACGTACAAAAGTGCCGGACAATATTGCGCAAATTAAGAGTTCAAAGAAGCATATCGCACATTAGGCTAAAGTTCAAAGACGACAATGAACAAATAAAAGTTCAAGGACCATATTGCTTATTGACCTAAAGTTTATGGATTATTTGCGTCGTTATGCAACCTGAGATGGGTCTTGCTCAAACATGGGGCTCGTCTATCATGTGTAGATGTTTATGTACCTCCCATCAAAAATAGATTCCGGAAAGTTGAAAGCAGGAACCATCCGTTGGTTCCATGGAATCAATCCCACCACAAAAAATGGACCGCGATATCGAAAACGGCTATTGATTTTCACCAAATTCATCCAAAACCTCATGCGGATCCTTCGGAGACTGACCATTATTGAAGAAGGCTGATATTGCAATTTCAGCCAATTTTATTAAAGTCAGGAAGTGGACAAAATACTAAGCACCGGTGTATCCCAATAAAAACGTAACTAGAACAAGATTAAAAAGATTCGGCTAGCCAAATTAAATTTCATTTTGTTCCGGAAAAAGCGAATCATTAAAAAAAAAAATTCTACAAATGATTATTTAAAGATAGCTTATAAAAATAAATAAAACAATTTATCTTTCACGAAAGTAATTAAACATAAATTGCCGTTTAAAATAAAAATATTTTTTACTGACCAATTATTTTAAGCAATAATATTTAAGAAAATTCAGATTGATTATTTTCTCGTCAAATAAATGAAGCTTAAAATTTCCGACGATGCGTTAGGAAAAGGTGAAAGTTGGGATGCAAAAAGTAGAATTTCCCGATTGGAAAAAGCCAGACAATCGGTGGGGCTCAGCTTAGCTGTACCCTTTTGTTTGCTACCTCGCCATTATCAATTCACACCAATTCGTGGAGAAAAGAGGTTTTCTTCTTGCTTCTATACTCCTCGTGACGCCATCAACCAAGACCGCAAAATCATATCTCAAAGTCTGGTCAATATGAATGAAATGACCAACTCAGCTTCAATTAAAGGACTGGGACGAAGCAAAACTTTCAAAAGGATCCAAAGAAGACGCAAAGAACTCCTCAAGCATACAGTTAGCACATGAAACATTTGACCAAAACGTCTGAATTCATCACCAGAAAATGTGGATCACACGTTCCAACAAATTTCAGAGCTCCACAGGATCTGCCTCATTCAACGCCAAACGGTTTGACAATCAAGTCCTACACCCGAAAAACCTGCATATAAATTATAGTTTTTGCCGTCCAAGTTCCAGTTAACATAGGATGATCATCTCTGCGGCGCATACCAGAACAGAGAAATAAAGAAAGAAAGAAGCAAAGATCTCATAATTAACAGATAGCAGCGAACAAAGCAAATCCCCGTGAACCGTCAATACGACCCCATCTACTCCATTTACCGTTTTACTCTCAGTTTCTTTTGAGAACTCCCATACCTTCATCTCCCATCTGCCGAGGTGAATGAGCTGGCAAACCCAGACGGTCGCGTAGGAATACTCGTCTGGGTGCTCTCGCCGCTCGCTAAATATGAGGAAGAAGATTCGTCAATGTTGCTATTTCCCTCATAGGCCTGCCACTTCTTGAGCGCTTGGGGTAAGGTCATATCCAGGTCGATCCCATAAATGTCCTCGGAGTCTGGCTCGGATGGCTTCCAGAGCTCCACGAGCGACGAGAGCACGCTAACAGCGTGACCCATGTCCGGCCTCTGGTAGGGTTCCCGCCCGCAGCAGTGGCCTGCGAGCTCAGCGATTGTGCTTATGCTTGCCAGCGTTTCTTCATCAAGGTCAATGATTGGGTCAATGGCTTTACGGAACGTGTCCTTGTTGAGGTGCATTCTCCGGAACCATGTCACAAGGTGGACGCTGTCCTCAGGCTGGGTTTCATCAAGAGCCCTTCTTCCCGTGATCATCTCCATAAGGATCACTCCGAAGCTGAAGACATCGACTTTGGTGGTCACCCGTCCGGTCACTGTATAGTACAGATGTAGGGCCATATCAAGTATTGAAGATGAAGCAGTTTTTCCAGGACATTATGAAAATGTAGTGGACGATCACTATTCTACTTGTCACTACCAGACAATTTCTAATATCATCACTTGTAAGATTCGACAGTAGTATCGTTCTCTTCCGTGGCAAAATGAAGAGAGTAAGGAGATTGTCACTTTGATTTTTAGGAGCAGCAAATTGGCGATATCTTCATTATTTAAATGACTGAGCATTCAGTTGGTCAAACGTTGCATACTAGAAAGCTCCTCCATTTAATTAGGATGGTAAGCCACTAACTTCAGTTAACTCACAAACTGCCACCTTCAAATGTTCAATAGTTGATGATAATAACTACTGATTCTAGATAGCGACGCCAAGTATTGGAAGTATAGGACCATAAAAGCTTGAAGTGTCCCACCATTTGAGATGGCACAAAGGAGTTGGCTGATCCACTTTAAGACACGCCTGACCAACTCATTTTGGATTATCATGGAAAGCAAGAAGCAGCCAAGGAAGTCTCTCTCTAACCAAAAATCAAGCTACAGAGAAACAAAGAAAGACTTCGAAACATGTGATCACCTAGAAAAAGAAAAATATTTTTGCCCTGATCCTACTGTTAGCATTAACCTGCGATCAAGTAATCCTCCAATGTCGCAAGTCCAAAAGCTACTAACTGTAAAAACTGATGGAGTACTAGGTCAAGAAACGAATAATTCAAGAACCAAATAAATAAGTATTCACATCAATCACACTGATCTAGCATGATTGACATTGACAAAATAAAAGCTCTTCGGAAGGGATATCTTCCTTTTAATATGTCAAATACCTCAAGCTTTTTCTTTCTTCAGTAATGCACGCTATGCTTTAATTGTTTTTTAGCCTACTTCTGGTTCTAATATTGCTAATAATTCTACACAAATCTCATATCTGACTTTTGACCGACCTAATTATGGTTCCAGAATCATGGCCAAAATTTAAGGACACTGTCTACATGTTCGAACCCAGGACAATTTTTAGTAGCTTCCTATGCGTTCATAGCCATTTCAAGACATGTTGGATTATTTCACAAAGGTTGTTGTCCACGGCAAAAAAACAGGCAGCAACTCAAAGGCAACTTCACATCTAATGTAATTCAAAGAAGACTTACCGGCATATTCTGGTGCAAGATACCCAAAAGTTCCAGCAAGACGGGTTTCAATGGAGCCTTTACCCTCAGGGGCAAGACGTACAAGTCCGAAATCTGACACTTTTGCCCGCATATCATCCCCAAGCAGTATATTTGATGGTTTAAGATCACGATGAATAAAGGTTTGATGAGCTAAACCATGAAGATATTCGACCCCTCTGGCAACATCCAAGGCAATGCTTAGTCTTCTTGTCCACTCAAGAGGCTTTAGTCCTTCGTCTTTCCAGTTGAAAAGATGTCTACTGAGAGTCCCCTGGGGCATGTATTCGTAAACAAGAAGCCTCTCATTTCCTTCTAAGCAATAACCCAGCAATGCAACCAAATGCCTGTGCCTGACCTTGGTAAGAACGGCAATCTCAGACATGAATTCATTCAAGCCCTTCTCTGAAATCACACTGGACTCCATCCTCTTGACAGCAATCTTTGTCCCATCATGTAGTTCGCCCTTGTAAACAGTCCCAAAACCACCTTTTCCCAATATATTGTCTTGACTAAAGTTGTTCGTTACATTCCTCAAGACCTGAATAGAAATGACCATATTCCCAGCTTCAACCACATGAATGTCCCCAGTCCCACCACTGCCTTGACTGTAGCTTTCGCTAGAACCACCATTAGCACTTGATCCTGCAACAGTAATCTTCACACCGTTTTGATCGCCAGAATGTCGAGGATGAATTACCATTACATTGTTTGGACTTTGCACTTTACCAGAACCCTTGGGCCTTTTTCTATACCAAAAGAGCAAACCGAGCAGCGCAATCACAGAAGCACCACCAACTAGAGGAACCACAATCCTCGCAATACTGGATTTCTTTTTGTCAGAAATGCTACCTCCACCGCCCGGTCCTGGGGGAGTAGTCGGTGATCCAGGAGGGCCAGGAGGTAGAGCAATGTCTTTACCAATGTTAGGATTCCCATCTGTAATTATATTCACATTTCTCTGAAAAGTAGGCACTTTACCGGACAAGTTGTTGTTGGAAACGTCCAACACTATGAGATCAGACAGCGTCACAAGCTCATCAGGTATTGTACCCGTAAGATTATTCTTGGACAGTAACAACCGTTGCAGTGATGTAAGCCGAGAATATTCAGGAGAAATAGTCCCAGAAAGACCCATATTTTGGAAATTAATAACTGTGATATTGCCACCAGAACATGTAATCCCTGTCCACGCATTCCCTGGCTCACAAGCATTGTTCCCTTGCCAATCTTGAGCGAATTTAACAGGGTAACCCATTGGTTGAGCAATGGAGAGCAATAAATTGACTTTGGGATCACAAGGAGTACCCGGTGAGGAAGTGCAAAAGCTATTTTGACCCTCCATGTCGACCTGGACAGCTTTAGTATCAAAAGCAGGCATCGGTCCCTGGAGCTTATTATTTGTCAGATTGACAACCCTAAGGCTAGCAAGCTTCACAAGGGACTCGGGGACAACGCCAGTCAACTGATTATCCCTCACACTGAAATCCCACAGATTCTTCAAATTCGAAACATCGGGTATAGGACCCGTGAACTGGTTACCATGCAACCAGACCTGTCCTAACTGGTTCATATTCGCTATAACGTCGATCGTCCCGTTGAGCTTAGAATTCCCACCCCCCCCATTCAGCCAGAGGATCTGAATTGGAGACCCGGCAAAGCTCGAGGGCAGCCCACCTTCCAGATTATTCTCGGCCAATTGAAGCTCGATCATACTGGGAAAATTTTGCTCATTTATAAAATCGGGGATTTTACCGTTCACGTTCGCTCCATTCGCAGTGAAATTTTGAAGGGCGGTGCAATCTCTTAGGTTATCAGGAATTTCCCAAGGAGCGAAGTTATTATAGCTCAGATCAACCGCTTGCAAAGCTGACATGCCAAAGAAGAAATCCGAAGGAATGGAGCTGAAGTTGTTTGTATGAAGAAGCAACACCTGTTACAAAAAGGGTCAAAAAAGTACAAAATCATTCGATTTTTTCCCGAAAATTTTTTAAGCAAGCTCCGACGAAGCAAAAAACAAAAAACAAAAAAATCCCCACAAACTCGGAACCTGTAACTGAGCCAACCCGGCGAAACTCGGCAGGTCGCCAGTGAGCTGGTTACGCATGACCTCGAATCGCACCAGAGAAGTGAGGTTGCGGAGCTCCGGAGGGAGAGTCCCGGTTAGGCCTAGACTGCCTATCTGGATCCGGTTCACCCGGTTACCAGAGCACACGACATGGGCCCACTGGCACGGGTCGGAGTTGGACCAGTCGAGGGAAGGAGGGAGCGTCAGGCTCTTCTTGAGAGCTTGCATTGCGAGGACGTCGCTCTGCTGGGTCTGAGCCGAGGCAGTGAGGCACAGGAGCAGAGGGAGGGTCAGGAGGGCGAGAACCCGGCGACCCATCGGGGGTCTCCGCGGATTCTCCCGTGAAACCGCCGGGAAAGCGAGGGAAGACGGAGGTGGGTCTTTGACGGAGGCCTTCTTAGGGCTCATGCGAGGCATTCGTCGCGGGGGGAAAGCGCTGCCTTTCGTCGTTCGATCATGGAAGCGGAAGCTGCACGCACAGAGTGAGAGAGAGAGAGAGAGAGGCGTGAAGCACTGTTGCTTGATGGAGAGAGAGGAATAAGAAGCGGCGGAGATTGAGGATGAAGAAAATCAGGCAAGAGAGAGAGAGAGAGAGAGAGAGAGAATGCTTTTTAGTCGATATGGAAAGTGAGAAAAAATGAGGGGAAAAAACCTTAAAAGTTTTTATTTAGTTGGTAAGAAGGGGATAACCTTTGAATGACGATGACAAGATATTTTCCCTTATTACACGTACAACCCCAAGATAAAAAAATAATCATTTTCGACGACATATAATAATTATTAGGACCAACCTCGACAAAATAATAATAATAATAATAATATTTTTTTCCGCCGTAATTGAAATTAGTTATAATCAAATTTCCCCTCATACTAATTTCTAATTATAAGTAAGCATATCTCTCGTGCCCCATAATTAAATTGCCATATGTCATCGTCTTAATAACTTTATTTTTAATTCTTCAATCAGGCTAATTTTCCGTAAATAATCCGTATTTATCCCTCCCAGGGCATGCGTTTCTTCTTCTCCCTTTTTAAGTACCCTTATTCTTCTTATTATTATTATTTTTTTGTGATCGGAAAAATATAGAAAAGATAATAAAAAAATATATAATTTTTTCGATCGTGCTCATTGTGTGTGTGGAAGGGGGAAACGCAAACAGCTGGCACATGGGTGTGGGCCCCGCTGGAATTTAAATGGGGAAAAAAAAATTGGGGGTGGGGGCAGTAGTAATTAGGTATGACTTAGGACCAAAAATGCTGGACACGTAAGGACCATATCAAGGAGCAACACGGCTGGATCCAGGAGGGAGATTATGACGTGGAATTTCATCAGGTTTGACTAATTCGAGTGATGTGAAGCAGAGTCACCGGGTTTCGGATCATTAAAAGGATCTTCCGATACTCTAATCAGAAAAAAGAAAAAAAAAATAAAAAAAAGAATCGAATGCGACAACTCATAAGAGAAGGAAATAAAGAAATTATGAGGATTTTAAAACCTCGTACCGTTTTAGGGCTTATTAAACGAGAGCGGTTTTTTATATGAATTCTGCGCGGCACGTATTTACGGGACGGCTGTGGCGGGATGAGATTTTTGGATTTTGAAAGCCGAAATTGATGGAGATATAAGAATGAAATTTTTGAACGACGCATTTGTCCGTGCATGTGGTATTCGTAGACGAGCGAGTATCGAAAAGGAAGATAAAAAAGGTTCAGGGCACTTTAAAAACCTCGAGGCCCCCTTTGCTCTATAATGGTGTCGATAGGCGTGCCTTATGCTGGAAATCAACGGTTGAAAATTCAAGTAAAATCGCTTTATTTCGGGGGACGTTTTGTAACTAGATAATGGAAAGAAATCAACGATAAAAACCGCACAATCCCAGAAAATTGCATATTTAAAAAGATGAAAGTATTCCGACATTGAATTTTTTTTTATTTTTATTTTTATATTTTTTTATTTTACAGAGGTTGTTGTAAGATGGAAGATGTCCAGAGTCCCGGAAAACGGGCAAAAAAAATAAATAAATAAATTCCGTGTCTCACGGACATTCTAGACCCACGTGGCGATGCCAACGCACCTTCCCGAACGTAAATCATCTTTACGTTAATCAAATCGAAAGTCCCCTTAATAATCTCTTAAATCACATTCCAATGTTAGTTTGTCGCTACCCGCGTTGACAAATTTACCCTTCTGGAATCGGCGAATTTATCGGGGCGGGAAGAGCTTAATGGCGCCTGGTATGTCTGTCAACCACCCTGAGGAAAGTCTCTGACTCACACAGCTCTCTCTCTCTCTCTCTCTTTTTTTCTTTTTTTATTTTTTTTGGGGTGGGGTTGATCTGAACTGCCCTGCATGTCATAAAAGTACTAATCAAGTTTAACAGTTGCTGGGCCCCATTTAAAATTAATTTCCCAGCATGGATATGTTTAGTTGGGTAACGTAGGTTGAGCCCGGCATATGATGACAATGTTCGCCGGCCTTGGCTATATTTAGTTTTTAGGTCCTAATTTTGGTCCACAAGAAGCGCCCTTGTGGAATAGGGGTTTGTGTTGGACCATGTGGCCCAAAAAAAAAAAAAATTTGTGCATGTGATGGCAACCACATATGATTTATAAGCTCTCATGTTTCGCCTGCCCAATGCCATGTAGAATTGATCTTACATCGCCGGCCGAAGCCACGAGTTCCATGTCCGGCACGTGGAGTCGTGGCAGGAAGGACATGTCGAATTTCTTGCTTTTTTTGTCGGTTTAGAAATGTGAAAATGATTCGGCTTTGAGAGTGTAAATTGGCTCGGCCTAGATTCTGGAGGTTGTGACGATTCATTTTGAAAGTCAATAAGTGGGATGATGCTCCTTCCGGACTATAGGTGATCAATGGGTGGGCCTAACTGGTCACTTAGGTCGGGCCTAAGGATATGTCGAAGGCTCCCTAGCCCAGTCGGGATTGGACCGATATGGTTAGGTGGGCACACGGGCTATCAAACCCACAATCATGTCTAAAAGTTAATCAAGTATCCATGAACGAACAAACATGTTGCTTCAGGATGTGCATGGCAATATTTTTTCTTTAGAAATCAATTTCTAGTTAAAATTTGATTATTTTTTACCTTTTGAAGTGGCTCCAAAAATAAAAAAATGAACTTGCATAACCAAATAGATTTTTGCTCTAAAAATACTTATGAAATACAAATTCTACTCCATAAGTGTTGTCATAAGTGCCTTTGTAATGCACAGCAACCCTATTTGGTGAATCTTCATTTGGTATGGGAGTTTATCCATCCATGGGTCCAAACACTAATTTAGTATCTGCATGGAGTGCCATAGTATCTTATGGATGCGCATGACAATATTTTTTTCTTTAGAAATCAATTTTTGATTAAAAGTTGATTTATTTTTTTTACTTTTTGAAGTAGCTCTAAAAATAGAAAAATAAACTTACGTAACCAAATAGATTATTGCTCTAGAAACACTTCTGGAATACAAATTCTACTCCATAAGTATTGTCATAAGTGCCCTTGTAATGTACAACAACCCTATTTGGTGAATCTTCATTTGGCATGGGAGTTTTTCCATCTATGGGTCCAAACACTAATTCAGTATCTGCATGGAGTGCCATAGTAATGGCTCCACGTCATCCTCAATAATTCCATAGACCAAATCAATAGTTGAGATTAACTCGTACCTGGATTATTCGTGGACAAATATTGAATGGATTATTCATATCCACCATGGTCAAGCAATGCAAGATCTGAGTTCTTGATGGATGATTTGTCACATCGAATTGATCGGAAGCCATGGAGGATCAACGAGAGACGAGGAAATGAGAATTTTTAAGTAATGCATAAATTTTGAACCTTGATCAAAATTTCAACGTGAAAGCTTAGGGTGCTGCATGATAATTCGTCAGAAGTAGAATTTCCCTACCATAAATCAATCTAACAAGGAAATTCGTTTGGTAAAATCACTTCCGAAGCAGAAATGCATTTAGTAAAAAATTGACTTCTTGTAGGATTTTTTCTACTTCTGTTTGAATTTTTGGCCAATTTTGAGAAGTTAAAAAAGTTTACTTCTCAGCTCCAGAATCACTTTTTCGATCACATGAGTCTCGACCCACCACCGTTACCCCTTGTGGCCGGACGGCGCTCGCCGCCATAGCCGCTCACCGGCAGCGCCCAGTATGTTTGTCAAACACCCCGAAGAAAGTCTCTGACACAGACATACCAGGGGCTAAATGGTAACATTTCTAGCTAGCTTATCAATTTCTAATCAGAAATTGATTTCTTTATTTCTCCTCAAAAGTAGAAGTTGATTTTTCTAATTCTACTCCAAATTGACTTATGATCAAAGAAATTCATTTGGTAATGGTTGAAAAATTTTATTTTTGAAACATTATTACAAAATCTTTAGCAGAGGCACTGGGGGCTACTAGCTACGGCGGCCGGCGTTCGCACGGGTGGCGACGATGGTCGATGGAGGCTCATGTGATCGAAAAAGTGATTCTGGAGCTGAGAATTAAAAAAATTAAAATTTTCAAAGTTGACCAAAAATCTAATCATAAGTCGAAAATTCTACCATAAGTTAATTTTATTGCCAAACGAATTTCTACTTCGGAAGTGATTTTACCACACGAATTTCCTGACTTTTGGCAGGGAAGTTCTACTTCTAGTGGGCTATCACGCAACACCTAGCTTATTGTAGGTCTCTTATATATACAAGTTTTCGAGAGATGTGGTGCAATGTCTATTTTCAAACAAAATATACCATTCGAAAATTAAGTAAACATATCCCACTATTTAAATTGGAAGTGAGTTTATCAAATACATCCTAAAAAAGGTACGAAATGCATGTCAATTAGACAGATTATCAAAGAGGCGCATACATATATATGTGGGGAAAAGTACCAAAAAATGTCCTGAAATTATTTACATTGATACCAATTCAGCCATAAATCTTTTAATTAGACCAACTGAGTCATCCGACCACCGAAAACCGTTGACTTGAAATTTTTAATAATATCTTATAATTTTTGTAAATTTTTTTTCCATTTTTTCTTCTTTGTTTTCTAATTTGTCCCTCTCTTTTTGTTTGTTGAGGACCGCAAGGACCGCGACGCCCTCGCTGTTGCCAGGACTAAAAGGGCCGCTCGGCCCTCACATGTGGCCAACGGGCCTTCCCGGCCCTCCTTAGCAGAGAGAGTGAGAGAAAGCAAAGAAAAGAAAAGAAAAACGAAAGAAAAAAAAATTATCCAAAAATTCAAAAAAATATTTAAAAAATGTACATGTCAACACCGACCACCTAGATGATTGGCGTTCACATCAGCGATTTATGCCTATTCTGGACTAGATGGACTCAATTGGTACCTATGCAATAGGTTTTTAATACTAAATTGATCTAATTTGAACACTTGGACTAAATTGTTGCAATGCAATGGGTTGACTTTTTTTGTTGGCGCTGTTCCCCGTATCTTCTTCACTAAAACAATGTTCGTGGAGACAAAACAAACATCGGTTTGTATTTGTTAGATCGTTCCTTGAATCTTTGACATCTCCTTGTTTCACTTACGTGAATGTGAATCTAGGAAAGCTGTGGATGCAGTTCAGTAGATATACATAAACATAATCGCCGGATGTCTTGCTCTTGCCTTGCTTTAAGACACGAAGAACGTTATGGGCATCTGCATGGTGGAACTAACAGGGCCATAAGCTTAGAGAAGTTAGTTAATATTGGGAAGACAGCTCAAAGGATGCGAAAATATATAAAAGACTCAATCTTATTCCTTACACGAGAATCGTTTACAAATTTCATTTATAGCTACAAATTACAATCGACATTGTCCTGCCCTCCATTCATTCACAATGTTAGAACGAGTTGTTGCCGGGTGCTTATTGTCTTCTTTGAGCTTCATGAAAGCCTGCGTGAAGAATCGAATGAATCATCACTCAGAGCGTCATAACCGATTTAGCAAATTAGAATGGTTCTCGATCATTGAGAAATTCCATCGCGCACGTACCGATCATAGGTCACTTTTACTATGCCGGCAACCGGGTTCGCGATGGTCGCGAAAGCTTCCCTCGAGAGGTCGACGGTGCCGGTGCAGCCGCCGGGGCAATGGTCCACGATCTTCACCACGACGGACCTTCCGGTGCACGGGTTTTGAATGCCCGAGTAGGCGGCGCCGGTGCATGTCACCCTGTAAGTTCTTCCGCAGGCGGCCCCACCGGCCCAGAATGTGTCACTTGCCGCAGCTATCATCGTGCCCTGAGGCTGGCTTCCATAGCATGCTGAAGCTGCGCAACCAAAGAATTTGACGATAACGCCTAATTTCATAATTTCGATCTTGTCAGGCTAAGAATCATCTTGTCACAAGGGAAAACTTACGAACGTATGTCTGGTAAAATGTTGCCGTGCCCGAATCGGCCAGAGTAGCCAACGGAATGGAGGAGAACACAAAAGCAAACAAGGTTAGGACAAAGACATTGTGATTAGCCGCCATCATTGCTCTAAATTCCTCGCTAAACTCTCTTTTGTGAGATATTTGCACATCCCTAATACAGGTTATTTATAACGACTACCGGCGGTTCACTATCCGAATTTCGCATTCAACTAGTTTATTTAGTTGCCAAAAATAGTTGGATTTACTCACCTAAAAAAAAAGTCCATTTCTAAACCCTTTTTTTTTCCTTACTTGGGTTTTAGCCAAATTTCCTATTGCGCTGCATCGAATTGAATACCTTTACTCGTTTTGCTGATGTTATTCCTCTTCCATTTATGTCATGTAAATCTTACTCATGTTTCCAATATCATCAATATGCTCGGGTTTCGTTTTTTTCGCAAAACATGAATAATTTGAAAAATATTTTTCTAGAGATCATCACTTGTATCAGTTATCGACAACAATTTGTGTCTTAACATTTCGTGAAGACAGAAAATATTTTCTGTTTATTTATTTTTTGTGAATGCAACAAATAATCATTTTTTAAAAAGTTTTTTTTTTCAAATCATTCATTTTTCGAAATTAGATTGCCAAAGTTTTCTCTGCAATTTCCGAGAATGGTTATATCTAGTATCTACGCACGCATTTTCACAAATAATGAGCAAAGCACCCGGAGATTCCCGAGCTTGGCGACCCATCAACGAGATAAGAAAATCAGGAAGTGACCCCTAATCCCTAAACACAAATATCAATATCAAACTTAAATCTTTTCATTTAGCATTAACATAATAACATCTGGCAATTGGAGCATATTTGCGTGATATCCGGACAAGAGACGCTGCGCTTGATCAAAGGGAACAAAATCTCGAAGAGGGAAAATTACAAATCAAAGCAATTGATTAACAAAGGAATGATATCTCCCGCGATCGCTCTTTGGTACTAATTAATCCTCCCTCTAGTTGATCTCACGCCCCACTCAAAGCAATTGATTCCTCCTGCCAATCAGCCTTACATTTGGCACGCGATTCCGAAAATTCAGTTCAATATCTTATTGCCTGTTACGAAGATGTCCGATTCTGATATGAGTTCTTTATTTTTATTTTTAGGCATTATCCAATTGGGAAATTTTTGTGATTATGATCGTTGGTCTGAGCCGAGAGATGTTTCGGAATCATTTTGTTTTTATTATTTCGATTTTTTCCGTCTTGAATTTTGGTGAATATGGCTTGGTGGGTTTGATTATATATTTCATACTCTTAATCTCATGCACATTTCTATTTTGAAAGTTTCGAAAGAATATTGCATTGCGTTAATTTCATGCACATATCTATTTTGAAAATTCATATGTTGCATTGCACGTTAGGATGGATCATTTTCGTAATTATAATTGCATGTTTAGGAAATATGTGGTAATTTAAGAAAGTTTCCAATTTAGTTTGACATTTAATCTAAATTATTTCCTATGCCGAATTGGATAATATCACATTTTAAATAGCTTTCATATTTAGAAGAAGATCTCAAAAAATAACACATGCATATCATATGTATTTAGTTGCATCAACCATGCCACATCATGCTTGTCACGTCATCATGTTTGCCATGTCATATGCCGTTTACATTTTCCATGTCATTTAGTAATTGCATGTCTAGGATCATTTCAAGTAGATTGCATGTCATGTTAAATTAGTAGCATGTAGACATAATTTAGAGTTAAAATTACGTTACATGCATTGCATATAATGTAGTTTCTGTAATAAAGAAACCAAAGAAATTAGTTACAATTTATATTGCATTTAGAAATCATAGTTAGGGCATGCATATTTCCATAATTAATATCTTCCTGATAATGGGATATAATCATAGTGAATCCATGCTTCGCTTTACATTGAGGTTAACTCTATTTCTAATAATTCATTTAATATCTTGATTTTTTTAGTGTTAAATCATTCATTGCACACCTGCATGATCACCCATTGAATGTTAGTATCTAGAGTTTAATATCGATCCAGACTGCTTCAATTTTTTTTTTTTTTGAAAAATAAAGGTAAAAAGCTATCGGAAGAGCATTAGATTGATCTAGCGTAACCAAGTCCTTTTATTCAAGAATCTTTGATTCGTAGAAGTTAAGGGCCTGTATGATAATGTTGTGTTTGGTAACACTCTCTGAAAAATGTTTATATTCCAAATATGTTCCTGAAACATTTTCGGAACAAAAACGTGTATGTTAAAAAAAAATTCCAAAAGCATTATGGGGAAAACTTTTGAAGCCAAAAAGAGAAACAAAAAAAAACTCGTTTTTGGATTTTGAAACATTTTTTAAAAACAACTCGAAAGTGAGCTCCTGCAAGCCACCAGTGACTGCCGATGACCGCCGGTACAACCTGCTGCCGATCCTCCCTTTTGGCAATTTTTTTTTACCTTACCAAACGAGTTTCCGTTCTTAGAAACTGTAGCCAAAATAGAAACACAAAAAAATATTTATGTTCCAAATATGTTCCTAGGAATAGAAATGTTGCCAAATGCAAAATTGTTCCCAAACTGTTCCAAAAACGCTTTTGAGAAACAAAAACACTTTTAAAGCAGAAACAAGAAACAATAAAAAAATTGATTCTGTATTTCTGGAACATATATATTTTTTAGAAACAATTGGAAAAATTTTTATTTTTGAACACATCCTCTTCTCTTTTGTTCTTGCACGATGTTGACATCCAATTTTTGATTATTTTATTTTAAAAATATCAAAATAATTGGTAAAATTACAAAACCAATCTTAAAAGCTTTGGCCAAGTCTTAGGAATCAATTTCGAACAAATTTTTTCTTAATTTTTTGACATTTTTCGGATTTATTTTAATTATAAAAATAGCCAAAATTAGAAAAAATAGTATTCATAGTCAGAAAAATACGCAAAAATAGTCTATATTTTTATTTTAATTCACTGTTCATTTTGATCTCTTAAATTTTTAAAAATTTTGTTTGGAACCACATGCCTCTTCATTGAACATAATCCTAAATTGACCAAAAAATTTCATGTTACATCATTTTAGGCAAAATTTTTTACTTTAGAGTCATAACATGAGACTTTGATGTCCTGCATCTCATTTCAATCCTCATGTTCGAAAAAATTTGCACAATTGGACTAAAAGTATCTAAATGCACAAATATTTTTCATTTTAGTCTTCGGTTTCACTCAAAGTGCAATTAATATTTTTCTACGGTCCCCGCTTCAAGGTAATCATCTTTTTAACTATTCAAGAATATTTATGCGTGACTTATAATTGTAACTTTTTCTCTCTATAGAAAACATATTTGATGTTCTCATTGTACAATTGTAATTTGCGTTCTCTTTCATATTATCATTTTATAATTGATCTCGTCCATATTGTGATTTGATAAATTGTGCATAAATTACTAATGCATAAATTGATATCATTTGATTTAATAAATTGAACATATGTGATTTAATTTGATTTAGTAAGTTAAAAATATAAAAACATCTTAGTTTAATATATACAACCCCCTTAATTAAATGAAAAAATAGGAACAATTTTTTTTGTAGTTAGTAAATAAGTTTTTTTTTTATTATTTTTTGAACATAAACTTTATGTTGTTACCAAACGTGTTTCTGTTCCCAAAAATCGTTGCTGGAAATAAAAACACAAAAAAGTGTTTCTATTTTAAAAATGTTCCCAGAAACAAAAACGTTACCATACACAGCTTAAGTGATCTCCCACACTTTACTTAGCTATTTAATCGATCTATCATTAACAGATTAATAGTTGCTTCTAATTGAATTAATTTTCATGTTAAAATCAATACAAAAGTTGCTTTTGGTATGGGTTAGGTAAGTGCGTGCAAAGTCTTTGGGCTTAATAATCCATTAGCTTTCCCTAGGACGGTTCACCTTTGCAAGGTGGCCACATGTGGTGTACATATTGTTACGTTGAGGATAAAAAGTAAAAGAATGGAATTAACATTAAAGAGTAAAGATCAATATATTTGGATAACTCTCAAAACAAGTTTCTTTCATACCAGAAAGGTCTCTAAGGTGTTGCATGATAATCTACCAAAAGTAGAAATTTCCTATCAGAAATCAATTTGGCAGGAAATTCGTTTGATAAAATCACTTTCAAAGCAAAAATATCTTTAGTAAAAAAATTGACTTTTAGTAGGATTTTCTACTTATTGTCGGATTTTCTACTTCTGATCGGATTTTTGGACAACTTTGAAAAATTAAAAATTTTTACTTCTCAACTCCAAAAACACTTGTTTGATCACACGAGCCTCGATCGACCACCGCAGGTCGCCGCTGTCATCACTAAAGATTTTGTTAATAATGTTTCAAAAATAGAAATTTTCTACCTTTACCAAATAAATTTCTTTGATTAGAAGTTAATCTGAAGTAAAAATAGAAAAATCAACTTCTATTTTTGAGGAGAAGTAGAGAAATCAATTTCTGATCAGAAGTTGAGAAGTTGGCCAGAAGTGTTACCGTGAAGGGACTAATTTACCAAAAGGACACAAATTCCTATGAATATTCACGAATCTTGTGATTGTTCACATAAGTTCATTAACTTTTTGCATAAATCCATTTATGTCAAGTGTTAGTGGTCTGCCCTAAGAACCAATTAAGATTGATACTCTTAACATTAGTTGTGGATTAAGTTGTGTCGGAAAATCGGCCTTCACTATATTTAGGTAGTCATAATGTCTTGTTAGAAACCGCTTATGACTTGTGGGCCAAAAGAGTTTTGGGCACACTGCTAATGTCGAGTGAATATACAGGGTCACACACAATAGCGAACTGATTTAATATTTTCTCTGCGCCTTAATCTACTTAAGAAGTAGAGCTTTATTTATTATCCTATTACGAATATCCACGTAATCGTGCGCGTTATGAAATAATAATTAAAACACGATTGAGTGAACGGTTTAGAGAACATCCTGGGCCCAGGTCATTATGTCGTGAGGCCCAAATCGTGAAATGTAGGGTTACGAGTAATAACCATAGAGACGCCTCAAACTTGACGTCATTATTATTATTCCAAAGGAGAAAAACAGAGAACAGTTCTCTGTTCAGGCGATCACGATGGAAACTTCAAGATCTAAAAGCTAACATTTGGATCGTTGGAGAACTCAATCCATGTGTGTGGATACCGCTAGAGGCGCAACATTTGAAGCGTTAATCTAGGCACAACTAACCGTCAATTTGTCGCCAACCACAAAATGTGCGTCTTGAACCTATTTTGATTTCGATATACACATGAATATTGTTTAGGGTTTCATTCCACTGCGCTTTGTGAATTCAAGAAAATCTTCGTCAAGATCTTCCATTTCATTCGATTGGTGTTAGAATTTGAATTCCACTGCTGATGGACCACGTATTTGTCAATTTAGTCTTAGGCTCCATTTGTTCCACGAGGAAAGAATGGTTTGAAAAATATTTTCCTAAAAATGATCATTTGCATCTCTAAAAATAATTAGTTAATGGAAAATGATTTCATTATCGACAATAGTTCATGTCTCAATATGTTCTTGAACGATGAAGGTATTTGTCATCCGTTCATGTCTATAGGCGATAACGCCGATAATGTGACTGTTTGTTGGAAAATATTTTTTAAATCATTCATTTTTGCAAAATAGACGGAGTGTTAAATTTTTCAATTATGTCGAAATCTTTTCAACTGCGTCAGTTTAGACGGGGAAAAAAAATAGGTACGTTCGGAAGATAAAAATACTCGCTTGGAACGTTCGCAACTTTGTTTACCGACATGGGCATCATCAGTTTCGTGACTCTGATTTCGCATTCGACAAGCAACAATATTTCAGAACCATGCAACATTAATTCAAGCCATTCCTTATTACACCATAA
Source organism: Rhodomyrtus tomentosa (assembly GCA_028455895.1). Lineage (NCBI taxonomy): Eukaryota > Viridiplantae > Streptophyta > Magnoliopsida > Myrtales > Myrtaceae > Rhodomyrtus > Rhodomyrtus tomentosa. Next base: position 4,245,004 of record JAPCWY010000003.1, on the reverse strand, counting down.
TACCAGCAGGCCGCCTTCTTGTCGGTGTTATCAGGTGCTGCTCAGAGATCAGCTTCATGAAAGCCTGCATAAGGAAAGCCGAAGGGCCATCAGTACTTGAAGACATGTACACGACTCATGAACATGAACCGAAGAGAATAATCGTCGAGCGCGCTAAAACAGTCCTCGACGATAATCCCCGAGATCGTGCACGAGGATTGAGGTAGATGTACCGGCGGTAAGATACGTATACTTTTCCAGCATCTAGGTGGGCTATGGATGCGAAAGCCTCTTGCAAGCGGTCGATGGTGCCGCGACACCCTGCTGGGCAATAGTCGACGATCTTCACCACCACCGACTTGCCGGTGCACGGGTGAGGATCGCCCAGGTTGGTGGGGCCGATGCACATCACCAAGTACTTCCTCCCGCAAGCAGCCCTGCCTTGCCAAAACTCATCGCTTGCCGCAGATATGATCCCGCCGGGAGTGTCGTACCCGTAGCATGCGGAGGCTATACAGCGAAGGAATAGAGAAGCAACAACAAAGAGTTCAGATTTTTAACGGTAGAAATATGTCAGTGCATGGTTGTAGGAGCACACTTACGAACATATTTAGTGTAATAAGTTGCTGTCCCCGAATCAGCTAAGGTTGCCATTGGAAAGGAGCAAAAGATAAGAGCAAAGCTTAGGACAAAGATAGAGGAACGAGCTGCCATAGCTCGTCTCGACCCACTCTCCCCCGAGAACTCTGTGTTTGGTGTCTAAGAATTGTTCGAAAAGAGGGGGATCGATTGCTTAGCCAAGGAAAGAGCATGCCATTTATAGATGGTTGTCCAGTTCAAGAGATAGCGACGTAGTTGTTCTTTCCTGATGTAATTTTCATGCCAGGACAGAGTGTCGCAGCCAAATTTTAATACGCTCCGGTGTGTATATCCGTGCGTACCTCATGCATGCATCTCAACAGATCGGCTCGTTACTGCATTTGCTGCATGAAATAAAATGTTCCAATTAGATTAAGTGGTGTGTAGTTTTTATCTTAATCCCTGACGACACAGTCGTACTGATCAGCTCGTTACTGTGTAGTTATTTGCGATGATGCACAGTAAGCGCAAAGTGTACGAGTCTACTCAGTATATGCATGTCCTTTGATCATCTCAAAACATAAGCACATAGTCGCTGGAGGTGCTCGATCTTCTCCTCCTCCTGCTCCTCAGATCGCATGCATACGAACGTGTAAGAAGTACAAAAAAGAAGAGCAAGGCAAAAATCTTCAAGGGTATACGCCATGGATGTACAAGAGAAGGTATTGTCTGAAGTTTGCAACAAACGGGGACAGCAACTAAAATCCGGTTGATTACTCAAAAAGACAGTGAGATCTTGCGTCCCCGTGCATTGTGTTGGAAAGAAAAGACAAGAACCACGCACCTGTTTAACAATATAGTTCCTACCTCTCGCGCGCGCACATGCGTCCGGCAAAAGACTAAAGCGTCTGGAAACGCAGAAACGACTGGCCCATGAGAGCTCGGTCATGAGGACAAAACTAGCAAGGACTTCCAACACAGGCGGTTGAGGTGGTGAGTAGGAAAGATGTTGATGCTTTGTGGCGTTGGATTCCCATGGTCTTCGTCCACATACTAGCTGTGGCTGCCAACTGAAAACCCAACGAACTTTCTCTGCTTGGAGTCTAGGAGAGATACACCGGCCAAATGCTGGGAAAATCTTTTTTAGTCTTGCAGCACTTGAAGTTCAACTTGGGCAAAACATGCATGACAGGAACTGGAAGCCATCTTGAAGTCTAACACATGCAATTTGATCTTTCTCTAAACGGATGAAGTCCTGCATATACAATGGAGTTGAGACTAGCTTGTCAATCTCCATGCGTCTTACCATTCGTTAAACCTTTTAATCTCTCCCTCCACGCGATTATTCTGAACAGGCTTTCCAGTGCACAAGCTCAGATTCCATCACATTCATTTTAACCTCGGCCACATTCCAGTACAGGTTCGCAGCTTTCTTATGATGTCTTTCGGCTACTTAGTTATGCAACTTTAACTCTCTGCACAAGCCTCATTCGTAGGAAAATTTCACAACAAATTCCCTCTCAAAGTGCCAACCTATCTCAAACTCCAACGCGATTAGCTTCTCTATGCTCAAACATACGCATCAGAGAGCCAAAAATCACAAAAAGCAGCCGTGCTCGCAACACCTTTTAAGTCAATGATCGAAACTATGCATAACGAATTCGTAAACAAGATTTGAGAGCTTGAGTCCGCGATAACAGGAAAGTGTATCACGTCTTTAATCAAAGGAAAACATAAAAGAACATTTCTAGATTGTATTAAGGGGTTCACAGCTTTCTGAGAAAAACGTACAAGATTTTACGACAATGAAAATATACACCTTTTGGACTCCTTTCCCCTCCTAAAGATCTATACAGAAAAGCAGGGCTGGATGTTCTATGGTAGTACAGAAATACTCCGACTCATTCTACTCTAGTTAACATAATGATTTTGAGTCAGGTCAGAACAATTTACCACTGCCGGTGTTTTTGAGCGGGCGCATTCTCGACAAGAAAAACCAACCAGCAGAATCCAAAATCGCTGGTCACTTTTGCCCACCGCAACATCCTAGTTGTGACATCCATGAATTCACCAGACGCTCGAAGTTTTTAAGTCCTGGACAGGTTTGGTTCTAAAGAACTTGGCGACCGCTTGGTAAAGATTCTCTTCGTCAAACGGCTTCGAGACATACCCATCCATCCCGCATTTGAGGCATTCGTCATACGTCGCGTGAATCACGTCTGCCGTCATGGCTAATATTGGCATGTGCCACTCACCCCCTTTTATGATTTCAACCGAGGATTCACTTTTCATTTGCTCGTTCACCTGCCTCTCCATCAGCCTAATCTGGCGTGTGGCCTCAAAGCTGCATATAGAATAGAAAAAGAAATGAGAATCCTGCCTCCAAACAGAACTAAAGAAAGAAACCAAATGGGAAAAATGATATTAAAGCAACGGGTCAGCAAAAAGCTCAGTTCAGAAAGATTAATTCCCTCCCTAAGGGTAGCTTCCCCCTCCTGATTCTTAGAGAGAGATCATTCTGACTTAAGAACCGTGCATGCTTAATGCCAAGTCATAAGTTGGCAAAACTGACAACCGGACTAAGTCTTGGGCGATTTGAATAAGCTAACGTGAGGACTGAATCTTTACAAGCTAACAGATGCTCTTCTATTTTTGCATTTCCAAGTAACAAGTAGAGGTTTCAAGATTTGAGATTAGATTGATTGTCTCCAGTGAAATGACCTTGCACTGATTAAATTTGCTGCCTCTAAATAACTAGAGAACAAACAAGCTTGGTATCACTAGCTTGTCCGCAAGAATATTTGGTTGTTCAGGAAAAAACGTTCTAGCAAATAAAACTTGCCCAAAAAAAACATTCTAGCAAATAAAAGCTAGTTTCAATAAATCAAAGTACCTACAAATCCATAAAGACCAACGTCACTATGCAGTATATACAGAGAAGATATGCCGATGTTTTCTAAATCTCATCACAAACAAAGATAAACCATTCAGTCCAATGAAGCTCCAATAAGCTGAAATCTCAGAGGACAATGTCATATGGGAACCCTATGACCTCAGGTATCAAAAGCCACCAATTGTGAGTAAAACCAATGAGAAGCGTAATTGTGATGCCCAAAATCTCTTACAATGGATATTCACATAAAAAAAATTGTGACAAATGAAAAAAGTGAGATTTTGCAACAGTATTGATAGCAAAGAACAAATTATGGGAAGCGATCCAACATTTTATCACTTCCCATAGTGTCAAAAGGGTAGCATAACACTCTCAAGAAACTTGCAAGCACCGAATGCGTGATTATCTAAGGAACTTATTCTTAGGTACTTTCTTTCAAAGTACTCCCGCATTCTCAAGAATTCAACTATGTTATATGACAATGCTTGTGCGCAAAAAGGGAGGCCTTTAGAACTTTTCTTGCTTAGGCCTCAGCGAACATCCTACCATTGCATAGTCTCTATGCAATTACTTAACCGACAAGTTTATAACACGTTTCTCAATGTCCATGATTTTACCTCGTTTGGACACAAGGAGAGAAAGCTATAGCTATCTCTCTCTCGGCAGGAGAAACCAATTAATGCTTCAACAAGTCCTTCATTTCACATGTTGCAGGACAAAGTCGCAAGCAAAGGGAATAATGCAAGTATTGACAAACACTCTCCAATCACATTTGGACTACAGACAGAGCAAGTAGAGCATACCCATCCATTTCAGGCATTTGGATATCCATGAAGCAAGCATCAAAGTTGTGTGGCAATTGAAGCAACTCCAATGCAGCATTTCCACTCTCTGCACACTCCACAATGGCCCCAAACTTCTTAAGTGCCCCTGCAGCGACTCTTCGGTTGACCTTGTTGTCATCGACCACCAATATCTTCTTCCCAAAGAGAAGGCTCTCCAGAGCGCTAGATCCATTTCTCATGTGCATATCCTTCTGCGGTTGCTTCTTCCTTCCTATACCCAGAACCTGTTGCAGACATGCAGCAAGCATGCTTGCTCTTACTGGTTTCATAATGACAGTATCGGCAAAACCAGAAGCTTTTGCCTTCTCTAATTCGGAGCCACTGATTTTGCTTGCAAGGAGGATTTTGGGAAACTGAATTAAATTGCCATTCTGTTTCCAGTCTGTTACGGTCAAACTTATGCAGTTGTCAATGCTGGACATCCACGTATCTTTCTCAACTAGAATTAAGTCTGGATGCCGATATCTGACACATAGGGGGAATAAAACAGTCAGAAGCTGCATTTGCCTCAAAACTCAGCTCACAACGAGTAAAAAGACCTCCATTTAAGAAAGATTCAGGCACTTCGATGAGGTCTAAGCTAAGCTACCTTCTTATAGACTGAAGGAAAAGCAGAACAGAGAAATGAAGGATAACGCTGCAACTTATGATTTTCCCGCAAAAAAGCATACAGAATTACTCGCGAAACAGGTCCTAAATGAGATCCATCTAGAAGCTACCAATAAGTCAGCGCAATAATAATAAGTCTGTTTGTCAATATTCGAACTCTATATTGACACTATTCAAGAAAAATGTGAGAATAAGACCTTATAAACTTTCTATTGATTGCATATACACCTTCGAAGTTTGCATTATATCTCTCATACCAGGGTTTTCTTCTCCATTATAAGCATGAAAATGAGAGTGTCGAATAAATGAGTAGAGTTTTTTTTTTTGGAAGGGGGGGTGGTGGGGGATGGGGGGTTTCTCTAAAAGAAAATGGCCAGAGTTTATAAAGTTAATTACGTGCAAGAAGGTGAACATACCCGACAGTCAGAGAACTGTTTATCCCACACATAGCTGCTGCAATATTGATACTACTTGCGACTTCAACATGAATGCCTAGTCTGTTCAAATGGTATCTAGTTACCGCAGCTCTGACCGGCTTACCATCAACCACCACTGCTTTTAATCCTTTAAACCCAGAAGGAAGATCTTTGAAAGTTGGCCTCTTCACATTAGCAAACACAAGATTTTTGCATCTCCCAAACACAGCCGTAAAGGAGAATGTGCTCCCAATCTTAGGCCGGCTTATGAAGTTTATGTGTCCACCCATCAACTCAACCAGACACTTGCTAATACTCAAGCCAATCCCAGTTCCTCCATAAGTTCTAGAAGTTGAGCTATCTGCCTGCATGAAAGGCATAAATACACGATCCTGGGCCCGCAATGGAATGCCGATACCAGTATCTTCAACACTGACCATTACCGTGACATTTTCAGAAGCTTCGTTACTTGTCATCTTGGAATCAACAGAATTGAACAGGTCTTCAGCGATCAAAAGATTAAAGGTATCCCAACTGTTCCTCTCATCAGCTACTTCACACCCACTCAATGTTTCAAATTGTGACCCACCAGAAATCAGTATATCTTCCTCCGATCGTCCATTTAGGCCAGTTTTAGCATGTGCATTAGGCGCGCCCTTTCGTTGGTCAGCTAGATGGACTTTCACAAATATATGTCCCTTCTCAGTGAACTGTCAAGTGTTCGATTCAGTGAGTACTAATCACAAGTGAAATGAAAAGGACTAGACTCAAAAAAGAAAAGGACTACGAGTATGGGACATCACCGAATTTGTAGCCAAATAATCTAAGATGAAGACTCATTTGCAATTAGATCATCATGAGTCTCAGATATATGGGCTAGACTAGTAAGATTCCCAAATAATACTGTTACTCAATTAGTAGGAACTTATCCCAATACAGATATTTTAAGTAGGTAACTTTTACACAAGACAAACAGTAAGATTTGGTTTTTTCTTTCTTCCTTGAATACAGAGAAGAGAATTAGCACTTACTTTAACAGAGTTTCCGACAAGGTTAGTAATTATCTGTCTGAATCTTCCCGGATCCCCCATGACAATTTCTGGTACTTTGTCAGCAACAAAGACAGCAAGCTTCACTTCAAAAATGGGTTTTAAAGCATGTGCAGTAGATCATTGAAGATGAGAGTAGTTGAAAGTAGACCCACACGGAGAAGCAGAGGAGGCATTTCCAGATAGAACAACACAAAAGCACATCAGTTCCATAACGAAAAATGAGGACATCAAATTATAACTTCCACTACGATAATTAACCAATCAAGCATATCGTAAGAAATATTTAGTCCAAAGAATCTTCAGAGTTCAGATAATACTTGAAACCATTTCTTCTGCATTTAGAAGTTATTAGTATGAGCATTCTTGCGCTATGTTCAGACCTACCTCAATACCTTTGTGTCTGGACTCCTCAGAGAATAGGGAGAGAACATCATCAAGAATGGATCGAATGTCAAATGGGACCGTCTCTAGCTCTAACTTGCCAGCTTCAATTTTAGCACGGTCAAGTACCTCATTTATCAATGCTATTAGTGCCTTTCCACAGATTTGAGCAGTTTGTGCATAGTCTCTTTGAGTAAAACTCAATTCTGTGTCAAGAAGCAGAGCAAGCATTCCTGAAGATAGAACATGTCCAAGATGGTGAGGCTAACAAAAAAGTCAAAAGAGGGAAAAAGGAAAAATAAATCCCCCAAAAGGATAGACAACATACCAAGGATCCCATTCATAGGAGTTCTAATCTCATGAGAAACAGTAGCAAGAAACTGCAATCAGCAACTCATCAATTCAAATTGCTCTCAAGTATGTCCATTGAATTGTGTAGAAAAGAATAACAGGAATTACCTGAGATTTGGCAACATCAGCAGCTTCTGCTCGAACCTTCAGCTCCTGCATCTCATGAAAACCATCTTCAACTTTGACAATGTGAGTTGCTGCACCATACAAAATATACCCGACTAATAAGCCTATCACAAAGAACAAAAATGCAGTAGTGAGGGCCGTCCATGATGGCGGGGCCTTCTGATGATATCTGCTCAGCAAAGAAGGAAAGGAAAGGGCAGCATCAGATCCTCCGCAAATTGTCCACTCAGAAAGAAGTCTCCATGAATGAACCCACTAACCTACAAATCATTTGATGCTTCCTAAATGGATCACCAAAGTCAAGCTTGCTCTCGTGTAGAAGGGACATGTCGCCCTCTTGATATTGGTGACCATACATGACAAGTGGTTCAGAAGAGTTTGTTATATCATACACATTGACCAAGATTGCCTGATTTCCATCCAGCTGCCCAAGTAGATTCTCCACAAGAGATTCCACATCAAAAGCTCCTCCAAGATATCTGCATTAATTCAACTTGGTCATGACTTCAGCACATCCATGCTTGCAAACTCGATATCGAGAATACTAGATTCAAAAGATATAATTTACACAAGGAAAGCAACATTTGCTCTAGTGCTAAGATGTGGAAATACGTTTGAATTAATCACAATAAACAGTAGCTACTACTCCCTCCTTACCTCTAACAAACTCCATATATTAATCTGTTGATAATTAGTTCTGATTTATTCTACTTCATCATTCTTGACTTACTCTCTAACCTACCACCGTCCTATGCAGACACGTCATGTGCATTATATGACAGACTTTATGTTTGCATTAGTTATAAAAAGAAGCTGATGACCAACATTAGAGAGGCTGCTGGTAAAGAGCCATGGTAGGCCCAGGACATCCTGTTGTAACTTGATCCAATAGTTAAAGGATATTTTTACAGAAGAAGACTTGTGGCTTATATGCATGGACTAAGATTACTGCACAGTTAAGAACACCTGAAACTTTAGGGGCAACTAATCAAGGCCACCATGAACTTCTGTGTCCATAGAAATTTCTACTGCATCATCAGAACAGGTTAATTTTCAAAGTTCTCTACATAGTGACAAAATTTCACAAGTAAGATCAGGGGGATCATGGAAGGTAAGGTTTCGTTTACAAAAGAGGGAAGGGGGAAATGAGTGGTGTAGAAAGCTGGGCAAGAATTGAAATTTTTGTGAGACAAGGAGAGGGGGAAAAAAATTCCATCATTTCTTCCCAATATCCTTTACATGCAAAGACTAACGCATGATGTAAGGAGTGAGCTCATAAGAGATGACGTAGCAACTGGATAAAGCATCCACACTCCATGTTAATCCTATGCAAGTGTCCCTCTTCTTGTGTCACCACCTAATTTTAAACCCCCCCCCCCCCCAAAAAAAAAAAAAACCCACAAAAAAAAAATTCCCCCAAATACACAGAGGAAGACCGTTTTGAAGAGTGCGAGACAATGACCAAATATGACCTGTTTTTGAGAAGGAGAACAAAGCCATTGCTTAGTTGGTTTCATGAAAAATCTGTGCCAGCTTGATATTGCAATCGAGTATAGTTCCATTTGCAAACTCCAGGTACGAGACAATGAAAAATTTTCAGCTTTTAATAGTTTAGAAAATGAAGCTTTAAAAACTTCCTTTTCCCCAAGGCAAAATCAATTCTTCTTTCTTTGTCAATAAAGAATATACATCTCTGTACAGGTTGCAGCATAAGGGTCTCACCCTGCAGTTGCCTCAATGCGCTCTTCCACAGTTGGATTCGGCGGGAGTTTTGACTTGTACACAGGGAATGTCAATACAACCCCCAAATGGTGGGAGCCCAACAGCCTAAATGGGCTTGTTAGAACAGCTTTCCCAGTTGCCCTCGCCCTCAGGATATTTTCCCTGTCCTCCTACAAGTAAAATGCATATTGTTTCACTTCCATAGATCAATGGCAAATTACTAGCAGGATCTCAAGCGCAGAGCGCGCATTGACGGGAAAAGAAAAGTTGCATAATCTGACTATACCTCTCCTGACATCATGTCAAGCGATTCAATGTAGGATACGGTTTCTTGGGAAAAAATGACGGGCGCATATTCATCTCTAACAGGAGAAGGTTGTCTCTCCATCGTCTTAATTGTCCATCCATGTTGCTCTTCAAATTTCTCCCTCTCTGAATTAATCACTCTTTCCGCGTACGCCACACCACTCAGTAATGGACGTTCAAAAGCGGTTCTTGCTGTGTACTCAGCAAATGTCTCCTTCAAGATGCCAAATTCGATCGAAAATAGTCAGTAATGATTAATAACAAGACGAAATGCTCCCATGTTTCCACTTAAAAAAATCAGTTCAACTCCATCTGAAAAATGAAACATGTCGGATAATCTTAGAAAGGAACAGACTGTAACAAGTAAATGGGAGGAATATGATGGGTCTCAGTAAATTTCCCTTGTCCTCAATTAAAAGAACAAAAAAATGTTCGCTGGCCAACGTAACCGAGAGCCAAAAGCTGAGACATTCCAAAACTCCTCCTTTCGCATGAAAATAAACGCAAGGTGATCCGAGAAAAACGAAGAGCGACCGGGGGAAAAATAGGAGAAACAAAACATCTTCTGTTTCACATTTCCTAGATATCCTTCAATCAGAAGAGTACGAAGACGAACCTGATCGATTGCAGATGGGTTCTTGTAGTAATGGAAGGTTGAGACAAGAATGGCCAAGGCATGTACGTGATTAACACTGACACTGAACTGGTCTTTCAACATCCTTGCCCTCTGATCACACATGCTAACCAGTACATCCTTTCTCCTCACCTTGATGTCAGCATCCATGCTTCTGTAGATCGACATGCTCGAGAATGCCACCACCACCACCGAAAGGACCAAGAATTTAGGAAGCCAAGCCCTGTTTGACTGAATGAATGTGTAACCTCTTTTTGTCCCCACTTGCTCATTCAACTTCACGGCCACCAAATGGTGGCTCTGTTGCATTTTCATCCCCATCCCTTCGGTGCCCCTGTGTCAAGCTCTCTGTCAGATTCTGCTTCTACTCTGTCGTGCTTTTCCCTCTTGTTTTGCTCCTTGTTTTCCAGATACCCACTTCATGCTATAGCCGAGAAAATCTCAGGACTTGTGCACGCAGCTGAATTACTAAAGTAATTATGGTTTTTGAGGAGCACTCTTTTTTGGACAACAAGAGTAAAGTTTGAACCCAAAGAAAATTATTTTGCAGCAACATTCAAAGAAAGAACAGAAAGTAAAAAGGGGCAACAAATGAAAAGGGGAAACAAAGAAAAAGGGTGATAGATAAATCTGTTTCTCAAGGCTAGCGCACACACTCTAGAGTCTACAAACACACACACGCTCTCTCTCTCTCTAGAAACCGAATGGCAGAGCTTTCTAAAGAGATGAGAGCAAGAAGAACTCAAAAAAAAAGACGAGCTTGTCTCATTTTACATAGAGACGAGCATGGCTCTCAAAAGATGGAGAGAGCGCTCAAACTCCAAGACACAGCCCCCCCGCCCTCTCTCCCCTCTTATCTGAAAATGGGAACTGGCCACTGTTCCAATCTTTGAACGGAATAAAAAATACCCACGAAGAGAGAGAAAGCACCAATCATGCTCTGTCTCTGTCTCTGTCTCGTGTCTAGCTTGAAGGCGTGAAGTTTGGTAAGAGGAGGGTGGAGGAAGAAGAGCACGTTCACTGATCTTCTAGTTTTGTTTATTCGAACCGACGCCTCGTGAAAAGATCGACCTCCCAACACAGCACAGCGAAGCAAACACGAGTGAAGCCAAGAAGAAGAGAGTGAAGAGGAGACACAATGTTCAAGAAAAAGAGAGTGCGTGCGTGCGTGTGTGCTGTTGTTGTTGGAAGAAAGAATAAAGAAACAGACGGGTCTTGTCTAAAGCGTGGGATGTATTAGGAGAAGGAGATGATGGTGCATTGAATTGGGTAAGTGCAAAAGAGTTCTCTTTTCTTGGGTTCTTCTCGATCTAATGGGGGAGGAGATTGGTTTAATGGAAGGAGAGCTGAGAGGAGGGAGAAGAAGAAGGAGAAGGAGAAGAAGAAGAAGAGAGAGAGATCTGTTTTTCTTTTTTTCTTTTTTGGTTTTAATCGCTGGCCTTGCTTTAAAAAGCAACTGAATCGAATTTTGTGGATTTTTTGCAGATACGCTCTGGTCTGGTCTCCCCCTCTCAATGTCTGCTAATTTAAAATATATATATTTCTTTTTTTTCGCTCTCTAAACAAATTTAGAAAGATTAAATAAGCAGGGTTAAGTTAGAAACTCGAAAATTAAAATGTTATCCCCATAATGCCCTTTTCATGACAAATTTTAGCATGACAAGCTCGAGCAACCGTGACCACGCGATCATATCTTAGCTTGACCATGGCATCTAACCCAAAGCTCGACGCGATCGGAGAGAGATACACACAGATAAAAAGGAGAGAGCGATAGAAAGATATAATTTTTCTGAAAAGAAAAGCGTAGAAGTTGTGAACGTAATTATACGTTGAACTTAATTACCATATACTTAAACAAATTATATTTCACTCATCCACTATGCTCAGTATCTTATTATCAAACGGTTTCTATCCATTTTCGTTGATTAGTAAGTTACATCATTTTTTTTTTAGGATTGAGATGTCCAGGCCAATTTACGCACAACTCAATCATTCTTCGAGGGACTAGCACGACAATCACCAGGTATCTGACAAGAAATAATCCATCTCTTAACCAACTCAATCATGCGTAGGTGGGTAAAGTAAGTTTAATCATTTACGTACACCGTCTCCATTAATGGTTTCTCTTTTGAAAAGGGGGAAAAAAAAGTACGAAAGTCTATTCATAATAATGCGGTACTTCCGACCAACATAAAAATGTGGTGCTTTTAAATTCAATTTCACGAGGTCTTAATGGATATTATGGCGCGAATAGTTAGTTATAGAACTCATCGAGATTGACTCCAACTTTACGTTTTCTTCTTCAATTAGTTTAGATTACCATTAGCATGTGAGTCGAGAAGACCTCTTAAAAAAATATGTACTTATGCCGATGATTTTTCTGGATTTACATGCTGACAACAACGTACGTAATAGTTTTTCAATGTAAAACTCGAATTTTTGTTTCCTAATTTTATAGCTGTATTAATTGCAATTTGGACACTTTTTTTTTTTGCGGGGGGCATATGCTTGTTTGTGTTCTCCTACTCTGTTCCCTCTTCCCACTTTGTCTCTCTCTTCCCAATTATTCAATTTGAGCAGATTTTTTTTCCACATACTCGGTCGGACCAAATTTTGTGTTTTGTCGTATTGCATGGCCATGAATTGTCGAAAACATAAAAACAAAAGAAAAGTTTCGTTTTTGGCCTTTGAAATTTCCATTTGCAGTAATTATTCGAGTTTTTTTTTTATACAGCGCAGGTAATTTAAAAGTTTAATAATGAAAACCAGTAGTCAGGAAGAGCATGACCTTATTGAGTCATGGAAGGAAAAAGAAAATGCCGTTCGAGGTGACGCTATCCGATGCCATTTTCACCTGTTATTAGGATAATCAAATCACTCCTAACTATAATCATATAGTGAATTCAAATATAACATCACTTCATTTATTTCGAGAAAATATGAGTAGTTTCGAAAATATATTTAAATAAACAGCCTTCGTATCGCCTAAAAAAAAAAAGAATGAACGGAAAAAAAAAATATATCGTCCATGAGAATGTTTAATTATAAATCATCGTTGATGGTGAAATACTTTTTTGTTAATTAATTATGACGAGCGATATAAATGATTAATTTAAAGAACGTGTTTTTAAAATTTTCATTTTCAGAAAACTCTGTGTGCTGTACCTTTTTTCTTTTTTGGCCCAGGCCTACTCTTCTAAAGTGTAAAGCAGGAATGTCCGTGGCCACCGCTTCTTGACTAGCTATATAGCTCACGGCCTCGTACCACCGTGGGTCTTCAATTTTCTGCTTTTTTTTTTTTTTGTATTGGCCCATCATTTACAGAAATATAACCTTTTTGTTTTTGTTTTCTTTTATGTTCATCTTCATTTCCATCATTCCACTAAAGGTTTATAATTCATTTTTTTGGTAATCGAGATTTCCAACGTACAATATATTATTCCTTTAGATGGTGGGGTATGAGCGTCAATGTCACCAGTTAAGTCCCCAAAAATTCGGTTGGAGAGATTTGAACTTGAGATCTCATCAGTTTAATTGTTTAAGGTTTAGAAATCTCATCAACTTAGCCGATGCCTTGTTGGCAAGGTTTATGACTTATTCGTTTGCCAAAAAAGTGAAGTGGAGCAAATTTTCTGAAATATATTGTTTCAATTTCCAGAAACTCTCAAAACAAATAATGGACGAGTCCCTGTATTGATATTTGCATAGCTTCAAATGTTTCGGAGCTAAAAAAACTCGACATGCAAGAGATTGCAGGAGTTCGAATCTTCGATCGAGCAAATAGTAAGGCGTGGCATAATTGATTGGTCGATGGTGGTTAATCTCTAACTCGAGAAGCGTAAAGTTAAACGTATTTGATCAAAAAACGATTTTTATATTTGAAGTTCTGATTGCAAGCTATTCACAAAAAAGAAAATTATCACGAAAATATAATTAAATCACAAAACTTTCAACAAGTGCAATTAACATAAAGACCTAATTTCATCAATTTGACAAGTTTTATGTCTTGACTGAACTTTTTGCAACTTTTGAAAACTCAATTGCACTTCGCGATAAGTTTTGAAAACTCAATAGAGGTGAAGTGTTGCCATGCGCGCGTAGCTACCTCGAGAGCCTTTTGCCAACAAAATAACACAATTACAGCTGAGGTGACAAATAATCGTTTCCCCAATTCACAAAATCTGGGTCGGCCATTCTCTGAACAGATTCGGTTCAACCAACCCCGTTAGGGACCCATCCACATGGTCCATTCATCTCATTCACCCGGGGGATTATTTGGATATTGTTCTCACATTTTGCAGTCGATTTCCCAACTCAATATACTAAGCAGAGAATTTACGAATTGAGCTTTACTAAAACCTCCCTTAAAACTATTGTCTAACGTGAATTTCATGTAGCCATTACACGTCATTGCACTTGATATTCTACTATGCAGAGTGACATAGTGCTTAGGATATTTGAAGTTCGAAGTTTAGGGAAAAAGCTGTCAAATATCGCAAACTAGACACATTTATCATAACTTTTTTTCTGCGGCATCAAAAACCTCAAACTATGCTTACCACAACACATTTACCTTTAACTTTTTATTGCGACGTGAATAATTTCAAGCTTGTACTTATGTGACCAATTTACCCTAAGTCAATATTATGTTGGATAATATTTCAGCCAAAACGCCGTTTTCATTTCACTCAAAACACGTGGGCACCATATCAATACGGGTTGTTTCATGGCGTCCATATAGGTAGATTTTCGACTGTGCTCATCAATGAAGCATTCACGGAAGGTAAATGTGCCCACACATGTACAAATTTGATATTTTTAGTATCGTAAAAAAATATATATTTTAGGCTACTTTTGGTAGACATGATAGAATTCAAGTTATCCTATCATGTATTTGGTGCATGCTCAAGACATGATTAAGTCGGACATATGATAGATATAGCCAAGATAAAATTATCCCAATGGCAGGTCAGATAAACGTGGTATGATTTATAATATCCATAATATAGAAATTATTTTTCTCGAATAACAAATTTCTAACATTACTAAAATTAAAACAGCATTTCAATACAAATAACATTTGAATTCCAATATAAAAACTCGAAGACGACGAAAAACTAACAAAAGCATTTCATTTTATTTATTTATTTCTATTTTAATTTAAAAATATTCAAGTTATTTTCCATCTCATGATATAATTATAACGTGTAAACATACATACATATCAAGTATTTATATTTTTACATTTTTTTAGGTATATTAGTACAGTTAACTATTTAATATAATTTTACTAGAGAATGATGGAGGGGAACGACAAAATAAAAGCAACAAAAAGGGCTTAACATAGTCACCGTTATGAAAATTTTGACGGGACCACTTACTAAGCGCTCTAAAATGCGTAGTTTAATATTTATATTTTTCAACACTCCTTCAGGCCTGAAAAGATTTGAATTTAATATCTCATGATACTAAGAAAGATTTGATGGGATCAATTATCAACTAATCTAAAAATTTAAATTATTAAAATAATATGTGATTTAATATTTATGTTTTCAATAATATACTGTGAACATTATTTGGGGCTTTTGAACATCCAAAATATTGAGGAGTAATCTTCCAAAGGTCGCGTGAAATGTTCAACGTTGGCGAGCGATCGTCAAACTGTTGAGACGACATCGTCAAATTGATATCGATATCGGAGATCTCTGCGAAAAGGACATCGCGACAAATGCGTGGATCTCATTCTCACATGGACTGACACAATCCCCCGTTCTCAGTAAATCAAATTACCCAAATACCCCTCTCTCTCTCTCTCTCTCCAGTTGATTTTGCTCCGCTAGAATTTAGGGTCTCGTGTAATTTTCTGTCCGAGAATTATTAACGACATAATACAAGATTAGAACCCAATTTTGGACACCCTTGGAAAGGTTGTTTTGACTAGAAAATTCTTAAACAAGTTTATCTTGACCCATGATTTAATTAAATGAGGTCACAAAACCTTTCCGCACCCCAGATTTTGCAATCCGCTTTTCACACGAATTCTCCGGACTTCAATGGGTTTTTTTTCCCCCCAATTGCAAAACGCTTCGGCCAAAATAGATTCATCGGGGTGGCTCTCAAGGCCAAATTCCTATGGAAATGCTCGATTTATGAAAAATTTTAAACATAGCGAGTGATTCGAAATCAAAGTTCAATGACCCTAATCCCGAAATGCGCTAGATTCTATTTGATCATTAATGAAATTTAACTCAAGTTGGACAACAGGCAATTTAGTCCGACCAAGTTCGAGAGGTGACTCCCATTGATCACATAATCACCCTTTTCGCCAAGGGACTTAATTTAACCATTTCCCGGCACATCTTCCGTTATGCAGGCCAAGTCCCCAATGTCGACGACTTTGATAGTCACGCGAGCACGCGACTGGACATCATCCGGACGCCTTCGCTTTGTGCAGACTATATTTTCCCACGGCGTCAGACAGCGCGCCGATTCGAAACAACTCTTTTCACCTTCCTCCTCAAACCCCTCGAATTGGTCCGAGGGAGGTAAGGAAATGCAAGTGCGCCTGAATCTTTAAACCGTATTGAGAAGCAATTAGAGGAGGAAGCTTAATTAGGAAATTAGAGAGAAGCTGTAAAAATGTCGGGCTTAACAATTAACAAATCAGCCACGTCGCCCGATGGTACAGTGGGTAGGTTGGGATCTCAACGTGTAAACACTAAATGGTTGGAAGAAGGGGGCGTTGCGTTGATATCTTTTGATGGGAATAAGGAGAAGATTGCGTGGGGACCATCTGCCCTTCCTTTTCTTCATTCAAGCACCGTGCAAGAACACGAGACTTCGACCGGACAGAAGGCAAAAAAATTAAATAAAATAAAAAAGAAGTTTGATGATCTTCCAAATTTCCAATGCACTGTGTGTAATTAGATTGTTTTTTTTTTTGAAACCTTACAGTAATTAGATTGTTAGATTATAAATTAAGTAATATGTCTGAAATGGCCTTTTCTTTTATGAAGCTGCTAGCAGACAAGCTAATATAATGAGCGAGTGATTTATGTAAGACACGCGCGTGGATAAATGGTTGAGATCGTTTCTTTCTTGACGGTATTGTCGGGAAAACACTATCCTTTTTGGAAGTTGCTGGCCTGACAACCTGATAATATATGTCCATGAATGTCGTCGTACGAATTCAAGAAGCATTTCCCTTTATCGTGTCTATATTAATTACTCGATTCTTGACTCCCTTCCATGAAAAAGAAGTCTCGAATAATCTAAAAACATAACCATTTGTGCAATGTCGTGTGTGAAATTCTTTGATATTTCAGAGTGAGCATGATTGTACAGTCATTTTGCATTAGAATCAGACGAATCCCCATTAAGATCATTCTGCACGGCTATAAGTAGGGGTGTCAATAGGCCAGGTCTCGGTCCGGCCCGAACGGATTAGCGCCGCAATTGGGTTGGATTCGAGCCGATTTCTTTTTTTCTTTCATTTTTTTAAAAAAATTAGAATTAAAATCAATTAATAAATCATTAAAATGAAAGAATATATAAAAATAAAAATGGATATTAAATATAGTTGGGCGGCGGGACGGCCTGGCTTGGTTCGGCTCAAAAAGTCTCGAAATTTCTAGAAAATTTTGGGTCGGTCCGGCCCGCCTAACGCCGGTACATTTAAAATTCCAAATTAATACAGATGTAAACATAAGAAGAAGAAAAAAAAAAGTGCGAATTATCCTGATCGAGATTATGTTGACCTTTTTGTCTAGTTTCAAGTATGACGGCACAACCCCGCACGACGCGTTGACGCGATGTTACACAATTAATCGGATATATTTCTTGATCGAAACACCGTTACATATGATTGAACGATGTCTAGACGAATGCGAATCGAGCAACGGTAGCATTATCGGCATGTCGAGGGGGGAACGGCCCGTAAGATAGGCTTTTATTATTATTATTTTTTTTTTGGTGGGAGGGTTTCCAAAATCGGACCTAGGCCACACAAACTGAGGGGGTGTGGGGGGGGGGGGGGGGGGGGTGGGGGTTGTCGGCCATGTGTGGTTGGACTCAGTCAAAAGTAGACATCGCTATCATAAGAACTAAAAATTGGTTTCTGGCTTTTGGTTGGGTGGGGCTGGGTTTCGTATGTTGCGATAAATGATCATCATCATCACCATGTCCCTGCCCCCTGCACCTGCCATCACTCATCCTCACAAGGCTCACACGTACGCGCGATTGGTTACTTGATTGATTGGGCCGTGTTGTGTTTGGTTAGAGAGTAGCACCGTTCTCGTTCGATCGATCGATCGCTCGCCGGTGAATTAGCCACGGCTTCAATTGAAGGACCGAACGGAGCTATTGCACCATGCCTTGTGTAGGACGATCTGAGACATGCCTTGTCTCGCCTCGAACTCCGGAGACTAAGCATGACACTAGGCATTTTCGGTCAAGCGTGCATACTCATTCGAAATATCTAAATGTTCGGTTTTTTTTTTTAACTTTAAAAAAGTCGAGTGAGGACATGCCTTTTTCTTTTTTTAAAAAAAAAAATTCTTGAGATTTCACATATAAGATAAGGTCGTTCTGGTATAACAACTTAGATTAGGAGGTAACATATAAAACAAGGTAGTTATGCAAGACAACTCGAAAATGAAATTCTTGTTTTTCTAGTTGACTGACTAAGGACTAGGATGTTGTCCCCCTCAAAATAATAATAATAATAATAATAGTAATAATAATAATAATAATTGTAAGGACTAGGATGTCTTTTTCCTTCTTCTTTTTTTCCCGTTAAGTAACAGGACATTCGGATTTTCCATGAGCTTATTGAATCCCCGCCAATCTCACCAATCAATTACGTTCAAATCTTGACCAATTAATTACTAGAGCAACAACAACAACATGCACGTAAATTGACGGGATTTGAATCGATTTCGTGAACATTCCGTCGCTTTCAAATCTCACACAAGGGGGGTAGGTCGTTTGCCCAAAAATTGTCTTGAAATCCGGTGTCATGCTCATGTCGCAGCTTTGCATAGCTCTCTCCTTCCACACGGCAGCGGGTCGCTATTTCAAATCCCGTGACCAAATGTCGTGTACGACAAAAAAAAGAAAAACAAAGAAAAAGAATCATACCTTCGTCAAAAGTCCTAAATAATCTCGAATTTTCAACACAATCTCAATCAAATCTTTGGCGCAATCTTTTCTCGGTCACCCACAATCCTTTTTCTTTTCCATGGGGTCAACTCCTA
This sequence comes from Rhodomyrtus tomentosa, assembly GCA_028455895.1. NCBI lineage: Eukaryota > Viridiplantae > Streptophyta > Magnoliopsida > Myrtales > Myrtaceae > Rhodomyrtus > Rhodomyrtus tomentosa. The sequence goes on along the minus strand of JAPCWY010000003.1, from coordinate 4,225,857 downwards.
ACATCGCATGGGCCCCAATGCACATCTTAATCATGTTATAAAATCTTTATATTATATGAATATATGCCACCCTCGAAGTATATACAAGGAATCATAATCATTTATGCCCACTCATAGCAATCCACTAAGCTCGTGGTGACTGTTCGAACAAGATGAACCGTACGCATTTTACTTTCGAGTTTGATGCCCGAGGATATGACAGCGATTAGGGTATAATTTTGTACGTTGCGTGTGAGATTTATTAAAAGTAGAATCAAACTAACAAAAATTGATATCTATGTGATGATATTTAAAAGGTGGCCGCAGCTACGCACCGTCCCTCTATCATTAAGAATATGTCCATGTCGCCCGCCCGATGTAATTATGCGCTCGCTATGATAAGACCGGTAGTCTACTTGAAGTTCTCGTCTCGAAATAAGATCCGATCACGAGCAGCTTGTCATGCCCACCAGTGTGTGTATGGACACATACGTGTGTATTTGTCATATGGATGGGTTGGATAAACAGCCCAAACCCGAGATGCATGCTGATCCATCGATTCGATTAGGGTAACTGTAATCATTTAGTTGGTCGAGTTCACTCGTTCTTAGAGATACGTGCAATGATGAGAATAGGTTCTTAATTCGTTCCACCCACTCGGTTCGGGTCGCGAGATTGATTTGATATCCACTTTGAAAAACCTAAGAACGACGGGTGCATGTATCCCAAAATCTCAACATCATCGATCTCATGACTTTCACATTCTACTGAATACTACAGTAATTTACCTAGCTAGGTTACTCATATTTCTATATTTTTAAAGAAACCCGACTTTAAAAACAAAAACAAAAGAGAACCCGTCTAGGGTTTGGAATGGGTTCGGGTTCTGATCCGGACTTGTGTCCAGTTTTATACATGTTTTGCATGAGCACGGAAGTTTTACGTGATCGTTGAGAGAGAAAAGGAAAACGATAAGTTACAACTTTTTCTATCGAGGATTTGCTTCGGGATAAATCATCCGCAAGCATTCGAAATATGGTCACGAAAAGGGTGAGCTTCATTCTACTGCAAGGCACTCTATCTTTCATTTCAACTCTACCCTTGATATAGGAAACGCACGAGTAGAGTAACACAATTATAGATTGGCAACAATAGGCATGCGACGCTGCTGGTAAAAATATGAGAGGTGGGGATACTAGTATCATAGGTGCGGGGTTTGATTATCGCGCTTTGCAAGGAGGCGGAGCAAAAGTCAGAGAGATAAGTGTTAAAGATAGGCAAAATATATATTGGCGATCCACTTCCTATCCGAGATAGCGTGAAGAGGATAAAGACAAGGGAAAGAATAGTAGAGATCCAATAAGAAAGTTTAGGAAATGGGGTTGGATCCATTAGCTAGATTTATTAAAACGTGTTATAAACTCATTTATTAGATTCAAACATATTATGGACATTAAATGGGTCGTAAATGAGTTTACAACTTGCTTATATCAAACTCACCTTTGTGACTCTTTCCCTTCATTCTCTTAAGCTCGCTTCAAAACTCCCTCATCAGTTTTCGCTGCAAACTCTCCCATCAATTTGGAAATAGAATTTTTCTAGATTTGATTGAATATGAAATTATTTTAAGAATATGAATCGGGTTGGGTATATGATGAGTACGAGTCGAGCCAGGCATGGATCCATGGCTTTGCATTCCGTGAATATCGTTCTAAACAGGCTAAACAAGTCTATTTGGATCGGGCGATATTCAACCCGACCCACATGTTTGATGGATCTATTACTAGCTTATTGCTTGAGGATGGCCATCGTGGATATGCACCGTCCTGTGAAATGGGGATGGCCGGTGACGATTAAAGCAACGGATGCTATTCCTTCCTTCCTCCCCTGGCTTCCAAAGAAAGCTTTCTTGAACTTGACTGCTGCAAATATTTTTTTACCTCAGCTGACTTCTTGGTACGTTCTGTATTTCCGATCAACCAGAACATACCAAATTACATCCTCTCATTGAATGCAGGTGAAAATGAGTTCACACCTCGAGAAGTGTAATCTATGGGAGTTGGATCAAGGCAAAATGACACAAATAGTATCTGAATTTTGGTTGAATGTGCAATCTAATCTCTGAACTTTTGACTTGTTTAATTTAGTCCCTGAACTTTTAGTAAATGTTCAATTTAGTTCATGGACTGTATGAAAATATTCAACATTATCCCTGATCTTAAATTAACAAAAGGATTATATTGAACATTTTCTTATAATTCAGAGATTAGATTGAACATGCACTAAAAATTTAGGGACTAAATTGAACAAGTTAAAAGTTTAAGGAATAAATTGCATATTTTGCTAAAGTTCGTGGACTAAAATGAATAAATTAAAAGTTCAGAGGCCAGATTGTATATTTTGCCAAAGTGCAGAGACTATTTATATAATTATCCCTTTAATCAAAATCATTCTGACTTATTGACTCAATGCAGCACGTAAAAGAGAATTAGAACATCATTCGATTGAAAGAGGACAGCATGCGATTTGGCAACGTGGGCACCTCTCTCTCCATAGCTTTCCTCTTGGTCAAAAGCATCCCAACACCCAAAAAACAATGCTTCACTCGATTGATCTGGTGAAGACCGAAAGGATGGCTTTCCTCGTGACTCTATGGGCAAATCAAGCGGAAAGGTCTTCCCTAGATTGATTAACTTTTCGATGCGAGTTGGAGATCCAGGACCTCAGAAAAGAACTGAGATATCTTAAGTCTACCCCTATCAACACGTTCGGTCGGACCTTACAACGGATGTGCGCAATTAGGATATATTAACCGCTCAACGTTATGCAAACTTTTGATTTTTTTTTTTTAACAAAATACACACAAAGGCTCTGCCGATCAAAATACCTGACCCGGGTTTTAAACTGATCTCAGGACTGCGTTTGGCTAGTCCAAATTGTTAGGACCGTCAATTATGGAGTCATTAGTTTGAGTTTAGACCGCGACTGAGGGAGATGGGACCAAAATTTGCTTCATTATTAAAGGAGGTAACAGGATCTTTGACTTCTCGGAGATCCACAACTGTAGCATCCCTAACAGGAGCACGTCACCTCAGTTTTGACAAAATAAAGAAAACGAATAATATGCACTGGAGATATTTACCAAAATCGAGATTCTTTTCAATTTTCACCCCCGTGTTTAAAGCGAAGGCAGATTTTACCAAAATCTAGATGCATATCTTCGAGATCGGAAAGACATCGCCAAACATTTTCTTGTCGTTGAGACATGAACGAGAAAAGGGGAAATGACCAAAAAAAAAAAAAAACAACCGAGGAATATGTTCTTTGCGAAGGCCTTTGAGTTTCTTTCGATAATGGAGTATCGTCACCAAACGAGGTCCCGTGACATGATCTTGCCAGATAGGTCTGTTGATAAGATCTTTGGATATGAATATCACGGAAGGATCATCGGATTAATTTTTAATGAAGTCCTTTGCTGCAATGCTACGTATAGTATAGTTTTGTGAAAGTTCTGATCAGTCATTAAATGGAGGCCCGATTTAACGTTTGATGTTTGTTTATTGTGGAATGCATAATTGACGAATTGATTAGAAGCCTTAAACTTGAACACAATATACAATCAGCCTTGATATTATTCTGCCCGGTAATAAATTGTTTCAATACTAGTTGTGTAATCATGAGATTCTAGCGGCTCGGATTGGTTCTTGCCATTTGAAAATTACGTTCCGTGATTTTATGGGGTGCATGAATGTCATTCTCTTCCAGTACTCTATTTCTGGCGAGAAATAGATTTTTCAATTTTTATTTCCTAGAAGAGTTTCTCAACCAAAAATCGCGTTTAACAACGATATAATTTTTCTATTTCCGAAACAGAAATTCTTTTGATAATAACATAAAATTTATATTTCCGAATGAGTTTTTTCGTCGGCACCGGCAGGCTGTGGTAGGCGACCGGCAGCGACGGCAAGCGACCTGCAGCGGGCAGCCGACGATTGACAACCAGCGATCGGCGGCGGGCATCTGGCAACAGTAGACCAGCGGCGGGCAGGGGGCCAGTGACCCGGCGTCAGGCGACCGACGGCGGTAACTTTTTTCTATTTTTCAAATTTGTTACAGAAACAAAAAAGACCACTTTTTTCTATTTATCAAATCTCATCCAAATCTATTTCTTAGCCAAAAATCTTGCCCTGAAATAAAAAAAAATTACATTGCGTTATCAAACGCATTTCTCTTTCAAAACCTAGTCCCTGGAACAAAAAAATAGAAAAACTGAGAATTAGAACGATATTCATGCACCTCCTATATATCACACCGCGAAGGCTTTGTGGAATATGAGGAACAATGATCGCGTAACTGTCTTTGATCCATCGTTGCGAGATTAACAACATGTTCTGAACAGTAAAATAAAATAAAATAAAATAAAATGAGATCTGCTCCTTCAAAAATTTATATAGCCCACAATATGCTATCACTATCACACTCACCGAGGAATGTTATGCCATCAAAGCCCGTGGAATATTACCCGACGTGAAACGATATCGTCCTACACCGACTTTAAGAATTACACAATCGAACTTTTGACCGTCTGTCTTCTATACTTGTTGATCAGCAGCGGCAGAAAGAAAAGATAATCCAAACTAAAAGAAAAACAATTCTTAGCACGTAACTATGATGTCCTCCGTCGATGAACTGTTGAAGGCGGGCGGATCACAAAGTTAGAACCATGTCATTTTCATTATTGTACTCGGACAAATATGGTAGAAGATGCATTGGGGGTCCCCTGGCACACATTTGATGACTCCGATGATTAGTATTGATGCCCAACGTATCTCACTTGATAATGTCACGAACCGTGCTGCCTTCACATGGGCTTCTTTCTGGCCAACATGTCCGCACTTTGAAGGATGTGAATCGCCTCGTTCAAATCTGAAAAAGGGAACAAGTCAGGAGCCGAAGCTCACGACTCTCTCTTTTGAGATAGTTGGAGTTTTGAGGACCAAATGACCATGAAAAACGTCGTGTTATTATGTAGGAGCAATAAAGAAATGATGATGTTTTTTGTTTCTTCCTTTTCTTTTTTGGAAAATGGGGTTTTTTTTTTTTTGGGGGGGGACCAGCGCATTAGATCTTGTAATAAATTTTTTTTGGCATCATCAAACCACCAGAAATTCAAGTGATAAACGGGGATAATTATCCGACGAGTTCTAAACTTATTACATCTTGACCATCCAGTATTAAATCTTTTAATTTTGTCAACTGAGTTCTAAATCTTTTGATACTTTATCAATTGAGTTCATTCGACAAACTTTAACTGAAGATTGCTGATGTGGACCTCGAACGTCCAATATGGCACGAACGGCAAACCTTGCTGGACTTGGTAGGAAAAAAGAAAAGAAAACAAAGTACTACAAAATTCAAAATTTACCAAAAATGATAATATATGTGTATATATATATATCCACATTAGTGCATATTGTCTATATATACCATTGATGTTTAAGTTGGCGATTTCAAATTTCAAATGGAAATTGGCCGTAAGGACTTAACTGGCAAAATATTTGAAGGTTTTAGACTCAATTGACAAAATTAAAAGATTTATGACTTAATTCGTCAAATTGCATTAAGTACATAATTTGGACAATTTTTGGACAATGATTTTTTTTTTTTGCAAGAAATTTTTGGACAATGATTGCTGCCCATTTTCTGCTGCCTGAAATTGTTGTGATGGTGCTCAGATTTTGGAAAGGTACAAAGTGAACGATTCTTCTATTAGCTAACTCTATGCTCATAGAGGTTAATAAGCAAATTCTTGTTGGTGCAAATGCAAATCAAATCAGGTTGGAAAGTGAGCAATAGAGTTGTTTATTTTGACAATAACTTAGGACATGCATTGCACTTGCACTTATAAATGTTGACACGTAGATCCATACATGTATTTCTATGACAGAATAATATTTTAGCTTCTAACGAGAAGGCAAAATAGTTACTTCTCATTTTTCATTAGACCCATCACATGCGGAGGAAACTGGCATGGGTGCACTGCATCCACAACCGTCAGATCATCCGGGGGATGATCTGACGGGCAAAAATAGCTAGCAGGGGATCCGGGTTCAGCATATGCGCCCACGGGGCCACAAAATGTCGAAAATCCACGATGAAAAGAATAGGTGCATTCGACGTAGAGAAAATGAAGGGTCTATTTTCGTTACTGCATTTGACATGATCACTTCTCTAACACATTGCGGATTCACGGCTTCACTAATTAACAAAGCTTAGGAAAAGTGATGTCCTAAAATATCGATGATGCTACACATGTGTCTAGTCTGTGGTACCTATCTATATACGTTCATAAAAATCTCGAGCTAGCCTTGCCGATGTTGCACGTTTTATTCTCGCTTCATCATTTATAGGAAAAAAGAAGAAGAGATAAACGGAATTTAGGATTTTAATAAATTGAGGACATTCATCGCGAGAGAGGGAAAGATAATAGAAACAAAGAAAGGAAGTACCCCCAAAAAAAAAAAAAAATTGGTCGGGAAGTACACAAAATTTGAATGGTCGAAAATGCATGAACATGTGCGCTTTTGCTTGTAATCAGACGAGTCGGTAGATTCCAATAAAAGCACAAAAGTTTTTTTTTTATAAGATTGAGGTGAGTCGTGTTTTACACAAGGCGTGCGATCGAGCGTGCATTGTTCCGACCAAGATGTTGGAATTGACATCGAGCCTTGGGCCGTCCCTAGGCGTGTTCTTACTACGTACTAGCTCTCACTTCCACTAGAATGATATTTGCAAAGCATCGTAGTACATATCAATGATGGGTTGGCATGTCTTCTTTTTATATGCCTATGAACAGAAGTTAAAATTTCCGGATACGAATTTTTAAATCTGAAAATGTTTAACGTGTTGTACTGATATCAATGATGAATTTTGGGCGGGTCGTGAATCTCGGATTCATCGTGACAACTCAATCCACCGGCCACTGGACGAGGGCCGCGTGCCCCTCGCTCGCTCGCAGCTGGGCGACGCCACGACCCTAGCCGCGACTGACGAGGACTCGCGGCCCTAACAAAAAAAAACAAAAAAAATGCGAACCACATTAACAGATTGCAGTTTTGAGGCTCCAAAATTGCTCTCTCTAGGGTTTTCCTTTCATCGTCACACGATAGATTTCACCTTAAATTTTCTTAGGTTCAACACTTTCGTCATACGACCTCAGGATACGTGAATGAATATCGAAATTTTGGTACTGCATATGGCCAGGGAGAGCTCCTCGCGCTCGCAACGAAAGTTTTCTCATATTAAAAATTAAAAGTTTGTTAATATCACGAAAAATTCCAAACTTATACATCTATGATAAATTTATTCAAAACTATTTTTTTTACCACAAAAAAATTCTCAAACTAATACGATTATGACAAATTTATCCTAAATTAATATACATGTGATAATTTTACCATTTATTTATTTTTCTTAAATTTAAGCATCAAATTGCTTAGTTGAATGGCACAACAACAATTCATGGTGCATCATTTTGAGTTTTTTTTTTAAATCTTATTTTATATTTTTCATGGTATCAATCCAAATTAACGGAGGGTAAATTTATCATGAATATATCAGTTTGAGATTTTTGTAGTAAAAAAAATTAATTTGAAATAAATTTATCACATATGTGTCGGCTTATGATTTTTTTTTTGTTATTGCGAGTGCATGGGTTTGGGATTTTTGGTGATATTAATCCAAAACTAAATGAGGGCGACCGACATAAGCATTAGATGGCTAGAGTGGGGGCGCCGAGCCGAGCCGAGCCCGAGACCCCGCACGCCGAAATCGGAAGCCCAGACGTCGCCAGAAAGTGAACGACGTTTGAGCACCATAGTATCTAATCTAAGGGGGGAAAAAAACATCATATCTTATGTTAAGACCGAAATATCCACTCCAACAACATTTACATCAGACATGGGCCCAAGAGGCCAGGAGCAATCTTCACTGCCAAGGCCCACAAAAGATCCGATTGTCGTCACGCAAGGCATGCAGATTTGGTCTTTAGTTCTCTCAATAATACAAGATTAGACGGTAAATGAGTTATACCATGCTCGGTAAGTACTGATATTAAGATAATCAGTGAAGTAACGAACGGCAAGACACTGTGGTTTTTTTGATGTTGCGGGGTTGACCATCACGACCAACACAGTTAATTGGTATATTGGATCAACTCTTCGGTGTTTTGTGGTCTGTTAAGTAAGGTTAACATAATTTCAAGCACTACAACTGATGGCCCCGCTCGCGTTGTGCATGTCTTAGGAAGATACACTTTCTTGTCCTCCCCCATCGAACTTGCCTTCATTGCTTGAACATAACATGGACAATCAAATGTTATATTACAGAATAATCAGTACTACCTGGCCACGCTTCTTCATGAGTCAAATAGTTGATGGGGTTGGCTCACTATATGAAGCCCACCAATAGAAATTTCCTAGCCATCTTGGCACAAGAGAGCATTTCGTAGGTTGTCTTCAATAATTTGCTGCTCATTCACTTTGCAACTTGTTGTGATTAACTAGCATTAGTGGAGCATCTCGTTTTTCCTTTTTTCATGCAAAATTCATTTAACAGCTCCAAGAATAATTCCATGCTAATTATCGATCTATCAATTTTTGATCGTCTTACTAGTCTTCTTTTCGACCAAGCTCTCAAATGCCTAATCCTGTGAATAGTATTAAACTTCTGCCTTTGCATAAACACTAGGCCTTCCTCGATTAGTCATTCACGAATTGGTTAGCATAAGTATTGCATTATTCCTTGAAGGAAGCTGTGACAACTTACAAATATCCAAGTGAATCAATTTTGCAATTCTTGTGGTTTCTCTGTTAGTCGTACTAAAGTGCACTTTTCACTGTTTGCTTAAGTCACAACATCTATATACATTAGGTTTCTCAGCCACATAACTGCAAAAGCATATTACTTTCACTTATAATCTTTAAGCTTCTCTCGCCAATATGGCCTGAACGCATATGCCATAATTATGAATCTGAAATAAAAGCATTCGACATCTCTACCGTGAAATCTATTACTGTCTTCACTTGAAACCCATACAAGTAATGTATTTGACTCCTCTCATTATCACCATGTCACATCAAACAATCCTCTCATTATCACCACGACGCATCGAACAATCTTCAAGCTCTTTTTTTTTTTGTATCATATCGACACCCAATTAAATCTAGGGAATTCGAGGAAATTAAGTTATTCTTCAATCTTTGAGACATAGCTCACTCCATGCGATATCCTTGCGGTATCATTATGTGTTATGATTCTAACATCGCCACTACTCATAATATCGCATTTTGTGAGTTACACGTTACCACTATCCTTGCATTGATGAGTAGTAAACCAATTCTTGTTTGTGGTAACGTGAAACGAACTATACTGTAATAAACAAACATTACCTCACAAGGTGTAGCCCTCACAATTCCTCGTTAATCTCTTAATTTCACAAAAGAATTTCGCAAAATTCAAGCCGTTCCACGCTGGAGCTTTTAGGTGTGATTTACGAGCATACCGTACAATCGATTGTTGCGGCCAAAAGCTTCTCTCGGATCGTTCCAAGGGGTAATTTGCGAAGAATCCGTCTCTTTGATGCTCTTCGTGAAAAAGTCCCGCTTCTTATATAGAAAAGAGTTTGATCCAAAAGAGAAAACCTACTCAAATTAAGAAACCAACTACAACTGGGAAACTCATTCGAATCAAAAATTCCTTTTACAGGTCAAGCTCTAGGCATATATTAGCTAGTGCGACATAACATTATCCAACTCAAACATGTCTTTATCTCCCTGGCGTGAGAGCAACTCTAATCATTGTTGTGGCCAAAGTCCCGTGATTGGAGCCACGAAACGGCAAATTCAAGCAAGAGATGTTATGATTATAACCGTAACGTAATGATAATTGCATTAAGGAAAAGCGACGGTCCATAAGTGGACCATTAAAAATAACGTAGAGAATTACCCGAATGTGCAAACACGATGAGCCAACCGTAACGAGTCTCAGCTTCATTTTTACAGCAGAAGGGATCAAAGTAGCGAGCAAAATAATTCATCCCTAGATTGCCAAGATCTTTACTTTAATGGGAAAAAGAAGACAAGCCGCATCAAATCAATCAAACGAAAGTTACCAACAACACTAACCAAAAATAAAAGGGTGGTCCGAAAAAGAGGTTAAGAAAGCGACAAATCAAAAAGGTATGCACGAAAGCCCAAGGGCCGCTCTTTTTAAGAATCAGATCTTGCTGGATTTTCTTCTTGTACTTTACCTTATAATAATTTATTTCGTCAGTCCTAAAAAAAAAAGTTGTAATGATTTTTATTTTCATCATCACAACATAGTATGAGGTACAGAGTTTGAGATTATAATGGGGGGCGGGGGGGGGGGGGGGACCAACCCCCCCAAACCCACAGCATGCGTCGCCATGCGACGCGTGTCAACGGCACATGCTATTCATTGATTGGGACAGTTCTGAGTTAAGAGTTTTGGTTTGATTAATTAGTGTGTGTCAGATTTCTAGATTTTTTTTTCCCTCCTGTTTAAAATTAGGTAGTGGGTTGGAGGGCGATGCTGCCCTGTGGCGGTGGGGAGGGCGAATGCATTCATCGGATTTTCCTTTTCGATATTTGCCATTATTTTTAAATGTCGTCTCATTCATCGGATTCAACTACGTTAATTTAATATTCGTTGATTTAATCGCAGGTAGGACTAAGTTGGAATTCGTTGGTTTAATCGCAGGTAGGACTAAGTTGGAATTCGATTTGGACCGTTAAATTTCTTGGATACGGCGTTCTAATTTTTTCACCGATTCTTCGCTTTCTTTATATCAAACTCGTATTGCTTGAGCTGTGTTTTTAGATTTCTCTCCAATTTTACTTGTGTAACACTAAATTTGCATATATATATATATATATAAAACTTTCTGTCAGTGATATGACAGGTAATAGGACAGGAAAACACTCAAATTATCATGTCTTTACCTAATACGACATGCCACGGCAGAGTGAAATTTGTCATGACTTCAAGAAGCGGTCTCAACCTTCATCAGCACGTTGTAAACGATCCAAATCAAAACCATATCCACACTAAAACCCAAACCAATCGAAATGACTCACGTTCACACCACCGTGTATTTGATTGAGTCGCCGCCACTATAGCTAATCCGCTACTCGTGTCTAAATTCTATCGACTCACGAAAGAGAAAGAGTCGCTCTCATGGCCGAAGCTGAACATTGCCCAAACGTCATATTCGTGATCAAGGCCCATCATAAGATCCAAGGATGTCCAGAAGATTGCGAAACGAGGATTGACATTCAGATCTCGATCTCTACCGCGACGTCCTTTAGAGAAGTTCTCGCTTCTCTTCGTAATATCTATGAAAGGGACAACGGTCATGCAAGAGATCATGAACAGATCTTTACTCGACGCAAACCCGAAAGAAATGTTGATTTCAGGCTAAAGCGAGAACGAGCTGACATAACATAGAATGAACCACAAGTCGGGTCTAATTGGCAAAACTAGAATCGGCCGCATCTTGAGATGTGGCTCAGAATGATCTCGAAAGGTTCTGCGTAAGCTTCACGGTTCGGAACCGAGGGCCATTTCTTGTACTCGAAGTCGCGTATTTATTCAACTGAGGGGGCGCTGATTTCTTCTTGCTTATATCTATTTGGTCTGTTTGTGGGCTACATAACCATAATCTTCTGTCAAGTATTAAGGAGATAAAAGCTAAGTAGTAGCAGATCACTAAGTGAAGATGACAAGAAAGGAAAAGGCAATGGGGTCTATCCACTGAACTAATTAGCAAGTACAGGGAGAAGGAGTGATCCTAGAGAAGGAAAGAAGGAAAAAGGAAACGAAAAGAAATAGATGGACGGACAAAAATCTGCAGAACATAGTAGCTGCATCTATACGAGCAGGAGGAGATGGGAAGTCACGGGAGATCCATCTGAACAGCAGAGGCTCGGCTAAAAGCCCGACGTTGAAAAGAATCTGACCACATACTCTTTTTTCAAAGTGGGGAGGAGAGAATGAGGAGGGAAAGAGACGCTATATGCTTATCTTTTGTAAGTGGGTCATGTCTGAAACGACAAACAATGCCAAGTCTTCTTGTTTGTTGTTTTATGGGGAAGTAGAGCTCCACTCTCTGTCCCTTAGTGCCCTCTCTCTCTACCCACCATTGTTTGGCTGTTGAGGAACTGGAGAGCCCAAGAATCAACCAATAGTTGTTCAAGTGTCCTCTGCTTTTTCTCTGACTCCCTGACTTTCCCCATCTCTGCATAATTATTGCTCTTGTACACTCTCCTTCTCTCTCTCTCTCTCTCTCTCTCTCTCCCCCACGCACAGAGACTGAGTGACACTGATGATAGTTGGACTTCCATTTATTCGCCATCCGCTTCCCGACCCACTCCATTTGTGGAATAAGACTAAACTAAGGGGAAAAAACCACAACGATGTCTTGTTCTTTCTGAATTGGCGACACTCTTCTCTCTGTTTTAAGGTGCCTCCTCTCTTTCTCCAACTGCTCTTTCACACCAAAGGAAAACTGGGAAATGTCATGATTTGGCACTGCAGGTACACTTTTTCATCCTTTTACCATCTTTTACTTGCCCTCTGGTGTGTAGCCCCTTGTAGTTTCTCTTTCCTCTCCTGTGGGGTTGTTACCATGCTTAGAATAATTCTCTTGTCCTCCTACATCTTCCCTTTTGTTGGTGGTGGAATTGTTGGTTTTCCCAGTTAAAAGGGTACTTGCATGTGCTTTTTTGCTTGTCAAATCTGGATCTCCCTTGCTTTCTGCTGCGGGGATGGTTGCTTTTCTCCAATTACTCTTTCTGAGTTCTTTTTTTTTTTTTTTTTGGTCGTAATTTGGAGATTTAAGACTTGAGCTGTTAGATATTAGTAAAAAACTTGTGGGGACCTGATAGCAATTGCAGAGAAGTTTTTAAGTAGGATTATTCATTCAGATCGGAACAGAATGAACAAAGTTCTTCACCGTTTACCATCACTGATCGAACGACAATGAGGTGCCCCGGGGCGTTTTAGGAAAATTCACTACAGAGATGTACTGATAAACATACCTGACCAAAGTTGTGATCTTGGAGAAAATTTTCTTTTTCAGGTGTACCCTTGAAGACATTTTATCTCGTCCTGGAAAAAAAAAATGGCCTGGCCAAGAACTGAATAGGCCAGGTTTTCTTTCCAATGAGGTATTTCAATGTTTAGATTGTGGCTTTTGAGGAAGAACTCCCAGGAACTTTTATGAATTGGTGATGATAAAGTAATTGGTTATATTGAAGTTTGCAGTTTCTCCAATTACCGAGGGAAATTTCAAAAAGAATTACTGTTCTTTTTTCTTTCAGATGATCATACCGGATTAGCTGGCAATTAAATTGAATTGGTAGGTTACCATGCTTTGAGATCGCTTCATTTCTCTTTGCAGGAGCACGTCCTAACCGTTAGTAATTAAAAAAGTTGTCTTCATTCATGATTTATCTGTTTTTGAGTTGCTTCACTTTGATTAACTGGGCTGTTACTTTGAAAACCCAAGATCTAGACCAAAAAGTGTAGTCCCTCAACCATCATATGGAAGAGCAGGCACAACTACAGTAGAGCTCCCAATTCTGTTCAGCCTCCTTTGGATGGTCCAAATAGCTGGTTTCTGCTTCGTTCTTATGTTTGTTTGCCACCATAGTTTTAGGAAGTCCTATGCATCCATTTGCAGCAGTGTATTGGTAAACCTAGTGTTTCTTTTTCTCTGAAGAATACGTATGATCGGGAAAGGGAAATATGGGAATTGAGTATGAGACCAACCACAAGGCCAAGCCATATCTCCCGACTTTTTTCACCAAATTATAAGATGTGATGAGCATTAATAAATGTATGTGCAGACGTCAAGAAAATGGTGGTGAGGGCTATTCTGTGATGGTGGTTGAGCTTCTAATTCAATTATTGCTACTTCAATTCTATGTCGATTCCTTCCTCCTTAGAACACTTGCTATATTGGCAAGCTAAGAGGGGGACTTCCTGTTTCTACGTAACACTTCGTCTGCTTTAGCTTCATTTACATCTCTTGAGGTCAAGTCTTAGTGCAGATCTTGAGGTGATGCAAAGATCAACTATAGTAATGTGAATCTCTGATTTCTTTGAGGAGGAAAAAGTATATACCAAAATCTCTGTTATGGTGTTCCAGATGGTGATTCCCATACATGACGGGAAATGTGAACTACAATAGTGATTTTCCTGGATTGCCAAATCAGTAACTGTATCTAACTGTACAAATAGTGGACGCGGAAGGCATGACACTGAAATTTTCTTGATGGATTAAGGTGCAACATTTGGCAAACTATGGTTTGAAAGTTCATGAAGTTCGCTGATGACAGTTGACTTCTTTTCTGATTGTATAGTATTATGTATCGGAGTTTCTAGTCATTCGAGTAGCTGAATTTCATAAAATTAAGGAGTTGTTCAATATGTGAAAATCGCTGGCCATATGCAGAACACATAAAGTTACTTATGCTAAGAAAAACCTAAATGATCAATTTTAACCTCAGCTTGTTGATTTCTGTTTTCGATGCGCACATCGTAATATTCAGTCGACTCCCAAGTATTAGCTTACTTGATACAAAATTCTAAGCAGCACGGTACTAAAAGTGACCTAAACTGGGAGGAGAAGATAAACATGGCATTTTTTCCTGAAACTCTTTGGCTCGTACCTTAACCTGGTGGAAGAACTAATCTGGTCTCTGGTTATGCAGGTAACACATCGCTAATCATCTTACTACTTTCAATGGCACGACAATCACCATAAACACAGACCAAAATTCAATTGTCTCATCCAGACATGCTGCCACAAAACTCTGATTCAGGAACGGAAAACAAGTCCTCGGACTTCAGCACACAGGTAGCTTCCGAGGCATGTGTGCAGGAAATCTCTGTCGAACCCTCCAAAGTGACCTCCACCACTTCCTCGGATCAGGACAGTGTGTCACTCGACTTGACACTTTTCTGCCACAATAATGTTCCTGCCGAGGTGAATGCTGCTGGAGAGAGTGTGGATGCCGCTGACCAAGCTTCCATGGTTAAACTCCCACGGGTGTTCTCTTGCAATTACTGCAAGCGCAAGTTTTACAGCTCACAGGCGCTCGGTGGCCACCAGAATGCTCACAAGAGGGAGAGGACGATGGCGAAGCGGGCCATGCGGATGGGAATGTTCTCCAACAGATATACCAGCTTGGCTTCTCTGCCGCTTCACGGCGCTGCGCTTAGGTCCCTTGGCATTGAAGCTCACTCAGGGGTGCACCATCAGAATGCCGTGGCTCCAGAAAGTCGGTCTGCAGCTTTGAGAGGTGGAGCGAAGTTTGAGAAGGGCTATTTGGGAGCGCCCATGTTTGTCGAAGAAGATGAAGTGGTGCCACTGTTCTGGCCGGGAAGTTTCCGGCCATTGGACACGAGGGATTGCCCTAGTGATCCTAGCCTGCCCGTGGATTACCTAATCAAAGGTCCAAACCTGAACTTTATCCAGGTGACGAGACTGCCACGGATTGAGACTTCGTCACCCGACCTTACGCTGAAACTTTAGGAACAAATCTGATCCGGCATTAATTCTTAGTTCTATGCCGTGCTATCTGTTTGTCTTTGTACAGTGAGATATGATAAGAAATGACCGCGAGATACGAAGTTTTGGTGTCTCGGCCTTCTCTCTTGCCGTTTTGACGTGCTATGACAATGCTATCAGTTGCTATAATTTAATTTGCAGCACTCTTTTTTGCTGTTCTAACTGGAACAGAAGAGGAGACGATCATTTCTTTAGCCTTTTGCGTGTTAATGCTCCGAGATTCACCAAGAATTCACTATTCTGCCTACTGGAGATGTCGCTTGATTTGTGATTTTTGTCCTTAAAATGAAAGTTGAAGCCCTTTCTGATGCTTCATAGAGTTTATTTCCCGCTTGACTGCTGGGGATCTCGGATCTCCTGAACTAACTTCAACACGTGACGAAAGTCCCATCTGCATCATCTCTTTTTTTTTTCTTTTTTTTTTCTTTTTTTTTCTTTTTTTTTCCTAATAGCCAGAATCGGTCCAAGTTGATTCTTGAAGATCTTAGACAGGACATTCACTGGCTGCGAGAAGAACCGGTCAAATGGATATTTTCCATCGCGAATTTATAGTTCGTGAGTTGCGCTAGGTACGACTTAGCACGAGACCGCTCCTAAAATCGATACGCATTTGCAGCTCGCGCCGTTTTTATTCTTGATACGAGCTATGAATAGTCGTTGATCCCTGAAAAAGGGTACCAGAGTTAATATATAGATGTAAGGGGATCGAAGGGGGTGAAATACGTAGAAATTGGAAAGAACACTGACGATGAGAGAATACTACAATGGAAGAAGCAATGACGGTATTTGAGGAATAAACATCAGCTGGAATTTGTAACAGATACGAGATCGAAAGGAAGTCATTTTTTATTTCGTGCGACATTAAAATAGTAAAAAAATAAATAAAAAAACTAGATTAAATAATTTTAATCTTACGCGTTACTCACCCCGTTGGCCACTGGAAATGTTTTTTTTTTGAGAATGTTCAGTCAAAATTATCTCCATTGCCCAATAAAGTGATCCATCTTCGTCGCGGGGGTAGCGCAGCTTCGTAGTAACTCGCAAGGCTCATAACCTTGAGGTGTTACATTTTGTTTCTGTGGACCCGTGAGAAAGGGGGTTTAAACGACTGATCGTAATTACCATAGCACACAAATAGCTAGCTAGTTAGCTAGTGTCCGTCTGCAACGTCAAATTAGTGCACTGACTTTGTAAATTGGCTAATCTTAATGAAGCACGTTGCTCTTGATTTATCGCTCGGTGAGTGTTAATGTGATGATTTCCGAAAGTGGTTTGCTTCTTGTCTTACTTCTTCCAGCCATTTTAGTCCAATTAAATCCTAAACTCTTGTCGAAAGTACAATGATCACAGGCTATTTTTAGCATTATCTATCGAAAACACTGGTATTGTTAGAAACGTTTGGAACCTTTATAAGACAAATGAAGAAAGTTTAGAATTCAATTTCGTTTCAAGAGTTACACGAGTTCTGCCTCTATCGTAACGTGCTATGGGGTTGGCGGTCTCGTTTATATATGGGGTCCAACAGAGGAGATTTAGAAGTCGATTACATCCTAGTTGGTTTGATTTTATTTTTTTTTTCCCCTCTTAAAAAGGAAGCTGGGTCAATAATTTTATTTTCGCCAAAAGCTAGATCAGATCTTGAAAGAAGATTACATATTGGTCATAGAGACTTTTGTTTACTTTTGACTTTCTTCGAAGATGATCTATAGGGTGTTACCTAGAATAACATACTGCAAAAACCATATTATATAGCGTGGCTGACTAGCCAGCAAAAGCCCACCGTTCAAACAATATTTCTAGCAACTTGGATGTCTAAGCCCCCTCCTCACTTACGGAATTTACTTTGCTTTGATGCCCCTTTATTGGGCTTTTCTTGTAAGAACCTTGACGTTTAAATATATGCAATCTCTATTTCGACCAAAAAAAAAAAAAAACAACAACAAAACTAGGCTATATTTCAATCTTCGTAATTTAAATTTTTTCATGAAATGTTTTCACATTTAAACCACTTAATCTTTTTATAATTTTCAAAAACAAAAAGTACGACCAATTTTTACCTTTGCAAGTCGTCTGTGCATTCAGCCTAGTTCTACCCGATCACCAGATCGAGGTGAGCCAATTCAAGATGTACCAGGTAAGTTTCGAGTTTCAAAAACCGAAAATTGACCTTGACATGATGCATTCCAATCTGCGGGTCTAAAATCTACTCACCATGAGACACCCATAGCTAACGGTCTCAGTTGCAAGTAAATAAGGATACGTTTTGCTTCTGGCCCTTTGGTAAACTAACAAGAAAGTGTGCACCTTCGAGGAATTTAAAAAAAAAAAGAAACAAAAAGAAATCGGCCAGTGCTTGGGTAGACCTTGGAATTGGACCAGAACGATAGGTACGGTTTTAGGTGCCAAAAACTGGGAACTGCTAGAGTTAGACGTGGCCGGTTCCACGGAACTGGCCTTTAAGGGACCGATTCCTGTTCCGATTCCGGTTCCGAATTAATATTTTTTATTTTTAAAATAAATAAATAAATTATAAATTATAAATTATAATCATTAATCAAATTGTACATTGTAATAAAATTTGAGGAAAAAAAAAGAGATGATGAATGAACTTGAACTTAATGAATTATCATTAATCACCTACATATCTTCTTGGAGATAGAAGAATCAGAGCCCATGTAATTCTATTACCTTCATTGGTAACCCCAACTTACCTCATCGCCAAATGTCGCTACTCGTTGTTGTGGTTTCGGTAGTATCTCCACAGTCATCACTGAAGAATTCGTGTTCTCGATTCAGCTCTTGTTGTCGAAATTTAGCCTTTGTCCAATCATCGACGCAAGCTTGAATCTCCACACTTTCTAGACTTAATCTTGATTAGCGGGGCTCCAAAATTAATCCTCCAGCGCTAAATGCTTGTTCAACTACCACTGTTGAAAAAGGGGTCGCTAATATTTGTTTCACAATGAGGGAGAGAACTGGAAATTGAGTTGAATGGTTCTTCTACCACTCAAGAATCTTGAAATCTGTGCTGTATTCGGAATCACTAAACTCAAAATCAATTGTTAAATAGTTTTCTAATTTAGAAATACTACCTGTTGATGTCCCTTTATGTTTTTTTGCTTACTCATGAGTATTTTATACCATCTACTAAATAAAATACCTGCATCGTTTGGTGAGATACTATGTTGGGCAGATCCACATCCACAGTCACTTAAACCATATATACTAAAAAATTCATTATATAATTCTACTATAGTTTGTTTAACCTCTACTTGCATAATTGGAATATTTATTGCTTTATTCAAATGTAAACAATCATAATAATAAGCAATCAGATAATCTAATAAATCATTTAATTTAGTACGTGGATCGAAAACAATACCGACTAAATAGACAATAGGAATGTTCAGATAATAATGTAATAATTTTTCTCGCATTACTAATACTCGAAGCTAATTCAATATTTTTTTCACATTCATTAAAAACACTAGCAATATTAACACACTCTATTAAAAATAAATACGTAATGGGATAATAAATACCAGATAAAGTATTAGTATCATCATTAAAAACTTTCAAAAAATCTAAAAAAAAAATTTGCAAACCGTCCCAATGTTGCGAGAGTAAAGCAATATCGGGATCGGTATTTGAAATAATGAACATAATAAATTTTTGTAATCAAAAGTTTGTAGAATCATCTCGTAGATAGAATTCTAACGACTCGGAATATCTTTTGAAAACCTTTTTGCCGTTCTCCCATTTTATTTACAAAATTTTCCCTACTCTTTCATAAGATGATGATGGCTCCATAAAAATCTAATTGCACTATTGATTGGATGGAGATAAATCACAATATATCGTAAACCATCTTGTACACATAAATTCAAAACATGACAATCACATCTAATGTGAAAAAATTATCCGTCAAAAGAGGGTTTACAAATTTTTTCTAACTCGGAAATGGAAGCTGTATTTGGACGGCATTATCAAAACCAATTCAAAAAACTTTATTAATCAAATCATATTCTTCTAAAACTTTCCTAATTAGTCTATAAATATTATAGGCCGTATGCCTTTCCGGAAAAACTCGAAATGCAATAATTTTTTTTTGAGTATCCTAGTCATCATTTATCCAATGGCATGTGACACCCATATAAGAATTAATATTTCAAGCATTGCTCCAAATATCACTACTTATATGTACACGTTCATTGAATTCTCCAAAAAAAAAATTATCAATTCATTTTTTCATTTTTTTAAGTTCTCGTCTAAGAGCATTTTTCGGAACAGGTGGTGTTTGCGGAGCTAGCGCAGTGCTTACCAAATATCTAAAATTAAAATTTTCACCAATATTAAACAGAGCATGCTCAAGGGCAACTTATTCAGCTAATATTTGTTTATAAAATGCATTAGTGAAACGGAATAAAGGATGAGAGTTAAGATTGGCGAATTCGAAAATTTTTTGGTGGCTAGTGTCGATCCCTGCTTGCGTTGGATGTTTTATCGTCAGATGCCGACGAAATATACCGTAACCATCTTGTTTACCAAGTTTGTATGTTTGCGGACAATATTTACAGCTTATATCAAACTTACCTTCATTTTCATTTCATACTTTGTTGAAGTGTAGCCACAAGTCGGATTCTCGACTCTTCCGTTTCGACTCCTTTACTTTCGACGTTTCTTCGACACCAGTAGGAGTATAAAGACTTTTTTGCGTTGGGACGTTTTCGATGTTGGGATGGGAAACATAGTCATCTTGTTAACATGCATATTCATGAGGATCATATTCACAAGCAAGATAATCAGATTCTTCGATCGGGCTTTTTTCCTTTCCAGTATTTCTGCTTTCACTTGTTATTTTTTGAGAGAATTGATTGGAAAGTTGATTCAAAGAATTAAGGCGGAATTGAGAGAGAATAACGGATTGAGAGAATTTGACAGGTTTGAGAGATTGAGACTTTCGAATTGAGAGTATTGGAGATAATTGAGAAAAATTGTGAGAAAAATAAAGAGGGATTGAGAGGTTTTTATAGATTTTTTTTTAATAAATTTGCAACGGTCAAATGGCCGTTGGGCCTTGGGAAAGAGCCCAACGGCTCTTCTCCAGGGGCGGGGTGAGAGCCCTGCGGCCCCCGCCCCTTTTAATTTTTTTTTTCCGGTTCCGAAAAATTAAGAACATGAATCGACCCTTGAAGGTCGGTTTCGGTTCTGGTTCGAAACCGCGGGTCCGATCAACAGGCCAGCGATTCCAAATGCCTATGTTTAGCTGGAGTCTAAAATCTACCCACTTGAAATCGATCACCCTTATCGAAAATCACATAATTATTTTCTGTCTACACAGAGATCATTTTTCCTGTAATGTCTAAAACCGCAAAAGAGGCTTTCTCCATCCCTTAGGCATGAACGGTAGAGGAATTAGGTAAGACTCTGGCTTGATAATTAATCCCCCTATTTGTCATCTCATAGAACAACTCATAATAATTCAAAATGTCGGTCAAAATCCCAAATTCTAAGTACATTGAACTTACCGGTACGTAGGTTTATAGTTCTTATTTGCTATGCCACCCTTGAAGTAAAACACACTTAATTTAATCCCCGTTCTTAAACTAATAAGGCCCTGAGGAATATGCCCCGTAATTCCGTCCCCATAATTAGCTCCCGCATGATTATGCTATAGTTTTTGTTATTTACCTAACAATAATTCAAGATTAAGACATGACACGCCTGTCCACGATTTGATCTTATTTGCCAATATCAAATTCGACATTATGGTACGGGTACAGTTTCATTCATGTGAATGCCACGTTCCTCACATCATCCTCGTTTTGACTAATCTAAATTAAAAGGAAAAGACGAGGGTGCCCTCCATTCGTTTCTTCCCGTCGTTGGCCCAGCCAAAAAACCCAATGATAGGAAGTCAAAGTGGAAAGGCTCTTTTTGATGTCGCGATCACGACCCGCATCTCTTGAGAGGAAGAAAATAATAATAATTGGGAATAGGGTCCGATTCAAAGACAAGAAAGAAAAATCAAACGAGTACAAAAATGGGCATTAGAAAATGAAGTGATTGCAGAATAATTTATGTGACAGACGACCAAATCAAAGGCTGCGGCCAACCTCATTAGCGAGGCATACGTGGAAAGTATCGGTCCACCGGCATTTAGGGTGCGCATGATAACACTTCAGAAATAGAATTTTTATTTCAAAATTGTTTCTGACACTGAAATTTGTTTTGTAAAAACACTTTAGAAGTAATTCTGAAGCTGAAACTCTTTTGGTAAAAATATTGAGATTTTTCACTTCTAGAATAAATTTATGCTTCTAATTAGATTTTTGGCCAACTTTGAGAATTTAAAAATTGTAACTTCTCGGCTTTAGAAATCACTTCTTCAAGTATACCGGTCTTCGCCGACCAACGCTCGCCCGCCAGCACCTCGCGCTCGCTGGTCGCCAGCCGTCGCCGCCTATCGCCGTCGATCGCCTACCTCCGCCGCTGCCAATTGTCATTGGCCACTGTTGTCGACCTCTGCCGTTACCAGTCGCTGGCCGTTGCCGCCAATCACTAGCTATTGCCGATCACCAATTGTTGGCCGCCGCCGATCGCTGGTCACCATTTACTGTTCATCGATGCCGCTGGTGCTGGTCTCTACCGACCAGCACAGCCGAAGATTTTGTTAATAATGTTTCAAAAATAATAATTTTAAAAGTAGAAATTTTATCAAACACCTTTCTTTTATCAAAAATCAGCTTTTGATGGATCAACTTCTGCTTTTGATGGGGAAGTTGAAAAATCAACTTATTTTTCTGGTGGTATTTCTGAAGCAGAAGTGTTGCCATGCACACCCTAATTGCCTGGAAGAAGTAACGAAAGGAATATAAAAAATTCATAAATCTATTACATTAATGTTAATTCAAATTTAAATAATTTAATTATATCAAATTAGTCCTAAAACCTTTTTGTATTTCTACCAATTTGAGTTCGTGCAGATAATTTTGGCCATCCCATCTGAAATGGCTCGCGCTTTTAACATATTTTATTTTGCAATGATTTTTTTGGCTTTTTTTCTTCTGCTTTTCTTTACTCTTTTTTTTTTTTTAAGGTTGAGGTTAGCGAGTGAGGGCTGTGACGCCCTTGCCACATTTGGGCGATGTGAGGGCGCCACGGCCCTCAATCTTAAAATAAAAAGTAAAAAAAAAGAATAAAAAACAAAAAAATGCCAAAATATAAAAAATGTCCACGACAGTGTTGGTTTTGTCACGTAGGACAACTAGTGTTATGCTAGCGATTTTCGATCAAAATTAATCTGGTGAACTCAATTGACGTAAATAAAAATATTTAGGATTAAATTATCACAATTAAAATGTTTAAAATTGATTTGAAGGAAAATCTCCCATACCGTCCCTAGAGATATTATTTCAATCCCTAGATTTTTCAAGTTATAGAACCCGAAAGAGGCAAAAAAAAAAAAAAAGGAGAGAAGGTTGCTTTCTCGAGTTCCTAACAATCGCAGATTAACGATTAAAAACATTATCAGCATTTATGCGTAATTGTTCTGTAAATTCCTATTTTATTAGATGACAAAGGACGTTTAGAAGGAAGCAAAAAAGCTTGTTATTTCAAGCATCTAATAATCCGAGATTAAAAAGGAAAGTTGCGAATCACACTTGTTGGTTATAATATTATCAGCTCTCTTGGAAACTAGAGGAAAGGAAGAAAAAGATGTCATGATTAAATCACAGAACTTGCATTAACCACTTTAAAATTTTGTGGCAATGCCCCGCTTTAACATTTACGACACACAATCACAACGAAATAGAGAGTAAAACGTAAAAAAAATTGAGATACAAAGATTTATCCTGATTCACCCATTAAATTTGAGCTACATTCAATAGATAATTATATTATAATTAGCGCATTACACCTCTCTATTACACTCCTAATTACGTGAGAAAGGTATACTTATATAGTAACTATTCATAAACACGAGCCCAAATTACTAATTAAAAAAAATTGTGAACTCAAACTATAAAAATCTTATGGTGGCTTGAGAGCATTGTCCATGCAATTCTCACGCCGCTCATCGGAGAGTGGGATCTCGTGTTTTTTTTTTTTAATCGAAGAGGGGTATGAACCCCACCCAAATACTTAATTGAGAAAAATTAGAACTTCGGTTGGCAAGTCGAATTGATCTATGGCATATAATCAAAAGGACGATTTCTAGCAAAGTCATTGTCAGAACATGCCGACTTCGCCATTATGCACTGCAAGAGCTTTCCTGCTCCACTGGCAAGAATAATCAAATTAGCAGAACATCTTCCAATGACGAACTTTTGGATCGAACTGATTGACACTTCTGTACGACTGCCCGCCATCAATGAATGAATTTCATTCCATTCACTAACTCATGATCTTAGAAATTCACGAGTGCTTTGAGGGCACGTAGAACTGTTAAGCTTAACATCTCTCGAGCAATGGATGCTCGTGACGTAAGAGCTAGAAGTCACAATATTCGCACACATAATTAGGCAAGAGAAAAAAAATCATTTTTTTTAAGAATCGCTTGCGCAAATCGAAGGAAAGGCTAATGTCTCGAAGATTAAAAAGATCCCCTGTTTTAGTTACTTATCTTGGATGTTCGTGGACGATGTACTGGTTTCAATTACGCACATTCTTTGATACTCTCTATAAATTACGCAATTAACGAAAAGGTAAAATTAAATGAAATGCCTAATGGACATGATCCGAGATAATTGGTCAATGGGAGTCGTGATCTGATGTGTTCTGTCGCGTCGGTTTATTTACTAATTAGTGGCATGTACGCTTCCTTTGTCAAAACAGAGTGATCTTGCTTGAGCTTTCGAGGAAACTGAATGCCATCGGACCGTTACCGCGTTGTCGCGCGGTGGAGTTTGACCAAGAAGTTCTGAGTTTTCACATGAAGCTTCAATCATAGAACCATAAATGGCGTCAATGAACCAAAACGCATTCTATATATATATATACACGCGCGCGTGTCTTTGTACCTTCGCCTGCAACCCTAATAAAACAAAGCTTCTTCCATGAAAGAGCAGCCGTGGGATGGGACCACCGTCGTAATTCGTCGCCTCTGCGAGGGACATTACAGTAATCTCCTAGACGAAGCGAGAGAAAAGCAGAGCACGGTTTCGCACCGATTAAAACCGGGGAAAAGGCGAATACAGCCGTTGTGGGGTGCGAGAATAGAATCTGGACCCCAAATGATCTGAGCCAACAAACCTCCGATTCCTTCCAATTTTTCCGAATTGCCCCTTCGTCTCTCTCGTTTTGTTACGTCCCCTCTGGCTCTGCTCATTCCCAAGACCATGTTTGGAGAGAGATCTCTCTAACGGTGGTCATAGCAGCAGCGTCACCGCCCAGAAGATCGTCTTTGGGCAAACAAGGGAAACCCAGATGCGAAAATGGCCTCTCGAGAAGAGGGGTTGGATCTTTTCAAGAGCTCGAAGGTGGGGCTTGATGGGTTCCAATCAAGAAGCTCGAGGACCGGCAATTCGGGCTCGCAGCAAGAGCTGACCTTCAGCTACATGTGCGACAATTCCAAGCTGGGTTTTCTCGGGAAGGACGATCCCGGCGATATTTCGCCGGAAAAAGCGAGCTTCAAGGGGAAGGGGATCGCGTTGGGCTCTGAGAATCTGAGCAAGGACGGTGGTGATTGTGACAATCGCGTGGAGAGGGATTTCATGAATTTGAGCGGTGGTGGAAGCAGCAGGTGGAATATCTCCAAGAGGGAGGCCGAGGAGGAGATTGAGAGGGAAAACAGGGACAAGAAGACGAAGCTTGAGACTCTCAACCTCTCTCTGGCTTTGCCCGATGTCTCTCTCTCCCTCACTGCCTCCAACGCCTTGCAGAATGCTGACCCTCCTCCTGCTCAGCAGAAACCCACCAGGTCCACCAACACGAGCACCACTTACTACTCCAACGATTTCACTGCCCCGTCGATGTCCTACTCGTACTCGCACCCTTTTTCGCACAACCCCAGCTGCTCGCTCACTCGTAATTCGACGGAGAACTACGACTACTCTGTGGGTAAAGATGACCAGATATGGTATGGAGGGGAGGGGACGAACGGGTCGGTACATAGTCGGTTTAAGCCTCTCGGTGATGGGAGCGTTGCTTTGTCTAATCATGGAGGGGGAGGTAATTTCTTGATGCAGGGAGCTTCGAACAGCTTCTGTAGGCCTACTAATTCGGATAACCACTCTTATTTCCCATCTGAATTGCCGGCACGGCCGAGGAAAGATACGGTATCGGGTGATTCGAGAGGGAGGAATTCAGATCATTTGAGAGATCTGGAATGTATGATAGGGGACAGAGCACGGAAGCTCTCGAGGCCGGAGAAGATTGTACGCGAAATCGTGTTGGAGTCTATTCCCCTTATGGCTCAGACTGTGCAGGAGTTGTCTGAAGAAGCGCTGGACTCCACGAAGGAGTACTTGAGAACCCTGGTCGCTGCACCAGAGAGGGCAGAAGAATTAGCTGGCCTGCAGAAACGGCTGAACAAAAGGTCTGACCTCACCAAGGAGACCCTCTCAAAGTGCAACAAAGATCAGTTGGAAATTTTGGTTGCCGTTAGGACAGGGCTTGGAAGCTTTTTATCTGGGAAGAATAGACTTCCTACTGGCGAATTGGTGGATATTTTCTTGTTTCTGAGGTGTAAAAATGTGAACTGTAAGAGCTTCTTGCCTGTTGATGATTGTGAATGCAAGATATGCTCAAGCAATAAGGGATTTTGCAGTTCTTGTATGTGTCCCATTTGTCTTAAGTTTGATTGTGCTAGTAATACTTGCAGTTGGGTGGGGTGTGATGTGTGTTCTCATTGGTGTCATGCTGCTTGTGGCATTCAGAGAAATCTGATCAGGCCAGGTCTGAGCTTGAAAGGACGATCGGGGACTACCGAGATGCAGTTTCACTGCATTGGCTGTGACCATGCTTCAGAAATGTATGGTTTTGTCAAGGAAGTATTTTCCTGCTGTGCTAAGGATTGGGGTCTAGAAACTCTGGTGAAAGAGCTCGATTGTGTGAGGAAGATTTTCAGGAATAGCGAAGACCGTAAGGGCAAGAAGCTGCATGTGAAGGCAGAAGAGTTGCTTTCGGAGCTAGAAAGCAAAGCAGTTTCTCCTTCTGATGCCTGCAATATACTCATGGAGTTCTTCACATGTAAGCTTCGACTTTCCACTTCTTTCCTCTTTTTGCCCCAGAACTTTTGCTCTTCTAGTTTGTTTGTCTGTGAGCACAGGACCTGCCTATGTACTGTTTTCTGCATTTGTGAGATTTAATTGTGTAGGCTTACTAATATATTTTGGTTACATGCCATATGCTGTGTGCGGTGGCTGAGTTTTGTTAAGCAGATTTCAATTCCAATGGTGAAAAACTTATATTCTCATGAGAGGTACATGATAAGAGCTGTCGTGCTGAAAAAAATGGTGGTGTGCATCTCGAAAAATCAGCTTGCAATGAAGTGGAGACCAGGGTAGTTATGTATGCTTTTGAAGCAATTGGGTGACTGAACCTGGATATCCAATATCCGTTTTCTTATTATGTGCCTCCCGTGAAACATTTAATTTGATGAAGAGTCTGTTAAATCAAATTAGTGATTTCCTTTTACATCTCTGCAAACTGGAAAATAACATAAGGTTTCTCTAGGTATTGCAAGAGCTGGATTTGTGATTGCTATCCTTGGTAATGAATTAAGCCAATTTGTCCTTGTCAAGAGAACGAGGGGAGCTGTTAAAATCTTCTCATAGAATCTGAAATTAGTCAAGTTGGAAGAAACTGAGTGACTCGTTCTATTGTTTGCCGTAGTTAAAATCTTTGATCCTTCTGCATAAGCACAGTTGGTCGATATTACGGCCATTGCTGGAATTCATCTAACATGCACTCTCTTAGTGATCTTGGGATGCAGTCAGAAAAGTTATCCTAAGTTCTTTGGGTACACTTACAACAGATGCAAGCCCCCCTCCCCCAAAAACAAAACAAAAACACACGCAAAAACAGTACCTTATATGCTAAACACAACACCACGTCAGCATGGGAAAAGTAAGGCTCTTCGTAAAATTTTGTGGCGTGATGAATTCTTAATCGCATGGCACATCTTAAGATAGCAATTGACAAACTCATTTCTTTGCAACGGAAGTTTTCTTTCTGATTCTTGATTCCTGCTTCCGTGTTTGTCCCATTTAGCATCGAAAATTTTAAATGCTTGTACTTTTGCGTCGTCTGATCTTCTTTTTCTAATGGTAATATCTGATTGATGCATCTATTAGACATAGATGGGATTTCAGATTTTCCTGCGCCTAGTGCATTTGTGAAGCCGCAGATAGAAAGCGCCCGAAGAGACCCGACCTTTTGCTTGCAGTCCACCTACATGAGGCCTTTGGCTCCCAGTGAGACGCTGAGCAATTTGCACAAGGAGCTAAAACCATCCTTGACGAGCGAATTGACAGCTGAGGATGATTTGAGAAGTCTATTGAGAAAAGACTCGTTTGACAGCTTGGAGAGCGTAATACGGATCAAAGAAGCGGAAGCGCAGATGTTCCAAAACAAGGCGGACGACGCAAGGAGAGAAGCGGAAGAGTACAAACAGATGATCCAGATGAGGATAGAGAAGCTTGAGGAAGAGTATGGACAGAAGCTGGCGAAGCTGTGCCTGCAAGAGACCGAGGAGCGGCGGAAGAAGAAATTGGAGGAGTTGAAGTGTCTGGAGAATTCGCATTGCGATTACCAGAACATGAAGATAAGGATGCAATCTGAGATTGCTGGCTTGTTGGAGAGAATGGAGGCTACAAAGAAACAGCTTGTGTAATTTTTTCTTTGCCTTTACTCTCCCCTCCCTCCCTCCTTTTTTTTTTTTTTTTCCGAATTTCTTACTATTTGTCTCCTTCCATAGGTATCTAAACAAATTATCTTATCAGTCTTGAATGAGCATCTTTTTTCAAGGGGATGATTGCGCTGTTCAAAATTTTGATGCAAAAATCAAGTTGGCCTTTTAGTTAGTTTTCTGAAAACGCCATCAGCTGTCCTGTTCTTTTCTTCTTCTGTTCACGCTAAAAATTGTCTTAAAAGTACTGTTGGTTAATGTACATTTTCTGAAGTAAATACCCTACGACTTTTCGATCAACGTGTAAATTTCGTTGATTTAAGCTACTTCCGGCTGACTTGGGTAGCTGATGGAGAGCAAGAAATGCAGTTATTCATGATGGTGTTACCCCCAGTGACAGAGGGTAGACAGGAATTTTCTTTTTACGATGGTGACGATGACGGATGGCCATATCAGTTCAAGGGCAAAGCTCCGTGTTGTCCACCAAGAGGCTCTCGGGTTTGACATTGGTCTTTGCTGTTCCTGAGCAAATGAAAGTGACTAAAATCATGAGCAGACAAAATTCATTTTCTTTGAAGGGCAGAACAGGGAATCATACATATACTGTCGTCTTCTGGTGTTGAAATAAAATAAGGGGGAGCACAGAATACAGCCACAAACAATCTGGAAAAAATTGTAGCATGAAAGGGTCAAAGGTTGTGTGCAGAGAATAATTGCCTAACATTGTTCTTGTCGATAGATTCGAATCTTCCTTTGACATTTGCGTGCATACTGCATCATTTGATATTAGATTAATCCGAAGGACAAGACAAACCGAGAAAAAGAGGGAGGTTCTCTCGTGATTCCCGGGCAAGCGGCTGGGTCTTGAAATAGAAACCGAAATAACCAATAAATTATGACAAGCGACACCAGTACATCAATCCGTATTAATCATATCACACTCTCAACAAGGGGGGGAAAAACAGATGATTCAAGAAAAAGAATGTCCATATATGTATATCTCGAATCGAACATCGGGGTACAAGAATCACACGTAATGAGCGAGAGAGACGGAGAGATCGACGAAGATTCCGAAAAGGAGGATGGAGACGGCGGTGAAATTGACCAAGCGTGCTTCTCTCTCGTGGTTGAGTTGCAAGAAAGTAGCCTTCTGCATCAACCCAGTCAAGGCCGTGCATATCGCCATGAACAGGATGGCTCTCCCTGCAGTTATGTGCCACGGCATCATTCTCAGTTTGGTCGCCGTCGACCTACCTCTGATCATGTAGGTGAAGAAACCAAATAGCCACTGCACGTACAAACAGAGTCGTGTTAGCATGTCGGGTTAGTGACGACGACATTAGGCGATGTGGCCCTAATAAATAGTCTCCTGCAGGAGTTTGGGATACTGTACGAATCGGGGGAGTGTGCGGTTCAATCGCTTACCTGGAATGCGAACAAGGAGATGGTGCCGATGCCGATCCACGAGTGGAGGCTGTTCATGTCCTCCAATTGCTCCATGTTGTGGAACTTGAAAGCTGCGCAAATGCCTACGGTTCCAAGTACGAACGCGATGAGATGGAGCGACATGTGTACGAACTTCTGAGCGTCCCTCGTCGCGATTACTGTCTTGTACGCCATCATCGCTGCTTCCACGAAAATAATCAGATGTAAGCGGGAGCTCGAGCTTGGCAAATTGCGGCTAGCGGTTTAGCGTTCCATAGGTATATGCGAACCCGACGCAGGTCGCAAAAAATCTTTGAAATGTACGACTGTGACGGAAAAAAGCCTCTTGAAAAACTACGGGTAAGATGTTCTTGCGAATTTTCGATTTCTGTCACTGCAAGATGACATTTGCCCCGAAGAACACTAATGTTTTAAGTAAGTGCAGGCACTCGCATTAGCTAAAACCGACGACCAAATACTGGAAAATGCATTCTACTTGTGTTCCTGGCGGTATGACTAACTGCTAAGTGCAAATTGAAGCCCCCCGCAATGTAGGAATTCCATTGACATCACAAAGAAGCTGTACTGTACCTTCACCGCTGAAGAAAATGAGGCCAAACACCATAAGGAACGGGTGAATCTGCCACAGGAAAAGAAAACAACTATGAAGGAAGAACAGAAGACTTACACAATCGTCAATATGTAACTTATCATAACTAGCCAGACCCAAGAATTAATTCGTACATTGAAAACTCGGTACGCGTTGCTGGAATAATAGTCCAAGCCCTCGCGATAGTGGAGCAACCAGACGAGCAAGAGGACGATGGAGAGGATCCCGAACAAGTGCGCCAACACTGTTAAGCGAGAGGCCGATCCATAGTGCCGAGGTCGGTCTGTTTGTGTGAGCATCGTGGGAACGTGGTAAGGTAAAGACTCGGAAATATTTCAGCCTCTGTTGCTTGCAATCTCCCTCCCTCTTTCCTTTGCTTCTGCACTGACTGACTGGTATTGGTTTTGATGTAACGCGCATGACTTAAATTTATAGCAACATGGAGGAGGAGGAAGA
Source organism: Rhodomyrtus tomentosa (assembly GCA_028455895.1). Taxonomy (NCBI): domain Eukaryota; kingdom Viridiplantae; phylum Streptophyta; class Magnoliopsida; order Myrtales; family Myrtaceae; genus Rhodomyrtus; species Rhodomyrtus tomentosa. The sequence continues at coordinate 4,194,879 of JAPCWY010000003.1, read as the reverse complement.
AGCTTGATCTTGGTTTTGCTTTGCTATGGGGATTGGTATACAATCGGGGGAAGCTTTCGGCTTTGGTAAAGCACCGAGTTGGGAAGAACAAAAAAAGCAGCTCTGCATCGGAATCGACGAAAACTAGCGTAGTGCTTCTCAGTTAGAACTGTATTTTCATGCCCACAAGAAAGAACCAGATGCTCCCGTTCACTTCGAATCATCTTTTTGTTTCTCTTCGTCTTGTTTACGTGCCTGTCTGTAACTGAGCCCACCCTCGACTCTGCTTCTTTCCTTTGTGGTTTGACAGAAGGAAGATGCACTTTCCGATCAATGAGGCAGACATGATCAGTCGGATGTCGGAATTATAGACGATCACCCTGTTGGATCCTGCTTCCTGAAATCATTAGGATAGGGTAGGCTCGGTTTAATTTATCTAGAAGCATACGAGCTTAGATAGTAGTTGATGGGCGTTGCTGTTTAGATCATTCGCTTGAACTGATGCAGCATGAAAACTAAGTATCCAACTGTCAAAACTCTCTCATTCTATATTGAAGGAAGGCAGTGAACATCAAGGGTGAGCAAGACTCCAGGTTCCAAGGTACGAAAGGGAAGTTTCAAATTTAAAAAAACGAAAAAGAAAACGAGGAACTTATTCGGATGGATAGTTGTCAACTTTCGGGTAAAACCTACGCGGAACATGGAATCGTCAGGCATGATGGACTCATATTTTGGACAGGAGATTCGGAAGAGCAAAGCACGGCGGGATGAAGTTCTAATGCGTTAAGTGTTGGGCCTGGTATCGGCTCATCAAAACCTCCTTAAGTGTAGTTAGGCTAACGGCCCAAAGAACTTGAGGACCTCAACTGACACTGGTCATTGCTTGTGGCTTGTGGGTCTTATTGATTGAGTGCGGCTCTCTAGACTTGAGTTTGTCTAAAAAGATTCCATGCACTTGACAAACTTGAATAAACTATCCCTATCCTTCTCAAAAGACTCGAGTGGGGGGGGAATCAACGTGACGGCAGCGGTGGTGGTGGCAATGAGCGAGCGATTGCCATCAGTGAGGCGTGATGACGCTACTAGCAAAGGAGGAGAGAGAGAGAGAGATTTGGAAATTAAGGTATTAAGGAAGCAGTTTTTTAAGGAGTGTGGTGAGAACAGGATGTCCTACAAGCCAGTTTTTACGGACAGAATGTCTTACCATGTTTAGATCGTAAGGCATGCTGTCCGAGGCGTCTGCGAACCAATCTAGTCAATCGATAGATAGGAGAGGGCCTTCTCCTTTCCTATTGGAATGGGAAGGCTGTAATTGCTCATCCCACTGTCCTCTATCACACGTAGTTTGCATCTGTGCAACCGATCGTGGGCAATAACATGACACTGTGAAATTGTTTCAAAATGTAAATACATACCCAATTCATCTTTTTCATGCATACGACAGCGATAAGGTTGACTTATCCGTCAACTTTTTCACTGTTACAAAAAAAAAAAAAAAAAAAAAAACCTTCACAAGTAGAAAGAGATGCACCTCATGAATAATATCTCGCGTCTTTCTTGACGTGGATGAATGACCTCAACAAGTGTCACTACTCACAAGTTACAACTAAAAGGAAATGGCATAAGTGGATAAGACGAGACCACAGCCGTTTATGCATGGCAGGCATTTGATTTGTCCGGGGGGTGGGTGGGACAAAAAGGATAGATTGATGATGGCAATGGCAGTCAGTAGTGCTCGTCAGCTTAGCATTCTTTTTTCCCGGAGCCTTCCGTGAGGGAGGAATTCTGCTGGGACATTTCTCATCATCCCGCAGCCTTTTTTCTCCCCTCTCTCCTCCTTTTATTCTTGGCCACTGGTCTTCAATGAAATTAAATTATGCATCAGCGATGCCACGTGGTTGCTGGAGTCATAGTTCCCGACAGGCTGACCCTAGCATGCATATAGCTATTTTCACTTGCTTCCGCTTGTCAAGATCGGTTATAAATTTATTTCTTAACGCGCGCGTGATGAATTCAGTCAGGGTTAGTTAAATCTATAATAGATTGAGTTGTTATATGTGTTGGTAACATTCGTTAAATAGATCGTAAATGAGTTTAAACATAATATAAGTGTCAAATAGATCATAAATAAATTCATAACTTATTTATGTCTAACTCACCCACGCATGACTCTTTCTTTATTCTCTATTTCTCCTTTGTTTGATCTCGCGCTCGCTCACTATGCACTTTTAGCTCAGTTTGGGGATACGAGATTTCGTGAGAAAATTACCAAAAAAGTGCTAAATCTTTTTATCGATTCATTCCTAAACCTTGTTCAATTGTGTCAATTCAGTCCTTCGAATGAAATTTGGCCGGCCAACGATATAATATTTTAATAATTTTTATGAATTTTTTCATTTTTCATTTTTCATTTTTTTTCCTTTTTTTTTTTGTTTTCCTCCCCTCCTCTTTGTCTTTCCCTTCACTTATCTCTTCCCCTTTCCCATTTTACCTCTAGCCAGTCGCCAGCCAGAAGACGATTGGCGAGGCTATCATTGACCTCGTCAGATCGGGCCGGGCAAGGCCGAGCCTCGCAATGGTCGAGCAAAGGCTGAACTCGCCAGCCTAGATCTGGCGAGGTCGAGCCTCGCCATGACTGAGGGGTGAGATTGAGCCTCACCCAGCCATGGCAAGACCGGCAAGAGCCTCACTGATGTCTAACGAACAAGCATCCGTAAGTGATGTGGATCAGCGCGGCAGTCCTTGAGAGGTAGAACCATGGCAGAAGCGTGGCCAGAGCTGCAACAAGGAGGTGCGAGAGCTTGGTGAAGGCGGAGATGATAGGTTGTGGTTGTTGACGGTGGCGTGGCCGGTGGCTTGCTAGTTCAGTTCTTCTTCTTCGGTAAAGTGTAGAAGCATAAGAACAGTAAACTGGCATAGAAGCAGAAAAGCAGGGAAGTTGAAGCCCAAGAACAAGGGATGGGAAGGGAAAGGAAGAAAAATAGAATAAAATAAGAAAATGAAAAGGAAAAAAAAAGGAAAAAAATAAAAAAAAATCATTAAATTGGCCAGTCGAATTTCGCCAAAAGGAATGAATTGACACAATTACAAAAGGTTTAGAACTGAACGGGAAAAAAAAAGATTAGAACTGAATTGACATAATTATAATAGGTTTATGACTTTTTTGGTAATTTTCCCGAGGATTCATTAATTGGATTACTTATGGAAGTATTCTATTAATGTGAGCCGAGTCATACATGTGCTCGATGTTGATCAAATCGGATATTAGTCACTATATTTGTGTTGCATAGAAACAGATTTGAACATGTTAAATGGATCTATTGGGATTAGATCATTTTCGACCCTATCTAAACCCGATTCAATTCATCCACCTGGCGGATCCAGGAGGGGCAAGAAGTTGAGAAGTTGACATTAGTGGAATGAGCGTAAACTTGGGTTTATCTCTCAGATGTTTGGCAAAAAAGACCGTGAATTGATGCATGGATTCTACGCAAAAACTTGTTTTGCACGTAAAGATGTTGGCATGCTTTTTGGCCGGTGTTTTGTAGTTCCCAAGTATCTTGTCCAACTTGAAGCATGTTCCCTAAAGCTTAATCCACACTCGTCTCTAGTGATTTTCAAGCTGTGTCTAATGTCACCTTTCCCCGTCCATAATTTTGCTTGATCATCGCATCTTTACTCGCCGTAACGTATTCCTCAATCGAACTTCAAGCACGTTTGCTGAGCACGGACGGACGACGATTCAAACACGAGATCGTTCGGACTCGAAAGTGTCGTGGGTCGGACTCGCGTCGAGCGTCCTAATCATTCCCCAAACGTGTGTTCCGATCTGACAAGATTTCGCGTGTTGTGATGTGACAAATCATAGCATGCGTGCTCTCGATAATAAAGAAGATCTCCATCAATAATTGCCAAGAAAGGAAATGATATGTGAAGGAGAGTGACCACGATGGATTTTATCAACTCTTGTACGTGTGTATTTTGAACTTTGCTCTTGTTATTCTCATATGCACACAGTGTCGATGCACGATTTTTTTTGTTTTTTTTGTTGGTCGAAAGAGAACTTACTATCATTTAACTTCCAGTACTGGAATGAATCTAGACAATCCCAAAGGGGTTGGGAGGCTTGGAAAGGCAATCAAGAGGGAGATGATCTAGTTTATGGGACTTTGCTATCCAGTCCGCACTACAACAATTTGCTTCTCTTGGAGTATAGACAACTTTGGTATTCCTTAGCCGGGCCATAATTCCTTGATGCACGATTGATGACGATTGATGATGATGGATTTTAGCATTTTGCATCTGCCCAAACACGTCCGATCTTTGTGCAATTCATTCAATCCTACATACATGTCCATTCCAACATAATTGGTGAGGCCATAAAATTCATCAAGAAATTTTCGTGGTTATGGATCATGGCTGTCAAAGGAAGCAGGCGAAACCATGGCCGGGAGAGCTCGAGCTCGAGCTCGCCCAACCATGGTGTTGCCAGATCTGTGCGAGCTCGAGCTCGCCCGACCATGATGTCGCCGTAGCTCGACCAGCGCGGCATAGCAGGGACTCGTATTGAACAGGAGAAGCCATGGTCGGGCGAGCTTGAGCTTGAGCTCGCGCAACCATGGCGTTTCCAGATCTGGCCAAGTTCAAGCTCATGCTCGCCCGGCCATGGTGTTGCCTTAACTCGCCTAACGATGCCCAGCAACGACGCCGCCGTGGCCGTGCTCACCCAAATCTGGCGACGCTGTCGTCGAGCGAGCATATTTGGCGACTCGTGGCTATGTGAGCTTGAGTCCTATTCTCGGAAGTGCAGGTGAAAAGTTTGAAACTGATTAAGGATAATTGGATATATGAGACAAATAAAGCTTTTCCAATCCCAACAAAGAAAGCTCGCACGGGCTTGAAATTGCAAGCTCCCACTAGCGGAAAACTTGAAACTGATTCAAGGTGAGCCGATTTCAAGATATGCACGAACATTATGGCAAACTCTTCTAGTGATTAAAGGTTGAAGGTTGGCAGCGTGCATCCCAGCAAGTGCAGGCGAAAAGCTGCGAAGAGGCTTTCAAGAAGAAGAAGAAGAAGAAGAAAAAGAAGAGTGAATAAGACAAAGAAAAAAAAAATAAGTAAATAATAAAAAATAAAATATTATCAAAATCGCCATGTCATCATTGGCCCGTATCCACATCAGCGCCGATCGACGTCCACGTCAGTATCGATCGGTCAACAAAAGTCGGAAGGACTGAATTGGCACAAACCCAAAATGTTTAGGACTGAATCGGGGCAAATTCAAAAGGTTTATGACTGAATTGGCAAAATTAAAAGGTTTATGACTAAATTAACAAAAGTGCAATAAGTTTAAGACTTTTTTGGTAATTTTCCCTCTCAATCCTCCACCCCGACCGAGAGGTGGATACTAGTACTACTCAATTGGAGCGCTTAGTGTCGCCAAAAACTTAGGATGCCGACGTGAATTTGACACCATGGATATCCAGGATTTAGTTCGCACATAGCCCTTGATCAGCCCCACGTTTTTCCTTTAAATAATTTTTTCCAGGTAAAGATGAGATAAGCTAAAATTAATCAATATCGCGACACGTGCATTCGTATTACTATGTTAATGCACAATTAAACTTAACGTAGAAATAATTTACTCCATCCCAAAAAAAATCATAATCTCTCTATCTCTCTACCTTCCATCAACGCCCCCTGTCGTGCCACAGCTATAAGCACTTGATCCTTGAATTTTAGCCCAATACGCAATATTATCCATAGACTTGTACTTTGTCCAATACAGTCCTTAAACTTTTAGCAAATGTTCAATACTCCGTGTAGTGGTTCCAGTAACAAGTTCAGGTACAACATTACACATTTTCGTATCGCACGTGAACCAGATTAAACATGTTCCAAAAGTTCATTGGTCACATAGAATAAATTAAAAGTTCAGGAACAATATTGCATTGTTGTCGCGACCTAAAATTATTAAATTCTAAATTAATGGATTATCAGGTTAATTTTAATGACTAACCTAATGCGAACCCCCATGCCCTACCAAATCACAACTTCGATTAATTTGAGATGATTTAAAATTCAGAATCGTCACTAATTATTTTTGGTAGGTTGATTAGAAACCTAAGTAAAACAGCGAAAGATACATTTTACTTTTACGAACCAGAGATTGTGTATTTGAGTACTTGATTACACTAATTCATTAAAACAAATGCCCTTTCGGTACCTTAATTCCGTATGACATGTCGTAAATTGACGACTCGGATTAAATCAATTTAAAGTTTAAATTTTTCACTTTTTAAATGCAATGCATGAATGAAAACGAATGCAATGGATAAGCAACAAAAGATGCAATGCAACACATGCGGAATTAAGGTCATCTCATCCTCTATGCAAAATTAACTACTTAATTAAGACATTCAAAATTATATGACAACAGGGCATAACGCAAGGCCATTAGTCTAAGCATGCGAAGATGTTAGGTGAAGACACAATCAATCATGCAATTGATTAACAAGCAAACTATCATGCGATTGGACAAATTAAACGTGTAAACTACATGCACACGAAAACTCATGCAAAATGTGATTTTTTTAAAAAAAAAAACTTAAGCAATTTTAATCACGCAATCAAACTAATCTAGTATGAATATCCTAAATAGGGTACTAAAGACATGCAAAATGGCATGACAAAAATAAAAAGCGACATAGACATGCATATTATGAAACATGCGAATATGATAATGTGCATGCAAATATGATAATGCAATGAATGTAATTTTTGAAAAAAAATGATGAGGTCATGAGCAATTTTCTTTTTCTTTTTTTTATTTATTTTCGGCAATGAAATGTGCATGAGATTTGGAAATATGGAATGTAAGAAGTGATATTTGAAAATATGATATGCAAGATAATGCATGATTTTTAAGATATGCAATTCTAAATTACATGAGATATGCGAAAATGACAAGATATGCATTGGATGTGATTTTTGCTACTTTTTTATGAGATAAGGCTTCTAAGAAACCTCATTTTCCTAAACATTTTAATTAGATAGAATTTCTAAGAAGCCATATCTTGGTAAAGTTTTTTTAGGAATTTTCAGAATATGACAATTCAAGTCAGAATAACAATCCATCAACAAAGATAAGGAAAAACAATCGAGACCATATCTCCTTTTAATTTTTGGAAAAAAGTTGGCATTGCCAATTTGGGTCGATTTTTCTAAAGATAGCAAATCAGACTTAAATGACGATAGGTCAGATCGGCTAAATTCATAATTAGTAACAAATATTAGGTTTAGACGGTGTAGATAAAAAATGCGATGTCTTGAATTTCCGAAAAAAGTTCGATCTTTTACTTCAAATGTAGCACCAAAACAGCACCTAGATCATTCGAAAATTCATCTTTTAATCTCTCGAAAATTTTTGCAAGAACCGATGACATAAAACATGCAAAAACGAAGTATTTTCAAACAAAAACAGCATGCATATATTGCAGAAACAATGAGTAATCAGCAACAAAACATTATGGAAATCGCTCAAAAACCATGCTCGAATTAACCCATAATTGCGTTCGACGTTACCTTAATGCATAGGATAAAAATCGGGACTGGTTTGATGCGGAAGTTATTGTATTGCGGAGCAAACCTTCACACCTTTAGGGCTTATGGTAGATAACCTGCAAAAATCAGAGAAATTTACTAAGTGCTTCTCGATGTACAGTGGCTCGTCGTTGGTGGTCGGCAAATATCGAGGACAAAACTAGCTGAAAATGGTAATGCTTATGACGTATTTTGTGTTATCTGGCAGGGACAACAAATTGATGAGTCAAAATCGAGTGTTTTCACTAGCAGCCAAAAAAAAATCACAACTTCACGTGATGAACTGCAGCTCCTCCAGTGAAGACTTCACTGATTTCACTGTGGTGTCTTCGGCTCGGTGGACGCGGACGATCACGAACTGCTACGGGACAGAAGATATAGCAGCGGCAACGAGACAACGTCAGGGACTGAGGTTTGGCCGATGGAGTCGAGAAACGATAGAGCACTGCCGAACTCTTTCTCACGTATTTTTTATTTCAATGTACCCTATCCAATGTAAAACCTAAGGCATCTATTTATAATAGCGGGCTAAAATTTGGTGTTATTTTATTATTTACAAAATTATCCCTCAACTTTAGATAATCACAAATTGATCTAGAGACAAAATATTATGTCTATAAAAGTTTTTTCTTAATTAATGGGCATTTTTAATTAAAAGTCTTTTTCTCAAATTGAACATTATATAAACCTCAAGACCTTGATGATTTTTTTTTGGAATTGCCCCCTTAGCTAGCTGAATTATGCATTTTGAGCTTTGGTTCACCGCTCGTCGATTTCGATTCATTTTCCACCGCCGGTCAGATTAAATGTAAATGCAATGCAATATGATGCTAAAAATAAATATGAAAAAATGATATGATTATTTTTTGTAGGAACTAAAATTAATTCCTAATTTTTATGCAAAATAAATTATCAGAAAAAAAATTAAAATTTAGGTGTCAACAACAGTTGAAGTTATTATCTCACATCCCCTAATAACGGGTTTTATATGCTTTTTATATTCATATGATCTCCCTCCACCTAATAATTTAAGGTTTTGGGTTGAACTTTCTAATATGGTATCAAAGCCAGTGTTGCCTCTTCTGCGAATGTGGACCCACCTCTTTAGTCAATTTCCACGTGCCACTCGTAATCCGGCTTTGAGAGGGGGTGTTGAAGTTATTATCCCACATCGACTAATAATGGATCTTATATGCTTTTTATATTCATATGTCTCCCTCCACCTAATAGTTTAAGCTTTTGGGTTGGATTTTCTAATATAAACATTGAGTAAAAGATTCAACGACCGCATTGAAAACAAAAATAAAAGTTTTAGAAATTATACTGTATATTAATTTAAAATTCAATGATTATTTGTGCAATTATCCCTTGCTTGTTCGATGGTTGCTGTCTTGCTGAGAGCGACGATCTTTGACATGGGCAGCTGATAAAGCGAGAGGGGGCTTGTTTCCTCATCCTTGTCTGATTCGACGGCTCTGGCCCACTCTAAACGTGGCCCAGTCCCCACTGTGTAGCCCATGCCAAGCAAATGGAGATGGCACTCTTTCTTTTTTTTTTAATTGATTCTGATTATTTTTTCCAGCATTTTTCTATTCTAATATAAATATTTTTTTTTGTGCCGTTAAGCTAGAAAGATGACGTAAATTTTCGTTTTTGAACGCACTAATTGTTCTCCTATAAAAATCCAACAATTTCTTATTGCTCGTTTGTGCACCGACTTTTATGCTTAGAAAAGGACACCGACGTGTGTAATAAATGTTAATTGGACATTTCATCCCCCGTGACCCCCCAAAAAAAAAAAAGAAAAAAGAAAAAAAGAAAAAGAAATCCTCCGTTCCGCGGGGCATCACATTTTCTAAGAGAATGCAAGGAAACCATTTGATCGAAGCTCGAAATCCGGTGAGCAACTCTCTTTATTTCCTCAAAAGGTCTTGGCAGATTCGAAAAATGCTTAGAACCCGAAAAACATTATAAATGAGTTCTGACTTATTCAGGCTTCCCGCACTAATGAACCGATTCGCAATCACTCCAAAATAATCATAATAATAATTCAACATCAACATCAACATTAATAATACATTTATCCCAAACTAGTTATAGTCGGCGGTCGATGAACCCTAAAAAATCATAAAAATAAAAAGCAGAATCAAACGAGGTAAAATAGATAAATGTGTAAATATATATATATATATATATATATATATATATATCTATACACTATCCCTCAACAACACTAATAATTTTTCTCCACTCCGTCCTAATACAAATCGTACGCCAATTTATTTCTCACTCCATTAAATCTTGCTTTAATGCTTTCCCTCAAGTAAGTTCGACCGACCTCTTGCTTTTTTCGTGTTATGCTCTCAATAGCAAATTTCTGTTCGTACCGATGCATCTAAGGGCCTTCGGAGGATATGCCCCTAATTGTCTCAATCTATGCTCTCTCATCTTTTCCGCCACCGGTTCTACTCCAACTTTTCGTCGAATTTCATCATTATTTATTTTTTACATCTTTATATGACCACACATCCACCTTAACATCCTTATTTTCGCTACTCTCATTTTATGCTTATGTTTACTTTGTTCTGGTCAACATTCAGCTCTGTATAATATGGTCAGTCTGACTGCTGTTCTATAAAATTTTCCTTTTAACATAAGATGAATTTTACGATCACATAAAAATCCCAACGTACTACGCTATTTCATCCAACCTGCTCTGATTTTATAGCTTACATCCTTATCATTCTCTCCTTCCTTTTGCAATATTGATCACATATATCTAAATATATTTTTCTTAGGTACCACCTATCCGAGCATATTTACGGCTTCTTGATTCCCTCTTCCTGCCGTGTCAAACTCACACTTCAAGTATTTCGTCTTATTTCAACTTAGCGTAAATCCTTTAGACTCTAATGTGCTTCTCCATACTTTTAATTTAGCGATAACCCCAACCCTAATCTCATCAATAAGCACAATATCGTAAGCAAATAGCATACACCACGACACCTCATCTTGAATATCTTTTGTTAGCTCATACATAACCAGAACAAAAAGGTAAGGGTTCAAAGCAGAACTTTGGTATAAGCTTACTGTGATTGAAAAATAACTTGATATGCCATTACAAGTCTCCACACATGTAGTAGCACCGTTATACATGTCCTTGATTGCCTTTACATACTTTAAAGGTACTTTTTTCTTTTCAAAAATCCACCACAAGACCTTTCTTGGAACTCTATCATACGCCTTCTCGAGATCAATAAACATCATATGGAGGTCATTCTTTCTTTCTCGATATCTTTTCATCAATTATCGTATCAAGAAAATAGCCTCCATGGTAGATCTTCCTAGCATAAATTCAAATTAATTGACAGAAACATTAATCTCTATTCTCAAATGATACTCAATGATTTTCTCTCACAGCTTCATTGTATGGCTTATAAGCTTAATGCCTCTATAGTTAGAACAATTCTGAATACCCCCCTTATTCTTGTATATAGGCACAAGTATACTCTTTCTCTATTCATTAGGCATCTTATTAATATAGAGAATCTTGTTAAAAAGACTAGTCAACCAACTTATTATTACATCTCCTAAACATCTCCACACTTCAATAGGAATACCATCGGGTCCTAAGGCTTTACTAGTCTTCGTCTTTTTTAATGCCTCCCTAACTTCTCGTACTTTAACTTTACGCACAAACCCTCTGTTTGAATCATCAAAAGTATTTTCCAAATCCATCTTACTTCTATCATTCTCCCCATTAAAAAGTTTGTTATACCTACTCTTAACATCTTTATTTCTTATCAAAAGTGTTTGATTTTCATCCTTAATACATCTAACTTGTGTCAAGTCTTTACTTTTCTTATCCCTTGACTTTACAGGTCCATAGATGCATTTTTCTCATTCTTTGCAATCAAGTTTGTTGTACATATCAGTGAAAGCCTTACCTCTAGCCTTTCGCACAACTTTCTTAGCATTTTTTCTCGCCAATCTACACTTTTGCAAATTCTCTTCATTAGGACATTTATGTAGGCATCTGAAACACACGTTCTTCTACTTAATTGCCTCATGCACCTCTTCATTCCACCACTAAGTTTCCTTTGTTTGATGTCCATTCTCTCTACTTTTCCCTAACACCCCTTTTGCCATTATTTGGATGCAGTTAGACATCTCCTTCTATATCAGATTTACTTCGTCCTACAGTCGCCACAGTTCTTCCTGTAGCATTTTTTTCTTGAATTTTGTTTGTTTCTGCTCATGTAACTCCCACCATCTTATTCTAGGGTGTTGCGCATTTCTCTTTATCTTTTGTATTTTGTTATACCGAACTTTTAAGACCACCAACTTATGTTATGTAGCTACACATTTACCAGGGTATACCTTACAATCTACATACGAGACTCTATCCTCTATTTTGGCAAGAAAGAAATCAATCTGGTTATAATTTTGATCGCTGCGAAAAGTGATCAGATGTGACTCTCTTTTCTAAAAAATTTATTTGCCAACATCAATTTATAAGCTAATGACACACTCAACATGTCTTCGCCAACCTCATTTCTAGTCCCATATCAAAAACATCCATGAACTCTGTCAAAACCTCTACTACTCTGACTGACATGTACATTTAAATCTCCTTCTATGAATACCTTCTCCTCATATGGTATCCGCCTTAAAATCTCTTCAGATTTTCCCAAAACCTGCTCTTCTCGGACGCTTGCAGTTCAACTTGAGGGGCATACACACTAAGTATATTCAGAATCAAATCTATCACTACTAGTTTAATTAAAATAATCCTATCTCTTGTTCTTTTAACATCAACAATTCTATCCTTGAAATTTTTATCGATTAGAATCCCAATTTCATTTATACTCATTGTTGTGCCTGTATGTCATAACTTGAATCTTGTGACATCCACTTCCTTAGCTTTTTCTCCTTTCTATTTAGTCTCTTGCATGCAAATAATATTTAATTTCCAGTAAAAGTATCTATCAATTTCCTCAATTTACCCGTTAAGGTTCCTACATTCCAACTCTCCAATCTAATTCTTACCCCCTGGGCTTTTCCTACCCCCTACACTCCGCCCGCGGAAGTGTGAGGACCCTTGCTCATTTATCACCACATCCGGACACCGATGTGACGCATCACTCTGGGAATGAGAACCCAAGACTAGCTTCCTTACCCCCTACACTCACCTATCTTGATGCAAAAATTCTTGCTCATTTTTCGCTACACCCGGGCGCCGATGCAACGCATTGCTAAGAAGGATACGCTATAACGAAATATCAATATGGTCCATCTCATAAAGTTAGATTTTTTTTTATAACCGGCTTGTTATGTCTAACGTAACCCTCCTATTTTATCTAATTTGGGCGAGGCTATATAAACGATATATGTGGAGTTAATAATAATAATAATAATAATGAAATCGTAAAGATGTCTATTCGATTCTCCAATTAATCCGCAACCCGAATCACTCTCGACCCGGCGGGACCCAAAAAAATTTGAAATTGGGGGGGTTGGGGGACCAAACCAAGCGGGCCGTCATATCAGGTCAACAAAATGCAATTAAGCGTGTGGAGCCCACTACATTCCCCCCGGTCTTTACTCTCCAATTGCACCTTTTCCTTTTCCAACATGCTTGATTGAGCAAATTAAGGCGTCGATGTCCCTTGCAGATGTTGTTAACGTTAATACGTGCACCAAAAGACAGAGGAACCTTCTCATTTCATCTCCCCAAGTCTCCTGCTGTCCAAACCGCCCCTTCTTCTCTTGTCCAGACTCCATATCCACAACCATGCCACTTCTTCTGCCTACTTAAATGGAAATGCCGCCATGTTATAAGGCCGATTGTTAGGTAACCACCACCACCCCCCCCCCCCCTCTATCATGATACGGAAAAAGTTGTCGTGCTCGCCGTTGGATGAGTGATACGTACGCTTCCAATTATTAATCGGATTCACCCATGATTAATCCAATGGTAAGTGTTTAAGTTAATCTAGAGAATAGGAGTTGTAAATTTCATTTTACCTGAGAAGGCCGTGCTTATCAATGACTCCTCGAATATCCGATCAAATTCCAAGTCCACATGCAATTTTTTTTTTTTTTTTTTGTCTATGATGATTGAAAATTGTTGGTACGTTTCATAAAGGGGTGGTGGCCTCGAGAGAAAGTGCAGCTACAATGGTTTCACATTTTGGACCTAAAGTTAGAAATTTTTTAATTTCAATGGCAAGCTTGTTAGAGAGAGAGAGAGAGAGAGAGAGAGAGAGAGAGAGAGTCAGTGAGTGACATGGGGTGGTAAAATTCATGAGTTAGAATTTGTCTTCATGTGTTTGAGATGTCGGGAATAAATGATGAGAAGTGGGCCAATGGGGGTGCTATCTAATTTAATAAATTGACTATTGGCTTGAACGGTTGAATAAAATAAAATAACTATATAGAAGTGAGCCCTACCACATTCCACAAGGATCATAATGTCTTCTCTCCTTTGGCTCCACCGTTAGGGTTTTGGTGGAATCTCGTGATTTCTCTATATTTATCTGCGCAATCATTTGAATAATGTGAAACCATAAATTGTATAATAAACTCCTCAGCCTTAAGATATTCTAGCTTCAACATTCAAAATTTTGACGGACAATAAACTATTCACATAATTACATTCAAATACATCGACTTTGCCAGCGTGTTACAGTAACTTTTGAAAATGTGAGGCTCCTAGCGCCATTTAGCCGAAAGGAGGGCTATCACCGATGATTACCTATTGATTCGTTTCGAGGACATGTCAACACATATATTTTGGCAATTTACTTGTTTTTCGGCAGGAGAGTTGATAGTATCATATGACATCTTGACGAAATTTAGTATTTTCATTAAAAAAAAGATAATATTTTTTGTTCTCTACTTTTCAGATAGGAGGGAGACCGGATATGCATGGCTATGACAGGAATGCATGTCTTTGGCCAGATGGGTATCCCTTAGAATAATAATACGTGCTAGGCTTCAAACTTCTAAGCCATTTTATTTATGTCGAATTCAGTGAATGTATCATAAGCTCGTGCAGAACCTCGGATTCATACACAATGCCATGTGGATGTGTGCATGTCTCTCTGTGCCTTTTGGTTTATTATTGTTATCATATTAGTCTTTTAAGGTTTGAGATTTAAGGTAAGCCACTGTGTGTGGGTATTGATGTACCCTATCTTACGTTGTCTAAAGTTTTCTTTGACTAGTGATCTTTGTGCTTCTACGATATTCGGATAGCCCTCTCTTCCGAGCTCTTCGGGGCATATCCCTTTGACTGTGTTGACCTTAAATATATTGTTAAACGTGCTTAACAGCTAAGCTAGAACGCATGTGACCTAAGTTGTTAAGTGTACGCTATAAATTAGACCAAAACCTCTTTCAAAAGTCCATAACAACCAAGAAAAATTTGTCCGAACGGGGCAAGCCACAGAGACGGGGAACAACAGTATCTTTCGTCGAAATCGAAGGCCATGATTTCAAGCAGAATGAGTCGCTTCCTTCCGCAAGCATTCAAAAGAAGAAGAAGAAGAAGAAGAAGAAGAAGCAAAAAGCACAAGTGGCTCCCTTCTTCACATGCACTGGCATGGGCGAGGAGACAAATAAGTGGGTAGCTTCGTGTTTCGAACCAGATAATAAGATTCTGGTTCCATATAAAGGATAGGGTAAATCTTCGAGAGAGACACTTACTGGCCAAGGAAAGAGATGGTTCACTTCACCACATGCTTGTCGCTTCAAGAATTACATTTTGATGGTTAATGAGTTGCACGATCTTTGGACTGTCCATGTTTAACTTGTGAGGGATGGGAAAGAATACGAGGCAACGTTGATTTGATCTCACAGTTGCATTTTTGTGCTCTTCCTGCATTAGATAACCGCAAATGTTTCGTGACTTAATAAGAAGTCTTGCCGTGTTCGATTGGATAATTTCTCAAAGTCGGGGCCACAAGGAGATGACCCCTCAACGGCCTTCATCACTTATATAGAGACTCATCTATGTTTATCGTTTCCCCAATGTTAAGGTGGTCTAGTGTGTACCCTGTCGAGCCTAATGACCTTAAATTAGTCACCAACGTCCCTTGATAGTGCTAAAACATGTCCTCAAAGAGGATCTACCTAGCTACTGGGAATACTACCTTGTGAGTTGATCACAAACACCTGTAAGCAGAGTAGAGACTGAAGACAGGACTAAATAGACAATGTTATTTTCCCTTTTTTTTTATTTACTCCGTGTCTAATCTATTTATGACATCTATTCATATACTATCAAGTAAAGGTGTACAAAAGTTGTATTGTATTTTTAATGAAGTAGGTTTGCAGGGAGGATTTGGAGTGCTAATAATCTATGATCCACTTTATAGGAACATTGTTTCACTCCCTGAAGCCGCCACAATTAATGTAAGAGTTGAGAAGGCAATAGGGAATTTAAGCTATCGCTTTCATAGGAAAAAATTCCTGTCACATGGGTGTAAAGTAGCTCCTAGTTGTCCTACCCAATTTCAAAAGTTAATGGGCGCACATAGTTGTTATTTATAAAATTGATCATACAAAATTGATCAGATCATATATCAAAATTGCCCATGAATCCGGACTTCACTCATAAAATGAAATCAAGTTCTAAACAAAATTGCTATCATAATCCATGCGATAATTTATATGAAAGCTGATCCGTACGATGTTCGAAAATGTCGCGCATGAACTGGCTTATGATGTGAATATGTTCCGAGATTGTACGTTCAGCACCAAGGTTGAGGACTCCCATGCAACTTTCTCCTTTGTCGAGAATTAACGAAATCTATCCTATCCATTCATATTCATATTCACGTAAATGGCTGGTACGCCGCCAAAATAGAACATGGTGCGGGGCTTTGCCGCAAATGGCCGGGCCGCCGAAATTCGGCGCCGAAAGATTATCCCCCCGGGTGACGTGGCCCACCAGTGGTTATCCTCCGACGCACGGCAAAAGCCGACGGACCAGACGATATCGCGACACGTGGGTCGTGCTGGTTGGTCAGTCCAGGCCTTTTTAGTGGAGTGCAGGCAGACACGCCCAAAAAAAAAGAGTGGGAATAAATCGAAAAGAAAAGGGTTGTCATATTTCTTTCTTTTTCATTCTTTTTTCTCCTCTGTGGCTGATATATATGGTTTGACCAAAAAACCCATGAGGATGAGCCCAAAATTACCAGTCTGACAGATCGCCACGTGCGAACCCAACGACCTGTTTGCATTCTTGTGGCTGGACCGTCGACCATATCTAGCCACATCGGATTCGTAGAAATCGTGGGTTTGTAGTTGGAGCGGAGTTACAACCCTTCTGACCCTTGACCAGATCAAAGTAGAATGATTCATTTACCCAATAAAGAAACTACGAATGAATAAAAAAAAAAAAGGGAACAATCCTATCGCATTGTTACATGGTCTTCGACTTTGAGAGAAATCACTCAATAACAATCTTAAAGAGTAGTTTTTATTCTAGCAAGTCGCTTGCCCCACCCGTAGGGTTGCCCTCTCTAGGGCAAGTTTCTCGACTTAGTGATCCGAGAATACGGTCGTGTCTATGAATTGAATGCTTAGCACAGATTCTCCACGCCTTCCAAATGCTTTAAAGTTTTGACTTGCATTTTATCTGATTTACGGAATCAATGATGTAATTCGTATAATAAAAATTTACCCACTAAAAAGTCATAACGCGTCCAAGTCGCTGAATATGATGCGACGAAACGATGACCTAAACCAACTACTTCCTAACACATTGCAAAGAAAAACGAAGCCTCTTTGCCATTTTGTTCAACGACAAAGCGCCTGCGTAAATGCTTCGTGAGCATTTTCAACCCTTACAACCTGCCGAAAGTGGACCGTTCTGTGGGCAGAAACACTTTGTTAATTAATTATCGTACCATCATGGCCGTTGGGGGTGTAGGGAGATCAACGGTCGACGCTGGCTAGCATTTAGTGACGTTGGTTGTGCAGTAGATGTCTGGCACGTGCGTAATCCGACATCGACATGAGCAGATCCGATAAGCGATTTTGGGATTCTCCGCCATGAAAACGGGAAAAAATGACTTAGGGATCTAACATAAAAGATTCCTCTTTCCAATGTAATGTATCTTCAGTCGCTCCGATCTGCTCAAATCAACGGTTACGTAAACTTACAAAACTTCGCATATTTTTTGCGCGAAAATGAATGATTTATAAAATATTATTTTAAAAATAATCATTGATGTTGCTTATGAAAATAAATAATCGAAAAATATTTTCATCATGCACAAAAATGATTGGACATAAATTATTGTCAATAATGAAAATAATTTTTTTATTACAAATGATATATGTAAACATTTTTAAGAAAATGTTTTATGAATCGTGCATTTTTTTACGAAACAAATGGAGGCCTAGTGTGGCATTGAATAATCTTTTAATTTTATTGGCAAATGTGCGTTACATTTCTTTCTATTATAGCGTAAGCTATGATAACAAAATTGAAATGTCATCCTATTGTCGCGACTCTATACATGGAGTGTCGAAAGTCAATCTTCGAGCAACTTTAACTCTATGCAATCGTGTATCGTGGCCCCTTAATTTGAAGGAATGCAAGCAAAGTTATACCAATTGAAATTATATGTCCAACAAGTATGAGATGGAGATTTATAAAACTGTTATCCAAAATGATGCTATACGCAGTAAATGAGCGTTGAGACATATAATTTAGCTCATGAACTTGAATCATATGTTTAATCTCAGCTCCTCGTTCGGGGCTACTTGCGAAAGTCAAAGGCCTGGACTTAATTGGTTCACGAGGCATGTAAAAGTGCTCCACGAGCTTTTAGTTAATCAGGTGCCAGCGCCTTGGTGCTTCCATACGTTGTAAGCGTCGTATTGATTCGTGCACAATATGACAGATAAGATCATGAGTCAACCCTACCTTCTTACCGTGGCCTAAACGATAGGGGTCTAGTGACTCATTGACCAACGCGAATACGACCTGTGCTACCATTACTTAGGGGTTCAATCTCGCTTAGCTTGTATCAACGGTAAGATAATTATGCACGGACACGATTCGTTAAATTCCGTTCAGAGAGAGGAAATTAAATGGGTAGGAAGTCAAATACCGCCGTTGAGGTCTTCCTATGGGGTGGTGAACAGATTTTTCTACTGCGCGCGCGCATATATATATACATATATATATATATATATGTGTATTTGTACTTTTCGTTTGTTCGGTCGCGTTCTCTCCGCGCACGCGGAGACATTGAAGGTGGCGTCGTTCACGGACGTTGGGATGCTTGGGAGCGCGTACCTTCCACCCCATTCGGCTTTATCTCGCTTTAACGGGGGTTGACGCCCCCTTGATTGACGCCGTTAACGTCGCGCGGCTCTCCGTTCGACCTTGAGTCTCGCATTACTCCGCATCGCTTCCCGGGCGGGGTGATTCGCCAAACGATCGCGCAACGGCTAGTTGGTTGCTGACGTGGACTGTCAAGGCGCCATCTCCAAAGAAGAAAAAAATAACTAGTTGCGTCAGAAGCGCATAGGCCCAATGCATAAGATCTCTCGGATGTCCGTGGGACCCACACGATCAAACGGGCGATGTGCGTCGTCGAGTGAATCTGTGTCGGGTGTGCAAAATAACTTCTCCCTCCTTGGAGGATGGAAGGAAGCGAGTAGGAGTAGGATAACACGAATTCTAGAAACTCGTCCCGAGTGTAGTCGGAGATGCTTTCGAGCCACGCCCATTGCCCACACCCAACTAATCTCATGTGGTATTTTACATATTTCCAAATAATTATGCATTTGATACCAAAAAGACAATAATGTACCTCGAATAACTTATCGAAGAGCACACTCAAATGCGTGGCAAAAAAGATCGAAAAATATGAGAATGGAGATGGAACGCGAAGTCGAATGAAAGATAAAACTCGATTTGCGAAATAAATTCGATATTAGTATGGCGATAAGAAAGGACTTCGGAGTTGAAATTTAAGTTGCTAGTTAAATCAATCGTCAATTATATGAATAAAAGTTTATAACCAAAAAAAAAAATTTACGGCACATAACCTCGCTTGCAATTAAAATAGACTAATATGTAGTGTGAAAAGAGACATGTTTTTTTTTTAATCGGAAAACAGAAACAGAGTTGATTAAATGAAAATGCAAACCTCTACATGGAGAGAACCTAAAAATTGCTAAAAACTAAAATGTTTTTGTTTTCTTTTTGTTTCGCAAATTATGGACCACAGCTTAGCTGAGCCCGACCCCTCCAATTGCGACTCTCGTGAACATAGATAGTGGGAGGCCCCCACGTCATTGCCTTTTGTCCGAAACCCGGGGGCTCAATTCAATTGGTCAGTTAGCGGTGGGCCTATAAGAAGCCGCCACGTGGCAATACGGCTTCCCGACATGCAAACGCTCCACATCAGATGCCCCGCTCCACCGGCTCCTACACGCCCATCGAAGGGACCCCCCCGCCCCCGTTTCCCGTCTCCACCTTTGGCGACGAGTTCGTTTATTCTCGTACCAAAACTCTTCATGGATCTTTCGTCGCCGCTCTCCCAACATAAATTTATCCATCGAATCACGAATTATTTCTACATCGATTTGACTTATTTATCGTGATTTTCCCGATATTTCTATATGAACTCCCAATTAACTTTTACAAATTAGAAATTAGATTTTCTTTTTTATTTTTGGGTAGAAAAATTGGCTTTTCTGAAACGGCCGATTAAACACATCATCTACGCCGAGAGGCTCATAATTCATCGAGATGTTGCTTTTTATCACAACCCTAACTTACGGGAAAGAATTTAGGAGCGTGCTTCAATAGTCTACAAACTTTAGCATCTCATTCTTTTCTTGGGAAGAAAAAAAATTTGTTCGTGATAATCAATATTCTACGGTAGATTGGTGGACGGGACGGTCACGCGATGCCGCCACCGCATGTAACCATTTCTTCCATCCTAAAAAGGTCATGCACAACACAAGCCGAATACAAAAATCACAAATTTGATGTGGCATAGAATCCTATTACTGTAATGTACTTTACGTAATTTGTGAAAAACATGGCCGGCAGTTAACAATCATCGCTTTTGATTAAGGCACGAAACGTCAATGTTACATAAGATGCGGCTTTCGCGTCCTTTCCTTCCTTTGGTCGTTTTTTCCCCCTTTTTCCCAACGAGAGAATCATCTTTTCGATCTTCTTACACAAAGAATTCCGACACTTAGTAATATTATATACTATATATTCCACATTTCCATGATGAATTCTAACTCTTTTAAATTATTTTCTTAATCTTTTTTTGTTGATTAGTTAATCTCGTGCCTCGTTATCCCTTCACCGCCACTTCTCGAGAGAGTTATAAAGTGCCCAAGATCACACTGTTCTCGGGAAAAAGGAAGAAGCTAAAGGTGCGCAATTGGCTCAAGGGTACTGATGATTTTTCAAGAAAATTACATAACAATAAATATATATATATACACATACACACTACACTTTGCGTAGCTCGAATCCGAAGTTCATAGTTTTATACGCATTCAGCTTTTGCCAGAGAGTGAGAATTAGAATGTCACGATGATCCAATAGCTTAACTCGAATGAAATAGTTAGATCGAGTATGTGTCATGAGATCGCGATGTGCGAAATAATAGGGAGTTTGGGTTAACGCAATAAGTGACGGCGAGTATCTTGTCAAATGCATTAAGAAATTGCGCACTTGTGAGCATAAGATATCTTCAGAAGTTGGCCAAAGCATCAAATCCCCTCTTAATGTTGTCTATGTGTTTTTACGAAAGTTTGTTCTCATTCTAGAAAAATATGGTCTTTTCGTAATTTTTCACAATATAAAAGATAAAGGGAAATACTTTGCTAGCACGATAGTTTTTGGATGGCTCTAAGAATAAAAATATATTGTAAGTCGCAAATTTGTAGAACAGTGGATTTCACAATAATATTCAATTAATTATTATTTATTTTTTTTAGCATGTCAGTTACCCGAAAACTGTTATATAATTAATTCTCTAGAGAGAAATAATTGTGTCAGTGTCCTTAATCTATTGTTAGATTATTGCGAGGTCCACTTTTTTTAAAATTTACGATTCATAACACGTTGTTACTCTCACATGCCTAAAAACTATCATGCTAACAAAAGACAACAATAAATCGCATTCTCACCTTTTCTTGTCATTCTCTAAGTAGCACCGACATCGACACTAATATGCGAAACGTCATTAAATAAATAAATAAATTTGACACGTTGGGATACGTGATATATTAAATATATATTTTTACGTATACATGATAAAATATTGGACATATAAAATTATTAATGGTGAATTTATTATTTTGTTAGGAATTCACAATTATGTTTTTTTTTGGACTATTTGGGTATCTGACCTAAGTAAATATATATTTTCATAGTTTTTCATCCTGACCCTTAATTTATTGAAAATGTATAAAATTGACTTCGTTCGTGTCGAAATGGCATGTCATGAAGCTAGGCTCGCGTGTCACTGGCATATCCAAAATATTGATCATGTGTCAGATGTCTAACATCGGTTGGCCACGTGTCGGACGCTTGTCAATGTTCTATGCGTGTCCGACATGATACGAATGCTCCCGAAGAGTGTCTGTTCTTCCTAGGTCACTCCCGATTGCAATACAGTAAATGATTTCAATATTCTAATTGATTCCCTAAAAACGAATGATTTGAAAAATCTCTTTTTTTATTAAATAATTGTTAATATTAGATAAGCGGTGGATCACCCGATTTTAATTTCGGTTGCATTTTGATCGGGTGTTTTAAGAGACATTTGGCTTAATTATGCTTATGCTCTGTCCTTGTGGTTAAATTTCTCACCACCCAAATTAAAGAGAGCAAAAAACAGGCAATAGAAATCCATCTTAACGTGAAACCGAAAATTAACGAAGCTCACTCCTGCAAGGCTCCACCTGGGGCACAGATTCGCAGAGACACCAGCCAGAACCAGAAGAAGTTCCATGTTTGTAGCCAAGCGAAGAGAAGAGGAGAGGCAGAGCAGAACGAACAGTAACCACTCAGAATCGGATATTGAAGAACGATATTATCACAAAGACAGATGTCATATTGTGTCAATTACAGAAAAATCAGCAAATCAATGAATTGACCGAATGCTTTTTTTTTTTCCCCAGAAGCCTGTCCACATAACAACAGCTCAACTCGACCCAAAGCAGAGCAAAGCACAAGAAACGCCTTCCCTCTCTCTCTCATCTCCATAAAAACGACCTCCTTTCATCTTTAGCCTCGCTCTCTCTCTCGCTCTCGCTCTCGGTCCTAGCTGTCCTGTATCAGTATTAGAGAGATTCCCCGCACCTCTCCCTCTCTCTCTCTCTCTGTCAGTCCCTCTCTTCTTCTTCTTCTTCTTAATCACTCTCTTACGCATTTTTTCAATCGTATATGTAGCAACATATTTGCGCAGAGAAGGAGGAGGAGAAGGAGAGAGGTAGAAAAGATGTTGCACTCCCATCTGGGCTTGTTCTTGACTTGCTGTGCTGTCCTTCTTGTTCTGGCTACTGGGTCGTCCCCGAACTTGCCCATCATTTCCTTCGATGAAGGTTACACCCAGCTCTTCGGAGACAACAATCTTGCTCTTCACGGAGATGGCAAAGCAGTCCATCTCTCTCTAGACGAACGGACAGGTGCCGTATTTAATGTCTTTCTCAATCTGTTCCCATTTAATCACTGATTATTGAGGATTCACGGTGTCCTTTTCCGTTGGGGCTCCGTTGATTGAGGACCCTTTTTCGATTTTCTTTTGAAAATTTTGATTTGTTGCAGGGTCTGGGTTTGCGTCTCAGGATCTTTATCTGCATGGCTTCTTCAGTGCTTCCATTAAGTTGCCTTCGGATTACACTGCCGGCGTTGTGGTTGCTTTCTACGTGAGTGATCTCTGCTCCATAAATCTTTTTTTTTTTTTGCAATTTTTTGATGGTGTTTTCATGTTCTTTTATTTTTATTTAATTTTATTTGATCGGGGTGTTTTCATGTTTGATCATAGTATCTATCGGTCGTATATTGGTGATGGGTGCTCGGTGTTTCTTCTATGGAAATATTTGATCTTTCTTGGGCGATTAAGTTCAGTTACAAAGGCCATTCATTTGACAAATTGCCTGAAAATATTTCCCTGCGTTTTTTTTTTTGGTCAGAGGAGTATTTGAGAATGATGACCCGCAATTTTTTTCTTTTGCAAGTTCTTCACTTTTGATCACATTTATGGCTCTGCTTAACTGGAGATTCTTCTACGGAGTAGTTTTTCAAATTTCAGCTCCGGTGATCTTTGTTTGCTCTTTGATTGCACAGATGTCTAATGGAGATATGTTCGAGAAGAACCATGATGAGATTGATTTCGAGTTCTTGGGTAACATTCGGGGAAAAGATTGGAGGATCCAGACTAATATCTATGGCAATGGAAGCACGGGTATTGGCAGGGAAGAGAGATATGGCCTCTGGTTCGATCCTGCCGATGACTTCCATCAGTACGGCATCCTGTGGACCGACTCTCAGATTATGTAAGCTTCAATTCCACCACGATAAGAGCATAATTGTCCTCTGGTTCACCTTGCGATTCATAGTGCTTCTCTTGCATAGCCATTTGGTAGCTTTTGTGGATATATCTTTACCGCTATTGAGATTGCCGGTCCCCTGAGAAGTATCTGAATAGTGCTCTGTGCTCTAATCTTATTCTGCTGAAATATGTCACTGGGGCTAAGGTGATGGTCACTTCCTTATGGAACATTGTGCATTAAGATCGGTGTCTCTCGCTGTGCACCGTCAGGATGGTTGGGTGGATCATGTTTATCTTGACCATCCCTCCTTTTACTCCAACACCACCCTGGCTCGCTTGTTCCTCACTTAGCGTGAGAATGCTTTTATTTTTGTTATTGTTGCTTCAATTCCTTTTACCATGTCTACGTTTTATCACGGCGATACTGTTAATGTTTGGTGGACTCACATCAATGAAAGCTCTTTTCAGTAATTGAGAGAAGTTAGATGGATGTTTGGGCCCCTTCTTCTTTCTCTTTGTCTCTAAACGGTAGTTGGTACCTTTGATTAAGATGGATCAACGACTACTGTGGAGATTATGAGCTGAAATTTTTGTTGGATTGCCTAAAAAGTTTGTAACTTTATTCAGTTAAGTGGAATTTAGATACTAGTTCTGTAACCTAAATCAGAGTTCCATCTTTGTGATCTTGTTCACATGTTATTTCACGGGGAAGAAGGGTTTGGTACATCTAAATTCTGTTTTAGTTATGCCAGAGTTTAAGCTAACTATAACATCTGTTGTAGAATCGTGAGATGAATTGATGAAAATATCCTATAAGAGGACAGTCTATACCGCTTGTTACTATGTTTTGATTATGACTAAGCTCTCATCACTTTTTTCTCTCGTGTAGATTTTATGTGGACAATGTACCCATCAGAGAGGTTAAGAGAACAGAGGCCATGGGAGGCCAATTTCCCTCTAAACCGATGTCTTTATATGCCACAATCTGGGATGGCTCTGGTTGGGCCACAAATGGCGGAAAATACCGAGTGAACTACAAGTACGCCCCCTATGTTGCTAAGTTCTCCGATCTCGTCCTGCACGGCTGCGCAGTTGACCCGATTGAGCACCAATCAAGCTGTGACAATATCCCAAGTCATAAGGCGATCCCCCAGGGCATCAGTCCCAGCCAGAGGACGAAGATGGAATATTTCCGGAAGAAGCACATGACTTATTCATACTGCTATGACCATGCTCGGTACAAAGTCCCTCCACCCGAGTGCGTGATCAATTCAGGAGAAGCCAAGCATCTCCGGGCTTTCGACCCCGTCACGTTTGGAGATGGCAGGCACCACCGTCCCAAGCGTCACCGCCAGAGCCGGACAAGCCGAGCGGACACCTCCATGTGAGAGATGAACTGCATTTCACCACTTGCAGCATTTTATCTGGTCATCATACCATGGGATTCTTCATGGCTTACTCCACTACCTTTTACCTACAGTTTGATTATCATGCCTGGTCAAGTCGTTTCTATTTTTCTTTCCTTTTTTTTTTTGCATGTGAATAGAAAGATAAACAGGGGGACAGAGAGGGGGAGTGAAGGGGGCCACAGAGATTCATCATTGGATTACTATGGGTTCTTGGGTTTCGTTGCCCGGGGGGGGGGGGGGATGTGTATAGTTTCACGATACCAATAGAGTTTCCAGCCATTTGTCATCTCATATATGGACTTGTATTTTCCCTTTTTTTTTTTTTTGTTGTTGCTGAATTTGAAGATTTGTACTGCTATCTGAGACGCCTCATGGGGTCTTCAAATAAAATACGTTTTGTCCGGAGTTAGGTATGTATGTATGTGTTATGATATGGTGGAGGACATTAATGTGGGTCTGTAGAATCTTTGTTTATGGTGGGTGGGCATGGTGTGTCCCTTGTTCTATACTCTTGATTCCATTCAATTAGTCAGACGAACAGAGAGAGAGAGAGAGAGAAAGGGGGGATCATTATGATCAAAAGCTCTGTGTTCCATTAAATGTCAAGAATGAGGGACCCATCTGGGCTCTGTTTCATGATACTTCTCCCTTGTCAAAGCTCAAACATGGTGTTGGGGGACCGGGACCTGAGAATCCAAACTCCAAAGGCCATTTAAAGAGGGAGACAGAACAGGTGGTGAGATGCAGAGTGCTTTGCAATTGGCGTATTGTAGTCCCTTCATTTGGAGCAGAAAAGCTTTGGCTGGATTTAAGTCTAGCTTTGAAAGGATAATGGACATCATTATCTTCTTTCTCCTTTTTGCCCCTTTACCCCCGTGTCTTTATAAAAAGAAAGCGTCGAAGAGAAATCAACTGGACATTCATCTCTTTCTGGTGACAAATTTAGTGTAATCACGGAGGAAAGAAGGAAATGGAGGAGGGATGGTGAATTCGCGAATTCATCGCATTCAAGCGTGTATTGGCGCTCACGGCTTAATGGCTGATGGTTATCGATGACACTCGAGGACACTGCTGAAAAAGAATGAGAACTGCTCGATGTAAGAAGTCATAGCCCGTCATTCGATCGATATCGCTAGATATAGCACATTAAGTTCCTGATTAAGAAAGAGATCATTTCAAATGAGACAAGCAAGAAGAGGAGAGTGGAGAAATCTAAACAGCTGTATGAAAGCGTCTCCTCCATTTAGTGGTCAGGAAGCTAGATGTGACTTTACCCTCACGTTAAAGAAGAGAAAACGCATGTTGCTCAACAACCCTCCTTTTTACCCCCTTTTCTAAAGTGCGCTCTCTCTCTCCAAATAGAAAAATATATGACTTGATCTATGCATATTCGCTTTAAAATTAATGGGCTAAACCCAAATATAGAGAGGGAAAATCAGACAGGCAAGAGCGTCTAAAAAAATTGGGAGGATTCCTGTGGAATTGGGACTTAAAAGGTTGCCCATGGCAACACTACGGCTCTAAAAATTAACTTCTGACCATAAGTTGATTTTTTTAATTTTGTTAATGACTACAAAATTGTCATCATACACGGCACTTGATGCTCCTTGAAAGACCACCTACAATGGGATACCCAAACGAAAAGTTGGAGCAACTGTCGATGCACTAATTCAAACACAAAATTAGTTACCGACCGGTGAAAGTCAAAAGGAGAATAAAGTGAAGGGACGAAAAGACGGGGAAAAGAGCCGAATGATCAAACATAGTCTCTGCTGACAGCAAAACTTGAAAAAAGCCTCCCAAAGTTTTTCCCATCAATCAAACATCAACACTCAACAATATGATCTTCGGCTCCCAGGCACCAGCACCGTTCCCGAGGTATGACATCTTTTTATAGTGAAATTTGGCAATTGCGTGATAAAGAACACGCCAGGATCACGAAGCAATAGGAAAAGTCGGATTGATTGAACTTGGAGCTTTGAATTTTAGCATACCAACGTGGCTGGGAATCAAGACAAAGCCAAATCATAGGTGTCTTGAAATTCATGGACTTATAGGGCTTGCATGAAAGCGATTGCATAGATACAGGTGCTGACATATCCAAATAATGTGTAAGAGAAGTGCTACAAACGTTTGATACTACAGGAAAGATAACAATGACCCAAATACGAAACACAAGGATAAAAGCACCTTTAGTTTCTTCCACTTCAAAGTAAATAAGAACAAGCTAGGAGAAAGCCCGAAAGAAAGCAACCAGTTAACAGTTCTTTAGAGAAGTGATGCATGTCATAGGTGCTGTTTGTTTTAGTAAAACGTTGCTGTGCTGTCATAAATTTCTCAGACAAGTTCTTGTATTTGCAGTTTCGCTAATCAGGTCCTCGTATTTGCACAAAGCATGAGTCCCTTTGGCACCATATCCGATGGAAATGACCATCGAAAGACATCAAAATGTGACTGTCGACCAATTATTTGCCTACGTGAACATGCATCATGAATGTTGAATGAGCAGTTACGTTAGCCTGGATTTGGTGCTGGAGAGACTTCATTAGACATCTTGTGTAAGCAAAAGAACTTGATTATAAAAATTGAAAGTACAAGACCTTGATTAGAATAGGGTAAAATACATAAGCGAAAAATATAACCTTTCTTTTATTTAGTTCCAATGGAGGTAAGACAACCTCACTCACCTCTTACCATTCGATCTGTCACAAAGGAAACCACCGACAATCGTTTACCAAGTGCAGGCAAAATAAAGGAGAAGATTGCTCTTATTAATGTAAGACAAACCCATAGAGTTATCTTAAAGGGCGGTTGTTTTCACATAAGAAGACATTCTGTGTACCTATTACTCACCCATCCAGCCAAGAAGTATTTGCCTGAAAATTAGGTCCTGCGCAGCTGCCCAGTATGAGATCCACCGAGAAATCTATTCAAGGACTTGGGAGGGTGTTCTCACTTGTATCTGAATTGACTACCAAAAATCATTGCAGGAACAAGCCCCTCCTTTGAAATGGTGGTAACGATTAGCATCTCGAATTACGATTTCTCGCTTGACGATAACACTGATGAATTTCAGTACAGTATGGCAATCTCCACAGACACGAAGATTTTTCACTATTCGAATGACAGTCCCAGGAACTGATTTCAGCAGCCCGTATGCGACAGCCAACCTCTCGCTGTGCCAGAAAAGTTGTTTCTCCTTCTCTTGCTGCCCCATGTCATGTAATACCGAGCTAGTGTCCGGAACATAACCTCTCCTTCTCATCTCTGCATCCAATTCTTTGAGCAAGCAACATATCTCATCTTTCATTGGATGAGTTGTCTCCCCTGCATAAAACACATGTTTTTCTTTCCCTATGTCGATGCAACTATATCCCGGCTCCTTTCTTACTTCCATTAACGTCATCAGCTTTCTGATCTTGGCAACTTTATCCCACATAGCAGCACGGGCGTAGATATTGGACAGAAGTATGTAAGTCGAAGGATCTTCTGGCTTTAGGGTCAAAAGACTGTCAGCAATTCTAACCGCCATTTCGGTCTTGCCATGTTGTTTGCAAGCACTAAGTAAAGCTGCCCATGTAGGCTCATCAGGTTGAAATGGCATTTGATTGATAAGGTTCTCTGCCTCATCAAGATGCCCGGAACGACTAAGAAGATCCAATAAGCAAGTATAATGTTGCAAGGAAGGAGTGATGCCATAATCCTTGATCATAAAATTGAAAAGATCACGACCTCTCTTAACTAATCCGACATGGCTGCATGCATAGATCAGTCCAACAAAAGTAACTTCATTTGGCTTTACCCCAGTAGAAACCATTTTATCAAACAACTCCAATGCTTCCTCAGCTTTCCCATGCTGAGCAGCGCCGACAATTATCGAAGTCCAAGATACTACATCTCTGCGGTTCATCCCATTAAAAATATATTTTGCACCGAGAATATCGCTACACTTGGCATACATATCAATAAGTGCATTGCTGATGAAGAGGCAAGATTCATATCCCAGAGCTACAAGAAGACCATGAATCTGCTTTCCAAGTTCCAACGCAGTTAAATTAGCACAAGCGCCAACAATACTAGAAAGAACCAACGGGTCTAGGATGTCAACCCCTTCTCTTCTCATGTCAATGAATAAGTGAAACGCGTCAACATTATTCCCACTCTGGACCAACCCAGAAATCAATGCTGTCCAGGAAAACAAAGTTCTTGAAGGTGCACTTTGAAAGATTGCCATAGCATCTGACTTTAGCCCACTTCTAGAGTATGCAGAAATCATAGCAGTCCAAGAAACTGCATTCTTCACAAGGATTGAATCAAAAACGGCACGAGCATCATATGGTAATCCACATTTTGCATACATATCCACTAGTGATGACTTTGTCACGTCGTCCGCAAGAAAAGGGGAGAGCAAAAAGCTGGCATGAACTTGCCTGCCGAGCCTGATGCCACCCAAGCTAGAGCAAGCCTTAACTAGGCTAGCATACACAAAATGATCCGGCCACAGCCCATCATCTGCAAGCATGGAGCGGAAGATGGAGAGAGTTCGGTGAGGGAGGTTAGCTTGGTTGTATGCTGTGAGGATCGAGGCCCAAGAGACTTGGTCTCTGTGGGGCATTTCCTTGAACAGCGAGAAAGCATCTCCGGGGAGACCACATTTGCCGTATGCATCCAGGAGAGTGTTGGGCAAAGGGCCATATCCATGAAGGCCATTCTTGAGCAACTGGGCATGAAGCTTCTTGGCAATATTTGGAGCGTAGCGCCGCGCACATTGTTGGAGCAGGAGAAAATAGTGAGAGACAGGCATTCACCACCTTTTATTAAGTAGGTCGCGTCATTTTGGAATTACAGCAAACACATTATATGCATGTGGACAACGCTCAGATGAGAAGAAACATACGGTACAACCATCCGATCCATGCGCCATCTCCATGTGGAACTAACCGCACACCGGCAAGACAATAACAAGATCCCTCAATTAAAGAGCTTTTACACTTCTTTGCCTTTTCAACTCAGCCAATGCAAAAGTTTTGTGGACTCGGGGACATGCCGCGACCACTGTTCCATTGCACGACAAGAATTCACGAAACACGAACCCACATGCTAGTGAACAAACTCCCACCATTAGTAAATTGCTAACGGGAAATTCGCATTTTGCTGGCGGAACTTATATGTGCAGGAGAGAACCTGTGAGAGAATGGCGTGGCGTGGCGTGGCGTGGCGTGGCGCAAGAACTGGCAGCGGCAATTCAACTCGGCAATGGACGCCGAACTGAGAAAGAAGCCAAAGGTGTTGCCTTGACATTCCAAACAAAGGACCCAGGAAAAAAAAAAAAAAAACACAGTCAAAACCGACCCTTATGAACTTTTTCATTTCTAAAAGAAATGGCAAGTATTAGAGTTTTTAAGTCATTTACTCAAAATTATTTTTTTTTGCACGAAAATTATATATTTATTCTTTCCCTTCATTTTTCCGAATGAATTAGCAATTTCTCGTCTAAGCCGGCTTGGTGGGGAAGAGAAGGTCTTCCGGGAACGAAAGAAGATGGCAGATCGACAGCAGAACCCTCGTCTCATGCTCAGCAACTTCCTCTCTCTGGAGCAGTGCAAAGTCAGTAATCTCATCAAACCTTGGCATTTATGTTGATGTCATGTAATGGACTTTCAATGGGGGTCTTTGCGCAGGAGCTGGAGTTCATTCACAAGAGCTGTAGCACGGTTGGGTACAGGCCGAGCGTCTTCTCCACCACGCTCTCTCATCTCATCGCTACGAACTCGGCCCACTTGATCGTGCCCCTTGTGTTCATCCGCGGTATAATTGCTTCTCTCTCTTTCTTACTCTGTTAGTTTTTTTTTTTGGTAAGGATTTCTTACTCCGTTAGTTGATCCTTTGGTTAATCAATTGTTGGGTGAAATCAGGAATCTCGTGTGGAAGATGGACCCTTTTTTTATTTGTTTTTCTCGAGAGCGTTGAGAGCAATTATTGGACCTTTTCTTTGCTCGGTAAACCAAAGTTTTGAACTTGGTCTTTGTGCTGCCGTTTGATTCCATGGTAACTTAGTCCAATTGCCTCTGATATTCATAGTTGGGCGTGCTCTCGGACAGCTTACGTTTGACAGCGGGATGAAGTGGTTTGGATGATAAATCAAGCTTAACTGTGTCGAAAGATCTTAAATTGCTTGAGAGAGATTCTTATTCGGGTGCTTGTAGATCATGAGCAAAGTATTTCTCTTTTTCTGTTGCTTGACGTGACTGACAGAATCGGAGAAGAAGTTTATGATTCTTTATAGTTGGTGTAGCTTTCAATATGATCCTGAAACGTCTGCTTCATTTCTTCATTGTCAGAAAAACTGAAAGAGAAGGTGGAGGAATTCTTTGCATGTGAGTATGAGCTCTGTATCGAATTTACTGGTCTTGTCAGGTCTCCTCTTATCATCTGTTCACTATTTACTTTAACTGCTTTTGTCAGGCTTCAAATTTGTTTCTGTTAACGTATCATAATTTTTGCTTTTGCGGAGTATGAACACAACATAAACAGTGGTCATCAAAAAAAAAAAAACACAACATAAACAGCTAATTGTTTTGATGATGTAATTTGACTGAAGAGTGAATCTATCGGCCTTTTCTGATATTGTCGACTTCCTGTAGCAGTATGAGATGTATCCCTTCTGTAAAGAATTGTTACCGTTTGTTTTCTTTCTGGCTTCTCCTAGCTTATTCTTTTATTTTCTGTGAAGTGGAAGAAACTGAGTGTGCTTATCTTTGTGTTTTGTAATTGAGCCATTGTTGTCTTTCTTGTAGTATCCTACGTTTATAGCACTTCTCTTACTCAGTGTTGGATATGTTTACTATCGTATCTATGCAGCCACTGCTGGTCAGTTTGATCAAGCTCAAATAACGTTGAAGTCTATATAAGCAATAATGTTGGTGCATAAAAAGACGCTTCTGCTATGTTGTAAGTTGAACACAAAATAGTCTTATGAGGATATTTCTCTAACCCTAGATTAATTGTGCGAGAGATCTTATTTGTTGCTTCGCTCTTAGGAAGAATAGTTCTCAAACTAGTTTTTCTTGCGATTTAACTAACTTTGGAGTTTGGATGTAGTGATCCCTCTCAACCGGGAAGCCTTATGCGGACTTTTGATAGGAGACAAAGATATTATGATTTTTTCTTTTTGAGTTGCTGGGCTAGAGTCTGGTCAGAACAGATGGGCATTGCAAGCTTAATTTTTTAAAGATGAATTTCTAAGGTTCTCATTCAAACATCACATCTTCAACTATAAGATCGATGATATGTAATGGATCCTCGGATTGGCAATGGTCTCTGTCTCTGTTTGTCTCTCTCTGCGCTTTCTGTGCCTGCTTAAACATGCAGGCGTTTATTTGTGTTTGTGTAGTTTGTTTGTTTCAATTTTCCACCATTTGGGGCAGGGTGGGGCAATATAGTCAAAGGAGAATGGCACTGAGTCCTAAAAACGCCTGAGGGGTGAAGTGCAGAAATAGCATGCATAGTGAAGCTACATGCAATGACACTGTAAGAAAGTAGCAGCGGTTCTACTTACCTAGAATTTTTTCAGCAAGTGCTATCGGACCTTGTACTGTATACCTTAGGCATAAAAAGCATGTGCGCAATTGACGGCGCATCACTTTGACACTCAAGAAGCGGAATCCCATTGTTTGGCCTCACTTCAGCACCCATGTGTGTGCTTGAAACGCTTTTGACTACACTAGTGGGGGGATTTCAACTCTTATGAGATGAGATTGTGAGATGTCCTCTGGACTGCAATTTTCTTGTAATTTATACAATTGCGTTTCCTGTAACTTGCCGAGGTGTATACTTCTGCTGATAGTATTTGATCTTCTCTTTGATACATAGCATTCTCTACATTTGAAACAGCTGGACTAAAGGAGCGAGCATTGGATGGCATAGTGATGATAACAGGCCCTATCTGAAACAAAGAGATTTTGCGGTAACACACTGTTAATAATGCAACTCATCCTTCATACGTATCCTGAGGCTCCTGAATTTCAATTTTTATTTGCTTGATAGTATTACATCTTGCTTGTTCTTGGAAGCTCCAAATTGATTTATGAATTTGTAGAAATTGTACTGTTTTATTATCTTGTAAGGTTCTTGTGTTTCTAGCTCACTTTGCTGAGTCTGTGTCATTATGGTGGCCAAAGGCAGTTTGTTATTTGAATAGCTATGGGCGAGATTTTAGAGGTGGGCTATTCCATTTCCAGGATGGTGAACCCACAATTGTTGAACCTTTTGCTGGCGTAAGTATATCTCTCTAGTTCTTTCAAGTGGTATATCAACTATGTTTTTGGTCAATGGTCATTAATGATGGTAGTTAAGTTTGCTGACGAGAAAGGGGGGTTTTTTCCAATTTAGTATAAAATAAAATGAAAATTACCAAAATAGGTTTTTTAAAAAAAAAACTTATTTACCATTTCAGGTGTCGCTCGGTAGTCATAATGCCGAGCGTACACCCGCTTGGCACTGAAACTGCCAAGCAAGTGCTCAACACTTTTTATTGTTTTATCTTTTTTAATTTTTTTTTTTAATTTTTTTTGTTTTCTTTTTAATCATTTTTATATTATTCAATTTGTTTTCGCTTGCCCGCTCGCTCGCACACCATGATGACGTGGCTCGACTCTGTGGCCCCGTTGTTCGCTCGTCCACCACATCGGAGGACATCCTGACTTTAATCATCCTAGAGTCATCATGGCACATTATTGTGGTTAAAAACTGACAACATGTGGTGCATGAGCGAGCGAACGACGGGGCTGCGGAATCGAGGTGCGCCATCGTGGTGCACGAGAGAGCGAAAACAAATTGAATAATAAAAAAATGATTAAAAAGAAAACAAGAAAAAAGAAATTAAAAAAAATAAAAAAATAAAAATAATGAGTGCTGAGCACTTGCTCGGCACTTTGTGTGCTGAGTGGGTGCTGCTCGGCACTCAAAGTGCCGAGCGACACCTGAAATGGTAAATAATTTTTTTTAAACCTATTTTGGTAATTTTTTTTTTTTAATTTTTATACTGATTTGGAAAAAAGCCCTGAGAAAGGAGTCATGAATTTTAATTACTTGAACAATAAAGTATTGACGAGGTAGTTGAAACTGGTTGAGTTATTTCTAGGTTATGATATAGGGTGGTTTAGACAAAAAAAGTATGGAATTACAACTATAAAAGTTTTCTAATAAAAATCTATATGCTTATAGACTACAGACCAAAAAGAAAAAGCATATAGATTAATTTAAAGGCATGATAATAATGACCGATCATGATTCAAAAAACATATAGACTAATTTAAAGGCATGATAATAATGACCGATCATGATTCTGTCTCTTTTTAAGCACTTGAGCTAAATATGATAGCATGGGGCTTAAAGGATATAAATCTGATTTTGCCAATCAGTGTTAGTAAAACTACGTTACTTTTCTTTGCCTTCTGTGGATATAAAAGTTGACAATTATGTCTCTTGTTGAGCTATTCAGCAAGCTTGATTGAATTGAATCCTTTTTGGTCAGGATGTTCTGATATACACTGCTGACAACCGAAATGTACATTCTGTTGATGAGGTAAGATCAGATGACTATGACCTCCCCCCCCCCCCCCACGCGGCAACAGCAGCGCACGCCCTCACACACAGATACACAGCGCACAGACTCGGATATCTGCTCCGACCCTTTAAGGTTACGGAGGAAATCAGGAATTGATGCTATCACGAGGAAGTTAAGATTGATTTTAAATGTTTTGATGTTGATGTTTTTACTCTTGTTGGCATTTCGCTATTTGCATGATTTTCAAATGGGGCCCTGGCGGACAGAAGGTATAATAACCTACTCTTTTAGAGAGGAATAACTCGGTCCCCCTCTTTGAGGCTGCTCAGACAAATGCATCTTGCTTTTCTTGTAGTTGCAAGTAATGATGATGTCTATAGATGTGGCTATCGCTATAACTTAGGTTCGAATTCACATGGACCTAGCCTCAAAACACCCACTAGTTGAATTGTGTGTTGAAGATACGATTAAGATGATATGGTACTCCAGGAGAATGGGTGCGCAACACTAGCAATTTCATTGGTCTAGGCCACCACCTTGCCGTGCTAGTGTGTTTATGGCACATATCTTGCAGCCTCTATCTCTAGTGCTACTTACTTCATTTCTTGACAGATCATTGACGGGGAAAGACTTACTCTTACACTATGGTTTAGCCGTGATGGTTCTCATGATGAGGATGCCAAACTTGTCTCTCGTCTCTCAGAGATTTTCTCGAGCGAGGTGACTGATGTTCCTGGCTTCAACTTACCACCCTTGCCAGCATCCAGTAATATGTACTGGTTTTCACCAGATCAATCTTCTGACCATGATTCAGCAATCAACATATGCTGTGCAAGAATATATACTCTGGGATTTGGTATTTTTCCTTTGGAGGACAATGCAAACTTCTTGGACGTGTCTGATATTTTGATGAAACCGCTGCAGTTAACAAGGAATAATGAGTTGTTCAACCAGGAGTTTGAAAATGTGTTGCACGCGCTGCAGGTATTCTCAACTTCTTGACTTTGTTCTGTTTCATAGTTTGGGATGTATTGTCAAATGTGGGAACAAATTCTTAGATATGGAGTTAAATTTGTCTAACCTGTTTAGTATTCACTCAAGCAAGATGGGATAGCTTTTAGGTATCACACAAAATTTCTAAAGATAACGTACTTGCCAAGTGCATGAAGTATGGAGGTTTGAGTTCTGTTTGGTAAATCTGTCTATGTTTCATAATTCAGAGATCTCTAAATAAGGTCTGGTTTACTTGCTATATGAACATTTCTTTTAAATTTTGGTGGCGATGTGATAAGTGGTTTAAGTATCCAAGTCATTCCTTTCCTGATCAGGTGGTTCAGTATTACACGTGGAGAGCTTCCGACTTGCAGATACAGGCCACTATATTGGAGGAAGGAAAGGTGATCCCACTGTCCCGATCACAAAGCCAGAAGGCAAGGGATTTGGAATCAGCATTTATAAAGGATCGGCGATTCGCGCAGACGACATTCGGTTGTTCGAGCTGTGATGGGAGTAGGACACCTGAAGTATTTTGTTGGGCCAGCTTTTCTGCTGCTGTTGATTCGTGGAGCGATTATTTGAACGAGCTTCACAAGGATTTACTTAGGAGTTTACCTTACTGGAGACATCATCAGTTGATGTTCGACGTTGCATTTGATGAGCTTTGAATTAGGATTTGTTTTCTGATGCCTCTGCATTTCATAAGCCTAAATTTCCCTTAAGAAGGTAGTCTAACAATGTCTCAACACTGTTCATCGTTGCATCGTCACGGATTCCATCATGAGCTTCTCTTGGATTCCACGCTGAAGGCATCGACCCCGACAAATTGCTTTGATCATGGCATCACTTCACAGCCCAAACTTGAAAGGACGTGCAAGTCATATTCCCCATTTGTGGCTGCCGCTAGCAGCTGGTCTCTTCAAGTTGCTAGCCATGTAACTTTTTCAGAAACAAGAGAAGTAAAATTACGAGAGCGGATGCTCAGTTAAGCTTTTAGCGAGGGAGATTATGAAGAGGTGAACTTCTTAACGGGTATATTTCTTTTTCCTTATTCATCGTATCGATATACATGTCTTGTTTATTTTTCTGCATCAAAGCCGACATACCGCATGTTCTAAAACATTTTCGCGTGTATCGGCTGCTTCATGAACATAATACCCAAAGAGATCCGATCTCTTTATCGGATACTAACCATATAACTTTCTTCTCTCTCTGTGTAAAAATTTTTGTGCTATATTTAGAGCTCCGAGTATGTTCCTTTAGCAGCCGCATGAAGCTGTTTGGAGATGGACCATTTGTGCAAGACTTGTCCGAAGACGTCGTAGAAGACGAGGTCGGCTTGGTCTCCGGTCGTGTTCATGGACAAGAAACCTTGCCCGTCGTAATAGAACTTCATCTCCTCCGGCTTCCACGACTTTATGTCACCCCTCCATGCCTTCGACCCGCCTCCACTAGTAATGAATTGAGTTTCGCTGCAATTTATTTATAAAGATAACAAGAACTTATTGTCACTACGTTGGAGGAGGAGATCAAAGAAAGCTAACGCCCAAACCGTAGCAAACCATACCTGTCTGGGCTAGTGATGTGCTCCAAGCAATGGTCATGCCCATTCACATAAAGGTCGACATTATTGGCCTAATGCAATTGGGAAAAAAAAAGATTAGTAATTGAGACATTATCCTCGGATATAGATGACGTGGAATAAATTTTTTAGTGGGTGCGTATGAATTATGTAGGAATCGACCTAGAAACTGAGAATTTGTAGGAATGACCTGAAGGATGGGGAGGAGCTGCTTGACGAGCTCAATGGTGACGCCGTGGTGACCTGCGCTTTTTATGGTGTGGTGCCCGACCACGATTTTCCAATTTGCTGAGGAGTCCTTTAGAGCTGAATCCACATCCTATTGCAGGCATTTCAAATATTGAAAAGGGACATGCATATGGCTTAATTAGGGGGGGGGGGGGGAATTCTCATTTAAGAGATAATATGCTCCGAAAACATCTAATACGTACCCTCAGGAGGTTCGATAGGTACTCGTCCCTCGGCTCCACGCCCTTCCAGTCGTACTTGTGCTCTCCAGGGTTGGTGAAGTAGTCATCGACGAACGGCGTAGTATCCACGAAGAAGAAATCCATGATTTCTGTCCCAATTATATCCCAAGTCAATCGCTTCTAAGTGAAAAGTGAAACTTAGGGAGAAAATCTGTCTACACGGTTTTGGCCATTCCAGAGACTAATGCCGATATACTAAGAAGGAACATAATGCAATTTACCTGTATTTAGGACATATGACCTGAAGCAAATCCACCTGCTGTCCCTCTCCCTTAATACGGGACTTAGTTGGGCCTCAACATCGCCCCGATAATCGTGATTGCCCAAAACTGTGCGTTCCACGAGTACAAGAACATTAAGATGAAAAAAAAGAAAAAGAAAAACTCTTTATCAGAATTTGTTTACAATCCCTAAATAGTTTTGCTTAGTCCTTTTCTTTGAGGATTGTACAGAGTTGTGATCAATTTCAATCGTTCGGAAGCTACCATTGTACCACGGCTTTTGCAAGCTCGGGGCGGTGTAGATGCCGGTGAATGACTTGGAAAACGCGGGGTCGTCTTCTCCGGTCAATCCGTCTTCGTAGAAGTTGTCCCCGGTAGAGATCACAAAGTCTATGTCCAGCTTTTCTCCGATCACTCCCATCTACCATAATCAATGGGGACATATACCAAAAATCGAAATATCAATTACATCGCGAGGGCTAAATGAAGGTGAATTTATCGAACTACATAAGCAAGCGCGAGCTCGCTCGAGCCACGAAGTACTCTATCTAGCGTTTCTATCGGCGACAAGATTCGGCAAGCCGATCACTTTTCCACGATCCCTTTACCGTGTGCTTCAGTGGTCAAACAAGAGCATTAGAAGTTCTAAAATTGTCTCAGTTGGGATCGGGATCGATTGATATTTCAATTGAACCAAAAACATCTTTTAGGACCAACACGATTGACATGGACAGTCTGATCACTGAGGTACATCTCAATTAGTTGATATTTGGTGAACGTGGAAGGAATTTATCTTAATCTAAAAGGATAAGACGTGGTAGGGGAAGCATCCAACCAATCGGACGGCTAACTCCTCAACATATGCTTTCGAGAGTAGTTTTATTTTTCAAATGGGAGCGTGGCTTTGTTTTTTTCTAACGAGAATTATTAGAAATCACAATCGGAATATCCGATGGAATTATGCTACTTTGATGCGAGGGAGAACATGAATAACGTAAGCCTAAGTGTAATGGTCACGCGTGATCGTGACATTACACCCACATATTGTACAAATCAAAGACAAGAAACCACTTTGGTTCGTGCCTTTTGCTTCTTCTTTTTTCCTTTCATTTTTGGGCAATAAACAAAGCGACCTTTTCCATGACAACTAGGTCACGAACTTGCGACAGGCATGCAAGTTGGAAGCCATGGCACGCGATGTTGTCCGTAAAGAGAATATCGAGACAACTGTCCACATGGTCAATTCAGTCTTAAACCTTTTAATTCTGCCAATTTAATCCTAAATTTTTTGACTATTTGCTAACTATAAATCTTTAAATTGTGCCAATTTAGTACGAAAACTTTTGAAATTCTGCAAATTTAGTCATAAACCTATTATTTTGAGAATTGACAAAAATGATTACATTAATAAATTGCCAAAAAATTTAGGAATAAATTGACAATTGGTAAAAAACAGTAAAGGACTAAATTATTTTAAAAAATTAAAATTAAATTGACACAATTAAAAAATTTAAAACTTAGGCGATTCACTTCATGCGCGTAAAATGTGTGACGAGGAAGGCAAATACCTGTCCTAGAGTGTTAGGTTGTACTTTCTAGGCGGGAGGTTACGAGATTCACTCGCATACGTAACTGATGCAATTTGTCGAGACTTATGGGACTTGCCTTGCTGGTGAAGGTTCTATCAGAAATCGATTGACTTTTTCCAAGACACATCCCCGCACAAAACTGAAGAGGGAAAAAAAAAACAAAAACAAAAAAGAGCTGCGAAATAAATAGAGAGAAAAGGACAGGAATGGATTCTCATAAAAATAAGGAAAAAAATAAAAGGGACATTTATAAAGTAACATG
The DNA here is from genome assembly GCA_028455895.1 of Rhodomyrtus tomentosa. Lineage (NCBI taxonomy): Eukaryota > Viridiplantae > Streptophyta > Magnoliopsida > Myrtales > Myrtaceae > Rhodomyrtus > Rhodomyrtus tomentosa. Next base: position 4,154,642 of record JAPCWY010000003.1, on the reverse strand, counting down.
TGTATATGGCTAACCATTCATCATCAAAATGTTATTAGCTTAGTAGAAAGTAGGAAGGCGGTCCTAAACCTAATCCACGATTTGCAATCCCACTTTTAGTCTTTCGATAATTCGTAATATAAAAAGTTTTGAAATCTTCTATTTTTCGAAGAGCGCGATGGAATTCTTCCGATCAATAACATTAGATTCTTGCCTAATGGCGCTGATAAGTTGCTGATTAAACGGCCTTAAATTGCATTTTTTAGTATATGTCTCAGACTTAATTGTACGATTAAAAGGTCTAGGGAACCTAAGTACGAAGTCGTCTATTAGTATGAATTTTATCGGGTGCAATTTATGTGGGACTAAGACCTCGTTCATGGATCAACTAAACCCTCGGCCATCAGTATTAGTGTTGATATTGATAGGAAAAAAAATATTGAGTGCTTTCCTCAAAGTTTTCGAAATCAACCGACGTTGTTAAGGAGGTTCCAACGTTAAGAAACGCCTAAAGAAAATCATCGCCCATGCAATTGACAAAAGGAGAGAAAGGGTGTACGTGAAAACCTGGGAAGCAACTTCAGATTGGTTGTAGTTCCCTTCTCTTCCCCAGTCCCCGACGACCAAGAAGCTCAGAGTCCCGTCGGGTCTGGCACGGTGCTGGAGCCGTTGCAACACCGACGCGGACGGCGGAACCATGCATAGCCATAACAGCAGGCCGCCCAAGAAGAGAACACGATGCCCGCCTTCAACCATCCTCTCGTTTCGCCACGGAGACGTGTTCAGAGCTCAAAGCAAATCCAAAGATCGGATCAGAAATCAATGAAGGGAAAACGAATAGAGAGAGGATTCGAATGACTTTCTTGAGGCTGATACCTTGTAAGATTCTTGATTAGGGCATTATATATAGCTTCGTTGGGCGGTGTTTGATGGTGACAAGATAGCTTAGGATTGGACGGAAGTGGGGGTTGATAACGATGGATGGCTTGTGGAGAAGAACAACAACGGACGCGGATGTCAATTGTTGTTGGCTTTGACGATGTGCGTAGGTCGTGTGTCCACCAGTTAGCGTCTGAATTTGTCACTGGCATATTAACAAAATGGCTTCCGATGTGTTGCGTAGTCATCCGAGGGAAAGAATCTCTCTCTCCAAAGTCTCGACTGCGATAGATGTCTTTGGCTTCTTCGTCGGGGGGGGGGGGGGGGGGTGGGGTTGGGGGGGACGTCAAGGCCAACGAACCAGATATTCATCAAAGGACATCCTAAACTGTGTATAAAGAAAATCAAATGGATTCCCTGTGGTTAGGGGTAACTGGGTCAGGTCTAATTATCTTAGACTAAGCAAAATGTCCCTAATCTGTTTTTTTTTTTATAACCAGAATGTCCCTAATCTTCAGAGTAATTATCTTTAGAAAAAAGCATTGATCTAACATCTTCTCTCTCTCAACTTGCCATTGCGACTGAGGTTTGGAACTCCTACATGAGGTCGCGACCTCGGATGGGACGTTGTGACCTCGGACGGGAGATCGCCTGAGACAAGGCAATCTCTTGGTCGCCCGAGACTAGGACCTCTAGGTAACTCTTATCAAACTATGGTTGACAAAGTGAAGACGAAGTTTGTCGACAAGGACTTAAATATGAATGATAAGTGAACTTATGGGCGCATGGCAACACTTCTGCTCTAGAAATCAACATCTGCTTTTGAGCATAAATTGATTTTTTCTATTTTTTGAAAGAAGTGTTTACTTCTTCAAGTGACTCCAAAACTACTTCTGGAACAAAAAGAAAATGCTCTAAACGTAGAATAATGAAGTCGCGTAATCAAATGAATTATGATCCAAAAGTCACATTATCGAACGGATTTCTGTTCCAAAAGCACTTTTAGAGCAAAAATTCTACTTCATAAATGTTGTCATTGGAGCAGAAATCCTACTTCAGAAGTGTTTTCATGCGCGCAAGCATCTATAACCATGACACACTCTTAACTTGGGAAAATTACAAAAAAAATTCCTAAACCTATTGCATTTGTGTTACTTCCATCTCAAACTTTTTAATTGTGTCAATTCAGTTCTAAACTTTTTGGATTTGTCAAAGTAATCGTGCCAATCAATTTTAACTGAAAATGTCAAAGTAGCGGTCTAGTCAGCACTGACCATCCTATGTGGCATATCAACGAACGTGGATAATTTTTTTTAAAAAATATTTCAAAATTCTTTTCTTGAATTTTTTTTTTCTGTTTTTCTATTTTTTTTCCCGTCCTTTTTGCCACAGGTCAATCTCAGGTGATGATTGGACACCAATGAGGCCGCCCTAGATGGCCACAGGCAAGGGATGACCTCACTTGGGCGAGGACTGTGATGCTCACCAATGTTTGGCGAGGGTTTCCAATCCTCTCTCATCACAACAAAGGAAAAATGAAGAAAACAAATAAATAAGTTAAAATTTAGAAAACTTATATTTTATGCAAAAAATTGCAAAGATCATCCACTTTAGTAATGATAGTGCCACTTAGGATGCTTGAAGTCCACATAAGTGATTTCTAGCCAAAATTGGCCGGATGTACAATATTTACAAATGAGAGTTGATATCCTGACAGTCTGACAATATAGTCGTCATGTACCACCTCACGATTTTTCAATAAATGAGTGATTTATGCAAAATAAATGGTGATGGTGTGTGGATGCACGATTATAAATAACTGATCGGGGAAGCATTTTTCTATGCAGATTGTCAAGAGGTTTGTGATTAAAAATCTAAAATGATGGAATTAAAAGGTCTAGATGTAGGACCTTTATTATTATTATTATTATTATAATTTTCCCTTGCTAACCTCCAAAATAGCAGGAGCCAAATATTGGTCTTGTTCACTAATGAGCGAGTCGGACGGGTTTCGGCATAACAAAATCGGCAATCATATTTTGCGAAAGAATCGTCGTAACCGCACGAAATCAGAAGAGTTCTTTGATGATTGGCAGCTGGAATTCAAACGACATAAGCTCATTAAACAAATATATAGAAAAACCGATGGACTTACAAATGACAGTTTAACAAAAGATTATTACAAATCTGCACCCAATGATCAAGCAGATATCATAATCTTTTCTCTACACGAAGGAGAAAATTCCTTTGGTCCTGCTCCACGTGTGCGAAACGCTGCTGGAGACGTCGTAAAACGCGACGTCGGCTTGGGCCGGAGTGCTTCTCACGGACATGAACCCTTGCCCGTCATAAGAGAACTTGACCTCCTCCGGATTCGTCGGCCATTTCATCATCCCTCTCCACGCCTTTGAACTGGGCTGATCTTTCCGCATTAAAGTCGCCCCAATCATTTTCGGATTTCATTAACAAGTGCTCATTGAAATTAAATTAAAGGTACTCTACGGTTTATAACGTATTAACAGCCTTCAGATCTCGCATAATCAGTGTCTTGATAATCGAACTACACCAAATAAAGTATGCTTAACAAGTGTCTCGGAAGCAATTGTTAACGGAATACCTTCTCTTTGTAGCTTTTATAAGATTCAAGACAGAAGTCAAGTCTTCCTTTAATCAATAACACAAAAACTAGCTTTTATTTTCCATTAGTACTGCAAAGAGCGGACAATTTCCTGAATGTCTTTTTCTTTTCTTTTCTTTTTTCTTTTTTCCATTTTCATTCCACCTGTTGGACTTTCCTAAGATGATGGAGGAAATGTTACCTGTTGGCAGTTGATACGTGCTGCAAGCAATGATCATGGCCATTGATGTACGGATCGATATTATTATCTTGAACATAGAAGATCGTGAAGGTATCCAGAAAAGCTATTCGTTCAAGGACTTCAGAAATTTCATCATGGTGATTTCTCAAAGGAAGTGGAATTACCTCAAGGATTGGAAGAAGCTGCTTTACCAACTCGTAAGTGCTCCCATGGAGTCCAGCACTTTTGATGGTTATGGTGCCCCGCCATGATCTTCCATTTCGCAACTCCGAGTTCAAAACCAGATCAAGACCTTCTCAATTATCGATCTCGGCTCGTGCTCTCGAGATTATGCCGCATCATGTGTGAGATACATCTGCAAATGCAGAATGGGCGATTTGTACCTTGAGGAGATTAGAGAGATACTTTTTATCTGGGCAAGACTCCTCTCCAGTCATAGTTATGGCCTCCTGGCTTTGTGAAATAGTCGTCAACAAAAGGGTTTGTGTCCACAAACAAGATGTCCGCAATTTCTGCTCTAAGCAATAAAGGAAATTTGATCAGCAGATAAAGTAAGTCATACAATCACAAGATCTTGGTGTATGTCAACCTGAAATATCATTGTTTTGGCTTACCGGCATCGACAATGAAAGATCTCGAGCAGATCCATCTGCTGTCCAATGCTCTGAGAATGGGGCTAAGTTGTGCCTCAACATATCCCCTGTAGTCATGGTTGCCCAACACTGCATGCACCAAAAAAAGACAGAAAATAGTACCGACACGGATCAGTGATCGATGCACACACACACACACACACAAATAGGTCTATCGGATCGAAAACTATTTGATTAACTTGGCCAAGGACTCCTGGTTTACAGGGATTGTAGGCTGAGTTATTTGGCCCATCATAGGGTTCTTAGGAATCAAATTCTGACCATAATTGTAGCCGGAGTTTTGTCCCTGAACAAGAGATTGGGTTAGCTGATTCCCAATAACAGGCTGCCATGATATGTTTTGACATGTTACGTATTCAGTTGTGGAAAACTCCTCATCTCTTTGCCAGTTCAATGAAACCCTTCCACTAGCGCAACCTCATGTTCAGGAGAACTCGCAATGCCCAGATATCCTTTCTTGATTGATAGCTTACTTTCTTAGATACGTTATCTTCTACTTCTTTTTGTCCATTGTACATATCATGTTGTATTGGTAGAGTGTCAAATGTGTGGCTAGGAATTACCACTGTACCAGTGCTTAAGCAAACTAGGTGCCGTGTAGATTTTGGAGAACGACTTGTCGAATGCGGGACCGTCGACACCGGTGAGTCCGTTGTCATAAAAGTTTTATCGCCTGTGGAGGCTACGAAATCTATCTGCATCATCCCGCCAATTATGCCCATCTGCCAAACATAGCTAATTCAAATTTAGAGAACTGTACACAAGTAGATAGCCACTTTTATATGTTCTCAAAATCGAGCATAATTATGCTCCCAAGATGAAATATCAAAGTAGGTTTGACAAATCAAGTAAAAAAATTATACTGGTTTTATATGATCAATAACGCAAATCGATGTGACTAAAAGAGACGAGGGTAAGAAATCCACGACCCAAATCGTCAAAAGTTTCATCTCGTGTATTTCATGATCTTATGCATGTCTTTCACTGCACATAGCCTAGCTTGATGACAATATTTTTCCTAAAGACCCATGACTATATATGTATGTATTCACATAAAGGGCGCTGAAGTTAAAGAATGGCAGATAAAGCACCAAAGAGGACTTGTTGAAGAATCAAGATTATGACCTGAAGAGCAACATGAGTTTGATTGTAAAGTCCTCTTCTTCCCCAATAGTAAGCTCAGATCAATTTTCAGCAGAGAAAACTGATGTGTGTCTTATCCTATATTCGAGGGTGTCAAATGTGCATACAATATGTTCTTGAATTTCATCTCATTATGATATTAATTTATCGAATCGAGAAGAATTATTACGTTGAGTTATTGACTAACTAAATATTTACAATGATTCCAAATCTGACCTACATATTGTATTCATTGATAAAAGACGGGTCTTATCAATAACACGACTCCTATTTCGACTCTCTAAATTTTTGAAGCACTTGTCATGATAAGGCCCATGGCAGCTTCAAAAACCCCATCTCTTGTTATGTTTCATGCAATGGACGTTAAAGACTAGAAATGTTATTACTATGTTTTCACATATGAGAAAATAACTAAAAAATTTAAATCTATTGCAATTGTGCCAATTAAGTCATTAACATTTTTTTGTTAATTGAATCTTAAACATTTTACATTTGAGTCAATTAAGTCTATCTGACAAATTTTAACATGTCGACGCTGACGTGAATGCCAATTGATGCTAATTTGGCAATTTTTAATAATATGCTATTATTTTTTCAATTTTTTTTTTTTACTTTTTATTCATTTTTTCATCTCCTTTTTCCTCCAACCGATCGCTGGCTCTCGCCTCTAGCTGGTTGCCGACGCCAACCGGCTGGACGAAGAAGGAGAAGAAATAAATAATTAGAATAAAATATTAAAATATTATTAAAAAAATAATCCACGTTAGTACCTGCATCCATGTCAACACCGGCCATCCAAATTGATTAGATGGACTGAATTAACACAAATGCAAGGTTTGGAACTCAATTGGCACAAAAAAAAATTTATGACTGAATATGCATTTTGGGTAATTTTCCCTTTTTGCTTCATTGTAGCTAGTGTATAGTTGTAATTTACATATGTTGCAATTTACTAGATATAACTGATAATCATGGAGGGCCACCTTCAAAATAAATGAGGTACGGTACCCAGGACATTAATCTAAAAGAACCGACCCGTAGATTCGAGTACATGTAAATATTTATTTCCAATAATGGGTTCGAAACAATCAGAAATGGAAGTAGTCTTTCATGCGACCAGTCCGAAATCCAAGAGGACCTTTGAAACTAATAAAGACCCAAATTCATCCTGACTCGAATCCCAAAACTAGACAACTAAAAATGAATCGGCCCCGAATTAATCCCGGCCCGACCTAACGTCTACTTTGCAATTTGATGGACCGATAGGACGTGGATTCGAGTATAAGCCGATACTGAACCTGAAGAATTGAAACCAAGCCGACCCGCCAAGTTCGCCACCTTTTGCTGTATCCAGTGCTAAATGCATTATTAATTAGTTCACACAATACTAAGCGAGGTGACTAATTACAAAAAAGAATACAAATTATTATATTATTTGACATGCAAAATTTTATAAATCATATGGAGTACCCAAGCATTATATTATGACTCCTGTTAAGTGCAAAAATCATCCACAAAAGCAAGCAAATTTTCGATGGGCAAAATCCAACGATTGGGCTTTGGGCTTGTGATCTGTTAAGTGTAAGTTATTGTTATATTAACTTTTTTTTTTTTGTGAAATTGACGTGTCGTGCATTCTACGTGTTAGAGAAACAGTTTTTTTTTTCCCCGAAAGTTTGGACTGTTAAGAAACGGAGTACTAATGTATTTCTCTAATAATAATGATGATGAGTGAGGCCGACTTGGTTTTTTTTTTTTATATAAATAAATTGAAAAGAGAGGTACATAACTACAACATAAAGATGCAAATTTTACAAATAAACTAAAACTAGTAAATCAAAAAAGTGAATCAACTTGGTGCAGTCTATAGATACTCGCTCGTTTCACAAGATGAGATCTGTTGTAGTATCGAACACTAACGACGGTCGATCATTGAATCTCGGATCAACATCAATGACGAGTGTTGAAATACTAACGCGCGGAAACTAACCAAGAATGATAAAAAAAAAGACATCAAGGAATGATAAAAGACACTGGAGATTACATAATTCGTTCCAAATATCGATACATACTTTCATAGAGAGAGTCAGTAAGAACAATCCATTATAATTAGAGAATCAGAATTACAATCGTTCAATTCGTTCATGTTTACCAAACCTAAATTATACCCAAATCTCTAGTGTTTACGGATAAAACAACTCAATTGGATATTATAATCTTATGTGTTCAAGCATCGCCGCGCGATCAAGAGGACGGCAATCTTTGTTCGTCACTCTCCATGAAGACTCGTGTGCGCGGCTCCGTCACTGTTTGTGCGGCTCCGTCACTCTATGCAGAATTTTTCTTCTTTTTCTGGATATAGCAAGCGTGAGAAACCAAGAAATCAAAACCCTTGCTTTCTTTGTTTCCCTCAAAAGGCCATGGTACTCCCACAAAGTAGAATAAAGTATCAAATATAATGAGTCCCTCTTTTGTCCTGTAGTGCTAAGCTGAAAAACTGCAGAAGTTATTCATGCATGGGTCCAACTCTTGATCCGTTAAAGATTTTCTTTTCACAAATCAATATATATCCGCAAATGATTTATACTTAACACATATTTAATAATTTTTCACCGTAACTCGATGCTTGAAGCCAAGTCAATAGTACTCAAGCAGAGTTTAAGCTTCGCCAAAGGAACATATTTAGTCCTCATATCTGCAAGGTTCTCCGCTATCGCTATCTTTTTCATAACAACTTTACCATTTGCTAAGATATCTCGGATGAAGTAGTATATGTATCGAGATGCTTCGTTAGCTCATGATAAATCGGGTTATGTGCCATATAAATTGCACATTGGTTATCATAGTATATATCAACATTTTTCTGATCCAACCCAAAGTCCAAGAACAAACCCTATAACTATATCGCCTCTTTCGCTACAAAAGTTAGTGCCATGTACTCTACCTCAGTCGATGACAAGGCAACGTGATCCTGTAAGAATGTCTTTCCACTAATTGCACCACCTGCAAGCGTAAATACGTACCCCGCTAAAGGCCTGCATTCATCCAAGTTATCTGCATGATCAGAATCCACAAAATCAATGGCCTCTTTACCATTGCTACTCCTTTGGTACACTATACCAACGTCTATTGTCTCCTTCAAATATATGAGAATCCATTTCGCAGCTTCCTAATGAATTTTACTATGATGCTTTACACTGACAACTTGTGAAATATTACGCTTAGCGTATACCATAGCATACATAATACTATCCACTGCACTAGAATAAGGAACACGGGACATATATTCCTCTTCCTTCCTAGTCTACGGTGATAACTTAATTAAAAGTTTAAAGTGCTTTGGCAATGGAGTATTCACAAATTTCGCCGACTGCATATTAAAACGTGTTATAATCTTCTCAATATATTTCTTTGGAGACAGACGTAATAATCCAACAGTCTTATTAAGCAAAATCTCCATACCCAATTTTTTTTTTGTAGTATCTAAATCTTTCATCTCAAATTCAGTACTCAATTGCCCCTTGAACACATTAATATCATACATATTTTTCGCTGCTATCAATATATCCTCAATATAAAACAGCGGATATTTCAAGGACTCATCATCCAATTTCCTAAAATAAACACAGTTATCCATTAGACTCTTTGAATAGTCTTTACTAGCCATGAAAGCATCGAAACGCTTACACCATTGCCTAGGAGACTGATTCTGTCCATATAAAGGTTTCTTTAATAAGCAAACATGATCTTCCTTACCCGAAATAACAAATCCTTCTGGCTATCTCATGTAAATCTGCTTCTCCAAATCAATATGAAGAAACGTCGTTTTTACATCAAACTGCTCCAACTCGAGATCGTGTGCAGTAACTAATGCAAGTAAAACACAAATATAAGTATGCCTTATCACAGAAGAAAACACTTCATTGTAGTCACCTCCCGCTAAGTACACAAACCCTTCGCAATAAGTCTCGCCTTATACCTCGCTGCCTCGACACCTGGAATGCCCTCTTTCCGTTTGTAAACTCATTTGCTTTCGACAATCTTCTGGTTCTCAGGAACTTTAACTAGCTCTCATGTCTGATTTCGATGGAGTGATTCCATCTCTTCACTCATAGCTCTTAGCCATTATGATGACTTAAAAATGACCATTGCCTCAGAGTAAGTAGAAGGCTCATCTATCTCCACCTCGTCACCTATAGTTAAAGCATAAGTAATATCCATATAACCACAACGTACCAGTGGTTTAATTTGCATTCGCTGTCTGCCCTTAGCTAAAGTGTGTTGTGGCTGTATTGGTTGTACATTGTCACCGACTTCAAGAATTGCGACCTCATCTGTAGCCTCAATACCTGTTATCTCTGAGGTCTTTAAAGTCTCCACCTGAAACTCTACCTCACTATTAACACTAGGAGTGAGAAAAAAAATTCATGATCCAACCAAATCGAACCGAACCATACCCAACCGGCTAATTTTGGATGGCAACCGACGGGTATGGTTCGATTCTAGATTTCAATTTTCTAGAACTGATATATATCGGTTCAGTTTTCGATTTTGGATGGGAACCATCCAACCGGCTCAATGAACCGGTCCCTTTATATGATGTTAATGTATATTCTTTTGCCCATGATGTAATGCTTTCACAATTTTTGTGAGAGTTAAGCACCTATCTAGTGTAGATGTATTTACTTTCTCTTTACTCGATGAGCAGGTGGAATGCCACCAAGAGAAGCCCATATGATCACACATCACCTTTGCGGTGGTGGTCATATTTTTCTATTTTTCTAGAGCATACATCTTCGAAGAAAGTGAAGTTGACTACACTGATTTAGAAGCAATGCTTCTATGTGAATTTTCGCAATGTAAACGAGACTACTTTAGTTGTCAAAGACTCTCTTTAATGAGTTAACCGGGAATGTTGAAAGAAGGTTTTTGTGATATAAAATAAATGCTATGTGGGGAATGTAATGCCAAAGTTCCAACTCGAACCTTCTCCCTTCAATCGTCAGGGAATAATTTCCTCAGTAGGATCATAATCGGGATTCAACCAAGAACTAGACCAGATCGGCGATTCGGCTCTCGGGTATATCCATGAAAGAAACGGATGGTTCACGGTTCGCATTATGTGGAACCAGTCCTTAACGGATGGTTCTCATCCATTTTAAAATCGATCACCCCTAACTGACACCATAATTTGGTTGCTTTGTTGGTAGTGTATCAGGATTACTCTGTCGAAGTATTGCAGTATTGTCGAAGATTACTGTGCACGGCTTAGTCACTGTTTGTGCGGCTCGTATCTCTATGCAGAATTTTTCTTCTTTTTCGGATATAGCAGGCGTGAGAAATCAAGAAAGCAAAACCCTTGCTTTCTTTGTTTCCCTCAAAAGGACCATCCTGCCCCCACAAAGTAGAATAAAGTAATAAATATAATAAGTCCCTCTTTTGTCTTGTAGTGCTAAGCTGAAAAATTACAGAAGTTTGCCGAGCTCGGGTCAATCTCTTGATCCGTTAAAGATTTTATTTTCACAAATCAATTTAACAAATCAAATATATATCCACAAACGATTTAAACTCGAGACATATTTAACAACAAGCTCACGCCGCAAAATCTATCTTCAGTAACTGTGGTTGCCAAAAGTCGGTGCACGTTTAGGTTGAGCGTATCCAGTATCATCACAGTGTAGAGAATACAACGACATCAAAAGGTTGAAAGAACACATAAAATATTGCTCAATACCTAAAAAAACTTCAACTTTAATATTTGTGACAATTATATCTAATTTTTTTTGCTAAGGAATATCCAAAACTTTTTTGTCTCATAAAAAATCTCAAACTTTTACTTTTGCCTCAATTTTAATGGTCTAATACCAAAAAAAATCCTCAATTTTTACATTTTTCCCAATTCTAATCGAAATGTTTATTTTTGTCCTAATTTCAGTACAAAAAAAAAAAACTCAACTTTTACTTTTGTCTTAATTTTACCAACACTAAACTTTCACCGGCCTAGTACCAAAAAAAGCATCAACTTATACTTTTATCTCAATTTTACCACCGTTAGTCTTCTATCTATAATCATTGCTAGTTAATCTTACGTGATAATGTCACATCATTAATAAATTATACCTTGATAAAAACTTACATAAAAAAATTTCGAAATTCTCTTCTATTTTTTGATATCCCTATATATTGCTGAGAGATATATAATCACTAAAGACGACACATTTCATATTTTTTTTGGCACTTAACAGCCCAAAGAACGGCTAGACATAGAGATATTCCGATGAACTTTTTAAAATCTCGTCGTTTTTTAAACTTACTGTTTCTAAATTTCAAAAATTCATTGATAAATTCAGAAAGAAAATTCGAGTCACGTACGATTAACTAACAGTAATTATGAACAAAAGACTAATTATGATTATGAATAAAAGATTAACGATGATAAAATTGGGATAAAAGTAAAAGTTGAATTTTTTTATACTAGGCTGGTAAAATTGGACAAAAGTAAAAGTTGAAATTTTTTTTTATACTAGGCCGGTAAAATTGACAAAAGTAAAAGTTTTGGGTAGACTTGGGACAAAATTAAAAGTTGAGGGTTTTGTTGGTACTAAGTCGGTAAAATTGAAACAAAAATAAAAGTTTCAGGTAAATTTGGGACAAAAGTAAAAGTTGGGGGTTTTTAATGAGACAAAAAAAGTTTTGGATATAATTGACACAAATGCTAAAGTTAGAAGTTTTTTTGGATATTAGGCCCATAAAATACCTTGTGAATCTTAGATCTACATCTAGATTGGGATAGAAGAGCACCCATATCTAGTTTTAATTCTAGATCGGGAGGGAAAAATTACAAAAAAAGATACCAATTGAAAACAAAATCACTTTCAGAAATGCCAATTGTTGAAGACAGTAGCAAAGAGTCTCGAAGACTTGTGAAGTGTTGGATAATTTGGAGTTATCACCCAAAGTCGGAGCGAGCGAGTAGATCTGAAGAGAGTAAATTCTTCCGAGGCACTCGTCCTTTGATCTTCAGAGCTCAAGGATGTCGATCGCATCATCTAAGAAAACAACGAAAAAGCCTAAAAGATAGACAAAGGGAGAAACAAGCAGATATGAGATGTAGAGATGAGAAGGAAGAAGGGTGGAGGGATAGAGAGGGAGCTGGAGCGAGAGAAAGCTCCCTCTCCCTTGGAAAATGGGTGGCTACTTGGTGTTGGAAACCTTAAGTGAGAGAGAAAGAGGAAAAAGCAGAAAGACGAGAACCTCTCGAACGGAGTGAGGCAGACTCGTTCAAGATTAGGGAAAGTACAAAAAAAAGTCATAAATCTATTATATTGGTAACAATTCAATCATAAATCTCTTAATCGAACCAATGTAGTCCTAAACCATTTTGCATTGGTACCATAAAGTCCATTAGACAAATTTTGGTCGAAAATTGATAACGTGGATGTTGATCGTTCGACATGGCACGATGGTGCAAATGTTGATATTTTTTTATAATACTTTAATAGGCTTTGAATTTTCATACATTTATTATTATTTTGTTATTTTCTATTCATTGTTCTTTGGCTGAGTGACCCTCGTTGGCCATGGACGAGGACTACAACGCTCTCACCCTAATGGCCAATGAGGGTCGCATTCGCCCATAGTTGGTGAGGGCTACGACGCCCTCGCCTAGGGTTAACCGACAGCCCTTGCCAACCAACAACAAAAAAAGAAAAAGAAAAAGCAAAGCACAGAAAAGAAAAAAAAATCATCAGAAAAGAAAACATTTTTAAAAATATCTATGTCAATGTCGGCCGTGCCACATAGGATTGCCGATGCTCACGTCAACGATTTTAGGCTATTGACCAAATGGACTCAATTGGTACTAATGTGAAAAGGTTTAGGATTAAATTAGTTCAATTAAAATATTTAGAACTAAATTGGTACCAATGTAATACATTTTTGATTTGGTACTTTTTATTGAAAATTTGAAATAAATAAATGAATTATACATGAAAAAGCTATGACTAAACCTGTCAAAATGGTCATAGACCCATTTTTTAATCCATATTTAATGTGTTATGTAATTATATGGGTTAGTTATACTTAGTAAATGGGTCATAAGTGTGTTCGGAAGTAAAGCTAAAAAAACATTGTTGTTAGACGAGTTCCGCAACTTGCTTAGGCCTAACCCACCTCCATGACTTTCTCTTCAATTGATCTCATACTCGCTTACTCCTTGCTCTCACCTTAATTTGGGTGTGAGTTTTCCTAACCCACCTCCATGACTCTATTAGATGAGTTCCGCAACTCAAACCAGGTGTAAGATGGGTTCCGCAACTTACTTAGACGTAACCCTCCTCCATGACTCTTTCTTCAGTTGATCTCATGCTCTCTCACTCCTTGCTCTCACCTCAGTTTGGGTGAGAGCTTTTCTAGATTTGGTTAGATAAAAAAAAAGTATTTTAACATTATGTATCATTTTGGGTATAAGTTATGTCGGATATAGGTCATTAGATTTAAAAATGTATAAATGGGTCAAAATTAGTTAATGGCACGTTTGGTTCAACATTTTGAAAAGGATTCAGATTCTTTGACATAGCATTACTGTGACATGCTTACCATAAAACGAAATCAGACCGTCCATTTTCATCCGTTTGTCAAGAATACTCCACGTCACTTAGAGGAGGTTTCTGATTTTTTTTGGGTTGGGAGGGTCATGAGAGAGGATATGATTCAAAATTTTCCCCGCCCAAAAATTTTCCCTTCCCCTCAATCTGTGACGTGGAGCATCCTTGGCTGATGGATGAAAATGGACGGTCCGATTTCGTTTTATGGTAAACATGTCATAGAAATGCTATGTCAGAAGATCCAAATCCTTTTAAAAGCCTCTTGGAGTCCCAAAGCCCCGTGGAAAATATTTGGAGTGCTTATTAACCATTCTCAATGTGCTTTGGGATTCTAACAAAAAAATAAAATAAAGAGCTTTGGGATGAAAGCTTGCCTTAGGAATGCTTTCAACATTTTCGAAATACGAAATGTCCCATTAATAAAATTATTTAGTTGGCTATCTTGTATCAAAACCATATAAAAATCCAATTTTAGCCCTTTTAAAAAGTAAAAACATAGATCTACTATTCATCTTCTTGAATAAGGACAACCGGCGAGGCCAGATCTTGCGGGTGAAGGGCCGACGAGGGGCCAGGCGATTGTTGCTTGAGGTCACATGATCTATTAAGCATCGGCTGCCTGGGTTGCGCAACCTCGGCGAGGGCCGCCTAGGGTCTCGCAACCTTAGGTAGCCTTGCCAGGGGTCTCCCAAGGTTGGGCGACCTCACTCACAACGTCAAATCTGGCGCCTACAGCTTAAGCCCTTCGCCGAAATTGGCGAAGTGTTTGATTTTTGTTTTTAATAATAAAAAATAAATATTGCAATCAAAGCCCTTTGCAAATTTTTGTTACCAAAAACTACTTGACCAATTTTTTTTTTTATCAAATGTCATTTGAATCTCCGCAAAATCTATTAAATTAAAGGCTTTTGCATTTCTCTAAGGTTTATCTTCAAAGAAGAACCAAACGCACCCTAAATAGTACAATTCGGATAGGATCATTTTCAACCCCATCTAAATGGGAAATACTATCCAAACCACCCATTAGACTGGTCTAGATTTGACTCTGATTGGCCCTTTAATTCGAGGGGTATTATTGCACTACGACCTCTGAATTAACCGCTTACGTTATTTCTTGAATTAGTTTTAAGGTCTCGTTCCTTCGAATGAGACCGCTTTGCCTTACACCTCTGTCTCAGGTTAACCACTTCCATGATAAGCACTGTTCACGTAGGCCCCCGACTTCACCATCATGAAGCGACTCGGCTTCTTGACAATTGCAAAACTGCTTTCGCTCGAAACGGCGAGAAGGCTTGAGATCACCGTCGCGGTTTTACGTCGCTTGTACGCTATTAACAACAAACGGGGCTTCATGGAAAGATCCTTTTTTTTTATTGTATCTTCTAATCTCTTCCTCACACTTCTTGAAAGGCAGAGGTCTACACGGAAACGAAAAGGGAAACTGTAGAATTACAGCTCTAACGCTCAATAATGGTGGGTGATATACAAATGCACAGCAGACGTATGAGAGAGAAAGAGAGGGAGAGTCCTGAGTTCGACAATGCCGAGGTCAGTGTCTCGAAAAGACGATGAAGTCATGATTTCGATTTGTGCGGTTGCAGATGACTGCGGTTATCAAATCTCACCCCCAGTTGCAGAACTTTATTGTTTTCTGCAGATTCATTGCAGCAGACGGAGAAAGTCGAGTGCATTATAATAAGCAGGCAGCTGATCTTGATCCACCCTCGCATGGAAGTTCGACCGAAGCATCTTCAGGTGAACAAGAGGGATATAAATAAACGTGATGCATTCGCGGTCTGAATGCTTCCAAGGTTAGGTTAGATACTGTTGCGAGGTCATGCAAGTTCTTTAAGGATTTCCATTGCACGACAGAGTTCGTATTGTAACCCACGTACGTAAGAGGCATAAAATGCACCAACTTGTCTGGCGGTCCCCGCGAGAACATACTTTATTGTATTGAACCAATCGCATTTTGATTTGGCTAGCCGAGTATTTTTCAGATATTTATTACACACATATGAAAACATGAAAATAGAATATTATGAAGGGAAATGCTTTTTTGACAGTCTGACAGTAATGTCATTAATTTCTGACCATAGATACGCACACCATCACCATGTATTTTGCTTACACTCATTAATTGAAAAATCGTAAGATCGGAAATAATGACAGTACTGTCAAGATAGTATCTTTTTATTCTAAATTTAAAACACAATAAGATCATTGATATGGATTGGTAATGAGAGTGTAATATCCTACATTTTCAAGCAAGTTGGAGTATTGGATATTAGTTTTGGAAGGTACGCATGCAAAAATATGTGGACGATTTTCGAGGATATAGATTTGATCCATACATGAAAAATATGATTATCATTGTACCGATAATTTTTTTGTTATTTCATTGAGTTAATAGTTAGTAAGAAAGTGAACAATTAAAATATTCGAATTAAGAGTAAACATGAAGACATTGCTCATTAAGAAGCTACCGCCATTATAAGCAGAGAGAAAATTTCAAATAGGGGTCTGAATTGGAGGAGTTTTCTCAAAAAGGGGCTCAAATTGGATACTATCTCAAATAGCGGCTTAAAGTGGCTAACTCGTTATCAAATGAGGGCTCGGCTCTCCAGCTAGCTAATTTTTCGTTGCCCGGCAATCACATGCATCTCACGTGCCATTATTATTATTTTCCATGATGAAGTCCCGCCCGGCGGCCTTTTTCTCTTTCTTTTTTTCCTCCACTCATCTTCTTCTTCGTTCTCATCCAAGACTCTTCTATTCATCTTCTTCTTGTCCCGCGAGCGGCCAATCCTTCATCAATAAAAAAAGCGTGACTGCGACGGTTCGTGGAATTATGGGGATGCGGAGGCGGTGGGGAGAAGGATGGTGGTTGGGCAATGCATTGTGGTGGGTTTTATTTTCTTAAAGTTGTCGGTTTGGATTTGGGATTAACTAAATGGGATAATCATGGAGGTCTTTTAACTTGGTCAATGAATTGGATTTGGCTAGAATCGAATGTGAAAAAAGGAAGAAGAAGGAAATCTGTTAATGAGGAAGGTGACTTTGTTTGGGTTAGGAATTGTAAAAGGTTATCTTTGAAGCAGATGATAAATAGGTAAAAAAAAAAGAATAAGAAAGAAAATGAAAAAAAAATGCCTTTGGACAAAAAACCCATGAAGCATGGCTTGAAAATGGCATGTGAGATGCATGTGCTTGTCGCTCGGCCCTTATCTGAGACTAAATTAGCCATTTCAAACCTTTACTAAGGACAAATTCCAAGTTTCTATGAAATTTGATCATTATATGACTCTAAATTTGAGACTAACTTTGACCATTATATGACTCTAAAAATTCCAAGTTTCTATAAAATTTTCCAATTTATAAATATTTTAATGGAAATGTAGAGATGGGAGAGGAAGACCCTCACTTTAGGCTAGCGACCTCCACCAACCATCGATGAGGCGCGGTGATGGCTAGCAAAGGAAAATAAATAAAAAAAGCAAAAAGAAGAAAATGAAAAAGTAAAGAAGGAAGACGGAAAAAAATAAAAAAATGGAAAAAAAATGAAAAACAAAAAAGTTGAAAACAATTTAAATTTATAAAAAAAATTAATCCATGTCAGCATCAGTTGTGCCAATCCATGTTAGCATCAGTTGTGCCACGTAGGACGGCCAGAATTCATGTTATCCATTTGGGCAAAAATTTATCCGGTGGACTTAATTTGCAAAACTTGAAAATGTTAAGGATGCAATTAGCAAAATTAAAAGATTTAGGACTGAATTGATAAAAGTGCAATAGATTTAGAATTTTTTTGACAATTTTCCCCATTTAAAGATGTAGTATAGATAATTTGAAGTTCATTTGCTTTCATCCTTGATAATGTTTTCATTTTTACCTTATAATAATGAGTAGGTATAATTTCAAATAATAACTTGGAGCGCCATTGTTTTTTTTCAAATATAGATCTAAAGTGGACTTTATTCGAAGTAAAGGCCTGAACTCACCAACAGGCTAAATCAAGGGCATTTTTCTCCAAAGATATTTCCAAATATAATTTTAACTTAAATTCTAGTTACATTAGATTAAAATTTAAAAAAAAAAATACAGGCGAGAGGGGGCGGCGAGGCGCCCTCGCCTAGGTCTGGGGGAGGGTCGTGGCTATTTGCAAGAGGGCAACAGCCCTCCCCCAAATTGGGGTGAGGGCTGGCAACCCTCATCGAAATCTGAGAGAGGGTTGCCCCCCTCCGCTCGTCCTAGCGAAGGTCACTAAGGGTCGACGATCGCACCAGCCATTGTCGATGCCCATTAGCAATGCGGTGGCAACCATAGGTGGAGGGCCTGAATGTTTTCTTCTTTCGGGTTCTTTTTTAAGTTTTATTTTTTTATGTATATATATTTTTTCATTTTAAACCTAATTTAAGTAAGTTTGGTGTAAAAAAGATTTGGCATCAAAATGACATCTAGGCGTGGCTAGCCCTCACTTTTGAGAGTGTCATCAGTGATCGTAAAAGGAAAGAAGAAGATAGAAAAAGAAAGAATAAAAAAAGAAAGAAAAAAGTAAAGGACGAAAATTTCATTGACTAGTCGATGAGGTCAGACTATTTTTTGAGATTGACATTGTCACTTTAGGATCTTATTTGAAAATGAGAACACTTCAAGTTCTTATTTAAAATAAAATTCATGTCATATCTTATTTGAGAAAATAAAGTCATTTCAGCTCCTTATTTGAAATTTTCAAGATGCACACCAACATACTTTCAATGGGCTTCACGACTCATCCTATTCTTGCTGTTCCTCGTGCAAAGTTTTGTTTGGTATGTTTTTGTCCTCTTGTATACTAGGTTTTGAATATCAATCTTTGGTACCTTCATAGTTCCGACAAAAAAAAACTATTTTTATAGTTGCACATGTTATTTTTATTTCCAATTTACTGAATTTTATGGATTCTATATTCATCTATTTTTTTCTTCTTAATCTTGTAACATCCAGCTTAATGCGAGGGTAAACATCTGATATTCTTCAAAGTTTCGCACATAGAAATCAATGGCAAACGTTACTAGCGCCCTACTCATCGAACAAAAAGGAAAAAACAATCGTAGGTCAATGACAATTAGTTTATGAAATACACACTAAATGACACGACAGATTGCAACTAACTGGACCGTGAAACAAGTTTATCATGCTTGATATCCGTTAAATTCTCTCACTTTACTTACTATATAAGTTTCGTCCGTACTGATATTAGTATACTTAACATCATTTCAATAATTATAAAATTTATTACAAGGAAAATTACCAAAAAAGGTCCTAAACCTTTTGACAACTTGTCAATTCAGCCTTAAATATTTTAATTGTGTCAATTTAATCCTAAATTTTTTAACGATTTGTTAATTTGGTCACAAATATTTTAATTGTATCATTTAGGCCTAAATCTTTTGAAATGGTACCAATCGAGTCCCAAATATTTAGAAGTTTTTTCTAAACTTATTAATTGAGTAATTGATCACCAAAAGGGCAAAATTGGCCATTCATTAAAAGGTTTAGGACTAATTTCGAGAATTATTAAAAGTTTAGGACTAAATTGATATAATTTAAAAGTTTAAGACTGAATTAGCGAGTAGTCAAAAGATTTAGAACTGAATTGGCATAATTAAAAGATTTATGACTAAATTAACCTAAGTGCAATAAGCTTAGTACTTTTTGGATAATTTTTTCAACTATTACATGTGCCACATCATCCAACGACTCCGGGGATTATCAAACTAAAAAGTCCATTTTATGGACTCGTCCACTTGCTCCATTTAAAGTCTTCTGCACATAAGATATCCTCCAAATCAACTAACAAACTGTTCAACACAAGGACAAAAGGAATTTTTTCTTTTTTGACTCCCCTTTGGCTTAAATGTATTCAATTTATTTTCCTTATGATTCCGTTTTCCTTCATTCTTGAGATTGGACAAATGATTAGTGAATTGTATTGTTTTCTCTAATCTGATTGAATGAAACTTATTCCAATCAAGTCGCTTGGTAGGTTGCAAAAATATGGACGTAACTTGCATTCGAACCTAACTTAAAATGAATTTGGATAATGCTTATAACCCTAACCAATCCCCTCTCTCTCTCTCTCTCTCTCTCTCTCTCTCTCTCCATTTCTTTCGTGCATTGGCTTTCTATTCGACCAATCCTCCCCAGTCTCCTCTACCTTGCAAGACTGCAATCTCTCTCTTTCATGTGCCAAAGTTCCAGAATTGCAGCGTAAGTGCAGCCTTCTCTGCATGTTCCTTAGTCATAGTGGCTTGTAATAGTATCTGTTATCCATGCCTAATGTACAGGGGCCTTGCTGATTTGATCAGGTCATCCATCATCATGTGGACAAGATTGGTAGCTAACAAGATCCTGAAGACGGGATTGGGAAGCAATAACTTCGTTGCGGATTTCCACGTCGACGTCGCAGACTCTCTCCTCCACTTCCCGATATTGGAAGAACCCTCCTTGGGCGGCAAGAACATATTGAATTGCCACAAGGACACCCTCAAGTACAAGTAAGCATTTCGAAACTCACCCTCCTGTCTAATTACAGTTTCCCTCGTCCTTCTTCCGTGATTATGCATTTTAAGGCCGCTGCGGGGCAAAAGTTTTATGTCTGCATATTGAATGCTTTAGCAGCTTAAGCTTATAAAGAAGGGTTTACAGTCAAGTTTAACACGATAAAAGTCTAACTTCGTTTGTTGTTCCCTCTCTCCCGTGGAGTTTAGAGTTTTTGTTAGTACTTGGAACGTGGGTGGGATTGCACCGGAAGAAGATTTGGCGATGGAGGACTTCCTAGATACGAGCGGCGACTCTTACGATATCTACGCTCTTGGGTAAGTAGCAAAAGGAAATGGGAAACGCCACCTATTTGCAGGAAGAAAAATCAAAATGACAAATTGGATGATATTAGGTGATTCTAGCTTTGTGGGCCTTCCCATTGGAACGCACAAAAACCAAAATGAGATGAGATAAGTGATTCTTTGCATGGATCAGGTGCTTTTGCAATTTGATTACTTTAAAAGAGACTGACGTGGAATGAATCATATGCTGCATCAGCATGCTTTATAGATAGTGCTGTAGAATAACAAAAAAAAATGCAGAAAATATACACGAGACTGTCCTCCATGTTTTTCTTTTCTCCTTTACAGTGATCGGTTTGGTTCGATAGATCGAATAGCTTAAACAATAATTTCTTGAAGAACTGGTGGAGATCAATTTCTCGCGTGAAGAATATGTCCCTTACCCTTGTTTGATTCAGGTTTCAAGAGATTGTGCCATTGAAGGCGTCCAATGTTCTGGGGTCCGAGAACGCAAATATCTGCATGAAATGGAATTCGCTCATCAGAGAGGCCCTGAACGGAAGCCGGGATTGTCGCCATGGATCCGACTGTGAGAAGAAGAGGATGCATGGGCCAGAGTTTCGTTGTGTTATCAGCAAGCAAATGGTGGGGATATTCATCTCGGTGTGGGTTCGCAGCGATCTTCGTCCCTACATTAGTCATCCCAGCGTTTCGTGCGTCGGTTGTGGCGTTATGGGCTGTCTAGGCAACAAGGTAATGATAAATGGTCAGGTTCTTTTTTTTTTTTTTTGGTAGATTGTCCATAGATTGGAAATGAGATCCTCTATGTTCGTTCACGTCCCCGTCCGTGTCGTCTCGTTCAGTGAAACCATCGATAAACCATCGATCCACATGGATAAGCGCAATTGTGAACTTTTTGACTGAATACATCGGCAATTGAGAATCATCGTCACACTAATGGATACACAGTGAAGTGGTAGAGGATATTCAAATAATTTATGCATCTATCTTGGTTTCTCATGCATGAGATGTTACTCGTAACGTCGCCAAGATTAAGATGGGAAAAAAACCCTTCTTAATGCAAATATCCTCTGTCTGTGTGTATATATATCTCAGAAGGTCTTACCCGGCATTTGAAAAACGAACTCCCTTATGGTACGTTTATTAGTAGTATACTCTACGCCGAGCCACACGATGTGAAAATAAATATTTCCATCTTATTTCTTCTTAATTCTGAATTAATTTGTAGGGGTCGGTTTCAGTTCGGTTTCAGTTGCACGAGACAAGCTTCTGCTTTGTGTGCACTCATCTCGCCTCCGGAGGCAGAGAAGGCGACGAAAAGTGTCGGACATCCAACGTGGCAGAGATTTTATCTCGGACAACCTTTCCTCGGGGCCCTTTGCTTAATTTACCTAGAAAAATTCTGGACCACGAGTACGCGAAGCTGAATTATTTTTTCTTTTGCTGCTTTGTTTTCAAACCATCTAACCAACTCCTTATTTATTTATTCGTTGCTCCTATTTAAAATGTTCCTTCGCTAGAGACCACGAGGGTAAGACGTGGTTATGCACATATCTTGTGTGATAAATTAATCATTATTGCATGTTCACAACTTTGCGTTTGTCTACATGGACGTTGGACAGCCAAAGAGGATTAATTGGTGTTATTCTCCTTGTTTCGTCACTTAAACTATTTCACGTGGTTTGAGTGGTTGTTGAGGAATTGTTTTGTTGTATCTCCAACCAATTAAGCTACGTAGTTAGATAAACCGCCCGAAAATGAAGAGACCTGTAGGGTGAGCCTGTCTACTTGCTGTATTATCCTATAGTTTAAACAAAGTTGACTTGCTAATCAATGCATAAACGATCGCGATACCCTGATTAGCGGTTCCTAAACAATATATTAAGCTTCAAAATATCTGTTTTTTCTCATCTGACTGTGTTTGGTATGTGGGATGCAGTCAGGTTATTTTGCTCGGGGACTTGAATTACCGTATTTCCTTACCGGAAGCAACCACTCGAGAACTGGTGGATGGAAAAGAATGGAAGGCATTGCTAGACAAAGACCAGGTAGATTTTCGAGATTTTGTTAGATACAACCATGCGAAATAGCTCTCGAAGCAATCTCATGATAGAACATCATTCTGTTCATAATAATTGGAGATTATCTGTCATTACAATCCTTAGCTACGTATTGAATTAAGTTGCTAGTATTACATACATAAGGAATCATATTGGTCTTTTGATATTCTATATTCACGATGAAAACCTTAATTCTCAGTTCACATCGGTTCGTTCTAAAAAGTCATCTTTTTTGGTTGTTGTAAAATTGAAGCTGATGATGGAACTGATGAACGGGCATGTATTACAAGGTTGGAGCGAAGGGACGATCAAATTCGCCCCCACGTACAAGTATATTCCGAACTCCGACTTGTATTACGGATGCTTTCAAGGGAAAAAGGGAGAAAAAAGGCGTTCTCCGGCATGGTAAATTTATTTTCTCAAACTTCCGTCGCTGAGAGCTCGAAAAGAATAAGCATAAAAAGTTTTGTTTTCCTTTCATTTTATGTAGTTAATCTGTTTCCTTTACTTATGCAGGTGTGACAGGATAATTTGGAGGGGAAAAGGTTTGAAGCAACATTTGTACACACGAGGCGAATCGAGGCTGTCAGATCACAGGCCGGTGAAGGCGATATTCACCATGGAGGTCGGGGTTTCACAAACGTTGAGTGGTCTTCGGAGCTTATTTCTATCCGAACGATTCGATCAGCTCGCGACCCGATTCGAGGTCTCATCCAAGGACGATGAAATGCTATGTAAAGGCGGGTCCAGCTTCCAAATTTGAGGTCTTCATCGGAGAGATTATAGCAATACACTAAAGGAAGTATAGTGACGCTTTTATTTTAACTTAAAAGGGAAATCTGAAAGCTGCAGCCCCACGAGAAGCTTCTCGGATTTACCTGTGTTTTGGTTTGGCGAGGAGTGTACAGTGTGACCTATATGTCTTTATCATGCATGTATCGTTGCTTAATGGAAGATGTCCAACTCATCCATCCCTTTCATCGGATTTGAAAATTAGGGTTTTGTTTTGGTCCAACGATTGCGGCAGGAAATAATGGACAAGAGAATGCTTCCTACGTTCTCACCCTGTTAGGGCCTTGGCATGCTAACCCTCCAGGCAGGCCAAGATTAATATTTGATTAAGTTAAACATTATGAGCCAATGATTAGGAGCAGCCCGGGGATCAAATTGGTTGGAGGATCCCAACCACAAGATTTGTCCAGATTGGAAGATCAGGACACACGTAATTGAACAAGGAGGCTTTGATTGGGCCATGGTTTTGCATGGAACCACGGAAGGGCATCGTCGCTTTGCGTATGCGACATCTTCGATGGCTTATTTTATGCCAAGTGAAGGGACAAGAACTGATGATTTATGGCAAGTGGGTTCGGGAGATTATGGCTGTCTTTAGGCCAATAGTCACTCTGGTTTTAGTGCGTGGGTCATTTTGACTCGTTCCGACAGGGACTAAATGTGATAACATTGCTTTAGATTGACTTGAATGGTGATGGATTTCCTCTATTGAGAAATAGAAGAGCAGCGTGTTGCTATTCAGTCTCGATCGACAAGATAATCGACGACTATCGAAGGTGAAAAGGTCACTCAATAATACTCACACAAAAGAAGCTCTCAAGAGAGGAGATGGATGAAATATCTAATGTGTTGTATTCACCTTGTTCACCTTACTCACCTCACAGAAACAATTACAAGACTCGTCTATACATATGCATACTCTTCAACTACGTAACCTTTCGACTGACTCGTTAATAGACTCCTAAAAATATGAACAGTTAACATCGAGAATATAGAAGGACTCTTAAAAAGAACAATACAATAATGATACTAAACACGCTCGTCGAATAAACATCGATTGAAAATCGAAAAGTATATCGACAACCACCAAAATATGAAGAGTCGCAATTAAGGAAGAATCTAGAAATATACGGTGGTATTTTCAATATCCTCTTCTTTTGTTCCGCAAATAGAACTCCAATTCTCGACGAAAATGAGAATGGCAGGACCTGTTCGTCTGGCAATCTTGATGGCGAAACATTTTCACCACTAAGTCTTTATTGGCGGGTCGCGTTTCGACCAATCGTAGGTTGTGCTCCGCCTCCCGGCGGGAAAGATATATAGCAATCTTTTTAATTTTCTGATTTGGGGTTTTTCACAAGGTCTAGAAACAGATGAATGGTAATGTCGGGTTTGACCAGAGAGTTCCAAAGTCGAAACCATATGGCAAGTTTGCAAATGGAATTTGATGTCGACACCTTGTACTGACCAATTGGGCCTTGGCATGCTAACCATCCAGGCTGCCTCGGGAGAGAACATCAACGCTTCTAACAGAACATAAGGCAAGTTTACCTTGGTGATTAAAGCTACACAAATTTTTACTTAGGTAATGAAAATTAATGCAGATCATAATCTAACTAAACCCTTCTTTCGGTTCTCTGTTCTACTCTCGCCTTACCCCATTACCGAACTGCTAAAAAACTTGATTCTGTGTGACGACGTCGGTACCCAGAAGAGGAATATCGGTAAATTGAAGGAAACTATGCAAATATGAAAATCATCATTGTTTATCCCGTAAAAATGGAATGGATGAGTCATATTGAGGAAGAAATAGTCTCACCATTTTTTATTTTTTATTCTGGATTTGGATCGCCTGACATTGATGTTTCTGTAACATGCTTATCATTACTCAAATCAGGCTGTCCAAATGAAAATGGACGGCCTAATAAGAGAAATGGTTGTGATTCAAAAGATTTTCAAACCCTAAAAAAATTCTCACTTTATTTTTTTTCCTCCTCAACAAATGACGTGGCCCATTCTTGGCCACCCATTGTGATTTGGACAACTTGATTTGAGTAATGGAAATCATGTCACGAAAACCCCAATGTCAGATGATCTATATCTTTCTTTTCTTTCCTTTTCCTTAACTTTTTTTTTTGGTAAGGTCTTTTTCCTTAACTTTCCGTCCTTGAAAAGTCAGAGCTTTTTAAAATCCTACATCCTTGAAAAGTTGCTACCATCAATCTAGAAAAATTGATGTCCTTTCAACTTTTTTGGAGGCCTAAAAGAGCAACCATTGAAATTACTATCTTTTCCTCATTCATTTAATCCTGATCCATCCAATTCCTTCCCAATTTCAAATTTCCTCAAGCGTTCGTCCCAGAAAACAAAAGTTGTAGATCCAAGAGTTTTCGTACTTTTGATTTTGGAATCGAATCATTTTGATCTGTATCGAAAAAAAGTTACGATCGGTATCCCGATCCAGCGCATAAATGGAATTTATGACTGTCCTTGTGATGGATTTTCCATATGTACAAGTGGATCTTGGATTACAACGCGACTCTCTCTTAAATCCATGAGGATGACGAAATCCGGTCCGTCTTGAGAGCACCTCAAACGAAATTATTTCGCTCCATGTCTACACTTCCATGTCTTCGATTGCACCTTATTCTTCTTCTTTTATTGTTCTCGATTCAGTTTTGTAACAGTTGCATTTGCTTAGGATTCGCTATCCGGAGGAGAGGATTGGTCAATTGATCACTTTGCAAGTTCTGAGTGAGATTGATCATCGAAGGAGGTTGATTTTTCTTTATACCGAGTGGCAAAATTTGCTTAATTGAGGAGCTTGATTCGCAAATGGCTTTTTTTTTTTTTTTAAGTATTGTATGAACGGAATTGAACCGAACTAAACTTCTTTCGGATGTATTCCTGCAGGGCCTCGGTTCGGGTCACAAATAAGTATGTCGTCTTCAATGTTCGGTTTGGCTTGCGTCGGTAAAACCCCCTGAACTGAATTACAAACACATTTCAGTAATATGAGACCGGCGAGCAACTCCAGTATATCACCTAGCAAGAATGGGTAATCTATGTTAGCTCGAACCGTACACAACGTAACTCCCATCTTCTCTTGTTACTCAATCCTTTGTCTTGGCCCTTCCCCATTCTCCACGTATTCCGTCTCCAGGCAGCCATGAGCGCGTCCTCCGCCTCGACGACGACAGGAGGCTCCATTGCAAATCTTGGATTGCCATGCGGCCGCGATATGGCCCGCCTCCGTTCAGTGCCACCCTCTCCTATGCTAGGTTTACCGCCACACGCTAACAAGAAGATGTGGCCGGATCAAGCTGATGGGGGTCTCTTACCTCAGATCTGGAAGGGTCCAAACCAATGATGCCTTTAAAACCAACATCAATGGGTCAATTCTCACCGGATTCGCCCGAATAAAAGATGAAAGATTGGTAGATGGATTTACGAGAGGGGCGAGGGCGAGGGCGAGCTCAGCTGAGCAGAAAGGACAGAGTCAATGGTGATCGTAGAAACCCTAAAATTTTCCCGTGCACGGAATGAACAGAAGCTTCTATTGGAGTCGGGCTGCACCCCTTCCGATCAAGATACTTTAGGGAGAAGTGAGCTGCACGTGGGATCGGGAGCCATTGATCAATGAGGCCAAAAATTTGCTTATTGGCTTCAAGGACTCAAAGCTAAAACATTGCAGCACGAACTCTAATCGAGTTGCGGATTGGCTTGCAAAGTCCCGTCGCAACCAGCTCGCCGGAACTGTTACGGGATTTATTTTGTTCGGAGTCAAGTTTTTTGTCCTCAATTTTTTCAAGTTTGAAAATTAAATTTTCTCATATTCAAAGCACTATATTTATCGTATTATTATGCACGGTTAATAAATTAAAAATGGATAAATTAATGGGATAATTACATAAATGATCCCTGAATTTGACTGAATGTGTAATATGGTTCATGAACTTTTAACTTATTCAATCTAATTCTTGAACTTTAATATAATGTTTAATATGACTCCCAAACTTTTAGTTTGTTCAATGTGGTTCCTATAATTTTGCTACATGTTCAATATAGTCCCTGAACTATAGAGAAATATTCAATGTAATTTTTTTATTAATTTTAAATCAAAGATAATAATGAACATTTTCCTATGATTTATGGACTAAATTGAATATGTACTGAAAGTTTAGGGATTAAATTGAACAATTTAAAAGTTTAGGG
Source organism: Rhodomyrtus tomentosa (assembly GCA_028455895.1). Classification (NCBI taxonomy): domain Eukaryota; kingdom Viridiplantae; phylum Streptophyta; class Magnoliopsida; order Myrtales; family Myrtaceae; genus Rhodomyrtus; species Rhodomyrtus tomentosa. The sequence goes on along the minus strand of JAPCWY010000003.1, from coordinate 4,126,648 downwards.
ATCAAATCGCATATTAGGCTAAAGTTCAAGGATTATATCAAAAAAATTAAAATTTCAGAAACCACGATTACACGTTATATCAAAGTTCGAGAGGTTATTTGCATCATTTTCCCTAAAATGACCAATTTTAAGGTTTTCGGCAATCAATGATTTCTATGCGCGTATTAAGCAATAAAATAAAATAAAAAAATTGACCAATTTGAAGGTTTCTGCAACAGTCATTCCGCTTGAAACCGGCGGATGCGAAGGAGAATGTCGGACGTGAACGATCATCGTTCGGACGCACCGCGGCTTCCGGTTGTGGAATTCCTCATCCTCTCCACGCAGGTGAGTCTTTGCTCCTCAGCCTTATCGAATCACTCCGCTCCTGACCACGCGAGTTCCCTCTCGGCGTTGATCCGATTCGCTGTCGTGACGCGGCGCGCCTATTTCCATTCGCAGCGGCTCGGAGTCGATCCGGTAGTCAAGTACACCGCTCTGTCGCTCTTCGCCGATCGGTTCTGCGCTTCTCTCTCCAGGTTCGTCTCGCTGCTTCGCCATTTCCAGTTTGGAACGATGATGCGCTGGTTCGCCGTTTGTAATGCGTCCCTTCGCACGATTTTTCGAACCTCAGAGGAGCTTCACTGTTGCTATGTCGTTGCCTTGAGTGAGGTCAGGTTGAATTCGTCTTGGCAAACAAGCGTCGGATTGAATCCCTTTGCAAAGTTGCTCCAAGTTAATCTGAAAAATTTCGGAGCCATTGGACCAGATACTGTTATGTTTCTGTTGTACGTTGTACCTTTTTTTTTGTTGTGGGGCGGGGGGTGCGGGAGGCAATCTGTGTTTGATCAGTTTGTTTTAGGAGTGACAATTCTGGTGGTGTTGTTTGCTTCGTCTTAGTTGCTAACCTGAGGCTTAGATACTGTTGTTTTGCTTTCATTACCTTTTTGAATCCCCTTTTTCTTAACATCAAATTTGATCAGATGTCTATTTTTGAGACTGAGACTTAGATAGAAGGATATCAATGATGCCATACTCGTGATTTCTTTCTAAGGTGGGTGATGATCGGGATTGCCGATAGCTGTTTTGGTACTGAGTAAGCAACCTTTCCTTTGTAAAGGTCTGAAGGGATCAATGCCACTCAACACTGGCTACTACAACCTCTGAGAGAGAGCAACCTGCAGTTATTTTCACTTGTCTCTATCTGGATCTCAAGCAAAGTAAAATCCAGTACTTTGGCATCATCAGAACATTACTTAGATGGCTGCCTTGTTATCTTTTGATATGTGTCATATCTAGCAGATACATCTGTCTCGCCCTTTGTCTGTAAAAACCTTGAAGTCTTGGGGGGATCGCATCATCACCGAACAACATTTTACAACTCGAGACTTTTCCGAAGCAGTATGCTAATTACCGTCCATAAGGGTTGAAAATAGCTAACTCTTCTTTTATGTATCTTGCTGTGATTAATGAGGCTGGCTTTGCCTAGGAAGTGATCTTTCTGCAGGTATAGATCTTGGTAATCGGAATTAACATTTCTTTCTGTATTTTCTGTCGAAAATTGAATGATGGATCTAATCATTTCAGATGCTGAACTTTGAAATTGGATCTGCAAGTGATGCTTTCATGTTTCTCGAGCAACTCTACTTCCAATTCAAGCAAGTCTTTTTTCGTGCCTTGACTCTGGCTAAATGAATTTAGCTTTATGGTTTCTGCTGTGAGGTGCTTTAATGTTTCCATGTGCACTTCAATTCAGGGAAGTAGCAGCAGTAGGGAAGCTTTTGAGTTTCCAAGCATGCATGGATGTCATGGACCTTCTCTATGAAAAGGAGGAGATGACAAGGCTTTATCGTTCTCCTCGTCCTCTTGCAGCATCTATCTTGGCATGTTTTAACTGATATAATATACTCAGATAAAGAAAACACCTGTTTTTATCTAAGCTTTTGCACTCACTTGCAGGTTTGTTCCTATCTTATGACTGTCCCAAAACAGAGTTTGGAATTTCCAATTCTTGCTTGGGGTACTATTTCGTGTTCAAGTTATTGCCTTTTCATCTTCTCCACGATTGTTTGTCCGTGACCAAAAAGTTACTGGACTAAGCCTTAATATAATGTACCTTAACCATAGATATAACTAGAGCTCTTCATATTATGACGGTGGTCAACTCCATTTGTTAGAACAACTCCTATCGTGTCTCTGCGCCTATCCTACCCTTTTTTTATTCTTGCTTTATGAACCCTTATTGTTTTGTTGCTTTTCGAGAACATAGATCTTTTGCTGTATATGCACATTATATTAATGTGCACTAGTCCTCTTTTTCGTCCACTTAATCTAATTAAATTACTGACTCTCTCTTTTTCTCTCACAAACAGTACCGTGCATTGTTTGCATTCACATGAACTGCTTTTGATGATTGTTGAGCTGCCTACAAATTCTTTGATATGCTCTGCTGATATTATGTTGGCTTGTATCTCCACATCACGGTAGCATGTGTTGAGTTTTCAAGTATTTCGCTGACTCCTTGTTTTAATACTGTTTCTGGATTGTCAGTGTGTAGAATAGACGGGCATATTGATATTGGAGGTGACTTTTGGTTGTTGAGATCATTTTTCACTGGAGTGACTGCCGAGCTGAAGTGTGAAAATGAAGAACTTGGGATGTTTCTAAGAATTTTTTGCTTCTGCATATTGATTACCCAGAAGACTCCAGTATTGACTTGCTTCTGTTCCACGGAAGATGACGGTTCCCCTGTGTTGCTCTTTAAAACGCCAGGACCTCTTTTTCGACTTATTTGAATGATGAGATTTGAACTTTGTTTCAACCTAATTATCTGCAATATTCAAGTTTCATCGTTTGAATATGAATCCATATTAATTGAATAGACTTTCTGTTGTTGCAGTGAATTTTGCAGCTTTGTGCAAAGAAGAAGAAGTCAAGGAACTGGTGAAGATCATTCTTGGCCATGTCTTCGAGCCTACCTGTTAGGATGGAAGTGCTGAAGAAGGAAACTGCTCAACGAATATAATGCTAGTGCGAGGTCCTTTCCTTTCTTTTTTCACATATTTTGACTTGTCGCAACATAGTTCTTGTGGATAACGACGCTCAAAAGGAAAAAAAGTGGAACAGAACAAAATACATGCTTCGGAGAAAAGGTTTTCGCGGGGTCTGTTATGCCTTTCACCAACAGCACAGTAGTTATCGATACTTGAGAGTTCTATCTATAGGCATGCAAAATTAAATAACCCGCATGCAATAGTAGAATTGACGAATAGTGCAGCTGGCAAAAAGTCTTGGTAAAGTTTTCATACACGGGTGCTTCGCTTAATCAAGTCGGATGTTCTCTTTATATCTCCATGCGGTTGATATGACCAAAGGAAGGAAAGTGCTTATTTGAGCTTTCGGCATACGGTGCCATAAGATATGTGTATATATGCCAATAAGCAGGAAGAAATACTTCTACTTAATTCGCTTGCCGATAGCATACACATATCGCCTTTCCGAGTACACCGTTTTGTAATTTGACAGGTAACAAGAGAATTCTGTGACGGGTCCGATACCATAGCAGCTTTGACAATTAAAAACCCCACCAAATGTGCTTATAAATAGAAGAGGCGAAGGTGGAAGGTTGGGATGATTTCTCTTTTTCGATGGCAGTAATCTTTCAGTTCTCGAGACCATCAAACTACTTCTGCAGCATGTGGAAGATGGTGAGGTTGTGCGGCGGAGGTGGGGAAGGGGACGGGGGCGGCGGAGGCATAGTCCTTAGTGGGGTTATTACAATGTCCCCATGGGTTAGAGTGTGATGCCTCTTGCGCAGTGGTCGGACGGATGGTTCGGAAGCCACCATGACCTTCTCAATCTTTGCCAAGTCCTGTGCGTCTGCTCTCTTCCTCATGCTCTGCGCAATTTGCTCCTCCTCTATTCGAGCACCCTTCATCAGCAGCATTCATTTTCACTCACAAAATAGTCAAATTAACAAACTTGTCTAACCAAAGATACGTGCAGATGATTGCCACGTCACATGCACACTCGCGGTCAGATCATCATGAGAGTGGGATACACGCAAATCTATCTTGTGACGGCCTTTGGAATTCAACGATTCTCTAACTGCAGATCTAAAAAGTTTCAAGTTTCGCCAGCCTCTCAACTGGCAGACAAACTTACTTTCATGAGGTTATTCGCTGAAGAAATTTTAGCGAGCTTCCCTTCCTGTGCGCAACTAGATGAGTGAACATGGTGTAGAACGTGGAGGAACAGCTTTCGGGAAACAAAGCTTACCGGAATAGCGGAAGTGCTGAGCATGGGGCATTTCACGGGCTGATCTTCGTCCGGCGGTTCGGTCGGGTGCTCGAGGGGCCAGAATTCAATCTCCAATTCCACCTCATGGTGAGTATGATGATGGACTTCCATACGATTACCTCCTCCCCTATCCTGCGTGCCTCCTGTCAGCGAAGCTCTCCGTTCCTCTGCATTCTGATGCGCCAAAACTCACCTCAGCTGAAAGTAAATCAAATCCAGAGAGAGAGAGAGAGAGAGAGAGAGAGAGAGAGAGACTCACAGTGTCATCTCCAGATGAAAGTTCCATGGAGACACGTTGAGAAGCTTCAGCCTGTGAATTTATTGCAGGGGAGAGAGAGAGAGAGCATGAAAAGGAGGGAGTGGGAAGGAGAGGTGGCGGAGTGTGATCACCCGCACAGTCACGAGGATGGAAAAAGATGCTGCCACCAAGTTGCCTCTTTCATTCGTTTTGTGCCATCCATTACGTTTTTAAGTTTTACCAATCTCTTTAGTTTTCTGGGGAGGGGGGCAACTTTTCCTTTTTTCTTAGCTGGGTCCTCTCCTCCATCTCTGCTGGGAGGGGGAGGGGGCTGGACAGGGGCTTTCTCTTTTCACTTTCTTTGCTTTACCAACAGTTGCGAGTGTTTCTGGGTTGAAAAATCTCACCAGCGTTCCCAACTTTTTCCTTACCATGCCTTTCTTGGGTTCTGGAGAAGACGGGAAATGCGGATGAGAAGGGGATGCACAGCGAGAAAGAAGAGGAAAAAAAAAAAAAAAGCAAGAGAAAGCGAGGGCGGAAAGCACGAGATAGCGGCTTGCTGAACCCTGTTTCTGTAAGCTGTAAAGAGTGCAAAGGCGTAGACGTCCACAGAAGCCCGTTTTCATAAAGCCCAACAAAGAAGGGAAGGACAAAAGAGAGGGAAAGCTAGTTCCCCGTAAAGAATGGGAAGGCATGGGCACATGATGAAGATCTAGGAACCTGAAACCTCAAAAAAAAAAAAAAAATTCCGTCATATCTTGCATCCTAAAACCTACCCAGACAACATCATTACATCTATCCCAAATTAATTGAGTCGACGGTCGATAAACCCAAAAATAAATAAAATATAATCAATACCATTTGAGGAAAAAGAAATAATTATATAAAGATAAATTAAATAAAAATAAAAATATATACAAGAAAAATGACTAAAAAGGATAATCGGGAACATATGAATTTTGCCCATGCACAATGTTAATAGCTTTCCTTCATTCCGTCCTAATACAAACCGTACGCCAATCTATTTCCAACATCATTAAATACTGTTTTACTACTTTCTCCCAAATAAGTTTCGGCCAAACTCGAAATAAAACACATAACATCAAAAGGTTTCTTAATCCCATACACTAGAAAATTTTTATAAGCTACTTTCAACATCCTCGCCTAACCTCAAAACGAAACACACAACATTTTTTTTTGTCCAAACGAAACACGCAACATAAAAAGGTTTCTTATTTCCCGATCCGATTCTTCGGTTCCTGGTGCTTGATTCCCATATTCAAGTTAGATTTAGGAATAATGAACTGAACCACACAATAAAACCATCTCCTCTCTCGCTCTCACATCGCCACCATCGACCATCATCCACTCTCCGGTTTGTCCAAGTCATGAACGACAGGGACGGACTTACATCCGAGGTTGTCATGTCATGTCCAATGACTTTTTGAGTTGCCATAGTCGATATTTTGAACCCGTTGTTGGGCAATGAATCCTCAAGCCGTCCCATATTGGAGGAAACTCGACCCTGAGGTTTGAAATATCGAGTATTTAGATTTAATGAAGTCCATTCAATCACTGACGATTTTCGCACCCTATGTTCTATATGGTATTTTTCTTGTTTGAATATAACTTTCACACCAAGACTTTTTGTCTTTAAAAAAAAAATCGTTGTCATAGTAGGAGGGAGGACCCGGATTCCAATTTTAGAATATTTAATTGAAGTCATATCTACTTCATCGATTCATAACCCAAGAGTCCAAAGCCGAGAGCGAATCACTGCGGGTGCTCATGTGTCAGAAATTAGGAGTCCGCATGGTAACATTTTTGAAACAGAATTTTTGCTCCATAAGCGCTTCAAGAGCAGAAATTCATTAGCTAACGCAACTTCTGAAACAGAAATTCGTTTGGTTATGCAAGTTCAATTTTTTATTTCTGAAGCAATTTTTTGGTTTCAGAAGTTGCATTTGAGCGAATTTCAGAAGTAAAAAAAATTACTTCTTTCTAAAAATTAAAATAAAAAAGAGACAATCCGTCGTCAATGACCGTGTCTGCCACCACTTGTCTCCTTCGGCTGTTAAATAAAAAATATTTTTTCTAAAAATATAAAGTTTATTATTCAAAAAAAAATTATAATAACTTTTTCACTAAATTTTGTATTGCATGAAATTTTATTAGAAATATCTTTTTTTAATGAATTATAAGAATTAAATGTTCCATGATTTTGTTAAATGGCATTCTGCAAAGACACAATCGTGGCAAAATGGATCGAGCAATTGATCCAAATTGGTTAAATGGCATCCCACAAATATTTTAAAGTGGACCGAGCAATCCCACAAAGAGATAATTATACTATTGTTGTTGGTGTCTTTGAACTTCTCAAGTCACCTGTCTTGTTTCTCAGACTCTTCAAAATAATGTTGAGAAGGCAAAATGCACATATATTTCTGTTTGTCGATATTTTTCGCATCTTTCAAAGCATTATACAATATTTGTTACTGTCATTTCAAATGCACTAACTTGAAATTTCTCCTTAGGTTCTCAACAAATGTCAAACTAAATTGTCGAAAAGCATTGTTGCTTGTCATAAACCAACTCATCCAGTGGTATAGTTTACTAAATGTATCATGATGCACCTTTGAACTATAGACAATTTAGGCACGAAGAATGTTTAGATATTATGCTCGTTGCGACATAAACCACACTAGAGGCACAGGCAAGAAAGGAACGGAACTACTGTGCTTTTAGCGTGAATATATCAGCTTACCCATCTATTCATTAATAGAATTTTTCACATAAAATTGGTCCCAATTGCATAATATAATTAAATGACAAAGTGTACATAAATCCATCAGTATTTGTATTTTACTTTACTCGAATAATATACATTTTAGGATAGGATCAATAATTTTTCATAGAAGATTTTATGTTGATAATATTCAGAAGTAGAAATTTTCAGCTGTTACCAAACGAATTTCTGCTCCAAAAGAAGAAATGTTTTGATGTTATCAAATGTCTTTATCTAATCAGAAATTAACTTCCGGAGCAAGTGCAAAAAAAAAAAATTAGCTTCTACTCAAAAGCAAAAATAGAAAAATTTACTTCTGGTTAGAAGTTGATTTCTAAAGCAAAAGTATTGCTAGATTCATTGTCACAATCCAATAGCACATCTATGAGCATTGGACTTGCTAGTTTATCCATCACCCAATTAAAAATAATTCGCTACCTGCCCTTGATCAGGGGCCGCCAGTGCTGGTGCCTATGGCAACATTCTGGGACATCTCTACACATAAGGAGCAAGCGCTGAACACGCATGTTATTTGAGATTTCTTCACAATAACATGACTCGAATGAAGTTGCCTAATCTAATAACAAATTTCTCCCACCTCAGTAATTGGCACTTCCCTAATACTAGGGGTATGCGTGGTCCAAACCGATCTGTTCCTAGTATGGAACCAAAGACCGGACCGATGATCTCGGTCCCAAATTTTTGGGATAAAGGATCATTTGCTTATAAGAATCTAACCCATACATCTAAACTAACAACTTTCAATCTCAACCATCAAATCTAATAAAGCATACATGACCATCGTACAATCATCGCATGAGATCGAAACGACCGAGTAAGAATGGAGACGAGGAGAGCAAGCGACGGTTCAAAGACAATGGCCATGGTATGTCTCGCTAGTGGCTATAAGACTCGAGAAGAGTGACGATGCTGACTAGCGAGAGGTAGGATCTCGAGAGGAGCAAGCTGAGTGTGACGTCTTGAAAATTCAACCTTTGTAAGCGATGAAAGTCGATTAAATGGTATGAATATAAAATTATAGTCGACGTCTATTTTGGACTATAAGGATCGAAGAGACGAAAATTTAGACGAATTCTAAACTTTAGATTATTTCGAATTGAGTTTCGAAATTGAATTGCCGTTTTCGCAATCGATCCTAACCCTGACCGAGCTTGGCTAGTGAAATTACCGAAATTACCATTCGTTCAGTATGCCCAAAATTTCGTTTCAGTCGCAGCGCGCCAAATTACCATTTTACCCCCCTCCCTCAATTATTCATACACATAGGACAAAAAAAATTAATTTTTGTCCTTGAAGTCAAGGTGGAACCCACCTTCTGCTCTGCCCAACGTTACGTCGCTTCTTCCTCTGTCCTCTTTTTCTTCTTCGTTTATGTTCTTCTTCTTCGTTCTTTTTGGCCGACGACCGACTCTCCCCTTGAACCGATCCAATCCTCCTCTTATGTCGTCGTTTTTCGCGATCGACACCTCACCACCGATAGCCACCGTCCTCAGCTACTCCCCGCCGCTGGCCTGACCCGAGCCGAGCCGCCATCACAGTCAATCGGCTGAGGAGAAGCTGCGGCCAAATCTGCCCTATTTTCGGGTCAGAGGACCTAAGAACTTCTCGGCCTCCTCCGGCCGCCACGGCCGCCACCGACGCCGACCACCGCCCCTCAGCTGACCCCCGACTTCCCCTCGATCGATCCGACCCACCCCCACCGGCCGTCCGCCGCCGGAATCGAGCCCCGAAGTTCCGGTACCCTGTTTTGGGCCCGGTTCAGTCCGGTCATCGATCCAGCCGCCACCGTGCCTCACCGCCACCGCCGGATGACTCTCCTGAGTCCCCTCTATCGCCGCCCAGCTCACCTCCGCCGGTCACCGCGCGTGGCACCCGAAATCGACCGCCGATCGACACCCCTGTTTCGACTCCGAACAGGGCAGCCGCTGATCTCGGCTGTTCGCCGCCGCCTCCCGCCGCCGTCCACCGGTCCCGACCAACCCCCACCGACCCCTGGGTGAGTTCCCGACCCTTGGCCGGCCTTGTCTCGGCCCGTGTCGCCGAAAAACGGTCAAAACAGTATGGTTCGCCAGTTGAGTTCACCGGCCGCCACTGTTTCGGGTCGCTGGCCGCCACTCGCCGGAGCTCCGCCGTCCGCCACCTGTTCCGGAAACCTCGCCGGACTTCCTCGGGATGTCGCCGAAATTCAAACTCGGGCCGCCGCGCGATAAACCCTAGTTTGATCGTCGTCGCCGCCGCTCGAGCTAAATCACGTTGTGAGTTGACCCTAAACCTTGATTAGGGCGCTAATTGCGCTTAAGACTAGTTTTTAATTATTTAATTATTTATTTAAAAAAAATTGATCTGAACCAATTTAGATAGAAATGATGGTTAGGATAAATGGCCGATCGATTATTTGTCTGTGGCTATTTATGGTAATTTATCAATTGATTGATTGATTATGTTTGTTCGCGAGCAAGCGACAAGTTAGAGACGAGCGAGTGATTGATTGCTATAATTCGACTGAAAATTTAGATTTATAATATGAATTGAGCTTGAAATTGCTGGATTGAGTTGATTGGTCGCGAGTGCGTGAATTGCTTGATTGATTTGGTTGCTTGGTTGAAATGCTCGATTGAGAGTCTTGTGGGCCTGGGGCCGAGTTGGTTGTATTTCCGTTTGGATTTTGGCATTAATCAAAGATAAACAATGAGTTGATTGACCTTACCAAAAAAAAAATAATGAGTTGATTGCCGAATGCAATTTGTGTGGTCATTTAAAAGATCAATGACGTTACCTAACAAGTTCGCATTATACCATGGGTACTCGTACTGTACCTATTCTATGGAAATTAGCGACTTGTCAGAAGCACGATATCCATGCCCCGTGCCAGTCGTACTGTTTTAAGGGATTATTGGATGCTGGTCGCAGTTTGTGACTGACCGAAGCTCCTTTTTAAGGAATGCCTACTTGTAGTGCTGTGCCGGGTGCACTGGATGCACCGCTCGTAGTAGCCGTCGCTGAGAGGGTAAAGTGGACGTAACCTGGTCCTGCCGAAGGAGTGCGGGATCGCACTATTAATGTTTCTATTACGCCAGTCGCGTGGGTCATTGTTTAATAATGGACTTGTGTGAGGTCATGTGTACGCCTGAGTGGTTGTGCTTCTGTTGGTTGTTGATTTGACAGATTTATTTTATTGATATATATATCTGTTTATATCTTGTGGCTTATTGTGGTGCTTAGGATATCCTGGGCGAATCAGTATCCTAACCGAAATTAGGCTTGATTCACTGAGATTAAATTCTCACCCCGTCGTGGAACAACTTTTCAGGTCCGAAGTAATGGAGACACCGGTGCGATTTGGTACCCCCACCCACTCATCACACGATGTCAGTCTCCACCCGGTGCTAGGTACGGATTAGATATGGGAACACCACATCACGACGATATGAGTCGATGAGGGGATACCACAGCTGGTGGCATACCTCTTCAAGGCCTAGTATCTTCGCGATGGGGTGGATCTCTTTGGTCCGCTCAGAGGATTTGAGGGGTCACCTCTTCAGGGAGTCCCTAATATCCCCGCTTGGGACCCGATGGACATCGATACACCTGATGGGGAGGTGGTGGATCCCGCACCCAGTATGCAGCTTGAGCTCGAACCTGAGCCCGAGCAGTCAGTAGCCCCCTTTGTGCATTCTAGTCAGAGTTCCTGTGACGACCCGGCTCCTCCAGTTGGTTATGATGACCTGGATGCCGAGTTTACCCAGTAGAGGGCTAGGTTCTTTTTTTTGTGGTCAGGGAACTGGCGACGTTTTTAGTAGGGGTACTGTTTTGGAGTAGATGAGAGTTAACCTTACCTGACTCCTGTATCTTTTTGCGAGTCCTAGAGGGCCGCCCCGAAGCATGAGGTTGTATTTATCAACCGTTGGCTATGTAAGGTTATAAATCATCTCTTCTCAGCAGTTTCATTTTAGTGTTGTGTTATCTGGCTTTTCTTCCTATCTATCCCACGTTGATTTTATTAGATAGAAGATTCTACGTTCCGTATGCGCAGTATATTCTTAGGTCTATAGCAGTTGCCTGAGACGCTATCTTTTATGACCTGATGACGATTTGGCAAGAAATGTCGCGGGTTCAAGAGTCGGGACGTAACACGGAGAGAGGAAGGCGAGAGGAGTGTGTGCCCACCAAAACTGCGTTACGAAGGCGAGATGCAAGCGTCGACCTAAAGGAGAGGAGTGAGTGTCTAGCAAAATATGGAGAAATTAGCTTAATTAGCCTTTCAAAAATTTATAATTTTTTTAATTATACATATATGTGTAATGAATTATATATATATATATATATATATACACACACACACGGTCACACACACTATGGAATCGAGAATCAGACTGCCGAGTCACCTATCCCATCATGAGGACTGGAGACCGAACCACTCCCTTCAAGAATCGGATCAATTTGGTTGGTCCGGTCCGATTTGTTCATCCTTACCGAGCACGGTCCTCATGGATTCGTTGTGGTCGATGCATTTGGAACCGTGGAGACCGCTTCAATAATTCCAAGTGTTTACTCAACAATCCACCCGAGAGAGAAAGAAAGAAATATGAACAGGTACAATTTTTTCAAGAAGCAGCTTTACCGTACTTGAGACGACATTACTTCATGGTATATTTTGTATATAAAACCTAGAAACTCTCGATAAAACTTCCAAGTGGAATGTGTACAGTTCACCCCTCAAAAACAGGCGACAGCAGAATTGACCGTGGAAATGTCGTTTTGGAGGCGGGAGAAGTGCGTTTTGACAAAAACACAAACGTGTCAAATCGATGCAGACACGTAGTGCCTTTGACGAAGTCCCGACCGCACCATCCACCACGACATTCGACATTTGTCCACCTCAGCTCACGAAGAAACCCAAAAAACTGAAACCAACGTCTTTCAGGGTCCAAGTCCAACTAACGACCGCAACCGAAACAGCTTAATTCCATCTCATTCTCGGTCGGCAAATTTATTATTGACTCGAGTAAATTACAAAAATAAAATAAAATAAAACATAATTAACAAAACGAAAAGAAGAAAATTACATCCAGCCCAGCCCAAAGCCTAAAAATAATAAACACGTCTCTTCATCCTTGGCGTGCGTTGCGTTGTTGTTTTGGGGGGCTTTTGCCTCTTCTCCATCTCCATCTCCATCTCCATCTCCATAGAGAGGGACATAGAGATGAAGCTGTGGAAGAGAGCCGCCGGAGCTCTCAAGGACCAGAATAGCCTCTTGCTCACTGCCCTCTCGCGCCGCACCCACCTCCGCAGCCCCGACCTCGAGGCCGCCGTCATCAAGGCCACCAGCCACGACGAGGCTCGCGTCGACTACCGTAACGCCCAGCGCGTCTTCGCCTGGGCCCGCACCTCCCCTTCCACCCACCTCAAGCCCCTCGTCTGGGCCATCTCCTCCCGCGCCCACCGCACCCGCAGCTGGCCCGTCGCCCTCAAGTGCCTCATGCTCCTCCACGGCGTCTTCTGCTGCAAGGTCCCCGCCGTCCACCGCATCGGCCGCCTCCCCTTCGACCTCTCCGACTTCGCCGACAGCCACTCCTCCCCTTCCAAGACCTGGGGCCACAACGCCCTCGTCCGCGCCTATTTCAACTTCCTCGACCACAAGTCCTCCTTCCTCTACACCGACCTCAAGGAGATCCGCAAGGTCAAGGTGGCCGGCCCCGAGGAATCCATCATGGCGGAGATCGTGATGCTCCAGAGGCTGCAGTCCCTCCTCACTCTCCTCCTCCAGGTCAGACCGCAGGCCGAGGGCATGCGCGGCACCCTCGTCCTCGAGGCCATGGACTGCGTGATCATCGAGATCTTCGACACCTACAGCAAGGTGTGCAATCTGATCGCCAGGGTCCTCTCCCGGATCTACGGGGCCTCGCAGGCCGAGGCCTCCATGGCGCTCCTGGTGCTCCGGCAGGCAAACTCGCAGGGGGACGACCTCGCCGAGTTCTTCGACTTTTGCAAGTTCTACGGCGTGCTCAATGCGTCGGAGTTCCCCAAGGTTGAGCGGATCCCGGAGGAGGATATCCGGGAGGTGGAGAAGATGGTCTACAGGGGAGTTGAAGAGGAGTCTAAGGCCATCGTGGTGAGCAAGAGCGGCGGCGGCAAAGGCGGCGTATTGGCGCCCTCGTCGGGGAAGGTCTTGACGACCGTCGTGACAAACAAGTGGGAGGTCTTCGACGACAACAGCGACGGCGATTACCTCAAGAGCCTGAACGGCGGCAACGGAACGGAATGGGGAATTGTTAGTGTAACAAGTTCGAACGATCCTCAACCTCAACGTCAACCCCACCATGTACGCGCCTATAAACTTGATATTCCAGATTTAATTACTTTCTAGTAAAGTTGGAGTGGACGCATAATAATTCTTGCATTCTTTTTCTATGAAAAATTTCATTTCATTGCTTGCAAATGACACCACAAAGATGGAGACTCTTTTTTACTAATGCCTCTATATTTTGACGACATGCCATGATGCGATACTGCTAGGTCTCGTTGACTCCTAGGTTTTATTTTCGTCAGTAATTAGTGTTAGTTGTAGCTGTTCATGTTCTCTGTTCCTCTTTTTGTTGTAGTTCTACTTCTCGGTCCCAGACAATATCAGATTGTCAAATTTACCCAATAGCAATTGTGGGTTATGACCCAAAGTTAAAACAGAGTTGAGTTGGAATAGAGTTGAATTTATTCGAGCTAAATGTGCATGAGCCCCAACTAATTTGGGATAAAGGTGTTGTTGATGTTGATATTAAATATGCATGGAACTTAATATGAAACGCAAAGTTTAACCTTATTTATTTATTAGGTCAAACCTGACTAAGGAGGCTTCGAGAGAAATCTATTATGATAAATTATCTCGAGCGGGGCTTCTACGTAGGGGTAAAACTTGTGAGTGAGTATGATCTCCTCTTCCTGTGGAGTTGACACACTATTGAACCTCATAAATCCGATATGTTCAGTTTTATCCGATTTTTCAATTTTGGGTAAATGTAATAATTGGTAATGACAAGCTAATTGAGCTAGTTGTGAAGTTTTTAAATCGGAATCCTAGAAAAATATTGCATATATTGAACTTCTCAAAATTTCTTGACTGGCATGATTTTCAAATTAAAACGATCAATCACCTATCTCATATGAAATTTAAATCGTCTACTTTGAAATTTCTTAGGATGAGAGTATATATTATCGTATCTACCTAGTGTAAACCTAGGAGTAGACCATATATTGTGTTGGGATTCAATTAAACTCCCATGTATAGAACATGATCGGCAAATTTTTAATTTTGTGCATCCATGCAAATTTGTGGGTGGAGTACCCAATAAATCGGCCATTGGGAGACCAACTTCGGGCATTGGAACATATAGTGCGCAACTTCTTCTCCGATTTAACCTAGTTCGATAGTTTTCCGACCCAAAAAATAAAAATAAAAACCCAGTTCAATATTTTTGCATTCACTAATTCTTAAATAGCACATAACTACAGTTCTTGAGTTAGATAACTGACTCCAATGTTAATTATGGTAGAGAAGGTAAGACCATGATTACTTGTTCACATCTCTTGCAAAGAAATATTCCTGGAACCTCTTCGCTGTTCGGGATCTGAACACACCAGGTATGTTGCCACACTTCGCACACGGCGCAAGCGATCATCCGCTCGCCATCGTCTTCCTTGGCACCGCAAGTGCAGTCCATCACGCGGCCGCCGTCCGTGCCGTATTCATACACGTCCCGCCCGATTGCTCCTTGCTCCCGAACGCTGCCTTCGAACACGAGCCGGCGCCCCAGTTCGACCAGCCCGAAGACCATCTCCGTCCCGCTGGTGGTTAGATTGACGATGGACTCCGCGACGAAGCTCTTCAGTCCCCAATACAGTTCCCGGAAAGTCCGTTCCACCTCGACCTTCAGCTCGTTCACGGTGGCATTCTCTTTGAGGACAACGCATTCGTAGGGCGGCATCGGCTTAGTCTTCCATTCGCAATGGACGTCGTCTCTCAGCAAAACCGTGCAGAATAGTTTGAACTTGCCTCCCAAACCAAGCTCCAATTTGGATGGCAGATCTCCAGTATATTCTTTGATAAGGTATCTGGAGTCCAAGATGATCCTCGCCGCAAGCGATAAGTTATCGCCAATGCAGGTGCCGGTTCCTAGCTCACGCTCTTTGAAGATGTGCTTGTAAACGCAGAACATGTCATTCATGAGCTGAACCCTCGTGACCTTGGATCGAGTCCTGAGATTCGAGCTGGTCGTGACCGAACCTTCCAACTCTACGCTCACTTTGGACACGTCCTCCAAACAGTATTCAAGGACTTTCGTCACCGGATTCAAGCTCCGGCGAACCAGGTATTTCCCCACGACGTGGTTCCCGAGCGATTTCAGAACAAAGTCCAACAGCCCCGTGTCGCCGATGTAGGCACGGGCAGCGTCCCGCACCTCCTGCCTCGAGATCCACCTGTACTCGGCATTCTTTAGGGCCTCGACAATCACTCGGGTCGCCATCTCGACTCTCTTCGGCGACCATCTGCACGCGTTCTCCAGAAGGAAATCGGGGCTGCAGTACGAATCGACAAAGTTCGATCTCGGGACGCGGGTCACGAGCTCTGACATTAAATGGAAGAGGTCGCCAAGGCTGACCAAGGTACGGTCCGACATCGATTGATACCTCGAGGAGATCGATAGCACGTCGTGGCCGGAGCTTCCCAAGTGATGGATGAGTAGAGTTAAGGGCATGCCTTGGATGGCTTCTATGGCTTTCTTGTACATGGGAAGAGTAACGCCGAAGCTTCCTCGGCCAAATTGGTATCCCCAACGACCGAACCACGGTTCGCCATAAGCTAATCCATGAAGTAACCTCAGCTCCATGCCTCTTTTGTAGGAAGCGTCGTTCAAACTCACTTTCCTACCAAACAAGAGAGAACAAAAGTTGTCATGCCATCGCTCGAATCTTACTAGGTTATCTCCTTACCTAGCAAACGTTTATCAGAGTAAACATTGTAATATTGGGAGTCAATAGCTTGAAGGCAATAAAACGATAAAGAAGCCGCGACAATCTGTACATATCGAGACCAGCAAGTCCCGTCCATCGGTGATTTGCTTCGAATAAGCGACATATGCGCATAAGAGCGTTCATAACAAGAGTTCAATTGTAAAATGAATTTTCAAGCATTTCAACATTTAGTTACTTTATGCGCTTCGTATATTGAGAGCTCATTAGATCGCGTGAATTATACACACCAATTCGCATGATTGAAAAGACCAGATAAACAACTGCAAACCTTGCTTTTAAACCAGTACACAATCGATCCCAAAAGTGCATGATCTGGAAGCCGGGCAAGTCCGAACCCGATTCCAACCCGTTAATGCACATCAAATGTCCGAACCCGTTCGAGTGGAAGACACCATGCATAGTGTGGCCGTTCGCTTCCGTTAAGTTGCATTTAACTTTCATTGGATTTGCATCGATGGAGTCACCTTTGAAGATCAAAGAAGCGGGTGTTATGTCCTTGGAGAGCAACAAGAAGTGATATTTCTTGTTGCAAATTAGATGTTGTCCCCAACCTGAACCACAAGTATATCAGTAGCACATACATATGGTACATAAGTATACAAATTCATCAAGTGACGGACTCGACAAAATTACATGCGAAGGTAAAAAAATTTACGCTTTTGCATCCTTTGCTAGTGTATTTTTTCATGCGAAGTTTATTGCAGCAAATATTGCAATCTTTAACTCTAAAGAAACCAAATTTTCTTTGCATACAAGAAGTAAACTTAAAAAGTAACATCGATTGCATCAAATGCAGAAAAGTCAAAGCTCACAGATTATGCGGGTCTCACGTGGATTTCGTTATTGAAATATACCGTATGATTTTACTAAACTTAGGAGGTTTCCAAAACGTCGGCCCATTTATTCTTGCCCACGCGCATTTTCTGGAATATATGAAACCAAGATGGAGTTTTTTAAGGGGCACTACCTACGTATAAGCAGTGCTTGCAGTGATGGCTGAGTGAAGCCTCAATTGGCTCTTCAATCACGTACAGCAAGACATGAAGAGGCGGTTGGCGGTTGATCTCGAGCTCGAACGACCAGCACGGCGATCCAACGCACGAGCCGCTCTCCGGTTGCCCTAATTCAAGAAGCGCCTTCACGTTCTCAAGAAACGACCTGTCGAAGTCGATCGGGTACCCGTTCTCCCCAAACGTCTTGAACCTAAAAACCCTCTCTCCCCTCTTCCTCTTCTTGCATCCCGTCCGGTCCCAATGAGACATGCTGAGGAGAGAGGCATGTGAGGAATCGGCCGGAGTTCTCTTGAGAGATTGTAGAGGCAAACGAGGAGGAGGACGCTAACATATAGTCTGCCTTTTCTGTTCACACGCAAAGTGCCTAGAGATTTAAAAATTGTGGGGGGAGGACCCAGGTGAGGCTATGACTTAACCGGAGTAAGAACTCATCACTATTTGCATGATGATCCAGAATATGATTCCTCTTGCAAATCTATCGCGACTTCACATGGAATGACCGCCCTCGCGACTTCTCTTAAACAACAAATTTAGAGGGCTCCATGCTTGTGATTTATTGATACGCCTTAGCTATCCTCCGCCGAAGTCTACGCTCAACACGAGCTAAGTTGGTTTTTAACTAAAGTGGAAATAAAGAGAAAATGCAACATGTCCCGGCCAACTACCTTTGAGAGACCAATTCATCTAATCCAAGAATTGCCCGGCCTTGTTGTGAGAAGCGAACGTGCTTCTTTGTGCTTCGCATATTTAAGGAAGTGGGGTTGCGTAGAGGGGCACAACAACTTGAGCATTTGTAGATTAGCTCGACCCAAAAGTGAAACGTACAAAACAAAAAGAGAAAACCACAAAAAGCTCAGTGATATGAAACCTAGATCTGATTTACTTCCGTGGAACCTCTGTGTCTAAAATTTGTCCCGGAGTGAGTGCCATGCATCAAGGTGGGGAACGACGATGATGCACGAGGAGGAGGAAAAGGAGCTCGGTGGGGGACGAGAGGAGAAGGGATAGCAAAAGAAAGAAGGAAAAACAAAAAGATGAGAACTCATTTTAGCCGTTAAAATTGACTTGGTTGATTCATTTAACATCCAGCTAGGGTAAATATAAGATGTAAATCCACCTCTACCGATTTACATAAGCAGGGTTTTGAACGAGTAAAAAGTAGACAGGATCTTCCCACTTACTTATTCCCCTCGAAAAAAGTTTCGAAATATTCAAGGAAACAAAAATGGCACTTTGATGATGTAAAAAAGAGTTGAAAACAAAATTATGTGGTTTGGTTTGGCGCTTACTTAAATGTGTTTTCTTTTGGGCGAAACTTGATCAGAGGGAGAACTCAAGGCGAGGCTTTGCAAAATTTGCAGGCCAAACAATCAGACTCAACGTTAAGCCTTAAAAAGCTCACGGTGTTCCAAAGTTGAGAGGGCGGAGGACTTGATCGACCCTTCGAGTTTGAGTGATTATATATCTTAAACTATTGACAAATTTCCCGTGCCCCTTTTCATTTATGTCATTCCTTTATTCCTAATTCTATCTATGTGAAAGGACGTTCATGGTCTGCGTCGATTCATTACTCATGACATCCAACTAGAATAAGGAATAATATTTAGATTGATGTAAATAATGAGGGAAAAGTGTAAAAAAAACGGTCATATACCTATTACATTAATGTTAATTCAATCCTAAACCTTTTAAATTAGTGTCAATTCAGTCCTAAACCTTTTATTGGTGTCAATTCAGTCTTAAATGTTTACATAAGTACCAATTTAGTCCTAAATATTGTGTATTTATGCCAATTGAGTCAATTCGATCAATTTTGATCTAAAATTATTGGTGGAAACATTAATTGTTCTACGTGGCACGGCTTAAGCTGACGTGAATATTTTTTAAATATTTTTTTGATAGTTTAAATAATTTTTAACAATATTTTTTGAAAAAAACCAAAAAAAATGCTTTAAAATTATTTAAAATTATAAGAATAATATTTAAAATATCCAAGTCAGCATTTATCGTGCACATAGGATAACCGATGTCCAAGTTAGCCATTTTTGGTCAAAATTAGTTGGATTAATTCAATTAGCATAAATATAAAAGATTTAGGATTGAATTGGCATCAATGCAAAAAGTTTAGGACTGACTTAACGCCAATAAAAGGTTTAGGACTTAATTGGCATCAATGAAAAAGGTTTAGGACTAATTGACACTAGTGCAATAGGTTTAGGACTTTTTTTACACTTCTCCTTAAATAATGACAAAGTCACTGAAAATCTCTAACTACCTTCATTGTGACATATTTATTTTAAATTTCTTTTGTGACACAAAAAAAAACTTATATATGTGACATATTTACTCTCCGTTAAGGTCCCGTCAATGAGCATCATTAAGATTTTGTCTACATGAACACCAAAAGTAAAATGGATTTGACATAATGCCAACGAAGTTTAAGTGAAATAAAAACGATGTCGTTTTGGCTAGCAAATATCGGATAGAACCCTGATGGAGGGTAAAATGTGTCACACACATTTTACAAGTTTAGGATGTTTATTTCACAATAAAAAGTCTAGGTAGTTGGAGATTCTTGATGTCACACAAAAAAATCAAGATAAATGTGTTATAGTAGGCATAGTTTGAGATTTTCTAGAAAAAATTTTAAATAAGGTTTAAAGTGCCATCATTTTCACAAAACAAAAATTGTAAAGTGGATCTTGTTACAAATAATAGCTTTGAGTGGCCAGGATAGCTTCCAATGAGTGCATGAAGTGGCCATGACAATTTCTAATAAAAGCCTAACCTTGTTAGTCGGATAAATATTGCGGCTGATCAAGGGCAATTTTGTCGAAAAGTAAGTATAAATTTTAGTTAAATTATATTTAAAGGTAAAACAGATAAAAGTTATTAAAAAAGAAATAAAATATGAAGGCACTTTAGGCCAGTCCTCCCACCTGTGGTCATCACTCGATCACCAACGTGGCCTCGACGATGGTCAGTGCCTCAATAAGGGCCCACTAGGCTTCTCCAGGTTCTAGCGTCGATCCACCGATGATGGGACAGACGACCGAAGGAGGAGGACTTGGTTTTTTCTTTTTTTAAGTTTGTCTTTTTAGCGGATTTTTTTTTGAACTTTTTAACCTAATTTGACAAGATTTTGCGTAAAATTAGGATTCGACTCATAATGACGTCGATTTAGTTCTTTAAACACCGCATAGGAGGGATAAAATGTTAAAAAAAATCACATAAGCATTTTTAATTAGTAAAATTGGACAAAGTTACCGAATGACGAGCGCTTGGTGAGGCCTACAAGCCTTCGCCAATTGCTAGCAAGGGTTGTCAAACCCAAGTTGTTGCTGGCCGCGGGTGAGGTGACACTCGCCCAGATCTGGCGATGGTCAGCTTGGCCAGTGTTCGGCAAGGGTTGCCTAGGCAATGCCAGCCCTTGCCTATGGTTTTTTAGAGCAGCTTCACTCAGCCCTCTCCAAGCATTGCTAGTGACTAGTCATTGCTTGAGACAAGCCACATCAAAAAGAAAAGAAAAAAAAGGAAAAAGGGAAAAAAAATTAAAAAAACGAAGGACGAAAATGTCCTTGACCGATGAAATTGGACTTTTTTTAAACTGAATTGGTCACTTCATGCCTTTATTTAAGAAAATGATGGCACTTGAGGTCTTTATTTGGGATGAGATCCACTTCAAAATCATTATTTAGAATTTTTTTGATTTTATCCCGTATAACTATGAGTAACCTTTTATTTTTATTTTTATTTTTGTCGAAAGTAACCTCTTATTTCAAAAAAATGGCAAAATTGCAATAGAATTGGGGAAAAAGATTGAAATGAAAAGGAAAATCTAAACTCTAAGCAAAAATTTATTCGTGAAAAAGTGTGAATTGTACCGAAGGATTGATTTGAATTTGTCGTGAGAAATTGATGGGCCAGACTGAACACGAGTTCCACCATGAAATTGTACATAAGAGTCAAAAATTTACACAAATAGGGTTAAGTTCCCTTTTCTGAATAAATTGAACTTTTAGACGAGAACTTTGCGAAATCCATCTTAAAATTGCTATGAAAGTTGAACGATTCATTTGTGATGACTCGCATTTTCTTACTTTGATTTATGAGCTCTCTTTTGTTGCGGTGAAATGAGTTTCAACAAGAATTCTTGAAAATCTTTCCGTGGTTTGATGCACTTGTTAGCCACAAAAGCAAAATCAACCCTTTTCGGCAAATGCCCAACACTCTTGTTCCCTCCCCAATCTAATTAGTCCGCAAGAAAATTGTGTTTTATTCTACTGGTTGATTTCCATTATCCAGATGAAAATTCAAACTGGACTATCATGTCCATTGTTAAGGTACAGTATCCTGCTTATCACGACTTACTATCGTTAAAATCTCAACCAGTTATCTTCTTCGAGTCCATATGCGTAATGGGTCAGTGTTCATCGATCTCTTCACGGCAATTCACCAATACATTTTTGTTAGGTTTGAGTCACTTCTGCTTTCTTGGCATGTTATTCTGTGTTCTTGAAAACGGCCTTCACCTGTTTGAGTAAATGCCGCACCCAAAGGTCCAACCGCCCTTTCGCTAGGTAGAAGAATTCGTGAACTTTAATCTTTCACTAAGCGATCTGGGTAAATGCATGATTTGAATGTATAGGTCATGGCATGGGCATTCAACGTTCGTCATCAGAATGGAATTCGTTGTGAATTTGATACGTTAAAAAAGATCTCATCTTGGTTCTAAACATATGAATAAAAACATACAGGCACTATCTTCTTACCATAAACAATAAGAAAGAGAACATCAACAGTTCATGATGTTTCAGGTGCTGTTGCTGCTTCCGTTTGTGGAGCCAGGCACGAGCTCTCTGAACATGGCCACCACCTGCAACATGGTTGGCCTCTTGGAAGGGAAATCATCCACACACTGCAGCGTTATCTCCATGTACTTCACCATCTCCTTCACTACTTCGGCTTCGGCTTCGGCTTCCTCCGTGACTTTGGTTGCCGATAGCAGTGCCTGGTCTATGACTTCCATCTGCTTCCCTTCTCTCACTTTCATCTTCACCCACCCCACCAAGTTGGTGTCCCCAAAATCCTCCTTGTCAGTCGGGCGTTTTCCAGTCAAGAGTTCCAAGAGGACGACACCCAATGAATACACGTCTCCTTTGGCCGTGCATCGGAAGCTTTGGTAATACTCTGGTGGGACATAACCCGGTGTGCCAGCTAGCGTGCTTACACTTAGATGCGTGTCGAGAGCACTTATAAGCCGGGCCATTCCGAAATCAGAAACTCTTGCTTCCATATCTTGGTCCAACAATACATTGCTTGATTTCATGTCCCGGTGTATGATGTGGGGGATGCAGTTATGGTGTAGGAAGCACAGTCCTTTCGCAGCCCCTCGTGCTATCTTTTTCCTTTCCTCCCATGTAAGTATTCTCCGATCTTGAGTTTTGACTCTCCCGTGAAGCATCTCTTCTAGGCTGCCGTATTCCATAAACTCGTAAACCAATAGCCTCTCCTCTCCCACCTTGCAGTAACCCAAAAGAGGCACTAGATTTTTGTGTTTGATTTTCCCCAATGTCTCCATCTCTGCCATGAATTCTCTGTCGCCCTGGTAACTCAATCTTATGAGTTTTTTTATCGCGACATTTGAGCCATCTTTCAGTGTAGCCTTGAACACTTCGCCGAACCCACCGCAACCGATGAGGCTTGCTGCCGAGAAGCCATTAGTGGCTTCGATTAGCTGGGAGAACTTCAGCTTCCTCAGCTGCCTCTGGAAGGTTGCGACATTGATGCTTAGTGGCTCTTTCTCCTTGTCAATTTTCCATGTCGTGGCTGCATGCGCTGCTTGTAAGCTTTTCAGCATCTTCACTTCCTCTGCCTCTTTTCTTCTTGCACGCATTGCTACCCCCCATACAGTCAAAATACAGATGGAAGCAATGGAAAGTAGAATTCCAAGGACGATGCTGTTAGCCCACGATGCAGTCCCTGGCTTTGCTCTTCCTTTCGTGCCTGTCCCATCTGGGTTTGTTTCTGGTTCGTTATTCTGACATTCAGCCAATGGAACCCCGCAAAGTCCCGGATTGTGTTCATACTGGCTGGCAGGAAGTGTACTTAGTTGCCCTCTTTGTGGGATTTGCCCTGTTAAATCATTGTAGGAAAGATCTATCTGGACCAGGAAAGATAAGTTTGAGAAGGAATCTGGAATCTGGCCTTGCAGTCGATTGTGTGACGAGTCAAACACCCCTAAATTCTTAAGTCTGCCAAGCGATGAAGGAATTTCTCCAGATAGCTGATTGTGCGCTAACTCGAGAACCTGCAGGGCTACCATGTCCCCAAACTCTTCTGGGATCTTTCCTCGGAGCTGGTTGTATGAAAGGTCCAGGTACTCCACCGTCTGGTATCTTGTGAACATGCTAAGGATTGGACCAGAGTACATTCTTGTGAAGTCACAATTTCTCAATGTCGGTATCTGCAACAACCTTTCAGGTCTAATCCCAGCGAATTCCAACAGGCCTCCTACACCCTTGCATGTATTGCCCACATTTCTTACGAATACAAGGGTGTTTCCAGAAAGAATGCCAGCCAATGCTTTTGCTCCGAGCTGCCTCCCCAGGCGTGGCGGTATTTCCCCTGTTAATTTGTTGCTGTTCAAGTCTAACCACACCAAGCTACTGCAATTTCCCAGCTCCCATGGGATCTGACCGCTCAAGCTGTTATTCCCCAACTGCAGAACGGCCAATCTTGACAAAAGCGTGACCTCGCGTGGGATTTCACCGGTCAGTTCATTGCTTGTGAGTGATATCCATTCAAGATTGCTGCAGTTGAACAGTTGTGTTGGGATTTCACCCTTTAGATGATTATTGTTGAGGATGAGATTCTTCAAGTTCCTACATTTTCCTAATTCTGGTGGGATTTCGCCTTCCAGGCCGTTGAACCACGCGATTAGCTGCTCCAGATTCTCAAGCATCCCGATCTCCGCTGGAATTGAGCCAGCTAGATAGTTCAAGCTGAAATCAATCTTCTTGAGTTGTGAGCATTGAGATAATTGAGGTGGGATTTTTCCGGTGATGAGATTGTCCGGAACTCTTAGCTCCTCGAGTGAGGCAGCTCCTGGACATAATTCAGGTGGTATGATACCTGAAAACTGGTTGGAGCTGAAATCAATGACTCTCAGCTTTTTGCAGTATGAGAGAGAAGCAGGAAATGGCCCAGAGATGATGTTGTTGCTCAATAGCAAACTCTCAAGCGATCCAAGATTTCGAAGGATAGAATCTGGAAAGGGGCCTGATATGTTGTTATTAGACAAATCAATGCTCTGCAACCACGTGCATGATGAGAAAGATGATGGAATTGGCCCTGAGATGTTGTTAAAGGAAAGCGTGAGCTCGAGTAGCGAGTTGCATGCATTTCCCAGCTCATAAGGAATCCACCCTGTAAGATGGTTGTGAGAGAGATCGAGTTTTTGCAAGCTAGCAAGTCGCCCAAATGAGCGGGGAATCTCTCCAGTGAACTTGTTGTTTCCTAAATTCATTGTCTGGAGGCTGGTGCAGTTTGAAAAGGAGCTTGGAATGGACTCGTTGAGCTGGTTGCTGGAAAGATCAAGTTGCAACAGAGAACCGCAAGAATTCTCGATCTTCAGTCCTGAAATTGACCCACTTAGATTGTTATAAGACAGGTCGAGAACCTGAAGCATATCAGCCTTCGTAAAGAAATTCTCGGGCAACGAACTTGTTAAATTATTGAAAGCTAGAATGACACGGATGAGATTGGGGCACTTGGAGAAGAAATTCTCAGGGACCAGGCCAAAGAGGACCGCAAAAGAAAGGTCGAGATGTTTCAAAGCGTAGGGGAGTTGAAGCAAGGAGGTTGAATTGCTGGCGAATAAGTTTGATGACAAATTGAGTACAGTTAACATGTCTAAAGACCTCAAAGGGTCAAAAGACACGGTCCCTTCAAGACTCTGGCCGCTAAGATCGAGTTGAGTGACCCTCCCTGAGTAACATGTGACTCCATACCAAGCGCAAAGATTTTGATCGAGCCGCCACCCAGACAGCACTCCATTTGGGTCCTTCCGGATCATTGTCTTGAACAAGATCAGGGCTTCGGCATCCGTTTTCGTGGAGGAAGCGCTCTGTTCGGCTGCGGAAATGGAGACAAGACCAACGGCGATGAAAAATACATGGTAGATTAGATGAATTGGGTTGGTCTCCATTGGAGAAACAACTCTCCTGGAACACATCTGAAAGAATGAGAGTGAGAGTGGCAGAGAAAGCAATAGTGGGTTCTCCAAGAGAGTAAGTGAGAGTGGGCGTGTAAGAATGATGATACTTTGATGGTGCAAAGCAGAGGAGGGGAACTATAGCAAAAAGAAGGCAAAGAACCCTTTTCCCTCCTTACATTTTTTTTTTTCCGCAAATGCTAAAGGAGGGAACGTGCAGAGGAGTAAGAAAAAGAGCTGGGGTTGAAATCGGGTGGGGGAGATGTACTGAGAGAGAGTGTGAGTGAAATCTGAGTGAGGAGATTGGTCTTGATTTGACTTTTGGTCAAAAGGGTTTGATGGGGTCCATAGACAGTCTTGTATCCAAGGATCCGTGCCTTCAGGGCTTAACCGAAACCGAAAGTATGTGGGAGCTTGCGGTGCTTGATCCAAGACTCAAAAAGAGTTATATTCTCAGTCAGTGTCCTGTCAGTGAGCGTGAGAATGTCATCGGCACGAGTGTAAGGGAGTGAGTGACTGAGTGAGTGAGGGTATTAAGAATGGGATGCTAGATACTTTGTGCTCGACTTTATGCTACAGTGGTCCTCCCCAACTCATATGGAGGAATGAGTTTGTCTCTGGTTGGAGACGTCAGTCATGCTTGTAAATGGGAAAAACTATCATTTAACAAAAGCAAAAAGGGTTATACATATGGGAATGAGGGTCATACAACTACTGTGTAGGACAGGGTAGTGAGCTCGGAGGTTTGGTTATTATCGGTTCGCACGTGAGGATCGACTTTAATTTTGCGGTCAGATCACGAAGGGATCCGCTAAAAAGATATGATACTCGCCCAAGTTTGGCACTGTTGGAGATTAATGGTGAGGGAGATGATGTTTAGGGGAGTGGAGCGGAGCCCACATGTTGAAATTGGTGGGGGAATCAATGATCATGAAGTTCAACCAGTAAATCTGAAGCTGGATTGTTTGTCCACTGAAAATCAAAGTAGAAAAGTTGGGAAAAGCTAATGGAGAAGAGAATAATTATAGTTATGTATTGAAGAAAAGGCCCACAAGGAGGAACACCATCAATGAGCTCTGTTGTTAATGGAATTGGAGGTGATGATGCCTCCTCAAATGCTGCCTTTTCTTCTCTCTTCTTGCTCCAAAAAATGCTCCTTAGTTGATCCTATCTTAAGTCTTGACGGGAAAGTTTTCACTTTGTAGCTGGCTTCTGGGTCCACCTCCATTTTCTTTATGGGAAACCTCTTGACGGAATTCACTGCCTTCTTTGGTAAGTAACTTTGAAATTCTTGCAATGGTAAATGAGTGAGAATAGTACGTCGATTTACAAATTGAAGTTATTCACTTCATGGACCATTTACGTAACAAGCTTAGCAAAGACAATTTGAGCCAAAAATCCTATAAAATAGTCATTTCTCCATGGCTACGGATTGTGCTTAATTTGGGATGCTTCGTCAAGACTAGATTGACCAAATTATAGTCACATCCTTTCTAAATAATTCACAAAATAGGTTGCTTTGTTAATTATCAAACCCACAACTACATTAAATATAGTAGTGATATGGGAATGTGACACAATTAGTCTCTGAATTTTAGATCAGCATGCAAAATCGTCCACGAGATATTTGAACTACTCCTAAGTATTTGATGTAGCCCCCAAACTTTCAAAATGTTCAATATAATCTCTCAAAAACGACAGGAAGTTGTAAATTTTTTTTGTATATTTTTTGGTCTTTATAAATATTTTATAGTCCCGTTTAATAGCATTTTAAGCAATGGTATCTGTAGCTGTAAAAGTAGAACCTCATTTAGAGTTACATTGATGAATATTCTTGCTATTTAAAATTTAGAGATTTAGCTAAATTTAATTAAGAAAACATGAAACATAACAAGCTGCAAATTTTATCTATCTAAAAAAATTAGGAAAATTTTTTTGATTAATATTCGTACTTATATTAATATTTTTTGTACTTATATGATTAATATAAGTACGAGAAATGCATAGATAAATTGATATCGTTATTAAAAATACTTATGAAAACACTTATTTTTTTAAAAAAAAAAAGGGCTGTGAATACAATTTAAAACAATTGCATAGGATTGTTCAGGCCTAATTCTCTAAAAAAAATCCCCAACTTTAGGTTAAGTTTCAATTTCGCCCAAAACTTTTTTTTGTCAGAAAAAAAAATTCTAACTTTAGGTCCAGTCTAAATCTACCACGAACTTTTTCTTGTCTAAAATAAAACCTCCAACTTTTGATCTAGTCACAAACTTACCCCGATTTTTTTTTCTAAGAGAAAAATCACCAATTTTGTACTCCAATTTCAATATGCTCTTATTTGCCCTTTGTCCGAAAATCTCCATTAGTTGTCCCTAATTTCCATATCTTGGAAATTTCAGCTATTTTTATTGGGGTGGGTTTGATATCGACTTGGAAGTACCACGTTTGCCCGTACCTATTGTTTCATATTTTCCTGATTTGGATTTGTTAGTGACATGGAATTGTCGCGTCAAATTGGGACTGGATCACACGAGGGCAGATTTGAGAATATATTGAAAGTTGGTGATTATTTTTAGACCAAACAAATTTCAGGACAGATTTGAGATTAAACCTAAAATTTGAGAGGTTTTTTTAGACAAAAAAAAAAAACAAAGCAGATTTGGATTACCCCTAAATTTTGGGAGTTCTTAGGGAATTAGGCTGGATTGTTCATGGTTAGAATCTTAGCAATATCATCGGATCATCAATTCGAATCGAGTACTCGAGCAACGATGCTACAGTTATTGAGGGACATACCGACAGCATTTGAGGATCTTTATAGTTTATCCTGCTAGAGTAACAGACAGAAAGACATTCGGCAGAAGCACCATCATATACCAAGAGAAAAACACAAATTCTATTAGAAGGAGAGAAAACTACGGTACGAATAAGAAAGCAACATGTCCTATAAAAGGCATGAGCCATAATTCGATCCACATGTCTCATGTCCATTTCTTTTTTTCATTTTATTTTTTTATTAATACCACGAAAAACTCCAGAAATCTCAAATCGGTACACAAATTGACCCTAAACTAATATTTCGACCATCAAAATACCATAAACTGATACATTTGTGATAAATTTTACCTTCCGTTATTTTTCGTTAGATTTTATTGTCGAATTGCTGAATTGGATGACACATGGCAATTGATGTATGTACCGATTTGAGGTTCTTAACACCCTCTTTGTCATGTGTGTATCCCTTTGGGGTTCTTCCTTATGATAACCTAATTTAATGGTCACTAACAGAGGGTAAATTTATCACAGAGCACCGGATTGGGTTTTTGATAGCCGAAAAACACAGTTTTGAGTAAATTATCATAGATGTTTCGGCTTGGAGTTTTTGATAGTAACAAATAAGATAAATTTGTCGTATATGCATCATTTTGGAATTTTTTATTATCAAAAAGATAACTTATGATAAATTTATCATAATGGTATTAGCTTATGATTTTTCGTGATATTAACCTTTTTGTTATTGTTGGGAGCCCTTTCTATTTCTAACGATACAAAAAGGGGAATTTCTCCTTTTCAACTTTGGCATCTCTCTGACTGATGAAGAGAAGGAGGAGGAGAATGGCGGGAGTAATACAAATTAGTGTTGGAAATATGATATATTTTGATGGATGAGTAAATGATAAATTATTTTTCAAAGAAGACCCTTGAGTTGGAAGTGGGAAGTAAAATATGATAGTCCCACATTGAAAAGGAGGAAGGCATTGAAGTGACTTATATGTGGTTACACTTCATTTGAGTGGTAACTATTATAATACAAGTATTATGTCTCGCGCACGCACAAGGGATACAAATCCCAGACCCCGATGGAGGCCTGACAAGTTAAAACTTAAGTATGATCGCACGACCTGCGTATGCAAATGCAGGACCAGAAAGTGGGCTCGCAACAAGCCCATTTTTACCTTCTATATTAATTTTTTTCCAATTCAAACCGTTTACAAACAAGGATTGAATTTAACTAAGTAACGCCTATTACAATTCTGTGGTTACAGAATTAAATACATAACAGCTCTAAATGGCAGAGTTATTTAGCCGTTATTATTTATTTCTGCAATGCCCTACTAAGCCTATAAATAGGTAGCTTCCCATTTTGTTTGTGAGATCGAAAAAACCTGCAGCCTCAAAGAAAAACTCTTCTCTCTCTTTTTAATTCTGCATCTACATTATTTTTGATAATGTTCGCGTTGGTTTCAAGTTCGCTGAAAACTTTGGAGTGTTGTGTTTGCCTCTATCGTTGCTTAACCGTTGTATCCTGGGAGACGTTCACGAAACCTCAAAGCACGTATTGGAAGGGATGAATCTGTTTTAAGGAAATTACGTCGAACACAAGCCTCGATATTTTCATCAATTCCATTTCTTTTAATACCGTTGTGTTTATGATCAGATTTTGTTCTTCTGAAAGTTCGGATTTTGTCATTCTGATGGTTCAGATTCAATGATTTTGAAGGTGCTTCTGACGGGTTTAGATTCACTCCTTATAATGAGTTCAGATTCAGTACTTCTGATTGGTTCAGATTCACTGCTTCTGAGCTGCTTGTGAATGTTCATATTTTGTGCTTCTGACCTGCTTATGAATACTCAGATTTTGTGCTTCTGAAGGCCTAAATTTTGTGTTTTTGCCAACTTAGTATTTTTATGTTTAAGGCAGTTTGCTCACATTTAATATTGTCATTCGAATTTTAAGTATACTTCAATTTTATAAAACATAATTGTTATTTTTAATATTATTTGCCCAACAATTAGTCATTGTTGTGCTCAAGGCCATAAATTTCCACAACCATTGTGGTAACGATTGGCCCAATTCACATGGGCCAAGTCCGTAAATTTCGATTGTTATGGGCAATTTGCGACTTCTACTTTTAACATTTCTTTCACTTTCTATAATGTAGTTGTGGATCTCGCAATGCGATAAATACCTAAGAGCATTCCGACTTGTTTAACTTGCCCCCGACTAAGCTCATATTTTTCTAGACATGGGAAAGAAAAATGGCGATTTGTCAAGGACATGGATCCGGGAGACTCGGTCTTAGGCAACCAACAAAAGCCTCGATTTTCGAATCGCAAAGGAAGATGATGTGGTGTGTTGTCGAATCAATCAATCATTTGAGTTCAGTGACCTCTAATTCTCATGGGTGTTCGTGCGATCCAAATAGGCTAATCTGCTCTCTCTCACTAGCGGGAAAAGAGGCGGAGACGATGATCGAATTCCCCACTGATTGGGGCCGCCTCCTATCATCGCGACGGTGCATTGAATTTTTGACCACAACAAAAGTCGTTGCCATCATTAGTCTCACGTAAATTTCCAAAAATAAAAAAATAAAAATTTACTCTCCTCACTTCGATGGCTCGGGCTGGCCCTTTCGTATGATTATTCCGACACAAGTACAGTTTTTTTTGTTTTTAACATAGTTTCCTTTTCTTGAAAGTTTTACTTTGATGTGACAACCACCTTCCTCCAAAGAAAAATTGGAATAGGTGTTAGCGGTGATGGAAAATAAATCAAACCCTAATTAAATCACCATGAAAAGGCATCTTTTTGGCCAAACTATAATGTCATATTGATTGCTAAACATAAAAAAAAAAAAAAAAAGAACTTACGTTTTGGTCTTGCAAAAGCCTTGTCTGCTAGAATTTACTATGATCTTATAGTTAGAGGGAAAAAAAAAGGCGAAGTAAAGTACAATTTTGAACCTCTATTTTTTGTCATCTTATCTGCATTTTGCACTCTTAGCTTTAAAGAATGAAGTTGTCTATTTGTGTCGCTTAATTTGCTCAATCAAATCAAGCCCATTTGATGATCCCCATTACAGTATGACCAACGACCTTGCCCCTCGCCGTATCCCAGTGAGGGTAACTCTCCCCGGTTGTCACCTTTGGCCAGTCGTCCGCCATTGTTGAGGCCTAGCGATTAGCGGAGAAAGAATGAAAATTTAAAAAAAATAGATATAAAAAACCACAAGAAATGATTAAAAATATCAAAATTATCCATGTTAACTCCGACTTCGCCATGTAGGGCGATTGACGTCCACATCATTGATTTCCTGCTGAATTTGATTGGACGAACGAAATTGACAACATTTCAAAAGATGTAGAACTGAATTGATCAAATTAAAAAAATGCGATTGAAATGACATAAATGCAATAAATTTATGACTTTTTTTGGTAATTTTTTGGTGATTAATGGAAGGACTAGAATGTATAAAGTGAAAGAGGCAGAGGACTTGATTGTAGAAAAGTATATTTAGAGGACCATATCGCACAAATAGTAAAATTTAAAGGACCAACATTGTATTTATCCCTGAAGATGAAAGGATGAGATTATGAATGTGATAATAATAATAATAAGTCATAAATTTATTGTAATTATGTCAATTTGGTATTAAACTTTTTTTCTCTATCCAGCCTTAAACATTTTACAATTATACCAATTTAGTCCATCCGGTCAATTTGAGCTGATGATGACATAATATTTAAATTTTTTAAACTCTTTTGAATTATTTTACTATTATTTTTTCTTTTCTTTTTCTTTTTCTTTCTTCTTTTTTTTCTTCCCTCTTATTTCTCCTGCCAGTCGCCACCGGCCACTAGAAAGGATGGCCTCGCAGACACCTAGTGAAGCCGACCTTGCCAACCGGCCATCTCTTTCGGCGACTGGCTGGAGGAAGACTCATGAAGAAAAAAGAAAGAAAGATAAATAAATTAAATTTTTTAAAAATATGTTAATATATTATGTCATCGGATAGTCGGTGTTACACAGTGTTCATGTCAGTACTGATCGGTCAAAATTGGCAGAATGAACTGAAATGACATCATTACAAAAAATTCAGGACTAAATTGAAAAAGAAAAAAAAATTATGGTTTAATTGGCACAGTTATAGTAGGTTTAAGACTTTTTTGATAATTTTTTCGATTATGAACGATTAATATCTCATTGGTTCTATCATTTGAGGATTCATTTGAAAACTTGATATAGTCCAAGGCCTCTATGCATCGCAATATGCTTTGTCGTGCTTTTACATTTTATTTTATTTTTACCACCGGTCGATGATTAAAAATAATGGAGTAGATCAAACGGCAAAGAGATTCTTATCCACACTGGCTATGTGCCTTTCGCATTGTTTTCGAAAAGGCATAATCCCATGATTAACTTTTGCAGATTTTTATTCCATGAATTTGGAGAAATGCGAAAGACCAAAAGAGGGGGGTGTGACTTTTGATGAAAAGTGGAATAAAAAGGTATGACCAATTTGCCGTCCACGGCACGCCTATAGGGCCCTCTAATATCACTTCCTACTTATTGCAGCATTTTATGCTTATTCCAAATGATTTGTTATGATCCCGAAAAGAACAATACATTCGAATTTTGAACAAATTACACAAATGATTTTTGAATTACGACACGATATGTAATATGATTCATGTACTTATAATTTACTCAATAATATTTCCCAAAATTTTTTGTTTAATGTGTAATGTTATCCATGTACTTTTAATTTGTTCGATATGATTCATGAAGTTTTAGTATATGTTCAAACTAGTACTTTTTTTTTTGTTAGAGCTCAAACTAGTAGTTGGACCATATGAAAATGTTCAATATTGTCTCCGAACTTAAATTATTGAAAAAAATATATTGATTATTTTCATTTAGTTTATGGACTACTTTGAATATTTACCAAAAGTCCATAGATTACATCTTACAATTTAAAAATACAGGATGATATTACATATTGGACTAAAATTCATAAACCATATTGAACAAATTAGAAGTTCGAGTACCACATTACACATTGGACCAAAGTTTGGGGATCATTTGTGTGATTATCTTGCAATTTTTTTCTTTTACTATCAAATTCGAAAAGATTACCAAAAAAAAGTCATAGATCTGTTACAATTGTGACAATTTAGTGCTAAATCTTTTTTTTTGGTCAATCAAGTCCTAAATATTTTGTATTTGTGTCAATTCAGTCCATTTGACCGACTAGCATTGATGTGGATAATTTTTAATAACATTTCAATATTTTTCTAATCTTTTTATTCTTTATTCTTTATCTCTATCTTTTTTTTCTTTCACTTTCCTTTTGTTTTCCTATTGGTCGGCTAGTTGTGGCCAGCGAGGGTCGTTGGCACTCGTCGACTACTAGGTGAAGCCATCACGATTGCGGGCAAAAGCGACCATGGCCTCGCTAGTCGCAGGTGAGGCTACCTTCGCCCACGGTCATGATGGCCTCGCCCAGTGGCCGGTGAGCTTTGGTGATCCTCGTTGATCATAGCTTGCCAACCAATGGGAAGAAAATAAATAAATAAAAGGAAAGTGTAAGAAAAGAACAGCATAAAAATAAATAAATAAAAATTATGAAAAATATAATAAAAATTTGTTTACGTCAACGCCAACTGGCCAAGAGGTACATATGCAAAAGGTTTAGGATTCAATTAACAAACAAAAAGTTTTAGGACGGAATTGACATAATTACGTTAAGTTTAGGACTTATTTAATAAATTTTCCATCAAATTTCACTTTTCACATCTCTCTCTTTATTTCAATCTTGCATGGCAAACTATTACTTTGATATGCAGTCATTCGTCGGAAGGACGAAGGTAGAATTTAAATGGAGGAGTGCGCTTTTTTTTTAACTAACTTGACTTAATGGTCCGATCCATATTTCTTATTATTGCTGGCAAAAAAGAATGCCGTGTAATGCATTAGCGAAATACTGAATATGATTCTTTTGCCGAGATGAAAGATTCGAGTATTGACTATGCTGCAGCCAATTTCTGAAGTAAATTTTGTATGTGAGTATTTTAAGTATGCTTTTGTGGATTTTGATGTTCTTTAAACACACTAAAGTTTGAATTTATATATTAGAGTGTGATTCATACTTCTTATTTACAAGAAGGCACAGGAATGACTCCTCGATGAGCGAGTGAGGGTCCGGAGGGCTGCCTCGGCATGGGTCGCGTTGGCTCGAGCCACTAGAAAACTTTTATAGTTTGAGCCCATATTTTTTATTGATAGTTTGGATTATGGCCCATGAATATTTACTGATATATATTATTTATTTTTCTTGTAATTGAGGGTATGTAATAGAGATGTGCGAGATGCCAATTATAGTTAATTCTTTGCTGGATGTAACCCAAGCTATAGATGAACCAGAATAAACCTTATATCTCAATTTTTTTTTTCAATTTTACTCTTTATTTCATTGTGATTAGTGCGCCGATCCCTACTATTATCAAAGGTCATGACTTATTACTTTTGTGTACTTATAGAACGAGTGCAACACCGCCACTGACATGAGATACATGACACAAAATTGTCGTTACCCGTTTTTTTTTTCGAAAACGTGGGCTAATTGATTGTCGATCGGGCCCCTGCCCACTCTGGAATGTGGATCACGGGACTTCTCGGCGTGGGCCCTCCTAGGCCCATACCAAGTCGAGATAGGAGTTAGATTTAAAGGGTTTTCGACGATAAGAGTCGATCGATTTTCGACCTTGGTCTGGTCGCGGTGGCATGTGCAACATGTGCATGCATTTGGAGTCGACACCAGTACTTCTTGAAAGGTGGATCATGAACCTCACTGATCGATTGGGAGAGATCGATTAGTTCTACGAAACCAGAGATTTTGGGTTTGAGAACTTGGTTACGTTGGTATCATTACCAAGCCCTTTCGGTATCTATCGTGATTGATTTTCCTAATTAGGATTTCATGCAGGCACGAATTTTAGGTGAGGTAAGTCTGATTTGAGGTTTCATACAGATTGAAATACTAATCTTATCAATCACAATCAATAAAATACAATCAAGTGCGTAAATTAATCACGTCAACGTACATCAATTTAAATCAACGGTCTCCTGGTATAGCCTCGTAGCCTTAGAGAAAGTGTAATTAAAGACTATGGGTAAAATGGGAAGATTTGCGGATGATTCACCGGAAGGGCAAAGTAGTCATTTTTTGAGAATCGGCGATAAAAACACCCGAAATAGGTCATAGCCAGTTAATTACGGCTATTTCCTATTTTCTGAAAATTTTTAGAGATTTTTGAGAGACAATTTGCCGAAAGAGCGAAATCGTCATTTTTGGAAAAATCGGGGGTCAAGACACCCGAAATGTCAATTAATTATGGCTATTTCCTATTTTCTGAATTTTTTCTAAGATTATTGGGAAACGATTTGTCAAAAGGGCGAAATCATTATTTTTGGAAAGATCGGGGATTAAGACACCCGAAATAGGTCATGACCAGTTGATTATAGTCATTTCCTATTTTCTGAATTTTTTTGGGATTATTGGGAAACGATTTGTCAAAAGGGCGAAATCTTTATTTTTGGAAAGATCAGGGATTAAGGCACCCGAAATAGGTCATGACCAGTTGATTATGGTCATTTCCTATTTTCTGGATTTTTTAATGAATTTATTCGAATTTTTAACGATTTTTCCATTTTTTATTGAATTTTCGAATTTTCAATTTTTTTAATATTTTCTGAATTTTTTAATTATTAAAAATATTTTTCAGACCGGGCCAAATTTGGCCCACGCCTCTCGGGCGCCCGACCGTACCGTATGAGTAGAAGATCGGCCTAAATGACACTGTTTTTTATTTTTTGAAATTTTTTTAAAATTTTTTTATTCATTTTCTGATTATTTGAAATTATAACAAATAAGCCCCCGTCAGACAGTCTCAACCTTGCCATATGGCGCTACCCTAGCCATTGGATCAATTTTAATTTTAATTTTCTAAAAATTTATTTATTAATTTTGAAAATTACCGAATCACGACACGTGCCCCATCCACTACCGTCCGATCTGAGTTTTCTTTAATTACTAGAACCGGCCACACAAAGTTGACGTGGCTGCCTATGTGGCACACTACATTAGCTTTGACTCGTTGACCAGTCTTGGCTTGCCGGAGAAGATGATTGGCACCTCACCGGAATCGTCATTATTCCGGCGAGGTTGTCGGAAAATGTCCAAACCAAGGCCAAAACTCAAGATTTTTCGCTCTTTTTGCACCATTCAACTCATTAGACATATCACATCAACATATATTAGATTCACTGCCGAAAATAGATAAGAAACCGAACCAAACTAACACACTCTCGGCTCCGACGAAGGTTTTTGCCGAAAAAGTTTTACATTCAAACCCGATTTCATTCATTCAGAGAGCATCCAATAGAGTTTTAGAGACTTACCTGAGCTCGTTTAGAGCTTAATAACCGCTGGAGGTGCCGGCTCGAGCTCTCGGCTCGAGCCAGGAACCATGGGAGGTCCGCCCATCATTTTCGACGGGATTTTACGCAAGAAAAAGACATAAAAATGCTTAGAGCCGGTTCTAAATCATATTTGACATGAACTAAACACACAAAGGGGTAAAAAATGGCAAGATCGAAAGTCGACACACATCCATGATCCAAAGGCATTTCGTCGAACAGGTGCAATGCATTAGGAAAAATGATGTTCGAGCGAAAGTTGAG
Source organism: Rhodomyrtus tomentosa (assembly GCA_028455895.1). Classification (NCBI taxonomy): domain Eukaryota; kingdom Viridiplantae; phylum Streptophyta; class Magnoliopsida; order Myrtales; family Myrtaceae; genus Rhodomyrtus; species Rhodomyrtus tomentosa. The sequence continues at coordinate 4,089,544 of JAPCWY010000003.1, read as the reverse complement.
ACTCAAGCAAGCATCACCGAGACGAACAGACACTCAAGGAGGTTTAAAGGGAGCCTGAATGAGACCGGCACACATTTGGTTTGGTTCGATTTGATCAAAAATTAGAACCGAGCCAAACGAACATGATGCATAGTAAACACGGAAACAGAGCACTTCAGTGAGGGAGGAAGAACTGACCTTTTTTGGAGTTGGTGATGACGACTCTGAGTTCAATGATGGTGAGCTCGTCTACCCGAAGCTTAGGGACGACGGCTTGAGCGCAAATGGTGGTTCTAAACGCCCCTCACAGCTCGGGGCAATTTTTCAAAGTAAGTTTTTTAAAAATATCTATATTTACCAAATTAATAAATAATAAATAATGCATTGGGTGCCGCTCGGCATGTAGGCAGCCAAGCAACACCCAATGGCCGGAGTTGAGCCCCGCTTGGCAACCCAAATGCCGAGCGGGGCGCCGGCCTGTCCCAGCGGCCCATTTAATTTTTTTTTAAAGTTTCTTTTGTATAAATTAATTAAAGTGTAAATAAAATTGTCATTCCCATATTTTTACCTTATTGGTTTTCACTTGGGCAAAATGCTTTGGTGGTCATGGGTTCAATTCCTAGTTTGTTCACTTTCTTTTGTTTTCTTTTTCTTTTTTTTTTCCATCTTCATCTGAAAAAAAATTGAGTAATTTAAAATATGTGTGTTTTTGCAACCAATTGATTTAAAATTTAACGAAAATCCCAAATTGCCGATAGGATTCGAAAATGAATTTTTCTACAATTGATGGCCTAAACAAGTGAATCAGCCGTAATTGAGGCCAAGATCGAATCCAGAATGATGAAAACAAGAGGATAGAGGCATTTGATTTTTATGGGTGTGGTCCAAGGGAATTTAATTTCAAAATTAGCAAAATCGGAGACTAAATTGTAAGAAAAATTATGCAATTAAGTCCTTTTCGTCAAAATTAATCAAATTGGGGGGCCAATTGACTCCATTGAACTTCAAAACTCTAGAAATCAATGTTATAGCTTATTGAAAGTGGAAATTGAGAATTAAAAGACTCGATAATGAATTTTTATGCTCGATTCGAGTTTATGTGTGACATTTTGATTTTCCTGTCATTTCAAGACTCATTAATGATAAAGTATCTAATGATGTATTTCAGTCATATTTCGCTCGAATCTGATCAATCTTGAGTTGACTTATCAAAAGGGAAAGGCTAACGCGAGACAAGATACGTGGACCTAGGGATTTCGAATAGGAAATAACACTTTGACTATAAGGATTGTCGAGGATACATTTAGAGCCACAAAAGGCCGATCTAAGGACGGTTAAGGGATGCATTGCTAGCGTTATATGATTGGAGCGCGGGTGATGCTGCTTAATCAATATATAATTTGCAAAATTTTCCTAAATCAAACAGTGACGTTCGAGACCATCGAAACTAGTGATATACCCTCGCAATCACATGACAACCAAAGTCGTCATGAATTGATGAGCCCTAATTGTGATATGAATCGCAGGATCGATACGCGTAACGTTTGCCAAAAGCCGTCCGTCAGTTCGGGATAGGTTGGAATCGTATTCGATAGAGAAATGATTCATGAACGAGTCTTGAAATTTGAAAATGGAGAATCAAGAATTCCAACATTACAATTGGATTGGTCATCGCCATATCGAAGAAATTTGGAATCAGAAAAACGACGTTCCAGACGTCGGGGGTAAAATTACCATTTTGCCTCTCAAGCCCTAACCTTGCCTATATAATTGGATGAGAGTATTTTTGTTATTAACCACACCCTCATAGCTGTCAAAAATTGAAGGATTTGAGAGCCATTGGATGCACTTTGATTGACCCCATGGACAAGTGTCAATGGATGAAGCCTTGAGTTGATATATTCACTTTTAACCTACCATTCAACTCAAGTTGACTATTAAAAAATTGAATAAACCCTAATTCTCTCTCTTAATTGGCCGAACACCCCCTCCATTGCCAACTTCTTCTTCTTCTTCTTCTCTTCTCCTTGTTGCTGAGAAGCCTACCACCCGACCGGTTCTGACCACCAGCTTTGCCACCGTCGACCGCCACTTCCGGCGACTCCCAACCACCGAGCTGACCACTTGCTGCTTCCTCATCCTCTTGCCGACGTTCTTGAAGTGGAAGCAAGTCTTTTGACCACCTGAGGAGCTCCGGCCGGCCAATCTTTCGAAAGTCGACGGAAATCATCGCAACCAGAGATAAGCTACGGTTTGGCCCTCATAGGACCCCGAAATCTTGCAGCTTTTCAACCAAATTTTGTGGACATCTAGGAGACACATAGACTGAGCTGTGGTAAAAAATTTGGGTGAATTTGATGGAGTTTTGACCCCAAATAGGTCTTGTGTTTGAAGAGTCAGAACTGATCGGTAGCATATCCAAAGGAACCAGCGCCGTTCAAGGATTTTCCAGCGTTATCTTGGCTCCAAATTTTCGGTGAGGCTTCCCAACCCTTAGAACTACATGTTAGCAAGTAGATTAGTGATTAAATTGAGAATTTAAGTTGGTTTAAGGGCTGATAAGTTGGAGTATACACATAGCCGAAAATGCCATGTTTCGGTTCTGTGCATACTGGTTCTATGGGAGGCTATTGGTGTTGAAATTAAGCTCCAAATTCATTGTTGAGAAGTGTGAGGATGCTAATGGATAAGTCCATGAGGTGTATGTGTAGTGGGGTGATGATTTGAGCAAGAAAAGTTAATGATTGAATAAATTTCCTTAGGTTGCGCGGTGGACTTGATCTTGGATCGTTAGAACTGAACCCTTGAAATGCTTGGAAGAAGAATTGTATTAAATTAAGCTCGAGGTAAGGTGAAGCCTAAACCTTTGATAGGAGGATTGGACTCGATTGGGCGATTGGTGTGTGAATTGATCGATTCTTGGAAGTTTATAATGTGGTGACCCAATGTGCATCCTAGAAAGATATAGAGGACTTGAATGTGTGTGAAGATGCCTGTGCTTTGAATTGATTGTCACATTTGAATATCACAATTGATTGTTCCGCATGCCATGGGTGTATTGCTCGCGCTTGAGTTGCACTTGATATTATGTATTATGAATTAAAATGAACTTGTGGCATGTTTGAGAGTAGTGACACCATGAGGCGTAGGAGACGCGGGGTTGTATGGATAAATGCCTTGAGGCGCGGGGTTTGAATTGAAAGGCAACTTGAGGTGTATGAGACGCGGGTTTGTGAAGGCCATAATCCTGATGCATTGAAACGCGGGACGGAGTTGTGATATGTCGACACAGGCCTGGAGTGACATTGAAAACCTGATGCATTTACGCGAGTTTGTCAATGAAACGGTATGATGCGTTTACGTGGACCGAGCCTGAGGCATTCTAAACGCGGACATGAAAGTGAGGCAGACTGGAACGATGGAAGTTATGATTTGACATGGCGACGTGTGCCTAATCCTGATGTTGTGTGACGATGCCATGACTACATGCTTGACATCTGTATGTTGTTATTGATACTCAAATGCCTCATGTATTTATTTGTATAAATTGTTTGTGATTGCATCTACTTGAGTGGACGATCAGCCTAATCTAAGGTTAGGACCTACCTTACTAAGATGTATATCTTACCCAGTTGTGAGATCCCATTTCTTTTCAGATCTTAGGCCTTGAGGATGTGGCCAGTCAGGTTTGGTGACCCAAAGAAAATGTCAGTGTATTTTGAGGAGTTCCCTGACGGACATGGGACCATTTATGTTAGGAAATGTACAGTCGTTTAGGTAGATGAGGGTGACAGCAGCTGGAAGCTTTATAGGTACGAGGCATGGTTTAGGAAGGTATGGGACATTTCTACGGGGCCACTGAAGCCCATTGAGGTGCCCCATAGAGTGATATCTAGCTAGTGTCATCCCGTCCGGGATTCAGTAGAGATTGAGGGGTTAGTCACTGGTTTGAAGAATGGTCCTGAGAGGACCCCAACCCTGGAGGACACCGAGAAGGTTATAGTGGTCGAGGCTACCGAGGACGATCTGGTGGAGCCGTCAGCGGACGAGACGCTCGAGGATACAGTGGAGATTTGCTTTGAGACTTTCTCGGAGTATGAGCCTACTAAGGAGGCGGAGGAGACTGATGACCCTAATATCTCGACTTAAGAGGCTCTATTTTACTAGTTTGACATTTTGATGGTGTTCTCGATATCTACTTCTTTTGCTACACTGAGGACTTTCTTTTGTACTGGTCATGCCACCCTACTAACCAGCATAGTTAGTTTATCGTGTCTTGTATGGATATTCGAATATTATGTATTATTTGTACTCTCGTTAGCCAAGTCTCATTTCATAATTGTACGGAGTAGTTTTTATATCGTCGCTTCTACATGCTTTCTATATGATACATCTCTCAAACCATATTGGAATCTTGAGATCTCGAGAGATAATTTGTGCTTGCAGGGAGTCACGCGCTTGTGCCCGGAGTGCAGGGCGTGACATTATGTTTGTGAAGACTCATAATGACCCAAGTCAAATTTTCAAGTTTACAATAACCAACTTGAAGAGGGAATTAAAATAAAATTATTTACTATTTGTGTGTATTTTTTTACCACGAATGGTATTTTTCTGATTTTTTGGATATTTTTATAGTTAAATAAATTCAAAAAAAAATATTAATAATTACAAAAAAAATATTTTTTGTTCAAAATTAACTCCTAAGGCTTGGCCAAGGCCTTCGGAGTTGATTTTCAAATTTTATAATTTTTTTGGATATTTTTAATTATTTTTTAAAAAAATGATTAAAAACTAGGTGTTAACAAACATACAGATACATCTTTCTAAAAAATAGAAAATTTTGACACGTTGGGGCACATTGCATACTAAATAGACATTTGTATGTGTACACAGACACACACACACACACACACAAATATCACCGTGTATATATATATGGTAAATTATCGTGTATATGTCACCGTGAATTTCTTCTTCTTTTGTTAGGGATTCACGAGTAGTTTTTTCTTTGTTGGATATATGACTTAAGTTATATGTTTTTGATGACTTTACATTTTGATCCCTAATTTATTAAAAATGTTTAAAGTTGACCTCGTGCCGTCGAAATGCCATGTCGGGATGCTGGACCCGCGTGTCGCTGGAGTGTCTAGAGGGTTGATCAAGTGTCGGTCGCATGTCAGGGATTGTCGTAGTGTCGATGCTTTCTAAAAAACGACAATATTCAGAAAAGAATTGTTTTCTTACTGAAATGTAACAACAAAAGTACACATGGAGTGTCAATATTTATGTATGACGCTTACTTTGGTGTTAATTTTTTTATCGGCTCACTTAAGTGGCAAATCGGAAAAAAATGATCACCTAAGTGCCAATTTCAGCCAAATCGTACACTTAGATTTTATTTATTTATTATTATTCTTTTAATATTATGTGGTTGTTGTTTTAGAAAAAAGACAATACACATGGCAAAAAAAAACCAAAAAAATTAAAAAAAAACATTCCACCTAATATTGAAAAGTATTTAAAAAATCTAAATAAATAAAAAATAAACTAAAAATTAAGAACAGAATATAGATGTAGTGGCGAGGGCTTGCATAGCCGTTCTCGTCACCAACATGGGGGATGGGTCAAACATGGGACGTCGGCGTCGCGCAACCCCAATAGGGTTGACCTCGCAGCCTAAATTTGCGAGGTCAAGCCCTTGCTAGCAACCAGCAGGGTTGCTGGCCACTAACTAGTCCTTGACGACCCACGTCGGCCATTGCCGCCGGTGGTGGGCTGGCAGCAGCGAAGGCTGGGCAAGCCCTAGCCGCTACAACCTTTGACTTCATTTGTTAGCTTATTTTTAAAATTTTGTAATATTAGGTGGATTTTTCTTAAAATTTTTGGATTTTTATTTTACCGACTGGGATCCTCCGGCAATCCACGTAGATGCCATGTTAGATTTCCGGTGACGTTCACCAGAGTTGGCACCCAAATAATCATTTTTCAAAAAAATTAGATAAAAAAAGTATTAACATCAAAGGGAGCGTCGTACATAAATATTGACACTCCATGTGTACTTCTGCCCAAAAGTAATGGTGTATTTTCTCTTCTAAGTTATAAGATAGTAAAAGGAAAGAAAAGGAAGCTGGTATCACTAGTTGGTGGAATTCTATTTAAGGTTTTATGAGTGTAAATTGAGGTAATTAATGTGAAAAGATATGAAACCTTTGAAAGTAATTACGTAATATTAGAATGAATATGAGAGAAAAATCCACCAAAAATCTGAAATACCGCAAAAGCCATCGTACAACACGGGAGAAGTGTGAAAAAAGTCATAAACCTATTGCACTAATGCTAAACCTTTTGGTACCAATTTAGTCCAAAACTTTTTTTTGGTACCAATTCAGTCCAAAACCTTTTTCATTGGTGTCAATTAACTCCTAAACTTTTTATTGATACTAATTCAGTCATAAACTTTTTGCATTAGTGCCAATTCAATTCTAAATCTTTTGTATTTATGCTAATTGAGTTAATCTAACTAATTTTGGCTGAAAATGGCTAACTTGGTCATCTGTTATCCCACATGGCAGGACAAATGCTGACTTGGATGTTTTTTTAATATTATTCTATAATTTTAAATAATTTTCAAGCATTTTTTCAAAAATTATTGTTAAAAATTATTTAAATATTTAAAACTATTAAAAATATATCAATGTTAACTCAAGCCGTGCCATGTAGGACAATTGATGTTCGTGCCAATAATTTTCGATCAAAATTGATCAAATTGACTCAATTGACATAAATACACAATATTTATGACTAAATTGGCACTAATATAAAAGGTTAATGACTGAATTGTAGCCAATAAAAGGTTTAAGACTAAATTGACATTAATATAAAATGTTTAGGACTAAATTGACACCAAAAAAGGTTTATGACTGAATTAGCATTTATACAATAGGTTTACGACTTTTTTGACACTTTTCCCCAAACAACACACATAGAAACACCTCCCTATTACGCGGATAAAGGAAAGGGATGAACATACTTATGCTCTTATAAAATAAGATTCAAACAAAGTCTCAGAACAAACTCATTCAGTACGTCTCAGGTTGAATGAACTTATTGAAGAAACTGACAATTCTTGTCTTAAATCTCCTCGTCCCAGAGCTCTTCGGGAGACTTGTAAGGACCGTCCGGGAATACAAACTCGAGTCCGGGGAATCCTTTCTTTGCGGGATCTGCCCAATCTTGTTCATCTCTTCAAGGCTCAAGCTCCAGTTGAATTTGTGGAGGTTCTCTTTCATCCTCCCAATGCTGACGTTGAACTCTTGTTCATGCGCCCACCTCAGACAAACCTTCATGCAAAGCCAATGATGTAGCCAAAACACGAGCTTGACCATTTATATGGGGGCTTTTTTCCAAACTATGATAATTTTTTTTTTACCAAAATAGGTGTAATAAAAATATACTTACCAAAGAGGATGTCGCTCGACAGTCTTACTGTCAAGCTTGCAGCGGGCCTCGCTCTGCAGACGCTGTGCTACCGCAATGGGTTCAACGGTTCGTGCAAACATTTCCAATTTAATTCATCACTTATTTTTTAGCAACATAAGTTATTACCATTTGATAACTTTTGTTGATTTTGATATCATTACCAGGGTGATGGCGTCAAATAAATCTTACATATCATAGATTCCGTCACTCCATATCGTCAGGCTTGGGCAAAAGTGGGGACGATAGCTAAGGCAATGCTATACGCCCACAATGAGGAGAGACGGCTAACAATGATGCTGACACGCCAACTAGCAACTACAGTAGCACCCATTTTGTCGAACGAGGATGAACCACCTGAGAATGTTCAGCCGACCTAGAGGACCCCTCGCGCTCATCCAGTTGATGATGTCATTCCCTACTCCTTGGAATATCACACGATAGATTTTGCTCCCGAGTTCACTCTGACATTTGGCCATCATTTCAATGCAAGGTCCACCCAGTTTGCCGGACCATTTCACGAGGGATCCGCTTTTGCATTTCATGACGATCTACAACCACTTACTTCGGCTAGTTCTCTTGCAGAACATAGATCCGATTTCTCTCCTTTTTATCCAAACCCTTTTACAGTGGGATATGTACCATTTGGGCATGGCATATTTTCACAAGATATGTATTCGTCAATACAACACTAGACCTACCAAATGATGTAAACAACCTTATTACAGAATGGGAGGTAATGGAGGAAGATGACATCATTAATAGATGTAATTACGATTAACGATTGTTATTTATTATGAAAATCCCATGTTTTTAATATATCTCAACACTTTTATTTTATGACTATTTTTAATTAATTACAAAATTATTTATTAATTATATAACTTAATTAATTAATTATTGACAATTATATTATAAAAATTAGCTTTAAAAGAATAAAATTATAAATAAAATAAATATTATTAAAAAAGTAAAAAAATATATGAATTAAAAAAAAAACACGTCACTCGATAGTCCACTATCGAGCAAGCCTTCCTCGGCAACCCAAGTGTCGAGTGGGGCCTCGATCAGCAACCCAGTGCCAAGCGGCACCCTCTTAGATAAATATTTTTTTACACCTATTTTGGTAATTATTATTTTTATCCTAGTTTGGAAAAAAAAAGCCCTTTATATGGAACATGTTCACGTATGTATGTAAGGAGCAAAGAGTTAAAGCTCGAGACCAGAGTGATTAATTCTCTAGGGTTCCTATCTTACATAACTGCAACCGGAAGTGGCTAGCTGCATTGAGTATTGATTTAAGAGGACCGGTGTCTAAATTATTCATCCGAATCGATGTTTGTACGCGCAGCATTGTAGTACTCGAGAAGGATAGAAGTGCATAGGAGATTGATGATAAGAACCTGGGCAAGCGTCTTCCCTTTGGCTTTGGCAATCTCTTGCAGCACCTCGCATTCCATCACTCTATTTGTCCCCCAAAACGATCCTTTGGTGCCTAAGGGGGAGTAGGCAGTGATTGGATTCCGTTTTCGTCGCAGAATTCCCTTAGCTTCTGTTGCTGCCATAGAGGGTTCATCTCCAGCTACACAATAAAATCAAAAACCCTTTAGATCATAAAATGGAATCTCAGTGCCTCCACCCTTTTTTTTTTTTGGGCTTTTTCATTGGTATGTTATAAGATTGCGTGGGTAATTATGACGTTCTTGTGCAGATCTCATGTTTACCAATTTTGACTTCATTGATAAATAGATGACTCGGTCATCCTTCACGAGTATGATTCTTTTGAGGGGCACCCTAGGAGATTAGATTTAGGCTGATCTAGGAATGTACCGGCGTTTGGTTCTGCTTTAGGGAATAAACATGTTTTACGGAGAACTCGTTTCTTGGTAGCTTTTCTTTGTTATGATGAACAGTTTTTTTTTTTTTTTTTTCTAGAGCAATTTTAAGAAAGCATAAATTCACGTGGGGCCAACACAATGAACTCGGTTGGTTGACAGCAGGAGGAATCTTAGCAATACTGAGTAACTTCTCAAGCTTTTTGCATGAGAAATTACTCACTCCAATTCGTTTGGCCAAGCCCGGCTTGTGACACTCTTCCATGGCTTTCCATGCACTCTCATAATCAAACGGAAGCAGATCCTCCTTCAACACTGGAAGCGTACCCTCACCTGCCTTCAAGGTCGCCGGAAAATGCACCAGATACAGGTCCATGTACTCGAGCCCGAGCTTCCCACGCACAAGAACCAACTCCACGCCATGAAAATCAAGACAATTGAAACGTATAAACATGTTACTACATGATTCATATGTTTAGCTGAGATTATACTCTAGGGATCTCTAGAGCGCAGAGACGACGTGGTTGCCACGCGCGTCACTGCACCAGAGCTTCGTGGAGATGAACAGCTCCTCCCGCAAGTTTATGAGGCTGAGTTCAGGGCCTCGGCCACTGCTTTTCCGACAGGCTGCTCTGACTGGTAAAGCGAGGTCGAGTCGAAGTGTCGATAACCCACTAACCCACTCGGATCGCATCGAGAAGGTGTCCCGTCACGCTCTCTCGTTGGAGACAAACGGGAACTTGGCTATTCTGAAGCCGAGATGAGTTGAGTCTCAGGAACAATGATATTGGCCATGTTCCTCTGTTTCTTTCTTTGTTTTAACGTGATACATACGAGACATAAACTTAATGAAACAATCTATTAGGGTTGTCCCACATCGGTTATGAAAGGGGCCGGTTGTCTGTTTATAAGTACGAGAAAAAGCTTCAACATTTGAGCTATGTTTTGAGTTGAGAGAGGCCAAGACCACCTAATATAGTGGTATGAAAGCATTATTTTTTTATTGAACAATGAAATCGAATATGAGCAGATGATTAGTTTGAATGAAAATAATTATCATGTATGGAGAGAAAAAATGAAATATCTTCTATATGTGAAGCGGTGGCACTTACCTGTGTTTACTGATAAATGTTAAATTTGATGATGAAGTACATGGACTTTGGCTATTGTGTACCTTACCAAAATCTTGGGAGACATTTCATATGTCTTTGATTAATGCTGCACTTGATGGTAGTGTTGCCATGGATTTTGTAAAAAGTGGCGTTCTAAATGAGGAGATGAGAATAAAGACACATGGTTCTTCCTCTCATTATAAAGCTCTAGTTGTTGAAAATAGAGGCAGAAGTTAGAATAGAGGTTTGAAAGGTAAATACAAGAGCCAAAGCAAGTTAAGATCATGGAACAAGGCTATTGAGTATCATCACGGCAGTAAGATGGGTCATATGAAGAAAAATTATTTTCAGTTGAAAATGAAAAGAAAAAGGGCAACGAGAATTACGAGAAAAGAGAAAACAATAATGATGATCAGGCAGCAACTGCTACTGATGAACTTGTTATTGTTTGTTATGATGACAATGTTAATTTTGTCTGCAATGATTCTAACTGGGTTATTGATAGTGGAGCTTCTCTTCATGTCAAACCTAGGAAGGAGTTCTTTACTTCAGATCAGGAAATTTTGACACCTTAAGGATGGGCAATGACGGTTTGCCTACTGTTGTAGGTATAGGAGATGTGTACTTGGAGACTAATAACGTAGCAAAATTAATTCTGAAAGAAGTTAGACATATTCCTGATATTCGTCTGAATTTGATTTCAACTGAAAAGCTCGATGATGTAGGATTTTGCAGTGCTGTTGATAATGTACAGTGGAAACTCACCAGAGGCTCATGAGTTGTGGCTAGAGGTATGAAACAATCTTCATTGTATTTGTTTCAAAGCAAGATTTTCAAGGAAATGTGTAATGTTGTGGAAGATGAGAATGTAACTGCATTATGGTACAAGAGTCTTAGTCACATAAGTGAGAAATGAATTAGTTTACTGGCTAAAAAGAGTTTACTCTCTAGAATAAAGAGTGCGAGACTTGAGAAGTATGCACATTGTTTAGCAGAAAAATAACGAAGAGTTTTTTTCGAAAGTCATCTGCCTTAGAGAAAATTAGAGTTGCTAGAACTGGTGCATTTAGATGTTTGTGGTCCAATAAAACCACCAACACTTTGTGGTGCATCCTACGTTGTAACCTTCATCGATGACCATTCAAGAAAATTATGGGTTTATTTCTTGAAGATGAATGATCAAGTGTTAGGTGCATTCAAGCAGTTTCAAATATCAGTTGAAAGACAAACTGGAAAGAAGTTGAAATGCATTCATTCAGACAACGGTGGTGAGTATATTAGACAATTTGACGAATATTGCAAGCACTAGGGGATTCGACATCAGTAGACACCTCCTAAAACAACCTCAGTTAAATAGTGTAGCAGAAAGAATTAACATAACATTAATTGAGAGAGTCAGATGTTTGATTTCATATGCAAAATTGCCAAAATCCTTTTGGGGTTAGGCTTTGAGTACAGTGGTACATGTTATCAACATTTCTCCCGCTGTGATGTTCCGGACAAAGTTTGGTTTCGAAAGGAAATTTCGTATGATCATCTAAAGGTGTTTGGTAGCAAAGTTTTTATTCATGTTTCCAGAGACGAGAGGTCCAAGTTAGATGTCAAGACACGAAAATGCATCTTTCTTGATTATGGTTTTGATGAATTTGGCTACAGGCTTTATGATCCAGTTGCAAAGAAAATTGTCAGAAGTCCAGATTTAGTATTCTTTGAGAACGAGACCATTGGGATATTGAGAAAATGAAGAATACAGGTTCCCGTGATTATGATATATCAGTTGATACTAGTTCAGTCTCACCTTTTGAGTTGTATTTGAGTTGTATGAACAGTTGTATGATCAAGTTGAAGATTGTATTCAAGGTCAGACTCCATATCAGCAGGTTCAGTGTCAGACTCAAAATTAGGGATAAGTGGTTCTAGGTTCCGGGTAGGTTCCACCTGAAACCTACCCGTTGGTACAAGTTTCTCATTTTTTTGGAACCTGGTACCTACCCGCTACACAGCGAAACTTGGAACCTACCTTGTGACATGTTCCGAATCCGGTTCTAGGGTACCCTACAACCTGCACTTAGTCATCCACAGATTTGGAACACTTCTCTAGCACCTAAGCATAATTTCTTTCTCGGTGGAGAGGGGGGGAAGGAAACTCGCGGAAAGAACTGTTGATTATGAATAACGATGAAATGCACTAGAGAACTAAAAAAAAGCAAAGTCCCAAGGTAGCTGATATTACATTGAATGCTTCGATTAGAAGCCCAAGAGAATCGAACCCAAAAATTATAACCGCTCTCAGGTGACAGCGCACTACTCGGAAGCAAAACTTGACTAGATAAATTCATTCATAAAAAATGGCGAACCCCGAGAAAGAGACCCAAATCCAGAGAGATCTTCCCGCCTGATTTCCACGTGCAGACTGTGCCGAACCTTCGAAGAGAGCGAATCAACTGGATTTCAGCTTAGGGTTCTGAGATTTGCTCAATCGAAGCGAATAGATGAAATCATTGGCCTTCAATAATAAATAATCGATCGCAAAAATGATCGACACAGAGAGATTACCGATTAGGTGACCCCACGAGAGAAATGCGAGGAAACTCACACACACACACACCGCTGATTCAGCCGCAACAAATTCACTCACTCCGCGGTGGGCGAGAGCTGAGACAAAACTGTCGCGAACGGATCTGGACTGGAGGACACCACTCTGCGCAATGTGACTCAGGTGGCCGACGTTGGCTGGACGGGGATCTCAGGCTACTGTGGTGGCTCGAAGACGGCGCACGGCTGGGCAAGCTTGGTTCTCAAGCAGCTCACAAGTCAGGGAAGGGTCGCGCGGATCTCAGCTCTCTTCGGCTTACGGCTTAGGGTCAGGGGTGAACGATGGAATTGCAAGGCGATGGGCAGCTGAGAGGTGGATGGAGCTCGAATCGCTCAGCAGGAGACGATCGGGGGCCAAGAGGTAGAGATGGGGAGTAGGGAGTGGTGGAGGATTCGAGCATGATGAGGAAAGTAGAAAGTTAGAAACTCAGGTAAGAAATTAGTGTTTTATGTTTTAAAACATCCTGTTCCGATTCGATTCTATATGGAATAGAGAACCGGAACCGGAAGTGGCGGTTCTTCAAAATGAGGAGCTAAGAATTGGATTCGGGGACACCAAAACTGAGAATCGAATCGGAACCGACAGTTCGGTTCTCCGGTTCCCTGTTCTACTCGAGAACCATGCTCACCCCTACTCAAAATGATCAGCAAGTTCTAGATCAGGCTCAATATGATCATCAGCATTCAGACGACATTTATGCTCAAGAGATTGCACCATTAGCTCCACCAACCACTGCTTTGAGTAGAACTACCAGAGATCACATCCTATCTACTAGATATTCTTCTAATGAGCATGTTTTATTGACAAACGCAGGTGAACCTGAAACTTTTGAAGAAGCAGTAAAAGATAAGAATAAGAAGGAATGGTCTGATACAATGCATAATGAGATGAAGTCATCGTATGACAATCATACTTTTGGGTTGGTGGCATTACCTAAGGGCAAAAATGCTTTGAAGAACTGATGAGTTTACAGATTGAAGCAAGATGAGCCGACTTCGCATCCTCGATACAAAGCTAGATTGGTTGTTAAATGCTTCAATCAGAAAAAGGGAATTGACTATGATGAGATCTTATTACTCGTTGTGAAAATGTCTTCAATTCAAGTTGTTTTGAGTCTAGCAACTAGTCTTGATCTCGAGATTGAGCAGATGGACATGAAGAATGGTTTTCTTCACAGTGATTTGGAGGAATATATATACATGGAGTAGCTTGAGATTTTTCAGGTAAAAGGTAAAGAGAATTATGTTCGTAAACTGTACAAAAGCTTGTACAACTTAAAGCAAGTGTCGAGGCAATGATATAGAAAATTCGAGTCTTTTAAGGAAGAGCAAGCCTATAAGAAGACAACTTATGATCATTGTGTATTTGTGAAGAAATTCTCTAAAGATGACTTTGTTATTTATTGTTCTATGTGGATGACATGCTGATTGTTGGTTAGAATGCTTCAAGGATTGACAAGTTAAAGCGAGATTTGAGCAAGTCTTTTTTGATGAAAGACTTGGGGCCGACTAAACAAATTCTTGGTATGAGGATCACTCGTGATAGACAGGCGAAGGGATTATGGTTATCTCAAGAGAAGTACATGGAGAAAGTACTTCAAAGGTTCAAAATGGATAAAGCTAAAGTGGTGAGTATGCCTCTTGTTGTACACTTTAAGCTTAGTCATAAACAATGTCCGTCAAATGAGAAAGATCTGAAAGAGATGGAAAAAGTTTCTTATGTTTCTGCAATAGGTAGTTTGATGCATGTAATGATTTGTACAATGCCAGATATAACTCATGTAGTTGGAGTGATTAGCCGTTTTATGCCAAATCTAGGTAGAGAGCATTTGAATATATTGAAGTGGATCCTAAGATATCTCCGAGACACTTCTAGTTCAAGATTTTCATTTGGGAGTGGAAAGTCTATTCTTATTGGGTATACTGTTTTTTACATGACAGGAGATATTGATACAAGTAGATCTACTTCAGGTTATCTAATTACTTTTTCAGGAGGAGCTGTGGTTTGGCAATCAAGGTTGCAAAAATGCATTGTCTTGTCAACGACAGAGGCATAATTCATCGCAGCGATTGAAGTATGCAAGGAATTGCTATGGATGAAAGAGTTCACACATGAACTTGGTTTCACTCAAAAAATGTATGTTTTACTTTGTAATAATCAAAGTGCTATACATCTTGCAAAGAATTTTACTTTTCATGCAAGGTTAAAGCATATTGATGTGAGGAATCACTGAATACGAGAAACTTTGGAATGCAAAAGGTTAGAACTTGAGAAAGTGCACATTGAAGATAATGCTTTAGATATGATGACAAAGGCTCTCACAGAGAGAAGTATGAGTTTTGTCGGTGCTAGGCCAACATGGATTTGTGTTGAGTTCTTCTATATCGAAATCTCCCTTAATAGGCTAGAGGGAGAGATTTGCTGGGCTTTTTCTTAGCCGGTCAAGCCCATTTTTCATTTGGAAAGGGTTGCTATACCTAGTGTTGTCAAATGACAATTGGCATATGAGAAAGAGAGAAGCAAAAACGTGAAAAAAAAAAAGACAGAAGACATATGTGGGAAAACAACAGCTTTTCAGAGGAAAAAAATTGATCTGTCCATCAGCGTTCAACTCGACGATCGGAGATCTTATCATGGTCCGATCGGGCTGAAATTTTATTAGTAGCTTCGGGAAGAACGATTGGATCATGATTTGAAGGCGTTTATTACAGCTTTTCACGAGTGTTTTCAGACTGCATTTTTTGGGATGTTTTCATCCGTTTCTCTCGTTTTAAGGTGATGTTGATGTTGATGCTTAATCTCCACTCATAGTTTGGGGATTTCATTGTCATTGAATTCAATGAGGTTTTGTACTTAAACGATTAATAGTGAAGATTTGGATGGGCTCCATGGACGATCTCGTGGTTTTTATCCTTCGCGTTGGAGAAGTTTTCCATGTAAAAATTCTGGTGTCATTTTTCTTTTGATTCTTATATTTTCATTGGTTATGCTCGATTTATTTTTTCACAGGTTCAGTTAAAGAGGGGAATCTATATGCTGTTTTTCCTAACATAGTAGTATCAGAGCCAGGTTACCAATAAGTCTGTACCCAACAGTAACATGAGAGAGATACATGTTGTTGCTCTCTTCGACTCATGGCCCGATGTGTAAGGAGTAGATTGTTGGATTGTCCCACATCGATTATGGAAGGGGTTGGTGATCGATTTATAAGTGTGAGAAAAAACCTCAAACTTTGAACAGATTTTGGGTTGAGAGATGCCCAATATTAAGGGTGTCAAAAAGGCCCGCGCTGGGCTGGCCGGCCCGGCTCGACCCAAATATTGAGTTAATTTTCGATCCTTTTGGGGAAGGGCCGGGCCGGCCCGACGCTCGGCTTTTTTAACAACTTTTTTTCCTTCTAATTTAATTTAATTTATTCTTTTTATATTCTTTCATTTGATAGATTTGTTAATTAATTTTGATTCAAAAAAAAGAAAAAATAATCTAGCCCTACACGGGCAGGCCCGAACTCTGTACTGTTCACCTTCGAGCTGACTCGGGCAGAGCCGAGACCCGGCCCGTTGACACCCCTACCCAAGACCACTCAACACAATCCTTCTTCATCGCATAAATAGGTCCCTTGGCGACCATATTTCAATCGGCACAGAACATTTGCATGTACAGACGATACGAGGACCCTGCATTGTGAATAAAAAAAATGTACTCGTGAGTGGCCACTAGAATTTTAACTTCTAGAATTACATGTTCGAGTCAAAGTAAGTTGTATTCACATGGAACAAAATATATTGTGTGGGAAGAACTTGCACTGTGTAACCATAAACCACACATGCACGTGAAATATTAAATTTATGCCTCGAGTTTAAATCGGTTATGGATATACATCGGTTTGTTAAAGAAAATCTTTAACCCATGAAGACTTGGACCTCATCGCACTGCAGATTGCGGACCACGTTTCATGTACATATCAATTTTACGTATGGGACCAGCCAGAGTTTATAGAGGAATTGCTTTCACGACTTCTCTGACACCGTACAGTGCACTCAAGAATTGGAATTAAATGTTTTGTGGGTACCAGTTCTAATCAAGTTTTCATCAGAGAGGAAAGGAACAAATGAAAAAAAAGAGTAGGTTTTTTTCCCCTGAAGGCAGCACGAACACTGAGCTGGAGATGCCAATGGGGCGGTGGACGAGTGGCAGCAATTCCTAGAGGTGACAAATGAGTGGGTCGGATCGAGTCGGGTCGAATATAATCCAATTCATATTAATCCACATTTAATGACCCAAATCCTATCTGCCCGCGACTGACATATACCCGACCCTATCCGTTTTGACCTAAATTATGAAAATACAATAATATTTTAAGAAAATAATATTACTAAAATACTTCGCGATCCCTACCCCGTCCCTGACCCCTACCTCGTCCCTAGTCCCCTGCCCCGGCACCGACACCGGCCCCGACCCTGGTCCTAATCTCAGCCTCGGCTCCGATCCCGGCCTCGGCCCCGAACCGTGGCACGGCCCGATCCCTCGGTCCCGGCCCCGGGCTCGACCCTAGCCCTGGCCCCGGCCACGTCCTCTGTAACCTGCACCACCCACGGGTCCCAACCTCAGCCCCCTCCCCAGGTCCCTACCCTGGTCCCAACCCTGTTCCCAGCATGGTCCGAACCCCATCCTCGGTCACGAGACCCGGTTCAGCCCCGGTGGTCCACTGGGGCCCCGGTCCAGGGACTTGGCCCCGGCTCTTGCCTCGTCCCCGGTCCAGACCCCGGTCGCCGGTCCCTGGCCCCCAGCCTTTGTCCCAGATCCGTCCCGGGACCCGATCCCAATCGTCGATCCTCGACCCCCGTCCCCGGTCATGGGACCTGGCCCTGACCCCGGCCGCCAGCCTGTCCCAGAACTCAGCCCAAGCCCCGATTGCCATTTTGGTCCCAAGACCTAGCCACGATTGCCATCCCGGTCCCGGACCCCCGGCCTCGGCCCCTGTCCTGGGGACCCAATCAAGCCCCTATCCCGACCCTAGCCCCAGTCCTGGTCCCGACCCCGGCCCCAGCCTCGGTCTTGATCCCTACCACGATCCTGACACTAGCCCCTGCCTTGGTCCTCGGCCCCTGAACCCGGACCGGGCCCCGGTTGCCTATCCCCCTCCTCGAACCCGACCCCAACATTGGTCCCATCCCCGACCTCGGTCGCCTGCCTCAAGCCCATGCCCCGGTCCCGATCCCAGCCTTGATAGCCTACCCCGACCTCGGTCCCGGGATCACTTGTAACTTGTGTAAAGATGTTGTCTTTACGGGTCGAAAATGGGTTCAATATGGGTCGAAAATGGATTTAAGTGTGACCATTGACCCATTTTTAGTTAACCCTTTAAAAGTTAATGACCTATATTTGACCCATTTTATACAAATATGAGTTTGTGACCCATATTGCCAGCTCTAGCTATTCTTGAACCTTAGGTCCTTAGATATTTAAATTGATGATGTCCCAGATTCGACTCTCACCAGTTACGTCTTGAGGACTTACTTGACTTGATGGCATTGGCCTTATACCCTCCACCTTGAGGAATAGTTTATTACATTTAAGAAATCTCGATTATATATATATAAACATAGAGCTGAAGACCGCAATTGCACAGTAACATGAAAAGGAGCTTCGAGCGAAGAAGGAAAAAACGAACATGATGCAGTGAGATCTAAGCGTCAGCTCTTGCTATATCCAATTCTAAGTTGTTTATTTATAACCACTTTTGATTTGGGTATAATCTACGTACGGAAAACACGAGCGTATGAGCGATTGTAACTGCGATTCTCCGATTATAGCGAACTATTCTTGTTGGCTCTTCTTATTGATGTACGTGCCGATATTTGAACTGAACCACATAATATCTGATGTTATTTATCGTTTATCGTTATTTCTCTATGATTTCCGTATTGAATTATTTACAAGATTTTGATTATTTTCTGCATTATATTCCAACATGAAGAATCCTTGCACTGGGTAAAATCAAATATACAATGAATGCATGCGAAGTGAGTCGCCGCAAGAACATTTTAGCTTCTCTAGTTAGAATCACACTCGTGGCCGACAAGTCCAAATTGAAATATGAATGTAGCGGATTCGAAGGCGGCATATCTCTATTATTGAATGAATTTAGGTGATGGTGGGAGGGAGTAAAGAGCCACCAATAGGTGGTTTCACGCCAAATCACTATCGATTGTTCTTCCTTTTCAAGTACAAGCATGAAGTGTATTCGTTTTCTCAAATAAAAATATGAGTTTGACATAATTTCAATGGGAGGGTAGTAATTGACTTCACGATTTGTCAATTAATGAGTTATTTATGCAAAATACACGGTGGTGGCTTGTGAATCAACGGTTAGAAATAACTGACATCGCTGACAAATTATTAGGGAAACATTTTTCGATTTCAAATAAGGATCCAAGTGACATCATTTTATCAAATAAGAGCCCAAGTGTCCTCATTTTCTCAAATAAGGACTTAAATTTGACTTTATTTCAAATAAATACATGAAGTGGCCATGATAGTCTCAGATAAAACTTGACCTTCCAGCTGGTTAGGGCATTTTGGTCAAGGCCCTCGCCAAGTGCCGGTCATAGTAAAGAAAAAACAAAAGAAATGAGAGAAAAGAAAAGAAAAAAAAGAAAAAAATTAATTGTCTTTGGATGAAAATGCCCTTGATTGGGTGGAATATTTAGCCGGTCGATGGGATGAAGCCCTTATTTAAAACTGTCATGGCCACTTCAAGCTTGAAGTTAGATCACTCTCGTGCCCTTATTTGGAAGTTTTACTGTTTATAATTAGGGAAATTTTCTTCTGTTCGGTGCAAATCTATAATTACCATGTGCAAAGGAAGGATTTCCATTACAAGCACACTGCAAGTGCATGAATTAGAGGGTCGTATTTTCCCTCGTTCCTTGTACTTTCCTCCGATCAAGTTTTTCGGTTGATTGTAAAAAATGCGAGGAGAAAACAGAAAGAAGGTATGGAGTAGGTCGAAAGGATACTTCCTAATATGCCAAGAATAACAAGAAATTATGTAAAATCTTCTACCGGTGCAGATCTTCGAGCTCTTTGGTCGACGATTTTGCTTGCGATTCGAGGCTTTTCAGCTCGAGATGGCTCCTGTTTATGTGGCCTTTCTGCGCTCGATAGGCAACGGTGACGAAGCAAAGGAATTTGGCTACAGCCTCGAAGTCGGTGGGAACCACAGAGGGTTGATATGTCAAGGCATTCCGGGGTCGCCGGCCACATGTAGAATGTTAAATATGTCTCTAGTTTAAATCGTCCGCGAATATATATTTTGGTTTAAATATTCAATATTTGACCGAAACAATTGTGACATGTTTTGGACGAGTTTTAATTGCAGATTTGATATATGCATTAGAATACAAAAGATGTGACTCAAATATTATATATTATTTGGGAATATATTTGGTCCAAGAAAGTAAACAAAAGAGTAAGGGTTTTTTTTCTTGTCTACATCCTGCAATAGCCGCGAGGTATATAGAGATCCAAAAATAGAATACTTTACAGACTCTCTTCTTTGCTCGTTCCAAGACACAGCCGCGCGAAAAGAAGAAAAGCAGTACGGTCACAATTTACGCTTCATTCGTGAGTTTATTTCAGTTTTATTTTATATTCAATTGAGAGTTGTCTATTTATAAATACTTTGGGATTGGATATAATTTAGGTGCGGGAAACACGAGCGTATTGAGCGATTGTAAATCCAATTCTCTGATACAGTAGATTGTTCTTGCTGGCTCTCCTCGTGGATGTAGGTACCGACATTCAGACCGAACCACGTTATATCTGGTGTTTTTTATTGTTCATCGTTATTATTTTTGGGATTTTGCGTTGACGTATTTGCAAGATCCTGGTAGTTTCCGCATTAGAATTACAACAATTGGTATTAGAGCCAAGTTAGATTTCTAGATTGTGATTTGGGGCTTTTGCTTGTCTGATTATTATCTAAAAATTCTGTTGTCGAAATTATGTCTGGGGTGAAAGCTGAAATTGAGAAATTTAAGGGGAGGAACAATTTTGGGTTATGGAGCCTCAAGATGGAGGCATTATTGACAACTCAAGGTTTGACAGAAGCATTGGAGGGCAAGGCTAAGTTGCCCGAATCGATAAAAGATGCTGATAAAGATGTATTGATTAGGAAGACTAGAAGTGTAATCATGTTGAATTTATCGGATGAAGTGTTGATAGAAGTAGGCGAAGAAAAGAATACCACAGCATTGTGGCAAAGCTTCAGTCGCTTTATGTAAAGAAGGGTTTGAACAATCGCTTGTACATGTTGAAGAAGATGTTCCAGTTCAAATATACTGAAGGTACGTCTATCAGAACCCACCTAGATGAATTTAACAAACTCATGATAGATCTGAAGAACGTCGGTAAGACTCTTGAAGATGAAGAGTAGGGCATGATGTTGTTAGCTTCTTTACCAGAATCATGAGAGCATTTTACTGATTCTCTATTGCAGGGGCGTACTACGATTACCTCAAAAGAGGTAAAGTCCGCTTTATTTTCTAAAGAGTAGCAGCGAAAGTTGCGAGATGACAGTCTGGCGCAGGATGTAGCGCATGGACTAGTGATTCGGGGTAGAGAGCAATAGCAGGGGTCCAGCAGCAGCAGAGGTAAAAGCAGATCTAAATCACGCCATAGAAAATCCAAGAGACTCATGAAGTGCTTTGAATGTCATGAGGAGGGGCACATCAGGAGAGATTGTCCTAAGCTGAGAAACAGAGGTGATAAGCAGAAGGCCACAGTTAGTGTGGCGAACATTGCTGAGGAGAGCACTTGTGATGCAGAGGCTGTTTTGTGTGTGACTACAGGTTCGTCAGGAGACGAATTGGTGCTAAATTCGGGGTGTTCTTATCATATGACGCCTCATAAGAGCTGGTTTACTACTTACCAGACTGCAGATTGCGGTAGAGTTCTGTTGGGGAATAATGCAGCTTGCAAGGTTGTTGGGATAGGGACAGTTCGGATTCAGATGCATGATGGTATGGTTCGCACATTGACAGACGTGAGACATGTACCGGAGCTCAAGAAGAACCTTATTTCTCTAAGGACACTCGATGATATCGGGTGTAAGTACACCTCTGAAGGTGGAATACTGAAGATTTCTCGAGGTGCCACGACAGTGATGAAAGGGAAGAAAGTGAGTTCTCTCTATCATCTACTGGGAGAGACCGTGACAGGAGCCGCTGCAGTTTCATCAGGTGAGTCAGATTCTGATTTAACTCATTTATGGCATATGCGCTTAGGGCACATGAGTAAGGCAGGTATGACAATGCTGAGTGATAGGGGGTTGTTAAAGGGTCAGAAGACAAGTAAGTTAGACTTATGTGAGCACTGTATCTTTAGAAAGCAACGCAGGATTAAGTTTACTACAGGTATTCATTCGACCAAGCAACCGGTTGAGTATATTCATTCAGATGTCTGGGGCCCATCTCCGGTTCCTTCGAAAGGAGGTGCCCGTTATATGTTCACATTTATCGACGATTATTCAAGGAAAGTATGGGTATACTTTTTAAAGCACAAATCTGATGTGTTTGATCGGTTCAAGAAATTTAAGGTATTGATTAAGAAGCAGTCAGATAAACAGATCAAGTGCCTAAGAATCGATAACGGCATGGAGTTCTGTGGTAAAGATTTTACCGAGTTCTGCGAAAGAGAAGATATTGTTAGACACTGCACAGTACCTAAGACACCACAGCAGAATGGCGTGGCAGAACGGAAGAATAGAACTTTACTTGAACGGGCTCGGAGCATGTTATCGCATGTTGGAATAGGCAAGAAATTTTGGGCCGAAGCAGTGAACATGGCGTGTTACTTGATTAATCGATCTCCATCATCTGCTATTGAGTAGAAGACTCTAGAGGAAGTATGATCGGGACTGTTGATTACTCCGGATTACGAGTATTCGGATGTCCTGTGTATGCTCATACTAGTGATGGTAAGCTTGAGCCGAGGTCAAAGAAGTGCATATTTCTGGGTTATGCACATGGGATGAAAGGCTACCGGCTGTGGTGCACTGATCCCATATCACCCGATTTTATAATCAGCAGAAATGTAATTTTCAATGAGACTGCAATACTTCGACAGAGGAATCCTGAGACACTACCAGTAGAGTAGACAAATCATGGTGTCAATAGTGAGGTGAAGTTTCTGGTGGAGACTCTGGAGACCTCAGAGGTAACAGATGTTAAGATTGTAGATAAGGTCGCAATTCCTGAAGATGGTGATAGTCAACAACCAGTACAGTCACAGCATACTTTAGTTGAGGGTAGACAACGGAGGCAAATAAAACCACCGGTACGCTATGGTTATACAGATATTGCTTATGCTTTGACTGCAGGTGACGAGGTGGAGACAGATGAGCCTTCGTCTTATTTTGAGGGGATGGCTAGTTCTGAGTCGTCGCAGTGGTTAGGGGCTATGAGTGAAGAGATGGAATCACTCCATCGAAATTAGACATGGGAGCTAGTTAAAGTACCCAAGAGTTAAAAGATTGTTGGAAGCAAATGGGTCTATAAACGGAAAGAAGGCATTCTCGGTATCGAGGCAGCAGGGTATAAGGCGAGACTTGTGGCGAAAGGGTTTACACAGCGGGAGGGCATTGACTATAATGAAGTGTTTTCTCCTGTGGTAAGGCATACTTCTATTCGTATTTTACTTGCCTTAGTTGCTGCACAGGATCTCGAGTTGGAGCAGCTTGATGTAAAGACGGCTTTTCTTCATGGTGAGTTGGAGGAGCAGATTTATATGAGGCAGCCAGAGGGATTTGTTATTCCGGGTAAGGAAGATCATGTTTGCTTATTAAAGAAATCTTTGTATGGGATGAAACAGTCTCCTAGGCAGTGGTATAAGCGCTTTGATGCTTTCATGACTTATCAGGACTATTCTAAGAGTCAGATGGATAGCCGTGTTTATTTTAGGAGACTGGATAATGGGTCTTTGATATATCTATTGCTATATGTTGATGATATGTTGATAGTAGCTAAGAATATGTCTGATATTAATGCGCTGAAAAGGCAGTTAAGTGCTGAGTTTGAGATGAAAGATTTAGGTGCTCTAAAGAAAATATTGAGAATGGAGATTTTGCGTGACAGGAATGCAAGATTATTACGTGTGTCTCAAAAGAAATATATTGAGAAGATTGTAGCACATTTTAATATGCAGTTAGCGAAGTTTGTGAGTACACCATTAGCGAAGCACTTTAAACTTTTAGTTAAATTATCACCGCAGACTGAAGAGGAGGAGGAACATATGTCCCGTGTTCCATATTCTAGTGCAGTGGGCAGTATTATGTATGCTATGGTATGCACTAGACCTGATATTTCACAAGCTGTCAATGTAGTTAGTCGTTATATGAAGCGTCCTGGTAAAGCTTATTAGGAAGCTGTGAAATGGATCCTCAGATATTTGAAGGGGACAACAGACGTTAGCATAGTGTACCGGAGGGAGAGTGATGGATGTGAAACCATTGATTTTGTGGATTCTGATCATGCATGTGACTTGGATGAGTGCAGGTTTTTAGCAGGGTACTTGTTTACGCTTGCGGGTGGTGTAGTTAGTTGGAAGGCGTCCCTACAGGACCACGTGGCCTTGTCGTCGACTGAGGCGAAGTACATGGCACTGACCTTTGTAGCGAAAGAGGCGATATGGTTACAGAATTTACTCTTGGACTTTGGGTTGGATCAGAAAAGTGTTGATATATACTGTGACAACCAAGGTGCGATATTTCTGGCGTATAATCCGGTTTATCATGAGCGGACGAAACATATCAATATTAGATACCACTTCATCCGATATATTTTAGCAAAAGGTAAGGTTGTTGTGAGAAAGATAGCCACAGCAGAGAACCCATCGGACATGATGACTAAGTCTGTTACTTTGGTAAAGCTCAAGTTTTGCTTGAGCACTATTGGCGTCTGTAGAGAGTGATCGCCTTTCGGGGCGATGGGAGAGCAGCATGGATGATGAGCACTATGAGTTGACTTTCAAACATCGAGTCAAGGTGGAGAATTGTTAAATATATCTCGAGTTTAAATCGTCCGCAAATATATTTTTTGGTTTAAATATTCAATATTTGACCGAAACAATTGTAGCATGTTTTGGACGAGTTTTAATTGCAGATTTGATAACTGCATTAGAAGACAAAAGATGTGACTCAAATATTATATATTATTTGGGTAGATATTTGGTCCAAGAAATGAAATAAAAGAGTAAGGATTTTTGTTTTGTCTGCATCCTACAATAGCCGCGAGGTATAGAAGACTTTGCAGACTCTTCTTTGATCGTTTCAAGACACAGCTGCACGAAAAGAAAATGAGTAGTACGGTCAAGATTTACGCTTCGTTCGTGAGTTTATTTCGGTTTTATTTTATATTCAATTGAGAGTTGTCTGTTTATAAATACTTTGGGATTGAGTATAATTTAGGTGCGGGAAACACGAGCGTATTGAGCGATTGTAAATTCAATTCTCCGATATAGTGGATTGTTCTTGCTGGCTCTCCCCGTGGATGTAGGTACTCGGACCGAACCACGTTATATCTGGTGTTCTTTATTGTTCATCGTTATTATTTCTGGATTTTTGCGTTGACGTATTTGCAAGATCCTGATAGTTTTCGCATTAGAATTACAAAAATAGAAGAAAATTGATGCTTGAGAAGAGGTATCGTTGGGGTTAAAAGAGGCTAGCGAAGTTTTCTGCAGTCCGGTACACAACTGCTGCTGCCGGTTTTGCTCAATGCATGATGCCCGTAATATGCTTTTACTTCAGGCTTAATGACTAGCATTTGAAGACCAGTATTCAGTTCAGACGATGAACAAAAGCCACAGTCCCCGCTTGTCCCCTTCTCCCTGGAGCGTAAGCTAAAGCTTCGCATTCAGACATGTTTAGAAAGAGTAATGTTTGGCTTGGGTGCATTTGGATATTTTCCGGACGAGGATAGACCACGAAATCATTTAAATTTCCATGCTGAGACGCCTTCTGAAAAGAATAGATGCACGGTTTCTAAATACATGGATTTCCTTACTTAGTAGTGCGTGTGTTTTTTTTTTTTTTTGGCAGGTCGTCGAGGTCGGTTGATATCCATGTCAAACCTTGCGTATTTAAACCAACGTACCTTCCCATATCCATCCTTAAGGGTTCCCATATATGTTTTGTTCTCCCAACAAGGCTCGAATATAAGATCACAAGGAGAAGATCAAACTCTCTTGCCACTTGACCCAAATCTTGTTGGCTTGGCAATCTTTTTTAATATATAATTGTTTTTTTTTTACCTTTTCTAACCCTATTAGTTTGAGGAATTTTTTTTTTTGTGACACGAATAATAAATTAGGGTGAACGTGGGACCAGCATACCAATTGTGAATTTCTTATGGTATTAACCCGATTTTAAATAAAAGACAAATAAAGCGGGGGATTTCTATTGTACATTGGTGTGCGTAAATATGTAGGAATTAGTCAATCGAAATTATTGGTACCCATGTCACTAGCAAAAGAGAAAACTACTAGTTGGAGAAGACGACAGATGAAAGTGCAGCGTAGCATATGAGAATGTTTAAAATCACAAGCATCGAGGACCTTGAATGTGGAAGCAGACTTACCGAAGAGGAAATATTTCAATGATATGGGGTGTTTGCTATAGATGAGTGTTTTTTATACTACCCATAACTTATTAATTTACTAAGGTTCTGTTCGTTTCATGAAAAATGAATATTTTTAAAAAATATTATCATTCATTAAAATATTTAAATGTAAATTGTTGTCAATGGTAAAAACTTTTTTCAATGATTACTTATTTCAAGCTATACGAGTGAATTTTTTTTTCAAATGTTCTCTAAATTGTTCATTTTTTCGCGAAACAAATGGAGCCAGGTAATTAATAAGCTTTTACTAAAACAATGGGCGACCTAATCGGCAAGTCATAAAACAAATGGTCCACATTGATTGTAAATTTTCTCAATGGTAATAGATTTAACTATATGGTTAGACCACTCGAACATGCAAGTTTTTTTATCACCCATTAGTGGGAAGGTGTTGCATCATCTGTATCAATTCGCAACCAGATATCTAGCTTGCTCTTTGCAAGTGCATACTTATATATTTTGCAGTTTCGAATTCCTTAAAATAGCAAATTAGATCACTAATAATGTTTTGGACGCAAGTGTACAGCATTAAGGAAACACTAGATAGTTACAACTAAATTAATAAATTCAAAAAATTAGTATTGAGGCAGAAAAGTAAGACCAGTAAGAGGAGCTAGATCCCCTGAGACGATGCCTGTTCATTAAATCTCCCCCTATAAAAAGGAGGGATGGACGGGCAGGATCTTAAAGAATCCATATTAAGAAGACGCGTTAATCATAAGTTTATTAATTTATAATTTTTTTATGGTAAATAAATTAATTAGTAATAAATTTATTATAAATGTATCAATTTGAGATTTTTCGTGTTATTAATTTTAATTTAATTTCGTGAATTTGTCTTGTGCCGACTTTGATTCATTGTTTCTCCGAATCACACGGTGATCTTTACCCAGGTCCCCTACTCGCGCGAACACCCAACCGAATCCTTCCAACGTTTCAAAAAGATTTTTCACGGCTGGGCCCCACCCAACCATTTCCCTCCTCCTGAAAAATTTTCAGATTCCCGCTCATCTTTCAAACTCTGCCCCTCAGATTTCCCCAAAATCCCTTTCCTTCTCCTCTCCTCTCCTCCATCACTTCTCTTCCCTCACCAGTCACCACCCAATCGCCGTCTCTCTCTCTCTCTCAAGTCCGTCGCAGCCACTTGATAACGATGCCGAGCAAGCGGAAATCTGGAGCCGTAGCAGCTTCAGCCTCCGCCAAGAGGAGGAAGGGAGAGAACCCGAAGGAGGCGCCTGCGGAGGTGGAGGAGCAGCAGCAACAGCTCAACAGTCAGGCCAACGAGAGATTCAATGATGCCGGCAAAGAGCCCGTCAAGGATAGCATCCCTTCGAAGAATGCTCGTGCCGACGACGGCAGCGACGAGGAGTCGGAGTGCCGGTTCATTGGGGCTCCGATCCCCACCAAGGAAGCTCGCCAGAAATGGCCTAAACGTTACCTTGGCTTGGGCCAGGTAGTCCTTCGTTTTGTTCCTTTTCTATCTAGCCGTTTTCTCTCGAATCTGATTCAGCTCAATGACTTGCCATGGGTCTTGGTGCTGGTTTGTTTCTGCTTGTTGAAAAGCGTTGCTTTAGAGATCGTAGTTCTACTATTAGAGAAGGCTGTTTGGAGAAGATATGATTTTTGCACTGTATGCTTAGATTCTGCACCTTCAAAATGTGAAGTCCTTATAATTTGGTCACTCTTGCATTTGTTTTTTTAAGAATGTAAAACTAGGCTCCGATTGACTCAATGGTTTGTCAGAATGCTCTCATCCATTGTATTCTAAACTGTTAAGACTTGAATCATTAGAAATTCAAGGCCTCTATCATTTGTGGAAGGTACTGAAGCTTACTTCTGATGAAGTTTTGTACTCCCAAGTAGCTCATTAAAGGGGCTTACTGGTGCAATTTTCAATCCTTTAACCTGGAGGATAATTAGCTAAACTAAACTAGCTATTAAGTGATGGCATTTGTTCATGGCGGGAGAGCGAGTCAAAACAGAGGAATCTTTGCACTTGTGTTATGAATAATTTGTCTCAAACCAATGACTTTTGCAATGTCATGTTCACATTCCAGCTCTCTAGCGTGTGGATGAATAATGGAAATATCATACAAGGTCATACACTTCAAGGCAAATAGCCCTTACTACCATTCTACTTAGATTATCAGCATGCAATTTCATTTGTTTTCCAGTTTTGCTTTGCTAATATCAATATTTCATTATATTATTCGTATTGATACATTGCCATTGTGCATTTTCTATCTTGCAGAAGAAAATGGTGGTCAGCAGCAATAAAGAGTAAGATTAGATTTGAATACATGTTCATTTTTTTCTGAGATAGGTTGATCTTCTTTTCTTTGCCAACAATATTATTTCCTACACGTTCTAATGTTACATTTCATCTAATAGAGGGGATAATGATATTATGCAAGCTAAGTGCCACTTCACAAAGGCACAGGTCGATGGGGTTTTGTATGATATTGGGGACGATGCTTATGTAAAGGTGAGTTATTAAATCTTTTTTTTTTCTAAAATTGCAACTACAAATATTTTGCAATTTTTAGAAATCAGGTCAGTGATAAGAGGTTTACCTATAGAAGTGAATTTTGTTCTAGCAATGATTTCATTATAGCGTCAATGACCACTCTTTCTTGCTTGTTTGAAATTTCACTAATGTGAAATGATTTAAAGGATTCTATTTATGGTTATATTTTATAACTTGAAACATGCTAGAACATTTTATGCATCATCCTATACTTGACGTGGATGTACTGTTGTGGTTTTTGTTTGAAGAGTCTTTCTAATATCCGTAGTTATCAAGGCGTTGCGACTCCTAGGCGACCTTGGATGCCCAAGGCGTCTTGTTGCCTTGCTGGTTATCCTCAAGGCGAGCGCCTTGGTTGTCTAGGCGTCGCCTTGTGGACGCCTTGGGTGCCTTGGACGCCTAGATGACGCCTTAGGCGCCTTGAGAAGTACAAGTGTAAAACATATTTGCTATATATTAAAAGTTATTTATTTTTAATAATCTTTCATGCATATATTTGCTATGTTAAAAGTTGTTTATTTTTAATAATCTTTCATGCATATATTTGCTCTGTTGAATCATGAATGTAAGTTTTGAAGTTCAAATATAAAACATACAATTATATATATTTATTTAGAAATTTAGCTACATTGTCGCCTTATCGCCTTGCGGACGACTAGGCGGGTGCCTAATCGCCTAGGCGTTTTAGAGGCCTCTGCTCGCCTTGTCGCCTTAACAACTATGCTAATATCCTCTTAATCAAGGGAGTAATATGGAAGACTTCATGACAATCAGGCGTGCTAGTTTTATGCAAAGATGAGATAGATCTCTAGTACAAAATAGATTACCATTAACAAACCAGTGGGATAGAGCCTGGCATTACACACTCTAAATGTAATTTTCTTGATGATTATTCATTGTTTATGTTATTTGTACTGCCACAGATGAGATATAGCAATTCCGTTTGGTGTATATCTTTCAATGCATGTTGCTCATACTTTTCTTTTTTTGGTTAAGTAAAACGGTGGGAAGAGGTGACCAACTCGTGTTGCTATACATAATCTCTATTAGTAGGTTAGTTGGAAATAATTGACACACTTAGTTAAGTTATATTGATGAAGTATATGCAACATCAAACTCCCAAGTTTGTTCATAGGTAACTTAAGCTTTTCACTATGATTCTGTTTTGATGCAATTGAAGCGTTTGAAGGGTACTTGTTATATTTGTCTAAATTATGCTAGTTGTACAGTAACATATGGAAAAAAACTGTGCATACTACTGAATTTATTTACATTCAAAAGCCATACACGTCTCATATTCTTAGTCCACATGGTATGATGATTTCTTGTTTATGTGCATACTTTGGCTAGTCAATGTGTAAGGCTCCACAATCCTTTGGCTTGGAAAATGATGTACTTTCTAGGAAAAGGATCTATCTAGGTTTTTACTGTCTTTCTTCCTCATCACTTTCACTAGAATTTGTAAAGGAGGCTAAATATTTGAGGATAGTGTCACATAGTTGGAGAGTTAGGCAGATGCAAAGTCAGAGGTTCTAGCTCCTGTTCAGCCAAATGTTACCATTGAAGTGCATTAAACTTTCAATTATTTAATTGGACTGAGTTCTACACAACTTCTCCTTTAGATGCTAATTCTAAAACAACTCTGCCGTGATTTTAGTACAAACTTTTTGTTTTTCAATTTTCCATGATTTATTTTTCTTTAAGAACTTCAAATTGCGATTGTGAATATATTTGTCAGATAATTTCATGTGTGTTCCTTATCTTTTGATCTAATTGAGGGAGGTTTGATACTAAGGTACTTCAACTATGTGAAAATTTCTTACAATTGATAATTTACTAGACAATTGCTTAGTAACTAATTGTAAATCGACATTTATGAATTGCGAGATCACCATAAGAACTTCATTGATGATTTTTTGGCCACTTAACTTAGGCTGGGGAAGGGGAGGACAATTATATTTGCAAGATTGTGGAATTATTCGAAGCAGTCGATGGCTCCAATTATTTTTGTGCGCAATGGTATTACAGAGCTCGAGATACAGTAAGTATGTTTATAATCTTTGTTGTGCTCTTATTGGCTTTATGATTGTCTTATTTAAGTTTTTTATTTGTAACAGGTCATCAAGCAATTGTCTAATCTCATTGACGACAAGCGTGTTTTCTTCTCAGAAATACGCGATGATAACCCCTTAGAATGCCTCGTTGAGAAGCTAAACATTGCTCGAGTACCACTTGATGTATGTTCAACATTAGTTTATTTGATTGAATTTTTCTTAGTGATAGCTCAAGATTAATTTGATTATGATTTGTAGATCAATTTGGATGCAAAAAGGGCAGCAATTCCACGTTGTGACTATTTTTGTGACACTATGTATCTACTGCCATACTCAACATTCAAACAGTTGCCTATAGGTGTGCCTTCTTGGATATTCGTATTTCCATATCAGTTTTCTTCTCATTAATGAGATAAAACATGATAGAAAATCCATAGTTACCATTCCATTTGGTGTATTTTTCATTTTTTGATGGGTATCTGACATCGGATTTTATGATGTAGATCACAAGGTGGATGGTTGTGAGACTTCATCAACCATTTCAAGTGATGATGTTGAAATGGTTGGTTCAACATGCGAGGGAAATTCCAAGGATATTAAGCAGAAGAGTAACAAGGGGGAGGCGTTGCTACTAGATATGTATTCTGGTTGCGGTGCGATGTCCACTGGATTATGTCTTGGAGCAAACGTTTCTGGTTTGAATCTTGTCACGGTATGCATTTTGTGAACTTGTTGTGGTAGTAAAAGCTTAGTATGCACAACTTATGCATTCTTGTTTCATTTGTTCATAGAGGTGGGCTGTTGACATGAACGAGCATGCATGCAATAGTTTGAAGCAAAACCATTCGGAAACAGAGGTAGAACCTTTCTTTTCGATTGAGGAGTGTTTTAATTTTGCCGATCTACATATATTCTAATTGCATTTTAGTGTTGATTATAATGGTATAATTAGGTGAGGAACGAGTCTGCGGAAGATTTCCTCTTGTTATTGAAAGAGTGGCGGAAATTGTGCATGCAATTTCATCTCATTGAAAGCTATGGTCAGCAGCTGCCATATGCTGATTTATTTAGCCTGGACGATGGAAATGAGGAGGAAAATAGTGAGGATGATGATGGGGGTAGCGATGGCGAGGTGTTTGAAGTCGAGAAAGTTCTAGCAATATGCTACGGAGATCCCAAAGAGAAGGGAGACAAAGCATTGTACTTCAAGGTACTTAAAATATTCGATTTGACTTGACAAACTTTGTACGTAGAATGCGAACCTTTACATTCTAGTCAATTCTTGGTATACGACAATGATAGGTTGTTGATGAATTTAAATGTTTAATAATTCTTTGTATATGTCTTACAAAATACCAATGTACATTCATATGGATATGTTATAATTCGATGTGATGCTTCTTTGTGAATGCATGTGATCTTAATTTTGCATAACCTAGGATGCTTGAAGTGTGATTCTTTTCTAGTGCTTTGAAAAATTTCGAGTCGTCTTTTTGTTGCAGGTTTCATGGAAAGGTTACGGTCCTGATGAGGACACTTGGGAGCCAATTGACGGCTTAAGGTAGGCCCAATGATAAAAATGAACTTGATATGAAAATCAAAAGTACCGAATATCTAACATAGTGTCTTTGTGTCAGCAACTGTTCTGAGAAACTAAAGGAATTCATTGTTGAAGGTCACAGCTCAAAAGTTTTGCCTTTACCGGTAAGTTTTTCATTTCCAATGTCTTTTTCTGTTTGCATCTTGTCGTGTATCCTTTGTATCAACCCATTTCATGATGACCTCGATTACACCTTATACGAAAAGCCTTCCTTTGATCTAGGAGACTCATCTTTTATTATTTCATAGTAGATATTTCCTAGTGAAAATTATTCCGTTCAGTTTAGTGCGCTCATTGTACTTGACGGTGAGGAAACAATCATCTTAAGAGTTCCTTTCCTTGGCTGCTTTTTGCAGGGGGACGTAGATGTGATTTGTGGTGGTCCGCCCTGTCAAGGAATAAGCGGTTTCAACCGTTTTAGAGATAAGGACAATCCTTTGGCTGATGTGAAAAACAAGCAACTTCTAGTGTTTATGGAAGTTGTAGAGTTCTTGAAACCAAGGTTTGTTTTGATGGAGAATGTGGTGGATCTAGTTAAATTTTCTAATGGTTTCTTGGGGAGGTATGCACTTGGCCGTTTAGTGCAACTCAACTATCAAACAAGATTAGGTATGATGGCCGCAGGAGCATATGGGCTTCCTCAATTTAGAATGCGTTGTTTTCTGTGGGGTGCTCGTCCCAGTGAGGTAAACTTGAATATGCACCTCTGTTCTAAATAAAATAGTCTTAAACTTGTGTCTGTCTTTATAATAGGATTCAAAAGGATTTCACTCACTGTTTTTTATTTGATACTATAGAAGCTGCCCCAGTACCCATTGCCAACACACGATGTTGTCGTTAGAGGTGTCATTCCTATAGAATTTGAGGTATGGCTTTCTGTGTTATACTGTGCAATTTACTGAAGGCACAGTCTAAAATTCTCTTGAAATAAAATCAGACGCACACTGTTGCCTATGATGAGGGCCATTCATACGAATTGCAAAAGAAATTGCTACTGGAGGATGCGATCTCTGATCTTCCACCTGTATGTATCTTTATCATCATGGTGCCGTTTTTAAAGCTTTGATGGATTGTAATTCTGATGGATTTCAATTGATTTAGGTTGGGACTTATGATGGAAGAGATGAAATGCCATATGAGAAAGCTCCACAGACAGATTTTCAACGTTTCATTAGATCAAGTGAAAAAGGTGAATAGCATTTTCTGTTTCCTGTCTATAAAACATTAAATGCAAAATAAATAAATAACTAAGAAGACAATGTGGTAATATTTTGACAAGTTTTCTACATATATACTCTTTACATGAATGTAAATAGATTGCAGTTTTGCTCTCGAGTAGATAGATATTCTTGGGTGCCATTGTTAAACCATCTTTGTTTTAGAAATAACTTTGACCAGCGGTTTAGTGACATGTATGACACTAGCTTAAGTTATAGAAGCTCTAAAGATGAGCTTTTTCAAAATTGTGTTGATCCAAGATTGATACTCATGTTGCTTTATGGACTCTCCCTCTTTTATTGCCGTGTACTTCTTCACATTTTCTTAGAGGCTAAGGTGGCAGGCTAGTCGGAGACGATATAGATGGGTCCAGTTTAAGGGGAAGTGAGCTTAGTCGGATCTTTCCTGTCACTGGGATTTATGGATCGAAGCTTTTGCTTGTTTTGGGCTGCTTTTAACTAAACCAAGTGTATAATTCTAGGTTTTCCATCTCTTTCTTCTCTAATCCTGAAATTTTTACAGAAATGATGGGGATCACAGGCAACTCAGTGGATTCAGGTCGATCTCTCTTTGACCATCGACCGCTTGAATTGAATTCGGACGACTATGAACGTGTTTGTCGTATACCAAAGATAAAGGTTTTCTTTGTTTTCTTATGTTAATGAAAGTCAACATTCTTCTAATCTATCTATTTTGCTGAAGGCAGTGCTGTTTGCTGAAAATTTTGTGAATTTTGTAAAGGGAGCAAATTTTAGGGATTTGCCTGGGGTACGTGTTCGTTCAGACAACAAAGTTGAATGGGATCCTGATGTTGCGAGGGTTTATTTGGATTCAGGGAAACCATTGGTAAAAATATACATCCATTTTCACTTTCCCCAGTTTCTTTTTTTGACAGAGTTTTGTTCATCCTTCCTAATGACATAGTGTTTTTCCCGTTGCAAGTCCTATAACAGAACTGCTGTCCTTCCGCAGGTCCCTGATTATGCTATGACGTTTGTGAATGGTTCTTCCTCAAAGTAAGTGTTAAGGTGCTTCGATACATTTAGTCTCTGTAATTTCAGCATTCCAACCTCTTCAAATTATGTAGGCCTTTTGCACGTTTGTGGTGGGATGAAACTGTGCCTACTGTGGTGACTAGAGCAGAACCCCACAACCAGGTATGCTACTTCCCTTAATTAGCGGTAGAGTTCGATTCGGAGATGATTATGTCCATCTTTTAGGGTTTCTACTCTTTGGTTTTCTACTAATGTGGAATTTTTGATAGTTGGATTCTGTCTAACCTCAGTGATCATGATTTGTGTCACTCTATTTTGCCAACACTAAGTATTGCGTCGTTATAGCTTTATTGGTAACTATGATGAGATTTTTTTTTATGAATATTGTTCCGAACATATGAAGTCCTTTCACTGCAAAGTAAGGGTGAGGTGAGACTTGGATATTTCTTTCTGCATTTTCAGTGTAGTGTCAAAAAAGTCACCGTCCATTACATCTTTGAGCCGAAAGACTAGCAAACACTAAATCAGTTACTCATGTGATTATACAATCACGAATAAGCAATGGCCAATTTGTCAACTATGCAGGCAATATTGCATCCCGAGCAAGACAGAGTTCTTACAGTTCGTGAAAATGCAAGACTTCAGGGTTTTCCTGATTATTACAAGCTCACTGGCCCCATCAAGGAGAGGTAACTTTTTGATAAATGATTCCACTCTTTGATTTGGAAACTTCATGGAAATCCAAAATGTATATAGACCATTTGTTAAGACGAAATGCGCCCCAATTGCAAGGTACCATAAAGAGTGTAGAGTGTATATATTCTTCCTTGGGGTAAGTTGAACAAATCCTGCAAGGCACCAATTATCTGCATTTGTCACAATTTTCAGGATGAAGTTGTTATATTTTACAGGCACGTCTTTTTAGCTTTTTAAGCTTTTAAATTGTCCTGAAGCGAGGGTGTGTAGTTCTGTAAATACCCGAGGCATTAGATCATTTATCATCAAGTTTCGAGAGAACTTGTGTCGATGTAACCAATATAGACTCAATACGGGTGCTCACAATAAAATGTAGAGAGAAGCGTGGCCAATCCAGTTGAAATTAGAAAATGCTTGCTATTTGTCTATTGACACTGAATAGTAGAATAACATTGGCCTGGACAACGTTATGATATTTGTATATGTACCTATAATTTTTTGTAAAGGTCTTTCGGAAAATTTATCTCTTGAAGCACGGTACACGCAGGGATAGTCAGAATTGATAAATTATTCTTAAGAATTAATTTGTCTAGTTATGATTTTCATTATTCAATAATCTAATTTCCCCAAGCATCTAACTGGGTTTCTCAAAATGAGCCCTGCTGATTTCTTGTTAGCACAAGTTGTGATTAGATTTTATCACACTTGATCTTGGTGGTCTAGAAATGCAAGCAGACATACCACTGAGACAAATCCTTATTGATGTACTTCACAAATGTAGTTATGCTCGAGTATTTTTGTGCTTCTGCTCTTAAATTGATTCTCCAGTACTTTACCAGGTACATTCAAGTTGGAAATGCAGTTGCAGTTCCAGTAGCTAGAGCTTTGGGATGCGCATTGGCTCAAGCTTTTCAAAAAAGCGCCAATGACGATCCTTTGTTTCGGTTGCCTGACAAGTTCGTCAATAAATCTGAGCAACATTCGTCCGCATCGTCTGAAAATGATGAATAGTTGTACTGCCGTAGAAGTGAATCGTAGGTCATTGAGATTAAATCACAATGATTTGTAGTGGAGGCTTTAATCTCAGCTAACGAGGTTATTCCTAGGAGACTGCGAAGCTAGCGATTGATTGTTTGCCACCACAATTTGGAGTGGCAATGAATTAGCTTTTAGAAACCATTCCGTGATTAATTTGCTCTGTAATCTTATTTTATCGGAGGGTGTCGCTATCTTTTTGGGTTGCTTATGTGAGGACCCTCCGCCGAGTTCACTGAATTCTGTTTTGAAGTAATTAAGAGAACGGCTGAGTCATTTCGGAAAGAATTTAAGGTTCTTGCACCCACCTTCTCTCCAATGTTTTATTTTTCTTCGTTTATGACGATTCCATGGGAAAATAACATTTGGACGGATGGAAATTGTTTAGGTATTTAAAATTTAGAAATGAAATTTTATATCGCACAAAAGTTCAGGAATTCGATCGAATTAGTCGAAAATTAACATGTTGTACATTAGGTAAGTTCAAAGATGGTACGTTGCACTGACTTAGTCCCTTAACCAAAGGGAGGCAACTATATCAAGATTAACGCATACTTTGACTTCCTCTATCAGTGAAGAGGCTATAAATTTGACATCAATTGCGTGAGATAGAAGAAGATCAACATAAGTTCATCGACATAAGTATACCCATAACTCTGGCTGATGCAATTACAAAATTTGAAATTCCTAAGCCTATTTTACCTAAATTCATCTTCCCACCTGATCAAGCCTGTCTAGCATTTGGTACAAGTGTTACTTGGTTGTAATGTCAATGCTTGGGGCATCTCAAAGCACGCAAGGCTTTACCTTTTAAAGCAAGCTTACATGCCTTGTTTGGAAAGAACACGAAAAAAACAGTTGCAAGGATCTGCTGTCGGGCTTGATGCTGGTTTGAGCTCTCTACTTCAGATACTCGAATCAAATGCGTCGCGAATTAACAGCTAGCACAGGACCGTGGCTGCAGGAATTGATTATAAAACCTCGATCAGTTGGCATCGCTAGCCACTGCGTCCTTCAAGGATCGCAAAGGGGCTGTTCTTTGTGGAAACTTGTTTAAGGGACTTCTTCCAACCATCATGACAAAGACCGGTAAGTCGGCTGATGTCTCTCGGATTAAAGAACTGATTGAGAAGTTGGTTATGCGGAAAAACGACTTCCGATTTTGGGAATCTGAATACGTTTGAGCAAGGGCAATGCCCTGCAAAAAGACATATGCGCCCGCTCTAATAATGAGTCTAACTGAGGTACAAAGCGATGGCCAGTTGCAGGAGAGGCGGAAGTTGCATCTCTTTGGGACGACTAACCTTTCAGAGTTTGACAGAAACGGAAGACTGGAAAGGGTTGTAGCGAACGAACTTGATAGAAGAAAAATGTACTAAGCACCCCTCTAATGTTTGACTCCTCAAGGGCGAAAATAACAATTGAAAGTGGATACCGCTAGTTACCTATCACATATCACACGAAAGAACGAAACTTTAAGTCCTGATTGGAATATGAAGGTTGAACGCGTTCAGTCGTTCAGGGCCTGCATAGTAACTATTTTCATTTTGTCATTCTGATTCTGAACCTCGTAATTGATTCCGGTTAAAATGACTTTTTTATTATTATTCTGTTTCTAGATGAATTTTAAAGAATCAGAAATTGTTTGATAACTACACAAAATTTATATTTCAAAAAACTGTTTCTTTTCCCATTTTTTCATTTAAGTCAAATAACTATGTAATTCATTTGTAAAATTTCATCCTAATGAAACATAAAATTTAATATATGATATTTGAAATTTGATAAAGCATGGACATGTTTCCATATTAAGGACTCATTTTTTCTTTAAATATTGCGTTGCCTAAATATATAGAAAGATATTGGATGCACTTATCTTCTGTAATATTTGTTGTAGGAGAGTGAAATATATGAAATTTATATCCAAAATTACAAAATAAGGTCAAACTAGAATAATATAAGCTTTTTCTATTTTTTTTCTGTTTTTTAAATTTTTAAATTTTTTTATTATTTTTTTCTATTTTATTTTATTTTTTTTAGGTAGAGTGACAATGATGAGAAACTAAAAAGTAAAAGAGAGAGAATTGAGATTCATCCTATTTTATTATTTTTAAAAGTGATTATTTTTCCAAAACCTTTTTTTTTGCTTCTGGATTTTACTCTAAAACTGATTCTGATTCTCTAAAATTGATTTTGGAAACAGAATCAGAACTATTTACATTACCAAACATCATTATCATTTTTTACCGTTCTAAGATGAGAATCAAAGAATCAAAATGGTTACCGTGCAGACCCTTACAGGCAGGAACTTTATTGAAATTACCTTCTTAGAAGGTTGGAGCTCGGATCGGAATAAACCGGGGCATATGAGGGCATTGGCGGATTGCAATTGTGCAATTCGTCTATTCTTAATCCACCTTGATGATAACACAGGCAAGACTAAGGCTATGAGTCGGTCTCATTGAACAGACTAAGGCCATTAGCTTGATCCCTGCACAAAGCATTCATTGGCCTGAGTTCTAGAATGCTAACTCTAAATGTTCACTGCACCAACACACCCATTCAAAGTCTCCCCGCAGCAATCACGGGAAGGTGTAGCCCACGTTGCCCGAAAAAACAAGCATTCGATACTCGAACTAACATGAGCAGATGAAAGTCTAACCAAACTTCTGTTGTCCACTAGGAGGGTAGATGTTCGTACATTAAAATTGTTGTCACCTATAATCAGGACTTGATGTTCGTATAGAAAATTAGGTTGATAGACAAATCTGAAACCAATCGCAAATAAGTAATCTGAATGCAGATGAATGATTCGAGCCCAACGAATTCACATTGTATTCTTAAGACAAATTTATCCTCTCAACTGCTATCGATAATTGCCTCCTAGGATAGAACGGATTGTATTTCCTCAAAACTGTTACTTGTTTTAAAGGAAACCTTCGAACACAACTTCATGGAATAATCGCACAAAATGATGGCGATGACGAATGAATGACGAACATAAAAGTTGTATCTAATGCTCGTGTCTGATATACGTTTCTAATGTGATGGTCAATACTATTATTTATAGACATTGATACGAAGAATCACGAAATAGAGGTTTAAGAACGAAGATTCACTAATATGAAAAGTTATCTTTCAAACAAATGAATAGTCACAAAATCGAATAAATATCTTCCAAAAGAATGAAGAGTCACGAAGAAATATGGTTTCATTGAAAGGGTTCGTCGACGAAAATGCATGGTTTCGTCAAAAGTATTCGACGAAACTTCATGAAGTCGCACAATTTCGACGAAACGTTACGATGTCGTACGGTTTCATCGATGAATGGTCACGAACTGAAACAACTCTTCATTTCTCATTCAACTTCTTATGAGAATTTACGAAAAAGTTTCAACAATGAACCAAGCACAGGAAATAACAATTTGTATTAAGATTGTTGTTCACTAAGAGGATAGAAGTTTGTATATTAAAATTGTTGTCGCCTATAAGTAATACTTGATGTTCGTATAGAAAATTACGTTGATAGACAAATCCGAAACCAATCGCAAATAAATAATCTGAATGCAGATGAATGATTCGAGCCCAACGAATTCACGTTGTGTCCTTAAGATAAATTTGTCCCCTCAACCAGTACCCAAGTTCTTGGACAATTGCCTTTCAGGATAAAATGGATTGACTCTTCTCGAAACCAGTACTTGTTTTAGAGGAAACCTTCAATCACAACTTCGCGAAATAATCGCACAAAATGATAACAATAATAAATGAATGACAAACATAAAAGTTGTATCTAATGCTCGTGTCTGATATACGTTTCTAATGTGATGATCAATGCTATTATTTCTAGACAGTGATAAAAAGAGTCACGATATGGAGGTTTAAGAATGAAGAGTCACTAATCTGAACAATTCTTTTTCAAATAGATAAACAGTCACTAAATCGAATAGACATTTTCCAAAAGAATGAAGAGTCACGAATACATATGGTTTCATCGAAAAGGTTCGTCAACGAAAATGCATAATTTCATTGAAAGGATTCGACGAAACGTCATGAAGTCGTACAGTTTCGACGAAACGTTACGATGTCGTACAATTTCATTGATGAAGAGTTACGAACCGAAATAACTCTTTATTTCTCATTCAAATTCTTATGGGACTATGAGAAAAAGTACCAACAATGAACCAAGCACAAGAAATAAAAATTTATCTTAAGATATTGTCCACTAAGAGGATATAAGTTCGTATATTAAAATTGTTGTCACCTATAAGCAGGACTTGATATTCGTATAAAAAATTAGGTTGATAGATAAACCTGAAACCAATCGCAAATAAGTAATTTGAATGCAGATGAATGATCTGAGCGTAACGAATTCACGTTATATCCTCAAATAAAATTAGTCCCCTCAACCGGTTCCCAAAGTTCTTGAATAATTGCATATCAGGATAGAACGGATCATCTTTCCTCAAAACCGGTACTTGTTTTAGAGTAAATATTCGATCACAACTTTACGGAATAATCGCACAAAATGATGACGATGATGAATAAATGACGAACATAAAATATGTATCTAATGCTCGTGTCTAATATACGTTTCTAATGCGATCATCAATGCTATTTTTTTTTATAGACAGTGATATAAAGAGTTACGAAATGGAGGTTTATGAACGAAGAGTCACTAATCTGAAT
Organism: Rhodomyrtus tomentosa; assembly: GCA_028455895.1. Lineage (NCBI taxonomy): Eukaryota > Viridiplantae > Streptophyta > Magnoliopsida > Myrtales > Myrtaceae > Rhodomyrtus > Rhodomyrtus tomentosa. The sequence goes on along the minus strand of JAPCWY010000003.1, from coordinate 4,048,053 downwards.
AGTTTTCTTTCAAATAGATGAACGGTCACGAAATTAAATAAACATATTCCAAAAGAATGAAGAGTAATGAAGACTAGGGGTGAGCGGTTCCCGGTCCGATCCGATTCCCCTCAAGAATCGAGAACCGGATAAATAGTCCCGGTTCTCATTTTTCGGAACTGCGAACCGGATCAGCCACCCGAGAACCGGGAACCGAACTGGACCGTTGGTCCAGTTCCAAGGAACCAATAAAGGATGTCGTGGGAACTTCTATGCTTTCATCAAGGTGGATGTTTTTGTGGAGGTTCATGCACAAAGTGGACTTTACATATGGTTGGGTGGAAAAAATGGAAAAGAAGTCATTACATATGGTTGGATGGGTGCATGATAGTGGAACCAAAGACCGATCTCATTATTGATTGTCCGACACTGGGAGGATTAAAATTTCGGGATGGCATGACCAGGAGTAATTTCCTGATAAAAAATGTTCCATCTGGGGTTGAAGCACGATTCAACTTTGATGAGATGCTTTATCGTAAATGGGAAGTGCTTGTCACTGGAGTTGGTCTCTATCCCGCGCGGTACGACAAAGCCAGCAGAATTCAACCCCATATGCTTTACCGTAAGGTTTCCAATAAAATGACAGTTCAAATAAAACGTGAGTTTATTTATTTTTATTTTTATTATTTTTTATTAAAGACCAAGCAATCTGGTTTCAAAACTGTATCTTAGAATCGAGAACCGGACCGCCCGGTCACCAATTCCAATTTTAGGAATCGGGAACCGGACCAGATGCCCCTAAAACCGAAAACCGGATCACCAGTCTTGATCCGGTCGGGGCGGTCCCGGTCTCGATCCAGGCGGTCTTTTTTGCTCACCCCTAACGAATACATATGGTTTCATCGACGAAAATGCATGATTTCGTCGAAATCATTCCGACGAAACATCACAAAATCGTACAGTTGCGACGAAACGTTACGATGTCGTATGGTTTTATCGATGAAGGGTTACGAATTAAAACAAATTTTCATTTATCATTCAAATTTTTACGGAACTTTGCGAAAAGTTCCAACAACTTCAATGGCCATCACAGGAAGGGAATAAATATTTAGTGACGCGAACCCAAATCATCCCGACATCAGACACACAAGAGCAAGAGTGAAGATCAAAAGTTCAATGAGTGTTGGATTGCGTACTTGATCGGGCGGCAAAGAGCGTGGGCAGTCGCAGCACGGCTTCCTCCGACTCGATCGGACTGACCTTAGTATCTACCCAACTAAAGTCGAACAATTATCTCCGTCAATTACGATGAGTACGAAGGAATGAAGCATGAAAAACAAGTACAAGAGAGAGATATACTAAGGTATCCACTTATTGCATCCAAAATGTGATCAGCACAAAAGCCATGGCGTGCATGACATTTTTGATCCGGGAATAATTCATCGCATAAGTCTCAAAGTTGAATGAACAAATTGAAGCAATTAATGCTTCTTAATCAAATCTCCCCATCCCAGAGCTCTTCGGCAGACTTGTAAGGACCGTCCGGGGATACAAATTCAAGCCCGGGGAATCCTTTCTTTTGCGGAATTCGACTAATTTTGTCCAATTCGTGAAGGCTCAAGCTCCAGTGGAATATGTCAAGGTTCTCTTTCATCCTCTCTGTGTTGAAGCTCTTCACTAGCACACTGACTCCCTGTTCGTACGCCCATCTTAGACAAACCTTCATGCAAACCAGTAATTTAAGACAGAATATGAGCTTAACCCTGTGCTAAACACATCCTGATATGTAAATGGCAAAGAGTGAAACCTCCTTACAAAGTTACACAGATGATAACCAGAGAGATGAGTACCTGGGCAAGCGTCTTCCCTTTGGCTTTGGCAATCTCTTGCAGGACCTCGCATTCCATCACTCTATTGGTCCCCCAGAGGGTTCCTTTGGCGCCTAATGGGGAGTAGGCAGTGATGTGAATTCCCTTTGCCTTGCATAATTCCCTTAGCTTCTGTTGCTGCCACACAGGGTTCATCTCAACCTACACCAATCAGATCAGAAATTTAAAAAAGAAGAAGAAAAAAAAGAATCACCACCCTTTTTTGAAGTCTGGGGAATGCATGCTCATCTTACTCGAGATTCAAACTTTGAGGTGAAATAATGTGAAAACTAACTAATGTTAAATTTGGTTGGACAGTTTCCTCTTTTCTATCGTTCTTTTTTTCGGATATGAATGAAATATTACTTTGACAAAAAAGAAAAAAGAAAAATAGAGAGACATTGATGTTAATATTCAAGTCAAATGCTATAGAATGAAATTACCCGCGAAATCACTCGGATTGAGATTTGCCTTGCTCGGGCCCGAGTGTCAATACTTATTATATAGGGAGAGCCAACCGTAACTGCTCACACATTGAAATGTTTCCCAATTCAAGATTATTAGACTCACATAATTGCTCAATTTTCGTAGCGACTTCTCAATTAACAGGAGGAAATTGTCCAATCAATTCTAAACCTATCATACAGATGTCAATTTAGTTATAAACTTTTCAATTTTATCAATGGAATCCTTATATCTTCATGTGAAGCTCCGATGCACTCCTTCGGGCCAGTTTTTGCCGAAAATCATTAATGTGATGGTATACCACCACATCAGGGATTTCTGGCTAAAATTGATCAGAATTACTATATTAGAATTTTGAACAAAGGTTTACGATTCAATTAGCAAAATTTAAAAGTTTAAGATTAAATTGACATCCGTACAATGAATTTAGGATTGATTGGGCAACTCCCCCTGATTGACAGCACGCAGACGCATCGACAACTGAAGTCAAATTCACGAGTAAATTCCTCCGAGCATCAAAATCTACTGGAGTAGTTCCAATTTTAGGGGAGGCTTTGTTTCGAGACATATGTTCTAACAAAACTGGTCAATCCAATGATGGGTTTATCCTTCAAGAGTTGGATTCTATTGAGGGGTGGTAGGCGCCTAGAGATTACATTCCGTTGTCTACGCCATCCACATTTGAGGGGACTGTGTTTTGGTGGGAGGAAATTTCCTCCGATCTTTTTTATTGGCGGGTCACATGAGTAATGTAGCACACATGCAAATCTAACATGAACAGATCACGAAAAAGAGAGGAAGAAAAAAAAATCCCAAAATTTAATCTCCCCTCTGTCTCTATTGGTCGGGTCGGGTCGGGAAAGGCTTAAAAAGCAGCTGCGACGACCTCGGTTTTGGATGTCCTCAGGCTCAGTGAGGGTGGCGGGCTGGAGAACGGCGGGTTGGACAGTGCAGCGGCGGCGTTCATGAGCACTCTTAGCTTTTCTTTTTGTAATGACAAACATGTTCTTTTCTAGAGCAATTTTAAGAAAACATGATCCGGATCCATTCCAAGGTGCCAACAATGAACTCACTTGGTTGACAGCAGGAGGAATCTCAGCGATGCTGAGCAACTTCTCAAGCTTTTTGCAGGAGAAATTGCTCACTCCTATGCTTTTGGCCAAGCCCAGCTTCTGACACTCTTCCATGGCCTTCCACACACCTTCATAATCAAACGGAAGCAGATCCTCCTTCTTCACCGGAAGCTCATGCTCACCTGCCTTCACGCACACCGGCCAATGCACCAGATACAAGTCCACGTACTCCAGCCCTAGATTCCTGTCCACAAGAACCGATCGAGGATAACGAAACGCACAAACACCGCACTGTATGATCCACAGGTTAACTTAAATTGTACTTGAGGGATGTCTGGAGGGCGGGGACGACGCGGTCGCCATGCGCGTCGCTGCACCAGAGCTTTGTGGTGATGAGCAGCTCCTCGCGCGAGCTCACAAGGCCGAGCCCGAGAGCTTCGGCCACGGCTTCCCCGAGGGGCTGCTCGGACAGGTAAAGCGCGGCCGAGTCGAAGTGTCGGTAACCCAGTCGGATCGCGTCGAGGAGGTGTTCCTTCACGTTGTCAGAGGACCCAAATGGGTACTCGGCTGTTCCGAAGCCAAGAAGCGGGACCTCATTCCCGTTTGCAGTGAGTTGAGTGTTAGGAACAGTGATATTAGCCATGGTTTCTCCGTACGGTTTCGGCTAAAATCTGATCTCGTTTCGCCAAGAGTGGATAAGTTCGTGAAATGTGTGATCCCTGGCCGCCAAAAGTCTGAATTGCACAAAACGAGGAAGATGTCGTTTAGCCTCTGCCTGTGGGTCTGTGGCTGTAGATGTTGGTACTCGCCACGCATGCTCCATGTTTTCATTGAACCACGTGACGTGAGTTCGAAACATAAATTTGATATATTTTTTCGGGGAGATCGCTAATAGGGATATCATGTTTACGCTCGTTAACATATCCGGTCAAACTTACCATAACTTAAAAGCTTAAGTTAATGAGTGAAATTGGATCCAACTGTATATATTGACGGGCTTGAACTTGGGCTCCCTCTTGGCAATCTTTCCAAATAAAAAATATCGGATTTTCGCTGCATACTTCCAACAAATGGTATCAGAACCGATGATTGATTGGTGAGACTCCAATCTGTTCCGGCAAATATCTCAAGAAGTAATCTAGTAATTGCGTCTCAAGAAGGAATTGATGACAACGTAGTTTTCAAGCTAGTGGGTATTGTGGTGTAGCAGCGCGAACTCGATAGACGTTGATGGAGATTCAGGTTGAGATGGAGTCAACGTGATTTCTGGGCTGATGGACGTTGTGATATAGCAACAAGCTCGATGGTCGTTAATGGAAATTCAAATTGAGATATGTTGGTGCGGAAGTATACTTGGATTGAGGGGGAGCAAACCTAGCACTGGAGCTCACACATGAGGAGTAGATTGTTAGGATGCTCGTGTAAGTTGTGCTGAAAAAATCCTATATTGGAGAATTGATGTGGTATTGAGCCATTAATATATTCAAGCCGGCCTATAACTCATTATCTTAAGATTTTGAGTGAAATTGGGTCCAACTGGATATATTGACGGGCTCGGACTAAGGCTCCCTTTTGGCGATCTCCCCAAATGAAAAGTATTGGACTTCCGCTGCACAGTTCCAACACCCCTTACATTCGCTTGGCAGATTTTCGATCTAGAGGTTAAGTCCGAGCCTACAAATATATTTAGTTGAACTCATTTCCTCTCAAAAGTTTAAATTAATAAGTTATGATCCAACTAAAATATATTAATTAGTCTATATTATTAATGTGTAATTACATATATATTGAGGTATTTCTATAATTGTGTTTATTTATTATATTTAGTCGCTCATATAAATATATCTTATACAACCCTAGTTTGGGTTGAGCCATCATAAACATTTTTTCATTATTTCTCTCTAACTCTAAACATCAACATGGTATCAAAGTAGGAAAACGCATTACATTCTTCAACAACTTTGTCCCAAATAAACACTTCCTTTGCTTCAATTACCGCCTCAACAACGTTCGGTACATCTACGAATTTTTCTTCTTCTCTACCATCTCTCTAGTCATCATCTTCTTTTTTTGCTAATCTCAATTTCCTATCACCTCTCAATAATATACAGCACGCCTTCGCTTCTTTTTCTCTTTTTTCTACTGCTCCGATCTTTGTTGTTGCTCAAATTACTAGTGTGCAATCAGTCTCGCCATCTCTCGTTCTTCCCAACATCATCAATCTCGTCTCCATCAAACTTGATACGGATAATTATCTTTTGTGAAAATCTCAGTTTGAATCGATTTTAATCTGCAACAATTTGCTGGGATATGTGGATGGATATTTTCTGTGTCCACAGAGGCTTATCATTGATCAAAATGGTGTTGTGATTGTCAATCCTTCTTATTCAATTTGGGTCAAGGCGGATCAATGCGTTCGCAGTTTGATTAACTCAATCCTCACTGTTGAGATTTTCCGTGAAGTTCATGATCTTCGGGCATCTCGGGAGATTTGGTTTGCTCTAGGTCGACACTTTACTGATCAATGCGCGGCCAAGGAAATTGGATTGAAGCTTGATTTTCATAACGATGTTAAGAAACTTGATAAGTGAATGTCTGATTATCTTCAGCATTTGAAGTCAAGTGCCGATTCTCTCACCGCAATCAGTTGCTCCGTTTATGATAAGGATTTGGTGATTTAAGCCCTCAATAGGCTCCCATCAGAGTATGATCCTTTTGTCATAATAGTCACCAATAGTTCTACTATTATTTCCTTTAATGATCTACGGTCACGCCTCATCATATAAGAAGAACGATTTCTCCGAAAATCGAATGCCTTATTTTCATTTGATATCATCATGCTTTGATTGGACATTCCACTTCGTACAATCCACCGTTTCGAGGGAGTCGTGATGGACATAATTTTTTAGGGGTCGAAAATCTGGTCAAGGATAGGGTGGACGGTTCTCGCGTGATCAACCGGTTTGGAAAGCCTCCAATGATTGATTTAACTTACATTCATTCTCTGTCCCCAATGCCGATTGGTCCTCACCTTCCTCCAATCGGCCTCGTGGTGGTTCGAGGCCCTATGTCCCTTCATTCACTCAGGGAGGCATTCTTGGATTTAGATCTCATTTCTCTTGTTAGATCTGTAATGGAGTTGGGCACACTGCGCTGCAATATCGGCAAAGATTTAATCATGCCTTCGCTACAACTGATCTATCGGACTATTTCTCAACTCTCTCCGTTGGTGAGACCTCTGATCCGATGTGGTATCTTGACAGTGGAGCGTCGACACACATGACTAGTGACATTGGTAAGATTCTAAATCCTAGACCCTTTTACGATTTAACAAAAGTTTCAGTTGGTGATGGTCGTTTATTGCCTATTAAGCAAGTTGGTAAAACTTATTTACATACTGATTCTTGATCTTTGCTGTATCACCTGTCTATCATGTCCCTAATATTGCTTGTGATCTTCTCTCAGTCACTCAATTTTGCCGTAAAACTTCTTGCACTATTGATTTTAATGGTTCATTCTTTTCTTTGAAGGATCAACGAATCGGGAAAGTTCTTTTCCAAGATGATTCTTCTCATTGTCTTTATCCGATTTTCAATTCCTTGGCGTCCTTTCATTCGGATCCTATCGTGGCTTCTTCAACTTCGCTCACTTGCTGGCGTGCTCATCTTGGTCATCCAAATAAACAAGTTTTGAGTCATGTTTGCAATTCTAGTTTTAGATCGGTATCATGTGAGCCTTGTCTTGTGGGCAAATCTCATCGATTGCCTTTTGAGTCTATTAATATCGTGCTTCTTTTCCTTTAGTTGTAATTCATTCTAATGTATGAACGAGTCTCATTTTATCCAATTCTAGTTTTAAGTATTTTATGTTATTCGTTGATAATTACCCTCGGTTTACTTGGATTTTTTTAATGAAAAATAAATTTGAAGTGCCTACTCACTTTCATGGATTTCGTTGTTTCATCAAAAATCTATGCAATGCAAAAACTAAATTGCTACAAATTGATGGGGGAGGTGAATATACCCTTAATTCATTCCAAACATATTTACGTGAAAACGGTATTATTCAACGCATTTTTTGTCCAGACACCCCACCTCAAAATGGTCTATCAGAATGCAAAATCATATATTTAATCGAAATGTGTCGAACCTTATTAGTCCATGCTCATATGACTCCTTCTTATTGGTTGATACTTTTCTTGCTGCTATTTGCACTATTAATCGGCTTCCTACTCCTGTCTTATATGATATTTTCCCTTTTTATTGTCTATTTGGATTTCAGTTTGATTATTCATTCTTTCGAATTTTTGGCTGTGCTTGTTATCCTTTTCTTCCGTCTCGCGTCTCCCATAAACTTGCACCTCATCCTATGCCATGTATATTTCTTGGGTATGTGTCAAATTATAAAGGTTATTGTTGCCTTGATCGGTCAAGTTGTCGTGTTTTTATTAGTCGTTATGTTCAGTTTGATGAAGATAATTTTTCATTTTCACAAAGTTCTTCAACTCTTAGTTCATTAAATAATTCTTCCAATTCAATTCCTTTGCTTATTATTTACTCCAATCAATCAATCAATTTTTCCTTCTAACTTCGCCTTTCTCGGCTACTTTAAGTCAACCTCTTAATATATCTCGCTCCACCTCTCAACCTACTCAATCTGATTCCAATTCTTTTTCACTTCCACTGCCTCTCCTTTCGGACCCACTCACTGTGTCCCAACTTAACTCAACTTCTGACCAAATTCCTCCTACATCAGATTCACAAATCCTTTCTACGTCTTCTCCTAGCTCCTCCACTTCTGTATCGTCTCTCGTCATTCATCTCTATGCAAACTCGTGCTAAATCTGAAATTTCTAAACCAAGAAATTTTTTTAATCTCGCTAATTCTTTTCATAAAGAGACACCGACTTGCTATTATAAGTCTATTCTTGACCCAAGTTGGAAAGCGGCCATGGTAGATGAAATTAATGCTTTGGTCACCAATCACACGTGGGATCTTGTACCACCTAACCCTTTTAAGAATTTAGTCGGTTGCAATTGGATTTTTAAGATTAAGGAAAAATCCTATGGAACTATAGAACGCTTCAAAGCTCGTCTAGTTGCACAAGGATTTAAGCAACATGTAAGATTGGATTATGCCGAGACTTTTAGTCTGATTGTTAAATCCGCTACAATTCGGGTCGTTCTCTCTATTGCTATTTTATCAGGATGGGGCGTCCGTCAACTTGATGTTAAGAATGCCTTCTTGCACGGCATCCTTTGTGAGTAAGTTTACATGCGCCAACCTCCGGTTTCTCTAATACTGAATATCCTAATCACGTGGTTTCTTCACTTCAGTAGTTTTTATTATTATTATTATCATTGGGTTTCTTGGTGAGTAAAGTTGATCCCTCATTATTTGTCTATTCTTCTTCTCGGGGTCGTCTATATCTTTTATTATATGTTGATGATATCTTTGTCACCGGTGATACTTCTCATTTATTACGGTCTTTGATTACTCGACTCTCGTAAGAATTTGCTATGAAGGATCTTGGACCACTTCATTATTTTCTTGGCATTGAGGCACATCACCGATCTAACGGTACACTTTTATCTCAAGCTAAGTATGTTGATAGCCTTTTGCACAAGTTTGACCTTGTCAAGGTAAAGCCTGTATCTACTCCTTTGGCATCGAAAACTCTATTATCTATTGATGATGGTGAGCTTCTCGCTTCTCCAACATTGTATCGATAGATGGTTGATGCTTTACAGTATGTGTCCATGATTAGACCTGATATTAGTTTTGCTGTGAACTTGGTTAGCCAATTTATGCATCAACCTAGATTACCTTATCTGCAAGCTGTCAAGCGTGTATACCGATATTTAGCTGGCTCATCCACGCATGGATTACTTATCGAGCGGTGTTCTCCCACTTCATTAACAGCTTATGCGGATGCAGACCGGGCTGGATGCTTCGATCCTTGACATTCCACATTAGGCTTTTATATTTTTCTAGGCACTAATCTTGTTTCTTGGAGTGCAAAGAAGCAATCCACTGTGGCCCGTTCTAGCACAAAGGCTGCGTATCGTGCTGTTGCTCATTGTGTTGTTGAGACCATTTGGAATCGGCATTTTCTACGTGAGCTTGAAGTCCCACTTTCTATTCCTCTCATTGTTTGTTGTGACAACATCTTTGCTACATATCTTGCTCTTAATCTTGTATTTCATGCTCGCACCATACACATTGAATTGGATTTTCACTTTGTTCGAGAGAGTAGGTTGCTTCCGGCGATCTACGTGTTCCCTACGTGCTTATCGTGGATCAAGTGGCAAACATATTTACAAAAAAGGTTATCTAGTCTGCGTCATGCGCTATTGAGATTTAATCTCTCAATTATTACACTTACTTCGGATTGAGGATTAATATGTAGTTACACATATTAGGGTATTTCTATAATTGTGTTTATTTATACCCTTATTGTAATTAGTCGCTCGTATAAATATATCTTCTAAAACTCTAGTTTGGGTTGAGCCGATAAATATTCTGTTGTTATTTCTCTATGACTTTAAACATCAACACATATCTCATCAATTCTTTGATATGAGATTTTCTTTTACCATCACAAAAATAGAAGTTCTTTTTTCCTCTTGAAATGATAATATCTTTTGTATAACGCTTGATCCTCGTGATTAGTTGGGACTGCGGTTCCCCGAAAATAATGGAAATCTATTAATTGGTTGGGACTAGCTTTTTTTGACAATCACTTGGATTGTCAATATATATCGTTAACCCTCTACGTAACCAATGGATTTCCGATCTAGAAATTGTTTTACCAAAGGAATTTTTACTCCAGAAACACTTCGAGAGCAGAAATTTTATTCCAAAATTGTTGTTTATGGAACAGAAATGAGAAATAAGAATTTTTCTCATCCTTCACTCCCTCTCTTCTTGTGTTCTCGTCGTCGATCATCACTCCGCTGGTTCACCATCTGCCGTTCGTCATCCGCTGGTTGTTGTTCTGCTAGTCACCCATCCGCCGATCGCCATTTGTCGATTGATTGTCTTCTATCTACCGATTGCTGACAATGCTAGAATTTTATGCTGATATCAATCGAATTTCTATTTCGATAATAGATATTTGATATTGTTATCAAACGCGTTCATCTGCTCAAAAACTCGTCCATAAACTAATCTATTTCTAATTAAAATTTGATTCTAGAAATAGAATGATTATCATTGGTATTCTTAAACTGTAAAGCATATCCGTTTTCCAAAGCCCGCTGTTGCAAGTATTCTAAAAATGAATTAAATCTACTCGTTGAGTGCAAACCCATTTTAGAATGCCATTGGACATTGACATGTTATAATCAAGATTGCTTTCGTCCTATCCATGATTTGCTTCTCCTTTTGAAAAAAAAAAAATCCATTATATATTTTCATGCAAAGCTCTTGAAATTGCATCTCAAATCCTGTTTTTAGGAATTTTATTTTTCGAAAATAGCGCCTGATATGCTCAAAACAAGTAGAGCATGCTTTTTGAAATTGGATTGGACATTCAGATTGCAGTGGGCGTTTTTATTTCTCAAAGACTCATTTCTAATGGGCCATTAACATTCAACATGAACTTTAAGGGGTTGAGCTCAGTGAGCTCCCTGAACCTGGAAGGGCTTGGTGAATGATCCCAAAAAAGAAAAAAGAAAAAAGAAAAATTTCAACAAAGAACCCTAAGTCACCTCATTTTTTCAAATAAGAGATTAAAATGGATATTATTTTAAATAAGGACGTGCAGTAAGCATACCAAATGAACTTTTTGGAGGACAAGTGATGGAGTGTGAGGTGCTGCAAGGATCTTTCATCAATGTACACCTTTTCTTTTTTACCCTTTCTTTTGTATTTGTGTGTGGTCGAAATCAATTTCTACCCACCCTATCCTTCTCGAATTTGATGTTTCTGTAGATAAAAATATCGATTCAGATGATTAATTAGGCAATTGGTCCTCTCAAATGAATATCCTACGCAGCTAAACCCCGTTTAGTCATCGTTATCCATTTGGTTAAGAGAAAGAAATTAAAATTTACCCTCGCAATGCCTCGTACAAGCTTCCTATACAACACACGGTAATTCATGAAACCTAGAATTAAGTGGAATGCTAGAACATTGCTCATCTCTGGTTACTGTCGGTGTAGGTTTGTAAGCAGTTTTACTCTTTGCTATTTACATATGAGAATGTGCTTAATACACGGTTAAGCTCATGAAGGTTTGTGAGCGCATGAACACGGAGACAGCGTTGCTGTCTGCTGGTGAAAGAGAACCTTGACATACTCGGTTCGATCGACTGGAGCTTGAGCCCCGACGAATCGAACGAAATTAGTCAAATTCCACATACGAAAGGATACCCCGTACATGAATTTTGTATCCCCAGATGGTCCTTACGAGTCTGCTGAAGAGCTTTGGGACGGGGAGAGTTTAAATTAAGGAACGTTAATTGCTTCAATTGGTTCTTAACTTGAGACTTATCGAAGGAGCTATTATGAGATTCTTGAACCTTAATGCCAAATGACCGCTAACCCCTTCTGTTTTAGAACAGCGTCGGGATTTTTTTTTTGAAAAAAAAATATAAAAAAATTATTTACAAAACTAATTCAAAAAAAATATTTACAATTTTAGATATCCTAATCAATTCAACTGCCGAGATACTTGAGAGCCCACCGGCGGGCCCCTCTCCCTAGAGGGAGAGGGGTTACAGGCCCCCCACGTTGGGGTCTCAACCCTCCCTCCCTTGCCCCCTCCAGAGGTCGATTCAATTGCCAAGGGAGGGGCATCTCCCCGCTCATTTCCGATTTTTTTTTTCAAAATAATGTAAAAATAAAAAATATTTACAATATTAGTGTAAAAAAATAAGTTATTTAAAAAATTAGGTATTGCACTTTTAATTTGTTTGCTTTGCTTAGTAATTGGACTACCGAGCAAAGCATTTTAACTTTTTAAATTTACGTAAATATTTTTCGACCCGCCTCATTGCTTCGCAGTCCCATCGTTAAAAAAAATATTTACATCCTTCGACTCCAAGAAAAACGAGCGAGGTGATGGCGTTTGTCACGGGGCTGTGGAGCGATCATATTTATGTAAAAAAAAATTTACGCGCCTCGCTTTTCTCGGAGTGAGGTATGATCGCGAAGGCCTCGCGAGCGAAAGCCAATGCCGTCGTCTCGTTCGTTCGCTCGCTTTTTCCTGAGCTGAGGTGCATAAATATTTTTTTTACGTAAATATGATCGCCTTGCCAGCGAACATCGTCGCTTCGCTCGTTCGCTCGCTTTTCTAGGAGTCCAGATGCGTAAATATTTTTTTAACCTAAACATGATCGCTTTGCGGCCCCGGAGAGAATGTCCTCGCCTCGCTCGTTCGCTTGCTTTTTTCGGAGTCGAGACGCGTAAATATTTTTTTTTATGTAAATATGATCGCTTCGTGGTCCCGCAAGCAGACGTCGTCGATTCGCTCATTTGTTTGATTTTCTCGGAGTCGAGACGTGTAATATTTTTTTTTTACGTTAATATGATCAATTCGCGGCCCCGTGAGTAAATGACATTGTCTCACTCATTCGCTCGCTTTTCTCGAAATTGAGCGCATAAATATTTTTTTTTACGTAAATATGATCAATTTGCGGCCCTGCAAGCAAATGCCGCCGACTTTTACGTAAATATGATCGTTCCGCGACCCCATGAACAAACGCCATCGCCTCGCTCGTTTTTCTTGGAGTCGAAACGCGAAAATATGTTTTTTTTACCATGGGACCGTGAAGCGACGAGATAGCGTCGAAAAAATATTTACATAAATATTAGAAAAATTAAAACGCTTGGACAGCCGAGCAAAGCAAACCAATTAAAAGTGCAACACCAAAGTTTTAAATAATTATTTTTTAATCTAACATTATAAATATTATTTTCGAAAAAATCCCAATAATGCCATTCTGTTTATCCGTCCTCCAGCAACGTACGGATAAGGGTTTTGGATGCCCTGTCCTAATGGCAGGGGATCCTGCTTTGCCAAATCCAGTTACGAAACAACAACAATGGGGGAAAGGTCGCATAGATTGTCCCGTCGCTTAATAATTGTTATAGAAATTCTTTCTTTCTCTCTATTTTCAGAAAGTTCAGACTAATTTTTCTTCCCTAGACACGAGAGTGAACGCGATTCAGGGAAACAAAGTTCTCTCTTCTGTTTGTGCGGATCAATAACTATAATGCATGGATGTGGAATTTCTATTACATGCACTCACTAGGCTATATGTTATCCTTCGTCCCTTGTGATTTCCACTAATCAGCTTTCGATTGGTTGGTTATCAAAATGAGCATCACCTAAAGGGTTGATGTTGAAAGTAGAGTGGAGTTGCGTCATTCGGATGTATCAAAATCTTTGACAATGCTGCATAAGATGAGAATATGGAACGATTCTTCAAGCTCTTGCTCGTTTGATAAACGAATGATCAATTCTCAAGTTCAAGCGGGTCTTTGAAAACCACACGACACAATGACTGCCCAGCGCTTCCGTTGAACATTCATGGACGGCGACAAGACAGAGCGTGGCGGTCCTGCCGGACATTGAACGATGTTGTCGCGATCAGTCATGTATTGTCAAATTTCGCCGTCCCAGAACTCTTCGAGGGTTTTGTAAGGCCCCTTCTCTGAGATATATCCCAACGGGACACACCCTCTGATTTGAGGGATTCGGCTAATCTTTTGTAGCTCCTCAGGGCTGAGACTCCAGTCAAATATGCGGAGGTTCTGCTGCATTCTCTCTTCGTTAAAGCTCTTCATGATGACGCTCACTCCTTGCTCGTGCGCCCATCTCAAGCAAACCTTCCCATATTCCACCCAATCTAGATAAGCTTATATGCCATATTACATGGCATGATATTTCAGCATGCTGCACACCCCCTCTAAACTCAATTCTCTGGTTTAAAATCATGTTTAACATCCGACCATCAACAGTAAAGTTCGACAGTTCCAATCCACATGAAAACCCCTTTAAAATCACTCAAAAGCTTAGGGCGAGACCGCTAAATTCTAGATCACGAAAACAGCCGGCGTGATTGATACGCAAAATTACGCGGCGAACAATAATTATTGATTGCACGAATGAAATAGACGGTAGATGTTTTGGCAATAAGTTGTGGAGTGAGAATGCAGAGAGTTGTACCTGGGCAATGGTTTTCCCTCTGGAGGTGGCGATTTGGCGGAGCACCTCGCAATCCATCACTCGGTTGGATCCCCATACGGTTCCCCGTCCTCCCAAAGGTGAATAGGCGCTTACGTGTACGCCCTTCTCCACGCAAAACTCCCTCAGCTTCTTTTGTTGCCACAGAGGGTTCATTTCCACCTTCCAACCATGCGAAGTTACCTTATTACATACTCTTCTCGTCTTCCGAAAAATATTTACAAAGTGCTCGTAGTGGTCGGCGACCACGGCCGGCCATTAATGACGGTGAAGATTGAATACTCTTTCTTGGCAGACATGTAAGAACTATACATTCAGTAAATACAGAACGTTTGGTTCAGAGTTTTGAGTTTTCTCTTAGTAGTTTCATTCCATGTGGCGCTAGTTACTTGGAACGGGTATTCACTCAAAATTTCACAATCAAATCAGGAAAATATGTGAAAACAGATGCATCATAGTAACAATAAAATATTACTATCGACGAACTTACTTGATTGACCACGGGTGGGATTTTTGCAGTGGCGAGCAATCTGTCCAGTTTTTTGCAAGAGAAATTGCTGACGCCGATGCATTTAGCGAGGCCCAGCTTCACACACTCTTCCATGCCTTCCCACACAGACTCCATCTCAAATGGGAGCAAATCCTCCTCCTTGGGTAGGAGCTCAGCCTCTGGTCTCAAGCTCATTGGCCAGTGCAGGAGATAGAGATCCAGATACTCCAGTTGAAGATTCCTGTATCAAAGTTTAAGCGCACGTTTCTATAAAGTTAATGCTGCAAGAACAAACTGATAAACTTTGTGATTGGGGTCACCTGAGTGAATTCCGTAGTGCGGGGATGACGCGCTCTCTATGGGCATCATTGCACCAGAGCTTGGAAGTGACGAACAAGTCATCTCGGGACTTCACGAGGCCGAGCTCGAGGGCATCGGTGATGGCTTCTCCGAGGGGCTTCTCGGACTGGTACACGGCCGCCGTGTCGAAGTGGCTGTAGCCGAGCTCGATCGCACGGAGGACGATCTCTCGGAGATTCTCCGTGCTGCCCAGAGGGTATTCGGCTGTTCCGAACCCTAGCAGAGGGATCGATCTCCCGTTCGAACCCAGTGGAAGCTTAGGAACGTCGCAAGCCATTGTTTCAACTGTTTAGGGATTTTGGGGGGCCTAAAAATGTCGGGAAAGTTACATGTGAAGTCCTCATAGCATGAAGCATTCGTATGGTCCGCCATAAGAAGATTACAAGGAGTCACTATTTTCTAGATGACCAAGTCAACATCAACTGGCCGGCTGTAGTAATGTATATTGTCGATAAGGCATGGATTTTCTCCTGCATTGGTAACACGTGAAGCAAAGGTCCACAAAAAATGTAAGAGTTGAAGTGAGTGGCCATTGGGAAGATTAGCTCCGATAAGTGAGTGGGAGAATGAAAATTACTTTGCCTGGTCGGCAATCAACATACGGCCCCCACATGAGATGAAGGGTATAGATTTTCTTCAGAAGTTGAGCGAATTAACTTGTAATCCGGTCAGTTTATTTTTGGACGGACGATCCAGATCTCCGATTTTTAGAGAGTAATTTTTTTAAAAAATTTTTAAATATATTTTTGTTAGTTATAATCAGGGACATACATTCATAACACGAACAGTCCGAATTACAAGATTAGGGTCTAAACTTCTAAGTAAAGTTTAGACGATTTCTTTCCCATTTCTTCACATGGGGATTGTGGTTGGATTGGACGGGAAGAGTCCTCCTCCTTCGCGCACATCTCGGTAGCTATTCGTATGCGGAATCAAAACTCAACAAAGAGACGATAGAAGAAGAATCTAATGGTGCGCATGGTAATATTTCTAGTGGAAAAATTACCAAAAAAATCCTAAACTTATTGCAAGCCGATTCAATCCTAAACCTTTTTTTTTGCTAATTCAGTTATAAACATTTTCAAGTTGTGCCAATCACTCCTTCCAGCGAAATTTGACTGGCCGGCATTGATGTGGACGCAGACCGGCCGGCCACTGAATATTTTAATATTATTTCTGAATTTTTTGTTTTATTTTTCTTTTTTCCTTTATTTTTTTCATTTTCTGTTTTCCTTTCCCTTCCTTCTTCATCTTCACATGGCGCTAGTCGCCGGTCTTCAGAGGAAGGGGGATGCTAGATGCCGAAGTCTAGAAAGCAATCTCGCCAAGGGTGGGGCGAGACTCCCCTCGTTGTGGTGAGGCAAGGCCGACGCTCCATCACGGTGTCAATGGACGAGGGTCAGGGATTTCCAGATCCCAGCCTTTGATTACCCCATTGCGAACATCAGAGCCTTGTGCAGATGGACAACAATCGATCTCATACATTCCACTGCTCGTAGATGGGTGGCAATCAAACATTAGAGCCTCGTGCACATGGGATTTCTAGATCCCAGACTACTACCTTGTTGTTGATCGCATACATTCCACTGCTTTTAGGGTTCCGTTCCAAGTTTTTTGTTACCCCGACGTCGTGCGAATAGAGAGATTTTTCAGGTTGTCCAAGCCTCTCAGTGGCTAGTTGAGGCTCGCCTCGCTGCGGGGGGCGAGGTCGAGCCTCGCCAGCCCAGATCTGGCGAGGACTCGCCGCCCGCTGGAGAGGTTGGCCATGGACAACAACATCACCGGGCATGGACAAGCCAGTCTCGTAAGCGACACCGGCACTGATCCATGGAAATCTGGAGCAGCTTGCAGATCCAGAGATGGAAATTTAGGCACTTACATCCAACGTTCCGTCATCGGTGTCATCTAGACCCAGAACCTTGCCGTGAATGAAGGTTGTGTTCCTCTCCATCGGATCTAGAAATCCCCGACACTTGTCCATTGAAGCCGACAATGAAACCTCGGCCTCGCCTCGCCGCAGCGAGGGAAGCCTCGCTCAGCTGGCTGTCCGGCGATTAGCGTCCCCTTTCCTTTGAAGATCGGCAACTAGCTGTGTTGTGAAGAAGTAGGAGGAAGGGAAAGGAAAAAAGTAAATGGAAAAATAAAGAAATAAAGAAAAAGAAAATGGTAAAATAAAGAAAAAAATAAAAATAAAAATAAAAATTCAAAAATAATATTAAAATATTCAATCGCCGGCCGGCTGGGGTCCACGCCAATGTTGGCTTGCCAAATTTCATCAAGAGGATTGATTTGGCACAACTCGAAAAGGTTTCAAACAGAATTGACAAAAAAAAAATTAGGATTGAATCAGCACAATTGCAATAGGTTTAGGACTTTTTTGGTCATTTTTCCCACTTCTGCTTCATAAATTAACTTCTGGTCAGAAATTGATTTTTCTACTTTTCCTCAGAAGTAGAAGTTGATTTTTGATCATAGAAATTCGTTTGGTAACAGTTGAAACTTTTTCTACTTCGAAAACATTATTAATTCAAAATCTTCTATGAAAAATTGTTATCGGCGGTCAAAAAATTATTACTTCATTTTTGAAATGTTATTTCTTTAAATTTAATTTTTATTATTAGAAATATTATTTAATTTTAAAATATAATTTATTATTAAGTGCTGGCTGGCTAAATTTCTCCAAGAGGATTGATTTGGCACTACTCAAAAAGGTTTTGAACTGAATCGACAAAAAAAAAAAGGTTTTAGACTGAATCGGCACAATTGCAATAGGTTTAAGACTTTTTTGGTAATTTTTTCCACTTCTGTTTTATAAATTAAGTTCTGGTCAGAAGATGATTTTTCTAATTCTCTTCAGAATCAGAAGTTGATTTTTGATAATAGAAATTCGTTTGGTAACAGTTAAAATTTTTTCTACTTCTAAAACATTATTAACCCAAAATCTTCTATGAAAAATTGTTATCGATAGTCGAAAAATTATTACTTCATTTTTGAAATGTTATTTCTTTAAATTTATTTTTTTATTAAAATATTATTTATTTTTAAAATATAATTTATTTTTTATTTTTTACTCAACGTCCATAGATGGCGACATGGCGGCAGCGGCCAGCGTGGTGGTCGATAGTTGGCTGTTGGGGGCAGTGGTCACGACCGACGAAGATTAGCGGTTGGCGACAATTGCTGCAGGCAATGATTGGCGGTGGGTTGCGGTCGGCGATGGTTAGCAGCCGACGAAGATCGACGTTGGGCGGTGGTTAGCTACTGATAGCAGTCGGCGTGTGGTGGCGATGGGCGACGACTAGCGAATGTCCGATGGTTGGCTGTGGTTGTGGGCCGCAACCAGTGGAGGTTGATGGTGATGGGCAGCGGTCGGCGACGGTGGCGGAGGTAGGTATGATTGAAGTGAAGGTGAGGGCGCCATGAAGAGATGGTGAGGCAAGAAGTATTTCTTGAGTTTGAGATGCTATTTTTTTTTAACTTCTCAAATTGGTAAAAAATCAACTTCATAAGTGAAAATTTATTTCAGAATTAAATTTTTTTACCAAATGAACTTCTTCTTCAGAAGTTACGTTAACAAATGAATTTCTGCTCTATAAGCACTTTTGGAGCAGAAATCTAATTCAAAGAGTGTTATCATGCGCATAAAAAACCCAAATGAAAATGGGTTTTAACTCGTGCCCACGTTTTTATCTCATTTTAATTGGGCTGCATATTGCCTTTTTAGCTGTAGTTGCTAAGGCTCTACAAGTTCACGACAAAGTACACTTTTAGTACTAAAAGTTATATACGAAAATCACTTTAGTGTCAAAAATTTCAATTGGATCACTTTAGTACCAAAAAGTTTTTTAAAAAATGATCACTTTGTTGTCTCCAGCCAAAAAATCCGTCCAAAATTACCACATGGCATTTTAAATTAATTTTTAAATTTTATCTGGCATTTAAAAAAGAAGAAGTCCACGTTGGCTCCACGTGGACTTCAAAATTCAGGAAACAATGCAAATAATAAAATAAATAAAAAATAAAAACTAAGAAAAAAAAATTATGTTTTCTCCTTTCTCTCTCCTTCCTCTCACCTTCTTGCAACCTTCGACGCCCTCCTTTTGCAACTCACACGATAGCTCCCCCTCTGCCCGTCGCCACCACCAGCCACCGCCGCGCCATCTCGTCGTCGTGCCGCTCGCCACCCACCATCCTGCAGTTGGTCACCACTAACCCAACGTCTCTAGCCCTCTGCATCTATGAGCCCCGGTCAAGAGACCTGAGATCTGTGTGAGCCCGAGCCACCGTTGCAAACTTCTTCCTTCTTGAGTCCGAGCCCATCGTCGTCCATGTACGACCTCGACCCGTGAGCCTCGAGCCCACAATCACAGCTAGACAAGAGATCTACAAGCCTAGCAACTGTCTAGTCGCCAGCTCCTCCTTTTCGCAACCTCAGCCACTTGTCGAGCTCACCAGACCATCAACCAGCACCATCGACCTTTGAATCGAGACCCGAGCTCCAGTCGTCCGAGGACCTTAACCCTACCCTCTTTGCCCCAAGCATCTCTCTTCCCCTCACCCTTATCCCCGCGAGTCCCGTCACCTAACCATCGCCTGAGTTCGTCCCTGTGCACCATTGCTAAGCCCTAGCCGAGTAGTCAACCCCTGAGTCGAGCCTTATCTTGGCTCTCACCTGAGGCCGACAGGGGTTGCCTATCCTCGGCTAGGGGTCGACGATCGCAGCTAGCCATGCTCCACCCTCACCGGCGTTAGTGGGGCGGTGGTGGTGAGGGTTACAGCCTCTCCGCTTTCCTTCATTTTTTTTTTTTTGCATTTTTCAATTTTTGAGCTATTTCTCAAATTATTTTAAATAAATAATTCAATTTTTTTTAAAAAAATTGCCACTACGGACCACCGACGAGCCACATCAGTCGAAAATATTAATAAAAAAGTGACAGTCAGATTTCCAATGGAGCAAATCAGAGTTGGTACCAAAGCGATCCTTTTTTTATAACTTTTGTCACTAAATTGATCTGATTGAAACTTTTGACACTAAAGTGATCTCCGTATACAATCACTAAAACTAAAAGTGTATTTTTGCCCACCTATCCTCTTCAATCTTTTGATGCCTTTTCAAATTCCTTTAACTATTTCTATTCAAATTTATTAGGAAAATTACTAAAAAAAGTCTTAAACATATTGGAAGTATATCAATTCAGTCATAAACCTTTTGTATTCGCATCAATTCAGTTTTTTTAGCCAACTTTGGCCAACCAGTGTTAACGAAGACGTCGTCTAAAACGGCCAATGTTTTTATTTTTTTATTTTTTTATTTTTTAATCTTCTTTTCTTTCTTTTTCTTTTTGTTTTCCTTCCTTCATCCTCTGGCTGGTCATCGGATTAGATATCAGCCAAAGTTGGCAAGAGCTCTTAGATATATGCCCTTAAATAACCATGTAATAGTTACATGCTAGGGTTTTCAATTGTATTTTAATTTATTATTCAATTAATGGCAAAGATTTGTTTATTCATTTGTCCAATTATCTACATAGATGAATAAATTTCATCAGATAAGTTGTGATAGGATCTATTCTTGAAACGTTAAAAATATGTCGGATGAGTTCACAGTTATACTAAATCTTTAAACTGTTACTCATCGATGGATAGTCAAATGGATATTAATGATTCTGTTTAGACTGGTGTATTTTTAACTTCACCATTAAGTATTAGATATTTAAGGGAATGACGAGTCACGAGTCATTGTATATGTTGACGAGACATGGGTTGATCGGGTCTACACTGTTGACTTGATCAACGATGATGTTTTGCAACGTGGCATGCCCCGTGGTGTCTATGCCAGCGATTCGTGTGCTAATCTCAAATTTAAACAAAAAATCGATCTGATGGTGGATATGGGTGCCATGTATCATGATCATATGTATTAGAGAATAAAAAAATCATTTTTCGAATTAAAATTGGTTTTTCTGAAATATAAAAATAAAGCCTAGATTTGACAGTGGATATCATGCCACACGTCGAGATCTAGGTATTTTGGAAATAAAAAAAATTGATTTTTTGAAATAAAAATCATTTTTGGAATAAAAAATAGTTGTTGATTAAATGATTGCGGATTACCCACGCAATTCGATCATGGTTGTAGGTTTCAAGTGCTAGATCCGAACGATTTGGGTTAGCCATGTGGGAGTCTATGAGCCACGGGGTTAAGTGGGTGATAAATGACGTAAATTGAATTTTTTTTTGAAAACTAAAAAATTTAAATAAAAAATGCCAAAACTATGTCGTTTAGTGCTGACCCGGGACCCATATGGTCTGGGTTGGGCGCCCGCAATGTCCGGGTTGGTCAACCTGACTCGATTCGAATAATTCTTTTTAATAGGAAATTTCAGGAAAAAAAATCATTAAAAAATTGAAAAATCTAGAAAAATTCTTAAAAAATCACAAAAAAAAAGGAATTAACCACATTCAACTGGTCCAACCCAATTTTATTGTTTTTGGGTTTTCAAGCCTTCAAAAATGATTATTTTAAATCTTTCATGAACCATTCCCGAACTTAAATGGGTCATTCTCTAAGTCCATAGGGTTATACTAGGTATGACACGTTGATGTTGTGTGATAATTTGAATGCGTTTTATCCACACCTTATTGATTTCTTGATTTGTGCATTTTCAATATTGATTGTAATTGATAAGGTAGAAAATTCCCGTTTGCATGATACCCATAATAGTTAGAAACTACTTCGCCTTTCGACTCATCTGCATAAAATCTTAATTTAGTAAATCACTCAATATAGTTACCGAAAGGGTGTCAATGACAATCTCAACATAACCAAGTCCCCGAACCCTCTTCTTTGATTTTCGTAGAATCAAACGATATCTCCTGATTGCTTGATAGGTTTCCAACCATACCCTCTAAAAAATGGAAGGTGGCGACATCATTGGCATACACACTTTGCTCATGTCACGACCAAAGGATCCGATCCCACACTGCAAAAGGGGTCGACCATTGATTTTTTAATCCATTCACATCATGATTTGGGTAATAGGCCTTGGGAGAGGCCCGCGTCCGAGATCCATCCAACAAAGTCGCCACTAACCATTCTTTGATTTTTGTAGAATCAAATGATATATTTTGATACACACCCACGTATAGCCGAGTTGGTTAAGAGATGGACTATATTTTGTCAGATTCCTGGTTCAAATCTCCCAATTTGTGCTCCGTGACTTAAATGGGGGTCGCGACTGGTGGTTGTCGTGCTAGTACCCCCGAGGAATAGTCGAGGAGCGTGCAAGCTGGCCCGAACACCTCAATTATTAAAAAAAAATGATATCTCCTAATTGCTCAATAGGTTTTCCAACCATACCCTCTAAAAAAATGGTTGGTGGCGACTTCGTTGGCATACACACTTTACACATATCACGACCAAAGGGGTCGATCCTCGATTTTTTAATCCATTCCCGTTGCGATTTGGGTAATGGGCTTTGGGAGAGGCCCACGTTCGAGATCCATCCAAGGTGAGTTGGACGACGACGACCCATCAATCTTAATCTCGCTCGCCACACGAGAGGGTGGCAACAATATTTTCGTGAACTGTATAAATATATTTCGTTCATTTATTTATATTTATGATATAAGTGATTATTTTTTAAAAAAACATTTTTAAAATGATCTTCTTTTTGTGCGAAATAATCGGAGCCTTTCTATGTTAGGCAGGATAGAAATTTGAAAAGTTATTGAGTTGGACGGGCATGGCCATAGGTTGGCTCTCCCATAGGACCATCCTAAACTGACCAGCTACCCTAACTATAGTGCCAAAGATAGTAAATACTTTATAGACCAAGTTACCTTCTAGGCAGGCTTGGGCAAAGATCAGTCATGTTATGCTTAAAATTGAATGGAGGGGTAGAATATACTCCTTTACATATGAATAAGAATAATAGGATCCGCTTCACAGACTGTTCTTTAATCTGACTGCTAGTGTGGGTGGATAGAGAAGGAAACAAGCAAAGCCACGTTTGACAAACTTTCGTATCATTCGGCGTACACAAATAATACTGGCTTTCATACGGCATCCCGCATGTGAATGTGATGGCGGTCTTAATAGAAGTGTTCGCAGCACGTGTAATAGGAGAGCCATGTATAATTGTATACCCGAGGTATGGCGAAAATAACCAAAAAAATTATAAAATTTTTGCATTTGTGTCAATTCAACATTAAACCTTTCAGTTATGCTAATTTAGCCCTAATCATTTAGCATATCTGTCAATTGAGCCCAATTGGCCAAATTTGACCAAAACTCATTGACATGGATGACGTTTGTGCTACATGGCATGATCGACACTAATGTAAATATTTTTTTCAATGTTTTTAATGTCATTTTTCTTTGTTTTTCCTTTTATTTTGGCTGGCGAGGTTGCCAATGACCATAGCTAGAGTTGGCGGTGCCACAAGGACCCTGGCTGAAGGCCTTCGAGACTTCAGGTGTGGCTAGCGACGGCTTGCAGGCCCTCGAGGCAAAGAAAAGACATAGAAAAAAATAGTTAAAATTTCAATTTCTAATAAAGAGATTAATAAAATGAACATTAGTGCCAGTCTAGCCTCATAGCACGGAAGACGTCCACATGAACAATTTTCTGCCAAAATTAGCTAGATAGATTTAATTGACACAAATACAAACGGTTTAGGGCTAAATTGATATAATTAAAAGGTTTAGGATTGAATTGGTATCAATGCAAAAAAATTTACAACAAGTTTTTTTTTTTGTCAAAACAGAACTTAGTTCTTTTTTATTTTACGATGACTATTTTGGGTTTGTTTAGAATGGTAGATATATATAGATACAGAAAGATACATATATACAAATATATACATTTGTAAGTTCAGCAAAAAGGTCGTCATTAGGGGTGGTGAAATCATCGGCTCCGCCGTTGACTAGAGAGGGGGCGACCATTGCTGACGGCGGGTCACGCAGGACCCTTTCCGGGGGAAAGCCTCCTCCTCACACTAATCAGTGAATAACTTAGAATTTGAATGGTGCATATGTATCATAATCTTTAATGTGTATCATAATCTTTAATGCTCGCAATTCACGTAATTATCAAAATAAGGGTTTTTTTTGTTAATACCATGAAAACTTCAAATCAGTATACCTGTTATAAATTTACATTAAATAACTTTTTTAAACACCAAAAATCTAAAATCGGAACACTTGTGACAAATTTATCCATAACTATTTTTTTTACCACAAAAAATCGTAAATTGGTATAACTGTGATAAATTTATCCCAAACCAATCTTTGTTACTGTAAAAAATCTCAAATCGGTACACATATGAAAAATGTACCCTTTGTTAATTTCTGTTAAATTAAATTAATATAACGAAAAATTCCAAATTGATATACCTGTAGCAAACACAGGGTAACGAGTACATCCAACAATTGTCACGTGTCATCCAATTCAGCAATTTGACTGTAAAATTTAATAAAAATTAATGAAAAATAAATTTGTCACAATCGTAATAATTTGAGATAAATTTATCAAGATGTACCAATTTAATATTTTTTATGATTAAAAAAATAATTTAAAATAAATTTATCACAAAAATATTAGTTTGAAGTTTTTTTTTATGGTATTAATCCTTTTTTTAATAAATTTTTTTGGCACGTTTGTAGTACTGCTCCAACGTTGGGGGGTGAAAAACGGAAGAACTTTGGGAAAAAAACAACAGTACTTTGCGTGAAGTGAAGGGGTCAGATCCCCTGACATAAAGTCAGGGATCATAGCCCCACAGCCGTCAGATCACCCCTATTCCGGTGATTGAACGGCCCCGTTGCCCTGATCCCCTGACTCTATGTCAGGGGATCCGGGTATGGTTCTCGAAATGTCAAGATTTCGGTGAACTATCTTCAACACTCAAAGAAGAGAGCTTTTGTATGGCTGCCATCTGGAGGAGTTCTGGGATCGCGGCAATCGGCAAGCAACTCATCTCTCAGATCTGGAGCCGGGCCACAGCCACGATCGGCAAGGCAAGCTCGCTCAGTCGAGGCCAAGCCTGGGCGAACTAGATCCGGCGAAGCCGAGGCTTCGCTTGGGCAGGCAAGACTCGGCCTGATCTCTCTGGCCTTGCGTCAGTTGTGGCCGATCGTCGGCTGCAACCGTAGCCATTATTGAGTATTGCTCCTTCCATGCACCCCCTTCCTTTTTATCCTTGGTTCACGGCGCGTGGGTACAACAAATTTTTATATATGCGCAGTTATATACATAAGATTGTGTCTGGACTAATAGAAGATGGCAGGTCCCATGTTTTCTCATCAAATTTGATGACCGGAATTACGTATAGAATAATAGATATCCCAAGGGTACAGCGTTGCCTTCAACCCATACCAGATTTTCATCGGAAAAATTACCAAGAAAATTATAAACCTATTACAATAGTGTCGATTCAGTTTTAAGTTTTTTTTTTTTTGCTGATTCAATTCTAGACTTTTTGCAATTGTACCAATTCAGTCTATCCAGTCAAATTTGGCCTTCCGGCGAGGTCTTGGCCTACCTCACCTAGCCATGGCGAGGTCTCGGCCTGCCTCACCCAGCCATGGCGAGGCACGACCTCGCCTTTAGGCTGTCTTGCCTATCGACGGCAAGGCGAGCCTCACGCAATCATGGCGAGGCCTAGCGACGTCAAGCTTAGCCTCAGGTTGACGCCTCTAGCTTGAAGAAGATGAAACCAAAGAGAAGATGAAGACTAGAGGAAGACGATGAAGACCGGGGGAAGAAGACGAAGAGGGAAAAAAAGAAAGAAAGAGAAAATAAAATAAAATAAAATAAAATAATAATAAATAATTTAATAAAATATTAAAATAATATGTCGCCGGATGGTCGACGTCGGCCGGTGTCCACATCAGCGCTGGCCGGTCAAATTTGTTCAGTTTGACTGAATTGATATAATTGCAAAAGATATAGGGCTGAATAGGACTGTACTATTGCAATAGATTTTAGATTTTTTTTTATAATTTTCTTGATTTCCATTTATCTTACCAGAGCAGTCGAGCCTCTCTTTTTTTTTTTTTTTTTTTTTGGGTGGGGTCGGAGAGAAGTCAATGTTGAGCTGCTATGTCTTTAATCGAATTACGGTTCCATCCGGACGCCTGACTTCATTGACCATTGAAATAAATGTCGATCCGAAAAAACCTTAGTAGTGGAACTGTCTTTTGTTGACAATTTCACCTAATCAGCTGAGCTTAGTCAACTAAGGCAGCAGATCCATTTCCAATCAACAAATTTGGACTCTGACAGCACATTCTCATCCTATATTAAGTGACGAGAGGACTCGGACTTTGTGCTCCAAGTCAGGCGCGGAAAATGGGAGCGCCTCAAGTTCCTGAGATCAGCGTAGGCTCCTGCGACCGGACCATGCCCGTGATCGGCATGGGGACGGCGGCGTACCCCGCGCCCGACCCGGAGACGGCCAAGGCCGCCATACTCGAGGCCATTGGAGCCGGGTACCGCCACTTCGACACCGCCTTTGCGTACGGCTCCGAGAAGCCGCTAGGAGAGGCGATCTCCGAGGCCCTGCATCTCGGCCTGGTGAAGTCCAGGGACGAGCTCTTCATCACCACCAAGCTGTGGAGCAGCTTCGCGGAGAAGGACACGATCCTGCCGGCCATGAAGATGAGTCTAAGGTCGGTTATCGCATGACGCCAGTATCCCTCTCCTTTGTGCTGTGATGGTCCAAATTTTGGCAACGGCAGAAACAGAGCAGAAGTGACTGTGGCAAAAGCCATTTGACTGTCCAATTTTCCTTGTTCCTAAAATTGACTTGGGTCAGCTGTTTCGCCATTGCAGTAACCTCCAACTAGAGTATGTCGACATGTTCCTGATCCACTGGCCGGTGAGGCTGAGCAAAGAGGCGAAGAAATTGCCGGCTGAGAAGAGGGAGTACATCCTTCCCCTGGACATGAAGTCGGTTTGGGAAGCCATGGAAGAGTGCAAGAACATGGGCCTCACCAAGGGCATTGGAGTCAGCAACTTCTCCTGCAAGAAGCTGGAGGAGCTGCTGGCAACTGCCAAGATCCCTCCTGCAGTTAATCAGGTTAGGAACCCCACGCGATCAATCGCTGATTCGTCGCACGACTGTTATGATCATAAGCGAGCTATGAAATAGATCTTTAAGTTCGGTCAGTTCCGTAAGTCGTTTCACGCCATCGTGCTGCATAAATCAAAGGTTTGACTAAGTTTTTGGAGATGTGGGGTGTATGATGTGTAGGTGGAAATGAATCCCATTTGGCAGCAGAAGCAATTGAGGGAGTACTGCACTCAGAAGGGCATCCACATAACCGCTTACTCTCCCTTGGGTGCCAACAACACCAAGTGGGGAGACAACAGAGTCATGGAATGTGATGTCCTGGGAGAGATTGCCAAAGCCAGAGGCAAAACACCTGCTCAGGTAAATAGAAAATCAGGAAAATTCCTATTTTTTTCCGCTTATGTACTGTCACAGTTCACTTCTATTTTCAGAAAATTTCTAACCAAACCCCTCCGGCACCAAATCCGGCCAAATCCAGCAGACGATCGAGAAACATTGATTAAACCGAATAATGGTCATGCGTAAATGCTGCAGGTTTCTCTGAGATGGTTGTATGAGCAAGGAGTGAGCATCGTGACAAAGAGCTACAACAAGCAGAGGATGAGGGAAAACCTGGACATCTTCGGCTGGTCTCTCGCCGGAGAGGATTCGGACAGGATCGCTCAACTTCCTCAGAAGAAGGGCGTTTTGTTTGCTGATGTCATAGGACCATATGATATTAGTCTGGAACTCGATGCAGAAATTTGAGGCTAGTTCTTATTTTCTTGATGCAGAACTTGACAACTAGTTTTGCTGATGCTGATGTCGTAGGACCATATGATCTCGTCCTTCATAATGTCTTTCTGTAAAGGAATAAAAGCTATATATGGTCACTTACTCTCTTCTTTAGTCGTGAGCTTTGAACGATAAGATTTCGAATTTCGTGTATAACACCACATCTATGAAATGAGGGCATGTAGCTTAACTAGTTATATCATAACCACGCAAATTCTTATATATCGTTCCTAACAAACACATCTTGTCCGAAAATTGCATTTATATTTATTATCTTTTCCCACAATAAATTAGTTTTACCTAATACTCGCCGAAGAATTCGCACGATTTCTTATTTAGTTCAATTTAGTTTGTAAATTAAGCAAATCCTCGTGGGGCTGAAACACGCACTTGCTATAAATAATGTGCCCTTTTGCTAGCACATGTTCCGTCTAAAATTGCGTTTAAGGACAACTTGAGTCTGATGTGAACAATTAGCTATATGCTTGTGTTATGGGCCGACAGATCTTGATCACGAAATTAACCCGTGCGCCGCAATTTTGGTTGTAACATTGTTTTCTTTTAACTTATGGAATAGAATCCATTTATCCACATAAATTCGCAAGTAGAAAGTTCAATGGCAGTTTCTCACAAGTTAGTAATATTTTCCTTTTTTTACCGCTTGCGAGGGTCCGAAAAATGAAAATTGTCCTATCAATTCCAAATATATTGTATTAATTCACTCCTAAACTTTCTAATTTTGTCAATTTAATCCTAACTTTTTAAGTGAAATTCCAATATAGTATTTCCAATCAATTTCCCCAAAAAATCATTGATGTGGTGATGTGCCATGTAGGAGGACTGACGAATCGCCACGTCAATGATTTTTGGAGATAATTGATCGGATGGATTGCATTGAAATTTCACCCAAAAGTTTATGGCTAAATTGCCAAAATTAGAAAGTTTATGAGTGAATTGATATTTCTCTCGATTAGAAAAACGAATCAAAGCTGAAGATTTATCAATTAATGCATTTTCATTATAAAAGTTTATGAGAAAAATGACACTAATAGTTTCTAAATATTGGCACATTGTGCAATGCCATTGCTAAAGATTTAATTATCCAATGTGATTCTTGAATTATTTTTAAATATTTACTCTAGTCCCTAAACTTCGAATTTATTCAATTTTCAGATTCTTAAATTTTTATTACTTATAAGTATTTTGAACATTTAAGTATATTTTTAACTATATCATATAATAACAAAAGCATGACTTTATTTATAGCTTTTTAGAGTCCATGAACTTGAAGTTTGTTCAAATTGATCTCTCGACTTTCATAAAAAGCCAAATCAATTCTTTAATATAATCCATGAATTTTTAATTTATTCAATATAGTCCTTGGATTTTTTAAACATGCTCAATTTAATAGTTGAACTATACGAAAATGTTCAATATTATCATTGATATTAAATTAATGAAATTACTATATTTAATATTTTCATAGAGTTCAGATTCTACTCTAAATATGTATCCAACACAGAGCTAATGTTAAAATAAATAAAATTCGTGTGACATATTCAATATCAAGCTAAATTTGGAAATTGCTTACACGTTGGATCAAAATTCAAATTCTCCTTGCGCCAAGAATTTTTCAGACAGATTCTGAGCAGTGATTCTCGGAACCGGGTCGACCCGTTTCGGCTCCTTCCAGTTCCGCCCGAAGCCTCGTTCCCGCCATCGCTCGTTCCTGTTACAACGACTGGACCAGAGGGCAGAAAGACCAGAGGGCTGAGTCTGGTCACATGTTCACTCATACATCAATCGTTGAGTCCTGCGGTGGCATGCGATTGTGAGCGCTTCTACTTCAGAACAATGGCGAAACCAGCACCAACGGACGGAGTGTTATTCGCCGGCCTGAGCTGCGTCGTTGGCGTCGCTTGCAGGCACCTTCTCCAAGGCACTCGCGTCCCTTACACTGTCGCCTTGCTCCTCCTCGGCCTCGCCGTCGGCTCTTTGGGTCTCTTTCTCTTTCTCCTCTGGCCACGTCCTTTCTGGGTTTGGGTATTGGCTTTGCCAGTTCCTTCGTTCATCTGTTAGGGCTATGATTGAACGTCTTCCAGAAAACTGGTCACAGAAAGCTTTCTGATTCATTTTAACTCGTCGCATGAAGTTGTCGAATATTTTCCTTGCATGTTGGTCGCTGTGCTGGTTTTTCTTGCTTGCATTGTTCAGCTATCGCGGCCTTTTCACCGTTGACTGGATTCTCTTAAAAGCATTTTGCTGAAAAATGGATTATCATGTATATCATCATTTGTTCATTGGTTTTTCCCTTTTTCTATAAGTTTGTATTAATCCGGTGATATGCAGAGTTTGGTGCAAGTCTACCGTTAGGGGCACTGGGGAATGCAATCCGCCTTTGTGAGTTTTCCCTCGTCGTCAAGCATCATCAATCCAAAGGACCCAACTTTTGGGACAAATTTGTGTTAGATGATTTTTTTTTTTCTCCAATTAACTTGTTAGTTGCAAAATTTTGCAGGGGCAGATATTGATCCTGATCTCTTGTTGGCAGTCTTTCTTGTTCCTCTTCTTTTCGAGGGCTCATTTTCTATGGACAGCCACCAAATCAAGGTTCTTTTTCTCTCAATATTTGCATCTCCTCTGTAACTTCGATCGACAGATATGAGTTTGATTAGATTGGCCGTTGTTGTTTCCGAAAAGGGTTGCCCTGATAATGATTTCTCCAGATGGGGCTTCTTTCTTTGCTTGTGTGTTTTACTTGAATTAACTGGACCTCAATGTTATTTTGTACATTGTTTAAAGGTATTGGGAAAAAAAAGATATTAAGGAGGTAGACAGGCTCATTTGGAATCCATCCAAGAAGGGCCAAGTTCAACAGGACTAGGGAAGTGTAACCCTATCACATCCAAATTTGTCATTTGTTTTTTTTTTTCCTTAATGCTCAAGAGGTCTGAAATTAGAAGAATGTCATGTAAATTTGCAGAAAACATAGGTTTTACCTTCAACATAAACAATGAGAATTGATGCGAAATTTGGAACAAATTACCATATAGTTAAAGTGACGTGATTAGTTTTGTGAATTTACTTGCTGGTAATTCTTTCAAGACTAGAATTGCTGTCAAATCACTAGCTATACACAGATTACTCTGAAGAAGTCTTTTGCAGACAAATGATTTGCTGATGCTCTACATTATATATGTAGATTTTTGAGGCTTCTCTATTGATCTAAAGAAAACCTGGCAGACACAAGCTCTTCTTTCCAGTGTTTATTTTTTTCTTTCATTAGAAAAGAGAGAACGAAAATCCACGTAGACTTGGAATTTGTTAATTAATCACAGTAGGCTTATACCAAGGTTCTGCTTTGAGCTCTTACCTTTTTGCCCTGGTTATGGATGAGCTAACAAAAGATATTCAAGATGAGGTGCAGTAGTGTATGCTATTTGCAGATGATATCGTGCTTCTTGATGAGACCAGGGCTGGGGTTAACGCTAAGTTAGAAGTATTGAAAAGCACGTTAGAGTCTAAAGGATTTACGCTAAGTCGAAGTAAGACGGAATACTTGAAGTGCGAGTTTGACACGGCAGGAAGAGGGGATCAAGAAGCCGTAAATATGCTTGGACAGGAGGTACCCAAGAAAGATACATTTAGATATCTGGGATCAATATTGCAAAAGGAGGGAGAGATTGATGAGGATGTAAGCCATAAAATCAGAGCAGGTTGGATGAAATGGCGCAGTGCATCGAGATTTTTGCGTGATCGCAAAATTCCTCTTAGGTTAAAAGGAAAATTTTATAGAATAGCAGTCAAACTTGCCATGTTATATGGAGCTGAATGTTGGCCAGCACAAAGGAAACATGAGCATAAAATGGGAGTAGCGGAAATGAGGATGTTAAGGTGAATGTGTGGCCATATAAGGATGGATAAGATAAGGAATGAAGATATTCGACAAAAAGTTGGAGTAGAACTGGTGGCGGAAAAGATGAGAGAGCATAGATTGAGATGGTTTGAGCATATACTCCGAAGGCCTTTAGATGCACCGATACGAACAGAAGTTTGCTATCGAGAGCATAACACGAAGAAAGCAAGAGGTCGGCCGAAACTTAGTTGGGGGAAAGCGGTAAAACAAGATTTAATGGAGTGAGAAATAGATTGGCGTACGGTTTGTCTTAGGATAGAGTAGAGAGAAGCTATTAGTATTGTGGAGGGGTAGTGTATAGATAGATAGATAGATAGATAGATAGATAGATAGATATTTACTTATTTATTTTTACACATTTATCTCTTTTCCCTCTCTTGATTCTGCTTTTATTTTTATGATTCTTCGGGGTTCATCGACCGCTGACTCCAACTAGTTTGGGATAAAGGTGTTGTTGATGTTGATGTGCTGTTGATTGTTTAAGCCACATGCAGTTCTACTCCTAACGCTTAACTATCTATGCAGAAATGTATGGTACAGATGCTTTTCCTTGCAGGCCCGGGTGTCATTATTTCAACATTTTGCATTGGATGTGCTCTGAAGGTATAGGTGAAATTATAAAATTTTTATAAGCTCTTGATTCGATGACTTTACTCAAATTTACTTTCGGCAGCTTACTTTTCCATATGAATGGAGTTGGCAAACGTCTTTACTGCTGGGGACAATTTTGAGTGCAACTGATCCTGTGGCTGTTGTTACCTCATTGAAAGAGCTTGGAACAAGCAAAAAATTGAGTACAATCATTGAGGGAGAATCAATGATGAATGATGGGTGAGCATTGCCTTTCATCTTCAAATTTCTTTGTTTCTATGATGGCATTGATCTTTTAGCCTAGTAATAATTATCCTCTTTTATAAGTACTCCTTTAGTGTCCAAATTCAATGAGAGGATTGATCTTGTAGTTTGGTCACTAAATTTTGTCCAAGGTCATACTTCATACTTTGTAAGTTCATTTCCACACCAATTTCAACAATCTTTCCCCTGAAGGTATGAGCTTGAGGACATGTGGTCGCTCAATGGTATTTTCTGGAGGGAGTTGCAGTGATGTAGTCGATATGGGTTTTGTGATTAAAGTCTCAGGATGATTCTGGTTGACTTTCTCTCACCAAGAAATACTAGTCATAAGGAATTTTCTGATTTAAATGTCACTTGGTAAAGAGCTTTCTGGAAGCTCCATGGAATGAAAAGGATGCATTCTCCAACTGACATGACCTTCTGAGAGAAATATGAAATGATCATGTAAGGAATATTATAGAAAAGACTGACCACCCCCCACATGTGATAAAGCAACTTTAGTTTGGAGTAATAATGTCAACATTTGTAGCTGTGGCATTGTCATAGATCCTTGCGATTACATGGAACCAAAT
Source organism: Rhodomyrtus tomentosa (assembly GCA_028455895.1). Classification (NCBI taxonomy): domain Eukaryota; kingdom Viridiplantae; phylum Streptophyta; class Magnoliopsida; order Myrtales; family Myrtaceae; genus Rhodomyrtus; species Rhodomyrtus tomentosa. Next base: position 4,014,430 of record JAPCWY010000003.1, on the reverse strand, counting down.
ATTCTTATTTTTATAAATCAGAAACACCCGTACTAATATACTGTACATTCTGTGGACTACTTATTCAGAGTATCAGTTGTGGTATATCAGTTGTTCTACAGAATGGTGCTTGGATGGTGCTTGAAATGGGCTGACATATTCAAGTTCTTGACTGAAGTAATGGTCGGAGCGTATGTGTCTTATTTATTAGTAGATAGTAACTTGTTGTTAAAGCATAATATACTCATGACAATCATTTTGAATTCAGTCTTGGCTTGGGCATAGCTTTTGGCATTGTGTCAGTATATTTGCTGGGGTTTATGCACAATGATTCTGAGATAAATCTGGCTTTGACGCTTTCTGTGAGCTACATTTCTTACTTTACGGTAAGGTTCTTCCAACTCAAAGATGCCATATTTTTTCTGCTACTTAGATTTTGAAATTAGTTCTTGCTATTGTGAGATTAGTTCTTGTTACCTTATTTTTCTGCTGCTTTACTCTTTCTAGTCTCTTTTTCCCCATTGAATTGAGAACATTTCACTTTTCATCCATTTCATGCTGAAAGGTAAGTAAAGAAGCACAACTCTTCAAAAGTGGAAATAATTTATTATAGCAGTAAAATTATGTACTTTCTGGCCTTATTCTTGTCTAGCTCTTCATCTTCATGTCTTTAGAAATCGCCTAGTTCTGAGACTCATATAATTCTTACACTTTCATGCTACGTTGGTTGCTAGTTCCCTCATTGTCCATATTATATTTAATCCATGGCATCACGAAGTGGACTAGTGGTGTGGTTGAAAGGCAACATTGACCAGTAATGTGAAGCTCGTAGGTGTCCATTCTTTTCAAGACTGTTAGTATATATATATTGAACAATTATACATGAGTGAAATTTATGCTCTTAACTATGTGAAATGGTTGAAGGTTATTTGTGAATTTATAATTGCTTAAAAGTGTATGGAAATTCAATTTTCTTCAATCATAAAGCACATGTACAAGTTCGACAATTACTCAACCTTAAACATGGATGTGTTGTCTATATTTTATAGGCTCAGGAAGTTGCTGAAAGTTCTGGCATCTTAACAGTGGTCACTTTGGAATGTAAGTATAGTTAATGTCTTTTTGATATGTTATATGTTTGTCCTTCGGAAGATAAATCCTGATTTTGCAAATGATAAGCAGGGGTTTTGCTGCAGTTGCAAGGATTACATTCAAAGGTAATTGTCAACGGAGCTTGCATAGCTTTTGGTGAGTTCTTTTTCTCCTTTTTTTTTTCTGTTTCCATTCTTTTCAGTATCTGGAGTTCTGAAAGATCTACCTTTATCTTGGTATTTAGAGGAGATACTGTACTTAACTTATGTAATGTTAACAGCACTTCTAATCTCCACAGTTGTGGTTTGTGTGTACTTTTGAGTATGTTGAGTGCTTCTTAAAGATATATTCTATTTTTGGTGTCTTTGGGGTATTCCGTAGTCCCACAGATATAGGATCTTTAGACGTTATTCCATTCAACAAAATTCTGCTTGCCATCCAGCATAGATCTGGATGCTCTTCAGATTAGCGCTAGTTGTCTGCCCATGGATGCATGTGCTTTTGTGCGAAAAAGGACTATTTTTTCATCTGTGAGAGAGAGAGAGAGAGAGAGAGAGAGAGAGAGAGAGAGAGAGAGAGAGAGAGAGAGAGAGAGTATTTCTTGTTGAATTTCTTCCAAAAAAAAGGAATTGCTTTACTTCTGAAAAATCCTGAAAAGATTCCACATGGTTAAAGAACCTTACATTACATGTCCATAGTGTTCGTTTAAAGATTTGCGTAATTAGTATCATCAAATAAAAGTCAAATTTTGAAGGCTAAAAGTAAAAACAAAAGCAAAGAAACTCGTTAAATTGCAAAGCCAAAATTAAGGTCGCCCCAACAGTCCGAACAGACTCTAAAATCAGCCACAGAAACGATGATCAACAAATAAACTTTAATTGCAATTGGAAACGACGACGTAGCCTTCTCACTCAACCATAGTACAGAAGCCAATTTCTGCTGCTTTTAAGACTGAAAGAAGTAACTTTTATTGTTCCAGTAAATGAGATAATAACGGTGATAAGTTCAAATTCCTTTGGTTTTTTGTTAGTTTTCTCTGCCTGACATTTTATTTTCCTCGAAGTGGACTCCTAAAAAAAAAAAAAAATCGATTTTCCTGAGGAACTCCAGAAGTGGTTTTGTCACAATATATGTACTTCGTCATTCTCTTTTTCCTTTTGTATTGCTTTTCCTTTTCCTTTTTTTTTGGTCATATTCTTTTTCCCCAAGAAAGATACATTTAGATATCTAGGATCAATATTGTAAAAAGAGGGAGAGATTGATGAGGATGTAAGTCATAGAATCAGAGCAGGTTGGATGAAATGGCGCACTGCATCGGGATTTTTGTGTGATCGCAAACTTCCTCTTAGGTTAAAAGGAAAATTTTATAGAACAACAGTCAAACCTACCATGTTATACGGAGCTGAATGTTGGCCAGCACAAAGTAAACATGAGCATAAAATGGGAGTAGTGGAAATGATGATGTTAAGGTGGATGTGTGGTCATAGAAGCATGATAAGATAAGGAATGAAGAGATTCGACGAAAAGTTGGAATAGAACCGATGGCAGAAAAGATGAGAGAGCATAGATTGAGATGATTTGGGCATTTCCTCCGAAGGCCCTTAGATGCACCGGTACGAACAGAAGTTTGCTATCAAGAGCATAACACGAAGAAAGCAAGAGGTTGGCCGAAACTTAGATGGGGGAAAGCAATAAAACAAGATTTAATAGAGTGAGAAATAGATTGGCGTACGGTTTGTCTTAGGATGGAGTAGAGGAAGTCTATTAGTATTGTGGGGAGTTAGTGTATAGATATATATATATACATATATAGATAGATATAGATATAGATATATATATTTATTTTTACACATTTATCTATTTTCCCTCGCTTGATTCTGTTTTTATTTTTATGATTCTTTGGGGTTCATCGACCGCCGACCCCAATTAGTTTGGGATAAAGGTGTCGTTGATGTTGATATTGATGTTAATTACTTTTTCCTATTTATGCTAAAAATAAAACTCCCAAGCTGCAACATAGTATTTGTTTTCTAATTTAAATATGTGCCACTAGTCGCTACTATTTTTATCTGGCGAGGATAGCTCTTCCACAGAGTAACATCCAACCATTTTCTCTGCCAAGTAATAAGCGCAAGTTGACGTGAAGGTAGCCTAATAGACTAATAGTAATATCTAGTCAGCTGGTATAGTGGATAGCCAAAAAAAGGTTGATTTTAGGAGGTATTTTTTTGCTTTTGTATCTAGTGAATTTGATATTTTGCTATGTGCTTCAAATACATCCTTTTCTGTTTTTCCTAACTTGAAGCCTGAAACTTTTTGACGATGCTGATGCACAGAATTGTTTCTTTTATACATCTTTGATGGATCTTCATTTGTGTAGCATCCTCCTTTGAATGTTTCTTTACCTCATGTTCAAGCTTCAGCAATTTTACTCAGAATGTATTGTATAATTCTCTCTCTCTCTCAAGGAGGTACATTGCCAATACGTTGATTTTCATATTGAGGTAACTGCATTGGCTTTTTATTTGTTAAGTTGTTGCTATAGTTCCTATACCTGTGAAGCAAATTGGAAGAATGTTTTCCTTTTTTCGTTCACTAATTCAAGGCATCATGTTTAATGGAAGTCTGGGAGTGCTATACTATAAATTTGATGCAAAATGATGGTCAAAGTTAGAGCTATCTTTCTCAGGTTTGCTTCCATAGAAAACATTAGACAAGCTTTTGCTTTTCTAAGTTGAAAATTGTTTTGGGAACAGAGGGACCAGGAAGATGAGTGATAGATTTTGGTGGGACCACAACTAACTACTTTAAAAGTTTAAGTTGTTAGAAGGAAGCGTGGTTATTCCAACACTTCCCCTCACGCTTAGTCTGATATCTTGCCTCGTGCTAAGTGTGGACATTCATTGGAGAGTCAAATAAAGGCCTGGAAAGATTTGAACTCAGTACTTCCCGCTCTGATACCATGATAGATTTTGGTGGGACCACAATCAACTGCTCTAAAATGTTAAGCTGTTAGAAGAAGGTGTGGTTTAATATTTAATATTTATATATTCTGTTAAGGATAAGGGCAAAATAGTCACTTTTTTATATCCTACGTTTATATATTGTAATTGTGGTCACTGAATAACACATATTATTTTCTCCAACTACATAGTATTAGAGCCACCCTAAGTCAATCATCCATCAGTGACCATCATCGATCCTCCATCGGGCCGCCGTCAGCCTCTCACCGGCGTCGAAAAAACCTCAGATCTGAGGTCGTCCAGCAACCGCGAAGCTAGATCCGAGGTTGTCCCGAGCCGGCGAAGCGAAATCTGAGATCGCCTAGGCTCGGCGAAGCGAGATTTGAGGACGCCCAGGCTCGGCTACCCCATTTCCGGCGCTGACCAAGGTCACCCATGCCTGACGACACTATTTCCGGCGCCGACCGAGGTCATCCCAAGCAGGCGAAGCCAGATCTGAGGTCGCCCAGGCTTGGCGACCCCCGGCGAAGCCAGATCTGAGGTCGCCCAGGCTTGGCGACCCCATTTCCGGCGCCGACCGAAGTCGCCCAGGCCTGGCGACACTATTTCCGGCACCGGCGACCTCCAAGACCTCCTATTCTAAGCTGAATGTACCTATTTCAGGCGTCCTCTAAAGCTGCTGAACCTATTCTGGCATTCTCTGAAGCTACTGACTGAGGAGCAACCCTTCCTTGGTAGTTGCACAACTCTGTAAGTGTATGATGTTCAATGTTTTTAAGTTCTCTGAAGTGAATCGGTATTCTAGGATTGCAAATGAGTTTGAGGAATATAGAATGTGCTGATACATTTGAGAAGGTCTGATGAATAACACCATTTCTATTGGTGTTCTGTTTTTTGGTGTTGGGGGTTTAAATTCAATCAAGTCCAAATTCTGTTCTTGATAGCTCTTGGAGACTTGAAGTCAGTAAAGTGGAGTTACTCCTTTAGGTTGGGCATTTTGTGTTGCGATACATACGTTGCAATACATATGTTAGTTGCAATTCTTAATTACTGTGAAGTTCATTTTGTATTTGGACTTGATTGAATTCATGGCTACTGGATCGAATTCTGGATCCTCTTTTGGTCACTTTCAATTGACCTCTGTCAAGTTGGATGGCACAAATTATCCATCATGGTCAACAGCTGTCGAAGTCTAGCTTATTGACATCAAACAACTTGATTTTCTTACGTCTACAGCACCGTCTGAGAAAGAGAAACTTGCCAAATGGACTGCAGGAGACGCTATGATTTGAACTCTTTTATGGAATAGCATGGATCCAAAGGTTAGTCCCCACTTTATTCAGTGTAAGACTGCTAAGGCGGTTTGGGAGAAATGTGCATTGCTCTATTTTGGACAAAATAATATGGCACGAGTCTGTGATACTTGGGAAGCATTATTTGATCTTCAGCGTGGAGATCAATCTTTATATGATCATTATGCTCAGTTTACTACTCTTTGTCAACGTTTGGGCACTTATCTTCCTGCCTCGGATGATCCACATGTTTTGGCCAAGCAACAAGAGGATCTGCAAACAATATTATATTTTAAGTCATTGGGGCCCCAGTATTCATCTCTTTGGCAACACATTACGTCACAGAACTCACTTCCCACTGTGGATGAAGTCTTTTCTCAAGCTCTTCGTTCTACGGTTACTGAGAAAGTTTCTTCCATGCCAACTATAGAGACGAATATGCTTTCCAGAGGTCCTGGTAGACGTGAGAGTCGTGGTCGAGGTTACCGAGCTCGTGGACGTGGCTTTGTTTATAATGATAGCCGAGGAGGTCGCGATAGAGGGGCTAGCAATCGTGGTGCCGTTAGTTCTGGGAATAGTCGTAGTTCACACTATTGCCATCATTGTCAAAGAACTGGTCATACTGAAGCTTATTGTTATTCTCTTCATCCAGAGCTCAAACCGCCTCTTGCCGCCTATGCTGAAGTGGAGAATCATGTTGTTTCTCCTTCATTGACTACGTCTAGCTTGAGCACCACACAACTTGTAGGAGACTCGATTACATTGACACGTGCTGAGTATGATGCATTGATTCGTCCTCAACAAATGACAGGAACTTCAGCTCCTACTACTACTTTGGCACAAACATCAAAAGGTAGTTCGTCTTGTTTGTTTTCTGCTACGTCTGATTCTTGGGTCATAGACTCTTGAGCTACCAATCACATGTCTGGTAACTATAATTTGCTATCTTCATTTCATTCTTTGTCTCCTTCATTGTCTCATTCGGTTATATTAGCAAATGGTTCCCAATCGCAAGTTACTAGTACGGGAGTTGTTCATTTGAGTCCCTCTCTTTCTTTGTCATCTGTCCTTCACCTATCCCAGTCTCCCTATAATCTGATTTCTATTAGCTCATTGACTGAACAATTGAATTGCTCTATAACTTTTTCTGCTTCTCGCTGTATCTTTCAAGATCTGAGGACTGGACAGACGATTGGTGGGGGACATGAATCAAATGATTTATATTATCTTGACAAGAAGGTGTTAGCTGCCGCAACTATGAAGTGTCAATCCACTGATATATATCGGACACATTGTCGAGCTGGTCATCCGCCACCAAACATACTTCGTCGTATATTTCCTGAGTTCGAGTCTGTGAGTTCTTTTCAATGTAAAGCATGTCGATTTGGTAAATATCATAGAGCGTCTTTTCCTTCTCGTATTCAGAGTCGTGTGTCGAGTCCATTTGAGCTGGTTCATTTAGATGTATGGGGTCCATGTCGTGTGTCTGATATTTCTAGATTCAGATACTTTGTTACATTCGTGGATGATTTTTTCCGAATGACTTAATTATTTTTAATAAAGGACCATACGGAAATTTTTCATTGTTTTCGATTATTCTACTTCGAAGTGTTGAATCAGTATAATATCTCCGTCAAATATTTACGGTCAGATAATGCTAGAGAATATCTTGCTACCACTTCTGGTTTCCAGCCATTTCTCGATTCTCATGGTATTATCCATCAGACTTCCTGTTCATACACCCCTCAACAAAATGGAGTTATTGAACGTAAAAATCGTCATATTCTTGATGTTGCTCGTTGTCTTATATTTCACATGAATCTACCTAAAAAATTTTGGGGCCATGCTATTCTGACAACGTGTTATTTAATTAATAGGCTTCCAACTTCTGTTCTTCAGGGGGAGACACCGCTCACTACTTTACATCTAGATCGTTCTCCTTTTTCATTACCTCTTCGAGTATTTGGCTATGTTTGTTTTGTACATTCTCTTACTCCAGGTCTTGGTAAACTGGATCCTCGTGCTGAAAAATGTATCTTTGTGAGATACTCTCGTACTCAAAAGGGGTACAAATGTTACAGCCCTGCTCGTCCTTGTGTATTCTTGTCTGCAGATGTGACATTCTTTAAAGATCAGTCATATTTTCCCTCTCAGTCTGTTCCCACAACATCTAATGATAGTAATTGTTGTGTCATACCAATTATTCCACCTACTTTACTTCCAGAAGCTAGCTCCAATGACGCCCAAGGATTTTAGTTTGCTGAGCACACCTATCAACGACGCAGTACAGCACCTACACATGATTCATTTGTTCTCTCATCAGTTGTTGCACCATCCTCTGATCCTGATGTGCCCATAGCTACTCACAAAGGTACACGTTCTTGTGTCGGTCGTCCTGTGGATCGTTATGCTCCTTATTCTTGTCTTTCTGAGTGTCTTCGTACTCGTCATCCTATTTCCAATTTCTTGTCATATGATCGTTTATCTCCTAGTTTCTCCATATTTGTATCATCCTTGTCCTCTGTTTATGTGCCTAGCGGTGTTGCTGAAGCTCTTCCTCATCCTGGATGGCGGCAAGCAATGGAAGATGAGATGAAGTCTCTCATTGAAAACCGTACTTGGGAACTCACTTCATTACCTGCGGCAAAACACATTGTTGGTTGTCGTTGGGTATTCACTGTTAAGGGTCATCCTGGCGGCACTATTGATCGATTGAAGGCTCGATTGGTTGCAAAAGGATATACTCAAACATACGGTGTTGATTATGACGACACCTTTTCACCTATTGCCAAAATCTCCTCAGTTCGTGTCTTTATTTCCCTTGTAGCACATTTTGGTTGGGTACTTCATCAACTAGATGTGAAAAATGCCTTCCTTCATGGTGATTTATCTGAGGAAGTTTATATGGAGCAATCACTTGGGTTTGTTGCTCAGGGGGAGAATTTGGTATGTCGCTTACATAAAGCCTTATATAGACTCGAGCAATCTCCTCGCGCTTGGTTTGGTAGATTTAGTGATGCTATTATCAGGTTTGGATTAAAGCGTTGTCAAGTAAATCATTCAGTTTTTAGTTCTACCTCCTTAGCTGGATGTATTCTCCTGGTTGTATATGTGGACGATATTATCATTACTGGTAGTGATTCAAATGGTATCCAACAACTTAAGCAGTTTCTACAGAAAGAGTTTAGTACCAAGGATCTGGGACGTCTACGATATTTTCTTGGTGTTGAAGTTGCATACTCACATGCAGGTATCAATTTATCTCAGCGAAAGTATGTGCTTGACATCCTTGACGAGGTTGGATATCTTGGAATAAAGCCAGTAGATACTCCTATGGAACCCAATGTGAAGCTTGATGCAGAAAGTGGAGATTTGTTACATGATCCAGGGAAGTATAGTAGATTAGTGGGAAAGTTGAACTATCTTACCATCACAAGGCCTGACATATCTTTTGCTGTCAATGTAATCAGTCAGTTCATGAGTTCTCCCCGTACTACTCACTGGGATACTCTACTTAGAATTATCAAGTACATAAAGGGAATGCCGGGTAAAGGGCTACTCTTCAAGAATTATGGACATATGAACACTGTAGGTTTTTCTGACGCAGATTGGGCTGGATGTCCTATCGATAGGAGATCTACATCGGGTTACTGTGTATTCCTTGGATGTAATTTAGTCGCTTGGAAAAGTAAAAAGCAACATGTGTTTTCTCGATCAAGTGCTGAAGCAGCGTATAGAGCTATAGCACATGTGACGTGTGAATTACTCTGGTCGAGAATGTTATTATCCGCAATTAGTTTGCCAATATCATATCCATCGGTCTTATATTGTAATAATCAATCGGCTATTCACATTGCGAATAACCCTGTCTTCCATGAGCGAACTAAACACATTGAGGTTGATTGTCATTTCGTACGGGAGAAAGTTGAGAAAGGAGAGATTATTTTTCAATATGCAAGGATAGAGGATCAGCTTGCTGATATTTTTACTAAATCTATAAGGGGGAGTAGAGTGAGTTTTTTATGTAACAAGTTGGGATTATTTGATATTTACATCCCAACTTGAGGGGGAGTGTTAAGGATAAGGGCAGAATAGTCACTTTTATATATCCTACGTTTATATATTGTAATTGTGGTTATTGAATAACACATTATTTTCTCCAACAACATATTCCAACAGGGAGTATTTAGCGAAAATAAAAGGTGAGGGGAGGGGTATTTAGGGAAAAGAAAGGGCGAGTGAAAAAGAGGAACTCTGGAAAATCTGAAAAGTGGGCCCCCATATGACGTGTCAAATTTTCTATGGTCTGACTTAGAGATGATGTGGCGCTCCAGGAGCACCTAATATTTTCTCCGAGGAAGAGGAAATAAGGATTTAGATAGGTTGGTAATTCAGATAGGGTCATATGAAAGTGGGACATCATTAACAGTAACACACGCCCCATTGCTGGTAATGATGTGACATTAGTTGTACCATCAGTCCTAAATTTAATAAACCGTGCAAAATGCTCTTACTGTGATTGAAAAGTTGTAAACCATGCACCCAATTTAAAAGCTGATTAAACACTGAGTGATAGGACTTTCAAAAGGGATGGCAAGTGGATTTGGTGAAAGTAGACAAATGAGGGGAATGACTATGCCGTGTTATTCTAGATTTTCAAAAGGAATGGTGAGTGCATTAGGTGAAAGTCATAAAGGTAAACAAGCGAGTGGGAATGACTTTGCCATGTTATTCTCTGTGCCTTGTCATTTTCTATTGATAAAATAAAATGCTTAAACATTTATTCATCCTTTGAAAGAAATCTTCGTGCAGTGGGGTGATCATGGCAAAGGGTTTTTTCTGCGCTGACAATATTGCCAAAACTGGTACTGTTGATTTTCCGTCATTGCTGTTGTAAATGCTCTGTCAAATCATAAGATTATTTCTTATGCTTATTGTTATTGGTATTTCACAAAACGTATATTTCTTCAATATGGAGAACAACATATATAATAAACCCATAAACCCACAAAGACTATTTTACCCTTTATAACGCTCCCCCTCAAGCTAGAGCATGGATATTAAGCATACCCAGCTTGTCACAAATATACTCTACCCTACTACTCCCTAGAGATTTGGTGAAAATATCAGCAAGTTGTTCACTAGTCCTAATGTAACTAGTAGAGATAATCTTCGCTTGAAGCTTCTCACGGACAAGATGACAATCAGCTTCAATATGCTTGGTACGCTCATGGAATACTGGATTAGAAGCAATATGGATAGCCACTTGATTATCGCACAACTCCATTGGTGCAGGATCTTTGAATCTGAGTTCAACTAATAACTGGCGCATCCAAATTAACTCACAAGTAGCTTGAGCCATAGCTCTGCATTCTGATTCTGCACTTGATCTAGCCACAACACTTTGCTTCTTACTTCTCCAAGAGACTAGGTTTCCTCCCACAAATGTGCAATAACTTGATGTAAATCTTCTATCCATAGGAGATCCTGCCCAATCGGCATCTGAGAAGGCTTCCACTCTTTTATGACTGTGATCCTATAAACAAGACCACGACTTGGGGCTTTCTTCAAGTATCTCAAAATTTTGATTACAGCATCCCAATGTGAGGTACGAGGAGAAGACATAAACTGACTCACAACACTCAATGAAAAGGAAATATCAGGCCGAGTGATAGTTAAATAATTTAGATTTCCAACAAGTCTTTAACATCTTTCAGGATCATCTAACAGTTCACCATTATCTGCCATCAATTTCAAGCCACCTTCCATTGGTGCATCCAATGGTTTAGCTCCTAGCATACCTGTCTCAGTAAGTAAATCCAAAACGTACTTTCGTTGAGAGATATGGATACCTTTCTTTGCTCGTGCCACTTCAATACCCAAGAAATATCTAAGATATCCCAAATCTTTTGTATGAAACTGTTGTTGCAGATACAGTTTCAGCTCCTTGATACCTGCAGAATCATCTCCAGTTATGACAATATCATCCACATATACTATGAGAAATATCCGACCAGCTCCAGAAACCCGGCAAAACATCGAATGATCTCTAGTGCATCGATAAAGTCCAAACTGGAGTACCGCCTCAGAAAACTTCCCAAACCATGCCCTGGGAGGCTGTTTCAAACCATACAAAGATTTTTTTAAGCAACACACTACATTACTAGACTCCCCCTAAGCAACAAAACTAGGTGGTTGCTCTACGTAGACCTCTTCCTGTAATTCTCCATGAAGAAAGGCATTTTTAACTTCGAGCTGAAACATAGGCCAACCAGCAGAAGCAACCAAAGAAAGTAAAAGAGAAATAGTAGTCATCTTAGCGACAGGAGAAAATGTATCACCATAATCAACTCAATATACCTGTGCATACCCTTTAGCAACCATCTAGCTTTGAGATGAGCTAGGGAACCATCAGGATTAACCTTCACAGTAAACACCCACTTACATTCAATGGTCGTCTTCCCTGCAGGTAAAGGAATCATATCCCAAGTTTGGTTTTGGTCCAGTGCCAGTAATTCCTCTTCCATAGCTTTCTTCTAGCCTGGACTAGATAATGCTTCAGCAACAGTGGTAGGAATAGGATGTGTATCAATGGTCATTAGACGAGTCTGACAAGAGGTAGATAGACCAGAATAGGAGACAAACTGGGCAATATGGTATTTCATACAACTACGAATTCCTTTGCGATGGGCAATAGGAATATCAAGATCAGTATGAGAATGACGTACCTCAGGTTCTGAAGATGAAAAAGACGAGATAGGTTGGGATACGTCTGCAAGGGGCTCCACATGCTGACGAGGCCGTCTACTGTAAACATGCTGAATAGGTGGATGAAGAGGCGGAGATTCCGAAGTGGATGAAGATTCCATAATAACATATGTCAAGTAATCATCATCCACTGTAGGAGGCACCATTGGAATATCAGAATGAACAATAGACTCAAAGAAAGAGACATCTGTAGTAGTGAAGTACTTCTGTAAAGAGGGACAATAGCATCGATAACCCTTTTGGGTAAGTGATCGACGATCAAGTTTAGAAAGTCCGGACGATGATCTCAAATATAACAGACACAACCGAATATGCGAGGTGGCAAATGAAACAAGGGATCAGACGGAAAAAGAAGAGAGTGAGGAATCACATCCTTAAGAACAGAGGATGGCATGCGATTGATAAGATAACACGTTGTCAAAACTGCGTCAGCCCAAAAGAATTTATGTGTCTTCATTTCAAACATCAAAGATCGCGTCACTTCTAACAAATGACGATTCTTTCTTTTAGTGACACCGTTTTGTTGTGGTGTATCCGAACAAGAGGATTGATGAAGAATGCCCCGTTGAATCATAAAATCAGAGAATGCCTTAGAAAAATACTATTTTGCATTATCACTTCAAAGAATACGAACGGTAGTAGAAAACTGAGTCTGTACTTCATTAATAAATGAACAAAAAATAGAAAATAACCCGGAACGACTTTTCATTAGATATAACCAAGTGGCTCTTGAATAGTCATCTACAAAAGTAACGAAGTAGTTAAAAACCAACTTAGAAGTGACAGAACATGGACCCCAAACATCAGAATGAACTAGAGCAAAAGGCTGAGAAGCCTGTTTATTGACTCGTTGACTCTAACTAACACGGTGCAGTTTTCCAAACTGACACAACTCACACTCAATACGAGATAAAGAATGAAAACGGGAATCTAACTTCTTCAAATTTCCTAAGGAGGGATGTCTCAAGCGACAATGAACTTGATATAGAGAGACTGTTGAACAAGCGGCACTGGTAATATCTTCAAACACATAGAGCCCCCCTGACAAACGTCCTCTACCAATCATCTTCGTCGTCTTCAAATCCCGAAAAACACAGGAATCATGATGAAATGTTACAGAACAATTATATTCTTTGGTAAGGTGACCAACAGATAAAAGGTTAAACGGAAAATTTGGAAGGTACATAACAGAAGATAAAGACAAGGAGGACGTCAAAGGGATTGAACCTATGCCTTTTACCGTGGATATGGAGCCGTCAGCTAATGTGACATTAGACACAGACTCATGAAAGGTGGAAAATATACCTGAAGATCCAATCATGTGATCAGTCGCTCCTGAATCAATGATCCAAGAGCAAGAGGTAGATGAGAGACACGCTGTTGCATTACCTGTCTGAGCGAAGGTAGCCGTAGAGAAGGAAACGGGTAGAGATATCTGGAACTGATTATACCTAGCAAATTCTTCTTCGGACATTAGTAGAAACAACAAACTCCGTTGCATTAGCCACATTCGCAGCAGCAGACTGGGAGGGCCGTCCATGAAATTTATAACAAAAACGTTGGATCTGTCCAGGCATCCCACAATAGTGGCAGGTTCGTGCAGGTGATGTATTATTACCTATATCACTAGAGGTATTATTGTATGACTGCGATTGGCCTCTTGTAAATCCACGACCACTACTACAACTACTAAAGCCACGACCACTACGACCAACACCACGACCTTGACCACCACCGCGGTTCCTGTGCACAACCAATGCAAAGCTATCACCTGTAGAGGATGTATCTCTAGATGATTCACGTGAAACTCTTGAGACCCGAGAAAAGGTCTTGGTCAATAAGGCCACAGTGTCTCCTCCAAGAACTTGTGATTGAATTGCTTCAAACTCTGGTCCTAGTGCTCCCAAAAAACCCATAACGGCTAACTATTTTCACTGCTTCCGCGTCTTCTTAACATCAGTAGTAATTGGCAAAGAAGATTAAGTTCCTCGTACATTTGTCTAAAATCAGCAAAAAACTGATTAAGAGGCCGACATTTTCTGTCAGCTCTAAAGAACTCCTGGGAAACCTCATAGATCCTTGATAGATTGTTTTCTCCAGAATAGAGAACATTCAAATAATCCCACAACTCTTTAACCGTAGTGACATGTGTAACCACCGCAACCACATGAGATTCCATACAATTCCACATCTGTCCAAGTATTCTAGTATCCATAGTATTCCATTTAGTATCATTATCGGTTCGTTCACCCGTCAAATGGCGTTGTTGTTCTCTCCCCGTTGATGCTGCCGTTACAATCCTCTTCCAATGCTGAAAGTTGGTGACCCCAGCTAATTTCTCCTCTGTCAAACGACTAGAAGGTGCAGTTACAACCTCAGCAACAACTCCTTTGTTCTTATCTGCCATAATCAGACAATTCTACTAGACTTACACCGCACTACTAATCACCAACTCAATACTTCCCTTTCAACCTCTCACACAAAAGACAGTTCCGCAATCAAACCATCCACCAACAACATTCAACACAATCAACCAGATTCAACCCAATCAACCAGACAACATTCAACCTACAATACTCTGCAATCACGATCAGTCTCCAAACTCCATAAACTTAAAGAAAATTTCTCAATTCTCGGTACATCAGAATCACAGAGACATTACTCTTGGTAAAGGACACTTCAAATAGCAACATTGGGCTTGGATGTCGCCTTTCAGGGATTCGTCAGGCCTGCAACAGGGGTCGCCAGAGCTTGGTCACGTCAGGCGACGCCTGGTAGGGGGTCGCCGGGCCTCCGCGACGTCAGGCGACTTCTGATAGAGGGTCGCCGAGTTTGGATCTGGGTTCGCCGGGTCTGGATTTGAGGTTCAATGCCTGATAGGGGGTCGCCGGACCTGGATCTAGGTTCGCCGGGTCTCCGGTGAGTTGACGGCGGTCGAGGATGGATGATCGACGGAGGTTAGCTATTTAGGTTTAGGATTAGGAAGCTCTGATACCATGTTATTGGTGTTTCACAAAACGTATATTTCTTCAATATGGAGAACAACATATATAATAAACCCACAAAGACCATTTTACTTATAACACTTATAAAGCGAACACCGACAATTCTACTTGATCAGATACCTGCTATAAGATAGTTTTTCTCACAAGGGACATAGAATTAGTTTGGATAGAGAGTAATGTCACATCGATAGTTTAAGTTTGATTCTATGGCTTGATCTCACCAGTTTGTTCTTCCAAGTCTGAATCTGCTTTTATTTTCTTTCCCTCATATTTTGAGGTGTATGTGTGATATTTTTCTTCGCTATAGTCAATCAAAGCACTTTGTAAGCTCTTTCTATATTTATTAGTATTCTTTTCTTATTTTGTTGTGGCTGACATGCCAAGAATGGAAAGGAGAGGCATTAAAGAGGAGGTTGGACACCTATACCATTTCTGGTAGATCGGGGCCCTAGGCAAACTTTGCAGATGAAGCAGAAGACTTGAGTAAAATTTTTGCCTCGAACTTCAATGAATTCGAAGATGCTATGGGCTTTTGTGATACTATCGAAAAAAACACGTAGAACCTCTTTATTGACCCAAACAATTGATTTAAGTGTGACACTTGCTGACAAGTCTGGCTTATTGGGTGGCTCTCAACTGAGCGCACCACTTTCTTGATTTACATTTCCAGCTTTAGAACAGTTTATTTATTCTGTAGCCAAGGTAGAGGAGATAACCAAGTTACCAATAATGACGTTCAGTTTTGTTTTCGAAGCTAAAGTTGTTAGGCATGTCTTTGTCGTGAACCAGTAAATGTTGTTACTCTGTTCAATATGGAGAATTGAAGTTTGGACTGCCGACATTTTACTTTAATTTCATCATCATTGCACCTATTTTTCCATCTTCTTCACTGATCCACAGTTCTTTAAACTACTTTCAGGGAGCTCCGGGGGCTATCTCTTTCTTCTTTATGTTTTTACTCAAGTTGCACGAGCCATAGTTGTGGTTGCTCTATATCCTCTTATACAGTATTTTGGATATGGTTTGAGCTGGAAAGAAACTGTCATTGTCTTTTGGTCTGGTCTGAGAGGAGCAGTTGTATTATCAATGGCCCTATCAATCAAGGTAATATTGATCAACCCATTTGAAGTCATCAGTAGATTAATGCGTGCTTCATCTGGAATGTCCATTACATAATTCTCTATTCTCCAGAATTGTTTACTGTGATATGCTAATGCATCACCAGATACAGATGAGTCACAAGGTCAAGGCTTATTAGCTTAGATTAGCATGAACTGAAAAAAGATATCGAATATTAATTATCATAATTCATGATAAGTTTAAGACAGTGCAATTGCACCTTGTGGCTTAATGATTAAGTACGTATAGGGTGAGGGATATTATTGTGAGAAAGATGAAAGATTGGTCTGGATTGAATGCGCTCTTTTAGCCTATATGGATGATCGAGAAATCCTGGAAGAATCACCTTTCGCATTCTAATCTGCATTTTTTTCATTTGTCTTCTAGGATGCCAGCAGTGCCACACCATACATAGGTTCAGGAACAGGAAACCTGGTCCTTAAATAAACATGCATGTCAGTGTGTTTAAGCAATTATTCTCCTTTACTTCCGCTAAATCTGAAAGTCCATGCACATTCTTTTAACAGTTCCTTTTTCTCACTGTGGGCACTGTGTTTCTGACACTTGTTGTCAATGGATCTACTGCGCAATTCTTGCTTAGTTTCTTTGGCATGGATGAGCTATCACCGATGGAGGTGAGACTCCACTGACTTTTGCCGTTCCATTTTTTGCATTGTTGTTTTAAAGCAACAGCCAATTATGAAGTTCCAAATTCAGATTTGAAGAACTGTTCAGAAACATAGTAAACATAGAATATCAATTAGTAAACCAAACTAAAGTAGGATTCAGAATTGTACTTGTGTATTTCCTTGCTATATCCTCAACTTTAGTAGATGCATCAACATCATCAACATCAACAATACCTTTATCCCAAACTAGTTGGGGTCGGCGGTCGTTGAACCCCAAAGAATCATAAAAAATAAAAACATAATCAAGAAAGGGAAAAGAGATAAATGTGTAAAAATAAATAAACAAATATATATAACTATCTATCTATCTATATACTACCCCTCGACAACACTAATAGCCTTCCTCTACTCCGTCGTAAGCCAAACCGTACGCCAATCTATTTCCCACTCCATTAAATCTTGTTTTACTGCTTTCCCCCAAGTTTTGGCCGACCTCTTGCTTTCTTCGTATTATGCTCTCGACAATAAAACTTTGTTCGTACCGGTGCATTTAAGGGCCTTCGGAGGATATACGCAAACCATCTCAATCCATGCTTTCTCATCTTTTCCGCCACCGGTTTTACTCAAACTTTTCGTCGAATCTCTTCATTCCTTATCTTATCCATCCTTGTATGGCCACACATGCACCTTAACATGCTCATTTTCGCTACTCCCATTTTATGCTTGCGTTTCCTTTGTGCTGACCAATATTCAGCTCCGTATAACATGGCAGGTCTGACTGTTGTTCTATAAAATTTTACTTTCAGCCTAAATGGAATTTTGCGATCACACAAAAATCTCGTTGCACTGCGCCATTTCATCCAACCTGCTCTGATTCTATGGCTTACATATTCATCAATCTCTCCCTCAACTTAAGTAGATAATTTTCAAAATTTTCATTTCAGGCTTTGATCAAACTTGTTAGGACGTGCTTGGTATACATTGTGGCACGTTTCCCGACAACTTAAGCTTTTGGGAAAAATAGCTTAGTATAAAGCTTCAGGTCAAAGGTCCAAATCTTGGCACTAGTTGCTATTATCTCCATTACTCCCGTTTGTCCTTCAGTTGTTATTTGATGTGATAACACCCGCATCTATGTCCATGTGCAACTAACATTACAGCGCTACCAACAAAGAAACAGCCGTGAATTTTTGCCGCAAGTACTCCATGTTCATCTATCCTAACTGCGACAAATGCTGCTTCCCCATCCTTGTGGTTTGTGGGACTATTGTATTTGGTATGGCACATGATGACTGATTTCACTCACTGCATTTAGATTTAACTGCCTAAGTGAAAATTATGCTTTCAAACCAGGTTATGGCCTTTAATTGGCAGATGAAATCTGTAAGCTAATGGTTGTGATTGTACACTTGATGTTTGACGAGGTGGTTGCTTCCGACACATCAAGCAATTTGTTTAGCAAATGATGATGAAGGATAATTGTGGTCAGATGAGTGGGCTCATCTGTCACATACTACACTTTGTGTAGTGCCACCTAGTGAGTTAGGTTAGAATTAATGGCTTAAGCAAGGGATTGTAATAAGTTTTCTTAGAAAGTAACACAATTGTCTTTATTAACCAAGGGATAACCTATTATGGAATTGAAAGATACCTTATCAGGAAGGAATGTAACTGCCAAGTGAAAGCATTTCATCAAATGGTGAGATGTGTCCTATTGACATAGCATCATCCCGCTAATCTCATTTCTTCTGTGTTTTTATGTAACTTGTTTTGATAATGTCCATATTTTGAACTCTGAACCATCAGCTGGCAGATGATGCTTTCTCCATGGCCAGGAAATGATATACACTAGAATGGTGGAGTTATTGATTAGTGGAGTCTTTCAGCACCTTTTAGTGGTTTATGCCTTCCTGGCTTAAGAAAAATTACTTTGGCTTTTCATATGCGTCTCCTCACACACAGATCATACTGTGTCTTGTAGTAACCTTAGTCCGGATGATATATTTCGCCAAGAACCACAGGTGAAATGAAATATTCGGTGGGGCATGAATAAATTGAAATTTATCTTGATACCGTGTCAGAAGTTCTGACCCAAAAACAAGTAATGTGGAATATTAAATACTGTTGAGTGATTAATAACTATATAGTGATACTCTGGCACAAGTCAAAGTACTGCATATGGCTCAAGTTCTCCTAACTAGTTCGCAGTACACTTGCTTTTTAATGTTTTGCATTTCATAGTTGCTCATAATTAGACTTTCCACCGCTAAACAAAATTCTGAGCAGTAAAAAAAAAATTGAGAAGTTACATTTAAAAAACATAGATAGTTTCTCAGTTGATTCGAATCTGTATGTCTGAGGTAAAGTTTCAATGCTTGGGCATCTGAAAATGTAAATGAAAGGGAGGAAGAGTTCTTGTTTCCTAAAATGAATAAAATGTTGGTAGTATGTCAGCTCATATCCTCAACTGGTCAACCGGACAAGCAATATTCTTGCTGAGTAGCTGATGTTTCTGGCACGTCATGTGGTCTAAATAGGTTTGGTGTACAGTTGAAGCTTCGTAAGTTCTCATGTTTCTCATGGCCGATATTGTCACAGAAACTCACATTGGACTACACTAAGTTCAAAATGATGGACGTAGCTCTAGAGGCTCGTGAGAATCTTCAAAATGATGATTTGGGGCCTTTTGATTGGTTCGCCATCAAAAGTTACATGATGTCCTTAAAAAACATGGAATTGGAGGGTGTTCACCCTCACCCTGTTTCTAGCCGCAGCAGTAACCTGGCCCTGATGAATTTACAAGCAGCTCGGGCATGCCTTTTAATGGGTGAGTCATGTGTATCTAACATATGGTGGTTAATATTAAATTTGTTTTTATCTCTACCTTATTCTAACAGTAAAGTAGGAAAGACATTCAGATTCATAAAGATTCATTAAATGTTCATTTTCACACGACATGTATTGCTGCTGGTAAAGTAAAAAAATTTCTCGAGATTTGGTGCTTCACAATGTTAAGCCCATCTATACAGTGGTTCCTGATATGTAGTGTTCCTCAATTTAAATTGGCCAAACTGGAAGGCTGTCTGTGGGAATTTCGTAAAAGTTGACTTAGGTTATTTTCCCAGTTGCTCAGGCTGCTTACAAAAGGATGCTTGATGATGGATGGGTAACTCAAATTACGCCATATCTTTTAATGGGCTCAGTTGATGATGCAATGGATTCAGTTTCAAGAGAGCCTTTGTGTGACTGGGAAAGGCTTGAAAGTTCGCCTGTTATACCTGCAGTGCATTTCTTCGAGCCCACAAGATTGCAAGAAGAAACATTCGTGAACATATGGGTATATACTTGATTTTCTTCATTATCATGCTTCAATTGTTTCTGCTGTACTTTGTGTGATCATAGATCTTTTTCTTCGGCAATTGCATTGCGTTGTCAAGCCTGTGAAATTAGACTCGTATTTTTCTGTTATCCAGCAGCAGTGATGATTGACTGGAACTAAAGACACGCCCTAAGCATGCTGGGTGGAAATTTGGTTTGTCGATGGAAATCAATTTCACTCCATGTGAAAGCACTGCCAAGACTTTCACTTCTCTGATTGTCCACTGAAGGTTCCCTACAATGCAAGTATAATTCATACTTGTGCATAGATTTGGCCAAACTGGCAACTTAAAAGAGTAGCATTGAAATCACTAAGTGAAGGAAGAAAATGCAACTCGTTTCATTGACATCATAATGGATAAAAAGAAAAATAGATATAAACTGAATTTGTCAGAATAATATAAATTTTTTTAAGGAAATTACCTGACTTCTTTGTACAAATATCTGAGATTCCATGCTTTGTAATTGTCCTATAGAAAGAATAGATTCTTTAATTCTGCCGATGTTATTTGGTTGGGAATGTGTGTTGAAGTATGCCCACATCGCTTGACAACGGGACCTAAATACTCTTTATATTAAGCTTTTGAAATGAACTTTCTAATATGATATCAGAGCCAATGCTAACCCTTTCGCGAATGTGCATGGTAAATGTCAATTTGATGGGACCACTTACCGTCTCCTCTAAAAGCTTTAGTTATTAGAAGAAGGAGTGATTTAACATTTATATATTCCAACAGTAAAATTCCATGTGAATGTGTATAGTCAAAATTCCACGTGCCGCTCATAATCCGGCTTGCACATGAGAGGAGGTGATGAAGTATGTCCCACATCGCTTGACAATGGGTCCTAAATGCTTTTTATATTCATGTAGTCTTCCTCCACCTAATAGTTTAAGTTTTTGGGTTAGACTTTCTAACAACGTGCAAATGGCCTTGTTGAATTTTTTCAGATTGGGCAGGGATGATGTGTCAACGTAACAAGGGACAACATCTGCAGAATCAAAGTTCATTATGGGCATTGGTTGTGCTTTTGATGAGCTGCTTTCTTTAGAGTTTACTGAATTGAGTGCAGCGCACCAATAACTTCCAAAACCATGGCCCTGAATTTATGGTTATTTTGATTCACTTTATAATTTTGAAAGTTCTGGATGAATGTTATTCTTCTTTTCAATTTTTGAAAATTATATCACTTGTTAAGATATATGCTTTATATTCATGGACATCAAGCTTTTGAAAAAAACAGTTGTTCAACCTGTTATCGGAGCTTCAAGTGGAGGGTTTGAATCTTAACACACTCAAAATTTCATATTTGTTTGTTTCTCTTATTCGTCCTACGGCTCTTTGATGCGGTACGTCTACATTGTAGATTTCACATGTGGATCCAACCTACAAGCAATGGGAATTGTTAAGAGATATGCTTGCATGTTGACTGACGGCTTAACATTGAGAGAAAGGTTAATTCATGCGTCTAAGTATGGGCACAATTAATTCATTACCCCATTACACTATGGACTGCTTCTGTCATTGATACCCGATACAAGAGACCCATAGTCACTGGCCCTTCCCCCCCCCCCCCCCCCCACCCTAAAGTTAACTCAAATCTCTCCTTTTTTAGTGGTTGTCCTTGTATGAGACAACTTCATTTTCACTGCTGACTTATCTCTCTCTCTCTCTCTCTCTCTCTCTCTCTCTCTCTCTCTCTCTCTCTCTCTCTCTCTCTATCTCTCTCTAGGGGAAAGTAACATTATAGCTGATGTTGTTAGTGAAAGTGAAGCAGAAGAAAAGGAAGCCAGAAAGCTTTTAGAAGACATTCTTCTCGCATTTCCTGAGGTTCTGAAACATAAACTTTATTCTCTATATTTTGCGTATGGTGCTATATGTAGATTTTCCTTTGCTGCCTCTATCGTAAGAAGTGATAGCAGATCAATGCTAATTGTGGGAAGTTCTCAGGTTTTACGAAGCGTGAGAACAAGTCAAGTTACGTGTTCACTGCTGAATGATTTAGAAGATTACATTCAGAATCTTGGCAAACACGGTGTGTTGGAAGATAAATTGTCGCTTCATCTTCATGAGCTTGTCCAGGTAGTAGCTTTTGCAGAACCATCCTCTTCTCTTTCTTTTCTCTCGGTACAGACCTAAAATCCAAGTAGACATTTTTTGGTGTGCTGAGTGTTGGCCATCATAGAAGTGGCTCTTAACAGTAGAAAACTAACGTAGTTCACAGAAGTTGAGCGGAATTATCAGTTAAATTATTCTTTAATTTGAGAGGCTGGTCAGGATTATTTAATATAAGATGACTTTTAGTGACTAATTGTTGCTATTAAACACACCATTTCAGTTATTTTTTAGAAAGGGGTCAAATAGAGTATCTGAGGATCTGAATTTGCCAGTAGACATCTATCAACGTGTTATTGTCATCATACACATTGGAAACTTGTTTATCAAATGATCAGTGGAATGGAAGACCGGGTTCTTCAGTATTCGTTTGTTTGAGACCTGTTAGCTTGCTCATACTGTCATTCTGTGTGTTCTTAAAAGAACTCATTTCTCAACCTGCAGAGTGATTACAACAAACTGTTAACGTCTCCTCCTCGCATAAAGGTTCCCAGGGCAAGAGACGTGATAAATCAGCATCCTTGTCTTGGTAGTCTTCCATATGAGGTTCGCCAGACTCTAGAAAATTCTGTGAAGGAAACAGTCAAGCCCCAGGGAATGGTACTTTCCAAGAAGGGATGCGTGCCTAGATCATTGTTTCTTATTGCAAATGGTCTAGTTAAGGTAAGCCCATGTCAACAAGCAAGGTCTCTTTGAGACTGTACATTACGTATTAGATTGATTAGATCACTTAAAAGGACCCCTTTTTTCTACCAGCAACTTTTTCCAATGGTTTATCGAATGGCAAGTAGTGCTTATTATGCTCCTCTCATGGCAGTCTGAAGTGAGGTATCCTAATAGCCCCCATGGTCTATAAACGACTTTTCCTCAAGGATGTATCATGGGCCCCTATGAGTTGCCGTCTGGGAAAACTTATTTCTGTGATTTGACTTCAGATACCGTGGTACTCTGTTACGTGATTGAAGTCAAAGTGTTACTTCCACTGGTGAGATCGATTCCTGAAGTGAAGAATATCCTCTGGCAGGCAGAGTTGCTCCGACAGCGATTTGTTGATGCAAGAGAATTAGTAATTTGAGAGTTTCATCTCTATATTGTCTACACAGACGTATATTCCAACTGTAGGTCAGTCCAAAAGTGCAGGAAAATGGATAGTCCTAGTGTGTCCATCTGTTTCTTGCTTGTGTATCCACATGGAGGTGTAAATTGGTAATTCTTTAACTTATACGTAACTGGATGGCTGGAAAGTCAGTACTTCACATAGGCAGTACATTGGTGAGATAGCAACATTGTCTGTCCTGTAAAATTGTATGAAGCTGGGAGAGAGAAAAGGGTCGATGCTGCTGTTGTCTTAGAAGCCTACTTAAATCTCAAGAGCAGTTGATCTGATCTCGTCATTGATTTTCTGGAGTGCATCGTAGTTTTGGCCAAGCTTTTGCTCACCCAAGAGTTTGAGAAGACATCAACAGCTGATCTAAGAACTTTTCTTCTGGAAGGATCTTCAGTAATCACCTACATAGCGGGAGAAGCTGTGGAAATTCAGAACTAGTCAATTTGATTCCTGTTGGAAGGATTGTTGCGAACTGGAGATCTCCCTTCCGTAGCCGTGGAATCTCCAGCTGCGCTGTTGCCTTCACAGGAGAGTCCAAATTCTTCCACACCAGAAGCACCAGGTAATTCCTTAACCTCGTTTGATACCAACTCGAGCATTTTGCGCGCTACAACGAGTCGACCACTGTGGGTTGAGTGATGGCAAGCGAAGATTGTAAAAAGAAACGGGTGTTTCATCGTAAGTGAACTTCACTGTAGATTTGTAAATAGAGGGTTTAGCACAAGGAGAATATGCCTGGTCCAAGTGTAAAGCCTAGCAGCAATGACTGATGCCGATGTTGTTTTCTGGCGGCAGGCTTTACAATGTCTGGCTTTTGTCATTACGGATCCTGTTATCAAGTCGAGGAAACAGCGACGATCGCACATGTTGATATGCCGAGTTGGTGCATTTGATGGTCCAATTTCAGGAACATCAAGGATGAGTTCCCAGCAGCAGCAGTGCCGACTGCTGAGGACTATTCTCAGAGCAAGTAGATGTTACTTTTGTAGTTTTAGCGAAGCACTGGGAATAGTGTAGCAGGGTCGACGATTCATGCTTATGATGCTGCATTATGTACATAGATTAAATCACTCATTTCTTTCATTTTTGCATACATTTGTAAAATATTCTGCCCGATTTGCACGCTCTTCCTGCAGTTTTGATCGACAGACAAATAACATGTGAAGCAACAAATCGAAGGTGTCCGCTTTTCTTGATGATTATGTCACTCCAATTTTATCGACAATCATCTATTAACTTAACTTAAAACAAAAAAAAAAAGATGAATGGTCGGTTTTGTTCTTTCTTGTAAAAAAATATATTAGAGTTTATGAGGGGGATTGGGTTCAACTTTTGGCCTCTAACATTAAGCGTTCGCTCGATTGGGTCCTTCACATGTTCTTGTGCAACCAAATTCTCTCATTTGATTGATTTGTGCAAAAAAAAAAATTGGTTTTTTTTTTGTGGTGGGGAGGGGGGGGGGGGGGGAAGAGAGAATCAAACGTGTTGGTAATTGTATAAAATTTCTATATTTGGAATAGAAATGTGTTTTGAAGAATAATCTCTCTTCTTTTTCATTTAAGTAAATAATTACGTATTGTTACTACAAAAATAACCTATAGAGCATAACTAATAACATGAATAAAGATCATTCATAATCCATATTTAGTCTATTTATTTTGCGAAACATAAAGACATATACAAGACAGAAAGAACATAACGACATATTTTTCACTTAAATACTTCTATATTTAACCTAACATATACTTGACCCAACCTATATTACTAAAATCTTTCTATATTTAATCAATTCATGGCATATTTGTTTCTTATAATTTGTTAAGTGTGTGTTACAAATCTAGAGAAACTTTTTCGGTTTTTTCAAAAAAAAAATTAATTTTTTGTTTTTTAATATATATATTTAAATAGCTAATTATAAATTAAATTATTTTATTATTATAAAAAAATATTTCTCATTAATATATTTCTATTTTCTTTTCCTTTTTCTCTTTCGATCGGAAGCGATTAAGGTGGTCGGCAACGAGCTGCGATGATCGAAACAAATTGAGAGACTTCTCACTTTATTGATCAAGTTTTTTAAAAGTGATTTTGGAACAAAAAATCAACTTTCTTTGTTATTCTTATTTCTACTTCAAATGTGTTTCGGAGGACAGAATAAAAAAAAAATTAGTATCGAAATCATTTACCTTACCGAAAAGGTTTTTTTTTTTTCCCCGGAGAATAGAATCTTTGCCAAATAGATTTAAATTGCAAAAGGGCCAAGCATCGCATGAAATTGCTATTCTTTGAGCGGAGGGGTGGGGCCATGACTGCACAAGTTTTAAGAAAACACACCCAATGACAAATTGAAGGGGGACGCCCAAGATGCAACCCAAGGAGAACCCGTCAAGGCAACTTTTCTGTAGCAACTCCACCCCCGACGCGTCGCGAAGAATTGATGAATGCCAATGCCCCCCAAAGCCGAAAGCCACGCTACAGGGGAGGGTGGGGGTAGGGGAAGGGGAGACCAGTTCAACCCCTGAATTCGAACTGATCTCACGACTTGTCGAACCCTTTTAAGCCAAAGGATCCAGAGTCCAGACTCGATCGCCCCGACCAGTTGATATGAATATAAAAGGATATATCCCGTCGCGCTGAAACTGAAGCTAACTTCATAGCTTTAAAACCAAATCTCCCTCCCTCTCTCTCTCTCTCTCTCTCTCTCTCTCTCTCTAGGCACGCGGTTTCCATACACGTCTACGCGGCGTCAACACGCCCTCCCTATTTGTACTCCCCCCTACGTCGGTGCTCCCACTCACCACCGTCCTCCCACCTTCTCCCTCCCCGTGTCTGTCTCTCTCTGCTTCAACTGTCCCCAGCTCTCTTGAATTGGAGCAGAGTGCCGACAATGGCCGCTCTCAGCACCGCCCACCATCAAGAACGGAGGCCACGCGTCATCCCCCCTGGCTTCGTTCTCGACCCTTCTTCTTATGCCCCTCGTTTGGTCCCTCGACGAGGCCGGGTCCTCAAGAACGTCCTCAAAGTCCTCTTCTCCCCGTTGCTCTGTTTCAAGAAGCGGGCCACGAATCGCCGTAAACCCTCCGCCGTTTGTCCTTCCTGAATATCGGTGCCCGATTTCTGTAGGACCCCCCCCACCCCCCCACCCCCCCACCCCCCCCCCCCCCATTCCATCCATTCATTCTGTCTAGTTCGGGTTCCCAATCCCCATATAGAAATGACGAGCGCAATTTGGAATTTCTTTTCTTTTTAGACGCTACTTTTTAGTTTTGACTGTTTCTGTGAAGTGAAAGAAAGTCCTTTACTTCTGCTTCTGGCTCTGGCTCTGGGTGGCCGAGAAACACAGCTCTCGTTCTTCGGGAGTTTCTCTCTTGGCGACTCCGTCTGATCAAAACCCTGGTTTTGGCTGATGATGGGAACGCTGGCTCTGGCTCATCCAAACCCCGACTGGAGGATCTTCCTTGAGCCTTGTCTAGCTCAAATTGTACACACTGTTTTTCATTTTTCAGATTCTTTTCGCTTGTCTCATTAGCACGCTTGCAGACTTTGTAACATAGACATTGTGACTCGCTAAACTAAAGCTTTATCTTCATCTTTAATAGAATCGTTCTCTCAATCGAAGAGTTCCCCCGGACTTGATGGTGCACCGTTCTTGTTCTTCTTTAAGGTTTCAATAATGAGAATCAAGCTGACATGTACGATGAATGCGCAGACGATACCTGCTTCGCTTCTCCAATGGTCCCCGCCGCTTCGGAAGCCAATGTAATTGTGGGATTTCCGTGTGAAGTATTGACTGCTTTGCTCGTTTAAACCCCAAAAGGAGGGAACCTCATCAAGATTCAAGGTCATATGATGAGGATCTTCTTCTCTTTTAGACCGACAGATGCTGTGAAGCATCATTGATCTTATTATGATATTATTGAACTGCTACTCTGTCGCTCTCTCCGCGTGCGCCCGCATGTGTATATATAAATATAAAGAGATGTGGTTGATGCAAAAGGTGCTGGTCCGATCATGGTCATGCATAGACGCGTAAGAAAATTGAAACTGTTTGACCTATGTATATAAATGGAAACCTTTTCTTCCTCCCCCGCACAAGGATTGGACAGAAGCCAAAAAGCTATTATCGTCATCTAAACTAATTAATGGATGATGTAGACATGCATTATAAAGTAATCGAATTATCATATCGGAGACAAATCTACGTACCCATGCGGGGTAAAAGTAAAACTTCATAAAACAAAAATCATCCCCATGCATCGAGGCGATCTTAATATCAATTTACTCGTATGAAACTCGAAATTTAATCATCCACTTGTTTGAAAATAGCGAGGCAGGGCGGATAAAAAGTTAATCACGAGGCGAAATAATTTAAAAAAAAAAACCCGACATTTAATTTTTCGGGACATCTACCAATCTAAACATCGAGCTGATCCCATTTATTGTAATTGTTCCCAATGCACCATCTACTTCCTCGTACTTTTCGAGCGAATGAGCCAAGAAAATCACGCATTGATTTTGAATTGGTCGCCACAGTTTTGACCGATTGATCAAGTCCTGTTGCTCATCTCATCCGTGCGGTTGTCCGGAGGACGAGTTGACTTTAATCAAACGCCAGAAGCTATTGAATTCGGTGTCCGGAAGCGATGAACCAAGGGAAGGGATTAATTAACAAGCTCTCCGGTTCGGTTCGACCGATCTCTGGCTAAAACCGGACATTCAATTAATCCTTAAAAATGCAACATTAAGGACACACCACCACGGTTGGAAGCTGGACTCGATAACGGTCAACGCGTTTTGGATGGCGTTTCTCGCTGCTATTCATCGTTAATTTTTTTTTATATATTTTTTTTCTTCCTTACTTTTATGGGCAAGTCAGTTTCGTTTAATTCGTTAACGAAATGCCAGTTCAACCCGCGGCTCAATTACAAGCCTCGTCGAGCACAAGGAACGACTTTACGTGCTTCTCCGAGCTGAACTAGAATCGTAGCGGACGGGCCATATCGAATAAGTTGGTGTCATTGGATATGCAAAACGCTAAATTGCTATACCTATAACAAATTTACCATAAATTATTTTTTTTACTATAAAAAATCCCAAATTGATACGTATAGTATACTTGTGATAAATTTAACCTCTCAAATTCGTACTCATAATATACTTGTGACAAATTTACCATTAATTAATTTTCATGAAATTTAACCATTAAATTGTAGAATTAGATGGCACGTGGCAGCTCATAAGTATACCAGGTTATGATTTTTAGTTTTTTACCCTCTATTTGTCGCAGGTACAATAATTTGAAATTTTATGAGGTATTAGCCCAATTTAATTAATGGTAAATTTGTCACAAGTGTACTAACTTGGGATTTGTTGTGTTTAAAAAAAATTATTTAAGGTAAATTTGTCACGAGTGTTTCAATTTACGATGTTTTATGGTCAAAAAATAATTTGGGGTAAATTTGTTACAGATATATCAGTTTGGAGTTTTTCGTGGTCAAAAAAATGATTTAGAGTAAATTTGTGACAACCATATCTATTTGAGATTTTTCATGGTATTAATCTTTATTTTTAATCCAGGTTACATCTATGGCCGCAGGTCCCGCGATCAACAACAACGTTTAGGGCTCGTAGCGTCTGGGTATCGGCGAACGCGCCTCGTGTACACTGGAGGGATTAATCGTTTCTAAGCGATGAAGCACGAGGCTTGACTCGTGAGCACCGCACAGGACCCATTCACTAATCGCCAATAGTCTCATTTTCAAAGAAAGAAAAGAGACAAGCTCAACGCCACCCGGTGACCCTACGACGTGCGTACTTCCTTATACGTGTCTTTATTGCAGAATCCAACAAGCCAAATTCTCAATTCTCCAATAGCTGAAAGTCTTAGGAACGCTGGTCATGGGTTGGGGTTAGTTCTATGTCCAGTCGTAGCTTCTATGGATGAGCAGTTTCATATTTTGCACAGGTTATTGGAACCTAGAATATATACATTTATATAGGTTTCTTATTTTTTAAAACTTAAAATCTACCATGCATACCTTGAAATCTCGAACTTATCCGGTCTCAGGTTTTAGGTTTCACCTAACTTCCACATATATTCTTGGTTGAACGATCAATGTGACTAATTACATTTGATGATCATCATCTACTACTAAAAAAATATATGAATATTTACATAAATGGTCCCTGAACTCTGGTAAAATATGCAATATAGTCCCTAAACTTTTGATTTGTTCAATTTAGTCCATGAACTTTGTCAGAATGTGCAATTTGATCCCTAAACTTTTCACTTTCTCAATTCAATCCCTGAACTTTTAGTAAATATTCAATTTAATCCCTGAATTATAGAAAAATGGTCAATATAGTTCTTTTGTTAATTTAAGATCATGGATAACATTGAACATTTTCATACAGTCTATGGACTAAATTGAACATTTACTAAAAGTCCAGGGACTGAATTGAACAAGTCAAAAGTTTAGGGATTAAATTGCACATTCTGCCAAAGTTCAGGGACTAAATTGAACAAATTAAAAGTTTAGGAATTAAATTGCATATTTTGTCAAAGTTTAAGGATTATTTTTTTCGTTTTGCCAAAAATCTACTAACGACAATTCATGTTTAGACACACGAAAAGTACGAAATAATAATAATAAAGTAAAAGACTCAATGATAAAGTAGTTTCAGATTACATACTCATTATCATCCTTATGAAATACCTC
The DNA here is from genome assembly GCA_028455895.1 of Rhodomyrtus tomentosa. NCBI lineage: Eukaryota > Viridiplantae > Streptophyta > Magnoliopsida > Myrtales > Myrtaceae > Rhodomyrtus > Rhodomyrtus tomentosa. The sequence goes on along the minus strand of JAPCWY010000003.1, from coordinate 3,984,264 downwards.
AAAATGATATGAAGACATATGCTAAGAAAAAATATAAAAGCTTGCTTCAAGTTCCGAGTTTCACTACCTAGAATTTGGAACCTACCCATCAAAACAGGTTTCTTAATTTTTGAAACCTGAAACCTAACATCTATACTTTAGAATCTGGAACCAATCGGTTCCCACTGATCCGATTCTACGCGTTCTATGTTCCAAGCAGTTACTTGCAACACCGGCTGTTATTTAAGTAGATAAGATATTTGATGATTAATCAAGTTCACTCCTAATGGTAAAGTCGCCCAAAATTAAGTGGCCACCGGCGAATTTTACCTCCGACAGTAGGACCCTCGAAATGACAACCCACCGAGGGAAATCCAGAATTATTTTTTGGAAGGCTACGACCCTCAAGATTATGTTCGGTTAAGAGAGATTGTAATCCTTCGGCAAGAGTTAACAGTGATTGATAGACTTGGTCACAAAATTAATCATTATATCAAAGCGTGGTTAGGCCATGTGGGTTTACTGGGAATGAGAAGAGTGGAATGGGAATGAGACCCCCATTTTCTTTTGTATGGTGTTTGGTAACTTGGAATAAAGAGGAATGAAAATAGATACTAATTTTTGCTTTTCTGAAATTGATTGACTGTATCGCCTTACACAAATGAATGAACGAAAAATATTTTCGCCGTCCACCAAAATAGATATACGTAAAGTGTTGTCGGCAATGAAAAAAAATTTGCATTGGCTAATTATTTAAACGATGCAAGCTGTCGTTTTTAGGAGTATATTTTTCAAATCATTCATTTTTTTTTACGAAACAAGTGAAAATGATGAAAAATGCTTCATCTCTATGTATTCATTAATGTAGGGAGAAGTTTGTGAATGTTAATGATTAAAAGCAATCAATTTATATAAATCGAGGAATATTAACTACGAGAAAACATCTAATCTAAGAAATATCGCGTAATACTTCTCCGGTTTCTTTTGCTTGGCTTTCTTGCTTTTGGCAACTTTTGAAATTGAAATGGGTTTCTAACTTTCTATTAATCTCTCCATTGCTATGGAGAATTCCAATAATATTTCAAATCGTAAATACCAACGATGTTACCAAACATGATAATTCAAATCTTGTTTTACCTATCTGGTAATCAAAATATTCGCCGACCTCAACTAATTTGGGATAAATGTGTTATTGTTGATGTTGATGCGGTAATCAAAACATTCATCCTCACTTCTTTTAGTTTGTTCTAATTATGTCATCTCGAAAATCCTATGGGCATTTCTCGTGGATCATGGCTGATAGAGCAATCCCCATTGCTCTTGGGCTTGAAAGCAGCCTTAAGCCCCAAACTGTGGTGATGGTTTTCAAGTTTTTTTAACTTTTTACTAGTGAAAACGCATTCACAATTTCTCGAATAAACTATGCTATGTACAAGGAATAACTCCAAAAATAGAAATATCAACTTTGTTTTTTCTTGTAATAACTTCAAGTTCGTACGGCACGTACTCTAGTCGAGCATCATTCTGTGTAAGTGCTCTCATATTTTCAATTCAGTGGGGATGAAGCCTTGTTTCACAACAAGCAGAGATTTTGCCATCCAGATATCAGAATCGTAGTGTTGTCGATAAGGGTACGCAAAACACACCGGACCGCCCTGGATCGGACTGGGATCGAATCGGATCACAGGAGTTGGACCAGTCCTTGAGAGGGGCGGTCTAGTCCTCGGTCCCAATGAATGGGACCGGTGGCCGGGCGGTCCGGTCCCTGATTCCATGGTGGATGGGACCGGACTAGACCGTCCATAATATATATAATTATTTATATATACAATTAGGAAAAAGAATTAGACATGTTTGGTTTAAAACAAAACATAACGATGTTTAAAAAAAAAATAGGAAGTAGTTAACCTAATCTGTAATTTCCCTAGAATCCCCAGGATAATCATGCCTCTGAGTCCTCTTTTCTCAGTCCATCATTTAGTTGGAAGATTGCGAGTAAAATTATGTCAAAATCTTGATATTGTTTTCGATTCCCATCTTTGATAATGCCCTATGCACATGTTCTATTTTGTAAATACGATAAACTTTATGCCACTCAACTTTTCTCTCTCATACTATTTTTATCTCTTTGTGATTAAATGAGGTTTTTGTTCTCCATATTCATAACGACTTGTGAAAATTGCTTCTTCTTTTTTGTCATTTCCCGTATCGGGTTCACTATGATGTTTCACCTGGATTTACTTCAATCTTTTCATCATTATTTATTGTGTCAAAACTGCATGTAGTGACACAATTACATTGCTTTCAAGACCCTTCATGTTCTTCCGTTTAGAGGCCTAACTTCTAGAGCACTTAGTTATGTCATTCCCATAGCAAGATGATAATCCAATATGTTTTTTTATTCAACCGGGGGTATAGGTTATAAACTAACGTTCCAAGGATTAGATTTTTATAAACAACTAGTGTTAATTGTCTCACTGTGCCAGGATCGAGACCGGACTGGACTGTTGGTCCCAATTCGATCCTTGATCCCGAAAATAAAGGGATCAGAACTACTGATCCGGTCTTCAATTCCATGCCGAGATCGGATCGGCCTGAATCATACACACCCCTAATTGTAAAGATATAAAATTCGTCCAAAGCAGAATTCGCCCGTCGCCATCGACGTTATCTTCTTACACTCCGTTATTTTTGCAAAATATTTGGCATTTAGTGAAAAAGTTTTCCGATATGACAACACTTTCCGATATTTGGTTGGAATCTGACTATGAACTGAAAGCTATTTTCCGTCACTTAAAATAGTTTATTTCAATTTTCTAGAATGACATGAACTATTCATGTAATAAAAGGGATACCTAGTAGCCGAGATCATGGGGTTTATCAGGCCAATCTACCAATTACCTATGTTATACAGACACGCCACTTTTCAATTTTTTCTCGTGTCGGACGCGCGGACTCACTCGAGCGAGAGCTGTGTACTACTCCACAATGCTGGAGGTAAATTCAGCACAAATGCCTCCAAAATCACATAAATTACTCATAAAAAAAAAAGAATGAAGAAATAAATAAAGATGTGCATATATAAAAAAGGGGGAACCACTTGTGGGACAACCTATCAATGGTACTTTGATCGTGTATATATAAAAATATATATTTAATATATAAGGTGTCCGGTGTGTCGAAATTCTTTATTTTTTTAGAATTCACGTGTCGACGTATCATGTCATGTTGTATGTCGTATCCCGTATCTGTATAACATAACCAAGGACCCGAGCGCAGACTTCAGGACTTGGGTTTGACCTTGTTGGTCTTCAGGCTGGGTGCCAGTCATCATGGGTAGAAGATGATTGTCCGGTAAATGCAACTAAAAAACTACGGCTATAATATACAAGATTCCATCTTTTGTATTTAAAGTTTTGCGTACTAAATTGCTAGTTTCAGGATTTTCAATGAACGAAATTTCGAATTTGACCCACTCACGCATAGCCGAGTTGGTTAAGAGATGGACTATACCTTGTCAGGTCCCTGGTTCAAATCTCTCAACTCGTGCTCCGTGACTTAAGTGGAGTTCGCAGCTGGTGATTGTCGTGCTAGTCCCCTCGAGAAATAGTCGAAGTACACGCAAACTGGCCCGTACATCTCGATCAAAAAAAAAAATTCGAATTCGATAGCATCCGGTCAAAATTAAAATTTTTGGTGCAACTTTTATTTTTAGGGATGTAGATAGATGACTATCCGTAATTCCATGAAACACATTATGCAAGTTCCATAAATCGATTAGATCTAGGCATTTGCTTAGTACAGATGACCTTGATCTAAAAGAATGGGCACGCAACCGATGAAATTTGATGTGTGAAGTTTAATTATTAAACAAGAAACCCTCAGATTTCCAAATCAACTACAATTAGCGAAGGCTGACGTCATGAGGTGCGGTATTCCGACGTCATAAAAACCCCCGGAACAAAAGTTGGATTGTGTTGGAGGAAAAATCTTTTTGTCATTATCGCTGGCGATGGAAAAGCAAAAGGCGAAGATAATATTCTCACGTTTACCTATAAACTCTCTCTCTCTCTCTCTCTCTCTCTATCTATTTTACTTTTTTCTTTTTTGTTGACTAAATAAGGGCATATTTTTAAAGCATCATTTCCAGAATTCCACGAGAAAATTTGCTTTTCTTTATGCTCCATTCTTTAAAGCGGACTTAGAAAAGATCAACTCTCTCGGTTTATATTTTGATTTATCGAAGAAGTTACATTTTTCTTGCAAGCAGCCTATCCGATTAATATTTTATCACGTGAATTGAAATGATCTGATCTAAAGTAAGATATATCAACAATTCAGACTTTGGCATATTCATCGATCGGGCCACCTGACTTGTCCCTTTTGAAAGAACGAAAGAGATAAATCAAATGAAAAAAAAAAAAATCAAGTGGCATGAACACTATATATATATATATATATATATATATATATATATATAAAAGAATCAAAGACACAAAGGTCAAAAGTTTCTTCACCTGCACTGATCAATTAACATAAAACTATATGTTACAAAGGACAAACGACTAATCCACATCAATCGTTGCCATTTTTCCACTAAAGTTGGTGCACATGGCACTATATGACGGCGTGCCTTCCAGCCATAACACGCCTGTCTTACTTTAATTCTTTTTCCGCTTGAAAGAAAAAGTCTCCATTTAGCAATATTACGGGGAAGATATATAATTGTAAATATTTAAGTCGATGACAGAGGATGTTAATAGACAGAAGGACATCAGTTTGGGTCTAATTTGTAATCATATATTAAAAATTAACTGATTGAGAAGCAAATAATAATAGTCAGAGTTCCTAGTTAAAAAAAAAAAAGTAGACCATCATCTGATTGACTCAGCGATCGCATACTTTTGAGTTGTGAATACGATTCCAGTATTAGGGAATTCAAATTCAAATTAGTACCTTTTTTTTTGTTGGACAAATAAGTACCTTGGCGATGGGTCGTTTGTACCAATTCCTTACTGACAGATGAGTTTACTTTTTTTTGGGGGGGGGGGGGAGGTTGAAAGAAAGATTCACTCATTATTAACAAATCTCAAATAATGCAGAACATAGCAAACATCATAAAGCAAATAACAAAACACAATCAGCTAAAATCACACTTTCATTCATCAAGAATAGATTTGTCACAATAAATGATTGGTAGCCGATCACTAGATTTAATGATGGACACGCGCCGAGATGAAAGAGCATAGAAGTATTAGTTACTGTTCTCTTTAAACCCGTCAAAAGAAACCAAAGAAAATCAGTTTGTGCAACAAAATTGAGCAAATTTACATAGCATTTAATACGTAAATAAATATAAAAAAAATCTCTTTGATGGTAAGTTCCTAAATAGTAAAAAAAAAAAGTCATATATGCTCTTTAACTATGAAATAAATGTCTAGACTGAAGATGAATATCTTAAGTTAGATAGCAAGGGACGACTCGAATCACTGCCGAAAGAAATAGGTCTAAACTTAAAAAAAACAACCTGAAAACTATTGAATTTGAATGTCGAAAACGACATCAAGAGTTTGCCTATCGTGTTATAAAAATAATTAAAAAACGTATGTTAAATAAAAGCCACAACATAGAAAAATCCAATAATTAGAGAAGGATCCACGGGGTCGCCCTCGAGGTCCTACATGTTGGATACTGTCTTGAGATCTGCAAGGGCGTTGAAAGTGGCGTTGACCTAGGAGGAAGACGACATCGCATGGCAACATCATGCCCAGGAATTTTACTAACCGAACTCCAATTGCAATCCCGTGGCCGGTAGGCCACTGATTTTATATACATTATCGCATGCTTTAAATATCCCTATATTCATTGTACATAATGACGTCATTATTGCTTCTTCTTCTTCTTTTTTGTTCTTTTTTGGAGGTGAGGCGAGTTGGCTGCCAGACATGGTGTGGAATGCATATGAAGACAACGTCATGAATGACCTTTAGTTATCTCAGAATCGAGGTTGCCCGAAGTCCGAGAGCTTCTTAGATTTCAAGAAAGTAAAAAATAGTGAGCCTTTGCCCTTCAATTTAATTTTCGTAAGCCAAACTCTAGCCTACGCGTGATGGGAGGGGTTACAAGAGTTAACTATTAAATTACGCGTTCATCTACAGTTTAAATTTTTAAATTGTTTGACCAAACAAATAAATTTTAAATTGCGATGGTGTGGAGGTGGTGACTGACGGTCGAGAATAAGAGGAGACGAACCGCCAATTCTACCGATGACGGGCCTCTAAGATTAATGATGTTAGGATTGCACATGCTGAGTTACACTAGAGAATACCCACATTGGAAGCTGGATGTGGTGTTGAGCAGTCAATATATCATAGTTAACCCATAACTTATTGGCTTAAACTTTTGAGTAAAAATTGATACAATTGGATTGAGGAAGAGGGAAAAATCAAATTTAGTTTTTTTTTTGGGTTTAGTAATTCTAATTATTCCATTCATCTGGATGAACCTTAGGGGTTAGTATGGTCCAAAATTTTACATAGATACAATTAATCTATAGAATTTCCTAGAAAGTGAAAAATTCTCTAAAATATTTGCTAAAAGTGCAATCTTAAGCTTTTGAGTGAAGATTGATACAACTGAATTAAGGTAGAGGAAAAAATCAAATTTAGTTTTTTTTTTGGGTTTAGTAATTCTAATTATTCTATTCATCTGGCTGAACCATAGGGGTCAGTATGGTCCAAAATTTTACATAGATACAATTAATCTATAGACTTTCCTAGAAAGTGAAAAATTCTCTAAAATATTTTGCTAGAAGTGCAATCTAATGCCACCACAAAGGTGCAAAATAACTTTCCTATCTAATTAATTTCGAAATTTTTTTAGCTTTTGGAGTATAAGATTATGCACTCGGCATTATCTAAATAGACTCGGTACCATCGATTGTGCACGTACATCAATCTTTATGTTTCTGCGTCTTTAAAAAAGTTATTTTTTCAACATTCTATTGCGAGTGCCTTAAGGGTACTTGTTATGCAATTAATGACGGACAATTGCAATTCCAATATGTTGCTTGTCCCTAGTTATGTGTTTCTTATCGAAAAAACGTGATCGTTCTTTATTTAGTATGATTAACAATTATCGGGAGTACGAAGTTAAGCATGGTTTGTGGGGCTTCTAAACTAAAAATATGCTATGCCGGGTCAACCACTAAACTAATTCAGTCGTTGCAGACAATTAAGAGGAAAGGATGTGGCTCTCTTTAGCAACCAAGTAGTTGTCGCATCAAGGTGCCTCAAGGTCAAGGCACGCATTGATTAATTATGGCTACGTTAGCGGTGACTGGCGGCCTAACTATTTTATGCGCGCGCAAACAAAAATCGTAGGATGCACATAAATGCCACGTAGGAGCTCAATAAATTGACCAAATACATATGCATACCGTATCTAGTACTGTTGATTATTGTTAGATTTTTTATAATCCTGAAACCACACTTTTATTAAATAACTTAAGTTCTCAAAATAATTCTCAATGATCCCGCAAAATCACATATTGTAATAAAGCAAGGGGGTCCCAGAGTTTAAGTCTTTCTAGGTTCATATTTATCTACACAATTTAAATTTTTAAAACAGTTAGTTATGGACATCCACAAAATCTCACAGTTAACATGACAAACGATAAAAGCCGACACTTGCCATAGATACTCCAGCTAGATATTGACTCGCGCAAACAAGTCAGAACTTTCGATTGATCCACTCGAACATAAACTCAAGCCAGTCGATATTAAAATTATTGACCCATCAATCATAATCTAGTGTCGACACGATTTTTTTTAAAAATTTCGAGATTTAACCCATATTTTGCTAAGTAAAGAACATCAAATGACTAGAGAGCATAGGGGCATCCTATCAAAAAAATAATAATAATAATGTAAAATATGCTCCAGAGGTCGTGGGTCACTCCTTTTGCCTCCAAATATGTCTTTTGCACAAACTACAATTCACAAAAAAGCATTGTCCTCTCATTTTTCCTTTTTCCTTTTCTTTATATTTGTGCCCCCATCTTCTAATTTTTTTGCTTTTTCGTCCTTTGCTCTTTAACTCTTTCCAATCTTTTTCCTTCTTCACGCAACCTTCCGACTTCTCAGATTCTTCTATACCCTCTCTTTTTTACCCAGGAGGTCCATATTGAATCCGAAAGATACATCAAAAGAAAACGAAAAATTAAAGCAACAAAAAAAAGTGTGGGACACAATTAAGATAAACATAACCTTTCTGGCATTTCAGCTAATGCCGAGCTTAATTACACCTTTAAACCCACACATGAAATAAACTGTGCAATCGCAGACAAAAATTACATAACCATCACTACGTCGTATATACATCAAGCCGTACAAGCACAACTCAAGCCAGACCAAACATTTTACATACTCCCGTCTACCTCGCACCCCCGCCCAATTGCGAATTGCCGGCGCGAGAAAAATCAGTGCAAGATATGTAAAGATTAATTCACAAAATCGATTTACAAAGTGACGTAATTAACTAGGAAAAGGCCGTGTCAAGCGCACTCGACAAGAAAATGGCACGTCACATTGTAAATCAATTTTGTAAACGAATCTTTGCAAATTTTTGTTTGAAAGCCGAATTGACAATATGACGGAGGTATTTGCCCCAACTTTTGTTTTTTGGGTAGCCACGACTAATATTTCTGTCTTTTTGGTTTATTAACTCAACCTTTGGTGCGAATGATGGTGATGGTGCCTCGGCCTTGAGTGTGGAGTCGGGTGAGAGCGACGACAGCTTTGCCGGAGAGGCCGGGACCATGAGGAGACACGCAGGGACGACAGGCGAAGTCCCCGACCGGATGCCTGACGGGCCGGGTCGGCGGCATGAGCAGCCTCTGGTTGATGTCGTTCAGCGTCACGTCTCCGTCGGCACCGCCGGGCTTCACCACCGCGAACGGGTACACCACCCTCCTCAGGACCACCCTCTCCGGCCTCCTCGTCTTCTCACCGGCACATCCTCCTGCACCCATTTCTTTTTCATTCTCAGCAGAAAGAAGAACAAAAACAGTGCCAGGGTTTTCTCAACGTCGAAAAAACAAAAGTTTCTACGAAAATGGAGTGATTTTTTTCTCCTTACTTACAGAAAGAGAGAGAAAGATTAATCTCGACATGCAAATACTCATCGAGCAAGATTTTATCACCTCATGTGGGACCATGGCAATATATGTATAGTATGGCTTATATAATGATGTAATAATTCTATAGACTAGGTAAAATCAGTCTGCTTTAGATTTGAGCATGTCGTGAGAGAGAGAGACTCTTGCATACCAGATGAACGTATGGCATCGAGAGTGAACTGAACTTCTTTGTTGGAGCCGTTCTTGGTGCGGGACGACGATTCTTTGAACGGCGAGGAGGAATCCAGCGACGAAACGACGTCCTCTTGCATCTTAACTTCGGGAAAAAAGTCAGTGTCCTCGCTCGCCCTGCTCCTTGAACTCCCCATTTCATCTACAGTGTCATAATTCGAAAACATCATCAGCGACAAACGACCGCCACAGAATCATGGCGATCCAAGCAGGGAAACGATCTCGCACCTGAGAACCTGGTGAAACTAGTTATTTCACTCGCGCCATTGTAATTCTCGTCGACGCCCCATCTGGAAGTCGAGTTCCAGTAGCCCTGTCCAGAAAGAATCAACCAATGTGATGAACTGGAACCAATCAATTTTCTGCATCCTCTCAACTCGAGGGACAATAAAGTCGATAAAGTTCCTCACCAGTGCACGGTCGTCGAATTCTTTGGCGGTCCGGTGGTCCTCGCCGCAGAAGGAGAGCCGGCGCCGCTTCGAACGGTCGCCGAACTCGAGCAACGCATCCTCGAGGTATCCCGTGGAGAGGTCGTGATCCGAGTCCAAGTCCAAGTCCGAGAAGTAGGGAGGGGTGCTGCCCATGACTGCACTCGACATCACTTCCACAGGATGAGAGGAACGAAAGATCATCATAGGTGGGAGTAATTTTGAAGAGCTCAATTCACCCACATATAAAAACCACAAGGACGGACGCCTCACGACAGACAAGGAACAGTGGAAAGCAACCAAAAAACGAACCACGAAGAAAAAGAAGGGACAGAGAAAGGAAAAGAAGGGTTACCTAAAGACATGTCTGCGTTGAGAACTCCAAGGTTATGGAGATCCCAACCTAGGGAAGAACAGTGTGGGTCGCTAGTACCCATGTCCGACTCAATCACCATTTGAATGATGCGCTAGTGAATTCCGGTCCGGGTCTTGTGGGCATTCTATTCTACAGGATCCATTTATGCGCAAGGAGTGCAAGAAAAAGAAACCGGAGGAAAAAAACAGTGGGATGACATGATTTTGGATTGGATCGGTCAGTCAACGGCAAGGGAAGGAGAAAAAGAGCTCGAAATCGCAAGTGGGTGTTTCTTGGGATACGGGAAAAATTATGTGGGGGCCACTTTTTGGTACGTTTAAATTTATTTGTTTTCCATAATGTGGTGGGGGGACTAAATAATTGCGAGGTTATGATATGATTGCTTGCTGCATGTAAAGCAAAGACTGGTGTGGGTGCAAGCAATGTAATGCGGAGACACAATTCAAAATTTCAGCTTTTCCTTTTTGGCATTCCTTCTGATATGGTCACACCAACCGTTTCTCCTTTTAGGGTTTTTGGTATGTGAATGCTCTCTCTCTCTCTCTCCCCGTGTCTCTGCGCATTCTATCCCATGGTGGTGGGGTCATATCAGTCATCAGTCATCACGACTGCACATTCATGTTTTTACCAGAAGAACAGGAGAGAGAAAATTCGCAAGGTACGTTGGAACATCAGGCCAGTTTCTGAATTTGGTTCGCACTGGTAGGGCAAGGGTAGCCGGGCAATTCGGGGAAAACCCTAATTCAAAATTTCATGAGAATTTTCTGTTCATGGTAGTTTGTAGAGGGTGACTTGGAAAATTTTGTCGGGAAGAAGCTAAAGAAACGTGGGTTGAAAAGCATTGCTGTTGTCCTATATTTTTTATGTTGCTAGGGAACAAAATTTGTCATGGACCCTTTGACTTGTAATCTACACGCGACATGGAAGAAATCCCTGAGTTGGACTTTGAGGAACCCTTTAATATTTGCGTCTTGAAGGGTACATAAAACACGAGGAAGAAGACTAGCGTGCAGAGGAAAATGTAGCGCACCTTTTGTGGCTTGATGTGTTTGTCCTGTTGGAGAACAAGACGGATCTCCTAGGTTGCGCTTATCTCGTGACCTCTCGGCAATTGTGGCGACGGCTGCTGTCGCGACTCCCACCAAGCCTGTGTTGGTGTCTCGAAACCCAAGCCATGCGTTGCCATAGTAGCGTAGCCCCGGTGAGGTGATTGTCCAGGGCTTGCATGACCTCCGACAAGGCGAAGCCGGGTCGCACGGCACAATTTTGTTGAACCAAGTGGTCGATGCCACCAGCATGTCATCACCAGTTTGTCAACCTAGTGCTGACATGGTGCTAACGTGTCAATACAAATCGACATCTACCAATTTTTTTTTCCATATTCAAAGAAAGGTCTCACGCGGAAACAAAAATATAGAGCATAGGAGGGGCTCAATTGGAAAAAAAGGAGGACTTGATTGAACAATTCTTTATCCCTGCTTTTTTTATGTGGACATCAGATGTCTTTAACCTTTATTGCGCTTGCAATAATAGTCTTCAGCGAATTCTTGGAAAAATATTCTCTTTTGCTTTCTTCTTTTTGAGCTAGCATTGTTCGGAACTTCTTCTACCTTGGGTGTCCCATACTCTCGGAGTTGGCCTGTGTGGACCGTCTGAGCAGCAAGATGATTCGTCCCTTTGATGGCTTAACCACAGAGTTGAGATTTCCCCATGGTTGAAGATTGAACGTGATATTTAGGGATATTCCCCCGATTATTTTCGAGTATAAGAGCATCATGCTAGTTATTAGGAAAATTTTCCCAAAAAAAATCCTAAATCTGTTGCAATTGTGTCAATTCAATCTTTAACTTTCTGTTTTGCCAATTCAATCATAAAACTTTTGCATTTGTGACAATTCAAAACTTTCGGCTAATTTTTTCCGGAAATTACTGATATGGCACAACCAACGCTAATGAGGCCAATTTTAAATAATATTTTATTATCTTTGAATTTTTTTGTTTTTAAAATATTTTTCTTTTTTTCCCTCTTTTTCCTCCTCCTCATCTGGCTGGGCAAGGCTCGCCGTCGCAGGTGGCCAATGGGCGCAAGCTTCGTCCACTAGAGGAGGAAAAAGAAGAGGATAAAAAAAAAGAAATAAAAAATAAAATAAATAAAAATAAAAATAAAATAAAATAAATCAAAATATTAAAATATTACTAAGAATTGGTCACGTCAGCACACAGCTCTCCAAGTCAACAGTTTTCGACCAAAATTAGATAGAAGGACTAAATTGGTACAAACGCAAAAATGTTTAAGACTGAATCTGCATTAATGCCAAAGTTTCAAGATTGAATTGAGTCAATTGACACAATTGTAATAGGTTTAGGACTTTTTAAATAATTTTCTCTTAGTTAAGCTAAATTTCATTGTTAGCAAGGTATTATAAAAATTGGGAGAGGGTCGCGTTTGACTCGCTTCAGTTGACTCAACCACAATGTTAAGTAAAATAAGTTGAGTCTGGTTGAGTCCACATTAGTCTTAGGACTCCAATTTTGTCTTGCAGATGTGAATGATTATGGTGCCATGCCAATAATAATAATAATAATAATAAAGTTGGGTCTATCAAAATAACTAGGAGGAGGACAATAACCTTATATAGATTTCCAGATAACGTAAGGGTGTATCAAGAAAATAAGGGAGGGTGGTTGTGTAGGACCATCTTTTTGGCTTGTCATTATGAATGGTCAAACGTATTTTAGACCGGATGAGCCCGATTATAGAGACTGATGTGTGTTTTACTTTGGGAAATGTTATGCTTGATTTCCTGTTACAGCGAATGATGGCTGTAGGCCCGTGGACAGCTGGAATGACTTTAGTGTTTATTACTGTTCTTAGTGATTATTAACGTTAAGTCATTCAAAATTAGTGGATAAACAACAAATGAACGACCAGTACCAGGACCTGCATTGGAGTAAGTAAAGTTTATACCATATCTTTCCTTGGACTAACACTTCCTATTCTTCCTCCGCATCCATATGCGGGAGAATTATGGAAAATGTCTCAAATCTATTGCACTTATGCTAATTTAGTTTCAAAACTTTTTGATATTTTTCCAGTTAAATCCATTCGATCAATTTTGATTCAAATTACTAACATAGAAAATATAATAACATTTTAATGCTTTTTTTTGTTGCAAATTTTCTATTTTTTTCTTTAATTTTTTTTTCTTCCTGTTTAACTTAGGGTTGCCAAGGTTTGCAGATGTTGTAGACTAGAATATCATCTAGAGAGAGCGAATAGGTGATTTTAACTGAACTTGATAAATTAATGCGAAAATAAAACAATGGAGTTCGGGATTGATAAAAACGAATGAGAACATAGTTTGAATTATATCGGTGATTTGATGATATTCAGTAATGTAAAATATTCTAACAAAGAACAGGAGTTAAGGGATAAGGAAAAAAATTGCTCACAAAGTTTATAATGGTTCACTTTGTGCAAGCTTATGTTCACTTTCCTACATTGACAGCCTACTAGTTAGATTCCATGAAACAATCAATAAAATGTTATAAGAATGAGTGACAATACTCAAGTTTGACAGGGCTCTCTTTCTCACAAGATCTCTCTATCAACGTCTCTCAAGGAATATAATTGAAGATCACATTAGACAAATATGTATGATTGAAGCTCTCTTTTAACTTTGGAATTTTCCGCCCTTGATCTCCCACTTTCTTCAGCTCCTTAGTCTCCCTTTTATACCACTCTACTTCCAAACCAACCATTAAACAGACTTAAGAGGATCGTTCTCCAATCAATCTATTGGAAAGAATTGCTAAAAGAAAGTCGAATAGCCGTTGAGGGAAGAGATTAGAATCTCCGTCGAATTGATTACCCATAGAACCAAATCTTGATTTTCATAAGCTGAATTCTTCGTTTAAGAAAGTAGTTTGCCTTGATGATGATTGCCAACCAAATCTAGATGTTTTGTGATTAGGTCTAATACCCAAAAAAATTTTAACTTATACATTTGTGACAATTATATCCAAAAAAAATTTTGTCTCATAAAAAACCTCAAATTTTTACATTTGTCTCAATTCTAGTCCAAACTTTTACTTTTGTCTCAATTTTACCATTCTAGTATTGAAAAATCCTTAGCTTTAATATATGTCCCAATTATATCCAAATTTTTTTTATGTCTCATAAAAAAATTAAAAATTTTATTTTTATCTCAATTCTACCACTGTTAGTCTCCCGTCCATAATCATTGTTAGTTAATCCTATGTGATTCGAGCTTTCACACCGAACTTATCAATGAATCTTCAAAATTTAAAAATAATAAGTTTTAGGGATGGCGAGATTTTAGATCCTTAGTCCAAATATCTGACAGTTTTTTGAACTGTTGAGTGCTGAAAAGAATATGAAACATATCATATTTAGTGACTCTATATCTCCCAGCAATATATAATGGAAGCAAACAACAAAAGAGAAGTTCAGAGATTTTTTCATGCCAGTTTTGTTAAGATATAATTCATTAACAACGTGGAAATGCCACAGGTTTAACCAATGGTGATTATGGATGGAAGGTTAACGGTGATAGAATTGAGACAAAAGTAACAATTGGAGGTTTTTTATGAGGCGAAAAAAAGTTTTGGATATAATTGGGACATATGCTAAAGTTGAGAGTTCTTTTGATATTAGATTGGTAAAATTGAGACAAAAGTAAAAAATTTGGATGGAATTGGGATAAATATAAAAGTTTAAGGTTTTGACGAGACAAAAAATATTTTGGATATAATTGTTATAAATACTAAAGTTGGAGGTTTTTTTGGGTATTAAGCTTTTGTGATTGTGAATTTGTTGCAAAACAATCTATGAAAATGATGATCAATAAAAAAAAATTTATATAGGAATTCCAAGCCAGCTTATGCTATGACGATATAAGCAGTGGAGATTGAATCTGAAAAGATATTCCTAAATTTGAATAAGTTTAGTAATCACACAGAGTCTGAAGATATCAACTCCTTCAAAGAATTGTACTTATGTTACTGATTAGAATTCAGCATTCTTCATTACATGAATAACACATGAGAGAAAATACTTGAGTTAAATATAAACTAAGAATAGTTATGTCATCTTCAAAATATACATTAAGAGATTTTCTCAATAGTAGAGCCCTTGCTGACCATGGACAAGGGCATCATGGGCCCTTGCTTGGCGAGGGCCGAACCGCCCTCGCCGGCCCTAAGATCAACAAAAGAAAAGACAAGAAAAGGGGGAAAAAAGATAACGATATATATATATATATATATATATATATATATATATATATATAATTTTAAATATTATTAAAAATTATCAACATAAGCGTTGATCATGTCACGTAAAATCGCCAATGATCACGTCAGTGATTTCTAATCAAAATTAGTCGAATTGACTTAATTGATAAAACATGAAAAGATTTATGATTCAATGGTACAATTAAAATGTTCATTATTGAATAGCCATAAATGTATCAAGTTTACGATTTTTTTGGTAATTTTGGCCTCCTAATGATGAAGAACGAGCAAGAGGGAAGAGAGCAAAAATAATAGAGTAATACTAAATTTGTACTGACTGATTAAATAAAATAATCATTAATGTCGAGTATAAACCATATTGAATCTTTATTTTTATAGACCCGTCTTGTTATTATAAAATTTTACTAGTGTGTTGAAGAATTTTGAATTTAGAAAAATTAAGGAGAAAAAAAGATAAATAAAGAACCCTTAGAATTAAAATATATGAATTAAAGTAAAAACATAAAATCGATTTTTTTGGAAATGCAAATATGTAAAAGAGATAATGACAGAAATGATCCATAAACTTTGCCTTATGTGCAATGTGGCCCTCGACTTTAGCATTATGTGTAATGTTATTTCTGAACTTTTTTAATTTGTTAAATATGTTCTTTGGACTTTTGGTACATATTCACTTTAGTCTACCGACTATATGGAAATGTTAAATATTACCCTAAACTTGAATTAATGAAAGGACAACATGATTAGTAAATTTATATTTAAAGAATTTCATATTTTCCTCCAAACAAACGAAACATAATATTACTTTCAACATGTATAAATCCTTAGACGACTCATGAAAACAGCTTTGTTTCGTTAGCAGATCATAGGAAATAGATGTACGAAAGGAGGTAATACTTCTTCTTCTTTTTCCAATCACTATACACAAGTAAGTCCGCTCCAAATCGGCACTCAGCACCATAACATAAAAAGGATGCGATTGCAAGTATAATGACATGGAGTATAAATTAAGTTTAAGCCAATAGGTAGAGAGAGATCACATGAACATAAAAAAGCATGTACGACCGTTATTAGGCGATGTGAGATAATAACTTCAATGGCAGCCAATGAATTCACCAAAATTTTAGTGTAAACTCAACCGTTACGATTTATGACCGGAGTGAACTAGGCAAACTTCAAAAGGAAACTTCAGAATCATGGGAGCTGGTCCGGTTGTGCTGACAGCCCCTTCGATTAGCCAATCCTGTCGAAAGCCACTTCATATGAATGAACAAACGTAATTCGCTTTCTTACTTTGAGGAGATCTTCTCCAATATTCGCACGCCTTCCATTATATGCGTCTTCAAAGTACGAAAATTTTTATTCTGCATCGTCGACGGTTTCCTAGAACACACCTCGATTTACAGCCGTAGGAAATAGAAATTGATAACTTACAAAGATCGAAATCTTAATGTCACAACACCAATCAGGACAAGAATACCGCGGCGGGGAAACCAAAAGTTGGTACCTATCGGGTTTGCCAGAAAACCTAGTAGTGCCATACCACACCTAATCGAATTTTCTTGAAATACTAAACATTATATATATAAACACACTTTAAAGGATTAATGCTAATTATTGTTGCACCAATTGATCGAATTAACTTACAAAACGACGATGACTGCAAGTGGGGTAGAGTGAAGTTCAAAATCCACAGATTTGTAGTACTACGGAGACATGATCAATGGCGATATAATAATGCAAGCTTTTTCCTCCACATATCATTCACTTCTAAGCTTTTAGCCACACAAAAAAAAAATAAAGCTGAGCAGGCTGCGCATGGCCATCGAGCCAGGATTGCATCATTCTTATGGAACAGTGTACCCTGCAAGAAGATTGCAATTACAAGAAATAAAAACAGCCTAAAATGCTTAGTCTAGAGTACAGAAAATATGTATGAACACGGGGCACTATATGTCGACCTACACTAGCCTAATTTGGGGCAATTCATCCAAAAAAAAAAATCATAAACACGTTACACACGATCGGTCCAATTAAATCATGAACACGTTTCAATTTTGCCAATTAAGTCATACGAATTTTTGATAATTTGCCAATTGAGTTCTATTAGCTAAAAGTCGCTATCGTGGATGTTGGTCCTCCGTCGTGGCACGATCGGTACTGACATGGACATTTTTAATAATTTATTTTAAACAATTAAAGTTTGTATTATTTTTTTGATTTTTTGATTTTCTTTTTTTTTCTCTTTGTGGTTTTCATTTTTATTGTGCCTACACCTACACCGGTGACCGTCACTGGCCATGGGCGCCAAGGCCTTGGTAGCCTTGCCTACAGCCAGTGATGGTCGCCGACACAATGGGAAAAAAGTAAAAAGAGAAAAATAACAAATCTACAAAAAAAATCATTTAAAAAAAATACCTACATCAACGGTAATTGTACCACGAAGGAAGGCTGACTGACGTCCATGCTTGCGATTTTCAACCAATACGGTTGAATTAGCAAATTGTGAAAATGTTTATGACTCAATTAACAAAATTGAAAGAAATCGAACTAAATTGACAAAAATGTAATAGATCCGGGAATTTCTGAACTAAGAATTTCCTATTAGGGCGGCAAGACTTCATATTTTTCCATATATACTCGTATAAATGTATGTAGCAATCAACTTCGATGTATCTCAAATCAACATCATGTGATAGCTTTTAACTTCGACATATAGACAGATTAATCAAAATAATCAACTTACTTCCGCACTTCTTTCCGACGGGTCTTTTCCTAATGTTGCACCTCTTGGGGATGGTGATAGCAATTCCGAGGTTGATCCCGGCCTGCTTGGCCAGAGGAGACAGGAGAACGGCGCAGAGACATTTGGGTGCGGTCGCGATGAGCGCACCGACTTTAGTGCAGCAAGTCGGAGGGACCTTGGCCTTTGCATTCCCGGCTGCGCTCAGGCATGGGCTCAGGCTCACCGCCGCGGTGCTAACTGGCGTTTTCCCGCACTCTCCGGCAGCAATGGCTTCTTGGAGAGAAGTCATCGAGGACACCAAGAAGAGGACCAAAGTGACTAGACAAGGGCAGCAACTGGCTTTGGAAGCCATTGATTCGTCTCAAATCTATTTCAAATAGATTCTTAAGAAGGTGGGCTTTCAGGAACTGGCAAAGAAGATTTATATGGACTTAGTAATATGGAGGGGCAATGGCAATTGGGACGGACGCTAGTGGGGCGAGGTTGGTGAGAGGCTTGGTGGGGCTTGGAGGCTCACTTGTGTATTTTTTTCCCTTAAAGATATGGACCGGACAGGACACCATGACAATCGTGCCTTACCACTGTCTTTATGCAACCAGAAATGATTTCATTTGACGATTTTGATAAAGCCAATGTGGTTAAGTTCTCCAAGTCCTCGCATGAAAACCAATTGGATTCTTCCATTGTGATCCACTGCGAGTTCTACTTCCCCAAAGTTGGTTGGTGGTGTTCGATTACATCACGCTTCGAATTTTCCTACATTGTGCGACTGTAGAGCTGTCGTTCTAGTTGTTGATGCACGAACCGGACGTCACGGGCATAGCCTGAAACTTTGCTGAGAAATCAATTTGCGTAACAATGATCGGCTCAAGGCGTCCAGGATTTGCACCCGAATTGGCCTTCCGTTGCTTAAGAAGTGGCAACCTATTATTAAAGGTGGGGACAAAGGCATGGCATTCGTACTGTGTCATGGATCAACGAATGTCCAGTACTATTTGGACAGTGATAGCACCGTTGCGTGAGTCCAATGAAATAACGATAAAGTGACGACTTGTTAAGATTTACTTGTTCGATAGATCAATGGCCTCGGCGTAATAGTGACACGCGTCCAGAGATGGATGATTAGTTGGTCAAAATCACCCTTATCCCTAGTCTTCTAGATGCTCTGGTCTCAGCGTGCTTTTCATCCTCTCGTATGCTCTGATTATGCTGAGAAAAAGAATTTTAGTAGATGGGCAAACACTCAGTAAGAGGACATATCATTGTGTCATACACCTCAAAAAATAGTCGCATACACGACTCTTGAATGGCATTAATCGACTCATTGAAACGACAAAGAAGAAGAACAAAATTCAAAACGAAAAATTGAGGAAATTGAAGAACAAAATTATATGAAGATTATCAAGTATGATGACATGTCAAGCGGTGGGTGCCCTTTTAGCATATCTTGTTCTTGTTAGTTTTCGTTTCCAAGACGAACTTCTTCCAGGCATCCGTGATTTCCCTCTGGGTCTCGATCGCCGTCTTCTTCGCGCAGTTGTCCCTCCCGTTCTCCTGCGCGCAGGCGATGCTCATCTTGGCCTTGATCCTCGCGGGGAGCGCGTCCAGGTCGTGGATCACCTTGGTGATGTCCAACACCAGGCGCTCGGCCAGCGTGCGCGAAAAGTCCTCTCTCACCACCACGCGGAGCACGGTGATGTGCTGGGCGTCCGCGGGCATGGTGTAGGCAGGGACGATCCATCCGAAGCGGCGCAGCATCTCGGACACCTCAAACTCGTCGTGGCGGCTGTTGTCCTTGAGCGAGAAGGCCACGAGGGGGACCCCCTCGTCCTTCGAGACGATGTCGAAGTAGCCCGTCTTCTCGAGCCCCTCCTTCAGTACCATTGCGTTCTCGTGGCAGTTCTCCATCACATTTTGGTATCCCTGTGATTAGAATCAAGTGAGTCAAATGAACCAATAAAGCAAGATGTATTGGGAAACTTTGACTCCGGCATTTTTGGAAATCTGCTTGTCTTCTTACCTCTTGGCCCAATCGGATGAGTTGGTAGTATTGAGCAATTACTTGACTTGAGCCTGCAGTTTTGCAAAAGATTTTTGAGAATTGCTATTTCATTCTTTTACCAAAATAATGAGAAACTTTCGTATGAAAATTGACGATGTGATATAGATTCACCTTTGGAGAAGTTGAGAGTGAAGGTGGGTTGATCAGCACCGAGATAGTTTATGTGAAAGATGAGCTCTTCAGGCAAGTCCTCCTTGCTCCTCCAGATAACCCACCCGATTCCAGCATAGACCAGCCCGTACTTGTGGCCGCTGACATTAATGCTCTTGACCAGTGGAAGCCGGAAGTCCCACTCGAGCTCTGGGTATAGGAACGGCGCAATGAACCCACCGCTGGCAGCGTCGACGTGGATCGGTGTATCCCATCTGCGCGAAACAGCAAGCACACAACAAATGACCTCGTTAGTCTTCCCATATATATTTTTTTTCTGCAAGGATCAATACGTCGATCGTCTGTGCTAGAGAATTTGCCCCAAAGGAAGCACATTGGAACACGTCATACCCAGTTTGCTTGTTCTTTTCGAGCAACAGGTCGTTCAAGAGCTTGACGTCCTCGAACTCGCCGTTGAGGGTGGAGCCAAGGATGGCGGCGACGCAGATGGTGTTCTCATCCACGAGCTCCACCGCCTTCACCGGGTCCATCACATAGTAGCCCTCCCTCAGCTTCACCTCCTTTAGCTCCACCTCAAAGTACCTAGCAAATTTCTCCCAGCACACCTGGACGGACAAGGCACATTAGGATTCACTAAGGTTTCAAACATTGGTCTGGAGCACCCTTCTGGTAAATTAGGGGGGCTCACCTGGACGTTGGCGCCGGTGACGATGTTAGGCTTGTCGCAGGGCTTGCCCTGGGCCTTGCGCATGTTCTGCCACTTCCGCTTGAAGGCGAGCCCAGCGAGCATGATGGCCTCCGACGACCCAACCGTCCCCACTCCCACAGCCGCCTCTGAGTCTCCCAGCGGTGCATTGAAAAGATGCGCTATCATGTTCACGCATCGGTTCTGTTGTAGAGAGTAAATTCAAGGAATCTAGTCATTCCCAAGCACCACAATATGTACCAAAGAGACAGGAAATCAAAGATGATTTTTGACATTGCATTAGAGGTATCAGAAACCTCTCACTAGGGAGATCCAGCTGATCATGTACTGGGTTATATTCCTCAAGAACTGATACTAGGTTATCAAATTTCGTATTCGATGCAATCGTATATTCGTGAAAGATAAGCAATTATCAGAATGCATATTATGTACCGTGGCTCATACGAAGAACTCATCCGTTTCGTGGTAGTAAAGTCAACTAGCACTCTTGGTTTGGACATAGCACATCTGCGTGGCCCGACCACATTCATCAAACATGTTTGACTTTGACTGAGTCGATAGAGGGGGCGCAAACGACGGTGGAATAGACTTTATGACCTAGCCCAAACGCTTTTTCAAACCTCTAATTGAATATATTTCTCATTGGTCTATGCTTCAGCCTTTCAACATTTTGCATACGTCGACACGTTCCTATTTAAAAACTACCAGCATATCGCGACACAGCTCCTGATATCTCAAAACCTGGGTTTGTCATGGATTTGGCCCTGGGATTGGAAAGTTACTGAAACCAATGACACGACATGATCGAACGTATTTCCGCCATTGATCCAACATTACTCGATCAATTCAGCAAATAAACTAGTGAGGAAATTTGTCCAATGCCAAGTAAACACTCGAGTAGACTCCGACATCAGATCCGGAAAAAAGGGTAGAGTAGACCTTAGACATATGTGATTTAGGTTTTAGCCAGTAGCCATTAGTCTTCTGAGAGATCACTGAGGTGAGTCGTTTGATCTTTATAGTCTATATTAATGAATTGCCCAAGATAAAGAAAGAGCGATAAATCAAAATCAGGGACAACCAACGTGCCTGCAACTCGGTGGTGACGGGGTACTCGTCCATGTCGACGTAGTTCTTGTTGATGGAGTCCATGATGAGCTTGTCGCACTCCGGCTCCATCCATGTCGTCACGAAAGACGCCAGGTT
Source organism: Rhodomyrtus tomentosa (assembly GCA_028455895.1). NCBI lineage: Eukaryota > Viridiplantae > Streptophyta > Magnoliopsida > Myrtales > Myrtaceae > Rhodomyrtus > Rhodomyrtus tomentosa. The sequence goes on along the minus strand of JAPCWY010000003.1, from coordinate 3,962,004 downwards.
CAGCCTCGGGTTCCCGTCCAACATCAGCTCGTCGTTGATGATCTGGTACGCCGCCTCCTTGGGTATCGAGTTCTCGGGCATCTTAAACCTGCGCGCGCACATTGTCATCAGCCCCTTTTCACAAAAAGTTCACGCACGAACCCATCAGGGCTCGACCAGAACAAGCTCTCAGCCTAAGTACTGACCTCGGGAGCGAGCTCCGGACATAGCGGGACGCGAAGGTGGAGTGGATGGAGACGTCAGACTGGGAGGCGGTTTTCGAGAGCACCATGGTGGCTTCGAAAGACGAAAGGCCGAGAAACTTAAGAGAGGGAAAATATGTTTAGGACAGAGAGGGAGCGTGAACGGTGTTGTGAATGGAGGTTTTGCTTGGGGACGAGGTTGGCTTTTTATATAGGGGCCAAACACTGTTTGTAGGGTATTCCCCCGCTTTACGATCCTCTCAAAGGAAATCAAGGAAGGGACATGTTCTTCGAGACTTCCTTTCCTAATATATTCTTCTTCTAGGTGGAGCACAAAGAAACACGAAACGGGAAACTTCGGGGGTGCATTACCTAAGTCGTCTCAAACCTCTGATACAACGTGACTGTATCTACAGTGGCAAGTCACTTAATCTGATTATACAATTTGTCAACTTAATTCGATCAGTTTACTAGTGAAATTGATGAGTTAGATTATACGCAGCACTTGACGATTGTATTTGTTTAGCGTCTTTACCCTCCGTTTGTCACCGTTGTACCTATTTTGGATTTTTTTCGTGGTATTAACCCAACCTAGCGAAAACTAACACAAAATAAATTTATAACAAGTATACCGATTTAGGATATTTAGTGGTGAAAAAAAATTAGATTTGGGTAAATTTAAAATAAATGTACCCGTTTTGGTTTTTTTTTTTTTTGCGGCTTAAAAATTAATTGAAAATAAATTTATCACTTTTGTATCAGTTCGAAATTTTTTGTGATATATGAAACCTAAAATCAATATCGGTGGCCTATAGGAATTTTGGTGCATTTTTGTGGTCAGAGGTTTGGAATTTTGAAGCTCCTCCCGTGAAGGGCAAGAAAGAATTTTGGACAGAACAAAAGACATTCGCGGCAAGGGCGGGCAAGTTCGTAGGTCAAAAAGGTTGAGAAAGGGCTGCCTCGGGGTCATCAAGGAAAGAAAGGGATGGGGATGACTTGGGGAGGAATTTATTCCTAATTTTGAGAAACCGTCCCAATGCGAAGGCACGTCTTCAACTTTCCTGGACTTCAGTTCACACTAGGAAAACGAATCCAAGCATATCATGTTCTTCATGGTCACTAGAGGAAGATATGGTTATATATTCGTTTAGGTAACTCTTAATTTAGTTAGACATAGGGGGATTACCAGAAAAAAAAAAAATTGGGAACGTATTGTAATCATGCCTATTTAGTCCTAAAGTTTTTTTTTTTTTTTCGATTTAGTGTTAAATATTTTTACGTTTTTGCTGATTCAGTTAATCTTGTCAATTCGAGCAGAAAATTACCGACGTAAATATTGGCTATCCCACGTGGCGCCTCCAACACTAATATTGGTTTTTCTCATTTATCATTAATTCTATCTTTTTCTCCTTTTTTTCCACTTTTGCTGGCGAGGGTTAGGTTAGGACCTTGCGGCCTTTGGCAAGGCTGTCCCGCCGACCGAAATGAAAAAGCAGAAAATAAAAAGGAGGAAAAAAAGAAATCAATAAAAAAAATTCATAGAAATTCACATTGGTGAATCACAATCAAAATAGGTCAGATTGACTGAATTGACAAATTAACAAAAAAAAATTATGACTAAAACTGACAAAATAAAAGTTTAGAAATGAATCGGCACAATTAAAGTAGATTTAGGAATTTATTTAGTATTTTTTTTCCCAATTAAATAGACATTTCTCATTAAGAAGAAACAATTTGACATGAGACAAAAGAAGGTTTTTGTTGGACAAGGAGACATACATAATAAAATCACGACCTTTCATAATTGAGTAATGGATTACGTCGAATTGTGATAGAGAAAAAAAAAACTGCATTAGTGATCAATAGTGTAGACATTTAAATTGTTTAACCGTGTCGAGGAAACCTAAAGATTAATCTCCATCAAATGGCCAATTTTCTTCATTAATGAGCCATTAATTAGGCGTGATAAACTGATGGTTAGGTCACCACTCGCACTCGGGCATCCTTTTTCATATTTTATCTTTTGGACAATTTCTTAAACACGCATTTGGGGCGAGTCAACTTTTTAGACCCGAGCAACGATTTGGACTCCACTTTATTCCCGCTTTTAAGAAGATCGAATCCGCATTATATGTATAATCCATACATATATACATCTTTATTCCCTTTCCATCAAGCAAAGTCGACGGAGATTTTTAATTGCGATAATAACCATTGTTGCTTCCACACATTCCAATTTGAATTTAAAAAAGAAACATGAAACGTGATCTGTAAGCTATGTCGACCTGACCCGACTTGAATGTTTTGAATTGGGTCTTTGGTGTTTCGGAAATCCAACCCTAATTTGCAGCATGCAATTTTTTTTTTCTAATTACTTTGGCGCTTTGTGAAAAAGTATATTATAAACGAGTTAAGTAGAGTCTCTTTTGTGACACGATGTCACCGCTTAATTATCTCGAGATTTTTGCAAATCGACTCCATAGTTATGAAACGTCGCAAATCATGATTGAATCGTGGCCCCCACGCCCTGGATTAGCATTCATGACCATGTGCAATTTAGAGAGAAATGTAATTGTAATTGAATAAGTTGACGAAGAATCTGAAAGTCCAAGTTTAGCCCCAATTGTTAAAAATAAACATCTATACCCAGTCCCAATTCGTTGGAAAGCAGCCAATAAATCTGTTCCAATGCGCACGTCGTTTTCCTGATGCTTGAAGTCTCGGCAAAATCGTATCAGGCTATTTATGTCGATATTTATGCTCTAGAAATCAAATTATGATCATAAGTTAATTATTATTTTTTTTACTTTTGTTTCTTAGCAAAAAAAGTTAATTTTTCTATTTCTCGAATTTTTTTTACTGATTTAAGTGGCTACAAAATTACTTCTGAATGGTATTCTGATCTAGAAGCACTTTTAGAGTGGAAATCGTGCTCTAGAAATGTTGTTGTGTGCGATTCTGGAGTAAAAATCCCACGCTAGAAATGTTGTCATGTGAGTCCTTAGTATTCTACAGATGCCTCAAAGAATTAATTGTTATTTATAGTTGATTGTTGAAAAAAACCAACTTCATTAAAAATTCAATAGCTGTCACCGACCGCTAGTTGGTCATGTCTGGTCTGTCCACCATGTGGGTGGTACAATTTTTTTTTTTTTTAACAAATCGCCGTGGAAGGCGCAATTCACCGGTAGATTAATCAATACTTAGACCTCGCAAACGCAGATTAAATTTAGGTAATTAAGTAGATCAGTCATGGTCAACACGTCCGTCAAATTGGATCCTTCCCCGGATACAAGTTCCCCCAGAATGCTCACACTCTAGATAGCTCTAGAAATCTGACCCTTCAACATCTTGGACAACGAAAAACAACAAGTCAAAAACATTAGCAAAAAGTTTGAATTAGCCATGCATCGAACCGAAAACGACATCTTCCCTGAAGAATGGCAAGGGGAGTCGTCGCTGGCTTCGTAAACAACGAAATGCGACGGAGTCGGTTTTTCTCGTGGAACCCGGGTTAGCCAAGTTGACCAAGCGATTAGATTCTTAGTCCTCACAATTGGTGACATTATAAGTTGAACTTTTAGCTTGTCGCAGGTGTTAGGATCACATCGACAAGGAGGTACTTCAGTTTTATATCCCCCCTAAACCCGGCATGGCTAAGTTTGTTTTTAGTCGAATCAAGGTGAACTTAACATTCTTTCATCAAGTGACAAATGGTCGTAAAAGCCGTAAAAATTCGTGTCGATTTTCTTCTCCACATGTCAATGGTATATATCCCGATTTACACTTAGTCCGGCGCACATCAGCTAGCTCCATACAAAACTGTCGTCGGCTCCGACGATCAAGTGGAGTCTCCTCAATCGACTTTGAAGCCTGAGGCACTTGGTTAGAAAAATTAGGCAAGACTTGACTAGATAAATTGAATGTTCAAGAGATTGATCGGAAAAAATGCAACCCTTCTGGGATCGAAGTTGATTTATATCAATAAGTGAGGCGAAAATTAAGTTTTCCAAAGGACATGATGAGTAAAAATAAGCAAGATCAAGGACCAAAAGTGGAGGGAGAATTGTCGAAAAAGTCCAAAACCTATTATACTTTTGTCAATTCAATCACAAATCTTTCAATTTTGCCAATTGAGTCCTAAATACTTTCACATTTTGCTAGTTGAGTCCAATTGATCAATTTTGTCCGGAATTCGTTGATATAAACGTCTTTCATCCTAAGTGGCACAGTTGGCGCTGGCGTTAGAAATTTTTATTAGTATTTTAATATTTTTTTTCCTTTCTTCTTCCTTTCACTGATGGCCCGACCAAGTAAGGGTGAGCCTCGGTTGAGGCTAGCCAGCGCAGCCTCGTTTGGCATTGCTCAAGCAAAGGCGACGATTAGCAAAGCTAGCCCACTTGGCCATGGCCGCAAAAGGAAGAAGAAAGGTTAAATAAAAAGGAATAAAAAATAAAAAAAAATTATTAAAAAGTAATCAAGAAGATATTAAAAAAAAATTAAAAAAAGTATCCACATTATCAATGCTCATGCCATGTAAAATGATCAATGTACACTTTCAACAATTTCCAGCCAAAATTGTACGGATGGACTCAATTGGCAAAACGTTAAAAACCTTAAGAATTAATTGACAAATTCGAAAAGTTTAGGAATAAATTGATAAAATTACAATAAATTTATGACTTTCTTTGATAATTCTCTCAAAAACAAGCTTAAAAATGAAAAAAGTTAGGACAAAATGCGCGACTTCAAGGACCAGCATTGGATTTTTCATCCGGAAAAACTTCGGAAGAGGGAAGCCAAAATCAAAGGAATTAGCGTGGGGGGAGGGAGTCATTGATCATCGAGTTGAAGGAAGACCCGGGGCCAAACTCGGAGTCGGAAGGCTGAGTCAAAGGTAGCAGGCTGTTTTCGGTGAAGCGGTGGGAAATGGGAATTCGAGAAAAGAAACCGGGCCAGTGCCGCCACTTGGACCGACTTCCACCGACGACGGACGCGGCGAATCCAATTGAGATTCGCCTCTGGAGTTTGGAATACTGGAATGGACCTGGACCGGGTGGTTTGGTTTGGTTATCCGGTTTCCTTGAGGGAGGAGGGGACGGTCGTGCTCGTGGGGTTTTTGCTTTTCTGGAACCGAGGGAATAAATGCACAGTTGCACATTGGAGTGCCTTGCCGTCCCTCTTAAAAAAACCATTGGCCACTTGGAATTCGCGCCCCCTTCGCCCCCGGTTCTTACCAATCTTCATGTGAAAGCATCATGGGTTAGGTGGTGACATCGGACTTTATTGGCCGCTCACCCATTAAACTTTTTGACAAAGCCTAACGTCGTCCCCTTTCCCATTCACCGCCTGCCCCTGCCCCTGCCCCTGCCAACAAAAAGCAATAATCTGTCCATACCTCTCTTAAGGAAAAAGCTTCAATAGCCTTTTTAGACCGGCGATCCGTTGTGGAAACATTACGATTGAAAAACGCAAATAATAAACAGAACGAAGAAAATGATTCTGACCCCGGATTTAGTTAGCTTTCATTCATTATTCTGCTCTATAAATCAATACCATATATAGTGAGGATCACAACCACACTCAATTCGCTCAATAACTCTCGATTTTTGGCCAAAAATTACTGATATAGACATCGATTGTCCTATGTGATGTCGGCCAGCGAGCGTGGCCGGCGAGTACGACCCACACTGATATATATAATTTTAATAATATTTTTATTTATTTGAAAATTTGATTTATCTTTTTCCTTTTCTTTATCGTCCATTTTTTCTTTTTTTCTCCGTCCAGCCAGTCATCAAACCTTGGTCTAAGATCCTCGCCCACACGACTTCCGAACACGTCCAATCAAGTGTTCTTGTCCGTTGGTGACGCCATATCACGTTTAATGAAGATACTATTTTTTATTATTATTATTTTCCTCTTTTTCATTGCTTTTTTTTTCCTGTGATAAAGAAATTCGAGAAAATTAATAAAATATACATTAAAAATTATCTACGTCAGCGAGATCGTACAACGCAAACATTCGATGTCCATATCAGCGATTTCCGACCAAAATTATTTGGATGGATATAATTGGCAAAACCTAAAAAAATTTATGACTCAACTAGTAAAATCAAAATGTTTATGACTAAATCGATAAAATTATTATAGGTTTACGATTTCTTGGACAACTTTCCCACCGCAAAGGTATCAAGTCGGGTCGAGGCAAGTATGGCCCTGTTTGGTTCAGTATTTGGGATGAGTATTGGGGTTTTAAAGTTCCTTAGCCAAATGCAAATGCTCACTTTGGGCAAATGCAATTGTACCTCAAATGCTCTCTAAAGTACTTTAGGTCAAAGTACCTCTGAATGTACTTTGGGAAGTTGCATTTCAAATGCATTTTACTTGCCATCGTTGCCTCCTCCGCCAGTCGCCGGTCGCCGCCAGCCGCCACCAATCGCCGACAGCCAATCGCCGGCTGCCTCCTCCGCTAGTAGCCACCGCCGCCTCCTCCGCCAATTGCCTCCATTGCCGATTACCACCGCTGCCAATTACCGCCGCCGTCGCCTCCTCAGTTGGTCGCCGCCGCCGCCGCTGATGACCACCAACTTTGCCACCGGTCGCCAATCGTCGCTGGTTACGGCCGCCGATCGCGGGCCGCCGTCAATCGTTGGTCGCCGCTGGTCGCCCGCCGCCAGTCGCCGCTGCCTTCTCCGTCGATTGTCGTCGTTGCCATTAGTTGCCAAACGCCGTCAGTCGCCACCGTCTGTCTCGATTGCCGATCGTGAGCTACTGCCAGTCGTCGGTCGGTCGCCGCCATCGTCGCAAGTCGCAGGTCGTCGCCGCTGCCACCGGTCACCGCCTGCCGCCATTGGTCGCCACCCGCCGCTATCGGTCACCTTTCGCCGTCACTTTTTTTAAATAAAAAAAAGTAAAAATACTTTACAAAGTATATTTTTCACCAAACGACATTTACGTCAAAGTTGTTTTCAAATGTGTTTTTAAAAAATACTTTCCCAAACATTACTTGCATTTTGGAAAATGACTTTAGTCCAAAGGTATTTGCATTTACTCAACCCTTGACTAAATGCTAAACCAAATAGGCCCATAGTCTCCCAAACACTATTCTCCTTCTCAATTTCAGGAGGAACTAGTCTTGATGAATTAAATACAAGAGAGGAAAGGCAGAAACAGGAGGAATAAGCCTTGATGAATTAATGCTTCGATATCCAAAAGTTTTCTTAAATCGTAAGTAAAAGATTTCCCAGGATGGTTTCTCTCTCCCCTGACCATTAGACTCTCCGTCCGTCAATGCTCTGCCCCGCGCTGCCATATACATCGGCGGTGATGAGAGTTCCATTTTTCCTCTCGTCGCAATATCCCGCGACGCCATGTCTGATGTGATCCATTCACTAATGTAAAGTCCTCGAATGTAGTACGTAGTATCGTAAATGATGCCCCCAGATTTACTACTTTAAGACCATGGAGTGCCCTAAAATTACGCGGATGGTAAGGCGCTATGAAGTTAATACCAACACTAAGGCTGCAAGTCGAGAGATCGAGTCCTGAGGTTATAGCTCGTGATTGGCGGCGTATCTACCTCTCCACATAACCTCTTCTGTGGAGTGGAGATGTCACATATGAAGTTGTAAACATATGTTCCGTGGTGAAAATGATGATCAATTCTTTTCCAAGAATGCGTGAGTACCGGGCCTCTTCTCCTCTTTCTAACGGGTGGCATGACCGACTAAAGTATCCAAAGCAACTAAGGCAAGGCAGGGACCTTGGAATCTCGGGCAACTCGTCCTATGATTGTTTAAGCGAGAGTAGAGTGAGAACCCCCTGAAACGGCACTATGGGTTGCGCCGGATGGCAGAGAGGCGCATAAGATTCTTTCTTTCCCCACTTGTCGCTCAGTCCCACCATGTCCTTCCCCTGAATCGCTCCACTCCTTCTTCCCCAATTCGTAACTGAAGATTCGGAGACACGGGTTCTGAGGAGGACGAGAGACGACCAACGGAAGATGGTCCCTTGCAGGTTTTTCTTCGAACTGCCCCACTTCTTTACTTGGAACGTGTGTCGTATTCTGTTAAATCTGTCGATTTGGTTCCTTTTTCTTTTGTGTGTACGTACGAAAGGAGTTGTGGCTTTGATGCTTGCTTGGCGGAAGTTTTTGATTCTGAAATTGCTCTGAAGGTTGAAACTTGAGAGCTTACTGATGACAATTCGGGATAAAACTGTGTTTGACAACTTTTACTTATTTGCCTACTGATTGGACGGGATAGTTCTTGAGAGCTACTGGACTTCTTGCTCTGTAATATCTTATGCCTAGTCGTTTCCTCATTTATCTCTTATTTGTCAACTTGAAGGTTATGCTCTAGGTGAACTTCTCGATGAATTGATTACGAAATGACGATAAAAGAATGTGCGCTCATCTTTAATTATGCTTCAGTTACTGGCTGCTGGTTGAACTAGTAATTTCTCGATTGGCATTTTGAATTCAAATTTGTTTCGTGGAGGCGTTATGGTTTGTTTGATCGCTTAGTCAAGTTATCGGGTAACCGAAAGAGTATCATAAGGCTTGCAAAATGATGCCAATCCCATATACTGATTTGCCATTAAGTCACCTACTTTTTACTCTAGCTGCTGTTGCCATCACAAATATCCCCGAAGCTAATATCCGTAATCACAAACACAAGTCTCAGACTAAAGGATTTTGCTCAGTCACACACAAGAGTTTAATCCGGATTTAAGCTAGAGGACTTCATGGCAATGTGATAAAGGACTAGAGGGAGGAGCATCAGTTGATGTGCCTTGCGCTCTGAAGATTAATCTTGGATTGTGTAGAGTGAGATAGAATAACCTTGTTTTTTTTTTTTTTTAAGTTAGCAGGAAAAATAAATAAATAAATAAATAAAATAGGAAGTATGCATCTGTTTGGGGAAGAAGCCTGCTATCGCAATCTGCCATGTCCATTGCTTCATATAACTGAGCAGCACCTGAGGGAAGAACTACAAAGACCATGCTGCCACAAGGACTTTCAACATTGAAACAAAAAGACCATCCTTTGATTTTGAGTTTTTGTGGTGTCGTTTACAAGTGCATGAAAACACAGAAATATGGTTGAATGTTGAAATGCAATTGTTGTAAGCTTAATTATCTTCTTTTATTAACAAAATGCCGACTTATTTGAACGTGCTGGTGTACTGCGCTTGGAATGAGCCCCTAGGTATGATACTTTAGGCCATCTTAACGTGGTTTCTTTGAATGATACCACACTGAAGCCAAACAAGATTGTATGGCATGAACCAAAGCACCGATTACAGACATCAAAAGAAATGTCAGCAACTTAAAGATCGAACACTTTTTCTCTCATTTTTTCTCCTCTCATCTTTGGATATCTTTTGTAATACTCAGGATGAAGAGTTACGAACCGTATACTGGAGATGGTTCTGTAGACATCAAAAGAAAGACTGTCTTGAAAAGCAACACTGGAAATTGGAGTGTGCCCCTTCATCCTAGGTAATGGTTTTCCTCTTGTTTATCCATTTGAGTGATTCTTTTCCCGTTCATTTGTTGAATGAATTACCGGCACCAAGTGTTGTGAATGTTTGGCCTACTATGGCATCGCCACGAATTTTGTTGCTTACCTCACCCACAGAATACATGAGGGACATGTATCGGCCATGAGAAATGTTACCACTTGACAAGAAACTTGCTATCTCACACCTTAATCGGAGCTATTTCAGCTGATGCTTATTGGGGAAGATATTGGACAATAGCTGCATTTTCCACAATATACTTCATATGAGAGCTATTTAAAATCAAAACCTTCTTTTATGCATCCCCAGTGTGCTGTTCCTTGTAAACTGTTGGCTGTTAGTTGAGACTATTTCTAGTTTTTACATGATTACATCCCTTTAGCAACTGTGAATATTTACCCGGTTCAGAAGTGGAACTCATTTATGCTTAGTGCGGTCTTCATTTTTGTAGTGAGAAGATATGACTCTATGATGATTGATGTAAATTTAAAGGGTGGAAGATGTGTGAATTAATATGGACAGAAGTTCTTTGGAAATATCCTGAGTATTGGGATCTTATTGAAGATTTGATTATAAATAAAGCATAGTAATGTGAGAAGATCCATGTAGCTGATACATTTAGTGAAAAAGATGCTTTTATGCCATAGTCTTTTTTATTTTTGTTTTTGGCAAAGAAGTTTAGTCAGGGTAAATAAAACAGTCTTATGTTGAGGCTGATTTATCCCAGAATCCAGACTCAATGATTGCTATGATTTGTAACTGGGAATATCAGCTACTATCATAGCAATGTTCATAAGCTTCGGAATAAAGACAGAGCTCGAGCTCGCCAATTCAGACTCCATAACATGACTGATGAATTCTAGCTTAAGGAGCACTAGTTTGCTTAAGCTCTTGGTTGAGTGCTTATACTTGAATTGCTGAATCTCGCTGCAGCTTGCAGCATTTGTTCTTTATCTGAATCATTCTAGTAACTTCTCTGCTGCTTTTCCTCTCTTGCTTCCATTGGTGAACTTTTTTGATCAACTTAATCGGAAATTCATTCCAGGCTAATATATTAGCCACTACTCTTTTCTTCATTTTTGGCTGGAAGTACTTTGAAGTTGATGTTAAAACCTTCACTGGGAAATCTCGTGTAGGGTCTAAGCATTGCTCTGTGACATGCCACTTTTTGGCTATGTGACTTCCCATTTCTTTCGTTCCATGTTTTAGATTGATGTGCTGACTATCACTTGGAAAATTATGAACTTATGGACATCTTTTTTGTTCATTTCTTAATGCATAGAACTGGTCAAAATTCATTGAGCTCTCTCTCTCTCTCTCTCTCTCTCTCTCTCTCTCTCTCTTGCGCGTGCGTTCTAAAACAAAAGGTGTTTCTCCGCTGTGGTTTCAGCATATTTGTGGCATCCTAAATTTTTTATTCTATCTAATTTGTTGGCAATATTGTGTTACATAGAAATGAGACTCATGTTTCTCCATATAGCGTTGATAATCGCATTAATCTCTCCCTCTCTCATAACCATACTTTGTTAGCCACATGTAGCCTTTCTACTTGAACATCTCTCTTCATTTTCCAACAATTATTTTAACCCACATGCTCTAATTTGTCATTGAATCTACCCATAAGATGACATCATTCATGACGTCCCTTGATAAGCTTGAATTATTACAAATCAAATAATGATTCTCGTTCATCCATCTACTTGGATGATCTTATCTTTCGTTAGCTACTCAAATTAAGCCACTTGTCACCCATATAAATAACCCACATGTTTTTAGTTTGTGATATTGAACTTAGCCTATCAAATGACATCATGTATTACATCACCTCTTTTAACTTTAGCCCACTCATGATAAGCTTGAGTCCTCATTCATGCATTTTACTTGGCCAATGATGTTCTCTCGTTCCAGTCAAATATATCACTTTAGTTATTCACATTAAGCCACTTGTAGTTTTTGGATTGGAATACTTATCTCTCTTTTGTACCTAGTGTTTTTAATTTAAGGTCATCATTATTTTAACCTAGATTGTTGTTCTTTTCTCTTGGTGACTCTTAAGTAGCATTCAAAATACATCCCCTTGGTCATGTCATGTCATGCCATTCCAAATAGTTCAAGACTTCAACTTTTCTCAAAACTTTCATCTTTGAGTCTATCGACTAAGCAAGGTTTCCACTATTAAGTTGGACGTGAGAGTTGTGTTAGAAAAACCCCATATCGGAGAATTAATGTTGTGTGAAGCAGCTAATATATCCAAGTTGATACTCATTGACTTAAGCTTTTGAGTGAAGGTGACTCCAACTGGATATGTTAACAGCCTAAGCTTAGGCTCTCTCTTGGCGGTCTCCTCGTATGAAGGTTTCAGATTCCTGCTGCTCGCTCCTAACAAATGATATGATAGTCAATAGTTGACCTAGTTCTAGGCGGTGGGTGTTTTTATGTAGCAATATGCATCCAATGGCAGATTTCATGGTTCCGTTTGGAGAAAGAGACCAGACATGAATGTAGGGGTGTGCATGATCCGAGCCGGGTCGGTCTGGTCCGGTCGTGGAACCGGGGACCGGACCAATAGTCCCGGTCCCCATATTTTCGGCACCACGGACCGGACCAGGACCAGCGGTCCGGGCCGGTTCTGGTCCTGGTCCTGGTCCAGCCCGATCCCAGTTCGGGCCCAGTAGGACCGCTAACTCTAATTACTTATAAAAATATAGCCCTTAGAAATTACAATACAATGTTAATTTACAATCTATAATCAACCTATGACGGCAAGACAACCACGTAAATGACACTACTAAACTCAAAATGCGTGAAATGAGATTCATGTGTTTCTCAGAATGTTAAAAATAGGTTAACTATAGATGTAAATTAATTTTTAAAGAAAAAGCATTTGCGGCTCAGTCCGGTCCCAAACCATGGAACCGGGGAGCGACCCGCCCAGTCACCGGTTCCATTTATTGGGACTGGGGACCGGACCGCCAACCTCAAGGACCGGGGATTGGACAGGTCCGGTCCGATTTGCGCACCCCTACATGAATGGGCGTTAATGTAAATTCAAGTTGAGAACTGTGGTGTGGAGCATTTAGGATGGATTTGGTTCGGTATTTGAAATGAGCTTTGGGGAAATGCAAAATACCTTTAACCTAAAGGGGTTTAGGAAATTGTTAATTGCATTTGGTACAATCTCATTTGAAAATAGGCTTTGGGTTGAATGGTGTTTGGTAAAAACATTCCAAATGGGCTTTGAATTTTTAATATTTGTTGGACCAGAGAAGAAAATAAATAATAAAAAATGGGGCAAAATAAAAAATATATAGGGAATTGATGAGATTAGTTTTGGAAATAATCACTTTTATTAAACTAATTTTGCTAAAAGATTGGGAGCTGTTAATCTTTTTTCTTGTTTATTTCTCCTTGAAGATGGTTAAGGCTTTGAGTTGTCCAAGTCTTTGTTCAAGCTAAGTGAAATTTTGGGGCTAAGTTAGATCGATTTACTTAGTACTTTTGACTTGGTTGTTTGATGGTTGTTAGTTTTGGTTTGAACTTTGATGATCCAATGTGCGGAAGTTTTGTTGATAGTGTGTTGAATTGTTGTATTATTATGTCTTGAATAGATGGGTCTCTACATACCAAGGTCGTGATTAATCTATTCCCATAAGGCTCAGTGATATGTTAGGTGAAAATGTGGAAATGCTGAAATTAATATTGGACGTGATTTTTTTTTTTTTTTTTTTTTGTAATTCGAGTAAGTTACCAATTTACTAGCTAGGTGTTGCTGGTTAATCATGTGGTCGATTATTTGAGTTGTCAATGTTCACGTTGCCAATTATTTGGGTTGTTGATGTTCATGTTGCCGATTCTCTGAGTATTTTATCATTGCTTGCATGAGAAATGAAAGGAGATAAGTATATCGTTATCGTTATTCACGAATGTGATCACTGAAAGGGCAAGGTTGTTGTATTTTGGAGCATCTCTTCATGCAACGTCTTTTCACGAATTGACATCCGGTGCACATCTTTTCATGCAAACCATTCTCATAATATAATTACCTTTGCCCTTTCAATGATCACATACGCGAGTAACAATAATGACATGCTTACCTCCTTTCATTTCTCATGCAAGCAATGACAACATGCTCAGAGAATCGACAACGTGAATATCGACCACGTGATTGATCAACAACACTTAGCTAGTAAATTGATAATTTATTCGAATAACAAAAAATAGTGCTTTCAGTTTTAGTTTTACCGTTTGCGCATTTTGACCTAACATGTCATAAGTCTTATAGAAATCGATCAATCACGGCCTTGGTATGTAGAGATTCGTCTATTCAAGTCAAAAGTGCTAAGTAGATCAATCTAACTTGGCCCTAGATTTTCAATTTCCTCAAACAAAGACTTGGACAACTCAAAGCCTTAACTACCCTTCAAGGCAAAATAAAGAAGAACAAAGATTAACAACTCCCAATCTTTTAACAAAGCTAGTTCAACAAAAGAAAATAAGGTCCTTACCAAAAAAAATCAAAAAAACAAAAGAAAATAAAGCACACCAAATCACTACCTTGTACCCTCTCAAAAAGGTGAAATTAGATGCTTCAACAAACACAAGAGTGAAACCCTTTCTTATTCAAAAGATTCATAAAGGTTCATCTCATATAAATAGCTATTTTTTATAACTGGCCCTCTACGCCTGACAGAACCCTTCTTCTTTGTCCTATTGAAAGATGAAAATTGTGAGAAAAGTTGAAAACTTGAAGTGTGTTGGAATGGAATTACATGATCAGGGGGTTGTATTTTGAAGGCTACACGAGAGTTACCTAGAGATAAGACCAAACAGCCAAGGTTAAAGTAATGGTGACCCCGGTTAAAAACACTAGGTGCAAAAGAGAGAAAACCATTCCAATCCAAAAGCTACAAGTGGCTTAATGTGAGTAGCTGAAAGGAGATAGTTGATTGGAAAGAGAGAGAGCATCATAGGCTAAGTAAAATGCATGAGAACTCAAGCTTATCAAGAGCATTAATGGGTTAAATTTAACAAATGTGATGTAATACACGATATCATTTGTTAGGCTAAGTTCAATGTTACAAACCAATAGCATGTGGATTATTTATAGGGGTGTGTCAATGGTTCAGTTCGATTTTTCAGTAAAATCGAACCGAATCTTTGGAGTGAGCAGCTAACCAAGTTTTCCTTTTTAAGAATTTTTTTCCTTTTTTGCCTTATGTTTTCTTTTTTGGTTCAAAGGACTGGCCCCAAGGGCCGCCACGCCCTCGCTTCACTATGGCCTGTGAGGGCTTGTGCCCCCTGCAGCCCTCGGCCGCTGGCCATTTTCACCAAAAAAGGGGGAAAAAAAAAAGAGAAGACAAAAAAGGAGGGAAAAAAAAAGGAAGGAATGGTAATTTCTTCTCAAATCGCTAATAAAAAAAGTAGATGGATAAAGATAGGGACATGCTAACTCTTCATTTTGAATGTCCAACTCAACATATCATATTCCATGTCAGCAAATAACGTCTCATTTGTCCTTCGATCAAACAGAATATTTACGTTGAACATTTAGCAATAGTTCAGGGACGACGTTGAACAATTTTAAAGTATATAGATAACATTGTATATCGAGTCAAAGTTCATGAACTATTAGTATCATTTTGCATATTTATAACTCTTCCATCTGGACACCATGAGGACAGGAAACTTGCAGAAAACTCAATGGTGCTTTCGACCTCTAGGAAGCAAACTTGTTTCTTCTTATGATTCGGAAATTTTTCAGCTCTGTGACGGTGGGTAGCTGCTAATTCTCTGTTACATACGTCTTTCTACATAACCAGTTGGGACGATACTTTCTTGCTGCAGGTGATTATAGCAAATGAGTGATGCCATAATCTGCCGTCTTTCATCCCATGTACACCTTTGGACCTTTTGACTTTTTTCTTCGTCTTCAGTTAATGTAAAACAGGTAGGCTCAGCTAAAAAGCAGAACAATTATGATTGATGACACTGGTTTGTCGTTGTCTATAGGGCGGTGTCTACGCGGACTCTCTCGGTGACAGTAACTGCATTGAAGCCTTCAGAATGTGTGGACGGAATTTTCCCTTCAGCAATCGCAGCCCAATCAGTATGTTCGTTAGGACTCTTGATCTCCCAAGGCAGCGGGGGTTTCAAACGATGTGTTTCGTCTTTTGGGAGCCGATCAGTTTGATGACAACGATCCTAGAGAGCAAGTGAAGAAAGGGTCTTTCTTCAACTGGTTTTAGGAGTCCTACACAATTCATGGGCATTGCTATTGCTTATTTTGAGCCCTATCACAAGGATGTCTCAGGTTTTGGTCGCATCCTTCCATAAGTGGAACGTGGAGGTCCCTGAGGACAGTAGTCTCCTGCGTGAAACACGAGAAGAACCCCCGTCATAGAAGGAAGCCGTAAAATAGAACACACCGATGAGTTCAAGTAAGTTGTCTTTTCTTCTTTTTCTTAATGTTTGAATTTTTCAACCAGTGTTTGGTAAATCAGTGTTGCTGCTTATTAGTACAATATGTAAATCAGTTCTTCATCTCCGCCTACGTAGTCTACATAGAAGGGTTACGCCAGATAAAGGAGGAGGATTCCGCCATGCGTAGCGAGCCGGTTATAAAAAAATAGCTACCTTTATGAGATGAACCCTATTGATATTTCGTTGGAGTGTACCATTCTTAGCGACGCGTTGCATCGGCGCCCGAGTGTGGCGAAAAATGAGCAAGGGTCTTTGCACCAAGATAGGTGGGTGCAAGAGGTAAGGAAGTTAGACTTGAACCATCATTTCCTGAGTGATACGCCACATCGGTACTCGGATGTAGTGATAAATGAGCAAGGGTTCTCACACTTCCGTGAGCGAGTGTGGGGGGTAAAAAAAAGCTCAAGGGGTACGGATTAGATTATGGAGTTGGAATGTAGGAACCTTAACGGGTAAATTGCGGGAATTGATATATATTTTTGCTAAAAGAAAAATGAATATTGCTTGCCTACAATAGACTAAATGAAAAGGAGAGAAGGCTAAAGAAGTGGATGGTACCGGATTCAAGCTATGGTATACAAGCACAACAAAGAGCATAAATGAAGTTGAGATTTTGATCGATAAAAATTTCAAGGATAGAGTTGTTGATGTTAAAAGAATAGGAGATAGGATTATTTTAGTTAAGGTAGTAGTGGGGGATTTGATTCTGAATATACTTAGTGTGTATGCTCCTCAAGTTGGATTGCAAGCGTCCAAGAAGAGCAGATTTTGAAAAGAGCTGGAATAGATTTTAAGGCGGATACCACACGAGGAGAAGGTATTCATAGGAGTAGATCTAAATGGACATGTCGGTCAGAGTAGTGGGGGTTTTGATAGAGTTCATGGAGGCTTTGGATATGGTACTAGAAATGAGCCTGGCGAAGACATCTTGAGTATGACATTAGCTTACGATTTGATGTTGGCAAACACCTTTTTTAGGAAAAGAAAATCACATCTGATCACTTCTCGCAGCGGTCAAAATTGTAGCCAGATTGATTTATTTCTTGCTAAAAGAGAGGATAGAGCTTCGTATGTAGATTGTAAAGTATACCCTGGTGAATGTGTAGTTACACAACATAAGTTGGTGGTCTTAGAAGTTCGGTATAACAAAATATAAAAGATGAAGAGAAGTGCGCAGCACTCCAGAATAAGATGGTGGAAGTTACATGAGGAGAAACAAATAGAATTCAAGGAAAGAATGCTACAGGAAGGACCGTGGCGACTGGATGGTGAAGTAAATATAATGTGGAAGGATATGTCTAACTGCATCCAGACAGTGGCAAAAGGGGTGTTCGAGGAAAGTAGAGGAAATGAATATCAAACAAAGGAAACTTGATGGTAGAATGAAGAGGTGCGGGAGGCAATTAAGTAGAAGAAGCAGTGTTTCAAATGCCTACATAAATGTCATAATGAATAGAATTTGCAAAAGTTTAGATTGGCAAGAAAAAATACCAAGAAAGCTGTACGAGAGTCCAGAGGCAAGGTTTTCACCGATATGTACAACAAACTTGGGAGCAAAGAAGAAGAAAAATGCATCTATAGACTTGCAAAGTCAAGACAAGAAATAGATGTATCAAGGATGAAAATCAAGCCCTCTTGATAAGAGATGAAGACGTCAAGGGCAGATGGATGAGTTATTTTAACAAACTTTTTAATGGGGAGAATGATAGAGGTGAGGTGGATCTGGAAGATACTTCTGATGATTCAAATGGAAGGTTTGTGCGTAGAGTTAAAGCACGGGAAGTTAGGAAAGCATTAAAAAAGATAAAAACTAGTAAAGCCTAGGAACCCGATGGTATTCCTATTGAAGTGTGAAGATGCTTAGGGTATGTAGCAATAAGTTGATTGACTAGTCTTTTTAACAAGATATTCCATACTAATAAGATGCCTGATGAATGGAGGAAGAGTATACTTGTGCCTATATACAAGAACAAGGGGGATATCCAGAATTGTTCTAACTATAGAGGCATCAAGCTTATGAGCCATACAATGAAGTTGTGGGAGATTTATTAAGCATCATTTGAAAATAGAGACCAAGGTTTCTGTCAATCAATTTAAATTTATGCCAGAAAGATCTAGAATGGAGGCTATTTTCTTAATACGACAATTGATGGAGATATCGAGAAAGAAAGAAGGACCTCCATATGGTGTTTATTGATCTCGAGAAGACGTATGATAGGGTTCCAAGAAAGGTTTTGTGGTGGATTCTTGAGAAGAAAAAAGTACCTTCAAAGTATGTCAAGGCAATCAAGGACATGTATGACGGTGCTACTACATGTGAAACATTGTAATGGTACATCAAGTTATTTTCCAATCACAGTAGGCTTACACCAAGGTTCTGCTTTAAGCTCTTACCTTTTTGCCCTGGTTATGGATGAGCTAACAAAATATATTCAAGATGAGGTGCCGTGGTGTATGTTATTTGCAGACGATATCGTGCTTATTGATGAGACTAGGGCTGGGGTTAACGCTAAGTTAGAAATATGGAGAAACACGTTAGAGTCTAAAGGATTTACGCTAAGTTGAAATAAGACGGGATACTTGAAGTGTGAGTTTGACACGGCAGAAAGAAAGGATCAAGAAGCCGTAAATATGCTCGGACATGAGGTACCCAAGAAAGATACATTTATATATCTTGGATCAATATTGCAAAAGGAGGGAGAGATTGATGAGGATGTAAGCCATAGAATCAGAGCAGGTTGGATGAAATGGCGCAGTGCATCGGGATTTTTTTGTGATTGCAAAATTCCTCTTAGGTTAAAAGGAAAATTTTATAAAATAGCAGTCAGACCTGCCATGTTATACAGAGCTGAATGTTGGCCAGTACAAAGGAAACATGAGCATAAAATGGGAGTAGCGGAAATGAAGATGTTAAGGTGGATGTGTAGTCATACAAAGATGGATAAGATAAGGAATGAAAAGATTTGACGAAAATTTGAAGTAAAATTGGTGACGGAAAAGATAAGAGAGTATAAATTGAGATGGTTTTGGCATATACTCCGAAGGCTCTTAGACGCACCGGTATGAGCAGTTGTTTGCTATCGATAACATAACACGAAGAAAGTAAGAGGTCGGTCGAAACTTACTTGGGGGAAAGCAGTAAAATAAGATTTAATGGAGTGAGAAATAGATTGGCGTACGATTTGTTTTAGAACGGAGTGGGGGAAGTCTATTAGTGTTGTGGAGGGATAGTGTATAGATAGATATATATATATATATACACTTATTTATTTTTACACATTTATCTATTTTACCTCCCTTGATTATACTTTTATTTTTATGATTTTTTGGAGTTCATCGACCGCTGACCCCAAGTAATTTAGGATAAAGTTATTATTAATATTGATGTAAATCAGTTCTTCTATAACCAAGCTCCAGACACCTTGCGGGGCCTTTGCAGTGCGCTGCGCTTTCGACTAATTCTCTGGGAAATTAACGTGAGATCCTTGATCTTGACGACTGTGACGTACCTGTCGGGTGGATATCCGATAACTTGAGCAAAGCCCACCTCAACTGCTTCTTCTGGCTTCTGGCCGGGCTCAGCTTCTCGAAATTGCTCGCCTACATCGTCTGTGCCATGAAGTATAAACAGAAAAAGGCCTCTTGAGGGTTTTGCAGATTTTTCCTTGAATTTTACTGAAAAGGGTTGGGCCTTAGCAAGATTTATAATTCTCTAGCGTTTTCCTGCATGGAAATGCATATAAAGCAAAGCATGCGGTTCGTATATGAATTCGTCATTTCGTACCATGGATTCATGAGAAATCAGAAGGATTTATTTCTTGTACTCTTCAAAATGGGTGCGTTGTCTATTCATGTCTGGTCTTTCTTTAAGGTTTTGGAAGCTCGTTCTGCTCATGGATCGCCTCTGTTCAAGACTGTGACTTCAATAGGATGTGATTTCTTTAAACGACGACTTCAAATCAACATTCACGAACGATAACAAGTGCACATTTGACTTGGGAAATGCAAAATGAAAATGATTTTTAATATTCTGTATTCTCGTAAATATGTTGAGTAAATAAAAATGAAAATGTTATTGGAACAAATATAGTTAAACTGTGTTTGTATATTTCTTCAAAATTACAAAGAAGAGGTTCGCAGTTTCCAAATTCTCGAACTCTTCATTCGGAATTGAAAGTCAAAGAAGTTAATATTCATAGCTTTGAAACGCTCCATTAGGAAAGTTTTCTCAAAAGGCTACCTCAGGCATGTTCTCTTCGAGATTATTTGTCAAATAAAGTAAAGGATGCTGTTAATGAGCTTTCCAGAGCACTTGTTAAGTAGTACACTTTAATTCTTAAGGCTATTATCCCACATGACACGAGGGCAATCAGTGCATTAAAGATTGTACAATTTTCTTAATAAGGTGCTTAATCAGTGCCCTTAAGGTTATGCCATCTGGCACATTTAAGTTCAATCTTTCCTCACCTATTTGCTTTGATGGTCACTTTAGCAAATCTCTTGTTATCATGCATATATTTTTTATGCGTATGCTTAGGTTGTATGTATAAGTTATATTTTAACATGCGCGCGCACACATTATTTTGCTATGTCGATACATAATTAGATAATAAAAAAAAAGAGTCGTATCCCATAAATGCACTGAGTTTGGTAATAAATGCTTCCAAATAATTGTTTATGAATAACACATGGATTTTCTATCGAAATTAACGAAATAAATATCTTTATCAAAAAAAGAAAAGAATCCATCATTATGAAAATTCCATAGTAATACTTCTAAATGATCATATTACTTGATTGTGCATATTTCATGTATAAATTTGACTAAAAACATATTTAGTGATAAACCTTATGTTTAAATGCAAAATCATAGCTAACTCTTATCGTTTTTCAATGTCGACATTCTTTAATAGATGAATAATATGCGGTAAATAAATTGTGTTAGGCGATCATAAATAATATATCGATAACATGACACAGCTCATATTTGATGAATAAATTATGTGAGAGGATTATTAAAAAAACTACAATGCCATTTCTAGAAATAAATTAATGTTAAAAAAATCAAAACAAATTGGGGTAAGTTTAAAAGCCATAACTACATAGTGCTTATAGAGGCAAAAATTTTCCCAACGCCTTCTACAAATTTTCCACAGTTTATAAATAGATATTACTAAATGCAAACTAAATGATGACTCTTATTATCAAATGCATAATTATGAATAACTCTAATCAGATATTCTTTTATATGTATGTTTGAAAATTACATGTCAACAAGCACGTGAAACAAAAATTAAGGCCTGCTAATTGAAATTTTGAAGAAATTACCTGTAATTCTCTAGAGTAAATGGAGATTTCATTCAATGTATAGAATGATAACCTTAAATCTCCTACTTCTAGATATGAGAGAGATACCAGGAAAGGGGGCACAAAGGTAAGGCAGGATGTACATATGTTGTTCAGAGTACCGTCTCCATTATCGTCTCCTTCACGAAATCGCGACATAGATCCCTCTCCTTTAGAATTTAGATCCTAAAAGCCTTCTTAAATTATTAACAGAAAACTAAAAAAATGTATTGGGGCTATTTTAATTTAAAATTTTGTCCCCTGGACATCACATTCTCGATCCTTCTATGTTCTCTCGCGCCGCCATCCATCGGCAGTTGGCACCCATGAGGGGGTCCATTTTTCTGCGCCTCACAATGTCCCTCGACACCATGTCCAGTGTTATTCATTCATTAACATAAATTTCTTGATTAGTAGTATTCTAAATGACGTATTACAAGCGTTCAATCGGGGATCGGCTAATGGTTAAGGCGCTGTACAGTTGATGCCTTACCGAGACAGATTGCAAATCGTAGGCTCGAGTCTTGTTGTCCTAGCTTTTGACTGCCGGCATGTCTACATCTCAACATAACCTCATTCGTGGAGATATCTTGACATAGGCACCATGAGGAATGAATGGGGTCAAAGTTCACTCAATTGATTTGATTAAGTAGAGAGTGCCTCTAGTGTGCTCATCAACAAAATCCTTTTTCATACGTGATTATATGACAAAGAGAATGAATAGGGTCAATGGGAGTTATACTCAATTTGTGTGGAGTATTCATTAACAAAAGGTTTAATACCACAAAAAATTCTAAATCGGTACACCTGTGATAAATTTACTATTAAATTATTTTTTTTACCACAAAAAATCCTAAACCGGTACTCTTGTAACAAATTTACCTCAAAACTAGTACACATTTAATAAATTTATCCTTCATTAATTTTCCTTAAATTCAAGCGTCAAATTGCAGAGTTGAATGGAACATAGCAGTTCGCAGGTATATAATTTTGGAATTTTTACTCTCTATTTGTACAAGTGTATAAATTTTGATTTTTTTCATGATATTAATCTAATTTAACGGAGATTAAATTTATCACGGGTATACCAATTTGAGATTTTTGGTGGTCAGAAAATTTAGTTTAAGGTAAATTTATCATAAATGTGAAAGTTTAGGGTTTTTGCGATCAAAAAAATAGTTTGGAGCAAATGTGTATCAGTTTGGAGTTTTTCTCATAGTATTAACCCTTAACAAAATATGATTATTACAAGGAGAGAGACCGAGGCCAAAGCAAATTTAGTGGAAGGAGAAACTCAATCGATGAATGAGCGTCATTAAAAAATTTAACGAGTGTGACAAAAGGGAATTTAATTGTTAAGATCGGGACTCGACCTTTCACCTCTTCAACGAGGGACTCAAAAGAATTTCTCCTACTCTCAGCCCTTTAATATGTGCACAATCTCGAGGATACAATTAGGGACGAGCATAATGGATCGATGGAGCTGGAAATTGTCCCAACCAAGTCAGCCGGGGTTTTGACCAAAAAAAAAAGTCACCCCGGGTTGATCAATGTCCAGAGGCTCCGGTCCGGCCTAGACCACCCAAAACTACCTAAATATCTTTTATTTATTTTTTATTTCTTAAATGTAAAAGCGAACTTAATTCAATCTCGTTTATTCACCTTTTCTCACGTCACATCTAAGTAAGGTGAAAGGAAGGATCACTAGACCGGAACCAGTGTCGTTCCCTTTCGTGGAGTTCCGTTGCTGCCAACGACCTTGGAATCTCGGACAATTCCTCGAACGGGGCGGCCAAGGGTCAAGCGGGACACCCTGACACGGCACTTCGTGTCGCGTCGGAGAGCGAATAGTCGCGTCAGATTCTCTTTTTTCTTCCGCCCAGTAATCTTTATTTCTTGTTCGGTCCCAGCATCTCCTTCCCTTGAATCTTTCTCCAATTTGTAAGTGTAGATTCGGAATCTGTCGGAGACAAGAGGAAAATGGGCTCCGTGGAAGAGGAGAGACCGCTCTCAGAAGAAGATGGTCTCTTGCAGGTTTCTCTTCCAACTGCTCCCACTTCTTTCTTGGGATCTTATGTTCTATTTAGTCAAACCTCTGAGTTTGAAATTTTCTTTTTTATATGTGTGCATAAGAAGAGCCGTGGCTTTGATGCTTTCTTGGTGTAAGTTTTGATTCTGAAATGGCTCTAAAGGTTGAAACTTGAGACTCTACTGATGACAAGTTGGGATTAACCTGTGTTTGAGAACATTTTCTTGTTTGGTCTACTGAATGGACTGGCTAGTTGTAAGAGTTACTGGACTGTGGTCTTTTTTGTTCTCTGATTTCTTATGTCTAGCTGTTCCTTTTATGCTACCTCTGACATGTCAACTTGGAGATTATGCTCTAGGGTACCTTCTTACTCCATCCGATCCAAAAGGACGATAATATATATGCATTAATTTTTCATTATGCTTCAGTGGTTGGCTGCTGGTCGGACCAGCAATTTCTTGACTGGCATTTCAATTTCGAATTTGCTTCGTAGAGGTGTTGTGGCTTGATGGCCTGGTCAAGATATCATGTGACCAAAAGAGCATTCATTATGATAAGGATTGCAAAGTGATGCCAGTCACATATACTTACTCGGCATTAGTCACCGACTTTGTACTCCAGCAGCTGCCGATTCCATTTCAAAGGTTCCAAAGATAATGCGCATTCTGCTTAGATTCAAGGGACTCAACCCCGACCCCACACTTTAAGGATTTTGTTGTAAGTGCACTAGTATCATCTGAATCGAACTGTGGCACGTGTCCCTAGTTGTCCCCAGGACACATATGGGTGTCGGGGGGATTTCGAAATTGCCCTAAAGTTTTCTCTTCCGAGTAGAGATTGCTAGTTGAAATTGATTGCAGCCTCAGCGACACCAGTGGCTAGTGGCAAGCTGATGCCCTTAATAGGTGTCGATTTTGCAACGGGCTGAACCTCACCCACATGAGACGCCGTATCATCTTTCATGCACCATGGCTTCCTAGTTTCCATTTTCAGCTTCTCGACAACAGAGGCTTTGTCTAGGAACCTATCAAGGTAAGCAAAAACACAAGTCACAAACTATAGTATATACTTGGTATAATATTGAAACAGGAGGGATTTCATGGCAATGTGATAAAGAAGCTGAGGAAGGAGCATCGGTTAATGTGTCTAACATTGTGAAGCGGAGATTAATACATATATGCATCTATGTGGGGAAGAAGCCTGCTGTCGCAATCTCCCATACCTTTCATTTCATATAATCGAGCGGCACCCGAGGGAAGATATATAAACATGGTGCCTCAAGGACTTTCGACATTGAAATAAAAAGACCAATCCTTTTGATTTCGAGTTTTGTGGTGCTGGTTACAAACGACGACTTATTTAAATGTGCTGGTGCATTGCACTTGGAATGGGCATCTAGGTATGATTTTTTAGGACCCTCTTAATATGATTTATCTGAAAAATACCAAACTTTGAAGCCAATGACAATTGCATGGCATGAACCAAAGCACTGGTTAACGATATTAAAAGAACAATCAGCAACTTGAAAATCGAACACTTCTTCATTCTTTTTTCTCTGTTCTCATCTCTAGATATCTGTTGTAATACCCAGGATGAGAGTTATGGACTGTACACTGGAGATGGTTCTACAGACATCAAAGGAAGCCCTGTCTTGAAAAGCAACACCGGAAAATGGAGAGCCTGCCCCTTCATTTTAGGTAATGGTTTTTTTCTTGTTCAGCCACTTCAGGGATTCTTTCAATTTCTGTGGAATCCTCATTCTTTTGTTAAATGAATTGCAGGCACTGAGTGTTGTGAACGTTTGGCCTACTATGGAATCGCCACTAATCTTGTTACTTACCTCACCGACAAACTGCACGAGGGAAATGTTTCGGCCGCGAGAAATGTTACAACTTGGCAAGGAACTTGCTATCTCACACCTCTAATTGGAGCTATTTTGGCTGATGCTTATTGGGGGAGATATTGGACGATAGCTGCATTTTCCACGATATACTTCATTGTGAGCACGTTTTAAAACCAAAACCTCCGTTCCCAAATCCCCAGTATGCTGTTCCTTGTAAATGGTTGGCTGTTAAATGAGATTATTTCTAGTATTTACATGATCTCAACCCTCTAGTAACTGGATTATTTGGCTATCCATTTTCTATCATTTTCTATTTAATTACCTAGGTCATAATTATTACTCATCTTTGCTTAGAGTGGTCTTTGGTTTTTCAGTGGGAAGATACGCCTCTAGGATGAGATGTAGGTTTAAAGGAATGGAAGATGTGTGAATGGATGTGCTTAGAATGTCTAAGGAAACATCCGTGTTTTTGAATCCTATTGTAGATATGATGCTAAATAAAGCATAGTGATGTGAGAGGATCCATTTAGCGTGGAGATGTTTTTTGTGGCCTTCAGTTTTACATCGTCTTTAGTGTTTTCTTTTTCTCTCTTGGTTTTGAAAAAGGAGGTGAGAAAAGATAAATAAGCAGTATGATGTTGAGGCTGATTTATCCAGGCCAGACTGAGTGATTGCTATAATTATAAGTTGGAATATTGTCATGTTATTATAGGCAATATCCATAAGCTTTGGAAGAAAGACAGAGCTTGCTATTCAAACAATATAACATGCCTGAAAGATTTAATGGGGCCACTTGCCAAATGCTCTAAAAGCTTAAGCTATTTATATATTTCAACACTCCCCCTCACGCTTAATCTGATCTTTTGCCTAGTACGAAACGTGGACATATTCATTGGGGAGGCAAATAGGGGCTTAGAAAGATTTGAACTCAAGACCTCCTGCTCTGATACCATGAAAGATTTGATGGGATCACTTGCCAACTGCTCTAAAAGCTTAAGCTGTTAGAAGAAGGCGTGTTTTAATATTTACATATTCCAACAATGCTTAATGAATTCTGACATAAGGAGCGCTAGTTTGCTTAAGCTCTTGCTTGAATGCTTATACTTGAATTGCTGATTTTACTGCATTTTGCCGCATTGATTTCCTTTATTTTCTGAATCATTCTAGTAACGGCTCTGCTGGGTTTCCTCTCATGTTTTCTTGATCAAGTTATTGGACAATACATTATTTTGATTAATGCATTAGCTACTACACTTTTCCTCATTTTCGCTGGAAGTACTTTGTGGTTGATGTTTATCCTTCATTAGGAAAGTTTCGAGGCGGGTCTAAGCATTGCTCTGTGACTTACCACTTTTTGGCTGTGTGACTTCCCATTGCTTTCGTTTAATGTTTCATGTTGACGGGGTGATGGAACTCATGGACATCTTTGCTAATGCATAGAACTGCTCGAAGTTCATTGAGCTCTCTCTCTCTCTCTCTCTCTCTCTCTCTCTCTCTCCAATGCACGCACATGCACACACAGAAAAAGAAGACTGTTTCTCCACTACGGTTCCTTCATATCAGCTTCCCAGTTAAAATCTTTAGGTTTTTCTTAGGTTGTCATGGTGAGTATGATATTTTACTAGATGTCATCTTCCAAAAGTTCCTGATTCCATTGGGGTTAATGAAAAGGTCATTACCTTAGGGTGTTAATTTGTGTTTGAAAGGGTGATGCTGAATTGCACGTGTGCTTAAAATCATGTGTGTATGCTCTTGATATAGTTCTGTGGATGGAGTTAGTTATGGAGTCAATTACACTTACTATTTTTTTCTTCTGGATACCGTGAGGTCAAAAATCAAACAGAAAACTCAATGGAGCTTTCCAATCTCTAACAATTAAACTGGTTTCCTCTTATGATTCAGATATTTATGAGCTCTGTGACAATCCGTATCTGCTATTTTTCTGTTACATAAAAACTTGCGACAATAATTGTTCATACTGCAGGTGATTATAGCAAATAAGTGAGGCTGAATTAATCTGCCATTTTTCATCCTGTGTTCACCTTTTCTGCATAAAAAAAAGTATAGCTTTTTGCTAATGTAAAACAGTTGCAAAAATTTAGATTGGCGAGCAAATACGCCAAGAAAGCTATGCGAGAGGCCAGGGGCAAGGTTTTCACCGATATGTACAAAAACTGGGGAGCAAAGAAGGAGAAAAAGGTATCTACAGGCTTGCAAAGATCAAGGACAAGAAAAGTAAAGACTTGACACAGGCTAGGTGCATCAA
This sequence comes from Rhodomyrtus tomentosa, assembly GCA_028455895.1. NCBI lineage: Eukaryota > Viridiplantae > Streptophyta > Magnoliopsida > Myrtales > Myrtaceae > Rhodomyrtus > Rhodomyrtus tomentosa. Next base: position 3,934,334 of record JAPCWY010000003.1, on the reverse strand, counting down.
GGATAAGTTAAGAAAAGGTGGACGAGCTACTTTAACAAGCTTTTAATGGAGAGAGCGGTAGAAGTGAGGTGGATTTAGAGGGACGCTTCTGATGATTTAATCAGAAGATTTGTGCGTAGAGTTAGAGCGCATGAAATTAAGGAGGTATTAAAGAAGATGAAGACTAGTAAAGTCTTGAGACCTGATGGTATCCCTAATGAAGTGTGGAGATGCTTGAGGGATGTAGCAATAAGTTAGTTGACTAACCTTTTTAACAAAATTCTCCAAACAAATAGGATGCCTGATGAGTGGAGGAAGAGTATGCTTGTGCCTATCTACAAGAACAAAAGGGATATCCAAAACTATTCCAACTGTAGATGCATTAAGCTTATGAGCCATACAATGAAATTGTGGGAGAGAGTTATTGAGCATCGTTTGAAAATAGCAACCAAGATCTCTATAAATCAATTTGGATTTATGCCAGAGAAATCTATCATGGAGGCTGCCTTCTTGATTCAATAATTGATGGAGAGATATTGTTGAAATATATAAATATTAAACCACGCCTTCTTCTAACAACTTAAGCTTTTAGAGCAGTCGGCTGTGGTCTTATCAAATCTTACATGGTATCAGAGTTAGGTTCCGTAACCTAGCGTCCCTTCTCTAAAATCTGCCAGCCACCATCTTCCTCTCGCTCCTGTCCTTTGAAATCTGCCTTCTTCCTTCATCTCTCGGCCTTCTTCCCAGCAATCCGCGATCTTCCCTCCCAAACCCTAGCATCTCCTCCATCTCCAGCAACCTTTGATACCTGTCGGCAGCTACTCTTCTCTCTGTTGTAGCTGTCGACAACTTCTTCTCCCTCCCAATGCTATCGACAACCTCCATGCCTTGTCCGGCACTTTTCGAGAGACTCCTTGTTGCCGACTAGCCATGATGTTGTGCGGATCATACATTATATGATCTAAATCTTGTTCTTCGAAATAACTTATCATCCGAGATCATGTTAGAGACTAAAGCTTCAGACTCTCCTAGGGAATTGAGCCATAGTGCTCCTGGTGTTTATCCCTCTTTTCCGACAAATCCCATCAGGTTAAATGGCTCCAACTACCTAATTTGGTCTCGCTCTTATTACCTCACCATTGTTTCACGTGGTCTTACCGGCTATCTTACTGGAGAGAGCGTGCAACCTACTACTGGAAATGATACTATACGCAAGTGGATCTCCGAGAATGCCTTGGTTATGGCTTACCTTGTCGATTCAATGACTGACACTATCGCCCATGGCTACTTATTTTTAGATACAGCAGCAAAGATTTGGGAGGCTGCTCGAAATACTTATTCTCAAGTAGGGAATGATGCCCAAGTCTATGAACTTCAACAGAAAATTCATGAAACCAAGTAAAAGGAGCTGTCATTATCTCAATATTATTCTGAGTTACGTAGTTTGTGGCATGAACTGGATTTTTATGATGATTTTCATCCTTCAAACCCCCTTGATGATGCTGCCTTTAAAAAAAGGGTGGACAAATTTCGTGTTTTCGAGTTATTGACTGGCCTTAATATGGAGTATGATCAGATTAGGGCCCAGATCTTGTGCCTTGTGCCTTTTCCAACCTTAAAACAATCCTATGCTATGGTCCATCTAGAGAAAAAGCGTCAAAGCGCGATGCATCAGCCCGTTGTCCTAGAGCGCTCTGTCCTTCATACATCTGTGGAAAGTGAATCTCGCGGTCGTTTTGGCAATGATAGACCGGTTGTGAAGTGTGATTATTGTGGAAAAGAATGTCACACCCGTGAAATTTGCTATAAATTTCACAGGCGTACTTCAAATGCTGGCCGGGGTCACAGAAGGGGTCATACCGGACCTTAGATACACTTGAGTGAAGCTCCAAGTCAACCACCAGCAGCTCCGTCGAACTCTTTATCTGCTGCCGAGTTGACTAGTCTGCGTCTTCTCTTAGCACGCAACGTAGACAGCCCTGGCACCTCTACATCATCGGCCTCTGACACTTTGGCCTCTAATTTCGCACAGTCAGGTAGCTTTTTCGGTGGTTTGTGTAAATCTTCTCAGCCGTGGATCCTTGATTCGGGTGCCACGCATCATATGACCGGTGATATTACACTTTTTGCTAATTATTCTCATGCTCCCAAGCATGATTGTATTACTGTTGCTGATGGTTCCTTAGCCCCTATATCCGGTCAGGGCTCGGTTTCTATTACTCGTGATATTACTCTATCATCCGTTTTACATGTTACTACAGTTTACACTTATCTCTTATCAATTGGTTCCTTGACTCGTGGTCTGAAGTGCCAAGTGTTTTTCTTTTCATCTTACTGTGTCCTGCAGGACTTGGCAACGAGTCGGGAAATTGGTCGTGGTAGAGTAAAGGGGGGCTTATTTGTGTTCGATTTACCACCATCAGCTCATCTCGTCACTTCAACTTCCTCAGCTGCCTTATCTGTGCTATATGTTTGGCATCGCTGTTTAGGACATCCACCTCTTGGAACCTTAATAAAGATCTGTCCAGATTTAGTTGATAAATGTAGTGGTCAAGATTTCTTTTGCGATTCTTGTGTTCTAGCAAAACAAACTCGAGTTACTTATTCCCCTATTAATAATAAAAGTGATGCAACCTTTGCTCTTGTGCATTCGGATGTTTGGGGTCCTGCCCGTGTTTCCTCCATTTGGGGCCACCGTTGGTTTGTGACATCTATTGATTGTTGTACCCGCACTACTTGGGTTTATTTATTGCAACAGAAAAGTGATGTTTTTCAATGCTTTCAGCAGTTTCTGGCAATGGTTCAGACACAGTTTGATGGCAAGTTTCGTATTCTTCGAAGTGACAATGGAACGGAGCATACCAGGTCAGATTTTCAAGCGTTTTTACGTGACCGTGGTATTCTTCATCAAACAAGCTGTGTTAATATTCCTGCACAAAATGGTGTGGCGGAACGTAAGAATCGCCATCTCTTGGAGGTGGCTCGTTCCCTTATGTTTGCCATGAATGTTCCAACTCAATATTAGAGTGATGCTATTCTGAGTGCGGCTTATTTGATCAATCGCCTACCATCACGGATTCTCCAATATCACTCTCTCATTGAGGCCCTTGCTGGTTCTCATAAGTTTTTGGTCCCTCCGAAGGTGTTTGAGTGTGAATGTTTTGTACGTATTACTCACCCAGCTGGTAAGCTTGCCCCTCGCAGTTTCAAGTGTATTTTTTTTGGGCTATTCTTCCACACAAAAGGGCTACAAGTGCTATTGTCCCTCCACTAGGCGCTATTTTATTTCCATGGACGTTATCTTTTATGAGTCTCAGCCATTTTACCCGCGGACACCTCTTCAGGGGGAGCCTACTCATGGTGAAGATGTGTCATCTAGTATGGATGTGATACCTTTACAGGGGGAGTTAATTCAGGACATTTCTGGTAAAAAATCTAACCCTACAGCTGTCGCCAATACCGAGAAAATAGCCCCATCAGCAGTTACAACAGATTTGGCGGTAAGTACTAAAAATCTTGATTCTGTCAATGCAGAAAATTTAGCAGAGGATCCACCGATTCAGGAATAGTTTTGGTACCCGATTGTATTTACTCGACAAAATGTTCGTAAAGCCCCCTCTATCACTACTCTACTCTTTGACAAATCTCCTCCCGTCAGTACTACAGCCACAGTTCTGGGTAATGATATCTCCCCTATGATTATTGCTAATGATGATACAAATGATGAATTACCAATTGTACTTAGAAAAGGCAAACATTCATGTACACAGCATCCCATATCCAATGATGTGTCATATGATTGATTGTCTTCATCCTACCGCGCTTTTTCTTTATCTCTATTATCTACAGCTGTCCCCAGAATATGGCAAGAGGCCCAAGGTAACAAAAAATAGAAGGAAGCTATGTTAGAAGAGATGAAAGCTCTTCAGAAAAATTGTACTTGGGAGTTAGTTCAACTTCCCCAAGATAAAAGTACCGTTGGATGCAAGTGGGTGTTAGTTATCAAACAAAAGGCCGATGGCGCTATTGACAGCTACAAAGCTCGTTTGGTGGCCAAGGGTTACATCCAAACCTATGGCCTTGATTACACTGAGACATTCGCATCAGTTGCTAAGATGAACAATATTAGAGTTTTTATCTCATGTGCTATCAATCTTGGATGGGACTTACAACAGCTGGATGTGAATAATGCATTTCTTCACGGGGAGCTTGAGAAATAAGTGTATATGGACATTCCTCCAGGCTTTTCTGGCCCGGAAACAAAAGGTCATGTGTGCAAACTTAGAAAGGCATTATATGGCTTAAAACAGTCCCCTAGAGCCTGGTTTGGTCAATTTCAAAAGGTTATGATTGGCTTTGGTTTTACTCAAAGTAATGCTGATCATACCTTATTCATCAAACGATTAGGTATTCAAGTTGTTGTTCTTATCATATATGTTGATGACATTGTAGTGATCGGGAATGATACGGTCGAAATTTCTTGTCTTAAACAATATCTGGGGAAGGAATTTGAAATTAAAGACCTAGAAGGTCTTCGGTATTTTCTAGGTATCGAAGTCGCTCGGTCTGAAAAAGAAGTATTCCTCTCACAATTGAAGTATATTGTGGATCTTTTGGCTGAAGTTGGAATGCTCGGATGCAAGCCGGCTGAAACTCCTCTTGAGGCCAATGGCCACTTGCAGTCTAAAGAAGGAAAGCCCATTGATAAGGGAAGTTACCAACGATTGGTGGTTGGCTAATTTATCTCTCCCATACTCGACCTGATATAGCGTATGCGGTGAGTTTGGTGAGTCAATACATGCATGATCCATACTCCTCGCATCTTGAAGCAGTTAACAGGATTCTTCGTTATTTGAAATATGCTCTAGGGAAAGGGATTTTATTTGCACCTAATGGTCATCTTTCTGTGGAATCTTATACGGATGCTGATTGGGCTGGATCTTTGGATGATCGACGATCTACTTCAGGTTATTGTACTCTTGTTGGAGGTAACTTGGTCACGTGGCGCGGTAAAAAGCAAGTCGTGGTTTCCCGCTCAAGTGCCGAGGCAGAATTTCGTGCTATGGTTCAAGGAGTTTGTGAGTTACTTTGGCTAAAGACCCTTCTCACTGATCTCGGAGTTGTTGTTCCACAACCAATGCAATTTTATTGTGACAGCAAGTCTGCTATAGGCATTACTCGTAATCCAGTACAACATGATCGCACCAAGCACGTGGAGATCAATCGTCATTTTATAAAGGAAAAATTGGACAACAATCTCATCAACTTATCCTTCGTTGCCTCTAAAGATCAGCTTGCAGATATCTTCACTAAAGGCTCGAACGGGCGCACGTTTCATACCATTCTTTGCAAGTTGGGCATGTCCGACATCTATGCTCCGACTTGAGGGGGAGTGTTGAAGCCTCTTTATACCTCTTTATGTTTATTGTTAGTGTTAGTGGGCCTAATTAGTTGGGCCTAATTTATTTATTTATTGTCATAGAGTTGAGAACTATCTCTTCTATATATATATATATATATATATATATATATATATATATATATATATATATTGTATCTTTTGATCTTCTAAAAGTATGAATGAAATTATCCTAGTTTATTTATTTATTGTCATAGGGTTGAGAACTATATCTTCTCTGTATATATTGTATCTATTGCTCTTCTAAAAGTATGAATGAAATCATCCTTTCTTTCAACATGGTATCAGAGCAAGAGGTCCTGAGTTCAAATCTTTCCAGACCCCTATTTGTCTCCCCAATAAATTTGTCCAGCTTGGTACTAGGCAAAAGACTAGACTAAGCGTGAGGGGGAGAGTTGAAATATATAAATATTAAACCACGCATTCTTCTAACAACTTAAGCTTTTAGAGCAGTCAGCTGTGGTCTCATCAAATCTTACAGATATCGAGAAAAAAAGGACCTTCATATGGTGTTTGTTGATCTCGAAAAGATGTATGATAAGGTTCCAAGAAAGGTCCTGTGGTGGGTTCTTGAGGAAAAAAAAAGTATTTTCAAAGTATGTAGATGCGATCAAGGATATATATGATGGTGTTACTACATGTGTGAAGGCTTGTGATGAGATATCAAGTTATTTTATAATCACAGTAGGTGTACACCAAGGTTCTACTTTGAGTTTCTATCTTTTTGCCCTAGTCGTGGATTAGCTAACGGAAGATATCCAAGATGAAGTGCCATGGCGTATGCTTTTTTGCAGATGATATTGTGCTTATAAATGAGATCATGGCTAGTATTAATGCTAAATTAGAATTATGAAGAAGCACATTGGAGTTCAAAGGATTTACTTTAAGTCGAAGTAAGACCGAATACATGAAGTATGAGTTCGACATGGCAAGCGGAGGAGATCAAGAATCCATGAATATGCTTGGACAGGAGGTATCCAAAAAAGATGATTTTAGATATCTAGAATCAATATTGCGAAAGGGGAAAGAGATTGATAAGTATGTAAGGCATAAAATAAGAGCAAGTTGGATGAAATGGCGCAGTGCATCAAGAATTTTATCTGATCGCAAAATCCCTCTTAGGCTAAAAGGAAAATTTTATCGATCCACATTAAGGCTTACAATGCTATACGGAGCTTAATGTTGGCCAGCACAGACGCAACATGAGCATAAAATGAGAGTAGCGGAAATGAGGATGTTAAGGTGGATGTCTGATCATACGATAATGGATAAGATAAGAAATGAAAATATTCAACAAAAAATTGAAATAGTTTCGGTGGCAAAAAAGATGAGAGAACATAGATTGAGATGGTTTGAACACATTTTTCGAAGATCTCCAGATGATCCGGTAAGAACAGAAGTGCGTTACCGAGAACATGACATGAAGAAAGTAAGAGGTTGGCCGAAACTTACTTGGAAGAAAGTAGTAAAATAAGATTTAATGATAGGAGAAATAGATTGGCGTACGGTTTTGATGGAGTGGATGAAAGCTATTAGCATTATGGGGGAAAAGCTTTCCTATGTTCTTGACTGTCCTTTTTAGTCCTTTTTTTCGTAGACATTTTTATACTGTTATTTTTATATAATTATTTCTTTTTCCACAATCGGTCTTGTTTCTATTTTATTTATTTTTGGGTTCATCGACCGCTGATCCCAACTAGTTTGGGATGAATGTAATGTTGATGCTGATGTTGACGTTGTTGCTAATGTAAAAAAGTTATGAGTTCACCCTCAAAAAAAAGTGAAACGGTTATATTGCTGACTCTGGTTTGACATTTCGTATAGGGTATGTGTACGTTGACTCTATCCGCGACAGTTCCTGCATTGAAGCCTGCAGAATGTGTGGACTCTGTTTGCCCTTCAGCAACAGCAGCCCAATACGCAGTATTTTTTTTAGGGCTCTATCTGATTGCCCTAGGTACTGGGGGGATTAAACCATGTGTTTCCTCTTTTGGTGCCAATCAGTTTGATGACACTGATCCTAGAGAGCGAGTGAAGAAAGGGTCTTTCTTCAACTGGTTTTATTTTTCCATTAACATAGGCGCTCTTGTATCAAGCACTCTAATAGTGTGGATTCAAGAAAATATCGGTTGGGGCTTAGGATTCGGTATTCCTGCACTATTTATGGGAGTTGCTATTGCCAGTTTCTTCTCAGGCACGCCTCTCTATCGATTCCAGAAGCCCGGGGGCAGCCCTGTCATAAGGATGTGTCAGGTTTTGGTCGCATCCTTCCATAAGTGGAAAGTCGAGGTCCCTGAGGACAGTAATCTCCTGTATGAAACACAAGAAAAGAACTCTGCTATAGAAGGAAGCCGCAAAATAGAACACAGTGATGAGTTGAAGTAAGTTGTCTTTTTCTTCTTCTCTCTTGTTATTCGAATTTTCCAACTAGTACTAAGTTAGTGTTCCTGCTCTTATATATGTATATATATTTGACTCTTTAGTGGATGCCTAGTAGGAGAGAAAAGATGTGATTATGGACATGGAAATATAAAAATGTCTAGGAAACACTTCATCTTAATTATATGCGTGCAATGTCAACATCTTGCTGTGCGACTATTTTGAAGAAATTATGAAATAGTTCTTGCAGATTTCGAATCACACTCCCAAAATATCATAAGAACAATACCCGATCATACCTTCGCCCTTCTGTGTCCAAATTTTGTACATTTTTTCTTTTTTTTCAGTGTACTATTCCAAATTTACACACATACTACGTGCAAGGCCAAGTTTCGTAGTTTCCCACATATTTTTCTGCTTATCATGCCAGAGAAGATAATAAATTATCGTCTAGCTGAAAGGTGGACAAAGGGCTAACAATCTCTGCTATAATAACAGATGCCTCGATAAAGCTGCGGTAGTCACTGATGTGGAGATCAAAAGCGGGGACTTTTCAAATGGCTGGAGGCTATGTACAGTCACTCAAGTGGAGGAGCTGAAGATTTTGATCCGTATGTTCCCAATCTGGGCCACAGGAATTGTATTTTCTGCTGTATACGCGCAGATGTCTACCATGTTTGTGGAGCAAGGGGAGATGATGGACACTACTGTGGGCTCTTTCACTATTCCTGCAGCATCTTTATCAACTTTCGATATCATAAGCGTGATTTTCTGGGTGCCTGTCTACGATCGGTTCATCGTTCCGATAGCAAGGAAATTCACAGGCAAGGAAAGAGGCTTTTCCGAGTTGCAGCGGATGGGAATTGGCCTCTTTATATCAATTCTCAGCATGTCGGCTGCTGCCATAGTGGAAACTAAGCGTCTCCAAATTGCTAGAGAGCTCGGCTTGGTTGATGAAGATGTCGCCGTTCCCTTGAGCATCCTTTGGCAAGCACCACAGTACTTCTTGGTGGGTGCTGCAGAGATATTCACTTTCATCGGGCAGCTCGAGTTCTTCTACGACCAATCTCCAGATGCCATGCGGAGCTTATGCAGCGCGCTTTCGCTTTTGACTAATTCTCTGGGGAGTTACCTGAGCTCCCTGATCTTGACGATTGTGACGGACGTCACGACCGAAGGCGGGCAGGTTGGATGGATACCTGATAACTTGAATGAGGGCCACCTCGACTACTTCTTCTGGCTTCTAGCTGGGCTCAGCGTCTTGAACTTGCTCGTCTACGTCGTCTGTGCTAAGAGGTATAAACAGAAAAAGGCCTCCTGAGGGTTTTGATCAGATTGTGCCCCTTGAATTTCGTACAGAAGAATGGGGCCTTGCCAAATTTTTCTGCCTCTGAAGCATTTGCTTGCATGGAGGCGTATATAAAGCAATGGCAAGCAGTTCTAACTTCCTCGTCTTGTATTATAAAAACTCTAAAGGATTTCCTTCTGAACATAACTAAACAATGTTTGTTGTGGCAGAAATATATTCTTAAAACATCGCACAATTTCCAATAGTTTGTAAGCAGATATGGCTGAATGCATAGTGCATACTTAACGATGACTCTTATGATTACATGTCTAATTATGGACAGCTGTAATGAGATAATTTCTGTGTTTTTTTTTTTTTTTTGTGGGGGGGGGGTGGGGGGAGGGTCAAAATTTGTTTATAACAAAATTAAGAGCATGATATTTTAAATTTCAAAGAAGATAGAACCATTCTACCCTCACTAAAAAACCTAACGCAAATGTGTAATGGTCGCCTGCCATGAAGGCAGGTGACATGAGGCAAGTGATCCAGGTCCAACGCAAATGGTTGCTCGCTTTTTTGACATCAAATCAATGACACAAAACTGAAGACCCCAATGAATTGAGGTTGGGGATTTGCAATATTCACTCGGTGCTTTCCTATTATATCACGGGCCCGAAATGGTGGGCATGCTTATATTATGATTTATAAGTCGTACAAGTTTTATTTTTTTTCCAAATTTTCTTTTGATTAGAGGATGTAGCTATTGCCTATATGACATGGTCCAAATCCACTTTAAATAAAACACCGTGTAAATCCTAACCAAAAATTTGATTGATTTAAAGGTTTATGATAGTGTAACATTATATATTTATGTGTGTGTGTTGAATTATGTGTACATATATAACAAAAAAGAAAGAAGTATTTGTATATACACGTGTTCAAATTCTCCCATTAATGGGTCACAACTCGCACCCCTTCTCATCGAACCGGATCACACCCGACCGGCAAACGAACCGAGGGGCCATTAGTGCATTCCTCAGTTCGACGCACGGCAGAAGCTGAAGAGAGAGATAGAGAGAGATGGAGGTGGAAGGGTCGTCGAAGAAGATGATAGCAACGCAGGAGGAGATGGTGGAGGCGAGGGTCCCCTTGCCGTACAGAGACCATTGCGCGCACCTGCTGATCCCGCTCAACAAGTGCCGGCAGGCCGAGTACTACCTGCCGTGGAAGTGCGAGGGGGAGCGACACTCGTACGAGAAATGCGAGTACGAGCTCGTCATGGAGAGGATGCTTAAGATGCAGAAGATCCGCGAGGAGGAGGCCAAGCTCAAACAGGGCTTCAAGCAGCCGGCCATTCCTCTCATCCCCAAACCCGCCAATGCTTAGCTCCTCCGTCTTTCTTTCTTCTTCTCAAAGGTCAGTTTTTTGGGGAGATTTCTTCTTGTTGCGACTTCTTTTCCGCGCCAGCAGATTTGGGTTTCGTTTTTCGGTTGTTGCATATGGATTTCCATTCGTAAATCGTTTGTTTCCGTCGTCGATTTTTGATTGATGGTTTATTGATTGTGGGTGTTAAGGAGCATCGATATTGTGTCTGATTGTGCTTGTTGGGATTTAGAGGGTGAGGATTTCTTTTCTAGGGTTTGTATGTCAAAATTATGGGATTTCGAGGTGGACGTGCTTATTGGATTGTAGATTAGTGGCTTTTTGTTATGATGGTCCTGTGTACATCCATTGCTGATGGTCAAAATTTGAACTTGTTGGAGAACGGGGAACGGCTTATTGTGTAACATAAGGTTGAAGGTTGAATTGATAAACTATGCGAATTAACGTGTCCATCCATCTTCTATTTAAGGTTATATCTTGGTTAGGGGATCACCTCTCATCAGTGTTTGCCGTCCAAACCTCACGAGCTTCTATGAGTGTGTTCCCTCTCTGCCAACACCTGTAAAAGGGAGGATTCCCTTTTGCTGAGCTTCTTCTTTGGTTTGTGTTTTGGAATGACACTTCGGAAATTTTAAGGTGTTCTTTTCCACTCCTTGTTGATTGGGCGGCCCGGGGAATGTGTATTTGCGGACGCTGATTGTTTTTCTTCCTTTGCTATTTCCTCATTCATCCGGACCCGTCTCATGCTTCTTATTGGCGATTATTCATAAACTGCATATTGACAGTATCAGGAGTTCATCTTCAAAATGACATCGTACACAAACACAACAGATTGCCCTTAGCGGATTAATGCTGCAGTGGACTTTGTGCTTGTTGCTATACAAACAGCCTGGGAAAGATATCTTACAGTCTTTCTACCAAGTCATATGATGTTTCATTAAGTAATGGCTTGGCTAGGCCTAGCTTTCTTCATAGCTTATGATATCATAAGTGATCTCCACTCCTGGATTTGCCAAAACTCTGGCATTTGCATGCAGATAGGTATAGCAGCAAGAATTATTCGTTGCTACAGAATGTACCTGACTGGAGAAAAATGGAAGTAAATTTCCAGTAGAGTTAGTTCAGACTGCACTTACGTGCCCTTTATGACTTTTTCTGAATGGAAGCTTTTGTAGATTGATTGTTTTTGTCTCCATTCTAGTTGTTTTTTTTTTCATCACCATTCTCTTTAAGTTTTTCTATTTCCATTTCTTATTTGACGGGACATCCTTTTGGATATGCAGTAGGTTCTATTTCTCTTTCTATAATAAGTTCTTCATCCATCACTATGGCTTCTTTTTTCTAAGCGAAAATTTGTTCTTCTGTAGATAGACCTCTACCGACATGAGATTATAAGGGTTACTTATCCTGTCTTTTGGATTTCTTCTATTGTGTTTATACTGAGCTCAAAACTGTCATACTTTGCTCGCATGTTAAAAAATGTTGTGGATAAGGATCGAGCATGTTTGCATTAGCATTTTCTACCCTGTCCAAGTAAAACATGATCCCACAGATAGACGGCTCTTTGGAGGCAACTTTCAGCTATATTGTAGTTTGTGAAGGAAGATTTTCTTTGCTTCTTATGGCTTTGATAAACCTCTCTGCTTATACTATTATAGCCCAAGATTCGCCTTGCCTTGTGATTTGTTGCAATTCATTTGCTTATCATAGAGAACTCTGATTACTTGACTTCACAGCACTCTTCACCTGATGTAGTATGAGTAGTAGGTTGGAGTTGCTCATTTAGCTTTATGCAGTGAATATCTGTTTTCATGCGGAATTTAGTCCTGACGTCTCTTTTGGTAACAGATGCATACTAGTTGTAGGATTATGTGATTTCACTAGAAAAGAATCAGGATATCGGAGAATACAGTAATATACTTCAGATGTCAACAAGATGGGCTAAATATTGTAAGTCAGTTTCCTTTGAACTTCTTAACAAAATTGGATATTCCATCTTAACAATCGCATTTGACAATCTCATGTGAGAAAAACTGTTATTTGTTCTAAAGTGCTATTATAATAGAGCTTTCTTCATTTACACTAATGTATTAAGCGATCTAATTAGATGCATTGTCTAATTGAAGAGTTGCAAAGACATTAAGTACTTCATAGTACTCTCTCCCTCCCCCCCCCACCCCCCCCCCCCCCCCCCCTTCCCTACCTCCCTCCCTCCCTCCTATTTGGGTGAGAACCCAGTATACTGTCATTGCAGACTTACAAAATTGATTGAAGTTTGCAATGGTGGTCTACTGTTCGATTTGATCAAGGACTTTTTGGAAGGGCCTCCGCTTGTTCTTCCAAAAAAAAAAATTGTAATAATATTCATGAAAATTGGAGCATCTCCATAACACATTGGAGACCTAGAACTGAAACGTTTTTATAAATTTTGCTTTATTTGGGCGTAATGAGTTAGCAAGACAACAAAGGTCCTATTAAAGATTATTGCAATCTGAGGGGAGGGGGTGGGTGGGACTTTTGGTGTAGCCTAGTAGAGATCTCTACTGATTACTTCATTGTGCTCCTGAAGCTATTTGATGCACACACCTTCTTACTGTTCTACTGAAGATCTACACATCTAAAGGAATGCTTTGATAAGTTACACTAACGTAGGAGAAGGAAAATGCTACAGGAAAAGATATCAAGTATGAGAGGGTGTTTGGAACATAGAGACAGCAATTAATGCATTTCATCTAACAACAAAGATGTCAACCTCGGTAAATGGATAATAGGGTTCACAAATTGATGCGTGCCCGTGTTTTTTTTTTTTTTTGTGGTTACGTATTTCACCCATCTCGTTCACCCTATAAATAATCAGGCATTCAGTCATTTGTATGAAGTTTTAGAAAGTGGAAACAAGTAATGTAAAATAGCAGTTTCTAAACACTTGAACGTTCCTTATTCGGATCTTGCAGTGCCTTAGAGTTCCAAATAGTACTCTTCATCGTGGATGCCTTTACATGGTGTCTCTCTCAACAGTTGTTAGAGCATCTCTTCCATAGGATTGATTCTTAAACTGAAAGGATGTGAATGCATTAACTGCGAAGCTCTTGATTCTGTTTCTGATCCCAATAGTCACTTTGCAGGGAGCTCGAGCATGGGTGCTTTTGGTGAAAAAGTTGCTTCATTTATCTGCTCACTGTTCGTTGAGACTTATATGCATGGGCATAATTGCAAGGAATATTGGTACCTTCATCCTCTCTTACTTTTGCTACTTTTGTCTCGAGTCATGGAATAAACGGAATATCAATTGTGATGTACATGTTAAACTGGTTGGAGTCTCTCTTTGGGTCAACATTTTGTCTTTCTGGACCCCCATGAGAATAATGTCTCTCCGATAAGGTGAAAATAGTATTTCATATTAGACTAGTTTTTTGGTGCTTGGTTAAAGGAAGTGAGAATAAATTCCTTCCTTCCACAGCTTAGCTTCGGTGGGGCTTGTTTTCTCCTGTCTTTAACCAAAGTGGACTTGGTTTGACCAAGTCAGTCATGCCAGGTCGTTCTAGTTCCCATCGTATGATGTCCTGATTGCTAAAGGTCATACTATCGAGTAAGGTAAGATGTTGGCATATCATCAAGCAAAAATGTTGCACTATCGTAACAATTTTTTCAAAGATTTGGAGAGCTTGATGGTTTAAGCAGCATGATTGGTTCCAAGAATTTGATGGACTAGGCAGTAGGATTGTCATACTTCAAGTAAACAAAAAATTTAAGAGAAAATTTATTGCGTAATGTGGTCTGAGAAGTTTCATTTCATATTAAACGTCAATCTCTTCATTCGTAGTTAATATGTTTCAGTTAGCCGGATGCTGCCATTACAAGTATTTCCATCTTAAGATTCCTTTGAGCGCTGAGATACCAGCTTGTTCTGACACTCTTATTCAATAGAACAGAATGGAATTTGCTGGTTTTAATTTGTTTGGGTTTATGTTAGCCGGGGAATGTGATCCTTTTTCCATACACACATAGTTACATCTTCACTTAGATGAGAAGCAGGGATATTGCTGGTTGTGTGAAATGTTGAAGTAAGCTGCTGGCGGTGGTAGTTGTCATGGTGAATATAGGATTTGGAAAAGCTGTGGTGGTACTACTCAGACCTTAAAGTCAGGGCGGCCATGGTGGTGGTAGTGGAGGTGAAGGTGGAAATAAAAGAGACGGTAGAGCATGATGGTTGCTGGGTTAGGTGAATGTCGTGGGAGAACATAATGGTGGTGGACAGATGGAGATGGCCTTGTGGAGGTTCTTGGGGTGCAATCGCAGCCCAAAGGTGGCCATGAAGAAGAGTTGGAGTTGGAGGTGGAGGTGGAAGTGAAGTGATAGAAGTAGAGCTGGCAAGACTGCCTGTAGTGGAGTAAACTGGAGATGGTGGTAGCAGTAGCTTGTGGAGGACTGGTGGTTCCGGGTCAGTGGTGGTGGAGGGAGTGGCGGGGGACTGGTGGTGAAGTTTTTGGTTTAGGAGGGAAGTTAAGAGGTTCCGGTTAAACCAAGCTTCGGCCGTTTCCTCTCGCAACTTTGTGATCAAGATGGCTTTAAGCCCGATAGACCCTTTTTGCCCAAATATTATGCTTTAGCGTATGGGTCCCCTATTAGTGCGCATCGACTTCTCTACTATATGAGATGTCCTCATTCCCTTTTTTCCCCCCTCTCAATTTTGTATATAATGGTCGAATTCATCAGCTGCGAAATGGATTGCCGTTGCCTTGCAGGTACATCGCCTTCGATCCTGCTATAGCTTGCGACAGCTTTCAGAAAGTTGTTTCGCTTGGCCTGGCGGATTGCAATGCTTCACATCGTAGCAACCATAGTTATACGAACAGCTCTTAAAAGGTGACTTCGAGATTATTCAAATGCTCTAAAACTAAATTTATATCTGAAGAATCCGTGAGAAGCTTGATCATGTTAAAACAAGTTCGGTGCTTCATGTCAGTCGAGCCGAAGGGCCATTCGCTCTACACCCAAATTGGACGTATGCCCAAATTGGGCTCATTCTAAGGCCGGATCAGGAGGAGGCTCAAATCCACATGAGCCAACCAAGTACTGAAATGTACTCAATATGATCATCAATATTTCGGCCTGATTTCCATTCGGGTATCGAGCAAACTTCAAAGCTCTCTTTCACTCTTTGCCCACATGCACAAACGCGTCGCCATCTAGAGTTGCCATCTAGAGTCGTTCTACGCATGACCAAACGGGCCTTTTGCCTTCCCGTTGTGTATCTCGGTCTCTCAGTTCGCCTCCAAGTTAGGACTCTCACGTGCTCGCCAACAGGCACATTCCTAATTAGCTATGCACATTGATGTCCATATATTTATTTTTTGCACGAAGAAATCTAGTGGGACTTAGAAATCTTGATATTTCATAAGCACAGGTCAACCAATGCATCTGCTGATGAACCTGCTCTAGCTCTACCCGCAAGGTCTTTTATCCTTAATCGAGGGGTGTCGTCTCGTGGGTCACGTTTTTAACCTAAAACAGACCAAACTTAAAAAAGATTAGAAGAATTTTGTGAATACCATCATTTATTTAAATGAATGTATGGTTTGATATTTAAATATTTTAACCGAATAGGCTATCATAAAATTTGAAATTTACTACAGATCTTATTAGGAACTAAGTCATTAGGAGATATCCCACCTCATGAAGCCATTGATGAACACTTACAGTTCCACCCATTAACGAATCGAGTCGATAATTTTTTCCATGACGACACCATGACCAACGCAACGTTTCACCTGCTCGAACGTAAACGTTGTTGCACAACACAACAATTGATTAAGTAGCCTTTAGGGTTTAACCAAAACTTTGGGAAAACCCAAAAATGCGGGAGATTCAAAGTTACCTAACATTTGATTTTGGGGCCCCCCTCCCTCCCTTTTTCTAGAAGATCAAGTCCTCATGTGTGCGCATTTGGTAAGCCGGAATTTGTTGCGCACGTGTCAGGCGCACGACGTGGCATCATTCCAATCAGACCATCAACTCTCATGTAATCACATATATACTTAGCCGAAAAAAGAATTCCGCCTCGTATTGGGCTTGATTACGTGCGGGCAAAGCACGAAATGCAAAGAGGAATCCAGCATTTCGGACAAGGAACAGAGCACGATCCACCCCTTTTTTTCAAATGTTCAAATCGACCTAATTCCAATCAAAGAAAGAGAAGTCAAAAAGAGGCGGGACCCACCCCCATCAATCACCTTTCATATATACACGTATATGCATAAATATTCCCCGGGGCGAAAGTGGTGGACCATGCTTTAGAGAATGTTCATCGTCGTATTATTTTAAGAAACCCTAGATTGTCACAAAAAGTCCACATTTCATGCTCCATATTCCATGCACGATAAAAATACGATGATAAATTGCCATCTCTCTCTCTCTAACTTTTTGTCTTTTGTTGCATGATTTTTCCATGCAGAAGAGAGCGAGAGACTTCCCCTCCCACTAAACTCGGTCTCTCTCTTCCACCCATTTGCTATTATCTTATCATTTAGCGCATATGATGCTGCACCAAATCATTCTTATCTTTGACTAATCACCTTGATTAATCAATAAACCCCTAGCTTCGCCATAAAAGGGCTGGAGGAAACTCCCCCCTCTTTCTTCAAGTTCGTAATCATGGTCAAATCATGCTTTAGGGTGAGATCTTTGACTCCCCTCGTTGCATTATTTGCAGACTTTTCTTACCTTTAACTCACCTCATTTTCACAAACTCTCTCTCTCTCTCTCTCTATACACCTCCACGGCCAACGTTTTTCTTTCCTAGCTTTCTTTAATGAGTCGAAGACTAAGTCGCCCACAAGGGTCGTCGGTCGTTTTAAGTTTGTACCCGAAAGAAGGGGTGGCTTCCTCATGAATTTCTTACTCATTTCATTAAAGACGGGATCTTAACGTGGAATATTTAGCTATATTGTACGCTATTTCCGCGTCATATATTATGTTATTTTTGTTCTACATGTGCTAAGGACTTTGAGAATGGCATCCAGGTTGGAAAGTGAAGGTCAAGATTCACTATGCAGTGGCCAAGCATCTTGGAAAATCAGCAAGTCCTGATGCGTGTGTGTGGGTCCGTGTGAATGGCATGCATAGCCACTGCCTTTATTAATGCGAATGTAGCTGTTAGCTCAGATGTTGTCCCTACTTAAACGTTCATTTTAGGGATGTTAGATACTCTGAAAAGTGAGCCAAAGTAGTTCTCATAAACGATGGGGGTGACTCTAATAGATGGGTATTTGATGGGGAAAATGTCAAAAAAAAATATTAAACCTATTATATTAGTGCTGATTCAATTTTAAACCTTTTAATTATGTCAATTTCGGCTCTAAACATTTTTTATTTGTACCAATTGAGTTTATCTTGTTAATTTTTGCCGGAAGTCGTTGACGTGGATGTTAGTCGTCCAACATGGCACAACTAACGGTAACATGGAGATTTTTATGTTCTGATTTTTTCTTATTCTTTTTTCTTTAATCTTTTTTTTATTGAGGACTAGCGACCCCCTACTAATCCCACGCGAGGGAATCGCGGCCCTCGGCACCCACAGATCCTCAATAAAAAAAAATACAGAAAAGAACGCGAAAAGAAAAAGAAAAATCCAAAAAAAATAATATAAGATCATTTTAAATAGTCCATGTGAGCGCCGACCAATGTTCATGTCAACGGTTTCTGGCCAAAAGTGACTGGGTAAACCCAGTTGGCACAAAAAGTTTAGAACTAAATTGGCACAATTAAAATATTTATAGTTGAATTGGCATCGATGCTACACTTTTCCCAGTATTGAATGACATATAAAATCAATACGTGAAATGGTTGTCCTATTTCACCATTTTATAAAATTTTAGAATCTTCATTCCGTAAAAAAAAAATTGCCTGAAAAATAATTAAGTAAGCGGGATTTTTAAATAATAACTACAGTTCTTGTTACAAAGTAGATTCGTTATATAAATAAACTAACATTTCTATTTGAAGAATGCTCGTGTAGAAAGCTTCTTATTACATCGGCTATGACAAAATGTTCACCTATCTATTATGATCGCTCCGTAAATTGACAACTAACATGAAAACTATAAGAGAGTAAGGATGCATACTACCATGAATTTTTCATATGACACGTGCCGTAATGAATTGTCTATAACCTATTTGTACTAGAGATGCGATATACATTAAATCAACGTTGTCCTAAGATAAGAAATTATCAATCAGTATCGTCTCTAGAGATGGAAATCGAGAAAAAGAAAAACCCTTAAAAATGCATTATTTTCGGCATGAGCACATTTTCCTCTCGGAGGGATAAGGATTAATTAATCGAAAACAACGATGAAATGTTCTTTAAACTCATCAAATCACCTAAAAAAAAATTGTAATTCATGGCGATTTCTTACGGGATTCTCCTCTAATGCAGTGAGAAACACGTTAATTGATAAACTAGGGTTTAACTAAGATGAAAAGGTCTTCCGCTTTTTGCACGGTGTATAAGCAAAGAGAAAGCTCATCAATCTATAAAAGCAAGAGCAGCGACTCAATCATTTCCACCTAATTCAATGCCTTGGATCAAAGAGAAGTCAAACGACGAAGGGGCCCTCCTCCTCAATTATTGATGCAAGTAGGAATTTACGCGGTCTTCTCGGGATAAAGATGAAATGTATGTGGAACAAGTTAGTAAAATGCTCCAAGTAATTCAAACCCAACGATGACTTGTGAGGTATGTCCACTTCATTACGTGCCATCGTTCGTTATCCTCTCAAATCTTCGCGAATTTGTCGTCAGGAAGAAAGACGATAGTACACGCACGTAATTGAAGTTGTTTAAAGGAGGTATGTAGGTTAAAAGAATGCTTAACCACTAGCTCGGTCAAATAGGTAAGTCGAATTAGGACAAAAATGGCCCAACTCATATTGATTCATTTAACCTGTTTTGACATATTTTCATGAAATTTAAATTTAGCTACCCATACCTGACCCAACTCATATTGCCAAAAAATGATGTATTTAATCCAATTTTAAAAAAATTGTATTAATTTTTTTTTTGTTGTTTTCCTTTTTTTTTTGGGAAATGATCAAATTTCCTTCTTCCTCCGCCGACCGGCCAGTACCCTGGGGAGCTCGAGGTCGCTTGAGGCTAGCAAGGCTCAACCTCGCATTGGCCGTACCAGCCATTCGCGATAGAGGAATAGGGAAAAAGAAAATTAAAGAAAAAATAAAATAAAGTAATTAAATAAAAATCAAAATATTAAAATAGTCAAATTTTTTATACAAAAATAAAATCACGGCCCTCGCTAGATTTTGTACAAGAAAATAGAAAAAGATAATAATGGAATCCAAAAAATTTATTTATGACTCATTTAAGATAGTTTTTTTTAATCGCATTTTTAAGGTAGTTGGTTAACCCATTTATGGTGAAAACTACTAAAAAACTCCTAAACATATTGCAATTGTGCTAATTCAGACCTATACTTTTTTTTTATTAATTCAATCCTAAATATTTTGCATTTGTACCAACTCAGTCCATTTGGTCAAGTAGCGCTGACGTGGCACTACCAGTGTTGACGTGGATCTTTTCTAATAATATTTTAATATTATTTATTTATTTGTTCATTTTTTCCTTTCTGTCTTTTTCTTTTCTTTCCCCTCTATGGTCGACAAGGGACACCGAAGCTTGCCAGTCCTCGGAAAGCCTCAACCAAGTTAGAAGAGGCCATGGCGGCCATGGATGAGGCGGCCTCGCCCATATCTGGACAAGGCCATGGCCACTTTCCCCTGTGGCTGTGCCTCATGAACCGATAACATCGCGAGGTTTGGCCACGGGTGAGCGAGGTTGCCTTGCCTTGCTTAGATATGGGCAAGAGCAATCTTTCCAATGCCTCACCCAACCTCCTCTAGATCTAGACAAGGCCACCTCACCTACTTGCAGCCGCCTTGGCCTCATCTAGGCTAGGCAAGGGCGGTCGGTGGCTCACGTCCCTCGCCAATGGTCAGCAAGTTCCGATGACCCTCACCGACCAAAGGGGGAAAGAAAAAACAAAGATATAAAGAAAAGAAAAAATGGAAAATCAAAGAAAAATAAGTAAGTAAATATTAAAATATTATTAAGAATTATGCACGTCAATGCCAACAACGTCACGATAGGGCCGGCTGACCAAATAAACTGAATTAACACAATACAAAAGGTTTAGGGCTAAATTGGCACAATTGCAATAGATTTATGACTTTTTTTCATAATTTTTTCAATTCATGACTCATTTAGGACCCATTAAGTTGTTAAGTAATGCATTTATTACCCAATTAGACTTACATTTAAAGCTAAATGCAATATATTTATAACCGTCGCAACTAAATATGGGTTGATATATGGGTTTTAGTCTATTAACAACCCCTTCTCCCCTTCTCACATGGAAGCAGGAAAAACAATACATGAAACAAGATTTTTTTTTTTTTTTACGTGCTAGAAATTTTACAAAATCAAGAAAGAATATAACTCTAAATCCATGTACAGAGGCACGGATACCACACATAATAAAATTAAACACCTAAGTTTCGATCGAAATCAGATTTCTCGACATGTTAGCTAAGTATGGTTACTGTTCTTGAATTGATTGATAAGAATGAGGAGGGTTGATACCTTCACTTCTTTTAGAGGGGCTTTGATGGATAAATCATAAGATTTCAAAATATAAAGTATAGTACGATAGGGGACCATATGCATAGCAAAGATCATATCCTCACACGTCGTCCATGCATCGCATCTCCTTTCTGCACTATTGTCCTACAGTGACTATCCAATTATATCACTACTGCATCGAGATATGGAAAGATCAGTGTTGTTTTATCACCTTAGTATAAATGCATTGAAAACAAGTCCAAGGTAAAATGATGGAAACAGGTTGGTCTGATCAAATTGCTCGACTTGGCCGAATTCTAACGGAAAATGAACTGATTTTGAGTTTCGGCCTAGGTATGAGATAGCATCGCAGACGAGATAATTGTCCAAAAAGTCTTACAAACATTATATGATAGCCAATTCCATCCTAAATCATTCGACTTTATTATTTTAGTTCTAAATATTTTGACAATTTGACATTTTATGTTAGGATGCACGTGTGTTAGGATGCACGTGTGAGTTGTGTTAGAAAAGTCTCACATCGAAGAATTGATGTGACATTGAGCAGTTAATATATCTAAGTTGGCTTAAGTTTTTTAGTGACTTAAGTTTTTTAGTGACTTAAGTTTTTTAGTGACTTAAGTTTTTTAGATTGGAGTCTCACATAACTCATTGACTTAAGTTTTTTAGTGAAGGTGGGTCCAACTTGATATATTAATGGGCTCGGACTTAGGCTCACTCTTGGCGATCTCCCTAGGTGAAAGTATCGGACTTTTACTATGCGCTCTCAACAAATGGTATCAAAGCCGATGGTTGATTGGTGAGCCTCCAATCTGTTTCGGTGAATATTTCAAGAAGGACTCCAATCTATTCTAGTGAACATCTCAAGAAGGAATCTGGTAATTACATCTTAAGAAGGAATCTGGTGCCAACGTAGTTTTCTAGCCAAAAGACTTTGTGGTGTAGCAGCGCGGACCTGATGGACATTGATGGATATTCAAGTTGAGATGGAGCCAATGCGATTTTCGGGCCGATGGACATTGTGGTGTAGCAACGGGCCCGATGAGCGTTGATGGAGATTCAAGTTGAAATATGTTGGTGCGGAAGGATACTCGGATTAAGGGGGAGCAAACTTAACACTGAAGCTCACACATAAGGGGGAGATTATTAGGATGCACGTGTGAGTTGTGTTAGAAAAGTCTCACATCGAAGAATTGATGTGGTATTGAGCAGTTAATATACCCAAGTTGGCTCATAACTCATTAGCTTAAACTTTTGAGTTAAGATAGGTTTAACTAGATATGTTAACGGGCCAGGACATGAGCTCCCTCTTGGTGATCTCCCCGAAAGAAGATATCATACTTCTGCCGTGCACTCCCATCAAATGGTATCAGAGCCGATGGTTGATTGGTGAGCATTCAATCTGTTTCGGTGAATATCTCAAGAAGGAATCTGGTGCCAACATAGTTTTCAGGTCAGTGGTCGTTGTGGTATAGCAGCGCAGACCCAATGGACGTTGATGGAGATTCATGTTGAGATGGAGCCAACGGGATTTTTGGCGCCCGATGAGCGTTGATGGAGATTTAATGGACATTGATGGATATGCAAGTTGAGATGGAGCCAATGCAATTCCTAGGCCGATGAACGTTGTGGTGTAGCAACGGGTCCGATGGGCCTGGCGTTAATGGGGATTTAAGTTGAGATATGTTGATGTGAAAGGATACTTTCATTGAAAGGGAGCAAACCTAACACTAGAGATCACACATGAAGGAGAGATTATTAGGATACACGTATGAGTTGTGTTAGAAAAGTCTCACATCAGAGAATTGATGTTGTATTAAGGTGGTATTGAGCAGTTGATATATCCAAGTTGACCCATAACTCATTGGCTTAAACTTTTGAGTGAAAGTGGGTCCAATTGGATATATTAACGGGCTTGGATTTGGGCTCCCTCTTGGCGATCTCCCCAAGCAAAAAGTATCGGACTTCTACTGCGTGCTCCCAACAAAATTAGATTTGATCCTCATCAATTCAAGTATCCTTCCGCATCAACATATCTCAACTTAAATCCCCATCAACACCACGCTCATAGGGCCCATTGCTACACCACAACGTTTATTGGCCCGGAAATCGCGTTGGCTCCATCTCAACTTGCATATCCATCAACGTCCATTGAATCTCCATCAACGCCCTTCGGGCCCGGAAATCGCGTTAGCTCCATCTTAACACGAATGTCCATCAACGTCCATCGGGTCTGCGCTGTTATACCACAACAACCACCGCCCGAAAATCACGTTGGCACCAGATTTCTTCTTGAGATATTCACAGGAACAGATTGAAGGCCCCCCAATTAACCATCGATTCTGATACCATTTGATAGGAGTGCAAACCAGAAGTCAGATATTCACCGGCCCGAAAATTACCAAATTCTTTCTTGAGATATTCACTGAAACAGATTGGAGGCCCATCAATCAACCATTGGCTTTGATACCATTTGATGGGAGTGCATAGCAGAAGTTCGATACCTTCTTTAGGGGAGTTCACCAAGAGAGAGCTCATGTCCAAGCTCGTTAACTCATCCAATCAAACCCAGCTTAACTCAAAAGCTTAAGTTAATGAGTTATGGACCAACTTAGATATATTAACGCGATTTCCGGATCAATGGACGTTGTGGTGTAGCAACGGGCCCGATGGGCATGGCGTTGATGGAGATTTAAGTTTAGATATATTGATGCGGAAAGATACTTGGATTGAGAGGGAGCAAACCTAACATTGAAACTCACACGTGAGGGGGAGATTGTTAGGATGCACGTGCGAGTTGTGTTGAAAAGTCTCACATCGGAGAATTGATGTGATATTGAACAGTTAAAATATTCAAGTTGACCCATAACTCATTGGCTTAAGCTTTTGAGTGAAGGTGGGTCCAATTGAATATATTGACGGGCTCGGACTTGGGCTCCCTATTAGCAATCTCCCCAAGCGAAAAGTATCGAACTTATGCTGCGCTCTCCCAACAATTTAGTTCCAAACTCTTTTTTTTTTTTTTGGTAAGGTTAATTCTAAACCCTTTTTGTGTTAATTTAGTTATAAACATCTTGAAAATTTGACAACTAAAACTACTATTTAGATATTTGGCCGAAGTGACTATATTAACAAATTGTGAACAAATTTATGAGCAAATTATCAAATCATCAAAAGGTTTATGATTAAATTGGAACATCTTCAAAGATTTAAGATAGAATTTGTCACGTCCCGACTCTCGAGCCCGCGACATCCCTTGCCAAATCGCCACCAGGTCATAAAAGATAGCGTCCCAGGCAATTGCTATCGACCTAAGCTTATATTGCGCAAGCGGAACGTACCATCTTCCATTCAATAAAAACACATGGGATAGATAGAAAGTAAAGCCAGATTGCAAAATACAAAAGGCTGATGAGAATAGATGATCCATAACCTTACAGAGCCATCAACTGATAAATACAACCCCATGCTTCGGGGTGGCCCTCTAGGACTCACAAAAAGATACAGGAGTCAGGTAAGGTTAACTCTCATCTATCCCAAAACAGTATTCCCCCACAAAAATAACCACAGTTCCCTGACTACAAAAAGGCCCTAACCCACTACTGGGAAGACTCGACATCCGTGTCGTAATAATCAAACGGGGGAGCCGGGTCATTTGGGTCATCACAAGAACTCTGGCTAGAACGCACAGAGGGGGCTACCGATTGCTCAGGCTCGAGATCGAGCTCCATACCAGGCGCGGGGTCCATCACTTCCCCATCAGGTGTATCAATATCCATCGGGTCCCAAGCGGGGATATTAGGGACCCCCTGTAGAGGTGGCCCCTCAAATCCTCGAAGCGGACCAAAGAGATCCATCCCATCACGAAGATACCAGGCTTTAAAGAGATGTGCCACCAGATGTGGCATCCCTTCATCAACCCATATCGTCGTGATGTGACGCTCCCACATCTGGTCCGTACCTGGTACCGGATGGAGACTGATATCAAGTGATGAGTCAGTGGGGGTGCCGAACCGCACCGGTCTTTCCATTACTTCGGACCTGAAAAACAATTGTCCCGCGACGGGGTGAGAAATGAATCTCAGTGAATCAAGCCTAATCTCGGTTAGGACAATGATTCGCCCAGAACGTCCAAAGTATCACAAGATAACAACAGATATATATATATATATATATATATATATATATATATATATATATATATATCAATCATAACAAGTCTGACAAATCTACCACCAACAGAAGTACAACCACTCAGGCATACACAAGTTCATTATTAATCAATGACCCACGCGACTGGCGTGATAAATACATCAATAGTGCGATCCCGCACTCTTCTGGCAAAACCAGGCTACGTCCACTTTACCCTCTCAGCGACGGCTACTACAAGCTGTGTATCCAGTGCACCCGGCACGGCACTGCGAGTAGGCATTCCTTAAAAAGGAGCTTCGGTCCTTCACAAGCTGCGACCGGCATCCGATAATCCCTTAAAACCGTACGACTGGCACGGGGCATGGATTATCGTGCTTCTGACAAGTCGCAAATTTTCATACAATCTGTACGGTACAAGTACCCACGGTACAAAGCGAACTTGCCAGGTAGCGTCATTGACCCTTTTAATGACCACACAAATTGCACTCGGCAATCAATTCATTGATTATCTTGGATTAACGCCAAAATCCACAAGAAATACAATCAACTCGGCCCCAAGGCCCACAAGATTCCCAATTGAACTTTTCAGCCAGGCAAACAAACCAATCAAGCAATTCACTCACTCTCGAGTAATCGTCTTAACCCGGCAATTTCAAGCTCAATTCATAATAGAAATCTTAATTCTCAGTCAAATTATAGCAATCAATCGTTCGCTCGTCTCTAACCTGTCACTCACTCGCGAGCAACTCAATCAATCAATTAATTGCTAAATTACCACAAATAACCACAGACAAATAATCGATCGACCATGTATCCTAACCATGGTTTCTATCTAAACCGGTCCCGATCGAAATATTTTTTTTTTTATAAATAAATAATTAATTAATTAACTAAATAAATAAAACAGACTAATCCTAAGCGCAATTAGCGCCCTAACCAAGGTTTAGAGTCAACTCACTATTTGAGTTAGCTCGATCGGCGACGGCGGCGGCGGCGGCGGCGGCGATAAAACTAAGGTTTATCGCGCGGCGGGTTGGGCTCAAACTTCGGCGACACCCCGTGGGAGTCCGGCGAGGTCGCCGGAACAGGTGGCCGGCGGCGGAGCTCCGGCGAGCGGCGGCCGGCAGCCTGCAACAGTGAGAAACCAGAGTATTCAACCGGCAATTCACGGTTTTTGGCCGTTTTCCGGCGACATGGGCCGGGACAAGGCCGGCCAGGGGTCGGGGGCTCACCTAGGGGTCAGTGGGGGTCGGCCGGGACAGGTGGACGGCGGCGGAAGGCTGCCGGCGACGGCGGACAGCCGCGAACAGTGGCTACCCTGTTTTTGCGCCGAAACAGGGCTCTCGGTCGGCGGCGGTTTCCGGCGGCCACGCGCGGCGACCGGCGGAGCTGGGCTGGGTGGCGGTAGAGGAGACTCAGGGGAGTCGTTTGGCGGCGGCGGTGTGGTACGGCGGCGACGGTGGCGGCCGAAACGAAGACCGGAACAACCCGGTTCAAAAACAGAGTACCGAGACTTTCGGGCCGGATTCCGGCGACTCCGGCGGCGGACGGTCGGTGACGAGGGGTGGGATCGGTCGAGGGGGAGTCGGGGGTTAGCTGGGTGGTGGTGGTCGGCGTCGGTGGCGGCCGTGGCAGCCGGAGGAGGCCGCGGAGCCCTCGGTTCCCCTGACCCGAAACAGGGGACGCTCGACCGGGTGGTTTACTTCGGCGAAACGGCGGCGGCGGCGGCTCGGCCGGGGTCCAGGCGACGGCGGCGAGTGGCTGGGGACGGTGGCTGCCGGTGGGGGTGTGGTGGTCGCGAAAAATGGCCACGAACGGAGGAGGAGTCGATCGGCCAAGGGAGCTCTCGGGCAAGAGAAGAGAAAAAAAAAAGAAAGAAGAAGAAGAGAAGAAGACAACAGCAGAAAGAAGAAGAAGGAAGCAGCAGAGGCGCGCACGTTGGGCAGAACAATGGAGGGCCCACCTTGACTTTGAAGACCAAAATTTAATTTTTTTTGTCTTATATGAATGAATTATTGGGAGGGCAAAATGGTAATTTTGGCGCGCCGGGACTGAAACGAAATTTTTGGTGTACTGATCGATGGGTAATTTCGGCAATTTCACTGGTCAAGCTCGATCAGGGTTAAGCTCGTTTGCAAAAACGGCAATTTAAAAATCGCCACGGATTAATTTCGAAACTCAATTCGAAATAATCTAAAGTTCGGAATTCGTCCAAATTTTCGTCTTTTCAGTCCTTATAGTCCAAAATGGCGTCGACTATGAATCTACATTCATATCATTAAATCGACTTCCGGCACTTACAAGGGTTGAATTTCTAGGACGTCACAGAATTGGCCTCCGAATAATAGTTTTATGACTTTCTTGATAATTTTTCTCATTGCAAACACCGAAATGTCGAGTCTAGGAGGGATTTTTCCCTTTTGCATAAACAAGCACTAGAATACGCCATCCCAATTAAGTTAGCACACCCAAATAATATTGCCAAATTTTCCAAACTAATTGAAGTTGTTCGAATCGACACTTAAAAGTGCCCTTTTTGGGTGCTTTTTTTTGCTCGATAACTGAAGTTGAGATGACAGAACGACCGAGGATAAGTGGAGTTATCAGTGGAATCCCGTGGAACGATCACGGAATAAGTCGAGTGATTATAGAAATCGGCACGCCAGATTCAAAAGGGTCGGATTTAGGAATCACAAATTCATGATTTCAAGCAACTTAACTCGTCCATACCTATCTGGGGACGGCATTCATCAACCCAAACTCAGTTATTGTGCCAAACCTGATTGCACGAGGATTAGCTTTTGAATATCCATTGCCAAGGGATTCTTCTCTAGGGGGCACCAAAAGAGTGCCTTGATTTACGGTCTATGTCAAGAATGTGCGATGAAAAGGACTCGAGAGTGGAGCGATGTCTTTTGACAAAAGACTTTGGCATGGACTGGGACCAGCACATCTTCAATAGAGCAGCCAAGTCGTGCATGAAATTTGGAAAACCACACCCAAGGTTTTCTATAGAAATGAATTATTTTTGAAGCTCGCTCCTGCAAACTTTTTGTGGAGGCCATAGGGGCAATGTTCCCATCTCTCACGTCACACGCCAAGTTACCCCATTCAAGGGTTCACACAGAAAAGAAAATTAAAATTCTATTTACTGCCCCTGGAATACTTCACTGTAGATTAGAAAAATATTGTCGATCTATTTACTATTTTTGTTGTGAATAAATATATTTTGGGTGGGATTTTTTTTGGGGGGGGATAATTGTTTGAAAAGTTATAAACATATTGTATGAATGCCCTAATCCAGTGGAGCCGCCGGCTTCTAGTTCAGAAAAAAAAAAAACAAAGAGAAAAGATTAAAAAAAAATTAAAAAAATCGAAAAAAAATTATTTTAAAATGTTAAAAAAATTGGCTGCGCCAGTATTGGTGGTGCCAAGTCAGCAATTTTCGGCGAATAAGACTAAATCAACAAAAGACGAAAAGTTCTAAACCTATTGTATGAATGCCCTAATCCAGTGGAGCCGCCGGCTTCTAGTTCAGAAAGAAAAAAAAAATCAAGGAGAAAAGATTCAAAATTTTAAATAAATTGAAAAAATTATTTAAAAATGTTTAAAAAAATTGGCTGCGCCAGTACTGGTGGTGCCAAGTCAGCGATTTCCGCCGAATAAGACTAAATCAACAAAAGATGAAAAGTTTTAGGACCAAATCGGTAAATTTAAAAAGCTAAGGAATGAATTGACAAAATTATTCTTTCAATAATATCAATTTAGTCTCAAACTTTATAAAATTTTGCCATTTTAGTTCTTCAACTATTATTTAGATAATAGGCAGTAATGATTATATTGATAATTGTCAAGAGACTTATGATTAAATTGACACAATTAAAATATTTAGGATTAAATGAGTAAATCGTCAAAAGATTACATAAATTAGCGTAATTAAAATATTTAGAACTGAATTGACGATAGGTATAGAAATTTATAGATAAATTTATTTTTATGTTCATTCAAAAAGTTGTCGGGAAGAAAATGCAAAAAGTTACAGACATCTTAGTGGACGAACCCAACTCAAGGGGCGTCTTTGACTTCAGAGCAAGCGCACATCCGGGAGGACAGTTGGTGCTTTGGACATCTGAGGTTGATAAACACGTTGTTTAAGGAACGCAAGTTGCTATTTTCTGAAATAATTTCTGGATTACTTTCAATTATATAAGTTATGCTATGTCTTAGGATTGTCGAGGAGAAGATTTCTTATGTAAGGATCGTGCACCGTAGAAAGAAAGAAACTCGAGAATGACGGACAGCGGATGCCGGATGGAGATCAAATTCAAACCATTCCAACCGTAATTTGTAATCCTGCTCATACATTTTTCCAGGCGATTAAGTGAGATTCGTTCTTTTGATTGGTGGATTATCGCTACGCACATTATCGATATTTATATTTAATTAAGTGTGCATTTGAGTAATGTTTGGCGATTTCCTAAAAAAATAGAACAACCTTTGACATGGAGACGGGGATAAATAACTTACAATAGTTCTTTAGGCTCTACCGCGACTGGATTTTGTTACATGGGTGTTCAGTTTTTCAAACTTATCTTCGCATTATTTACATTTATACCAAAAAATTTATGGAAATATGATGCCACATATATACTATATATATCGTTGTCAACACCCCCTCATTCTTCGTTATGTTTTCATATCCGTTAGATTAAAAATTTTAAAACTTTAAAAATTTATCCAAAAAAAACCCAATTCAATTCACTTCCAGATGGATATGAAAGTACATATTTAATTTGATTTAAGGTTGGTTTTGTTTCGCAAAAAACTTTATGCTAAATGAAAACTAATTTCAATTTAATGATTTTGAACAAAAATAATAATTAATTTTCCTTTGTCTGGTTCGATGTTTGGATCTCATTTAGAAAATATTTTCAATTTAACGACTTTGAAAAAAAAAATTAAAAATATTTTAAATTTTATTTCTAATTATTTTTTTCTATTTTCTTATTGCTTGGCCTGTGGCTGGCTATATCCACGATTGGAGACTGGCCAAAGGCGGGGGACGAGCTCTCCCTAGGCCGGCAAGTCTCCACTCGCCAGATTCCAGAGACCCAAGCCGGCCCCAGGCGAGTTCATCCCTCGCCAGAGTCACCGACCTCCGAGCGAGCTCGAAGCAAACACCCCTAGGTTGAATTCTAAATTACTTTTTTCTTTTTCTATTTAATTTATTCTTCTTCTTCTTTCCTTTGATAAGCATAACAGGGGGAAAAAATCAACATCATATACAGTACAATTATTATTCCTCTGCAGAGTATATTTAATTCTGCACGAAAGATGACGAGGAACAGAGTAGCCCCGCCCCGTACACACTGACGAGACTGGTCAAAGCAAACAAAAAATTTTAAAAATGAAATAATTAATTCACGAAAAGGTCTTTTTCTACCCAAAAAAAAAAAAAAAATCCGTCTCGCAAGAATATATTATATTGCAAAAATCGCACTCCTTTCTCTTTCGCCATCATCAACTCAGCACACTTTCATCTCATCGATGTGGATTTCCCAAATCCCCATTTCTGGAAAATTCTCTCCTTCTTTGTTCACTAAATCAAATTAAATTTCATTTTTCAATTTATTAAATTAAATTAGATCAATATATATAAGAAATTTATGTATAATTTATCAAATTACATTATGTACGAGATCAATTATGAAAAAAATAATATGAAAGACAACGCGAATTGTAATTGGACAATGAGAATATCAACTATGTTTTTTTATAAATAGAAAAAATTACAATTATAAGTCACACATAAATGTTCTTGAATAGTAAAAAATATGATTGCCTTCAAGCGGGGACCCGTAGAAAAATAGTCATTGTATTTTGAGTGAAATCGAAGACTAAAATAAAAATTATTTATGTATTTAGGTACTTTTAGTCCGGTTGTATAATTTCTGCAAACAAGATGACTGAAATAAGATGTAAGGTATCAAAGTCTCATGTTATGACTCTAAAGTAAAAATTTTTAACTAAATTGTTTAACATGAAAATTTTTAGTCAATGTAGGATTATGCTCAATAAAGATACATGTTGTCTCAAACTGAATTTTTAAGACTTTAAGAGGCCAAAATGAAAATTGAATTAAAATAAAAATGGTGAGTACTTTTGTGTATTTTTTTCTGACCACGAATATTATTTTTTCCAATTTTTTGTTATTTTTATAATTAAAATAAATCCGAAAATTAAGAAAAAAAATTGTTCAAAATTGATTCATAAAGCTTGGCTAAAGCTTTCAAAATTGATTTTGTAATTTTATGAATTATTTTTTATTTTAATTATTTTTTTAAATAAAGGGATCAAAAATTGTGTGTCAACGTCATACGAGAATAAAATAAAAGACAGTGCGTTCAAAAAAAAATCGAATTGTTTCTAAAAAATATTCTTAATGCGTTTATAAAAAGTGTTCTAGAAATACAGCATCAAGTTTTTTTGTTTCTTGTTTCTGCTCTAAAATTGTTTATGTTTCTCAAAAGTATTCTTGGAATACTTTGAAAACACCTTTTTATCATACGCGTTTCCGTTTCGAAAGTATTTCGGGAACACTTTCGAAACAGAAATACTTTTCAGAGAGTGTTACCATACAGGCCCTAAAAATCGCGATCATCTGTACTTTGATTGACTTTTGTTTCGAAATATTATGTTGAGTATGATTCGTATAATTCCTGCATTTTGATTTCTTTAAGAAAATTAAAATACTTGCGGATTTCTCAACTTATAAATATCAACTACGTACTATCTTCGTGTCCGGTTTTTTTCGTGGCATTTTGAATTTGACATGATAATGCATATTTCGATGGACAGGTGAAACGTACTTTTGCTTGTATTTAAGTTGCAACAGATAAATCGGATTTTTTTTTTTACCCCCCTCACGCTGCGGCAACTTTCGTTGACGCTTTGTATGTCGTGGGATTCTATCATTCCATGCAAATCGAAGCAATTTCTAGAACACATAGAGTGAGTTTCAAATAAGATTGCACGAGTACATCTTACAAAATAAAGAACCCATTCTATGCGCGAACGGATCACTCCCTTTTAAGGCAGGGGTGCCTTAAATCTAACAAGATATGGCCGTCCGTTTTAAAAATGGCTAGCCCATATCATTTTTCTTAAAAAAAACTCATAAAAAAATCACTCCTATGTAAATGATGTAGATCGTTCATTTAAAAATGGACGGCTCAACTGATTTAAGGTATCCATGCCTTGAAGTCAAGGGAGCTGGACCCATTCTCTGCTCGGATCCCAGCATCCCATAGGTACTGAATTTTTGCAGCATTTCCCAAATATTGTTAGCACGACCACCGTTAACGATAACTTAAAGATGTATTTATTTGGCACAAAACTTCACGTTAAAAAAAAATGCCTTTCTGACGACAATATTAGAGACGATATAATCTCATTTGTAGATCCACACATCATCACCGCATGTTTTGTATAAAGCGCTCGTTAATTAGGAGATCGCGTAGTTAGAAATAAATGGCAATACTGTTAGACTGTAGGTTAGCAGCTTCCTAAAAGGAAATGCATTTCGATAAATTAGTTTTTCAGGAAAATAGTTAGTTTTGCTTTGTTTGATGATATTTGACAAAAAAACATATCTAGTATTTGGATACTTTATAAAATCTATCTTTATATTATTATTATTATCCCTTTTTCTTTCTTGCTTCCCCAATCGTCGGGTCCCGGCGATCGCCGACCTCAAGCGAGCTCGAGTTCACTGGTTATGGCGAGGCTCGAGCTTGGTAGACCTCAGCAAGCTTCGAGGTCTAACCAGACAAATCAACCAGTCAAATTTTGAGCTCCTTCTTAGGTCCCTTTGATAAAAGGTACTAGGCTTTGACTATGTTAGTTTTGATTAAGAACCTTCACACGACGAGAAAATGCAATACACTGCACCGTAATGCAACGCGTGAATATTTCTAATGTTCGAGCGTGTACTTATGGACTAAGCTTAGCTCATTACTCGGGCTACGATTCCGAGTGCGGTATTTCATTAGCTCGCGTCGGAGGGTCGCATGCTTCGAGTAATTTGGATGGCGATTTGATAAACTTCGTCTCATCGAACATAAAAAACGATTGTTAAGCCGAGCATAGTGACAATTTAGCAATCGCATTGATTAATTTCCTCCGAAATAAATGAGAAGAAGATCCAAGCCAAGGTACTTGCTTCGTAGAAAGAAATAGTGCATTTTCTTCCGCTTTTGCCCCCACCCAACACGAACAGCAAAACGGACGAATCCAAATGGAGAAGTGTGGGACAAACCGGGTTGGGGCCCGGGGGGGGGGGGGGGTCACGCATGCCGAGGGAAGAGGACTGCACAGGCCAACAAAGCCGGCGTCCTCGAAGCCGCAAACTTTCATTACACGCCCCCCTCTCTCCAGACTCCTCTTGTTTTCTTTTGACGTGAGGGCGAATGCAAGAGGCATAATCATAAATGCGAGGCAGAGGAAGGGGGGGAAAAAAAGAAAAGAAAAAGGTGGAGAGTTGGAGGTGAATAGGGAGGAGCAATAATGATGGATATACTTCCTCCTTCCCCATTGGCGGGGTCAGGTTGAAAGTCAGGGAGAGACGTCAGGAATTCTCCCATCATTCCATTCTCTGCCACCACCTCCTTCCTCTTCATCATTGCTCCCTCTGTCTCTCCCTCCCCCCGTCCCCCTCCTTGGATTCTACGTATAACATTCATGGCTTTCTTTCTCCATCCCAGTGTAATTCAACCTTCCCGTGCTTCTTGTCTTCTTTTTCTTAGGTTTTTTTTTTTTTTTTTTTGCCCCTGGTCAACGAGGGCGACTCCAGATGAGCCGTGTCTAATGTCTGGTTTTAACTTCTCAGATTCCTTAACAACCCTACCCACCCCCATCATTGCTCTTCCTTCTTTCCTTCCTTCCCTCCTCCTTTTTCACCTTTACCAACATGTGACGGAAAACAACACTGTTTGCGATTTTGTCTTGTGAATTTCCAAAAAATGAGTTAGAATGGCAGCCAGCCCAACGCTGCGACTTGTCTCTGGATATATATCATCTTTTAAGGATCTATGTGATAACTATTTTCATTCGAAAAAAAAAAATTCTCATTAATTTTTTTTTCCAATTCTATTCCCTAAATTAATTTCAAAAAATCCGAACGCGTTTGGTAACTACATAAAAATTTTATTTATGAAATAGATATATATTTGATAAACGCACGTAATTTTTGTTCCCGATAATATTTGTTCTTACCAAGTTTTGTCATTTAAGTCGAATAATTAAGTAGTTATTTTGTGAAATTTCGTCTTACATTTCGAATTAATCGAATATTAATTCATATTGATTCTCTTATTTAATACACTATATATTGAAATGTAAAAATAAATATCAAGAATCATCACAAGTCATTTTCACCATTTATTGTGAGGTTTCATTAAACTTTTTTGAGTGAGCGGATAACCAACATAAGCGACACCCTTGTTTCTGCAAGGAAAATGCATCGCACTATCCTGCATCGTGCGCGTTTTCTGTTCAAATAAATCAAACCCTAGTCTTAATTCATCCGAAACTTAACAACGAGATATTGCTAAGTGTTCGCGCTGGTTATTTTATCGTTTTTGAAATTTTGTAAAAAGATACTTAGTCTAAAATACATAATCCTACACAATTCACAATCAGTGATATCAAATGCACAATCAAGGAACCACGAAATTCATGAATCGCATCATAAAATCCTAACAAAGCCCTAAGGGCTTAGAAAAAAGTCGTTCGAGTTTAATTTCAAGCGTGCTTATTATTTTTCTAAAAAGGGAATGAAGTCTATAAAATCTAGGAAATTTATGCCTATATTTATGAAAATAAGGTCAAATTAGCATAATCTATGTTTCTTCTGTTTTTAGGAATCTTTTAATTTTTTTGTGAAGATATCATTGATTTTGTTTTAGGTTTAAGGAAAGGTTACTTCATTCCGTTTTATAACTCTCATAAGTGATTTTCTTTTCGGAATTAATTTGTGTTTTGTTATTGTTTTGCACTAAAATTTATTTTAATTCTCTAAGACTGAGTCATTTATATTACCAAACAGAATCCTCATATTTTTCTGTTTCGAAAAACATAATCAGAAAACCAAAATGATTGTCGTGTAGCCCATATATTTCCCCACACGAGGTACGACGTTGACTCCTCCTTTGAAGCGAGAGAGTCCATAGATCTCATTGTTGTGCCGGAGCAACGACACCATTTCAGTTTGAGACTAGAGCATAGATATATTGTTGATTCTATGGGATGTACAATGCCTTTTGGTGTAAAAGCGGTATGAAATTAAAGTACTACAACAGGCAATTAGTCTGTTGTATTGCTCGACAAACAAGAAAGCTTTGTTCGTTTCATAAAAAATGTGAGATTTCTAGAAAAAAAAAAATTCACAGGAAGTCACTTTTTAAGAAAATGACAATGCATTTCTACGTTTGGCTGGAAACTTGAAAAAGAATTGGAAAATATTTTCGGTATTTTAGTATGGAAAATCATATGTTCCTCCATGCACTCGTTATAATAATTATATCATTTTTTTATTTTCATCTTTTATTTTTCATATTCAAAATTTTACTTCTTATTTTTATTTTTTATCCTTTTTGTTTTATTTTTTTTTTCTTTTGCCTTCTTCTTCGGCCGGTCACCAAAGGAATAAAGAAAAGAGAAAAATAAAAGAAAGAAAAAATAAAATAAAATAAAAATAATTAAAAGAAAATGAACGTGAAAGACCAAAGGAAGAAAAGACGAGGCAAAATAATTTCTTTCTCTCAAAAAGGGAAATCATTTTTTCCTGTTTTTTTCATGGATGGAAAATATTTTCCTCGAATCATTTATTATTCTTGAATTGAATGTTGAAAAATCTAGAAAAAATATATATTTTTTTAAAGTTATTAACAGCGAAACGAATGGAGTCCAAGTACTTTATTATACCGAATGAAACTCAGTAAATGCAAGTTTGTTATCCCACGTCGTGATCCGGTCTGATGTCGACACATATTCAATTAAACACACCACACGTTGCAAAGATTTTTATAAACCAACCAATTAAGACACTACAACACAAGCTCATCCTAGCTTTATAGTTTAGTAATTTTTGTGCTTTACTGAATTGACCTTGGGGGTTTTTTTTTTTTTGGTGGGGTCTAAACCTTTGGGATTTGCTACAGGCAAATCGATGAAGCTACGTACATAATCCACTGCAGATCCTGTTATTAAATTTTTACCATCATTTTTTTTTTCAGGTGAAGAGAGGGCAGCCACCCTACCACCGCAGGTCCATCAGATTTCCCCCCAACCTCTGGCTGGACGGGACATCGCTGTTTCTGCATGGCAGCACCATTTATTATTGTTGGTTTTTACCCTAAAGTCACTCGGAACTTAGATAATCCACTTACCGCCAAAAAAAAAAACAAACAAACAAACAAACTAGTCCCACGATTTTCCACTTTCTTCAAATTCGTTCGTTAAATTTCGTGTGTCGATCAGCCAGTTGGACGTGAAATATCGCAGGATTCAACAATATATTCGATACTAATCCCATGAACTTTCTTGTTTAGTCCTTGATTAAGATAAGAGTGCATCTCAAATGATCTTTCACTTGCCTGCGAATCCATAAAAAATTGTCAAAAAAAACAAAATCTTTTGCATATTTGGCTTTCGAATTTTTTTTTAAATATTTTAATTTTATCAAATTAATTATAAATTTTTTATATTTATGTCAATATAATCATGATTTTTTTTATGCCGATTTGATCTAAATTTTTTTATATTTATATTAATTTAGTAATTCTGATTAATTTTGACTGATTATCACTTATGTGAACGTAGATCGATGTGACAACGGGATAATTTTTAATAATAAATTAATATCATTTCTTTCTCTCTTTTTTTTCACTGTTCATCTTCTTCCGCTTCTCCCTCCACCTTCCTCCAGACTGGAAGTCTCGCTGGCCACCAGCGCCCTTGTCGCTGGAGGAGGTCGGCTCGCCCAGATCCGGCGAGGCCAAGGCTCCCCGGCGTCGCGTAATCAATGGATTGCATCGGACCCTGGTGGGAGGTGATCTGCAAGATCACGCGCATGAGACCCAGTCACCCAGGAGGTGACCCTGGTTTTCGAATTCTACTCCTTCGATTTCTCGGACTCGGGCTTTCTTCCGCGAGCTGTTCAGGCAACGGAATAACACCTTCCTTTATCTGCGCTTCTTTGACTAGGTCGTCTGGCGCCACGACGTGACGTCCTGCCCGGACCTGATTCGTCCGAATTGTTGTTCGATGCCCTGGTCGCGGCCAAGTCGCCCAATGCCGCAGAGTCGCTGCTTCAGACCTCCGGATGCTCGCCTGGGGCGGAATCTTTGGAGCGTTACGTGCGCTGTGCTTGCGAGGGCGGACTACTCAAGGACGCGATCGATGGGTTTTTCAGATTGGGAAACTTGGGGTTCGCCCGTCGATTGAGACATGGAATTCGGTGTTGACATGCCGTCTGAAGGCTCGGCGGACCGATCTCGTCTTGGAGTTCTACGAGGAGATGGTGACATTGGGTGTCGTTCTCATTCAAATTTGTGGGGTTATGAGTTGCTTTGGCGAAGGATTGAAAGCGGATTGATCCCTCCGTACTGGTCAGCATAGTACCACGGATTCATAGTTTTACTTAAGACCTCGCGGCGTCGCCTCCATTCTTGACGGAGGGGGAGGGAAAAGGAGGAAGAAGATGACCAGTAAGGTTAAAAAAAAAACAAAAAAAACAAAAGAAAATTTTGAAAAAATTTAAAAATTGCTCCGTCACCCAATCGACATAAATGCAACGTTTTATGACTGAGTTAATAAAATCAAAAAGTGTAAAATCGAATCGGTAAATACGTAATAGATTTATTTATTTTTTTAACGTATTTCATTTACTTGAGCCAGTCGGTCGATCATGTGATGCATCACATGCAAAAGACCAGGGTGAAAAGAGAATTCCGCCGGTCTTCGAGGACAGGAAACACTAAAAAGGCGGATCTTGTCTTCCAATTTCGCTATACCTCCAAATCCTTCCACATAAGTCATGCGCATCTCATCTCGTGGAGGCATTGTGTTCAATCATTTATTGCCAAGTTTCTCTGATAACGACCCGAAATGGTGCTTGAGAGTCTACCCGCATGAGCATTTTGTGAGCTACTGATCGGTCAATCGTAGGATCAAGAGCCCTACTTCTACTTCATGCATCGTTTGTCATCTCTTTCCTTAAAATGAATACTCGACTAGAAGGAGATGGAAATTATCAGGCTTCAATATGATACCCTCGTGTTATATTGAAACATACAAGCTTCAATATGTTCCTGCGTAGATCATAGATCTGACTGATAAGGTAAGTTTCGGGTGGAACATAGATCAATCCCGAAACTACCAAATCCTGAGAAACATAAACACGAGCACCACCGATGAAGAAGGTTGTTTATTTTATATGTTTGTTCTTAATATTTTAAATACCCTTTTTCCTCTTTGTGAGATTTTTGACAAGGATAACTATCGCGTTCCTTACCGCGAGAAGAGTCGGTCACACGTGCAACTTATATCAACATGTGAAACGAGTAACAACCCTTTATCTCTTCGATTAAATCATGCGTTAAAATCATCGAAATCCTGCTTGGACACGTAAATGAGTTACATTTTTCCAAGCAGTGTTAGTCCAGTGAAAATAGCGTGATATTCATTTTTTTTGCGTCGACGGTGATAATCATGTCACCGAAGATGGTTGTAGTTTTGAAATTCACGCGGTCTGGATTTACCCCATTAATAAGTCAAACTAAACCTAATATAACTTTAAAATAATAAAGGCCAGAAGAAAAAAGAAAAAACGATCCTGTTCAGAAGATATCATCAGACGGACGATTCTTTTTTTTTTTTTATAGATCCGCTAGGATTTAGTCGCGACCCAAGTCCCGTCAACAAAAAGTCAAACGATCCAACAAAATCGAAAACCTTTATGGCTAAGAAAAATTTGCAGAAGATGGCAATTTCTTGCGGCGAATTTTTCAAACAGTCGGCACCGCCTACCGTCTTCCCGGGGGGCAAACCAAATACCCAAGAAAAGACCAAATAAAAAAAAGTAATAAAAGATTTGAGGGAAAAAAAAAACGTGATTGATTTGATTTGATTGGTATTCAGCAAATCCAAAAATTCTCAAAGAAATTCCAAGTTACGGCAGCACCCTTTCCCTTCTCGTCACCCCGTCTTGTCCCGACCACATCGTTGGTATCTAACCGTTGATTTTCCCCGCTGGAAAGGTCATAAATATTCGATTGCTTGGAAATGAACGGCGGGGATTTGAAGCGAATGGGATTTTTGTCCTTTTTGGGGCTTGTTTTTTATGAAGAAGACTTGCATGTACAGTTGACTTTGTCATTTTGACAAGAAAGATTAGGACCGAAATCCCAGAAAGAAGGCAAGGTTTTTGGACCATGGGAGTATTTGACCTTTAACAAAGGTTTACTGCGTCCAAAAAACTGTCTATGCGCAAAGCAGAAGGAAAAAAACGAGAGAGGGTAATTTCATAAAAGTCCCTGCACTGCGACATATTTCAACTAAATGCCCTTTGTCTTACATGATTTTGCAATCTTGAGACCAGCATTGTCCTACCAAATATGTTTAGATGTTCTCCTAGTCAATACATTGTGTTAATCGTAGAGATACTGTTATTGCGTTGAGGATTTCATTGAGTATCAATGTAGGGTCAAATTGAAAGAATAACCATATTATGAGTTGAATTAGGGACATTCGAAATTCAAAGGCATTTTCAAAAAGTGACAAAGGAATGTATATTTGATCTTCTTTCGACGGAGACAAGAGAAATCTTTTTGATGGCTAGTAAATATGCTCAAACCTAACTCGAGCCTTAAAAGCTAACTAAAAACCCATTTGCCTCGTGTCAACTATTTGATGTCTTTCGAGACAAGTGTGTTAAAAATATTAAAATTTGTATTGAAAGTGCAATGTGCAATCAATTTGTAAAATTGTCAATTTGATTTTTTTTTCTTTTTATGTTTTCATTGATTTTGTTAATCTTTCCCCCCCCCCTTTTTTGTGTGTTCTTTTTTAGAAAAAAAAAGGTAGCCATTTTTTATTTTCAGTTTAACTTAACTAAATTTAGTATCTGGACCAAAACTGCGTGGGTTTATTCTCATGCTTCATACTTTAGTTTATTTTTATGGCATGTAAAATGGAGATAAAAATACCACGTCGCTATTTTCTTTTAGTCAAATTAAGAGGGGGGCTTCATTACATCAATTTGATAAGTTTGATCACGTAATTGTACTTTTCAAAAGTTTAATGAGTGCTTTTAGATTAAAAATACCCGTGATGGCCTTTGCCACCGGCTCCAAAATGTCAGGCTCTAGTGCTTTTAGATGATCTTTACAAGATCATCTTGTAACTCCACCAAATCACGAGTTATATGCCTCTTCCTTATTAATTTGCATTGATGACATCTTTAAGTTTCTTGAATTTCTGGTCTTATTTAGGATGTTAAGATGATAGCTGCTTTGCATGACTTGTATTCGATAACTTCGACAAACTGTGACCTTATCATTGATTAGTTAACTTAGGAAAGTTTCCAGAAAATTTGCTTCTGGAGTCGCGGTATATAAGAATGTGAATTAGTATATGGGTATTTTTTTTTTTAAGGTTTAAGAAGGACAATGAGACGAAAATGCTTTGATGGTTTATAAATATTACAACTCCTTTAGAATGTCAACGTATCAATTTCGCAAATACCCAAACACACCATAATTGCAAAAAATAAACCAGTAAAATGATTTTACTAATTTCAATATGTATAAATCAATAAATATTAGCGCATAAAATTGTCACGGGACACTGATGTTAAAGTCAGGAGGAATCTGTATAATTATGAATACATCCGTTGGGAATTATTGAGGTTAAGATTTACTTTGTTAATATTAATTTGACATTTTACGGCTCTTGAAATAAATTTTACCGGTTTCAAAATATGTTTTTTTTGTACTTATTGGTATTCAGAAAGGGCACAGTTTTCCTATTTATTTGCTGAAATGATTTCTAAATAGTACCAAATATCTTCATTTTTCACAAATAACAAGCTATTTCTCACTTTTTTTAGATAAACATGTATTCTTAAATTTTCACCTCAAATTTTGATCCCCAATATATCTTGGATGCCATAATATAGTTAACTCCAGTTAAATAATTATCTGAATGAGGAAAGAGTGGAGCTTAAAGTATCCTTTCCCCTACGACATCCTTCAACCTTTCCTTGAAAAAACAATAATCAAAGAAAAAGAAAATCTCCTACTTAAATCGTTTTACAGCCGAGCTCTAGAGTTCTCTCCAATCTGAGTAGACTGAACTTTTAATCCCACCTATCAAGTGTCTTACAGTGTACGAAATTTGCGTGGTCTTCAATTTCCTTACTAATGACAAAATTATATCTTCATTTGAGAGATAGATAGCCGTTAAATCTATATTATCGTTCGTTCTGATTTCAAGACTTGAATAGTTCGAATTGTTTCGTGGTGAGATAAGTAAAAACACTATGGAATATATTAGATGGATCCACATAGGCAGCAACTACTATTCCCTGGCAAAAAGAA
The DNA here is from genome assembly GCA_028455895.1 of Rhodomyrtus tomentosa. Taxonomy (NCBI): domain Eukaryota; kingdom Viridiplantae; phylum Streptophyta; class Magnoliopsida; order Myrtales; family Myrtaceae; genus Rhodomyrtus; species Rhodomyrtus tomentosa. The sequence goes on along the minus strand of JAPCWY010000003.1, from coordinate 3,892,423 downwards.
CAAGTTCAAAGCGGTGGTGAAGATGGTCCAACCGTCCAGGGCACTTTATGATAGGCACAAAAAAAAAAAAAAAGACTTGCAATAAAGCAAAATTCTCAGGATGCCAAGTTTTCTGACGGAGGAGGTACGAAGGCGATGCGGAAGAGAAGTAGAGATGTAGGGGCACGTCCGTCCTCCGGGAAAAAATGTCTTAGCGCCGTGGAAGGAGGAGAGACGAAAAATGAAGAAAAGGAGAAAATCAAAGGGAGGAAAAACGGGAGAAAGGAGAAAGGAAAGAAAAAGAAAAAGAAAAGAAAAGAAAAGAAAAGAAAACACATAACACAACCAAAGAAAATGAAAACTTGGCAGGCTTGGGTAATGATGACGACGTTGGCGTATTAGAATTTACTTACGAAGAAAGAGAGAGAGAGAGAGAGAGAGAGAACGAGCAAAGGTCAAAGTAAGCAGTTGTAGTTTTGTAGGCGAGAGAGAGAGATGGAGAGGGAGGTGTAATGATTTATGGGAAGGCAAGGAGATCGCAAAAGCTCGTGATGATGAGGATTTTATCTCTCTCTCTCTCTCTCTATCTCTTCTGTTTCTGTCTCCTCTGCGCGTAAAGAGAGAGAAGGAAGAGGAACAGAAGGTATACAGAAGCAGAATTAGCAGAGTTTTTTTCACCCGCTCAAAGGAATTTGCAGGCGCTCTTTTCCCCGTCTTTTCCTTTTCTCGTGATCTCTCTCTCTCTCTCTCTCTCTGCAGCTTCGTATTGAGGAAAAGCTTCCTTTTTTTTTTTTTTTTACTTTATTTGCTTTTGTGAGCCAAGTCCTAGGCTATATAACTGTTGCTTCGAGCCCAGACAGTTGTAACGGGATTCGGATTACAGAACCCTCCCTCGCAGCGACCTTGCGTTAAGGAATTTCGAAAAACCCTCCTCGACCTCCGAGCCTCTAAAAAAAAACCCAGATACGGATTGGTGTTGCCGAAGAAAACCAAGGAGGAGGAGGAGGAGTAAAAATGGGGTCTTGCGGGAGGAGCAGGACGGTGAGGCAGTACATAAGGTCGAAGGTCCCGCGGTTGAGATGGACTCCGGAGCTCCACCAGTGTTTCGTCCACGCCATCCAGCGCCTCGGCGGTCAAGACAGTACGCCCCCCCTCCCTCCCTCTCTCTCTCTCTCTCTCTCGGGCGCGCGTGAAGATATTTTATTGCAGTTTCTCGTTAGGGTTTGATCATCATCTGTTTCATTTGACTTTTTGTTTTGACATGGCTGGTGGTTTTGCAGAGGCGACGCCGAAGCTGGTGCTGCAGCTGATGGATGTGAGAGGCCTGACCATCTCTCACGTCAAGAGCCACCTCCAGGTGCATTGAGTTGCTTTCTCTCATCCAGTCATATTAAGTAAAAAAAAAACCTTTATTTGGCTCTTGACTAATTATAACCAAAACATGGTTTTTGGAGCAGATGTACAGAAGCATGAGGAGCGACCTGGGCAGACCAGGTAGATAGTCCTAACCCACACTGCGTTTCTTTATTTAATTTCATCAACTACCGCTCCTCAAATATCTGTCCTTGCTTCTTCTCCAATGGAGTTTCAAATTATATCCATCATTCCTTTTTTATTTATTTATTGTAGTACGTGCAATAATGGCCGGCTTTCTTACCTTACTTTCCCCGATTGGTACTCCACCCATATTTCAGCAGCAAGCTTCATGGGCCTGCTTTCTTGGCGTTCTTTTAGGAAATGTTTTGGCTAGACATTGGCTTCATTTATTAGAAAAACCCTACTTTCCACATAACGCTGCTGTTTGTTGACTGTTGTTGCTGCTGCCCCTGTGATTTCTCCACAGAATATAGAAACGAAACAGGGGTTCGCACTCTCACATGTCACGACTTTGATGAAAACCACACGCCACGCCGTGATGTAGTAATCAATGTGGGTTCATAAATGAACAGACGTATTGATTCGAGATGAACATCAGCTAAATCTCTGCAACTTTTTTTTGGGCGCATCTTCAAATTTATGCAGAAAGGGGCTGTGCCCAACAGAAGAGGGGAGCCAGTGAAGAACACGATCCCGATCGCGACGGTGGGTGCGTGGACGAAGTGAACGATCATCATGCATTCGCCAAACCTGTTCATCGTTCTCGATTCGCATGCAGCACTCTTCCTTGTAAACGGTAAGCCTTTCATTATTGTCAGGTTTGTTTTTGCACAGTGTCAAAAAGAGTTAAAGTAAACGTTAGAGACGTGTAGATCTCATAGCTAGCTGCCTAGCTGTTTTCGTAAATGCGTCCAGTCTTTTCCGTGGGAAGACAATCGGCAAAGTTTTTGACTGATGGAAAATTCTTATTGTTTCTTTTGCTTTTCTTTCTTCTTTTGCTGGTACGCGCAGATCGAGGACGGAGAAGGTGGCGACGACGACGACTTCAGCGGTTGCAGAACAAGCGCCGTACGGCTTGAAGGCACAGGGCGTTGATAGTTTCAGATGGCACCACCCTCTATGCATGCCCCGAGATCTCCACAGCTTCAACCATCCTCTCGAGTGCACCGGGAAAGAAGAATCTGAATTCCCCTTGGTACTCTCTCTCTCTCTCTCTCTCTCTATTTGTGTGTGAATGTGGTTCACTTTAGCAGCTCCCCCCCCCCCCCCCCCGCCCCCCCCCCCCCCCCTTTGCTTTTTGGGTTTGGGAGGGGTTGGGTGGAGTGCGGTGTTGTGTTTTGGGGTTTCGAGCTTGAAAGCTATCTGGACTTTGTCTCCATCTTTCTCTTTCGTCTCTTTTCTTCTCGTCTGTGGTGTTTTCATGGAGCAACGAGTCAACCTGCGTCGCACGTAGGATGGTCCAACAGTGTTATTCTCTTCCCTGCTGCATGGCTACTGGAATAAAAGTAGTGTAGGAACCTCCAGTGTAGCCTGAGAAGGCTCTTCTTTCTGTTCTTCTCTATTTTCCTGAACAGTGAACACTAGGCATGTGAATCTTAGTACTGCTGTAGGATCCAAAGTCTGATGACCAATTAAAGAAAGTTGGTTCATAAATTGATGTTCACATGCTCTATGGATATATATTTTTTGTAGCATTCCTACTGCCATGCGGCCTGGCACCCAATGAAGTTTCTAGGGTTAACGTGTGTTGTAGACTTGTAGTGAATACTTTTTGTGTACATGCAGATTAAATAATGTTCATTGTTCTTGTTTCATTAACCTTTTCCCACCATATGCTGCTGGTACGCTGCCCCGAAATTCTTGTAACTTCTGGCGGCGTGTTCTTAGTTGTGCTTAAATTGTCCTAGCAAGAAGAATTATACCACATCTTCCATCACGCCAAGATCTGCATTAGTATCGTGGCTCAATAGGCCATTGAACCCCAACGTCAGGTTTCTATCTGTAGTAAGCTTTTAGTACAGCGGCACATGAAATTTGACATTCATGACGGTGGAAATTCACGTTGAAGATTGAAACTATGCAAATGCAATTTGCTTTGTCGGACTAAACCCGCGTGTTGAAAGAGTGACTAACGAGATAAAGTCTCATAAAGTCTCCTGGCCTCATGCAGAGTGCGAAGCCTCAAGATCGGACGCAGATGCCCCGAAAAGGGTTCAAGCTCACAGACCGGAGTAGCTTCCCCCCGGAGGAATACGAAGACTACGAAGGTTGTTGCGAACTGTCGCTCTCGCTCTCGCTGCAATGTCACTCCGTTCACAGAAGCAACGGTTCCTCTTCAGCCAGCGAGATCAGCGAGGCTTTCTCGTCGTGCTCGAGGTCCAGGGACTGCTCGGGTTCGTACTCGGATAAAAGCAGCGTAAATTTGGATCTGTCCATTGCTCTTTGCGACTCTTGAGTTCAGCTGCTGTAAAAATGGTGTGGTGCAACGTTTTGTATTCTTTTTTGGTTGGTTTTGATCAGATCATCCCTCTTTTTATGATTCATAGTAGTTGGTGGTACCACTTCGGCTACATATATTATATATGAAGCGTTACGTTGTAGTACATGACCGCATGTCTTGATGGTAGACGAGTAGGCAGCGCACCTAGCATTGTATATGTAACTTCTGTGTTAGATTATGAACGTAAGCTAAGCATTTATTTTTGCAGCTTCATGTTTAACTCGAGACGCCTTTTATGCGCAAGGGGACAGTAACCCGACATTTCTTCATCTAGACATGGACACGGGCTGGTGTGGGCCCAGCACTGGCCCCGTTGACCAATCAGAATCGGCCCGTTGATCGGGCCCTCCAGTTTCGAACCGGAATTGGCCTGGCCTCTCACGATCTGATTAAGGTTCAACAAAATGTCGGAATCAGCTTGAAATCGAATGTTCTGGGCAAGTTTTTAAACCAGCCAAATATTTGGCCTTTAAAAAAAATACTGATTTGTTTGTCATTTTTTTCTTATGTAAAACTATAACTAAGCCACCATTTTATAGGATGATGCTCGTTTCTTCCTCTACTTATTGGACGTTGTGGGACTTTCGTGTTGGTCATGAACCACAAGAAGATGAGGGATGAGTCCACATTGTTTGGTAAGAAATAGACACACAAGAATACTTTTTAAGGATCCAGGACGAGGCTTGAAGGCTTAAGCAAAAAATCCCATGTCGATTATTTAGTGGGAATTATGAGTGGGATGCTTCTTTAAGATGATCAGTGACTGAGTTGTAGTTTCTCTTGGCTCAAGGGCTCGAATGAAGTTTAGTTTAGTAAATAAAATTTTTTTAGGGCACTCGCGTGTCCTAAGCGGGGCTGGTTTTCCCAAATGTATAATTTAATTATAATTTATAATAATTTTTTTATTTAATTTTTTAAAAAAGAATCGGAACCGGCCCTTGAACCGACCTGGAACCGGTTGTTTGAACTGGAACCGGAACCGCTCCTTCAAGGGTTGGTTTCGATTCAATGTTGGCCACGAATCGAAATCAGCGGTTCTGGAATCGTGGCCATGTCTAGCTTGAACACCCTCGATACTTTCTAAAGAGAAACGCGGGAAAAATACCAATATTTTTTTTAAATTTATTGTAGTGACACCAATTCAGATGTGAACTTTTTAATTGAGCAAATTTAGATCTAATTTTTTTTTTCATGTTGGTACTAATTTAGTTCGATAGCCAGTTTAGGCCCAAAGATAGTTGACGTAGATGCCAGTCGCATATGTGGCACAATTGGCATCGATGTGATAATTTTTTACTGCAATTTTCATTTTTCCTTTCCTTTTTTTTAGCCATTGGACTCGCTTTCGATGAGGATGATCCTTGCCTAGACTAGGGTGGCCTTGCGTTAAGGAGGCTTAGCCAGGGTGAGGCTCTCCTCGGCCTGGGCGAGGGTTCGGGCCTTTGCCAGATCTAGTGCGAGGGGGTGTCGCGGGCCTAGCGTGTAGCCGAAGTGAAAAATAAAGAAAAAAATGTTGAATAGTGTGCAAGTGAGCTTTGATCGCACCACGCAGGACCACCAACATCCATGACATAGATTTTCCATCTAAATAGGCCGGATGAACGGAATTGATACTAATATAAATACGCTGAGGACTAATTTGACCCAATTAAAATATTTAAGGCAAATTGGTGCATATGCAATAAATTTAAAATTTGGTCATTGATCATTTAATGCTTGTGTACACTCGTTTTAACACTCCAAAAAAAAAAAAAAACCGCATCAGTTAGTACGAGTATTTGAATTAATTGCGTAATGTGTCTTCATTAATAGATAATTCGCAAAAAGACAAAAAGAAAAATTGAGTGTAGCCAGCCCAGGCTTTCCGCTCCATGGTGAACTGACAATCAACCTCGATCCGAGGTTGCCGAAGCCCAAAACAGCCTTAGGTGCTTCGATCGAGGCCTCGGTTGCGGCCAGGCCATTCTAAGGTCGACCTCTTTGGATCGGCCTTTGATACAAACTGTAGTATATCGAGACTGGACATGGCTCCACTAAATTCAGGGCGAGATATACGTATTCAAAAATTACATACGTCTTAATCCTAACACTTAGGCTGCGTTTGATGGTTCGGATTTTTAGTCAGGATAGGATTGAATAGGATATGATATGAAATCCAGAGATTTTGCCATATCCTATCCCGTGTTTGGTTAATCACAATAATAGAGCATGATATGTTCATATCATATCATATTCATTATTTGGTATATACGATATATCAATGTAAAGTGAATTTGAAAAATCACAAGTGAAAAACATAAGAATCTCTTGTAATTCACTAATAAATCTAGTAAAAGAAAGAAAATATAAACATTCAACTTTTGATCAAAAGTTTTGCCTTTTTCGTGATATTCATTAAACCTTAATATGAAACACAAGGTTATAAAGGAGAAAGAGATTTGACTTTCTTTCTGATTTTTTTGAACTTTTGATGTAAACCAGAAAGCTAAGAAGGAGATTAAGTTTCAACTATTTCACTATTTTCGTAAAATTTTATAATAAAATATAAAATTACAAAGCAATCATGAAACTTCCACATGAACTAAAGTTAGAGAGACGTAGACGGAGATGCTATTTTTTTTAGAAATTTCCTTACTTTTTTTCAATAATTAGAGAAATTATTTTCAAGTTTGAATGTATTTACTTAAAATCTAGTTTCTTCTACTTCATTTTTATTATTTTTAATTATAAATATTTTATTATTATTATTTTGACTCCCTTCCATCATTTCTTAATAACAATTTTCATTAAATAATAAATTATACTATTATACTTAAAATATTTAATGATATAGATACTAAGTATATGTGTGTGTACATATACAAACTGTATATTATACTGATTAAAGAAATCAAATTATAAATATGATTTATAAAAAAATAAAAATAAAAATTATTTTTTATTTCTAACATTAGAATTCAAATTTATTTAAAAATAATTACTATTTTAATTTTATTATATAAGAAGTTTGTTATTCAGAAAATTAGTTTGTATACCATAAACAAAATAAATACTATCCACCTTTATCCTATCCCCTAAGATAATTATATCCAGGCTATATCCCCTTTATATTCTGCTATATCCTATCCTGAATATGACCCAAACACATGATATGATAAATTTTATTATATTTTGACTTATATCCTGACTGCCAAACGTAGCCTTAGGGAGTAGGGATGAGTAGGGGTCTTGAGTAGAAATTAAAATCAAACCGAACCGACCATGGAAACTGGTCCGATTTCAGGTGGTCTGGTTTCAAATTACATTGGGAGTACCGGATTGGGTTCTAAATTGGTCCAGTTCCTAGTCTCAGTTTTTTGGAGCATGTATCAAAGAACGTAAGAACCGGATTGAAAATTGGAGAACCGTCCATGGGTAATTATTTTGTTGTTAGAATTTAGAGCAATCTTTTTATAGATGAATGGAGAACTGTAGTTCGCTTTTTTATGTCATGTGTTTTGAACTTGTGATTGATTATGCTATTTTATGTGTTTATTATTTGTAGATTTTTGCTATTGCTTTAACTTTCATTTTTGTTGATTAAAAATGAAAAAAAAAGGGAATAGAAAAATAAAATTTGTCGGTTCTTGGATAGAACTTGGAATTGACCATGTTTGTCTCAATAAGCCGAGTGTTTGGTTTAGCTTTCTCAAAGAACTAGGCCCAAAAATCCTTGAGACAAAGTTAGGATGTTTGGTTATTATTATTTTTTTTTTTGAAAATTTTAGAAAAGTGCCAGCATTGCCTAGGGTTTCAACATTTTCGAAAAGCAAGTTTGATCGTTTGAGGGTTAAACGAGTTTTTTTTTTGTTTTTTTTTTGCCCAAATCGCTTTCACTAGTACTTTGATATTCTATTATTGCCCTTGCAAGGGACTATTCATCATCTCAAACGTTGCAATCTAATGTCCTTTGAGGTTGTGTGAGGACGGTTAATTGTCGCCGAGAGATGGCGAGCCTTGTCGATAGTCGCAGATATGTTAGGTGAGATTAGGAAGGTCGTGGCTCGCGCGAGCCGAGGGTCGTCGAGGGCCGCCAAGGTCGATGGTCGTCTTCTCGAGCCGCCGAGGGCGAAGGTCGTTTGTCTCAAGAATTGCCGAGGTCGAGGCTTGACGGAGTGAGGGTTGGCCGAGCCTTTTATCCGCACTGCAGGTCTTATGTCCCTTGAGGCTGCGCGACCCAAGCGAGGCGACGTCAAGGGTCATGCGAGCTCGTCTGGGTTGCCTTACCTCGAGCACCTCGCCTGGGCTGGCCCCGATGAACGATGGGCCTTCTTCGAGGAGGGCAATGGACACAATAAACAGAGAAGACAATGGAGAAGACTAACAAATATCCGTTTTCCCCAGTTTTTTTTAAAAAGCCACTTAGCTAAATATCTTTGGCAAAGTGGCTTTGCAATTTCTCCAAAGCTGAACCAAACGCACCGTTGTAGCATCCAAGGACAGAGTCCATATGTGAATACATGTCCGATTGAAAACATCGTCTACTCCCTAAAGAGCACACGCCGTTTGATGATCGCGGCTTGAAACCCTTTTTTTGTGGTCAGAAGGTTGAAACGTTTTACTGTAGTACAAACGTTTATCTATTTCTCCCATCGTCCACAGGATTGGATGCGTCACCCTTCATTGATCCGCCACTGATCCGCCACTGATCGTAAAACCTTACGTCGTCCATTAGGTTCTTATTTATAATAATTAATAGGAGTGAGTGGTTTCAGGTTCTATCCAGGTTTCGAGTAGGTTTCACCTAAAACCTGAAACCTACTTGCTAGTACAAATTCTTTATTTTTTGGAACCTGAAACTTACCCTATATATTCTGGAATCTGAAACCTAAAACCTACCTTGTCATAGGTTCCGATTTCGGTTCCAGAATACACGAAAACCTGCTTGTACACCACTTCAACTACAAGATCTCCACGTGACTTCTTGATCTGGACATCATTGGGATCCATGCTCTTCAACAAATTAAGACTCAAAACTTTGGGTTCCTTAGGTGTAAGTTCCTTCAGTGGGACAACATTTATTCCCATCTTGTAGCATTTACCAACCTATGCAAACGACAGAGGCAGCTTAAAGATCCCATTCAGTGTACCCAATACACATTTCAACCCATGGACTTTCTAGAAAATGACCATTAGATATCAAACTGCTTGATATTTCTGACATCAACCTGGGAAGTACTTGACTCAGCCAAAAAGGAAAACAAAGCGAAGTCTAGCAGGGAACCAAGGGGAAAAAAAAAACAGCAATAAACTAACAGGCTAAATCACATGTTCCTAGTCGTAGACAATAAGCTCTAAGGCTTGAGATTCTGGCTCCTTCGCCACTAACCTGAACTCCTCATTCCATTTAGGACTTAGATTGCTAAGTTTCATTGTTGTCTTCTTTATGGATAACTTTTCAGTAAGCTTTAGCTTCACATAAAGGTCTGACTTCCCCAGAAGGTCCTTCTTTTTAAGCTTCATTCCCCTCAGGACCTTTACATTAAGAATCCCAACCGATTTCCTTGCAGCTCTGGAAGAACAAGCAAAATGTAGTTGGACCGGTGATAGAATTAGACCTCGATATTCATTAACTTGTGGCTGCATAGTTGCAGGAAGGAACAATTTGTAAAGAGGAAAACTCACTTAGAAGGATCCATAATAGGTACTTTTAAGTACTTAGGCCTGAGGTACATATTTGCAACTTGATCCTTGATAAGTTCTTGAACACAATCATGAATATAAATACTAAGAAGTTTTATTACGATGTAATAGTTAGTAGTATTTTCCCAACCTATTTTACATTAGCAGTTTACATGGTTATTGCCCACAATTGGTGAAGTTGGAGAATGGTGTCGAGAGCGTGCAGCGGAAGTCCGATACTTTTTACCTGGGAAGATAGCTAAGAGGGAGCCCAAGTTCGAAATTGTTAATATATCCAGTTGGACCCACTTTTGCTCAAAAACTTAAGCTAATGAGTTATGAGCCCACTTGGATATATTAACTGTTCAATACCACATCAATTCTCCGATGTGGAATTTTTCTAACGCAACTTACACGTGCATCCTAACAATCTTCCTCTCACGTGTGAGCTCCAATGTTAGGTTTGCTCCCCCTCAATCCAAGTATCCTTCTGCATCAACATATCTCAACTTGAATCTTCATCAACGTCCATCGGGCCCGTTGCTACACCACAGGTTTGCTCCCCCTCAATCCAAGTATACTTCCGCATCAACATATCTCAACTTGAATCTTCATCAATACCCATCAGGCCCATTGCTACACCATAATGTCCATCGGCATCATTCCGCATCAACATATCTCAACTTGAATCTTTATTAATGCCCATCGGGCCCGTTGCTACACCATAACGTCCATTGGCCCGAAAATTGTGTTGGTTTCATCTCAACTTGAATCTCCATCAACGTCCATCAGATCCGCGCTGCTACACCACAACGTCCACTGATCCGGAAACCACGTTGGCACCATATTCCTTTTTGAGATATTCACCGAAACAGATTGGAGGCCCATCAATCAACCATCGGCTCTAATACCAATTGTTGGGAGCGCGCAGCGGAAGTCCGACACTTTTCACCTGGGGAGATCGCTAAGAGGGAGCACAAGTTCGAGCTCGTCAGTATATCTAGTTGGACCCACCTTTACTTAAAAAGTTAAGCTAATGAGTTATGGGCCAACTTGGATATATTAACTGCTCAATACCACATCAATTCTCTGATGTGGGACTTTTTTTAACACAATTCACACGTGCATCGTAATAAATGGGATATCTGTTCAAATCAGCCTTACGACAAAGGTAAGAGCATTACTTGGACAAACCTATAAAGGCTTGGAATGGACGTAGCATCTGCTCCGAGAAGCTTAAGGCCAAAATTTACATTTGGCTGCACAAAGAAACACATAGTAACTAGACAGCAAAGAGGATTGTGGTTATCTTATTATAGAAAAAACCTTGTAAATGCAGCTCTTGTAAACATAAAGAAGTTTACACTGGAAATTATTCAATGCACCTTCTCCATTAAAGACACGAATATCTTGGCAAAACAAGGAAAGGTTGGAACTAGAGGCTTCAGAGTGATGCGCGGAGAAGCAAACACTTATAAATCAACCACCTAAAATGCATAGAAATTGAGAGAGGGAGACATAGAAAAAAAGGCGGAAGAAGCGTTATTCATCGTTACCTGAACAGTTGCCCTCAACTCGAATGCCTTAGCAGCAACAATGATGTTAGGATTCCCCGCCCAATTCATCGAAAGCTCCATTGTTAACTCCTTCTCATAAGTAAGATAGACTTTCATTCCTAGGGAACACAGAGTAAGACACGTTATTTGAGAAGAAGAATGACAGCTAAACAAATTTGAAAACATGATCGGCACCTTTCCACCATTAGCGGAACCCTATCAACATCCTATTCATCAAAAGATCAAATTCAAATGAGCAATGACCTTGTAAACACTAAATAGATCTAAAACCCCCCTCTCCAACTTTATTGTCTGGACTAAAGCCTTCAGTTGCCACACACAACTCTTTGTATGTACATTCTAATGCTTTGGATAGATGAAACATATGGACATTCATAAAAAGGGAATTCGAATTGGAGAGGTTAGACTTAATCAATTCATCAAAATCAATTGCAGATTCATTTGATCAGACAATTCCTGCAAATAAGACCAAGGTATTCAAGCAGAGATCAAACATTTCCCTTCCAACAGACTCATAAACTATGTCAATGCCTTTTAGAAATTTCTTCTTCAAAACCTATAAATTGAAAAAGATGAAGACAAAGCTGGCTACGTAAACTTTTAATTGAATATCATTCATTACCTCGTAAATCCTGAGAAATGGATTCATTTTAAATGAAAGTTCATATAAAAACTAAACCCAAGAGTAGATAAAAACGTAGAAACATGTCTACATTCTAGACATGGAAAAGTCCAAACATTACATGGAAACCATCAAAAACTTAAAAAGGTCAAAATATGGCCACTAAAGTCTTTACACTGCCAAAATCCTAAGCACCAGGCATTTTCTATAAGCCCATATACTTGTCACAAAAGTAAGATCTTCTGCACCATTCGATTCTTGGGAATGAAAGCTCAAGTTGTCCAACATGAACAATTGATCTGCAATCTCAAGTGATCTCCTCAAAGACAATTCTGCCAAGCATTCATCATCTTACAAAAAAGAAGAAGAAGAAGGAAACACAAATCGTAATACGCTGAAATAAACACAAATTGCCAAATGAAAATTCATGTGCAAAGTTGCAACAAGCTCCCTTTCGATTGCACTCGACCCAAAATCTAACAACCTAAAACCAAACGAAACAACAAATTAATATTAGTTTTAAATTAAAATTACTATCAACTAAACTGAAACAATGATTAGAAAGCATCACCACATGCACTAATTCCACTTCAAGCAGTAAACTCTATTTACCGATGATAATATCCTCATTACGACAATCCATATCTGAAAAAAAAGAGATTAAATAGAACTTTCATTCAAAATATATACAAAAGAATACAATATATAAACATATAAACTTAACTTACCCGACTCAAACTTTTATGCATTCTCAATGCACTCTTCAATATCAATCGGCATACGAACGACTCTCAACCAATCTTGAGTGCAAAGCAAAGCTTCCACAATTTTAGGAGTCAGAGAACTTCGAAAACCATCAAGAACACGACGCGATGTACTAAAAGTCGACTCTGAAGCAATGGTAGTTACAGGAACATACCAAATATCCCGAGCCATCAAAGATAGTATTTTATATATGGAGCTAGTAGTCTTCCACCACATCAAAAGATCAAGATCAAGAGCATCTTCTTTTGCATCTTCAAGATACCAATCAAGCTCATACTTGTTACCATCACACACTTTTTTTTTTTTCGAGAGCATAAAGTTTTTCCTCCAAGCTTGGATGTCGTACTTTTTGTTACCTTAATTACCATCACCATTGGAACCACTACTACTAGCACTCAGACTTTGCCCACCACATTTTTTATTACTTGAGGCAAGATATTGCTCATAAAATTCATACAACTCTTCCAATGTGCTCTTCATCTTATCATACATCTCATTTATTTTCAAATCATCATCATAAGTTTGTCCATAACAAAAACTCACATAATGCAACTTCTTTGTGGGATCCAACTGTTGACATTAAAATTTTGAATTTTTTTGTTAATTTTTGCATAAAAAATAGGGACTAACCTTAGTCCTTATTTAATATGGTAGAATGATTTTCCAGATCAATTCTCTTTGATTGCGGACCTACAATGGTTGGACTTATTGAGTGAATGTTATTTAAATTATTCCCCCTTGGTGACGACAGTCACATGTGATGGGCACACGATTCCGAATATATCCATGCACGCTCGGGAACAATTATAAAGAAACAACATCATCTATGAGGCCATCTGTCGGAGGCTTTACATTTGGCAAGACATATTGGATGACGATCCTGTGATGTCTCTCCCCCGTTGATTACGTTCTCAAAGGATACAGAATCACCCACGTCGCCACAACGATGCTCTTCCTCCAGCTCAGACACATCAACACGCATTTAGAGGATGATGAGGAGCATTTTGGAAACAATGGACTGTCAAACGTGGACGGAGCAGATTTTGTGTTGAGACAGGAAATAAAAATGGAAAGAAGGAAGAAAAGAAATCAGTTGTGGAAAACTTGAAAGTGATTGAAGCTGAACGATAATCTTGGGCTCATTAAAGGCATATGGAAAGAAATATTCAATCAATAATTTCGGACACCAATCAGCGTCGCGAATAAAGGAAAGAACGCGGATATGATTAGGAGAAATCATTGGACTATCAGCGCAAGATCAATGCTCATTTAATGAGTTGGCTAATGGTGAATGACCGTCGACAGGTTCAAGGCGAAAAGGAAAACTCCATTGAATATCATCAATCTTCTCCCACAAATTGAGAACTTCCAGAGGGATATGATGGCGGATGACTTTGATTCACAATAAAAAGAGGAAAAAGTGAGATAGAGTGAACGGGCGGGGATTCTGATATGAGTGCAGGCATATACAAAAAGAAGAAAAAAGGGAGGAGAGGAGAAGGTAGAAAAACTGAGATTTGAACGAAAATGACAAAAAATCAAAAGAGAGAGAATAAAAGTGAGAATGTGGGCATGCATTAGAGGGCCGGTTACCTAAGCCTCCATCACGATATGCTCTTCACCGAAAAATAGCCACACCTGTTCGAGAGTCAACTGAAGCTGCCAACTTGATGATCTCTTTCGCGTTGATGAAGCCGATGTCCAACTCCTTGTAGCCAGTGCGAACAACGATCAAGCTTGAACCATTGTTTGTTCCATTCACTCGCCTTCCTGGTGCTACTGGTGGTTCGGTCTATACGAGCTAGCCCTGCTAACATTGCTCGTTCCGTCTTGGCTCGTAGATAGCCCTGGACCGTCGCCGCATCTGTCGACCCAGAACCGTTCGCCATTATTCACCGCTCGCAGATTGTGGTGTTGCTCGAGCTATCCGTCAGTCTTCCCGGATTTGCGTCGCGAAGCTGTTTGATGCGAAGTCTTTTTTTTTTTGTAGATCTCTAGCAATAGTCTTAATTCTTGGGGATCCTTCAAGACCTATTTCACCCGAGTCCAATAATCTCTTGGGGCGATATACTTGACTTTGCAGGTTTTTTTTGGGCGTTTCCTTGTCTCAACTCACGTGCTTTATGCATCATGGCATAGTCCACAATCCAGCATATTATTCGTTGTGTCCGTTCAGCCATCAAACTCGCTATCCGAACTGGTCGAATTCACAAGTTCACTGAGAGCAAGCCTTGTCAAGCCGTTATTCCAAGTCTGGGTGTGATTCCCAAACCAAGTTGCGGTTTCCAAAGCCAAACAAATCTCAACGAAAATCGACCCTATTCGCAAGGTATCGCGTTCAACCGGAAGGGCAACGAATCTGAAATCATTTCAGATTAGGTAAAATTCGCTTTGCTCAATTTTCGCTTATTATTTCGTGCTGATGTGAATATTGGTTGATGTTTCGATCAGGAAAATTTTACCCGTTGCAATGGGTGGTAAATGCATCTTTTTTAGCATATTTTATTGGTTTTAGAAAACCGATTTGAATTTAGGGGTGGTTCCCTGTCGACAACGTGTAAATTCGAACTAATCTCGACCCTGAGATTTGTCTGATGGCACGGGGATCAAAATATCTAATCTCAAACCACGAGATTTGATTCCTTGATCCCATCTGTCATCCAACTCGAATCGAAAAATATTTTATTTTCACAAAAATCATGCATGATCTGTAGATGTGTTCTAATTCATTGCCTAAATAAAAAATGCCAGAAAAATTATAAGATAAAGTTTCCTTTAAATCTTGAATTTCAAAGATATGATTAATTAAGGGCATAAATTGAGCACGTTTGAAATTAGTCAGCAGAGGAGAATATTTTTCAAACAGGCAAATAAAGGGGTAAAAGATTTTCTAAAAATTTTGGGAATTAATTCTGAATCTTTTAAGATAATCCTTAACCTACTCGTGTCAGATTTTCATCAATTCTCAATTCTGAAAATCCATAAAAAAATAACCTCATTTGCATAGATCGCATATGGTTTAGAGCATTTAGATTACGCATCTCATTCTATATTTGCATCATATAGTTTGAAATTGCATAGTCGTTATGTCATATAATTGTGCCACACCATAAAGTTAGTCATGTCATCCATCATAAGATTTCGCCACCATGCCTATCACATGTCGCATTTTGCCCCGTCATTCATGCACCTTGCCATGTCATTCGCATGTCATGCCATGTCATCATACATACATATGCTGCATCATATATTTTTTCATTTTGTGCATCTTCTGTCATTTAAGACCATGTCTTAATTCATTAACCTGGCTTGCATGTTTTAAGATTTTAACTGTCATATTCCACCTAAGTTAAAATTAGATCATTTTTGCATGCTATCATTCCACTTATGTATGTTTTGCATATCATCAAAACTCAGATCTTTTGAATGGGCATATATGCGTGCCATATTATGCATGTCGCATCCGCACGTCATTTAGAATAAGATTCATTCATTTAAAATTAATAGGCCAATCTAATCCAATGTAATATGTCATTTAGATGAAATTCCTGCCATCTTTGCATAACATGTAGTTTATAATTTATATTCTGCATGTTATTGATAAAAAAGAAAACACAAAAATTTATCATGCCATATTAATATAGTTGCCACATAAAATGTCTTTAGAATAATTGTGTTCTTAGGATACAATTACGTCAATGCATTACATTCATTTTAATAAAAAAATAAAAATTACATCTTCGAAACTTTAAATCAGAATCCACATAAGTTACTAAACTCAAATAATTTTCATGAAATGGGTACCGAAAGGGCGTTACTTGAAATATAAGTGTAACAAAGTCCCCGAATTTAAAATATCTGGTTTGTAGAAATAAGGTATTTATTCCGATACTTTATTTAGGTGTCTAATCAGCCTACCGTGAATTGATTAGTGGCGACTCCCAGTTAAATTATTTGCATGTTTGATATTGAACCGTAAGTTGCGATTTAGTATGGATATGGGAGAGTCCGAACTAGGTTTAACAACTTAGTAATCCATTAGCCTAGAAATCTTTGAATTTTAGGTCGCGACACCAACGCAACCGCAATTAACACTAACATATTCACCTTATCTATACTCCCATAATATTTGTCAAATTTCTCTTTCATTATCGTGCCCATGGCTTTAAGCTTTTTATCTAAAGAACCCGCCGCATCTTTCAAATAGTTATACAAAACAGCTATCCCCTCGAAATAATCACTTGAATTGACATATGAACTCCCCCGACATCCGTTTGGTGGCTTCATAGAATTGTTCTAAAAAAATCAGAAAGCATAATGACATTTTCCCAATTGTCTTCTTTAGGAAGATTATTTTTAAGCTCACCAGCGAAAGACAAGTCCTCTTCTACCATTCTTTCAAATGCTTTTCTAAACTTTAGAGCAGTTTATAACATAAGATAAGTGGAGTTCCATCTAGTTGCGACGTCAAGACACACTGAACCCTTGTAAGTGATCCTTTCACTTTCAATGCAAGATTGAAATGTTTTAGCTCTCATGAGAGAACTCCTCACATACTTAATCACATTTCGAACACGTTCAATAGACACATCTACTTTTTTCAAGCTATCTTTCACAATCAAGTTTAATATATGAGCATTGCACCTCATATGTAAGACCTTACCACCTAGGATCAATTGTCCTTCGCTTGAAAGTTTACCCTTCAAATACCCAACTGTAACATCATTAGAACTAGCATTATCTACGGTGATATAGGATACCTTTTTTTCTATTCCCTACTCGTAGATGCATTTCTCCACCATTTTCCCAATCTCTCTACCTTTGTAGCTATGCATCACTACAAAATTAATGATTCTTTTGTGCAATCTCTAATTTTCATCAATAAAATGTGCTGTGAGGCACAAATAATTCATGTTTTGAATAGAAGTCCATGTATCGGTCGTGAGTGCGATCCTAGAATTAAGCTTATCAAAGTAGGTCTTCAAACAAGTTCTTTCACTAAGATACAACTTCATGCAATTTCTAGCCACTGTAAATCGTGATATATGCTTGAAGAGAGGTTGTAACTCACTGACATACTCACGAAATCCAACATGCTCAATCAAGGAAAAAGGTTGTTCATCAACTATGATAAATTGAGCAAGCTTTTGCCTACAACGATCTTGATTAAATGTCCAAGTCGATAAGGCAATATCAGTATCAGGATCTCCCCCTACCTTGCCATCCGTGCCTAAATTACGCAATGTAAAGAACTTTTGTCTCTTATCTACATTACGAGGAAACTTATTGCATGTCTTCAAGTGCTTCCACATCGAAGAAGTGCCGTTAGAAACAATGTATTTTAATTCAGCCCCATAATGAATACACCTCACTTTATTTATTTTTCCAGTCATCTCATCTATCATTTTCACAAAATGATGCCAGCATTCAGATGTATTCTTCTTATCAATAGGGGGACGACGAGAATCAGGTACCTTGTTTGTCGCACTCGCAAGGGTCGGGGGTGGCTCTTTTTCATATTCATTTTTTTAAAATACCAAGTCCATATTCAGCGTCATCTCCTCACCCTCCACCTCCATTGACATATTTTCTTGATACACCACCTTCACATTCACAATAACAGAACAAGTGCCAAACAAGGTGAAAACAGAGCAGGTGAAAACAGAACAAGGGCCGACTTACGGAATCAGGTGAAAATAGAATAGGGACCGACTTACGAAACCGGGTGAAAACATAGCAGGTGACAATTTCAATAGTAAACGCGAGTTTGTCAAGTTCGTGTAGTACATAAGAGAAAAAGCAGCCATAGAAAAAATAAAATGGGGTTTTGTTGTCGAAGATAACTCGTGAAAAAACCCTAAAATTGAATTCAAGATAATTTCAACAGTAATGCGAGGGAGAGAGCCCTAACCTCCAGCATATTTGAGGTGGGTTCAACATGTGCCGAAGATTGAGGTTGAGCTTTGAGAGTAGAGGAGATTTAGGTTGAGCTTTACAAATTAGCCTATGCAGTTGGGACTTGGGAGATTCAAATCGATGGATCCAGCTTTGTAGAGAGCTTCACGGTTGAGACCTGGCGAAACATATTGAAAAGAAGACAATAGCGATTAGCGAAGATCGCCCCAACAAAACCAGAGATCCGTGAGTAAGAGATCTGAAAAATGGCGAGAAGTAGAGGGAGTAGGTTCAGGTGCTACCAGAGAAAGTTATGCGCCGTCGCTACGTACGTCGGCACCCTCCTCATCATCCTCTCCTTCTTTGTGTTGATCTACGAAATGGCTTCGACGATTGCCAGGAGCACATCTCGTCCGATGAACATCTCCGACCTAGGGCGTCGCTCACTATTTTGAGACTCGAGGGAGAATGGAACAGAGCGTCGGAGTCCAAGGATGACCACTCGACTCGAGGGTGTGGGAGATTAACGATCGTCTCGTCACAGACTCACAACGAAGGTAAAGTCACGTTGCGGCTTGAGTCGAGAGAAAGAAGAGAAACTCTGGGAAAGGAAAATATGAAATTAGGGTTTAAGACTTTTAAGTGTGTGTATAATGTATATATATGCCGATTCCGGTTCGGTTCTAGGGTAGAACCTGGAACAGAAACCGATGGTTCCTGTAAATGGGGAACCGAGAATCGGACCCTTATTTACCAGAACCGGGAACTGGACCGGGAACCACAGGGTCGGTTCTCCGGTTTCTGGTTCTATCCTGGACCCATACTCACCCATAATAAGTAAGTCTCTGTTGGTCTTTAGTAGCGCATTAGATTCAACCAGCTTAAATCTTCGAACCTGATATAATGTTTGGAAACCAAAAGAGAGGGAGAAATTTGCATTTTGGGCTTTGAGGACTTGTCATGTTGCTTGACACCTGGGTTTTCCTGTTGGGTTAACTTGTGCGTTTGTTCTTCCAATTGCTTAAGGCTCGAATGATAACCGTTTTGTTTCTCTATTTTTTTGATTTTCTATTTTTGAAAATAGGTCTGGAACATAAATCTGTTTGGTAAAATAATTTCATTTTTTTTTAATTTTTGGGACCAAATTTTTAGCCCAGAAATAGGTTTTGAATAAAAATGAGATGAAGAAATTTTCTACTTTTATATTTTTGGAACAGAAACAGAAATAAAAATTCTTCTCATTGTTCACTCCTTTTCTACATGCGGACTCCCCCTTTCTCATGCCTTTGTCACTGACTGCCAATCAACAGTGGACGACTTCATGAAACATTTGGCATAACATAGGAAATAAATAAATATGAGTTAATATCATTCCAATTGCCATGACTCGACAACTTAGAAATTTTGTGCTGTTATAAAATGAATTGTTGTGTTGAGAACATGAATTTTGTGTCATTGTCAAACTCGTTTCTATGTGTTCGAAATAAGGGTGCATGGGAGTACCATGGTTCGCCCATGTATGCTATCTCAACTCCTTATCCTATTAGATAACAGCAAAAGGCAGTTATCATTTTTAAACGTGAATAAGAATCACGTCTTTAGAACATTGTTTTGTCATGATTCCTTTAATAGGGAAGAACATCGTTCTTTCTCAAGAATAAAAAAAGGACGACGAATTGCGACTCAAATCCCAAACGTCAAATGGATGAACGTTCCTGACTACAAGAGGAATTTTTAATCTATGAAAACTTGAGGTATGTCTGTTCTATGATATATTTCTCCTATTAGTGATTTAAGACGATACTAGGGTTTGTTAATTCCGCGGAATCTGCTGCGTAAGTTATTGAGATCGGTTCCCTTCATTGGTATCAAAGCCATTGTTCTCGTTTCTCGATCGTTTGCGTTTTATCGACAACATTGAAGCGTGAAAAATCAATTTTCGAGCGTAATGTTCATCGGCCATTGGTTATGTTTTGGTGCAACAAAAATTATTTTCGAATACATAATCGGAATGGGCTCGGCGAGACGAGAATTTGGAGTGGTCGCCCGTCGCGAATCAATGCCGGCAGTGACCTCACGCGCGCCATGCGCAACCACGGGATTGGGTTCCAGAGGCAGTGGCGAAACGATGCCTTTTCATGAAGTTTCGTTCAACGAAAATTAGATTTTAATATACCATTGGATTTGTATCATCGATACGATCGTTTTGAGTGGTGGCTCGTCGTCAGAGGTGGCTGGATGGAGTCGTACGTATTGTACGTGTTGGAGGGTCCAAAAAGTGTGGGATTCACGCGCCTTAAGTGTGTGGCACATACGCGTAAACTAGACCTAGTTTACTCTATTCTTGAACTAGTTTATCAATATCCCAAGCCCCGACTTAGGTTATTCTAGACCTGGTTCAGCCCTAACTCAACCCGTTTACCACTCATCGACCCAATCAATCGTTGACCGATTACTAGTTTTCATTGATCGTTGATTGGTCAGACCATCTTTCTTGAAATTGCATTTTGGTCCCTGATTATTTCCAAAGATTGCAATTTGGTCCCAAGCTTTTGGAAAACTTCAATTTTTCCCGAACTTTGAAGAAATTACAATTTGATCCTTGAATTTTGAAGACTGCTACTATATTGATACAAATTCCATAATTCTAGGTAGTCGGCTTAAAGAGAAATTCTTATCTTCCACTGAATTGGGTAAGTTCAAGCTGGAGAACAAAGTCGAAGATGCCTACATAAGCATGTGAAAGATAAGATCCTTACACTTTTAAATATAGGCAAGAAGAATGCCATGGCTTTAACTGAGGGCCTCGCACTTGGAACCAACTCAATTTATTAACTAATACCCCTTCGGGGATGAAGAGCTCTCGGTAGTTGCGGTGGCATGAGAGATTCATGATTTAATAAAAGAAAAACTTCAGAAAGAATCTGAGAGAGGGGTCAGCCCGCTGTCCACTTTATTTCTCGAACAGAGGGAACTTAACTCTAATATGACTGGAGATTTTTCTTTCTCAGCTCTAAAGGGAGGGAAGTCAACAGTCAAGAGAGGGTCTCAATTAACAAAAAAGTCATGAAAGAGAGAAGATGGTGTTAATTTCATGTCATTGCCTTCCCTGTCTCAATTCCACACTTCCCTTACCTAGCTTGAAGTGAAGTTACTTGCTTCAGGGTAGTCAGTTTCTTCTCGAAGACACCTGAAAATTGCATTTTGACCAACGTTGACCGACCGTTGAAATGTTCTTTCAAGAAAAATATCTCAAATGTGAATATTTTTTACTATGGAAAGAAGGGTCACTTTTCTTGTGACTGGTGAGACAAAAAAATAAAAATAAATAGAAACCCTTTGTAAACTTGAGAGTGTTACTTGAGTCTCCAGTTCAGTTTTTATAACCGAATCTAATCCTTTATGGATTATAGATTTATGGGCCATAGACTATGCAACGAAATACAAAAATACCTTCGTGGAATTTCAATGAGTTATACATGGAGCAAGGAGAATAAATGTGGAAAATAATTCCTAAGTGAAAGTTAAAGGGATTGACATCTGCCAATTGAATATGTGTGATGGTCGCACCTTGTTCCCACATGAGCTTTTACATGCTCCAAAAAC
Organism: Rhodomyrtus tomentosa; assembly: GCA_028455895.1. Lineage (NCBI taxonomy): Eukaryota > Viridiplantae > Streptophyta > Magnoliopsida > Myrtales > Myrtaceae > Rhodomyrtus > Rhodomyrtus tomentosa. The sequence goes on along the minus strand of JAPCWY010000003.1, from coordinate 3,870,441 downwards.
TTGACGGTTTCAGCTTTCTTGTAAGGATTGATTACACTTGATTTCAGTTTGAACTTTCATAACGATGGTAATGACTTGTCATTAGGAGCAAGAGCTAGTTTCCTTTGCAGTTGATCCATTCGAAAAAATATGATTCAATGAATGTGAGAACAAGGCATGTGGCTGTTTATTTCATCGCATTAATAGACGATTATACTTGATTCAAATATGTTTTTTAATTAATTTTCATAATTCAAAGGCATGAGTTGCTTTGAGAAAAATTTCGAGCTTATAGAAAATCAATTAATTTTTTTAAAAAATTTCAATCACGGTCAAGAAAATCTATCTGATCAGTTCACATGTATATGTGATGAAAAAAAGAATAGAAAAATAGTTAACTATTTGAGCGATTCCTCAACAAAATGAAGTTGCAGAGAGAAGAAACAGGTCCAAATGAAAATGGCTAGGTCTATGATGTCATAGGCTAATTTGCCTATTACCTTTTGGGGTGAAATTTTGTTGATCGCTTTTTAAATACTAAACTGTGTGCCTTTTAAATCAGTTACTTTAATTCTATGTAAGTTGTAGACAGATCGAAAATAAGATTTGAGTTTTCTCAAACCTTGATGATCTATTGCTCATACCTATGGGTCTTCCCACAAGTATGAAAAAGTATCTTCATGAGATATTGAGAACACTCGAAGGAGTATCTGTTTATAAGCAAGAAAGTGAGAGTATAATTGAATTTGAACTATGAGATATCACATTCTTAGTGAATGATTTTTTTGAAAAAAGGGCGAGAAATGTGAAGACTACTTTTTATTTGAAATCTTAGATAGTGATAATGTTTTTATTGGGGCATCTCATCCTAGTGGAAGCAATGTGAGAAGTGAAAAAATTATTTCGAACCAGTCTCAATTGCCACTTGACGTGAAGATGTCGTCATTGTCTAATCCGAGTGGGAGCGTAATGGAGAATGATGTACTAAGTGTACGATCTCCAATTTGGCAAACAAGTCCCAAAACCTTTCTCTGTCGACTTGTCGACGTTTAGACATTAAAGGTAAAACTTCCATGGTCGTCTCACAAGTAGAGAATGAGCCAATGAATGTAAATGAGGCTTCGATTTGCCCTGATAAAGAAAAGTGAATACAAGCAATGGAAGAAAATATGGAGTCAATGAGATCAAACCAAATTTGGGAACTGGTTGATCTTTCGAACGAACGCAAAGCCATTGGGAACAAGTGAATTTGCGTTTCCAAAATAAAGCATAAAGCTAATGTCTTGATTGAGAAATATAAGGCTCGCATTGCAGTGAAAGATATAATCAACAAGAATGAATCGATTATGAAGATATTATTTCTCTTGTGGTGAGATTTACCTCAATTCACCTTATTCTAGCAATAGTGATTAGTATGGATCTTGAATTACATTAAATGGATGTAAAGATTGCTTTTATTAATAAAAAAATTTAGATGAAACAATTCGTTAGGTTTGTTACAGAAGGCAAAAAATAAAAAGTATATCGATTTTTGAGATCGATATATGAACTTAAGCAGTTTTCGAGACAATGATATATACTTTTTCGTAATGCCACAGTGGCATATGATTTTGTAATGATTGATGAATATCATTGTGTCTTATCATTATGTGTTGATGATATACTAATTGCTAGGAGCAATATGGAGTTCTTTAATACAGTCAAGAATTGATTATGTTTCAATTTTTAGATAAAAGATATGAGTTAATCGGCATATAATCTTGGAGTTAAGATTTCAAGATATTGTTCAAAGAGATTGTGATCTCTTTCACAAGAGACTTACATAGATAAAGTCCTTGAATGATTTTGTATGCAAGATTGTAAATTCAAAGATACTCCTATTGCAAAAGGTGAAGGTCTGAGCCGTAAAATGTGTCCGAGACTCCACAAGAAAATGAAGAAATGAAAAATGTTCCACATGCTATTACTGTTTGAAGCTTGATAAACACTATGTGTGTATGAGACCTGATATTTGTTATGTAGTTAGAATGGTGAGTAGATATCAATCCAGTCTAGGTCAAGGACTTTAGACTGTCGTCAATAGAATCTTAATGTATCTGAATGGTACTGCTGATTATTCACTGAGTAATCAAGGTAGAGGTCCGCGCCTTGAAGGCTATACTGATGTTGACTGAGAAGGAGGTTTCTACCTTTAACGATGACGCCATATCATGAAGTAGTAAGAAGCAATCATGAAGTAGTAAGGAGCAAATGTGTATAGTCTTATCTACGATGGAAGATGATCTTATGGTGTCATCAGCAGCAGTATAAGAGGGTGTTTGACTTAAGAGATGTTTGGATTAATAAAGTGTTGCTAAAGATGATATAGACTCAATTATTGGTTAATTGTGATAGTCAAGTAGCAAGAGCTTACACTAAGGATCCACTGCCAGACCAAATATATAGAACGAAGTATGATTTTGTGAAAACACATGGTTGTAAGAATTGATGTGGACATGCAGTACATATATACGCATAAAATGATAGCAAATCTTCTGATGAAGTGAATTTCTGGAGATTCATGCGTTGACAAAGATATTAGTTCCCTACATTGAAATCTCTAGAAGTGCATAGAAGTGAGAGTATTGAATATTTATGTTTATAAAAGTTCACAATTAATGGTACTTGTTATCATTAGTAATGCCTATGAGTTTGTATGAAATTTATGCATATTATTGCTTAGTGTATTATGGTTGAACTTGTATGTTAGACATATGAGAGATAAGCCCATTCACACGGGTAATCGCCTTATTTACTACGTGACGAACAGAGATGAGATGATTTGAAGCTTATTATCGAGGTGATAATTGAGAGTTCAAGCTTGAAATTTAGATGTCACCTTAACATTGTTAAGATGAGGTTATAATATTTATTATGTCCAAAGGTGAAATAGTCCACATATTTCATTTTATCTATCTTTAATGCCAAATATGAGTTCCGATGGATTCTAAAGAAAGTAGATTTGTGAACTCAAGTTAGACATTGAGTATGTCTGAACTATCATATGTACGGTATTAAGTGGAAAGACATACGCTCCATGAGAAAGGAAAAAAATACTGTAATATGTATTTAATACTATGTATAGATGAGACGACCAATAAGAGTTGGCGAAAGTTTTGATCTCAACTTTCAAGCCGTGTAATACTCTTGAGAATAAGAATTCTTTAATTAAGTCCTCTCATGACTCTTACTTATTCTGAAGATTTCTTTTCGATGTTCGCTATCTTAGGATGTTACAATAGCCATAAGATTGATTCGCTTCAATGAGAGATTTCTAAAAAAACAAGTTGAAAGATTGAGGGGTTTAAGGGAAAAGAAAGATCACTTTATTTTGATGTTACATTCAATCTTTGTATTCACAGGTCGGCCAATTATGATTATTTGAGTTTAATCATGATTGTGAATATAATATATTGTATTTGAGTACTCAAAGAGATCAAGAGAGATATGATGTAAATGTGACTGATTGATCTAGGGTACTGCACATGGGATCTACTCTGAGCTAATATGCCCATATTTGAGCTGCTATATACTCTCAACGGATGTATAGTAACGAGCTCTCATAGTATGCTGGTCGCGTGGATTATTTGTTGATATGAAAGAGTTATGCTTAACCCTTCATGGGCGAGTATGAGTTGTTGACCCTTCGTGGGAAAACGAGAGTTATGGATAGCCCTTCATGGGCGAGTGAGATATATTGAAAAATGAGGATGTGTGGGAGTACCATGGTCCGTCCATGTATGCTATCCCAACCTCTTATCATCTTAAATAATTGCCAAAGGCAGTTATCGTTTAAAAACGTGAATAAGAATCACGTTTTTAGAACGTTGTTTTGTCGTTGTTCCTTTAACAGAGAAGAATGTCGTTCTTTCTCAAGAAGGAAAAAAAAAAAGACGATGAATTGCGACTCAACTCTTGAACGTCAAATGGACCAACGCTTTCAACTACAAGAGGAACATTTAGTCTGTGAAAATCTAAAGTATGCCCGTTCTGTGATATATTTCTTTGATTAGTGATTCAAGACGGTTCTAGGGCTTGTTAATATTGCATAATCCGCTGCGTATGTTATTGGGATCGGTTCCCTTCACTCTGCTCAAAAACTCATTTAGGGAATAGAAATAGAAATATTTATTTATGATGATAAATAGCTCATAGAAAAAAAATGGCTATTATTGTGATGTCCTGAAAATTTGGCTTTTGTAAGCGCCGGAAGTCGATGGAAGTGATATGAAAATATAATCATAGTTGACGGTTATTTTGAACTATAAGGACCGAAGAGAAGAAAATTTGGACGAATTTTAAAAATTAGGTTATTTCGGATTGGGTTTCGAAATTGATCCGCGGTGAGTTTGAATTGCCGTTTTTGCAATCGAACTTAATCCCGACCGAGCTTGGCCGGTGAATTTACCGAAAACACCCTCCGTCCAGTGTACCAAAATTTCATTTAAGTCTCGGCATGCCAAATTACCCTACTACCCCTCAATTATTTATGGGTATAAGAAAAAAAAATGGCCACCAAAGTCTTGGACGTGACCCTCATCCCACTGCCCCATGCACGTTCGCGTCACCTCTTCATTCTTCTTTTTGCTTCTTCTTCCTTCTTCTTTCTTCTTCCTTTCTTATTCCTTGGCTGTGGACGACCCCCCCTGAATCGACCCGTGCCTCCTCTTTCCACCGCCGTTTTTCGCGACCACACCTCACCACCTTCAGCCACTCTCCGCCGCCAACCTGACCCGAGTCGAGCCGAGTTGCTGTCGCTGTTGAGTAGCCGGGAAATCGGCTCGGCAAGCCTGCCCTATTTTCGGGTCAGTGAACCAGAGAACTTTGTGGCCTTTTTCGGTCACCACGGTCGCCACCGACGCTGACCACCGCTCCTCAGCTGATCGCCATCCTCCCCTCGACCGTTTCGATCCAGTCCCACCGGCCGTCTATCGCTGGAGCTGCAGAAAAGCCGCCCTGAAGTCCCGGTGCCCTATTTTGGACAAGGCTTGGTTCGGTCTTCGATCCGGCCGAAACGGCCTTCGCCGTGCCTCACCGCTACCGTCGATTGACTCCCCAGAGTCCCCTCTACCACCTCCGAGCTCACTGCCGCCGGCCGCCGCGCGTGGCTCCCGGAATCCACCGCCGAACACCTCCCTTGTTTCGGCTCCGAGAAGGTGGCGTTTCTGATCGCAGCTGTTTGTCCCCGTCGGCGGCCTTCCGCCGCCGTCCACCGGTCCCGGCCGACCCCCACCAACCTCTGGGTGAGCTCCCGAACCTTGGCCGGCTTTATCCCGGTCCGTGTCACCGGGAAACGCCCAAAACAATCTAGTTCGCCGATTTTGGCTACTGACCGTTACTGTTTCAAGCCACTGGCCGCCGCTCGCCGGAGCTCCATCGCCGGCCACCTGTTCCGGTGACCTCGCCGGACTCTCCCGAGGTGTCGCCAAAATTTGAGCTTGGGTCGCCGCGCGATAAACCCTAATTTGGCCGTTGCCGCCGTAGCTGCCGCCGCTAACTCACGTGGTAAGTTTACCTTAAATCTTTTCTAGGGCGCTAATTGCGCTTAGGATTAATTTTAATTAATTAATTAATTAATTATTTATAAAAAAATTGCAATCGAAATCGGTTTAGATAGAAATGATGGTTAGGATAAATGGTCGATCAATTAATTGTCTGTGGCTATTTGTGGTAATTTATCAATTGATTGATTGATTGTGTTTGTTCGCGAGCGAGTGACAGGTTAGAGACGAGCGATCAATTGATTATTATAAATCGACTGAGATATATGAAATATAGTATGAATTGAGCTCGCAATTGCCTGGTTGAATTAATTGCTCGCGAGTGCGTTAATTGCCTGATTGGTTTGGTTGCTTGGCTGAAATGCTCGACTGAGAGTCTTGTGGGCTTTGGGGCCGAGTCTGTTGCATTTCTGTATGAATTTTGGCATTAATCATAGATAAACAATGAGTTGATTGCCGAATTCGATTTGTGTGGTCATTAAAGGATCAATGACGTTACTTGGTAAGTTCGCATTGTACCATTAGTACTTGTGCCGTACCTATTGTATGGAAACTCACGACTTGTTAGAAGCACGATAATCAATGCCCCGTGCCAGTCGTACGGTTTTATGGGATTATTGGATGCCGGTCGCAGCTTGTGACTGATTGAAGCTCCTTTTTAAGGAATGCCTACTTGCAGTGCCGTGCCGGGTGCATTGGATACACTGCTTGTAGTAGCCGTCGCTGAAAGGGTAAAGTGGACGTAGCCTGGTCCTGCCAGATGAATGCGGGATCACACTATTGATGTTTTTATCACGCCTATCGCGTGGTTCATTGTTTAAGAATGTACTCGTGTGATGTCTTGTGTACGCCTGAGTAGTGGTGCCTTAATTGGTTGCTGATTTGGCGGATATATTTTATTGATATATATGTGTTTATATCTTGTGGCTTACTGTGGTGCTTAGGTTATCTTGAGCGAATCAGTGTCCTAACTGAGATTATGCTTGATTCACTGAGATTAAATTCTCACCCTGTCGTGGGATAACTTTTCAAGTCCATAATAATGGAGAGACCGGTGCGATTCGGTACCCACATCCACTCATCACACGATGTCAGTCTCCACCCAGTACCAGGTACGGACCAGATGTGGGAACGTCACATCACAACGATATGGGTCGATGAAGGGATGCCACACCCGGTGGCACACCTCTTCAAGGCCTGGTATCTTCGCGATGGGGTGGATCTCTTTGGTCCGCTTAGAGGATTTGAGGGGCCACCTCTTCAGGAGGTCCCTAATGTCCCCGCTTGAGATCCGATGGACATAGATACGCCTGATGGGGAGGTGGTGGATCCCGCACCTGGTATGCAGCCCGAGCTCGAGCCTGAGCAGTCAGTAGTTCCCTATGTACATTCCAGCCAGAGTTCCCGTGATGACTTGAACGACCCGGCTCCCCCGATTGGTTATGACGATCCGGATGCTGTTTTTACCCAATAGAGGATTATGTTTCTTTTGTGGTCAGGAAACTGGTGACGTCTTTTGTGGGAGTACTGTTTTGGGATAGATGAGAGTTAATCTTACCTGACTTCTGTATCTTTTTGTGAGTCTTAGAGGGCCGCCCCAAAGCATGAGGTTGTATTTATTAGCAGTCGGCTCTGTAAGGTTATAGATCATTTATTCTCAGTAGTTTTATTTTAGTGTTGGGTTGTCTGGCTTTTCTTCTTACCTATCCCATATTGATTTTATTGTATGGAAGATTGCACGTTCCGCATGCGCAGTATTTTTTTTTAGGTTGATAGCAGTTGCCTGGAACGCTATCTTTTATAACCTAGTGACAATTTGGTAAGGAATGTTGCGGGTTCCAGAGTCAGGACGTGACAATTATTTGCATCCTTACATGATGGGCACACAATTTCATTTGCCTTTAGGGCATTTGAAATTTTATGATCACATGAATCAAGAAATTAAGCATTCATAGGAAAGGAAAAAGTAGGCCACAACGATGGGTTGCTGCGCTTGTTTCCCTCGAGGAATAGTCGAGGTGTGCGCAAGCTGGCCCGGACACCTTGGTTATAAAAAAAAAGTATAAAAATTCAAGGATGTCACCTGAGTCGAACACCGTGCTTGATTTTTTTTAGTGAAAAAGCCACCAAGAGTTTTAGATTATGTCCATTGTGGCATAAGATGCCCTAAACTTTTTTCCGTGATGCCAAAAATTTCATATTTGTACGTGTGTGACTTGTTTACTCTCCATTAAGGTTTCCTCATCGAGCACTATTAAAAATCTACCTACTTGGACAATGGCAAGAAAAAGGTGTTAACATGACGCTCAACGGAGTTGTTTTGGCTGAAAAATCATTTAACAGAACTTTGATGGATGGTAAATATTGTCATATAGGTATTAATTTGGTGTTTCTGTATGTTACAATAAAATTTTAGGATAAATGTATCACAGTGCGTATAATTTGAAGTCTTTGATGTAAAAAAAAAGTCATAGATAAATATATCACAGTGAATATAGTTTGAGATTTTTGATTGTACTTATAAATCAGCTTCACTTTTCACTACTTTCAAATGCTTGATGAACGTCAGTTACAGCTGCTGTAGAAAAAGACCGATTTTCGTGCCTTGCCTTTTGTAACCCAACTTGTTTTATATTCTTTAACTCGTTATCTTTTTGGGGGACCGAATGTCAGGAACGCTACATGACAGGAACACTCGATAAGGTTTCACCTTCGGGGATTTCAAATTTGCAGGAGTAAGCACAGTTAGATCTCCGAACAAGTCACGGACTGCAGATTCCTCCAAGTGGTTGGCCTATAAACACTCTGCGACAAAAACAAAGACAGAGAAAGAAAAGAACCAGACAGTCATCACATGTCTGTCTCCAATAACGCATGTCACGTACAGCAAATGCAGCAGCAGCCACCACAAGTTTTAAGCTAAATATCAACTAAGAACCAGTTTTATTCTATACAGACCATCAACGAGACTAAAGTTCCTAATTAGGGTTTGCTCAGGCCTAGGAAGTGGCTACACTAAGAGCCCATCAATGGAGAATATTCAACGTATAAGTTCAAAAGATTTTTAACATCAAGAGAGAGAGAGAGACCCAAGGCAAGGGTTTGAAGAAGTAAGATTGGAAGGAAACTCGTGGAAAGCGTCTAGAGAATGTCAACAAGGGGGGGATCCTGAATTTCAGCATGATGTAGGAGTCGAATAGAACACGAGAACAAATGTTTTCTATAAAAAATAGGGTTAGGTATTAGGTGAGCAAACCGAAATTCTTGTCGAAAACTGTAAAATATTCGAGAAGAAGCCATCATGCGTTGCCTTTTCTACTTAGTCTCTACATGAACAACTATAACAAGAAGAAGAAACAAAAACAAACACGACACATGAGAGGCTGGTAGCTACTGCTGCTAGTCTCCAAATGGAAAAATGACGTACTTCATTCTGTGGGAAGAAAGCAAGAGAGGAAGAAGAAAAAAGGGGTTTTCGTCCCTCGTGAACTGTCCTTGTTCTTGACATTCTGCTGCTTTCCGTAGAGTCGCGGTCTCTTTCTCGTGGCAAATTGGCCAATAATGGAAGAATTGTCATCTTCTTGGAAGCTCACCGAGCAAGGGGTCAAGACACGAAACATGGTGGGCGGGCTGATGAAATTTCCTGGGAAGCTATATAGACAAACGTTCCGAAACTAACGTACGCACGGTCTCTACTGTAGTGGCTTTATGTAGATACCTGAGAGTAATAGTTATCTCTGCTCCGAGCCAATGGCAACGGATAACTCTTCCTTGTTTAGAATATGTTAAACTATCATGAGAATAAACATAGCCGATTCTTCATGAGCACAAACCGCTTTTTGTAGGAGCTCAATCTATCGCGAAAAGGATCGGTGGTGTATACTTAGCATATTAATGCAGAGACAAACTAAATAAACTTAAGATAACATAGGCATAGTTGACAAAAGCTGGTTCACAAACTCAACCGTTCTTTCTTCGCAAATCACCTGGACTTCAGACATGATTTCAGGAGAAAGGGTTACAATTTTTCTGCTCGAATAGGAAAAGCATATACACAGCAAAAGAGTGGCTGCAACATGAAGTCGACTAAAAACTGCACCATCGTGATCATCGCAGAACGAGCCTATACCCTAATTCCTACAAAATTAATGGGGAACCCAACCATAGAACAAGGACATCCGTACTACATGAGGAAACATAAACATCCAACTTCACCAGTGTTTCCACCGCAGCGACGTACCGGCAATAAATTGTTTGTGCTTGGATATGGCCAAAAGAACAATTAATTCTTCATGGATGAGAGAGAGAGAGCGAGAGAGAGGACGTGTGTGCAAGCTTGTTGCTCTAGCTAAGCAAGTACGCATTCAATTGTAGCCAACATTACAAACTGAATTGTTCGAAGAGAAAAAAAAATATGGAGGTGAGAGGAGGAGGGTGGCACATTCTTCCTGAAGATACGGAAAAAACCCTAATAAAGACAAACCCTACTTTGACATGCGTTGTTTCTTCTTACAATTTTCTTTTCTCGCCGCACGTATTTATCCTTTATAAAACCTACCAACTGACGGACTGGACTGACCTCTTTTTGCCTTCTCAAGTTGTCGGTCAACCCTCCATTCCTTCAGTGCATTTTCGAACTCCCAAATAGTTGACTTCCCTGCTCTGTCTTCCTGTCGCTGTCTAGAGAACTCATGTTGATCGTCCCATGTTGTTGTTGTTGCTGCTGCTCTCTGTGCGCGAAACCACCATCCGATCTCTTCCTTATCATCGGTCCCACGCCCAGGAAGTCCAAAGTCAACTTATCGGACCCTCCGATGCTCGTCGTGAGATTCTGGTGCAACTTGGCGTCGTTCACATTGCAGAAGCTTGCACTACTTTGGTCCTGAGGATGATGATGGCGATCCAACGAGATATTGCTTTCATTGAACCCACCGAAGCTGTTCTCATGCTCGTGACCACCGCCGCCTCCGAATATCGAAGAGCCTCCACCTGCGAAGGAACTGATCAAGCCTCGGAGATGGTTCTCGTTTTCCATCTGTGGTGGCAGCTTCCCGCCGCTGTCAGGAAAATTGCCGCCGCCTCCACCAAAGTTGACGGACCCCATTTGCCGGTTGACAGCACTGCTGCCGCCGCCTGATGAACTCCCCAACCCGCCCAACAAGGAGGAGCTGTTGCCGCTCGTTATGGACCCCATTTGAGCTGCCTTCTGAAGCAGCGCAGTTGCGGACATGTGAGCCACCATGTTCTCATTCTGCGCCGAGGCGTTGAATAAAGAAGAAAAGCCTGACCCAACCCGGTCATCTGAGAAGAGACCAACCGCTTGGTTGCCGCCATTATTCCCGCCATTGAACTGGCCCAAGAAGCCTGGAGATGTAAAGTTGTTGGCAGCTGCTGCGGCAGTGGCGACATTGTCGCCGGTGCTCAAGCTGGCAGTGGCAGCATTGTTGCCGAAGAAGCTGAGGTTGAAGAGGTTCGACTGGGAGGCACTGGCGTTACCTTGGAGGTTTGGCAGCTGCATCAAACCGGAGAGGGGATTGTGGCTCGGGAGCTCGTGCAGGGAGTCGGTGGCTTCGGGCTTGAAAAACGCGGCAGGAGGAGGAGGCGGCATTGATTGGGGCTGCTGCAGGAAGGTAGAGGAGTTGGAGGCGCCGCCGAGCCGGAGCATGTTGCTTGTCGGGTGGTTATGGGGTTGGAGGATGGGCAATTGGGAGCCAACCTGGTGAGAGATGCCCAAACTGATGTTGTTGCCATAGAGGTTGCTCCCCAAAGTGCTCAAGCTTGATGGGTGCCTCGCGCTTTCTTGAGCTAGCGCGTCGCAAAAGGCCCTGTGAGTGATGAAACTGTCGCGCCTGCCCAAAAGGAAAAAAGAAAGAAAGAAACTTTGAATTGCTTCGATGAAGCTATGAGGAGTATCGAATTTAACAATTATAACGTGAAAGGATGAGGCAAATTCGTGTTCAAAATGACTTGAGGTTAGGGCCTATAGGAGAAAATAAACAAAGTTGAAGCTTTCTACTTGCTCCTAGAAGATGTGAACAAAAAGTGGTTCTTGAAAATGGATCGATCCGCTAATTGCTATCGACGTCAATACTTAGTTGTCGAGTCACGTACTGACTCACCTAGGACCAACAAATAGTGAACGAGTGATTGATACGACGCGCCACAGACCCTTTATTGTCCTAGTTATAGGGATCACCATGATTTCACTTGCTAATTTCATAATCTCCGAAGCCATTACCACTAGCTATACGTGAAGCTAAAGGCTAAAGCGGGATGATCGTGAATAAATTACGTTAGTTTCACACGTAAAAGCCATACTAATTTTCTAGACGGAGGACAAATTTCGGGACAGGCGAAAGTTGGTAAATACCAAAGGGGAGGGACACCTCCAATATGAGTCGACAGTAGGGCAATTATGGGAGTAGGGTGATGAAGAAATGATGAGGGAGAAACAAATTCCGTCCCGAAAAGAAATGCCTGAAATGAATGAAGCCCTATTAAATGCGCTACCAAAATATGGAAAAGAATTTAAAGCGCAGGTGACCCGGAATCCTACTGTCGAAACCCCCGACCTCGATTATGATTGTTGAACAATCAAATAAAAAAAAAAAAAAACCTAAGTTTGCCTCGTCCCGAACTGGCTCTTCATTCAATGAGGGGATAGAATCATTTGCCAATTTGGTGAAAGACCCTTAAAGCCACTTCAAACATTTTCCCAGAGACTCATCCATTCGAGCAAATTGCAAGAGAGTGAGCCCAACTCCTTGGACAATCTGGGTCACCATGTTCAGCAAAAGAAGAAGAAAAAGAAGATAAAAACCGAGTAACATTGGAGCACCTCCGATCGACCCACGACGGTCTTCCGCTTGCAAGGTCGATGAACAAGGCACCTATCTCAAAATACTAGGAAAGAAGAATGGCTGGTCGAGAGATCGAGATCGAGATCTGCATCTTTGGCAAAAATGTCAAGACGTTTTCATGAAAAGGAGAGGACCTGAGAGAGAGAGAGAGAGAGAGAGAGAGAGAGAGAGAGAGTTGTAGAATGGAGCCAAGCTACAATAGAACAAAAAACTGCAGACTTACATTATGCGACTCGTGAGAAAGGACGACAAAATCCACTCTCTTGCGTCGTTAAACTACACGTGAACAAGGGGAGGCCCAAAAAACAAAACAAGATAGATAGACGGATGAGTGAGAAAGGGCGTTGTTCTCGAGGAATGAGCAAGTTCTGCAAAAATTGCAAGACGAAAAAAACACAAAAGCTTCAAATGTTTCCTGCTCTCTTTGAAACCGAAGAAATGCAGAATACAAGGGAAAAGAAAATAAAAAGATCCTTGTTGTTTTTCAGACCTCTCCGTCTCACAGATGTTCACGTGGAGGCTGTCCTTGGGCCGTTAACCTCCACGTACGCATGGACAAGCCAAGCACAAGATGGTGAAGATTTCAGAAAGAAGTAGCTTTTTTTTTTTTTTGGTGCTGGCTATGGATTTATCCAAACACCTAATGACAATCAAAGATGAGGGAGATGACCCAAATTTGAAATCTTGAAAAAAGGAAAGAAATAAAAGATGAGTAACCTCGGACTACCCATGATTCAAATCGAATGAACCTTTTTCCTCCTTTTGTGTTTTGAGGTTCCAAAAAGGATCAAAATCCCCTCTTGTCCCGGTTTTTTTTCTCAAGCTTAGGGATAAAAAAGCGAATTGCTTTTCTGGGTCAGCTCGTTAGATTCAATGGATGACCCAGTGATTGAAGTTATCGTCGAAAAGCTTACAGTAGAACTCTAATCATAGTGTAGGCTTCACTGGATAGTGAACACAAAGAGTAAGACAGATAGATAGACAGACAAGAGCGTAGGTAGTCGAGTGGAGTGAAATTGTGGAGATAAGCAGCGTACCTAGAGAAGAGAGTGCCGCAATCGCATCGGTATTCCCGAGTGCCGCAGATCTTGGAGTGGGCCTTCCAATCGGACTGGACGGCGTAGCGCTTGGAGCACTTCTCGCACTTCCACTTCTTCTCGCCGTGCTTGCGGGAGTAGTGCTTCTTGATGCCGGTGAGGTCGCCAAGGGCCCGGGACGGGTCGTGGTGGACGCAGGTGGGCTCGGGGCAGAGGTAGACCTTGCGCTTCACGTCCTTTGTGGTCTTCTGCTTCAGCTTCCAAGGCAGGTTGTGTCCTCTTCTGTGGAGCTGTAGGTTTTGCTCCCTTTGGAACCCTTTGTTGCATACCTCACAAATGAACCTATTTGTTGCCATTAGGGTCTTGGGAGATAGTGCTATCACTTCTGCGTCTGGATCTGCAAGGAACCGAAAAAAAAAAAAAAGAGGGGGGCAAAGAACAAACAAAAAAAAGACAATTAGGAAAAGAAAGAACCAAAATTGAACCAAGAATTAAATCTTTTAGTTCAGGAAGAACATACAAACAAAATGGTACATATATTATGTGAAAATGAGGGCCGCAACGGATTATGTACTGAGTTTTTTTCTCTTCTCTCCATTGAAAAAGGGTGAAGAGAAGTCAAAGTGAGAGAGAGTAACTGCTGCTAACGAGCAAAAACCCAAAAAGAATTGTAAGAGGATAAAGGTGGGGGACTTGCTCGGAGTTCCGGGCTGGTTCCTCTTCTTCTTGGGCGGAGTCGGCGTTGGGCCGGTCGAAGAGGTGGTCGTGGAGGACTGCTGCTGAAGCATCATCTGGTTTTGGCTCTCGTCTCCGAGGCCGAAGAAGGGTGTCGACGACGATGTTGATGCCATACTTCTCTGTCTAACACCAGCTTTCTCTCTCTGTCCTGCTTTCTCTGTTCGGCGGGCAATCTTTTTGGGTCGATTCTTTCTTCTTCCCCTCTCTTCTTCTTCTTCTTCTTCTTCAACCCTAGCCCAGCTGAATTATCAAAAAAGCAATCCGATTCAACAGAGAAACCAGTAGTCATGTACTTGAGCTGTTTCTGTGGCTCTTGAACATCTGACCAAGTCATGCAACACACAGATAACACAAATCTAATTAAACCCACTCGTTACCCCCAGCTTTTTTTTTTGAGTGGGGTGGTTGTGATGTGAAGGGTTGAGTTTTACCTTGAGAGAGAGTGAAGCTTCTGGGTGACTTGAGAGAGAGTTTCAGACAGCCCCCACACGCGCGCGAACACACAGAGGCACCGAAAGATCCAAGAGGGTAAATATCAAAAGGAGGTGACAGCTACAATCCGGAGAAGATGAAGAGAGGGGAACAATTGTGGCAGTGGATCTACTGGGGGTTGAAGCGAGACGGGACGACCCTATATTTACTTCTTCTTCTTCTTCGCGCTCTCTCTCTCTCTCTCTAGGTACTCTGTCTCTCTCTCTCTTTCTCCCTGTAAAGCTCAGTTGTTTTGTTGTGGTGAACAGAAGGGATCTATCAATCTATCTGTCTATCTGTTATCATCAAGGGGGGCTCTTAATAAAAACTCCCGCTGTTGTTCAATCATTTAATGTTCAAAACCACACAGATACACAGACCGAAAGACTCTTCCATGTCTAGCAGATGCCCTTTCTCTCTCCTCTTCTGTCTCTCTCTCTCTCTCTCTCTCTCTAGCGTCTGTCCTGAAAACATTTTCTCTCGAGAAAAACGGTAAAAACAAGAAAAAGAAGGAGGGGAAATGAGAGAGAGAGAGAATTAATTGAGGAGGTTGAGGTCGCCATTCATGCAGCTCTCACGCGGTCATGGCTGTCGCTATTCGGCCAAGGGTTTGGGTCCACCGACCCCTCCCTCCCTCCCTCCCTCCTTCCCTCCCTCCCTCCCTCTGGTTTCGTTTCGTATCTTTGCTTCGAGTCCTTCCAAAACTTCCTTTCGTCACCCCCAGCGTCCCAATATTTTTCTCTTCTCCTTTTTGACCCCCCATGATCCATTTCAATATTGTATTTTGCCTAACCCAGTTCAAATTCTTTGTTTCAAATTGATAGATTATGCGCTTCCTAGGGCTATTTGGCTTGACCGTATAATCAAAGGGTTGCCGATATGTGCATTTGAATGTATTAAGTATTTTTTTTGAGGTAAAAGTAAGATATATATTGAAGAAATCAATGATTACAAACAAAATCTCCGCCACACACCACCAAAGTGTCTCCTAAGGCGTAAGGGTAGCTCGGGTTGAGAAAGCAACAAAATAAAGAGCCAAATAATGTGGCAGCTACACAAACTCAGAAACGAACCTGTGACAACCTATACAAAGAGCTATCCAAAAACACAAGGCCAA
This sequence comes from Rhodomyrtus tomentosa, assembly GCA_028455895.1. Taxonomy (NCBI): domain Eukaryota; kingdom Viridiplantae; phylum Streptophyta; class Magnoliopsida; order Myrtales; family Myrtaceae; genus Rhodomyrtus; species Rhodomyrtus tomentosa. Next base: position 3,854,699 of record JAPCWY010000003.1, on the reverse strand, counting down.
ACAAAGTGGCCGAATAGTAGTAGCTAGGGAAACCGAACCTCCCACAAGTATCAATCAAAGATCGCTGAGGAGATGCCCCAAGAAGTTTGCATCATTCGGTTTCGAGGGTTGTCATCAACATGACTAAAAGAAAGAGCCTTATTTTTGACAAGCTTCTGAAGAAGCTCCTTGACGGACGTCATGTTGAGTTGCTTGTTGCGGAAAATGATGTGGTTCCGTTCCGTCCATATCATGTAACAAAGAGCACCAAAAGAGATCTAGCTATACTTTGGTGGAAGGAATGGCCTCGAATGTGGTACATTACCCACTGAAGATTGCCTTGCCATGAAACATTATGCCAGGCTAAGTTGCATTTAGCCGACCAAAATAAAGTAAGAGAATTTGTGAAACGACACCCAAAAAATAGATGATTGATGGAGTCAGGCTGACAACAAAAAGCACAGGTACCTTCTGCAATACGATGATAGGTAGGAAGGATTATCTAAGTAGGTAACCTATTGAGCAAGATAAGCCACAATATGAAGGAGTGTCGGGAAGCAAGGTGGCGGTCCCAGATGAATGAGTGCCATCGGACTACTTGACCTCTATGCCGAAAATACTCCCAAGCCGAGGCAGAAGAAAAGACGCCAGAAGGATTGCCGAGCCAAATCAGAGTGCCACTAATCTTAGGGGTGAGGGACAACATGGGATGAGACCAGGCTCCCATGACGGTGTTCACCCTTGAGGGGAAGTGAGCTATAGATAAAAAGTCCTGAACGGTTGTCTTTCGACATATACCAGATGTGACGTCCTGAAAATTTAACTTTTGTAAGCGCCAGAAGTCGATAAAAAATATATGAAAATTTAATCATGGTCGACATATACTTTGGACTGTAAGGACTGAAGAGACGAAAATTTGAACGAATTCTAAAGTTTAGTTATTTTAGATTAGGTTTCGATTTTTATCCGCCGCGAATTGGGATTGCCGTTTTCGCGCTCGAGCCTAATCCCAACCGAGTTTGGCTGGCGAGATTACCAAAATTTTTCCTTCGCCAGTGTACCAAAATTTCGTTCCAGTCCCGGTGTACCAAATGACCAAAATACCCCCCAATTATTTATTTATATAAGACAAAATTCATTAATTCCTTTGAGACAAATTTTGACCACAAAAGTCTTGTGGGCCCCACCAAAATTTCTTTTCCCCATGTTTGTCTCACGTCATCCGCCCCTCCCCCTCTGCTTCTCTCTCTCTTCTCGTGCTTCTTTCTTCTTCTTGGTTCTGTTGATCCGTGGATGACTACTCCTCCAAGTCGATCCACCCTCCTCTTCCTCTTGGGATTTTGTGCGACAACCACCGCCCCACAGCCTACCACCATCCTCTTCCCGATCACCCCGACCCAGCCGCACCACCCGACGCTCGCCGGAGCAGCAGCAAATCGCCCCAAACTGACGGTCGCCCTATTTTGAGGCCGGCTCGATTTGGTCTTCTATCCAGCCAAACCGGCCACCATCGTCCCTCATTGCCGCCACCGACCACCTCCACAGACTCCTCTCTACCCCCTCGGAGCTCGCCGCAGCCGGCCGCCTTGCGTGGAGCTCGAAAATCGCCACCGACCTCCTCCCATGTTTTTGAACAAACAGTGCCCTATTTTGGCCTGTTCTGTTTGCGGCTATTTCGCAGCTGTCGGCCGCCTTCCATCATCGTCCACGATCCCAACCTACCCCCACCAACCCCTAGGTGAGTTCCCAAGCCTCGGCTGGCCTTGCCCTGGCCCGTGACATCGAGAAACACCCCAAAATAGCCCGGTTTGCCCTATTTCGCCACTGACCTGCTACTATTTCAGGCTGCCGGCCGCCTTCCGTCGGAGCTCCGTTGCCGGCCACCTATTCCGGCAACCTCGCCGGACCTCCCCGTGGTGTGGCCAAAGTTCGGGTTCGAGTCGCCGCGCGATAAACCTTAATTTCGCCGCCGCAGCCGTCGCCGCTGTTCGTCGAGGTCGCTCAAACTACCTCACTTAGTGAGTTGACCATAAACCTTGGTTAGGGCGCTAATTGCGCTTAGATTTAGTTATTTAGTTAATTAGTTTTTTTTATAAAAATTAGGCACACGATCGGGACTGGCTTAGATAGAAACGATGATCAGGTTAAATGGCCGATTGATTAGGTTAGTTTGGTCGATTATATTGTCTGTGGCTATTTGTGATAATTTATCAGTTGATTGATTGATTGTGTTTATTTGCGAGTGAGCGACAAGTTAGAGACGAGCGAGCGATTGAATTTATAAATCGATTAAGAAACAAGAGATATAGTACGAATTGAGCTCGAAATTGCGTGATTGAGTTAATTGCTCGTGAGTGTATTATTTGCCTTATTGGTTTGGTCGCCTCGCTGAAATGCCTGATTGAGAGTCTTATTGGCCTTGGGCCAAGTCTGTTGCATTTATGTATGAATTTTGGCATTAATCAAAGATAAATAATAGGTTGATTGCATCCAACCATGGGTATCTTAGTTAGTTAGGGCGCACTTACGATTATGTGGTTAGGTGCAATGGTCCCAGGTTCGATTCCCCAAATGAGCACCTGTGATTTAAGTGGGGGCCATGGCGGTGGGTTGCTGTGCTGTTCTCTCTTGGGGAATAGTCGAGGTGTGCGCAAGTTAGCCCGGACATCTTAGTCATAAAAAAAAATAATGGGTTGATTGCCGAATGCGAATTGTGTGGTCATTTAAAGGACCAATGACGTTACTTGGCAAGTTCATATTGTACTATCGGTACTCATGCCGTACTTATTGTATGGAATTCGCGACTTGTTAGAAGCACCATAATTCATGCCCCGTGCCAGTCGTACGATTTTAAGGGATTATCGGATGCCGGTTGCAGCTTCTGACGGACTGAAGCTCTTGTTTAAGGAATGCCTACTTGCCGTGCTGTGCCGAGTGCACTGGATACACCGCTTGTAGTAGCCGTCGCTCAGAAGGTAAAAGTGGACGTAGCTTGGTCCTGCTAGATGAGTGCGGGATCGCACTATTGATGTTTTTATCACGCCAGTCGCGTGGGTCATGGTTAAATAATGGATTTGTGTGGTGTCTTGTGTACGCCTGAGTGGTGATACCTTGATTGGTTGCTTATTTGGTGACTATATTTTATTGATATATGTGTTTATGCCTTATGTTGACTGTTGTGCTTAAGATATCCTAGGCGAATTAGTATCCTAACCGAGCTTAGGCTTGATTCATCGAGATTGATTTCTCACCCCATCATGGGATAACTTTTCGGGTCTAAAGTAATAGAGCGGCCGATACGATTCTGTCATGTCCCGACTCTCGAGCCCGCGACATCCCTTGCCAAATCGCCACCAGGTCATAATAGATAGCGTCCCAGGCAATTGCTATCGACCTAAGCTTATATTGCGCCAGCGGAACGTACCATCTTCCATTCAATTAAAATCATATGGGATAGATAGAAAGTAAAGCCAGATTGCAAAATACGAAAGGCTGATGAGAATAGATGATTCATAACCTTACAGAGCCATCAACTGATAAATACAACCCCATGCTTCGGGGTGGCCCTCTAGGACTCACAAAAAGATACAGGAGTCAGGTAAGGTTAACTCTCATCTATCCCAAAACAGTATTCCCCACAAAAACAACCACAGTTCCCTGACTACAAAAAGGCCCTAACCCGCTACTGGGAAGACTCGACATCCGTGTCGTAATAGTCAACCGGGGGAGCCGGGTCATTTGGATCATCACAAGAACTCTGGCTAGAACGCACAGAGGGGGCTACCGATTGCTCAGGCTCGAGATCAAGCTCCATATCAGGCGCGGGGTCCATCACTTCCCCATCAGGTGTATCAATATCCATCGGGTCCCAAGCGGGGATATTAGGGACCCCCTGTAGAGGTGGCCCCTCAAATCCTCGAAGCGGACCGAAGAGATCCATCCCATCACGAAGATACCAGGCTTTAAAGAGATGTGCCACCAGATGTGGCATCCCTTCATCAACCCATATCGTCGTGATGTGACGCTCCCACATCTGGTCCGTACCTGGTACTGGATGGAGACTGATATCAAGTGATGAGTCAGTGGGGGTGCCGAACCGCACCGGTCTTTCCATTACTTCGGACCTGAAAAAAATTTGTTCCGCGACGGGGTGAGAAATGAATCTCAGTGAATCAAGCCTAATCTCGGTTAGGACAATGATTCGCCCAGAACATCCTAAGTGCCACAAAAAGATCACAAGATAACAACAGATATATATATATATATATAAATATATCAATCATAACAAGTCTGACAAATCTACCACCAACAGAAGTACAACCATTCAGGCATACACAAGTTCATTATTACTCAATGACCCACGCGACTGGCGTGATAAATACGTCAATAGTGCGATCCCGCACTCTTCTGGCAAAACCAGGCTACGTCCACTTTACCCTCTCAGCGACGGCTACTACAAGCAGTGTATCCAGTGCACCCGGCACGGCACTGCGAGTAGGCATTCCTTAAAAAGGAGCTTCGGTCCTTCACAAGCTGCGACCGGCATCCGATAATCCCTTAAAACCGTACGACTGGCACGGGGCATGGATTATCGTGCTTCTGACAAGTCGCAAATTTCCATACAATCAGTACGGTACAAGTACCCACGGTACAAAGCGAACTTGCCAGGTAGCGTCATTGACCCTTTAAATGACCACACAAATTGCACTCGACAATCAATTCATTGATTATCTTGGATTAACGCCAAAATTCACAGGAAATACAATCAACTCGGCCCCAAGGCATACAAGATTCCCAATTGAACTTTTCAGCCAGGCAAACAAACCAATCAAGCAATCCACTCACTCTCGAGTAACCCACTTAACCCGGCAATTTCAAGCTCAATTCATATTAGAAATCTTAATTCTTAGTCAAATTATAGCAATCAATCGTTCGCTCGTCTCTAACCTGTCACTCACTCGCGAGTAACTCAATCAAACAATTAATTGCTAAATTACCACAAATAGCCACAGACAAATAATCGATCGACCATGTATCCTAACCATGGTTTCTATCTAAACCGGTCCCGATCGAAATATTTTTTTTAAATAAATAATTAAATAAATAAATAAATACATAAATAATTAATTAATTAAAACAGACTAATCCTAAGCGCAATTAGCGCCCTAACCAAGGTTTAGAGTCAACTCACTATTTGAGTTAGCTCGATCGGCGACGACGGCGGCGGCGGCGGCGACGGTGACGGCGGCGGCGGCGGCGGCGGCGACGATAAAACTAAGGTTTATCGCGCGGCGAATCGAGCTCAAACTTCGGTGACACCCCGTGGGAGTCCGGCGAGGTCGCCGGAACAGGTGGCCGGCGGCGGAGCTCCGGCGAGCGGCGGCCGGCAGCCTGCAACAGTGAGAAACCAGAGTATTCAACCGGCAATTCACGGTTTTTGGCCGTTTTCCGGCGACACGGGCCGGGACAAGGCCGGCCAGGGGTCGGGGGCTCACCTAGGGGTCAGTGGGGGTCGGCCGGGATAGGTGGGCGGCGGCGGAAGGCGGCCGGCGACGGCGGATAGCCGCGATCAGTGGCTGTCCTGCTGTCGCCCGAAACAGGGCTCTCGGTCGGCGACGATTTCCGGCGGCCACGCGCGGCGACCGGCGGAGCTGGGCTGGGTGGCGGTAGAGGAGACTCAGGGGAGTCGTCTGGCGGTGGCGGTGTGGTACGGCGGCGACGGTGGCGGCCGAAACGAAGACCGGAGCATACCGGGTCCAAAACAGAGTACCGGAGTTTTCGGTCCGGATTCCGGCAACTCCGGCGGGCTGACGGTCGGCGACGAGGGGTGGGATCGATCGAGGGGAGGTCGGGGGTTAGCTTGGTGGTGGTGGTCGGCGTCGGTGGCGGCCGTGGCGGCCGGAGGAGGCCGCGGAGTTCTCGGGTCCTCTGACCCGAAAACAGGGCAGGCCCGGCCGCGAGTTTCCTTCGGCGAAACGGCGGCGACGGCGGCTCGGCCGGGGTCCAGGCGACGGCGGCGAGTGGCTGGGGACGGTGGCTGCCGGTGGGGGTGTGGTGGTCGCGAAAAATGGCGACGGACGGAGGAGGAATCGGTCGGCAGAAGGGGGGGAAGTCGTCGGTCAACCAAGAGAAGAGAAGAGGAAGAATAGAAGAAGAAGAAGAAGAAAGAAGAAGAAGGAAGCAACGGCAGAGAGCAGTGCGTTGGGCAGAGGGAGAAATGGCCCACCACCTTGACTTTGGAGGCCAAATTTTAATTTTTTTGTCTTATATGAATGAATAATTGGGGGGCAAAATGGTAATTTTGGCGCGCCGGGACTGAAACGAAATTTTTGGCGTACTGATCGAAGGGTAATTTCGGCAATTTCACTGGGCAAGCTCGATCAGGGTTAAGCTCGTTTGCAAAAACGGCAATTTAAAAATCGCCACGGATTAATTTCGAAACTCAATTCGAAATAATCTAAAGTTCGGAATTCGTCCAAATTTTCGTCTTTTCAGTCCTTATAGTCCAAAATGGGCGTCGATTATGACTATACATTCATATCATTTAATCGACTCCCGGCACTTACAAGGGTTGAATTTCCAGGACGTCACAGATTCAGTATACCTACCCACTTATCACACGATATCTCTCTCTACCAGGTGCTAGGTACGGATCAGATGTGGGAATGCCACGTCACGACGATATGGGTCGATGAAGGGATGCCACAACTGGTGGTGCATCTTTTCAAGGCCTGGTATCTTCTTGATGGGGTAGATCTATTTGGTCCGCTTAGAGTATTTGAGGGGCCACCTATTTAGAGGGTCCCTAATGTCCCCGCTTGGGATCCAATGGATATTGATACGCCTGACGGGAAAGTGGTGGATCCCGCACCTGGTATGTAGCCCGAGCTCGAGCCTGAGCAGTCCGTAGCGTCCTCTGTACATTCTAGTAAGAGTTTCTATGATGACCCTAACGACCTGGCTCCCCCGATTGGTTATGACGATCCGGATGCCATTTTTACCCAGTAGAGGGTTAGGTTTTCTTTTGTGGTCAGGGAACTAGTGACGTCTTTTGTGGGGCTACTGTTTTGGAATAGATGAGAGTTAACCTTACCTGACTCCTGTATCTTTTTGTGAGTCTTAGAGGGTCGCCCAGAAGCATGGGGTTGTATTTATCAAATGTTGGCTCTGTAAGGTTATAGATTATCTGTTCTTATCAGTTTTATGTTTGTGTTTGGTTGTCTGGCTTTTCTGCTTATCTATCCCATGTTGATTTTACTGTATGGAAGATTACACGTTCCGCATGCGCAGTACATTCTTAGGTCGATAGCAGTTGTCTAGGACTCTATCTTTTATGATCTGGTGGCGATTTGATAAGGGATGCCGCGAGTTCAAGAGTCGGGATGTGACACCAGACCTGTTTATATCCAGGTTAGAAAAAAGTTTGTATAAAGGCCCTTTTCGATACCAAGAATCAAACTAGAAGGATATATTGCCACCTCCCACCGCCAGCGGAATAGCTTTTCACTATCTTGTCTGAGGTCGAGAATCTTTTTCCAAGACCAAGAGCATATAGTCGATTTCTTCGCAACCCAAAAGTTCTTATTCTTCAGAAAGTTCGTGTGAATTCACTTGCACCGTATAGGCTCTTTATCTGTGAAGAGTGATCATATATGTTTGAGAATGGTCACTTTGTCGCAGTCGGAGAGTCGTTGTATGCCAAGACCCCCTTCCTCCTTTGGTAAGCACATGTTATCCCACGACACCTTAGCACCACCAGCACCTACCTTAGGGCCTTTCCAAAGGAATTACCTGAGAATTTGCTTGATACGAAGAATAACAAACTTAAGAAAAACTTGGATAGCGTGGAGAACTGTCTTGACTAGCAAAAGACGTCCTGCAAAGGATAGGAATCGTTGGGACCAAGAACGGGCTCTAACTATGATTGTATTAACCAGGGAGGTACAATCCACTTTTCTAAGGCGACTAGATACAATGGGAACCCCAAGATACCGAAATGGTAAAACACCTTCCTGGAAACCAAGAACCGAAAGGAGTTGTTGTTTGAGATGAGTTGAGCCCCCTGAGCAAAAAAATTCACTCTTACACATATTTGGTCTAAGTCCATACCAATCAGAAAACCTGTCCAATCTCGGCTTGAGAAGTGTAACCGAGGTATAGAAAAAATGAGAACATCATCCGCAAAGGTTATTGATGCTGGGGGACATCATCCGAAAGGAGTTGTATTCAGTATTTCATACTGGGGGAATTCTCTTTTGATGCATTTCTTTTGAACATTGTAAAACAATCAAAGGTTATTGATATGTGCGTTTGAGTGTATCGGGGGTACAACAGTTTAAGTACAAATAGGATCATATATGAAACTGGTGTAAATTACAGGATCACTTGCATTCGAGTTTGTGTCGCAGCATTTAGCGAAAAAGAACAAGCAAATCTTGTTAGAGAGGAAAATCCATGAAATTCAATATCAAAATATTTTGTCCGTTAAAACATCATAAAACACATTTTATATGAGGTGTGAAAACCTAATTAAATCCAAAAATACTAAGATTATGTATACATACTTAACATTACAAAATTGCCACGAGTAGTAAAAAATTAAATCCAAAAATACTAAAATAAATGGAAAACCCATCTAAAATACCCCGAATTGCCAAAATCCATAGCAGTTCATAGCCCAAGACTATGGGTATTGATCAAGAGGCCGTTTTTCTTCAACCGGCCGAATTTGAGCCCAATCTGAATTAATTCGTCGGATATTTGGTGCTAGGTACAGCCTCGTTTAGACTTCCATTTGGGTTTTTGCCTGTCCAATTGGTCCAAAAACGCACGGCTAATGCTCACCACATCAGTTTGTGTGGAAGGACCTTTAGTATATTGCCGAATGTGAACAGGTTATTCGACGTCAAATAAGTTGCAGAGTTTATAAAAACTTTGCAGAAGGTGAACAAATTATTAGATGCCGATGTATATACACGAGTTCGGATAGACCTACAAAAAGTGAACAGACTACAAGACACGAGTATCTCGATTAACTTGAAGGAACCTAATTGTGTTTGATGAAGAAACGGAATGACTTGATAGTTAGAAAGTTTGGAACAGACCTGATCTGATTGTAAAAGGGGAACATGCTACGAGCTAAGTGAATGGCCCTGGTGTGTGATGGTGAGCATCTATAATAAGTATTTCACAACTGATTTTTAAGTATTAGTGTCCTCAAAAGAGAACCAGAAAAGATCAAATAGTTTTTCTTTTTATAAAACAAAAATACAAAGAATTACAGACTGGCGTGGAAACAAAGACTGTCTTGGCGAACTTTTTTCTCTAAAGCTCTCCAGACGGAAATTTTCCTGTGATTGAAGGTAGAACTAACGACAATATTTAGGATTTAAGTTCGTGTAGGTCATTTGAAGACAAATGTCTATAAATACAATTCAAGGGAAGAAGTTGAGTTGGGGGAAAAAAGAAAAAAGAAAAATACATTCTATGTTTTGGTATATATGTGTATGTATGTATACATACACATATTCTTTATCTCGCAATTCTGTTGTCTAGAAATTGAGTTTATTGATTATATAATTCCATGAAGAAGGTTTGAGTGATTAAAACATATGAGAAGACCGTTTGAGGATGATGATGACAATATGGCCAAAACGAGTGAAAAAGAATAATGGGTTTCCGTAATCTTTATCAATTCAGGAACAATCGTTCGGGAATCAACAACTTAATTAAATTAAGAGAATACTGTGGCCAAAACGAATTAAGAGAAGAATACTAATTAGTTGCTACTCAGACCGTGTTTAATTTTCGGCAAGTGGCAAACCCTTATCGCCATCCTATAATCGAGAGACTAAAGTAATTAGAGCTTTTCAGGTCACAGACAAAGATCGGCTTCGTATTTACCACTTAAAGCCCCAACAATTGTCAAAGTCGCGAATCACATGTCTTGTCCTTACCCTAAATGAAAAAAAATAAAAACACAACAACATAGGGATAGACGAGTACGAGCTGGAATTGATACCAACGACGTAAATCAACTTAATCTTGGGTAAAAATAATTAAATAAATCCCATCATGCGTAGGTCTTAAAAAGTTGCAATGGCTGACCCCACTGTTATATTTAGTTATTTTTTTCTAGATATAATTTTCATGTATTTCCCCAACTTAAAAGCTTCATTTCTTGCATTATCTTGTGCTCATAACTGACGTGGCCGTGATATGAGATTCTGTGCTGTTGCATTGGGGTGTCATGTGGGCATATTCCATGTGCCTTCATTGATCCCTCAATCAGCAGGTTCACAAAGGAAAAAAAAAAAAAAAATCTCTTTTGCGTTCCATCTTAAAAAAATGTGGCTAGCCACAATATGAGAATTTATCAAATTCAGTGGTTCCAACACATAGCAAAAGGAAAGCGAACGATATTTCTTGCCTGAATAAAGATGCACTAGGATTCAAGTGAGTGAATCGAGTCGGCTTGGGTAGAAGATTAAAAAGTAGACCCATCAAATGAATGATACAGGTCGAGTCAAAGATGGACCGACCCAAATTGATCAATTTAATTCGTTTTGACCCATTTTCATGCAATACAAATCTCATGATCCGTACCAACCCAATCAATATTACTAAAAAATTTTCATATTAAACTTAATTTCGGAAAACTCACATCCAAATTGAGGAGCGAATGCGAGATTGAGTCAGGGCGAGAGAGAGTGAAGAGAGAGTCACACATGTGAGTTGGGTACCCATTTAACACCATATTATTGCGTTTTTTTACCATTATAAACACGTTTATGATCCATTTATGGAATATTATTAACTTATATAACAAACCAACCAATTCAAATATGGATTAAAAAATTGGATTCTGATAGGGGCGAGCGATTTCCGGGTCGAGGCTAAGTTCCATAGAAGTTTCACCTAGAACTTGAAATCTATCCGTCAAAATATGTTCCTCGCTTTTTGAAATCTAGAACCTATTCTGCATACCCAAAATGTGACGTCCTGGAAATTCAACCCTTGTAAGTGCCGAAAGTCGATTAAATGATATGAATGTATAGTCATAGTCGATGCCCATTTTGGACTATAAGGACCGAAGAGACGAAAATTTGGACGAATTCTGAACTTTGGATTATTTCGAATTGAGTTTCGAAATTAATTCGCGGCGATTTTGAATTGCCGTTTTTGCAATCGAGCTTAACCCTGGTCGAGCTTGGCTAGTGAAATTACCGAATTACCCTTCGTTCAGTACACCAAAAATTTCATTTCAGTCCCGGCGCGCCAAAATTACCATTTTACCCTCCCTCAATTATTCATTCATAAAGGACAAAAAAATTTAATTTTTGGCCCTTGAAGTCTTGGTGGTGGGCCTCCATTTCTCTACCCAACGCACGTCCCCTCTCGGTCACCATCTTCTGCCGCTTCTTTCTTCTTCTCCGTTTCTTCTTCTTCTCTGTTCTTCTCTTCTTCATTTTCTTTGACCGACTCCTCCTCCTCCTTGCCGATCGAATCCTCCCCGTTGGTCGCCATTTTTTGCGACCACCGCTCCACCACCAGCAACCACTGTCCCCAGCTACTCATCGTCGCCGCCTTGACCCCGGCCGAGCCGCTGTCGTCGTCGTTTCGCCGAAGAAAAGTCACGGCCGGGCGTGCCCTGTTTTCGGGTCAAAAGACCCGAGGACTCCGCGGCCTCCTTCGGCTGCCACGGCCGCCACCGACGTCGACCACCACTACCCAGCTAACCCCCGACTTCCCCTCGATCGATCCGACCCCTCGTCGCCGACCGTCAGCCGCCGGAATCGCCGGAATTAGGCCTGGAAGTTCCGGTGCTCTATTTTGAACCCGGTTCATTCCGGTCTTCGATTCGACCGCCACAGTCGCCGCCGTGCCACACCGCCACCGCCAGACGACTCCCCTGAGTTCCCTCTACCGCCACCCAGCTCGCCTCCGCCGGTCGCCGCACGTGACCGCCAGAAATGGCCACCGACCGAAACCCCTGTTTCGGTGCAAAAACAGGACAGCCACTGATCGTGGCTGTCCGCCGTCGCCGGCCGTCTTCTGCCGCCGTCCACCTATCCCGGCCGACCCCCACCGACCCCTGGGTGAGCCCCCGACCCCTGGCCTTCCTTGTCCCAGCCCGTGTCGCCGGAAAACGGCCAAAACAGTAAAGTCGCCAAATGAATATACTAATTTTTGCACTGTTGCAGGCTGCCGGCCGCCGCTCGTCGGAGCTCCGCCGCAGGCCACCTGTTCGGGTGACCTCGCCGGACTCCCACGGGGTGTCGCCGAAGTTTGAGCTCGGGCCGCCGCGCGATAAACTCTAATTTTATCGCCGCCGCCGCCGCCGCTCGGGCTAACTCACATAGTGAGTTGACTCTAAACCTTGGTTAGGGCACTAATTACGCTTAGGATTAGTCTTAGTTATTTATTTATTTATTTAAGTATTTATTTATTTCTAAAAAAAAAATTATATTCGATCGGGATCGGTATAGATAGAAACCATGGTTAGGATACGTGGTCGATCGATTATTTATCTGTGGCTAATTGTGGTAGTTTGTCAATTAATTGATTGATTGAGTTGTTCGCGAGTGAGTGACAGGTTAGAGACGAGCGAACGATTGATTGATATAATTTGACTGAGAATTAAGATTTCTAATATGAATTGAGCTTGAAATTGCCGGGTTAAGTTGATTACTCGAGAGTGAATGAATTGCTTGATTGGTTTGTTTGCCTGGCTGAAATGCTCAATTGGGAGTCTTGTGGGCCTTGGGGCCGAGTTGATTGTATTTCTTGTGGATTTTGATGTTAATCCAAGATAATCAATGAATTGATTGCCGAATGTAATTTGTGTGGTCATTTAAGGATCAATGACGCTACTTGGCAAGTTCACATTGTACCGTGGGTACTTGTGCCGTACAGATTGTATGGAAATTCGCGACTTATCAGAAGCACGATAATCCATACCCCGTGCCAGTCGTACGGTTTTAAGGGATTATCGGATGCCGGTTGCAGCTTGTGATGGATCGAAGCTCCTTTTTAAGGAATGCCTACTTGTAGTGCCGTGCCGGGTGCATTGGATACACCGCTTGTAGTAGCCGTCGCTGAGAGGGTAAAGTGGACGTAGCCTGATTTTGCCAGAAGAGTGCGGGATCACACTATTGATGTATCTATCACGCCAGTCGCGTGGGTCATTGATTAATAATGGACTTGTGTATGCCTGAGTGGTTGTGATTCTGTTGGTTATAGATTTGACAGATTTATTGTGATTGATATTTATATATATCTCTGTTAAAATCTTGTGATCTTTTTGTGGCGCTTAGGATGTTCTGGGCGAATCATTGTCCTAACCGAGATTAGGCTTGACTCACTGAAATTCATTTCTCACCCCGTCGTGGGACAAATTTTTCAGGTCCAAAGTAATGGAGAGACCGGTGTGGTTTGGCACCCCCACCAACTCATCACTTGATATCAGTCTCCATCCGGTACTAGGTACGGACCAGATGTTGGAACGTCACATCACGACGATATGGGTCGATGAAGGGATGCCACATCTGGTGGCACACCTCTTTAGGGCCCGGTATCTTCGTGATGGGATGGATCTCTTTGGTCAGCTTCAAGGATTTGAGGGGCCACCTCTTCAGGGGGTCCCTAATATCCCCGCTTGAGATCCGATGGATATTGATACACCTGATGGGGAAGTGGTGGACCCTGCGCCTGGTATGGAGCTCGAGCTCGAGCCTGAGCAATCAGTAGCCCCATCCGTGCATTCTAGCCAGAGTTCTTGTGATGACCCGAACGACCCGGCTCCCCCGGTTGGTTATGACGATCCGGATGTCGAGTTCTCCCAGTAGAGGGTTAGGTTCTTTTTGCGGTCAGGGAACTGATGATGTTTTTGTGGGGGTACTATTTTGGAGTAGATGAAAGTTAACCTTACCTGACTCCTGTATCTTTTTGTGAGTCCTAGAGGGCCACCCCGAAGCATGGGGTTGTAATTATTAGTTGATGGCTCTGTAAGGTTATAAATCATCTATTCTCATCAGCCTTTAGTGTTATGAAATCTGGCTTTACTTTCTATATATCCCATATGGTTTTATTGAATGTAAGATTGTACGTTCCGCACGCGCTGTATAATCTTAGATCGATAGCAGTTGCTTGGGACGCTATCTATTATGACCTGGTGACGATTTGGCAAGGGATGTCGCGGGTTCGAGAGTCGGGACGTGACACAAAAACCTAAAACTTATCCTGTCACAAGTTCCAAGGTCTATTTTAGTGTCTACCGGGTTCCACAGGTATATTTAATTGAGTAATTACAGTAAATCATCACATTTAATGATCATCACTTGCTATTACAATTCACTGATCATAACTCATATTTAGACTTACGAATAATGAAATATTAACAAAGTAAAAGTTTCATTCATAAATAACGTCGGAAGTAAGCTTGAACTAATGGTTTTAGATTACACATTCATCATCAGACGCCATGAAATACATCAGGATCATGGAAATACACATACCAATAAAAATGCAAAAACTCATTAGAGGTTCAGGTTCTACTTACCTAAAACCTGGAACCTACCCGTCGGAACAGATTCTAATTTTTGGAATTTGGAACCTACTCTACACACTTTAGAATCTGGAACCGGATAGATTCCTATTGGCTTGCGAAGCCAAAATATATCATTAAGATTACTTTTTATCTTTTGTTTCATTTTCTTCTAGGTTTAAAGATACACCTTATATATTAGGGATATATAGGTTGTAGCCTTCAAAGAAGAAAACAGCAGATAGAAAGCATAAAATAGTAAATAGAGAGAAAAATAAAAAGAAAGGCCGTGACGACATTTTTGAGTGTTTTCATTTTCTTTTTGCTTCGATTTTGTGAGAAGATCATTAGTTGTATTTCAAATTTACTAAAAAACTAGTGGATTTGCAGAGTGCCTGTGACATTCTGATTTTCCTGTCATTTCAGGACTTATTAATGAGAATGTATCCAACGATGTCTTTCAGTCGTATCTCGAAATTACATTGGATAGAGGAATGTATCTGATTTTACTTTCATTTCAAGACTTATTAATGTTAGTTTGGGATAGACTGGAATTACATTGGATAGAGGATTGGTTCAGAAACGAGTCTCGAAATTAGAAAATGGAGAATCAAGAATTTCAACATTATAATTGGATTGGACGTCGCCTTATCGAAGAAAATTGGAATCAGAAAAACGACGTTCCGAACGTCGAGGGTAAAATTATCATTTTGCCCCTCAAACCTTAACCTTGCCTTAATAATTGGATGATGGCATTTTGGTCTTTCACAACACCCCAAGGCTGCCGAAAATGAGAAAAAAATAACAGCCATTGGATGAGCCTTGATTGACATATGGGCAAGTGTCAAAGGATGAAGAGTTGACATTGATTGAAACACTTTTAACCTACCATTCCACTTTGGTTGACTCTTCACTTGGTGTACATCCCCTCTTGGTCCCACCATTTGGCCGAACACCATCTCCATTTTCCATCTTCTTCTTGTTTTCTTCTTCTTCTTCCCCAACCGAGAGCTCTCCAGCCGACCAGTTCCGCCCGCCTGTTCCCCGCCGTCGACCACCACTCCTGGTAACTTCCAGCCACCAGCTCCTTCCTCATCCTCTTGCCAACAACCTCCAAGTGGAATCAAGTCATTTGACCCACCGAGGAGCTCCGGCTAGCCATTCTCCCGGAAGTTGACGAAAATCGTCGCAGCTGGAGGTAAGCTGCTGTTTAGACTCCGTAAGGCACCGAATCCTTTGAATATTTCGACCAAATTTTGTGGACATCTAGAGGACATGTAGACTGAATTGTGGTAAAAATTTTGGATGAATTTGATGGAGTTTTGACCCTAAATGGGTCTTGTGTTTGAAGGATAAATACTGACCGGTTGAAGACTTGGAGGAACTAGCGCCGTTCGAGGACTTTTCGGTGTCGCCTTGACTCCAAATTTTTGGTGAGGCTTCTAACTCCTAGAAATACATGTTAGCAAGTGGATTAGTGGATAAATTGAAGATTTAAGTTAGTTTAAGGGCTGATTAGATGAGATATGCACAGAACCGAAAATGCCCTATTTCGGTTCTGTGCATACCGAATCTGTGGGCGCTGTTGGCGATGAAATTGAGTTCCAAATTCATTGTTGAGACGTATTAGGATGTCGAGGGATATGTCATTGAGGGTTATGCTTCATGTATTAATGAATTGAGCGAGAAAAATTGATGAATTGGATGGAATTCCATTAGGTATACGACTGCCCTATTTTGGAACCCTTGGAGCCGAACCATTGAAGTGCTTAGAGGAAGAATTTTGTTGAATTAAGCTTGACGTAAGGGGTTTCTAAACCTTGGCTAGGAGGATTGGACTCGATTGGGTGAATTGAGTGTGAATTAGATTGGTTCTTGGAAGCGTATGGTGTGATTGTCCATTGTGCGTCCTTGAGAGATATAGATGGCTTAAATGTTTGACAATGCTTGTGCCATGAATTGATTGTCACATTTGAGTGTTGAATTTAATTGTCTCGCTTGCCATAGATGTGTTGCTCGTCGCATGAGTTTACACTTGATCATGAGTTCTGAATTGAAATGAGCATTTGGCATGTCAGAGAAACTTGTGACACCCTGAGGCGTTGAGACGTGGGGTTGAGTGGATGGATACCTTGAGGTGCTGAGGCGCGGGGTTTGTGTTGAATGGTACCCTGAGGAGTACGAGATGCGGGGTTGAAATAACCAATGTCCTGATGCGTTGAGACGCTTGACGAAATTTGAGATGTGTTGACATAGGCATGGAATGAAATTGAAAACCTGATGCATTTACGCGGGTTTGTCAATGAGATGGTCTGAGGCTTATTTAAGCGAACCGAGCCTGAGGCGTTCTAAACGCGGGCGTGAATCAAATGGAGGCATGGAAGGGTGGAAGGTGTGATCAGACTTGATAATATGTGCTTGATTCCACTGATGTGACACAATGCCATGATTGCATGCTTGACTCTCGTTTGTATCCGTATTGTATTTAATGACTGTGGAATGCCTCATGTGATTGCTTGTGCATTGTTGTTTGTGATTGTACTCACCTGAGTGTACGGTCAGCTTAATCTAGGGTTAGGACTTGTCTTACTGAGATGTAAATCTCACCCCGTCGCGGGATCACATTTTCAAATCCTAGATCGTGATCATGTTGCCCATCAGATTTGGTGACCCGAAAGAAATGTTGGCGCATTTTGAGGAGTTCCCGGACGGACAAGGTACCGTATACATTAGGAAATGTACTGTGGTCTGGGTTGACGAGGGTGCAAAGAACTAAAAGCCTCATAGGTTCGAGGCTTGGTTTAGGAAAGTAGAGGAAGTGACTATGGGACCATTGAAGCCCACTGAGGTACCCCATGGGGTAATCTCTAGCTGGTGTCATCCAGCTCGAGATTTTGTGGAGGTTGAGGGGTTAGCAGTCGGCTCGAGAAACATTCCCAAGAGGACCCCAACCCTGGAGGACACTGACGAGGTTATAGAGGTTGAAGCCTCCAAGGATGACCTGGTGGAACAGTCAGTAGACAGGACGATGGACACAGTAGAGGTACGCTCGGAGACTTTCTCAGAGTACGAGCCTACCGAAGATGCTGAGGAGACTGGTGACTCTAGCAGCTCGACTTAGGGATTTCCGTTTTTTGGGCTGTAATTTTTATGATGACCTTGCTGCTCTGTTTCTTTTGGAGATGTTGATGATCGTCTTTTGTACTGGTCCTGTCACCCCTACCGACCAGCAAGTTTAGTCTGCCAGTGCCTTTGTATGAATAGTTGAGAGATTATGTTTATTTATTAGCATTCTCGTTATCCTGGTCCCCTTTATTATTGTATGGAGGAATTTAAATATTATCGCTTCCGCATGCTATCGATATTATGCATATCTCGATATGTGAATCTTGGGACGATTGAGAGAGTTTGTGCTTACAGGGAGTTGTGCTTTTGTGCTTGAGGCGCGGGGCGCGACATCCCCACTTTGTTTGGTATCAGAGCAAGGTCAGCTCGATCCAAGTTGATTGGGGATTGGAGTGATAAGGAGGATTAAATTAGGACGGGACGGGTAGCGAGACCTTCGGAAACTTGTTAGAATAAGGCATGAGGTGCATGTCATATGACTTGGCGTATGTGATTAGCATTGGTCTTGACAAGATTATGGTGGCTTATGAGGATTAAGTTCCAAGTTTAGCGCTGAAAGTCATTTTTAGATTTTGGTTTGTTGAGTAGATGAACGTGGCTAATTTTGATGAATCGTGGAAGTGGACGAAATGGGGTAATGGTCATGGACTGTTTAGTAAAGTGCCTCTGGAATTAGTTGTGTGGCAGGTCGTTATGTTATGACTGCTTCTATTAAGGCATAGTTTGGTAGCTCTCGAATTGGTTGGATGACTGAGTTACTAACTCCTTGATGAAATTGTGGTGGTCCAAGCTTAGCGAAAGTATACAAGAATGAGTAATCCGCCTAGAAGACGTGAAAGACTTAGGAGCGGAGCCTCTAGTTCGAGGCCACTTGTGGCGAAAAATCTGAGAATGGATAGAGTACTGAGGGCGCTCGAAAGGATTGGAGACGTCATAGACATGCAGACCCAGAATAGGGATGCTGCCATAGCTCAAGCTGTAGGAGCCGCAATAGCTGTCGTCAACATCAATAACGGCAATAATGGGGGCAATGGAAACAATGGCGGTCAAGGCCAGGGCAATGAGGCAGTGAATGCCTAGGAAGAGATTGTTGTGACCAGGCAGATGGGCCAACCGTTTGAGTAATTTATCAAGCTGAAACCAACCCAGTTTGATGGGACTAGAGACCCTAAACTAGTATCGAGATGGATCGAGAAACTGGAAAAGGCCTTTGGAGTCTTGAGATGCACGGACGAAGAAAAGGTACTATTGACAGTGTACCAGCTAGAAGAGATTGCAAATGATTGGTGGACTGCCATCAAGAATGGAGTCTTTCCAGAAGGAACGGCCTTGACCTGGAATGCTTTTATTACGGCATTCAATGACAAGTATTTCTCTGAGACAGCTCGAGAAAGGAAGCAAGTAGAATTCTTGCAACTGTGTCATAATCATTTAACCATAGACCAGTATGAAGCTAAGTTCTCCAGATTGTCGAGGTATGCATCCCGATCGGTAGAGAATCCCCTGGAGAAGGTGCGTAAATTTCGGGATGGATTAAGACTAGAGCTTTACAGTCAGATGATAGCTTTGAACTTGAGGACCTACAAGGAAATCTATGAATGGGGACAAATGATTGAGAGAGACCTGAAGGAGAGGAATGCCGCATCTGGATCGCGGTTTAACTCGTTCCGAAACAATCGGCAGATTGGCAAGAGACCTATGGCTGACAATAGGTGCTTCGTTCGTCCAGTAAGAAAGAACATAGTAAAGTCACCAAACCCAATGAACTGGAGTTGCCGCCTCTGTGGCAGAAGGCATGGTAACGGACTTTGCCCGGTAAGAACTGGAGCGTGCTTCAAGTGTGGTCAGATGGGCCATCAGATGAGGACTTGCCCGAACTAAGCCCCATCGAATAGACCTCAAGGGCAACGACCACAGGCTAGACCGTCAACTACCACTCCCCAAATTGATTATAACCGACCCCCAGCTCAGGGAAGAGTCTATGCCGTGGCACGCAAGGAGGCAGAAGAAACGCCAGGCATGGTTACATGTACGGTTTATTTGTGTGACCAAGCTGCGTATGCTTTGTTTGATCCTGGCGCATTATACTCATTTGTGTTTGCTCGGTTTGCTGATTGATTGATATGGAGTTAAAACTGTTGAGTGTGATTCTGAATGTTGCCACCCCATTGAAAGATAATGTACTGGTTTCGTTGGGCTGTGCTGGCTGTAAAATCGTAATTGGCGGTAGCAAAGAGAATATCGACTTGGCCGTGGTGCCTATGTATGACTTCGATGTGATCATAGGAATGGATTAATTGGGTAAGCAAAGGGTGGTAGTTGATTGTGATAGTAGGATAATCCGTATTTATCTGGAAAGTTGTCCTAGTTTTGAATTTGTGGGAAGTCGAGAAGGAACCTCGATTCCTTTTGTCTCATCTCTTGAAGCGACAAAACTGATAATTGAAGGATGTCAAGCGTACTTAGTCGCAATTATGGACACGATTGTCGAGGAGCCTAAACTAGAAAGTATTCTGGTAGTGCGTGAGTTTCCTGACATTTTTCCCCAAGAGTTACCAGGGCTGCTACCAGAGTGAGAAATCGAATTTGTGATTGAGTTAGCTCCCGGGGCGGAGCCGATTTCTAAGGCACCCTGTAGAATGTCCTTATTAGAATTGAAGGAGTTAAAGGAGCAAATACAAGAATTACTGGACAAATGATTTATTCGACCGAGTGCTTAACTGTGGGGAGCTCCGGTGTTGTTTGTGAGGAAAAAGGATGGGTCCTTGCATTTATGCATCGACTACATATAGTTGAACCAAGTGACTGTAAAGAATCAGTTCCCACTACCGAGGATTGATGACTTATTTGATCGGTTACAAGGAGCTGTGGTATTCTCTAAAATTGACATGAGGACTTGGTATCATCAGTTGAGAATTAAGAAGGAAGACATACCTAAGACTGCTTTTAGGACAAGGTATGGTCACTACGAATTCACTGTGATGCCTTTCAGACTGACCAATGCTCCAGCCGCATTTATGGACTTGATGCATCGGGTGTTCAAGTTTAGCAAATGCGAGTTCTGGCCTAGGCCTACTAATTTACTCAAGGAGTAACGAAGAACACGAAGAATATCTGAAGATTATTTTGTAAACCCTGAGAGAACACTCGCTCTACGCTAAGTTTAGCAAATGCAAGTTCTGGCTGAATAAAGTGGCATTTCTTGGCCATATGGTATCGAGAGAAGGAATTGCGCTGGATCCTGCGAAGGTTGAAGCCGTGATGAACTGGCCTAGGCCTACTACGGTCACGGAAGTCCGTAGTTTCTTAGGATTAGCAGGATAGTACAGACGTTTTGTGGAGAAATTTTCATCTATAGCCATTCCACTAATGAGATTGACTAAGAAAGAAACGAAGTTCGAATGGACGGATAAGTGTGAAAGGAGTTTCCAAGAGCTTAAGCATCGGTTGACAACCGCACCGGTATTGACGATTTCATCAGGACATGGAGGTTATGAAATATATAGCGATGCTTCACTGAAGGGACTAGGCAGTGTGCTGATGCAACATGGAAGAGTGGTTGCCTATGCGTCCCGACAACTAAGACCGTATGAGATGAACTACCCGACCCATGATTTGAAATTGGCAGCGATCATCTTTGCTCTGAAGATCTGGATGCATTATTTGTGTGGTGAGAAGTTTTAAATTTATACAGACCACCAGAGCCTGAAGTATCTGTGACACCCTGAAAATTCACCTCTGGCAAGGTACCTAAAATCAATATAATGGATTGACATCGAATTTCAGTCAATGAAAAATTTTAGATCACAAGAACTGAAGAGACAATAATTGGACGAATTTTGAAGTTTCAGTCGGTTTAGATTAGGTTTCGAAATTCTTAGTCGTCGTGAATTAAGATTTCAATTCTCACGCACGAGCTAATCTCGACCGAGCCTAGCCTGTGAAATTATCAAAAATACCCCTCGTCTAGTGTACCAAATTTTCGTTCAGTCCCACCATCAACAACAACATCAACAACACCTTTATCCCAAACTAGTTGGGGTCAGCGGTCGATGAACCCCAAATAATCATAAAAATAAAAGCAGAATCAAGGGAGGGAAAAGAGATAAATGTGTAAAAATAAATAAGTATATATATATATCTATCTATCTATACACTACCCCTCCACGATACTAATAGCCTCCCTCCACTCCGTCCTAAGATAAACCGTACGCCAATCTATTTCCCACTCCATTAAATCTTGTTTTACTACTTTCCCCCAAGTAAGTTTCGATCGACCCCTTGCTTTTTTCGTGTTATGCTCTCGATAGCAAACTTCTGTTCGTACCGGTGCATCTAAGGGTCTTCGTAAAATATGCCCAAACCATCTCAATCTATGCTCTCTCATCTTTTCCCCCACCGATTCTACTCCAGCTTTTCGTCGAATCTATTCATTCCTTATCTTATCCATCCTTGTATGACCACACATCCACCTTAACATCCTCATTTCTGCTACTCCCATTTTGTGCTCATATTTCCTTTGTGCTGGCCAACATTCAGCTCCATATTACATGGCAGGTCTGAATGCTGTTCTATAAAATTTTCCTTTTAACTTAAGAGGAATTTTGCGATCACATAAAAATCTCGATGCACTGCGCCATTTCATCCAACCTGCTCTGATTCTATGGCTTACATCCTCATCAATCTCTTCCTCCTTTTGCAATATTGATCCCAGATATCTAAATGTATCTTTTTTAGGTACCTCCTGTTGGAGCATATTTACGGCTTCTTGATCCCCTATTCCTACCGTGTCAAACTCGCACTTCAAGTATTTCGTCTTACTTCGACTTAGCGTAAATCCTTTAGACTCTAACGTGCTTCTCCATACTTCTAACTTAGCGTTAACCCCAGCCTTGGTCTCATCAATAAGCACGATATCGTCTGCAAATAGCATACACCACGGCACCTCATCTTGAATATTTTTTGTTAGCTCATCCATAACCAAGGCAAAAAGGTAAGGGCTCAAAGCAGAATCTTGGTGTAAGCCTATTGTGATTGGAAAATAACTTGATGTGCCATTACAAGCCTTCACACATGTAGTAGCACTGTTATACATGTTCTTGATTGCCTCGACATACTTTAAAGGTATTTTTTTCTTCTCAAGAATCCATCACAAAACCTTTCTTGAAACACTACCATACGCCTTCTCGAAATCAATAAACACCATATGGAGGTCATTCTTTCTTTCTCGATATCTTTTCATCAATTGCCGTATTAAGAAAATAGCTTCCATGGTAGATCGTCCTGGCATAAATCCAAATTGATTGACAGAAACCTTGATCTCTATTCTTAAACGATGCTCAATAACTCTCTGCTACAGTTTCATTGTATGGCTTATAAGGTTGATGCCTCTATAATTAGAACAATTCTGGATATCCCCCTTGTTCTTGTATATAGGCACAAGTATACTCTTCCTCCATTCATCAGGCGTCTTATTAGTATGGAGGATCTTGTTAAAAAGACTAGTTAATCAACTTATTGCTACATCCCCTAAGTATCTCCACACTTCAATAGGAATACCATCGGGTCCCAAGGCTTTACTAGTCTTCATCTTTTTTAATGCCTCCCTAACTTCTCGTGCTTTAACTCTACGCACAAACCTTCTATTTGAATCATCGGAAGCATCTTCCAAATCCACCTCACTTCTATCGCTCTTCCCATTAAAAAGTTTGTTAAAATAACTCATTCACCTGCCCTTGACGTCTTCATCTCTTATCAAGAATGTTTGATTTTCATCCTTGATATATCTAACTTGTGTCAAGTCTTTACTTTTCTTGTCTCTTGATTTTGCAAGTCTATAGATGCCTTTTTCTCTTTCTTTGCTCCCAAGTTTGTCGTACATATCGGTGAAAACCTTGCCCCTAGCCTCTCGTACAGCTTTCTTGGCACTTTTTCTCGCCAATCTAAACTTTTGCAAATTCTCTTCATTAGGACATTTATGTAGGCATCTGAAACACTCCTTCTTCTGCTTAATTGCCTCATGCACCTCTTCATTCCACCACCAGGTTTCTTTTGTTTGATGTCCATTCCCTCTACTTTCCCCTAACACTCCTTTTGCCATTGTCTGGATGCACTTAGACATCTCTTTCCACATCATATTTACTTCGCCCTCTAGTTGTCACGGTCCTTTCTGTAGCATTCTTTCCTTGAATTCTATTTGTTTCTCCTCATGTAACTTTCACCATCTTACTCTGGGGTGCTGCACACTTCTTTTCATCTTCTGTACTTTGTTATACCGAACTTCTAAGATCACCAACTTATGTTGTGTAACTATACATTCACCAGGGTATACCTTACAATCTACATACGAAGCTATATCCTCTCTCCTAGCAAGAAAGAAATCAATCTGGCTAAAATTTTGACCGCTGCGAAAAGTAATCAGATGTGATTCTCTTTTCCTAAAAAAAGTGTTTGCAAACATCAAATCATAAGCTATTGCCACACTCAAGATGTCTTCGCCAGTCTCATTTCTAGTCCCATATCCAAAACCTCCACGAACTCTGTCAAAACCTCCACTGCTCTGACCGACATGTCTGTTTAGATCTCCTCCTATGAATACCTTCTCCTCGTGTGGTATCCGCCTTAAAATCTCTTTCAGATCTTCCCAAAATCTGCTCTTCTCGAACGCTTGCAGTCCAACTTGAGGGGCATACACACTAAGGATATTCAAAATCAAATCCCCCACTACTAGCTTAACTAAAATAATCCTATCTCCTATTCTTTTAAGATCAACCACTCTATCCTTGAAATTTTTATCGATCAGAATCCCAACTCCATTTATACTCTTTATTGTGCCTGTATACCATAGCTTGAATCCGGTGCCATCCACTTTCTTAACCTTCTCTCCTTTTTATTTAGTCTCTTGCAGGCAAGCAATATTCACTTTTCTTCTAGCAAAAGTATTTGTCAATTCCCTCAATTTACCCGTTAAGATTCCTACATTCCAACTCCCCAATCTAATTCCTACCCCCTGGGCTTTTCTTGCCCCCCATACTAGCCCACGGAAGTGTGAGGACCCTTACTCATTTATCACCACATCCGGGCACCGATGTGGCGCATCACTTTGGGAATGATGGCCCAAGCCTAGCTTCCTTACTCCTTACACCCACCTATCTTGGTACAAAGATCCTTGCTCATTTTTCGCTACACCCGGGCAAATTTTCGTTCAGTCCCGATTTGGTAAATTACCAAAATGCCCTTTATTTTTTTGTGTATAGGATAAATAACCATAAAAGTCTCCTGGTGGGCCCCACCACCCTCCCATTAGCCACGTCACTCACTCTCTTTCTCCTGCTCCTTCTTCCTCACGTGCTCTTCTTCTGCTTCTTTCTTCTTCTTCTGGCTTTCTTCTCCCGTGGAGCACCCTGACCGAACCTATTCCTCCATCTTTCTCCTTCCTCTGGTGACTTTCGCCGTCGCCACCACCGACCACCACTTCCACGACCTTTAGCCCTCCCTTGCCGTCACTTTCGACCCCTCCGTCGCCTCCGTTGGCCGCCGACAACCGCGAAACAGCCCCGAAACCTAGTCCCCTGTTTCGACCTCCACCGACCCGAGAACGCCGGGGCTTTCTACGGCCATTTTCGGCGCCACCGCCGCCTCCCACCACCTCTCCGACATCCCTCAACCTTCCCTCAACTCCCTCGACACCACTCCACTGACCGTCGGCCGCCGGAGCCGCCGCAATCAGCCCTGAATCGTAACTACCCTGTTTTTGGAATCAGTTCAGGATTTTCTTCGATCCGGCCGAACCCGACGTCGCCGCCGCTCACCGCCACCGCCGATGATCTCCTGAAACACCCCTCTTCCTTCCCTGAGCTCATGGACGCCGGCCGCCTCGTGTGGCGGCCGAAAATTTTCCTAGAACCACTCCCCTGTCCTCGGCGCCCCTAAACCCAGCACGGTCGGTTCTGTTAGGCCTTGATTCCGCCGCCTCCGGCCGCCCTTCGCTTCGGCTACCTGTCCCGATCGACTCCCCTTGTCCACCTGGTGCTTCCACCATCAACCCTTGAGCAGGCCGCTGTCCGTCGATCGTCGAACAGACAGCTTCAGCCCCAAGCCGACTTTGCCCTGCCCCTGCCCGAGTGCCCTGTTCGGGCCGGTTTGCACGGGCCGTGACCCGTATTGGCGTGGGCCAGGTGGCCGAGAGCCTGGGCCTACTGGCTGGGTCCATGGGCCATTTTAGCCTTGGGCCCAGAGTCTTGGGTCGTCGTTCGAGAAAATTGGCCCGTGATCCGTCGTTGTCATTCGCCATCGTCGTCTGCGCCGTCGCCGTTGAGACTACCCGAGCCAACTCAATTTCTGAGTTAACCCTAATCCTTGGTTAGGGTGCTAATTGCACATAAGATTAGTCGCTTAGTCAATTAAGGAAAATTTAAGTATACGATTGGTGCCGGTTTCGATAGAAATTTGGATTAGGTTAAATGACCGCGATCGATCAGGTTAGCCAGATTGATTATATTGTCCGTGGCTAATTGTGATTCGTTGAAATTGATTGATTGATTGATTTGATTGTGTTCGATCGCGAGCGAGCGACAGGTTAGAGACGAGCAAACGTTCGATGCTATTAATTGAATCGATTAATAAAGGATTATCATACGAATTGAGCTTTATATTGTCTAATTAGAATTAAATACTCGTGATTGATTCACTGACTTTCATTGACTTTATAGACCGACTGGAATGACTGTTGGATTTTGATTGATGATTGTGGATTAATCGCCTTCTGTGCGGTTGTGGTGACTAGGAGGTAGTGTGCATATGCATATGACCGTATGCGAAGTCAAAAGACATTTTTGGCATGAAAATGGCCTTCGGTCCGATCTTTTATATTCGTGAGTGAGCATACGACTTTAACCGAAGATAATGAAATGGGTTGATTGCTGAATGTGATCTGTGTGGTCATATGAGGGAATGATGATGTTTTTCCTGGCAGGCTCGTACTGTACCAATTGTATAGAACTATACGACTTGCCAGAAGCATGTCAATTTTGGTCTAGTGCTAGCTAGCATGGATGCAGAATTGATCGGATGCCGATCGCAGCTTGTGATGGACCGACGCCTTGTTTAGGGATGCCTACTTGCTGGTGCCGTGCCAGGCGCACCGGAGATATCTCTTGTAGTAGCCGTTGCCGAGAGAAAAGGGACGTAGCCCGGTCATGTCGATAGAACGCTCGATTGCATTAAGGTGCTGAATCGCGTTATTTGTGAGAGTCGAATCACACCTTCTTTTGGGTAGATCATCTCATGTGTCATGGGCGCGATCATCATTAATAAATGGACTTGTGTGATTTTCTGTGCGTACTTGTGGTTGAGATGCTTGCTTGGTTGTGAGTCGAGTCAGGCATTGCATTATGTGTGGCTGAAGCTGGCAAGTATACGTGTGGATTAGTTTTATATCGCGATTGTAATTGGATGTTATATGTGGTGATTTGTTATTATGAGACTTCTATTAGGATGCCTGAGCGAATCAATTTCCTAACCGAGCTTAGCTGGATTTACTGAGATTTATTCTCACCCCGTCGTGGGATAAAATTTTCAGGTTCCAAGTGATGGAGCCTCGTGGACGCCAAGGATTGGCTTTTGGATTATTCATCTGAAGTAAGATGAGAAGTTAGTCTTACCTGACTGAATACACCTGCTAAGGTCTTGTCTAGTCATCCCGAAGTATGGGGTTGTGGACGTGTGGAAGTAGTATCGATAGGATCAAGATTTATTTGTAGTGTTTTATTCCTACTATTCTATTCGTGTTTATTTTTATTGTTAGGGAGTTGACACGTTTTCGCATGCTTAAGTAAGTGATAGGCCGATAGTGTGCCTGTGACGCTATCTCTATGACTTCGTGGCGATTTGACAAGGGATGTCGCGGGCTCGAGTGTCGGGGCGTGACAGTATCTATTTTCTCATAAAGAGCTGAACATGAGGCAGCATCGATGGATGGAGCTGCTTAAGGACTATGATTGTGACATATTATACCATCTTGGGAAAGCGAATAGAGTTGCGGATGCGCTCAGTCGGAATCGAGTATTGCCTGTCTACTGGAAAAAGGGTGGTCGTTATTTGAAAATTTGAGGATTCTGAATTTAGGTCAGAAGTCTGTTAGTTATTCAGTTTGATGGCCACAGTGAGAATAAAACCTAAGGTCTAGGAAAGGATAAAAGCCTTGCAGTTGAAAGACCCGAAAATTCAGAAAATCCTGAAAATGGATGGTATGAAGAGGAAATCAGAGTTCCAAGTGTTAGAAGATGGAGTTTTAAAATTTCGAGAGCGTCTATGCGTACCAAAAGACGAAGAGCTTAGGGAAATGATTTTATTAGAGGCTCACAGAAGCAATTATAGTATCCACCCAAGTAGCACGAAAATGTATCAGGACTTGTGTCAACATTATTGGTTGAACATGATGAAAGTGGATGTGGCCAAATATCTAGCAAAGTGCTTGACATGCCAGCAGGTGAAGGCACAACACTGTAAGTCTGGCGGATTGCTACAGCCATTAGAGATTCCTGAATGGAAATGGGAGCACATAACGATGGATTTTGTGATGGGACTACCAAGGAGCCAAAGAGGCCATGATTCTATTTGGGTAGTCGTGGATAGGTTGACCAAATCTGCACACTTCATTCCTGTGCGAAAGGATTTCGCGACAGATAAATATGCTGAATTGTACATGCGACAGATAGTGAGACTATACGGGGTACCCGTGACAATTACATCGGACATAGATTCTAAATTCACGACGAACTTCTGGAAGAGTCTTCAAGATGCCATGAGAACTCGTTTACAATTTAGTACGATATACCATCCACAGACGGACGGACAGTCGGAAAGGACAATTTAGATGCTCAAGGATATATTACGAGCGTGTGTGATAGACTTTAAAAGTGGATGGGAGGATCAGCTGCATTTGGTAGAGTTCGCATATAACAACAGCTATCAGCAGAGTATCCGAATGGCACCTTTTTAGGCACTCTATGGAAGGGCTTGTAGAACGCCAATTTGCTGGGACGAAGTTGGAGAAAGAAGCATTACAGGCCCAGAATTGGTAGAGCAATCAATAGAGGAGGTGAAAATAATTCGGGATAAACTGAAGACGGCACAAAGTCGTCAGAAAAGTTATGCGGATAAACGACGTAAACCTTAGGAGTTTCAAGTAGGCGATCATGTTTTTCTTAAGGTGTCGTCGATGAGGGGATTATCTCGACTTGGAAAGAAAGAAAAACCGAGTCCAAGATATGTAGGTCCATTTGAAATTTTGGAACGGATTGAGACCTTAGCCTACAGGCTTGCCTTACAGCCTAACTTGTCCCAAGTACACAACGTCTTCCATGTATCAATGCTACGAAAGTATAAACCGGACCCGACGCATGTATTAGATTGCGAAGTCATTGAAGTGGATGATAGAGTATCCTACGTAGAAAAGCCAGTCAGGATCGAAGATTGAAAGGAGCAGATTCTAAGGATTAAGACGATTCCATTGGTCAAAGTCGTTTGGGAGCACCATGGAACCGAAGGCTCTATGTGGGAAAATTGAGGAAACGATGAGGTGTCAATACCCCCATCTGTTTGAGTAATTGGGTTTGTTGTAAATTTCGAGGATGAAATTTTTGTAAGGGGGAAGAGTTGTGACATTCTGATTTTCCTGTCATTTCGAGACTTATTAATGAGAATGTATCTAACGATGTCTTTCAGTTGTATCTCGCTTGGATCTGATCAATCTTGAGTTAACTAACCAAAAGGGAAAGGCTAACGCGAGACAAAGTACATAGACCTAGGGAACTCAAATAGAAAATGTCATTTTGATCATAAGGATTGTCGAGGGGACATTTAGAGCCATAAAAGGCCGATCTAAGAACGATTAAGGAATGCATTACTAGCGTTATATAATTGGACCGCGGGTGATGTCGCTTAACCAATGTATAATTTGCAAAATTTTCCTAAATCGAATAATGACGATCGAGACCGTCGGAACTAGTAATAGACCCTCATAATTACATGACAACCAAAGTCTCCATGAATTGACGAGCCCTAAGTGTGATATAAATCATAGAGTCGATACGCATAACATTTGCAAAAGCCACCCGTCAATTTGAGATAGGTTGGAATCACATTGGATAGAGGATTGGTTTAGAAACGAGTCTCGAAATTAGAAAATGGAGAATCAAGAGTTCCAATATTATAATTTGATTGGACGTCGCCTTATCGAAGAAAATTGAAATCAGAAAAATGACGTTCCGAACGTCGATGGTAAAATTACCATTTTGCCCCTCAAGCCTTAATCTTGCCTTAATAATTGAATGATGGCATTTTGGTCTTTCACAACACCCCAAGGCTGCCGAAAATGAGAAAAAAATAACAGCCATTGGATGAGCCTTGATTGACATATGGACAAGTGTCAAAGGATGAAGAGTTGACATTGACTGAAACACTTTTAACCTACCATTCCACCTTGGTTGACTCTTCACTTGGTGTATATCCCCTCTTGGTCCCCCCATTTGGCCGAACACCATCTCCATTTTCCATCTTTTTTTGTTTTCTTCTTTTTCTTCCCCAACCGACCAGATTTTGCCTGCCTGTTTGCCGCCGTCGACCACCACTCCCGGTAACTTCCAACCACCGAGCTAACTACCAACTCCTTCCTCATCCTCTTGTCGACAACCTCCAAGTGAAATCAAGTCATTTGACCCACCGAGGAGCTCCGGCCAGCCATTCTCCCGGAAGTTGACGGAAACGGTCGCAGCTGGAGGTAAGCCGTTGTTTAGACTCTGTAGGACCCCGAATCCTTTGAATCTTTTGACCAAATTTTGTGGACATCTAGAGGACATGTAGAATGAATTGTGGTAAAAATTTTGGATGAATTTAATGGATTTTTGACCCCAAATATATCTTATGTTTGAAGGACAAAAACTGACCGGTTGAAGACTTGGAGGAACCGGCGCCATTCGAGGACTTTCTAGCGTCGCCTTGACTCAAAATTTTTGGTGAGACTTCCCAACTCCTAGAACTACATGTTAGCAAGTGTATTAATGATAAATTAAGGATTTAAGTTATTTTAAGGGCTGATTAGTTGAGATATGCATAGAACCGAAAATGCCTTATTTTGGTTCTATGCATACCGAATCTGTGGGGGCTGTTGGCGATTGAATTGAGTCCCAAATTCATTGTTGAGACGTATTAGGATGTCGAGGAATATGTCATTGAGGGTTATGCTTCATGGATTAGTGAATTGAGCAAGAAAAATTGATGAATTGGATGGAATTCCATTAGATATACGGCTGCCCTGTTTTAGAACCCTTGGAGCCGAACCATTGAAGTGCTTGGAGGAAGAATTTTATTGAATTAAGCCTAAGGTAAGGGGTTTCTAAACCTTGGTTAGGAGGATTGGACTCGATTGGGTGAATTGAGTGTGAATTAGATTAGTTCTTGGAAGCGTATGGTGTGATTGTCCATTGTGCGTCCTTGAGAGATATAGATGGCTTGAATGCTTGACAATGCTTGTGCCATGAATTGATTGTCACGTTTGAGTGTTGAATTTAATTGTCTCGCGTGCCATAGATGTGTTGCTCGTTGTGTGAGTTTGCACTTGATCATGAGTTCTGAATTGAAATGAGCATTTGGCATGTCGAAGAAACTTGTGACACCCTGAGGCGTTGAGACGCGGGGTTAAGTGGATGGATACCTTGAGGCGCTGAGGCGCGGGGTTTGTATTGAATGGTACCCTAAGGCGTACGTGACGCGGGGTTGAAATAACCAATGTCCTGATGCGTTAAGACGCTTGACGGAATTTGAGATGTGTCGACATAGGCCTGGAATGAAATTGAAAACCTGATGCATTTACGCGGGTTTGTCAATGAGATGGTTTGAGGCGTATTTAAGCGAACCGAGCCTCAGGCATTCTAAACGCGGGCATGAATCAAATGGAGGCATGGAAGGGTGGAAGGTGTGATCAGACTTGATAATATGTGCTTGATTCCATTGATGTGACACAATGCCATTATTGCATGCTTGACACTTGTTTGTATCCGTATGTTATTTAATGACTATGGAATGCCTCATGTGATTGCTTGTGTATTGTTGTTTGTGATTGTACTCACCTGAGTGTACGGTCAGCCTAACCTATGGTTAAGACCTGTCTTACTGAGATGTAAATCTCACCCCGTCGCGGGATCACATTTCAGATCTTAGACCATGATCATGTTGCCCATCAGATTTGGTGACCCGAAAGAAATATCGGCGTATTTTGAGGAGTTCCCGGACGGACAGAGAACCGTATACATTAGGAAGCGTACTATGGTATGGGTTGACGAGGATGCAAAGAGCTGGAAGCTTCATAGGTTCGAGGTTTGGTTTAGGAAAGTAGGGGAAGCGACTACGGGATCACTGAAGCCCACTGAGGTACCCCGTGGGGTAATCCCTAGCTGGTGTCATCCCGCTCGGGATTCTGTGGAGGTTGAGTGGTCAGCAGCCCACTTGAGAAACATTCTTGAGAGGACCCCGACCCTGGAGGACACCGACGAGGTTATAGAGGTTGAAGCCTCTGAGGACGACCTGGTGGAGCAGTCAGCAGACACGATGATGGAGGACACAGTAAAGGTACGCTTGGAGACCTTCTCAGAGTACGAGCCTACCGAGGAAGCTGAGGAGACTGACGACTCTAGCAGCTCGACTTAGGGATTTTCGTTTTTTGGGTTGTTATTTTGATGATGACCTTGCTGCCCTGTTTCTTTTGGAGATGTTGATGATCGTCTTTTGTACTGATCCTGTCACCCCTACCGATCAGCAGTTTTAGTCTGCCGGTGCCTTTGTATAACAGTTGGAAGATTACGTTTATTTATTGGCATTCTCGTTACTCTAGTCCCTTTTTATTATTGTACGGAGGAGTTTGTATATTATCGCTTCCGCATGCTATCGATATTATTCATATCTCGATATATGAATCCTGGGACGATCGAGAGAGTTTGTGCTTGCAGGAATTGCGCACTTGTGCCCGGGGCATGGGGCGTGACAATGCCTTTGCGCGGAGACGAAGCCCAAGTTTGGGTGAGTTTCGATAACAAATTTTCTGGTGTGTTCTTTTGATTTTGTTCTTTTATCGTTATATTTTACTACTACGTATTGTTTGCTTGAGATATTTTTCTGGAATTGGGGCACGATTCCTATCAACTAGCATAAAGTCGATGGTTGATTAGTGGGTCTTCAGTTTGTTTCGGTGAACATCTCAAGAAAGAACCTAATGATCACATCTCAAGGAGAATCTGGTCCCAACGCGATTTCTGGGCCAGTGGACATTGTGGTGTAGCAGCGTGGGCTCAATGGGCGTTAATGAAAATTCAAGTTGAGATGGAGCCAACGCGGTTTCCAGGCCGGTGGATGATGTGGTGTAGCAATGTAGGCCCAATGAGAGTTGATGGAGATTCAAGTTGAGATAAGTTAGTGCAATAAGTAAGTGCGGAAGGATATTTGGATTAAGGGGAGCAAATCTAACACTGGAGCTCACACGTGAGGAGGAGATTGTTAGAATGCACATGCGAGTTGTGTTAGATAAGTCCCACATTGGAGAATTAATATAGTGTTGAGCAGTTAATATATCGAAGTTGGCCCATAATTCATTGGCTTATGCTTTTGAGTGAAGGCATGTCCGACTGGATATATTGACGGGCTCAGACTTGGGATCCCTCTTGTCGATATCTCCGGTAAAAAAGTATCGGACTTATGCTCCGTGCACCCAACAATTCCTCATATGTTCAGTTCCAAGTTTCATGTTCTATCCTGAAACCATACTTACCCTTAGTTTATGATTCATTTTGACAGATCCATTAAACACTGAGACAAATGACACTTTATCTTTAATAAAATAAATATGACGTAACCTATACGTTGGGAATGTAAAAGATGAACGTAGATCAGTAAAAGACTGCATAATAAAAAGATCGTAGTTGGCTGAATGCGTTCAACCAAGACGACACAACCCCTCGAGACCATCTTCTAGAGAGAAATCTCAAGCGATCGCCTCATGATAGTCATGTGACAACAAATTATCTGAGGTGGTCAAACGTTTGCTAAGGGTTAAAGAGATAGGTCAGGAGTTCAAATCTAAACAATCCGCTTTCAACTTTCTCTTTCATATTCTTGTATTCCCATCTCAATAAAGTGGAGTTTGCGTGCAAGGCAAGGGATTCGTTTGTCTCGTGAAAGATAAATAAATTAAAAAATATTTTTTTTAAAGTGATCTTTTATAACGGTTATGAAAATGAACGAATAGAAAATATTTTCGTTATTCATGAAAAAATGTATACGTAAATTTTTGTAAAAATATTTTTTATTAATTAATTATTTCAAGTAATATAAGCGGTCATTTATTTAAAAAAATATTTTCCAGATAATTCATTTTGAGGTATTGACATATTTCCCCACAGTACAAACTTTTGAAACGAAACAGTTTGAGTCTTATGCACGATGTCAACACTTCTCTACCAAAATCAACTTCTGATTAGAAGTTGATTTTTCTACTTTTTCTCAAAAGCAAAAGTTAATTTTCTACTTCTGCTCCAGATTGACTTTTAATCAGAGAAATTTGTTTGATAACGTTTGAGATTTTTTTAATTTTGAGACATTATTAACAAAATCTTCGGCGCCGGCGGTCGTTGATGGCGGGTAGCGGGTTGCGGCGGTGGCGATGTGTGTAGTCGGCTGGCGGCGGCGGCTGTAACGGTTGATGGAGGTGAGTGTGGTACAATAAGTGATTTTGGAGTCAAGAAGTAAAAATTTTTTACTTCTCAAACTTGACCAAAAACCTACCATAAGTGATTTTAGAGTCGAGAATTCAATTTTATTATCAAATGAATTTCTATTTCAGAAATATTTTTACCAAACGATTTCTTTACCAGATTGACTTCTGGCAGAGAAATTGAGAAGCATAAGTGTTACCATGCAATCCAACGTCGCAGGCCACTCCCCCGACTGTAATACGACTTTAGCTTTATTTCATGTACGTGAATGAGGCGATCAGCGTGTATTTATGAAGATAATCCGTTGTACTTTTTTCCCCTTGTTTTCTCCATTTATGTTTTCCAGCCCATTTCCGAGTCATTTCAGTTGTAAGATATTGTAGCTGCATCTATACTTCTTGACACCATAATATAGAACTGTTCGAGCTTATTTATCGAAGGTGAATAATTTAAAAAACATTTTTGAAAAAAAGAACGATGTCTTGTATCGCTTAGACAAATGAATAATGGAAAACATTTTCATCATTCATAAAATATTTAGACGAAAACTATTTTCATAAATGAAAATACTTTTCATTAACTAATTATTTCAAGTGAACAATTTTAAGAATTTTTTTAAATATTTATTTCATGATACAACCGGAGCTTGAAGTCTCATTAAATTTACTTTTATAAATTCTTAAATCATTTATGGTGGAAGAATATTGACGAGAAAAAATGAAAACTTTTTCGTTCATGTCATCAACAATTGTTGTGTCGATCGAAACACTGACATGACAAGTGAACTCTTTCTTTTCCTTTGTAAATAATCGCTATTAGTCACTGAAAAAGGTTTTCATCATCACTAACAACGTACGCCTAAATATTTCCATGGACCATAATTTTTTTTATTCATTCCTTTATGTAAGCAATATAAATGGTTAGTATTAAAGAAAGTAGTTTTAAAATCATTTATTTTTCATGAAATAAATACACCCTACATGAAAATCCTTTTAAGACACAAATTACTAGCCACGAAATGCAAATTGTCGCTAAAAGTACGTTTATGGCCACAAAAACAAACATCGTGGCAAACTTTTTGCTATTTACATTATAGCTACTCCGGCGCTCCCATATGAAATATGATAAGTGTGGCAAGTTCAAGCTGGTAATAAATCGCATACCTTTGCGTGCAGTAATTAGATAGCAAATGGAAACAAACATAGCAAACGAATGACCTAATCTTGTGAATTGCATACTTCATTAAGCCATGTACACACTATAAAGTCTTTATCTATTAACTTGATCTATCCTTTTAAGATCATTATATGTCACAATGGCATTGTATTCTGATTACAAGATTGCCAAAAAAAGCCCTAAACCTATTGTATTTTTGCCAACTCAGTTCTAAGCCTTTAAATTTTGTAATTAAGTCCTAAACTTTTTCACAATTTGCCAATTGAGTTCATCTGGCCAATTTTGACAAAAAAATTGCTGACTTTGGTGCTAACCATCTTATATGGCACAGTCGACGCTTACATTGACAAATTTTAGTAATATTTTGATATATTTTTTATTTTTTTATATTTGTTTCCCTTTATTCTTCCTTTTTTTCGATGGCTAGCCACTGGCCACCAGCCATGGCAAGCGAGCTACCATTGCCTAGGCGAAGGCCCAACAAAGGGTCCCCTAGACAAATCTAGCCTTGGCGAGGCTAACTCTCGCGAGGCCTCGCTTGTGGTGGGCGAGGCTAGCCCACCTAGACTTGGCAAGTCACCGGCCATCAGCAAAAGAAAGGAGAAAGGGAAAAAATGAAAGAAAAAATTATAACAATAATTGAAATTGAAAAAATATTATCAAAATTTTTTCATATTAGAGTCAGTTATGTCACATAAGACTTCTGGCATTTATGTTAAAAATTTTCAGCTAAAATTGATCGAATGGACTCGATTGAAAAAATTAAATGATTTAGAACTAAATTGACAAACATACAATAAATTTAAGATTTTATTTGACACAATAAATTCTCTTAAAACTAAGTGGATCCATATTACGGGGTGGCGATTCTTCACTTGACAAGATGAGAGATGAGATTCGATCGCGAGAAGAATATCCCAATAAAAGTGGTAGGCATTAACATGACTTGATATGCTTCCACCGGTTTTTAATTTCAATCGGAAAACCACTTTAAAATCAAATTGAAACATTATGACATGGACAACCCGACATAATGACGACACTACACGAAATGTCAGCCTGAAGTCTACATCCTTTTTAGGTACAAGGCATATGAAAGGTTGCATAATAGGTCGTGAGAGTAGGGCGTGCGCAGGATTTATTTTATGATAGTTCAAGCCCCAAAAGAATGGTTGGCACCTAATCCACTGCGGGGACTCATATTTACTTAATTAACCTTGGACTTTGGTGTGAAAAAAATTGTATGATCGGTCCATAAAGTTTGGCATTATACGACCAAAGAATCAGTTTCCGTTGAAATTTGGTCTCACTTTCTCTGTTCACGACATAGGGCCAATTTGGCATATGAACAATGTTGACTGACTTTTTAAATATTTTTTATTTCCTACATGATGATGACGTGGCCAAAACGATATCGCCACCGGTCTCGGTCATGTGAGGGAGTATGGAAGCGAAGCCCATGCCACCACTGCCTCCCTCCGCTTGCCAAAGTTGCCGTTGACCGCCACCGGTATCGATCACAGTCACCGGTGGATCACCGCACTTGGTCGATGAGAAGTATTCTTCCAAAAGGCCACAATGTTTTGGCATCAGAATAATGGAAAAGAAATATTATGCTATAAAACGACATCCCACGAAAAGAGGTCCAATTGAGAATTCCTTGTTGACGGGACCAAAGGAGACCTATAAGTAATAATGTATAAAAGGTTTTCGCCAAAAGAAAATCAAGAGTGACGACGACGCCGTTATGCTAGCATTTCCGAAGAAAAATTAAACATGGTAAGTGCGTAAGAGAATTAATTTATTTGTAAATGTTGCCAAACTCTAATTGTGCTTCCGTAATGGTGTCGTGACTTAAATTCTTGTCAATACGATGCTAAACATTTTGATAATTTGTCAATATAGTCATTTTGGTTAATTTTGACCAAAAATCATTGACGTGGATGTTGTCTGTGATAAGTAACATGACCGACGCTAATGTAAATAACTTTCACAAAATTTTAAAGTAATTTCCCGTAATTTTTATTCTTTTTTGTCCATTTTTTCATTTCATTTCTTTCTTTATTTTATTTCACTGGTCGCTGGATGAGAACTTGCGGCTGTGGCTAGCAAGGGTTGCGATTCCTTCGCTAGATTGGAGCCAGGCGATGGTGTCATGGCCCTCACCTAGGTTCAGCAAGAGCCGCGACCTCTCACTCATGACCTCGGACCTACCAAGGGAAATAACAAAAAAAAAAATAGAAAAAGGAGAGAAAAAATTCAGAAAAAATGCTAAGGATGGCCAGTTTCCACAACAATTTTCAATCAGAGTTCGCCCAACGGATTATATTGGCAAATTGTTAAAAAGGTTCAGGACTACTGAATAGGCACCCTACCATAAGTGTATAACTTTTTTTTTTGTTATAAATTTCCCACAGAAAATTTGTACCAGACAAAGCCTCTGAGTTTGATATTGATTTCCAATTTTTAAACTCATAATATATATTCAATTCTAGAATGGTACCAACCACTTCTCTAATTCAGGGATCAATCACTCTTCCCATTCCTTATTCTCTATTCTGGTTGATTATTTGTTAATTTATATCCGTTATCTCGTTCGAACTATCAATCACAACAGGACCGAAAACCCTAATTTTAAAGAAAAATTATTTTAGTTAATTTACCGGACTAGGTAAGTATGATTAGCGATTCTCCTTATCTGGTATAAATATTAGGGATAATGACATGAATGGTTTATGTATTTTGGTATAATGTGTAATGTGATCCGTCAACTTTTAATTTATTCGATGTGATCCCTGGACGTGCACGACGTGACTTCCTGATAAGATTTCGAACCATTATTTTCTCAAAACAGGAGTGTTCGTCTTGTTTCTCGAGACAGTGTACACTTTGATTGGTCTTTCTCATTTTCTGATGAACTCCGGATCGTTTGGCCGATACTTACATGGGATTGCACGAGTGATTAGCTATTGATGCTTCATTAATGTTCGGAGAATGACTGAATCGGAATAAGATATGTGCATATTCTTTGGACTCATCCATGGTTGGTGAGCAATGTATATAACTGGAATAAAATGCAAGGGATTTAATTAAGCAAATGTCAGATTTATGAGGGAAAAAACTAATTGTTGGCCGGCTAACAAGCAATCTTCGACCGCCACAGAGAAAGAGAGTTGAACATGACAACGGAATAAGTACGTAGCGTAATGGGCATGGCAATCTCAATTCACTTAAGAACATCCCGGAAAATTTACTAAATCAACGAAAGCAAGAATCATTCTAGGAAAATGTCTCTAAAAATATGAAATAAAAGAGACGTAAATACTGTCGAAATCGAAGTTAACATGAAAGGATAGAGATCCTCCAAGTAGAGGTAAACTTAAGCTCCGTTTGTTTCCCAGGAAATAAATGATTTGAAAAATATCTTGAAAATTATGGCTTATATAATTGAAATAACGGTCAACAAGTAATGTTTTCATCATCAACAGCGATTAATATCTGAATATCCTTACCAAAAAAAAAATATCTGAATATAGTATTTTTATTTGTATATTTAATTTGTCCATCTGGGCGAATGACTCATTACCACATTAAATATTCAACGGCTGAAACATTAAATACTCTATTTCCCTTTTCCTTTTTGCATCTCTCTCTCCCCCCAGCAACTCCAGTGCTGATGCAGCGTTGCGGCGGCTGCTAGTCCTTGCCGGCGTGCCTGCGGCTGCTCGCAGCTACCACCGCTGATGACGACATCAAATAACCGATTTAACATAAGGAACAAACAAGAGTAGAAAAGTTTCGCATAATCTTGCTCAGGACTCGCGCCATTGCAACACACATATTTCTCCATAAAGATTGACGCCTGCGAGACCAACTAGTTAGGTTGTACATAACTAGTCACGTACGCGATTCAGCCTCCTCCTCCATCAAAATCGACATTAAATAATGTGGCGACATACTTTACCTAAATTCTTAGACAACAAGACACTACCTACTTTATATTCCCTCCGGGACCCAACAATTTCCCTACATTCTTTTATCGGATTATTAATATTTTTTAAACATTAAGGTAGAATTATTTTTAGATCACGGCCAAGGGGGACAAGGACAAGGAGAGAATGTTTAAATTAAAGAAAAAGCAGAGGGCGACTTGGTCCGAGGGTGGGTCACCTTTTATCTCTCGAGAAAGGACTTCTTTCTTAGGGGTTTCTTTCCAAATGGATTCCCGGTACCCCACGGTGGAGTGACACGAAAATGATGGGTTTAGAGATATAGAGAGAGAGAGAGAGAGAGCGCGCGCGCGCATGGACCTCCTTCTCCATGAAAGAGTCGTGGGCCCCATCGGAAAGCGAAACCATCTTTAGGTACTCTCTAGTCACGGCTCCGTCGTCGGCCGGAGGAAACTTCGTCCGCCCGAATCCTCGTCTGGTGGGTCGCAAGTCACGTACATCGGTCGAGTGCAAACTTCATTGGACATTAATGGCGATATTTTTGACCCACGGATTAAGGAATTAGTTAGGAGAGCGACGAGGGAGGAGAACGTGTCGCCATGCCGGCTGTTTCCTCGCTAAGTAATTACGTTCTCGCTCGCCAATCGATTGGGTTAACGTCGTGACCCGAAAACAACCAAAGTTGTTTCCCGTTCGATCATGATTCCCGCGTCGTAGAGTTGAATCATATATTAAGAAGTAGTCGGACATTGGATCCGAATCGTTTTGAACGGCACAAACCCTCGAATTATTACGACCCTATCGCTGATATTATTGATCGAGCGCAGTATAATATTGATACAGTTAGCAGGGTCCCATTAGGTCAGCTGCTTAGAATACTTTCCTCTCGCCGGCTCGGACAACATAAAAGACAAGCCTTCTCTCTCTTGGTGAGCTGTTCGAAATCCGCCCCCCAGCAAGTGATATTTCATCAAATTAGAAAAAAAATTATTCCCTCTCCCTCCCTCTCTCTCTCTCTCTCTCTCTCTCTCACGAGATTCTATACACTTCTCTGAACACCCCCCACCCCCATAATGATTTTTTTTTCAATAACCTAGTGCATGCACGACTTAGTATACCATATAGTCTGCACTACAGAAGCACATGGTTGTTTTTAATTTGACTCGTGCCCGAGAATGTACGGGGGAAGAACCATAATTGGTATTGCTATTCATAACCCTGATGACAATGAGGAATTATAAGCACTAAATTCATGCTTAAAACTAGTTAAGAAGTTCAAATCGCATGCGAAAAATCTAGAAATCGAGAGTCAGAAACAAACTTGATCTCAGGGAGTAGTCGAGTATGGAGTAGGGAATAGAAACATGACTTGGTGAATAAGTAGAGACTCGCCGAGGAAAGTCACCGCTCGAAACGTACCGATTTTATTAGTCACATATACACGTGCGGTGTGGCTCGGCACGGCATTTCCTCCCACTCTCATTCTCCTCGTGTCTATCCTAGTAGAGGAAGTATCTCCTCGAACTGTTCGTTGCGTTCCATTCTTTATAATACCAAGAGAAGAACGTGGCTGAAGTTTTCAAGAACTGTGATTAGCTGAGATAAAGTAAGTAAAATCCATAGAAGATGAGAAGTATGGGTAGGTGAATAAATGAAATCTTGACAAACGGGACATAAGCCAAATATTGCCCAAATAGACATACAAAGTCAGGTGGATGGAAAAGATGGGTAAGTGACTTGATGAACCGCTGTTAGCTGAAAATGCCTACCCTTTCGGAAGCAGAAAACCGGGCAAGTATCATTTTTCTTCAATTTTTTGTTGTAATGCTAACCTAAGAAAAACTTAACGAACTTATGGTCAAATCAAGAGCTAACTCGCCATAGTTGCATGCATCCGAATTCGAGAGAAAGACATCGGCTTCCGGCCGCGCTTCACTGCTTCATCGGTTGCTTAGGTCAATAATGGTGGCGACATTGCCGGCGGCGTCAAAGAACGGGAAGAAACCAAAATGGAGGAAAAGATAAAAATCATTGACTTGTAAACACGCTCTTTATAATCCACTTCGAGGAGAACAGATTGAGAAACGTGGATTCAGTCAGAGATTACTTTTCCCAGTTTTCATCCATGGACTAGCCAGCACAATTTATCGGCAACGACCCCGTCATGGGTTCTACTTCTTCTTCACCGTCATCATCATAAAAAGCTTCCGTGTATGTGCCAACAATTTCGCCATGGACAAGACCGTTGGGACTAGAAGCAGCACACTGTTGCAGCTGAAACTGGGTAGATTCTCTTGTGATTACGTGGCCAACTGATGAGCTCGGATTGAGCACCCATCCTCGCCCACACCCCCCCCCCCCCCCTCCTCCTCTCTCTTCCCCTCCCTCCCTCCCTCCCTCCCTCTCTTCTTTCATTGCTGGGTTGTATTGACTCGCCACGTATCGTCTTCCCATTCGACAGACGCACTGACTTTTGAAATTTTTTGCGGCCGATAAATCACGTACCTTAGATTAGAATTAGGATTCTTTATGGATCTGTACAAGGTATATCTCTGGCGTGAAATATTTCTATGCACAAACAAACTTAAGATAGAAACTAACATCAATGAATTCACTTACCAAAGTTAAAACCTGTATACGTGTTGTAGATGCCACCAGTGTACCAGATAAAAGTCCGTATTCTAAGTTCCGAATCGATTTATTTTTATAGATAGTCACATGTCATGAGAGAATTTTGAACCCAAAAAAAAAAAAAAATACATATCAAGAGAGAATCAAGATTGAGATACTTTAAGTCCCAAAGCGAGTTCCCCTCATTCCTTGGGGTACCATCAACTTGAAAAGCAAGTACTATTGCTAAGTGATGTTTACGATTTGAGAAGGACAAATTAAGCCTTATCAAGACCCTAATCCAATAGGTACATAATCAGAATCATCTTTTACTGCTATGTGGTGTTTATGCTTTGTGTGCCCGTAATCTTTTGCTGTTTTCCGCTGTGGAATTACTAACGATCTATCGGTGCTGCAGTTCGATAGAAAAATTATTTCGGCAAGTGTTGTTAAGATTAAGTCTACAAACACAACGAAATAGAGAGTAAAGACGAGAAAGAGAAATCGAGCCACAACCCGGTTTATCTTTAAATGACGGCTACTAAATCTAGCATATGTTTCTGCTATAACTAGCACTTCTGAGTTTTCACCTCTCTATTACACTTCTCAATTACAAGAGAAATTCTGACAAAAAAAATTACAAGAAAAAGAAATTATATAACAATAGATATTCATGGGCCTAAAGTTAAACTATAAAAGCCTCTGATGTCCTGGGGGCCTTGCCCTCAGGAACCCTTGGCGGGATGGCCTCTGGACCCTCATATCTCCTATTGATGGGGAGTTTGAACCATGCCCCAATAAGTGTGGGTCAAAATGCAAGCTTTGTCGGTGACACATGGTTCGCGCAAGGCTTCGCGTGGACAGGATCATGTTCCCGAAGCTCTAAGATGGAGGAGAAGTCCAATAGACAGAGCTTGTTGTGTGCTTCTAGTTGAATTTTCAAAAATGAGGATCATCTTTCGAGGAACTCATTTTCTCTAAGGTGACGCTTTGTACAGGATCGAATTTGCTTGACGAACTGGAAAAACACAAAAGGAAAGAGAAGATTTACCAGTTTTTGAGGGTTTCGAAAATTTGGGTTCTGATAAGTCTTATTGAGTCAAACTGTTAGTTTGAATATCCTTATACGATCAATGCAAGCAAGCCTCTAAACTGGCTCGCAAACTTGCCATATAGTTAATACTTGATAACAAGGAATGGCTATGTCATCCCAGATTGAGTGACCTAGATTTCTTTATATATAGCATGACCACGTCGAACGAACCAAACCCAATGTCTCAAATTGCTCGGTAGATGATAGACTTTTGAAATTAGGTTGAGATTTCACACAGGTACAAAGAGGTAGAGCACAACAGAAGCCCGGTGCCTTCATCCGGAGAGATCATCAAGAAGAAGTCTAAGTCCGAGCTCATCAATATATCTAGTTGGACCCACATTCACTTAAAAGCTTAAACCAATGAGATATATGCTAATTAGTATATATTGATTGCTCCACACTACATTAATTCTTCAATGTGGTATTTTCTAACACATCGAATCCCCCTCACCTGTGAGTTCAATATTAGATATGTTCCCCTTAATTCAGGTATCCTTTTGCACCAAAATATCTCAACTTGAATGTCCATTAATGCCCACCTTTTAACCATGAAATCTTCCGTCAAGCTTGTGTTGCTACACCAAAACGTCCATTGCCTGAAAACTGATTCACAAAACAACAAAACATAATGGGGATCCCACCAATCAACAATCACCTTTAATACCATTGTTAAAAGCGCGTAACAGAAGTTCGATACCTTTGTGTAGGAAGATCATCAAGACGGACCCAAGTACGAACCCATCATCATAATCAGTTAGATTCACATTCAATCAAAAATTTAAGACAATAAGTTATGAGCCAACTATAATATATTGACTACTCCACATTAGATCAATTTTGCCTTGTGGGATTTTCTGACACATCAATTGCCCCCTCAGCTCATTGTTAGATTTGTTCCCCATAATTCAGTATCTTTCTATACCAAGATATCTAAACTTGAATTTCCATCATCAATGTCTACTTTCATCGATGGTCTTTTTCTCCATATTGAACCATGAAATCTGCTATCAAGCTCGTGTTGCTACAACACAAGACCTATTATATAAAAACAACATTTGTCATCAGATTCCTTCCTTGATATATTTACCAAACACATAACCAGATTGGGGAGCCCACCGATCTACAACTGGCTTTGATACCATCGTTGAAGGCGTGCAACAAATTCCCGATACCTTTATATAGAGAGATCGTCAAGATATAGCCTAAATTCGAGCCGTCAATATATCCAGTTAAACTCACATTCACTCAAAACTTAAGCTAATAAGTTATAAGCCATCTATGATATATTGAATACTCTACACTACATTTACTCTTCGATGTGGACTGTCTAACACATCATGTTCGCCTCGCATGTGAACTCAGCGTTAGATTTGCTCCCCTTAATTCATATATCCTTTTGGACTAAGATATCTCAATTCTAATCTCCATCAATGTCCAACTTCATCTCTAGTCTCTTTTTCTAGACCGAATCATGAATTCTGTCATCAAGTCCATGTTGCTACACCGCAACGCCCATTAACCAGATTAGGGAGAAGACCAATCTATAATCGGCTTTGATACCATTATTGGGAGAGCGTAGTAGAAATTCAATACCTTCACTCGAGGAATTTGCCAAGAGAGAGTTCAAATCCGAGCTTGTCAACATATTTAGTTGGACTCATA
Source organism: Rhodomyrtus tomentosa (assembly GCA_028455895.1). Classification (NCBI taxonomy): domain Eukaryota; kingdom Viridiplantae; phylum Streptophyta; class Magnoliopsida; order Myrtales; family Myrtaceae; genus Rhodomyrtus; species Rhodomyrtus tomentosa. The sequence continues at coordinate 3,809,792 of JAPCWY010000003.1, read as the reverse complement.
TTCACTCAAAAGTTTAAGCCAATGCGGTATGGGTCAATTAGGATATATTAACTGTTTTACATTGTATCAATTATCTAATTTGGGACTTTCTAACAAGACTCAGACTTGCGTAGAAACTGGAACAAGCCTAAGAACACTAATACGCATGACAAAGGAAATCACGCCATGAGACACAGGTAGCTGCAATAAGTAAATGATCAGTTGAAGAAAGTACAGACTTGACGTACTACGTATCATCAAAGTGTTAAAGAGTAAAACCATTACTTCAGTCGACCTTGTGCACTTGCTCGCCTATTGTGTCGTTGCATGGCGTTTTGCGATTTTTACGCGAATTGGGTGGACTTTTTCACGGCATGAAGGCTCCAAAAAGGTAGGACAAAGTCCCAAACAACACCAACCACAGACGACGTGATTCGCCTGCTCGAGTGCATGTGAGTGATGGAGACAGTCGAGTGGACACGTTATGTGGGTCACCCTTGTTCATTTGCATAGCACGAAATATTCTTTTACTTTCCAGGGAAGGGTAAAAACACAAAGTGTTAATAATTCCTCAAAGCTCATTTCCCCACCAATCGGTTCAACAAAAGCTTTCTTTAGAACAATAGGTATGTCTGTATGTTCCTTTCTCCTTGTCAATTCCATCTACCTTGCCAATTACATTATGAAATAACTTAATATGTTGCTGCTGTTGTCCAAGTAGAGGCCAAGCAGTGACAAAATGTACTGAGAAGAGGTACCTCTCTCTCTCTCTGAGGGTAAAATAAAGAGGGGAGAAAGATTCTGTCAAAAAGAGACAGAAATCGCATCAAGGGACCTTCCTTTCTGTTGTAGGGTTCCCTCGAACTGCTGATTTCGGCAGCAGTTGGACCATTCCTACCATTGTACACCAGTAAGTAGATAGAGAGAGAGAGAGAGAGAGAGAGAGAGAGAGAGAGAGAGAGAGAGAGAGAGAGAGAGAGAGATATTCTTTGTTGACATATGAGAGCAAAAATGACAAGGAACCCTCTTTTTATCGTAGGGTTTTTCTGCCATGGGGTGGTAACTTCGCAACAGTGGCCGTACCATATCTATACGAGTTTGATAGATAGATAGAGAGAGAGAGAGAGAGAGAGAGAGAGATCACGGGCGATCACTTCTGCAGGAGAGAGAGAGAGAGAGAGACTGGAGAATGGTGCTGCGACACACAAACACGCAGACCAAAAAGAAAAAGATTCCCCTACAAAGATGGAGACTTGAGAGGGAGCTGATGCAACAAAAATATCTTCAAAAAAAAAAAAACGCAACTATTCTTGCCATTTTCCCTTTTATTATCATCTTCATCATTGCCAATATGACAACACCAACTAACCCCTTTTTCGCCTGCCATCCACTTTCTACTAAGTCTAGGTAAACACCCTTCCGGTAACTGATAAATTTTGCTTTTTTGTAGGTTTCTTTCCACCTCATCTGTGTATCTATCTATGAATTTTCATCGTATTCAGCAACATATCCATATTTTGTTTCCCTGTTCTATATATACATGTGTTTCGCACAGAGCCAAAGACTCAGCCTTACGCTGCGGTAACATCTCAGCCCCAAGGCCGGTTGATTTCTTCTTCTTTTCTTTGGTTATTTCCAGCAAGAACTGAAGAACCCTTTATTGTTTTGTGTTGGAGGAATAAGCCAATTGCTTGGTGCCGGCTGTCTTATGTAACATCACGGATAGCAGTCACGTTATGCTTTTCATATCGCGTCTCCACTTCACTACAAACACAAGGCGTCAATAGTCCTATCTGCTCCCTCCTTTTTACTCAAATAGTCAGGTCAAGTTACGAAAAAACCCCCACACGTTTGAGTTCTATCGATAAAGGGGATTAACATCAAGTAGGAGCATAACATGGCTCCAATAGCGAAATAAGTTCAGCTTATCGGTAGGTTGATGGTATAGAGGTGACATACCTCAGAAGGTAACTGACCAATAGGTGGAGAGGGTATATGGTGGTTACACTCACATTGCTGCAAGGACCTCCTCTGGGGGAATGACTTTAGGCAATAGAATACAAGCTTGGAATGTTAATGTGATCAGGATTTTTTAAATCTACGTGAGCAGTTCACATCTTGAATTGGTTTGCTTTTGGATGGGATGAGACACACATAGTTATGTGTTTTGTGGCTGACCTAGAATCCTTCCACGTCATTGTATCCTTCTGTCTCCGACCTCCTCCACCAATGACAAGTAACCCTCTTGCAACCGGACCTTTGCTGCCAAACCCTGTTGCCACCGTTGCGAGGCGAGAGCCATCAAGATAACCGACACCGACATCACCTCTGCTTTAGAGAGAGAGAGAGGGGAAATGAACTCGTTGGTTTTTGACATTAAGATCAGTGGGTGAGTTGTGTTGACAAAAATGTCCGACATCAAACAAAAAATTATATGATGTAGAGTAGTTAATATCTTATAACTAGCGCATAACACATTGGCTTACGTATTTATATAGGGGTGGTTCTATCTAAATATGTTGATGGGCTTAAACTTGAGATTTCTCTTGATGATATCCCTGAGTGAAAATATCGAGCTTCTGTTTTGTGCGCTCTAATAAATAGGAAAAATTACCAAAAAAGTCCTAAACCTATTGTAATTGTGCTAATATAATCATAAACTTTTTTTTTGTTGATTTAACCTTTTACATTTATGCCAATTCAGTCCATCCGACGAATTTTGGCTGGTCGGCACTAACGTGGAAGCCGATCAACCGGCAACGTCATATTTTAATAAATTTTTTGGATTTCTTGGTTTTTTATTATTTTTATTATTTTTTTTCTTTTTCTTTCCTCATTTTCCCCCCTTCCCCTTGGTCCTTCTATGTTCCTCGGCTTCCACTTCTTCCTCGCCTTTTTCCTGGTTTCATTCTTCTTCGCCATTTCTGAGTTTCAACTTTAATGAAGAAGAAGATTCCGAAGCAGCTGAACTAGAACACACGTTGTCACAATACGCCCTCGAACGCAAACCCCATCATCTCTGACTTCGTCCCGCCCTTGCACCTCCTTGCCGTAGCTATCGCCGTATTCCAGTCGTGGGCCTACGTGTCGAGGAAGGCAACATCGATCTACATCACGCCGGCTGCGTGTTTGCTGAAAGTCGGGAAGGCTAGCGAAGAAGAAGTGGAAGCTGAGGAATAGAGAAGAACAGAGATCCGGTGAACCCAAACCCCATCGTCTCTAACTTTGCCCCGTCCTCGCACCTCCTTGCCACAGCTGCAATCGTACTCCCGTCGTGGGTCTACGTGTCGAGCGCAGCCGTGCCGATCCACATCATGCCGACTGCGTATTCACCGGATCTTGGCAAGGCTATTGTTGGCCTCGCCATGGTCTGGTGTCACGCCCCGACTCTCGAGCCCGCGACATCCCTTGCCAAATCGCCATGAGGTCATAGAGATAGCATCCCAGGCACACTATTGACCTATCGCTTACTTAAGTATGCGAAAATGTGTCAACTCGCTAATAATAAAAATAAAGTAAGAGTCAAACACCATAAATAGATCTTGATCCTATCGATACTACTTCCGTACGTACACAACTCCATACTTCGAGATGACTAGACAATACCTTAGCAGGTGTACTCAGTTAGGTAATACTAACTTCTCATCTTACTTTAGATGACTAATCCAAAAGCCAATTCTTGGCGTCCACGAGGCTTCGTCACTTGGGACCTGAAAATATTATCCCGCGATGAGGTAAAAATAAATCTCAGTGAATTAAGCCTAAGCTCGGTTAGGAAACTGATTCGCCCGGGCATCCTAACGGAAGTCTCATAATAACAAATCACCACATATAACACCCAATTACAATCACGATATAAAAATAATCCACATGCATACTTGCCAGCTCTAGCAACACATAATGCAATGCTTGACTCGACTCACAGCCAATCAGCCAATCACCCAAACAAGTGTCTCATCCACAAGTACGCACAAGACATCACACAAGTCCATTTATTAACGATGATTGTGCCCACGACACATGAGAGGATCTACGCTAAAGAAGGCGTGATTCGACTCCCACAAATAACGCGATCCAACACCTTGATGCAATCGAGCATTCTACTGGCGGGACCGGGCTACGTCCCTTTTCTCTCGGCAACGGCTACTACAAGAGGTGTCTCCGGTGCTCCTGGCATGGCACCAGCAAGTAAGCATCCCTAAACGGGACATTGGTTCATCACAAGCTGCGACCGGCATCCGACCAACTCTACCTCCGTGCTAGTTAGCACCGGACCAGAATTGACGTGCTTTTGGCAAGTCGTATGGTTCTATACAATTGATACAATACAGACTTGCTAGGAAAAACATCATCGTTCCTTCATATGACCACACAACACACATCCAGCAATCAACCCATTTCATTATCTTTGGTTAAAATCGGATGCTCAAACAGGCATGTAAAAGTCTCTGTCGAATGCCATTTTCATGTGAAAATATGTCCTTTGACTTCGTACTCGACCATATGCATATGCAGATTATCCACTAGTCACCACAACTGCACATAAGGCGACTAACCCATAATCATCAATCAAGCAGCCAACAGTCATTCCAGTCAATCAATCAAGCCATCCAACGAGGCAATCAAACAATAAAAGCCATCGAATCAATTACGGGCAGTCAAAACCGATTAGACAATAAAAAGCTCGATTCGTATAATAATCCTTTATTAACCAAATCGATCGAATCAAATCGTTAATTGCTCGCTCATCTCTAGCCTATCGCTCACTCACGATCAATCAATCAATTGCAACTAATCACAATTAGCCACAGAAAATATAATCAATCTGGCTAACCTGATCGATCGCGGCCATTTAACCTAATCCAAATTTCTATCGAAACCGGCCCTGATCGTGTACTTAATTTTTCCTAATTGACTAAACGACTAATCCTAGGCACAATTAGCGCCCTAACTAAGGATTAGAGTCAACTTACAAATTAAGTCAGCTCGGACGGTTTCAACGACGCGGCGATGGCGGCAATGGCGGATCACAGGCCAATTTCCTCAAACGATGTCCAAAAACTCTTGACCCACGGCTAAAACTCTCGGCTAAATTGGCCCACGGACCCTGTACAATGGTCTAGAGACTCGGCCATTGACCCGGCCACTCGGCCTAGGCTAAAACGGGCCATGGCCCGTGCGACCCAGCCCGAACAAGGCAAGGGCGGTGTCGGGGCTGAAATGGCCGAAACAAAGGTTGACAAGCGACGGCCGGCTTCGAGGGTCGACGGTGAAGGGTTGAGGGAACGTTGAAAAAGCTGTGGGAGGCAACGACAGCTGCTAAAGGCGGCCGGAGGCCGCGGATTTATGGCCAAACAGAACTGGCCCAATAGGGTTTGTGGGCGCCGATAATAAGGAAGTGGTTTCGAGTCGATTTTCGACAGCCACACGCGGCGGCCGGCGTCCACGAGCTCAGGGGTGGGAGAAGGGAGTTCCAGGAGGTCGATGGGGGTGGCAGTGAGCAACGATAGTGGGCGACTTGGCCGGATTTGAAGAAAATTCGGACCGATTGAAAAAATAGGGCACCGACGATTTCGGGGCGATTCGCGGCGGCTTCGACGGGCGACGGCCGGTGGGATGGCGTCAAGGGTGTCAAGGGGAGGCAGGGGAATGTCGGAGAGGTGGTGGGTGGCGGGGGTGGCATCAGAAACGGCCGGAGGAAGGTCAGGGTTCACGGGTCAAGGGGCGTCCGATGCAGGGCAGGGGTTCCGTGGAGTTTTCTTGATCGTCCGACGGCCAACGGAGCAATGAAGGGGTCAGGGGCTATGGCGAGAAAGGGCTGTCAGTGATGGCTGTCAGTGGGGAGTGGTGGCTACGCCAAAATTCGCCGGAGGAAGGAGGAGGTTCGATTTGGTCGGGGGTGTTCCACGGGAAAAGAAGAAAACAAGAAGAAGAAGAAAGAAGCAGAAGAAGAACAGAGAGAGAATAGAGTCACGTGAGAAACGGATAGGGTGATGGGAGTTAGGGTGGGGCCCACATGAAGACTTTTTGGCTATTTTTATCTCTTAGTGAATAATTGAGGGGCAATTTAGTCATTTCGCAAATCAAGACTGAACAAAAATTTGGTACACTGGACGAAGGGTATTTTGGTAATTTCACAAGTTAAGCTCAGTCAGGATTAGGCTTGGGCGCAAGGATTGAAATCCTAATTCGCGACAGCTAAGAAATTCGAAACCTAATCTAAACCGACTGAAACTTCAGAATTCGTCTAATTATTGTCTCTTCAATCCTTGCAATCCAAAATATTTTATCGACTGAAATTCCATTCAATTCCTTTTAATAGAATTCAGGTACTTTACCAAAGGTGAATTTTCGGGGTGTCACAACTCTCCCCCCTTAGGAAATTTCGTCTTCGAAATTGAAGTACTGCTGCATCCTTTAAACACATAAGGATATCCAGTCCTCACAATTTCTTCAATCTCCTAAATAATTCCTTTCAGTTTTGTGGGTTCACTAAATTATCTTTACCTAAAGGAAAAATTTTTGTTCCGGAATACTTGCTTTTTCCTATCCACGATCCTGACTGGACTTCCCAGATACGAGGCATGCTTCTCCAGTTCAATCTTCTTATAACTCAACACAGGAGCAGGGTTTGGTTCGCACTTCCTCAATATCGACACATGGAAGGCGTTGTGCACTTGAGCCAGTCTTAGCGGTAATGTAAAATGATGCGCTAATTTCCCAATTCTTTCCAAAAAAAATCTCGAAAGGTTCGACATACCTTGGTTTAACTTTCCTTTATTGTCAAAACGAGATGTCCCTCTTCATAGGTGACACCTTCAAAAAAACATAATCGCCCATCTTAAATTTCAAGGGTTTCTATCTCTTACCGGCGCAACTTTTCTGACAACTCTGAACTATCCTCAATTTGTCTCTGATAACCTTGATAGCGTCTATCGACTTTACGGGCGTCTTGCACGCTCTGCTATACATCGCCTCGAAAAACATCATCTTAGTGCTATACTGGAACTGTTATTTAAGCAAACTCCATCAGGTGTAATTGTTCCTCCCAATTATCTTGAAATCTAAAACACATGTTCACCAGACTCTCAATTATCCTTTTAGATTGACTTTCCATCTGTGGGTAATAAGTCGTACTGAACTGCAGCTTCGTTTCCCAAACTTCATACAAGGTTCGCTCCAAGTCAATCCTAATCATCACTCTGTGCACCTAAATCATAAAGCGACTATCAAATCCAAGTCGGATTCTAACTTACGATCCTTAACTACTAATCTGACACAATTTCATATCCACAATTCGTTTCAATAGGGTGAATCATCCGACTCTAGGAATTCAACTCAACTGTGACCATCCGACCTTACTGTCCCAATCAACTGTTGGTTAACCTAGTAACCGTAGTAATTATCTATTCCCACGAATTGATTGGCCATTTCTTAGATTCCAATGGGCAGAGTTTAACACTTCTTTTCCTCCTGTTCCATAGATGTCAACCACGATTAACACTAATGGCAATTTGGGCATTCTTCTTACATGGAGAAGGTTTACTAATAATTTGCCTCTTCTTCAATGCTTTGAGATTTAGAATCACCACTTGTCATCCCTTGAACACTTGGAGAATTACTGAACTCAGGCGCCAAATCGAACTGAGGATCGAACCATCCATTCTATCTAACATGGCCAGCTCACAAACGATTGGCGAGTTGAGGGCTACCTCAAATATCCCAGTGTAGGGATGAAATCACCCGTTCATAGACTGGTGGTACAATCAAACACTATCGAGATCACCTCTCATGACCAACTCAAATTGATGCAGGATTAGTTCTCCTCGATCCATATTCTTCCAACAACACGACACAGGGCTCAGGGTGATCAGCCCTTTGACTAGTGTGCTGTTGGTATGGGGTTTTAGTACAAATCATTCCTCACTGGGTCCATGGCCATCTTGAATATCGATCAATGCCAGCTCGCAAATCATGCCACGAATCAATCCCTAGTCGACTTTAGGGTGATCCTATGGTTGACTTACAGCTGAGTGAGATCAACCCAACTCGATCTATGCTTGATTTAAGATCGTCACACAGTCGACCCTTAATCAATAACACAACCAACTGGCAAATCAGGTCATCATCCACGTCAAGGGCAACTTCTAACTCTTAGTGGCTTCCTCGACTCTTGGTCGTTGTTCGCGAGTAGTTCGAGTCTTAAACTTGAATCGATCGTAGGTCTAGGAGCATCACACTCACACTAAATTGAATTTCTTCACACGGTTATATCTTGAACATGCATCGTCAATCTGCGTACTGTACTCCAAACTGAGTCATTTATCCCTTGACTTTTTAGAAGTTTCATTACCAATCCATTGTAATCTTTTCCCACCTTTACTTTAGAATCTCTAACGATGGTAGCAGTCCACTTAGGCTTGCAATGTTGCTCTTTGACTTATTGATACACCAAAATCTTCATCATTTGCTCGACCACGCCTATTAATCTTCTAGTAGCCTTACCTTAAATCTTGATATCTTCACGAGCTATCTGGATTAACACTGAAACTACTACTGTGAATCCCGATCAGTTTTCTACTTTATCAAAAGCAAGGCCCTTATAGTCATTATTCCAGGAAATCATGTGGTCTTACTATGCTTCCGCTGCGTCACTCTGTTAACTAGTCTTCCTTAATTGTCACATTTCGCAATTTTAATCTTATTCAGGGGCATTGCCAAACTCAATAGTCGGTGCATCCAACTGTCGACCTACAATGTCGTCCATCCTTATATTGCCATTACGAACTTTTCTTGTCCGTCTTCACTGTCCTCGTTCCATGCACATGTCTGTGGCCTCATTAATTACAGTCTTCAGACAATGTACACTTCACCATGACCTTATTAGGTTACTAGTTGACTGAACCATACGGGCCTCAAGTCATTCCAAGATTGCCTTTGACATACTGCAAGTCCTTCTTCGATCAGGATTTGGAGATATAATCAACTTTCACCAATCCTGAAAGGTATATAAGTCTTACTTACACGTGACATCTCGATTCATCCACAATCTTCTGCCCATCACCCGAAATGACACAATGCACTCACAAACGTATTTTCACTTTTAAGTCCCATTTTAACCACACGTAGAGAAATATTTTCATCACAATTCAGCACACATTATCTAACTTCGCATCGATCCTTATCAATTCGTGTCCTCTGCTCCCTAGAAAGTTCATCACACCTCAGAGATCAATCTCACATTTCACGCTCACTTCTCTGCGGATATTCATCTAATCAGTGATTAGGATCCAAGAAAACAACGGCTTAGACAATCCAAGCAAAACAACACTTCAAACTTATGCAACCCATAAAATACTAGTCGTTTTAATACAAATCCATATCCATCAAAAGTCTTTTCAAGCTCGACTAGCTATTGTTAATATGTACTCAAGCATCTTAACTCAAAAGTCACCATACTCCCAGTAGAGTCAATCCTAGGTATTTCGCTGAACATCTCCTCTAGTTTGTCCATCTTGCGACAACGATGCTTGGACAGTTTTCCGTCTCAGCGGGAAATCCTTTAATTGGTGTCCCGACTGATAACATTTAAAGCATTCTCTACCTCTATACGGGCAGGGACTAAACCCATGCCTTAGGCGACACAGGCGACACTTCTCACTTTGTCGAAACATCGATTTCCTGATTGTACTTCTCTGATTAGACGGGATGTGATACTTGTTGGCATACATCGGCCTCTTCTCTATCCAACGGTTATCCCTGGAAGAAGGCACAAGTCGCGATCCAGATGCAATTGCTCTATCTGTCATACTCCTCTCCACAAATTGGGCCCTTTTATACAATTCGCTATAACTCTTAAAGTTTAGCGGCACCAATTGATCCTTGATCTCGGGCTTCAATCCCTCAAGAACAGGGAAGTGGTTCCTGATCGATTTTCGACAGCCACGCGCGGCGGCCGGATCCACAAGCTTAGGGGTGGGAGAAGGGAGTTCCAGGAGGTCGATAGGGGTGGCAGTGAGTAGCGGCAGCGGCCGACTTGGTTGGATCTGAAGAAAAATCAGATCGGTTGGAAAAACAAGGCACCGGCGATTTTAGGGCTATTTGTAGTGGTTCCGACGGGCGACGTCCGGTGAAATGGTGTTGAGGGTGTTAAGGGGAGGTAGGGGAATGTCGAAGAGGTGGTGGGTGGCAGCGGTGGCTCCGGAAACGGCAGGAGGAAGGCCGGGGTTCACGGGTCAAGGGGCGTCTAAAGCAGGGCAGGGGTTCCAAGGAGTTTTCTCAGCCATTCGATTGCCAACGGCGGCGATGGAGGGGTCAGAGGTGACAGCAAGAAAGGGCTATCGGTGGTGGCTGTTGGTGGGGAGTGATGGCGGCACCAAAATTCGCCAGAGGAAGGAGGAGGTTCGGTTTGGTCGGGGGTGTTCCACAAGAAAAGAAGAAAATAAGAAGAAGAAGAAAGAAGCAGAAGAAGAATAGAGAGAGAAGAAAGTCACGTGAGAAAGGGATAGGCTGATTGGAGTTGGGGTAGGGCCCACACGAAGACTTTTTGGCCATTTTTGTCTCTTAGTGAATAATTGAGGAGCAATTTGATCATTTCGTAAATCGAGACTGAACGAAAATTTGGTACACTAAACGAAGGACATTTTGGTAATTTCACAAGCTAGGCCCGGTCGGGATTAGGCTCGGGCTCGAGGATTGAAATCCTAATTCGCGACGGCTAAGAAATTCGAAACCTAATCTAAATCGACTGAAACTTCAGAATTCGTCCAATTATTGTCTCTTCAGTCCTTGCGATCCAAAATATTTTATCGACTGAAATTCCATTCAATTCCTTTTGATAGAATTCAGGTACTTTACTAAAGGTGAATTTTCGGGGCATCACACCGGGAGAGGCGAGGCCGAGCCTCGCTGGCCCAGATCTAGGATGGCGAGGTCAGTGTTTGCCCGGTCATGGCAAGGCTCGACCTCACGAGCTCGCTCGCTCCGTCCATGGCTAGAGCCTTGCCAATCGCCGGCTGCTAGATGTGCAACGACTGCTGAATTTGGAACGAGAAAGGGGATAGGGTGGTAGAATGGGAGAAGAGAAAGATGGAGGGAAAGGGGGAGAGAAAAATGAAAAAAAAGGAAAAAAAATAAAAAAAATCATTAAAAATTCAATAGATATTAAAATATTAGATCGTCGGCCAGCTGGTGTCCACGTCAGCCCTGACCGGCCAAAATTCGCCGGCATGAAATTGACACAATTGCAAAAAATTTAGGACTGAATCGAGAAAAAAATAAAGTTTAGGGCTGAATTGACATAATTGCCATAGGTTTAGGATTTTTTTGGTAATTTTCCCAATAAATGGTATTATAATTATTGATTGGTTGATGGCTCACTCCTAACGTGTATCGGTGTTTGGTGAATGTCTCAAGGGAGGAATGTGACCAATGCAGTCCTAAAAATAGCCTTCATGGTTCAGACTAGAGAAAGAGAGCAAGGATGAAGGTGGTCGATAAAAATTTAAGTTGTGACATATAGGTGCGAAAAAATACCTAAATTAAGAAGGAACAAACCCAACACTGAGCTCACACGTGAAGGGTAAATTGTTGACATGCATATCTATGTCATGTTAGAAAAAAAAAATCATATATCGAAAGATTGATTCGATGTGAAGTAGTTAATATGTTATAATCAGCTCATACTTCATTAGCTTAAAGTTTTGAGTGAAGATGAGTTCGACTGTATATGTTGATGAGCTCAAACTGAACTTCCTCTTGGCGATCTTCTTGAGTGAATGTTTCGAGCTTTTGCTAGGCGTTTCTAGCTCTAGAATTGGCTTGTTTCAAGCCAGCTCCTAAACTAGTTACAGTTCTTTTTATGTTCTATCAATTTAATAGTATATCACAACAACAACAACAACAACAACAACAACAACAACAAAAATACTATTGAAACCTCTTTATGTTTATTATTAATGTTAGTGGGTCTAGTTAGTTAGGCCTAGTTTATTTTATTTAGATGTCTTAGTGTTGAGATCTATCTCTACTATATATCAATTGTATTTCTCCCTTTTCTGATGAAGATAATAGAATCCTTTCATGCAATTTGGTATCAAAGCATAATTAGCCTTTCAACCCTAAAACTCCTCTCCATCAACGTAAACCACCAAACCACCGTCAACACCAGCATTGGCTGAGCTTCTTCAAACTAGGCGAAGCAAAATCTGAGTCGCCTAGGCCAAGCGACCAAGAACCGACGTCAGATCTAAGTCGCCCAGGCCAACCGACCTAGAGCCCGACGTCGCCCAGGTCAGGCGACTTCCTCCTGGTTGTCGCCTGACGTCAAGTAGGTTAGGCGACTCCTTTTTGGTGGTCACCTCACATCAACAGACTCAGTGACCCCTCTCCTGCGATACCCAAGGTCCGACGACCTCTTTTCTATGATGACCTGAAGTAACTTAGGTTTGGCAATCCTTGTCTGGTGGTTTCCAATGGTCAAGACACTGCGACTGATTTTCCGTTGTTCTCAATGCTGTCGGCAACCTCCATACTCTGTCTACTGCCTTTCGAGAGCTTCTTTGATGTCGACCAACAGTGATGTTTTTTTATACAATTTATATGATCTAAATCTTGTCTATTTGATATAATATATTACTCGAGACCATATCAGAGATGGAGAAAGCTTCGGACTCTCTTGGGTAATTGAGCCGTAGTGCTCCTAGTAAGTATTCCTCCTTTCTGACAAATCCCATCAAGTTAGATGGCTCTAACTACCTGATTTGGTCTCACTCTTGTTATCTCACCCTTGTTTCACATGGTCTTACCGGCTATCTTACTAAAGAGAGCGTGAAACCTACTATAGGAGATGATGCTATCCGCCAGTGGGTCTCTAAGAATGCCTTGATTATGACTTATCTTGTCAATTCAATGACTGACTCTATTGCCCTTGGCTACTTATTCTTGGATACAACAATAAAGATGTGGGAGGCTGCTCAAACCACTTATTCTCAAGTGGGGAATGATGCCCAAATCTATGAACTTCACAGAAAATTCATGAAAACAAGCAAAGGGAGTTGTCATTATCTCAATATTACTCTGAGTTACGTAGTCTATGACATGAACTGGATTTTTATGATAATTTTCATCCTACCAACCCCCGTGATGCTGTTGCCTTTCAAAAGAGAGTGGACAAGTGTTTTTGAATTCTTGGCTGGTCTTTATACGGAGTATGATCAAATTAGGGCCTAGATCTTATGTCGTGTTCCATTTCTGACCTTGGAACAATCCTTTGCCATGGTTCATCTAAAGAAAAAACGTCGGAGCGCAATGTATCAGCTCGTTGTCCCAGAGCACTCTATCTTTTACACTTCTGCGGGAAGTGAATCTTGCGGTTGTTTTGGCAATAACAGACCAGTTGTGAAATGTGATTATTGTGGAAAGAACGTTACACCCGCGAAACTTGCTACAAACTTCACGGGCGTCCTTCTAATGATGGTCGTGGTCGTGGAAGGGTTCGTATCGGGCCTCAGGTACACTTGGGTGAAGCCCCAAGTTAGCTACCGGCAGCTTCATTGGACTCTCTATCTATTGTCGAGTTGACTAGTTTGCGTCTTCTCTTAGCACGCAACGTAAACAACCCTGACACTACTACATCATCGGCCTCTGGTACTTTGGCCTCTAATTTTGCACAGCAAGTTAGTTTTTTTTGTGGTTTGTGTAAATCTTCTTAGCGGTGGATCCTTGATTCAAGTGCCACGCATCATAGGATCAGTGATATTACACTATTTGTTGATTATTCTCATTCATCTAAGCGTGAGTGTATTATTGTTGCTAATGATTTTTTAGCCTCTATAGCCAGCCATGGCTCGGTGTCTATTACCCTTGATATTACTCTATCATCTGTTTTACATGTTCCTAAAGTTTACACTAATCTCCTATCAATTGGCTCTTTGACCCATGATTTGAAGTGTCAAGTGTTTTCATTTCCATCTCATTGTGTCATGTAGGACTTGACAACAGGTTGGGAGATTGGTCATGGTAGAGTATAGGGGGGCTTATATGTGCTCGATTCACCACCATCACCTCATTTTATCACTCCAGCTTCCTCGGCTGCCCTATTAGAGTTGCATGTTTGGCATTGCCGTTTGGGACATTCACTGCTTGAAACTTTAATAAAGATTTGTCCGGATATATTTGATAAATGTAGAAGTTAAGATTTCTTTTGCGATTCTTGTGTTCTAGCAAAACAAACTCAAACTACTTATTCTCCTATTAATAATAAAAGTGATGCATCGTTTGCTCTTGTGCATTCTGATGTTTGGGGTACCTCTCGTGTTTCATCCATTTCGGGTCACCGCTGGTTTGTGACATTTATTGATTGTTGTACCCGCACTACTTGGGTTTATTTATTGCAATAGAAGAATGATGTCTTCCAATGCTTTCAACAGTTTTTGGCAATGATTCAGACATAATTTGATGGAAAACTTCTTATCCTTCGAAATGACAATGGAACGGAATACACCAAATCATATTTTCAGGCACTTTTACATCACTGCAATATTATACATTAAACAAGCTGTATTGATACTCCTACACAAAATGATGTGGCGGAACACAAGAATCGCCACTCTTGAAGGTGGCATGTTCCCTCATGTTTGCCATGAATGTTCCGGCTTAATATTGGAATGATGTCATTTTGAGTGTGGCTTATTTGATCAATCCCCTTTGATCACGTATTCTCTAATGTCGCTCTCCCATTGAGACTCTTATTGGGTCTCATAAGTTTTTGGTCCCTCCGAAAGTGTTTGGGTGTGAATGTTTTGCCTGTATCACTCACCTAGCCAGTAAACTTGCCCCATGCAGTTTTAGGCGCATTTTTTGGGCTATTCTCCCACGCAAAAAGGATACAAGTGCTATTGTCCCTCCATCAACGCTATTTTGTCTCCATGGATGTTATTTTTCATGAGTCTTAGCCTTTTTACTAGCGGACACTTCTTCAGGGGGGATCCTACTCATGGTGAAGATGTGTCCTCTAGTTTGGATGTGATACCCATTCAGGGGGAGTTAACTTCGAACATTTCGGATGAAAAATCAAATCTTACAGCTGCTGCCAATACAGAAAACACAGCTCAACAGACTCGGCGGCAAGTACTGAAGACTCGACAAGTACTGAAAATTCTGACTCTACCAATGCAGAAAATTTAGTAGAGGTTCCTCCGATTCAGGAACAGTTTCGGTAGATTGTGTTTCAACGATAGAATGTCCATAAAGCCCCCTCTATCGCTATTATACTATTCGACAAATCTCCTCCTGTCAGTCCTATAGCCACAGTTCCAGGTAATAAAACCTCCTCCAAGATTATTGATACAACTGATGACTTACCTATTGCACTTAGGAAAGGACAAGGTTCATGTACACAGAATCCCATATCCAATGCTGTGTCATATGATCGATTATCTTCATCTCATCGTGCATTTTCTTTATCTCTATTGTCTATAACTATTCCCAGAACATGGCAAGAGGCTCTAGCTAACAAAAAGTGGAAGGAAGTTATGTTAAAAGAGATGAAAGATCTTAAGAAAAATGGTACTTGGGAGTTAGTTCATTTCCCCGAGATAAAAGTACCGTTAGATGCAAGTGGGTGTTTGTTGTCAAACAAAAGGCTGATGAAACTATTGACAGCTACAAAGCTCGCTTGATGGCCAACGGTTACACCCAAACCTATGATCTTGATTACACTAAGACATTTGCACCGGTTGCCAAGATAAACACTATTAGAGTTATCATCTCATGTGCTGTCAATATTGAATGAGACTTACAACAGCTGGATGTAAAGAAAGCATTTATTCACGGGGAACTTGAAGAAGAAGTGTATATGGATATTCCTTTAGATTTTTTTGGCCCGGAGACAAAAGGTCATATGTGCAAACTCAAGAAGGCTATATATGATTTAAAATAGTCCCCTAGAGCCTGGTTTGGTCAATTTCAAAATGCTATGATTGCCTTTGATTTTACTCAAAGTAATGATGATCATACCTTATTCATCAAATGATCAGGTACTCAAGTTATTGTTCTTATCGTATATGTTGATGACATTGTAGTGACTAGGAATGATATAGTAGAAATTTCTCGCCTTAAACAATATCTGGGGAGAGAGTTTGAAATTAAAGACCTAGGAGATATACGGTATTTTCTAGGTATTGAAGTCGCTCGATCTGAAAAAGGGGTATTTCTCTCTCAATTGAAGTATATACTAGATATGTTGACTGAGGTTGGAATGCTTGGATGTAAGCCGGCTGAAACCCCTATTGAGCCCAATGGCCACTTGCAGTCTAAAGAGGGAAAGCTTGTCGATAAAGTAAGTTACCAATGATTGGTAGGTCGGCTAATTTATCTCTCTCATACTCGACCTGATATAGCATATGCAGTTAGTTTGGTGAGTCAATAAATGCATGATCCACATTCCTCGTACCTTGAAGCAGCTCACAGGATACTTCGTTATTTGAAATTTGCTCTAGGGAAAGAAATTTTATTTGCACCTTATGGTTATCTTTCTGTGGAGTCTTATACAGACACTGATTGAGCTGGATCTTTGGATAATCGACAATCTACTTTCAATTATTGTACTCTTGTTAGAGGTAACCTAGTCACCTGGCGTAGTAAAAAGCAAGCTGTGGTTTCCCGCTCAAGTGACGAGGCAGAATTTCGTGCTATGGCTCAAGGAGTTTGTGAATTACTTTGGCTAAAGATCATTTACATTGATCTCGAAGTTGTTGCTTCACAATCAATGCATCTTTATTGTGACAACAAGTCTGCTATAAGTATTGCTCATAATCCAGTACAACATGATCGCACAAAGTACATGGAAATTGATCGTCATTTTATAAAGAAAAAATTGGACAACAATCTCATCAACTTGTCTTTTGTTGCCTCCAATGATCAGCTCATAGACGTCTTCACCAAAGGCTTGAACGGGCGTATGTTTCATACCATTCTCAATAAGTTGGGCATGTCCAATATTTATGCTCTTTTCGACCAAAAAAAATATATTTATGCTCCATCTTGATGGGAAATGTTGAAACCTCTTTATGTTTATTGTTAATGCTAGTGGGCCTAGTTAGTTAGGCTTAGTTTATTTTATT
This sequence comes from Rhodomyrtus tomentosa, assembly GCA_028455895.1. Lineage (NCBI taxonomy): Eukaryota > Viridiplantae > Streptophyta > Magnoliopsida > Myrtales > Myrtaceae > Rhodomyrtus > Rhodomyrtus tomentosa. Next base: position 3,792,690 of record JAPCWY010000003.1, on the reverse strand, counting down.
TATACGTCTTAGTGTTAAGATATGTGTGTGTGTATTGTATTTCTCCCTTTTCTGATGAAGATAATAGAATCCTCTCATACAACAAATACGTACGTCCTCAAATATTGCTACGAGCAGATTGTTATGCAGGTCAATGAGAAACCTGAGTTCCCGTATATGTGGCTCTCAATGATGCATCAAAGGAAGTTCCATATCTCATGAAGTTCATTTCTTAAAAAGTGAGAGCAATTTACGGGAGACGTTTTTAATAAGATGAAAACTGACAATAGCTAAGTAAACATCATAAGTAACTTTTATGGAGAATGAGACTGTACTAGGCCCAGTGAGAGTAAGAATTGCATGGCCGAACAACATTGTTGTATTACATTTGATAAGTAAACGTAGAACATTCATGATGATGCTTTTCTTCTTGCATTTCCTAGTGACAGTAGGCCTATTGAACGGGGTCAAACGGTCCTTGACTGGGTAATTTAAAAAGTATAACATTTACATTTGGATTGCTTTTGAAATTCATGAAAGTGCAGTTGATATCACGTGTGGAAGTAGTCATAATGTTCCAAAACAAACGGATTTCAGATATTGGCAGGTTCTCGTTGTCATATGTACAATAAATTGAAGATAGGTAACTTGAAACAATTCATATCTCGCGTACGTATAACTACAAGTTTCACCTCTTGACTTGTAATATTTGGACATGAGACTGGGAGCCTTTTTTTAATTAATTCGACGAGGAGGCTTCAGGGCTGTTCATCTCCACTTTTAGGGAAAAATTACCAAAAAATTCCTAAATATATTGCAATTGTGCCGATTCAGTCCTAAACCTTTCCTAATTATGCCAATTCAGTCCATCTAGCGAAATTTGACCGGCTAGCGCTAACGTGAACGCTGGCCGGCCGACAATAGAATATTTTAATATTATTTCAAAAAAAATTATTTTCTTTTTGTTTTTTCCTTTATTTTTCCATTTTCTTTTTTCCTTTGCCTTCCTTCTTCATCATCACAGGGACGCACGCTGGGGACGCTAGTCGCCGAGGTTCGGCGTCAATGGACGAGCATCGAGATTTCCAGATTTGCCTTGCCTGGCGAGGCTTCCCTAGCTGCGGCGAGGTAAGGCCGAGGCTCCATTGTCGGCGTCAATGGCTGAGCATCGAGATTTCTAGATTTGCCTTTGATTACCCGTCGCGAACATCAGAGCATCGTCCAGATGGGCAGCAATTGAAGTACTACTGCCCTGCTGTTGATCGCACGTATTCCACTGCTTTTGGGGTTCTGTTCCAAGTTTTTGATTGCTCGATGTTGTGTAGATAGAGAGGTTTCTCTAGTAGCTCGAGCCTCGCAGTAGCCGAGTGAGGCTCCCCTCGTTGCGGCGGGATGAGGCCGAGCCTCGCCAACCTAGGTCTGGCGAGGCGAGCCTCGTCCAACCATGGTAAGGACTCGTCGGCCACTGGGGAAGCCGGCCATGGACAATAGAGTCACCGGACATGAACAAGCCGGTCTCTTAAGCGACGCCAACACGATGCTGATCTATGGGTATTATTCGGCTAGATCTGGAGCATCGTGCAGATCGAGATATGGAAATTTAGGGTGCGTATGGTAACGTTTCTGTTCCTAAGAACATTTTTTGAACAATTTTTTTTTGTATTTCTGCTCCCGGTTATGATTTCTGAGAACAGAAACACGTTTGGTAAGAAAAAAAACACTTTTTTGTGCCGCCGCCGTTGACCCCTAATAGCGACTGGTGGTGGCAAGTGGTAGTTCCAAAAGTGTTTCAAAAATTGTTTCAAAATTCAGAATCAGTATTTTTGTTTATTGAAAAGTGTTCCCGACACAAAAATGCTCCGTGAAATACTTTTGGAACATTTTTGAAACATACGCGTTTCTATTTCAATAGTGTTCTGAAAACACCTTTTAAACAGAAACAATTTTCCTGAAGCGTTTCTGGAGTGTTATCGTACGCAGCGTTAGGCACTCACAACGAAGATTCCGTCGTTAGGGTCGTCTAGGCCCAAAACCTCGGCCATGAACGAAGGCTGGTTAGTCTTCGCCATATCTGAAAATCTCCGACGCTTGTCCATTGACGCCAACAACGGAGCCTTGGATTGGGCCGAACGACATGCATAAATCAGATCGGTCTGAAGAGAACTCAGGCTACGCGAGGAAGGGAATTAAAAAAAAAAAAAAAAAAAACAGAGACTACGAAGTTATGCTATATGACTTGCTGGGGAGAAATACCCGATTCGTTTGAGATCCTTGGATATATTGTCATCCGACGATGGAACCATTACGTTTAACTTCTACTCGTTTCCAATCAGTCACCATCGTCGAAACACGAGATGCCCTACTCCATAAATCTCCCCGTGCGTCTATGCTTTCGAATGAGTCATATCCTGTATTAACCAGAAACAGTCTGCGAATGGAAATAGGCCTAAAACCTTGATTTTGTACAACGAAAGCTTAAGCTGATCAAAGAAAAATGAGCTGATGAGCCATCTTCGACAAAATACACTTGATTCCAACTGATTTCTGAGAGATGGGAAAGACAGCGCTAACAGACCAATGAGGCAAAATGATCAATTGATAAGAGGAATGCCTGTGGATATTCACTTCTATCCCTTTACTGATGTCCGAGAGAGATCCACATCAAAAGCTCTTTAAACAGACAGACGATCACTTGATAAAGGAAGTTCCAGTCCAGCCAACTTTCACTTCTATCAGAGCCCAATTTAGGCCCCTAATACAGATGCTTGTAAATATTACAAATCTCCCTCCTCTCTGAGCTCATCCTAAAATATACAAAGTTACTGTCATAGTACCGGTGTCATTGGGAGATCAGAAAAGTAAAATGGGCGTATGCCCCAATTATAACTCATAATAATGTAAGGCAAATAACCAGAAGATTCTGATAAAGTAGAGTCCGTCGACCTATTTGTTATCTAACCTCTAGGGAAGCAAAAGTGCAGACAGTATCTCCCCCATCGTCTTCTCAGACGTATCCTTCCCAGTATCTACCTCAAGACCAGACTCCAGAACGGCAGCATCCAGAACCAGCTTCCTTTTTGCAATCTCATAAACATTCTCATCGACCGTACCCTTGGTCACTAACCTGAACAGAATTCGGTTCAATATCCCAAAATAAAAAAATGCAAGCACAAAAACAAGTAAAGCAATGAGTGGGAGACAACAAAATTTTCTTCTCAAGAAGTCGGGGCGCTGGCACTGCACCTATATATAGTTACTGGCTTTGTTTGGCCAATTCGGTGACAGCGATCCTCTGCCTGTCGGTCAATTTGTGGGTTGAAATCCATGTCATGGATGACAACTGTGTCAGCTCCGGTCAAATTCAAACCCTGTCCTCCAGCTCTCGTTGAAAGCAAGCAAGCGAATATGGAAGTATCATTGTTGAAAGTGTCGACTATGCTTTGTCTGTCCGTCACCTGGGTGCTGGCAGTTTCACATGCAAATTACAAAGTGCTTTTACAGAGCATGCATGAACATTAAACCACACTTTATAATGAAGCAATGACCTAAAACAAAATGACAATCCAGGAAGTACTAAGGCATTTTAGAAGATATAGGCATTGATCTAACTGCTCTTGTGGACAAGGGGATGCAGAGAGAGAGAGAAAGGGGGAGGGAGAAGAAGAGGAAAGGGGGGGGGGGTGTGGGCAATACTCGTGACATGCTTGAGAAATAACCATTTTGAGAACTTCAATCAACAGAGACCTTGAGAAATTCCTGCTTCGACTAGATAACATACTAGCCCAACCTGAAGAGACAGTAGACTGGACACGGCCAAGAGAACTTACTTCTTGGGAACATAAATTCCCTCCCCATGCGTCTACTAAGGCAGCCACAATAGAAGAAGATCAAGAAGATAAAATCACTTCTGCTCAGAGTGTACTATTATCCGATTTGCTTATTGAATTCCCGTCATTCAGTTAGTCGGAGCAAGCAAAGAAGAAAGAGAGCAGGCAACCAATGTATGCAGAAAAATGACGAGAGAAGAAAATGAGACAGGAGCACCTTCCATCAAGACGTCTGTATGTAACACCAATAATTTCCAATATCCATTCTAAGATATCAAGCACCGAGGTCCACTGGCTAAATATCAGGACGCGATGACCATCTCTATGGAGTGCAGGAAGAAGTTCAGCCAGTGCCTGTAATGTAGCTAATAAATCTGATTATAAGCGGGATTGGGTCCAATTAAACTTGATATGATATGAGATGAAAACATACACGGCACTTAGCAGAAAGCATGGCATGTTCCTCTGATAGAATCCCATCTATACCATAACAAAGTAAAAGCTGCACAAATATTGTTATGGCACCAATCAGTGTAAAAAGCTAAAAAGCACAATAAATCATCAGTAAGGAGTTTGCGATGAATGAAACTTTTTGTCTGATCAAATGGGTATAAAAGTGCCAATGCAAATAAATTATTGACTGCTCCCGTTCGAAATTTCATGTTGTAGGCAATGAGACAAGCAGAAAGAAGATGCTTAATATGCTGGGATGTCCATCAATAAGTATTGAAAGAAAGAACACTAGTCCAACTGCAACACTTTCTGACCCAAAAAAAGAAAGAAAGTAAGAACTGAAAGTATAGTAATAAACAACTGCATATCATTAAAAAAACAGTCAAATTATGGATAACCAGCTGGCCAAAAAACAGTACGGGTAATCAGATGGATCACTTTCTAATAGGGCTACCACCATCTTTATCTTCTTCTTGATGCCAAATGATAGGCGGGAATAAAAGATTATCAACAGTCACTTGCAATAAAATTGTCAACTAGTCATGCAGACAGTAGATAAGCAATCAATAAGAGCAATTGTACAAGAGAATCTTATGAATTGACTTCATTATAGATACATAGTTCATGCCACTAAGAAATACCTGATGAATGGAGAAATCACTATACTTCTTCATTTCATCTATTGCTCTTTCCAAACCACATTCAAACCCAAAGGCGCCCTTTTGATACAACTTCTTACCGAAACGAACAATATCACCATCATCATAAAGCCGCCTTACTAACAAAGGATGATTTGCAATCTGGATCAAATTTTAGACAAGACAAAACACATTTCAGTCATGAAATCGTTACAGCGTCTGTGTTTAAGAAACATCGCACATATGATGCAGCACCTTCCGAAACTGGAAAAAGTAGTTAGAAATTTGACGTTTTGGAAGAACTTTGTTGATATTGCTCAGGCAATGTCCTGAAAATTTTGCCAAACGAGCTCCTGAAGCGGCACGATACTCCTCAATAGCTTCTATATAAGCCGCCTCCTGTTGCTGATCCATTGTCACAAACTCAACCTATGCAAGAATTAACCCTGAGACACTCTAGAATGAAGCATTGGCAGGCGCAAAAAAAGAAAAAAAAAAGAACAATAGTGAAACTGTCCCAGACTGAGAGAGAGAGAGCGAGCTTGAACCTATCTAAAACTACTATCTGCTAGGGGTGAACAAAATCCATACCTTTTGTATCTTAGGAACAAGTTGCCGCATAACATCAGATTTTAAACGCCTCAAGATAAATGGACCCAGAATGGACTTCATACGACTGACTAAGGCTCGGTCCTCCGCATTTAAAAGTTTTTTCAAGTCCACATCTTCAGTTGCAAAAAGATCAGGCATCATAAATTCCAACAGTGACCACAATTCCTACAAAGAAACCCAAGGGAGTGAGGACAAAGTACATTACACAACCTACAATTTCTAATGAAACTGCATTACCTCTAATACAGAGCAAGTGCATCTTTTTTTATTTAACAAACATCATTGCAAAGCTATAAGTTGGTTCTTGGGGTCGTTTTGACCTGGATTGCCTCACGACTACCATCCACATGGATTTTTCATTTGTGCTTTTCCCCAATGACTTTCCCTCAATCTCTCCTACCCATGCAATAAATCTCAATATTTGCTAGCTCTTCTGCAATTCTTCCAATTATAGATAAAATATCAACGAGAAAAAAAATGAGCACAAAGAGCATTATGTAACTGTCGCATGGAGGTTTGATTGCTGAAAATATTAAAAAGAGTACACTAAAATGTTTTCACTCTTTATTATAATCCTCAAAGACGGTTGTCAAGTGTAGCCCATTCTTTCATGGCTCTTTTCATCCTTTTTGTTGATTAAGTTGTCTCCCAGTTCAACTGATGAAAATATACAGCCTTCAAATTGTATGACAAGTCTTCCACAGAGAAATCAACCACCAGAGGGACACAGAAACTTAAAATAATGCTAAATTTAATACAAAGTATCTATTAACTTTTCAGGCATCTATAAAATTCAGGAAATTAAATTAACAAAGAAATATCATTGAGCATACATGTAGATCGTTTTGTAGGGGTGTCCCAGTCAGCATTAGACGCTGATTCGCATTTCGTGCGACAGACATTAAGTTTTTCCATCTGTAGCTGTTTTTATCCTTCAATGCATGGGCTTCATCCATCAAAACACAGCTCCACCGCCAACGTCTAAAAATTTTGCGATCATCTTTCTGCTGAACGCTGTGATCATTATCAACAATCAGTAATGGACATCTGTCAAGTTGGTAGCAGACAACCTAAGACAGAGATATCAAACCTGTGACGCTCAAAAAGAGAGTAACACACAAGAAGCACATTGAACGGAGGAGGTAATCCTGCTTTCGACAGCGAGGTCAACTCTTTTGAGTAGATTGACCGGTTAGCACCATGATACTGGAGTACTGAAAATGAAGGACACCACCTTTTGAGTTCCCTTTCCCAATTCTCCAAAAGAGAAGCGGGGCATACAATCAAGTGAGGACCCGGGTCATTATTCAAGTGTTTCAGCAATGTTAAGTATGTTATGGCCTGTAAAGAAACCAAAAAAGAGGTATACAATAGTCTGTGAAAAGAAAAATGTAGCACAATCTTCAAAGATAGTGCAAAAGCATAAGCTAATACTTTTAAGAGAAGGAGATAAAAATGATTACCTGAACGGTCTTCCCAAGACCCATCTCATCCGCTAAGATGGCTGCACGGAGTACAAAGATACACCATTAGCTAGGATGTATCTATTTTAGCACCCCCTGCCCCTCTGCAGAGAAAGGGGAAGAAGTACTAAGCTGACATACACAACAAGCCCTCAAAAAGTGGTTGACAACATAAAATAAAGAAAGAGAATAGCATGACACTGTCTGCATTACCAATCGTTCAACCCACTCTCCTGAGACATAGACAAAACTGGTGCACAAAAAGTGACACTGGAGCATAAAAAAGGGGACAAAATATTGTAGTTATCATGTTGTTCGAGTTACTGTAGTAAATCTTTTATTTGTGTTTTTAGAGTCCTCCATTTTTATTTGATTAAGACAAAAAGATATTATTGTCCTCGTGTCATTCTAGTCAATATAGCAGGGTTCTTAAGCTCTGTTTTAGTGTCCTTTTGGGTCTCACTTCAATTTTAAGAGTCCGAGTAGTATTAGTTTTACTTAACTAGGAAGTGTTCCTTTGATTTAAGGATCTTTATGTCTATTATTAGCCATTAAGGGCTCTGTTCAGGTTAGAAACTGTTCTCATATTGAGTGAGGTTTCCTTTAAGAAAGTTGTTCTCTTTTCCTTGGACTTGAAATCTAAAAGAACATTATTTTGAATTGTCATTCCTTCTAAATTGCTTTTATTTTGATCCTTCTAATGTGATCTTGGATATACCTATATCCAAAATCACCTAAACAAGTCAGTAGACAAAAGCCAAACCCTTAATAAGGTCATTTCAGCAGATTTACTTTTGGCTAGATAAGGCGCCTTCGCCTTAATGAAGGTCAGGACAACTTTTACACTACAAAACTTTTTACAAATGATTTTATTCCTTTTTGCTGCTAAATGACTTTACTTTCCGATAAAAATGATAAATGAGATGTCCTTGGACAAGATGTTTACGTCCAATTCCAAGTGTGGATTCACAACACTTCCAACAGTTGGGCATTCTTGCACTTAGTGGAACTGGCCAGACAACTATGACATGGATTGCTGTACCCCCACACTTTTACAATCCAGCACATCATTCTGGTTTTGATACTCTTACTCTCTCAATTACCAAAAATGAGATCCGTAAACCACACCACATACACGTGCACTTAAAGATGTCAACATAAATCTAATGGTGCTAACACGTTCCAAAAGAACATAAGCTTTTGCACTATAAGAATGAACTCGGTTCTCTATTGCTATTACTTAATTGACTTAATTATATGCCCTGTGCTGATGAAATAAGAGACCCAATAAAAGAACTACTAAATTCTCCTATTAAAAGCAAAAAATCCAATAAATTCTTCCAACAGTAGCCAATCCAAATGAGCAACCCGACTAAGCATGCTTTATCCCTCAAACACTTTCTAGTCAAATCGCACAGATAATTTGCTAACCACAATCCATAGAACATCCGGATCTAGGTAACTCTCTGCTCTTTAAATCATTCAAACTACTTAGTCCTATCAAACAATTTTTAAGCGGTAAGTTCTATATTCAAGGTCCTCTATAGGGCTTTACAGGCACATTCTTAGGCCTCCCTTCCCTCTTTTCACCTTGGATTTTTATATTAATGAAGCATCTTAATATCTTCATTGCATGAGTACCCCACTTCAAAAGAGTTTCCCCATCCTGGATACTGAAGACACGTAAGTGAGGGAATATAATTTTTTCCTTCATTTTCCAATAGGTTCCACAGTCTTACTTACAGGAGAGGAGTACAAAAAACAGAAGGAAAAATAAAGCTAACAAGAAATAACTCAACATCAACAACAACACCTTTATCCCAAACTAGTTGGGGTCGGCGGTCGATGAACCCCAAAGAATCATAAAAATAAAAGCAGAATCAAGGGAAGGAAAAGAGATAAATGTGTAAAAATAAATAAGTATATATATATATATATATCTATCTATACACTACCCCTCCACAATACTAATAGTCTCCCTCCACTCCGTCCTAAGATAAACCGTACGCCAATCTATTTCCCACTCCATTAAATCTTGTTTTACTGCTTTCCCCCAAGTAAGTTTCGGCCGACTTCTTACTTTTTTCGTATTATGCTCTCGATAGCAAACTTCTGTTCGTACCGGTGCATCTAAGGGTCTTCGAAGAATATGCCCAAACCATCTCAATCTATGCTCTCTTATCTTTTCCGCCACCGGTTCTACTCCAACTTTTCGTCGAATCTCTTCATTCCTTATCTTATCCATCCTTGTATGACCACACGTCCACCTTAACATCCTCATTTCCGCTACTCCCATTTTATGCTCATATTTCCTTTGTGCTGGCCAACATTCAGCTTCATATAACATGGCAAGTCTTACTGTTGTTCTATAAAATTTTCCTTTTAACTTAAGAAGAATTTTGCGATCACACAAAAATCCCGATGCACTGCGCCATTTCATCCAACCTGCGCTAATTCTATGACTTACATCCTCATCAATCTCTCCCTCCTTTTGCAATATTGATCCCAGATATCTAAAAATATCTTTTTTGGGTACTTACTGTCCGAGCATATTTACAGTTTCTTGATCCCCTATTCCTGCCGTGTCAAACTCACACTTCAAGTATTCCGTCTTACTTCGACTTAGCGTAAATCCTTTAGACTCCAACGTGCTTCTCCATACTTCTAACTTAGCGTTAACCCCAGCCCTGGTCTCATCAATCAGCACGATATCGTCTGCAAATAGCATACACCACGGCACCTCATCTTGAATATTTTTTGTTAGCTCATCCATAATCAGGGCAAAAAGGTAAGGGCTCAAAGCAGAACCTTGGTTTAAGCCTACTGTGATTGGAAAATAACTTGATGTGCCATTACAAGCCTTCACACATGTAGCAGCACCGTTATACATGTCCTTGATTGCCTCGACATACTTTGAAGGTACTTTTTTCTTCTCAAGAATCCACCACAAAACCTTTCTTGGAACCCTATCATACGCCTTCTCGAGATCAATAAACACCATATGGAGGTCCTTCCTTCTTTCTCGATATCTTTCCATCAATTGCCGTATTAAGAAAATAGCTAACAAGAAATAACTATTCCTCCTAATTAGGCTAACCAAATATTTACACAATCAATGCTAATCTAACAGTTAGCTAATTAGACAGCTAGCATACACAGAAAATCAATCTAACAGCTCAACACTCCCCCTCAAGCTGGCTCAAAGATATCCTCCATTGTCAGCTGCTTATTAGGCTGTCAAATTGTTCCTTATGTAGCCCCTTCACCAGTATATCAGCAACCTGCTCATTTGTTGGAAAATATGGCATGCAAAACTGTCCAGTCAAGCTTCTCTATAATAAAATGTTATCCACCTCTACGCGCTTTGTACGATCATGCAGAACTGGATTATAAGCAATTGCAATTGCTACTTTGTTGTCACAATAAACCTTCATTGGAGAGGAATCGAAAACCTTTAGCTCTTCTAGGATCCTTTTAATCCACATCACCTCGCAAATACCAAGAGCTACAGATCGATATTCAGCTTCAGCACTACTTGCCACCACACACTGCTTCTTACTCCTCCAGTAACAAGATTACCCCCAACAAAGGTACAATAACCAGACGTAACCCTCCTGTCTAAAATACTCTCGGCCCAATCTGCATCAGTATACACTCCTACCTATAGATGTCCTCGTTTTCTGACCATCAAACCTTACCAGGACATCCCTTCAAGTATCGCAAGATCCTATAAATAGCTTCAAAGTGCTTTGGACCTGGCGAATGCATGAACTGGCTCACCATGCTCAATGCAAAGGCTATGTCCGGCCGTGTATGAGATAAGTAAATTAACCTCCCAACCAATCTTTGATACCGTTCTTGATCCACTACTTCCTCGATTTTTGCAGGTTCTAGCTTCAGATTGGGTTCCACAAATGTATCTGCAGCTTTATACCAAAGCAAACATGTCTCTTTTAGCAAATTGAGCATATATTTTCGTTGATTAACAAATATGCCTTCCTTAGACCAAGAAAATACTTCAAAGTACCCACGTTCTTCATTTCAAACTCACTGGCCAAACTCCTTTTTAGACTTTTGGTTCACCCTTATCATTTCCTGTTAAAATTATATCATGGACATAAACAATCAAGACAGCTATCTTACCTCTCTTTTGAGTGTTTATAAAACAAGGTATGAACTCCTTGACTTTGATAGTAGCCAAGTTTCTTTACAAACTTCCCAAACTGCTCAAACCATGCTCTAGCCGATTGTTTTAGTCCATACAATGCTTTCTTTAGTCTACAGATTCTTTTTTTGTCGTCTACTTCCTCAAAACCAAGGGGTGTGTTCGTAAAAACTTCTTCCAAGTCACCATTAAAAAACGGATTCTTTACATCCCACTGATGTAAAGGCCAGTCAAAATTGGCAGCCAAGGATAATAGAATCCGGATAGAGTTTACCTTGGCAACATGAGTGAATGTCTCCTGATAATCAACTCCATAGATCTATGTGAATCCATTTGCCACAAGTCTGGCCTTATACCTCTCAACACTTGCATCTGCTTTACATTTCACTGTAAACACCCACTTGCAGCCAACTATCTTCTTCTCTTTCGGCAAATCAACTAAATCCCCAGTGCCATTTTGCTCAAGTGCCTTTATTTCTCCCTCTACTGCCTCCTTCCTCTTAGGATCATTCAAGGCTTCCTGAATGTCTCTAGGAACAGGCACGCGAGATATATTTGTGACAAATGCTCCATAATTGTAGCTTTTGGTAGGACACATGTTTCGCAATAGGGTGTTTAGTACAAGACCATACCGCTTTTCGAAGTGCTATAGGAATGTCAAGTGTAGAAGAACCCAAATTAGAAGATACTAAAGGTAAAAAGGGGTCAAAATTGCTTGAAGGATGTGAAGAATCATATCTCGGTGCCTCAGACTGATGCAATTCCAGAATGGGATGGTCTTTAGCCGTTTGAAGTGTCTTTCTCCTAGAATAAACCTGAACTCAGGATGTTCTGGTACTTTTTATTCCCGTCTGTGAAACATCAATACTTTTTGGCAGAGACGGGGTTTTAGTGGACACAGGAGATAAAATAGATTTGGTTGGAGTCAAAATAGGAATCGGACTAGTAAGAGATATACTTCAAAAATTATCTTCACTGCCTTGCTCCCCCTGAAGAAAATGTTTTGGGAAAAAAGGTTGTAGTTCAAGAAACGTGACATCAAAGCTGATGTAGGTTTTTTTGGTGTGGGGATCAAAGCACTTGCAACCCTTTTGAGTTGGAGAATACCCAACAAAAAAGCATTTTATGGCCCTAGGGTCAAGCCTAGATTGGACGGGGTTAGGCAAATGAACAAAGATAGTACATTCAAAGACCTTTAAGGGCAAATTTGAGTAAATACGTGCTGCTGGATAAGTTTTTTTTTTAAAATAATCTAAAGATGTGATAAATCGAAGAACCCAGGAGGGCATTCGATTAATCAAATATGATGCGGTCAACACAGCCTCGCCCCACAAGTATTTAGGCATATTCATAGAAAACATTAGGGTATGAGCTACTTCAAGAAGATGACTATTTTTTCTTTCAGCAATACCATTATTTTAAGGTGCGTCATGGCAAAAGGACTCATGTTGTATACCTTTTTCCCTTAAAAAAGTTCCCAAGTGAGGAGCAAAAAACTATGTACCATCATCAATACGCAAGATGCTAATTTCCGTTTGAAAGAGATTTGCAACCATGTGATAAAAGTCCTTGAACAATTTTTCAACATCAAAATTTACACTCATCATATAGACCAACTCAAGCGTGTGATCATCAATGAAAGTCACAATCCACCTTTTCCTGATCATCATAGTAATGGGCGAGGGGCCCCAAACATCACTATGAATTAAGTAAAACGGTTTGGATGCACGATAGGGTTTTGTAGCATAAGAAACACGAGTACTTTTAGATAGAAGACAACTTTCACAACGAAGAGATGACAAATTCACACCTTTAAACAAAGAGGGAAAAAAAATGTCTTGAGTACTCAAAACTAGGGTTTCCTAGTCTAAGATCAACATCAACAACACCTTTATCCCAAACTAGTTGGGGTCGGCGATCGATGAACCCCGAAGAATCATAAAAATAAAAGCAGAATCAAGAGAGGGAAAAGAGATAAATGTGTAGAAATAAATAAGTATATATATATATATATCTATCTATCTATACACTACCCCTCCACAATACTAATAGCCTTCCTCCACTCCGTCCTAAGACAAACCGTACGCCAATCTATTTCCCACTCCATTAAATTTTATTTTACTGCTTTCCCCCAAGTAAGTTTCGGCCAACCTCTTGCTTTCTTCGTGTTATGCTCTCGATAACAAACATCTATTCATACCGGTGCGTCTAAGGGCCTTTGGAGGATATGCCAAAACCATCTCAATCTATGCTCTCTCATCTTTTTCGCCACCGGTTCTATTCCAACTTTTCATCGAATCTCTTCATTCCTTATCTTATCCATCCTTATATGACCACACATCCACCTTAACATCCTCATTTCCGCTACTCTCATTTTATGCTTATGTTTCCTTTGTGCTGGCCAACATTCAGCTCCGTATAACATGACAGGTATGACTGCAGTTTTATAAAATTTTCCTTTTAACCTAAGATAAATTTTGCGATCACACAAAAATCCAGATGCACTGCGCCATTTCATACAACCTGCTCTAATTCTATAGCTTACATCCTCATCAATCTTTCCCTCCTTCTGCAATATTGATCCCAGATATCTAAATGTATCTTTCTTGGGTACCTCCTATCCGAGCATATTTACGGCTTCTTGATCCTCTCTTACTGCCGTGTCAAACTCACACTTCAAGTATTCCGTCTTACTTCGACTTAGAGTAAATACTTTAGACTCTAACGTGATTCTCCATACTTCTAACTTAGCGTTAACCCCAGCCCTGGTCTCATCAATAAGCACGATATCGTCTGCAAATAGCATACACCACGGCACCTCATCTTGAATATCTTTTGTTAGCTCATTCATAACCAGGGCAAAAAGGTAAGGGCTCAAAGCAGAACCTTGACGTAAGCCTACTGTGATTGGAAAATAACTTGATGTGCCATCACAAGCCTTCACACATGTATTAGCACCGTCATACATGCCCTTGATTGCCTCGACATACTTTGAAGGTACTTTTTTCTTTTCAAGAATCCACCGCAAAACCTTTCTTGGAACTCTATCACATGCCTTCTCGAGATCAATAAGCACCATGTGGAGGTACTTCTTTCTTTCTCGATATCTCTCCATCAATTGTCATATTAAGAAAATAGCCTCCATGGTAGATCTTCCTAGCATATATCCAAATTGATTGACCAAAACCTTGATCTCTATTCTCAAACGATGCTCAATAACTCTCTGCCACAGCTTCATTGTATGACTCATAAGCTTGATGCCTCTATATTTAGAACAATTCTGAATATCCCCCTTGTTCTTGTATATAGGCACAAGTATACTCTTCCTCCATTCATCAGGCATCTTATTAGTATGGAGTATCTTGTTAAAAAGGCTAATCAACCAACTTATTGCTACATCCCCTAAGCATCTCCACACTTCAATAGGAATAACATCTGGTTCCAAGGCTTCACAGTCTTCATCTTTTTTAATGCCTCCCTAACTTCCCATACTTTAACTCTACGCACAAAACTTCTACTTGAATCATCAGAAGTACCTTCCAGATCTACCTCACCTCTATCGCTCTCCCCATTAAAAAGTTTGTTAAAATAACGTGTCCTAGTCTAAGATGTCAAAGTAAAATTCGTTCTTGGATGTGAGATGAACTGGAAGTACCACAGGCCTGAGCCTTTTTATCCAAGATGGACTCATCGAAGTAGTAGAGACCATCGGCCATCCTAGCACTGCCAATCGTCTTCCCTAAAATCTGCTCCTGAAATTCACAATGGGAATCAAAGAAAATAACTTGACAGTTGGAATCTTTAGACAACTTGCTAACAGACAAAAGGTTGCAAGGTTAGGAACATATAGGACATTCAGAAGGGCAATAGAATCTGAAATTTTGATCGAGCCTTTTACTATAATGGGTGAGAAACTACCATCTGCTATGCGGATTGTTTGATTACATGCACAAGGAGAATAGGTTCTGAACAAATAATGGAGATTTGTCGTGTGGTTAAAGGCACCCGAATCAATGATCCAAGGGGCAGAATTGGGAAAACTGGATAGACATTGAAATACTTTGTGACAATTGTTGAAGATGTCAAAATCCTGCCACAACCCATTCAAGACATTGAAATACTTTGTGACAATATCGTCTCCTTGCCGAATCTCAACGAGCTTCGTCAGTTCATAGATTTGGGATTGGTTCCCCAAATCAGAATACATCTGATTTACGTTATCCCACCCCTTTGTAGTGGGAAAACACATAAATTTGGCTCCAATGTCTTTCTCCGTGAAATTCACCAGCAATGTCATCACCGTAGAATTCTCAGCATCCCAAACAGCCCAAGTTGGGTTTGTTTTTTCCAATTCGATTGTATCCCCAGTCAAGTATCCCATCTTCCCTCTGCCTCGAATGTACATCCGAACAGATTGCGACCACCAAAGAAAATTGTCACCATTTAACTTGATCACGGTGATCTGAATTGGGTGAGACTCAGTGTGAAGGAGTTTTTTCGATAGGTTTTATTGTGCTTTAAGTAGGAGTATTCTTGGGGGATTCAGACATGGTGAAGAGAAGGCGGAAACAAGGAGTGCAAGACTAACGAAGGTTTGCCAGAATTTCTGGCTTTGATACCATGAAGACGTAAGTGAGGGAACATAATTTTTCCTTCATTTTCCATAGGTTACAAAGTCCTACTTATAAGAGACGAGTACAAAAAACAAAAAAGGAAAAATATAGCTAACAGGGAAAGAAATAACTATTCCTCCTAATTAGGTTAATCAAATATTTACACAATCAATGCTAATCTAACAGCTTGCTAATTAGACAACTAGCTTACATAGAAAATCAATCTAATAGCTCAATAGATACAGCAACAAAAGGGCCGCTTCAAGTCAAAAGAACCTTTTTAGTCTTCTTTTCCCCGGATGATGAAAATGAGCTATCCATTTTGAAAAAACATGTTTGCTAAGAGAAAATGAAAATCCTCTTTATGAAAGAAAAGTAAAATCATATTTATATCCAACAGAAAATAGAAGGGATTGTTTCTTCAAATCCACTTGATTTCATTGAACGAAGAAAATGAAAACAACGGGAAGCTACTATAGTTTGTCTAGTTTTGTGTCTCGTTTGAAAAACACAATTTTTTATGAAAAGGAATGCAGAAAATTTCACAAATTTCCAAAAGCCAAACAGGTTTCAATTGCCTATTGATGCATGATCAGCGTCGTCCTTCCTACTTAGATATCCAAACATTATTTTTTCTACGCAAAATTTCATAGTTTATTCCTTTCTATAGAGTATTGTTATTCATCATAGAAGAAAATTTCTAGTAGACCCTTATGTGCACATAACCCTCTAGTAAAGTCGTATTTCGTATACTTTTCTTGGTAACTAGTAGAACAAGAATCCTTAAATTTAAGAGTTCCTGTCATGCTTCAAGCTCCAAATATACTCCAAGCTTGATTTCACCCACAATGAATGTGTCCTTCCCTAAAGGCATACATCAAGGGACAGCACCATGTCATCCAGTACTAAGGAAAAACTCTTAGGGTTTGAACGCTGAACCTAAACAAAGGATATTGCTGTAGAGTCTTCTAATTCATCCCTTCATTTTCGGTCAACAGAGCAACATCCATGATGCATAGGTTATATCCTAGATGTTGCAACTATTATCACTTTCTACTCCAGTCATCCACCCAAAGAAATTCTCTGGGGATTGTCTCAAATGCACTGACAAGATCTATAACTACCACCATCTAAAACTTTTTTATCAACATCCTCAAAGGGCAAATAATACTTTTAAGCAATCCCGCCACCTAAAAACAAGTGGGTTCTCTAAACTTTAGAATGTGTTACACTTCCACAGAAACTAGTGATGCCATCAAGTAGCAATCTCCTATTATAAAATAAATTACTGATATGACAAATTCTACTAGAACCCACAAGTTCATGGAGTTCCCATAGCAAAACCTGTCAACCAAAAAACTTTCATCCTTTTCGTTATTCTTATTTTCTTGGAGAAATCGAAGAACTATATTTAACCTTTCTCTATGAGAATAAAAAGAGGAGGTTCTCTAGCACAAGATGGACAATAATGTCATTATCTTTTCTTCTCCATTTCTAGGAATATCACTCATTCTGTCAAGTTACAGACAGTTAATAATTTAAGCTTGCACATGTAACATCATTTTCTGCCTACTCCTTCCTAACAAATAGCAGTATTAGGCAGCCACATCCAGAAGAGCAATCAAAGACCACATAAGACAAGAAGAACCAAAAGTTAACAGGCTGTGAAGATATAGGATTGGTAGCTGCCACTCCTTTCCAAGCACTTGATTCCAATGCAAGTCTCACTGTCCCCTTTCCCAATCTCATCAAGCAAATAAAGAGAAAGAATGTGATGCTCTGCTTCTCCAAACTTTATACAGAAAGCTTCTCTTGTGGCTGTATCTAGTCTAACGAATACAGTAGGAATATAAAGCATATTAAAGACATGAGCTAAGTTCTCGATGATAGTTGTACTAAAACAAGTATTCATTCCGTTTCAGTCCTAAATGAACTGCCTGTGGCATCTAAAACAAAGGTTGAAAAGATTCACAATACCTCCTCCAACACCCTTCCGGTGCAACAAAAGAAGAAAGTTGACACCAACAAGCTGATAAGGCTTCAGAACAGGCTGAAAATCTGTATCATCAGCACCACATGCTGCGTCAACATCATCCTGCAGAGTCAATGTCAAAGGGAAACTTCATGAACAGACCTGCTAAAAATATGTCTATATTCTCGGGTTTCCAATGGAGAACCATTACTGCAGATAATTGAAAACCACAATCAAAAAATAGAAAGACAATGTTTAAAGAAAACCCAACCATAACAACCTTCATAATTCCTCCGCATGATGTCAATTAACTGAACTAAAGTATCCAATTCGTCTCTTTACACGCCATGGAATGCTAAAGGAAAAGGCCAATGTATTGTAAACAACTTTTGGACCCATATTACCGTTCAAGTTTCAAGCTTGGTCACCTACTACTCCTGAGAGAAATTAACTCTCTGTACACAAGATCCGGAAGAAGTGAAATTAGTTGCTCCTAAACTACAAAAATTCTCAATGTAGTTATAGCACCAAGTTTTCTGGTTAGGTAATTCTAAGAAGAAGCACAATGTTAGTTCAAGTGTGAAAGCTGCCCTCATACAACCGCCCATCTGCCACCGATGGTGTAGTGCAGCTTCATAAGATAACTCAGCACAAAAACCTAAAAAATTGGCTTGAGCCACAGTTTCAATGACAGCAGATTGTCAACAATTACTTTCATAGGATAATTGAACTCGGTTTCAGCTGTTTCTACTCATTAACAGCCAATCCAGGCTACTACAGAGATACATAAACCATGCCATCACTCAGCCCAGCGGAATAGCAGCTGATAAAATATACGGAAATAACAGCTTTCCAACGTAACAAGCATGTCTAGATGGGAAAAAATAAGAAGAGAAAGAAGTTCAACACAGCCCAGAAAAATCCTACATTTCACCTATTCATTAGCCAAGGTTCTTTAACTCAAGCAATTCCTTCCGTCCACAACTAAAAATAAACACATAGACGAGCCAAAAACCCAAAAAAAAATCAAAAACCAACTTAATCAACACTCAAGTGTATCCTCGTCCCCCAAGCTTCCATCGCATTGGAAAACTCCGACCTTGGCAAACACTGGTAAGGAGAAAATGCCGGGCAACCAAAGCTCCAAAACTTAATAAATGGAATGAAAGAAAAATGTAAAAATAACCTGAGTGACAATCCGATTAGAGGAAGCTTCCACTTCGGAGTAGTGCTCGCATGAAGCGACCGAAGAGCCATAAAGCGCCTTCTTCAAATCCGAAGAAATTTTGGCGCATTTCTGCAAAGCCTTCCCCACCACATCATCATCCTCCGCCACAACTTCTTCTCGCAGTTCCTCCACCTCAACCTCCTCTTCCTTCTCGTCCTCTGCGGAGCTTATATCATAAACATCGACCAAATCCCCATCGCTCTCCACCTTACTCCCCATTCCTGCCTCCTCCTCCTCCACTTCATCGTAGTCGTCGACGACAAACCGACGGACACGACTCGCCACCGGCGTCGCGACGGAGTCCACCAGCTCGACATCGTCGTCCTCCAAGTTATCGGAGCTACTGATCTCGACGCGATCGCTGACTCCTCGACCGGAAGAGCTCGGGGAGCGGGGCTCGCGCGATCTTCCGCGGAAGGCGAAGGACTCGATGGGAGGCGGGGGCGTCGGGGATCTCCTGAGGACGCGAGAGGGCTTGAAGGAGCTGGACAGGTCTCCCCAGTCCTCCTCCGTGAGCTCGTCCAATGCGCGCTTCATCTCCGTCGCATGGCGACCTTTCGACGACTGAGGAAGACGGTGCTGCGAAAACCCTAGACGAGGAGGAGATCAATGTCGCGTGGGGAGAGGAAGGGAGGAGTGAGGCGGAGAGACGCCATTTGTGCGGGACACCGATACTCGGCATTTAATAGAAAGGTCGGAGTGAAAAAAGTGCAGCTCCTAAATGAAAAAGACGCATAAAAAAAAACAAAAATTTCGAAAATGTTCAAATAGAAAAATATTGAGGCTTCTCTGAATTTGCTCGAAAAACAGCAAGAATTTAGAAACCAAATTAAGAACTAAATTTTAAATTTTCTGTTTTCGATCTAAACTAAATTTTAGATGTTTGTAGTCAGAAAAATGTTATCTGATATTCAGATCTACTTTTATATATTTTGAATAAGCCATTGAATTTAAAAAAATAAGCTTACAAAATAAAAGCGTTCACCTCACTCTTTTTAAATGGAAAGATTTTCATTAACTTTCTTACCAAAGCTTAAAAGGTTGTTTTTCATGAAAAAAAAAAATTATTATGCATTGTATCGTATAAATGTTTGTTAATTTTGAAAGCATTTAGAAACTCGGTAGTGATCGAAGTTAAATAGTATGTTCCAAAAAAAGATCATATTCAGAGTAAAAGGTTCATAACTAGCCTAAATAATATTGAATGGGAAAAAAATTATGTGTTTTCTTTTGCTCAAAGAATTATGTTAAATATTTAAATAAATACTTAAACTCCGCCTATGTAGTCTACATAACCTATCCCAAACCAGATAAAGGAGGAGTCTTACGTTAGGCGTAGCGAGCCGATTATAAAAAAAGAGCTACCTCTATGAGATGAACCCTATTGATATTTCGTTGAAGCGTACCCTTCTTAGCGACGTGTTGCATCGGCGCCCCGATGTAGCGAAAAATGAGCAAGGGTCTTTGCACCAAGATAGGTGGATGCAAGGGGTAAGGAAACTAACATTGGGCCATCATTCCCAAAGTGATGCACCACATCGGTGCCCGGATGTGGCGATAAATGAGCAAGAGTCCTCACACTTCCGTGGGCGAGTGGGGGGGCAAGAAAAGCCTAAGGGTAGGAATTAGATTGGGGAGTTGAAATGTAGGAACCTTAAAGGGTAAATTGAGGGAATTGACAGATACTTTTGTTAGAAGAAAAGTGAATATTGATTGCATGCAAGAGACTAAATGGAAAGGAGAGAAAGTTAAGGAAGTGGATGGCACCGGATTCAAGCTATGGTATACAGGCACAACAAAGAATATAAATGGAGTTAGGATTCTGATAGATAAAAATTTCAAGGATAGAGTGGTTGATGTTAAAAGAATAGGAGATAGGATTATTTTAGTTAAGCTAGTAGTGGGTGATTTGATTTTGAATATACTTAGTGTGTATGCCCCTCAAGTTGGACTACAAGCGTCCGAGAAGAGCAGATTTTGAGAAGATCTGGAAGAGATTTTAAGGCGGATACCACACGAGGAGAAGGTATTCATAGGAGGAGATCTAAATGGACATGTCGGTCAGAGTAGTGGAGGTTTTGACAAAGTTCACAGAGGTTTTGGATATGGAACTAGAAATGAGGCTGGCGAAGACATCTTAAGTGTGGCAATAGCTTATGATTTGATGTTTGCAAATACTTTTTTTAGGAAAAAAGAATCACATCTGATCACTTTTCGCAGCGGTCAAAATTGTAGCCAGATTGATTTCTTTCTTGCCAAGAGAGAGGATAGAGTTTCGTATGTAGATTGTAAGGTATACCATGGTGAATGTGTAGTTACACAACATAAGTTGGTGGTCTTAAAAGTTCGGTATAACAAAGTACAAAAGATGAATAAAAGTGCGCAGCACCCCAGAGTAAGATGGTGGAAGTTACATGAGGAGAAACAAATAGAATTCAAGGAAAGAAAGTTACAGGAAGGACCGTGGCAACTAGAGAGCGAAGTAAATATGATGTGGAAAGAGATGTCTAACTGCATCCAGACAGTGACAAAATGGGTGTTAGGGGAAAGTAGAGGGAATGTACATCAAACAAAAGAAACCTGGTGGTGGAATGAAGAGGTGCAGGAGGCAATTAAGCAGAATAAGGAGTGTTTCAGATGCCTACATAAATGTCATAATGAAGAGAATTTGCAAAAGTTTAGATTTGCGAGAAAAAGTGCCAAGAAAGCTGTACGAGAGGCTAGAGGCAAGGTTTTCACCGATATGTACGACAAACTTGGGAGCAAAGAAGGAGAAAAAGGTATATATAGACTTGCAAAATCAAGAGACAAGAAAAGTAAAGACTTGACACAGGTTAGATGTATCAAGGATGAAAATCAAACATTGTTGATAAGAGATGAATGCGTCAAGGGTAGGTGGATGAGTTATTTTAACAAACTTTTTAATGGGGAGAGCGATAGAAGTGAAGTGGATTTGGAAGATGCTTCTGATGATTCAAATAGAAGGTTTATGCATAGAGTTAAAGCACGAGAAGTTAGGGAGACATTAAAAAAAATGAAGATTAGTAAAGCCTTGGGACCCGATGGTATTCCTATTGAAGTGTGGAGATGCTTAGGGGATGTAGCAATAAGTTGGTTGACTAGTCTTTTTAACAAGATCCTCCATACTAATAAGATGCCTAATGAATGGAGGAAGAATATACTTGTGTCTATATACAAGAACAAGGGGGATATCTAGAAGTGTTCTAATTATAGAGGCATCAAGCTTATGAGCCATACAATGAAACTGTGGGAGAGAATTATTGAGCATCGTTTAAGAATAGAGACCAAGGTTTCTGTCAATCAATTTGAATTTATGCCAGGATGATCTATCGTGGAGGCTATTTTCTTAATACGGCAATTGATGGAAAGATATTGAGAAAGAAAGAAGGACCTCCATATGGTGTTTATTGATCTCGAGAAGGCGTATGATAAGGTTCTAAGAAAGGTTTTGTGGTGGATTCTTGAGAAGAAAAAAGTACCTTCAAAGTATGTCGAGGCAATCAATGACATGTGTAACGATGCTCCTACATGTGTGAAGGTTTGTAATGGCACATCAAGTTATTTTCCAATCACAATAGGCTTACACCAAGGTTCTGCTTTGAGCCCTTACCTTTTTGCCTTGGTTATGGATGAGCTAATAAAAAATATTCAAGATGAGGTGCCGTGGTGTATGCTATTTGCAGACGATATCGTGCTTATTGATGAGACTAGGGCTGGGGTTAACGCTAAGTTAGAAGTATGGAGAAGCACGTTGGAGTCTAAAGGATTTACGCTAAGTCAAAGTAAGACGGAATACTTGAAGTGTGAGTTTGACACGGCAGGAATAGTGGATCAAGAAGCCGTAAATATGCTCCGACAGGAGGTACCCAAAAAAGATACATTTAGATATCTGAGATCAATATTGCAAAAGGAGGGAGAGATTGATGAGGATGTAAGTCATAGAATCAGAGCAGGTTGGATGAAATGGTGCAGTGCATCGGGATTTTTATGTGATCGCAAAATTCCTCTTAGGTTAAAAGGAAAATTTTATAGAACAGCTGTCACGTCCCGACTCTCGAGCCCGCGACATCCCTTGCCAAATCGCCATCAGGTCATAATAGATAGCGTCCGAGGCAACTGCTATCGACCTAAGATTATATTGCGCAAGCGGAACGTACCATCTTCCATTCAATAAAATCATATGGGATAGATAGAAAGTAAAGCCAGATTGCAAAACACTAAAGGCTGAAGAGAATAGATGATCTATAACCTTACAGAGCCATCAACTGATAATTACAACTCCATGCTTCGGGGCGGCCCTCTAGGACTCACAAAAAGATACAGAAGTTAAGTAAGGTTAATTCTCATCTATCCCAAAACAGTATCCCCTACAAAAATATCAACAGTTCCCTGACTACAAAAGGAACCTAACCCTCTATTGGGAAAACTCGACATCCGAGTCGTAACAACCAACCGGGGGAGCCGGGTCGTTCGGGTCATCACAAGGACTCTGGCTAGAATGCACAGAGGGGGCTACTGATTGCTCAGGCTCAAGCTCGAGCTCCATACCAGGCGCGGGGTCCACCACTTCCCCATCAGGTGTATCAATATCCATCGGGTCCCAAGCGGGGATATTAGGGACCCCCTGTAGAGGTGGCCCCTCAAATCCTCGAAGCGGACCGAAGAGATCCATCCCATCACGAAGATACCAGGCCTTAAAGAGGTGTGCCACTAGATGTGGCATCCCTTCATCAACCCATATCGTCGTGATGTGACGTTTCCACATCTAGTCCGTACCTGATACCGGATGAAGACTGATATCAAGTGATGAATCAGTGGGGGTGCCGAACCGCACCGGTCTTTCCATTACTTCGGACCTGAAAAATTTGTCCCACGACGGGGTGAGAAATGAATCTCAGTGAATCAAGCCTAATCTCGGTTAGGACAATGATTCGCTTAGAACATCCTAAGCGCCACAAAAAGATCACAAGATATCAACAGAGATATATATAGATATCAATCAAAATAAATCTGTCAAATCTACAACCAACAGAAGCACAACCATTTAGGCATATATAAGTCCATTTTTAATCAATGACCCACGCGACTGGCGTGATAAATATATCAATAGTGCGATCCCGCACTCTTCTGGCAAAAACCAGGCTACGTTCACTTTACCCTCTCAGCGACGGCTACTACAAGCAGTGTATCCAGTGTACCCGGCACGGCACTGCAAGTAGGCATTTCTCAAAAAGGAGCTTCGGTCCATCACAAGCTGCGACCGGCATCCGATAATCCCTTAAAACCGTACGATTGGCACGGGACATGGATTATCGTGCTTCTGACAAGTCGCGAATTTCCATACAATCTGTACAGCACAAGTACCCACGGTACAATGCGAACTTGCCAGGTAGCGTCATTGACCCTTTAAATGACCACACAAATTGCATTCGGCAATCAACTCATTGATTATCTTTGATTAACGCCAAAATCCACAAGAAATACAATCAACTCGGCCCCAAGGCCCACAAGACTCCCAATTGAGCATTTCAGCCAGGCAAACAAACCAATCAAGCAATTCACTCACTCTCGAGTAATCAACTTAACCCGGCAATTTCAAGCTCAATTCATATTAGAAATCTTAATTCTCTGTCAAATTATAGTAATCAATCGTTCGCTCGTCTCTAACCTGTCACTCACTCGCGAGCAACTCAATCAATCGATTAATTGATAAACTACCACAAATAACCACAGACAAATAATCGATCGACCATATATCCTAACCATGGTTTCTGTCTATACCGATCCCGATCGAAATATTTTTTTTATAAATAAATAAATAAATACATAATTAAATAAATAAATAAATCAGACTAATCCTAAGTGCAATTAGCGCCCTAACCAAGGTTTAAAGTTAACTCACTATGTGAGTTAGCTCGATCGGCGGCGGCGGCGGCGGCGGCGATGACGATAAAACTAAGGTTTATCGCGCGGCGGATCGAGCTCAAACTTCGGCGACATCTCATGGGAGTCCGGCGAGGTCGCCGGAACAGGTGGCCGGCGGCGGAGCTCCGGCGAGCGGCTGCCGGCAGCCTGCAACAGTGCAAACTCAGAATATTCAATCGGCAACTTCACTGTTTTGGCCGGGACAAGGCCTGCCAAGAGTCGGGGGCTCACCCAGGGGTCGGTGGGGGTCGGCCGGTACAGGTGGACGGTGGCGGAAGGCGGCCGGCGACGGCGGACAGCCGCGATTAGTGGCTGTCCTATTTTTGCACCAAAACAGGGGTCTCGGTCGGAGGCGGTTTCCGGCGGCCATGCGCGGCGACCGGCGAAGACGAGTTGGGTGGCTGTAGAGGAGACTCAGGGGAGTCGTCTGGCGGTGGCGGTGTGGCACGGCGGCGACGGTGGCGGCCGGATCGAAGACCGGAACAAACCGGGTTCAAAACAGAGCACCGGAACTTCCAGGCCTGATTCCGACAGCTGACGGTCGGCGACGAGGGGTTGGATCAGTCGAGGGGAAGTCGGAGGTTAGTTAGGTGGTGGTGGTCGGCGTCGGTGGCGGCCGTGGCGGCCGGAGAAGGCCGCGGAGTCCTCGGGTCTCCTGACCCGAAAATAGGGGACGCTCGACCGCGACTTTTCTTCAGCGAAACGGCGGCGACGGCGGCTCGGCCGGGGTCCAGGCGACGGCGGGGAGTAGCTGGAGACAGTGGCTGCCGGTGATGGTGTGGTGGTCGCGAAAAATAGCCACGAACGGAGGAGGATTCGATTGGTTGAAGGAGCGTTCGTCGGTCAACAAAAAATGAAGAAGAGAAGAAGAACAGAAGAAGAAGAAACAGAAAGAAGAAGGAGGAAACGGCGGAGAAGACGTGCGTTGGGCAGAGAGAGGAATGGCCCACCTTGACTTTGAAGACCAAAAATTAAATTTTTTTGTCTCTTATGAATGAATAATTGAGGGAGGGCAAAATGGTAATTTTGACGCGCCGGGACTGAAACGAAATTTTTGGTGTATTGATCGAAGGGTAATTTCGGTAATTTCACTGGTCAAGCTCGATCAAGATTAAGCTCGTTTGCAAAAACGGTAATTTAAAAATCGCCGCGGGTTAATTTCGAAACTCAATTCGAAATAATCTAAAGTTCGGAATTCGTCCAAATTTTCGTCTTTTCAGTCCTTATAGTCCAAAATGGGTGTCGACTATGACTATACATTCATATCATTTAATCGACTTCCGGCGCTTACAAGGATTGAATTTCCAGGACGTCACAATAGCAGTCAGACTTGCCATGTTATATGGAGCTGCATATTGGCCAGCACAAAGGAAACATGAGCACAAAATGGGAGTAGCGGAAATGAGGATGTTAAGGTGGATGTGTGGTCATACAATGATGGATAAGATAAGGAATGAAGAGATTTGACGAAAAGTTGGAGTAAAACCGATGGCGGAAAAGATGAGATAGCATAGATTGAGATGGTTTTGGCATATTCTCCGAAGAACCTTAGATGCACCGGTATGAACAGAAGTTTGCTATCGAGAGCATAACACGAAAAAAGTAAAAGGTCGGCCGAAACTTATTTGGAGGAAATCAGTAAAATAAGATTTAATGGAGTAGGAAATAGATTGGCGTACGGTTTGTCTTAGGACGGAGTGGAGGGAGCTATTAGTATTGCGGAGGGGTAGCGTGTGTGTGTGTGTGTGTATATATATATATATATATTTTCACACATTTATCTCTTTTCTCTCCCTTGATTCTGCTTTTATTTTTATGATTCTTTGGGGTTCATCAACCGCCGACCCCAACTAGTTTGGGATAAAGGTGTTGTTGATGTTAATGTTGATGTTGATTTAAATAAATACTTAACGAAAACAATTATGTTGGAAAAAGAGAAAAAAGATATTGAAGGTGATCAAGGGAAAGTGAGAGCAGCATTCGATGTCCGTTTGTTTCGAGAAAAATGAAGTAATTCGTATAGTTTGAAATAATTAATTAATAAATTTTGACAATGATTAACGTACTTATTACATTTTCATATAAGATAAAAATATTTATTGTTCGTAAATTCGTAGAAATGATGCAAACTAACTTTTTTATAAAATTATTTTTTCAATTTTATGTTTTCATTTTCCAAGCAAAAGCACCCTCAAAATTTGTGCTTTTTCTTTGTCAACCATAAATAGGTGGGGGAAGTAATATTTGACTTGAGATATGATGAAAGGCCGACTAGAATCGACACTATTGCTGAATCGGAATGGGGCTTTGGCCTTCTCCATTTATGGCCCAATTAGACATTTCTGCAACTTGGATTGTTCCCTATTCTCAACCTTAGTTTACTTGGTTTGGGAGAAATGGGAATACAAAAAAAAAAAAGTGAAGAAATGGATAAAAGCGACCATTGTTGCATGCATGCGTTTTCAGTTTTGTTCTTTGCTTTATTTTCAAGCCCCGATTCCAAAAAAGGAGGAGGAGGAGAAGAAAGAAATCATAAACTTTGTACGGTTTATCAAAACTAAACTTTATAATGTACCGTGATGACCCTCAAACTTGATTATTTTTATACTCTCCATCGATTTTACTGTTTGACACCACATCTCACGTCTTAAAAAATAAGAAAAGTATATATAAAAAAAGCCATAAACCTATTGCATTGATATTAATTGAGTTATAAACTTTTCAATTGAATCAATTTAATCCTAAATATTTTCACATTTTGACGTTAATGCCGGCGATCCTATGTGACACGGCCGGTTCTGACGTGGTTATTGTTTATACTTTTTGAAAATATTTTCTTTTTTCTTCCATTTCATTCTCTCGTTGTCGGTGGCTGGCGAGGGGTGAGCACCGACAAAAAAAAGGGAAAGAGAAAAAAAAAAAGAAACATTATTAAAAGTCGGCATCAACAATAACAATTTTTGGTTTAAATTGGCTAGGTGAACTCAATTAACAAAAACGTGAAAAGGTTTAGGACAAAATTGGTCCAATTCTCGATAAAAAAAATAATCAAGTTAAAATATTTAGTACCAAATTAGTACCAATACAATAGGTATATAATTTTGGTACTTTTCCCTTCAAACAATACTATCTAGGATTCGAATCGCCTAACATTTCCTCAGAAGTTAGGCACCTAACCTTGCAATCCGGGTCGTCCATTTTTTGACGGACGATCCAGATATTCGATTTTTAGGGGGCAATTTTTTGAATTATACATATATATTTTTGTTAGTTATAATCTGAGACATCCATTCATAATACGAACGGCCCAGATTGCAAGGTTAGGGCCTAAACTTCTAAGGAAAATTTTAGATGATCTCTTTCCATCTATCTAACCTATCGGTTGACCAAAAAGAAAATTCCACGTAGGACAGAATTAGGCGGTTTTGGCGGAAAATAAAGCGATCCTGTTCAAACCAAAGGAAAAAAAAGAAAGGAAAAGAAAAAGGAAATCATTTGCTCAACTATGTAGTACTAACAAAGTATTACTAATTATGAATCTTGCCATTACCAAATCATTTGTCTGTTTAGAAGGAAAACAAACTGATTTTCAGTGTAGACATTGGCAACAGAAGCAAAAGAACAAGCTGTTCTCCACCATTGCTTCTGCTGGCATTGTAACTACCCACTCTTGTATGGAGCAGGATCTCCTGCCCTACACCCTTGGATCTTCCCCCTGTAAAAGGGGAAGATTCAAGGGCCATAATTACCGGGGTCCCTCTTGTATCAGCCATCACATAATGGGCGTATAGGGCTGGTTATGAGCAATCTTCTTTCCAGTATCTTAGTACTAGATCTAGTTCAAGCTACATCGAGTTCGATTTTTTTCCTATGTTACTTAAGAACGAAACATAGTTCAAGTTGCACACGTCTCAATCTCTCCCAATGTCTTGGTTCCACATGAGGGGAGTGTCTCCAGAAGATTAAATTCAATCTTGGCTCTTTTAAAGTGATCGGACTGGATTGAAGTTGGGAAATAATTGTGTAAAGTCGATCTTCTAGAGCACGTCATCAACATCTAGAAGCGGTACGACCAGCACCAGATCTCACGGTGGGTCTCCATATTGTGTTCGCTTGCAATCTGATTAGGGTTCCTTAACCAAAGACCCGCCCGGAGACATGTTTTCTGGCCCAGCAGGTCCGCAGACCAAACGTAATCAGTGAGTGCTAATAACCGGTCATACCCATACTCCACCGCCAAAGAAGTAGAGAGAGAGAGAAAGAGAGGCTAGGGCTGTAATCTCTTTCGATCTTGGGGTCAGGGTTGATCTTAAGCACTTAAAAGATGTAGGGAGACATGAAGTTTTTTTCACCCACTGGCTCCTCATCATTTCTCGTGTAGAATTCAAAGTCTCCTTCTTTCTTTCTTATAATTAGAGAGAGAGAGAGAGAGAGTCTCTCTGTGGCTTATCTGAGCCCCACCCACTAGACTCTGCAACTCAATTCACTTTGAAGCTCGAGTCTTCTTTTGACCCTTTTGTCTCGTTGCATCGTCTCCTTTGCTGCGTCATCTGCACTTCTAGAAACCGGTCATTTTACAGCAGAACTCCTCATAAAAAGGCAATGAAACCGGACAATCTGAGTGGCCATCTGTCTGAGTGGCCACCTTGAATACCATCGGAGTTGCTCCGTTCCCTCTTTTATCGAGCAACTGGGGGATCGTTCTTTCTGTCCTTCGTAGGACGAGTGACGATTAGCTTTTCTCCTCCTATAGTTGCTTCATTACCATGTCTTGTTCAAATTATTTGCCCATTCAACGTGATGCATGCATTTTTCATACACCTACTAGAGTGGCGAAAATTGAAAAAAAAAAAAAACCTTTTATAACCTAGTGTTAGGATGCACGTGTGAATGAATTATGTTAAAGAGTTAAAGAAATCTCATATCAGATAATCGAAGTGACGTAGAGCAGTTCATATAGCCATATTAGTTCATAACTCATTGGTTTAAGATTTTAAGTAAATGTGAATTTGACTGAATATGTTATCGGGCTTGGACGATCTCTCCTCTGAGGGTTTCGGGCACTTATAGTTAAGCATGAGATGTAATGGGTAAAAAATGAGATATTGACTACTTGACATCTGGGAAACTCTTCTACTTACTTAAAGCTGCTCCTTTGCACATGCCTTAGTTTTGGAACCGTACACGAGAAGTTTGACTTATTTTCATCCCGAGCTGTTCTCAACGTCGTATCCATACCATATTTGGCGTGTACGTAACTTCAGTACCATCATTTCATTTAGCTAACAAGTTGAAACCCAAGATCATATTAGTAGGTCATGGAATTCAAAGTAAATTGCATGGAGAACTACTATTATATCATGGCCATATACGTTGGCTATATTTGCAAACTCAAGATTCAAGCTTATGGTCGCTAGAGATGAAATATATTCGTATGATATGATAGTATAAACACTTGGAAGTTGGTCTATTGCCTCCAACTTTTTATTTTTACAAGAGAGTATAGGTCAGAGGGTGAAGACAAGCCAATACCTGCTACAATCGCGCCACAATTAACTACTCAGAGCTTGAGTTTCAAAGTTTCCATCACTTTGGTGTCCAATTTTATAGCAAAGTACGCAGTGAGCTTATTGATTGCATATATCCTATAAGGAATGGACTAATCAAAGCTGTTATCCTATATGCGCACGAGACTCTTTCACCTATACAGAACCCCTCGATACGGCGGCGTCCAATAGTCGGACCCTGTGTTGTCGCGATAGACTTGAGGCGTGCACGAGACCGGGACTAAGCAAAGACCTCTGGTTTTGAGATCAACCCTAAAATCTCCCTTCTCTTTCCTATCCAATGCTCCCCATGGATCCTGCAAGTGTTTTGGGTTAAGCATATGACTCCAGATCACATGATGCTTCACAAAACAGAGTTACTAGAGAAGCATATTGAATTTATTCACCTTGTGGGGATTCGTCTTCAAATAGGGGTTGCTTACTAGTAGCTGCAAAGGGAAGGGATTGAACATTATTAACAAGGCTAATAATCACTCTCGACTTGTGATTCAATATAACGAGCAAAATGTGGCCGAAACTTGCTCTAGATGATCAAATACTAACATATGAAGGAACATGATAAGTCGTACTAGAATTTTTATTAGCATACTATTATAATCTTTAAATTATTTCGTCACTAAATGGGAGGCTGGCGTATATATCTGTAGCCCTTTTTGCTTGCTTTTCTACTTATTGTTGAAGTACAAGTCATGATCATGACTTTGGAGAACATATTACCCGCACTTGCTCTTGGAGAAACTTTATGTACCCGATCGCTTCCATTAGAACCGATGCAGTGTCGGTCTGAATATAAATTGAAACTAGTTGTTAGAAAGAAGAAAAGCATAGTGTTAGTGCTCTTCTTTTTTCTCTTTCGACAAATAAAATAAAACCAGACCTTTCCGAATGGCGACACAATTTGCTGAAGGGCTGTAATCCTGTCCCCAAGCTTGACTTTCGTTACCTGCATCTTTTGCCCAAACAACAACAATAGCTTATATTATTAAGACCAAATTTCAGATCAATTTACTTTGTTATATATTAGTACCTTGGAAGATGAAACTGCAGAGCTCTCGTGCTTTGATTTCTTGGCGACCGTCTCCGAACTGTCTTCTGATCTTTTCTTTTTGCCCTCACTTGTATTTCCCTGTCCTCTCATGTTGGCCCTTGCCTACATGTTGTAGAAGATTATCATAGAAATAAGCTCTCGTTTATACGAACGAAAAAAATCAGAGCCCCCAAACCACACCCCCCCCCCCCAAACAAAAAAAAAAGGGGAAAGTAAAAGCTCTTGCTCAATGTAAATCCACCAAACATGTGTGACAGCTTCCTATTTGTCGTAAATGACTTTGATAATACAATGATTGTGTTGGATCACTTCAATTTCACGTGAAACCCTCACATACAACGGTTTAGATCGCTCAGTTCATGGTGAACTAATTGTTTATCAATAAAACCTAATTGGCTTTATCTCTCCCGCTTGCATACTTACCGGGGCAGACGACACAGGCTTGATCTTACAGTCGGATAAATTCAACGTCTTGAAGCGCCTCCCTATTCTGCTGCTGAAAGACGATGACGTATCGTCGTTGTCGAAGCCTCTGCACAAGGAACCAGCTGCTCCACTGTAGTATCTACCGTTATCTGCCGTGATCGACACGTTCGTCAGCCCAAACCCGTCTCCAAGAACACTGTTACTACTGTAAACGCTCTGCGATCTCCTGAACAGTGCTGTTCCAACTGATGCTTCGAGCTCGCCGCCATACTGAGGGCGTAAGATTGTCGACCCGCACAGATCATGACACGTGGAGGAGGAACCCAATGACATTGGGCTCGAGCCGAAGGGGAGGTTTTCGGGAGGCGCTATTGACCAGTCGCCAACAGAGGTGGACAGCTTATGATTCGAGCTATATCTCTGTCCTTGCACGAAGGTCGACCCGTTGAGGCTGGTGTTTGGGAAGTCCCAAATGTTACAAGTGTTGCCTGATTTCTTCAAGTAATTGTTGCCCGGGGAGGTTGCACTTGGTGGTTCGAAGCTATTCAGGTCTGACATCGTCTTGGAGGAGAGGGAATCGAGGAGGTTCTCGGGCACGTCGTGCTGGTGGTTGTGCAAATCTCCGCTGCTTCCGACACTTCTACGCAGGCAGATATATATATGGAGGTAAATACGTGTGTATATTCTTAGGAATGTAGAGAAAATGGTCCAAGAAAGTGAAATGAAGGAGAGACACTTCTGTATGGGCTTCGCAAAGGAAGACGCTTCATAAAATAAGATAAAAAAAAACCAGCTTGAAGATACAATTATATGTTGACAGCTTATATTTAGGGGAGAAAGTTGATAGCTTATGTTTATTTTTAGCAATATGTTGTGTGCAGAAATCATCTCATTGAGGGTCGTTTGCAATCTTAATCTCTATGATCTGCATATGAGCTAATTTGTGAGAATCTCAACTCTCTTTAGAGATGTTAGATTAGTTGCAGCAACCACCCGAAGATTTCTAGTTTTATCTCCTTCAATTGTATCAAGACTCTCTTGCCCTAAATAACAAATAATACCAGTCTCTTGATACCCCAAATCCACACCTACCACCACAATCACCCTTTTGTCCAATTATTTTCCTAAAAGTTTTTTTTTCCACCGATACCGATTAGACGCACATCAACCTAATTTGTCCTACTAGACGAGTACGTACTATTTTTGATGTACTCTTTGTTATAAGGTGATGAACCCGAACCCAGACCCGAATTTATCCTTAAATAACAATCGTTATGATACGAACACGAGGTTCGCTGCATCTAAACGGAACGTTAGACTGCTCGGCCCCCCTCCTACCACCATGTTCATCAGTAAAAGAGTGGTCATGGGGACGTTTGCATAATAAATAGCTGTATCAGTACAAAATTATGCGCATGGACTTACAGTAAAACATGGTTCCAGAGATGATGGTCAGAAAGATGCTCCCCGATCAACTCGTTTGGCGAGGAAGTCGACTCAAGAAGCCGGCCAGAGGACTCGACGGACAGTCCTGAGTGGATTGATGTGTTAGTATAGGCTGAGGACGAGATTGAAACAGCTTCGTCGCAGGGAGAGTCGTTGGAGCTAGGGTTTTGGTTGTGGTGGCCCCATGGGTTGTGGTTGATACCGTGAATCCATGCAGGAGGAGGAGGAGGAGATATAGAGCTTCCATGGGGATCTTGCCACCAGCTGCCCGGCTGCACGGCCGCGGCGGCGATGGCGACAGAGCTCTCGGCGCATTCTTCGGCCATCTCTTCTCTTGTACGGTGTGGATCTGGAGTGGTGGACCGATTGGAAGGAAGAGAGAAGTTTCGATCTTCTTTTTTGGGTGCGCGAGTGGAGGGTTGGAATTTAAAGGAGGATATATATCCGTTGGTGGTGACGTACGAACTTTGTGCGTTTGTAGGAGAGGGGACAATAATAAATGCAGACTGAGTTTTTCCACTAAGGTTTCGTGGGGACAATTATTATTGTTTTTGAGAAATGGGGCTTGGGCCCGGGAAGAGTTTGGCCGAGGCTCGTTAATGTTGTGGGACGGCGGTACAAGGAAAATGAAGCCGGCTAGTAGAGAAAAAATTGGGAGTGGTATTTAATGTGCCTTACCATAGAGTAGATAAAAAATTGGGAGAGGTATCTAATGTGACTTTCCATCAACTATGGGTAGGCTTAACCTATAAAGGAAAAACTAAATAACTAGAAAAACCTAAGATTGAGTTTGGTCGTCTGAATTTAATCTGATAGGATATGATAAGAAATTAAAGGTTTTTGTTATATCCTATCCAATATTTGGTGAACTGCATATATGAAATCGGATAAACAATGGCAAAACGTAGCTAATATCGGCTCTGATTTGTGAAAACATTAGAATGCTTTAGAAAATATTCAATTATGGGTTCTGAAAAGTGAGTTATTATTGAGTAGATGTTTATGCCATTTGAATTCGGGCACGACATCAAATGAGCAAACCCCATATAACCAGGGTGATTTAGAGTCGAATCCTTTGAGAATTACCCACTCACTGTCTTGTCGATTGAGTAAATAAGTGCTAAATTAATGGAATTATTCAATCTCTTTTCATAAGTTGAAGATGCATCCATGCATGTCATCTAAGAGACCTATCTTGAAAGTCGATCATCAATCTCGAGTTCTTCATATCATGTCAAGATCCTTTTCGAATGTCGAAAATGTTCAAGGGAATAAAGAACAAGGGACATAATCTCGTATCACGCCAAACTTTCGAATAAAAAACAACTTCGTGAAGATACCCTGGCTTTGTAGCCGAAGACCTCAACCTTGCGCCGCCGGAGAGGCGGCCCAGCATGGAGGAGAGACGGTGACAATGGAAAAAAACTTGATTCTCCTCATGTCTGATCTCATGAGAAATCCTATCCAAGTCTATCCCATCCATCCCCTAGGATTTTTTTTTTTTATAATCCGGACTATATCTCCCCTTATCCTATTCTGGACATTACCAAAGATAGGATATGATAAAATATATCATATCATGCCTTTTATCCTAACGACTAAACACAACCTAATAATATATACTCTTTATATAAAATATAGGATTAATACTACGGAAAATCTTAAACTGGTACACGTATGACAAATTTATCATAGATATTTTTTTAATAATGAAAAATCCCAAATTAGTATACCTATAATTACCCTCCGTTAGTTTTCATTAAATTTAACCTTTAAAGTTCTAAGTTCTATGACATGTGGTAATTGGCAAGTGTACTAGTTTGGGATTTTTACCCTCTATTTATCACAGGTGTATTAGTATGAATTTTTTTGTAGTATGAACCTAATTTAACTGAGGGTAAATTTATCATAAGTGTACCCATTTGAAATTTTTCGTGATAAAAAATTAGTTTAGGATAAGTTTATCATAAGTGTAGGATTTTTGGTGGTCAAAAAATAGGTTGAGGTAAATTTATCATAACTGTACTAATTTAGGATTTTTCATGATAAAAAAAATAGTTTAGAATAAATTTGTCACAGATATACCAGTTTAGGATTTTTCATGGTATTAATCTTAAAATATATGAAGAGTGTTTCCCTGACAGTACTGTTAGTTATTTATGATCATAGGTCCACACATCAACACCGTGCATTTTGCATAAAGTACTTATTAATTGAAACATCATGGGGTCAGAAATAATGACATTACTGTTAGCCTGTCAAGCTAACGGCTTCCACAATATATATTCTTTATGTTTATGATAATTATGCATATATCTTCTTTGATTGTGCATATCCTTGAGTGATTATAATTGATATTATGTTTATCATATTACCTTAAATAGTCATCCCTAAAACCAATAAATAGACTAGAGTATTTTTTATCAAGATGAATAGAAATATACAAAATTCCTGAAATCGATTTTTTGTATTATTCAACTTGGTATAAGAGCCCCAGTTTCCCTAATTCTCCGATACCACCACTAGACTAGCCACCCTAAGACGAGCTGTAACCTGAAGTTTTGCCTTGAGCAACCACTAGAAATCAACTCCACACTCCCTACACACAAGCACACCTACCATTGACCGGCATTGACTTGTACAGTCTGATCGGTTCGATTGAATATGGGGTCTGCTTGAGCTGACCAAATATGGTCCGACAAGAAATATAAAGGGGATAAGCTGCAAAAGCAATTTTGGCAAATTGCACAGAGCACGAACATGGCCGACTTTCGGATAGCAAAACGGGGTCTACTTGAGCTGACCAAGGATGGTTTCGAAGCGCTATTCCAAATTAAAGCAAAGCATTGGTGTAGGGCTTTCTTTAATGAAGAATTCAAGCGTGATATCATCGACAACAACCTTAGCGAAGCTTTTAATGGCAGCATATTAGCCACTAAGTGCAAGCCAATCGTTTCCATGCTTGAGGATGTATGACTTATGGTCATGACTAAGTTGCGTAGTAAAAGAGATGATGTTGCGAAGTGGACTAGAGAATGTGGTCCTTGGATTGCAAAGGCATTAGATGCTAATCTGGTTGCTAGTAGGTTCTACCGTCCAATTTGAAATGGCGATGACGGGTCTGAGAAGAATGAAGACACATAAGTTGTTCACCTCCAAAGGAGGAAATGTTCATGTCGTGCATGGTAACTAACTGGAATTCCCTAGGAACATGCCATTTATGCCATCCAGAACAAAGAAGAGAACCCAGAACATTAGCTAGCTGATTGCTACAACAAAAGGTTGTATCTTGATACGTATAAGTTCATGATGCAACCTATTAGAAGTAGCAAGTATTGGAAGCCAACTAATCGCGATGCCCCTGTACCTTTACCATTAAAGAAGGAAGTAGGAAGGCCAAAGAGGAGACGAAGGCGGCAAGAGGGAGAGATTTCAAGACAAAGGATGAGCAAGGCCAATGCAAAAATGACGTGCTCGTACTGCCATAAGTTATGGCATAATAAAAAAAGGCTATCATGTGAGGAAGCAACTCGGAGGGCAAGTGGTTGCTAGAGAGCCAACGCAAGAACCAGTAGAAGGCCCACTATGCAGCTTCCTAAAGGGCCGCCACAAGAGTAGAATGTGTCGACCGTTCACCAATCGACGACAAAATATACGGTAAAATGATACATTATTTGCTTTCTTTGTCTTCCTGTAAGGTGTGCAATAGTCTAACCTCATTTGTACCTTTCAGGTAAAAAGAAGAAGAGCGAGAGTTAACTAAACTGCCTAACCGCCACCATCTCAAGTGTCAACACAAGCTGATGCACTAGGGCATAAGGTGCAGCCACTTTAAGGGCCAACAAAAAGACAAGTTAGACAACCAACTCAAGTGGTAATAACTCAAAGAACAGCCCAACCACCTCCATCAGCGCACACTAAATCTACCGTTGATCAAACGAGGAGGAAATATCTAGTAAGGTATACATTCTTTGTTTCTATTACTTTATGACCTCTAGTGTAATCTTGTTTGCGCACTTTAGGTGAGAAGAAGACCAACAACAGTCTAGCCACCACCGCCACCACCGCCACCACCCCACCTCCTGAGCCAAAAGAAACGGATGCACAGCCACCACTTCCCCATCGAACAAGGGGGGCTCTTGGAAAGAGGTTGAAGGAATATGGTTATGGCCTATTCATAGACGAGCGCACCAGAATGACTATTTTGCATGTAAGTTCCGTAGAACTTGTCCATTTAAGGACAACGATGTCAAAAATTCTGAATCATTTGTTTTTGTTATTATATTATTATAGCTTGAGAAAAGCTCGAAAATGCTTACTTCCGAAGGTGGGCAAACCCAAGAGTCAACGGCTCCACCAAACAAGAAATTGCGAAAGATGAGGACAACAGCTAGAGCTCTAATGCAGCCACCAAGAAAGAAGCCAGCAAGAGTTCCATGTCAACCAATGCCGGATACGCCACTTGAGGAACCAGAACCTCCACATGTTAGAAAGAGTGCTAGGATCATGAACCAAGTCAAAAAGCCATCGAAGGAAGCTGGAGGTTGTTAACATCGACTGATATGAATGTAGGACTGGAGTGGAACTTTAATTTAGTGTTATCGTTTTTTTGTTGTTGGAAACTCGTACCGATTTAGTGTTGTTATTTTTTGTTGGGAGCCCATACTCCTACTTTTTGTTAATGTACTATTAGCTCAATTGGAGCTTTTTGTTGTTGAATTATGCGTTTACATTGTCGTGATTTCACTTCTTATTATGTTGGTTGTTTGTGAATGATGTTGGCGGCTGATTTATAGTTGGTGGTTGTTGATTGGCTGGTTAATGTTAATTGTTAGCTGAACTGCAGGTTATGAGTGCATCAGGAACCTGCTTGTGCAATGGTAATGCATCAGTAAGTTGCTAGTGCAAGCTCACTTTGGTGCACCAGTAAGTTGCTGGTGCACTCTGGTGTAGATTTTGTGCACCAACATGTTGTTGGTACAAAGTGGTACGCAATTTGCACCAGCAACTTGCTGTGCATTGTGTTGGAAATTTGGTGCATCGGCAACTTGCTGGAGTAGATTTATTGTAAATTTCGATGATGCACTTAAGTGATCGCTTTCAGAACAAGTTGGCACTTAAGTGGCCATTTCCTGGAAAA
Organism: Rhodomyrtus tomentosa; assembly: GCA_028455895.1. Classification (NCBI taxonomy): domain Eukaryota; kingdom Viridiplantae; phylum Streptophyta; class Magnoliopsida; order Myrtales; family Myrtaceae; genus Rhodomyrtus; species Rhodomyrtus tomentosa. The sequence continues at coordinate 3,754,167 of JAPCWY010000003.1, read as the reverse complement.
CTTGGCACTTAAGTGAACACTTTTTAGGCTCGACTGGCACTTAAGTGATCGGAATGTATAACTTATGGCACTCGAGTGATCAGAATGTACAACTTATGGCACTCGAGTAATCAGAATGTACAACTTATGACACTTATATTATAACCGATAACCATTTGTAGCAAAATAAAAAATTAGCTTGCAAATGTGTAAAAACAGCTCCAATGATCACTGCAATAACATGTTTGCAATCTTTAAACAGCTCCAAAACCTAAACATCTCATGGTTCAAATACAAGAAATGAAATAGCAAATTTTCACCTACAAAAGCCTAATTTGGAGCAAATGAGCATTATGAGAATACAAGTAGAGATTTAAACATGGAGAAACAATTCAAACTTTAGCACCATATCAGCAAAAAAAAACAAAATACCTCCTCATATGCACCGGCACTAGCAAAGAACGGTTAAAACAACTGCAACAAGCTACATATTTTGCAGCAAACTTCAACTAAAACTAAGCATACACTAACAATACATAGTTGCTCCAAAAACTGACCAAAGCTAAGCAAAATCATATTGACAATACATAGCTACTCAAAAAACTAATCAAAACTGAGCATACACGACATTAACCTTTCATTTCCAACAAAATAGTTCTGCAAGCTCCTTCATCCAAAGAAATATCATCCATTACTTATACATTATACAATACAAATACATATCGAACTCAACTTTACCTATCGAAGACTGAGAAGGTTCCTCTTATCACACACATTACACTTAAACATTACATTGATTACACAACATAACAAAACGATAATTATGGCTCGATCACGCTTCCTTTGTCATCGCATCGTTGACACTTCCTTATTCAATTGATTCGCCAGAGATGTTACAGCCTTCAGCTCAGCTTCCCTTGTATCAACATCATCCATTTTGTCCATGAATGTATGTAGAAGTTCACGCCGTCTTTCAAGAAGCTCTAATATCACGTCTGTGGCTCAACCTGAGAATTTCTAATCAACCCATTTGAAATATTTGCACTCCGACCCCTCCCTATATCTGCCGCATCCATGAAATCTTCTCCCAGGATTCAATCGAGTCCAAGATGTTCTTGTTGGACTCGGTAACCCACAAAAATAGAAAACTTCAACATTACCTTCAGTCGGGTGAATGAATTTGAGCTGCTATTAAAGTTCCTTCCCTCCATTTCGACCTAGGGCTTTTAATTTTAGGGCGAAATCAAAATGCTGCAATCAAGATTCGTAGGGGTTTCATAAGGGGTTGTGAATTTCAATTTTGCGGATTAGGATTTATGTTGGGTGGAATTCCATTTAAACGATATCGTCTTCCTCTTTACAACGCTGAGTCAGCTTCCGGTGAGTCACATCGGCACTGTTTTTATGTAAATAGTCCACATAGGTGCCACATAAACATTCCGGCGGCCACGCAAGTACTTAACACTAAGTGATCAAAGTTACAAAAGCTTAGCACTAAACTGATCGATTTGAAAGTTTTAATACTAAACTGATCATCATACACAACTTATGGCACTCCAGGTGTACTTGAGCCTACAAAACTAAGATTGTTGTTGCCTAAGTATTTGCATACACAAAATAAGGGTTGATTGACAAACTTGAAAAATTAATTGCAGATGAGTAATCCGAATGTAGACGAATAATTCGAGTCTAACGAATTCACGTTGTGTCCTTAAGATAAATTTGTCCTCTCAACTGGTACCCAAGGTTCTTGGACAATTGCCTCCCAGGATAGAACAAATTGTCTTTCCTCAAAATCGACGTTTGTTTCAAAAGAAATCTTCGAACACAACTTTGCGAAATAATCGCACAAAATGATGAGGATGATGAATGAATGACGAACGTAACAGTTGTTGTATCTAATACGATGGTTAATGCTATTATTTATAAACAGTAATACGATGAGTCACGAAATACATGTTAAGAACGAAAAGTCACTAATCTGAACAGTTCTCTATCAAACAAATGAAGAGTCACAAAATCGAATAGACATCTTTCAAAAGAATAAAGAGTCACGAAGACATATAGTTTCACCAAAAGGTTCATCGACGAAAAGACACGATTTTGTCGAAAGAATCATTGAAAGAATTCGATGAAATGTCATGAAGTCGTACGGTTTCGAGGGAAGGTCAGGAAGTCATACGATTTCGACGGAACGCCACGAAGTCGTACGGTTTCGACGGAACGTCACGAAGTCGTACGATTTCGACGGAACGTCACTAAGTCGTATGATTTAACGGAACGTCACGAAGTCGTACGATTTCGACGGAATGTCACGAAGTCGTATGGTTTCGTTGATTATGGGTTATGAATCGAAACAACTATCCATTTTTCATTCAATTTCTTATGGGATTTGTACACCAAAATCCCAACAAAGCCTTCAACCACGGGCAAAGGCCCTCTCCCATGAGGCACTGGCGTGGTGGCTCTCAACCAGCAGGAGAAGGTTTTGTGGCCGATAAGGGTCACTGATGACCCTTGCCGACATAGAAAAAATAAAAAAGATAAAGATGAATAAATGAATTAAAACATTTAAGAATTTAAAAAATTATAGAATTCTAAAAATCTATCTCAGTGGTGCCATGTCAATTTTTTTTATGTCTATGTCAGATTTTCGAGGGATAAGTACAGTATGAGTGTCATAACTTTTGTACAACGTTCACTTGAGTACCGTAACTTTTTTCGCTCACTTGAATGCCACATCGGAGTACAATTATGCAGTTGAGTGTTAATTTCGGCTAGTCATCCTACGTGTAAATTTGAATTAGTTTTTAATTCCTATGTATAACTTTTTAAAAACCCTAATTTGCCAACGTGAAAATTGTTATCCATGTCAACAGAAAGAGACGACGTCGTTTCTTTTTCTAATAGAGATGACGTCGTTCTACACCTTATGGAGTGATATATTTAAGGCAAAATCGAGAGATTCAAGAGAGAATTAGGGCAAATCTCTCTCCATCATTCTCTCAAAACATTTGTTACTCTCTCGTGCGAATTAGGGTTTCCATCATTCTCGCACTGAAAATAAAGGTATCTCAATCACTCTGGATCTGTGTGTTCGAATCGATCTCGATCTTTGAAGCTGTCACGAAAATAGGGCTTTCGACGCGAAGAAATTTTGGTTAATCTAGGTAAAGGGTAGTCATTTGTTGTTTATTGTCCATTGACGAGAAAATTAGTGAAATCTTATTCCATGTGGTGTTGTTCACATAGTGTTAAAGCGGGAAAAATGCCAATGACCGAATGCTCAAAATAAGTTTTGGTGCCAAAAAGTGTAAAGGTGAGAGCTCTATTTTATTTGCCACTAACTTTGTCGTTTTGGGTCTGCTGACTGACGCACCAAATTATTGTTTATTGAAAGTGTTGCGCTTGTGGGGACCAATTGTTATAGTGGTCTTGTGTTTGTCTTGTGGTACTTGCTATTAAAATTATTATATTTCCTTGATTGCGGTGTCAACATGGGTGATAAAATGGCTACCCTTAGAGTTTAGTACAGTGGTAAGTTTGTTTTTGGAGAAGAGTGTAAATATATGAGGGTAAATATGGATGTTGCTCTCATGAACATTAGTAGGCTGTCATATAAAGACCTTGTCTAAGATATAATTACATAGCTGTGATGCAAATTAGGAAAATACACTATGGAGTACTTGGTAAAAGTCTTAATGATGGCGTGAGGCATGTCTATGATGAAAATGTGTGAGAGATATAGTTTAACAATATTTGCATGGTCATGATATTTATGTGTATGTTGAATATGATGGTGATGAACATCAACAAATTGTGTTTGAAGCTGTTATTGATAGCCAAGTCGGTAGTGATGCATTTCATGGAGATTTGAGAAAAGAGGAAGCTGAGGCTTCTCGCATAGCTCGTGTGTTACAGTTATGTGTTGAAGCTCAAAGAAATGGTGTCATAGCTGAAGTGAAGAGTCAGTACTTGATGAGGAGATCAGGATAAACCTGTCAACTTGGGATGTTGCACTGCCTAGTGATGAAGATGAGAAAACACTTATGCATGCACTTTGCACAGGTGATGTTGATGATGAGGACATTGCACAAGCAAGGGAACAAGGGAATATGAGCTAAAGAGGAAATGACCATTGGGGATACTGGATGAGGACAACTCAGTAAACAAGTATGAAGAAGCTCCTGCGGTTAATGTGGATAATACAGAATATGATGAAAGTGGTGATGATGGCGGTGGTAGCTCAAAAGATGAGGATAATCATGTTGCAATTCAGCGTAAAAGGAAAAGTAAGTTTCCCTTTTATGATCAAGTAGTACAAATCCAGTATTTTGTGTATCGATAAAATTCGATTATGCAAAGCAATTTATGGCAACTATTGTGAGGTACTCAATCGCTAAACAGAGGAATGTTAAATTCATTAGAAATTCAAAGGATTACATTAGAGCAAAGAATGCACAAGACAACTGTCCTTGGAGGATATATAGGGCATTGAACAAAAGATGTGGTTCATTCCAAATACGCTCACTCTAGGAGGAGCATATCTATGGTGCATTGATGGGTACCTACTGTCGCGACCCGTCCGCTCGTATCCCCTCTCTTTGGGATCCCCGAAGGCGGGCTAATGGGTCGTCCCGTCTGGTCGGACGCGGGCCTTTCCCAAGGTCCGTTATCCAAGTCGCAATGAAGGTATACGTGGTCGACTTTTAGTGCGGTCTGGTGACATGTGATCGTGTACATGCCAATGAGTAGCCATCAATCGTTTCGTTGAGGGTACGATTGGAAACCATATCTAATAGCTGGGAGCATACTATTCAATTATGCGGAAACAAGATAAATGGGATCGGAGACATTACTACGTCAATTGTCAGAGTTGATGTCCTTTCGGCACTTAAGTTGAATAATTTATCTAACCATAGGATTTCGTGCAGATGAGTGAGGAGCGAACCTTAAATCTGAGAGTTCATGCAGATAGGAATGACTATCCTAACAAACACAGTCGATAAAAATGAATGCGCAAATCAAGGATCCAAAACGTGCGGATAAATCACATGAAAGCAACGTGGCATCGTTAGTACGACCCTATTAGCCTAGGGTAGTGTCAATCAAGGCTCAAAAGTGTTCTTGATATGATTTACCCTTGAAAGGGCAAAATCGTAATTTTGAATAATTTTAGAACAATTTGCCCAGAAGGGGCAAATTTATCATCTCAGATGAAATATGGAGTCAAAAGATGGTGAAAATAAGATTGGTCACCAAACCAATCAATTTCTTATTTTTCGAGAATTTTCAGAATTTTTCTGGAATTTTGAAGGCAATTTGCCTTTTGAGGAGGCAAAATCATCGATTTCCCAAAAAACGAATGAGAAATTCTAAAAATAAAATTAACCAATTGTTTGTGGTCATTCCTTAATTTTTTTAGAATATCTGGAATGTGTAGGAATTTTTCACAATTTTTCTACATTTTTGTGATTTTCTAGGATTTTCTAATTTTTTTTAGAATTTTCTAGAATTTTACCTATTTTTATTTTTAAAATAATTTTGAATTTTTTATTAAAAAATGATTTGGACCGGGTCGACCCGACCCACTCGGATCGGACAACCCGGACCAGACCCGGACCCGAGCAGATTGATTCCCCAAAACGACGTCGTTCCGCGTTTTTCTATTTTTGGGTTAACGGGATTAAATCCGACGGTTCCTGTTGAGCCACGTGGCTACTCCACGGCCTTAGGGTCGGTCGACTGAAACCTAGGATTTATATCAAAAGCCGACTATTCATTGACCGTCAGATCTGATTACTTAAATCTACGGTCACGATTAAAAGACAATATTCAATCTAGACCGTTCATCCCTAATAACTTAAACAACGCCGTTCGACCACTAACCTAAACGGCACCGTTTCAGTCTATTCTGATTTTCAAATTTTAAAATCATTTTCGGATATTTCTAATTACTAATCAGACGACCATTAAAAATAGGACTCGATTAATCTAGGCCGTCCGATATAAATTGACTCAACCTAAACAAACAAATGATCGAACCAACTCAGCCTTACGTAGACCAATCACAGAACGCCACCTAGACCTTTGACTCTTTGACTCTATCACGTTAGCTTCGTCTTCAACCTCTCGACCCCGATGGAATGGACGGCCGAGACTTCTCCGACACTGATGAACGACTAAACCTTAACCGATTAACATAAAACTAGGGTCGTTTAACTCGCCTAATCCTCTAATTTCACATATCTAAGAATCGAAGCATTTCATGCATGGAATCAAGCATAAGCATATACAAAATAGTATGGGTATAACTACTCCAATCATACGATTTAGTGCATTTCTAGTCAATTCATCCACACATAAGCATCATAAGAGATTCAGAGCACTTACCTCGAGCTTCGATTGAGCCCGCATGGCTTAGATTTGGTTAGGCAACATTGAACAGTATTCGACGATGAAGGTTGAGTTTGGAGACTCGATTCGAAGTATCCAGACAAGGTTGATGCAAAACGATAAGGCAATAATGGTCAGTGATGCTTGAAGAGTAAAACGTCCGCTTTAACTCGAAGAATTATGATCGGAATCGAGTTCCTCCATTAAAATACATTGAGAAAATTCAAAGGTTGAACTCACCTATTTCGGAATGATAGGCGGCGTGGTGGGTCCCGATCGACTCCTGCTATGTCAGGCGTGCTTCTAATGACCTTTGTTGGCTTCGATTTAGCCGGAGACGGCCTAACCAATGTCTTGAATTCGACCTCAAATTCTCAACAGTTGGGACCGGATATTGAGCTCTCTTCCTCTCATTCTCTCTCTTTGCCAATTCTGTTTTTCTCCAAAAATAGAATGAACCGCCCTCCCTCTTCTAGAAAGCCCCCAAAGGCTATATACCAAGTTCAATTTCCCGCTCAATCAGTGGACACTGGCCAACTTGGATTCACGTGCTGTCACGTGCCAAATGACACGCCGATGGCGATGGAATCAGTTGGGAAATAATCTAATCTCCGTTAAGTGCTCCGGCAAGTCCCATTTGGTGCGAATTTGACATTGATTTGAGCTAAGTTTGAGAAATGTTTACTTTTGGAGGTCCGTGACGTTGACTGGCCGATTACTTCCTATTCTAGTGACGTTAGGTAATATCGCCGATGTCAATCAATAGGGGACAATGAGAGGAACAAAATGCCTCCCATTTCTCTTTCAATTATTCCCGAATGGCCCTTCAATTTGACGTCCAAAATCGGCCTGAGGACTATTCATTCGCGCGAGAGGTTGAGGAAGAAGACGACACTGTAGCGAACCGGTTCGACCGGTCCAAACCAGTTCTGACTTGGAATTTTCAAAACTAACCAAAATTGATGGGGAATTTTCACAATTTAAGCTCGAAAATCGAACTTAGGGCATGGATATTATCTAAAAATGTGATTTTGCCCAAAAGTTCTTGTCAATTTCTACAAAAATCCCAAATTTATCGTTAATTGCAATTGGAAAAATTATGAAATTCAAGATTCAAACGGTCAAATTGAACCAAACTACCTATGCCAATCGATTCAGAATGATGAAAAATATAGGGCAGTGGTTTCAATTTGTGAAGGTAGCCCCTGAATTGAAAGTAATTTCAATTATGCCCAAATCTCAAGGACTAAGTTGTAATTAAGTATGCAATTTTGCCCAATTCATGTAATTGAATAATTGGTGCAGATAATTAGCCAAAATTGTAATAAGGGACAATTAGATTGAATGTCAAGATCCTAAGAATGTCAAAATTGCAAATTAAAAGACTCAATTGATAATTTTTTTTATCAACAAAGGAACACATAAAATTAAACTTGAATTTGGACTTTTTATAAGATCAAGAATACAAGAGAATTAAAATAAAAATATTGACTATTTTTTCATATTACGAAATAATTTTCAATTTTTTTTCTTAAATTTTGAAATAATTTCATATTTTCTAAAAATATTTAAAAAAATGTGAAAATTATGAAAAATTATTTTTTGATCAAAAATAGTTCCTTGGGCTTGGCTAAGGCCATCAAAGTTAATTTTGCATTTTTTTTTCATTTTTTATGAATTTTTCAAAAATAAACTTAAAAAGACTAATCGACAATCATGTGTCAACAATTGCTCCTCTTTGAAAGGAATCTCGTGAGAGGTTTCACTCAAATACAGGTGACACCTGAGTCTAGATCGACTCGACTGGGAAAAAAAATGAATCCTAACATTCAATATTTCTTGTCTTGCTGGTGAACGCTATGCTCATTTTGCTTTTGCTAATGTGTGAGAGAGAGAAAGAGTAGAGTTACTTACCTGTTACTCACTTGCTTGATACTCGTGTGGCATGTGCAATATATGATGGATTCAAGTAAATACCTAGGGACTCGTCTCTTGAGCATCTTAGAGCGATTAAATTATAGCACGTATGGTAGGCCAAACCATAATGGGATTCCTATTCGACAGGAACCTAAGGATGATGCACCCATTTTTTAGGGATTATAAAAAAGTTTCGATGAGTATGGTGGATCAAACAGTGAATAGGGCTCCTTTCTATCAGGAACCTAAGAATGACGCACCCGTTCTTTAGGGATTGTCAAAAGTTTCGATCCGTATGAAGGATCAGACCATGAATAGGACTCCTTTCTATCAGGAACCTAATGATGACGCACCCGTCCTTTAGGAATTGTCAAAAGTTTCAATCCATATGGTGGATCAGACCATGAATAAGGCTCCTTTCTATTAGGAACTTAAAGGCGACGGACCCGTTCTTTGGGGTTTATTTGAGACTAGGCTTCCTATCCACTAGGAACCTAAAGGTGACGTACCCGTTCTTTGGGGTTTGTCTAAAACTAGGCTTCCTATCTACCAGGAAGCTAAAGGTGACGCATACTTTTTTTGGGATTTGTCTGAGACTAGGCTTCCTATCCACCAGGAACTTAAAGGTGACGTACCCATTCTTTAGGATTTGTCTGAGACTAGGCTGATCTTACACCTTGAAGAATCAACGAGAGTCTATACAAATGAGGTATACCTAACTCTTAGGTTTACCAAAGGAGCTATTCTAGGGTTTAAGGGTTACCTAGATACTTACAGAAAACTAGTTCTAAAGATTGTCTTCTTGACATGCAATGTGTCATTCTGGGATTTGGGGACTCCAAGTATCCTGTAGAAAGCTTAAATCTGCAAAAACTTTTGTTCACGAGACTCTTATGGAATTTAGGGGTTACTTGAAATCTCAAAGAAAGATATTCTGAAGATTGTCCTTTTGATATGTGAGGTGCTATTTTGAGATTTGGGGACTTCAAGTATCCTGCAGAAAGCTCAAACTTGAAATCTCACATAAAAACAATTCTGAAGCTCTTCATTGTTGAGGAAGGTATCCTTTTTGATCTAGGGCCGCCATGAGTCTTATAGAAGTTTAAACATGAGAGTTCATTCCTCATCGAAAAGATATCAGTTATCTTGTGGCAATGACAGTTATAATGCAAGAAAAACTTTACTTCGACCTATGTGATTATGCAAAATGATTTATGATGCAGGAGGTTATCCAAGACATTTTATAGCATGCAAAGATAATTAGAAATTCTTGTAAGGAAAATCTTGGATCAAACGATTTCGAAGTTTCCAACAAAGCTTATTTTTAAGCATTCTATTGGAATATCTCCGTCAAAGAGGGCTTTTCACCGATTCTTCGACTTTGATTTTTTATAAAGAAAGCACTCTAATTTCCTAATAACATGCACCTGGGTTTTCGGGGCTATTCGCACCGAATACATTTCGATCAATCGAGAGGTCTTTGTGGGACCATAATGTTGGGCCTGGACACGGTATCCAAGGGTGACTCACTCTCTGAGTCAGGTTTTTTTTTTTAATGAAAGTTTTCTTCATCTGCTCTAGGTTTACAAGTCAAGAACCCTGGAAAATGATAAAGAAATAATCTTGCTAGTATCTCTTCGAGCTAAGGTACACATTAACCTAGGTGTCTTGGTTAGAAAAGGCAGCGAAGGATTGCAATGTTGGTAGGATTGGGGATCGAAAAAGGCTTATTTTTTGCCCAAAATCGCAAGGATTTGACATTAGTGATCATTGTCAATCAGTCCTCTGTTTTGTCTCTGATTGATAATTCTTCGAAAAACATCTTTGGTCTTCTTGATACCACCCGTCTTGAGGATGGGTCTAATCTTCGAAAGACATTATTTATCTTTTGACAGTTGTCTATGATTCCATTTGAGGGGTAGCCTTTTGTTGCACAATTCCCGAGGATTGTTCTTTACCTCAGAATTTGTTGGGGGTTGAGGTATTCAGTAATCCCTTGGTGTCCCCAGAATTAGCCTTACGATTTTTCAGTATTTCAGTTAGGGTCAACCCTGTTCTTGTCGGGCTTTTTGTCTCTTCTTCCCTTCTCTTTTTTTTTTATGCATAGATATTCGCCTCTTTCTCTTTTTCGATCCCGCCTTTTCCTTTTATGTTTCTAGGAGCTAGGATTTTTTTATGATGATATAAGGTATGTGACTTGAATCCCATCCCGTCTGAACATTTTGCTTTGAAAGTCTCATGTAACTCCTACTTCCTGAACTTCTCTGTCCACGAGTGTCTTTGCCACCTTCGCCTTGGTGCTGTGCAATGATCACCAATGGGGGTACATAAAACGAATATGTAGGCTCAAATTGGCTATGCAATGGGTATAAGTGTATAGGATAGAGAAATGAACGTCTCTTCGTCGTCCTATAGCGCCTAGATCAATGCATATCAACACAAGAAAATTGATGTTAGTCCAAGCAAAAAGATTTCTAACATTTACCTTTTAATGCTATTGGACTGCTTCTATACGACCCCAATGTAGAGTGGTTCTTGACAGGGTTAAGAAATGAAGACCACCGCTCAAAGGGTTTGTCATGATCACCTGTAGTGTTTATGGAGAAGAATGAATGCCTCCGTCATCCCAATCCATGTAATCGATGCGAATAGCCCTTACATCTGTCGGTTCAGTCTCTTCTATCCTTACACTCCTCTTATCTCTTTGGTGTGTATAGGACGTGTTTGGATTAGGCTTGCCTTTCATCTGAAGAAATATTCCTGCTAGATAGCCTAAACAACTCTGTTTCGAAAAAAATCTTTTCGTTATTCTTCAGACATTTCACCCCACAGGGAATTTAACGATACACCATGTATGTTTCAACCATCCTGGAAAACCTCTAATTCTAACATGTATGCAACAAGTGTTAGAAACTCATGTTTTGAAAGCATGGTTCATTCCTAAGTTTGACCATATGAATGTTCATCTTTGATTCCTTCTCTCTTACAGGAGGATGAGAAATTTTACAATATTTCTTTGTTGCCGTCTTTTGTCTTCATCGGGCATTCCTGTATGAAGAGAATAGAAATTTCAGTGAGTGAAAGATATTTTAACACTTGATGAAATAGATACATGTCACCTGGTCTTACGTGTCAAGGACCATTCTGTTCTTGGATCCATTCAAACAAGTTTGATTCTGAGTTCATTCCTTAGAATCCTGCAAAACACAATACATGCCATGTATGTATGGATGCATGATATGTTCATGTAATGACTGCTATGACGATTCGGATTGTTTCGGAGAAAGTCAAGTGATTACCATCTGATTTCATTTCAAGGATAATACTTTTTCACAGCATCTGAATTTACATGATATCCCAATTCTTCTCCTTCAGTATTTACAATAATTAATGCTCCTTCCATGAGGACTTTCTTGGCAACATAAGTGCTTTGGTAATTCGGGGTAAACTTGCCTCCCGGATGAGTAGCATTCAGTAGAGTCTTTTTTACTACCAAGTCATCCACCTTGAAACTTCTGGGTTTAACTTTCCAGTTAAATGATTGAGCTATCCTCTTTTGATAGTTCTGACCATGACAGATTGTTTTAAGACGCTTTTCATCTATCAAATTTAGCTGTTCACATCAATATTTGATCCATTTTGCCTCGGAGAGTTTAACTTCTGACAATATTCTTAAAGATGGAACCTCGATCTCTATAGGCAGGACAACTTCCATTCCATATACCATAGCATAAGAAGTTGCCCCTGTAGAAGTCCTGATTGAAGTCCGATACGTCATTACGGCAAAGGTAGACTCTCATGCCAATCCCTATAATTCTCGGCAGTTTTAGCCAAAATCTATTTGATATTCTTATTTGTCGCTTCTACTGCTCCATTCATTTGTGGGCAGTAAGGGGAAGAATTAAGATATCGAATACTAAAGTGATCCAGTAGATCGTCAATAATCTTGTTGTTTAAGTTGGACCCATTATCTGTGATGATCGCTCGAGAGATACCATATCAAGAAATTATATCTCTTTTGATAAACCTCGCCACACTTTTCGCAGTGACATTTGTGTAAGAGCTAACTTCTATCCACTTCCTGAAGTAATCAATTGCAATTAGGATGAAGCGATGGCCATTTGAAACTGCTGGATTGATAGGCCCTATCATGTTTATTCCTCATGTAGAAAAATGGCAAGCTTCAGACATCTAATGAAGTTCGTTCGGGGGCGCATTAATCTTATCGCCGTATACTTGGCATTGGTGGTATGACCTGACATGTTGACTACAATCTGATTCGATGGTCATCCAATAATAACCAAGTCGCATGATCTTCCTAGTAAAGAGGTAGCCATTCATGTGTGGCCCGCATATACTTTCATGGATCTCCCTCATGAGAGTATTGAGTCAAATGACCTTTTGTACAAAGCTTGTCCACTGAGTAAGAATTTGCTAGCCATTTTGACTATATATCTCCAGTCTCCTGCTTGACATCCTTTAGGAGACTCTCCCTTCAAGAGATAATTCTTGATATCATGGACCACGGTTCTCCGTCGAATTCTTCTTCGACCAGCATACAATAAGCTAGTTTTCTTATTATGTCAATCCTTAGTGGCTCTACCTCTAATCTATCAATTATTTGTAACATTGAGGCTAACGTGGCCAACGCGTCTGCGAACTGGTTTTGCGCTCTTGACAAGTATTCAAATGACACTTCTTTAAACTTAAGTGTCAACTCTTCAAGATACTCATGATAAGGGATGGATTTTATGTCCTTTGTTTTCCATTCTCCTTGTGTCTGAAAAATAATGAGCATAGAATCTCCACAAACCTGCAACTCAGGTACCTTCATGGAGATAGCCAACTGTAGGCCTAGAATGCATGCCTCATATTCTAAAATATTATTGGTGCATAGGAAGGTCAGTTTTGCTGTAAAAGGATAATGTTGACCTTCAGGGTATATTAGCACTGCCCCTGTGCCACCTCCTGACAGATTGAAGGCACCGTCGAATACATGACCCATCTGTCTTCTGCCAGATTCAAAACTTGATCTTCTGCCTTTGCCTCTCCAGAAGATGTGCAATTCTTTGCCAACATATCGGTTATGGCTCTCCCTTTCACAGATTTTTACGGAGAGCTCTCGATGTAGAAAAGGAAGCGGAGACAAGCCTAAGCTAGACGAGCAGGTATGTTATCTCCACACACACGACGCTTATGGCCTTAAAAGGGGACTACCTTTTTGCTCACTCTAACTCATTCTTGAAGCTCAACCCTTAATGTGCTAGATATTTCTGATTCTCAGGTTCCACATAGTGACAAGTGAAGAGCATACTGGACCAAACCAATCGTACTACTAAATCAAGAAGAGGATTCTAGTACCCAAATAACCATGCTTTTAGGAAATAAGAAGAAACGAAACTTAAAAACTCATGCTTTATAGGAAACACACTGATATTTCATATATGACGAGTTCTACCGATTACAACACATTCGGGGGCCTTTTATAGGCACACAGATTGGACAGACATCGGATACGCATATCCGTTCGAAAAATTGAAAAAAGTCTTTGGGTGAATAGTACTGCTACAGTACCAAATAGTGCTACAGTACTGCTACAGTTATGAATAGTGGCTTGCTACAGTACTTGCTACAATACTTTTTCGAAAAAGTCTTCTGAAACCTGCAGAAAAATTAGTTATTCAACACGCAACTACTGACATATGACATAAGGCTTTAACACAACAACTTTTTATTACACACGTGAAGCGAAGTCGTCTGAGTAGTTCAAAGTCAACGGCGATCTGGGTCTGGGTGATAATTAGCATCGTCAGAGTTGGAACTGTTTGGGCCGTCCTTATCCCTTTTGCATTTATTCCAGTACCACTGTTCTTCAAGCTGGACAGTATGATGTCTAAGTCTTCATATAGTGAGGAACTATCTTCTTGTTCTACCGCGTGCCTTTCTCCGGACAAAATATCTTCCATGGTGACTGGGTATCGTGGATCTTGTTAGGTTCTTGAGTAGAGCTGGATGGCATATGAGGTTGAGGCCATAATTGGAGCTGAGGCCACGTGGAGCTAGATGGCTGATCTTGAGTACTGGATGCGATATTCTGTGTAGGTTAAGGATCCTGTGACAATGGTCTTCCCTAAGGGTCTGGAGTGTCGGTATTCATAGAACAACCTGGTTGGTTTTCCCGAAATGCTTTTAATGCATTAATGGTATGAAGATGAAATTTAGGCGTGTCCCACGAAAGATTCGTGTGTTGATATGGCCAAATTTCAGGGAGAATTTCCTGATTTTCTGCGCACAGAACACGCTGGAGTTCTCTATACTCATGCTACATGAGTATGATGGATCTGGGAGTTGTGATGAAGGTTCAGAAGATTTTCCAATGAAGGTTGGGCTTGAAGGTAGAAGTACCATAAGGCAACAATTTATCGCGCAAATTACTTGTGTAGCTAAAGTAAAGCCATGGTCTGTGGAAAATGACTGTGGTATGCCTTTCTGGTTCATCCCTTGCACAACGCCTTTAGAAGATGAAGTGATTTTTCCATGCTGCTAAAAGCTGGAACCAAGTGAGCATTTCCGTCAAAGCTTGCTGCTTTGAGAAATCTCCCATGAGTGCTCTAGACAAGACTTTAATAATCTTGTCTGTAGGAAATTCAATGGCAACAACATAAATGTTGAGACAATACCAAAGAACCATTTGAGGTCGTCAGGGAAACCAAGATCTGGAGACCACTGTAAAACATGGATGAATGGATAATCTGGATTAAGACCATATGGTCCTAACATCAATCCGCCATAGTTGCTGAAGATGTTGTAATGGTATTCATACATGTAGTACCTCAAATTTTTAGAGAAATTATTATGTTCAATTTCTCCTGGAACTTCTAGGAGATAACTGTGAGAATTTCATGGTGTGTCTTGCATAGGTGTAGTGCGAAACGTTCTAGCTTTCATTGGATTTTTGAGAACATAATTGTTGATGGATTCAATCGACTGCTTGGGTCTGGATGGGAAATCTGCAAGGACATTCTTTTTTTCTGCTATGTGTTTAGCATCAAAAGAATATTTCGAGAACCATTTGGCCTACCTTAACAGCTGAGGATGAGGAATCTATTCTGTTTGAATTTGAGCATTTGGGGAAATGAAGACATATCCATTTCTATCAGAAAGTGATACCCAATAAGGTGGTATTCAAACTTCTTGATGCCATACTTGACTGCGAGAATCTCCTTAAAAGTGGAGTGGTAATGCATTTCTGCAGAGGTGAAACTTCCACTTTTGTAAGCACAAATGAGGCGCTTACCTTTGATTTCTTCAAGGAGAATAGCTGCCCAATATTTATCACTAGCATTTATTTGTAAAATTCTCTTGCCAGTGGAAGGAATTTGCAAAGGAGGAAGATGCTGCAAAATTTCTTTGAGATGGGCCACAACTTGTGTTTGCTTTAGTCCCCATGGGGGAGCATCTTTTTTCAACATCCTCTGAAGAGGATAGAGTGCTTTGGAAATATTTGGCACAAAATCTCAGAGACCATTGACAATGCCAAGAAAAGCCTGAATTTGGGTAATAGTCAAATTCTCAGGGGGAAATTTTTGAAGTTTTTCTACAAAGTGAGGTCCTGGGCAATAGGTGTCTTCTTTCAAATGCATGCCTAAGAACTCGATCTCTTTTTGAGCAAGAATCAT
Source organism: Rhodomyrtus tomentosa (assembly GCA_028455895.1). NCBI lineage: Eukaryota > Viridiplantae > Streptophyta > Magnoliopsida > Myrtales > Myrtaceae > Rhodomyrtus > Rhodomyrtus tomentosa. The sequence goes on along the minus strand of JAPCWY010000003.1, from coordinate 3,738,196 downwards.
TTTTTTTTAGGAAAGCATGATTCCATATTTCTGGACAATGTCAACGAACTGGGAAAGCAATTTGCAGTGGGATTCTTCATCAGGACTATAAAAGAAAATGTCATCAATGTAAATCTGGGCATGTGGGAGGATAGGCTGGACAATTCTACACAACTTTTTGAAAGATGGATGGGGGCTATTTTAAGACCAAAAGGGACAACTATCCATTGAAAATGTTGGCTTGGAATGCAAAAACCAATTTTAGGACGGTCATCAGGATGAATTTCAATTTGACAAAAAAAACCTGCTTTTAGGTCGAACTTGGAATAGATCTTAGCCTGGGTTAGGCTAACAAACAAAGAGTTTTTGTGAGGCAAAGGAAATTTGTCATCTTGAAGGAATTTGTTCAAGGGTTTGTAATTAAGCACCACCAATCTGAGCTTACCGCGATTCTGTTCTGCTCTCTTGTTCACATAAAAGGCTTCACAAGCCTATTGTGAATCATATGGTTCAATTAGGCCTTGAGAGAGTAGCTTAGCACATTCCTTCTGGACCAAAGCAAGATGTTCAGGATTCATACCAGAATTATTGGCTTTTGAGGGGTTCACATCTTCACTTTTTTTAAATGGGAGCTTGACAAAAAAGTCAGGATTTTTTCAAAGGGGGTTTGAACATGTTTGGATAAACTGGGAATAAGACTCAGAGCAACATGATAAGAGACTGTGGGTAATTGGATCAAGAATTTATGGTTGGATAATGAAAAGTCTCTAAATATCTGCATATTCACGAAACTGGTCACCAAACTGTAAACAAGTGGGTTTAATTCTTAGCTGGGAGAGCTGGGCTAGAAGGAATATATGGAGAGTGGAAAATAGGTTGGACATGGAAGGAATCAGAGATAGTATCAGAGAAGAATGCAAAGATATCACCAGGAGATTCATCAGGGTCTGAGGATTATGTTTGAAGAGCAAATAGTGTATTAGGTAAAGGTTCATCTTCGATAAAGAATACAGACTCGATATCTTCATCATCCAATGGGATACCTGTGGTTAACGAAATCTTTTGGATCATGTAACTTCCTTGGTGCTTTGCTTGGGAAAATTTCTTCGCAAAGTGCCCTTTCTTATTACAAATGTAGCATCTGTCAGATTTCTTCTTCTTTTTGAAACCAGAGGACTGATGCTGTTTCTTTCTTCGAAGGAACTTTCACTTGCCTTTTCTGGATCTTCGTTTGCCAGAAGAAAACTTTTCAAAGGAGAACTTCTTGAAGTGCTTGTGTTTTCTATTGCCAGCACAAGAGGGATCACTGCAGTTTCTTGAGCATTTGATCTTCCAATGAGGATTGTCACAATTATTTTCAAGAGAACGATTCTCCCAGAGATAACTCTTGAAGACTTCTCTTCTATGGCACATCTCTTCAATGGCAAGATGGACATACTGTTGGATTTCTCTAAAAGTGGCATCTGTGGTAGTCTCATTTTTGAGTTTCAAGGGTTTTTCAACAACTTGACTAATTTCTTTGGGAATGGAAGCCAGGAAAACTGACTTGAGATTAGGATCATATCCAAGCTAGTAAAAGAGCTTGACCATTTCTCTAAAGCGTTGACCCAGATTTTTTTTTTTGCCAGGAAACAACATTTTCTTTCAAAGAATTCTTTTCTTTTGAGTTCTGTTGAATCTTGAGGTTGGCCAATAAAGAAGAGATGAATGAACTGAATGGCTTCGTCAAAGGACATGGTTAAGAACTGAAGTTGGTCTCTTTCTAGGGCTAACTTCCACCAGTTTTTCAAGGAACCAGTGAATCGAGTGACAAATTCAAGGAGAACATCATATGTACTGTATTCTTTGAGGTTCTTGGTAATCAACCAAGCATGAAACTCTTGAAGTCTTTCGGCTCATTTGTGATAAGGAATATCATCCAAAGTGAAGAAATTGGACGAATAGGTTTTTTAGGACAATGGGTCATGGTAGGGCTGTAGAGGTGGAGGTGGATGTTCTACCGCAGATTGGTCTTCCATTTCTTCTTCAATGATTGGCTCTACTGGATCTACCATCATAATGTCTGCTACGACAGAGGGAGAATTAGAGTCATAAGACTCGGTATCAAGAATGGAAGAAGAGTCATCGATAGAGACTTCAAGAGTGGCTGGTGCGGAATGATTTATAGGTTCCACTGTAGAGATGGTAGGACTTTGGTTTCTAAGGAAATTTTTCATGGGATTAGAAACCATATATGAATGGGAAGGTTTGTGAGGTGGGGATGATGAAGGAGATTGTTCTGGTGGGGCTGAAAGAGATGGAAGAGTGGTTTGTTTGCCTCTTTCTTTTTTCTCTTGATCTAGCTTTTTAAGACATTCCCGAAGAGAAATTATATTCGTCTGTGGAAGAGGTGGTGTTGTGCTAAGGACAACTGCAAAAGAGTTAGGATTTGAAGAGCGTGACGAGAAGAAGGATGTTGGCTTTGGTGTTGTTTTTGGGGAAAAGAACGAATCCAGAGCATGCAGATTTCTTTGCTTTAAGAGAGCCTGTTGTTCTTGCAGTATCTGGACTTGGCGTCTGAGCTTCTCAATCTCAAGAGTTTGGTCTTCTAGATAATGGCTGGTATGAATCTGCTTTATTTCCATCAAATGGAGCCTTTTTTTGAAAATCTTCTAACATATTCTTTGAGACAGATGTAGCATGGTCTACCCGATCAAGATGAGTAGCAACTGAGTTGATGGCTACATTCTAGGCCAGAGCATTCTCTGTCTGCCAGTTCAAGACAGCTTCTACTGGAGTAGGGCCTTTCCATCTCCCTTGAAGATCGTCATCATTTGGGGGTGGGATCTTCGGAGAATGGAAGTATTTCTGTTATTGGTCAGAAAAGCTTTCAACAGGAGAAAATCTGAAGGGTGTTGTGCTTTCTTCAGAAGGCTACAATGGGAGAAAACCTTCTTGTCTGAACATGCAAATACTGGGTAAAACAGGAGGTGGTTCGGCTTTAGGATTGCAAGCGTATGGTTCAAGAAGTTTGATAGGGCATGAATTTTTCTTTACCCATTTGAGGATGGGTTTATAGAAGGGTGAAATGATGGGTTTCTGTGGTAATAGAGGTGGCGGCTTTAGTTCATTTGGGGGACAGGCAGGTGGAGGTGCAGTTGGAGGAAGTTTGGGAGAACCATACTCAAACATGTATTGCCAGCGACCACCGTCTTCTCCAAGAGGTCCTGCGGTCGGATCACCGTCTAGGTACCTTTTGTAAGAGAATCTTTTTTCTTTTTTCTGGAAGAAAGTCTATCATCCTCATCGTTCGGATTTAAACAGGAGGAGTAGGAACAGTTAGCATCCCAAAGACAAAGTCCGGAGGGATCCTTCAAATAATGGATAGGTCGTCCATGTGCATCAAAGGATTAGACATGAGGTTTAGGGTCAGAGTCTTCTATACTGACTGTTTCAGTAGGACACGGTGTGAAGCACAATATGGTGGGGAATGAGGGAAAAACAGAGGAAGAAGTGTCTTCCTTCTCTTTGACAAATTTGATGGTAATTGTACCATCTTCTTTCTTAGTATATTGTGGCTCGAAATATTAGACAGGTCAGGAATTCTGATGAAGTTTTTCATAGTTGGTCACCCAATTGTCAGGAAGGAGTTTGACAAGCTGATCTCTTGGAAGTTGACGAGGGACGTGGATGCATGAATTTTGGTCATTGTCAACAGAGATAAGCAAAGCATCTTCGACACTGGAAAGGTTCAAATCAATGGCATGATTTTGCACTCTATATATCATCTGGTAATGAATAGTAGCAATTATAGCAGAGATGGTTTGAGGAGCACCAGTGACCTGTAACTAGACCTTTAAAGTAGAAAGAAGGTTGGAATCTGCCAAGGCCATGTTGAAATTTGGGAAGAGGGTAACAAAGACTGTGCTTGCATTCAGAGTAGTCTGAACTGTGCCGATGTAAGCATGCTGATATTCCAAAAAGCGAGAATCAAGAAGAGCAACCCACGCAACAATTGGCAAGCCTTTTCATCCATGTAGGGACAAGGCTAGTCTGATGGCTCCAAAATGAAGGTGAGTGTAACCCTGCTGAACCCACTGAGCAGGAAACTCAGGTGGAATTTAGAGAGTTACAAATTATTCTTGCTGCGTAGACAAAATGGGGTGCTGATCAAATTTGGTGAACTGGACATATTCTTTGACAGAACGAGGGGTGTGTTTGATGAGGTGATTGATGGATTGGATGGGTGAGAAGGATGGTGGTTTACAAAAGGCAGAATATGGATTCATAAGGGGGAACTGTGTTTCAGAGATTTTGCGATTATCATTCACATAGGATACCTCATAAAGGTAGTCCATTTTGGAGGAAGTGGTTTTTCGAAGTTTAGGTGGTGGAGAAATGGAAACAGGGGTTTCTAACTGGACAGGAGTTGCAATATCTGTGGAGAATTCCATGAGAGTAGGTGTTTCTTCTTTCCTGTCCAGCAGGTTATGAATTCCAGAGTACTAATCTTAACTCAATTTCGACGATGTATGGCTCTGATACCAGAAAAGGAAGCAGAGATAAGCCTGAGCGAGATGAGCAGATATGTTATCCCCACACACACGGCGCTTACACGGCCTTAAAGGGGACTGTCTTTTTGCTCACTATAGCTCATTCTTGAAACTCAACCCTTAAGGTGCCAGATATTTCTGATTCACAAGTTTCGCATAATGGCAAGTAAAGAGTATACTGGACCAAACCAATCGTACTATTGAATCAAGAAGAGGATTCTAGTACCCGAATAACCATGCTTTTAGGAAAAAAGAAGAAAGAAAACTTAGAAACTCATGGTTTATAGGAAACACACTGATATTTCATATATGGCGAGTTTTGTCGATTACAACACATTAGAGAGCCTTTTATAGGCACACAGATTGGACAGACGTCGGATATGCAAATCTATCCGAAAAATTTAAAAAACTGAAAAAAGTCTTCGGGTGAACAACATCACTTGCCATTTAGCTAACTTCCCAATCAAAACGGGTTTCTCCAAGACATATTTAATTGGGTCATTTTCTTTCACCAGTTGAACATGGTGGTGTAAAGTATACTGCCTCAATCTGCGAAGTACCAACACTGTTGCTACGCAGGCCCTCCCAATAGGCAAATAGTTCATTTCGGATGAGGTGAACTTCTTGCTCAAATAATAAATGGCTATTTCCTTACCATCCACGGGGCTTGTTTGAGCAAGTAAGACTCCCAAAGATTATTGATGTATAATCAAGTACAAGGTCAAGGGGTGACCCGGGCTGGGTGGCATAAGTATTGGTGGAGTGACCAAATAGTCTTTGATCTTTTGAAAGGCATGACCGCATTTTGTATCCCAAGTCATTTTTGCACCTTTCCTGAGCAGTTTGAAAATTGACTTAGCCACATTTGATAATTGATTGATGAACCTAGTGATGTAGTTTAATCTTCTCAAAAGACTTCTTACTTCTTTCACCATCGAGGGAGTTGCTAGGTCATAAATAGCTTGAATTTTCAAAAGGTCAATTTCAATGCCCCTGTTACTAACCATGAATCCAAGAAGTTTCCCAGATTTTACCCGAACACAGATTTGTTAGGGTTCAACCTCAACTTGTATTTTCGCAGTCGCTCAAACAACTTCTTTAACACTTGAATGTGATCTTGTCCTTTCTTGGACTTGGTGATCATGTCATCGACATATACCTTAATTTTCTTATGGATCATGTCATGAAATAGAGTGACCATTATCTTCTGATAAGTTTCCCCAGCATTCTTTAATCCAAAAGGCATAACCTTATAACAAAAATTTCCCCGAGAGGTGGTAAATGCAGTTTTCAGCTTGTCCTCCTTTTTCAAGATGATCTGGTTGTATTTGGAGAATCTATCCATGAATGAGAATAATTTGTACCTTGTTGTACTATCCACCAGCACATCAATGTGGGGACGTGAAAAATCATCTTTTGGGCTTGCTCTATTCAAGTCCCGATAATCCACAGATTCAAACTTTACCATCTTTTTTCATAACTGAGACTATGTTTGCAATCCAATCTGAATATGGGATAGCTTCAATAAAGCCCACTCTAATAAGTTTCATCACTTCTTCTTTAATCCTGTCTTCTAACTCAACTTTCATCCGTCTACAACCTTGTCTCACCGGTTTAATATTGAGATCTGTTGATAACGCATGTTCCACGATTTCGGGAACCAAACCAGGTATATCAGCGTATGACCACGCAAAAATATCATGATATTTCTTAAGTAATTATATGAATCTGAGACTTTCAGCTCAAGATAAATGTCCCTCAATTTTTACTTCTTTGATATGTGCAACATCACCCAAGTTAATGACAACTGGCTCCTTTGAAGTGGGAGGCATCGACTTTTCGAAGGCACTCCATTCTCTACGGATAGCCGCATAACCCTCATATTCTTCTTCCTTAATATCGCAAGAGTAATCATCTTGGCGATCCGATTCGCACAATAACCTAGGATGCATGTTCGAGATGATATGCTCAGAAGTAGCGGCTTCATCATTAAGCCACTCTACTATAACATTCATAGAGTCATCACCCAAAAAAGGGTTTGCTAGATCTGATTCTACTGACGGAGTTATCCCTTCTTCTAACAACCACTTAGAGTCTTTGCTGAAATACTCGTTCAAAGGGCAACTGAACATCTTAGACTTGTTTTTCCAGGCTGGTGAACCAATGAAGGAATCCTTCTGGTTTTTCTGGCGTCCACGGCTCTTGCCTCGGCATCGACTTGCTGTCGTCGAGGTAAAATAACCGATACGAGTGTTCTGATATCTCAAGCCTATCTTACACTCGTTGGACTTTAACTATAGAGGAGCATTGATTCCTTGATCATGCTTGCCTAGACCTTTTCTTGGGTTGAATCCATATGCTAGCAGCATCTTAGCTGGTAATAAGTTAGCTTCAGAGATAAAAGGAGCCTTCAGTTTCTCCCTCACAGAGTGTAGACCACTGCCACCATCTCTAGGGAATGGTAGTTCTCCTCTCACTTAACTTCTAGCTCAATATAGGGGATAACACTATTTTGATAAGTGAGGAGATCAACTTCTCCATGGATGGTAACCACTTTCCCATCAACCATGAATTGCACGTTTTGATGCAGACTTGAAGATTTGGCTCCAGCATTGTGAATCCATGGTCTCCCTAACAAGAATCCAAATGCGCTCGGTAAATCCAATACTTTGAAGTTTATGAAAATTTTGGTTGGGCCAATGAGCACATCCAGCTCGATTTCGCCCACTATTGTCTTTCTCATCTCATCAAAAGCTCTAATAGTTGCTAGTAGAGCGTTATGGCTTGGATAAAGGCAGGTGGACATTCAATATTTAGCAACTCCAACAGATATCCTAGTTGCGATCTGGCATACTTCTAGATGGCTTCACCCATGCTATCCTACCAGTCTAGGAGCTCAACTCAAGGAACTTTGAATACTTGGATATCGTTCTTTCCTATCAAGTCTAAAATATACAAGTGATTTTGAAAGAAAAATCAATCTCTAAAGATTACTTTAAACATGATTATGCAAATGTTACGAAATATGCATGAACTAATTTAATTGCATATTTCAGTTAATGAAATGGAAATTAGAATCTTTTTCAGGTATGAAAAATTCGACTCAAGGTCTAATTTGAATTTCAGACAAGTGAATTATGCAATTAGTCAGAATCATCTTAGTGACTAAATGAAATAACAATGTCACATTCCATAGGTCAAAATATCAACTGTGGGCATAGCAGAGGAAATTCCTTATTATAAAAAGGATACAGTATGAAAGCGAGATAGAGAGGGGCCTCGAGAGGAGGGGAGACACCAATCAGATTTATTCTAAAACAAGAAATCCATAAAAAACCGATGAAATGTGAGATCTAAACTATCCCTCCCTAAGATCTACTCTTCTTTGGGGTAATGGTCCATCAAGGCTTCCTCTTTGATTGCATCTTTGTCTTGCCCCTTTTCAGGATACAGCTCGGTGATCAGGACTTCTTCCCTAGTTGAGCGTCCCTTAGAGTGTAAAGAATAGTCTTCGATAGGTCAGTTGAGATATTTTAGCTCCTCTAGCTATTCTCTAGTCCATGGTATAATGACTTCATGGGTCTTTTTGGGTTTTGTCTTTTTGAATATGATGCGCCTTGGCTTCGTCTTGGTTGCAGGGCATCTTTTCTTTCCCTAAAGAGTAATCATTTGTCTGTCATCATTGGCTTGACGTTCAGCTTTTCGGCGGGCATACGCTTCTCTAGCTAAGCCGTTGCGATACTGCATTTTTGTCTCTAAATAGTGTTTGAATATCTCGTCTGTCTGTCGCTTAAACCAAAGGTTATCGACATAGTAACTAATCTGGAAACATTCGGCATATCCCAGCTTACGCCTAGTCAGCTCTCGACCATGTACAAATCTAGTAAAGTGCAACCTTGTGTTAGGTCTAGGACGAGTAACTTTCCTTAGATACTCGAAGGTGACTAACTCTGTCGAACTTTTAGAAAACAAAGACATCTTATCCCCTATCATTGTTGTTTCAATCAGTCACTTGAATGATTTCAAAATATATGCAATGTATTTAGATGTGAATAATATGCAATACATAAACATACTATGAAACAAGCAGTAATGAAATACATCAAAAGTAAATGCCTTACCAACCAAAACCAAGGGAACATCAAATATTTCCTTGTAGCAATGAGCGGTTTTAGGTATACCAACTTTCCACAGACATACGTATGAGACAAGTAGGAATATACTATAAAAATCGAAAATCAGGTAAGGAACCTATGGCTTAGGTTCTCACGATCCGAATATGACAGATTCCTCTCCAAGAGTACCCATCCAAGAGGGCTAGATATCACCAATTTAGATTGTGAGCGGGAACGAACACGAAAGTCTCAAGTGCCATCAAATACGAGATCCTTTCATACATTTTCCCTATCTAAGGAACCTAGAGGTGGTTTGCAGTCGGGGTTTGACGGCCAGTGTGTGCGATGTGTCGTGATTATCACGATACAAGGTCATGCACAGCAATTTGTATCAAACACCACTTCAATATATAGGTAAAAATAAACATACAATCCCAACTCCAACCTGCAAGAAAGATTTCAACAAACACTACACCCCTTATTTCTCCAATCTGCAAAAATATCTAATACAATGGTTAGGGTACGTACCAGATCTTCGAGAGCATTTGCAGAAGACAAAGTTAGATAAACAATCAACCTTTTAATCGGCTCAAGTCCTCAAAAATTCCTAACTAGATATTCTGATTTGGAATAATTCCCCAGCGGAGTCACCAGTCTGTTACAACCCATCTGCACAGATCCCTTCTCTTTGAGATCCCCGGCGGCGAGCTAATAGGCCGTCTCGTCTGGTTGGACGTGAGCCTCTCCCAAGCCCGTTACCCAAGTCGCAACGGAGGTATATATGGTCAATCTTCAATGTGGTTTGGTGACATGTGATGCGTGTACATGCCTAGGAGTCGCACCAATCGTTTCATGGAGGTACAATTGAAAACCCTATCGAATAGTTGATATCATACTATTCAATTCTGCAGAAACCAGAGAAATGGGATCGATGACTTTGTTATGCCAACTGTCAGAGTTGACGACATTTCTGCACCTAAGTTGAATGATTTATTCAACCCTAGAATTTCATGCAGATGAGTGAGGTGCAAACCCTAAATCTAAGAGTTCATGCATATAGGAATGATTATCCTAGCAAACATAGTTAATAAATGAGTGCGCAAATCAAGGATCCAAAATATGCGAAAAAATCACATCAATATAGCGTGGCATCTCTAGTAAGACCCTATTAGTCTAGAGAAACGTTAATCAAGGGTCAGGAATGTTCATGATATGATTTACCCTTGGGGGGGCAAAATCGTAATTTTGAAAATTTTTAGAACAATTTGCCCATGAAGGCAAATTTGTCATCTCAAATGAAATATTGAGTCAAAAGATGGTGGAAATAGGATTGGTTACCAAACAACTCAACCTAAACAAATTAACAGTCAAACCAACTCAACCTTACATGGACCAATCACCAAACACCACCTAGACCTTTGACTCTTTGACTCTGCCACGCCAGCTTCATCTTCAACCTCTCGACCCCGATAGAATGGACGGCCAAGACTTCTTCGGCGCCAATAAACGACTAAACCTTAACCGATTAACATAAAACCGGGGCCGTTCAACTCGTCTAATTCTCTAGTTTCACATATCTAATAATTGAAGCAATTTATTCGTGGAATCAAGCATAAGCATATCCGAAACAGTACGGGTATAACTACTCCAATCATGTGATTCAGTGCATTTCAAGTGAATTCATCCACACAGAAGCATCATAAGAGGTTCAGAGCACTTACCTCGAGCTCCGATTGAGCCCGCATGGTCTAGATTTGGCTAGGCAACATTGAACAGTATTCGATGATGAAGGTTGAGTTTGAAGACTCAATTCGAAGTATCCAGACAAGGTCGATGCAAAATGATAAGGCAGTAATGGTAACCGATGCTTGAAGAGTAAAACGTCCACTCTAACTTGAAGAATTATGATCGGAATCGAGTTTCTCCATTAAAGTATAGTGAGAAAACTCAAAGGTTGAACTCGCTTGTTTCGGAATGATAGGCGGCGTGGCAGGTCCCAAACGACTCCTGCTACTTTAGGAATGCTTCTGATGACCTTGGTTGGTTTCGGTTTGGCCGGAGACAGCCTAACCAATGCCTTAAATTCTAGCTCAAAAATTTGAGCTCAAATTCTCAACGGCCGGGACCGGAGAATGAGCTCTCTCTCTGTGTCGATTATATTTTTCTCCAGAAACAAAATGAACCGCCCTCCCTCTTCTAGAAAGCCCCCAAAGGCTATATACCAATTTCGATTTCCCGCTCAATCGGTGGACGCTCGCCAACTTGGATTCATGTGTTGTCACGTGCCAAATGGCATGCCGACGGCGACGGAATCGGTTGGGAAATCATATAATCTTCGTTAAGTGCTCCGGTAAGTACCATTTCGTGCGAATTTGACACGGATTTGAGATAAGTTTGAGAAATGTCGACTTTTGTAGGTCCGTGATGTTGATCGGCCGATTACTTCTTGTTCTGGAGACGTCAGGTAATATCGCTGATGTCAATCGATAGGAGACAATGAGAGGAACAAAATGCCTCTCATTTCTCTTCCAATTATTCGCGAATGGCCCTTCAATTTGATGTCCAAAATCGGCATGAGGACTGTTCATTCGCGCAAGAGGTTGAGGAAGAAGACGACACTGTAGCGAATCGGTTCGACTGGTCTGACCGGGCAGTCTGACCGATCCTAACCAGTAAAGGAAGCGGAGACAAGCCTAAGCGAGATGAGCAGGTATGCTATCCCTACATACATGGTGCTCATGGTCTTAAAAGGGGACTGCCTTTTTGCTCACTCATGCTCATTCTTGAAGCTCAACCCTTAAAGTGCCAAAAATTTCTAATTCACAAGTTCCACATAGTGGCAAGTGAAGAGCATATAGGACCAAACCAATCATACTACTGAATCAAAAAGAGGATTCTGGTATCCGAAGAACCATGCTTTGAGGAAAGAGGAAGAAAGGAAACTTATAAACTCATGATTTATAGGAAACACACTGATATTTTATATAAGGCCAGTTCTGCCGATTACAACACATTCGAGGGCTTTTTAAAGGTGTATAGACTTCACAAGACGAACAAACATTAGATACGCAGATCTACGAAAAAAACTAAAAAAAGTCTTCAGATGAACAGTATTGCTATAGTACTACTATAGTGCCAAACAGTGTTGCAGTATTGCTACAATGTCACTGCCACAGCAATGAATAGTATCTTGCTACAGTACTTTGCCACAATATTTTTTTCGAAAGTCTTCTGAAAACCTGCAGAAGTTTAGTCTTACACACATTCAAGACTTAAGACTTTAACACAGACTTTAACACAACTAAACAACGACTTCTCAGACTTTTATTATACACACGCGAAGTCAGTCTGAGTAATTCAAAGTCGATGACGATATGGGTCTGGATGATAATTGGCATCATCAGAGTCAGAATTGTCTGGGTCATCTTTATCTCTTTTGTACTTATTCAGTACCATTGTTCTTCGAGATAGGACAGTCTGATGTTCGGGTCTTCAGATAGTGGGGGACTATCTTCTTGTTCCGCCGTCTGCCTTTCTCCTGACAAGATATCTTCCATGGTGACCGAGTCTCGTGGATCTTATCGAGGGTCTTGAGAGCTGGATGGCATCTGAGGCTGAGGCCATAGTTGGAGCTAAGGCCACGTGGAGATGGATGGCTGACCTTAGGTGCTAGACGCAATATCCTGTGTAGGATAAGGATCCTTTGACAATGGTCCTCCCCAAGGGTCTCGAGTGTCGATGTCCATAGAACAACCTGGTTAGTTTTTCTGAAATGCTTTCAACGCATTAATGGTATGGGAATGAAATTTAAGCATATTCCATGAAAGATTCGTGTGTCGATATGGCCAAATTTCAGGGGAAATTTCCTGATTTTCGGCACATAGAACACGTTGGAGTTCTCTATTCTCATGCTACATAAATATGATGGATTTGGGAGTTGTGATGTGGGTTCAGAAGATTTGTCGATGAAGATTAGGCTTGAAGGTAAAAGAACCATAAGGCAACAGTTTATCTCGCAAATCACCTGCGTGACTAAAGTAAAGCCATTGTCTGTAAAAAATGACCGTGGTATGCCTTTCTAGTTCATCTCTTGCACAACATCTTTGGAAGATGAAGTAATTTTTCCATGTTGCTAAAGGCTGGAACCAAGTGAGCATTTCCGTTAAAGCTTACCGGTTTGAGAAATCTCCCATGAGTGCTCTGGACAGGACTTTAATAATCTTGTCTGTGGGAAATTAAATGGCAACAACATAAATGTTGAAACAATACCAAAAGAACCGTTTGAGGTCTTCAGGGAAATCATGATCAGGAGACCACCGCAAAACATGGATGAATGGATAATTTGGATTAAGATCATACGATCCTAACATCAATCCACCATAGTTACTGAAGATGCTGTAATGGTACTCGAACATGTAATACCTCAAATTTTCACAGAAATTATTATCTTCATTTTCTCTTGGAACTTCTGGGGGATAATTGTGAGAATTCCATGGAGTATCTCGCATAGGTGTAGTGCGAAATGTTTCGACTTTCATTAGAATTCTGCAAATGTACATGTTGATGGATTCAATCGGCTACTTGGGTCTAGACAAGAAGGCTGCAAAGACATTCTTTTTGCTTGCTATGTGTTTAGTATCAAAAGAATATTTTGAGAACCATTTGGCCCACCTTAACAGCTGAGGATGGAGAATCTGTTTCTGCTTGAATTTGAGCATTTAGGAAAATGAAGACATATCCATTTCTACCAAAAAGTGATGCCTCAAACTTCTTGATGTCATACTTGACTGCGAGAATCTCCTTAAAAGTGGAGTGGTAATGCATTTCTGCAGAGGTGAAACTTCCACTTTTGTAAGCACAAATGAAGCGCTTACCTTTGATTTCTTCAAGGAGAATAGTTGCCCAATACTTATCACTAGCATCGATTTGCAAAATTCTCTTGCCAGTGGAAGGAATTTGCAAAGGAGGTAGATTCTGCAATATTTCTTTGAGATAGGCCATAGCTTGTGTCTGCTTTGGTCCCCATGGGGGAGTATCTTTTTTCAACATCCTCTGAAGAGGATGAAGTGCTTTAGAGATCTTTGGCACAAAGTCTCAGAGATAATTGACAATTCCAAGAAAAGCCTGGACTTTGCTAACTGTCAAATTCTCAGAGGGAAATTTTTGAAGTTCTTCTGCAAGGTGAGGTTCTGGTCAATATGTGCCTTCTTTCAAATGCATGCCTAAGAACTCGATCTCTTTTTAAGCAAAAATCATTTTCTTTTGGGAAAGCATGATTCTGTGTTTTTGGACAATGTCAACGAACTGGGAAAGCAATTTACAGTGAGATTCTTCATTAGGACTATAAAGGAGAATGTCATCAATGTAAATCTGGGCATGTGGGAGGATGGGCTAAAAAATTCTTCACATGGCTTTCTAAAAGATGGATGGGCTGTTTTAAGACCAAAAGGGACAACTGTTGGAATGCAAAAATCGATTTTAGGACTGTCATCAGGATGAATTCTAATTTGCCAAAAATCGATTTTCAGGTCGAACTTTGAATAGATCTTAGCCTAAGCTAGGCTACCAAACAAAGAGTTTTTGTGAGGCAAAGGGAATTTGTCATCTTGAAGGAATTTATTCAAAGGTTAGTAATTGATCACTAATCTGAGCTTACCACGATTTTGTCCTGATCTCTTGTTCAGATAAAAGGCTTCACAAGCTCATTATGAATCAGAGGGTTCAATCAGGCCTTGAGAGAGTAGCTCAGCACATTCCTTTTGGGCCAAAGCAAGATGTTCAAGATTCATACTAGAGTGACTGGCTTTTGTAAGATTCACATCTTCGCTTTTTTTTTTTAATGGGAGCTTGACAAAGAAATTAGGATTTTTCCAAAGGGGGTTGGAACAAGTTTGGATAAACTGGGAATGAGACTCAGAGCAACATGATAAGAGAATTTGGGTAATTGGATCAAGAATTTCTAGTTGGATAATGAAAAGTCTCTGAATATCCACATACTCACGAAACCGATCACCAAACTGTAACCAGTGGTTTAATCCTTAGTTGGGAGTGCTGGGAAAGAATGTCCCAACCAATGTTGAGGTCTGTATCTGGGAAATTAGAATCAAGGATTTTTGTGGATATGGAACAACCTGGGAAGATTTGAAGTGTGTTGGTTTTGCTGCGAAATTTTGTGATAAAAGTATCACCAGAAGCAGAATGAAAATACTTTGTGTAAGGCATCCAGAATTTTTCTGGGAGTATTTTTACATCCATGAGAGATGCGGCCGCACTGGTATCAATGAGGGCAATAACTTGGATGGGTTTATCATCTTCTGAAGTGTGGATCTGGATATAAATATATGGTGAGTGGAAAACAGGTTGGACATGGAAAGAGTCGGAGATGGTATCAGGAAAAAAATGCAAAGATATCACCCGGGGATTCATCAGAATCTGAAGAGTATGTTTGAAGAGCAAAGAGTGTATCGGAGGAAGGTTCATCTTCAACAGAGAATACAGACTCGATGTCTTCATCATCCAATGGGATACATGTAGTGGACGAAATCTTTTGGATCTTGTAACTTCCTTAGCGCTTTACTTGGGGACAATTCTTCACAAAGTGCCCTTTCTTGTTACAAATGTAGCATCGTCAAATTTCTTCTGCTTTCTTGAACCAGAAGAATGATGCCGTTTCTTTCTTCGAAAGAACTTCCGCTTGCCTTTCTTGGATCTCTGTTTGCCAAAAGAAAACTTTTCAAAGGAGAATTTCTTGAATTGCTTATGTTTTTTATTGCCAGCACATGAGGGATCACCGCAGTCTTTTGAGTATTTGATCTTCCAATGGGGGTTGTCACAATTCTTTTCCAAAGAACTATTTTCTGGAGATAACTCTTGAAGACTTCTCTTATGTGACATATTTCTTCAATGGCAAGGTGGACAGACTATTGGATTTCTCCAAAAGTGGCATCTTTGGTAGTCTTGTTCTTGAGCTTCAGGGCTTTCTCAATAACTTAACTAATTTCTTTGGGAATGGAAGTCAGGAAAACTAACTTGAGATTAGGGATCAGAACCAAGCTAGTAGAAGAGCTTGATCATTTCTCTAAAGTGTCGATCCAGAACTTTTTTGGCCAGGGAACAACATTTTCTTTCAAAGAATTCTTTTCTTTTGAGTTCTTTTGAATCTTGGGGTTGGCCAATAAAGAAGAGATGAATGAGCTGAATGGCTTCATCAAAGGACATGGTTAAGAACTGAAGTTGGTCTCTTTCTGGGGCTAACTTCCACCAATCTTTCAAGGAACCAGTGAATCGGGTGACAAATTCAAGGAGAGCATCATAGGTATTATGTTCTTTAAGGTTTCTGGTAATCAACCAAGCATGAAACTCTTGGAGTCTTTCGGCCCATTTGTGATAAGGAATATCATCCAAAGTGAAGAAGTTGGACAAATAGGTTTTTGAGGATGATGAGTCATGGTAGGGCTGTAGAGGTGGAGGAGGATGTTCTACCTCAGGTTGGTCTTCTATTTCTTCTTCAATGATTGGCTCTGCTGGATCTACCATCATAATGACTGCTTCAATAGACGGAGAGCTAGAGTCATAAGACTCGGTATCAGGACTGGAAGAAGAGTCGCTGATAGAGATTTTAGGGGGAAAATCTTCTGGCCTAAACATGTAAATACTTAGTAAAACAGGAGGTGGTTCAGGTTTAGGATTGCAAGTGTATGGTTCAGGCAACTTGATAGGGCAGGAATTTTTCTTTACCCATTTGAGGATGGGTTTATAGAATGGTGAAGTAATTGGTTTCTTTGGTGGTGGAGGTGGAGGCTTCTGTTCATCTGGGGGACAAACAAATGGAGGTGCGAGAATTTGGGGAAGTTTGGGAGAACCATACTCAATCATGTATTGCCAACGGCCTCCTTCTCCGCCAAGAATTCCTACGGTCGGATCACCATCTAGGTACCTTTGGTAAAGAGAATATTTCTTCTTTTTCTTTTTTCTGGAGGAAGGTCTGTCATCCTCATCATCTAGGTTTGAACAGGAGGGACAAGAACAATCAACATCCCAAAAACAATGTCCGGAAGAATCCTTGAAATAATAAATAGGTTGTCCAAGTGCATCAAAGGATTAGACATAAGCTTTAGGGCAGGGTCTTCCATACTGACTGTTTCAGTTGAGCATAGAGTGAAGCGCAAGATGGTGGGGAAGGAGGGGAAAACAGAGGAAGAAGTGTCTTCCTTTTCTTTGAAAATTTTGATGGTAACTGTACCATCTTTTTTCTTGGTGTATAGTGGCTCGGAAGATTGGACAAGTCGGGAATTCTGGTGGAGTTTTCATAGTCGGTCACCTAACTGTCAGAAAGAAGTTTGACAAGCTAATCTCTTGAAAGTTGACGGGGGACGTGGATGCATGAAGTCTGGTCATTGTCAACAGAGATGAGCAAAGCAACTTCGGCACTGGGAAGGTTAAGATCAATGACATGATTTTGCACTCTATATACCATCTGGTAATGAAGAGTAGCAATTATAGCAGAGGTAGTTTGAGGAGCACCAGTGATCTGTAACTGGACCTTTAAAGCAGAAAGGAGGTTGGGATCTGCCAAGGCTATGTTAAAATTTAGGATGAGAGCAACAAAAACTGTGCCTACGTTCAGAGTAGTCTGAACTGTGCCGATGCAAGCATGCTGATATTCCAAAAAGCGAATATCCAAAAGAGCAACCCGTGCAACAACTAGCAAGCCTTTTTGTCCCTGCAAGGACAAGGCTAGTCTAATGGCTCCAAAGTGAAGATGAGTATAACCCTGCTGAGCCCACTGAGCAAGAAACTAAGGTGGAATCTGTAGAGTTACAAACTGCTCTTGCTGCGTAGATAGGATGGGGTGTTGATCAAATTTCGTGGACTGTACATATTCTTTGATAGAACGAGGGGTGTGTTTGAGGAGGTGTTTGATGGAATGGATAAGTGAGAAGGATGGTGGTTTACAAAAGGCAGAATATGAATTCACGAGGGGCAGCTGTGTGTTAGAGATTTTTCGATCATCATTCACATAAGATACCTCATAAAGATAGTCCATGTTGGAGGAAGTGGTTTTTTGGAGTTCAAGTGGTGGAGGAAGTGAAGCTAGGGTTTCTAACTGGACAGGAGTTGTAATATCTGTGGAGGATTCCATGAGAGTGTGAGTTTCTTCTTCCCTTTCCAGCTGATTATGAATTTCAGAATACTAATTTTAACGCAGTTTCGACGATGTATGGCTCTAATACCAGTAAAGGAAGCGGAGACAAGCCTGAGCGAGATGAGCAGGTATGTTATCCTCACACACAAGGTGCTTACGGCCTTAAAAGGAGATTGCATTTTTGCTCACTCAAGCTCATTCTTGAAGCTCAACCCCTAAGGTGCTAGAAATTTCTGATTCACAGGTTTCACATAGTGGCAAGTAAAGAGTATACTGGACCAAACCAATCATACTATTGAATCAAGAAGAGGCTTTTGATACCCGGATAACATGTTTTTAGGAAAGAAGAAGAAAGTAAACTTAGAAACTCATGATTTATAGGAGACACACTGATAAGGCCAGTTCTGCCGATTACAACGCATTTGGGGGCCTTTTATAGGCATACAGACTGAACAGACGTTAGATATGCAAATCCGTCCAAAAAAATGAAAAAACTAAAAAAGTCTTCGAATGAACAGTACTGCTACTTTTCTGCTATAGTGCCCAAAGTGCTACAGTACTACTACAGTGTTACTGCTACAGTGATGAACAGTAACTTGCTATAGTACTTTTTTCAAAAGTCTTCTAAAAACCTGCAGAAAACTCAATTATTCAATACTTACGACTAACCACACCAAACATGGACTTCGACACACCAAACAACAACTAAAGACTTTAGCACAACTACTGACTTAAGACTTTAGCACAATGACATTTTATTACACACGTGAAGTCTAAGCGTCTGAGTGGTTCAAAATCGATGGCGATCGGGGTCTGGGTGATAATTGGCATCGTCAGAGTCAGAACTATCTAGGCTGTCTTTATCTCTTTTGTATTTATTTCAGCACCATTATTCTTCGAGCTGAGACAGTCTGATGTTTGGGTCTTTAGAAAGTGGGGGACTGACTTCTTGTTCTGCGCGTGCCTTTCTCCGGACAAGATATCTTCCATGGTAACTAGATCTCGTGGATCTTGTCGAGGGTCTTGAGTAGAGCTGGGTGGCATTTGAGGTTGAGGCCATAATTGGAGCTGAGGCCACGTGGAGCTGGATGGCTGATCTTGGGTGCTAAATGCGATATTCTGTATAGAATAAGGATTCTGTGATAATGGTCCTCCCCAAGGGTCATCAGTATCCATTGAGGAGCCTGGCTGATTCTTTTGATATTCTTCAAGTGCCACAATAGTTAATGGATGGATCTTGAGTCTATCCCATGAAAGATTTGTGGAGGAATAAGGCCAAATCTCCAGAGGAATAATTTTGTTTTCTTGAAACAAAAATCGCTGAAGCTTTCACAACTCATATTCAAAAGGAAACATGGGCCTAGGTAAAGTTTTGTGGACATGAGCCTTTTGTGCTTGCACATTCGGCTTGAATATTGTTACGCCCGAAGATAGAACATATGCTTGTCGTTCTCCAGTAGGTCATGTGTAATGTCATGGTCTATGGAAGAGAACAACAGTGTCTTTCTGGCTCGGGATGCCCAATGCGACTTTGCTCAATGAAGATTTGACGCCATGCTTGCAATGGTTGAAACCATGTGAGCATCTCAATAAGAGCTTTCTGGTTGGAGAAATTTCCCATTAAGGCGTTAGAAATAACCTTAATAATCTTTTCTATAGGGAATTCAATGGCAACTGTACGGAGATTGAACAAAAACCAGAAAAACCATTTGAGTTCTTTAGGAAACTCATGATCAGGAGACCATTGAAGCAATCAGACGAAGGGATAGTCAGGATCAAGACCTCGTAGATTTAGCATTAATCCACCATAATCGCTGAAAATTCGGTGTTGGTAATTCCACATATGGGAATACATATTATCAAACAAGACATTTCGCTCAATCTGTTGAGGTACTTCTGGGGGATATGTATGAGAATTTCATTGGCTTTCTCGCATATTCTGAGTTCGAAAAGTACCAGGGTGTAGAGGATTTTTGCGAATATACATGTTGATTGATTCTGCTGGCTGCTTGGGTCTGGATAGGAAATCTGCAAAGACATTCTTTTTGTCTGCTATGTGTTTAGCATCACAAGAATATTTTGAGAACCATTCGGCCCACCTTAACAGCTGAGAATGAGGAATATGTTTCTGCTTGAATTTGAGCATTTGGAGAAATGAAGACATCCATTTCTACTAGAAAGTGATGCTTAATAAGGTGGTATTCAAACTTCTTGATGCCATACTTGACTGCGAGAATATCCTTAAAAGTGGAGTAGTAATGCATTTCTGCAAAGGTGAATCTTCCACTTTTGTAAGCACAAATGAAGCGCTTACCTTTGATTTCTTCAAGGAGAATGGCTACCAAATATTTATGACTAGCATCTATTTGCAAAATTCTATTGCCAGTGGAAGGAATTTGCAAAGGAGGCAGATTCTGCAATATTTCTTTGAGATAGGCCACATCTTGGGTCTGCTTCGGTTCCCATGGGGGAGCATCTTTTGTCAACATCCTCTGAAGAGGATAGAGTGTTTTAGAGATCTTTGGCAAAAAATCTCGGAGATAATTAACAATGCCAAGAAAAGCTTAAATTTGGGTAATTGTCAAATTCTCATAGGAAAATTTTTGAAGTTCTTCTGCAATGTGGGATCCTAGGCAATAGGTGCCTTCTTTCAAATGCATGCCTAAGAACTCGATCTATTTTTTAGCAAAAATTATTTTCTTCTAGGAAAGCATGATTCCTTGTTTTTGGACAATGTCAACGAACTGGGAAAGTAATTTGCGGTGGGATTCTTCATTAGGACTATAAAGGAGAATGTCATCAATGTAAATCTGGGCACGTGGGAGAATAGGCCGAAAAATTCTACACATGGCTTTTTGAAAAATGGATGTGGCTGTTTTAAGATCAAAAGGGACAACTGTCCATTGAAAGTGCTGATTTGGAATGCAAAAACCAGTTTTAGGACGGTCATCTGGATAAATTTCAATTTGGCAAAAACCGGCTTTCAGGTCGAACTTTGAATAGATCTTAGCATGGGCTAGGCTACCAAATAAAGAGTTTTTGTGAGGCAAAGGAAATTTGTCATCTTGAAGAAATTTATTCAGGATAATTGATCACCAATCTGAGCTTACCGCGATTCTGCTCTGCCCTTTTGTTCACATAAAAGGCTTCACAAGCCCATTGTGAGTCAGAGGGTTCAATCAAACCTTGTAAAAGTAACTCAGCACATTCCTTCTGGGTTAAAGCAAGATGTTTAGGATTCATACCAGAATGACTGGCTTTTGTAGGATTCACATCTTCGTTTTTTTTAAATGGGAGCTCGACAAAGAAGTCAGGATTTTTTCAAAGGGGGCTTGAACATGTTTAGATAAACTAGGAATGAGATTCAGAGTAACATGATAAGAGACTTTGGGTAATTGGATCAAGAATTTTTAGTTGGATAATGAAAAGTCTCTAAATATCCACATATTTACGGAACTGGTCACCAAATTGTAAACCAGTGGGTTTAATCCTTAGCTGAGAGAGCTGGGCAAGAACATCCCAACCAATGATAAGGTCTTTATATAGGGAATTACAATCAAGGATTTTTGTGGATATGGAACAACCTGGGAAGATTTGGAGTGTGATAGTTTTGCTGTGAAATTTTATGGTAAAAGTGTCACCATAAGCAAAATGAAAATACCTGATCTTTGTTTGCCAAAAGAAAAATTTTTAAAGGAGAACTTCTTGAAGTGCTTGCGTTTTTTATTGCCAGCACAAGAGGGATAATCGTAGTCTTTTGAGCATTTGATCTTCCAATGGGGGTTGTCACAATTTTTTTCAAGAGAACGATTCTCCCAGAGATAACTCTCGAAGACTTCTGTTCTATGACACTTTTCTTCAATGGCAATGTGGACAGACTGTTGGATTTCTCCAAAAGTGGCATCGGTGGTAGTCTTGTTTTTAAGTTTCAAGGCTTTCTCAACAACTTGACTAATTTCTTTGGGAATGGAAGCTAGGAAAATTGACTTGAGATTAGGATTAGAACCAAGTTGGTAGAAGAGCTTGATCATTTCTCTAAAGTGTCGATCCAGATTTTTTTTGGCCAGGGAACAACATTTTCATTCAAAGAATCCTTTTCTTTTGAGTTCTTTTGAATCTTGGGGTTGGCCAATAAAGAAGAGATGAATAAGCTGAATGGCTTCATCAAAGAACATGGTCAAGAACTGAAGTTGGTCTCTTTCTCGGGCTAACTTCCATCAATCTTTCAAGGAACCAGTGAATAGGGTGACAAATTCAAGGAGAACATTCATAGGTACTGTGTTCCGTGAGGTACTGTGTTCTGTGAGGTTCTTGGTAATCAATCAAGTATGAAACTCTTGGAGTCCTTCGGCCCATTAGTGGTAAGGAATATCATCCAAAGTGAAGAAATTAGACGAATAGGTTTTTTAGGACGATGGGTCATGGTAGGGCTGTAAAGGTAGAATTGGATGTTCTACCTCAGGTTGGTCTTCCATTTCTTCTTTAATGATTGGCTCTGCTGGATCTGCCATCATGATGTCTGCTACAACAGACGGAGAACTAGAGTCATAAGACTCGGTATCAGGAATGGAAGAAAAGTCACTAATAGAGATTTCGGGAGTAGCTAGAGGTGAGAAATTTATGGGTTCCACTGTAGAGATAGTAGGAACTTGATTTCTAAGGAAATTTTCCAAGGGATTAGAAAACATATATAAATGGGAAGGTTTATGAGGTGAGGATGACGAAGGAGATTGTTCTAGTGGAGCTGAAGGAGATGGAAGAGAGGTCTGTTTGTCTCTTTCTTTTTTCTCTTGATCTAACTTCCTAAGACGATCCCAAAGAGAAAGGATATTCATCTTTGGAAGAGGTAGTGTTGTGCTTAGGACAGCTGCAAAAGAGCTAAGACCTGAAGAGCTTGAAGAGAAGAATGATGTTGGCTTTGGAGTTGCTGTTAGGAAAAATAAAGGATCCAGAGCATGCAATTTCTTTGCTCTAAAAGAGTCTGTTGTTCTCGCAGTATTTGGACTTAGCGTCAAAGCTTCTCAATCTCAAGAGTTTGGTCTTCTAGATAATGGCTGGTATGGATCTGCTTTGTTTTCATCAAATAAAGCCTTTTCTAGAAATCTTCCAACATCTTCTTTGAGACAGATGTAGCATGGTCTACCCGATCAAGACGAGTAGCAACAGAGTTTATGGCTACATTCTGGGCTAGAGTATTCTCTATTTGCCAATTCAAGACAGCTTCCACTAGAGTAGGGCCTTTCCATCTTCCTTGAAGATCGACATCATTTGGAGCTAGGATCTTCGGAGAATGGAAGTATTTCTGCTGCTGGTCAGAAGAACTTTCAACAAGAGGAAATTTGAAGGGTGCTGCGCTTTCTTCAGAAGGCTGTAAAGGGAAAAAATCTTCTAGTCTGAACATACAAATACTGGGTAAAACAGGGGGTGGTTCGAGTTTAGGATTGCAAGTGTATGGTTCAGGCAGTTTGATAGGGCAAGAATTTTTCTTTACCCATTTGAGGATGGGCTTATAGAATGGTGAAGTGATGGGTTTCTTTGGCGGTGGAGGTGGCAGCTTCGGGTCATCTAGGGGACGGGCAGATGGAGGTGCAGGAATTTGGGAAAGTTTGGGAGAACCATACTCAACCATGTATTGCCAACGGCCACCGTCTTTGCCAAGAGATCCTACGGTCGGATCACTGTCTAGGTACCTTTGGTAAAGAGAATCTTTTTTCTTTTTTTTCCTAGAGGAAGGTCTGTCATCCTCATCGTCTGGATTTAAGTAGGAGTAACAGGAGCAGTCAACATCCCAAAAACAATGTCCAGAGGGATCCTTGAAATAATGGATAAGTTGTCCATGTACGTCAAAGGATTAGACATGAGGTTTAGGATTAGGGTCTTCCATACTGACTGTTTCAGTTGGACATGGTGTGAAGTACAAGATAGCGGGGATTGAAGGGAAGACAAAGTAAGAAGTGTCTTCATTTTCTTTGACAAATTCGATGGCAACCATACCATCTTTTTTCTTGATGTATTGTGGCTCAGAAGATTGGACAAATCAGGAATCTGGTAAAGTTTTTCATAGTAGGTCACCCAACTGTCAGGAAGGAGTTTGACAAGCCGATCTCTTGGAAGTTGACGAGGGATGTAGATTCATGAAGTCTGGTCATTGTCAACAGAGATAAGTAAAGCATTTTCAACACTGGGAAGGTTCAGATCAATGGCATGATTTTGCACTCTATATACCATCTAGTAGTGAAGACTAGCAATTATAGCAGATGCGGTTTGGGGAGCATCAGTGATCTGTAACTGGACCTTGAGAGCAAAAAGGAGGTTGGGGTTTGCAAAGGCCATATTGAAGTTTGGGAAGAAGGTAACAAAGACTGTGCCTGCATTCAAAGTAGTCTGAATTGTGCCGATACAAGCATGCTGATATTCCAAAAAGCGAGTATCAAGAAGAGCAACCCGTGCAACAAGTGGCAAGCCTTTTCGTCCATGCAAGGACAAGGCTAGTCTAATGGCTGCAAAATGAAGGTAAGTATAACCCTGTTGAACCCACTGAGCATGAAACTCAAGTGGAATCTAGAGACTTACAAATTGTTCTTGCTGCGTAGACAGGATGGGGTACTAATCAACTTTAGTGGACTGGACATATTCTTTGATAGAACGAGGGGTGTTTAATGAGGTATTTGATGGAGCGGATGGGTGAAAAGGATGGTGGTTTACAAAAGGCAGAATATGGATTCATGAGGGATAATTGTGTCTCAAAGATTTTTTTATCATCATTCACATAAGATACCTCATAAAGGTAGTCCATTTTGGAGGAAGTGAATTTTTTGAGTTCAGGTGGTGGAGAAAGTGAAACTGGAGTTTCTAACTAGATAAGAGTTGCGATATCTGTGGAGGATTCCATGAGAGTAAGAATTTCTTTTTTCCCTTCTAGAAGGTCATGAATTTTCAAAACTAACCAAATTGGTGGGGAATTTTCGCAATTTAAACCTCATAATCGAACTTAGGACATGAATATTATCTAAAAATGTGATTTTGCCCAAAAGTTCATGTCAATTTCTACAAAAGCCCTAAATTTGTCCTTAATTGCAATTCAAAAAATTGTGAAATTGATGGCCCAAACGGTCAAATTGAACCAAATCACCTATGTCAATCAATTCAGAATGATGAAAAACATAGGGTAGTGGTTTCAATTTATGAAGATTGCCCCTGAATTGAAAGTAATTTCAATTATGCCCAAATCTCAAGAATTAAATTGTAATTAAGTATGCAAGTTTGCTCAATTAATGTAATTGAGCAATTGGTGCAGATAATTGGGCTAAATTACAATGAGGGACAAATAGATTGAATGTCAAGATCCTAAAAATGTCAAAATTGTAAATTAAAAGACTCAATTGATTTTTTTTGCCAAATTCAATCTTACATGTAACAAAGTAACACAAAAAATTAAACTTGAATTTGGACTTTTTTATGAGGTCAAGAATACAAGAAAATTAAGAGAAAAATATTGAATATTTTTTTTCATATTTTTGTGACATCGAATGATATTTTTATTGAATTTTCAAGTGTTTTCTTTTCTAAAAATATGAAAAAAATATATATGAAAAATTATTTTTTTTTCTCAAAAATGGTTCCTTAGGCTTGTCCAAAGCCACCAAAGTTGATTTTTCAATTTTTTAATTTTTTATGAATTTGTTTATGAATTTTTTAAAAATAAACTGAAAAAAACTAATCGAAAATCAAGTGTGAACAACTACAAAGAAAAATATGCACAAATCTAGGACTATGATAGGGAATGTGGGCTCCAAAATTATCCTAGTAGAATTCATGTAGAGGTTGTGAAGAAGCCAGTGCCTAGTCATGAGACACAATTTAGTTGCATATATGTATGTTTCGATGCATGTAAAAAAGGATTCTTAGCTATTTGTAAACGAATGATAGGGCTAGATAGGTGTTTTCTAAAGGGCTTATGCAAAAGTAAGTTATTAGCTGCCATTGGGAGAGACGAAAACAACCAGATGTTTCCAATAGCCTAGGCTATTGTGAAGATCGAAAACAAGGACACTTGGTTCTGATTTTTAAAAAGTCTAATGACTGACTTTGGCATCACTGATGGAAGAGATTGGACATTCATATGTGACCAACAAAAGATAGTAATTTTTAATATCATTCGCTAATTGTAGCTTACAAATGTTTATTGAATTTGTAGGGACTTATGCCAGCAATTGCTGAGTTGATGCAATATGTTGAGCATAAAATGTGTGCTCCGCACATATATGCGAATTGGGCTAAGAAGTATAGAGGAGACCAACTACAAAGGTAATTCTGGCTAATTGCAAAGAGCACAAATATGGCAAATTTTAGAATTCACAAAGAAGCTCTATTTACCTTGTCACCTGAAGCTTTTGAAGCATTGTTCCAACTTGAAGCAAAGCATTGATGTAGAGCTTTCTTTAGTGAAGAATTTAAATGTGACGCCGTGTACAACAATCTTTGTGAGGCATTCAATGGCAGGATTATAGGAGCTAGGTGCAAGTCAATCATCAGTATGCTAGAAGATAGTAGAGTAATGGTTATGACTAGATTGCAAAGGCTAAGAGATGAATGTTCAAATTAGCCAACACAATGTGGGCTTAGGATTGTCAAGAAATTGGAAGGCAATATTGCCGATAGTAGGTTTTGTTATCCAACTTGGAACGAGGACGATGTGTTTGAGATAATGAATAATGGTAATACATATGTGATCCAATTGGAAAGAAGAAAATGTTTTTGTCGAGCATGGCAATTGACTGGTGTACCTTGTTGACATGTCATTTGTGCCATCCAGATAAAGCAATTCAATCCAGAGGATTATGTAGACAAATTACAAGAAAACCAACTATCTTGCTTTGTACCAATTTATGATGCAGCCTATAAGAAGTAAAAAATTATGAGACAAAACAAATCATGAACCCTAGAACCTCTACCACTGAAAAAACAAATCGGTAGGCCATAAAAGAAAAGGCAATTGGAGGAGATTGAGAGTTCTAGTAACAGAATGAGCAAGACTAGTGGGATAATTCGATGCTCATTATGCCATATGGAAGGGCACAATAAGACTGGTTTCCAACAAAGAAGCACCAACAAGGACAACATAACATAACACAAAGGAGCAATGATGCAGGGACATGTAAGGGCACCATAGGAAGTAATGCTACAGGACAAACTGCAGGGAGTGTTCCTCAGTCCACACAGAGTAAACTTTAGGTAAGTTGTTTCATTAGCTCATTGCCTTTCTATATAGTTGTTGTTGCATCATATTATTTATGTTATGTCATTTTGCAACTAAAAACAGGACACACCCAAGCTACGGGGACATGCAATGGCACCATAGCAAGCAATGTTGTATTAGCAAGTGCAATAACAACTCAATCCACACAAAGAAGCAAAATTCAAGTCAACTATTTGATTACTTCATTGCCTTTTTATGTAATTATTGTTGTGTTAGATTCATTCTGTTATGTCTTTTTTATAGGTAAAAAGAAGACACACTCAAGCTGCAGGGACATATAAGGGCAATGTAGAAAGCATTGCTGTAAAAGCAAGTGCAACACCAACTCAGTCCACATAGAGGAGCAAACTTAAGGTAAGTTGTTTGTTTGATTGGTTCATTGCCTTTTTCATGTACTTGTTGTTGCATTACATTAATTCTGTAATGTTATTTTGCAGGTTACAAAAGGACAAACTCAACATATAGGGCCATACAAGGGCAATATAGAAAGCAATGATGCAGAAGCAAGTGGAGGGCCAACTCATTCAAATAGTGTACAACAGATGAGGGGCAAAGATTAGGTCAAATAAAGTTTGAACGAACTGCAACATATGCACTTTGTCCATATAGTAATTATGTTATGTCATTATACAGGATGCAAAAAAAAAATCCAAAGATTTCAGAAAGTTCTACACCTTGGCAAACACATTGTGTAATTGGGAAAAGGATAAGAGAGCATGGCTATGGGCTATTTACAGACATCAATACTGCATGGTTATATTTCATGTAAGTTTTTTGTAAGTGGTATGCATTTATAAGTTATTTCACTGACATGGTAATTAATAAAAGGTTATGTGGTTGTATTGCAGCCTGAGAGAAGTTCAAAGGTACTATTATCTTAAGGAAACCTAACTCAAGAATTCGTTGCACCTAAAACAAGAAGCCAAGTATAAGCATTGATAAAAAAAAATCAACAATAACTACCTGTGCACAATCGAAGAGCTCCCAATGGTAGCTTCAAAACAGAGAGTACCATGATCACCTCGAAAGTAGACACATAAAAAAGCCCCAACAATAGGTTCATCAGGATCAAATGATCCCCCAAATATCACTACATATCTGAGCCTCCTACAACAGTGCCAAGCAAGAAAATGGCTCCTTTGATAGAGAAGACAGTTGGAGAAGAAACAAAACAAGATGATGTGCCTACAGTTTTAGTTCGGAAGAGTGTAAGACTCATGAATCATTGGAACACAGTTACAAGTGATTGGGTTCTTGAGATTAACTGATTTTGATGGAGGAGGAACTGTTAGTTTTTTGTTGTCTTTTTATGTTCATATTAATATTGTCAAGTGTCAATGTCTACTCCAGATTTTGTTGTTAGGGGGCTGCCTATATTTCTCCACATTTTGTTGTTAGAAAGCTATTTAGTTGTGAAAGTGTACACCATATATTTTGTTGTTAAGAGGCCTGTTTTGATATTAAGTGCGGCATTTTGGCTACTCATATGTGATCTGCAACAATGTTATTTATGAGAATACAACACCATGATGATGTTAATTTAAGAGAACATGATTTTCTCGATGCAAGTATATGCAATTGTTGAGTTTGATGTAAATGTATTATCTTTTGCTTTGAAATCTGCTGAACAGGATGTGCAGGATGTGTTTGACAAAGTGACACTGATACTTCACTTATGAACAAGTTGATAAACCTAATTGTTCACTTTTCAAAGTTCATGAACTCAAGTGTTCATTTTTAAAAAAAAAAGTGGCACTCAAATGACCATTCGTAAAGTTATTGAAACTTGTGCTGCTCTTTCAACAAATCATAGCAACCCTAAACCAGCAACACAACCAAATGCTCTACATCATTTGTTCTTGCTGCAGAAGCTATTGCATAGATGATGCATGTCAAACTCACTTTGAAACCACTCAGCTTCCAGGCCCCTACTTGTCTCCCCAATGAATTTGTCCACGCTTAGTACTAGGCACAAGATCAGACTAAGCGTGAGAGGAAGTGTTGAAATATATAAATATTAAATCACACCTTCTTCTAACAGCTTAAGCTTTTAGAGCAGTCGGCTGTGGTTTTATCAAACCTTACAACTTCAAAACAAGTCAGATCAAGAACTTCAAACTTCCAAGTCAACTGCAAAAAAGCCAACATTCCTGCGCACCAAATGTGACACCCTGAAAATTCATCTCTGGCAAGGTACCTGAAATCAATATAATGGATTGACGTCGAATTTCAGTCAATGGAAAATTTTGGATCACAAGAACTGAAAAGACAATAATTGGACGAATTTTGAAGTTTCAGTCGGTTTAAATTAGGTTTCGAAATTCTTAGCTGTCGCGAGTTAGGATTCAATCCTCGCGCTTGAGCCTAATCTCGACCAAGCCTAACCCTTGAAATTACCAAATTACCCCTCGTCCAGTGTACCAAATTTTCATTCAGTCCCGATTTGTCAAATTACCAAAATACCCTCTATTATTTGCACAAAAAAACAAAAATGCCCAAAAGTCTTCATGTGGACCCCCTCTCTCTCTCGGTGGAACGCCCCCCTCCCCCGACCGACTGCTCCTCCTCCCTCTTCCTCTCCTTCCTCCGACGATTTTGTGCTGTCACCACCCACCACCGACGGCCACCACCTCCAGTCACCTCCTACCCTCGCCACCGACCCATCCCCAGCCGTCGCTTGCCTCCAGACGACCGCGAAACGCCCCGAAAGCTCCAGCCCTTATTTCAGTCACGTTGACCCAAGAGCCTCCGACTTTCCCTTGGTCGTTTCTGGCGCCACCGCTGCCACCCAACACCTCTCCGACATCCCCCTACCTCCCCTCGACATCCCAACGCCGCCTCGCCGGCCGTCGCCCACTGGAGCTGCAGTAATCGGCCCTGAGATCCCCGATGCCCTGTTTTGGAGACCGATCGGATTTCTCTTCGATCCAATCGTTTCCGGCGACGCCGCCTCTCACCGCCTCCACCAACGAACTCCTAAGGCCCCTCTCCTTCTTCCCTGAGCTAGTGGAGACCGGCCACCGCACGTAGCGACTGAAAATCCGCCAGAACCGCCGCCCTGTTCTCGGCGCGCTCAAACCATGCTATACCCGATTCTGTTCGTCGTCGATCCGCCGCCTCCGGTCTCCCTCCGCCGCGGCCACCGGTCCCGATCGACTCCCTCCGACCACTTGGTGCTTCCACCGCCAACCCCTGAGCCGACCATCGTTCATCACTCGCCAAATCGGCCGCCTCAACCAAGCCGGCCTTACCCTGCCCGGCTGAGTGCCCTGTTTGGGCCGATTCGCGCGGACCGTGGCCCATTTTGGCCTGGGTCGAGTGGCCAAGGTCCTGGGCCAAGTGACCGGGTCCGTAACCGGGTCCATGGGCCATTTTGGCCGAGAACTTTAGCCGTAGATCGAGAGTTTTGGGTCATCGTTCGAGGAATTTGGCCATGATCCACCGTCGCCGTCGTCGTTGAGACTGTCCGAGCCGACTCAATTGGTGAGTTGACCCTAATCCTTGGTTAGGACGCTAATTATGCCTAGGATTAGTCGATTAGGGAATTTAGGTACACGATCAAGGTCGGTTTAGATAGAAATTGTGATTAAGTTAAATGGCCAATCGATTAGGTTAGCCGGTTGATTACTTTGCATGTAATTAATTGTGATTAGTTGAAATTGACTGATTAATTGATTTGATTATGTTCGATCGCGAGCGAGCGACAGGTTAAAGACGAGCCAACGTTCGACATTATTAATTAAATCGATTAATAAAGGATTATCGTACGAATTGAGCTTTATATTATCTAATTGGAATTAAATGCTCGTGATTGATTCTCTGACTTTTGTTGGCTTTATAGACTATCTGGATTGACTGTTGGACTTTGATTGATGATTGTGGGTTAATCGCCCTATGTGAGATTGTGGTGACTAGAAGGTAGTCTGCATATACATATGGCCATGTGTGAAGTCAAAAGACATGTTTTAGCGTGAAAATAGCCTTCGGCCCGATCTTTTACATGCATCCGGCTTTAACCGAAGATAATGAAATGGGTTGATTGTTGGATGTGTGTTGTGTGGTCATATGAGGGAACGATGATGCTTTTCTTGGCAAGTTCGTACTGTACCAATTGTATAGAACCATATGACTTGCCAGAAGCACGTCAAATCTGGTCCGGTGCTAACTAGCACGGATGCAGGATTGGTCGAATGCCGGTCGCAGCTTGTGATGGATCGACGCCCTGTTTAGGGATGTCTACTTGCTGGTGCCGTGCCAGGCGCACCGAAGACACCTCTTGTAGTAGCCGTTGCCGAGAGAAAAGGGACGTAACCCGGTTTGCCGGTAGAACGCTCGATTGCATCAAGGTGCTGGATCGCGTTGTTTGTGTGAGTCACATCACGTCTTCTTTCGCGTAGATCCTCTCATGTGCCGTGGGCACGATCATCGTTAATAAATGGACTTGTGTGATGTCTCGTGCGTACTTGTGGATGAGATGCTTGTTTGGGTGATCGACTGATTGGCTGTGAGTCGAATCAAGCATTGCATTATGTGTGGCTAAAGCTAGCAAGTATGCATGTGGATTGTTTTTATATCGTGACTGTAACTGGTGTTATATGCGGTGATTTGTTATTGTGAGACTTCCGTTAGGATGCCCGGGCGAATCAGTTTCCTAACCAAGCTTAGGCTTAATTCATTGAGATTTATTATAACCCCGTCGTGGGATAATATTTTCAGGTCCCAAGTGACGAAGTCTCGTGGACGCCAAGGATTGACGTTTGGATTAGTCATCTGAAATAAAATGAGAAGTTAGTCTTACCTAACTGAGTACACCTGCTAAAGTCTTGTCTAGTCACCCCGAAGTATAGGATTGTATATATACGGAAGTAATGTCGATAGGATCAAGATTTATTTGTAGTGTTTGACTCCTACTATTCTATTCCTATTTGTTTTATTTGTCAGAGAGTTGATACGTTTCCGCATGCTTAAGTAAGTGGTAGGTTGATAGTGTGCCTGGAACGCTATCTCTATGACATCATGGTGATTTGGCAAGGGATGTCACGGGCTCAAGAGTCGGGGCGTGACACCAAACATAAAAAACCAATTTCTAGAATTTTTTTTGCACGAATGTATGTTCTTGCTACATAAAGTGCAGCATAAATCATAGGTCATTTATCGTTTATAAGCCAATAATAATGCAGAAATTGCATCACCAATATCCAAACCAACCATTGTCCATTCAATCAAACCAGCAAGAACACCATTTCTACAAAATCGACCATATATGGCCATTCAAACCCACTGAACTAGACTACTCGATTCACCTAATAACAACTAACAATCATTGCTCTAAATACCAAAACACGGAGTTGTTGCTTCTTAGAACTCATCTTACATTATGAATGCAAACCAGACGACACTCCACAACAACAACAACAACAACATAAGCAACACTCCAAAAATATCCCTTTAAATTTTCATCCTTGGAACTTGTTTCTTCAAATGGTTAACCAAATATTCTAAACTCTTGATTTCTGCTTGCATTGAGTTGGCATCATCCAAGTCATCTGTCAATGCGAGTAGAGCCTCATGACATCCTTCCAGTAGCTATAAGATCTCCTTCTTTGCTTGGCTGGAAAATTTTACGTCAACCCACAAGAAATATCCACAATTGAAGCTTTCTCTACGCCTAGTGCATCCAAAGAACGTTCTCCCAAGATTATTTCACGTCCAAGCTGTTCTCATTGGATTTCGTAGCCCACAATAATAAGAATTTTGAGTTCCATCTTCACTTTACTCGTCGAATCTTGAGCCACTTCTCCTGATTATGCTCTCCATTGTGAATATAATGAGGTGCTTTTCCCCAATCAAGAGAATTTCAAATCAGGGGTTGGAGTTACGGTTAGGGTTCTTGAATGATTTGTTTTCAATTTGCCCCAATTAGTTGAAGAAGTTAAGTTCTTTCTTCAATATGGTATCTTCGTGTCTCTATTGCTAACTTCAGCTTTCCGACGAGCCATGCAGGATAGTTTACTATTAAAATAACGTCATGTCAGATTTACGACGTGCTAAATCAAAGCTTGGCACTTAAATGAACATTTTTTTTTTCAAA
This sequence comes from Rhodomyrtus tomentosa, assembly GCA_028455895.1. Taxonomy (NCBI): domain Eukaryota; kingdom Viridiplantae; phylum Streptophyta; class Magnoliopsida; order Myrtales; family Myrtaceae; genus Rhodomyrtus; species Rhodomyrtus tomentosa. Next base: position 3,705,075 of record JAPCWY010000003.1, on the reverse strand, counting down.
TTTTTGGCACTCAAGTGAACGTCGTACAAAAGTTATGACACTCACATTATACTTATCACAATTTTCGATGAGACAAATTGCTGACGTCACTTAAATGATTGATATTCCAAATTTGTGGCAATTGAGTGAGTGAAAAAAATTTATGGCACTCAAGAGAGCGATGTACGAAAATTATGACATGCAATAATTAACATGCAAATTATGATGACATGGCAATGTGAGGATAACTATGACATAAAATTAGGAAACTAATTTTATATACGAGATATGCATAAGACATTTTCGTTATTTCCTTTTAGGATAAATAGAAAACTACTTAAATATGTGATTAATTTCATGATTCTACAACTCTATACTAGGAAACTAATATGAATGACATTTATTTTAAATGTAATTTAATTATTGTGGGGAGAAGAACTGCAGGAGTGCTCTAACTTTCAAACGACACTAACTTGAGTACTGCAATTTTTTTTTACTCACTTTAAATGTCACATCAAAGTAAAATCGATCATTTGAGTGTTATTTTTAGAAAATCATCTTATTTGGATTTTCTATTTAATTTTTTAGTCCCATGTGAATTTTATTATTATTTTCTTTATTTTTGAATTTTTCATTTTTTTCTTGTTCTTTTTTTCCCTTGGCCAGCGAGGGTTGCCGGCAACCCTCACAGGCCACAAAACTTTTGCCCTTGATCGGTGGGGCCGTAAAGGGCCTTGCTAGATTTGGGTGAGGGCGTTGTACCCCGCTATCCCTGGGCAAAAAAACTAAGAAAAAAGCAAAAGAAAAATAAAAAAAAAAATCTACATAAATATAAAAAGTTTCCATAAAAAAAAAATCCCGAAGATGCCATGCAGATGTTTGGATGTCCACACCAAATTTCTGGTGAGGTAAATCACTCATGGCATTTAAATGGTCAATGTTTTAAATTTTGACACTTAAGTAATTGTACGAAAGTTATGACTCTAAAATGAGCGCCACACAAAATTTATGACACTTCTACTGCTCTTCTCCCTGTTTTACTTTCTCTTTGCACATTTCAATTTTCATTAGCAGTTCATGTAGTTCCAGTCATTGAGTAAGCATAGCCTCCAAGAATGCAAGTCACTTATTCTAATTCAATGAAATTTCATGCAATCTTCTAGCTGTTCCCAATCTATCGTTTGCACGTTATTTAGTAATTCGAATTTTGCAAAGTCCTTGAGATTTCTAGGCATTTTAGAATCCATTTACTTTTGATTCGAAATAAAACTTAACAATATAATTATTCATCGACATCCTTAATTGAATTTGGGATAAGTGCACCGAAAGTCATCAAACATGTCACAAAAAGGCGATTAAGTCTTAATACTTTCAAAAAGTGCAATCAAATTATAAAATTAATGCAATCAAGTCTTTCTATTAACTCTGTCGAACTACGCTAACGAGAAACACTAGCATAATTTTTTTTAAAAACAAATTGTTCTCTACAACTTGCCAGCAACCTTACGAAAAAGTGAAACATAATACTAAAACGATATTGTTTTGGTCTAAATTTTATTTTTACCAAAAAAACCAAAATCTTAATTAAATTGGATTTAAAACAATAGTTATTTTTTCTTTAAAAAGGCCACGCCGGCCCTTTCCGACCACAGTGGAGTGGTAGCAACGGCAAGGGCCTACGGCCTTGGCCTTTTTTGTTTTTCTTATTTGTGTTCTTTATTAAAAGAAAGATTAGCTTTGTTAATATAATTTAATTGATGTTTTAGTTAAAAAGTTAGAATTTTGGCCCAAATGACGTCATTTTGGCATAAAATGATTTAAAATACCACTTAAAAGAGAGAAAATAAGAAAAAAAAAAAGCCACGTTGGTCTTCTTCGCTGATTAGTTAGATGGAGTAAATAAAAAGACCTGATTGCACTAATATGACAAGTTTTATTATTTGATTGTACTTTTTTAAAGATTTGGGATTCAATTATACATTCATGACAAGTTTTAGGGCTGTCAGTACACTTATCGCAATAAACTTTTAATTGAAACCATTTTCTATCTATCACAGCCCTGCAATATTTCACGTAACAAATATCTAAAAAAGTATGAGTCTTGTAACGAGTGTCCTGTAAAATATTTTCAATACATTGACTACCCATATTGAACTGACAGCCTTCTTTAATTACATGTGTTAACAAAATCCAAGAATGATACATAGTTTCTATCCATGAATACATTCTCGTTGCAAGCAATCACATGCCATGAAATCTTACTCCTTGCGATGTTTTAGATGGCTAAAAGCTCTAAATAGCTTGTTGTCCAAAGAGAAGAGACAGAAATGGTTAAGGCGGAAATGATGGTGGCGGTGACGACACTAGCGAAGGCGGCAAAAACGGCGTCATCGTTACATGGTTGTGGTGAGATGTAACAAGAGATGGTGGAGTTGGTTTTTTTCATTGTTTTGTCGTGATATTTGAAAAGTTTCTAATGAACTTAATTCTACGAGTAATGTAGTTCTAAATTTAAACTCCTTTTCAAGGATGATAATTGTTGCAAATAATTCCATCCCGCATGGAACCAAGTCCTAGGTCCGGGGACGGGTCCATGCTATGTGGTGGGGCAATTGCCCCCATTCACACTTTGATGACCTACTGATATATCTTAAGCCTTTGAATATTTCATTTTTGCCCCCACAAGAGTTCTAAGAAGCCTACAAGACAAGCTATTATTGCTCATTCCATTTCCTTAATTTTTGCTAGAAATCATTGAAGTCAACTGTAGCTATCGGGAAAAGGGCCCTCGTATTTACTTAGACTAGTAAAAATCTATAATCAACCTCTTTGAGTTTGCCAGTAGGATTTGTCAAAATACATCATCAACCGTGAAGTTTGCCCCGCCTAAGAAGGATTTCTGGATCTGTCCCTGCCTAAATCCGTCCTAAAGTGTCCTTTAATGGTTATGTATTGTGCTTCAATCACCTGTCCATTGTTTCACCCACAATTTTACTTTGTAGACAGCACGTGGAAGAACCATTTCACAAGTTATCCTGAACCACAATAGATGCATCTAAATTTTAAAGTCACTTGTGCTAGAAATGACATTTATACTTATAGGTTGCACGCACAATCAATCATGGTTTACCTCATTGACTTCAGGAGCTAATGCCTTATCAATCCCTCAAAATTTTAATGTGGAACGAGATCAAGAATCAGAGGAATTAGGAAAAAAGATTAAAAAAGTGATAAACTTATTGCATTAGTGTCGATTCAGTCCTCAACCTTTTAACGGTGTCAATTTAGTCCTAAACCTTTTTAAATTAGAGCAAATTCAGACCTTCTGACTAATATTTGTTGGATATTGGTGACGTGGAGGTCTAACGGCCTATGTAGTACGGAAGGCACTGAAGTTGATATTTTTTTAATGATGTTTTAATGATTTTTTATTTGCTTGTTATATATTTATTTTTGTTTTCCCCTTCCTTCAATGGCCAACGAGGGCTGGCTTCGCCGAAAAGAGGGTGGCCCTTGCCTGTAGGGATGATCGGTTCCAGCTTGGAGCCTATCTTGTTATAATAGGTTCTCAATTTTTGGAACCTAGAACATACCTTGTTTGCATTGAAACTTGTTTTACAATATACCATATTTTTTTGGTCCGATTCTAGAGTTTACTCGAGAACCTTTTTTTTTTTTTTGGTTCTTTTTTTTTTGTTTCATTTTTTGCAGCAAAATAATATGAATAGTAATGACACTATTCAAAACAAAAGATGAATGACAAAATCACTATCTAGAAAAAGTAACAATTGCTATGAGAAAAGGTGAATGAGTGCTGCCATATTGCTGAGTCGCATCTAATGAGGTTATATTTTAGGGGAAAAACATGTTAGGGCTTGACTTTTTAAGTCATGGAACTTGTTCTAAAATCAGTATGATTCGGTTCGATTCTCAAGTGGGTATTCACTCGGAATCGAAAATCAGACATGTACTGACTGGTTCCCAAAAAATGGAACCTGTTCCTGGATCTATTCCAACAATAATTGATTTTTGATGTGTTTTTTCGGTGGTCTGATCTGGTTCCCAAGTAGAGCCGGTCATGTTGCACACCCCTACTAGCCGGCCACGGGAGAGAAAGGGAAATAAAGATAAGAAAAAGAAAGGACAATAAGAAATTTAAAAAAATCAAAAGAATAAAATGTTGTTTAAAAAATGTCAACATCAGTGCCAGCCGGCCGTCCGGCACCATGTTAATAGTATCCTGCTAAAATTAGCCAAAAAGACTGAATCGGCCCTAGGTCTGGCATCATTAATATGTTAGGACTAAATTGGCACAAATAAAATATGTTTATGACTATTCAGAGACCTTTTTTTTTCTCTCTCCAGAGAAATCATAACCTGGAGCTTTTTAGCTCAAGGCAAGATTATGTAGGAAGAGAGACGACTTTAGCCTCAGGAAAGAAAGTTCCTGAGGCACTGCTCCATGGGCTCCTGATCACAATCTTACATATTACGTTGCTTTTTGTTGAAAGCTAGAGCTACTTGGCCTCCTTTTATTGCAATCATCTGGAGCCTTTTTCCCCCATCAAACTTATTAATAACAAAAAGGATTAAAGAGGAAGAAAAGGAGGGACTTCTTTCTGTGGGTACTTTAAAAAAAAAAAAATTAAGGTGCTATCGGGTATGGATTGGTTCACATCAACTTTCCACTCCATCTTTTTTCCTCCCTACTTTCAATCCCATTGGCTCCAAGAGGGAGTCACCTTTCGGTTTGTGTGTATAAAAGACCCTTCACGAACGACGTCTCTATCGCATAACAATACATGTGGTATTATTCGCTCGTCGGCGATTAACTTGTAAAAAAAATTAGGTTGATATCACGAAAAATCCCAAACTAATACACATGTGATAAATTTACCCTAAACTATTTTTTTTTACCATAAAAAACCCTCAAACTGGCACGTTTGTGACCAATTTGTCTCAAACTATTTTTTTACCACAAAAAATCCTAATTTACCCAAAACTAATTTTTTTTATCACAAAAAAACTCAAACTGGTACTCATATGATAAATTTATCCTATGTTAGTTTCCGTTAAATTGAGTTAATATCTCGAAAATTTTTAAGTTGATGCACATGTAGCAAACATAGGATAACATATACATCCGACAATTGCCACGTGTTATCCAACTCAATAATTTGACGATGAAATTTAACGAAAATTAATGGAGGGTAAATTAACCACAATTGTATCAGTTTGGGGGTTAATTTATCACAAGTGTACTAGTTTTGGTTTTTTCATGATCAAAAAATAGTTTGGGATAAATTTGTCGCAAGTGTGTCAGTTTGGGATTTTGGTGGTTCTAATCCTAAAAAAATTGACTGATAATTTGAGGAATTAGCATTTGCTAGGCTTGCCTTTAGCTCCTTCATACTAAAAATTGTTGTTATACGAAGGCAGAGTAGTGCAAAGTTCCGTTGCGTTAGGTACAAGGACGAGTTGTTAATTCCATATCTTGGGAGCGCAACAGTCAGTTCTAATTAAATGTGTAGACTATTTACTTGTTATAAACATTACATCGTTGGAGTTGTAACAGAGTGAATTAGACTTCGGTAAAATGAGTTCATAAACGGGATGGAAATTATGTTTAGACTATTTTCTTTCTTGTGTCATGGAAATTTTTAGTTAAAAATGGACGAACTTAAATATAGGAATATCTTTAATAATTTGTAACAAAAAAGATGGATGCACTTTGAATCATGAGTAATAATTTCGTCCAAATTATAACTTTTGATTTGTGGCTTGTTAACATATTTTATTTACTTGTAAATAACAGTTACCAAAACACAAGAAAAACTCTAGCTCTCACACACACACATATATATAGAGAGAGAGAGACTAACTAATTATCCTTAATGGCAATCCAATGCGTAAAAAAATAAGATCCTGCACTTAATTAGCATCGAATATGATCCTGACAATCACTTAGCATATAGTAATAAGTTAAGCGTTCTTCATGGAAAATATGCGATGCTTTGTTCCTTTGGAGTGGCTAGTTCATCGCTTTCACACATTACATTCTCCTTTTTCCTTCTAATACCACAAAATCCACCTAAACGAAATCCGGATCCAGCCCAAGCTCAAACCCTCCCATCAACATCACCCATGGTCGCCGTGTGGTAGGCCCCTATCACCCCCGGACATGCCACCGCCTCATGGCCGGCAGCCACCACCAGCAGTGCTCGTCTCTACCTTCGTCTCCTCTCTCTCTCTCTCTCTCTCTCTCTCTCTCTCTCTCTCTCTCTCTGTAAAAGACGACTCGATGCCAGATCTGGCAAGCTCGATGCAACGGATCTGGGCCATCTCTGCCACGGTGGGGAGCATATTAGGGTTTGCATGGTTTTGAAGAGATCAAGGAGACAGAAGACGAGAGAGAGAACAAGAGGATTGAGATTAATGTTAGGTTCTATAAACTGGTGCATAGATTGGTTACTTTTAGATGATCAAAACTAATGGGAATGACAGTCACATATCCTAACAAAAGCATTAACGTGGTAGCCCTGCTGCAACAAAACCATTCCCAAAATAATACGAGTAGAAAGAAAATGGAGAGGGATTAGTCTTATCCGAAATGGGAAAATCAACCAACTAGTCGTAAAACATGTCAAGTCAGTCATAATTTGTTTTTTTTTAAATCGATTTAATCCTTTTAGTCAATTTGAAGTCGCCGATGTGGCGATCAAATCATCGATGGCCGTCCTAAATGGGCCCAACGCCATGTCGATGATTTCAAGCGAATTCCGGCCCAAATTGATTAGAAGACAACATTAATATTTTCAACGAGGTATAAGATTAAATGGACAAGATTGAAAAGTTATGGACTGAATTGATATCCATACACTAGGTTTATGACTAATTGAACAATTTGTCCTATCCAAAATTGATGCCCAAGTTCAAGCTCTTCATATGATTTCTGAATAACTTTTTCCCTTCGATAATCAATGAGTTAGAAGCTTATAAAATAGATGCTCAAACATATCTTCTTGCTTTCTCATGTTATAATACATTTTTCCAACCTTAAATATTTAATTCTTCCGTGACATATCTTTTCAGCTGATGATCTTGCCACCACCTTGCTTCACGCCAATCAAAATTTGTCCTGATAATTTCCCCAGGTAGCCATAAGACGTACCCATGCAAGCCCTACAATGTTTTTTTCCTTTCTCTTTCTTTTGTCTAATTTTTTAACAAGAGGTCTGGCCTCTTAGACTCTTCGAGCTCTCTAATAAATTTTAACGACTTGACAGTTTCCTTGTTCCACTCATTCCATGAAATTAAAGAAGTTCACATTTTCAAAAGAAAAATCACCAAAAAAGTGTTAAATCTAATGTATTTTCGTCAATTCAATCCTAAATCTTTTAATTGTGCCAATTGAATTGTAAAGATTTTCATAATTTGCTAATTGAGTTCATCTAATCAATTTTGATCAGAAATCGCTGACGTGAAATATAGCCGTCCTACATGACACGACCATTGCTAACATTGATATTTTTGAATTTTTGGAACTTTTATCAATTTTTCTTTTTCTTTTTTGTTTGTAATCTTTTATTTTTATTATTGGTTAGGCCCGACGACCCCTATTGACCATGTGGTGAGTTTAGCCCTCGCTGACTACAAGAGAGTCACAAAGCCCTTGTCTAGTGGCCTACAGGTGGGTCTTAACCGATGGCCGACAATCCTTTGCCAACCCCTAAACAATAGAAAAAGAAAGGAAAAATTAATATTTTTTAAAAAGGTAGAAATTATTAAATTAATATTTTAAATATCCACATTAGCGCCGGCCGTGCCATAAAGACGGTCAGGGTCCACGTCGGCAAGATTTTTAGCCAAAATTGAGTGGACTCAATTGACAAAACATGAAAAGATTTTGGCTCAATAGGCAAAATGAAACGATTTAGGATCCAATTGACAAAAGTGAAATAGATTTAGGATTTTTATAGTAATTTTCTCCATTTTCGTGCTCCTGATGATAACTCTAAAACTAATGTTTAGAGCATGAAGCACGGCTATTCGAATTCCGGTTATAAACAAGAAAATGATATCCTTATCAACGAAGCAATCGCCGTGGCTATGCAAGCCCCAAGGTCGCTTTCTTGATGCAAGACATGAAACTTCTATCGACCTACTTTAGCAAAACTTATATATTTAAATAAATAAATAACCCACCAGTGAATCAGCCACCAAGGCAACAAAGGCACCTATGCTTTACACAAGAAGCTACCCTTTCCGTTTCCTCCTTTTATAATTTGCTCAACAAGCCATAAGGTCCACGGATTGCTGAAAACTGGGGACCACTGATTAAGCTAAACCCCAATTGCATCACCCTAATCAGTAATCAATGCGCAAAAGCGAAATTTACCCTAGCCGTACATTTTCTCCAAGAAAGGAACGCTTCGAATCCTTCCAATGAAATCGCGACATCTAACTGAAATTTCGTGAGGACCTATCAAGAGAAAATATATTTATGAAGACCTATCAAAGTTAGGTGACAAAATAAGAAAACATTCCAGCGCCTAAAAATCCAATTAAGATGAGAGATCCATTATCGTAGTGGCGGCCACTGTCCAGTCTAATGTACATTGCCTTCCCCGCACTCCCACCCCCCCCCCCCCCCACCCCTTCCCCTTTTGAAAACAAACAAATGATTAAATAGATAAAGCAAGCATGGATGGGGGGTGAGTGAGGCCTACTAGAAGCGTGTCAAAGTAAGGCACGAGTCTATCAACTTTTGCAGGGCCAAATAAAAACAAGAGGTCGAATAAAATTATGTTAATTTAGAATTTAGATGAGACAAGCAATTTGCACGCCACCCCTCGAAAGGAATCGGTAAATTTAATTGTCTTAAAAAGTTGGTCGTGAAAAGAATGCTAAAGTTAGTGCTTGTGTTAATTAATTGTGGGATTATGGGGGGTGATTGCTTGTTTAAAGATGGCCAGCAACCAATATAAGGAAAGTGATAATTAACGACTGTTGACCTTATTTTACATGGTGTCGGATTTTCCAGGCGGTGTTTAGAGTCTAATCTCCCCACTAAAAGCTCGTGGTCCCTTTGGTGGCAGCCCTACGAAATGTCAAATAGTCAAAAGCAGACGACCGTGGGAGGGTTAAGATTGCTTCGTGTCGTCAACCCAATTGCCCGAGGAGGGATTGATTTGAGATTTGAGATCCCACGGACGGGATAAGGAATGTCCGAGGGCAAAGCGCTATTCGGATTTGATGATTGGTTATCGCGGCTTTCGCAATGAAATCCGGATTCTCTGCCTTTAATTGATCAAGACAGGGATACTCATATCTCCTGCAATAAGGGGGGATTTTTTTGTGTTTTTTTGGGAAATGAGAACGGACGGCCCTGATTCAATCAGGGCACCCCTGCCCTTCGCAATGTCGATCAAAAAGGACTGTAGCTTTTCGTGCAAACTTTTGACAGTTGTTGACCTAGGGCCTAAATCATCTCATGGAATAAACTGTGATTCAATTGGGTAGATTGGTAATTAGTTGTTATGACGCCGGAAACATGCATGTACCATCTCGCGGCTGCACAACCATCGCGGAATGATCGTCGTTTTTTTGCCTAAGGACGGCAACCATCTCACCGTGTTGGGGGGGTGATTGTGATGGTTCATGACTTCGAGGTGAGAGGGAGGGAGGGAGACCTGTGCGAAGTTGGTCATTCCAATCAAGTGATTGCACATCCTATGTTGTTTACATCCGAATTTTAAACCAAACACATGAAAAAGATATACTTAAAAAGGTTAAAAATAAGTCGTTCACAAACGAAACGTTGAGGGAGTTCTTTTCATGCTAAGCAACCTTTTGTGTGTTTTCCCTGCAAATAGTTTGCTTCAAGTCATTAGGATGAAAGTTCCTTGTTTCCCCAGAGTCTCTACAAAAAGCTAGCTCACAGACTCTTCCAGATGCACATGCACACCTCCTCAAGTTTTATGTCAGTGCCGTGAGAAGCAATTTTCTCCCTTCGTTTTCCTCCAATTCAAAGGACCGCGCGGCTGCTACATGCGTATAAAAACAAAATTTCCACATTTTTTTCAAACACAATGTTAAGGTATGACTTGACTATTTTCACTGCTTCTGGTTCTTATACTTACACCGGTTATCTTGCTCGCCAGTCATCTCGTGGTGTGACCGAAAAGCGAGCCAACAGAGGCATTAGCAAGTTTTGCTGTGCAGTGTCCCATTTCCTCAGGTTTCGCATTACCACCGGCAGTTTTGATTGAGCATCATAATTGATACTGCCATCAAACTCGAGACCATCTGCATTTCTAAAACTACTCAATCACCTTGATTTCTCATTTATAACTCGAATGTACAAGCTACTCTTACTCCTCGGAGAAAGGACAACAATCGCTAATTGTTCTACAATCTATTTTTTACAAAGAAGCTCATAACAATCTCATAACCCAAGAGATGGACGAGCTTCGCGGGATCTATGCCTTTTCCCTGTTTGATAATTAAAAAAAAAAAAAAAACACCACAAAACCAATCTACAACAAAAGCCATTTTCTGCACTCTCCTAAACATTGCAAATAGTGTCGATATCTGCGTATATACAGCCTTCAACCATGGCCAAAGCCAGATCACCCGTCCAATTCTCCTGCCGCATATTTGTTTGTGGATACATGAGAGACAACAAAGTTTCTCCAACGCCTATTTAACAAGTAAAATGTCAATGTGAACAGAGAATAAACATATAATTCGTGCTCAGAACTGGTCTAATATCCTAAACACAACTCCAAATGCGTGTGACGAGTCAAATTCTTTTTGCCAAAGAGTTCAATGGATTTAATATGTATGTCTAACAGAAAAATGTCAACAGGAACAGGAAAGAGCTCAAAGAAATCACCAATATTACTGGGCCAGGGAGGACATGATGTTGGTGTCATGTTCCCAATCTCTTAGCACCACACTCCGAGCAAAATTTCGAGGTTTCTCTCAAATATGGGGCCCCACATTCATCACAGAATTTTGCTGGGGCAGGTGCCTGCTTGTAAAGCATATTAAACACTTTGGGATCCTTATAAAAACCATACAAAATTAAAATCCCGATTCTCACCATTATGTGCAGGCGCCCTCCTACATGGCCTCCATTGAGGGGTTGTAAGCAAGCCATATGTTGTGACATAGGTGACGAATGATGAGAATGGGCTAAATCAGGCAAATTAGAAGATGAGCCACAATGATGGGCGGAAGGAAAATGAGATACATGTTGACTCTGGTGAATTGGTTGATGATGGCTCTGGTGAATAGGGTGAAACTGGGACTGATGCGACATTGGCTGCATATCATGCTTCGAAGTCGACTGCTGACTCTGTGGCTGCAGAGTAGGATATTATCAACCAACTTCCCAAAAACAAAAAACAATTTAAAAACCGGAAAGCATGAGCTTCTACATCACACTCAGCTGCCAGAGGACAAATTTACTAGTACGGCAGCAATAGACAAAATAACCGCAGCAAATTCAGACATTTGCACACAATTTAACCGCATAAGTTCTGAGAACATTTGCAACATGCATCTCCTAGATAAGAATACCAACTCGCATCCTAGCTTCCATATCAGAATTATTCCTTTCAAAAAAAAATTATCAAGATTGGCTTTAGGGAAACAATCCCAAGAAAACACACACATCTACCAACAACAGATATGTCTAACCCAGAACCTCTCTAGACTCCGCACTTACACGTGATCAATAGGTCATAACTTCCAAATACAATGCTTTGACACAAGCACATTGAGATAGAAAAAAACTTCAGTTTTCCAAACTGTCCAACATTAAACTAGATGTTGCCAAGCAAAGATAGGACAAAGGAAGAAAATAAGCATGCTACGTAGTGAATCACAGTGGTTGAAATCAATGTCAATCAGACATGCAGAGAAAGAGAGACCCTTACTTCACTGATGGAGCGATACCCTTCTTCGGGAGGGGACATGGTTGAAGAATCTCTTCCGTGATATGGCTGAAATAGAAGATCAGCAATTAAAGTAGCTCAATTTTCAAACCAATCAAACAACAAAACTTAGCACAAATTAATAAATTTTAAAAAAAAAATCACATAACATATGAGCAATGGCAGCAACACAAATATACAAGCCCAGATGCACAGTAATGACAAGAAGAAACGTAGGAAAGACAAAAGGAAACATGATTTCAATGTCATGCTATCAAATAAGACTGGCCATTAATCTTAGAATTTTTTAGTCTGGCATGCAAAGCAAATCAAACTGTACAATGCATGTTCTCTGAAAGAGCTTTTCATGAGTCATAAGGCTTACAGGCAGAGCAGAAATAGTAGAAACAGAATTGGACACAATGCGCCTATACTTGTGTCTTGGTGAATAGAACTTATAGTCACGAGGAGAGATAGCAACTTCATTTCGACCAGTCAGTCGTTTAAACCTGAAAAAAAAAAAAGGCGGATAAGGGGGGAGAACATAAAGTAGTGCAATCCAAGTAACTGGGAAATACGTCAATAGACTGTAAAGGAACTGCTGGAACACTCAAAGAAGAACGCGAGTTCATTACAAAAATAGTAAGATTTCTGGGTATCAAAGGAAAAGCTGCTAATATATTTGGAAATTCATGACTGGTAGCGCATGAAAGTGGATCAAGAAGTTATCATGCTATTTATCTATTATGCTTTGCATAAGGAAGAGTCTACTTTGGTAGAATGAATGAGCAAAATAGAAAGTATAAGCATAGAGAGAAGAGTCTCTATTTCAGTAATATAAGTACGTGAAAATTTGATAAACCTTTTATTTGGCACAATTATGTTCTTTCTAATAACCTATGTTGCACCGACACAATGCACGACACGCGACACGACACGATACGCCGATATGTGAATTCTAAAAAAGTAGCAAATTCCGACACGTTAGATTACGTTATATATTATATGTGTGTGTATAATAATTTTTATGATTTGAATAATAACAACATCATGATAAAGAACATAATAAATCCATGTAAGGCTAAAGAGTAGCATTTCATTCCATCGATGTTTCGAATTGAAAAATTCAACTACATTTCCTTCCAATAATCCATAAACTTGGAGGGAAAAAAGACAAGCACTGCATAATCCATATTCCAACCAAAAATAAGTGAAAGACAAAAAAAAAAAAGAGCTCCATTTCAACATAAATAATAAGAAGTCATTCATCTACATTATCCACTCCTTTTGACACAAGAGTGGACTCTATATTCGTGTCATTTTTCCTTAAATATTTTCTAATTTTCCAAGATTGTGTCCCAGCGTGTCCCTCCCGTTGACCACGTGTCGGAATATCGGACACGCGTTGACCGCGTGTCGGAATATCGGACACGCGTTGACCGCGTGTCGGACACGGCCACGTATCGGGTATGCAAAAAAATTCCGAAAGTGCTTGTCCGTGTAACATAGCTAATAACACGTGAACATCCTTTTGAACAATGTCAATATGTTTATTTATTGCTCAAATGTTACTATCATTAATCGTAAGAGCATGTTTTAGTAAGGCTGTGACTCGAACTAGATAGGGTCATCTCCAATTACAATACAAGAATAGTAACCGATGGACTTCTTCCTAATGCAAAGGCATGCCTCAAGGAGGCTAAGACCGAAGGTCCAACACTTCATAAGTTTTTCCGAACAAAAAAACAAAGTTCATAAGTTTCATATTTTCACAAAAGATTACAGCACTAGTGTTCCGTCTGTTTCGCAAAAAACGAACGATCTGAAAAATATTTTCCTAAAAACGATTGCTTATATCGATTGAAATAATTAGTCAATTAAGAACTTATGTGAACGATGAAAATATTTTTTTTTATTCATTTTTGCAAGCGATACGTATGATCATTTTAAGGAAAATATTTTCTAATCGATCATTTTCAATGAAACAAATAAAAACTAAAATTTAGATGAACATTTTAACAAAAACTAGCTATCGTTTGAACATAAACATCCTAAACAATCACTTTACCCAAAAAAAAAAAAAAAACATCATAACTAACCAATTTTTAATTCTTAACTTATATATTTGATCATAAAAAGTACCAGAGAAGTATGCGCATGTGATGCAACACCATGCAAAGTTTCCATCATTCAAATTGTAGTGAGACTTTGTATATAATCAGTTGCATACTGATGATAAATTATTTTTTGTATAAATATTAAGTTTTGAATTTCCAGGTTTATCAACTAGTTCCCTTACATAAGAGAGGCAGAAAACTTCGAATAATGCAAAAAAAAGGACAAGAAGAAGGCTACAAACAGAGCTAGTTCACCACATTGGAACATCTATATAGAAATAGAAGTATATAATGGAATGAAAAACTCTTGCATTATACTAGTAAGGTCAATAAGGATGAAGCTTACCATTCAGCATCGGCAATTGACACACTATCTGGTTTCTCGACAATGTCCAGACCATTAACTACTACAAAGCGAACCCGCTTCTCTTCCTGTATCACTAATTCAGGAAATCTTGTTCGTGTTTCAACCGAAGTAGCCAACTCTCTTCTCCTAAATGTGCAAGGACCTGTCCATCATGAAAGCAATAACTAAGATTTGACTGTACAAACAAGATGACTTTTGCGCATAGGTGAGGTGCCAACACACAAACATAGGTGACTATCAGCGATTAAACATCTTCCTTCACAACACTAAAAATAATTAGGGAAAGTCAAATCATCTGTGAGCTATTCTAAGCTCGAATCATGTATACAGAAGTTGACTCCAGTCTTTTTAGCTCAAAAGAAGTTTGAGGAACGCAAGTGGCTTACCGTGTCTGGATACTTGACTCAATCAGCACACAACTGTAGTTAATTTTTCTAATATATTTTTCACATTTCATATTCAAATGACTAATCAGGACCTCCCTGAACTGACATGACCAGCTTACCCCTTTATTGTTTGACTCTCTCTCTCTCTCTCTCTCTCTCTCATATATGACCAGCCTCTACCCTGTTTTAACAGATTGTTGAAGATGAAATAAGGGATTAATTCCTTACCAAAAAAAAATAAGGGATTAATTCATGTGCTAACTAGAATAAGAGAGACCAGCCTCTACCCTGTTTTGACAATTGTTGAAGATAAAATAACCGATTAGTCCATGAGCTAATCACAATAAGAGAGACCAGCCTCTACCCTGTTTTGACAGATTGTTGAAGATGAAAGAACGGATTAGTTCATGTGCTAATTACAATAAGAGAGGCACCAAGCCTTCTATTCATTGAAACGAAACACATAGACCTTACGTTCTTGTCCGTTTATTGTCCATTGGTGACTTATAATGATTAGGGCCAGATCCTTCATCCCATTAGAAAGCTTTTCCCCTTTTAAAACCAAAATTTTCTGTGGAATCAAGATTCTTAAGGCCACGGGCACATCCTTATAGGTTATCTCACATCGTGAATGAATTATTTATACAAATTATATTTAGTGCAAATTTAATTGTAGGTAATTTTCCATGGTTGATCATCGAAACTTTAATTTCATTCGTAAAAATGAATACGACAGAGACAAGCTCAAGTATTTCAACTTCCTTGTCAAGTTAGGCTCCGACATAAAATACTTGATTGAGCTCAAGTAAAGTTTCCACCACTGGGCATACAAACCAAGTTGGGCTCAAGCTGGGCACTGTGTAGCCTGTTGGTTTAACCCCTAGTAATGACTGGTAAGTGAATAGCATGCCATCCTACCATTGGAAGCAAAACGAGAAAGACTGTCTCACTTCAAAATTAGTCACAAATACAGAATTCAGCCAAATCTTTCCAAGGAACAGCCGTTAAATAATCCTCTGCAGACGAAATCAAAACCATTATCATGGGATGAAAAAGATGATACCTTTTTTAGGAAATTTTTTAGCCAGCCTCCTGTATAAACCACCAGCCGCTTCAAGAGCTACTCCAATAGTTTTCTCACGGATACCATTCAATGAAGTAAGTCTTACATTCACGTCGCCAACTAAAGTCTCATACATATTCGCCACATACATCAGGGGCAATGCAAATCTCGGGTCACCCTCAAATTGGACTTCTCTCGACTTTCTTTTGTTCAGCTGGCCTTGCCCAGATTGAGCAGAGTAGTCAGGCTCAGGATCAGATACTTCGACCACATGATCAGTAATGAAATGATCCACAATAATTTGCAGAAATCTCGCCCTCGAGGATTCAATAGGTGAAACATCTAGTTCAACATCCAACCAACAATAAGCTCAGGCCAAAAAATATACTCCACCAGACTCCGATGATAATAGAAAGCAACGTCTAAATCCTCCCTAACTGCAACACAAAACTGATCGCAACACAGATAGATAAGCAAATCACCATCGATGGTCAAGACGTCGTAGGAACTCCTCGACGGACCAACGTCCTCAAGGTTTGAGCGATCTTCTTCAGCTCCAACACCATGAATTGGCAAAGAAGCCCGGTACGAATCATGTATACATTCCTGCATGCACAATGAATTCATTTATAAAAAAAAAGGGAAAATTCCCACACTCGCCTCCAAAATCAGTCAGAATACAAGCATCAACAATACAGATGATTAGCTCACAACGGCAGCGGAATCGTCGTCGTTGTCCAAGCTATCCTCAGTCACGGCGTCCCGACTGACGCCGCCAATGTCGTCCACGGTATTGAGATCGTGGAGCGAAGAGGCTCCGACGAAGGAACTCGCCGCTCTGAGATCGTAGTGCTCCACTGGAACGCTACCCCCCATTTCTTCCACTCCACTTTTACGCGATAAAACCCTAAACCCTCCCCTCCGCCAACGGCCCAAGCTCCAACGACTGCGAAGAAGAGAGGCGACGGTAGAATCAGCTTACAATTCATCATCGACATCAAAGACATTCGATTCCCCGTCTGAATAAATTCGAGTTGCGAATGAATGTCGAGCTTCGTTGCTGCTTACTTGCTTCTGCTATTTGAGAGAGAGAGAGAGAGAGAGAGAGAGGTTGTTCCAAGCCTGAGACCGTACCTGAGGTTTCGGAGAGCCAAAACGAGCTTCCAAGCCTGATTCCGACGTCCTCACCAAATCCCAAGCCAGCGTGAATTTATTTCTGACACTCGTCGTGTACACTTCTTCTACTAAACAAGATTAATAACAGTAATTCGGTATTCTCTGCATATATTCTTTAAATCGCTTAATTTCAGGAAAATAAATATTTTATATAATAGACTACTTCTGATCCAGAAAACTAATTCCAGTTAAAATGAATTTTTTTTTATTATGTTCCTAGATGAGTTTTAGATAATCATAACGTGTTTAATAATTGCACAAAATTTCTGTTTTCAAAACAATGTTTCTTTTTCTATTTTTCATTTAACTCAAATAACTATAACTATTTAGTTAATTTATAAAATTTCCGTTTTCATAAATTGAAAATTAATTTTCAGTGCACACTAAAATAATTTAAAATACATTATTTTTTAGCATGTCATAAATGAAATACAAATTTTAATATATGATGTTTAAAGTTCGATGAAGTATGAGACAGGTTCCCATACTAAGAACTCATTTTTTTTCTTTAAATATTGTGTTGCCTAAATACATAGGAACATCTTGTGACACACGACTACGAGTATGCACGTTGAATGCCCTCATCTTATGCAATACTCTTTGTAGGAAAGTGAAATCTATGAAATTTAGACATAATTTTATGAAAATAAGGTCAAACTAGCATAATCCAAGTTTTTTTTTATTTTTTATTTTTTTCTAAATTTTTGTTTTTAAACTATTTTTGATTTTAATTTTTTTTATTAGGTAGAGAAAAAAATGATGAGAAAACTGCAAAAAAAAAAATGAGAGATGTGAGACTTCATTTTATTTTATTTTTTTCAAAAGCGATTCTTTTTCCAAAATCATTTTTTCCCTTCTAAATTTTACTCGAAAATTGATTATGATACTCAAAAACTGATTATGGGGACATAATCAAAATCACAATTATTTATGTTATCAAACAGAATTCTTATTTTTTACTATTCTTGGGATGAAAATTAGAGAATCGTAATAGTTACCATGCAAGTAATATTTTACAGATCACCTAAGAAAGTATGAACGGTATAATTTATTTCTAAATAAGGACACGCTCTAGTTATATAGATATAAAGGGATATTAAAAAAGTATAGACACGATAAGTACATAAAACTTAACTACGTAGCAATTTTTTTTATTTCATTTGTGAATTTTAGTTTGCTGCAAAGTCATGAAATGCCAATTACAATTTGGTATGTCTAACTACTTTGTCTTTTACTCAATAACTGCTAGAAAACACGGGTTTGCATCATAAAATATGTAATTTATTTTTCATATTAATTAAAATGCGCAATTGTTAAAATGGTCGTATCTAATTATCTCTAAACTCGATTAGAATTATGTCGCTATAAACCTATAACTACTCAAATTCAAAGCGAGGCACGACCCGCGCCCTAATGGACCGTGCCTAATCAATCTTGTTAGGACTGCACAGCTCATTACCCTGTTTTAATATGCTTTTATCCTAATAATTATATTCCTAAAGATTATGTTGAGAGATATTTTAATTTCCAATGCGTATTTTGAGATATTTTTGAACGAAAACTTTAAATTCTAATTTTGTTTTCCCCCACAAAATTCTCATCGTTTTGGTGCTGCATGACAATATTTTTTTTTTCATTATGGTAAGGAAATACGTTTGGTAAAACATAATCTGAAATAGAAAGTCGTTTGATAAAAAAATTGAATTATGGCAATATTTTCTATTTCTAGCAAGATTTTTGATCGATTTTCAAAAGTAAAAGTTTTTTACTTCTCTATTTGAGAATTCATTCTCGTGGAGCCGGCCACCGTGGCCGACCGCTGCCGCCGATCGATGACCACCGATCGGCCACCGTCGCCGCCTCCGTTGCCACTGTCGCCAACATTGAATATTTTTTTAATAATATTTTGAATATTTTATTTTTTTTATTTTTGTCAAATGCATTACTTTATCGAAAATCAAATTCTAAAACAGAAATTGAAAATTCAACTTATAATCTAAAGCAAAATCGGAAAAACCTATTTCCCTATTGAAATCAGTTCTCGGGCGAGAATTGTTTTGACGCGCACTCTTAATTTCCGTCCCCTATCACAGTGTGCTCATGTCACCCTCGTCACCAGGTCAAATTGCAAAAATTGCCACTCGCGCCAGGCGGGGAATTACCATTAAGGAGCCGATCTCAGTCATAAGGACAAAAAGGTCAATTCACTGTTACTCTCGTCGAGAAGTGAAACGGGAAATCCGAAGAGCCTTCACGACTCTGGTACGACGACTGCTGAGAGTCATTTCGCTCCCTTCCTCTATGCGCGGTTCGCTAGGCATGGAAGCTCAAATTCAGCTTGTCTTCTCTCTCTAATTAGAGCTCGTCTCAGAAGAAACGCCTTCTTGTCGCGCCGTGATCGAACGGCAATCTAGGGTTTCGTCGCTCAGTGACGACGAGCGAGAGGAGGGGAAGATGGAGAGCGTGCTGTCTCCGACCGATAAGCAGAGCATGATCTCTTCCTTCTTGGAGATCGCCGTCGGTCAAACCGCCGATACTGCTCGCCAGTTCTTGGAGGTTCCCACTGTCTGTCCCTCTTGTGTACACTCGCTTCTCACATGCATTGATTCGCAGAGACCTTACAATGTAAAATAGCTGAGCTACTGGTGTGGGCATGGCCTCTGATCTCGTTTGATCCACATGGAAAGATGTGGGGGAAGTTCGTTTGGTTTCTCATTGTAGTATTTAGCTGGGACAGTCGGTAGAATGATTGATTACTTGTCAATGGTTACAGAGATTATAAGGGATATGAACGCTTGATCTGTAGTTGGTTTACTGAGGTGTTTGGTGTTGTTTGATGCTTGTTATGATAGCGTTTTGTTTGTCCGCCGATTTGTGTGTTCGTGAGAAAAAAGTCAAACCTTCCTTCTGGGTTTTGCAGCTTCAATGCCTTGTGTAGACCCTTAATGTGGCCGTACAGTTCCCTGGATTGAAGCTATCACGATGGTCGAATCTTTGTTTTTCTGTTGGTTCTCGTGCACACGCAGGCTGGTTGCATTAGAAGGAGTCTCTTGTCTTCTGAATGCTAGATCTTGTCTATAACCAATGATAAATATGAGCATCTTAAGCTATCTGAAGCTTTCGGGTGGAATTAAACACAAATTTTGAGGAGCTAGATCTTGTCTATAACCAATTATAAATATGAGCATCTTAAGTTATCTGAAGCTTTCGGGTGGAATTAAACACAAATTTTGAGGAGCTATATCTTGTCTATAACCAATTATAAATATGAGCATCTTAAGTTATCTGAAGCTTTCGGGTGGAATTAAACACAAATTTTGATGTTAAGTAGCAAACCGGTGGCCCTGAAACTTCCATTTAATTTTTTTTGCCTTTTCCTCCACTTTGTTTTGATGACCATGTCCTTTCTTTTTCATGTCCATTCCATTAAATTTAAGGGTTTAATACGAAAAGGTCTGTGCTTATCCTTATGGTCATTTGGCTTCCAATTGTTTGGCGATATATGTATCTGCAGTGAATTGCTCTTTTATTGCAATTTTTTTCTTTGTTTTAGTGTGTGTACAATGCCTTATCTGTGAAAAAACTATATTGTTCGAATTCTGATGATTTTACATTTCATCAGGCAACAAGTTGGAAGCTGGAGGAAGCCATTCAACTATTTTATGTGGGTAATGAAGGCGGTGTTATTGGAGGACAGTCCAATCCTTCCTCAGTAGATGGTGGAAATGCTGCTTGGGTAGATGAAAATGCCGGGTATTTTGCCGCGTTTTCTGTAAGTTACCATGTTTTCACATCTTTAGTTGTTCTTCTTCTTCTTACTTCTATGTGCTTCCTCAGGGTATCAAGGAATGACAATGGTAATGAAAACATTGCACAGCATGATGGAGATGAAGTGCGTCCTCCTTTACCTGTTAGGAGAGAGGTCCTTTATGACGATGCAGTATTATACCCGTATGTATACTTAATGTTGTTTTCTTTGTTGCTCTATTGCGGCCGTCGGCTGTTCTGCAAGGCTGATATAATGTGTTATTAATTATTGGCAAATTTAATGGCCATACAGAGCATTGGGGATGGGGTCACATGAGTCAAGTTCACTAATTGCGTTCAGGAACTTTGACGAGGAACTGAAACGCCCTGGGGTGTGGGAACCAGATCAAGGTTCAACGTCTACTGCAGAAAATGCTCGTGATAATCTCGCCTCTCTATATCGTCCTCCTTTCGATTTGATGTATCGTGGATCCTTTGAGAAGGTAGTTGGCCTAAATTCACCCTTACAACGTGTTCAATTAATCCCTACTCCATCTGGTGTGTACTCATTTCTTTGCATGTTGAATGGTCTTCAGGGGAAAAAAAAAATCCTTGTGTGCATATGTCAAAGCTCTCTGGTATATTGCCTTATACAGTTTGGTGTTTTGATGAGGTTGAATGGAAATTACGGATACCATAGTTATTGTGACTTTTGGAGTTATAATGTTTTTCAACTTGCCAAAGTGGTGCTTGAGTGATCAATGCTGCAGTTGATTGGACAGTGGCTATTTCGGAACAACTAAGTATGTAAACTTTTATGAACTGAGGTGCCGAAATTTCCGTTAACAAACGTTCTAATTGTTATAACATGTTCTTATACCAAGAGTGCTCTTCCTGGCACAGGAATCTGAGTTCCAGACCATGAGGCTCAAGTCTATTTAGTAGTGTTATGTTAATTTGTGAAAATGGGTGTTACGAAAAATATCTAGAGGGCCCAAAACCACACCCGAACCGGTATGTTCGAACAAATTTTCTCTGTTTTGGATGAGTTGAGTGACTTCGTGCTTTGGGTACTAAAAATAAGCATCTCTAGGGGTTGGCAGGTTGAACCCGAAAACAAATGAACTGATCCGCGAATGTGAGGAATGTGAGGTTGAAATAAATATTTTCTTCCCCAGATTTATTTGACCAATTGATCAGCTTTGAAAAAAAATAGAGGACTCTAGTTCCTATTTTTACAAGGGGAGAGGGGGGATTTAGAACGAAACAGCCGCTGCATGAGCTCAGTGAACTTGCAGCCACAATTGATTGGCAGTGAAGTTGATTGCGCTCGGATGAGCTTGACTGATCACTATGGGATTGGCGGTGGCTGGCATTTGAATCGAGAACTGACGGAATCTGGAATGAGAGTACCACCGCAAGAGCTCAGTGCCGCCAAAATTGATTGGCGGCAATGCGGCATTGTTGCTTGCTCTCAAGTGAGCTTGACTGATCGCTATTGCATAGGTGGTGACTGGTATTTGAATCGACAATTGACGGCTCATGTGAGCTCCACTATTAATCTTCTTGGTGATTTTTTAAGGGAATAGCTTTGAGGCTGCATAACAAATCAATGTTACTTTTTTCATCATCATGAAGTGCATCTAGAGGACATTCTGACATCCTCGCGTGCATATGTTTAATGTTTTATCCCCTGAAAATTTAATCCATCCTGATCTTTTGTTTGATTTTTAATGATTAGGTGATTTGAATTTTTAATTGACTTCTCATGTGAGCTCCACTATTAATCTTCAAGGTGATTTTTTGAGGGAATAGCTTTGAGGCTGCATAACAAATCAACATTACTTTTTTCATCATCATGAAGTGTATCAAGAGGACATTCTCGCATTATTGTATGCTTATGTTTGATGTTTTATCCCCTGGAAATTTAATCCATCCTGATCTTTTGTTTGATTTTTAATGATTAGATGAGTTTGATTATTTTCCTTTTTGTTTTCTCCTATCAACCGAATATTGCGTTATCAGATTTAGAAGATTCAGAATTGTATATTTGAATATCAATTAAAGATTGTGCAATCGGTTTGATTGATTTGGGATCATAGTTTTCTATTTTTTGTATTTTCCTTTTTGTTAGTAAAACTTCTTGAATGTACTCTTGGGTATATATAATACCCATTTTCAGCTTAATGAAAATCACGACAATTTCTGATTCAATATGGTATCAGAGCCATCTAAGGCTCACGCCCCTATTCAATCCTAGTTTTCTTCTTCTACTTCTTGATTTTTTTTCTTCTACAAAGGTGGTCAGAATGGCTGTGAATTGCTCCGACGCTACTACCCCTACCTTAACTGCCATTACAAACCCTCCTTCTACAGTTCCTCCATTCGGATCTACTCACCACTTTCTCTGCATCTCACAGCATCCAATTACTTACAATGGAAAGCGCAGGTTGTCCCTTTTCTCAAGGGACAAAACCTCTATGGCCATGTCGATGGAACCAAACCATGTTCCTCTGATGCAGCCCAAGTAGCTCTTTAGCAACAACATGACGGTTCCATCATGAGTCTCTTAATTGCGTCCCTATCATAATCGGTTTTGCCTCTTATTTTGGGTAAACCAACTAGCAAAGACATCTGGGATGCTCTCAATGCCTCATTTGGCTCAGCTTCTGCTACATGTATGCTCTTCCTTCATCTAAATCTTACAACGTCTGCAACAAAAACATGGCGAACCAATTATTGATTTTCTCCAACGTGCAAAATCCATAGCCGATGAGATGGATGCTGCAGGCAAGCCTCTTGAATTGGAGGATTTCAATGTCCACATCTTTCGTGGTCTTCAATCTAATTTCCAAGACATTGTTCCTACCCTACCTGGCCGTTCTGAACCAGTCTCTTTTACGGATCTTCAAGGCCTCTGCTAGGTCACGAGAGTATTAAGGCGAAGTTACATATCTCCGAGCCTCCTTCGCAGGTTAACTTTGCTACAATCAACTTAGTTCAACGAGATTCCTTTACTTCTGTTTCCACCCCTTTGGGTTCATCTTTCTCCGGCCGTGGTCAATCTAGAGGTCGTGGGGGGTCGCGGTGGTCGCTTTAGCCGTGGTCATCGCCACTTGCTACTATCGCCCTTCAGGTATGCCTTATTGTCCGCCTCCTACACATAACCCTTCTTATGCTACATCTTTCCAACGTTCTCACTCTTCCAATGCCAACTTGAGCTATACCCTTCCCCCCCCTTCCACCTTCACCTACCAATACCACCTTGGTATCCTGACACGGGTGCCTCCCACTGTCACGCCTGATATACAATCCCTCGCTTCCTACAAAGCTTATCGTGGATCGGATCAACTACATGTGGGAAATGGTAAGGGTCTCAAAATCATTAATATTGGTACTTCTTCTATTTATTCCTCCACTTCAAATCTTTCTTTGCGCTTAAAAGATGTTCTTCATGTCCCTAATATTTCTAAGCATTTACTTTCCATTCAAAAATTTATGACCGACAATAATATCTTCTTTGAATTCTATCCTATCCACTTTGTTAAGGATCTAGTGACCAAGCGGTTCTTCTTTCCGGCCCCAGTAGTGGTGGTCTTTACACCATACTGCAACAACCTTCAATGCCTACTGCCAATATTGCGGAATAGAGTTCCATGGATGGCTGGCATCAACGTTTTGGCCATCCCCATGAGCATCTCTTACGCTTCATGATCAAAGAGAATAATTTGCCATGTTAGTCCACACGGTTGAGTCATTTATATACAGTTTGTCAAATTGGGCAAGGCATGTTGTCAATCTTTAGGATCATCTCCAACTCGTAGTTTATTTCCATTGGATTTAATTTATAGTGACGTTTGGGATCCTTCTCATTGTGTTTCGACTGAAGGTCGTCGCTATTTCATTATTTTTGTTGATGATTGCACAAAATTTATTTGGTTTTATCCTCTTAAAGCAAAGTCGAATGTTCACTCTGTTTTTCTTACTTTCCAAGCCTTTGTCGAATGTCATTTTTCACGAAATATTAAAGCCCTTCAAACAAACTAGGGTGGTGAATTTCGTACCCTCCCATCTTTTTCTAAAAAATCGGTATCGCTCATCGCCTCTCTGCCCCTCATACCCATGAACAACAAGGGGCGGTTGAGCGTCGTCATAGGCATATAGTTGAAACTGGTTTTACATTATTACTTCTTGGCTCTATCCCTCAGCAATATTGGCACTACGCATTCGAGACGGCAGTCTATCTCATCAACCAGATGCCATGCAAGGTCACTAATCGCATTTTCCCCTTTCAAACGATTTATAGTCACCCTTCGGATTACGCCTTCTTAAAAATCTTTGGGTGTCGTTTTCCATATTTACGTTCTTATAATGCCAATAAGATGGATTTTCGATCTATTCCCTGTGTTTTATTGGGATACAGTCCCTCTCATACAGGGTATCGCTGTCTTGACCCTGTCACAAATCATTTATACATTGCCTGACTTGTTCGTTTTGATGAAACATGTTTTCCCTTTGCAACTCCTTCTATTCTCGGTCCATCACCTAACTCATCCCCACCTACAACTATTCGAGTACCATAGGCTTCAGCTCCTATTGGCGTTCCTTCCCCTACCACTATAGTACAATCAGAAACCCATACACATACTCCTACAATGTCATCTACTGCCGATTCATCCACCTTCCCTACCATAAGAACCAGACCCCTCCATCATCTTTATCATTCCACCTCCTCATCAGCTTCACCATCACCACCACCAACCCCACCTAGGCCAACACGCACCCATTCCATGCAACTTCGCTCTCGTCCTCCTCAAATCAACACACGTCACCAACCCTTTCACTGAACCATTCTCATTTACCCAAGCCAACAAAATCCTGGAGTGGCATGCAACTATGAGTGATGAATTTAATGCATTGCTAAAAAATGGCACTTGGTCTTTGGTCCCTCGGACTTTCTCCATGAATCTCGTTGGGTGTAAGTGGGTTTACAAAGTTAAACGCAAAGCGGATGGTAGTCTTAAGCGCTATAAAGCTCGCCCGGTCGCTAAGGGTTTTCATCAGCAACAAGGCTTGGACTACATAGAAACTTTCAATCCAATTGTTAACATTACCAATGTTCGTTCTATTTTATCTATTGCTGTCTCTCAAGGGTGGCAACTGCGACATCTAGATGTGCACAATGCTTTCTTACATGGGGTTCTTTCTGAAGAGGTGTACATGGAGCAGCCTCCTGGGTTTGAAGACCCAACTCATCGTGACTATGTTTGCAAGTTGCAAATTGCATCGTTCGCTATATGGTCTGAAGCAAGGTCTGAGAGCCTGGTTCCAGCAACTTTCTCAATTTTTGCTTCATTTGGGATTCTTAGCATCACAAACAGATCCATCATTGTTTATCTGTCGAAGAGGCACTGAGATAATATATTTTTTGATCTATTTCGATGACATTCTAGTTATAGGTAATGCACTTTCCACTATCCGTTCAATCTTAAAGAAATTGTCTGTAGAGTTCTCCATTAAGGATCTCGGCCCGCTGCACTTCTTCCTTGGAATAGAGGCTATCCATCAATCTAAAGGGCTGCTTCTCTCTCAAGGACGTTATATTGATGATCTTCTTCACCGAGCTGGGATGTCTTAGTGCAAGCATGTCCAAACTCCTATGGCCACAACAACAAATCCAGCCGAGATAGGGGGTGCTCTAATGTCTGATGCTACTCTATAAAGGTCTATAGTCCCTCCAATATGTGACATTGACAAGACCGAATCTCTCATTTGCCGTTAATAAAGCATGTCAATTCATGCATGCATCGACTGACGACCACTGGCAAATGCTGAAACGCATCTTGCGTTATCTTAAACATACTAGGTCGTCTCTTTTGTTTCTTTCCTGATGCAATGATATTTGCTTGCAAGCCTTTTGCGATGCGGATTGGGCTGGTAGCTCTGATGACAGGAAGTTAATAGGAGGGTATGCTATTTATTTGGGTTCTAACTTAAATCTCTTGGAGCTCTAAGAAACAACGAACCATAGCGCGCTCTTCCACGGAGTTTTGAGTATAAAACCTTTGCTGATGCTGCAGCTCAACTCATCTGGCTTGAGTTACTCTTTCAAGAGCTTGGGTTCCCTCTTCAAGGTTCTCCCATCCTTTGGTGCGACAACATTGGTGCCACTTAGCTGTCTGCTAATTTGGTTTTTCATGCTCGCACCAAACATGTTCAAATTAACTTCCACTTTGTCCGTGATCGTGTTGCCAAACGACAGTTTAATGTGCAATTTATCTCCACAGCAGACCAATTGGCTGATGATCTCACCAAAGCTCTTCCTATAGCACATTTTGAATTTTTACGAGACAAGTCGAAGATTTGTAGTCTCGACTCTTCCACTTGAGGGGGTGCGTCAACCGAATATTGCGTTATCAGATTTAGAAGATTCAGAATCGTATATTTGAATATCAATTAAAGATTGTGCAATCGGTTTGATTGATTTGGGATCGTAGTTTTCTATTTTATGTATTTTCCTTTTTGTTAGTAATCTTCTAGAATGTACTCTTGGGTATATATAAATACCCATTTTCAACTTAATGAAAATCAGGACAATTTCCGATTCAATATCTCCAATCTGAAGTTTTCAAAATTGGTCCCACGATGATTAGCGCCGTCTTGGAGACTACTTTGATAATCTTCAACTGATAAAGGAGAGCACACGTGCTAAGAGGAATTAGCTCCCTTCCATTTTTCTGTTTTTACATTAATTACATAACTAGGAGATAGTATCGAGCCGAGTAGTTTGTTTTTGAGAATGAATAGCTCATCCTGAAGTTGAAGTTCATTCCTATCGTAAGTGTAGATTGGAGATCAAACTAATATGAGGTTCTCGTTCTTTTCTATTAGCAAACATCATGGTTTGCATCATAGATTGTTATGGTGACCCCACACATCTTTTGTTTTCAGACGTGCGTGTTGTCAAGATAACTTTGTTAGTGCCTCATTATATAGAAATGGGAATTGTCTCCCCTTTTCCTGAATTTTGCTAGAATTATATGTACTGAAATATTACACGTGCTCTTTTGTTGTTGTTGTCTTTTTTTTTTTTTTTGGTGGGTGGCAGAGAGAGATGGGTAAGTGTTAGGGAGATGTAAACTTGACAATAGGAACTGTAATGTCTTAAAAACAGGGAATGAAAAGTGTAAATTATAGAGGACATTGAGTGTAATTTTTCCTTTCATCAATGATATGAAGTAGTGTCTATAGGGAGACGTGTAGTTGCAGGACTTTATTTCTTTTGTTTTTGTTAGCATTTGATGTTTCTTATTTAATTGATTTTAATATATATTAAACAGGCTAAAGCAGCAGCTTCACTGCAAGACAAGTGGCTTCTAGTAAACTTGCAGTCTACCAAGGAGTTCAGCTCACATATGGTAGCACATTCTCTCTCTCTCTCTCTCTCTCTCTCTCTGCTTTATTGCTTTATCTCCCCAGAGTCTATGAGAATGGTGATTCTTATCTGCTCTTGTTTATTTTCGTTTGAAGCTGAATCGGGATACATGGGCAAATGAAGCTGTCTCCCAAACTATCAGCACTAATTTTATCTTCTGGCAGGTGTGCATCGGGCTGAGTCTTTATTATTCTTTCTTATAGTGGCCCAAGTGCTTCAAATTATGTTAGATTATATAATAGCACATGCTCTTTCTTCAGATCATTTTTTTAATGCTGTTCCAAGTTCTGTCCTCGTGTTTTGTTATGCTATAGAGTTGCTGCCTTCTATAACACTATCTGAGGCCTTGCTGCTTATTTCAAGGAGTTTCTTTTTGTGTCCTCATTCCTCAATAGAGCTATCATATTGTTGTAGGAGGACCTGGTTAGCTGGTCTTCAAACAATTGCATAAACTAGAGAGTTCCTGAAGGCATTATGCCTTTTTTGAATCCAGGTTTGTCTGTTTATGTGTACGTGTGTAGACGGTAGATGTATGACAAAAAGACGGTAGATGTATGACAAAAAGACGGTAGAGAGCCAGATATTATTGTCTGGAATGTGCCTCTTTACATTGTTTGCTGGAATGGGGGATTGTTGGGAAAAATCTTAGTCTGAAGAAAGTAAAGAGTGCAGAATATGGATTTATCTCTCAAAGTGCACACACATTTTATAAGTGGGCAGATCTGTAGAAATATATGTGGATTTCCAGTCATTCCACTTGTTGACCACTTCACAATGCTAATTCATGAATGGGGACATAAAATTAGTTTGAACATGCAAAGAATGGCGTAGCACTTAGCAGTGCATTGACAGTGAAATGAGGTCCACTTTTTACTTTCCAAGTGTATTATGTCCCATTTTAAATCCTCTCCCCACCTTCAAGCGAAGAAAATACTTTGTTTTTAAATTTTCCTCCTCCACTTCATTTTCCTCCCAATTTTTTTCAAATTAAGCAATGTGGTAATCTAACGCTATATTCAAACGTGCTTCCTTTCACTTACAATCACAAGGAGTGGCTTTGATGATAGTGGACAGTAGGGATCTATCTTAGATTTCAGTTTTGATTAGTCGTCAAAAGTACTCTCTTCGATGTGTGTTCATACAATGACCAACAGAGGAAGAATATTAAATGATGGTGCCGCTGACTCTAATTTATATTAGGTATATGACGACACAAGTGAGGGCCAGAAGGTCTGCACCTATTACAGATTGGACTCGATTCCTGTGGTGCTCGTTCTTGACCCCATCACTGGCCAAAAGATGCGGTCTTGGACTGGAATGATTCAGCCTGAGAGCTTGCTTGAGGTACCTATCACAGCAGGTGTTACCCAATGCACTTGCATTTGGATAAACAATGAATCTTAATGCCATAGCAGCACATAACATGTGTTTTCAAGCACTTAGTTTATTATAAAAGTTGCAGTATTCATTGCAGAAAGTAAATTTTACTGCAGAATTTGATACTCTTCCTGGAAGGGGGCCCCAAGGATCATCACGTAAGTTCATCACATAAACGTCCTAGAGAAAAGTCTGCGACTCCTCCGCAGAAACTTAAGGGTATGTCATATTTCTGTATAACATATTGAGTTCGATTTATAGTGCTGCATCTTAAGATGGTATAAGAATCAAATAAAACTGGTGGCTCTGTATGTATGTCTGCCGGAGTGTTGTGCGTGCTTGGCCTTTGTCTGCCATTATATATTTAATTTCAGATGCCTGGGTTGATGCAGATGAAATGCCCAGGGAAGAAGATGAGGAGCTACAGGTGGCATTGGCAGCTTCCTTGGAAAAAATAGAAAAGCCAATTAAGACAACTAGTGAAGATGGCAAAACTGATACCAGCAAGGACGAAGAGACATTCACGAGGAAGATACCTGCCTACCCACCTCTTCCTGAAGAACCTAAGGGCGATAGGAGCCTTCTTTGCCGGGTTGGAGTCCGTCTTCCCGATGGACGTAGGGTCCAGCGAAATTTTCTCCGAACTGATCCAATACAGGTTTTTATAAGAGCTTCTATTATCTTAGAAAAAAATGATAGATTTTCATGCATAATCCTTTGAAGCCCTTTCTAGTTATGCTTGGAAGCCTTGGATAGTTGGCATAGATTCTTTCTGCTTGAAATTTTGCAGTGCACAGCACTTTGTAGGACAAAATGGTCATTAACATATTCTTTCTGCAGCTTCTGTGGTCATTCTGCTGTTCTCAACTGAAAGAGGCTGAAAGTAGGCCATTTCGCTTGGCGCAAGCAATTCCTGGGGCTTCAAAAAGTCTGGACTATGACAGCAAGTTAACCTTCCAGGAGTCTGGGCTTGCAAATTCTATGATCTCTCTCACTTGGGAATGATATAATCGTGCTGTCACGTTGTACCTTTTGGGATGGTTTGATCTGCTGCTGGTAATTATCTAAGAACTTCCTATACATGTCTATATGGTCATATTTGATCCGCTGTCTATTCCCTCCCCCAAACCATTGTCTGTTTCAGGTGACGCGTAGATTTCATTTTGAATGTGTAATTTTCCAAGTTGAATGCATGGCGACAGCATTTCGTCGCAGATGCAATAGAATCTCAATTGTATGTATGCACGTGCGGTTTTATCGGATCTCCTTTTGGAAGTTTGAAATCTCTTTCTGATAGTTTTGAGGTCCAATGTCTCATCAAAGGGCGCACTCAGGAGCAAAATTTGTGGTGAGTTGGGTTCATGCTATGTGTTGCGGAATTACCTCCGTCCTATCAAGGTAATTCAAAAGCAGGATATTCACGTGGAGCTTAAGCCCGCCCACATCATGGCATGGCATGCGCTTTACAATATTTGCTTTAATTAAAGCAGTCTCATTCGCCACCGGTCATAAAACTATAATTTCTTTTTTGTTTTCTTCGTTTTTTTTTTTTTTTAAATGCAGCCGGCATTACTCTATTTCCATTTTGTTGGTTAACTTCATTAACTCTTGCCAATCTCACCTAAGGGGGACCACTTGCACTCCTAAATTTTTCGACGGCTTTTTAATGCGATGCATGGTGTTCAGCCAGCGCTCGCAATCCTGCACAGCATGACCAGTGCGGTGGATCGTTTATGCAATTTTTTTCAATTTTTCTGATTTTTCTTTTTCTTTCCTTTATTTTATTTTTTGGTGTGTTTTACCATTCATCTGTTTCCTCTGCGGGTCACTCGTCGACTAAAAAGGTGGGGGTCGTGATTCCCTCGCCAAATCTAGGAGAGGGATGGTTGGCAAGGGTGGCCCTCGCTTATGCCCAACGACCTTTGCTAATCATTGCCAAGGCCTAGCGGTAAGAGAAGAAAGCAGATGATTAGTAGAATAGGAAAAAAAAGAAAGAAAGAAAGAAAGAAAAGGAGAAAAAATGAGTTAATAAAATTTAAAAAATAAAATAAAAACAGAATTGCATAAATCGTTCTCATAAGTGATTTTCAATTTAAATTGATTGGATAGATTATATTAAAAAATCCTTAAAAAAATAGAATTTAATTACCCAAATTAAAAAATTTAATATTGAGTTGGCTGACATTCTCTCGAAAACACCAAAGGCAACTGTGCATCACGTGGCATTTATAATTACTTGGCTATTGTCCACATGCCCAAAATTATGGAACCGATCATTTTTTGAATATAAATGATTTTTTGATTTTCTATTTCGGGCTACAATTTTAGGGATTAAAAACGTGTTTGGTAAGTAAAAAATATTTTTTTTTTCGCCGCCGCCAGAGATTTGCAACAACCGCCAACGGCTGCAGCCGGCGCCAATTGGTGGGCGGCGGCGGTAGTCTACCGGCGAGCGGCAACGGTCGGCTACCGGCGGCAATCGGTGGACGGTGGCCGACGAGCGGTGGTCACGTCGACGACGATGGATGGTGATTTCAAAAGTGTTCCAAAATCCAGCAGTAATTTTTTTTTTGTTTCTTGAAAAGTGTTTATTGGCACAAAAGTGTTCCGCAGCCGCGTGGACGACCATGATGGTGATTCCAAAAGTGTTCCAAAACCCAAAAGCAAGTTTTTATTCTTTTTTGAAAATTATTCATTGGCACAAAAATGTTTCGCAAAACAATTTTGGAACATTTTTGAACTATACGCATTTCTGTTTCAAAAATATTCTCAGAACAATTTTGAAACATAAATAATTTTGGAACAATTGAGGCTGCACATGGATAGTAGACTAAATGATCACGTCTTTATTGATTTGTCATTTCTCAACTTTAATCTCTTTTCAACCATGTTGTGAATGAATCTAACCATTAAATTGGAAATGCAATAAAATCGAAAAAAAAAATATCATTTTGTGATTAATATTAGTAGAGTAATGCATAATATTAATAATTATTTTTTGTCAAACATAATATTAATAATTAAAGTAGTTAAAAATGGGCGCAATATAACTTTTATGAAGATATTTGTATCCGGTTCCAAATTCCCCAGCATCAGTCCAAACACGTATCCGCCGGGAGGAAGAGGTCAGAGCTTCAACAATTTGCTTACAGGTGCGAAGCGATCGACTTGCTTTTGACGATTCGAATTCAGTATCTGAGATCTGGTTCGTGATTCATCGATTGATCGCGAAGAGAGAAATTCCCAGGAAATACTGTTGGTGATTAAATGATGTGTGACTAGGAATAGCCTGATGTTGATTTAGATCTCTCTCTTTTCCGGTGCAAATGTGTTCGTTTCGCTGAAAATTCCGGGACGGGAGAGTAAGAAAGTAGGTATTTTGATGGAAATCTTCTTAATCTAGGGTTCAGTTTCCCGAATTCTGGTAGCGACTGTAATTCTCCCTGGTTGAAGATAGATTAGAAATTATCTGGAAATAAAGGGTGAGATCTCTGTATTAGGATGCTTATTTTTGCTTCCATCTGTTTACTGAAACAAATGTATGTGCAAGTGTCTTTCGCGGCAAAATTCTATAATGCTAAAGTTGAATTTCTTGTTCGTCAGAAGAGAGAATTGCCTGGGTTTTAATTTGACCATTCGTTTGATAATTTATCCGATTTTCTGCTGAGTGGTTGCAGGTATTTAATTCGACTTCAAATGGCTGGAAGGACCCCTGTCGCCAATAAAAGTTCGGCGCTCATCGCCATGATTGCTGATGAGGTATTGATGCATGGATACGATCTGAGTGTTCCTGGTTAAATATCATTCCTCGTGTAGGATTCCTAAGTGGGAGTACCACTTTTGACTAGAAATGTGACAAACAAACTTCATCACCTGAAGAAACATAGGCATTGAGATTGTGGGTCATGATTTTTAGATGCCATTGTGAATATCCTGCAATCTTATTTGCAGATGACAATTCTGAAATGAATTGATGATGATGTGGACCGTGAGAAGTTCCTCTTGTAATGGATCATTCTCTTACTCTCTCTGAATAATCTTTTTGAGGCAACTTTGAAGCAGGAGGGCCCCCTTACTCTCTCGATTGATTCTGCTTTTATTTTTATGATTCTTTGGGGTTCATCGACCGCCAATCCCAACAAGTTTGGGATGAAGTTGTTGTTGATGTTGATGTTGAACTTTGAAGCAGGAGGGCCCCCTTTTTTTTTGTTATGGTTGTTCTATTTGAAGAAGTTCTTTGAAGTTAAATAGGCACCTTTGGCTTAAAAATGATGCTGACTTTGGTGAGGTGGGATTTCATAGAAAATATAGCAGTAGAAGCCCTCAAATGGGTGGTTCAACCTTTGGGAGATGCTTGGCTTGGCTTATCTAGTATCTGAGCGGTCAGTCTTCTCTCTTGGAGGCTGCATGTCCTCTTGCAGGAATCTAGAATTTACCTGACGAGATTCAAATGGTTGGCAAATGTTGTTTGCATGGGTCATTCTTTGGTTGAGTGGGACAATGAAATAGGCGTGTATAACTTTATGTAATAATGGCATTTTCTGAAGTGCTGGAGAATTTCTCTCAAATTATCCATGGTCTGCTACGTGAATCACAGTATCGAAACTGCTTTGAGATGTATTGTTCAAACATAGAATGGGAAGTTCTCTTGGCGATTTTGGTCATCAGAAATGCGACTTTTTTTACCATTCTAGATCCTTATCTTGGCACTGCACATGTGTGCACTTTAGTTACAACAAAGCGATGCATCGTAATGCTGGCTAGTTCACTGGAGATTGTTTTGATCTTAAAATTCTTGAATCATGCAAATTTATTGTGTAGGACACTGTCACTGGGTTTTTACTGGCTGGTGTCGGTAATGTTGACTTAAGGAGGAAGACGAACTATCTCATCGTTGACTCGAGTATGATTCTGTCCTCCTTGCATTTTCATTATTTGCTGTACAATTGATTTTATAATGATATTGATTCATTGATATTTTTTCCCTTTGCAAGTTCTTGCCCTGCAATTATCTTCCATAGTATTGTGGCATAACCCCCTTATTTGGGATAAAGGTGTTGTTGATATTGATGTTGAGTATTGTGGCATAACCCCCTTATTTCGTGGACCGCTTGTAATCCTGCTAATATCCAGCTAATTTAAATACAGTTTAAAATTCTTCTAGATAGATTGCTTGTTCCTTGACAAGTTCTTTGATACTAAAAACTGGTATGGTCTCTTGCTAATTTTTAGATGCAGATGGGCTTCTTAATTTTTTTTGTTGATGTTAGTGTTTGTAACGTAAGACCCCTTTTTCATTCTCTGACTACACTGTTACTTTAAGCAACATGGGTCGCAGAATGCTAATATAGCTGATGCTTGCCTCTTTAATGATGTTTTTTTTGTGGTTGTTCTTAGAAACAACTGTGAAAGCTATTGAAGATACCTTCAAGGAGTTCACATCAAGGGAAGATATCGCTATTGTTTTGATCAGTCAATATGTGAGTTCTTTTTCATAATAATGTAGTTTTTATTTTTATTTTTATTTTTTGCATATTTGAAATGTAGAACTAAATGGGTTGCTTTTGCTGATAAATAAAGGATCAAGTGCTTCAATCATTTAGTGACTGCTTTTGGTTGATTGTTTCTCCTTTGTAAACGGAAGGGTTTTTTTTCTGTTAAATTGGTGGTCAGCAACCTGATGATGTATGTACAAGAGTAGTAAGCGTTGGTCGCTCATACAAGATTATATGCCCTTGTATTGATCTAATCATTCAGCCTTTGGCATTAACAAAATAAGAGTGTCTTATGGGTATCAATAATTATCATCTTAAAGATTCTTTTGGGTCCAATCCAAATACTTTGGACTGTTGCAGAAACAATGTTGGTCCTGTGTCCGCCGATTATTGCTGTGTAGGATTTTCTGATCATTACAAATGGGATTTTATTCCTTTCCATAATAACAATATACGTGACGCACTAATAATTGTTGACGATATCTCTATCTTTTAGGTGGCAAACATGATAAGGTTTCTGGTTGATAGCTACAATAAACCAGTTCCAGCAATTCTGGAGATCCCTTCAAAGGATCATCCTTATGACCCTACTCATGATTCAGTGCTTTCGAGAGTGAAGTACCTCTTCTCTGCTGAATCTGTGGCATCGGGAAGGCGCTGAACCTTCCAATTTCTTCTTGTCTCTTCTAAGAGTGGCCGTATGCTCATTTGTTTGCCAGCATGTAAATGCGTATTTTGACTTGTAACTATCTGCTATAGTGAGGGGCATTGATGACTTAATGATTGAGGCTGTATTTGGTGTTCTCTTGAGTGATCGAGGATGATGTATTGACAAGGATCACACAATCACCCTTTATCAAGTGAAACGGCGTTCTCGTAAGGATTTAGTGTCAAACTAATTTCGCAGTGCAAATTGAAAGGTCCTGCGTTGCATGTTGCGAGAATTGTGCTAGCAATATAGCTGTTTGATTATACGAAAATGCTTCTTTCGAGGGTCCATTTGTTTCGGGAATTTACTGTTGGAAAACCTCCTCACTTTTCGAATTTTGATCCTCATTTTTCACCTTGGACTTGGGTCGTGCTTATAATTTTTCTTCAAACACGCTTTTCATTATTGTTCCAGAAGAAATGCACACAATAACTTCATATATTCATTTTCTTTGCAAAATTCTTTTCAAAAATATTTTTCCGCGAAATTTTGTTTTCTTTAAAACAAAGGGAGTGGTACGTGCCAAGTTTTTTCAGAATGTTTTGGTATAATATCCTCCATCTGTTTGAATCGGGCTCTTTTTAACTTTTCCAGCAGAAGAAAGAGAATAAATACAGAAATTATATCTGATTGGAAAGGGGGGAATGTCCATCCTTGCACGATATAAAATGATAAATATCGAAATAATTTTAAACCTGTTCATTCTTTTTTTTGTTAATATCATAAAATCCCAAATTGATACAACTACAACAAATTTACTCTAAATTATTTTTTTGACTACGAAAAATCTCAAGCTGGTACCATTATGACAAATTTATCTCAATTTTTTTTTTGACTATAAAAAATTCTAAACTAGTACACATGTGATATATTTACACTAAATTAATTTTTTTTGACGAAGAAAAATCCGAAATAAGTATATATGTGATAAATTTATCCTACTTTAAATTGGATTAATACTACAAAAAATTCTAAATTGATACATATGTGACAAACAGAGGATAAAAATCACAAGCTAGCATATCCATCAATTGCCACGTGTTATAACTTAGTAATTTTAATGGTTAGATTTAACTAAAGCTAACGGAGAATAAATTTATCACAAATCTACCTGTTTGGGTTAAAATTATTATAAGTGTACCAGGTTGGGATTTTTTATGATTAAAAAATATTTTAAGGTAAATTTGTCATATATGTACCAGTTTGAAATTTGTTTTGTGGTATAATCCCTTTTTGTGCCAATTCAATTTAAATCTTTTATATTTGTGCCAATTCGGTCCATTTGGCTTACCGATGTTGATGTGAAGCTACCGACACTATCGTGGATAATTTTTAATAATATTTTCATAGTATTTTAATTTTTTTAATATTTCTCGAATTTTTTAAGTAATTATTTTTTATTTTTTATTGTTCTTTCTTCTTTGCTTCTGTTTGTGGCTGGTGAGGATCGCCGAACCTCGTCGACCACAGGTAAGGCAGTGGCTTCACGGCCTCGCGCAGACTAGGTGAGGTCCCCTTGCCAACCAGCGAGCGTAGGTGCAGTGGCCATAGGCGAGGTTGCGGACGCGCTTCAAGAGGGTTTCGCGAGGTGCGGCCGCAGGGAAGGCCATGGCAAGGTTGCTCTCACTCAGATCTTAGCAAAGGGGGCTTGCCTGCAACCACCATGTCCTCTCCTAGCCTTGACGAGGTCGGTCTAGGGCTGCACGACGATTGGCGCGGCCCCCTCGCTAGTCGTAAGCACAGGCGAAGGCGGCCATCGACGAGGTTAACCTTGCCTGCAACCCCTATTTGAGACGGTTTTGTACATTCTACAAAAGCTAGTGACCCCGATCGAGATCTCCAGCCTTTGAGATTGTTCAAGACTAATCACTAACAATCTATCAGTGAGGAGAACCGGTGTTTTTCCAAAGCCGAAGGTATAGGGAACTCCTCCTTCCAAAGGTTTTGGCTCATTACTAGCCATCGCCGAACCAAAAAGTTCTCACTTTGCTTTCGGCGTTGTTCCGAGTTGAATACCGTCAAATCCCTCACGTTGGTATCCGACGCAGTTGCTTGTTCTCATTGTAAGGAGACCAATCTTGTGGCTAATGGAGAGCCATCTCGTTGCCGGGTTTTCAAAACTAATTTATAAGAAGAAGAAGGAGAGACGAGTGTACTTTCGTACATGTATGTACTTGTAGAAAGCATATCCAAAAAAAAAAACACTATAAATGTCATAAATTTCGTTCGACTTTCACTTTAGTATCATAACTTTCAAAACGTTCATTTGAATGCCACATCGGAGCAAAGACGTTCAGATAAGTACCAATTTCGGCCAAAACTGTTCCCTTGAATGCTATTTTCGTCGGAAAACATGACGTAAAATTTTTCCTATTATTTATTGAATTCCAAGTGCCATGTGGAAATTCCATGTCATTTTCTAATTGTTTCTAGTTTTTATTTTTAATTCAAATCAGAAAAACAAAAAGAAAAAAAAGAAAAATTAATGAAAAATTAAACCCACCGCTCATGGTCGCTCAGCTTGGATAACCCAGAAAAGACGACTACCCAAGTCGTAGCAACAAGACTTTTCAACACCATCCTCAAACCAAAGAAAAAACGTGTCCCTCGAAACCAAAAATTAGGGTCGAGGGCCCCCCCTCCCCCCGCGCCCGGGCGCCGGCGCCAGCCTGGTCCGAGGGCCATCGCCACCACGAGAACGAGATTGGGCCTCGTTGACACTGATGGTCCTCTCGAATCCGAAAAGGATTGACAACAAACAGATCAGATAAGGGACAAAATGTGTCGGCGAAGCGGGAAAAACAGATCAGATTTGGGACAACAAACAGAGCAGATCGGGATTCGATTCAGATAAATGGACCTTCGAGTCGATGATGTCAACAAACTGGCTGAAGGCCCTCTCGAGGGACTGGTCGTCGCTGGCCCACGTGAGACCGCCGACGAAGCACCTATACTCAACCTCCGGAAGCCATTGAAACACGAAAACGAGAGAGAAGGGAGAAATGGCGATTTCTAGGGTTTACTCAACCCCGCGGCAGCCGTCGTCGCCGGCTTCGCCGGCCCAAGGCAAGTCAAACCTTGCCCCTGGGCCGGCCAGTGGCGGCCGTCGACCCTCACGGGCCAGCACCGAGAAAGCTGAGGATTTTGTAAAAAACAAAATCCAGAAAAACAAAATCTGCAAAACAATAAAAAAAAATAAATGAAAAATGTCACATATACATTAAATATTTAAAAAAAATTGGGTCATCAGTGCAACTCAGTGTTTCCAGCACCCACGCTGCCTTTTTCCGGCGGACACGACACATACGGCACTAACATTTTGAAAATTATAGCACTTAAATAAATATCGTACGAAAATTATGATATTTATGACGTAATTTTTCCAAACATATTCGCAGCACTCGTTGATTCATGAGTGAAGGTGGGGACCGCGAGGAGCTGGATCTTTTTGAAAAGAGTTGGGATTAAGATATGCTAAAAGAAGTTCTGAGTTGATCCTTCGGAAAAGAAAGGGGAAAGAAAAGTGAGAGGTGCGTCGTGTGTAAGGTGGATTACAAATTACAATACAATGGCTGGTACGCGGGGACAATGAAGCTCGGAGACATCAAAGAAATATGTCAGAAAGATAAAAGCAATCCCATCTCAAGTGCTGTTTGTGCTGTCCTGACGAGCGATGCGGCTCCAGAAGCTGACCCTTTTTCTTTTATTCCAGTTATTAAATGGCCGTGAAGTAAACTGAATCTGGACCGTCGAATCCGTCGGCATCGATGCCAGGCCCGACGTCGTCTCGAGCTCACGAAATAAATTGAAAATCACCACTTCACTCGCCTACAAATTCGCCTTTCCTGCCATGCCCAATCCTCCAACCATCTTTCTCTGAAAATGGATTTGTCGAAGCGATTGATTCCAGCTGCTTTCATTGTGATGCTACTGCTGGTGTCAACCGGTCCTTCCTCATCCTACAACACACTTTTGCATGCATCAGTTTCATAGTTCAAATCAATAATACGTCTTACAATGTTGGCCTGGTGAACTTATGATAGATGATTCTGAGCATGATTAGAATTGCTTATGGATGGATTTCCCATGGGAGAATTTTGATTAACTCGGACACTTTTTCTTTCTCCTCCTTTTTTTGGTTTGAACAGAGATGGAGCCGATGGGGGTGGAGGCGAGAACTTGCGAGTCCCAGAGCCACCGTTTCAAGGGGACATGCGTGAGCAAGAGCAACTGCGCCGCTGTTTGCCAGACGGAGGGCTTCCACGGCGGGCATTGCCAGGGCTTTCGTCGCCGTTGCTTCTGCACCAAACATTGCTAGAGACTGCGCTCTGAACGCGTTTTTGAACTACATCTTATCGCATCTCACCATCCTCTTTAAACAATCCGGTATTGCATCGGAACATCCTTGTGCTGTGGCGGATGTCATCTTCCTCTGGTTGTTTACTCTCTTTTTTCTTTTTTTTCATGGTTGCTTCTGTTTGAGAGTGTGAAATCTGTTTTAAGAGCCATTAGACGATGATCGGATATGTCGGCCTGATCAAGATCATGACTTCAACTCGCCGAGATAACTTCGCCATACGGCCGTAGCAACTTCGTACTTGTTCGAGTACTGTACTCTGTATGTTCTTCATTAGAATCAACTACTTTTGTCAACTTTTGTTAACTTTACCATCTCTATGAGGCCGAGGATGGGATTGTACGGTCATTCCAAGATTTGCAGTCTGATGCGCCATGCAACCGGGAAATGGCAGTTACGCTCAGTTTTTTTTGCGGTCAAATCACAATCCGTCGCATCGTTTAAAATAATTAGTCAATTGAAAAAAAAAATTTCAGTTATTGACATAATTTATGTCTAGATATTTTTGTGAATAATGAAAATATCTTTCGTTCGTTTATTTTTACAATTGGTCCAAGCAATTGTTTTGTAGGAAATCAATAGTGTAACCGAAGCAAACACTTGTTTGAGCGCAGGCAAATAGAGACGGATTTTTACATGCAATTCGCTCACTTCGGGAAGAGCGGACAGAAAGAGGAAGCCTTTGCTCTATCTGCTTCTTCCTCTTTTCAGGATGGACAATTGGAAAAACAATTTTCTTATTTCTTTATTTTTTTCCTTCTGATATTTTGCTAAGAACAGCTAGGATTTCCGAAAAGAGGTGCCAATAGTTTGATGAGAATTTCAAGTAGCTCAACCAGAATCACCTCAGAACAGAATGACAACATTCATCGCTCGGTGTGAAAAACTGTAATATTGTAGCTTAGTAAGTGTAATGGAACTCAAAATCAAAGGAGTTAGCTTCTGCAGATTATCCCCTCAGAAAGCTAATGTAGAATGTGCAAGTGTTCTCTTCTGCTACAGATAAAGAAAAATAGGATATAGGAGGGAAATTCACTCAATCCCACAAAGCACCAACTCATTTGTATTGATGAGCAAGAAGAAGATCCGCCATTTTCGGTTTTCCTCTCACAACGACCGCCTTTGTCGGTAAACGTCTCGGAGTATATTCCCACAAAGAATTCGACTGAGTACTGCTAATTTACAGTTGAACTACCCATAATAGAGCATCCACCAGTGTGAGATGCCTGAAGAGGACACCAAGCGGAATGTGATCAGTCGTATGTATCGCATCAGTTGATATCTAAAATAGTCTTAACTATGAACTCCCTCTTACTCTGGCAATGCCAAAGCTTTCCTGGAACCACCTAGCTTGAACAAGCAGGCCGGCGTCTCTCAGTGCATTCAAAGCCGACCAGTAAAGCCGCTCATCCAACTCTGTTCCCTCCGATTTCATGTCTTGAAGAAGCCTGATCAACTCCTTGATCAGGCTTCTCTTTGAGAAAACCCCCCACCATGATCCCGCCCATTGCCCGATCGATCGAGCCCCAACTCTCGCCCGAAACTCCTCATAAAATTTTATGCAGGTCTCGAACTCCTGTGCCCTATTGTATGCGGCAATGATGCATAGATATGATCTGAGTGTTCCTGGTTAAATGTCATTCGTCATGTAAGATTCCTAAGTGCGAGAATTTCTTTTGACTAGAAATGTGACCAAGAAATTTCATGATTCA
The DNA here is from genome assembly GCA_028455895.1 of Rhodomyrtus tomentosa. Lineage (NCBI taxonomy): Eukaryota > Viridiplantae > Streptophyta > Magnoliopsida > Myrtales > Myrtaceae > Rhodomyrtus > Rhodomyrtus tomentosa. The sequence goes on along the minus strand of JAPCWY010000003.1, from coordinate 3,663,213 downwards.
GATACTATTGGGAATATATTGCAATCCTATTTACAGAACAAGGAGTTATTCTTATTTATTATTATTTCTTGGGTGAATTTCAATGGATTACGAATATTTTGTCTTTGTAAGTTCTCACTCACGTTTCCTCCACTCTACCGAGGGTTATTTTGATCTGGAAATTCTTGAATGATGCAAATTTGTCGTGCTAGGACATTGTCACTGGGTTTTAGTGGCTGGTGTCGGTCGGTAATGTTGACTTAAGGATGATTCTGTCCTCTGTCCAAGTGAAACGGCGATCTTGCAAAGGATTTCTAGCGTTTGCGTAGTGGAAAATCAAAGGTCCTGCATTGCATGTTGCGAGAATTATGCTAGACAACCGTATAATCTTTCTTCAAACGTGTTTTTCATGATTGGTCCAAACACAAATAAATAAATAAAATTGATTTCCCATTTAATTTTTTCTTCAGGCGTGTTTTTCATGATTGTTCCGACAAACATCTGAGATTGCTTTTCTCAGTTTGCAGGACGGAAAGAATTGTTTTTTTTTTTTTTTTGGGTGTAACATCCTCCACTTGTTTTGAATCGTGCACTTCTTATATTTCCCAACAAAAAAGAAAAGGAAAAAAACGATTTTAGTTTCTTTTTCATAAACAATCTTTTAATTATGTTCTCTAAGAGGAGATTCTTAAAAAGATACAATAATTCCCATTTCATGAGTTAATTAATGATTTGACATCAAATTAATGATCCGACGATGGCATCATTAGTCCTTGAATTTCCAGACAAATGGAATCCGATCTCGTATTATTGATCGGTTCAGTTTGGTCTTTAAATTTTCGTCTGACGGGTATTATTATCTTCGAGCTTTTAATCGGCTCAATTAGCCACCTCCTGCGTTTTTGCTCAAAGTTCATTTCCCTCTCTCAATTTATCAACTTTTCCCGAAATAGACACCGATACAAGGGGAGACGGAACAAATTACGTACTTAAAGACATTCGTGGTGCGCTGAGGTTATGAAATTTATAGATGATACAAAAAATCGGGGGCAAATCAAATTGTGATCTTGCCATAAACATGATGGCACTGTGCTGTGTGAAGACGGAGGGGGGGCTCTTTTTGCGAAGAGTCGGGACGAGGATCATGCTGAAGAAGATCCGAGGTGATCCTTTGGGTAATAAAAGACGGGAAAAAGAGAAAAGAGAGGTGGTCGGCACTGCTGGTTGGTGCGCGGGGACATCAAAAGATAATGTTATTGTCCAAAAGCACGAAAGCAATCCTGTCTAAAGTGCGGCTCGTGCTGTCCAGACGAGCGATGTGGCTCCTGAAGCTTTGCCCATTTTTCTTCTTTCTTTTTAAGTTATTAAGCATGGCCACGAAGAATCATTAAGCTAAACTAAATTTTGGTGTCGGCATTCCTGCGAGACTCTTCGTTTTGAGCTCACGAAGTGATTTATTGTCCCCACATTAGGGGGGAAAAACTTTCCAAAAAGTCCTAAACTTGCAGTGACACGGCCAAATAAGTACTAATCCTTCTTCACATATTTTACCGTCAATTTAGCCTTAAACTTTTCAATTATGTCAATTTGATCAGAAATCTTTCAAAATTTTGTTGATTTTGATCTAAATCTATTAATTACGTAGATAATTGGCTGAAAGGATTATAATAATAAATTGTTAAACGATTTAGCATAAATTGGCGCAATTGAAATATTTAGGACTGAATTGACATAATTGAAAAGTTTAGGGCTAAATCAGCAACATCGTCAAAATATTTAGGACTAGATCGATACAATTAAAATGTTTATGTCCGATTTGACTGCAATACAATAAATTGAATAATTTTTGGGCAATTACCTCCACCACCTGACTCAGCTATAAGTCACCTTTCATGCCAGGCCTTTCATGCCTCGCCAATCCTCCATCCATCCAACCGTCTCTCTCTCTCTCTCTCTCTCACACACTCTCTCAATGGATTTGTCGAAGCGATTGATTCCGGTTGCTTTTGTTGTGATGCTGCTGCTCGTGGCAACTGGTCCTTCCTCATCCTACAGCACACTTATGCATGCATCGGTTTCATAGTTCAAATGAATAATACGTCTTACAATGTTGGCTCTTACAATGTGTTCACACTTCACTAGAATAACGCAAGACCGTCAAATGGTAGTGAAGTCGTAGTGGATGATTCTGAGCATGATTGGAATTTTGCTTATATATGATTTTCCGTGAGAGAATTTGGATTAACTCGGACCCTTTGTTCTTTCTCCTTTTTCGATATGAACAGAGATGGAGCCGATGGTGGTGGAGGCGAGAACCTGCGAGTCCCAAAGCCACCGGTTCAAAGGGACATGCGTGAGGGACAGCAACTGCGCCGCTGTTTGCCAGACAGAGGGCTTCAACGGCGGGCATTGCCGGGGCTTTCGTCGCCGTTGCTTCTGCACCAAGCCTTGCTAGAGAGTGCGCGCTCTCTGAACGCGCTTCTGAATTATCTTGTCGTGTCTCGCCAATCTTTTGGAATAATCCGGTATCGCATCGGAATGTGATTGTGCAGTCGCGGATGCGATCTTCCTTTGGCTGTTTACTCTGTTTTTTCACGGTTGCTTGAGAGTGTGAAATATGCTTTAAGAGCCATTACAGGATCGCCGGATAGATCGGCGTGATCATGACTTCAACTCGACAGGACAACTTCGCCATCATGGCCCTAGCAAGTTAGCAACTACGTACTTGTTTGTCCTGGACTCTGTTCTTCACTAGGATCAACTATTTGTCTAGCTTATGCAAACCCTTTAATCTCCATGACTCCGAGGACGGGCTGTACAGTCATTCCCAGGTTTGCAGTCCGATCCAGTTTCTCCCCAACATCAGAATTATTGTTTTCCAAGGTCGGGCGGTTGATGGCTCCTTATACTGTGACCGAAACGGCACTTGTTTCAGTATAAACAATTAGAGATTGGCCTTGTAAGTGTGATTGAACTCAAAATGAAAGGAGTGAGCTTCTGCAGATTATCCCTTCAGAAAGCCAATCGAGATTCCCTTTTGCTACAGAAAAAGAAAAAAAAAATGTGCCTGTACGAGGAAAGTTCACTCGATCCGACAAAACGCTTTCTCATTTGCATTAGATAAGAAAAAAAGAAGATCCGCCATTTTCGGTTTTCCTCTCACAACAACCGCTTTTGTCGGTAAGCATCTCGAGCATATTCCCGCGAAAAATTCAACTGAGTACTGCTAAATTTACAGTTGAACCATCCAGAATAGAGCATCCACCAGTGGGAGATACCTGAAGAGGACACCAAAGCAAATGTGATCAGTCGTATGTATCGCATCAGTCGATCTCTAAAATAGTTTTGACTAGGAACTCCCTCTTACTCTGGCCATGCCAAAGCTTTCCTGGAACCACCTACCTTGAAGCAGCAGGACGCCGTTCTCCCAGTGAATTCAAAGCCGACCCGTATGTCCTGAAGAAGCTTAACCAACAGCTGCTCTTAGAGAAAAACCCGACCATGATCCCGTCTATCCCCCTTTGAGTCGCACCTCTATTTGCCCGAAACATCCTTGCGAAATCTCATGCACCTCTCGAATTCCCTCACGCTACAGTTTGCGGCGATGAGGCCCGTGCAACTCACCTTGTTGGGTGCCACCTTCTTTCTCTTCATTTTCCTTGCATATTTTCTCGACCTGCCTCAAGTTCTTTGCCGTCCTGTGGATTTCCAGACTTTTCTTTTGGAAGTCTTTTGCATCATTTATTACTCATCCTAAACGAGAAGTACTAAACTCACATTGGGCATCGTCCTACTTTAATAGTTGTCGATCCTCGTCAGGTTGGCCGTGAAATGCAGTAGCTTGTCTTCTTTGGAAGAAGAGCGATGCCGGGGTTCAATGCAGGGCTATCTCAAATCGGGCAGCTTTCATAGGTAACTACGACTTTTATAAGAGGATGAGTATTCTTGCGTAGATTCAGTGAACATAACGTAAACGGAAGTGTTTGCAACACGCCATTTTGGCATAGATATTGCCGAATTTTTGTACTGGGAACTTCAGATGACAGGAAAGTCGAAGAAGAAATCAGTCTCTATCTTGGGAGGACGAAGCTCAGGGATGCATCAAATATAAGTCAAAAGGATGAAGCAGTCCTGTCGAAAGTGCAGTCTGTGCTGCACCGACGGGCGATGACTTGAGGAGCGTACTGCATAGTCCGTGTACTAAATTGAATCCGGAACGTCGATCCGATGGGATCCACACAAGACCCTCCATTTTTAACTTTCCTAACAATTCCGTCATCCTTTTTTTTTTTTTGGCCTTCTTCGCAATTGTTCTGGGCCTCCAATCCCCCGAATTGTCTCTGGTGTGATGAACTTGTGCTCACCACCAAACTCACCTATAAATCACCCCGCCAAATGTCTGTTAACATATAATACGAAATGGATTGGAATGCTGCTAGATAATTCTGAGCATGATTCATCAACTCATTGTCTATGAGAGAATTTTGATCAATCAAACCAGTTGTAGACTGACCCCCTTTTTTTTCACCTGCGTTTTGGTTACGCACAGAGATGGAGCCGATGGTACCGGTGGCGGCGGGGAGAATGTGCAGGTCCCTAAGCCACGAGTTCAGGGGGTGGGGATATGCATCGACAGGCAGTGTGCTGCCGTTTGCGTGACGGAAGGCTTTTGGGGCGGGTATTGCGGGGGCCTTCGGCGCAATTGCATCTGCACCATACCTTGCCATCCGCTCACGCCCTGAGTTTCGGACGCTTTTGCACTACATCCTGATCATATCCCATCAGTATTATTAAATAATCCGGAGTTGCATCGGAGTGCCGTCTCGTGGTCGCAGATGTGATTTTCCTTCCCCTGTTTACTCTGTTTTCCTGGTTGCTTCTGTTTGTGAGCGCCAAATCTAATTAAGAGCCACAACTCGTCTCTGATCTCGGCTTCTCAACTTCACGTTACATACGAACACAGGATATATCAGCATGATCGTGACTTCGACATAACACGACAACTTCGCCATTGCGGACCTAGCAACTAAGTACATTGTCGGCAATCGAAGCATGTGTACTAAGTTGAGTCCTGAACTCGGTATGTTATGTGAAAACCTATAAATGTTCGTGAAAACTGAATTGATAGACAAACCTGAAAACAAACACGAATGAGAAGTTCGAATATAGACAAATGATTTGAGCCCAACAAATTCACGTTGTGTCCTTAAGACAAATTTCTCCCTTCAACCGGTACCTAATGTTCTTGAACAATTATTCTTGAACAATTATCTCTTAGGATAGAACGGACCGCATTTCCTCTAAAGTGGTACTCCTTCAGAGAAAATTTTCGAATGCAACTTGACGGAATAATCGCACACAATGACAAATATGAGGAATGAATGACCAAAATGGCAGTAATCTCTAATGCACAGTATGACCGTAGACGTTTTTTTTTTTTTTCCTAATGCGACGAGAAATACTTTATTTATAAAGAATGATTTGAAGAGTCACGAAACAAATGTTGAGAATAAATAGTCACTAATCCGAATAGTTCCCTTTCAAAGATTGAAGAGTTACAAAGCCAAATTAGTTTTTTTCCGAACAAACATGTTTATTCGCTCTTTTATGAACAAACATGTTCGTTCGCTCTTTGTACGTTCAAATCAACATGTTCGCCCAAAGAAAAGACTTCTCAAATATCAAGTCTGTATTTTTACTACTTTCGGCATATTGCAGTCAATTTGCCGAACTTCATCTTACCGAATTTCGATAGTCGATCTACCGATCTTCAACTTATCGAGCCTTGAGAAGATTTACCGATCTTTGGGAATTCGGCACATTCCTGATTTACCGAATTCGGGACATGCCGCTCGTTACTCTTCATTTTTCATTTTTCATTCGACTTTTTATGGGATATTTCCTACCATGTTGTTTACTAGAATCAACCCTTTTGATAAACAAAAAGAAGATCCGCACTTTTCGGTTTTCCTGTCCCAACAACCGCTTGTGTTGGCAAGCATCTCCATTATATTCCCATAAAGAATTCAACTTGAGTATTGCTAATTTACAATTGAACTACACAAGAGATTGTACAACTTGAATGAAGGGGACACCAAACCTTGAATTGCGATTGGTCCTATCTATTGTATCAGTTTATTGGACCCGGATCCCTGCTTGTAGGGTTGGGGATCATAGTTCCTTTGGCCATCAAATCTTCCCCTTTTCATAGTGGGGAAAGATCTGATGGCCATTAATGGCCCGATCCCCTGCCCTACAAGCATGGAATCCGTTCACCAGTTTATTAGGAACTCCTCTTTCCTAGGCGATGCTGAAGGCTGAAGCTTTCCTGAAAGCCGGAACCAATCACTCACTCATTATGAATAGGAACTTCTAAGTATTACGGCGTCTGAATCAAGAAGGGTAAAAAAAAGTCGAAGCTTTCTTGAATTTTAAATATTTTACTCTGCTCCCGCTTTGTCCTCTTTAATTTTAAATCTCCTTTCTATACTCCAACACTCTCAAACTAGCCATTGCAAAGGTAATCAGAGGATTACTCTTCAAGCTTCCCATTTAGACGAGATAGCGCGCAAAGAATTTCATGGCGTTGAGATTGAAAATTAGAATCTCCGTCGCCCATACAATCATGATATGGGCATCCACCAAAGACAGAACTGCTCATTTGGTAAATAATTTTCTTTTTTACTTAATCCATGTTCTTGGTAGATACTCAATCATCTTCGTGTTTGATAATATTCAAAAACGAATCCAATCCGATTTGCTGACCGTCGTGATATACATACAATTCGTCTTGAATTTATCTCACAAAAATCAAGACGTTGCTTTTGAAATGCTTCTTTAGAACCAGAGCTCATGCGATAGCATCTGAGCTTATGAGTCAACGTCTTAGTTACCACGATTAATTCCTGTATACCATTCCTCAACTTCTGAAAATAAAAAGGACTATATGCAAAATAAATATTTTATTGCATTAACTCAGATACTAGAGAACATGAATTGTTTTGCCGGCTTCAAAATCAATTAAATATTTTCCTCATCAATTTTTAGGGTCGACATTGCATGATATATTTAAGTTTCAAAAAGATATTGCACATTCGGCAAACAATGCCATTACGGCATCAATAATAGTTAGCATTTCTGTAGTGCAACGATTAGTTTGATTGAAATTCCCCAGCCTTCGAGATTGTTCGATACCATCACCGAAACAAAGTTCTTATGTTGCTTTCGGCGCTGCTCCCATTAGAAGGAGACCAATGCTGTGGTTCAAGCAAAGCTTGTTGAATAATGAGTAATTTTGCAGTGGGAACTTGGGAGGGAGAATTACAAAAAAAGTCATAACAACCCTAAATTTTTTATGCTTGTGTCAATTCAATCCATACAGCTAATTTTGGACAGAAAGTGCTAACATGGACGGTGGAGCAATCGACGCTGATGTGAATAATTTTTAATAATTATGTTTTTTTCCTTTTTTCTTTTTTTTCTTCCCTTCTTACTGTACCATTCACCGGACCTCGGCAACCAACTAGAGGCGAGGGCGACGTCGATCTCGCGGGCCACTGACGATGTTTAGAGCTCAATTGACAAAGAGAGAGAGAGAGAGATTTACTGCTCGATTACCACAGTTGCAATAGATTGAATACTTTTTTTATTATTTCTCCGAACTTTATTCGGTAGAAAAGCCGGGGGCAGATTCATGGGATCTCGTCATAAAAATAATGGGACTGTGTAAAATACGCTGAACACCTGAGGAGGGACCGGATCTTTTTGAAAAGAGCTAGGGACGAGGATATGCTAAAAGATGATTTGAGGTGACACTTTTGGGAAAGAGGAGTGTATTACAATGGAGACATCAAAGAAAAATGTCAAAAAGATGAAAGCAAATCCTGTCTAAAGTGTGGTTTGGCGCTGTCCTGACGAGCGATGCGGCTCCCAGAAGCTGAATCTGGACTGCCGGATCCGTCGGCATCCATGCAAGACCCGACGTTTCGAGCTCGCGAAAAAGTTGAAAATCGCCACTTCACTCGCCTAGAAAATCGCCTTTCCTGCCGTGCCCAATCCTCCATCCATCTCTCTCTCGAAAATGGATTTCTCGAATCGATTGATTCGATCTGCTTTCATTGTGATGCTGCCGCTCATGGCAACCGGTCCTTCCTCATCCTACATCACACTTAAGCGTGCATGCTTTGCATGGTTCAAATCAATAATACGTCTTATAATGTTGGCTCTTACAGTGCGTATACACTTCACTAGAATAACACAAGACTATAACATGGTAGTGAAGTTGTAATGGATGATTCTGAGCATGATTTGGCATTGCTTACAGATGATTTTCCATGAGAAAATTTTGATTAACTCTGGACCCTTTTACTTTCACCTCCCTTTTTTCGGTACGAACAGAGATGGAGCCGATGGTGGTGGAGGCGAGAACTTGCGAGTCCCAGAGCCACCGTTTCAAGGGGATGTGCGTGAGGAAGAGCAACTGTGCTGCCGTTTGCCAGACGGAAGGCTTCCACGGTGGGCACTGCCGGGGCTTTCATCGCCGTTGCTTCTGCACCAAACATTGCTAGTGCGCGCGCTCTGAACGCGTCTTTGAATTACATCTTATAGTATCTCACCAACCTCTTTAAATAATCCGGTATTGAATAGGAATGTCCTTGTGTAGTCGCGGATGTCATCTTCCTCTGGCTGCTTACTCCGTTGTTTTTTTTTTTTTCATGGTTGCTTCTGTTTGAGAGTTTGAAATCTGCTTTAAGAGAGCCATTAGACGATCACCGGATATGTCGGCATGATCATGAGTTCAACTCGACGAGATAACTTCGCCACATGGCCCTAGCAACTTCGTACTTGTTAGAATCCTGGACTCTTTATGTTCTTCTCTAGGATCAACTATTTTGTTCACTTACGCGAATTCTTTAATCTCCACGAGGCCAAGGATAAGTAGTATAGTCATTCCAAGATTTGCAGTCCGATCCACCATGGAAACTGGAAACAGCATTTAGTAAATATATCAACCGTGGCTACATTGCCTCTCGATCTCATACTCTTCCTGGATTAGTATTTGCAGACATCTCCAGTTTCTCCCCACACCCGAATTCTTTGTTTCCAAAATTCGCGCGATTGACGGCTCTTTATTCCGTGACTGAAGATGCACTTGTCTCAGTACAAGCAATTGGAGATTTCCCTGATATTGTGGTAAGAAACAGCTATGATTCCCAAAAGAAGATGCCCTTAATTTGGTGAGAATTTCGAGTAGCTCGACCTGAATCACTTCACAACAGAAAGACAATTCACAGTTCAATTTGAAAAAGTATATCTTTTAGCCTAGCAAGTGTAATTGAACTCATAACGAAAGGAGTTAGCTTCTGCAGATTATCCCCCCAAGAAAGCTAATGGAGACTCTGCAAGTATTCTCTTTTGCTACAGAAAAAGGAAAATGCGCCTATGCGAGGAAAATTCTCTCGATCTCACGAAACAGTTTCTCATGTGTACTGATAAACCACAACAATATCTGCCATTTTCGAATTTCCTCTCACGAGAACCGCTTTTGTCGATAAGCATCTCGAGTACATTCCCACAAAGAATTCAACTGAGTACTGCTAGTTTACAGTTGAACTACCCAGAATAGAGCATCAACCAGTGGGAGATACATGAAGAGGGCGCCAAACGGAATGTGGTCAGTTGTATCTATCGCATCGATCCATCTCTAAGATTGTCTTAACTAGGAACTCCTCTTGCCCTGGCCATGCCGAAGCTTTCCTGGAACCACCTAGCTTGAACTAGCAGGCCGGCGTCTCTCAGTGCATTCAAAGCCGACCCGTAAAGCCGCTCATCCAACTCTGTTCCCTCCGATTTCATATCCTGAAGAAGCCTAATCAACTCCTCGATCCGGCTGCTCTTTGAGAAAACCCCCACCATGATCCCACCCATTGCCTTATCGATCAAGCCCCCATTCGCCCGAAACTCCTCGTAAAATTTTATGCAGGTCTCAAACTCCCGTGCCCTATTGTAGGCAGCGATGAGGCTCGTGTAACTAACCTTGTCAGGTGCCACCTTCTTTCGCTTCATTTCCTTCCATATTTTGTCGACCTGCCTCAAGTTCTTCGCCCTTCCATGGATTTCCATTAAGGTGTTGTACACCCACACGTTCGGCTTGCATCCTCTGGCTTTCATTTTCGCAACCAACTTCATTGCTTCTCGTGTTTTTCCTCTCTTGCCATACATGGTAACCATGCTAGAGTATGCCACGACACATTTGTCATACCCCTTGGTTTCCATCTCCGAGAAAAGCGCCTCGGCTCGGGAGTAGAGCCCGACACGGCAATACGCACTTATGACCGAAGCATACGTCACTTGCCCGGGCTCGCATCCCTGAGAGATGAGATTTTCGTACACCCTAACCGTGGCCCTGGACCCGCGCTTCTTTGAATAGCCGTTGACTATTGCGCACAATATGCAATCAGACACTTTCAGATTCATGCCCTTCATTGCCTCGATGACCTGAAAAGTTTTCTCCAGTAATCCTTCTTCTATGTACATCAGAACAAGCTTTAGGAACATGTTCGGATCCCTCAACAATATCTTCTCTTTATTGGCTTCCTCGAAAAGCTTTTCAGCTTCCTTTATTTCCCCGATGCTTGCAAAAGAAGATATCAACGATGCATAAATTTTGGTGTCGACAGCAATCCTGCCGCCTTTCATTTTCTTAAAGTACTCGAGGGCCTCATAGGCTCTTCCAGATTTGCATAACGACTCACAAACAACGCCAAAAATCCGAGTTGAAAAGGAAGTTGCGCTGAATTGGCGGCTTTCAAACTCACGAAACAACTCGACAACTTTTGCGACATCCCCAATTTTCATGTGAGCCTCCATTATCCTGTAATAACATTCAGGATCCAAAGCAACCCCTATGGATTTCATCTGTTCATGCACGACAATCGTGCTGCTATACATATGGAGCTTGTTATAACCTCGCAGTGCCGAGTCGAATGCCAAAAGACCGGCCTCTCTATTCGGTCCTAAAACTTCAAGTAAACCGTCTACAACTCTGAATTTCCTAGCTTCAATGCAATTACTGACCAGTCTAGCACAGGTGACTCTATCAGGGAACACATCGTAAACCTTGAAATCATGAGAAAGAACCCCGATTAAATCCCACTTCTTTTCTCTCATCAGGTACCTGGCGAGGCTATCCAGCGTCGACTTCTCTGGCTCAATGTTTGGACACTCTTTCGCCTTCTCGTAGTACTCGTAAGCAAGCTTCTCAGTTTCAGGCGCTTCCAATAACCCACGTAAGAATCTGTTGAAACTCTCAGAGTCCGTGGTCGGACCTTGCAGTTGCAGAGATTCCCTTACTTGCAAGTCGAATTGCGCCGAAGGCAGGACGCCAGACTGTTCCTCGAGAACAGGGGACGGGCAATTCGAGCAAGAGACTCCGAGGTTCGAGAGCGGGAGCGACGGGAAAGGAAGGGCCTTGCATGATCTAGGGAAGGGGACTTGGTGGAGCTCTCTGCAACAGCTGATGCTGGCCAACAAGAAGGCCTTCTCTGGGGAGCTCAAGATGGCCATGTGAGACTTGAGGCTCGAAAGCTTTGGACAAGCGTGCTGAGAGCTTCAGCCGTGGATATATACCTTATCCTCACTGGATTTTGCCGTGGGTGCAGATCGAAGAAGCCACTAAATGGCTGCCACGTGGGATGTTTCTGGACACAACATCCTGTCCTGAAAATTTTTTGTGTCTACTTCCTTGCTTTTTGGGGCCATAGATTTTCAAGTCTGAAGTCGTCTTTGTTTTTCCAATTCCATGTTACTTTAGCTTGTGGACGAGACTTCACCATGGGAAAGAACTGCTAAGAACAAATCATCATTCTCATATAATTTAGGCCCCCCCAATTTTCTATCCCACATTTTTCTTATACTTCATTTATTGATATTTTCATGGACGATGAATTTTTTTTTCATTTATTCATTTACATAAGCGATAGCGATCATATTTAGCAAAATAATTTTGAAAATATTAATTTTCTGCTCCAAAGGTTCAAAACCTTGTGTTGGATCTCTAAGACATCACCTCAAACTCTTTCCTTAGCATCATCAATAGTCATTCAGATTGATCAGCTTCGGTGCACAACAAATCCTGTTTCAGGGAAAAAAATAAATTGGGCAAGACTGTCACAAAGACTGATAAATATCACTTCCTTCATATAGACCCAGGAATTGCAACAAAGACTGGTGGCTCAAATTCAAGACCATGTTGTATCATCATCTAGCTTCTTCATACTCCGAATAAGCTGCTCAATCCTACACCTGAAATTGCCGTGCCGGATTACAGTCGAGAGAATCTTTCTCTTCTGTTTATTTAAGTATAATCCAGTCTGAAAGAATTCTCCCCAATCGCTGCGGAAGTACACAGGCATCGATTGACAAAGCAAAAGATTCAAGCTGAAGAAAATAAACTTCTACAGAGGAACTAGGAAGTTGAATTAAAGTCCAGAGAGATCTCTCAGAGAGGCTACAAAAGGTCCCGATGTAGCTGACAAAGACAGCGTGCCTCGAGGGTTTCCATCACTTTGAGGGACCGAATGAAAGGAGCGGGACTAGCACGTCTCCACCATCTTGATCATATCATCTGATCTCTCTTCCAAAACTCAAAACTGACAAAGGCCAACTTCCGGGTAGTCTCAACACCACTCCTGCTCATGAACTTTATTCAATTGCTCTTACACGAGGACAATGCAACAGATGAACAACAGCCATGGAAAAGCAACATTAAGTTACCAGAAGCAGTAACTTGCAAGGCAAAATTGTGTAAATAGAGCCTAAATTATTAAGTGATCAACTCTGATCACACTGCTCGTCCTCTATAACGCCTCATAAGTTCTCTAGAGTTACCTCTCGATTACAAATCGCTAGTGAAACAATTACAAGGAAACAAAAAGTACAACTGACCATATGCCAAGAATCCAGAGGATTACCCAAATCCTGCTCCAAATTAGGCGTCAAGAATGAACCATTCCCCCAACCTACCTTATTTCAAAAAAGATGAAAAAGATAAGAGCGCCAGGCACCGAAACTCAATTATCTGTCCCGAACAGCTTCATCCGGGATAGTGGTGTCCTCAGATAACCCTCGACATCAAACTTTTTCGGCGAGAGTTCGCGGTACTTGGCGAATTGCTCCCTCGCCTCTGCATTCTTATCAAGCAAACTATATATCATCCCCTGACAAAAATAGGGCCTGAAGTCAGTAGGATCCTCCTTAGCCAAGTCCTGATAACTCTTCAAAGCCCCTTCCACATTCTTCTGCAGGAACTGTATCTGCGCCATTATCAGTCTCACGTCCCTCGCCTCCTTTGCCTTGTTCTCCTCCTCCGCGATCCTCAGCGCCTCCTCCAGCCGCTTAACGACAGCCTCTCCCTCTCCGCACCGGTCCATCAACAGCGCGTTCTCAAATAGGGCCTCAAATGAAAGAGGGTTAGCCGCGAGAATTTCCTCGAACACGTTGCGGGCATTCTCGGTATCTCCAATCTCACCTAACAACCTTGCCAGCAAAAACTTCCATTCAGTGACCTCAGGCTGAGCGGCAACCAAACGCCGCAATATCTTGAGAGCCTTTTGGTCCTCTCCGTCCTCCAGCTTCTGCTGCAAAAGCTTCTTCATTGCGTCGACCGACTCGGGATCCGATTCAAGGAGCTCCGTCAACGGCGAGTGCCGGGATTCTTGGCCGTCCTGTGCTTTTCCTTGGGTCTCTTCAAGACTCGGAGATTGCTCCTTATCAACAGTTGCCGGAGGAGGCTCAGCTCTTGCCGCAGATTTCTCGCTGCCAAAGACGAAGGAAACCGCGGCTCCGACGAGGACGGCGGCTCCGGCGCAGTTTTGGATCTTCTGGAGGATTGGGTTCTTCGGGAGATTGCCGGAGTCAGCAACGGAACAAGCCCTGATAGTATTCCGACGGAGTGAGGAATCTTCCTGAGGCATGGGGAAGCGGACGATTGAAGGAGGAGGTCGACTGAGAAGCGCGAAGGAAGGAGGTTTAGTGAAATTGAATGTGGACGAGGAAGAGAGAGTCGAATCCATCGCACTTGAGATTTGGAAGAGGATCGGTGGAAAACTGAGGAGAATGTGGTTTGCTTTGCCAAGGGTTTTCGAGTGTAGAGGTAGAGGTAGAGGTATGCAATGCCGGCTTTGTCTGTTTTTGGAGGAAGGTGACTAGTCAGTACTCACTACTCAGTAGTCAAACGTTGGACATTTTGAAATTCGGCCGATTCCTGTGCAGGACACTGAACCGGTATGGAATGAACCGGGTCCACCATGTTCATCGGAATCGTCGATCATGGGAATGAATCTTGCGGGGGGGGATTCACATTTAAAACCCGTGTAGACTGTAGAAACGAGCCCTCGTCTCAGGACGCTTGTCGCTTGATTATGTGAGAGATCTAGAAGCCCTTTGACAACGAGGCACAATTTCGAACGTTGGGAACACAAGTTCTTCAATTCCTAACGGATCCTATTTTGTCTTCGCTCACTAGTAGTGAGTCAATCAAAGGGTTAATAGTAGCATAACTTGCATCCAAGGGTCGAGTTCGGGGGTTGGGTCCGAATCCGGGGCCGGGATCGAGGATCGGGGGCCGAGGCCCGATCGGAGGTCGGGACTCGATTTGGGGTAGGAGGTCAAGTCCGAGGTTGGGGCTGGGGGCCAAGGTCGAGGTCGGAGCCGGTGTCGAGGTCGGGGACCGGGGCTAGGGCCGGTGACCGAGCACGTGGCCCAGGACCTAGTCAGGGACCAGCAACCAGGCCGTGGCCTCGTTTGGGGACCGGTGTCGAAGCCGGGTCTGGGTCTTGCAACTGGGGCCGGGACACGTCACCGGCCATGGCCTCGGCCCCGATCCCTATCACCTCCACCGGTCTCGGTCGCTTAAAAAATTTCATTAGATTTTTACTACATGGAAGTATTTTAATAATATTATTTTCTAAAAATATTATTACGTTTTGATAAAATGGGTCAAAACGAATCGAGTCGGGTATGGATCAATCGCAAGTTAGGTCTGGCATGACTCATTAAAAATGGGTCAATATGGGTCAGATGAATCGATATGGGTATGACCATATTCAACCAGACCGGACCCACCCATTTGCCACCTCTAGCGATTAGAGATGATCTCGATCCTCCATTTTTATTTTTTGCTCATGAAAAAGAAAAAAACAAAAAGTAGAAAGAGAGGTTACCCATGCCAGACAAAAAGGTATTCCGGTGGATCTACGTAGGGAGAATTATCGAAAAAATTCTATTATATTTGCTTGTGTCAATACAATCAAAAACATTTTAATTTGGCTTACTTTAGTACTAAATCTTTTGGCATTTTGAGAATTTAATCATAAACATTCCGACAATTTATCAATTTAATTCTCAATATTTTGACAATTCGTTAGTCTTGTCATTCCGGCTAATTTTGGGAGTTACCCAACAAAAGTTCCCAAACTAAGGTTTTCGGACGAGAAATGATCAAGATACATTTCAGTTTTATACACATAGCATTTAGATTTGCTACATAGAAATTTATAATACTAGAGCGAACTGAAGTGCTCTCCTAATTAGAGGTGGCAATACGGATCAATGACCTGCTTTTGGTCCATATTTTTGTATAAAATGGATCATATATGGGTTGTAGTTTTTAGGGGGTTACTAAATATAGGTCCAACAAAATTGAAGAAAAATTTGATGGGTTGAAAATGGTCCATATGTGAGCCCATTTTCAACCCATCAAAGCTAACAAGCAGTGCGTGTGTGACATGCCCAACTTAGTTTTTGCAAGCATTTTATGCCACGCCAGCTTGCAAAGTTGGAAAGGGCCAGTTCGGGACCAGGGCTGACAACCGGGACCGAGGCCAGGACCGGCGATCGGGATCGGGGTCGGGGACCGAGATCAGGACTGGGTACGAGGCCAAGGCCGGGGTCGGGGACTGAGACAGGGGTTGGGATCGGGGACCGGAGGTTAGGGCCGGGGCTGGGATCGAGGACCGGGACCGAGACTGGCGCTGACAATCAGGATCGGGATAAGGATCGGGATAAGGACCGGGGCCAAGGCTGAGGGACGGGACCAAAATCGGGGCCGGGGCAGAGAAGGAGGATCGGCAATCAAAGCCGAGACTGTGACCTGGTCTGGGACCGAGAGCAGGGGCTGGAGACCTAGGTCGGGGCCGGGGCAGGGACCGACTGCTGAGGACAAGATCGGGACAAAGGCGGGGTCGGGATCCGGACCGAGGCTTGGGCCGAGATCGACGATTGACGATCGGGGCCGTGAACGAGACCGGGACCATGAGCCGGCAATTGAGATTGGGATCGGGACCGGGGCTGGCGTTGGGGACGGGGATAGGACCGGGGCCGAGGCCAAGATTGGGAACCGAAGCCAGAGCCAAAATAGGGGCTGGGGCCGGGACCGAGGACCGGAGACAAATGCCGAGGCCAGGGTCTAAGCCGAGGCTATGGACGGAGCCAGGACCGGGACAAACTCCCGAGACTGGGACCGGGGCCGAGGGCTAGGCCCGGGGCCAGGACTGGGCCACGGCCCCTGTCGTAGGCCCCGGCCCAAGTCCCGATCCCGATCGCCTCCGCTAGTCCCGGTCGCTTTAAAAATTTTACTAGATTTTTTATTATATGAAAATATTTTAGTAATATTATTTTCTTAAAATTTTATTATGTTTTAATAATATGAGTCAGTCGCTGATCGGATTGGTTTGGGTCATTAAATAAGGATCAGATGGTTTAATATGAGTTGGACCATATTCGACCAACTCATTTGTCATCTCTACTCCCAATGTACATTTACTATCCTAAAATTTGTACACTAGGATTTAACTATGTCGATAATATAAGAAAAAGAAAAGGTTCTGATGAAATTGTTATATCATATTTATATGTTTTATTTTTTCAATTGATCTACAAAAAGAAGTTACAAAAGCCGGGAGTTCAACGGCATTGGCAGTCACCAAAAGGGAGCTCTGGTTACACGCGCCTCTGGAATTCCCAAAAACCCCCGCCGCTTTGCTCGTCTGCGATTCGGAAAAAGCCCGTCCAGCCCCGATTCGTAGCGAGTCGCTTGAGAAAACAGAGCAATGAAAGCTTCGTCGTCAATTTCGATGGAATCCGACGCCGATGCAGACCGACCGACCCTATTCCAAAGCCCAGTCAAGAAGGAGCAGTTCTCTCACCCGAAGCCTCCCTTCCGACGAGCTACCGACGACACGAAGCCCGTCCTTCAAGACCCCGTATCTCTCTCTCTCTCTCTCTCTCTCTCTCTCTCTCGTACTCGTTTTTTCGTGCTATCGTTCCTTCGTATTCATTTGCAATTGACGGGGGTTGTTCGTTCGACTTTGGTTTGGTAGATACTAAGGTCGGATCCGCTTGAGACGGAGGAAGCCGTGCTGCGACTGCCCCCGCTCTCCGCCCCCCGATCGCGTACGCAATCCAACACCCGTTGAAACTTTTGATCTTCGTGCTTGCTCTTGTCCGTCTGATGTCTGGATTGTTTCGGCGGACGGTCGTTGGGGTTTGGTTAGGCTTTCGTCTGTTCACGTTAGTTCCAGTATCGATGCTTGTTTCTTCGAGGAAGGTTGGTTGCACCTTCCGGTCATGGTTGCGCAGAAGACTTCGAATGGGTGTGTGGATGGAGGCTGGATTTCCTTATTTCATTAAGATGTGGGCAGGACATGATTGAACTGCAGTGAAAATTCAGAATTAGCATTCTAGATCTCAGGCCATTGAATACTCTGTGCAGGGATCAAGCTAATGGCCTTAGTCTGTTCAATGAGATTGAATAAGAGATAGGTTTCATGAATGTGTTTAGGCTCATAGCCTTAGTCTTTGCCTGCGTATCATCAAACCTTCAAAAAAAGGGGCAATTTCAATGACGGCCCTGCTTGTAAATGACCGAATGTGTTCGACCTCCATAATCGGTCGCCAAACGGGACAAAAAAAAAATTAGTTCTTTTTTGTGATACACGACAGGTAATTAGCAGTATCCACTTTCAATTGTTATTTTCGCCCTTGAGGATGTCAAACATTAGAGGGGTGCTTAGTACACTTTTATCCCATCAAGTTCGTTCCTTGCAACTCTTTTCCAATCTTCCCTTTCTGTCTCTGAAAGGTTAGCCTTCCCAAAAGGATGCAACTTCCCCACTCTTCTTCAAGTTGCCATCGCTTTGTATCTCATTTTGACTTACTACTAGAGCAGGGACATATGCCATTTTGCAGTGCATTGCCCTTGCTCAATCGTGTTCAGATTTCAAAATCGGAAGTCATCTTTCCGCGCAGCTAACTTCTCAATCAGCCAGCCGACTTACTGTCCGTTGTCATGAAGGTTGGAAGAAGTCCCTTTAAACAAAGTTTCCACAGAGAACAGGCCCTTTGCGATCCTTGAAGGACGCGATGGTTAGTGATGCTTTATGACCAATTCCTGCAGCCATGGTCTTCAGCTAACAACTTATTTGCAACACATTTGATTCAACTATCTGAAGTAAAGAACTCAAACCAGCGCCAAGCCGAACTGCAGCAACTTTTTATTTCTCGTGTTCTTTTCCAAATAGATTCAAAGAAAGCATGTCAGGTTGCTTTGAAAGGTAAAGCATTACATGCTTGGAGATGCCCTAAGCATTGACATTATAAACAAATAATACGTGTTCCAAGCAAGGCTCTTTGCAACAAATGCTAGACATGTTTAATCGACTTTTGGCTCAGTTGAATTGATACCTTTGCAGAAATTCATCCTGTCGTTTTACTAGTTTATTTTTACTGAGAAACACAGGAAATTTAAATTTTGAAGAGTATCAGCAAGAGTTATTTGTATGCTTATGGTGATGAATTTGAGTTAATCTTCTTCAGTCAGTCTCTGATGATCGATGTCAAATTTGTGGACTCTTCACTGGTAAAGGAACTCAAAGTAAGCATTAAGCTGATAGAGTAGCCTCCCTTTGTATAAGGGACTAAGTGCAATGAACCATGAGTCTCTGAACTTGCCTAATGTACAACATCATGCAAACTTTCAATTAATTGATTGAACTTTTCAACTTTTCATTTCTAAATTTTAATGAGTTCAATTAAGTACCTAAAGTATTACTAAAACGAGGAGAAATAGCACATTGAAGAGAAGGCGGTTGCAAGAACTCATTCATTTATTTACTTCGGGACCCAATGCAGCGAAGGATGGTAAAAAGATAACTTAGACACAACTTCCAACCAACAAATAATATTACAGAGCAAATTAATCACAAAAGGGACAAAATTCGTGCGAAGCTTTGTTTCTCTCTCTGAGTCCAGAAAAGCCTGAGGCCGGGGGACTTCTCTTTCCCTAAAACATCTAATGTATGTTAATGACATCACATCGAGCGCCACTCCAAATTGTGGTGGCAAACAATCAATCGCTTCGAATATAGCTTCGCAGCCTCCTGCAAATATCCTCGTTGGTAGGTAGCAAAGCTTCCACTCCAAATCATTGCGACTTAATCTCAATAACCTGCAATTCACTTCTTCGACGGTACAACTATTCATCATTTTCAGACGATGCAGAAGAATGTTGCTCGCATTTATTGACGAACTTATCAGGCAACCGAAACAATGGATCTTCATTAGCACTTTTTCGGAAAGCTTTAGCCAATGCACATCCCAAAGCTCTAGCTACAGGAACTGCAACTGCATTTCCAACTTGAATGTATCTAAATAAAATAATGGAGAATCGAAGTAAGAGCAAAAACACAAAAATACTTAGCTGTACATATAATTGT
Organism: Rhodomyrtus tomentosa; assembly: GCA_028455895.1. Classification (NCBI taxonomy): domain Eukaryota; kingdom Viridiplantae; phylum Streptophyta; class Magnoliopsida; order Myrtales; family Myrtaceae; genus Rhodomyrtus; species Rhodomyrtus tomentosa. The sequence goes on along the minus strand of JAPCWY010000003.1, from coordinate 3,643,462 downwards.
GAAGTACAATAAGAATTTTTCCTAGCGGAATGCCTGCTTGCATTTCTAGACCACCTAGATTAAGTGTGATATAATCTGATCAAAACTTCTTGTACTAACAAGAATTCAGCGGGGCTCATTTTGAGAAACCCAATTAGATGCTTGGGTAAATTAGATTATAGAAAAAATGAAAAAAATCACCTCACCAAGTAATTCTTGAGAATAATTTATCACTTCTTACTATCCCAGCATGCAACATGCTTCAAGAGATAAATTTTCGAAAAGACCTTTAAAAACTATGATAGGTACACATACATATATTATAATCTTGTCCGGGCCACTACACTATTATTCTACTATTTAGTGTCAACAGACAAATAGCAAGCATTTTCTAATTTCAACTGGATTTTCTACGCACCTCTTTAGATTTTGTTGTGAGCTGAAGGAAACGCCAGTATCTAGTGTACGTTGTCCGCAAACTCTAGCGACTAATCTACCATTGTTATGCCTGGGTCACATCGACCCAAGTCCTCTAAAAACTTGATGAGAAATGATCTAATGCCTTGGTGATTATAGGAACTACACGCCCTCACTTCAGCACAATTTAAACCTTAAAAAGCTAAAAAAACGTGCCTATATGTAACAGCTTCATCCTAACATATGCAGATAATTGATACCCTGAGTCTTTATTTAACTTACCCCAGGGAAGACTATATACCCTTAACGATACCTTACGGTATATATATTAAACTCACCTAAGGAAGAATATATACTATATCGGCATTCATGCAATGCAGCTCACAACATCATATAATCATACTTGAAGGACGCTCGTGTAATTGGGGCGCATTAACTAAGTCTATGTACATAGTGGATTTCTGTGAAGTTCACAAATCAAAAAGTGGATACCTCTCCTTGACGGGGCCAGTAAGCTTGTAATAATCGGGAAAACCCTGAAGTCTTGCATTTTCACGAATTGTAAAAACTCTGTCTTGCTCGGGATGCAATATTGCCTGCATAGTCGACCAAATAATTTGTTGGCCATTGCTTATTTGTTTATGTATAATTACATGAACAGCTGATTTCCTTTTTGCTAGTCTTTTCAGCTTAAAGATGTAATGGACGGTAACTTCTGACACGACATTGGAAATGCAGTAAGAAATATCCAATCCTCACCTGACACTAACTTTACAGGGAAATGACTTCATATGTTCGGAACAATATTCATAAAATAAAAACCTCATCGTAGTTAACACTATGAAAGCTAATTTAGCTGGCAACTACACAATATTTATTGTGACCAAATAGAGTGACACAAGTCGTCACTGAGGTTACACAGAATTTAACTATCGAAAATTCCACATTAGTCGGCAACCACAAGTGTAGAAACCCTAAAATATGGGCATATAATCATCTCCAAATCGAACTCTGCAACTAATTAAGGGAGATAGCATACCTGGTTGTGGGGTTCTGCTCTGGTCACTACAGTATTCACAGTTTCATCCCACCACACACGTGCGAAAGGCCTACATGATTCGAAGAGGTTGGTATGCTGAAATTATAAAATCTAAATGTAACGAAGCATCTTAACACTCACTTTAAGGAAGAACCACGCACAAACGACATTGCATAATCAGGGACCTGCAGAAGGACAACAGTTCTGTCGTAAGACTTGCAAAGGAAAAAAGCTAAATGTCATTAGGAATGATGAACAAAATTCTGTCACAAAAAAGAAACTGGGGGAAGTATGAATGAATGTATAATTTTACCAATGGTTTTCTCGAGTCCAAATAAACCCTGGGAACGTCAGGGTCCCATTCAACTTTCTTGTCCGAGCGCACACGAACACCAGGCAAATCCCTAAAATTCGCGCCCTTCACAAAGTTCACTAAATTCTCAGCAAAAAGCAGATTTTTCAATAAAATAAGATAGAAGAACGTTGGCTTCCATGAATACAAGAAAACAAAGAAAACCTTTATCTTTGGTATACGGCAAACACGTTCATAGTCGTCCGAATTCAATTCAAGGGGTCGATGATCAAAGAGAAGTCGACCCGAATCCACTGAGTCTTCTGTGATCCCTATCATTTCTGTAAAGAGAATGAAACCAATCTTGAATCAACACAGCTATGAACATGCTCATTTTTAAGAGCTTCTATAATTTAAGTTAAGTCTCACGCATGTCACGAAACCATTGGTTATAGTTACTTTTAAAGCAACGATGGTTAAATCATAGCACCTAAGAATGTCTATCTACTCGTGAACTACACTACAATCTACTTAGATCCATCTGAAGAGTGTACACGTAAAAAAACTTGAAATAAAATGCAGTACCACATTAATCTGCTTAGTTATGTAGGTATTTTGCATTTTATGTTTTATATACTAGGAAACAAAACAATGCTCTTACCAAAAAAACAAAAAACAAAAAAACAAAACAATGCTGTTCACCTTTCTCACTTGATCTAATGAAACGTTGAAAATCTGTCTGTGGAGGTTTCTCATATGGCATTTCATCTCTTCCATTATAAGTTCCAACCTAAATTAATTGAATCCATTAGAATTACAATCAATCAAAGCTTTAAAAACAACACCAAGATGATAAAGATACATACAGGTGGAAGATCAGAGATTGCATCCTCCAGCAGCAATTTCTTTTTCAATATGGGTGAATGGCCCTCATCGTAGGCAACAGTGTGCATCTGATTTTATTTCAAGGAAATTTTAGACTACGCCTTTAGTATATTACATATTATAACACAGAAACCCATACCTCAAATTCTACAGGAACGACACCTCTTTTATCAACGTAGTGTGTTGGCAATGGGTATTGGGGCAACGTCTAATGCATCAAATAAAAATCAGTGAGTGAAATTCTTATTATAAAGATAGACACAAGTTTAAGACTACTTTATCTGAAATGTAGGAGCATATGCAAGTTTACCTCACTGGGATGAGCACCCCACAGAAAACAACGCATTCTAAATTGAGGAAGCCCGTATGATCCTGCGGTCATCATACCTAATCTTGTTTGATAGTTCAGTTGCACTAAACGACCAAGTGCATACCTCCCCAAGAAACCATTAGCATATTTAACTAGATCCACCACATTCTCCATCAAAACAAACCTTGGTTTCAAAAACTCTACAACTTCCATGAACACAAGAAGTTGCTTGTTTTTCACATCAGCCATAGGATTCTTCTTATCTCTATAACGGTTGAAACCGCTTATTCCTTGACAAGGCGGTCCACCACAGATTACATCTACATCCCCCTGAAAAAATTAGCCAAGGAGAGTTCCTCTTAAGGTGATTGTTTCTTTGCAATCAAGTGTAATGACCATACTGATCTGAATGGAACTATTTTCACTAGGAAATATCTACTGTGAAATAATAAGTGATGAAACAAAGAGATGAGTCTCCCAGATCAATGGAAGGCTTCTCGTGTAAAGTGTATCCAGAGGTGTGGTGGAGAAGGTTCATAAAGAGGATACACGACAAGTCGCAAAAAGAAAAAAAAACATTGGAAATGAAAAACTCACCGGCAAAGGCAGAATCTTTGATTTGTGGCCTTCAAGGATGAATTCCTTTAGTTTCTCACAACAGTTGCTGGCACAAAGATAGTATGTTAGAGATGCAGAACTTGGGATTTTCATATCAAGTTCGTGTTTATCATGGTGCCTACCATAAGCCGTCAATTGGCTCCCAAGTGTCCTCATCAGGACCATACCCTTTCCATGAAACCTGCAACAAAATGACAAGACTCAATTTTTTAAAAGCACTAGAAAAGAATCAAACTGCTAGGATCCTAGGATATGTGAAATGATCGGTCACATGCTAAAATACGCAAAGCATCGTGATCGAATTATAACATATACATCCATATATAAATGTACGTGGGTTTTGTATGATGTATATAAAGAATTATTAAGCATCCAAATTCATCAACCCATCCATTGTCATAGACTAAGAATCGACTAGAATGAAAAGGTTCACATTCTTCATATTAAGCATAAATAAAGGACTAAAAACAAAAAATTGGATGAAGCTATGTATTAATAAATGTCCAAGTTTGTCAAGTTAAATTCAATATTTTAAGTACCTTGAAGTACAATGTTCTGTCTCCCTTCTCTTTAGGATCTCCATAGCAAATTGCTAAAACTTTTTGTACTTCAAAGACCTCACCATCAATGTCCCCATCATCATCATTGCTATTTTCGTCCTCATCGCTTATTCTGTCATCCACGCGAAATAAATCAGCATATGGCAGCTGGTGGTCATTGCTTTCAATGAGGTGAAATTGCATGCACAATTTCTGCCACTCCTTCAACAACAAGAGGAAATTTTCTGCAGACTCATTCCTCACCTGATTATATGATAACGCCCAACAATATAATCCTATTAGAATATAAGCACTTTGGCAGAATTGATACACTCATCAACAAAAGAGAAAGGTTGTACCTCTGTATCCGGGTGGTTCAGTTTCAAACTTTTGCATGCGTGTTCGTTCATGTCAACAGCCCACCTCTAAGAATAAATGAAATCAAGAAAGCATAAGTTGTGCATACTAACTTTTTGTAACTTTTTTTCAATGACAAAAAGTTTACAAAATGCATACCGTGACAAGATTTAAACCAGAAAGATTTGCTCCAACACATAATCCGGTGGACATCGCACCACAACCAGAGTACATATCTAGTAGTGTCGCCTCCCCCTTGTTACTATTTTGGGTAGTATCCTTGGAATTCCCCTCGCATGTTGAACCAGCAATTTCAACATCGTCACTTGAAATGGTTGATGAAGTCTCACAACCATCCACCTTATGATCTATATTATAAAATAAGATGTCAAAAACCTATCCAAAAAAAGAAAACAGATGCAGTGATAATTACGGGTTTCCTATCATTTTTTCATCTTATTAATGAGGAGAAAACTGATATGGGAATACGAATATCCAAGAAGGAATACCTGTAGGCAATTGTTTAAATGTTGAGTATGGCAATAGATATAAAGTGTCACAATAATAGTCGCAATGCGGAATTGCTGCCTTTTTTGCTTCCAAATTGATCTACAAATCAAAATCAAAATATTCTTGGGATGTCATTAAGAAAGATTCAATCCGAAGAAACTAATGTTAAACATACCTCGAGTGGCATTCGAGCAATGTTTAGCTTCTTAACAAGGCATTCTAAGGGGTTATCATCGCGTATTTCTGAGAAGAAAACGCGCTTATTATCGATGAGATCATATGATTGCTTGATGACCTGTAACAAACAAAGAAATAAAAATAAGATAATTTTGAAGCCGATCAAAGCATAACAAAGATTATAAAAATACTTACTGTATCTTGAGCTCTATAATACCATTGCGCACAGAAATAATTTGAGCCATCAACTGCCTTGAATAATTCCATGACCTTACAAATATAATTGTCTTCCCCTTCGCCAGCCTGAGTTAAGTGGCCAAAAAAGTCATTAATGAAGTTCATATGGTGGTCCGCAATTCACAAATGTCGACTTACAATACTAAGACCTTGTCTAGTAAATTATCAATCGTAATTTCCAAGCCTGAGTTTTTTTTTTTTTGGTCGAGCCAGTCTGAGTTAAGTGGCCAAAAAAGTCATCAACGAAGTTCATATGGTGGTCTCGCAATTCGCAAATGTCGAATTACAATTTGTAATGAGAACTTGTCGAGTAAATTATCAATCATAAGATTTTTTCACATGGTTGAAGTACCTTGTATCAATCATATGTATGATGGTGCTACTATATGTGTGAAAACTTGTAATGGCACATCGAATTATTTTTCAATCACAGTAGGCTTACATCAAGGCTCTGTTTTGAGTCCTTATCTTTTTGCCCTAATTATAGATAAGCTAACAAAAGATATCCAAAATGAGGTGCTATGGTGTATGCTTTTTGCAGATGATATTATACTTATTGATGAGATCAAGGCTGGGATTGATGCTAAATTAGAATCGGAGGCCAAGGGATTTGCGTTAAATCGAAATAAAACTAAGTACATGAAGTGTGAGTTCGCCACGGCAAGAGGAGGAGATCAAGAATCGATGAATATACTTGGATAGGAGGTGCCTGCTATTAGATATCTAGGATCAATATTACGAAAGGGAAGAAAGATTGATGAGGATGTAAGTTATAGAATCAGAGCAGGTTGGATAAAATGGCGCAGCGCATCAAGTTTTTTGTGTGATCGCAAAATCTCTCTTATGCTAAAAAGAAAATTTTGTAAAACAGCAGTAAAACCCGCAATGTTATACGGAGCTGAATGTTGACCAACACATACGCAACATGAGCATAAGATGAGAGTTGCAAAGATGAGGATGTTAAGGTATATGTGTGGGCATACAAGGATGGATAAGATAAAAAAAAATGAAGATATTCAACAAAAAGTTAAAATAGAACCAATGGCAAAAAAGATGAGAGAACATAGACTGAAATGATTTGGGTGTGTTCTTCAAAGACCCCTATATGCTCTAATAAGAACAGAAGTTTATTACCGGGAGCATGACATGAAAAAAGAAAGAGGACGATCAAAACTAATTTGAGGGAAAGTAGTAAAACAAGATTTAAGGATGTGAGAAATAGATTGGCATACGGTTTGTTCTAGGACGAAGTATAAGGAAGCTATTAGTATTAGAGAGGAATAGATTCCCTATGTTTCAGACTGAACTTTTTAGTCCTTAGTTCCTTTTTCCCTATTTTTATTTATATTTTATTCTTTTTTCTTCAATTGATCTTTGCTTTTTATTTTTGTTATATTTTATTTTTTTCTTTTTTTCTTTTTTGGGGTTCATCGATTACCAACCCTAATTAGTTTGGAATTAAGATGTTGTTGATGTTGATATTGATGTTGGTTGAAGTACCTTGTATCAAAGCTCCCTCAAATAGACCAAAAGATAAAGAATACATATGAAATGAACCGACAAACAAATTTACAATCGCAATCTGAAATTCATAGAAAAGAATACATTCTTGGAAAATATTAGGAAGGTTCAAGAAGTTTGTACTAAAACCACGGGTGAGTTTAGCATCTAAAGGGGAAGATTGTGTAGAACTCGATCCAATAAATAATTGGAAGTTTAACGCACTTCGAGGTAACCTTTGGCTCAACAAGAGCGAGAAAACTTTGACTTTGCAACCGCCTAACTCTCCAACTATGTGAGATAATCCTCAGATTTTTAGACTCCTTAACAAAATCCTACTAAAAGTGAGGAAGAAAGATAGTCACAACCAAGAAAGATCCTTTAGCTAGAAAGTACATCACGTTCCAAGCCAAAGAATTGTGGAGCCTGACACATTGATTAGCAAAAATACAAATATAAACAAGAAATCATCATAACCATGTGGACCAAGAATATGAGACGTGCATATGGCTTTTGAATGTAAATGAATTCAGTAGTATTCACAGTTTTTTTTTTCCATTTGTTACCCTACGGCTAGTAAAGTTTATGAGACAATTTAAGCAAGTACCTTTCAAACACATTAATTGCATAAAAAAATAGTGAAAAGCTTAAGTTACCTATGAACAATCTTGTGAGTTTGATGTTGCATATGCTTCATCAATACAACTTAACTAAGTGTGTCAATTATTTGCAACCAACCTATTAATAGAGATATAAGTATGAGCAACAAGCATTGGTCACCCCTTCCCAACCTTTTACTTATCCCGAAAAAAAATGTACAAGCAACCTGCATTGAAAGGTATACCCCAAACAAAAATGCTAAATCTCATCTTCGGCAGTGCAAATAACATGAAAATGAACAATAATCTAGACATTGTACATATGGAGTTTGTAATGCCAAGGTTTATGCCACTGATTTGCTGGTGGTAGTCTATGTCATACTAGAGATCTGTCTCATCTTTGCATAAGACTAGTAGGCCCTGATTGTCATGAAATTTGCCGTATTACTCCCTTGATTCAGTTGATATTCGAAAGACTCCAAATAAAACCACATCGGCTACATCCTTATCAAGAATTGGATTGATGCATAAAATGTTTTAGCGTATTTCAAGTTTTGCAATACGACCATAAGTAGAATCCTTCAAATACTATATCATTAGCGCACTTTTAAACTAGCAAGAAAGAGTAGTCATTGAAGCTATAGAGAAATCATTGGTAGATCAAAATTCACTTCCATAGATAAACCTTTTATTCACTGGCCTGATGTTTTATAATTGCAGATATGTATGGAGGCAATTTTGCAAAAAAAAAAAAGTTAATAACTCACCATCACAAAGGCATCATCGCCAATATCATACAAAGCCCCATCAACCTTCGCCTTTCTGAAATGGCACTTCGCTTGGATAATGTCATTATCCCCGCTACTAAATGAAATGTTGTATTAAAACGTGTAGGAAATAAAATTGTTGACAAGGAAAAGTAGATCAGCCTATCTAAAAAAAAAAAAAAAAAAGCACGTGTTCAAATCTAATCTTACTCTTTACTGCTGTTGACCACCCTTTTCTTCTGCGAGATAGAAAAGGTACCATGGAAATGTATCAATAAGAATAATATAATGAAAGACTAATATTAGCAGATCTGGAACGTGGACTCGACATTGGAAAATCAATGGTTCGAGACTAATCATCTATAAAGCAAGTGCAGAGATTCCTCTGCTTGGACTGACACTCAAGCCACGAACAAATGCCATCGCTTATATAGCAAATTTAGTTTAGCTAATTATCCTCTAGATTAAAGGATCGATACTTGCACCAAGGAACTAATGAGTAAGCACCTTAGTAAGCTACTGGGGAGTGAAAAACTTCATCAGAAATAAGCTTCGATACCTCTCACAAGCGATAGATGCGTTGAATGTCTAATGATTCATGTATTAACAGTTTAGATTACTATGGATGAGAGCATTCTGACAAAGCATTACGTCAATTGAAACCTAGTTTTAATGTCTTAAAAAACAAATGCAAGATTTACCAAAAGGTAAGGACGTCACATTTTGAAGGTGCATAATCTAAGCAATACAAAATGCAAAAATCTCATCTTCTCCAAATACCCTTCTCCAATAGTAGATATACGACCCCTAAAGCAACGCTTTTCAACAAGCAGGACAAACCAGCACCAAACACCCAATGGCAAGTCAGTGAGATGAATCACATTCGAGAAAAAACGACTCCATAGAAAAGAAAAAACACGAAGGACTACCTTGCCCAAACCAAGGTACCGGTTTGGCCACTTCTGGCGAGCTTCCTCGTTGGGAATCGGAGCCCCGACGAAGAAGCACTCCGAGTCTTCATCGCTACCGTCGTCGTCGGCACGAGAGCTCGTCGAAGGGACGCCATCATTGGCAGGCGCTTCGTCGGAACCATTGAATCTCTCGTTGACCTGACTGTTGAGCTGCTGCTGCTCCTCCACCTCCGCGGGCGCCTCCTTCAGGTTCTCTGCCTTCCCCTTCTTGGCGGAGGCGGAAGCTGCTCCGGCCCCAGATTTCCGCTTGCTCCGCATCGTTCTCGAGCGGCTGCGACGGACTTGAGAGAGAGAGAGCTCTGAGTCCTCATCGCTGCCGTCGTCGGCACGAGCATTCGTCGAAGGGACGCCATCCTTGGCGGCCGCTTCGTCGGAATCATTGAATCTCTCTTTGAAATGTATGTTGAGCTGCTGCTCCACCTCCGCGGGCGCCTCCTTTGGGTTCTCTGCCTTCCCCCTCTTGGCGGAGGCGGAAGCTGCTCTGGCCCCAGATTTCCGCTTGCTCGGCATGCTCCTTGGGTGGCCGCGAGGGACGAGAAGAGAGAGAGAGAGAGAGAGAGAGAGAGAGGCGGAGATTGGGTGGCGAGGGGAAGCGAAGCGATGCAGGAAGTCTGAGGACAGAGTTTGAAAGATGAGCGGGAATGTGAAAAATTTTCGGGGATTTTCTCCGGAGGGAAATGTGGGGTGGGGCCCAGCTGTGAAAAAAAAAAAATTGAACGTTGGAAGGATCTGGTTGGGTGTCCGCGAGAGCACCCGACCTTGGGTAGAGACCACCGTGTGATTTGGAGAAACAATCAAATCATGGTCTGCCACGTGACAGATTCACGAAGTTAGACTATAAATGCTGGTTGTATCAAATTATTTCTCACTAAGATTCGTATGGGATGACGTTATTAAAAAAAATTGGATAAGCAGAAATCGCCCTCTAGCAAATTTGAAAATGATATCTTTCCATTTTGAACGATTGATTTGCTACATTCGAAAAAATCGCTATTGATTCTTTTTTAAATGGTATAAGTACATTTTTAGAACATTGTAGTCTGTAGATTTATACTAAATTAGGATTTATCAGACCTGAAAAATCTAACTAATTTCATTTAATCATTTGTAATTCTTTGAATGGAAAATCCATTGAACTTAAAACTTAAAAAGAGACGAATCCCATTACTTAGCCAAAGATATCTCTCAAATATGTTTTAAAGATTTGAGAATAAATACGTGATCTTGAACGTAACTTAGACAAAATTGCCTCTTTGGTAACCCAATTAAATACTAAAATTGAAAATTCAACCCTTATGTGATGTCTTCGCGAAAAAAATGAATAATTTGAAAAAATATTTTCTTAAAAAATTTAATTGTATTGATTATAAAAATGGACGAACAAATAACATTATCATCACCTCCAAAATGTCTATAACTGAGTTACTATTGGTGTCAATGACGAAAATATTTTTCGTTGGCTAATTATTTCAATTGTTCTTAGAAAAATAATTTTTCGGCGAAACAAATGGGGTATGTTTAGTAAAATTGGAGATTAAGCACTGGATTTTTTTGTTTTTTTTTTTTTGGTGAGTCAAAAGGGACTACAAATTTGAATACTGAAATTTGTGTGTTGATAATCGTAATAGTAACCAGAAAGCGTTGAAAATAGAATTAAAAAATCATTTCGTAATATTAAAAATTGATAGTTGAATATTGTTACTTTCTCACCGAATGTAGAAAAAGATTATCATTGGTAGGTTTTGTCAGTATGTTTGGTAAGATTGTAATTCCTTGCAATTATTATTCTGTCGAGTGGATTAAGGACCCCCTCCCTTCTCCCTTATTACCACAATAAGTTGATATCCGATCTGGGCAAGCGAGGACTTCGTGGCCGCCCAACCTGGCGACGGCCCCAACTCCCTCAGCCCGTGCCGTCGAGGGCATCCAGGCCCTCCCCCATGGCCAATGACCCTTGTTAGCCCTAGTGGTTTAGCAAAAAAAAAGCTAAAGAAAAAAAATCATTAAATACAAAAAATTATTAAAATATTATTAGGAAAAATTCATGTCGGGATCGACTGGTCAAATGAATTGAATTAGCACAAATGAAAAAGACTTAAAATTGAATTGAAAAAAAAAATTATAATTGAATTGGCAGAGCTGCAATAGGTTTAAGGTTTTTTTTGGTAATTCTCTCCTATACAGCTGATTTAAATGATTCAATTAAGTAAAAAATTACTCAATTCGTAAGTAAGAACTGGGTTATCTATTCATTCAAAGAAAAAGTTAATGACAAGTAGAAATTTGCAAATATATTGCTAAAACCGGTCGGTAATAATCATTCTCAATACTGCGATTATCACCAAAACAACTTTTTGTATCTATTTTCAGCACTTAAGATTGTTAGCATTTACATTTACTACTTACATTTTTAACATTTAATTTTCGGTCTTATCAAACAAGCCTTTGATGTAGGACAATTGTGGGAGCCTTTAACGCACCAATTCATCAACACATACAACATCAAGCAATGATGAAAAAATAATGCCGTGAAAAAAAGAAAACATCTATCACTAATTAAATTTAGTACTTCGCTCCTTCAAACGTCTGTTGTCCCAACATTTCACATTCCTCGACACTTGCCCAAAAGAAATTCACAACTCTTCCAACACATCGGTGCAAATTGGACGTCCAAACGTATTAATCTCAATTGCGCGTGCTAGAAAGGAGGCAGCGGTACTTCGACAACGAAATAGATTTGATTAGCATGTCTTCTTGCTGTTGAGGTTTTTACTTGTCTGCCTCACAATTAAATTTTCTGAATTTATTACGCTGTCGACTGCTAATTTAATTTAATTTAGTTTCGCCAATTAGGTATTCAAAGCTGCTAACACGAATATTCCCGCGCAAAGGGCGTGAGTTAGGTATTTAGTCATTGATTAATACAAATGATGTGATACCTTTCGCCTAATGGGCAATCGGGAACTTGTAGGGTCGACCAATCTAACCATACAGTTAACCGCCACGCCGATCATAACCGCAAGCGAATCATGATTATGATTTTTGTTGAGAGATCGATTGTTATGGTATCGATTGAGGTAGAAATATCATAAAAATTATATGGCCACAGTGACGGTAAATAACTGGATTTTGATACTCTGAATTATATATATATATATTTTTTAATCCCACGAGGTCATCTTAAAGTGTAATGCATCTATGTACATAGAATGTTCAAATAAGTCTTCTCGCTATTTCATGTGTTTGGTACTTTCCAAGCAGTTATGCTCTACATGATCCAACCTAAGAAAAGTACCAAACTTGTTTTTTCCTAGGGTTAATACCGCGAAAAACTCCAAATTAGTACATTTGTGACAAATTTACCCTAAATTATTTTTTTGACCATAAAAAACCCAAAACTGATACAATTACGACAAATTTACCCCAAACTACTTTTTTAACCACCAAAAATCCTAAACTAGTATAACTGCGATAAATTTACCCCCAATTACTTTTTTTAATCATAAAAAATTTCAAACTGGTACATATTTGACAAATTTATCTTATATTAATTTTCGTTAAATTGAGCTAATACTACAAAAAATTTCAAATTGATACACTTATAGCAAATATAGGGTAATATGTACACTCAACATTTGCCACGTGTCATCAAACTCAACAATTTCATGGTAAAATTTAACGAAAACTAACATAGGGTAAACTTGTCACAACTGTACCAATTTGAGGTAAATTTATCACAGATGAACCGATTTGGGATTTTTCATGGTCAAAAAAATAATTCGAGGTAAAATTGTCGTAGATATACAAATTTAGAATTTTTGATGGTATTAACCCATTTTCCTAATCTGTATCCATCAGCGGGCAAATCAAACGAAAACGGATCACCTATAACCAAGCGTACACAGAAAAAAAGAAAAGGTTTCCTGATAAACAGAACCTCACGGTCAGTCCATCAGATTGAGGAAACAAGAAGATCGTGCTTCTATGTGTAATTACTGAATTCCGTCACACCAGTCCTTGAAACTAAACACATGAATCAGAAGCGCGCCTTTGTTGCTACATCAGATGGCGCCGACTTCTTATCCCAAGACTAAAGATCACAACTTCGGTCGAAGCATTTGATCTTACTGGCAGTTGCCCATTAACTTCATGAATGGATTCCATCGGCGGGTTGCCTCAGCCAAACAAGTTAAAGAGGCACAATATGTCTGTTGGAACAGAGTATTCCTCTATCCTGTTGACGTCAAATTCTCTGCAAATTTCGCTTCTATTCCACCACAAATGCAACTTCTAGCAAGAAGATAGAACTAACTCCGATGATTCAAGTCTTGCCGAGCTGCGCCAGCATATGTCCCTGCCCGAAGACCCAAGTCCATAAAGTATATTCCCAAATGGTTCTTTTAAAACCTTTCAAAAAATTTCTCAGTTACACTAAGCTGCCGTGAGCATCTGAGCTGGTGTTGGAGGTCAACGATGATAACTTAACAGGTACAGCTTTTTCAGGATCACTTGGTTTCACTTTCTTTTCACTCTGGCGCTTCGACTTATTCATAGCCTGGTCTGCTTTTGAGACAATTTTGGAAACTGTAAATCCCGCAACCTCAAATATCTGAGATCTATAGGGAATTAGTGAGTTGCGGAGGATGATATCAACTCCGTCGTATGTCCAAACCCCTAAGAGTGCCTCTCCTCTTAATCCAATGGCAAACCACCCAAGACCAGCAGCTGCAACATCCACAGAACTTGCATCCCAGCTGTTACCACTTACACGGAATTCCCTTCTCACCCATTGTCCGAGCTCTTCCACTCGTTTTTCACCAATTGGTGGCTGGAAAAGGCATTCATAAGATGATCAGAAAACTTGTACCTAAAATCTTGCTTGCAATAAAATACTGGGGAGGGAGATCATCTGCCGCACACGGCACTCCCATCAGTGTCTCAACCAGTTCTCGATTGTTGGTGTATGTACATATAGATATGCATCAATGGTTGGGATATATTGGGACAACCGTGGGAGCGCCATGGTGTGTAGAGGATCCACGTCCAAAATACTGGAGCTGCTGTTCTCACTTGAAATTCACATTAGAATGCAAGATAGGAAGAGGAAAACTCGAGTTCATTATATTTCCAAGAAAAACAGTGCACTCAAAGACAAAATCAGCATTGTCTCTGCTATATAGTAACAAGCTACAGAAGATGTACGGGCAGAAATGAAGACTTCGAGGCATTCTAGCCAGATACAAAGATTGTGAAGTTTGGCCAAATTAAAAATGTGCACGTTCATGTGATTATTGTTTCAAACGAGCAAACAAAGATGAAGAAGAAGATGAAAGTCCAGACACGTCAATTCCCGCCATGTTTAAATTGGCTCTTAGAGCTCAACTTGCTTCAGAAACCATCGACTATGTTTCAATTTGTAATTGGTCCAGTAATACTTCCAACAAGACTCAAAGATAAAGTGAAGTACTCTTTTTCCGCAAAAAAAAATTGTTGAAGAGAGTGGCTGCAAAGTAAAAGATCTACCTGCAATTGACGACCAAAATGGTCATCTACCATTGTACGTGCATGTTCTGTTTTCCCCATGTGCAGGGGGAGATAGGGAGATGCCCATACAGTAACATAAACTGAATCTACAGATGATTCTTCAATGTCCAGCCTCATAAGCCCAGCAATATGAATTGAATGACCTGCCTGTCATGAGAAAACAGAAGCGCATGAACCTTACACGCATAACGCAAACTTGATTGTCATACAACAATTTAGGGTAAGCATTATCCCACTAATACCTTCAATCAGCTAATTAAAAATAATATCAAGAGTGATGAAGACATAATGCTCATGGGGAAAAAAGGGTAGACATAAATCATTCATAAAACTACACCGTTTTCTCCGATGTAGCAAATGCTCGTCAAAGGTCTTGCACTGTTCGCAGTTCAGATTGCGCATCGACCTCAGGTAAAATAAATAACTAGCCCTTTAAAGGAGCTCAAAATAATTCCCAACCCAACACTATCCAGACTGAGGATTAAAACTCCACTGAACAATCAGTTGATTGCTTCGCGAATATATTCGCATTCGCATTTACATTGACGCATGTTCCTTGTCATTGCCGAGAGAATGAAATCTACCGGTAGCAACATAATCCTTCATGTCTAAGCATGCTTACCTTAATTCTGTAAGTCCTTGGCCTGAGCTCCTTACTGACATAAACAAGCTTCTGCTCTTCCCTGGTCAGCCTCGTCGTGATCTGATGTGGATTCAAAAGCCCTGGTGTATCAAACAACTTCGCCTTACCCGGCAGAATTCCCTCGACCCTAATAATTCCCAGCGTGGTACCGGGCACTGGTGCCTCTGTCAAGTGCGTAACTTTCCCCCCTTCAACATGCTTCCCGAATGCATTAATCAAAGTACTCTTCCCTGCATTTTGCGCCCCAATGGCCCAGACATTCCCTCTAGGCCCAGCCAATGCAGTGACATCATCCACAAGATTCTTTAACCCCCAATTCCTCACTGCGCTCACCAAATGCAAACTTGTGATTTTGATCACCCCATTTTCCCTGGCTCTCTGCCTCACCCAATGCTCGAAGCTGGTAGGCGATATGCTACTGGGCAACAAATCAATCTTCGTCACCACTAAAACTATTCTAGGCACATTCCCCGATTTCTTCTCCTTCCAAGCAGTCGTATTCTCCTCAATCGTCGTCGAAACCAGCTTCGCCACCTTCTTTGGGAACGACCCGTCGAAATCGGCCGCATCCACCACTATCAACACGACCGACCGCGTACCCGTTGCCGAAGCCAGCTTCCTCCCGACCGTGTGATCAAAGTCGAAATCCGGCAACAGATTCTCGACATTCGGATCTTTCACTTTACCGTAGTGCCTCAGGGAGTGGCAACGGGCGCAGACCACTGGCTTATCGTCCAAATCAGGGTCACCGCCGAGGCTTTCGTCGTCGACAAGGAAGCCTCTTTTCAGGGAATCGGAGAACTGGGGCTCCTGAGAGACGGGAGTGAGGTGGGCATCGAACAGCCGGTAATGCTTGGTCTTGGGCGAGGGTTTCGTAAAGTAGCCGGGGCGCCTAGAGTTCGAGTCCTGCATGTGGACGCCGCAGCCTGGGCAGACCGCGTGGCCCGCAGTGGCTTCATCGTAATTTCCCTCCCGGGTCAGGGGCAGAGACGTAGTCGATTGCTTCCGCGCTTGTGTTGCTGTGGACAGGGACGCCAAGAAGGCGGTGGAGAGGAAGGGTAGGGTTGACGCTGCGTCGTTGGGGCCTTGAAGGATCGGGGAATGGAGTGATTGAGAAGAAGATAGAGGTGGGGAGACGATGAATCTGAGCTTTGAGACAGATGAGTTCCGCGTCCGGCGAATTAGCGTTAGCATTTGCGTCTGTGTCCTCGATGCGTTCGTGTCTGTGGCAGAGGGGTTTTGCTCTGAGCAGAGGAAGATGCGGTACGAAGGGTTTAAGGAAAGGAAGTTGGGCAGGCCAGGAGCGCCGAACTGATGAGGTCCGAATAGAGATCAACCCGGACTACTCGGGTTTGGATCGGGTGTTTGATCCGAATGGACTCGCTCGATTTCTGAATCGAGTATGGTCCAATCAACACTCACCCTTCATGAACAAATTAGGTGACCCGGAACCCGAATCGACCCATCCGAAAAATAAGATCAAGAATCGGTTTCCGCTCAAACCGATTTGAGTACCAGTTCTAATTTTTAGGAACCAATTGAAATCGGTTTGGTTCCCGATTCTAGATGGAGACCCACCCGAATCAGTTTTAGAATCGAGTTCTAGTCACTTTCAAAAGACCACACTTTATATGTTAAGCTTTAATTGGTTTCATAAAGCCAGAGCTAACATTTAAACCTATTAGTATCATACAATCGGTATTAGATTATTGATTTTAAAAGTTCACTATTTATGTTTTGGATTATATTATTGCTTTTAAAAGTTCACTGTTTATATTTTGGATTATTACTTTCGGTGTATTGTAATTTTTATTGCTCATTTTATCGATACTCATATTATTTTGATGAAAACAAAAAAGGAATACAAGTTCTCAAGTAGACCTTAGAATCATACCGAAAAATAGTGTCGGTTCTAAAACAGGTTCCAAGATAAACATGATTGATTCTCGATTCCAAAAATTGAGAAGTGATTATAATATAATTGATTTTAGGATTTAGATCAGGATCTGACCTACTCGGGCATGCCCACCCCTAATCCTTTGTCAAGTGCCTTTTAATTCTCCTATTGATCTTTCACATTTTCTTTTTCAAATGCTTATATGATGTTAGCTCCTCTTTCTTCGTGCAGCAATTGAAAAAACAATGTCGGCTAATTTTATTAGTTAAGTTGGACCAAACTAACAAAAAAATTGCCCAAATTTGATACATTTAAAGACTTGATTACATTTTTCAAACATCCGAATAACATTTTAAGACATTTATTATACTTATCCTTCCAAAATGTCTGGAAGCGGAGTTTTTGTTCAATCTATCTTACCTTTTCTTGTTCAGTTTTAATGCACGTAATCTAAGTAGTAAATGTGTGAATAATAATCTTTATGTTTCTGAAATAAATTTCTCGGCATTTTCTCAGCGAATTTCTAAGCAGATAGATGTGTTTGATAATGATATAAAAATAAAAATTCATTTAATAATAGCAAAAATTTTTAAGATTGCCGGTGATCGGCGAACAGCGGACCGATGAACCGACAGTGGACCCATGATCGGAGAACGACGGACCAGTGATCGATAGACCCATAACCAACAAACGGTAGATGGACGAACGGGACGTGACAGAGAAAAAGTGAGCCATGAAATGAATTCTTATTTCTCATTTCGATTCCCAAAATAGAAAAGCTGAAATTTTCACTTCTTATTTATGCTCCAAATTTATTTCTAAAACAAAAATTTGCTCTAAAAGTAGAAATATAAAATTACGTCAACAAACGAATTTATGTTTCAAATCTGTTTTGAACAAAAAATAAAATAAAATAAAGAAACAAAATAATTATCATTCATTTCTTAAGTTAACGTATGGTCACTGGTCAGACAGCAGGCAAAATGTCTTAGGCGCTTCAAGCGATTTTTCGTTCTTATGTTCTATGCTTACTTGGGTAGGCAAGTTGCTTGACTGAGATAACGCCAAGTTCCGAAATTGATTCGATTCCTAAAAACTTACTCTTTTGGGCGTCATTTGTCTGAATACTTGTCTTCAAATGCTAATTGCTTAGCCCGAAATAATTATGTTCCAGACAGACATCATACATTAAGACACCCAAGAGACGAACAAGCTAAGCTTTTCTCCAGTGGGATTAAGTAAAACCGCTCGCAAATATACCTGCTTGCGGAAAACTCGTGAGCCTCTCTTACCGACTAAAGAAAGCTTCACGAGTAATAGCCAGCTTCTATATCACCGTTCTTCCATACGCGACCGGCGACCTTGAGCTTCAGTTCCTGTCCGTTACCACCAGAAAAGGACAGTGCCAACGTTCTTGGGATTATTAGACCATCCTGACTATCTCGGACTTTTCTATGGCTATCTCGAATGCTCCTCGGAATGCCTTGCCATATTAACCTTCTACGATTCCCCCCGACTTCGAGGCTGTAGCTGAACTGCTTCGCCTCGTCCTCGTTGCCCATAAAGCGTAGGAATGCCATATAAACAGGAGCCATCTCGAGCTGAAAAGCCTCGAAGTGCAAGCAAAACTGTCGACCAAAACAGTTGAAGATCTGCACCAATAGAAGATTTATGCAATTCCTTGTTATTCTTGGCATTAGGGAATGCAGTTGCCCCAAGTTGAAAATTAAGAAACCTCCTCCCTTTGACCTACTTCATACCTTCTTTATATTTTAACTTCAATTTTGCTCTAAAAGATAAAGCAACTAGTGGTATTTGGAATTAGGTAGGCTGCCATACATGGCGTGAACTCTTATACTTCGAAGGACCTACTGGAAGCTGAGCCATCTTTAAAAAAATTATATGTCTAGGAAATTATCAGCTTTTGCGGAGTGATTTTGCTATCCGCCAACAGAATTTAGGATAAACCGTCTGCCCAATTATTAGCAGTACTCCAGACAAATAATCATATAGATGTACAGCACTAATCACTACTTATCTTATTCATAATCAGATATCAGGCAACCAACTAAATAGTAGGAACTTATAGATACACTGAATTGATACACTCAAGACATCTTTTCGCCCTTTTAAAAAATTCATGCACTATATAATCGCACATTAAATTTGCTGATACCCGGTTTCAAACATCCTCAGCCACATCTTGAAATTTTCATAATAAAAACGACAGGTAAAGAGGGAGAAGTTGGAGCACTCACAGTCAACATCCATGTAGCATTCTCGACTTCTCGTGGATTGGATTTGACATATCTGTGGTTAAAGGTACATCCGTCATGCATGTCAACACTGTGATCATCCTTAAGATGCATGACGAGAAATGGGATGTCACCAGTAACAGAACAATCGGCTCCAGCATAAGGGCAAGCATAGGGCCGATGTTTGCAGTTCTTTTCATGCTTAAGCTTGCTGTAGTACGGAAATATGCCCCTACACCCCAGAAGCTGAAATCTGCAAGTGAGTTCTAGGGATTCTGCTACTTTTTCTAGCACCAAGCATCGTATATCTCCAAGCTCATGGCGACAAGTTGGACATAGGTTCTCAAGTTTGGCCTTGCAGCTTGAACATATAGTGTGGCCATTTGGACACTGACAGAATTAAAGCCAAAGTATATCGTTAATAGCTAGGAGCACCCAACCTATTCAAATTTGAATTGAAGCAGTAAATGAAAACCTGACAATCCCATCCTCATCTCTCAAACCCCTCAAAAGAAGTCCAATTTGAATTTGAATTTAAGCAGTAGCATAAGTACCGTGACGATCCCACCCTCATCCTCAAACCCCTCAAAGGAAGCCAATGATACTGCTAAGTTTAGGGGATGTGCAAACGATGATAAACCATCAACATCATAGCTGTTGATGTGCAAATTCAACAGCTCCTCAAGGTGCTAGTATAGACCCTGGATGCTTGGAATCTACACACGCAATGCCACATACAAATAAGTCACCAAGCTTCACCCCACAGCGATCCAACGCTTAAGCTGGTGTATACGTTTTAAGCAGGAAAGGAGAAGCAAGTGAGCATTTAGAGAGAGGGCTATTGTATACCCTGGCAAGTACATAACCAAGAAATTTACAGAGAAGTTTGACCCTAAATTGACAGCCGTAGCTCTTACAGGCAGGCTTACGAGCCCATATGTTTTTATGAGCCTCCCTTTACAAAGTCTTTATAGTGGGCAATTTAAGGACCTCTATTGTGCATTTATTTTTCTTTTTTAACAGACAAAAGTAGCATGGGTTAAAATCACTAATATGCAGGATTCCACTGATTTTTACAATCTTGAATGTAAATTTTTGACACAATTTTATTGTTTGTGATTCAGATAATAAAACCAAGTTATTATAATATTCAAATAAAGATTTAACAACTTTGTCTACACCGGCACCTTGTGGAGCCAACCAGTCAAATTTGTGGAACAACAGAGTGAAACTGTAGCAAGGCCATACAACATAAGTTCTGTTGAACTGAGGCTTCTATTTGTCCTTATGAAATGTGAATTAAGATGACAGTGAATTGTCAAATCTGACTTCTGTATGATGGATAAATTAGATGCTTCCTTTGCCTACAAATCTCAGAGTAGTTGCACGTTTTTGCTATTTCATCATAAGATATCGAAATGCCTCATTGTAAAGGAGCCTTTGAGTGTATAGTAGTTTGGCAAAAGGAGATTTACCTGGTAAATGGGAGGGTACATTAAATTTATACAAATGGGACATTCAAGCAGATCATGCACATCCTCATTTAAGGGTGTCCATGCACTTCCCCCCAAGCTTGTGGCAATTTTTCCATAACTGGCCATTCTCAACAGCAACTCTGATGATGCAGTATCATGATCAGTAAATGAAGTTTGAGAGCCAGGAATATTACTCATCCTTCCTCTAGTAGCCGCGGCCTCGCTTCAAAAATAGTACCCCGCCCCCTTTCCCACTCTCTCAATCTTGCTCCTTATGTTTCCAATTTGCTCTCCTAGCTTAAGTCACAGATGAATTAGCCCTGTCGAACATTGCCACCATCAGACAATAAATGTTTGGCAGAAGCTTATACCGAAAGATTTTCTATTTTGATCGCTGCTTTATGTGTGATAGTAAGATGCAGTACAAGATATCCAGGAAAATTCTCCATGTATACTCCATAAGAACAGCACTCAACAGATTACTTTTCCAAACCAAAGGCACCAATGGAAAGAAACTGTTCATGTGTTTTGAAGTTTTTCTGGGAAAGAGATCCTCAAGACATGAACTCATTTTTTCCTTATGATACTCCTGTATGAATACTGCACCTGTAATACATTACACCACAAGATAGGATGCTCTGCGGAAGACATATCAAATGGAGAAGCATATATTGCCAAAGCCATTGCAACTTCTCTTTGGCATAAAATCTAAGCACGTAGTTTTCTTCAAATGAAGACCACTACATGGGCCATCAACATAACATAGTACTACCCTCGCCACATGAACAACGACTTGGTAATGAGCAATTTTACTTGAAGGAACTGAATATGCAATTGCTTCCCTGACACCGACATACCAGGGCTCAAGCCCACCCTACACAAGCAGTAACAGCGGCAAGTCAAGAGAAGAAGAGATGCAAAACCAGTGGACCAACTACCAGTCTAAATTAACACACTTCCTAATGCCAGAAAGGAGCATAGTCAGTTGCCAATCATAGGATAGCAGTATCATCCGGTTTGGAACACCAGACTCATCTAGTTAGGAGCTACACTTGTCAAGCACTGTTAATTGTGGCGGTAACAAACAATGTACCAGAAAAATGAATCCCATCAAACTCAACGTACTATCGGCCATCCTTCGAACCTCCCCCTCCTACAGAATGGAAATGGTAACTGACCGATTTGGGAATTCCCCGGGCATTCTAGGTTTTCGAAAGCAACCAAAAGTGAGAAACGGGAATTTTTACGACGTTCGCCGATGCCGACGATTCGAAACAACATGGAGCGAGAGGAAGCAAATAATAGCGGATCCCGGGCAGAGAGGAAAAGCAAAGTGCACGCTACCTCGACAAGGATTCCGGCACGTTTCCCGTCGCAAACGCGGGCCGAATCGAACGAAAGCGACGAGCGCCTGAAGAGACTCGGACTCCGAGAGCTCAAGATGGCTGGACGAGACCTCGATCATGTCGAGCTCGCAGCGATCGCCAGCGCCGTTACGGGAAAGCCACAAAGAAAAAAAAAGGGGGGGAGGGGGGGGAACGGAATCGGTAAAAAGAGACGACGGAGAGTTGGGGGGAGCGACGGCCGCGAGAGCTGGGATGAATTGCGTGTCGAAAATTTAATTTTTCGCGGAGGTGGGAGTCAAAAAAGGATCAGCGAAGGGAACTCTCTGATTGGAAGCTCCTCGAGTTACATCGCCACACATGTCCCCGTTCTGGAAATGGTGGAGACATCGTTGGCTCTGCTACTTTTGAACTCAGACACAGAGGAGAGAGAGACACACACTCACACACACAAACGGACACACTCTCTCGCGAGTGTAATTAATGGCGACACGGAGGCATGGTTGTGGCAGTTTCTGGATGGAGGAGGAGGCGGAATTTCCCGCACGCGACGTTCAAAACGACCTGCTTATAAAAAAAATATTGAAACAAAACGACGACCATTCCCCCCTCCTTCTTCTTCGGTACCGTTGGAGGGGAACTTTTAAGTTACATCATGTGGTGAAATAATTCAAGGAAATATCACAATTCTTTTCACACAACAAATAATTCCTAATATATAATGTAGTCCGCGAGTTTCAATTTTATAAATGTTGTCCCTAAATTTTAGCACATATTGCAGTGCCGTCCATAAGCTTTTAATTTACTGAATATGGTCATAATATTTTGATGCATGTTCAATATAGTTCTCGAACTGTATGAAAACTGTTTAATATTATCCTTTTACTAATTAGAATTCATGAACCATGTCGAACAAATTTGAAGTTTGAAAATCATATTGCACGTTGCATTAAAGTTTAGGAATTATACGTATGATTTGCTGTACTTAATTACGATAGCTTGCAAACGAGCTGATGCTCTCTCCTGTACTCGTCCTTTCTATGTACTAACCCAAGATGCGACATGCTGCCATGGAGTCCGAATTTTTCTAGGCTCTGTCGTTACGTGGGACGGTGATCCACAAAAACAAGATTTTTAGTTACGATTGCTCCTAGCGCCGGCCTTCCCTCCCATCTTCATTGTTGGGCCACAACAAACAAACCCATGTCGAGGAGGCAACAAAATAATCGTCAAAAGGGCCCCAAATTTATTCTACGGTAGAACTAAACTTCTTAACCATTCGAGGACGTAGTCCTTTTAGCTATGGGTGTCAAAAATACCCGAGCCGGCCCGGCGCAAAAATTTGGTGTAATTTCGGGCCGGGTCTGGATACTGTTCCTGCAAGGCTCGGCCCAAAGGTAAAAAAAGAAGCCCATAACTTGCAAACCTAGCTGCTCTTCTGTGACTGTCGCCCTCTTTCTCAATTTGCCTCACGATCGAATTCTGGTCCTCGGTGTACGCCGCACTGCTCGCCGCTCAACGAGGACAAACCAATCGACGATCCTTGGTGCCGAACCGGCAGCCTCTGCTGATCCGGCTCGTCTCTGACGGCGTCTTTCCCCACTATTTGAGTTCGCTATTCTGGCGATCGTCGATTGTACTTTCCACACCGAGCACAAGGCCGACCAGAACCTCCCTCTCGTCGTCTCCGCTCAGCTCGTGCTTGCCGGCACAATCATTCTCGTCTCGGCTGAAAACAGATCAACCAGACGAACTGCCTCGGCGCTGCTCAGGATTTGCGTGGAGTTGTTGCTGCAAAGCGTCGCCATTTTCGAACATCGACGGCTTCGAGAGGCTTGTTCATTCTTCATGCTGTCGCGTCTCAAGTGGGTTGGAATGGACTCGGTAATCTTCGTTCCCAGAATCCCAGAATTTGCTTTTTCGATCGGTCTCCATTGGTGGCCTTGCCGTCGCTGGGTTTTTGCATGTTTAGTTTCTTGAATGACGATGGCTCTGATCTCCCCGAGAAGCCTTGGACATGAAACTGGGGAATGTACATTTGTTTTCACGCCTCTTGATCTTCTTTGGATGAACCCAGTGGCTTGTTAGACTATCGGATTGAGCTGTGAAAGATGCGAGTGGGTCGCTGGTTTCACTGATGGCTTAGTGCATGGAATCTGTGTTTGGTCGCGTCCGAGGCTCACTAGTTTGGTTAATTGATGTTTGCAAGTAATCATTTGATGTTGTGTCGTTTCTAAGTGCCCTCCCTGTGGGGCAATGTTGTGTGTGTACTCGTTTGGTTAGCAGAGTTTGGCAATAACTACTAGTCCATGACAGTGCATAGAAACAGAATAGATAATGGAAGGTATATGCTAACCTGATCGGCCGCGCTTGATGCTTTTGAGATTATGGCATAGGTCTTCTGCTTAAACAGCCTTTTTATGAGCAGATTTTGCAGTCTCTCACACGTGTTAATTCCACTCACCCCTCATGCTTTTGTCATTCTCTTGCTCATTTTTGATCCATTTTTGCAGCACAATTTCTCTGCGGTTTTTTTTTGTCCAGCTGATGCTTGAGATCTACTCCTGAATCCTGATGAGTCCTTCCGAATTGGGTTTCCATTGAAGCCTTGAATCTGTTGCTCTTGTGAGTTCTCTCTGTCCCTTTTCGCTTGCCTCATTCGTGCCCTGTCCTTGTATTGGTTTTCCTTCGTTTGAGTTCTTTTGACTGATTTTAGTTGTTTGCGTCTGCATTTGAACACATTGGGTTTGTAGAAATCATGTACAATGAGTGAACTATCGTTCTATTGTCCCTAGCAACTGGTTGAAATAAATGCTTCTTCCTAATGGACTTTTTTGGCTCCCTCTTCATGTTTCTCAAGGGAGAAGCGGCACATTCCTGCTCTTGACAAATGGATGAGAGGAAGATTTCGGATTTTTGGTATATTTTCTCTGGTGTTTCCAAAGTTATCCTACTTGATTTTGAATCTTTTAGTCTGTGGTTCATTGGATGTTTGCTGCAATGAAATGAGCCAATTTTACATTGCTCGAGATATATTGGCCGTGCTTGTCTCGACTGTAGCATCAGAGGCCGCATTTAGCACAGGAGGTTGTGTGCTTGATGTGTTTTGTAGCTCCTTGACTCCAATCATGGTTGAGGCTCTTATATGTACTCAAGATTGGCTACGAAGCGGGCCACTTTCTTGTTCAATTGAGGAAGAGTTAGAAGAACCGGAAAAGTTTGAGTCAGGTAAAGAATTGTGGTTGTAGAATTTTTTTTTTTTTCCTTTTTACATTGCAATGGATACCTTAATTATCATTTTCATCATAAATTTAATGCAGAGTTGCCATCTACGACCATCGAGCCAAACTTGACATCGATGTCTCTTGATGATTGAGAAGGTTGGTACATAGAACTGGAAATGATCAATGCCCTGCTTGATGTTTTAGTTTCTTAGGTCCAGGTTTACATTACACTGATATTCCCTCTTTACAAGTTGTTTTTGTAATGATGCAATGACTTACTCTAAAGAAAGGGATATACACTCACTTTGCTGACTTTATCATATCTATTTGATAGCCATGTTTTGTGTGTTTCCAGCTTATGTTATATGATTTCGATTCGGGTTTAATACCTTCAGTTTTGCCGTGAATGCATTTGGCCTTAATTGAGTGTGTCTGATCTTGCTTTCCTTATGCCCAAGCGGAGAACTTCTCTATTTGACGTCAACGTGCTCTTCACTTTGTTTACTTAATATCACACTTTGTTACATCGATACATTATGACAATAATTGAAGTCTTCTGTCTTCTCTTTTATGCCCAATCAAGATTCACTTTTGCTTCCTTCTTTTTTCAAAATGTGTGAATATCGCCAGAGAATGTTGCATCAACAAGATACTATAACTTTTCTAAATTTACCAAGTGAAGCTTAGATATTGTCCATTCCTATTCAGCTGCAGATGAGATGGTTGGTCTCTCACTATTTGATGGATCAAACGACTGTTACTTTCATACAGGTACAAGCATGTTAGACGCTTTTGTCACCAATGTGCAGGAGGAACTTGTTTATGTGTATCCTTGTTTTTCTTTTATCATGGTCCTGAAATTGTTTTCTCAATTGAATTTGTGCAGGTTTGATGATGCTTTAGTTCCAGTCTTTGATTATTTTGAACCACCATTTTCGCACTAAAAATGATGACGGAGATGAACCTTTGCTTGAAAATATAATGTTGCTCTTCTCTCTTGTTTTGTTGCACTCTTACATGTATATAACTTTTCTAAGTTTACCAAGTGAAAGCTTTGGCAGCTATTTGCTTACATTCCTGATGAGGGGGGTTGTGGATTTCGAGTGCTTGAGCCAGAGGGACTACAACCGAAGCTCTAGACATTAGAATTTGAAGCTCGCGCCGATTGGTAGATTGAATCTTTATAATCTGTCGAGTTTTGTTTTTTGGTCCCAGGAAGGGGAGTATGTAAGAGCCTTCCTAGATGTGGGTTGGGTTCTTGTTTTTTTTTCTGGTTTCCCTATTGTGAAAAAGGAGGAATTAATGGCAAAATTCCATCTGGGTCTCCTAAGTTCCTAATTTTTCTTTTGGGGGTTTGTCCTTCATTAATATAATATTTTCCTGAATGAGTGGCTCTTTCAAGAATGTCAAGTGCTTTAATCCATGAAGAAAAGCCTATGTGAATTGGAGAACGATGCTATGCGATTTGGCTTCTTGTTTGTTTGTGGTCCGTACACAGATTAGGGCAAAGTCCACAATTCTGTCTTCTCTTTAATGTTTCTGTCCTAATCTGAAAATTTTGAAAAAGTAAAAGTGAGATATCTGGTCTGTGAAAGCGAAGGGAGAGAGGTATATCTCCTTGAAAAAAAAAGAGGAACCTACCGCCTGGCCCGGCCCGGCCCAAAATATGGGACATAAAATGGGTACCGGGCTGGGCTGGATTTAGTTTGGTACCGTTAAGTTTTGGGCCGGTTCAGGCCTCTATGAGACCTAGCCCGACCTAGCTCATTGACACCCCTACTTCTATCCAAATTTACTGAGTAATTGTATACGTTGACCGTCCTATGATTTTTACAGTTTTTAAAAATTTCAATTTTTTTTCTATCTTTTCCTTTTCTTTTCTTTTTCCTTTCCTTTTTGTCTTATCTTTGACGGTTGGCAATGCTCCAACAATGGCCAACAGAGGTCTCTAGCCACAGGCGAGGGCATCACAACCCTCGCTAGCTAACAATAAGAACTTGTAGTCCCCTCGCCTAAAGTTGGCGAGGGTCGCGATGCCCTTTTTTGATCGACGAAGGTCAATGTTGAGGCCTTGGTCATTAGAGGAGGCAAAAAAAAGAAACAAAAGAAAAGGAAAAAAATTTATTATTTTTTCAAAAATTACAAAAATCACCCATGTCAACTCTAATTGATCCATATAAGACATTTCATGCCGACTGAACTGTTACATCAATGATTTCTAGCCAAAATAGATCGAAAGGACTACATTGATAAATTACTTAAAAGTTGAAGGCTAAATTGACTAAATTGAAAACTATAGGATTTAATTAGCTTCCGTAAGATAGATTTTAAACTTTATAGATAATTTTCTTAGGATGCGAGCCATCACCAAGGCCTCCTAGTGGTCCAAGAGATGGATCCGATGGGAGGGAGGGAGAGAGAGACAAGGGGATTGTGAACAAGGATGAGAGGAGAGAGGGGATCAACGACAGCTGTGGAGATGGTGGTCGGAGGCCGCTTGTGACTAGTGGTGGTGGTGGGCGGTGGAGGTTAGGTTATGCTTGGCGTTTTTTGAACGAGGGTAATTGGGATAATGACATAAATGGTTTATGAATTTTTAATTTATTTAATATGGTCCTTGAACTTTAGTTTAATGTTTACTATGATCTCTAAATTTTTAATTTGTTCAATGTTATCCCTAGACTTATGTTACACGTTTAATATATCCCTGAATATAGAGAAATGTTCAATGTAGTCTTTTTATTAATTTAAGATTAAGAATAATAATGAATATTTTCGTATGATCTAGGGACTGAATTGAACATATACTAAAAATTCATGGACTAAATTGAATAAGTCAAAGGTTTAGGGATCAAGTCGCACATTGGACTAAAGTTTATGGACTATATTGAACAAATTAAAAATTTGGGGATAATATTAAACATTCTGTCAAAGTTCAAAGACTGTTTATATCATTTTCCCAGGGTAATTTGATCTTTTGATCATGAGGTATGTGTCAAGTATTAAAGTGGTATTTTCAGGAATAGAGGGTGGGTCAGCGTATTTTTTTTTTGGGGGGGGGGGGGGGGGGAGTTGGCATTGACGGTGGGGTCGATCAAGAAAATACATTAGCATGGCTAGGCACCGATGCAGTTCTAGAACCTGACGGAGCGTATGGCGTATGGGGAAATTAGAGGGGGCGGCTTCAGAGTAGAAGATTGGATTGGCTTTGATCCCTAACTTCCATTCTAGATGGATTTCATATTCACTATAGGTACTTCTATTTTATTGCTCTACAATGCTTTTCACTTATAAACTATGTAGTTAAAACAAATATAGACTAATAAATCAAACAAGACGACACAATTGCTCTTTTTTTTTTTTTTAGTGAAAAATACTCGTACTTATCAATTCATCACAATAATGCTACTTTCATCGTGCGCAAGCACATACGAATGCGAGGGATTGCTATTTAATGGCAATGATACGCGTCAGCTATTAAATCTAGGGGAATTTCTAAATAGGAGCCCGGTGTGCTATCAATTTTTTAAATTAAGTGCTTGAAATGGACATTACTTCAAATAAGGGCCTGAAGTAGCCATGTCAATATCAAAGAATAGCCTGATCTCGCCCGCCCGTAGAATCTTCCAAGACATTTTCATCCTTTACTCCTTTGCTTTTTATTTCTTTATTTTTTTTCCTTTTTTTTTTCATTTTCGCCAGTAGCGAGTCACCAGGCGATGCTCCCTACCCTAGCAAGGCCACTCTCGAAAGCCACAAGTTAGGGTCGCAACCCTCAGCAATTGTAGCAAAGGGGGAAAAAAAGGAAATGGGAAAATTGAAAAGAAAATATCAAAAAATTAAAATTATTTTCGGATGAAGTAGTCGGTCGGACCATGTCAAGACCTTTATTTAAAACTGGAACAATCACTTTAAACACTTATTTGAAAAAATGAGAATATTTCATACTCTTATTATGAATATTTCCTTAAATTTACCCGTTGATCCCTTGACTTTAGGGTCGACCGTTCGTTGGCATCGTACTCACAAGCATACGAATCGGCATAGCTTAATCCGTGATTGATTAGTGCCCCTTAAGACTTTATTAACGCGTCCTAATGGCAGCATGAATCGACCGGTCTAGTCCACGAACTGACACGCATATAAAGAAATGGGCGCAATGTTCGACAGCAGGGCCGGGGCGTCTCTTCTCCACAAATCAGCCTGCGCCCGCGACAAACGTTTATCTCGTGAGAGGGGGGGAAAAACAAAAAGACTTCCTTCCGTGAACAAGACGACCTCCCAAGCTTCGACCGACTAGCCACTTTGGCAACATATTTGGTCGCTTCAAGGCAATAACCACCGTTCACGTCCACGAAGGCACGCAAAGACGACGGCTTTTCAGTTCCTTTTTTTTGCCTTAATTAACGCTCGATTATTGCCAAAATGTTCATACCTATTTAACTCTTTTCGAGTTCATTTGTTTCGTGACAAAATGAGTTGCTTAGAAAACGTTTTTCGATGTATCGCTTACGAAAATAAATGAATGGAAATTTTGTTCATCGCGTGCTAAAATAATTAATATGATGAAAATAGCTTTTGAGGTATAAATAATCGTTTTTGGAAAAAAAAAATGTGGTTAAAGTGACGCACCAGCCGGATAAAGCTTTGGAGGCTTGCGGGGCATGGACCACCAACTCCACTTGGCGTACCCCGACAAAAAGACCGAAACCCCACAAAGGCCAACCACGTCCCAGAGGCGGCTTCGGAAGCCAACCTTTCGTCCCTCCCACTTGCGTATAAAAGGCAAAGCGCATCCAAGAACTCCGACGTGAAACTCATCTGGTTTTCCTTTCTCGCTCGCTAGCTTCGCCTCCCCTTGCGAATAACCACGATTCGATGGAGATCGCAGCTTACGTGCCGGACATGTTAGCGAAGGTGGCGGCTTTCCTGGTGGTCCAGGCTCTCGTGTATCTGATCCTCTCCAGCTCGTCCGAGGTTTTCTCCAAGGACAAGAAGCTTGGGTCCCTCGGCTTCAAGCCCGCTCGCTCCGCCAGCATCCGCCGGATTCTGGCCGCGTTCTCCGACGTGCCGCAAGCAGCTGGCGGTGGCGAGCCGTCGCCGCGCTCGTCGTCCTCCGTCGCCCAGAGCACGCCGATGTTTGAGGATCTTCCCGGTGGCTGTGATTGTTCGTCCTGAAATTTTTGGGGGGGCGTGTGGAGGGGATGATAAGACACTAGGTCGTAGTTTTGGGAAAATTCATTGATTTGTTTGTTCAGATAGATGCTTTGAAAAATAAAATTACGTTGGCGGATTGCTTTGTCGACGCATATAGGTCGTCATCTTTGTTGTATGTAATTGAGAGGACCGCTGACACTAGTATACGATGATTCTGCTAAAATCCTATGATTAGCTCGATGATAACATTATATTATACATACGCTTTGTGCGTTTCAAATTGCACAAAGATAGAAATCTGAATGCCACGGATGTTGACATTCCAAGTTACCTTGGATGTTCGAACGGTTTTGTTACTAGTATTATAATGTTGATTTTTATTTTGAAGAAAATTCGAACGGTACATATCGAGTAACTTACATCTGAAAAAAAAAAAAAAAACAAAAGAATACTTTGAAAGTCTCGTATCGAAAATCCTAAAATTTACATTTGCTATTCATTTTCTCGCGAAAAGTCGTGGAGTGACAGCTGTTGATCCTGAATTAGATCTGATGATGCCAAATCACCTTTGATTACGCTGAAATGGACTCTCACTGTTAATTGTTTTTAAGTGTTTCGAACATATGGGGATTTGTGTCATTTTCTTAAAGCTATAGGGGGTGGACATATACGTGTCAAATGGGTCAGTATGATTGTGGTCGGGTCGAATATAATCCGACCCAGGTCCGACCCACATTGGCATGTCTAACTCATTTTGACCCTACCCGACTCGACTCGCAACTAAATCATGTCAAATCCGATATATTTTGATAAATTATTATTAAATCATAATAATATTTTAATAAAATAATATTACTAAAATACTTTCCTATAATAAAAAATATACCAAAATTTTTTAAGCGATCGAGACCGGCGGCGACGATTGAGATCAGGATCGGGGCCGGGGTCGGCGACAACGACCGGCGACTGTACCACCGTCGCCCCGATACCGGCCCCGATCCCAGCCTCGGCCCTAACCCCGGACCTGATCTTGACCGCAGGCCCTGGGCTCGACCGCAAGCCCCAAGCCCGATCCCTACCCTAGCCCCAATCCCAGTCACCGGCCTCGGCCCGGTCGTTGGCCCCAGTCCTAAGATTGGTGACCGGGACCATTTGCAACTTATGGAAATAGGCTGTCCTTATGAGTTAAAAATGAGTCCGATCAAAAATAGGTTTAAATGTGTGACATATTATTGCCATATTTAATTTTACTTTAACATTTTAGAACCATTTTTAGTTAGACTTTTAAAAATTAATGGCTCATATAGGACCCATTTTATACAAAATATGAGTCAAATATGGATCTATGACCCATATTGATAACTCTAGGCATTTAGACACTTGGGCGAATACCCAGTTCATTCTGGCCGGCGTTCGAACAATCGGAGGTACTCATATACCTGGTATGGCGGTCGAAAAATTAACCATTCAAAACGGTTAATTATTAAAAAAATGTTAATTAAACTTGACTAGTGTTAAATAAGGCACTCTTTTGCTTTGGCCAAGCTGGAGACTAACTCTACTTGTAATCCTACTAACTCTAGCTTGTTGTTATAAACACGTTAATGCTTAGTTTATTTCACAAAAAATATTTTTCAAAAAGTCAATTTTCAATAAAATGACTATATTTGTTGGTATTTGGTTGAGACCTGAAAATGAGTTGAAAAATATTTTTTGTTGTTTGGTAAGAAAAATCTATTTGAATTTCTACATCGTCCTTTTGGTCAAAAATTGATGACATGGACTTGATCATCCTACATGGCACGACCGTCGCATATAAGGATAATTTTTTAAGAATTTTTTATTTATTATTTTCTTATCGATATTATTTTTTTTCTCTTCTTTTTTTCCCCTTCTTTCTTCTTTAATTTCTTCATTAGCTGGTCGTCAGCCAAGATGGCCGCCGACGAGCTCAGGCCTCGGCTCACCTCGCCAACCTTGGGCGACACCAAGGCCGAGCCCCACCTTCACATGTGGCCGACATAGAGGAAGTAAAAAAAGAGAGAAAATAAAATAAAATAAAATAATAAATTAAACAAATACGTAAAAAATTAAAAGAAAAGGAATGCAAAGGGAATCAATATGAGGGAAAAAAATTTCATCTTCTCAAAAAGATAAAAATATTTCTCTCATTTTTGAAGGGGTTTTTTTTTCATGGGTGGAAAATGTTTTCTTTGGCTAGTTTATTTTCTTGGAAACAAATGCCGAAAATTTCAAAAATAATATTTTCCTGGTTTTTTTTTTTGTTTTTGCCAAAAAAAGTGCCCATATTTTTATGGGTAGAGGGATCCCCACCCTTCACATAAGGGGACCCACCCCAATGAAGAGTGGGGATCACCCTGCACATAAAAAAATATGTGTTGGGGATCCACGCCCAAAGAGAGCCTAAAATTATGGAGCGAAAATCATGTTATATTACGCTTGAGAGTGCTTTATTGCAAATATTGAGAGTGCATAGAGTGATGGGATTCGCGATCATACAACAGTTGTGAAGTCCTCAATCTTTTGGCTAGTCGATCATGTCAACCCTCGAAAGGGTTCTACGAGTGGTGTGAATCGACTTAGAATTGAACCACTATTTCTTAGTTGTTTCACAAGAGACGATGACTGAGAGATTAATTGCTTATTTTGGACCACATAAAAATACATAATAAATAATTAAAATAGTTATGGAGTTCACCGCTCTAAAAATTTACCGCACACAACAAGCTCTTACTCTTACAGACACCGACTATTATGATAGCAAAGCCCTTCCTTTATTTCACGCATGCCATGTGGTTTATAATATTGCTTATTTGACATTTGTGTTTATTTGTTGAATATTTAATATATAAATTTTGATTATTTGGCCAAACAATAATCAGTTACGGCAATCATAACACTCGCACTCTACCAATTGTTGCCACGTAACATTTGAAGACTTATATCGACCGAGAGAGAACTTGTAACACGATATAAAAGAAATGAAGCTGCCGGTATGACAGTTCTGTCAGTTATTTCTGATCATATGATATCTCAATCATTGAGTGCTTCATACAAAATATGCGATAATGGTGTATGAATATACGGTTAAGACTTGAGTTAGGCAAAAAAAAAAAAAAAAGGCTATGTGTCTCTATCATTTGCATTAGGGTTACTTCTTTCTTGTAATCTAATTGGCACCCTCCGTCACTGGTAAAAGCAATTGTATGTTATGCGATGGCCGTTAAGTGGCTGTTAATGTTTAATCTCGTATGGTTTTATCGTAGCAAATTGATGCACTATTGTCTATCGAAATTGCCGCAGCGAAAAAAAAAAGGTCAAAAAACACCACACGTTGTGCGCGCCTCGTTACACGCTTGCGATTTGATCACATACCCAACATTTGTGCCTGGGCATGATTTACGGTGCAAAGAATTTGTATTGGACGGTTCCAAATTATAATATTAATTAATTAATGTAACCAGTAAAATTAAAAAATGGGGATGTAGCTCAGATGGTAGAGCGCTCGCTTAGCATGCGAGAGGTACGGGGATCGATACCCCGCATCTCCAAGCCTGCTTTTTTATTAACTTTACCTTTTTTCTCTTTCTCGTCTTCGATTTTTATTTATTTATGTTGTCGTTTTCGAAGCCGTCGGATTTGAGCACGATCGCGGAGTCCCAGAAGAACAGAGCAAAAAATCCACGCCCAGCTCGAAAAAAAGAGAGTTGTTTTCTCACCAGATACGACCTCATTGCTTGGATAAGATCATAAGACTCGCTCGCCCGCGCTCCGAAGTTCCTTTCTGCTCGGCTCCCCAGCCAATCGCCTCCTACATCTGGGCATTGTTTATTCGGTTCATTTGAGTCGAGTCGATGCAACAACGATAAAAGCAAAGATACCCAGGATCTGAATCTCAGTTCTTGGTCCCAGACTCCTAAGATTTGTCCAATCCAAGAAGCAAAGAAGATGAGCCCGTCGAAGACGCTGAGGAAGTTGCAGGTGGTGTCCCCCGTGCCGGCCGACATCGACATCGCCAATTCCGTCGAGCCCTTGCACGTGTCGGACATCGCCAGCGAGCTGAGTCTCACCCCGAATCACTACGATCTCTACGGCAAGTACAAGGCCAAGGTAAGTGTCGGCTTGAATGGTTTCACGGGATGAATGAAGAGG
Source organism: Rhodomyrtus tomentosa (assembly GCA_028455895.1). Taxonomy (NCBI): domain Eukaryota; kingdom Viridiplantae; phylum Streptophyta; class Magnoliopsida; order Myrtales; family Myrtaceae; genus Rhodomyrtus; species Rhodomyrtus tomentosa. Next base: position 3,608,554 of record JAPCWY010000003.1, on the reverse strand, counting down.
GATTTGATGGAGTGGGAGTACGTGGGTTGTGTAGGTTCTGCTGTCAGTGCTGGACGAGCTCGAGGGACGTGGAGATGGGTACTACGTGGTGGTTGGAGGCATTACTCCTACTCCTCTTGGGGAAGGCAAATCCACTACTACCGTTGGGCTCTGCCAAGCTTTGGGTGCGTTTCTCGATAAGAAGGTAAAGCCTTTCCTCTTCTTTTCATCGCCCATTGTTAGTTCTCTGGGGATTCATTCGGAATCGATTTGAAGTTGGGTATTTAATCACGGAATCCCATAGGACGTGGTTGGATGCGGGTTTATGAAACTGTTTGCGAAGGCGTTAACTGGGTTCTGCGTTGTCATGTGATTATTTTATCTCCTAGACGTTTCGCTTTCTTCCATTATAATCCGACATGTTTATTTTTTAATATTGAGAAGAGGGATCTCATTCTAACTCTAGCATGGTGATGCCAATCATGATAATGAGATTTGATTTGTCGCCACAGTTCCTTATTACCCATTTGTTGGATTCCAACTATGTTAATAAAGCGTTGTCTGATGATCCAAGTCAATAAGTGTCAAACTTGAAAGCTTTCAGTTTGGTTTTGGCATGAGGCTAGGCTGTTATGGGGAATGTGGACCTTCTCTTCTGTTCCTTTTGTGGGATTTGTCTTTATTCCCTCTCCAGTTGGTTTCTACTAAGCTTATATACGAGGAACTTTATTGTGACGTCTTGGAAATTCAATCCTTGTAAGCGCCGGAAGTCGATTAAATGATATGAATGTATAGTCATAGTCGACGTCTATTTTGGACTATAAGGATTGAAAAGACGAAAATTTGGACGAATTCCGAACTTTAGATTATTTCGAATTGAGTTTCGAAATTAATTCGCGGCGATTTTTGAATTGCCGTTTTCGCAAATGAGCTTAACCCTGACCGAGCTTGGCCAGTGAAATTGCCAAAATTACCCTTCGTTCAGTACATAAAAAATTTCGTTTCAGTCCCGGCGCGCCAAAATTACCGTTCTACCCCTGCGATTATTTAACCACAAAAGACAACAAAATTAAATGCTTACCCTTGAAGTCAAGTTGGGCCATTCTTCTCTCTGCCCAATAAACCATCTCTTCAATCTGCCGTTCCTTTCTTTTCTTTCTTCTTCTTTTTCGTTTCTTCTTCTTCTGTTCTTCATCGTTTTTTTTTGGTTGACCGACGACTCCTTCCTTGAACCGATCAATCCTCCTCCGTTCGTCGCCATTTTTCGCGACCACCGCTCCACCACCGGTAGCCACTGTCCCCAGCTACTCACTGTCGCCGCCTTGACCCCGGCCGAGCCGCCATCGCCGTTGTTTCGCCGAGGAAACGCCACGGCCAGGCCTGCCCTGTTTTCGGGTCAAAAGACCCGAGGACTCCGCGGCCTCCTCCGGTCGCCACGGCAACCACCGACGCCGACCACCACCACCCAGCTAACCCCCGACTTCCCCTCGACCGATCCGACCCCTCGTAGCTGACCGTCAGCCGCCGGAATCGCCGGAATCAGGCCTTGAAGTTTCGGTGCTCTGTTTTGAACCCGGTTCATTCCGATCTTCGATTCGGCCGTCACAGTCGCCGCCGTGCAACACCGCCACCGCCAGACGACTCCCCTAAGTCCCCTCTACCGCCACCCAGCTCGCCTCCGCCGGTCGCCGCGCGTGGCCGCCGGAAACGACCGCCGATCGAAACCCCTGTTTCGGTGCCGAACAGGGCAGCCACTAATCGTGGCTGTCCGCCTTCGCCGGCCGCCTCCCGCCGCCGGCCACCTGTCCCGGCCGACCCCCACCGATCCCTGGGTGAGCCCCCGACCCTTAGCCGGCCTTGTCCCAGCCCGTGTCGCCTGAAAATGGCCAAAACAGTAGAGTTTGCCGGTTGAATATTCTGTTATTCACTGTTTCAGGCTGCCGGCCGCTGTTCGCCGGAGCTCTGCCGCCGGCTACCTGTTCCGGCGACCTCGCCGGATTCCCACGGGGTGTCGCCGAAGTTTGAGCTCGATCCGCTGCGCGATAAACCTTAGTTTCATCGCCGCCGCCGTCGTCGATCGAGCTAACTCACATTGTGAGTTGACTCTAAACCTTGGTTAGGGCGCTAATTGCGCTTAGGATTAGTCTTATTTATTTATTTATTTATGTATTTATTTCTTAAAAAAAAATATATTCGATCGGGACCGGTATTGATAGAAACCATGGTTAGGATATATGGTCGATCGATTATTTGTCTGTGGCTATTTGTGGTAATTTATCAATTAATTGATTGATTGAGTTGCTTGCGAGTGAGTGACAGGTTAGAGACGAGGGAACGATTGATTGCTATAATTTGACTGAGAATTAAGATTTTTTTTTTATTATATGAATTGAGCTTGAAATTGCCGGGTTAAGTTGATTACGCGAGAGTGAGTGAATTGCTTGATTGGTTTGTTTGCCTGGCTGAAATGCTCAATTGGGAGTCTTGTGGGCCTTGGGGCCGAGTTGATTGTATTTCTTGTGGATTTTGGCGTTAATCCAAGATAATCAATGAGTTGATTGCCGAATGTAATTTGTGTGGTCATTTAAAGGGTCAATGGCGCTACCTGGCAAGTTCGCATTGTACCTTGGGTACTTGTGCCGTACAGATTGTATGGGAATTCGCGACTTGTCAGAAGCACGATAATCCATGCCCCGTGCCAGTCGTACGGTTTTAAGGGATTATCGGATGCCGGTCGCAGCTTGTGATGGACCGAAGCTCATTTTTAAGGAATGCCTACTTGCAGTGCTGTGCCGGGTGCATTGGATACACCGCTTGTAGTAGCCGTCGCTGAGAGGGTAAAGTGGACGTAGCCTGGTTTTGCCAGAAGAGTGCGGGATCGCACTATTGATATATCTATCACGCCAGTCGCGTGGGTCATTGATTAATAATGGACTTGTGTATGCCTGAGTGGTTGTGCTTCTGTTGGTTGTAGATTTGACAGATTTATTTTGATTAATATTTATATATATCTCTGTTAAAATCTTGTGATCTTTTTGTGGCGCTTAGGATGTTCTGGGCGAATCAATGTCCTAACCGAGATTAGGCTTGATTCACTGAGATTCATTTCTCACCCCGTCGTGGGACAAATTTTTCAGGTCCGAAGTAATGGAGAGACCGGTGCGGTTCGGCACCCCCACCCGCTCATCACTTGATATCAGTCTCCATCCGGTACCAGATACGGACCAGATGTGGGAGCGTCACATCACGACGATATGGGTCGATGAAGGGATGCCACATCTGGTGGCACACCTCTTTAAGGCCTGGTATCTCCGTGATGGGATCGATCTCTTTGGTCCGCTTCGAGGATTTGAGGGGCCACCTCTTCAGGGGGTTCCTAATATCCCCGCTTGGGACCCGATGGATATTGATACACCTGATGGGGAAGTGGTGGGCCCTGCGCCTGGTATGCAGCTCGAGCTCGAGCTCGAGCCTGAGCAATCAGTAGCCCCCTCTGTGCATTCTAGCCAGAGTTCTTGTGATGACCCGAACGACCCGACTCCCCTGGTTGGTTATGACGACCCGGATGTCGAGTTTTCCCAGTAGAGGGTTAGGTTCCTTTTGTGGTCAGGGAACTGATGATGTTTTTGTGGGGGATACTGTTTTGGGATAGATGAGAGTTAACCTTACCTGACTCTTGTATCTTTTTGTGAGTCCTAGAGGGCCGCCCCGAAGCTTGGGGTTGTAATTATTAGTTGATGGCTCTGTAAGGTTATAAATCATCTATTCTCATCAGCTTTTAGTGTTGTGATATCTGGCTTTACTTCCTATCTATCTCATATGGTTTAATTGGATGGAATATTGTACGTTTCGCATGCGCAATATAATCTTAGGTCGATAGCAGTTGCCTGGGACGCTATCTATTATGACTTGGTGGCGATTTGGCAAGGGATGTCGCGGGTTCGAGAGTCGGGACGTGACATTTATGATTGAAATGTCAGCACCTCAACAGAAAATCTAGCGGATTTCCAAATTCACTGACGTCTTTCAACCGTGCCATGGCTATTTGCAGGACATGGTTTGAATGCACATGGTGTGAGTGGAATCATGGTCCTGACTTGCTTGAGCACAATATCACGTGTATGCACTATAAATCCAATTGCTATGACCCTAGGAGTAATTAAATAATCTGAATGTGTCACAGGAAGAACATATACTTTTTTGCTCTACTAAAGTTCACTTTCTTGTAGTATTTCAGAAAAGCTAGTTTCAGAAATCTATTTCATCAAATTGATCCAAACTGATATAAGGGATACTATAATCTATGGAAGTCGCTTTGTTTGCATGGCCTGAATGACTAAAATCCCTCTGGAGTCTCTCTCGTTAGATGTGATTCAGCATCAGTTAGCAAGAGAAATGTGGAGAGATCTTAGAAGTATGAAACCTAAACAGCTACTCTCCTATTAAGACATCTTGAAGTAAGAGTTGGTCTTTCTTTGTAACTTCAATAATTTCTGTCCTCATCTTAATATAACAAATCGTATTTTGCCATGTTCTTTTAAATCTGTTAACAGCTAAAAATTTCTGCGGCATTGCTTGCGGCCTTGGGCACAAGCTGTGCTACTTCCACCTTGTTTAACCAAGAATCACGTCAGTGGTGAAATCAATTAGTGGCATCAGTATGCAGTCATTACATTTTAAAATTAGTTTTTATATTTATTATGTAATTATGAGACCGATTGTCTGCTTCATGGAGTGCTGGCATGTGAGAGGCTGGTGTTAGCATCAGTTTCTGTTGACTTATCGGAATGGTTGACTTAGTCACATCTAGATTATCAAGTTTATGATCACTTGACTGTGAGCCAAGGACAGACTCCCCCTCCCAATCCAACCCAACCTTTAAGAAACTATCATCCAGTCCACCTACTAATAAAAGTATAGAAAAACTCCATAAACCTTTGTCCAATGTTAAAGGAACTTTTGTGTAGATCCCAACTTTAAAGAAAGTATTGATGGGCACCTTTTTGTAAACACGCTTGGCGTATGTGAAAAGATCTATCACAAATGTTGGATTTGTTGCTAGTTTGGTAATATTAAACACTATCAAAAGTTTGCATTCTGCTGCTCTTGGGAGAGACCCTTGAGGAAGGAACTTTGATGTGCTTATTATCTTAAAGAGTCAAGAGATATTGTCATACTCAGAAGGTCGTTAAGTTAGTTACATACTGTTGCTGTTTATTCTTGTATCAACAAGTCATCTCTCTATCACTGCCAAAAAAAGGTAATGCATCTTTTTACGTGAATAAATTTTCAATAATTGAAAGAATGAATTTATTTTCACTAAAGAATTCTCTGTTATACGTTACTAGAGTGCTCCCTCCCCAAAAAAAGAAAAAGAAAAAGAAAAAGAAAAAGAAGAAGAACAAAGAAAACTCTAATAAAGGATGCATAGCCCCTCAAGTTGCTTATTCCAGTTCCCTCCTTGTGACCCTTGATTTTGACATTCTATTGAAGCATGAAACTAAGTGATTACAAGAGATCTCAACATCTACTTACGATTTTAGGTGGTCACATGCCTGCGTCAGCCATCGCAAGGACCCACTTTTGGAATTAAGGGTGGCGCTGCTGGGGGTGGCTATAGTCAAGTCATTCCAATGGACGAGTTCAATCTTCACCTTACTGGAGATATCCATGCTATAACTGCTGCAAACAATCTTTTAGCTGCTGCTATTGATACTCGGATATTCCATGAGTCCACACAGTCAGATAAGGCACTTTTTAACCGGTTATGCCCACCCAATAAAGAAGGAAAACGGAACTTTAATGATGTCATGTTGAGGCGTCTGAAGAAGCTTGGTATCTCCAAGGACAAGCCAGAGGATCTATCCCCACAAGAAGTTAAGAAGTTCGCTAGGCTTGATATTGATCCAGATTCTATCACATGGAGGAGGGTGATGGATGTAAATGATCGGTTCTTAAGGAAGATTAGCATTGGCCAGGGGCCAGAAGAGAAAGGAATGGTGAGAGAAACAGGGTTTGATATTTCAGTTGCTAGTGAGATAATGGCTGTTTTAGCCCTTACAACATCTCTTGCCGATATGAGAGAGAGGCTAGGGAAGATGGTGATTGGAAACAGCAAGACTGGTGAACCTATAACTGCTGATGATCTGGGCGTTGGAGGTGCTCTATCTGTGCTAATGAAAGATGCTATTAACCCTACTTTGATGCAGACACTGGAAGGGACTCCTGTACTTGTTCATGCCGGTCCTTTTGCTAATATTGCCCATGGGAATTCTTCCATTGTTGCGGACAAAATTGCGTTAAAATTAGTTGGTCCAGGTGGTTTTGTTGTGACAGAAGCTGGTTTTGGTGCTGATATTGGTACAGAGAAGTTCATGAATATAAAGTGTAGATATAGTGGATTAACCCCTCAATGTGCTGTCATTGTGGCAACAATAAGGGCCCTGAAGATGCATGGTGGCGGGCCTGAAGTTGTTGCTGGAAAGCCTCTTGACCGTGCCTACTTATCAGAAAATGTTGCTCTTGTTGAAGCTGGTTGTGTGAATTTAACTAAGCATATCTCCAATACGAAGGCTTATGGTGTGAATGTGGTTGTGGCGGTGAACATGTTTTCAACGGATACTGAAGCAGAGTTGAATGCAGTGAAAAAGGCAGCACTCTCTGCTGGAGCCTATGATGCTGTTGTCTGTACTCATCATGCTAACGGTGGAAAAGGAGCGGTAAATGTCCTCCTCTAAACATAACACTGTACCTTAAATATGTTGTATAATTCAGAAAAAAATAACTTAAGTGGTGATGGATAGCAGAGTTTGTATTCCCATAAAAAATTTCATTAGAAGTGGAATTCACCATTGATGTCTTATTTCTGAGACAAGACCAAGTAAATCACACGAGATCAGCACACTTAAAGCAGTTCAGATCCAACTCAGATGCTTAACTAGGGAATCTGTTACTGCTATTCAGGATTTGATTGCTCTTCGATGAACTCTGTTTTTTTTTTTCAAACCTTTAGTTTCAAGTTTAAATCACACCACTATCAACTTTGTTGAACAATCCAATTATGTTCTTCTGTTTAAGGCATACGCCTTCTATTTCCTGTCTTATTGAACATCCGAAAGTGCCAAGTGCTTTTTGGAAAATTGTTCCTGATTATGGTCCCTCTTTTCTGCTGGGCATTCCTCGTTCACCATTACGGTTGTTTAGTATGGTACAGATTGCTTCCGGTGCCACTAATTCTTCATTAGATGATGTGATTTACAGGTGGACCTTGGAATGGCAGTTCAAAAAGCATGCGAGAATGTAACACAACCACTGAGATTTTTATATTCATTGGACATAGGCATCAAGGATAAGATTGAGGCAATTGCAAGGTCATATGGTGCCAGTGGTGTTGAATACTCAGACCAGGTAATTTTTTGATGCTGTCTCTGCAATAACAAGTTTTTTTCATGTGATGATTTGTTTTAGGTTTAATCTCCTAGGTAGAATGTTTTGTCGTGCATTCTACTTTCTGTGGCATTTCTCGTTCAAAAGATTTTCCATAGAAGAAGTTGGAAGTTATTCGTTGCTAGTTTCCTTTTGTTCAAAATACAGACAATACGTATTTTACAAGTACCAATGCTAATAATTTGTTTTGCGAAAGCTTTGACTCTTGCTGATTACTTAGAACGTTGGTCTCACAGGCTGAGAAACAAATTGAAATGTACAGTCGGCAAGGTTTTTTGGATCTCCCAATCTGCATGGCGAAAACACAATATTCGTTCTCTCACAATGCTTCAGAGAAGGGGGCCCCATCTGGGTTTGTCTTGCCAATAAGAGATGTCAGGGCCAGCATTGGAGCAGGATTCATTTACCCTCTAGTTGGAACCATGAGCACAATGCCGGGTCTTCCCACAAGGCCTTGCTTTTACGACATTGATCTTGATACTGCGACTGGCAGGGTCATTGGTCTGTCGTGAAGTCAGAAAAGCACTCCCCTATATTTCTGCATGATCCAGTTTCTAGCCTGGAGAAGCCATCCCAAACCTCGTAAAGCAAGATATCGGTTAGAGCTTGCTTCCTGTCACTGTTAGGCTTCCTCGCTCTTCTCGTCTTGTCCATGTTTCGAGTATATCATGAGGAGAATCAATAAGACGCAGGTGACTGTTGGCCAATCTGTATCAACCTCAGGTTTATTATTATTAAACTTGATTTATATTGCTTCTATAAGAGGATTACGTAAAATAGCATATGAGATTCTACGACTCTACTGGCATCTATCTCGAGGGAGATATGCAAATGCTGGTAAGTACCCTTTTTTTCCTGCGGCATTGCATCTTCAGTTTTGAGAAATAATAAGCTCCATGTCTTGGTTGCCAAGTTCTGTGGTTAAAGATAGTTTGTGTACCTGATTACTTCAACAAATCAAGGAGTCTAATTCTATGTTCTTTTGATGCAAAAGATGGGAATCTGTTATTTACCCAAAAAGAAGAAGAAGAAGATGTGAATCTGTCTTGTCTCCTAGAACTGATGATGAGCTTTGAACTGTCATACTTTGAGTAAGTGCTTCTGATACGGCATCTACTGATTCTGCCTCTGCTTGCTATAAAGATTGAATCAGGATTTCTCAAGATACTTTCACGTTTCTCTCTAAAGCCACTTGCTCTCTCCATTGCACCCATATTTTTTTATATCTGCAGACCTATCAAAGAAGGCAATGACATGAACAAGTAGATTGATTATTGTTCGAGGAACCTGTAAACCATACTATATTAATGTGGTGCACTTTATTAAGTGTTACAGATCCTGGCTGAGGTCATGAACATTATAATTTAGAATACTACGGTAACATGACCAACCTCTAGCACCCTGCACACAGTGACTACGTTTTTTTTTTTTTTTTTTAAGTTATTACATTTACGTTGCTTATCAGTGGCAGGCAGCTCATGAAGAGTTAACCACTCTACAGTTCTTCCGAATCTCCCCGTTAGAACCAGTGTGTGGACTGATGTTTCCCATCTTGATCATTGAGTTGGCAAAATCGGTGAAGAAAAGGGCGAAGTTGCTGACATAGGATTCTACTAGACTTTTCGTAGTAGGACTGGCTGTGCTGTTGTCACCAGAATAGAGAACCTGATCCGAACTGAGAAGGCCCTTGTTTACAAGCAGATTCTTGAAGTAATGGTTGTCGAATAGATCAGTGGAGTTGCGGTCTAGGGCGGTCGTCTTGTTTCCATCGCCATTTACGGGGCATAGGCTTTGCAGGTCCGATGTCATAGTGGTTTCGAGCGTGGGGTCTGAGCCTGTAGTCGCCGAAAAGTTGAACAATCTGTTGCTGAAGGTGGCGCACCTTGCTAATCCAATTGTATGACCACCTGCACATAAGACTCTTTTCGTTCAGCAGTGCCCGAAATGATCGTCATAAACGCCGTGAAGAATGGCACGAACTCGGAGAGGAAACTTGGAAATGAGATACAAAATACAGCAACAGAGTCCGAGTTCTGTAGCCTAATTCAAGCTTGATCAGTGACTAGAATGACTTAGGTTTTACATAGATGTTAAAACATCGAACATGGTATGACGCTTAACTCGGTCCTTAATTGAACGAGGGAACCGAATAAGCAGTTTGTGTAGAAATTAAAGACTGAGGAGTGTCCTCAAAGTACTTAATAAAGCACTGATCCAAAAAATAAGAGAGGAAAAGAAAAGAGTACCTGATAAAGCCACCACATCTGCGACATTAAGGCCAACCGCGGCAAACTTGGAGATGATAGTGTCTAAACTATCGACAGGACCTGGAAGGCCAGTGTTTGCACCAGTCTGATTCGCCACTAATCCGTCCCTTCTTCCCAGTAGAACTTTCCATGTCGGCCCCCCGCTCTGCACATCGAATCACCAGATGCAGCTCCTCGACCAAATTATTTGATAGTGTACAAGGTGCCGTTGATTCTTATGTTTTTCAGTGGAATCCAAACATCACTCTTTAGATTTCTGGTATTCATTCAGGTTGGCACTTACCAAGAGCACAGAATCTCTGGCGGCCACGGCTAAGATGTCAGCGCACGATACAACTCCGCTGCACGAACTCTCCACAGCAGTTTTGATGGCATCCACGACTTCGAATCCCCGAGCGGAGTTAAGGTTGGGGAATGCAAACTTCTCGCCGTCACTTCCATCCAGGAGAACCGATCCATCGCATCCCTGTTGCGCGAGCAGAGTGAAGTATTACAGGAAAACATACAAGCCATGAATGATGACGAAAGCATGACGGGGTGATATGTCAATGAAAGATGGTGAAAAGACAGATGAATGAATGGGGAAGGCTCTCATAGCCTTCCGAAACCTAGGAAGTCCTAGGATTTTGAGGAAAATAAGATGCAGGTAAGTAACTGTTTTTCCAAAAGAGAGGAATAGGAGATTGAATTTCTCGTTCTAGGAATGGTCAAGAAGTATCTTTGTGTTCACTAACTTATTTTGGAAACCATGACGTCCTCTGTCCTTTGTCCGGTGCACTGGATTATTTGTACGAGTCCGCGTGGAATTCACATGATTCAATTGACGGTGGTACATTAGGTGCAATGGGTTCCTAAAACCTAGTGTGTCCAATAATAATATGGCTTGGTCTTGGGTGAGAGTAAAAGCTAGACTTCAATTTAAATTGCACATGATAATGGATCAGGTTAGTTTCACAGAAAATCAACCATGGAAGGCATTCTACTCATTTTTGCAGTTTGAAATTGCTTAGGTAAATGAGCTAAACGAAGCTATCTACATGACCAGCAAGAGTATCCTCAAATTCTCCCAATGACTTCCACTTCATAAACACTTAGCGGAGTCCACAAAAGAACCTATAAGCAAGAGAATCAATGTCTGAACCTATCTACCAATGACAAGAAACTACCCACTTAGAAAGACAATAACACAAAGCTGAAACAACAACTTATATGGTGATCAAGCAAGAAACCTAGTCGTTATATGCATGGAACGATAAGGATCGAGTTCCGGCAATGACATCAATCACACGACGTACATTGACAAAGCAATCGTGGAAGTGAAGCCGGAGCAAGGAAGCAGCCATTCTCGTTTCAGCCTTGATCGCATTCTGAACTTCTTTCCTCACAATGTTAAGCAGACCAGGACAACTGGTGGAGTAGAAATCTGTCGTGAGCTGAGATTTCACACCCATAAACCAGATCAAGAGAATCAGAACCACCCATTGCAAAGAGCAACTCCTAAAGCTTGTGCCTCTAGACATATTCATGAATTACAGCTTCAAATACAATGGACTACACATGCAAGACAAAAGGGCCACTCAACTATGAGCTATTTATAATAACCAGCGAGACTACGGAACCAGGAGCTGAGTGATATACGTAAGAAATGTTTAATTAATTACCACGAACGATCGTTTTTGTGGTGATATTATCTTCAAGCACGGTATAGTGCTGGTGATGTATGGCGGCTGCATTAGCGCTAGTGTTTAGCTCGCATGAACTCAAGAGTGATATTTGCATTAAACCTAACTTGATCAATTAGCATCTCAGAAGTTGCGGAAAGCAATCCTAGGATTGTGATTAAATTAAAGAAAATGGTGATTTAGTGTGCCTATCACTAGGCTCATTATTATATGAGAGGATATTGCATGCAATACATGTAAGTTTCGGAAGCATTCGGGGTCATCACAAAAGTTAAAACCATCTTTGATTCCACTTTTAGTGCATGATGAAGATGAGGTGGACCTCATAGCACTCCTCTATCACCATGTACTCGATCTGATGTTAACCTGGCTTATTGAGTTTTCGCTTGTCCAAACGCTCTGAAAATTCATTAACAGTCTCATCTTGAGCATCACCTGTTTCGCGAAAAAGCCGAAGGGACATTCGTGAGGTAAAGTTTTACGAAAATAATATGATGGATTGCGTGGTCTAGGGAGAAGCTCTCGATGTTTCGAGTGAGTCATCTAATTAGCTAATAAAATAGAATACTCAAATGGTAAGCACATTATATTTATTTATACATATATCTGATTGGGAGTTATTAATTTCACAGCTTGATAGTACTGTCATTATTTCTTACCCTACGATTTTTCAATTAATGATTATTCTATGCAAAATATAGGGTGATGGTGTATGGATATGTAATTATAAATAATTAACGGCATTGTCAGATTATGATGGCAGCATTTTCCTATCTGATTTGCATCACCACGCTCGTGCATTTTTCAGGGTCCATTCTTAGGAGCACGCTTACAACTTAAGCTTCAGTGGACTTTGACCAATAAGTTTGCGACAGCAGCCCAATGTATAGCTAATCTCCATGCACATGCCACGTGTATGGCATTATGCTGATCTTTGTGCTTTGGGAGCCCCGGTCAACGATAACTTTTAATGTTTAGCCGCAATTTTTTGTTTTTTATTATAACAATGTAGGTTTGGCCCGTTTGGGTGAAGGATCAGAATTCGAACAATTACACGTAGGATAAGTTGGCTGATTCGTTGACGCACCAATACCTAGGAAAAAAAATATTATCCTCATTTGCAGTCACAAGGCCCTCATGAAACCCTTCTAAGAGCAAAGTATACGAGACTGAAGACGGTGTTCAGGATTTAGCAATTTCCGAACAAACTACGACATATGAAAACTCAAATGAGATTTTCCTTACTGAACGACGGAAAACATATTTAAGTTCATTTTTTAAGTTTTAGCCAGATATCGCAAAATGCTGTCATTTTCTTGGAAAATGAACTTTTCGAAAAATAATTTTTCAAAAAAAGTCAAATTTTCAGCAAAAACTAACGGAGCAAAAGTTTTTTCGATTTGTCAATGATTGAAAGTAAATCTGAGGGTGTATAGCGTGCATAAGCTTGTCATGTGCCTCATTGGGCTCATCCTCTATGGATTTGCCATGTCACAATTTTAGGGAAAAAAGCATAAAAAAGCTCTAAACATATTGTATTGATGCCAATTCAGTCATAAATCTTTTTTCATTTTTTACAATTGAGTCCGTCTAGCCAATATTGATCGAAAATCATTGACATAGATAACTTTTAACATATTTTTTTAAAGTTCATTTTAATTAAATATTTTTTTTTTCATTTCATTCTGACAAGCAACGTGACGAAGGTCTTGGGTGCGGCTGCGAAGGCCCTTGCCTTGGGCTTTCGTGGCCCAGCCTACTCTAGGCGAGGCCTTTGTGGCCTGGCCTGCTCTAGACAAGGCCAGATTCGACAAGGGCTAGGGCTTGCTGGCCCTCGCTTGCAGCCGGCAAGGGTTGGCCGACCTTTGCCAAGTGGTCGGTGACCCTCGTTGGCTAAAATATAACGAAAATAGAAAGTAGAAAATTTAATTTCTCTAAAAAAATTATTTAAAATGTTCACAGTATCGCTGATCACGCCATGTGAGACATTGGCATCCACATTAGTGATTTCTTGCCAAAATTGGCTAGATGCACTCAATTGATGCAAATACAAGAGGATTAGGAGTGAATTGACTCAATTAAAAAGCATATAACTGAATTAGCACTACCACAATAGGTTTATGATTTTTTTTATATACTTTTCCCCATTTTTAGATTTTTATTTGGATTGGATTTTACATTTATTAATTTATTCTCTGTGGTCTCTATTTCTATCGAGATAAATTCTTACTATATGTATATGTATATTGAATAACACAGAATATTAGAAATTTATTGCTGTGCATTTTATTCCTATTTTACTCATGGAATTAGTATGAGAAGAAAATTGAGTCTAAACTGAACTATAGATCCATTTTTTTTTTTATTCTCTCGTATTGGTAGACTTGGTTGGTTTTATGTCTACTATATATATATATATATATAAAAGAAAACTTCATTACTAACTCACGGAAGAAACACATTAAGTTCAGAATCAAAATACAACAAATCCCACAATGGCAAGGGGGGCATAGTCAACCACTTGTTGGGGAGGACGTTCCCTCTGTGGACTTTGACAATCCAGCCCACTGTCTAATTTGCTTCACGGACCTCATAAACTATTGAGAAGCCAACGAGTTTTGCCAACAACTGTTTGCAATCTTCCAAGATGGGCTTCACGTTCCATGGGCTGATAACCCAGTCTGATAAGCACTCTTTCACCTATAAGCCATCAGTGCTAACTACTATCTTCAGGAATTAGCTTCTCTTGTCTTCACTATCCTCGACAGAACCTCAAGAACAGTTAGAACTTCGGTCTCCAAAGCAGATTCAACTTCAATCTTCATGGCAAAGCTCTCAACAATCCGATCGTTGGAGTTCCTTCAGATACCGGCGATCGATCCCTCCAAGGCGTTGCCGATCTATGATCTGTAAACACCAAATCATTTCTATATAAGGATCTAGCAAGTCGGTTCGACGGGAAAGCTTGACACTTCGACGTTGGCTTGGCTTATCGCTATGTACCTCAGGATGTGGCAACTTTAGTGAGAGGGCCCTTTCTCTTTCGGGGAGAGAAAGGATTGAACTTGGTCTTCATTAGAACTACCCAAATTAGCATTCGATTTCCCCGTAATGCCACTTTTATCTTACCAATCTAATATCTATGAATCGCAGGCAGCGTGAGATCAAAAGTTGAATTTTCAGAGTGTTATTTACAATGGGGTTTGGCCTCATTATATACGAGAAGCTTGGGTCAAACAAGGACCCCTCGAGTCAACAAAACGAGCCCAAAATCCCCTCAACAGCTCCACCGAATCATTGTTCAGGACAATGTTATTGTTAGCCGTCCAATCCCAGTCAGCGTCTGTAACGCCTCGCGTCCCTTGAAGCCTATTACATTCACCTCGGGCAAATAATTACCCAGGAACCTCACACAGCCTAATATGATATGAAGTGCACACACGGAAAACGAATTAACATCGCTGTACAATAAAGATAAAAAAAAAGGGGAGTTTTGGAAGGATTCAAAAGCATACCCATTTATACATTCCGAAAATGTTTAGTACACATTAAAGACAAAAGATAAAGCCGCACATCTGGGTAGGAAAAAGGAACAAAGGCCCATGGTTCAAAGGTTACTACTATATCTTTCCTAGCGCTTAACACCAAAATGGTTTCTAATTCACCTACTATCTTTAATTGGATTTCTTAAAAGAACAGCTTGAGTCATTCTTTCCATCATACTCCTCATCATCAGGATTGTAATAAAAAAAAGTCTCGGATGGTACATTTTCAGAAGATTCTTTAATGTCTTCCCCAGTTTCTTCTTCATATTCAGCTTCTGCTTTGTCGCCCTCGTCGGTGGTCTCGATCACATTGGCATAAATCTTTATGTAATTCATGTACTCCACAGAAGAAAATGGAGACTTCGTCTCTTCAGGTATGTTCCTTGAACCTCTCACGGATGCTAGGTTATCCACTTCAATATCCGGTTGGGACGGATGACACTAGGTTGGAATCGCTTCCCATGGAACATCCTCAAGTAGCAGAAGTCCCATCAAGCTACCGTCACCCACTTGATGAAACCATGCCTCAAAATGGTGGGGTTGTAGTTCCAGCTTTCCTTCATCTATCCAGATAGTTGTGCGCTTCCTGACATACGCGATACTCTTCCTAACATGGAACTCATAAAAAAGGGCGATCGTCTCCTTAGGATCGCCCAGTCGAATTGGCAGCATGGCTAAGGCTTGGGGTCTAAAAATGATGTCCCACTACGAGGTGAGATCGACATCTCAGAAAGTGAAACCTAACCCTCAACCCCAATACCAGTCCTTCCAGATCACACACGAATGCCATCAAATACGAACAATCAATAATACAATGATACACGGCATCAAAGAGTCATACATGTCAATCATTCAAGCATGGACAAAATATAACCAACCATACATATAACCTCAGGGTGCAAGCTCGATGTATGTACAACATTTAAATCAATGCACAATTGTCACAAATATTATAAACTCTCATTTTCTCGGCTCTCGGCCACATTGTATTTCTCTGGCACCTTTGTCATCTGACATCACAGGGGCCACAAGCCAATTGATGTCCACTACCACGGGGCCACAGACTAATTGGTACTCTCAAGGCTTACAATCATTCAATGCTACCAGGGCCACAGGCCAATCGGCATTCTCATTCTCATTCAAGTTCACCACCCTTCGATACTACCGGGGCCACAGGCCAATCGGTATCCTTCATATTTTTCTCATTAAGTTCACAATGTCATCACAACACACACCATTCAATTTATAAAATTAACCAGTCATTCAAGTCACTCACAACATATAGTGCATTATAAGTCCAATTGAAGTTCAATTACTTCTTTATTAGCCCCCCATGGGCCAAATTAAGCTCATAATACCTTCTTAGAATGGCAATACGATAAACGTTAAGATGACGGTGGTTTTATCTCGATCCGATGCCGGACGATAAAGTTATGATCGGAACAGTGAAGCAGTTTTTCTCTGTCTGCGAGAAAATTGCTCGGCCGAGACACCAAAGGGAGAGCAAGAAGAAAAATGAAGAGGAAGAATGAGGGGGACAAGGTGCACGGCTGAAAAGGGTAGGTATGAATTCCGATCCTCTCAAGGCTATTGAATGGAAGGATATCAATCGATGTGTTTCAGTTGTAACTCGCTCGGAGTTGGCCACTCTCGAGTTAACCGATCAAAAGGGAAAGACTGACGCAGAGTTGGGTACGTGGATTTGGAGAATTTGAATGATAAATGTCACTTTGACTATAAGGATTGTCGAGGGAATATTTTGGACCAGCAGAGAAAAAATAAAAATAAAAATGCAACCTTAGCCATTGGCAAGCCAAACGGCTTCCTGGCGAACGCGACCCAGGCCACCAAAGGTTGTTCGACCCTTGACAAGGGCTATCGGGGGTTGCTGGACCCCAGGCGACGACCGTCGGGGGTCGCGCGAAACCCAACGACGGCCTCTGGGGTTGTGCAACCTAAGCCACCATAGGCGACTGTCTTCTGGGTCGTACGACCTCGGCAATGGTTGCCTGGGGTTGCGCGACCCCAGCGAAGGCCTCTTGGGATTGTTTGACCTAGGCGAGGGCCGCTTGGGTCGCGCGACCCAGCGACAACTACCTGGGCTCGCGTGGCTTAGGCGACGGTTGCCTGAGGTTGCCCGACCCCTAACAGCCTTGGTCGACCACCGCCGGCTCTAGATTTGGCTTGTTGGCAGCTGCCAGCTCCAGATCTAGCTTGCTGGCGGTTGACGACCTTTGTCTAGGATTTTATTTAATTTTAATTTTATTTTAAAAAAATATGGCAAGAAAACTCATTTACAATTTTTTTTTGCCAAACGCTAGTTAGGTCAAAGTTATTTTTCAAAGTATTGTTTGCCAAATGCTCATTGCATTTCTTCAAAGCCTTTTGGGCTGAAAGTATTTACATTCTCTCAAATCTCATTTGCAAAATTGAACCAAACCCAGTTAAAGTATTGAACATGATCTTAATTAGAACTACCCAAATTAGTATTCACTATCCCCGTAATGCAACTTATATCTTACCAATCTAGATCAAAAGTTGCCAAGTTCGCAGATTTCGTTGTGAACAAAACTTTTCTCACCTTCAACTTTTCGTCGGCACAATTCTTCCATAAGTTAAACTGGGTCTCTTGTTCATTTTTTGTTTGTTTTGTTATTTTTATTTTTATTTTATTTTGTTGTTTGTATTTGTTGGATTATCCATGGAAAGCCCTATGCATAGACTCTTTGCTATTGTCGGGAAATAACCACGCTGCCTAATTCCAGCGCGAATGTTGGAACTTGGATTAAGCTTGGAAGAACAGCATTTGATTCAATCGAAGCGAGAACACGCAATGATAGTAGCAAAGAAAAGGAAACGTTTATTGCAAGGTGAGCAGTTAAACTAGAAGTAATCGCCGACATAGGAATTCATGAAATCTGACCCGTCGAGCCCCATCGAGCCGCCGCCGCCACCACCACCACCACCATCATCATCACCACCACCCAACATGCCGGTCAGCCCTTGGAACGCCTCCGACCCAGCTGATTGCCCGATCCCAGAAAAGAATCCTCCAATTGCCATATCCTTCACACCACCCATCATGCCGTGATTCGCTCCATAGGACCCGGGATTCCCATAACTGAGCCCTTGGTTTTGTGGAACCACTGCGGCCATTGGAGCTCCGCCACCATTCGGCCTCAGGTATATCGGTTGGTTGTTGATCCCTTGAGCGCCGTTCAGATACACGACGCCGTTGTGGCTGTATCCCGCGCTTGGCCGGCTTTGGGGGACACCCATCGGAGGGTTTATGGTGTTGTTTATGGGACCCCGAGCGGCGAACACTGTTGTCCCATTCGGACTCATTGGGATTGGTTGAATGGTGCTCCCGGCAGTGGTTGGGCTAAAGGGGTAACCGCTCGCTTGGAACCCGTTCGAGAGATTGCCTAACTGATGGACATAAGCAGCGTTTAGCGCGTATTGTGGGGTAATGATCGGTGGGGTTGTAGTGTTTAAAGGGACTTGATTAGCGGCCATTGTCATTGCGTTTGGGCTGGCAAGAACTGGTTGATTGGCCACCATCGTGTTACCTGGATGAAACTTGTGGAAGTTCCCCTGACCCCCGAATGGCAAATTTGCTGAATGAGTATCAGAAGTCGTGGCGTTTACCGGAGATGGTGGTTTGACGTTTGCAAGACCAGGGGATCTGCAAGAAGCTTCCGAGTTTGGTCCAGTTTGAAGTTTGGCGCAACGTATGTGCACGTCAAAATGGCATTGCCGGCAGCAGTAGAGCCACTGGTTGGCACCTGGTTGTGCACAGTGGTCACAGCTGAAGCCGCCTTCTCCTTCATAAGGGGGTTTAAATTCCAGAGATAGTAAATGAGGATGTTGATCGTGTGTAGTGGATGGAGGTAATTCGAAGCATCTTTTGTGGAGGAAGAAATGGCACGGCATGCAGGCCAAGCAGTACTCCCCAGGAAGGATGTTAATGCTGCAGCCGGAGCACGGTGTTGCACTGGCGTTGTGAATTTTGGTGAGTACTACTGGATGATGATGCGCGTCATGCTTTTGGTCTTCTGCTTCTTTACTTAGCCTGCCCATCTCCCTCCTGTGTGTGTATATGTTACTGTTAGTGTGTGAGGAACAGACTAATTGTGGTGCGAGATAAATGATGCCTTTATATCTCAAAACATCGAAGGCGCGTTGGCTTGAAGACCTCGAAGATAAGCTTTTGTTTAACCTTGAGGGATTCGTGGAGGGTATAGATATCAGCACACGTCAAAGATTCGTCATCATATGCTGCCTTGGATTTTCCCTAGGAGTGTGAAACCAGAAAGTAATAAACGACATGTAGCTTGTCGGTAATATCAAGGGGTTGCATAATTGGGATTGAAGTCCGCGTTTCACATTGTGGTGGCGACATTGAAAAAGCGATGTTTTGGCTTAGTTCTCTTAACTGATTGTGAGACATCGTTATCAATTATCAGGATAACTTGTCAAGACCACCCCCCCCTCTCTCTCTCTCTCAATGTGATAGCGTCGCAGGTCAATTCTTACTCTTAACAGCACCTCGTTGGGCTCGTATCCTCAGGACACAGATCAAACCCATGTACAATTACTCTGTACTTTTAGTGGAAACAGATAGGGAAACATCTATTTTGGCAGGGGTGCGAAATATCACCTATTTTATTTGGGACGTTAAGATGTCACGATGAGTGTCTTATTATTTGCCCTGTCATTGAGAAACTAAAGCAATTGAAAATGAAGATGGCATTATTTTATTGTCGTTCTTGTTTGCCTTTCGCATTGGTCCCTATGCAGCAAGAATCTTTTGCCGGACTAGAAGTTACCAAGAAATTTCTGGTCTCGACTCATTCTTGGGTAGAATTTCATTTGCCGTCCTTTTTGTTTTTCCCCCCGGTTAAGATGTCGATACATTAAGTGTGAAGCATGGGTGTATTGAGCGATTCAAGTTGATTGCAACAGCTAATTCTTCAAACAAAGCTCGTTAGTTTGCGTCTGGGGGGCTGTTTTTCCCAGCTTGTGGCTTGTGACTTCTGGCTTAGGTGCGTGTCAGAAATTAGTTTTGACCAATGGGTTCTGGCTTAGCAGTCACGTAGGGAAAGCAGCTGAAACATGTACATGAGATGGCAAAAAACTTAAAAAAGATCGAACAATTAAGGACTTAATTGCTGAAACGTTCTGGCCAAATGCTTGTTCAAAAGAAGTTTCAGTTCTAGGACTGTCGGAAACCTGCGACTATCTTAGGAAATATAGGATGGAAATTAGACCTACCTTATGGTATGTGAAACGGTGGTGTGAAGTACGGATATGAATCTCCTATATTTCCATGTAGTCCCCCTCTATGTCAATTTTGACTCTGCAGGAAGTTGTCGTAGTTTAGGTTATAAGGCGAGATATCCCATTGAACTTGTTACAAGAAGAGCAAAAAGTACAGGGATTGAGTACTTACAGCTTAATCTAATCTCGTAGGTGTTTTGTTGTTCAAATTTTAACAATAGAAATTGAGTTGATTCAGACGCGTCAGATTTGAACTGCAGCAAAGGCTCTGCATGTGATAAAAGTCTACTTGGCCGTAATTTGCCAAGACTAAATTATATCGCCAATGGCATTTCAACACCGACTTCCAAAATTCATCGCAATACAGGCAAACACGCGCGAGTTGCTCCGTGATAGTCTCACACTCAATCGATGTCATAGTTTAGCCGAAATTTCTCCATTGAGGCTGCTATAACAATTAGGCCTGGTGTCCTCAATAATCTTGTATTTCATGCTGAAATGAAAGAAAACCATTCGCGTGGATGTGCTATGCCTGATATGGTGGTGAAAGCAATTAACATGACAAAATGCGCTGGCTGAGGAGGAAGAACACATTCAGAGTTTTAACCGCGCCAAGCCTGGCGATACTAACCGCCAATGCAGCAGCTCTTCAAAGCTATGACACTCGCACCCATTTTTTGATAGTTCAAGCTATATTACACTGAACACAAACAGTGAGAACAACGCTAGGTTCAATTTAAATGATCGTGAACTCCATATGTTTCTCGGCATCCTATTGATTCTGTTTACCATGGTAAAAAAAGATTGCGCATTGCCTTCACAATTATTCCAGTCCCTCCATCATGATTTGAACAAATTGAGGACACATCCCAACCGCCAGTAGGATCTTGAAACATCTCTTGCCCAAATGCTCGACCAATCCCAGGAGCAACTTCTCCTACTACAATGTTCACACCTCCTTGATTAGCTTCGTTTCGAACTGGAGCGGCATAAGTTAACCCTTGCGTACGTTGAAGAACAGTGAGCATTGGAGCGCTACCATTTGGCCCGAGGTATATTGGTAGATTATTTCTTGCTTGAGTACTTCTTAAGTAGACAAAGCCATTGCTGCTGCAGGTTTGTCTTCCACTCAGAGAATTAGTCCCCTGTAGAGAACGTGCAACGTTTGGTCGGCGTTGGGTGGCACCCATTGGAGGGTTTGAATTGTGTATGGGACCTCGGGTTGTGTTCGTCATCGTTCTGTCTGGAGTGATTCAAATTGCTTGATTAATACCTGAGCCATTACCACTGGTTGGGTCAAGTCCACGACCATTTGCTTGGGACCCGGTGAGGACTTGCTTGACTGGTGAAAAGCAACATTTGGCCGGTACTGCAAGGTGACCATTGGGACGGGCCGTGAGGCTGTGTTGTTGAAGGGACCTTGAGTAGTTGTTGTTGTTGTCGTCGTCATGTTTTGACTAGCGTGGGCTTGTTGAATTGTCCTTGAGACATTCACTTGCTTGAAGTCTTGAAAAGTTTCGCATCACTTGCCAGATCGAGTAACAGAAGCGGTGTTGATGGCTGGCTTCTGTCTGCCATTGGGAAGACTAAGAGCTCTGCTTGAAACTTCAAAAGCTGGTTTCTCCTGAATGGTGCTATGGACTTCCGGTGCTTCCTGAGATTTGGAGAAATGAAGGTGCACATCGTAATCACACTTTTGACAGCGGTAGAGCCACTGGTCGAAACCTGGTTGTCCACAAATGTCGCATTGGAAGCCTTCTTCTCCTTCATAAGGAGGCGTGAATTCCAATGATAGACGGTGAGGGTGTGAATCATGGGCAGCAGACAAGGGCTTCGTTGCGCACAAACCGTGGACATCTCCAAGGCAGAAATTGCAATTGTAGGAGAAACCAGAACCAGGAGTCCCGCATGCCCCGCAACGAAAGGAAGGCGACAGGATAAGAATCAATTCACGATTCGGGTCTGAAGGGTGACAGGTTTTTCTCGGCAACTCAGAGCAATCTCCGTGGAGAGAGAAGTTGCGCGTTGCGCGGGCAAAATAGTACTGGCCGGGGAGGATGCAAATTCTTCAGCCGGAGCAAATTTCTTCGCTTGTTTTCAAGAGTTCGGTGAGTTGTAGGGGGTGATTATGGCCGAAATGCATGAGCACTTTCTCTTGACCTTCTCCTTCATTATTTAGCCTTCCCATATCTCTCCAATGTTTAGTTGTCTGGAGTGGGTCTATATGTACAGTCTACAACTTTTCGATTAGAACAAGGAAGGATTTTCTGATAAAATCCATGATATCGTTTTGATGATAGAGATGGTTTGGCTCGTTCTTGAGCAGCAGGCGAGACGAATCAAGCCCGGTCTCAGAAAACGCATTGTGAGATCGTTTCCTGATGGAAAAATATCGAACCCGTTCGCATTTCTTGTTTCATTAGGAGGAAATCGGCACGAAGGTGACATTTTTCGGGAGTGCTAGATAATTACGGCCGTCCAACCGAACCGTAAGGCCTTGATCATATTATTGTACGCTTACTCCCCATGAGGTAACTCTAGGCCGTTTCAACATTTACCAATTCTGTCCTATCTACTAAAAATCGCTGACGTATCCGTTGAATATCCTACGTGGCACAATCAAGTGAATAATTTTAAATATTATGTATAATATAAAATATTTATATTTATGTTTTTTTTCCTTTTTTTTTAAATTTTTTATGCGTTTATTTTTTTTCCTAGTGGCAGCACTAGTGTGGTTGACACCCTTGCTACCCATGGCGAGAGGGGCTGGCAGAGGTCGCTGACCTCAGGTGAGGGTGTCACGTCCCGACTTTCGAACCCGCGACATTTCTTACCAAATCGCCACTAGGTCATAAAAGATAGCGTCCCAAGCAACTGCTATCGACCTAAGAATATACTGCGCATGCGGAACGTACAATCTTTCATATAATAAAATCAACATGGAATAGGTAAGAAGAAAAGCTAGACAACCCAACTCTAAAATAAAACTTCTGAGAATAGATGATCTATAACCTTACAGAGCCAACAGCTGATAAATATAACCCCATGCTTCGGGGCGGCCCTCTAGGACTCACAAAAAGATACATGAGTCAGGTAAGGTTAACTATCATCTATCCCAAAACAGTACCCCTACAAAATACATCACCAGTTCCCTAACCACAAAAGAAACCTAACTCTCTACTGGGTAAAAACGGCGTCCGGATCGTCATAACCAAACGGGGAAATCGGGTCGTCACAGGAACTCTGGCTAGAATGTACAGAGGGGGCTACTGACTGCTCGGGCTCGAGCTCAGGCTGCATACTAGGTGCCGGATCCACCATCTTCCCATCAGGCGTATCTATATCTATCGGATTCCAGGCGAGGACATTAGGGACTCCCTAAAGAGGTGGTCTCTCAAATCCTCTGAGCGGACCAAAGAGATCCACCCCATCGCGAAGATACCAGACCTTGAAGAGGTGTGCCACCAGGTGTAGCATCCCTTCATCGACCCATATCATCGTGATGTGACGTTCCTACATTTGGTCCATACTTGGTACCGGATGGAGACTGACATCGTGTGATGAATGGGTGGGGGTACCAAATCGTACCGGTCTCTCCATTACTTTGAACTTGAAAAGTTGTCCCACGACAGGGTGATAATTTAATCTCAGTGAATCAAGCCTAATCTCGCTTAGGACACTGATTCGCTCAGGATAACCTAAGCACCACAGTAAGCCACAATATATAAACAGATATATATATATATATCAATAAAATAAATTCGCCAAATCAACAACCAAGTAAAACACCACCACTCAGGCGTACCCCAGACATCACACAAGTTCATTCTTAAACAATGACTCACGCGACTGGCGTGATAGAAACATCAATATTGCGATCCCGCACTCATCTGGTAGGACCAGACTACGTCCACTTTATCCTCTCAGCGACGGCTACTACAAGCAGTGTATCTGTGCACTTGGCACGGCACTGCGAGTAGGCATTCCTTAAAAAGGAGTTTCGGTTTGTCACAAGCTGCGACCGGCATCTAATAATCCCTTAAAATCATATGATTGGCACGAGGCATGAATTATCGTGTTTCTGACAAGTCGCAAGTTTCCATACAATAGATACGGCACGAGTACCAATGATATAATGCGAACTTGCCAGGTAACGTCATTGATCCTTTAATGACCACATAAATCGCATTCGGCAATCAACTCATTGTTTATCTATGATTAATGTCAAAATTCATACAGAAATGCAACAGACTCGGCCCCAAGGTCCACAAGACTCTCAGTTGAGCATTTCAGCCAGGCAACCAAACCAATCAAGCAATCAACGCACTCGGGAGCAATTAATTCAACCCGGCAATTGTGAGCTCAATTCATACTATATTTCATATATCTCAGTCGATTTATAATAATCAATCGCTCGCTCGTTTCTAACCCGTCACTTGCTCGCGAACAAATACAATCAATTGATAAATTATCACAAATAGTCACAGACAAATAATTGATCGACCATTTATCCTAACCATCATTTCTATCTAAACTGATTTCGATCGTAATTTTTATATATAAATAAATAAATAAATAAATCTAATCCTAAGCACAATTAGCGCCCTAACCAAGGTTTAGGGTCAATTCACAATTTGAGTTAGCTCGAGCGGCGATGGTGGCGACGGCCGAATTAGGGTTTATTGCCCGGCGGCCCGAGTTCAAACTTTGGTGACACCTCGAGGGAGTCCGGCGAGGTTGTCGGAACAGGTGGCCAGCAACGGAGCTCCGGTGAATGGCGACCTGAAACAGTAAGGGTCAGAAACCACAACCGGCGAACCGGACTGTTTGGCCGTTTCCCGGCGACACGGCCTGGACAAGGCTGGCCAAGGTTCGGGAGCTTACCCAGGGGTCGGTGGGGGTTGGCCGGGATCGGTGGACGGCGGCCAACAACCGCGATCAGAAACGCCCCCTTCTCGGCGCCAAAACAGGGGAGGTGTTCGGCGGTGGATTCCAGGCGCCACAAGCGGCGGCCGGCGACGGCGAGCTCAAATGTGGTAGAGGAGATTCTGGGGAGTCGATCGGCAGTGGCAGTGAGGCACGGCGGCGGCTGGATCGAAGACCGAACCGAGCCGGGTCCAACACAGGGCACAAGGACTTCGGGGAAACTTTCTGGAGGCTCCGGTGGCGGATGAAAGGTGGGGCTGGTTGGAACTGTCGAGGGGAGGACAACGGTCAGCTGAGGGGCGGTGGTCGGTGTCGGTGGATGCCGGAAAAGGCCATGAAGTTCTCAGGTTCGCCGACCCGAAAATAGGGTAGGCTTGCCGAGCCGATTTCTCGACCGTTCGACGGCGATGGCGGCTCGGCTCGTGTCAAGGCGGCGGCGGAGAGTGGCTGAGGGCAGTGGCTGACGGTGGTGAGGTGTGGTAGTCGCTAGAATCGTCGATGGAGGTGGGGGAACGGATCGGCAGAGGATGTCCACGATCAAAGAACAAAGAAGAAGAAGAAGAAGACAGAAGGAAGAGATTGACGTGCAGGCATGGGGTAGAGAGATGGTGGGCCAAGACCAAGACTTTGATGGCCAAAATTTAATTTTTTTGTCTTATACCCATAAATAATTTAGGGGTAGTAGGGTAATTTGGCATGCCGGGATTGAAACGAAATTTTGATATACATGACGAAGGGTGTTTTCGATAAATTCACTGGCCAAGTCAGTCGGGGTTAGGCTTGATCGCGAAAACGACAAATTCCAATTCACCGCGGATCAAATTCGAAATCCAATTCTAAATAATCTAAATTTTAGAATTCGTCCAAATTTTCGTCTCTTCAGTCCTTATAGTCCAAAAGATGTGTCGACTATGATTATATTTTCATATCATTTCTATCGACTTCCGGCGCTTACAAAAGTTGAATTTTCAGGACTTCACAAAGGGCGCCTAGATTTGGTCAACCATCACTCACCCAAGGCGAGGCCTTGTTGGCCCTCGCCTAAGGCTGCGAATTTGCTAACCCCGAGAGAGGCTTCGGTGGACCTAAGCGAGGGTCGGTGACCTCCCTAGCCTGGGCAAGCACTGGCATCACCTAGATTTGGATGTCCTCACTTGAGCTGCCCTAGCTTGCGAAGGCAAGGCCTCACTTGGCCTTGTAGAAGGCTGCCTACCCTTGCTTAGGGCTAGGAAAGGTTGCGAGCCCCTCTATCGATGGGCGACGTTGGGCCGACGCGATAGTAGCCTCCACTAGAGTAGCCATTCTGTATTTTTTTTCATTTTTGCTTGTTCAATAAATTTTTAGGTTTTATTATTATTATTATTTATTTTTAATCTAATTTAAAAACAAATAAAAAATTAAAAGTATTATTGAAAATTATCCACGTCAGCATTGCCGATCCACATTGACAATTTTTGATCAAAATTAGCCTGATGGACTGAATCGTCAGAACATGAAAATGTTTTTGTCTCGATCATCAAATTTAAAAGATTTAGAACTGAATTGACAAAAGTGAAAAGGTTCAAGACTTTTTAGATATTTTCTTGATTTTTTTTTTTTTACGTTAATGAATATGCAGAAGGTGACTTTTTATCAGGGATATGGGTTTTAGAAATATGGTAATAAATTTAAATTTTAGATATGCATCCTCCCAGAGTTAGTTGGCACAGTAGATAATTCACATCGAAAGCCTATCTCTTATTTGATCGGATCCTATCGCTGGTTCGGAAAAGGAAACTACATCGTTTCGTGGTGTATCCAGATCTTATAAAATATTAGACTCGTCTTTGGGTCAGCAATTCTTTTTGGTTAGTGAATAGTCCACAAAAGCTGTTGCCTGCGACTGTGTGTTGAGGAAAACATGAGTATTCAACAAGCAGATTGGGCATCCCTTCCGGGAGACATTCTGGATACTATTTTGAAGAAGCTGGGATCGATTGACGAATACTTGCGCCTCAGCCGGGTATGTACGTCATGGTTTTCTTTTGTCAAGGATCATACAGAGTTTAAGGAGTTGTCACGCAAAAAAGCTCCCTTATTAGTGATTCCAGCGACAGATGACCGTCGAGATAGGCGTAATTTGTATAGCCTGATAGATGGCAAGACTTATGATGTGCAAGTAATTTTGCGCTACAATAGAAGATGCGTCGGCTCTAGCCATGGATGGTTGGCCACCGTCGGAAGAAAGATGGTCATAACCCTCACGAATCCATTCTCCAAAAGACGAATTCGCCTTCCTCCTATATTCAATCCTCCCAAGGGAGACATCACGAAAGACAGGCCTCGTCGCTTTTATTGGTGGGTTTTTAAAGTTATTTTGTCTGATGATCCAGATCTATGCCCGAGGAACTGTGTGGTGGGAGCGATTTATGATAGTTTTTATAGATTAGCATTTATTAAATTGGGTGATGAATGTTGGACTTATGTGGACACGAATCTCACGGTATTTACCGATATTATGTTTTCTCGTGGATTATTGTATGCCACCGATAGACATGGAAAGCTCATATCTATCGACATTAGTATCGACTCATATGTCGGGGAAAATGAAGTGGAAGTCGTTGTGCCACGTTGTATACGGAGGCAGTCGGATTTTGCATATATTGTCGAATCACGCAGCGGAGACATATTTATGGTTCGAAGATTTCTGGTGAAGCAACCGGGGCACAAGAATCTTTATCTTACAAGAGAAATTAGGGTTTTCAAGCTTCAAAGGAATTTAAGCGCGCGCTCGAGATGGATTGAGGTTAAGAGCCTGAATGGAGACTCCTTATTTCTTGGAGATAGTCAGTCAACATCACTTTCTTCTTTGGAAATTCCCGGATTGAGGCCAAACTGCGTCTATTACACGGATGATTACTTCGACGATGGACACTACAAAGAATATGGACCTCTAGATATGGGAGTGTTCAATATGGACGATGGAAGCTTCGAATCACATTACGTTCTGGATCCTTCTCAGAAGCAGTTTCCTCCTGCAATATTCATTATGCCAAGTTTCTTGCATGATTTTCTTTAGATTGACTTTATGATTATCTGCAATATTTATATATGAGATTTTCACCTCGTGGTGAAATCTTTTGCAAGTTTTTACTTCGTTTATCATTCACCGTGTTTAGCTGCACCTTCAAGCAATCTTATAAAAGCCTTAATTACGCAGATTATGTAAAACGACCGTAGAACAATTGTTGGGTATTTGATCCACAAATTTTCCTCTTCTCGGAAAGTCAATCTGAAATCTCACAGGGGCAGTATTTAGCGATAGGGGAATTTAAGAGACTCAAGTGGGGCACTATATTATCAATCGACGAGGAATTTCTTGGAAAACAGGTGGAACATTAATAGATATCGCAAAATTTCAAATTGGTTGGTATATCATATCTTTCCTATTTTGAATAAAATTGATTGACTGTTATCCTTTTTAGAATATATCCGTCGCAATAATGTAATTTTTTTTTTGAAAATTCTAAAAACATTGCATTTGTCCATTGCCATGATTAAATTAAAATTGCAACTTTAAAATAGGACAATTGCATAGTCATAGATGAGACCATGTTCGACCTTCAAATTTTAAAATGACGACACTTTGTTAGATACCCAATCCAGATAAAAAGGGTGAGAAAATTTGACACCAAAGGCAATTCCGTCGGATCACACCTCCGGCTACGGTGGAGACAAACCGGCTTGTGCCAATGACGTTGGTGGCCCGTGGCCTTGATGAAATTAATTTGCTGTTAATTTGGAACAACATAACAATTAATATTTACAAATACTAGAATAAAAAACTGTAAAATCAAAAGTTCCGCCAGAAAATTTCGTCCGACTACAACTCCGGGTGCGGTGCAAACAAACCTGCTGTAAAACATGGGTGTAACGAGCAATTCAAGTTGATCGAAACAGTTAATTTTTCAAACAAAGCTCAGTCAGTTTGTGTCTGGGGTACTGTTTTCCCCAGCTTTCATGGAGGGAAAGTAGCTGAAGCATATACATGAGAGAGCAAAAAAATTTAAAAAAAGATCGGACAATTAAGGACTAAATTGCTGAAAAGTTCTGCCCAAATACTTGTTTAAAAGAAGTTCAGTTCTAGGACTATTGGAAACCTGCGACTACATCGGGAAATATAGGATGGAAACTAGACCTACCTTATGCTGTGTGAAACGATGGTATGAAGTCCAGATATGAACCTCCTATATTGCCATGTAGGAAGTTGTCATAGTTTAGGTCATGAGGTGAGATATCGTATTGAACTTGTTACAGTAAGAGCAAAAAGTGCAGGGATTGAGGACTTACACCTTAATCTAGTGTCACAGGTGTTTTTGTCATTCAAATTTTTAACCGACAAATTGGATTGGTTCACATGAACAGCAGCAAAGTCTGTGGATGTGATAAAAACTAAAAGGTCTACTTGGCGTTGATTTGCCAAGACTAAATTAAATCACTAATGGCCTATCAAGACCGACTTCCGAAAGTCCATAGCGATACGAGCAAACCCGCCTGCTCGCGCTCAATCGACGTCAAAGTTTACCCCAAATTTATCCAATGATGCTGCTACGACGATGATGAGGCAGATAGACTTTTGGTTATGCAGCATAAGCAAGTTCGACTGCAACTATTAATTTCGGAACATGACAGTAGAATATTATTGGAAGCCTCGGCTTCAGTTTAGGAAGGAGAAAAACGAAAAAGTAACTTTAGTTTAGGAAGGAAAAGAAAGAAAGCAAGAAAGAGAGAAGTAAAGCGTGAGGATTTGCTCTCCGTTAAACCTCGAGGCCTCTGGGTTTTCTGTTTTTCTTTATACAGAGCCCCGGGAATTTCATGAATAGAAATAGCAGAGAGAGGAACAAGGCTGGTTTATCTACGTCCACGCCCAGAGCTGCGGAGGGAAGTGTCAAATTTAAGATTTGAAGGTCAAGCATGGGTATCATCTGTTAATGTGCCCATTTTCGTTTCTTCCAGAAATTTGTCATCCGCCGCTTGGTTTAAAGAAAAATAGAAAACCGAATAATGAAGTTCAGAAGTAAAAAACTTCGAAATCTTTTAAGATTTCGAAGAACATAACAACTAGCAGGTACAAATACTACAATAAAAACAGGTAAAATCAAAAGTTCCACCGGAAAAGTTAATGCATAGATAAACAAAGAGAAAGTAACACATAAAGAGTGTGGTAAATAAAACGAGAAAATAGTTCCATCCATAACATATCTATACCTAATTAAGCATGTAAAGGAGAGATAACGATGAACGAACTCATAAGCTGCCTCTAGTGCCAACCAACTTATCTATACCTAGCTTTGTATTTAATGCCTACGGTTATAGTGATTTCGAGCATCCTCAATGCCTTGATCAACAGCAACATCATCCTCAATGTCTTGATCAACAGCAACAACATCCTCAACAACACTGGCCATTTGGAGGTCCTAGTTTTTTCTTTTTTTCTTTTTTGGGTGGTGAAATAGGAGTTGAAAAGAAGTTCGGTGGATGAGAAACAGCTCTGTAGGAAATACAACAAGCAAGTCCCGAATTTATAGCACTTGCGTTGGTGTACCTCT
This sequence comes from Rhodomyrtus tomentosa, assembly GCA_028455895.1. NCBI lineage: Eukaryota > Viridiplantae > Streptophyta > Magnoliopsida > Myrtales > Myrtaceae > Rhodomyrtus > Rhodomyrtus tomentosa. The sequence continues at coordinate 3,577,838 of JAPCWY010000003.1, read as the reverse complement.
CATGCATGCAAAAGGGTTGGACTAACAAACTAGAAGCATCTACAAATGCGTGTGATCTGACTGCCATGTGCCCACTCCGGCAATGAGCATGAAGGACAAACGCACATTTTGTGTTGTACTCGAGCTTGTAATTATTGCCAAAAATGAAAAATAAAAATTACCCAATTGCCTCTCACTGACGGACATCGTATTCACATGGGACTAGAGAAAAGTCCGTTATTTACGTACGATCTGTTGAAGTTGGTGAGGGGCGACCCACTGCAAGATGTACGATACACATGCATTTGGGCGTTGTATAATGTCTGAAAAATATAAAAGCAAAAGCAATGCTAACTAATTCTGACAAGAAAAAGGCAAGACTAATTATTTATGAGGGGCACAACCACAAACAAATAATAATAATAACTGGTCTATCCTCTTTTTACACGGTCGATTCCATTATAAGCAGCAATAATAAACAGCTATGTGAGCCCAAACAAGAATTTTGAGAGAACAATTCTCTTCGTTATTGCACATTTTTGCCAATTCAGTTATAAATATTTAAATTTTGTTAATTGACTCATAAATCTTTTTATATTTTGCTAATTGAGTCCATATGGTTAATTTTGACCACAAATCATTGATATAGACGTCGGTCTTCCTACATGGCTTGGCAAGTGATAACGTGAATAAATATTAATAATATCTTTGTTAATATTTTTATTTTCTTGAGTTTTTTTCCTTATAAGTGGCTGGTGAGGGTATCATGGCTGCGGTCCAGGCCAGCCTCGCTTATTGCCCAATGGTCGGCGAGCGCTCAATAACCCTTCGTTGGTAGCTTTAAGAAAAAAAAAATTAATAAAAAGATTCAAATAATATTAATATTAACATATCATTAAAATTGTCGAGGTCAGCGTACACCATGCTGTAGGATGGCCACACATTCAGGTAATCTATTTTTGAGTAAAATTGATTAGAGAGACTCAATTGGCAGAACATAAAAAGATTTATGACTGAATTTTAAAAAAATCCAATAGTTTTGGACTTTTCGGCTAATTTTCCCCATTTTTTTCCCTTTTTGTAGCTATTGATGCATTTTTTTTTTCACGGTTGCTCTTAAAAAAATAAAAATTACCCCAAGTATACGTATCGCTATTTGCACTACATACTGCAATCCGAGATTATGCTTTTATTTTCCGGGACTTCTCATATTTAACTTTAATACTATTTTTGCGCTTCTCTAACGTATGAAAGCTTTAACTAAATAGAAATACGTAATGCAAAGGTGAAAATAAGGATGAGCGTCGGTTTGTAAATTGGACTGGACCAATTCGAACCCGCCGGTTCTCGGCGGTCTCCACGATAACTTATCTGATTCTCGATTTCAGATGTAAAATTTAAACAACCCAGACCGCGTAGATCAAATCAGAACAATATGCTTTATTTTTAATTCTTTTTCTCATAGAGATTAAAGATGCTTGTGTTGCATTTCTTCATGGCAAAAAGCAATGGACTATCAATTTGTTTTGCGTATACATGCACTTCTTTGTTATTTAACATATATTGATACCATGCCACGTAATAAAGTAACGACTACAAAAATGGAAGACTAGTCGACCATCAATTAGCGCCGCTCTCCCGATTTGGTAAACATTTGTTTAACGCAAAATAAAAAATAATAGTCTCTTGTTCTATTAATATTGGGAAGTCCCATTTGTAGCTCTTTAACGGACAATATAAATATGGGAGGGACAAATAATTACTGATGCAGAAAAGGACAAAATGGAGGGTGAAACCATTTCACGTCATGGGAACGTAGTGTAGGTACGATTGCTCCAGTAAATGGTGGAAACAACATCGTCAAATGCGAGCAATAGGCAACACCAAATTTTTGGAGTTCGGGATGTAGAGAATAGAAGAAACAAAACAAGAAAAAGGAATTACCGGTTCCGTGATCGACCTTGGAATCGGACCGGACTCTAGAACGGGTGTGCCGATTCCCGATTCGACAAATTGGGAGCCGACCCACTCTAGAATCAATCAGTCTTGACCGAAAACAATGGCTATTTGATTCATAACTGTCCCTAAAAATATCTTGAACTCTATTCTTAATTAGAGATTGCATTGACATTATTGCCGCAGATAAATAAGTTTCATAAAACCATTTTTGCGATAGCTTATTCTTCCTCCCTTTATTTGATCTCTCTTTGAGCATGAACCTCATCTTTTCCTTGCATTCATCAGAATGTGTTCATCTGTGGTGTAAAGTGTTCTATGTTGACAATTATATATTTGATTATTGGGTATTTTATGTTACGACCTCATATTCTATTTAAATGCTGAATTATTGTTTTTTCCTGAAGTAATGAGAGATATTATTCTAGACTTTTCTCATGTCTTCAGTTGGTTTATAGAATCTCAATTTCTTATTCCTTTGCAACACAAAAAAAAAAAAAACCCTCTTTTCATCTTTAATTTTTGGACCAAATTTTCTTTTTGAAGAGGCAAAGTCGAACTATTTTGCTGCAACATAGTTTTGAATCTTGACCTCGAATTTTCTTCTTCCACTTTTCGTAAAACATTAGCATGGAAGACGTGTAAGTTCAACCTCTCAAAGTCAAATAGTTGTCTTCTTTTTAAAATCATAAGTGGAAGGCGGCTCGATGACAAATAATAAGAGAATTATCCAATCAGTATTACATTTGCATGAATGTCAATTTAGTTTTTAACTTCATTTCTCATAGCCGAAGGTACAAGCCCTAGCCTCTTCCCCTCTCTCCTTTAGGTCTCAGCCGCTGCTGCAAGTTTTGGGGGAGGGATCTTTCCCTCCCTCCTCCGACCCAGCCCTACCCAAATCCTCTTCCTCTCTCTCCACACCCCCAATCTAGTTTCTCTCCCTCTACTCAGCTTCTCTAACCCCCCTCATCGTTCTCTCTCTCCCTCCCTCCTCGAGGCTCGGCCACAAATTCTTCCTCCTACCCAGCGCCTCTTGCAGTCCGTCCTTGCCGTTGTCTCCATTGTTCCTTCATTGCGTCGTAGAAGCCACAGGAGCCAAGCACGTTAGTGAGGATAGCCACTAGGTGTCAGCCCTTCAACGTCTTCTATTTCACTCATCTCCGTTCGACATTGGCAAGAAGATCATCGTGCCGAAGCTTTTGTCTGTCGTTGATTTTTTCTGCTAGTTTGTCTTTTTTTTTTCTCTCCCACTATGTTTTGGGAGTTTATCAGCATAAATTTTCTGCAGCACTTTAAGTCGCATCTCTATCCCGATTTAGATTTAGATCTATATTTACGGATTTTTCTTTCCCGATCTATATTTAGATATAGATCTTGGAGTTCCCTATAGGGTTCTTACCTGTGTCTTTTCGACACACTGTTGTTGTTGATGTTCTTGCTAGGCGTTGGTGATGGAAGCGTCGTATTTGAACGCACACTGCAAGCCGTGGTATTTGGTATGGGAGTTATCGGTGTGTGCCCATCATGGACTTTGGTAATCAGCCGCCGCAAGCTTATGATATCCGATATACTCTTGAAGGATAAGAGTGTGCTTTTATATGCATAATTTGACTTTCTATTGTCTTTTGGATGTTTGAAAGTATTCTATGTAACTCTCTCCTATATCAACGAATAGAATCTTTCTTTAAAAAAAAAAACATTATCAATTTATTCTTAAAATTTTGAGTGAAATTTTAATGTAGTCCTAGTTGACGTTGTTTGCCCCCTTCTAATTTTAAACGTTTCGACCATTTGTGAATTTGGTCTTAAACCTTTTGATAATTTGTCAATATAATCCTTTTGGTCATTTACAACTGAAAATCGTTGATGGGATGGTCTAGAGGGCCAGCCATCCTAGGTGATACAGCAATTACAAATGTGGAGGATTTATTCAAATTTTTTAGATGATTCTTATTTTTCCCTTTTTCTTTTGTTCTCTTTCTTCTCTTTCAGAAATCTAATGAAAAAGAAAAGAATAAAAAAAAATTAACAGTTTTTGTTAAAAATAACAAATTAGTTCATGTCACTATTGACAGTGCCACATAGGACGGCATTCAAATCAATGAATTTCGGATCAAAATTGGATGAAATAATATATCGGCAAACCACCAAAAAAATTAATTCTAATATTCATCATAACAATTTTCTCATTTTCTGAAACTTGGAGGCTACCCTACATATCTTGAAACAGAGGGTCGACTCTAGGATCTATCCAGGTTCCAACTGTATCCTTAATTGAATGTTTACAGTGATTTATCATCTTTAATAACCATCATCCGTTGTTATGATTCACTGGCTACAACTCATATTTAGAAACATAAAAAAAATAAAGCATTAACAAAGTAAAAATCTCAGTCATAAATATTTTCCAAAATGGAAGCTTAGATGAGTGGGTCCAGATTACACATTCGTCATCAGACGTCATTGAAGATCGTAAGATCGCGTGAAGGCCTACACCAAGAAAAAAAATATAGAAACTTGTTTCATGTTATAAGTTTGAGGTTACATCTACCCTGAAACCTAGAACTTACTCATCTGTATAGATTTCTCAATTTTTGGAATTCGGAACTTACTTGGCATACCTTGGAAACATGCTACCTCCAGATAAAATTGAAAAACTTATGACTGAATTGGTCGCCATAAAATAGGTTTGGGACTTTTTGAATAATGTTTCTTTTTTACGTAACGGCCGATATTATGTGGCTTTTATAGAAGATATGAAGATTTTATGTGAAATTTATGAACTGCATTTTATGTTATTAAACAAGCGCCAGCTAGTCAAGAGGGCTAGAGCTACTGCCAAGTGCCAACCCTTCCCAGCTCTACACCGTCAAACGAGGTTGTACTTTTAAGATCCCGAGAATGACACGGTGATTTTTTAAGATAATGAATGTGCAGCGGGTAACTTTTGACCTTGGCTATGGCTTTAGAAATTTCGGTATAGATTCAAATTCTAAATATACATCCTCCAACAGTTAGTTAGCACACTAAGTAAATCACTTCGAAAGCGTTAGTTAGCACAGTAAGTAAATCACTTCGAAAGCTTTTCTCTTATTTGTTTGGTTTTTGTCATTCTATTTAGACAATTACTCGAAAAAGGAAACTACATACGATAAGATATCATTAAAATATTACACTTCTCTTTAGGCAAGCAATTTTTTTTTTTTTTTTGCTGAATTTAAGAGATAGACTCTAGATTTGTAAGTGAGTCTCGCTTACTCTAGGATAGTATTTTTATTTATAGAGGTTTTTTTATAAGGGCTAATTCAAAGTATTTTGAATTTTGAATTAAAAATTTGAATTGTTCGTTACATATTAACTGTATTCCTTAAAAGCGAAGGTGGTCTTCTGGATGATCTTCAACTTGGATTTGAGCATATTATAGTGATGTCATGTAAGAGGCTTGGTGAAGATATTCGCTATTTGATCACGTGTGGATATGAAACGAACCTTAAGTTTGTGTTGTGACACTAAATATCGGACAAAGTGAAAATCTACTTCGATATGCTTTGTTCTAGCATGAAAAAGTGGATTCACTGTAAGATACGTTGCCTCTAGGTTGTTGCACCAAAGAATGGAGGGGGGGTTTGATTGAGAGATGACCAACTCTTGTAACAACGATTGTAGCCATACCACTTCTGCCGTGGCATTTGCCAATGCTCGATACTTGGATTCGGTTGAGGAACGTGCAATAGTATATTGCTTCTTAGCTGACCAAGAAATCAGATTTTGGCCCATATAAATTGCATAATCTCCTGTTGCTCGTCTATCAGTGGGGTAACCTGCCCAATCCGTATCACTGTATGCATGGAGTTCTGTGGAGGATTGAGAATTGATGAGAAATCCATGCAAAATGGTTTCTTTTAAGTAGCGTAGGATGTGTTTCACCGCACTCCAATGGTCTTCTGTTGGTTCTTTTAAGAACTGGTAGACTTTGTTTAACGCATAGTGTGACATTCTGATTTTTCCTGTCATTTCGAGACTTATTCATGAGAATATATCTAATGATATATTTCAGTCATATCTCGCTCAGATCTGATTAATCTCGAGTTAACTGATCAAAAGGGAAAGGCTAACGCGAGACAAGGTACGTGAACCTAGGAAACTCGAATAGGAAATGACACTTTGATCATAAGGATTGTCGAGGGAGTATTTAGAGCCATTAAAGGCCGATCTAAGAACAATTAAGGAATGCATTGCTAGCATTATATGATGGAGAGCGGGTGATGCCGCTTAATCAATGTGTAATTTATAAAATTTTCCTAAATCGAACGATGACAATCGAGACCATCGAAACTAGTAATAGACCCTCGCAATTACATGATAACCAAAGTCTCCATGAACTGACGAGTCCTAAGTGTGATATGAATCACAGAGTTGATACGCGTAACGTCTGCAAAAGACGCCCATCAGTTCGAGATAGATTGAAATCACATTTGATAGAGAAATGATTTAGAGACGAGTCTCGAAATTAGAAAATGAAAATCAAGAATTCCAACATTATAATTGGATTGGATGTCGCATCATTGGAGGAAATTTGAATTGGACAAATGATGTTCCAGACGTCGAGAGTGAAATTACCATTTTGCCCCTCAAGCCTTGGCCTTGCCTTAATAAATGGAATAAGGGCATTTTGGTCATTGGCCACCCTCTATAATTGTCGAAAATTGAGGGAAATAACAGCCATTGGATGAAAAATTGATGGACATGTGGACAAGTGTCATTAGATGCATAATTGACATTTATTATACCACTTTTAACTTACCATTCTTGCAAGTTTGCCCGTCCAAATTGGTGTATACCTCCTCTTGCCCCTTCATTCAGCCGAACATCACCTCTTCCATAGCCATCTTCACTCCTTTCTTCCTCTTCTTCTTCAAGCCGTGGACGCCACTGCCGACCAGCTTCTGCAGCCTCCTTCGCGCCACTCGACCGCCCTCGTTGGTGACTTCCAGCCATCGAGCTGACCACCATCACCTTCCTCAGCCTCTTGCTGACTAGCTCCAACTCGAAGCCTGACGTTTGGTTACTGGAAGAGCTCCGTCTAGTCGTTTTCCCGGGAGTGGACGAAATCCATCACAGCTGAGGATAAGTCTTCGTTCAGCTTCCATAGGACTTCGAATCGCTTCAAAATTTCGGTGGGAGTTTGTAGACATGCAGGACTATGTTTGGCTGAGCAGTGGTAAAAATTTTGGACGAATTTGATGGAGTTTGGATGGTGATTTGGCATTATTTTTCGGTGAACAGAATTTGACCAGTGAAGGATTTGAAGGATTCGGCGTCGTTCGTGGACTTTCGGGTGTCACCTTGATTTCAAATTTTTGGTGAGGCTTTCCAACGTCTAGAACTATATGTTAGCAAGTAGATTAGTGGATAATTTGAGGTTTAAGGGTAGTTTATGAACCGATTGAGGGAGGCATGCACAGAACCGAAAATGGCCTGTTTCGGTTATGTGCAAACCGAGAACGCAGGGGCGGTTTGGGGTATTATCAAGTCCTAAATTCTTCGTCGAGGCGTGATAGAATGCCAATTGATATGTCAATGAGGTTTATGCTTAGTGATTTGATCATTGGATGAAGAGAAATTGATGAAATGGATGGAATTTGTATTAGGTGCTAGCTGCCCCGTTTTGGACTCTTTAGGGGCCAAACCTTTGAAGCGCTTGGAGGAGGATTTTTGTTGATTTAAGCTTAAGGTAATGGGTTTCTAAACCTTTGCTAGGAAGATTGGACTCGACTGGATGAGTTGAGTGTGAATTGAGTTAATTATTGTAAGTTACGGCGTGGTTGTCCAATGTTTGTCTTGGTGGATTGAGAATTGCTTGAATGCTTGTCAAATATATACGACATGATTTGATTGCCTCTTGTGAGTGATGAAATTGATTGCCTTGCGTGCCGTAGATGCTTAGCTCGTTGTGTGAGCCTGTACTTGATCATGAAGTTTGAATTGAAATAATATTCGGTGTGTTTGGAAACTTGTGATACCCTGAGGCATTGAGACGCGGGGTAGTGTTAAATTGTACCCTGATGCGTTAAGACGCGGGGTTGAAATGATCAATGTCCTGATGCGTTAAGACGCGAGACGAGATTTGATATGTGTCAACACAGGCCTGAAATAAAATTGAAAACCTGATGCGTTTATGCGGGTTTGTCAATTGGATGGTCTGAAGCGGAATACGCGGACCGAGCCTGAGGCGTTTATAACATGGGCATGATTCATGAAAAAGTTTCGAAGGTTGAAATTTGTGCCTCGATTTAGTATCTCCATGCCTGATCTGATTGACATGATATGATGCTATAAACGTGAGATTGATAAACGCTTGCATCTTTGTGGCATATTGACTAATGAGTGCGTCATATTGCTGGATGCATATTCTTGTTTATTGTTTACTTTCATCTGGGTGTACTGTCAGCCTAATTTAGGGTTAGGATCTATCTTACTGAGATGTGAATCTCACCCCGTCGTGGTACCATATTTTCAGGCCTTAAGCCTTGAGATTCTGCTGACTCAACTAGGTGATCCCAAGGAGATGACAACATATTTTGATGAGTTCCTGAACGGTAGGGGGACTATGTATGTTAGAAAATGTACAATGATTTGGGTCGACGAGGATAGTAAAATCTAGAAACCGCATAGGTTCGAAGCTTGGTTCCGTAGATTAGGCGAAGTTACCACTGATCCGCTAAAGGCCACTGAGGTATCTCGCGGGGTTATTCCTAGTTGGTGTCATCCCACTCGAGACTCGGTAGAGGTTGAGAGGTCTGTAACTGGCTCGAGAAATATACCTGAGAAGACCCCTACTTTGGAGGACGCGGTTGAGGTGATTGAGATCGACACCTCAGAGGACGAGCGGGAGGACGACACGATGGAAGACACCGTGGATGTGCGTTCCGAGACTTTTTCTGACTACGAGGTTACGGAAGATGCTGAGGAGACCGACGATTCCAGCGGTTCGACCTATGGGTTTCTCGCTTTTGCTTGTTCGCTTTTGATGACCTCATCGGTCAGTTTCTTTTGGGACTATGATATAGTTGTCTTTTGGTTCAGTCCCACTACCCCAACCTATTAGCAGGATTGGATTACCTGCATTTTTGTACAAACTCACGAAATATATATATATATATATATATATATATATATATATATATATATATATATATATATATATATATATATGCAGTTATGTGATGTTCTCGTTATCCAGTTTCCCATTGCATTTGTATGGAGGTATTTTACCAAATATGTTTCCGCATGCTTAATTATATTATGCATTTCTCGATATGTGATTCTTGGGACTCGAGAGTTTGCTCGCAGGGAGTTACGCGCCCGTGTCCAGGGTGCGGAGCGTGACACATAGGATATATCTGGCTGAGTAAGGGTGTCATATTGAAGAGCTCCTACGGTGCCCCTGTATAAACTGGCATCGTCAAGTGGCTTACCCTAATTGATTAAACCGGTATTTGTAGCCATAAGCGTGTAAACTGATATTATATTTTCTTACGAAATTTATATTTTCTTGTGGATTATTGTATGCAATCGATGGACATGGAAAGCTCATATCGGTCGATCTTAGTATCGACTCATATGTCGGGGAAAATGAAGTAGAAGTAATTGTGCCACGTTGTATGCCGATGCAATCAGATTTTGCATATGTCGTCGAATCGCGTGCTAGAGACATACTCATAGTTCGAAGGTTTTCAGTGAAGCAGCCGGAGCACGAAGATCCCTATCTTACGAGAGAAATTCAGGTTTCCAAGCTTTAAAGGAATTCAAGCATGCGGTCGGAGTGGATTGAGATTAAGAACCTTAATAGAGATACCTTATTTCTTGGAGATAATCATTCTACATCACTTTTATCTTCGGAAATTCCCGGGTTGAGGGCAAATTGCATTTATTATACAGATGATTACTTCCATGATGGATATGATCACTAGGAAGAAGATGGACCTCTGGGAGTGTTCAATATGGACGATGTAAGCTTCGAATCATATTACGATTTGGGTCCAACTCAGAAGCAATTTCCTCCTTCAATATTCATTCAATTCCTCATGGAGAGATCTTTGTAAGTTTTTACTTCTTTTATCACTGTGTTTAGCTGTGCCTTCAAGCAATCTTATAAAAAAGTTAATTATGTGAATTATGTAAAACCCAGGAACTTTGATCCACAAATTTTTCCTTTCTTTGCAGCGAGTCCAACAGCAATTTCAGTGGGGCAGTATTTCTCTGACATTATTTATTTGTTCATTAGATGACATTTTGGTTCATTGTGATGTTGAGAAGACAATGGTTCTCTTTATTAACTTTCTCGGCGAAATTATTCTGGTTGATTTAATTTGATGGCTTATCGCATTAGGTTGGTTAGAATTATGACAAAAATCTTTCATGTAAGTATCGGCTGTGCCATATAGGTTGGTCGGCATCCACATCAATGAATTTCGACCAAAATTTGCTGGAAGAAATATATTGGTAAATCGTCCAAAGATTTAGGACAAAATTGACAAAATTGAACAATTTAGTACTGAATTGACCGCCATATAGGTTTAGGATTTTTTGGTAATTTTCTTTTATGTTAGAAGCCGATAAAGTACGCAATTTTTATAGAAGAGATATGAGGTTTTTGGTGAAATTTCATAAAAACATTTTATGTTAGTGAACCAAGCACCAACTATTCAAGAGGCTAGGGCAACAGCCCAGTACCAAGTCTTATCAGTCAAACGAGCTTGGGTTTATAATATCACGATAGTGACACGGTGATCCTTAGGAAAAATTATAAAAAATTTCATAAATCTCATGCATTTGTGCCTTTTCAGTCTTAAATCTTTTAAGTTTTCTGATTCAATTCTAAAAATTTTCAATGTTTGCCAATTCAGCCCTATTGGCCAAAAATCATAGACATGGACACTGAATATCTTACCGTCGTCATTGATGTAGAGAATATTTAATGTTATTTTAATATTTATGTTGAATATTTTTATTAATTTTTTTGAATTTTTCCTTTTCTTTTATCCTAGTGGGAGTGCCAGTGGTAGCTGACATCGCTGCCGACCATCATTGGAGGGGCCGCCAAAGGTCGTTGACCGTGGGTGAAGGGGTCTGGCCCTCGCCAGGCTAGGGCAAGACCTCGCCTGGGGCTGCGAGCATCGGTATTGCCCAAACCTGGGAGCCCTTGCTTGGGCCTAGCGGAGGGCTGACGAAGGTCATCGATGGGCAGTAGTGGGCAACCACCATTGGCGCTGCCATTTTTTTTTGCTTGTTTAATAAAATTTTAGATTTTCTTTTTTAGTTTTTTCATCTAATTTAAATACAATGAAGAGAAAAAATGAAAAAAATTAATTGAAAATTATCCACGTCAGCGCAAGTGACCCATGTCAGAAATTTTCGCTTAAAATTAGTTAGATAGACTGAATCGGTAGAACATGGAAAGGTTTAGGTCTCAATCGGTAAACTCAATAGGCTTAGTTGACACAAGTATAAATGGTTTAGAATTATTTGGATAATTTTACCCATTTTTTACGTTAAAGAATATTCAAAAGGTACCTTTTTACCATGGATATTGGTTTTTGAAATTTAGTTATAGATTTCAATTTTAAATATACATCTTCCAACTTGTTGGTGCCAATGTTCTCTTGGCTGTCAAGGATTTTTTTGAAACTGATAGCTTGCTTCGAGAGGTAAATACTACCATTCTATATTTGGTTCCCAAAGTCCCCAATGTGACTGCTATGACTGATTTTAGACCGATTACTTATTGCAACACTATCTACAAATGTATTACTAAAATCATGGCTAATCGTTTAGCCTCTGTGCTGCCGACGCTGATTAGCCTCCCTCAGAATGCCTTTGTTAAAGGATGACGGATTAGTGATAACAACCTCCTTGCTCAGGAGTTATTTATTGGTTTCCATCATGAACTGTACGTACCAAAATGTGCTATTAAGGTGGAATTTCGCAAGGCTTATGATACGGTGGACTGGAAATTCATGGAAATGGTATTGCGAGCCTTCGGATTCCCTAAAGCATTTATCAAGAAAACCATGCTTTGCGTTCCCCCTAAATTCTCAGTGGCAATCAATGGGGAATTGCATGGTTTTTTCTCGGCCGGGAGGGGTGTTCGCAAAGGGAATCCTATGTCGCCTTATTTATTTACTCTTGTCATGGAAATTTTCACTGGCGTTCTTAATATGTAGACTCAACTTAAGGAATTCAAATATTTCTGGAGATGCAAGCCCACCGAGCTTACACATCTGTTCTTTGCCGATGATGTGTTACTGTTTGTTGAGGCCAGCTTAGCCACGGCTACATTGTTGAAGGCCGGGCTTGATAGATTCTCGAATTTGGGCTGGTCTTAAGCCGAACCTATCCAAGAGCGAAATCTTCTTTTCTGATGGTTCAATGGAGCTGTAGGGAAGTATCCTAAATGTCTTTGGCTTCCAAGAAGGTACGCTGCCGTTCGGGTATTTGGGTGTCCCTATTATTGCTTCAAGGTTGAGAAGAGTAGACTGCCAATCCCTTGTGAACATGACAACGGCGAGAGCTCGATCTTGGACTCAACGCTTTTTGTCATTCGCTGGTCGAATCCAACTCATCAAGTCAGTTCTTCACGCGATTCGTGCCTATTGGGCTGTTGTGTTTATTTTAACTAAGGCTATATTGTCTCGCATAGAACAAATCCTGAGACAATTCTTGTGGACGGGGTCAAATTTGGGTGTTGGGGGGTTAAAGTCTCTTGGAATGACGTTTGCCTTCCTAAGGAAGAGGGGGGCCTTGGAATAAGAAGACTTCTAGACTGTAATAAGGGGTCGATACTTAAATATATATGGCTTTTGTTCACTGACAAGGAACCTTTATGGTCTAATGGGTTCATTCCACGTTCCTCAAGAATGTAAATTTTTGGATAGCTACAAAGTCGACGGTTTTCTCATGGATGTGGAAAAAGATAATTGACCTTCGTGGGGGAGTTTCGACATCTTTTTAGGTGGCGATTGGGCAGCGGATGCAATGTGTCTTTTTGGTTTGATCCTTGGCATCCACGTGGGCCGCTTAACAAAGTATTCTCTAATATGGACATTTATCGATCAGGCATCCCTCATAAAGCTTCTGTTGATGATGTGCTTGCTTCTTCGAGTTACCAGTCACAAGTTGTGGCTACTATTGAGACATGGCTTGAGTAGTTCCAATCTCTTGACCATCATCGCTCTAAACGTTTTATATGGATTGGCCACTCTTCTGGTGAATTCTCCATTGCCTCAGATTGGAATACCATGCGTCCGAGAGGAGAAGTGGTGCCGTGGCATGCCTCTATCTAGAATCGCTCTCTTGCGCCTTGACATTCCTTCCACCTATGGCTGACCACATTGAAGAGACTTCCGACTAAGGTATTATTACTCACTTATAATCGAATCTCAGATGCTGTGTGTGCTTTCTGTCGATGTAAACCGGATAGTGTTGATCATCTATATTTAGGTTGCCACCAAACGAAGATTTTTGCTTCCTTTTGGGCGGCCAAGTGTAACTTTGCGTGGTCTAACGGGTCATGGTGGGACAATCTGCAATGGCCAATACAACATTTTAGTGGCCAGAGCTTCCACCAACAAATTGCTCGCTTCTCCTTTGGAGCCTTATCCCATATTATTTGGAAGGTGAGAAACCAGATTTTATTTCGCAACAAAGTTCTCCTTTTACCCGCCATTAAGAAGCAACTTGAGAAGATCGCCAGGGATAAAGGGATGGCCTTCAAGCATGTACATGAGACCCCTCGAAATAGGAGAATGCAAGCTAGCTGGGGTATTGATCCAATTATTTTTTGTTGATTTGAGGGTCTTCCAACTTTCTGGCAGACTGTTTTGGATTTTTGCTGCCTTGTTTTGGCCTTTTTCACCTTTTTGGCATTGTTGACCTTCTTAGGAACTAGGACACTCTTGCACCAGGTCCTCTTTTTGTGGCATGCTGTCTTCAGCCTACTTCCAAGTTTTGAAGCCTTCCTCAGCCGGATTTCTGGGTTTTTTGGTGTTTTTTCGTTTGGGCTGACTTCTTCGCTCTTTTGTTGCCGCCTTTCCTGCTGGTTGTTTGCTTCTGGTTGTTCGGCATGACGGTTGGCCTTGCTGCTGCTTTTACTTTGGCCATGCCCTGGCCGTTCGCCTCTACCTTTTCTGCCCAGGTATGGACGCCTTCCTTGGCCGGTTTACTAGTTTTTCTTTTGGGTCTGTTTTTGGCCAACTTCTTGGCTCTTCTGATGTTACCAGTCCTGCCGGTTCTCCGTTGCTATCACATGATATGTTTTCTTACTTTTGTGGCCACTGTTTTGGCTGTTCTGGTCAATCCTTTTCTGTTTTTTTCTTTTTTTTGCTTTCGGCCGTTTGTTTGGTCGTGCCTCTGCTAGTTCTCGTGGCTTCTTTGGTCTTTTGGTTCAGCGCGCCTTGCCGTGCCTATGTATCTTGCAACCGGTTCACCGTTGAACCATTCATGGCACATTGGTGCCATTATTGGTTCATGGTTTTTATTTTGTGTCCGGTTCTTTTTTTGTACTTAGCGCCTTGGAAAGTTCAATACATATTTACCTTACCAATATATATATACACACACATCTTCTGACAATTTGTTAAAACAGTAAAATAAATCACATCTAAAGCTTATCCCTTGTTTGATCGGATTTTATCGCTGGCTCGGAAAAGGTAACAACATCTTTTAGTGGTGTGTCCAGATCTTATTAAAACACCAGACTCCTATTTGGTTAAGCAATTCTTTTGGTAAGTGAAGAGTCTACAAAAGCTCTTGCCTGCGATCTGAGTGTTCACGTGTTCAAGAAGCAGATTGGGCATCTCTTTGGGGAGACGTTCTGGATACTATTTTGAAGAAGTTGGGATCGATTGACGAATACTTGCGCGTTAGCCAGCTATGCATACATGTCGTGGTTTTCGTTTGTCAGGGATCATACAGAGTTGAAGGAGTCATCGCGCAAACAAGCTCCCTTATTAGTGATTCCAGCAATAGATAATCGTCGAGATAGGCGTAATTTGTACAGCGTGATAGATGTCAAGACTTATGATATGCAAGTAATTTTGCGCTACAATCGAAGAGGTGTTGGCTCTAGCCATGGATAGTTGGCTACCGTGGGAAGAAAGATGGTTATAACCCTCATGAATCCATTCTCGAAAAGACGAATTCGTCTTCTTTCTATATTCAATCCTCCCAAGGGAGACATCATGAAAGACAACCCTTATTGCTTTTATTTGTGAGTTTTTAAAGTTATTTTGTCTGATGATCCATATCTATGCCCGAAGAACTGTGTGGTCGGGGCGATTCACAATCACCTCGATAGATTAGCATTTATTAAATTGGGTGATGAATGTTGGACTTATGTGGACATGAATCCCACGTTATTTACCGATATTATATTTTCCCGTTAATTGTTGTTTTCGATCAATAGAGATGGAAAGCTCATATCTGTCGACCTTAATATCGACTCATATGTCAGGGAAAAGGAAGTAGAAGTCATCGTGCCACATTGTATGCTGAGGCAATCAGATTTTGCATACGAATCGCGGCGGAGACATACTTATGGTTCGAAGATTTCTGGCGGAGCACGAGGATCTTTATCTTACGAGAGAAATTAGGGTTTTCAAAATTCAAACAAATTCAAACTCGCGCTCGGGGTGGATTGAGGTTAAGAACTTGAATGGGGAGTCCCTATTTCTGGGAGATAGTCAGTCGACATCACTTTCTTCTTTGAAAATTCCCGGGTTGAGACCGAACTACATCTATGATATGGATGATTATTTCAACGATGGATACTATCACTACAAAGAAGATGGGCATCTAGATATGGGAGTGGTCAATATGGACAATGGAAGCTTCGAATCACATTACGTTGTGAATCCTTCTCAGAATCCATTTCCTCCTGCAATATTCATTATGCCAAGTTTCTCACATAATTTTCCTTAGGTTAACTTTATGATTATAAGCAATATTTACATATGAGATTTTCACCTCGTGGAGAGAACTTTTGTAAGTTTTTACTTCGTTTATCACTCACAGTGTTTACCTGCACCTTCAAGCAATCTTATAAAAGCCTTAATTACGCAGATTATGTAAACCACAGGAGCGTAATTGTTGGGCATTTGATCCACAAATTTTCCTCTTCTCAGAAAGTCAAACCAAAATGTCACAGGAGCAATATTTCACATTATTATTTTGGCTCATTGTGGCGTGTTTTTTTTCATTTTTTCTTTTTTTGGGTCTGGATTCATTGTGATGTTGAGAAGGCAATGTTTATTTTTGCTTTTTTTTTCCCCACTTTTCTTGGTCAAATTATTCAAACTGATTTAGTTTGATGGCTTATCGCATTGATTTTGTTGGAATTATACTTGTGACATGATCTTTACTTTTTATTTTGTTTGTCGTCATTATGGATAGAGCTAGAATTTTAAGAAACTCAAGTGGGGCACTGTAATTTCAATCGATGGGGAATTTCTTGAAAAAAAAAATGAACGTATAATTTAAGAAACTCTTGGAGAAAAAGGAAAAATAGGTGGCCTATTAATAGGCCGTTTCGCTAATTATTCGTAATGGACACAATCTAAAAAATAACTGGTTAAATCTCTTTTTATTCGGCGATTCCATTATAAAATTTCTTCGTTGAACGAAATTTCTTAACTCTTTTTTGGTAGCTATTGATGCATTCTTTTACACTAGCTCTGTTAAACAGAAATGACCCCAAGTACAATTATCGTACTTTCCTTTAATACAATCTCTGTGCTTCTCTAACATGTGAAAGCTTTAGTTAAATAGAAATATCTAATGTGATGGTATAAACAAGGGTGAGCATTGGTCCAGTATTGAACCGAACCGAACCGGCCGGTTTTGGGTAATTTCTGGTTCCCAAAAATTGAAATTGGTGGTTCCTTGTTTTGGGTGCGGAACTAGACCATGTGGACCGATCGGATTGGACCGGACCAATGTTTATTTTATGAATGTTTTTCTTATAAAGATTAAATATGCTTGTGTTTTCCCGGGTTGAAGCCAAATTGCATTTATTATACGGATAATTACTTCCCCGATGGACATCATCATTTCAAAGAAGATGGACCCCTAGATCTGGGAGTGTTCAATATGGACAATAGAAGCTTCGAAGCACATTACATTCTGGATCCTTTGCAGAAGCAATTTCCTCCCGCAATATTTATTATGCCGAGTTTCTCATGTGATTTTCCATAAAATTGGCTTTATTTGTACATGCAATATTTGTATATAAGATTAATTTTCACCTCATTCGGCTCTTCATGGAGATCTTTGTAAGTTTTACTTGTTTTATCACTTACTCTGTTTAGCTGTACCTTCAAGAAGTCTTATTAAAAAGTTAATTACGCGAGTAGGAACATTTCTTTTCTCTGCAGCAATTTCACGGGGTCGGTATTTCACATTATTTACTTGTTCATTCGATGAGATTTTGGTTCATTGTGATGTTGAGAAGTCAATGTTCCTTTTTTATTTACTTTTCTTGGCCAAATCGTTCAACTTGATTTAATCTGATGGCTCATCGCATTGGTATTGTTAGAATTATACCGTTTGCTTAATATTTTGTCCGTCTTAATTATTGATGAAGCTAGAATTTTAAAAAAATAAATGTGGGGCACTCTAATTTCAATACACAAGGAATCTCTTGAAATATGCATAAAAAAAAAAACCATACTATTTCCTCTTTCGCACAGGTACACGTTTATGATATTTTGTGTTATGGAAAATAATTAAGATTGGGTCACATAAGTACAAATTTGGGGTATTTTATGTCAGAAAAAGTTTAGGGTACATGTATCGAAATAAGTATATTTTGATGTTTTTGATGCCACAAAACAAATGTTGGATATTTCAATAATATTGAAATATTATTTTGCAATAATTTTGACAAAATTATGATGACAATGATTAGCCATCAATATTTGCAACGGTCAATTTTCTAATCGTATAACGACTTTACAATGGTTTTATAACGGTCTCTCAACGGCTCTATGTTAATTAAATATATATTGATTTTCAATAAATAATCTTCAGAGAAAGTATTCCACAATGGAGTCTTTCCCTCCTTTCATCTTTTTCTTTGCTGGGTTATACGCATAATTTTGTTCGTGTTCCTTCTAATATTGAGTGTAGAGTATAGAAGATCTATTATATCTTGGAAGGATGGCCGCTAAAAGCCTTACACACCGAGTGTCGTAATCCGAGAGGCGGAATTATCCTTAAGGACAGTGCATGCATGCATCAAATAATTGCTCCAACTTTTCTCGTCTTTTGCAACACATTTTCTATAATTGATATTTTTTAAGTTATATAACATTTTTCCAACAATCTTAAGGATAAATGCCTTATGGATTCTCAACATGAAATTGTTGTTGCTGCCAATGTTGTTAGAATTGAACGAGGACTCGGAGATGGTAGAGGACAAGTATCGCATATGCATGGGCAATTTATCATGGGGCATAACCGAGCATGTGGCACGTCCAAAAATCTTTGAAGAGACATGAAAATATGGTAAACTTGTCATGTACGTCAATGTCGTCAAATAGAACTATGCAAGCCTCCTCTTTCTCGTGGCAAGGTTGAAATAAACCATTTTTCTATGGCTGTGAAGTGTTTGGAATTTGCAAGAAATCATGATGTCTTCTTTGTGGAAATAGATTGTAAGAAAATTGGTGTATTGTGAGATTCGCCCTTATTTGATTAGTTGATGATTGAGAAATGGTCGTTTGAGAAAGTATAAGTATTGTCCTAGTGAAATTTGTGTGGACATCATGCAAGTGACTGTAGATTGTTTATTAAGACTCGCCATGTCTGTTCTTGGGTTGTGCGAGTGTCTGTAGTATAATATATTCTCACCTCTTGAAGTTCTTGGGTTCTTTTTACTGAGATTCGCCTGATGTGCAAAAAAGGAACACTTTATGATGTATGGATAAATATATATTTGTACGTATATATTCAGAAGTTGATGATATCGTATAACTCAGACAACGAGATGCAATTGAACGGAAAGTTGCAATTGCCTGGCATAGCTAATGGAGAATACATGATGGATTTAACAAGCCATAAACAATTGAATCCCTTTGCTGGTCAGGATATTCAGCCTTGTAATTAATGACTAGTTTTACCTAATTATTTTCTGTACGTGTATTGACGTTGTGAATGAAACAAAAATTTTCTTGACTTCTAAATTTGATGTGAAGTGTCACAGCCCGGGCACGAGCGCGCGACCCCCTGCAAGCATAAACTCTCGAGCGTCCCGGGATTCAATAGATCGAGAGATGCGAATGATCGAAAGCACGCGGAAGCGATGACATACAAACTCCTCCGTACAATAACAAGGGAACATGGATAACGAGAACATCAATATACATCATCGTGAGTTCATACAAAAGAGTAGGTAAGCTAACCCTGCTAACAAGTCGGGGAAATTGGGACTTCATCAAAAGACGACAAAGATTTAAATTCCCCAAAAGATTACGGACCAACGAGGGTCATCATCAAAAGACTACTAAGTAAAGCTAAAAAACCCCTAGGTCGAACTGTTAGATCCGTCAGTCTCCTCGGCGTCCTTAGTAGACTCGTACTCCGAGAAAGTCTCCGAGCATACCTCCACTGTATCCTTTGTCTGCTGACTGCTCCATCAGGTCGTCCTTGGTAGCTTCGATCTCAATGACCTCGTCGGTGTCTTCTAGGGTTGAGGTCCTCTCGAGAATGTTCTTTGAACCAGCTACTAACCCCTTGACCTCTACAGAATCCTGAGCGGGATGACACCAACTAAGGATTACCCCACGGAGTACCTCGGTGGGCTTTAGTGGTCCAGTAGTAACTTCCCCCACCCTCCGAAACCAAGCCTTGAAACTATGAGGCTTCCAGCTCCTTCCACCATCATCGACCCAGACTATAATACACTTCCTAACATACACGATTCCTTGTCCGTCCGGGAACTCCTCAAAATACGCGGACATTTCCTTCGGGTCACCTAATTTGATCGGCAACATTCTTACAGCCTAGAATCTGAAAATGTGGTCCCGCAACGGGGTGGGATTTACATTTCAGTAAGACATGCCCTAACTCTAGGTTAGGCTGATCGTACACTCAGGTGAATGCAATTATGGACAAAATGCACATGCAACCACATGAAGCATTTAGCAGTCATGAAATAATATATAGATACAAACTATTGTCAAGCACGCATTCATGACATCAGTTCTCATAATTCAGATTGAGCACGCATAGCCCAAAACAGGTCACACCTTCCACCCTTCCAGGCCTCCATTGTTTCATGCTCGCGTTTAGAATGCATCAGGCTCGGTCCGTGTAATTACGCCTCAGACCATTCCATTGAAAAACCCGCGTAAACGCATCAGGTTTTCAATTTCATTCCATGCCTGTGTCGACACATATCAAATTCCGTCCCGCATCTCAACGCATCAGGACATTGGTTATTTCAACCCCGCGTCTCAACGCATCAGGGTACAATTCCACACAACCCGGCGTCTCAACGCCTTAAGGTGTCACAAGTTTCTCGGACATGCCAAATACTCATTTCAATTCAGAACCTCATGGTCAAGTGCAAACGCATGCAATGAATAACATATCTATGGCATGCGAGAAAATTAGATTCAACACTCAAATGTGGTAGTCAATTCATGGCACAAGCATTCAACAAGCATTCAAGCTATCTACACCTCTCGAGGACGCACAATGGACAATCACATCATAATTCTCGAGAACCAACCAAATTCACACCCAATTCACCCAATCGAGTCCAATCCTCTTAGCTAAGGTTTAGAAACTTCTTACCTCAAGATTAAATCAACAAAAATCCTCCTTTAAGCACACCAATGCTTCGATTCTAATAGTCCAAGAACAAGTCAGCCGCGCAACCTAAGGAAATTCATCCAATTCGTCAATTTTCTCGTCCAATTCGTCAATTCACTAAACATACACCTCATTGACATATCGATCGACATCCTCATACCTCTCAACAATGAAATTCGAGCTCAATTTCAACTTCCAACAGCCCCCAACAATTCGATTTGCACAGAACCGAAACAGGGCATTTTCGATTTTATGCATACCTCCCTTGATCAGCCCTTAAACTATCTTAAATCTTCAATTTATCCACTAATTTACTTGCTAACATGTATTTCTAGGAATTAAGAAGCCTCACCGAAAACTTGAGACCAAGGCGACGCCGGAAAGTCCAAGATCAACACCGGTTCCTCCAAGTCTACCGCCAGTCAGTTTTTGTCCATCAATGGTGCACCATTTCATCATCAAATCTCTATCAAATTAAGCCCAAATTTTTACCACAACTCATTCTACATGTGCCCTTAATGTCCACAAAATTTGGTCGAAAGATTCAAACGTTTCAAGGTCCTACGGAGTCTAAACAACAGCTTACCTCCAGCTGTGACGGTTTCTGTCGACTTTTGGGATAATGGCTGGCCAAAACTCCTCAGTGGGTCAAATGCCATGATTCAAGTTGGAGGTTGTCTACAAGAGGATAAGGAAGACGCTGGTGGTTGGCTCACTGGCTGGAGGTCGCCGGAAGTGGCGCTCGATGGCGGCGAAGCGGCGGTCAGGGGCTGGTCGGGCGTAAGCTGCTCTCGGTATGAAGAAAAAGAAGAAGAATGGCAGATTGAAGGTGGTGTTCAACTGAGGGAGCGAGAGAGAGAGGTATATACGCAAATGGCTTGGTCAACTTGGTAGAATGGTAGGTTAAAAGTGTGTCATTAAATGCCAAAGCCTAATCCAATGACACTTGTCCACTAGTCAATCAAAGGCTCATCTAAGGGCTGTCATTTTTCTTAATTTTCGTCAGCCTATAGGGTATTGCAATTGACCAAAATTCCCTTATCCATTTATTAAGGCAAGGCTAAGGCTTAAGGGGCAAAATGGTAATTTTACCCTCAACGCCCGGAACGTCGTTTTTCTGATTCAGATTTCCTTCGAACGTCCAATCCAATTATAATGTTGGAATCCTTGATTCTTCATTTTTAAATTTAAGACTCGTCTTTGAATTACTTCTCTATCAGATGTGATTCCAATCTATCCCGAACTGACGGACGGCTTTTGCAGACGTTACGTGTATCGACTCTGTGATTCATATCACACTTAGGGCTCGTCAATTCATGGCGACTTTGGTTGTTATGTAATTGCGATGGTCTATTACTAGTTCCGACGATCTCGATCGTCACTGTTCGATTTAGGAAAATTTTACAAATTATATATTGGTTAAACGACATCACCCGCGCTCCAATCGTATAATGCTAGTAATGCATTCTTTAATCGTTCTTAGATCGGTCTTTCATGACTTTAAATGTCTCCTCGATAATCCTTATGGTCAAAGTGACATTTCCTATTTGAGTTCCCTAGGTTCACGTAATTTGTCTCGCATTAACCTTTCCCTTTTGGTTAGTTAACTCGAGATTGATCAGATCCGAGTGAGATACGACTAAAAGATATCGTTAGATATGTTCTCATTAATAAGTCCCGAAATGACAGGAAAATCAGAATGTCACATGAAGGATTTGAAAGAGGCTAATATTATTTTACAAGATAGAATCATAAGAAGCGATTGTGGCCTAATGCTCACTCAACAGCATTACGTGGAGAGGCTACTTAAAAGAAATATGAGCACTTTGGTGTCGTACGAGTGAGTACTCCTTATGATTCTAATTCTCAATTGGTGAAAATATGGAAGGCAATGTGGCTCAGTCTGAGTATGCTCAGATTATAGGGAGTCTGATGCATTTGGTGAATTATATTCGACATGCTTAGCATATTTTGCATGCAGACTTAGTAGATATACAAAATTTCAATGATGAGCTTTGGACTACCTTGAGCAGAGTAATGAAATTTTTTAGAAGAACCATAAGTTATGGTATTCTATACAGTGGTTATGTATTCACCTTTGTGGAGGTATCGAAACTTGGGAATTAGCCAACAATGTGTAGGGGAATGAAAATCCTGCTAACCACAAGTCAACTTGGTTGAAGCAGATGATATGATGGCGTAATTATTGTAGTTGTTTTCCATGCCAATATTTTGGCAATGTAAATGAGTGGTAGACTCGATGCTACCAAACACATGAGAAAACATCTTCCTATGCTATTATAGGGGAAGAAAGATAAAGATATATTTATCTTGGTGATTTGAGAATTACTCACGTTCTTGATAAATGAAATGAAATTGACACTTTACGTGTCTAAAGCATTGTGATTGCCAAGTGGCAATAATGTAACTTTGTTTGTAAAAAGAGACACGTTCAATTGAGATGTGATGTGGTAAAACAATTGCTTAAAAATGAAATTGTGTCCATTGGTTGTATGAAGTCAGAAGTGGATTTGGCCAATTCTCAAACTATACATCAAAGGAAATGGGACAAGCCGGATGAAGAAAATCAATGGTGATGGTAACCCAACCTATGTGATTGGCGATCCTATGAATTAGGTTCATATGGATAATAACAAATCACTTGTTGTTCTAGTAATGCACTGTTAAAAATTTTAAGTCCCTCCTAAGGTGTGAATAGTGCAAGTTTGCAAGGAAAAAGAGGTTGAGCTAAGCTCTTAATGTATTCCATAGCTATTATTGATGATGTATTAAGATGCAGAATACACTTGATGGAATCCCCTATATAAGTGTGGAGTGGGGCTGCTCCTATGAAATTTTTGGCGAAAATCTTTGGAGCATTTATGAATAAACCAAGCACGAGCATGGCGTATTAGTGCAAAACCATGCGTATTAGCGCAAAATTGCTTTGAACAATAAACCTTGTGAGAGTGCAATGTGATTGGTGAAAATCATAATTCACAAAAAGGAATTGTTGGTTCATAGAAGCTTTATACTTCACCAATGATTTCGTGAATTATATTTCAATCTTTCTGGGGTTGGTTCATAGCTTAATCAGCACCAATTCTGATGCGTTACACTCCAATAACCTAGCATTGTTCTTTTTTTTTTCAAAACTTTTTGAAATATGTGGGGGATTGTTGGATATTTCAATAATTTTGAAATATTATCTTGCAATGATTTTGATAAAATTATGATGACAATGATTAGCCATCAATATTTGCAAGGCCATATAATGGCTTTGCGCGAGTCATATAATAGTTCTCTAATAGTCATATAATGACTTTATAAAATATGATTCATGCATTCATAAATCATTCATTATTCTACAAAGGTTTTATAACAGTTTCTCATCAGCTCTATTTTAATCGAATATATATTGATTTTCAAGAAACAATCTTCAGAGAACTTTAGTATTCCACGATGGAGTCTTTCCCTTCTTTCATCTTTTTCTCTGCTGGATTATACACATAATATTGTTCATGTTCCCTCTACTACTCAATGCATAGTATAGAAAAATGTTTATTGTATCTTGAAAGTATAGCAGATAAAAGTCTTACGCACCGAATTTCGTACTCTGAAGAGTGGAATTATCCTTAAAAACAATGCATGCACGCCTCAAACAATTGCTCTTACTTTTCTCGTCTTTTCCAACGCATTTTCTATGATTGATATTTTTTTTATGTTATTTAACATTTTTCCAACAAAAAAGAGTTCAAGAAAAAGCATAGTTTTTTTTTTATGGCTTTTCCCCATTCCTTGAATACTACTTTGCGCTTCTCTAGCTGTGTGAAAGCTTTAGCTAAATAGAATTATCTAAGGTCAAGATGAAAATAGACGTGAGCATCCGTCCGATTTCAACGCAGGATCGGAATGGAATCAAATCGAACGGTTCTCAATTTCCAAGATTTGGAATCAGCGGTTCTTAGTTCCAGGTGTGGCATTGGACCGCTTGGATCGTATGAGTCTAATTTTTTTTAAATAAATCGTCATCAACCCTATATTATTCACACATTTACCCCATACTTCTTTTTTATGTGACACCAAAAATCCTAAATTTGTACCCGTGTCACACATTTAATCAAGAGTTTTTCTTTTATTATCAAAAATCTCAAAATTATACACGTGTGATACTTTTACCCCCAAACTCATAGGCATCTAATACATATACCCCAATTTTGAGGTAAATTTGTCTCACGGATATAAATTTAGTGTTTTTAGTGTCACTAGAAAAAGTTTGGGATAAATGTGTCACATGGGTACAAAATTGAGGATTTTTTTTTTGTTACCAAAAAAAGTTTGAGGTAAATATGTCATATTAGGATTTATGACTTTTTTTTTCTTTTTTTAGTCATTCTTTTTCTTGTAAAGATTAAAGAAGCTTGTTGCATTTCTTTTTAATAAAGAGTAAGGACTACAAATTTGATTTCCATGCATATGTTCTCTCTCTATTATTTAATATATGTTGATACGACGTCATGTAGTAGAGTAATGACTGCAAAATCCAGTGTAAGACTAGTCGATTATCAATTAGCGCCGCACCCCCGATCATGTAAACAAATATTTAACGAAGAACCGAAATAATGCTTTTTTTTCCCTTTTAATATTGGGAATGTCCACTTGTAGCTCTTTAACCGAGAAGATGCATATGGAAAGTACAAACAAAAACTAATGCAGAAAATAATAAAAAGGAACGTAAAACCATTTCAGCTCATCGAAACACAATCGCATTTTATGAATATTTGGGGATCATCGACAACCGATCTCAATTAATTTGGGATAAAAATATTGTTGATATTGATATTGATCTGTAATGTAACAGTGTTATTAATTGACATTTTTGTATTTGCTTATTGGATATTTCATGTTTCGACATCATATTCTATTTAAATGTTGAATTGTTGTATTTTCCTAAGGTAATGAGAAATATCATTCTACACTTTTCCCGTGTCTTCATTTTTTTTTTTTGCAAAATCTCAATTACTATTTTTACCAATAATTTGATGTCATTCCTACAAACAAACAAAAAAAAAACCCCTTTTTCCTTTCCAGTTCATTTTTAGTCTTATAAAGCAATATAAAAAAAATTTCCTTAATTTATTTTCTTCGTTAATTAATTATAACATTAGTTTTGGATCTGATATGATCATTATCTGGACCAAATTTTCTTTTTGAAGAGGCGAAGTCGAATTAGATATGATATATAAGGTGATTATTAATGCTGCAACATAGTTTTGAATCTTGATCGTCAACTTTTCTTTTTCCAGTGATTTTGTAAGTGATTAGCACGAGAGACGTGTAAGCTCAACCTCTCAAAGTAAAATATCTGCGTTCTCTTAAAATTTTACGTGGACTCGTTCACAAATAATAAGGATAATTACTCCAAAAATTTTTGTACAGATATTGATTTAGTCCTTAACCTTTGAACAAAACTCCAATGAAGTTCCCTTTCGGCCAATTTTCGCCAAAAATTGCTCATGCAGTGATCAATTTTCAGGTCAACTGCAATCTTACACCTTTTGATAAATTGCTAATTGAGTCCTAACTTTTTGACTATTTGTCAATGTAATCTCCCTTTTAATTTTAGTTGAAAATCGTTGATGCAATGGCCCAATCAGAGTTGGCCATTCTACTTGGCCCGGGCCAAGCCAAGTATTGACGGCATGGACGACGCTGTCGTGGATAATTTTTGTAATTTTTTTTAAAAAATTCTAAAATTCTTTTTTTTCTTTTTTGTTTGGTTTTTTATCTTCTTTTTGAGAAATCTAATGAAAGGGGCAAATGAAAAGAAAAGAAAATGAAAAAAAAAGACTATATATATGTAAACCAAAACTATTCATGTTAGTTTCGACCGTGCGATAGAGGACGACCAACATCCACATCAATGATTTCGGATTAAATTCGGCTGCAGGAAATGTCAAAAAGTTTAGAATGTAATTCGTAAAATCAAAAAATTTAGAACTCTCCCATATAATAGATTTACGATTTTATGGACAATTTTTTTCTATGCTATGTGATTTTTAAAGAAGAGACATTATGTTATTTAACCAAGAACCAATTAGTCAAGAGGGCTACTGCTACTGCCACGTGCCAAACCTTTCCCTGTCCTTCACTGTCAAACGAGGTCGTGTTTTTAAGGTAACGAGAATGCATTACTCGGTGATTTTTCAAGATAATGAACATGCAAAAGGTGCCCTATTTACGTCCCATAAGGGTTTTAGAAATTTAAAATTTTAAATATACATCCTCCAATAGTTGGATAGCACAGTAAATATATCACATAGAAAGCCTATCTCTTATTTGTTCGAATTTTATCATTCTATTTAGATGATTACTCAAAAAAGGAAACTGCATCTTTTAGTTGTGTGTCCAGATCTTTATTAAATATTAGACTCCTCTTTGGGTCAGCAATGCTTTTGTTCGTGAAGAGTCTATAAAATCTCTTGCCTGCGATCTGAGTGTTCACGAATACATGAGCGTTCAGCAAGCAGATTGGGCATCTCTTCCGGGAGACATTCTGGATACTGTTTTGAAGAAGTTGGGATCGATTGATGAATACTTGCGTTATGTCGTGGTTTTCATTTGTCAGAGATCATACGGAGTTGAAGGAGTTATGGTGCAAACAAGCTCCCTTATTAGCGATTCTCGCGATAGATAATCGTCGAGATAGGCGTAATTTGTACAGCGTGATAGATGGCAAGACTTATGATGCGCAAGTAATTTTGCGCTACAGTAGATGTGTTGGCTCTAGCCATGGATGGGTTGGCGACCGTGGCAAGACAGATGGCTATAATCCTCACGAATCCATTCCCGCAACGACGAATTTGTCTTCCTCCGATGTTCAATGCTCCCAAGGGAGACATCACGAAAGACAATCCTCATTGCTTTTATTTGTGGGTTTTTTAAGTTATTTTGTCTAATGACCCAGATCTATGCCCGAAGAAATGTGTGGTGGGAGAGATTTACGATCACCTCTATGGATTAGCATTTATTAAATCGGGCGATGAATGTTGGACTTATGTGGACATGAATCTCACGGTATTTACCAATATTATATTTTCCTGTGGATTATTGTATGCGACCGATAGACATGGAAAGCTCATATCTATTGACCTTAGTATCGACTCATATGTCGGGGAAAAGGAAGTAGCAATCATTGTGCCACGTTGTATGCCGAGGCAATCAGATTTTGCATACGTCGTCGAATAGCGCGGCGGAGACATACTTATGATTCGAAGATTTCTAGTGAATCAACTGGAGCACGGGAATTTTTATCTTACGAGAGAAATTAGGGTTTTCAAGCTTAAAAGGAATTCACGTGCGCGCTCGGGGTGGATTGAGGTTAAGAACTTGAACGGAGAGTCCTTATTTCTTGGAGATAGTCAATCGACATCACTTTCTTCTTCCGAGATTCCCGGGTTGAGGCCAAACTGCATCTATTATACGGATGATTACCTCCACGATGGACACTATCACTACAAAGAAGATGGACCTCTAGTTATGGGCGTGTTCAATATGGACAATGGAAGCTTCGAATCACATTATGTTCTGGATCCTACTCAGAAGCAATTTCCTCCTGCAATATTCATTATGCCGAATTTCTCAAATATTTTCCTTAGATTGGTTTTATATGTATAAGCAATAGTTATACACGAAATTTTTCACCTCATCGAGAGATCTTTGTAAGTTTTTACTTCGTTTATTACTTACCGTGTTAAGCTGCACCTTCAAGCAATCTTCTAAAAGACTTAATTGTGCAAATTAGGTAAAACCCAGGACATAATTGTCGGGTGTTTGATCCACAGTTTTTCCTCTTCTCTGCAGCAAGTCAAACAGCAATTTCACAAGGGCAGTATTCACATATTCGCTCATTAGATGACATACTGTTTCATTGTGATGTTGAGAAGGCAATTTTTCTCCTTTTTTTTTTTTTTTTACTTTTCTTGGTCACCCATTGATTTTGTTAGAATTATACTTGTCACATGATTTTTACTTTTTATTTTGTTTGTCGTCATGTTGATTTCAATCGATGAGGAATTTCTTGAAAAAATTGAACTTATAAAACTCTTGGAGAAAAAAGAAAAATAGGTGGCATATTAATAGATGTCGTGGAATTTCAAAGTGGTTTGCATATCATATCTTTCCTATTTTGAATAAAATCGATTGATTATTATCTTTTTTAAAATATATCCGTTGCATGATGTTATTTTTTAAACAAATCTAAAAAGATTGCATTCATCCATTGCATGATTAAATTAAATATGCAACTTTAAAATACGAATTGTAGACAATTGCATATTTAATCACTCTCGTAAATATTTGTGCTAGATAGCATTGTTATTCAAAATTACGTCTCTAAAATGGTCATTGATGTTAAAAATATTTAATAATTAATAAGTTAGGGTTCAGGGCACTTTGAATCCTAAAATATTTGAGAAATATAGTATTTTGGCATAGTTTTACATAGGGTATTCACCATTGCCATGTCATATAAAGTGCATTTAGAAAAAAAATTCATGCATATCATAAAGTTTAGTCTCTCTCTCTTTTTTGGGTAAAGTAAGTATGTATTGAAGCTTTCCAAATCGTTAGGTATAAGAGTGATTTGGACACAAAAATTATGGACCCACAAAGGCACCGTTATGTGCCTAAATGGGGTTTAACGGTGAACTAGTTGTAAGATGCAATAACACATATAAGCGAGGCCAACACGGGACCAAAGCCAGCTAGCAAGGAGCATAGAAGGCCCAACAAGGCAGCCAAAACAAAGAAAGCTAACGAAAAGGCCAAACAACAGCCAAAACCTACATCTACCTATGCGGCCAGACCAGTCTTCAATCAGCAAAGTGTCCAGCAAGGGTGCGACCGAGCAGCAACAGAAATGGTCAGAAGGTCGGCTCCAATATAGGGAGGAAGACGTAACAGCCAGTGGGCAGAACAATAAGCATGCACAGGTAAAAACTAGAAGACTCGAGCAGTTTTCGAGCGGTACCACGACACAACAGTACTAAGTCCCTGCAAACAGCTCAAGAACGGCGAGGAAGCAGCCTTGCAAACGTCCCAAAATAGCATAGGGAAGTGGAAAAACACAAAATTTAGCCACCCTAACATAACGCAAAGCTTTTAGGAAATGTCTTCAATGCTAGGAGCCGAGATGGTCTTCAAAGATGGAGGGGGAGAGGCCCCAATTCCTTTGCATTTGTGCATATAGTTTAGTCTTTCATTATGTTATAAATCAAAAACAAAAAATAATTGTATGGAGCATGCTCTTTGCAAACAATTGAATGCTTATTGTTATTTTAAATGATTGTGCACCTGTGTGATCACCTTTGTTAGTGACTTAGGTCAAAATTTAATCATAGTTGCTTGAAAAATATTTTCATGATATAAAATCGTACCGAAAATGTACTAATCAAAAAACTAATGTAATCAAGTCCCTGAACTCTTAATCTTTGATTTGTAGAAGTAATTTTATTCTCATGCTAATTTATTTAGGTTTCTAACCAACCTATCAAAAATGATTAGTGGTGGCTCTGGAAATTAATATCTTTTGCCTAATAATCACTTAAACGATTTAGTAGAATTTGAGAGATTTCGAGCTAAGTTAATTAAATCTAGTTAATTAATTTAGTAATTCATTAACCTAAAAAATTGAGAACCTTAATTTTAGGTCGCGATAGACGGCACTACTTAGTTGGATAACTGCGTCGGAGGGTATGCTTGCTTGTTTCCATTCATATTCGTACATCTCTCAACTAAAGTTTTCAAAATGTTCAATTTTCCTATGCGTCTTTTTTTTATCTTAGTTTTGACTCTATGAGTTCTCTCTTTGGCTGGACATGGAGATTTCTCCTGCTAATTATAATTATACTTGGATTCTTTGAGCCGTTTCTCCTGTAGCATTATGCAACTGAGTTAGGTGTCAATTGACTTACTTTGCAGAAATTAGGACACTTGTAGTGATTCTAAAGTCAATGCCAATGTCCAAAAGAAGCCGACCGAGGATTTTGATTGTCCAGCCAAGCCGCGCTGGAACACGTATGGCTTCACCTAGCCATCGTGGCTTCCATGACCACCAATGTAAATGAACAAAAGTATTTGATTCTTGATCTCAACGTAGTATGGTTGAGATGACTTTCATTATATAAAGATATTACAAACTATTACATAAGAAAATAATATAATGATGAAATTTAATAATAAATAGATCATCATATTACGGAAGTCGTCAATCCGTTACTTCTCGCATCTCCAAGAATCAACGCTTGTGATGCATAGACGGAACATGCCTAGTCACAAGTGTTCCAATAGCCACTTTTTCTCTCTCATAATGATAATCTATTTGATATGTTTAGTTCTTGCATGAAACACTGGATTAATCGACATATAAAATGCACAGTGATATTATCACAAAATATATTTGTTCACATGAGAGATGAATACCCAAATCTTTCAAAAGGAATGATATCCAAGTAATCTCTATAGCTGTCGACGCCATTGCACGATACTTTGCCTCAGAATTGGATCGAGCAATTGTGCATTGTCTCTTAGCACCCCACAATATACAATTGCTACCTAAGAAAATACAAAATCCAAAAGTTGATTGTCGAATCAAGGGACAACCTGCTCAATCTACATCACAAAAAGCATGCAAGCCCAAAATTGACTTGGACAAGATGTCCATGCCTCAATTTTTTTTGTGCTGCTAATTAAACACAAAATGCGCTTCACAATTTGAAAATGACTCACGATAGGTTGATGCATGAATTGACAGATAAATTTGACTACATATGAAATATCTGGCTGTGTAATCGAGAGATATTGAAGAGCTCTAATGGTAATTCAATATAGCATAGGATCCGAAAATGGTGTTGCATTTGCACTAGAATGAGAGGTAGTAGCCATAGGAATGGAAATCGGCTTGCAGCCCTCCATTGTGCACGTTTAAGAATTGATAAAGCCTATTGTTGTTGGCACAATTCTTGAGATGACTTTCACTATATAAAGATATTACATACTATTACATAAGAAAAACATACAACAATGAAAAATAATAATAAAGAGATCATCATATTACATAAATTGTCAATCATGATTCTAGCATCTGCAAGAATCAACACTAGTGATTTTGATTGGTATCTTCAGGTTCTTCTTCTTTGATAGATTGGTCCTCTCTCTTTCGATCGAGCAATGGGTTCGATATTTTGAAGCATGGGAAGACACACCTTGTAGTCGTCCATTAAGTTTGGACTCAACAATACACGTGCCAGTCAATTTTCCATGCAGTAAATCAATCTCTTGCAACTTAATTATATGCACTGGGTGGTCTTATGAATTTCTTTCAAATTTATTGAATTATTAAACTTTTCCCATTTGAGCCTGGTCCTAGTATGTAGTAAGCCACACTCTCTTTTCCTTGGCCTCGCCGAAATTTTCTCGCGTCGTGCATGTGCCATGAGTGTGTTGTGCATTGTCGTGCATGCACCGCACCGTGCATGGGGCCGTTCATGTTCCGTACCATTTTCTAGAACGACTCCTAGCTAAGTTATTAAAGAGAGATTTCCATCAGAATTTTGATTTACTCGAGTGGGTTGGTTTGCCACTCACATGGCAACGCCCCTCGTGAATCTTAATCTTGTAAGTATGGGAATGCAAGTAGTATGTTTAGACCCGCATTGAAAGTACCGCTATCTAAGCACGTAAAAGTCTCATTGGCATTTTGATTTGGCTCGCTATTTACTTGAATCCTCGAAAAGGTGCTGTGTCTTTTTCATTCCCTCACGTAAAAAACCTGTTTCGCTCTCGCTCCTTCTCTGATGGCAGGCCCAAGGAGGGAGAAGCCATGATAACCTTGAACGTGACGAAGAATAAGGAAGAGAACAAGACATCGACTATCACGAACTATCGTCATGTGCCATTTGGCGACGATGAATGTTACATGGAGCGTTCTTGTTGTGTCTGTACGAAGTAGGAGGATGAGTAGAAGAGGACGGCCAAAATGCCTTGGCACAGTTCGGCGAAATTGAAGAAGAAGAACTGAGGGTACAATCGACAGC
The DNA here is from genome assembly GCA_028455895.1 of Rhodomyrtus tomentosa. NCBI lineage: Eukaryota > Viridiplantae > Streptophyta > Magnoliopsida > Myrtales > Myrtaceae > Rhodomyrtus > Rhodomyrtus tomentosa. The sequence continues at coordinate 3,544,935 of JAPCWY010000003.1, read as the reverse complement.
GGAAAGAGCAAGGCCTGTTCGGTTAAAACAAGTTATTTACCACACAACAACCCCCCGCCCCCACCAAAAAAAAAAAAAAAAACGAAACGAAACTCATTTTCAATTTTCAGCCAAATAGCACGTATGGTCATCAACCCACAATATTAGCAGATGTCTTTGGGCAAACTGATTATTCAAGTTTACGGTAAAGCATGTAAACATGTGTGGCTGACAACTACCATCACTGCTAGACAAATAACGGTGTCCTTAGCTCACTTTTTATTATATAAATACTGCTAGTTGAATCATAAAAAATGTAACAAATGCAAAAAGTTTAGGTCTTAATTGGTAAAAAAAAAAGATTGAATCAACACAATTGCAATAGGTTCATCCCTTTTTGATCATTTTCCTGATTTTATCAAATTTGCATTTTTATAGTTGGATTTGTAAGTAAATTCACTAATTTCTCGTGCATCTATATAGCTTGCTTACACTATGATAACGATAAAACAGTCCAACCTCATTTATTCATTTTAACGCGGCTCTTATAAACTTTAACATGTGAGTTTGATAGAGCAAAACACATCGACATGTTGAATTTATGAACTCTTAATTTTTTTTTTCCCATCCATCGACGCCATGATCTTGAATACATGCCCGGCGATGCTTTTGATGCTATTTATTCCCTCAACTCAATATAGCTCTCACAAATTATATAGATAAAACTCAAAAGACAAAGGAGTATATCAACAAAAAATCCAAACTGGTACGCATGTGATAAATTTACCCAAATTATTTTTTCACCGCAAAAAATCTCAAACAGGTAGACTTGCAATAAATTTATCCTAAACTATTATTTCGACCATCGAAAATCCCAAACTAACATACATGTAACAAATTTACCCTACACTGATTTTTTTTACTACTAAAGATCTCAAACTAATACATCCGTAACAAACTCTTCTTTAGTTTTTGTTAAATTAGGATAATGCCATAAAAAAATCTTAAATTAATACACCTGTGACAAATAGAGGTTAAAAGCCCGAAACATACACACCCGACAATTGCCATGTGTCATCTAATTCGGTAATTTGATGATAAAATTTAATGAAACTTAACAAAAGATAAATTTATCACAAGGATACTAGTTTATGGTAAATTTATCAAAAGATGTACCGGCATGAGGTTTTTGATGATCAAAAAATAATTTGGATAAATTAGTCACATGTGTATCAGTTTGGGATTTTTTTTATGATAAAAAAATAATTTAGGATGAATAGGTCACAGATGTACCTGTTTGTAGTTTTTTGTGATATTAATTTTTTTTAGATATCCTTTATACTATTTAAAGTTTGTAAGTGATTTCACCAATTAACACGACTAAATATTCGGGGGGAAAATCGTAGAGATTGAAATGTAAATCCCAAAAAGTTGTTTTTAGATATTAATTCTCCTCCGGAAGCAATCTGAAGTTCTGAACATTTTTGCATCAATTTTAATTCTCCGTCGGCGACGGCGACGACGACGACGATGACGACCGGCTGATGGTGACCGCATCGGCGGCGGCTGATGGTGACCGCATCGGCGGCGGTGGATGATAGTTTCAAAAGTATTCCAAAACTCAAAAATAAATTTTTTTATTTTTTTAATAGTATTCTCAATATAAAAATATTCTACAGAATAATTTTAAAATATTTTTAAACTATACGTATTTTTATTCGAAAATTGCTTCGAAAATAAATTTGGAACGAAAACACTCGAGCGTTTCTAGATAGCGTTTCCATCCGCATCGTAGTGTGCCCAATCTACTTCTAAATCAATCACTGCTTCCAGTCGATTACCAATATCAACACAATATCTCGACATCCACGTGTCAGGTCGACTGATAGCCACGTGGTACTACTCTGCTCGAGACTTCTCTCTCCGTGTAGCGTGTCCGCCAACACGCATGAGAGCCTCGCAAATTTCCTCCGACGTCTTCCCCAATGGCGTCCCACGTCCACAGGCTTCAGTTCAACACGGTGACGCCGTCTCCTGCACTTCTGGCTCCGCAAACTCTCAACTGCCGCTCTCCGAAGTTCGTGGAATACCGCCGAAACCGAAGTCGCGACGGCTTGGTCGCTTGCCGCTCCTCTCTCGTCGGCCAACCGCGGGAGGCCTCGCCGTTCACTGATCCGGAGACGCAGCTCATCGAAGCTCTCATTGGCATCCAAGGCCGTGGTCGCTCTGCCAATCCGCAGCAGCTTCAGGTGACCCGCGAGTTGGGTGATTAATGCCTCTTTCCCTGACGAAGTCGCGTTAGGCTCGTGTTCGCGTGGTTATTGGCTTGATTCAAAATTGATTTTCGCAGGATGTTCAGCGAGCAGTTGAAGTTCTGGAGACTTTGGGAGGAGTGCCAGATCCGGTACACCCTCATTTTCACTCATTGCCTTCACTTCTTTACTCTGTTTGTGCTCATGGTTATCTGCAACAAACTGTAACCAGTCCACTGGTGAAAAGAAAACTTGTGTTCGGAAGCTCGAATGTAATTTTCAAAAGTAGTAATGTGCGTTCTCCTAGTTAGGCGGATACTGACGTTGCTTTACCAGTTTTTAAGATGATTAGGCGTGTTCGGCATGTTGATACCGCGGTAATTGTACGCAGACAAGCTCTGATCTCATCGAAGGTCGATGGCAATTGATGTTCACAACTCGACCTGGAACAGCGTCCCCGATTCAGGTATTGTTTGAGCTTGGTCACCATTTGCAACAGTGGCATCAAGGGAGCATGGTGTCTTAGAAGCCCTGTGATTTGCTTGGATAAGTTGAACTGTTATGAAGAACTGATATCTTCTTTTTATGTTGCTCATTTCGACTTCCAAAATAATTTCGACTGATTTGTCCTCATTTAGATGCAGGTCTTCATTTGTTTCTTCACATATATCTGGATGTGTTGGTAATCTGTATACGTGCAGATTATCACTTTACTTACATTGGAAAAACACGTGAGATGCAGAAGATGAAAATCTTTATGGAACTTGTCTGCCTGCCAATTTCATAAAACTGTGCAATTTTTATGTGTTCGAGATTTTGGATGATGTGAGGAGACTAACAGCGCACCAAATCATCTGCAGCGAACATTTGTCGGCGTTGACGTGTTTAGCGTATTCCAAGAGATATATCTTAGGTCGAATGATCCCCGTGTATCCAATATTGTAGTATTCTCTGAAGCCATTGGCGAGTTAAAAGTAGAGGTATGACCTTCCCTTTAAGGACTATGAACTTAGACTTTGTTGATGACTGCCGTATGAAAAGCTGTCCGACATTATGTCTGTCATTGTGGGTGATATGTGGTATGAACATATATCTGGATGGTTTGCGCAAGTGCAGCATCATATACTTTACAGCTTATAGCCATATGTTTCTTTTATCCTTCCCATCCATTACCAAGCAATGTGTACTACATGGAAAGTGTCATCTTCTTTCCTCTCATATTAGTTGACTGACCATACTTATCAATTGAGTGTTTACCTGCAGGCAGCAGCATCCATCAGTGACGGAAAAAGAATCCTTTTTCAGTTTGATAGGGCGGCTTTTTCCTTTAAATTTCTACCATTCAAGGTTCCATATCCAGTGCCATTTAGGATTCTTGGAGATGAAGCGAAAGGATGGTTAGACACTACATATTTGTCTGAATCTGGGAACCTCCGCATCTCGAGAGGAAATAAGGTGAATGACATATTAAGGTCCAAATTTCCTTATTCAGACTGCCTTCTTATTAGCCAGATGAGAACTTAGTATTTGATTGGCAGAAGCCGCCATAAAATGTTTGGCTAATGGTAGGCCTTTGTCTGGTTGTAGTGCAGGGAACCACCTTTGTGCTGCAAAAGCTGACTGAACCTAGGCAGTTGTTACTATCTGCTATTTCCACTGGACAAGGAATTGAAAAGGTATACTCAACTGTTCAATTAGACATCGAGCGAAGACCTCCAATGCGCGTATTCGGAGCTAGGCGGATGCCGTAATTGCAGAAGCCGGATCAACATCATGACACGAGAATCGAATCACCATAGAGTTGGATTGAGGAGGTGCCGGAATGTTAACTGAACTAATGAACAATCATTTTTGTAGGCAATTGATGAGATCATATCTTCAAGCAAGAACAAAGGTGACAGCGAGCTTGAACTTGTAGAAGGTGAATGGAATATGATCTGGAGTTCACAGGTATCTTCATGGGAATTACTGCTTTTATTTTGCTCATAGACAGTGTGAAGTTGAGTTCTATGTTCCCTAGTTCATGCGAGGCTAACCTTCGGGTTTTCAACATATGGTCATAAAGTACCATGATATTAGATCCATGGAACTAACGAAATGAATCTAGAAAAAACTTTTGAAGAATCCTAATTTACTGGTGCCATAGCTTGAGGAGCTAGTTTTCCTAGCTCCATTTTATGTACTAATGCCATTGAAAGGACTCAGAGAATCGAACCAACCATTGTTGAAAGTCTCGTGCGCATTTCCATGGCCACATCATTTTAGAACTTTGCCCATCCGTATTCAAGTGTTGGAGCTAAAATTTCTTAGAAATCCTAAAGACCCAAAGGGAGCAGAAAGTAGAATCAATGCCCTACGACTCCATCACCATGTTTACTTTTACTGACTTTCATCAAGCTGAATGGATTGGCACTTCAGTCTTTTTGCAAATCATGCTAACCTGATGGAACGAACTTGGTGCAAGTATTGCAGCTTTTTGTTTCCAATTGGTCATTGAATTTTCTATGTAAACAAGATGCCACGACCATTCTAACACAATTATCTTGCCATACAAAATCCGACAATGTCAAAAACATTCTGACACAACCGTGGCTGTACAGAATACAACAGTGTGATTTAAACAACGGTCACATGTCTCTCAGTGCATCTCATTACTTCTTACATAGTAGCCTAAACTGTGTCTTGTGCGGTGCAGATGGAGACGGACAGTTGGATAGAGAATGCAGCTAATGGCCTTATGGGTACACAGGTAGGTATTAAGTAAAACGTCCTTTTCATAACGTTGTCGCTCGAGTCCATCACTCCTGAAGCTCATCCTGCTCCTTGTAGATTGTCAAAAAGAGTGGACAAATCAAATTTGTGGTGAACATCTTGCCTGGCCTGAGATTCTCCATGAATGGCACACTTGTGTAAGTATCTTGCTTTCCTCTCTTTTGCTCGGGGTAGGATATACGCTAGGCACTTAGTTTTCTGGCTCGTAGTAGAGAACGTTATACTAAAGGCAACATCAAATATATTTGTTCCTGCCGGACATCACGAAGCGCCATCCGTTAAATGTGCATGTAGGGATCACAGAACAAATCGTAATATACAAAAGTATTCAACACTCTTGCGCGCTTGCTCATGCTCATGCTCTTTTGCATTTATACACAATTGATCCCATTGCGAAATTGGAGTAATAGGGTCACCACTTAATATTCTAAATAATGATTGCTTATATCACTTAAAATAATTAATTAATAAAAAATATTTTCATTATAGATAACAATATATTATTATATATTTTCATTATCGACAATTTTTTAGTCTAAAATTTTCGTGGATAATAAAAATATACAATAATGTATTTTCTTCATTCATTTTAATAAAAGATACAATCAATCGTTTTTAAGAAAATATTTTTCAAATCATTCATTTTTGGTGAAATAAATAAAGTAAAATCAGGAACTTATTCGCTAACTGATTCTCCAACAAGTTCAGCTGAAACATCTTTGGACCAGTGAAAATGATGAGAGAATTTCAGAGCCAAGTAAGAGCGGGATATAGACATGATACGCCTCAAAATATGATCGACCTGAGCCGCGGGTGGATGATGTGGATCTTTCTATTGCGATGCATATTAAGTTTTGCTTGCTTCAATTGTCTTTAAGTGTTCATCGCTACGCAAGTCCTTGCGGAAGTCCTTCCCATTTCACAAATTCATGTGCACAGTTCTTGGATCTGCACTGCAGTTTTGAAAAATTTGAAGGCATGCTTCACCACATCTCATACCTTCACAGGAAATCCGGCACTAATGCGTATGATGTCACGATGGACGATGCCGCCATCATTGGAGGTCCACTTGGATATCCTGTGGAAATGGAGACCAAGTTTAACCTGGAGCTTCTGTAAGATTTGCGTCTCCTCTGTCTTCTAAACGACTCAACAGTTAAACACCCCCAGAATGTGATCCTATCACGCACGCATACCTCTATTTTCTCTCGCAGATATGCAGACGACAAAATCAGGATCAGTAGGGGTTACAACAACATAGTCTTTGTGCACCTACGTGTGGATGGAACAAAGTAAATCTGCTACTATGCTTGCTTCCCAGACATTGCATGACACAAGCCAATCTATATCTACCAGATTTACAATCGCGCCAGCTATGTGTAAACATTTGATTTAATACTATTACATTTTTCTTCCATTTCATGCTTTGCTTGGCTGGTCCATCCCCTCCATGAATGGGCAGATCGCCCATAGCTCTACACAAGGCACCTTTTAAAAATGATCACGCATTCGCAACCGAGAAACAAAATGGTACGTCCTCCCTGCAAAACCTTGAAGAAAGAGCCGACAAACTATGCATAAGCAAGAAAAAGATATTGCTCTGATGAGAGAATGGTTGACAAAGATCACGGGCAATCAACTCTGCAAACATAGTATGCCATTTTTGGAATCTTTTTAAACTGGCAAAATAAAGACTCCATAAGACATCTTGTCGCATCCCTTCCCATGGTAAGGATGAGTGACAACATATCACTTTCACACACATATATGCCATTCATCCCGTTGTCGCGTTTGCGTAAGAACACAAAGTAGATCTCTATAAGCAACAGAAACCTATCCATAGTAATCCATGTTTAAGGGCAAAAGTATATCAATGTAAGGAGAAGGTAATAATGTTATCTCATTGTCTCAATTGTCGGTTATTCTGCCCATCCAACTCAAGATAGGTCCGACTGCTACAACCGGATGGAGGCATTCGAGCCATCCTTAAGACAAAGTAAAGCTAACTTTTAAACAACTGACAACAACATCATTTGGTAGGATCTATACACAAACACGTGAAACGAAAGCTCTGGTGTGGAAGACTCTGGATGCACCAACAGCAAAAGAGAGGAACAGAGTTTTGTGTCTTAACAAAAATTTTCACACATTCATCCCTTTTCAGGAAAAGCCAACTGCCACAATTGAACCCAAGAGTACGACAAGACTATCACTGGCTTAAACTCTCTCCTTAAACAAATGCAGTCGATTGATCTAAAAATGACTCGATCAACTCAACTTATGGGGAGAAAAAGAGAGAGAGATAGAGGGAGAGAATCTTTCCTGCCCACCTTCAATCAGAAACTTGCCTAGATGTGCAAAGGGTCAGCCAGAGGTGCTCAACATCATCATATCATAGGTGTTCCCGATATCAGGCTCAAAAAAACCTTCACCAAGAAACCTTTATAGACACCAGCGATCTCATCAGATATAGAAGATGGTAAATTTGTACATATTCAGCACACTTGGGCAACAATCCATCTCTGAATGTCAGTATAATCAAGAAAATTACACCATTTTTAACAGGGAAAAGATGAACATCACCATACATAAAAGGTGGCTGATCTTGCTACAAAAATACTGAAAACTACTGCATGTTCCAGGAGAAGAAGATAAACAAATCCAACAAGGCTTCTCCTCAAAAAAGAACTACTGAGTAGTACAGTTAGCTTCTAATCCGATTGATGCAATCATGATACAAACATCCAGACCACAAAGGACTTGAAATAGTAGTCCTCCCTCCTATTTTACATTAACCTACCCAGTCTGGTTTCATAGATGTAAATGCATAAAATTTCTATAAATAATGCAGTCCAACAAAATATGGTTTTCACGACATCAGAAGAGTAAAACATAAACCTACTCACACTCAATCTCAAATGCTTTCCAGACAAAAAGTAAGAATCCACAAGATCACAACACTCCAGTATAAAGAAGAGAGTGAAATAAACCAATGAGGTTTATTAAATGAAGAGAGCAGACTAATGGCTGAGTCTGGAAGCCCATTGACGATGTTTTCACTCTCAGCTAACAAGCAACGCCGATAAATGCCCCAGAATCGGAATTATTTATGGAGCACTGAGAAAGAAGCTTGACAATCAATGAATTATGGCATAAGCTAACATGCCCTTAACCAATATCAAACAGTAGAGGACGCTTAAGATAGATGAAAGCTAGCAAAATAAATGACCATTGCCAATGTTCTTCTCCAGAGGCACATTTGCATCTTCCCTATGTTCGCACTCGTCCCATTTAGCAACCACGCCATCCGAGACCTCGACCTCGACCTCTGCAACTTTGGTCCCCTCATCCCCCTCGGATTTTACTGTTCCTGGGATAACCCCATCACGTTGTTCCTCATATCTTGACTCATCTTCTTTTAGAATTGCTTCGTTTGAAGCAAACTCTTCCATAGCAACCTCCGGAATAGCTTTATTTCCTAGTGTTGAATCATATTTCTCTTCTTTGGCATCATCATCGAACTTAACATCCCTTTCACCTACATCACCATCCACACAATCCATGTCCTCTCCTTTGCTCTCAACACCCAGAACATGAACATTGCATTCTTCCTCACTCTCATTTTCAGACTCATTCTCCACTACCTCCTCATTCACATCCTCGTCCACATGGGTCTGCCTTTCCAGGAAGGTCAACCTCCTCCTCAAGTCCTCCATTTCCCTCTCCATCAAGAAGAGCCTTTCTCTCAAAGCTAGATTTTCTTCCTCGAGTTGCGCAATGTGGGTATCTTGATCATCCACCCTATTTACCAGTAAATTGTTATAATCAGAACCGTAATTGGGGTAAACCATCTCAAACCTATTCATTTCATGATCCAGTCTGTTCATCACGCTATCCTTCTCCTCTTCTACGTCACTCTCGCTAGACCCATTATTTTCCTCCTCATTCTCATCCTCCTCCTCCTCGTTGTCCCTGATCTCTACCTCATTCCGTAGCCTAATGAGACCCTTCATGGACCCATAACCGTCCACACCCCACGCCTCCTTTGCCATATCAACCAACACCTCTCTAGAGGGCGAAAATATTGGCGTCGGCAACACCGCCGGCGTTACCGGACATGGGGACACCATCGACGCAATGCCGCCCGACTTCTTCGCTCTTATGATAAATGAAGTCGTGTTCCTGGGCGCATACGGCGCAAATCGATTATTGAACTTCTTCTTGGGGTAATATTTTTTTGACTTTAGGCGATTCTGGAACTGCAAATCGCTGAGAGCAGGGGGCTGGTAGCCCTTGCCACCGGCGCCACCACTCATCCCAGTATTAGGGATCGCCTTTGGGACCTTCCTCGGGTCATTCCGCTTATCATTGGGCCTCTTGCCCTTCCAATTGCTTCTACCGGGTAATGGCATCATCGGCTGCTTCAAAGCCCCAAAACCCGGGTTCATCGAGCCGAGAAACTGCACATTCGGATCAAGCGAAAGCTGCTGCTGCTGTTGCTGCTGCTGCTGCTGCTGCTTCTGAGGCCACATCTTGTAACTCCTGTTCATACTGGGCACCTGAGATTGACACAACATCTGAGACTGACCAATCAACTGGGGCTGGCTCAGCAATTGAGGGGGCTGGTTCATGGACTGAGACGCGCTCATCAGTTGGGGCTGATTCATGATTACCTGCGGAGGCGGCGGGTTCATCATCGGGCTCTGATTCATCATCATCGGCGCCTGATTCATTAAGTGAGGCTGATCGTTCATCCTCGGAATTCAACAACTCCCTATTTATCGATACCTAACGACGGAACTTATCCCACAAAGATCGTACTTTTCCGGAACACCAAAAGCGAGATCGCAACGCAAGCAACCCACAAATCTTTCACTCCGTTTCAAGGGGAAAAAAAAAGTAAAGAAAAAATCCGCAAGCAGTTCGTGAACGTCCGACAACTAGAGAGACGATTCAAGGAATTCAATGTCCGCGTGCGATCTGAGGAGTGACGGATCTGCGACAGATTATTTTGAACGAATATTTTCAGAGCTGTCGGGACTCGGGACGATGCCTTATAAAATACGGGGCGCAGGGACGCGCGCGGTCCGACCGACGCTGTCTTCATCGCGAGGGAGGGAACAAACGGACGGCCCGGATGGTTTCCTGGAACAAACGAAGGCTGATTGGGCAGCCACCCCTTTTAGACCCATTTCCTTTCGGGGAGAAAAAGGGTAACGTCTTAAAATTTCCAAAATGGAAACATATGCATATTAATCTTCGCCCGTGTTGATTTTTTTTATTATTATTTTTTTGCTAAATTGGTAAGTTTGTTGCTACCAAGAATAGGGAGGGCCGGATCTCTGATAGGCCCAAAACCATCTTCACACCTTACAACAATATGTCGGCCCATTACAGTCCCCAGAACGATCAAGACATTACAAAGCCCACACAGACTTCAGCCCACAATCAATATGAAGCTGAACATCTCTCTCCTCCAGAATGTGGTAACAAACAACAGACACACTCAAGCAAGCCTCATCAACCCCACCCCTGAGCTAAAACCCTTCAACCTCAGCTAATTCCATGAGAACTCTTACTCCAATTTTGCAGAGCAGTGGTATAATAGCCTTGACAGACTGAGAACATGCTCCGAGCTTCATCTTATCAAAATTACCATGACCAGAAGCCAAAAACACCGCCCTTCTGGTTCAAAGTATAATTGCAGCTTGAATTTCCAATAACTCATTGGATCACGGAGAAGGCCATCTCCACTCACTGTCCTCAATCACATCTTTTACTCGCGTATGATTCCGCTTCCGAATATTTGAATCCTGTGCAATGTTTTAAGAAAAAGATGATCCACCTTGCCAGTCAATCGAGAGTAAAGTAAAGAGACCTCACTCGGTATCCATGTCTTTCATATTTGTTGTCAGTGGACAGGTTGAAACTAATATTTGCTTCATGTCCAAGGGAAGGCTTATCTTTCTTCCATCATTTCATTCAACGGAGGTTTCACAAGCCGAATGTCTAATAGTTTGCCAAAGTGAGTCTTGTCCGGCAATTCTCTCTCATTTGAATTTGGCTGTAGGATGAAGTCTAAAACCCGATGTTCTTGATACAGTGCATCATCACATTGTGCATAGGGGAATGGAGATGGCAGCACTGGCCTGCAGTGGTTCCAAGCTCTGTATATATTGATTTCTGGTTCCTCTACCTTGTGCAAGCTGGTGTCACGGTGAATGCTGACCATACAGGTACAAAATCTATGCAGATAAGTGCGAGCTGGGAAATTCTCACTGTAACAACGCCTTCTTCAGTAATACATTCAATATCGAAATAGTCCTTGTCTATTTTTATTGGGGATTACATATAAAATTAGTGCGGGTTACATCGGCAACCGCAGGTTCTCCTCCTACGTAAGCTACCCAGCAAGCTGCAAAAATGGACGTAGCCAAGACGACATGCTCACTACCAGCGTGAGAAGACTGCTATTCATAGTACATATCATTTAAGCCCTGTTCAATTTGGGTGAAGTAAGGAGAAGATGCTACCGTTCAAGGGGAATGGACATGGAGGGACCTGCACTTTCACTGCTCCTTCCAGCATCTGTGTCACTTTCTTCATCGTTGGCCTCAAGGAAGGGTACTCTTGAATACACCAAAACGCGATCATGACCAAATTCTTCAGCTTCGTCCTGCTACCCAGACCCTCCGTGTCACCTTCAACCAGTGCATCCAGCCTTCCTTTCATGAAGCAGTCATAAGCCCAATTGGTCAAGATCTCTCCCTCTCTTTCTCTGCTCGCGCCGCTACCCAAACAGCTCCGGCGGCATATTATCTCCAGAAGCAACACCCCATAGCTATAGACGTCCACTTTCACGGTGATGGGCAAGTTCCTGAACCATTCAGGAGCGACTTACCCCCTTGTTCCTCTAATATTCGTCTGAGTATGGCTCTGGTTCATCTTCAGGAGCTTGGCAAGTCCAAAATCGGAGATTCTCGCGTTGTGGTAATCGTCAAGAAGTATGTTCTGTGGCTTTATGTCGCAGTGGATGATTTGTGTAGTGTGTGGTCGTAAGCTAGTTTAGTCTATTTATTAGTAAGTTTTATTGTATATATTTCTTCCTGGTATTGAATCCTTCCTATTGTGTATCTTCTCATTAGGTTGCATGTTGTCTTATATATATATAACAGGATTGAGTATTGTAAATGTACAGAAAAAATATTCATTAAATAAAAAAAGAATAGCTTTTTTTTATTCATGGTATCAAAGCCCTAGGGTTTGATCCTTAAGGTACTGTACGTCAATCATCGACTACGGAAATTTTTTTAGGCCGTTCTCGTCACGGCGCCGTCGTCTCACGCCAATCAACTTCGTCCTATCCGAGCGATTCATTCTGTGGACCTGATCTCATAGCCGACGATCAGCCAATTGTTACAACTGACTAAGCGAATGCTAGTGACTCTGCTACTACCATTCTGACAAACCTAACCGCTGCGATGAAGCAGCTCTTGACCCAACAGGTCGTGCCCCCGCGTGTTGAACCTACTGCTGCACCAATTGTTGTCAAGCTTGATGGCAAAAATTATGGCGTATGGTCCCGGGTTGTTAAGATGTATGTCTCGAGCAAAAACAAACTGGGCTATTTGAACGGTGGTTCTCCTGAGCCCCTTCCTAATAATCCGTTTTTTCGACAATGGAAGACCAATGATTCGACGGTGAAAGGTTGGTTATCAATTCTATGGACCCAACCTTGATACTAAACTTTATTCGGTTTCCTACTACCAAAGCCGTATGGGATGTTGTAACTACGACTTTTTTTATGGATCTGACACCTCCCAAATCTATGATCTTAAGAGACAGGTTTCTCGATTGAAGCAAGGCGGTGGACCCATCGAGAAATATTACAATGATCTTCAAGGGATCTGGCGTGAGATTGATTTCTGACGTCCTAATCCAATGCAATTTCCAATCGATATTCAAAGGTACAATGCTATTGTCCATGAAGATCGAGTTTATACCTTTTTGGACGGTCTTGATAGCCGCCTGGACAATGTTCGTGCTGATGTTCTGAAGATGGATCCATTCCTCACTATTGACCAAGCTTATGCCCGGGTCAAGCGAGAGGATATGCGCCAATTTGTCATGCTATCCACTCCCGTCGGGGTCGCATCTGGTTCCGCCATGATGTCATGGCGGGGCAAGGGTGATTCACACCTCCAATTAGTGCCTTCTGCCTCGGGAGCTCGTCCTAGACCTGGTATGCAAATTCAATCTGAGGGGTGCTCTCACTATGAGAATCCTAAACATACAGCAGCATATTATTTTAAACTACACGATTATCTGGATTGGTGGGATGATTTTTAGGCCAAGAAGAAGAAACCGGGCTCACAGAAGGGGCGGAATGGAGGGTAAGCCTCCTTAGTGACTAGCAGCTTGTCATTAATTCCTATGAAGCCTGAATTTGCTAATGCCGAATCTCCTAAAGGTAATTGTGGGTTTGTCTTTGCTAATGGACATGGTGATGGTCATCATAGGTGGATAATCGATTCTGGCGCCACTAATCATATGACTCTAGAATCTGGTGACCTTCTTACATCGACTACACCACGTCAAGATCATATTTATAATGCTAATGGTATAGCTTTCCTATGACCGCTGCGGGCCGTGTGTCTATCACACATTCTCTCTCTCTATCTCATACTTTACTTGTTCCTACATTGTCTAGTCGTTTGTTATTAGTTGGACAGCTTACCAGCGAGTTAAACAGTGTTGTACTTATGTACCCTGATTTTCGCCTGTTTCAGGACATTCTCACCAAGGAGATTATTGGGCGTGGTACTAAGAAGGATGGACTGTATTTTGTGGATGACATTACTTCTGGACGGACCTATCATTCTCGTGGACAGTTAGCTCAAGAGAAGGAACTTTGGTTATGGCACCATCATTTAGGTCACCCATCTTTTGGGTATTTACGGCATTTGTTTCTCAAGTTATTTCATGGTCTATTGAACTCTAGTTTTTAGTGTGATACTTGTATTTTGGCAAAGAGCCATCGCACCTGTTTTTCTTCCAGTTTGAATATTAGTTCTACTCCTTTTTCCTTAATTCATTCTGATGTATGGGATGCATCTTCTATTACTACTGTATCTAGGTTTCGATGGTTTATCGTCTTTGTTAACGATTGCACACGTATGACTTGGCTATATTTGATGAAACATAAGAATGAGGCTCAAGCTATCTTTCAAACTTTTCACCGTATGATTCAGACTCAGTTTGGGGCCAAACTTCAGGTTCTCCGATTTAATAACGGTGGCGAATACTTAAGTAAACCTCTTGCAGCTTATTTTCAGGAACATGGTATGATACATAAAACTTCTTGCCCTCAAACTCCTCAGCAGAATGGTGTTGCTGAGCGCAAGAATCGCCATCTACTTGAAACCACTCGAGCACTGTTGGAGGGTAGCCATGTTCCTCATCGTTTTTGGGGATTCTGCCGTAGTTACAGCTGCTTATTTGTTGAATCGAATGACTTCCCGCATTCTGCGCTATCGGACGCCAATGCAAGTACTTGCCGCCTATGTGTCTCTTCCTTCGGTTCTTACATTACCTCCTACGGTGTTTGGGTGTGTCGCTTATGTCCATCTTCACAAAAATTAGCGGACCAAACTTGACCCTTGTGCAGTCAAGTGTGTGTTTCTTGGCTATGGCCCTTCTCAGAAAGAGTATTGGTGTTATGATCTTGCCGGAAAGCGCACGTATGTCACCATGGATGTAACATTTACAGAGACGGAGCCCTATTTTTCTTCCCCCAGTATCCTGTTCAGGGAGAGACTAAATATAGAACCAAACATTGGTGGAAGGTTGGTATTGCAGGAGTGACGGATGGGTGTGCATGGGAGATTGAGACTACAGAAGCGACGGATGAGTGTGCACAACCGCGCGATTCTGAGGCTGAAGATTTTAAGCTACTGCCTCACGGCCGTGAGATAAGCGCATGACCGAGTGGCATAGAAGCATTAGCAACCAAGCAGATGTCAACAGATGCACAACAGCAATAGCTCTCATTATCTTCGCCCTCTTCAGTACCACTCCAAGCTCCTAAGAATGTACCTGAGGTAAGTACTTCTACTGTACTTGATTCGTTTGAAGATACTGATGTGCTTACTGGTTATAAGCTGCCTGATAGGCATAATAAACCACCGAATCGATATTCTCCAGATGTAGAGGATCGCCAGTCTCGATATCCTATTGCAGATTATGTGTCTGCCAAGAGGTTGTCCACACCACTACAAGCCTTCGTGTCCACGGTTTCCTCAGTTCAAATTCCAAACAAGGTTGAAGAAGCCATGAAGGATCCGAAATGGCTTCAAGCGATGGAGGCAAAGATGAAGGCATTAGAGAAAAATCAAATCTGGAAATTTGTGGAACTACCAGAGGATAAGAAACCGGTTGGATGTAGGTGGGTATTTACAGTCAAACATAAAGAAGACGGCACTATTGAGAGGTTTAAGGCACGACTGGTAGCTACAGGGTATACACAGACTTATGGGGTGGATTATCAAGAAACATTCTCTCCAGTTGCAAAGTTAGACACGATAAGAGTATTGTTATCTCTGGCTGCAAGCTTGGACTGGCCTTTGCATCAATTTGATGCGAAGAATGCATTTCTTCATGGAGATTTAGAGGAGGAGATTTATATGGAGCTTCCACCTAGATACAGATGCGCAGATCAACCGAACATGGTTTATAAGCTGGAAAGATCATTGTATGGGTTGAAACAGTCCCCTCGTGCATGGTTTGGTCGCTTTAGCTCAGTTATGAAAAGGTATGGATACTCCCAAAGTAATTTAGATCATACTTTGTTCTTAAAAGGTACTCAAGGAAGAATAACATCTCTTATCATTTATATAGACGATATGATTATTACAGGCAATGATAGTGTCGAGATTATGAAACTACGGGAATTATTATCTAGGGAGTTTGAGATGAAAAACTTGAGAGGTTTGAAATATTTCTTAGAAATTGAGGTTGCTAGGTCGAATGAAGGGATTCAGTTGTCTCAGCGGAAGTATGTTCTTGATCTTTTGACCAAAGTTGGCATGCTCGATTTCAAGCCTGCAGACACTCCTATGGTACAAAACTGTAAGCTTGGAGAGTACCCTAATCAGACGCCTACTAATAAAGAAAAATACCAAAGGTCAGTAGAGCGATTGATTTACTTATCACATACACGTCCTGATATTGCTTATGCAGTAAGTGTGATGAGTCAGTTCATGTATGCACCTAGTGAAGATCATATAAGTGATGTGTTGCACATCATTCGATATTTGAAGTTAGCCCCAGAAAAGGAACAGCTATTTGCAAAAAATGGTCACTTTGGAGTAGAGGGTTACATAGATGCAGATTGGGCTGGAAGTGTGACAGACAGGAGGTCTACATCAGGGTATCTTACATTTGTGGGAGGCAACCTTGTTATATGGAAAAGTAAGAAACAAAAGTTTGTAGCTACGTCTAGTGCAGAAGCTGAATTTAGAGGTGTAGCAAATGGGTTATGCGAACTTCTATGGCTTCGAAAGCTGCTAACCGGGCTCGGATATCCACAAGGTTTAGAAATTAAATTATTTTGTGATAATAAAGCAGCCGTAAACATTGCTCATAATAATAGAACCAAACATGTGGAGATTGACAAACATTTCATCAAAGAGAATTTGGATGCAAAAGTGATCCAGTTAACATTTGTGAAGTCTGAAGACCAGTTAGCTGATATATTGATAAATTATGTGTCAAATAGAGAGTTTCATAGCTCACTTACCAAGTTGGGTATCAAAGACATATTTGAACCCACTTGAGGGGGAGCGTGGTCGTAAGCTAATTTAGCATATTTGTTATGAAATTTTATTGTATATATTTATTCCTAGTATAGAATCCTTCATATTGTGTATCTTCTCATTAGGTTACATGTTGTCCTATATATATATGATAGGATTAAGTATTGTAAATATATAGAAAAATATTCATTAAATAAAAAAAGAAGATTTTTCTTTTCTTCATAGTGCAGTCTTCGTGCAAGTATAGCAATCCCCTGGCAATTCCTGAAGCGATGTGGCATCTCTGGATCCAACTGGGTTTGGATTCATCCGAAAAGAGAAGGCTTGATGGTGTGCCATTGCTGAAGAACTCATAAGCGAGCAGCCTTTCTTGACCTTCATCACAGAAACCAAGTAATCCAACCAGATTCTTGTGATGGGTCTGGCCTATCACTTCTGTTCTAAACTCGTCCTCCTTGTGCATCGCACTAGCTAGCTTCTTCACGGCAATTGCTGCATTGTTAGACATCACCCCTTTATAACCAATCCCGAAAGATCCCCGGCCTATCTCTTACTTGAACCCATCCGTGGCTTGGAAAAGCTCCTGGTAAGTGAAATAACGCAAATTCGATTCCACGACATTCTCTTTGGTGGATATTTTCTTGAGCTTCTTGCGGAAGACGAAGAAAAAACCCCAAATGGTAGCACCAATGAGTAGAAAATTGACGAACACAGAAGTTCCAAATAGCGTTGATCCGACCAAAATGAAAATTTTATGATCGTGGTCTTTTATCTTTCCCTTTGGAATTGGAAATTGGGAAGCGTTTATAAGATTTAAGTCATGCTTCGGGACTTCGATTAGACCTTTCCGTTCAAATTTGGATCGACTCTTCCGTTGGAGAGAGGAAGCTTCTTCTTCCAGCAACTCTTGCCATCCCTGAAACCTGCAACCGCACAATGCAGTCGTGCAAGCATGAGTTTCTGCATTCACCTTCGGAGAAAGGCTCCAGCAGGGCATAATCAGACGTCGGTCAACCAGTGTACTTTAGCTCTACGGAAGTGTAGAGATCCTCCATGGAACCTTGCTTCAGCTTCTTCTCATCTTCCTCACAACTCTGTGTGAAGTTAGGTCTGCAACTGCCGTACTCATCATCGGGGTCAAGCAAAATATATTTTTCAGGACAGCCACATTTTGGCCTGTTATCGTCGCCCAGGGAACAATACTGTTGTAGCCACAAACACCGGAGCCGCGCTGAACAAGAACGGCGGGTACATATGTTTTCAGGTTCAGACCACAGAGAGATCCAGCTTCCATTAGAATCAGAATTCTTGGGGTGCACGTATTGACTCAGAACCCCGTCAAAGCTCAGCGTAATTCTGTGGTTAAACTCTGATGCTGAAGGTACTTCCACCTTCGAGAGGTAAACTTTATCGCCATTTTCTCTCAGCACAAACGGAGAACCCGACTCGTCGAACACCAGTTCTTTCCCCGGGCTCGACATGTTAGAATCTCGGGCAGTTCCAGTTCTGTAATAAGGTTCGTTTACATAACTGGAAGGCAGGTTTATCGTGTTGAGTATGAGGTCTCCGCTGTCCTGCATCCGAAGCTGGAATTTTCCTCTGGAAAAGTTTCCCTCTGATTGACGAGAGGAAAGGAACTTATTTTTTCCCAGCGTTTGCGAAGGAAGCAATGTGTCGTCAGGATCTTCGAAGCTTTCCCATCAAGTTCGAACCGAGGATCAAAAAATTGCCTGTGTCTTTGATAGTAGCGTGCGAGACAGTACCGACAATGTTCTCCGACGTCCACAATCTTTCTCCTCGTGGATCAGTGAGAACCAAGCCATGGTCGGAAGTAAGCTTTAGCTTCGAATATTCAGGTGCAGGATGATCTCCATTTGCGAACCAGACGATCGTTCTTGAAGGTATCTTGTTATACCAGATGGAGAGCAAGAAGACCTCGCCACCGTCGTTGCGGTTGTCAGGTAGTGGACGAAAGCCGAACGCAAAGTCCCCGGAAGGTGAAAGCCACGAAGAGTCGTCCTTTTTCGCGGTCAGAGAAGATCCGACGGTTATGTTGCCGTCCGTTTGAGCTAGGGAGGGAATTAGGAGTTGAAAGAGCGAGAAACAGAACATTGAAACAGGGGACATTTTTTTTTTTTGAATGATGGACCAACTAGGGACTTGCAAGCTGTGAATGAAAATGTCTTGCTCAACAATGGAGTTGCCAGTGGCCTGTGTGGAGACATGCAGGTGGTGGTTGGGTTTAATGTAGTGGAGGGTTGACTCGAAAGCGTTTTCATTGTCTTAGTCAAAAGGAGTTTTGGACAAACCTTGTACTATTGTTGAGACCGAAAGTTCGCGAGCGTGGATTAAGGGTCCTCAATACGTTCGTTAGTCAACTGCAAACAGTGCATGGACTTTGAATTCCCTTTCACATCTGAGTTGGTATCTTTCGTGGTGAAGGAGCTGTATTTTTCTTCCGGAACAATGACACAAACAATTCCTCATCTTGGCCCTATTAGTGTGACGCCCTGAAAATTCGACTTTGGTAAAGTGTTTGAATTCAATAAAATAGATTGATATAGAAATTCAATCAGTAAATTATTTTGAATCGTAAGAACGAAAGAGAGGATAATTGAACGAATTCTGGAGCTTCACTCGGTTTAGATTAGGTTTCGAATTCTTAGTCGAGAATTAAGATTTCAATTCTCGCGCTCGAGCCTAATCCCGATCGGGCCTAACCTATAAAATTTCCAAAAATACCCCTTGTCTAGTGTACCAAATTTTCGTTCAGTCCCGATTTGTCAAATTACCATTTTGTCCTCAATTATTTGCACAAAATGACAAAATGCCCCAAAAGTCTTTTGGACCCCACCAGCCACCTCTTCCTCACGTGATTTCTCTCTCTCTCTCTCTCACAACCCCCCGACCGAACCTCCCTCCTTCCTTCCTCCTCTTCCTCCATCGAATTTGCGCTGCCGCCGCCACCTCAACTCCAGCCATTACCACCTTCACCCCTTCCTTGCCATCTCCCCGGAACCTTCCGCCGCAGTCGTCGCTCGTCGGACAGTCGCGAAACTATCGCGGGAAGCCAGCCCCTGTCTCGACCCGCGTAGACCCGAGAACTCCAGCCCGTCCCCCAGCCATTTCTGGCGCCATCGCCGCCAACCACCACCACGCTTGGACTCCCCCGTGTCCTGAGCTTCAAGTCGAAGCCACGCCGTCGCCGAACGACCGCCGGAGCCGCCGCAAATCGCCCCAAAACAACCTATGCCCTGTTTTCGAGCCGATCCACGTTTTCTTCAAATCCGGCCTAACCAGCCATCACTGCCTCTCACTGCCACCACCGATGAACTCCTAGGGCCTCTCTCTCTCACCCCTGAGATCGTGGACGCTGGCCACAGCGCATGGTGGCCGAAAATCAGCCCGAACCGCTATCCTATTCTCGGCCGCGCGAGAACCTTGCTCCACCCGATCTGTTTCGCCACCGATCTGCCGCCTTCAGCGGCTGCCACCGGTGCCGACGAACTCCTCCTGACCACCTGGTACTTTCACCGTTAACCTCTGAGTCGACTGCCGTCCGTTGGTCGTCGAATTGGCCGCCTCAACCCCGAAGCCGGCCCTTCCTTGTCCCGGTCCGAGTGCCCTGTTTTGGGCTGGGTTCATGGGCCAGCGAGTCGGGCCGTGGCCGGACTGACTTGGCCCGTGGCTTGGGATACGGGCCGAGTCTTTGGGCCATTGTGCCGGGTCCGTGGGCCAAGTGGCCGGGAATTTGGGCCATTTATTCGAAAAGTTGGCCTGTGATCCGTCGTCGCCGATCGTCATCGCCGCCTGCACCGTAGCCGTTGAGACCGCTAAGCTAGTCAATTTGTGAGTTGACCCTTATTCTTGGTTAGGGCGCTAATTGCGTCTAGAATTAGTTGCTTAGGCGATTAGGGAATTTAGGCACGCGATCGGGGCCGGTAGATAGAAATTGCGATTAACTTAAATGACTGATCGATTAGGTTAGCCGATTGATTACTTTGCCTGTGGCTAATTGTGATTAGTTGAAATTGATTGATTAATTGTGTTCGATCGCAAGCGAGCGACAGGTTAGAGACAAGCGAGCGATCAACATTATAAATTGAATTGATTAATAAATGCAATATACGAATCGAGCTTTTTATTGTCTAATAGGTTTTGACTGCTCGAGATTGATTGATGACTTTATTGATTTTGGATGTCTTGCTGAAATGTCTGATTGGCTGTCCTAATTGTTCACTGAGTATTCGGTGGTCTGTTTGGGGTTTAATCACCCTTCTGTTATTGCGGTGTCTAATATTAGATTGTATATGCATATGGCCGTGTGGGAAGTCAAAAGACATTTTTAGCATGAAAATGGCCTTCAGCCCGATCTTTTACATGCGTGAGTGAATATCCAGCTTTAACCGAAGATAATGAAATGAATTGATGGCTGGATGTGATATGTATGGTCATATGAGGGAACGATTATGCTTTTCCTAGCAAGTTCGTACCGTACCAATTTGATGAAACCCGACGACTTTCCAGAAGCACGTCAATTCTGATCTGGTGCTAACTAGCACGGAGGCAGAGTTAGTCGGATGCCGGTCGCAGCTTGTGATGAACCAACGCCTCGTTTAGAGATGCCTACTTGTTGGTATCATGCTAGGCACACCGGAGACACTTCTTGTAGAAGCCGTTACCGAGAAAAAAGGGACGTAGCCTGGTCCTACCGTTAGAACGCTCGATTGCATCAAGGTGCTGGATCGCGTTATTTGTAAGAGTTGAATCACGCCTTCTTTCGCATAGATCTTCTCATGTGTCGTGGGCACGATCATCGTTAATAAATGGACTTGTGTGATGTCATGTGCGTACTTGTGGATGAGATGCTTGTTTGAATGACTGACTGAATGGCTGTGAGTTGGGTCAAGCATTGCATAGTGTGTGACGCCTCGAAAATTCACCTCTGGCAAGGTATCTAAAATCAATATAATAGATTAACATCGAATTTCAATCGATGGAAAATTTTGGATCGCAAGGACTGAAGAGACAATAATTGGACGAATTCTGAAGTTTCAATCGGTTTAGATTAGGTTTCAAAATTTTTAGCCATCGCAATTAGGATTTCAATTCTCGTGTTCGAGCCTAATCCCGATCGAGCCTAGCCGATGAAATTGATAAAAAGACCCCTCGTCTAGCGTACCAAATTTTTGTTCGATCCCTATTTGCGAAATGACCAAATTGCCCCTCAATTATGCACTAAAAGATAAAATTACCCCAAAATTCTTCATGTGGACCCCACCCACTCTCCCTCTCACATGACCTCCTGCTCTCTCTCTCTCTCTCTCTCTCTCTGTTTTCTCACGGTGGAACGCCCCCCTCCCCCGAGCCGAACCTTCTCCTCCGTCCTCCTCCTTCCCCCGACGACTTTCGTTGCCGCCACCACTGCCACGACCCCTCAGCCCTCCCTTGTCGTCACTCCCGACCCCTCCATCGTCGTCGTTGGCCGTCGGACCGTCGAGAAACGCTTCGGAAACTCCTGCCCTATTTTCGACCCCGGCACCCGAGACCCATTTCTCCTCCCTCTGGCTTCATACGGCGTCGCCGCCGCCAACCACCACCACACCGAGACTCCCGCATGTCCTGAGCTTTAAGCCGACCTAGCCTCGCCGACCATTGGTCGCTAGAGCCGCCGCGAATCGCTCCGAAACCGTCGGTACCCTGTTTTGAAAACCGATCGGATTTCTCTTCGATCAGGTCGTTTTCAACAACGCCGCTACTCACCGCCACTGCTGATGAACTCCTAGGACCTCTCTCTCTCACTCTCGAGCTCGTGGCTGCCAGCCGCCGCTCGTGGTGGCCGAAAATCGGCCCGAACCGCTGCCCTGTTCTCGGCCGCGCGAGACCCTTGCTCCACCCAATCTGTTTCGCCGCCGATCCGCCGCTTACGGCCGCCTCAGCCACTGCCACCGATGCCGACAGACTCCCCCCGACCACCTAGTACTTCCACCGTCAACCTCCGAATCGGTCGCCGTCCGTCGGTCGTCGAATCGGCCGCCTCAGTCCCAAAGCCATACATGCCCTGTCCCAGCCCAAATGTCCTGTTTTAGGCCTAGTTCATGGGCCAGCGAGCCAAACCGTGGCCGGACTGACCTGGGCCGTGGCTTGAGAGGCGGGCCGAGTATCTGGGCCATTGTGCCAGGTCCATGGGCCAAGTGGCCAAGAATTTGGGCCATTTATCCGAGAAGTTGACCTGTGATCCGTCGTCGCCACCCGCACCGTCACCGTTGAGACCGCTAAGCTAGTCAATTTGTGATTTAACCCTAATCTTTGGTTAGGGCGCTAATTGCGCCTAGAATTAGTCGCTTAGGCGATTAGGGAATTTAGGTACACGATCGAGACCGGTTTAGATAGAAATTGTGATTAAGTTAAATGGCCGATCGATTAGGCTAGCCGGTTGATTACTTTGTCTGTGGCTAATTGTAATTAGTTGAAATTGATTAATTGATTGATTGTGTTCGATCGCGAGCAAGCGATGGGTTAGAAATGAGCGAGCGATCGACATTATAAATTGAATTGATTAATAAAGACATTGTACGATCAAGCTTTTTATTGTCTAATCGATTTTGACTGTTCGGGATTAATTGATGACTTTATTGATTTGAATGTCTTGCTGAAATGTCTAATTAGATGTCCTAATTGTTCACTGAGTGTTCGATGGTCTGTTTGGGGTTTAATCACCCTTCTGTGATTGCGGTGTCTAATATTAGACTGCATATGCATATGGCCGTGTGGAAAGTCAAAAGACATTTTTAGCATGAAAATGGCCTTCGGTCCGATTTTTTACATGCTTGAGTGAGCATCCGGCTTTAACCGAAGATAATGAAATGGGTTGATTGCTGGATATGTTCTGTATGGTCATATGAGGGAACGATGATGCTTTTCCTGGCAAGTTTGCATCATACCAATCTGGTGGAACCAGAGGACTTGCCAGAAAAACGTCAATTCTGATCCGGTACTAACTAGCACGGAGGCAGAGTTGGTCGGATGCCGGTTGCAGATTGTGATGGACCGACGTCTCGTTTAGGAATGCCTACTTGTTGATGCCATGCCAAGCGCACCGAAGACACCTCTTGTAGTAGCCGTTGTCGAGAGAAAAGAGACGTAATCGGTCCTGCTAGTAAAGCGCTCGATTGCATCAAGGTGCTTGATCGCGTTATTTGTGGAAGTCGAATCACGCCTTCTTTCGCGTAGATCCTCTCATGTCCCGTGGGCATGATCATCGTTAATAAATGAACTTGTGTGATGTCCCATGCGTACTTGTGGATGAGATGCTTGTTTGAATGACTGACTGAATGGCTGTGAGTTGAGTCAAGCATTACATTGTGTGTGGCTGTAGCTGGCAAGTATGCTTGTGTATAATTATTATATCATGGATGTACTTGAGTGCTTTATGTGGCGTTGTAATATAGTGAGATTATTGCTAGGATGCCCGGGCGAATCAGTTTCCTAATTGAGCTTTGGCTTAATTCGCTGAGATTTATTCTCATCCCGTCGTGGGATAATATTTTCAAGTTCCAAGTGATGGAGCCTCGTGGGGTCCAAGGATTGATTTTTGGATTAGTCATTTGAAGTAAGATGATAAGTTAGTCTTACTTGACTGAATATACCTTTGAGACTTTGTCTAGTGGCCCCGAAGTATGGGGTTGAGCTCGTACATTTGTAGCTTAGTAGGATTATGTCCTAGCTACTGTTTTGTATATTTGTTTATTATTATCCTTTGGTAAAACGTTGTGGTGTTTGATTCCTGTTATTCTATCCTTGTTTGTTTTTATTGTCAAGGAGTTGACACGTTTTCGCATGCTTAAGTAAGTGATAGGTCGATAGTGTACCTGAGACGCTATCTCTGTGTCCTCGTGGCGATTTGGCAAGGAATGTCACGGGCTCGAGAGTCGGGGCATGACAGTTAGAGTTGGCGAATACTTCGAGAACCATTGTTTCTTACATAAGGTACGCCCACGTGAGTTTAGAAAAATCAAAATGTTTTCCGACGACATGTGACTTATGCGTGGGGATGCGGGGGTTCGCGGGCAACGCTCCCGACACGGGTATCCTGCTGCCCGGTCAACAGGTGAGCAGGCCGGGTTCAGGGGCAGCGCCCCTGAAATCTCAACTGGTTTGAGTTTTAATTTAAGTCGGTCCGTTTGTTATGGGATTAAAGAGTTTCAAATAAGTTTAGATTTTTGGCCCATTTGGGGCACATATATTTTTCTCGTTTTTGCTGATCATTGGAACGAGTTAAGTGACTGTAAACCGACAATCATAATGAAATCTCTTTGTAGGACATAGCCCTATTTTGGGGTGAACCTAGGTAATCTCGTACGTCATTCAATTTTTCTTGATTCTCTGTGTGATCATCTAATTCGGTTGCAATAAATCCCTTCAGGCCCAATATGCAATATGATCTATGAATTTTTAGCCTAAAATTTAATGTGATTCCTAAAATTTTCGTTTGTTCAATATCGTCATTGGACTTTTGGTACATATTCAATGTATTCCTTAAACTATCTAAAATATTTATTGTAATTCTTCCATTAATTTCAGATCAATAACAACATTGGATATTTTCATATAATGTAGGGATTAAATTGAAAATGTATCACAAGTTCGTGGACCACATTGTATATTGGGCTAAAATTTAGGGACATCATTAAATAAATTAAAAATTTAGGGACCACGTTACATACGAAACCAAATTTCAGTAACCATCCGTGTTTCTCCCTTTCCTTTACTTTCCTTTTCCTGGGCCGAGTGGTGAAACGAGTCTAGATTAGATTATTCTTGTTTGTTCAGCGGTATAACAAGGACAATTCCACAATGCCGTGGAGATCAATTGACAAAGTGAGTGATACAAAGGTTGATGTCACATATTTAAACTTGATGATGTGGAGTCTCTTGATTAAAACATTGACGCTCAATGTCGTTGATCTGCAGTTGGTAGCTTGCATTGTCAAGCTGTCGTCGTGCTTTGCATGGCTGTTTGATAGGGATGGATTTCTACTGAAATTACGAATTGCAGAGAAGTTTCCTTGGAACAAGTCCTACTAGGAGAATTCATGCAACTTGGAAAAGTCTTTGAAGAAGACGCGTCGTGTGGGTTGTTTGGAAAGATTCGGGCCACTCAAGAGCCAAGACTCGAGCGAAGAAAATACCCATTCCGCTTGTCGTATTTTTTTGCAGATCTGTGCTTGAGAAGTAAAGCCTCGCCTGGCCATGGCGAGGCTTGACCTCATCGTCGTTGCCCCTCCCGGCAACGATGAGGTCGGCCCCTCCATGGCCGGGCGAGGCTCGGCCTCTCCGGCCATGCCTCTGGCCAGTCGCCAAACTATGATGACCGGTGGAGGTGGGGGAGAGGAGGGGCAGAAAAAAAGGGAAAAAGAAAAAAAAACCATAAAAATTATATTAAAAAATCATAAAATATTCTTAAAATATTCGTTTGTCGGCTAGCCAGCTTCGATGTCAACGCCGGCTGGCCAAAATTCACCGGATGAATTGAAATGTCAAAATTTCAAATTGTTTAGAACTGAATTGACATAATTACAATAAATTTATGACTTTTTTGATAATTTTCCCAGCGAATGTGCCTAGAACTCCATTCATTCAACCTCTCTGAAGCCGCAAGTGCTTTGCCTACAATGTCAAAAGGGGTAGTTGAGGATGTATGCGATGGTCGTAAGAGAATTATGCACCCTGATCCAGTTCCTAATCTCATGAAGGCACATGCAGAAGGAGAGATTAGAAGGAAGAATGTGCACGGACAAAGCCCTCGGGGGCATCTCATTAACTTAACATTTGGTATTGGGAGAGAGCATGAAAGTGGGAGAGAAATCCTGAAACAATTTCTTCAGGCAGTCTGTGAATAGACTTCTCAAATGTCACCTGCTAAGTTTTCAAGTTTCGACCGCAGAAGAATCATAAGAATCAGAGACTTTGGACAAGAAAATAGTTTGCCCAAACAGCAGCTTGTCTTTGACACATCACATCTTTGAGTTCCAGGAACCACAAAAACCCTTCGGCTGCTCTTATGCATTGGCTATGCATATGTACATACGATTCCCATCCTAGACATCATCCAACAAACCGTCCAGATTACACTAAAGCTTGGAAAAAAATGGAAACTGGCAAGCGCAAAGCTTATGGTAGCTTCTGTTCTAGCAAATGGAAGTTTGGCTCTGGCCAAAAGGTTATGACTTATCGGTGCCTAATGGAGGAGTTGGAAGTTTTAGCGGTTCTTCATACTGGACACACGGCACGACTTATTTTTTCTCCAGTGTGTTTCGAGAGATGGACTAGCTCGAATTGTTCGCATCTATTCAAATCTAAAACCAACCGCATTGGGAAATTCATTTGCCTTCGCCGATGGAAGAAAAGCTTGTATAGACATATCCAGCAGCTTATATACGCTGGTCCAGATTCTTATGATTGGCATGCTAAACTTGAAGCAATGAAATAGTAAGTAACATGCTCATTACAGCATAATAAGATCACTATCCAGATGAACACGGAGAGATCTGCTCTCATGTATAAGAACTGAAACCATCATGATTTCAAGGAACGGCTGAAGACTCGCAGCTATTGAAAGGGAATGGACATGGAGGGACAGGCACTCCCACTGCCCCTTCTAGCATCTGCGTCACCTTCCTCATCGTCGGCCTCAAAGACGGGTCCTCCTGAATACACCAGAACGCGACCATGACCATATTCTTGAGCTTCTCTCTGTCTTGCAGAGCCTGCACGTCGCCTTCGACTATCGCATCCAACCTTCCCTCCATGAAGCAGTCGTAAGCCCAGTCGGTCAAGGCCTCTCTCTCTCTTTGCTCTCCACTTGCTTCGGTTCCGACACAACTCCTACAGGAGATTATCTCGAGAAGCAGGACTCCGAAACTGTACACGTCCACTTTCACAGAGATGGGCAAGTTCCTGAACCACTCGGGAGCGATGTACCCTCTCGTCCCTCGGATGTTCGTCTGGGTGTAGCTCTGGTTCATAATCAGGAGCTTGGCCATCCCAAAATCGGAGATCTTCGCGACACAACAGTTGTCGAGGAGGATGTTCTGCGGCTTTATGTCGCAGTGGATGATCTGCGTCGCGCACTCATCGTGCAAGTACATTAGTCCCCTGGCGACTCCATAAGCGATCTGGCATCTCTGGTTCCAATGGGTTTTCAGTTTAGGATCTCCTGCAAAGAGAAGGCTTGACAGCGTGCCATTGCTCAAGAACTCGTAAACCAGCAATCTTTCTTGCCCTTCGTCGCAGAAGCCGAGTAGCCTGACCAGATTCTTGTGATGGGTCTGACCGATGACATTCACTTCGGTTCTGAACTCCTTCTCCTTGTCCTGCAC
This sequence comes from Rhodomyrtus tomentosa, assembly GCA_028455895.1. Taxonomy (NCBI): domain Eukaryota; kingdom Viridiplantae; phylum Streptophyta; class Magnoliopsida; order Myrtales; family Myrtaceae; genus Rhodomyrtus; species Rhodomyrtus tomentosa. The sequence continues at coordinate 3,516,738 of JAPCWY010000003.1, read as the reverse complement.
CATGTTAGTCAGCTTTTTCACAGCCACCGCTACATTATTTGAAATCATCCCTTTATAAACAATCCCGAAAGCTCCCTTCCCTAGCTCTTCCTTGAACCCATCCGTGGCTCGGAAGAGCTCCCGGTACGAGAAATAGCGCAAATTTGTCTCCACCACATTCCCTTTCACGGATAATTTCTTGAGTTGCTTGCGGTAGAATAGGAAAAACCCCGTGCAAGCGCCAATTAGTACAAAGTTCACGAAAGCAGAAGCTCCCAACAGCACTGATCCTATCAGAACCAGAGTTTTTGGATATTTATCTTTCGCCTTGGGGTCCGGGGGTAGGCAATGGGGATCGTTACAAGGAGGAAAGTCGAGCTTCGGGACTTTGATCATGGCCTTACCGTTGAGTGTAGGGTCAATTCTCCCATTGGAGAGCGGGAGCTTCTTCTTCCAGCAACTCTTGCCATCCCTGAAAACCGCCACCGCGCACATGCAGTCGTGCAAGCACGAGTTCCGGCACTGGTCTTCGCTGAAAGGCTGCAACAACGCATAATCGGACGTTGGCCAATCCGTGTTCACGAATTCTTCAAACTCGTACAGTTGTTCCATCGGACCAAGCTTCGACCTTTCCCCATCTTCCGCACAGCTCTGCGTGAAATTAGGCCTGCAACTGCCATACTTGTCGCTGGGATCCAGCAACGTGAATTTGGCAGGGCAGTTACAGTTTGGCCTCTTACTCGCACCCAGAGTGCAAATGCTGTTGTACCCACAGACGCCAATTCCGTCCCGGACATAAACATCGGTACATATGTCTTCAGGTTGCGACCACAGCGTGCTCCAGTTTCCACTGGAACCTGAATTCTTGGGCTACACATACTGAGTAAAGACCCCATCAAAGTTCAGGGTGACTCTGTGATAAAAATCTGAAGTGGAGGGTATTTGCCCCTGCGAGATGTAGAGCTTCTCGCCGTTTTCTCTCGAGACGAACAAAGAACCCGAGTCGCTGAACACGAGTTCTTTCCCCGCAGCCGACGCGTTGGAGGCGCCGTTGGTCGCGGCGATGGTATAAGGCTCGTTGGCGTAGTCCGAAGGCAGGTTGATCGTGTTGAGCACGAAGTCTCCACTTTCGAGCATCCGAAGCTGGAATCTTCCTCTGGAAAAGCTCTCCTCCGTTTGACGGGAGGAGAGAAATTTGTTCTTAAGTAGCACTTGCGACGGAAGCAATGTGTCGCGAGGATTGTCGAAGCTCTGCCACAGCACATCTGAATTCGAGTCCAGGAGCACGAAATTGCCTGTATCGTTGATCGAAGCGTGCGCCACGGTACCGGAGATGCTGTCAGATTTCCACAGCTCTTCACCCTGTGGACTGGTGAGGACGAGACCTAAACCAGAATCGAGTTCAAGCTTCGAATTCTCGGGCGCCGGACGGTCTTGCTCGGCGAACCAGACGATTGTTCTAGAAGGTATCTTGTTGTACCAGATGGAAAGCCAGAAGAACTGGCCATTCTTGATACCGTCGTTGGATAAGGAGTGAAAGCCGAATGCGAAGTCTTCAGAAGGAGAAAGCCATGAAGAGTTGCCATTTGTGGCGATCAGAGAAGATCCAACTTCTATCTTGGTTTGAGCTAGAGAAGGAATTGGGATAAGGAAAAGCAAGAAACAGAGCAAGTGATGAGCCGAAACAGGGGACATCGATGGACGATTCATTTAGTTCTCAAGCATGAAATGATACAATTCAGGAATGGGTTTGAACTTAGCCAGAAGAGAGGAAGAAGGCTGTGGCTATGGGGTTGTAGTATTTTGTGAATCAGCCAAGGGATATCCGATGGATGGGATCAATAATTGATGCCACCACCTAACTGTACTGCATTTTCGGGCGGATACTTAAGCAGACTCCATTGATGACTTTTCCCCTTCTTTTGGTCAACGGAGTAAAGACCGGCTTGAGCTCTTGGCTGAAAATTCTTTCGGTTGTCTCGTTAGGATTAATGTACGCAATTTATGGGTAAAGTTGCTGATTAAGGTCGCAATTACGGTACCATGCACGCATCCTTGATTGGTATGCGCACTGCGGTCGATCAATCTAATAATTTCATACAACATTTTGTGGTCCCTTCGTCAGGTCGAACCATAGATTTTTGTGCGGCATTGGATGCCTGGCTGGATTTCTTAATACACCTCAACTCAAATGATCGCATAATAAAATAGATAAAAATAAAAAATAAATAAAACACCATATTTGCATTTTACGTCATTTAATCCAATGACCTCCGTATATAAGTCAAATATGGACATATTTCATTATAAATCAAGCGACACCCCAAAAAATACAATCATATTTGAGTAATTCAAATGCTTTCTGTACGGCCTCTTTCACCCACCCTCGTTACCCCCTCTCTCTCTCCCCAAGCTCCTTAGGGTTTCTCTCCCCAAAAATAAAAAATAAAAGTAAACCGCCCAGCACAGCAATTGAGATCCTCTTCTCCTTTCCCATCTCTCATTCCTTCTTTGTTTTTTCCTCTATTTCCTTTTCTTATTTTCATCTCGTTTGAAAAATTCTCTCTTTCGATTTAGTTTAGATCTAAAAGTTTTTCTCTTCCGTTTTGAGAGATTTCTATCCAAATCTAGTCTAGATTTAGGGTTTTTGCTTATGTGTTTTTGGAATTTCACTTTCCTTATTTTTCCCTAGTGAACAATTTCAATTTTGAAGAGGATCGTAGGAGCTTTGTGAAGGTTTCGCTCTCATAGGCGTCAGATCTATACTCATTTACCTTTTTTATTCTGCTCAATAATGGTGTTGGGGGGACGCAAAAAATATGCACGGCACCGTCGAAAAGCAAAGCCATAGCATTAGATGGGTTTCTCAATATGCGCTCATTATTGAAGGCAGATTCAGTGACCGACCGTCAATTTTGGTTTAAATAAGTCATAGGTATGCTATTTGAGCGTGTGACCGGTAACCTGGTTCTGATAATATCTCTTGTTATCTTAAGCTTGTTTTATTTTGAAGTTGTTTGTGATTTGTCTTGGTTTGAAGTTGTGATATTTGAACTAAAATAATGCTCTCTTGTATTTCGTTGAGGAAGTGAATGAAATGTTATTGTGACGTCTCATACCGCCACACCCTGATTGGAAAGGCTTTCCAAAACCTGCGTTCTTCTTTAATCTTTCCTTATTCAAAGTAATTTGGCGCATGCAGAAGAATAAGTAATCAAGTCGGTCATACTCACAAGTGCATAATAAACTCCAAACACCATAGGTCGACACACCTAATAAGATATGATCTTTCATAGTTTTACTAACCAGATAGTTACATACAATTGCAAACAAACATTCATAAGACCATTTATATGTGTCAAAGTTCAAAACTTTTTATTTCATCACACATATTAATAGGGTTTGAACCAATTTACAACTACGATCAAATAACTAGGAAGCGGGATCAAAAGATAACTACCAAAGCTAGTCAACGGCTATGTGCATCCAAAAATGGTCGACAGCTCACAACCACAACTCCGCTGTACATGAGCAAACTGTCCCGTTTCCCACTCACTACTACATCTCACCTCTACCCCTCGCCAGCATCATCATCCTTAACAAACGGAAGAGGACCCAGAAGTACGTTGTCCATACCAATTAGGTACAGTGCAACGAAATGGTATAGGACTAGGACAGACATCAATCCTACCTTGGCCGACAGGGTGCTAATTAATTTCTTAAACTTCACGTCATGGTGGTCCGTGTCCACGAGGTCCTCCCATGATGAGATACATTCTCGGGAGACTCCATAACGTAGAGTCGGTGCAGCATGACTAACTTGTGGCATTCTCACGATCTAAAAACCACAAATCAACATCAGTGAGCTAACGCCCCACGAATAAATGGCTAACGCAATAGAATGTAAGCATTAAAATCAGAATACCACATCAACAACTCATAAATCTAATTGCATGTGTGTCAAGTGATTCAAGTATAAGATTTCTTTCAAAACTCATGAATTTGTATGCAATGCTCTCCGGCTCTTTCGCTGATAAACCTCACGCGAGTGTGCCATCCTCGCGGATAGGCTCACGCGGCATCTCAAGCTCAAAAGTCAGAGGCATCTCCAATTCAAGTACATTGGAGGCATCCTGAATTCCCTCCAGCACCACGAGGCATCGCCAGATAAACCTCACGACGGTATAACGTCGGGTAGACTCATGACAAGCGATTCACTTGTTTCATCATGAAATGTCGTGCAATGCATGCACAGTATAATATTGCCGTCATTGGCATTCAGAAGTTCCATGAGATGAATGAATCATTCGTTTTCATGATCATATTTTTTTCAAAAAGTCAATCAATGCAGGAATCATGCATATCAAGCGAGAATTCAAGAATATCATTAGGATTTCACACTATTGATGAACAATTCTAACGTCAATCCAAACAAACTATAAAAATCAGAAATTCACTTGCCTGTTAACAGAAATTTTGATATCCAAAGACAGTGAATGGACGACGGGCGAATGGCAACGGGCAACGAACGGCTAGAAACAGTGCACAGTAGACGACTCGAGCACACAAAATGTCTAACGGCTCGGGACGGCAGTGGCAGCTACGAACGGCGGGCGTAGAAGGCAACATACGAGCAGGGTAACAACATAGATTTATGACAATAACTGACAGAATGAACTAACGTCAATTTATATTTATAGTGGAATCAATTAGCTTTGACTAGAGCGCTTATTAGCAGCTTGTCAGCAGTAGCTTGCAGCTACTTGCAGTGGAGTCCGCTTACGGAGAGCCACCGTCCGAATCCACCATGCCGTGACATGTGTCAATGACACATGTGCGCGACAGATGGCCGCGTGTGTCACCTATAGATACGTGGCCCATCGCCTTGCCACATATGGCCACGTGGCCTTTCACGTGGCCACCTTGTCCCTATTGTCCTCGCTCGTTTCCAATTTCACATGGACATGACCCTACCGGGCCTAAATTTAATTATACCTCGTTGCCCTGTCACCTCATTTCCAATCCATAATTATCCAATAATGATTCTAGATAAGCAAACTCAAATTTTTTAGTCACCACAGTTATTCTGACCTAGAAAAAGGCAATGTTTTCTAACCTTCAATTGCATCAAATAACTCACGCGGTTTATAGACCCACAATTCTCCACTAAATGATTTCTCAATTTTACAAAAGAATTAAAAATTTTCACTACAAGATTTGTTGGCTTCAACACTAAAAGCTCTCAGGATTCACAATTAAGACACTTCTTCTATATTTCAAAATAGGAAATAATTTATTTATTTTTTACAAGAAATCTATTTCAACTAGGAAATCAACTTAAATTATAAAAAAGAAAAAATCAAGTTTCTTAGGCTCAAATTCAAGATATATTTTAACGTGATCAATTCCATTCAGCCACGGCAACATCTTATCCCACCGCAACCGGATGATTACAGGGTAAGCGACTGCCCCCCAGGTCACCCCAAGAATCTGATGACATAAATGTGTTGAATCATAAGGGCCGGGCTCTTTGCTAATTTCCGCGACATTGACACAAAGCAAGGTACTAAACTTTGAAACTGAGCACGATAAGATGGAAGGCAAAAGTACCCACGCTTGAATTTGACCACTGACTTGAAGGACTGGCTATTTGGCATGAATTGCAGACATTCTTCCAGGGAACGAGTCCTGAGATGAGAATTCATGCAACTTCGAAAAGTGTTTGAAGAAGACGCGTCGTATGGGTTAATTCGCAAAATCTGGGCCACTCAAGACAAGCGCAGAACCATCCAATTTTTCTTTTCTTTTTTCTTTTTCCTTTTTTTTTTTTTTTTGGGTCTGAAGAGAACCATCCACTCAGTTTCTCATTTTTCAGCAGAAGTATAACGTGGCAAGCGGAAATTCAATAGTTTAATGTGATCGAAAGTGCAACGACCCAGTCCAACGAGCGCGGTCCAACGAGCGCGGAGAGTGATTGATGGGGTAAGAGGGCCTGACCAAGGAACGGCTTCTTTCAAGCTTCTAGAATGGCAAGTTGGTAGAGATGAATCGAATCAGATGTATATATGTGGATGTGTACGCGCGCGCGCGAAAATTAAAATTGACTCAAGCAGGCACTTTTTAATGTAACGGCAATACTTAACTTTGAACTTACGCAGGACCACTCCAAGGGTGGGTGATCTCTAAGAATATACTCATATGTACACCAAAGGATAAAACGGTGAGACTTGATATGGAACGGGTTAAAGCAGACAATACCTCAGTGAATTAATCTAGGATGCCACTGGAAGTTGCGCATCCTACATGTGCTTCTGTGCTTTGGATGGAAGTAATTGGAAAGAAAGAAGAAGGGGAAGCAGTTAAGACAAAGATCTGTCATCTGCTTCTGTTGGTCAGTTTCATAAATGGAGGGAGATGATAACTAGCAAAGTTTAATGAAAATCTGACTTGGTTCAGAAGAAAAAACTGGAAAATCCGATCCAATTTATCGTAATCGATTAGTTAACATGGGGATCATGAGAACTTACAATTTGTGGCGAGAAATAGACTCTCGGATCCAAATATCATTGGCATTGATCCAGGAACTGTGGAGCATCTCAATCGCGGAATGTGTTTGGCAAATGCATTTGATAGCTCCTTTGGCTTACCAAACGATGGGAGACACTTTCTGAAGCGGTCTCTTGCCTATGACAATTGCAGTTTGCAACTTCATTCATTTATCATCATCTAAGGACAACTGTACCTAGAACTCCATTCATTCAATCTCTCTAAAGCCTTACCAGGTGCTTTGTCTTCAATCGAAAATAGGTTGGTTGAGAATGTCTGCCAGTGGCAAAAGAGAATTATACTCGCTGATCTGCATTCTCACTCACATGAAGTCACATGCAGATGGAGAGACTAGAAGGAAGCACGTGCACTAATTTGCATTTTGTGTTAGAGATAACATGCATTGGGAGAATAATTCTGAAGCAATTGACTACCTAGGATAAACTCTATGCAGTCCTTGTTACCCGCTAAATTTTCAAGTTCCTCCTACAAAAGAATGAATGTCAGAAATGGAAGCGCAGCCTCTCGTTACAATTTTCCTTACTACCACTGAAAAATGCTGAGAGTTTATCTGCGACTTCCATTCTTCTTCTTTCTGTGCTGAGGTTTGTTGTTCTGGCTCGGGTTCGATTTGCTGGGCGGCACTGTCCTCAGATTAGCCTTCACTGACTTCTGAGGTTCTCTTCCTCCTTTACACATCTTGCTTAAATTCATGTGCATTATCGTGGACGGCAGCGGCATTCTCCTTGGCGCTTTTGTGTGTGATGTTGGCCATACTTCAGCCTCCTGATGAAGCATTACTACCAGAGAACACATCGCGCAAAGCGCAAGAATTGACGAACACATGGCAACGAAAGATCTGTGACTACTTCCCATGGCAGTGTGGTCGGAGAAACGACTAGAGGTTTAGAAGATGAAAGCTAATTATCGCAGAAGTAATGGTAGTATGTCTTCAAGCTTGAGAAGAAGTGTCATATTATATAGACAATCCTTTCTCCTTTCTGAATTTTTCGTTTTATTGAAGGAAAAAAAAAAAAACAAGAATGAGGATGAAGAGGGACAGAATACAAGCAAATGGACTCAAGAAACCACATGAAATCAGGAATCAAGTGCATATCAATATCTGTGACTAAAAGAAATAGAGCATTCGGCTTCACAAGCCTAATATCAAGAGTTACAATATTCAGACAATCATGTGACCTCTCATTTGACCAGTAAAATTCCCATCCTTCGATTAAAATATTTCTCCGACATCTCTGGCCAATTCAAATGGTTGAGCAACTTTTCTCATGTGACTGATCACATGATGAGGCCAAGCCTGTAGCTCCTCCCTGTATTGAGTTCTCTAAGTCAAGATGGCAGCTAAATCTAGCTGGTTGAGACTGCTTCTCAACTTAAAAGCCAGAAATCTAGCCCCTCTACTTTGACTGTTCACACACTTTTGTCCAAGTCTAGTCAATTTGCTCACACTTCTTTTGCTTCTTCTCTGTGGGTATCCCCTCTTCATGCAAGCTTCCCCTGAATGATCATTCTTCTTTATCCTTTGCCCTTAGCTGGCTTGTCAGCCATTACCGCGTTTCTTTCTACTCGTTTATGCGCTTTAAACCTTCTCATTACCTCGCATTCAGACATGGGTTTCAGCTGTCCAACATCCAAAAAGAAGATATTCTAGCAGCCCCACCACCATAGTTACTTTGTTGAGGGCATAATGTTGTACCATTACCACATTTCTTCTGAGATTCTAGCAGCCCCATCACCCTAGTTACTCTGTTGAGGGAATAATATTGTACAATTGCCACATTTGAACTGATGTATTCACATGCCTAATATGCTCACTTAAGTTTGCAGCATTCAGAAGTTCCTCGAGTTCATTTGTACAAAAGGATGTAAAGAATGACACCATTGACCAGTCAACCTCCTGGGGATGGATTTTAACAGGCACTTTGATTTATTCTGTGGCTGCCGGGAAATATCCAATCTATATGAAAGAAACAAAGTTTTCTTAGGTCGGAAAATTTTGAGGGATATTGGCACAAATTAGAACTATACCTATTTTGGTTAACCCGGGATGAAAGAAAAACTTGTAACTGCAAGCATCTTTCTACTCTGATCACATAATAGCTGCATAAGCATGAAATGCCGTGGCTTGCCAGCCCGTTGGGATCATAAGCTAGCCACTTCATATATGGGAAAATGCAATTTGCTAATAGCCAAGTCATTATGATACAGAGAATGCAGGTCGATACAGATAATTACTGCTGAAATTCTTGTTAGAGAACTAATCAAGTTTCCATTCTAATTAGACAAACCAAAAAACCTCAGGCTCAACAAATTATTGGAAAATAGGTACCTGGAATATAAATATATCCACCAGACAACAGCACCTATTTCATGACGAATCAAAGGAATTATGGACTCATTTTTCTTGGAATAAATCAATGGACATTTTGTCTTGTTTGTATAAGGTTGTTAATTTACATGAATCAAAGGCCTCAAAGCTTTTGATAGTGCTTTTATGACCGTTCATCTAGTAACCCCATCATCACCACATAATAAAGACTCTTTGTCCTTCCAAATAATGCTGGTGTAGCCAAATTGCGTCACGAAACAAGAAATTAACTGATCTTCAATCACTTCTTCCGTCGGAAGCACCATGTCAGTCTCCCTCTTCAACGACGTGACTTCTTTATCCTCAATTCCACATGGGACAATACGCTTAAAGTAGTTCAAATCAGGATTACAGTTGAATGCCAGCCCATGAGAGGTGATTCCATTCGATATTCGAACCCCAATGGCACCAATCTTTCTATCACCAACCCAAACCCCAGTCTCACCTGATTTTCCTGGGCAAGCCCTCACACCATATAAAGATGTTAATTCAATCATAGTCAACTCAAGTTTTTCCACATATTTTCGAGCACCAAGACCAAGATCACGAAGAGAAATAATGGGGTACAAGATGGCTTGATGCGGACCATGAAATGTAATGTCTCCGCCTCTTTGAGTGTAGTAAAGTTCAGCTCCCATCTTTCCAAGGTCTGACTCAGGGACTAGCAAATTATGATCCGTCCTTCTTTTCCCAAGGGTATAAGTGGGAGGATGTTGCAAAGATAATAATGTGTCTGGAATTTTATGACTCTTTCTAGCAGCAATTAGCCTTTCTTGGAGCTTGAGTGCATCCAAGTAGTTGACAATGCCCATTCTACAGACCTCGATGATTCTTGCTGATTTCATCCCTAGAAAGAAAAATGAAACAAGAGAACTTAAATCCTTACATGCAAGCAACAAATGGCATCAGTTCAATTACCATGCAGCACCAAACAGTCCGAACTTTCAATCGTCCACAAACTAGAACAAAGAATGGAAAGCCCAAAACAAAAACGAATGAATAATTGAAACTCACTTCTCTTTGTCTAACAATTGCAGGAAATGTCCAACAAGTATGTCAATTGCCTTGACGGAATATTTGCAAAACTACAGTTTTCATGCTTATCTCATGCTTTATTATTGCTAGAAAGTTTAAATTGACACCACTATATAAAGCCCTTGAAACCCCGCTAAGCATGCAGCCCCATTAATTTGACCACATCATCTTTCATTTATAAGCTGAAATTGTGACAAAGGGAGAATTAAAGTACCTAAAGAATTTGTTATTTTTTACTAGATGAGGAGGAAAATAAACATATGAACCCAACCATAGCATAAATTTGAATTCGAATTCGAATTCGAAATATAGCTATCGCTATAAGGAGATTATATTTCATCATATTGCCAACTGTCACTATCATTGTATTTGGAATTTCGAATTCACCTTCAACACAAACTCAAGGCACAACGTTAATCTTTCACACGAAAATGTCAACTTAGATCCAGTTAAGCTATGAGCATTTTGAGGTTTTCGTCAATCTTTCAGCCAGAATAAATCAACTTAAAAAGATCCAGCTTGATGTCAGAGATGAGCATGGAGCTCTCGAGCCGAACTGCAGTAAAAGAGCATACTTTTGAGTTAATTCCACCGCCCATTAATCTGTGCCCACTGTCTAATAAATCCTAGCTCTACTCATCGTTATTCAAAAGTCAAACCCATTGGTCATTTTGACATGTCATTTCAGCTCGCACAGTACAATCTCAATCCTTTTATCTCTGTCTTCCATGTTTTTTTCTTTTGACTAAGAATCTCGTATCCTCGCTCGAACAGGGAACGACAAGATAAATAGGCTCACTGAGGCATTTCATCAAACACGTTTTGTAGCCCATCAACATATAGAGTACGCTCTCTAATCTACTGTCGTATAAACCATTCACACTTTGTGTAACCCCAAAACGAGGCAGAGACTATTTTTTTTTTTGGCAATAACATACGCACACTTGCGGTCAGTGGAAGCGGGTAGTCACATAAATCTGCTACAAGTAAGAAACTTTTAACTTGTGAATCAGCAGTTCCACGAGAAAGAGCGTTCTAATGAGAGAGAGAGAGAGAGGTAGGTTTACTTGTTGTCTATCCAGACCGACAGAGCCGAACCGTGAAGCGAGGATGAGAGCTCAAGAGGAGGACGAGGATGAGAGCTCAAGAGGGGGACAAGGATGAGCCTATCTTCATGGACGTGCGCCAGAACCAGTACAATTCTTCAAGTTGACCAATGAGGTGTATCTCTTCGCGCGTAGATTGCCTGACGAGGAGATCAATTCGTTTTTGGGGACGAGGAGAGTAATCGGTTAACAAGTAATGAACAAAGATTGACCCCTAGAGTAACCGGGTCTGGACCAGTGGACCGGGTTGAAACTGACAAGAAAAAATTTATCTTGGACCCAACAGCAATAATTCTTTCGAATTCGAAATTAATAGGGAGAGATTAGTAAAACGGACTGGACCCCTTCTAGCTTTTGGACAGCTTTTTTTTTTTTGGACAGTTAACCATTGTCAATGTTTCACCGACATCGGAAAGTTAGAAGGTATAACGAACGCACCAATTAAAATGACAGGAATTGTACACGAACTTCTATCCTCGACGGATTCGTTTGGCGAGCCGTAGCGCGGCAGCATTTCGCTACAATCCATCTCTAGCCAAGGGACGCGTAGAACTTCGTAATCAAAAAATTGGGAAACCGTAAATTTCTCATGGTAGTCATAAGTCATTATGCAAAATCCCATACGGTAAATTTTTCACAACAGCTCTTTTTCAATTTTCAGGCCGCTAAAAAAATCGAGAGCCCAAAGTTGGGTACATTTCGTTTTTCTTCCAGCAACTTTGTAGACAAGCTGTTTGTAGTTGCGGCAAAGCCTGATACAACAGTAAAGAAATGAATAACAAGGAGATATCTCTAACTATATAAACCAAGCCCGATCGTCAACAAACGAAAATCCAGGGAATGGCTATGGCACGTGCTTTCTCCAGCTGCAAAAACAAATCTGACTCGACTGTACTTATATACAACAGGGAATACTCCGCTTCTGATACTTGAATATCTCGTGGCAAGTCAACACAGACTCACGAAGAACAAGAGAGCATGCACACGCCAGGCCGATATGCCCAAGCTGGGGGAAGGCGAGCATATTTCTCCATGCCTAGCTGGTCATCATAGGGTCTCTGCATAAGCTTAAGCAGCCTCCGGACCTCTCCGAAATCACCCAGTTCGGCGGCGTCGATTGCACTCTGGCAAAGATAGTTCCGGAGGACATACTTGGGGTTCACTGAATTCATAGCAGTCTTTCTCTCTTCATCCGACACCTCGCTATTGACCAGCTGGTAGCGGACACATGAATGTTAATTTACCAAAACAAAGAGCTCAGTACATATATTAGTGTAACAAGATAAGGAAAGCTATATGAAATGCAGATATCGAGGAGGAAAAAACGAGATGCCTGTGGAAGAAAATAATGATGCCGGAATGGCTATTTTTCAGAATATAGTATCCAGTAGTCCCCCGTCAATGATATGCTTTATCAATGACGACAATGTTAAATAAGAGATTTTCTACATCTATCGAACTTGGAAGGACCAATGCCGTAAGTATACAGGCAGAACTTGCGGTTCAATAACAGATCAAGAGAGATGCAGATCCCTACATTGCATGTATAGGTCTTGATTCTTGAAGTTCACATATGCCTATTCTAAGTAGTTTAGAAAGTTATGCTTCCTCGTAAGGCAGCAACTTCATTCTATTGAACGTCCACTAATTGCACATAATGAGTCTGCCAATATACTTAAGTCAGAAGCAAGATCAACACTAGTTCAGATCAAATGGCACATTTATGCAACGTCCAACATGAGCATATGACAGCACCCTGGACAAGTTATCATCACTATGTGGGAACTATGAGGGAAAAGTCATTCTACCTCCTGTATGTAGATTTTCACCCAACTGATCCATGCCTCCTTCCGCTCCTTCCCAATATCGAGTAGAACAGCCTTCAGTGGAACCAGCAACTCATCCTCTGGAATGCTAAGATCAGCTTTGATATTTGCAAGTGCCCGAAAGAAATTTGTGTAATCAACCTTATCAACCGCCATATTATTAAGAAGTTTGCCAATTAACTGTTTATTGTACTTGGGGAGACCAAGTTTTCTGGTCATTATGCCTTGATATTCATCCATAAATTTGGTCCCATATCTGCAGTACAACAAATACTATAGCATGAACAGCAAGTTGACAATATATTATCCTTCGGAGAAAGAAAAGTGAAGACGAGGTATACCTTTCCATAGCATAGTTGGCCTCCTTGTCATTAATCAGCTCAGCAGATGAAAGAGTTGAGACAAACTGCGCGATATTCCATAAACCAATATCAGGCTGATTTGCGAAACAGTATCTTCGCCCTGGAAGATCTGTGGTATTGGGTGTGTAACTTGGATCAAATGCATCCAGAAATCCAAAGGGACCATAATCAATGGTGAGCCCCAAAATGCTCATGTTGTCTGTGTTCAGTACACCATGAGTGAAACCAACACCCTGCCATTTCGCGATCAAGGAAGCAGTACGTTCAGCAATGTCCACTGCCCAAGCTGACATCATTGGCAATTCAGATCAAAAGAGATATTAGCAAGAATGCTAACCTTTTGTCTAGAAGTCAGTAAGACGTGTAAAGAAGCTTTAAGCTGCATGTTATGGTGATTTTAGCATCATCACCAGCAACGGCAATCCTTAACATACTCTACAACTCTAAAATGGACAAAGGGTTCGAATCTCAATCTCACGAATCCTTCGAGACGAAAAATTGGTTGCATTTACCTTGACATCAACTAAGTTTTTAAGAAGAGTCAGCGTCCCATGCAAATTAAGAGATGCTGTTCAAGGGCAAACCACTTATCATATTTTGTTGTTAACAGCGAACCAAAACCCTCATTGCATCAGCAGCAAGAGACGCATTTTGCTCCAGATAATGAGATGACCAAGGATCAAGGCAGCAAATAGAAATTCAGAAACTACATAATTCATGCCCATCTTCTATGTTGAGAAAGATGCACTATTAACAAGATTGATCCCCTCAAGTAAGCCCTTAAATTTATTCTTTTTAAATTGATCCGTATTGATGGGGAATTACACAGGACACATAGACAGAAACTACAACATAAATCAAAAAGGACCAAAGGATCCATAAATCAGTCACGTTCTCAGTAGTCCTTTATGACTTAAAGGAAAAAACGGAAACATAAGTCACTCATCATGCATAGCAAAATATGAATAACAATTACTATATAGCAACTGAACTGAGTACTCCAAAATAAACTACCTGCATATTTGTTTGAGGTCAGATCCACAATTGTCTGATCATCATTGCCTGTGCTGAAAGACAAGCTTTCACTTCTACTCATATTTTCTATATGTGGAAAGTGATGTCTTATAGCATAGTCAGCCAAAGCACGAACAATGCCAAGGTCCTCTTTTCCTCTTGAAGCATGTATTTGATAAGAACCAAAGCGCAAAAAGGATTGAGCGACTCTGCAAACAATTGCACCAGGTTCATCCTTGGGATTTCCACTGGTGTGAGAACCGAGAAAGTTAAAATCCTGCCTCACTGAATTCCAGGAAAAGCCAACAAATTCATCTAAACTGCAGTACTGCATATGCATACACCATTCTATATAGAACACTTTACCAATTTCATATTCCAACTCTATTTCAGAGGAAATTAAGATTAGGCATTAGATTGGATGATTACATTAACCCGAATTGACGATGAGCAAAATTTTTTAACTTTTCTCACATGCAATTCCAAGGCAAACATGAAAAAATGCACAAAGGTACTCGATAAAATGAACAAACTGTCAGCTCATTTGTCATCCTCAGCCCACAGCATCCAAATTCATTCAGTTTTACTGATGCATCGCCATAGCAATGAATACTATTTCTTGTTTTTATTATCGAATGGCATATATGGAAAAACATGTACGTGATGGAAGTTCAGGATGAACGTACTCATAAAACATGTCTCGAGTAACTAATTTCCCAGTTGTCACAAGACAGAGTGCACGAGTAGTGGGAATTCCCAGACTGTGCATTGCTTCACTGCAAAGGAACTCTCTGATGCTGCTACGCAAAACCGCAAGTCCATCAGCAAACCGACTGTAAGGGGTCTTGCCAGCACCTTTCAGCTGCAGTTCCCACCTTTCTGATCTTGAATTAACAATCTCCCCAAGAGTTATTGCCCTACCATCACCCAACTGACCTGCCCACGTGCCAAATTGATGGCCTCCATAACACTGAGCATAAGGTAAACTGCAGCAAAGAAAAGACTAGGCAGGATGAATAGCTGAATATCAAACAAATGACGTAACCGCAGTCAGGATAAGTGATCTATAATTCCCAACAACACTTACGCTCCCACCAGAAGGGCTGCACCAGAGAATAAAAGTGGAAAGTCCGGTCTTTGAAATCTGAAACCATAAATAACTCAATTAGCCCAATCAGAAGCAAAAAGCACTTGCAACTTTTTGAAATCTGAAACCATAAATAACTCAATTAGCCCAATCTGAAGCAAGAAACACTTCCAACTTCCAAGAATTAAAAAAGGAATAAAATGAAGACAAATCTGAAATATAGTTCTCAATGGAGTAACAGCAAATTGAACCTATTGAAAAATAAAAGTATGCTGCTCGAAACACGTTGGGTTATGAAGAGACGGCACCGATCAGAGACAAATCAGAATTGTTAAACTTATTTCTTAATCCTAGGGAAAACTTTTCTTTACAGGCAGATAGATTTGTTGAACTTGTTTTATCTATCAAAGAAGTTCATGTGTGACCAACAAAAAAGTACGAGAGGGGCAAAAACTCACTCCTCAGGATCCAAATCAAGTGCTTCAGCAACTAAGTCTGACCATGCAACAAGTTGAGGATTTTCTACTTCAGCCGAAGGAGACACTTTTGTATAGCAAGCATGCAACACCTGCATTTACAATGAAAAGAAGACAAAGCTAAAGGGCCAGCAATAGAGCGATTTTTGGTAAATTAGCAAAAACAGACATTCCCCTCCCTCCCTCCCTCCCTCACAAACACAGACACAGACACAGACACAGACAAAGGCACAGGCACATACAGGTATGTTTGGTAAAATTGAAAGTTTACTTTAGTGCTGGAAATGCAGCTCTCTTCTGATCAACATCAACATCAACAACAACTTTATCCCAAACTAGTTGGGGTCGGCGGTCGATGAACCCAATGATACATAAAATAAAAGCAAAACCAATCAAGGGAAAAGAGATAAATATGTAAAAAATAAATAAACAAATATATATATGCAACTCTTGATAAAATATATAAATATTTAGTATTGAATGATATTATTTTCTAGATAAATATCGAACTGTGAACGAACATTATTAAACCGTTAGCAATGTAATAGGCGAGATTTTATTTCCTATTTCGATGCCTTTTATATTGAATGAATTGAGTAACCCCTCTCCTCCTTCGTTAACGAATTAAGTGGTTTTCTAATAATTGCATCTCTTAAGTCAAAAAACTATTTATGGTTATCAAACGTGCTAAATTTTATTAGTTCTTGAAGATATTAAATTTTAACACATATTCAAATTATCGAACAGGCTCTTAGAACTAACATAGTTTACAAAAAAAAAAAAAAAAAGAATTACTGCTTGTTTGGGGCAGCTTTTTAATGTGGCATACATGTTTTGGGTGTACGTCATGAACAAATGGCTTAAAGCCAATCTTAGACAATCAGATTCCTACGTTCTGCTCCATTATCTATCAGAAAGAATGCTAGACTGGTCAGCTGCCAGCTGAACTGAACTGCATTTACTCAAGAATGGTGATAAGCCAAACAATGATCCTAATACACGAAAAAATAATGTTTATTTAGCTGGGCAATCAATGTAAAAGGTAGAGTGCATGGTGTAAGTTGAAGAGAAGTTATATAATTGTTTTGCAGCAATATAGCTCCAACCATTTCTTGAACCTAACCTCCTGTGGCAAGGCTGCTGCCAAATTTCTCTGTTCTCTCCTGCTCCTAGTGTGATTATACACACACACAAGACTCAGCCGACCATATTTTGTCGTGGCTTATCATACAGTGAGAAATTGAATAAATATTTTTAAACCCCCATGCATCCAATAGGCTGAGTCCTGACTTACATCAACTTAATTTGACACGCTACAATCACTACTTCATCAAAATCTCAAGTTTTGACAAAACAAAAATTCCCATCTCACATGGTGTATTCAACCTAGCGGTAGATCATACCATGCACTTCTGAGATCTAATGAATTCACAAAATCAAGCAAGCACACAAAAAGAAAAAAATCTTAAGTAGCGTTTCAGCCTCAAAATTACTCATGACTATCGTGGCAAGGGATATTGCTCACAAAAGCAAACACATCCCAAACGCTATCATCACCTCAAATCCTCCTTACATGTCCCTGCTTCTTGTTCTATATCTGCCTACAAGACACAAACTCCGAATAAATGCTAGTCAACTATTCAAATAGACATTCTGACGTTGAGAATATGACTAACCGAAGAATACTATCTAGCTCGCCACGCCTCACCATTTTCATGGAAGCCATTCAAATACCCTTTTAACACTATCGGTCAATCTGTAAACACCAGACTTCCAAGTGCGAAACCAAAATCAAACACTGAAAGCAGGACGCGGAGACCCAAACCTCTCGCGGAAACGCGTCCGTCCTCGTATCCCCAGGCAACTCCCTGACGAAGGAGTGGTCCCACGTCAGATCCTCGAGCTTCAATCCCCTCTTCCTATCCTTATCCTCCAAGCTCTGATCCCGCAAATCGCGCGTCACGGACTCGACAGTCGCGGCGGCGGCGGCGGCGGCGGCGGAGGGGGCGATGGGGGACGCCGCCTCGGCTTCCGGCGAGGAGGGCTCCATGGAAACGCCGCCCGGCCTAGCGTCGCATGCGACGGAGAGCCACCTGGGAGGAGGACCGAACGGGGAGCGGAGGCGCCGGGATTTGGAGGCGAGAGAAGAGAGCGAGAGGGAGCGAAGAGGGGAAGAGAGCGAGAGGGGCGACTTGAGAGAGAGAAGATGGAAGTGTGAAAGCATCTCTCCTTTGTCTCTCTCCTTTTTTTTTTTTACTTTCCTTTTTCTTTCTTTGTTATTGATCGACGATCAATTGTTGGAGAGCGGTTTGGGTGTTGGCGTCCGACCGACGTTGGTGTTTGCGGTGGTTTTCTTTCTTCGCGTCGAAACGTGGATCGATCGTATCGGCGAAATGAGAAACGTGGATTGACTTTCTTTGTTTTGCCAAAAAAAAAAAATTTTGATAATTTGAAATAAGTAGCTAATTAGAATATTGCCATTATCGATAATGATTCGTGCTACAATATCAATCATTTTCAGAGAAAAAAAAAACCGTTTTAATTTTCGCGAAACAAATGCTCCCTAAATTTGAATTATATTTTTTATTAGGAAATGAGCTATTTCACTAACTTCGTCACGGAAAACTGACTTCTTTCGGTAAATTTCATCTATTCTTGTTTTTAGGCTATTTTTATACAAAATAAGAATAATACTATCCACATCTAATAATTGGAACTACGTGTTTACATATCTTTTAACAAAAAAAAAAAGGAAAAGTAACTTTGATGGAAGAATAATTGAGATAGATACATAAACAAATATAGCTAGGGTACATTAAAGATGATAAATCAAAGTGATAAAAATTAAATAAATTATCTTAAATAGATACACAAAATAGTATTACTATAAAAGAGGGGAGAATTACCAAAAAATCCAAACTCTATTGCAACCGTGTCAATTCAATATTATTATTATTTTTCATTTCGATCATAAATCTTTCGCAATTATGTCATTTCAATATATCCAACCAATTTTGACCGGCCGCACACCCACGACATAGTATTTTAATTTTTTTCTAAACTTTTTTATTTTTTTCTATTTTCTTTTTTCAATGAGGCCGACCTCGCTAGCAGGTCGATGGTGATAATCAGTTGGAGGAATAAGAAGGAAAAAAAAGGAAAAAGGAATGGGAAAATAACAAAATTATTATAAACATATTAAAATATTATGTCGCCGGTCGGTTAAAATGGGTTGGACAGATTCACAACTGTAAAAAATTTAGTATTGAACTGGTAAAAAATTATAACTGAATTAACACAATTATGAAAGATTTATGACTTTTTGGATGATTTTTTCACCATAAACTGCATAGGAAAGAATAAACATGTAAAATGGGAAGTGGGTAAAAAGAATAAAAACCCACTTGCACTGGGCGCGTATGACAAAATTTCTATTCTAGAAATAATCTATTGAACATAAATAATTTTTGTTATTTCTATTTCAGAATAACTTTCTGAGAAAAATAAATGCGTTTGATAATGACAAAAAAAAATTATTTCTGGAATAGAAATTTATTTGACTGGTGGAGCGATGGTGGGCGGTGATCGGCAGCCGGCAGCGGCCAATGGGGTGCGACCGGTGGAGTTTATCATCGACGAAGATTTTTATCTCTATTTCTTGGAGAAGTAACATTTTTTTCTCATTTATACTTCAAATTTATTTATATTTCTCAAAATTATTCTAGAAATAATTTATTGCAATTGTGTTACCAAACGTGTTTCTAGTTCAAAACTATTCCAGAAATAGATTTTTGTTCTAAAAACTGTTTCTGGTTGATTATCATGCGGCCCCTAAACCCTCGTTTTATCAATTGTTGTAAATTTTGCAAATAAAAGTATATATTAGAAATAGGAAAAAAAAATCAAACCATTGAACTAAATTGATTCAAGTTGATTATTTTAAGAGTGATTTTTTAACATAACTGTTCCCCGTAAGGCGCTAATTTTCCAACGATGTGTGCAATTAACATTTTGCAAAAAGGCAAATCTAAACAGAAATATATAAAAATAGTCGAAGAAGCTCACGTGTATACTTATCTACGAATATATTATATGTTACTATCGTGTGATTTAATTCCTTATGAAGTCGGTACTCTTTAAGCCATTTGTAGTTTGTGTAATTTGCAAGTTCCTGAAAATAGCTTATCGAAATGTAAATGTATATGCACGATATAAACTAAGCTGACCATATATTTCAATCATAATAGATCTTAATTTGCGAAAAAGAGCGTAATTTCAGATAGTTTAAATTAAGCTGACTATTTATTCGTCAATTTCAATCATAATAAATCTTAATTCACGAATAAGAGCTTAATTTCAGATAATTTAGTCTATATGATAATATAATATGTGCAAATAACTAATTTGTCATTATAAAACTATCGTTTGCAATAATAATATATTCCAAATCACCAAAAAAAAAAGGCTTTATGAATATTCATTATTTCCTAAAACTAGATATGGCTGCGCTAACGGATTATACTTATGCAATAAATTAGAATTTTAGAACTTGATAGTAAAATAAAAAACAACGTAAAAGACCAAAGGCTATTTTAAGCATTTTATTATTTTTTCTAACTAATTTTCTGAGTTATTATGACAAACCAAATAAAGATATAGTGTCGAAAATATTAAGATTCAGCGCACAATATCCTGATTCTTCATTAAATTAGGGTTATGTCCAGTAAAAAAATTTCACTATAATTAGCACACCACGACTCTCTTTATATTTATCAATCATAAGAGAAAAAATATATGAAGGTAATTATTCACAAATCTAATTTCAAATTATCAAGATAAAAAAAATGAGCTCGAACTATAAAAGCCACTCGCAACTCTATCAAGACAGTCTCCTGAGGCTTGCTCACTTATTAGAGAGCGGGACCTTATGCGTTATGAATGTGAATGATGAATCATACTTCAACAGAAAATAATCAAATTATTTTTCAAATCAAATCAGAATTAAAAGGATTGGGATTAATATTATTTCAACTATTATTTTATTTACGAATATTATCATCGTGAAACAATTATGTGCACCGTCGGGCTTTCTCCCTTCGCTGAAGCTCTGGCACTCTTGAGTCCGGAATCAAAACCAATCATTAACTGAAAAATTAGGGCGCCAGAGAAGTCGTTTGAAGTCCGGTTTCCTTCTCGACTCGAGTTTCAACTCTCCGCTGAAGAACACACACAGACGCCCGCTCTATCTATCCCCTCGATCGACTCGCCTGGTGTGAAATCTTCGATCTTGAATCGCGTTTTCCGTCTCTTTGCTTGCCCTCCATCCAACCGGAGTCGCGCAATTCGTCGGGAGATTCCGGCGACGGTCTCGTGAACACCGAATCGCTCCTCGTCCCCGTCTTTCCTGCCCCTCGGTTTTCGCTGTGTCTGCGTCAAACGCGACGTCATGGAGCCCAATGGAGTGGTTGGGTGATTCGTGTCGCTGGGATTCTCCGTGAATTTACCTTCTTTCCGAGCACCGTGAAAGTCCAGCAGCTTGAGGTTGGTGCGGTTGTAGCCTCTCGATTGGGTAGAAGAAGCGAATTCGGTGGCCTTTTGCGTTTGGAGTGAGTATTTGATTCGAACAGACGGCGATGGATTATGAATTGTCTGATAGCAGCGGTATGTATGATAAAGATCGACGCTTTGACTGTTTTTATGCTTCTTAGGGTTCTTTTCGATCTTTTAATCGCTTTATATATAGGTTGTTCTACTGATTTTGCTTTAATATTTTGAATTGAGATGTCCCTTGTACTCAATTAGAAGCGGAGGCCGTTGTTAGGAACCTCGAGCTTCTTATTCAAGGGGTCCATTAAAAAACAGCCAATCGAAAGAAGTATACCCTTCAATTTGAGGTTTTCAAAGGATTACTTGGTTGGGTTTGAGCTAACTCTGATTTTTTCCGGCTGATCTTGTGGTTTTATGATAAAATGCTCATAGCCTGGGAACTACTTTTAGAATTTAATAACCTAGCCGTGAACTCATCCCTGTGATTAATCGGTCTGCGTAGTAGAAAGATTCTAGCTTGTTTACGTGCTTCTACGTAGTCTGATTTAGATTTCACTTGTAGTGTACTAAGGTTAGTTACCTTCTTTCAGCATTATATATTCTCCTACACTTTCCTCGGCTGAAATGTTTAATTGCAGAAACTGCGGGGTACGTATAACTCGCAGTTCATCTTTTCTTGGAATCTCTCTTTTGCCTTTTGTTTGCAGGCTGAGGGCTTGAAGCCCATCCCCCAGCTTCCACTTCATTGAACGTTGCTTTTTCTTAAGGGTCTTGTTAATGAGGACCTTGGACATCTGTTAAACATGCTCAACTAAGAAATATTATGTTTACAATGCATTGATTGTGCCTAAGACGAGGAAGATAGAACTTTGGATGTGATAAAATTTCTTCATTTATATTTTTAATTAGTCCCCTTGGGGCATTCCTTAGCAAAATCACTGTACTTAAATCTTGCCTTGAAAAAGGGGGTTGACATTCTAAAGTTATCTGATTATGGATGTATGTTTGAATGCTTTAAATGATCCTCGTTGGCTTTACATCATTATTTTGGTCTTTTTATCTTGTACTGTGGGGACTTTTGAGTTTGAAGTGTCAATCGTGTTTCTGCTCTCCGCAATATATTGATACAACTTTTTTCTTAAATTTATTTTAATGATTAAAAAAATTGGTGGAACTTTGTTTTTTTCCCCCAATATGCCCCAAGAAATGACCTTATTTGTTGTTTCCTGAAGACTATAGGGGTATATTATATGGGGCTTTCCATGTATGAGGTGATCAGTCTTCAATCTGTGGATTTGAGATTATTTCAGTTTTGTTTTCTCTTCCTTTGCCTTGCGATTCATCTAGTGAGGGTCCAGATGTTGCTGACAAACTTCTGAACCTTGTGCTTCTGATCCTACCAGACCCTAAAAAATAAACCCGAGAAAGAGAGCATTTATCTAATGCTTTGATGCTGGTATATTCTATCACATCTTCATTCTCTTTCCTTCATTATCGTCTGTTGTCATTTAACCAAAACGGCCAACTTTGGTATCGATCAACATATGGTTGCAGCTTTTTTGGTGTCTTTACTTTGGAAAAGAGTGTAGGTTGCTTTTCCTTTAAGCTGCTGAGATTGCTCATACACTTGAATTGTTAGAAGAAGAGTTGCCTTTTACAACCTCAATGTCCTTATCGGTAGCTTATGTCAGATGAAGAGATGCTTTGCCCTATCTTAATGTTGTAATCAGCTGCTTATTGGTTTAACTCTTCCATAGATACTGCAAATGCACTACATCTAGTTTTCCCATTTCTTTAGAAATTTCTTTGTGGCCCTTTATGGGGTGAAATTTGTAATCCTTCTTTGTATGCGCAGGGACAGATGATGATCTCCCTCCTACTCATAATAGGTTTCAGAGGGGGGCCAGAACTGCTGGCAATCCCCGGTCTAGTTTTGTTGGTCCTCCTCTGTTGCCTAGTGTTCATGGTGACATGGAAACCCAGATCCACGACATTGAGCAAGAAGCCTACTGTTCAGTCCTTAGAGCATTCAAAGCTCAGTCTGATGCCATTACCTGGGTATCTCTCATTGTTCATATGTTAATTTTTCTGTCTCGCTTGAGTTTTTTAATTGGGCTCAGTAACTTTTTCCCCCTTGTCTTTGATAGGAAAAGGAAAGTCTTATTACTGAACTGAGGAAAGAGCTGAGGGTATCAGACGAGGAACATAGGGAACTTCTAACAAGGGTCAATGCTGACGACATGATTCGTAGGATAAGGTCTCATCTTTTGGATGACTTGTTACGCTAATTGCTAATAAATAATGGATGAGCTATTTTCATGTAGGTGATTTTTTTTTTCCAGTTTTGATCCTTCATTTCTAACTGCTTCTTTAGCCATTAGGGAGTGGAGAAAAGCAAGAGGGCTTCAACCAGGCATGCTCAGTACATCTCAGCCTGCTCATGATCTCTTACCAAGTCCCAGTGTCTCAGCATCTCGTAAGAAACAGAAAACATCACAATCTGTAGCTTCTTTATCTATGGGGGCGCCATCTCCTGCACTGCATCCGTCAATGCAACAACCTTCTGCATCGATAAAACGAGGACCTCCCCCTGGAGCCAGGAGTAAGAAGCAGAAATCAGTAAGTTGGGAACTTTATGGCTCTTTTCTCAAGAATTCAAATAGATAAGTATATGATTCCTCTTCTTTGAATTAACAAAGCACCATATCTGCTGGATTGTTGATGAAGTCCATGCAGTACCCTTCGGCAGGTATTAGCGCAAGGCCAGGTGCAAATCGGGGCTCCTCGGGAGCCTTTCCAGTGAACGAACATGCTGAGGCGACATCTTACGATCCACTCGTAGGGAAGAGAGTCTGGACTAGGTGGCCCGATGACAACAATTTCTATGAGGCTGTTATAACTGACTACAATGCAGCTGAGGTATTGTTTCCTAACTGTTGGATAGGTGTTGTTTCTTAGTTGTTGGATGTTTTTAGTGTTAAGAGATTTCACTGTTCATTAACCTAAGTCTTTTTCACTAGGGCCGCCATGCTCTCATTTATGATATAAATACAGCAGACGAAACATGGGAGTGGGTCAACCTCAAAGAGGTAAATATGCTTTGGTCGAATTTGCCAGGAGGATTAACACGCCATTTGAAGATAAAAGTTTATTCACTGGACATTATGTGTTATTTGATTGTTCGGATGCAGCGTCTCAGTTTTTGGCTGGTTGCACACTTTTAAATACCTATTCCTTTTCCGATGTCAAATGTTGACTAGATTTTCTTCTTGCTGCTTCTTTGATGATAGTACAGTTGTTCGCTGTTAAGGATATCACCATTGATGATTTTCCTTCAATTGGTTTTTGGGCTTAACATTTATAAGCTCTTTTGTGCGCAGTCAAAGCACACACCAACACCCTCCCGCACACCATATGGTTGTTAATGTCTCTTTAACTGATCCTGCTGTTTTACTTGTTATCTCT
The DNA here is from genome assembly GCA_028455895.1 of Rhodomyrtus tomentosa. NCBI lineage: Eukaryota > Viridiplantae > Streptophyta > Magnoliopsida > Myrtales > Myrtaceae > Rhodomyrtus > Rhodomyrtus tomentosa. Next base: position 3,491,906 of record JAPCWY010000003.1, on the reverse strand, counting down.
TCCTACTGCTCGTGGAATTGGCGTTTCTGAGTATCATAATTTCTCCTCTCATGTAGATATGTCCCGAAGATATCCGATGGGAAGGAGAGGATCCTGGCGTATCTCGTAGAGGAGGCCGTCCTGGTCCAGGGCGCGGAACCAAAAAACCTATGACCCGTGGTGGTGGCATTGTAGGAGTCGGAAGAGGTAGAGGAACCACAAAGGGTCAAACCAAGAAAGATGTTCCTTTATCGCAAAACGGCATGGGGAAAAAGGCATTGGGGGATATTGAATTACTTCATACCGATACACTAATTAAGGAGGTATGCGGATGACTTTAATAGATTTGAACTTTGAAATAGCTATTTTCTATTCTTGATTTTTTAGGATATTAATGCGATAGGTTGAGAAAGTTTTTGGCGCAACCCATCCTGATCCCACAGAGATTGAGAAAGCGAAGAAAGTGCTGAAGGTGATTGTTTGCTTATCTTTTGTTATATGCAGTTTTATATTGCCGTTCTTTCTCATCCACCCATGTCTCCGTGAAATGCAGGAGCATGAGCAAGCCCTAGTTGATGCGATCTCAAGGCTTGAAGATGCCTCTGATGGTGAAAGTGGTAATACCTAATTACTTAACCGCCATCTTTCATAACATAAGCAACTTAGGTTAAGCCCCCCTCTGACAGCCGCTGTAACTCGCCTTTGTTGTACTCTATGTTTATACAACTTGTAGTGGTGTACGGGCTCTCTGGCTTTGTAAAAATCCTGTGGAACATTAGTCAGTTGAATAAATTTTTGTCGATGCGCCCGAAGGGGCTCTTTTAAGTAATTGGAGATGTTATTCCTCATATTAAAATTTTTCCTCCCTCTCTTCTCCTCTCTTTACTACTGGACAATCTCAGTAGTATTATGTGAGATAGGACCGAGGCGATGAGGGTGGCCATTTAATACAATGCTACCTTCTCTTTTTGACTTGCATTTGGCGAAGTCTCAATTGATTACAGAACAACATTACCCTTTCGGGACTCATTTCTTTAGGCATTTTCAGCTGGGTTGATTTGCTTTTTCTTCAAGTATTCGCCCTTTCCGCTACTTCCTTTTACATTTATCCTTGCTTTGCCTTCAAAAGCAGATGGTGGAGAACACCATAACCAAGGGGAAAACAGGAACGAGGGTGGAGGATGAGACGGTATAACGCGATTGGTGAAGGCTCGGGCGGTGATAGATAGCCAGAGTTGGTAGGATTTCGACTGATCCCCAGGACGAGGCCGATGACATTTGATTGCCGTAGGCGCTTGCTGTATAATTCCCTCTTTATTCATTGAACCAGCATGTATATTATTTATTAGCCTGATATTTGATTATTTCTGTAGCCTTCAACTTGTGAGTCTTGCAAATCGTAGTTTATTTGGCTGAGCTATTCAGTGTACTCGAATTTAACTGATATCTAGACTAGTTTGTGATTTGTATGATCTCTCTCTCTCTCTCTCTCTCTCTCTCTCTCTCTCTCTCAGTAAAATGCCAGTATTGCTCCATCTGGAACTACAAATGAAAGAATTGCAAGCCATGAGAAACACACACAAGGAGATAGCTCTTTCAACATGTAAAAGGTAGCTATCCAATCACTTAAACCCCAAAAACAAGTCAGATCAGAAAGGTGCAATAAACTAACAGCCAAGATCCCAATGTCCGAGCATCGTGACTTCTTCCATTGAGGTTTGATTCGTTCCGCAATTAGAAAGTCCTGAATGCAATTGTAACCCAGGGCAAGAAAAGATGCTACACAAAAGCTCTACTTTGTTAACCTGATTTAAACGGAATGACATGCGACGAACCAGCTGCAAAGAAAGCTCAACCATAAAATCGATGCGATTCGCCTATTCAGGGTTCTCCAGTCCACTGAGATGGCGTATACAGAGCAAAACACAAATGAATCAGGAGCGCTGTTAGATTCTGTCCTGTATTAGGCATTTTAAAAATTAAGTACGTAAAGCAATTCACTGTTGTTGCCTGGCAAGTTGGTCCATAAGGTTGGACTAGGACATCTCCAAATGACTCCAGAGACAAGAGCTTATGCATAGAACCAAGAATACTTTAAAACAAATTGGCTACGGATCTGCATCTGAGATCATTAACAAAGCATAAGCAAATTTAACAGACCATTGACGTTTCCCCCAACAAAATCAAACAGAGTCAAGGGCCCTTTCTTGATGTTCAACAAAATCTACGAGTCAAGCAGTCCAACGGACCCATTGCATACAATTGACAAAAGCCATTGCGCTCACAAAACCATTTCCACCTAAATCAGGAAGAATTCTACCTTGACAATACTGTTTGAACACCCTATAGTTGGTAACTTACATCCAATTCACTGCAAATTTATATGCTCAATACCTACATTGCAGCTGTAATACGTTGCACCAATATCTTGATCATCATTTGCAAGATTAACCATACACATGGACCAGCCGCCATGTAACTTTCAGAACAATAGTCACTCAAAAAGCCATACAAAAAGGGGTCCAATCATTACGCTAAAAGCACAAAATCTTCCGCGCCTTCCCCAGTTTCGGCATACAGTACTACGCAGTTCATAACCCTATGTTCCTACATGATAACATCAGAAGTAGCAATACAAAGACAGTTCCAATCATTACATTAAAAGCATAAAATCTTCCACGCCTCATTACATTAAAAGCATAAAATGTTCCACGCCTTCCCCAGTTTCGGCGTATAGGTTGTAAACTACGCAGTTCATAACCCTATGTTCCTACATGATAACATCAGAAGTAGCAAGAAAAAGCAGGTTCCTTAATATAGAGACAATGCTAAATGAGCATCAAAACAATCTGGCAATGAATAGATGACGAGAGAACATGTAGATGGCACAATAACAAATGCAAGACAAGATATCACTAAAAATGTCAAACAGGAAAAGTCTTGTCTTATCTATGTGGAAAAACGTAGTTAGAGAAACCATTGCGCCCCCCCCCCCCCTTTTTCCTTCCCCGCCTGCCCCGCAAAATGTATTGCTTCCATATGATAGAAATTGGCAAGTACATGCAATTGCTATATATACAAAAATTTGCACAATTAAGGATTGTTTCCTACCTAGATCCATCATGGACTCGGAAACCAAATAGAAGACTATAATGCAACTCAACAAAACCATGCTAGTACTTAATTTGGCCATGTTCAAGATAGCTAACTGAAGCCATGAGTAGGGACTACGAAACAGGATTAAAAACTAACTTACAAGCGGACAAAAAGGCTAGAACTGAACTACCTCCAATCTTCATCTAAATTCCAACTTGTAGCCCCCAAAGCATAAAGTAACGAGCCAGAGGGCGTGTGAAGCCCCCCGTTAAGATATGACTTGTTTACTTTAAAGTTTGAAGAACTGAGGCCCTGAGGTCAATATTTGCTTAAGTGTTGCTTTTTGTCCTAGACCTTCCACCTTGGTAGAGTTTTCATATGCTTGACTACGTCTCATTTGCTTTCATTGAGCAAGATCATAGAAGCCGCAATAAATAAATTCAGATGCCACAAACTATTGCAGTAAACTATTGCTGTATTTCCACGCATTAGCTATGTAGTCTAATTAACATTCAGCACAGCGACATAACAACAGGAAGCAACATAAGCACGCAGTGAGGCTCCAAGATGGAAGTTCATACAACTGTAACCTATTCCCCCCCGACAGAACTCTAAACGTGGCCATCTAAAAGTAGACAGAAAGCCCATTTACTAACTTAATCAAGCAAACTCTCTCTTTTCCATCGACAAAGACTAATTCCGTGTAGCCAACCAGAATTTTAGTCACATCAGCGACATCAACAGTTATTACCAATCTTCCCTTTGGACGCAATCCTCGTGCATCTCCAATTATGCAGAACTTCTCGCAAACTTAGCCGACTTTATATATATATATATAAACAGTGCGAAGCAGTCTAGAGTTACAACTGTACCAACTATCCAGAGCCCCCACAACGAACTCCTGAAGGAGCAAACGCTTAATTATTATCACCTCCTCGTATCCCATCTACGCATGAAAACTATTTATCACATCCAAAGCAGGTTCAGCGGCAAAATGACCCACGAAACAGTGATTAGAGCAAGTAGGAAGCAGCTAAATTGTGCAACGTCCTAATTATCCGCAGATCTGCAACGTCTAAACACATGTAGCAACGTTCAAATCGAATTGCTTCCCAGAAAACCGTTACGCTTAGCCAAACGTTCGCATGCGAATCGGACCTGCAGATGATTCTCATCGGGCCAGCCAGAAGACAGCGACAACTCTCAATTAGCTAGGGTAGACGCGAATCCAGTCCAGTCGCCGTGCGCAACGACGCCTGACCTTTTCTCTCTGCGGAATGAGGAGAAAGTCATCTCCATCTTTAGAGCTCGGAAGCTGTGCAGCGCGATTGGACAGCCCCAAGGCGCGATTCTCGCCCGATCGAACGGGCTTCCATGGATGAATGCTCGTTAATTTCACAGAGAGAGAGAGAGAGAGAGAGAGAGAGGGGACGGGGGCTGAACATGAACTGTGGAGGATAGATGATTCGTGATGTGTCGACCGTCGAAGTAGACTACCTCGGAGATAAATGAACAGATTAAATTGGGATGGAATTACATCTAATCTGATTTGACATCTGTGGATTATCCGTAGGATATAAAATATACAGAGATATTATAATGAACCGAGTGTGCCGAGGACGTCCAGCTCTTAGCGTAAGAGTATTCTTGATAATACATATGTAAAATTGAAATTAACTCACAAAAACGCTTTGCCTTGCGTGCTTTTAACATGCTTACGCGAGAGTAATAGTATGAACGATCTTTTTAGGAAAGTGCCAACATTTACTTCAATAAAAAAAAATCATAAAACTCTACATGGGACGGGCTAAAATGAATAATACTTAATTTAGACTATATTTGTGGATTGATTGGTGGAATTTGTTATGTTTTTTTTTTTATAATCTTGTCGACTTCTTAAAAGATGAATATTGGATTTATTTTTCGAGTGAGGCATTGGCCGGGTTAATGAAATCTATGAGCCTTAGACAGTTAAACTAATGAGGTCCCAAGTTTGAATCTTTATGATCTCGCGTCTTGAAGTACTTAACCGGTGACACTTGAGCTCAGAAAAACACCGGTTACCAAAAATAAAAATAAAAATAAAAAAATCTTGAATTTGTTTCGCTCGGTCTATATGTAACAATTTCTTCTTGTTTGATGGGTGATTTTCAACGGTGAAATGATTGGTGATAATTGAATGACCGAACATATGAATTGGATTGCGTGGCTTTCATTTTATACTTGCACCTTTTCTAGACCCCTCGGATTTTTTGTCTCTAATTAAATAGACTACGTGTCGCGATGCAAATACATACTAAAAACAGATAACCCTCGATATTTTACACTGTGATCACGAAGTGATCCAAAGATTTTCCCGACATAATAAATAGTGCAATCATTCAAGATGATCGAACTAGCCTGGAAGCTTCGACTGCATTTGATTTTCATGATAAATATCAGGATATGATATGTTTTATTTTATTTTGAGTTTGATAAATGTCCAAAATAGAATAAATGGATATAGGGTATAGGATAAAAAGGATATAGGGTATATAGTCTAGGTAAAAATACCTTAGGAGAGGAGTTAGGATAAACTTGTATAGTATTTCTCAAGAGAGTAGACATAAAGAGAATTGAATTTTTTCCACAATCATCACCTCTCTCCGACGCCAAGCTGTCTCTCCAGCGGCAATGACCGCCAAGTGTGGCCACATCTCTGGAGCGCTAGGCTGAGGTCTCCAACAGCAAAGCTGGACTTCACGACTTTGTTTTTCAATCAATAGCTTGGCATATCCCTCGCCCTTTAATAGGATGGACATTTCAAACATTCGAAAAAGGTCTCGATATGTTATGAAGAATTCGACATTACTTTCAAGGTAACTCTATTGAACAATTCGCATGAGAGTATCTTCAACTTGTGAAAAGAGGCTAAATAATTCCATTGTTCAAGGCCATTCTCAAAGGATTCGATTATAAATCAAGACCCTTGTTTCTAATGGGTCTGCTCAATCGACATCATTCCTGAATTTAGATGGCACAAACTTATGCTTAATAATAACTCGCTCATCAGAACTCATTGATGTATAGTTTCTAAAGTATAATAATATTTCAGCAAAATAGAGTCGAGCTCAGTGCGCATTACGCAGTTCACCAAATAGTATATAGGATATGGCAAAATCCTTAAATTTATTACCCTATCTTATTTAGCCCTATCCCAAATAGAAATCCATTGTATACAAGCAAGAAAGGCAAGGTCACATAAATCAACATAAATGGCCAAATTAAAGCTTCACTAATGACTAAGTACACGTACTATCTTAAAATTTAAGAGCTCCTGACATGATAAATCCAATGTTGGACAATGACTCCCCATGCCAATCTTCCAACGACTACCTAAACTTTTACATGTTAGGCTTCGCTATTATATTCATCCGTCGTTTCTTTCATTCCATCCAGCTGAGATAGGATGTATTTCAGCTTCTCCAGAGAAATCTCATTCGCTATTCTAGAGTGGTAGTCACACTTCTCGAACGGACGGTATTCACACGCACTTTTGATTTCATCTCGCAGAGTCACCTGGATGTCCTTGATCGACTGCATGAACTCGCGGCAATGGTTGTTTATAGATTCCTTTCGGGGACCAGCTGGATTAGCTAGTTCATCCATCACTCCCCCGGCTAGCTCCAAAACCTTGACGATTCTCTTTTCAACATTTTGAAGACGCTGCAATGACGTGTTTTGTGTGGGAGAATCCATGGACTCCGCAGTAAGAGTCGCTCTGTGTCCTTCTGTATTGAATCAGCTGCAGTCAATGATGCACAAAATAAACTTCTCCCACACCAAATAAAG